>JAJQWJ010000001.1:46828203-56828203 GCA_023637945.1 Phaethornis superciliosus | reverse complement strand
TCTTTTCTTGTTAAAAAAGCTTTAAAAGAAGTGTCTGTTGTATGAGAGTTCAAATGGAGTAGAAAGAGTAGCCAGAGCCTAGCCAAAATCTGTCCAGACCCGTTTATTAGCAATTTGGAGGTTGTAGTACATTAATTATTATTGTGCAGGGAGGGCAGGGAAGCAGGAGAGAGAGGTAGAGATTCACAGGACAGTAATTTGATATTAGGCCTTAAAATTAAATTTACAGAAACATCACTTTTTTAAAAAGGAAGCTTCTAAAATAATTCTTTTCTTTATTATCAGCTTTTGAGCTTTTTTTTGCCTTTTAAGGCAAGAGAGGTTTTATTTAATTAACTTCTAGAATGACAAATTAATGACCTGAAGAGCAAAGGTACCAAATGCACTTAACAGAAAATGAAGGATGAAAAACTATTACCATCTTAATGATTACCATGGGGAAATTGCTACTCTATGACCTTCCCTTTTAAAGAAAACAACTAAAATTTACAGAGTTAATAATTATTTTTTTGTCCTCTTGTTTGTCACAATTGGCATTGATTTAACCATGGAACACAAGTAAAACCTCTTTCAGTTATTTTAAGTATCATGCTTCTTAGCAGTAATGGTATCTTCCTTGTTTCACAACGCCAAAGCAATTTTAGAACATACCCAGCTCTTCAAGTGATGGGACACCGTATTTCTCATCGTGGTCATCAGAAACTGGAGTGGTACATTTTTCCATTACTTCTGGGGTTATAGTCTCCACTGGCATCTCCAGTGGTTCCATTCTACTAATTAAGGTCTGGAATCGCTTGTAAGTAAGAGGAGGCTGCCCTCCATTTAATTCTATTATTCTGTTTTGGGGAAAAAAAAAAAAAAAAAAAAAGTACGTCAAACAATACTACGTAACTATTTTTTAAAAGAAAAGACACACCTATAAGCAGACAGAAATACCTTCTTACCTGCCTCTATCATATTATATAAAATCACAGCTTTACATGGTAATCCATACAGCTTAAACTTTAATTTTTCTATCTTTCACTCCTCTAGGAATAATAGGGAGACATAAGTTAACTGCATATAATCAACTCCATTATTATTCCTTCCTGGGTAGTCCCTCAAGAACAAGTAAGTAATGAATATGGACAGCTCAAGTCAAAGAAAAATACTCATCAGAGATCACAGCTACAAAGAGATACATCCCAGCCACCTACAAGACTATGCTATTTAGATTTAAAAATCTGGTTTTCTATTCTGCTTTTGGTAACAGCAGTCAGTATTACAACTGTCTTGACATGGGGAAAAATGAAGGTGTAGTTATACACAGTGACTGTTGTAAAAACAGTTTCCATATTTACATTGTAACCTTAAATATATCAAAAAATCTCAAACAGGAAAATTTCAAGGACAACATTTACAAAGTGGTAGGTGGAACCAACTGTTCATTTGAGGAAGATTTCTGGGTGGGGACAGAAAAATGTTCAGTTTAAGATTTAAGGAAAATAATCAGGTATTGGTTTCAAAAGAGCAAAGCACCCCTTTTCCCCTTCCTGCCATATGCCTAGTTGCTTCTCATACACTGGCTTGTAACTGAATACACGAGGCATCTACCACAATACATTGCTCCATGTTAAGAGAAGCAAAGTCATACTTATGAATAGTTTGAAGATTATGTTTCCATAATAGGGAGCTAATACTAATCCATTAAATAGATCTGCGAAAAAATATAAACAAGACATAAGTAAGGTAACAAAGAAGTCAAACAACCCCAATTACTTACTGGATACATGAGAAATAGGAAAAAGTTTTTAAAATAAAGGACTTTCTGCCAACTTGTGAATAGCAAGTGAAATAAGGACAAAATGGAGCTTATTTAAGAAGTTACAGGCATGTAATGTTTGAGTAACTTCATTTAAAAGACAGCTAATCATCATGACTATTATTCTCAAAAGAACCAAAACAGTATTTCGTTATGCATAATTTCTTGGAGTTGCAAAGTTCTATTCAGTATGTAATGAAATTTGGAAATATGAATAGATGGATGGATAAAAGAGAAACAAAGGAAATTTGTAATCTTCCTAACTGTGAAATCCTCTGCATACAAATTAGCACAGAGCATCTAACCAACACTAAACAAAATGCATGCTTTTTCTTTTTAAAATGAGAGGTAATGGTAACTTACTTGTCTAGGTCATATAATGTATGGGAAATTCGAACAATGACCTCCACTCCAGCTTCACTAGCCAGCTTCTTAATTGCTGCATCTCTTTCCTTCCCAAATGGTTCAGAATCATATTCAATAGAAAGTTTTGCAATATTCCATTCCTGCAATACAAAACAAAAATGTAGTCCTTCAGCTGCTTTATGGAGGGTGAGGGAAAAGTGAATGGGAAGGACAGGGACAAGATGGAATACCAGCTATTACCTGTTGATAGTGCCAGATGTACAGAAAAGCCCAAAATACATTTAGACACCCAGACTCACAAAAATAATGTCCAACATTTTGTCATCTAAGTAGGAATCAGGAATAAAAAAAGCCTCTGTTTATCTGCCCTATTACTATGAGAGAACACAACAATGGAAAAATTTCTGTGTCGCTTTTGATAACAGCTATAACTTTAGGATCAATATACCTTTAAAGACACAAAGAGAAAGATGACAGAGGCTGCCTTCTGGACATTTATCATCAGCAGTAACCTGCTCTCCAGAAAAGCTTTTCACATATGCCTGTCGGTTTTAATAGCAGAACTGAAGTTTTGGAAGGGGGGCACAGGGTACAAATGACACATGCACACACCCCCACCCAAACACTATGTATTTTTCTTCCCATTTCTAAATCACTTCTCCCCATGCACCAGAATAGACAATCTTAAAATTCGCAAATAAATAAATATTTGTCTCCTACAAAGACGATGCCTTCAAGTCTAAAATCCTTTATACCACAGATGCATTACCAAGGTCAGCAGTAACAAATAGGGGGAAAAAAGTGAAGAAAGAGATCACTAATGTCTAAGGCTTCTGCAACAAGATGAAAATGGAAAGATGAAGTATTCACAGAATGATCCTAAAAAGCCATTCTGCCAAGCAAACTCACCTTTCTAAACCCACAGGATCTTAATCAGCTGATTTTAACACCCCAGACAAACTATTTCAAAGAACTGGATTTACCCCAAAGGGCCAAAGGGCACTCTAAGCTGTTCACCTAGGGTTCTGTTTCACTTCTGGAATCTACAGCTCTCTCTTAGATGAAGCCCAGGTACAACCCTGGGGGTAGGCAATTCCAAAGAATGCTTGGTCTTTGTAAGAAGGTTTGTCTTCTTCCATCATTAAGTTTGCCAAGACTGACTCAACAGGACTTGAATCCTCAAGCAACCTCCTACATCCTCATACAGCATTTATTTCCCCAAGGGAGCCAAGGAACTCCAAGACAAGTGGTACATGATTTGATTATACCCTGATCACATCAGCATGAGCTAGTAACTTAGAAGCAGCATGGATACAAATTGCTTCATACATACTGCTGAATGCTTTTAGCAACACTGATGCATTTAAAGAATTACAGATTGTCCCCGTTCTATTTTCTTTGCCAAGGCAGACCCCAAAGACCTAGAAATACAGAGCAGACCAAGACAAATCGAAGAGAATGAGGCAAGAATCAGCCAAAATTTGACTGGTTCAATTTAACCAAAAGGTGCCAAGTGGGTGCCTGGGCTAGTGAAACTGCATCTTGGCAGTCAGATGGAACCTCATTACTTAAAAAACCAAAACAAACACCAAACAACAAAACTAAAATAATTTTGCAAGACCTGCAAAGTCCACAGATCCACTGCTGCTATCAGCAACATTGTTAGCCAGTACTGCTGAAAACATGTGACACTGAATCTAGTGCATGCATGAAAGAGCCTGAAGGTGCTTGAAGCCTTTTCCAAGGACACAGATGAGTGCTCTGACTTGGGAAGAAATTGTCCTTCAGCCTGTGAAAAGCAGGGACCTACCAAGAAACACCTGTGAAACATTCATCCCCAGGAAATACACAGATGCTGGCATCTGTGATAGGGCTCCTGACACAAGGCTCTATAAAAATTTCACTATCTGCTACCATTATTTACTTTAAGTTTTCTCCCAGCCAAAAAACATCTACTTCATTTCTTCAGTCAGGATCATCACTCACCTTCGAGAAATTTAATGAGGATGATCTGCAAAACTCAGTTTAGTATTATATGTCTGTCCTTCACTGCACTGCAAGTATTAGATGTAAAGCTACTGCTCTGAGAAAAGAGGCCAAGAGATTAATGATATGAGATAGATGCATGTGCTAAGTAGTCTTCAAACAAAAGCTGAAGAAGTCCTCAGGAGCTTCAAACAATGCCTGTTATTTGTCAAAGGTGAGAGAACATCCTGAAAAGCCCATCAAAGAGCAAATACATAATAAAGACACTTTCTGGTAACTTTAAGAACCAGAAGACAGACAGATGTGAATGTACTTTTTTGATTACTGTACACTATCTGACAAGTTTTTTTTTATTTCCTCAGCACTGAAAATGTGGCACTCTGATATTAGGCATAGAAAGATCAGCCTAATGGCAAAATCTGAGACAGGAGTTGTCAAAGTAGCCATTCAAGTATTAAAAAAAAAAAAAGTCACAGGTCACTCAGATTCAGAAGACAACACACATAACAGCAACATCTTTGCTCCTGTTTATATGAAATCAAACCAACTTTGGCAGGCAGATATAACAAGCGTGAACATCTGGGGTCTGCAAACAGCAACTATAATGCCACAATGCTTCTGCAGGAAATTCTTCACTGAGGGAAATCAAGAAAAGACCAGTCAGAACATCATTCAGTTAGGAGTTCACAACCAAAGCACAAGAATGAAGACAGAAATGTGATATTTGGTTGAGTTTTCAGCTTGTTATTGAAGATTTGGGAATACAAATCCTGGAACTGTTGATGTCTCAGGAAAAACGGGCGTTTGTTTTTTCTCAGTCTTGCTTTCAGTCACCTCAATCTAGTAATTCCACAAAAAATTCTAAAACCTATCTACAAAGTGTTCATTTTCAGTGTCCTATTACAGCACTCTTACCTTAAATACACTATTATCCACAGAAGACAAATTACTATTGGTAACAATCCCTCACAGCCTTCATTTGCTCAGTAATAAGACCCTTTCCCACAAAAACCTTAAAATTCTTTGACTAGAATTTTTTTTTTTTTCCTGCCCTGTACTTTTACCATGACTACTACCAGGAAAAAGCTTATCTAACAACTTCTAATGGCCAGAAAGCAACCACAGCAGATATTTGGCCTAAATTAAACATTGCTTTTACAGGTGAGCTTTGAACCTGGATTCATATGCACAGAATTTTATTACAGTATTTCAAAGGGAATCTGGAGAGGAAAATTTGGTAATATACAGTATTAGTAGTATTACTTAGTGTATATTACTATATTTAGTAATATACACTTAGCAAAACATTAGAAATCAGTTACATTTCTGGAAATAAAGACTGTAAAGTCTAAGAGCATCTCAGTTCAGTTGGTGATATGCACATTACTACAAGGATATTCTTAAGAATTGCATGGATAAAAATTTGCACTGAAGTATATAGTACAAGAAACATGCTTACTTGAAATTAGTTTGTCAGACATATTTAAAAAAAAAAACCCCACAAGTTGGCATTTACCTTGAAAAGTCTGGGGAAAACATCTGCTGGCTGCCCACGAATAACAAACAAACGTGAATTAAGTTTCCGTAGATTGGCATCAAGATCCTCAAGACATTGAAGCAGGAACCTGAAAGAAATTGTAAAGAAATATTTATTTTCTGAAGCAAAGCAGACAATTTTACAATGGAATAAGGGAACTAAGAGGAATAATCCAACAAAAATTACCATATTATTTGGCATGTATTTGGATGATGCATGTTCACATCCTAAGTACACTTAGCTTCCAGTAATTCATTACAATGTAGTATATTTGTTGATACATACTTCAGAACACCAAACTGCACCATCATTTAAGTTCTCAACGCAACACTATTCAGCTCCAGAATGGACTAATACATACTGAAGTCTTAACTAATATTAGAAGTATCTTGTCACTCTAAAGGAAAAAGCAGACCACTAAAAAAAAAAAAAAAAAAAAAAAAAAAAAAAAAAACACAAACTACCAAACCCAAAACCAACCAAACCCACAAACAAACAACAATCAGCTGTTGGCATGCTGCTAGTAAACCTAATCCTAGCCCTTCTTAAAACAGTAGCCTGAACTGTTACTAAAATCAGCATACCAGAGGAGTACATGGTCATAATTATCCCTTTGGCCTTCATTTATAAAAATAGGCCTCTATATAACAAACAGCTTCATGCATCTTGGCTGTAACATCATGAATTAATTAATAAGCAAGTCAGCAAACAATGGGGAAAAAAAAAAAAAAAAGCTGAGGGAGGAATGGGGTGCTACAAATCTGCAGGTCTTCAAGAGGAACAGGTAGCTGCACAACGGGTGGTGAGACAGGTTCACGTGTGCCAAGATTTATTAGTGGGTTCAGTAATTAAAAATAACTCCAATGGTGAAAGCTGTTTGGGGGAAGAAATAAAGAGAAAAGGAAGGACAGGAAAAATAGAAACTCTCCCTAGTGGCCATCCAGAGAGACGCTGGGGGTACCCAGATGAGTGAGCTCTTCTTGGCATAGCAAGAGGCAATATTTTTCCTCTTAGTAACAAATACAATTTTAGCAGCTCCTGATGAGAACCCTGTCAGCTGCTCTTGCTTCCAAAGCTGTTGGCACTCGCCAAAGTATGCAATGAACGTGGCAGCTGCTGAGTCAGAGCCTGCCGGGCATTAACCTCTGGGAGTGCACATCCCCTGCCATAAACCAAAAGCTACACCCAAAGGGGGGAAAAAAAAAAAAAAAAAAAAGAGGAAATTCCCACACTGCAAGGCATTATTCCTGAGAGAGCCTGCTGTGATGACACTACGTGCAAGCCAGGAGAATAACACCCCAGGAGCAACCTCCCCAGACCAAAGCAGAGAAAATGAGTGCCTGAGGCTGGGAGATGCTGCACCCACAGCCTGGGGAAAGGGTGCAGAGGCACCAGGGGAGGGGAGGCTGCACCACTGAGGTCTCCAGAGCTTTAGAGACAAAGCCACTGAGCAACCACCAGGTTCATTACAATCAAGAGTTCATAAATCAACCCGGTTCTTAAGAACAAAGCCTAGAAATTACCAATGAAAATGCTACACATTCCAGGAGGGATATAGCATATGTGACTGTTGTTAGCCTACTGACTTTTTTTACATTTTCTAGTGATTTAGCAATATGTAAGTGATGCCTACCTAACATGCAGGGCTTTCAACTTCATACAGAAAAAAAAAATATATAAAAGGCTGGGAGTAAAATATTCTAGTGCTATAAAATGCCTAACACGTGTGGTTCACTTTAACTCAAAGGGTAGCAATAGGCAAATCTGAAAGGTAAAAGGAAACCAGCATAAAATAAAACAATGTCTTCTTGGCTGGCAACTATGCTTATGATTTATGACTGGAAGAAACCAAAAATGCCTAATTCTCTCAATTTGCTAAATTTTGTTTTGAAAAAACTCTGGGGAAGCAAGATCTTGAAGTAAGAAAAGATATTACTTCACACTCATTTAGTTAGAAACCATTCAGGAGATGTTTTAAGAATCAAATGAGAATCACGCATGCTTCTATCAGAGAGAACTTGGGCTCCATGTTCCCAGGCCAAAGTCACTTCCAGTTGGACTTTGAAAAGTACACCTTTATTTTATCTCTTTTCCTGAAACCTGGAATGATAAACCTTATAATTAATCTTCTCCACGTGAATCTTGCTTTCAAAGAGCATGTGCACTTCACAAATCACTATGAAGACAAACTGCAATAGCGCCCTGGATACCTTTGGAACAGTTCAGGAAAGAATAAATTTTTTCTTGATTTGGCTTAATGAGGTTTTACTGTTGTGGTAGTTTGCTTTGGCTTTTAAGCTTCGTATCACAGATTGCAGGGAAAGGGTATGAAGAAAAACTGTTGACCTAAAATGCTCATAAACTATCCAAACTAAAAATCTGTCATGAAACTGTCAGGGTTGTTTCTATTTGCATTTCAGTTACTTCACATAACTTTTAGTCTGCACTTGGCACAAAATCCTATGCAAGGAGATTACATGAGCTGACCCAGTCTCCAATTCACATCCAAGATCCCTAAACTTGCCCTTAATACTGCTTAATCACTATTTTGCTGGTTGCCAAAATCCTCTCATCGCACTCCAGCATTTCAATCTCCATAAAACTCTTCCATTTATTTAACAAACATAATTGTGTAGACTCAGATTGTTAAATGTAGGTAGGAAGGGAGCAGGAGAGTGGCCAGGGGACACAGACTTTCCCTACCCTAACAAAAACAGGACAGATGAAAAACAGCCAAACTACAGCTTGTGTTGCAAGACTCCCTGAAAACATATTGTTCAAAAATAATAGGCCAAATTAAACCCTAGAGACCTGATGATATCTGTAGTAACAGCAATGTAAGTGAATACTGCTTTTGACTTTCAGAACAGATTCAGTATACAATTGGTTACTCGGAATAAGGGTGCACTTAATTAAGCATATGTCAATGGTTCATTTGGATCAAATGCATTTTAACAAAACATGCTGCCAATAATTAATAATCTATTTTGCTTTCACCAACTATACTTATGCTATACCATATCTAAAGGTATTTTCTCATTAAATGCTAATAAACTTTGTCTAACAAAAGTCTACACAGATATACAAAATAATAGTTCAGGTTAGAAGGGACCTTTAAAGGTCACCTAGTCTCATGCCCCCTGCAGTGAGCCTTGCTTGGTTAAAAATGAACCTTAAATCACTGCTTTTAGATACAACCCCTACCAACAAACTTAACAGTTGAATCAACTTCTTGTCATAACCAGACTTTTCACCAATTCATATAAGTACCTTAAAACTTTACAGAAGAAGTACTGCAACTTTGCTATCGTTAAATGGATGTTAGCTAACATCTAGCTAACATCCAGATACAAATTACCTGGAATTTAAGGAAGGAAAATTCTATCTTTCAAACCTTCCACATTTATTTAACATGTTAACAGATGTTTGTGTGAAGAAGTCTTGTGACAGGGAATGTTTTAATTATACCAAGTCCCTGGAACAACTTCCATTTCCTGCACATTCTCCAATTTTGGCATGGCATTGTAATGCATCTGTCTCCTGCACAAGAATTAGCGTTTCATCTGTAACTTGCACTTGTTTGTAGAGGAGAAGTAATAACACATTCACAACATGCACACTCCAAGTATTAACCGTATTAGGAGAAGAACAATAAAATAATAACTCTCAGTAATCAATGCACTGTCACAGTGAATTATTATGGTATGTAGAAGAGTTTTTAGTTCGCCAAGGTATCGTTCTGACTGGTAACACTTGTTTGCAAGTGTAAATAGTTCAAAATTATTCTAATGCTATGCAAGGGCACTTGCTGCATCACAGTAACATGCAGGTGTTTTGCTCAGTGCAGACACGTAAACAATTAAAAGCAGCATTCTAGGACAGACAAGGCAAAAAGACTTGAGCTTTCTCTCTGAAGAGATGTTCCTTTCACAAATTAAAATTAATGGTGAATTAGTCTGTGAACTCAAAACAAATATCAAAACTCCATTTCATAAAAAGTAGTTTCTTTTCAGTGCATGAGCTCTTGAAGCAAAGTTTCACCATAGCATCTATGACGCAAGAGCTACCAGGCTGAACTCTATTATCCTTTACCCCAAAGTGTGGCAATCAGAAGCATTCAAGTCTCTCCCTACAGTAATAACTCATGTTTCTGAGCCTGCAGTCTAAGACAATTTTTTTTTTGCTCAATATAACAGTCAATGGGAAAACACTGTCTTTTGAACACTGAATAAATATAAAGACTACATGACAAGATTTCATTAAAAAGTCTCAAAAAGAATGCTGCTTTTTTAAAAATCAGATTAGTGCATCCAGGTTTCTGCATCTGGGCTTCAACTTCCCTTGTAGAAATGAAAAGGAGGGAAAGTTCACTATTAATTTTACAGCAGCAAAGTGTGCAAGGTACATGCATGACTGAGGTGATGGAGGAAAGGCTGAGGAAATTTATTATATGCACATGCAAAGCATGCCTTGTTCAAGCAATGTTCTTAAAAGCGCATTACACACATTTTGCTCAGTCATCTAATTGTAAGAGTCTGAATTTCATGAAAGCTTCTGAAGAACATATTCTTTAAAAGACAAAATCTTAGCTCCATGAAATTCCACAGCCTCCCCTACTGCCAATGATGCAAAGTCTGCTTGGGTTCTGAAATCTAAACTAAATGTCCTGCCCCCTGCATCTTCAGAATCACTGCCAGAAACTGGTTCACGTAATACAGATCAAGATTTTAGCTGCTATGCAACTGAAATAAACTGGTGCCACCAAGGCACAAATTAAAAAAGTTAAATAACTTATTGTTAACACAGTTAACCATTAACAAAATTAGCAAAACCAAGCACTATAACCTGCAGCCTTCCTGGGTCTGGAGTATTAATATGACTAAGGAGTTTCTCCTGGGAAGAACGCAGCAGCAGTCTGTAAAAATGTAGCACTTTTATTTAGAAGATTTACAAGAAGGGTACTTATAGACTCACTGTTTGAGGCTACCATTAGTCTCATTTGGGGTTATTTTCAGGACTAATAAATATCCAGAAACCATAATCACACAGAACCATCTTTGCCAGCACTAAATGAGCATACAGTTGCTGGGGATTGAGGGAACTTCAAATGCAATGGCTTCTCTTTCAGGAGTTATTCAAATCTGAAAATGGTGCTGCTAATCCATTAAGAATCAAGAAACTTCTATTTCATTTCAGTTTCTGAATGGATCCAGATTTAGAACGTTAGGCAAGGCAGGAATGTTAGAGTGCACAGCCAGGATAACAGAAAATAAAAGAATCTAGGCAGGCTTCCTCATTCTGAAGAAGTTGTTGAAAAAGTTGAGTGAAAAAGAACAGTGTTAATACTTATTTCATTCCTAAACTTAATTACTGTTTTTACCTATGACTGGTCAACTTCCAACAAGCCATTGAAACTTCTGTTTAACCAAACTTTTTAAATACCTTCTATCTACCCACTGGTTCTTATGCCAAGCCATTGATTACAATCTCTCCAGTGAAAGAAAAACACTGTCAAACAAAAGACTCATGTCATTATGGATATTTGGTCACCACCCAGGCTTTCTCTATCAAAATGATCAAGTATCCTAAAGTCTGCCAGTTTTATTTTCCCATTCAATTTTTTTTTTCCAATGTTCCTATCAGATCTTCCTCCATCTCCCATGGTTTAGTAAAGCTGAGTTTAATAAAAAGAACATACCATACAACATCAAATCACTTTTTTTGAAGAATTTGTAAATAAAATTTTAATTAAATGTATTTAATTTACATTTGAGTATAGTGTACAGGATTAGACCCTGATGGTACTAACAAGTTATACAACATTTATTTCTCTTCACAGGAAGAGAGGAAGTGAGCTTTTCTTTCATATACATCTGCTATTTTGCCATATATATTGTTTGGACACTATGAAAGTCCAGTATCATTTAGGCAAATATTTTCCTCATACTAACTTCTTCTACACAAATCACAAGATGGATTTCATCTAATACTGAAACAAAGCATGAGACATTAAGAAGTATCTTAAATTTAGTATTTTACCAGCGTATTTTCCTGTTTGATTGCCAACCAGTATGTCTTAGCATAAGCAGTATATTCTTATGAAACTCTAAGAAGATTAAGCTCAGACAGGATTTAAGTGTTATGTACACTCCACAGCATCCTTTGGCAGCAAGCCACAGTAATATTTTCCTATTACCAAATCAAGGTCACAGAGGAATGCCTTACAACATTACACTGCTTCAGCGAATACCACATACAACTTCCACATCCTCAAAAGGTATACAATAACACATTTCACAGAGGTATTATTCTTCAAGCATATAACACTGAAGCAAGAAAAAGTTGTTCACATTATTTGACTCTATAGATACTTAAGTGAAGTGGCTGTGGGAGCTAACTAATCTCCTGCAGGGTTGGCTCTACAGTCAGTAGAGAAAAAACAGCTTTAAGAGTACAATTTAGGACTTCAGTATCTTTCATAATTTCGTAAGAGCTGAACCACACAAAAAACCAAAACAAAACATAGACCATGAAGTGCGTCACTTGGCTTTTTTCTTCTGATATTTGCTACTCCTGTAATCTTCAAGCCAAAGCAGACTGTGATGGAGAAATAAGGCAAAATATACCCGAGCCCCTATACAGCTGAAACATTCCTAATTGCTGTAAAAGACAGCAAACAAAACCAAATTCAACTCTTTGAAAAAGGATAAGAGAAGGGGTTTCATGAGAAAGCAACATTTAAAATTTAATCTCTTCTAAGATTAGTCCTTTAGGATACATCTTCTTTGAAGGTAAGTAGTAAAGACCATTTCACATAAAGTGGGGCTAGAATACTAACTACAGCAAGCAGTACTGCCTTATTTTAAAAAAATAAAAAGTCATTTGAGTCTAACTTAGGTCACACTGGACACAAAACTAGCATTTCCTCACATATAATTCTTCATTAGTTTCTTCCCCACTGAATTACCTTTTCAAGGTTAGCATTTCCCAAAGGAAAGAAATGCAAAATTTGTCCTATTCAAAATAGATTAACCATCTCCCAAACAGCAATATGTATCTGGCTCCTATTCTGTGAGCCATGCGTCACATCAAATACTGTATTTATCTTCTGTAAAAATCTGGATCTTAACTTCATGTTTAAAGGGCACCTATTATTCATCTAAACTATTCTCATATAACTACCAGCAGGCATCTCTAAATTACTTGCTTGTTACAAAGGTCAGTATTCTTTCCAGTGATATGAGACTATCAGGCTCACAGCTTCCTAAATCTCCCTCCCAATTTCTTCTGTTCTTTAATGTATGTATGTATTCTGTGTTTATTTTTCTCTAATCCTCTAATTCCAATCTGATAGACCCAAGTTCTTATTATTTGACTTTAATTCTTTGCACCTACGCTTTCTGAAGAGAAACTAGTTGGACCCATAAAGGAAAACTCAAGAGCAAACAAATGTCTTTGCAGTGGGGACAGCTGGGGAAATTGGACTTAGAAGCAAATTACAAAACTGAGTTACTTGAGAGTACAGACATACTCACACTTAAATAAACTAAAACCTCCTTATTCTGACATATTTAAGTTCTCTTATTTAAATGAGCAGCTCATAAGGCTGATGTAATTAAACCAGAGCTGGCCTGCCTTATAAAATAGTTCAGCCATGTTATTTTTGGTAATCTAAGCTGTCCACAAGAAAGTCACAGCTATGGCTCATTTCAAAAGAGGAAGCATGATATGAGTACTATAACGAGATAATCTTGCAATCTGATTCTGAAGGACAAATTTTATGCTGCCTCTCATTTTCTTCAGCAAAACCCCTTTCCTTTCCTTACATTAAAGTGACCTTTTTAAAGGTTATAATTACTGCTAATAAGATTTTGCACAGTTATCAGTTTCCCAGAAATGAAACACTGTGTGAAACAAATGTATTTCTCAAGTACACAAAAGAAATTGCAAGTCTTTAAGGTCTAATTCCATCACCAGTGGCTTCCCATATCTGAAAAATCCACTAAACTAACAAAAGAGAATTAAGGACAGAGCTGAAATCTACTAGCAAGCATAGAAGCTGGTATAAAGTTTGGAAAACAGGAAAAGAAAAAAAAAAACAAAACAAAACACCTCAACACCCAAACCTCAGGCTATTCCTGAAAATTTTAATTAAAACTGGATAGATTTCATATCCTTGGCTCTTGTCTTACGAAGGTCTGACATTCAGCATTATACTCACTTCCCATGGTTACCTACTCTTATCAAGGAAGGAGATTGAGGTCCTGGAGCAGGTCCAAAGGAGGGCAACCAGGCTGGTGAAGGGACTCCAGCACAAGTCCTGTGAGGAGAGGCTGAGGGAGCTGGGGGTGTTCAGCCTGGAGAAGAGGAGGCTCAGGGGAGACCTCATCGCTCTCTACAACTCCCTGAAAGGAGGCTGGAGCCAGGGGGGGGTTGGGCTCTTTTCCCAGGCAACTTTCAACAAGACAAGAGGACATGGTCTCAAGTTGTGCCAGGGGAAGTTTAGGTTGGATATTAGAAATAATTTCTTTACTGAGAGGGTGATCAAACATTGGAATGGGCTGCCCAGGGAAGTAGTGGATTCTCCGTCCCTGGAGATATTTAAAAAGAGACTGGATGTGGCACTCAGTGCCATGGGCTGGTAACCGCAGCGGTAGTGGATCAAGGGTTGGACTTGATGATCTCTGAGGTCCCTTCCAACCCAGCTGATTCTGTGATTCTGTGAATTAAGGGGGTTGTAAGTAGATGAGCATTAAGGTCCCTTCCAACCCAAACCATTCTATCATTCTATAAGAAGGCCAAAATTTTCTGAACTGGTCTTTCAAACATGAAGTGAGTCATTTACATCTGAATATAAAGTAAACATCAATAAAATGGGTTCAAGATTTTGAGTAATGATAAGTTATAAGTAACTGAAACAAGCTTTTTTTATTAAGCTGCATAAATCAGAAAATCTTCACTCGGTCCCAAACTTTCTTAGCATAACAGTAGACTGATGGAAGTAATCTTTCACTTCATGCTGCAGAGGCCTTCTATCTTGAAATCTAAAGCAAATGAACAAATGCATTGAGGTCAGTAAGGTAAGTTCTGGTAAACAACACTGAAATATGGCTCAAGACATAATACATGAAAAAAATCCAAATAACCCCTAGATAAACATGTTATCTCTGCCACAACTGCAGCAGTTCACTGCACTAATGAAGGTCAGGACCAACAAAGTATCTCACTTGAACTAAATTAATCTTGAAAAGCTACATAGTACAGTGAAGTGGAACATTCTAATAACTAAAGTTCATCGTCAATCATCTCTGTAGAACTGGCAGCAGTTTAGATGAAAAATTACTTAATGAAGAATTAAACCTTTCCTAGAGCAACTGTATTTTTGCATTTTTCTTGTTTTCCCTGTCTTTTTCTTTCTTTCAGAAGATGGGAATGAATTACTAAATTCCATGAACAGACATCACAGTTTTGTATTACTTTGCCTATTAAAATTAATAAAAGTAGACAACGGGAAAACATCATCCTACACAGGATCTTTTCTTTTTTTCCAGTTTGCTTGTGTCAGAATCAGAATTGATTGCAACACAGATCATGCAGATAGGAACCCTGCCCATTTAAAGAAAAAATTTTAAAAAGAAAAAAAAATTTTAAAAATGAATGGGGGCACTGATCTACCTTTCTGAACATTGGATAAAATTTGTCATAGACAAAACAATTAAAATAAGGCAAATTTAATATCTAGACAAACTGTTAGCATTCTAGAAAAAAAGGTACTTCTAAGAAAGAAGATACAAATTTGGAGTTTAAAAACTGTGTTTCTATTATTATTATTAGACAAAAATGATTGGGGAGCATTTGTAGGCTCTGAACCACTGGTAAGTATTATTGTTGTGCAGAACCTTCAAGCAAGATGTTCCTCCTCACTGGAGGTCAAACTGATGAAAACCAAACATTATTTGGTTTTAATCTCCATTAAATAAAAATTTTTAAAATTTTTAAAAGATAAAAAAAAAAAGGGGGTGGGGGGAGGGAGGGAGAGTGGGGGGAGTCTACGAAGTCGTCAGTTTTCATTGCTGCATGCATAACCTGATCATTTCCTTATACCGTTTGTAAGAAGAACATTTCAATATGAATCAACAAAAATAGTTTCCTAAAGTAGGTCGTTGCTGCAGCAACCGGGCGCTGTTTGGACTACTCCCTGCCACAATGACCTACTTTTCCAGTTACATGCAACCCTTGGAGTTGGAGCCCAATTCCTCCTTCCTTTTGGAGCCGCCCAGAGAGGATTTCCGTACCCCGGCCCAACCTCACTCCTCCCCGGGACGCAGAAAGGTTCCCAGCAGGTAGAAGCTGTGGGTCGGTTCTGCTCCTTCCTCCCTGTTGTATTTAGAAGTGCTGGCTGCTAAAGGTTATGTGAAACCCAATATATGCTCGGAGTTCAGAAAGTACCCAGCCCGTGTTCAAAACCGGAGGAGCCGATAAAAATAATGGGAGAGGAAGGTGACAGAATGAAGAGTGGCCCCTGAACAAGGTGTCCCTTGCCAAGAGCCAACAGCTGGCAGGCAGCTCCAGCATAAAGCTGGCGGCTGCAGTGCTGCCTCCCCGGCAGAAAATGACAGGTCTAAATAATATTAAACCTGCATAAAGGGAAAAAAAAATGCTCGTGGGTGACAGGTACAGCTAATCGGTTTTTTAACCCCATTTAACACTGCGTGGATGGTGGAGTGGGGACAGAGAGAGGTACCACACGAATCCAGGGAGTAACATTGGAAGTCTCCTAATTTCCTGTTTGCTGTTAATGACCATTAACCTTATGATGAAGGAAAAAAAGATCACCAGTGCAACTATTCATTGAACTCATATCTTGATGAAGAAAATTAATATTATCCCTGGAGAAATAAGCCTACAAGGTTTTAAGCATCTATCATGCTGACCTGTGCATAGGTACTTCTCATCATATAGGATCTTCTGATTGCATAGGATTATGCAAGCCCCAAGTTCAAAATCAAGATAAAACTTAAGAGGCAAGTACAAGAGACGAATGCTTCCAAGTAAGAGATAACTGATTCCAACAAAAAGCAAGCTATGCATTACCACATACTACATTCCAATTCAAACTTCTGTTAACAGAAAGATTCAGGCAGATATAGCTCATACTGAAAGCAGAAAAACAAAGCATACACAGCAAAACTCTCAAAAACTTTACCATATATCTTCTTAAAACTTCCAAGTTCAACAGCAGAAATACTGGAATACGAAAATACAGTACTGTGAGTGGAAAAAGGTTTTGGAATTCACCCCACACTTCCACTTGGGAACAAATCATCCATATTGAGGGAATTACTCCTGCAAATCTCTTGTTCTTCAAAGAGAACAGGAAAACAAAACCACCAAACCTAAAAATTATTTTTGCCTTACCATTGCACCGGAGAAGCCACAGCGCAGCAACTTCAAAAATAGGTTTCTGAAAGAAAGATGGACTAGTAGAAGAAAAAAAAAATATCATAGGGTTGTGACAAAAAAAATCAGAAAGCCTGCTGCTGCAAGAACAACAGCTGGTCATCAGCAACACTTAGCTTGAAAGCATGACCTCCATCACCAAACCACAAGTTCTGTTGTGCTGTCTCTCATGAAAGTAGTAAAGAACTGGAGTTAAAACTTCCAGAGCAACTTTTCTTTGGCAAACCAATATGTTTCTAAGTTGGCACTGAAAAAGAGAGGTTGGTGGAGTTGTATTTGAAATAACGCAGAAAGCCATAAATCTAAAATGTAAAAATAGGAAAATCTACACTACTCCCACAAACCCAGGATTTTCTTAATGGTTGAGAAGAAAACTACCACTGCTGAAAGTAACTTTGAGTGCTTCTCACCAGTTAATTTATTGGCAACTAGCTTACACAAATTTCAATCAAATTAAAAAGCCCTGCTCGCTGAAAAAACATCCTAACTCTATCACCAAAACTAATCCTTATACACATCTCCTCAGATTATGAAAGCCTTGAAAAACAAAGGGAAAATATACCGTAATTAAAACTGAGCCATCAATATCATAGCCACTTACAACTTTTTCCTTTGTCATAAAGTGAAGAAACTACATGTTAGATGTTTCTAGACAATACCAGTTAAAGACTATGCTGGAGAAAATGAAAGAGTCACTCTTAACAAGTCCTTTAAAGAAGCATTCACAGGATTTGGGATACCTTAGAAAGAAGTACAAAGTACAGTTAACTAGACCTTACTAAGCCTCTCATCTACTGAAAAATAATGACAGAAGCTCACAGGCATTATCACTAGGCAACACAAATAAAACAAAAAAATCCATATCACATCCTTTGCTTGATCACCCTCATTAAGACTTAGATAGTTTCAACTTCTTGAATTCACTAATAGCAAGAGTTATGAAAACAAAGAACAAAACCAAAATGCAAACTCCTCCCTCCCCAAAGACCCTTTTAAAACATGGATGGCAAAAACTACTCATAGAATATTTTATTTTCAATGCATATTTCAGTTTTACAGATGTAGAGTCATGCCTCTCCTGTGAGAGGGGAAAATAAGGGAAACAATAGTAGGCAATCTCTGCTAAAAGCTGTATTGTTCTCTTTTTCTGCTTTAAGACTCCTAGGAAAAACGAGATTGTTTATTCTTAAGAATGTGAAACATGAAGAATAGGAGGGAAAAAAAAAAGCCACAGATTTTACACACAAAAAAGCTCAACTCAGTAAACTCACAAGAGTACATAGGAAAGAAAAATTTCACTCCACTCTTCAATTAATCCAATGAAGTGGTAATAAAATAAATCATTAACTATTTAAGGCCAGTTGCTCTATAAAATGGAGTCTCACAATTCTGTCACTTCTCCAGTACTTCAGAACTGCACAGACTGCAAAACTGTGATAGAGCTTGCAACAGTGTTTTGTATCTTCAGTGCACTGCAAAATTGTTACTGCTTTATAAATTAAACAAGGCATGAAGTAACAAACAAACGACTTGGAGTTACCTATTTATTTACTGATCTGATGAAAGTTGCCCCAGAATTTCTGTTCTTTCAATCATTATTTTGCCCCTCTCCTCAATTGCAGCACAGTTTACCCTTCACTGACAAGGTAGACTGTTGCCATTAAGAAATAATTAAAACTGCATGTGAAGTCCAGTTCCCTTACTATAAAAAATAAAGCATTTCCTAGATCATCCACACTTTGGGCAGATTGAAAAATACAAGTTTTCCTTACAGCAGTTTTTCCTAAATAGCTTTTGTTGTAGATACTTCACCTACATCACTGAGGAATCAGTAATAACATGCATTCATATTTCACTACTTCCCCATTTGAGCTTACACAGGTTTTTTTTTTTTTCTAATGTGTCTGGTTTTCATTTTAGAAGGAGTCTGTGTTCTGAAAGGAATCAAACTTACTAAAAAAGGAATACATGTGACTGAACAGGAACGGAAATGTTTTTCTACAAATCAAACACTGAGATAAAGTTTCAGATGCAGGCCCAGAAAATTTATCTAGTTTAGTTGCAGGAGTAAGCAATGTGAAACAAAAGCTTAGGTGTACACAACATCACATGCTTGTCAACACCAAAACGAGACTTGCAGGGCACTTCCTGACCAATGTTCAGATAAAAGAAATACATCTCTGAACAGGTTCTACACTATTGCATAGAACTTGTTGAGTTAGCACTTTTTGAAGAGATCATAAGAAACAATTTTGCATCTGAAATTACTTCTGAAACCCTGAGTATTAACAAATTCTTATTTCCTAACCAGTTTTACCAATGTAGACTTTTAGAACTTTTAAATACTAATGCATTTAGAAAAAAAAAATTATCAAAGCACAACATTTGAGGAAAAATGCATGTATTGGGAAGCTCTGTTCACTGCAGCTCAGCTTCTCTACACTAAAGCTAACAAAGCTCATGTGTTAATTTTTAATAATATCTCACTATTAGTAATTGATAGGCTCTTAGATTCATAACTGACACAGAACTATAGCTATACATGCAGACTTTTGCCACTGCTGCCTCCATTTATACACTGAAACAGATCATTGCAGTATAGACCTGTTTTCCCCAAGCTTTTCCAGTCTATCCTTCACATCCACTAAAGTTTTATTCATATATAAACAAACTTTTACATGCACAGAACTCCGAAACGGTGAAAACAAATGCTTAATGGTGACCTGAAAAATAAGTGGAGGCTTTGGTGTTAGAGGAACATTGCAATTACAGTTCACCTGTTGACCTAGATTGCAAAGGACTCGAAAGCCAGTATACAGAAGCACATAAACACTGTCCCATATTTAAATTAGAGTTCTGAAAAATGTAAATAAAATGTATTACACCAAAATACCATTAAGTTCTTAAATTGATAACCAAATCCAGTCCTTTCCTAGAAGTAATAAAAGGTGTGGCTATTAAACCAGATAAAATGTGATATGCAAATTACTAAGCCTATAGAACACAAAGCCACATACTCCCACACTACTTACAAAACAGAAGCATGCTTCAAGCTGATTTTTGCCTTTTTAGGTCACTATGGGATGGTCACAAAATTCGCTAGAACAAAGACTTTATTTCAATATACACATTAATACATTGCAGACTTTAGTGTAACTTCCACATTGGAAAAATGGCTGACTTCACAGGTAGCTTGACCTTCCTTCTACTATGAGTTATACAACTGACCTGAAAACCTGTCAGGCATTGAGAGGGTACAGAAAGGAATCACCTGCCTTGAAAAGAAAGGCTTGCATTCTGAAGACAAACTGTGAGAAACAAAAAGGTTCAGGTAGTACAATGATAAACAGCTTTTTCTGCAATATTTGCGGAATGTTTAAAGAGAAGCTTCCATTGGTAGGAATAAAGATATTTTCATAAACTGGAGAAAAATACACTTCATTGCATGACCAAAACAGGATTACAAAGCATAAAATAATTTGCTTTGAAGAACTGATGCAAAATTCATTGATATTGCTACATACTGATCCAGGGGAGGGAGGGGTAGGGGAAATGGAAATCTGTATCCTTGATTACTTGAAAAATATTGCTCTCACATTCATCAGAGATGGTGTTTGTTGGGGGTTATCACCCTCTCCTATTGTTGTCAGAGGAGGTAACATCACGAGCTGCAGACCCATTACCTTCCCCCACTAAAATAATGTAATCTATTGATACGCAGACAAAATAAAACCAAAACAGATTTCTTTTCCCATGAGAAAGAAGATTAAAATAATCCTACAGATCTGTTTCAAGACTGCAGTTGTCCCTTGATACTCAACCTCAAAGTCTCCATGCTACTCTTACATATCAAGAACACTCTACCCAGACCTTCTCTAGATATCCTCAAACCTGGAGATTAGCAAGTAAAACCAGGTCTCTAAAACCTCAAAATGTTTTAACCTGAGGAACTAGATTTCTTCAAGAACAAGCTTGCAGTCAAAAAGCAAGTTGTATACATGCTGACTGGAATTTTTCTGACCTGTAATAACTGCTACTTGGGAACAACTACTTACTGAACACTTTGTATAGAATTGGATTTCCACTTGCTCTGTCCAGACCAGTCAGTGCAGACTGTTTGTCCAATTGCATAATAGTTACATTACAGAATCTGGACATACAAGATCATACCCCAAAATATGCAAACAAGCATAGTGTAATTTCTGGGACAGTTATTTCTCACATTCTGAGTCTGACAAAAAAATAAATCATACCTTTCCCCTAACACAGTAAGAAGGCCAATGTAGCTTTCAACAATATAATTTCAAAGGGTGTCAACAAACAGCAAGCCATAGAAGAAACCAATAATAACCTTCAAAAAAACTACCTTCCTGGTAGTTACTACACACAGAAGCAACGGAGGCCAGCTATATGGCCACTTTAATCTGGAACAAATCCCTACTGACACTGGAAGAAATGGCCCCTGCCCTCCCCACTCTTGTCTCTTCACTATTACTACCGCAACCTTTTTGTTGGCACTGTCTGTCACAGAGCTAATCCCACCAAAACTGGCAACTAATCTCTTTGGGACAGATTGATGAGCTAACCTGGTTCACCACAGGGCTGTGTGCTATCACAGAAGGGTGGAACCACCCTTTTCATTAGCACTGCAGGATTAAAAGTGTGAGGACACACGTCAGCGTAGTTCAGTGACGTACTTTGTAAATCACAGGACTAGATCATATAACACAACGAACTATAGAGGGAATCGCTGAGCTGTGGGCACTTTTGGGGTAGACAGAGCTTTCTGAGAAAGAGGACTAGGTGTGTGGCACTGGAGGGTTTCTCCAGTCTAAATGCCAGTACCACAGAATTCCCATCTGAACTCTAGGCTCCCCAAAACAAGTTACCGCTCTTCGCTAACAGATTTAGAAATGTACAAATTAATGATCCTCATCCTACTGGGCTGGCTGGACAAAAGTGCTCCAAACTGTGCACTGCATTAGAGCTAAAGCCCCCCATTAGAAGGTATGATGGGTATGTCCAGAACACAGCACAGGAATACTGAAGCTCCCTTGCAGACCTGTTACACCCTGGCTATGGCAGAAGAGTTCAGAACAGGCTACCTGCCCTGTGAAAGAAATCCTAAAGTATCTACAGAATATATACAAAATTAATGTTACATCTAAATCTTACGTATGACTAGCTTTGCAGCTGAAAGAGAAAAACAGAAATAGAGACAAAGCCTTGTCTCTATTTAGACTTTGGCTTGGATTGATGTTGAATATTTCAAAAATCAAATCACTCACAGGATGAAAAATCTACATTATGAAAACAAAGGGATGTTTTTAGCAGGGAACTCAATTATTTTGGTGCACTCCATTTTACATATCAAGCATGTCACCAAAATTAATGAAGTAAAACATACACGTTTTGCCTGCCTGAATTCCAGATAAGACATCATTTAAAACCAGTTCTCCTAAACCAACAGGACTGCCTGCCATAACAACAGCAGCTAACTTTCCAGGATGTTGAACATATCAGTATTTCATAAAATCTACTAGAGATCCAAAACAAGTTCTATTATTATTTCAGAAGTGAAAGTTGTTCTCTTCAGGAATTATTTAAAAATACATTACATGGTTTGGCAAAATAAGACTATCCATCTTTTAAAATCAATTGCTGCATGCCCATCTTAACTGGGATATCAAAAACATACATATACCCTCAAAAAGACAAACTAAAAAAAGTAATTATTAGCCAAAGTAAATCCCTATGCAGCAACTACCAGTATGTTTGCATTTCATTTTAGATACTGTGATCAATTGCCCCACTGTACTAAAACCAGGGCTAAATTAAAGCCTCTCCTAAGTAATTCTGCTAAACATAAGATCCCATTCTTCTTAATATGGCAAAGTCTGTGAGCACACACAAACACATTTTTTCATAAGTAGGTAATGGTTACTTTAAAGTACGTAAGTCACATTCTTTGTCTACTCTGTTCATACAATTAGATGCACACTGGTTCTGATGCCAAAAATCTAAGGGCAACTGACAAAACTTGGAGAGTGTTAAAGTGACTGTTATTTAGCATTTCCTTCAACTATTTCTCTATCACCTTTTACTGTACCAAGTAACCTCACTCTTTCAAGCCTTTTTCTGTGAACTGGAAAACTCATCATTTAGAAAAAGCATGTCTCAGCAGAAGCACATCCTGATTTCTTTGACAGCTTGAAAGAAGGAACAGTGAGACCACCCAAAACAGAAAAAAATGAAGCAAGTTGAGGAAAGCCCTGGCATATGTTACGTAGCATTCCTGATTTTAGAACAGGTAGGCTGACTGCCAGGAGAAAGGAGGTCAGTAAGACCATGTGACTGCTTAGTAATTAGACTTGCTCAATACTGCAATTACACAAAAATATTAGTTCATGAGTGTTACATGACTGTTTAAGGAGAGAAAAGTTATTCAGAAAGCACTTATGTATTAAAGGCTGCTACTTGCCAGTTTTAAAACACATTTTTAAAATTAACTGTAACTGGTAACTCTGCAGAGGTACAATATTACTTCTAAGAAGAAACTAAATCTCTTGGCTTCTTGTATTCTTGCACCATTTTTCCTCATGTCCCTTGTGTTAATCATACTTTGAACTCTGACAGACCCGAGTTTTGTCCAGGGCATTAGGACCATAAACTCACCAGAACACACCTCGGTGTCAATCAACTCAAACTAAGAAAGGACCAGAAGATTAAATTTTACTTATGTTCCACATGCTGAAGGGCTTCTGCTCCTAATCTCAGACAAAATATTTTTAACTAATTCACCATTGTACTCCACAGGCAAGGATCTTGTTTACAGTCATCAAGTGACCAAGGAGAAGCAATGCTTGATTATTAACTCCAAGTGCCAAATGAAACTGGCAAACCAAAAAACTGCATCATGAGTCTTATGTATGGTATTATGAATGTGTACATTACCACTGGTTAAAAATAGCTCACTAAAACCACAGGAACCTAAAATGGAATAATTACAAACTAGTAACTGTTCATTTAAATTAAAATGTCTTGACATTGCTCTAACAAATATACAGCTAGCAGCTAGTTATTCTATAAAGTTACCATACTTTTAAACTTGAAAAAAACCCAAAACCTAAGGATCTCACACAACCATGCTGATGAAGGCAGTGAGGTTTCCTACTCAAATCCAGTGCAGCATGAGCCTTGAGAGTATCTGAGTCCCAAGAGATTGTTTGAAGTCCTTTGGAGAGGGAAGTTGTATTTCACCCTTCTAAGAGATCTGGGGCAGGGGATGAGGTGAGCACAAAAATGAAGGACTTAAAAAACCACTCTCCTTTACAAAGGGAACTAAATGAGAGCCCACACCAACAAAAACTCAACCCCTCTAACCAGCAACTAAATGGTTTTCTTCAATGCAAAAATCCAGTGCAGAAACTAGTTGTCTTTCAGAACATTGCTGAAATGAACCAACTTGCAAATATCTCACACACAAATGTACTCAAGGACTGTATTAGGTAATGTTCATGTTAGTCATTGAAGAAGCAGGGCAGTAGCACTGAAGATATGAACTTCCTCTTGCTAGAATCAAAGTTCACATTCATCTATCATGCACTAGCCCTGAAAATATAACCAAAATCAGTTCAGCATTTCAATAGCAAGATGGATTAGAAACCTATGAAATAGTTAAGACAAGTGGTTTCCTTAAGACTTAGACTTACATCAATTGCTGGCATTCTTTGCTAGCATTCATTTAAAAATCAAGTAGTTATCCATGCTTCATCCATAAAACCAAGACTTCTAATTTTTTTTTAGAAGAAGTTATTATTTGTTATTTAAAAAACCTATCCCCTTCAAAAGAACCAAAAATAATTAAAAAGCCTCTGTAAAAGAAATTACATAACAAACCTCAGATAAGGGAACTATCTATCAATTACCATTCATAAGCTGTATTATTGATAATTAATTCCTGTCAGTGAAAATGGAACAACCATCAAGTCAAAGTTCACAGAAAGCATTTTTAGTATTTCTACCTTCCGAACACTAGAAATAGGACCATAAGGAAAACTTCTCAAAATTTGAAAAAACAAACAAACAAAAAAACCAAAACACAACCCAACCACTGTCCAAAGGTAAATTACCTTGCTGGCAAACTATTTACTGATCTGGGATATAAATTATTAAATCTTAATGAAATAATCCTTGAAGATAAGCAAGCTGAATTGAAACCCAAAGTATCTCAACTTTGCCATCCTTCTTTGTCAGACCACCTTCTTGGTGTCCAACCAAGTTTCATTGTGCTTATTCCATAATTAGACAACTCTTCACAGCACCATAGTGTGGGCAGGGTAATTTAATGAGCATTTCAAGTTCCTGACATTGGGCAGAGAGGTGATACAAGAACTCTGCTACATTATCAACCCTTTTAAAAGGTCAACCACTTTCAGATCCTTAGTGATGCTTTAAATATTCTAACAAGATAAGCATGCAAGGAAGCGCCACTAGCCTCTGCCTTATTGTGGCACACAGTGACAATACAAGTGTCGGTCACAACGCCACAGTAAAACTAATTTTTGTATTAGGTAGGACTACACCCGGCTTGAAGGCAGGGGAACACATCTGCAAAGGGACACCATGTACCCTTTCCTGCAGGAAAAACATCCCGAGAAATTACTTTTGAACCAATCCGAGCAGCTTAACAGGGGGTCTGCCTTCTTTCCCCCCCCTCCCCCAGGATGGGGTCACCCTGTGCCACCGCGGGGTTCCTGGCTGCCCAGAGGTGCCAAGCCCCCAGAGCTGCTCCTCCCGGGCTTCTCAGCCCCGCTCCAAGTCCCAGCGCAGGGTGGGCACCGCGGCCGCGCTGGGGAACCGAACCACGGACCCCGCCGCCCGCCCAAGCCTCCCTTCCCCTTCCTCAGCAAACCACGGACCGCCCGGGCCCGCACTCCGCCACAGCCTTCCCCCGTTTCTTCCCCCTTCTTCCCGGCCGCGGCAGCCGCAGCCCGGGGCGGCGCAAGGGGTGGATATGTAACACCACCGGCGGAGCTCCGGGGAGGGAAGGAGGGAGGGAGGGAGGAAGGGCAGGCGGGCAGTCGAAGGAAGCCGGCGCTGGCAGCGGCCCAATCGGGCTCCGAGAGGAGGGTATGGCGGGGAGGCAGCGTGACCGCATACATAACGCGGGGATTAGAGCCCCCGCCGGCCGCCCCCCGCCCCCCGCCGCCGCCCCGCACTCACCGCCACCTGTTGATGCCCACGTTGGAGGAACCGGCGAACCAAGGGTCCAGGATGTAGACGCAGCGGATCGTGTCGGCGCCTTGGATGCACTCCCGCAGGGCCGGGTTGTCGTGGAGCCGCAGCCCCTTGCGGAACCAGTGCACGGCGTTCACCCCCATGCCGCAGCCGCCGTCGGGCCGGGCCGGGGGCGCGGGCGCTCAGCGGGAACCGCCGCCGCCCGCAGGGCCGCTCATGGCCCGGCGCCGATGTTCGGCGCCCGGGCGAGCAAGGGCCGCCGCCCCGGGTGGAGAGGAGGCGGGGGTGGAGGGGAAGGAGAAAAGGGGGGGGGGGGGGGGGGAGCGGAGCGGAGTCCACCTGGAGCGGCTCTAAGACCCGGCGGAGACGACGGGGGCGGTCGCCGGGCGGGGACGCATCACCCCGCGGAGCCCCCGCGCCGGGGGAGGGAAAGCGGAGACGAAAGGGAAGAAAGGACGGAGCGCAGGATCCCGGGGGGGCGGGGGGTCGGTGCGGAGCTTCCCTCTCCTCTTGCCCTGGGGAAGCAGCGGCGGTCGGTGACCGGCCGCTCGCTGGAGCGCGCCTCGTGTCCTGCCCGCTGCCGCCGCCTCGCCGCTCGCCCTGTGACTCTGCGCCGGGCACCGGGGCACCGCCGGCAGCCCCGCCCCACCCCTCGCCGCCGATTGGTCGGCTGCCGGCCCACGTGACCGCCGGCCCTCACGTTTCTGAAGTGTGTTTACTACCGGCGGGAGGGGGGGGTGAGGGGTGTTGGGATTGAACGGGGAAGGGAGCAAGGAACCGGGAATTGAACGGGGAAAAGGGAGCGGGAGAGGCGGGCGAGCTCAGCAGCGAAACCCTCCCGGCGGGGGATTTGGCGGGGAGCGAGGAGTGAAGGGCGGCGAGAGGTGACAGTCGGCGGTGGGAAGGGGCACCGGGGGCGGAGACCACGGCTTCGTCCCCTCTCCCCCTCCGCCCCCCCGCCGTTCCCTGGCGGCGGGACCCGGATGAGCACGGGGCTCCGAGGAGGCTCCCGACGCCGGGTCCTGTCAGGAGGGGCGCACGCGCTGGAGCCATGGGGGGGGGGGGGGCGTTGGAAGCCCGCTGACCCTGTTATGTAGCCAGCGCGGAGCTGCGCATGCGCAGCGGCGCCGATCCGCTCAGTGACACCGAAACCCCCGGCACCCGCTCCCCGCACACAGACACAGACACAGGCAGAGTCACACACACACACGTTTCCCCGCCACCTCCTCTCGCCCCAGCAGAACCGGAGCCAGCGGGGGTGGAAGGGGTCCGACCTCAGCCCTGGGCACGGCACGGCCCGGCCGATCCCACCGCACCCCGTCCCGCGGGGCAGAGGCGGGCCGGTTATATAAGCGTGTGCGTAGGGAGCCCAACCCTCACCGCCACCCCCCCCCTCCTCTCGCCTCCAGCCCGGGCGTGCCGGGGCCTACCGAGTGCCCAAACCCCGCTGCGGTCCCTGGGCGTCCATCTCTGACCACCCAGCCCTAGGAGGGAGGGAGGGAGAGAGGGCGTCTCCTCTCCTGTGGTTAAGGTGCGCACTGTTGCTGACAAAAAAAAAAAGGGAGGTGGTTTTGTCCGCCGCAGCCCTGAGGTGGTGGAAAAAGCGGGAAGAGAACCGCTGACCAAGAGGTAGATCTGGCTCGGCCTTCCACACTCCTGCTGCGGGAGATGCTGAAAGAAAACGCGTTTTCGAGCGGGTACTAAGCAGCAAAATGAGCTAAAATGGTCTCTCTCGCGCTGTTGGAAAAGCCATTGTTAGCAAATGGTGTATATCTAATGTCTCCTCTTTTAATTACAGAGCTCAAAACAGCGTCTTCGTGCTCCCCGTACCTTCGTGCTGGCCGCCGGGCATGGCCAACTACTGAATTAGGCATGACATTAGATGGGACGCAGTAGAACAATTTTGAGTCCTAACAGCAGATCTGAAAACAAACCTTCACCTCTGGTTTGTACCTCAAATCTACAACTTCCAGAGTATTCATAAACAAGGGGGTAGCAACAGCAAGAGAGGTCTCATTAGAAATAATGGCTCTCAAATGAAACGTGGAGCACTCACATCATCAATACTGACCTTTCCTGACTTCTGGAACTCCAGAGCAGGACAGTGCTTTAAATCTAAGATTGTAGTTGCTTTGTCTATTAAAATGTTCTTCCTGTTAAGATACTTGTTGTAAAGTCAACAAAAAGTCACATGCACCATGTTTCCCTTGATTCTCTTCTTTCCTTGCATTGAATGACTTCATTAAAAAATGTCTTTACAATCAAAGCATGTTAGCAGCAGAAGCCCCAGCCTTGATAAGAATCCTTTTCTACTTGGTTTTATACAAAATTTATGTCTAATAAAGTGTAGAGCCCCACATTTTCTAAAGCATTGACTTGAACAATAGCATAAATTACTCCAAAATTTTCAATTATTACTACGTCATGCATGGAACATTCCGCAGCTCCATTCCACATATTCTGGTCCAAGAAAAACAGAGGATCCTGTCATATACCCTTGCTGCAACACAAACCTGTAGATGAAGGGTGATGGTAAAGTTTGGTATTACTTTCTCAGTTAATATAAAGTACATTCCTCATTGCTTGTTTTTTCTTTTTATTTTTAAGAGAAAAAGAAATCTCAGCAATGAGATTTAATGACCACTCTACGTCAAACTCCTTTTAACTGTACAATTTTTGAGCGCGTTGAAGCAGGTAGATTCCTTATTTTTTCAAAGAAATTCCCCTCACAATCTAGTTTTTACTTCAAACTTTTAAAGTGGTTTTTTTTGCACTCCTTAAATTTCCTGCCAGCTCCTGACAAGGCTGCGACACTGAAGATGGCCCTGAATAAAGTCCAGTGTCCACAGAGAGGTGGAAGCAGTCCTCCCTCACTTGTGCTTACGGTTTCATAACCAAATTGTAACCATGTAAACCATCAGTCTATAAGCTGTTTCTTGCTACGGGCTAAATAACAACTGTAGTATATCATTAGCATATCATTTTGTCAAAACACCATTAGGTTCTAGCTGTGCCTTCCATGCTAGGTGCATTCGTGATTTAGAAGTGCAAAAAAGATCAAGAATATATTAATTAAAATGTCAAATCTCAAGGGAAGAAATTCTCCAAGTTAGTGGAAAAAGAAAATAGAATCACAGTTAATCAAGGAACTGGTACAAGCATACCTCAGCTCTGTGTTCTCTTGTGAATAACTTCTTTAAAGAACGTTGTTACTAATTTAGCCCAGACCAGGATGGCAGAAATGGAGAGTGAGGTGTAGTTAGAAGGGGAAAAAGATAATATGAAGGGACAAAATGACAAAAAGGGAACATGAAGCAGCAAGTATACAATACATTGTGTACTACAAACTAGAAGTGTTTTTCGGGTATATGTTTTAACATTGTTTTCTGTGTTTTACAGTCACAAACACTGTAAAACTGGTTTTGAACCAGCAGTTATGTAGGAGACCAAGCCTGAACTGAGTTCATAGAGCAGTTTCTTTCTGTTGCACTTCTCTTTCTCACTAGATCTTGTTTCATAGGTCTATTACAGAGTATTGAAGATTTAGCTGACTAAAGAAGTGTTCCTATAGACAACAGCACAGATTTTCACTTGTGATCGTGCAGACCCAGAATTAGCTTTAAAAATCCTAACATGCCTAGAAAAATCCTTCTACCTAAAAAACAGCTTTTACTGGTTACCCTAAGTTAAGAAGGGAAATAAAGTAGAAACAGCTGGAAGGGAAAAAAAAAAAAAAAAAAAAGAAAAAAAAGAAAAAAAGGGTGAAAATTATTCTAACCATTGCAGCTTATTTAACTTCTGAGACACCACCAGCAAAACACTAAATCAAACTACTATGTATGTGACTTCTTTTATTCTTTAATAACTGTAGTAATCATATAGAAGAAAATATACTGATGGAAGCCAAACCAGCCATCATCACATCAGTGTTGTCTCTCATGCAAATTTGATCCCGAGGAGATTTTTTAGGATACTGCTTTCCAAAAGAGTAGCGGTGTCTGTGGGTTTTTGACCGGTTTGGTGTCAGTGGGGCTCTGGCTGCTGGGTGGTGCCTGCGGTGGCTGTGATGCTGTGCGGGGCACAAGGCACATACAGTGTTTCCGTTCAGTTTTGGATAAATAAATGCAAGAAACATCATTTCTGTTACTGAATCAGTAGCATCTTTTGCTTACCATCAGAACACAGGCACTCAAGCAGCCCAAGTTTAAAGCGTTCACTTATTTGCTATCATAATACTTCGAAACGATTGATTCTTTTAATTTTTTTTTTTTTTTTTTTTTAATTTACCGTACTAAATCTCTCTCGAAAGCTGCCGCACTCCCAAACCCCCTCACGCCGTTTCCAGGCAGAACAAGCTCTGTTTCCACAAGTGGAAGAACCCGAGGTGAGTTTGCATCACCAAGAGCCCCGTGCAAGCCCATGCGCTGCCCTGACCCACAGCGGCGTGCACCGGGACAGGAACCGCGGCACATTCGCTTGATGCCTCCCGGATGACAAAACCCGCGCCTGCAAACCCGGAGTTCATGACTATTCGCTAACACCACCCCCTTCCCTCGGCGGCCGCCATCTGGTACATGCCCCGTCCCCTTTCCCCCCACCCCTGTCCCGGCCGGCACCGCTGGTAGGGCCCAGGCCCGTGGCGCAGCGCTCGGCGGCGGCGAGGCCCAGGTAGGGGGAGCGGGCGTAGGGGCGGCCGCTGCCTCGGCGGCTCCGATCGCTTCACGCCAGGCGCGGAACCGGCGGTACCGGTGCCGTCCCCCGTCCCGGTAGGGGAAACCGGGGCGCGGCCTACTCAACCGGGCTGCCCGGCGTTCGTTGGCCTCCCGTGGCGTGACGGCCTAAAGATAACCGGGGCGAGGGGCGGAAGGAGAAGCCGCGAAGGGGTTGGGCGGCGGAGGGGGAGGAGGGGGAAGGAAACCCTCGGGCGCCGGTCCCCCCCCGGTGTAGGCGGCCGCCAGTGGCCGTCCCGCCGGGTGACTGAGGCGGCAAAGGCGGGGAGCGGCTGCTGAGCCCCGGCTGTCTGCGGGAAACCGCCCCGCCACCCCCAAGGGAGTCCCCCCGGGGAGGGAATGTCCCGTTCCTGGATACACGGAACAGCTTCTGTCCCCTGACACAGGCAGTGAGGCTCCAACCATGGAAGTTTTCCAGACCTGACCGGCCAAAGCAACCTGGTCTTACCTCATAGCAGGCCCCGCTGTGAGCTATTGAGGTCCCTTCCCACCTGTGTTAGCCTAGAACCTTTTCTATTTTTTTTTTCCTTTTTTTTTTTTTTTTTTTTTTTTTTTTCCTAGAAAGCTTTATGCTGGTCTAGCATGTTTTTGGAATCCTCCTTTACCGCGTTTCCGCTACTGATATGAAAAAGGGATTCATTTTGTAGGTGCAGAAGTGTGAATGCTGAATCTACCATGCATTTATCCACACATCTTCTGCCCATTACTACACCAGGTTTCTCCTTCTAAGTAGACACCTACGCTTCCTGGTTAATTCAGAGTTCAATCTAGGCATTGGTTTATTTATTTCATGTAATTCTCTACGGCCTACTAAGACCTCGCTACAACTTGCTGTAACGAGAATAGTGGTGACCAACACACAGTAGTAGTCGTTTTGTTGCTATTTTGTGAAAAATTCAACATGAGCAAGAGGTAGGTTTGTTCATTTTAAAGAATTTGAGATTTGAGTCTCAAAATGGAAAATTCAAAAATTCAAAAATGTTTAATGAAGTGAGGGATGAATCAGCTGGTTGAATAGCCATTTCCTACAAAAGATATACAGAGGGGTCTCAGTAAATAATGAAATTTACAACACCTATTTACTCTGTAGATGCAGGTCACTGTGAGAGTGCTAGGAAGCAGGAACATTGTTAACTTCCAGGTAGACATTAGTTCATTTCTTTGGTGCTGTTACGACACCAGGCGATAAGAGGTTGCTGCTGGCAGTGAGAGCAAACGTGTTACCTAACATGGACATTTTTTTTTATTCCCTAATCTCTCATTTGATTTACAATCCTCACAGCAGTTTATGTAGCGGGGTCCTGCATATTAGAACAGTAGTCTGGCATGAGCTTTAAAAGAAATCTGAACTCTTGGAACAGGTTACATACCCTGGAAATGTGATACTGTCATCTCAGGACTCTGAAATATAACAAATCATAACTCCTCATTACCATCTCAGTTTCTACAAAACATCACAACATCAAAATCTATTGATCTTATTTTGTATGTTATATTTTGCTTAGTGCTTTACAGGGGCTCCTGTGTACCCCACACAAATGTGGATTAGAAAATAAACTTTTCCTTCCTTTTACAGTATTCTCTGTTTCTGCATGGATGATCCTCACGAAAAAGGAAAAAAAAATTGGTTATGATGTCAGACATTTTCAGAAAACATAAAGCTTCTTTTAAGTGAATGTAATTTCCATGTCAGATTGTGGAAGAGCACAATTTACTATATCAGAATTATTAAAAGCTCTGTAATAGATAAAATGACTGTATTTTAAATTACTGCATTACTCAGAAGGCAATTTTGTTTAACAGCAGGATTACACATTGAAGTAAAAGTCATGGTTAGTTATTTTTCACGTTTGTACTTTAAAAGTATCATCTGACATCCCAAACAATTTAACAGTATTATGCTAGCAGTTTCCAGCTGAGCTGAAGCATTAATGAAGAAAGATGTTATTCTCCAGAGACTTACTTACTCAGACTGGACCCACTACATGCAATAGCAGTATTCAGACACAGGTGGTGGTGTCACTCTTTTTGGAGGAGAGGTTTTAGTTTGCAGTCCCTGTGAAACAGACACTTTTTCTGGGCATGGAAAGGTCAGCACACAAAAAATCTGACTTACCTACACCTACAGTGCTTGCAGGGCTACTGGGAAAGAGCTTTTTCGGTGGCAGAACTTGCTGGATAGCACTTCTCAGGTCACAAAGTTTACGAAGAATACATCATTAGACTTCAGGTTATGACTCAAGTAGCTTCATTAGGCAGTCAGATTTTGTCTCTGATATTTGAAATAATACTAAAACACAGGTTACAGACAAATAGCTCCTGTTAATAACATAAGCTTGCATATGGGAAATTATTTTTGTGCCTTCCTCTGTTAGTTTATGATGCAGAAGCATAACAAGGCTCCAGATTTTGGATCTGAAAGACATCAACTTAAAAGCAAGGGTACAATTTCTTAAGATGGAGTATTTTAACCCTGGAAAATATTTAACCTTACCTGGCAACTAGATAGAGACTCCATCACTTAAGCTCTCTAAACAAAACACCTATTTTTTTTAAAAGGTGGGCTATAAAAACGGTTCTAGGGGTCTCATGTAGCTATTCCTGCAATAGGCTTCATGGTCTGTTATGTAGGAAATTTGACTGCATGATCATAGTCTTCATCCCCCCCCCCCCCCCCCCCCCAAAAAAAAAATTAATATTCACATGGGAACTTTTAGAAGTATAGTACTTTTTTTTCTCGTGTTCAATCTGAGCAGTTTTAAGCACTTTGTGAGATTTATTTTACGGACCAACAGTTCTCCCTTTCACACCAAAAGGTTGCTACAAAAACACCTCCTGGGGAGTTAGACCTGATGGTACCTTCGACTGCTGCAGCTCCTTTGGCTTCAGTAGAGCAGGAGGCACCACACCCGCTGGTGGTGGTACCTGGAAGTCAGTTTGTGCACAGGTGGGGAATGGGGTTACCCACAACCACCCCGTGGCTGCTCCATGAGGACTCTCTGGCTCCTGGGGGTGTCAGCAATGAGAGAAGTGACCTGGAGAAATCAGGCAGCTGTAGGAAAGCAGGTACTGGAAGAGACAAGTGGAGGACTGAAGACATTTCAGTGTACTTCCTTCCCCCTGCAAAACAGCAGTGTGCTTCTTCACTTGGGCTCACATTGGACTTCAGAACCCAAAGAACAGGCTCAGCTAGTGAAAAACACATACATAAAGGTTGTGATGATTTTTTCCCTTAATTATAAGGAGAATGATCTCACAATGCAGTTAAGCTGTGGACTGCTACTGAAGAACCACTGAGGGAGGGGGGGTGGTCCTTGATGCATGAAGGAACGAGTCACACTCCAAACGATGCTTGAGAAGTTAAGCAAATACATTCAGATGAGTAAAGAAAGATATTTAAGCTGTTTAGAATTACTGTCAAATTAAATTACATTAAACATTAATACAGTACGAGTGAGCTGTAATGTAATTAAAAATGTCAGCTGCAGGAAAAGGCTGACAGTTTGCTTCTTGTATGACTGCTAGCATTTATATGGACAGAACACTGCTCCCACACAACATCTGCCACTTCCACCTGTCATTGCTCCAGTGAGGCATCCATCAGAACATTAACCTTTCCAAAGTCTCTTATTTCCTCTTGCTTTAGCATGAAAGCTGAATTTTGTGCTAATAATAATTTTTTTAAAAATCACTGTTGAGAGGAATTTCTTATGCTAGCTTAGTCCAGAAATCAGTATCTCTGGGTGTAATTTGTGCTTTAAATGTGTTCTCTTACTGTTGTTCTCTTTCCATAGGGCTGAATTCCACAATGTTGAGAGGAGTGGCTCAAGGTGCAAAAGGTACATTTGTTCTTCTGTTGACAAGATCTCAGCAGTGCAACTTGGGATTGAACTGTTCATCAGTAGGGACGACTGAAGCAGCAAACAGAAGCTTCCTGGGACATTCCAGTTACACAACTGATACAAAATCAGGAGAGGAAAACAAAAAAACCATTGAGAGTCTCTACGAATTGTCAGTCGACATCACGAAAGTACGCAGACTGAAGGAATGGGTCCTTCTCCAGGATGTAGCCTATGTTAAAGAAATTGCTGGTATCTTACAAGAAATGGGAGCAGATGAGACCTCTGTAGCCAACATTTTAGAACGCTGCCCAGAGGCAATTCTCCGCACACCCGCAGAGATAAACTCTCAAAGAACTCTGTGGCAATTAGTATGCCAGAATGAAAAACAGCTGATTAAATTAATAGAGCAATTTCCAGAGTCTTTTTTTACTACTAAATACCATGAGAACCAGAAGGCAAATATACTGTTTTTTCAGGAGCTGGGACTTAAGAATAATATAATCACCAGGTTCTTGACTAGTGCACCCAATATTTTCTACAACCCTGTTGAGAAAAACAAAAATGTGATAGAGACATTACAAAGAAGTTACTTAAATTTAGGAGGTTCTGATGCAAATATGAAGATCTGGATAATGAAACTGCTGAGCCAAAATCCATTTATTTTATTAAATACCTCCACCGCAATCCAGGAGAACTTGGAATTTCTCCAGAAGAATGATTTCACTGACAATGAAGTTCTACAGCTGCTGTCCAAACTTAAAGGTTTTATTTTTCAGCTTACTCCTACCACTATGCAGAAGAGCATGCTTTTTTCAAAAAATGCCTTTAAGTGCAGTAACCAAGAATTGAAACAGCTAGTGCTGAAATGCCCAGCCCTCCTCTACTATTCTGTTCCAGTTTTGGAAGAAAGATTTCAAGGCCTCCTGAAAGAAGGAATTTCCATAGCACAGATCAGGGAGACACCAATGGTGCTGGAGTTGACAACACAAATTGTTCAGTACAGAATTAAAAAACTCTCTGCTTTGGGATATGATATTAAGAGTGGAACGCTAGAAAGCTTGAATGGCACTAAGAAAGATTTTGAAGTCAATTATGGCAAAATACAATCAAAGAAGGAGAGACCCATTTTTAATCCTGTTGCCCCTCTCAACATTGAAGATTAATTTGAATGCCATCCTTTTAATTTAAAGAAAATCATCAAAGAGGGAAGACATGTTGTTTCTTTGGGAAGAGCCAAACCAAAAATCATCTTAACCAGACTGTAGTTTGACACTGTAACGTGTCCTGGAGTGGGTCTTAGATACAACTTGATTATACATTTGTAGCTTTCTAATGCTTTCAAATAATATCATAGAATCTGGTTATGAGATGCGTTTCCTTTTTATCCCAAGGTGTTCCTCCTGTTTTGGGTTTGGTTTTTTTTTTGGTTTGTTGTTTTGTTTGTTTGTTCTGTTACATTTCCTTATCTATCAGAACATCAGCTACTTTGGATTTTAAGCTCTGTCACTGCCCAGTTCACCCTGTGGTAGTGATAAGTGCAACTGTTATCTGAGAAAGAGGAAAGGAGCCTTAATTTTCCATCCCTGTTCATCAACTGCTGGTTTACTAACTTGTGGAGACTCTTTGGAGTTCTGCTCCTTATTGCTGAGGTAAGTAGCTCTAGTTCCCAGACCCAGAACTGCAGCAGACTTTACTTCTTAGAGAGGAGAAGCCAGATAGAGCACAGTCTGAGAACAGGGGCAGGGCATAACTTTTTTACTCAGCTACCGTGAGGCCCTAGTATGTTTATGTACAGAAGAAGGTACAAGACAACCTACTTTACATTTCTGAGACTTCAAAACTTACTTCTCTTGCAAAAGGTCTCAAATGATTGTAGGAAAAAGTAAGGCTTTTGTATTAGGTGTAACAAAACCTTAGTCTGTAAACCAGAGGTGATTAAAAATGACTACCAGATTTACAAACAGCTGCCACAGTTTCTAAATATATGGATCACACTGCTTCTCGGGTATCACTGTATGGTAATCATTGACAACTGCTGGTTTTCAAAATAGTAACTGACTGTTTAAGTTCTCTGGGGTTTTTACTTATTTACATTTATAGGCTGTGAATGTTAATACAGAATAATAGCATCAGTGATGACTGTCTCAGTAGAGTTAGGATCATCACTGATGATATTTCTCAGGAAGACTTTCCTAAGCAACTATTCACACATTTGCTCTTGACAGCAGGAGAAAAAAAGCTACATCATATCCCCTTCTCCCCCCCCAGCCATTCTTCAAGGTCATTTTTAACAGATATTTTGGCAGCGAGTCCAAGGTTCCTTTTCTTAAAGAAAAGTTTCAAATTGCTGGGGAGAGCTGGTATTGTATTACTTGTTTAGCGGGTGGGCTGTAAGATGATGATTTTATATATAGCCAGCCACATTATTCCTGGCAAGCTTGGAAAGAAAGGGCTGGAAACATCTGGTTAGAGCAGTGCTAGGACCTCAATAGCTGAAGGTCTCAACCTCACCACCGTGCAGGCAAGTGTGGATGTGACAGCAGCTTGCAGAGGAGACATGGCTTCTGTAAGAGATGTCTGACAGTGCAGAGAATTCAAGAAGGGGCTGTTATCAGCACCAAGATAAAAGTCAGGCTACTAAGCCATTTTTTTCCTGACTCTTCAAAACACTGTTTTCTGAGAGGAAAAACAGACAGCCATAATAAAAATTCACAGAAACTTGCCTTTGTCACTTTCTGACTGTCCTTCAGTGCTCATCTATTAAGCAAACCACAGTATGATTTGAATTCAAGAGCATCCTTCCCCTCAGACACAACAATTACAAGGGGGCATTTCAGCTCTCTGAAGCAATTCATAATACAGTCTCTTCTGCTGAGCCACAGAACTGATCCATGGTTTAAAACGAAAAGGAAGACAAGACAAAAAACATTTTCCCTGAGAATATAGTTTCAGCATTTCTACAGGCATGTGTTCGCTGTTCCTGAAACAGCTTCTTCCGGTCACTTATTCCCAATGGCAACAAATAAAACAGGAAAGTGACACATTTCCTTAACTGAGTCGCAGCACAAGTTATCACAAACTCATTTGCTACCCTCAATGTTTCAGTTTCTCCTCTTTCAAAAGGAAAGCATAAGCAAGGAAAACTCCTTTTGTTGACAAGCAGTCCAAAATACACTCAATCCTTCATTCCTAACTCTACACCTGGAACTGGTTTGTCACTTCTTCCCAGGATTTATTTATAACAACCTCAGGGAAGCTCTCAATTACCACACCGTTTTATTGCCAAAATCCACTTCCTTGTCTGTTGCTATTACTCACAGTGAACGTGAAACAGTTTATGCTGTGTAAGTCTGGCACATAAAAGCCTGCAGTCCAGCCTCTTGTTACACAGTGAGCAGTCAGGCATAGAAGTAAGTCTGCATAAACATTTCCCCTTCTGAAACAGGGGCTGCGAAAAAGAAAGTAAAATCAACTCAAAACCAACCCTGAAACACAAGAACAACCCAAATCCCCTTGAAAATTTCAGTTGTTTTCCATTCAGCTCACTACCATGGCAGAAATGGGTATCCCCAAGCTGCAGTTCCCAGGGAAAAAAAAGATAAGAGTACAGGGGATTGTGTCTATGGACAGCCAACACCACAGTGAAGTTATAAATTTTGTTACGTGCTGGTTGTTACTATTTAGATGCAGATAAAAGACACGTTGGGTCCTGGTACTGTGTGAAGATTTATACCTAATTACCCATCTCTCCAAAAATTACCAAAACTCTCAAATGTATGAAACAGCAACAATTTAATGTTTCACAAGTGTCAGGACAGAATCAGAACAAGTTTAAGATGAAGCAAGTTTCATAAGTGAATGGAAAATATGCAGGATATAAGACAAAGCGCTTTTCAAAAACTAAAACCATATGCCATGTTAAAGTGTTTCAGTTACAAGACTCAGAATAAACTACAGGACAGGTAAGGAACAAAACATAATGAAATGTTGGCAGCTCTTTAAAGATCTAGCATTGCTTATCTTAGACCACACTTATCTTGTAGCAAGTTTCATAGTATAAAAATAAGACAATGTCATAAAAAAAGGGGTATGACCAGTTCAACATTTATGTTTTCAGAAAATAAGTAGGAAGGATTTGGTTGAGTGTCACAGATATCACTATGCTCTCAACAGACCAACTTGTAGAGTTCAGTGGCAGCACTCTGGGGATATGTCAACACTGGGAAGTGCAGGGGAGCAGACAACACTGAATTATTTGCTGCAGGTAGATTGCCTCTGGTACCCAACCTAGCTTGTTTCTAGAGCTAACTGATCATCTTTAACTATTTTGTATTCTATGTGAGCAGCTTCCCACTACAGAAAGCCACTGAAGTGTTCCATGTGTTGCATAAACTTACCTCGTTGTATTCTTGTAGCAGAACAGAGCTAAGTTGTTGCTACATCTACCAAAAGGAGCAGATAATTCCTTTTGTTAGCTCTTTGCTCTCCCTGCCATCCAAAATACCCGTGCTTACAAAATGTATGCTACCAACATACATGACAATTACAACAAATAAAGCTGTTCCAGAGTGAAGCTGAAGTACCAATGGCTCACAGAGAGATGAAGGTGACTACTGTACCATAATTTACACGTAGTATGCTTTCAACACACATGAATATAGAACTAAGTTTTAGACAAGTGATATGTTTTGATTCTTTTAATTTCTAAGAAGTCTCCCTCTATATCCTTCCTGTAAAACCACAGCCACTGGAAAAGTAAGCTTATGTGCTGGAAAGTTCTCTGTAGGAGCACAAGCTTTTAGAAAATACTGAATACACAACATTCACAGCCGCCTTCTACGTTTTTCCAAAGAAGATACTTATTTGCAAAGTCAGCACACAAAAACAAAGATTGCCAACAGCTTCTGGTTTAAGGTAACCTCAAGCCATGTCTTAGAAGTGCATTTTGCCTCATGTGCTGCAGACTTACAGGTGTTCCCATCTGAACTGTGTCAACATTTGGAATCTGTCAGTATTACAATTCACTTGGACACTTACATGATGTTTCTGTTGTTTGCTTGGGTTTTTTTTAAGGCCTCAGCTAACTTTTTTGGTTTGTTTTAATCAAAAGTACTGCATTTTACTCAAAACCCAAATATGAAGTATTAGAGAAAGATGTAGTGAAAAATTGCTTGCATTTGCTTAAATGGAGCAAGAAGCTAACCTGGCATATCATGGAGCCAGACAACAGCTTTGTGAGTACTTCAGTGGTTTCCAACTACATGAAGGAATTTCTTTCAAGTCAGACAATTGTGCTGCCGTATGACCACAAACATTGGCCCAGTTTCCATTAAGCCCCCATGTTTTTCTAGTGTCTGTAAGTTTATTAGAAGCAAGTTTTCACTTGCAGGAGATAGATGCATATCATTAAATACACCTGAGATGGAGCAATCTTGTTTTCAGTAAAAACTGACAAGGTTTCAGTTACCAGGATTCCTAAAAAGAGTCTGAAGTTCATTCTGTGAACTGCACCAAGATGCCAAGACAGTTCTTTACACAGCTTCCCCTAGTAAAAAGATATTTTTTTTTCTAGTAAGGCATTGTTAGTTTACTCTTTATGATCCCCCCTTCTGCCATGTTGTCAAATTTCATCACTTCCATATCCAACTCTCATTTCCAATTTCCACACACCTCCTGTTCTATTTGCTCTAATCCACACAGGATGCAGACTCCAATAGTCTCCAGCTTGCCCCCAAGTACAGTTTTATAACCAAAACTATTTGGGTACACTGCTATTACTATGCAGCTGAAGGATCTTTAGCAGGAAGATGTGGAAACCACTGAGAATAGCAAATGGCATCTCATCATACCTATGGTACAGCAGAGACTACCAAGTTCCTACGTTCACATTTTTAGTCCAAAATGGCAAAAAGACTTACAGTAAATGAATATTCAAATATGTATTATCCTTTCAGATACACTTACTCACTTCTATACTTACGAGTGTAACATTTCACCAGATAAAAAGCTTCAACCTAGGCTCTAATAAATCTTCATACTCTGTGCTAGCCAAGATTCTTCGGTCCTTTTCAGATGAAACTGAGTTACTTGCACAGCTCTGTAGAAGATAAAGTGTATAAGACACATGGCTTCTCATGGTCCAAATCTCAGCAGATTTTAATGCCATCGACGTAATGTTCCAGAGAATCAAGTATGTCTCAGTTTTGGTTTTAGTCAGATTTATCCTTTTTCTTTCCCGTTAAAGGCACTTTATTTGCAACAGCAGATCCTACAGCTGTCACACCTCCAGCCACTGCAGAAACACTTCCTTTGACTAGCCCCACTCCCACTGAAGGCACAGATGTCACCGCTGTTTTGGTTATTTCCAAGCTCTTCCCTCCAATCCAAGCAACACCCCCAATCGTGGCACCAACAGCTCCCTTTGTGACACTGAAGAGGCCACCAGTCACACGAGAAAGCATGCCAGGCTGCTGCTGTGGGTGGTCTTTCATTGAACCTAAGGGAGGGAAAAACAAGCTGGGATTAAAGCATTTTCAAAAGAAAACTTGTTTGTAAGTACTAGCTTTTCTAACTTACAACCCATCATACTTACCTTGCAGGCTATTTTCTTGGATGCTCACAGAATACCATCGCTCCAAATAAGAAATGACACTTTGCTACAGTGAGACACCTCAGCACTGTTTTCTAAAACACAAGTCTACACCTACAAGTAACAGGCATATAGATCCCAGATGGCCTTACGTGATAACCTTTTGTCCTGTATGCAGCACCACCTTCCCAGGCTCTGGAAAGTCTCACGGCCAAGTTAGCCTCATTTCTGGACTTTATTTAACATGGAAGGGATGAAAAAAACTTGCTGTTCCCCTCATCTTAATATTGAGAGTTAACTCATGGAGGGCAAGGAAGACAAAATTGTTGCTGGTTCTTAGCTGTATCATAACAGTATGTATTTAAAACACAAAAGAAAATATCACCCACTGCATCTATAAACATGCTTAGCCCTGAGACATGTTTGTCTACCAGATGTTTTCAATATGAACGTTGGTAAATCTTTGGTCTTAACAACAACATTGCACAGGTAACCATTTTTTCAGCTCCTGTTTGTCAATTCCTCTTCAACCCCTAACACTTCTTAAAACATGTTTCAGCGAAAACCATGGCACAAGACAGCCAGTTAACAGGCTAGAAGAGTTCCACATGGCTTTTTGTTTGTTTTCTAGCTACCTGGAGGTGATATATGGGATTTAAAAGATCCATGTCCTTTTCTGAGCGAAAAGAACAGAACCAACCAAGAAAAGAGCAAGTGGAATGATGGTGGGCAGAGCTAAGGAAAAAGCAAGCATACAATAAAAAGGTGGGAGGGTCAGCAGTAGAAAGAACATTCTTTGAAGAGGACAACAAATTTAGAGAGGCAGAAGAAAAGAAAAAGCAGAGTTAGATCCACCAGAGACCTATGCCCAGCCTCTGTCAGTGTGTTCATTCTGCACTGTGACATGTCTGAAAAGAATGAGCAGAATAGGTCTCTGCCTCCAGTGCCCTGACTCCTGGAAACTGTCCCCTGAGTGTGAGCTGCCAAGAGTCACCTCCCAGCACTCATCTTTCTAAACAATGGAAACAAAACAACTTCCCATCTACCTCCAATGAGTTTGTGGTAACACCAGGAGTGACCCAGGACACAGAATTAGTTTTAGAATTGCGAAGTTCAGAGTTCTGACATATGTGCCCAGAATAATTCAAACAAAAGAAGCTATCTAAGTGATGGAATTTCTTTGAAGTTTGGCAAAAAGAAACAAAAACCTCAAAGAGGAACACTGTACCTCAAGGGAACAAAAAAATACGAAAGCTGCTTCCAGTTTACATTAATGCCTCTTAAGAAACTGATAAGAGATAACAGAAAGGGTCATGGAAACTAGAAACAAAAATGACAGCCTTTTACTTAAAGCCAAGGAATACCCTCACTGGTTCATTCTAGACCAGCAGCTTTCAACCTGAATATATCTAGAAAAAATATACTGCCAACACAAGCACACAGAGATCAGAATTTCTGTTTACATACAGAAAGCCATTAAAGAATCACAGAGCCCGGTATAAAATCCACTGTCTAGGTATTTTTCATTAGAGGATTCGTGTGACCAGACTTACACACCTTGTAAAAACTTTGGTCAGAAAGTGCTTCACTTCCACCTAACTCAATCACTGACATCAGGATGAACAGGAGTAAAGTTTTATTGCACAGAATTTTAAGAGCAGATTTCAGTTAATCATGAGTAAGAAAGGGCCCATCACAGCTAATGTTACAAAAACACAAAAGACAAAAAACCAAAAGTAATCTTGACATGCATTTCCTCACTTCAGGTAGCAAATAATTTGACAACATATAGTTTATTTCACAAGTGTAAATATTGACTGTGACTTGGTGTATTAATAACTTCCAGTGATGGATGGCACATTCCCATTTCATTCCCACTGGCATTATGCATTAAATTTAGTAAACGCCTGCAGCTGCAAAGACTTTTCATTGCTGCTGATTTTGCTAGTTGATTTTGATTCTAGGATACACCTTCCTGGTCTCCTCATTTCTAACCAGTATGAGAAAGAAGGTAAAACAGATCATTGATAAATTCAGGGAGAAAATGACTCCAGTTCCCTGGTGAGGGGTTGGCTCTGCCATGCTACCTTGCAGCCAGCTTCCTGCTGAAAGGAGTCCAACAGTGAAAAACAGTTTCAATGAGTGCTGGTTGCATAGGTTGGTGTCTCTTGCAAAGCAGAAAATAAAGCATTAGAATAGCACTACTCATAGAAAGCATGAGCACAAAAGCTTCTTCTACATTTATATTTCTTTAAAATACGGTTTCTTTCATCCAACTTGTCAGGTGTTATTTGGATGAATTGGAACTATTTACATATTTATGAAAAACAGCAAAATGGTTTTGGAGTTAAGCCTTTCCTCTAAGGACTTTCTGGCAGCCTCTTCAGAGAGCTGACCTTCTTGCCAATGTTAGACTGGTAGCCTTCCATCTATATTTGGCCATCTTTGTAGAGGAGTGTAAGCATATGGCATATGAAGGTCTTGCATGACATTTAAAATTGTTATCTTCACGGATATTCCAGCACTTTAAATTCATGATCCAAGAGTCCACATGAAACAGAATCATTATTTCTACTCCCTCTAACTACACCAACTTTCTCCATCTGTTTAGACTTTACATTCAAACTGGTTGTTGTCATACTGAAAGCAGAAAGCATGCAGAAGAAAGTCTTAATTGCTCACAAATTTCAAATTAAATCTTGCAATACCTCGTGACAATCAATCAGAGTCTGCTCTTACACCCTGAATCTAAACAACCAACTGAATATTCTAGGAAGGTCAGAAATGCCCACTTCTTTCACTGCCTTCCTCAAGAAAGGAAGTGCTGTAATTTACTAGGCAGACCATTGTTCAGTTTCTGTGTATGAGGTCTTGTATGCATGAAACACAATTCAACTTTAAGGGGGGAGGAGGGGAAAGACATAGAAATAACACATTAGGGAATACTTTCCAACCTGGCATTTGCTTTCAGAAAAGCTTCTTGGATCTTGACAACCCCAGAAGAGACTAAAAAGAAAGATTTTTGTCCTCACACCATGATACTACTGTGACAAGTTCAAGTATAGTAGAGCTTAACAACTTCTGTGCCACAAAAAATCTCTCATTTCTACTCATGTTTCATGCCTAATAGCTGTTTCGAATGAGCTATTTCACTTCAACTCCTCCTGATAGTTAGTGAATAATACTGTTGTTCAAGTGAAGTAAATTGTTCAGTTATAAAACCTATACAAGATGAGGAGAAAAAAAAAAAAACAAACCAGCAAACTAGCAAACAAACAGAGCTTTAAAATGCTATTACAAACTGAAGAGCAATGAACTGAGAGGAACCAGGACTGCCAACCTCTACATCCAAAGCAAGAGAAAACAGAACACAGACAACCTGTGTGCCAAGAAGGGCTTTTGGTCTGTTATGTTTCCAGTCCCATTTTGTAAACAGGACTCTTCTTCCATTCCACAGTCTGGAAGGGAACTCTGCTCATGTGCCTTTCCTCTGCAGATCTAAAAACCAATTTAAGATTCATTTGGTTCAGAAGAACAAGACGGCACTGCATCAATGAAGTGTTTGTTTTTAGGAAATTAAGGAGATTAAGGAAATTTTAGGAGATTAAGCCAAAAGTGAGAACCACAGTAAATTGTATGAGAGAAAATGATCTCCAAAAGTAGTAATAAAGTTCTATATATTTTTAAACACATCTTGTTTAGAAGTCACAAGCACTATGAACTTGCAAAGTGTGTGAAAGTGAAGATGGACTCTTTCCATCTCACATAATGAACAGCAGAAACCAATAATATCTATTGGACCAGTTCACAGCTCTGGAAACAGATCTGCAAATTATAACCTTCAGTATCTGCCTATCTTCTCTATAATTTATCAGTACAGTTGTTTACTGATTTATATTCAGTGGCCTTATTGTAATCAGGATAATGCAAAAGTGAACAATAATCCAGATCCATCCCATCACAGGGCTGGCTTGCTTTGCTTACAGTTACTTAAATGAAAACCAAGGTGTTCAGCTTGCAGATCCATTTTATTTTTGAAAGAACTGAACTACTGATTAATTCATGTTAATTTACTTAATATTACAAAAAACAATACGTACCTTCTGGTGGTTCCTCATGAAGGTATGATGGGACTTCCTGTTGATTTTTGTCCATTTGATTCATTATTGCCTAAAAAAGAAATTCACACATGCTATACAACTTTTCTGGCAAAAGATAAATGTAATGCATGAATCCAAAATTCTTGGAGTTAAGAGTTCCATGGAGGAGGAACTTCTTTTTCATTACTAGATAAGCTAGCAGGTCCTGCCAAACTACTGCTCTTTTTATTATCACTCTGTGCCTTTGCTCTCTTCAGCCAGATTCAATACTTGAAAACGGAACCCTTTGCCAGGCCAGCAGGTGGGAGCTGCCACCCCTCCCCAACTGCATCTCAAATCTAAAAAGCAACCAGGAAGAAAACCAGTATGAAACCAGAACAGCCATCACCATACAGCAGCTTACATTTATGTACTAAAAAAGAAAAGCCAAGTGATCACAGAGGTGCACACTAAAAAACAGCAGTGGCATGCCTGCAAGATCTGATAGTACCTGGAAAGCAGTAGTTTCAATAAACAAGTCCTTGCAGCAGAATTTGAATAAATGCAATGAAAACAAGGTACAAGAATTGTAACATACTTGCAGTGGTACTGCAACACCATGTGGTGGTAGCAGAACTAGACTGGAACAAACTTTCCAATTGAAGCATTTCAGAAAGAACACTTCTTGACACCAAAAGCCTTTTCAGAGACTAATTCTAAAGCAGCAGCCCCTGGCAGTGAGGGGAAGAACAGCAGAAAGCTCAAACTAGCATCTCTGCTTACTGCATATTCTCTTCAGAGGGGAAGATAGCAGTATTTAAGTACAGGTTCCCCTCCTGCTTTTCATCCTCAAAGTGTGCTTTTGTGTTATGCTCTGCCTCCTTCCCCGAGCCCTCCTGCCAATCCTGCTTTTTCACCTCTGCAGACACTAAGATCAGGAAAAGGAGAAAAAAAAAAAAAAGAGATAAAGAAAAAGGAGAAAGTGCATTATACCACTCAGAATCCTTTTATTTTCCTTCTAATGACCTCTTAGTACACACACACACACACCCAGTACAAGTCTTGAAATAATTTGCTTTCTTCAAGGAGCCTCTGACCATGACAAAAGACATTCCAGCCTCTCTTGCCATGAGCCCAGATCACTCTACTGCTCTTCTGGGTGAGAAAGCAGTGACTGGGATCTAAAGAAGGCATGAGGGGGCAGAAGTTAAACTTTACAATGGGAAGACTCACCTGGAAAACAATACCCTCATGGCATAATAATGAAGTCAAATATCACAGTAAAAAACAGCACCCACACACTAAATGATAGAACTTTGGATGAGAAGCAAGGCTAAATTGAATATTAAAGAGTCCTCATTATGAATACTAAGGGTACCAGCTCATGACTCACAAAGCATAGGCACCTTTATACAAGAAGCTGAACAGGTAAGCAAGCAAAAAACACCAGAATCAGGATTTTACGGCAATGCTGAACAGAGCCAGAAATATGGATGTGGAAGCTAAGGAGTAGGAAAATGAGTAGCAAAACATCAAGATAGATGACTAAATAGAAGAGGGCTAAAGAGCAATTAAAAAAAAAAAATCAATTATAGAACTCCTTGTTATTTAATCACAGATCAGTAACTGAAGTTAAAAAAAAAAAAAAAAAAAAAAAAAAAAAAAGGAAGGAAAAGAGAACCCAGTGGATCACAGGGAACAACCAAGGGAATGAGGTTTTGAGAAAGTTTTGAATTCAGGTACTACCCAACTTCTCTGCATTCATCCAATTCAAGCTGGAAGTAACACAGTGAGGATGAAATTCTTAAAGCTATATGTAAGTTACTACTTTTTTCACAACTTGAAGCAAAAATATCATGAAATATAAGAAAGATAATGCAGATGCTGTAAGAAACTGACAGGGCTTACATTATTTTATCAAAACATCTGTAAAATGATGAAGCAATTATATTTTTACTTAATATGTGGCCATTTTGATCATATTAAGATGATTACCAGGAATCTGGAAGGAGTTTATTCACTGCACTAAGGAAGGTCCTAAAAAAGAGTAGAATAAAAGCTACAACCTTGCAAGTTTTACTTCAACCGAAGGAATAAAAAAACTTTTAAAAAGCAACAAAAACATTTTTAGAGCAGACCCAAGTGAGACACAAATTAGTTAAGGCAGAGGTAAATGAGTTTTTATGAAGTGCTACCTCTGCTAATATATTTGTATCTATCCAGCATGTAACTCTTAAAGAAAACCCAGATAAAATTGCTTGTTTGAGCTCCCAAAAAGTTTCTGTCAACAATTCCTCATAACAGGCTCAGAAAGTTATTTAATGTTACAAGGAAAGACAAAATACTGCCAGGGATTTTCAACATATTTAGAGAAGAGTTGAAGTAAGTTATCAGTTTGGAGCATGGCAGAATGCTAGAAAGTGTCACAATGCTCCACACAAATTTTAGTATTTTCTGCTATTAAGAAGCTATTGGACACATCAGGACTGACAGCAGGTACAGCCTCAGTCAAGTACAGAGGCAACATAAAAATATTTAAGACAAGACCTGTCTAATTGAAGGAGTCAAAGTAATACTGGTAAACACAAGTAAAAAGACACTTTCATAACTTTGCAATCTAGTTTAGGACACTGTCTTATTTGCTTGCAGTTCCTGCAAAGCTAAATAAGAAAAGCAATGTATTGGCAGGAGAGTTTCATTAAAGGGTTTCTACTTTAGTGATGAAGTATTTAAAAAAAAACCAAAACAACAAAACACAAAGTATAAAATCACCAGAACTACATAAAAAAAAAAAGTAGTAACATTAGGCATTCCCTCCCCTGCTACCTTCCCTAGAACCTCAAGGTTATGTAAACCTTAACCTCAAGCTACTTTTTAAAAGTTGGGCAGGAATATTACACAATTTATCACTCACATGTAATGATTTAACACAACTGCAAGTCTTCCTAACCCACAGAAATACACCACTCTCCTATAACTATACGGAGTCTATCTTCCACAGCTCAGGCACCAGTAACCTGCTGCTATCAGATCCCAGAAGTCAGTGGAGTAACCACAAGGGCCTGTGAAGAGCAGCTAAGGGAAAGAAGTCACAGAATGGTCAGGGTTGGAATAGACCTTAAAGATCAAGACACAACCCTGCATGAGCAGGAACATCACTCACTAGACCAGGCTGCACAAGGCTTCATCCAACCTGGCCTTAAACACTTCTAGGGATGGGGCACCAACAACCCCCCTAGGCAACCTACTCCAGTGTATTACTACCCTCATGGTGAAGAGTTTTTTCCTAATATCTCAACTAAATCTACCCTCTTTTAGTTTAAAACCATTACCCTGTCCTGACATTGTCCTGTCACTACCCTCTCTGGTGAAAAACCCCACCCCAGCTTTCCTGGAGGCCCCCTTCATGTACTAGAAGGCTGCTACAAGGTCTTCCTGAAGCCTTCTCCGGGCTGAATAGCCCCGACTCTCTCAGCCTGTCTTCAAAGCAGAGGTGTTTCAGCCCTTTGATCATCTTTACAGTCCTTCTCTGGACCCTCTCTAATAGGTCTGAATCTTCCTGGTGCTGGGGGGTCCAAAGTCTCTGTTCATAGGACTAAGTTTGTTCTACACAGCAGGAAGCCTCCAGGGGTCTGCAGTTCACAAAGATGAAAACTACTCTATGACTCTACTGTATGTGCTACAGGTGCCAGGAACAATCCCAGAGATAATGCAAAAGATATGCCCAACAAGCTCGTGCTATGTTTTACCCACTGCTCTACTACATCTGTGCAAGGGAAAACAGAATCACATCACTGCTAGAAAATGCTTGACCCAAAACAGAACTCTGCACACAAGAGCTCACAAAGCACAGTTCAAGTCCTTTTGTTTTCCTGTAGAAAGTCTCCAGTAAATCAGAGAATCAAGACTGAAATCCAACAAAGGACTTAGGCAGAAAATTTTAAGATACCTATGTTACAGCCTGCATCACATACCCTTGTAGCCACTTCAACGGATAAGGAAACTTAAGAGCCTCTGAAAAGTGATCAAAAACCCTGTGTATTAACTAGGGTGTAGCATATCTAGTGAGGAAGGAACACTACATACAGAAGCATGTCTGAAACCTAGCCCCCTCTAGAGACTTCAGGCAAGTATTTCTACTGACTGAAGGTCAAAGGCTTGGAATAACTGCTTGGTGGTAGATGACTCGAGTCTTCAGACAAAGAGGGCAGGAATATATTATTTTTCTTCAAAAACTTGAATTAGAAAAGGAGAAACCATGCACTACATTTTTTTTGTAGTACCATCAAGGTGAAAGTACTCACAGTTCAATGTCTCTTCCGTCTAACAAGATCCAAGCTCTTATGTCCCACTTTGCAGGAATACCCAGGTCACCAGCCTGTAGCGTATCTCAAGGGATGCTCCTCTTCACACTCCCTGAAGAAAAGTGTGTTCCCACAAAGAAGAAAATAAAATTCATGAAACTCAGTAGAGATTACAGCTCAGCTAACACCTAAAGCACCAATCTGTAAGTGAACCATGAGACCCCTGTGCAGGCAAGTAGGCTATTCAGACACAATATGAATTAAACAATTGTGGAAATTCAAATTGGAAGCTTCAGATTCAAAGTCCCCTATGCATGGAATCATTAATTGGTATTGCAAATGCATGCAACAAGGCAAAGATTTGTCAGAAGCCTGAACTTTGGAACTTTTCTGACATGCTTTTCGCAGTCTTCTTGAGACTGTGCTAAGACTGGGAAGGGTGGGGGCAGGAGAAAGGAAAAGGAAAGGAAAAAGAATGCAAGCAAGTACATCTTTATTAGGCATTTTTATCCTGTGATGCCAAATTCAGAGTGTGTTGGTGCCACTCCTCGTTCATGCAACACATGCATTAAACAATCACATGGAATGAGGTAGGATCTCTATGTGTCCTGGCAGAACTCATATGGACATTCATGAAGCAGACATGTAGTGGCATCAATGGCTTGCCAGTGTCATCCTTTATCTGTGCATAAGCTTTAAATTTTCCTGTGTTAGGAAGCTGGAACAAACCCAGATCTAATGGGAACGGAGGTAAACTACTGCTTTTTTTTCCTTGCACACTTATGAAGGAAGTAATTTGAGACATAAGGGATAAGGTATTTTTTGACAAAACCTTAAAATATGTACAAATCTTCACACTAGAAAGAGATTCCTTCCATTGGATTTAAAGAAGCCAAGACAAACTCGTATTGTCAGAGAATGAAAAATACAGGAAACTTCAAAGCTTTACACAGCTGTAAAGAAAGAAGTGGTTTAGAAGAGGATTTTCAATTCAAGAGCTATTTATAACATTAGCATTGTTATAGGACCACACATGCAAGCTCTGGGAATCATTGAAGGTAATGATTCAGCCACACATATATTCACATCAATGCTGATTAAAATAAAACCTTCTCACCAAGTATATCCCTTCGTGAAGATGTCTAATCAGTTATTTCCACAAAAGTATTCTGCATACACCTAGGAGAAAAGTAGAAGGTTGATGACATCTTATGGAAAAGCACTACTGTCACATTCCTGCCACACCTGGATGGTGGGAATCATAAAAAAATAACCTCATGACAGGAAGAACCACACTCTGCATGGCTTTAAGATGACAGTTTTACCAGATTTATCTCACCAAAACATTGACTACTTCCATGTTCTTCCATGGCCACTAATTGTACTTGCTCCACATGCTGCCATGGGGATTACTACAAATTGTAGAAATAAGTGTTAAGACACCAACTCTCCTTAATGAGCCTGCAGTTCTTGGACAGCAGTTTGTATAAAATTTTAGCTTGCCATTGAGAAGTGCTCTCTAACCATTACAGACATGTGAGCGACTCCCTGAGCTTCAGACAACGCTCATGATGTCTTCCTGAGTTTACAGACAAAAAGCCCTTCTGTTTCAGCAAAGCAAACCTGGCCCAAGCAGCAGCCAATAAAAACTGGCTTGTTTCAATGCCACTACTCAGATATTTGTGGGCAGCAATGAAACTGCCCAAGGATGGGGCCAATTTCAGCTGGCAGCACAGGGCTGCTTGCTCCAGAAGGCAGCAGCAGCAGACATCACTGGAACTATTCACCTGACACAAGAGCAAATAAACTGATTGCCTTGCCTCAGTCCACCACAAAAAAATTACCTTCCCTCTACCCCACCAGCTATGCAAGTAGAAAGTTTGGCTACAGCACAGAGGGAAAGCAGAACCACCCTTGCCATGTGCACAGCTGCCCTCCTCTCTTTCAGTGGCTGCAGCACATTTCAAGATGAACCTGATGTCTTTCACGTACATGAAAAAAGTTCTTTTTAGGGATGATACTTTAATAAATACATTTTGGAACGTGTAACAGCGCTCTACTCTCCAAATTAAACAAGGAAGCAAGCATGGAGCCCAAAAAGTAATCTCACCCATGGCTGCTCTTCAGGGTACTGCATCAAGCTGCACAAGCAATCCCTGACTATTGGCTTGCTTTATGCCTTGGATCAGGGCTTGTGACATGATGTGGGTATTCAGTGCTGTTAGTTCTCTCAGACATAACCCTCAGAGCAAAGCTGCCACAGAAATGTGTTTTTCAGTTAACACAAAGGAGATAGTTGACTGAGCTTCTGCAAGAAGAGTCAATGCTAACTGCATTACAGTAAAAAAAAAAAAAAAAAAAAAAAAAAAAAAAAAAAAACACCAAAACCAACAAACAACAAATCCAGGCATGTAGAAATCACGTAGCTAAAAACCAAGAGCATAGCTGACATTTCAACAAGTCCTCTATTTAAAAGCCAAGTTTCAAAAGTCAGATTTATATACAAAGCAAGACTGAACTGCAAGCAAGCACGCCCATTTCAGAGGAAAGAAGAGACGGTTTTGAGGGAAAGACAAAAACCAAGCCAACCAGAAGTTTCCAGGTGTGAACCACAGCTTACTTTTAAAGCTACACCAGGATGGGCTACAGCCCCTCCCAACAAAGATACCAAGTCTGCCATAATATTAAAAACACCAGGCTCACAGCATGCAGGGTTCAACCCACAGACAGAAAGGTAATGCAATATATTTCTATGAAAAAAAAAATCATCATAATTAAAGGCAAAATAAAAATATAAAGATACATCTCCTGAAAAAAAAACCCAACACCAAAACCACAAAGAACAAAAAAAACCCAAATAAAAAAAAAACAAACACCAAACAAAAAACCACAAACAAACAAAAAACCAAAACAAAACCCCAACAACAAACTAACCAAACAAACAAACCCAAACCCCACCAGCCTAACCTTTAATTCTGCCCAGGACATTACAGCATTTTCTGCCTATAAAAGAACACAGCATTTTTCTGTTACCCTCAATGAAAATATACATTGAGCTTCAGAAGGGGCTCTAGGGAACACCTGATGTTGGAAATCACATTTTTTCCTCACCAAAGATTCACACGACACCAAATCAATGGCAGCAAGAACTCACTCTTCTAAAACTCGTTTCTAGAAATCAAATCATAAATTCCAGTAACACACAAGGCACAGCTTAAGAAGCACCAAGGACTTGCTCCATTTCACCAGTCTTGTCAGCCCTTGACTCCTGCTAGCACAGCTTTACAAAGCAGAGCCTTTCCTGTATCTTCTAATGCTTTCCTGATGCCAAAGCTCCACACCTGCCACTGCTCTCCTTTTCCAGGAGGCCTACAAAACCAGATCCCGGGAGGACCTAAAAGCCAGAGCAATAAAGCAGCTGCTGAACTTTCTTGACCCCCTTGGTAATGCAACAATGAACTTTTTCCTTAGGTTCCACCACTTGTTTGCTGGCTCCTGACATTTAGACCTGTTCACTTGCTCGCCAAGGATCACCTTTCTGTTTGCACTTTTGCAATGCAGCCCATTGTGGTACTAAGAAGGCAACAGCAACTCTACTGAATGTTTAACCACAGCTTAAAGTAAGCTTTGGGGAAAAAAAAAAATAAACTGGACAGTATTTAATGAGCAGTCTTAAAAATAAGGTGCGTACCAACCAGTATTTGTGTGCTAGATTAAACTGTCTTGTATGGACCCTCCCAATGACAGACATGCTGCCTGAACCACTGCTCTGGGCACCCTGAAGCATGTTCCATGCATTTGGTATTTATCTTCGTTATGGAGTCACATTCTGATTCAGAGTTCTCGTTTCCAGCCTGGTTAAATGAGCAGAAGGAAACACTAATCACATCCACAGAGGCTGTCCATCAGCGTCACACAATGACTAGAACATGCTGCACGTCCAAAATAACTTGTCTTTATTTTCAGGCCACATCACTTAAACGCTTCGGCTAGGTGAATGTGGAAAGCTAGGCTGTTTCTAAACACTTTGCTAAAAACTCTTCCAGATTATGCTCCACCAAGCAGGACTTGAGAGAAATGGATGAAATAAGGCGCAAGTTACTACAGGAAGCACCTGAACACAGCGAACTTGAATAAGAGGCAAAGAAAACCCGAAACAAAGCTTCTCCTGGCAGGGAGAAGTTCACAAGGCCAGTGGGGAGTGAGGCCAAGCCGAGCACAGCATCCTCAGCCGCCTCCCCGCTCCGCCATGGACGCGAGGAGCCCGGCAGAGCTGCAGGGACGCGCAGCCGAGCCCCAACCCGCTCCCGCATCCCTGGAGGCGCCGACTCCGGCCCGTCGAGGCCCCGCACCGCCCCCGCAGCCCCCGCCACGTCCTCCCCTCGCAGCTACCTCCATCCCTGCCGGAGCTCGCTCGGGAGGCGGCCCCGCAGCAACCGCCGCCCCCTCCCCTGCCGGGCCGGCCGCGGGCACCGCCGGACACCTCGGCTCAAGGCGGCGGCACTGACGTGGCAGCCAAGGCCGCGGTGGAGCCGCTAGAGCCGGCCAGGCCCTCCTTCCTTCCCTCCCTCCCTCCTTCCCTCCCTCACGCCCCCCGGTGCCGCGGCAGGAAGCACAAAGGCAGCCGAGCTGCGCCCGCCTCGGGGCCGCCGGCGCGGCGGGGGCAGGTGTTGGCAGCGGATGCCCCGCTTCCCTCGGGCCCGCGGCTCCGCCGGGTCCCTTCCCGCCTCTTCCCCCCCCTCGAAGTTTCCTTTTCTCCGCCGGGAGGAAAAGACGGGAAGCAAGAATGGCGCTCGAGGTGCTGCCCGCCTAACGGCGGAGTGGAGCGGGGGAGGGCCGGGCCGGGCCGGGCCAGCGGCCGCTCAGCCCTCACTCACCGCCCGCCAGACGCGGCTCTGCTGGGCTGCGCTCCGCCGCAGACTTTACTCCTGCGCTTTTCCCCGCTGCCGACGTGGCGCCCGCCCCGTCGGCGCCCGCAGACCCCGCCCCAGCGCCCGGCGCGGCGCGGCCCCCTCACCGCCCGGGGGGCGCGCAGCCGCCGCCGCTCCCGCCTTCTCCCCGCCCCGGGGCTGCCGGGGGCTTCTGCGGCGTCCCGTGCCCGCGGCCTCCGTTTGCGGCGCCTCAAGACTCGGCCGGCCGCCCCCAGATGGACCGGGCCGCCCCCCCAGAGCCTAAGCGGCTCCCACCGCCCGATCCTCATGGTCCCTGCGGGCACCTTCCTCCCCGACTGCGCGGCAGGCCCTGACATGCAGGGCCCGGCCCCCGGAGGAGACGTGTTGGGGGTGGGCTGAGAGGGGCCTCGGTGGCTGCGGGGCCTGGGCACGGAGGTGGGGGAAGATGCTAGGTAGAGGAGAAGGGGAGAGGGTAGGCGGTGCTGGCTGAGATGCTGCGGGGTGCAGGCTTGCGGCTCGGGGTTGGGCTGGATGGATGCGCCTGTGGGGCACAGTGGCCCTGCGGTCGCAGAAGGTGGGGGTTGCAGTTCTCTAAAACAAGGAGCGGCGACCATCCTGTGAGGGGCTCGGCGGTGTGAGGCTACCAGGCTAATCCGAAGGGTCTTCGTTTGGAATCATAGGTTGGAAAAGTCCTCCAGCGTCATCAAGTCCAACAGTTAACCCAACGCCACCATTCCAACTAAACCGTGTCCTGTAGTGACACATCTACACCTTTTTTGAACACCTCCAATGTTCAAACTACCTCCACCTTCACCACTTCTCTCGGAAGCCTGTTCCAAGGCCTGACTGATCTTTTAAATAAATAAAAGTTTCCTAATACCCTGTTAAGCAGCTTTCACATTGCACACTTTCTCCCAGCTATTACCTGAGTAAGTGGAGCTACTTGCTCACACAACACAGGGAATAAAGTTGGAAGTCATGATGGTTTAAGGGCATGGCTTTCTAGGTAACTACAGCAACATGGGTAGTTGGGGAAAAACAGGATTTCTGGCACTTGGCCCTTCTTTGGGAGCCCTTCACACCAATCTCTGAGTATCTTTGGGATGAACAGAGACTTTGGTTAGATGAGGAAGTGTTGAATGGCCAAAGGAGAGAGGGAAGGTCCGGGTACTTCAAATGTCAGTTTAGAATCCAAACTCCTCCCAGCAGCACAGGAATACCAAATACCTCATGAAATGCTTCACAAGATTAAAAAAACTTACCTAAGCAAAATACTTCCTCTGCTTCCTCTGCCTGGCTCTGTGCTTGACCACAGCCCTTCTGCTCCACCCTCCTCTCTTCAAAGAGGTGCGTATGAAGGATAATTATTCCTGGACTCCTCCAAAATAATTAGTTCCTCTGTGAACACAGCTCCTCCATGGAAAATGCAAAGCAGCACTTTGTTTCCACAAAGATATGTCTGAAGAGGCTTTTTCCAGGCTTTTTATCAGCCTCAGCTTCAGCAGCTTACCTGCGGATTAGTGCAGAAGGATGTAATGCAGGTGTGAGATGAGGGAGAAAAAGATCTGTCCTCAGAGCATGCAGATCTAGTCAGGTGTCACTGCACTACTGCAGGAGCATCAATTAAACCCACTGGACCACCACTGTATGAGTCTCAGTGAGGTTTGGGGATATAAGGACTGAGTGTTCCTGACCCACTGAACAAGTACTGGCCATGTTCAGCTGGATGGGTGTAACTGCTCACCCTCCCCATGTGGGCATCCACAGACCCACACTTTCTTTACATGAGGTGCTCTTCTTTGAATGTAAGACTGTAGCTTCATGTATCTGGCAGCAGCAGAAAGAGTTTCTGCTTGAATAGTTTTGCTGTAGTAGAGTTAATCAAGCACCAGTAACTTTGCAGCACGAAACACTGAAGAGTATTATTGTTCATAGTAACTGGAAATTAAGGGCATCATGGAGATTAAAATCTCTTCTTTTTCAGACTCTGAAAGACTTAGGTACAGAAGAACTTGGTCAGTAAAGTGTTTTGCCAAGCAAAGAGAAAGAGCTAACTTCCTCATAAAACCACAGCCACTGGTGGTGGAGTCTCACTGAAGTTAATTAACTTCACTCTTGACGTCTCTGCAAACAACAGAAAAGAAATGAGCAGCATCTCTTTTACTTTACTAAACCAACAATGAAGATAAGGAAAAAGTTTTGGTTGCACAGAAGTCATCACTAGAACTATTTTGGTCTCATTTCATTTTTCGTGCATTGAACATTTCCTTCGTAAATAGAAAGATGGTCCACTGTTGGTATATTCAATACAGACTTCTTTAGCATTATTTAGTTTCTATAAGAAATAAGTAACCTTCTTTCACTGGAAATAGCATATAATAAACTTTAAAATTTTGAGATGGGAAAAATACAACATTGAGTCTTTTCCCCATGGAGGAATGTTTTCTTCACTTAGATTATAGGTCTTTAGATTTTGTCTGTGAATGTACTATGATTACAGATGCAGAAAATAATTGAAGTAAGGTCAAAATACATACATTTTATATTCCATTATAATGAGTGTGGTTACTTCTACTGCTGTAGTATCTGTGGGGAACTGCAGTCAGGGTTGGAGTTTATCAGTGTTGGGTTCAATGTAGACCTAGAAAACAGCCCCAAGGGGAGTCCCTATCAGTGCAGAACTTAATTTAAAATGTGACATGTGACCCCTAAACTCCTAGGTTTTGCTGTTTCATTTTTCTTGTTGTAGGTAGCTGCTGTAAAAGGTCAAAGCTGTGGGGATTGTGCTCCCTTTTCTTTCAACATCAGGGAGAGTATCAGACTCAAGTCTGGTGATGTCTAGAGGTGTGTGACCAGTCAGCAAACACCAGCTGAACTGTTTTTTCAACAGGAGACCTGAAGGAGGAGCACAACAAGAAAGCATGTGAGATACTACATGTGCTGTTTAATTGGTTCATTTCTAGAGATAATGAAATGGAGCAGCAAAGTGGCTAGAGGTGGACCTTATGGGGTGCTATCTCCTCCTAACTTGTATGCCACAAATGTGAGTACTTCCCTATTGCAGATCCATGCCTGTGGTGTAGTGTAGAGAGGTTAGAAAACTGTGCTTTTGCATATTAGAAATATAAATCTTCCTTGGGGCTTAAAAATTGATTTCCTGGGTAGATTACCTGGGTTAATAGTGATCTGGAAGGAAGGAGGGGAGGGAGGAACGAAGGGAGGAAGATTAATGTCCAACATTTGTTGGTAGCGAGGGCACAGGCTGATGTTACCATACTAACAAAGTCAGGCTGGAATGAAAAGAACAGCATACCCTACTCACACATATATAATACCTTCATTGTATATGAAGAGATACTTAATTGTGATGCCTCACCTTCAGGTGCATCTCATCTCATAGAAAGTGAAACTGTGCGTCTGCTAGGAGTACTGGGTGACTGCACCATGCAAGGAAAGAAAGAGGCATGAGCTGATTGTACCATATTTTTTAGTTGATGGTTCAGAATGTTAACAAATCAAATGTACTAGAGAAGTTAGATTGCAGTGCCAGGTACCAACAGAAAAGCCAAAATATCCTCATTCTGTTTTGTAACAACTGACTGCAGTTATACCAATTGGGAATAAGCAGGAACAGATTTTATGTCTTAGGCTGTTAACTGTTCAGAGGTATCTTGGTTTTGTATGTGCACACACAAGTTCAAGCTATTATCACAGTATAATTATATACTTTTAAAATTATCAATAACTGTGGTTTTGAAGATTGGAGTCAGCTCATTACTGAGCCATTAAAAAAACTGGTTCCAGCAGCAGAACTATTAATGAGCTTGTTTCAAGTAGTGTTTGCTGCGTGATTACTTGGCACTCTGCCTCAGTTTAATTAACATTTTAAATTTACATACTGCTATTCAACCCTATGTTGCACTAATGTTTACAAAGGTGAATAGATTTCATTGTACCTATTTTATAAGTCAGGACATGGTGTTGTTTTGGGGTCAAGTGACAAGATTGAAGCCACCCAACCCCTGAAGGAGTCTAGGTCTGTTGCTCAATGTGCAGGGTGACACTTCCTCTGTAGAACTGAAAGAACGATTGGGTGTACGCTGACAAACCTGGAACAAAACAATTACAATAATGTTATTCAATAATACTGTAGTACTCACTTTAATGTATTCATTAAGATTTGTTGCAAAGATCACAAAAAATTTTCATATCTGTGGAAGTCCAGTGGCCAAAAAAAAAAAAAGTACTTTTGACAGGAAAATGATCAAATAATTGAAGTGATTTCTCAGAGTCTTAAAAAAAAAATCACATAATATGAAACAGTGTTCCTCCTATCACACTTTTTTATATTATCAGCAGCATTTGATGTTCCAGTCTTGCATGTCTTATGAATATGAGCAGTCATGAGAAGCGTAAGCAAAGTTTGTCAAAACAAAGGAGCCTGGAAAGGTCAGATCCCTGCCTTGAATAAACAGGTATAGCTGATTATTATTATGTCACAAGAGTTGCTGCACTTTTCATAAGTCTGGTATGCTGCATCAAAGTGCAACAACTCTTGTGACAGTTTTTTATCCAGTTTTAAATAGATTTTCCTTGTTGCTGTTCCCCAGCTGTGTGGTCTACTTCTTAATGCATCTTTGTAAGCTTTTTGCTTCATTCCATGAAGGTGGAAGGTTGACTGAGTTACAAGTTGGGTGTGTGTTCACCCACATTTGTAGCATCTAACCTCTGAAGAAACTAGTTGGCATGGGAACCACCCCCAGGAGACTGAGATTTAAAATAAGCTGTGCTAAGCATGAAGTCACTCCTCAAGTCTATCTCTATTGTGTCTTCATTTTTGTTATGAGATAAAACATTAAGGTTATGAGATTTACAGGTTTACACAGCAAGAAGCTCTTCCATATTTTTGAGGTTAAAAACAAAGCAAAGATAAAACCCAGGCCTGCAAGGGCACTGAGCACCTCTTTCCTTGATTGTGTCTCCTAAGGGGTCTCTTCAGAATTGAGTACATATCTTCCATCAGCCTAATTAGACATTCAAATCCCCGCTGTGCTTCCAGTGGACTGATGAGACACCCAAGCATTTAGAAGTCAGATAAGTAATCCATACTTTGTTACATCTATTTAATTACCAGGTTATATAGATAAGCAAGAGCTTTCGTGTACTCTTGGTACCTTCCAGAGGTGGCAGTGTAACAATAAAACATTCTTCAATCTTTCTTAAAGATCTAGATCTGTTTAAAAAGGTCTGATCATTGCTCATCACTCATCAGGAGAGCCAACAGATTGCCACTGGTCCTTCTTGGCTACCATAGGTGTGCGTATCACAGCAGTGACATGCCAGAGACTCTTTTTGCTGTTATTGTGTTTATTCCTACAAATGAAAAGACAAGTAAGAATTACAAAGAAGGTGTGGGAATACTCAGAAAAAGTATCATAGAATCATAGAATCATAGAATTAGCCGGGTTGGAAGGGACCTCAGAGATCATCAAGTCCAACCCTTGACCCACCGGAGCACAGTTGCTAGAACATTCATTTCAATTCTGAACTACAAATCACCTGCTTCAAATCAGACATAAGACATAAGATAAGATAATAAGACACTGCTAAGAAGTGAATACTTTATGACCCTATGACCCTATGGCTTTCTATTGCTGTCTCTGGTCTCTCCCTGATCGCTCTGTACCTATGGCTGGCATACTGTGGCAATAAAAGGAACACACAAAAGTAAAAGAATCTGTGTGGTTTCACAAACCCTGGGCCCAACCCACAGAACACTTGCAGATGTGGTAGTCTATACAGCTAGAACTAAATTCTGCACAATGGTTTTGTACCCTTTTTCTCTGTGTGGAGCATATTTTCCTTCCTTCTCCCCATTTTTGAAATCAAACCCTATAATTCCTTTAATTATGATTTCTTTTCAAAAAATAAATAAAAATAACGGTGATGATAAGGATGATGATGGTATAATTTATGGCTTGCATTTCATAGCACTGACTCACTCCTGTAATGCAGTTAGCAGTCTGCGGAAAGACACAGAACTCTTTTTTTTTGGAAAGGAGTGAGGGGATTGCTGTCCTTGCTTAGGGGACATCCCAGTACAACTCTTTGACATGCTGTGGAGCAGGCAGAGCCTGGGTTTCAGAGGTGGCCTCTGCAGTCAGACTGAACTTGTCTGCTGGGTGCTGTGGCTTTGCAAGGCCCTGCCATGGATGATTTGGGAAATCTTGCTGTGCTAGCAGGGAGGGATCCGGGAGCACAGAAGGGTGGTTGTAGCTTGGGGTTGTAGCTCAGTGACTTTGCAGTTCTGCAATCCTTTTTCCTTCATTAGTCATACCCCATTACTGACTGACCATTAAACACTTCCCATCATTAGCTACATGATTGACTCTGACCCTATTTTAGATTTCAGGCATTAAATAATGACAGCCTTCTCAGCTTGCTTGGCTGTGGGCCATTTCTGAACAATTTGAGGTACCTAGAGAGGAAAAAAAAATTCTGTGCAACAAGTAAAAAACTTACAAGCATGGATCATCCTTGGAAAAATACAGTGTGTCACATTCATTGTGCATTATAGAGATAGGGAGTGGGAGATGGTGTAATTTGTTAATATGTCATGGCTTGGCTTTAAGATTTAAGAAGGGCTCTCCCCATGCTTGCTGCAAGTGTGCTGGTGGCTGATGAGGCCAATGAAGGACAGGCACTGCAGCTGCAAAAGGCGCAGCAGAAAGTCTCCTGTGAGGTCACAGCCAAGGCACAGTTCTTTCTGAGCTGTCTTTTCTCCTCAAGACTGATTCTATGTGTCTTCCCAAAGGAGGCAGCAGCGTTATGGATGGTGTCTCCATGACTCCCCATTGGAGGCCAGAGTGGTCCACTGATGGCAATCAGTATGGCCAAAGCTGAGGGATTGTTTCAGGGAGTCCTTGGATCTCCTCTTTGGGGCTCCACTGTTGCAGCAGCTGGTGACAAGTTCACCACAGAGCACAGTCTCAGTGAGGAGGTGATCCTCCATCCTGGAGACGTGCCCTGCCCAGCATAGCTGCATCCTCAGTGTCACGGCCTCAGTACTGGTGACCCCTGCCTGTTCAAGGACAGTGACATTGGTCACACATTCAGTCCAGTGGGTGTTTAGGATTATATGGAGGCAGTACTGATGGAAGCATTCAAGGAGTCGCAGGAGGTGGCGGTAGATGACCCATGATTCAGACCCATATAAAAGAAAAGGCAGTATAATGGCTCTGTAGGCACTAATCCTTGTACTTTTCTTCAGGTGTTTATTGCTCCAGACTATTTCATGAAGTCTTCTGAATGCACTGTGTGCCTTTGCTAATCTGTTGTCTGTCTCTTTGTTGATCTTGGCATCTGAGGAAATAATGCATCCCAGAGAGCTGGACTGCTGGACTGACTTAAGCTCTGATTCGCCTCTGGTGATGTGGGGATGATGGAAGTCTTCCTGTGGTGCAGGCAGGTAGAGAACTTCTGTCTTCTTCAAGTTGACATCCAGCCCAAAAAGACCTGCAGCCTCTGCAAAGCAGGATATTATGTGCTGCAGAGCTGCTTCTGTGTGAACAACAAGGGTGGCATCATCAGCAAAAAGCAACTCTGGGACGTCTTGGTGTCACCTTCAGTCACTTTAGGTTGAATAGGCTCCCATCAGTACCATATCCTGTGTAAATGCCATTTTCTTCATCAGGGTCTGCTCTGGCCCTTTGGAGCTTCGTGCTGAAGAAGATTGTGAGTAGAGTGGGTGTGAGAACACAGCCTTGTTTCACACCACTGATTATTGGGACAGATTCAGAGAGTGCATCGCCATATCTGACTTGGACCCGCTGATCCTCACGTAGCAGGATGATCATTTTGAGGAACCCGGGGAGGCATCCTAATCATTCCAAGATTTGCCACAGGCCCTTTCTGCTGACCCAAGAACATTAATCAAAAGTGTAAAAAAGGAATGCTCATTCGATTATAAAATGACAACATGATAATTTTCATTATAAACTGTAAGCATACTCTCTAAAAATCCCTAATACTTCTAAGCAAAAGCGCCGAAGTCAGTCTCATCTCAGTACAGATAAAAACACACGTGCTGTAGCATCATGATACCTGGAGCAATGCTGCAGGGATGGAATGAACTGTCTGTAAATCTTAATAGCGCAGGAGCCAGAAGGCAAGTAAGGGCAAGTTAAATTCATTCAGCATTTGGTATTTTTAAAGTTCTGTGAATTTAGAGGTCTGTGTCAACTTTGGAAAGGTTGTGTCTTGCCCTGCTGCAATAAAGGGTAGTTCCTCCAACTGCATCTGGCTTTCCCTAACTGTGGGGAGAGTCTAGGAAGGAACCATCCTCATCCCCACTCAGGCTTGGAGTTCAGCCCAGGAGAGAAGGACAAGCAGTGGCAAGGGCAGTCTTTGCTTCATGATTCTTTGGGTTTTGCTGCTCTTCTTGGCACTTTCAGCCCAAAGGAGAAGTTGACAGAGGCTGATCCCTGTAGCCTTTACAAGCTTCTATAGAGGTGTGGGTTCCCCCATGTTCACTTCAGTTGCTCTATATTTCACCTCCAGGCCACCCTCAGTAGCTTGTTCTCTCCAGACTGCCTTCCAGAGCAAACCTGTGCTTACTGTGGCTTAAACCCTAGCCTGTCAGACTTCACATCAGATGAAGTCTTCACATCAAATGCCTCAATTCACACCATGCACCAAAACCCACAAAATTGGCAAGGCTAAAGCTGCCTTTGCTGTGCAGAACCCTTCCCATGCAGCATTCCATGTATCACCTAAAACAACAGTCTAATGGGTATAAACTTGAATAAGGATTAGAACATCCAAACCTGACAGTCAGCAAATCTGCAGACACAGATGCCTTTTTTTGTTTGATGTAACTAAGCCTTAACAAAATAAAGAATTAAACAAACCTAATGCTCAGGCACAGAGATACACATTAAAGCAAGTTTGGTCTATATAATTTCGGCCAGACTCTCCTTCTATTGGCATGAGTTTAGATAGAGAATAATGTGAGTAGCTCACGCCAATACGTGAAATGAGATCTGGCTCGCCACATCCATCTTCAAAGACAGGAGAGGTTGCTGGAGGATCACACTTTTTAATCAAGCCAGCAGATGGCATTCGTACACTTCAGGCTTCCCTGCTCCACTCCTTTTGCGGCAACACAAAGTATGTTTTCCCTGTATTATGGGAGACCAAGTCCCTTGCACAGTATCTCCCAAATCGGTAAAGACCTTTGTTTCCATAAGGGCAGGAGTATTTCCTATACCTTGCCCAACCTGCTAAGTTACTGGACTCTGAGGATTTGATGTATCATCCCAGTGATCAACTTTTCAAGCAGCATTCACCAAAATAAACTACTGCGTTAAATCTGTCATTTCCAAAACACTCTGATGAATGTTGGGAGGTTTCCAAGCAGCTGCTGTCTCTCAGTCTTTTCTATTACCTTGTCAAAGCCATTTCATTGTTCTATTTTCTTCAGGCTGAGCAGTGCACACACATTATCTAAAAACCTAAAGATTATAAAAACCTAAATAATTGCTTCATTTATCAATGAAACTGTGGACAGTTTGCTCAGAGGAAAGCAGGACAGAGGTGTATTAGAAGTAGTTTTTCAAAAGTATCAGATCAGAAAAGGAACTTCTACTTTCCCAGCTTTTCAAGGCTCACAGAAGTTCATAGAAAATCACTGAGGTTTCACTGTCCAGATTGTTTCAGCTTGCGTAGCAATGAATCTCAACAGGAGGAATTAAATATCAAAGCAGCTCTGACATGAGGTGAATGCTGGTACATACTCAAAAGCAAAATGATTCACGACCCTCACAGAAACCAAGCAAACAGATACCAAAAGCCAAACGTAGGATTTGAATACTTTCAAATGAAATACAAACATACCTGTATTTCTGACTTCTGTTCATCTTCTAAAAGTCTTCTGTGGTAATGGGAGATGCCTAAGTTTTACACTCTTATTTGACTTAAATTATTCCTGTTTTCAGGACTGAAGATTTTATTAATGTAATAAGTTCAAGATTAGACTTCTTTGTAAGCACAGTTCAAAGAGTCAAGTGATAGACTGCAGGACGATATAAGCTCCCTCAAACTTCCAGAAGATGTGTATTGGTAAATCCAGTACTATTTGGGAAGCTTTAAATGGAAAAACCTGTGAGAGAAATGAAACTGAACCATGCAATACTTCTGTATATAGCTAGATGGCTGCAATGACACACTAAGAATGTCCAGATTTGCTAATTCATCGCAGATTCTACTTTTGGTTTATATTTTACTTCATATAAAACAATCTTTTTTGTCTTAATTTCCTTGACATTTTTATTATGTACAAACTCTGCCTACTTTTGTCATCTGATTATTCTAAATAAAATTAATCAATTTTAAGATTTACATCAAATTATTTTGGGCAACAACAATTTTGAGCTGAGACCATAATTCATTTTTAAGTAAAAATGTTCAGTCTTTATTTTCTCTACTTAGCTACTTCCTCAACTACAGAAACACAGGGGGTCATTAAACAGAATCCAGAGAAACATGAAAAAAATTCAAGGGAACTACACATATTGAGGAAAAGATCTTTTTCTAAAATTTTCTGTCAAGCAACCATTTTTTACCATTATTTGATAACGGTGCAGTATATTATCTCTTAGGAACTCTCGCATTACCTTTAGGCAGTAAGTTAGCATAAAAGAAAACATAAAAACTGAGAGAAATATTGGTGGGTGTGGGAGGGGGAACACAGTAGCTTACACAGGTATTTCAGAATGGTTTGGGGTTTTTTTGGGGGGTGGTATGGTGGTGGTTCTGTGAGTGTGTTAGTTTTAAAGATTTAAGTTTGCAGTCTTCACTGGGAGGAGAGATCTTACTAAAGTCTGTATACCAAAGCTGGCTGTGAATTGAAGAATTGTTGTAATTAGATTACTGTAAATACAATAAGAAACTCACTCCTGGTGGTCTGGGGAAGAGTGTCATAGGGCACTGGAGAATTGTGTTGGCAGGATTTGGGACAGTTTGACTGAAAGCAGAGAGAACAGCCTCAAAATCCTTTTAATCTTCCCCCCACCCCCTCCCTTAGTTCCTTAGGGATTTGTTTGTCATTAAGTAACAGTCAAAAGATTAAGGAAGTATAAAATGACATTAAAGCTCACAAGTACTTCTGTAAAATTATCAGGGCTAGTGTAGTCTTCAGCAGGGATGGCTTCTGCCAAGACCCTCTTAGAGCCAGGCGAAATGAAAGAAAAGAGGCAAACAGGCAGAAAGCAAACCCCACCAACACGGGCCGGGCCTCAGCTTTTCTGCGAGCGCTTCGACCGCGCCGTCTTCCAAAGCAGGGCGGCTGTTGCTATGTGTCTGGGCTCAACAAGCTTAAACTTTGCATGGCCCATGCTAAACTAATTTGAGTCAATTTGTCTACATCATTTCAACAATCGTTCTGTGCATTTTGAATCGTACATACAACACTGCATGATAAAGGCCCACCGAGCAGATGCCGACTGCTCATTCTGCCGTGGTGTAGCTGTTGCTAGTTCTTCACCATGGTTTCTCCATATCCTAGTGACAATGTTAGTTTTTCGGCAGTGAGGTTAAGTCTGTGCCTGGCTAGTTAAGACTTTTCTTTACAGAGGACAGCTCCTATAACAACTGCCAGCTCTAAGCATGACCTTTAAAAATGAAATGAGGCGGTGTTAACTGGAGTATCTTTTTTTTTTTTTTTTTTAATCTCCTGAGGGAGTTCAAAGGAATACAAGGAGATGTCGCAAATAAAGTTTTAAGCCTGCACAAGGAAGAGACGCTAATATCAGAAGCTCTTATCACAAGAAGGAGGATCTAACCTGCTTAAAATGAAATAGTTTCAGTGTAATGGGCTTTGTAAACACGCACTCTGGAAGACAGGTTTTTTTTTTTTTTGGAAACGGATATCAAATAAGAATAAAGAATTAAAGCTGCTCCACTCTGTGCCTAGGTGATATAGCAGGGCTGAGCTGCAGCTGGTGCAAATCAGGGAATTAGCCACATTATCCCATTTTCTACTAGTTCAGGATTTAGTCTTTGAGAGAGGACCATCATTTTTGGAAAACTTCCATATTTCATGAGTAAAGGAGCAAGAAGGAACAGTAAAAAAATACACCACATTGTCATGTGTGCTAAGTCCCTGCAAGAGGCATTAAAATCCATATGTTCTGTAGGGAGAGAAAGCCTATAATTAGCACTTCTATAATTCTTGGGTTGGCTTGATGGTTTGTTTGCAAGCTGAAAATGGATTACCTGGTGAGTCTATCCAATTTGGAGCCCTGTATAATGCCAAAGACAGGGTTTCTCCCTCTCTGACATACTACTGAGAATATTTTGCTAGACCCACTAAAAATGGCAGCTGTTTCCCTATAGCAAACTTAGAGATAATTTTCAGTTTTGACCATCTTTCCAAAACAACAAAACTGCCCAAAAACTGAGCTGGAGTTGAAACTTAGTGTTTTGGTTATTTTTTTCCTCAGTTTTCCTTTCTTATTTATTTTATTCTATTTAACCTAAAACAGGTAGCCCCTCTATGTTAACCAAAATTTTATTTTGATGAAAGCCAAACAAAGATATATTACCTAAGGAGTCACTTTTTTCCCCTCACAGAAAAACAGCAGTGAAAATCTTTCAGCTTTTGGGAGATGTTTCAACTCAGAGGCTTTTATTTCAGTGTTTGCTCTCCAGATAATAAAACCAGAGAGACAGGCAGCATGGGCTGCTCTGCTCACTGTTGCTTAGTGGCTCTTTTTTTTTAAAATTCACATCCGCCAGGCGTGTGTTCATCACACTCTGATTTGAATTTTAAGGCTCAAAATAAAGTTCAGTACTTTATTCAAATTCAAATGAACTGTGTTACACTCTGGCAGCCTCTGAGGATGTGGCAGGCCTGCAACCTCCCAGAAAGTGGAGGGTGCGGCAGGAGCTTTCAGATTAAATCCTGGCTGCCTCAGTGCAAAAATATTAAAAAATCTCTTTTGGGGGCAAGTTGAGCAGAGTGAAGTTGTGGGTGAAGACCTGAACTGGTCCTTTTTGTAGCACTACAGCTAATAAAGATGCGCTCTGGGCTCATGAGGCAGAGATCTGCATGTTGAAAAAGGTGGGTCTGAGTCTGGGCTTCCTGTTGATGCTGTGGGAGTGTTGCAGCATTATGGTAGTTCCCAAATGTGAGTGGGGGAATATGTGTGTGGACATTCTGGATGTAGATACTGCGCCAAAGAGCTGAGCTCTCCTAGGAGATTCAGGTGAACAAAGTGTATCTGCTTCTGTTTAGATGGTCAGTCACTCAAATAAAAGCAAGATGATTTCAGCAAGTCTTATCAAGGCTTTGAAAAGATGTATCAGGAGTAAATCTGAATTTAAATAACATGGGTGGATAAGGTAAAGGTGAGAGATGATGAATACTCAAAGCAGTAGCTGATTGCTGCAGTGACTGCTGGACACTGCAACCCAAAGTGCCACCAGCAGCTCTGGCCTGAGCCTCGACTCTTTCTAGCGTCTCCAAGGGTGTTGATTGAAGAATGGAAGTAAAAAAAAATTTGGGGATCTGCCTACATTTTTCAGTGGCGTAACTGAAGAGAGAAAGCTCTGTTAAACACTATCCTCTCTTGGGCATAGGTGCCATGGTAAGTACAACCAGGCTCATGGTAGAGCAGCATTACACTGCTTTTGACCCTGTGTGTATAATGCAGTTCAGCACTGCCTGAATAAGTTTCTTTCAGTCAGATATTCTCCTAAAACCAGTGCTTTTCTTTCAAAATATTACTTAGTAAACAAAAAACTTCTCAGTAAGCACTCTCTTTCAAACAACAGATACCCCTGGAGTCAGTAAAGATGTTCACGTCAATAATTAGAAAAGTCATGTGGGCAACCTTACCCTCCAAGAACTACCTGACCATTATTCTTACCTTACTTTTAATGCCTCTTCACCCAGCTTGATTTCCTAGATGGTAAACACACAGAGAGAATAGCAAAAGTAAATTAACATGGCAGGAGTTAGTAATTAATTATCAGCCCACAGATTTGAAACATCTGTAAAGCTTCTCAAGGGAAAGGTATCTGGTCTTCAGTGCTCTGCTGGGAGCCTGCAGGACCCAACTTGTTCAGATTCTGACTTACCCCTTCTCACTTGGGAGCAGTCACAAATGTCAGGATGGAAAAAGCACAGATTTGCCAGATTTTTCTCAGAAATGGAAGAAATCCCTGTAGGGAGCCATGGGCACCAAAACCAGACTCAAATGGTGCTTTGTTCAGGCAGCTCTAGCAGGAGCAGCCCTGTGAGAGTGCCAGGGCAGTCCTGGCCTTCCTCCCTGCTCTGGGGATCAGCCTCTTTGGCTGGCTGGGAATACAAATTATGACAGGGCAAATTTAGCTGTAGTAAAGAAGGTAAAACTTAGTGGCTAAGACTGGACAAAGGTAAAGGTTTTTGGCTCTTAGTTTCCAAATGGAGATGCAGCTGATGGAGGGACCTTAGAGAGGTTTTCAAGCATTTTATGCAGACATGGTGAGGGGAGCCAGTCACACATGAGCATGGGGGTTCTCAGCTTGGTAAGTGACCTGAAGGGAGACACAAGATTCCCAGGCCAAAATGCTTTGTATTGGAGAGAGCCCACCATGGCCATTGGAGCAGGGAGATCAGACCTTGTGAAAGTCACTGGGATTTTTGCCACGAGCAAAAACTTCACAGGGAGCCCTCCCTGTAGCCTGTCAAGGCTTAGCTTTATGCCATAGGCAAGTTCTTGAAGTGCTTTTCTGCCAATGTTGTAGCCAGCTTGCCGCAGGCCTGAGTGTAGTGGGCCAGTGGTGGGACTTGATGATCTCAGAGGCCCTTTCCAACCTGTCTGATTCTCTGATTCTATGCTGTTCAGAGGGCACAAGACTGGAATCTGGGATGAGGGAGTGAGAGAAGTGTACCCTGAAGCCCCCAAACCACAGCCACCTTACCTCAGGGCTGATGTATGAACACTGTTGTTGAAGTCCCTAGCGGGGAAGTTATCCTGGCTGAAAGAAGATCATCCATCCATTGAGCATCTCGTCTGCTCACTGTGTGAAGCAGGAGAAGGAGCCTCCTGGGAGCTCCTGGTGTGGGTCCTCATCGGAGAGTTGTTTCAGTGCCAATAGAAAATGAGATACCAAGACCCTTGGACCACAATTCTTAGGGGGCATTATTGTCACAGAAGCAAAAGGAGATCGTTCCTCTTTCTGACAAAAACCAAAACCACAATGAGCACCTATGAAAAAGCAATTTGTTTTCACAGGATATGGTTCTTCTGAATCAAAATGTCCACCTGGAAGCTCTCACAGAAAATTGCTTTTTCATCAAAGTTGTTCACCTTACTGTACCTTCTCTGTGAACCCTTGCAATGAGTGGTAACTTGTTACATGAGCAGTCTCAGTATCTCCACAGACCATGAAGAACAGATGGTGCTGTTTTGGGAAAATCAAATTACTGGAACCTAGTTTTATAAACAAACAATTTAACTGGTAAGTGCCTTGCCCTTTCTGTCATACAATGAGCACAAACCCATGCATTTCTTGCATAATAAGGCTAGAGTGCTAAAATCTTTTATAATTTTAGGATACCTTGGGCTACGTGTGGTATTGCACCTTATCTGGGCAACAAAATAGTCTGAACTCTTCCAAGGACTTGCAGAGAAAATAAAAGCACAGACTACCCGAAGAATTGCTGTTGCAGTTAATGACAACCAAAGCCAAGAAACCAAAAAAGGTGGGAGGCTCCAGAAAATACTTTATGTTACTGCTAAGCATATGAGGGAAGGATGATGCTGCTTGGAGGCTGCTGGAAGGGAAAGGAACAGGATTTTGGCCCCAGATGGTCAAAGCTAGAGGCTTTGACTGGCAACTGCCACTTCCTTGTTCTGGTCCAACTGTTCAGGTTGGTTCTTAGAAAAAATATATCTAAGGAATCTGAAATTCCCCTTGGCATTTCTTTTTCTCAATGTTAATTTTGTCAGGGTGCAATGCTGCTCTCAAGGGCTGACCAGAGCATGTCCAGCACACTACAGCAAATGTTTTTCTGTACGACATGCTGAGTACCAGCAATGGTCTTATTAACACACACAACCCCTCATATTTGAATTGTGTAAACTGCTTCTAACAGCTCCTTTCCCCTCTTTGTTCAAACAAACAATGGCCTTTGCAAATTTATTTTAATGCTGCCGAGACCAAATTGTTATTTAATTTAACAAATGAATAATTGTCCCTTACAAATCCCCTTTAGCTCCACATGTATATTACTCAATAGCTTATCTATATGCCTATCAAATTCTTGCTCCTCTGAAATAATACAATGAGAAACCCTTTGCTTGTACAGCAGATTAGGAGGGGAAAATGGAGATAGGGGTCCTCTCTTCATTCCCATCTTGCCATACAGAAAAAGAATGTCCCTCTATTTTCTGTGAACGTGTTTGTGAAATTTTTTGGCCATGAGATATAAAATTTGGAGCTGCCTCTGGGAAGAGATAAGGAGGTAAAGAACGCAATAAACACATTTGCATCAATAATTCCTGCTGATAGAATAAATTATGAAGATACTTTGTATTAGTTGACTTAAAAGTTATTCTATTCCTTTTTTTTTTTTTTGCTTATTTTATAGGATTTGTGTTGATGGGGATTGACTGACACTCTCAGAGCCCTTGCACTCCATACTTTGCATGCCTGAGGAGATACATAGGTGAGCTGCAGAGTACAATTTGGTTAGGACCACCTATTTTATGAGCTGACCTGACCTCCTTCCACTGCACTGGACCCCACTACCCTCTGTCAGGGCTTCACATTTGCCCAGGGACCTCCTTTTCTCCTGCAGGTAAAGAGCAGCCCTGGCAGCGCAAGCTGAAGATGAAAGCTGAGTGCTCAGCTCCAACAGAATAAAAAGCCACATGTGCCAACCCTGTAGCCGTCTCAGGAGCCATTAGGGCCTCCTCCTCAGGGAGCCATTTTGAAGAGAGTGCATAGGCAGACATGGAAGGGGCAGAGCAGTGCAGGGGCATGAGACCCCCTTGGCATGGATGGGGATGTGTAATCTCAGCCTCTTTGCAACTTGGGCATCACAGCAGGCATTACCACACATCACATTTCCAAGGCTTTTTCAAAGCCAGTGATGGGACCTTCCCCTCACATCACTACAATTTTTAAAGGCCGCTTACTTACAGGATTTCTGCAAGAAATTCCTTGGATTGTCAAACCCAACATTTTTACCACAAACCAGAAGGGTGCAGGCTCTCCATGGCAATGAGTTCTGTGAGCTGCTGGAGCTCACCACATGCTCTCTTTTGCCATCACCAGTGCAGGAGCACTTCTTTGCCCTCAGAACCAATGCACTTCTTCACACTCTGCCACCACAGCCAAGGTGGGTGCCCAGGCTGCTACTGTCACCTAATGATGCCTGATCAGGTGTCCCCACTGGCAAGTGGGACTCTGTGGCCTTTGAGTTGGGTTCCTGTGGATGAAGGTTGGCAGGAGGGGATGGCAGTGATGGTTCAGCTGAATAACTTCTCTGCCTGCCTGGAAAATAAAAATTAGGAAATTAATAAGGTGAATAGAGAGGGTGGGCAACCCATCTCAGCTTGGTGAGATCTGGCTGCCTTAAATATCGAGCCTGCATGTCTGCAGGGGTTTCTCTTAGTGATGGTTCAGGAATCATGCATCTTCCCTGGCTTTACAAAAAGTAACCGTGGGACTGAGAGCAGTGGAAAACAATAGCTGAGATGTTCTGCAGGTATTTCAGTGATTATTAATCTTGGGAGTGTGAAAAGGTGTGTGCATGGGACCAGAGAGTAGGGAGCCTGCTGGGTATGGACAGCACTTCAGCTGCTGAAGTGCAGAGTTCTCCCTATCCTTTTTCTTTCTCCTTCCTCTCCAACTTCTCTTCAGTCTCAGGCTGACTTCTGGATTCATTTAGCCTCATTTCTCAAATCCTCAGATCTACAGAAAACATTTCCCAAAGCTTCTGCCTTTTCACACTGCAGTTTTAAAAAGCAACTTTTGAATACGTAAAACCATGTAATAATAATAGAGGGTATACAGTAGGACCTACCATGTCAAATTATAAACAAACTGAAAACATTTAATTTTGAGAACAAACACCCTCATTAGCCCCCCCACCCCTTCACCCTGCAAAAGGCAGCATTAGAAGCATTCTTGTATTTAGGTAAAAATGTGAGGCCTAAGCAGTTAAAAGGCAATGTGCTCTAAAGCTTCCCTAATCTATTTTCCTCCAATTCTTTCCACCTCTAAGAAGCTTGTGGAGTTATTTGCCGATTAACATTCAGGAAGATTGTACTCTGTCTCCAGTTCATTGCTCTCTTGTTGGCTTATTGTTATTCAGAGCCCATTTATTGTAGATGAGCCATTCATTTCCCTCTAATTGGATGGGATTGGATTTCACTTTCATTGTTGGATGCATTGAAAACCCGGGAGGGGCTGCGGGGATCAGCCCAGGGCTGGGGAGATTTAACTCAGCACAAAGTTTAGGTTGCAGCTGAAAGAAGCTGCAATTTTTTTTTTTTTTTAACATGCAAATGCCTCATGGATAGATTTGCAAAGTCTCCCTTGTGATCCCAAACACCTTATTGTGTAACTTAAACTTTTGGTATTTTTATATAGTTCCTCACCAAAGCACTTGTCACGTGGGGATTGCTAGGAAGAATTTCTGAGTGTCAGAAACCCAGCAAAGGCTTTGGACCAGTGTCCCTCCTGTCAAGATCCAACTGGCTTTCTGACTCTCTCAAATGTTTGGATTAAATCATTTCACAATGCCTGGATCGTGCACTGTAATGTCCTCCCCCACAAATCTGTGCAGATTCATTTGGGCTAATCCAAGGGTCTGCCAGCAGAAGGTGATTTGGAGACTGGGCTCTGCAGTTATTTGTGTCATAAATATGCTCCAGCAGCTGCTGCATCCCCATGCAGGGGCAAACAGGAGGCTGAAGCACCTGACTGGCTTTGAACCATGTCCCAGTTTTGTGGTAAAGACACAAGTCTGGACAAAATCCATCCTTTTCTGCCATCTCGTAACTCGCTCAGAAGCATTGGCAGCAGACTAAAAATACACATGGGCACTCACCTGTGGGCATGCGTGTTCCTCAGCTGGCACTGACAAGTGGTCATGACAAATGGGAACCCCCTTTCCAGTCAGAAACACAGGATGGCTTTGGTCATGGTGTGGGCAAGGGCAGCACAGACGCTCCAGGCTCCTTGGCTGTAGCAGCTCACACCTCACCAGGCAGCTCAGGGGCAGCTGGGAGGCAAAGCAGCCCTCATTTCCCTGGAAAAATACATCTGCTGTGAACAGGTCTAGGGATCTAGCTAGCTGAATTAAAAGCAGTGTTAAAATTAAACTCAAGGATTTAGTTGTCTGAAAAGCAGGTGTCTGATCCACTGCAGATTGCTCTGGAGTCACTGGAGAGATGGATGCCCTTGGAACATGAGTGATGCCTCCCAAGATGGGTTCTCATGCGAGGAGCAGAGAAGCAAGAAGGTGCTTACTTTAGAATCATAGAATCAGCTGGGTTGGAAGGGACCTCAGAGATCATCAGGTCCAACCCTTGACCACTACCGCTGTGGTTACCAGCCCATGGCACTGAGTGCCACATCCAGTCTCTTTTTAAATATCTCCAGGGACGAAGAATCCACTACTTCCCTGGGCAGCCCATTCCAATGTCTGATCACCCTCTCAGTAAAGAAATTCTTTCTAATATCTAACCTAAACCTCCCCTGGCACAACTTAAGTCCATGCCCTCTTGTCTTGCTGATGGTTGCCTGGGAAAAGAGACCAAGAGCCCAACCCCCCCTGACTCCAGCCTCCTTTCAGGGAGTTGTAGAGAGTGATGAGGTCTCCCCTGAGGCTCCTCTTCTCCAGGCTGAACACCCCCAGCTCCCTCAGCCTCTCCTCACAGGACTTGTGCTGGAGTCCCTTCACCAGCCTGGTTGCCCTCCTTTGGACCTGCTCCAGGACCTCAATCTCCTTCCTGAACTGAGGGGCCCAGAACTGGACACAGGACTCGAGCTGTGGCCTCACCAGGGCTGAGTACAGGGGCAGAATCACTTCCCTGGACCTGCTGGCCATGCTGTTCCTGATGAAGCCTTGAACGTGAGCATCACCCTCTAAATGTCCCCTGAGAATCCCTAAACTCACCTCTAAACACCATCTGGCGAGGTAAAGCCAGGGACTGCCTTTCTGGGAGAGAAGGTGGAGGAGAGAACAAGGAGCAGGGAGGCAATATGAGGCAGGACAGTAAAACTATTGCAGTTTGTTAGAAGGGTTAACATCTGGCCTCCTGCAGGTGTACATCTGATGGGGAGGAGTCTGGGAGCTGGCTGAGCTGGGGTATTTACAGGGGAAATTCTCCACCAAACTGCAAGCTTGCATTGCAGTCTTTCCCTCGCTGAGGGCCCATTTTGCACCTCTCATTTTTCCAGGGCAAAAGTTTTCATTAAACACATAGGATCCTGAGTCATATCTCTGTTACTTCACTGCACTCACAGGTAAGTCTGAAACTGGCCAGTGGGGCTGAAAGCTGCCAGAGGGGGCAGAGGGAAGGGAGGGAAACACGTACACACAGTGTCAGTGTGATCAGAAAGCAGGTTATTAGAAGGGTGAAACAATTATCAAAGAAATTGATGAGGAAGACCCTTTGCTCATGCACACAAGAACCATCAAAACCCATTTCCTACTGATCTGTGCCCAGTTGCTCAGAGCACCTAAGAAGGTACCAGCTTGGCCCAAAACACGACCTACAATAAGGTTTTTAGTAACTTCTTTTTCATATGGATACTCTAGTGCTTTATAAAGGCTAAGCACACACTTTAACCCTTCCCTCCTCTCTCTCAGCTTCCTTTAGTTAAATTTTATGTGACTTGATATCTGTGAGAAGTCCATCTCCCACACTTGATGGAAGGACAGCAGAGATTAAAAGAGCCTGGGTGGGAGGCAGAGGGACCCATGCACCACATGAAAATAAGATAATTAACACCAGATCCAAAGATCAGGCTGTGGCTGAAACACAAGACATTAACCATTAAAACTAACAGGCAAACAATGAGGGCAACATGCAAAGCTGCCTGATTAAAAAATATTAAAAGCAAGAGATAAAATTTTACCTGTTGCTTGTTGGGAATGTTTTGTTTCAAAGGACTATGAGAGCCACTATACCTGAAAGGCTTTGACATGGAGACCTGCAATACAAGTCACTGGTACACAGCACAAGATGGTTTGAAGGTCTGCAGCCCCACAACAGCACAGGAAACACCAATGGCAGCAACAAGCCTTGCTGCCCAGATTTGAAGTTGAGTTGACCAACCTAAGAACTTCATGTGACAGCAAGCCCACCAGACCTCACAGCTCATTGCTTCAAGGCCCAGTTATGCACATATTATTTTGGTTTTTTTTTTCCCTTCATTAAATAAAACAAAGTTTTATGTATCTTCTTCCTATGGAGGTATTTGGTGGTTGTCAGCCCCTGGCTTTTGGTGGTTCCTGTGGTCTCCAGACCCCTATTAAACAGTCTGTGAATGACAATTAAACAAAGCAAGCCTATGAGCTCAACAGCAGCTATCCTGGGTTTGCAGCTCCCCTGGAAAATTGTGGAGGTCTGCAAAGCAAAAATTACAAAAAACATCTGCTCTGGCTGCCACACAGCCTCCCCTTAGCCTTCCCCTGAGTGTGCTAAACAGCACGATCATAAATCACCTCACTGGGATTTTCAGGCCTCTGCAGATACATGAATCAAATGCACTGAAGCTGGCCACAGTCATGGTCTCACCAGCACTGTAAGGAAGGGATCAGCTCCTTATGACTAAAGGCACATCCCTGCTGTCCCTCTGCAGGAACTATGAAGCCTCTGTGTAACTCCTTGGTATTGATCATTACATACCATCTCTGTAGTATCTCCAGCACTTTCAGGTTGTTTTCCAAATCACAAATACAGACATTGAGTCCCCTGAGGCCCTAGGTTTTCCAGGAACTTGTTGGACGTTCTCTTCTGGACAATGTTCTCCAGCAGCAGTTTACAGCTCAGATACTGCTGAGCTACTTCTGGTCATTCTGTATGTACTTCACCAACTTTAGAATTACTTTTTCTTATAACATTTCTTCCTATTTAAGCAGGACCATGAATTTCCACCAGTAATCCTACTTCAGGAGAACTTTGTGAAATCGTTATCAACCCACAACCGTGAACTTCTCAGTTGTACCCCACACTCAGAGTTTAGGCAATTTTTTCTTGTTTTTCTCCATTTTTTTTCCAGCTGTCAACTACAAAGAGGCAGCAGGACTCACACAGTGAGTCAGAGAAACCAAAATGTAGGCAGGGAATCTCTTACCTCTTCTGTCCTTGGGCACAGCTCCCTTTCAGTTTCTCCTCTTGCACATCAGCCACACCAAACACCATGCTTTTTCTAAAGTAAAGCAAAGCCAAACTGCTCATCCCACAGACATGGAAAGCCTGGGAGGTATTGACCTCTACTTGTGCAAGGGTTTTACCAAGTGAAATCTAGAAGGAATAGTAAAAAAATATAATCTTTCTAAACTCTTCCAAACAATTACAAAAGGAAATGAGAACTTACTGGGCTATTTTAATGTCCCACTGCTTTAGTAAAAATTTGACATGACTTTTAATTCTTTCAGAACTTTTGCTAATTTCCTGATTTTGCCTTGTCTTTGGTTACTTATTTCTCCATCCTCCTATTCTTAGAGAATTTGCAGAGGTTTAAAAGAATACACATACACAAATATTGGGAAACTGAGAAAACAGATAACCCTTCTTCCATCTTTTCCAGAGGCTTTTGAATGGGAGCAACCAACAGGGCAAAAAAGGCCTTGAATGGAAAATAAAACAAGAAAATAATGGTGTGGATGGGGAATGACAGAAGACAGTTCCTAAAAGTAGGACATCCCATCCCAGACTGCACCTCCTCACCCTTCAGATGCAGAAGCTTTGACGTTCTTCCCAATCTGACTGTCTCTCCTGGCCTCACCTGCTGCCAAGTCTCTATTTTCTAAAAAGCCTCTTCCCAGACCCAAAACAGATACTAGGAGTGCCTGGACCCTGGTTCTGACCAAGTGGATACAAGAACTATGTAGGCACTGACTTAGCCTTACCCATCATCTTGCCATACCTCTGGGAAACGCAAGACATACTTACAAAGCCATTTTGCCTTAGGCTGGGAAAAACTGTCCTCATCTTCCTTGGTTGTCCAAGAAATTACAATAAACAAATGGTTTCCTGACACTCGTTATTTTATTAAGAGTTTGCCTCCTTGCAAACAAGCTGCACCATGACTGAGGGAATGAAAGCTGCCTGATTCTTGCGGGTTTGTAGCCAATACTGCCATTCCCTCACTGCAGTAATTCAAGGTCCCCATCCAACTCTCTTTCTCCTCTTGCTGTGCCTCAGGAAGGGCCCTGGGCCTTTCTGTGGTGAGCCCTGGTCCCCCATGGCTGGCTGGGCAGGACCTGTGGCAGCCCCTCCTTGGGGACAGCCCTGGGGGATTTCCACCTCCCGGACGGCCATTTGAGGAGACGTTTCAACCTGAAGCATAGGGCTAGGCCCTAACATACATCGCTAGCAATGTAAAAAAATAAAAAAAGGCAACTAGCTAACAAAACCACCACCTATCAAAGCATCCTGCTTACATCCTTGGGTTATATCATCCCTGGAGAGGGTGAGCCTTGCTGTCACCTCAGCTGCAGCACTGCTGGGGTGGTGAGGACAAGCCCGCCATTACCAGGGGGACTTCTCCAGGGCAATGGCCCTTCTCCCTCTGCCATCCCTGGCCTGCCGGGGCAGGGCTCCCACCTCCTTCCCCTTCCAAAATCTTGGCTAGGGTGGTTGTTCTCTGCTGGCTTCATTCCATGGCTGTGCAGGGGGACATGAAGAATGGTGTCTGCCATATTGTGTCAGCCGCCGGGGTCTGTCCTACCACACTTCACGTGGGGGGGCCTTGCGAGGCTGCCAGGACACAAAATGGCGTTTCCTCCTCAGGAAGGGGGAAAAGCACTTTAAAAAAAAATTATTTATTTTTTTCCCCCACGGTTCTTCCCAAAGGCCAGGGAGGCTTGTACCACCGTGTACCACCCCAGGGAGATAAAACAAAACCCCCTAAATTGGGGTGCACCAGCAGTGAAGCCACAGGGCACAGCTGTGCCAGGCAGGGCAGCCCGGCCCAGCACCCTGCTGGCCATCATTTTGTCCTGGTCTTATTTATTTGTTATGAATAATTACAGCTCCCTTTTCCCCTCCCCTACGGCCTGGGCACAAACCATCCCGCTCCCCAAAAGGCAGCAGCATGTAAAAGTTTGTTGTCGCATCTCCATTAAACTGTCCGCTCTCCGCCCGCTGGCGATAACGCTCTTCAGATAATTCGTTGACGCAATATATTTTCCAGGATAGGCTTTTGTTTTCTTTCTTGGCCGCTCACCCCCTTTCTGTGGTCAGTTTTGCTCATTTCTCTTGTAAGCTGTCTAGAGGCAGAGAAAAGGCTTTCAGTTTTAAGCAGTTTCCTTTTCAGTCCCCCTTTATTGAATTCCAACCTCTATTTTTTTTTTTTTTTTTAAGCATAGGGACATCATTTATCTTGGACTTTAAGTTGCAGGGGCCTTCAAGGGGCTTCTTTTTTTCTTTCCCAGCTGCATTTGTTGACACACAGTCAATCTGTTTTTTGCCTTCGTTCCCCCTCTTCCCCCCAGCAGGCCATAAAGTATCGACAGCTGTGCCCTTTATTAGCATAGCCATTTTAAACACAACAAGGGGGAAGAGACTAAATATATTACAGCCATTACCTCTGTCAAAAAGTGACAATTTTAAAACATTTTAGCTTTTCACTGGGAAAGCCGGCAGCACAAAAGAAAGTGCTATAATTTTATTGTAAATGCTTTTTAAATATGGGTCACTTGGCCATAATCAATAGAAAGGATGGAAAAGTTCAAAGCCTGAGAACAGTTCAGGCAGATAGCAGGATTTTTTTTTAAAGGCTTGTCTTTAAAATATGCTAATTGGAGCAAAAATACAACAGTGAGAAGCATGCAAAATAAGATCTTGGTGCTGGCGGTTTTGTTTTCCATACAGCCTTGTTCATGCTTTTCCCATCTACTTATAAGTGTGTTTTACAACTTGGATAGGAATTATTCCTCCCCAACAGGGTGTTATGATCATTTCAGTACTGAGAAAACAGGAGAGAATCCAGTCACTACTCCCTTTGCAAAAAGGGAAAAAAAAAAAAAAAGTAAACTGCAATTTTTTTCAAATGCCTTTGGAAGTGTGGTGTGCCACAGCACTGTGAGTTACCGGGCAAGATCACTTACGGAGTATAAATCAATCCTGAAGACTTAGAATCATGGTAGTTTAGGTTCACATTTGGATTCTTACACTTGCTGGATTTTATATGGCAGAAACCTGTATTTTAAGCTTCCAGAATAAAGAATTGACCTTTCTGACTAGATAAGGACTGGAAGTCCCAGTCAGCATCAGTTATGAGCTCTAAAAGGTAAAAGAGATGCCCTGAAGCCTGTGGATCCTGACTGCTTTTGGTTTGATTTGTAACAGGTTTATCAGGCAAAGAGGAAAGGGCAATCTCAGTGGGCTTATATTGAATGGAACCACCTTCTTCACCATTTGTAACATCTGAGGAGAAGTTACACTTTTTCTCTCTTATCTGTACCTTCCTAAGTACATTTTTTTGGTCAAATTTTCACTTTGCTTTTTAAATTTCAGAAAACATATAAAACTCAGCTTACACCAAAGAAAGCTGTTAAAAAGGCTACCAAAACCACAGGTCCTTTAAAGGATATATTGAAGCAGAAGTCCACGAAATCCTACACACAATATCATACAGTACCCACCGACTGTTGCGATGCAGCGCCTGTCTCATGGTGGGATGGTTCCTGGGGGGCCTGTATCCCACTGCACCGAGCAAGAGAGAGGTAGCAAGCTGCCTGCTCTAGGAAGAGTGTTGTCCATGGCAAAGGGGAGAACAGAAGGAATTCTCACCACCCATCTTTTGGCAACCAATTTAGCAGTTAAATGTAACCAGCTGGTCTCCCCAGGCTCCCTCTGTAGTCGAGGGAGGGAAAGCAAAGCTCCTGCAGAGGGTCATTCAGTGCACCCGAATTAGCCTTACTCTGTCTGAATTGTCCTCTCTCTCATCCGTGACTGGAGAAGGAGTTTGAAGAGACTACCCGGGTAATTTAGCCAGCTCAGATGGGTGGTCTGAATAATTCCTTCCCCACCAACCTCTTAAAGCCTGCCTAGGTACCCCACAGAGATTGGCATGCTGTCAAAGGGATCGATTCCCAAGCGCATCAGCAGTTCAGTAATCTGTGCTTCTGCCTGCTCTAGAGGAGGCTGGGATGCTCCAGGAGCTTACTTGATCTTCTTGGACCTCCTTGCTCCCAGCTGGAACAGGGACCTCACCTAAGCCACATCCTGCCAGATGATCATGTTCAACCAGTTGTGGTGAGTTTGGGGATTTTTCCCCCACCCCTGTCTGTCAGACTGCATATTCTGTCCTCAAGATTAGCCAGAGGCTACTGAGGTGTGAGTACCTGTGGGACAGCCTGACCCTTACAGGTGTCTCATGGTAGAACTGAAAGTGGCTCTGGTGCTGCAAAGACTGCTCCCACCTCCTTCCCAACAAAAGAGTTTGATCCCTGTGGTTCTTGTGGGATACCCTCTCCCTCATCCTCCCTTGCACAGAGCAAGGAATGGGGGGGCTTGGTCTCAAGAAGGAAAAGGAAGACACAGAGGTGTGGTGCAGCTCCAGAATGAGGGACAGGCACCCCACAGCCAAAGCATTACCCATTCTTGCAACCAAAGCAAATTACCCTAATGAAGGCCCAGCTTTCTCCAGGGCCAAGCAACATGCAAAAGCAGAGGATTAGTTGGACTCGCATGCAGGCAGTGGTGCTGGTGGTGAGAGGAGGAGCCCTGAAAAACACTCAGCTTTACTGCAGATAGGCTATTACCACCGTTTTCTGTGCCATGCACCCATCTGCATCTAACCCATCTGCCTGGATGCCCTGGGCTGGATGGCCACTCAGGTCCCACCTCCCCCAGGCAGGATCTCTGCTGCTCTCAGGCCACCCCCAAGCAGCAGGCTGACAGCTGTGGTGAGGAAGGAGTGACACCACCTCCCCAGGCTCTTCTGTCTGCTCCAGAGCCACTTCTGCATTCCCAGGCACACCCAGCTGGAGGGTAACACACGGCAAATCTAAAAGAACATCACCTCCTCACAAAATTCCTGGTCCAGAGTAAATATTGCATCATCAGAGTGGGAACACGGATTTTGAAGAAGACCAACTTCAGGATCAGCAAAAGTTTATACAAGAAGAAATCAGAAAATGCTCTCTATCACTTTTCATAAAAGCCAGAGCCATCCAGTAACTATGATTTAACACAACGAAGATTTGCATTTGCCACGTTAAATTGTGTGCTTTTGTTTTGTTTTGTTTGTTTTCTCCTGAAAGTGAGCCACATCTTTGCACTACCACTAAATCATCATTTTTCCATGTTTGGTCAGAAAAGAATCTGACCTGGGCAGCTGTTTAACTTGCTGCTCATCAAAGACTGAAAAAGTCTGGCTCTCTCTGTTTGAACAGCAGAACAGTCTTTTTACAGCCAGCTTTATTAAAGCACAGGATTTTATTAGCTGTTTTGTGGTAATAAGGTGAAGGACAATGTTGTGGAATGCTTCTTCAGGAGATTTGGGACCCTGTCTATTTTGTGGGTTTACTTTCCTCTTTTGGACTACATTCCTTGGCAACCAGCTGAAACAACAGCTTCATTGTAATATTATCTTCCTTAAAGTCACCTTTGACAACCAATTTTTCACTCAGGTAGAGGAAAATTATTGCTTGAACAACTGTAAAATAAATAATCTATTGCCCAGTTGTTATCTTAATTTTACTCCATGGCAGATTTTCAGGTACTTGGAAAAAATCCAGATATAGGGTGAAACATCTCTTTTGGACACACACAATAATACAGCAACACCAAACATTGAAGCTAATGGGGTTTTCCTCTTTGGCAAGTTAAAGTTCTGGTAAGTTTCTCACAACAACATTTTATACAAATTGTAAGTGTCCCTTTTTCCTGAAAACCACTTTTGGGGCACATAAAGTTTCAATTATCATTTGAGAATACCTGCCAGGAAGTTTTCATGAACATTTAGACAAATACATCTGGGCTATTTTGCAAAATAACGTCTTCTGACAAATTTCAGCAATTTTCCATCATCTTTTGTTTCATAACACTAACGTGAAACAAAGAAAAGCAAATCTTCCAAATCACAGATGAGCTTTAATGAGAACTGTATTACCCTGGAGTGTGCATGTAAAAAAAAAAAAAGATTGAAACACAAGTTTCTGTATTTAAGACTTACTGTGAAAGGCTTTCTGGGGATGAAGCATCTTAAGCCCCTGAAACCCACTGGCTAACTACCACTTTTACAGTCACCACCAGAAAATCCACTGACATTTTACTTAGAAGATTTCCTTTTTTCAAATTAGTGTTTCCTTAGTCATCTGTACTCAAGTGTTTTGGAGCAAAAGTGAAAACATGCATTTATATAATCAAATACTGTTACTTCATGTAACACAGAACAGCTCACACCGTGTGAATGGAATGTATTAGTTAAATACATATTTAATGACTCTATCAGAGCTACTGCTGACAAGAGGCAATGGAATGGTCTGCCCGGTGAGGTGGTAGATTCTCTGTCCCTGGAGACATTTAAAAAAAGACTGGATGTGGCACTCAGTGCCATGGTCTAGCAACTGCTCCAGTGGGACTTGATGATCTCTGAGGTCCCTTCCAACCCGGCTAATTCTATGATTCTATGAAATTCTCATGGTCACATCAGACAGGAACTTCAGACTGATTCAAATGCAGACATGCCACCTCCATGCTCTGCTGGGGAGGAAAGAGGTAACATTCCCCAAGCCAGTCAGGCTCATATGGTTTAAGTAAGGTTCAGTTGCCTAAAACTCTAATTTTGGAGGTTCAGCTTTGAAAATAAACTCAAGTAAATCCTAATTTCACAGCAAACAAACAATTTCAGAGAGTTTGTTTGGTTTATTTTGTCTTCTAAGACTTTTAGCTACTCCCTTTGCTCCTTTGCTTTTCTCAAGACTCCTAGTCCAAGAGAAATCTTAACACATGCACAGTTATTTTGAAAACTCAACACCACACAGCAATGCAGAGAAGCCAACGCACTATTGCTTTGGAAGAACTTTGTACCAAGACTTCCCCAGATCTCCAGCTGGTGCAGCTAAGGAGGGACCCATGTTACATTTTGAAGATAAGCCAAAAATCTTGCATCACCCCTTCTGCAAATTGTCATCTTGGACCAGGGTGCTTTTGGATACTGCACTGGTAGTGGTTACTAATCTCACTAGAACAACCTGCTCTCTAACTACAGGCAAACTAATTATGAAAATCACTCTTGAGCTGGAGGATTCAGGTAGAACCTTCTATGCTTGCAGCTCATTTTTTTTTTTTTAAACTGAAGAAGCATCTCATACCTATAAAGCCTACCACGAGCATGTATTTTTCCAAGATAAACTAAGTGGAACTGTTTATTGTGACTACTGTTGCCCTGTTGCAGGAGCCAGACCACAAAAGCCTCACACTATACCATTTATAACAAGGTCTCTGGAGCCACTATTGTTTTATTAATCTCTTTAGCCAGCTAATTGTAGGAGCATATTCTACAACCTGTAAAGCAACAAACAGAGATTTTGCTCTTTTTCACACTCTGTACTCATCCCTGAATAGCCTGAAATTACTGAATTACATTACTGAAATAACTGGTTTTCCAGCCCCAAGAAACAGCCTCAGCTGACACCCAGACAGTGCTCAATCCCTCATTAACAGAGCTAGTTAAGTTTTGCTCCTCAGGGAGCATTCATAAACTCTTTGCACCTGTAGGGGCCCATGTTGGGCTCAGAGTAGCCAGTGGACAATGCTAAACCCAGAATTACATTTTTGAGATCCAGCTTAGATGCAGCTAGTGTATTTTTTGCTCATGGACAGCTTCTCTCTTGTTTGGATTCATACTTAAGGGGCATGACTACACTATTATCAATACATTGATGGGCTTTGCTGTAGCTATTGCTATGTAGGAACAGCAGTTGGCTTCCCTTTTGTATGATTTTATACCAAGTCCTCCCTTTACAAGGTCTTTGAGCACCATCTTCCTTAGTTCAGAGAACCTCTCCCAGGTTGTAGGAAACAAAGACAAACTGGAGAACCTCCACCAACCTCTGCAAGGTTCACAAGAACGTTACAAACTAGGACATGAATTATTTTTTGTGTAATTCATGCTGGGAGAAACTCACAAAGAAAGAAACTAAGCAGGCAAAAAGGGAACAACAGCGATGCAGCACGCCTAAAATTTTAATCTTTGTTTTTTTAAAGAGTACAGAGTTGAAAGTGACACTTTCTTCTCCTTCCCACCTTCCCATCACTTCCTACTCTCCCTAAAAGGAAATATTTCTTGGTTGATTAGTCCAACTCCCCTTCAAGTGAGGTGTACCAGGTAATCTCCTAAAGCAGGCCCCAGTTCAGTAAAACGCTTGCACACGCACTTCACTTCAGTCCACTCCCATTCATGGCAACATTTAAATGTACATACTTGAATGTTCTTCTGAACAGGGACAGCTTTACTTACCCAGAGACAGAGGGGTGGGCCATATTGGTGTAGTCATAAAAGGGAGTGGGAGTAGAAGTAGGACACACAACATACATGATCTTGTTCCCAATTTAAAGGTAATTTTAGCAGCAGTCAGTGATGTAAAATCTTAAGAATCCACACACTTCTGTGTAAGAAATCCAATCACATTTTTAAAAGGGTAGCTCTGAAATCACTGTGGAATGCCAGTTTAAAGCAGCAAAGTCAGTCAGAATTCTAAGTTTAAACACCCTTTGCTCCTAATGCCATTAAGCAAACACACTTCTTTACTTAAAATTATATAAAGGGAAAGACCGGCAAGACAATACAAAAAATATAAAGCATGGAAAAACCTACAGAGTTCAGAAAACAGGATTCTGGAAAATTGAAGTATTTATATTTTATTTTACATGGTAGGCTTTCACTATTTATCCCTTTGAAATACACTTAATTTTAAATTAATAAAGATAATTAACTAAGACGTTCTTTAAACAGACATAATAAAAATTCAGACATTACACCACAGGACTCATGATTTTAATAGCCCAGTAACAGAATAGTTAAAGTGATGCTGGCTAACGTGAGGATAAAATGCTTAGATAAAAGATGTCGTGGCTTTAGGGAGAAGTGAGGATTAGTGGAGAATTGAGAGGGAAGCAGGTGATGATGCTTTAGTCTGAATCTGAACTGTCTTGCTTGTTGGTATGGTACTGGCTGACTGCTTCTTCCAAAGGAGCCATTGTGCCATCCGGCCGCACTCCCATTGGTTTGATAAGCTCATCTCTGTAAGAGATTAAAAAAAAAAAAAAAAAGAATATATATTAGCATATGCACACATATCAATTCACATGTATATAATACAGTCACATACAGTATATGCGCTAGTACATAATGAGCCTTTAAAAGGAAGTTATTTCTGCTAAAGCCCTCTGTTTTGAAGAAAGAGAAACAAAAACCCTTCCAAAATAGGTGGGAGGGGAAGAGCAGGACAGATAAAGACTTCATTCATGTGGGCCAAACCTACTTAGCCAATTAAAAACACCATGAAAAGTCAGTGCCTAATAGGCTCAAGCCCAGGAGCAGGTTCACTGGTTTAGACACTCAAAGTAGCTTTTCTTCTAAGAGTTCTCTGACCACCATTTCTTCCTACAATTTTGGCTAATTTGGCCAACGTATGCCCAGGCAAAACAATGATTTGATACATATTCATCTTGTTGAAGGAAATAAATCGGTTACAAGATCAGACTCTATCCACACCACTACTAGGGGTGTGTAAGTACTTGTTGATTCATTTAAAAAAAGCTGACTGATTCTAATACTATTGCTTTTGTTTGTGGCAGTTTAATTACAGGATTGACAGCCATTTTAATCTCTTCAAAGCTCCATAGGCCTCTCAGCAGCTAATCCAATTATATCTACTCCACAAGCTACAGCCTCATCTAAGAGATGATTAATTATTGATTAAGCCAATCAAAAAGTATTAGCAAAGATTTATTTAATCCTTACTTTTTATCACCTCATTTATATATGGATTATGGCAAAAGCTGTAAGGGCAAAGATAAGATTTTGATTTTTCTGCTTAAAAAAAAATAAATAAATGGGGACTACCTCTAAATATTCAAGAGTCACCTTAAGTAAGAGCGGAGGCTTGGTGTGCTTGAAAGGCAACCCACTAAAACTGTCTATTTAACACACATATACCACCAGACAATGAAACTCCATCACTCAACAGGGCAGTAAAGGCATTTCACCAGCTCTGTGTCTGCTCTGCACTACTATCTCGCCTGAAAAATGGGACAAACTTGCTTGCACACAGCTGTAAACCTAACCTCAACACAAGTGTAGAAAGAGTAAGAAAGACAACACCCAAATTACACACTACTCATGCCGTAGTTTCAAAGATTCTCAGGAGGAACAGAAACCAGCAGGAAAAACACAGCTACCTGTGCAGATCTGACAATTGGATACTACAGTGATAAACTCACAAATGCCACTGTCTGCAGCAGTTCAAAACATGAAAATCTGTCCCTGGAGAAACTGCTGTGGTTTGGCTAACCAGGTCTGGGTGGGAAAATGGGGGCCAGGGAAGTTTGCACTGATCACACTTGGAAGAGCATGGGCTGGACTCTGCCTGTGCATGTGTGGAAAAAGTAGGATCTGTCTTTAAATAGACTGGAGATAGCTTGTCATGCCTGAGGACTGACAGGAGGTCCTCTCCTCTTCCTTACAGAATCATAGAATGGTTTGGGTTGGAGGGGACCTCAAAGATATCCAGTTCCAACCCCTCCCACAAGCAATGACACCTCCCACCAGACCAGGTTGCTCAAACCCCCATCCAACCTGGGGACATCCAGAGAAGAGTTCCAGAGAGGGGCATCCACAACCTGGGCAACCTCTTCCTGTGTCTCACCACTCTCCCAAGTGAAGAATTTCTTCCTAATGTCCAACCTAAATCTGCCCTCTCCCTGTATAAAGCCATTGCCCCTTGGCCTATAGCCATACACCCTTGTAAAGAAATCCCTCCTCAGCCTTCCTCAAGGCCCTTCAGTACTGGAAGGCTGCTCTGCTCCACAGAGCCTTCTCTTCTCCAGGCTGAACAACCCCATCCCTCTCAGCCTGTCCTCACAGGAGAGGTGCTCCAGCCCTCTGATCACCTTCATGGCCCTCCTCTGGACTTGCTCCAAGAGTTCCACGTCCTTCTCATACTGGGGACTTCAGAATTGGATACAGAATTGCAGGTGAGGTCTCACCTTCCTTTGGGAAATGCCATCTATAGTATGCAAATTCTGCTCAAAGGTTTCACTTAAATTACCAAGTGCCTGCTGGAGACACAAAGAACACTTGAAATCAGATTTGAAAGGGCTCAAAAAATTAAGACTGCGGATCTGGTATTGAAACAGGAGCAGAACCTTCTGTCTGCTGTAGGAATGCCCCAAAGGTAAAGCCTGAGTGCTTTGGAGTTGTGTCTATAGTAAAAGACTTTTTTTCACAGGAAAAAGCCCCCACACATCTGAGGTCTTTTAGCTTTTACATTTTAAACATCATGGTGTCCTTTGAAATCTGTAATCAGCCTTGCAACAATTCTTCAGTGCCACTTACTCAAGTAGTACTCTAAGTCAGACTAAGTAGCCTTAGGAGTGATCTAGTACACTTAATTTTGGAGAAGAATAACCTGACAAGTAAGTCCTAGCTTGTATTTTTTTTTTTAAATACCCGAAGTAAAAATATAGCCACAAATAATGAAATCACCTTTGCTTGTCCTCCAAGCTAAGTGGATCCTAGATTTTTGTTTTAAAAACAACAATGTATGCTTTTAAGTTGTAACACTTAACATTGCAGCCAGAAGTCACAGAATCGCATAATTTAGTCATTACATCTTATTATTGGAAAAAAAAAAAAAAAAAAAAAAAAAAAAAAAAAAAAAAAAAAAAAGATAAAGGCGATTAAGAGGCTCAAGGAAAGCAGTTCAAGGAAAGAGGAATGTAGGAAAACAAGGTCCCCTTATGTGAGGACCTCCTTCTTCTCACATAAGTAAACTTTTAAGGTACTTGTAAATATTGTTAAGAAGTCCTGTCTCATTATTTGTCAGTTATAAAGAAATAGCTCTTTCTCTGCAACTTCCCTTTTGTATTTCACTTTTACATCCTGCTATACACACTCCAGAACTCAACAGAAACTTTTACTCCCTTGGCGAGTCACCTGTGGAGACACCAAACACCCAGTGCCACAGACAAGAAACCCACTTGCACAAGTCTTGAACTGTGGGGGTTTTTTTGGTCATTTGGGGATAAATGCAACAACTTTCCCATGACAACATCACGTAGAAGCCTGAGTCACTGACATGCATCTGGATCTTCTGCCATGATGCCCAAGAGCCTGTTTCTCAGCTTGCTGTGCTCACTCCAAAGATCACCACTATGAACAGTGCCACACTGGAGGTTCCTTCCCAGGGCTTTTCCTCCTCTCTGGACTTTAACAACAAGCTAGGCTGAGCTCAGATCTTGCAGAATAACAAGGATGTTTATCAGTTACCTTTCTGTTCTTGCATGAATGTCCCCAAACGGGAAGAATGATGCTTCTTACAAGTTTGCTGTTCTGAGGCTGAACTTCATACCTCTTTCCTCAGATGAATGCTACCTGGGTCAAACTAAACTGTATATAGACAGATATATTCTAGGCCACCAGAAGAAGAGGTAGGAGGAGAAACAGGCATCAGCCTATTTATTTTCTAACCATAATCTAGCCTTAAATTGGTGTAAAACATAGCATATTTTCACTGGTGGAGATTTGACTTCAAGCTCTGAACACTACATGAGCTTAAGGCCTGTTTTTCACAGAGGAAAAATATAGGAGACAGGTGATCCAGGCTGCCTAGAAAGTTAGCTTCAGAGGTCTGGCATAACTCGCTGCTAAATAAGAGAATTTCAGGTAGGATTGCAAGATGTATCACTCAGCTAACTTCAGAACCACGTAAGAACCCTCAGAGCTGATCCTTACTTTGTGTGAAAGGTCTCAGCTCTTCCAGCCTCAGCAATTTGCCTGTTGAGCACTGGCTCCTTAGAGACCACAATTGAGCTTTGACAACCTGGGCTAACTGAGGCTGTGACTACTGTTTAAGTTGAGATACTTGGTGGCAAGGGACACACTGCAAATTGACACACAGAACCTCAGAAGACAGTAAATTATCCAGAACCTGGGGGTTTATGGTCCATCTATGGGGCAGAAGAGAGATTGCTTCAGCCCAGTAGGTGGCAGCAGGAATACTTCTGTACCCAGGAAGGTTTATACATGTACACAATGTGCATATTTACACCTAGTTGAACATTCTTCTGTGACCTTCCATATACTCAAACACACCTTCTCACAACATTCATTTTTCTAAGGCAAACAAAGCATTCTATGCAAGTGTACTTAGAAACACATCATAATTAAAGAGTTGGTAAAATGCATTCTCTTCTTCCACTTCCAGATCTCCCAAGAGTCCCTTCAAATATATCTATACAAGTTCTAGCTTCCTGCTTGCCATTTAGCTACATAACGAATCAAAAATCGTTCCCTTGTTTTGAAGGGTAACTCTTTCTTGTCTGCACCATGTGCTGTGGTGCAGTATTGACACATGGAATTAACGGCAGTGTCTGTAATGAAACAACCACCATGTAAACACCAGAGTGCTCCTTTGATAAAATGGCATTTTAGGGACCTATTCACCTCCTGATAATTGAGTACTACATAATAGTTCCGATCCTTTCATGTAGCATTATTTTGTTCTATGATTAGAAAGGGGAGGAAAAAAAAACCACCTATGTAACATTGCCTTCTTCATTCATCCTATGATTAATTTTGTCTTTTAATGAGTATGGTTGCTTATTTAGACAGCTTTTGTTACATACTGGTTTTGTTGACTTTTGTTCAATGTACAACAAAACCCAAGCTGTGATAATTGGAGACCATTTCATCCGCAAAAGGATTCTTGCTATTAATACAAGGTTGGCCTGGAAAAAGCATTCTGACATTTTAAATTAGTCAATTAATATACAACTCTACCTACCATTTATAATAGAAAAAATGTTAGCATATTTTTCCAGACATTTTAATTAACACACTATTCGCAATAATCTACTATATAAACAGATTGACTATCATGCAACACTGATTTAAGATAGCTAACCTGACACTTTGCAGAAATGAAGGGTTGAGTTAAATCTTCTTGCAGATTTGGGGAGTTTTTCAAAGCTGAAAGATGTGCATCACATACAAAGAAGACCCTTACAGTCAACAAATGATTCTCAATGAATCAACAGGATACTGCCAATGCTTACTGAAGACAAAGCTCAAAGACTTACTTGAGGGCCAAGTTCAGGCATCCAGCAAACTACCCAAGTAATATCTACATTTCCCAAAAGCTGCAGTAATCAAGATTCATCTTCATTTACACTTATAATTTTATATATAAAGATTTTGAAAAATAATCTCATCCAGCCAAATGTGAGCAAAATATTACTTTCCATAAAAGATTCTGTAGGACCCAAGTCTATGCTAAAATATTGAGGAAATGGGTTCAGGAACAACATTCAGCTTTCCTCTACACATTTTGATAAAACAAAACTGGGTCATTAATTTTAATTTAGCCTTGTCAGTGGTCAATTACCCCATGAAAAAGCCTAGACACCAAGAACCTAGCAGTCTAGAAAAACTTTAGAAGCAAGACCTGAAGCAACCAAAAGTGTGGATTAGTTTTACATCACCTCAAAGCAGTTTCAGTTCTTCAATGCTGAAAATTAAGAGAAACCTGGAGAGCAGTAAGCCACTGGTATCTTATGGAACAAGGGAGAAAATACCACTTTATTACCTATGGTTTCAATAAACCTGCACAAAAAGTAGAGTGTAAATTGTTAATGGCCATTAATAAAGTCTGTAACTTTTTAATGAAGTAGTGCTGTTTTGCAAACCTGTTTTCCAAGTTCAATTCCTCACCAGCTAACTTTTTAAGAGTGATACAGGGCCAGTCAAAACCAAAAGGTACAGATTGGCCTGATTATCCTCATCAGTCAGGAAAGGAAGGAAGTTTTTCAGTCCTTCAGCTTTTTTATTTTCCCTCCATACCTTTCTTCAGTAAAAGCATGCTACCTCTTTCAAGCTTAGCTTCCATTAATGGGAGAAGACAAATGTATTAAGCACACCAGTTCTGCTGTATGGCATGCAGGTTCACTCTAGGCCCTTGTTTAGGGCAGACAGAAGTTACACAGACAGAAGTTACACAGACAGAAGTTACACAGACAGAAGTTACACAGACACATTCAAGATTAGAAGAAGGACCACTTGGCTCCCTGAACAAATTCCTCCCCTCTTATAGCACTACACCAAACTGAATCTGCTCAGCTCCCCTATGGTGACCACAACAAAGACCAGCAGAAGCAGGGAACCTGCCCCCAGCAGTCTGCCTCAACCCAGAATTCAAGTGAAAACTCCTATCAAAGAAACCTTCAGTTTAAATTTGTTGGTTGTTAACAAAGGAAAAAAAGTATTCCACTGGAAGATTTAAGTCTCTGAAAACTCCTAGCACTGAAGGGCTCAAGCTGGAGTCTGAAGTGTTCAATTCCAACTGCACAGAAGGACTCCCACTACTATCAGCATCCTTCCTCTTGTGGACAAGACCAGCAACTTTCCACTTTATTTAACATTGCCAAAACCCACAATTGCACTCAATTACTTCCATTAAAAATATCCTACAGCCTCTCAAAACCAAGCCTTTTTTCTTCTCTCCAGCACTTCCCCCTGCCCAATTTCCAGTAAAACAAAAAGAGTGGGAAGAACAGTCAAGTGATTTTATTCATGTTATCACAGCACATAAAGGGGTCACACCAACAACACTGTCCCACAGTAATCACTATACTAAAAATCAGAGAGAAACCTTACAACAAAAAGAACCCCATCCCTGAGGAGTTTGCAGTCTAAGTGCTATAGAAGAAACTGCAGGTGGATGTAACTGACACAGAAAGCCCAAGGTGAAAGCAATGCTACTGGCCAACAGGATCAGCAGTGACACAGGGCACCAGCTGCTCAGTTATTGTCAGCGTGTACCAGGCAATGCAGCAGGTGCCTTCAATCCCTCAAAATGAAAAGGCTCTTATGCTACAGTAATGCCATTTGGACTTTTTGTGTAACTGCTATACTGAGAGCAACTGACTTGCCTTCAGTCTTAGTTCATCTCCGGTCTCAATCTTCCTTTTAAAAAAGTTTCAGAGCACTGAGTTGTTTTATTGTGGCACCCCTAACACTCGGTTTTTGATTCTCTAGCTTACATAGCAATCATTCCAGTTTACATTGTAGTTCAGTTAGGAGTACACATGCATTGCATTGCATTTTCTTCACTTCACTACAAAGACTGTAACATACTACACCTGCTTTCCATGCAAATAAAGTGAAAAAGTATCCAATTACTTCACTGCCAGATCAGTTGTTCCGAGACCCTTTCCTTCTCTCACTCTTGCTTATAATTCGTCGACTAATAAAAAAATCCAGATTCTTCCACAGCTTTTGCTGAATTCCTCATCTTTAACAGAGATGTAAAAATACTTGGTTTGCTGAAGTTCTCTCAATAGAACCTTTTATCTTAATATCTACAGACTCTCACAAAATACAAACATATTTCTAGCTGCTGAGTTTTCCTATGTCTGAAGAATGATCCACTTTAATGTTTGCCTAAATTCCTACTGCTCATTTCAATGGTAAATTAGTATTACACAAAGTGCTCCTCAAGAATGTAAAAGTTTGCCTACACAGAAAACAAACTACAAGCAATCTTTCCAATATGGCTACAAGTATGGGGGAAGAAAAAACAGGCAGTTCTAGGAATATTGAGTCAAGCAAAAAAAAGCAGCTCAGAGCAGAGGTCTGTTGCCCTTTTTTGTGTAGAAAGTTATAAAATAAACAAACCTTCTGTATCAATAACATATAACTTTATGTAACATTAAGTTTAATTTTCTTTTATGGCATTACCTCAATCACTGAGAACAAATTATAAAGGCTCATTTGTAATCCAATCCACACTTACTCTAATAAATCCACAATAATTCGTAACTGTAAATTGTCTTTCAATTGCTCCATTATATAATTTATTGCTTCTGATGACAACAATTTTCACACTGTATTTGTTCTTCATATAAACAGCAGATGCAAGTAGTTACCATCGTGATGATGCTCACTGACTTGGGAAAATAAGTACACTTGCCTTGGGCTTGGATTGTCCCTGATAGTTTAAAAGGCAAACTTTTTTCCATTACTTTCAGCCTATTTAGAAGGCAGTTCCCCTCATCACCAGATCTTCCTGATTCCGACCATTCCTCCCCCAAAGTGGTTTACTCTGAAGTCCTGTTACATATTGCTCTTTTATTTGAAGCCTGAAACATTTTTCTCTACAGTTAAAAGTGCAGAGTCTCTGCAGTTTATCCTGCAAAGCAGCTGATCATATCACTATTTTGAAGAACTAAACCTTAGTAAAGGGCGAGGGTATGAACTGCCTCCCTCAAAAGCAGCTGTAATGCAATACCTGGAAAGTTTATCAAACATGTTGACAAGCTTCATAGCTTCATACTCTTTTTGTTCTTCTGTCATTTCATCCATTGGATTGGGCATTGGTTCTTCTAAGTGACCAGTGATAAGGTTAATGCTGGAGGTGGAAAAGCAATATAGTTAACATTTCTATAGAAATATGTACATATAGAAATATGTCCTCTTGATAGGACAAAAGAACACATTAACAGAAATCACCAGCACTAAAACTGTCTGAACTGCACTATAAAGAGCCAGCCTTCATATTTATATCTTTTTGTAGCCTTTTCCCATGAATCATGATAGTATTAATACAGTTGAATAACTGTATTTATTTCTGGCTGTACACAAGTAGACTGGAAGCAGGGGAATAAAAGTAGTAATAATGACACAGGCAGGGAACAGAATGACAGGTACATGTTTGCAGCTAACTCTGTACAGGCTGGATTTTAAAAAAGTAGGCAGGTTCCAGTTACATTTTCTTACTCACAAGAAATCGTTGAATTTGTTTACTATTTCCTTCCCACAATGTTTTTTTCTCAAGCTAAATAAAAGTTACTTTCCTTTGAGGATTTACAATGTCAGTTCTATTTTCACTGCTAAAAGATGTGAACAGCAATACAGAAATGGTAACAAAAACAGAGAATTAGTTTTAAAGAACACTTCCAGGGCAAATTATCTTTTCAAGCAGTCTGCAAACATTTAACAGCAATACAAAAAATCAGAAGCATACAGCAGCTGCTTCTGTCAGCTTGAATGTTTAAGTGTCAGCTTTTAACTAAATAGATAACTGGATGTTAGGACTTTAAGAGAAGAGCAAAAACAAAAGAGCAAGATAAAGAATCCTGAAGTGCAGAAATAAAAATCATAATGCACCATGACAAATTGAAACCTCAAACACCAAATCAATTACAATTAATAAAAATCAACAGAGCTTCTATATGATCATTAAATCCTTCAAACAAATATATTGGATTCCTGATGCATGACTTCTGGAAGCTATTTTGCTCCTGTACTTATCTATGTAGCCTCCTCAATTATTCAGGAACCATCTAGTACCAGACAACCTGAAACTAGACCTACTGATTTGTTTCTTTTTCACAAAGTCCTACTTAAAACCTTAAACCACGTTTGATACCTGTTTTCTCTGTAGGAGAAATACACCCCACAGACAACAGTGGTTTGACAGCTTCATGTGAGTTGAAAAACGTGGGGCAAATACCATCTTTGTTAAACTAGTTACTAAATTGTCTAAAATTTGCTCAATTTGTTAAAAAAAAATATTTTTTCACAATTTAATTTTAAACAGTTATTCAGACTCATAATAAGGATGCTATAAGGAAAGAAGGAAAGTGTCCCACCTGAAAATGCTTCAAACTTCCTCATCTCATAGATAAAGTGATGTAAAGAATTCTTTTAGCTTTTTGCCATCAACTTGCCCCTTTTTTCTGCCTACTTCTATCTCAACCACCTAATGACCATATGCACACTGTAGGCTTCCAGCTTTTCATGACCCTGTGAAGAAGGTTCTCTTGATTCTTAATGCCTCCAGTAAGCTGCTCTTCAAACTCATTTGGACTGGTTTTTTACTCTTTTGCATGATCATCTCTGATAGCCTCTTATATGCTCACTTAATTTCATCTTTAAAGTATCCATTTAAAGGGAAAACACACATGTATACCAAACCTCTCATGTGCATCCTGCATGCCATCCACATTAGGATGCTCAAATGTTTCGCGTTTTTTGTTCCCTATTTCTTTTTCACAAGCATTTCATTTTTACATAGGTCCCCCCTACTGAAGTTAAAGAGGCTGGTTTCCCAATAATTCAACCATGAAGGCAAAAATGACTGTATTTAATATCAGACCATGTAATTCCAAAACCGCCCTCCCTGGATTATGTCAAAACAATTAAATTGCAACAGGATATGCAGAATAGATAACAATACTATACTTTGGCTTTGCAGATTTGTATTCTTCTGTATCTGTATCTTCATCATCTGAGTACCAATGATTTCCTCTTCCTCCTGCTAGCAGGCCCCTGGCTGCCAGCAATCCTGCCGCGTTACCATAGCCTGTGTATTTTAACAAGCTGTCAACTGCAGAGAATGATACAGAAAACTATATCAGCTGTGATCAGCTACAAAAGAAAACAGCACAGTGTTGAAAGAGTTGAGAATTACAGCAAGAGAAAAATATTGTCATTACAGCAAAATCTTCCATAAGAGGGAGAAGAAAAAGTGATTTTTACCTCTCTCTTTACAAAGAACAAAAAGAAATTCTGCTGCGATTTGCTTTACTCCAAGATCAACGTGTGTCATAAGGCGCACGAGCTTGTTTCTCACTGTTGTGCCAACTTCTGGACGATTTGATACATCCCTTAATGGAGGCAGCACCTGGCAGCACAAAAATAAAGAAAAAGGAAAAATGACACAGAACGCATGGTGATACTTATCCAAGGATTGCAGAAAAAAAAGAGAGTCGACAAAATGAGAAAATACTGTAAGGTCCGCTTCTTAAAAAAAAAAAAAAAAAAGGAACAAAACCAACCCAACAATGATTGTTGTTTCTTAATATATTCAAGCCTTTTGGTCTGTCATCCTGAGCAGAAGTGAACTCAGTCTCAAATACAGACATTAAAAAAAGAAAAAGAAAAAAAAAAAAGACTATTATTAAGAGTTTAAGGGCACAAAAGTGTCCAAAAATAGTTGGCCAACAAGCAGCAGTAACCTCAGGCTCCTTGTTTCTTCTGTTTTGCTCAGATATCTGGTAAAAGCATAAAAAAAAGTAGCCTAAGGAAACTTATTAACATGATGTACATTTTATACAGAACAATGAATACACTTAAAATGAAAAAGCAGGAAAATAAGTCACCTTGTAAGTTCTGCTACCTTAAATTTCAAATATTGGCTTCACACATATAGAGGAAATTTGCATTCCTCCCAGAAAACACTCTTGTAAAAGCTAAATTGTAAAAATATTTTGAAGAAACCACAATTTAACATTTCCTCAAACACTATTTTCTCGCTATATGTCTTCAGTATTGTTAATTTCAACCTTCAAGAATGGCAGGAGGGGCCTGAAATACACTCTTCAGGGACCCAAAGAGTAAGGTTTTGCAACCTAACTTCCACCAGACTGCCTCCAGACTCAAAACCTTCAATAATTTTTTTCACAGTCACGGGATATGATAAGATCTACAAATAAATCTGGGCCATAATATTAAATATTGAATGATCTCATTATTCCTATAAGAATTACAGATCTTCAATGTTTTACTAGGGAATGAAACCAAAGATGTCACAAACTGTCATTAAAAATAGCAAGGTGTTTTGTTTTCAAGGTTTCTAATGTAAAACATGATGTTCATGGAAAAATTACTGCAAAATTACTAGGGAAACTGGACTCACTGGGAGCTGATAGTTAAACAAATTAATGCTGCAGTATTGACTACTTTGAAAAGAAACAGACTCTGACTTTTCAAACTAAGTGTTCAAACAATTAGCAGTAACATTTTACTTGTCCCTGCTTACTTTCCCCAATGGGGATAGAACCATGACTGCCATTTCACAGTGCTGTAAGAATGAATTAATGTTTTTAGAGTACTCTAATACTAATACAGTGATGAGTGCCATAGGACAGTCCATGAGGTAATGAATCATTCTGTCTTCAGATCATAATTTGAATAGTGAACAATAAATAAAGCCTAAGGCCAACACTTAACAATGAGGGTAATTCAAAATATCAAACATCCGGTCATGCAGTCAGCAGTATCCATCCATTCTGTGCACTATATGAGGCATTGGTAGGAGAGAGCATGCAGTTATATCCTGACATTTAGATGCTGAGATGTCATAAAAACATGCAGACAACTTCATTTTCTAACTTCTGAACATCTGGTTCTGCAACTCCATGTGTGTGTGTGTAACTTAACAGATGAGTGTCCTAGGAAAGAACCGCTGCAAACAAAACCAGCAAGGAGTTTCTTAAATTTGTCAAAACTACTTTTCTCGTATAGATAAAAGAGGCAGAAAATATACACTCTTTGCCATTTGTGAATTCAGACACAGCCTTGACTTGGGAGTGGCATCTGGGATGCAATCCAAAAACCACTGCAACTTAGGAAAAGAACATTTCTCATCTGGTTTCAGATGTCTTTCTCTTGGTCATCTTTTCACTTCTCTCTATTCCACTTCAGGAAAAGCAGCAAAAAACCCCAGAAAACACCACACCCAACCACCAAACCACAGAGATTCTCTAGAACTTTGGGCATGCCACAGAAATAGGTTTTTTTTTTTCCCTGCTAAAAGCCTACTCACTGTATTGTACTGTATTAAACAGCTCTTTTAAGAGATCAAGTGATGAAGTGTGCCTCTGTTCAGGGACAGGGTTTTATGGTGGCAGAGCAGCTGATACACACTGGTACCAAAGTTTCAATTCCAGTAACACCTGCCTGCTGAGGTCCAACTAAAGCTCATATAAAACCCATCAGAACACCGGTAGCCTCACTAGCTACCACACAAATTCTTTTCCCCTGTGTAACACGATTCACAGTGATTCACATGAATACCAACTTTACAATAAGTTTACAGTAAGTCTACCATTATTATTAAACAGTCTTTAAAATGCTTTATGGAACTTTGGAACCATAGTATCCTTTGATTTACATGACTGAAAAAATATTTCTATAGCTGACAGCTACCAGTGACATAACAGAAAAAATAACTGCAGAGAACTTTGTGGGTAATTTAATTTGAAATCATCTGTGCTTTTAAAGTGCCTGCACTGATGTGCAAACCTCAGAAAGCTCATTAACTTAATATGCAAATTTTGATGAATATTTGACTTACCTGAGCTTTTATAAACTTCCTGATATTCCTATGAGTTCGGCAGCATTCAGTTAATAAACTGAGAACTGGAGTGAGACCTTCTCTATAGCTGCTTCCCTAAAATATAACCAAACACAAAACACTTAAGAGCAAGTTTTCCTTTTCAAATCCTATGAACCCTTCAACAGAGTCCCATATGAACTTTACACAGACATAAATAAAGAGCCAAATGTTTATCTGCACACAAACAAGTATGGTTCAGATATTAAACAGAATTTGCTCTCAATTTTAAGGTATTTCACATTCTGGAAGCAAGGGCATCCATAATGATGCTAAATAGTGCCTGGAATTTACCAACTCAGAGACCATCAGTTCTAAGAACTATACCACCCTGATGCTTCACAAAGTTCATTCTGCATTCAATACTGCTCTTATTATTTTTATTAATATTATTTTCCTAATTGAAGCTTTACATACATGCACTTTTTGCTTTAATGAAAGGAGGCCCCTTTTGTGAAGAATCTTTGCAGCCCATACCTTGTCTATTCTCTTTTCCATAAAATCCAGTAGAATTTGAATTGCTCCCATATTCATATCATTGTATTTTATATCTGTTTCCTCTTGAGATGATGGACTAATAAGAACATCCAAGCAAGAAACCGGGACATTGCTTAAGAGATTGATTGCATTGCTGAAACAGATTTTAAAAATTCATTATTCATTTGGAACAATTAAAAACAGAGTACAACTCACCATGAACTAGTACAACTGCAACCAAAAAGAGGTCCTGCAACTCAAACAATGCTTTATTTTCTGCTCTCCATTTTTAAAGACGGTGGCATGCATTATCACCTGAGTGCTGGGTCTTGGAACAAACAAGCAAAAAGAAAGACTATAGCTCCAAAAGCCATCCTGCAGCACTGCATTATTATTTTCAGCCCCCACAGTATCCTATCCCACAGATAAGGCACAGATTCCAGCAGTATGTTACAGCAGCTGATCCTGCAGGACAGCAGGGGGAACTCTCACATTGATTTGCAGCAGTCAGGAGTTTTTTGCTCCTTGAAACTAAATACCTTGGGCAACACATCCATATTCCCATCATTAACGTGACAAAGTATATCACAGAAAATATTTTCTCCTGTAACCATGGGACGTGATGGCAACATCTCCAGTTCCCTGAAATATCTTCACTGTTACTCAGCTTGTAGTGTACAGGAAATACAGGAGACTTTCAACACAGTAAAAAAAGATTTATCAATCACCATCTTTCAGTATCTGGCAGTCTTTGCATCTTCAAAGCACAAAGCCAGGAGCCTCCCATATATCTGTTAGGTGATTTAAATGTGACCACAAAGTCCCTCTTCCTCCTCTTTAAAGAAGTAAGATGGAACAGACTTCGCAAGAGTCCCTAGTCTGTTCTCTCTCTATCTATTCTGTTCTCATTTATATAGACTCAGGGCTAAATTATACAGATGCTGCAAAAATTAGAATTCCTTCCTTGTTTACCTACTGATGCCCAACTAAACTTGCAAATGGATATATTTAGAAATACTACAGAATTATTTAGGCTTACATATACAGACCTCAAAACTACCAATGAAATGGCTATGATGCTCCAAGGATTGGCAAAGTGTTCCAAGGATACAGAAAACTTTTCAATAAACTTTTAAAAACACTTTTAACAATATTTACTTAGAACCTGCCCTCACTTTTTATGTTTTTAATACAGTTCTGACAAAGCATTAGTAAAAGAGAAAGTGAAACCATGGCAATCAAACATAATAGGATTTCTAACAAATGTGCTGGTTTTGGTCTGATCAGACTGGGTGGCTGTTCCACACTGTGCCATCTCCCTTTTGCTCTTTTAACAACTGAAATTCAGACAACTTCTACTTTCTGGAAAGCTCGTTCTCTTTGTTTTGTTTCTAATTCCTGTTTAAGATATGTCTTCTGTATCATGAAAATTATTCCTCTCCAATAATTGAGGAACAGTCAGAAACAAAACAGACTGAAATTCAACAAATATTTGGTGGCTTCAGGCCTTTCATCAAAAGTTCTCTTTTTACCAGTTTCTTATTAAACAACCAAGTTCCCAAACACCTACAAAATTAATTTTCTGGATCACTGTGTCTGAGCTATTCTTTTCAATAAATGAAGCCTGGCTTTCTGATCTTTGTCACTCCACTGACAGTTTTATTTGTGGTAGAGGAGTGTATGAAATTCTCCAGCTACCAGGAAGTCAGTGACTATGCACAGATCTGCACAATAGTGTTTGCATTCCTACTCCAGGGGGTAGAAATACTGCGTATATTACTCTCCCCTTTTCGGCTTCCTAGGGATCATTAATCACTGAGACATGACATCCACCCACTCATGCTCCCAGCCCCCTCCTGATATGCAAATTCAGAAGCAAAGGCCTATTTAGAGCTGCTGAATGCCTTGATTAAAACCTTGTTAGTGGGCAAAAATGGCACTCATTCTTAATATGTGCTGCTTTAAGCCATTCATATTCAAACGTTAAACAATAACGTGACAGAACCACAATGATGACAATACCAGGTACTAAACTAGTTAAGATATTTTTATAGGTAACTTCTACTTATTTATTACAAATAGAATCACAGTGACAATCAGGAAGTCACAGCTAAGGGTAGGCATTCAACACCTGATACTCACACAAAATAAATCCTCATCTTACACATTCAGGCATGCCTACAATGTGCTCAAACAGACTGCCTGAAGCCTTCGTTTAAAGATCTACCTGCAGATTTACATGCTCAGAGATGTGCAAGTGATTGGCAATTCTAAGAGGCATACCTCTCTGATGCTTCAAAAAGTTTATTCTGCATTCAACACTGCTTTTATTTTATTCCATTTTTAACATTATTTTCCTAATTGCCTTACTGGTGGGCTGCAGGTGGAAAGCAGAGTGAGAAGCTGCACTCTGCTCGCTGATGCACACTTCATCTCTAGCAATAGAGATTGCACGGGCAGAGTCTGGTACACTGAACAGCCCAAATAATGACACAGTCTCATTTTTTTAGCTATAGATTGCTAACACAAGTTTACTCATTCATTATTGAAGGTCCTATCCAGAATGAAAGTGTTGCTTGACCAGATACATCAGGGGACTGAAGTGGGGCCTCCTGATCCAGGCTCCTGATCCCTCTGAGGATTTAAATGAGCATTATTTCTCACCATACCTCTTCTGTTCTTGTTCTGCCTTGTGATGAATACTCTTAGTGGAAAAGTGCATCAAATTATTCAGCTTTTATTGCACCCTGTAGCACTCAAAGACAACGCTCAGTTTCTGCAAATGGGTCAACATATCTGAATCACAAAATTAGAAACCTGTGCAGTGCTTTTCTAGTTTGTTAAAAACAACAAAAAAAAAATTATGACATCTATCAAGACCAAATACTGAGTGCAGTACTATACTTGCATTCCTTCTATCACCTTGAGCTAAACCAAGTAGTCAGCTAACAGAGAAAGTTGTATTCCCAGCATAATAGAAAGACTGATACAGTCAGTCTGATGGAGAACAGGAAACAGTTGAAGTGACACAAGGCAGTCATAATAATTCTCATTTCTCTTCTGATACCCCCTCTCAGAATTATGGAGAATCCTTGCCTTGCCTTGGTGTCTTTATAAGGTTCATGTGGGCAGCATCTCTACACAAAATATCCCTCCTGACTGAAAAAAGCAAGGACAGAAATCACACCAATACCACATATTCTCCACAGATGGCTACTTCTATACGTAAAGCCCTTTTTGGATCTAATCTGGAAGTGTTTTCAAAAGCTAAAAACATAAGGACCTATGTAACACACATTCTTTTGCAATTGCACAAGATAACTGCATTTTACAGTGTGATACATTTTGCAGCATGATTAGATTAGTCAGATTCCTGGTCAAGGAAACAGGACATGTTTTCTTGGGAAGAGCATCAGCTATATAATAATTCACCAGAATATCAGGCAGTCTTGCTGCCTATGTACAAGCTTAAATGCTAGGGGTTGTTAATCTCTGTCGTCTTGTAGTTGTTGAATTTATCCAAAACTGTACAATTTTCCCAGCAGTGAGGAACTTATTCCCACCAGCTCTTCCCTTAAAGGAGGATGAGAGTGCAAAACACCCACGCTAACCAGAAGAGAAGACAAAATCCTGCCTTTTAGGACACACTCAGCACCAACTTTAGTCATGACAACTACTGCAGCAGTATCCTAAATTATTCCAAACCAGTCTGCAACAACTAAGAAGGACTCTGATGTAGGATTTTAGTGTTCACCTATTAAGACTGTTGATCTATAAGAGCTTTCCAAGATTTTAATCAAATTCATTTAACACTTTCAAGATTGCTGGGTGTGAAAAGCTATATCCTTCTTCCTGGAGAGTGACGGTTCAGAAGATCTTAAAAATATCCTACCCTTAGATACATGAACATCTCTGAAAAAGACAGTGGCAACGCTAAGTTTCAGAACTGAGAGATAATGTGGAATAGTGTTTGAAGATAATGCACTGTCAGGCCCTATGAACAGCTCAAAATGCATTTTTTCCATCAGCTGCTGTGCAAAACAACGTAAGTTGCATTCTGTTTCAATTTGCACTACATCTCGAACTTCCATATGGGTTTTCTGCCTCAGTTATACATCCACAAAAAGAGATTTCAAATCAGTCAGCTTCATTATGATTCATCAAAAATAACAATCTTGCCAGATACTTTCTCTCTGGAATACTGGACATGCTAAAATAGTATTTCAGACAGTTTTCATCAAAAGATTTAGAATATTTTAATTAAAACTAATAGTACTGTTTCTCAGATTTCCACTTCAGATTTTAGGCAAAGTGAAATTTTCCCTATTTTTCAAAAAAGAAATAACCTTTAAAAATAGATTGGTGCTGCATTTTTACCAACCTGTGCAGCTCTTCTGTTTTGTCTTCAGTAGGGCCCGTGGTTAATAAGCAGTGTCGAAGGATGGCAGCCATGTAACGAAATTGACGAGATTCATTCTATATAAATATAAATTATGAAGATATTTTTTCATTTTGAAGATTGCAAGTGGGGGTTTCAGGTCACTAGAATAATAAAAATTAAAGATGGAAAATACCTATTAGATCATAGCAACCATCCCTATCAATAAAAGGACCATACCTTAAAGTTCACTGAATGCTTAATACAACTTAACTGTTATGTGCTGGACTTTTAACTAGGTCTTGTAAAAGGTGCTGGGGACTTTTTTCCAGTTAAATGAACCTTCACTACCAGAAAATGTCATTAGAAGCATTTGCTCAATTCCATACCACTATTCCTAATATACCACTATAATCTTTCTATATTTATACTCTGTCACTCCCTTCATCCATTTGGATTATGTATATTCTTCATGTAATTTACCTCCTCCTCATTTAGACCTTTTGCTGCCAAGAGTTTCATTTCCCCCACCCAGTCCATTTCTTTATCTCACTTCTGTTCCCTTGATAACTTTTCTCCATTTCATTAATAACTTCTCTCAGCAACCTTATTTGCCCTACTTTTGGTCTTCCCAAGCAATTCCCCCTTCCAGTCTCTCACCACCTATCAGCCACACAAAGTACACAAGTAACTGCAATCATTTAACTGTGTGTATCATTGTCCCAGTCTTTTTTCATTAGCTCTTCTTGGCATCCATCATATGTTCTGGTGTGTTTGACCCAGCACAAAGCACCCCAGCACATCTTTTGTAACATCAGCATCCAAATCTGCCAACTGTACCACCTGCTGCTCTTGTCTGTCTTTGCTACTTTGAAACCATCATTAAACACTGGTGTTTCAAACCCTCTTCCCTCTTAAGGTGGATCTCATTTAGTTTTCTACCCACATGCCTAACCCCTCTGCTCTCCTTTTATTTTCCATCCTGTTTGTAATCTCTTAAAAAAAAGTTTATAATTACTGTTTGTAATCTCTCTAAATTCTGCATCTTCAGCCCACTTAATTACCATGCTGTTTACTCTTCTCACAGATCATAAGTATTTCCACAGGGATACTTGCTAAGCAGAATGTCACCTAACATATCTGGCCAACAGTTTACAAGGACTAAGGAGCTCTTTAAATTAAAGGTTCCTTGCTTTCAGGAACTTCTAGTAAAAATTTACCATATAAGCTTTATCTCAAAATATCAAATAAGCTTCTCCCACCCCTGAATGACTGAAACTCTCATTGAAATGAAAAAGAAAAAAGTTTTAAAAAAAGGTTACTAATTCCAGAATTTCCTACAATCTGAATAAAATTTTCTGATGGCTGAAATTTTCTTGGTCTCTTTAGGGAGGAAAAATTTTGTGGGACAAAACCTCCCTCTTTCCACAGACAGCAGCCACACAACCACTATCAAGAAATGCCACTGCTGCATGCCACTTCCACCTTTCTGTGCTACACTGGCCCCTTCATTCCCCAAGATTCCCAGCATTTTGCATACCAGCTTCAAAATCTAGATTTCAAGAGCTTATTTCTCAAGAGGTGAACATGTTATACAGTTTCGTTTTCCAACTTACACCTGACATGATTTCCTGCACGCAGAAGGTGTAACTCACAAAGATACATCTCAAACTCTGAACTAGTAAATATTCATATAGCTGTGTTAGAGTTTGACTGTGGGTAATTTTTCTTCCTCAGGTTTCTACCTCCCAAACAATCACTTGCCTATACAAAATACTTTCTCTGACAAAGCTGAAAGGTACTTTTAATAAAGATCTAAGTCAGGAATATAAACAAGAGCAAAATCTCTCCCTTGAAATTCAAAGTATTAGTTCTATGATTTTTAGTACCATTCACTCAATCTTAAATTTCAGGATTTCTTATTCAACTTATCCTTGAGATATTAAAGCATAATAAACTGCAGACTTTTTTCAAATTTTACATTCCTTAATGTTATGATTAGTATCTTCTTTGCTGTTCAGTCTAACTCACTAAAAAAATATTTTTCAATTTTAACTACTGTAAACTTCTGCTTAGCTTACTATGCTGTGTATTTACAACGCTCAGTTAAAAGTTAAGAATACCATTTGTATATTGTGGACTCAAAAGAAAGATTCCCCATATAATTCTGTTATTTTAGCACAGACTCAGGTTGTCTAACAAAAACATAACCCCTTTAATTTCTGTTTATAAATTTAGGTTTGTAATATAGGAAGAATATTTGTCTAAGAAAAAAAAAAAGTGATGTTATAATGAAGAAAACAAAATAAGTCTTATTCATAAGAAGTAAAAATGATAGTGCATTTGGTTCTCACACTTGACCTCATCTTAGAAGATCACATTTAAGTCCAAACCTGGCGTTGAGAGGATGAGAGACAAAGATACTGAAAATAGCACCACTCTTGCTTTAGAGTTATTTGTTAAAAATCAGTTCTCAATCACCAGAGATGTAGCCATCTGATATGCTGACATTAACAAGTTCTTTTGGAAATCTAAGACTCATAAAGTAGCCTTCTTTGCATTTTCTAATTTGAAAACATATAGTTCTAACTTACATTACATAGTTCTAACTTACATTACATAACCTCAGCTATCCTCCCCTTACACAGAAAATGTATGGATTATTAATTTTTTTGCGAAAATAGTACAGGAACAAAAAAGTTATTTTGGTGTTCAAAGCAATGAGCATTAAAGACTCAATACCTCTTGAAAGTCCAAACTCAATACATGGCACACTCAGAATTCAGACAAATTTCCTTAGACTGATTCTGCATATATAGAAATGATGATGCAAAATTTTCAACACTACCTTAGCTGCTGTTTTGAAAAGTGCAATCATATTCCAAAGTGACAGTAGCTAAAGTTTTTAAATCCTTCCTCTGGGGTTTGGACAACAACTGTCTCTGGTGTATCTATCTACCTGCTAGTTCTGGCTCTTGCAGGATAAACAAAATTTATAAAACATTTCATCTCAGCCTTACCTCACTGTGGACATTCCAACTGTCAAGTGTTACATTAAAAAGAGCCTTGAGTGCCTCAATGGCACAATCTGTCTCTTGCAAAGATAGAGGAGGTCTGTCACGATCTTCTACTGCTTTATATTCTTCTGTCCATCTTACACTCAGGGAACTTTCCAAAGCCTGAGTTAAAACTTGAACCCCTTGTAGTTCCTTACGCAACTGTGATCTAATATCTGTGTGCAGAAGTGACAAGAGGAAGAGGAGACGCAGATCAAAACACTTAATGTCATCAACCAACTCTCGGTCCTTGCATTTTTCCAGAAGATTACAGAGCAGAGCTGCGAGATTCAGTTCCAAACTGAGCTTCTGTGCAACAGTGCTATTAAAAATTATGTTACAGAGGCATTTTAAAGCTTCCACTATAACAGGAAATTCAGACGGTCTCTCCAGAGGATCTTCCACAGTGTCCAGCTTTGCCAGCCTCATAAGGATCTGCATGTTCCTCTTCGTGGTTACAGGCACTAATACCTTCTTGTCCCTGGAAAGAATCCGTAGGGCCTCCAGGCAGGCAACTTGACATGAAGTTTTCGTGTCTTTTTCAAGGATGTTTAGAATTCCTTCACACAGTTTCTATGCAAAACAAACAAAAAAGAAACAGTTTTAGCATCAAGGTATTAGTGGCAATGGGAAGCTACTTTTGCTAAGCTTCCATGTAACTTTATAGTTTTCAGCTGACCTGAGAAAATAGGTAGTATGTATTGGCTCATCAAAATATAAACTATTTCATGAGACATCCAAAGCAGTTGTCCTCCTGGATACAATCCAAATACATCAACATTTGCAAAAGCATTAAGCCAAAATGACAAATGCTAACCACAACTGCCAGTTACAAAGTTTTCATAGAATCATTATGGTTGGAAAAAAACCTCTAAAGTTCATCATGTCCAACAGCCAACCCAACACCACCATGCCCATGTCCTGAAGGGCCAAATCTACTCCTTCTTTTAACATGTCCAGGGGTCATGCCTCCACCACTTCCCAAGGGAGCCTGTTCCAATGCCTGACCACTCCTTCAGTAAAGAAATTTTTCCTAATATACAATCTAAACCTCCCCTGGCTTAGAAGCCATTTCTTCTTGTTCATTTGCTGGTTACTTGGGAGAAGACATCACCACCCTCCTCACTACAACCTCCTTTCAGGTATCTGTAGAGTGATGAGGCCTCCACTCAGCCTCCTCTTCTTCAGACTAAACAATCCCAACTTCCTCAGCTGTTCAGGACTAAAACCAAATAGCCAAAGCAACAAGGCTAGAGACAAATGGAAGATTTTAAAAATACATCGAAGTAAATCAGTCACACCTATGTTTCCTGCAAAATGATAAGCTGAGGTTGCTTCAGTGAGGAGGCTGGGAAAAAAACAAACCAAAATAAATGCTGCGCAGCATACAAGTGTTAGTACTCCACGTTGGGTAACAGGTACAATTTGTGTTGCCACTTCAACCTGGACTTCTCCCTTCTTAAACAAGATTCTTAGAGATGTTACATAGAAACACTGCACTGCTGGTGCAGCTTTACCAAACAAGCAAAACCTCTGCCTTTTCAACAGACTGTCCTTTAAGTCAAAATACCTCAATGATACTTCATAGCAGCATGACTGCAGGGGTAAATGTTGATCAAGTAAGTGCAGCTTTAGAAACTACAAAACTCCTAAGAATCTGCAGGTCAGAATATTAATGTCTGAATTAGAAAAGAACTGCCTTTTTTAAGACAGAAGAGGACAATTCGATGATCAAAAAGGGAGAAAATACAGGAAAGAGGAAATTGCTTGCTGGAGGTAAACTTCATATGGTGCTTATCCCTTAAGCTCAGGACAACACTCCTACTCATAGGTATCTGAACCACAAGTATAATTACAAATTTCCAGAAAAGTGGCAAAACAAACTGCTTGTGCCTCACAGAACTCTGTTCCTCCTCACCCCACAAACTTCATGTCTTGACTATTGATATGAATAAATTACCAAAGAAGCCAGAGTAGCAACTAAGTTGAACAGCCCTAGTGCAGAAGTCTGCCTAGGACGTTAAGTTCACATAGTGGTCTCAGGCAGCCTATGTCAACAAGAAAGTGATAAAAAAGTATAGAAGTACTAGTAAAGTAAAAAATAGTTTTTGGAGAACAGTCTCTGGAATTGCACTGCTCACTACTACCACAATAAAAAGGCTGGGAGGAACATAGCAGATCACCCTGACACAAAGTTCACAACAAAAGTTCCATTTAGGACACCTAGGCAAGTTTTGTTAGTGTGATCTAAAGCAAATCTAAAACAGACACTCCAAAAGAATATGGAAGAAAACAACACGTCTTCAACAATGTTAAAAAGCAGCACCCAGATGGCCAAAACCTTGCTTACATGTCCACAGCCCTGACTAGATTAATCCATTAAGAGCATGAAAACAAGGAGTGGAGCTCCACGTCCCACTGTCACACAGACAACTTGAGTATCTTCATTACAATATGCATATTGTAGCATAAACCCCACATTTTACCACCTGTACCAGCACAGAGGTACTTACCACAAGAATTTCATAGACACACAGCTGGAAAAAATACTCAAGTACAAAGTTTTCAGAGTTCCTAAATATTATGTTGCTCCCACAGATGTATGCAACTCCATGACTTGAGCACAGTATACTCAATATGCACTAAATGTTTCCGAAGGTGGCATCTTTGAAGCTTTTTTAAAAAAACACATAGGAAACAAAAATTGATCAATCTAGATCCACAGTCAAATTAGCTGTCACAGCTCAGCTTCTCATGAGAAGTTTCTAGTGCTAAGAAAGTTATTTATACAATTATTTTTGCCTTGCAAGCTGAAGTCTGTTCGGTTTAGAGGAGTAACACAGAACTGAATGGACAGTTCAGAAAACACCATGAAAAGGTCAGTTTATCCTGTTCTGTATTTAAGCACACTTCTATTAGTGTTTACAGTCTTCCTTGTTGACATCAGCTGCTACAAGGTGATCTGTAATAATCTGTTCAAAATCAACTGCTGGCTCACCAGCTGGACTCTCCTTCTCTTCAGGAACTGTGTACCAGTACCACAGTAACAACACGAGAACCCAAGATACCAGCCATCCACAAACCAAGATGCTGAATGAAGACTTCAAAGACATACTAAGCCAGACAGACTGCCTTTTCAGTACATAAATACAGCAAAAAAAGATACATTTTTTTCATTAAAAGTGCTGAAGTCTTGTTCTAGGACTTTAAATACTTAGTTACTTTAGTACTTAAATCACTTAATAAATTATCTGCTCCAACCAATACTCATTGAAATTAGGGGGAGTTTCCATTCACATTTTTGTTAGCAGCAAAGCCTGTACACATCTTTCATCTGGTCTTCAGGCTCAGTCAGATAAAACCTGTGCCTGTACACTCACTTGACTAAAAAGAGACCAATCTTCATCTTCCTGAATTCAGACCGATTTTTATATTTCCCTGTAAGTTGCAACCAACTGCTGCCATAAGTGTCACTGCAAAATGTCAAAATCACTGCAGGGGAGATCCCACAGGGCACCAAACTCCCACTGACTTGCCAAGGGAGGCAGAAGCCTAAGCCTTCCTCCATACATGTGAAGACTATCTTTGTAATTTAATTAAAGACTATAAAACCCATCATCTCATGGCTTCTAATCTTGGTGAAAGGCAACAGCAGAAAAATTTTAACCCTAAAGAGCTGCACCTAAGATATATACTAAAGAGAACACATGTATTTTTTTCTTCTTGAGATTTAGCAAGCTACTCTTAACTTAAAAAACCCCAAACCCTTGGTGTGTTTTTAAGGTGCTTAATTTCCTATGTGCTCCTGAAGCCTTGACTGTATACAAGACTTCACAGTATAAGCAAGGCTGAAGTTTATTTTTAAACGCAATAATTATACAGTCTTATGTACAATATGTTAACAACTGAGCTACCACATACTTAAGAACAGATTTACTAAGCTTCCAAGCCATTACAACACAATTTCTTAAGGATGCAAGACTCACAAAAGTGAAAAGCATGTAGGAACTGCTGACAAAATGCTCTGTAGTTAGACCCTGGTGAGCCATCAAGAGTGATTTTCAAGACACCAGCTACAAAGGTACAGTAATACTGCTGCAATACTGCTGAAAGCTGTGGTGGTGATCCACTGCTGGCTGATCTCAAGAACCAAAAGGAACTTGGGTAAAAACAAAGCATCTGATTGCAGTTGAAGAGCTATCCATGGAATCTTTTGAAGCAAGGAAACAAAATTCATCCTATTAGGAAACTGCCTTGGAGACAGCTAAAGCAAGTGCCATACAGCCCATTTTCTGCTTTCTCCTTGACAGTGTGAAGGGAAGTAGTGCTCAGAGAGAAGTAAAAGATGTGATCACAGAAGAATTATTATCCATTACACTTTCTTTAGGTGGTCCTTTGTCTATTGCTCTGTAGGCCATTAGCATAGCATAAACATAGGAGCAGAGATGTTATTTTCTTGTTGTTGTAAATGAAAACAAGTGAAAGAATTCAAGCAGTAAAGTACCTCCCCTTCCACAAAACATACAATGACCGTCCTAGTTCCAGGGGTTTATTACCATCCCCTAAATTCTTGTATGAATTTTTTTTTTCAATTGTACCTTTTCAACATTTAGAAGGGATTTGGACTTTCACCAGTCATGCTACAGCAAGAAGTGCTTTCATATACTTTTTCCAGAGAATCAAAGTTTTTTTAAAACTTTTTAAATTGCAGAATATATTAGCTTCTCTCAAATTCATGTTAGCTTTTGTGCTAACAGTAAAGCTAAGACAGAGCAATACATACCATCCCTCTTGCCTATGCTGTAGTGCAATGGTAAATCACTCTAAAATGTTGTATGTTAAAACAGGACATGCAGAAATGCCCATTTGTCATCTTGTTTAGATGAGTAAAATACTAATCCACCTTGGTCCTTTATTCTGATAGCATGAGCATTTGACTCTAAAAAGCAACCTAAGTTCTATAGAAAAAGCAATATCCTGAGATACAGGAGACCTGTGTTTTCTATCTTACTCACCCACAGATCTGTGTGGCTGTGGGCAAAAAGGAATCATCTATCCCTTTGTTTCCTTCCACAAACTTTGTTACCAGGCAAATGGGAAGAGGGAGGAAAGGAGAGGATCACTGGAAGTGCTTATTAGCAAGTGTTTGTTTATATGTTCCAGGGAATACTAGATGCTTGAGAAAAATAGGATACTTCATGATCTTGCTCTTTGGTCCTGGGGTGTCTGCACACGAGACCCTTTTCCACCTCTTTGTGTTTGAAGAGGTTTAGAAAGCACACTTGACCTATACTCACTTTTTTCAATTCACAGACCACTAAACTTTGGCTACATTGTGTCAGCTGAATTTACTGTAGCTTCTGAACACCAGACTTATAAAAAGTCTTGATGAGAAAAGGAGACAATTTCCCCTTATTTGCTTCCTCTCCTTTGGCAAATCATTCTCTTTACTTAAACAGGCTTTTTGATTAGAGAAACATTGGAACAAGAGCACATATTCTCCATTCTGCAAGTGTTCCAATGCATGCAAATATACCACTGCTTTACTGAATATAGCATTTAATTTACGCACAGATTCCTGAGTGCTAGAGAAGCTGCAGTTCAAAGGTGAGCAGCAAAAGTTCTCCTACTTTGTCTTATTCTCTGCACCTTTGTTTTTGAATTATGCCATAGATGCTTTAACTACCAGAAGAGGTATGTTTCTTGGCAATTGACCTTACTTTAACGGTAAAAACAAACAAAAACCTCAAGCAACCAAAGAAACAACCAATTGTCAAATTGACTTGGAAATGCATGTTGCTCCCACTTTCCTCAGTGAGAGAGCATATTAATAACAAAATTGCCAGAAAAGTCCACCAAGAACAGAAATTCTACAACAGCAGAACACAGAGGTGTGCCTGGTTTTGTATCCATTTCACTCCCTTCTCAAGATCAATGCTCTTAAGACTTCTTGGGTATTCTAAGGCATAAATACATCCATCTTGATGAAATGCCAAATGATATCCACACAGGGGGAGCCATATGAGTATGTGAGACATGTAATTTCTAGTACACTTGTTAGGTATAACTTAAACAAAAATCAAGCTTTTTAAAGACCTGTCTACAAAAATCAAGTGAGTCCTCCCCACTCTTCTTGAACAGCAGGAAAAGAAAAGCCACAGACCTAGCAGTGAGTGCTTGCTCACTCTTTAATGTGGGTGAACCAGAAGCTGCCCTGTATTTAGCCTCAAGTATTATGTGCCAGAACACATAACTTACTTAGGAGAATGGGAACATCATAAATGGTACCAGGTCATGCTTTTCTCATCCTGCACTGGTTTTAGTTCCTCTAGAGTTCACTTTGTCTTCTGACTCACGCTTTTATCATGTTCAAATTTCATTTTTAATTAGTTGTCTCTAGAGAAGCATGTTCTTAATTTAACTCAGCCTAGTTCTGCAGCTGTTCAGTGGTGAGAATGGTTAATGAAATCAACTGTGGTGCCAAACACAAAGCTCACACAAACCTGTATTCCCCCAACAGGCTGGATAAGTCTGCTATTGTTTACCTCATCTGTCTTGCTATCTATTCCTCATATTTATCTCCCACTGTACTACAAACCTAAGGATTCATAACACACTCTTCCCAATTTCCAGTTAGATGAATGGAAATTTAGTAGTAACCACAACAAACCACATGAGTTTTCATGGCTCTCAAAGGTATTTAGAAGTTTCTCTTAAAACACACATTACTCTCCATCTCAAATAAGGATAAATTAAGCATTTAACATGTTTCTTGTATTTTCAGTAGACTATGCAAATCAGTGTTGCAGAAAACCAAAGAAAGAATATATTTTTGGCAAGTCAGAGATAAGAGATTCCAGGAGCAAAGAGGCATATCTTGGAAATGATGATCATTTCTGCTAATAAGAACAACACTAAAATAATAAAATAATTGTTTTATTCTGCTATTAGGTTTTAGAGTTAAGCATCCAAGGCAGTAAGAAAATAAGCTCAAGAGTTATTTCTGATGTTAGTTCAAGCTTTCATTTTCTGTGGTTGAAGACAACATTTATACATTTATAAACAACTGTGCTGCATAACAGGACAATCAGGCAACAACCTCTGGAAAGGCCGTGCCAAGTTTTTGCCTAGTCTTTGTGGACAGATGTGAGCAGGGAAGGAAGATGTGTACTTGTACTCCTTGAGGATTTAGTCTGCTTTACTTGAAGACTTTACTGCTCAGACTGTATCAACAGCAAGAGGTTGGTCTGTTTGGCAGGAGCCTGCCAGCTGTGGCATGGCACAAGTCCAAGTGGCAGCTCGGAACATGCGAGGGTTTAGGCTTGACAACACTTGACAGGCAAGGTGAGAAGCAGGCCCAATAATCTGTTAGCAGAACTGCTGGAATTAAAACCTGGTTCACAGTCACAGCAAGGTGACATTCTGTGTGGCAGCACTCTAGGCAGCCCTCCTGCCATCCCCACAGAACACTAAGAATCCTTTATAACCTCTGTAACCCAGTGGTGAAAGAAGGGATTTAAAAGGAGAGATGGGTTTCACTGGCTTGACATAAACCTTAAGAGATGTAAAAACTGAAAAAAGCTGGGTAGGAATGGGCAGGACTGGAGGGAATTGGAACAAATGTTTAGTATCAACGAAGGATACTCTAACTTTCATTCTTTTACAGACTGGTTACTCCCTTGAGAGGTTTCAGTGAGGTCAGAACAGTAACAACAATTAATACTAAGATACCACACAGCGTGTCCACAGGAGCACCAGAGTTTAATATTTTTACAGGACACTCACTAACAGGATTTAAAAGCTTGCAACCAAGTTACTGGGAGAAGAAAAGTTCTGTGCTTTTGTGGCTGCAGGAAGCTTCAGACCTCCCAGAAGTGTCACAGCATCAACAGTATTATCCAATAATGAGGCTCTTCTGAGACTTAGTGCGTGACAGCATCTTGCTCCATCAACATACTTTAGTGCTTCCATCCTTCCAAAGTTCAAATATGGTACAGTCCACAGCCTTAAGGAATCTTCTCACATAATTAACTTAATTAGGAGAGAAATTTCCACAAAATATTTGCTATGATTTAACACCATACATTTCAACATCTTCAAAATATGTAGCAATGTAGGGGGAAAAGACTGTTTTGGTCATTTTCTTCTCACTGAAGGAGGCCTTGAATTTTAGATCCACTGCCTTCAAATTGAACCTGAACAATAAATCAAGAAAACTCATCTCAAATTGTAAAGACTGACTGACCCAACACAATAAGCCAGAGGCAGCAAAACAGAAACCAGATGATGTAAGTACCACGAGATGTGAAGCAGACAAAAGATAAGGACTTGAAGAGGAAATCTGTCAATCATTAAGTCCCTACCACTTCAGGTAAGAGTATAGCTGGTAATATCCTTACATTTGGTTGCTGCTTCCTTTTTTCCCTTTCCTCCCTCAAACTCAGCTTCTTTATCCAATTTAAAATGTCAGTCTTGCCTTGATGTCTTAGAGATTTACTTTTTCTGTTATGTCACCTAGGCAAATAATGCTGTAGCTCCCTCCAGTTGTGGAATGCCTTGGCAAGCTCAGGAATCAGTAATGATGGATGTTTTCAGGACACCGTGCTGCAATCTTCTTACCATTTTAAATCTGTAAACAGCACAAATGTGTTGCTACTTCAGAAGCAGGATATGGGATACAGACAAGTCAAGGTATAAATAATAAGAGAACAAAGCTATCAGATGATGGGAAAGTGGTTCTAAAAAAAAAGCACTTTCCTTTTTGTATTAGAACATGTAAGGCTTGAGCTCAAGTGTCCACCATGCCACATCGAGAGGGAGATACTACACCTGAAACCTCTCTCCAGAGTGACTGTTCAGTCAAGTTACCAGATACTCATTTTCTGGAGCTTACTGCACCACAGACCTAATGAACCAACTGTGTGTGCCAACCATGCCACACTGCTCTGAAATGTCACAGATCTGAAGACTCAACCTTTTCCAGCAAAATGCTGTCAATAACTTCTTGGCTGGTTGAAACAAATATTTTAAATTTCTAAGAGCTGGTTAAGCTCCTCTGAAGCAACCACACTGCCTTAATTTAAGTTGCTTGTCTGGAACACATTTACATCTGATGGGCAATTTCTATACCATTTACACATGAAAACTGAAAACAGGCTTTCAGAAATTCATAATTTTTTACTATTATATGGCAGGCTAAGAAGGAATGGCACCAACTTGATCTGCCTGATATCTGAGTAGATCTTCTACTACAATAAAGGTTGCTACCTGATTTATATCCACAGCATCCATCATACAAGCCAATGCAGGCACACAGATCATTAAAACTAAGCAGGACAAGCAACAGCTGAGATTACAATCATTCTGTGATGCATTAAAGTCCTGTGGCTATGTCCAGATACATAAGTTAGTGTTACCTCTCTTCCTGCCTTCTAGGGGACAGAACATGCTTTCCTCCTGGAGTTCAGCATTACAAACTAACTGTTGATTTAGTTAGTTTACAGCCTAAGCATCTGATTTGATAGCCATATTATGGCAGAACAACTTTTCCTGTCTGATTTACACAGCTTCTATAGTTAAGCCATGGTTTTGACCTTTGTTTCATATTTTACAGCATGCCATTGTTGTACGTGGGCTGTTATCACCGTAACTGCCTACAACCATAAAACAATACTACTCCTACTTTACTATAAAATTACTCTATAGACGCAGCCTTGCTGTAATTCTAAGGTCATGGCTGAAACTTTCTGGTGAGGCAGAGAAAAATCTTGCATTGCTATTGTTGATCTTTTACTTGTGCTCTTCCATAGATGTCAAGGACTGTCAACAAAGCCTGTGACACTTGCTTTAGTGAAAAACTAAAATTTACTCCTAGCCATGAACAATGCAGCAGGAGGCTGGCAAGAACTACATATTGCATTAATGAGGTTATCTGTCAAGTTTTCAATAGCATCAGAAACCAAAGAAAAAATCCTGAAGCACCTCTGTATTTGCTGCTATACCTGAACTTCAAGTCTACTGTGACTTCATTACAGACTGTGACCCTTCCACTCTGTTTCACTGTAATCATTCTAAGCTAATAGCACCAACACTATCAACTCTAGAGTATTTTGGTATTAACAAACATAAAAAATGGAACTTGTTTCTGAAATGGCATTAAATAATGAGCATGCACCTCTGAGCAACCCCCATTAATTCTGGTGATAACTTCAGTAGTTTGCAAGAGCATAGACTTACTTGAACTTTCAATTTAAAGCATTTTTAGTTTTTAGCCTAACTGAAGGATGGGAGAAAAGTATGCAATGTATTGAGAATGTGTAGCTGAGTAGTTGTTAAAAAAACCTAAAACCTACACCAAAAACAATCAAAAAATTGTACACCTTCCCACCACTCAATGTTTTTATTTAGCTTTTGACCATTTGGTTTCTGATCTGGTCCCCTCTCTCATGTTCTCTACTTAGCTTTCATTTTTCCAGACTAGACACTACAGATCAAAAAAACCCCACAGTCCATCAGCATGCTACTGAACACCAGCTTCAAGTAAAGTCATCAATAAAGGCTAGAGGCATCTGTGTAATAAAGAATTGTAGCTCGAGATTACAGTACACATAACTGATGGTTTTACAAATGAAAAGGAGAAAAAGAATTATCATACCACCCATTTCTATAGGCAAAAGACTTAATACCTGAAAATATTTAGACTTTGTACAAAATCATGGAATGAATCCGTGTGTGTCCAAGCTGAGACAAGCTATCCTTGCAAAAGCCTGGCAATTCTGATTTCAAGCTTTATTTCAGAAATAGCACAAACATGCAGCCACGTTCACTAAAGAACATTTTATGAATAAATATGCAAATCAGCAAAAAAACTAATTAAAGAAAACAAAAGAAGGGTCTTGCCATTACATGTTACACCATAAAAATAACAAGAGAGGGAAAAAAAAATTCAGTGTCACTACAAGCTTTAAATGCAAGGCTGTAGATGGATCTCAAGGGCCCTGTTAAGCCCTGACACACCTGTACAGCTCCACACTACAACACACAAACACTTCCTATCTTTGCAACTTGACATGCACAATAAACATACTTCTGATAACAGATACCTTTGTACCAAAAGGCTTTTGTAGCTGTCTCCCTGACAGCTCCACAGCTTGCTTCTGTTCTTAGCCTTTCATCTCAATCTCTAATATTCTTTAAGTATCTAACATACTTAGGAAATTTATCTGTGACATTGCTATCTGATAAGAGAGAAAACAAGAAAAACTTATTGCAAAATTTTTGTCTCAGCAGATACAAGAGAGTATCTTTATTCTACTCCCAAAATTGTACCTGACAAAATTATTTACAGGCTTTTTGGTTACTATATTTTTTCCAGATTGGGGTTTTTGCTGGGGGAATTTCCTTTCCTATTTCAGAAAAAAAAAAAAAAAAAAAAAAAAGCAAATGGGCAGTTTTATGCTTCTTGCACTAAAGAAACAAAAATTAAATCAGAACTTTATAATCACTACTTGCATAATTTCAGAATGGCAGCTAAGTTAAGAGACAGCTGTTATGTTTTTATACTTCTAACCATAGCTGGTATGCAGTCCAGGAACCTGTTCAACTTACCTTTCTTTTGTCTTCATCTGATGGATCAAATCTGAAAATGGTCCGGTTCTGTAAAAAAAGAGAAGAGTTTGTATCCTTTATGCCCATCAGCTCCTAAGAACCTAATAGCTGCAAAACTATTGTAAGATTTTAGCAGCCTAGTCAAACCCAGTCTCAGATAACAAGGCCATAACCATGTCAACTGATGTCCTTTTACCATTCCACTCAACAGCAAAAGCTGTTGTGGCTCCAACCAACAATTTCACAAGTACTACTGGTGCAGAGCAAGCCCTTATCTGGGGGGTTTGTTTCCGATGAGAATTAACAACCTCACACATGGCACTTAATGGGGTGAACAACATCAGCTATAGCCTTGTGTTTTACAAATGCCTTATTACCCAGAACTTCCCCCAGAAGTTCTTGTTTATAAGCTTTTGACTGCACTTCAGAGCAGCCCAAACCCAAACCACCATATTATAATCTTGCCTGGAAAACAGGTGCTACAAATAAAAAAAGCCTTACTACAGAAACAACCAGTTTCCACATTGTGGACATTTCCAAAACACATCACCAAGGTATTAGTTTCTCCAGTATGCTTGAAAACAAAATAGCCATAACCTAACCACTATGTGTTTCCTGTTAAAAACTTCAAAGAGTAACAGAGTCGTCTTCTCTGTTACCATCCTGAACTATGTTATTAGCAAAATATTACTCATATGGCAGACTTTATTCTGCCTGTCAAAGCAAACAGCACAAATACTAGACACTTATTTTAATGGCATTTTAGAACTTCCAGGAGAAATGATTAAGCATAATTAAGATTATAAATTAAAAGAAAGCCATTTATGTTCTAATACACAACTTGTAACATCATGCAAGTGACTGTAAAACAAAACATCTTCCATAAGAGACATTAGTGGGTCTCTTACCTTTCATGACATAAGCTCCCAACTATACAGAAATGCCTTGGACATTGGACATCTACCCTACCATCAAAGGTTACCAATATCAGTGAGATCCCTGATGACAGTAGGAAAATAATTCCTTTCCTCTTCCTTGCAGGGCTCCCAGTAAACCCACTGAATCACACAAACTCAGCAAAATGCGAGCCAAAAACAGGTGGGCATTAAATTATAACCAAGAGAAAGCATTTTTACATTTGCACATGAACATTTTTTTTTAATTTACTAAAGAAACATAAGTGACAGTAAGTAGTCCAAGAGCTGGAGGAACAGAGATTTGAAATAATAATTGCAAATGGGACAGCATAAAGGAGCAACAACAGATCTATTAATTTCTCCAATTACAGTTATTCTATAACTATAGGTTATTCTGGATGTATAGCCACCTGCAACTTAGAACAACACTTAATCTGTCCTCTCTCTTAAATTGAAGATTATTTAATTTGTCATTTGGAAAAAAACCTAAGGAAAATAAAGCCCAGAAGAGGCAAGAGTAAAGATTTGGAAACTGGAGTACTCGTGCCTGGTCTTTGCTGGTCTAAAAAGACAATACATCTGAGTTAGTAAACATTTCACAGAAATGAAGGAAACATCAAGATGAACAATAAAGAAATGCAATTAAGAGAAATGTGTATTGAGATCGTATTAAAGGTTCCCATCCCACTTCAAAAAGTTTCTTGCTACACACAACTCCAAGACTTCATTCAAAGACTTTAAATGCCAGAATAGAAACCACATCAGCTCTTACTCTATCCTTAAGAATCCAATTTAAGCCTAAATAATTCATCTGGAGAAGCCATAAAATCCAGAACAGCAAAATTAAGAAATGATGTTTGTGTGCGCTTTCTGATTCAACACATTTAAGAGAGGGTCGTTTTCAAGAGTGGAGACAGGAGATAAAAGGTTTCCCTTAATCAGAATCCTTTCTCTGTATCTTTAGACATCAGCAAGTTAGAACAGTCAGATGTGTCTAATGAACTCTAGATCTACCAGTCCTTGAGAGAAAGTGCCCTGCAGTGGCATCAATCTCTGTATCTGAATTTCATGCACACAAAGGCAGACTACATCAACTGTTGCTCAGACTTCTAGAAGCTCAACTTTGTGTGAAAATACCAGTTACTGCCACTGCTAGACTTAAAACATACTGCACGCAAGACTGCAAATTTCAAGAGATCTTTCAGAAGCTGAAGAATAACCACATGCCCATCCACAGCCATTTGGCTTTTTTGTTAATGAGAGAGCTAGGAATCTTTAACTAAAGACTGAATATTTATTTTCTGCAACACATTCCTAAATTTCAGCAGTTAGTTTGACACGACTCCATTTAAATTAAAAACAAAGTCAACCAGGGAGTCAACATCAGCTTTAGAGGTTTGCATACTGGTCAGTGAAATGTTTTTGTGAAGGACAGACACCTGATGGGTTGAGATGTGGACTATAATACTCTACTACAATCCTGGTATCAAAATACTCCTATCAGAGAAGGGAGAAAAAATTAAAAATCTGCCTAACTTCACTCCAAATTCTACTTGCCAACAAAACCAGGGAACCCTTTCACTTCTTAGCATACACCTATCACACTGTAATGGCAGTAGACATGAGGAACTCGTTAATACCTGGCATTAAAAGGCCCATGGCTGTCCATATAGAATCATAGAATTGTCCGGGTTGGAAGGGACCTCAGAGATCATCAGGTCCAACCCTTGACCCACTGCTGCAGTTGCTAGACCATGGCACTGAGTGCCACATCCAGTCTCTTTTTAAATATCTCCAGGGACGGAGAATCCACCACTTCACTGGAAAGTCCATTCCAATGTCTGACCACCCTCCCCGTGAAAAAATTCTTTCTAATATCTAACCTAAACCTCCCCTGGCACAACTTAAGTCCATGCCCTCTTGTCTTGCTGATAGTTGCCTGGGAGAAGAGCCCAACACCCCCCTGGCTCCAGCCTCCTTTCAGGGAGTTGTAGAGAGCGATGAGGTCTCCCCTGAGCCTCCTCTTCTCCAGGCTGAACACCCCCAGCTCCCTCAGCCTCTCCTCACAGGACTTGTGCTGGAGTCCCTTCACCAGCCTGGTTGCCCTCCTTTGGACCTGCTCCAGGACCTCAATCTCCTTCCTGAACTGAGGGGCCCAGAACTGGACACAGGACTCGAGCTGTGGCCTCACCAGGGCTGAGAATATAGAAAGCTCAAGCTTGTCGTAACCCTGCTTTTAGCTGCCTCCCCTTCTCCCTCTGCTTGGACAGAAACACAGAACAATCAAGGAGGGGCTGGCAGCCCATTTTACAGACACCCCCTCCCACTGCAGGGCTGCTCCCTTGGCACCCTGACAGGGTCCCTACCAAGGCCTCTCTCTGCCCCACGCATCGCCGAGGGAAGAGGTTGGAGAGGGGTGCGGGTGTGCCAAGGGCTCCCCTAGGTGATCGGGGGGCACAGGGTGCTGTTATCCAAGAGACCCCAGCCTCAGTCCGTCTCACCGAGAGGCTGAGGAAACACGGTTTGTGGAACAGCTCCTTCCTTCTCCCGCCTGCCCCCCGACAACCCACCGCGCTACAGCTCAGCCACAGGCGGCAGAAACCGAAGGGAGCCGAGCCCGGCCAAGGGGTTTGATCCACCCGCCATCCCGTGGAACCATCCGTTCCCCCGGGGCACTGCCCTCCCTCACCACCCCGACTCTGCCGCCGTGCCCTGCGCGGCCCGCGGGAAGGCAGGGACAGGCCGCCCCCGCACCGCCAGCGGAATCGGTGGCCGTAAGGGACCGGCGGCAGAGCCGAGCCCGGGGGGCAGCGGCAGGCCGAGGGGAGAGGGGGGGGAGACGCCCGCGTCCGCAGCCCAGCGGGGCTGCCAAGGGTGGGGAGGAGCGGAGACACCGCCAGGGAATGAAGGGGGGGGGGGAGGAGCGGAGACACCGCCAGGGAATGAAGGGGGGGGGGGGGGTAGGGCGGAGGGGCCGGGTGGGGCGGCGGAGGGAGAAGGAAGACTCCCGCCCCTCCCCCGCGGCCCATTACCTCCTCGTTATACCGCGCCAGGACCCGCTCCACCGCCTCGGCACCGCCGCCGCACCCTTCCACAGCCTCCAGCACCGCGCCCAGCTCCATGCCCGCCGGCCGCCGCCTGCCCTGCCCTCCCTTCCCCTCCTCTCCCTTCCCTTCCCCTCCCCGCTCCGCCGGCAGCCGCCACCGCCCCGCCGCGCCCTGACCTCCCACCCCGCACCCCGCGCCCCCCTGACGTGCGTGACGTGACGCGACGCAACGCTCCCCTTGGAAACCGCCCGGACGGACAGGCAGCTCTCGCAGCCTATTGGCTGGAGGTGGCTGTCGCGTATACTCCCTGACCCCTTCCTATTGGCTGCCCTCCTGCCTAGTCCCGCCTGCAGCGTTCTACATCGAGAGGACTACATCTCCCGGCATGCCGAGCGACGCGGCGCTGCGGTGTATCTGAGGGCTCTGGCGCCGCGGGGCACGATGGGTGCTGTAGTTCGCCTCGGGCAGCCCTGTCCGATGGAGGGAGAGAAGGGTGGCGGAGCAGGCTGAGGGGTCCCGGTTGGAGTTGGGAGGCAGGACCGTGGCCTCGGGTTGCTTAGTGGCACAGATCGCTCCCCGACACAGGCCGCCTTCGTTAGGCTTTGCCATAACGTCTGCCAGCAAAATGAAACTTTTTCTTAAGTCCAAGCCACCAGAGTGGTGAGGATACACGCAAATTCAGCAATATTACTATAGAATTGTTTTGGTTAGAAAAGACCTTTCTGTTCATCAAGAGCAACTATTAACCTAGCCCACAGCCAATGTCCTCGAGCACCACATCTAACACGGCTTTTTAAACACCTTCAGGAATGGTGTCTCCACCCCTTCCCTGGGCAGCCTGCCCCAGCGCCTGACAACCCTTTCAGTGAAGAAGATTCTTACAGTACCGAATCTAAACCTCCCCTGAGGTCATCTCCTCCTGTTCTCCTCTCTCTTGTTAGCTGGGAGAAGAGACCAACCCCCAGCTCACTTTCTGGCAGTAGTAGAGAAAGACAAGATCTTCCCTCACCCTCCTCTTCTCTAAGCAGCCCCAGTTCCCTCAGCTGCTCCTCGTAAGACTCCTGCTCCAGACACTTCACCACCTTTGTTGCCATTCTCTGGACAAATTTCATTCACAAAGAGCATGGCTGACTTCCCCACACTGCCGGTGTGTATCCCACAGAAGAGTGGGATATACTTTTTGGAGGCTGTTGATGCGGTGCAGAGGAGGGAGAGGAGTGCCCAGATGCTGCTGCTGTGTTTCACCGGGGAGGTGGTGTGAGGGCAACTCTCGAGTTCTCCACAAGGCCTTACATCTAAACTACACCTGGGAAGAAATGTTTTTTTATTTCCATAATCAGAGTGCTCCATAATTGAAAACGGCCTTTGGACCCGGCCCTTAAGACATGGATTAGTAGTTAGATTATGGTGTTGGTCAATTGTACTGTTGGATTGGATAAGCTTGGAGGTGTATTCCAACCTAAACATTCTGTGATTTTCTTTAATAATCAAAATTCACTGTCCAGGTAGCAGAAGACGATATATTAAAGTTAACAAAAACACCACAACAGTAAAACCTCAGAGGAAGCTGCAGTCAATCTGTCCTTTAGGTATTTATCCTTTCAGCAGCAATTCAGGAGTGGGTAGTCTGTGGTGATGAAGAAAAACCTTTTGTCTCATAAATGATCAGCTCCGTGGTGGAAAATACCACAGGGCCTGGGAGAGAGGAATGTTCAGCTGTAGATGGATGGCAGATGGATGCAGATCCATCACTGAGGGTGCTATGAGGGGTTGGGTGCATGCCTGTGTGTGTTTAACCCACTGGGATCTGAATTTTCTCGTTGGGGAGTTCTTGCCACCATTGGTTGAACTGAGTTAGGAAATCAGAACATGATCACTGGCCTGCAAGGAGTGACAAAATCCAGCCCAAAAAGACATGAACATTTCTTTTGAGTCAGGTGCATGTGTCTACTAACTCAGCCTTTGAGAGAAATCCCATATAAACAATCCTTTTCTTGTTTTATTTACACCTCTGCAACGAAGCATAAGCCTGCTTAAATTTACTTCACAGCACAGCAAAACCACTCATTTTGCTTGTACATTGCCAATTAAATATTTTGTTCAAATTTCACAAAACCTAAAAAATAAAGACTTGAAAATTGTTACTGCCCTTTAAAGGCACATTGTTATTCATCATCAGTGCATTTTAGGTAGCATATGAAGGATTAGGATTTCAATGAAAGAGTGGGACAGAATAAATTGCATCCTCTACCAAAGAACTGCCGGACCTTTTCAGCCCTTCCCATGTTAGTCAGCTTTATCTAAACCTTCCAAAGCAATGTCTGCCTCTGAATTTCATGGGTTTCGGGGTCAGTCACAACAGAATTGTGGGGCTGGGGAGGTCAGAGGCCATTTTTGTCAAAGGGTAGTGACCTTAGCAGCAAGAGGTAGCCTGACAAAAACAGGATTCATGCTGGTGAATGGAGTTCTCACTGTTCTTCCCCCGCTGAGTCTTTTTTCTACCTGGTAATGAAAAATCTTGAAGAATTGTAATGGATTTTTATATGTGTACATACATGTGTGTGCATACAACTATTTTAAAATATTATGTATGTTATGTTATGTTATATTATATTATATTAATTATATTATATTATTATAATATATTATCTTGTATATAGTACATCTGCCTTTTGTTATATCTTTTAGCCCATGAAAAAGACCATAATCTCAATAAGATATTAATTTGATGTGAAAAGAAAGAGAAGATGAAGAGAGAAAGGGAAAAAAAGGAAAAATGGAAAAAGAGGGAAAATGAAAAAGAGGGAAAAGGAAACAGAAAAGGGGGAAAAAGGAAAAGAAAAGAGAAAGGGAGGAAGAAGGGAGAAAGTAAAAATGAGCTTTAATGTTTTGCCATGTGGTATAAAAGCCTCTTCAGAAAGATTTCTGTAGTCACACAATTAGATTACATACACATAAATATGTGGCCAGGCAAGAAGCAGCAGTTTCAGTTACCATGGTCAAAGGAAGAGCTTCATCAACAGACTGCAGGCTCTGACTCAGGAGCCTGTTTGGCAATTTGTTCTAGGATGATTTAAGAGACTCCTGCTCCCAACTGGCCCTTCCACCCAGAGGTTATCATCCTCTTGTGAGCTGCTGCACTTCACAGCCTGGTATATACCCCTGACCTGAAAGCTGTGGCAGTTTACATTAACACAGTGGGTCCTGACCTGCTCTCCCTGAGGAGAAGCCTGCTTTGCCTTGGAGCATTTTGGATGCAGATGGTGATGGTGACCTCTGTAGAGCTGTGCTTGGTAATCAATCTATATATCATGCCCAGTTTAAATGGCAAAGCCCATCAGTTCAACAGTAGTTAGAAGTGTGTATTCACACTCTGTGGCACTCATGTAAGTTTCTAAAGGAACTGGAAAAAATTTGATAGACTGTGGAGCTTCTTTTGGAAAAACATTTCAAAGCCCCACCTGACTAATGATGCTGCTTTGTCGTGAGCGTATTTGTGGTGCTGCTGTTCACCAACATTCCCTCTCCCAGAACTTTGCACATGGTGTTCCAGTTCTCCACTCAGAAAGTATTATTTCTGTTTCTGACTTTGCTGATACTGAACTGTGTCCAATATCCATCCTCTTTCCTGAACAGTCTTTCTGGGCGCTTCAAGTCAGGGCAGCTGAGTTGTCACCAAACATGCTGAAGGATATGACATGTTTGTATACTAAAGTAGTCTCATTTTTTCCACTTTTTCAGTCAAGGGGGATTAGACTTTATTTGCTTTAACAAGTTTTTGTTAAAAATGTAGGAAGCTCTTCTGGCTTCCCTTGAGTGGTACTGGGGCTTACCCCTTTCCAGATCCCTCCAAAGACCCAGCTTTGAGTTCCTGGTCAATCCTGCCCACAAACATCTCTCCAATGCATCTCATCCTTGGTACCATGTCAGCTCATGGCCAGTAGTCTCATCAAGTAACTGGAGATTATTCAGTGTTTGTTTAACTGAGGGAACAGGGTCACAGTGGGCTTTTGACAGATGTGATGCAGTGTAGAGATTTGGAATTTGCTGTGGAAGAGAAAGTGTAATTTTCTATTCTATTGACTATCTTGCCCATACTATTATCATCCAGTCTTGATGAGGCAGGTCTTTCTATGCTTGTTAATAATCAATAGTCCAGAATCAATGCTTTGATTTAAACACCTTCAGTAACAATATACAAAGTAGGGCTTTGGTCTGAAGCACATCAAAACTCCAGTTGCTAAAGACTGGCCACTAAAAAAAAAAAAAAAAACTTGCTTATATGACTTAGCTTTTTTAAGTGTAGAAAATTTTGCCTGAAGGTAACTTGAATAAAAATAAAATACATGAGTTAGCCTAAGCCTGGTCTTCTTTGTCCTTAATAAAAATGAAGAGTAAAGTATGTTGGGTAACAACACAAACAGACAAATTTCAGGGGGTCTGTGACACTAGCCCAGGAAACAAGATTTTCATCAGGGTCTTAAAGGTAAATTCCTGTTATGTTTGTGAATATCCCACCAGGACACTGGCTCAATGCCTAAAAGCCTGGACACTTGCAAAACCTGTTCTGGAACCATCTCTTCCCAGATTTCCAGCTCATTCTTACAGTTACTTTAGACCCCAAACTCTCACCAGTTTACCCACAAGTTAGACATACAAGGCCTAAGAATTTCCTAACTTTATTTACTCAGCTAAGAAAAACTGGCTTTTCCACTTCCAGTATTCCTGTGGCAACATATTTGTTACCAGGTACAATAAAGAAGACAGCACATCTTACCTGGTGCAGCAAGTACAAGGTCTTGGGTGAGCAACAGCAACCAGGCTTAAACCAAATAATATGAAGTCATCAATCAATTCCTAAACTTCATCACTTTCAGCTGAAAGCACAGGTGTAGGACTGCCCATTTGCTGGGAGTTACATGTATTCTCAATTATTTTGGATAAAAAACATACATTGTCACATTTAAGGTTTTTTGAAGGCTTGCTTCTCTATATAAGTAAATTTAAGTAGTATCTATTCCATTTCAAGAACTTTATTTGAGTCTGAAAATCCCTCATATATCTTGCACAACTGTACAAATAACACTTTTGTCCATTTTAGGCATAAACATGGTTATCATCACACTGGGCGCTATCAAAGGTTTTATTTACAAAACAATTACTAAAATGCCTAATGTCATATTTCCATTTATTTATTTCTTACCCATAGGGTAATAGGTCCACCATAATTGCTTGGTGCATTTTATAATACAGAAGAAAAAGCTATGTTAATAAAATCTAACAAAAACTCACAAATAGCTACAAATCTGACAGAAAATATCTAAGAAAAATTCTCCCCAAAATACAATACATTTTTCCACACATACACAGTACAGAATAAGTTCAAAGGCACAGCTTTGAATTTTCCTTTTGTAGAAGTATATAGAATTATCACCACATGAAGGAATTGAGAGAACAGGTTCATACCTGTCAATAGGTAATTAAATGAATAATCATGTTTGCATTGTCAGTTTCTTTACATAATTGCTTCATATCATCATATTTAACATATGTGGCTCTGAATCCAAAAATCTTCCCAGTCCCCTTCTTAACTTTGTCATTACTGACCAATTAGATTTTTCCAGATTGTGCAAACTTAACACAAATACATATATAATAAGAACAATAGCCAACTTAAGGCAGTGTATAATTCAATGCTACATGTCTTCTCTTTTGTAAAGATCAAAACTTACTGGATCAACAGAAAGGTGCATCAATATACAAAGTCAGGTGTAAACTGAAAGCTACAATGACACGTCTTTTAAGGAGCCAGAGAGAGGAATTGATATGAACAAGTGATGACTTGGCAGAATGTTTTTAAGAAATGCATTAAGAGCTTAAAAGAACAGATTACAGAGTTTTGCTAAGGGTGGATTTCCTGTTTTAAACTCAAATTATAAATAGATCCTGTTCCAGTACCAATTTTTGTGAGACTCATTAATACTTGTCAATAAGAGAGGGAGTAAAAATGGCTCACTCAAACTGACATCGCACAAGGGTGGCCTGTGTGCCATAATTTAAAAAGGCCCAGATCAGCCCCCAGAATGATCTAGAACAGCACAAAAATCTTTTTCAGCTACAGAAACATTAAGTCATGCTGGTCTGCAATCTGCCCACATTATGAACTATGTTTATCTGGCCAGGATCTTTCCCATCTTCACCTCCCTTGGAGAACGTCCATGAAAAGTCCCACAAAACATGAAGTTTTTATAGCTTTTTAAGTGTATGGGCTTAGCTGTTAACAGTCATTTTCATTTAGCCCAACCTGTGGTGGCTTCCCCATTGATGTAGGCGAAGCCAGGAAAGTGTTGCATGTGCTCATATTCAGAATTTCTGCGTGTAGTCAAGGGGGTGTACATGTCACTAGAATTTCCATATCTTGTGGAGTGCATGGATGGGCTTGTGTAGCAGGAGTTTGCAGCTGGGACCTCTGGCCAGCGAGGAGTCACGGGCGTGGGATGCAGCCTTGGAGTACTGCTCATCAAACAGGGCTCCATTCTTGATGTTGGGCTGTTGAAAGGGTACTACAATAAAACCAAAGAAAAACAAATTAAGGAATAAAACCAAAGAAAAACAAATTAAGGAATTATTTACCAGGTATTTAATTTTAAAATAAGGACCTGTGGCATCACAATTCCATTACAAGCCAATCTGCCAGTTTCTGCAGAAAAATAGTAGGGTCTGACCTCAGAGTGAGGAGCTAATTGGAAAACTTATAAAAAGAGGGAGACAGAAGAATCATCTCCCAGCTGTTTGCAGCGACAGTTGGAGACTGGGAATTAAAGGAGTTTGACAAATTCCCCCCAGTAAGGAGAAGATGTGCTGAAGACAGGATAGGCAGGAAAACAGAACAGCTTTTGCCCTCTATAGCCATAGGCTGCCCAGCAACAGAAAGTAAGCTGTGCTTATAAGTGCTTAAGACATATTTATCTTATTGCCTGTCTTACAGTAGCAGATCATCCGGGTGCTGTGCCTAAGAACTAGCTTCCCTGTCTTGCTCTCCTACTATCAATCTGCATGGCAGAGATGGTTAGGATCCTCTTGGCCAGCTGTGTATCTTCAGAGTCTACATTTTACACCTGTATACCTTTTCTATAAAAAGTTTCATAATTTAAAATTTCGTTAGCTTGGGTTGTTTGACACTGCAGTATTTCCTTAGCTAGAAAGCTGTCACCAGAGTAGGACTATCTTCTGATCCTTACAAACCTTGCAAGCTGCATGCCAATACTACATGGCTGTAAAACCCCACCCCCATATTTTGAAGGGTCATGAAGAGAAGAGCTGCTGTATTCTTGCTAGAAGGGAGATTTCAGTGATTCCCAAAAGGTGTCATTACATTACTCCACTGCTGGATGAAGTCAGGGTTAATCAGTTGTGTAAATGGGTCCCCAGGGCAGTTACAGCACTGTCTCCATGAGGAGTTTCTGCTGATTCCCTTCAGACCACAGCCAGGAAAGCAGCCCTGCCTTGGCAAATGTATTTGGACATTTCTAAAGCCTCAGACAGCTCAAAATCCCCACACTGGCCACTCCTAATTAGAGAGGAGAAAGAGAAGACTATTTTTGGCCAGCTTACTGTAGTCAGTGATTTAGCATATTCCACTGTGTTCTGGGGAGACAGGCCAGTTGGCAGATGACAGGGGCTTATGATGCATTATTTAACATGTGCTTCTCATCACCACAGAGATTGTGGGTTTATCTGTGCAATTACCTGCTAAAACAGGCTGCAAAATGTCAGCACCCTACTGGAACGTCAACACTTCAACTGGTACTTCTAATAAGGTGATCAGAATATGCTGTATTGGAAACACTGGCAATGAGTCTATAGAAGATCATCTAGATTTCCACCTTCACCTCACATAAAGGCTTTGCAGTAGGAAAATTCAGCACAGCTTATGTACTGACTGCAGAAAGCCTTATATTCCTTTGCAGAAGAGTCAAGTGTTCAGACTTGCTGGCTTTCCAGAAGGTTTTGTTGAAAGTAAGAGCCACCAGTGCCCAGCAACAATGAAACTTTTCTGTTTCTGACAGAGCTTTGATGTTTTAAATTAGGTGATTTGAGTTTAGGGTCATGGTTCTCTATTTTATCTCATTAATTAAGGACAGGAGTCTCTGTCAAAAAAAACCCAACCTGCAAGTATCCTAAGAGGTTCCAGAAAATTTCAACAATTTTTGTATTTTCTATGTCTGTGAGACTAAATAATAGATTTAGGAGGCTGCTTTCTTGCTCTGCACTGGCAAGACATGAAAGTCACTTTCTTGCTTGTGCCCACTGACTGCCTTTTCCTGAACATCTTCATGAAAAAATCTCTTGCCATAATGAATACAAAGGAAACAAATTGTGCTGTGATTCACTATAGCTTCAAAGTTCAATTAATCTCACCCAACTTTGGTTATCAAGAAGTCAAGCATGTAATAAAAGTGAACCATCTGTGCTCTGTGTACAGTTACTGGAAGTATTTATCAAACCTCAGGGGAAGTATTTAAGACAGAAGAGGAACAGTCCTCAGAAAATGTCTCTTTTCTTCCTCCTGCTACATGATGTAATCCACTTGCTAGGTTTGTTCAGGTCAAGTAAAAGTAACTTTTCCACAGTTGTCAAATTCACAAGTTGTTTTTCCTGTCTGATCTGAAACGTCCTACTGATGACTGCATACAAAATGCTTTGAGATGATGAGTCAGGAGTAAGATGTGGGGAAGAAACACAGCACACAAAGAATATATATTTGGCTTTCTGTTTTCTATATGCCACCTGTGGAACTGCAAGCTAAAATATTCGTTGTCTTCAGCAGTGTTTTGCCTGATACCAATTATCAAGGTCTTTGCCTTTATTACCCATTGATCTATACTTGAAGTCACTGTAGTTATGGCTGAGGGAGCTGGGGGTGTTCAGCCTGGAGAAGAGGAGGCTCAGGGGAGACCTCATCGCTCTCTACAACTCCCTGAAAGGAGGCTGGAGCCAGGGGGGGTTGGGCTCTTCTCCCAGGCAGCTACCAGTAAGACAAGAGGGCATGGACTTAACCTCTGCCAGGGAAGGTTTAGGTTAGGTATTAGGAAAAAAAATTTTACAGAGAGAGTAATCAGGCATTGGGATGGTGGTGTTTTTAAGAAGAGACTGATGTGGCACTCAGTGCCATGGTCTGGTAACCACAGCAGTAATGGATCAAGGGTTAGACTTGATGATCTCAGAGGTTCTTTCCAACCTGGATGATTCTGTGATTCTGTGATTGTAGATTTTTGTATTGAGGAATATACTTACAAGGTTAATCTAGACTTATGCTATAATACACCCATGATTATCTCTTGTCTTCTTCCCAATGTGATACTTGATCAACTATGTCGTTAACCGTAAAAGAACCTTTGCTACCCTGACTCAGTGCAATTGTCCTCTGAGACAATCATGAGGAGAATTTCTTGCTTTCACACCCTTAAAATGCCAAGAAAAAGTTCCAGCTTCATCCAGAGTAATTTGCTACTTGATAATAGTAGCAAGTAGATTGCAAAACCTTAATCTTTGAGCAGGAGAAACAAAATGAAGTCTGTGGAAATACTGTGGTGGATCTTCTGATTATATATGACATTATGTGGAGAAACCACATAGTGTCTTTGAGGTAGTTTGGACACACAAAGCCTGTGGGTGAATTAGACCATGTCTCCTAAAATGAACTTAAGAATGCACTGAAAAGGAAAGATAATTCTCCTCCTATTTGCAGTCAAGAGGTCATGCTAAGGCTTGCTAAGAAGGCAGGGCTGATGGCTGTGCATGAGGGGACAGGATACAGTGTGCTGCTGTTGCTTTTCATCAAGTGCACCCAATGCAGCTGTGTTTATGAATGTGTCTTGAATGTAAGAATAATTGCTTGAAAATCACATGGACCCTAAATATCTAGTATTTTACAATAAATTCTGTTATGACTGACTACAAGATGGAAAGTTTTGTCATGGTAGGTCAGCTAATCGCAAGTGAGTCAGTGACTTCTTTTTCCCTACAGTGAAGAGACTATTGAAAGACAATATTTTTAAAGTACTGATTGGCCCCTGCCTGACTATTAACTCACCCAATGAAGCATCTATTCAGCCTTGTTGGAGTGTCCACAGCACAGCCATCTGGGCGGATGCCTGCCCATGCTGCCTGAATCACCTTTCACACTCTACATCCGGTTTAATGAAGAGTGCTTAAGGATGCTGAACTCAAAACACTGGGGCCTAGTGATCCCCACCAGATATAAAAGCGACATTTGTTGGAGGGCTCTTGACAGGAAATTACCATTTTCTGGGTTAACCCACACTTGCTGCTACTGCTGCCACTAGACCTAGACAAGAAGCTCTTTAAGTCTGGGAGACTTTGAGCAGTTCAATTGTTAAGGCCTTGTCCCAAAATGTAAAATTAATTCAATTTCTTTTAGTATTATTTCAAAAAATACAACGTTAAATATGTCCTGCCATGAAGCGAAGACCGAGTTCCTGCAGGGTGAAGATGGAGAATGATCTCTTTATTCTTATCCACAACTCGCTGACTGATTATGCATGGAGGTGAAAGGTGCCTGTGTCCAAACAGCAAAACATTTTCCTTAGGAATATGGCTCTGACTTTACATTGCATTCGCTCACACTTTTCCAGAATGTTGTAAGTTAAGGTTGTACGATAGCCCGTACTTTAGGACTATTAAACAACTCATGCCAGAAATCAGAGCAGTTATGAAGAATTTCATAAAAATATGCTTAAAATCTCAAAGAAATAATATAAATAAAAGTACTGATTGGTTGCATCTTTACAGCCCTTAATTTGATCCTTTTCTCCACAATTTGAAGCTTATTGAGTATTTGTCTGCTAAGTAGGTTGGGTGAAACGTTCAAGTCAATTTAAGTGTTCTTGGTACTTTTGGGAGTGGCATCTGGAGCCTTATGATAATTTGTAATTATTTAAAAAGAAGTTAAGACATCTGGTTCCTGTTGCGTTCAATACATAATTACTTCAATTACACTCTAACAATCTCAAGTCTGTTCTGAAGCCATACAGTGAGGAACAATGATCCTTGTTGCATGTGTGGGATTTGGACAGTACTTTTTACTTTCTGTCATTACTGGCTGTTTGATGACCAAGAGGTTATTGGGAAGGGTGCATTCTTACAGCATTGTTATAGTCACGAGCTTACACTCTGTATGTGGGGGGGGAACAAGAAGTTCTCCTCTTCTTTTTTTTTTGTGACATAGATGGGTCAGAACAACATGAATGGACACCAAAGCACGAGCTCTGTCTGGAAGAGGATTTCTTTGGCTCCATTGCTGTAACAAAAGCCATTTACTATTTTCTTCCAGTACTGTCCCTATGTAAACCCTGCTGTAGAGGCACAGGAAGGGAAGAGAAGATTTGGTTGGGTAGAAATGTGACATGCAGCACTGCAGAGAGAATCTAAGTGCTGCTGCAACTCATAGTGCATTTCTGGGAAGTTATGTGAGACCACCACAGTCTTCCAAGCAGCTTAGGAGAGTCAGAGTACAAACTTCTTGAAGCTTCTTTCACTGTGGCCTGAATACTGTGCTCTGTGACTCTGAGAGGTGCAGCAGATTGTACTGCTGAAGTGTTTTCCAGGCTGGTTTGTTCTGTCCAGATCATGGAAGTCAACTATGCTCTTCATAAACCAAATCTGACCACAACAAAACATCAGCAAAAGCACTTGCTGATACAAGTATTTTCCTTCCAGCCCCAGAAGCTGATTATTGCCTCTTGAAGACAGAGTCCCAGTTGAAGAACAGCTGACTCTGGCTGTGCTCTTGAGCGTAACAGGAGATTGCTGGAAAGCAGCAAAAAAACCCCCTTGTCTTTAAGGCGGGAACTGCATCTTAAGGAACAAAAACGAAAATGCAGCTGTGCCACTTTTGTGGCTTTCTCTTAACTGCCTCCACCTGAGATACTGCCTGGAGGTGTTTTCTCTATCTTTGAATTGCAAAGGAAGGCAAGGTAAAATAAGGCCCTATGCAGTATGGGATCTAGGAGTGCTTCCCAAAGCTAAGTGACTGATCTGGGAACTTCTTGACTGAACCCCTCCTGCCTGCTCTGAGATCAGATTTGCACAGAGAGGCTGGAGGGGAGCTGCAGTTCCAGCAGGTTCCCTGCTCAACACAATTGATCTCTCAATGTCAGGATGTCTGTGTGGCCACTTAGACTATGCCTGCCCTGCAGTGCACCTGCAGTCCTTTGGTAACTCCTGTGTGTAGAGCATCCATCACAGAAGAACCTAAGCAGATGTTAAGTCTGGAAAAGAGATGCAAGGGAAGAGGTAGGAGGAATGATGCAGATCTGTGTCTCAAATGGAGAGTAGGTCAATAGGGAATTAGAGTTTAATATGTGTTTTATAGAGTTGAATATGTATTTTAAACAACCCATCCTTAAGAAGGCTGTAAGTACAAAAAAGCTTAACAAACAAAAAAGCTCAAAGACAGGGTAACAGAGAAATGTTTGCCACATAATACAGAAATCCAGCTGCTGCCTCCTATTCATGATGGTCCTCTTGCTAAACACTCCATCTTTGTGGCTGGTGGAAGGACTACTCTCTAACTACCCTATTTCTAAGACTTTTTTCCCCACACCTTCATTCTGGGCCACTGCTGGAGATAGGACCTGGATAAAGGGACATGCAGTGGTTCACTACATCCATGCATTAGAATACTTACACATGCATTTTGTGTTCATCATTTTTCATATTGTATATACAGTAATGCACATCCAGATGATACGTATCTTTATGTTACCAGATACATTAAAATATAAAAATATACACTGATGCAAATTTCTCTAATTTACTTTTCCTACTAAAAGTTTTATCCTTATGATTTACAGTGAAAAATGACAGCAGCATTAATTGCTTTGTGTTTAAGGAAGAGGTGGAAGGATATAAATTGTAATATTTGCAGTCCAGTCTGGAAGAGGAGCGAGACCTGTCCAGCCAGGGTGGAAAGCTGTGATCAAAGGAGTCCAAGCAGACATTGTGATGGTGAATTAGGTGGTGAAATTGTGAAGGAACAACCTTTGAAGGAAGTACCTTTCTGCTAAAATTGACATAAGTTGCTAGGAACACTCGGAAGATTTTAGACAGGTTTGTCTATTTTCTGCCCTGGCATCTGATACCTAAAACTGCAGAGTCAGAAAACTGACAAAACACAAAGTGTAGATGTGTTTCTGCACACACCTTACACAGTCTCCTTCTGAATGGTGATGAAGTAGCATCATAGAATTGCATGCATTTCTGCATTATGACTTAGAGATTTCAGTAGGAACAAATCAATCTGTAAATCATTTTTCTTCATTTATATGCCAGTCTCCTGGCCAGTAATCCAAGTCAAGAAACGAACAATCAGGCTTGAATTTACAAGGAAGAATCTGTTCTGACAACTATTCACACATATTGATGAAAGAAAAAAAGAAAGATTCAGATTAAGACCAAAGTTTGAACAGACTGTGCCTGTAAAAAAAAAAGACTTTTATACATCAGTGGGAATTAGTTTTTTACAAGCTATATCCTTCATATTTTTGTCATTTTTTTCCATGTGAGGGTCAATTATCTTTCTGACAATACAAGCTACTTATCAAAATTTCTATTTAGCCCAAGTCACAAGACACTTAACACATTCCTCTGTGAGAGAAGCTCCAAGACTATCTCAGACATGTGAGATAATAACCTCAAGGATTCTCACCAGTCTGCCACAGGATGGGGTATGAGTCTGTGTGCAGCTGTGACACACATTCTTCAGAGGCATCAGCTTTAGCAACTACATTTCCTCTAACACTGGGGGATTCAAATTACCCAGTAGCCTCTCACTTACATGGACTTGCCACTGGTCAGGTGAGATAGGTTTGGCTTTGAATCCCCACCTTCACTTTTTAAGAGTGGTGGCCTCTTCCTCAGCACAACCCCACTGTAAGGATTCCAAAAACAAAACCACTGCAGACATCCTAGAAGTCATACAGTGCAACCATCATTGTATTGTGAGGTTGAGATCAGCGTGTTACATGTTGACAAATGCAGTTTAAAGAGTTATTAATTCCTATCCCCTTCCCTGGATGCTCAGCTCGCCACTTCTACCAAATAAAAGTTATTCCCTCCATTCCCTTTGCTCTAGTTTAACTTATTTTGTTGATGGTCTTTAAATTGCATCTGTGAAATAATCTGTCCTAAATTTCTACTAAACACACAAACAGAAAGTCAGTCACAACTCTGTTTTTCTTCAAGTACATTGCTCTGGGATGGAAAATAGCCTCAAAATATCAAACCTGATAAAATCTGTAGTACATTGCTCTCTTCCACATCAAAAAGCTGAACATTGTGCTCTTTGATATAAAAAAAGTTATTTATAGCTTCAGCCTAAAACCTGCCTCTGTTACATGGTGCCTGTTTCAGCTCAGACCCCTGACTGGGGCAAAGGCTCTCTCCAATTCCATGTTTGTAGAGAACTTACCCCATGGATTTTTTTATTAGGAGTTAATCCCTAGACAAAATCCCAAAGAGCATGAAAGAATATTGGCAGAGGCTGAGCCAGCATTCTATATTTGGACTGAATGTAGATTATAACAAAGAGTTCTTTTGAAGAGTTATAGTCAGTGCCTTCCCTTCATCATTGGTTGTGCTACCACAGTCATTGCATCTCCTCCAGTTTCAGCAGAGTGGCAGCTGTTTATAAGTTCTTTGCAAGTGTAGCTTCCTATATTTTATTTCATAGTGTCATGAGTCCTACTGCAGTTCCTTGCACCATGTTAGGTTAAAAAAGTCTGCTAGAAAAAGTAGCAGCTTGTTAGGCTTTGCAGGCTCAATAAAGGCATTATGAACTTCTGTTGGCTACAAGTAGCTGAGAAAAGGCTTATCATCAGGGCTGGCACTTTGCAGAAACTCACGTAACTTTAAAAAGAATTTCAGAAATTCCATATTAAAATCATTCAAGGCTTCTAGATTATTTTTGAAAGTAGGATTTCAGTTTATAGCTCCTTTCAATACAGGAAGAGCACATTGATAGGAATATGTTAGCTGTGTCCTGCTGTGATATTCCATCTCAGTTTAAAAGCAGCACTGTAAAGAACATGCTGAATACAAGTTGAAATAATTTTGCTATGAAGTGTGATCACTAAAGCACAGCTGTTCTTCATGTGTGTCCAGGACTGTTCAAGGGCTAGGAAGAGAGGAAGAAATGATCTGACACCTGTACTTGTAGAGACAGCTTACTATAGTATAAAAAAAAAAAAAAAAAAGCATTATTTTAACCTGTGTTATCATTGCCATACAGTGCATTAATCAGGACATGAGTAATCTACAAATGTATTGATCTTGCTTTGCCTTATTTATTTCTTGCTTTACTTACACCCTCTATGTCACTGTGACAAAGCAAGCTGTCAGAAGGTAGAAAGAGATGCCTTCTACAGGTGATAACATTTCTAAACAGTAAAAGCCTAATTCTCCTTTTTTACACTCAGATACATGACCTTGCAGACCATTTCAGAATCCTCACTTATGAATCTTCTGCAGTAAAGGATAAGAGAGAGTAAAGAAAATTGGTGAGACAATTTTAAGTCAAGAAGTGATGTATTCTGGAAAAAATCTCGAGACAACAGTAAAGACTACTGAAAAACCAATGTATACAAACCTATCACAGGACACTGTACACTCACTGTTCCTATTGAAGATACAGCAGCTGCAACAACCCTCAAACAGATCCTCACACCTCATACAATCTGTCTAATGGATCAGGTGTTACAAAGAGGTGGCAAGTGGTAGACTTGTTATTTCCATAAGCTGGAGCCATTGCTAGTCCAAAAAAGCATATTGGGTTTGTACAGGACAGTCTATCTGGAAGACTTCCTAAAGCTTTAAGGAGATCAATACCATTATTCTTATCTTGCAGCTAGGAAAAGTGAGGCATAATAAAGAGAAACTACTACTTTGAGATCATCTGAAAGACTGATGCCAAAGCCCAGAGTGAGGTGCATATTTCATGTGTTCTAGTCCAAACTACTACCAAGTTAACATCTTTGCAACTATTCCAGTTCATGTTCCTGAATACACTTGTATAAAATTCCAGCAGATAAATCATCAGAGGTGCAATGGGGGTAGACTATACCAGTGCCATTGCCTCTTACCTGTACCTCCAAATCATCAAGCAGAGATCCCAGAGAGCAGCTTCCTACACTTGGGAGGCACCAGTTGCATAATATATTAAAGGCCTCTTACTCTGGCAGTGTTTTTGAACTGTTGCCAAATACCATCTGTGCTGGTTTCTGCTGGCTCAGTTTTGTGAACTAAAATAGTCCTGAAATAGTTGCTGACATAATTTCTCAGCATTATAGTAGGAGGCTATGGCGTATAGATAAAACAGAACCTCTTTGCAGTGGTGTCCTGAACCTATTCAAACTGTACTCACATTTTTTGCAGATTCCTGAACATGTGCATTCTCAAAAGCAGAGACCTCAGAAAAATTCATTATGGTTTCTGCATCTTCTTTCAGCTACAGGGGAACACTTTTATTTCCTGTTCCTAACACACCAGAAACATATGACTAATTCTATTCAATTTTTTCAGCCACACCTTTAACACAGAGACACCTTCTATGTTCCAGGATGCTGAATTCTAGATTTTAATACAATCTAAAGCTACTTCTGGTAAAAGAATCTCTACCACAATGAAAATTACCTAGTAATATTAGAAAGGAATAAATTGTGATTTTGTGTCACCAGTGATGACACTGATGTCAGCCTATTGATCCAGACAGCTAATATGCTCATAAAGTATTTACAAGCACAACTTTATTTAAAATGTTCTAAAAATCAATGTCAAGCAATAAATCCAACTTACCTGTGAAGAGCTTCTGTGGTAAGCTGAGTAGTGAAGTGGTCCAGAAATAGCAGTATCATGTGGTAAGGATGGATACTGACTCTGCATTGGATGGGGATGCTGGTTGCTATAGCTACCATAGTTGTAACTTCCTGTGTATCTAAAATCCATTAAAAAACACTGTTTAGTATGCATAATAATTGTATGGCAGCTAATGTTTCTATAACTTTTGAGACATCCAGTTGTACATTTTTGCATAGGAGAATGATATTTTAAATAACCTTTGAAAAAAAAAAAATTCCCAGCTCAGCTGGCAAGCAGGTGCCATCTAGTGAAATGATGCTTTCAGCACCACAGCAAATAGACTTGTCATGTTTCTCTGACTACTTTTAAATTGAAGACTCATTTGTGCACTTTCTAAGGAGAAAGTGTCTTTCCTTTTTGTTATTATTTTATTGCCATGTTCCTAGTAAATTGCTCTCCAGGGTGAGGAAGTATGGTAATATTTGACTTAAAGAACTACACTTGGAGTGGAGCTGTCTCCTTGTGCCGTGGTCAGATGTTCCCTTTTTGTGAGGGAAAGATTTGTATTAACTTGCATTTGAAACATACAACATACAGCTTTGCACAACTGACTCAAGAATAGAGTGGGATTTGAGGGTGGAGAACTTGCCTACTTTCTTTTTTTTATTTTTTTACTTTTATTCCAACCCCTTGTCTAGGGACAGCCAGGGGTTAGGAAGGGAACAGTTTCTTTAGCTGTAAGAAACTGCAGGGTCAGTGTTTGTTGGCCACCACTACTTGGGCCATTCACTATCAGAAGCTGCATGGACATTTTCTGAAACCTCCCCATCTTTGTGTAGCCATGTGAGCATCTGAGGCTAATTCAACACAGAAATTTAAAGGCTCTTGAAATATATGCTATTGAAATAAAACACAAACCATGAGAAATAAATAGGGTAACCAATCCATTGTGAGAAGGCAGTTATGTGCTCAGATTGATAGCCTCTCTGTTGAGAGTAGGAGAGAGAGAAATAGCTATGCCATGGGATTTTTTCACACTGTAGTAGGCAAACATCTTGTGTTTTAATTCTTTCTACACAACACACTGGTAAGCACGATCTGTAAGATCAGCATGAGCCTGGCATTTCCTGGTGCTGCCTTCTCTGCTTGAAGAAGATACTTGCCTATCTAGCCCCTTCTGTAGTCCCAGGTGACCTTGGAGTCCCAGACAAAGCCAAGTCCTGTAAGGTAGTGTTTGCACTTCAAGCTTCCTCTAGTCATTAAGGATGCTGTGTCCTAGCCTGGAAGCTATTGATCTTGTCTCCATTCACTCATCACTTTGGCTAAAATATATCACTTTAATTCACTTGAGCATGGAGTTATAACATCTCTTACCCTAATCTCTACTGTGTACTTTTGGTCAAGAAAACTTCTCTCTTCAGGTTCAGGAGAGAGAGCAACTGAGGCCATGAGATGGAGATGACCATGCTCCTTCAAATCTAATATTTTCCTGCCTATCTTAAAGTGCTTGGCTGAGGAAACCTTAATCTCTCTAAGAAAAAAAAAAAGTGTACCTGAAAAATCTAACAGAAATCTTTTTTGCCGAGTACTATGTCTTACAGTGACTGCCAAACCACTTCTACAATCTCTGACAATTGGGGACAATACACAGATGTCATGTCTTTGGGAAAGTGCAGCTGGGAACTGGGAGTTACTCTGGAGTCCAGCAGCTGTGATTCAGCAAGGATGGTTGGTTGTTAGTAAAGAGAATAATGCAGAGCCCTGCATCTGTGACCTCATAACTCCTTCAGTGGTACAGCTTGGGGCCATCTGGAGAGAAAGCAACTTTGCAGAAAATTACTTGCAAGTTCTGGTGGACAAAAAGTTGAACATGAATCACCACTAATGAAGAAAATCAGCTTTGGGCTGTGCTAGCTGGATTGTGGGCAGCAGATTATTCTGAAGAACTGATTATTCTTCTCTATTTGGCATTTTGGAGACCACACCTGAATTACTGTATCCTGTTTTGGGCTCTCCATTCTTAAAAAGACATTGACTTGACGGACTGAGTTCTGTGGGGGGCCGTTAAGACAGGTAGTGGACTGAAGCACGTCAGGAAGAGAGCTGGGTTTGCCCAGACTTAAAAAGAGAGTCAAAGGGATGATCTCTAACTATCTAACAGGAGAGCAGAGACCACCTAGAGATGAACCCTTCTCAGAGGTGTACAGTGACAGGGTGAGAGGCAACATCTGTTGGAACATAGGAAAATCCAATCATATCTAAGGTTTCTTTATTCTATCAATATCAGAGATAGTTCATTTATAGTCCTGAGGCCCCACACATGTGGAAAGGACCACTGTGGGTATAAGAGATGATTTAGTGGAGTGAACTAGGAAAGATTATGGACCTTGTGCTCACTATGGACCTTGTGACAGCTAGTATTGCTTGCTATAAGGCTTGTTTTAGCAAGGGGAAACAGATCATGTAGCCCTTTCTTATTTCTGGTAATAAGCATTTGGCCTTGATCAATTCTTACTATACAGAGAGCAGTTTTATCAATTAAAAATTCACATTACTTTCTATAAGTGTCTTGAAGCACAAACAATCTGTAAAAAACAACCCAATAGCCTGAATTTCATTCTATAACTGTCCATATCCAATTATGTCTTAGGAATTACTAGGACTTTATGTTGTTCCAAGGCTTCAGTTCTTAAATATCTTTACATTGTGGAATATTGTGGTATAAAGCACTATGAGGTATTGATTTAGGTATTCTATCTCAAGATGTTTTGGAGCCCTTATACTTCATAGAGGATAACCTTAAGTGAGCAAGAGTGGTAGTAACCCCAGCAGAGCTACTGTCAGAGGACTCTCAGGTATGCTAGATAGCTAAGAGTCTGAATTTGGTGGGAATTGCAGCTGGGGAATGGCTTGTGGCCTCCATACTGCTGATGCTCTCTGGTGGGTCTTCTGCTTGGGAGAGAGGCAGAATTTTTGTAGCTTCAGCAGCTGCTTCTTCAGAAACCTGGGAATCTTGGTGCAGATTTGTTTTGTTTTTTTTTTTTTCTTTCTGGGGTAGCTGTCTGTTTGAATCTTGCATACAAAATCTTTTTCTTTTTCTCTCTGAAGATATAATTCTTTAATGATTTTAATCAAGCTCTATCTCGAATCTGTGACTGTAACTTCTGTAAGTACTATATGAGTTTTGTCCTTCGACACATGGGTGAGGTCACTGGATTTCCCTGTGGGCTTTTTTTCAGCAACATGTCTATAGCCTGTCACATCAGACCCAAATAATATAAAAATTGAAATACCAATATGTTACTTTTGCTGTACACCCAAACTAAGTACAATTTATAATGAATAAAAAAACCCCTCTAAAAGTACTCTAGAGAGAGCAAATGAGATCAGAAAGTCTTTGTGATAGAAGCCATGTAAACAATTAACAGAGAGCCTATCCCTGTGAGCTTACAAAGTGAATTCCAAAAAAGAAGGCAGATGTGATTGAAATATTTAGAAACATCACCAAAGTGATTCTATCCATGTATCACACATAAAACCAAAAGGCAAAATGAGTCAGTTTATAGAATTCTTCATTGCTCTTCAGAAAAGTTGATTCACCTAGATGAGAAAGTTTCCTTACATCACATACCAGAGACAAAAGATTCCTTTAGGATCAATGAATTCAGACATATATGCATATATATATTATATATACACTGCCTTACTGTGGCCTGTTCCAATTTTTGCATTCTATTAGGTCCTGAACCTCCCTACTGCCTTTTTTTTCCCCTTTACTAAACAATAATACTGCTGGAGAGACAGATGTTCCATATCTCCATATCCAGGTTGTTCCAGTAAGGGATTAGCAATGACTTTCACACAAAAATCCAAACCTAACTACATCCAAGAGGGAAGCAGATGCAGGGTTCAAACTAATCTACTGTCACCCTTCTACACAGTATGCAACCTCCCACACTGGGAAAACACTTCTGCAAGCTTAATGAGTATGCAGGGGGGCTGAGGAACACAGAAAATTCTTTTGAACCTCTTGCATCGTGTCAGCATCTGAGTATTTGCTAATCTTGCCATGTGCCTGGCCCTTCCCCATCAATTATTTTGTTACTGTTTCTTTCTAATTATGGATATCTATGAGCTCTACAATCACTCAAATGGGGATTGCACAGATCTGATGATGAAGATGGGATTAGAATATTATGATGAAAATGTGGCTATTTCTCAGAACGTTGTGCACTTTTTTTATTTGCAGGTCTAACAATAGCCACAGAATCACTGAACCACTGAGGCTGGGTGTGTGGAGGTTGTCTGGTCTAACATCCATCCCCCACCCAAAGCAGGGTCTGTTAGACCAGGCTGCTGAGGATCATGTCCAGATAGGATTTCTGTATCAGCAAGGATAAAAACTCCATTGACTTTCTGGGAAACTGCTCTGGTGTTGGATGCATTTACATTAAAATGATTTTCTTCTGTCTGTTTATGTTTAAACAGAATTTCTTGTATTTATGCCTATTTCCTTTTGACCTGTCAAAAAACACCACTGAGAAGAACCTGTCTCCAACTTCTTTGCATCCCCCAGCAGGTATTTATACACATTGATAAGACTTTCCCTGAGCCCTCTCTGCCTGATGCTTGACAATCCCAGCTCTCAATCTCTTTTTGGATGACAGGGACTCCAGGCCTGCAATCACTTAAGTGGCCCTTTCCTGGATGTACTCTGCTATGTTTGTCTCTGTCTTGTACTGGGGGGCAAAGAATTGGATCCAGTGCTTCAGATGTGATCTCAGCAGTGCTGACCAGAGGAGAAGGATGACCTCTCTTGAGAAATGATATAGCAAGGTTGTTCTTTGGGCACATTTAGCCTTTGGAATAGAACATGGCACAGGAAAACAGAAATCAGAGAAGAAATCTACTGAAGCCTTCTCTTTTATAAAATATTCTCCAAGTCCACTGTGTTTTTAAATAGAATTTAAAGACATTAAAAAACTCAGACATAATAACAGAAGAATAACAACACTCCTAGAATGATGATATCACAACAGATTGATATCAACAGACAGATTTCACTGCATCTCCAAAAGAAATCCCTAAGCATAAGTTAAGACAAAACCCACAAAAAAGGTTGAAGTGCTTACCCATGTTCTTCTCTGTGGGGATAAACAGGTATCCGGTGTGTGACAGATGATGATGGTACATGTGGACTTCTCATGCAGGGCAGCTGTTGGGAATTTTCAGCAGGTGACCCAGCAGCTGTTGTTACAGTGTAGGTGAGTGACCACGTATAGGATTGCATAGCTCCTGCAGACAAACAAGAATTAAAGGAATACAGCTATCATGGGCTGTAGTTCACAGAGGTGTTATGCTTTGAGATGGTTTCAGAAAAGGAAGGTAATAGGCACTGAAAATTGAAACAGCATCAACCAAAGTGAATAAAACAGTTATTTCTGAGGCATAAATAAAATAGAAATATACCAGCTGTTGTTTGCAAAAATCCAGAGATACAAGATATATCTGGAATAGCTCAGATTGAACTTTCAGTGTGGTGCTGTAATTTGAGTCTATCGTTTTTCAGAAAAAAAAAATGGCATAGGAATTTGAAATAGGGGAAGAGCAGTGCTATTATTTCTCAGGCACGATGCACTGAGCCCTGAGGTCTTTCTCTCACATGGAGTGGGCTCCTGGCCTGTTCAGCTCTGAGGCTGCTCAGGCCTGGAGTGAGGCAGGAAGTATGCTCAGAACAATGAAGGATTAGAAAAAGCTGGATGTTATGCAAATGAATTTCTTGAATCCTTTTGCAGTTTGTATCTGTTCCACCAAAGTAGGTACCAGGCCTTGCAGCGCCAACACAGTTGCAGATTTCCAGATTACAGCAAATATATAGACTGAAATAGCCTAGCCATTTTCTTCCCCCAAATCATGTTTCTTTCTTCTTTCGAGGTGGCAGGGACTGGACTTAATTAATTTTTTCATGTAGAGCATTTGTGGGAAGAGCAAAGCAAAGAAGTGGGCTTTCCATTTTGCTTGGAAGGTGCTGAGTTTTTTAATCATCCTGATCCCTTCCAGGCAGGAACTCCAGCTTCATGAGCCAGCTGCTGAGAAACCTTTGTCCTTTGCACACACCCCTTTCACTCAGGAAGCTGACAGATCCATTGTTCCAGCATAACACAGCTCTTGCTGGAGGTCATGACCATACTGGCTGAGATTACCCTGCAAATGAGGACCAGAACACTGAATTTAACCCAATGTGAACGCTAGTTTGGGGGTCTCTGGGCACTCGACTCTCTTTCAGTAACTAAAAGGAATTGCAGGAGGTGACTTGGGGTTTTTTTCAGTGTGGATTCTAGGACTTCCTGTGGTATGAAAGGGCCTAATTCAGAGCAGGAAATGGTTGTATTACCAGGTCTGTGTCCACCCCCTGGCTTTGGGGAACGAAAAGCCTATCTCAGATGTGCATCATTTTCTTCAGGTGTATGTGATTTTATTTGCCAAAACCAGACAAATAATGTTTTGAAATAGGAAGTGCTTAATTCTGGGTGTGAACGAGGGCCCTCTGAGCTTCATGAGGTAAGTCGAGCTTGAAATACATGAGCAGAATGTGATTTGCTGCTCTGACAGAGGAGACATCCTTGGATGTGTTATCACCAAGGATATTCGTGCTTGGCTTCTTTTCACACACCTGCATTTTCTGTCACTGACTCTTGAACTTTCAGTCTTTTATGTTTTGCCATTGAAGAGGACCATGGAGATCCATGAGGCCAAAGAGGAGACATATGTATCAGTACTGCTGTGGCTGTGGGCAGTCATGGTTCCTTGAGTGGAAGAGAAGTGTTTAAGGAAGGCTATTTTCACTAGAAGATAGAGTTTTTGTGGAAGGGGACAAAACTAGTTAGGTAGTACTTATGTAGTTTTGTGGTCACCAAGTACCTTCATTTGAAAACAAGAGGGAAAACTGTTTTGAAAATATCAGCCACTTGTCTGCAGAATATTTTGGTGAAACATTTCAGTTTTAAAAGGTCAGCCTATTTTATCCTAGTGTTATTTTCCAAAACAAAATTTGAAACTTTGTTTCAAAACCAGCCTAAATTCAAAAGGCAGAAACAAAGATAAAAGAAAGAAAAGAAGGACAATAAAGATGGTGTGAAACCCCCCAAAGATATTTCTAGGTGTCATACTGGGTTTTTTCATTTTTTTGCTCTTTAAGTTCACCATAAACCGAAAATTTTACTTCAAACTGATTTCATTTTTTTGAAGAAAAAAAATAGCCACTGAGCCACAAATCTCTCAACCTTCCTTGATCTTAAAGAAGAGTTAATAACCGGGCCAAAAGATCTTTTGTACTTTACCAAATATGGTTAATTTGGCTGGCCCCAGCCATTATCACAGCCTTTTTTTTTTTTTTTTTTAATAATAGGGATCTTATCTCAGTCTGAGGAAAATGAGTCAGGACAGCAAATTGTTTCATGTGCTGCCTGTGGGAAGTTAGACTCTTTGAATGTGAGGACTTGACCACTCCTGGCATTCAAGTCTAACTGGCAGCTTCCTCAGTTCAATTTTAAACTAAACGCTTAGGGTGTAACATGCTTTGTGCCTGTCAGACAACACAGAAAAAAATACAAAGAATAGGTCTTGCACTGGAAGACTTGTGAATATCTTTAATTTGTCTGACCAACAATTATCCCCTGTGATAAAAGATAGTACTTCACACATCTACTATAGGAAATATTTTGGAGGTTATGGTTTGGAAGCAAATGTATGTTGGTTTTTACTATGGATTTGCAGAATGGCAGAAAGGTGTTCACATGTTTTTTTCCGGATGTTCCTGGGACTCTACATTTGCCTCAGTCCTCCTCCCCTTGGTGGAAGGAATGCCATTATTTTCAGTGACCTAGTCACAGATAGTGACAGGAAGGCTAGAAGAAGGCAATAGATTTGTAAACGTGTGTACATATATATCTGTTCAGGCAGGACACAACCAACATTGTGGAGCGAGAAAATGGAGGAATGAACTAAGTCTGGAAGTTTTTCAGAGTTAGCTTTTTCATGTCCCAGCCCTATATTATGAACTTCCTCAGCTGGCTGAGGAATTGAACTCCAGGAGATGAAATCTCTTTTAGATATGACTGAACCCAACTGAACTGCTTTCTGAAATAAGCAAAAACAATAGTGATTGAGCAACACTTTGCTCTTCTTTGTCTTCTGAACAAGCAGGGTTTGATTAAAATTGGGAAGCTCATTTATTATTACTCCTTTTTCCTTTCTCTTTTAATGAAAAATTTGATTTTGAGAGTACTAACCAAGAGGCCATCTGACCTGTAGTAGCGCTGAATATAACTGAATATAACTATCAGTCCAACTGCCTCTGGTACCATCATGTACACCAGTGGAGAAAGAAACAAAAGTTGCTTCACGATGCTGTGTTTTATATTTGCTTTATGCTGGGGTAAATGACCACCCAGTTACATGCAAGACACTCACAGCACTGTCTACTATGTCTGATAGTAAGCAGTACTGTCACCCTAAATAATCAGAAATCTGGAGTCAAACCTCTAATCTGCCCCTGCACAATGAAGAGATTATATTAACTATCAGCTTTAATAAAAAACACAAACTCTTCCATTTGGAAGAGGTGAATTTCCTTTTTAAATCAGAACTTTTGAATTTTAAACTCTGCAGCTATGAGAATTAAACCCTGATTTTTTAACAACAGTTGTTGTTCTCATGTAATCATATAAGTCCAGGAGCTGAAGCTGTGGGGAAAATAAAAAAGAAAAAAACAATAGAAATCTGTTGTACTCACAGACAGATATGAGAGGTGGTAGCTCTATGCAAGTATCTCCTCTGCCAGATTCCCAGAACTTTAATACCTAGCCTAGACTAGGATGAACACTGACTTAAAATGACCATTGCTGACCTGAAAAATCATTTCACTCATATATTTCTTGAAACTAAACACTAAACTGCATAGATCAGTTTACCAATATATTAGGAACTACTTACAATTCAGTGTTCATTTTTAGTTGTCTAAAAACTATTGCACTGCCAAGTGAGTAATCACAGCTTTAAGAGGGACTTTAAGAGAGAATAGCATAGTCAGCCATATAGCTATCACTTTTATTACAATATTGTTGCAGTTTGAACAATCATTAATCTGGCCTTTGTGATTTAGACAGGATGGAGCCTAATTATCCTTTCAAATGTCTAGTAACTTAACAAAAAGTTTTAAATAAAATGTTCGCTGAGCCATGCCAGATGTTCTACCACAGAATGCTATATATAGGATTTACCTTTCTTTTGCTCAGTGTCATATAATTGCAACAGTTTAATTTGCTGGTTTTGTGACTGACTAAAGGAAAAAAGGTTAAAATGCAACTTTAATAGTTAACTTTTATTGCTAATGCCACAAGCAAGAAAGAGGTAATGATGCCTTAAACCGAGGAACTGAGAGTTTGGTGGTAACCAATGGAACCACTTCTAAAGGTCTGTAAAGCATTTGCTGAGGTTTACATTTACCTTACAAAAGGCATATAACAAAATCAATGGTGTACTTCATATATATCTCTCCAGAACAGAGGTTCTTGTTCAAAAACATTATGTGTGTTAACACCACAAAGATGCTATATAGTTTGATTACATGTACTGTATCTTCAGCAATCCTACTTTAAACATTATCCACTTCCTATAGCAATAACATGGATAACATGGTTATTTTGTATTACTTTCTGTGAATGAACCCTGCATTCCATAGTCTTACAATTAGCAAACTTAAAAGGTGACCCATTCATCTACATGATGAACATGAGAAATGGAGGTATTACTAGTTGCACAAATTAAGACCATGAATAGCTACATACTCATATTTAATGTTTACCAGACCATTAACTTACATTGACAAATTTGTCTTGCACTGGCAAAAATGATTTTCACACTTGCAAAAGTGAGACTGCACCAGACAGTAAGAATAAAATCCAATTCAGCCAAACAGTTTTTTTAAAAACAACCTAAAAATGAAAAACTGGAAAACAACAGTGAACTGACATAAACAAAAATAGCTTTCTTGCCTGAGAAGCTGTATGGGAACACCTATACTAGGCTCTGCTGCCTGTAGTGTGGGAATAGGACTTTTAACCACTGTTCCCAAATAGTCCTTTTTCTGCTTTGAGACCTCAAACTAACAGACCTTGGCCTTACCAGGACATAAAGAAAGTCAGATTGAGAGAATAAAACAGACTATAGAAAATAGTGAACAACATCAGAACAAAAAGGAGTTGCATTTGCAATGTTTGCCTGAGTCCATTCCACTGCCATTAGTGGTGGGATTAAGGAGGGATAGGTAAAATCTGTCCAGTTCCCAGGTCTGTCCAGATCTGTCCCTGTCAAGTACCTAAATCAAGTGAACTAAATGTAGGATACCAGATAGCTGAAAATATAGGCTATTATATAAATATGGAATAAGCTTTAGGTTAATAGTTATCGTAGTCACATGGGGTTACAGTCTCTGCAGCCTAAACACAAGTCCCTCAAATTTCCATTTCTGTCAGTGCCACTGGAGAGCACACAGTTCCCTGCTTTTTAGTATTTTACTTCTGGGTAGAGTTCTGTATCATATTAATTTCTGGTTATAATATCACAGCGAACCCATTGGGTCACAGTGTCTACAGAGCAAGTTACCCACAAAATCAGTGTTTCCAGACTCAAGCACAGACACCAGATCCAGCACTGCCTGATCCAAAACATTTTGCTCACCTACCATGTCTAGGAATCATGTGTGTCTTGTCTAACTGTTCCGGAGGTAATACCAACCTATTGTCCTCTTAAATATGGTACAGTCTCCAACAGAGAGAAAACCTTACATTTCAGTCTAGAGACAAATGTTCTTAAATCTCTTTCCACCACAACTATGCATTGTGCTTCCCTGTGGTGCCTTTGAAACATGAAAAAGATTTGTCAGAAAGATTTATGAGTCCTATAGACACTGCCAAATTCTCCAGTGTGGTAAATCATCATTTTCTGACATTTCTTTCAAGAAGGTTTTGCAACTTTTCTAGTACATCAGAAAACTGATAGTTTCCACACTCTGATTATACACCCATTTCACTGAGGAGCAGCAAAACTGAAATTTCACTGCCTGGAATACCTTCTGAAAGTCATTCATGTTTCTGCCTTTTTTTTGTATCAGTTAAGAAAACAATCTTTTGATCATACAAAATCTGTGGGCCCACCAGAATACAACTACCTCAAGAGTTGCCATAAGAGAGTGTGCAACTGAAAACAGGATTCAGATGTGTAATTTCTGGTCTCTAACACTGAAAAATGAAATTTATCAACATTATGTAAAACATTGCCAAGAGAAACTTGCACAGCTACTTAGACGTATTTGAGTCTCAACTATGTTGAAAGATATCCAGTTCCCACTTTACTTACTAGGAATTCCTGAACCACTACCGGTTCAGGATTATGAAAATCTCACTGAACCCCAAATATTTGGCACATTTCCTTAAAGTATATAAAAATTTTCAGAGAGACTGGTTGCCCTTAAAGCAACTGAAGATGCTCGAAAGTGCTACATTCATAAATAATTCTTTTTGGGCATTGCTAGAAATGTGAAAAAAAAATGTTTGATTTTAAAAGCCCTTTAGAAATAAAGTGACAAATCTGCTCTTCTGAAGGCCTCAGCTATTGGAGAAGAAGTGGTATGTTGAGATTTGAGATCTTCTGGTAGATCTTTGGATACCAAACACCAGATCTTTTTCCTGCTAGATATCATGCTTGGATACAGTGAGAGGTAGAACTGGTACTTTAAACAGATTTCTGTTTTGGAAGGCTTGTCAACTCTTGAAAGATAGTACATCATGTTCTCAGTTTCAGATGGCCAAAAGCAAAAGTCATCTTCAAGCACATCCATCTACCATAACTCTACCTACCTGTTGTAGGTGCTATGACACCATACTCTGGGGACTGGTTGCTGACAGGTGAGGGGGCAGAGGGCACTTCCACTGAGGTGGCAGATTTAGCTGGGGAGAATGGCACTGGGGAGGGTGTTGGAGGAGCTGGTTCACTCAGAATAATTTCTTCTCTTAGTTCTGCTGCAGGGTGAGAGAAAAATAATTAAACATATTTAAAGGTAGTGGAACACTGAGAAACCAAAAAAAAAAATAAAAAAAAAAAATTAAGCAAGCAGTTAATTTCTGTAGCTGTATTTCAAGAAATACATTGTGGGATTCACAAATTTTTGAAAGAGTATTTCTATAATGTTCCACTTAGCCTTCATTGTATCTTCATAAGACCTCTTAAAGGAAAGTGCTGTTTTTCCTGTTGTGTAGAGAGGAAACAAGTGTACAGCTAGCTTACAGTTTGTATTCCTGTAGCACACTATTAGATACCCAAATTAGGAGTCCAGTCTGAGTCAGGTACTCCTACTCCTTCTAGAGACATTGGAAGGAAAGAGGAATATCCATGGGATTCCAGTGGCTTTTGGCCATGACCTTCCTTCATCATTGACTAAAAAGAGGAAGACACTCCAGATAGTGCTAAAGCTATGTGGAATGTACACAGGGATAAGCAACTCGTTTGTGGAACAAAAAAAAAAAAAAAGAAAAAGAGGTCTTTCAGCACATAGAAGACATTACCCTAATTACTGAAATATTGTCTCATAAATCTACAGGGTGAACAAATTAAACTACCCCTAAAATTACAAGTGAAATTTTCCAAAGGTAGCAAAGAGCTTCAACATAATAAAATTAATGGGAGGTGCAAGGAAGGTAGAACACTAAGAATCCCTCCTTACTGCCCTGCTGCAGTCTCTCAGCAGCGAGACTAAAGGTAATCCCTGTTCACTTCTGCTCTGGTGAGTCAGTGCAGAGTGGAGCAGGACTTAGAATATGCTTCTGTACAGGCACTTAGAACACAAGTCCATCAGAAACAATACCTTTGGGTTTTGTCTTTCCTTGCTGCTCCCATCTCTCCCTCTTATTTAGACTGGTAAAATACATTCTAATCTGCTTTTGTGAGACCCCACCTGGAGTACTGTGTCCAGTTCTGGAGCCCCCAACACAAGAAGGATGTAGAGCTGTTGCAGGGCCATGAAGATGATCAGAGGGCTTGAACAGCTCTCCCATGAGGACTGGCTGAAAGAGTTGCCTGGAGAAAGCTCCAGGGAGACATTATAATGGCCTTTCCATATCCAAAGGGGCTAAAGGAAAGTTTGGGCGGGAGTTTTTGGAAGGGCAGGTAGCAATAGGACAAGAAGGAATAGATTTAAACTGAAAGAGGGTAGATTCAAGTTAGACATTAAGAAAAATTATTTTCTGTGAGGGTAGTGAGACACTGGCACAGGTTGCCCAGAGAGATTGTGGATGCCCCCTCCCTGGAATTGTTCAAGGCCAGGTTGGATGGGGCTTTGAGCAACCTGGCCCATGGGAGGTATCCCTGCCCATGCAGAGAGGTTGAAACTAGATGATCTTAAAGGTCCTTTCCAACCATAAACATTCTATGATGCTATGAGTTACATCCATGAATTTATCCAGTGTTAAACCAGGGTGGGAGAAAGACTGGGTTCAATGAAATACGCTGGAGGCCTAGACAGGCTAACCATGGTAAAAGGCTCAGTACAGAAATCTCTTATGGGAATGCCAAGTGTGTGTTTAGGAATGGGATTCAGACACCCAGAGTTACAGCATGAACCAGGCAGGCCTCTTTTAGAATGTATTAACCAGGGACAACCCCCTCACAAATGATATTTCAAATCATGATGGAACCACAGAACACTTTGCTTCTACGTTTAGATGAGGGTAAAAATGTGTCTTAACATACAAATAGTGAATCCAGTGGAACAAAACAACAGAAGATGAATAAAAGAACAAGCTTACCTGTGCTTCCTTCTCCTTTCATTGCCCTCATTAGCTCATTAGCTCTCTCCTGACAATGGAGTGATTCTAGCAGGTACAATACATAGTCATCAAACATCAAGTGAATAAGGTGAAAAGACCCTGGTAATAAAGTGAACAAACAAAAAAGCCATTTGCTATCTCAATACACTCATTAAACCAATGATTACAGTATTCAACACAAACAGTACTGAGTACTCACTATACTACTGTCACTAAAATATCTCTCATTCAAGGTAAGAGGTCAAACTAAAACATGAGACTAACAAGCACTGTTCACTCTTGGATTTATACAGGACTATAGAACCTGTTATTGTGGTTTGTGCTGCAAGGAGGCATCCTGACTGAGATCTGGGACTTGATGCAGTTTCCTTCTCCTACATCGCATTGAACCACTTAGACAATTACACTACAGTGGAATTGTTTCCTTTTATGTAAAGGACCAGATATATGTTCCTATCAGAATTAGAATCCTTCCTTAGTGGTGACATGCCCTGGTATGAATTTTCTGAACTACCTGTGTCACTGAACACAGAAACAAGAAACTAATCAATAGGAAGGTAAAAGCAATCTTTCAAATCTCCTGCTGGTGTATCTCTATTGCCTTGCCTAGACTGCATGAGACATCTATTAACTGTGAGACACAGAAGCATTAGCAGCAATTGTGAATGTCTTAAATAGAAAGACTTGTGCCAAATATTTGTGCTGCCATTCCTCTCCTACTACACTATCTTCTCATAATTATCAGTTAGAATCACATCAGCAGCATAACATTTGGTCTGTTTCTATACTTATCTCTGAAGATGCCATGGATACTCTCTCTTAACTGCCATGACAAGAATGTGAAAAACTTAGGGACTAAAGGACTCAAGGGGAAAGTATGAACAAAAAAAAAATGCAGGAGATGGAGTTAAAAAAATGCACTGTAAAAACCAGTAATAAAGGGAGTTTATATTGATAGTTGTCTGCCACAAATCTTCAAGTAAGATTTGAGTACAGATGGAGAATTTGCTAATGTTGTTAGGAGGAACTGGGCAGTGTTATGGACATAACAGAGTAATGGAAGTAAAGCATACTATAAGAAGCTCTGCCCTTAGAGATTTATAGCATCCTCTGTTTACATACTTCCTCTGCAGAAACACAAGTATTAATTCTATTGCACAAGTTACTTGTGAAACCTCACAAAATATTGCATAAACTCTATGCACTCATGTTCAAGAAGAACTAGTACAAGTTTAAACTGGTATGGAGAAGACTACCAGCAGTATGTGGGAAATGGATAATAGGCTTTAAATTACTAAAAATGCATAGCTGGATTAATTTTGCAAATAGGAAGTGATTAGCTTGCCATAATTTATAAAGAAGGATACATGTCAAGGATGGTGAGGAAATGTTTGCCCTACCTATAGCACAAAAAGCCACAAAAATAAATGTGTAAGAAGTTACTATAGATGCATTTCAGGGGAAAATTATAGGAGCAAAGCATCAGAGCTGAGACACTGAGATGTGTCTTCCTGAAAGGAATAATGTCCATCTGCAGGGGAAGACTGGCAAGCATTGAGATGAGTTTGGTCAGTTTATGGAATAGACTCCAGGACACCAGGTACCTGCAATAGATCCAGACAGGACTAAATCATAGATTTAAATTTTTGTTAAAGTTCATGTTAGTTATTAAGTAACTATGGCATCTGCAAATGAAGTAAGGTTAAAATAATAGCTGGTCCAGCAGCTGGTTTAAAAAAAAAAAAAAAAAGGAAAAAAAAAGTTTCATCTAGATGTGTTCCTTTCAAAATTCCGTGACTACATTTTGAGGAAAAACACTCCTGTGGGAAAAGATGCAAGTAGATTCAAATTCAAAGTTTATAATGATTGGTTTCTTTGCAGGAAAGCTAGGTTTATCTCAGGATACTAGCTTTCAGCACAACAAAGCATAGCTGACCCTACTCCTGCTTCTCTACTCAAATATACTGTTGAAGGGCAGAAGAAGTGGTTTGAAAGACCCTGTATCCTTATACAATTCTAGCTGGCAATTCAGCTTTCAAAGCAGCTCTGAGCACATTCTTTTTCTTTGTGACCTGGATGGTCTTTGTGTTTCATTCTCTCACCCCATGCCTGCATGGCTTCTGTCATCACTAATACGAGCTGAGCACACACACTGGGAGGGGAACATGGGCCTTTGTGTTCTTGGGCAAGGCAGCACAGAAAAAGGACCTATGTGACTGCAACACCTTTGCTACAGGGAAGAAGGAAATCTTTGGCTGTTGGTGAACCTGAAGCATTCAGTTTTTCATTTGCTTCATGTATCCACGCAAAATAAAAATGGTAACAAATTTGCCCAGCTTTCCAAGGGTAACGAATGGAGATCTTCACTTTACTGCAGAAAACGTCTTTTTAGACATCTTCTGGGGTCAAAGTTTTGTTAATTAAAATTCTATTCAATTTAGCAGTACAGCGAAGACAGCAGACCTAGCAGGTCATCTTGTTACCAAGATTTCCTCACTGGAAACCTAGATGATCAAGACTCTCCACAAAATGCTCACTTGTCTGACTACTGTTTTTCAGTGGCAAGATTTTAGTGACTTGAATGCATTTATTATCAATAAGTATTTTCTAGGTAAGAAAAACAGGCCTAAATCTTGGCATATTCCATGTGATGGTATACAGAGCTCAGTATTTAGTGTTCCCCATCAAGCTCCTTGCTCAGCTTCAGTTTAAAAAATAATAATAATATAGGGAAGTTGCTTGTAGTTTCATAACAACATTTGGAAATACAAACCCTAAATGCTAAAATGCAAGCAAGCAAGTGACAAAATCATAAGTTCTGCTGTTTAAAAAAAAATAGTCTTTTTTTTTGGGGGGGGGGGGTCCTAGTACTTCATTTTGAAGACTTGGGGTTGGCAATACTGAATGCACATTTAAAAACACCCTGTTGCCCTTGTCACTCTTTTGAATTTCTCTCTTCCTCTCCTTTTATTTCTCTCACTGTGTATTTTTAAATTCTCTATAGAGTTTTTGAGCCCAGAATTTGCGTGAAAGGCTCTAGACAAACAAGTTGTTGGTGCTGAATGAATGCAATATTTTTAGATTTTTAAATGAGTCAAACAAAATGTAAGTTATAGAGTGAAACCAATATCAGGGCACACATTCCAGCTACACAGTGAATAGCTATTCAGCATGATGCACAATAATTTATTCTGTGTTTGCAAGCTATTTTTTTTCACATGAAACTATTTAGGTCATTCAAATATATCTTGAAGTACTGAAACAGATCCAACCGTGGCTGGAAAATCATACAGTTCTTTAGGAAGAGATAAGAAGTCATTCAAGAGACTGTAGTTACAATAATAAAAAACATTTAGCTCTAATTTTCAGGAGTTAACAGAAGTCATGGCAATGATTTTCCAGCCAATGTACAGTAAGTATCAGCAGCTATTAACAAAAATAGCAATTATGTGTAAGTAGCAAAACAATAGTGAGATTTCCAGATCTGGAGAAAATCATGGAGCTTCTATTACTAATTAGTTACTTTATGTACTGGACGCATTACCCAAACACTGCCACCAACTGTGCCTTTGATATGCATACACAGGAAGGAGGGAGGGAGGGAGGCAAACAGAGAGAAAAAGGGAGAGGGAGCTTTTTTTCTGCTAGGAATTGTTTCAAGCTGCTCATCCTACCATGTTTAACAGCTTTGCAGAATCAAATCTGTGCTAGTCAGTCCAGTGCCAGGTATTCCAGCTTACTCCAATCAGATTTCTGTACCATACATTTCAGAGACAAAAATATACCATCCTGTATATAATAAAGATCCCATAATCTAACACATTATTTTACTTCTTAAAGAAAAATTACATGTTGAGCATCTGAGTCTACGTATTGTATGAAGCAGAAAAAATATAATTAAGAATGAGCCCACTGAAACAGTTTCCAATGCAGAACAAATGTAAACCATTTTAACTAGGTAAAGAACAAAGGTATATAGATGTATATATTTAAAACAGCAAATAATCTTTGTTTCGCTCCATAGAACTCACTTAAATGCATACATTATTCCAAAAAGCTAGGAGAAACTGTGTTCAGTTAAGCACAGAAGAGTTCCTGCCCTCTAGGTCTGAGCTGTTTACATTCAGGGGCTATTCTTCTGGAATTTGCTCAACTCTAATTCATGAAAAATGTGTCAAAAAGCCTTGCAATGTTAGAATAGCATCATTAATAAAAATTGTTATAATGTATATACTTAAACATTATAAATAACATTTGGAACATTTTGTTGGAAATAGGGCAGGGATAGCCCAGGCTTCTGCTTACTAGGATGAGGTTTTGGTAATTCTCCCCTTTGAAAACCTGGAGGCTCATGTCTCTTCCTGCCCCCAATGAAGTTGCACCTGAGTAAGGAAAACTTAACCCTCTATAAATAAGTGTTAGAAGAAGGACTGAACCAACTCTTCCCACATCACCTCACTGCAGACCTCTGCTATTTAATGAATGGTTATGTGGTTTGTATGAAGTGAAGTTGTTACAACAGAAAAGATGAGAAAACCCTCCCACAGGAGAAATCTTCGAGCCCTTTGGTTGGAAATCTTGTTCTGGCAGTGATTAACACTGCTTCAAGACTGCTAAGGCTGGAAGCTGGGGTCTAAGCACCAAAATGTGGCAAACACAGAATAATTCTCTCTGATTTTACTTTTTTTTTTTTAAATAACAATTTCTAAATTTCATGAAAAACCCAAACTATCTCAGCTTCATACTGAACACCAGGGTCTTTTTTGAAAAAGAACCTCTTGCTTTGGCTATGAAATTGAAAAACAGTTATTGATCCAGTTCTAAGTATAACAGCACATAGCCATGAAAAATATCAGCTATGACCTGCACAGAATTTCCCTGACTGTGGTTACCTATAAACATACCAATTTCATGTTCAAAAGTGTGTCCATACACAAAGAAGAATCATGCATTTGTACACACAGACACATTCAGTAAACCAAAAAGACAAAAGAACTCCCAAACCCTAAACGCTTGGCTGAACAGGTAGGGTTTTCAACATTCAAGAGCCAAATCTATAACAGAGACAAGTAATTTCTTTTGGTAGATCTGATATACTATATTTTAGTGCATCCTAAACTGGAATCAACTGATAATTCTCACTTTTCTCGTTTACTCTCTACATGGGAAGCTCATAAATGTTTAAGTTAATTAGTAAGATATCACAGCTGAGGATCCCACTACAGACCATCCAAGCAATTGGTGGTCTAATAACTATTTGGCACATCCCCATTTGATTAAACATGTTTTGGTGATTGATGCTCTGAAGCAGAGAATGCATGATTAGTTTAGAAACACATCCTGAACAATAATAAAAATAATGTTGTAATGTGCAATTCAGTAACAACAATGTATCCTTAGGGGCACTTTAATGTCAGCCTTTCATGACTTGTAACAGTGTAACCTCAACACTGCACTAATGCAGAATATTTTTTCATTTGTTTTGTACCCCTGCGTTTCAAAATTGGGATTATATCTGCAGAGAGAAGAGTAGCAACCCAAAGTGCTAGAAAACAAGATTCAGCATCTCTGATGGTATCTTAATTTAAGCTATTAGATGATTCTAAAACCATAAAGGACATTAAAGCTCATCTGGCAGAAAAATTTGTAGTTGATCAATGCAGTGCCCTAATAAATTAATTCATTATTAATCTTCTACTAACATATTCAAACAGATGTGCATTTACAAAAAACACTCTTCATGCAAAATCTGGTTAAGAGTGACTGCAAATATTCACATTCATGATGCAGTAGTTCATTTTGAGTTATTCCTGCTTTTAACTGATATTAACCTGAACTGTTTTTATCACAGGGTTCAAGACACAGCCTCTTTTGAAACTGTGTAGAACAACAACACACTATTTAATTTAAAAAATAAAAGTCTATTTTTCCATCCTCACTGAATTCTAAGAGAATGGAAGAGCATCTGTCCAGGTTATAGACTAGTGTCTATAGACTAGTCAAACTAGTGTGTAGTTTAAAACTAGTTTAAAATTCTATGTCCTTTAAATGGAGAGCTGGCAAAACATTTTGCTAGAGAGCTTTTAATCCATTTCAGTGCAAAGTCATCTCTTAGTGTTACTCGTGGTGACAGTGGTTTGGGCAACCAAACTCTCTTTGCACTGAAGTGCATTAAGATATGCTCCCATAATCAACTTGTCCTGCTGACCCGTGGCTGGTAAATTCAGCCATGGGCTAACAGCAAACAGAAAAAATTAGTAATGTTTTCAGCCTCCCTGGCTAGATCTTGAAGACAGATATCTGCCTGAGCATTATTTCCAAATGACAGTAGCCCCAACTCTTTCTATTAGTGGAGCCCTGGACATGTGAAAAATGGTTATGTTTTCATTTAAATTTTACAGTACAAGTCAGGACACAGACTTTTTTTTTTCTTTCTTTCTTTCTTTTTTTTTTTTTTTTTTTTTTTTTTTTTTTTTTTTTTCTGAGTGTGGAATGCAATTAGTACAACAAAATGAAAGTACCAAAGCTGGGTGCACTGTGCAAAGTCATGTCTCGAATCACTCGAGTGCCAAAACAGGACCACATCAGGAGGAACTGCTGAGCTACTTTCTTCAAAGAGCCTTGTCTCTTAGCAGCTACCTGCAAGAAAAAATATATCTGAGGTGGAGAAGCTTTTATTTCTATTGTCCAAACACCTGAATGATGCACATGTCTATCTCCTTTTTTCAGACTGAAAAACTACCTAATACTAAAATATACACTAAAACTTAAATAAACAAAAAACCCCAAAACAACAAAACCACAAAAAAATCCAACAAAATAAACCAAAAAACAACTCACCTAGAAACATTCAGAAAGCCATCTTGTAACTATATGCAATCTTCAGAAAAAGGAGAACATAAAGTACTATTCAACACTAAGGCTGAATTTCCTTTATAAATGATAAAAGGACTGCCAAAAAATTGCTCTCATCTTCCTTTTAACATAATTACTTACATGTTCTTTCTTCTTTCCATTGAGGGAAGCAATTTATAATCAAGAATGCTTGATCTACACTGAAAATCTATATTAATATTTCAATTAAGTTTTCCTATTGAGTATAAATTTTTTGTTCCTTCATGTTTTATTTTTGTGAATTCACATAGTCATTTTACTTGCAAAAATACCTTCCAGAAAGCACACTTCAGGCATCAGCTCTTCAAAAATTTATTAACTATCACCACATTGAGCTAAAGAATTATTTTCATCCAATAAGCTAATAAAACTCATAACAAGTTAAAATTAAAATGTATTAAAATTAACCAGTTATGGTCTGAATTCCAAATTGCATTACCCTGACTAAAAGAAAACATCCCCAAAATATCAAAATATTGATGGTAAGCTGGGGATGTACGTGTTGTTTTCTGTATGGATGTTTTGCAGCAGAGAGGAAGCATATAGGCTTTTTCCTACTTCTTAACTGGAATGAGAAGTTGAAATTCTCATAGAACACTCTAAAACAAAGTATGCTTATTGACAGAAGTTAAAATAGTCACATAAGTTTCATAGTCTTGTAATATAATGGTGATGCCTGATTTTGAAAATATTTTTTAAAGATTTGGTTTTAGCTTTCTGTATCCACCTAAAATAAAATAAAATAACATAAAATAAAACAAAAGTCCTCGGTATCCTAAAATAGCTCAAAAGGCAACATAAATATGTCCTTCACTGGATCACAATGTAGACTTTCATCCTTACATTTGAATGCGTATAAATGAATTAGCTAGCTTAGGTACATTAGTCATTGAAATCTTAAGTGGACAGACTAGATTATACTATTTGTTTTATTGAAAATAAATACTGATTTGATTGGAAACCTCAACCCACTTCCATTCTTGACTATAATCTTTTGGGATAGACTAGAGAAGAACAGAAAAAAAGCAGAATTCTGAATGCGAGGAGGTCTGAAACTGAACCTGAAAGCTGACAAGATTTTGCCACTGCTGCTTTATTACCAATGCCTCGTGGCATTCACCCTGCTTTCCTGCCCCATCTTCTTATTTTTGCTAAAATTCTGTGACCTGAACAGAGCTCATAATGCACCTCAGTGACTTGGGTCCTTACTCCTGCATACCAACCTTTACAACACATCTGTCCACCATGGAGTCCAGCCACTCGATGTATGACTCAATGGGGGACTGCTCCTCCAGAAGGTGATCAAACTCCTGATACACTGGCAGACAAAAAAACCCAAACAACCTACTTCAGGACTTGAAGTATATTTTCAAACAAAACAGAAATGAATCACAAAAAGCTGCCAAAAACATCACAAGTTTGCTGTGGTTTTTATAATCGATTGCTTAGGTATAATAGTTGTATCTTTCTTGGTGCTGACCTAGTAAGTTTGCTTGGTCTCTTATCTTATTTCTACCAAAAGTGATGGAGTTACTTGTAATGGTATTTTAATGTGAGCAAATAACTTTAATAAATTAGTTGTTTAAAATTAGTATCTTGATTTAAACTTGAGCTGTCTGATGTGCCTGGAAGTGAAACATTAATGGTGTTCTCTATGAAGGGTGCAAAGCTAAGCCTTAACCCTGGTGATGAGAAAAGGTCATGCATGAAATTGATTAAGAAATGCATAAAGAAACTCCTGAACACCAAGAGGATAAGTATTGTTGATAGGGCTCTCATCTGTATAATGCTTTAGTTGCAAAAACATGATTTAACTGCTGCAAATCATCTATTTGCAATGCCAGATGCACAAAGAAACTTTTGCGTCTTCAAAAACAAATCACTACCAATTCAAAAACACTATACTTAATTTATCAAGAATAGTTTCAAAAAACAACCTGTATACGTTTTAGCCTCTCCCAAGTACATATATTCATATTTTAATACAGAAAGTCATTCTGCTGCAGCAGAATTTATGAGAATCCATGGCTGAAAGGCAAAGAATCAAAGAACTGACACCTAAGAAATTATTCTTTAACTCAGGTAAAATAAAATGCCTAGTAAGTCAAGAAGAAAGATACTTCCTGCCTTCTGTGTTACAGGATGATCTCGGTGTGGTTTACAATTCCATTTATGCTCAATTATAGACAACAGAAGGAGGGAATTTCCCACTACAGGAAAGATTGTTAGGGAGGTGGAAGAACCAAGGCTGAGATGATTGCTAGAGAATTGAGCCAGAGAGGCTTAGAACAGTGCAAAAAATATTCTCCCTGGTCTCTAGGTTTGATCAGCAGAAATGCACTTTGCTTCACACCTGACTTGAACCTTCTTCAACTTAGACTTGCAAAGGCTGGATGGTCAGAAACATTAGTTAGAGAAGGAGGGAAATAATGATGTTTGGGCCGTCCTCTGGCTTCATTGAATGGGAAACCTCTCTTTATTCAGAATAGGCTCGTAGATAAATCTAGATGTTGTCTCTTTACCTACAGTATTTGGCTGGACAAAAAGTGCCTGATAAAACAGATGAAGTAATTCAGATGCTGTGCAAAGAGGGGAGCAAGAGTGGAAAAACAAATCAATTGCCTGTTTTGCTGCTGAAGCAATGCAACTGTGTACAACTTTTGAGAAAAGTAACTGTCTGGCCTTCAGCGACTGTTAAAAATACCTCAACAGGATCTGAGAAGGAGGGAATGAAGAAGAAACCGTGTCAGAGACAGCACCATACCAGTGCAGGAAAGACCTTCTCTTAAACAGAGTGATATTTCTGTTTTCTTCTAAGCTTGCTTTATAGGCTTACAAACTTTTTTTCCCAGTTACTGTAGCTAGAAATTGTACTTTCTTGGTTATTAATACCAAGAATGTGAAAGATGGCCTTAATTCCATGCCATATGAGTCATAGTGTGAGCTTTGAAAATATGTTTGTCTAAGCAGAATAAACATCAAAGATGTGGGAAAAAAAATTCAAGTTCTAGAATACTGTCTATACCTATCTGCACAACTCAGTGGGAATTCCATCTCATGGTGAACATTCATGTTATCATTTCTAGGTAGCTGCATAAATTACTATATAGGCCTAAAATATGGGAAAACTTGTTCAAATCCATTAGCATTCAGGAAAATTCCATTTGATTTTATTACAAGTAAGTTTGTATTTAAATATCATATAAACAAAGCTTTCCTAAACAGTAAGGATTTTATGAATGAGAGACAATTTTTTTACTGCTACTAGGGATTATAACATCAAGAATTCTTTCTTTTTTTCGACAATGGGAGGATGGTGGGTAGATATTGAATATATAATAGGTGATACAAAGATGCACCCAACTTAAAGATTCCAATCTCATTATATGCAGCCATCTGAAGTTTCTATATCTTCAAAAGAGAAGAGGGCCAATACAGGAAATCTCTCAAGGGTTAAGAAGGAGAGGAAAGAGGACCAAGCACCTCTCACTGGAAAGCAGAGCTAACAGCAAATGAAAGGTCCGTCCTTAAAGTGGGCAGAAGACTTCTAGTGTTAACACAGTGTGACAAGTGCCAAAGTCAACCTGGCATGGTCCAGTGTGCACGTGAAGGTGTCACCCCTTCTTTTCCCAGCCACTTATTGAAAGAGTTACCCCCAGTAGCAAACCTACCCTTGCAGGGCTCCCACAAGTGGTTGCCCAGGTTGCTCCCCATTAAAGCTGGTTCTGGATAAAAGGTGACTGGTCCTCCTCAGGAGAGAGATGGCAATACAACAAGTAGGTTCACGAGGAACTGAGATTATGAACGATGTTAAAGACAAAGCTGATCAGCTCTGGTGCCTCAGAGGGACAAAGGCTGTGCTTAGGGTTACATGTAAGCTTTAAACCATGCACACTTGCTTAAGAATGCAAGTTAATTTTCATATTTGTGAAAAATCTTTGGCTCTAATACCAATTTACTAACATTTCCAAAGTCACTTTTTTGTTCATGCTCTTTACTATGCTAGGCAGAATCTACATTAGCCTGTGAATTTGAATGGTATGGTATGATACGATACGGCATGTCTATTTACTCAAAAAAGCTCAGGGTAAAGGAGCTTGTCCCATCAAATTATCTTGTTTATGAAAACACTATGCAAAATGGAGATTTTTAAAAATAAATTTTATAAGGGACTCAAATACACAGTCACTTTAGTGTCAAAGCCATTCAAAAGACAACTGCTGAAATTCTACAGCAGAAGATGCTGGACTTTATCAGATTTATCAATGGTTAACTCATAGATTTAATATGTCAATTTTCATGGAAAAACATCCTCTGAATTTGGGTGCAAGTTTTTTAGCCATTGGCTGCTCTAGATACCAGAAAGAAATTCATTAATTAATGTCAGCATGCTCAGATCTAAGCCTCAGAACATAAGACCTCGAGAGAGACTTGCCTTACATTTTTATAAATGTCTCTGCATTTTCCTTAAGATTCCAAGTAAACCAATGGCTGCAAAACCAGCATTATTTCACTGAGCTTTGTTTCCAGCAGGAAATCAGGTTCACCTGGCTTTATCTGAGGGTTCTACTCTTACATTGTATGATGAGCTTTCTGTGTTCCTCCCGTGAGTCCTCCATAGTATAGAGGGTTTGTTTGGTAATGCTATTCAGATCCACATTCCTCCAGTCCTCCAGCATTTGAAATGTGATGTCTGCACTGTGGATCACCGTTCTTGATGCCTGTAATCCAATCCAATCTATTCATTAGTTCATGGTTTATTAGGTTAAAAAATAGACTTTATCCCCTTTTACGCTTCCTTAGCTAGGCTCACTAAGTTGATCTTCCTATGGACCCCTCTCACCAGCTTGGTTTCTTAGGGGCATTGCAGGGCCCTCTAACCACACAGAACTCCCAAGTAAGTTTTCCTGTTTTCATCAGCTGCAAGTATTTTGCTTTCATGCACCACAAACTCCAATAGGCAACCCTAATCTGGTGGTGTTGTTTCTAGACTACTCAGTCTCTAACAGCTCTATGGGCTTTCTTGACCAGCTTCAGTTCAAAACCAAAAAGCATCATAAAAAATCAAACCAAAACCAAACAACCCCCAGTCAAGTTTGCACCCTCTCCTCTCCTGAACTCTGAAGACTCATTCTTTGCTCAGCCACATGAAAAGGTTAAAGCTCATTTGTCTCTCCACCGAGATCTGCTTCTTGGCTATTTGAGACAGGGGTCTGCTGTTGTTAATGGGGAGGATGGGCTGAGAGAAAACAAAATGACACAAAGTCATGACCATATAATGTACATCAGATCTCTGTAAGTTAGGCAGAGATGATAACCCACTCTAAGGTTATCAGGTTCCCCAAGGAAATCATGTATCTTCATGCAAGAGAACCTTCATGCAGGTAATCTGTTTGATCCCAGGTCTGATGCAGAAGGTTGTGGTCTCTGTATCTTAATTTTCTCTGAATCCCTAAGGACCTCCAAAGTTCAGTGATCATCCACCATGTTTGGGCAAAGGTAGCACTGACCTCTCTGCCTCCACCATTAAAATAATGGGGGAAGAAATCTACAAAAATTCCTTGCAGGACTGTTGGTCTTTTTTCTGCCTGACTTTCTTCCTATGGGCTTCACCACTCACAGAATTAGTCTGGGGTGTTTGATACACTCTCAAAAAGTGGAGTTTTCAGTTTGACAGGTAAAATAAAAAATCTACTCCTCCACATGGGCAAAATACCAGTAAATTAAATCCATCCTCCCCTTTTTGATACTACAGAGAATTTGGCCTCTTGAATTTCTGATAGATAATTAAAATAATAACTAATGAGAAAAAAACACTTTACAGTAGTTTTTATATTTTCTTGCTATGGTTGTGAAAATATTTCTGTTTAAAACAGAAGTGGTGCAACTAGTTTGGTTTTTACTAATTTACTTTTGATTTATAGTACACAATTAGAGTCTCAGTTTTTATCAGACATAGAAATTTTCCTTGCTTTGCACTTCGCCTGATACAAACAGCTCTGAAATCAATAGGAATGCCTCTCATTTATTCAATGGAAATGAATCATCTCCTCAAACCAAATAGACATTCTTTTTCATAAAATTTTCCTGCTGATTTTAATGATATGGGGTTGCCAGTCGTCTAGAAAAGCATTTTTTTGCTGATTACTTTTTGATTTTGTGAAGATGCTCACAATATATATTTGACATAAACTGATAACATGAGGTCTTCCTCTTCAGGTTAAGTCCAACCTGCCAATTCATAAAGTTATTTGAAACAGCAGAAAAAATGGCTCTCAACAAACTTGGGTAGCTGAAATATTTACTTGGCAGAGATGATTTAGTGATGTCTGTCGCCGAAGTACTTGTGAGAATCTCCTGGACACTGCAGGAAAGAAGAGATATGTGTATTTACCTACTGTGCTTAATAATGGGAATAGATTGTGAAAATACTAAGTGAAGCCAAGAACCAAAACTAAATATAACTAGTTTCCTCTATACAACTATGGCTCCATAAAGGTCATTTGAATAGCTCATTTGTAACTTATTTAACCTCAACCTAAAACTTTAAATCTGGATACTCAATTGGTTTTACAGAGGCATATTACAAGCAATGATTTATAGATGCTGTAAATAATGAAATGGCAAGAGAAATGTAGAGGACAATGGAAAAGCTTCGCTTGCACAGCATAGCAAATCTTCTCTTGATACACAAAAGAACTGAAGACCAGAAAGAATTATTAATAGAAACAAAAGTGTTGGTGCAAGTACAAGAGGGCATAAAATAATGATAGCCAAATTATATGTGGAAATTAGAAGAGGTTGCTAAGTCTTAATGCAAACAAGTTTTGGAGGACTCTTCTGACTGAACTAGTAGGATCTCAAAGGAGTTTTAGGTAGAATTTGATCATAGTTTCTGAACGATTACATGAGGTGCTAACATTCTGTTGGGTAAAATGACTCCAGAGGTAGCTGCCAGTCCTCTGCTTCTATTTTAGCTCTATCAAAGCAATACAGACCTTGTATTAGGGTATTTCCTATACTTGGATTTTAAAATGTTGGATTGTACATCTTTTGTCTGAAATCTATGACTTGGGAACTGCAAACCTGACCAAGGCTTGCAGTTACCCCTGGCAGCACCTCTATTTTGCTGTGTGCACAATCACTATTTCTGATGAGAAGGAAGCAATTACAGAAGAAACAAATGTTCATGAAAAAGCTAAGGTGTTCTCAAGTTTCTCCTTACACTAAAATCAACAGACTTGCAGATCTATCCAAAGATTTATTAGATGTGGCCACAGAGTAAGTTTTCCATCTGTACTGTACACAGAGGCAGTTAAAGGGTACAGATTGTGTGACAAAGAATATTGTCTGCCTCTCCCTATAAGAACAGAAAAAATTTTGCTGTTACAGATTCTTGATATTTTTGGACAGAAAAAGATGTGAGAAAGTATATTCTCTATTCTGACTTTGTGTAACTTTGAAAATAAATTAGCAAACAAAGCAAAATAACTAAAATCAGTAGTTCCAATTTACATTCTGACTATTCTTGGTCAAATATACACCTAATTTTCCATGCTGATCAAAATAGTTAATCCTTCTCCTAAATTGGTTGTGTTTTTTTTTTTTCCTTTTAACTTTGTGGTGTGGAATTTAGTGCTCATGAAAGGCAAAGAATTGAGAGCTGTGAAATAAAGCAGGCTTTATCAATAGGTGATGTGCACTGCAGGCATCTACAAAGCACGTCTGAAAAGGACTAGTGCCCTTTCCTGTGGTGACAGGGTAATTTGATCTCCTTCATTTTTAACTCTGGCACTTTTTTGAGTAAGGGCCTCAAGCTGTATTCAAATTGTGCTAGCCCAAAAGTTTGTTTAATAATTTCCTTTGCTTAATATCATCCCTAATGTTTGCTTACTATCAACAAAATTAATTTCTTATCAGAATCCACAAGAAAGGAAAAGTAATTCTTCTCATTTTGAGCAGTACCTCATTTCACTAAATGAAATTGGTTCTCATGAACAAGTGAAGATTGTGGGTGTAAGATTTACAATGCTGACAGGTTTTAATTCCTAAAAGAACACTTGTCTCCCTTTAAATTAATTTGCAATCAATAAACACTATATACATCCAAGTTTAACAGGAGAGAGATTGGGCAATACCTACATTCAAATTTGATATTTCGTAGATTTTCTGGTAGATCATGGAGAGCTACTTTCAGCCACTCATCCAGTTGCTTTGCAAACTTACGGATGACCTGTGTCAAACTGAAAGAAAAAAATCACCACATCAGAATGTGTTTACTCTCTGCTTATACTGTAAAATCCGTGAACTTGTGGACATTAGGGATCAGCTATTTACAGCTCACTCTTATTCAGGATTGCTGACATATTTAGGTTTGCAGACATGAAGGAACTTCTGAAAATGCTCGCGGGGAAAAAACCCAAACATGACATCGTGTTCAAAACCTCATGAAGAGTGAAAGTCCTGTACTCCACAGCATTCATACTTATGAACAATATTCTTAGCTTGAAATAAAATCATTCCTACTCATTAAAAACATAACTTAAAATCGCAATACTTTATAGAGGACAATAGATTCCAGCTTTGTATTTCAACTCAGCTGTGCCCTCATGTACACAGATGTACACAGGAAATGTGGAAGCGAGGCAGCAATCAGCTTTGCTGCAGGCTGGAGCCACTAAGAGGGTGATGATGGTGGGGAGGAATTTCCAGGCCAAGCCCCCACAGGTGGAGGGAATGGGGCGGAGCAAATCCTGCCTGCTCAGCTCTGCACAGGACAGGAACTTCCCCAGACAAGTGGTATTTTCTTCTTCTCCCTTTCTATCCTTGCTTGATGGCTCTCTCGTTTGCAGCTAAACTTGGTAGGTAGATCATTCTGCTCTTCTTCTTGGAAGTGCTCAGCATAAAATGACAGATTTCCAGGAAAAGTTGCAGGGGAACCTAACAGCTGATTCTGCCAGGCAGGGAATCTCTGTGTGTAGCAACTTGAGATACACAAATGAAAGAGAAAAATGGAAGGAACTTACCCCCTTTCAGCCAGACAGCTTTTTCTGTTTGTAATCCTAAGACTCTGTACTGAGAACAGAGCTGGCAAAATAAACATGGCCATGGGCCTGCTTTGCTCTACACGGACACCTGACCAGACAGGGCATGGATGACAACTTCTGCATCCACTAAAAGGTGGCTTTTTTGGACAGCCAGCCTTTGTTCCCAGGAAGTCCCTCGGAGGATTCTGGTTGAATCAGCAAGATTTCCTTCAGGAGCTCCCAGTGCAATGAGACCCTTCTTCACCCCCTCCAGTGCAGGCTATGGCTTAATAGCCACAATCTGGCCCTTTATATGCATTACAAAAGTCTATATTCACACTCAAGTCTCTCCTTATTTGCTATGAAAGAACTAAGCAGCTTGAGAAAAGGACTGCTGTTCTGTTTAATCCTTCCAGTGAAATAGATTTGGGGGGGTGAGGGGCAAAGCCTGTAAAAATGTACATATCCTATCAAGGAAAGACCATGCCTACAACAGGTTTCTGATGGAAAAAATACTTCACCTGCACTTTAGCAGTCACACAGTGCGCACAGGAGAGCAGAACAACATCTTGAAACATCTGCCATAATTAGAGCCACTTGAAATTCTTGAGGGCCAAATATACAGCACCAATAATACACTCCTAGTGCAATATTCTTAGCAAATTATTCAAACCCAGGAACACATCAGTCAAATAGTATTAAAGGTATACACATATATTTAGATAACAAGGCTTTCCTGATGCTCATATTAGGAAAATCTAAGGGGCAAATAGGTTGACTGCAGTAAGTGATTACAATTCTTTGCTGTGACCTAGCAATCTCTGTTCTGCTTTACCTATATGAACAAGATTTCTGGAGTCAGATGAGCTCCAGGTAGGAAGAAAACAGCTGAAATCTACTACATGGAGTGGAAAAGCAAATACAGTTTTGAAACAAATAAGGAAAATACTTGTTAATAGTTTTTAAGTGATCCTGAAATAAGCATACATCTGTTCTTCATAGGGCAGGATTTAAATTAAACCAGCTCATCCAAGACTTCACAACTATGATTTCATGTTTTATACTCCTGGCAAGCAAAATAACAATTGAGTTCAAAGAGTGCAAACAGAGACAAATGCTTAAGTTGCAGTGTCTGAATATGAATGTGAGTATTTACAAACAGACACCCAGGCCAGCTCCTCTTGTCACTATAATTCAGAATACTGTTATTTCATCACACTAGTAGAAAAATGTCCAGAATTTTCATAAGACAGTGCAGCACTCTGCAGCCTGCAGGTTTCTAAAATTACCTGAAAGCTAGTACACAGCTTTCATCTTCATGTTAATAAGCCAAGAAGAAAATAGTTCTTTTTTGTGTCATAAAGAATACAAGTTTTAACAATACAAGTATTGTTAAAATCTGAACATTTCTTCGGAACCATTTCTTCAACTCCTTTGAATTGACACAGTGATGTAAACTCAGGAAACAGGTGGCAGCAAACAGCTTTTGTAAGAACTGGTGCCGTTCTTTAAGAAAAGATATGTAACAAAGTTAGCTGAGCTAAAAGTGGTGCATGCTGCTTGCTATACTGACCTGTCAGGTAATGCTTGTAGTACTGTAGGCATCAAAACTCCAGAGATTGCTTTGTACAGAATTGAGTCACAAACTCCCACTATATTCACTACAGTTGAAGAACCCAATACAGGCAGCATATGAGGAGGCATCCCTTGCCAAAAGTGCAGAAGAAAACTTTGAACCTGCAATCAGAAGAAGCAGAAGTGAAAATAATCAAAGAGTACAAACAACATTTTCCTTAAATGACCTTGCTTGTATAGCATTTGTTTCAGTCCCAGAGCTGGACTGAAGGAGTAAAACACAGGCAAGGCATATTCCTTAACTAGACAGGTTTATACTCTAAGGCAGAGCACGGTGGAATAATCAACAAAAGAGCAGGGAGATGCTCTGAGCTGGTGACAGAGTCTTTGTGTTACCACAGTTGAGGCACCCATGGGAACCACCATATTTTACCTTTGGTCAATGGCTGGTGAATGTAAATCTTAGGCTTCCACATGTCAAGCCTTTTCCTCTCTCTTTGCTCTCTGTGTAAGGCACCCTAGGGCTTGGTGTAGGGAGGGAGAGGAGGATAACACAGGCCTTAAAAAGGCCAATATACTACTTTCTGTCTCCATTTTAGGAAGAAACACTGCACACATTTGGATATCTTCTTTCCTCCACTATGAAGGAAAGAGGAGAAAGAATGGAGAAAGACAGAAAATGGGGAAGAGGTTTCAGATGCAGCAAAATACACCTCTAAAAATTTCATTTAGGAAATAAAAGGGTCACTCTGTGAATGAAATGGTAAGTTCTGCAGTGATCAGAACACCAGCATTCACCAGCATTCACAATCTGTGCTAAAATAAGTAACCAGACCAGGTGAAGAATATATACCATTTATATATTTTTTTGCTGCTCAGCCCCTTCCCCACCATTTATCAAACAGTTTCCCTAACAAATTATAAAATCTCACTCCTAAGAAAATATTCTGAGATTCATCTTGCAAAACTTCCAGATGTTTAAATGTCATGTATTTCTCTCACACTAAAACATCTAGATGGGTACAATAACTTAAATGGGCCTCAGCTTCAAAGCAGTGAAGTGTGAAAATTAAAGAGCAAGAGGGGGGAAAAAAAGCAGGGAATTTCTTGTCATTTTTCAGAAGGCAGAGGCAAAAGACATATTTCCTTTGATTTTTTTCCAGAACCTGGATGTCATATTTGAATCAGGCCCTCAGCATCACTATACCCAGATTTGTTTTCCTGGACTAGAGGTCTTCTCCACGTGTGCTATAAAACTGCTTGCATTCTCACAACATTTTATTTTTCAGCTCTAATTACAGAGCTGTCTGCATGCACTGCCAGAAACCCCTCAGATTCAGTCAGATGTGCAGCAGGTACAAAACCTTATCCATCTCCAATGGACTGTGTATCAACTGCTGAGCAGCATGTGTTCCCAGTTGCACTGGAGTACAAATGAGCAACTGGGGACTTCATCTACAGCTTTCTGGGTTGTCAGGGAGGCTGTAGGCCTCCCACTGCCCTGCATCATTGTTAACAGAGCAACAGAGCCAACCATTTTGGCTGCAGCACCTGCCCTGGGTTTGTGCTGAACACTCAAAGCTCTTCAAACAGAGCTAAGCTTCAAGTCAAAGCTTAGAAAAGTGATGGTGGACATACATCTTGAGTTGTAAGAACAGGATTGTTCAACATCTTGTAAGGGGATATTGCTATCTTAATCTTGCTGGAGAATGGCAAGATAAAAACATTCCAATTTCATTCTAACTTGCACAGTGTTACAAGTGAAATTTAACACGATCATCCATGTATTATGTACTCAAGCATTGCTGTTGTTCTTTATTCATGAAAAGGAATGGATGCCACAAAACCATAAGTTTGCAATATCACATCCAAAATAAGCTCTCATATCCACCAATACCTTATGTATCATTAAACTACAGCTGTAGTTTCCAATCATACCTCATCAAAGTTTGCTCTTATTACAGTGTCTAGTATCCTCTGACAGTGAGTTCTGTACATCATAATAAAGGTAGAAACCTGAAAAGGAATGAGATGGAGACACACAAAAGATCATTCTACTCTAAGAAATCCGTTTTTTAAACTATCAGAATATAAAGCACAAAAAAAAGTCTTTTTCTTGTCTTAGTTATATGCACAATTGCAAAAATAATGAAATCGGTTACAGACTAGTTAGATGAGTTAGATTAGTTTTAAGATGAGTTTTCTTCTTAAAAGTAAATTCTCCCTTTGAATTCATGGATTTTTCTGTGTCAATGGGGATTCTTCAAATGTAAGAGGAGCAAAAAGCCTCAGTGAGATCAAAGACGAGAATGTGGCCCTAATTAGGACATAAAGAACTATAAAACCCTATCCTTTTGTCCACTTTACATTGATACTACACATGTGAATAACATCTGAAAACCAGCAAGCTCAGCCAAGAGCAGCCAGAGCATTTTTGTCATATGTGCAAATAGGATACTCTTAATTTCTAGTCTAGAAGCATAAGAAATGTACTGTTCCTGTCTGCTCAAGAAAGCACCAGGATTGTTTTTCAGCTTGCCATTAGAAGTGTTTGCATATTAAAGAGCTATAATATATTGAAAAGCAGCTACCCTCACCCCTCACCTGCTGTATGTAATGGAACTATGAAAAACGTGTGCACAGGCTTTAGAAATACCATACATCTAATAGTATCAGCTGCCTATTTGAAGGGATAATATTTCTTCCTATTATATGAAGAAATTAAGTCCCCCAGAAAGTCAAAGTATTATAAAACTTATTCTAATTTAACGTCTTTATATTTTAGATAAAGCTTTCATCCAGAGAAGGGGAAAAAAACAACCAAGACAAGCCAAGAACAGATTCCCAAAGTGTTACCTTCTCCTCTGGCAGACTGGCTGGCAGATTTAGATCTTTGACATTTGGAAACTCTGGCAGTAACGTTCCCAGTTTGGATCGTGGTGAATACGCCACTGTCTGTTTGGTTACTTCTTTTTTTCCTGTTTCGTTGACCCAGGCTGCTCCTTTTTTAGAATACATCACATCATAATACTGGGAGTTTTCTTTCACTGCAATTCCATAATAATGGTACCTGATATGTAGAGATTTATATTTTATAAAGCAGATTGTTTTGCTGTAGAAATCATTAGCATTATCAGTTTCTCTTACCCCCATCCCTTTCCTTTATTTTTTTTTTTAATTTGAAAACAAACTGAGCAATATTTTGTATATTACTAGAAAACATTGATTCAGTCAGTAGCAGAACATTGTGGTAATACATTTGGTTTCCAATTCTCATTCATTCTGGTAAAAGTAGTTGTCTTCAGAGATAATAAGTTGGCTCTGTTGCAAGCCAGAAAAATCAGAGACTTCCATTTTTATTTTTTTTAATAAAAAAACCCCAAAATGCTAAAGCTGCTTGTTGACAGAGCTCTGCTGTGAGCTGCTCCTTTAGTTTAGCAACAAGCAGAGGTACAGACCCTCTGGACTGGGCCCTCATGTTGTTATTTCAGCTTCCTGATTCTCACAGTGTTGAGGTCTGGTTTGGTCCCTGGGAAGCATGTCAGTTGATCAGAATTGTTTCATAAATGGAAAACACTCCAGTGAAAAGAAAGGTGGGATAAAACGCTTCTGCTGGGAAGCAATGAATGGTAGGAAATATAGAGGTCAAAATTATTTGCTTCACAACTTATCATCAGTACTGGGCTTAAATCAGTGAGGGATACTGTACGAAGTTGTAACTCCATCTGTGCAGATCACAGTGGGAGTTACACTGTGTGGCTGTGCTATAAAAATGTGCCTTACAGCACAGGTTTATGCTACAGCTTAGATTTATTATATGTGTTAATAGAAGCACTGATTATCCAGTTTAACTCTTGAATCAAAACAACAAACATAATCTAATTCCTTCCATAATTCACTAACTTCAGTTTCTCAGCTGTAGGCACCACCAATTTTGAATAATCAGAAAAGGCACCACAAGATTGTTTGGCTCATACCCTCTTTATCAGATTCACCTGACTGTCCTAGATGGAATTTTCAGTCATCTTTAGTTGTGTCCTTACAGCCTACCAAAAGCATCTCAGACCATGATGAGACACTGTCTTCTGGATTCCACTATGGTTTCAAGAGTATTTACCATCTCCAGATGTTTGCTCTACTCCCCAGTTACTGATTTCAGAGTGCTAACAGCACTTCAGAGGACTCTCGTGCTTTAGGCAAAATCAGATGGTGTTACAAAGGGCATCAATTAAATCAGTGAAAGAGTGATTGTAGTTTAAACTAACTCAGGTGACTTTTTTCCTTTTTTTTTTCACTTACAGTGATTTAACCACAGATCAGTGAGTGTCTTCATCTCCAGCAGAAAGGGCAAAGAGCTGGAAGCCCTAATCTTGTCTACCAGCATAGATGGGCTGAGAGGAGGCCTGGGGAGCTGTAGCCAACTTCTACATGCCATGCCCACTGCGCACATTCCACATTGTCCATTAAAAACAAAACCCATCTTGAAGTCCATATTGAATAATCCAAGTGAAATTTATTAAAACATTAAGCTGACATGGTATGAAAGGGATTTCCTAGCTTCAGTACCTTAAAAAGCCACACTATCTGCTCCAAATCTGCAAGCAGGGCTTAGGCCAAAATGCACAGAACAGAACCAGTCCTAACAGATCAGTCCTAACCTCTGACACACAGTTAATGGCAAATTTGTGCTAGCAGTAGGGTTGTAACACCAGCTGTAGAAGTTTGGCTTCTTAGCTTGAAGAGTAACAACTCCAGGTTGCATTTTAAGTCCCAGTTTAGTCTCCAGAAGCTGTCATGCATGCACTGCTTGTAAGAGCCATAAAGCTCACATACATCATGTGTGGGAAGTCTGGGGATGCAGAAACCAAAAGGAAACGCTGCAGGGAGATAGCACCACAAATGGCTGAGGGGAAGCAGGGAAACAAGGAAAAAAGGTCACAACAAGAAGGACTGCAAAGTTTTAGATGGACTGTGAGGTTTTTAGAACTTAAACAGGCATCAGTCTCTTATACTACTAAGCTTCCTCTTAAATCAGTTCAAGAAAAAAAAGAATGAAAGCCTGGAAAACATAGCAGAATTTCACTGTGCATTATTTAATATCTGGTATATTTCACTTGGCAGTAAACTACATGAAATAGTTTTGCAGATAGCTTCAAAATAATTTAAACAGCAATACCCAAATTAAATCTGATAGTTTCCTCCTTCAGCAATTTTACCATCCCAAATCACAAAAACTGACTGGTGCATATTACAAAGATTATTTTCCAGGCATTTTTATGTATTCCTACAAGAAAAAAAAACCCAATGTATTTCAATAAGCAGAATCTGAAAATTTGGTCTGCTGCATGGAGACTACAGAATCATTTTTTGGTAACTAGTGGAAAGCTTTTTCCTCTCATGGATCCTATATCTGCAGCTCTCCTTTTGAAATAAAGAAGTGAAATTCCCTTCATGGCATGTAGCTTCCATCAGTTTAGCCAACCTCTTTTGAACATTATTGAAGAGTTTCAAACTACAATACAGAAAGAAATTGTTTTTTATGTTTAGCTGCCTTCTCACGGCTCACCTGTGGTGGAACAGTTTTTGAGCTCAGTGCAATAGAGAACAGCTGCATGCTTACAGCAATAACCCAGCTGCAAAAAAAGAAAGGCTCACAACTGATGACCAAGAGTATAGCACCATTGTAGCTCTGAACTTTGTAATGTTACAAGGCAGCCCTGCTGTAAAAAGACTGAAGGCAGAACAGTGTGAAGTCAGATCATCTTAACCACTTCTACAGCTGAATTTCCTTTGGCAGTAGCAGGGAAGTGGAGTGAAAGTCATACTGGCAGTGAGCGGGCAGCACAGCTGGTGATAAAGAGACTGAAGTGCTAATGTCTAAAGTAATTTCTTTATGTAACATTTAATTGGAATGCAGCCAGATGTTTCTGAAAACAAAACCAGAGCACAGTTAGAGCTGTGCTGGGTCTAGCAAGGAGTGTATTTATTGTGAGGAAGTACCGTCTGCATGTACTCTGTGTGTGTGTTTATACCTCACTTCTTTGTTGGCTCAGATGAGGAACTCCTCTGTATACGATAATCTTTGGGGTGCTGACCACTGATGAAGATGTAAGCATCTTATTTTGGAGCAGAAAAACTCTATTTCATACGTACCAAGACTGTGAAATTTGAGTGACTGTGGTCTCCCTTACAGATGTGACAGGGTACTCTCAGAGGCAAAGGATTTTGCAGAGCACACGCAGCACATTTTAAAGAAACCTCTTCTTATTTGCTAGATAAGAAGCAGCACCCTTGCTTTGCCTCTCAGGCAAAGGTGGCCTGAAAATATAGGTGACCTGAAAGGCCCTGTGATAGTCATGCAGGCTAGGGAGAAAATGTGCAAAAAAAAAAAAAAAAGAATTCTCATTGGTTTTAGCCTCTTCAAAAGTGTACACCCTTAAGTGACCTTGAGAGACTTAATTTTGGGGAGGCAAGACAAATCCAGTCAGCAGATCAAGAGCATCTTGCCCCTCTGAGAGGCTCAGGTTTGGAAATGTGGCATTGCTTTCATTAAATGGGAAGGCAAATAACAAAACTGTAGCCAGTGTCACAGTAGTTTGATGGCTTACAGCAAGTGCCTCCATTTGAATGCTTTCATTAAGCAACTTGTGCACACTTTCACTCCATCTTTATGACCTCCCAAATGATTTATATTCAGTATTGAATCTTGAATCTCTGAGTCCAGACCTGTTGTGTTTTCCTAATATGCTGTTGGACTAGCTCAAAATTTGCATGAGAGACTTCTGGAAGCTCTGTTATGAATGATGTTATGGGAGCTCTGAATTTGCACTTGGGAAGAGAATTCAAATCTTCAGTTAGCTGCTTAAACATCACTGCTCTAAGGAAAGGACAGCTCATCCTATCAAAGAGATACTGCTTAGCATGGACCACTTGTTAGAAGAGTACAGTGAGGATACCTTTAATGGCATTTCTTCCAGCATCTTAATCTCTTTTTTCCTGTAGAGTGGGGTGGCCTAGCTTTAATCTGCAAGTTTAATTCTCTTAGCATATTTCTTTCTCAGCATTTAGCAATATTATGCTTCTAGTCTTTGTTTTGAAAGAGAACCTTTACCAGCAATGTTTTGCAAACATGCTGTCCCAGGTTTTCATTTCTCCCTCCACAGTTTTCCATTTTTGATGTAAGGAGACTGCCCTTAGACTATCCTGTAGGATTCTGTGAAAGTTAATCAGGAAAACTATATATATATATTTATTTTTATTACTATTATTATTTTCAAGGGGCTTCAGTTTGCCATAAGAAGATCGAAAGCTCCACTGGAAAACTAATGGAGTCCACAATCAGAAAAAAAAAAAAAGTATAGAAACATCTCTGTATCCAATTTATAAGTTGGTAGAATCACATTTTTTCAACAAATGGAAAAAGTGAAATATTCCAGGAAGTGTGTTGTTCTTTCTGAATGAATTTCTCATTCTGGAATGAGAATGAACTGTTTCCAAGAAGTACCATCTTTTGGGTAAGGCAAGAAACTGATTTCTTGATCACTTAGAGGTATGTTGGATTTCATTACACAGGAGAGCTGGTTATTATATCCATATGTATATAATGATGGTTATATTGTAGACAATTTCATTTAGGCCCCTGTAGGTTCCTACCTAAATTCCAGATAGCATTCTGCCACTTTTCCTCTAAACTGAATGATCTTAACCAGCTTTCATTTTCCAGCCTCCAACAGTAATTCCCATTACTCCTGGGTGTCAATGTCCTTTACATTGTGTGAGCTGAGATGAAAGACATTGTAGGAACAACATGGAAAATACTGCTGATGAAATCAGTAAAAGGCCTCCATTAAACTACCTTTGCAGGATCACCACCAAATGAACAAGGCAGTGCAAATACTACAGTGGAACTTCATTCAAAATTGGGTTTCAAGTCCCTAAGTGGATAAATTGTTCTTACACTATTCTATTCAGTAAAACAAGAGCCAAATGGGCCCCTAAGAGAGATGATAATAATACCATACACTGCTTACTTTGATTGGCCTCTGGTTCCAAGTCTTCTTGTTGTTAGCTGTGGAAACTGTTGCCTTATTATCTGCAAATAAATAGAACTGATGTTAGAAAAAGTTGAAAAGCAAATTTACTAATAATTTAATATAGATTGTTAAGATAGAAAAGCTGGAAAACTCTACTGCAATGTCAGCAAAATGCATGTGAGGAGAAATCAGAAATAAAGCTTTTGGTTTTTTTCCATTACTGAAAGAGGGAAAAGAGACTTTAAAATTCAGTACAGTTCCATTAACTACCGTAAATTTAAATACTTTCTGAATTTACTGGAGTAGAATACATTTTCTTTAAAACCTAGGAGCAGTACTGCCTCTCAACTAAGCAGAATTGTACTTAGAATTGGCCTACTATTTATGTCACAGACTTGGTTTTGCTACAAACAGAGGAAACTCCCCATTTTAAAGACCTCCACAATCCTTCCATTAAACATTCCTTTTCCTAAGTGATGATACCCCAAAAAGATTTTGGTATTTGACAGGGACACCACATCTACCAGGAAAAGCTTGCTGTTGCATTTGTAAAGATGGCTTGTAAATGATTTCTCCTCCATGGAAAATAAGTGCATCTCTGAAACAGCAGGGGACCAAGAAGAATCTGGGCTCTAGTCAGTCAGCAGAGATTAAAAGAACATTGCTACTGTAACCCAAAACTTCCTGAGTGCCAGAAGCATTTAAGGAAATAGATTAATGAACGTGGAGGAGTGCTCCTTCACTAATCAGAGCCTCTGTCAGCTGGGCAAGTCCTGAGGAAAAAGCTCTGCTGGAGTTGCTGCAAAGGCAGCGCTCAGCATCTCACAGAATTGAACCTGAGTCTCAGTGTGGTCTCCAGCAGGAGGAAAATTCTTTTGGCAGAACAGTCACACAATAATGACTGCAGTAAGCCTTGAAGATTCACTTGTAAAAGGAACTTCCTCTTGGTTTAATTTATAATATATTTTAATTGTGCTTTCATTATATATATTGCTAAATATTTCCTCGATGGGGAACATACCAATTAATATTAAAGGAAAACAGGCACACAAGATATAACTGCTCAGCTAGGAAAAAACAGCAAATAAAATTTCTTAAATAACATAGACTTTCTTTTTCTCCATTAGCCATTTGGCCACTATGATAAATATTTAATCCTGACTGATGACTGAAAGCTCTGGAACACGTATTTGGATCAAAAAGGTGCTATATAAATAAAGACATTACAATGGCACATATTTGATCATTTCTTCAGTATTTTTTTTTAAACAAATGTTCAATCTGCTTCTTTTTATATCATGTAAAAATTGACCTGCACTGGTTTCCAAGAGCTTTGTACAACGTAGCTGATGTCAAAAATGCAGCATAGATGCGGAGTCTCTAGGTTGTTCAGCTTTAATTTCTGGAGCAAAACTTCAGCAAACAGTAAAACACTTTTGTGGAGCTGTGAAAGTTCAGCCTAGCTGTTTGATAAATGAGCAGACAGGCAAGCAGCCCTTCTTTCTTTTTTTGTATGGATTCAATGAAGCCTGCCTAAAGAACACCACATGCTGTTCCAGCTACTGATCTAACATTCCGCAACATCTCAGCCTTCCAAATTCCCTTTAATTACACATTAATCCCACCCCTCTCTCTTTCATTCTCTGCAGACAGGGTTGGGGGCTCCACAAGGCTGTGGGAAAAAAGGCAGTCTTGAAGAACTACTTTATGAGGATGTTTTTTTGGGGTTAGAGGTTTTTGGTGTTGTTTTTTTGTTGCTGTTTTGGTTCTGTTTTTTTGTTTTTTGTTGTTGTTTTCAGTGGCAGCTGTAATTCAGAAAATACCATTCCTCTCCAAGAGCTGATTTTACATCAGTAAACTCAAAATTAAATCTTACTATTGGAGATACTTTTGCCTTATTTTTTTCTTTTGGAATATTATGAACACATACTACTTTCAAAGTGTTTCTAGTAGGGACGAAGTGTTACAATGCACACTGTAAATACTACTTTAGGAACCATATGCTTTGGGAGTTCCAGGGATTTAAATAAATCTGCCAATTTCTACATACCAGGGCAGAGGTAATCAGGAGAAGAGAAGAAGAATGGAGTACTTGATCAGATGATCAGTTTTTCTTTTCTTTGTTTCTTTTTTAAATCCAGCACATGTTAAACAATGAGATACACTTTCAGAACACAGCTGAAAAGTATGCATCACTTATATTATTCTTTACCAATAACATATAGGGAAAAAAAAAAAGAAGGAAAAGAAAAAGAAAAAAAAAGAAAGAGGAAAAAAAAAAGAAAAAAGGAAAACCTCTGAAAAAAACTCAGGACTTTTTGCATAGGTAACATATGTATAATATGGCATACTCAGTATGGGTATTTCTGTTTGTGTTTTGAATAAAAAAGTCAAATACTAAATGCTAAATGAACTAGGTGTTCATGTAAATGTTTATGTTTGTCTACATTTATGTGAGTCCCTGTATAATGATATTGTCCAAGGCAGTGAGATTTCCCTGAAAGGAGAGAGCAAGTCAGATCAGGCAGAACAAAGTAGAGTTCACTGTGTGCTGAAATTGATGGAAAAAGTAGAGGGGCCAAAATGTGTATTTTGAAATTATACTTTTAGCCTGAAAAGTCAACATATAAAATATATCATCATTGTGTTTCATGCTTATTAACGTTAAAGATCTACAGGGAAAAAACCAAAAACAAAACCAAAACAGAACAAGTTAATTTTACAGCTGGGTGGAAAGGAATGGGTATTCCTGATTGTTGGACATGAAAATTCAGGTTTGGATTTGAAAGCCAAGTTGGATCATTTTCCTTTCAGCAGTGCAGTGGGGTTATGCAAGCAAACGAATCAAGACCAGATCATGCAGTCTGAGCTGCTTTCTGAATGGAGCCCAGTCCCAGTTCTCACAGCAGTGCTGGCTTCTCAACAGAAGCAGTGGTAAAAAGATTTCATGGGTGGTATCCAAGGGAATTTTGGAGTGAACAGGCCTTTTACCATTCTCTTTCAATGGAACAGAAACTTCATCTCATACTTCTCTAAAGTGACCAAAAATCCAGCTGCACCATGTGATCTGCTGACCAAAAGGGTACAGGTTTCATATTTTCCAAGTAAAATTCCACATAAGTTATGTGACAGTTTTGACTGTTAAGTATTATTTTATGCTAATTGTCTTTTTGGTTCTAAGACAGATGTAGACCAGGAGTTTCACATGCAAATAACTTCTGTCCCTACTATATTAGCTGCAGAAACCAATGCTCCTTTGATTTCTTTCTCAGTTTCTAAACTTTCGTTGTGTTCTCCCTCTCTTTCTTTTGTCCCTTGCTCAAGACCTTATCTTGCCTTCTGCCTATAGAAAATCTTGTGTGCCTTTCTTGATTAAAAAACAAAAATAAATACAAATTAATAACTTCCTTATCTTTTTGAAAGTCTGTGGTTCTTTGTCTACTGTATGCATAAAAGCCAGTCAGAAGTCATTACATTACGAAACAATGTATAGGTAGTTCACACATTTTCAGAGGACTAGGATATTTGGATCAGCATTTATTTAACCCTTTTACAGACAATCCTGATACGTGGTTTTAGGAATGCCTGTGCAAGTAGAATATAAGGGGACCTCTTTCTTTCTGAGATGCAGTAACTTTTCCATTCCAAATGTACGAGTCAAAGGGAATGTAAGAAAGAAAAGTTGTGTCCTTCTCTCACTACAGTGCTGGTAGTACAAAATTCAAGCATAGATTTTGGAGTTCACTGGATTTTTTGGTTTTTTAAACCTAGTAAAGGTGTCTGAATAGGCTGGAATTAAATATCTAGTGACTTGTATTTTTGCTCATTCTTAAAATAATGAAAAAAGTTACTTAAGCATCCACACAGAACAGAGAAAGCTTTACAAGCAACAACTAGAAAAATGCATTTCTGTAAAGGTCTGGACTGCAGTCTGCACAACCTACTAACCTTAGAGGTGGCTGACTGTGGGAATTGTTCTCTTACTCACAAATGGCTGTAATGGTGATTCCCTTGTCCTGATTCCTGCTAGCTCTAATATCTGCCACTGTATCTCTCCTGACATCTCCACTACTGTGACATTCTCACATGAACAGAGGCATCCCCAGCTTTAAAATGAGCAATGTATTGTCTGTTCTTTCTTCCCTATGCTGTGACCCATTGCTCCTCATTGCATTCACTAACAAACTGCAAAATTCATGTTTCCCAGTGGTTCCATCTGAATTCTTCTGTGATATGAGTTGTCAAAACAAAGCATGAAAAAGAGAACCCAAACCATCTTACAAAACATCTTATGCCATCTGTCTTAGTGCTAACAATTAAGAATGGAAGAAATCAAAGATGTCTGTAAACTTACAAATTATTTTTCTTCCCTCTGTCAAATTGTTAATTTTAGCTCAGGGGGCAACAGACAGTGGATGACTTACAGAAACCTTTGCCCTGGAATAATTTAAATTGCTACTTTTTAAAAGGCATGTTCGTTTTGTAAGAGCAGCTGATCTAGAGGGGTATTACTCTTCATGCCTCAAGTTCCTTTCTATTTGAAATAATTCTAGCCATGCTTCTAGAACTTTCCCAAGAAGTGAAATAAAATCAAAGCAAATTGCAAACCAACATTTGCACTCTGCCAGGATGAGAAACAAATATCAGGTTCCATGCTCTGGAGTCCTGAGAGGTCCTAGAAGGATTCTAAATAGAGGGGAATACATTATCTTTCTTCTGATAAGAGTCCTTCATAACATGTCTGGCTCTTTTTATTTCAACTCAGGTTTCAAGTTCTGTATCTAGAGAGTATGCTTTGCTTTTATTAAGTAAGGTACAGAAGATCTGTGTTCCTTTAGCAAATTTTACTGTGCTGTTTCATTCTCAAATTTCTGCCATGACAGCAGAAAAAAAAGCCATTGATGCCAAATATAATTACAGTCTTACATGGCTATGCTTTCCTTAACCTCAGTACTGCAAAGCACAAGTAACATTGATATCCTCAACTTTATATGGCAAGTGTAGGATTTTCAGGCACATTCATCTTCAGCTGGATTGGTCTGGGGTTTCCCCATATGCTCCAGTGCTTTTGAAAATCCTGCCCTGAGACAGTCTCCTATTATTAACACCTGTGTTAACAGGTACCTTTTGGCTCAAAGTTGGCTCAACAACACATTACCCTGAGGAAAAGGTCAAGAAATCTTTGCCCCAAGAAACATCCATTAATAGGAAAGAGCAGGATCAAATCAAAAGGTTATAACTTGTCATTCCTGTCTCCCAGGTCCATTAAACTGTGTCAAAGAAAGAAGAGGCATCACTGTGTCTGTATTGCCTCTACTCCTTGCTCACTTGTTTGAATGGCAGAGGAAAGAAGATGGTAGGGTAAGGGTACAGAATTCTTGGTGTTCTGTTATTTATTTAAAATTCAATAACTTTCCCATTTTGCTCCACTCACTGTCGTAATTTTGCAAAACAGGCCATGGTCTAGCTATAGGATGAGATCTTATTTCTAGCACTGAAACATCTCAACTGATACTGCAAAATAAGTCAGAAATACCTGATGGCATTTTCTTTATTGCCTGTTCCCAGTTCTGCCTGCTGTGGAGATAACACACTGGGGACTCTAACAGATCTGGACTCTTTAGTGAAGCTTGTGATGTCTCCTCAAATTTGTCTATGTATAAAATATCCTCCTTCAACAGCTCCACTGGCCAGATGGAATTGAGCCTAAGGCATGATCAAACAGATTACTGCATCTCAACAAAGCTGTAAACATCAAATGCTGACTGAGATGCTTCACTGAGCTGCAGCCACTTATGGTGTTGACTTGCTGAAGCCAAGCAGATCTAAAACCCTGCAAAACTCCCTCCACTCTGTACTGGTGCCAGCACACTTACTGCCATCACCCAGCATCTCTGTGGGAAAAGGCTGAACACGAGGATCCCTGCTCTCTGGCAGAGCCTGTGCTATAAAAACAGCCTTTGGGATGCATTGACAAAGCATGAGGTAAAGCACCCCAGAGGCAGCTCTACTTCATGCTGAAGATCTAACTAGAAGCCAGATGCTTGAGGATGCAAAGGAAGTAAAAATCCCTTTGCTACAATTTAAAAAAAAAAAAAAAAAAAAATATATATATATAAATAAAATAAAAATAAATAAAATTCGCTAGGCAAATTTTTGGGAAGGGGAAAGTCACTCCAAGGAAACTGAGGTGTCCTTGCTGTTTTTCTTACTCCCCAAACTCAAGGAGAGAAAGGCAATAGTGAACAACCTACATAATGAAAAGGATCTGGGAAGCAGAGCTAAGGGTGCAAAGGGTTTTCCAGCTACAGTGTAGGATCCCCACTCCCCACACCTGCATGGCCTCTTGCTTCTGCAGCTGTGTCAATCTGGCCTCCTCAGATGAGCTTGGCCTAGAAGATTCTGCATCAGGAAGAAAAGTCATACTGGTGTTAACTGCTCTTTGGTCAGGAACCTTAGCTGGTAAAAAAGGGATAAGGAGAAGCAGGGACTGCTCAGATAGTGAGAGGATTATATGGCCCTTGACAACAACAGAGACTACCTCCTCAGCTTTATACTGATTTTTTTCAAGTTCTATTACTCTTTTCTATATTTACTAGGAACAAAAAGTCTAATAAAAAAACTTTTCATATGTAGTAATTGTCCATGATAAAACAAGTGCTGTTTTAGCCTATCAAAAGAGAGCACTAGGACTAAATTTGGCTTTTTTATACCAGTTACTACTGAAGCCACTAGGAGAAAATTGAGATCAGAGGAAAACAAACCAAACACATCTTTGGGAGAAGTATCTCCTTATGCACAGCAGGCACTTTCCAGATGTGTGCACGTGAATAAGAAGACAAACCAGAATAAAGCCACGTTGCAATATCATTATCAAAGAAGTCTTGAGAAGCCTACTTTTCTGTCCTTAAACACTAAATATATCTATTATGATAGCATGAAACTGTAAATCCTATTTATGCTAATCATGCTTGGAGGAGCAGTCCTGCTGGCAAAACTTCTGGGCATAGAGACAGTGCACAGTGATAAAAAAGGACTCTGGCTGATACAGCTTGTGCCTCCCCAGAGCAAAGCAAACAATTGAGAAAAATAGTACTTTTCTGCTGGTATGTCTGTGCCTCAAACCATTTTATTTTTAAATGGGGATGAAATATTGATCAAAAATGTAAAAGATTTCTTTACTAGCCAATATTACAAATATACTGTATATTTTCCCCATCTTTATTTACTGAAATAAATTTATTGGAACCTAATTTTCACTTACAGAAAGTCAGGGAGGAACCATAAGGCTCTAAAATCTGTATGGACACATATCCGTGTTAAACCTCTTTATGCTGGCAGGGTCTTGTAAAGGAACCTAAAACTCGGGGAGAGCCACCCCGCAAAGCGTCAGCATCCTTCGTTTGACTTTTCAAATAATAATTTATTATTGCTTGTCCTAAGACAGAAGTAAAACACTTCAGGGGAAGAAAGAGAAAGAAAAGCGGAAGGTTTGTAACCTCCAGGGGGCACATGGGAGTTGTGGGAAGAAGAATTCATGAGGATGCAAAAGAGGAGGCACCAGGAGCCACCGTGTTCTGGATGAGAGAGGGGGCAGGGTCCGGGAGGTGACTTCGCACTGCACAGAGGGGTTGGAGCAGGAACTGAGGGCATGGAGGACAGGGAAACCGGTGGAGAGGATGAAGATTACATCTGCAAGGGGGTTGATTAAGAAAATAAGGTTCACAGAGTCACAAAAGAAACAGAGAGTAAAAATGAGCGTTGGAAATAAAAGTGAAAAAGCAGCTGAAAGGTTTGCCAACCCAGCTGAACATGACACGCTATAGCTGGGAGGGAGCCAAAAAATCTTAGAGCACCCATCCATATGCAATAGCTACTGAGAGGCTTGGAAATGCTTAAAACATTCCTGCTTGTTAAGTAACTTACTTGATTGTGTCAAGGTCCCGATTCAGAATGTTTTAGTTTTTACAAATAAATTTTGGGTTGCATTCCTTACTGGGAATAATGAGTCAGAGCTTTCCATTCACCATAATTCCTAGATTAATGTATTAATCATCACTGGCATTTTATGTTAACCTGTTGCTCAAAAAACCCCACATACGCCTGCTCAGCCCTCCCTGATGCAGGCAGCAGCAGAACTTCTGGCTGGAAACACCTTAATCTGCTCTCTGAGCCACAGGGCCCAGGATCAGAGCCCAAAATAGGGCTGAGGGGCACATGGTTGCTATGCTTTTTTTCAGTGATCCTAGCAGCAGGACTTTCACTTCTTCTGCCTGAATAATTACAGTCTACATGTGTCCACTGTAAGAAAGTTTTTTCTCATATGCAACATTTTTTTTGTTAATAAAACAGTGATGTGCATGCCCTTTCTCATTTCCCTGTCTTCTTACTCGTTGCATGGCACACTTTTATTTATTCCGCTTCATGAATCTGTTGAATATGAAATCATGATCCTGTTGAACATAAAGTATTTTACTGGCTATAATAAGAGCAGAAGTTTAACACTGGAGTCTCCACTTGCTGATGCTGAGCTGTAATCAGTAAATCCTAGGTCCTCCCTAGTTGCTGTTTGGTTAAAGTATACGGGTAACAGAGTGCTTGATCATGTCCTTGGCAGACAAGACAAAGTTCTGTAGTGCCAGGCTAGGTAGCACAGCTACTAGCAGACTGACAAATGCTACTATAGACAAAATGCCTGCAATTTTCATACAGGGCAAGTTAAACACTAAAATCCTGAGTAGCATATTAAAACTATAGTTCCCTTTTTCATATAAGAATATATCACATTAATAACCATATTAGAGTCTCCTTTATTCTCTATGTAATTTAAGTGGCTTAGCAGCATAGATTATTTTTTCCTCTTCTTGTTACTTTTGTTGCCATTAATCTGTTTTCCTCAGGAAACAGTCTAGGACATATAACTGTTTCTCTGTTAATCTCTCCATGCCTGAGTTAATTTTTTTTTTTTTTTTCCTTTCCCCCCCCCCCCCCCCCCTCTTGTTCAGTATTGCAAAATGCTTGAGTTCCAGTCTATGCCCTAGAAGTTTAATAGAAAACACTGGCTGGACAGTAGGGAGAACATTATGATGTTAATGCTGAGGACACTGCCTGACTGGACAACCACGAGTATGAGGCAATCAGTCAACATTTCTATTGCTCTGAACCAGCCACTCCATGTGGGAATCTAAAAAATAATGAAGAAGGTGCAGCAGAAGTGTGAGAAAACTAGAAGGACTAAGACCTTGATATAGTGACTGGGACCTGGGAATTACTAAATGTATCACAGGGAAACATGGAGATACTATAGAAGATTTAGGTAAGACTGTGGATTTAGGGAACACAGGAGATGTTAAAAACAAAGGCCATCTGTTCAACTGTTCCTGAATAACCTGTCCTCCGTGCTCTTTTGTAGATGTTGACTCACATCAGCCTTAAGAAGGACACATGGGCTGAAGCATTGTCTACAAAACCATGATCTGGAGAGTTGACTTGCAGGCAAGCTTCATATATCTCAAGTGGTATCTTTAAAAGTGAAATCAACACTTTTCTATTAATGAAGATGTAACTGAGTATATAACAACACATTGGGATGTTACTTACTACAGATTGTTTTCGTATGCCGCACTCTACTCTCTAAAAACTTCCAGTCTGTTAAAGAAAAAGTCTAAATATTTAACATTGCCAACAGAGCTAAAATTCAAAGATGAATCATAAATTCAGTGTTCTACTGAAAGCCAAACTGTCTACAGTTTGACAGAACAAATAACCCCTTTTTCTGGAGATGATAGCTGCAGTGCTCTTGCTGGTTCCCAGTGAAGACAAACATGTCTGTGGTCTCTGTTTCAGCTGCTAAGTGTAGAAGCCTTCACATAGCACCTATTTCACTGCACTGCCTCCAGGGCATTTATGCAACATACATTGCCAATACAGTTATTTAAGTCACGTGATAACAAGCTTCTTGTCTAAAACTTCACCTGTGTAGATGATCCTAAGGAGAACCTGACTGCAAGGTCTTGGGTGAATGAAGTGGGTGTCTGCCTTGCAGATCTTTGTTACTGCACAGTATAGTTTCTTAGCAATGACAGGTTGGACAGAATCACTGGGGTCTGCTCTGGGTTCTGCAGGTGGAGAAGCCTGTTCCACTTTCATATTTGTGCCAATGTTATCTGAGGTTCCTGGAAAAATCTGTCTGGGGGCTTCTGTTTCCAAATCCAGAAGTAATGACCACATGAAGCAGTAGTCTGGGAAAGTACAACAAGGATTCTATATGGCTTTCTCTCCACAAAAAGGGAAAACAATTTTCATGCATCACTGCCTCTAGAACATTATTACAACCAAGAGGAACACACACACATGAAAAATACACTGGAATGTCATGATTTTTGGCTAGAAGACACTGTACCTACCCTACTAGGTCAAGATCCTACTGATGAACAGTTGTGTGTTCATGAGGGGCAGAGAAGGAGGAGGAGAAAGTCATATATAGTGTAATAAGATTGCTGCATACTGAAAATTGGTGAGGTCCTTGGTAAATGTATATTCTGATGAAATAATGTCAGCATATTTGCACTTTAAAATTTATTTAAGTTTTTAGTACCAGCGAAAGTAAAACATTACCCACATTCCAAATGCTTTAGCCTGCATGAAATCTGTTTCTTTTTCTCTATATTCCTAAATTACAGGTTGCCCTTATACTTAGTACTTGGTAGAAAATCATACATAGAAAAATATTTCACTCACACTTACACAGCATATTTAAACAGAAACCTAGCAGGTTCAACTGAGATATTCAGGTCTTCAAGACACAACAAACACAGTAATGTTACAACATATCAAATTTTACTTGCCTTGCTAAGATGCTCACATAAAGATGCACTACAGAGAATGACACCAATAAATATACTCTCCTTCACCCACCCTTTGCACAGGCACTTACCCTAGGAGTATTTTTCCTTCTTTGAATACGCAACACATCTACAGAATAAATGTCATAAAAACTAGCTCATAGTTTGCAGGACAATTGGCTTCAGATTCATGGTTGAAAGCATTTCAAAAACAGTGGCAAAATTTGCACTCTGTTTTTTTCATAGACTACAATTTTTAGAGGCCTGTGACCCATTCTAGAGCAAAATTTCACTTTTAAATTAAAAAAATATAAAAAGATTATGCTATTTTTCACTGAGAGTAAAACATATCTGACCAGCAAATCCAAAATAAGAACTTTATGTAACATCCTAGCCAGACACTAATGTCTGATAATGAAATACAGCATAAGAGTTTTAGTCCTCACATCTGGAAAATGCACAGCTGCATCTGCACTAAGAGTGCATCTCCATTGTGAGTCTGGAAATAACCATAGTGACTCTTACCAGAACTGGACTGGAAAGTGGGAGCACAAGGAATCACAGGGCAAAGATAACTTGGTAGCTTGTATCTGCAGTGCCACACAAGTGCTTTTAGATGCTTTCTGGACTTACACATTTGGAGGCTTTGCATTCCACTATTTAAATTTGCCAGTGTAAGCTGATAATGTTAATTCAGGGATCTCCATATCATCCCTACAAGAATGTCATAGACAGGCCCTAGTACTAAATGATTGGTACTTTACCCTTCTATTTGTTAAGCAAATATATTTGTTAAAGCAGTGAAGGACACGATGCAGATGTGTTTACACTGGCTTGTATCTGACTTCCAAGCAGCTGGTATTACACACCATGTACCTATCAACTAGGCTGGGGACTGGAGCAATAAAAAAATATAGTATATTCTGGAGCTTAGTCATGATCAGGATTTATACCAGCCATCTAAATACTTAAAATCCTAGCCTTTGTCCAATAACTTGAATATACAAGAGATTCCATGTATATACCTCTGTCTCTAACAGTAAACAATGATTTATTTCTTTTCAATAATCCAAACTCACTCAAGGTATCAAGCTGCCGTTTATACTTACCTTCCCAAAGCTGGCGGCATTAACAGGCTGTGTGTCATTTTTCTCACAAAAGTCCAAGTAATGCATGTAGAGAGCACTTCGAGGAATGCAAACCCCTTCTGCAATCTCATAATTCTCCTCCAGCCTTTAAAAACAAATATCAAACAGAGAGAACTGCAAGTATGTTGGATGTCCTGTATGGTAAACAGTGTGCAAAGCTCCATCTTTAAGATCAAACATTTTGGCATATGCTTGTCTACTAAATTTTATCTGCTTTCATCCAAAGTGCTCCTTCCAGTTCACTTCCATAATACTTACCTGCTTCAGTTGTTTCACACTTGCTATCAAAAACATAGGTTGTGAGTTTTCAGGAAAGCAGAGATTATCATACAGGGATTTGGGGTTCTGACCATGCTCTGCAGTGGTTTGGGAAAAAATATACTGGTAATTTCTCATACTCTAAAAGCGTCCTGCAGTAAACAAATACATGTGCAACTACGAAACAACAACAGTTCTCTGAGGCAGGAATTTTCTGGACAGACCACATTTGGTTCATGACACTCTTTTTACTCATGTCCAACTACAAAATACCTTACTTTGAGGAAGTGCACATGGCTAAAGCAAGTTATTTGCAAATACTCAGGAACGTTCACAAAATCATTTATATATATTATTTTCTGGCTGCTGCTAATGGGCAAAGTGAAAAAGAGCCCACCATCTGCATACATTGCTGAATAAAATAGTGAAATAGCATCCTCTTCTGCCTTGAAGAAACTGTTAGTTACAGAAGCAAACACACGACTATAAAATTCTAAATTAGGCATCAAGTATATGATTAAGCATATGCTTCATCTTTAAAATCTGAAACGGAGCTCATTAGTAGTTATAAATTAGAATAAACTTTCCTCTGAAATGACATTTTTATGATTGCTGATCCAAAAAGCTTCAAGAGGTATTTACAAACACACTTAACTTTAAACCATAATTAATATTGTCATTCATGGTGTCACTCATGCATTTATGTGTATTTGTCTGCAGAGCTGGCTAGAAGAAAGTAGGTATAACTTCCTCTCAGATATATTAGAAAATTAATACATCTCAAAAAATTCCATTTTTACAGTAGGCAAGTCCTGCCATCTGATAGCTGTGGAACACCTTCCAAATATTTAGTTTCTCTCCCTCCTTGCCTTTTTCAGGACCTACCTACCTTCCATTTCAGTTATCGTGATCATTTGTGACTGCAAACTATTTTAATAAGATATCCAGCTAGATGAATGGAATCAGTTTGTATGGGCAACATCTATTCTTCTTTGGTTTCTACAGAAATATCATCATGGCATCTTTCCTCAAATTCATACCGCTTGAACAAAAACCTCCTTTCAAAACCTGGAGAGTTCGTTTGTATACTATAGCTGCTAATTGGAATGTCAGCTTCCGTGACCAAGACAGGACAGAAAGAAAAGCAGTTAATTATTTCTGTTCATATCTGATGAATTTTTCTCTTTTTCTCCTCTCTTTCACAGAGAGTCATTAGTCTGACACTGAACAATGCTCCATTATACCTGAACTTTTTTTTTTAATGATCAAAACCCCATCTTGCTCCATTTCTTTTATTTTCCTGTCTTTTATTTAACAACTTTATCATATTTTGAATTCAGCTTCCTTCTACAGCATTGTAGAAAGATAAGGAACTCAATCTTCTACCTAACAAATCATTACCAGAAATAATATATATAACATTTTAAATGCCCTAATAAAGTCATGTGAAATCCAGTGGTTCACAATGAGACCTTTTGTACTGCTACAGTATAGCAATAAAACCCCTAATCCTTCCTCAGGAATGACAATTCTATCTGTCCCTATTACTGTTTCCCTCTTCATACTTACATACTTCTAGATCAAATGAAATTATTCTATAGAAGAGTCATGTCTGTAGTTTTATTACAGCTCTGGTTTTAGATATGAAGGCAACCAAACAACTGTGATATTAACCATTGCTAATTACAGAAAAGATTCTAGGACAGATTCATTTTCTAGCAGTTTCTGAGAAACCACTAATCTAGGGAGAACCCATTACCTAGCAAAGCTTTACCTTCCTCTTTTTCACTTTTTGATGTTGCAGAAAATGGGCTAGTTTTGTTGACTTTAGTTTCAGGATACTGTTATTATTCAGAGCACCTGCACTGTAAACCACCAAACTGCATGGAATTAGGCTGTCTGTGCTTTGAACAAATCTACGTTTGGAGAATTAGACACAAACTGCCCAAATTGAGGTAAAATAAAGTTTCACATGATTTGGTCAACAAGTTCACCAATGAAATAACCATGATCATTTTAGAGCCAAGTGTTTAGCAAGCTACAGCTTTATAGATAATAATGACAAAATAAACACAGGATACTAGGTATTGGTATATTCATGCTTTAACAGTTAAATTCAAGCTCATGTAGTTTCCCCAATTATGATCTATTTGTTAGTACTGCTATATTTACCAGGCTTTTCTCTTCATTTTGTGTTATCAGAAAAACAAAACCAAACAAAAACATCATTCTTCTTTCCAAGGAAGGGATATTTATCCAGTCTGATAGTCATCAAGGCATGCCTCTTGGCATCTTCAGCTACTTCTTCCTCATCATTTATAGCATTCAACATACTTCACACCTTTGGAGAGGCATAAGCATTAAGGAAAGAGAGAGATCCCCATGGGCTTGTTTTTGTTCAGTCTTTACAGCAAGACTCCAGACAAGGAGTAACTAATAAAATCGATGGCAAAATCATAGCCACGTGACAGAATTTAAATTCAGAATTTAATTCTATCTTGCTTCATTTTCCCTACTACTTTCTTCCTCTTCTTTTTCCTTGCTACTGACATTTGTTTCTGTTCTCCAGCACTCCATTGAGCTGTACCTGATAGTAGCATCTACCAAATGTACAAATATAACCAGCTTTAAATTGGCAGACACCAGACACTACAGAAAACTGCAGTGCCTCCATTTGCCAGAATAACACAAGTCTGGTACAGTATCCTGAAATCTGGACAAGAATTTAACCTATCACTTCCACCTCTTGAATTCACCCAGAGACTCCTGAAAGCAGGCAGGACACATGCTTGCCCAAGGTATATTCAGTCTTTTGTCTTTCTTGACTGTGCAAAAACTTGCTCTGAGGCCTAAGCAGGCAGAACTGTCAAAGATGTAAAGCAAGACCTATAGAAGCACTGCAGAGCAGCATTTGGGCAGTGCTGACCACAAGAGTTTACCAGCTCGTGGGTTTCTAGGTGCTAGTGCAGTACAAAGAACCTGCTGCTAATGTGTCCAGCTTTCCAGAACACTGGAAACTTCACACAGAGCAAGCTTACTGCTTTAGCAATCTGACCATAACTTTTGAGCTTGACATTTTATTTAGTGTATCAAATCCAGCAGCACAGTTTCTCCAGGAAATATCAAATTCTGAGTTGCAGTGTATAGGCTGGAAAGCGTATGGAAACCACCAGAAAAATGTTCTCTGGTATAGCTGGTAGACTGGGAAACCTTTACCTAGGGGTCTATTGACAAATGAGGCAAATGGTTTAATACCAGATAAAGAAATGAAATTTGAAAACTTATTTGTTTTCTGTTCTCTCATTGATTTTTGTGTGGAAGATTGAATGAAGGAAATCACAGATGCTTCAAAATACTCAAATATAACAATATAATTATAATAGATACATTATAATACTTCAAAATACAAAAGGGGAGAATGTCTGACCTACCCAAACATGTAAGAAACACAACTCAACAGTCAGGTAGTAAGCCAGTCCTTTAGCAAGGAGGAAGGGAAGATGATTCTTTTCAGAATCAAAATTCTAGGATTCTATTGCAAACACTGCTGAATGAGCATTAGTGTGCACACTGCATTCCAGCATGGCTCAATATCCCAAGAGTTTAGGGATTTACTAACCTCTATGACCGAGGAAGCTTGAAAGTATTTGGCAAAAGATTGTTTACAGTATTTGCATGTTTTCTGTTGGGAACAGTTTCATTGGCATGTTCTAATTAACTCTGAGTTCTTGGCTGCTAATATTATTTGCTCCTGTGAAAAAGACAACTGGCTCTCCTGCAAAGTGAACATTGTTCTGAATTTGGGACTAGTAAACTGTTATTTTATTTTAGCTAGATATTTCTTTGTTATCCTGTTTGAAATGTGTTGAAGTTGTGTGGGTGAATCATGGAAAGTAACAAAATATCTATATGATATTTCACTGTAATTTGAATATTTTCTCTCCATAGTCACTCCCTTTATTCACATCCCTCGAACTTCTGAAAAACAGTACTTATATGATACAAATGTGTACAAAGAAGCAATAATTCAGAACTAAATGCCTTTATTTATATTTCCCATCTAATTTAGACTAGAAATGTCTGCAAGTTTCATTGAGGTAGAACACTGAATACTTGCAGTAACCTCTTCGAAATCAACTCTCAGAGTTTTTAAAACCTAAAATTTAACTGACCAAATTTAAAAAGCAAATACAACTGAAACAATCTAAATATTTTTATGAATATTTCACAGAATCCTAGCATTTCATAGGCATAGAAAGAGTTCACTGAATGAGCTATTCTTATTATTCTTTCAGATAGGTCTCCCAAAAGACTGACAGAAGCAGAAAAACAGTTTTGCTAAAGACCTCATATTTTTTGCCAATATTTTTTCACCCAGAAAACTACTATAACTCCTTACAAGTGAAGTGAAGGCCTTTCTTTAAAAGACTTAAAACTAGCTAAAGAGTATGGGTTGTCAGATAAGTATGCTCCAAGGTTTTTCTCTAACAGAGCTCTGTCCTGCCAGATACAAGGAACCTCCTGAGAGATGCTTCATCTTGCAATATTAAGAAGATTAACCAGAATTTAAAAAAAACTAAATTCAACAAAAGTGTAAGAGATAGCATGTCAGAAAAAAGTCTAAGAGAAAAAATGTCTAAGAGAAAGGGATGTCAGAAGTATAAGCAACATTACAGAACATGCAGCCTAAAATATTGCTTTATATTACAGTGAACAGAATTTATTCATTTTCCACAGCACATTAGAATAACCAAGAAAATTTCCTCTCCCCATCTTCTCTTTCTCCATTCCTGATCACCCTTCATTTCTTCCCCTCACTGAATTTGAAGGGGAATTTTGGCAAATTAATCAAACGTCAAACACTCTTATTTTGTTGTCTTTTACATTAAATTACAGAGATCTCAAGTCAATAAAACAGTCAGTAAAGGTGGGCTTCATCATACACTGAAACTAACATTGAGTCTTGAAAAAAATTCTCAGTACTAGTTTTCTTTTTGTAATAAATATAACAATGATGACAAACCACAAATCGGTAGCTGCCAAGGTGGCAAATGAATCTGCCAAGTAGATCTTCTAAATTATATCAGAGGTCTCCTATGTTCAAACAAATCCCATAAGAGTAAGACATTTGTTAAGAAATGCTGCACTGGATACTAATGAGACGATTAAAAACATACGGTGAAAGTATCTTTAGAATTGTATCATGTCCAAGACCTTTATTCACTTCAGCTGGAAAAAAAAATGCAAGAAAAACCAGGTTTTCTTGATTTTTTAAAAAAAGTCCCTTACCATTGCAGTGTAGCTGGAGTTGAGTGCGGTTTCGATGCTCTATTATTTTCTTTTTCCTCATCTGTTAAGAAAGAAAAAATGCAATGTAATTTCAGTGTGAATCACTCTAGCATTTATGAACTGGTAATGAGTTATCTGATAAAGTATTCTCAAGTGCCAAAGCTTCCTCAAAATATTGGCTAAATTGTGGAAATGTAAATAATTATGTTGTTTAAGCTAGCATCTGTAGATATTGTTTAAGGCAATAACCCTTGTGAACAGCACTGACAGCAGTAGCAGAGGAGTAAAATGGAATAATGACATTGGAAAGGATAAATTTATATGAACAAAAGCAACTCCCAGGCCTCCAGCAGCATGTCAGAACACAATAAAAAAGCCACTTCCATTTACTTTAAGGGAACAGTTTCCTTTTGCAAGTTTTATATTAGATGAGGCATTTAACCTAATGGGGTTCATCCACGGTTGTGATCCTAACATATGTATTAAATGTTGATAAATTTACAAGAAAAATTGAAATTAAAAATATTCTACAATATACTTAATTTATCTTTGGATAATTTTTCTGATAGTATTCCTCACTAACGATTTCTAAGGGAACTCTCTGATTTGCCAACTTCCTAAAAAATTTTTAATAGAGGGTGAATAAAGAAAAAGATAATTAAAATAAAACTCTTAAAATACTGGCTTCTTCCTCACTTACGTTAGTTCTTTTGAAATTATTTAAAAGTACATATAGAGTAATTCTTATTAAATTGTGATTTCTGAAGCATATAAAGCATGCCTGTGTGAAGACTGGAGTGAAGCACAATAAGCATCTCCAGAGGAGCACGCTTTGGGAAATACTGTTGTATCAAACAGTTTAGTATTTTAACAACTTTATCCCTGATTAAAGCGATAAGCATGAAAGGCTTTGATATCTAAACACTGAAAAAAACCACTGCACCTCTACACCAAGCAGCAAGTTTTATTTTTTGTACAATCCACTTTCAGAAGTTATTTTAGTGGGGCTTTAGGATGCTGAATCTGAAGGTAGCCACACTATCTCCTCTTGACATCAGATGAGGTTAACGTGCTTTTTGCGCTGTCCTAAGAACCAAGGCACAGATAAAACACTGTCTTTAGCCTGTGCAACATAATACTTCTTCCACTGAGGATATAGAAAGTTGTGTTAAGTCAACACCCTTCAGCCTTCGAGGCCAGTCCCCTGAAGGTCAGGAAAATCCAGATTTAGTTACCAGCAGACACTGGGAGCAGCCCCTCTTCTCCATCTGCATGACAATGGGCCTCTAATTATTGGACCGCACACTCCTTCCCTGCCTTTCAGGGGCCCGCTTTTATTCAGCGCACAGGACCAACAGACACATTTCAAATCACTTTTAAATTGTGTTTTTCATCTGGTTTTCCTAAACAAACGGTCGGCGTGCAACAAACCTTCATCGCACAGGGCCTGAATGCTGAGCGGCCCTCTCTGCCGCCGGCCCCTGAGGTTCAGCAGCAGCCCCCAGCCTCACCAGCAGTGGGACAAACACCTCCTCCAGCCCAGATTTAAACCACAGGGTGGATAAAATAGTTGGGGCCAAGCCCTCTCTCAATCCCAATTGTTTTGTCCTTTTTACCCTTAACTGGCAACAGGGATGCCCTAAGCTCAGGCCTGACCGACCTTCCTTGGGGAGGAGGAGGTGGTGTCCATGTCTGCAGGGGATAAAGTGCTGGCTGGGCCAGGGAGTTTCCCCTGCTGTAGGAATGAAAATTATGGCTGGAAACACATGCCTTGCCAACAGGGACCTGTAACAGAGGGTGCAGGTACCCACCAGAGGGATTTGACCTTGGCTGTTGCAGGAAGGGAGATGCCACAGCGAGGTAAAGTACCGAAGCTGATGCCTTTAGGTACCAGCAGCATGTCAAAGCCACTGATCTAAATAAGCACTCATCTAACAAAGGTGCAGAAATCCTTAACAACTTCTACCTGTGAAACCAAGAGCTACCACTCCTCCCCCTCCCAGACTAAACCTTTTGATTATCTTTCTTGATTTAAAGCAGTTAGTATTCAGAAGGCTGTTATTAGATGGCTTTTGCTTGCAGTAACTAGACTGCATTTTTTCCTGGATATGCAGCACTATCAGACTAAATTACATAATAGACCATCTATATCCCTTCCACCCCTCCCCTGGCTGTTTTTCACTAAATTTGAGTGAGCACCTGTGAGCAGGTGCTTTACCTAACCTGCCCTCAGACACACTACAAGCCAGCCATACTCAGCTCCTCCCAGGTAAGAGTGTGTTTTAACAATAAAAACTAACAATTAAATCATAAACTGCAACTTAAATCCTGCCTGCCCCTCAAGGATGTCTGCTTCCTGGGGATCCTTCTTCAACACTCTTCAGCATCCTCCACTGTCATTTAAAATCAAGAAGGAGAATGATGGATTTTCAAATTATTGAAATAAATTATTGAAGCACCATTTTCCATCAATGCATTACCCATTTCAACAAAACAAAATCAAGGCTCTGTACAAGAAATCAGAACCGTTTATTTGTTATCTGCCAGTAGACCAGATGTCAGCCAAAATATTTCTCATTTTCAGCAGGTGCTAGCAGAAATATTAATTTTCAGAAAACCTTCACTTTTTAATGACATAGATGGAAAGAATTGCACATAGTATAGGAATGGAGGGGATCTAAAATACAAACTTTCAGTATTACATTTATAAGTACTTTAATCTGCCTCATATAGTTTAATATGACCTCAAATACCTGACTAGCAGAAAATAATAAATATATCTGCTTATTATGTTTTAGTTAGTAGCAGAGCATTTAGTGCCTCCCCAGTTGAGCAGAGGATGTTTTGTATGCCTCTTGACTTAGGTTTGATCCCAGAACTCTTTGTACAGCATGAAAGAGGTAAGGCATGTTGTTTTCCTTTACTTTTTGGCCTGTCATTTTATCACTTCCCATCAGAACAACACTGTAGATTAAAATGAACCCATACCATTCAACTTTCTTTACTTTTAAAATCAAATCTATTTTGTAAATAATAAAGGAAAAGGAAAAGGAGAAGGAGAAGGAAAAGGAAAAGGAAAAGGAAAAGGAAAAGGAAAAGGAAAAGGAAAAGGAAAAGGAAAAGGAAAAGGAAAAGGAAAAGGAAAAGGAAAAGAAGAAGAAAAAGAAAAGGAAAAGGAAAAAGAAAAAAAGACACTGAAAAGTCTTGCTTCAAGTCACTATCAAAGAACAGAGCTGGTAATTCTCCTGTGACAAAGAGTCATAAGGAAGAGCCCTGCTCCTGAGGAACATCTACAGGTGTTCACACACGTGGCAGCAGCACAGCACCTCAGGGAGAAACCCATTTGCAAGGAACAGATCTATTGTGTTCACACCACTGACAGTAGAAAGACTAGTAGGATTCCAAGGAGAAGTACCTGGTTAGGTAGGAAACCTGGTACTCATACCAAGCTTAGAGCAGATAATAGCTTAGACAGCTGCAAGTAAAACTCTCAGCACAGAAGAGGCCTTCAAATAAATTTTAAAAATCAGATAATCTATGCACTAGGAAAATAGTATTTCTTTCATCCCAGAGATATCAGAGTTTTTCTTCCCAAACTCCATGGAAATTTCTTTGCTATAAGCTGTCTTTCTCCTTTCAAAATTTTGTTTCAAAGCTACCAGAATATAGTCTTCTCTCTTACTTACATGTAGCCATAAATAAGATTCAGACTAATTTGCATGTATTCCAACAATGGGACATTTTAAAATCCTTTGAGAACCATAGGAGCGTAGTTCTTGTTTAGTAGGTATGACTGAAAAAGAAAGAATTTTCCCCAAGGAAAATTTCGACAAAATCAAGAAACTATTTTAAAAATATTTTTTCAATGGAAGAATAAGAGGTTTAGTTCAAAGAAAACAAGAAACTATTGGATGAATATTCCATTTCAGCCAGTCTGAGCATGGACTTTGAACACTTCTTTTGAAGCACAAAAAGTAGACCGAATCTTTTCTCTCACGTGAACCATCTACACATTCTCACTTCTAAATATGAAAAAAAATTTGGACAACCAACCCTTCCAATTCATTGTGTAGTATCATTGCTTCTTCCCCAGGGAACCGAAGGTGAAACTTTCATAATCCTTGAATTGTATTCTTCCAGTCTCCTGTTTCAATTTGGAGAATCTGGCTCAATGCACAGTACACAGAAAATGTGTTTTTTTTTTTTAAATTACTAGATATGAGATTCTACAATTCCCTTTTCCTTTGGATCTTTGGGCTATTCCACAGAGCATGGAAGTGGTGGAAGGAAAAATGTTTTTAAAAATGGAAACTGAAACTAAAAAAAAGGTTCCAAGAGGGTAAGAAATGTCCTGAGAAGCAGCAAGATCTCAGGAACCCACAGTTGTGAGTCATTGCTTCTCCTCACAGTGAAATGCAGATTGAAGAAGCCTGTAGGTGCCTGGATGAGAGCAGAAGATGGAAAAGGACCCGTGTAGCCTGAAGTGCAGTTGTATGCTCCAGCTTTAGAAAAGGAGACCAACAACACTGCCACTCCTGTCCTAAAACCCTATGCACTCTAAAAACATACAGGAAAAAACAGTCACAAGAGCAAACATGATACTGTGTAAGAACATTATCAGTTCACAGAGTAAATCTTCATAGTTTTTGTTGGATGTAAGGGCAAGAAAAAACAAAACCCCAACACCAAAGCCACATTTTCTCTGGCAGAATTCAGCCAGCAGCTACCTAATGTATTAAAAGACAAAATGAGTAGCCAGGGGGAAGAAGGATGACGCTTTCTTTTGGCAACAGATGAAAACTGGAGCTCAGCTGACTAAAACAATTTGACCACCATTCCAAAGAATTCAAATAAGGTTACACAAAATATTTTGCTTCCTGCTGTTTGCAAACGTATAACTAGATGGTTTGGAAACTTCTTGTTTGGTGTGTGGGCACTTTTATAGAAATATTATAAAGAACTCAAGGGCAGGAAAGGAGGACATACCACAATGATTTATAAGGTTAAACTTTATTCTGTATTTCACAGATTATTGGTCTTCTGGCTCCTGGGCAAGTGGCTTATTTTTCTTTCCTATACCTTCCTCTTCACCCTTCCCCCCCAAACCAAGGATGACTTTTCAGATGGATTAGTTGTCCTGTCTGCACTTCAGAAATGCTGGTATCAGTGCAAAGAAAGAAGAACTATCTGGAAGAACTGGCTCTTAAGGAAGCTAAATTATATCAACTCTCACCTGGGTTTCCATTGTGCACTGTGACAATGTCTTCTGCACAGAAATTGCAGGATAAATGTTTTTTTGTGGTTTTTTTATCAGTTCAAAATTTAGTGTCTTTCATAATGATTGCTTGTCCCTTAATTCCAGTAGCAGAAAACAGAATGAAAAACCATCCAACCTTCACAATGCCAGGGTCTGAAACACCTGCTCTTGCTGACCCATGAAGGTCCACTCCTTACTGTCTCTAGGTATGTGGAAGTTTTCTCATGTTCACATGTAAAATGAAAGCACATATAACAAACAACCTCTATTTTGGTGACAGCATATTTGGGGTAACAGATCTAGAACAGAACACAGAGGGAGACTTATAACCATGACATTACAATTTTTTTTAATCTATCCATGACAATACTGCCTTAAACGTGAGACTAAGGAAAATCTCACTACAGTCAATAGAGCTGAATCCTGAATTCTGACCCTATTAAGAATCTGAAGTCACACCTCACTGATTCTGCCCATCGCTTTCACAGTTGCATCATAATTAAAAGAATTTTGTAAGTGTGCCATAGATTCTTGTAAATGTATATTAATACAGGAATCCTTTTTTGTTTTCCACCACAATTTACTAAAATTTTATTTTTAAAGAGAAACTAATTTCTAAATCCTGAATTTTAAAAACCAAAAAAACCCAAAGCTGACTGAGTTTTATGTTCTGTCTTTTAGGATTCTTATCCACCATCTTCAGCTTGGGAGTAATGAGTTAATGCTACGTTTCTTACACCTCCTTTCTCCTTCAGAATAGACATTGCCTCAAAAAAGAACCATGGACAAACAAGAGTAGGTCTCCAGCATAGCAGATCCTGTGATCTACTAAAACAGTCTGCTGCAAGGCATGTAATTTTACTGTGACATCAAAATAAATTAATTGTTGTAAAATGAAAAAAATAATGTAAAAGAGACACTCAGCAATTAAGAAGTGATCTAAAAATACATTTTCTAAACTTGCTTGCTTGAATGTTATAGAAATATCAGTCTTTCTAAATTAAAGAATTCAGTTTGCATTACTATTCTGTAATGTGAACTAATGTGAAACAGAGAAGAAAGCATGAAGAGTGTTTCACTTTAGGCAAACTAAGTTGAAATGGCATAAACAGGGCAAGTTAAATGGTAAACTAAATTTGTCTTACATTTTAAAAATAAACAATTAGATTATTTTAGGATATTTGGTTTCTTTTTAATTCCATGCTGTTGTTAAAATCAAAATCTAAAATTACCATAGCTAGAAAAGAGAAGAAAAAAATAGGTATTTTAAAATGAGTAGATTTAATAATTGTACCCTCTCTATAACTAGGAAGGAAGCAATATAATTATTTTAGTACAATTTTTTTAAAATTCAATGATTGTTTAATTCTTAAAATAAAGATTTTCTCTGTATGATTTGATACTGAAAAACAGCACAATTTTTCCTGTATTCCAAATGCATGGTGATCACCAGAAAAAGCAAAACAGATCGTTTCACACGTTGGCTAATCCTAGTAGCACATGTTAGAGGTCATCCAACCTTTATTCAGTGGATACACAACTTCTTCTGGTTGTTTTAATTAATAGAGAATAGTACTTCCTTTTAAATCATGCAAAAAAAAAATGCTCCAGGAAAAAAAAAAATGGCTATGTTAAGTGACTAGAGTATTCAAACTACAAAGTACTAAAAAATATCACTGAGAAGTAACAACATGTATAAGGGGAACATGGACACTTTCACCGTAATTTATTTTAAATGAAGGACAAATTACTTACTTTCATCATTAGAAACATTCCCCAGAGAGGTGTGACTGGAGTAGCGTTTGTTTTCACTTTCATTGAGACATCGTTCAATCCAACTCTCTGCAAAAGAATAAAGATGCTCTTTTTCTACTGTTTGTCTTTGCATAAGAGATAAACTGCCAACATATAAAACTAAACAAGCACCAATTTTCAACAGATGGTGTTCTGTAGCATACGTTAAAACATGCTCAGTCTGAGGTTATTTAGCAGGAAAATCCTTTCTTACTTCCAAATTTAGCTGTTTTTTTTTAATTTATTTTTTTGTTTGTTTGCTTTTAAAAGACAGAAGCTGAAATATTTCCATGCACACAACAAAGCTCCTCAGGATATTCTCTCCCCTCCCAGTCACGTTACATTAGAAAAATTAATCATCTCATGTAGGCAACTGTAGACAACACAAGTTGCATAACCTTCTAAGTCTTTCTCTGGCAAAGACATGCACTTCAGTGCACTGCTTTTTTTTTTTTTGCTTTTTTTTTTTTTTTTTTATTTTATTTTATTTTAAAGGACTCTTCATGTGAGTAAAATCAATCAATTCTTGTGAATTTTTGTTACAGCAGGTCTCAAAATGAGCTCTCTGAAGCAAAGCCCTACAACCCCATTCACCCTGGTTGTGTCCCAAGCCCTACAGAGATCTTTTCCTTGCTGGGAAAAGTCCAGTATAGCAAGTCAGCAGCCACTGAGCTACCTGAACCTTTGTCACTCCAGGATGGTTACTCAACCACTCCCATCCTCCTTCTTTCCTGCTTCCAATTTATTCCCAACAGTCAGGTGAGGTACAGGATTACATTGATTTGACTCTGCTATTTTTCTTTCTGGAAGCTATAACATAGATCCTTTGAGGATTTTAGAGGATGTACCAGGATCAACAGAATTTACTGTTACAAGTCTGCAGGGCAAAAGTTGCACCTTCGTACATGTTTCCTTGGACAAAGTATGAAATGAGAGTCCTTAAGTTTGCCTGGAGACCAGGGGGTATTGCTACAATAAACTCTCACCCATAAGATTGTTTTTCAAGGGCATGCATCTGGGCAGACAGGAACTTATGCTCACAAAGCTCTCTGTGGTCAAAACAAGAAAAGGAAGGGATAGGTAGGAAGGCTGCAAGGTAGCCCCACAAGTTACGACAGGAAACCACCACACACTGAGAAAAGAGGTGCACAAGAAATAAGGGGAAACAGGCCTCACTGTCAGCACACACTGCCAAAGCCAGAAACACCTTCAAAGGCAGGGAAATGGCTGCAGATTCCTTTCCCTAAGCCACCCCTCAGACACACAGGGTTACCAGCACAGTACAGGCAGCAGCCTGCCAGCCAGAGAAAGCCCATCGCAATTGCAGGCTTGATGGGAAAGCAGAAGACCTTGGGAAAGATCTTGGGAAAGATGCCCATCTCATTTCTGGAAGGTAAAAGTCAGTGTGACTTCATTTCAGCACTAGGTGCCAACAAATAAACACATGCATAGTCACTGCCAGACACATCCTGCAGAAAAAATGCTGTTCAAACCCAAGTGTTTGTACAGACCAGTGTATATTCCTCTGCACACACACTCCAGACTGCCACACAAACACACGGGCCAGGCCATCTCTGTAGGACTTCGGAAAAGTCGGCTGGGAGCCCTTCAGAGGCCTTGCCATGAGTCTCCATGTGCTATTGCTTTGTGCACTTCTGGTTTTCAGGCACTGTAAGATAGGTTGTGTCAGTTCCAGGCCATTCCCTTCCCTCTGCCTATTTGCCCCCAGTAGACACATGCTGTGGTGTTGCTTCTGTTGGTACAAGCACGTCCTTGTGTGCATCTTCCTCACTCACCAAACTGCTCTGTGCCTATAGAGTAGTATGCCTTTTCCCTATAGCCAGCTCCTTCAAGGATACTGAAGGTACAAGGAGATACTTAAAATCCACAAAAATAAGTCTTCTTGTCAACAGATTTTTCAGCATATGTCTTCTTCCATCAAATTCAACCTGGCCTTGTAGAAAAACCACGTAAGGTCATGGACACCACAACTTCAACCTTGTCAGCAAGGCCCCGTGCTGTATAATCAGCTCCCACTCACTGAGCCTCACACAAGCCTGCGCTGACTCGAACTTCCAGGCTTTCCCTTCTCATGCTGCTCAGCTGCATCGGGTGGGGGTGTACCACCTCCTTGTCTAAAGGCCAACACAACGAGATGGCTGCTTCGTGCCAGGTTTCTTTTACTCCCCTAAGAGTGAGCTTACAGCACCTCTCCTCTCCTCCTTTAGTACCACGAGCTAGGGGACAGGAGCTTGGATCCTCACTACGAGGTGAAGAGAAACTTGCTGCTGGAGACATCATCAGAGAGAGGTGCTAGAAGCCCTGAGAAAGATCACCCTACCTCTCCTCCTCCTCCTCCTTTCAGCTCACAGCCATGGCTGTATATAATTCCCTTGGCTCTGAGCCCAGCTGCAGGGAGTAAAAGGAAAGGCGGCTGCCATTAGCGCCAAGGAGAGACTGGTGCCCAGCTCTGCCCTTTCTTTTCCTCCCGGCACAGAGCTGGGAAGCTGGGATGCATCCTCTTCCCTCAGCAGCAGGGAACTGGCAGCAGCCATCTTTAGCCACGTTCCCTGACTAAGTGGTAGGAAAAAAAACTTTCCAAGTGTCACTTGTTAACAATTTTCACCGTCCTCGAACACGTTATATCTCTGATAACTGAATATATACCCCTTTTTCATAGGTAAAGCAGGCAGTTTACACTGCAAGATATAAAGTCTCTGGAATAGGGCGTAGTTACTGTTTAATTATGTGCTGCAGCTCTTTTGGTCCTGAATCACCCTGGTTCAGCTCGCTGCAGCCTGAGTCTGGCTTTGTCTTTGTGGCCTCGCATTTAAATAGCTGATAGAAATTCTTCAAGCCTGGAAAGATACATGACCTGTCTGGCAGCAAAGAATGAAGAAAACTAACTCTTTTGAACAAAAATTGCATCAAGTTTATAGCAAATCTGTCAATTTTTTTGGCAGATGACAAAATGCAACAAAACTAACTATTTAAAGGCTGTTTCATCTCATAAATTGAGACATATAAGTATAAATAAATATTAGTACATAGATTTTTTTACTGTTTGTATAAAGAAAAAAGTTTTAACAAAGCTTTCATTTAATTGCTGGCCCAGCATTAAACCTTGACAAACTCCCAGTATTACTAAGAATTTCTTCAGGCATTGAAAGAATATACAAACACAGTTTTTCTCAGATGGAAAATATTCCCCTCAGGAGCCCACAGACCCTGGATATATCATCATCTGCATTAAAACAAAACAAAACAAAAACAACAACAACAACCAAAAGATACACAGGCAGAACAAACAAAATAAAAAGTGAAAACTAAGTCCGCTTTTTGTAAATTCTTTCATAGTTAATACTGAGTACAGCCCTACCCACACACATCAAAAGCTCCTGTCCACAAGTGGGTGTACAGCCTGGCTGCACTGGTATCTGTCCCAGGAAATCTGGATGTAGAGCCAGAGGAAGAAAGCTCTGGCTAAGCCTTGGTGTCCCTGTTCTGAATCTTCATCGCTTGCTCTGATGGCAATCACACCACACTGGTGTTCTAGACAAGCATTAAGTCTCAAAATCTGGAAGTTTACAAACTTCCCATAGGCAAGATTTTACATCAGGGAACAGTCCAGAGTAATGGAGAGCTGAGGTGGTGGTTAAGCAGAAGTGCATATCAGAAATTATAGCAGTGATGGATTGTTAACACATAGAAACACAGAATTCCTAATGGGGAATTCTGAAAGCAAAAGAAAATACATCCTGTCTCATACAGAGTCTATTTTACTCTCTGTCTTCAGTGCACCTTGGCTTAAGACATTTCCCCTTTCTGCTTCCTAGGACTCCTTTGCACCCTGAGCCCCAGCATACTGCACCCTCAGTTATACCAGCTAAGGAACTCAACAAACATCAGAACAAGCCAAAAAACACACAGGCAAAATAAAGAAATTAATTAATATCTAGTAGTAAAATGTAGTGTAGTCACATGCTGATAACTCTGTGCTGTGACATGATACGGAAGCTATTAAAATCTTACTAGCAAAGAATGCAGCTAAAGTTTAAAAGTGTTCTGAAGATGCATCTTTAAAGACTATATCAAGTATTTACTTTTGTAGGGATCAAAAGTAAACTATAATGAAGTGCACAAGTACGTCCCTCAGCCTTGAAATTTTTGTTATGTAATTTCATTTACCAAAAATTACAAATGCATCGTACCTCCTGCAGAATTCCAACATGAGGGAAAGAAGATGATTGTTCAGGTTACAAAATTTTTTTCAGTGTCAGTTTTTTGGCAGAATAACTTATCGTGACACAAGATCAATTTTTCACAAAGAAACGGTGAAAGATGCATTAAAAAGAACTATGGGACCACTTCTGCCTCTCATTTCATCTCTTCTCTTTTGTTCTTAGTCTTGCGAAGACTGATGTGTCCACTGATCATCCAGCATGAGAGTATTACTCTTCCATTAAATATGTTAACCAGAGTTTTAACGACAGAAGTTTAAACTGAGCTTGTTTTTAGGAGTTGCCAGGACAGAGGCCTGCATGGCTTTCCCTTGTCTCCACCAGGGCTCTGCTCTTCACACTGACAAGCGTGTTTTTAGTTGTGCCTCTCCACTGAGCTGGAAAGGAGGGCCTGGGACCCCCCTAAAACAGAGGCAAACATGAGACCTGGTCAGGGACATGAACTTTTGTGAACTATCAGGAAAAAGAAGCACGAACTGTTTCTTTTAAGTCTATCTCCAACAAGTTATTTTGACAAATTATCTCCTTCAGAAGGAATGGTTTGCTCCTGGAAGATGTCTTTTTTGAGAATTCTCCCTACAGACCCTCAGCTGATGTGAGAGAATACAGCAGAGGTGCCTGCAAACTGCCAGGATGTTTAATGAGATAATCATTCCATCTTGTCTGTGGAATGGTTATTGGTTTAGCATGTTTGCAGCCCAGAACAGAAAGTGTTCATTGCTCTCTCCCACGTGTGCACAGCCACAGGGAGAGCAGCCTGAGAGCCACCTGAGCTCTGCTCTGCCAAGGGGAGGAGAAGGTGGGTGCTGAGCACAGCTGGCACTGGCTCCTGCAGCTCCTGTCCTGCCAGGGGGGTTAAGAGTCCCTGCAGAATTAGCACAACCTGTAATCACAGCCTCTTCTGCCTTGGAGAGTGTCCTGCTCAGCACCCAAGCAGGAGACCAAAAGCAGCCGGAGGGGTTGTGCCTGAACAGCTGGGAGGCTGCTACTTGCAGCCCTGGAGGCATGAGTCTGCATCCCGAGGGGAGATTAAGAGACTTTACAGGCAGAATGAAGCTCTGTGGTCACCTAATCTGAGCTGCATTTTGCCTCACCTCATTACCTAACAGGGGTACTAACCACACAGCTTCAGCTCTAAACTGCCTCCCATACCCCGGATTTCAAAGCATTTTGCCAAGAGCAATGACAATTTACTTCATGCTCTGCACAGACACCAGCATTTCTCCAACAAAAGTTTGCTTGTCATTGAAATAGAGCCACCTCTGGAATAAGAATTAGAGATTTGCCAGAACACAAGCTACTATGTGAGCTCAGTACCAGCTTGGATGGCACCACCACAACAGTCTGACTCCTTATTTTTATTCATGACTGCTCTTGTAATTCTTTTCCCAGTTTCTCAAGGCAGATTTAGAAAGAAGTAGAAAGTAACTGTGGTCAAAGGCATATAAAACATAGATAATGTAAATATAAAGGGACCACCACATTTTAGTGGATTTACAAAAGAACCTGTTGGAAAAAAAGAAACCCCAGAAGTGATGACAGTGTCGATTTTACAGTTTCTGTGACAGAGGAGGAACTTCTGCCATGCATATGGAGTCTTTGCACCCCTCTGAGTTCTTTGTTCGTCGTTCTCAGAGGGAAGGGTTACTCATCTCTTCCTGCAGCATCTCTGCCAAATGTCTCAGGACCAAGCTGGCCAGCAGTACTGCCTAGCTGTTAGGCCAAGTCAAAGTGGCTGTAAACAGTAGATCTAGCAGGTAAAAGCAGTACCTTGGAAGTTTCGGCAGCAGACTGGGTCATGCTTCTAATTTGCTAGCCCATGGTACTAAACAGATATATCTACCTCAAAATTTTTTTAGTGGAGTTGAGGGGGTGTAATCTTTTATTTTTCAAGAAAGCCATCACTTCCCTGACAGTTGCTTCTGTTGCTGGTCTCAGAATAAATTCTGAGGTCTGCAAAATCCATTGTGGCTTTTCTCTGCAGAGACTGTCTTGCTGAACATGGTGTGAGACATGCCACTACCCAATAAACACTCTGTTCATCATGTCTGTGTTGCACCATTGCTGTGGACAGAGAGCTTCTAACTTCTACAGCTGCTAAATTCATCATGGGTAAGCTGTCTGTCTACTCTGACTATCCCTTAGTGTACTGCAAACCTGATTTCTGTTGTGTGAATGAAAGGAAAGCAGAAAATGAGCCAGCACAGCTAATATTTTACAATATACACCTTATAACACATTAATATTATGGTTCAATCAGTCATCTCAATTTACAAGACAAATCATTAGTTTAAAACAGTCCCTTAAAGGCAAAAGAGACTCTATCTTCCTATCAGTGGTAAAGATTAGGAAATAAACCTGAAGTGCGACCCTCAAACTATTAAAAGTCTGCTCTAGTGCCTGCTGAACATCACACCTGCCTTGACTAGAAGCAGAGGATTCACATTCTGAATCTCCCACACACCTTGCAGCACAGTACTGCTGGTTATAGGCACATCTGCCACCTGAAAAGTGCAACACTGCTGGAGTGCTGTGAGGGCTGGTTACAGCAGCATATCAGAGCTTTTAAAGAACCACACTGTTTGAAAGAAAGCAAATAAAAAAACACCTTTTCACTGAAGCCTCAATTTACTGTAAAACCAAGACCTCAGCAAGATCTCCTAGCCTGACCTCTGCACAATGTTATGAGCAACTGTGTGCCTGTACCTTGACAGAGCTTGGCAGCCACTCTTACCATGAGAGACATGAGAATGTACCAAAATCAACTAAAATCAAGCAGAACAGGCTATGAGGCACAGCTAGTCACACACGTGGGTATTTTCTAAGATTTAGATTTTCACAGGTGATGTAATCTCCTTCCTTTTCATTGTCAAATGAAAGGCTTGTGAAACCCTATCAGGGCCACTGTCTGACTGCTGTTCCCTCCAATTACCCCACTGCACTCCAGATACTCCTCATCCACAAAACACTTTTGACCATCGAGGTGAACCTACCACACAGATACTGGGTTTGTTCCTCACTGCCTCACGCAGTATCATTGCTTGGCAAGGCACATATCCTTCAGTCAGTGCACATGAGCTGTCAGGAACATCTTCAAGCTCCACAGGAAATCATGCCAGTGTCCTCCTTGGTCCTGCATAGCCATCTTCTGTCTTCCAAGAGACCTGCTCCTCTGGGATGACAGTGACACATGGCCTTTGTGCAGATGGTAGAGCTGCTTCCCTGACAAGCTGCCAGATACCTTGGTGCTTTGTTTGCTAATCTAACTTTTTACTTAATTTCCAACATGGCAAAATGTCGGGCACCTGTGTTACACTCCTTTCTTTTGTTCTCATTTCTTGGCATATAGATCCCTTATAACCATTTCAGGGTCAATAGACATTGGTTCAGGGCACTTGCTAGATGTTGGCAGGAGCGGGTTTTTTGTTCTTTTTCTTTGATTCATGATTCTAGAGAAGCATTGTCAGATTTGCCACCATATCATAAGAATATGAGGAATGACTCTCTTGAATCTGTGAGAGCTCGTTTGTTTTTTTCAGCCAGGTCTTTGCTCCTAGAAACAATTTTCTGCTAACCTATTTGATAAGATATATTTTAAAATGGCAGGCTTTGTTTTAATCGATACAACAAGAAGTACCATAGTTCAATACTTAACTCCTCTAGAACTCCTGGGTCAGAAGAACTGGAATTTATGAGGTGCTTCTTTCTTGTTACTCTGTGTACTATGAAGAAGTTCAGCTAAATGTGATACTTCTGTAAAAGTACTCTGTCAACAATATGCCTTATTATGAAGCTGCATCCCAAACACAGATCAACACTCTCAAGAACCCCAGAATACAAGATTCCTTTGCGTATCTATTCTGGTAGGCATCTACCAACCTGAATCAGACAGGACTTCTGAAGTCCTACCTGTTCCCATGCCTGGAATCACATGCCATATTGCTATTAGATTTCTAACCCTGTTATGCATCAAGGCCATTCCTCATTTAACAGCAGAGAGAACCTCACCTGGCCCAATTTCAGTGCAGTGACATTTCCTTACTTTCACCTAGGATCATTTAAGCTAGTGACACCAATATCTGACCGATTAAGCTCTCCCAAGGCACATAATTTACATGGATTTGCGACATGCCAACCTTTCCATCAGTGGGATAATCACACATATCAAGCCCTTTCCAAGCACCAGCTCTGCATACAGCAAAGTGTACCCTCATTCTTCTACAACACGTGTTATAGATCCTCAATCCTTCAGGGTCTGCTGCATGAACCAGGGTAAATGTTGTCATTGTCTCTGATTTAGCCACAATGTTTCTCTCCAAGGAAATGCCCCAGATTTCATCAACTTCTTATGCTATGGAATTAACACAAGACACACAAGTAAGCTCATGGGATTGTCATTTCTGGATACTTATCACAAAGTCTCTTATACTTGTACCCTAGAGCAGCCTCTACTCACTAGCATTCAGGTTAAACATTTCCAGCTGCTACTATGGTCCTTCAGCTCACCAGTGTACGTGGGAAGACACAGAGTCCTCAAATCCTTAATTCAGCTCCACTTCACCACTGTACAAGGCTGGAGTCATTTGGCTGAACAGGATGTCTGTGACTCAAGAAGAAACAGCATTTGCACCAAGTACCCATGAAATGCTTCCCTCTGCCTCAGGAGCTGATGAATTCATCAGACAGGCAAATTTGGCACAGAAAGGTAATCAGTAAGACTGGACCACAAAGATGACAAAATGAAAAGATGTGAGATATGTGTGGGAGACACACGAAACACTGGTTTTTGGGCTCAGGAAAGTGAGAGAAAATTGGTTGTTGGAAGGGAGGTCAAAAAGAAAGGGAAAGGAAAACAAAAGAATGAATGACAAAGAAAAGGGCATGGTCAGAAAAAGCGGATAGGAGGAAAGAAAGTAACAATAGAGAGTTGTGGTTTTTTTTTAAATCAGGAGAGAAGAGGTCAGCTCCTGAAGGAACTGGACTATAGTAAATACTTCTCATTAGAATGAGTATCCAGTCAGACTGAAAGAACAGGAGAAGACAGACACATATGCACAGAAAATTCAGGTGTCAGGACATAAATATAGAAGTAAGGAAGAGACAATTACTTGACAGTCACTTCTTCAGAAGAATGTGATTCAAAGGAGAGTTCTACATTCACTCAAGTGGTGGCTACTTTTCCTCACTTTTCCAAGCCCAGCTGTTGCTCACTACTGTCCAAGGATGCAGCCATTACATTATTCACAACCATTTTGTGAGCAAACATGGCACTAACTAGACAGAAATAAATAAGGAACGATGTTTCTTTCAGCTCTCAAAATGCACCCAGAGAATATCTGCATACCGAAACTGGGGGAGAGGACATTAATAAATCATCATAACATACTCCCACAAAGACTGCTACCTTTCAGAATTCATCTGTGTATACAGAATAAGCATTTCATGCTATTAATTTCACAGCCCAAATCTGCTTGTTAGAAAGTCTTCACTGAGACCTGATGCACCTAGGATTACAAATTTATAAACCTTGTATTAATTTAATTGTTTCCATACTGTCTCTTCCCTCTACTATCTAAGTAGACCAATGCTTTTAAAACTAGTAGCCTGGATTTCTGAGAAGCCTCCAGTCTCCTCTGAACACTATGCAAAGCAAACTCAGGGAGAGAACATGAGAAAAAAGAGAAGACTTCTTTCCTCCTGCTTTTTTTTTTTTTTTTTTTTTTTTTTTTTTGCATAAGACTCACCAAAACAAGAGTCTAGTATTGAATATTCAGCACTGAATGCTAACTGCTCAATAGATGGTCTGTTTGCAGAGCTCAAAGTGGAAATGACCCAGCAAGGAGGAGAGGTGAACACGCTGCTCCATCCATGTGATTAAACTGCTCTGTAAACGCAACCCTCCCCAGTTCTCCCCACCTCATTACAATGGAGGCCATTTGCTGCCCCTACCACAACTCATTTAAAAAAAATATTTGCATTACAGGGGCCTCCACACCCGTATTGTCCCAGTGACTCTGCATTTAGGAGAGGAATGTGAGCTCCAACATTGGGAAACTTCCTCTAGCCAGTCCATCTGACTGTGGGATCTGTATTGACACCACTCGGGAGAAGAGAAGACCAGGGCGCAGTTTATAGAGACCTGCTGGGTATCCTGAACAAAGAGCAGATAAAATATCACCTGGCAGCTTCCTTTTTCTGCCATGGACCTCAGAGGTCTCTGGAATGTTTTCTCCTCTATGTTAGTGCCTTACAGTGTCACACAGGGAGCACTCAGGAGGTCCAGCTGGGCCGCAGGCTGGCGTGCAAACACAACACGCCACTTACTGAACGTGCCGTTAGCACACAGCCACTCATAAGGCCCAATTTTCCTTGAAAACTAACATATAGGTCATTCTAACCCTGACCCCAAGAGGCCCAGAAGCATCAGCCTTTTAGAGATGCAAGGCACGTGTTTCAGACCTGTTGTGTTCACCATGAGAATTCCTGGTCAGGCTCTCATGCTGTGACTGTCCCCGACAGGACATCTGTCTCACACACAGCACCACCCATGGCTCCTCTCCTCCTGACCCTGGGGCACCAGGCAAGCCAGTCAGCAAATCTCTGACCCACTGCTCAGCCAGCTCTGCCACACAGATACCTGAACCTGAGAGGCTGTGCTGAGGGGTGGATGAACCTCTGCCAAGAAGCCTTTTCCCTTCAGCCACCACATAGGGAACCCATGCACCCAGGGAACACCCATCACAAGCATCTCACCTCACAGAATACAATGCTACTGCTGTACCCTGAGACATAACATTGGTGAAGCAGGACTCCACTTCCACATTTGGGGTTTTTTTTGTTATCTTTTGTGTTTTTTACAGTATCTATTGTCTCCCTGACACCTTAAGGAACAGCAAGGAATTTTTATTTCCCCATGCTGCTTAAGTTTTGTACGGAGTAGAAGGACAGGAAGGATTTTGCTTTACTCTGAGCTCTGGAGAAAGCAACAGCCAAGAGCAGGGTACCTACAAGCAGAAGACAGCAGCATTAAATCCTCACTTGCTGAACTAGGACATCCTGTCACATGTTCATGGTTAATCTGAATGCCAGATGAGGTGGAAACAACAGAAGTCAGGTTGTTGAGAACTAATTTTTTCCCCCTTCGAAGAATAGCATTAGGTCTACTTCCTATAACTTTCCATTAATTTTATTCAACAAACAGCTTGTTTCTGCAAGAAACAAAAATTCCTAGGAGTTTTGCTAATATTCTGGGAATACTTATCCTGCTAGTCCTCAGATACATAGGAGATTTTGGTCTTTTGTAGCAGATTGCACCTTTGCTGCAGGCTGCTGGGGTTGCAGAAGGGATGTTCTGCAGGGCCTTTGCATTAGGTATGCATGGCTGTCACCATGGGGGACACAGCTCCAGGACACACTGCAGGACTGCTCACAAGATCTCCCTTATGAATCCAGCTCCCCTTCCATACTGCCCTTTCTCAGCTGCAGTTTTAGCACTGAAATAGTTTAGGAATTAATAGGATGTGGACCCGGGAGTATGTTAACCCTTATATCCTTGCATTTAGTGGTGTCCGTATTTAACCCTGTATTCTACGATTCTATGATTTAGCTTTTGAATTACTTTTAAATTACCCTTGCCACTACATTTCTTGCATTTCATTGCTATACAAGTGTAGCGCAAGCTAGATCTGAATTTACAGATCTACACAGGAGCATAAATTTCATGCCACTCTTGTTGACTTAAGGGTCTTATTTGTAAACTTACATTTGCACGGAAGACATTTTTCAATTTTTTTTATTTTCTGCCCAACTTAATATGTCTCTAAGTCCTGCCTCGAGTTGCCAAACCAGTAAAATGGAAGCATTGAAGAAAACAGGATAATTAGATAGTAGTATTCAAAGGAGTAAAGTTTAAGAAGAAAGAGGAAGTGAGCAACAGAAGGTGGTTCCATTTCTATGACAGAACTTAAAAAAAAATAAAAAGGCATTAATTTCTAACATTTAAAACTTGTAGTCCTTGCTTCCAGGCAAGCCTCATTTTTTCTAGATATTATCTCAGCATACCAATCAAAACCCCTAAAGAAGACAATTTTGTGTTTCTAAGAGTTTGAGTTTATGCTACGGAGTTCACGAGCACCCAAAGCTCCAGCAGGAAGTTTCTCAGAGTCATGACCACAGCAAGCCTAAAAAACTGATTAAATCTCTGAGCATATGTGCTCAGACTGCTGCTCTGAAATTAGTGCCTCTAATTCCCAGGCAACTGCTCATTCAGAAAATGTTCCAGTTATCTAAAATGTATTGTTGCCCATTACCATAATATTTGGGAAACTTTGCAAAACTGCTCAGGATAAGCTGTTAATTAATTGCAAACCCATTATTCATAGCTCTGAATCAGCTCTTTGGTTCAAGTAGCAAGTTCCATCTTAGAGAAGTTAAGTTTGCTTACTAATAAAAGAAAACAAAGTACTTAACTGTAGCTGAAGTGAAGTAAAAACAGCACTGAGCCCTGTGTTTCTGTCTCAAGGCAACTTAAGCCAAAACCAAGCTTTTTCTTCTTTACTGGGTGCAGTGACAGCCAAGGCTCTATTTAACCTGCTCTCACTTTCCCTGATTTCAGATTTTTCAGAAAGGGAAGAACAGCCAAAAGTATTTACCCCAACACTGATTTGTACAGAGGAAATGAAACCACAGCTCTTCCAGCAATCCAGAAGCACCCTGCCACTGACTTTAAGCACTGTTTTTAAAACTGGCTAGAATTTTATAGCTAATAAACTGCTCTTGCTGCAAATGTCCTGGGAGAAAATAAATGGGAATGAAGACAGGCCAGGACTGCTGGTTATGCATACTTAATAGATGTAATTAAGTTATTACACATTCCCAACCACAGGGAGGGATCATTATGAGCTAACCATGGGCACCTGCCCTGTCCCAGGCACACACATGAACTTCAACAGGTGTTTCCCTCATAGAACCATCTCAGGATCAGGATCCATCTCTAAGAACAAATCGTGTTACAGTTTTAAATTCTCACAGAAACTCTCCAGCACAGATACACAGTTCTACGAGGCCTAAAAGATGTGTGTAAGTTGTTTTTAGTACAAGCATATTTTAAAAAAAACCAAACTGTACAGGTCTTCACTGGCTTAATCATCACCACGTACTCTTCCTTCCTACACTTGTTATCTATAGGATTGCTCAGCCATCAAACACCCTTTATGCTCTCCACCTTCCTAACTAGAATGTTAGCAATCAAATCCCCTCAGCTGCTGGGGTGCTGGGCTCCAGCAGGGTCAGATCATACAGGGTATTCATTTTCAGGCACAATGAAACAAATAGAAAATCCAGCACAGATGCAGGCAAACAGACAAGCGGGTGAACTTGGAAAATTCACAAACCGCAGTGCTCACGGAATTGTGAGCTAATTATTTGGACTCAAATGTCACATCAAGTATCTCCAAAGAACTGACCTTATATTTGTGTTAGTTACATGGCAGCCCACTGCTGCTCTAAAGGCACTGCTATGAACCATCAAGCCCTGGATGTATTTAAGGCCACCCTTTCAAAAGTCTTCATCTGAAGAGATACTAATGTTTCATCACCACGCTGATTTCAGAGATCTCAAAATTTCAGCTTTATTTTGCTATGGTGAAATCCCACATCTGTAAACAGTACCCCAGGGGATGCAATTCCTTATAAGAAGCCTCTGAAAAATTCATCTAGAGAAAGGCAAAGGTGTCTACGTTTGGAGATGCTGCAAATTTTATGGCTATGCTTACCTTCCACCTTGTCCTGCACATTCAGTGCACCAGTGGCTGAAAACCATCCTGATTTTCTAAAAGCAAGCAAACCAACGACCCTGATGGATGCAGGGTACTGTATCAGTGACTTTCTGTGGGACAGCTCTAACTGCATCAAAAGTATATTAGCACAAAATGGTCTCTTCTAATTTCAGAAAGATTCTTTGCTCAGCAGATGCTTACTACAGTAAAGGTGCAGCTGTGATAGACCAGCTGAGGCTAGAGGTTTCTTTACAGTCTCACAGACAAGTTTTATCTGTCTGAATCCAGAGTCCCTTCTTTAATGAGAGTTTGAACCAAACAAAACTGTAAGGACTGTAAACCCTAAACTGTAACTTAAATAAATGAAATAGTTTCCTACAGTTTAGTTCTTCTTTCCTTCCCTCCGTTAAAAGACCTTTTCTCTACTGCAGATAAATAACAGATTACATACAGAGCAGTGAAAACTACTGCAATTCCCCTTCCCTAAGTATTTTAGAATTAACAAATTAGTAGACAAGTAAATCATAAAATAATTATCTTTTCACTGTAAGAAAGTTAGAAAAGGAACTTCTGAGTTCAAGAGAATTTTGACAAATTTACAAACTGCTAAAAAATGTTCAAGGATTTTACCAAGTTACTAAAACCCCCACAGAAGTGAAGACCTGATCCAGTGCTGGGATTCATGTTTAGGTACCAATTCTTCTGCTACTGAAGACTGCCAAGGATTGGGCCCAGCTGCACAAACTTTGTACGTAGGAACTCTACGGCCAGCAGGAAAAGAAATAAATTTGCTGGGATATTTTTTTGTTTCATTTCTTTTACATGTGAAATCTTTTAGGATATAAAACGATGTAAGATCGTTTGGTTCAATTATATGAGGGACTGGTGGGATTTCTTTTGCATGTCCATATTATATAAAATTTAGGATTCAAAGAATCACCAGATCATCTTAACTGCTCAGCAGGTAAGAGCTTTTATAGACAAAATCCTGGAAGAGTGAAGAACTTTTTTTGTTTACTGAAGCAAAAAGAAACAAAATTTTGGTTAAGTATGAAAGATACCTATGCAGAGTAAGGAAAAAAAGCCAATAGCAAGTTCCTCTTTACCTTTTAGTAAACTGCATTGCAATAAGCAAAGTGGTTTTCAGCAGCAAAATCAACCACTCATTCGGATCAAAAAATAAAGACCTAGGATCTCATGCTTCAGCGTTACACATATGATCTGAAATGTCACAACTGCTTTCCCTACTAGCACTCAAGTATTTACTATCAATATTGGCAATTTCATTAACTGAACCAGAGATGAAAGCCATTAATTCTCTTCAGCAGTGCTTATATGCTAGATCCTTTTTAAATGGCAGACTCATGGAAAAGGTCACCCACCACTGCTGCAACACCCGTATATTGATAATAGACCAAAATTTGGCCACTTCCACAACATCTTCAGCTCAGGCACCACAACTTGCTATTTATGGTTTACACAAACTGCTTTAGGGGCCTAATCCTAACATCCTTGACAGTGCTGAAAAGCTTTCCGCTGATTTTAATGGGGCTTGGATCAGCTCCTCAGTCTCAGCTTCATGTCCCAAGGATGTTATCCATCTATCACTTTGAAACCGGCAGAGGTTTTGCCTGTTTCCAACACTGGAATGACGAGGAGTATTTATTGAATCATGCAGAAAAGTCGCATTCCACAAAAGTGCTCACTGAAGTGGTGCGGGGTGTCCGGGGAGGGGATGGGGACAAACCCCCGGGAAATCCATGTCACCCCGCGTCCCTCCACCCAGCTCTCTGGCCGGGCAGCACCCCCGAAAGCCGGGAGGGTGTCCTGCGTGGGAAGAGAGCCGTCGGGGCGGCAGGGGCTGGGGCTGGGCACCGGGGCGAGGGTGCTTCCCCTGCGGGGGGTGCCAACCCGCGGTGCCGCCGCCACCGCCCCCATCCCGCCCCCGGGCCCGCACCCCCGCCGGCAGCGCATCGCATTCCCGGTACCGGTGTCACTAGGGGGGGCTGCGGCTGTGGAAACCTGTTATTAATACTCGGGATCTCCCGGAAAGTCTCTCTTCTCCGTCCCAGCCGCCCTACGGGGCTCACTGGGTACCGTCCTTGAGCACCCACCCTGCCTCTGCCCTCCCTCTGGCCCCTGTGGGCTCTGCCTGGGGAGGTGATGGGTTCCCGGTGCAGTGGGTCCTGCTCCTCCGGTCCCGGAGGTGTCTGTGGCCGGAGGCGGGGGGGGCTGGGGGGGATGAGGGCCGAGCGCAAGACCGGCGGCGGTGGGCCGGTGTATATCCCAAAAAATATACATGCCCCCAGTCCCGGGACGACCCCTTTCTGCCCCACAGCGAAGGGGCGGGCAGCCAGGGGAGCCCCGGGGGGGGCTGCAAAACTGGGGGCTCGACGGCTCCCGGTTCGGGGGAGTTTCGGGCTTTACAAACTGATCCCGGTGGATGAGGGGAGCCTGACGGAATTAACGGCGGTGGGAAAAGATGCCGGTAACCACCGGAGAAGTGTCTGTACCCCCGCCTCGGGTGGGTGCCCCGCTCCCTGGCTCCGGGCAGAGGGAGAGCCCCGAGGGCAGCACTGACGGTACCGCCCGTGCCCCTGGACCGGGACGTCGAGGACGGGCGCTGCCGGTATCGGTGCCGCTGCTCTAGGTTAGGCGGGGAGCGGATGAGGTGGGGGTCTCCCGAGCCTCCAGACCACCAGGAATCCATGTAGGTTTGGTGACAGGTCCCCGTGGGTTAGGGGTGACAGCCCGGGTTAGGGGAACAGGACCTAAATTCGATGAAAGCACACGGCAGTGCTGAGGGAAGGGGAGGAACCAAACCTTTCCCCTGCCTTAAAATTAAGGACGTGGGTGATTTTTAAAAATCACGCTGGTTTCGGGAAAAACTGTTAAGGATAAATTAAAACATGACTGATTTTTTTCAATGAAGCCATATTTCTCCACAATGAGCAAGGATCTTTACATAACAACTGAAACTCAGGAGAAAAGCTAATTGGATTAAGTCCTCTGAAAGGGAGGTTAAGGTGTCTGAATGAGACAACTGCAAAGCTCCACTTTTCTTGCCATCTGTTTAGCAAGACTGAAGTGTTTTCTGATTAATATTATCTTAATCAATCATGATGCCACTTATTATAATCATACTGAATTTAAGGAACGAATAGTACAGAGGCTCAGCCCGAGAACGAACAATTCTGAATACAGGAATAGAAAACGCAGGGCTTGTTTTTGGTTGGATTTTTTTTTCCTTTCCCTAGAGACCCCTTACTCTCAAGAAGGAGAAACTGCCAGCAGTGCCCTTCACTTCGTCTCGGCATTGCCGCTGCCCAGCACTGCAACTTTCTTTTACACCCTAATAACTCCTGCACAGGCTCTGACAAGAACACAACGATTCCTTCCATGCCGAGCGCTTTCTTCCCGGAACAACCCCCGGGGTTTTGTCCCAGGAACCCCGCAGTAAAAGTGGTCCAAACCTGGCTGGTGTCGCCGGTGGCCGACAAGGGGTTGAGCCCGCCCTGTGCGCCGAACCCTCGAGCCGGGATTGCATTCGGTGCAGCGAGTAGGGCTGGGCTGCCTCCCCTTCCCTCCTTCCCTTCCTTCTCTCTTTTCTTTCTTTTCTTTCTCTCTCTCTCTCTCTCTTTTTTTTTTTTTTTTTTTTTTTTTTTTTAATCAGTATTTATATTTTACAAAATGCTCTTCGGACCGCTTTGGGGGCGAGAGGTAAGAAAATCTTTGGCGGCCTCAGAGCGGCGGGAAACGAAGTGGCCCCGCGTCCGGGGGCTGCCCTGCCCGGCCGCCCTTTGCCCTGTCCCCCCCAGCACCAGCTACACCGGCACGGAACCGGGACACGCCAGAGGAACCGGGACAGAGCTGCGAAGCCCCGAGACAGCGCTGGGACGCGGCTCGTCGCGGCCGTCGGGGAGGAGCGGCGGGGACCCGATCCCAGTACGGGGTCCATCGGGGCTTGCTGGCCACGTTGCCGCCGTACCGGCCATCACACCCGGGCACGGCGATCGCCGCCGAAACAGAGGCTGCAGGAGCGGACGGGGCAATCCAGGCGCGGTAGCGCTGGAGCTGTCCCCGGACTGTGCCCTACCTAAGCTGAGAGCCGTCCTCCTGGGAAACGCATGGGGAGAAGGGGGGAAATGGGGTGTTTTCGGTGCTAATAAAATGAAGGAAAACCGCCGAGGCTGTGGTGGCAGCTGCCTGCCCTCCGCTGGGGCTGCCCTCGGAACAGAGCGCAGCGGTTTCGACCGCTGGAAGCTGGGAGTCGTGGGGCGGGGGGAACAGGGGCAACGCCGTCGAGAGAGAGGGAGAGAGAAGGGCCCGGGGTTCCGGACAGCTGACGGCTGACAGCCCCGGTGGGAAGATCCAGGCCTGACCCCTGCCCCCGGGGGAGTCGGCGCCTTGCCGCCCCGCGTCCCCCACCGCCACCCCCGGGCTGGGCCGGGCGGCAGAAGCGGCCGTCGGGTGGCAGGAGGCGGGCTGCGGCCCTCGGGGTCAGCGGCCCCTTCGGCCGCGACTTCTTCCCGGTTGCGACTCTCGATGGTGGGGTTGAAGCCTCCGGTTACCGGGACGGCCGAGCCATAGTTTCGGGGAGCGGGGGGAACGTCCCATCCTGCTCTTCCCAGGACTACGTCCCGTCCAAAGCAGCCCAGACCCTGCTCTGCCTGCGGGACAAGACGACCTCGCTGCTGGGCTCGTTTTAAACCACCAGCCATCTTCCCTAATAAACCTCGTTTTCTCGCCCTCTGAAAGGCTCCTCTAAAACCTAAGCGATCTTCTAAAACTAGTACGGGAGAGGAAATTAGTTTGCCTGTAGAAAAGGGAAAACAAAACAAAACAAAATTGAAGAGAAAAAGAAAAAAAAAACAAACCACCCGTTACTCCATCGTATCTGCAAGTGCAACCGCAGGGCTGCAGCCTAGAGGCGAGAACTCCCCCTCCGCGGCCCCGCACCATCGCTCTCCGCACACGCCCGCTCTCATTTGCCTGCAAGGCCGGTAATGCGGGCGGCCCCCTCCCCCGTTGCCGCCCGCACGGCCCCCGCCGCCACGGTCAAGTTGAAAATTCCTTCCTGGAGTGCAAGAGGAGCCCGCTGCTTTCCAGGGGGGGAAGGGGGGGTTCGGACACGGAGACGGACACACACTTACCTGTGGAGTCCATATCGGGTTCCTCCAGCAACCCGCAATGCATGCTCTTCCCATGGACGGGACGGGAGCCCCAAGGTCCCGGGGTGTGGAGAGCCCCTATCTCAGAGATGCGCGGGGGAAAGGGAGCAGGGTGGCGGCGAGGGGGTGGGGAGGGAGGGCAGAGGCAGATAGCTGGGGGGGGGGGAGGGGGGGTTAGCGCGGGAGAGAGGGACACTCCGTAATCCAGCAGGGCAAAGCCAGACCCGTCAAAATGTTTGCGGATGTTTCATGGGAAAAAGCATCATTTTATAGAAGCCCTGATGGGAGAAATGTCATTGATAGGCCAGCCAGCCTGATGAATGGCTGCTACTCAGATGGGGATGTGGCAAGGCTCAATGTGAAGCCCATTGTGATGCTGTTTTGAATAAGAAAAGCTTTCCTCCAAAAAGGGGGGCCTTAGATCTACGCAATCCCAACACTTCGACTTCCCTCTTCTATTAGAGCATTAGAAACGTTTTTCTTATTTAAAGTTCCAGCGGCCCTTACACTCCTCCCTTCCCTCCCCCAGCCCCCACCCAAGGTCCTTGGCTCATTACAGCCCGACATCAAAATTGGCTTAGATCTTCAAACAGGCAGTAGGTTTGGGGTTGTGCTCTTTGGGGCTGCCGGGTGTGCGTGCAGCGCCGCCGAGCTCCCCCCCCCCCCGCCCCCCTCCTCCTCCTCTTCCCGGTGGGCTCTGGGTTGGGATCCTTCGCGGGCACATGGAGCTGGAAGCTGCATAGCTTCCCAAATATCTTGTAAGCTTAGTTTATTGGGGAAAAAAAAAAAGGCGATGTGTGTGGGTTGGGGAGGGAGGGGGTGAGGGGAGAGAGAAGTTGGCAGTGTCTCGGCGAGCGGGGCTGGCGATGCGGATCTGCAGCGGGGACTCCCGTGCCTTCCCCCGCCACCCCGGGGAGACAGGGCAAGGCGGGGTGGGGGCTGCCCCGCCACCGGCCTGTGCCAGAGGAGAGCGGCTGGCCCGGAGAGCTTTCCAAGGGACTGGAGAGGGGGGGAGCAGGAGGGTGGGAGATCCCAATTGCCAAGAGAAATGAAGAATCAAAACGGGTGCGTTTTCAAACTTGCGTTCCCTCCCAGCTTTAGCCCCCGAGGATGAGAGGATCCCTTTTCGGGTTAGCACGTTGCGGGGGGAGGAGGGGGCAGGACGGACTCTGGAAAAAGTTGCTTATTCTGGATGCGGTTGTATGTGCTGGAAGTGGAAGTAAAAGTGCAAAGCTAGGGCTCTGATAAAAGTGGCTGGTTTAGGGAAGGAAAAGCTGTGATTAGAATATGAATAGAGCCCCAGGAGAGGAAGAGAAAGGGGGATTATAGCTGAATTACTTTGACCATGGACAGAGCCAACGTTTTCCACTCTTCTCCCCCTCTCCCCTCCCTACACTCAGACTACCCCCCTTCCCTCTCCCTTTCTGAAAAAAAAAAAAAAAGAAAAAGAAAAAGAAAAAAAAGGGGGGAAAGAACACACAAAAAACCAACCAAAAAACCAAAACAAAAACACCAACACCAAACCCACACAGCAAAATAAGCGGCGAGGCTGCTAAAGAGGAAACCCATCTCTTCGCAGTGCCTCCGCATCCCTGGGCGGGCCGGCAGCGGGGGAGCCGGCGGCGCTCACCGCCCCGCGCACCCCGTCCGCAAACCTCCCCTCCAGGCTAAGTTTTGGCGCGGGGAGCCCGGTGTGCTTGGAGAGAAAGCCGGTGAAAATAATAACGGGGTGAGACGGTGCAAAAAACGAGTCGGCACCCCGGCGGCCACCGAAAAGTACTTGAAGGAAGGTCAGGGAGGCCGGCCCGCCCGCTCTGCCCGCCGCGGGGTTGGGCCCGCCGAGGAGGGAGACACTTCTCTGCCCCCCACCCCACACAAACGCAGCTCCTACCCACGGCTCGGGCTCTGCATTTTCCCCAGCGCCACGGCTTTCCCACCGGGGAAGTCCAATCTCTCCCTTCCCTCCCCTGCCTGTGTACCGCCGAGACGGTTCTGCCCTTATACGGCACCGGGCCGGGGGTCCGACGTGGCGGGCACGTCCGGGCCTATGGCCACCTCCGCCGTCCGTCCCCTCGACGGCACAGTCGGTGGCTCCTGCTCCCGGTGGCCTCCGCCCGAGGGCCGCTCGCCCCCGCACCGGCTTTCTCCGTCCGCGCCTCGCCCGGATTCCCTCCCCGCGGGGGGACGGCCTCCTGCCACCCCAGAGCCGTTACCGGGAACCGTTACCGGGAACCGTTACCGGGAACCATTACCGGGAACCGTTACCGGGAACCGTTACCGGGAACCGTTACCGGGGCCGTTAGAGGGGCCGTTAGCGGGGCGATAGCGGCCCTTTCAGGGGCACCCTCACTCCGTCAGTGAGGGGAGTGGCTCAGCCCCACCGCAAAATGCCCACCGGGGCCTTGAGGTGTGTGTGAGGCTACTTCTGACCGCCGATGACAGCCTGGGGTCCATGCCCCCTTCCCCCTTCCCTCTCCTTTTCAAGTTGTTTTTAAAATTTTCCTTTCCCCGCAGGTTTTACTCTTGGGGAACCCGTGAAGCGCGGGGCCCTTTGGGGCCTGCCTGCCCGTTTCGGGGTGGGCACAGGCCCCGCGGGGAAGCAGAAGGCCTGCGAAAACACGAGTGACGTTCTGGTCCTTAGGGCAGTGCTCGTCTCCAAGTTACTCTGAAATCAGTGTTAACGTTTAAAAATAGGAAACAGTGACCATGCTACAAGGAGGTGACCTGGTGCCTGAATGACTTCCAGCCATGACCCTGCTCCTGTGGGTGGTTAGTGTCCCCAGCAGCCCTGTGATGCAAAGATATCCCCCCACAGGTGATTATGCATGGGCAGGATCATTATCAGCAGCAGCATTTCTGACAGACCAGAGCTATCTATTGTTGCAATCTCTGTGCTCCCCACCTCTCCAGGTTAGTCCCCGTCTCCACATCCTTGTGGAATATGTCAGTGCTGGTGTCCTGCTTACCTAATTCCCCCTCAGTATGACAAATTGCCCTGGTGTACTTCCAGAGCTCAGACACTATTATTTGTTCTGGTTTTGCTTACCTTTTTAAAAAGCACCTTGTGCTTCTGTGTGTTCCACATGACTCTTAGTATTTATTTTACCAAAAGTATGGATTCCTCCTGTGCTGCAGGCTGGCTGTTTACAGACAGAAGCACAACAAGTCACTAGCCTTTTTTTTCACATGTAGACAGCAGGATTTGATTTCATAGAGTAAAGGGCAAGTCTCTGAAAGGATGCAGAAAGTATACCACTGGGAATTTTCACTCCAGGTTCTTGCCTACACAGAACATCTACAAGCCATAAAACAAACAATATAATCCTACACTGCATCTGCTGATGTATTTTTAGTGGAGAGGGACTCTGTTGCTATTTTGACAGGAAAAAACACTTTTTGTTTCAAGAAAGGATGCAAACCTGTGCTGGTGTGTGGAGTGAAGAGCAGAGCCATCAAGTGAACAGAAGATGTGTTCCAGACTGCATCCAGGCTGCCAAACAACTGGATGTGAAGCTGTCATATCCCTTTAGGTGACTGACTGATAATGAGTTTTCTCCAATGGTTTAGCAAAGCAGAGGCAGAGTGGAAGTATGACAGTATGCATCAACTTATCATTCCGATTATTTCAAAAACACATTTCCACAACTGTCTTTCACTCTGAGGTCAATTGTTCCAATAGGCTGCAACCACAAGAACTTTTCATCCCATAAAAAGCTCCTTGTGCTGGTAGTAGGCTCTCAACATCAGTACTAGACTCTAACATAAATATTTTGGGGGTAAACACCAAGACGATTTTTTTTTCAACAAAAGAAAACTTGGCACAGGAACAAAAAATGAACGGCTACTTAATAATTTAGCTAGAAAGCAACGTTACTTAGGCTGAAGTTCTTGAGTTTTCCCATGGACTACCAGGGACAAGAACCTGCATTAATTTTAGGAAAGAGTGTTAACGGCTTGTGAAAGGAGCCATGTAAAATGGTTGTTTGCAATTCCAGGGATCACAGTTCAGTCACTCAGGGGATCCTTTTGGATCCGATGTGTTTCTGCGCAGACTGTAAGATTGCTGGCAGCAGCCAAACACATAGTGACACCTCATTATTTCAGCAGTGGCTGAAGTCTGTGAGTGATTCCATATTTCCTTACTTGCCTGAGCCAGCAGCCTGCTCCTCTCAGAATGAACCCACTTCTGTCAACCCTCCTTCCCAGCTCTATTCCTCTGTTTCTGTTGTCTTCACCTATTGGGCAAATCCCATCGAACAAATAGAGAAGGATATTGTTCCTCTGTTGGCTTCCCTTTCCCACTTACCTCTATTATCAGAACAGGAAATGTTAACTTTATTTTACATATATTAATGTCCCTGAGGAAGCTATATGTGCAGGTGAAGGATAGGATGTGGCGTAAGCTGACAGATGACTTCCGGACTCGACTCTGTGTATGTGCTTGGGGAGCGTGGTGCTGATAGATGCAGGAACAGTAAGAGGAACATCAAAAGGCTGCCTAGGTAAAGATGTGCACTGATTCCTTCAAAAGGCTTTAATTGACATAAGCACCAAGATAAAGTGTCTAGGGCAGGTACATATGCAGGTAAGTGGGAGAAAACAAGCAGAATTGCTGAGGCATGAAAATGATGGATTGCACATGTGCCAGGCAGGGGCTACCTTCTTTTTAGTTTGAAAGAAAAGTAACATGAATTGCAGCTGGCTTGCTGTGACTGTAGACAGGTCTGAAGCCAAGTTTTGTAGAAGATGAGCATAGGTCAGCCTTAAATGGTGTTACTAGTGCTTGTGAAAGGAACTTGCTCAGCTGCAGTTCTGAGATTCACGGAGAAGAGTAGTGCCAGTGTTGCCAAAAGGGACCAGAGAAAACACCTTGTTCATATCAGTCAGCTTCAGCCTGCATGGAGGAAGGGAATTCACTCTTCCGGGTACTATTGGTGTCCACAGGAGTCTATAAGCACCTCTGCACCCAAGGGCTGCTGCCCAGAACGCTTGGTCTAGGAAACTCTTACTGACTTCAGCATGAGAAAAGGGCAAGCAGTCGTGGATTTCTGAGCTTACACCAGATTCAGCTGGCTTTTGCTGTGTGTGGCTGGTACTAGTTACCAGAGGATTTGTACTGTGTGTTGGAAGAAGAGCCAGCCTTAAAAGCTATTATAGACAACAGACACAGAAAAGATCCATTCCAGACTGCATCTAAGCTGCCGAACAACTGGATGTGAAGCTGTCATATCCTTTCAGATGACCGACTGATAATGAGTTTCTTTTGATCTGCCTGGAGCACTGAGAATTACCTTCAGTGCCTGCCTCTGACTGGCAGAGTGAGGCCTGAATGCAGAGTTTTAAGTTTCCAATTCATCCCTAGGAGTTCAAGGGAAAACTATTTCCATTATTACAACATGGTTTTAGCAAGAAATCAGAACTTTACTTTTTAGCGTGCTGATTTTCTGTGTTTTGGAGTTATTTTTCTGTTTACAATGTTTTGTTGTTAAGTCTAAGTGGCCAACAACTACCATGCACCATCTGGAATAGTAAAGCATATGCATAGGTCAAGTAGCTCCCCAAAACTCATGTTAAAGAAAGACAAAGGCTCTGCTGCAGTTAGCAGCAGGGAATTGCTTTTGATTTCAAACTCACATGCTGTTTATATACTGACTGGGAGGAGGGGACAAAGACATGCACAATGAAGCTATTGGAAAATATGTAGTCACTAGAAGCACCCCAGAAGTACCTGCCTCAGAAGATACACAAATTAAGTGCTAACTGTAATTAGGAGAAATATATAGTTGTACGGTTTTTTTGTTTTGTTTTGTTTTGTTTTTTTTTTTGCCATCAGCAACAATGTGTAAAGAGCAATGGGCTGCTCATAAGCTTGGAAGGATTTTTTCAGAAGATGGAACAAAGGCCCAAGTCCATTTGCAAGGTACACAACAGAAATCTTTGCTGTTAACTTTGAGAAAGGAATTAAGCCATATAAACCACTTTCTAAAAATTCCATCTGCAAAAAATCTCTGTATTGGCTATTAACTGAGAGACCTGGGCTTCTGGGACATACATTCATTTACACAGAAGGCAGAGCCCATTTGCCTCCTGGATCCATACAGCAGGTTCTCCAAGTGATTGCTGAGAAGGCCAAACTGAGACACTCAGTTCAGCCATTCAGGCAGTCTTTGCTACCTGGGGGAGTCTGACCAGGGCCAGGCACAACGGGCAGAGTAAGGTTGACAAAGCAGTCAATCCTTACTTGTTCACCTTTCTTCCCCCTCCCAAAGAAAGAAATCCCCCACTGGAACTGGTGGATCCAGGCTGAGATGGAAACATTTAATGAGACTGATGGACCAAAGTCAGAGCTTGGGTTCAAATACGCTCAAGTTTCTACTGGTATTTAGGTCTAAAACCTGAATTCAATTTCTGGGCTTCTGAGCTTTACACACAGAAACTGGAATCCAGATCTTCACCATGCCATGCACACGTTAAGCCTCCCTAGCACTCATCCAGATAATAGCAAAGAGTCACCATCTGGCTGGATTTTATGGTTTGATGAAGTGCTCAGTTTTAAGGCAAGCACGTGTCTGACACCTGGGGACTGTGGAGTCCTGATCCCAGTTCTGGCATGGTCCTTCTGTGGCCCTGGGCAAGTCACGTCCTCTTCAGAGGAGGGAATTCATCAAGTGCCCCATGGCCTTGCTGGATCTGAAGGGGCTGTAAAGCTCCAACGGGAGGAGAGGCCCTCAGGAGGCCCTCCCAGCAGTGCCCAGGGACTCCCCACACTGCTCCTGTGGTCACAGTGGGAGGGCTGGGAGCTAGGTAGGTTGTTGCAGGGCTTGTGCTTGCTCATGCTAGGGCCATCCTGGCCCTCAAGAGCCTTGAGACACTAAAGCTAGAGACATAATTTCAGTCCCTCTAGCTTGGTTTTGAAGCTGTGTGATGCCAGTTATTCATAGCATCAGGTGCTACAGGTGTGTTCTGAGCAGAGTTTACAAGCCCATTTGCAGATGCACAACACTATTCACTAGTCTGCCATTTGTTATCACTCACCAGTGAAATATTCTTCAGTCTTTTTAGGCTTTTACTTATGGCGTACTCCCATTTTATGATAAACCATAGGTATTTTTCTACTTACCATCAGAAAACCTGAGGAAAGACACAAGGTAATTTCTCATCATCACAGATCTATGTTTGTCACTGGTTTTCCTCCCTGTTTAAGCGACAAGTAACTGTGAAGTCCAAAGAATTAAAAGCTCTCTTTGCAACTCTTAATGAGATATGGACATTGCAAACAAAACCAAATGTGCTTCACAGGAGCCCTTCACTTTCCACATCTTAATATTATTAAATCTCAGTATGCCTATATTTAATATTATATCCTCTTTGAATGCTCAAATTGGCCAGTCTGGTTTCATTTTTCTTTATAATTTGGTTTTCTGGTTCCAGTGTTTGGTAACATTTACCTTATACGTCAATTATTTGAAGTGAAGCTGTTTTTCTGAATTTTGAACAAGTGACTTACCATCCCCGGGGTTTCAGTACTGGGTAAAAGACCTGTGCTTTGCTCTGCCCTGCAGCCCACCCCCAGCTTGATTCTCTTTCTCACAAGAGAACAGCACAGCTGGACATGTATGGTGTTTGAAAGGGGTAGCTTTTAATTAATGTCTTTGTTTTACAGTGAAATTTAATAGTGAATTCTAGGCCTCTAAATGCTTCTACCTTTTAATAGCATTTAATCCTTTACCTGCAACGTAAACAACTTCAACATACTATAAAGAGTTAAGATCCCTCTTCTAACAGCAGCACACACCTCCAGCTTATCTCAGAAAGTGGACTGTACTCTGCATCTCAGCTGGACTAAAGCTAGTGATTTAGCCTTGAATAGCACTTCTAGAAAGCCTCTCCTGGACAATAAATAGCAAGAGAGAAAGAAATTGCAATGGAATGAAAACTTTATGGTAGTTTCCTAGCTCAGTGTGTTAAAGCCTTAAAATTCTGCCAAGTGCTGTTCATCTCTTTGAGCAATGAGATGGAGTCATAGCAGGGTTGTTGTGGGCAAGTCTAGTTACAGCAGTGCAGCCACTAGCTGACATGAGACCTCTTTGTGAAGGCATTCACTGTATAAAAAGGAGGGGGAAGGGAGGTTGGCTAGGAAGATAATTCAGAGGTCTGCAAAGATGAGGCTCACTAGAGGAAAGTAGTACGACAGCTCTGGGCTTCTGAGAATGTATTTTACCTCATCTGTCCATGTGTCATATTTTTTTCTGGCTGTAGGATTTCTTCCTTGACTTGCTGCTTTGACCAACAGTATTCCAGGAATCCATAGTTGTTTGTTCTGTTTCAGCTGTTGCATCTGTAATGCTTTATTTCACTGCCAAGAGATTGCTTGCAGGTGTTATGATGGAACATTGGTAGCCTCTTAAAAAGAGGCAAAAAGTAAAAATCAGAGTTTCATCTCAAATCTGCACTCCAATAAGCCTCCAGTGTATGCACAGGCAATGATCTGTAAGTGGAACTCATGCAGGTGTCACCAGCATAGGTGGTAGTGGGTGACCCTCACACTACCAGACATGTCTAGTTTCTATGCTCTGCTGGACCCAAGGTTGCCCCTTTTTTTCCTGAACTTCAGCTGTCCCATTTCCTTCACCCTCACAAAACCTTTCATCCCTACACTTTCATCAGCTTGAGGTAAAGTATAGCTGCAAGGTTACCCCACATGTTTGCACACAGACATTTTCTCTTAACAGAGCAACTGACATACACCTTTGCTCCTCCTCTTTATCTCCACGATGTGGAGATTCTTAAATTTCTACAGGTGTTATTGTATACATTGCTTAGTCTTTAATGGCTTACCAGTTTGACCATCAAATTTAGAAAACCACCCAAGAGATAACTAGCTAGCAAGAACACCCCTATCTTCGGGGTAGTTTTCTTGATCCGGGTCAAACTTCCCCCCACCAGTAGGCTGTAGCCTTTGAAGCTCACTCCCTCTGCTGGTGCACCAGAGCCTCAAACCAGCAGGCTCAGGGAGCAAAGCAAAGGTTATTAATATGGTGGGGGCTTTTGATGGTCCTCCTCCTCCAGTTTGAAGCAGTACATTACTCTTTTATAACCTGTTGTAAATAACCCTGAGCTGTTCAGATCCTGGTAGAGGTGCTTCAAGAGCTTTTCCAGTGCAAATGGAAATTCCTCAGTCCAATTGCAGAAAAAATGAAAAAGAAAAGAAAAAAGTTAAATCTATCCCTTCAGACTTGATCTGTAAGCTCAGACACAGAACTCCTGGTTTAAGCATTTTGGTGGCAGCTGAAAAAGCAAGCCTACTCAGCTACACCTTCAGCGTGCACAATTCAGCCACATGAGGAGCCAAAGAGCACCTGAGGACTTCCAGATCATAGGCAGTGTTCTGATCTGGAATGCTGACTTTCTCTGGTGCACCTGAACATGCACATACTTCATCCCGACTTCAGTGGGACTACTCATTAGTTGAAAAAGTTAACTGTATGCTTTACTGAGTAAGGGATGAAGTGAGTTCAGTGACTCTCAGTTCATCCACTGCTTTGTTTTGAGGCCTCAGATTTCATGAAAAAAAATTTCAGCTATTCCCTTTCCAAGTTCTTTCAAGTCATTCAAACCTTCTCCATTGTCACTGGAGGATTTACTGTTCTTCACAGGGCTTTTTGGTTTATTTGTAAAAACGTTTAACCTATGCCCATATTAAAAAAAAAAATTGTAAAGTTCTAGGACAGCACCCATCAGTACCTAAGCATTTGCAGCCTGTCTTTTCAGGGCTTTGGACAGGTGTATTATTTAATGTACCATATTCAGTAGGAATTGAATGGATATCTGTAGGATGTATCATGCACTTGGTGTATATGCAGTTACCTCCCTTGAACTTCACGGAAACAGTGTAAGTTTAGCTGAAGGCAGACTGACTGTATAATCACACCACTGATTGCACAAAAATGCACCTGCATATTGAAATCGTACTCAAAATGTTTGATTTCAAATTCTTAAGAAAGTAGCTTAATATCTCTAAAGCTGACATGACTTAATAAAATTTTCATGCTTTAACAAAATGCTTTAGGAATAGGAAAATGGTTTAGACATTATAAGAAGGCTTTACCACCCTTATGCAACCATCAACACACATTCAAGCAGTATTATTTAAAACATTTATTAGTCTCTCATATTACATGGGTATGGAAAATGCTTATAACCTCTATGAATAAGATGTGCATTTACCTCAGCTCAAGCCCTAGTCCAGCAAAGCACTTTCCAAACCCAAGCATGGGGTTCTCTGAAGTGAAGCAAGTGCTTCCTGGATCATGGATTTACTCCCCAATTCCCACATGTCCTGTTCACTCAGACTAAACAAGGCCTTCAGAACTGTCCCTAGTGTATGTACTCTACTGACAGTCTCTCCTGTCAAATTAAAACAGGGAGGCTATATAAGAAACATTTCTCACACTGTCTTCCAGCTCCCTTTTACCCACTCAGGTCTTAGACTTATTCCCATTCAATAAAAAAAATAAAAAAAAAAAAAAAAAAAAAAAAAAAAAAGTATCTTCCATGTATATATGCTGGATTCAAATTTCTGTAAAGTACTTTTTTCCATCTTTTTAACCTTGTTCATTCGTTGTACTTAGCAAGTTTTAACCTGGGTATGATGTTCATTGACTGAAGTTCTTGGAATAAGAGTTTACAGGCATAAGGTATCCGCAGAGAAGACACATGACATGATGATTTGCAGTAGTGGCACCTAGGGAAACAAAATAAAATAAAGTCAGAGCTGGTGCATAAATCAAGCTCTATAATAAGAAAGAGTAGCCACTATCCACTGGTTTCTTTGTCCATCTATATTTAACCAGTGGGCTCACTCCTAGAAGGAGCTGAATGCTTGAGACACATTTTAGCAAGTGAGAACTTTAAGCCCTTAAATAATCTGACTGAAGCCTACAGGAGCTTAATGTTAAACCTGTACTTTTCTTGGAGTTTGATTTCAAATTCTTGGAGAAGGATCACAGTGCTCAGTAGCTACTAGGACCGATTGCTCTAGCACTCACATAATGCAAGATAAGCATTGCATGAACAGAGCTACGAACTTCTGAAAACATGATTAATGGTCCAGTTTCTGTCTTTCACACTTAGGTTTTTTCCTGATAAGCAACCTCACCCTATAATGCCTCAAACCAGTTCACATTCCAGAAAAGAGTCATCTTGTCTCTGCGTGGACAAAGCCAAAGCTTTAGTCAAGATGTAAAACCAGTAAAACTGCTTTAATCCATACTCTTTGCTCTCTTTACTCAAATAACAATCTTAAAATTCTGAGGGAAAGGGCTTTTTTGTCATTTAGTTATAACCTTGACCACATAAAGAATAGGCAGACATCTTTCTACTATCAGGACTCAAATTCAGTGGTGGCAGCAATTGCTTAAATTATTTACTTTCATACTGTGTACACATAAAGGAAATAAAAAATCTCTTATAAATACCAGTTCCCAACTATGCTATTTCCTTGTTCTCCTGTGTATTCCATCTTCTGTTTTTGGAGGAGAGAGTTGAGAAAGCCAGGCCTTTGAGACCACAGAGTGACTCAGCACTTTCCTAACAGTCTAACAAAACTCTTTTTTTTCTTCTGTGTTTCTAATTTATATTTCTGGCATAAAGTACTAGCAGTCTGAATATGGAATAGAGAAAGAATAGCAAAATACCTACATGATTCTGTGGTTCAGAATGAGGCTAAGGATCAACACCTACAACAAAGCCAATGCTTAGTCACTTATTTCTGTCACCAGTGAATTTGACCTAGAGCAAATGGAAGTCAGTGGGACCAGGTCCAATAAAGCTGACTACTGTTGATGAAGTTATTGGTTATGAGACTCAGCATTAGTCCTCCAGTTACTTTCTCAGACTGCTAGTTCTCTTTTAAAGATATATTTAAACAGCATGTTGAAGAGCTGCTTATTTCCCAAGAAAACTGGTTGCTTTGAATTCCACATTCTCCATATTTCAGGTATTTATTTTGCAGAATCATAGAATGACAGGTTGGAAGGGACCTTCAGAGATCACCTAGTCCAACCTTTTTAAGTAGGAACATGATTTAGATGAGTTTTCAGCACCTTGTGAAGCCGTCTTAAGTGTCTAATGTTGGGAAATCCACCACTTCCCTGGGTAAGTTATTCCAATGTCCAACTGTTCTCATAGTGAAAAATTTTCTTCTGATGTCCAATTGGGATATCCCCAAGAGTAACTTGCATCCAAAGACTCCTTGTCTTTTTCATTTGATTCCTTGTAAAAAGGGAGCCTCCACCTTCTTGGTAGCAACCCTTTAAGTACTGGAACATAGCAATAAGGTATCCCCTTAGACTTCTTTTCTCCAGGCTGAATAAACCCAGTTCTCTCAGGTGTTTTTTTTGTTGTTGTTGTTGTTGTTTTTTTTTCTTTAAATAACCCAATCAAAAAACCCAAGAAAGTGTTTAACCAGTGGTATAGAAGCCTTAATTACATTTCTGCTTTACTTATTCCAGTAATTGCTTTGGCTTTGTCTAGATCTGACTATAGACAGTAAGAAGGCAATAGATGGAACTGAATTCCCTGGAACAGGCTTCTCCTGTTGACACTGTTAGGGAAAATGTTACAGGCAGCATGTCTTTAAAACAGAATAGACCTCAACTGCAGGTTTGTAACTACTCCCCTACTTCAAATTGATAAGAATAGAAGCACTTCTATGGTGTGAGAAAGTGACCCAAACAGAAGCCATTTTGTGATGATAACCTAGCAAGCAGCTACTCTAAACAGAAGCATCCTTGCAAGCGCAGAAGCCGGATGAGCCACAACTTTTCTGCTGTCAGCAAATGTCTGGTATCTGATTACAGCTATTAGGGACTGAGGATCAGAGACTACTCATTCCATCCAAGCTACAGCGTTCTGGGCCTGCTTTGTACTTAGATGGGGATCACATGGAAAGGTTCAGGTGAAGTAAGCACAAAGCTGTGTTGAACAGAGATCACGGAAACTGTAAAACTCAAAAAAACATTTGATACTAGAACTGATACTAAACAGGAAAGGCAGCTGTGCCAAGGCTGAATCTGGACCACAAAACAGAACTTTTCTTAATGTATATTTTAAGATGCTCAGACTCTAGGCATTAAAATAACTTCTCATCATCACAAAAGGACCAAAAGATTTTGCTCACTGCATTCAGTGGAGTCATGCCTCAGAACACCTGCTCAACAGCAAAGCTAGAAGAATTGCATAAAAGTGATACTTCACAGTAAGTTTCTACTGTATTTTTTACAGGTAAAAATTCTGTCACTGCCAGTACAGTTCCCCATCCCTGTGAAAGTTCAGGCCCCAACACCAACGTGCTATTACTGTTCTGCAGAAAGACATATCCAGTGGTTATCCTTGTTTTGGAGGAATGGCTCCTCTTCCTTAAGACAAGTGCCCTTAGTGACAGCCACCAAACAACAGGTTTCTAACAAGTTGCCAGCAGTGATGTCTTATTAATGCTACATTCACTGAAAAAGCCAGTTTGGAAGTTTCTCTTAATGACTTGTCTCTGATGCTCATTACAGGGCCACTTGCTTCAGCTGCTGTTGGACACAGCAAAGCATTTAACAGAGACTGCCTCTTACTGATTACTCACACATCAGACAGCTTTTCACACAAATTGCACACAAAATGTCTGGCTCTGTCTGAAAGAGTAATTTCTTTCAGTTTTTTTAAAAAAGCCACTAAACTTTGTTACAAACTTCAGAATACAGAATATGTTAACCACACTTTGATAACCACATCATGATACCATGGAAGAATCACTGTCAAAGCACTAAAGTGAACAAAGTCCAATTTCCTGCCTCTTCCAACAGACTGATACTGATATCCAAGATGCAGCAACTTTCCAAAAATGTTATTTTGAAGTATTTAGAAATTAATCTTTCTCCTCCTCCTTCCAACTCCCCATCTTCCCCCAACATAAATATTGAAGTAACTAGGAAATTGAACTTGTATTGTTGATTATTTCCTCCCTTAGACATGGGCTTCCAGGTCACCTGTTTTGCACAAAACTTGCAAAAACACTGTATCTTATAAATTCCCCTTGGTCTCCTAAGTTTGTTTTTCTGCCAGGCTAGAACAAAACCAAGCTAAAGCAAAAGATTTCCCTCACCTAAAAATAAGTAAACACCTATAAACATAAGCTTCCCTGTCTTCTAATAACAGTGGTGTACTTCCAGCATGCTACAGGGCAACTTTAAATCTAGAATCTCAAAATTACTGTAAAGAAGAGATGGCTAAGAGCAAAGCCACATGTATTACACACGGTAATTGAGTATTACACATGGTGAGCTCCACACAGTTTTGACTTGTAGTTTCATGCTTCTCCTACGTGGAAAACCAGTTTGTTTCCAGCAGATACACTCAGTGATGTCTTAGGACCCAGAGTAAGAAAGCAGGACCATGAGGTACTCTACAGATAAGTTTCTTAGGGACAAGGCAGTTGGTCAGAAGCCAGCTGCTTGTCCAGCCACATAGCTGCTTGCCTCTCAGGCTCCAAGACAGGAGTAGGATGTTTGATGCTTCAAAGAGGAGGTCCTTGTTTTACAAAACTACAAAGCAAAAGGCATTTGAGAGAGGCACAGTCAAGGAAAATGGTGTGCATGTGACTGTAAACTCCATGGCTAGAGAACAAGGAAGGAGATGTTGCTTTCTGCTCTAATGCTTCTGTGCCTACTCTTTCTCTTCAGCTTTGTGGGGTGCAACACATGAGAAAAACAGGAAGATCTGTGACTAGCCTAGCTAGTAATCTTATTTCTGAAGGCAGTAGGATCATGTACATCAACACAGATAGTTCCCCTTTACCAAAAAATAGATGATATACAGGACTGGGAGACTGCTAATCCCCTGCAAGGGTGGGAAGGGAGGCAGCAGAGTGAAGATAGCCTTTCCCACCAGCACATCTGGCTGTCACAGAGAATCCCTGTGCTACAAAACAAGAGAGACTACACACTTTCTTTAGTCCTAAGTGCAATCAGAACATAAAAAAGAACTGTCCCTGTCACAAATTTTCCAAATTCCCTTTTTGAACGTTGGCGTTGGTTTTGATAAAGGTGCATGGGACTGTTAACTGCTATCTGTGAACACTTCAAAACTGAGATGCACAATAACCATGGGCAAGGTTCTGTTACATGAGAGGCATGTTTACTCTGTACCACTTCACTCCATGCACTTGCAGTCAAGGGTTTTTTGAAAATATGAACGCATGTGAAACACGTCACATCCACAAAGTGAGGAGGGGACACCGTGATTTCATAGAATCATAGAATTGGCTGGGTTGGAAGGGACCTCAGAGATCATCAAGTCCAACCCTTGATCCACTACCACTGCAGTTACCAGACCATGGCACTGAGTGCCACATCCAGTCTCTTTTTAAATATCTCCAGGGACGGAGAATCCACTACTTCCCTGGGCAGCCCATTCCAATGGCTGATCACCCTCTCCGGGAAGAAATTCTTTCTAATATCCAACCTAAACCTCTCCTGGCACAACTTGAGACCATGCCTTCTTGCTTACTGATAGTTGCCTTGGAAAAAGAGCCCAACCCCCCCCTGGCTCCAGCCTCCTTTCAGGGAGTTGTAGAGAGCGATGAGGTCTCCCCTGAGCCTCCTCTTCTCCAGGCTGAACACCCCCAGCTCCCTCAGCCTCTCCTCACAGGACTTGTGCTGGAGTCCCTTCACCAGCCTGGTTGCCCTCCTTTGGACCTGCTCCAGGACCTCAATCTCCTTCCTGAACTGAGGGGCCCAGAACTGGACACAGGACTCGAGCTGTGGCCTCACCAGGGCTGAGTACAGGGGCAGAATCACTTCCCTGGACCTGCTGGCCACGCTGTTCCTGATCCAGGTCAGGATGCCATTGGCCTTCTTGGCCACCTGGGCACACTGCTGGCTCCTGTTCAGCTTCCTGTCAATCCAGACTCCCAGGTCCCTCTCTGCCTGGCTGCTCTCAGCCACTCTGTGCCCAGCCTGGAGCTCCCCATGGGGTTGTTGTGGCCAAAGTGCAGGACCGGGCACTTGGCCGTGTTGAACCTCATCCCATTGGAATCAGCCCAACTCTCCAGTCTGTCCAGGTCCCTCTGCAGAGCCCTCCTGCCTTCCAGATGAGAAGATGAAAGTATTAGACTTGAACAACTTACCAGCCAGAGTACCCCAGCAAGCCACACTGCCCACAGACATCCACTTCAAAGGCATCACTTGAAATCATCAGTCTCTCCAACAGAAGCATGCTGGCTCCATAACCTATCAAACAGTCCCGTTCCATCTCTCCAAGACGCAAACCGCCATCACGGGATCGACCTTCAGTTGGTTGCCTTTGAAATAAAACATTTGAAAAATGTAGTAATTGTTCCAGAACACCCATTCTACAACAGGAATGCCTGTTCTCAAACTGTAGCAACAATACAGGATAAAAGGATAAGGGGTTTCTACAAATCAGAGTTGCTGAATTTCCAAATTTGTTATTCAATTTGTTATTTGTAATTCAAATTCCAATTTGTTATTGTTACGCAATTCCTCTTTGCACTAGCAAAAAGATGTAGTTCTGAGAGTAACTCATGCAATATCAGGCCACAGCTCTTTACCTCATAGGAAGTAGCTGAATAAGTGAAAAAAAAGACTGAACAGTATCCAAGACAATCTGGACACAGATTTGGTACTCTCTTTTTGGTGAGAAATTCCGTATAGCTTGTAGCTAACTAAATGAAACAATATGCAGCAGCTAATGAATCACTCATCAAGCTAATGTTTCAGTTGAACTACAGCTAAGTAAGACTAAATTCTTAAAGTAAAACCATTTATCTGGGAGAGTATACCAAAACAAAGCAGCAAACAAGTAACACACATATCACTAACTCTATATTTAAATACTACTTTTTTTTTTTTTTAAGTAGCGGTTATCTAGTTTATTTTTCCATGTGTGACAGTTATTAGACTTATTTTTGTATTGTATAAGTTTCTGGTTCTCTCACAAATCCAACTCTCATTTCTGTCTTCCTGTCCTCGTGGTGCTGAAGGAAAGTTTTAACGAAGCACTGTAAGTATATGAGGTTAAAAGGCAAGGTATAACATATTTTTTGACAATATTATAACTGTTGAAGACGTTTTTGGTTTTTTTGCTGGACAGTCAAAACTTTTAATATCTTGTCATACTGCAGTTTCACATACATCAGTTCTACTCTCATGTACTAGCAGAATGCAGTAGTATTTAGGTTGTAAATATTACAGTGAACTGTGAAGCAAAAGCAATCTCAAATTCCTGATATATGCATTTAATTAAATACTTCAGTCTTAGTATACTCCTTGAGGTATGACAGCAAAGAGAATGAATAAAAAATATTACTAGAAATTACAAGAGGCTCTGCTGCTCAGTGAAGAACCATATTTATGTGTTGTTTCTGATACCAGCAGCAATGTTATCCAGGTAGAATATCCAGTGGCAGATCTGGCCCGTAACTTCTGAGGTTTATATTATTTCAAACAATCAAATCTATTAAGAATACTACATACATTAAAACTAAGTTTTTGCCATCTTATTGCAACTCAGAGAAGACTTATTAAAGCCTTCAACTTCTAATAATCTTTTGTAACCCATTTAAAAAATGACTTTTTAAAAATACACCTAAAATAATTTTTAAAATACACCTAATTACCAAAAGGTATCTTCTAAAGACAAAAGTTGTATTTATTTTTAGGGGTAAGTAGTTTCCCTTACTCTGACCACACTGGAACCTAAAAATAACCTGTTTGTAATTCAGATTGTCCTTTTCATTCGTATAACCTTCTGTTTTTCCCGCTGTTAGGAGGAAGAATAGAACTTGTTTACATCCAGATTAAAATCCCTAGGACACCCTCCCCAGCTGATGGCACCATCACTGCTCAGATGCTGTTCTAAAGCACTAACCCTGCGGTGAATGCAGCTTCTCTACTGAAGTCCAAAGAGGCAGATTTTAAAAGCAGCTGCAGCCTCCAAAAAGTGGCACTTGCTGTGATGCTAGAAGTGCTCGAGTTCCTTTTACCACCTGACTTCTATAATATTTTTTCATGTACAAGCCTATTTGCATAAGTTTCACTAGGTCCTGGTCCACAGGATAAAATAGCTTTATAAACATCAGCCTGAATAAAGTCTCAATCCAACTAAGGGAGGATAAAACCTCTTGGAAAATGAGGGAGTCTCAACTTCATCCCTTTAAGAGTTGGTATGAAATGGGTCTTCCAGGAGATACAGGATACAGATTCTAAGACAGCTGAAATACAACTTTAAAAACCCCAAACACTAAAATGCCTCCAAAATAAAAAATTCTAACTTGAGTCTTAAGGTCCTAAGTGCTGACAGTCCCACTGTCAAAATCATCTCATGAAAAAACAAACCAAACAAAATCCTCCCCCCTCCAAAAGTAGTTTTCTAATGTACTAGGAATTTAAATATTGAGATTTGGCCTATAAAAAGAATCTTCTTCTCCTTAATTCTATCAATATTTTCTTCTGGCTCACAGGAATTTGAAAATTCCTCACACCAAGGGTTTTTTACAATTTAAAAACAGTATTTATAAAGCATTTGTGCTTCCCCCTTCCTGCTATACACAGGTACACTGCAGCTGTTGCCCTGAGCAACTATTTCCACTCTTTATTCTAAATACAACATTCTGAAAACAATGCAGACACTTGAATAAAAGATTGGGAATATCACTGAAAAGAGATATTTTTCATTTTTATTTTTTAAAATAAGTTCTTAAAACTCTTAAATGGTAAATAAACCACAATGATTCATTAAATAAATAAAATAAGGCCAAGTGGTCTTCAAACTATTTAACTCCTGCATTTAGCAAAAAGCATGAAACTAACTTCAGTGTTTTTAAGCATACTGAGAATTAATTACCACTAATTATTTTCTAGAAAAACAGTGAGTTCAGCTTTATGGCCCCATTCTTTGTTTCTTTGGCCAGTGGGGGGAAATAAGCCGATCCCTATGAATAAGAGAAGGGCTTGTGGGTCTCAGCAGATTTCCCTTGTGCCTACTGAAGAAATCCAGTGGCTAACTCAAAATGGGAGATGTTGGCTGAAATATTCATCTCCAAGAAGTTGAGTATTACCTGGAGGAGCAGAGTGGAGTGTATTGTGTTACCACAGCCCCAGAGTGCAGAGGGGAGGCCTGACCCATCTCATCATGCTGCTCCCCTGCAGCACAATAGGAACTGGCACATCTGATAAGTTCAAAAGACATGCAGGTGGCAGCTCTGACAATGTCCATCAAAACAACTATGTATGCAGAAAGCTTGTATTGATCTCTTATAAGGAAAACTAAAAAAAAAAAAGCAGTATATCGATTAAAGGATTGAGCAGGACTGGTTATCTAGGCAACACCATACACAGAACTATGTTTTAAGTATTTTGTCAACCACTTCTGGCATAAGAAATTAAGTAATGCATCTCATTTAACAAATACCAATTCAGAGGGCAACATCCTAGTGGTTTTTGACTGTGTTGACAAAGAGTGCTGCTTTGCAATTCTACCAAGTCTTGTTTTAATCAGAGCAATATCTAGAATCAGTGACATTCAAGAGAACCAAGTCTTCTGCTTTATTCCAGATGAAAATACAGGTTTGCTCAGCTTGTTAATGACTAATATATAACAAAATGCATTTCAAGACAAAACCAACCAAATTTCATGTTAAAAGCTGTAACAGGCTTACTTTTAAAACCAAAAAACAATGAGGCAACCTACTCTCCAGGAAGTGAAATGAATGATAAAACAATAGTGAGTATGAAAGCTGGCAAAGCAGACTCTCCCAGCAGAGGCGATGGCAATAACAAAAGTTTAATTAGCTGAGGAGAAAAAAGGAAATTCCTAAAAGACTAGTCAAGAGGCAGCATAAATTGAACATCCACTAGCTTTCCTGAAAGTCAAACAAAGAGCCTCAGATACATAGTATGATGCTACTGACTGAACAAAGAATTCAAAGAAAGCAAGGGGTGGGGGAAATCACACCACCTTCATCTTTACATGTAAACATTACCTTGACTTGAGATTTAGGTTTCATTTAAATTCAGTTTCTCTAAACAGCTGAGAAGCTGAGGAGACAATACAAAAGCAGATCAAGGGATATGGGTAAGTGAGGAGGTCCAGCAAACCAACTGCATGCACTGTTAGCTAAGAGAGAGAGTTTTGATTTTCCTGTGAAGCACCAATAACATGACTAAGCCACTGAAGAACAGAAAATGGGGCAGATGATTTCCATGATTTGGAAATATCATTCATGTCATGCATCTGAGGTAAAGAAATAATGGTTGTGCTACACTTTCTCCTCTTAACATGGTCAGTAGAAAAGTTCATTCAAGAACTTTTCATTATTTTGTTCCCAGTTCAATCACCAGAATTTACTTGCAGGAAAAGCATGAGATAATTTCAGTTTGTCTACAAACAGCATAAGGCTGGAAAAGACAAAGGGAACAGAAAATACAGAATGAAAAGCAAAAGAGAAACATTCTTCTACATCAGGTACAGTAGAGACCTGCCCCTCCATTTTCTCATAAGTACAGCCACAGGTGGAAAGTGCACCTATTGGAAGGCTAACATTGCTAACTGGTGGAGTCAGGCAAGGCCAGAGGAAGTGGGTCACCACATGGTAAGGAGCATAAAAGTCCATTAAGAAAGAATATGAATCATGGTTGTTATAGAGAAGAGTAAGGGCATGACAGACATGACTTTGTTCTTCTATCTCAAACAGTTTAAAAGGGACAAGTTGAAAAGAAAAGTATCATCATGCAGCAGGTGAGGTATAAATGGTGGCCGTGATAGTCCAGAAAGACTGGCAAGGGACATTTAGAATAATCTTTGCTGGAATATTCAAGACTAGCTGGTAATTAATTTTCTCCAAGTTTCAGCAAATAATCCTAATGTGATGGAGAGAGATGAGCTAAACAATCCACCAGAACCTCCTGAGAGCAAAACTTTTGCCACTGAACTGTTTCTTGTAAGCGATTTAGGACATGAGTGCAAGCAGCCTTAGAACATGGTTTTAAGGAGAAAAGGTAAGTAACACCAGTGAAAGCAGGATGCTTCAAATTCTCCAAAGGTCCAGATAGTATAAGCCCATCTCCAGGGCTTATCTCCTATTAATCAGAGCACATCTGCTTGACTTCAAAATTTGACACCAGGAGACATCAACATGGTAACCAACCTTCTTGTTAGAGAGAAAACCAAGTTCAGGCTTAATGCAATGATCATGACTCCAAAAGAAATAAGGACATATCTTTAACTGGGCAAATAAAATGTAGAGTTACTGCTGGCAACTCTGTAAATTTTGATGCTCATTAGTGTGAAGGTGCTATGATACTGAATGGTGAATGTGGACCAGACCGTACAACCTTAGAGTTAGTTTTAGAGTTGAATGGAATAGTCTGCAAGGTAAAGCACAACATATAAGGGATGCAAATTATTCTAACACTTGTTTGCAGAACACTAGGGCCAATGCATTTGCTTTGCCTTGTCAAGCGAAGACACAGACCACATCAATATTAATCCACTAAAGATAACAAAATATTAAAAAAAAAAAAGTTTTCCTTCTACTCATACTTGATTTTGTAAAAGTAGAAACGTTAAAGAAAAGAATATTCTCCTAAAATACCTGTGATATAAGCAGTCTGACAGGAAAGGGCCAGAGTGTGCTCTGTGAATCAGCAGATGCTATTTTACCAACTGTTAGTTCTGAGAAGCAAACTCAATTTTGGACCATTTACAGTGCACCTGGACATTCAGAACAATCTCCTGTCACAGACAGGAGAGTTATCAGTCTGTAACAATGTATCAACAGGTAATAGCACTTTGTCTAAAGTATCAAAAAGTAAACAACCTTCGGTTTATACCTGTCAGTCAACTAGGCACACTTCTGAATGTACACCAAGAATTTTGTGCTTAAGCCTGTAACAATACCTGGTGAGCACTGCTCTGGGTCCTCGAGCTCTTGCATGCATTTTATCCAACACCATGTGCTTTAGTTTCTGGTAATACACAGGGCCAAAATAGATATATGCTTCCAAAGGCTCCCTGAAGGGATAAAAAAACACAACATAACCAATATTCACAGTTAGCACATATTTACCTTAAGAGAGACAGCATCATGTAAAGGAGGAATATGAAACTATCTGGGAGTCACGAGCCCTAGAAAAATGTGGTTTGGCTTTCAGGGCAATCAGACTGCAAACCCCACAGGGACCCCTTATGAACACAGTAAGAGCAGGACACTTTGAGCACCACGTACTGCTACACCCACCCTAGCAAGGAATAAGCTCCTGAACTCTGTCCCCACACTGCACAGACACCCTGTTCCAGCTGCAGGTACACGTTCAGCTGTAGCAGGTAAGTTCCTCCCCTGTGCAGGAGTGTTTCAATGGTGTCCTCAGCAACCCATAAACCTGTAAATGTGTCACATCCTGAAGAGGGACTCGAGATATTTCTACTTGCGTTCCTTCACTTTACATCACCCACACTGAGGTAAACATGTGTATAAACAAATACCTGCAGCATAAATGCTCAAAACATCATATTTATTGTAGCACTTTAAGGAATTTGCATTTGTCAGGAGAGTTTAGCATTGGCATGCTATGAGCTTGCCAGTCTTTCCATCCATTAATTCTCCCTGCACACCACTTGGAAGCACAGCACAAGACCTGGCAGGGTGAAAGCTCTCCCTTAGTGGTTCTGCATCAGTGCAGGTGCCCTGTAGCAATGCCCAGCAGCTATACCCTTGGGACAAAAATTGTTGCTTGGGCTGGCACTGAGGCCTTAGGTGGGCAGCAATAAAAGTGCTCCTGAGATGCACCTTTAGACACTTGGATCAGCTTGGGAACATCTGTAAGCAGTAGGAGGATGTTGCTCCATGCTGTGAGGTGGTGTAATAGTTAAAGATTTGTGTGTTCAAACCTTCCCCAACTGTAAGAACAGTGTAAGTGCCTAGAGATGAGAAAGCAACAGTTGAAAGCATTCAGTCATTTCCCCAGCTACCACTTTCAGCATTAAGAACAACCAGATTTAACACAGAGAAACAAATTCAGCACTACCACTGATTTATTTTTTTTTAAGGTATGTGCAATGTGAGAACTAGCACAAAACAACAGTGTTTCACCTCCCATTCAGAGGTATTACTGACACAATGCATTGTTATTCCAAAATCTGTGTATTGAAGAAGATAATAAACTTTAATAGACATTTGGAATTTGCAAATTTCCACATTGTTATGAAATCTGCCTTCAAATTTCATAACAAACATGAAACATGTGAAATTTTCTTGGAAGAATATCAGTATCCCAAAGCAAAGTACTACAAAGCTGAAGCCTGGGGACAGAGGATTTTTAGAGCTAGATGATTTTTTTCTCCCTAGGAAACAAGGTTAGTCAGATTTGCTAAAAGTTACCATGATGTGTACAGAAAGTGTTTCAAACATCAGTTTACTTGATATGTAAGTTATGAAATATGGAGTGCTAAGAAAACAAAGTAAGTTTTCTGAAGCAAAAGGAGAAACAACATATGGAACAAATTGGTAGGAATAGCAATTAAAATAAAAAGTATTCAAAAAACACTTGCAAGAGAGACCTAAACTTGTTCCTTGAGGAGGACTGGGAGGATAATAAAAATAGCAGGAAGGTAGGATTAAGATACTTTTTGGAAGGGCCGGCATGTGGAGCCATATGGCCTTTTCCTTTTCTTAAACTATCTTATGTTCTTTGAACTCTGCGTCTCAGAAGCCAGTCTGATCAACACAGCAGGAAGTTTGCAGATTAGAGTATTATGCCAGACTGAATCATTGTGTAATCAAAAGAAAAAAAAAAAAGAAAAAAAGAGCACACACAAAATATTCCCAAGGAACAGACACCTGCCAAACCCATATTTTACAGTATTATTAAAGTCAATATGAAAATGTTTATCTGTTTCCAAGCATATACAACATTTGCTGCCAACAGAAAGCTGAAATTTCTTAAAAAATTTCAGAAAGAAAGCATTGATTTTACCTTTTCCTGTCATGCATTAAAAGTTGGGAATTTTCACATGTATGACAAATGTCATTTACATTACAGCCACACAAATAAGAGTAATTCTTAAAATGTAGAAGCACAAAATACTTTGAAGGAAAAAGAAAAAATTGCAGTATTCTTCAGCCCCTTCCCTCCACCTCACAGAGCGGTTTGCAAATAAGAGAAAGTTCCTGAGCTCCGAGACATGAGATTTTTCAGATGTGTCTCAACAGGATTTCCCCACTCCTCTGAAATGTCTAAATCTATACAGCAGATTCTTACCCAGTGATACCAGATGTTACATAGTCCTTCCCTAGGTAGTTATAACCATGACGAATAAGATCTTCACACACATCCTTAACTTTACTGCCTCCAAAAGCTGTTCCGTAGTGAAATTTGCCATCAAGGACCCCAGCCTTTCCAGCCAGGAGTTCAATTAACTTCCCTACCTGTGCAAAGAAAAGCAGAGTTAACAGCTTGCTTGCTACAGTAATTGGACTGGTGACAATATAAGTTAGCCAGGTGAAGTGTCTGAGATGATGGCTTGGGTTACCGCATGCAATGGGAAGAGAGGAAGGAGCCCAAGAACAGGGAGGCTTCTCCCTGTTCACATCCCCTGTGTGAAGGAGAGAAAACCAGACACCTCACAGGGCCTGGGAACACTTTAAAGGTTCAGAGTCAGGCAGCTCTATTTTTTCCAGTTGTCTGGAAAATGAGCAGGATCCATTGTGGCTTTCTACTCTAGAAGACAGCCTCAGAGACTGATGTGCTACAGTACAGCAGGGGAAAGTGAAGGGAAGAAGCTAACAAAGAAAAAAAGATCAGAAGCTGCACAAAGTAATCAATGGAGATCCTTATACAAAGGTCAGGCTGTGGTGTAGTTGGTGTGACCCTGCAGAACACGTGCAAGACTTGCATCAGTGCCAGGGAGGTGTGGATAACATAAGAAGTTATATAGGTCTAGAACTATTACTGAAGCTTCTCTCCAAATTGCACTTTCAAACTCTGCCCCAGCTGGCTACTGGACATAGAGAGCAAGGAATTTTCAGCCAAAAAGGATGCCAGTGAGGCATTTAGCTGCGTTCATATTAGCTCGATACAGAACAAAATGCAAGTGATGGACAAACAGCCTGCATCCCTACTCCTTTTACAGCAGGATGCTTGAAAATACGCAAAAGAGAGGGGGGAATACTTACAGGAGAGTTAGCAGAGAATGACTGGAGAATATTCTCAGTGAAACTGTGTTTCAATCTTTTTTTTTTTTTTTTTTTTTTTTTTTTTAATTTCTTCTGGTTAACCTACTTCACTTTTCCTACTGAGGGACACTGCCTCTTTAATCCTGACAAACCCACTAACCGTCATACGCGATGGGAAGCCATGAGGGTTCATTATGATATCTGGACAGATTCCTGTATCACAAAATGGCATGTCTTCCTGAGGAACAATCAGTCCACACACCCCTGCAGAAGAGAAAACATTTCAATTCACAAACAGCAAACCACCAGCAGGGCTGACGCTCATCACCAGATTTTCTTCAGTGTTTTCCTCCTCCTCTCTTTCTCATGGATCACTTTTTACCCAGATTCATTACCATGACCAGTGCTCACAACCTGCAGGATAGAAGACAGCCCTTGTGATAGGACTGGAAAAATTAGCATACCCTTACATAATGCTCCCAGTGATTTGTGAGTTAGCAAATTAGGGAAGAAAGCTTTAGATACAGTTTTTCAGAGGCAACCAGAAACTTCTGACCAGTCAGATTGGAACATCTCGAGGGAGACCTCATTTCTAAAGCTGATGATAGAGATCCTCAAAAAAAAAAATGAAGACATTAAGTCTTCTTGCAGTATCTCTTTGGACATACAATATTATTATCGCTTTGAAATTTGTTTATCATACAGATACAGCTTGCTAAACACAGTGAATAAAACCAAATCAAGTTAGGACTTAGTGACACAGGAGTTAAGTAGGAGAGAAAAAAAAAATTAAACCCCTAATTTTTTATTCCAGTAACATTCATTTGCTGAGCAAAAATTTGTTTTGATTAATTACAAGTAAAATTTACTACTCAGCTTATATTTTGTCAGTTTATGAAGACGAACTGTACCTTTAAAAGTTTGGAAGCTTTTTTCAGTCTCCATTAGTATTCAGTGTAAACCAAACACAACTTCCCAAACTCTAAAACTATTTAGGAAATATTAAACAGAAACATGAAAACTCATTTAAATAGTCTATTGTATATCCCAACTTTTCGCGTTCAGCCCTTACAACGGTTTCTACCCTGAATTCTGCAAATCAAAACATCACAACTTAAAATCAGTGAGAGGTCTAACATTGAAATTCAGGTGCTAAAATACAGCTGCTTAAGCCCGTACTCCTTTGAACCAAAGCTACTGTTTCAGTTGGACAATTTCTTCCAGAAGCCCTTAGAGCTGAAAAAACCTGCAAGCTATTTGAGATCAGCCTGCTGCAACTGCCAGAGCAAGCTTTGGGAACAGTCCTGGAGCAGAGGGGGCTCTTGGAAGACTAAGGGTGCTGGTTACATCCCTGGTAAGGCATCTCCCGACCAGCCAGTTCACAGGGGGATATTGGCGTCTGCTCAGGAGGGAGCTCCTCTTCCACTGTCCAAGTAAGACAGGAATAGGTGTATGGGACAGTAGTTAATAGAATGGGAATAGTAAGTATGGGGGAAGGGAGCAGAAAGAAAACCCCAAAGCAAATGGAACGTCTGGGGCGGAGGTGTTGTTGTTGTTGTATTTAGTTTTTAAACTTATTCAAACTAACTCTCATTGTTCTATTATGATAAATCAATATCAGCCTTCTACCCCTCCCTGCCAAGCAGCAATCATTTGCTGAAAATGGAAAAAAAAAAAAAAAAAGTAAATCAAACCCACTATCTCTTGTGTGCACAGCTTTTTTATCCTGAAGTTGTGTACAAAAATACTTTATTATACATGTATCAGGGCACATACATTTTGCCTTATTTGCATTTACTTCTAAGAAAGCATTAGGTTGCATCTGGACTCCACGGCACCTGTAAGCCAAAAATTAAATCTTAGCTAACTTAAAATTACTTTAGGCTCTGAAAACCTTTTATATGCCAAGCTGGTTCCCATAGCAGACAGCCACTGTGTTGTTTGTTTTGTGTGAAAGTGAATGATAAAAGATCCATGAAATCGACACAGAAAGGCAGAACAGCAGAAAGAACTGAGGGCTCTCCATCATAGCGGCTTCTACCCTCCGCTGACTTGTATAACAATGGGACCTACACACCCAACTGCAGATCTAACACAGCTGTGCATTTCATTAGATGAAGAGCACTAGTGACACAAGTAAATAATTAACTTATTCTGGTCCGCTGACTGTGGTTATGAGACCAGTCATAGCTGACAGATTTTAATACAAGTTAACACAAAGACAGCATAATGAGCTTAGAAGTTAAAAACAAAATATTTAGACAGAATCCAGCAATGTGAAGCTCGCTAGGCCATTTATAAAGTTTCCACTTTACAGAGGAGGGAAAAACAAAAGAAAAGGAAAAAAAAAAAAAGAAAAAAGAGAAAGCTATAAAACCTCAATGCTAAGCTTCTGTATTTTAAGAAGTAGCTCAGTCTGTAGAAGATCTATAGCATGCTAAGTTTATTTAGAGAACAGGATAGAGAGAAGTATCTTCTTCCCCTGTGTTTTAATAAAGTTCAATCTTTATCACAAAAAACTGCTAAAAACATTGAAAGACGCCTTTCCTATATACAACACTACTTCTAAAAGCAAGTAACTGCAATTAATTTCAAAATGTAATCCTGATTTTATTTTGCAGTCACTTGCCCTCTGAAGCTCTTTAAGAGATGAATAATTGCAGGTCTGCACTCCAAGCTCCTGAATTTGCTACTCTTTTTCATCCCAATCCCTGAGCCAGGGTTTGCAGTGGGGCATTACAAGGCAAGTCTCGTGGTTATGCATTGCTGAGCAGCTGCAAAAAAGTGATCAAGTGAATTAATCCATGTAACTGGAATTATCACTTGCAACTAGCTGATACAACAGTAAAGGAAAAAAGAAGGGGTTGGATTTAAGACAGCCTCAAGTTCCAAATGTTGCCCCATGCAAGAACTGCACTGCACAACTCAGCTGCCCAACCACCCCTCCTCCAATATTCATACATAGGACACACTCAAACTAGTAGATAACTTTGCTTTGGCTCTTACTACTAGTTTTTAAGATTTCCTAATTATTACAGATTTAGACAGCACATGAAAACCATTCTGCAGCATTTATACAGGGGATGCAAAATAGTTTGGTTTCACCCCCTTCTTTCTCTTCACAATTTTTATCCAATTTCAGACTAAAGGCTGTTCTGTGATGGGCCTGAATCTGCTCTGACCTACACAATCTGTAGTTCTGACCTAAAACCCGAATGAAATATTAACAACCACAAAAGCCTGCCGAGAAAAAAAAATTATGTGACGTTTCAATGTGGACTAACAGGATGACTGTACATTTGAGCAAGAAAGCATTCATCAGCTTGCTGTAGTACATTTTTTTTTCAACTGAAAACCAAACTGAATTCTAGAAAAGAACTTTGAGTATCAATTTTGTAATGCTACCTCACAAAAATGTATCATTTATAAAGATAGTCCTAAAAAAAAAAAAAAAAAAAAAAAAAAAAAAAAAAAAAAAAAAGTTGATTACGAAGCATGGTTAGTTTACTGCAAGGATAAAAGGATGACAGTTTAAATGAGAATAAACTTAAATCAGACATCTACGGTGGTTTAGCATGCAAGTATAAAACAGGCATAGGCAGTGTTTTTCAATGCTATTGTATGCCAGCCAACAAATGACAACCCTGTGACTTTGCATGATGGCCCCCATCCTCACACACGCTATCTGCATCAATCCCAGCATCTCAACAGCAATGTGTCTCCACAAGGCCCTGTGAGAGCATAGAGATCCTTTCACCCAGAAAGTACTTTCATCCTTTAAGAGCTTTTTTTTTTTTTCCTTAATCAGGAGAAAGTCAGGTTTCCATAACTGATGTATTTTATGTGGTTGCTTTTACAGTTTGCTGACAAACACAACCAAACACAGCAGTTCAGCAGGGAGGGGGCAGGGGGACGGCAGGGAGGGGGCAGGGACAAAACACAACACTATGGGAAAGTTTTTCACCAGGCTACGATAAGATGCCTTCTATACACACACATGCCAAATGAAAAAAAAAAAAATCATCAAATAAGTCAAAACAACCTAATATAGAAAACTAATTACTACCAGCAGGAGGGACATTAGAGAGCAAAGGAGACTAAGTGAATAGAAGCAGCAGTAATACCAGTTTCTATCAGCAAGATAAAAAGAAGCGCATTAGTAAATGTGCTTGTTTACTTATTCTAATGACATGGTGGTAAAAGAGCTAAAACTGACTTGAAAGGCATCTATTTTAGATTTACTAGACTTGCCGGGACTTCAAAATACTCCTGAGATATAAGACTATGTCAGATAATTAAGAGAAGTTATAGCTATAACACTGCACCATATATTGTGGAAAAGTGACAAAGAGATCTGCAAAAATAAAGTAACGTACCTCTGCTTCAAAAGTCTCTAATTACACACTGTGTTGGCTAACTAAGCATAAAACAAGTCCAGAAGAAAGAAAGTGCTGCATCACATAGGCTTTGTTCAATATTAAATCATTCACTGATCTATCATATCACTTGCTACATCCCATTTGACATAAGAGGTAAAGAACAGAATTAAAATTAACAGATAAATAATGCATAAGTAAACTTGATTAGTTTTCTTATTAAAAACATCACTCCAAATGAGAGGAGGTGCTAGAAGACAATACAGTTTGTACACTGCTTTCCCATGAGCTGCTGAATGGTCTGATGTGATAAATTTGCATAGTCTGAAGCACACAAAGAGCTGATTAATTGAAACCCTTACAATGCTTCTGGAAGCAGCTATTGTAAAACAATAACCATAGGAACTTTACAAAATACACATGGCTGAATGAGTCAAGAGCTTAATAAAATGTGTGTTCAGTATACACTATTTGGAAACAGAATTAGAGATTTTTATTCTGTGCCATAAAATGCTAAATCACCCTAATTTCAGAGGTTCAGTTGAGGATTTACTGAAAAGGTCAGAAGGTTACCTGTTTGCTGCTTGAGATAAAAAATGCTGTAATTTTCTTCTTAAAACAGCAAGCTAAGCAGTAGTTTGTTAAAATAAATAAATAACAATTATTAAAAAAATATATGAGAAGTTTTAATAGTATTCTAACTTCTCTTTTTCTCATATTCAACTTCCAAAGATAAAAATAAGGTAAAACATTTCTACAAATCCTAATGCCTAATAACTATTAATCATCCCACATTCCTGCAGTTGATAACAGCAAATTCTTTTTAATGCCACTTCAATAATTTAATTCCTATAAAACCACTGATGTTTTATAAGAGATAAATGACTAAGTCTGACTTGTAACACAGGGGGAAATTACACAAGTAGTCATTTAAAACTAACATCTTACTTTGCATGTTCTGCATGTATGCACTGTACAAAAGCCCAATAGAAAGAGAGAAGTTGTTTTCAACTGTAAAGTTATGCAAGCAGAAGGCAGATGCTTAAACTAGTACAAAATTTATAAAATAAGCAAGGTCAGATAAGTGGTATTGTCATGAAAGTTCATGTAGTTGACAATGCTCTGAACAGATTTTGTTTTGACTCTAAAGAACATGTTTCATTTAGGAAAACAAAGACCATCTTTCATGATTTTAAACTCGTTTCCTTGTCTCTAGAGTTGTTTAAGTGCAGATACTTCAGAAAGGTTTAATCCTTTATCTTAGATCTTCAGCTATTAAAAAGCTTCTGTTTGCCAGTTCAAACAATCTCTTGCTTAAATACAGTTTTTCCACTCCTCAGGAATACTGTTCAGTATTGCTGCTTAGTTCTGTGATCTACAGGACCTTTGTTGGAGGTGTTAATCCTTTTTCACATGAGAGACTGAGAAATGTTCTTTCAGAGAAGTGATATATTGCTTTTTTTCACATCAAAGGAGCCCAACTTTTTCCTCATTGTGGCTTGTAGCAAAGCAAGAGGAAATCTGGAAATATAATAATTTAGTTTGTATGGAACTCAGATGAAGCTTCTTTAGCTTAACAATCCTCTAGCCTTCTGTGCTTTGAAAAGTGACTTTGCTTGAAGAATGCAAGATTAAAAACTAAAATACTTAACTAAAAAACTTTCTTTGTCCTTCTGGAAAATATGTGATGCAATGTAATTAAAACAAAGTCCTACAGGTTAAGATAAATCCTCCCTGGTAGGTATATGTTTTTTTGTGAGACATTAGACACTGAAGGGTTTACAGACTAAAGCAGCACTCCAACTCTCAGAGACATTACTGAAATGTCCAGTTTGAAGATGAACATTGAAGCAAAGCAAAATATTTGCTGGTGTGCATCCCAACACAATGTGATGGCCTCATTAGATTTTTTTTTTTGTCTTTCACATACACTTCTTCCTTTACAGATCTTGAAGGAAAGGCCAGCATTTACCAGCAGTTTGGAAGAAGTGTACTTAAAACATGGACTTGAATGGAAAGAGGGTGTGGTGGACAGACCAGAAGTGGTGACCCTTGCCAATACATTGTTTACACGGGAGAGGACACAAAGAAGGTGGCAAGTACAGAGGCACTGTCATATAGAGCTTATCATAGAGACTCTATATTATTATTATTAGAGACAACATATTTTTTAAAAGGCTCTTCTGCAATAAAAGGCTACAGCTGGTTTATGAGCTTCCATCTGTCATATCCCAGACACCATGCAATTCTGCTATTCTGCTTCTGTCTGACCCAGTGACAAAGTATAGCTTTGGAATACAAACTTATTTGTAATACAGGAAAAAGCCCCCCAAAAACCCAAACCAAAACAAAAACCTTGAGAAATGTGGTTTGTGCAATCTCTTATTCTATACATGTTTAATTACTCTAAAACTACTACTACACTTCTGTGAAATCAAATCTCATGCCTTTCTTTGAGAAAATAAAAATACTTCACAGAAAAGACAGACAATACAGAAAGAGAAATAAGCTTTCCTTACTGAACCAAGATAACCATTAATTTAAGCTCATTCATGGGTTTAAATGGCCCTATGATGGGCTTAAAGCTAACATTCACATATTAAACTTGAAGTGGTCATCACCTGCATCCAGACAAAAATCACAGAACAAACTCAGGGCTAAATAAAAATTCTCTCAATCAAAAATGTTAAATAGTTAGTATTATGACTTGTTTCACAATTGTCTATATTCCTGTTACAACAGATTCTTCTCCAGTTATGCCAGAGAAGGATGACACTAGCTGTATTTTTAAACAGCTAGCAAATGAGATTTTCCCTTTCATTTTCAGCCTTTCTTCCAGTCTGCTACTGCCTCTGACCCAACATGAATGTCAGTATCTAATTCTGTACTGTATATGGAAGTCGCAAAACAGTGAACTCCTGTTTTGGTCATTACTTTTTTTTTTGGTGTCTAACACATGTATCTTCCCCACTAAGCATATTTTTTCCCTTCTCCCATTTACTGTAACATCTTTTCCCACAGAATAATATAAGCCAGTGAAGGAATGTATCCTAGTAGAATATAATAATATAGAATACGATTGCTCCCCTCAGTCAGATGAGATGACTACAGATTGATGTACAGTTTTTCCACTCCTCAGGAATACTGTTCAGACAACAAGCACATGCCTGTAAACTCTGTAACACAACTCTTGCAATGTTCCCTCTGATACCTCTAAAACCATGCTGAAAGGGACATGTGGTACTCTGAATAACTGATGCTTTTGGCTTATTATTATTATTTTATGCCCAAAGCACAGATACATGGGGGATTAGTTATTCTAACTTGATGTAATGTCAGGCATAATTATGGGCACCTTAAGGGTTTCCTACAGCATTTAGGATGTTATTTTTCATTACCATGGGATTTCCACAGGTATTTTACTTTGGAAACCAAACCAAACCAAACCAAAACAACTTAACTTTCCATGGCTTTTGAGATATTAAAGAAAATACCACCAAACTCCAACACATTAGTTGTTTCTGTATATGATCATGAGTATCTGGGTTTGATGAGCAGCTGAAGTACTCATGCAATATCTGTCCTTAAAGACCTCTAAAATGAGCTTGTTCTAGACAGTGAGATGCCCTAGCTGCATTCAATGGTATAGAAGGCCCTCTGTTCCCTACAGCCATTCTGCAGCCTGGCTGACACATTTCTATTTCCTTCTGTAATTTTTTCCACTTCCACCTTTTCTCCTGTGATGGGTCCAGATTTGTAGAGCACCCTTTTTCTTGACTTTTAGAGAAGTACAAAAATCAGTTCCATTTAAATCCTGTTCAACTATTTCAGTAGGTGCACATCAATAACCTGAGCTAGGAGAAAAACCTTACCTGGTTAAATTTTTCATGCAAATCCCATAAATATTTACCATTATTAACCAATCAACTCAATATAATTTATTGGCTTTTTAATTTATTTTTTTTTTTATTCTAGTAAGAAAATGTGTCATACAGAACTGATTGTATCATTATACAGTAACTTGGAGACATTTATAAAGAAACAGGCCATTTATAAAGAAAAAGTTCTAATTATATGCTCAAAATATATATAAATGGCATCTGCTCTAAAAGTAGTCCTAGGCTTAAAAGTGATGCACATCTTCACTGTGTACAAGATTAAAAATTCATTTGGAAGAATTCTACCCAAAACCTCCCTGAAGGTTCTTCCTGGACAAAAGGAAGGAATGGGGTAGTTGAACTATTTCAACTGCCAAGTTCTCTGCTTGCCTCTGTAGCTAATGATCTTCCCCCTCTCACCTACCAAAACAATCCTATATGGCTGTAGTGCAAGAACTAGCCTGGATTTAAAAAGGAAAGTCAAGAATGTACTGCTGCTTTTTTACTTTTTTGAAGCCTGCAATAGATGCTGGCTTCCAAATCACTTGGGGACTCAGTGAGAACTGCTTCCTATCTTTAGGTCAGAAACAATCTTGAAAACACAACCAGGAAAAATCTTTCAATACTTATTAGTAAATTAGTTTCAAGAACCATTTTTACAGGTCCATGGAAAGATACTGTGGAGGTAAAGGTGATTTTTGAGAAAGCTGGACATAATGAGAAATCCTGCTGTTGACTGTGGTCTCCAGAAAACAGACACAAAAAACTTGAGGCAACATCTGGTAACAGCAGACATTACAATTAACTACTGCCTTTTGTACCCATTTCACTTCCTTTGACTGTTAGGTTTGCTCTAAATATATGTCCTGATCACCAAACCTGGAGACTACAGAGGATTACTGAATATGCTGAAGACTCTTTAACACCCCTCCTACACCTCCCAATCCTTTGAGATTCAGAGAGGATGTTCTGAGTCACTTTTTTGTGCCATTTGCATCAAAGGGTGCCCAGTACTTTTTTCAACAGATATGGAAATAGCCTCTTACTTATATCTTACTTAAAATATTAGCACTAGAGAGCTACATCCCACCAAGTATCTCCCTAGTAGGTACCCATTTTCAACTCTCAGTTTGAAGATTCAGACGTGTCCCAGACCATGTCCCAGGTATTTTTAAAAACACTTTCTCTTTCTTCCCACAATCTGCTGGTGAATTCCTAGATGTATCCCTGATTTTGCTTCCCTTTTACACCATGTTGTAAGTTATCTATCTGCAGCCTTGTCTTAAGAGCAGTATTTTTGCACAGATGGCTTCCAAACATTCTGTCCCATCTCTGGTCTTTTCTGTCCATTGAGAATAGGTTTCATCTCTCTTGCTTCCAATCTCTCTCTTGATAAACCACTGACAAACCTATGATCTAAAACCAGATTGACACTAGGAAAAAAAAAACAACAATCAAAACCCAAACAAAACTCAAAATGCTGTTCTTGTTTAAAATGGGCAACTACTATAGCTTGCAGATTCATAAGTCAAAAGAGAGAGCTGTGCTTGCCAGTTCCACTCCTCAGTTACAGGAACACCATTGCTAAACCAGGTGAACTTAAAAAAGATAAGAGATACATTTTTCTACCACTGCATTCATAAAAGATCTGAACCAACCAATGGATACATTCATAATGATATTAAGTATGTATAGTAGGCATACCCAATATGCATTTTTTTAATTAAATGTGTAGCTCACCTTTCTGCCCATGACGACTGCTAAATTTATCTCCAATTTCTGGACGTCTAGTTTGCCTCAACAACATTTTGATCAAGAAAGCATCCTCTGCATTTGATGAAATCATTACTTTTTCAATATAAGAATCAGTTGCACCTTTGTATCTAGCACAAGAAGACAAAACATGAGTTTGACATCTGTAAATCAAACACAAGTTACATGAAACTATCTATGAGTTGGTAAGCTGCTGGCTAAACTGTAGCCTTCATGGAACTTATACATGGTAGGTCACTGGAGCAAAGATTATATATAAGTTCCAGAGTATGGTATATTTCTAGAAAATACAAGACTTAAGAGATACAATAGATACAAAGGGAGAACTAAAGTGAACTCATAAAGAACAAGGAGTAATTTTTTGTCATGTGGGCTCTTTTTGGTGGAAAAATCTTCCTAGAATATTTCAAATTTCTGAATCTTCAGTTAAATAAAATGTGCCCCCTCACTAAGCATATGCATGTTCTCTGCCCTTCCACTCATCCTTCTTTTCTCCTGTTTCTCCATCACTTCATCCATGAGTGACTCCCCTCTTCCCTTTACCACTGTCTTAGCTCTCTCCTTGGTTGCTCCAAGCAACCCACTCAGTGATTCCTCTCTATACACACATCTTCAGGAGGGTTCCTTCCTCTCTTTCCAATTCCAGCCTTCAGGTGCCAGAATCAAACTTATTAGTGATTTAGTGGCTAGGCACGTCTGAAAATAACCTAGGCTCTGAAAAAAAAAAGACCTACAGAACGGGATCTAATTTGCAGAGGGAAGTTTACTCCTTTGATTTTTGTGGAGTTGAGTATTTTCTCAGATATCTTCCATGTACCTTCCCCAGTTATAAGGTTATGATGCAACCTACGTTACTGGCACATCTTTGTACTGTGGTTGCTGAGGCACACTGCTTCCTTCCAGAGGCGTCTGTGTCACAGTTGGCATAGATTTGTTCACAAGGACTTGTTTATTTTCTACTTTTTCACCTACAAAGTACAAGAAAAAAACCATCATGAAAACATATCTGGCTACCTGTGCATAGAAACACATTTCATAAAGCTTGAAAAGGTAAACTGGAAGACAACTAGGAGAAACATGTCCGGGAAGTAAGGCATGTTATTTTACTAAATATTGCATGGTAAGGGAATCATTAGACTACTTGTTTGGGGGTTTTTTGTAAAGCAAAACAGAACAGCTTGCACACTGGGTGCACTATGAGAACAGATATTCAACATACCCAGGGTTTAAAGAACAAACAAAAGCAGCAGAAGTCATCTGTTGTAAATATGGAGAAAATTAACAAACAATAGTGGTAACTGACAAATTTTAGAAATTCACACCTAAATTCAGGACATCACATCATTTCCACAGTGAGTTGTGCAAGACTACTTTCAGTCTCTCCTTGCAATTATTTTTTTCCTATTGTGTTTGGTCTCACACATCAGCTGATTTCCTCTCCATTCCCTTATCCTGCCCTTCACATAGAAATCCAGATTGGTAGCATGCCCAATGATACTACGGCACATTAAGTACCTGATTCCCATCTCCTATACAAAATTACACTGAACTTCAACCTGTATCTTCTGTCTAAATGAACTATTTCAAACACTGAACACGCTGAGAATAGAATTAGTCTCTAGTTTGCCTTAGTCCTACCTATTCAAATACTTCCGAAGATTCTTGTCTTTTTTTTTTAATTAACTTTCAAAGCTCCATTGTGATATGTTAAAGTCCAAAAGTGACCCAGTTGTGTTGCTATAATAAAGTTCAGTGCTTTTACTACACCTTTCTTACTAGATCTGAGCAGATTCATTAAGCTGTTTCCCAACCGAAGGATAACAGTATATATGAATATATGAGAAATAAACAGTAAAAAACAATTGTTAAAAAATTTGTTAGTTTGGGGATATAAGAAAAACACAAATTCTAATGCTTCAAGACTCACACTGTCAAAGACATATGCCTCTACTTAAATATAATGCTTCCTCTTCTCATGTACAAAAACCCCTGCCTAATGATTTATAGTGCAGTGCTTTAAGAAACTAACATCTATAATATTATTTTAATTTCCAATACTATCACCTTCAATTAAAAAAAAAAATTACACCAAGTATAAAACACGATGCACATGAAATATTAACAGAATAATTTTAATTTCAGAATATGGACATGCTATGACTTAACATGTAGTCTGACATACCTGGAGAGCAGATGCCATCAGCATCTAAAATTTCATGGCGCCAGATTGGTTTGCGAGTAGCTGCATCCAACATTGGGCCCATAACTTTATCAAATGTCTGGTTTGTGTAACGCTTCAGTGTACACTTGGCATTCTTATATACAAGACACCTTCCAAAACCTAAAATATAACACAAACTCGTCTGCCCAGGAGTTCAAAGATTTCTTACAACACATTATCAGAATCTAACAAGAATGCTGATCCACTTGCTGAGGTACAAAATTATAAAATATTTTTTCGTTATTTGAACAATTCATTGTTTTGACCATGCCAGCATTGCACATAGATACCTACTAACTAAAAATCAGATCAAGCACACTACTTTTTTTAGATACTGACTACAGTCCAATTCTGACATTGTGATAATCCCCCTCTATGACTTTGCATACACATGCACTCATCTTTTATCTTACCTTTGGTGGTCCACAGGGAGACAAAACATAAGAGACTGTAATGGGATAAGAACAGCACCTCTTCACAACTTTTAAAAATCCTTAACTTTCATTCATGTTTGTGGCTGACACAAGGTAGCCTACCAGGAATGGACTGATTGAGTGTTTCACATAATCACCTCATTACTCAATTTTTTTCCCCTCTGAAAGAATTCTGAATTACTTATATTGTTTTAAAATAGGTCTGTTTGGGGCTTTAGATGAGAAAAGCAGCATCTCTGGAATTTCTCTCCAAGTACTGAACATAGCCACATTAGTAAACATTTGTAACACATTTAGAATTACAGGCAGCCAAGAGCAAGGCTTTCTAATAACCATACATTATTTAGTTAATTTGAAGGATGTCTGTGGCCACATACAGTACATCTATATCTTTAGATTATGTCAAGTAACTCCTGACAAGCACCACAGCTCTCCCTGTAAATGTTACCAGTCTACCAGAAAAGAAAACATTCAGTTTTAAATCATGCCTGTTGTTGTTTTAGAAAAGGAGGCATAAATTAGATGCAGCAGACATTAATGCCAAAGATACATGTCTAGGAATACTATTATTGCTGCCTAGCAACTAGGAGGAAGAGAGTGTGGGGGGAATAAAGTCATGGAAGAATTTGATTTTGGCCACCCAAAACTAAAACCAATTTGATCACGCTGCACTATGCCTTCTCTCAAGGGAATTTATTTGGAAAAGAGAGAAAAAAAGAGACTTAAGTTTTCAGGCAACTCTTTTCCAGCCCCCAGCAGCATTAACATAAAGCACTGAAGAATCGTGGAAAGAGTTAAACAGGCCAGACCAGCCCAAATATACATTTCATTTACTTACCTTCTATTTAGTGCTGAGTATTTCCTGAAAATATTATTGCACTGTATAGATATTTTTTTTCAGGGAACCAGGTCATTAGTTTATTTCTGAATACATACTAAAATATTTTGCTTTAGACAATAGGCAATACTGCTGTTGTTCCCTCAGAGCATCAAGTTTGCTGTAACACAAACTGCCAGGTGATCCATTTCTATCTAAAATACATTCAGAAGTCTAATTTCATCTATTACTTTTGTTACTGGTGAAAATAATGAGACCTCTCTGATAGCAAGGAACAAAGGCTCACATAACCATCTAAAACCCAGCCCAACAGAACTAACTATCGAATACCTTACATTTTTTGCAAACTATTTTCAAAAAGGGGCCATTTACACTTTTTGAGGTCAAAAGTGAGCCATTTTTTCTTATAATACCCATACTCAGAAATTTATTCACATGTTGGCAACTTCACTGCACTACTGCAAACATGGAATTAAAATCATTATTCATGCAGAAAACAAACAAAACCATTCAAAGCAGTTTTGGAATTTGATTTCTTAATTGGAGATGTACTGGTATAACTTCAACAAAAGTTATTATAGGGTAACACCGTGAGACAAGAAGTTTATTAAAACATGTATTAGAACACACACTGAAGAAGGGGGAAAGGATTGATGGTAATTACCTCTGTCCAAAGAGGCCTTGTTTAAGACCAGAGCATCTTCTATATCATAACCACTGTAGCTCATCACAGCAACTGTGGCATTCTGTCCAGCAGGCAGTTTTTCAAAATCTATCAGTTCAATTGTTTTTGTTTTTACCATTGGCTTTTGTGGATAGGCTAGAAGATACATAAGAGTATCTATTCTGTTTCTTTGATTGTAGCCAATAGTACCTATATGGAAAAGAAAAGCAAAAGTGTGTGAACATCAGTGAGTTTCCTAGAAATGTTCTGGCTAAAAGAGTAACATAATGCAAATCAACTAAAACCCCAACTGAAGAATTTCATCTAATAACAGAAATTCTTGAGGAAGGAAAAAAACCACCTAAAAGAGACCATATCAAAACAACTTTACGTTGTTATATTTAAATAAGGATGTAAGTGGTTTCTTAATTTAAGCTTCCTAAAAGAATTATTAGTTTTTTCTTAAACAGGAAAACCCTAAGCATCAGGACAAAGATAACAGCAACAGAAGATATCAAAGTCAGGTCCTATATGACTGAATGAAAATAAGATTTCTTTTTTAATCATTACACTGATTAACAGTGAAAAGACAAAGTTTGCTTTTATTGTTCTAATAGCCACAGGTTTTTTTTCAACAGCTGAAACTGTGTTTCATAGAACATATCCAAATTTTCATCAGACTCGGCAGAAAAACTCCTATTTTGTTCTGAAGGAACTGCATATCAAGGTCTGTATTTTCCACATCCTATTTCCTTCCTTTTCCAGGGCAATAATTAGTTCAACAAGAGTCTGTGTTAGAATGTCACAAAGTATGAACAAAGCATACAGTTAGGAGCAGCCAAGACTGATTTACTTTCTGAAATTAGAAGTGTCATTGCTAGAAAGGCTGCAGTAAAAGTTCCCTCACGATGTATTTGTCTTTTTACATGAAATTAATTTTAAATTTATGGCTAAGAATTCAATCCTTTGTATAGACCTCCCAGCTTGAGACTGAAATTTTTGGCCCTGTCCCATCAGACTGCCAAAGTGTCTTCTGAAATCTGAGGAAAAAATAATTAACACCCAGCAGGGAAACATAAACTGTTGTGTAGCAGAACAAAAGTGAAGGCAATCATATGTTATTAGAGTTTGCTGTACTAGAACTATGCTATATCTCTAAGCAATTAAGAAATTATAGTCTGAAAAGTTTTAAAGTTTTAAGTACTAAATACTTTGCAGTACTTGTGCTTAGGAGGCAAGTCTTTCAAAACCTTTCAATTTTCTCCTGCAATTTCAGAGGCTGGCAGCTTCCAAGGGAAGGTCAAAACAGCCAGCATGTAATGAAGACTTCACATAGCCAGAATACAGAACAGCTGAACACAGATCAGCTCTTAGAGGAGGATAGCTTTATGGTTTTTATGCATCTACTTGCAATTTCCATATGCCTGCATTTAAATAAAATGTCTAGAAAACCAAACGCCTAAACGAAGCAGCATCACAGGCAGCTCCAATAATCTCCTTATCCTTAGCACCAAGCTCTCTCCTAAACCACCACAGGACTGCTCTTCCCAAGGACAAGAATGAAGAAATAGCTCAACAGACACTATCTGAAAACAGACTGTCATAACCAGCTCTTGCACGCCTGGACTTTCCTTGGTTCTAGAAAATGGTTTTGAAGCCACGGGCACATCATTTTTAAACAGCAAGGAAGATATAGTGGAGTTGACAGGATTCACTTAATGGCAGCTCTCGCTCCTGAGCAGTTGATTTTCTGCCTTTTCCTTGGAGAAGGAAATTAATAAACCCTGAGCAGCATTTTCTGTCTCCAGCAACAAGCAAGCTGGTAGGGCCTGGATTCATCAACACTGAAGACTTTACCAGTCACCTCCTGCAAGACTACCATCTGAAGGCCCTACTACTTCTGATACTCCCTCAGCCATTAGTATTAGACACTGTTTTCACTGCACTTTGATTTAAAAAATGGCTTTCCAACCACACAACTAGGAAAATCTACTCCAAACTAAAAACTTAGAGGTTCAGACTATATTTTCCCCCTGCACCTAGAATGCACTGATGGCATTTCAGGCTAGGCTGCATGCTGCAGGGCTCATTTTAAAAGTTACATGGATAGGTACATTTTACTGTTGTTGAGAAAATCCTCCTTAGTTAGCCAGGCCAACTTTCTCTTTTTAAATGCTTGTAATTTTTTTTTTCTCCTCTGGGAGAAAAAATTCATATGCATAAGCAGCTCATATGCTGCACCTGCTATGGTGCACTAGTTAGGGATGCTAAAAATGGGATGAAGTCTGGAGAACCTGATCATAGCCAAACTTGTCCATTACACCCCAGTAACAATCTCTGGAAGCGTCTGGTATAACAAGGATTACAGATTACACTTTTATATATTTCAGGTAATGCAAATTATTTCTCTCTTCCATGCTTCCATGTATTTCAAAGTTGTCATATGTCTGTTACTGTTCGTATCACACCAGGAGCCCTGAGCAATTGACATTGAAACGTAAAATCTCAATAATAAACTGTATTATGGCAATTCTCCAGGAGATGAATGCTGTATCATATCAAATGCATAGTTACATACATACATATATATACGTATATATATCAGGGATGGATATCCTAGCAGGAAACTGGCTAGAGAATTATTCAAGAGCAGAAGAGAAATTAGCCAAAAAGCATGTGCTACAGCAGCAATATTAGTCCTAATTGCTAGGATTAAAAGGTTATACAAATAATGCCTTCTCTAGACTCGTCTAACAAACCACAGCCTTAAACCACAATCTGCTTATTTAAAATTAAGAAGCTGTCTTGTTCTGAGGATTGGTGTGTTGGGACGACTCCTCTGTGTGGGCACTGAAATGAAGGAAGTCACTAGCTAGCTTTATTTCTGTTTTCTCTCTGAAAGAACAGAGCCCTTGTTTGCTTCAGCCAAACAGACAAGCAAAAGTAAAGTATAATTAAACTTCACCATAACAAACTCCGCTCACAGTGACCCACATATATAATCATCACACTAGCAAGAACCTATTTTTTATATTGGTAATTAGCCTTGTTTAAAGCAAAATACACAAGAATGGCCTGGATACAACAAAGATAATTTTCTTGCTTTTCTCAGCTCTTGCTATACTGTGAATGCACATGTGCAATTCTTTCCTGTTCTCAATTTCTTTACAAGTGGGTTTTTTCTTTTTTTGTATTTTTTCTTTTAATGTATCATTTGATCATTCTTCAGTGTGAAGTAATCAGTACATAAATGATACCTATTGATATTTAGCATAAATAGGATATTGTTATTCTGATACAGAAAGTATTGAGAATTCACCAGAACTAACAGACAGCTAAAAGAAGTAATACCAGTACTCTAAAAGAAGTAATACACCAATTCTCTGGTGTATTACTTACAGCAACATTAAACTGCACAATCAAAATTAACAAGCATACACAAATCAATCTACTTAAGATACAAGCCAAAAGTACTACTACTGCACAAGCCAAGAAAAGAATTTCCCTGATTTCACATAGATTTACTACTAACCTGTCCTGTTACTTATGCACAAACCAACAGAGAAAGGAGTAGAGTTTTTAAATGCTACAATGAACCTTGTGGAGGGGACTCCAACTCAGGTCAGGGAGATTTCAAAGCATGAGTATTAAGTGACCTGGATGTTCAGCATTTGAAATATTCTTTTCACTGTAGAAAGATTAAAAAGTCAGTTAAAAAGATTATGGGTAAACTGGGGACTGTAGTCTGGCTCATCTCTGCCTCAGCACTTCTGTGTCTGCTACCAGGGAGAGCAGCAAAAACAGATGAGAGCTGAGCAAGAGGTGAGCTGTCAAAAAGAGATGGTGTTGCAGAGTACAAATGCTGCTCCTCAAAGAGCAGCAGCAGAACTGAGCCCTGGCCACACAACATCCAGGTCCAGCTGTGATGACTGACCAGCAGCAGCCACTTTTGCTCTGATGTTTGTTTTGATTCTCTGCCAATACACTAGCTGCAATAAATTTGGGAGCACTTTATCTCTCAGCCCTCTGACAAGCATTTCACAACTGTCAAAACCCAACAACCCCCAGCACTTGGTTCCTTGAAGAACATGTTTTCTCAACTCAATTTTAACCTCATTATCAACCTGACGTTCAGCTGGTCACAGCACAAGGCAGAGCAGCCTATTGAGGGCTTTGCTATTTAAGAGAAGCAAAGCAGAATGTCCATGACACAGTAAGAGGTGTGGGGTTTTTTTGTAATATCAGAAGTTGCTTCAACATAAACCTCTGCAACAAAGCTCTCACCCACCTACCACCCTCCCCTCAAATGCTTTCTGCTCCTTCATGGCTCAAACTCTCCTTTGCTTACTCAAGACTTGTGTTATGACTTTTGGGTAGAAACCGCAGCGCGCAGTTGGACCGTGAGAGCACAGAGTTTGCTCTGTGCACCCACACCTCCTCTTTCACAGATGTGCATATGCGTGTGCAATATGGTGAACTACTGGCAGGAAAATGTGTATGTATCTTAATTAACATATTAAGAACATATGTTTCTTAATTAACAAAGGTTTTACGCAACGCTTTGCAGTCACAGAAGTACAGTCTGTAAAAGCGATTGATATTCTACGTCCTGATGGAATAGAAAAGCTCAATTTAAAATCCTTTCTTTAACAGTAAGACCCTTGGATCTGCTTAAACATTATTTTAGCAACACAGAGAATGCAAACAGTGCAGACTCTTGTATTTTAATCTTAAATACTTCTCAGATTTTAAGCTACAACTGTTAACTTTGCACTGTAATGTCAGCGCTCAACTGAGGTCCTTACAGCTGCTGTTGTAGCAGACACCTAACCATGACGTCTTACAGTTCAACCTACAACATAAGTAGTAAATTACCTATGCCAAAACAGAGGGATTTAATTTCAAATTTCATTTCAGTGAAATCCAGTTTGTTCACCAAGCACAGCCCTAGACCTCCAACCAGATGAATCCATTCTGCCCAGGCAAGTGAAGTACTTTTCTGGGCATTTAATGTTATCCTGAAGAAACATTAACATTTTAACACCTAACACTTCTCAGGGATACTGGATTACAGACTTTATTGCAAGATCTCATGTCCACCCTCCATTTATTTGTTCTTTCACACTTTTCCAAAGCTTGATGTTCCTTTAAAAAGAGTAAAGACTGTCCACAGCTGCAGGCACAGGCCTGTGACGTGGTCAGAGTTGAGGAGCACAAGGTTCCTGGCCCAAGCTATGGGGTTCTCTCCACACTCCCAGGTTTTGATAGTCAAGGGAGTGACACAGTGGACTTGGACATGAGACTTTCTACTTGGCAATGTTGGAGCAGGAGCTGCTCTGCAATTTCAGGATGGTGGACGAAACCAAGGAGGGTGAAAGGTTACTTAAAGGTGGGGATTTGAAGCACTACATCACATCTTTTCATAAACACAAACATAAAAAAGCATGTGTAATGTTTTAGGAATATTCTCCAAGTCTGCTTTGATCAAGAAGTGTAGAGAAAAATCTTTTCTGACCCTACATATTGCCACTTAAAGTGGCTTTACAAAATTATTTTTAAGCAGTTACTACAAAAAGCTTCAGGTGTTTAAAGATACTTAAGGCAAAGCAAAATATAGCTCAAGTCATGTGCCAACTTTTAAAATGTACTTTTATCTAGCTGCTTATTCTTTGAGTCAGGTGTTTTGTCATAACAAACCGAAACAAAGGCTTTTTTTATTGCTCAGGATATTCAATGGCTTTTGTGTTCCTAGCGTCAGCAGGAACGTCAGAGGATTGTATCCAAGGAGCTAAATGTGCAAGACCTAGGGTCAAAGCAGCTGAATACACCAACCTCAGAAAACACAGACAATGAATTGCAAATGACACTCAAAACAAAACGGGAAAAAAACCTTCACACAGAAAACTACAAAAGAACTCCACAGATACTGAATTGGCTTTCTGTACACACTGATCCTGCTTAACTGTGTGTGGTAACTAACCAAACCTTCTGAGACTAATAGTCATAAAATAGAGACTTGGGCGCAGGGGAAAGATAATGGGATGGGGGAGAACTGTAAGGAAAAAGATTGCTTCGCTCCTCTTTTTTTCTTTTTTTTTTTTCTTTTTTTTTTTTTTTTTTTTTTAATTTAGAGGAAGTTAAAGGAAGCTGTTGCTATATTCCACTATTTTGATGCACTGAACATGAAAGCTCAAGCACATGGTAGTTACTTTGCTATTAATTTTGCCAGGGAAGTCTCACAAAAGGTGCGGTGTTTCAGTTTGAAACACAGAGCACCAAACAAATGGTTTAGTAAACTTAACAGAAGTGGCAGTTTTTTCATGATACAGAGTTGTTCTACTGTAGCTCTTAACTTGCAAACAAGCCATTAATACAAGACATAAAACCAGCATGTACAGCACAAGTCTGAATACAGCTGTCTGAATTGATGGACTACTGGACAGGCTCTTCTTGGGACTCTTCTGCAGCTTGATCACGGGCCATGACTTGGATTCTTTAATGCTAGTTTAGCTGTGTATTAAAGGAAGGATTAGATCTTAGCTAGTATCAATTACCCACAACAGCAAATTTACAAAACAGCTGTTCTTTTAAAAAACACCTATCACACTTGTAAAAATTATTACGTGATCAGAAAATTTATTTTGTTTCACCCATTTTGCTGAGAGCCCGTTTCTTAATTTCTTCTTCCAAAACAAACTGACCCAGGAAGTGTTCACGTAACTAAACTCTCTTTCCTGCACATTTTGATTCCTCTTGTTCTCCAATGTCAATGTAATGATTTATTTTTTAGGGGACCTACTCAACTATTCATAGAAACTCTCCTCTCTCTGTGTTTTGTCTTGCTTTGTGGCAGCACTTTTAAACTCTTTTTGTCTGGAAACCAACTGCCCATCACAGCATAAAGAGAAAATAAAACAAAAAACATTCTGCCAACCTAGCAGCTACACTGAAAACTTGAAAGTCATGGTTATCAAAATAACCCAACAAAAAGCCAATAGCTCCTCAGTTTCTCCAAATCTTTTAAATATTGAGAGCTAAAGATATAGTCTCCATTAGGTAAAAATGGTTGGTATTTTAATTTTCCCAACTTATAGATTAAACTCCTTCAATCCTCTGAGCTATACAAAGGCTCATTTCCTCTTTCTAGCCAAACTTTTATGTGAATGAGGAAGGAGAGAATTTCTCTGTTTTGTCACTTTTGCTACATAACATGACAAATGGGAATAAAAAACAGTCTTACCCATTGCTTGTTTCCCCATGGCACACTGATAAGTATTTCTTGGGGACTGGTTGTGGTGAGGATATGGAATCAGCCCAGCACAGACACCAAGAAGCGTGAAAGGCTCAATCTCCAAATGTGTTGTATCCCTTAAAAGAAAAAATACCAATTATAGCAGCCTTGTGAAGAAACATCTCATAATACTTTGATTAAATTCTGTTTAGGAACATGTAAGTCAGTAAAACCTCAAAATATGTGTTCACTAAGGAACTTTTATTTTTAATTTTAAAAACCTAGTAACTTTCTTCTGGCTTTAAGTGTTTCAACATAAAAAGAAATGAAAGAGAAAAAAATGAGGGTTTATGAACTTCCACTATGGGGAAAAAGCCTCCATATAACAACAACCTGAGGGAGGTCAGTTTTTTTTTATTCAGTAAGACCCAAAATGTCATAAGGATTTTCTTCTCATGTAAAAATAGTCCTCCACATCAAATTACCAGTCTCAAAGATCTATAAATCCACAGAGGAAATAGACAAAGGAAGAGGAAGACAGATTCAGATACAGAAAAAACCCAGAAGTGTAGTTTGAGTTTTTTACAAGGTCAGTTATATAATATCAGTTAGAGGGGAAACATCTGTGTCCAAACCAGATCCAGTGCTATGGGTGATATGCCATAATAACACACTATTTGAAATGCTCTCCAAATATTCTGGAATAAGGGATAAGGAGTAAATACTGAGGTAAAAAAAAAATTCTACCTGGCATGAACTTCAGAGGAGGAAGTGAATGCTCAGTAAAGACAATTAAATCACAGTGTGCATTGGGATGCAAGTGGAGTGATTAACAAGTAAGGATGGACTGTAGAATAAAGCTTGGCTGGAGCAGATCCGCTTTTTAAACAGAGATAAGTAATTGAGAAATGGGGAATTTTGAAATAAAAGTAATTATAACAAAGCCCATCCAAAGCATTTATTTCACAATGTTCTAGAGTTATTTCACAGTACGTGGGTTCAGGCATACATTGCTTCTCCCACACACCTAAACCCACTTCATTCTAAAAACTCTAATGTTGGTCTTCTCTTGGAAGTCTTCTGGAATTTTTTTTTTCTTTAGTTAGATAAAGGAATTCATTTGATTATTAAACTTTAAGACTTCGGAAAGGAAATTACTGGAAAAATCTTTATTATGACAGCACTCAAAAGACAGTAAAGCACCACAAGCTTGAAAAGGCTGAGGAAATACACACAAGTAGAAACAGACTGAAGCAGCATGAACTTACATTAAAAAGTATGTACTCCTGGAAAAAATTAAATCTGAAAGCTGAAAAAATTTGTAAATTTCTAAATACTAGAAGCAATCCTAGTGAAATAATTTAAAAGTCCCAAAAATCTTCATAAATCAAAATTATACTTGAGCAACCTAAAAATCACCTGCTGGTCCGAGGACAGTCACTTTTTTTCTCCACTTGATAAAAAGCAACAATTTTAATTGAACTCTGTCTTAAGAAAACAGGAATGCTAGAATCCCAGTTCCAGTAAAGTAACTGTGAAATGGTCTCAAAAGTCAGTAGCAAACTCAGAGTGCAGACTGCTCCCTCATTCTGCAGAACTTCACAGAACTGCTTACACATCTCAAACAACAAAACAGGAAGCTTTACAATTACTGACAGTGAAGTTAGCAAATTTCTTCAGAAGGTACTAGTGTATGGAAATAGATACACATTTTCAGATGAGGTATATCTGAAAATATATATCCTATATATACTCTTGGTACCAACAGAAGTAGTTTTGCATTGAGGTTGATCCTGTTTCAACCAAAGAAGATGCAATCTATGCAGATCCTAGTATCTGTTGAAGTATTCCACACTGCTAAAGAGACCTTCAGACCTCACAGAACAGTTCAGTTTCTGCAACTCAAACTGCAAATGCCAGAAACGGGCCAAAGAAAGGAAAGCAGCCTTATGAGTTTGAAAATCAGAGTTACAGGTGGGGTAAGGAAGAAACTGAACACATTATAGAGTCAAATCCTCCAAAGCAAAAACCCCTAATTGGATTGGAAAGGTAAAGAAAGGATACTGTAGCTAAAAGCAGCCTACATTACAAAGGCAGGAATGTTAATGGGATACTTCACAATAGTGGATTGTATCAGTTGTATTACCAGAACAAGTTGTGCCAACATGGTTGAACCATTTAAAATTCAAGATGATCAGCTGGGGGGAGGGGGTACACAAATCAACTATCCAGAATGTAGAGAATGCCAATAAATACAAGGAGCACTCTGCTCATAATGGTGACAGTTCAGATACTTACAGCACTATTAGCTACCAGTATAGAAGCTAAACTCATAAGAAGTTGATGGACAACACAGAAACCTCCCAAAGTTTCTGGCAGTTACCATGAAGTCATTTTCTTGCACTAGTCCACTGGAAGGTCACTGACTCCTCCTATTTCTGACTAAACAGTGATTTCATGTGATACACTCCCATTAATCTTCCTACCTGAGCCAGGTGTCCTGTAACTTAAACTTTTCCGCTCTAGTGCTTTGTGGAAGTTATTTAATATTGGCACAAATGACAGCAATTGTGTGTGCTCTTCTTTGCTGATGCATACAGAAACCAAATGAGAGCATGCAAGAGTAATTTCTTAAAGTGATGAAGTCTTCAAAAGCCTGGGCTGAGGCAATACAATTTAATTAACAGAGTTAATGCATTTCATCTGGCAAAGGTTAAAGATAACTGAAGGTCTCATACAGCTCCACTGCAATCAATGATGTATTTCTATTGGCTTCAATGAGTACTTTACCAGGACAAAACATCTAGAAAATCCATTTTCTGCATAAATCTACTGATCTAACATTTCATGGAAACAGCTCCTAACATCTTACATGAAGCCTTCAGTTGTCAGGATATTGTCATAGAAACATTAAAAAAAAAAAAAAAAGATAGGAGGACTTAAAAAATTAAAAGAATCATTCCTTTAATGTGGGCTCTTTAATCAGTCACAAGACAAACACCCAAAGCATGAGGCCCTTCATATATGTGGAAAACACAAAAATTTGGGATACCTTACTAAATAAAAATCACACAGCAGGAATGGATTTAGCGTATGTGGTAAAGAATACACAGAATGGTACAGACAGACCTTTTTATCAGGGGCTGATATACATCCAAAAGTTCCATTGCAATACTTAAGACATTTAATATAAACTGGTTGTCTAGAGTCCCTCTACAGACATAAGACATTATTTACAATGAGCAGCCCAGTGATTATAACAAAAAAATGCCACATCAAGAGAAACAAAGGATATACCTTTAAGTATTTTATATTTTTGAGAGTTAGAAACAGGAACTGATCTCTGAAAACCCAAAAGCTAAACTACTTTTTGTAACTGTCCCATTGATAATTCAGGGTGTTTGTAAACAGATTTCTTTCTTTACTTTCATCTGGAGTAGTTTCAAACACTACCAAAGGAGCAGCTTGAATGGGTGAAAACAGTAATATTAATAACATATACTTGCATTTCAGAGTCACCTTTTGAATTTTTTTCTGTACCATTGTTTAGTCTGAGTGTGTACTTACTTATTAATTGTGTGTTCATATAGTGCAATGTTACAGTCATTTTCTTCATTCACATCCAAATATTCAACAAGGCCTTCATGCAAAAAGTCTTCAAAATTCCTATAGTTAAATTTAAAAAATTACAGCAGAAGTACTCCTTTTCTTGTATGTGTGCAAAAATATAAAACTACATAATACATGTACTGAAGGAATGCAATGTGTAGATGTTAACCTAGATAAGTACATTTACATTAAAAGTATTGTGCATTTCACATATTTAAATAAATCTGTATTTTTAAAAATTAATTCCGTTGCCCATTCACTGGTTCACAGTCTGACTGACCAATGTTACTTACTTGAACAACTAAAGAAAAAATATTCCTGTATGTACTCATCATTACTATAAATGTAGGCAAGTATAAGAGTAACCTAGTAAGTTTTTGTGATGGCTTTGGAAAATTTAATTAACTTTAAACACTTATGTGTAACTACGTATTTTTAAAACCTCAAACTAAGATTTTGCAAGCAGTTTCAAAAATAATTCTGAATGTGCCTTGTTTGGGGCAGTCAAGTTGATATTCCTTATGTGTCTGATATTTCAATCAGGAGACGGATGATATTGCCTCAGACCTTATACTTTCAGAAAGATAAGGCTTTGAGATATATTTATTCTATAGAAACAGCAGATTCCCTAGCTGCAACAAAATAAGACCAGGTTTAATTTGACTTTAAACAGAAAACCTACAACACATTGCTTATTAATGTATATAGGAGAGCAGACTCCTACATAGCAAGCCCCAAGATTGTGAAATACTGACTGACTGAACTACCTCCACAGGTTTTAGATAGATGTGATGGTGAATATGGTCTACTTGGATTGTGTACCTGTATCCCTGAGCCAGTTCTTCCATATGTTTGTTGGTAACTGCAGGTTTTTGCTTCCTCACAATTATGTAAGGTCTGCAATTCAAAAAGAAAAGAATACTTAAGCAGGCAACTTAATTATACTTACAGTAAGAAAAGAACCCTGCCTATGCACAACATATTCATAAAATTTATACACTATTAACTGATTCAGCCACATAAATACAATCATTAATTATTCAGATCTTGGTTAAATACACAGATATCCTGAACTGACCTATTGTCTGTGAAGTACCCAAAGAAGTGTAAAAGAAAAATAAAGATTTCAATTTTGAGGAGGAAGCCTCCCCCCCACATCCAAACCTTTAAACTAACATTTTACAAGTTTTACCTACACATTTTGTTGATGGCTTTAAAAGACTTAAGATTACCTACTCTAAAACAGCAAGAACAGCACAAAGTTCTGTGAATATTGCAGGGACTTCATACATCACTGAAAGAACAACCTATGCTAGAGTGTCCACATTCAAGAACTTATTTTGCTGTTACTTACATGATGTAAAGTACAGGCATTTACTATGGGTGACCTCAGATGAATCCATAAATTTTAAAGGCACATGGATCTCTGAAGGCTTCCTTACCACAGGGAAACACTGACACAAAGGATGGCATGCAAGAAAGAAACGTCAAGGGTTGTTGCTATTTGGACAAGTTGCTCTTACAAAGAGCAGCAAATAGCTACAAGATACTTGTTGAGTCTACTCTGAAATCTAAATAACTATTTGAAGACTGATGGGCTCTTCTAAATGGTTCGTAGGGGTATCTGAACAATTGCAGGCTGCCATAAAGCAAACTTGGTAAACTCCTGGAAATCCACATTGTTTCATTTGTCTTTATTTTACAAATCAGAAGGTTTGCTGCAGAATGGCTGGTTATTAGCTCTGACCAGAAAAGTGACTTTTCAGCTACAGAGTATGTCCCTGCTCTAGATCTCTTGACCAGGTAAGATTAACTGATGGTTTGTACATGTACTTTGGAGTCTCTAGCTGCCTAAAACTGCATTCAAGATGCTCTTAGATTCAAATAATGAAGAAGGTGAAGTGTCAACTGCAGTTGGGACTGCTGCTTCTTTTAAGTATGCCAAAAACCCCCACAAAACAGCTAAACACTAAAATATGTGTATATTTATTAACTCATTTTGCCTCGCTCAGTCTCTGCTTTATTCATCTTTATGACTTGCTTTTTAGGCTAAACTGGAGATGGTTTTTTGCTTGTAAATAACCTAACATAGCACTGCCATAATCTGACTGGAGTCTGTAGCCTCTACTATACAATGACCTGATTTTCTGCCTAAAAGTTTTATTATGTTCCACTTTCTCCTTTTAGTCCCCCAATTCCTTTCTGCTTTCCTCTGTGACATGACTTTTACTCATACAGTCTTTCTCTCTAGTACAGACTGCAAGCATCTCCAGGCAGGCACCTTCCTCACAGGTTTATTGAACCAAAACTGTGAGATATGTTTCTTGGTACAAGTACTCATGCCCAAGGAAGTTTTGCATCAGAAGTAAAGGCCCTCAAAGACAACAAGTAACTCTGCATTCTAAAATATGATACCACGCCCATGGGATATCAGGAGAGTGGCTGCTCCTTTCTTGCTTCACAGGAAGTAAAAAAAACCTCTCCAAGGACACTGGACATTAATGCACTTGCCAATCAGTCTGATTTTAATCCCCTCCCTTTTTTTTCTTAAAGTAGACAGAATCAATTTTTTGTTTCGGCTTTTGTTTAAAGACAAAACAGATTTATTGGGGGGGTTGTTTTGGTTTAGTTGGGTTTTCTTTTTGTTTGTATCTGTTTTGTTCTGGGGGTTTTTTAGGTTGCTTGACTATATAGTATGTTTCTGAGATCTGTCTGTTTTGAATTAGGGCTACTTAGGGAGAAAAGGCATGCTCAAGTCCTACTGAATTTGCTTAAATCAGTACTCACAAAGTCTTAACCCAGTGTATTTCCAGTGCATAAAACAGTATTTACAGTAAATTCACTAGTGAGATAATTCAGACAGGATGCTTACCTGCACAATCTCCCTCCATCAGAGGAAATGTAGACACATCTGTCAGAAAGATTTGTAGAGATAGAAACAAATTCATTGATATAACCTGCTCGACGCATTATCCGAAATGTGTTGACTAATTTCTGATGGTCACGTATAACACCAAGGATGTTACCTGTTCAGAAAAGGAATAAGTTTGTGATGCATTCTTTGCATATCCAAAACTCTATTTAGGAATTCTTATCACATCTAGAATGATAGAAGTACTTCTCTAATTCTTGCAAATAATGTGTTGACATAAAATTTCCTTTTTCTGACATAAATAGGAATTGGGGGGGGGGTGTTTTAATCACAACAAATATTTTTTAGAAGTGTCACAGGCCAATGGTCTGTTTGCCTCCAGCTACCTTCAGAAACTAAATGATGTGCTTCATCCAGCTGTCTTCAAATATGTTTCAGCCCAGGTGCTCATTCATCAGTTAGTGTATAACCAGTCAATGCTTCTCGAGTCTGCAATTTCAGCTGTACTACAATGGATCCAAGTTTTCCAGGAACAGACCAAGAAATCCTCCTGCTGCCTCATCAGAAATTTTGGAAAGATTTCTGACATATGTGATCATTTACAGCACTAGAGGAACTTAGCTCAACAAGCTGTTGCTATCTTAGCAGGGCACTTTAGCACACAGGTAAGTATTCCAATGTATGGTGAACCAACAAAAGAGTAAAATCATTCTAAAGTAGTAGACTGACTAGTAAATGGGTTTGCCTCACTTAGTACTGGCTCATTTACATTTGGGAACAGAACCATTGTGGTCCATACCACAGACTGAACTTGTGAAGTTCAGTATTTCTGCTCAGCACTTCCCTTTGGATCATAAAATGAGACAAAAAGGAGTGCATGTCACCTCACTAAACCTTATCTTTAACACAGTGCTACAGAAAAGCAGGGCAAAGGAATGCAGTTGGGTTAAGTGTTGCTTTTAAGTTATTGGGAAAAGGCAGGAACGAAGAACAACTGCTGTTTAAATCAAACGTAAATGGAGAACTTATTCACGGTCAAAGACATCACATGCTAGTCCCTGGAAGTAGATGCTGTTGACAAAATATACTTTTAAATAACAGTTGTAGTTATTAAAATGTAGTTTTTAAAATATATTTTTTTAAAGCAGTTTGAAATCTGATATAGTACCTCCTGATTTAGAAAAGCTGAAAGATTATATGCAAATACAACACTCATATGCCAAATCATCCCTTTAACAAAGAAAAGAGGCCTGTTTTCCAAGGTCTATTTTTTCATAATAATTCACAAAGCATTTAAAGGGCAACTTGTAATTTGTAAATTTAAATTATTACAATTTTAGCAGCACTATTCTCATTTTAAAACTAACTTTATTAAAAGTACTTCATTTGGTGAATTCCTGAAAAAATATATAACAAACGAATCTGTAATAGAATGTGCGTATTTTTGTGCCTACTCATACAAGAGTGCTTAAAAACAGTACTGATATTTAAAAATGCTTCAATTGCCCAGCTACACACATCTGCAGAGTTCTGAGGACACAGCTTTAGACAACTATGTGCCATCATCTGGCCTGTCTACTCTGCCTAACCGTATCAAAATATTCACAGATTAAATTACATACAGGTGTGAAATGGCATTTGTGGTTGACTCTACTCCAAAAATTGTTGGAGAATTTCCAAAGCCTAACTCCATCAGCAACAAATCAGAATCAGACTGCTGAAAAGTTACATACCATTAAGGAAAACGAGGAACACATTTGGGTATGAAAGTTCTTCACCACATAGCAGGTTGACATCTTCAACTCCAAGATTACTGGCTAGCTTGATAATTGGGCCATCTTCCATATCTGTAGTAATGTGAGTCATGAGGGCAAGGTTTTTAACCAAACCACAAGCCTAAAATTAAAAAATGCACCTTTTATCCATTTTATTCCAAAATATTAGTATTACACATATCTTTTTTCTTCCAAAACAGTCCTTAAGAACAAGAAAAAATAGTCTAAGTATGAAGTGAAAGAAATTAACTACTTTACAAATTAACTACACTGAGAATTCAGCTGAAGAAAGGAAGAATTTTCTATATCAATCTGAAAGGTAATGTTTTAGCATTTATGTCCTAATAAAAAATACAGGAAAACAACTTGTTGTTCTTAAGTTATTCATGTATAACCCTGTATTTCTCTCTTCAAAGTAAAGAATCTTTCTTTCTTCAAAGCTATTTAGAAGAATCAAAGAAATACAGAACCAGTCTCTCTATTTATTTGCCACATATTGTGTATGCTTTAACCACAAATTTAACATTTTAAAATGAAAAATATCCAAGCATCTTATACAGTGCTATATTATTTCAACTGCTAAATAAGACTAGCTCATACTGAATACATATTTATGCCAGAAAGTTCAGAGTTTCGCCCGGTATTTTATATTCATGAAAAAAAAAAAGGAAGAAAAAAAAAAAAAAGACTGCCAGCATTAACTGTCTGGTTGGAATAACTGGATGATGTCTTCAAAGCAAAACACACAAGGGTGTTTTTCCTCCCCAAGCTGATGGCTAAAGTTGTTTCTCTAACAATAATATAAGTTTTTAGAAAATTGCAACACACCAATGCTGCAACGTCAGAGCAGAACCTTTTTTACAGAAAAAAGGGTTAAGAGTCAAGGACTCCTCTCTTCCTGCTCTGATAAAAAGAGCAAGTAGCTCTGCTGCAAAAATGGGAGGTCTCATGTCATTTGCATATAGGCAAATGATCTCTGAACAGTTTCCAGCCAATCCACTCAGGGAGGATAAAAAAAGGAAATATAGTAAGGAGGACAAGGATCCAAATAGATAAGATGTGAGAAGACACACAAGTTATGTGAGCAGGATGTGGGTAATTTGTTTCCAGAAACCTCCTCTTCAGAATTCTTCACCTGATGGAGGATCACCTGCTTCAAAATAGTGTCTCCAGTCCTCAGGACAAGAAATACTGAAAACAAAATAAAAGTTCCTCACCTCTCCTTCAGGAGTGTCAGATGGGCAAAGCATCCCCCACTGAGATGGTTGAAGTGATCGAGGACCACTCACTTTTCTTGTCTTTTCAAACTGAGAAGATATTCTGGTCATCATTCCCAGAGCAGATATATAAGACAAGCGGGACAATACTTGTGTCACACCTTGGCGGTCCATTTTGAATCTTTTCAAAGACCAATTTCCCTGTAAAATAAAATAAATGTTTCAACAAAGTTATTCATCCCTGTATTGACACTACCTGTAATCTCTACTGTAAAATCTCAAAATTTGGTGCTACCTTTTTTGACTTCATGACATCTACCCCATACACAGTTCTCATCATCTCAGTCAGTGGATACAGCAAGTTGCTGTCCCCATTACTACTGATTATCCCAGCCACCATGTAAGTGGTCAGTCCAAAGGCAATGAGGATCCCAAGGGTAATGCTTTCCCAAGGAATGCTTTCTACTAATCCCAGTAGCCTTTTTGACAAGTAGTATCAAAGTCGTATCAGTAGCTCACCAATGCTAACAAATAATATGAAGCTTGCTTGCTGTACAATACACTGAAATCCTTTCAGAGGATTTGCCTGGCTTCTCTATTGACATAGCACAATCACATTTTGGGACAAACAGAAAGAAATTTCCACCCATCCAAATGATTTTGCTATTTGCTTTCACTGGAGAGCATATCCAATAGTTTCCAGAACACTCCTTTCTTTCTTGTTACAAAAAGTGGAAGACATAATGCTCAACCTCAACGTTAAGTTAGCCAAAAAAACCCTGCTCACTTTCTCATCCTTTATAGGAAGGGTTCACTCCATGACTGTTTCCTCCTGTAAGGGCTGGGGGTCATCAGAATGTAAGTGGAAGAATACAACAAATATTTTTTCCTCACACAAGAAATTATTTCACCTGTAGTCTAAACTAGCACGTGGTTTCCTCTTCACTGTCCAGAAGACTAGAAGAAAGGGGAAGTGAAAATGCTGTCTGAAGAAATAATAGAAAAATTCGTTGTGCTTTGGAAGTGACAGACTGACTCCTTCAGAGTTGTCCAAAAACCCTAAATTGGGGTCAGGGCTGTTGCATGACCATCACCAGTGGAGAACTTCTGACTGAAAAGTCCTATGAACTGACTCCCTCAGTAGCTCCCTCAGTGGCATTAGATGATTTTGCAGATATTGAAACATCTATTAGGCCCATGGCATCACTACCTGACCTACCTTCTCTTCTAGTATTTTCCAGGGTAAAAAGAATTACCTATAGTACATACCACTGAATACCACTGTGCAGTTGATGCAGTAGTGCTACAAATTCTTTTGCATGCCACTGGTGTAACTGCTGAGTTATTTCATACTCTTTGAGACTACCATTGCAGCATTCTGGTGAGACTGAAGATAGCCATTTCCAAGAATGACTTTATGGTATTTGCTTAATCTCTTGAATAGTGTGCACTAGGCATTGTTCCTGAGAAATTATTTTCAATGCTTAAGAGCAGATGGTCCTCAACTGCTTATGTGGCAGTAAAAAAACCTCCAAAGATAGTGGAAGAAGGAAGACTTCACAATATGTACTGAATAGTTTGCAGATTTATCTCTGTCAGTCCAAATGGAAAAACTGGCACTGGCTAGAAGAAATTACTAGCATTTAGAGAAACAAATCTGTCAATTGTTTTGGTTACATGCACTGTAGAGATTTAAATACATTTGGGGTACTCATAAAACTAAATAGTGATAAGCTTAAACACTAGGATTTGTAAGTAACAGTTTGTTGGTGGGTTTGGATGCAATTTGTGGAGTCAATTTTGTTTACAAGAACTGAAGAAAAACATATGTTTCATGCTATGCAGAAAAGCCCTCTCAAGAGTTCCAAAGATTAAAAATGAAGTTGAACAGTTTCTACCAGATACTAAAATACTAATCTAATTTCTTAAAAAATATCACGTATTTCAAAGTCTCTTACAGGCTAGTAGCTAGATTTCAAGAACTCTCTCTCAGATTGCTCTTGCAGATGTGTGAGGTAAGGGGCAAAGTTAGTAACTGCATTTTTGTTCTTGTTCACTGGCACTGGGATGAAAATATCCATTCTAGCAGAAGGCAGATACACACTACAATCTAATGAGGACAAATATTTAAGGGCTTAATTATGCTTTTTTTGGATGTAATATGATATGCAGCAGTCTTCCCTGTTAAGTAGTTCGCTATCATTAGCGGAGAAGTAAAAATTTCTATGCTGCAAATTTTCTTATATTAGCAACTTCATATGAATAAAAAGGTGTTGTACAAATTGTGTAACCTGACCACAGCTAACTCTGGAGAATAAAAAAATACCATGACCACACAGTCAAGTAGAACCTATAAGACATCAACTTGGAACTGCAAACATGATCACTATTTTAAATTTGCTTGTTTCTACCATTACTTCATAAAGGCTAAAGCATTACTTTGAAATAACCAGTGAAAGAAAAAGTGGTTTAATGATTAATGATACTTCAGTGATTTCCAAAAGCCTTGCCCATGACGGAGATTTGCAATTTAAAATTATACAGAATGTTAAGTAGATTTGCTTTTATGACCAAACCTTTTAGTCATGAGAACAAAATATATGTATTTCCATCATTCACTGTGATGGAAAAACCTTACATACTAGAAGGAAAACAAAAATACTTACTGTGGAGATGGCATTGACCATGCCATTAGTGATTTGATCTTGACGCATATGCTTCACTACATCAAACTGAGCTGCACGTTGCTTGGGGATTACCTGGTCAGCAATCTTTTTCAGTTCAGAGTTAAATTTTTTGAACAAATCTTCAAATAGAAGAGAAAGAAGCTGGAAGTAAAAAAGAACTGGATTAAGGGAAAAATAATAGCTTTCCAGGTCTGGTAAATAGAGGGGGAAGGAGGACAGAGGAGAGGAGAAAACCGTGTTTATTTTTTCTACCTTTATACTTCCTGTCAGTTAAAAAATACTCTCTGTTTCTCAATATTTTTTCTTATTTTTTTTACTTGTTAAATTAAAATGGAATATTAGAGAAATTATCTCATAACAGAAAGCAAATTACATACAAGAATGGTTTCTGCCTATGCATCTTTTTTGTTTGCTTTAAGCCTTTCTTTACAGTATCTTAAACTATCCATCCATTTCTACATTATCCATTTACTAACTGCTTACCCTAATCTGCTACATTATAATTCAGTTGATCTACTTCTTCCTTCCTAAAGCCTCAAACTTTTTAAACATTTCATACCCTGAATATACAATCCTGAATTACATGCAAGATTTGGAGGCAAGACCAGCATCAAGTCAGTGGATGGAATAACTGCAGTAAAGCAGTAAGTAGTCACTTTAAGATAGTCTATTATTAAAAGTTAAAAAGGCTGTTTAAAGTGCCCCTTCCCAGGAGCCACTTGAACTGGACAAAATAGACACCCAAGTGACTGTAAGAGGACCTCAGGGGAAGCAACTTGGCAGCACAGAGCTGGGAACAGTGCACAGTTTGCAAGACAGACTGAAGCACAAAGGATGCAGTTACTGCTGGACAAGCAGAACTAAGAAAGATTTTTATTTTTTAGGGGCCCAGAAGTAACTTCTGCTCTTGACAGCTGTCAAAATATATCCCAGGTTATGTACGCAACTTCCTCACTCAGATACATTTTCCTGATACTTTCTGCCAACCACAATTTATGGAAAACCAATTACTCCCACAAGAGAGTCCACCCGATTCAACAAATGCCATCCTTTCCTAGAAGTACTACTACCTGGGAAGTTCAATGCTCTCCCACAACTCTCCCTTAAAAACAAGTATAAGAAAAGAAGATACTTAACACAGCTGAACTGGAAAAAGCTGACAGCAGTAATACAGCCCTTCAAAAGTCCTGCAATTTAAGTCAATTATATCCTTTATATGTATATGAATTACTTCTAGTTTTTATTATAGCCAAAGAAGAGGCTCCCAGAACTTGTGATCTGACCTTTTTTGCTCCTTAGTCTGCTTTCCTTCTGCAGTTTGCTCAGCCTCTCCTTGTAGACACTGAAATCTTCCTGAACACTTAAGTCTGCATTACATGGTACATTTTAACTGTTCACAGTGATTAGCTCTGCAAGAAAGCAGTGTAAATTCTAAAGCCTGGCAGCTTTGTCCTGGGACTCTACAGCAGCTCCAAGTGTCAGAACTAAAAATGCAGCAGCTACCAATGCCAGAAATGGTAGCTCCCAGTGTACAAAGCATTGCAGGGTTGAACAAGCTAGGTATCCAGTCACCACAAGATAAGACATTCTGGAGTCAGCTGTGCAATTTTATTTCCATATATGCAGAATTAAACTAAATTTTTTATTTCCTCCATCAGACACAGTCCCAACTTTTCCTCCTCTTCTGGAAAGAAGAAAGCAAACCACCTCTTCCCCTTTCACTGAGATAACCCAGTAGCTTTCATTTGCTTTCCAGCCTACGTGCCCCAGCTGGGCTGACCAAAGCATTTGGCAAATGACGCTATAGAGCAGCTAACTAAACCACAAGCTATCCTTCTTGTTGGTGTCACAAATGCATTTAGGGATATGAAGATAACAAATCACCTGGAAACTCGAGATAGACATCTGATTTGCAATAAAAAGCTAATAGTGGCCTTCATGGAGAGAAAGAGTGGATTATCTTTGACATTCTACCCTGTAAGTCATAAGAAATACTCAGTGTTCAGTCACTAAACTGTAAAGGAAGTGATAACACATGCTATATGCTAACCCCTGAGAAAAATGGAATCCTATTTCCACTCTGGACAGAGTTTTTGCTGAAAACTGGTTAAGTGGGGTTTTTTTAGGCCTTTTTTATGAGAGGAAAGTGTTCCTTTCCTGATGCATAACACCATTAACACTTACAAGGCAACACCCTCGCACCACTGTCAAAAGAAATCAAGTCATCTGCAAGTCACCTGTGATGTCAAAGCTCACTGAAATCAGACTTCTATCAGAACTAACAGTATCTTTTATGAAGGATATTAGGAAAAAGAAACGACTGGAGTCTCCAAAAACTAGATTATGAGGGAATAATTGAAAAAGTAAGAGGAAGGAATGAGCACAGTTTTAATATGTCTGATAGCCCAGATAAACAAGAACTGTCAGAAATTAATCATGGTATACATTTGATCTCAAAAGGTTTGAGCAGGACTTAAAACATTTACCAAAATACCTAACAGAACATCTTTTAAAAAATTACTCAGAAAATGTTTTCATATTTGACTTTGTGATCGCAAAACTGCAAAAATCTCCCAGTTCCACATGCCATAGGGACGGCATACACATAAAGCCACACCATTGTTTCTCTTCTCTGAGCTAGTAAAATAAATTACACCCCAAGTACACCAACTTGCTACTATTTGCCAGACTGAAAAGCGTCATACTTTGCTAATTTCACTCACAGACTCTCGAGTCTCTGCCTGGCAAAGTAAAGTCTTGCAATAATCACATTATTTAGGTCAAGAGCAAGTGATTAAAGAAAAAGGATGGAATGCCAGTGATAATATTCAATGGATTTCATAGTTAGTCCAGGGCCTTTCAGCCTGCTCCAGACAGGAGCACTAAAGAGCAAATTACATTTAAGAAAAAGAAAATACTGACAGCTCATCAATTGATTTTCAATGAAAATCCTAAGAAAAATTAATAAAGAAGTTAAGCTGCTGAAATACAGTTTCACCAATTAGCTTAATGTCAGAGAATTCTAATTAGGCGCCTTGAGATTGCTATTTAGCGTTTAAGCCTTTAGAGTGCCAAATTCTCCCTTTCACACAAACTGGTTGCAAAATTAAAGACATTAGGCAGCCTTAATTATATTATCAGAACAGCTGGGATTAGGCAATCTCTGAAGTCAAGGCGGTATTCTTTTGTCACAGGGTAGAAATCCCTTGCTTTCCAGGGTGCCGGATTTTGGTGCTGTTCCATATCTCACCCATACAAAGCAAGCTGCATTAGAAACAGAAAAAAAAAAAAAAAAAAAAAAAAAAAAAAGGACAAAGAACAGAGTAATGCTTAGCAAATAATGAACACATTAAGGAAAGAGAAAAGGTAGGTGAAAAGATTAAGCCTGAAATCGGTAGGTTTTGCTAACACCTCAGCTGGCACCTGGCCTACTGAGCCTCTAGTGGCAGAAAGACTAAGAGAAAGCTCTGTAAACCAGCTTGGCTACTGGATACAACAGTGTTATCTAAAGCTAAAGCACATTTCCTACTCTCTTGTCCCACGGGGTGTGAAATTAGCAGCTATTGTTTTCACACATTTTTATAAACACAATGCCATTTATGTCTTTACATTGTTTAGACCCCTATGTTTTTCTCCTCACGTGGCAATCTTTTCTTTTTATTCTTTATTCAAATTTTAAATCAACAGGATTTTTATTCTAGGAACACGCTGGCATTTTAAAAAACAAAAACAAAAAAACAAAAACCAAAACAACACAACACAACAACATAAAAACAAACAAAAAACCCCACAAAAACCTGAAAATACCATCAACCATTTTATACACACAAACTTTAGCTAAACACAAACATTTCAAAACTAGCAAGAAATCTCTACACTTTTTAGTCCATAATCCAATCAAATTAGTATTACACTGATAATGTGGCAGAGAAGAACTCAAGTGTTCAGCTTGAAATAAGCTTTTAAAATATCACAAGGAAGCCAGAACTACTCTTAATCAAGTGTTACAACACACCCCTATCATTCCCCCACATAGTTTTCCTTGATGTAGGAAAAATTATGCATTGGCTTTGTTATGATGATCTTCTATGTTTAAAACCTCTCCAGTCAAATTACTTTGGTTGCTAACACCTCTGTGAGCAGAGGCCTTTTTCTTATACCTTGCAGAAAACCTTTTACCTGCTCTAATTTCTACCTCTAAAAATATTAGGAAAAAAAAAAGTACTCCAATCCAGTTAAATAAGAACAATACAATGACAAAGCAACAACTAATTTCACTGATTACAGTCACACTGAGCTACAGCAACATTACATCAGAAATCAAATAAATCTATTACAGCTTAAAATATTTTCCCATTAGAATATTTCACTACTGTCCCCTTCCTACTCCCTACACTTCAGAAATATTCTGCTTCATAACAAAAGTTTGATGAACAGTCAACATACTAATTTGAATAAAGGATTCTTTTTTCTTAACAGGTTAAGAGGTTTTTTTTTCCTTGTATTTGTGCTTAGAGTATGTTAAAGAGTGTCATATTGTTTGGGTTTTTTTCCACAAAACTTGGAAGCAAAGCACGTGGTTTTTACTATGAAATGACTGTGAGCTCTGTACATGTTCATAATGTGTGCATGGAGGTACAGGGCAAGGTGGAAAGAACAGGAGTGTGAGGCAATATGCAAACACAGTAAAAAAGTACAAGATGAAAATTCCCACTGGATATAAACAAAAAAGAAATTTATATTGTTACTTGCACTGCAACAGAAATTGCAATACAAATTATGACAGGAGAAGAGATGCACATTTTCTCCAACCTGGTGCATTTCATATACCATATATATCATCATTCATGTACCATTCATATACATCTGCATTTCTAATCTATGAGCAATAACCAGAGATGACACTAACTGCCAAAAATCCAACTTTGATTAATACAGAACATAGCAAAGAAGTCCAATCCCAAAGTGGTTAATCAAATAACCAAGAAAAAAAATCCATGCCACGGTAACTAAGCAGTTCCTTCACCCAACAGGCAAATTCCCACTGCATCAGGAGAACACAGTTTGGCCAACAGCTGTGAATTGCCACCTGCTCTGCACAAGAATGGTGCCAGTCAGACACCTTAAACCATTACCTCTTCCACAGCCTCTTGTTACTGTCAAAATTCTGTAAGTAGAGGAGCCCATGCAATCCACTCTCATTATTAGCTTAAAAGTTAACTTTAAACCATTTACTGTGTTAATTCATGCTACTCTAGAGCCTATAAAGGCAGTTGACAACAAATAGGCAATCTTAGGGGCTTCTCCAAATTACAGGAGGCTGTTCTGTGAGCTGCTACATAAACTGGGTTCTCCAGAGAAGGACTGCCTGGACCTCACACACAGGCATCAACTTGGCCCAGTTTATTTCCTTACCCAGGTGCTTAGAAGGTGGATCTTACTGCTGCCTTCTTAGCACTAGCAATAATTTAATGTAACTAGAACTGATGCCATATTTACACTTCTCTGCCTTTTACCATGTATGAAGAGGCAATATGCAAGTGAGGATATAACTCATTAGTGTCAATCAGGGAAGTATATCTACAATTCAAAGAAGAAAAGCCAACAAGAATAATATGAAAGGAAAACCGCTTCTGTTGAAAGGACAAGAATATTCCTTATTCTGCACCTTTTAAAAGCAGATAGTAAGAGGACCCCAAAAGAGCATTTAGCTTCTGAAGTAACAACTCACCTGCCCTGCCAACTCCAAACGTTTATTTCCATAGTAGTCTCTGTCATCTACTTTATTTTCTCCTTGAGCCAAAATTACTCTGCGCACCATCACTGCTGTGTATATGCACTTGGCACGAAAATTGAATTCCTTCACCTGTAAATAAACCCAGATGTTTCAGGATCAGTTCCTTAGTTTTTACTCAAACACAGCCATTTAAATATTTAAATCAATGGGTAATCTGGATGGATTAAGGAGTTATAAAAGGGATTTCTGCACTGAACTTTCTTAAAAATGCTAGAAGTATTAGTAACACTGAAACAAATAGCAAATGAAAACTAGTTGGAGTAAATATATAAGTCATGAGAATAAGGTCCTGAACTAACAGCTTATACTGCCTGGCTATGCAGAAAAAATGCTTAGTGTTACAAGAAGTTCAGTGGTACAGCACTTATAAACAGATTACTTTTAACTGAATTTAAATACTCCCCTTTATTTTGAGGATGATTTACCTTACCTCAGCTACAAAGCAATCAAATACATTGCTCCCTATCAACAAAGATCATACCACAACCATAAAAAATGTACTCCAGTTTGAGAAAAAAAGTATCATTACATACAAGAACATGGGTCAGAATAGTTGATGCTAGCAGCTCTCGTGCTTCTTCCATCTTTGTTTTCTTTGGGCCTCCCCACATCCTTTGCCTTCGTACTTTGTTTCCAATGTACTTCAATGCCTGTCAAGTGAAGGAATTAACTGAGTTAACATCAGAATTGTAACCTACACAGATAATAACAAAAGGAGACCTGCACATATTCTTCAGTCAGTGCCATAACACTAAGCATGGATGATATAAACTCCAAGCAAAGCACAAAAGACCAAACATTTGGGTGATGCTAATAAAAACAATTCTTGAAAATTGACACAATTGATTATAATTAAATATAAAATGTTTTGTTTATCACATGTTGATAACATTTGGAATGGGAAGTGGTGAAAAAGCATCACTGGCTCACTACTAAAAGAAAGAAGATTGCAGAGATTGAGGACACAGGACTAGATAAATTCCAAAGCTAATTAGTTTCTTTAACTTTTTCACTTCCAGTTCACCAGTGTACTTGCTAAGTTTCATTCAGATGTTAAACTGTGAAGTGGCACTTACTGTTTAATAGGCAGAAATGCTACTCTGCAGTGTCCACATTTGTCCCCCAGAGTACCTTGCAATGAATAATGGATTCTTACTCTCGTACCAGTTGTCCAAGAAACTGAATCTATCTACAGAATTCAAGATCAGACAAGTCAAAGAAACTGTAAAAGTCCACACAGGAAGTTCCTGTCTGGAAATGAAGCCATGCCCCCTATGCCAAAAAATTACTCCTTATACTAAATGTCAGATTGCCTTCTTCCCCCCAAAACCTCATTTTCTTTTCATCTGACACTTCTTCCACAGATTAATTTCTGCATTTCTGTTTTGCTACTTTCCTGGATGCTTCACATTTCTCTATGTTCCTCCAGAATCACCATTTTATTCTTCTTACTCTGAGTTAAGAAGGCCTTCATGTTACCTCTAATCCTGGAAAGCCCCCAAACTAGTAGGAGGTTCACTTTACAACAGCAGAAATAAAACCTTCAAAACCTTCTTCTAGAAGATTAATATGTATGTGATGAAAATACCAGCAAAATGGCCTGCATTCTGGTTAACTGAAAGAGTATTTGAGTTGAAGAGAATTCTGGTGAGTCTTTATCAGGACTTGGGGTGGCTATTACTATGGTCTTTATATAAGAGACTATAATTCGAGGACATCTATTACCAATGAAATATGGGGCTTCTGCAAAGTTAGGATGAAATTCTTCTTTAAAAAATAGTAAACATCCTCAACAAAAAATCTTAAATCTTTTGAGTATGACAACTTGTTACCTACGTTAAAACATAACCCATAACCCTGGGATTCTGAACACAAAGCATTTATTGAATTTGGATGTTGGTTTTTTTCAGTAAAGCAATAAGAGTAAAGCCTCACTTCTGGCAAGCCCTGCTCCCTTAAGAGCCATTGGCTTATAATAATGCCCCAAAACCAAACCCTGAAACAAAAAGGGTACATCAATTGCTGACACAGTAAAGAGGTCAATACCCACCGTCTTTAGATTTTTATAGGCTATGTGAAAAGACACACCTGCATCTGCGTAAAAATCTGAGCTTTCTGGCATTCTTCCAGACTAGGAGCAAATGCAGCCATCACATGTTCCTCTGTGCCAATCATCTGTACAATCTCTTGGTCACTCTCAACACCCATGGCCTAGGACAAGAAGAAAAGACAGAAATAGCACAGTCTTTATGTTAACTCACTGACATTTGCTTATGCTAATTTGGTATTGTTTGTCTGCATTACTTCTAAGCAAGAGCTAGTTCTTCTCTAAGAAACGTGCCATCTGGCACTGGCAGCACGTATTCGTGCTATGGAAGAACGCTACATGGAAATCTTGATAAGCAGCAGGAACACACAAACTCTCTTTGGAGAGTGCCTTTTTCTTCACTGACAGGAGTTAAATTCTATGCTTTTTCTTAAGGAAAAATAAATACTAGGTTATAACCCTATGTGTGTAACAATGAAAACCAAGCCAGAATCTCCAATAAATAAAGCAAAGTGAAATTTCTTAAAAGATTACACACGGTCTCTTACCACAAGCAACTTTGCAAACTCAGTTGACTGTGATGCAGAATGTCCTCTTTGGGAAACGTTTACGATTTACCTCCTTTGCGGTTCTCTGCATTTAGCAGATGACTTCAATACACAATTCCATTTGAAAGCCATTCTATTATTTCACTGATCTTTGGACACCTTGTTAGACTTTATACTGTGGAAAAAAGCTTAATAAACTAAGAAAGCGCTTAACAGGTTTAGAAAAATCTCTCTATCAGTAAGCGTTTCAAGGTGGCAGCCAGCAGTGAATTCCTTTGTGGATTCCAGATGGTGCTAAAGCTTTGCCCTTCACACATTTGCCTGGAGCTCTGCCATATCAAAAAACAGAATAATCTTGCTAAACCTCTTCTGGCTGAGTTATGTTTCTCAGAACTTTGTGAGGAAGTCACGTTTGCATTCGTATTATTCTTCAAACTGCCTGCCACAAAGCCTGCTGTAAATAATGGTCTATGTAGACCCTAGTATTCTGGTTCTCATTAAAAACTGGCAGTGTCCCAAAAAGTTACATTTTCCTCAAAAATGCACAAATACCTTCCATTCTTACTGGCTTAATTGGGTGTCACTTTGCTTAACACCTGGAGAATGCCATCCCCTTGCAAAACTGTTGTTCTAATAGTGAAGCATCCGGCTTCTTTTCTTCTTTTTTTCTTTCTTTCATTTCTTTATTTTTCAACAAAAAAGTGGTTAGTTGAAGTTACTTTAAGTTAAAACTCTGCCTTTTCATCCTTTGGTATACTTGAAATTAAATGCAGTGCAAAAGTAGCACAGACCCGTAACAGTGGGAGAACCTTCCTGTCTTGGTGCAAAGCACAGATCACAATTCCATCATCTCGGACAGACTCAAGTGACAAATCAAGACACAGCTACTTTATCAAAGTTTACTACTACTGGTAAACTTTGATAGATATTTTGCTCCTATTAAGTATTCACCCTTCTGATCTCAAGGCTCTTTTCAGAACCTGAATTTGCCCATGTCATGTTACTGTAGTTTAAATCTATTATTTTCAAATACTATCACACTTCCTCACTCTTTTAAGTTAGGTGACACAGCAGTCAAAAAACCTCAGCAGAGAAGTTAAAATCTTTCATGATCTGAGAGCCATACTCACTAGAAAGTCTGCACAAGCATAAAAGCTTCAAATTGGTAATTTTCCCTGTGCCTATGACTTAATAGCTGACCAGCAAACCATCTTAGGAACTACAAGTAGACTAATAAAATTATTGCACTCAGCCTACAGAAACCCAAAACTTTATTAAGGGAATCTTTGTGCCATTCTATATATGCGTAACAGGAATTATCTAAACCATCAAACTCAAGCTCATATCACCCTATTTCTGTCCACAAGTTTAATTTTAGGATGGCAATTAGATCATAAGTCATGTAAAAAGTGAACAAAACCCATGGGGAAGAAGTCAGCCTGCAGTTTCACTATACTATTTTGTCCATTAAAAAGAGAAAGCCACAATAAGTTCAAGAGTGTTGATGATTTCTTCTAAGTTGATTAATTCTGTGATCAAAAATCTAACAGGATGCGAATCGGACATCGTTACACCTGTGTATATTTTCTAGTTGAAGTTTGTAGCAGCAAACTCACTTGAGAATTCTGAATTTCTGTGTGAGAAAGACTGGGTGGGATCTGCCAAATGTTATGATCAAACACCTAATGTTATATTGTTTGATAAGTGCAAACTGGGAGAAGGTATTTTATGAGTAACAACTAAAATCTTAGGAAAACAACTGAAAAAAGATGTGCTGATACATTAGCCTAAAAGCATGCCCATTTATTCTCCTCTGTACTTTCAACGATAATGGGCAGAGCTACACACACAACTACCCACATGTAACACTAACAGGCAAGCAACAACCTCATGCTGGTGTGAGATGCATTTTCTGGCCCTGATGTTGCTCTTATACAGAAAAAGCAAAACCAAAAAACTACTCCAGAATTTGCTTATACCATCACTACAGTAGAAACAAAATATTCCTGGTTTGCTGCTTATGTTACAGAAGCAGTGAGGATAGCAAAGTACAAATAGATCCTATGCTTAAAGTGCTCATGATCCCAGGACAAACTGAGAGGAAGGGAATTAATATAAAAGCAAAGCAGAAGAGAAGATATCTTGTTTGGTTGGTTTTGTTTTGTTTTCAGTTGGAAGGCAATGTCACAAAGGGATAATTTTACGGTTTGGTGGAGAGGAAGGAGCCATTGCAAAGGATAGCTTAACAGTAGTGGTAAAAGGATGAGGAAGGTGATGGTAGCATTGAAAAGCATGATTGGAAAGCTAGTAGTCACCAGAGGTAAGAGAGACCAGTTAAAGCAAACATTCAAAATATCCAGATCATCCTGAGTTCAAGTGAGAGAAAGTGGTCCAGCTGGAGTCAACCACTTCCTAAGACTGAGGAGGTTCCTGCAGCCAAAAACCTGTGTGCACACACACATACATAGGAGAGAGAGTGCATGAGGGAGTGCAAGCCCAGCTCTTCCTCCCCCAGCTTGTGTCTTAATGATGATGTCGAGGCGTTTCCATGGTGCTTCCCTAGAACGTAGCTCTGCAGCCCATCAGGCTAAATTACAGAATGGAGACAGGCAGATGACTGGATTAAAAAGATGTCAGGGAAGTTCAAGGTTGACATCACAGGCAGAATTGGTCTGGAGCTTTCATAACTCAAAAGATACAAGCTATGAAACTGCAGCCATGGGAACCCATAATTCTGCAGTAAGACCACTATTCAACTTTTTCTCTAGAGTTGCATCTAAACAGCTCCAAGATTAACACAGGTTTCTAAAAATGAAATTCAACCTGCTGTTCAAATCTTTTGCCGCAGGTCATAGAGCAGCTCCTTATAGCTCACACATAAACTAAAAATACATCACCTAATGAATCAGGTCATAAAATTCAACTTTTAAATGTCCCCTTAGGTTATTTATAATTCTCTTCCTTCCCTAACCAGCTTTAGTGCAGCACACAATCTTCACTTATTTCAGCTCCCAGAATTCACTCAATTTTACTGATAGAAGATCACACACTCAAAAGAAAAAATAGCCCTTAACCTTAAAACAGCTCTAAATCCCAGCAATGTAGGGAGCTGCCTGCAAAAGCAGAAGCACTGCCTCACCTGTAACCCTGATGTTTTTTTCAAGATAGAAACATCTTTAAGTACTACAAAACTATCCCAGACCTCCAGTGCTCATTGCTATCTAAAACTGTCTGAGATCCCCCAGGTAAAATGCATGTAGCTCATAGCCTTACATACTCAAAAAACCCACAAGGCACCATTCACACAGCCCCAGGATCTGTGCACAACTGGCACACAGCTAAAACTAATGTCTCGTGGCATTGCAACTGAGGACATTGTAAGTATCATTCAGGTTGCATGTGTATATTAAGTAATGAAGCACTGTTACACAGTAAGCAGGAGGCAAACCAGTTGTGTCTGTTTCCCCTTACACAGCAGTTAACAGCCTTTTAAAAATCTCAACAAATACATGCTTTGGGAGAGAAACTGTCTCACTCACAGCACTACTTTAATCCAAAAACTGCTTTTAGGTATATAGTGTCCACACAAATGCCTCTGTCATTTTCAAGAAGAAAAGGGGGAAAGCGTTTAGGGCAGCACAACAAGAAAGCCCTCACATCTGAAGGGCAGACACTTCAAGTCTGTCCTGGAATAGTGTCAGGACTATGCCTTTTGCAGCATATCAAATGCCAGTTAGCTGTGGTCAATGTGTTAGACTTCACAAAATCACAATCTACATTAGTTCAGCTCAATTAGCTGTTAAACCTCCAAATGTGCCAATCACAAGGATTCTTACAGGTCAGGATGGCACAGAATCAAAACAGCAGAACAGGTCACTTGAGTTTGCAGTTCAGAAAAAACTAAGGATAATGATGAACTGCAAGGCAGATGCTCCCCTTAAGGTGACACTACACAGTCCAGTCTCCCCACCTGCCCAGATCAAGGGACCCTTAGATCCACACTGCTATTCCCACCACTCCCCACAACCTTCACCACTCTGCACAACCCATGCACCTGGGTATTCTTCCTCTCCATGAAAGAAAGGATGGAGAATACTCTATGTTCAGGTCTTCCCCTAGCACGTAGCTAAGACGTTCATGCCTGAAACAGGGAAGTGCTCTTAGATTTTATTCAAATGGAATTCTTTATGAATTTAAGGTCTCAGCTCTGTCAACAGTTGGTATCTGTAATGCTCTCTGCTTTACAGTCCTTGCTTCAGATTAAGATGTCTAAGCCATATTAGTATACTTCCACTTTACAGATGCAGTAGCTTTAAACCCAAATCTATCACATCTGATATACACTATCTGTATATCACAGATGTCCAGTACTTGCTTCCTTTTCTATAAACCTACAATGATTTTTTTGGTACTTGATCTACATCCTAAGTCATTTGCAGGAACACTAGGCCACTTAACTCTTTGGGACTGGAAAGACAATCCAAAATTGCCCAGCTTTCACCTACTGAATCTCAGATAGTCCCTGACAAAACTGTCCCCTCTAGCTGTCCCATGCCCTGAACAGCAGCCCTCTAGCAATGACCAGTCATTTTCTTACTCAAAACACAAAAGTCTGTGGAATTTGGTTTCAGCTTGGACGTTGGTCTGGGAGGAAATGCAAAGCAATAGATTTTTGTCACTATTCTCAGCTTATTTTTTAATCAGAAACTATACAAGCAGTTACTACAGTAAAAGTTAAGGATGCAAAGGCAAACAAACCTTCAGACCTTGTATTACCAGTATGGCTTAAGGCTGCCCCTTGAGGATGTGTTTCTCTACAAGACAAGAAGCAGGACAGTTATGAGTAATGAGGAAGACTCATGCTCTGCATCCTAGGCATGGATCTTGGCAGAAAGGAATTATTCTTCTTGCTTTCCCAACAAATCTCCTATGTATACTACTGCCATGTGAGAGAGCTGAGGCTACATGGGCATCCTTAAGTTAGGGATTTTCCAGTTTCAGGAACACTATGGCGTTTTTAACATCACTTCTGGCAGTTAAATAAAAGAAATCAATATCAGCATCACAGCAATGCCCAAGAAAGGAAGATCAGAAGCTGGTGCCTGCCTAAGAATCCACTCAAAAGACTATGGGATTTTTAGTCTCCAGCTGGAAACTCATCAAAAGTGGACAGGAGATGCCTCGATGTCACATGGCATTAAAGGGAAGGTAAGAAAAATGATCTCTCAGGAGTACAGTTAAGTGTCAGTCCAAAATGGAACATTCCTAATAGTTAGAATGGGTGCAGCTATTTCCCTACTGGATTCAAATCAATATAAATCTGTGAAAAGTACTACTGCTGAGACCTTCTAATAACTGTAACTTTTTATTACTGAGAATATAAAAAATATATACAGGCAGGGGGATAATTAGAGCAAGGATTGTCAGATGATGATCAAATAGTCGGTTAAAAAACCCCAACAACCACCTCCTCAGACTTAATAATCCAGAGCAGTTACTCTCCTGTGAGCACGTATTTATCTATACCAGCAGGGGGTGACAAAATGTAATAAAAGTCTGTAAGTGAAGGTGGAATCCAGCTGTTTGGTACTCGAGTAAATGGATTAAGAGCCACATTAACACTTTCCTGCAACCAAAAAGTTGTGAACTTCATCCTGACACTTTTATGCACCTTTCTGTCCACAAATAATTTCTCAATCTCCTTTAACATTGGTCATTAAAACCAGACGATCTCAAACTATTTGAATAGATTAGCATAATGAGAGAGAGCAGACATTTTTTCCTCAATCCAATTATTAAACTGTAATTTTCTAGTACCAAACCCAAAAACACGACAAGAAAATCGATTCTCACAACTCTCAATCCACCAAACTTCTGCAGAAATACAGAAGTCTGTAGTTGTGGACACCACCACACCAGCACTGCTGACAGAAACTTTTCGGATGTTATGAACAAGTGCTGCCCTCTCCTGGCAATTTATTTCTTCGACAGATCATCACCTCCCCAAGTCTGTGCTGCAAAATCATTACAATGCAAACAAAAAGGGAGGGGTTAAGATTTAGTTCTCTTGGTTGCTACAGCCAGGCAGAGGTGGTTTTGTGTCCTGAGTCCTCTTCCTTGTGAACAGTGCCTCCAAGACTGCTGCCCAGCTTCTTTCTGCCCAGGCACTGCCCCAGGCTGCAAACCCACAGGCAGCAGTGAAACCTACAGGACAGGAAGAAAGTTCCAGGTCCCATCCTACAACCTGGCCATGCCTGCTGTCTCCTCCAGCAGCTGCACAGTGCTTGTCCACCCATCACCTTTACTAGCTGTTGCCCATGCATAAGATACCACAGAGAGCTGAGCTACCAGCCTGCTTCCCCATCCTGCTGGGCAACTCATCATTCTGCCTTCAGTTGTGGGCACCTTTGAGTGAATTAAAAAGAGAGAAGCAGAAGGTGAAAGAAAGCAGTTCTGGCAGTTCTACAGGAAATGAGAGACATTGCCACCAGCTCAGCTGGTTGGGCAAGTGGTCCCCAATTCTTGCCTAGAATCAGGGGTGGGTGCCTTTTGTCAATCCCACCACAGAGCTTCAAAGCTCAGATGCCTGTCCATGCATTCACTGAACTGAAGATATTGGAGAGTGTTCCTGAACCAGGCAGAAATTCTGCAGCATTCTGGCTGAAGGCACAGCTCATTCACAGGGGAAAGAGGAAAAATGCTGAGAAATGCAAGCCACCCCAGTAATCTTAAAGAATTTAGGAATAGGTCTAAGAAGTGCAAGACTTCTCCAAAGGTTGTCACTTTTGTTTACAATTATGACTGGAAGTCATGTATAAGGAGTTCATGGCTATGTCATGTCTCCTGATTTGAAACGAAGGGTGTTGAGATATTTAGCAGTCCACAAGCTGAAGGTGGGGGTGAGGGAGACACCAAAATCAGAAACTAAGACCCTAAACACAAGTTTGCAACACAGATAATAAAAAAAACCCAAAACCTTCTTGCTTTCTGTAGCAATGAGAGTACAGGCAGTAGTACAGAGAGACCTCCAGAGCAGTAAGAGGGGGGCAGCATTTGTCTTGGCACAGTAGTGCTCTCCTTGCAGAAAAATGCAGTGCTTTTTCTCCATTTTGCTGTACAATAAAGATGACTTCCCAGGGAAAAAAGCTTGCACATTCTCCAAGACCTGCCAAGTCGTTCTGTACATATTAAATTCTAAGAGCTGCTGCCAATCTTCATTCTTCAGTTACAGAACAGCTTTATTTTCTTTTTTCTTTTTTTTTTTTTCTTCTTACCAACAGTTGTATTACCTTAAATATGATAGCAATTGGAATATCTTCTGATAGAGTGTTGTGCCTCAGGTAAAATCTTCCTTGTTTCACAACCAAATTTGTTCTGCTCTTCTTCTCATGAGTGGAACTGAAAAAAAAACAAAACAAAACAATGTTCAACAAGAAGTCTGCACTGATACTGCTAGAATCCTCTCTATAAAAATTATCAATCTTGAGCAATATTTCAACCAAATTAATTTTACTTTCTCCTCTTTTCAAAATTACATTAAAATAGACAGACATCACCTCAAAACTCCAACGTAATAGAGTATTATCACCTGTGATGGGCAAGGTCAATATTCAACTTAAGAAAATACTTTTCAAAATCATCTTTGCATGCTTTATTTTTGACATGGATGTAACCAGTAAAGTGAAACTGGGGCTCAGTACTTTGTGATGCATGTTTAACTCCATCTAGGCTTACTGTGGAACAGTAAAGTAGCTAGAAGAGATGTGTGAGAGGCTTCTGGAGAAGAAAAAAAAAGCCCTCACACTGAACAGTCACAAGCAACATAATATACCAGTGTGCAGCTTAAAAACAGTTTATGTTTTATCATACAAAATGACAGTAGCAAGAGAGCACCACTGAAGAGCTACATGTTTTAACTGTTAAACCATACTAGGAAGAAAACCACACAGCTACTTCAACTACAGCAATAAATTTGACAGATTTGGGTTTAACTCCTTTATGTAATTGCAGGCATTTAGCATACCTGGTAACAGAAGCACCGACTGTGCCTTTTCTATCAGCTTCAACAATGATTCTGTTTTTGGATAACTGCTCTTGAATAAGGATGACTTTCTCTACACCTTTAACAATGAAATAGCCACCTATTCAATAGGAAACAAAGATTTTCCATGTCAGTACCCTTGCACCTCAGTTGCCTCCTTCATTATGACTCTTGATATAAATTATTAGAAAGTAAATAGTAAGTACACAGAAAATAAAACAGAAGAGTAAATTCTCCCTTGAAAAAGTAAAGAATAAACTCTGTGTGGAACTTACGATAACTAGAAAAATGTCCCACCAGACTAAACAGAATTTTGCTAGACTTGCTCACACATAGTACTTGGGATTTAAGACTATATTTGCAAAAAACTTCAATAGAAAAAACTCACACGCAGTTTTCACACGCAGACTGAAAACTATAGAGCTGTAAAAAAAGCCCAAACCTGTAGGGTAGCCGTACTTACTAAAAAGAGGTAATAGAATTGCTAGTTCTGCAAATTAAGTAAAAAAATTGCTTGTCAGAAGAGTGTATCATAAAGACATCAAAAAAGAACTGGCCATTTCAGATGCTTGGTATAAAATACAGAAAATAAGTTTTACATAAATTACCAACTTGCTCTCTCCATCACTTCACGGAGAAATTTCTTTTGTGTTACTTTTTAAAATGCATTTTCATGCCCTTGTTGTAGCTAAGATAATATAAGGAATCTGCACATGCTGTGTTATGATTCTTCTCTTAAATTGTAGCTATTAAGGGCCCTCTAATACAGCACATCACATCACTGGATCTTGCCATCACAAGCACAGAACGTGTCCAGTGCATATTTGAAAGGTAGCAGATAAAAACCAAAGAGGTTGCCTGTTATGACCCTTCATCTGCTCTCTACATTTCAAATATTACCATCTAACACTTTCTTCTCACTTTACAAAGAGCAGCAAATGAGAGTTCCCACTCTGAGGGATGACATTATACTCCACTCTCCCCTGATCCACTTCATCTTAATGAATGAAATCTCTATGTATTCCCATAAACACAGCACTGCACAATACTATATACACTTCTCAACTTTTCCAAACTTCTAGTGTATAGTTTTGTGGTTGAAAACTCCATCTGAAAATACAAACATCCCAAAGTCTGAAGCATTTATTTCAAAAGTCTGCTAACTTCTTTTAGTTACAAGCATTCACTTGAGAAATTCCTACAAAATTTCAGTGGGAGAAAAACTACTAATGGGGTATTTCTTTGCTGAAAAAATTTAAAACTAAAAGCACAGATGGGAAAAATGTAAGTGCAAATGTACCTGGATCTAAAGGACATTCATTCAGTTTGGCAAATTCTGCTGGAGTTTTCCCAGTAAGAACACAATTGGAGCTCCGCAGCATTATAGGCATTCTGGAAGAGAAGCAGTTAGACCAGTACTTCAGATTCAGATACAAAAATGCGAATAGACAAATTTGGAACAAAACCCATGCTGAACAAACTGGAGAAAACATGTTTAATTACCACACATGCAAACTATGAACAACAGGCTTTTCCTTTAATCCCACTTTATTTCACCAAACACACAGTTTGAAAAGAGAGACTTGAAACTGGACATCTACTGGCAGAAACTGCAGACTTCCTATTTAATTTTTAGACAGCTACTACAGGCATCCATGACAAAAACAGTCAAGGACAATGACTACTACTGCAAATACTGGTCCCCAAAACCAGTACAGTCTGCACTGAAGAACATGCTATTGCAGATCCACTGCCACCAATCTCTTCCAACCTGGGATAAAGTCAAGGAATGTTCATGTTTATTTGGGTTTCGGTGTTCACATTGCAGCCTTCCAAGGAATTTGGCTTATTTGACAACTAACAAGCAATGATTTTACTGAAAAAGTTACTATTAAAAAGAGCACTATTATAGTCAGCTTCATACTGTACCTTTCCACTCAGTCTTTTTTATTAAAATTTCTGAAAGAACACATTTGTATTTCCAATTAAAAAAACCCCAAACAACTGCATTTTGCACAATAGAAAAACAGCTTATCACTACATCTACCAAAAGACCTCCATGCCCTTTAGTGTCTTCTACAAAAAAGTGGACTTCCAGTCCAGCTTAAAGAATTTCTCTCCTTGGTGGACAGCCTTGGTAAGACCTACATTCCAGGTGTTTGCTAAGCCATATTTTGACAAAATTTATCTATAAGCTCTACTATGCAATTATTTGCAACCTCAGAGACATTTCATTGGAAATTACTCCAACAAAAAATAAGATTAGGTGGCTCTTACTAATGAAGTTGTATTTATTTTCTTCAAATCTTACTAATTTCTTGCCCATTTTCATATTCTTATATCTTAAAATAAAATTGATGAACTCAAAATTCTGTATTTTGAAGAGGATAAAAAGCTATCTTGTTACTACAGTGCTCCATACAGATAGCCTACTTGCTTCAGTTATTTCACTGAGAAAGTTTTTCCTAGAGGTAAGAAGTTTCATATGATAATCATATTCTTGACACACACACAGAAGAAACCTAATATATTGGCTATTTATATCAGAAACAGTAACTAGTTGGCCTAAGGAAACACAAAATGGAGTATATAAATGCCACCACTGAGAACTCCAGTGAAACAGATGTCATCAAGTATCTATTCTTCATTTCACATGCAAACAATAAAATATTTTCCAGATCACATAAGACACTATAGTAAATCACTCTCCGTTTGAGGACAGAATCTAATTTTTTTTAATATCTGAAATAATCAGAAAGAATGGGAAGAAAATGAAAGTAAAAATAGAACACACCATGAAATAGTTCAAAGGACTCAAATGTAGATGGTCTTTTTAAAAGTTTTCTTAAGGAATTAATTAGAACAATAAACTATTATTTTAGCTAATGAAGCTTGGTTCTGTAATTGCACTGCTCTGTAGTGTTCTACTAACAAAGTTAAAGTATATTTTTTTTAATATAAGAGCTTAAAATTTTACTACAGAAATGTAACTTCTTAGGTATCTATCCTTTTTTTCCTGCCAGGATTCTGCCTTTGGCAGGATGCACATTCACACAGTAAACAATTTCTGTAAGGTACTGACCTTAAATGCCAGCAGGGTTGGTCTTTAAGAAACCTTGTCTACAAAAGCCAGACACTTTTATTGCCTTTAAAATGGAAATGTACTTTCAGTAAATGCTAGAACTTCCAGGTATTTTCCCTTTTTGTCATGGTTAAAAGCTTGGTTTTCTCCCTAAGGAACTTCATTTTTTCTTTAAGAAATTGGATGTCCTCCACAATACTAACAACCTCAAGTCATTTGACATCCAGTCAAAAACAAAAACAGCAAAAAAATCCCAAACTTTCCTCCACAAAGCTCAGCCTTGGCTCTAAAAACCCTAGTTTCAAACGTGAGCTAAACCTTATACAGAAGTAATGCTTGCTTTAGTGGTTCTACCATCCACCTCCACAGATGTATCTCTACATACTCCATATGAAAGACTCAATAATTCGCCTACAAAGCAAACATGATTATTTTCATTTTACAGTAATACAGCTTGAAGCTCTAGTGTTCTTTCATATATTTCCCTCTATGGTTTTATAGCAATCCAAACATAGGCAGCATTCATCCTTATATCACCCTTCCTTCTTTAGAAGGAAGCAGATTTTCATAAGCTTTTGGAAAACAAAATTTTATAACAAAACCTAACAATCACATCAATACAGATGTTAATCAAGATTTGCCTGCTCACTCTCTATTTTTAACACTGAAGCAAGGTTAAACTACATTTATTTTGCAGTAAAAACTCTTCCCAGCACAGCAGCAAATGAAAACAAATACCAGAAACTTGACAAATGGTGTTTTACCTGCCAATGGGTAATGCATTGCGTATGATCCTCTGGCTACCTCGGGTGTATTCAATGTCCACTGTAATTGGGGCAGAATAAGTCATGTCTCTCAGACGGCACTAAAAAGAGAACAAACATATGCTTGGATGATGGCTTGCAAGCTGAAAAGTCTGTCTTAGAACATCCCATGTTTCCTGTAGGTGCTCACAAAGAAATCAAGTAAAGTGAAGCTTAACACAGCTTTTCATGGTACCTGGACTATGTTTGACAGTCTCCTGCTTGAAAGAAAATTTTAAAAATGCTCAAATATAAAGTGATGCTGCAAAAGCAGCCAGGGGATACGTGCCTTCAAAGGACAGTGCTGCCAAACATAACTTCTATACTTTTGTATATTATACCTCTATAAATAATATTTATAATGTTATATAATTTGCATATTCTACTTTTGTTTGATTAAAAACCAGGCCAAATCAGCAGGGCTGACACAAAGACCATATTATGCCACAGGCTTTGAGGGCAGCATTCAACTCATGGACGTTTCCATATGAAGACTCTCAACAGCTGAAGAGTTGTGCCCTCATGTGCAGAGGAAGAGTAACACACAGGAGTAGAGTGACACTGCACTACCTTATCTCACTGTATGGTACTGTTTCTGAAGATGACTTCCAGAAGCCTCACTACAGTATCACTTCCTGTAAAGATGACCAGAATTTTAAAATTCCTCAGATATCAAGAGAAGCTGGATATAGGTATCTGTATCTATCATCATATAGCTCAAGGCTCAATTATTTCTAATCCAATCTTTCTGCTCTGCTCTCATCCTCACTCAAAGACTCTGTTGCTAGACCTTAATATATTACATATCTTCTTGCCAAATAAGATTTAATTGCATTTGCTAAATACAGCACAGCAACTGACAGGTCATTCATGACCTCACTGAGCATTTCATACCTTTGAGTCTCACAATTACAGGTTTAGTAGTATTCAGATCTGCACATTTATGGTTCTATAGTCTTTCAGTGCATTGATTGTGCACATAATTAATGTGTATTGGAGATGCAACTGTATGGAAAAAATGCCTCAAGTATCACTGCAAATTGTATGCTCCTTCTCTCCATATTAAAAAGGAAACAACCTCTCTAGTAATAAAATACTCCTGTTCATCAGCAGTTTTCAAGCTGTGACTTGTAGAATACTAGGTCCCATTGTGCCCCAAGAAACTTCACTGAACTGAAAAGTAACTGAGAATATTTCCATTTTCTAATTACTTTAAATTAATCTGTATGAATAGTTGACAAAACTCCCATAAGGGCTGCATAAGAATGAGTTAGACAGTTTCATTAGTATTATTTAGGGAAAAAAAGGCTTCAGGAGTCTTTGTGTATACTCTGTTCACAGAAGACACAGATATAAAATAAGAATTACACAGTGCAATATTTCAGCATTTGTATTTTTGTATCACCTTCCTTGATATAAATTCCCCTTATGATAGATACTTATAGATAAATGCAGGCATAACTTGATCTTTAAGGAAACCAAGGATAATAAAACTCCCAAATTTGACTGAAAATAGGTAAAATATGCAGACTCTTACTAAAATCTGATCATTTTAGGTGTCTTTGGGAAGGAATTTTATAAGCCTGTAACAGAAAAATGTAATGACATACTCCTAAATATGCAATCTTTTTGTTTTGCTTTGTTATTTGTTCTATTTTGGTTTTAATTTTACCCCTGGATTGACCTGGTCAGCATCATATTTAAGGAAATAACTGTGGCCTCTGTGTCTGTATAATACACTGGAAAAAAAAAAGAAAAGGGGGGGAAATTATGCCCTAGCATTAAGCATCATTGAGGATATATCCAAGATGTGAAAGTAGTTTATTCTAAATTCAAGGTCAGTGTGCTCTATGAAGCATTTATTTTACACTCTTCTGCTTGTACAGTCACTTTAGCTATACAGTAAGCAACCATTTTAAAACCTGGATTTTTAGATACAAGCTGTATAGCCACAAAAAAAGTTTTGCAAGCAATTTAATTCATATATGGAAAATATGCATTTTGTGCACATTCGTAACAACTGATTCAACATTAGCTACATACACAGTAGTAGCAGTAGAGTACCAGGAGCTGTCCTTTACTACATCTAATTGTACTGCTGATGGATGCATTACTTGGCTTTCTTAAAATCTTTCATGAACGAGATTTGACTCAGGTCACTGGAGACAGAACCGTGGCTACGCACAGGAGGCAACCACTAGATGGCCCTTGTCGCAGAGTATCGCCAAAGCACAGAATGTCTTTCGGAAGAGTCTCAAGTGTGCCACATGCATTAAAAGAAAACAAACAAAGAAACCCAACAAACAATTCAATCAGCATCACGTGTACATAGCAAGGATACAAAGTGTCTCATATGTGAGCTGATTTATTAGGCTGGCAATATGATGTATGTTGGTGTCATTCCCATGATCAGTTCCTGTTCTGAGTCCAAAAAGAGGTGTCAGTGCCTCTTGTTGCAGAGGTATAAATCTCAAAGCACAGCAGCAGGAGAGAACACTTTGTTCCTGAGCAATCTCTGAAGGGAACTGAATGGCTTTAGATATCAGGAAGCAATCCTAAAAGGTCTAAACCATCTCAGTTTATTGCTTTCTTGCACATACAGAATCTACCTTACACACTGCCAAATGCAACAGACCCTGGTTTCAGTCACAGAAACATTTATTCTCCAATAGGTATCTTTAGTTCAGAAGTACACAATCCATTTGTTAACCCGCATGTTCACAGCAGTTCAAGTAAGTTTAATATGCTCCTCACAAAGCTAAAGCTTTTCTGCAGTTTCTTTTAATTTTATCAACTTCCATCTTTTTCTACTTAAAGCTTTCAAGTCTGCTCTCAGACTTAAAAAATTAACAGAAAAAACAACAGACTAGGAACCAAAAGGGAAACTAGGGTGCAGACAGTACCTAGGCTAATATTTAAGTTAATAAAAACATCAAAGAACACTACAATGTAGTGTGAGGAGTGAGGACTTCAGCTCTGTCATGAGAGGAACCACAAAATTCAGCAAGCACTTTCACAGAAAGCCACTCAAATACACCTTCCACAAAGCACTGAATAGAGCTACATGCACATGCTATGGAAAACAGAAGAGAAAAATTACATTTATTACATGATGTTTAAATCTCTGAGGCTTCTTTCTACAGTGATGGTGGAATGTATTCTATCACATAATGTAGTACACATGTACTAAAAATTAAATTACATACAGCCATTTTCCAAGACATTCCCAAGATCAAATAAATAAGATAGATATAAGTATCAATACCTCATGAGGTGATACAGGTCGTGTCACATTGAAGCTTTCTTCCACATCTGGAGTACCCACATAGATATTCAGGTACCTGTAAGACAAACAGTTCCAAAATGAGCAATGAGACAGATATTTTTCAGGCAAGCTGAAGGACACAGAATTCACTAAAAAATGAAAATAATTTGATTAATGTAGGCTGCTTAATAGTGAACAGTGAGTCTTCCCATAGTAACTCATTCCCAAAGTAACTCAAGTAACTCATTGTATTTGAGCTATGTTCTAGTAAGTAAAAATTTAGACTGCACATGCAATGAACCCCAAGCTACTTTTGCAAATAGGTAATAAACTCTCTTGCCTGCCACTTGACATTACTAAATTACAGGAAATGGTGACATAAGGTATTTTTAACAGCTAGCTATTAAGTCTGCTTCACAAGATTACTCTTTATGTCTTCTCACCTTGCAGCACTCCAAAAAAAGGACAAGTAATAGAAAATACTCTCTTTATTTGTACTGGTGCCTAAGAACATTTTATAGCCAATACCAAACCCATGAGATAAAACTGATGCTATTAATGAGATGGAAATAATTTCACTTACTTCAAGTACCACATTGGGTCAGCATCACTTGTAACTTTTTCATTGGCCTTCATGATTTTCTTTATCTGGGGGGCAAAAAAAATTAAACTAAATAGAATTATGTACCTTTTCTGAGTACTAAGAGACACTTTCCTCCCACCCAGAAAGCATACCTCTACATTGATGAAATAGTTGAATGAGTCTATGTGCTGCTTCACAAGTCCTTTGACCTGGAAAATACATGCATGAAGCAATTAAATTAGCTTCAGTAACATTAATCACATAAGGCAGAAATTAAGCATTTATAAGTGCTTTTGGACCTGTAATGAATTCTTTCAGCTGACAAATTTCTGGGAACTTCCTGGACAATCAGTTCAGTTCTACACTGTCTGTTTCTAGGTTTACACTGGAGCTGCCCTTGTTCTTTCAGTCAGAAAAGTAACTCAGTAATTGTACAAAGTAAACACACAATAAACTTAGAAATTTATATAAACAAACAAGAGCCACGCAAGTCAAAATATTTTTATCACTTTGTTCTTATTTTGAAATACTTTTTATCACTTAGAGTAAAACTTATCATGCGTGTTGCTTGAGAAATAAGTTGTCTGCACCCTAAAGAGAGCAGCTGGCATGAAGAGGAATGAGAGCCACTGACACCTGAGATGGAAGAGAAATGGGGTGTCAAAGAGAGAAGTCATTAAGCAAAGAAACAGCCACAGGAGGGCAGGACACCCATAAGAAATATGAGGTTTATTTGTAGGCAGGGAAACAGAGAACATTCCCAGGAGGAATATCACACAGAACAAACAGTACACTCTTCCTCCAGGTTATGAGTTGATACAGAACATTTCCAGGTTTGAAGGCTAGGGTGTTAATAGCTATCAAATGAAGGGGGTTTACACTATGTAAAATGATCTGGAATCAATGAAAAAAAGGAAATATTATGGTTTGAAGGAAAAAAGCATTCATCTTGTTAATAGATTGGTGTTTGCAGAAATAAAAGGTGTAACTACCCGAATGTCAGTGCAAAATCAGCTATGAAAAGGAAAGAAGACTATCTGAGGAGCTGACATGCTCACAGAGGGCTTTAAGTCTTTTAACAATCCATGACAACAGGTTAAAAGATTTGAAGCTTCATATAGAAAACAGACACATTTATTTAGTTTGTATGACAGGCAACAGTTCATTCTGAAATTATTTGAAAAAACTGGGAAGCTTTGAATGACAAATCTAACTGCTCAGTGAAGCCTCCATGGGATAAAACAAAGGAGGAGTGACTCCAGAGCAAAATTATTTGAATTTTCCTAATTTACTAAAAACATCGTACAGCATATGATACAGGCAAGAAAATGTTATCGATTTGTAAGTGTCTAGAAATCGGGCCAGTGGCTCTTTCCATTTTTTTTCTATGAGGCAGTGTCACAACTTTACTGAAAGAAAACTCCACAAGAGAAACTGTAATGCACATCAGCTTTGTGTAGAACTATCACTGCTGGCATAAAAAAAAAAAACATGCAACAGAAAGGCCAGACCACCATCAGCAGCCCTGGAATAAAGAGCTCACTGGTTGGAAATAATGTGGGACAGATACATTTGGCAGAAAGCACACAGTAAATTGCACCTCACTATCAACAGCCCTCCCTTTTTCACAGTCTTGAGAATTCAGACAATATCACTAGATCAAGCTCGTGATGGAAGTTCATGTGGTTGCTAGGAGAGACACAGAAATGGGATTCATCAAGGTCCTGAAGGATCTTCACTGTAGGGAAAATATACACAATCCATAACTTACTTTTGAACTTTGCTTTCCTGCCAGGATCAAACACCTGAGGGTGCCACAAAAAGAGAAATGCATGTACTGAAACTGGGGAGGGAAGGAATTAAGAGAGCGAGACTGAAAAGAACCTTCCTGAAGCTGGCAACATTTTCAAAGACTGGTGATGGGTACAGAGGTGGCTGCAATTCCTAGAGGAACCTGTGAGCATCAGAGATTTTACCTGCCATCTTTATGATACAGTTTTCTTTACTGTCTTTCTCATTCCACACTTACAATTGTTTGTTAGTCCTGTTGTTACATCTAGCTGCATTATATATAGAACTGTGCCTTCAACTAATACCAGATTATATGAGTGGCACTGAAATTAGGACACCAGTAATATTTGATTTTAGTCAAGCTCTGACATTCATAAGGGAAGATATATATACATATTTAAGCCTTTACAGAATCCAGACATGTGGTTAGCTGTTTCCTATGACAAACACAATTACAAGCATAACACTATAGTCTCATATAAAGACCATAGGTGCCAGTAAAAGTATAAAACAATCTAGAATCATTACACCATATAAACTGTTTGTTCAGAATAGCCACACAAAAATGCCAGCCTTTAAAAGGATGCCTCCCAAAATTAATTTCCAGATAAATTTTTTTTTAAATCTATGTATATGAGTTCATCTGTAATTTCATGAACAACAACAAAAACATTGCAAAATACACACAGATGGTGAGAACAGGTATTCTGGGAAACAGCAAAAGCTAGAGGAGTGGGATGTAAATTAAGAAAGGAAATATGAGTGTTCATGCTATGAAATGAGTGCATAACACTAACCTTCAGAAATGCTGGTAGAAGTCTCCATTTTTCCTGAAAACAAAAAACAGTCTGAAATAGATTTCCAGAGACTGGCCAAACAACCAAGAGTATTTAAGAGCAACTAACTTTTAGCTGTTCTTAAGAACTAACTGTTCTATTAGTTTTACTTTAGATAAAGCAGCAAGAATCTCAGCCCTGGGAGCAGCAATTGCTGACATGAGTTTCTTTAAAATCTCCCAGTACCCTAAATTCAACAAAGACTAAGCAAAACTCTCCAAAGCAATGACAGATGTATGTACATCAAGGTTCCTAAAACCTTCTCCCCATTTCTATTCTTTGGTAATGGGAGGGGACATCACCCTACATCAGCCCCCACCTTTTACCCCCAGGGCATGGGAAGTCCACCCTAGATTTAGCATGAAAGATGTAGGTAGAGAGCATAGGAATAGCCAGCACAGAATGCAACTGCATCACTTGGCTCCAGAAAAGAGTACACTGAGCTATTCAAAGGGCATCAGCACCTCGTCATTTTAGTTTGACACTCAGCATTTAGAAGCACACGGCAATGCTGTAGGTGTGGTGTAAGGCTCCAGGGTCCCTCATGCCGCAGGGACAGGTAGAGAGATTGATGGCAAAGCACAGCACGAGGCTGTCGGGCTCCACTTCAGACGTGTGCTTACTACGCCACAAAAAACCCCCATTCACCCCAACCAAAGGGACCTGGGACACGGCCTTTTATCTCCTCCCTTTCCCCACGCGGAGCAGTCAGCAAACTGGACCAGCGCCGAGGGCAGAACCCTCTGGGCTCCTGCTGGCAGGGCAGAGGCCGGGGAGGGCACCCTGGGGGCCGAGGGACAGCCCGGGGGCAGAGCCCTCTCGCTGATGGGCTCCGAGCTTGCCCTGCACACCTATTCCTGGCCCCCCCAAGCCTACCTGCGCAGACAGATGGGGAACTCCGCATCCCTCTCCCCCCCCTCAGCTCAGCCCAGCCCCCTCCGACAAGGCCCGACGCCTGTCGCCCCTTCCCCAGCAGGGCGGCTCCCCGCTGCCGCCCGCCCCATCCCGCCGCTCACCTCCACCGTATTCACAGGAGCGGCCGCCTGCTCCGGAGTCAGTGCCCCCAGCTCCGTAGCCAAAGCTTCCATCCCCAACCCGGCACCGCGGCACCGACCCAACCCGATCCAACCCGGGGGACGAGGGACCTGCGGTGTCACAGCAAAACGCCTCCCTCCCGCCGCAACGCAGCGGCGCCCGAACGTTCCGGCAACAACAGAGCCCGAGTTGAAGCGAACGCAGACACGGATCCGGGGCGGAGGGTGGGGGCATTGCCAGGGGCGGGAAGGGCTCTCCGGACACCCCCCTCTCAATACCCTGTCTCCGCCTGTCGGGGGTTCCCCCCCTGAATTCTGGCGCCGGGACCCACCTCACCCTCCGCGACCCCAGCGCCGGCGGCTGCAGGCCCGGGAGTGGGCAGGGGGGCAGGGAATTATGAGAGTATAAACTGATTTTTACAGAGTTTTTAGCACGCAAAGCAACGTGGAGCATGAGTGCCATCATCTCCAAAGGTCCAAAAAGGAGCAGGTCCAAAGGAGGGCAACCAGGCTGGTGAAGGGACTCCAGCACAAGTCCTGTGAGGAGAGGCTGAGGGAGCTGGGGGTGTTCAGCCTGGAGAAGAGGAGGCTCAGGGGAGACCTCATCGCTCTCTACAACTCCCTGAAAGGAGGCTGGAGCCAGGGGGGGGTTGGGCTCTTCTCCCAGGCAACTTTCAACAAAACAAGAGGGCATGGACTTAAGTTGTGCCAGGGGAAGTTTAGGTTGAATATTAGAAAGAATTTCTTCACGGAGAGGGTGGTCAGGCATTGGAATGGACTTTCCAGTGAAGTGGTGGATTCTCCGTCCCTGGAGATATTTAAAAAGAGACTGGATGTGGCACTCAGTGCCATGGTCTAGCAACTGCAGCAGTGGGTCAAGGGTTGGACATGATGATCTCTGAGGTCCCTTCCAACCCAGACAATTCTATGATTCTATGATCTTGGTGACACACACAGGAGTGCTCATCTTCCTCGGCTGTAGGAGGACCCAGGAAACACTTGGTGAGCTCTGCACATCCCTGCGGCAGCTCAGTCTTTGCCCCTTCACGTCTGCCAGTTGTTGAGCAGGTTCTAAAAGCAGAATGTGAAAAGTGTAAACACACAGAATCCGGTTTGGCTCACATCCTGCATTTCTCAAGTTCCCCTGGTCTGTCTGGTCAGGCTTCTACCCAGAGCACGAAGGTCCAGGTTAAAGATGAGAGCAGCAACATTTCAGAGCACTTCCCTTTACTTTCCTGCCTACAGTGAACAGTCAGCCTGCAGAATTTGTTGAATATAGGGCAATCCTACAACATCCTACGTGGATATCCTTCCATCTAACTGAGTATGCTCACCCACAAATGGTTTCAGTTCAATGACCCACTCCCCTGTGACCTGGTGTGTTAGATGGGGATAGCTTTTAATCAGAAATCATTACTTCCACAACACAAAACTATAATAAATTAAAAGAGGGACTTAGATTATGGAAAGTTCCTTCTTACCTTTCTAAACCAAGCACCTGTTAGAGTTCTTTGTTCATTTTTTAAATCATCACACTCAAGAAACCCAAGCTCCACCAGACAGCACAAGCTTTCAGCTGTAATCTTACTCAAAAAAAAAAAAAAAAAAAGGAAAAGAAAAAATTCAGAAATTCAGACATGATTGAGTTGCACTCATTTTAGAAATACTAGGATTTCAAGAAACAACACGTTTTCAGCATATTCTCAGCACATCTGACCCACGCACATGCAGTATAACAAGTACTTCAAGCCCAGCTGAATTGTGCAGCTATTCTGCAAAACAGGAGCAATATGGAACCATCAAGCACTTTTAATTAAAAATCACACAAAGAAAAAAAAGCATATCCAACAGCTAAGTGTTGTCCAATTCTCCTGTAACCAAAAAAACCCCACAATTTTTAATAGTGTCAGATTCAAGCAAGTTCATAGCTTATCTACACATTGTGAACAAGACTGTTCAGTGGTTTTATACTGACCACCTTTCTTTGGTGATTCTTGCTCTTGCAGTCAAAAAGACAGCCAACAACTCCTTACTCTTCTGTCTTTATTGCCACTCACTACTCTGGAGATCTGGAATGTCCCTCCCCCCAACATCTTCCAATCTGAAGACTCTTTGTCTATTTAATCATTCCAAAGAGTAGAGCTATGATCACATATACAGATTACCTCTGTAGTGGGTTGAACCTGGCTGGATGCCAGGTGGCCACAAAGCTGTTCTATCACTCTCCTGAGCTGGACAGGGGAGAGAAAATACAAAGAAAGGTTCAGGGGTTGAGATAAAGACAGGGAGATCAACAATTAGTATCACAGACAAAACAGGCTTATCTCAAATAAATTATTTGACCTAGCCAATCATATCAGAGCAGGATAATGAGCAATAAAACCAAATCTTTCAACACCTCTCCCCTTACCCCTCCCCCCCCCCGAGATTCTTTCCTCCCAGGCTAAACCTTACTCCTAATTTTTCTCCCATAGGAGTCAGTCCTTCATAAATTTCTTGGATCTGAGCTTGGACAGGAGCACTCTGTGCTGGGTTAGGAACTGGTTGGAGGGCCAGGCCCAGAGAGTGGTGCTGAACGGTGCTGATCCAGTTGGTGGCCGCTCACCAGTGGTGTACCCCAGGGATCAGTGTTGGGCCCAGTTCTGTTCAATATCTTCATTGATTATTTAGGTGAGGGGATCAAGTCCATCATCAGCAAATTCACAGATGACACTAAGTTGGGGGGGAGTGTGGATCAGCTGGAAGGCAGGAGGGCTCTGCAGAGGGACCTGGACAGACTGGAGAGTTGGGCTGATTCCAACGGGATGAGGTTCAACACGGCCAAGTGCCGGGTCCTGCACTTTGGCCACAACAACCCCATGGGGAGCTCCAGGCTGGGCACAGAGTGGCTGAGAGCAGCCAGGCAGAGAGGGACCTGGGAGTCTGGATTGACAGGAAGCTGAACAGGAGCCAGCAGTGTGCCCAGGCGGCCAAGAAGGCCAATGGCATCCTGGCCTGGATCAGGAACAGCGTGGCCAGCAGGTCCAGGGAAGTGATTCTGCCCCTGTACTCAGCCCTGGTGAGGCCACAGCTCGAGTCCTGTGTCCAGTTCTGGGCCCCTCAGTTCAGGAAGGAGATTGAGGTCCTGGAGCAGGTCCAAAGGAGGGCAACCAGGCTGGTGAAGGGACTCCAGCACAAGTCCTGTGAGGAGAGGCTGAGGGAGCTGGGGGTGTTCAGCCTGGAGAAGAGGAGGCTCAGGGGAGACCTCATCGCTCTCTACAACTCCCTGAAAGGAGGCTGGAGCCAGGGGGGGTTGGGCTCTTCTCCCAGGCAACTTTCAACAAGACAAGAGGGCATGGTCTCAAGTTGTGCCAGGGAAGGTTTAGGTTAGATATTAGAAAGAATTTCTTCCCGGAGAGGGTGATCAGACATTGGAATGGGCTGCCCAGGGAAGTAGTGGATTCTCTGTCCCTGGAGATATTTAAAAAGAGACTGGATGTGGCACTCAGTGCCATGGGCTGGTAACTGCAGTGGTAGTGGATCAAGGGTTGGACTTGATGATCTCTGAGGTCCCTTCCAACCCAGCCAATTCTGTGATTCTCCTACAAAAGTCCTTCCCCCACACTGCAGTTCCTCATGAACTGCCCCTTCCATGAGGCAGGCAGTCTCTCAGGAACAGACTGCTCCAGCACAGGTCCCCAGTTGGTCCACAGGTCCTGGCAGGAACTCTCCTCCAGCAGAGGTTCTCCATGTGGACACAGCCTCTTTCCAGGCACCCAACCTGCTTGGCTGTGGGGTGCTCCACAGTTGGTAGAGATCTGATCCCCCGGGAATCTCCATGGACTGCAGGGGGAGAGCCTGCCTCATCAAGGTCTTCATGGGCTGCAGGGGAGCACATCCTCACCTTTCTCCTTCACTGACTTTGGTGCCTTCACAGCTGCTTCTCTTACTTTGTCATTGCTCTCTGGCTGCAGTTGTACTGCAGTTTTTTAACCCCCTACTTAAATTGCTTATCACAGGGGTGCTACCACCATCACTCATAGGCTCAGTTTTGGTCTGAGACAGGTTTGTCTTGAAGCCAGGTAGCATGGGGTCTATCAGGATATAGAGGAAGCTTGCTACCAGCTTCTCAGAGAAGCCTCCACTGCCACCACCAAGCCACACAAACCAAATACACCAGGGTCAGATTCAAGGCAGTGACTGTTTTGAATCTGGATTAAGGTCACTGCTCCACACTCCAGCTGCAACTGAGAGGGTAGAGAAAAAGAAGAGTCACAACATTTTATTAGTGCAGTCATTTATCTTCAGCATTTAACAATCCATTACATTTAAGAAATAATTAGCATAAATGGCTTTTCACTGCCAATGATATCACAAACAAAGTTTAATGCATACAAAACCTCAAATACAAACCTCTGTATTTCAACAAAGAAAGCTGCTACAGAACGGTATCTTGTTTCACAAGGACAAGTTCAGAGTAGAGGCAAGTGCATTTCTGCCACAGTAGCGTAGACAGCATGCAACACGACGTTAAACAGATGCAATGTCCACGTTTAAAACATTAAATAAAAAGTAAGATACATTGAAACATTAGGCCATGCTATAAAATGCCCTTTGCAAGTCACCTTAATCATAAAAAAAACCCCAACCCAATGAATTCTCATTTTTTTGATTATTTACTGGTAAAAACTAGTATGACAGTTTCCCCAGTACATTAGACATCTACAGTTTTATATTTTTACCATAGAATGCATATAAAGTTATGATAAAAAGTTCATAATCATGTCATAAATCATCTTCAAATGTTCATAAAATCCCCTTTTGGCTGAAGCTCAAAATAGTTTAGGTTCTTTCTAAAGACACAGCAAATGACTAAAACTTGACTCACAATTGCTTTTGAAACATTATTCTCAATGATTTTTGAACTGCATATCAAAATTTCATAATCATCTGAGCAAGCCCCTTTTACCTAGTGGCACAATTACTGTATTCTAAGAGCTCCTTTTCTCTTAGGGTTTTTAGGCTTCAGGAGACAGTTCCCTTTAAAATACACGTTAATCTTTATTTTGTGCTTTATTTTTTTTTACAAGGGATAGAGGAGAAGTGCACTAGAGAAATTTTTTTCTAAAAAGACATCTTGAATAAAGGTTTTCTTATCATTTGCACACAGCCAAAGTCCTTGAACACCAAGAAACAACTGGCTAGAAGTAATTTCCCTTATTAGAGTACACAGTTCTGTAAAAATGGACTACAAAACCACAGTGATAATAATGCCCAGTTGTTTAGACCTTTGTGACAGACATAATATTGTACATAAATTTGTGACACTAAACTTTTATGGGCAATTTCTGTCTCTTCATAAAAAATAGATTGTAATATAAAATTAAAACCGAGCTATATAACTTGTACCACATGGAATTTATATATGACATTTTAAAAGGATTACTGTGTTAATATATTAAAAAAATTATTTTCAAGTAAATAATTCCATTTCATAGACATGAACATTTATTCCAGCAGTATCTACTCCCAGTAATGTTTTATGCAAAATAAAGCCTATGTAAACTTACAGAAGTTTACTTCCACATTTAATTTTAAGCCTAAATATTTTCTGTATGCAAGATTCCTGTTGCCTTAAATGGGAACTAAGTATTCTGAAGGAATTTGAAAAAAACTGGAGTATTTCTCACAGACTGTGCAAGTGAATCTAACCACATTTTCAAGAGTGACTAATCATTTGGGTTCTGGCTTTCAGAATCAAGAATGTTTTGAAAAGTTTATGGCCTCATCCAACAAAAGGGAAAATTGCCCTGTGGTACTCCATAAGGTCATCCTCAGGTCTGGGAATAAAGGTCAGAAAGACCTAACGTGAAAGTACTTAATACCCATTAAGATCAAAGATCACTACATACACATATTAAAGATTTAAGATCTGTATGACCTCCACTGAATAAACAAAATGCTTATAAACATTATATACAGAACCTTACTCCACCCATCCACAATCATTGTTTTAGGTGTTTATCATTCCTCAGTTACAGCTGAGAAGTTCTGAATAATTCCTACTTTAAATGATGAATGCTGCTTCTATAACTGCTGTACTCCAAACAGTTTATAATACTGGCAATCATTGATGTAAGAAGCTAAGTTCTGGCTATTGGCTAAGACCAGTAGTTGCAGGAGTACCAGGATTTGGCTTAGTATGAACCTGGTTTTGGTCACAAAAGCAGCTATGCTGTCCTTTTTTGTTTCCAAGTCTTTTGAGAGACATAATTGTTTTATAAGATGTTGCTATAAAAAAATACATTGTATCTACAATCATTTTGCTATTTCATAATTGCATTGCTCTATGTAAATATATTTAAAACTTAGTTTTTCAATCTTATCAAGTACTTTGCCAGCTCTTACCCACTCTAAGTCATAAATATTTGCCTTGATAACTAATAATTCACTGGATATTACAAGTGACACAATCCATTAAACAAATTTAGTCTATTAACATACATATGGCCTTGAAATTAATTTATTTCCAGTGAATTTCAGATGCTATCTGCATACATTTTACACGATCTCTCTCATTAACAGTCACTGCAGTGGGCTGTTCTAAATGGGGAAGCCGGATGGCTGTCTTGGGAATAGGTCATTTTTTAATTGGCAGGTGTTTCTGTTTCTGCTTTCCCCATTGGTGTCTCAGGAAAAAGCAGTTTTCTAAGTATGCTTGCATAGAATGGTCCATACACTCTTTTATTGAAGTTTACAATGCTTGCATATTGAGATCCAACAAATTCCATCTCCGACTGAATGACAGAAAGGCCTCCTGGCATAGCAGGCATACACTTATGGAAATCTGGAAGAGCAAGTAAGCTTCTCATGAAGAACTGGATTCGTTTGTCTGAAATGGAACATGGAAGTATGCTCAGAACAAATGTAAACACAAGATGAAGCCATTCTTTTTGTAAGCATCCTGCACATAAGAAAAAAACAAACAAACAAAAAAACCCAGACTCCAAGCAAAATAACCCACACAAAAACCCCAAAGAAGGTTAACAACTCTTTCCCAACCCATGCTGCAATGGGAAACAATACTGAAAGCTGCTTCAAAAGTTGCCTCCTGCAATGTGGACACAGCATAAACCTGCTACAAGAAGTTACACTACCTAATATGAAGTGGACTCGAGGAAAACAAAAAAACACAGTAGGCTTAAATTCAGAACTGACAAAAGGGAGACTGAATAGCACTTATTTTTCTTATTCTTCAAAACGCTGGTGTATCTAGGCTTGTTTGTAGACACTTTCAAAATTCATTTCTAGCTGCCACTAACCATGCTCTGCACCATACCAAGAACACCATCTATAGGTAAACAATATTTACTTATTCTTAAGAGTTCACTCAGTATTTTACTGCACTAAGTGCTTTTTAAAAATTATTAGACAGCCAATTAAGCTTGATGGAAGTTTATATACAGACATATACAATAAGATGTATGATCTTACTAACCAATCAAGGAACTGATGGGATTATTCTCCTCAACAATATGAGATATTTGACCTATTAAATTACTCTGCATATCTGCATCAAGAGTGGGAAGACCTCGTTCAGTTAGAGACCTGTTCACTTTGCTGCAAATCTGGACGCCAATAGCATTCAGAGCCTCCTTAAGATCAAAAGTTCTGGAAGAAAGAAATAAGAAAGCATTAAATTTTTCAGTTTCTGTAGCATAGGCCATAAGGTGACCTCACTTATCTCTTTTCCTTTTTCCAAATTCTCATTGCAGAGAGCAGGCTGAAAGGAAGTTATTTTTCACAGATTTACATACAGCTATAGAACACATCTCCACATGGAAGAGGAAATAAGGACATAATTGTAATTCAGACAGGTATCATAGTTTGAACAGAGGAACTAAAATTCGAGTAGAAGGAACTAAAGAAGAGGGTCTCGGGACCCCGAGTGATCCTCAGGACCCTGAGTGATCCAAAAGGAACAGAACAGAGGGGTCCATTCCCTCCCATTCCCTGCCCACACTCTATCAAAGCTCAGGCAGACCCCAGCCCCTCGCTTCGCTGCTGTTCCCCTGTGCTCCTTTACCCCCACCTCGCCTCCTGCTCTCCAGGATCCACATCCATCAGGTGCTGGGAAGAGCTGTGATTCCCCTCCTGAGTCAGCCCTGCCCTGCCCCTCCCTCTTAAGACCCTCTTCCTTCAGTTCCTTGTACTCAGGCTTTAGTTGCTCCACTGAAACTGTGACAGTGGGAAAAGTAATTTCAAGCATGCAGCAGTTCCTTTTGCCCTTATGCTTAGGTGTTTTCCTGGGCCACCTGCACAGCATTCTGTGAGAAAAAGCAGAGTGGAAAACTAGGATACACTCTTTCAGATCACATCAGACTCGCTTGCAGTGCAAGTGGCAGCCAAATAGCTGAAACTACCTCAAACAAGGCTGAAGCAACTGGCAAGATAATTTGGTCAATGTACTGCCACAGCCTCTCCCCTGTATTAGAAGCATATGGGTGAGCTTCAGTACAAAGGCTCCAAATCCTGTAGACTAACATTAAGATTTCATTAAGGCATAACTTTGAAAATATGCACCTAGCATACAGTGAACTTAAAATGTAATGAAGTATAGATAGATATTATTAAAATTCAGTATCTTCCTATTATTAACAAGCAGTGGCTATGACATTTGAATTGTTTCCAAAGGTTTTCAGATCCACATGGTATTTCCCATTGAAAAAATACGAGTGATAAAAACAAGGCCTTACTTCTTGTTCATGCCTTCAAGGAGAGGAAGAGAGATCCTTTTCAGTTGGTCAGAAAAATCAGGCACATCTGCAATTGCTGCACCCACCATATTGTTTGTTATGAGACAGACACAAGCTATGATTTTTAATTGATTGAGCTTCTCTCTCAACTCTTGAAGACGAACTTCATCTGTTATTAGAGTCTGGAATTGAAGCAGTAATACTAGTTTAGAAATATGGAGGGAAAGAGATAGGGGAAATTACAGACACAGTATACAGTCACAAAACATTAATATTTTCAATCTTAAACAGGCAAAATCAGAAAAGGCAGCAGCTGAAATATCCTGAATATGTAGCATTGCACAAAGTATCTTTATGTACGAGTACCAGAGGCCTGTGGCAGGAAAAAAGGTAATGCCTTCAGGGTACAGGAAACTGAGGACATTTCACCTTATTCCTCATGACTTCTGAAAGAAATGTGACAAAAAATGGAGAATGCTTAGAGGATCCAGAAGACATCACAGTGATCGAGGTTACGGACTGAGTAGTCTTCAGGCTTCAGCTGTCCTTTGAAAAATATCAATCTGTATCTGATGGGCAGTGATGAACAACTCATCACCAGTTCAGCCAGCAGAGCAGGTTCTGCAAGTGATACATAACCTGCTACACAAAAAAAGCCACTTGATCCTACCTAAGAATTTAAGTTATTCCCTCACCAATATGTAGCTAGAGTGACTTCAGTTAGAAAGAGTTCATCCTAACCAAATCGCTTCATTGAAAAGCACAGGGAGCCTTAACCTTCAACTGTTTGGTACTAATTTCATGGTGTGACAAAACTACAACCACCAGAGGATAGCCGTGTGCAGCTCTTATTTAAAACTGTTTGAAGGAAAGTAAGAATAATGTTGTTTCCCTTTTGTCCACGGACAGAGAGCACTCTGTATTTAGAAAATTAGCTGCCAGACCACCCTAAGTATAGCTAAAGGGGCTCACTGCACATGCTAATTTTAGCTGTGACTGATAGCAACTTTCAAATTGGCTTGACAGAATGCTGCAGAGGTCTATAATCAAAGTTGCAGGGAAAAAATGATCATTGATTCTTGAAGCAATTATTTATACACATGGAGAAAGATGGATATCTACTTAAGAGGACTTCAAGTTTTTACTGATTCTGTTCTAAAGCAGCAGTGATCCCACCACTTCCTGGTGCTGTTAGAAAAACAGGATGCTGTCAGTCAGTTCTCTCAAAGACACAGAATATTAGAGACTTGTACTGCTGTTAGTGCAAGTCCAGCCTTTGACCATGGCCAAGACAGGTCCTAAGGTGGAGCTGGTGAGCTATAACTGGATAGAAGAAAAAAACTTTGTTGTTGTTTTTCATTGCTGACTTGCCTCTTATTTCAGAAACTAGATTAGCACATGCCCTCCTAAATTCACTATTTAGAAATTAAGGAAAGAGAGAGAGAGAATATTTTACCTCTTGTCATCAATATCAGGATTACTATACTATACCAGTGTTTTCATATAGCTAGAAATCTGAAGACACTAAAACACTTCTTACCTCTGGAAACGTTTTACGATAATCCCATTGTAACAGTTTCAAATAGCCATTATTTAGCACCAGTGTAGGACTAATAATTGGTTTAGAACTACTATCAGCACCAGGAGATGATGACAATTCATCAGAAACAGATGACAGTTCATCTTCTATTGATTCCTTTATCCATTCTGTTGTGAGATCCAGGGCACCTAAACATTGCAAATCAGCACATGTTTTACTGCATGTTTCCATCAGTGCAAGTAGTAGCTTGAGGAAAAGAGTTGTGTAAGGAAACAAGAGTATTGAACTTCTGAAGACCAAACAAACATAGCTGACAGCTGAATCTTCACATATAAATTCCCTTCCTCATTTTTTTCCCTACTCTTCATCTTCTGTGAGTCACCTTAATATTCTAGCTATGTTGTACAAACACAACAACAAATTATTAGACTTCAGCTAAGATTTTAGCTAAAGACTCAAAGTCCAAGTTCTCGAAGCATTTTCCTCCCTTTTCCAGGGACATCATGGAACTAGAAAGTAGAGGTGAAGGAAGATAAACTGTATTAACAGCAAATGAAACACTTCTTAAAGAGTTCTTTCTCAGGCTGCATATATAAACACTGCAGGCCTATCCGTTGCTCATGGTTCCCATTTTAGAAGTCCCTGGCCCAGATGCTCATAAGCTTACTTTTCCTTTTTGGAAAAATGTATTTCTTTAAGACTCTTTAGCCATATTACACACAAAAAAACCCACCTTGTAACAGCAGGTAGGTCAAGTTGACTTTGTATTACCTAAGAAGTTTCTCAGAGCTTGCCTTTTGTTTATTTAAAAAATTGATCATGTCCCAACTTTCAAGCACACTGATTTTAGACATTTACTTCAAACAATACTCTTGCTGCCTGTAGATGTCTTTCAGATGTAGAGCTCTGCCTCCAGAGAGCAAGAGCCCATTTGTCACATACCAATTTAGCAAATACAAATTTTTCTGAAAGCACCACAGATTACAGACAAACACCTTTATAGCAAGTTAAGCAATTGCCCATTGATAGCTTGCTTGTGAAAAAATTTCTGCATTAGTTGGATCCAGACAAGAAACTTAAATTTTTCTCCAAATTAACTGTAATTGATAGATTTTTACATCATATCTTTACGTTGTCCTCTTTTAAAATTAAATTAAACATAGCATGATACCTACTTGGTGTTTCTTCAAGAATTTCCTGGAATTTTGCTCTTTCATAGTCCACCAAATTATGCTGAAGGTATGGCCTAAGGCTTTGAATTGTGTAATTAGCCATATCCATTTTCATCAGGTCCAAAACACGGAATATTTGCCTGAAAGGAGAGTTTAAAATCTGACAATTACAATAGTCTATTGATGTTAGCCAGCACATGTCAGGTACACCTACATTACCACATCAATTTCAGTTCTGGGAAAAGTAAACTCCTTCGGTGATATTTCAGTGTAACAGGTATGTTACCCATCTTCAGGTATACTTGAAAGAGTATTGTGCATAAGACTTGGTGTAACTTACAAGAACAAGACAAATATGTATCATTATTAAGTGTTACAAATCTATAACAAAGATAGAAGAGTTTTCAAGAACTGTATCAATTAGTACAATTCAGCCCAGATGAACAGATTTTAACCTTTTTGTACCAAAAGAAACAACCCTTCTGACCCAGTTGCTTTGGTCCCTGTATATGAGCCAGAATGGAATAAAACTAAAGCAACAGGTACCTCTCAACTCTGTATTTCGGTGTACCTAAGGATCTGCAAACTGGTTTCTGCCCTTTTATGCAAGTGTTTTACTCAATTTCAAGTAACAAGATCTTTACTGAAGAAATTTTAAATCCAAATTTTGGCCTCCTAGAGAAAACATGCGATAAAGAGTTCAAGAAGTAACAGTACAAACTTAAATTTTGTAAGAATTAACAAGACTGAAAAAGCAGTCTCCAAAGCACAGGTTATTGCAAGAGTGCTTTTTTGCTGTGGCTAACTGGCTTCATTCAGAGCCAGTTTGATCTAGGCATTCTACCAACTTCATAACAAAGTAAAAGAGACATAGCATTCTGCTCAGGGTATCATAGCTCTTCCTATTTAATGCTTCTGTATAAAACTTTTCCTTTAGTTTGAAAACAGGCAATATGAAAGTTGACAGTAAGACTTTAAGACTTCCCCCCCCTGCTCCCGCTCTGAGATTTTTTCCCTCAGAAAAAAAACACAAACAAAAAAACCCACGCAAACAAAAAACAAACCAAAAGGAAAAACCACAAAACACCAAAACAAAACACCCAAATACCAACCTCAGTAATTCTACTATATTGTCAGTTGCTTTTAACTGTTTTATATCGTTGTCTCTTACTGGAGCACATAACTTTCCCATAGTGTTGATGATGTAGTTAGCTAGCCCATGAATATCAACAGCATTATGTTCTGCCTGCTGTCGTATAAGATCTGCATCTAGAACTTCACAGATTTGATTTTGAATCCTGTTTGCTCCAGGAGTCAGGAAGGAAAGAAGAATCTAGAAGAGTGGGGTAAAAAATAAGCTTATCAATAAATATCAAACCACTTTTTAAACATGCTGAAGATTCTAACATTAATGTCAAGTGTATCTAGCTAACAAACTGTAACAACTTGGTAGCAGGAAAAAAAGGATTGTTAAAGGGATCACAGTACAGTTCTGCAAAAGCCAGTAAACCAGAAGGCATGTCAACAATGAGACTGTTAAAAACTGGGAGGCTACCTGGTAAATCAAACATTTACTAATTTAAAATTTTATAAGACTGAATATTGTACCAGGACTGAAGGTTTGTATCCTCCCTCTTTGATGATCATCAACAATAAAGTCTACTTGGGCAGGTACAGTCAATATTTATGTTCTTGTTCATGCTCAAAGCTCACAGTATGTTGCTGAAAAGAGGCTGGTAGAGATATGGTAGAGATCTAAAGCTTTAAGAAAAGCACCAACTTGCAACTAGGAGATCAGTGGACATGCAACTGTAGTTTGGTGGTAATACACAGGGTTAATATAAATATACTATGAGACATCTACTTGCAGTTCTGAATAATATTCTTAAAGAACTTGGTGTCAGCTTGACTGAGCTAGCAGACCCTTCAGTGAAGTAAAAGACTCCAAGACCTAAGCTGACAAAGCACCACTGGGAGAAGGAACATTACCTCTTTAATTTCCTCAAAGAGCTTGATAGCATGTTCATATTCTGGAGGATCTTCATTCAGTTCTGATTCCAAGAGATCCCAGAATGCCTTGTGTGCAATTTCTTTCACTGTTCCTGCAAAGCTGAAGAAGTCAGTTAGATACAGAAAAGACTCACAACTAGCTTTCACCCTTGGTAAAAGTGTTTTAGATTAGCCTAGTCACTTGCTGGAAAACACACAGCACCTCACCAGCTACTGTATTTTTCTTAAATACAACGGTATTTTTCTTAAGCTGCAGACATCAGCTCCCAAAATGTGGTCTAGACTGACAATTCTTTCCTAAGACACCTGTATTTTATAAAGTGGTGATAGGAATTTAGATGTAGGTAAGGAGATTTTACCTTCCCTTTTCCCTTATTGAATTTGCATTAATTGTCCTAAGCTGGTAGGTTATGTACTAAGCTTTCTCAAAGACTATTCTCTGTCATATAACCAACTCTCAGTTAAGGGAATTGTGCAGTTAAAAACCTGTTTGTTTCTCCATGGAAGTGTCCACAAAGTAATATTTGGGCAAAGTCTGTAAACAAGAACATTTTAGCTACCTACATCAGGGAAGTTACTTCTCACTTCTGGCTCTCCAGGTTATTTATGCATCTCTTCTGGGTCTAATATAGCTATGTTCACAATGAGCTCTATTTTCTCATCAATATAGCACCAATGAACTACTACACACACTTGAACAGAAGACCACCATTTCATCTTTCCCACAGGGTCTGGAACTGCACACAGCACACTGATACTTATCTTTACTATGGGCATTCATATTGCATTAAACTTTTTATCTTGCAAATGGCATGTAGGACAGAGTAAAACGCTCCAAGACAGATGGACTGCAATACTTGTTCCAAGCAAGATAACTTTGACAGCAAAATCTGGAGATGCAGGGTAAAAATCTGTAGCCTTACAAGATGTTTACATTTGGTTGTGCTTTCTTTTTTTAATTTGCTGTTCCATTAATGTATCCTCTCTTTCCAACTGCAGTATTGCTTTGTGCAAATTCAGGGTCTTACCTGTTCTGCGGGAAGTCTTCATTTTTTATGCAAAAATTTGCATTTACAGCGATTTCATGAACTAGAGTCAAGTTTGACAAGTTTCTTGCAGCTGCCATCAGTTCATCAAATGTAATCATCTTGGGAGGGCTTGCTGCTGGAACAAAGCAGATCAATTCAAGACAAATACCTACAGTTGTTACATGAAATTTAAAATATTTAAACTTAGAAATTTTACTGCTTGTGAACTGCACTATAATACTCTAGAATAAACAGCCTAGGATTACCAGGTCTTTGTATCTTCTTAAAACACTAACTCAGGAAACTCCCAGCTTATCAGGGGTGTGTGTGTATAGGCAATATCACACAAGCCTCATAACATTTTGAGGAGCAATTTCATATTTTTGCATCTTACTTAAGATAGTTTTTTTCCTTTAAAGCACAATCTTGTGTTCCATGAGTTTCCTATTGACTCATCTTTAAAATCCACCAGATCAAAAGCATGTACAACAGATACCATACAACCATTATAATTCTGAGCACATCATGTATATATTGTGGTTTTGTTGCCTGTAGGGAAGGTTATGAAATTACCAACCTAACCCCCCCACTTACACTCCATAGGAGATGCAGTGTTGTGCTCCCTTTTTACAACAAAGCATTAACAACACAACAGACACTTGAAACTGGAAAGTTGAAGTAAATTCCCAAAGTTTCTAAACCCCAAGTTCTGCCATTTAATATTTGGAATTAACCTTTAAAGACTGGTAATAAAGACAGAGAAAGAGCCAGCTGCTAATTGCAGCTCCACTGCCAAGCTTGTTCAATAAGTTCACCTATACAGATGCTGAAGAGCATACATGGTCTGACAATACTTAGATATCAACCAGAAGCACATTTTAACAGATATTTTTTTTAATCATTACTTAAAATACATTCTTTGTGCAACTGTGTTTTCTGTTTGATCCTTATATTAATGGAAGAAGAAATGTGAACTCAAGATTTATTTCACATACCTTCATGTAATATTCTAAATCTGTAAGTTAGGTTTAATTTTTTAAGCCTCTGGAGCAAACAGAAGAAAGCCACCCTTTGCACAAAGTTGTATTTGCTGGAGTAGGAGACTGCTACCAACATCAAGATCAGTACACCCATGGTGGCACACTTTTCTTACACTTTCTGAAGGGAAGAAGTGCACAGGGAGACCCCCACAGATACAGCTGCTGGTGGTGTTCCACACACAAGGAGATGCGCTGTTTCATAGCAGAGAGAAAGCCATGCCTTTCTCTTAATACTCTTAAACAGAGATTCAGAATCCCAGGTTCTACCCATGACAGCAAAGAGAAATGAGATATGTTAGCCTTATCTATTTATGCACAAGGCAGGTAAGGTTGAAATAAGCTTACACGCTGGGGAACTGGGTTTGCTTGAAGAGTCACTGTTAAAGCTCTGCCTTGAATATTCAGAATCGCTAGAAGAAGCTGTGCTTTCAGAGAGGCGTGAAGAATCTGAATCACTGTTCTGGTCATCATTGAGAGGCATTCTGAGTCACTTTAGCTGCTACAGTAAACAAGACCTTAAAAAGACAAATACACTTCCATAAAACCAGCAAATTTTGTTTTGTAGCTGCAGATCATTATATTGTGAAGTAAAAAGTAGTTGCCTTTTTCAAGAAGGTGTTACTGAAAGAATCTGGCTTGACATGCAGAATCATACAGTTATTAACAAGCTATACCAGTTTTGCCAAGAGCATTTTGTACCTTCTGTTTCATGCCTTGATAGTTATGTCACAGACAGCCTGCACTTTAGTTATACTTAAGATATAAAAGAGTACCCACAGCAACCCCTGAAGTTGCTTTTTGTCAGAATTCTGTAAATTCTCAACATCCATCAAGGCACCTCATGATGTTACCATCCCCCACCTGACTTGACCAACACATGATGTTTAGTAATTTGCTTCCTTCCACAAACAGACTGCACCACATGCAACAGCTCTGAAGCAAGCACAGGACTTACTGGATGACATTAAGCAAATAATTCAGAAAACTACACTTCTGACAGGATATAGCTGCAAGTCTAGCCTGCTGCTTTAGGTGGGTCTTTACTCAGAATCAGGTTGACAGTGGCATAGACCCAAAATATATTCCTTGTAGGGGCGAGGTTCTCTGTTTCAAGGCAAATGGTAATTCTGAGCCTGTAACATTACATGCAGCATACATGACAAGTAACACAGAGAGGTGTCATGCTTCATAGTGCTTCTGTCTACAGAAAGAAACTGCCTCCGAGGCAGATAATCTGCAACTGCAGAGAATTTGGACAGCTGCATAGTGCGATAGAGATGATTAATAGTTGTATGACAGGAAGTAAAAAATATGTTCATAATCATATTAAAATGAGAAACTGGAATTAAGCCATAATTACTACCAAAGGAATTTGGCCCAGATACCAGAAGCAGCTGTCCATCTTTGATTATGGCCATGAAGCACTCTGCAATAGACTTTAAGAAGGGACATAGCCAACAATGCTCAGTCAGCAAGTAATATTACTTCACTCAGGATTAAACCGCATCAGCTTCAGCAGGCAAGGAATAACACACTTTGAAACTGATGAACTCTGAAAAAGCCATTTTTGGCAGCATAATTATGATCTTCACATCTGTTTGTGAATCAATGTGTTGTAGGATCAAGATATTGACAAAAGGGAGTAAAAATTAAGATTTTAGACTAGCATCTATCTAGAGCTTAAGAGCATTTGATTTTTTGGGTACCAGCTCATGATGAACAGGCACTTATAACTTCATGAGGTATTACACTGATGAGTACTCCCCTCTTAAATAAAATGATTAGCATTTATTAAGTGTATGTTTACTCCTACCTCTTCTCCCAAGGGGAAAGAGAATGCATTTGAGCACCTTCTTCATATGATGTTTTATGCTGATTTTTTTGGCAAAAGAATTAATCACAACAGAAAGAACACAACTGACATTTATTATCTTACTGGAGAAAAAAGTAATAGAGACTTTTGATCAGGATGCAGAGGTCATGGGTTCATGACTTTCAGCACCAGTTGTGATCCTTAACGTCACAACTCTTTCTAGAACGGCAATGTTATAATTTCTAACAAGCCACTGAAAATAGGAAAATATTTAAAACAATACTGACTAAACGAGACTGAAATAGGACCTTGAAAGCCGAAAGGCCGATACATTTTTTACTTGTCATTGTATTTAAGTTATAATTAGAAATTAGTCACTAGCTAATGTTACACAAGAAACTAAAGCTATTTCTTTGTTTCAGATTTGCCTTACAGATCTTAAAGCTATTGCTGACTATAAACTAGTTGTGATGAGTACTAACTGTAGAACATACTCCAGGCTCTTTATGTGGAACTACTCACAGATACAGTAAGCTCTATAGAGCCTGCAAAGCTTGTATTACCTTCCCACTATTGTTTCTGGATCAGTGTCAGAAAACCTTACTTCCAGGCTTTAGTCCTGTATTAAAAACCTTTTACTTATATATAAACAACTAACCTCATAAAGGTTAATGTTGCACGTGGTCCATCAAAAGATTTGGTTAACGTTGTTAGCAGTGTACTGGCCCAAGAGGTCTTGTTTATCACTCGTCTAGCATGAAAACTTCAAGATGTGCTACTGCTTAAGTCTAGATTTTAAGAACACAGAAGAAATTAAATTAGCATTAAAACCTCAATTACACTATTTACATAGCATAATTTCAGTAACTCCATCTTAACTGTCAGTAGGATAATTACAATATTCGAAATTGTAAATATCCAAATATTCAGATTTGCAAGGCTCTCCTGACAGAAGTACTAAACCAACCATGGAGGCAAGTCAGCATTGCCATTTTATACCGCAATCTTGATTCCAAAGACAACCAAGTCATTAAGGCAGAAATTCAAATTCTACATATGTTAAGTCTTTATATATTAATGCCAGCAATGGATCTTTCAGCAACAAATACATGCATTTCAAAGAGGCCCATGACATATTTTTGATGGACTGAGACTATACCCATTCCTAAAACATATGCACACACACAGAATTGTCAAGAGTGCTTCAAGAGTTCCATTTGAATAAGAAATCTCTACAGTGCAGCAAATGACCCCCTGAAAAAGCACTACTAACTTTCCCACAATGTATCTCCTAGTAGGAAAATATGGCAGGAAAAGATAGACCTATTCTGCAGATTGAGAACATTATTGCTAAATTTGAAGTGTAAAAGATAAACAAGGCAGCAAGCACATCAAAGTAAACATATCTAAATACAGAAGCAGAATCTGGAAATGCTATCTACACTTTTTAAATATGCTGCCCGACAGCTAAAAAGCTTAGAGAAAAGTATATTCATTAAGCACATCAAAGGGAAGAACAAACCAAAAAAAAAAAAAAAAAGGCTTTTCTAATTAGTTATAACAATACACAACCAAGTTACCAAGTCTTTTCTTTATAGCATACACTGGAAGAGCTGCTTTCCCTTATGCAGCAAAGAGCTTCTCATGAACTACTAGGGGCCAAATTTTAAGTTTAGATTAATATAATTCCCAAGTAAAAACGTATCAGAAAGCCCTCTAACCTTCCAAGATCTCTTTGTAACTCACCATCTTGAATAGATAATACCATCTTATTTTAGTTGTTCATTAGACTATTTTAATACACGGCTTAATATCCTACCTATTCTATTAAGAGGCCACCCTGTGTTTGCAACCTGCTTTACTCTTCCTGCACTAAAAACAACTGATGTTTACTTTTGTATTAAGTTGGATATCTTCACAGTGGGCTTCATTACAGTTTATTTCAATCACAATTATTTTGCAGTTCAAGGATAAACTGAAGTGGAGACCAAGGTAAAAACATCTAATGGTACAAAACGCAAGTTTCCGGTTAAATTAACAAGGAATAAACTGAATTACTATGGTTTCCCCTGCTCAGGATTTAGACAGTTTTGGATTATTCTTTTTAATTAAGATGCAGTTAATACAACACTGTAGATGCTTAAAGGCATCTTACTCTTATAAGGACACCACATCACCCAACTCAATCGTTTAGTTAGAACTGAGACTGCAAGATCAGATTGGTTTAAAAGAACAGACATGCTTTTTATTCCTGAAAGTTTCCTTCAGAAGTTACTTTATAAAGCACGTGGGGGGGGGGGAGATAGTTTCGAAGGTGGCTTGATTTCTTCAGATACCATCTTCAAGTACAGTTCTCCCACAGCCACACTTTGTTCGACTAGGACCCTCCATCCATGCACGCTTTTGAAGTGCTCCATCCAGTTTTACCACTACAAATGTCTTAGCTTTTGTTTGTTCTGTCTGCACTATCCTCAAGCTGGCACAGCCTGAATCTCACTGGGCTCGAGTTCCCCTTTCACTGCCTCCACCTTTGCCAGCACCCACAGCAGAGGAGCAGAAAAGAGCCTTTGTTCAAGAGTTACCGAGTTTTTGACAGCTCATAGCCAACACTTCCCTCCCTGCCTTAGCGTTCAAAATTCCGCAGCTCATCCCTGTACGGGCTTCTCTTGCTGAAGGCTTAAAAACATTTAAGAAAGAGCAAGATGAGTGCGCGTCCCCAGACCTGTGCGAGTCCTCACCTCCGACATCCAGGCACCGCGACCCCCAGGGCCGTGGCCAGGGGACACAACCCCCGAGGGGAGACCGGGGACGGCTTTCTCCCCCCTTCTCCCCCAGCCCCCCGACGGCTCCCCTCAGCGGGTCGTGGGGGGAGAGGCAGAGCTGCTGCCGCCGGCAGCTCCTCCTCTTCCTCCATCTGTTTAGCTGCCTGTCTCCTCCCCCAGCTCCATGTTTTTAACAGTTACCAGAGGCTGGAGTTTGGCACTCGCCGACCAAAACAAACAGCGTTTCCAAGGACAGGCTCGGAGAGGACGTGGGGGGGGTGGGGGGGGAAGGGAAGGAAAGGAGGAGGAGAAGAGAAAACCCTCTCTCCGCCAGCCCCGGGGAAGGCAAACCTGGCTGACCGCCTCCAAGTGTCCCGACCCCGCACACCCCGGAGAAGGAGCCGGGGTGCCCTTGCTGGAGCGGGGCTGTAGGGAAGAACCCCCGCGGCTGCGCCCGTCAGGGCGGATAGTGCCAGAGGAGAGCGGGCATTAAAGGACGGAGACAGCCCGGGAGACACGGGGCGAGGGGCGCCCTAAAACCCAGAGCTGGGGCTGCGAAACCCACCCGGAACAGGGGGAGCCCCCCGAGAGCAGAGGAGGGGAGCGAACCCGCCACCTCCCAGCCACCCCAGCCGCACGGGAGGACAGCAGCCGCCGGGTCAGCTCTGACCCGGACTCGCCCCGCAGCTCATCGGCTTTACGTGCCCGGACACTCAGGCGTGTGCCGCCGTCGAAAGGAGGTGCTCGGCCGCAGACACCTTGCCCTGCTTGCCCTGGTCACTCACCGCGGCCCGGCGGCTGCTCGCCCTCCTGCGCGGCGCTCGCCGGGGCTTTAAACAGCCCCCCCCGCATTTATAGAGCCAGCCCGGACTTTTAGTGGCTTCCGTGGGCGCCTCCATCTCTGCCCGTGGCAGAGGGGGAGACCCGTAACATTTTCCTGCCTGCCAGCGGCGAGAAATCCCGAAACACTCCGGCCAGCCCGTGCCTATCCCCGTAGAAACACTTTTTGTCTATTCATTCTGCCTGGGTCCGCGCAATAATCAGGGATGAATATGCGCTGATAGGAGAAGACCCTCCGTCGGCCCCCCCCCCTGCGCTGAATGGGCCCTTCCTAGGGGGAAGGGCGAGGGAAGGGCTGGGTGGTGTTTACGGAAGAGCCGCGTCCGTCCAGGGTGATCCCGCGCTGTCCCCAGCTCGGGGTGCGGCCTCCGCTGTAGCCCCGCTCCCCATCGGCCTCGGGGGATGGAGGGGGAAGAGGGGACAAAGCGCCTCAGGGCGTGTTTGGTGGTGCTTGTTCGCTGCGCGTCTCTCCTGCCCTGATTTCTTTCGTTTACATCGTTTTTTCCTCGCACTCGCCATCTTGTACCCCGAGTTCTGTCCCCCCCCCCCCCGCCCCCCCCCGAGCCTCAGGGGAGCCACTCGGGCCTGTGCCGGGTTGAGTCACTTGCCCTGTGCGTGGCTGTGGGGTTAGGAGGCCCCGCTGAGTACCCACCGAGGAACGCCGCACGGAGCAGCACAGCACTATTATTATAAATGCTTTGTTTATTGCTGTATTCTCCTCATCCGCGGAGAGCTTCAGGCACCCGCTGGGCCAGCAGTACCTGTCGGGGTTCATCACCTCTTCCTGTCACAGGAGCTGCATTCCCCCCTTGCCTCACCTACCAGGAAGCACGGATGGCAAAACACTGGCGGTCATCCCTGAGGCAAGAGCTAACTGAGCCAAGCTTTGCTCGTCAGGAAGATAAAGAGCTCCCCTGCCTGCAAATAACCATCGCATCTTAGCGTGCCTGGCGATCTGGAGACATTTGCATAGGCCAAAGCCGACTGCAGGTCCTGTTAACCTCCGCTATCAAAGCAAGGGGACAGGGGTTGGCTTCTGAAGGACCAAGTGACCTGCTGGAGGGGGAGTGCTGGCTCCCAGCGATGCGGAGCACCCGGCAGCCCTGCTGCTCTGAGCCCAGCCTTCGGAGACAGTAAATGGGATTAAGTCCAACAGCCTAATCCGATAGCTTCCATAAAGAAGACGATGTTTTAAATAACTGATTGTGCGACTTTGCCCCAGTTTGTGCGTGTCACGTGGCAGCAATAATCTGAGAGAAGCTCGGGGGAGCTTTGGAGAAAACTGTCTGTGGTGGTGTACAGATGGACTGCCTTGTACAGGATTGTTTTCACTTCCAAGGACATTATTTATTATTAATTTTTACATCAATTTTTGCTTGAATGCCACCTGAAAGATGTGGGATACCTGTCTTCTGGTCTTTGCTGTGATGGTTGCTGACACTGCTTATTAATTAACCATCTGTATCATCGAAAACCACACAAAGAGTACTTTAAGCAAACACCAGGGCCAGTGGCTCATGAACCATCCTGTGTGCTGTCTGTGTGGAACAGCAGTTGTGGAAACCTGTGGTGCTCAGTGGCTTAGGTTGCACAGAGGGAAAGGAATGTCCAAGCTTCACTGAGTAAATTAGCTTCTGAACATTTATATGAAAGATCACCCATAAAGGCAAAGGTATCTCAGAGGTACAATCCTATATCATGGAGTAAGAGATGAAATTCAGAAATGGATGGCTTTAAAACAATTTTTTTTTAATCTGTAACAATGCCCTTCTCCCACAGTACAGGTTTGAGCCTCTTCTTAAGTACCTAGCTTGGTCTACCTATCTACCTGTCTATCTACCTACCTAGCTACCTATCTTCCAGATATGTGCATCTGTATATAGCAGAGGCACTGAAGACACACATCAAGATTCCAGTCCAAAGGCCCAGAATAAGTTAGACACTGCAGTACTCAGCGCTTTACCTTCCTTTTTATTTCAGTTCCCTCCTGATCCAGAGGCACAAATGCTATAGGTCACTATATGGACCTTACAGTGGATTACCTTCTGTGAAGATTTTCTCCAGAGAGAAATGTCACACATTTCTCATTGTCTGTGTCTGGCGCAATGTCAGCCAGGAAAATAATTGTGCAGCTATTAAATTTGCTGTGCTCAAGTAGGAAGATCAATGTCCTTGTGTCTTATGTAGGACATGCAGGTGTGCACTAGTTTGGCTGAGAGTGAATTTCCTTCATAACGACTTGAATGGGGCCATATTTTGGATTTGTGCTAATGCTGGTAATGAAGAGATATTTTTTTACGATGAGCAGTACTTACACAGAGTCAAGGCCTTTTCTGCTTCTTACACCACCCTACCAAGAAGTAGGCTGGGGTGCACAGTAAGCTGGGAGGAGGCACAGTTGGGACAGCTGAGAGGCTGATGTGGAGAAGTGGCTCAGTGACTGGCTGTGCCTCAGTCAGTTGGTGGTGAGCAATTATTTTAATTGCATCACTTGTCTTTCTTGGGTTTTTTTCCTCTTTGTTATTATCCTTTTAATTATATTACATATAATTTTTATTATTTCTTTTTTTTTTCCATTTTTAAACTTTTTATCTCAACCCACAAGTTTTTTTCACTTTTACCCTTCCCATTCTCTCCCCTCATCCTGCTGCAGGGAATGAGTGAATGACTGTGCAATTTGCCTACTGTCTTAAATTGGCCTCCATTCTTCACCTTTCACTACAGAAGCCGTGTTAACTGAGATGAAGGCCCAGTTTGTGCTCAGCCTTTTGCAGCAAATTAGTTTATAACCTTTCTTTACTATTACCAGTAAATGTAGCAAAGATAATAAAGCCTACAATTAACACACAGCTTTATCCAGCAAACTGCAACACTGCTACTGAGTTGGTTAGTTGTGCAGCTGCATATAGCCCCCACAAGTCAAAAATGTCAGTGTGTGGCTAACTGATGGTTAGAGTGGGAGGTGAGGGAAAGGGCAAGGCATGTTATTATTTACACGAGGGCCCATGACAACTAAGTTGAGAACATAACTTGCAGTCACAAGATGTTTTGTCCTAATCCTAATAACCAAGCTAGGCAGGCTGGATTTAGTGATAACAGATGGATATTAAGACTCTGGGTTGACTGAGACCATCAGACACATATATCAATATCATAATAGGCTCAAGGGTAAGACAAAAAGTCTACAAGGCAGGTGTAAGGATGTTTTCTCAGCTTGCTCTTCTGTGGAGTTTCCCATCTTTCAGGGAGAAATATGTCTTGAGAGAGGCAAACAAGATCGGTACTTCCCCCCACCAAAATATTTAGCTTCAAACTCATCCAGAGGCAAAACAGAATACTGAAACATCTGAAAGAAAATGGTACATCAGTAAATTCCCCTAGTGCTCCAGTCTGTAGCGTCGAGATACTTTAATACCTCAGCAAATTCCTAATCCACACTCCCCTAAGCAGTAGTAGACAGACTTTGTGTACAGAGGGAAAAAATAGTTTGATCTACTGTGTCAAACACAATGAGAAGCTGTTTGTAGAATCGTATTCTTGGTCAGAATAGTTTACATTGGTTCCTTGCTGAGAAAAAGCCTTAGATGTTACATTGGTAACATCCTCCTTGTCACTGCCAAGCTGGAGGAGAAATTATACGACAGTTTCCTATGCTGCTTTACTACCTGAAGCAGATTTACATCATTTAATGCTTAACACTGATGGTCCTCTTGATTGTCGCCTCTGGTAACATCCATGTGGCTCCATTCTCATGGCAAATGCTCTGAAATAAACAGCTTCAGAGCTAACATTCAGGGTCTTGGGGTATTGCTACAAATCCTAGCCTATCTAGGCCTGCCCTAAAGAGAAATCTGAGATCCCCTTTATAAATTCTGATACAGCTAAGGCTCTGGCTTGATATTCAGCCACTGCAGAAACTCTGCTCTTCTAGACTTCTCAGGGTGCTTTTGTTCACTGCTGAAGATCTCTGCTTTCACAATTTAGAGGAAGACAGAGTATTCTGAGGGTTCTTCATCTGTTTCAGTGCAAACTCTACATCTGTATTAGCCACCTCTGGGATATTACTTCAGGCAACATCCTGATGCTGTGCAAGCTCTCCACTATTTGTTGAGGTCAAACCAATCAGCTAACCAAATTGTGTTGTGGTGTCCATAACCTGCAGTCACTCCAGCATCCTCTCCAGCTAGTGACTCAGCTAGCCTCAGACCTGTATATTTGTCAGAATTTTGCTGACAAAATACCTGAGACAATCAATTAGAAATTCTCCCTCTATCACCCTTGCTAGTAGTTACTGACTGGAAGACCATATACAGACCACACACTGCAGTTAATCCTAAACCTAGGCAGAAATACTGAATGTAGCTGGATTTGCCAGGCTGAAATTGGGCTGTGATCCTGCCTATGTTTAAGACTATGTCTCTGAAGAATATTCAACTTAAAATTTATTTAAAAAAAGAAAAGAAGAGAAGAGAAGAGAAGAGAAGAGAAGAGAAGAGAAGAGAAGAGAAGAGAAGAGAAGAGAAGAGAGGAGAAAAGAGAAGAGAAGAGAAGAGAAGAGAAGAGAAGAGAAGAGAAGAGAAGAGAAGAGAAGAGAAGAGAAGAGAAGAGAAGAGAAAAGACAAAGAGAAGAAAGGAGTACTGAGAATCAAAGAAAAGACCAAGAAAGGAAAATGTCTTCCAAGACAAAATCTGATTGGATTCCTCTCTGTAATCTGATAGAGAAACAAATAAATAATTAGCACCTCAAGCTTTTTACCTTGCAAGGAGTTACAGCTTGTACATTAATGTAATGAGCTTCCACCCATGGAATCACTCTTGACAAGCAAATGCATTTCAGTATAACACAAAAGCAGGAGGAGAAGATGAGTTGCAATTCCACTAGCAGTTTGGCAGACCAGGTGTAGAACTGGGAAGAGCTTGTTACCATAAATATTTTCTCATGCCTCAGAGACAATGGAACTGCATGTGTAAGATATTTGCCCAGAAACCCCAGTAGAGCATTATTTCTATTCACTGACTGTTTTGAACAGAATTTTCTTTCATCCCACACAGATCTTTTAATATAGGCAAATATTAACAGCTACAAACATGAATACAGACTTTCTTAAAACTTAGCTTTAGATAGAAAGATAGACATTAAAATACAGAAGAAGAGTAGCAATTCTGAGGGAGAAAGCAACCACCAAGAACTTTTCATTGCATTTTTCTTAAAAAAAAACACGAAACAACAACACAACAAATCCTTTTGAAGCTACCACCATTATTACTTGTTGTCTACCAGTTGTTTGCTTTCAGCCCAGGTCTAAATGCATTATTGCTTTGCATGCTCCTGGTCATGAACCCCCAGAGAAAATGTCAGACAGACACCGTGAAAGAAATCTACCATGTAAGCCTTAATAATTGTATAAGAAAAGGGCAATACAGGATCAGCTTAGTTTGTCTATCAGTTGTCTTGTGAAGTAATGAAAAACAGTTTCAAAAACACTTGAGAGCTCATCCTGATTCCCCAGCTACCTGGCATATCTATTAGATAGGAGAAAGGAGGTATTGGAAAGTGTGTAGACTTCATTGCTCAGGCAGTTGGGCCAAATGGTTGTTGTAGGTCCCTTCCAACTGGAACTACTCTCTTGTATTATATTTCTGAAAGTGTGGGGACGAAGCAGTGGAGAAGATTTTTTAGCATGCCTCTTTTTAATAGGATTCTCCAGTACAAACAAGTCACATTGGACACTTTGATAGACCATGGTCCAAGGTCCAGAACTCTGGGTCCAAATGCCTCATGGAAGCTGCCAGCAAAGACAACCTGGTTGCAAACTCTCTTCTACTAACTCTGAAATGGCCAATTCCAGTATGCACCCTGCTTTTGATCTTCAGGCAACACATGAAACAAAAGTTTCTGGACAGGAGAGTAAGTCAGTCTTGCTTCTAATTTTAAAGGGAGGAGTGAACAGGATGCTGATGCACAGTATACTGAAGAACTGAAGAAGGCCAAGCAAATACAAGTGTGATGTACTCCATCCACTAGTTTGTGAAAATATCTGCATGGCTGTTGTCTGCAATGAACATATTGAGGTTATAAGAAAATATGCTGCAGTCCTTTCTTGTAAAAATTAGAACTCACTTCCAGAATTGTAACCCATAGTTAAAAAATCAGAAGCAGTGACACACCTTTGCCTTGCACAGTGCATGTGTGAACAGCTTTACATAAAAGATTACAAAAACCCTTCTCTGGAAGTAAAAAATGAATGAGGGTCTAGACTCATCATACAATTCTCTAGTCCTCTGGCAGAGCAGTTACATGTCTACAAGACAAGTCACTGTATTAACCTGTTCAGTTAGGGCTAAAGCACATAAGTAAAATACTGATGAATTCAAGTTGTATTTTTGAATCAGTAAGTTTTTCTGCACTATCATTTGTTGTCTAGTCTGGACCAAAGCAGCAGGCAGACAGTAGAAGGGGACTTACTGTATATTTTTTCAAGTTCCCACATTTAAGCCAATACATGGTAATGATTCAAGATAAAACTTCTAATTGTCTGAAAAGGGTTTAAGCAGCTCTTTGAGATGTTGGAAACTTGGAGGTATTTTCAAAATAGTATTCTAAAGTTATTCCCTTATGATAAAATCCTTCCAAACACAGGTGTAGAGCACCTTCTCATCTCCTCTGCAACACATGGGAAAGCACCCAACTCCCAGCTCTCCACTACCAGTGCCCTAAAACTGTAGTGTCAAGCTCATCCAGTTCCCTTGCCTAAGGACCCTCTATTCCATGATCAGATGAAATTTCTTCCTCTCAAACAGGACCGCTAATTAATTCCATGCACATCAGGACTGGTTTTTCCACCAACAGTTTATCCCTTCACTCTTCCTCTCTCTCTTTTTCTTGCTAGCACTTCCAAATCAGTCAGCTCCCACCTCCCTCTTAATGTTTCATAGAATCATAGAATCATAGAATTGTCTGGGTTGGAAGGGACCTCAGAGATCATCATGTCCAACCCTTGACCCACTGCTGCAGTTGCTAGACTATGGCACTAAGTGCCACATCCAGTCTCTTTTTAAATATCTCCAGGGACGGAGAATCCACCACTTCACTGGAAAGTCCATTCCAATGCCTGACCACCCTCTCCGTGAAGAAATTCTTTCTAATATTCAACCTAAACTTCCCCTGGCACAACTTAAGTCCATGTCCTCTTGTCTTGTTGAAAGTTGCTTGGGAAAAGAGACCAACCCCCACCTGGCTACAACCTCTCTTCAGGGAGTTGTAGAGAGCGATGAGGTCTCCCCTGAGCCTCCTCTTCTCCAGCCTGAACACCCCCAGCTCCCTCAGCCTCTCCTCATCTTGTTTCCTTACAAGAAGGAACAAAGCTGCGAGCATGACGGAGATCAAATGGCGGGGCTGTTCTCCACATCCTTCCAGGCCCTCGCTGGAGCCAGCAGAGTAGGGGAAAGCCTGCTCACTCTTTCCTGTCGTATCCCAGGACACTCTGTGTTGGGAAGATGAACGTGTTGAGGCGAAAGAGCATGCTCGGAGCACGAAGGCTCCGTGGGGAATTGAGGTGCTGAGCTCTCAGCACCTACCAGATGTGCACAGACAAAGCAGCCTGTGAAAAACCCTTGGAATTTGTGTCGGGCCAGAAGCACTCCTGCCAGTCAGGGCAGCTCTTGTGTGCCAAAGAGACCAGCTTGATGCCAAATCTCTGCTGCAGCGGCACTAGGAACGGGAGAATGGATTGCGTTTGGAGAAAACAACTTTTTCTCCGCGCTTTGCTCTCGGAGGCTGCTGCAGCCCTGTCAGCCTCAGTCAGGCTCAGGAGAAGCAGAGGCCGCATGAAGCAGGAGCCCGCCAGGCTCTGCCTCCAACACTACGTGCAAGACTAAGAGCCGCCTGCGGCACCGGGAATGGCTTTGGGGACACCTTGGGTGCTGCCAGTGGGGCAGGCGCAAACCACCGCGCTGAGACCCCCGCGTCGCACCCCGCAGGCAACCGTGGCCCAGGCGGCAGCGGTGTGGTCTGTCACCCCGGGGCTGGGCGGGGGCTCCCACTCCGCCCTCACCGCTGTGCACCCGTGCCGCTGCCTCCCTCGGGTCGGGGCCAAGCCCGTTTGCGTGGCGGCTCCCCCGGGTGAGACAGGGGCCGTCCCCCTATGCGTGGCGGCTCCCCCGGCTGGGACAAGGGCCGTCCCCCTGTGCGTGGCGGCTCGCCGGGGCGGGGCGGGGAGCGTGGCGCTGCCCGGCCCGGTGCTCCCGCCCTCCTTTTCTCCCTCCCGCCCTCGCTCCCGCTGCTCCTGCTCCGCGCACGACGGCGGCGGCGGCGTCCCGCCATGTCAGCCGCCAAGCACCGGAGCCCTAAGGGGGGCAGCCCGCCTACCGCCGCCGGAACCAACGAGCGGGGCGCGCAGCCGGGAGGCGCCGAGGAGGCGGCGGCCAAGAAGCCGGCGGCGGCTGCTCACGGCCGGGGCGGAAGGGCCGGCGGGGGGGGCCGCTCCGGTTCTGGACCCCGCCGCAACTGGGCGCTGCTGCTGGGCGCCGCGGTGGTCCTGGGCGCCGCGCTGCCCGCCGGCTGGTACGTGCGGCAGCTGCGGGAAGAGGTCGGGCGGAGCGCCCGGGAGAGGGAGGCCTCCGGGCGGCAGCGGCAGGAGCAGGCCGCCACGCTGGACGCCGTGGGGCAGAAGGTAGCGCGGCGCGGGGGGCCGGGTGGGGATGCCCGGCGGGACGCAGGGAGCGAGAGGGCGGGCAGGGGCGCGGGGAGCGTCGGGCCCCTCGGCATTGCGCGGCGTGGCGGAGGGCAGCGGCCGCATCCGCAGGAAGGGAGTGGGGGGGGGGGGGAGGGGTTTCACCCCTTAAATAAGCAACTCGGAAGCTCTGGGATAGCCCGGCTTGCGAGGAAGCAGACGTGTCCCATTCACCCTCGCCGTGCTCCCTCCGTGAAGATGCTTTCATGGCAGTGGAGGGACAAATAAAAGCGTCTGGGCCGCGGTTTTCACAGCGGCTGCAAACGTGGCCTCGGTAAAACGAGACATCTGTGGCAGGCAGCACGGAGCGGGGCCGGGCCGGGGCGGGACCGGAGCCCGCAGCGGGCGGGCGGCCCCCAGGAGGGCCCGCGGCGGCGTCTGCAAGCGGCTCCTTGGCCAGCTCGTTCCTGCGGGGCTTGGGCGTGAAGCCATTTTATGTAATGCAGTCATCACGCTTACGTGTTGGCAGCAGTGCAGACCTGCAGCTTCGAGAGCCTGCTGGCGGTAATTTTAGATGTTCGATTCTCGCGAATCACCCAAAATCGAGAGTGGGGGGTGAGCTGCTTGCTGCGGTCACACCGAGCCAGACGGGGCGGGCAGCCGGGCTGGAGCTGGCGGCATCCCGCCTCGATATCCCTGAACGCTCTACGGAACAAAACGTGTGCCAGCTTCACCGAGCTGCAGAGACCGGGACAAAAACGCCACTCCAGCCATACTGTGCCTTCCACGTTCCTGACACTGCCTCTGGTCAAGGGAGCAAGACACCGTGTCCATGACAGCCCATGCCAGTGGAGGAGCTGTGAAGTAGTTGGCAAAGGGTTTGGCTCAAGTGAAGTTAAAGAAATACTCGTTTCCCTCCTCGTTTTTTTTTTGCTCAGGGCTTATTAGCCCCCAAGCTAGAGTTTCACAAATATCACTGTCCATCTGGCTATGTCCCAGGCTGCCTAAAACCCTTTAAAAATGTCATCCGTGAAGGCATATCAACAATCAAGCTCCACTCTAGGCAGTAGGTAAATTGGAAAGCAGTATGTAAAGTTACAGCTGAGTCAGTTCAAAGAAAAGGAAATCCTTGTCTCAGCTTGACTTTTGGCAGTGCAGATTTCCATGTTTCCTGTGAGCCTGGGACAAGGTGGTGGGACGGATGCTGGCAGAGATCTTCCAGCTGTGGTGCTCTTGATAGTGTGGTAGCCTACACACGTAGAGTTTGTAGGATCAGTCCTGGTGTTTCTTCTCCGTTACAAGTAGGAAAAGGAAAACAGAGCTATCAGTAGGACAAGAGGGCATGATCTTAAGCTCTGCCAGGGGAAGTTTAGGTTAGATATTAGGAAGAAATTCTTTACAGAGAGTAATCAGGCATTGGAATGGGCTGTCCAGGGAGGTGGTGGATTCTCCATCCCTGGAGGTTTTTAAGAAGAGACTGGATGTGGCACTCAGTGCCATGGGCTGGTAAGCACGGCAGTAGTGGATCAAGGGTTGGACTTGATGATCTCAGAGTCCCTTCCAACCCGTCTGATTCTATGATTCTAAATAATGATGGGGGAAAGGGCTATAAAATAAGAGGGCTATAGTGTCATTTCTGAAGCTAATTTTAAATCCTAGGGTTTTTCACTGATGATAGGCTACTCACTGATTATTTGAACTAGCAAGGGTTATTTTTTCTAGTTACTAGGGCATTTTTGTGGACTCTGTATAAAGGAAGACATTGCAGTGGAAGGACATACAGATTGTAAGATTACATGAGTATAGAACCCAGATGTATGGGCAATATATAAGCCCTTCTAAGCACAGGAACAGGTATAGTTTGCTGCCTCCCATCAGCTTGTTATTGCAGAAGATCGTAGGCATATGTTACATGTTCTAGGACACAATTATATTACAAAAGTTTATTAATAGCTGGTTTCAGAGAGAACTGAAACTTCTCTTTGGTTGAGTTAGACATATATATAGTAGTGGAAGAATTAAAGGTGGAAATAAGAAATCACACAGAATTTTGATGTAACCCTTGAAAGCTTTGCTTGCTGTGTTGTCTTTACAAAACAAAGGTACTTGAGGGAAAGGAGAGCAGGCTGTATTTCCTTGCTTCACAGAAGTGCAGAGTCCTGTGTTGTACTTTCAAAATGCCATCATCACAGACTGCTGTGTGGAACTGGCTTTGCCCTTCAGTCTTACACTGCAGAGAGCTCTTGCCCGGAGGAAGCATTATATAAACTCATCTGCTTTACCCATTGGCAGCAGAAGGAGAAAGGAAATGATGTGGAAGGTTAGTCTTTAATATAGCACAGTTCTCAAAGTGGCCACGGTCGTTTGATGTTTAAACATTAGATAGTATGTCCAATTAGAGAAGACACAGTTGTCTATAAAAATATTTATGCTATTTATGTGTGCTATTTATGATGTTAAACCTTTAAAGGCTATGTTTTCAAAGCTTAGCAGCCATGAAGAACAAACAGGCAAACTCACGCATAGGTGCACAGACAAATCAGCTGTGTAGTGAAGATGAACTGCTACTTTGCAGCTGAGACTTTTCACCCATTTTGTGCAAGGTGTTTGCTTTGGACCCTGATGGGTCACGATTAATTAGGTGTCACACTGGCCTGGCAATTAAACTCAATAACAGATGCTCTATTAATCCCCCCCTCCTCCCTGATAAAGAAAGGAGAGAGAATAAGGGAGAGAGACTTATGGGTTGGAAACTAAACTACACAACTTTAATGAAACAGTAATGATAAATAGGAAAAAATACTAAATATATACAAATATATAGGAAAATTGATCCCACGTTCCTCCACCCTTTCCCCAATAACTCTCACGTCACCACCGAGGCTGCAGGGCAGCCCTGGGAAAGTCCAGGCTGGAATCCTGGAGTCAGCAGCAGTCGGGAGCTGGAGGCAGGAACACACAGATTCAGGCTGGCACGGATCAGGATCACAGGCAGAGGAACGGATGGAATCCTCTCAGGATGCTGAAGCAAAAACTGGGAACAGGCGAGGAAGAGAAGCAGGAAGGGCAGGAAGGGGTTTGACCCTTGTGATCCCTCAAATTTATACCAAGTATGAGGTGTATGGGATGGAATACTCTGTTTGGTCAATTCTGGCATCTATCTTGTCTGGTTCTCCCCAAAGGAGGGGTTCAGGTGGGACCTCCTTACTCCTTCTGGAAGGTAAAATGTTCCTCAGAGCTGAGCAGTGTCCTTGGCTCTGCACACCAGTCTCTGTCAGTAACTATAAACATGGAGTGTTATCAGTCCTAGAAGCAGACACTGTCTGAGAAACTTGCTGTTAATTTCAGCAAGTGCAACTACTTACAAGAGACTTAGCTGAAAGCAAAAGTACAAACCAGAAATACACCTTTATCCTGGCCCAAACCAGGACATTAGGACAGACCAGATCAGGACGTGGTCTAATTTGGAGATCTCAGTCCATTTTGTTATGTCAGAGCTCTCTCAATTTCAGGTGTCTGGCCCAGCTGGGCATACAGGATGACAGCTTCAGGATACACCACAGACGCTGTCCAGATGCAGTGGAGGAGCTGGTATAAAGTACTTCCACTGCAGAAAGATAGGATCTGTCTCTGTCATATATAGCAGTGAGGACCTCCTGAACTTCTGGAGAGTTCTTTTAGCCATTTTTACTGCCCTTTCTTGGACTAACAACTGTAGATAGCTAATTGCAAATACAAATTTGGTGATTTGATTGGGATGTATCAAAGAAAATAAATTCCATTGCAAGAGGGGGGAGGTAAGCTTCTTTGTGCCCTCCTTTTGGATTTCTGAAGTCCGTTTACAGTGATACCGAAAAAAATTGAAAAAATCAGAATGAGTGACAACTAAGATGTAATGCAAACGAGGTCAGTAAGTCAGTGTTATGGCTAGTGCCAAGCTGCAATAGATACGGCAATATTACCTGCTTCCCCTGCCACTGCCATCCCCCTCACCTCCAACTCATTTCTGTGTGAGCATTAGAGAATACAAGAATAGGGAATGTAAAGTCATTAGAAACCATTTTACAGAGGAAGGGATAAAAATAAGTTATCTTTGTGGGTATTCTTCAAACTGGGGGGATCTGTTGGAGCAAAAGCAAGTCTGATAGCCAAACTCTGCAGTCCTTACGCTGTGTGGACTTAGATGAAAAGCAAGGAGGATTTGGCCAGGGATTTAGTCTTGCAAAAATACATATGAATTACTCAATTTCTAGTTAGTAAGTCTGTTGTGTCTTTTGAAAATAATCCATAGGTTCAGAGGCAAAATGGGTACTGCTGGAGCCTGCTTCAGTTAAAAGGAAAAACAAAAAATAGAAGCTCTGTATATTTATTTCTAAAAGTACATAACATATACTTCCTTCTATTTATAAAATAAAACCACCCCTCCAGCTGTGTATCTAATCAGTAAACATGGCAGTCCATGTGGCATGACTGATTATTATACCCCTCAGACACAGGGAGTAGCATGAAGCAAGGCAACATTAATTACTCAGCACTTGCCATACTCCCAAAGCCTTGAGGTGTTTTCTATGTGATGGATTCCTGTTGCAGTCAGTGAGAGTTCTTACATTGCTTTACAGAGTTTAAAAAAATACAACCCACAAAAAGATTTCTCCAGTCCTGAGACTGGTACTCTTGCTTAGCCCCAAAACTAAGTAATGAATGCTTTCCCTTTGGTGTGCCTGCACCTCACCTGTAAATGTGAGAGCAAATTAATGTGGTGGCCACTCACCTCTTGACCTTTTCCATTTTGCTGCCACTAAAACCAGCTGTAAAGGTGGTTTTTGTAATTGGGAAAGTTAATAGCATATCTGATCCAGTGGTAGCAACTTTCTGTGAGTATTAACCTGATATAGATGTGAGTCAGTCCCTTTGGCAGCTGCTATGGCTTTGTTCTCTGCCTCTGTACATAAGATTTGCCCATGTTGACTAAGAGCATGTGGGTGTAGGCATGTGTGTGAAAAAAAGGATACTAAGTGTTTAGAACAACAAAGCCTTTCTATGTTTTGTTTTGTTTTTATTTTTAAAATGGGTAACAAAAATTTGTGTCTCCACTGTTGTCTAGGAGCAGCAAAACGTCATAATTCCTGTTCCCATTCCCAATCATTCCCAGCTCTCCCTGTATTTTTACCGTTACTTTTTTTGTCTACTTTGAAACTTCTTCAGTGTTTTGGAATTGGTCTGGGTGCAAACTCTGGAGTCTTGAGTTGGATTTTCACTGCCACAGATTTCCTTGAACATCGTGGAAAATAGGTCAGTGAGGCCAAGGATCCTCAGAAGAAGGTGTATGTATCTATAGAGCTGTAAGGATATATAAGATGCTGGATTTTTGGTGCCTCCTTGTGTGTCTGCATGCTAGAGGGTCACTTCAGGCAGGGAGCCTGAAAGATTGCAGGGTGATAATTTCTTATCATAACAAGGGCCAAGAGGATTGTAGGCAGAAAGGGTAAGGATATAGTTAAGGGTAAAGCTGTAAGTATTAACCATGTGGATTTCTGTTTTAGGTGCGTTCCCTTCAAGCCGCATGTGGAGAGTTTGAATCCATGATGAAGATTGCTCAACAGAAGCAGGAAGTTACTGAGAAGGCTGTTAAACAAGCGGAAAATGAAATAAACCGGATCAGTGAAGTGCTTCAGAAGCTGCAAAATGAAATTTTGAAAGACTTATCTGATGGCATCCACATGGTGAAGGACGCAAGGGAACGAGACTTCACATCTCTGGAAAACACAGTGGAGGAGAGACTAACAGAGCTAACCAAGTCTATAAATGAGAACATTGCTGTATTCACTGAAGTCCAGCAAAGGAGCCAAGATGAAATCAACAATATGAAAGCGAAGGTTGATTCACTAGGAGAAGCAAATATCTATAAACATGAAATAAAGGTGCTAAAAGATGCTTTTGATGAGATGCAGATGTCCATGAAAAGCAAAGAAAAAGACATAGAGGCCTTGAAGAGTACAATAGACTCCATGGAGTCTGATGTGTATACTGAGGTTAAAGAGCTAATCAACCTCAAACAAGAACATGAGAAATTCAAAGAGGCTGCAGACACTGAACACCTTTCATTAAAAGCTTTACAAGAGAAAGTTTTGAGAGCTGAGGATTCTATTATGCATCTCCCTGGTGACATTAAAAGACTCGATGAAGATTTACTACAAGTGAAAGCTGACCTTAACAAATGGGAAGAAAATGAACTCTTCAAAAAAGCATTTGAAAATTTTGGGAAGAACACTGAAGGACTGGAGTCGAGATTGAGGCATATAGAAGACAGCCTGGAGTCTCTAACTGATGTTGCTGCTCAAAGCAGTGAAAAATTGCAATCTTTCCTCTCTAAGGAGTCAGAATATAAGAATAAGCTCAGTACCCTAGAACAAAGCATTACTGCCCTTCAGGGAATGTCAGACACGGATGTAACTTCAGTCACAAACGTTTTGAAAAATCTTGGTGAATCACAGACATTGCTGTACAATGACGTGGAGAACTTAAGGAGAATAATCAATGACCTGCCATCCCCCAGTGCTCTTCAGGATGTCCAGAAGCAAATTCGTACTTTGATGGATCAAGAAAATCTTCAGATGGGTCAAACACATTCCCAAGGCTATCTCGAAAAATTTTCTTCTGTGGAAGGCTCTGTAGATGAGCTGAGATCATCTGTCAGCCAGGTTGATTCTGATTTGAAAATGATAAGAACTGCAGTGGATAGTTTAGTCTCCTACTCAGTGAAAATTGAAAATAATGAGAACAACTTAGAGTCTTTGAAGAGCTCAATAGATGACCTAAGGAATGACCTGGAAAGGTTGTTTGTCAAAGTAGAAAAAATACATGAAAAAATTTAGGCAGCAATTTGCTTTTTCTGCAAATAATGGATTAAGGAGAATAGCTTTTGTATGCCCAGTTTTTTACTCCTTTTAAAAGCAATTTGATACCTCCAAAGAGAATAAGAATACTTTAGTAGTAGAAACAGTTCTGCTTATTTCTTTTATTTCTCTTTTGTGTAGGTTTTTTGTTTGTTTATTTGTTTGTTTTTTAAGAAATCATGAGTGTAGTTGGAGGCTGAGTTTCTAAGAGCTCATCTTCTCAATAAAGTTGTACCACTGTAACTGTAGTGGTGTAACTAAGGCACTACAGCCTTGTTAGCATGGGCACATAATGGCATGAAGGTGTTTCACACTATGACACTAGATGTCCCACACAGAAGGGCTACAGCTGCTTTGATACAAAAAAAGACCCATACTGCTGTACACACTGAAAATGTTGCTGGGTATGCTCTGGTTTAAGAAACAAATGAACAAAACCACACCCCTATTTTGAACTGTTTAGACCAGTAAACTAATGTGGACCAGGCTTGAAGCATCTCATCCATTTCTACAGTTTGGGACTCAACAATGTGGTCAGTTTACCAGGTGTCAGCAGAGCTGTAATGTATTTCTCTGAGTCTTTAATCTGTACCAAGGAGCTAACAAGGGGCTACCTGAGCTCGCTGGAGGAAAGATTTGAGGTAAATGGGTATTGCTTGCAGATAAGATTGGTGTTCTACCACGTGGCTGGAAAGATTCATCTTTGTGATCACAGGCTTCTTTCCCAGCATCTTCAGCTGCTGGTGTGGAAGACCAGTGCTTAGAAGGGACATCTGAAGGGTGGGAATAGTTGCAAAAGGATACAGTAATATTTTTGTCTTATTTTTTTGGCTGTTTACATGATGAGGCTGTGTCTTTCCTGGAAAGGTCTAATTTGCCTGTGATACAAGATTTTCTGTAAAAATGATCACAAATTTGAACGAGGAAAGCGAAGGACTAAAATTGCACCTGTGATGTTCCACGTACAGAAAGCATGCTAACGATAATATTACACTCCAAAACACACAAGGGGGATTATCACAATGAAATCAGCAGAATTGCTTCTAAGGTGTATACATTTCCAAGTTTTCACACAGTCAACAGTGACCTGAACTCATGTTACATATTCAGGGCTTGGTGCCTGATACTTGTCACCATTATTGTCACGGGGTGTCTGCTTGGGGCACTGGTAGTGAAGAATCCTTCTAGGAAGTGGTTAAGAGTGAGGAAAAAGTGGCACAGTTCTCTGGATGTTTATTTAAAAAACACTTTCTCATGGAGATTTCTTGGTTCTCTTGTCTTTTTGGAAAGGATTTCTAATATCTCTCCTTTTCGAGTTTACTTTTGGACTTTATCCAAAGATTTGGTAAAAGGGTCTGCACACGGGTACCTTGGAAATAGGTTGTCAGATGTCCACCTCAGCCTGCAGCAACCAGATCCATGGCTGTGTTGGAAGAAGAATTCCTAGAAACAGCACGTTGCAGAAGTGGTCTGCTTGTGGGAACAGCACAGGTGAAAAGGAGTTCTCAGTAAATGAGATACTGAACCATATCTAGTCTTCCTTCCACTGTAAATAGGAAAGAATTGATGGCAAAGAAGGAGTGACCCACGGCATTAAGGTAACTTGTCACTGTTGGAACCGCACTGTTCTTTCTTGACTTCTCTTGAACAACATTGTTTAGGTTACTGTGAAATGAACTGTATGGCTTATTTGCAGTATTTTTAATACATAATAAACATTTGGAATATTCTTTGCACTTTTTTTTTTTTTTTTTTTTTTTTTAGTTGCTGCTTACTTAATGTGTTTCCCAGGATGTTTCCAGTGGGGTACAGGCAAGGGCTTGGGGGATGCAGCAGAAGGGATGCCACCCTGTGCTTGTCCTCAGCTTTCATAGGTGAACATGGAGGCATCCCTGCCTGTGGTTACAGATGAGCTCCAGGATTTGAGTCAGATCAATGCAGTAGTGTTGACCACTAGGCTCAGAAGCCCAAGGTGAAAGTGTGAGGTGTGAAATGCTTGATTTATTCAATGCTATGTCAGACAGTGCCAGCCATGCATCAGTAAGATATTTTCAATGGCTAAAATATGCTCAACAGAAATAAGGTACAGAAAGGACCTATAAAATCTTTTCAAAGTGGCTGCTGCTTTTGCATAGCTTTGAATTCTGGATTGTAAAGCTCATAAACTGATACCACCTTCATTGATGGATGCCAGACTTTCAAAAGTTTGTGAAAGGATGATTTCAAGAGAATGAGCATCATCAGATCCTAGCAATTCCTGATTACAAATTCATAGCAGTAAGTAATCCTTGTAATTGGACTACCTATGCTCAACAAAGCAGGTGAGCACACAAGATTTGCTATATAAGCTGTTGACAGCAACTGGGACATCAGCACACAGGGTGGTAGCCATGTGATGTAGGAACTTAAAGAGGCTGTAAAGCCAGCAGTGCATCTGGGCTATATATGATCTCAAAGCTTAAACGAACAATGACTAGTTACATTTCTAGTAACTTAATTTTTATGGCAAGCTGCTGAAATTACTTATGTCACTAAATAATAATTCCTTGTAAATAAAGTGGCTGGAGGCAGACACAGTGCAAAGATCCCTTGGCAGGCTGGAGGTTCAGCCTTTATATTTAGCTTAATAGTTTAATTGAACACAAACACTTCCTGATTCCCTCATAAATGCTCATGGAGCACATCCAGTCTTAGTGATGCTTTTTACAGTCCTAGGGCTGTTCTCTCACTTTGCAATAAAGTAGTGGAGAAAGTCTCAAGCAAGACAATGTATGTTGGCAATGTTCTTTTACATAATTAGTAGTTCAGTAACGTGCTGTTGCAGTAACAAATTTCAACTGAAACCATCCAACTGATGGATGAGGTATTGATCTAGCCAGTTCATTAACATTTGTCTTCATTTTCAGTTTTCATCTTAAAAATGGAGAGGCCATTATGCTGAGACTTGATCACACTTGGAAGGGTTGGAGCAAATAGCTACACTGGCAATGGTGATGGAGGCAAATCTGCTGGTGCTACAAAACTTCTCCCAGTAGAGTTTCGACTGCTGCCACAAGTGAAATAACTTGTAATAATAAGCAGAGTTGTTGTTGGCCTTAATGTATCTGTTAGAGGTTTTATTAAAACATGGATTAGTGATTTAATCTTTTTGCCATTTAATTTGACATAATTCAGCTGGTAGTGCAAACAGCTGCAAAGTTGAATGAACGCAGGAAAGAAGGCTTTCTGAGGTGTACAAACACCAGAACAGCCTAAAAACACTGAAAGTGGGCCCTCCATTCTACTTAGCACTGCCAAGAGCAGTCTGCAGTTTGGGGCACTTCAAGAAAGGTGTGGCTGGGACAGAGAGACTCCAGGAGGAAGATTATGATGATCAGAGGTAAAATGTTCTGTGAAAAACCAGATTAAACAACTGAGCCTGTTTAGAACTGAAGGAAGTGGAGGGGTGGCTGAAGGAAGGAGTGAAAGAAATAACCTTCAGGGAGGGACTTTTCACAAGAGCACGTAGGGATAGGACAAGGGGTAGTTATGGCTTTTAGCAAGAAACTCTTCAGTGTGAGGGTGGTGAGACACTGGCACAGGTTGTCCGGGGAAGCTGTGGCTGCTCCCTCCCTGGAAGTGTCCAGGGCCAGGTTGGATGGGGCTTGGAGCAGCCTGGTCTGGTGGGAGATGTCTGCCCATACAGGGCAGGAACGAGGTGATCTTCGAGGTCCAAACCATTCTATGATTCTGTGATTCAACTACCTGAAAGGCTGTTCCGTAAAAAGGACGAAGCCATTCGCTCGACTTGAGGCGATGCGGGCGGAAACGCCGCGGGGGAAGAAAGGGCGGGGAGGGATGGCAGCGGGGAGGGAGGGAGGGAGGCTGCGCCGGTCAGAAAGACAGAAACGCTGCTGGCACCGAGAGGGCCCGAGGCTGCTGCCGCTGCGGCCGAGCGGACAGGGCAGGACACAGCCGCCGGACACAGCCCGGGAGGCGATGAGGGGCTCGGCCGCTGCCCCCAGGGGTCGAGGCCCGGCTCTGCCCGGCAGCAGGGGCCGCAGCAGCGCAGGGGCGGCGGCGGGCGCCCCCCGGTGGCGGCGGCGCGGCAGCAGCGGCTCATGAGGAGGCTGTCCGCCTGTCTGCCTCTCCTGTCCGCCTGTCCTCCTGTCCTCCTGTCCGCCTGTCCTCCTGCCTTTCCGCCTGTCCTCCTGTCTGCCTGTCCGCCTCTCCTGTCCGTCTGTCCGCCTGTCCTCCTGTCCATCTGTCCGCCTGTCTTCCTGTCTGCCTGTCCGCCTCTCCTGTCCGTCTGTCCGCCTGTCCTCCTGTCCATCTGTCCGCCTGTCTTCCTGTCTGCCTGTCCGCCTCTCCTGTCCGTCTGTCCACCTCTCCTCCTGTTCCATCTTCCTGTCCACATGTCCTCATGTTCTCCTGTCTGCCTGTCTACCTCTCCTTCTCTCCTCCTGCCCACCTCTGCTCCTCTTCTCCTGTCCGCCTCTCCTCCTGTCCTCCTGTCCACCTGTCCTCCTGTCCCGTGTTCCTGTCTTCCTGTCCTCCTGTCCGCGTGTCCTCCTGTCTGCCTGTCCACCTCTCCTCCTCTCTTCCTGTCCCCCTCTCCTCCTGTCTGTCTATCTGCCTGTCCATCTCTCCTCCTGTCTGCCTGTCCTGTCCTCCTGTCTTCCTGTCCTCCTGTCTGCCTGTCCGCCCGTCCGTGTGTCCGACTGCCCAGGGCTGGGCCCATGGATGTGGAGCCTGCTGTTTGCAAAGGCTGTGTGGCAGCTGCCCTCACCTCCCAAGTTACACGTGTCAGAACGTGAGGAAATAGCCTCAAGGTGTGCCCGGGATGGGGGTTAGATTGGATATTAGGGGAAATTTCTTCACAGGAAGGGTTGTCAGGCACTGGCACCAGCTGCTCGGGGAGACACTGGAGGCCTCATCCCTGGAGGGATTTAAAAACCACGTAGATGTGGTGTTCAGGGACGTGGTTTAGTGGTGGACTTGGCAGTGCGGGGTTAACAGTTGGTCTTGATGATCTTAAAGGTCTTTTCCAACCCAAAAGATTCTATGATTCCATGATCTCCCTTCCTGCTCATATGCCCCATTTAATGCTCTCCTTATGTGGTACCACTCCCCTAAAAAAAAAAAATCATCTCACTGCAGCTTCATCCAATGCTGGACTGATTCTAGAAAGAACTGAGGTCTTAAAAGAAAATTTCCAACCAGATGGGAAGCTTGGGAATAAGCGAGTGACAAAAGTCCTGACCTATATAGCACTGCAGTCAGTAGCTAGACTCCCATTTCCTTTCCCGGTACAAAATCAAGGCCAAAGCACTTTGCCCAAAGCCACACAAAAAATGTATAATATATTCAGCAATTAATTATGGTACCTAAAGTGTCAAAAATCCTCTCCTTTGAGTGTATCAGCGTTATTCATGAGAATACCTAATAGTTAACACATCTTCCCATGCTGAGCAAGCCTTTCCTTTCTGAAGCCCCCTTCTCAGGGTCTGCACAAAGCAGCATAAGAACATTATCAAGGAGGTCATACTGGCTTGTACAGTTTATGGTTTAAACAATTATAGGGGCTAAGGGCATATTTACTAGCTATTCAAAAGACTGCAAACTTTAACAATATAGAGGGCAAAATGCTCATTATTAAGCTCCAGAGTAAACACCAAACTGAGGGGCAGCCTTCTTAATGCTATTCTTTCCAGATGTCTGGAGTTTCAGGCAGAGCAGCTGCACGGGTACACTGGTACATGTTGAGCTGATATCTTCAGAGATTCCATCATAACCTTTAGAGCAAGAAACAAAAGGGACATTGACTGATCTGAATGTAGTGCCCTGAGTAGGTGAAGCTGATGTTATCCCAATTTCATGTATATATTGCCATCACCCAGAGGTTTAAACCTCATCCTAACAGGCACTGGATGAGAAGACTTATTTAGACATCTATCCACTGGAATGCTCTGGGCACCAAAATGCCCTGGCCACCACTGGTGTACTTTGTAGAACTACATGTGGACTTCAAGGACTCCATTCTGATTTTTTTTTTCCTTGTTCCCATATCAGATTTCTAACACCATACATTCAAGTCTGAAGATGGTATTGTTCTTAGCACTTTCATTAAGTGTTACACATTCTTAGGATGGTTTCTAAGACAGGAAAAAACCCTCAGTTCTGCCTAATGTGTTTAACATTTAGAAACAAGATATGCAAGTAAAAGAGCAGATTTTCCTTTCGGGAAGGATATATTTGTATTGCTAAAAATAGCCCTACTGAGCTTTTGTGAATATGAGATTAATGGAAGGATAATTAACGTTTGCTGGATTCTGAATTCTTACAGATAATTAACTGAGGCGATAATAACCTCTTATACCCATGAAAAATACCTCTGTACTTGAATGGGTTCAGTGATCAAACTGCATTACAGAATCCCAGAAGAATGTCACAGCCTTCCAGTGACTGCAGGTTGGTGGCACGACTGGAAAAAGCCCCGTACCTCCTCTCTAAGTCACTGGGATTTTAAAGCTGCAGCAGCTGTAGAGACAGCAGGATGAGTCCTCATGGCCTCCATTGGGTTCAGAGGAAACTCCTTCGATTAAGTCAGGCCAGGACACTGTGGAGCCTTCAGAGTGTATTGCCACACATCCACTTTTGGGTTACACAGTAACAACATGAGGAAAAAAAATATCTGTGGAGCTGTAGGAAGAGAGTGTGGGTTACATTTGTCCTTTGTGTCACTGTTCCCTCCCACCACTGTATGGTCATGTAAGAAGCTACCTGGCTGAAGAAACTAATCAGCCAAAGAAAGCAGAGGGACAAAGATGAGGTGTTCTAAAGTGATGTGGCACACAGCAGAGAGATCAACCAGTCCAGGTGGCTGGTGGAAACCACTGTGCCTGTTACATTTTTATAACGTTAACTTTTAGGTGGGCTCGCACCTTCTCCTCCCTGCCTTCTGTGGGCATGGATAAATCCTTCTTCAACAGTTTCCATATTAATTGGATGAGCTGTGTGTGGAAATGGGGATAGAGAAAGGTGAAGATTCAGTTACAAAGTAAAATTTGCAAAAGCCAAATAAAATAGATACCTATTGCTTTCCATCCTACAGCCTCATTATGTATTTTCCAGGGTTTGTGGAGTTTTAATTTGTAACATCTTATATGGCAAAGAATCTTCTATTTCTTCTGTCCATTCTTTCAGTATGGACAGAAAATACTTATAATGCAGTTGGCAATGGATAATGGTCTTATTTGTTAAATACAGCCTTTGGTTTTTGTTTCAGGTCACATAAGAAGATCAAGGACCTTAAGCACTGCAACTAAGTGCTCCAGAAATGCTGGCACTCCATAATGCAAGACAGAAATCACAGTCCTTGTGCATGTGGAGGTCTGTCCCTGAACCTCAAACAGCTGGACTAAAGGCTTAATCTATCCAAGAGTTCCACTACCATTGTCCTTTGTTCAGATCCTGATTTGCTTTCACTTGCCTTCACAAAGCTCTTCAGTTTCCCTAGGTCTGCTATTTCGTATTCATTAGAACTGGTAGAATTTACTGCTTTGCCTATAAAATTAATTCAGTAACAGAGCTGCTGCTTCACATGGTTGCAGAGAGCTAAATTCCTGTTTGTGAAAGTATTTGAACTATAAAACATAGTACATTAATAAAAAGAGGTTTTGGAGTGCTGTTTATTGTTCTTTTCAACTTCTCTCACATCACCATAACTGAAAGTTCTCCTCCTGAAAAGCAATTATATAAATCTGAGTACTTCCAGTCTTCACTGCACAATCCAAGTTCAAGACTAGGTGTACATTGGCAAAAGAGAAGAAAACTTGAGAGCAGACGCACATGAAGTTTAGTGTTTCCATTTTTGTCCGAACTCTCAGAAGCAGCCAGGTGGTTAACATAGCCCCAATTTCCATGTTTCCTGGATGAAATTTGGAGCTGTGATTTAGGATGATGGCTGAGGTTAGTGATCTGCACTTCATTTATGCAAAAAGGGTTGAGAATGCAACAAGCAAATGTACATTGCCACATTTTTCAGTGACTCCAGCCAGCATTAACACTGTTGCCTGCAAAAGCAAAGGGAGTTTCAGCAGGGTGCAGCTATACTGTATCTTGAGTGGGAGCCCAAACTTCCTCCATGCCTAAACTGTTTGGATGAAAGCCTGTACTGAGGAGTGGGGTTTAGTATGTATTTGGGCAGAGAAGCCCTCAGGATCTCCTTTCTTTCCCTCCTTTTCAGTCTGCATCCAAGAAGGAGAAGCAGCAATTTACTATGGGTTTATAGAGGCAAAGGGAGGCTGGGGACTCAGGCTAGCAGCAATCCCTCCCCCTGGAACAGTCAAAGCTTACGTGGGGTTTTTTTTGTTGTTTGTTTGTTTCCAAAAAAGTTGCCTTGTTACATCTACCTCTGTTCCAGGCTGACAGCTATGGGCTTCCCTGTAGTTAGGTGCCAGGCTTTCCCCATCAATGTGCCTGCTGAAATGCTTTTATGGAAGGAGCAATCCTCTTCCCACATTACTTTCCTTGCAGTTAAGGAAAATTCCCTTTAAGGAAATATCTTAAGTGCAATGAAAGACTCAAGACCACCAATCAGCCTTCTTTCAAAAATAACATCAACATTAAAGGTGTGGCTAAAGTTCTTGTTAATTTTGATCTTAGGTATTATATGCACATTTCTGACAATGAAACATATGGCTGGCTGTATTTTTGAGTCTTCTCTGCAGTTTCCTTTGCAAGGAAAAAGACTGGATGTTTTGGCAGATCTTTAATGCAGGTTCCACTAGTAAGTTCATTCAGGACAACTGTTTTCTTTAATATGAGTCCTGAACATGTGATCTTACAGCTTGTATCTTACAGCTTCCTGTGCTTCCACCCTAATATTGTTCTGCTTTGTATTAGCCCTTATTAGGAAATTGTGGTTCTGTCTTTCCTTGCCTTCTCCTGCTCCTTTCATTAGGAGTTTTTGTTAGAGACAATATATTTTGATGCTTTTCAACTCCACTTACTCCTTTCAAAGTCAAAATGAAACGATTTAAAAATAGGTTTGTTACTTATCAGAGGCACTCTCGCACCCTTAGAAACCAGAAGAAACCAGCACATTGTTATGATGCACTAATGGTCTTAAATATTTAAATGTGACTAAACAGTTGTGTGGTAGACCTTCCTTGGAGCACCTGGGCTCACCAGGGTGCAGAGTTTCCTCACTTCTTGGTCACCTCCGTGCACTGCTCTATCAGCAGAGGGCAAAGAAAGACTGCAGGGCCCTTAGGATGGGAGGTGATGCTGAAGGCCCTGACTTTGTAGCTTGTTTTGAGACATGGTTTGGTTGAGACAGGAGAGTCTCTTCTTATTGTTCTGTCCCTGTAAATGTACTTTAAAGTTTAAAAACTCCATAATCAGTCAAGAACGCACATTACTTAAGATGTTGTGTAGAACAGATCTTGTAGTGCACATTGTGCACATCTTTGGGCTAAACATGATGATTAATTGCCTGTTGCTGTGCCAAATTCCATAGTATTCTCAAACTGAGGCAAAATTTCCCATTTGCTGCCCCAATGATGTGTAGGGAGGCTGGCTGCTGCAGACGAGGATTTCTGTGGTGGCTGATGAGATCATATGAGTAATCCCCACACCATTTGCATATGGATCTCTGAAGAGGAATATGGATAACTTTTTTGTAAATGTTGTACAGTTATAAACATGTTCAAGTATTCTCAAATACAAAGACATATTGCAGTTATCTTTATAGCTGATTTGCCTGTACAGATTAGGACAGGTTCCCAACACTCTGATAGTATCTCCTGATAGTGCCTGAAGTTCTCTTTATATTTCCTTATATCCTTACATAGGATAATGGGAGTTGTGCCTAGGGATTTTTCCCCAGCCTCCATCTCAGCTACTGCAATAACAATGAATAGTACTCAGTCCTGTGGGAGTAAGAGTAAATCTTGCTTCGTGCAAGATTCAGACTTCAGCTTTGTGCTGAGACTTCTTCAAAGGCAGCCAGGAAGTACGAGGTTGCCAAACCTTATGGCAACCCTAATGGGATTCAGTCATCCATTTCTCCATGGCGGCTTTGAAAATCCTACTCTCAGGTCTATATCTTGCTATCTGCATAATGTTCACACCCCCATCCTGTAGCTTGGCTAGCGTTAGTGCCTAAGAGGTAACTTGTTTTAAAGAGCTGCAATTTAGTTGACCAAAGAAAACACAGGAAACACATCTGAGTAAAGAAGGAAATGAAGAGAAAATCAGATAACACCAACACTCATCCTCAGCAACACCTTGAAAGAAATTATGTAGATGTAGAGAACAGAAGGAGCAGCCACCAACTAAATAGGTCAGGTTACCAGCATGAGGCTATTTAGACTGCAGTAGTAGGGATGATGATCAGATATGCAAAGCTTTTGAGATGCAGATTTAAATTCCCCTGGTCAATGGCATGGCTCCAGATGTTCTCTAGTGTAGTGGGGCAAATTTTTTTCCATCCTAATCCTTCAGGTTTCACTAATCGTAAACTTCTCATTAGAGCCCTTAACATGAGGCACAAAAGACTTGGAACTAACACCTGTTGCATCTATTTTTATAAGCCAAGGGACTGACTGGTTCCACAGGAGATTCAAGAATAAAGCATTTAACGGCCACAAAGGTTTCCTATTAACTTTATGTTTCTTTTCCTTTCAAAACCTGGGATTATATAGCCTATACGTGCCACCTGCTGCTGCTCCTTTTAGATGTAAACCTCTCTTTATTTTGCTCCTTTAAACTCGGTGTCAGGTTCTGCTGGTGCTTGTGCCCATGTAGATCCAAAATAACTCCTTGGATGCTAATGATGCAAGTCCAGGCTCTCTCTGAGGCAACTGAGAATAGGAGCTGGCCCTTATCGATTAAAATTTACCTTTGAAGCAACCTGAGGGTGAACAAATGCCACGAGAGTATTTTGGCCTCACCACTGTTTCCTGCAGGCTGTAAACAGTTGGAATGTTGTCCAGCAAAATATGGTGACTACAGTGGGTCACAGACCTCTCATGAAGCTCTGGAACTGAACTAGGTCAGCAGAGGCAGGGCAGTCCACATCAGCCCGAGTTATTTATGGGAAGGAACACAAATATGTGGAGATGCACCCGCCCAAACCTGTAACTGGAAGTGACAGAGGCAAAGGGAGTTCCCCGCGCCGCTCACTTATCAGAGATCCTTGATAATAACCCCCAACAGAGAAAAGCCTCTTCTAGGGCAGCTGCAGATTTAATTTTGGTCTTTGTCCAGCCCAAGCAGCTCAGATCTCTAAAGAAGTGGATTTTCTATACAATAGGGGTGGGATGCAGCGAAGCGTGAGGAGGAGGCGGGACACCAGGTGTCTATGAATGAGCTAAGGAGGCCCAAATGCCTCTGTATCCCTCCCCTGCCCCCTTGTTCTGCCCTTGGAGGGAGCAGCACAATGAATCAGTATTAGCCCTGGTGCAGCTGCAAGAGGTCAGGCCCTGCACTTTTCTACTGGCGTCTTTAATTTAGGCTCCTCGGGGACTCATTTTTCAACAGAGGAGAGGGCCAATGCTCGAGCTTTCGGGGGAAATGGCATCTGTCATTGAGAGGACATGCATTTAAGAAAGGCAGCTTGTACTTTAACCTCTCCTACCACACTCTCCCCATGATGTTTAGGTAGCTTCCTCTGCCTTGGTCTCTTTAGTAGCCTGTATAATGTCAATAGCTCAAATCCATTTGTCTGTTCTGCCACCGACTTTCAGGAACTCAAAACTTAAGAGAATAAGGAATTGCTTTGGTGGCACTCAGCAGAAGGTTAAGTCCAGTGAATCAAAATTTGACAGTAAAAGAGTCAGAGATATATGTCTGCTTCTTTTTGCTAACTGCATCATAGGGAGAGTTAAGATTATGGTCTGGTCTGCTCTTCCAACCACAAATTATTAAGCTCTTTTGATCATCTCTTATCCTCCACAACGCTGCCTGTTACTTGAACACGATTATTTTCTACATAGTTTTATTGACGTGACCTGTGTTATAAGCTGCAAGATATTTCTCTGGGGGAAATTAGGTTGTCCAACCCATAAGGAAGAGAAGGGATGCCTCATGCACATGGAGCACGACCCCTCTGTCTCCAATCTTTGGATAATTAACAAGTAGCATTAATGAACTACTGGAGAGCACAGAGCTTCCTGCCTGGAATGGTGGTGGCTGTGATGGTGGCAGAAGGGAAATGCTGCTGAAGGCACAAGGGCAATCCTCAGCATCAGAAATGGGTTACGCAGCAGGAAAAAACATCCAGTCTAAGGAGCAGGTACTGGATCGGGGCACTGAAGGTCTGTCTGCCTTTTCATTGAGACTAAGAAAATCTGAAGTAAGTGTAGAAAAATCAAAGGAATAGCATCTGTGGAACAACTACAGAAAAATAGGAAACAGGCAATGAAAGTTGTTACCTAGCATCTGCGCTGAAAAGCAAAAATAAAAATTTTCATCACTTACACCAATATAAGTTAGTATTATTCCTACCAAAAAAGTGTAATCACACTGGCATAAACACAAAGAAAAAGGAGGTCTCATAAAGAACAACAGTCTCTGGTTAAATCCATTACTAGTGTAAGCAAATATATTTCCCAGACCTCAAAGGAGCTGTGCCTGTTTGTACCCATGTTAAATTTTGTTCATTTACCCTGGAGGCCTTTTTCCATTTTAAATATAGCATGCACGCAGATGGCCAGAGATACAATAGGGTGCCCAGCTTTGTATGAAAACAGGCAGCTTGACTTTGGCTTGAAAGTAGTGACGTGTTCCACTGTGATTATATTTTTAGAGCTATCAGTGAGCAATATTTCAGTTCCTTGTCAACTTCGGTTTTCAGATCCTCAAGCATCAAGATAAACATAAAAGGATGCTTAATAGTGATGGCTTACATTGACAGGGTCCCTACTGTATCTATTCAAGCAATATGAGCTTGCATATGTACATAGGTGTAGATATTATTGTTTATATGTATTCATATATATATATGTGCTGTTCTTTATATCACGGGCAATTGTTATTGTTTCTAATAATCCCTTGGAAATCAGACACTGCCGTGTGTTTTGACTCAACTTATCTACGTTCCCTCAGGGTCAATCTAGTCTTCTATTCAGAAATGCTGAATAGTCACTGCTTCCATCAAATGCTGTGGCAGCCATGAATAATCACCCCATCTGAAAATCCCATTTGGTCTTGGTGCTCCTCTTATTTTCAAATAAAAATATTCCCATTATATGTCTGCACTATCTTGCTGGAGGATGAATCTAAGAACCGTACCACTGGACGCTGCTGTTCTTGAAACGGGGCTCTGCAAAGCTTCACCTCAGACTTCATCTCAGGCCCCTTTCAGCTTTGCCTGTCATGCTACAAGTTGTTCTTTTGAAAGTGTACCTCTTAGGAACGTGCAGCATTAGGAATGCTGGGTGTTCTGCTGCTTTTCCCAACAGTGGAACCTTAGGCGTCTCTGGCTGTGTTGCAGCTTTGCAGGCAGGCAAAACAAACAGAATGGCCACCGAGCACCTGCTTTATTAATACAGGGGTGTTAGCTGGTACAGCAGACAGTGGCGACAGTGGCCTTTTATTCCTCCTGGGGGTCTTTTCACTTGAGCAGCCACTGTGAAGGGCAGAGACATCTTTTGTCCCCTCTGTTCCTGGAGGCAGAATGGAGCTGATGTTGCTGTGGCACTGCAAAAGGTCAGTGATGAATACAAGCCTCACTGTTCTTCTTTTTGGCCAGGAAGCAAGGAGGGGTCATTGGCTGAGACCCAGTGATACCTACAGTTGATGAATGCAGCAATTAAAGGGGGACATGATAGCTGTGAGGTATATTTCACAGTGAGTCTTTCTAAGGGTTAATTATTTCAGATGCAAGGGCTTTGCTCTTGCACTGGAACCCACTTAAATCAGTCTTACACAGATGTAGTCTGAGGGTCGGGTCCCAGGAGCAGTACTTTTAGTCTTCCCATGAGTCAGACATGGTTCAAATAAGCCATGACCAGGAAAATACTGGTGGCCTGTTCAGTGTGGATGCCCTCTTATGCTAGATGCTTGTGTGCTTCTAAGGACCATGTTGGGAGCCAGGTTTCACAAGGCTCATCCCAGGCATCCTTTTTGCCTGACAGTCTCTTTGTGGTGAGGGTGAGCTTGGGCAGCCAAGCTGTTACAGGGACCTCTCCACCATAAGAAGACTTAAGGCAAAGGAATCTTCCTTCAGGAGCAAACCGGAAGGCAGGGCAGCAACAGCTCATACCATGTTATATGAAAAAGCTTCACTGGTAATTTCTCACTGGCAAAGGGCAATTTTATACCAGGAGACTTTCTGAGGATGAGGAACTAGATCCTGTCTTAACTTCTGATCACATCCCTTTTCATGGCTGTTAACATCTGATTAAAATATTCACATAGAATTTTTTTTTTTTTTTTTAGGATAAGAAAAGTAAATTCTTCTCTAAAAGTATTAAAAGATCTTGCCTACCACTGATTCCTGATACAACTTCCCAATGAAAGAATTGTCATACAAAGACCTATTATCATGTCTGCAGAACCCCTAATGCAGCCAAGTCCCAGTTCACAGCTCAAGATGTGCTCACCCACAACAACAGATAAGCATTAAGGCTTTGTCAGTCTTCTTTTGACAGCTTTGAATGCGACACATGTAATTCTTTCTTCACCTACACTTTGCCCGGCTCTAGTGACATTAATCCCAGTTCACACTCCGGTCTGCATGCCAAAAAAATCATATTTGGTGCTTAAAATATCGCAAAATAGTTGAAAAAATGTTGCTGTGTAGCAGTGCTGTATGCTTGTTTTGCTGATAGAGTTTTTTCTACATATGTTTAACCACTTGGTGGTGCTACAGGTAGGGTCTGCTTCTCTTTGTAGAGCAAAGCAGGTTTCTTCCCTTTCATGAACAGTATCCTGAGATCCCATCAGATAAAGCAGTGGCAAAAAGGACCTTTCTTCATCTCTCTTTTGTCATATAAGTAATGCCTTTGCAATGGTCCGGTTGAAATCTTCGAAATCTATCTGCAAACCTGCTGCATCTGCCCCAAAAGTGAGAGTGTGTTGGGGACTGAGGGAAGGGAAGCGGGGAGCAATAAGGCAGAAGACTTCAGGCAGTAGCATCATCTGAAGGGGGGATGGAGGGAGAGGGAGAAGATAATAATTTCCATCCCTGTGGAAGAAACATCTGGTTGATTGTAAGCAGCCCAACCAATGATGTTTTCGTAGACTTTGGTGCTGGCAAATGCTCCTGTGCACGGTGCCCTTGCAGAGACTAGTGGAAGCTGAGGTGAAGTAAGGATTTGGCCTTGCTAAAGCAATGGGAACTATGCAGAGGTCATGTTGCTCCTCTTATTAAATTTTAATACTTTTTTCATCTTGGTAACAGACCTTCAAACATGTTCTTTGGAAATGAGTGTCCTGTTCCATTAAAAATAAATCTGTTTCTTCCTTATAACACAATTAGTGTCAGCAAAGCATTGTGCAGATCTGAGATTTATTTATGTATAATTCTTGGGAGGCAGGAAAGAGTATTCTAGTACTGGAGGAGAGATAAGGAGGCACAAGTTTAAAAGTGTTTTAGGCCCTGGGCCAGATTTTCTCATTCGACAATAGCTCATGGAGGAGAGGGAGGCATCTCTTCAAGCCTCTGTGGACTTGTGGGGGAAGGTAGCTCTTCCAAATGTGGTGTGTGCTTCCAAATCCAAATGTGGTGTGTGCTTCGTGGTATGTGCTTTGCACTGATAGGGAGAAGCTGGCAGCATCAGTGTGATGCCTTGCTTTTCCTTGTAGGATTATGGCTGCATCTTCTCTAAGGTCTTTGTTGTCTTTTTGGGGCTGCTGAACTTTAACTGTGGCTTTAGTAGAGGCTGGAGAAGCCATGGGGTGGCTATCATGTGGGCCTGCTAGCATCCACTCTAAAGAAAACGACCTGTCATCTTAGCATTGTGAGAAATCTCTTCCCCACCCCAGCCTTGATGGTCACCCTCCTGTGGGTCTGGCAATGAGGACGATGTTGGGGTCAGAGTGGTTCTCACTTTCCTCCTAGACACAAATACACAAGGGGGTGGAATCCTCTACCCTCCTACGCCCACTATGGGGGTTTTAGAAATTTGCAGTTCCCTTTATACTGCATGAAGAGCACAAAGGAAACACAGAGAACCATGAAACCTTCCCCCCTCACAATTCCCTAGCCAGTGAAATGAAATTTTCATGCATAATGGGGCTTGGATCAAGCTTGTTGCTTAGCCAATTTGCTATTGATTTATAGAGTCCTCTCTGCTAGCAAACAGGCATAAAGGATGGGATTTTAAAAACATCTCATGGAAAATTAAGTTTGGTTCTCGGGCATCCATAGTGAACAGATTAATTTTCCATTTAACTGCTCATTGTAGTTTGCTGCCCCAGATTTCTGGGTATGTCCTTTTCCTGTGGAAGTCATGCTGTGTCACTGGTACACATCCTAAAGTCATAATATTCTGTTTACATCTTACTAATCACTAGCCATAAAATGATCGCATTGTCATTAAGAGTTTTTATTATTTGACCAAATTTTATTTACCAGTCATAGACAACGCTATTTTCTAGAGCCAGGAAGTGGCTGCAGACAAAGGAAAAGTAAACAAAATAAAGCTCAAGGCAGCTGGCAGACTCAGCACTAAATCTAATTTCTAATTTAGTATTGTTTTGACTTTGGGAAAATAATGATCAGTGAAGGAAAAATACTCTTACTGCTATGAAGCTGTGATGCACACTATGCTGCATTCTGGTATTTCAGTGTGAATTTAGAGGGAGTTGGGGAGATGCAGATGATTTCTCAGGGCCAGCTTCCATCCCTAGCATGAAACCCATAGCAAGGGGTGGAGTTCTCAATCATTACCCAATACATTCCAAGGAAGGGAAAGGGCTGCATTTCAGGGAGGAACAATTCAGCCACTGCTCCCTTTTGTCTACAGAGGGAAGGAGGTTACTGGCCAGACTGCACCACATGTGGGAAAGAGGGAATATAGAGCTGCTTTGCCATCTATTCCCCCCAGATTTCTCTCCTCACAACAGTAAGATGATACATGCTGACCTTTTCTCCTCTACACTTGAACCACATACCCACACTGCCAAACCAGGATCATACCCAGGGAAGTGGTGCATATTATCAGTTGACTATAATGAATGGTGTTCTTTCTGAGGAGGTACATTGTACATCTATCATACCATTGCAGATGTTATGTTCTAAGTGTTCTGGGGTCCATTCTCAATCACCAGGTAAGACCTGCTGTCATTATCCCAGTTACCTGTGGTCAGTGATAGTCTTAGGGAAACATTTGTTTAGATGTGTGCAACCAAAGCCATGAATATCCAGTAGCTAATGGATGCCACATGCAGCATGAGTTTTAGCATAAAAACTTGTGCTTAACCTCCTTCACTCTAAAAATATACATTCAGAAATTAATTCCTTATATGTCTTTTTACTCCCTGTATTACTGGAGTAGCCTTACTCTTGTATTTTCCAGAAAACTGGTTGTGCATCCAACAGCTGAGTGAAAAGACCACTCTAGACACAGATCCACAGACCTCAACATCAAAACAAACATCTGGTACAAACCATACTTTTCATTTTCATCAGAGATCACCACAATGAATGCCACACAAAAGCCACAACCAAAGCTAAAACATAGCTGCTTGTAGGATCTACCCAGTGGCCATGGTATCTCCATGTGATCAGAGCAGGCAGGAAATCCCAGAGTCCTGGAGGGACTGCCCCATCTCATCCATGAGTCATCCAGGATGAAGGGGTCACAATGGCAAAAGTTCATGCCTCCCCATTATGTTCCCACACAAACATCTCTGGGCAAAAGCCCCTGCAGCACTCAGCCCCTGAGCCCAATAGCATTCTAACTGTGTTTTGCTTCCCCCTTCTCTGCTCAGGCTGCCTCCTGGCCCCAACCCATGGCCCCACAGCTCCACTTTTCCACCAGAACTCACAGATACCACCAAGCTTTGCCCATGTTTACCAGCGAGGGCTTGGGGCTGCAGCACCAAAACCCAAAGCTAAGACACCTCGCTTGCATGCACTGTTGTGCTGGGGAAGTCAGGGCCAGAGGCGTTGTGAAATGATGGCTGGGGGGATGACTGCTCTTGGTGATGCTTTGGAGAAGTCCCATGTTATCAGATGCACTGAGAGCAGCTGTTCCATGTGTGGGAGCTGGTGGTGGGCAAAATGGGCTGGGTGGAGATGTGGCTGCCTACACACAGCCTAATGTTCCAGTGGTTGAAAGTGATGCAGCCAGTCAGCCCCTCAAAATAAGGGTGAAAATAACAGAGGCAGAGGAAGGGAGGCAACAAAAGGCAAAGAAGGGAAGTGATAAGAGGAGGGGAGCACATTGCTGAGTGACTTAATTACTTCTTTCACTTCCTTCTTGCAATTTGCATTGCTGAGATGTGCAATCCAGTGACTGTGGCCCACTGCAGCTTCCTGTGCATGATGATGAAAGCTGCAACTTTGGTTTTCCTTAATACATCCTGCTGATGTATGTGGACTTTAACCCCAAAAGGTACAGGGGGAGGAAAGGGGACAGGTAGTTTGGATTGTATAGCTTCTTTATTTCATAAAAACAATATATAAATAACAAAATAATGCTATCAAAGTTTTACTGAAGGAATATCTAAGATGAATGACAAATAGGAGAGCAACAGAAGAGAAAGGGATTATGAGTGCTTAATCCTTCTGAAACCTTGCAACAAAAGAGATCCTGAGCCTTAGCCCCTGTATTTCAGTTTTCAGTCCTGTGCAGTTTGTGTTGTTCCTCCTCACTTCTCAGTGGTGCTGAGTGTCCTCATTTAGCAATAGCAGTGAGGAATTCATGTATCATACAGAATTGTTGAGGGTAGAAAAAGCAGATTTTAAATGGATAAAATAATGACATAAGCAACCAGGCACATGCATGCATATGTAAATATGTAAATAAATCTGCAGATCTGGAGATGTAAATTCAGTAGCTGATGGGTATCCTCTGTCCTATGAGTATTCCAGCAAAACATACCAAGCAGTAGAATAAATAACCAGTATTACAGGAAAAAACTGGTAATGTGTTCATTATATAAATCCTCAGTGAAGCCACTGAAGCAAAGGCTTGAGGCTTGGAAATGGAATTTTAAAAGATGTTTTATAGACATATGGCTCCTCTCCTATTGAAAGTTCTATACTCTTATAAGGAAATCCAGCCTAAATTTCAGAGTCCTCTCCTAAAAGAAATTACAATTATTCCCCATTTTTTTCATCACCTATCAAGCTCTGTAATGGGTCCAGTATTCAGATTCAGAGGCATTAACTCCACCTAGGTCTCTGTATTTCCTATTGCAGGGACATCTCAAGAGGCCTAGGGGCAATCAAATAATGAGAGGAGACACATGGATTTAGGCAGAAGTTATACCCTCTGAATCTGGGCCCTGGATCTTGATCCAGGATGTGGGTTTGGGCCAAGCTGTTCATTACTTGATTGAAGTGCCATTTTAACAGTGAACTGACATCTGCAGGATGCAAGCAAGACGCACCTCAACAGACCACTGCTTATCAAGGCAAAGTTTTTCATACAGCTCTACAACAGAGAAAACCAGCGTAACACTCTTAATCCTGAACTTGTGTGACTCCTCTGATTTTCATAAAGCATGCTATTTCAAGGATTGGATGTGATCTGCCAGGGCAGATAATATGCAGATACCTGCTGCAGGAAACAGATGGGTGCCAGCTGCCTCTTTCTAGAGGATAATCCCTATCGTTGAGTGGAATACATTAACATGCTTTCACTTCAGCCAGCCAAAAAGCTCTCTCTCAGAAAGTACTTACACAGAGGAGAAAGTTCAGATGAGAGAATGTTCCCTGGTTTCGCCTGCTGGCATCTTCCAAATATTTGCAGTTACATGATCTTTAGATTTGCAGACTAGACGCTGCTGAGCACGTCAGCTTGGTCCAGCAAATGCATACACCTGCACTTAGCTTGAGCATCAAACGTGAGCAATCAAAGCAGCTCAACAGACTTTAAAATTAGGGTTATGTGCATAAGGACCAGAGGTCAACAGAGAGGATTGAAACCTAAGAGAGCAGCACATATTTTTTAGAGAATACAAGTATGTTGAATCCTAAAATCTCTTTAAATATGCATTTTCCCTCTTTCCTCTATTATTACAAGGTGGAGAATAGACAAAGAAGATACTCCAGTTCTCCAACATCCTTCCGGAATTCAACCTTTGTAAGGGTGGTAACAACTATGCTGGACACTTTACAAGCACAGAAGATTGCTTACAAGCAAAAAATCTGTTTGTGTGTGCAAACCATACCATCTTACCAGCTTTGGCCGCCCTAAACATAATTGTTGCACAGAATGTACCTGGCCTCAGTTTGTAAAATAACTATTTGTAAAAGGTACCATTGAAATCCAGTGTTTATTTTTTTTAAACTTAGCTGAAAACATCTAGTGAATTAACATCAGCTCTATGAATTTTGTATTTCCTTACAGGTGCTGTAGAATTTCTGAGGAAACCTAAACATTTCACCAAGAGCTATTAAGCTTTAGATTTTTATTCCGAGTGCCTATATGCCAGATAACAAATAAGTTGTGCTGTTTTGAAAGCTTATGGCAGAAATTAATCCTAAAAATGTACCGAGATTTCTGATAAATTTATATTGCTAACACTTTGCAAGCTTTTAACATTGTTTTTCAGCTCAGACTGACTTCAAGAAGGTAAATCTATTGAAACCAGTGGGTTTATTGTTGCTACTGTGATTGTCTGTATAGTTTAGATGTGGTGCAAAATATCCTCTGTAATTGTTTTGCAAATTAGAGCCTAATCATATATCCTTTGAAGCTTATTAACAGAAGTCTACTGGTTTCAATGGGAGGATAATTCATTTTTTGTCAATAAGGAAAAGAATTTACATAATTACACACACTATCAGAAATTAAGAATTCCCTAGTGGTATCTATGAACTCAGAGAACTGAAAGTCTCACCAAACGTATTTCAGGAACAATGAAACACTGCGCATCTTACACTGGCATGAACCTCTAGAATGATGCAAATTGCCTAAAAAAGTAATTTAAAAAAATTTTCTATGTCCATTCTAACACTGTCTCACCTTCCCACTGAGATTCTTTTTCTGGTATTCTTATACCTGTTGTGAAGGACATCGGTTTACTATTTGCTCCAGTGATTTTTATTCCTGTAGTGACAAGTATAATGCTGCCTACAAAGCTGACAATATGTTAAAAATTTAAAAGATCTCTGTATGCACTGTATGTATGTATCTGTATGTGCACTTACTCATATGTGCACTTCTGTATATATTGTTATTTCCATTCCCATGGCTATTACGTAGGAGCACAGAAAATTTCTTGCATTCGGTTTTAATTTACGTATTTAATTTGCTTGATGCCCTCTGGCTTCACATTTAAGAGTGTGAAAATTTGAAAGGAAAGGTGGTATTTCTAATGCTAGATAGTTCCTGTGCTTACGCCATTACAAAACTGGCATTATTCATTTTGGAGCCTCTGGTATTTTATTATACTTTGTATCTCTCCAATCACAATATACAGCAATGATTCATGATATATTTCCTTATGGAACTGGTGATGTTGGCTTCCAAGCAGCTAGCAGAGAATACTCTCGGGAATATTAACAAAGCACGTAACATCATTAAACCAGTTTTCATCACCGGCATTCATGCTTTTTGGCTAGTCAAAAGGTATAAAGGACCTGAATAAAGGTTATACTGAGTTCCAGCCTCCAGGGAGCTTCCAGGCAGACAACCCTAGCTGGACACTCTTCCCTGTTGCCTCTAGGGGAATGGAGGCATTTCTGAGCTGCTGATGCAGTCACTCCAGCACAGAGTCAGCTGGCACAGATCGGAGTAGGACCCCAGGCTGTGCTCATCTTTGGTGGGACTGAGGCTTTCAGTGGACATGCCAACCACCAGGCAGATCTGAAGTGTCATTTTGAGAGACTGCCATGGCCTTGGCACTTAGCAAGATGGAGACTTCGATTTAATCTATTTAAGTGAAGTTGTACTGAAGTGAACACATGCCAGGACAATTTTTCATTTCTCCCAGCAGCCAAGGGCACCTCTCCTTTTCTCTGTATTGTCAGCCTCATTCCTAGATCCCTCCTGCCTTTTGGTCCTACTGCATCCCCATCCCTGTGCCAGTCCCTACTTGCAGCAGCCCTTTGTTCCCTCAGGCAGATGTTTTGGGGTATCCCCCAAGTTTGAGAAAAGCTACAGAAGTGGGTATCAAACTGGGGCACTGAAGGCAGCAGATGCAGCAGCAGATCTCCTTCTCCTGTGGAGAGGGATGCTTTACTCTGTCCCAGCTGGTAGGAACTCAGTAGCGCTTCAGAGGATTAAAATCAAACAATAAAAACATTAAAGTTACTAATGTAGTCGTATTTCTTACATAAAGATGGCCACAGAGTTTTTTTTTCCTTTCCACAATTAAAAAGCAAAGGAAGGGGTTACAGGGGAATACAGTGCTTTTTTTTTTTTTTTTTTTTTTTTTTTTTTTTTAAGTAACATAGTGAGGCTTCCCATGCCCTTTCTGCTTTGGATAGCCAGTTTGTGGTGCACTCTGTGAAACAGACATTAAATTTTATGTTCGAGGGCTTATCGAGCTCCCCAAAACCAAGAACCCCATGTGTGAGATGACCAGTGCAGAATACTTTGTCTCCTCCAAGCTGTGTGACATAGTGCTAACTCCTGTCAGGAACAGGGTACTGCACAAGGCAGACTCACCTTAAGCCAGCTGGGCACTTCTGCTGATCCTAAAACGAAGGTGCAGAGATGGTAATTACCGAGAAACTTGTGTTTTCAGATTCATCTAGTCAGAGCAGCTTAGGCTCCAACCTCAAGGCAGCATGTTCATTATCTCTTCAAGGAAGAAACCTTGAGGAAGCCCAGCCTTACACACTGGTGCACTGAGCTAGAAGAACCAAATGAGTCTTCACCAAAGCTCTTGCCTGGGTGTCATACCAGCACCTTGACACTCCTGACAAACCTGAGCCTTAGAGACATCCAGCCAGGCAACTTGGCTGAGCACATGGACTATCTTCTGCCTTAACACTCTGCCAGCGAGGTGAAGGCATGGAATTACTGGCTCAGAAAATTCTGTGTCTTGACATCCCTATGACCGCAAAGCTCAACCCAGGATTTCTAAAGCTCTGTTACCCTTGCAGAGCTGACCACCTCAGTTGTAACCTGCCCCTTCAGGAAAGTCAGTGGGAAGAAGACACCCAGCCAGAACTATCACATGGAGGCCTTTGCCTTAGCATCCAGAAAATTGGCCATATTGGATCATGCCAAAGTGATATCACCCCACACGTTTCCCATTTCTCCTGAAGAGACCATCTGCTTCTCTGGCCACGGGCTTGGGGATGGCTTATTTTCTATAGGAAACATCTGATTTCTCTTAACCCTGGCAACAATTTCCATGTCTGCATTAGCTCAAGTTTTCAAGACATCTTTGTTAAAGAATCAACGACAATACTTTTAAAACAAAGATAAACCCAATGCATTTATTTGCCTTTTGAAGTTCCTGAAAGCAGAAGTGAGAACTCTGTCAACTCTAGATCTTGGCATGGATTTGCAGGTCAACCACAGCACGACTTGAACCCAGAAGGGTTTCTTACAGGCAAAAACCTCCTGGAGTGGGCAAACAGCACCTGCCTGTGCCAAGGCCTGCCAGGTGCTGGGTGTGCCTACATTTTTCTTCCAGTTCCACTGACGTGGAAACCCCACAGTAAACCCTCGCCTGCTTGGCAAACGCGGAAAATTAAGCGTTTTCTGGAAAAAACTTTCCAGATCTAAATTCGGCACAGGCTCACTCAGGCCCCTGCCTGCCGCCCTCACGCCAACGCTTCGGCCCGGGCTCCGCAGGTGAACATGCCCGAGGTGCGGGGCAGGAGGCTGCACCTCCGCCTCCTCTCCGCCGGGCCCCGCGGACTCAGCCCTGAGGGGCAGCAGGGGTAGGGGCCAGGCCGCCCTCCTTGCCACGCCGGGGGCCAGCCCCACTGAGGCGCCTTCCAGCGGGCCGTGAGAGGGGCCGTGGAGCCCCGTCTCCTCCGCCTACAAAGGACGGCTCGGCTCAGCTCGGCCCAGGGTAACTCTCCCCGCCGCCACCTCCGTGCCTCCGCCCCCGCCCAGCCCGCGGCTCTGGGGGCGGCCCGAAAGGTCCGGGGCGGGGCGGAGGGGCCGCCTCAGGCCTGTGCGGCCCGCCGGGGCGGGCGGTGGGGAAGGGGAGGAGAACGTGGGGCGCCACCGCCCCCCGCCCCGCCGCTCCGCTCCGCTCCGCGCCCCGCCCCGCCGCGCCCCATGGTGCCGGCGCGGGCGCCGGGCCGAGGTAGAGACTGGGAGGCCGGCGGGGCACTCACACTCCGCGCCCGCCGCCGGGCATGGAGGGCGCCGAAGCGGCATCCCCCGGCAGCAGCAGCAGCCCCAGACCCCTGCAGCCCCGCTGCTCCTCCTGCGGCTCCGGGCCGGCCGGCGGCGGCGAGGCAGCGGCAGCAGCAGCAGCGGCAGCAGCGGCAGCAGCGGCCATGGAGGAGCCGCTCGGGGAGGCTCCGTCCCTGGAGGTAACGGCGGCGAAGAAGCAGCAGGGGGTGAAGCGGCATCACCACAAGCACAACCTGAAGCATCGCTACGAGCTGCAGGAGACCCTGGGCAAAGGCACCTATGGCAAAGTCAAGCGGGCCATCGAGAGGTTTTCTGGCAGAGTGGTAAGGCAGGCGGAGGGGCTGCTCCGTGCTTTTTATTTTGTATAGATTTTTTTTTTTTTTTTCTCTCACCCCCACCACTTCGGAGCGGAGCCACTGGGTGCATCCCCTCAGGAACCCGTCGGGAGACCCATCGGTGTGAGGGGCTGGGGTACCGGGGTGAGGCGGGGTCTGACGCCACCCGCAGCCCGCAGGGACCGGGTCCGGGTCCGGGTCCGCAGCCAGGAGCGGGTCAGCATCCCCGCCGAACCTGCGCTCGCTCGGGGCCAGGGCTTTGTCTGGTGTGCAAATCCTACAGAGAAACTTTTTTTTTTTTTCCCCTCTTTTTTTTTTTTTTTTTTTTTTTTTTTCTGGAGGGGTAGGGCGGGTGGTGATGTTGTTGCAGTAACACATCGATACGTTTCATAAAAGATGTGATGTTATTGGAAAAAATGGGTGGTTGATTGCTTTTGTTTTGGTTTTACGTGCGGGTGCACAATGAGTTTTTCTTTCCCCAGTGGAAAACTGAAGCTTTGGCGAAACCTGTCACATCCCCTGGCTAACCAGAGCCGCTCACAGAGTCCTGTCAGCATGGCAAACCTTGCTTCTCCGGTTAAAAACGCCGTGGTTCAGTCATACTTTTGTGACCTGAACTTTGCTGACACCTAAAAAAATGTCAGGGGCTGCAGCCCAGCCCCATTGGTTTTTACGATGCGTTTCAGTGGTGCCGGCTGGCTGAAGACTTGAAGCAGCCCGGAGGTTGTCCGGCAATAATAACTCAGCTTCAGCCTTTCCTCATGGGTACAGCGCTCCAGCAGGGCGCAGAAATGCGACAGAAGAAATGTACACATTAGTCAGGCTTATTGTCATTTTTCCTTCCCTGAAATATGTAATTATTCACAGAGGGCAAGTGAATGGGAAGCAGGCGTTGCATTAAAGACTGCTCAGAGAAATAGATGCTTTTCTAAAGAGGTCTTAATGCTGCTTTTCATATGGAGTAGTCTAATTGAGTTTTCACTAGACATCATTTAAAAGCAAGACATTTCCCTGGTGATATTACAGGTTTTGTCTCATTTATCTTTCCCTTTCGGTTGCCTGGAAGCTCGATGCGCGCTCAGAGGCAGAAGCAGCTGTAAAACAGAAAATGAAATTGCAGATGCCATGGCTTTAATAAGGGACGCTTACTTTGCAACTAAATATCTTTGTGTCGACAGTAAAAACCAGAGTTTCAGCCAAGTTGTAGAGTCATATCATGTATGCTTTCAGTTTATTAGCTCATTTGGAGGCAGGCTAAAGAGAAACCAGAGATGGACATCTCTGCACATGCTCATTCCCAGTCCATGATTTTTAAAGTTTGCTGTCTTGGCTGTTTTACAATTTCAGGCTAACAAAAGCTCCAGGGCTATGGTATATACTAGCTCTTATTTTGTAAGTGGATTATTTTGGGGCCAACATGTACTAAATAATAATACAGTGAAAACACTTTTTTTTTTTTTTAATGACCCGATCAATTAAAAAAAAAAAGACTATTTTAAATGAGATTTGGTTTTGGGAAGGGCTCTTTCTGATGAAAGGATGTGGCATAGATGCTTATCTTTCTCTAAGTTAACAACACATCAGGTCTTTCCGTATTTTGCTGTCAAGCGCTTCATCAAGATAATTAAGGCTATTTAGATGGTATGGTCTGAACTGAATTTATATGGCTAATGCCATTTTGTAGTGGAGAAGGTGAAAATCAGAATACCCATGCAATCTTGAGTGCAATAAAAGAGTTAATCTATCAGCTGGTGTGTAGAAGCTAAACAAAATCTACTGGGTTGTGAGTTTTACACTGTAGAAATACAAGACTTGGCGTGTGGTACTTCATAATTATTAACTAGTCTGCAGGCAAGTTCTGGTGTAACGTGTCTGTTTGAACTTTAACATCTGTGAGTTTATGTAAAATATCCACATTTTGTCTGTTTACAGAATAAAAGCTAGTTGTCAGCAATCCAACCAGACCAAAGTGAATGGAAAATGCTTCTTGCTTTCTGACACTTCCCTTTGCCGGTTTCTTTCTGTGGGTGAGATGAGGGCACCAACAGGATGACTGGTTGGAGAGGGGCAGTTTTCCTTCAAAATTTCCCCCCCCCCCCCCCTCTTTCTCTTCCCTTTCCTCTCCTCAGTTTGCATTAGTGGGGACAGAATCTGCATTTTCCATGAGCAGGTTGGGCTGGAGCGTCTCCTGCCAGGGATGTACAGAGCGAGCTGTGTGGCCAGTGCTGTCTCTTGCACCGCTTCCAGTGGAAATCACCTCACAACCAGCAGCTAGGTAGTGAGAGTCCCAAGGTCACTCTAGTCCAGTCTGTTTGCTTCCAGTTCTGCTACTGGTTTGGCTAATAATCTTTTTCTTTACTCAGTGGTAAGCAGGTATTTGACGCTGTGTGGTAACAGATTGTGAAGCTGGACCTTGGCAACAGTGTTGTGTTCCCTCCCAGTCATCAGCCTTGTTGAAGCGATTCTCCTATTGGGCTTTTCCACTTCTCTTGTCTGTTAACAATCTCTAGCATTTAATAAGGATATTTGCATGATTAGCCAGGCTTTTAATATGAAGCACAAACTTTGGGTTTGTCATCATCTGTATAAATAAGAGAGCTGAGTAGTGAAACAGAAATTGGCAGCTGTGAGTTAATGAAGTAAAACCGAGGTGAGAAGACAGTTCAATCCAAGGTACAGATGTGCTCTAGTCCTGTGCCATTGGAAATCAATAGCAGGATTTCTGTTGACTTGAACAAAAGTAGTATTTGGCTCTTATAAAGAGATTGCAGATTTATTCATATTAGTATGGTTCTTTGTCTTTCCTCTTAACTCAGTGGAACGTGATCATAAAGCTTCCTGCCATAAATCTCTGGGGTAGATTGTATGATACCTCCAGTTTGTTATTGGAAACAACTTATGTGAGTTTGTGTATTAGTTACCACAGCGACTACAGACAGTACTGCATGCTGCATGAAGCAGTAAAATACTGCACACTACATGATGTATGGGGTGCCTAATTTTGCCAGAAAGATTTCCTTCATTAGTACTGGCTCAGTATACACTGTGTAACTTACGATATTTTAAATTAGGGCACCTGTTATTAAGTGTAAGGATGAAGAGATGATATCTCGAGCCTGTGAAGTAACACTCATGTTGACATTTCTATGGGTGTTTTCTCCACTTGTCATCTTGCACATGTTAAACCAGAGAGCCGAGCTTTTGCTCATGTTATGTATTCAATGCTTGTTAGCCAAGAAATCCACAGTGACACTTATGTCAGCCTTAGATAAACTCTTTCTGGCTGATCCTCTGCATGGATGGTAGATGCTGCTGGGTTCTTCTTTGAGCAAGTGATTCCACAGGAGTAGATAGATACTCCTTATGATGCAACTTTTCAGTTTTGTTGCTGTCTTTCCTGGAGCTGATGCAGAAAGCAATTCCTAGATTTAAAAACGCAGTAATATTCATTAAATTAGTGTTAGTAAAGGAGTATGTAGCTCTCTAAACCATGGAAGATACCGGGTAAACCCTGTTTAAGCCGACTGTAGCACTTGCAGCAGAGTTTAACCCAGAGGTTCATATCCTGGCTGGTGTACAGCTCCCTGTGGGTGCCCTCCTGTGAGGTGCTCTGATGGGAGTCATTTGCTATCCCTGCCGCTGCTGCTTCTGGACTTGCTAACGTTGTTGGTTACTTGTTAAAACCTGTCATGAAGCACTCTGTATAATTTGTACTTCCTTTTGGTTTCTGTCTGTCCTTAGGGGAGATTTTGCCGTTTTCAGAAGCCAGGAGCTTTTCTCCCTTTCTCACCTTAGGCTGAGCAGCTGAGCTACAGGGGCTTCCTCTCTGCCTGAGAGTCCTGACTACTTTTCTTCCTCACCAGCAGGTGGAGGAAGCACTATTCTCCTCCAGCTGTTCCTCCAGAAAGTTAATTATTTTGGGAATTGATGACAAGCTGCAGCCCAGTATGAAAAACGGGCATAAGGTTTGTGCAGGGGTGTTATGTGTGCTGCTGCATGTTATTTCTCCATTTTGCATAGGAATGCAGGTAGAAGGATGTTTCCAAATTAAAATGGTTTCTGAATTAAAATCTTGTGAAAAGACCCCAAACTTTAGAGCAACACAATTATTTTTAGTTGCAATTCCAGAGCAAATTCCGTGTTTTGAGACAGCTCTGCATCTTCATGATGTTTTTTGAGAGCTGGCATGGGGTTTTTGAAGGCCTGAACCAGCAACAGATTACATGAAAGGAGGACCTTTGCCTTGCTGATTGTATTTCTCCATATCATGACAAAACCAAAACATGAATACCAACAATGACAGCTCTGTCATGTCAGTAATTAAGGCCTTGTTGGCCACACAACCATTTTTTTGTTTGCAGTGTGGTTTTTAAGGGTTCCAAATAACAAGCTAAAAACATGCTTGTGGGTCACTGAGGACAGTGAAAGCCAGGTGGGACATTTGTCCTGGTTCTCTTGTCTGCTTTGCTGATACCACAGAAAATGTTGGTATCCCTCTCTTCCCTCTTATCTTTAAGGACATGTTATATTTCCATTTTTTTCCTAGGGACTTCAGTTAGCACCTGGGTGACTGCTTAATATTAATTTTTATCTGGATTGCTCAGGGTGCATCTTCTGCTGGATAATGTCCAAATCTGACCCAGAACTGTTTGTTCCTTTTTGAGATTCTTTGTTGTTCTTATTAAGATATCTTCCATTATTGCAGACACTGGTGGAAGTATCTGTGCAACACTGCTGTGATGTGAAGTGATTGAACAGTGCTTTTCACAGCAGGATCCTGATACATGAATGTGGCTTCCACAGCTATGATAATACACTTGAATAATAATAAAAATGGCTTGTGTCACTACCCTGTTTTATACATCAGAAAGAAAAACTTGCTGATTAAAGCCAAAATCATCAGAAGGATCAGCTGGTTTTGAGTGCACAACCTGTTTTTATCCAGACGTATCAGGGTCCTACGGATGACAGCTACCTTCTTCAGATCTTGGTCTCTCCTGCCTCCTGTGCTGTCTCTTTACCCTCAGCTTTTTGTCCCTGTGTGACCTTCAGCCTCAGCCTCCATTCCTGGCCTTTTGTACTCCACTTGTGCTGCTGCCTCTGGCTTTTTTCTGCCTGCCAGTGCTCTGACCCACGCAGACTGCGCCGCTTTGCTCTCTGCTCCCAAGCTGGCAGCTGCCTGCAAACTCTGTGCAGCTTGGGGTGGGTGCTGCATACACCTCTCCTGCCATCAAACACTTTCGTGGGGCCAGAGGCTGCTCAGTGGAAGAGGGATTCTTGCAAAATCTGTCACCAAAATCCCATCTGTCTGTCTGTCTGTCTCTCATACCTCTCTCTTTAGTTAAGATGTGTGAGCTGAGTTCTTGTAGGGACTCACAAACATTGTCCAAATTTAGTCACGTTTCATGGTGCTGGAGGCATGTTAGTGAAACTCAGGTCATTCTCTATAAAAATTGCACCAAAGTATGCATGGAAATTCTAGATTTGGAATGAATAGGAGTTGGTAAGAGTTTATAGGCTTGAAAATAGTTTTGCTGTTAATTTGTTGTTTGTTCCACATTCAATAATTAGATGTGTTCTGAGACTCTGGTTTAAAAAAGCAAAAGACGCTTGATTTAATCTAATGTAATTTGCCATTGATATTGTGGTCTTATTAAAAAGCAGTTATTACCTGGTTGTATAAAATTATTACAGTCTTCATGTAAATGCTTGTGTAACTGAAATGCCAAAGAATACCTGAACATTCTGCAGACAGAAATAACTGATTACAGCACTAATACAAAATACTTGTTGTCTGCATGGAGAATTCTTGTTGGGGGGGTTGCAGATTTTTCAGAGAAGTGTGGTCCAGTGGTATGAAATTCTGAATTAATGACAAGCCAGTAACGGGGCATCTGAATATGTTAGCTTGTCAAATCTTTTACCAAATTGAAGAACAGCATGTTCTTTCTGAGCTTTGACTGGACATCAAGGGATGCTCCTGCAATGGTGTTGGACTTCCTTACAGGTGAAGAAATATAAAGATTTTGAAAGACTTGCTTTCTTTTTCCCCCATTGGAACAAACTATTACTGGAGGGCAAATTTACTTCCCTGTGTTTCAGTGTATCCCATTCTGAGGTGATACTACTTAATACAGATATTAGACTAGTTAACAGGGCACATTTTGGCCTCCTACATACCTAGTGTGATCCTGCTAAATGTGAAATTCACAACAGAATTTGAGCCAATGTTTATAATGCATCCTTCAACTAAAACCACTATAAAGTGCCTTAGCATTATTACAAATGGTTTCACAGCACCATATGCTGGAGAACACAACAGAATGGAAATTGCATGTGCAAAATCTTTCATTAGATATGGCTAAAATATAGTGTGATTTTGGTGGCATGTGTTCTAAAAATTATTATTATTTTTAAAGAACCACAGTGTGGATTTGCCATGTGGAGATAATTATTGTATATATTGTAGTCTGGGGTCATACATGTTGAATAAAACCGTGTGGAATGTGCAGTTCTTGTGAGCAATTGTTTATTCTTTACAGAACTGTAATCGTAGTTAGTCTGTGTTTTGTCTGGTAAATAAATGACTAGAGCAGTTGGTTTTGCCGGAGTGAGGAATCGTGGTGGCCATGACATTGCCAAGGAAGAATGCCAAATGTTAGTTGAAAAACCACTTCCAGGTATATCAGCCTTGAACACTGGCACGTCAGTGTGACTACAGCCACGGTAATCCAAATTCAGAGCATATGGAACATGCTGCCAAAGTACACACACCACGTATTCAGAAACTGGCTGCTGACCTTTCCTTTGATGTGGGCATCTCCCTGGCTTTGGTTTCCACCTTCTGTACCACACTTACATATGTATGTGAAACAGTATGCTGATGCCAAAGCTTCTGCTCTTACTGTACAGCCCTGCTGCTTTGAACAGGACACACTTGTTCTTCTCCTTTTAGTCTTGTGTGCTCTTCCTGCATGAAGTGGGACCAAATCATGTTTTCCGTCACAGTTCTGGACAATGCTCAAGAACCAGAAAACCAACAGGTTTGTTTGCCTTTGCTCTTGGGGTGGGACAGGGTGCATTAGCATGGATGGCAAGAAGTGATGATGAAAGCTGCCAACTCCTTTTCTGTTCAGTGTGAACAGAGCCTTAGCATCTCGCCTGGACAGGGGTGGAGGCTGCTGTCAGTGCCCAGCTCTGGCATACATAGAAATTTCATAGAATCATAGAATCGTTTTGTTTGGACAAAACCTGTAAGATCATTAAGTCCAATAGTTAACCCAGCACTGTCAAACCCATCCCTAAACCATGTCCCTAAGCACCACATCTACATGGCTTTTAAATACCTCTAGGGGTGGTGACTGGACCATTTCCCTGGGCAGCCTCTTCCAGTGCCTAACTACCCTTACAATAACAAAATTTTTCCTAATATCCAATCTGAACCTCCCCCAGCACAACTTGAGGCCATTTCCTCTTGTTCTATTGTTGTTACTTGTGAGAAGAGACCAACACTCAGCTTGCTACAGCCTCCTTTTGGATAGTTGTAGAGCTCGATCAGTTCTCCCCTCAGCATCCTTTTCACCAGACCAAACAACCCCAGTTCTCTGAGCTGCTCCTTGTGAGACTTGTGCTCTTTACCAGCTTCATTGATCTTGTTTGGGCAGCCTCCAGCACTTCAATGTTCTTCTTGCAGTGAGGGGCCCGAAACTGAACATAGGATTTGAGGTGCAGCCACATCAGTGCTTAGTACCAGGGGAAAATCACTTCCCTAGTCCTGCTTGCCACACTATTTCTTATACAAGCCAGGATGCTTTTGGTCTTCTTGGCCACCTTGGCACACTGCTGGCTCATGTTCAGCTGGCTGTTGACTCCTAGGTCCTTTTCCACCAGGCAGCTTTCCAGCCACTCTTCTCCAAGTCTCTAGTGCTGCCTGAGGCTGTTGTGACCCAAGTGCAGGACTCAGCATTTGGCTTTGGTGATTCTCATACAATTGACCTCAGCCCATCAACCTATCCTGTCCAGGTTCCTCTGTAGAGCCTTTCTACCTTCAGGCAGATCAACTCTTCTACCCAGTTTGGTGTAATCTGCAGAGTTACTGAAGGAGCACTCAATCCCCTCATCCAGATCACTGATAAAGTTATTAAAGAAAACTGTCCCCAATATTGAGCCCTGACATACCTCAGACACCTTCTGGAAAAAAAATCTTGTTGTTAGCCCTTATGTGTTGATGTACTTGGGAGAGTTGGTATGTCAGAGGAAATGTCTCAGATGGAAAGGTCTCTGACTTAGTGTGCAAATAATATTTGTCAACATTTTCCTCAAATATCTTCTAGCAGATGTATCATGTGTGTCCATTTAGTAAACTAAACTCAAAATAATTTCCACTTTTCTAGATATATGGGGAATAGCTGAGGGAGGCAGAGAGTGAACTACAAAGCAAGGTAAAAACTGCATATGTGTGTTGTTATATTTGATGACCAATTCATTAAAGCCATAAGTGTATCCAGGCTTTCAATAGTGTTCTCCTGCTGTTGCTTCCTGTACTCCCTGGCTACAAAATAATTCTCTATGGCTCTCATTTGTCTTACCCACATGAAAGAATTTGAGCATCTGCAAGTTATGATTTGAGAAGTATCTGCTTTTAAACAGAATAAATTTATCAACATGGTACATTGTACAAATTAGGGGATCCTAGACCTTTGAACACTAGGGGGCTGGGTGAGGTACTCCATGAGTGTATGGTGTCTGGCCATACCCATCAAACATCCTGGACCCACACCAAAAATGCCAGATGTTCAGTTGATGTTGAGGCCCTCCTGTAACCTTTGCTGCACCATTTTAGTATTTTCCTTTGAGCTAAAGACCACGGGCCAGCCCTCCATTCAGTCTATTAAACTGTTGCATGGTAGAAATGCTTAGTCTTCCCTAACTCTCCAAAGACAGATGGAATCTGCTTCTAGCTCTGGTGGTTTATGAGACAAAAGTCCTTAAAGCTACCATTGGCCCATGACTGGATGCAAGTCTTGGTCTTGAAGTGTTAACTTCAGGCTCTGTTCCTGACAGAGAAAAATAATAAAATACTGTCATGCGTGGTTGGTTCCTTTTGTTTTAGAAACATCCAGCCACAAAGCAGCTATGGGAAAAGGGGGTAGGCAGGGGTGGCATGTTTGAAACCATCCCAGCCAGTTGTAGGTGAAGTCAAAATCACAAAGCAAATGCAGATCTTCTGGTCTCTGTGTTAGGAAGACAGCTGAGGTTGCTTAGGTTAACAAGCAACCACTGTTACTGTTAATTTATGGTTGCCTCCTTGGCTTTCCCCTATCCCTGTCAGTGTTTCCCACCTCATCTTGGCAGGGCCTCCTCCAGCATGGCACCTGATGCCCTTTGCTGTTGGGTCCCCTGGAACAGCAGCCTCGTGGAGGGTCTCCAGCATCTTGCCAGAATCTTGCTGTCTCTGTGATGAAGCACTGGTGCTGGCAGGCCTCTCTGTCCCTCTTCCCGTGCCTTCCCAGTGGATGTTGGGCTGTGGTGATCCCAGAGCCTCTCTGCCACTCTGGCTTGACTCTGTCATGTGGAACAATTTAAGCAGAGAGGCTGGAGGAGCCAAGTGTCTTTGTTCTGAGGTCTAGTGGCTTGAGAGACATGAAATTGTCCCAATGTCTTGCTGCGTTGTGGAACTGAGTCAGCATATTTGGGCTTGAGTACTAATGCCTTGGAATAAAGTCACTAGTTAAAGGATATTAGGCTTAAAAAAAAAACAACCAAAAATAACCGTTCCTGTGGAAAGATACCAAACCAAATCTGGAGAATAAATTTTAGCCATTCTTGGGTAGATTTGAAGAATCAGGGCCTGCTGTCAATGGAGATCTCAGAGCTTCTATTTCATGTTTCCCATACAAAAAAGGCATTTCAACTCTGCTACAATTTCTAATCTCCATGAAACCTCTGATGGTGAATGACATCTCCCTTATTTGAGGTACAAGTGGTATTTTAAAATTCATTGTGAATATTTTGATCACAAAAGGTAGCAATGAGGACTGGATAAAAATACCCGTTTGAACTGTGTGGTGACTAAACAAATGTTCCTTTTTGTTAAATGGTGTTTCTTTGTCACTGATGGAAAAAGGGTAAACCTTTTGACAGGGGAGAACTGCAAAGCATTTGTTAAAAAAACAGCTCCTAAGACACGTGTTTGAAGTTGTCATTTATTTGCCATTGCTCTTTGTGCAAATCAAAGGTTTTCACTTCCTTAGTAGAGTTTGGATTGAGAAGGAGAAACAAAAGCCAGTCAGTCCCTGAGGTGCCTGGGGACACCTGGTGGCATCCGGTGCTGGGCTGTACTCCGCAGCAGTTTTCTCTAGGCTGTACTGTGGGTTATGCTTTTGGCATGGAGGAGAGAAAAAAAGCCTTGGGGAAGAGAAGAGGGGAGAGTGCAGCCTTCCTGTCTGCTTTGCATGAGATAGCCATGCTCCAGCCCAAGGTGAAAACACTGGAAAAAAATACCTGCTGGAGGCAGTAGAAGCTTGACTGACCTGCATAGGAATGCAACTGAGAGGCATCCACCTTGTTTTCTTGGGAAGACACAATTTTAACCAGGCCCATACATGAGACATAGCATCTTTCATGCTCCTTTTCTTGTCACGTCTGTTCTCCTTGGGGTGCTGAAATGAGGTGAAAAAATGAAAGAGTCATCTGTGGGTTTTAAGCTCCATCTCCTGTAGGAGCCTGTTGTCACAGCTGTGCTTTGGGCACCCAGGGGGTAGATTGTTTCCCTGAGGTTCATTTGGAAAGTCTGTGGCAGAGACGTGGGGAGAGCTGAGGTCAGCCACAGCTCCAGTGCTGGACTGGGCTGAGCCGTTCTTTGTCTGGGTGTAACCATCCTGGGAAGCCTTGCTCATAATGCAATGGTCCTCTTTCATGGCTGTAGTCACACTGTGAAGGGATGGTGTCAGTTTTTCCAAAGCCTGCCAGCTGCTGTGTTTTGGACCCTGGGCACTGCTGTGTACCACTGTTGATCACCAATTGGTACCACTTGGTCACCATTGTGTCCTTACACCTGTGAGGAATGAGAACCTTCAGCTAGACTGGGCAGTGCATTTGCCAGGGACATCTTTTTCAACACTAGGGTTGTTTTTTTTTTTTTTTTCTGTGTACAGTTGAGGAGTTTTATATCCTCCACTCTGTTTTGAGGGAACAAATGTATTCTCCCAGTTCATACTGTCTGGTGTTTCATGATGAAAACATGGGTGTAATGGGATCTGTGAAGTGCCTTGTTGTGGGTTGTGTGTTGCTCACGAGGAATTCATTGGGGAGAAGGATTTCATGCTGTACTTTAACCTTCTTCCAGACTTTCTCAGATGAAAGGAAAACTCTGCAGCTGTGGATGTGACTGGTTATCATTACTGGATGTCATTACGCACTCACTCCAAGTGTAAAACAAAAAATTGCATCCCCTGTGATGTCCTTGGGTAAAATCCTGCTCTCGGCTACATTAACACTTGTAAAACAGAGAGTAGAGTTTGGCGCTTTGTTTCAGTTGAAATATTTGTTTAACACAGGCAAGGACTAAATAATACGCTTGAAAGCAATTTGTGTTATTGTCTGTAGAGCAGAGCTTGTATTTTATGAACTGGCTGATCATAAAGACAGCATAAATCATGTAAAGCATTCTCATTTACTTTTTCTTTCTTTCTTCTTTTTGCAGATGGGGCTTGTAGAGTAGAGTTGCAGTCAAATGTCTGCTCCAGGATATTTTAGTTGAACTGTGTGAGTCCATTAAACAAATGTAATGGCTTTTTGGAAAGAAGCTCTGCGTGTTTCAAACCAAATGTTTTACATAGAGAACATCTGGGTAGTTCTGGGTGTTTGTATGTAGAGCACATCAGACAGCAGCCGTAGTGAGCTCAGCTGGGATGTAGTTGTAGGATATGACAGTTCAGTTCTTATGGGGAATAATTCCTATGAAGTATTGCCATGAACTGAATGTTTGGCACAAACAGCCATATCATTGTTTTACTCTACACCCAAGTTATTCTTCTTATCTGCCCAGCAAAACTCTGAACGGTGTTTAAACAACTCAGTAAATGTTGGCACTTCTGAGCTGCGGCATGCGCGTTGGAGCAAACTTGAGGAAGCTGTTCTTGCTAAGGGGAAAGGAAGCTTGCTGTGTTTTCACCGAAGCCCTGTTTGTTCCTGCCACGGGCAACACAGTGCAAGTGAGCGAGGAATGCAGCATGTGCAAAGGGTCTGTGGGGCTGAGTTGGAAATGATCAATATTACGGTGGTGTTGGGTGTTGCTGCTTTGAGGAATGTGAAAATGCAAAAACGGTGCAATGCATATAATTATCCCGACAATAGAGTTTATTTGGGCTACTGGAAGAACTTTAACTCGTTTAAATTAGTAAGCCTGCTTATACTTGGAAGCATCAGAGCCAATATTTTTCCAGGAAGTGTAGAAAATATTGAAAAGTGTCTTACGTGGGAGTCAGTTCTTAAATTATTTTTGCAGTGTAACTGAGGAATGCATGGTTCAAATGAGATTAAAGTTGTAATTTCCAGAGTAGCAATGCAGCTTCCCCTTTCAGGATTGTTTAAGCAAAAAGTTAAACAAAGAAGGCTAGGCAGTCTCTTGCTCCAGTCCCTCGTGGACAGCAATTCACATTGTGCAGCACTGCTTTAATAGTCCTGCTCGTTCTGATATGATTTGTGGTATTTTCTAAGATGAATTTCTGGACCGAGCAGTGTGAGAGGGAATTGCTCCTCACTCTGAGGAAGGTGGTATGTCCAAGTCTGTGTGAAGGTCACTGGCAGGGTGAAGTGGGAAGCCCGTGCTCCTGCTGTTGCACTACCTAACAGCTTAGCTTTTGGCAAAGGGATCCCAGAAATCTGAGTGCTAACTCTCCCTTGTTCAACTGACCCCAGCCAACACATGTGCCAAAAAAGGTGTTTGTGCATGTTAAAGAAGGGGGCAACAGTCCTGGAGATCACAGGGTCTGGGGGAGTTCTTCACCAAAAGCTTTCCATCTAGAAAAAAGATTGCATTGCTGTTTCTCCCCTCCAGAGTTAACCTTCCCAATTATCTGATTATAACAACTCTCTGCAGTTGTGAGCTCTTCTTCTAGCAAGAAAAGTTAGAATTGTGCATGTAAGGCTGCAAAATTGCTTGATTGCCAGCAGTTGTAGGGAAGTGCAGTTCATTCCTCACCCCCTCACATCTATCCCAAGCCCAGCTGGCTGTGGGGACCAAGAGCTTTCACTGTTCTTGTGTTCCTCTCTCTGCTGAGCCATTGGGTGGCCTTGGTAATTTACTTTCGATAAATAGAGGGGAACAACAGGAGGTTCCCCTACCTTCAGGGATATAAATGTTTCTTAGAAATCAGAGACGGGTGAGGAAGAAATGTTCACAAACTCCTTTCCTCCCTCTGTAGCAATACCGACACATTCTGTCATAAATTCTAGGATAGTCCCTTCCAAAAAGGGACCATTAAGTAGCTAACATCCAGGCAGAACAATGTAATACTGAGGTAGTGCTTTAACAAAAACAAATTAATATTGCAAAGCAATCTGCAGGCCTTGGAGCAAAATAACCTGGGTGAAGCTTTGATGCACACAGTTGCCAATGTTTGTTTTCAAAGAGTATTTTTCCAGATAGGATGTGGCTTTATGGTTGACTGGATTCCCACCAGGAAGTGGTGTTTGTATTTTGGTCCACCTTAGATCAATTTAGAAAAATATACTAGATATAGATGCTTCTCATAGTTCTGTGTCATTAACCCTTTCACCTGTGCTGTTTACACACATCTGTGTACCTTCAGAGATAAAATCTCCACTACCCTTGTGCAATGCATCCTTGTTCATCAATTCTAATTCAAAAGCTGGAACCCAATAAACTCGATATAAAAATCTCTCCATGCTTCAGAATTCCACTGGATAAGAATTGGAGGCAGTCAAGCAATGTGGTGTTTGGTTTCAGTGTTACAATGCCTGAGCGTATGGATGCCTTCAAAAGAAGAAAAACTCTTCCCAAATTTTCCTTGTACTATTGTAATTCTCATAGTGAAACAGCACTTCCTTTTCATTTTGAGGGACTGCAGAACCAGGAGAGCAACATTAAAAGTTCTGCACAACACCAGGTGACTTTGCTTTTGTGGAATAAGGGGCCTAGTAAGATGTGCAAAGCTCTTAGAGGTTTGGAGGCTTTCTGAACTCACGGATACTTTAGTGAAAGAGTGAGGACTAAACAAGTTACATTTATTTACCCACAACTTCCTGAAGCAGAACATACCAGTGAATGAAAATGCTCAGGTGGCTTCTTGGATAAACAATAGTTCTAAGAAAGAATTTAAACAACATCCAGCACCCTTGCTGATTTAATGTGAATTACAGTCTTGGACTGATACAGCACCTTTCACCTGAACAGTTGCAAAATCACTTTAATTATTGGTAACTGGGCTTACTGTTATATGGTAACTGTTTACCAGCACATTACAATAGTTCACAGCAGCTGTTTAGAGGGTGTGGGTAATCCCATCTCTAATTTTGAAGTGTTGGGGGGAATTACAGGACATTGTGAAATTTTCTAATTACAGTTGGATCCAGGCACCAGGACTTTATACCTCTCTTCTTAAGCAAATCATAAAAGGCTTTTTCTGAAGAAGTAGTAAAGATCTTGTTTTGTGTTTCATCCTCAAGTCAATGCCTTGAACAGTGTGCACTCCTCCTTTGGATGGTTACCTCAGTGTGGTTCACTGCTTATTCACCATGAAAAACAATACTGAATTCAAGTCCCTCCCTGTAGCCCCAGGTTAGCGTTTTGCATTACATCAGCAGCTGTGGTAGCTGTGAGATCAAGCCTCAAAATTAATGTGAAATCTATCTTCCAGTTTTTGGATGAGGAATCTGTAATACCCATGTAACACTGAGAACAGAAAACTTGGGGCTTGTGAATTCTTTCACTCCTCTTTAACCTGATGTGCCAGTAATTTAATTACTGCTAAACAGTCTGCACACAGACTTGCACCAGTTAAAAGACTGACACAGGATTTGCTTCCAATGACTTTTCCTCTTTTGCACAAATGCTGGATGGAGCTGTGCTGTGTTTGGAAGTTGATCAATGATTTCCCAATTCTAACCTTATTTAAACTACGATATAAACAGACATGATAGAAACAGATGCTACCAGGGTTTTTCCTACTTAAAAGTGAAGTTACGGGGTGTTTTTCTGCTCCCCCCTCACCTCCTCCTTGCTTTTCTTTTTTCCTTCCAATTAATTTCTAACCTGGAAGAAAAGCAGTTAGACTTTGTGAAATCCCAATTCAATGTAGCATTTGGCTTTTGTAAATGTGGAAGCCAAAAATAAACATCTGCTTGGCAACTTCTACAGAAGTTAACTGTAAATGCAGTTTTCATCTTTTCAGTGAATGTAGCATTCAAGTGCTGCTTAACATCTATTAAGAAGAAACGATTCATAGTTGAGGTTGTAAAGCATTTTTTTCTTTTAATTACTGTTATGAACGTCCATCGCCCTGGGGAAATCCCCTACCCCAGTTTCTTTCCAGATACAATTTCTTTTGTGCCAAACCATGAACTTCCCGTGAAAGCTTGAAGGTATTTGTGAGTTATTACACTTTGGAAAAGAGATGGTCTTCCATTGATCTGTGCATGACAGCCCCAAAACTTTTTTTTTTTCCTCTTTTCTTTAGTTCTTTAGTCCTTCAGAATTAGATCATAAGCCTGGGATTGTTGTGGGCTTTTTTGTTGTTGTTGTTTTGTTTTTGTTTTTTTGTTTTGTTTTGTTGTTTTGTTTTTTGTTTGTTTTGTTTTGATTTTCTTGGTTGGGGTTTTTTTTCTTTTTTTTTGCAGGGTGGATTATGAGCATTTATAGCATTAGATATTGAATCTGCAGAAGGATATGGCCAACAGTTAGAGGTTCCTTTCCACCTAGGTTGAAAGTGCATTGGGTAAAAAGCAGACTTTTGCTTTTCAGCAAATCCTTTCCAAACTCTGGTGCTGTTCTTTTCACTGTGGATCAGGGAGGTTTGAAGTGGGTTCAGATTTGCAGTAGCATGCTGTTGGAACACTGGGGAGGGGTGAGAAAGGGCAACCTGAGGCAGCATTATGGCAAACACTTGATTATTGCCAGGGATGGTGATTACTTGTAAGATTGATCTTCTAAAGCTGAAAAGTCTTGCAACTTGGAACTTAAGCAATACTGCATATAAAACGTTTATTTTGGGAAGGGAGAAGTTTTTTGGTGTATTTCTGACATATGTGAGTGGACATACATTTCTAAATTCTGCAGTTCTCACCTTTCCCTGTTTTCAGAATTCACTGCCTCACAACAAAGAATCAATAACCAGGTTTTAACTTGTGTTTTTAAAATGTAGTGGAAATCAGATCTATGCTAATCCATATGAATGTTTTTTTGTATTTCTAGTGGTAAGTCAGTCCTATAATGATTAAAATATAAAATAAGACCCATCTGGTAGTAAGGATGATTAGAGGCCAAGATTCTCAGTGTTAAATGAAGAAAGATCTGCCAGGTAAATTTGTCAGAGCATGCATGGTGTGAATATGCCAGGCTTCATATACAGAGCTTAGGATAGAAGGTACCAAACAATGAAGGGATGTGGATTTTCCAGTAAAGCAGTAGTTGCTCAGGAAATGTGCTCACAAGCCCTGTTAATAGGCACCATATGTGGGGGTGAGAAAAAAAGTGGGAGAAGGGTGTTATATATGTTCGTCCTGTCACCCACTTTGTATATGTTCAGCATAAATGTGTTCATGCTCAGTAAAACTTGGTTCCACACATGGTTTTGTCTGTGAGTAAGGGGGGAACAAGAAAGTTACAACTCAGGTTATCTAGTACTTGTGATTAGTTAATTTGTCTTCACTTGATGAATCATCATTTACGATATTGTAAGAGCAAATATGTCCAGCAGAAGCAGAAAAGGAAAATTAAACCTGAGGTAATCATATTCTGATTGTCCAAGAGGCACTGACACGTTGTGCCTTAGCCTGTGCAAATAGAATTTTGATTTAATGTTTATCACAATGACTTGGGTCTTCTAGTGCCTTGGTCCAGGACTGAGTTTCTCTGCAGGGAGTGCATAATAGAACAACAGTAAATCAGCTTTGTTTTTTAGAAATACAATCTTTTTAATGTAATACATTAGGAAGAGAGGAATGAAACAGAGAGGAGCAGATGTTTGCTATATGCTTTTACCATACAGCGTGAGCAGCTGTAAAAAACACCCTTGCCTCTTAAAAGCAAATGAACTTGAAAGGTGCATTGTGGCATGTGCATCATCGTCCTTTATATGTGCAGCTGCTGGCTTGCAACAACAAAACCAGTGTTTTGTCTTTTTTAACATCCATGACAAAACCAGGCAGTGGAACTGAGTAATGGGCAGAAAACCTGAGAGTTAAATCAGCAGAGCCTCACTGGGTGCAGATGGCACCAGTTTTGGCTATGAACAGCTCCTCTGATCGCTGCATGGTTTGCCAACATATCAAACAATAGAGTTGGGTTGGTGATAAATAATTAAGAAGGATTTTGTTTTGTGCTTGTCTCCCAAGCCGTATCACCATGGAGACGATCTGTCTTTTAGGATCTGAAAAGTAAAAATCTCCAAAACAATGGCATTGTGTCAATGTTACTCTTTCTCTGAAAGAGTGAGCTCTCAGAGACTGTTATCATAAGTGCACAGCACCGGGCATCAATTTTGCTTCAAATCACAGTAGCCTTTTGTCCAACTTTTCAGTGAGTGCATGAAGAGTTTTCTATGACTGCAGAAGCTTGTTCTTAGAACTGCGCATCCTGCATGATGCAATTACTGCATTTGAGTTAGAACTGGACTCTCAAGATAGCTTTTTTGCAGCAAAGAAATAATAATATGGAAAGAGGTGTACAAGAGGAAGTCTGCATGAGGATACCTTTGCAGAGCTCTCTGGATACTTTGCTTCTCTGTAGGGATACATGGCTCCTTCTTGCCACCTGGAAGGTCCAGAGGCCAGATAAGACAGTTATTCAGCCCATCCCCTGCTTTTCCTTTCTTTCCTTTGTGCTGCCTATGGAAGTGCCATTTCAATGCAACTACATTATCGGTATCTCCCTCCTTATCATTTGATTGCAGCAGTCTCAGACCACCCAATTTCATAGCTTTGTTTCTCTTCCTCTTGGGTTGGTGATGTCTGGGCCAGGAGCCATAGGCAGAGACTCCCCTGGAAAAAACACAATACAGTGCCAGACTTTATTCTTTCTTGCTCAGCTCCGTGGAGTTGGAAAAAGAACAATGTGCATTTTCTCTGCCCACCCCCAAACATCCTCTGCTCTCCCATTCTTTCCCCCCCTGGTTGATCCACCTATTATTTACCTCCCCACCCCCTTTGGCACTTGGTGCATGGCACTTCCCTCCTCCAAGTCTTACAGAAAGGAAGCAGAGCTGTGAAACCCTCTGGTCTCACCCACTTCCCATTGCTGGGTGGGGATGGCCTCAGTTCACAGCTTTCGGAAAGGAGAGGTTTATGTGGTTTGGGTGTATTTAACCCTCCCTTCCCTCTTCACCTAGGGAAAAGTTGTTTTAATAATTTTCTTTAAGCTACATTTCTGACGTATTTCTCAGTGACAGCAAGCTGGTTTCCCTTTCTTGGGGGCCTGCACTCTCTGTCCTGATGTCATTTTTCTGACTCTCCACGATGCTATTGCAAGAGCCCATTGGAATTTGCTCAAGCATGGGTGGTATGCACAAGCATTGGAACCAGCTTAAAAGTCACAGCCCCCACAGTGGAAAAAAAGCAGTTTGTTCATATCTTGCCACAGTCCTAAAAATAGCCTTGATAGATAATAAAGACTGGAAGTTTGTTTTCAATGGGACTGAATGTACTGCATGCAGAAATGGCTGGGGAAGGTTCAGTGCTTTGTGGCCTTCAGGTGTTCAGCCTTGCTTGCAGCACTAGCTTACTTAAAAACCTGTGACTTTTGGCACTGTGGCTAATTCTGATTTTGTTTATGTTCACACGTCTTGGCTGGAAATGAGGTAAATGTACGTTCATTAGATTACAGCAAACATGAGCTAACTTCCTGAAATAAAGAGAAACAGCTTTAAGCTTTGGTGAAAATATAGCTTTGTTGCTCATCCCAGAAATGATGATGCCACCAGTGACTCAGCAGACACAGAGATTTGATATGGAAATGGGCACTTAGTGCCTGACCTGCCCTTTGCCAGATGTTTAGACTTTGAGATATTTTTCTGTACGCGATGGTCTTAATCTGCCTCTGTAAAATGAAAATTCCACGAATGTGTTTTGCTCTGCCCAGCAGCCAAGAAGCTCGTAAAGGAGATGAGACATTTCTCTTACAGATAGGACTGAATGTACAGAAACTTTTGCAACCATAATCTTTTTGAAGTATTTATAGTTCAATTCAAGTTCTTTGTACCAAACAAAAGCAAAGAAGCATGAAGTGTGTTAGAAAATACTTCGTCATCTTTCTGCACCGGTTCAGCGAGTGAGTATAAATCCCCTTTCCAGCAAATGAAGACAGGTAATTTATGGTATCCTTGAAGAGAGCAGCTTGTTTCTCCATGCTTTCTGTCCAGCAAACTCTGCAGCTGACTCAAGAAGGGGTGGGAAGCCAAAAGCTGTATTCCTTTCCTATCTGATTCTGGAAGGCAGAGCAGTGGTGCAGCGAGGGCTGTGCTTGTATGGTGCCCTTTGGAAATGTCTGGCAATATTAGAGAATTGCTTTCTCTCCTCTGTTTTGGAGGGGGTATTCTTTCTACCTGTTTCTGAGCAGAGACTGGTATCAGAACTGGCAGTGCAGGTGGATGTTGTTTCGGTCCATTTCTGGTGCTCCTTTCTCCCCCCCTTGTCCCATCTTGGGACCATGTTGACATCAGAGCTGCAGAAGAGATAGCAAGGATGTTACTGGTGTGCACAACCAGGATCAATCCCTGGAGGGGCCATCACATGCCCTAGTTTTGACTCTGTGACCTTGGTGCTTATATTCAACTTTCCATGTATGAGCTAACCCAGCAAAGCCAATGGACTGCTCAAATATGTGAAGTTAGACATGTGCTAAAGTGTTTTGCCAGATTGGAGACTGTCTATAGGGGCTTTGGGTGAACTTCAACCTGTTTAGTTGGGGTGGGAGACTTTAGATTTCATTAAGAATCTGATACGTTACTCGCTCTGAGTGCAAGGTCTTGGAGTTATCTGAAATTCTCATTAAGACAAGAAGCTAGGAAAAATAGAAATTCCACCACTAGTAAAGTTACTAAAAATACTATAATGAAATTATCTAAGTCTTAAAACCAGTAAAATATATTGAGACAATGTGGCAGAGGTATAAGTACAGTGTTTTGAGAGTACCAAAGGGACTAACATCACTTTCTTTGCAGATCTTGAGATGGATTATTTGAAGTAGTTAATATAGCTGATGTAAAAAAGCATGTTGCATTTGCCTTACTCGTGATTCATAGGCTGTGACCTGTAATAAATTTTGATGTTGGAGCAACAATGGAGCTATTGCTTTCAGAGAAAGCAAGGAAAGTAAGCAGGAAAGCAAGAAAGAGCAGGACATAAAGAAGGACCACTCAAAGTCTTTCTTAAAGTATTTCTCAAGTGAGTTAATTTTATATTAGGCTTAATTTTTCAGGTTCATCAGGTACTGTATCTGGCAGCAGTCCTGTAAGAAGGGTTTTGAAAAACAGAACCATCTCTGTCTAGTATTAAAGGCATAAGTGCCCTTTGAAAATACGTTTTCTGGAATGTATTTCTCAGGAAAATACATATAATGAAAGAAATTGCATTATTAATATTTTAGAATGCCTGGAAGAGAGACTTGGTTTACAGCCTGATACCATAGCATACAGCTAGGCATCTTATTTTAAACAAAGAGATGAAAAAAAAATGAAATACATAATAAATACCTAAAATGAGATAATGACTCACAACATTTCTTTTAAATACTAAAAAAAAAAAATAGAAATACTGCTTTCTTGTTCATATTGTTCTTTCACATCAATAGGCTTAAGCCCTTGTGCCTATGCTGACATGGTCTGAGCAGACTGGTGCAGGTGAAAGATGCTTGAATGGCAAAAATCCCTTAGAGGGCAAGAGTGGGAGTGAACCCTGTCCTGCTGCCCTGCTCGCCCTGCTTTGGGGTGCTGCCTCTGACAGTGATCACTTGCTGATCAGCCTTTTGGGCCAGGTCACTGGCAAGGCTGTGCACTCTCAAAAGCCTCTGAAATGTGGATTCTTTCCACTTGGGGATCATGGAGGCCACAAGGCAGAAAGTATTTATGGAGATGCTGTTCAAACCTTGCACATCCCTGAGGCTCTTTTTGAGGGGAAAAATAGCACTTGAACATAGGGAAAGGTATTAGAGGTCAGCCTTTGGTAATGTGATGGTTTGTTGAGCAAGGTCCTCCTGTGGTGTGTTATACAGTTTGGGAGAAAGAGTGAGCAAAAATTTCTGCCATGCTACTCTCCTTGCTTCCTTTAGGAGCCAAGTTGTCTTTCCATTTCTACTTCCTCATCTCCTAAAAGCAGATGAAAAGTTCTGTGTCTCTACTTGCCTCCTGAGGTTTAGTTAATAAATGGCTACACTGTGCTTTTAGCATCACAGGTTATCATCTGAGTGTGGGCAGGTGGATGGGCAGGATCCATTGACACCACTGGAGTTAGGGTAGTTTTCAGCAGCTGAGTGTCTTTCCCTGTTTCTACATGGTGGTCACTGTAATCTGATGTAGCTGAGGGGATTACAGTATCACAGAATGGTGGAAGGGACCTTGAGAGTCTAACCTCCCTGCCAGAGCAGGATCACCTAATGTAGGTCACACAGGAAAGTGTCCAGGCAGGTTTTGAATGTCTCCAGGGAAGGAGAGTTCACAACCTCACTGGGCAGCCTGTGACAGTGCTCTGTCACCCTCACAGTGAAAAAGCTTTTCCGTGGAACCTCCTATGCAAACAGTGTTCCTATGTTCCAACTTGGATCTCTTACCCCTTGTCCTATCAGTGGACATCACTGAGATGTCCAGTGATCCTGTCTCTATCCTCCTTACACTCACCCTTTACATATTTGTAAACATTAATGAGATCATCCCTTAGTTTCCTGTTCTCCAAGCTAAAAAGACCCAGCTCCCTCAGCTTTTCCTCATATGGGAGGTGTTCCACTCTCTTAATCATCTTCGTGGCTCTATGCTGGACTGTCCCTGTCCTTCTTGAACTGAGGGGCCCAGAACTGGACACAATATTCCATATGCAGCCTCACCAGGGCAGAGTAGATGGGGAGGAGAACCTCTCTCGAGGTACCTCTAACCATTCCCTTCTAATACAAGAGCTGTGTTTGGTGTGTGTTCTCTCCTTATGTCAGGATGAGGTCTTGCAGCCTGGATGCCACTGACAAAATCCCAATACTTTGGATGGGCTGCTGAATTTTTGCCTTTCCCTTCCCTTCCCTTCCCTTCCCTTCCCTTCCCTTCCCTTCCCTTCCCTTTTCCTTCCCTTTCCTTTCCTTTCTCTTTCTCTTCTCTTCCCCTTCCCTTCCCTTTCTCTTCCCCTTCCCTTCCCCTTCCCTTCCTTTCCCCTTCCCTTCCCCTTTCCTTCCCTTTCCTTCTCTTCCCCTTTCCTTTCCTTTCCTTTCCTTTCCTTTCCTTTCCTTTCCTTTCCTTTCCTTTCCTTTCCTTTCCTTTCCTTTCCTTTTTCATGTTTAAGTACCATATTCAAAATTCAGTTAAACTTCTTGGAATAGTCTTTATAAAAGAAGGCTCCTAAGTTCTTTAACCACTTTTCAGTTGTGAGACTATAAACTTTCTTATCCCGTTGAAAAACACATGTTCCCAGGCAACACATCTGTTTGCATTTGAAAATTAATACAAACATATATTTTCAGAGTGCCACTGCACTTTTCAATCACATTTGCATTTTTGTATATAAAAATATATGTTTTCAATTGTACAGTTATGCCATGGAGTCCTCGTGCAGTAATTATGTGTAGACTTACAAAAGTCCTGTCTGTGAAGCACAGAGTCAAGTTAGTAGGAGAGTGGTATGCCCTCTGGGGTGCCATTATTACTTTACCAGCCATGAATGGTGAAGAATTTGCTCTCCGTTGTATATTTGACAATGAAACCCTTCTCAGATTCTTCCTCAGAGCCAAGTACAAGGCTGTCTTTTAATAAAAAATGTGTTTTTACCCATGTCTATATTTATTTCTTGCAGGAATGCACATGCTGCTCCAAGAGCCACCCACATCCTTCTGGTATACAGGATGTATTTGCATTTGCAGCCTGTCCCAGTGCAAATTTGGGAAGGTGAAAAAGTCTAAGCTCATCTTTAGTGATAGTTGCCTTCTCCATGTCTAGAATTTGTTGGAGATTGTCTTGATCACTTATTCAATTAAAATCTGTTTTGTTACCTTTTCTAGAAATATGCGACATGTAGGTAAGACCATAGTTATGTCGTTACTTTAAAAATATCTACACCAAATATTGGGGTCAAGCACAAGAAAATAATTGCTTGGGTTTTGACATGCAAATTGGTTTGTCCCTTGAGTTCTGTTTTTTCTTTTGCTGTCCCAAAGTGGGATAGCATTTGAGCATGAGCTTAATTTTAAGCATGTGCTGAAATCTTTCAGAATTTGAGGGAATGGGACATGTGCATAATGCTTTTTTTTGAACAATGTTGCTTTTCTGAGTTGAAGGCTTTGTAGGAAACCTGATCCTTTAAACTAGCTCCTGTTTATGTACATTTCAAATTTATAATATTGTAAATTTTCCCCTTCTTTCTTCCATACCCTCGATGGTACATCGAATAATGAAAACAATATGGATCATTCCACTAGCAATTACTGACGTAGGCAGTGAAATTATTTTTTTCTGAAGGGACTAGGGAAATCACATAAATCCCAGATTTATAAATGTTTTCCCAGGAGAGGTCTGTGGTAGTTGACTGCATAGAATGACAAAAGTGTTGTTTACCCATAAAAGGGTGGTCATCTCAGCGGGTCAGTGATGTTTTTCAAAGACTTGCTGTTGATTTTAAAGTAGCTGGTAATTTATTCCTTGAACTCTCGCTTACAAAAATAAAGTGAGGTAAATATTGAGTATAATAAAAGGCTGTGATGCCATTCAGTATGTACAATGCCCTCACCTTCCCTCTTCCAACCAGCTTTTCTCCATTGTTGGCTTCTGCATTTCTTGTAGGGCATGAGCTGACCTCCACAATTATTTATGGCATTGTTCAGATAAGCCTTTTTTTTTCACAGGCAACACACACACACAAACATACATACTCACAAGGGCTGTTAGAATTTGCAAGTTCAGCTATCACTTCCTCTGTTCCCACCCTGCCTTTTGGAAAGATACCCAGTCACATGATGTGCTTGAAAAAAAGGTTGCTGATTGAGGAAGGATGCAGGAAGGATATGGTTTTGCAGTGATTGCATAAGTGCTATGTAGGACCTAAAAGCCTTGGGTTTATGTGAGGACGAGTTCAGATGCGAGTTTCAAAGATATATTTATTCTAATTTTTTAATAACTCATAGCTCCTGAAGAGGTTTTCTACTTTAGAGAACTGTGCAACAACCTGTGTTAATGTGATCCTTCATGTATTAACATGAACAAGTATAAATTCGTAGTTGGCACCCTGGATTCCATGCCTCCACTCAATCAGAAATGTCAACCTTATTTCAGAAAACTTTTCTCCAAAGCTTCTGTTTGAAATTGTAAGATGCACTCATGTCTAAGCAAATGTACTTCCCATCAAAATCATTTGGGAGTTTTGCCATTTGCCTCAGATGAAGAATTTTTAGACTAAACCAGAGAGTCTTCCAGAAGATTCTATGTTCCTCCTCAGTGAAGTCTTAATACCCGAAGACCTTAAAACTTCATGTCACCCATTACTGTAATGAGTGTGTATTTATTGCTATAAAATGAAGGAGCTGGGGGGGTATGGAGGTATGTACTTTAAAGCTTAGATTTTTGTCATTCCGTGTTCTGCCAACATCTAACATCTGTATTTATTTTTTGAACTCTGCTTAATGGATTATGTGCATCTGTTCAGTTCCAAGAATAATGCTTGATTTCCTGAATTTATAGGTTGCAATAAAATCCATTCGTAAGGACAAAATTAAGGATGAACAAGATATGGTTCACATCAGACGGGAGATTGAGATAATGTCATCCCTCAGCCACCCTCATATCATCACCATATATGAAGGTTAGTGAATGTGATTCTCCTCCCTGACTGCTCTGTTATGTTCTTGCAGACCTGGTATTCATGTTTCTTGAGATCATGCACCAAACAAACCCCTGCTCCTAGTGTAACTCATCTCTCACCCTCACTGTTTGGAGCACTAGTTTCCCTCTGAGCCACCAGTCTTTCACAGATGCATAAGAACCCTTTGCCTGGAGGAGCTTCTTCCTGTGTGACCTGTGTGCTGTGTCTGTGGCACGTGGGAAATCTTTGTATGTGTCACCTCCTCTCCTTGCTCCTGTTGGACAGTTTGGTTTTACCTCATCCTCATTCACACACCAGCCTGATGGCTGCCTATGTCCCCAGTCTCTAAACCAGTCCTTGTATGTTTCATTTTCCCTGGATTGCACAAGACCAATCTCATCTCCTCTAGGCCTTTGGTCCTCCCTTACATGCTAGTTAGTCAGTCTGGCTATGTCAATGCTGCTTTTTTCCCCTGAATCCACCTCTGCACAGTTTCCTGTGAGCTGGTCACTGGCTTACAATTCCTGTTTCCTCTTCCTGTCTTCCCACTCTACCTCCTTTCTTCCTGGGACACAGCTGGGATGCCTTCTAATCCCTGCCTCCAGAGCTGCTCCCCCGGTCCTACAAGAAGGAGGAGGAAGGCAGGGGCATTCCTTCCTGATTTACTTGTTTGTTTGTTTATATATTAATAGAATGTCACAGTAATAAAATCTCACCTCCTTCCTTCCTTCCTTCCTCAAGTAACTGTCCAGCTCTAGCTGGGATGTTTGGGCTCGGTACGTGCTAAAAGACACTGGCCAAGAGGTCTGCTGACACCAGAAGGGTGGCTGGGTAGCAGGCCCAGGGTGTGGGTTCTAGAGTGATTTGGGTTGGGCAGCCTCATCCCTGGGCATCACCTCTTTACCTGTGTGCAGAACAGGCAGCCTGAATTTGGCCTTTTGTATTTTACATACCCATGAGGTAAATGCACAAGGTGATGATATGTATGTGGCAGCTCCACTCTCAGAGTTGATAGCACTGATTAAAACGAGCTGGCTTGGAGTACTGTTACAGTATCGCATATTGAGTTATTCAAAAGCATGTTCTTGTACTTGAAAAGAGATGAATATCTGTCTTTTTATTGAATAAACTCATAACAGGATCTGGGAACAGAAAAGGGGAGGGATGCTGTGTCAGCATATGGGTTGCAAATGGAACAAAAGTTATTTCAAATGTGCACAGGAACTCAGAAAGAAAAAAGATTAAGCACGCTGTGGGCCTTTGACCAATTGCCCTTCTCGTCCTTACTTTAAATAGCTTTTACTGAGTTGTAATATTTGTAAAAGGTAAAAAGATAACAATGTTTTTAAGAAGCAGACAGTAAAGTCCCATGGGATCAAAACTTTCCCTTCTGGCCTCACAGAGGGAGGAGCAGTGCCTCTGCAGCAGAGCCAGGCAAGGTCCTGATGGAGGGTTCACCCTGTCTGCAGGAGGGCGAGCACCTCTGGCAGGTGATGCTATGGTCCTCTCGTGGTCTGTCAAACCTGGTGGTGACAAACCTGGAGGCAGTTGCTTTCTCTCTTTTCTGGGAAGTCTTCCGTTCTGTTTCTGGTTTGTTTCCTTTCAGTTTTCTAGAAATCAGAGAAGGCTTTCATGGCTTCTTCTGTGTAATTCCTGGCCTGAAGGGATGGGCAGGGGAAGTCATCTTCTTGGTTGAACTGTAGTCTGTTGGAAGGAGTTAGACAGAGCAGAGCTATGGCAGCTATACAGCTCCTCCAGCCTTTCCAAGCAGTCAGATTTGGTATTTGACTTTAGCAGCCAATGTTGTAACTTTGATATTGCAGCAGTGAGAAGACATATGGTTGTGCAGCTGCATCCAGAGGAGCAGTTGTGTACTGCCCAGAGGTAAGGATGTGAGGTCACGGATCCTTAAGCTAGTGCTTCATTGTAAGCTGAAGAGCACTTGTAGTGAAGGCTCTACATCTGAAGTATTCATATCTTCTTGAAGTTAGATTTTAAACACGTGGCTGTATCAAGTGATGCATAAAGAGTGATAATATTGCTGTCCTCTGACATGAAATGTTGAAGTTATTCAATCCTCAAATTTAAGCCATTCAACATTTAGACAGTTGGTATACACTAGGAATCTAGTTTCCCTCTCTTCATGAGAGATCAGCATCTACACAGGGTGGTTTTCTGCCTCCTGGGAGGTATTTTTATCAGGTAGGTAGGATAAATGACGCACTGGATATAGATGGAGTCTTGGATATAGATGGATTCTTGGATATAGATGGAGTCTAGCAGACTAACTTAGATCAGATGCTTAACTTTTAAACCGAAGCCACCCCGCAGATATTTTTCTCTGTTTTTTACTTTAGGTTTGCAGACTGCCACTGCACATCTGACAGTCCTTTCTGTGGCTGCTAGGTTGCACACACCTACCTAGCATTGACAATGCTGTATCTCCTCAAAGTACTTTTGAAAGCTCTTTGCATGGCATTTACAAACATGTGTTTTCCTGAAGTAGGATTCTTGTTTAGGTATCCTTTTGACCTGCCTGCTTAAAGGCAATTAACCTTTGAATTTGTCAACTGGGTGTAAACATAGGCTATTTTTTTTTTCTTTTCTTTTTCTTTTTTTTTTTTTTTTTTTTTTTTGACACAGAGCAAGTTCACATATGTGGAAGCAAAGCTTTCCAGTTGAGAGATGGTGGTTTGCAGCCTACAGAAAAGGCACATACCTTGCCCGTTACTGCAAGGGCAGACATACAGTTGTGAGTCCAGAGAAATTCCATCCTCTCAGCAGGGCTGTAATTGGCAATCTGTTGAGCAGGGCTGCAAGGGAAGTGCTCTTTCAAGTGACTTTAAACTCCTTGAAAGGGACTGGATAAATGAAGCTGGCTTTGCTAGCAGTGTTCTGATTTCAGCACATAAATTTTAATTTATAAAATAATGTCTCTGTCCATTCATCTGTCTGTCTTCCCCTATCCCCTTGCCCTTTCCCTGCCCTATTTCTTTTTTGCCTTGAAAGTCCAGGATTTGATAATAAAGCCTTTGAGAGCTAACCTATTTTTCCAGGGGGAACCTGAGTGCAAAATCTCTCATCTGGCAATACTTTATAAAAGTTAAACCAGGGAAAGAGCATCAGGCCTGATTCTGCAAACATTTAAACATGTGTTGGACCAATCATGACAGTGAACTTGTGCTTGGTACATTCAGGAGCGAGCTCTTGAGTCTTTGTATTGTGAAATTCAGTGCCTACGTGATCATTTCTGTGCTGAAAGAGTTGTCCTTGGTCAGTCATGCAGAAAAGTCTTCCAGTTTGCAAAATGCACTTAAAATGGATCGTATTATACCCTAACATGCTTGTAGAAATAATTTAATAAAGATAGCTCGCAGCATCAGTGAGTTTGTAGATGGGCAGAAGAGAGTTAATGTGTCTTGGGCTGACAGTGCTGGAGAGGCAATTCCAGCCTCTGTCCCAGGCTCTGATATCTCTCTTGTTTTTCAGGTGTAATCAAAACAAATTTTGGTGCCTAATGACTTCATCCCTTCTGTGTGCAAAACACCTGAAAAAGTCAAAAGTCCCTTAAAACATCACGTGAGGGACTGGACTTTAAACAAGAATGTTAAGAGTTGGAAAGCTGGAATGATTTTTTTTTTTATTTGGCCAAGAGAAAGTACTTAAGCAGTGACACTATTTAACCACATTTCTAATTGGTTTCCTCTAATTATGTAGGCTTTTGACCTTCGGGTGCTTTATTCCCATTGTTTTCAGTTGATAATGTCCGAGAACATAAAGTAATACTTCAAGAGTCTTGGCATAGTAATGAAACAATTATAAACAAACTTAACTCTTTAGTTACCAAACCCCCCTTTATGAATTTCCTGTTATTCAGGGTGATCATCTAAACAACACTTTGCCAGACATGATATGAACTCAGATGTGTGATCTCACTGGCAGGTCCAGTTCAGATGTCAAAATGACTGCAAACTACCATGACATTTATTTCTATCTTTCCATTGACTCATTTCTCCCACTGAAATGCAAATGTTTGTCTGAAGTTCCTCAGCAGTTTGCAGTCATAATTTTTTAAAAAAGAGGAATTAAGTCGTCTTTCCTGGAACAAAAGACAATTAGTGTAACATGTTATTGTGGCTGAATTAGCAACTCTCATTTTTCCTTCAGTTTTAAAGAGCAGACCATCAAAACTTGCATATCCTCAGTCTCATTCTCTGAGAAAAAAATCTCAGCAAGGTTCTCATTCTGATTTAATCTTCTCACTGCAGAGTAAATTCTAGCATGCTGTCTGATTTAAAATTGTTATTGCGTGATCTTAACTACATTCCTTTAATTTAAGAAGAGGTGCAATTTGGTTGAATAAGGCTATAATTCAGGAAGACAATTTAATGCAAGCTTAGCTTTAAAATGCATACTTTATATCTCGCTATCTTCTGTTGTAATTAAACATATGCATAGAAGTTGCTTTTTATATTGGACCTTTTGTATTTTCATGTCTGCTGTGCGATCTATTAAAAACCAGTCATAAACTACTACTACTACTACTAACAACAACAACAACAACAATAATAATAATTAAAAATATGCCTAAGGGGCTATAAAGCTTTCAAAGCAGTGAAGAACACAGAAGATGCACCAGACTCGATTTCTAAAGCAAAAACCACTTTTCAGTAATCACACATCTTTTTCAAGAATAATTCAAGCTTTACCTCACAGAAGTGAGGTAATTGGGTCATAGATGTCTTTTCTGAATGAAAAGGTTATTCTAGTCTGCATCTCCAAAATTAAAAACAAACTTGCTTATTCTTTTGATTTGGCTGAAGTTTAATAAAAGAGCGTTTTGTAGCAGTGGAAAGGTACTTCTGTCTGTGGCTGTTAGGAGAGTAATAAAAATACCGCTGAATGGAAAGACACCAGATGGAAGGAATGTCAACATACTGGAACTAATTTAGAAGATTGCTCTGATAGAGAGCAAAGGCATGAGGAGAATTCAAATGGTTCCAGTGCGAAGAGATTGGCCGCCCCCCTTAAACTAACAAACTAAAATCCTTACCTCAGGGTTACATGTAAACCAAATGGAATCAGCCCACAAGGAGTTAGTCCATTAAGGGAAAAAAAAAAAAGCAAAATCCTGCCCCCTTCCCTCCCCTCCCCCCCCAGCATTCACTCTGAATTTAGCGTCATATAATCTTGGAGGAAGGGCAAAATCCTCAGCTTTGTTTTGCTTCAGTAGCAAGTTCAAAGTGAACTGTCCTAATAGAGGGGTGTACAATATACCATTAAATAATCTTGCTGAATGATGCGCTTAAAACCATGCCTGTGTGGGTTTTTGACAATTTTAGGATGAAGTCTATCTTATCATTTAAGAGGGTTAGTAAGTATATTCATTCACTTGTCCCATGGAGTTTTGGCAGAGGTGACTTTGGCATAGCATAGGAAGAATTTAACAATAGGGTTGAAAAGAAAAGGGTGCTGGTCAGCATGAGGTCCCTATGCAACCATCTGGAAAATGAAAAGCTCTAGATAGAAGATGAGTTCATCATTTCGCAGCCTCTAAATATAAATAAGTGGAGAGATTATATCCAAGAACTATTACTATAGTAGAACAGACTGTAAAGGGGACAGATTGTTGATGTTACAAAATGTACTTCATCTCAGATATGTCTTTGATAGTAAGAAGTGAAGTTCTTTCCCAGTTTCACATGTATATTCTTCAATGAACTCTGAAGCCAGCAGATTTTCAGTTACTAACCTAGAAGTATGGGACTTTTTTTCTGCCATATAAAAAAAACAAACAAACACGTTAGAGTTAAGGGGGGAGTTTAAAGAAAAGCTGTAAGATGTCTTTCCTTGACCACTGTATCTTAAGCACCCTTGGCTGCTTGGCTAGACGACTGCTCTTAGCCTCTGATAAAGCTCTTAGGGTGAACAGGCCAAGTCCAAGCAAGCTTGTAGCCCAGTGGACAATACTGTTTCTCCACATTGCCACAAGCCATGTCTTAGCACATTAACACAGAACTCTATACTCTTGCTCATCTCCTGGGGATACAAGCACATTATTCCTAGCACTTTGTGGAATGTCCGCTTCCTGCTCCCTGCTTCCAGCTGTCCTCTCACAGTTCTGTCCCTCCCTCCTTCCCTCTGGCCAAGTGGAAGTGTACCCATCTCAGGAGTCAGTCCTCCATCCTGCAGGCTCTGTCTGCAAAGGAGTACTATCATTTTACAGTGACTACCCTGCACCACTGAACCATCATGGCTGAGGTAGTGCAGCAGCCTTACCACCACATCAGGTTCTTGCTGCAGCTCTCTTAGCATGATTCAGCTTGCAGAGTGGTGGAAATAAACACAGTGTCTAGAAATAAATGACACAGGGCTTCCAGCAAACATTTCTGATGCTGTCTCCTCTAATACCTGATGCTCATGCCTTGTATCTAAGCAACCCCTATCTCTTGATTTGTGATTGACACACCATTTATCCTGTTGCCACATCTGGGTGTTGATACTGACATTTCTCCACTTATCTTATTTGGCCAGCTGTTTGCAGACTGTTGATGGTATGAAAGAAGTAAGAGCAGCCCCACCTTTCTTATACATAAATTCTCTCCTTTCTTTGACCTTGGTCAGAGTTGAGAAGCAAGCTTGTAAGACACAGCCATCCCATCAGTAGTGAGCTGTGGGATGTTCCTGGGGCAGAGCATCCTGCTGAAGCTGTGCTTCTCTGTCAGCAGTAGCTGCAGCCAGGCAGGGTTCAGGCACACTTCTAGGCGGGGGTGAGTTTCAGAATGAATATGCAGTAGGATGGCAGGTAATAAATCATCGGCAATAAAAACAAAGACTGAACCAAACAGTCCCAGAAGCTATATGGAGGCAATCCATCCGTCATCAGCCTGCAGGTTACAGCCCAGGTGTTAACAGGGCAGTATATTTATTACCTCATTATTATTTGCAGTAAGTCAATCCATCCTTTAATTAATGCCCTCTCTCCCCCCTGCCACTGGCCACAATGCTTTCTTGCAGTGTATGTTTATGAAACTACATACTGTGCTCAGAGGGAAATTCAGAAGTGTCTGTGTGAAGCCTGCCTGGCATCCTGACTGCTACTGTGAAAATTTGTGGTGTACATGGCTGATGGTCTGAGACTTGCCAGAATATCACCTTGTCATATGTCTGATAGTTTTGACCACTGAATTCCTCTTTAAGATTGTGTGTGCGTGTGTCTGCAGACATAAATCCTACTGCGTTTCCACTCCTTCCTACTTCAGTGGCAGCTTTCATTTAAAATGTTTTTATCCACTGTTCAGTTTCCTCCAAGCTGCTTGCCCTCTCAAGAGATGCAGCTGATGCTATGGAGATGCTCTGAACTGAAATGATGAAGTTATGAAAAAATACATCCTCTGTTCATGGGAAAAAAAAAAGGTTCTCCATTCATCTCCACTCCTCGATGAAGAGATAAATTTCTGTTTAACTCTGTAGTTGTTCAGCTATGATGCTGCTGTGCAGGCCTCTGAAATGTCATTTAAGTTCAAGGGTAGTGTCCTTCTCACAGTTCTCCCTCATGTAGAATCTGCCAATTTGTCCTGAGGGTGCTGGTAAACTGAAACTCAGATGTGAGTTACTGGGATGCTTCTGTTCTCATTGATTCTAGTTAAATTTTGCTACAAAAACTCAATTCAAACCAGCAATTTATGGTTTCCTAAAGTCAGTTTTAAAGGCATTATCTCTGTTTCCTAGAGGGCATAAGAGAAAATTAGAAATGGAAAGAACGTTTAGCTGCAGATTCCTCCAAACCAAGTGCTTTCGACTTAATTTCTGCAGGAAAGGATGTCTGGATCAGGACTTGTATTTGTATGGCAAATTTTAGTCCAGAAATATTAGATAATTGGAATTTAAAACTTTAGAACATCAAGGGCGATTGGAAAAAGCTCTCATGACTGAGTGATGAAGGCAAAACTTTAATAAAAACCAGAGGATTTAAGAATGCTCCATTGTAGCAGGGCTGTTATCACAATCACTAAATACCTGCTAGGGCATTGGTGGTCAGGGAAGCAGAGTGGGAAGAGCTGAGGGCCCCTTCTACCCCATCTATGTCCCTCTGGTGAGGCAAACATCCCCCTGAGCAAAAAGTGCTCCTCAGCTGGTATTGCTTGGGGGTGCAGTCCCATGAGAGTCCACTAAGATCAGTGGGGCCATGTGGCAACTTCACCCGTAGGTGCGTGATGTCCCAACCCCTAGCTCATTGCCACAGTTGTTTTTTGAGGGGTTGGGGATTGATATTGTTTGTTTATTTTGTTGGGGGTTTTTTGGGAGGTTTTTTTTTGCTTGTTGGTTTGTTTTTTTGTTTTTTTGTTTTTTTTGTTTTTTTATAAATCTCTTAAATAATAACATTTTTAGTGATTTGTCTCAGCTTACTGAAACTTTTTCTTTTTACCTTCCTAAACAACCCTCTAGCTAACAAGAATTTCCAAGCTTAGAGAAACGAATGTGGGTGTTACTGCTTTATTGGGGACACATCACAGCACTTCCCTATATGACACAGGGCATGATCAAGTTTTCCCAGACAATATCAGTCTGTCATTCTTGGAGAGGATACCCTACGTATAATCCATCCAGAGACGGCTCTTCCAGTTTCCGAAGTTTATTGCTAATGAGGATGCACATAGGATGTAATCACTGGCAGGAGCCTCTGCTTCAGGGTACAGTGAGGCCAGCAGACAAGTAAGCGGCCAATTTTATCTGGCTGTTTGCTCTCCCTTTTATCAGAGCTGTTTGGCTGGAGTTCAGGGGTGTTAGAGGGAACTGCAGAGGCTTTGGCTTCTAGAGTTGAGTGACAAGGTGTGAGAGGACATGAGACAAAGCCTAAGAGCAGAAAATATCTGCGTGTTGAGAGAGAGGCAGCTTTGTGTTTCACTGCAAAAGCTGAAGAGTTATTTAAAAAAAAAACAAAAAACCCACCAAGGTCTACTGGATAAGCTTTGCTAAAGAAATAGATAGGAAGGCATCATTCCAGTAGGGCTGGTCAAAACTAGCATCCGTTTGTAATAACCCCTGTAACCTCATTAATTTACAGATACTTTACTGCCAGCATGATCTGGACTCAGCAGGCTGCTGCCACAGATAAAAAAGAGAAGGAGGATCACTATGTTTTAATATGAGCAGTGGTTATTTATGGCAGGTACAGGGAGTTTCCAGTGGGTTGCAGCGGATTTTCAGTATCAGAAAGGAAAAACTATTTAGCAGCCAGAGCACTGTAGCAATTCAATACTACTCACAGCCTCCCTTACAGGATTAAGTGTTTCGTTATCTGCAACTCCCAAAAAAGTCCAAGCTTGACAGCATGTGGCACAGAGTACACCAAGCTCCAAAGAACAGTCAAGTTGTGACGTGTATTAGATGAATGTTCCTTGCACTGCCTACGTGGGAGTCGTGCATTGCTTCTGGCTCTGCACAAGTGGCAAAGGACAAATCTACAGTGTGCAATAGGACATGTGGTGGAGGCAGGAGATAAAGTGAACTTGAGTATGAGTTGGCTGCATGAAATGGGGTGCAGAGCTGTGCTTCACAAAAGCTTTAAAGCTGTGCAGCTACTTCTCACTCAGGTGTTAGTATCCATCATACTGTTGCACAGAGTTGGGCTGGAAAAGGACATGCATCAATTCACTTATTAGATTTTGATGGGAGGTGAAAGCCACCCAGCAGTTATAAGAAATATGGCAATCCTGTATCAACCATTTTCTGAAGACAGAGTTTATTATGTTCCTTTCCAAATGATATGCTAGTTGTGTTTTCTTCTGAGACCTCTGGCCTCAAGAGGATTACTGGTATGAGGCAGTCCCTGTTGGAGCTGGGTGTAGTATTTAGGGGTCACTGGCACAACTGCCCACTTCACCTCATTAAGAACAAGTTGACTTTGCCACCCAGTGACTTGGTATTTTAGGGGCAGAGAGCTTCTTTTATATAGCCATATGAAAGTGAAGGTAGGCTCAACGTCCTTCTCTTGACCTGAAATGTTGTAATCTTCCTCTGGAAAAATTTACCTTCAGAACTTGCTTTTTGCAGTGGGGTTGGTATTACATCTCTCCAGGAATCAGTGATGACAGAGGATGTGTTCAGTCATCCTAAGTCTTCTTCACACTTTAAAGTGTCGTTTTGCAAATGTATTGAATCAACTGTGATGTGTTGTTTTTCTTTTCTTTTATCCTGTACAGTGTTTGAAAATAAAGATAAGATTGTGATCATCATGGAGTATGCAAGTAAAGGAGAGTTGTACGATTACATCAGTGAGAGGCGGCGTTTGAGTGAAAGAGAGACAAGACATTTCTTTCGACAAATTGTCTCTGCTGTACATTACTGCCATAAGGTGAGCAAAGGATTTAATACTAAAAGATGCTGTTTGAAGGCTGAGTAGTGACTTCTATATTTCAAAGCCTGTCTGAAGCAACAGCATTCATTATTAAGTATGACAGCATGTGATTATATCTGTACAACAGGAGATCTTCATTAAAAGTACTACAGGAGTTCACTGCCTGATTTTGAAGACTAAGGATGTTTTCCTGTCTTATAGCAGATACCAACCACTCCCTTACATTAGCCCTACATTGCATTTTTGCATTAAAAAAACTAATTAACAGCATAAACTAGAGAAGTCATCCCGTAGAACTTCTACAACATTAATGTTAATACATTGCAGTGAATGTTAGTTTGCAATTGGAATGTGCAAGTGAACAATTTTGGAAGGGGAGAAAAAGCATATGAAAAAAAAAAAAAAAGGCAAGACAAAGGCATGAGTGCTCGTGTAGGAGCTTTAGCATGTATTCATTCTGGATAGGCAAAAATAACTTCAAGATGAAGGACTAGCAAGCTACTCTTTGTTAATGACTTAATCCATCATGGCACCCACTAGAATGACAATTTAAGCACAAGCCAAGGTAGTTGACTATCTGGCAACATGGATCTCTTATCTCTGCTTGTGAACCAACTGCACAGAGCCAAAACTTGCACAAGGATAAAGGCAATGAGCAGATAGCATAATTTTTATTTGAATTCTTAATTTTAATGGAATTCTTAAACACTCAATCTCCACTTGAATTCTGATAAACAAGGGCATTTTTCAAAATCTTAACTGTGCAGTGCTGAAAAGCTGCAGTGCCCTCCCCTGTGCAGATAGTTTTCCCCAAATTTCTTTAAAGAAATCTCTGACCTAAACCCAGCTTGATCACTTCCATCATTTCACACACTTGTTCACTCCTACATTTACAGTCATATAGGATTATAACTGCACTGATCCACGTGGCTGCACATTGGAGGAATGAAAGCTTTTGTAAGGACTAACGTCATTGACAGATACTGTTTTCTGGTGCCTGGGAAGAATATATTGCTTTCATGTAGTGGGGGCAGGATTCAGGCGGGAATTAAGTTCCGAAAAGACACCCCTCCACCCCCCTACCCCTCCTGCTGTTTTAGAGGCTTTGTGGGAGGACAGATTCCAGTCATTCTTCCCTTAACCACACAGCAAGTGACTAATACATCGCCTGTCACTAGTCACTGGGCCATGAGTGTTATGACAGTGAAATCATCCCTGAAATGTAGGTGCAAAGACCACCCTGCCAGCTTTAATTTTCCCAATATTTTAACATGTTGTTCTCTCTGTTTTTTCCTACCTTGTTTCAGAATGGTGTTGTCCACAGGGACCTAAAATTGGAAAACATCCTTCTTGATGACAATTTTAATATTAAGGTAGGATTCTTTTTCTCAGCTTCTCAGAATGGATTTGCATGTTTTGTAAATTTTTTATCCAAGGTATTAGATGAACCAGTGTTATGGCAACAGCTACTAAGCAACAGCATCTGCCAAGAGTTTGGAGGCTGGAGAAAGAGCACCACTGGAGGCAAGTCAGACGTGCTTAACAAGAAGCTTTGTGTAGTTTGGGGCAGAAGACTGTCCTGCCACCCAAGGGCAATGATTCCCAAAGCAATATCTGTTTGCTGGTAGGAAACAGGAGAGCATTTTGTGTAGTCAGGTTTATTTTCTGAATTATATTATTGCTGGCTGCTGCTGTAGCTAGGAAAAAGTTCTCCTGGTCTACAGGGTTCAAGTGCCTTCTACAGAACACTCTGAATGTTCTTTGATCATGACTGGAAAATAAGCAAATAGAGATTCAAAATAAACCTAGTAAAGCACATGTGCTTCATTAGGAAATGGCCTTGAAACTCCAGACACAAACGTATACTTTGGATAGTGATGTCAGTGATGTCACCTCCATGTCATTTCTCCCCAGTGAAAGCATGGGAATGACATTTTCTCCCTTCTTCCCCCCCCTTTTTTTTTGCTTTGTTTTTTGTTTTTGTTTTGTTTTTCTTCTTTCTAATAGCTGTCGTACAAAGATAAATAATGCAGAGATGCATGTAGTTTCCAGGTGGCTGAACCTGTTTCACTTTCAACTTTGTTCCTCCCTGGGTAGCTGGATGTGAGGGTGGCTGGATGTACGCATCTACAGGCAGACAAATGTAGAGAGGGACACTGAAGAGTTTCTGCTGATACTTGGGCATCCTTGCTTAATTAACAAAGTCATCAAGGAGCTCCCTATATAATCAAGTATCTAAATAGCCTGGATCTTCATTTTGTCTCCACTGAAAGCCATGGGGCCATACTCACTGCCTTCTGCACTTCACAGTGGAGAGATTGTCTTCATTTTAAGCTGATGTTGCAATGGAAATGGAAAGTAACATATGGTAGCTGCCATCTGTGTAACACTGATGACAGAAGCTAACTTGGATCAACTAGTGGATTAAAGGCACATAAATATGTGGTTCCTAAAAATAGTCCTTTACAGAAGGCCTCTCCAATGCAGTTCTTGGACGTTTTGTTTTTAACATCCAGTATTAGAGAGAACCTCTCCACTCCTGGTCCTACAGGGACAGTGGCTGCAGCAGCCCGAGCTGTTCTCAGCAGAGCTGGAAACAAAAAGAAGCCTTTCTAGGACATTGTATACAAAGTGGGCTTCCGCAGGCAGGATGACCTTTCTTTCCGCATTACATGCCAAGCTATCTTCCCAGCTAATCAGAGAATTCTTGAGAGAAAAGAGGAATTCAGGGAATTTGCTAGCTGCAGTGGCCTGGATCTCCACAGTGTGGTCCTCATATGCAAAACCAATCACTTCCCCAGGCCTCTGGGGAGTTGTGCTTTGTCAGAAGGCTCCACTCCCTCCTCTCTCTTCTTTATGGGAGTCTAATCGTCCTGCAGGGAGAGTGGGAGGATGAGGCAGGGACGGGGGACCTTTGTGTTTGAGTCCAAACCATGCAGATGACCCAGGGGCTTCAGAACCCCAGATGCAATTTTAGTCATCCTATGCGTGGCATGGCCGAGGGAGAAAATTCAGGTAGCCACAACTGCCCACATCCCTTCCAGCCATTTGGACATCTTTTTCTTGAGGGGCTTCCCTTTCCTGATCTGCATTGTGTTTAAGCTACCATGTAGGTATTTTGTGTTTTTCCAGCCTTTTCTCAATAACTTCTCTGCACAGCATAAGGCACGCACCCCTCTGAGTGGGCAAGGCTGCCTAAGTGTGGGTAGGTGACTGCAAAGCTCCTTTGCTATCCCTTGGTGACCATTTCCACACCTTTGTGCTCACAAAGCTAAAAAATAGGCTGAACTTGGAAAGCAGCTGGTATTTCATACAACCTTCTATCGATAGTGTTTGAATTTAGGTTGCTTCAAGAGATTATTTTTTGTATTGTTTTCCTTTTGCTCACTGCTCTCTTTTTTTTTCCACCTCATGAGTGAGATCAGCTTTGAATACTTGATGTTGAGCACACTGCTACTATTTCCCTGATCCTGAAGCTTTGAATATGTTACTGTGGTTTCTGTTACTTGCACAGAATTTTACTTCCCACCTTTTCTTTGTTTCACTAAACAGTAACCGTTGGCAGGGAAACACATATGGAACTGTAAATTATTTATTAGAAGTGGATGTATGAAGTCCTCATTCTGAGAATATTTATATATGGTTTATTCAGGCAGAAAAAAAGAAGAAATATGCAATTTGGGGTTTGGTATTGACAGATGACTTCAAATACTCAACGGAAGCATTTTTTGGAAATGAATGATAGTCTTATCTGTACATTCCCAGTATTTATTTCATTCAGTGGATTACAGAGCACTTACAAAATTGGCAATTTGATTTTAAAAATGAGAAAATGAAAGGAATACTTTTTTTCTTGCATGCAATATGCAACTCCTACATGTTTCTGAAGAAGCCAATGATCTGTACATTGCCATACACACAACTGTCACAGTAAGTGAAGAAAACATAAGATGTAAAAATAGATCCATGTATAGCAACTTAAGCAATACTCTTGGAACAGGAAATAAAGAGGACAAGTAATCCACTAGAAATTACTATCCAACCCAAAAGGGCCCCAAGCCATTTTATATGATACTACACTAACTTGGAAACCATTCTAAATTTTAGCTAATTAAATGAAGGTCATGGAGCAGTGTATGGAGACGTAATCAGCTTTTTTTTTTTTTTTTAAGAGTTATGATAGTGAGAAAAAGTCTCTGGGGACAAGAGTCATGTGTTGTAATACAGCAGCTAGGAAACACCATTGTCTGAAAGCTGAAAAAACCCCTCATGTTTTGAAAAGTTCTGTGGCTCTACAGACTACTGGAAGGTGATGAGGGGAAGAAAGGGATCTGTGGTATCTAATTATATTTTTCAGGAACTTGGTGTATGCATTAATATTTCCTGCAAACTATTACCTAAACCTTCTAAACGCAGAAAAGTGAGCAAAATAAGTTTTAGGCACTTATGAGAGAGAACATCCACACAGACGTATGGGGTACAAGATGTTCATCCAGCCAATTGGTCAGACTTGCTCTGCTCCCCTTGCCTTGCTCCCCAGGTACACACCCAAGCATCTAGCAGAAACCCTGAGGGTGAATGTTTATCCTGGCCTGCCTTTGGAGGTCAACAGTGGGTACAGCCCTAGAGCTAAACCTCACGAAGTTACTGCAAGCTCCCAGGGTAGAAAAATCTTATTTTTTTTTACCTTGCTCCTGCTGCTATATTCTTTAAAGAAATATTCCAGTGATTAAATTAGGGTTTCTGCAGCATGTACAAGCCTCGCATTATTCACATTCATGTCTCAACTGCGAACAGCAGAGATCACCCTAAAAGTTACTCCATTCTCTTTTCAGCTGCCCACAATTGCTGCCTTCCACCCTCCAGCTCTGAGTAACTCTGAGCTGCCCCTCTACTTGCTCTGGCTTCCCAGGAGTGGGTACAGTTGTTCCCTCACTATGCAACAGCAGAGCAACTTTTTGCTGGAATTTTCATGCCATCAAGATGATATCATTATTCATAATCTTGACATGGATGGAGGTGGGCAGGGTCAGACAGGCAGCAGGGCTAAGGCAGCCCCAAAGAACCAAAAGAGCTGCCCTGAGCAGGTGAGTTAGAAAGCTCTTTGTGGGAAGAGATTCTCACTAGCTTTAGGCATTGCCTTTGAGAGTGATGTCATCTGGTGATGTCATCTTTTCTTCATTAATTTTAAAAGGACTGAGGATGCTAGTTTTTGGTTCATCATAGGTATGAATTTACTAGAAGTAGCAGTGGCGTGAGGGTGTGGCTGACTCCATTTGCCCATAGCTCCTATAATTTGGCCTGATGAGAACCACATGTCCTCAAGCACCACAGCTTTCTCCAGTGCCTAAATCCCCAAAACTGCATGGCTGGGAGGCGGTGAGAAACTGCTGCCCCATCCACCAGCTAGGGAATTAGTGCCTCTTCCTGAGCTGTCCTCATACTGTGTCCCTGTCCCATGCAACATCCTCAAGGGACACCTCTTGTCATACAGCCTGGAGTGATGGAGGAGGCCTCCTTGTTCACAGCAGGGCTGGGGAGGTTCCTGGGCTGGGAGCTGCACCTAAAAGAGATGCCCTAACAGAGGCTGACGTAAACTGTATGATCAACCCCAAAGTGATAGAAGGAGAGAAATATGCAAGTCTAATAGTAACGTAATCCTACTAACTGCACTTTCTCTTGGGCTGGTAAGGGGACACCAATCAGACTAACCACTGAAAACCCATGGGGGTTTCATATATACAGAGTAAGTATATGTAATTGGGATTTACCTTGCTGGAAGTCTCGCCCACTGAACATACATTTCATCTTCTTTAAGAGACCTAATTATTTCTCTGTCTACAGTACAAAGAAACAGATTTTTAAGCAGGATAATCCCGACAATTTCCATGAGTGTGAACTTCATGTAATTTATTAGCCACATTTAAACAATAAATTACCTCTGGTTTGTCACAGCGAACAGTAAATATGAAACATACACCTCCTGAAGCAAGGGGAATAAAAGTCCACTTCCCTGCTCCTCCCAATTTAGGAAGTTTTTTTTACTTGATGCCTTAGTTCCATTTAAGTGCCAAGAACATGAAGTAATGTTGGCTTCTATTAATCTTGTTTTGGGGGGCATGACAGTTTTAATGGGAAAAGCTGATAAACATCAGTCTGTGAGTATGGGAGTGGACTGTAACATAAATACTCTTTTCCTGAATGGTCAAAATGAAAACATGAATGCCCACGTCTGAGACTTTCTTAGTGTGAACAATGGTATGTGTATCTCTATATATAAATTCATGCACATCCACATGCATTTTATACATTCCATGGTGTTAAGGGAATGTATTTTCTTAAGGAATCACACTGTGCAGTGTTTGTCCTTGTCTTAGCTGCATCCTGAACTAAAATAAAACACCATCACCAGCACAAAGTCTTAATGCTGAAATGATCCTGCTCTTCCTTTGATTGACAGGGCACACTTCATAAGGCTTAAAACCAACTTCCTGCAAGCCAGGCAGGGTGACTTGATAAGAAAGTGGAATTTAGGGCAATTAAGTGCAATCTGAGCCATGAGAATATGTGTGCAGACTGCAGTTTTACACCAGCTGTTTTCAATGACATTCCAGCCATACAATGAAGATTTTATAAGCCACATTTATTTAAGGGTTGAATATTCTGCTGTGGGTTGATAATAGGCTGTTTGTGGGACTGAGTGAATTCAAGCTATGAATGGACATGGTGAAATGCATTAACATTAATGAACAGAAATCAGCTCCTCTTTGAGCAGGATGAGTCCAAAATGTCAGTGGAATATCTGCACAAGCAAAACATCAAAACAGGAGAGGAGGGAGTGTGAAATTTCATGTTTGCTCTGTGACTTTAAAATCTTTTTTAAATTATATTTTTAAATGCAAATTTGTATTTTTTACATGATAGTATCTATGTCTACCTCTGTATATCTTTTTATAGACGAATGTGGACATTATTTTTGTTTTGAGGTAAAGAAAGAAAATTGGGAACTTTTCTTCATACTTCACCAACTTTGTTGATTTTGGTCTCAAATGGGACATTTTTTGGTGTAGCTGCAGGAGTCTGGATAGTAGAGACAAAGGCTTTATGTCTCCCAAGAGTTCAATAGACATTGCAATTAAACAGGTATTAGCAGCACTGGTGAAACACATTTTAGAAAGACAGGACTGACTAGTGAATCCATTTATTTTACTGTGCTTTTTTGACTCTTCTGTAGAAAATTTCTGCAATTAAATTTTGTTTCTGATAGGAAAGACCTGAATAAGGTAAAGAAACCTAGAGAAAGCTCCTGTCTCTTAGAGCTGAAATACCTCATTTATGCCTTTGCTTTACATCTTTTATGTATGCCTTATATTGATAGTGGGCAGTAATAGAAGTATCTCTGGAAAACACAAGCATTTGGGTTTTAAACAAGATAAAAAAATGAGATGTGTTGCCTTGTGCTAGAGAAATAGAGGAAATGCAAAGGTTGTGGGTGTATTTAGTGTTGTTATCCTCAGCCTTTGTTTTGTAAGAACAAGAACAGTGAATTGAAGTAAACAAAATATTTGGACCCGATCCTGCAATTCCTACATGGGCAAAATTCCCAACAGTCTCAAGGGAAGTTTTGTTTGTGTTAGGAAAGCCAAATTTGGGCCCATTGTTTCCAGTTAGGAATCAGACTTGTGTTTATTATCTCATGATAGACATCTCATGTTCTTTACAACTCAGGTTCCTCAGCTGGAGTCCCTGAACCTGGAAGAGTTAGCAAGTGCCTCACTTTCTTCCTTCTTCAAGCATAGCTAAATTCCAGATTGTTTCAAAAAACACTTTCTTCTGTAATTGTATGCTCATTTTTCTGTAACACTTCTGCCTCACTCCTCCTTTTGGATATAAAGGTCTTGACTTTGAGCTTTGCTCATGCATGATAAGAACGGTAATACTTTCTGCTTGCTTTCCTTTGATATTAATGATTATACAAGATAATGAGCAATCAGTGGATACCAAGCCCAGTGCCTCCCAGTATGAGATTGTCTTTGAAAGCATATGCAAGACATCCAGGATAAAATTATGACTGCTAGCTGTGCAGTAAGTTAGTGAAAGCATCCTAGTCTGGAGGCTTTTACCTGGGGATCCTTCTCCTTCTCTGGAGGATCTTGAGAGAGTAGAGTCAAAAAATGGTAGAAAAATTATTTGTGAAGGGAACTTGAGAGATTATCCACGTTGAGATCCCCTCTACAGCAGGGTCAAGTAGAGCTAAGTCCTTCCTCATAATGGATTTTCTGTTGAATTAAGATACTGTTAATATTACCGATGGCTTGTGCAATTCTATTTGCAGATTGCTGATTTTGGACTCTCCAACCTTTATCACAAAGACAAGTTTCTGCAGACCTTTTGTGGCAGCCCACTGTATGCTTCCCCTGAAATAGTTAATGGACGACCTTACAGAGGCCCAGAGGTAAGAAGGGTCAGCTTTTCCGTGGTAGTATGGGGATGTCTTTGGTGCTAATATGCTTGAGGGTTAGTCCTAATGCTAGTGTTACTGCACATGTGGGTTTGCATGTTGAAAGTTCTCAAGCTGCCTTCATTTGCTTTCGTTTGCTTTGTCTGTGGTCAGTCAGATGTTGGTTACTGGTTTGTCCATCAGGAGGCACAGCTGGAGGTCATGCTGGTGCTAATAGCAGGCAGAAGGGTGGAGATCAGTTTTCCTGGGCTTCACACACATTGTCTCTGTATTTCAGGTTGACAGCTGGGCACTTGGTGTGTTGCTTTACACTCTGGTTTATGGAACGATGCCCTTTGATGGCTTTGATCACAAAAATCTCATCAGGCAGATCAGCAGTGGAGAATATCGTGAGCCAACACAGACCTCAGGTATAAAAAAGGAAAGAGGAAGAAACCCAAAAATTTTCCTGGCCCATTCCAACATATTTGGGTGTCATAATAGAATGACAAAGGAAAAAAAATCTCTCATTCCCCTACTGACTTCATCTGCTATCAATTCCCATCTGGGTACAGCTTTTACCAAAAACCCTTTTGAAATGAAAGTTTTATAGTAGATAGATTTTACTGCCTTGGGGAAGCTGTAACAGGCTCTTTTAACTGGATCTATGGCAGTGGAAGGCCTGTTAGCTATTGCAAGTGGAATTGTTCAGACAAGCTGTAAACTGATACAACATACTGGTGCAGATTAGTCCCCTAACTACACTGTGATATATCACGAGCAGGGATGATTGGTCAGATTGATGCAGTCTCTTACCCAAAAAGGCAGGCTAAAAGCTGAATTAATGCCACTATGTTCACATTTACTTCTACTTAGAGGAGAACACATTAAACAAACAACTGACAGAAAAACATCAGCTAAGTCCAGGTCATTGATTATAATGATTCCTTCCAGCCTTAAAGATCTATGTATATTATTATATTTAAATTAATATTTATCTTGTATCGGTTGTTTGCCATCCCTTTCAATTTTCTGCTTTCATGCTCTCTTTATGAAAATGTACTTTTAAAATGCACATAAGACTACACTGTTTATGGACAAAGTAAATACAAAAGCAATGATATGTAGATCATTTAAAATATCCCAATTCCTCTTTGTTTTCCTCTCAAGTTTTGTAATTATTAGAGTTGATAGATTTGTGACTTCCTTCAGTAATATGGAACTATTCACTGACTAATACATTACAAATATTAATTTCTTTGATGACCCAGTGTACATTTCCCAGGGTAAATCATACTCTTCTGATAAGTAGTTCTCAGATGTGTTTTCCAACATTACTGATGGCCAAAGCATTTCTCCCTTTCCCCTTTTCACTTCTTCTATAGTAAGAAGTGTTATTATTGCTAATTTTTTTAGCTTCACACTTCCATTTTAAACTGAGAAAAACCCAGGAGTGCCTATGTTCTAAGTATTTTATGTTCTGTTCTTTGTCCGTAGATGCTCGTGGTCTTATCAGATGGATGCTGATGGTGAACCCTGAACGCCGAGCAACCATTGAAGACATTGCCAACCACTGGTGGGTTAACTGGGGCTACAAGAGTAGTGTCTGTGACTGTGATGCCATGAGGGACTCTGAGTCCCCATTGCTGGCAAGGTTCATTGACTGGCATCACCGATCTACAGGCCTCCAGCCAGATACTGATACCAAAGTGAAGTGCCTTTCTAAGCCCAAAGGTCCTGAAGTCACACTAGAGAGACAAAGGTCTCTGAAAAAATCCAAAAAGGAAAATGACATCTCACAGTCCATCCAGGAGGGAGGAGCTGAAAATGCATCCAAACCCACCTCCAAGAGACCCAAAGGAATCCTGAAGAAAAGGAGCAACAGTGAACATCGATCTCACAGTGCAGGTTTCATTGAAGGAGTTGTCAGCCCAGTGTTACCCTCTGCTTTTAAGCTGGAGCAAGAGTTGTGTAGGACTGGTGTAGCCATTAAAAATGTTGTGGAGGCAGAGGCAGCAGGCAAATATGGCACTAAGCAGTCTTCACTAATGCCAAAAAAAGGAATCTTGAAGAAAACTCAGCAAAGGGAGTCTGGCTATTACTCCTCTCCAGAACGAAGTGAGTCTTCTGAACTCTTGGACAATAATGATGAGACAGTAAACAGTGACACTTCTCCAGGGGTCACAGAGCAATCCAGAAGTGGATCTTACAGCCATTCCTGCAGGCGTAAGGGCATCTTGAAACACAACAGCAAGTATTCTACCAGTGGCACTGAACCTGCTTTGATTAGCCCTGACACACCAACGCTGGAGGCCATGGAAGAAGTGGTCCTGCCAGGGGATGCATTACCTCGAAGTTACAGTCGCCCTTCCAGCGTGATTAGTGATGACAGTATTTTGTCCAGTGACTCCTTTGATTTGCTGGATTTGCAAGAGAACAGGCCAAACAGACAGAGGATACGGAGCTGTGTCTCTGCTGAAAACTTCCTCCAAATCCAAGACTTTGAAGGACTTCAGAACCGCCCACGACCACAGTATCTAAAGCGTTATCGGAACCGTCTAGGGGACAGCAGTTTTTCCCTGCTTACAGACATGGATGATGTGACTCAGGTCTACAAGAAAGCCCTAGAGATCTGCAACAAGCTCAACTAGCAGAGGGAAGATGGGAAAGGGAGGGAAAGGAGATTTTTCTATGTACCTTTATGATGGAGTAAGCCAGGTCACTGATGTGCTGATGGTAGTAAGTTTGCTTCAAGTGAGTTGGCTGTACCTACCTAGTGGAATTCCTAATAGAGTAGCTCCAAAGTCATCTCATACTTTTCTAGTTTTCTGTCCTCAAAATATTACTTACCTGATCAGAGGTAAGATCTTTGGTCTTTTTAAATGTGATGAACACACATCAGGATCTAGCAGATAAAAGCATCAAGATTTGGTGGTTTGAAGTCAAAGCTAGACAGAACTGAAACTGGAAGTGAGGGACATTTTGAGAGGTTTGATAAAGCTAAAGATTAGCTTTATCATGAGATGAGCTGAACTCTTCAAGTCAAATTTGTATGTCTTTTAGAAAGAAAGCCTTTATTTCCCCCTGAAGTGATTCATCTGGGTAGAGTCATTGCACATTAGGAATCTTTGGCTTCCATTATGCAGGAGGCCAGGCTAGGTGGTCGCTGTAGTTCCTTCCACCAGGGTGACCTAGGAGGTTCTGAATATGTTCTGGGACAGGTAATTGGAGAGGCTCACCCAGAATATACTCACAAGGTGTATGTGGACAAGCAGTGGAGCAGGCATTCAGATCTGGCCCCTCCCACAGCCACTGCTTTTCAGTGAGAAGGAGGTCCTAAAATTGTTTCCATCTACTTTTCCTAGCAGCGAAAATAGAATCACAGAAACTACAATGGGTACTGGAAGGAATGGATGATAGCGGCAGATAAATGATCTTTTAAGGCATTATCAACCCGTGTGTTCAATTTGTGATTCTTTCAAAATGGCCAGCCAGATGAATGTCCAGGCAAAGACGGATCTAACCGAGGGTCTCAAGAGTTAACTGACCCTCTCATCTGCTTTCAGTTGATGTCAGCAAATGGTGCCACTTTGCTGTTAGCTTTAGTATTTGAGGGTAACAGGTAGTTTGTAACCAGAATGATAGGTAAGGGAAAGGTTGTAGCATGTAGGAAAGGGATAGAGGTCAGAAAGTTAGTGGGAAGATGCCTTTTTCCAAATGAAAATGTTACTAGGCAGGTAGTAATGGAGCAGGAAGAATTGAGCGATGAAATGATAGTGCTTAGGATAGATTTGATGACAGAGTTAGCATAAAAATGCAGGTCTGTCTCTATATCATGTAGCTGGTACTGCTTGTGCAGTGGTACCAGTTAAAAAAAAAAACCCTGAGGATAAGTGTTTGTGTTCTCAGATGTATCTAAATATCCAGACTGAGGGCTTCAACTCCCATAAAGGTACCACGTGGGTCTACTGGATTACCTGAATGTAAGCCTACATCAGAAAGGCACTGTGTGTTTGGCAGGCCTGGGCAAACTGGAATCTTCAGGCCCATTTCAGTCTCATTTCCATGAGCACATAGCCCCTGGCATTCTTGGAGGTGCACTGGTGTGAAGCAGTGGCAGGTTTCAGCTGATGGTGTCAAATGATCCACAGCTGCAAAACTTAGATCTACATCTACTCGGTTCTCACTCCTGTCCTGTAACTGGAACTGAAAGCAGAATTTTCCTCACTGCATCCCAAATCTCACAGGTCATGTGGAAACAGAGTTCTTCTGGGCATTCCCTGGGGAATTGGGGATAACCCCATAAGTCACTAGTGACTGGGGGAGGGAGCTATTTCACTTGCAGATTCCTTGTACAGTGTATCATGGTACTTCAGTCTGCCAGTTCCTCCTAAAACCCAACCGGGCTGCCTAGCATAAAGATGAACAAGTCTGAATTTCCTCAATCAGATAATCTGCCTCTATGAAGGTTTTTACTTATTGTGAAACACTGGAGCATATTTGGCCCTGGAGTAAATGGCATCCATACCATGAAATCTGTGAGAAATGTGTGCTTTTAAGAAGTCAAGTGAAATTTAGCTCACTGCCCCATTTGCTTAGGAAGGGCAACTGCAGGTCATTTCTCTATAGATGCATACCTCTCTGTATGATATTCAATGCTGCATCTTCTCACAGCCCCTGCACGTGCTCTTTTAGTCCATCCCAAATCAACACCTCCTTTTGCAGTGTACTGAGTTCACAAGTTTGCTGTGGTGCATTTCAAAACAAGTCAGCACAGTCTCTGTGGCCTTTCTGAAGCAGGGAGGCTCATGGCAACCACAGCTTTTAACTCACCCCCTCCATCATACGAGCCAGATCCACAGCTGGTGTAAATCAGTGATGTGATTTACACAAAGAGAAGAGAACTCAGCTGGTTATGGCAGGAAAGTGAGGAGCACCCCGAAAGCTCGTTGTCTCCCAAGGCTTAAGCCCAGGCCTGATTCCTTGTATACAAATGTGAATGAGTGAGTGACTGCTTGCTGCCAAACTGGAAACGTTTTGTAGGGATTTACTGGCATGTTACTGGCATGTTACATGTTTACTGGCATGGTATCATTCCTAGACGAGAAGAAGCAAAAAAAAAAAAAAAAAAACAACAAACTTGACTGCACATTGTTATTATTAGTGTTGTGATTTTTATTTAATTTTTTGTAATACAAAGTTGTCTTTTTTATTTGAATTTGTCTTGATTTTTTTTTTTTTTTATTTATTGGTCTGAAAGCCATTTCAAAGCTATAATAATATATTTAGTGTAATTTAATTGGTGCAACATTATTTTACAGCTCTGGCCAAAATTGTTTGGTGTTATTTTTTGGTTTGTTTTTTTTTTCTCCCAGTCCTTGGTTGGTATGAGCTCTACGAGGCACACAGGGGAAAATGCTGGATAATCACCCGAAGTGTTTGTATTTTTAATCTGATACTGTTTTTTATTAAATAAAATGAAATTAATGTAATTGTGAAGAGTTTCTCTCCCTTTTCTTTTTCCCTGTACATCAGCATAAGCCGAGGCCAAATGGTAATGAACTTGTCATGCAGAAATACAGCAGCATCTCAGCACATTGTACTGAGTTGTTTATGCAAAGCTTCTTGGCTCATCTGTGCATTTGACTGTAATGTGGGTGGTCACAGAGACTCCCGTGCTACGAAGCATTTAGCACTGCTAAACACCCAGAGCTTTCAGCTATAGAAATGTTTGGTGGGGAAGAGCAGCTGACTGGGGTTTCTCTGCTGGAGATGGGTCCTGGTTTGGGCCAGGATAAAGGTGATTTTCTGGTTTGTACTTTTGCTTTCAGCTAAGTCTCTTGTAAGTAGTTGCACTTGCTGAAATTAACAGCAAGTTTCTCAGACAGTGTCTGCTTCTAGGACTGATAACACTCCATGTTTATAGTTACTGCCAGAGACTGGTGTGCAGAGCCAAGGACACTGCTCAGCTCTGAGGAACATTTTACCTTCCAGAAGGAGTAAGGAGGTCCCACCTGAACCCCTCCTTTGGGGAGGACCAGACAAGATAGGTGCCAGAATTGACCAAACAGAGTATTCCATCCCATACACGTCATACTTGGTATAAATTTGAGGGATCACAAGGGTCAAACCCCTTCCTGCCCTTCCTGCTTCTCTTCCTCGCCTGTTCCCAGTTTTTGCTTCAGCATCCTGGGAGGATTCCATCCATTCCTCTGCCTGTGGTCCTGATCCCTGCCAGCCTGAATCTGTGTGTTCCTGCCTCCAGCTCCCAACTGCTGCCGACTCCAGGATTCCAGCCTGGACTTTCCCAGGGCTGCCCTGCAGCCTCGGTGGTGACGTGAGAGTTATTGGGGGAAAGGGGGGAGGAATGTGGTATCAATTTTCCTGTATATTTATATATATTTAGTAGTTTTTCCTATTTATCATTACTGTTTCATTAAGGTTGTGTAGTTTAGTTTCCAACCCATAAGCCTCTCTCCCTTATTCTCTCTCCTTTCTTTATCAGGGAGGAGAGGGGGATTAATAGAGAGCATCTGTTATTTGGTTTAATTGCTGGGTTAACCCGTGACAAGATGAATGAGGTTTGTGGGCCAAGTGTGCTACAGGTGAGAGAGCAGGCTGGCTCAGTGGCACAATGCATTTGTAGCCCAGAGATATGGCCCGTAGCCCTTTCCCCTCTCTGATGGGGAGGAGGACAATTTATTAACAATGTTAATGTTCCTGCTGGTATAATTCAGAGGTTGGTTGGGCCAAAAAGACTGGTGGCCATCCTCTGCTGTCAAATATAGGATGGTTTCAGTCAGATGGCTTTGAGCAGCCAATATAATCAGCTGGTAAGAGGGAAAAAGGAAATCAGTTTTCGTATTTTTGGAGACCCCATTGATAACCAGAAGGCTTTAGATTGTTTTTCTTGGAAAATGGGGGTGCATCATAAGGGAAACTGGGTGTTAGGCATGCTGGGGACTTGTTAAAATAAAGGAAATGGTTATCAGTGTCCTATCCTTGGCTCTGAGCAAGACACCATTAAACTGCACCCTTGATGCAGCCAAAGTACCTGTGGTGTATATTCTGCCTTTTAAATTACAGGCAGTTTGGATTAGGATTCAGGGCTTGGATGCCATGCAGAAAAGGCTTTGCTTTTTCTAATTCATTTTTCTAATTAATTTTCTCTCTCTTGAACTTTTAAAAGCAAGAATCCGTGGCTGTAAGTGCTAGATTTATTCATCATCACCACTTAACAACCAATGGGAGCCTAGGGGGAAAAGCCAACAAATCAGACAGGACAAAGAGAATGATTGCTGTATGCTAATTGAGTCAGAAATTGTAAGGTATGTTTTGAAAGTCAGCACTTGTTCTTGTACATGAGGTGAATAAGGTCTAGTTTTGTGAGTACTGGGTGGTGGAAAATGTAACGCATTCTCTTCTGCAGTAGCTGTTCCAAAACTTCTTTTTGCTTTTTTTTTTTTTTTTTTTGTTGGTTTTTGAAACATATTAAGAAAAATAGTGACGTTGAGGGCAAACAATTTGTTTCGTTTCAAGAATAATGACTTTTAGAAAGAAAGTTCTGGGTGGCTGAGCATGGTGCACGTATGTGGCAAGCACCGAGATAGAATCACATACGTGTTTGTACAGCTTGGAGAGTGCCCATTTCTAGGGTGGGGTGGGGAGGTGGGTGGCTAATTTTCCTATTTATTAAAGGAGATAAGTGTACAATGATATGCCTTAGCTGAAGTTACATATTAAATCTGTGGCCAGACCTGGCTTCTTTCATGCTTGCTCCATGGAGATGCCAGTATTTGTCAGTAGTTGAAGTTTTATGGATTAGGCAAAACAAGGGGAAAAGACAGGAGCCTTGGGAGCTGCACAGTCAAGTGACAAAACCAATAGTTCTGTGTTTTTTTGTTTGGGTTTTTTTCCCAGACAAAAATAGTCTTGTCCATTTCAACCCTTCCTATAACTCCAAGGTCAACAGTCTCAATCTCTGGTCCTGCAAAGCCTGTGCATGTGTCTAATGCGGTAGAAAACAGGAATTCCTCTCACTTGTGTGGTACTCTTGCTGAAGTCCAGCTCACTTGGATGGTGCTACCTGATGCTGAGTGAGGCTTCTATGTATTGGTAGAAGTAGAAGCCAGCACAAAAACTTGCAGGAGAGCCTGATGCTGCTCCTTAAAGCTCACCAGCCCCAAAGTCACTGGTGCAGACAGAGAGGAGCTGTGCCAAGACAGCGGGAGGCAGCTCTTTTCCTGTGCTGTCACTCAGCCTTTGAGGTGGTGCCCAAAGCCACCCCATAGTGCTGGCAAGAGAAACGAAATTCAGAGTGAAGTGATACAGCACTATTTCTAGCCAGGAGGTTTGCATTCAATTTGTGTCTGAGTCTCTTCTCACAGCTCTGCCTGATTTCTATTTAGAGATATCAGGGACTATGAAAGTAAGGTGTTGAGTTGAAGAGGTGGTATTTTCAGTTATTGCAGGCAAATGTATTTACAGATAAATATGCTAGTGACCCCTTAAGCATGTGTAATAATAAATTTTGCAACACCAGAGCCTCAGTTATAGCTACTGTAAGTCATAACCAGTCCAAGGAAGAGAGAAGGCAAATGCTCATGTAAATTGCATATGAGAAGCTTATCATTTTAGTTAAGCATATATCTCAGTGATTGACATCTCATTTTAATGAGATGCTTCTGGAAATGCAGGAATGCTTTTGTTGAGCCAATAGAAACTCTGGTGTTTGCTAGCATCAGCCCAAGCTCTCAAATGCCTCTCCCAGTTTATCCCAGTTTACTGGTTTCAGGGTTTCACCTGAAAGTTTTACCATAACGGTATTTATGATTTAAGAATGTCTTTTTTTTTTTTTTTTTTTTTTTTAGTGTTTTCTGGTGGAGTTGTCTTTTCCTCTTTGCCAAACCAAGCTATCTTTCTCATAAAAGGCTGAGTAATTTGGCTGGAGAAGCAACTTTTTTGGATAGATGATCTGAGCATTTATTGTCTGGCTATCTCTCTCTAGTCCTTATCCCCTACCCCTTATTTCTTGGAATTTCATCAGTGAAAAAAACCCTTTGATTTGTGTATCATTTGGCTATACAGAACTCTGCATTTTTAAGAACAGTGTGTGTATTTGCCTTGATGCTTAATCGTTCCTTGGAAAAACATTTTACAAGGCAATTTTATGCATCACTAGAAGGCTCCTCATCCCAACAAATGTGCTGGGCTTAAGGCTCACACTGGGAAGTGCACCAGGTCCAGTGTCATGATGGGATTAGATATCTTACTGCCATCAAAATAAGGAAATCAGCTGTTGGCGTTGGCTACAGGTGCACTTGCAGGTCAGGACTGCTTCTTTATTCAGCAAAGCAGCTGTACTGCTGTCATGAACTCAAGGTTTTTGACACTGATAGTGAGAAATCAGCACCCAGAGCTGAAGCCTTTGCCATCAGAGATGGTCTGGAAATGTTGGCACCAACCAGCCTTGATGTTTTCGTTTTACCCTTTACCCTTTCACTTTATCCTATTTATTTACCAAAAATAGTGTCTCACTCTCATGTTGTCCATGCTCTCATTTGCTGCCTTGTTTAGTTTTCTTCGTAAGCTGCATAACACCCTGTCAGGACAGTGGGTAGAACTTCAGGCACAGGGTGCTTTTGCAGTGCTAATCCAGGCTGTGGCATCGCCTCTGCTTTGGAAGCTGTTTGGATCACTGGCCAAAGGCTTGGTCTTGTTCTGCAGCTGGTAACTTTTCTTCCTGGAGGCAGAAACTGTGGACAGGACCTCGAGCTAATAGCAGGGCACTCTATGAAAGAGACACCATACCGAGGAACAATTAAAAAGCTGGGCTGCTAGGACAAATGGGTTAGACCAACCGAATATAAATCCCTGGAAGTTGGTTGTGAGATTATATCCTACCCAGCAGGAATCCACTTAGGAAACTGTGCTCCTTTCATAGGCTGTGGAGATACTATTGCACTTAGATATACAAGCAAGGCACAGCTGGGGAGGAGGGAGAGTTTGTCTTGTGGCTCTGCAGCGATAAGAGTTTATTAACAGACCCCTCCAAATTTCATCCTTGAAGATAATAGGACAAGGCATACTTTAAATAGAAGCCAAGGGAAAACAAATGCAAAACAGATGTCAGGAAATATGTAAATATATGTTTATATTTACAAACAAAGTCTTAGCTGCCTGCCAGGCAAGTTTGCTAGGACCAGAGCATGTGTCTCAGCACAATCTCAGCAGCAATGGGAATTATCAAAAATATTTCTTTAAGTGTTCCTTCAAATTCTGTTGTTCTCTTTAGTTGCACGTCCCAGAGCATGACACTTTAATCAGAAGATTTCTCAAGACAAGGGATTTGCTTCCCGAGAAGAGAGTTTTGCTAAATTCCCATACAGCTCAGTGGCATGAGGAATGTTCAGTCAGCTCCAGCCCTTAGAAACCCCAAGGTAGTTAATCCCTTTGCTCTCCCAGAAAAAATTTGTGTCAGAGTGGAGAGAAGCAATAGGTAATGGTCAAGTATTAGATCCCCAGACAGTACATACTGTTGTTGATCAAACCCAGATAAGCATCCATCCTTAAAAAAGGAATTCCTATAACTGTGAAATTCTAGTTGGGTTCAGTGGGGATGGCTTCAGGTCCCACATGCTCATCATTTGATTTCCCTCTGGGAAGAGTTACAGATTTTTAAGCAGTTTTAGAAATACTTGTTGCTGAGAAGCCAGTTTGAGCTCTGCTTAGACCTGAATTTTTGAATCCAGTGGCCATCTTCTTCTTCCTGGGATCTAAACCTGAGGTCACTTAGTTCTTACAAGGAGAAGGCTTTCTGGACCTCAGGCTGGGGCTTTCAGGGACAGATTTTGTTAAAGTTCCACCATGCACAGAAAGGTAGATTTGCATATTTTTTTCCTCTGACATAATCACATCACCCAACACCTGCAAAATCACCTGCAAATGGCCACAGGGGCCATCTCTAAAAATGCTCTAAAAAATGCATGTGTTGTGAAAAAGCAAGATTGCTTCTAACAGAAGAAAAATAATTTTTGTCAAGACACTCCCTGAACTTTAATTGAAACTGCCCCTGTTCCACCATAAAGTTATCTGTCTTTTCCTTTAGCAAAGCTGGTATTGCTGAGACAGGATTTCTCACATCTAGTTTACACATCTTCCCCTCATAAACCATTTCTTGTTAAGAAGCCCTGGTGAAAAGCTTGATCAAGGTCCTCTAGTTATAAAATAACCCTCAAGTCACTCTGAGAAATGAAACAAAAATTGCATGACTTATGACCCATCACAGCTCATCCACACAGCCTGCGTTCAACATTGCGTATTTAGTGGCAAATTCCCAGAAATACCATGAGGCTGCACCTACTAACTGCTCAATGGTAGGGAATGTCTTGGAAGCATCAGAAGACTCTAGATTAATTTAGTCCTCTACCCTGGTATATATAGTCCTTGCTCCTGGTAAATGCTCCAAACAAACATTTAGCTGGCTGCCTTCTCAAAGGACAGTGAGAGCCTCAGGGATGCTACAATTAGCCTATCTACTGCAAAGTTCAAAAGAGAGATTTGATCTTTCACCACAAATATATCCACACTCTCTTTCACATGCATGTGAATAGAAAGCCTTTGTTCACATCAAGCCAAGAAGAAATAAACTATTGTTGGAAGGTCATTTCCACTTGCTTTGGGGGGTGGGGAAGAATTACAAAAAATAACCAAATGTGGTCTTCTTACCAGTGATTACAGGTATTGTCTTTCAGCAGAACAGGCGTGTTTTTGTTAGAGAGATCTATTCTTGTGTTGGACTAATTCATTGTAAGTTCAGGCTAGGGTTTTATAAAATGTCTACTGGTTTTAGGTACTACAGTTCCTGACTGTCCCACTTGAGACAGTCAGCGTAGGAAGGGTTACTTATTAGAGAATGGCTCTTTTCCTCTGAGGAAACAGCAAATGTAGCTACTCAGTCTGCCTGGCAGGTCTTGGTGGTTGCTTCTCTGACTGGTGCATGTCAGCATTCAGGAAATCATAAATCTAACTTGCTATTAGAATAGGAAAGGCTTGCAGTAATATGTTCTGTATTGATATTTGGAGGCTTTACTTGTTTTTCATACTCCACTTTAACACAGATCTACCAGCAGGTTGTCAGCAACCATGTTAAGTCCATTTTCCAGCAACCAACCACCACTTTTATAAAGAAGAGTTTTGCTACAATGAATAAATTCATTTTAAAGAGAGGGCAAGGAGAGGGCATGTGTGACATTTCAAATATAACTGTTCCAGGATTTCCTGTAGTTTAGTCCTTTTATGAAATCTTTCCCCTTATCTTTCTCATATGGGGCCTGATTCAGTAAATTACTACTATAAATAACTTTCACATGTTTAAAGGTAGGCCTGTCCATTCCTTGCTGACTCAGGGGTATGACTTTCTATCTGACAGTGAAATACAATCCAGGAAAATCCCCAGAGGTCAGTTTTCAGTATTATTTTTTGACATGAACTCAAAGAGGCTGGCAAAAACTCTTCAGTAGTGGTTTTCTTGAAAAAAGTAAGGAATATTATATATCTGTCTCTCAGCAAATCTGAAGCTTTGGTACAAACCACAGCTTGCCTGGCTATGTTCTGTTTTCTTCTATTTTGAGTATTTATTTCTGTGGATAAATGTTTTGCCAGTAGTCCATCATAAAAATTATCATTAACAAATCAAAGCTGAGTTTTCAAAAACATTCAGCATAAGCCTAGCTCTGCTTTTGTTCAAGTTACTGTCAAAACCTCCAGTGATTTTTTTTTTTTTTTCTTTTTCTGAAGATAGCCCCTCAAAAGCCAATCCTGAGCCTTTATCCCAGAAGAAAAAATTTCCCATTTCTGGTAGGGTCATTACAGGAGTTGTTGCATAAGAAATGAACACTTTCACAGGATTCTTATGGCAGCCCTGAACTTCTTTTACATAATTATAAATTCAGAGGGGATTCAATCAGCAAGTTTACTGATGGAGAGGAAAGCTGAAAAGGTTGTTCCAGTACATCCAGATTTACTGTAATTTTTATGTTTTGTAGCACATAAAATTTTCCCTTCTACATTGGACAACTCATCCTTACCTATGTCTAAAATGACTGGGCTTATACGCAGATTTTTCTTCCCATAGGTAATCTTCTTAGTCTATGTCTTAGACTTCTTTAAAAACCAGACAAAAATAAGAAGGCTGACCTTTAACCTGGTTGATTTCTTTTTAACTGCCAAAGTAAAGTAAACAGCCTTTGAAAGAGAGAAAAGAGGCAAAGCCAGAGTTCAAAGCAAATGACAGTTCAGGGACTCTCTCCTCAGCTCTTTCCATCCTGACTTTCCTTGTCACCCCATGGGCCACACAGCACATCCCAGCACAGGGGCACAGGGGGCATGTCAGCAGCAGCCTCCACCACAAGCCCTGACCTTCTTTCTCTGAAAGTGCCACAAAGCCTGGGAAAACTCCCACATCCCTACTGAATCCTCCTTCCTGAATACCCTCTGCTCCACACACACCTTGAACTGAATGACTTTGGGAATGCCCTTGCAGGTTTTTGTACCCTATTTCCAACATTGTTTTGGTTTTTTGTTTTTGTTTTTGTTTTTTTTTTCTCAGAGCTTGACATGCTGCTGCTCATTGCTAATCAAGGGCCAGGGCACCAAACCCACATGTTTTTCTCCATTTTTTTCCAAGTTGGTTTTATTTGTGGGCTTGCACATTGAACAGCAGAGACCAATTCTTAGCTAGAGATCATCCCCCCAGGTTCGTTCTCACTGGCTCTCCTAAGACAGGACTAATTTACACCTTCTGCTGGTGCAGGAGATATAAAAGTAGATACACAAAGCAGTTGGGTTCTCTTTTGAAATCCCCATTTGGCTGAAGGAAGGCTATCTGATGAGGTGCAGAGAAAGAATGGAGAGTCACACTGGGATGCCTCAGACCTGCAACAACCTGTGGAGCCAGTGGCCTCTGCTCCATCAGCAGAAGCAGATGGGGAGGGGGGAGGTCAGCTTCCCTGCATCCAGGTGCATTCCCCTCAGTCAAGCATCTGCTTCTGGCTGCTCATCCAGATTTCCTCCTATTCCTAAAAATGAGTAACGCTATAATATCATTTTTATGAAGAAAAGAAAAAAAGAAGGGTGAACTAAGAAATAAAACCTCAGTCTGTATCTTCTGTGCACCCTCTCATACTTTTTGATCATTGTTGTCTGTGCAGAGCACATTGCAGGTTGCAGACTCCTTGTGCGGGTACAATAACATGTAGACAGCTATGCAATTTTTATGACATTTATACCACAGGCCTTAGCTGAGCACAACTCCTCCTGATGCCAGGTTTACTCATGACAGATGTCTCATTGTGGTGGTCAGGCTTTTGTTCCACTTTCATGATGATTATGGGGAGAGGTATTGAGCAGATGTTTCAGAAGTACCACCATCAGGAAAATAAATGAAAATCAGCTAGGATTTTGCTTCTGTCAGTGAATGAATTCTGCTGTTTCAGACATTTTGAGCTTTTGTAATTATGAAAGAAGTTCCTTCTCTTGATTTTAATTTGCTTGCACTTGGATCATAGAATCATAGAATCATAGAATCATAGAATCATAGAATCATAGAATCCTAGGGGTTGGAAGGGACCTCGAAAGATCATCTAGTCCAACCCCCCCTGCCAGAGCAGGGCCACCTAGATTACATCGCCCAGGAACGTGTCCAGGCGGGTTTTGAATGTCTCCAGTGAAGGAGACTCCACAACCCCCCTGGGCAGCCTGTTCCAGGGCTCTGTCACCCTTACAGTAAAAAAATTTTTTCTGATATTCAACTTGAACCTCCTATGCTTCAATTTACACCCATTATCCCTTGTCCTATCGCTGGTCACCACTGAGAAAAGCCTAACTCCATCTCCCTGGCACTCACCCCTTACATATTTGAAAACATTGATGAGGTCACCCCTCAGTCTCCTTTTCTCCAAACTAAAGAGACCCAGCTCCCTCAGCCTTTCCTCATAAGGGAGATGCTCCACTCCCTTAATCATCTTAGTAGCCCTGCGCTGGACTCTTTCAAGCACTTCCCTGTCCTTCTTGAACTGAGGGGCCCAGAACTGGACACAATACTCCAGGTGCGGCCTCACCAGTGCAGAATAGAGGGGGAGGAGAACCTCTCTTGACCTACTGACCACACCCTTTCTAATGCACCCCAGGATGCCATTGGCCTTCTTGGCCACAAGGGCACATTGCTGGCTCATGGTCATCTTCTTGTCTACCAGGACCCCCAGGTCTCTTTCACCTACACTGCTCTCCAGCAGGTCAGCCCCCAACCTATACTGGGACATAGTGTTGTTCTTCCCCAAATGCAAAACTCTACACTTTCCCTTGTTAAATTTCATCTTGTTTCTCCCTGCCCAACTCTCCAGCCTGTCCAAGTCTCTCTGGATGGCAGCACAGCCTTCTGGTGTGTCAGCCACTCCTCCCAGCTTAGTGTCATCAGCAAACTTGCTGAGGGTACATTCTATACCCTCATCCAAGTCGTTGATGAAGATATTGAACAACACCGGTCCCAGTACCGACCCTTGAGGGACTCCACTAGTCACACACCTCCAACCAGATTCTGCCCCATTGACTACAACTCTCTGACTCCTTCCTTTCAACCAGTTCATGTTCCACCTCACTACCTGATCACCAAACCCATACTTGATCAACTTATCTACAAGGATGCTGTGAGAGACGGTGTCAAATGCTTTACTGAAATCAAGATAAACCACATCTACCGCTCTTCCATCATCTATCCACCTAGTAATTTCCTCATAGAAGGCTATGAGGTTAGTTAAACATGATTTACCCTTGATAAAACCATGCTGACTGCTCTTGATGACCCCCGTGTCCATGATATGCCTGGAGATAGTGACAAGAACAAGTTGTTCCATCACCTTTCCAGGGATGGAGGTGAGGCTGACCGGTCTATAGTTACCCGGGTCCTCCTTCTTGCCCTTCTTGTAGACTGGAGTGACATTTGCTATCCTCCAGTCCTCAGGCACCTCTCCTGTTACCCATGACTTACTGAAGATGATGGAGAGTGGTCTAGCAATGACCTCCGCCAGTTCCCTCAGCACCCTTGGATGCATTCCATCTGGACCCATCGACTTATGGATGTCCAGATTACTCAGCTGATCCCTAACCCAATCCTCATCTACTATGTCAAGCTCCTCATCTATCTTGACTACTTTTGGGGCTAAATGAATCTGGGGCTCGTGCGGAAACTCTGCAGGAGTAAAGACAGAGGCAAAGAAGGCGTTCAGCACCTCTGCCTTCTTTATATCCTCTGTCACCAGGGCTCCTAGCTCATTCCTTAATGGGCCAATATTGCCTCTAGTGTTAGTTTTCCTAGCTATGTATTTGAAAAAGCCCTTTCTATTATTCTTAACCTGACTTGCAAGGGTAAGTTCCAAGGAGGCCTTAGCTTTCCTAATTGCCTCCCTACATCCTCTGACAACAGTCCTGTATTCCTCCCAAGTGACCAGCCCCCCCTTCCATGATCTGTAGATTTTTCTTTTCCACTTAAGTTTTCCCAGCAGTCCCTTTTTTAACCATGCTGGTCTCCTAGCTCCCTTACTAGATTTCCTAACCATAGGGACGCTCTGATCCTGTGCTTGCAGATAGTGGTCTTTGAATATTGACCAGCTATCTTGAGCCCCTTTATCCTCCAACACCCTGTCCCATGGGATTACTCTTAACAGTTGATTGAGGAGGCCAAAGTTTGCCCTGTGGAAGTCCAGGGTTCTGACCCTACTGGGTATTCTGTTCCTTCCACACTGGATCCTGAACTCAACCATCTCATGATCACTGCAGCCAAGGCTGCCATTGACCATCACTGCTTCAACAAGGCCCTCCTTGTTGGTTAGTACAAGATCCAGCAGCGCTCCTCTTCTAGTCGGCTTGTCCACCATTTGCATTAAGAAGTTATCATCAATGCACTGGAGGAACCTCCTAGACTGTGAAAGGCTGGCTGTGTGAGTCAACCAGCAGATATCGGGGTAGTTAAAATCTCCCATGAGGACTAGGGACTGAAGTTGTGAGGCTGCTTTCAGCTGCCTGTAGAAGGCCTCATCAACTTCCTCGCCTTGATCAGGAGGTCTGTAGTAGACCCCCACAACTGTATCACCCACACCAGCCTGCCCCTTAATCCTTACCCACAAACTTTCAACTTGCTCCTCATCAGCCCCTGTACAAAACTCAACACATTCTAGTTGCTCTCTCACATAAAGAGCAACTCCACCACCTCGCTTCCCCACCCTATCTTTCCGAAAAAGCACATAACCATCCATGGCCACGTTCCAGTCATGTGACCTATCCCACCATGTCTCTGTTATCGCTACTAGATCATATCCCTTAGCCCAAACACAGACCTCTAACTCTTCTTGCTTATTCCCCATGCTGCGTGCGTTAGCATACAGACATTTCAGGAAACAAGCAGAGTGCACTGGTGGGACTAAATCCTCCCTAGACCACCTGCCTTCGGATCCTGGTTCGTTCTTATGGTTGTCCCTACCAGCCCCAGTTTTCTCCCCTTCCCCCTTCACATCTAGTTTAAAGCTCTCTCAATGAGCCCTGCTAAGTCCTGCCCCAAAAGCCTCTTCCCCCTCTGGGACAGGTGCATCCCATGGTGGATCCACCCAAGGTGGATCTTTCTCTCAACTTTTCTACACTTGTATTAATTATTAATTTATGGTAAGCTAAACCAAAGAAAGCAGAGACCTGCATAGCTCAATCACTGTCCAAGTGATTTGGGGTACCGGCACAGTTTCATAGGAAAAATTGTGAAAACCATATAAACAAGACCTTTTTTTTTTTTTTTTTTTTCAGCTTTCCTTCAAATTGTAGTTCAAGCATTTTATCTAAATTCCAGAATTTCAAAAACTACAAGCAGCCCCTGATCAGTCATTCTGCAGCTGTATTTAGAGGAAACCTGGGGATTTGTAAATAAGATGCCTAAAGAACAAAGACTTCTGCTCTCAGGAAGGATATTAATATTGAAGGAGGCCTATACTTGAGCATGTTTCTACCCCTCCTTGAGGGGATTTTCATGCAGCAGGGATTTTCCTGATTCATTTGCTACTTACCCTGAAGGCATTTTTGCTAGTCAGATTCCTCCTCACACTTTTTGTCATAGCTGTGGTATTTGAGGTAGAGAAAGTGAAAATCTACAAATCTTTAGGCATACAAGGAAGGAAGGAGCTGTTAGTATATGCTTAAGGGCAAACAAAGGATTAGCTTCTAATCTTCCCCTTTTGCTAAACAGAAGTTACAGAGATTTACCAGACATGGCTTGCATCTGTTCAAATTATAGCTTATCATTTAGAAAATAACCAACCTTGGTACAAAATTTCCAGGGAATGAAGAATCAATCACATTCTTTACTAAATGGTTTTTGTCATTTATTACTAATAAACTAAGATTTTCTGAGTTGAAGACCTGAGAAGCCCAAGTCCTGAAGGCAATACATCTTTAAAAACTCCATATGGACAAATTTCTTTAGCATTTCAATAGTGTCCCTCTAGAAAATGTGTGAAATGGAAAGTGTTATTAAGTTCCTGAAATCTTTTGATCTCAAGGAGGAATTTAAAAATGGTTGGGGAATATGAATACTCAGTTCATGTCCACCATATGCACTTAACCCATTGCCCCTTCCTCCCAAAAGATCTGAGTTTATACAAAATAATGACTGAATGAGTAAATAGGTATTGCCTGTGGCCAGAATCAATAGGGGTGCAAAACATTTCTCTGGTTAAGCTTCCATCTACTCCTGCAGGATACATATGCTGGGAAATGCTTCCCTTTTGTTTACATAGATCTGAAAAATGAAGTTTTGGCATCCTGTAGCCAGTGCTCACAGTGAGTGCTGGGACACTGGAACTCTTGCTTTACTCTTGCCAAGCAAAAAAATCAGTCCTGGATAATATTTTCTGAACTGTTTTTTTTTTTTAAAAACATCATTTTCCTCATGACAGGTAAATTAATCTTCCTGTAGCGTTCTCCTGTTGCACATTCTACCCATAAAATGTGCACAAAAAAAATCCTAATTATTCTCTTGCAGCAATTAGCTTTGAAAACAGTACACAGGGTTTGAATTATCTAATTATTAATTGATACAAATATTCAAAGGAAACCCTAAACTATTTGACAGTGAAGCTAAGTTTGTATTGCAGAGAGCAAAAAGTTAACCTTGAATAGAAACCATCTCTGATCTACTGTCTGATTTTCTAATGCCTCTTCCTACTGGTATCAGTGGTGGCGTGTGAAAAGCAACCACAAAATATGTAGCTTTATCATACCAAAAAGACACGTAAGTAAGAGAAGGGGACTGGATTTCAAGAAAGCAAGCTGGATTTATGGAAGAAGATTAAAAAAAGCTAATTATGTTTAACTTGGCTGACAGACAGCTAAAAAAGGGATATGATAACTGCCTACAAATATTTGAAAGATGCAAACTACACGAAGAAAAGAGGGAAATAGTTGGAGACAAAGTCTGGTAAAGCAAAATTTAGGCTGGGTAGAATGCTAACAATGAAACCTGTCAGACTGCAGAAAAGTTTCCCGAGGGAATTAGTCGACACCTCATTAAAAATACCTGTACGGAGGGGAATTGCAGGGAACAACCCTTCAGTCAGAAATACAGGGACCAAGGAGCTTCAGAGGCCACAATCACCTCTAGAATCAGTGCTCTTGTCAATAGGATATGATTTTAAAGGAGTTCCAAACAGTGTTTTTGAGGAAGGAGAATATTCTTTCCACCCTAACAAACAGTCAGTGAACAGCATCTGGTTTTAGACTAAATAACTTTTAATGGAAAATCTGAAATGTAAAGGGAAAGTCACCGTATTTGGAACTGGAGCTGTGCGGCACATCCAAATGGTGTGAAGTCGACCTTCCCTTTCCCCAAGAAAGTTTCACTGCAGGTGAAAGGAGTACTCTGGTTGAAGTGCCAGGGAATTAGAGACAATCTGGGTTTTAGATCATGTGTGTAGCTCCCGTTCAACATGAGGTCCATAGTAGACTTGCACTTGAGCAGCTCTCCTGTGTCAAAAGCCAACCTGCTTTTAGTTTCTAGATTTTTTTAACCTAAATCAGCTAATTTGATTTTGTCAACCCAGCTCCAGAACACATTATTTTTTTTACAGTCTAGACCTACCTTCACTATTAGGAGGTGCAATTTCTATGCCAGAAATACCAACCTATATTTTTCCCTGGGACTGGCTCCCCTGCATGATCTACAACAACTGACACTTGACTGGAGTTGAGCAACTGTGAATCTACTTAATGTCAGTCTTATGAAAGTCAGTGGAAACAGCTGATCCCTTAAAATGAGAAGGGCACCAGTGTTTCACTGCACATTTATGCCGATGTAACTCCTCTGCCTCATACTGGGATAAACCAAAGCCAGGCAGCAGTGAATCAGACCTCGTATGTTTAGTACTTGTATGCTAAATTTATGAGGCACCCAATGACATTTGCCTTATGTATAATGGTAGCACTCCCAGCAGGATGATCTAATCATTCATGAGGAATTATGGTCCAGTGTTGTAGTTTATTTAATGCTTAATGTTCACAACAACCTCCAGCACTGATTTTTAATCTGGTTACTGAACACATTGTGAAACCCATCTCTGTGGAGCAGCAGCAGCAGCAGAGATCAACCCGTGCAGCGTGGCATATATCAGCAGTGCAAGGCTGGGCCATTTTTCTGACAAGCAGAGGAAGCAGAGTTGATTCATACACCAGAACAGTTCTTCTCACCAAGACGCTTTGGAATGCATCAAAGGAAACCAAATTTTCTCTGCAGGCTTCCTCTGAGCAATGGACTTACTGTAAGTCTGAGACGAAAAGAATAGCCCTTTCTAAAAATGATGCCCTTGACAAAATAGAGCAGGAAAATCTCTGGAAATTTGGATCTAGCAAAATGGATATGCAAGAAGTACACTCCAAGGTGTTAATTTTGCAATACGTACTCAGTGTGGCATATTTTTCCACTTTTAATGTTGTACTCCCTCCACAAGGGAGACTCTGGCCAAAAAAGTTCTTTACCTCCAGGAGGTACACTGTCCTTTAAAAAGAACCATGAATAGGGAAAAAAAGGAGGAGAAAGGATGTGCTTTCAACTTGGTTACTCAAATTCTAAGGAAAAGGTTTTGGACCAGTGAATGAGCTTTTCATAACTAAAATCCCCTTCTGGGGTTCCTGCAGTTTGGAGCTGGAACATGCTTGGTTCATGTTGCCTTCAAGTCATTTTAACAGGAAATATTTCCTGGGCAGGAAGGGCAAATTGTCCTGTTAGTGGAATTTAGTCACAAGATTCTAGAGAAATAACATTAATATTCACAGCTGCTGTGTCAGTGCCCCAGAGATGAAGCAGCTTCAGGAGGATGGCTGGTTTGTATCCTGTCCATCCTTCATCCAACTCTGGCAAGCTCATTTTGCTGCTATTACCCTGGAGAGATCACTGCTTTATCCCTTCAATGATTTTTTGAGCTACTTGCTTAAAAGAAGTATTTACATGGCATCTGTTTGTGTGATAGATTGTTCTTATGACTTGTTGCCCGGCAGCAGCTTAAATATTACATTTTAAAAAAATAGCATAAAAAATTCCTTCATGGTAAGTTAAAGTTACATCAAGGGGGTTCTCACTTTTAACAGTCCTCCTGCGACCACATGTGACAACGTGGTGAGCAACAGGACTCATTCAACTTGTTTGCCTTGGGCTGTCAGGGAAATAAATGACCATATACTTTTCCTAAAGAAGCTTATAACATCATTTTAAATGTCATGGGGCGATAGCCAAAGCTCATGTATTCTCCAAACGAAAACACTGCCTGTGTTTGAGCACTACCGACACAGATCCTGGTCTCCGGCTAGGAGGAGGAATAACTGTACTGCATCTCCCACAGCTGTGGGAACAGCTGGCAGAGAGCAACAGCCTCATGTAGCTTCTCTTCACATCTTCCCCCTGTTTGCAGCGTGGTCTCCCCCACTGCCCCTCAAATGCTGCTTTGCTGGGTGAAATGAGCCTCAGCGTGCCCCTTGTAGGCACACATGAGGGCAAGGACAGGAGCCCTTGGCCTGGCATGGGGATTTAAGTGCCTGCCACCAACTCCCCTGAGCAAGAATCTAAATCACAGCTGTGTCCTGGGCTGCATGATGGGGAAATATGGTTGTCCGATAACAAGACAGAAGAAGGGGCAAAATTAGTCATAGAAAGAAGCTCAAGAAACTACGGACCTTTGGGGCAACGCTGATGAAGTTTATGTTACAGGTTGCTACTGGGTACCACTGGGCTTCTCACTCAGGAAAACTTGGAGGGCTTGATCTCACCATGGCAGTGAAGCTGGGATGGGGGGGATGTCCCTGCAAGTCTGGCAGCTAATGCTAATTATCAGTCATTCTGCAGATGCTTTGCACGTCAAGCTGGTGCTGGTGTGCGCAAGCTGCTGAGGAGCAGTGCTATTATTGGGTAACATGTCTGGTTACTTTATAGACCCAGTTAACAAGAAAGTGTGTGGGGGAGGGAATTCCTACATTTTGCAAAGGACCCTTTTCTGCCTCCCCCTCCCTCCCCTCCTCCCCTTGTTGTTTGGACCTTTGCCACTGTTTAAATTTAAGCAGATTTGCTATCCTAACATCTGCAGTTTGATTATTTGACTATTGCCTGGCTCTCGGTCAAACCACAGCAGAACACACTAGTCTGTGATTTACAGCCTGGGCTGCGATTATAATGGTTTTATTTTAGTTGGACCCCTATTTACAAGCTCATTTGTATTAGTGCACAGTGTTATAATAACAATGGTAGAATTATTAGGTCTCGAAGAAACAATCTCACACAGTAAATGGCTGCAGCTCACAGGGCTCTGCTTAAGTGCTCTAGCAGCCTGGCCATGTCTGTAACACAGGGGTTTCCATTTTAATAGCGAGGGCAGGGGCCGGGGTGGTGGTGGTGAGAAGAGGACCAGGGAGGGAGCAGAAGAGAAACGTGGTTATTATTCATTCTTTTTCTAAGTCAATAGAAAGGACGTGTGTTTCCTGGATTAGCGACTGAAAACAAATGCTGAGAGGGGAAAGCGCTGGTGTTTCCCTCACCAAGGTTAAATGAGGTACTCAGCCCCGGCAGCCCTGATGGCCACCGGCCTCTCGGACCCACATCACCCACACTGTGGCTGGTGTGCCGAGGGGCACCCATAGCCACAGGGAGGGTAGCCCCGGGTAGCCCCGGGCATCTCAGCTGGTCCTATGGAGCCCATGGCCACCCGTGGTGGAACTGCAGCCCCAGAGGCCTTTCCCAGCTGTGGGCCGAGGAATTTGGTGGCACCTCCAATGCGCTTGTGCCAATGGCCTCTCCACAAGTGCTGGTTCGGGTTGTTGTGAGTCATGGTCAGGTTGTCCCACTGCTACGTGGGGGTGAGTTGGCACCCCACAGGCTTGAGGATGGGTTTGCCTTGGGGCTCCTGTCCCATGAAAACCCTCTTTTTATCAACAGCAGAAAGAGGACTCTTGGGGTTTACCTAGTGCATCATAATGATAATGATCAAGTGCACACCACAACGAAGCTTTGGCCACGCATGGCTGGAGAAGGCCACTGCCTGAGACCCCACATGTTTGACCTGCAAGTGTGAGGAGCTTCAGCAGCTCACACTATGGACTTGTGGGTATCCTGCTTTCCTGAAAATTAGGTCCTTCAAGTGACCCATGGTCCCAGGTGGCCAGTGGCAGAGCAGGGGTGGACACGATGGAGGGAAAGCTGAGACTGAGTCCCTGCAGCTCTCCCGCTGTCCCTGGAGGGTGCAGAGAAAGGACAGCTTGTCTGCCCCATGGAAACCCTGCTCAAGGATTTCCAGCTCCTACCCCACTAACTGGCCAAAACATGAGTATTCAAAAACAATGATTCTCTAGTCTCAGAGAGAAAAAACCCCACTGAACAGATCTGAATTTACTCTCCAGAAATACAGACATCGCAGCCCAGGCTGCTCTCATACGCAAGAGGTAGATTTTCAAGCTGCATTTTTGCTCTGACCTTCTTGGCCAAAGCACGTGGGGCTGGAGCTGCTGCTCAGCTTTCCAGGAGCACCCAAGCCACCTGTGTCAGTTTAGGATACCTCTGGGAGTGGATAAGGAAAAAATTTAGGTTCTGTGAGTTTGAAAGCTGGATGTGGATGCTCTGTTTTGAGCTTTTTGGAGGGATTATTGAGTTTGTTTGCTTTTCTGTTTTATAAGAAAAAAGCTAACTGCTAGAGGAGTAGTGGTTTTATTTTTGAGGGGAAAAATAATAGAAATATAAACCAAATCTATGCAGGATACGGTTCTCTAGAAATTCTCCTCACCTCATACCACCATTCAAATGAAAATAGTAGCTGGTGTTTGATGTACCTCCTGTATGCAGAGAGCTCTGTATTTGTTTGCTGACATGGTTTAAAGTTTTAGGCCCTCTTTTTACAACTCTGTAACAAATGTAAAGAAGATATTCACAAAAGTGAAGTCAAAATCTAGTGTAAATAAAAATATAAAATACCCCATATGTATACCTAATAAGGAATATAAACAGGGGAATGAAGCTGAAGGTATTTCAGTCCCATATTGCCAAGAGGTCTCTGGTGGGTTGGTGCCAAGTGGTCTATGGCTACAATATTGCTGGGGCTTTTCCTAGTGCACATAATAACTTGGCTCACTTAGACTAAATATTAGTGCAGTAGCTGGAGAACTCTACCTATTTCAGAGACTCCATAATTGCAGAAGAATCAGAGGAAGAGTGGGACCAAGGGGTATTATCACTCTTTATGAAGAATGTAAGACAAGGAAATAGCCCTGACCCAACTGGCAGAGTTTAGGTCCCTTTCCTGACAGGACTCCCTCAAGTACCTCCCAAGGCTGCACAAGAACAGAGGAGCTGAATCATTCTCTCCTTTGACTGTGGAAGAAGCATAGGGCAACAAACTGCTTCACGTGGACATTTCAGTTAAATTACTCAAGATTCCTAAGATTAAATCAGGTTTAAGGTATTCTAGCTAGTATTATGGATATACAATTGGGGTGTCCTTGATGCCTGTCCCATGCTTAGCTACCCTTCCTCTTAGAGATGTTGTTTGGTGTTGCTGACCAGCTCTGTTCAAGAATAAAAAACTTCAAAGCTAAGAGAAAAAGTAGTATTTCTCTTCATCTGTCTGACCTCTCTCTGTGTACCTCCCTCTGTTTAAAAGCTGCTGGTTTCCTGGGTGTTTTGGTCCTTTTCAAAAGAACCTTCTCACAAGGATTCTGTATAGTGGGAGTTTTTAGAGTTTTTTTGCAGTCCCTTTGTACCAATTGATTCCTCAGTGCATTAACATCACCAAAGCTAGATTAATCTTCTTTTCATTTTAGTGCTGAGATCAATGTCACTGTCAACATAATTTATTGAACCTAGTACAGTTTTAGCACTTGCCTTTACCTCCTCGAGGATGGCTTTTCTCTTAAGTATGTCCTGAGAAAGGATCCCTCTATAAAGCTCTCTCTGGCTGTGCTGCAGGGTGGAATTGCTCTCCTGCAGGGCATGATCCGATGCCAAAATCCCCCCTGCTTCATTGCAGACACCAAGTTTCCCAGCAGCTGGCATGTCATCCCGCAGCTTTAAGAACCAAGATGTCTCTGTGTCAGGGACAAGTCCAGGTAGACTGCTCTGCTAAAGGGAAAAACTAGTGAGAGATGCTTTCACATATAGGGTGTGCAGCCTGGGCTCTTGTCACAGACGTAACCCAACAGTTCTGCAGTACAAAGCTTGTTTTCTGGTGGAGCCAAAAATCTTCCTTGTATTTTTCAGGTGCCATTGTATTAATTAATTTAAAACTTGGCAATAACATCCTTTCTTTGTTTCCATTTCTTTTATTATCTGTTCTACTCAAGCCAATTGAAATTTTATGACTTCTTTTTTTCCAGAAGAAAGTGCTGGGATAAGGTTGGTGATGAGAACAAAGCCATGAATCAGTCAGTATAGCCATTGTCCAGCACTGAGAGAACATGATAAATGTTGAGATTCAGAGCAAGCCACCATGGCTCCACCATCCTCTGCTGTCTCCATGTAACCTTTTCCCCATGGACCAGGCCTATAAGGACATTGCACACTAGCAAGAATGTTGAAATTCTTAATAAATGTTCATTTAAAGCCAGCTTGCATCTTGCCTGTTGTCTTATTTTATACAAGAAAAATTAAGCTGAGAAATAATTCCTATGTAACTACCCAGCCTTATAAAAGGGACTGCAAAGAAAATAATTTTTAGATGCTCTTGCCTGAGCTCATTTATTTTGTGCCACAATAGTCTAGGAAAAGCGGTCTTTCTGCTTGCTTTTGCTGACAGCCAGGGGTCCAGTCCCTCCTTTGGCACTGAGTCTACTTCAGCTGAAGCTGGTGGTAAATTGCTGCTGACTTCAGTGGCAGATGGACAGGATCTCTTTTGGACTGGGTTTTCACTGTTTTATCTCCTTTTTGTTTATATAAGGATCAGTCCCTGCAAATTTCCTGTGCATTGGCTGCTTCCACCATCTTCAGGGATATATTTGAGGGGATAAAGATTATTTGCTCATATGTGGCTTGCAAGATTAGAGCCAAAGATAAATAACTATACACACAAATCTTGCCTAAGAGTGCTGAAATAGAGCTTAGCTTTCTCATCTGCTTCTGTCACATGCAGGGAATCTGACTTGTAGCCCTGCTCTGGCTTCAGTGTTGGGCTGTTTCCTTTGCAGCACAGCACTTCCCAAAAGAGATGGGAACCCCCACATCTGCAGGGAAAATCAAACAAACAGGCTGGAGAATTCAATTGTAGAGTTCCCACACATAGCTCTGCATTTAAAATGAGTATAAAAAAATAGAACTGACAAGTTGGGCTACTTTGAAAGGAAGGTAGCAAAGCAAACCAGAGAAAAATCACTTTGCATTTATGATACTCTAATCTCTCACATTCTCATTAAACACAATACTGAAGTAGATCTTATGCTTCAATGAAGTTGAAAGGACTTAAGTATATGCTTAAAATTCTGTAAGTGCTTAAAAGTATTGCCATCAAGGATGCAAGTTCTCAAAGTGCTTGGGCTGAGTGTACACTTAAATGATTTGCTGAATCAAATCCATGGTGTCACAGAGCCTTGAAGTGAGCTCAGAAGCTTCAGCCTAGATGAGGGATAAAGCCAAACAACATAACAGGAAACTCTCAGGGTTTTCCAGAGTCTAGTGCCTAATTAGATTAAATGTGCAATCCTGTTTTGGGATTATGAGCAGGTTTGGGCTCTTTTAGCTCATTAAAAAGAGAAAGATCTTTACCCTCGCAGGCATACACAGTATCTATCAGGTATCTTTTCCGATGCTTGAACTTTCTTAGTATGTGGCATTTCAAAATTAAAGAAATGTCAATGACATTGCAGTTTACTCCCGAGTAATAAAAAATGTCCAGCTCATGAGAACAAATCTCTCCCCTGTGTTCATCCAGATAGTGCTAAATTCCTTCCCAAGTTTCCCTTGGGCAACTAAATAGATTGTAATGGTGTTGAAAGTACAGCATAATGCTGACCATAATAATTACATCTAAGTTGTTCTAACCATACATTTCATCAAATGATTCTTCTTGATTATGTACCTTGTAGCACAGAAGTGCATTTATTTTAATATACATTTTACATAATTAAAATACATTTCCCCTACCTCTGATCAGTGTTAGCCACATCCATTGCCTGTAGAAATGCATAAAGCAGAGCAGATTGAATAGCTTCTTCCCACTGCTTCCTATCTTCATTCTCTCTAAAATTGTATCCTATTACTCAGCCCCAGACCAATCATGCCCTCCAGCACTGCTGAATTTCAAGGAGGTGATAACCTCTTTGGAACTGATGGAAAAAGCCATAAAGAAGACTAAAGACATAAAAAGCATCTGTTACCTTCTCACTGACTTCGTCTGGATCTTGTATATGATTCCTTTCAGCTGTTAGAATTTAGTGTTTGAATTCATTCAGTCATCCCAGCATAGGTCCCGAAACTGGAGAGTTTGTCAAGCTCTCAGTTTGTCTTTGGTTTTAAGAAAGATGTTGCACCTCTGAGGAAAACTAGTCGAGCTCTTATCTACAAAAATCTTAATCTTGAAGCATCTTGTTTGGTGGGGTTCTGCAACCTCCTTGCTCCTGGTCCGGGGCCCTAGGGGCAGAAACTGCTGCCAGGTCCTGTTATCTGGGCTCAGATAGCCCCAAATGTGTGTGGCCTGTCAGAAGCTGAGATTGGATGACCCAGGCTGACTCCTTGCAGAGATACTGGGGAGTCTCTGTGCCACACTTCTTGGGCAGCAGTTTTTCCTTTTTCTGGCATATTTTAGCAGTCCTCCATTATGTTCCTCCCTCCCGTGAGCAAAAAGACAGGATCTGGCTGTGAAGCACTGCCCACCCCAGGACCTCCAAATGTGCCCTGATGTCTGGAGTAGGCATCACAGGCCAGAGCTGGCTGGACAGTGCCCTAGAAAAAATTAAAACCATTCTTCATTGTGAAAGCAGTTTTATTTCCAAGATGTCCTTGGTCTCCTTTGCCTTTTATACACTCTTAAGGCCTCTGACCTTAAAGGGGTTGAGCAGTGGGGCCTAGAGTCCAGAAATTATGAAGATATATGAGGGCTTGATTCTTTGTGGGCCTCCATTCCCCTGCTGTGGCTCCACCAAGATGTCAGAGCAGGTTTATGTGACATAGCTCAAACACTGGGTGAGGGTCTCCCCCTCACCCAGAATAGTGGCAAGGCAATCCATGGGGGTTACAAGCAGCTGCTCTGCCCCATCTCACCTCACTCAACAGAGAGTTATATAGATGCTTCATGCATCCTTTTTCTCAAGGCTTCAGCTCAGCCGTACAGAAGGGAAGTGAAGGGAAGGCCATAAGTTGCCATTTTTTGCCAGCAGCAAATTACTAAGCCGACAGACCCAAAAGGTGGTGTGAGGACAGACACAGCACAGTGCTTGTATGCTGCTCATTGCTTCTCCAAAGGGAATGAAACCTGGGCATTGGCTTTTTCCACATACATCTTTAAAGTCACAATCTGACTACAGTTTCTTAAGAAAAAAATACCATCATACCTCAAGAGATAGTTTCATACCATATCAGCATTAAAATCTACTGAATGAAGGAAGAGTTGAGATGTAGACCTCCTGTGAGTGAGAGAGTCCTTAGTGATAAGAAAATTAGTGGCTAGAAGATAAAGATGCCAAGAAAAAATGAAACAGACCTCTCAAAAGCAGTTGGGAAAATATCATTAAGAATGCCCAATTAAATATGGATATTGTTTAAAACATATGGGCCAGTGAAGGCAACAACAGGCAGGGAACAGCTGTGCCTGTTGAATCCCATCCCTTTGAGCAACAGCACAAATCCCCACAGATGTGGGATCTTTTTTTATTAGCTGGCTCCCCACCCCACATATACTTATCTTTATTTATAGCATCTCTAACAGCATCTTGGGTTGTAACCTTAATTTATCATATTGGAAACACTGGCACACCATTTTCTTTGCATAGAACTTAGCTAGGTGAATTGCATAGCTGAGCTGTAGTATTGTCATGAAGAACAGCAGATGTTTAGCTGTTTTCATTTCCACTCCTTTGTGGATGATCAGCAATGCCTGATAACTTCTCTCTCTTGCTATGAGGTGGCCCAGAAATCTAAGTGGGGGGTCTGGCCAGAGAATCATTCACTACTGAATCAGCAGAATACCTCCATCAGCCTTTACATCAGCTTAATGACAGCAGATAGCTCAGTAATTTGGTTATTGTTTAGAGCTTATTATGTACTTCTGATTGCTCTAGGTCTGTTGCCAAACTTTTTTAGGTTGTCTTGCATATGCAATACAATCCTCTCCTGGGACTTCCCACAGGACATCAGGCACCTTTCTTTTCTCTTCCTCAGCAACTGAAGCCACACAGTACAGATGGCAGAGAAACATTTTTCCCCTACTGAATATTTTCACTAAAATGGAAAACATCTTTACTGTAATGGGATTTCCCATAAACTCTTAATGAGAAATCTCATGCTTTTCAGAGGAAAACAAACAAGCAAGCAAAATCTTCAACCCACCCTTGTGTTCAGCAAGTTCCCCCAGCTAGGTATCTAGCCAGGATGCAAAAATTGTGTTGAGTAAAGCCATGGAAATGGAATAAACACAGCAAATCACTTTCAGTCAAGCTATCTTCCCACTGTTTTCCAGCCAATTTAAACTGGTATCTGTCCAGTGGCTGCAGGGGAGTTTCTCTCTGGGGCAGTCCTGGGCTGCATGATGCAGAGTCTGTGTTGCCCAAACAATGGCACTGTTTGGACCGATACAGCTCATCTCAGCTGGACTTTCAATTGATCAGGCTGCACTGGAGCTGCACCGAGTTGTAAACCAATTGATTCAATCCAATATCAAAGCTGAATCATGCTGAACCAGTGTAGGTTGATCTAAAATTGTTCGAGAAGCATGGCTACTTGAACGGGTGTCAGCTTCACCAGTTTCAAGGGAGTTACTCTTGTTTTGTGCCACTATAAACAAGAGCAGAGCTAAGCCGTGAGTCATCACCCCTCTCTCTTTTGCTGCTTCTATTTTCAGAGCAGATCTGCTGGCTTTGCTGCTGGCTGAACTTGCAGTGATGCTTTCTGAAGCTTCTTGGTAGTTAAACAGGGGTGGACTTTGTTCTCTGTGGGAGAGAATTGGGATGTTACGAGTTGGAAAAGGCTGAAACCCAAACCCTCAGGTAGTATTTTTAGTAATGTTATAAAATCCAGGTGTCCCAAAGCCTAGGTTTTGTCTCAGCTGGTAAAAAGGCATTTGAGAATGGTTTTTCTGTGGCCATACTGGGTTCAAAAAAAAAACAACCAAACAACAAAAAACCCAACAAAAAACCCACAACCTTCTTCTGAATGATGAACAAGTTCCAGGGAAAGGAGTTCATGGTATTTCAAGGACATGGACAAAGGTGTCTAAGGTGAATAGTTACTTTGAACCCCTCAAGTATCTTTGCATTGCCATATAATCAGGAAGCATTTTCAAAACAGACAACTATTTTTAAACTCTCTTCTCTGACACAGGCATGCACAGGAAGGATGCATCTGTTTTCCAAGACAGGCTATGTAGCAATTCATCAGCTGAGAAACAACTGAAAAAGGGTGATTTTCCTCAAAAGGAAAATGGATAAAGAAAGCATGCAGCTTTCAGAAAAGGAATACCATATTGTTATTAAATATTCCAGTTCACAAAACCTTTTTAGTCTGACATTTAGCATTTGAATTATCCCATGTGGTTCAGCGCTGTAGCTACTAAAATCACTTGTTCTGCAGCCAAGGTGCTGTGTTCAAATCTTCCTTTTCCATGCAACCTGCCATTAGCTGTCTGATCTTTACTTTCAGAAACTGCTCATTGCTTTCACCAGTTCTGAAAACAAGATGTGGCAGGAGCCATAATGAATTGACAGATTCTGCTCACGGAATTGGGAATGGATGCTGTGCTCGTGGCAATTTATGAGAGTCTTTCCTTCCATGCATACACTACTTTTGGGTACAATTGTTTCTGAAGATTTCCATGCTGTCAAAGATCTGAAAAAGAATAGGATGAAGTTGTCTCCTGTGTAGGCAGCCAACAAGTGGTGAGTGTTCTATCATAGCTTTCTATGAGGCTTATTTTGACAACACAGAAATGTAAAGCCATCCCATTGGTCTTCTGAAAATCAGTGAATTCCAGTCTTATAACTTAACTAATGTCATGTTACTATGAAACACCACGAAAATATTTTTCAGTGCTCTTTTTAATAAGTAGGAAACTCAAGAAAGAGCAGAAGAGCTAAATAGGAATTTAGTACTGACATTCAGAGTTACTCTAGTTAGAGCCCTATAAGTCTTGATATAGAATATACTGAATAAAGTTGCCTATTTGTTCCCTTCAGGCCACCTTTTCTTTAATGTGCAGTCATGCCGTGTTGAGTTGATCTGTGTTTCTGTGGTACAGTCCAGCAATCAAACAAAATAACAACATGCTGCCAAAGTTAAAGAGAGCTCATGGACTGCAAGCTCTGCGCTGGTGTGTGCGTGCATGTGTAGATATGCCTGGTCAGAAGAAACAGGAAAAGATCCTCATACTGCTAAGATGGATTCTGCTGCTATTGTACCCAGGCATTTTCTGTGCAACCCTGTTGACTTCAATGGAGTTACTTGATCCACATGGCAAGGATCCTTAAAACAGAACTTTGACTATTGAAGTCAATGGGAACTTTGCCACGTCCATGAGCTTCATGAGGAGCAGGGATATTGTTGGCTTAAAATTACAATCAGCTTTCAATTATTATTTCTGGCTTGGGAGAGAAGGGCTCAGAGATGAAAATGGATGGAGACAAACATTGATCAAAGCCAGGAGAAGGAGTTTGAGAGCAGCATCATTATGCTTTCTCAGAACAACAGGAACACACCCCATCTCCAGAAGAATGTAGACTGAAGTCAAATTGCAAGCCTTGTATATTTTACCTTAGGAAAATTGCTGTGGTGAAAAATGTTAATGATTTTTAAATAATGCTCCATTTTGTAGGGAACAATTTTCCAAATAGTCTTAGCCTCCAAAGCAATTGCTGACCATTTAATGACATAGTAAGTATCAAATACTGGCAGAAAGTGTATGTGGTAAGGACTGTATAATCACAAAGTAGATTCACCATTATTTTTGCCTTAAAAAACCCAGCACACGTGTTAAACGATATTTTTGGGTCTGCTGTGTGTAATTACCAGGCATCATACTGTTCAGGAGAACGTAATTACTACGTGTACTCCTTGCACTTGGAGTATACAATTACTCCTTCGGGTCCGAATTCTACAGCTGCCCTGTGTGAAGGGCCAAGTGTGAGCCCAAATATAGGATCCTTAGTCACCAGGACTTCTGGAGCTTTCATGTAAGTAGCCAAGTCAACATCTTACTGTTCTGCTTGAGAAAGCTTTGGATGAGGCCGAGACCTAAAGCAAATGTCACAAATAGACTGGGTTAGTTGCTTCAGCTTTATCACAAAGACAAAGATCATAGAATCATAGGATGGTTTGGATTGGAAGAAACCTTAAGGATCATCGTGTTCCAACCCCCATGCATGGGCAGCGACACCTTCCACTGGATCAGGTTGCTCAAGGCTTCATCCAATCTGGCCTTGAACACTTCCAGGGGGGAGGAATCCACAGCTTCCTCGGGAAACCTGTTCCAGTGTCTAACAGCCCTCACAGGAAATATTTTTTTTCCTAATGTCTAGCCTAAATCTCCCCTCTCCAAGTTTTAAACTGTTTCTCCTTATCCTCTCACCACACAAAAGGTAAAGGTTTTTACCACTGTGTAAAAAGGCCTACCCCAGCTTTCTTGTAGGCCCCCTTCAGATATTGGAAGGTTGCTATAAGATCACCTTGGACTCTCCTCTTCTCCAGGCTGAACAACCCCAGCTCTCTCAACCTGTCTTCATAATGGAGGTCCTCCAGCCCTCTGATCATTTTAGTGACTCTCCTCTGGACACATTCAAGAAGCTCTATGTCCTTCTGGACACAGAGAAGATGCTTCATCTTCCGATGCCTTCCTCGTGTAATCATATTACTGTACTGGGCAGCAGTGTGTCCACCTTCAAGTGAATCTAGAAAATTTCAAAACGAGTGCAGGAAAAAGAATGACACTGTGGCTGGAAAACATGCCTGATGGGCAGATACTCAAGGCGTTTGATTTCAGTCTGTCAACACGAAGTTTAAAGAGGTGACTGGGGAAAATTCTAGGCATGAAGTCAGCTAAAGGGACAACAAAATGTGTGCCTGGAAATCAATGCCAGACAAGTTCAAGTAAAAAAATTACGGGTAGCAGGTTTCATGGTCAGAGTAATTAACCACTAAAGCAAACTGCCTGTGAAACAAAAAAGTCTTTGCCTCTGAATGTTCCCTAATTGAACTCTGGACATCTTTCTGGAAGGAAAAGGCATATGGTATACAGAAGGTTGCACTGGTGCAAGTGTGAAATGACTTGAAACCCTGAATTCAAGAGTCAGTAAAATCTGAAGTCAAGCACTTAAGGCCTACCCCATTCCTGAAGGTTGCCTTCTTCAGGGGGTGACCCTGCTGCCCTCAGCAGTGCTGCATGGGGCTGAATGGGATGCTGGTGGGAGCAGAGTCGAGCATGTGACAGCTCTTTGGGACAGAGTTTGGGGTGTGCTGAGTGGGGGGGCACTGGGGGCACTGGGCATGATTGTCCTCTACAGCTCTGAGAGAAAGAACTCCCACCCAGTGAGGTGGGGGGATGCAGGGTTTGGGGAAGGGCCAAGGAAAGAGAAGAGAATGAGGAAACTTGGGGAAAGACCACATGCTGCAATATGGTGCTAAAGGGCACTTCTCACCTCACTGCATATTGAGCATATGAAGATCATGATGTATCTGCCTCAGGTTTATTTTGCCAAACCCTTTCCCTAGGTAGAAAACTCCCTGTTCCCTGGAAGCAGAGTGGTAAAACTACCAGAGTTATTCAGCTGCTGGCCTCCTAGAGAGAAGAGAGCTTAAGATAATTTCTGGGCTGAATGGCTAAGTCAGTCCTGGGGGGATGTTGTGGATATATATGACGGGCAGCGTTAGTGTTTAACACAACACAGGACAGGAAGAAAACAAAAGCAACAGCCAGATGATATCTGTATCACATTGGATTTCCAGAGAATACACAGCATGGTAAACTGAAATAAATTATTTTACCCGAAAACTGTCAGTTCTATAAAGTTGTTTTCTATTGACTGCAAGCCACTTAAGGCCTGTTAAATCCCTTTGGTGAGAAAGAAGAATCATTTTAGCTGTGAGAATTAGTTGATTTCCATCTAATACCTTTGAGTCTTTGAGTGTAAGTTGCAGGATTTTTGTCAGCCAAGTTCCCGATGCCTCTTTTCTCAAAGAATATGCAGCACAGAGTAAAAAAATTCTCTTCTCCTTTTGGGTTCCCATTTTGACACGTTTTTCTCCCTGTGGTCAGGAGCTGACAAGTGGTCACGTTTTTTGTCTGAGGAAAGGAAGAATATCACTTAAGCAGATGACTGTAACCACAAGACTATAAAACCAAGTCACTAAAAATTCTCTGCTATCCCTTCTCCCTTCCTGTGACTCAGCGATGCTGGTATATCTGAGGCACATCCTGGCACCCTCTTTAATATTGTCTTACCAAATACTGGATGACTGAGTTTTAGAAACCTTTCTTTGTCAGAGCTGTGCTGTATTGTTGGAAGTAGATAAGGGCTTCGGGTCACTGCAATTCAGTTTTTGCCTCACTTGCTTAATCTGGAGCCCATTATATGGAGAACAATTACCTTGACTTTCTCTGTCTTCACAATTGTACTCTGAAGTCTGTAGATCTCAAAGAAAATTCTAATTAGTAAAGATGTTGGTTTAAATTTAAAGCCACATTATAATATTTTGGGAGAAAGGTTAAATTTTGCTGGTATGCCCCCACTAACTCTAAACAAATACTGCCTGTTCGTATTTTAAAAGTCTTCCATATAAACACCACAAACATTAATTATTTTACAATCAGCTGCCAGTGGAAAACAACTGAGAGCTGTTTTAGTGTGAAGCATTTTGCCACGCATCCAAGTAGGTGATTTCACAAACTTCAGGCTAATGTCACAGGTCCTGACTGCTCTCACACTTACAGGCTACAGCACTTTGTACTGACTGCTGTCTACTGTGCCTCAGCTTCAGGGGTTTTGGTTGGGATAATGCTAGCAAGTATTTCATTTGATGTTAGATAGCATTAAGTGAGTAAGAGAACAACAAAAAAGGGAACAAAAAACCCACCAGTGCTGAACCTAGGATCCAACTTTTCTGAAGTATTTGAGATGTTGTGTTTCCACGGTCAGTCTTCAGGAGTCTGTTAATATCAGCTTAGCTCCTGATGCTGTTCAGTACTTCAGCATCAACATATGTTTCGTAATAACTGCAAAACATAGTTTTCACTCTGTGCTGGGACAAGTCTGGTACAATTCTCATTGTCAAGAGGCATGAGTCAAGCCTGATGTGAGCAGAAGTAAACCAAAGTCTACAGTCTTTGTTTGTGAAGATATAAAACCAGCAGTGACAGAGGAAATATCTGGAGGCAGTGTGACTCGGGGGATTAATAAAGGTGAGAAATGGCCCTTGTCAATTTACAGCTGCTCACATTTGCTTGTATATCACAGCCACCTCGTGTTTCCTTTTCCCAGATGTAAACGACCAAATGAGACACCAAGCATTGGTAAACTAAGCCCTAGACAAATATTTTGGATCTTGTGGGTAGTGACAGGAGGGTGGTGTTGCCTGAGGTACGTGGTGCAAGACCTGGTTGCTGAGGCATTAGGACATAAAAGGCACAGGGAACACTGCAGCTGCGGAAAGAGAGCAGCATGCAAACACACTGCTGCACAGAGCAGCACATGGGAGTGCCAGTAACTGGAAGGGAACCAAGGCTCAAGGAGGGTGGAGAGGCAGAGGAGCAGAGTTAAGAAAGGCTGTGGGTGTTCAGGAGAGCCTTAGAGACAGACAGGGAGGTTGCTTTGGCAGCACAGAGGGAGCAGAAACCTGGACAGCACAGCCAGATCTGCAAGGCCCAGAGAGCATCTGCATGAAGTGCAGCCCTTGCAGCTCCTCTAGCCAATTTATGGTCTTTTTTCTTCCTCTTCTCAAAATAGTTACTTGTTAGAACTTGCTTCTTGCCAGGATGTCGCAATTGAGATGTTTGCTCCAGATCCTGGCTGTGGTTCTGTCCTGGTTTAGGCCAGGATAAAGGTGATTTTCTGGTTTGTGCTTTTGCTTTTAGCTAAGTTTCTTGTAAGTAGGTGCACTTGCTGGGGTTAACAGTAAGTTTCTCAGACATTGTCTGCTTCTAGGACTGATAACACTCCATGTTTATAGTTACAGCTAGAAATTGTTATGCAGACCCAAGGACACTGCTCAGCTCTCAGGAACATTTTGCTTTCCAGAAGGAGCAACGAGGTCCCACCTGAACCCCTCCTCTGGGGAGGACCGGACAAGATAGATGTCAGAATTGACCAAACAGAGTATTCCATCCCATACACGTCATACTCGGTATAAATTTGAGGGATCACAAGGGTCAAAGGGCTTCCTCTCTCTTCCTTCCTGCCCTCCCTGCTTCCTTCGGTATCCTGAGAGGATTCCATCCATCCCAGTGCCTGTGGTCCTGATCCGTGCCAGCCTGAATCTGTGTGTTCCTGCCCCCAGTTCCTGACTGCTGCCGACTCCAGGATTCCAGCCTGGACTTTCCCAGGGCTGCCCTGCAGCCTCGGTGGTGACGTGAGAGTATTGGGGAAAGGGGGGAGGAACGTGGGATCAACTTTCCTGTATATTTGTATATTTGTATATATTTAGTAATTTTTCCTATTTTATCATTATTGTTTCATTAAAGTTCTGTAGTTTAGTTTCCAACCCATAAGTCTCTCTTCCTTATTCTCTCTCTTTTCTTTTATCAGAGGAGAGAGAGATTAATATATAAATCTGTTTCTCGGTTTAAATCTGTTGTTTTGCCGGGCCAGGGTTAAACCGTGACAGGTTCCTGTAGCACAGCTATGCTGGGTAAATTAACCTCCCCCCCACCAACAAGTGGCAAGAAAACACAATCCTGGCTGCACTGAAAACAACAAACTTTGACTCACTTCCCCTTCAGAAACTCTTCAGTATGCCCCATTATGAAATTTGCCAGCCTCCTGGTGTCCAGAGGGAATTAACATCCATTGAATCCCTCAACAGCAAGTTTCTAAGGGATACTTTTGCCAGCATAGATCATTCAGTCATGGTCATTTTAAAGTAGTGCAGCTATTTTCAGCCCAATACTGACCAGGGAATGGTCTCCTGCTATATCACCTACCAGTGTATGTCCATGTGATCCAGATCTCTCCTTGCTACTGGGTGTACAGAAGATTTGAGTTACTTGACATTTTAGCTAGAGCCCCTCAGATCCATAGCTCAGACTCTTAACAGATCAACTACTGAGCTTTTCAGGTGTATTGCAGTCTCCAGGAATTATCCCAACTCTCTGCCATCAAACCAGTGTCTGATATTAAAAATATGTGGGGTTTACTTCAGTGGGTAGCATATATTTCTCTGGTGGTTGCTGGGTGGTAGGGAGGGAAAAAGAGATGGAAAATTGCTTAGATGTGAAATATGCCTGAAGAACATTCTTTATTAGCCCTGAATGCAATCCCAGATTGCAGTCTTGCTGGGCTTTACATCTGTCATTAAACTCTTCAGATTTCTGAGTTGCAACAATGTTATTTTTTTTTTTCCTGCTAATTATACCAAGGCAGCATGGTAACTATTTAGGCAAGACTGTCCTGCATGCACACATACAGACACATGCCCTTTTGGTGACTGCTTGTTGGAAGGAAAATACTCAATAGATCAAGGACAGATGTGCAGAAGTAAAAATATCTTCTTAGTCATTGGTGTGAAAGAAGTTTCACTAAAGAACCAAAAAGGGCGTAAGGAATTTCCATGAATTCAGGTGCTGGCTCAGCAGCTTAAGTCTGTAACAGGATTGTTCTGCTGAAATTCAGGCATATTATATGAACAGTACTGTATTAATGAAAAACCAGGGGACCCACAGCATATTTTTCAGTCAGTCACCCCTAATTTAGCTGCAATTACTCACTGAGTACAGAAGCATGGAGGACCTATCTGAAGCATAAAGAGATGCAGCAAGACATCACTAACATATCATGAAGATGAACACCAAATGTTCACCTTTAAATTCAATATATTGTATTGTGACCTTTTCTGTTTATATGTTGGTGGGATTTTAATAGAGCAGAAATAGCTCTAATTGCATCAGAGCACTGAGTGCTGCTACAAAAAATCCTACTTTCATTGCCACCAAGGAAGATGCCACAAATCCTGCTTCTCGCAGGGACCTACAATTAACTCTTAATAAAACACGTAACTGCTTTTGAAAATCTGGGCTTCTGTGTTTTATTTAGTGCCACTGTCACAGAGAAACCCCTGTTGCCCCAGGCCCCATTCAAACACCACCTCCAATCCTCTAGGATTTAGAATTTAAATAAGCATATCAGAAGCCTTAATCTCAATCATCCAAGAGTTTCTTTGGGGTTTTAGTCCCAGATTCCATCCAAAGAGATAACCGGCTGGGATCTGGAGTCTTTTCTTCTGTAGTCTGGTGTTTCTTCTAAAACAGAGACAGTGACAGGAAGAACAACTCTAGCTGACCCTGGGCATCTGTATCCCCTCTCAGATTGCATCACCTCTGCTGCATGATGAATTCTTAGTTGGAGGTCACACACAGCCAGCACTGATGAGGCAATTGGCAGGGAGGTGGGCAGCCTCTCCCTTGTGACTCCTCCAATGTGCCTGCAGCTTGGATGCAGCTGAACAAGCCGAGTGCCCGCAGGGACATGCAGACTCGTACATGGAAAATCAGCCAAACACCCCACCTGCCAAAGGGACCAGGTTGCTGGGGGCACAAACTCTGTGGGCAGCAGCCTGTGCCTCCTGAACCTGGAGGCAGCTGTGGCCCAGATGCTGCTGTGATGGGCAGACAGCGTGCGTGAGTGTTTGGCCCTCATGGAAGAGCCAAAAAGGCAGGTGAACATGCAAAGCAGCCCACTTGCTTGGGCCTGCCTGGGGTTACACACCCAAACCATGTACAAAAACACTGCCTTCACTCCTCTGGAAAGGTAAAACAGTCACAGTTGTTTATTGTCTTTGGAGAAGACAGTGACTGTGCTTGTTTCCATGAGGGGAAGAGTGGGTCTCATGAGCTTTTTGGAGCTTCCCAGGTAACAGAGAGAGCCTGAACACAAAGTAGCATTACTGCCTGAGGTACAATGCTGCCCAATCTTCTGCTCCACACAGATACATGGCAGGAGCCTACGGAAACACTCACCAAGGTCCAGCCAACACCCACAGCTGGGATTTTCCATTAAAGGTGCCAAGGGGCTTCACCATTTCTGGTGCTACCTCACACTACCAAACGTGGGAAACGTGGGTTTGAAGGGGTAGTTTGATGACACAGTCATCTGCAGCTCACTGCCCAGCTGGGGGCATGTACTGAAGGTGGGACAGCTGAGGCTCATCTGGATCTGACACAGCTTGGTGTGTTCTGTAGTGATGTTGAAGGTGGGTAGAGATAATATTTAGCTGATCTGTGGAGGACACAACACTGGGAGACCTGCAGTTCATCAGGATGAAGAGTAGAATTTAAAATTATATCATCAGCTTAGAAAATCAGATTGGAGAAAGTAGGATGAAATTCAGTACCAACAAGTGCAGGATACTATATGTAGGCTTGAACAAACCAGCTCTTTAAATCTTTCAGCTTGAAGGTGTGAGAAGGAGTCCTGCTCAGCTAGGCCCTGGAAAAACCTCATCTGCATTTCCATGCTCAGTTTCACTATCATCTAGAAGACCAGACCTCTCACAGTTTCTTTATGACTCAGTGTAAAACAGAGGCTTTGTCAAACAACAGACAGTGGCTGTTTAAAGATTTGTCATCATTCCCCTCTGGCACAAACACTTCTGCTGGTTTGGTTGGCAGTGTAAGCTTCTGGGGTTGCAGACCTAGAGCACCAGAATTAAACTTTGAATTTCTCATGGAAGATGGTAGCCAGAAAGTGTATTGGAGACACCCTTTGAGTGGGAGAAACCATGGGGATGTGTGTGGTTGTACCTTGCTTCCCTACTGTGCTTCTCCAAGTTGATAGTGATATTACTCCATCAAGAGAGTTACGCTGGCATGAAACTGGAAATAATGAACTGTTTAATTAGATGATTTTGATAAGAAGGACTTGGGGTAACATGTAGCTAGAAAAGATTAATTGCAGCTTTATTTCCCAAGGTAATTCCGTGTAGGATTGCCTCTGGTCTCAACACAGTTTCACTGCAATGGTACTGTGCATTGTTAAAAGTCAGCAGTCATTTATTTTGTGCTGAACAGGCTACATTATGAAGAAGATAATCCAGTTTGCTGTCATTTTGGCAGCATGTTAATGACATAGGGCAGCACAATATTGCATGGTTTCAGAATTTAGCTGCTAAGCTTCAAGCTTTACGTTTGGTGCATACTGTCATTCTTCAGAAATAGTTTTTGCTTTATCCTGAAACTCTGCATTAAATTTATTGTCGCTTCTGGCTAATGTCTAAAGGGCAACCAAATGACATTTTTCTTCATGCCTGTTAAATGATGTAGTAACAGAGGGAGGAAAAAAAAAAACATTGGCAATTAACATGGCCAGACCCTTTGTAAGAAGCAGATGTAACAGGAAAGAGATCTGATCTCATTCAGAAGAGCTCTTAAGAAATCCTCCAATGCCCTAAATCCATGCATGTCCTTCATCTAGAAGGAAAGAAAATCCACTGGTGTGGATACTAGCCTAGGACACATGTCAGCCTAAGAGCTGCCCTGGACCAGGGTTCTCCTTCCTTCTCATACTTCATTCCGATCTCCTGATTTCCAAGTACAGGAAAATCAAGAGTGTCACCCATCCAGGAACCACAGCACACAAAGTTGACAGCACCAGAGCCTTAGGTTTAAGACCAGAGAGTAGGAGTAGACAAGGCTTTATGAAGGTGAGCCTTTCATGGCATCCTGTGGATCTGCTTTCCAGTTCTCAGGGGGATATTGCCCAGCTCTGCCCTCTGATCACAGCCTGGTGTCCTTCCTGAGGCAGAGGAAAGCATGAAGAGTTTGCATTGTGGGATCTGCAGCTCTTTCTGGGGTGGTTTCTCTGGCCACAGTAAAGCTTGCTTCCTGGTTTTGGTTTGCATGAGATCTTATCTTCTGAGTTTGGCTTTGACTTTCAGGAAGAAAAAGGGAAAATCTGCCAAAAAAGGATAGCTCACTCTCACTTCCACCACATGTTATCAAGATTGCTCTCCACTGCATCGAATTCTCCAAGGACAATTTTTCTACAGGTTTCTTTTTGAGAGTATTTCATGCTAGAAACTGTTTTAGGGTCACAGACCATAAAAAACCTGGAAATCATACTGAGTTTTTGTGGTGGTCTGTTGGGCTTGCGATTTGGTTTGGTTGGCTAGTTTGACTTGGTTCATTGTTCATTTGGAGGTTCCCAATGAGTAGAGGGCAATCAGCTCTCCTGCTTGCTCCTATTCATAAAGGGTGGGAACTCAGGGACCCTCTGACAGTGCAGGCATTATAAGGGCAGGTAGGCAGAAGGATCAGGCTGTGGGGGGCATTCAAAGTGGATCAAAATGCCTGACCTTCGTGTCCAGAGTCTGAGGGAGTCTGAAGAGTGATTCAAAGAGAGTAGAAGGAGCTGACACTTGGTGATTGATGGGCAAAGAGTATTATCTTAGCAACTGCATTTTGAAGCGTGGCCTTTGGAAAAAAAAAAAAAAAACACAAAAAAAAAACTGAAAAGAAAAAGAAGAAAAAGAAAACAACAGCAAGCATTAAAGTTTCAGCAAAAAAGGTTGACCTTTATTGATGTTAACTGCTATGAATTATATCAGTTTATACCAGCAGAGGAGTTGAGCCTGGATTTATTTTTCTTTCAGACTTCCCTACTAGATGAATTCACTGGTGAGTGAGATAAAAGTAGGAGGAAGCTGAGTGCTGATATAGCTAACAGCAAAGTACACCTCTCAGGCCAGCCTTTCATACAAAATAACTGTGATCTCATACTTTTGTGCCTTATGAAAAAGATTGAAATAAAGACAAAAATGCACTGTGATGCACAGAATGGTTTTTATGGTGGTGGGAGGCACCCCAGCACTCTCATGCTCTTGCCCTCCTCCACCCTCTCCACCCAGTAAAACACAACCAATCAAAAAAGTTTAATATTTGCCAAAATCTTGACCAGGTCTTCCTGGACATGAGTGGGTTGCCATGATGACTTCATTGGGATTTAAGTAGTGGGAATGAGGAGCAAAGCCAGAGAGAAATGTGTGGGAGTAGGCTTAGATTCTGGGTGTGTGGGTACCCAGGTCCCAGCAGCAAGAGATCCATGTTTTAGAAGAGCAGTGATGCCAGTCTGACATTTCTTACTGCCAAGATTTCTGGTAGCATCATTTTTTCCCAGTGCATTTGGCTGTAACCAAATCCCACGACCTCAGCTACCACTGCCAAGGTGTCCCAACCTTGCATCACCAAAGCCTGTTCAACCAGGGGAAAAGGACCAGAGATGGTAACACTTTACGTGGAAGCAAAAGGAGGAATGATGCACCCATTAGCAGGATAAAACTTGAGTGGTGGCATAAAATGAACTTCAAGCAGAACCTGGTTCCCAGCTCAGCCCAGTTTGCCCCCAGCTTAAATCCTGTGCTTTCCAATGTTGTAGCCAGAATGAAGAAAGATGCAAACTGTTGGTCTTAGAATCAAGAAAGGAAGAGAGGAAAAGGAATGCTACTTTTAATAGTTTGAAGACTCTTAGATACAAAAGGTCACCTTGGATAAGAGAATACAGAGTAGGCAGAAGCAGCAACATTTCTGAGTGGCTCAGGGACAAGGAAGAAAGGAAAGTTAAGGGCTGAAGATGACTCATTGTAAGGACCTGACCGAGGATGACAGGGTATTCAGCAGCTTCCCATGAAGAGATATCTTTAAAAACAAACTCCATCTTTCAAATTAAAAAAAAAAAAAAGTAAGATAAACAAAACCCTGACACCTTTAATGAGATTTTAAATAATTTAGAAATGTCTTTCACATTTTTCTCATCCTTAGAAAATTCCTTAAGAAATCAGTGGATCACTATTGTAGGTGGGAGCTTTCATCACCACATTGAGTGAGTAACAATGTTGATGTCAATCTCCTGCCTTTGGAGCACATTAAGGACTGTGTGTGTCATCACAAAGGTTGCATTTGCACAATGCCTTAAGACACTGTTGCTGATGCCTGTGGAAAGTACAAAGCAGTACCCCGAAGGCACTGCACCCCATTTTCCCATACTTCTTTTTTTCCACTCTTTATCAGCTGGTGATAACAAGAAATATTTGTTTTTCTGCTGACATTTTTTGTTCCAGTTCTTCTATGATTTATATAGGGTGTGAGTGAGAAGTATCTCCGTCAACACCCATAGATTTATAAGGGCTTTGAATTCCTTCTGGATCTAATCTTTATAAACCCTATTTTACAGAACTGCTTTTTAAAATTTCTTCTCCCTGGAGAGAGTAGATTAACACCAGTTTGACTTGCCTTTATCTTCTTGAAAAAGAATATGCAGAATAAGGGAAGATCATCTTAATCCTTCACCCATTAAGGCAAAAAACCCCAACAGTTTCATGCAATTTAGGATGTATGGGAATCTCTCCCTTGTTCCTGCTGTGTTCTCAGTCTCCTCTGCCATCTCCTGCTGGAAAGACCTACAAACTCTATGTACTCTGTAGAAAATCAACTAAAAGGCATTTCCTATGCCCCTTCGTATTACCCTTTCCCCTGTAAAAAACGGGAGAGAGAATGAAGGGAGTCTGAAGTTTCCTGTGGAGTGGCTTCCCTGGGTGTCCTTGCTGATGGGTAGATAGGGGAATTTAGAGACTACAACCATCACCCTCTCTTTCAATCTCTCTTCCTCACTAGGCTGTGGAAAAATTCTTCCTGATGAAGCCAAGCACCATTTTTACAGGGGTAGCTCTTGTTTCCATTGCCTGTTTTAGCTGAACAACATAGTTCTTGCAGCACTGCTCTGTATCATGTTTACAGGGCTACTTTATCATGCTCATCCTGTTGTTCCTAGATAAGTAATTCCACTCTCCACTGAGTGTTAATCCCTTGCAAATATTTATGTACACCTCACCTCATACCATCACTCAGCCAGTGCCTTCAAACTGTGCCTCTGCTGCTGTCATCCCTCCTCTGTGACCTGAATCCTTTGGTGTACCTATTCCCAAACTGCACAGCTGGTGGTTTCAAGTCCTGTGGTATCCAATTGCTGCCTGTGAGCCCCAAGTCTTCCCCTGTGTTCCTGCATGTGAAGTAATTTTCTCCTTGCCTCTCCATCATGCATTAATTTATAGTGAGGGAAAGTAAGTTGCTCACTGTTCTGTTTTATATAATTATGTATTTGGAACTTTAATTAGAACACCACTAAAATCAGAGAAGACAAATGAATCTACCTTAAAGACATTATTCAATCACCTAAATGCATTTTCAAATTAAGACAGAGGTCTTTGATAGCAGAGCCACTTAAAGTAATCCACACTGCTAACATTATTTACTAAGGAACCATGCACACGCCTCCACCTGAATCCATCAAAACTAAGGGCACTCTAAATCATCCAGTGCCAAAATTAATGCAAACAACCAGCAAAAGGATAAAGAACAAAGAAAATAACATACCAACCCTGGGGCTTGTCTCTCTAATCTTTAGAAAAGCCTTAGGGTAGACATGTCAATTATTTTCTTTGTTCCTCCTTCTGTACACTGTTTGCATTACAATTTGGCATAATGATTTAAGAAGCCCCGAGTTGTGTTGGATGTGGGTGGTGGATTCATGTCCTGGAGATTGTGTTGTTGTTGTTGTATATTACTGTCTAACTCTCAGGGGACTGAGCTTACTGTACTCCATCTGCAATTAATTTATCACTTTAAATGTGTGGGTTTATATATTGTACATATTATGTCTAATGCATGCATACAGACTCCTGTAGCTATTAGACAATATAATTTTTTTTCCTCCTTTCTTCTGTAGACAATAAATATCTGCTTAGTCTTCTCCATTTTTTTTTTCACCTAACATAGGATTGAATGATTTTTGTGGCATGTGGTTGAGCAGAGAGTAATGTCAATTTTCTTCCCAGGTTGACTGTTCTCAAGCTATAGTGATGTAATTCTAAAGATACCACAAGACATTGTAGGTACATGGCAAGACCTGTAGTTCGTATACGGATCTTGGATATTCGGGCAGTTCATCCTGGTTTTCCTCTGGTAAGGATTTGATTCAGAAAACTATCATCCGGAATCTGCAATATTTCTTAATAAGGGCAATAGCAGAGACATTGAACACATTGAGTCAATAAAATTGTGCTGGAATAACTAAAAGAAGCCTATGATATATTTTAGCTCAGGCTGAACCATTGGCACAGCATCCAAGAAAGCTGAAAGAGTTGCATTCTTCTAAGATTCAACTATGCTTTGAGGTGCAAATACCATTTAGCAAGTACATAAATCAACAATTTATCTGTGGCCTTTTTCCTTAATATCACAGACTGTAGGACAAATTCAAGACTGATGTCTGGTTACTGGCTTCAATGGATTTTCAGCTGAGTTAACTTTTGGTGTCTTCTGCTTTAACCGGAATCAAACTCCTGCAGTGAAATAAATGCATATATGTCAGTTAAGTAGTAGGGGCAGTATGGGAATATATGTAGGTAGTGAAATTGCTACCGAGGAAATGTTATGTTCTAAGTGTAACTGGGTACTAATCATGATGAGGAACTAATCTATAAGAGCATTAGTAATTCTCTTCCTGGATGACATGACATTTGGTGTGGTAAACCATTCCTTTGACAGCACAGCACACAAGCCCTGTCACTGTACAGGTTAGATATTGACTGGCTTTAGTCACACCCTGTGAAGAAATACTCAGAGCTGCACAGCAAATAGAGATAATAGTATTTTTTCAGTACTGTCTAGTTAATAAGGAAAAATTGGGAAGAACAACTTGCCTGTCCTTCCTAAGCTCATGCACCCCAATGTCTAGTTCACTACCATACTCTACTGAGTATGTGAGCAGGTGCTTACTGAGAGCAGGGCTGATCCTCCTCAGTTAAATACCTCAGAACCACCAAACATGGGGTATATAGAAGATGGGAGTCAAGCTCTGCCACTCTCTTGAGACTACCTTCTTCCTTATCGAGCTTGGGACTGATAACCTTGGCTGGTCTGAAGTGACTGCTGAAAAACTGTAGCAAGCTGTGTGGAATGAAGGATCACATCTTGTTTAGATGCAGGGAAATTTTTGTGCTGTCCTGGGGCAGGTAGAAAATTAGCAAACAACAGATGCCTGGCAGTTTGTGTCATGACACTAAAGAAATGTGAGAGAAAACTCTGCTGCCTTATCTTTATCTTCATCCTCTCTGCAAAGCAGATGGTTCTGAATCATACTTACTCCAATGCTACTCATTCTTTGGATGACCTACCAGGTCCTTGTAGAGATTGTGATTTACAGCACATGCAGGGTTTCAGAGCAGTATTTGTAAGCAAGTCTTTCAAGATGTTTACCAGCTAGTCAGCTCACTGTTATACAGCTAATAACCTCTCCCCATGTATAAGTAGGAGATGAAAAATGACTACTAAGTGAAAGCCCTTTGTGAATGAGGGAAGGCCGAGCTGTGTTTTCTAGTCACTCAAACTACAAGTCACACCTGGGACCTTGACACCATAAAGCCCTTTGCATTTGAGGTGGGCACAAACCTAACATTCCAATTGAAATTCCTCCTACTATAAAGCCCAGCTTGCTGTGAAGTAGAAGTGGCAAGTGAGTTCCTCCTTCTAGTCAAAGAAATCTCTTGACTTTAAACCTGGTATACTTTACTCTGGAACAACCCTAGCTACATCTTTTGTTTAGAAGCTGAGGTGAAGGTTGTGTGTGTAGTCACCAAACCTGGCAGTGCTCTGAGGTAGGGCGAGAGGCCACACACCCATTGGGAGGCACTGCCTGCTGGGGCTGAGAAGCTACCACAGCTTTCTGTTCCCTCCTCCAGGAAGAGAAGCCAGGGTTAGAAGAAATTACTGAGGTTTTTCCACAGTGATAGGAAAACCCCCATGAATGTAGTCCCACTGCACTGAACACTTATTAGACAAATGATCTCGTTCATTAATGGACTTTGCCAGGGAGACAAAATTTAAATGCTCTAGTCCCGAAATCTATGCTACTCATGCTTCTTTGACCCTTGAGCTAGAATTTTTTCTCTGCTTTAACCAGGTAGAGCTTCCTATGCTTACATAACTTGTTCACCTTCTATAGGCAAATAATCTGCTTTCATCACCAGCTTTTGTGACTAAGGCATCTGAGCATGCAATAGGCACTTAGAGGAAATCCAGAAATTAGAAGGAAGACTATTGCTGGAGAATCATGTCCTTTATACCTGTTCTTTGATGTAGGAAAGCAAGAAGCCTCCAAGCCATCTGCTGAGAACATTTTATGAGCTAGCACTATGGTAATAATATGGTTTTTTGACTTTGCATTTAAGAAGGTGTGGAGTCAAGTCCTCAGTGATGGAACGAAACAGTCATGTGGCAGATCTGACCTTCTAAGGGAAACTGGCCATTTCTGCTGTGTTAGCCAAGTATACAGTTCAGACATGAATAAAAGTGTACCAAAGTGTGAAAAGAAAATCCTTGTATTTATAAATAACTGGATAAACCCATCGGTTCCAGAAAATTTATGTGAACTTTGATAAGTTAGGCCATGGCTATAATTGAAAAGCACACGACGATCTCACAGAGAATTAATAGAGTTGTTACATGGCAGGGATCTGATTTTTATTACATTTGTAAGATGCAGTTGGGTAAGTTCTGGGTTATATCCTAATTTATGAGGGTGTGGGTCAAAGCCATTTGCTATAGATCAGAGTGAAGCAAGGAGATAAAGTCTTTACCAACTATGATTAATACAACATCTGTAGATAGTTAAATAACAAGTATCTCTCCTGTATGTTTTTTAAGCATCCTTCTACTACTGAAATGGGAAATAAATTCCAAGTTAAAGGGTCATTATAACACCAAAAGTAGCAAAGCAAGGACAACCTCAGACATAAGCCTGAAACCTGGTGAAGTTTCAGAAGAGCTCTATGTTCAAGGCAGAGTACATGGAAGAAGTCAAGAAGGAGTGGAAATTATGTGCCTGATTCCTCACCTGAATGTAGTAGCTGGAAGATAAGTTTCTTCAGTCCAGTCCTCTGATAAAGAGTGGACAATGACAGCATATGCTTCTAAATAAATGTGCTGCTGACCAGCTGGCTATCACAGCTATGATACAAACCTAAAACCTCAAGAAGAAAGAAGATGCACTAGGTCAGAGAGGTATAGAATCATAAGGTGGCACGTGGACTATTAAATCTGCTTGCCTATGTTCAGCTTCAAGTTTTGTCACTGACACCTCCTGCTATCTCAAGTCAGTCAAGTACAATATTTGATCATTATTTTGCATCTAAATGAGAACCCTGAGCTTAGCTTCCTGCAAGTCCCTGACACTCCAGCTGAAAACAGAGAATTTTGCAGCTGGGCAGAACCTTTAAAAATAAGCACCAAAGTAGCTTGATCCTGCAAAATTAGAAGGGTCTTATTACTCACTTGATGTGCATCACAGACCTAATTCAAGGCTTAAGTAATGATATGCTTTAAACCTTGGGATGAAAATAATTCACACAATGAATGGCAGGTTTATTCTATTACTGATGCCCATTCTTTTTTCTCACACACAAATAATTTTAGTTTAAATTATGGAGTATTAGCTTGCTTGATGTTTTAAGGAGTAGTCCAAACAATTACAGGATTATACCAACACTTGCTGTCCTAGGAACTTAAGAAGTGCAGTGAGAATTGAAACAGAACTTGGCCCTGATGCAAAACAAATACCAAGAAAAAACATCAACTCAAAACTTGAGACTCTGACTGTGATTTTTGTTAGCTAAGGTTTTATGCTTCAGGTGAAATGTAATTACCTGGTGAATATATCCTAAAAAGAAGAGTTTTACAAAGGGTCTGCTTTCAGCCTTGGTTTGTAGATTCTTCTCACCCACCCCTCATGAAGTCTTCAGGAGCATGTGCTGCATGTTCACATGTTGATATTTAAAAGAGTCTCTGTGCTGGGACACTCATAAGAGGAAAGGGATATTCATGAAGTTAAACATTAGATAAAGGAGCAACTTTGTTAGGCTTTTTTACACTGAGGAAACACTAGTGACCATGGATGAAGTCACCATGGATGTAGTCACTTGTCCTTCTAGGTACAGAAATATTTCCCATCACCATGTACACAGCAGGGTAACTCGTGTCCTGGAAGAAAATTTTTATATATGCATGATCTCTGCCAGTAGCTGATAAAGGTGACTGAGAGTGAGGAATGAGTATGGTTCCTGGGTAGCTCAAGACTAAACTCTGTGCTGTGAAGGATTTTTGCCTTTTTGTTCCTTTTACAAATCTTCCTCTGACATTTTCAGCTCCCAGGTTTTTCCTCAGGGGACCATGTCTCTAAGTGATTCCGTTAGCTAGGCTGATGTTAGCTCTGCCTGGGATTCTGTATTTACTCAGAAGTTTCTGATGTTAAAGGTTTTCCTTTTTTTCCTCGTGGCTTACAGCATCCACTACATGATATCACAGGAATAAAGCCCTTAGTGGGAAACATGGAAGGACCTCTTGTGCTCCATCTTTGGTAGCCACTGCACCGAAGAAGGATACAGGCTCATATTTTTCATGCAGATCCTGTACCCACATAATCAATATGTAACATAATTCTGTACCCAGTCTGGTATTCCCAAACTCGGTAGAAATGCTAAGGTACTTGCAGTGCAGGTGAGGTTTGTTTTTGAAAAGTTCTTATTAGCAAGCTTTATGATTTTATGACTGCAACCTGGAAGCCCACAGAAAAATGTTCAGTCCTGTGCAGGATCCTTAAGTCTTCTCATGCTGACAGTCAAGAATACATACAGATTATCCATAGCCTGAATGCTGAGTGATTTCACCAACCCAGTGGGAAAGATTCTTCTCTTAATTACACAGGAACAAGTAGAGAATTGCTCTACTGACGTGAATGGAGTTATTTTGGATAGACACCAATACAGGAGAGAACACAATCTGGCGCCTTCAATGCTGCCAACAAAAGCCCAGTTGTATTATCCTGTCATTTGACTGTAGCAGCCAGTCTCACTGAACTGATGTCTGACCCACCTCCCACGGAAGTCAACGTGAGCCTTTTGCACTGATTAAAATCCTTTTCAGTAGACCCTGTTGTCAGCCAGATTGTATTTCAGATCAAGGCCTCCTTTACCTACTTTGATTGAAATCCTCATCCCCGATGGTGCTGACCTAACTGGCATCTTATCTCAAGGCTGGCCCCACTTTGACTGGGGGGATAAAAACAGGCGACCTTCTGAAGGCTGCTCAGACATGAAATATTCTCTGTTTCCTCTGAATAGGGCTGTGGGAGGCTCAGCAATGCTCTCACCCATCAGCCCAACCTGTAATTTCAATGGAAGAAAGACTCCTGAGCAAGTGTCCTAGGGAACATTAGGCATTATTTATCTAATGCATTAGCCTAGGTGTTCTTAGTACCTTACAATGCTCTCATCCTGTTACAACATAGATCAGGACAAGCCACATACCCCAAAGATTTATATTCTCCGAAGAAATGTTTCCAAGACTTGAGCTCAGTAAACACTGGAGCTTAGATGGGATTTAGGAGTAATGAATTTTCTCATTTGATTTGCAAGGTCTGTGTTTCCCTGCCTAAATATTTCCCTCATCTAAATAGTTTCAACTGCCTTGAAAAAAACAAACACATTTAATTTTTCATCTAGAAAATATCTCATATGACAACTGAAAAATTGACAAATAATCTCAGTTTTGGAGTTATATGCCAGTGAGATCGGACTGCTGAAAGATATAGTTTCTTCAGCACCCACCCAATCACTGAGGTTTGTGCCCAGAAAAAATTGCTTTAAATACTCACTTTTAGGAGTTCTGGGATTTACAGTTTTCCTTCTTCATGTTAATCTGAGGTTTTGCCCATTGAAAAAAATTACCTTTCTTTTTTCCTGTGGAAATTTGGAACAAGTACAGGGACATGGTAGTAAGATTAAATAAGTGTGCACAAATGAATATCTATTAAAAATCAGAATGGAGACAAAAATAGAGACCCTAGATCTGGCCTTTCTTCCAGATTCCTCTGTACAGCTTGGATTATGGAAAGACTTATGATCTGACTGACCACTGAACCATGTCGTTCTTCTTCCTTATTGCTTCTGACCTGATGAATAGTTTATGAATTGCTGACGAAGTTCCTTCCACTAAGCAGACTGCACACTTATAAAAGGCAGGCTCATCTCTACCCGTTCCCTCTCCCTTCTGCTAGAATTCAATGTCCCTGTCCCAGTTTGGGTAGGCTTTCTGTAAAATCATGTTGCTCTTTGGAGAATGCAACATGGTATCAAAGAGGTAATTTATCTTCTACCATTCCTCTTGAAAATCCAAATCCAAGAGTTGCACATTTAGGAAATAAAAAGTCAGTCCTGAACCATCCAGATTACTTATAGAGTTGAGAAATTACTAAAAAAAAAAAAAAAAAAAAAAAAAAATTAAATAGAAGACCCATAGCAGTTGTTATGTAAGTGGAGTATGAATTGCCCATGAATAATGGAGAACTAGTCCAAATCTTACCATAATTGCCATATTCTTAGTAGAGATGACATGTGGTCAAAAAAAGCAGGAGCATTTGGCAGCCAGTTTGGTACCATAATAAGACAAGCATGTAGCATGCAGATCTGATGTTATTTGGTACGATTATGCTATTAAACTGGCAGTGTTCTGCACCCTAGTTGTAATCAAAAGAACCAGAGCCTGAGATTACTATAATTTTGGAGAGTAAAAACTTGGGCAATGTTGTATTTAATCCGATAGAACCCACTACTGAATCCTTACAGGGTGAAATGGCTCATTGACGTCACTGGAGTTTTGCCTGAATAAGAACTTCAGAATAATCCCCTGAGGGATTAGCTGTGCTCTGCTCTACTTACCCATTAAGTGAATCCCATGAAGCTTCTACTGAATGCAAAATGGCATAAATGAAAGATGGGTCTTATATAAAATAAAAAAAAGTTTTACTGGATTTATTGCAGATACCTTCATTTAGTAAACTTTTTACAAGCTGTGCTTGTTTTTTTAATTTTTCCTTTTCTTACATTTTTCCTTTTTTTTTTTTTTAAATTTTATTTTTTTATTTTTACTCAGGAGAGTGCTCTCTATAATATAAGAGGAACAAGAGCATCTGTAATCTGGATGTCATAACCAATATGACTGGTAATCTCTCAAGGATTTTAGTTTTCAACATTTTTTGATGTGGAGATCCCTAGAAGACTTCCAAGGGAAGTGCAGGTATCCTTCTAAGGAATTTAGGCAGCCTGCCAGTTGAAAGAGTTTTCTTCATTATTTTTCATGAACCTTTTGAAAGGAGCCCACCCATAGACCCTCGATTTAAGATCAGTGTTGCAAGAGTCTGGCTTTTTCCAGAGGAAACAACTGCTGCTACTTGGCTTAGTCCCCATAGGCGAAGAAATAAAGATTTGAGAGGGGAACTTCTGGATCCAGTGCAATCACTGGCCATCTCTGGGGCCTTCTGAACCTGCTCTGCAAGCTTCTTGCTCAAAAATGGTGTCAGAATTGTCCTACTGTATAAGAATAAGGATTCAGCCTTGATACCTGTCCTTTCTGCCTAATTGCTGCGAACAACATGAAACACAAGAGGACAATGACAGAATGCTAGGGAAGTGATCCATCCTGCTTACCTCCTCAGTGCTAAAAACACTCTTAAAATTTGCCAGCTGACAGCAGAAGGTAAGTTTTCTAATTTCCCCAGGCATGATGGCTTTTTTACAGAGACAGTTTCCAGCCATCCTGAAGGTGGTGATTAAAGTATAAGGCCAAAGGAATATTTTTTACTCTGGACTGTGGCATATGTCCACATTAGATCATGTCTAGAGGGCTTGACTTCATGAGGGGCTCTGTTTCCACTGATTCTGGAAAATGATCTTCTAGTTCCTTAGGTGAGCTTCCTAAAATCCCTCTGAGCTGGTAGATGCTTTAGTGTTCACCTAACAGATACCAGCACCACTGACCCCTGCCTGTCAGCTGACAGCATTATGCCATTCTACCTTGACATGCTTTTCCTTTCCCTTATGGAAGGCACCAAAAAGCCATAGCTGTGGGGTTTTTTTCATACTGTATTATCACTACCCTTGCTGTCCAGTGCCACAGACCTTCCCATTTCACAGCAAGTTGATGTCAAGCTTCTGCTGAATGCTCTCTGGTGCTTTCAAAGCACAGGACAGCCTCAGATCCTGATGACTGTCTGGTACTGCTGCAGACCCCCAGACTGATAGCAGGAAGGGGAACACCTCAGATACCCAGCCTGAAGCCTGGCCAGGGACAGGCAGAAGAGAGATGGATGAGACTCAGATCTCTCTCAGAATTAGCATTTTGTCTAATCACACTGACATTCAACTCAGATGTGGATTAATGCATATCAGGCCAGGCCTATAGAGAATATTGGGCTTTACTGATAAATACTTCTTAGTATCTCATTCTATTTGTGACAATCCCTTTCCCAGCTTCTCATATAAACCATAGAGACTAAACTGAAATGTTATTCCATTCATCCCTTCATTGTCAAAGTATTTTTTCACAACCTTCCCTAATATTAGGATTTTTTTTTTTTTGAAGTCAGAAAATTTAGCGAACTTTGCCACGTCTGAGCAGGCACAGACACACTGTTTGTTGTGTCATGAAAATGAACAACACGTTTTCAATGTTAAATAAACATTTATCCAAAGGTTCAGCATGACTGCTTAGAGCTTAAGTAAATCAGTCACTGTAGGTTAACCTTCGCTCGCAACATCATTTTTTCCTTTCTGAAAGCACTGTAGCCCTCAGATATCATGGTTAACATGTTGGTTTTTTTTTTTTAACCATGCCACTGTCAGGAGAAACACTTAGTGGAGAAACCTGGCACAGCAAATGCTTTTCCACCCAATGCTCTGTGGAGCTCAAGAAGTTTATGGGTTGCTGTGCTGTATCTTAAGGACATTAAAGATACAGTTTCAGCTATAATCCATCTGGAAAAATACCATGAATGTGAAACTATTGAGAGTTTAGGAGAAGTTAATGTTCCCTGGCACATGCATATCAGTGCAGTTCAATTACATGGTTACAAGCATGCTTTCTTTCCAAATTGGCTCAGTGGAACAGATCCTAACATGCCATACCAAGGTGTTTGTGTTACAAAGGGTTATTGTGCTGTGGTTTAGCCAAAGGAGATGAGAATAAGAAGTCACAAGAAAACATTTGCAAGGATTTGGGGCTGTGGCAAACAATGGCTGCTCTCTGCCCTGACAGAGCAAATATTTTTGTACCTGCAAAGCTTCGGTTAAGTTGGGTAAGCAGAAAAGTTACCTGGCTTAACTGAAGACTTGAATGGAAATAAGAGGAGAGTAAGATGCCTTGCTCACTGCAAGGCAGTATTTTTTGTTCAAGTGTTTATTCCCTCTGCCAGTCAGTACGGATGGCCATTTGACTCCACACAGCTGAAAGAAGAGACAGCACTGCACAAAGTCAGGACAGGAAAAAGGCATGGACTTAGAAGAGGAGTGGAGTGCTTTCAGCAGTGGGAAGCTATTTTTAGAGCCGCACAGATGGTACTGCAGAGGTGGACAAAGCGGGATCCTTTTCACTGCATGTGGCTGAGCTAGCTAATGCTTGTTCCAGAGGGACTCTTGAAAGATATTCTCACTTCCCTGGAAATTCTGTTTTCTCCTCCTGTTAAGTCCTAGAGCACTTTTAGTTTGGATGAAAACCAGACTGTGTCAGGAGCTGGGACGGTGGGGAATGTACCTTATGCATCCTGGCTACCTTTTGGACAGCTGGAAGTGCTCCCCAGTTTTCTTTGACTAAATGTCTCAGTTCTTCCTCCTGTGGAGATTTTCAGTGACAGCTAGAGGAAAAATCTCATCAATGTTTAAGCCATGTGCAGTCATGGGATCTGCCTTCTACATCTCAGCAGAAATGGACTGTAAGAATTTCCCATCAGAGGTGCAGCATGCTGCAGAGATCTGCAGAGGGGAGCTGTGGCAGTGGTCATGGGACAAGAGGTCCCACTTCTCCTCTGGCAATCCCTGCAAGAACTGCCCTGGCTTTGGCACAGCGTGTCACAGTCAATCACAATGTCAATCAGAGTGTGGGCTTTGCAAAAACCTGTGAATGTGGCTTATCCATTAAAAATTTCCATTTCTTTCACCCTTTAAAGCCAAAGAGGAACTGTTCTGGAAGGAAAGCTGCAGTCAGACACCATTTTGGTGATTTGTTACAGAGATACCCAAGGAACTGTAGAGATTGCAGGAGGTCACACTAGGTGGGCTGACAGTTTCCTCCTGCCTCAATTGCCCAGCATCCCTGAAGTTCATGAGCTGTTGCTATTCTCCCTATAGGGCAGCTGCTGCCTCTTTCCTTACTCTGCCAGGCCCAAGAGGAGTCTTTTAGGAGTGCTGTTCTCTAACATACAAAGTAGACCTTGCTTCTACATCAAGACAAAGTTAAAACCTCTGGAGATATCTTAATTTCTCTTGCCTGTGTCAGGACTATTGTGATAGTTTGCTTCCTCCTTATCGGTCAGCTCTTGCAGGTTTCTAGGGATGATTCAGCTATTTCCTAGCAGTGTGCAACCAGGCTTAAATGTATGGCTTGAATAAGGACCTTAGGAGTTTATAGCCTGATAAGCATCTCTTCCTTGGTATTCCCACTAGCACGAGGCCCTTCTCTGTGTAGAGATCCTGTTTACAGGGCTAGCCACAGATGTCATCATTGTATGGACTCCTAAAGGAACAAGCCAACACTACAATCAGGCATAAAAAGTGCAATAATCCACTGCCATATTGTTTGCAAACTCTATCAATGGCGTGTTTCTGTGTTGTTGTGGGGCACACTCCATGTTTCCTCACAGCTTTACCTGGAAGTCTTTTTCCTTCATGTCTGCAGGCCCTTTGAATTAGGCCACAAGCAACTACTGTGACTAATTGAAGCCACAGGAAGATCTTTCAAATCCCAAGCCATTCTAGCCTGTTCCCAAAGGACATGCAAGAGAACAGATGAAGCATGTACAACCTCCCGTTAAGGTGATACTGAGAATGTAAATGGAAGCCAGAAAATCCTGTGCGATTAATTTTCCCAAATTCAATGAAGAAATAAGGCATGTTTCACAGGATGGTTCAGAGTGAACAGCTAATTTTGTTGCTTTGCATCTTTCCGTAGGTGAAGCTGTCTCTTTGCTGACTAGAGAAGGCTGGGATGCTTACACTCACTGAGAAGAAAATGCCTGTTCTGAACCCCATTTCTTCCTGACCTGAAGCCTCTAACACCCACAAAATCCAGGCAGTTTGCCAGGAGTGGTAGGCACCAGCTTATTGCTTAAGTGATGCTCCCTCAATGGGAAAGAGTGCAGCATTTTACTTTCTACCTGCTGGGCCTTGATGAGATGCAGTCCCTCCACCCTCTGTTGGGATTTCTAGTGCAATTCCAAGAGCATCAAGTCTGACTAAGCTCATTCAAAGTGCATCTTGGATGGTAAGGGGATGTCTTCCAGTCTGGATGTCAGATTGCTTCAGGCTATAAATAAATCTGCTAAAAAAGTGTGTAGGTGTGTACGATGTTGGCCTCTCCTACAGTTGCTGCTGAGACATCCCAGATATGGATATCTGGATCCTCACAACCATTGCTGCCAATTTGGGACCATGCAGGAAAATCCCTGAGCTCTGCCGCAGCAATTTCCTCTTTCTCCACCTCTAAGTAATATCCATCAACCTACGCTGCTGCAAAGCTACTGTGGCTGTGGTAATCTTCTGCTGAAAGAGCTAACTGATTTCCTCCATTTTTTGAGGTAAACCACTAACCCAAGATGATTGTGCATGGTGTTACTGGCTTGAGCCTCACCCTACAAAATCTTCACCCAACAATCAGCAAGGTGTTAGTACACAGCATCCCTTCCACTAGTGACAGCAAAATGGGCTGTGGTGGGTGACATGGGAACTCCTGTCTCTGCTCTCAGCTCACTCTGTGGGCACATCACTCTCTGCAGGCAGGGGTACAGCCACAGTTCCTTCAAAGAACATGGACAAATCCAGCAGAGATTTTCCTTTGAAAATCACCACTACAAGAAAAGAATTGGCCTTGAAGGTACCACTTAGCTTTAAGCAAGCAAGCAAGCATGATTTCGACTCACCCTTTGAAAGGAAACCTGCAAACAAATGGTTGTTTTCTCCAGCCAGGAAGCAAAGTCCTGTTTGAAGTCATTTGCCCCTGAGGCAGAACATGTAAAAGATACACCCCTCTTACAACCAGCTGCAGCTTGCTGCTGGAAAAACACTCCAGAAGTGCTGGATCCCTGTTTCACAGTGACTCACTAACAATGTTTATCCTTCATTATGGTGAAGGTTTGGTTCATTAATTGCCCAGTTGTTATGTCACTGATTAGAGAACCTTAAATGGCTAGGACTGGAGATGTTCACAGCAGCTTGGTGGGGTGGAGGGTGTGACAACCAGGTCAGAGACTAGATGTGACCCACCTTTAGAAAAGTGGGGAACTTGAAAGAATCAAGGACAAAAACTTCTTGTCTGGGACCCCCTCACAAAAAGAAACACATTTTTCTTGATAGGCTGTGTTTTGCCATAGCAAAAAGCAAAAAGCAATGTTTTGCCATAGCAGGCTTATTCTGTGCCGTTTAGTAATGTGGGGAGGATAAAGAGGTGGAAAAAGAACTGCATCCTTTTCAAGCTAAAAAAGCAAGTCTCATGCAGTGATCAGCAAAGACAACCGATGTCCTCCTGGGACTGATTGACAGTGCTAGATAGTGGGGCATGGCACATGAACAACATGGAGAAAAAGGTGCTCTGTGACTTTATAGCACTTTAATTCATGCACTGTAAATATTCATACTTATAGCCCTTAGTAGATATGAAGTCTAATAACATGTTCCCAGGCAAAGACAGTCAAGTGTCTAACACATCACAGGTTATTAGCTTCTTGCTCATTCCAAAATGGTCATGGACATAAATTATAACAACAATTATATAACAGTGTGACAAATGGTTACATACATAATATATAACAAAATATTATATAACAATAATAAAAAGGCCAGGGATGTTCATAGCATCTTCAAGTAGCAAAGCTGTTAGTGGGATAGTCCAAATCACTCACACCAAAATAATCATGAAAAGAAGGCAATTCAGCTTGTAAACAAACTACTTGAAAGCTGGAACTTGAGGAAGCTGAAAGAGCAGATATAAAAATGTCAGTCTCTCATGTTTGCAATTTGCAACTGAACATACAGGGGAGTGGGAGGACTCTCTGGTTACTCAGAGTGGAGCATCTGTTACACAAGAGATGTAGCAGTGCCAAGCTTCCCAAGTCCAAGGCACAAAATCCTCCTAGTACAGCAGGAGATGCACAGCCACGTGCCTTGCCTGCATGCCCCATCCTCCCTGTTGCACAGGGCCGTGGCACTTAGAAGTAGCTGGTTACATACTGCTGGCTGGGAAGTGGGGATTGTCATGAGTTGTCTCAGATGCCAGCATGTCTCCTGCCTGTCTCTTCAGTTCTGGCATTTTATCCTGTTAATCACCACTGAGGCACTGGAGCATCCCATATGAGCTGGCTAATGTTTAACTTCCTGGTTTTGCTTTTTCCTTTTGCGGTTCATCACTCTGCTTCACATATTTTGCAGTGGGACCAGCTGTGCCTTCCTTTCATTGGCTCTTGGAAACATTTTCCATCTGTGAAATGAAAGGTAAAAGATTTAAAATTATATAGTGGACAGTCAGTAGACCTCTGAAACAGTTTATTCACAGTGAACTTGACATATTCCCTGCTAAATACCACAGGCTGTAAGAAAACCTTTGAACATAGCAACCTTGCAACTTTTTTTTGGGAAATGTAAAAATTGGCCACCCAGGGATCTGAAATCTTCTGGATGTATTCCCTGGCAATAGACAAAGTCCACTTTTAAACAGATGGTCCCAGAACTTTTTGACTCACCAAGCTCAGTTATACACAGCCTTGGGACCCAGCAAAGGAAGCACAGGGCAGCAGGCATTGCCCAGTCCTCTAGGGAATATTCCTGGTAATTAGCAGTCTGGCACAATTACTTACCAAGCCACGTGACAGCTGTATAGGGGCATTCTGCTTAGGAGTCCATACCCTTTTTTCCATCTATTGTCTTTTTACAAGTGCTCCAGTCTCAGAATTGTAAACTCTTTACAACTCCATCAAGAAAGCTCCTACTCCCTCATCTCCTTCCCCCGCTTTCCTCTCCACCTCACTTGGTGGTTTTCCCTCTCTATGGTTTCTATTTCTTCAGCTGCTCAGATCAAGTACAGTAATATTTTCACCACAGCTAAATAAAATACACCCCGCCCACTCATTGCCACAACTTGCCTTTAAACTAGCTGAAGCAAAAAAACATTCCAACAGGTAAAATATTAATTTATTGTGGGCTCAAATGAGCCTTGGAGCAGTGCAATGCGCTGTGAAATTGAGCAGGACAGAGCAGGTATTGTCTGCAGCTGAATTCATTAGACTTTAATAGAAAAGATTGGAGGTGGGTCTGCCGGAAATCTCAGATCCAGGTTCTGCATCCTGTTGTGACTGCACACTTCTCTCCTGGGCTCACCACACTGCCTCCCAATAGTCTGGGGTGCTTCAGATCCTGAGGTGATTAAAATCAAAACTCAAACTTCCCTGAAGTTCAAGGTATATCAATTCAATGGCAAAATGGAGAAAAATCTCAGCAGTGATGCATCTGTTGCTTGGTCTGGAGCCCAGCATCTGGTTCAGACAAGTATCTGCACAACTTTGCTTTTGCTGTGAAAACCTCAGATCCACTCAGCCACAATCCTTCACTCCAGGAGATATCCCAGTCCCCCTCTGTTCTGCTCACTTTGGTTCAAGGCATCTTCACTCTTAGCAGGATGTAAAAAAATCATCCAGGAGGGCTGTGGAAAGAAGAAGAGGGAAGCTCAACACCTGACCTGTGAAACACAGTCTCTCAGAATCAAGTTATTTGACAGCATAATCCAGGCATTCGGCTCTATAATCTAAATTGACAACACAGATTGCTCGTACAAAAGAGAAAACTGAAACCCTGTTTTCCCAGATTGCGGAGATTAATCTGGTTGGAGGAGATCTCATTTCCACAGTGACAGCAGACAGCTTCCTACCTCCCCCCCTGCTCCGTGGCACCTCTCACTAGCAGGTCACCAGCTGCCATATGGACAAGAGGGGGTTGCTCAGCGTAGCAAAGCCACCTAAAACTTGAAAGAGCAGCAACCTAGAGGTCAGCCTCTGTGGGCACAGAACTGGATGTGGGGGTGGGAGGCCTCCAGCCTCACCCTGGTTTTGGCAGCATCACATTTCGAAGGGAGAACTGTAGGGCACAAGCCGATGTGAAGCACAGGAGGTCCCACATAGCTTCATCCCAACCTGCATGTCCCCCTGCGAAGGGTCTGCCACAGCAGGCGGTGAATGGTGGTTTCCAAGGACATTTTGTGGTTGCACTACAGTAGAAACTCTTGCTTCAGCTCCGTGCACCAAAACCCTGGGAAGATGTAACTCAAACCTCCACATTTATCATCAGCTGAATCCAGGTGCACTTCCTTTCACTGCTGGTTGTGAAGAGCAACCTGGAAGCTTCTGGACCTGGATCCCTGAGCTCCAAGCTCCTCTGGGCTCTCCTGGATGTTCTGCCTGTTTCTCAGGCTCATTGCTCATGCTATTTATTGCTTTTCTGAGATCCATGGGGAGACTTGGGCCAAGAAAGACCAGATATAATTTATTCCAAGGACATTTGTGCTTGTATTCCTGATTTAAAATTTAAGAGGTTTCTGAGTTGCTGATGTGGAAAATGTCTTTCTAGAAATGCTTGCACTGATCTTGTTAACCATGTACTTAACAGTGCTATGTACAACCTAACAGGTTCTTTGGTATTTTCTCCGATAGAGCAAAGTGACTGCTTTGACACTGGTCTATCACAGTTTCCTCACTTGCATTACAAAACCATAAAGAAAATTTGGATTCCCTGACACTTAGCAATGTAGAGAAAATAAAAGAAATCAGAACTTTGCCTCAAGCTACCTGATTAGTCAATAGAAGATGATAAATGAAGCTTATTCGTTTGATTCTTTTCTGATTGCCTTTCCATGGGAATTTACAATCTTTCCTGACAATATTGTCTTCAGTTTTAAAAGATTTGAATTGGATCTTGGTTCTGTATGTTAAAAAAACTCTGAAAACTAGATAAGACTATGCAATGGCAATGAAAATCCCCAAATTTCTTACAGAAGTGCACGGCACAAGCCATCAGAGTAGGGTGCAAAGTATAAGTTATTTGCTCCAGAAAGAAAAAGGAAGGTTCATGGGCATATTTAAGATCATAAAAGGCTGGAAACAAGAAGCACAAATTCCTTTGCATTACTTTCTTCAAGAGAACACATATCAAATGTTCTCTTGACATTTAATATAAAAAAATCTGCACAAATGAACCTTAACAAAAACTGATTGCTTTTTCATGCAATTTATTACTAAAGCATTCTGAGAAATTGAGAGGTAAATTGAATCAGTCATTGAATCAAACGTTACACCTGAATTTAAAGAAGAAATGTATAATTTCATTGAAACTATAACAACTTTTGTTGCTGAGATGATAACTAGGGGAAGGCAAATTTAATGGTGCCGGGTGTAAGAAACAAATTCATAACTCAGCACTGATAAGATGTGGCAACCCTTCACAGCCTCTCTGCCAGTTTCATTGGGCCAAGGGAATATGTTTTCCATAAGAAGCCACACCACACTTATCCTAAATGTAATCAGTATGGGTGATTTGCCGGCCTATGAGAAAGTGAGATTCATCACTATGAGTAGCCCTGGTTGGTGGGAGGTGCTTGCCCAACGCACTGTTGGTGGTGGACTGGTCTGTCAGCATATATGCCCAATGTAGGATATGCTCAGAGAGCTCTTCATTTCCACACCAACTTGCAGGTGATGGCTTTCTTTGATGTCACATGCCCCTGAACTGGGTATATTTGGGCTAACGAAGCAATACTGTTACTGCTGCTTGAGGCCTCATCTAGGTCTGGGTCCAAAAATAAATAAAAGATTAATTTCTGTTTCCCTCATGTACTAAGGCATTGAGAAGACAAATGCACAAGCAAACAACTGGAACAAATCTGATCTGTTGTCAAAAGATTTAGTTCATGTCATAAAATTCATGTGGTTTTGAAGAATTTTACAAACCATTTTGCATAGCACGTAATAAATGGTAAACCCCACTCCCACCTTTCCCATCTGGGTTGTAGGATGGTGTTAGCTTCTCCAAAGCACAAAAAAGATCTCAGCTGCAAATGAGTGACAGCCTGCAGCTTTAAATATCAGCTCGGGAGGGCAGCTATTTCAGCACAACAGATTCCTTTCTCCCATGAAATTCCCCCACACAGGAGATGCTTGAGTTCATGTATGCTGAACTGCACTTCCTTTCCCTCAAGTGAGGGGAAGTTAAGGAGTGCTCCACTTCCAGCAAGGCTGCAAATGCTGTTTTGAATTACAAAGAGGAGAATGAAGGACTCTCCCTGGGCAGCCTGATGTGTTATAAATTCTTTTGTTGTAGGCACAGTCTTGGGTCTTCCTCCAGGAAATAAGAAAACCAAAGAGTTGCTTTAGCAACACGGGGAACACCCAAACCTTGTGCGATCTTTCCTCTCACTCCTGAAAAAACCCCAAAACAACAGTATGTAACAGGCTCCCAAACACTTCTGATGTAATTACACTTCTCAGTGTATCAGGGCTCTGGCTCTCAGAGGCTTATGTTTTCTAAGCAGGTAAGAAGAAGCATGGAGGACTTAGGACAAACCATAGCACACACGAGCTGAAAGCTACTGGGAAGTAGGATGCATTAAATGAAGAAGGGTTTCTTTGTAGTATCATTTCCAAACAATTTTTTCCTGATTTTTGTCCCATGGATGCATGTAAAATCAGGTTGGTTGTATGGCTTGTCAGATCCCAAACAGCTCCCTGTTTGCTTGTTCACCAAGCCAGACTTGAAAAGGTTAGCAAAACACCTTGGCTTTGATGTATTCTACTGGAAGAAGAAAGATGTTAGCAGGATATTATCCCTGTATTTTTGAAGTATGGAGGGAGACACATGGAGGAAGATTGTCCCTCATGGTTTAGTATAAGTTGGAGAAGAAACAACAGTGAATATAAAAAAAAAAAAAAAGACAGAGAAAAAATTACAGGACCCAATAATCTTTCAGAACTGGTAGTTAAAGACCAAGAAATACAGAATTAAAGGGAATTTGAACTGCCCTGCCCAGCAACCAGGAATATATGCCTAAGCAATAACACAAGAATAGAATCTTCTTATAAAATGAGAAATCTGTGCTAAGCCACAAAACTCCAAAGTGTCATCTGGTTCTTATGTTAAAGCACCATCCTTCCCTGCCAGACACATTCCTGCTACTGTCCTTCCAAATAGAAAAGAGAGGGAGAAAACTGTTCAAAATATGCTGACATAAACTTGTTGCAGAAAATTACTGAATCTACAGCAGTTACAGATAAAGATGTGGAAAGAGATTCTTAGGGAGGAGATTTTTAGTGCTTCTTCCAAATGTCTCACATTCTGAAATTATCCTGAATATGTGAAATGTCCTGAAAATTATCTCCTCTGAATGATGTCATCTTCTAGCACTCAAGATGGAATTATTCTACAGTGTAACTTGGAAAGAGAAAAATACATGAGTATGTAGGAGCAAGGGACCTGTTTTCCCAAGAGGTGCACTGAGGGAGGGAAGTGGGCAGTTTGCCACTGCCCCTTGTTTTGAGAGATTATCGAGTTCATCAGTTTGCTACTTAAAATACAGAGAAAGCAAGGCTTCACAGAAAGAGTTTCAACCTTTGCAGCTGGCTTCCTGGAATCTCCATGTCTGCTCTGGTGATGGATGGATTAAATCCTGAGTATGAACTGACTTAGATACACCACTAGGCCACTAAGGCCTTGTAGGAGAGGACCAAAAATACCACGGTAACCATATCCTTATAACTCTTGTACACAGTGCAAACCAATGTGGGGGCTGTGGTCAAAATTTCATCCTTAAACTGTGTGACAACAAAGCTGAACTGCCAGTCAGTGATGACAAGAAGAGTAATCCCAGCAAAGAGCAACACAGAATTTAGCTGGAACCCACAAGCACTGAGGCTTGATAATGGTGCACGGAGATTCCTGGAAGACCCTCAAGTGGTCACAATGATGGTGTCACTGGTTGAATCTTTCTGCTTCTGACAAAACTTTCATTTTGTCTTTCCTCTAGCAACTTGTCTTCTTGCTGGATATCAGGTGTAAATACCCTTCTGCCAGGTCTTGACTCTCTGCCAGAAGGTTGGGTTCAAAAGCTGAGAGTACCCAGTTAAGTCCTACCTTAAATCACAGAAATACCTTAGTTGAAAAACTCCTTCAAGGCCGTGGAGTCTGACCATTGACCAAACACCGACAAGACCTTTACTAAGCCATGTGCCTAAGAACTATGTTTATATATCCCTTAAATACCTTTTTTATGGTGACTTCACTGCTTCTCTGGGCAGCCGGTTTCGATGCCTGATAACCCTTTCAGTGAACAAACTCTTCCTAACATCCAGTCTAAACCTCCTCTGGTGCAACTTCAGGCCATTGCCTCTTGTTCTATCACTTGTAACTTCCTATGTCCTGTCTGCGATCTTGAATTCTGCTTTCAAGCAACAAGCTTTTAAAAAAAATAGCTCATTAAACATTGCTTCATTGGATGAAGACAAGAAAGAACAAAATAAATAGTCCGCAGGCCACCACTATCGACAATTCCTCAACTGCAAAAAGAGGGACCCCATCTTTCCTGGGAAAGGCACTACCTTCCCATCAAGCCCCTCAGCTTGGGCCACAGAGGGGACAAGTGCTGAGGCCATTTCACTCATGCCTGCATAAGCAACCAGACAGAAGCTGGAGCTGGTTGGAAGAGCTGAATTGCTCTTTCATCCACTGCTCCTGCAAGCGGTGCTCTCTGCATGCTACCCTGTTCACCTCCTCTTCATCCTTGGGTGCAAGCTGCTCAGTAGATGACAGCTGCATGGGGGCTCCAGGAAGATTCCTTCCCACAGGAAGATATTTCCCAGACAGCCCCCTTTCCTTCTGCTAACAGACAGACCTTCAGGGCCTCAAGGCCCCAAGCTGCATCTCTGGCTTAGGGAGGCTTGGGTTTGTTGGATGCCTTTGGGTTGATTGAGACTTTTCACATCCCTGCTGTATCTTTTTCAGTTCCTTCAACTTCAGTATGTTTATTTGTGTGGGTTTCTCTCTGAAATGTAAATACCCCATGTATTGTACAAAACCCAATGAAAATAAAATATTTTTAGGTGTCCCTGCTGGCTCTGTCTATGTCTCCTCACTACCCTCCTGGCTTCTGTCTCTCTCTGGGTTGTTCTTCAGGGAATCTATTCCTCTTTCTGTTTAGACATCAGCACCAGCCTTATATTTCAGACTAATAGAAACTGTGTATTCTTAAAGGCTGTAAAATATAGTGAGCTGTCTGATGAGTTTTTGGTTTACTTAAATTTTGCATCAAAACCACAGTTTTATAGCTGTACATTTTTTTGCATGTTACTTATTTTTATAAAATACATAACAGGTGCTTAAAAATACACAAACCATTAACAAAACAACTTTGCCTATATGAATCAGCATTTGGAAAGTCAACAGACAAACTGGGCCCAGCACTGAGAGGCTGGCAACTCCATGGCTGCCTTTTTCCCACCCATTTTCACTCCCCCTGCACTCTCTCTATGCATACTTCATTCCCAAGTCACTTCTAAATCCATTGGAATGGAATTGCTGACGCTGTGTTTGCTCACAGACCTCAAACTCTCTAAGCATCTCTAGTGTTCTGTGAAGGTCTGGGTTAAATGCTTTTTAGAAGTATGGCCAGATTAGATCTACTCCTTTATTCCTGTTGGCTCTCTGGCTGTGCAATATAAGCATCTGAGCTTTGAGTTAGATGGAATTATGGCATTAAGAAAAACAAAAATAAAATTGATGACTGGACAGTGGTCTACCTAAAGGAATATATTTATTCCATACAACCCTTGTGCTAAACTAATATAAGCATTTATTTTTTCACGATAAGATCAGTCGATAGTTCAAACATGCCAAAATTAGACCTCACAGAGAGGAGTACTCAAGCTCCTTGCTTGGTGTGACCTCTCAATATACTCTTTTCTGAGTCCTAAAGCTACTGTAGTTCTTCTAACACACTTTTCTTTGAGGACTTTTTAAAGCATATTTCTGTGTGGAATGGAAAAGGGGGCAGCAAAAGGAAACGCTAATGATACACCAAGAGAGGGGGAGAGAAGATAATTGGCCCTATTAATACAGCTTATGCAATTTCCAGATGTTTGCTAATGAAAAAAACATAGGAGATGAAATTAAGAGGAAAACTTAAATAAAATAATCGAAAACCAAGTTCACATTTGTCTAGAGTTCGCTGTAGCTTAGAAACCCTTTGTGTGAACCTGGACTGATTTATGAATTCACATCAAAACCACACCAGCCAGGGGATTTTGCATGGTTAAGTGGTGAGACCAGATGATTCTCACTACTTCTAGGGTGTCCCAAAACACAATAGAAAAGCCAGAGGGTGCAAGCCTGCATGAAGTGACATAAAAGAAAAATCAGCAAATCTCTGAAAAGCACAAGGGCCAAGTTTTTCACAGCTCCAGTTGTGAACTAGGAATTTCCACATATTCTTTCCACACTAGTGATTCTTTTGAAATTTCACCATCTTCCTCTTCCAGCCCAGAGAGCTAAAAGTGCCTTGACTCTTTAGTAACTACATAGCTTGGCCCTCTATCCTCATCTGCAATGCTACATTAAAGTTCACAGGAATCCTTAGCCAGGGACGGAGGACTTGAGACAGAAGAAGAAATCAAGGGCTTCAGCACATGCTCCAGCTCATGTCAGGCAGTAGTGATCATACAGCTGCAAGATCTCTCCATGCTCAGCATGGCTGCCCTGGCTTGCACTAGGCTATTTTTAAATCACAGTATGCCATTTCCTCATGCTTTTCATTCTTTTATCTCGCTATTGCTTAGAAATGTTATTCTCCTCCATTTAAATGGCTGGAATACCAAGCAGTCACGATTTCCTTTTTAATTTATGTTGACTGCAGAGTGCTACTTGTCAGTCATGCTTAACCATTTCAACGTTCAGAATTTATTCTTCCTTTGTGATATATACAGTGTCCTCGGATACTGGTTCATCTGCTCTTCAGTTCACTGAAACTGGCAATGCCAGCCTGTTCAGAGAATCCCACAGATGCTCTTCCATGACATAATTTGGCATATATTTTCTTCATTGTAATTATTTATTATAGCTTCAAATCTACAAATCTACACAAGGAGGGCAGCAGCTACTCAATTGGAGGTCCTTCATTCATACATTTCTCTGACACGGTTTATCAGCCTGTTTTTCTCCTCTGTGATATAGAGAGATATAGAGGTTTTACTGAAAAAAGTAGTCCATTTTGGTATCAAACTGACTAGTGGTGAAATAAAGGAACCCACAAGTACTTATCCACAACTAAGAGCCAGTAAGGAACTGTGAAATAAGAGTCTTCTCTGTGCAGCTACAATTTTTCCTGTTTGGGGTCTGTATTTGAAGAGCTCATCTTGCAGTGGTGTCTGTGAAATAGTACAATTAGCACTGTACCTAAAGGCTTGCAAATTGAGAGACACAAGCTGCCTCAAATTGACATGCAAATAGCCAGCAAAAAGAAGGATGTGTCTCCTAGTACTTATAAAAGCAAGGACCAGAGCTCTGAAACTCTTGCTGCTGCTGCCATTGACACTGCTGGTTTCCAAACCAATGAGGGCTTGGGAAGCTCTCTCCTAAGCTATTCTTTTTACTCAGAAATCAGCATCATTAGTAATTCTCTAAGAATGAAATAGTTCTTGCCTAAATTAGGTCTTATGGAAATGTGGCCAGTTCCCTTTTTATTTCTGGCAGCTGTTGGGCAGTCTGTGATGCCCAGTCCCCAGCTGGTGCAAGGCAGCATAACTCCTTCACAGTAAATGGGGCTGAACTACATTGTGCTGTGGAGGATCACAGAATTATAGAATGTTTTGGGTTGGAAGACACCTTAAGTTCAAGTTCCAATCCCCCTACCATTGGCAGGAACACCTCCCACTAGACTGGTTGCTCAAGATCCCATCCAACCTGGCCTTGAACACTTGCAGGGAGGGGGCATCCACAACCTCTCTGGGCAACCTTTGCCAGTGTTCAACCACCCTCAAAGTAATAAATTTGTTCCTAATGTCTAACCTAAATCTACTCACTACCACTTTGAAAGAGGATGCCATACCATGGGACAGTGCTTGCTCTGTAAAGTACCCTGAAACCACATGGGTTCCAGCTGCTCTACTTTCAACTTTTTTCACCATGGTACTCATCTGTCTAAGGCTTCTTCACACTTTTGTGCATTTATTTACTGACTGTGATAGGATGCTATGAACCATGCATGGGTATTTCTAGTGCTGCTGACTGAAAGCACATCCTGTTGTGATTTGGATTTGTGTCATATGTCAGTATTTGAAGTCAACAAATATGCTGCCAGTGAGCATGTCGGTCCATGCACTGAAAGTACAAAATTGCCCCAGCAAATCTGACCACTGTAAGGAGCTCCTAAGGAAAGTCTGAGGTCAGGATTTTTTTCCTCTAAGAAAAACACTAGAAAAAAAATTAAAACCAATTGCAGCCCATGACTCTGGTTGATCAATTGACCCATTCCTACCCCTTGGAAGAGATTTACATTATAACAGGCCTGCATCACTGGAAAAGATGATGCTGTAGGGAATATTGGCATGGTAACCATAAATCACTTCCCATTCCTGTGTGACTCAGGAATGGTTCACAGTAAGTAGTAGTCCAAAGTTACATAAAGTTTTATCATATTTTAATAAATTTGAGAACTACTGAAAAGTCTGAGAAAGGAAAAAACCTCTACACTTCATTTTTGCAATCAAACTGGTGAGCAGTTCCTGGGTTGGCTGCATTTTTAGGCTAAAGATCGTGTCTGTGTTTGCAAATACTGGTAGGTTGTTTTTTTTTTTTTTTTCAGTGCTATTTTATATTTATGAATAGCTTGCTCATTAAGGTTGACCAGTATTGGTAGTTAAGAAAAAAAAATCAGGAGAAGCAGTCAGATAGCTGAATGCACCATCATAACTTAAGTTCCATTGTTCTTACCTCCCTTCACTTTTTCTAAATAAACAAATACGTCCTTACATTAGTAATTCCCCCTTGAATATGGTGCCACCATTGCCATCAACCTGTCAAACCCAACCCATGACTCTAGGCAGCTGTGTGGCGTTGTTTAGAACTACCTCTTTGTTTCCTTCTCAGTCCTTAGCATGAAGGTTTTAGCCCTGTTTCAGAAGGATCTAATGCGTTTGGGTACTCCGAGACAGAAACCTCACCGATATTGTCCACTGTCAAGAAGCACCAAGTTCCTTGGGAAACACGCTCCCTGCATGCTCCCTGCATTGATTTCAAAATAAAATGAAAACTTCAGGAGAGGAACCAGCTTGCAGAGAAGCAAAAGCCGATATCATGGTGGGCTGATTGTACCTTGCAAGTGCAGTACACATAACTCAGGATTGCTTTCCTTCAGTATCCTCATTCAACCCTGCTTGTCTTTTGTGAGCTCTCACAATTCACTGAACTTTCCTAGGGACCTCTTTGTTACTCCCATTCATCTCCCTTTTTTGTCTCCTCTGACAAATGCTTCTGCTGCACTTCACCAGCCTCCTTTGTGTACAGCGTTGATTTCTGTGGAAATTCTGTCCCTGAAGATCAGGCTGCTTCACTGCCCTCTTCTCCATTCTCCTACTCTCCAACACCAGGCTGCCAGCTTGCTCAGTCACTGAACTTCCCCCTGTGTTTTTGCCAAGTTAATGGTTTCCTTACAGACTCAAGAGCTGGGCATTTCTTCCTTGCCACGTTCCTTTTCCTTCTTGAGTTTCAGAAATGCACATAACTTTAAGCAATTCTCCAATTACAGCTAAATTATTCCCTAAGGCAATTAAGGCGAAACATTACTTCGAAAGACATTGCTAGTGTTTCGAATTAACAGCAGCATTTGATACAGTTGTCAGTATTTTTCCATTAACAGTGCTCACCTCCCCATCCTCCCTGCAAACCTGTAAAATTGATCAGATTCCCATGGAGCTCATGTGAGGAGTCCAGGTGCAGTTTCTCCCCGGGCAGCTGAAACAAAGCATTTGCAAGGACAACCCGATTCTCAGAACTCCCTACTTCATTTATTGATCTCTTTCATTCAGTGCATTACAACTCAAAAAAAAAAAAAAAAAAAGCTCTTTCCCCCACCCTCTTTTAATCCCCTTTAATCAGTGGTAGATCATGTTTCAGCAGGGCTTTAATGGATTCTTGGGGGTAGTTATGGAGCGCTGTACCCTTATGACTTGGCGGCTGTGTAATCAGTCTACTGGCTTTAAATCCATCTGATTTCCTGGAATTCTTCTGAAGAGAACTGAAAGAAGCTCAACAGTGAGAGAATTACACCGCAGCAGGGAAATCTGCTCACACTCATGGCATGTGCTACTGGTTATTTATTCCTCTTTCTATATACTTACCAGGGACAGTCCAGTGTGTGGGAGTGAGAGAACAGCAGTGCTCATCTGAAAAGGTCTGACTATCCATGTATTTAATTGTACACAATTTATTTCCAAGGTTAAAAAAAAATGTAGTTACGCTGGCTGACGCAGCCCTTCCTTTGGCATTATTTATACACCCTGAGCTCTCGTTCTCTAGAGATGAAGGATAAGGGGAAAGCTTTGAGAAACCTAATTCTCTAAGATACTATCAAGGCCCGTATGATCTGTCTTTGCCTTGAGTAATGCTGGCATCAAACTATGCCTTTAGCTGAATAACAATGCCATCTTTGCTCAACAAAGGCATTATTTTAAGGATAAATTTTTGCACAGTTCTTGCATGTTTATTGCTTGCATTTTCTTTTTTTTTTTTACATTTTTAGATTTTTAGGTAGATTTTAAAGCCAATTAACATCAACATATTGCTCAGTTGTAAATGTTTCTAGATTGAATCTTTTGAGATAACTGAAGTTATAAGGATGTGTAAAATCTATGTTCTCCATAGATCCGCTTTGAATAAGGAAGTGCAGAAAGATACCTTAGACTGTCCAAGACGGCTGTTCAAGTACAGTGGAAGCTGTAATGCCTGCACTCGTGGGATCAAGAACACATCTGAGCTTAGAAACAGCTCAGTCTGATAGCATTTCCCTGACAAAATTTTGGGGGAAAAATTAGTGCAACATTTTTCTGGGCATTTTACTTGTAAAGAAAACCCTTAGACGCATTGTAAGCATTCTTTATGGAGTGAGCAGTTATTCTAAATAAACGATGGGGCATTTATTATTGTGCATTATAATGCAAGAAGAGCTCTGCTTTGTGCTCTGGAGGGAACGTGGTGTTACCCTGAGCCTTTGGCCAGCACAGTGTAGATACACAGATAGTGGCTGTACCTGACACCTCTCACAGATCTGTTCCTGTTCCTGCCCCAATTCCTCATTTACAGGAACTGATGTGGCAGTTAAGCAAGGATGTTTTGAAATGGAACTTATTAAAGTGTTTCAAGAGGGCAAAGTTTTGAGGTATGGCTACACTTTTTGGTAATTTTGTGGCCAAGTTTCTGTATCTGACTCAACAGTCCAAGACAGCCCAAATCTTTTGGAAAACCTGATCTTTCCTCTCTAAGTCTTTTCTTCATATTCTAACAGATCTCTCTGTGCCTGGCAGTGCTTTGGCATACAGGTGCCAAGCTGGGTTGTGAAGCACATCCCTACCACATTCACAAGGCACCAACAGCCTAACATGCAGCTCTTCCATGTAAAGTGCTTTTTGTTCTCCCCAGAAGCCCATGATGTGACCTCATAGCTCAGTTCACAAGCTGTGGACAAAGGTCCATAAGAATTTACACGAACAGACCAAGGCATAGAGCAAAGGACCCATAATAAACTGGGAAAATGAAAAGAGCGTATTGTCTTTCTCAAGAAATATGGCAATTGTCATCTGCACTACAGCCAAGGCCACTCTGAAAGAAACCATTCTGCACAGATGTGCTTATGATTTATTTTGTGGGAATTAAGCTCCAGATCACAAATATTTTTGCTACCAGTAAATACTGAGGAGAATGTAAAACTGGTTACAGACAGCAAAATAACTGCTGTGCACGGCTGCAGAACGTGTCATTGCCTCAGCAGCTTGCAGCCCCAGAATTCCAGGACCAAGGAGTCCTTCTGCCTTTCTTCTGGCTTCCTGAGTGCAGGTAACAAGCAGACAAAAGATATGAGAACCAATACCAGTTTGCTCTTCAATTTGGAGCCTGTTGTCTCTCCTGTCTGCAAAACATCTCTCAGCCTTTGAATATTGATGAACTGCACTGAGGGCCTTATTCCTGATTTCCACATGGTGAAGGAAGAACACATATCTACTGCAAATTGTTTTAAAAGCAACTGCTATAGATGGAAATACAAATAAAGCCATGAGACTGACTAGTAGCCTTTCTTTTAAAGGCTATATGAGCTCTAAGACAAGTTGTGCTTATGTTTAAAACTAAAATTTAACAGGTAATATTTCCAGTTACCTTTGCTTGTTTTTCCCCAAATATTTAGATAATAGCTGAACCAGTCTCTGAGCAGAAAGTTCCTGCTGAGAGGCCTCCTGAATTCCCTTCTAGCTTCAACTCCCTTGTAATCCTATAATTAATACCTAGTTGAGAATTGATAGAAGCTTTTAAATCCAACTTAATGTGTCTGAGTAAGCGCTATGTCTATTTTAAAAGCATCCACCAGTCTGTCTTTCCTGTTTCAAAGATCACAAGTGAATGCTTGGAAGTAGGTTGCACCAATAGCAGCTACTGTGAAATAAAGGAAAAAGGTACCACTATGGGGATTATATTTGCTGCATTTGAAGCTACTAGAGATGATGAACCTGGACATTCAGATCTTTTGGTCTCTCCTATAGAAGTTCCCCATGCCCTCCTGGTGTCAATGCAAAACTTCTTTCCCTACCACTTTCTCCTTTCATTCCTGAGCCTTTACATAAGCCTTGAAAACTGTGCTGCCTTCAGTGTGACAGCTTCTTGCAGACCTAGAACCATGGGCAAGCTGTGGTTCTCCTCACTCCCTAGAATAAAAAAAAAAAAAAAAAAAAAGCAGAAGAGGAAAAATCAAAAAAACCCTAAACACCCAAACAACAAAACAAGAGTGAAAAAACACCCCATCTTTACAAGATTGCCTGTATTTCTGAATCTAATGGTAGCTTTTAGAGTAGCGACCTACACAAATTTCACTCCTGGAAAACATCCTGAGATGTAAGCTACTGATTCAAGAGCAGCCTCAGCTCCTCAGCAGAGCTTTTACTGTCTCATTCAAGTTCATTCTACCACTGCCACAGAGAAATAACTTTCTCCCAAAGTCCTGACCTCCAGCTACTAAAAGAAAAACACACACCCTGAAAGATCACCTCTCTTCTGGTTATAAAGCATCAGATTTAATAGGACTCTGTATTAATTCAGAGCACCTGAAGGAGCCCAGCATGCTGACCCTCAGCTCTCCATGGCTGCACTTGTGAGCTGGGGCTCACCACCTTCCTGGTCAGCCTGTCAGACCCTCCCAGACAGGGTACCCAAATCACCAGCAATTCACCAGCTGAGTGTCTGGCTCACGTTGGTTTAACTCCATCAGCTAGTTGGATCTGGTTAATATTAGACACTAATAAAATTCATCTGTTTTGGAAATAAAGGTGAGCCAACAGTTAAATCTGCCATCAGTAAAATACTAAAAAGAAAAAAAGTTAAAGGATGCCTGAGAATGATTAACGCTGGGCCCAAACTAACTAGAAAACAAATACTCCTCAAAGCTACCATCAAGAAGAAGAGATCGAAGCCAACATTTTGATGCATGATGTAGAAGTAACTCTGACTTAGAAACGTAACACTGGAACCAATTTTATCCAATAGCACAAACAATAAAAATCACAAGCCAAAGCCTACCCTGGGGCTCCCCTTGATTTCAGTCCCAGCCACACACATGCATCCGAGAGGGGATTTTAGAAACCCAGATCTACGTCTATTAAGCACACTTGTTACATGTATTAAGGAAGAGAGTTGCATAGCTGTAACTGAAAAGAGAATTTGGCCCATTTATGCTGTGTCTGAAGTAGGTTTTCTGCTATTAAAAGGGTATGAAAAGTAAGAAAGTCTTAAAAAGTTGTAAAAAACTTCCAGTCCACAGCATAAAATTCACCCTGGAAAAATACTTAAATGAACAGAAGCCATCTTCCAGAGTTAAGAAAAGGCTCACCATAGAAGGAGAATAAGGAAAGGCTCTTTTGTTGCTTTGACTCTAGACTGGACTGATGTCCCTAATAGTTTTTTGATTTTAAAATCCTTTAGTACCCTTCTATCCAACTTGTACTGTCCCTGAAATAATGACCTTTTCCTCAAACATAGTATTACTGCATCTGTTTCTCCCCTCTTTACTTTGGCTAGCAACACTAGGAGGACAGATAAATAACCAAGGCTGTCAGAAACATACATTATAAATCACTGGGAAATTGAGGTAATTTGAATAGTCTCCCTGAGTTCTGATATGTGTTTAACTACACACACAGCTTCAGGAAAGGCTGCAGGCAATTGCAAGCCATTAACCTGAGGCGCATCCCACATCCCACAGTGTGCTCTGCAGAACCTGACCCAGCACTGCTGACCTTAGGGGAGTGTTCTCCAGAGTTCATGGCTCACGTACTAAATGCTTAAATCCACCTGGAAAATCAACCAGATTGTGTTTTTCTTAAGAATCCTCTGCCAGTGTTCGGAAAACATAAATTATCACAAAAATTGTTAGCAAAACAAACAGAGGATTTCCAAGGGACCACAGAAATGTGGGTGTTTGCACAAGTTCAGCGTTTGCTTAGGGTCATTGGGAAATTCTAGCCTTTACAGGCTGAACTTTCCAAAGGCCTAAGGAACAGCTAGGACATTAATTGCAATTGAAAGCAAATGGAAACAAGGTGTCAGACCTCCATTTCTGCTCTCAAGAATTTTCCTGAGAAGTTAGCAACACTTCTATTAATGTTGAGGAGACCCAAATCTCTGTCTGTCCGGGCCCTGAGTGCACTCTCCTCAGGGTTCAGCTGCCAGGGTCAGGGTCACTAGGGGGGTTGTTCCAACCTGTGGTGGTTGCGGAGGGTTCTCAGCAATGCTGGGGATAGGACACTTTCAGCCAAGCCAGGAACTTTCGCCCTGTCAGAGCTACCACCTTGCAACTCTGCAGGAGTGTCCCAGAGGGATACCATAGCCTTGAACTATAACCTTTAAAGAGTCTGAGCACAGGCCACATGGAGACTCCCTGAAGCAAAGCACCCAACCTCTGAGAATATCTAGCTAAGCTGCAGCTGAGCCCCATCCTCCCATCCTACCTCTTACCCACAAGCCAGATCATGGGCTTCAAGAAAAATCCACTGGCATGGTGGGAAGCTTAGCATTTTTTTTTCGGAACAGTGGCATTTGGTGTTCTGAGAACATTCGGATTTATGTGCAGAGGAAGAACTACTCTGGTGCACTAAGACATCATCCACCAAGCAACACAAGATCAGTTCCCACCAGCAGCTTGGGAGAGGGCTTTTCCCAACAAGCAACTTACCTGCCATGGCATTTTCTCCACCTTTGTTCTAGATTTGGATATACAAATTGTACCGTAAAAATCATGAGTATAAACATATCTTTGATCAAAGGTTGGTGGTTGCTTCAAAGAATTGGGTGCCTGACTGAGAATGAGGTGTGAGTGTTGAAGCTGCAGCAATAATCTTGGGAAGCACTGATAGATGTTTTGAAGGAAATTAATGACAAATCCATCAGCACACCCTGGAGTTACCAGTTACAGTATTTCTCTTTCATTTTAAAGAGTAGGTGAGAACTGATTTGCAAAGTGCATTGTAATGAGCAACTGTTTATGAAAGAAGAAAACACACGCTGGTATGTGACAGTTCAGCTCTTGGCCTGGAAATATTAAAAGTTACAAATAGTATGACCTCTGATCAAATGATCAATACCTTTAAAAATAAGGATATGTACATATTGTTCTTTCTGTCTCAATGACTTTAACTGGGCTACAACTAGAGTGTCAGATTAGAAGATCATATTAACCTTTTCGGTTTTTAACTTCAGGGAGTAAAAAGACAAGAAATGTAAAAATAACCAAAATTAAACATAACTGAGTCTTTCACACATTCTATCCACACATCCACACAAAGGCAGCAGGTTCATAGTGGCATCACTTGGCACTGATGAAACTTGAAGCAATCCTGAATGAGGAAAGAGTCTCTTCTTGCAAACTGAATCATTCCATCATTTGGTCCTGTTTGTGCCTTCAACCAAGCTTGCAGAAAACACACAGAGAGCACTGCTTCCTTTGTTGAAGGCCCATGGAAATGTTTCTGATAAATTTATCTCATGCTGCCCTACATAATGGATGGTTCGAGTGCCTTGGTGAGGCTTCTGAAAGGGCTGACTGTCATCAGCTGATACCCCAGGCTTGTGTACAGACACTGTTGTGACAAAAGAGGCAGAATTCTAAAACAAACATCACAATATCTGATGAAAGATGGCCATCTCTTATCGGAGCCATTAAAATTCCAGTCTTGAAGGGAGAGTGGGCTGGATTGTCCCCTGGAATTTGTGGTCATCATTCAGCAGAGTGTGGTATTCAATAAATTAGTAAATAGTCCAGTAAGTGCCAAATCCATTTTTTATTACAGTGCTGTATGGCTGCCTTTTCTCTGATTGATGCTGTATGACAACATTTTGCTGATAAGAGCACTTGTGTGTGCTGACTTAGCTTGGTCAGGTGGGTATGTGTCTGCTTCCTGGGAGAATGGGCTTGGATGGAAAACCAGACTTGCCTTGTTTGAATTACCTGAATAAACCCAGCCTTGTAAACAGACTAATGTGAGGCCTTCTGCAGAAGGTGAATATCATTCTTGTAAATCTCAAAAAGCTGCAGGATATATATTTCTGGCTCTGATATAAGCCAACAGAAAAGAGGAAATTCACAGCTGGAACTTTAAACCTCTACTGTTGTAATTTTGCTCTGTATGAATTCACTCTACACATCAGACTCTCTAATTGCATGAAGAGACTGCAGTGAGACAAACAAGAGCAGAAACTGGGCATCCAGCTTTTTTATTTCTTTGACACTGGAAAATTTTACTCCAGAAATACTCAAGCTGAACTTGACTCATTCATATTAAGTAAAGGGGAAACTTGATCCTTACTTTGAGTTTCACTTTGTAGACACTGGTTAACATAGGTTGCTCAGTAGGACCTTCAACATTGCTATCACACACATATGGAAAGACTCTATTCTTCAGATACTTAGAGAAAGATACCCTATTTTCAGTTCACTTGGAAGGGTGTTAAAAATGTTTGAGATGCCCTTTTAAAATATGCAGTTTTTAGAAAAGAGATTCGAGTGGTTTTGAGTGCTGGGAAGTGTTAAAAAACATCCTAGTAAAGCCTTTAAAGATAATTTTTATCCCTCCAAATCCATTGCCTTCACCGTTGTATCAGTATCTTCTCTTTCCCTGTTTTCTTTCTGCCTGTTTTCTTTCTTTCATAACGTGCTTATGACAGATTTACGTTATGACTTCTCAGCTAAGCTTCTTATCCATTTACATGCATACACTATTAAAATAATCTTTTTTTTTTTTTTTTTTTCTTTTTCATGATTAGCTTTCATAGAATCATCACAGAATGGTTTGGGTTGGAAGGAACCTTAAAGGTCATCTCGTTCCAACCCCAATGCCATGGGCAGGGACACCTCCCATGACACCACCTTGCTCAAGGTCCCATCCAGCCTGGCCTTGAGCAGTTCTAGGGAGGGGACATCCACAACCTTCCTGGGCAACCTGATCCAGTGTCTCAATACCCTCACAGTGAAGAATTTCTTTCTCATGTCTAACCTAAATCTCCCCTCTTCCAGTTTGAGGCCATTTCCCCCTTGTCCTATCACCACATGGCCTTAGAACAAGTCCCTCTCCAGCTTTCCTGGAGGTCCCCCGCTGGTTCTAGAAGGCCACTTTAAGGTCTCCCCAGAGCCTTCTCTTCTCCAGACTGAACAAACACAACTCTCTTTCAGCCTGTCCTCCTAGGAGAGGTGCTCCAGTCCTCTGATGTGTCTTCATGGCTCTCCTCTGGACTCGCTACAAGAGCTTCACGTCCTTCCTGTGTTGGGAGCTGCAGAACTGAACAGAGAACTCCTGCTGGGTTCTTGTGAGAGCAGAGCAGAAGGGGAGAATCACCTCCCTTGACCTTCTGGCCATGCTTGTTTTGATGTGGTCCAGGATATGTTTGGCTTTCTGGGCTGCGAGTACACGTTGCTGGTTCATGTTGAGCTTCTCATCAACCAACCCCCCCAAGTTCTTTCCCCCAGGGCTGTTCTCTGTATCTGTACTTGGAATTGCCCCAGTCCAGGTGTAGAACCCTGTCCGTACTGAAATTTTTGAACTTCTGCTGCTGATCTTTCTGGGCTGTCACAGTAGTTGTGAGACTGACTGTCCTGTAGTTCTCTGGGTTTTTCTTTTTCCTTTTTTTGAAAACGGGGCCTATGTTTCCCCTTTTCCAGTGGGTGGGAAGTTCACCAGACTACCATGACTTCACCCGGGCTTCTGGTGGTTTTCTTTGCCCAGAAGTGAGATATTGAAGCAAAGGTTAGTCACAGGGTTTATGAGAAAACTGATACTTCCCAGTTGGAAAAGAGTTCTGAAAGTTCTCCTGGTTTGATCTAGTTGAGCTGAATGTGCTGGCAGCAAGGGCAAAGGTGAGGCATTATCTGGACAAAGTCATCCTAGTCAATGAGTGCATTTATTAAACTCCTTTTACTTTTCCTCCCACATGAGTAGGCTTCCATGGTGGTTGATATCATCACAATGTGTCTAGGGAGAGTTTCTCTACAAAACCCTGGAGGGAGAGAGGTTGTGCACAGCCAACAGGTAGTCAGGGGTCCGGAGGCATCTCCTTGTGCTATAATGACATGGTCCAGCACAGGGGAGATCTACAGATGCTACTGTAAAATGAGCAAACCTCTCAACATTGGAATGACAGAAGTTCAAGAAATATCAGTAATTTTGAAATTCAGCTAAAATAAACCTGCCAGAAGTTGGTCAGAAGTCTACTGAGTTAATTCTGGACTAGCTTATGGTAGGCCAGACAAGGAGTTATATGGCAGATTCTGAGAGGAAGGATCACACTTTAGCACATAACCAAAACCCTTTAGATGAAGCATGCTTAGACTTGAAAAGTAAATTACATAGAAACATCCTTCTGGAGTTTTGCCTCCCAAATCTCTGTGTCCTGGTAATGTTCTGGAAGGTGCCACACTTTCTGCTGAGATGTTGAAAGCAAACCTAGTAGCTAGAGACCTCATCTAATGGAGATGCCATCTTACTGGCCTTCTCCAATTGCAACCAGCAGTCAATACATTGCCATCTTTCTGAGTCTCTGGCTGCAGGCAGTGGGGAAAATAAGAACAGCAGCCACTGAGATTCAAAGAGTTGTGTGCAACCTGGACTGTACATTTAGCCAGTGTTTATTTTAAAAAGCTATTATCTACCAGCTGCTCTTAAACTCGGTTATGCCCTGCAAGAATCTTTGTACCATGTAATTATCTTGCCTCTCTCTAAATGTGTATTTCATTGGTTTGAATTAGCTGCTAGCTTGTAGTGATTATGGTCATCATTCATCTAGAACAACCCAAATCAGATTTGGAAGTGGTGACATCACCTATGTATTAGTAGCATCTGTACACTAGAGGCATGCTGTCCTCAACATAGGCCAAACCTGTCTTCTGCTCTCCTCTGGTGTGTCACAAAGTGACAAAGTTTATGCAGGAGAGACTTAGCTGCTTCTTCTGCAAGTGACATGTATTGCAGTTAATGTCAATTGGGTCCTTAGTTACAATTCTAAAACCCATGCCCTTGTGCATACATACTGAAATGGGATTTCCGCTTAACTCAGTGCATTTGCAGAGAGCATTCTTCAAATCTGTTATGTCGTCAGACATCTTCTTCTTAACATCTGTGACATATTGTATGATGTTGCTTCTGATCCCTCAGTAAACAGAAACCATATGAAGGTTCAGAGTTGGTGCTCCCTTGGGCCTACCTAAGGCTGACCCTGATTTTAAGGTTGTAGAATCACTGACAAACAGCAGAATGAAATACATTATTAATGTAACTTGTGTATAGAAGATTTCTAAGTTCATTTGAACAGGGACAGGCATAGCTGAGTTTTTTAAAGGTGCTGTATAATGGTAGGATGATTCTGCAAGAAATGTTGGCAAACCTACACAGGATTTTGACTTAACTTTCTTAGTGCATAGGAGGGAAATCTTTCTGCATACTGACCACATCAAAACAAGCATGGCCAGAAGGTCAAGGGAGGTGATTCTCCCCTTCTGCTCTGCTCTCACAAGAACCCAGCAGGAGTTCTCTGTTCAGTTCTGCAGCTCCCAACACAGGAAGGACGTGAAGCTCTTGTAGCGAGTCCAGAGGAGAGCCATGAAGACACATCAGAGGACTGGAGCACCTCTCCTAGGAGGACAGGCTGAAAGAGAGTTGTGTTTGTTCAGTCTGGAGAAGAGAAGGCTCTGGGGAGACCTTAAAGTGGCCTTCTAGAACCAGCGGGGGACCTCCAGGAAAGCTGGAGAGGGACTTGTTCTAAGGCCATGTGGTGATAGGACAAGGGGGAAATGGCCTCAAACTGGAAGAGGGGAGATTTAGGTTAGACATGAGAAAGAAATTCTTCACTGTGAGGGTATTGAGACACTGGATCAGGTTGCCCAGGAAGGTTGTGGATGTCCCCTCCCTAGAACTGCTCAAGGCCAGGCTGGATGGGACCTTGAGCAAGGTGGTGTCATGGGAGGTGTCCCTGCCCATGGCAGTGGGGTTGGAACGAGATGATCTTTAAGGTTCCTTCCAACCCAAACCATTCTAGGATCCTAGGAATGGTCAGATAGATAAACTTTTACACTTATTTGGATGGATGAATTTTAATACTTGAAACTGAGCCTCTCCCATGGCTGTCAACATCAGCTCTTAACACAAAAAAGACAAGCTCCTTGGTAGAAATAAAGTCCTGCCCTTTGAAAGCACTTTGCTTTTTGTGTTGCAGAGAAAAGGCTTTCTCCAGCTGATAGGGTGTCCAGTCTGAGACCTACTGTCTCTCCCTAGAAGCAGAGACAACACAAAGAAGCACCAAAAACTGAGAGGAAAAAGAAGTAAACAAATGCTTTGTGAGAAAATATGCCACATGAAAATAAAGGCAATCCCACACCATTCCAGCTGTACAAAATTCAGATCCTTAATTTTTTTTCCAAGTTAAGATATTAATAGCAGAGACCAGTGTCTTTGATGCAATTCTTTTTATGTACAACAATATAGACAGTCTGCTCTCATAAGCACAGTAGGACACAACCAACCAGAGGCAGCTTCTCACAGCAGCAGATCTTTCCCATCCAGCTCTCTGGCCTTTTGGGCTTCTCCCAGGACAGACATCCACCCACTTCCCTTCACTGCCTGTTTCCCATATGCTGTCTCCCTCCTTCCCCACCTGAACTGTCTCTTGTCCACCCAAACATGCTTGCTTCCCAAAATAATACTCAGACAAAGCCCAGCTTCACACAATATTTGGATTCCTGAGCTGTCTTTGTTTTGGATGGAAACATGTGCTTAGCAGTCTGTTGCAGCATCTTAAATGAAGGACAGTTTTCTCCAACATGGAATTGCAGAATCAGAAGCACAGAATCACAGAATTTTCATGGTTGGAGGAGACCTCTAAGATCACCTAGTCCAACTGTCAACCCAGAAAAAAACATGATGCCCACTAGATCATGTTGTAAAGTAACTCATCTACAGTTTTTAAATACAACCAGAGATGGTGGCTCTACCACCTCCCTGGGCAGCCCATTCCAGTGCCTAACTACTCTTTCAGTGAAGAAATTCTTCCTGCTATCTAGTCTAAACCTCTCTGCTGCAACTTCAAGACATTTCTTCTAGTCCTATAGTTATTTACTTGGGACAAGAGGCCAAGCCCCACCTCACTCCAGCCTCCTTTCAGGTAGCTGTAAGGTCTCCTGTCAGTCTCTTCTTCTCCAAACAAAACAATCCCACTTCATTCAGCCTTTCCACATAGGACTTGTTCTCAAAACCATTCACAAGCTTGGTCACTCTTCTCCGGACAACGTCCAGCAACTCAATGTTTTGTAGTGAGGGGTCCAGAAAAACAACTCTGCAGACAACAAGGTCAGTGAAGGAGGAGGGAGAGGAGGTGCTCCAGGCACCTGCAGCCTGTGATGAAGACCATGGTGAGGCACAGGAGTGCACCCTGTGGAAGGGATCCCCACTGGAGCAGTTAATGAAGAACTGCAGCCTGTGGGAAGGCTCATGTCAGAGAACTCAATGGAGGACTGTGTCCCATGGGAGGGACCCCATGCTGGAGCAGGGGAAGAGTGTGAGGAGTCCTCTGCTTGAAGAGGAAGGAATGGCAGAGACCACACTGACAAATGGACTGCAACTCACCCTGTACCTCTGGAGGGAAGGGAGAGGTGAGGGGAAGGTGTTTTTAAGATTTCTTTTTAGCTCTCATTATCCTACTCTGATATGATTAGCAGAAAAATTAAAATGATTTCCCCCAGCTGAATCTGTTTTGCCCTTGATGGTAATTGCTGAGAGATCTCCCTGTCCTTATCTCGACCTCAGAGCCTTTCATTATGTTTTTTCTCCCCTGTCTGGCTGAGGAGGTGGGGAGACAGAGTGGCGTCTGACCAGGGTCAACCCACCACACCTGTGCTGGATGTCCTGGGAAGGCAAGCCCCATAGCTTTAAAAAAAAAAAAAAAGCAAGAGGAGACAAACAGGGTAATATTATAGCGGGCTGCAAAGTGCAAGGGTAAAGGGTAAAGTTCCTAATCATGTAAGCAGGAGTGATGTAGGTCATTTACTTGGCGCCTTCAACAGCATTGCCCCTAGGGAATGAATCCCACTAAATGTTATCATCCCTCAGCAGGATTTTTCCTCAAAGCCCTGTAAAAGAGGCCAGGAAGTTACTTACATTCCAGGGCCAGCAACTGTTAAAGTCCGACTGATGCCCTGGCTAAAGGATATAGAGAATGGGACATTAGCAGAGATTTGGACTCTGTCTGTACAGATCTTCACAGATGGAGATTTTTACCCATTAGAGGACAGTAAAAGCACTATAGGGACACAAGCCAGAATGAATAGCTGAAACAAAAAAATATTCTTGTCACTTGGCTACTATCAATGCCAAAAGACATGGCTAGACAAGCTTATTTGCTCCATTTTGGGGTGGTCAGGAAGTCCTGAACCAGCCCTGAAAGATTCATGAATCTGTGACATTAGGATACAAAACACTTCACTGTGTCAGCCAGCGTGGTCCTACTGCACAGCTTCTTTCAAATGTAGTAGCACCCACAGGCAACCTGGCAACTTGTGAGAGCAATCTCAGCACTCTGGGAGAAGTAATGTTTTTTCTCTGAGATATTTGAAATATGGTATTTCTCTGAAACTGGAAAATTGGAAAGTTGGAAAATGCAGCCAAGAAGCAGTAGGAAAAGGATGAAGTTAATTTTTTCTTTAAGACATCTGTATCTGTCAAGCCAGACTTTGGAGAAGCAAGACTTTTGAAGTGACAATAATAGCCATTACAGACTTTTAAAATTGATATTTTTCATACCTCAGCTTGGGTATAAAGTGTAAGAAAAATGACAGGACAGCTAAAAGAGAGTGGCTTGGTCTCAGCATATTTTAAACAGCATGGAAACAGCTTGGATCTACACATCCATCTTGAGTGCAGAATACTGGAGTTGAGCTCCACTCTGCTAAAATATTAATTCAGTCCACATTAGCAGGATCTGTATTGCATTGTGGAGCTTAAAAAAGTAGCTAAGACTCAGGTTTTGAGAATTCATTTCCTTATAAACAAAAGCAAATAAGGAAAAGTTATTTTATCAAACTAAAGACAGGGGTCTTTAAAAAATCTGCAGTCAAAAGGAAAATGGAAAAAATAAAAAAATTTTTTCTGAAAATGAGTCTTGTTCCAACATAATGAATTCCATCCTGACCCAGCATCAGAAAGGGGTTTAATGAACCACAGCTGAGGTAGGAAGCAGAAATGTTCAGGTTTAAGGACACATGGTCTCCACTACATGAGGCTGAGGGAATTTGCATTGTGGCTTCAAGGGAAACTGCTTCCCTTGATCCCCTATTGCGGCCCAGTGCAACTCATGCTGATGAGAGAAAGAATTATCAGTAGGTAGAAAAATGCTGGTTGATGCTGCACATGAAATAAGTTACAAGGCTCTGCTCCTACATATAGGCCTATGCATCTTTCCAAAGGTACCTTTAAACACATAGATGTATCAGACTTAATTTCATTTAGTCCACTCTTCTTTCTAGTGATCTCCAGGGAGGATCAAATAAATGTAACCTGAAAGCTTAATTTCTATCATGAGAAGTCACCCTTTTGAACTGAAGAGGATGCCTTTTGTTCTGCAGAAATCTCTCCTGATTGTTCCAAATCCACAGAGAGAAAGCAGCAGCCTCAGACTCCAGATCTCTTTGCAGTATGGTACCTCTCAGGCAGGTGATGTGGATGTGAAAGACAGAAAGCTCCTGTCCACCCTGGACTCCTTTGGCCTTCCAGCCTCTCACAGCTTGAGCAAGGGGAGGAAAACACAACCACTGCTGGAACAAAATGTCCTCCTGAAAACAACGGATCTTCCTTACTTTAAGCATTTGCTAATTAAGGCTAAGCCAAGGAAAAAAGACCTGTTCTTTCTAATCTCCTCAGGAACACTCAGTTATGTTTCCTTCCTAACCCAGGCACTGCTATCATGCCAGCATGGGCCAGCAGGTCTTACTCTCTGGGTCAGCCTTTTTTATACAGCACAATATTTGCCTGAAATATGCAGAAAAGACAAAAAAAAAAAAACACCCAACCAAAAACCCAAAATAAACCAAAAAAACCCCACAAACACATTTTTTGTCTTATTTACAGGCACAATCAAAAAGAAAGTCAAGTAATAATCCTACCTTTCCTATTTATCATGCAATACAATGAGAAACCTGGGGTGCTGAGGGCTGTCTTGAAATTCCTGGAAATCCACAGACCTTTGCATGCATTCCCACAATATCTGACTAAAACTATGACTAAAAGTTACAACCATGGGCATGCCATGTGTGACAGGTGTTGTTTTTTTTCTCTTTTTAAAATAGAAAACAGGTTTATTTGATTTTTCCTCAGACTGAGATTTTGCCTCAGAGACTCCAGTTGGAAGGTAACTTGAAATTTTAAATGACATTTAAGGCTATGCTTGTAGTTTGGTGGCTGATGATAGCCCAAAACAACCGTAAAGGTCACTCCACTCTATCCTGGTACTATGTGGGAGTACCTGGGTTCTCACCACCTCTTGTCCTTGCAGCTGCTGGACAGTCTTTTGGCTACTTACAGGCTTATTCACTTCTGGTAATCTTTGTGGATGTACCTAGCAGGTTAAGGAGTTGCTGAGTTTGCTTTCACCTTTGACTGTACCTCCTCTGGAGAATGCCTTTTTTGGAGTGCATGGGCCCCATGCTGTTGGGATACAGAGCTCACCTGGCTTTGAGGAGAAGTTCAGGTGTCACACACGCAGCAGCAGGTCTTCTCCACACAAGCAGAGGTGTCCAGGATAATGTTGTCACTATGCTTTGGAGCTACACAGCTCACATGTGCCATGATCATATATCTACACCATCAGTCAGTCCTGCATGTAGCTCTAGAAACCATGGTGTGATAAAGTAGTGATAAAGTAGTACCACCAGTAGTGATAAAGAGGTCTCTTCTCAGACAAGGCAGCTCACTTGCATTAAGCTCTAAGCAGAGGGACTCTGCCTATGCCACTGACTGTCATTCTGTGGACAGTGTGTACTGGATTTTTCTTCCTTCAAGACACGTCTTCAGAAAAGACTTTGCATGCTCTTGTTCTGCCTTAACTTCCCTCATTCCTCTTTTGCCCTTGTTACTGAGGGAAATGGCTGTTTGGTTGGCCTGTCTCACAGTAGCAGTTTACTTAGCATCTGGGAGAAATCCTGAAGAAAAAAGAAAAAAAATCCATTCCAGGAAGCAAGACTTGTGCAAAGAGTATGGGTTCCATATCTGCTCCCTGAAAAGCATTTCAAATGCATCTTAATAACAAAGTGACTGAAGTATATTTGCATTTTATAAAAACGAAATGTGAAATCCTAGCCTAATGCTTTGAAATCAAATCTAACAGCTCACGAATTCCATGTGTCATGCTAATCTGAAGGCTCTGCCTACCATAAACATTTTGGAATCCACAGTTGTATTTAATGTTGCGTCTGTCACACTTCAGTGGAGGAAGAAAGAGGGAAGGTCTCTCTGCAGCACTGAAAGTAATAATCCTTAGAATAATCAGCCTTATATAGCAATCTTAATTGTAAAAATGCTTTTAAAAGAAAAAGGATATAGTAGAAGTTTGTTACAAGAACAAGATTATTTGGACATTGGATTTTTAAATTCTGTTGCCTAGTTAAATTCCCGCCATCTTTTCAATGACAGATTTAGCCAATTAACATGACCAATAAATTTTATGATGTGTAGATTAGGCTTTCAAAATTGATTAAACAATGCTTGGGAGGCAAGTGCAATTAGGCTATGGTGCAGTCCTGATGGTATTTGTAATTAACTTGGAGTTTCAACCTGAAAGACTGAAGGCCAGATGCTCAGCAAAGCACAACTGACAGTAAGATAATTAAGCTATATCACATGATGTTAGCTCCTGCTTGGGCTTAATCCAGAGCCATACCCTTATGCTAGAAGAATTATTTGAATTACACTCTACGAGAGGAGAACTCACTGGCTGTGGGTGTATATCATGATAAGCACCCTTAATCCCTGAATAAGCAAAATTGATAGATGGCAGAGAGTAACAGCACTGGTTCTGAGTTAGATCAGAAGCCCACCTTGTTGTCTATGGTGCCTCTGAGAGTGCTCCATAGAAGGTGCTTGGGGGTACACCTAGAACCTGGTGTCAATGGGACCTAAGCCACACGATTAAAATTAAGGATTATAATTATGGATGCCAAGGAACTGAAGAGCCAGGATGCATGGGTAGAGACAAATGCAAACAGGGCAACTTTTGCTGCTTTGCCCTTTGCCATTCACTCCAGGGAATTAAGAAGAATCTTAATTAATAAGATTATAATTTTAGCTTAAAGACTATGAAGCTTTACTGTGTATTTCTACATTCAGTGGCCTGTGGAGGTCATCACCATAAAGTCCTTGAACATCTTAAAACCCAAGAGCTGTTCTGAGTAGCCAAGAAAACTTTATGCACCCCAAGCAATATGGAAAGATGGTCATCTATTTCCTATAAAATGGTCACAACACATAAGTTGCAGTGAACTGTCATTTTTTAATGCATGCTTAACAAACCAGCTGCTTGGCTATGGACTGTAAAGACTGTTGTGTGGTTGCACATGATTATTTTTAGGAGGCAATCAGCATTTTTTCCTTTTCCCACAGAAGCTGAGATCAACAGCTTAATCACTGAAAAGATGAGAAGCCAAGGGTAAAAAGTACAGAAAAGTACATATAGCACTTCTGTATTCTTTGCTTGATTGTATTAATCTAACTGGTTATGAAGTCTGCGATTCCTCTTGTCCAGATTAATTTATCAAAGAATTGTCTAAGTTCTCTTTATTAGCAGTAGGGAAAAATAAGCACCCCCAGAGGGCAATAAATTCCAGCTATCTCTGGTGGCTGTGCTCGTGGCATGACTCAACCTCCAAAGGTGGCTATTTCTGTTGATACAGAGATTTTAAAGGACAAGCTTAGAGTAGGATGACCAGATTTTTAGTTAGCTGGAGAAACTCCACCCAAAGAGGCCAAAACTGTGAGGATTTTTCTAAAGAATCAGTTAGTGAATAAAGTAAGTAGGAAACTGAGAGGCAGAACAAAGCCCTGCTCTATGAGTTATAGCTTGTTTACATTTATCTTCATGTCTCCTTGTGACTGCTCTGTACTAAGACACAGCCTGGATCCTTACTCTATGTTGGCCAAGCAAACTTTTGAGGTGAATAAGAATTTTTCGGAATAAGGATAGGGACAGCACTAAGAATGCACATCTGGATTTCTTCCTGTGAGAAAAATAGGAATGAACAAGCTTACTTATCCTTTACTACAACAGATAAATGTCTTCACACACTAAAACCTACCTACAACAGGATAAGTAAATAGAATCCACAGCCTTTGAGCCAAGTTTGGACAACCCTGTTCCTGGAAGTAAAAATGGCTTCTTTTAAGATTAACAGTGCATTCTGCACCCTTCAGTTTAACACGGGAAATGGGAAGAAGGTCTCTGGAAAACAGCATCAGCCTTGGGCAATATGAGTATTTGCAAGGCTCTGGAACGTACATGCTTTTGCTGAGACCTTGCTTTCTTCTCATCCTATTTATCCAAAGCAGCTTGATACTTTCTTTTTCTTTTTATCTCTGTCCATTCTCACTTCTGCTTTTTTGGCTGCATTCTTGCAGTGTATTATGTTAGAGGTCAGAGGAGAAGATCATGATTCTTCCAACCATGAAATTGCCTGATGTCTGCTCATTGTACTTTCCTTTTCTTTTCCCCTCCTCCTCATGATTTCATGCGCATATGTGACTTCAGTCCCTGAAGCTTGTTCAGCATCATGAGATCCCCACCTATCCCCAATCACACTCCTTATCGTGCTGATTTATTTTAAACACATAATGATGATGCAAGCTTCTCTTAATCTCTTTTGTAGAAAATTCCCTCTGGCTATCTGTTCTTGAAGGCTATTTGTTTCATGATAGCTAGAATCCATCTGTGGCCTCTAAAGAAAATGAGCCTATAAAACTGGTGTTTCAAAATCCTAGAGTAACTTCACTTATTTTACAGAATGACAGAAAGAAGGAATTCAGATTCACTGGGTTTATGGTACTCCAGAGCACAGCTTGGTGTAACTTGTTGGTTTCAAACCATTGATGTAATTTCTGAACTTTTACTTTACTTATTTATCCTGAAAAACTTTGCCCTACTCCATTCTGGCTGTCTAGGAACTCTTTGTTTCAAAGGCAAAACTACTAATCAGTGCCATTTTCAGGGCAAAGTCTACAATAATTCAGTTTTATCATTCTGACTTGAATAAGTTACCCATCTGGGAGTAACCAAATTTGTTTCTGGGCACTCCTTTGTGTTAGTAAGTTGCATGGATGTAGGTGACACAAAGGTTGGTCTATTCTTTCTAATGGTATTTCTTGTCATGTCCTCTCCCTTACCCATATATCTGATTTACCAAGTGTCTGCCTTCAATGCCAAGGGCCTGGATGAAGCCAGAAGTTGCTTATTGAGTTCTCAGGTATTTCTATAGTCAGACAATCCTTTGTGTAACCAGGGAAATACTGTATTATGCTGAACTCTCAGTTACAAGTAATTGTGCATTTAAGAGATAATTATTTCTCATACCTATTGGTCTGAGTTATTAAGCCTTCAAATCTTAAGACTTGCATACATATTTTTGTTGTTGCCTTTTTAAGATGGTGGTTAAAATAAAGTATATGACATGTAGAATAGCAGCTTCCAAGCTGTTATATATTAATAAGGATTAAGGTGGATGTTTAATCTTAGGCACCTAGATATGCTTAGTAGATATGCACAGATCTACTCTGATAAGCAGACAGTGATTACCCCAGGATTTCTCTGTGATATGAAAAAATTGTCATCGTTGAAGGTGAAAGGATCCTACCTGATCTGATTTGCTCAGCTTACTATGTGGTCAAAAGCTAATGCAACCAGACTAATGCAAGTCAGCCTTTGCAGCACATCCAAGGCAAAATGTTTATGGCTTGTATTTTGGATGAAAAAGCATTAAAAATACAGAAATTTAGCAGAGCAATTCTGATAGAACTGGCTGAGTGTCCTGCCACTCAGAGATATTAAATTAAAGGACATTTTGCTGTACTTTCTGAATTGGCATGAACTTAACCCCAGGTTCCTGTCAGTATTGCCTCCCATGGCTGGGAGAGAGGATGCTGCATGCAAAACATCTACCCTGGAGGTCTCCACACCCACAGCATCGCCACCAGCCAAGGATCCAGATCCCAGAGACCTTCATCAGGCAAAACTCTGACGTGCTGCAGTGGCCCATGAAATCTGGCACTGACTTCTTATTGTTAAATGCTTTGGGACACCTCAAATATGAACGGAGCTATATAAAATTTAAGTATTGTAAAGAAAACAGCTGTCATGAATTAAGGCTACATTTAGATTTTGAGATGTGGATGACTGTCCAGTGGGGACGTGAACAGAAAACTCAACCCATTTAATTTTAAGATGGAGATTTGTCTTCTCTTTCCCAGAAAACAAAACCCCAGGGATTTTAAATCTATAAACCACATATAGCGTATCACCCAAACAATTTCTTTTGAGGTCTGAAAAACCCCTTGCTGCTAATTATTGGTTATAGATGGTTTGAGAGAAAAAATGTCATTTTAACACTGGGTTTAATTAAAATGCCTTTAATAACAGTCACAGCTTTTGAAGCACAAGTGCTAAGGCCAAATCCTGCTTTTGCAGTGAATTGAGTTCAGAAGAACTAGATGAGCAAGAAGCCCAAGCCAGATTTGGGCCAAACTTTGCAAAACAGTTTTGCTTTTAATGGGAGTAAAATCTGCTTTCCCAATACTAGCAGTTTCTGGAAAAGAGCAGATTTGCTGTTTGAACTTTATCACTTCCTCTTCTACAAAACAATGGGAAAGCAAAGGATCCTTTCCAGTTTTTCACCCCTTTAATTAATAAGACATTCTTTGGCATATGACAGGAAAAATATGTGATGAATGTACTTGATAGGTTATGATTAATAGTGGTCTAGGGAGGTTTTAGAGACATGAGACGCCCCATAAACACAGAATTAATACCAAAGTGAACATTTTTATAATGTCCATTTTGGCACTCTCCCTGACCTAAGATGTTAGTAGCTTTATATGTCACTTAATTAATGCTTTTAAAAAAATAAAATGCAAACAGCACTTTTCAAACCATAACAATTCTTTGCATGACTTATGTGGGTTTGAACTGGCACAGTTAGTCAAAACATTCCTAGTGCCACTTTATTTCCATAAACCATTTGTATTGTAAACCTTACCCAAAATTTCTGTGCCAGGTTTGAAGAGTTCAGGCAGAGGACACTTTGAATATAGGGGCTGGATGTAGCCCACTTATCGTAATGATTCAGTAGCGTAATTAGTAATATTTAGAGAATGAGAAGGAAGCTACACCATCAGTGTCTCTAACTTATAACCAAAGTCGGCAGCTAGGTACCTTCTATCAGGTGTCCTGTTTTCTTCCCACATTTTCCATAGTCTTCTTTTTATCAATGACATATCTATAGAAGCTTTTCTTGTTGCCCTTCATGTCCCTGGCCAGATTTAATTCTGTCTTGGCTTTAGCTTTCTTAACCTGATCCCTGACTGCTTGGTCAATTTCTCTGTATTCTTTCCAGGCTACCTGTCCTTGTTTCCACCCTCTGTAGGTTTCCTTTTATGCTTGAGTTTGACCAGGAGCTCCCTGTTCACCATGCAGGCCTCCTGGTGTTTTGCCTGCCTTCCTCTCTGTTGGGATGCATCGCTCCCAAGCTTGGTGGAGGTGATCCTTGAATCATAATCAACTTTCTTGGGCCCCTCTTCCCTCCAGGGCTTCATCCCATCATACTCTACCAAGCAGGTCCTTGAAGTGGTCAAAATCTGCCCATCTGAAGTCCAGGGCACTGAGCTTGCTGTGTGCCTCCCTTGCCACACTAAAGATCTTGAACTCCACCATTTCAAGGTCACCCATGAGTTTCACATTCCCTTTGAGTCCCCCTTTGTTGTTGAGGACAAGGTCCAGCATAGAAACTCTCCTTGTTGGCTTCTTTATCAGTTGGAGAAGGAAATTATTATCAATACATTTCAGGAACCTCCTGGATTGTTTATGTCCTGCTGCGTTGTCCCTCCAGCAGATATCGGAGAGATTGAAGCTGCCCATGAGGACCAGGGTTTGTGAATGTGAGGCTACTCCTGTCTTTCTATAAAGACCCTTGTCAGCTTGGTCTTCCTGGTAGGGTGGCTTGTAGCAGATCCCCACTGTAATGTCCCCTGTTCCTGTTCTCTCTTTAATCCTGACCTGCAAACTCTCTTTCAGCTCCTTACCCATCCCCAGGTGGAGCTCCCTACACTCCAGCTGGCCACTGCCATAGAGGGCAAGCAAAAACCCCTTGATTGCCTCCCCTGCCTGTTCTTCCTAAAGAGCCTTCATCCTTCCATTCCAACACTTCTGCTAGAGGACTCATCTCATCACAACTCTCCAATGCCAATAGGATCATAGCCCTTCAGCCACACACACTTCTCTAACTCCTTGTTTATTCCCCATGGTCCTATGGTTTGTATAGAGGCAGTCCAGTTGGGCCCTTGATAAAGCTGACTTACTGGCTGGAGTGTCTGGAGTTTCTCTGAGTTATTTCACCACCCCAGAACCCCACATCTGGGACAAATAAAATGTCCAGCTTGTCCCTAAAAAAAACCAAAAAAAAAAAAGGAGAATCAAGGTGTGTAGTGGAGGATCTTAAACCTCATTTCACTAAAAATATAAGATGCTTTGTCAAGGATGGCAGAACAGGGATATTGAAGGGGTTCTGATGAAAAGTTATATGCTGTGCTGTAGGAGGCCTTAAAGGGGTAAGCAATCACATAGTGTAGCTAAAACTATTTGAAGTACTGAGGAAGAATACATTATGCTATGCAAAAATGTAGGATGAAAAAATAAATATTAATATTAAGGATAAGGTCCAGGTTTTCCTGAATATGATAGCAGACAATTTTCTTTATCAACTAAGATAAAGTTCATTTAACAAGAGAGTGCCCTTAATTAGACTTTGTTTTTATAAGTGATAAGAAATAAAAACTTGTTTTAAGTGGATCATGGGCTGATTCAGTTTAAATATAATTTAAGGATAAACAAAGACAGTTTTTGTAATTAAGGTTTTAGATTTCAAAAGGATAAAGACTGGAAAGCCAAGGTATCTAATTAGGGAGCTATCCAAAAGAAATCAAGGACCTGAATGCAGAGGAAACAGAATTACTCAAAGTCAAAGGGATGAAGCCTATCTGCAATCTGTATCATAAGCAAAGGAAAAATCTTTATAAACTTCTGGGGAAGCACTCTGAATAGAAAGAGACAAACACTACTTTAAAGAGTATATTAAGATTTAAAAAAAACCCTTCTCAGTAGAAAAAAGATTGAATGATCATCAATATGAGCTACATTAGAAGTCAGGAAACATACAGGTAAAGTGAGAATGAAATTCAAACTTAATTATACCTTAATTAAGACATTAAGCAAAAAGGCAGTTTAACCACATGTGTTAGATTGAAGAAAATGTGCAGTCCTTCTGGAGTAAAAACAGTGTAGAAATCAGTTATGATTCAGGTACAGTTTCAAACCTCTTCCTTGTCTTTAGTAAAATCAAAGAAACAGAATAGGGTGGGTAGTTAAAGATAGGCTCTATTGAAAACACACACAGCTGAAGTTGAAGCAGAAATCTTTGGACCAGACAAAGGAACTCCCTCCTGGAACTGTGAAAGAGTTGTCACAAGAAACTGGGGATTGGGTAATAATTTTTGTACTTTTTAGTTTAAATTGGCATGGTGCATTATGGTTGCACATGACTGATGTAATTCTGCTGCTTGTGAAAAGATGGAAGTAGCCCACTGACTACTAGGGACCAACCTGACTTTCACAGTGTACATAATATAATAAAGAATTTTGAGAATTTTGGATGAAAGTATATGTAGAGAGAGAGAGAAAAAAATATATATATAATGCTGTATGGCTTTCAGAAAACTGAATAATGCAAGAATAAATGGATCTATTTCTTTGGTCATGAACATGCTTTCCTAGACAAATGAAATGAACCGTTCTCTCTGGATTTCAGGTAAACATTTGATATGAAACCATAGGGAAAAAAAGTTACATTATGTGGAGAAGCTAAGAATTAGTATAATAACTATAAGGTCAATAGGGAACTGCCTAAGGGGCAGCTCACAACAGGTTCTGCTGAAAGAGAAATTATCAGGTGGGAGGAAAAAAAGTTTGAGGGGTTGATCTTAGGACCTTTTTACTTAATAGCCTCACTAGTGACCTTGCAAAGGAAAATAGTAGCAAATGAGAGATATTTACTGATGACATAAAACTGAAAAGCATGAAATGAATTGGAAAGAAAGAAATGGATAACCCTGGGGGAGCTGGTGCACTAGAAGTGAGATCATGTGTAACAAGAACCCAGAGCAATGCCCTTCCACTGAGGCATCAAAGACAAGAGTCTGCCTCCATCTGTCTGCTGCTGGCTAGCTAGAACCTTCAGAGGGATAGCTAACTAGTATTATGCACATGGATGCAGGTTGAATAGAGACCATCTGCCTCCAAACCATGAATTTCTACTGGAAAGAAACATCTGCATATGAATGGACTGCTGGATGGGTCTGAGCCATGGACAGGATGCACCCATGAACAAACCCATACAGTGCTGTGGTGAGTATTTAGAGGAAGTACTTCCAACAGGAAAAGGAAAAGAGCATTGTTGCATGAGAAGCAGTGGAGAGTCCACAGTTTTCTTTCCTCCTCGTCAATTAGCAAGAAAGAAGCACTGAAACTGAGACAAAATGCAGTGAAGGACTTCTTGAAATGGAGAGACTACTTCCTGAGAAAATATAACAGGGCTTGTTTAGGTCAGCAAGGTGAAGTTTGAGATAAGGCAGCATAGTTTTCTCCAAGCATGTTGGGGATGGAGAAAGGAGATCTGAGAAAAAGATCTATTTAAAGCTGAAGGACAGCTCTGGCACAAGAGCTGTGTATACTGCTGCTCAGAGCTATAAGCTTTTGGAACAGTTTGCCATCAGCAGTGTGTGAAGGAAAAAAACCTCACTAGCCCATTTTTTATCAGCTTGTGCAATGGACTTTACTTCCACCAGCTGCCTGATGTAGCCAGGCAAAAAGCCAAGCAAAAAGCCTGAAGCCTGCAGGACCTCTTCCAGTCCCACACTCTGAAGCTGCAGCCACGTGCACCTTGCCAGCCACTTTCACAGAGTATCTCTGAAGATTTCAATATAACCAATTCCACTTAAAACCCATCATCAGAAACTTTCAGATGTTTTGAAGATGCTACCTTTGAAAGAAAAGTTGGAGGCCTGCAGAGTGCTATTTCCACCCCTCTGGCAGGATCAGCCATGTTGGGATTTTAAGAGTTAACCAGGCTCACAAACACTGAAGTTGAAAAAAGGAGCATGGAGGGTGTGGGGCAGGAGAGAGGAATTGTCAAAAGAAGGCAGGTTAGGGTAAGACCTTACTGAGCCCTGTCCTTTCAAATTTCCTGTGCTTGACACATCATCAGGATGATGTCAAAGTGACTTAACCAGCTATGACACTTCATTCCAATGATGTGGCCAAGCAGAGGAAATTTGAAAGGATGTGGCTTATGGTACTGAAAACAATCATTTAGAGAAATGCATGACTGCTGTTTTTCAATTTAAATGAATTTTAAGCCTTTTCTCCCCTTTTCTAAACACATATTGCACCACTTGGAATATTTGCATTGCTGCTGAGCTTGCCAAAGGTTGTTAAATTGGCTTTATTGTGATAGGCAGCCCCTAGTTTTGATGTGGGGTTTTCATCATAGTTTCTTTTTCATATTTTTACTTATGTTTTGTTTTATAACATCTACGTCACTGCATGGGTAACTCCTAGAAATAAAATCTAAACTCTGTCGTTATTGTGGCCGATGATTTTAATATTATTACCTTTTAGTAACACCAAACAAGCAAGCTCTGAGCCCAGAAGCCCCATAGCTTTCATCACACCTGCTTCTTCTTGTGCCCACTCAATTTACAGCCCTGCTCCATAGCCCAGGCCAAGCACTTGGTGCTGGGGATGATGGAAAATCCCCACCTATCTGTCCAAATACTGTGTCAGAGCCTGGGACAGCTCTGCTCCATGTAGGCAACTCTGAAGTGACCACATCATTCAGCAGCAACTAACCTGGCCACCAAAGGTGCCTGCAAGGGCAGCTCACCTTAACTCATGATAAGTCCCCACTGCTGTGAGGAGGGCAGGGGGAAATTGAACACAGCAGGTTTTTTGGGGGTGTCAGATGTTCTTTGTGGTGGATAGATGCTGCTGTTTCCATCTCTCTCGGATTCTTCTTGGGAACTTTATATTAAAGTATATTCTCAACCTTGAGGGACAGTGTGCCTCATGATAATATGGAAAGACATATTCCAGAGAACTGAAATGCTTTGGAAGCATAAAATTTCAAAAGAAAACTCATTTTCCAAAATGTCTTAGCCATGAACAGGCTTCAATAACCTGACTCAGAGCTACAGTAGCATCTGAGTTCTCAAGACACATTGAAATCTGTAACTGTTCTGTATAGAATCACTGAATAGTTTGGGTTGAAACAGATATGGAAGATCATACAGTTCCAACCCTCTGCATGGGCAGGGACACCTCCAACTAGACCAGGGTGCTCAAAGCCCCATCCAACTTATCCTTGAACTCTTCCAGGAAGGAGGCAGCCACAGCTTCTCTGGGCAACCTGTGCCAATGTCTCACCACCTTCACAGTACCCATTCATGGGTAACAGGAGAGAACAAATTGTACAGAAGTCTATTTAGAAGATGGGCAGTATATCTGTGTTTTGGATACTTAGGCCTAATTTGGTTGCAATAAAACAATTTCTAGGAAAAGAGGGACAGTTGTACCACAAAAAATATAACAAAAGACACCTTATACATCACCCAAAAGAACTCATAATGTTTCTTTTGGTACGAAAAAAAGGCCACATAGATTTTAAAATGTTAAGGGATAAATTAATTCATTTATTTTTGAAGGTGGAGAAACAAGAGAAAATTTAATATGAAATGAAAATTAAACACATGTAACTCCATTACTAAAATACATAGTAACTATAGCTGTTAAAAGGTGTAAGGATGAACATAACTTCAGTACTAGCATTCTGTGTCATCAAAACCACATAGCTTTTACTGTGAATCCTTTCTTTGCTTTTGCCAGTTTCGTTTTGTTAGATGCTGGTCTACAGTTTCAGCTTCCACTGGTGCTTTAAGCAACGAAAGCTTTATCTTAAACATGGTACATAACATTTTCTGGCAAGTCTTAAATCCTCAAAGTCATCTTATCTCTATGGTGACAAGCCTGCATTTGGAATAAAGTATCAAGGCTTTTCTGAGTAGAGGCATTTTGAGATAATACCAGTGCATTTGATTTATGGCAGTTCTCAGCTCCTATCATTTGGAAAAAAAACAAATGACCACCTACAGGTTAGCAACAGCTCTTTCAGGAATAACTATTCTGTAGTTTAAAAAAACCCCAGCTTTATATAACCTGAATCAAAGTATTGATAGTTTGCATAAAATGTTATGCAAACTTGCTGAGAAGACTGGGTTTGTTCAGCCTTGAGAAGAGAAGGCTTAGGGAAGACCTTATTAAAATGTTCCAGAATCTAAAGGGCAGAGACCAAGGAGATGGTGACTCCTCATTTTACAAGGAGTCACATGGACAAGACAAGAGGCAATGGGCACAACTTTCTCTTGGGGAGATTCTGTTTGAATACAAGAAGAAAATTTTTCACTCTGAATCATAGAATCATAGAATCAGCTGGGTTGGAAGGGACCTCAGAGATCATCAAGTCCAACCCTTGATCCACTACCACTGCAGTTACCAGCCCATGGCACTGAGTGCCACATCCAGTCTCTTTTTAAATATCTCCAGGGACGGAGAATCCACTACTTCCCTGGGCAGCCCATTCCAATGTCTGATCACCCTCTCCGTAAAGAAATTCTTTCTAATATCTAACCTAAACCTCCCCTGGCACAACTTGAGACCATGCCCTCTTGTCTTGTTGAAAGTTGCCTGGAAAAAGAGCCCAACCCCCCCCTGGCTCCAGCCTCCTTTCAGGGAGTTGTAGAGAGCGATGAGGTCTCCCCTGAGCCTCCTCTTCTCCAGGCTGAACACCCCCAGCTCCCTCAGCCTCTCCTCACAGGACTTGTGCTGGAGTCCCTTCACCAGCCTGGTTGCCCTCCTTTGGACCTGCTCCAGGACCTCAATCTCCTTCCTGAACTGAGGGGCCCAGAACTGGACACAGGACTCGAGCTGTGGCCTCACCAGGGCTGAGTACAGGGGCAGAATCACTTCCCTGGACCTGCTGGCCACGCTGTTCCTGATCCAGGCCAGGATGCCATTGGCCTTCTTGGCCACCTGGGCACACTGCTGGCTCCTGTTCAGCTTCCTGTCAATCCAGACTCCCAGGTCCCTCTCTGCCTGGCTGCTCTCAGCCACTCTGTGCCCAGCCTGGAGCTCCCCATGGGGTTGTTGTGGCCAAAGTGCAGGACCCGGCACTTGGCCGTGTTGAACCTCATCCCATTGGAATCAGCCCAACTCTCCAGTCTGTCCAGGTCCCTCTGCAGAGCCCTCCTGCCTTCCAGCTGATCCACACTCCCCCCCAGCTTAGTGTCATCTGCAAATTTGCTGATGATGGACTCAATCCCCTCATCTAAATCATCAATAAAGATATTAAACAGAACTGGGCCCAACACTGATCCCTGGGGGACACCACAGGTGACTGGCCACCAACTGGATCAGCACCGTTCAGCACCACTCTCTGGGTCTGGCCCTCCAGCCAGTTCCTAACCCAGCACAGAGTGCTCCTGTCCAAGCTGTGGGCTGACAGCTTTTTCAGGAGAATGCTGTGGGAGACGGTGTCAGAGGCTTTGCTGAAGTCCAGGCAGACCACATCCACAGCCTTCCCCTCATCCACCAGGTGGGTCACCCGATCATAAAAGGAGCTCAGGTTGGTCAGACAGGACCTGCCCTTCCTGAACCCATGCTGGCTGGGTCTGATCCCCTGTCCATCCTGTAGGTGCTGTGTGATTGCACTGAGGATGATCTGTTCCATAGCCCTGCCAGGCACTGAGGTCAGGCTGATAGGCCTGTAGTTTCCCAGGTCCTCCTTCCGTCCCTTTTTGTGGATTCATGTGACATTCGCCAACTTCCAATCATCTGGGATGTCCCCAGTGAGCCAGGACTGTTGGTAGATGATAGAGAGAGGCTTGGCGAGCTCTTCTGCCAGCTCCCTCATCACCCTTGGGTGGATCCCATCTGGTCCCATAGACTTGTGGGGATCCAAGCAGCTCAGTAGGTCACTGACTGTTTCCTTCTGGATTACAGGGGGGCTGTTCAGATTCTTGGCTCTTTCTACAAGCTCCAGGAGCCATCTGTCCTCAGGACAACCTGTCTTACTGCTGAAAACTGAGGCAAAGAAGGTGTTAAATACCTCAGCCTTTTCTTCATCTTTGATAACTATATTCCCGCCCATGTTCAGTAAAGAATGGAGGTTCTCCTTGCCCCTTCTTTTGCTACTGATGTATCTGTAGAAGGACTTTTTGTTATCCTTCACAGAGGTGGTGAGATTCAGTTCAAATTGTGCCTTTGTCTCTCTAATTTTCTTTCTACACAACATAACTATATTCCTAAATTCTTCCTGAGTAGCTAGCCCCTTTTTCCATAATTGGTAGGCTCTCTTCTTTACCCTAATTTCTTTCAAAACCTCCATGTTCAGCCAGACCGGTCGTCTTCCCCACTGGCCCGCCTTTCGGCACACTGGGACAGCCTGCTCCTGTGCTTTCAAAACTTGCTTCTTGAAGTACGTCCATCCCTCCTGGACCCCTTTGTTTTCAAAGGCTGTTTCCCAGGGTACACTCTGAACTAGTCTTCTGAACAGGCCAGAATCTGCTCTCCAGAAGTCCAACATAGAGGTTTTACTGATGGTCTTCCTTGCATCCCTGAGTATTGAAAACTATTATTTCATGATCACTGTGTCCCACATGTCCACCGACCACCACATCTCCCACCAGCCCCTCTCTGTTTGTGAAAAGAAGGTCAAGCAGGGCTCCATCCCTGATGGGCTCATCTACCAGCTGGACCAGGAAATTATCCTCTATACACTCCAGGAATCTCCTAGACTGCCTCCTCTCTGCTGTGAGGAGTTCCCAGAAGATGTCTGGCAGGTTAAAGTCACCCACGAGAACAAGGGCTGACGATTTTGAAACATCCACCAGCTGCTTGTAGAATAATTCATCATCCTCATCATCCTGATTGGGTGGTCTGTAACAAACTCCCACCAGGATATCAGGCCTTCCCCCTGATTCTGATCCACAGGCACTCAACCTTATTATTACTGACTTTAACTTCTACAGAGTCAAGAGTCTCTCTGTCATATAGAGCTACCCCTCCACCTCTCTGCCCTTTCTGAAGAGCCTGTAGCCACCCATGTCAGCACTCCAGTCATGGGAGTCATCCCACCACATTACTGTGATAGCGACTGCATCATAGCTTTCCTGCTGCACGATGGCTTCCAGCTCCTCTTGTTTGTTGTCCATGCTGCGTGCATTGGTGTACATGCACTCCGGCTGGGGCTGCTGATTTGGGTCTTAATTTGGGCTGTCCACCCTTGGGCTCCTTCTGGAGAGCCCGCTTTCAACCTCTTTCCCCTTCAAACCTAGTTTAAAGCCCTCTTTATCAGCCCTGCCAATTTATGGGCGAGAGTCCTTTTGCCCTTTCTAGATAGATCCATCCCATCTGGTTTGAAGAGACTAGGTATGATGAAATTTGGCCCATGGTCATAAAACCCAATGGTCCGCTGGTGGCACCGATCCCTTAGCCACCTACTGATAAGATAGGTTTTCCTACTCTTCTCCTCATTCATCTCTGTTACTGCAGGAACTGAGGTGACCACCACCTGTGCTCCTGTCCCATCAACTAATTGACCCAGCACCTTGAAATCCTTTTTCATTGCCTTGGTATGCCTTGGTACTTCTTCCATTAATGTCATCACTGCCAGCCTGGACTAGCAACAGTGGATAATAATCAGAGGGCTGAATTAGCTGAGGGAGTTTCCGACTAATATCCCTCACCCGGGCCCCAGGAAGGCAGCAGACCTCCCTGTGGGATGAGTCCGGTCAACATATAGGGCCCTCAGTTCCCCTCAGAAGGAAGTCACTAGCTACAACCACCCTTCTTTTCTTCTTTGTAGATGTAGTTGTAACCTTTCTGGTAGACAAGGGGTGAACAGGAGACCTTCCAGACAGATCTTCCTCTTGTCTGTCCTCTGAGGACAGTCAGACATTGGAATGGTCTCCCTGGGGAAGTGGTGGATTTCCCCTCTTTGGAAAGTTTTAAATCTGAGCTCGACAGGGTGCTGGGACATGTCATATAAACAATAATATTAGAAGGGTTGGACAAGAGGATCCTTGAGGTCCCCTCCAACCTGACATTCTATGAATCTACATGCTACTGCTGAAATGAAATGGACACACGTGTCATCTCTGTTTGAAGTACAACAAAACTACTTGCTGAGAAGAAGTAGGAGGGGAAGGAGACCATGCCAGGACTAAGAAAGAAAAAACTTTTTCCCATGAAGTAATTTTTACAAATATTTTTGGCTGTCTTCTTTACTCATGTAAACTCATTTCCACATGAACTGTAGCTGTAACATTAGCCAAGAGCTGTTGGCACATTTATCTTCCGACTGAAAAGGGTGTGATGTTCAATTCATGTGAAATCCTTTATAAGGACACTGAAAAAGCCAACTGCCTAATAGCATGATGTTTCCTGTTCCAATGGAGAAGACCAACACATCTCTCACCAGTTGTAGACGAGCACAATTTCCATACTCAGCTGTCATGGGCAAAGCATCATACTGAAAACTTGTTGAAATACTGATTTTTCTGCTCAGGTAATACTGAAATTGGCTGCAGGAGGTCTTTGAGTACTTCTGAGGTAAGGTCTGGTGCTTTGCTGGCATCATAAGGACAGTGAAAATAAAAAGGATTCATCTAAGGATGTGTGATAGAGACCGTGAACTTGCTAGTGGAACATTCGGTTCAGTTTTTCTTAAGAGAGTGTTACAGTGTTATTTTGCAGTAATATTTTGCCAGGTAATTCTTTCCAAAGCCCATCAACAATTCTTTCATAAAGCTGCTATAGAAGATTGTGAGACTGACATGACAGCTTTTAAAATGAATTTGTGAGGGCAGATATTAACAGTTTTCTGAACTGAGGTATGATGCTAGTTCAGTCATAAAAACATGGTGTAAACTGTTCAAAACACGTTTGGTTTCAATTGTCTGTTGATTTCACTCAATTTATAGGTATCAGATCTTTGCCAGTGAGAGTAAAGATTTTTTTTTTACTATCAATTGATGCTCACACTAAGTCCTCAGTTTTTTGGTCAAATTTTAAGTTCTGTTGGTTTTAGCCTTATAAAAAAAGAGGAAGCAAAATGTGCCAAAATCAGCTCCCCTAGAACTCCTTGATATTATCTGACATTTTCATATGAATGCCCCTCTAGGTCTCATGATCTAATTATTCATGAACACAGATTTATAGCATCACTTCTTTTTCCAAGTATGTCAAAGTGGAAACTAGCATTTCAGGCCCTTTAAACCATTACGAGAAATATGATTTGGGGAAAGAGGTGTAGGAGGAAAGGTAATAACAGCAGTCATATAATACCCTGGGGAAAATCTGTTTCCTTCAAGAAGAACCATCTTTTGTCTTTTTATGGAACTTATTGTTAAATGAGATATTTGAAAGGAATTCCAAACTAGTATCTCAAAGGGATCTGACCAGACAGAAACATGTGATTTTGAAATGGTGCTGAGCTGGAAGGCAAGACAAGAGCAGCACATCTGTGGATGCTATAGAGACCAAGAAGCTTTGGGTGTCTGCCTGCCCAATATTTGCTGAGTACTTTTGTGTTGTTACTTACTTCACTCTGACACAGACAAGATCCATGGACAGGCCGCATCTAACTACTGTCTGAAACAAGACTAAACGTCCAACATTAAAGTGCTGTCCTCACCAACATATATATATATATTTTTAAAACAGAAAACAATACTTTTGCAGTAAAAAAGTTTAAGAAATGAAAATGAAAACATTTGCATAGTTGTATGCCAGCAACTGTAGTACATAACATTTGTAGTCACCGCAGATAACCCCCAGACCAAAAAATGACATGTTGCTAAAATAAAATTTCCATTGCTGGATGCCTCCTATGAATTCCCCCAGTTTCTCTCTTTCTCCTATGTTTACTTCCTCCTTATGTCTAATCTGACCTTATTTCTAACCTGCTGCTATTCAAATGGCTATTTTGAATGCCATTTTGGCCTTTGTTCCCCATTCGTGTCATAACCACAGGGATTCTTATGTTCACTTCAAGCCACTTCTTGGGCTGCCACAACATTTTTAAGCCATGACAATCTTCTACAAACACTGGAAGAGCCATTCTTCATAAAAACACTTTATCAAACCAGAGTTTCTAGCATTTCATTTAGCTTTCCACAGCTGCCACATGATGCATAAATCACAGAGAAAACAGGCTTGTAGTAAGATTCACAGAGACTTCCTTTTTTCTGTCAGCTTTTAGGCCTCGGGCACTTTGTTATACACAAATCTCTTTCAGTCACCATATTTATATTTACAAACCATGGACCCAAAAGAAGCTGCCATTAGTAACTACTGTTATTAGGCAGGGAAGAAAGCCCTCAAAGATATCCAGCCTCATCAAAGGCTTAATGAAGTCAGTAATAGCTTTTTCTTTTGATCCATTAGGCATTAAACAAAAACATCACCCAAGAAGAAATACTCAAATAGGATATAAAAAGTCTATTAAAAAAACCACCCCTAAACCATGTTAATTCTCCATCTCTTTATGGATTGTGAGCTTGCCAAAGCTCTTCTGCTGCTGCCTCTTCAGCCCCGCAAAATATATTCTGATTCAGTCAATGCCACTGAGCTGGGCTGTGTGCCAAGGTTTTCTAAATTATCTTTCTTCTTTGCATTTGTAGGGCAGTTTTGTTTACTGTCTTGCATGACTGGGGAAGGAACTAATAGGGAATTCTGCAAACTTTTTTAATATTAAGCCCTAATCCACAAAGATCTATCTATCTATATCTACCTTTATACCAACAGTCCTCTCCTTTTGATAGGAATTTAACAGTGACAAGTACTCTTTTTTTGTAGACTAACTGTACTAGGTAATTCTTCAAATCATCCATCTAAAAAAATAAAAATCTGGAAAAGATCATTGTTGCACAGGAATAGAGAATTCAATCCAGTCACTGTTGCATATAATTATTACATCAAGGATTTTAGGAGCCATGCAGGAGTACTGATGTCCTAGTTGGATAGCTTTTGTAATAAAGGTGGGAAATTATATCAGACTAATCTGTTTTACATCAGAAAGGCACTGTAGTCAATAGGAAGCTTCATGATAGTCTCTGTACTGTATTTAATGTCAGCCTTGACACTGGCTGCCCAACAAGGGATACTTCAACTATTTGAACTCAGATTGTTCCAGTGTGGAAAGAAATAGACATCCTGCCTGTGAGAGAATGCAGGGCAAATCTGGAGGAATAGAGGGCTGGCTGGTCTAAAATTACTTGGGCTAGACAGGAGATGTAGACCTTGGTAAAGAGAAGAAGTCAATCTTGGGGGGTGCCATGAGATGGGTGCCCAGGCAGGCACTCAGGATGAAGAGAAGGACTGAAGTTGTGTGTATGTTTGTTCAGATAAATTTGAGATGAGAGTCTTTTTTAATCACATGACCCAGAAAAAAAGGTTTATACCATGTTTTGTTGTGTTCCTTCATCCCCATTTCACTCTTGGGTTGGCCCAGTGGCAGGGCATGGTGCCACCAGCACAGCTATCAGTGCACAGTCAAGAGAATATGTGGGTTTCCTATCCAGGCTACAAAGAAGAGTAAGACACCAAAACCATGTCCCTCCTGCAACCAGCATGTATGCTCATGCTACTTTAAAACTACTTTGCTCAGTCAAAGTCAACTGTACCTGATACCTCAGCGGGAACTTTACCCTAAGCTGTTCAAGCCTCTTGGGAACCCCGTGGACACCCTTGGGCATAGCAGTGTCTGTATTGTCCTGCTGACACTGCCACCAGCAACCTGTGAGAGAAGGACTGACAGGATGAGGGTTTGTGTACCTGCCCTTTCCGTAATCCCACACGGCTCAGCAGTGAGGCTGGAACAAAGCAAGCTCTCACCCGTTGGTTACTGGGAATCTGTTTCATTGTAAGTGCGGTTGCTTCTCAAAATCTGGCATTTTTTTGCAGGGGTAGATAGGCAGACGTAGATGAGGGGTAGATGAAGTTCAACACGGCCAAGTGCCGGGTCCTGCACTTTGGCCACAACAACCCCATGGGGAGCTCCAGGCTGGGCACAGAGTGGCTGAGAGCAGCCAGGCAGAGAGGGACCTGGGAGTCTGGATTGACAGGAAGCTGAACAGGAGCCAGCAGTGTGCCCAGGTGGCCAAGAAGGCCAATGGCATCCTGGCCTGGATCAGGAACAGCGTGGCCAGCAGGTCCAGGGAAGGGATTCTGCCCCTGTACTCAGCCCTGGTGAGGCCACAGCTCGAGTCCTGTGTCCAGTTCTGGGCCCCTCAGTTCAGGAAGAAGATTGAGGTCCTGGAGCAGGTCCAAAGGAGGGCAACCAGGCTGGTGAAGGGACTCCAGCACAAGTCCTGTGAGGAGAGGCTGAGGGAGCTGGGGGTGTTCAGCCTGGAGAAGAGGAGGCTCAGGGGAGACCTCATCGCTCTCTACAACTCCCTGAAAGGAGGCTGGAGCCAGGGGGGGTTGGTCTCTTCTCCCAAGCAACTTTCAACAAGACAAGAGGGCATGGACTTAAGTTGTGCCAGGGGAGGTTTAGGTTAGATATTAAGAAAAAAATCTTCACAGAGAGGGTGATCAGACATTGGAATGGGCTGCCCAGGGAGGTGGTAGATTCTCTGTCCCTGGAGCTTTTTTAAGAGACAGGATGTGGCACTCAGTGCCATGGTCTGGTAGCCACGGTGGTAGTGGATCAAGGGTTGGACTTGATGATCTCAGAGGTCCTTTCCAACACAGATGATTCTGTGATTCTGTACACAAAGATAAAGAGCTTTGCATCTTTACTTTCAAAGAAGAAGCCATCATCACTAATTCAAACAGATGACTCCATAGTTATACTCCTATTAGTGTGATTTATAGAAAATATAGTGCTAGCCTCATTGCCTGTGAGGAACAAAGACCTGACAAGTAAGCCCCACTGCTTGTGGTTGCCTAGCCCCTAACTGAGTTGCAGGGAATTGTCCACCTTTTCAGGCAATTCAGAACCTTGCCTCTTCCATGGAGCCAGCATGCTAATTCTTTGATTTCACAAACCAGAACTAGTTTTATGTCTTTCAAAGGATAGGTGAAAGGCCTGCTCACTCTGTAGCCAAGATCCCAGCAGTTAAACAATCTCTTTTCATCAAGGAAACATGTACAGCTCCAGCATCTGCCTGGGGACATTTATGTGTATGTTACCCATCACCCTGGCTGAAAACTTCTGTCATGCAATCATTTCATGTGAGGCTCTGCCAACCCTTCTTGTACCTGTTTTAACTATTTCAATACTGGCTGGGCACAGAAGGAGAGAACAGCTCCATATCTGCATGGTTTTATAGCTCAAATGGACAGGGAGAGGTTGTGTTTCCACTCCCAGACCCAAGACAATACCTGAAAAAGCACCAAAACTACATGAGAGAGGAGAGGTTGCCCCTACTCCATTAAAACTTAAATTACTTTACACAAGGTAGAACTTTAATGTTCCATGCTGGCATTCATCCACAAATACATTGTGATGGCTCCAGCTAAAAGGTAGATTAGAGCTTTTATCCAAGAGGTGAAAATGCAGTGCCAAATGCTCTCTGGAGAGACTTGGATCTGCCTGACTAAACCCTGGTATCACCAGACTGTTGATGAAAACAAAGAAAGGAAAGCATGACAGCTTGTATTTTACAACAGCCACAAACTGCACTTTGTGGGGTATTATAACAATTAATTGTTACCTGGCATATTTATAAGACCGAATGCTTTCCTAAAAGATAAACCCCTGAAGCCACTGGACTAATATATTTGGAAATAATATTTTCCTCTTTGGCTGAATTTTTTTGACTTGCAGATTATGCCACCCCAGACTTCTGAGAGGCTGATTGCGTTGATGACTTAACAGCTATTAACTATCTCCTAAAAGCATACTGGTAAAATATTAATCACACCGTGTATGCTGTGTATCCAAAGGAAATTCCATTTGACAAGTCTACTTAAAAATATATAAAGCTTACAATTTTACAGACTAAATTTCAGACTAATTTCACAGACTAAAAACTCCTTCACACTTCTGTGTAGGTATATGTGAATTATTCAAGAACATGAACAAAATCTGATCTTCACTGATCCTTCTTTCAGGAAGCTTTAAATATGAACATTCCCTTGCTTTCTGTTGTCTTTTTTTCTTTTTCTTTTTTTTTTTTTTGAGAACCTAGTTCCTACAAAGCAAAATAATTTTTACATATAGGCAGTCACCAAAATGCCTATTTTGGAGAGCAATATTATGAAGCAATATTATGAAATGTCTTGGTATTTTGAAATATCACTCTTAGGCAAAGGAGCCTTGTTCCATCTGCCACTGCAAACAGCAATTAGTTCAAGTAGAAAAGATCACCAGGTGCAGGTCCTGAAATGACTTTTGGTGGGAGGAGGGAAAGGTCTCTCTCTTGTTAATTGTCTGTGGTAATTCATCAGGCATCTGAGGAATTTAGGGATACTCAACCTTTTGTGCTTAGGCAACAAAATACAGCCTCTATGGCATCCAGGAACTGGATGGAGGTACAGGACTTATTGAGGGTTCTCAAGTCCACTGAAGTGAAAGATGACATGAGGAAGAAGCATATGTTATATTTTTCTTCCACAGCACATCTATTTTACAGGGGTTTTTTTTGGAGGGCTCGTTAAAAGGAAAGGCAGAATGAATCCCTCCAGTGTGGGAACTCACTGTCAGGCTCAGCTCAAGGGCATGAGGCAGGCAGCAAGCAGATGAGGTGGCTGCAGTGGCTCCCTCAAGCCTTGCAAAGCTGTAGGTGACTTTCAGAAAATGTCAAAGGAAGGGGGTTAACACAACAAAGTGTGCCTCTGAGAAGAAAGATACTGTCAGAACTTAAAAAACCTTCTTAAAAGATTGGATTAACTTCTTTTAATCCTTTGAGTCATGGGTAGATAGGAGTTCAAAGGACTAATGTAATTTTATTATTACATTTAATCAAATGTTTAAGAAATAGGAACTGAGCTAAGAGTTACCTTCCCTTATCATCTTCCAATGATTGGAAGCAGCAATGAATTAAGTAAATGTAACAAGCTTAGGGGTATAGCCTACAGCAGCAGCTGAGTCAGCATGACCATCAGCCATTTATTGGGGTGAGATGTGCAGCTCAAGTACTACCAGATGATTCAATTCACATATCTTGGCAGAAACAGATAAGACAAAAGGGATGCCCAGAGGGAAATAGTGTCATAAATTGGCACGGCAGAGTCATACACCAGCCTAAGCAAAATGTTGTCATCAAGGAAGTTGCACATTTAATCCATGCAGCAGAGTAGGCTGCCCTTCCGAATGAAAGCAGATTTTGCAGGTTAGTTTCTCATTAAAAGGAGAAATAAGTTTTGCCAGGTTCAGGCATATTTTATGCATCTGACTTACATCAGCCTGTGTACTCCAGCTCACCATTTTCAGGGCTTTCAGCCCAAATACCAGTGCCAAAGAAGAACCTATTGGTCATAACAAGAGACTTAAAAGTACAGGGTGTGTATTGCACATTTCCATAGCTTCCCATAAGCAAAGACTTAGAATCTTAGAACCATAGAATGGTGTGGGTTGGAAGGGACCTTGAAGATGATCTAGTTCCAGCCCCCTGTATTGGCAGGGACACCCACTAGACCAGTTTGCTCAAAGCCCCAACCAACCTGGCCTGGAACAATTCCAGGGAGGGGGCAGCCACAGCTTCTCCAGGCAACCTGTGCCAGTGCCTCACCACCTTCACAGGACAGAATTTCTTTCAAATATGAAGTCTACATCTACCCTCTTTCAGCTTAAAATTATCACCCCTTAACCTGTCACTTCTTCACTAGTGGCAAATAATGTAAATTTTTGTCAAAGTTTGCACATTCGTTTGTATTATGAACCAGGAAATATAAATATATAATCAGATCCACCATGATAATGCATGTCCAAATGACATGTGACTTAAGACTTCTCTTTAATTCTATAAATTAACTACGGATGAGGTGTGAATATATTGCAATAGCTTTTGTTTATGCACTGTCAATTAAGTCAATGAAATTTAAGAACAGAAACTACATTCTACCAGTGCAGGTTTCAACACAAGTATTTTTCTTTAGATGACAGGTAGAGAGCTTCAGCTGTGGACAACTAAGTACAGGAAGAAAGAAATTATCTAAAAAATCAGAGTACATTATTGCATACTTTCCATTCAGTGGAAACGTAAGTGTTGCTGAAAGAAAGGTAAAGTGAAATATAACTTGGATGAATCATCCCAGGGGCTTGGGGTTTCTTCCGTTTGTTAGAAAATTGAAGCCAGAGAATATCAGGGCTGGGCAGGGGAAGAAAAGGAGTGGTTAAATCTGATCCCGTTGTTTCTTTTAACCATCCAGATTTGGAAAGAGCATGGAAATGTCATGAACAAGAACCTCAAACCGACCCAACCACCAACTTAATATCCATTAAGAGAATGCACTGGCAGGATGCTGACAGGATGAAGTCATGCTACCCATGTCCAGTGCAAGACCGAAAACTAGGAATTCAGGAAAAACACAAGCAGAACTCCCCTCCACTTCAAGCCCATGCCTTAAAGATAAAAAGAAAATAACTTTTAGGCTTCCAGCTTTTGCATTCTTCCCAGGTTCTTTTTTTGCCTACATTTGTATGTGTGTACATCATATAAATATTAGTGTTCCCTCTGATTTCACCCTTTCTCCTATATAGTTTCTGCAGTAAAACCAGGCCACTGACTGCATGGCTCTCAGACATTGTCATGGCAACGGACTGTGATGTCAGAGACATGGGATTAGGAGCTCCTGGCATCACTGAGCTAATGAAGAAGCCTGGCTGGGAAGGAGAAAACTCCCATCCAAACAGCTTCAGCAATAGAAACAGGAATTTCAAAAGCAGCTTGTGAAGAACCTTCAATAGTAAACTATTCAGAAACAACCAGAAATTCAGTGTCAAAAAATCTGGTGACTGAAAAGAATCCCCAAATCAGCATGGAAGCAAATCATTAAAATCAGTGGAGCAAATCTAGTAATATGTCAGCAATAACCATGACATTAGAATCCAGATCATTTTACTAAGGAAAGCAAAATACAGTGGTGGAAAATACAGCATATTTAAATAAATTATGCAGTGGGTATTTATTTCAGCTCCACTGGTAAAAAGATGAGTGCAATTATTACAGGGATTATTCCCTTGGACCAAAAGTTCACAGTAGAAAAGCCAATGTAGGAACTACATGTGTGAGTGCACTTAATCAGATACCTCAGCTTATGTATGTGGAAATATTGTGCAAAACTGCAAGCAGTAACAGGGGAGTTGGCAATCCGAGTCCCCTCCCACAGCCATTATTTTGGAAAAGGAACAGATGCCTACAACTAAGCCAACAGCTCAGCCTCTGGGGGTTGAGGCAGGACCCTCCCCAGCCCTGAGGCACGGCTTAGCACAGCACTGGGGTTGAGCACTGCTGCTGTCAGCCAGCTGCCAGACCCACTCTTGGGATGGCTGTGCAACTGGGGGAGGAAAAAACTGGAAAAAAAAAATTAAAATATAAATGGAGAAATAAATACAGGGAAGGAAAGAGTGTGGGAGCCCAGAGCAAAAGTTGAAACTGGGTCATGTTGTATATAAGCGTGATTTGTAACAAAATGAGCTGGTTCCTTCTCTAACCTTAAAAAGAGGAAAGTGGGAGCACAAGGCTTAAGAGGAACTGCTGGGGGAGCTGCAATTGTTTAGTATGGAGAAAAAGAGGCTGAGGGGAGACCTTATCACCCTCTACAACTACCTGAAAGGAGCTTGTAGTGAGGTGTTCCTTAGTCTCTTCTCCAAAGAAACAAGTGATACAACAAGAGGCAATGTCCTGAAGTTGTGCCAGGGGAGGTATAGACTAGGTATTAGGAAAAAATTTCTTTAAACACTGAAAAGCGTTGTCAGGCACTGGAACAAGCTGCCCGGGGAAGTGGTTGAGTCACCATCCCTGGAGGTATTTCAAAGTTGTGTAGATGTGGTACTTAGGGTTGTGGTTTAATGGTAGATTTGACAGTGTGCTAGGTAAATGGTTAGACTTGATCTTTAAGGGCTTTTCCAACCAAAACAATTCTATGATTCTAAAATCCCTTGTTCTTCATTTCCAGCCTCGGTGGCCTTGCTCCTTCATAGAGTCACCATTGCAATGGCTGCCCTACCTATGTGCCTGCCTGCCATACCAGGACACCCTTAAATCAAAATTACTCCATCTGCTTCCTAGACAGGAAGCCTTGATGACTCATGTGTTGGAACAGGACAACATGTGATGAGGTGAAGGACCTCAAGTGATATATTTCAATGGAAAACTAAATAAACTGAAGATTCCACACACACCCACCCATCATCATTTCAAAGGTAAATCTAAAAAACAACACAGAAGTCAGCACCTCCTCAGTACTGTGCTATGATTTAAGGCATGTCTACACCCAGCAGGGGAGTATTGAGGCAAAGAGCCCTGAGCTACCTATTTCCAGAACTGAATGCTATATAATTTCTAACTGGCCTTGCTCCAAAAAAAGGGTGCAGCCACACATAGAGCCATCTGTATTGCAGATGGGGCATGAGCCAGTCAGTACCTTCATGTGTCCCCACATTATGCTGTGGAGATATATTGGCCTGTTCAGAGGTTGCCCAAGGCTCTCTGCCCTTGTGTCGGATGGACCTGCCTGATGAAAAAGTTGTGAAGCAGCTATAGAAAACCTGTGCTTTTGGAATGAAAACTTTGTTTCATTTAACTAAATTCCAAGCAGACCAGCCCATATTATGGATGTTGTAATGACCTCCGAAATACCTGAATTGCTGGTAGGATTTTCGTGCCTGGTTAGCAACCCAGAAACATTGAGCTGTAAAACAGAAGCTGTGATTTTAGTGGACAATGTTTTCCTCAGTATTTGTGCTTCTTCTTTCAGTGCCAGTGAACTGTGAGGGAGCTACAGTCCAGATTAGCAGTGAGCCCTCTGCATTGTTTTCTGCATTGTCTCATATGGTATTTTAGGCATCTGATGTATAGACAACAATTACCCATGTTGCTAGCACACACCTTTGTGTTGCTGCTGGTTCTTCCCATTTCACTGCTAGTATTTAAAACAGGAAGGAATGGCAGGCACAGAAAATTATTTTAACATTAGCCATCATTCCTCAACGGCCTGTCTCATTCTCAAGTTTTGCTGGGGTTTTTTTGCTGCCATTTTTTTTTCCTGCCCATTACCAGCACAGCAATTTGCAGAAATGCAGTTGATGCAAAGAGGGGGCTGCACATTTAAATAAAAGCAACAGTGTGGGGAGTCAGTGAAAAGTGCTTTACCAATATTAATTTTAAGTCATTGCGATGGGAAGGGAACTCTTCAGAAAGGACTGCTGGGTTTATCATCAAGGCTCTTGTTCCTTGAAAGAGCAGGATACTTCTAGTGCCTTCTGCTTGTGGTCTTGCCACACAGAGTCATTGGAATACACAGCTGTCAGAGGAAAAACAGTCCGTTTTATCAGAAAAGATTTTGCTACTGACAGCTGCCTCCCCTAACACTTTGCCATGCTAAGAGCAAAACAAGAGATCAAGCAAAAGCACTTTTTGACTTAAGCTAAAATACTTGCTTGTTGTGTTTTGCAACATGTTTTCATTGTACCTGGTTCACTAGGTATAATTATTCTGCTTAAGAAATCATATGAAAACTGACAGGCAAACTACAAACACTTAGATATCAAGCGCAGACTCATGTCCACATGTTCACACTTGTGCTCTCCCACACTCTTTCCTCCTTTAATTATGTTATTTTTCTAGTAAGTAGCAGATCACCTGACATGTATGTCCATTAGTCATCCTTTTTCCATTGCAAATCTTACCATCTGTTTAAGATTTCTTAGGACTCAATGAGCATTTTCAATTGATTTCTTTATTCATTGGGTCAGACTCTCAAATATTCAGAAGAGGATATGATTATACTAATGTTTGAAGTCATGTTGGTGCTTTATAGAGGAAAGACAGCCTGACCCAGCTGGATCTAAGAAATAGATCCAACTAAGTCATACGTTTAAGGATGGAAATATAAATTCTCAGTAATTCTGGGTGTACCGATTCAGTGTCTTTAATTCTCAAGAAGCCATTTTTGTCTTTCTGCCTTTATAAGAACAAAAAGCCCCCATTCCTTGCAGAGTGCTTCCCAACTGTAAAACACCATGTGCTGCACAAAGGTGAGTAATCACCAGGCACTCTTGTGTAGGAAAGCTGATTCCATGTGCAGCTGCTTGTTTTGCTTTGGGTTTTTTTGTTTGTTTGTTTTTTAAATGCAAGTGCAACCAGCTTCAGGGAAACTAAAGCACAGACACCAAGTGTGATCCTCGAAAGTGCTGATATCTAACTCTAAAATTTATTAATCCCATTTATAGACCAACACACTCAGTCCCTTTAGGAATGCAAATCTTGTGCAACTTGCTCAAACCTGTTAAAAGAAAAAAACAACCCAACTCTGTTTCTGTTTCCCAGTCTGATTTCTGTTATAGTCTACTATAACAAAAAAAATCAGTTGCAGGTGATCTTCTTGGCCTTGATAATCTAACATGCAATAAAAGTTAAAAATAAAAGATCAACCCCACTAAATATTTTAAATAGATTAAGTAAAATATTTGGGAACACTTCCTCTTGGGTAGGATTCTTGGGTAGGATTCTGAAAATGCATCACAAACTCCAGAAATTACTGACACTAACCCTGCCACTGTTCCAGCTGACTAAAAATAGAGGCCTGTGACAGGCTAAGAATAAAAATATTCAGTTGGAAGTTTGCAACTGTTAGTCATACTTTCATCTCTTAAATTTATCTTCACTGCAAGAAATTATTAATATAAAAGCCAACCCAGAAAGAAAGTGTTGGAGCACTAAGAGGTTATATTCAGACAGCTTCAGTAGGCTTATATTTCTGGCCTAGTAAAGTCATTATACTAAATACCTAACACAGTAATTGCATTTTTGCAGGCATATAAATATCATCATTTGTTATATTCAGTCTGCTTTTGAACTATACATGCTCTTCTGAAGGACTTACTGTACCTCAGCCATCAACCCTCACAAGGCCAAGCTATCTGATCCTCAGTGATCCTCTTGTCTGCAGATCTGATGTCCCTGGGTCACACTGCCTCTTCATGCAGATGTAGTCAACCTTTCCTCATTCTATTTCCAGTTATATTTGGACTTCTTGGCCTGGAATTTAAGAAGTTCTCACCGTTAGTATGCTCATTGAGAAGAGGGGGGCAAACTCTCCTGCTCAATATCCCACCACAGTCCCTCTGATCCTGCAGAAGGGAAAGCTCATTGCCCTGACTGCCAGGGAGGTGAGCAGGGAAGGCAGACTCATCTGGAAAACAGTCTCCACCTTCTCTTCCCTTCTCTTCCCTTCTCTTCCCTTCTCTTCCCTTCTCTTCTCTTCTGCAACCTACCATACAATCACCAGACTGACTGCAGCATTTTTTTTTTTATAGGCATGGGCCAAAGCTTTGCTTTCTTCCATTCAAGATCACGTTCTTTTGGGTTCTGTTGCCCAATTCTTTTGCCAGTTGCAACAACTTATTTTTGAGGGGACATTTTTCCATTCCACCATGCTTCACAGATATCACAATCTGCTGAGCTTCAACCTTTCTAGGACCATTAAAAGTTAACTCCTTCCTCCCTAGATTTATTCTTCTGTATATTTTGGGTTTTTTTGGTTTTGTGTTTTGTTCGGGTTTTGTTTGTTTGTTTTTGTTGTTTTTTGTTGTTTTGGGTTGGTTGTGGGTTTTTGTTGTTGTTGCTGTTGTTTTTTGTTGTTTTTTGTTGTTTTGGGTTGGTTGTGGGTTTTTGTTGTTGTTGCTGTTGTTTTTTGTTGTTTTTTGTTGGTTTTTGTTGTTTTGTTTTTTTGGTTTTTTTGAAAATGCTCTATTTATCCTGTAAAGCAATGAGACCTCTTCAGAAACCAGGGCTTAGAAATTCCAGCATGAATCTTGTGCAACCATAAGGGAAGGGTGGAGATATAAATATAGTACAGTACAAATTCATCACCAAATCTGGAGCACATCCACAAATTTAAAAGCCGATGGGACACTCAGAGTAGAGATAAACACAGATGCACAACAGCATTGCCAGAGAAAAGCATTAGACAGGACCCTCGAGTGACGTTAAGGAATGGTCAGATCAAGGCAATGCATTTTATTCCCACAAATGGCTCTGCTTCCCACCTCTTCCAGTAAGACAAAGCAAGAAATTTTTTACCCCCCACTAAGAATTCTTGCAGCAGAGACCTTTTAAGGGTGCAGTCAGTATGTCCTGCCTGGATCTGTTCTTCTGGCATGTCCCTCTTTAGAAAACTGACCACTCCATGACCTCCCCGTGCTCTGGTCTCACTTGCTGTGTTGTCACTCAGATATGGGCAATGCAGAAACTTCCTCTCTCAACTGTGTCCTAATTCCTGTGACTACCCTGGTCTGCTATGTGTCCTTTTCTAAAAAAAAAATGTGTCTCCTTGGACCACATGTGCATGAGCTTGGTCTTTGGAATAACTTATTTCACTGAATGCAAGCAGATTGCATGCAAAATTTCAGTTCTTCCTCTAATGGAAAGGTTGATGGTGGTGACTCCACCTAAATAGCACCCTTCCAGAATTAAAATTTTTAAAGAAAGAGAGTATGATATTGTTCTTTTTTCTTTCTTGCTTCTCCATGGGCGCTTTGAATTCTTTTGGTGCTTCAAAACATAAAAGGAAACCTATAATTTCTGAGAAAAGCCATTCCCTCTACATTTCTCTTGCTTGCTCTCAATATCTGTCTTGTCAGACAACTGCTACCAGCACAGCTAACATAAGTGTGCACTGCCCTGTTAGAAGGGAGTGATGCCTCCCACAGCCAACACCAGCAGCACATTAGCTGATATTCTGCAGAGTTTAAATCTTTGAACTGGTTTAGGCAATCTTTGCGTCCATTTCTGTACCTATCAGGCACTTGCAATTGAATGCAGTTACCTAAACAGCATCCTGTATGAGTAACAGAAAAAAAACTGAGCAGAAGGTTCTTGCCATTGTGACACACTTACCTGTATTTTGACAGAAGACATGATGTCTAAACAGTTAAAAGGACTCACACAAGTTTGAAAATGAAACCTCTGAGATGATTTTTTAAATTCTACCTGATTTATCTGCAAAAAGCAGGCAGCAGTCCACTTCCAAGAAGATCAGCCATAAGCATGTGTTGAATTTAACACAGAAGCCAGCGTTGGTTGTTCATACCTACAAGACATTTATTACTCTGAACCAAGTCAGGCTTGCTGCTGGAGTCCCCAACATTAGCTATGATTTTTTTCTTTGGAATATTTTCACTTTCTTTTCACTTTCTGGAGTTCATTCCTGCACTGTAGTTGCAGATCAAATCAAATGTTGCAGGTGCTGATTCCCATTAATTTTTGGGTATGGTTGCACCACACTGCTCTGTGCTCCAGTTTTGTTCTGGAGCTTACATCCCAAAAGCCTGATTCCCATTTAAACTGGGGCCTGATTCCCTTTTATGCTCCTTTAATGCAGCAATGGAAAAAGGCCTTTAGCTGAAAGAAAAATTGGGCCCTAAGTAAACTGAAAACATCTATTTGTCAGGTAGCTAATCCAAGATGTTATAGCCATTCATAAAAAACTTGTTATTTTTCTACAGTCATCCAAGAATTTTAAGAGCTCTTCACCATGGTGCCAAAAGACACTTTTTGAAGGGTTTTAATGCCCAGTCCACTGCAAATCTGATCTTTGTTTTTGCCTCTTCCCCAGCCAGCAGCTATGAACAAAACAGACTTTGAAGCCTGCAGCATTATTAATCTGAGACTTATTACAGTAAGAGAGAGAGATAGAAATAAATCCCTTCTCTTAGCACTACTAACTCAGTGTAATGGGCCAAAAATGACAAGCTAAACATTACTGCAAATTATCAGGCTTCACATCTCATGATGGATAGCAAGCAGCAGATTTCACTTTATCTTTTTAAGCTGACCTGACTGCAAACAAGGAATGTGCAGAATGCCAAGGTCCTCTGTTCCCTCTGTGCAAGCCTCCTCCAGCAGAAACTGTGTATCATGATGCAATATTTAGCACTTGGTTCTGTGCAAGCCTCCACAGCAGAAACTGTGTACCATGATGCAATATTTAGCACTTGGTTTTTCTAATGCTTAGGACAAAGATATATTCAGAGCAAGCTCGTTCCCTGTTAAAAAAAAAAAAAAATTAAACAATCTGAAGCCGTTTCCCTTTACAGATGTGCGGAACATATGCCTGGGGTGATTCTGGAAGAGAATGTGGAGCTTGGACAAGGGGAAGGACTTTTAAAAAAAATGAGAAAAAAAAAAAAAAATAAAAAAAAGCATCAACATATCTCTTAAACTGAGCTTTGATCAGCTTCTTTTACTGTCTGGCAAAACAGTTGGTAACCACTGAAATATTTGGAATGATGTCATGTGGTACAACGAGAACCAGCCCTGAGTATAGGGTGGTCAAATGCCTTTACAGTGAAGACACTCCTCTCCCTGTCAAAAGCATCTCAGGTTAATGACAAGCCCACACTTTATGGGCGCCTAAAGACTTTGCAAGTGGTCTAAATCACCAGGGATAAAAGGGTGTTTTAATCTTTGTCAAACAACTTCAATTTATCATCATGCTCAGCGTTGCATGAAGATGAAGTGTCAATTTTTTTACTGTTTTTTTTTTGTTCCACTGTTTGTTTTCCTCCTGATAGAAAAGCTGCCTAAATAAAATATTTCTTCTATATTTTTTACATTATTCTTACCATAAATTATAGCTATTATAGTTATATAAATTATAGTTTTGAAAAGTAAGGATTGGAATAGAGTTAATTAGAACTAAAATTAATGGAGTTGCTGAAAGGCTTAGAAAGAGAGATTTATCTTTTTTCAGAATGTTTATGCTAGTTGCTAGCTTCTGTAGAATTTGTGGTGTATTAATCAGAGGAAGTTCAGAAACAGTCTAAATATTCAAAAGACAGAAATATTTATTTAAGGAAAGCAAATAAAATTGCTTTATTTTGCTGATAAATTATTACTTTAGGAAAAATAAACCAAAAAATAAAACCAAAAAAACCCCAACCCCAAAACCCAAAACCAAAAAACAAACCTACAGCTTCACTAAACTCTCCTTTCTTTGGCTGAGAAGGTCAGGTTTGTTCAGCCTTGAGAAGAGAAGGCTTAGGGGAGACCTTATTACAATACTCCAGTACCTAAAGGCCAACTACCAAGGAGATGGAGACTCCCCATTTACAAGGAGCCACATGGACAAGACAAGAGGCAATGGGCACAAGTTGCTTCTGAGGAGATTCTGTTTGAATATAAGATGAAAAAATTTCACTATAAGGACATTCAGACATTGGAATGGTCTCCCTGGGGAATCCCCCACTTTTGTAAGTCTGAGCTCGACAGGGTGCTGGGACATGTCATACAAACAATAATATTAGAAGGGTTTCCTTGAGGTCCCTTCCAAGCTGACACTCTATGAATCTGTGAGTCTATGAATCTTTGCATATGATTCATCCAATTAGCCTTCCCTACATCATAAACTCAGGCTAGGTACATTGGAAAGCATCAGCTGCAAAAGAGGCAGCAACAAAAACATCCACCCATGCCAGGGAGCACAAGCACTGCCCAATATTCCAGATCCCTAAACACAGACTGAGGACTCAGGCACTCCAAGAGGGGTAGCGAAATTCTCTTCAAACTCACAAGCCCAAGGCCACACTATTGGCACAACTTGTGCCGACTGCCTCACTTTTCTTTGCTACACAAGGACCAAAGCTTTGCTCTCCTCCATGCAGGATCATTTCCTCTGGGCTGTGGTCTCTGCTTTTTTTGCTGAAGGTGGAGGGAGGCACCCACCAGGCTAGCCAGATCTGTCCTAAGAAGGTGGGAGAAACCAAGCAGCCTGCTGCAGTGATGGAAAGGTGCAAACAGCTTTTGTAGCTCAGTGGTTTGGATGTTGTGGTGATTTCTGCTTTCCTTCCTGCCTTACCTAACCAGCAAGACAGACTTGTCCCTAGTTGCATTAATTGTTTTTAAAGAGGATAAATGAGTTCATGTAACATCTAAACACAGTAGTGATGTGTTACTGGTATTTCTCAGCAGGACTTGGGGTGAAGCTCCTATCACTAACCAATGCTGTCATCATGTCCATCAAAATCTGCAGACATCCCCATGGCTGCTTCTCTCCTGCAGTGCCCTGGGATATTTTCTCCTTTTTCAAAGGCAGAGTACAGGCACAGTGTTGCAGCATGTAAGCTCTGGGTTGGGAAACTTGACCATCAGCTCACATTTTACAACTTTCTTCAATGCTTGTTAGGTGCTAAGTTGTTTTTCTACAATCATACACAAACATTGTCTTAACTACTGCATTAAAAAAAAAATTATGCAGAATTTATTCACCTATTTCATATAACACTGAATCTCTTTGTGGTGTGGAAAGAGTTTAAAGAGACAGAATAGGAATATGTGGTAGTGAAGTGGCACTGAAGTCTCTCCTCTGTTTGTCAGTCATGTTTTTTTATTACAAGAATACTTGGGATTATATTTTTTCTGTGCTGAACTGATTGATAGAGTTTTAATCTTTTGTAAGACGTTGTTTAGATCCTATTTGGAAGGCTGTGGAGAAAATGTTCTTTTCATAAAAACAATCCAATTCTTCTGTAAATATCTGCTTTTTGTATTTATCCTTTTGGAATTATTTTTTTTTTAAATTAAACTTGCTACCAGAGGAAGCAATAATTGCAACAACTATTTAAATAGGTACCATTTGTGAATATAAACAGTTTCAGATTTTTTTGTCTGAAAGCTTAAGTGATTTCATAATTTCTGGTGTGTGTTTTTTTCATGCGAGTTGGTCAAAGCATGCTGAAACTACATGTAAGCAGTGGAGAACAAGGAGGAGGACAGTTGTTTTAAAAAGGGCTGGAGATCAGAATGGGAGGCTGTGAACACAAATGGATTACACGTATGTGAGATGCAGGAAGAGTTGGGGGAGTCACTCCCCACATTTGGAAATGATAACAAATATCAGGCTGTACTGTGATCTCACAGTCCAGAGCTGTAAATCCAAAGAGAAAGAAAAAAAAAGAGCAGACCACAGTTTGGATCAGATTCTGAGCCTTCAATGAACATGACAAGGTGGATGTCTTGACTACAGGCTAGAGATGGTTCATCAGGCACCACGTCATAGATGCCTTCAGGTTTTTATTGCTACTTAATATCTACTTATAGGGGCAGTTAAAGATAAATCACTTAAAGGTACAACACTCATAAAAGCCAAAAAGAAAAACAAAGCCAAAAAGAAAAAAAAAAAAAAAAGGTGAAGGAAGAAGCATAAACATAAGGAAGACAGCAAAATGAGAGAAAACATGTTTGTTGCAAAGTAATGGATGTAATGGCTCTACGCTAATGCACACCACTCCACTCCTTACCATTGCATTCCCTGTGTTCCCCCCAGTTGCAGCTTTCCTGGGGGGCACTGCCTCTCTCTGTTTTTTATCTCCCCCTGTCTCTGGAAGGCTTTGCATCAGTGACACAAAGCATACCTACCCTGTGGCTGAGGGTGGCATCTAAGAGCCTAGCCCAGTCTCTTCTCTGCCTGGGGAGCTCTCTCTGGCACAGAGAGGTGGTCGCCTGCACACCAACCAGAGGGTACCACAGCCCTTCTGCTATGCACCCTGGCATCAAGGATGATTTGGTTTTAAAGATTTTTTTTTTTTTTTTACAGGGTCCAGTGCTAAAATGTCTAAATTGCCCTTTCAAACTACCTGGAAAAAAAAAAAAAAAAAAAAGAGGGAGAGACCACTGAAGTTCTAATGTTTGTGTGACTTTCCTCCAAAATGTTTTTGAGGTATCTCTGCTCTCAGCAAGTGTTTGATAACCCTGAACAAACACATGCAGGTAGGCACCCCTGCTTTGCACATCTCTTCTGAGCCAGGTGGGCAAAAGGCACTCATTGCAGCCATCACTTTGAAAAAGTATCTGCAATGGTATAATCATGTCACAAGATTGGTCTCTAGGGAGTTTAGCTCCTCTGTCTGGAAGATATTTCTTTGTCTTGGTTTAGCTATCCTGCCCAGCCTCGTCTCCCCCTCCACCAAGTCCATAAAAGCTGACTGCTGTTTGAAGAATGAGTTCAGTCTCACGAGATCAGAAGCTGTGGGCAGTCACAGAGTGGTGCAAAGTCTCTGAGGTAAATGATGACACAGAGAGCAGGAAAATGGGAAATCAGACCCATGTGGCTTTCCTGAAGACTTTTTATATTTGCTGCCTTGTTAAGAAGTCCCTCCCAAAAGTCACCAAGGGAAGTAAAAATGGGTACATACTGTGCCTCAACCATAAGCTCACATACCATTGATTCACTCCACATTTAATTTTTTTTGTGGCACACAGGATAGCAACTACCAATAAAACTTTTAAGTTTACTGTTTCATTTCTTAAGGAGAAGTGATTGGGCTGGCCATCTACTGCTTTGCTCTGTTGTTCCCAAGATGTACCCAACACCAGTTCACAGGCAGGAGCTATGAGTGTTCATTTGTCTACAGATTCCAACACTTCCATATTTTATTACAATTTGGTTATCTGAACAGGGCTGTTTCATCTCTCCCTGTAATACAGCCACAAATCTGCTTCATCCAAGCTGCTAAGTTACAGCAAACTCCCAATTCAGTCTGCTGTTCCTTTGAGGCCTGAGTACCAAAGGCTGTGGTTTAAAAAGATTAAAACCAGAGATGAAACCTGATGGTTGTTCCATGCATCTGCTTTTAATTGACTGCTCTGTTTGTTTTAGAGACTTCAACTGGTGCAACCAAAAAAGCAAGCATCCATTCTGCATTGTTAATCTTGCTACGTTGAGCTTTGTGCTCAGCTTTTATTTACCCCATTTTTTAGAGCATCACTGGAATCTCGCCTTCATTGCAAAATCAGCATGACTAACAATTAGCATGTGCCATTAAATTGTGTGTTACCTCTACATTAAACTCTGTGCATTGCAACCATTTCTGGTTTTGCTGTGGCTGACTAGCCCAGGGTCCCACCCACCCAATTTGCAATATGTCCTTGTTACAGGCTACATGCATGCAAGTGCCACTCTGATGCCATTGGTCCTTTCATGCCCAAAACTAGTAGTCACACTTTCTTATCCTCCAAAAGAGTAAGAATTAATATCTTGATTCAGCTCTTCCAAGATTAGAGAGGATGAGCCCTGGCAGTGTCAGGGGCCACATAATGAAGGAGAGGGGACACCTCACTGCATGGCCCAAGGTGGCACTCAAGATGGTTGAGCTGGGAGGGAGGAACTCAAGTGTGGGCAACACCATCAACACTGACAGGGACCCAGAGACAGATCTTTCACATGTGTCAGACTTATTTCCTTATACATACAAGTCTTCCACAAATCAGGGAAATGAGGTAAGTCCTGCCAAGAACAAATATAAAGCCATAGTGTCATTTAATCCCATTTTAATAGTCTGTGAGTCTTAAACAGCCTTCAGCAGGAAGATCAATCCCCACCATTTATATTTTGGGGAGCTGCAATCTTAGCTTAACACCATAGCTTTTGTGCTGTGAACCATGGACCATGTGAGCAGCCCATAACTGCTTCTACAGAGTCTTATCCTGTAGGTAAGGAAAGCAAGGGTCACATTTTTATGTGACCAACATGTGAGCAACTTCACTGGCAGGGATGTACACATACAACTCAGAAGAACAGGGTTTTGCCCCATGCAACCTGAGTAACCAACACATGGCCTGAAACTGCCTATCCCACCATGCACCCTTACCACCAGCTGCCCCTTACCACCAACTCACCAGAGAAATCAATGTCTTGCATTCAGGTTCCACACCTGCATGACTTTTTAAGGGGCTTTCTACTGTCACTCCCTCTAGGAGCAGAAGGACATTTGAATAGGTTTGACTGCAGAAACAGGCACTATCTCAGTGAGATTTGCATAGCCAAATCACGTGTAAGGCAATTTGCAATTACGTAAAGAAAAAGGCAGTGTAAACTGATGTATTAAAAAGTGCTAGGACAAAGGTACCCTCCATTTCTATTTTAAGTGTGTGATAAGTTTCATAAAACAAAATACTAGCTTTTACTTTTAAAGTGAGTGGGCAAAGGAAGCTTATGGCAAACTTCAATAGTCTTCCTGAGTCTGCATAATGTACGTGGATTTGACATCCTGTTACATCCCATGGCATTCTGGGAACAGAGATAATGTTTCTGGTGCCAGGCCAGGATAAATGCATCTGGCACAACAGACCCTGCAGATGCTCAGTCGGACAGATGCAGAAAGTTGATGTTATCCTATTTTTGGATGCCACACAGAGTTTATTCTGTTCTTACAGAGCAAGGGCATAAGAGACATGGAGAGGAAGTGGCTTACCGCAGCAAAGGCATTCATGGCTTGTAATGCCCATTCAATTACAAGGAGCAGACAATTGTTCATTATAGATGTTGGAGAGAGAGCAAGCTGGAAGAAGAGAAAAAGCAGCTTGTCATGAACAGAAATAAAGAGGCTGTAGGTGAAATTGCATGCTCACATAGGCTGATGCACATCTGGCATGACTCCACTGTAATCAGCAGTCTTAGCCTGTACTCACACCCATCTACACAACAGCTGAATCCAACCTCAAAAGTCTCTCCCTGTAATTATGGCAAATACCGCTTCACCAAAACCCTTCTTTTGTTCTCCCCAGAACACTGGGCTTGTTGACTTTCCAAAATAATCTCTTAGAAGTCATAATGATGCAAGTTTCTGCCCTTTCCTCCCTCATCTGCTATACAGTTTATTGCCTAAGGACTTCCTAGGAGGAAAAATCAGCAAAGATGCAAACTCCAGCTATACTGAGGTGCCTCCTACTTACATTTGCATCTTGCTGAAGGCCATATTTGTTCTAGGACTGAGCAATGGCTTCTCTTGATTTTGTCCTGCTACTACTTTTGGAGGAGTTGCATCAGCATATACCTGTAATAATACAGCTGTGAATTGGGCTCTTTAACCTGGGCTTTCTAGAAGGCAGGGTGGAGTGACCTGAAGATGGATTAAGCATAAAGGCCCAAAACCACAATGTTTCCAAGCTTCTTCACCCAAATGGTATGTCCCACTGGAGGAATAAAACCACAAAACCCCAAGGTTTTAGTGAGCCATCTTGAGCCTTTTTGTTTAAGTGGCTTTCCAGATACAGCCAAGTGGCTACCAGTGAGACTTGCTTTATATGGTTTTTTCAGTCAGCTTTGGTGGATAAAACCGTTGTTTCTCATTTGGGTATTTCATGCAGGGTGTGTTTTGTTAGGGAGTGCACCACCTTCAAAACACAGAACAGTAAAATCTCAGAGAGCTTTCATCTGCCCCAGAGTCATGTGTGAGCATAGCTGCATTATGAAATAGCAATAATAATACCTTCCTGCTGTATCTTACCACAAAGCTTTGTGACTGCTGAAAAACATGTGCAAGACAATGGAAGTGCTTCCATAAGGGAACAGAGAAAGGACAGTGACCTGCTTATCATGCAGAAACAGCAGCTGCTTTTAAGCACCCCTAATAAATAGGCTTTTACTGCCCCAAGAGAAAAAAAATCATACTAATCACCTCCAAAACTTAGATGAAAAATGGTAATTTAAATTTTTAAAAGGCCTTATTTTACATGAAGTTTCACTGATAAAGCTACTTCTTTATATCATATTGTTAGGGTTTTTTCTGATGAGAAAACTCCATAGACATGTAGGAGATTTTCCCATAGTGCAGCACCCGAGGGCAACACCAAAGCAAAGGAACCCTTGCATTTGCCTGGCATCCCAAATCCTCCCATCAGCACCATTTGGAAGAAGGCAGAGTTGTGAGCACTCAATCTCAATCAGGCGCCCATTGGTACAAGACAGCAGCTTTAATGCTACACTAATCAGTGCAAAGGCCTCAGAGAAATAAATCTCACTATTAAAAATCAGACCAAAGTCAAAGGTTCTGTGTCCCAGGAGATGCAATTTAGTAATGTATTAGTAAGGCACTGGCTGCTACTAAGATATGTTTCTGATAAATGGGTGACCCTTCTCTGATTAGCATGAAAATATGTCCAAACCTTTCTTAAAAAAAAAAAAATCAATTTTTCTTAGCTGGTTGATAAAGAAGTTGGTATTTTCAGTCCAAGACAAAGCTATGAATCAGAAGCCATGAATCAAATTACTAACCACAAGAGATAAATTGGGTATGATCTTCCCTAGTTCAGCTGTGCCAAAGAACTTCTTAGATTAATAACACCAGTTGACACTGGCACCATCCCAGTGGTTCCCAGTGCTTCCTTATTACTGTGAATGTTTTTGAGTCAGCACTTCCACAGTTTCATAAACATCAAGGCTGACATAATTTGAACTGCAAAAAGCATTTATAAGCATCAAAGCTCAATAGCAAAGCTAACCTGAGGCTTGAGCTAAGCCCTGATTTATGCACTGAAGGTTTCTACTAACCAGGCTATAGGACACCTTCATCACAAAAACAAATTTCTCATTCACTTCTTCCTCTGTAGTAGGAGAAATTTAATCCCTGAAACAAAGTCTTCAAGTTCCAGGTTTGAGTTGTTCCATTTGGGTTGATTTCCAGTGATTCTGCAGTGGATGTAGCATTGTGAACTCACTAGACTGAGGGTACATATTGACATTTAGAATAAGAACAGCTTTCACAAAATAACTCTTCCAATTGGCTGCTAACATAACTACATCTGCAAGCAATGACTGTCACCAGTCTGGAAAGTTTAGGGATAGGATACAGAAGCAGAGAAGACAGATTTTTATAGTAACATCACCTCTGTCACAGAGGATCATGCATATCACCTCTTATGGCTACAGCATTAAACCAACATATGTTCAAAAGCAATGCTGGGTTTGCCCTTTCCCTGCAATAATTGCAAAGGAAAAACAGTCCTTCAAGATTAACTCTCCAGGTCATCCATTGGTGGTGACCTCCCTACTCCACATCCTTTTGTTACAGGAAGCTCACTTTGGTGGCTGAAATCTTTGTCTAGTCCAAACTGAAAAGTCCACCTAGTTCTTCCAATGAGTGAAAATAGCCCTGCAGTTAAGAAATACGATCTTACAGCTTTTTGTTATGAATCCAACTTCTTCACTGAAGGTGGAAGTCCATTTAACTCAGTTCACCAAGTTTGACTCAGCATTTTTATTATTGTAACCCTTATCAGCCAGAAAAAGAAAAAAAAAAATTAAAAAAAGAAAGTGTTCTAAAGGTACGTGTGGAACTGTCAATTCAGCACACTGATAGACTGATAGAAGTTAAGTTAGTAGAATAGAGATAAACAAGAAGAATGCATCTGAGTAAAATAAGGAGAATTTGGGGTAGGAATAAACAGGGGGGAGATGGAACGGGACAAAATCAAAGAACTAATGCATCCCTTATTGCAGATATTTACTGGTGAGCTGTTCAGTATGATGACAATTTTTCTAGCACAGCACTGTCATTCTTTGAGAGAAGAGGCAAGGTAGAGCACTGCTCTCAGTACTCTGAATGCCTTTGAATACCTTCCTCAAAATGCACCGTGAAAGGGACAAGCTTGCAGCCTGAATAGCTGTTGCACTCTGAATTCTGAAACTGTGACCTTCAGGGACCATGTCCCAGAAGTCAATGAAAGCATGGCATGGAATTGTTTGAGTTGTTTTGAGAGACCTACAAAAAATGCCATTCCAAGTTTATCACAATAGGCTCTCTTTTTCCACTGTGTTAATCCAGCTTCACTGCAGTGAGACTTGCAACCCTGATGTAAAAAATGCTGTAATGCTGGTGCTTCCTCCCCAGCACAGTCAGTGCTGTGAAGCCACTTTTGGGCTGACCTGGTGTAAATCAGTGGATCAAAGCTGTGAGTATGCACCACAGATTTGGCACACATGCTCTGAACACCCAACCATCAGTAGAAAGGCCATGGTAACCTCAAGCTGTTTCTCTTCTACATTTCATGTCTCCTCCTGCAGCATTGTCCCCCACAAAAAAATATACAGAGAGATTCTTAAAACTTGCACCTTGAAATAGAAAGTGAAGGTCTCCCCACATTTGAACCTGATGTTGATGCACAAATGGAGATTCAGAAAGACCAGATTTACTTTGTGTTACCTGAAACACAACCCTCCCCATCATATTCTGTTCTGTCCTTGAGTAAGTGAACTGGCACCAGGCAGGGAAGCTGGAGGTGGGGGATGTGGATAGGAGCCGTGCTTCCACAGCATGCCTGAAGGGGATGAATGAAAGGATATACCGCAACCTAAGACCAACAAACTAGTCTAAAAAGTCCTCATCTATTAAAAAGCAGAGCCTGCTGACAAACAGGAAAGGAATGCACAATCAGGTTTTGTCAGGTCCAACTTCATCAATCTTTCTGCTGCAGGTTCTGCCTCTCAGATGTGACATGCAGGGTTGGCCGTGACACAAGAATTTTGTTTCACAATTCTGAAGAAAAAAGAAAAAAACCCAAAAAACCAACAGAGTTTTCCGGAAGTTTTTCAAATCTCTTTTCATTACACATCAGAACAAACCAATTGGATTTCCAAAACCTTCATATGTAAGGGCCAGAGAGGAAAGAGAAGGGGAAGCCAAGCAGAAAATAGGCCAGTGCCTCACTGATTGCCCTCCAGAGGGAAAAGGCTGCCTCCCAGCTCCCAAGTTCTGTCAGCCAGGAGAGAGACAGCAACTTGGACTTCCCCACCAGCAGGACAGGGACAGCCAGGTTTCCTTCCCCCCACAGCACTCCTTTAGTTAACTCTGTCTCACTCTCTGCCCCCATCTCCTTGGACCCTCTCCACTCCACGTAAATAATTACATATGAACCAAGCTAGAGAGAATGAGAGTATGCAGTCCAGTGGTTAGGAAGTTCCCCCGAGATAAAAGGGAGCTGCAGATTCAGGTTCTTGCTCCATACAATTTGAAGCTGATTTCAATTAAGTATTCATTGGAGAAAAGGGAAATGGCTTGGTACATCTTGGTGGTCAGGGAACCATTCCAAATCAGAGTAAGGACTCGAACTTGGGGCCACACTTCCCAGGGAAGCCTCCTAACCACTGGCAGATCAATCAGCTCTTGCACGTGAAGCAGGAGTGGGAGGAAGGCTGAAGCACTCAGCCAGTTCTGGGGGAGCTGCCTCTTCTGGGGGCTTCACTGTGAAAGGAAACCCGTCGGAAGGCACACATCCAGCCTGTGTGTTAGAATCATCATGAGAAGTGATGTAGAAGCATGGCCATTCCCTTCAGCCCCATCATGTACACCCCCACACAGGCTCTCCCAGCGGGATCGGAGGAAGCTGAGAAGCTGACATCAGGCATCTCCAGAGCAGGGCTTGTTTTCTCCTTTCCCACAATTCCCTTATCAACCTAGGAAGGTTTTCTGCTGATATTATAGTTGAAACAGATACATTCTCTCGACAAGTTCCAGAGAAGCATCATTTCCAGGTGGAAAAGTTGGTCTTGGTTGTATGGGATGGATCCAATACTAGCAAAGAATAGCAAAATTATCAATCATAATGGGGGAAATGGAGAAGTACTTGACAAATGTTTCTGTTTCAGATTCAGAAGGAAGGAGAATTATATATTCAGAACCTAACTTGATACTTACTGTTCCACTGACAATTAGAAATTATGTTAAACAGCAGTTGTTAATAGCAACATTTGTAAACCTGCAGGACTTGATTACAGTCCTGATGAGGATTGCCAGCTTGGCTGACAGAACTAGCTGCAAAAAGGAAAAATATTTAGATCTCTTAAGGTGTTTAACTCACTCCCACATGATAATCCATTAGTTTTAAATGGCTTAGAAGCTGCCTAATGGATATATTTCTAAACTTAATTGTAGCAGAATCAGTACCATTCAGGGAGGACTTCCATCTGGAGTTTAGTGAGGCTCTATTCTTGGTGCCAGCTACTCCTGTCAATGACATCTCTGCCAACAGTGAAAACAAAAACAGAAGCATTGTGAAGGAAGTTTGAGCCAACATAAAAGGTATCTAGGATGATAAAGTGATGTGGAGAACAAGTTTGTTATGAGAATTACTTCCTTGTCATTTGCATTACTTGCAATTTCAGAACCAAAGGGAAGTTACATATCTTGCAACAAAGGCTTTACATCATCCTTTAAACTATGAACCAGAAATTCCAATATAATTAACTTTGTAAAAACTTCATGGCCATTAGATAATCAGCTGAACATGACCTTTCAGAGCAATTCTGATCCTTAGATAAATAATCGGGGGAGTTCGAAAGAGTCAGTGTATAGCTCTAGTGAGAATATTGCTGAAATACCACATGGCGTTCTGGCATCCAAACTTTATAAAGTGTATTCAGAATTTGGAAAGGGTTCAGAAAAGAGCTACAAGACTGGCCTGTGGTCTGGAAATCAGACTGAGACAAAAGAAGTTTAATCTGATTTATCCCAGTGAAGTTTAAGAGGTAATACGATCACAGCCCACAGATACCTGGATGGTAGATTAACGTAATTATGAGGAGAGATTTTTAACTGTGGCCATTGTATGTCATGTAAAAAAAGAATAATGAAATCCCCTAAGTAGAAGCCTAAGCTAGGCAAAATTCATGTTTGGGAACTGTGAAGGGCAAAGCAATTGAGCACAATTAACAGAATTCTCTATCCCATTGGGGTCTTTAAGAGGCCATTATTCTGGACAGAAAAAATCGTGCAATGAAGTTTGTAGATGTGTCATACAGGACATCAGACTAGAGGATGACCATATTCTGGGTTTAAAAATCTCTGAATGTGTGCCCTCAAGAGTCCTATTTTTCCTCTTTCTAATGGAAGATGGTCACTGGTTTTACCACATAATTTCTTAAGTGTCATTATCTGTCAGTATTAGACAATCTGGATATATAATTATGCTCGGAGAACCTTGTTAGAGATCTCCTGCTAAAAATAATGTTTAAGAATCTTTAGCTCTATTATTGTAATGAAAATAAAAGGTCCCGTTGCAAGCTGAAGAAAGCCATTGCTTATCTTCTTGTAAGAGTCTTTGGAGCTCCAAAATATTAACTTGAGTGAACTATACTAATTTTGACTTTCTCCTCCAACTAATGAGAAGTGTTACATTTTTCTTTAAACCAAAAGGAGGCTACAAGAACTAGCACAAGAAAAAGGCATATTTTATGAGTACTCCTCCTGAACATTTTATAAAGCTAAGAGTCACATAGTGAGTCAGATGAGATTCTAGAGAATTCAAAGATACTATTACTCATTGTTTATTTCCCAAGTCAAGCAGCTACCACCAAGCATTACCCTTCCGTGACTTCCATCACTGAACAGCAGGAGAAGGTACTATTTTCTGTAGTGAGTGGCTACTTACTTCATGGATGAGGAGCCAGAACGTACTTAAAATGGATTTTTGTACAAAATAACTTCCATAAAACAAACAAGAAAACCTACCTGAGCACAGCTCTCCATAGGAATTCTGTTCTGGTCCAGTAGTGCTCAGTTCACAAACACTTCAGCAAATATCAAATGATTAATGGCTTTTATTGGCTTCCAATATAGAGCAGATGAAAATCTTGCAGTTGAGGCAAAGTCTTCCTTTGAGTTTTCAGATTCATTTAAACCAAAGCACCTGAAAGGTACCTAATAAAGTAGTGTGCAGCAGAGATGGTCCACAGATACAGTGTGCAAGAAGTTTTCCCCACATTCCCCTTCCTACGGGCTAAGAGTCAAAGCAGAAGCAAAGGTGTTGATGGTCTGTCTAACAGTAACATAACTCCTTGATCTCATTAATCAAAGCCCTGACCTCTCAACAGGTGCCATGTCTGCACATCACTCCTCAAGTCTGGACTGGCAGTCGGACAGGACACTCCAACAGCTTGTGTTTAGTGCTGTGTTAGGTGACAACCAGCTGAATCAGCACCTGCCAGCAATCGCTGTGCCCTGGTAGCCAAGTGTACTGCTCATTCCTTTCTTAAACCTCCCTAACCCTCACATCTAGATTAGGGAAAATCACAGCATCTCGTATCTCACTGTATGACAACCACTACTAAATACTATGAGTAGCTACCACTTCTATGTAGACTTCTTCCTTTCTTATACATGTTATAGATAACATATGCTTCGTCACCTAAACACAGGGGTAAATCTTCAGCTTGCCTTTTAGCTCACTTCCAAATTTAAGCATATAGATTTCCATTTGGTTTCATACGTGTAAACACCTTCCAGTATCTTTTGGTAATTTTAAGAACAGAACTTCCACATTTTGTTCAGAATTTGTGCCTAGCACTTGGGTGTTTCTACTAAAATTTGTCCACAAGCTCTGCCTAGGGGCAAGGTGGACCTCAGGCTGTAAAGCAGACCTTTAGCCTAGTGATTAGAGCTCCACAACATCCAAGAAGCAACACAGCCCAAGGGAGGAAGAGACTGCTATGCCACTGACTTAAAAGCATTGCTCCTGAATTGACAGAAAACTGGAATTGCTGCTGTGTCTTTATTATTGCTATCAATTGCACTATACTGCCAAAGTCTCACACAGGGATTAGCACTTCAGAGCATTTGGCATTGTACAGTCACATAGTTGTCTTAATAATTAAACTATGTGATCCTCCTCTGCTCCCTCTGCCTCTCAGTAATGTCCCAACTTAGCACCTGGGAATGGCAAATTTCAGACTGTTCTGTGAAACCTTGAAATACAAAATCATTCTCATGAGATGTGACAGTGTGAAAACTGAAGATCATGAAAAATTCAACATGCCATAGCAATGTTACCAGGCCAGTGGTTTTGTTCTCCTCCCTTAAAATTCTCTCTTCTGGTCCAGCATGCCACCAGGTCATGCTCCCTTAGTTGCTCAAAACAAACAAACAAACAAGGAAGAGAGAGAGAAAAAGAGAGAAAGAGCGAAAGAAAGAGCGAAAGAGTGAAAGAGTGAAAGAGTGAAGAGCAAAAGAGAGAAAGAGAGAAAGAAAGAGCAAAAGAGTGAAAGAAAGAGTGAAAGAGATCAAAAGAAGGAAGGAAGGAAGGAAGGAAGGAAGGAAGGAAGGAAGGAAGGAAGGAAGGAAGGAAGGAAGGAAGGAAGGAAGGAAGGAAGGAAGGAAGGAAGGAAGGAAGGAAGGAAGGAAGGAAGGAAGGAAGGAAGGAAGGAAGGAAGGAAGGAAGGAAGGAAGGAAGGAAGGAAGGAAGGAAGGAAGGAAGGAAGGAAGGAAGGAAGGAAGGAAGGAAAAGAAAGAAAGAAAGAAAGAAAGAAAGAAAGAAAGAAAGAAAGAAAGAAAGAAAGAAAGAAAGAAAGAAAGAAAGAAAGAAAGAAAGAAAGAAAGAAAGAAAGAAAGAAAGAAAGAAAGAAAGAAAGAAAGAAAGAAAGAAAGAAAGAAAGAAAGAAAGAAAGAAAGAAAGAAAGAAAGAAAGAAAGAAAGAAAGAAAGAAAGAAAGAAAGAGAGAAAGAAAGAGAGAAAGAGAGAAAGAAAGAGAGAAAGAAAGAGAGAGAGAAAGAGAGAAAGAGAGAGAGAAAGAGAGAGAGAGAAGAGAAGAGAAGAGAAGAGAAGAGAAGAGAAGAAAAGAAAAGAGAAAAGAAAAGAAAAGAAAAGAAAAGAAAAGAAAAGAAAAGAAAAGAAAAGAAAAGAAAAGAAAAGAAAAGAAAAGAAAAGAAAAGAAGCAGGACAAAAAGGCATGATTAACTTGGGTGTTGCAGAACCAAAATAATAAAGCTAGGACATGTTTAGGCAGCAATGTCTGTATGGATATAATGCAAAGGTGGGATATCTCTCTCCTGCCCCTCAGTGCTACACTGAGTTGCAGAGCACCCAGGCCACCTAGATGCAGTGATGAAATCTCATCCTCCCCAGCCATGGGGACCAGCAGCTGGGGATATGTTCCCACTGCCTGGGAAACAGGCGAATCCTGTCTGGAGACACAGTGCCACGTGCAGCACATCACTGTGGCTTCCCTCCAGCTTGGGGCAGCCACACATCTGGCATTGCCTACCCCGCAGACGGAAGTGGGAGACGGGGTCTGAGAGCATCGGTCTTGTCCCGACAGCCTTTGACTAGACAGGTCTGGTTACAGCAGCTGAAGTTCTGATCCGCAACACACAAATCCAGCATGAACAATATAAAAATGGAAAGCATCCTGCGCTAGGGGAACATCTGCTTAGGCGGTGAAAACCCCTTGGAGTGCATCATTCTGGGTGAATCAGCACAGCTGAGACGGCTGTTCAGCCGCCTGAGTGGCTGATTTAATTTCTCCCCAGCTTAGCTCTGTGCCATCACTCAGATTTATGAGCCGCAGCGCTGCTCAATTCCAGGAGGTGCGGTTATCAGGAAGTACTTGGCTCTCCAACGCTGTTACTGGGCTTTGCGCTGGATAAATTACAAGGTGTGCACTGACTAGCAGATAAGCAGACCCTCCGTTACTCCTTGCTGCTCTGAATTGTCACTCCTTGCTGTATTTCCATCCTTGGTACTGATAGCACTGAACAAGACTGAGATTCTACTGCTGTAATTTGGGATCACCCCATGAAAGTCACTGATTCAAAGTGGATTTGCACGTGCTAAGCATCTAACCCAGCTTCAAAACCCTCTGGATGAAAACCGATGGGTGTCAGAAACCTGCAAGCCTGATATTCTCTGTAATAGAGCCAGCAACATTAGTTAGGTTTGCCTTAGCCCTTGCTATTATTCTACAATCTCGGTAGATGGGGAGAACAAAACTTGTTCTTCAGGTGTCTTCTTCGATGAAGCAGAATTGTGGCCACTTGACAAACGATGAGCATTAAGAGCTTTATCAACTTGATGATAGTGAGTCCAGGAGAATGAGAAGACTCAGTCACTGTAGCCCTAGGACAAGTTCTTGATGCTTCAATTGCATCTTCTGCTCTCCTGAGGCTATGCCATCCCAGGGCTACCCAGACAGAATAAAAAATCACAGTCCTATTTTCTTCTTTCTCTAGGTAAGGCATTGGTTTGCAAACTGATTTCCCTTCTGACACAAGGCCAACATTGTGCTAGGCTGACATATGGGTGGGTCATCTGGTCAATATAGCTTTAAAAAAAATTGCATACCAAAATTTGATCAGTAAGTGAAAAAATAAATGTACTCACAGCAAATACTTCAGAAAAAAATGCTGGTTTGTGATACAGCTCAGAGTATCTGAAAATTTCAGGGTTCCCTCTTTGACTAAAAGGTAGTTTTCAGTTTATTTCTCAGCCAAAAAATATTAAAACACTTTCATATATAGTAGACACTTCAGAGGTAATGAAATATTTCAGAAACTCCAATTCTCTGTCAAAGTTTAAAGTTATGAAGCAAAATGTTGATAGGCTCCATCTGGATAAACCTTGAAAATTAAATCTTCTGTGCCATTGCTTTCTTACACAAGCCTAAGCAGTAGCCCTTTTATGAGCATGGATAAAGAACTCTGATGGAAGCCAGAATTCAAGCAGGGCATGAATCTAGGCTAGCTCTGAAATTTGCCATAAATTCTGACACCTTGGAAGAGACAAATGCCTACCAAATTTTGGAAAACACCATTTTCTCCTTCTGGCCTAACATCTAGTTATAACCACAGCTTTGCTTAGATCAAAATACAAGAAAAGGTGCTCCTTGTCTTCTTCAGAAAACACCAATTTCCAATTCTTTAACTAATTATTCCAATTACAGACAGTTTATCAATGACCTGAGACACAAAAAAACTTGGAAATCATCTGCTCTTGAAGAGTCTGATCTTTGATTTAATGACACTACAAATGGTTGGTGATACAACACCCTGATACGACTATCACTAATATTAGAGAACTTGCACCAGTATAAACTGGTGCCCAAATAAAATCTCATAATTTAGGCAACTACAGCTTTAATAAATTTTAAAGTCAGGACCATAATTTTGTTGACAGTATTTTATAAATGTCTCTTTGGTCCATGGAAACAGATTCTGGGTCCTTATTATGCCATATGAAGCCGCGGTTAAGGCAGTCACCCAAGAATCCTGTTTTCACTCCTACTTGATCCTTTTTGTCTCCTACTTGATCCTAATCACCCAGATGAGCATAAAGTATCCTGTCACAAACACCCTACAAATCCAGGGTAAGTAGTTTTGTTGGAAAATACTGATATTTGAAAATGTGTAGCTTTTATAGCCTTGCTACTGGGATAGACTAAAACCCTAGAACCAAAACATCTCCAAATTCTCCAGAAGAAACAGAAAAGGGAACAGTGCATTTTTAACAGCCAGAGGATGATGAAGGAATCAGTGAAGAGGACTTTTTCCCTCTATATCCCACAGAAGCATCACTTGACACAAAGCAACATGTTTTAGTTGCTGGTAAATGAAATCACATCATGGGGCAGACCCATCAGTCACACTGACAGTGTCTTCAGCTCCTGTTTTTTCTCTCTCCCAACCTCAGTGGGAGCTGTAACTTGAGTGACATCCTTTGGCACAAATATGAATCATTCAGCTGACCTTAATCTTGGGTGTCCACTTTCAAGCAGAATTCACTTCTTGGTAATTTTATCTGAGTTAGTGTTAAAGAAATGCTAAGCAGAAATGGAATAAAAATATCAGGCTGTCAGCTCATAACAATAAGTTGCTGAGCCTTGGCATACAATGAAATTTAAATTAATGGAAAATTATAAAAAGCCCACAGGACAGTCATCTATCAAACTGACACACAGCTTTACAATGTATAGTTAACTTAATCTATACTGCCTAAAGTGGCTTGAGTAAAGTGTCTTCTCAGACTAAGGGACAGATCACTAAGGTCTCAGATCACCTCCCCCCTAGCACTTTACTCTGCTATATCTGAGAGCAATTGTTGAAGATGAATACTCGTTTGCATCATACCTTAAGGTCATCACCTTAAGCCCAGAAATGGAGTAAAGATTACCATAGTGTTTATTTTCATCTCACTGTAAGGATCTTATCTCTCCAACGTTTTGCATTACTGCTCAGCATGGCAGGGCAGGATGAGACAAGCAAAACTTACAACAATATAAATGTGTTACAGTCATGCCATTAAACTGTCATGTCATTATGCCATATTTAAAAAAAAAAAAAATTTGCTACAAATCACAAATCCAATAGAAGATACTTGCTACTAAACCACTGTGGGGAGAAAGAAACTAGTCTCAGAACTGTGCATTTTCAAGGAGAGTTCCTGCAAATAAATAACTTTAAAACTAAACTTTATTCAATTCAGTGTTTGAATATTTTTCCTCTTGGTAAAGACCTTTTATCCATTAACACTGGAAAACAGCCCTTTGTGGGATTCATTCCAAATAAAATTTAGGAGAGAGGCAGGGATAGTGTGTTCACAGACACATATGTGCAATTAAACGAGTACATGCTCTCATAGCAAAGAGCCAACTCAATTACCTCCCAAGTATAAAGCTTACAGAGAGGCAGATGTGATCTTTATTCCAGAAGGTTTACCAAGCAAACACGAGAGAAAGAATGTGGAAGATATTTATGTGAAAGCAAATACTTCATACCTTATAAAATCCCCATTGGCTGATTACAAAGATCTCTTGGAAATGCCAATTAGTCAGGTGTCTCTTTGTCCTTTTTAATTCTCCTACCCTTATTAAATCAATATCTCAGACAACTTAATGGCTCCCCAAAGTCTAGGTCAAACAGAGAGGCAAGAGGAGGTAGAATGAAAGGCTGTGCTTAATTTTGTGCCATGAACTAACAGTGGGTGAGGAGACAAAGAATAATTTAGCTTGATCAAATAACTAAATATCCAGTGCCTTGAAAGGAAAATTGGCCTTCACTCACAGAACTATCAAGACATTCCCTAACCAAAAACCATTACTGCTTCTGGTTGCAAAGTTGTGACAAATTATTTTCAGAGGCATTTCTTTTTTTCTTAGCCCTGCACATAGGGCCCTTCATCTCCTCTCCCAACAGCACCCTGTGAAGAACGTGAAGGCAACCTCATAGCCTTGACTGCACCCAAAGCACCCTTCACCTTCACAGGTAAAACAAGATTCTGCTGCCCACAAGTTGCTGTTCTCCTTTGTCCTTTCCAGCAGGTGCATGAAATTGAGCCATGGCATGGGAGGGAGAGCAGTCACTGGAGACTTCTGTCAAGTTCCAGAATCTGGCTACTGTGGAATACCAGACTATAAAATTGCGTTGATGGAGCAAAAATGTTCTGGTTGAGGAGGGTAAATATGAGGACTACCAACCTTATCCACAAAAGTTTGGAAGGACAGAACTTGAGTTGAAATAAGCTGATACAGTTCCACTGACCTAGGGGGAAGGTACCACCCCTTTGCATCAGAATGTGTGTTACAAGCCACTTCTCCCTTTTAGAATGATAGCACCGGGTCCAGCTAAAAACTGAGCTGTCTATTGAATGTGCTCTGTTCATCTCACTTGATTAGACAGGACTTTAGAGTAACAAATCTCTTAAATTAAACACTTCAGTTTGGTATCTAAAGAGGGGATGAGAAGAATTTCAACCTAATCATACTAAATCCTCTCTTCTCATCCCCTCAAGACTGCTTACATTCTTGTTAAGACAGCAGATCTTCCCTGACTCAAAGACCAGACTCTTAGGAAGGAAGAAGAAAAAGAAGTGTAAATATGTAAAAATAAGCCATTTCTGGGAACCTAAATTAGATTTAACTGTTTCTTAGTAACATCGCTATGATATGAAAATGTTTAGAGATTCACAGAGAGAACAAGTAGAGAGTGTGCTAATTAGTTAACTTTTTTCTCAATGTTTGCTATTGACTAGAAGTAAAGAGGGGAAACAGAGGCAGTATAGTAACACAAGGGAAGAGAACAGGACAGAGAGAAGCAAAACACCCAGAATCTCTCCCTTGATCAAGCAGATCAGCCAGTAGCTGAGCCAGAGTACAGACAGGGGCAAGGTACATGGGAAGCAACCAAGACAGGACAGGAGGATGAATTCTGACTGCACATGTCTTTGCCTGGACACGAGGAAGGCACCATTAGACACAAGAGTTAGCTCAGGGCTGCAATTTAACAGGGGCAAACTTTCCCATTTTGAGAACGTTATTTTCATAATGTTCCCGTAGTACAAACAAATAGTATCACCTTCAGTCAGAAAATGAATAAACTAAGACCCAAAGTGATTCAGGTATGGTTTTGAAAGGCTAAATAAATCATTTGAAGTGCAATCGCCACAAAATAGCATCACATTTTCAAGAAAGCTATGTGTAGAGCTTTTCTTGTGTTTGTTTTTTTGCCTACTGGAAAGAAAAAAAACATAAGTATTAATTAAGAATAATTTCCAATTGCTCTGAAACAGGTCGTACTTCTCCCTGGCTGCATCACTTTCACAGTGAGATTGTTGAGAAGAATTACTTTATTAGGTTGACTGCGATGGTTTGTTTAGCGATGGTTTATACCTAATTTCTTAAATTACTGAAGTGAAATATTAGCACTGAAAATTAAATTTAAAAATCCAAATATTTCACTTAGAAAATGGTAACATGAATACAACTGTTTGAATGATTAGAAAATGATTTCATGGAGATATACACTTAACAAAACAGAGTACCTGGTAATGCAAAACCCAGTTTTTCAAGAACATTTAAAAAATGGAAATTTTCTACCATGTTTGAGCAAGTAATTATGTTCTGTAGAAAAGAGTGTACCAAAAAATAATTCTTGTTGCCATTTTCAACTGCATGCCTTTAGTCTGGCTTGCATGTTCTCTCTGAACCAATGAACTTGATCAACAGTTTTCAATGTACACTGATGGATATGGCCAGTTCATGTTCAGTACAAGTTTATGACCTCTAGCACTAAATTTGGTATGAACATCTAACATTTTGCATGCTAATATTGCATGCTAATTGACCAAGCAAGGTAACAAAGACCTCTTCTCCCTCTGGGTAACCATTAGAGGGTTATATACCACATTTGGCCAGACCAATTAGTATTTAAGATCTAATGAGTAAACAACTTTTACTTCTTTTCTTATTTTTGAATATCAGAAAGCATGACGCATAACGACAAGGACTGTATATATATGAGCATAATGACTGACTGTACTGTCAGTGCTCAGGAAGTTTCAGGTGCCAAAATAAAAACTCAAACCTAAAATCTGAAGACAGAGAGGCTGCTCACCTTAGGGGGATCTATCTCCATGGCAGAGTTTCCTGGATCAGGGCCATTGCTTACACTATACCCATGGACTAAAAATTCCTGAATTCTTCTGCTTTGCTTTCTACGAGTTGCAGCAGTAGATGAGTCATTTTACCTCATACCTAACATGTCATTTCCCATCATCTATTGAGAACACAACCACAAGAAGATGAAGCAAAAACATAGCTATTTCTTATCTCACAACTGTGTTTATTTTGAGCTAATCAGTCATACTGACATCTGTTTGGCCCTAATCCTGATTTTGTTAATAAGATATTTGTGTAAATCTGTTCTCTGCAAAACCATGCCTTACCGCACCCCTGAAGACTGATGAATGTATTTTGGAAGCCAGTAATGCTTTAGGATAAGCCCACCTTGGAACTCCAGTAATTTTCCAGTAAATGTTGTCCATGAATGAGCTCATGAACATCCAGGATGAAGCCTAACTTTATCTCCAGGGTCGAAACCATCCAGTGGGCAGGTTTCCAAATAGGAAAACAAAGCATACTCCTTCCTCCCCAGATTCTTCCCCAAATCTCTGCTGCTGCTTTAAAAAAAATGGTCCACTCTTTGATGTGAACCCTTGAAAATACTGTGGTTATTTAATTATTCTGTTTCTTGTCTCCTGGTAATTCTCTCAGATCCTTGCTACAACACTGAATCACATTTCTAAAGGCCAGGGCAAACCAGACTGATCATCTGGTCTGGCCTCTTGCGTAGCATGCACCACAGCTTTTCACCCTCTGATCTCTGAAACAAGCCTTGTACCTTGTGGGAGATGCAGGGTATCTTGATTTTGTCTCCTAGTTGCCAGAGAATTTACCACATCCTTAGTTAGCCATTCCAGACATATGTTGGCTTCACGATTAAGACATTGGAGTTTCATTTCCAATTTGATTTTTTCTGATTTTTTACCTTCCAAGCTTTATGTCCTGCAGTGCCCAAGGCACAATGGTATGTTTGGTGTCCTATCCTTCACTCCAAGCAAAGACTTCAGGCTGAAAGCAAAGGGGCCTCTCCACCTTCTACTTGGGCAAACCCACCACCTGAAGCTTCTCACCTCTCCAGCTGTCAGCATTGGATTTAAGACCAAACTCACTCTGGTAATTCTTTGATGTCTCTGCAGGTTCTCAGCCTTTGGTCTGGTGTCTGAGACAAGTGTGGGAGGCAGCAGAACTGGGCAGGGTGGGACACATCTGCTCCTGAACAGTACTTCTTTCCACCTCAGCCCAGCTTTGGCTCCCTGTCCTAGCCCCACCATGGGCTCATGCCACTGCTGCTGCTTGCTCACCCACCTGATGGCATTTTGTAACAACACCCTTTGTCACCACTCCTTTCTCACCTGTATGTGTTTATTCCTTGTCTGCCTAATCTCTTTTTCCTTCTCTTAAGAAGTATGTCTTTTGCACTGCCAAGCTTCCTGAACAAAGCTGATTATGTCCCTCTGGGTATGCCTTTGGCTATTTGTTTCCTCAGGAAATGCCACATCACCTGGAAACTCTGTTTTCCCTCTTACAAAGTAAAATTTACGGTAATGAATTCCTTACTCCTGTCAACTTCCTTATGGCTTTGAGAAGCTCCAGCTGCAAAACTGAGAGACTTCTCAAAAAGTCCATGATTAACTGTCTCTACAGACTGCCATAGCCATTGGGATGGGACTCTTACAGGAGAACCACAGGAACAACTGTCCCCAAATCATAGCACTTATAGAGCTCAGCATGGCCATATTCACATCTAGACAGATACTTTTCTTCCTTCCTGCAATGTGGCATAAGCTGAATTTGTCACAGGCCACTGTGAAGACACAGTTTAGCACATCTTTGAGAGGTGGATGCACTAATGTCAGAATTTCTGTCACCCTTCTTGACTGTGAACCCACAGTAATCCCCCCTAAAAAGTCATTGGGGTTCATCTCTCTGAATTCTACAGCCCCACCTCCAGCTGAGGACCTGGCAGCTTCCTCCAAGCCAGATGCCTGCTTTCCTGAAAATCCAAGGATTTTAGCAATGCTGAGGTCTTTATCCCTCAGCTAATTTGGCTGCAATTAGCCAACCACTTCAAAAGTTTCTGAGGGGAGAAAGAATGACATGCAGGCAGACAGACACTTACACAGATGGACAGTCACAGGCTAAAATGAGGGGGAGATAAATAATTTCTCTTGTGGGAGTTTGCTCTCAACCTCTTTACTGATCTTTTCTCCTTCACTTTACAATCCCTGCTGTGCAGTCACTGGCTGTTCTCCATTGATGCAACTCTGAGACAAATCTTACCATCTTTTTTAGCCTTCTGGCAAGATATTTGCCTAGGAAGACTTCCCTCCTACCCCTCTTCCTGGTAAATTCCTATTACAGTAGTCTCTGAAAAAAAAAAAAACGGTGAAAAGTAACTACTGAGTGTACCCAGGCTCCATCTGTTGATCTGTTGATCTCAGCAAGTCCCAGGGAAGTACTGACAGGCTTAATTTGCTCTGAAAGACCACTGAAATCTGTGAGATTCATCTGAAGCAGCCCACGCCTTGCGAGTCTGCAAACCCAGGAAACATCCCTAGAGATTTAATCTGGTCTGTGCCACACTAAGCACAGCCCCAGAGTCTTTGCATGGAGTCAATGCCAAAATCAGTGCAGGAAGCTCCAAGGTGTCACTGAGAGGACCCCACTCATAAGCAAGAGGACAACTACGTCACCTTGGCTCTCCTGCTCTCAGGTGGCTGCCTGCTCAATGCAGCTTTCCATGGTGTGGATCTAGCCAAGCATCTTGAGGGCACACCAGTTTGGGCTGGGATCATGCCACCTCTCTTCCTCCCCAAGGCAAGAGGTGCTGGGGGGTAGGAAGGGCAGACCCTGTAAGTGGAAGTCAGACAAACTTCATGGGGATCATTAGTGCAGTTAAAAAATAACAAGCATGGACCAGACTGCACTCCCAGGGTATCATACAAGGCCTCCTCTGTCAACCCAGTGTGAGTTTGCTGTTCTCATGGGAAAAATCAAAGGACCCAGAGCAGCAGACAGTCTGTTTGCAAGCTACAGAAATAGTGAGCTGATGATGTCTAGACTCAGGAAAGGAAATTCCTGTCCGTGTTTAGAAGAGACACACACGTACACATACAAATAAAAAACAGGAAGGCGTACGCTGCCATAGCCTTTGACAGAGGCCCAAGGGAAACGGTGTAATTTGGTAGAAGAAGTAAACAAGACATCCACTTAGACATAACCTGTCAGGCCTAAGAAGGAGGGTGTTATGACAGACAAGTCTTAGAGAAATCAGATTCATCACAGCACCACAGAACTGCCACCAGAAGTATGCAGGGGATGAGGCCCTGAGAAAGACCTCAGACATGCCAAACAGCTTGAGATCTCTTAATGGGAGTCCAGAAGGTGGCAAGCTGTCATATCAGCTGAGATAGATGCACACTTGGAGCTGTCACAGCTTCTCTTTTGGCCTGGGAGACAATCTGTGTTCAGATACATTTATCTCTTTTTGAGAAGGGAGCTGGGTGGTATGCACATGCTCACATGACTCTATGAAGTTCCTGGCCCAGACATATTTATTCCATTATAAAAGACCTGTAAAAATGCCAGCTTTTGGTGAGTACTATTTAATGTGTTTCTAACCCTAGACTTTATTTTTCCGCTATGATGAGGACCACAATCTCTATTATAAAAAATAAACAGGCAAACAAACAAACAAACAAATTGTAAGGGCCAAGGAGCTTCAAACCATACCGACCTGTTTCTCTAATTAGTATAAATACAAGCTCTTTTTTTTTCCCTTTCTTCCCCTTTCGTATCCCCCTGGCCCCCAATATTTGCTGCTAGACTGGAGGGCACCTTGCTCCATTTAGCAAAGGCCAGAACAGATTCACAAAGACTTGCCAGGCCTCAGACATTATGTGAGCTGAATGCAATTTATCCACCCAGTCAACAAACACTCTATTTTTATTAATTTCATAAGAAGCTAGTAGAGAGGGAGGGAAGGAGGAAGGAGGGAGGAGGGAGGGGAGGAAATGCCCTTTGACCAAGCAGAATGCCAGAACTCAGTGAATTGTTACTAGCACAATATGCTAAAACTAAAGCTGGGCCATGTCTTTTCATTTCACAGTAAACCTAGCCTCAGGACTGGAAAATCAGATTTCTGTTCCACTGGGCTGGCACAACAGCATTAGACGACTTCAGGAAGGAAGCAAAAAAGAAATTACCAATGAGATGTCAGGGGAATTTAAAGTAAAGTGTCTTTCTTCTACAAAAGAAGAGAGTTGGAACAATAGCTCTGCCCCTGCACATCACTAGGCTGTCTTCTGGCACACTCAAGCTCAGAATAGCCCTTCTGGCTAGCTGGACCACCATGGCAGCCCCCTCCCACAGGAAAGCTCCTTTGGCACATAGGAGAAGGCAGCTCTGAAGACAAGAGCACAGACTGCTGTCCACTGGGACCATGGATACACAAAGAATGGCTAGTACTCTGAGAATGCCATGACAGTAGTGCCCACAGCTCTTAGGCAAAATAGGCAGGGTCTGAGTGGATCTTAAGGACAAAATAAAGGTCAGGAGAAAAAGATTGCCACCCTCATGTCAGTTCATATTCTCCCCATACTCTTTCTCCACTGGTACCAACTAGAAGAGTATGGGCAGACCAGAGGTTACTTAGCTTGGAACAGTGCATCCAAGCAGCCTAACCATAGCATTTCTCTTGTGCCTGGTGTCTCAGCCTCTTGCCAGCTCTGCAGTAGAGCATCACTACAAATTTTTGATGGAGTCCAGGAGTCAGTGCTTGCCCCTTAAGTCACCTCCCTTGGCCAAAGAACTGTATATTACAGCTCTCCTTCCTTACCTTGCCCCCAGGTAACTGGCCCCTTGGTCCACATTTGAAAACTCCCCAAAGGCCCAGCAACATTCCCACCTTGACAGAACAGACTGTGAAGAAAATGAGTGCGCTCTCCACCCAGCTATATCCATGGTGATGCAAGTTGTAGTTATCTCAGTCTATCCCAACATTTGCCTCCAACATAAAGGACACTTTTTGCCTGAACACAAAATGCTCTTGTTCAAGGCACATCTTTTGGTTTAGAGTTGAGGTCATTGAGTTAAACATCATAGTCTACACTATGCAGGAAATGAGGGTAATTGATCTAACTGTCCTTTTTCACATTAAATTTGCTAGATCCTCCACCACTGGTTGCATCTATAAAAGAGAGGCATTTCAGGAAGCCCAGGTACTGAAAACATCCTTATTAACATTTCTCCTGATAAAAACTCCACAGCATTGTATGTGCATGACACGGAAGGTAATCTGCTTTCTTTAAATGACAGCTGATAGAGGACAATGTGTTCCCCTTTTGTCTGGTCCCCCAAGACTTCTCTCTGGGAGATTCCTATCTGAGAGCTAATGCCATGGTTGCACTCTTCACTGATGAAGAGTTACGCAAATGGGATTTCAAATACCATAAACCACCTCCTTGGAATCAATTCCTAGCAGCAGATGGTTTACACTGTGTGCCAAAAATTTTGTCCAGCACAGAGCAGTCAGTGGGTGCTAAAACTTACTAGATGATTTTTTTTTTTCTTCCTGGACTCAAGCAGTTTGCTGTGAAGTTCTACACTGAACAGCTTCCCTCTCTGTTGTAAGACAGCTGAGGTCACCAGAATTACAGTAATACTGATCCCAGAAAAGTTGCATTTCATGTTGTTCTATCATGCTTTTTACTTGTTAATTCTGCTCATGATGACAGCAACTATTGAATAATTTCAAGACTCTGCAGACACAGAATAATTGAAAGCTTATAGAAATCTGTCAGATACTTCTTACCAATGCCTCGGGCCTCTATCACACCCTATTTAATTACACACTGCTTGGAAGATTCAAAGCCAGCTGTTAAGGAGCGAGCAAGAATACACCTGGGTGAAGAAAACACACAATCTATTTTCTTTTTTCTGTCCTTGCATCATATTCATTTGTTAATGGGTGCAGTTTTTTGTGGCCCCTCAAATTCCACATTCTGTGTTTCTTAACTTTTTTTTAACTATATGGTGCAGCCAGATGGTGAACCAATAACATTTTTCACCTCAGTTGACACAATTAAACACTATGATTTTCAACCACCAAGAAAAGTTGGCTGGTTGAGTAAGGGCAGTTTGACAACTGAGATATTTATGTACAGCCAAAATGAGATAGTGCCCTGTATTTTAAACAGTTCAAGTCAGACGAGAAAAATGTAAAATTGGTTCCTAGATAATAATGCCTAATCTTTGTTTTTATGGCACATTGCTGTGCAATTAAGGTTGGCTCGTGAAAGCTGTGCGTGAGCACACTCAAATTGCTGAATGGCCTCATAGATGGCAGGAAGGAAAATAAATATTCTACTGTTTATACATTCTGAAGTAAAATCTTTGAGATAAACAGTGTGTCAGCCTGACAGGTGTGACTTCTTTAGCCTTTGCCTGATGAATTTTTCATTCACAGCTGAGGCTAATAGCCTGAAACTGTTGATGGAAAAAACCCACTGTTCAGATTTTGATGGGTATATGAATGTCTGGGTCTCAGAAGGATTTGACTTCTGTGCAAAAAATTACAGACACTCTGTTGTGCAGGCATGGGGAAAGGACCACGCTGCAGCCAGCCTGCATCAGGCTGCTGTTGGATTCAAGATGTGCTGGTATAAGGGTATTTTCTAGGTATTTTCTAGGAAGAGAATCAGATTCATCTCCCCAGTGATACTTGGAAAGGTGAAAGATTTCAGAGGTTTCTCCTGCATACTTAGTTCTTAAATGAAAAACCCAAAGCCATCCACTACCACAGCATTCTTGGTTTTGGCAAGGTCCACACTCGCCAAAATGTCCAGTTCTTTGTGGAACTGCTCCTTGTAAGAAAACAGCAAGAGCGTTAATAACATCTTTCTCTGGCTGGTTGTTCCTGGTTTGTCCAGAGTTTCTGCTTAGGTCAGCTGAGGTCCAAAGAGGACTCAAATATAGATGGAGGAAAATAGATTTTTATTGAATACAATGAGGAGAAAATCTGGAAAATCATCTGCACAAGCAATTTCACATTGTGGAAGAAAGGCTGCAATCTCCAGGCTAACCAATGTGAAAAAAAGGGTTGCTGAGCCCCTGCCAGTACATGGAAATTCCAAGAACAACAAGTTAATCCAATAAGATCCAATAAGACATTGAGATTGAGAAGTAGAGAGACAAATTGTGTTCATACTCCATGAAAATACAGAGCAATTCTAAGTCTTATAAACTCCCCAAGATTATTTTTCCCGTCCAAGAAAATCACTTCTGTCTCATATGGCTTGAATTTAAACCAACTAGCTTAAATCCTCACCCTTAACTCAATCACTGAGAAAATAAAGAGAAAGTAGGATTGAAGTTCAGTGCAAAGTGGTGGGGCAGTGCATGAGGCTGGGCACAGAGATGGCACCACAGGCAGCCACAGACCCCTGCTCCACAATTCTGGCATGAGGCTTGGGCCAGGTGGGGTCTGGTTACCTCAAAAAGCCATAGCAGCAGGAACAACAGGGGAATCCCTCCTCTGCCTGGGGTTGCTGAAGGACTGTCACACTCCAGAGGGCTTGACAGTGGCCACATGCGGATACATGAGAAAGCAAGATGTCATTTTTGTGTTGACAAGCATCTGCAAGTGTTTGAGAACAGAAGGAAAGAAGGATATATCTAATTCTTCACTGCTTCCCTTACGGAAAATTTTCTACTACATATTATCTGTCTTTCCAGCTGTTTCAGGCATAGATCATTTCAGGTTTTTCAGAGTAATTATCTGCACAGTCCCTTTTACCCTCTGGAACAGCTGATTTATAAGGTGATGGCAAGACTCTACTCAATCAGGTTGCCTAGCAGTGAGGGAGAGAGGAAAACTGAGTCTAAAATCTTTATCATATTTAGATAGCAAGTTATAAACATTTCTGAGGAAAGGCAAGAAGTCTAGAAAGCTCTGAGAATGCCTTAAATGTAAAACAATGGGAAAACCAGGGCTAGGCTATGACTAAATTGCACGGGAGTAGAGACCACACACACAACAACAACAACAAAAAAATACATAAACCAGTTGAGAACTGTAAGAACAAGTATAGTTTTTTGCATCCCCACAGATGATAACTGAGAGGATCAATTCTTCCCCTAGAAGTTCATTTCTACTTAGAAGAGTGTCTGTAAAAAATCTGCTTCCTGTGAGAGTAGTCAGTACCTACCAGTCTTACTCCAGCAACTATTCGTACATTAGTTTGTCCTGCTGTTAGCACTGGAGAGCTAATGAAGTCATGAGACAATTCCAAAATACAAAGGAAAGGGGACTGCAACCAAGAATAGATTGTGACCAGCAGACTTCTTACTGCTGGTGGCAATGATCTGCAAGCACGACTGCCAGTGCCAACAGTAAGTATAGGGAACGAAACAGAAAACCTCTAGCCTTCTCCATTTACCACATTTAATATGGGTTTGGCAATACCCAGTCAACCCAGAACTCCAGAGTACCACTATTATTTTTTTTTTCAGAGGACCTCCTGTTCTGTCCACAGCACAACAAACAGACATTTATAGCACTTCTAGAAAGGGGTACATTTTCTTTTTATTTTTAAGACTAAGTTCTGTCTTCTTCCTACTTGATGAATCTGCATAACATCTCTTTTAATTTGTTTGCTCATTTCCTTAAAAAAAAAATTAAAATAAACAACGAGGAAGAAAGAGATGGTGTGTCTCTACAAGGTTATTTGTGTAAGATACACTATGCTGTAAATTTAGATGCATGGAATAGTCAAATAAAAAGGCTCATACCCCAAAGAAATGAAATCACAGTGTTAGTTACTTTTCCCAAAATGAGAAAATACTTGGTACAAAGAGATGCAGAGAGAGGAAGAGAAGTAAAGACACTGTTTTGCTTTGCAGCACCCAGATGAGCGTGATGAGGGGGAGAAGGACTCAGAGCTGGGCACGAGGCTCGGCATGGTTGGCAGCCCTGCAGTTTTCCTGCTGCTGTGAGGGCGTTTCCAAAACGTCTGAAAGCCAGACTTGGCAAGCAATATGGGAGCTGGATGAAAAGGAAGAAAGACTGGGGATTAAAAATGATCACTTCCAAAAAACCAAAAAATAAAAAAACAACCAAAACAAAACCAGCCACCAATTTCTGCCTTGCATAACAGAGGACAGACACAAGGACACCAGTATGTATCAACAGCACAATACTCCTGCTCACTCCCCCATTCATGTTAGCTTGCACTGGCCTCTTCACTATTTATCAGAAGGAAAAGGCAGCGGGTTTATTTCCAGAGTGATAAAAATAACAGAGCCTGAAATGAGGAGCACGGTGCCCCAGCCCTGCAGCAATGACAAAAGCAGCATGGCTGGCTGTCAGGCACACTCCCCTATCTACTGGCAGCAGAGCAATCCAAGGCTACCCAAGGCTGCAGCCACCCACCACTGATGCCAGCACGGAACATGAACTTTTCCTCCATAAATAACAGTACTCAATCCAAGTGTCATTATTAAATTCTTTCATGTGTGATGCAAGCTGTCCCCGGGAATAAATAGTCTAGTACATGATTATGCAGGATGGGTTTAGAGGGAGACAGTTTAAAGAAAACACTGCCCACACCAGATTAGACTTGGGCAATTCAGAGAAAACTATGAAACAGCATGCACATTTTTTTAAACCGTCGCCTTAAATACACTTCAAAATCCCAACATCTGACTATTTGTATTTTTTCATCTGGTGCTGCATAATCCCTAGCCTTAGGATGCGGCAGCTGAAAGCATTTCAGACTCAGACAAAATGGTGTCAGACTCACCCAAATCCCACCAAGTGCCCAGTTGGAACTGAGCGGGTGAGCACGTCCACTCAACACTAACTCTAATCCCATTAGTTCCAGCCAAGGACTGCTCTCCCATAATGCACAAAATCACAAGTTTGCCAAAGTGCTGGTTTGCAGTCCAAACCAACACTCAGACAAAAACAATCTCAAAATAGAATCAATGTCCTAATTATATCTCCCCTGAATATTAGTAGAATATTACAGTCATTAAAAATAGACCTTTCCAAAAAAGCAGGACCTTTCCAAGGTCTTCATCCACCAGCATCTCTCTCCCACTCACCTAAGTGTTCATTGCCTTTACTCATTTTTTGTCATCCTCTCTCACAGGTCACACACTGACCCTCCCAGAACAGAGAGGTAAAGGGAGGTCTCCACCCACATACAGGATGGATGTCAGACTGGATCTCCTATTTGGGGACAAGGATGGAGTCTGAGTGTCCTGAGATGCTCATATCACATTGACATCTCTCCTAACACTTTTTTTTCCAAATTCCTAAGCTGCAGGGAGATTTAGGCAGCACCAAGCAACTCTGCTCCTCACCATGTAGCACACTGCCCACAGGTCACACTATCTCTTTTGTTTCATCTGGCCTTAGGTGGCTGGACAGGAAGTGGAATCCTTTGTTTAAAGAAAAACTTTTTCAATCTTTAGCATCCCCTTTGTGTAGTTCAACTAACAAAACCAAGAAATTAATTTGTGGTTTACCCTTGTGGGATGACACTAAGGTAATTCACATCTTGCTGCTCCCTTGCACTCTCACAAGAGAGAAAGCAGCCTGGCATGAATGAGTCTAGATAAGGGACATTTGCCTTTTACCTTGAGTCCTCTCACTTCTCATGTCACCTTCATCATACCCACAAGTCTCTGAAGGGAGTGAAGGGGAGAGAATGACACTAAGGAACAGACACTGTGTGTCAGTGCATTACCAGAAGATGTTCAGGTACTGTCACCTATAGAGCCTGTGTGGAACAGCAAGTGGAAGAATCCTCTCTACACGTTCTTCTCTCCACAGGGATGGGTGACAGAGGAATTATTCTAATGACAGTTGAAGCAGTGTCAGTATTTTGCTTGAGGAGGAAGCCTGAAGAAAGTAAAGTTATACCTAGAGGCACGGTAGGGGTAAGAGCATATACAATTCAGAGGCCACAGACATTCAAAAATCTAATGCAGGGTACATTTATCTCATTTGTTCATAAACTCTAATGGCCCAAATAATATTCTACAGCACTCCTGCCCCCTCCTTGATATAGCTTGGAAGCAGTATATCTTGATCTCTAAACTGTGCTGGCCCAAACATCTGCTGAAGAAAAATTAAGAAAAGACCAGCTGTGTAAAGGATAAACAACACAAACTTTATCATCTTTGTTTTTCATCCACTAATATTCTGTTTATTCACAGAACTACTTTATTTTATTGGCAGTTCTGGAGTTCAGCTGGTCTCAGTCTATACAAAGTCTCTTCTCCAGTAGAATGAAGCTGATCTGTGCCAGCTATGGATCTAGCCCTGCGTGTAAGAGACACTATTTCCTCTTTTCTGGCCCTTGATCTCCTGGTTATTATCCTTTGGAGATTTGCCAAAGGTGCTCTGCTTGCCAGGTAACAGCCTCAGAGTGGGCTGGGCAACCGCTTGATGGAAGATGCTTTAACACTAGTGTTCCTGGTCCTCATATTATCTTTCAGGTCCTTCTTTCAGTCTCTCAACCTATCAGCTCAGTACCCATAAATCTTCCCTGGGACATGCTGTGAGAGCCCAGAGAGGCATCCAACCTCATTCATGCAGCAGCACCATGCCAGAGAGGCAGGGGCTGACAAACAAGAAACACTTTTCCCCTCAGGTGGCCTGTCTTCCTTGTCAGCTACAGAGAAAAGTAGCTGAAAACCAGCTGCCCTGCCAAAAAGGACAGAAGAGTTTCTTGTGGGCAGCGCAACTGTTTTATTTATTTATTTTACTTATTTACCACACTCTACTCACTAGTTTGATTTTCCTTAATCTTACAAATTGCCTGCCAAGGACAGCAAGCATCTGGCTTTCTTCAGCAAATAAACTGTTAGCCATGTGTCTGCTGTCCAACAAGACATGCTGCCCCCAAGTTACAATCCTGAAAAGGACTCTGTCAATATGTTTTATCAGCTACTACTACTAATAATAATAATAATAAAACCCTCCTGTGTTTTTCTCGCAGCTATTTTTAAAATGTCTCCAGAAGCCAGACAGTGAATCAGCCTCCTTATCCAACTTTTGTTTCTACCAATGCAAATGCTCTAGGGTTTGTTATTGGAGGGTTGTTCAAAAACAGCTGGGCTGCTGGCATTCAAGCTATTCCTTTATTTAAGGCGTTTTGTTCTGAATACAAAGACGCAGATTTGGAGATCATTCGTGAACTTAAAACATATACCTAATTACTTTGCTGCACTGAGGCTTAAAGCATTTGCATTGAAGCAAAACTATACACAAGCTGCTTTTCCAAACAAGCACACACAAGTGTCCACGACAGGCTGAATACTTGCAAAGCTGGTGCTGTGGTAGCAGAAAAGGAGTTGTAAATTCCACCCTACCCCCATAAGCTCAAGTGAGTCACAGAAGTTAAATCAGTTGGGGTGAAGGCTTTGTGCACAAAGCTTTCAGCTTGAAGGTGGCTGGGGAAGAATACAGAGGGGATCACTTCCTCTGAGATTTCCATGCAGGGGATGGCTGCACAGGCAGAGAGCACAGGTACACAGGCAAAGAACTTTAGCCTGGTATGTCAGACATGCATGCTACTCCAGGTGGTGAAAAATTTAAAAAAAAAAAAAAAAAAAAAAAGTAGGAAAGTAGCAAATCAGCACAGTTACCTCTTTAACACTGTCCTTTCATCCCTTGTTCTCCCACCCACCGGGGCTGCATTTGCCCAGGTTAGGAAGCACTCTCTCACTCAAGGAATGAACATCCCCATTGCATCTGGCAGGACTGGGAACTATTGCTGGGAACTATTCAGCCATGAATTTGCTGTGAGCTAGCTGGGTGTACCAGAGTGTAACAAGAACTGTTGTTAAGTCTCATTATAAAATGCTGTATGAGGATCTGATCCAACCCACACTGAAGTCAAGGCAAAGACTCCCACAGATTTAAATAGGTATTAGATCAAGACCTCAGACTTGTAAAATCTTCATTGCAGGGGCCATGGCTTTGTTACAATGCACAGTATGCACTTAATGTGCTCTCTGAGTAATAATAAATAAGAATTTGGAGGTAATTTGATGAGGGGTTGGGAAGAAGTTTCCAAAGCTTTCCAAAGAGCCTTGTTATCCCAGCATACTAATGTATTCTAATAAAGTTGTGATAATTTTTAAAAATTTCTTTGTACAAAGACTGTAAAATCCTAGTTGGTTACACGGGTTGCAGTAATTCTGCAGCACCTATTCATTTTGTATCAATAGCTCAACTTCCAAAAAATAAAATAAACCCCTATCTACCTGTTATTATTATTTGCATATAATTAATGGCTTGGTGCCACCTTCTGCTGCACAGGGACTTTGAAATCTTTTCTGCTCCCCTTTACATGCTTCTCCTCGAACATCAGACACAACTCAAAAAGTTATCTTCATTTTCAAGAGTCAACAAACTATCCATCACTTTCAGGGCTCTGCAAACGTGGGAATGAAGAGACAATGGAATCTCTAAAATGCACTCCGTTTCCTTTGACTAAAGACAGAGAGACACGAGGCATCTCTTGCGGTTCACACTCAAGGAGGCCTGTAAAAGCTTTGGACAGCTAAATGAGCTGGGGTGGGGTTTCTTACATAAAGCTCCTCGAATGAGGACTGTGGCTTCCCTGGGATGGAGGCAGACAGCTCTGCCAGAGACTGGCCCCTTCAGTCTCACCGAGGAAATGCACCGGGCCACCGGGTCTGCTTTGTGTTACTGGTAGACTTCTCCTTTCCGCCTCATAGAATCAATCATAGAATTGTCTGGGTTGGAAGGGACCTCAGAGATCATCAAGTCCAACCCTTGACCCACTGCTGCAGTTGCTAGACCATGGCACTGAGTGCCACATCCAGTCTCTTTTTAAATATCTCCAGGGACGGAGAATCCACCACTTCACTGGAAAGTCCATTCCAATGCCTGACCACCCTCTCCGTGAAGAAATTCTTTCTAATATTCAACCTAAACTTCCCCTGGCACAACTTAAAACCATGTCCTCTTGTCTTGTTGAAAGTTGCCTGGGAGAAGAGCCCAACCCCCCCCTGGCTCCAGCCTCCTTTCAGGGAGTTGTAGAGAGCGATGAGGTCTCCCCTGAGCCTCCTCTTCTCCAGGCTGAACACCCCCAGCTCCCTCAGCCTCTCCTCACAGGACTTGTGCTGGAGTCCCTTCACCAGCCTGGTTGCCCTCCTTTGGACCTGCTCCAGGACCTCAATCTCCTTCCTGAACTGAGGGGCCCAGAACTGGACACAGGACTCGAGCTGTGGCCTCACCAGGGCTGAGTACAGGAGAGTACCTCTGCCAGACCTTCAAGTTACAATTCACTGGCTGACGTACCAGGAGAACAAAACCTAGAATTTAAGCTGAAATCTTACACAGCGCTTAAGGAAGCTAATGGGCAAAACCCAGGCCTGACACATATCCGTTGCCTGATGTCAAAGGAGGGGGAATATTTGTTTTACTGGAACTGTTTATCCCAGGATCTCTACTGGGATGCAGACATTTTGCAAATGCTTCCTCTGAGATACACTATCGGTTTGCAAAACAGGCTCTTTGAGTGCTCTCATCAGCTGTGCACACAGATAACTTGAGATGACAAGTGAGGCAAAGCACAACAGATTATCAGTTTAGGGGGAGATGCTGATCTTGGTGACAGTCACGAGAAGTCTGCTGTAACTCAGCTGGGTTCCACTGAGTTATTTGCCCTCCACAAATGTCACTGAGATCAGGCACTGTCCCAGGATGGTGGAGGACACTTTTTTTTTCACTGCTTTGTAAGCCTGACTGTGCAGTAGTAGATGTGAGCACAAGTAGTCGTAAGTCCTCCCTTAGTGGACTGCCAAGAACCTTGCAGGATTAGAGAACAGGCTGCTGTATATAAACTGTTCTACTGGAGAAGACATAGAGCCATGTCCAGATGGATGAGAGCATTGCAAGCCTGCCTAAGGCATCAAAAATTGGTAAGACATAATTACCTTTACTGCAGCCTCATGAGGAAGGCAGGGAAAATTTTGCTGTGCTACATAATTGTTTTTTACCTGAGCAATAGTAGTCATAACCTGTGAAGCTGAAACAAGGGCGTGGGTCCCTCCAAAAGCCCTAATTAATGCTCTTTACATGTCACTTCACCAGAGGCAACCAAAAGTAATTGTTCTCACTCCCTAGTTCTGTGTTCAGCTGTTCTGACAACAAAGACCTTTCAGTCAAATGGAGGGTTTAAACAACATGCTGGAAACTTGTCATTTGCCCTCCACTGTAAAACCTATGAAACTCCATGAGCCACTTCTCCAGCTAGCCCACCTCTGGAGTTGTCCCCTTGCTGGCAGAGCTTCAGCAGCTGAGACCCTGTCTGAGAGGGTGTTAGAAGTGTTTGGCACACAAGTTTCAAGGCTCACTTCCATTGCCACAAAACAAGTAAGTTCAGAGTTTAAAGATGTCCTAAGAAATACCAGAAAGTAGATCAAAATTAGACCATCAATCATGAAGGTTCTACCTGAGTCTCCCATAAGGATGAAGCATGCAGTTAACCTGTAGGTTCATATCAGATCTACTGAAATTTGTTTTAAATACTTTTTGCCTCCATTCTCCTTTATGAATGCTGTCCTTGGTCCAATCTAAATCTGCCTTGATCCACGAGTGCTTTTCATCCTTTTCACCAGGTTTTCACTAGTGAGCCTTTGTCCAGCAAGTCTCTCAGATTCAGAAAGGATTTTCTGAATGAGATCTCTTCACATAGATGATTTCTTCTATCTCCATTCCTGCTCAAGACATCACATTACACCCTGACTCTTACAGCAGTGTTCCTTACTCTGAACCGTGACTGGTCATCTGGTAGAGCTATCCTGATCACTGTACCAGGACTAGTTTCACTTACCACCTGCATCACTACACTTTTCCTCATTTTAATTGTAACATATCCCTAATCCTAATGCAAATTCTCCTAAATCTCTGCTCTGTTGATTGACCTTTTTTTCTCTCTGGGACCCCATTCAGAATTATTGTGTGCTTATTTATATCAATGTCGTAATTATAGCTACCCTTTCATGTTATAATCACTGCAGCATCCCTATTTAGGTTAACCCTGAGTAGCAGACTGTAGCAAGGACAGTAGGGCTTTTCACCCTCCCTTCCTAGTAGCCACACTGGCTGCAGAGTTGTTCCAAGGGCACCAGTAGACTGCTCTCTGCAAGGAAATCCAGTATTATACGTAAGTTTGAAGGGAGCCTGTGTAAAGTTACCTGCAAATATCCCCCTCACGATGCCCTCGGGTAGGGTAGGAAGCATAATTTCATCTCTGTAAAATGAAGGAAAATGTGTTCCTTTCACAGCCATACTGAAGCAACTCCTTGAGAAGCTACAGTAGTCAAACAAGGAGTAAGAAGGAGGCTGCAGCATCAGCAGCTCCCTCTGCCTCCTTTTATCTATAAATTCATCATCTGTTATCAGAAGGAGGAAGGGCAGAAGCCTTGGGCTCACTTGTCCTAGTGACAGAGACAGAGCTCAGAAAAGCTCAGCCAAGAGGGAGATGGAAGGAGAAGGGTTGTGCTGAGGTGAGGTGACTTGTTTACTGCCCCATAAGCAGTTTGTGCCAGGATGTAGCAAAGGGTCTTCTCACTTGAACCCCAACCCTTACCTTTCTCACAGATCTTTTAATTTTCCATCTACTGCTACTCACTCTAATGCCTGGGCTATTTTAACAATATGTATAGTAAGACTGAACCACCTGGAGAAAAGAAGCTGCAGTGGATCTGAGCTTGGCTTCTATGCACATGTAGAGACAGTGCTTTGCTGTTCATCCATCATCCAGCTGCCAATGAGCATGTTTCCCTAAATAAAATAAATAAATAAGAATATTAGCTTTCAGAAAGAGAAATATTTGCCCTGCTTGGTAAGCTACAAATAACTGTTCTCAAAGTGTAAGAGCACCATGAGGCTGAAGTGTTTGTACATGCTAAAAAAAAAGGTTAAGGACATGACTTTGGAAGGAAGAACCTGTCTTTCTGAAAGCAAAAGGATGGGCCTGGGGGGGGGGTAAGAATGGTAAGAGATGATTCAGGGCAAGTGTAATACAGCACTCACTGATTTACTTACGAGCTTCTCAGAAGAGATTAAATGTCCAGCACTTGCTGTGAAGCCCAGTCAGACAGAAATCACTTAATGGGCTATAATTAACATGTATTCACCGAAATAAGTACTGTAGTTACCATCTATTTTTCTTAATGGCTTATTAATGAATGGAATATCTCCTGATCACTAGAAGTGGCAGCATCACTCCTTATCTTTGGTCCATTTAATATCTGTATTTAAGATGATGAACTAAAGAGAAAATTTGCAACCAGACTTCAAGCAGCAAGAAGACAAGACAGTTCATACATCTTGAAACATCCTGCCCTTTCAATGAAAGCTGTCATCATATAACTATCTTTACCAGCGTGCTTGTCTTATTAAACATCCTTGATCTAGTTGGGTGGTTTTTTAAGGTTTTTTCTTGGGGGGGTGTTTGGTTTTGGTGGGGTTTTTTTTGTCTTTTTTTGTTTGTGTGTTTGTTTGTTATTTTACCTTTCACATGTCCCACCTACTTGACGCTTAGGCACAGATTTCTCCACTAATCAGCCTTTACTTTTGAGTAGGCTATCACTGGCTAAAGCTCACCTCCTTTGCTGTGTCCTAAAATGGCACTTCTAGCCCATGGCAGGCCATTTCCAGATCTCAGAAAAGTGACAGCACTTTACCCTTTGCTCTCTCCATAGTTCAACAATCTGGAGGTAACCTTTCAGAGAGCAAAAAGGGGATACAGCAAAGCTTTACTGTAGGTTTGCAAGATATTCAGTCTTGCTGCTGCAGTAATGATTACCCACCAAGCCTGGAAGGCAGAGGCTGTTTTTCTATCTGTCAGAGGCACATGTTTTTTATTGTGTTTGGTAACATAGAACAGATCAATCTGGGACATGGTATGGGAATATAATATGGCTTTTAGTTAATTTCTGTAGTCTATAGTATGTGCACAAGTTTGACAGATAATTGCAGCATTTTTCCATGGAGTTTTCCTTTTTTAGGGGGAGGAGCACAAATTCTCTTCAACAAAACTGTCCAGGCTTGCTAGCAACTGTTCTTGCCAGTCCTTGTCCAGAGAGAGCATTATGAGGACACAGTTTCTTACAGAGCTCTGGTGGGAAATACCCTATTGAAAAATGAGCCCATGGTCCCATGCAGGAATGTTTCTGTACTGATGTGAGAGACATGATACACACAATCAGCCTGGCAGATAGAAGTACACTTTTTCATTCTGTTGATTAATATTATTTCTGTGCCCTTCTGCACCACATAAATGGAACTATCTTTAAAGCATTTGAAACTTGTGAAGTTGCTCGTGTTTCTGGCCGTGGCCTTGCATTTGCAATTGAGAATTTTTTAACAACACAAAAGCCCTCAACACCCCTATGATCTTTTAAATGCAGGGTGGCATCAGGATGTCTTCCCAGGATCTGCACTCAGGCTGCAGATTGGTAATTAGGGTATTTCCTAATTTACAAGAGCGTGGCTTGGCAAACACAGCATTCCTCTTTCTAATGCATTTTTGGTGTGCATTTAACTGAGCTTTGAAAGCCATTATCTGAAAAAGCAGGCATACCAATGAATTCCAGCCAGAGCAAGAGAGGGACGGTCCAGATAACCTCTCAGCCCTGTTACATTTTTAGGTGGAATCATTCTGACCTTTGAAACACCAGCAGGGGAGTAGCCAGACTCATTACACTGCCCTTCTTCATCAAGAAGCAAGGAGGTGCAGAGTCTCTTCTACTCTGGTGGACAAGCTTGCAGTGGAGAAGAAGGCCCACATATGATTCTGGTCTACCTAACCCTGGTTTCTTTTTTACTCTCCTCCTTCTTTACTCTGCTCCTGCTCCATCTCACCCCCTGTCTCCAGCTCCTACCTCCATTACACTCCACTTTCCTTCTCCTTGTACCCCAATGAACATCCCAGTCCCCAAGACCAGTCACACCCTCCCTTCTCTCCCCTGACCTGCATGGCAACTGAATTGCCTTTACCTTCCTTTCCTGCTAGATGGGTGAGTCCTTTGTCATTTCTCTGTGTGAACTATTTTCCCTCTTTATTTGGACTCCATGGGGCTGTGAGAGCAGGAGCCATTTCTGTTGTGTCATGGCCATGTGCCCAGCAGCAGCTGAGGAGGGGCCATTGGCCCCAGATTATGCACTTCTCACCAGCTCCTGAAACCACAGGATATACCTTTACATATTCATCCCTGCCCCATGCCTCTCACCTTCCCTCGTCATGCATAAAAAATAAAATTCTTAATACAGCTGACAGTAGCTACTGCAGGAGAAGGGCTGCTGTACCTCTTCTATCACCAGCTTCATCTAAACATAATCCCGTCTAACTTTTAATGTTTTTCAGATACTTCTTCACACAGACACAACAGTGGAAGCTGTCTGCTGTTGAGCCCCCTCCTTTCTCTGTCCCAAGGAACAGAGGTTACAGACTGGGTCAAAGCCTAGTGGAGATGCAAAAGTAAGGACCTGCAGTCTCTCAGCTTCATCTTTTTAAGTCTAATGTAAACAACCTGTGGCACCTGGAGGCTGGTGGGATGACGTAGGAGTCAAGAGGAGGAATTCAGGTCAGTTTACAGCTCCTATTTTCTATTTGTTTTCAAGCCACTGCTTTCTACTTTAATGACCACTGTTTGAGGTCAAACAATCACATGTAAAAGATACAGAAAATGCAACTTTTGACTATGCCTGGAGAGCTGAGCATAAGCAAGTTGTTAAACCTCTTCCCTTGGAGCATCAGTTCTGCAGGACTAAGGGAACCCAGTCTTGACAGTTCACATAATTAGAAGTGGCCAGGGGAGAGGAACAAAAGAAAACACCACAGTTTCTTGCAATCCCTCAGCTGTCAATCTTCCTTAAATTTCACAAAGAGACAGCACAAGGGTGCAGACCCAGTTTTTAAAAAATCATCTGCAGATCCCATTACCTTTCTTATGTGCATGCAGGACACACTCCATGCTAGGCCATTTCTGCTCTTGAGAGCTAACCAAAATTGTGAAGGAGATGGAAAAGGAAGAACTACAAGCCAAAATTGTGAAGGAGATGGAAAAGGAAGAGCTACAAGCCAGAGGAAATGACAGCATGGCTTTTGCAGATAGCAGCCTTGCCTCCGTATCATCATTAATTTAACATCCTGGTAGAGGCTGCCTGGTCTGTGTGTTAACAAGGTCTGTCCCTGTCAGATGACATGGAAAAACCACTACGGTTCGACCCTTGGAGGTCACTGATAATCCCACAGCCCTTCTCAAAATAATGCCATATTAAGCCTCCTGTCACAGGCAAATTGGCTTTATCTACCCAAGTTTCAAAAAAATCAAACAGCAGCCATCATTTTAACAAGTTTGCCCCTCCCAGACCCTGATGGTCAGGGCCACTGTTAACAAGTGATCAATTAGCCTGCCTGCAAGCACTGATAACATTTTTGTGTCAGGAGTGATGGCAAGGACCTAATCTCCCCCTTCCTCATGGCAATCATTTCTGAAAACTGAACAGCTCACAGGCTGGATGACAACAGCATGAAAACCTCTTTCTTGGTTTCTTTTTCAGATGCCCTTAGAGAAATTAAGCAGAAATTTAAGACATGCAAGACTGAAGCCTTGCTTGGTGCCCATGCTCTTATGCGGGCACCAAGCCTCTCCAGCTGTCCTGCCCAAGCACATGTCCCTTCAGAACTCTGCTGATGATCAGCCCCAGTGGGATTTGAGTTCAGAAACACAGATGCAAATTACCCTTGCCTGCAAAAGATTGAATAAACTGCCAATACAGCTTTGAGGGATAGGTGTGGTTTGCAGACTTCGTGTAATTAGGGCTACTTATGCTTCCCATTGCTGATCTTCCCACTCCCATCAGACTGTTCCTACACCATCAGTTCCAGGGCTTCAGTCAACATAGCTTGTGGGTTCACCTTCATTTACAGGAGCTTCAGCTTGGTACTACTTTCAGTCTTCATCTTAGTTCTTAGAGCAGGGAATTGAAGCCAGATTTCACCCTGGTACAAGAAATGCCACTGGTCTGAAGACCTAAATCAAGTCTAAACTCAGGTCTGTAGGCTCAGGGCTGATCCCAAGCTTTGTGGCAGAATGGGCAAATGGCATCTGGCAGGGGAATGACAGATGTGCCCCCTTTTACCTTAAACTTTTCCTCACTACCAGATCAGCAGGTAACTGCCTGCCCTGTGGGCCTGTTGTTTTTGGACATTTGCCCCCCATGTCCTCAAGCAGGGACAGGTGGGCAGCCAGGCACAGTCCATGCTTACAGCTGAATGTATTTGGGCCCTGGCTGTGGATTACACCAGGGGCAGGTATCCATCACACACCCAGAGCCTAGCCTCGACTCAGTATACTTCAAGACCCCACAGAGCCACATGTGTGTTGTAACAGCAACTACAAGTCTGCGACCTTGCTTTTGCCTCATACTGTAAAATCCTTCATGCTATTCCTGTCCTTACAACACAGCAAAAAGTCTCTTTATCACTCATAAATGTCTGGAAGCTATTATATGAGCTTTTGTAAAAGAAAACTGCCTATTTTCTTACAGACTTTTTTTCTCAAACATGCAGGTGACCACGCAGAAAGGCAAAGCATGAGCAAACCTGCAGAGGACATCATCTGATGTGATTCTTAACTCATTTGAAGACCTCAGGAGAACCAAAAGCAAACAAGCTGCTACACCTTTTCCTGAAGCCTTCAGAGCTGCAGTGTCCAAGGAAATACCAAGCAGTGACTTGGAGCCACAGTAGTCTGTCACCTGCTTTTGCTCTTCACTTGGAGAGAAAATGGCTTGCCAGACCATGCCAGGCTAATGCCATCCCCAGTTGTGTTCCAACTCTTTTCCAATACTCAGTGCAACATGGGAGCAGAGAGCAGGTACTTCTCCTCCTTCTGCCTCCAGAAATAGGAAACTTGTTCACTCTATTGATGCTTCTGCCTCTTTTCTGGGCATCCCCACAGTGGCAGCAGCTGATGCAGACAGCTTCACGCATATGCTCCCTGCCTACTGGCTTGTCCACCCCACTGCCTGTCCCTGAACTACCATTCCTACTACATACCTAAAATCAAACAAGGCCCTAGAAGTTTCTTACGAATCCACTTTTAATAGAAACTCATCACTGGTATCAACAAAACAGAACCCTAGGTCTTAATTTTACTTTCCACTTTAAGCATCCCTCATGCCTCTGGAGAGGGGCTCTATGAAGCTCAGTATATAAAGTCTCACCCTTAGGATATCAGCCTCAGAAACCCAGTATTCTCTAATAAAATACAGCTAACCCAGCCAGTTCAGGCAGAGACCTACCTGGGGGAGAGGCTTGAATCCATGATGTCCTTGCCAGCTCGAATACTGAATGGTGCCTTAATGCACCCAGAAGTAATTTTTATGATCGTTACTTCGCAGCACAGCTGCATCTGGTCTCCACATTTCCACTAATTCCTGCCATTTCTGAGTACTTTAAAATAACTTCTGTTACCTCACTTTCTCCCCTCCTGCCCATTGCATTTTTTTAATCACTTGATGTCACCTCAGCTCTTTCCTTCAGTCACAGCAGAACCAATTTCTCCCTCCCACTTTGGTTTCTCAGTTTCCAGTCTTGTCACCTCATTCTTTCTCTGTTCCTGAAAACTTACACTAGGTTGGTCTAAGCAACTTTCTTTTGCTGCCACAAGAGTAAATTACGACACATTCTACAAAACCTACCTATTTTAGACTCCAAGAACTTAATTGAGCTATTGGATGCAAAATCAGCTCCTGAAGTGTTGGCAAGATTAATTAGGTAAGGTTTAGAAGCAGAGCTAATAGCCACTCCCTACTCCATGCAAATGCTGCTGTCACCCTTACTTTGAAATAAAACAGGTGTAAAGTTACTGATGTCTTAAAGCGGTGCCCACTCAGGCCCAGTCTGTCAGACAGCTCCAACCTCTGTTCATTGTCAGCAAGAGCCACCCAGTGTGTGTTCATCATATTCCGCCGTATGTGAGAGCACCCTCTAGCTTCCAAAGACCTGGCACTGGAATCCACTCTTTCCAGTTAGCTAAAGTTTGGGGATGTCCTTTGCACCAGCCTGCTTCACACCTGCCCATGCCAAGAAGAAGTGGGAGCCTCTTCCACCATACAAAGGTCACTTTGCTATAGAGCAAATAGTAAGAGCTTTACTCCTTTGAGGCCCCTGCAAGGCAGCAGTGGATATAAGAGCCATCAGGTTGAAATTAGGCCATTGTTCAAGCAAGATTTTCCCAGGGAGAGCACACATAATTGTCAAGCACAACATGAGATCTGCCTTGATGATCTCATTGCTGAATAATTCATCGACTCCTTTCAGTTAACATCAAAAGGGACGAGCAGTCTTCAAGGGGGGCAATGCCTTGCCACAACCTTATAATAGAGTTACCACAGGTGTGAGGGCTAAGGGAGCACATACGTGGAGGACTAGGCTTTTCATGGGGGAACATTAGAAATTAATCTTCAGGTCCAAGGACACCTGGCCTGCTCTTTGTAGACCTTCCTCGCCACACTGCATCACAAAGCACTACAAACAGTAGTGCTAGCACAAGCATTTGCTCTGATTTGTCACACAAGAAGTTAGAAAACAAATGCTGGTTTACCCTTCCTAAACTACTTTTCTCCATTTTGTTTAAATCTTAGAAGTTATTTGACTGCTTCTTTTAGTTCTTCAGTTTTGTTTTGTTTGTCTTTTTGGTGTGGTGTTTTTTGTTGTTGGGTTGTTTCTTCTTTGCCATCCCTGGACAACCACACAAACAGCTGCAGAGAAATTGCAAAATAAACCCTCCCCCTTTGCTTTTATTTTCTGGTAAGTTATATTGGGAAAATAAATATGAACATCACAGATGTTTCATTTTTCCCTCTGCATAAAACAGTTTATGATGCTGGAAAAATATTTCTTTTAAGGGGTTTCTCTTTCTGAATCACACCACATTTCAGAGTTGTTTTAAGGACTGTTGTAGAGCAAGCTCTTTTTTAATGCCTTTTTTTGTTTACTAATCACATCAGAAAAATAAACTGAACGTTTTAAAATTAATTTTACTGGACATTATTTGGATTTGAAAAGCTAATAATGTTTTCAGAGTTGCTGATCAGCTGCTACAAATTTACACATCTCTTTAGGCTCATAACTAACAGACTTAAGGAACAGAGTTTCAAATTTAATGAAGCATCAGAAGATGTTCAGCATAGAAAGCGAAACATTACCAACAAATTATTAAAAAATGAAGGAGCTATTTTTTTCTCTTTAATTATGTAAATCAAAGAGACCTAGAGTGGCTGAACAAATCACTACAATCAAATGTATAATCACGCTATACCAAAAAGCATGCAAGCAGAGAAAACAGCAAGGGAACAAGATAAGGTGCCATTCATCATGTATTTCCTCTGCTGTCAACTCACTCCATCGCTCCCATCATAAGTAATTGGACCTTTCTCTCAATCACAGCCACGTGGGCTGAAAATTACCTTGAGAGGTCAGCTAGTCCATCCATCAGCCCCAGGGCAGAATCGGCTACCCTTACTGTCACTCCTGGCAGACTCTTGTCTAACAGCTCAAAAATCCTCTAGACACGATTCCACAACACCCCTGGACAATTTATTTCCCTGTCATGGTCTTCTGGCTTTTGGAGAGTTTTGTCTGGTGCTTAATCTGAGTCATACCTGTCACAGTTTGGCTGCAAGGGCACGGAGGAGAGAGGACTCCCCATCTCCTTCCATCTCCCACCAGTTGCTTGCACAGAAATACTTCACACAAACTGGGCCCCCAGCCCTCATGTCCCCTTGGAAAAATCTGTTTCCCCTGAGTATTTCTCATCTACTGCATTCAGAAGAGTTTTGGCATGGTAAGGGTAAACATCCCCTGTTCTCTTCATAAGACTATAAATACAACAGAGAAAATGAGAAAGTAAATGGATGGTCACTATTTCCAGGGCATGCCCTGCTTAGTAGTAATTTCAGAGTAGCCCCTCTCCTTTTGCATCCTCCTTTTTCCTACAGCTCTGGTTTAGAGAGTTAATTTGCTCATTTTGCTTTTCAGACACACATCAAACCAGAATTTATCCTTATCAATTTCCAAAAAGACCTGCAAAGACAAAATAGCACCTTGTTTGGTGCTGGTGGCTACCGTTCCCATAGGTTCCCTTCACACTGCGGTTATGTTGCAATCAGGTTTACAGTTTTCCACGAGAAAAACAGTTCTGGAGGAAAGACTCTTCAGCTAAGTTATTGAGAAATGTTCTACACTCTGTTTTCTGTCTGCAACAAACTGATAGGTTTTATAAAGTACACAGACAGCCCCCTTTTCTATCAAAGAAAACCACAGGATTCTGATAATCGGAACATGAAGTAGACTGCAGGGTTCAGTGCATCCACAGTGTGAGTTCTTGCCCATGCACTTCCAACTTGGAAGTGAGCATTGCTTCATCCTTTAGATCCAACCTGAATCAACTATCATGGTACTCACATGTTATAGGAAACGTACCGAGGAAAATTCTTTTCCCACCTAGTAATTTTAAATCAGAGTAGTTGTCAACAGTACAATAGTGCTGAGTCTACAACATTGGAAGCAAAAATAGTGTTCAGCTTGCTTTTACTACAGAAAGAGCTGAGAGAAAGAAACAAAACAAAGCAAAACCCACAAAAAAACAGAAAAATTCTGAAAGGTGATTGTTAACTGAAAAACTCACAATTTGGGGAAAACTGTGCAATTAACTGTTATAACATTACCTGGACAGAGCACAGCATAACCATAATTCTGGTTCCCTTGCACCCTTATGAAAAATAGAGAAACAAAGCAAAGAAGAAAGGCAGAAAGAGGAATCATGGGGAGGAAAAAAAAAAAAACAGCTTCTAAAACCAGCTTATTCCTTTAGCCACGCTCAGAATATAAAACCTGTACAGATTCCCGATACTCTGTACAAAAATTCCTTATTTTTTCATTAAATCTCTAGGAAAAGATATTATAAGATTGAAAAAAGCCCCATGTTAACTAGATTAAGACTTTGATGAGATTTAAATGTTACCATCTGCAGTATAAATTGGGGTCACTCACAATCATGATTCACTATCAAACAAAGAAAGAAGAAATGGAAAATGTAATCAAACAACCATAGCACAGACCATGAATCAGGACTCTTGTTATTTGGCTCTGCCAAAGGCTTCCTATGGGAGCACTTTACTTCTCTACCCCCAGCTTCTTCCATCTGCAAAAAAAGGGGCAATACCTCACTCTGTGGGACTGACTTCAGACACTTATGAGGCAACAAGAATCCCTGGTGTTGCTGTACAAATGACCATTTACTAATTATTAGTCCTATTAAAAATTAGGAATAATTCAACTAATTCATTGCTAACATTTTTTCCACCTCCAAAGAGATCTCACTCAGTCATATGTCCAGAATAAATCTTGCAGTTTGAGAAATAAGCTCTTTTTTTGGACCCTAGCTATATTGTACTGCGATTTGTAAGGAACCTTTGGTTCCTTACAACCTCATAGATTGTTGCAACTCCATAGATGAACACAACAGGAGCAACTGATTTACTCTCACCCAAGTTCAGAGTTATCCACAAGATGTATCTGTTCCTTAGCCTGATAGTACTGCACCTTGCAAACTCCCTTATGCATTTTGCAGAGCCACTGCTGTTCAGAATATTTGCACTGTAAGACAAGATCAGATTAAATTAAACAAGTGAGTTTTGTTCAAGTCTTGGTGCTCGAAATGTTTTAATCTGAGAAAAGAAACCACCAAAACTATCAGAGCATGAAATAATGACAAACTTGTGAGGGGAAAAAAAAAACAAACAACAAAACTTTTGGATACACTGAAGATAATTTTAATCCATTTATTTACTTTGGCATCAAAATTCTATTACACCTCAATTGGGATTTAGACCTAGCAATGAAGGAAGACTTAGGCATGTAAACTGCATCCCCACAACTACAGATCAGTCCCTGTCTACCAGAGAGGTGCCTAAGCTTCAACAGCCCCACAGCTTCTGAGCTCAGATTTTTCCAGGAGTACATACATGCACTTTGGTGTCACATCCTTGGCAGGACTGAGCTTCCTTCCCTCTACTGCACACCTAAAAGTCCAGTTAGGTTTTTGCCATTTACCAAAGAGTTAAGGTTGAGCATTTTTGGAACCACACGACATAAGCAAGAAGTCTGAACTTGCAAAATGCAATGACAAATTATTTTTTTAACATTTCGTTCCACCTTACTTGTAAAATCCAATAAAAATTGTGATGTTCCTGAATACAAAATTACTTCACCAGTGTGTTCTGTGAACATTATGATGATATATGTTCCTGCCATCCTTCTTTCCCAAATTACCTACTCTGTTACAACAGATACCAAACTGAAGTATAGGCATCCAGTTAAGGAATGAAAAAGGACAAAAAAAAAGGAGAAATTATAAAGCTGTGTATCACACTGTTCCATGAGCAAAAGAAAGGAAAAGTATATTCAATAAATTCCAGTGTCTAATACAAATTTTCAATAGGGGAATGGTTCTGGTCCTGAAACTGAAAGCATGGCCTATGTAGAAATAACTCAGCTTTGTATCTAACAACATTTTTATTGAAAATTCCACTTATGTTTTCACTTTCCTAACTGATATTACACAGGAAATGCCGGTAGCTGCATGGATCTTTGAAAGAGAGGGCAGATGAAATAGGTGAGGGTGTACATTTCAACAGACAAGACTTAAAATAATATGAATTATAGCTTATATGGAAAGTATGATGCTTACTTATTTTGCACCAACATTTTTTCTTTCTGGGGCATGCAGCTTTGTCCTTTTCTTCCTTTTTTCCCCATCCCTCACTTGGGGTTGCCAGGCTGGGTCACACCGTGAGCATTAAAACGAGCCAGCAGAACCTCCTTTAAATTTGTGGTGAATTGGACAACATTTACTGAATTGCTTCTCATTTGTGTGAGGTTTAGTTTAAAATGCATTGGCTCCCCTAGCCCCATAGTCTTTGAGCAATTTGAAATTAAAAACTTGAAGTTATTTTTCACGAGGTAGAACAATAGCTTTTATATCTGTTGGCACATACAACTGACAGGGTACTGGCAAAAGGCAATTTGCAGCATGACTTGCCAATGCCTGTATGCATATTTCTAAGAATAACTCAGTGTCCAAGAATTTGGCCTGTTATATCACAAGCCAGGACTAGCTGACAGCTGTTTTAAATTACAGTGGACTGAATGATATTAACTTTATTGTAGTTGGACTGATGCTCTGCTTTCTCTTAATCGTCTTAATGTTCTGATTTGTCCTTTAGCCAACAGTTGCACAGCATTTATTTATAACACTCGAGGTTTAAGTCACAAATGACAGATTGGTTGGATTGTCTTGTACACATGGAACATGATCAAAGTAAAGGACTACACAGTTAGGGAAATATAAGCTTCTTTGCAAGGGACAGCCTATAGATCCAAGGCTAGGATTTTCCTTGCATAGCAGAAAAGACTGAATCTCATGCAGACCTATTCTAATTTTCCTAGAAGGAAGGCATTCCTTCCAAGACTCGCACGCTATTGTGAGCTACATAATCACATCCCACTTCAATTTCTTCTTGGGTAATAAAACAAAAGGTTAGCCATGAACCTGCAAACTGCCATGTACCTCAATTAATTACAGACTTTAGAACTCATTTATTATATCAAGCACTAATGTCTTCTCAGGGCCAAATCTTGATCACATTATAGACAATAGTTAATATTCCAAAGACTTTTCTGGGACTGGAGTAAGGCTATTGAACTTACTTGCATGTGAACTTTTAACAGTTCATTAGAAATTTCCTATTACTTCAGAAGAAAATAAATGGGTGCAGATTTTGTTTTGTTCACTTGATAAAATAATGAAGGAAATAATTTCCAAGGAACAGCAAAAACCCTGAACACAAAATTCTGATTCAGGTATAGGAAGGAATTTACAGTCCACAGGAAAGCAAACAGTCTAACTATAAGTCACATAAAGAAATGAGCAATGCGGGAAGGTAATGGAAGAATGGAATACCACATATTAACAGTCTTCAACAATGTGAAAGGCTCCAGTATGACAGGAGGGATAATTCCATTCTCCATTTGCAAGGATACTAAACCAAGAGGCAACAAGCTTAAACTGTAGAAAGAAAAATCAGATCAGGGTCTTGGGAAAGCCACTCAGGGAAGAGTAGCAAAGGAAAGGAACATACCTGATCTTGAAAGGGTGCTCTCACCTCTGTCTTTTGAGATCCTGTGACCTTAAGGTTCTCTAATACACTTCTAGTTTGTTTGAACTTAATATACTGAATAAAGCTTTAATATTTGTCATTACTATTACTACGGTTACATATTTGGAGTCAATAAACAGTGTAATCCTGTACATTATTTAAATATACTGTCCAAACACTTTCTTGGTTCTGATGAAGTAATACCATAGCAGTGGCAGGACTAAAAGGACACACACTAAAAAAAAAAAACAAAAAAAACCCCCAAAACTAAGCAAAATATCATACTTAGGGACTGATCTGGAAGGACCCCAGTAATGAGAAGTTGTGACAGACCCTTGTACGTCAATGGCTTGAAGGTTAAGGCCTTTTTTTTTTGTTTTACTCTATATTCAGATTACAAAAGAAATATTAAAGGAAGCACAAGACAGAAGCCAACACATGAGAATGATGATACCTGTCTCCTTATTTTGAGAGTATTGCAGTCATTAAGCATGATAGTATATTCAAAGTAGAGCTGAGTTTCGCATTTAGCACCGTGTTTTACTTCCATATTTGTATATATAGAGAGACCTCCTTATGACATTGTCCCCTACAAAGCTTATGCTTAATTATGCATTCTCAGTTGTATTTTCATAGAATCAGAGAATGGTTTGAGTTGGGTGGGATCTTAAGGTCATTTAGTTTCAACTCCCCTGCATGTTCAAGGACACCTCCCTCTAGACCAGGTTGGTCCAAGCCCCATCCAACCTGGCCTTGAATACTTCCAGGGGGGGCATCCACAAGTTCTCTAGGCAACCTGTACCAGTGTTTCACCACCCTCATAGGAAAGAATTTCCTCCTAATATCTAACCTAAATCTAACCTCTTTCAACTTGAAACCATTCCCTCTTGTCCTGTCACTACATGCCTTTGTAAAAAGTTTCTCCCTAGCTTTCTTGTTGGCCCCTTTCAGGTACTGGAAGACCACTATAAGGTATCTTTTAGTGAAGTCTACTCTCAGATAGTTGTGGAACTGCTGATATTTATTCTTAAGGTGCAAAATCATGGAAGAAAAAGAGAACCAACTTTTTTAAAGGAAGATCAGGTATCTGTTACAGACTCTGGACCTTTCCTGGTCTGTCTGATAAATGAACATGAGATAAAGACACTTTCCATGCTTACATGATAAAGTTTCCTGCACATTGGTGACTCTGGTGTCACAGCCCTACTCTTCCACAAAAAGTTACATGTATTGGAAAGAACCAAGAAATACCCACTAAAGCTTACTAATTTAGAAATACAGCAATGAAGAATGAAAATAAGCAAAATACTTGTGTGCTACAGTGACAAATGGTACTGCTAGCATCCCTGCTGTGGCTGTGGTCTCCTGTAACACCACCAGAGATGACACTCCACCAGTATTCCTTTTTTTACACACACACACACACACACACACACGCACACACTCACACTTTAAAAAAAAAATTTACTTTTGTTATAAAGTTTGTCTCAGTATCTGCTTTATTCTTGTGGTCTAACTCCCATGTCCAAACACGTAAGTCATTAACATTTATTCCTTTGTTTCATTGTCTCATGGGGATTCCCTCTACTTCAGTGTGTGGGGATTGCAAAGGGAGTAAAACATCCAAATCTTGTATGATTCCAGAGGTGGAATATTTCTATTTATCTTCGTAGCTATCCCTCACTGAGATATCTTTTAAAGTAACCACACAAAAAATTTCTTCTTTCTAAAGGTGGTATGCTTTTGGGAAGGGATTTATTTTTAATCAGCACTAACAATCTATTATGGTCTAAAGAGCATGCTCAGTATGAAAGAGATAAACCATCAAAGTGAAGTATAAAAATCTGCTAACCATTATAAGGATTTTGTGAGTGTACCTCCAGCTTGCTACTTTGAAAACTCACCCCTTTGCCTGTCTTGAACTGACTGAGGAATTTCCAGATCTGATGTGTCATTTGAAATAAAGTACTGGATTGTACACTAATAGTACTGTTTGAAATTTAAGCATACAGGGTTTTCTATACATGAAAAAGGAAGTATCTCCAAAGAATGCTTGGAATGTATTCAGCAAGGAAATATATTTAATTATATTGGAACAGAATCCTAACTTTATTATAGATGACTACCCTTGCTGATAGCAAAGGACAAAGAAGGATTTTAAGAAAGAATTGCAAAAATATGGTCTAATGGCATAAGGGCTGAACAAGGTTAAAGAACAGAGGTGCTAAACTTACCATGTTAAGCCACATTAATCTTTTCATTAGTACATTAAAAAAATCACAACTTTCCATCTCAAGTAATTATGTTGATGTGGCATCTTTGATCTGAAAAAACAGCAATGATCCCAATGGGAAACCAGAAGTGGTTTTGATTATTATCTGTAAAGTCTGAAATTCCTTAGGTGAAATTCAGTATGAAATGCATCCATGCAATGATGAAGGTGAGTGAATATGTCAACATCTGTGCTTTATTAAAGCTGGACTATTTTTACTAGGCACTGAACCAGAGAGACCAAATACCCTGATAAAACCAGAAACCCCAGGAAGGGTCCTTTGAAGGTATTTCTTGCTGTCATGTTGTTGAAAAATACAACTTTATGTTATTTTCCTTCAAGCTTAATATAACCAGTTTGCCCCACTGTGTATCATGATCCAAAACTGTCGTCTTCTAAACAAGTACCAGGAATAAGATAGATTTTTCTTGCTCACTGTGGGTATCAAATGGATCTTGAAAAAGTGTTTTCCAATGCTCTGAGTAATGGTAGTTCTAACAAATATAGATTAAATGTTGTTAGGACTAGAAATCTAAAAAAATAATAACAGCAATATATCATTAGGAATAATTACTGGGATTTAGACTTCCACAGATCCGATTTTCTTTTTGAAAAACTAGTATGTCGGAATTTTCGCATGAATTAATACTGTAAAGCAAATATTTGTTAATGCAAAATTCAAAGAAACTATCCTGATTCTTGCATCTGAGGTCCTGCTTAGCACAAATTACAATGTTCCTCCTCTTCTAAGCCTAGTTACTAATTCTGGAGCGCAGAAAATCCAACAGAAAGGCAAACACTGCTTGAGACGCTTGAGGTGGTGATTTCATGAAGTGAATACCCAGTATGAGAGTAGTAGAGAACAGAGAGCAGTAGAGAACAGGAAAATAGAGACTGTGGAGGCTGCTGGTCCCAGGTCCATGTTGGTGAATGGAATTGTTCCTCAGTCTTGGAGAGACTCAAATTAGGTAACACTACAGCTACAGATGCTCTGTTTCAAGAAAGTAACTCTAAATGCATCTGCATGGACAGACTGTAACCAGGGCTTTTCTTCATGGCTGGGGAAACCTTAATTTATGTATTCTTTGTGCATTCGGTTCAAGCTCCATATTTTCATATATGTAAAAATTCAATACCTATTAAGTTTGCAAGAGTCTGCAAAATTATGTACCGCGGAAAATACAAACATCACTAAAAACTACTAGAGGCATCCTCACTAAGTTATGTAAAGAAGACCCATTGTAAAAAAAAAAAAAATCCTATAATCTGTCTAATTAATGTTAATTTAATTGTTTATTCATGGTACATTTCTTCTGTTTATTTCTATAGAATTTCTCATGACTCTTTGGAGGTTGCCTGTTAGTCATGCCTGGAGAACCATGGCAGACTTGTAGGTTCTGTAAGACAGAAGATAACTGAAGACAAAGGAGTTACAAAACCAAAATTGAATTGCAAACAAATTACAAAGGCATTTTAACACTTCACAGTTGAATCCCAAAAGAGTATGGGTATTCCGGCCTGTCAAGGGGTAACTAGAAAGCAGACTCAAAGGAACTTTAATGAAATTGCCAAACTATTTTCACCAGTCTACTTTTCTGTTAGAACACTGTTATGTTTTGCTAGGAGGTCTATTTGGCCAGGTAAAGGAAACCAAACACACTTTGCTGATGGGTACCAGGCTCCAGCCCTTCCCTGAGAAGTGGTGCCAGTCCCTGTCCCATGTACTGGCTGAGCACCAGACTGCAGCAGACCCCATGGTGATGGGAGGCTGCCCCTCCTGCTTTCTGTGCCAGTGGAAATAGTCTCAGCCAACAGAAAACACTGACAGAAAAAACACTAAGAAAGGCTCACCTCCAGTTTGCTATCAGTACAATCACTAGCAACAGAATTTTAATGTTCCCAAACCCATCTGCCCCACAGTATTTGAAGGTGGGAGAAAGTCCTGTATTCTAATATCCCCTTCTCTTTTTCCTAGAGCTCTGATGATTTGCCTCCATATCTAAGAAGCTGACTCAAAGCTCACTGAGGTCAGCAGAGATCTTGAAGAGAGGTTCAGAAACAACAGCAGTTCCAGTGCATGCAGGCATTGTGTAATCTCTTTTAGTGTCTTTCCCAGCATCAGACAGTGTCTACTGTTCTTGTTGCAAACATGCTACAATCTTCTATCTCTTGCCATACCTACTAAAACCTTGCACATTACAGTGGTATTTTAAGCCACAAGGTCTTAAAGCCCAGGTCATGACACAGTGGCCGAGGGAGATAAACTGATCCCCTTACACTGTCTCTGCTCTGCCCCTGAAACATCCTGGCTTAGTCACTTGCCAATAGCCCTTCTCTGATGGCAGCAGCATTCTGCAAATCACTGTACCCGTGCCTGTGTGTTTACTTTGAAGCCTCGTGGGAATCAGCCCAAAGGACTGTGGGACACATCTCAAAAGGTCAGAGAGAAAATCAGCAACTGTGGAGTCACAGCAGGGAGGGAGGTTGAGGACACCTCAGCACGGTGATTAGCAAGACAGATGATACCAGAGAGCTCATGATCCAGTCAAGTGTTGAAGTGTTCAAGGATGACTGAAGGGCACAGGCAGAGGGAACAAGCTTCACAAAAGCATTTTCTGTGAGGATCTGCCCCTTAGTGGCACGAGGGCATAAACGCCTTTTCTACTCCATCAGAAAGGTGATCCCCGGATAGTTTTCAGGTTGTGGACAAGATAGGACAAAAATATATAACTGGAAAGCTCTGTCTTCCCCTTTGATTGTCAAGTGGCCAAATAATGAAACCCCATGAGTCTGCCTTGGTGATGCAGGTGACAAGAAATATCCCATACAGCATAGCTGTGTGTGTCCAGTTCCTCAGCATCTTTGCCTGAGGATTCCCTGCATACAGATGAGTCCCTTAGTCTGTTAAATAAAGCTCCTGCAATGTACTGTATGGGTATGTGGACTGAGGATGACAGCCAGCAATATCTTGGATGAGTGATAAGGGGAGAAAGGAAACAAACTTATTTTGACTAACATGAAATTAGGAAAGCGTACTGTACTTCAAATCAAGTCACTTCTGTGTTGCTGAGATTTGAAGTACCTGCAGAGCCACCTTCAAAGGGAGTGTTTTCCTTAGGGCTCTGAGCACTTCAGTGCAACTTTTAAAATCTTTTTGTACAGACAAGGAGCAGAAGAAAAGCTAATTACAGGTGATCATTTACAGGGTGGTGTGGAAGATGCTGTGGTTTAGGTCAGAGGAAAAGTAGTGCAGTCTTCTAGCTGTCTCACTTGAGAGCTCTACAGCCTTGTTTTTGGGAACAAATAATGCCTGAGATGTATCTGTGGGAATAACTCAAAAGTGAAAGCCTTTCAGCATGGTGAGATTCACAGAAAGATGTGACAGTTTTCCTCTGCTATTCAATAATGTCCCTTCCTATAAGCTTTTCCATATTTATATCCTTAGATCATCTTGGCTCCAATGTTGCTATTACAACATCAAAAGATTTACTTTTTCAATACACAGGAACAACCTCTGTACTTTGTAAAGTAGCACCTGTGGAAAACAGTCTCCCAATGTATACATCTGCTGTGCCTGGGGCAAGATTCCCAAGTGGATGTCAAGTAACCTGACAATATGAAGTGGGTTTAAATTGCAATACATATTCTTTGTCCAAAGTGAACATAAAAATTATTTCTTGACTTATTCTGTGCATTGTCATAAGGATTTGTGGATAGAAAGTTCCCCAGTAGGCATGATTTTTTCATACTTTGTGCACAACACCTCTTTGAAATGGACACTGGCAGTCCTTGACTTAGACCCAGTACTTTGAAGACACATATTGTAGATACTTGCTGGCTATTCCTACTCTCCAGTGTTTGCCTGATTTCAACTGGCAGAAGGAGAACGGACTTGGTAAAGCATCCCATCTTGTAGTTAAACTCAGTTTGGTTTGGCCTTTCCTTTTCTTTGTATTGATGGTGCCACAGGAGCACTACCTTCTGCTGCTGTATTTCTGGCTGGCCATGTCCTGATTTAACCTCAGAGCAAACTGCCCGTGTCTCAGAGTTTCCTCACGGGACAAGGACACCGAACCGAACCAGGCTGTGAGCAGTTGTCTCCCCACAGGAACATTCTTGATGGCCACAGTCTCCTGAAGCCCCCCTTCTCCCACTTGACTTCAAGATCACATGTGCCACAGGAAAAAACCACAAGTGTCTGGCAGCTGACTGAGGAGCTTGTGTGGAAAGCTCTGATGCAGAAAGGCCCCAGCAGAGCAATGCTCAGCACCAGTGCTCACCCCAGCCCAGGGGCTTCAGGGTAGCTGTGTGTTTATACCCTGTACAGCCATGGCCCAGGCACTACTGTGGCAAAGCACAAAGGTTCTGGTGAAGATAAAAAGAGAGGATTTCTTTCTGCTTTTGGCTTGCATCAGTGAAACCAGAAGGCACCTAATAATACCTCTGCTTGCCTGAAGGCCCAAGCTGCCATCAGGGAGAGAGGCTGAGCCTTCTCTTTTTGAGGTTCAGACAAATATGAAAGGTACTTGAAGGAAGCATCCAACCTACAGCTGCTCTTAAATAGTTTACAAAAGACTGTTATTTGTAATGGCAAAGTTAAGCCTCTGGCACATGCAGTCACTGCTTTATCACTAACATAGTCTGGCCCACTGCCCTAGGAGAGCATATAATAACTTGTGGCACCATTTTAAAAATAAAGGCTTTGCAAATGCCAACCACAATAACCTTAAGGCCTGCAGTGACTATTCTGAGAAGAAAAAAAAAGCAAGACACCTTATTAAGAAAAAGAAAAGTTACATTAATCCAGATGCTGCTTTCTGAGGTTCTGAATCCAGAGTACGACACCTCTTCTTCTTTGCAGAAATGTCAGATTTTTCATTTCTGAGGCAGACATGGAAATGGTGTTCTGAGATAATCCCTTGGTAGTGCTGACTTAGAGGGTCTTGATTGAACTGGTTTTGCAGTTGAATCACAGGATCAGTAGCGGCGATGGATCCAGAGGTCCTGGCTGTGAAATTTCATTAAAAGTTTGTTCTGAAAAATAATTTCTGGGAAGAAAAAGAGAGTGAGCATGCAGGTTTTCAATGCCATTAAAAGGATAAAACAGGAGCTGGAGATGTGCTGAAAAGGAGGTTCCTGTAACAATTGCATTGACTGCCAAGTAGAGGCAAGCTCCTGATTGCTGGCAACAATTCAGCAAGCTTGGAGTTATCTTCATCTCTTTTGGCTTGCTGGGGGGATTAGGTTTTAACTGTTTCTAGAGCTGGAAAATGTGTATATTGTATATATGCTATATTAGAATAGAAGAGAATAGCCATTATTCTGGAAAATACTGAGTCTATGGTTAAAGCCACTTAATCACTTGACTGTATAAACAAATTGTAGACTGTATTTTGAGATCAGGAGAAAAAAAAAAATATTCTACAAGTTCCAAATCCCAATAGGCCTTTAAATGGCTACCAATCCTCTTCTCCCAAATACTAAACATTACCCATTAATCAATTCCCAACCTTGTTCCCACTCTTTTAGTTCTTGAGATCATACTCCATTTAATTCAATCATCACTTCTGTTTCACTATCTCCTTCACATATAACCATGTCTTTATTTTCTTTTAAAAAAAATTTGTTATATTTATTTTCCCAACTGTAGAATACAATTAATATATTTTTTACTCTATTTGTTCTAAATAATGAACTTAGGTTTTTTTACATTATATTCTTGTAAATGGTAAGCAAGAGAGAATGTATTGAAAAATATTTAGAAATGTTAAAAATAGGCACTTCCTTCTTCATCTTTGCAAGATAAGTGCCTGTTTTAGGACTGTTCCCTATGGAACTGTGAGAAATAGAAAACAAAACTGTATCTCTTTCTAAATACTATATTCCTTGGACAAAATTCTTGTAATAATGAAGTTTTAATTCAGCTTGGGAGTGGGAAGGCATTTTTCCCTCTCAGCTCTTTCTTCTCTAAATGAGTCTAATCCTCCCAACATGACTGATAAGGCAGTCTGCATGTCAGGGGACCTGAGAGTTCTCTGAGCTTACATCAAGGAATGCAAGTCAGAGTACAATGCTTGTTACCAAGACCATCAAATAACCACACCTGTTCACTTGTAACAGGACCTGAACTTCTCAGAATATTTCTATCCAAACTTCTCCTTCACCGTAGCTCTCCCAAGGCAGGAGAAGTAGCAGGACTGTCTTGACCTCCAGAGGTCTGAACTCCAGAACTTGGAGCAGCACTTCAAACTGGATTTTACAGAAGTTTCTCACAGGAGAAGCCTCATCTCTGACTGGATTGAATGCACCTTACATCAAATGCAAGCACACTCCAATGGAAACAACACAAGAGTTACAACTTCTTCTATCTATGGAAATAATCCCAGCCAAAGTCTGAATAATCATTAAAGGAGTGCACCCATGAGCATAAGCAGCAACCAAATGGCCAAGATGAAGAACATTGCTAGCAGAGATCATTAATGAAGGTAAAGAAGAGTTTAAGAGCCCCTGAGATTCTTCAAAGTGGATAACACAATTTTTCAAAAATCTTTTTGCGAGGTTAATCTGTTTTCTTAAAGAGGTGAGACTTAATTATCCATTCAGAGACATGCTAATTACTTTTGAGTAAAAATTAATTCCTCATCTCCCAAAGAAATTGGCTTTACAAAGTTTTCCCTCTGCAAAAACCTGTTTCAATCAGCCTGTATCTTCAGACACAAGTCCAGGTGCCAGAAAGCTCCCAGACACTTGCTTAGTACAGGACTACACGTGTAGGGCTTGGCTACAGCCTGGCTGAACCTGAGAGATCCCCATGCTCTCTCAGTGCCTCAAGCAGTCTGATGGATGCTCATAGTGATATATTCAAACAGCCCATAAGGTCAAAGCCCCATCAGCCTGGAAGACATGTATGTGAGATCAGATTGACCTCAAAGGCGTGCCAGGCTGCTGCTATCTGTGAGGTCACAGTCTGAATAGACTCTTCCTCAGCTCTCCTGCTGACTGTACTCTTAACTCTGGGAAGCACACAAGAGCTGAAGAAATCTGTCAAGGACTTTCTGACTTTCTGGGTTGGAATCTCTTCATAATTTCTCTTATTTTTACTGGAGAGAAATGAAAAAGCCAGGTTAATTACAGCATGCAGTGAAAGTCGAGAATGAAAGCAGCCATCAAAGAGCAGGAATCCCATAAATTCTTGTAAGGGACCAAAAGGACACAAAGCTCAAACTGACAGCATTGCACTGCTGGTACTGGAGGTGGGTATTCTGGTGGAAACTTTTCTCTCAGCAATGGGCAACTTTCCAAAGACTCATTAATTTGTTGCATTCTGCTGTTTCAGGTTCGTAGCACTGGATGAGAGAAGAGTTGGAGAGGAAGGCATCTTTTGCACAAAGAGAAACTGTCTGCTGGCTTCTTACCTTTCATAATCCCATTAACTTGTTCGTGGCATCATGAGTTCTGAGCATCTAGAGGTTAAGGTGACACAGTGATTTTGCCCGAGACACAGGAGAGAGCTTTCCAGACCCAAAGGGGATTTCCTCCTGCAGCTTCAGCTCAGTCTTTACTGGGCAAGGCAGGACACTCTTCATACCAAGCACGCTGCTGTCACCCACCCACCATTAACCTCCACTTCTCAGAAGGAATGCTGGAGCTTCTCTCTACACCTGGCAGAATCTGCCAAGGAAACTGCATATAAATGGCAGCCCTACATCTTCCATACCAAGCATGGGACTGCTCTATGTGTGCAATGGCTTCCAAACCATCTGTCCTAAATTCTCGTGGGAGACAGGACCTGAGCACAATTTTACTGCATCAGGAGCATGTTCACCAGGAGGCTGTGAGAGGCTGGGGAGTGAATCCGTCTTCATTGAGAATCCCTTCAATTTGAGCCACTATTTCAGCTTCTCCAAGTTACTCAACGTTGTGTTTCTCTGAACTCCTGGAAAATAGAAATTAATCTCTTCTCAGCAACTCACAGGCACTCAAAGCTTGACAGAAATGGGAAATCACAACTAGAAAAACTAAATCTTGCCTTTGTTTCCTGAACTTGAAATGATGACTAATTTGACAGATGTCTGAGCCTCATTAATATTGCGAGTGTCTGTCTCTGAACAAAAAGCCTGATGCTTACTATGCTCTTTTGAGACACGCATGCTTTACCACTACGCTCATTATGATAAAGATATCTAAACTCCAGTAACTAGGTCAATATTTTTCACACAGTGACAAAGAATGCATCTGAAAGGGAGATTTGTAATGTTTCCACTTTCATGAAAAACCTGTAGAAAGAAGGGGAAGATACTTGAATTCTGTTGCTAGAGAATGGACATGTCTGGGAATGCTGTAAAACCTTGTTTTACAGGTTCTCTGAATGACAAAGCTGGTTTGACTTCCACTGGCCGACCATCCACTGGCACTGGGCCTACACCAGGGTGGGCGAAATAGGAGGAATTCTTGGAGGAAAAGGGGCCACAGCCAGTGCACTTCCATGTTCTGGTGGGATCTGGCTTTGCAAAACTACAAGATTTTGGGAACAATCTCAAGCATCCCTAAGACTTCTCTCAAATGCTCTGGCAGTCTTGCTGGCTGAGGACTCTTTTTCCTTGGAAGAAGCATCATTTTGCCCCTGAGGTTCATGTGCAGCTTCTACAGACACAGAGACCCAGCCCTCACAGAATGAGTTTTGGATGAAAAATTAACTTTAGCAGATCATCCTGGGTCACTGCTTAAGCCTAAACTCATAGTCCAGCAGCTCCCTGGACACTATACCTACATCCCAGACTAAAGGGGCCTTTCCCCTTCTCACACTGAGCCCTTTGTTCAGAATGGCATCTGCCACCCTGGTTTGGGAAGGCAAATTCCCATCATCAGCCCTTGCACACCTTCCTCCATTCAATCCTCTTCTTTCCATCCATCCCAGGCAGACACAACCTGAAGCATCTCTGGATCCACTACCTCTTTAATCTCCTTTATCCTGATGAAAACATACAATTTCTGCTTTCAAATCTCCCGCCTGGGGAACTAAAAAAGCAATGACAAAAAGGGGAACCCTCTGACTTTACTGAGGTAAAAGAGATACGGCTGGAAGAGAAATAGGAGAATCAATGCATCTGAATTTATCTAAGATCTGTTTGTAGATTCAGTTTTAGTTTGGGAATAAGGACAGATCAGTCTGTTTGAAGTCCCCAAATACCTCAGGAGGACAAATAAAAGATGTCTGATGTAAGGCTTCTGGAGACTTCTGTGAGTAAGGAGCCCAAGGCACAGCCCCTGCTTTCCTTGTGCTCTCTTCTCCTCCACTCTTGGTTCAGGTGACAAGAATCACAGACGACCTGCATGAGCAAGTCAGGGAAAGAAATAAATCATTGCTAGGTTGAGATTGCTACTGCTACCACCCAGGCTGCTGACCAATGCTCCTTTTCCAGGTTTACCCAATTTCTATGAAGTTGTCTCTGTTTTTGTCCTGAAGATGATTCTATTGATACCTCCCCTCCTTTTTTTGGCAATCTGTCCCAAAATGCTAAATCCTGATTTCCTCAGCAGGGGTGTAATATCTTCTCTTATTAAAAATACTGAAACACAAGCTTACATGGAGGTGTGTTTTATTTGACATGAAGAGATTCATCAAAAAAGCTTCCCTGGGTCAGCATGTGTTTCAGCTATCCTGCAAAGATCTGGCAAATGTTTCAAAGATTCTGCTGGACATGAGATTTTTTAAACACCTTTCCAAAATGGCAGTTTCCACTACTTCCAAGTTCAGATGGATGGACATTTCCAAGCCATTGTTCTGGAGCTATGGCACAAGGAAAGAGAAAGGTTGTTTGTCTTTTGATTTATCACTGGGGAATAGAGTGCATAAGGAGGATAAAAACCTGTGTTTCCAGAGGTGGCTAGAGTAGCATTTTACAAAGGGACATTGAATTTGTCCTCCTAAGACATTGACCACCAAAGTCTTCCCATCCTTAAGCTGTAATGCTGCAGAGTCTTGCTGTGATGGATTGAGAGAGGTGGAGCCAGGTCTGTCAAAGGTCCAGAGAATGAGAAAGGAGCAGCCAAGGCACAAACCATCAGTGGTGTGACAGCAGAGCCCCGAATGTTCATGTGCTCTGACAGTACAAGGCCATGGACATGGAAGGAGAGAGGAGTGAGCAGATCTCCCACGTGGTGTGTGTGACAAAAGAGATCTCTGCTCCAAGGTAGGGCTATCCCAAGGGAGAGGTGTTCGTGACATGACAGAGAAGTCCATCCCAAAACCAAGGTTTTTGTGTGTTTTTATGGCCAGGGAAATGGAACCAGAGAAAGGGAAGAGGAGGGGAGTGGGAGAGGTTGTGCTGGAAAACCCTTCACTGCACAGGGACTGCTGCAGGCAAGTTTCCTGTGAAATGAAAACAGAGATGAGGGTAAGAGCAAGAGTCACAAGACTCTTTCCATGAAGCCACAGAATTCTTCTCTTCTCCTGTGTGGTACCTCATCTAGGGAATAGCTGGGAAAAATAGGAAGCACTCAAATCTCCAGGGCTATCTCCTGAAACCAGCAGCGAAGGGAAAACTGAGGCGGGCAGAGGCGGTGCCGGTGCGGGCTGCAGGGCGGGGCGTCCCCAGCAGGGGGCAGCGCTGCTCCAGCGCTGAGCGGGGCGGCGGGAGGCGGCTCCGGCTGCGGGGTCGGGGGCAGCGGGGCCGGGGGCAGCGGCGGGGGGGCATCGGTGGGCTCAGGGCAGCCGAGGGGGGAGAGGGATCGGAGGGGGCATTTGCCGCCTTGAGAGGCTTTAACGGGAGAAGAAACACCGCGGGGCTGGAACGCAAAGCTCTGGGTCGGTGTGCTGGGGAGGGGAAGAGCAAAGCCAAGCTTCTGCAGAAGGTCAGAGCTGCTTTGATTCTGGGGACACCCGCGGCATGAGAGAAGGGCCCGCTCGCTGTTCGATAAGCTTTCCATCCGAAGATGTCAACCTTTGAGTCCTGCCAGCAGCGTGATGTGGGATGTGCCAGTCTCAGTGCCTACTGCCAGGAGCTTGGGCCTGAGCACCAGAGGTTCTGGTACCTGCAAGTGGCATTGGGCCCTCCTGGGGTCTGGGCCACCGACAGGAGCATCGTCTCCTGTTGCCGATTCGGGCTCTGAAAGGTGGTGACCCGACACAAGGGAGTGCTGTGTAACAGGCTGCCCAGCAAAGCTGTTTGAGAGCCCGTGTTTGGTCAGGGGTGAGTCTGAACTGGACCTGGTTGAAGGTGGCTGCTGATCCCACATGCTGGGAGCTGGCAAAGCTGCTTTTCCCAAGGGGCCAGTGAAGCCTGCTCAGGGTACAGTCACTGTTCCCGTTGCAGCCCATGTTTCCCTCTCCTCCAGGGGCTGAAATGTCAGGCTGAGTCAAGTTTTGCAAAATTTGGCTTCCCCTGAACCCAACAACCACACCATGGACTCTTGGGATCCTATATGAGGCCAGCCCAGGGTGCCAGCACCTTTCTGCACTGGGTTCTTGGTGGGCCTGTCTCCAGCCCTGTCTCTTGGCTGGGCCTCTTGGTTCCATGTTGCAGCTTTGCTCTGGCCCTGCCTGCTCCTGGCTGGGCTCCTCGGTACTGGCTCACCCCTTGCTTTGCCAAAGGACCCTCTTACCACCCTTGTGTCCCATGTTCAGACCCCTGGGCCCATAATCCTCACGGAGGGACCAGCTTGCACACAGTCACCTTGGGTGCCCAGCTCATCCACACTCTTTGGGTTCCCAGGCAGTGTGCCATTTCTGCCCAGCCCACATCCTGCTGATGTCTGCACACTACATCTACCCATAAACCTGCTGAGGCTTCTCTGCTGATGTTTCCCTGTGTTGTTTTGTTTTTGTTTTTCCACCTCTGAAAGATCTACACTATTTATACCTCCTGAAATATGAACTATCTGCCAGTGATGAAGGCACAAAAATAATGTTGTCCTCTTCTTGTGCATGGACCTGAGCAGTGTTTAGGAACTGCTCCTATTCCATAGTGGCACTTTCATTTTGGGGCTCTACAGCCCTTGGCACAACCCAGCAATGGGTCAGGATGTGGTGGTTTGGAATTTCTATTGCTCTGTCTTACCTTGTAGCAGCACTTCCTTAGGAAAAGTCCTGGCATGCCAAAACCAGTGTGTTCATTAGTCAGGCCAGCAGGGAAGTAGCAGAGCACCAAGAGAAACAGATGTGCTTGTGAGCATGGTGTTTCTCTGGCAGACCCATTTGTGTCTGCTGGAAGAGAGAGAGGTTGCAAATCAGTGCAAAGTGTCATGTGCTTGGTGCTGTAGACACCTCTCTGCTCTCAGCTGACATATATTGCCTGTTCATTTCTCATGGACCATTACTGAAGGCTCGTTCTTCATGTGGGCTAGGTTTGAAATGGCATCTTGAAGCAAAAAATCCCAGCAGCATGAGGTCTCTGACCCACGCAGCTCCTTGGTGGCCCAAGGATCGTTTCTGCTTCTGACACTTCCTCCCACTTCTGGCATCTGATTATTTCAGGCTGCTTTTCCATATATGTTTAGTGGTATTGGGAAACAGAAATACGCCAGCAGGAGGATTCCACACCACCAGACTGAAAAAGAATGAACATAAATATTTGCGGTTATACTTTCATAGCTATAAAACAGGACTCCAGAAAATGATTCTTTCTGCATCCTCACAGTCTGAGTGCAGGTCCAACTTTATTTATCTTGGTTTGTTTGAAAGCCATCGGGGGCAATGCATGACCAGGCCTATGGGGCTTTGCTGTGTGTGTTCAATGCAGGGAGAGCTGCATCACTGTGAAGCCTTGCTGAGCACTTCAGATCCAATGCAGGATCCTCTGGGTCAGTCTCAGGCTTTACTCCAGCTGCTCTGAGGGGTGATCTGTGCACACTGAATGCCACGTGTCCCAGGGCACTCACTCACTCTCATCACTCCATCAGTTCTCCTGCAGTGTGGGGCTTAATTCCAAGTGCATCTTCAATGCATTGGGAATCCCAGAAGTGCAACACAAATGGTTGTGCAAGAGGGAAATGCCACGGACTCAATTCTCCTGCTGGGTTGAGACAAAGGGAGAACAGCAGATGCTGGCTGGGCTGCAACCCTGGGGATGTTCAGAGGCTTTTGATTGTAGCTGTGTGAGATGGATAACACGAGGCCAAGCTAGCCAACAGGTGAATAATCAAGCCCTTTTCCTGCAGAAGAGGGGGTGAAATGTGGTGACCCATATTAAAGGCCAAGACTTGGAGAAAAATGTAATTGCCCAGCTGTTAAAAGGTGTGCCCTAAAAATCTTGTTTCACATACATGTAGTCTTGCTGTGGTGGCTGGGCTGATGCCTGAGTTACTCAAGTACAGTAAGAGGTGACCTGGTCCTGCACTTGCTGTGGACACCAGTGGTTGTTTTTTCTGGGCAGCAGGACAGCTCAAGGGAACTCCTGTGAGTTTGTGCTGCCATGGTTTTTTGCTTTCTAGCAAGGTTCAAAACCTGCTTGAAGTGTTTCTGTGTCTTAAAAATGAGTAATGGCTGATGCCTATATCTGTGTCTCCTGTGTAATGAAGGCATCTGCTACAACTGCAGAGGGACAACGGGGAAGAAGAATTAAGAAAGGCTTTCCCCTTTGATAACCTGTGATGCCATCACCACAGACTTGGTTGTTTGACTTAAATGCTTTTTCTGTTTGGTTTGGTTTTTTGTTTGTTTTTTTTCCCCTGTAAAGAAATATGAGAATTAAATGGGTTTGTCAATGGGCTTGACAACAGTGTTGGGGGAAATAGTGACTGAGCCCATACCATGTAAGCTATTGCACTCTTCAAACTGTTATTGAGGTAATAGCTGCAGTGATAATTCCTCTGCTGACAGGCTGTGCACTGGAGCAGTAGCTCTGTTTTAACTACTGGAATTAGCAATTCCTATTGAGATTCCCTGGTCATACCCTGGGCAACATCCCTACATCTGTCTGCCATTTGGCTGATGGGTTGTCCTCCTTCTGCCAAGGCAGTGACTGGGGGAGTGGAGCACTTTTACCCTTGAAAAAGCTAAGACCTGTTGCAAAGCCCATTAAAACTGATGCAGCTTTTTTTATGGATTTCACTATATTTGGCTCCCACCCTCAGCAACATTGCTCTTGCTTAATGTGAAACTTGGAAGCTAACTTGTGTGAACAAGCCAGGCTAACATTCTACAATCTTACTGTTACTGCTTGAAGAACCAGATAAGGTGTGAGTTGGCAAATGAGCAGAACAAGTAACAATCATTATCTTAAAAACTTTATCCAAAATTATCCAAGCTACCTCAGGCTTGCTTTGACTGTGATGAAATCAATGTCTAATTTTATATGTGTATGTGGACATACCGCTAAAATTCTGTCAGGAGTGCCAAATTTCAGCTCTGAGGGAGAGGCTTTCTGCTTGTAGCTGCCAAGAGCAGAAGTTGCCCTTTGACCTCATTTGCCAATTCAAGAGTCCTGGAGAGCTGAAGCTGATGCTAAGGCAGAGATGGAAGGGACTGTAGAGCAGTGTTGCTTGGCCAGGACACAAGTGATCCTTCCCAGCAGCTGATCTTGCCCTCCCTCCTTCCAGCCCCTCTGACTTCCCATCCCACTGTCCCTTTGCCCCTTGCTGTGTTCCTTGCTGCTGCATAGAAGTCTCCTGGCCCCATCCCTCTGATGATGGAATCTGATATTGCCCATGCTTCTGAGAGGTCCAGAGCTGCTGCAACTTTGAGTAAAATCTTGTTTTTTTGAAAGCTTCTTGCCTGCTATTTTGTGCTATTCTTTCATAAAGAAAGCACTCCCGCTGCCTTTCTGTCATCAAGTATATGTTGTATCTTTATGAAGAGGCCATTAAAAATCTGCAGTACACTGAAAGGCAGAGATTCGGGGTCATAAAAAGGATGTAGCATAAAACCTTAGGAAATTAATTCATTAGTGTGCCAGTGAGTGATGTAGTTTTGCTCATATTCCATTAGTGCTTGATTAATTGGTCCAACCTTTTCCTGAATCATTGTGCTCTTTTTTTTTCTTGGTGGGAGGAGTTTAATTCTCCTGTGTTTGTGGAGGTGCAATTATGCTCAATGCATTTGCTGCCTATTTTCCCAGTTGCACCATTCTTCATCAGAACTTGTGCTTATTACGTTACTGCAGCATGCTACGATCTGCAGATGAAATTCAGCTTTCGTGGAATGAACAGCTACTTGGATGAAGGCAGAAAAGTTGTGCTGAGTCTGACACTGCTTCTCTGTAAAGCCAGTTGCATTTGAGACTTCTGTGCTACTGAACCAGAGGAACACAGGAGAAACTTTCCTTCTCTTCCATACGTGGGAAGGCTGGGGTCTGGCAGTAGGCAGAGCTCTCAGTGTGTAATCTTTGAAGGGCAAACTCTTCTGAAATGTAAAGAGGAAAAATCAGTGTCACAGTTCCTCCCCTTGCTTCCCTTGTTTCTGCAAGAAATTGAACAGAGAGAAGTAGTTTTAGGAGAGGTGGAAGAGAGAGGGAGACATAGATGAGAATAAATGATGAAAAACTGGCATCAATGTGTTCTAACTGGATGTGCTTTTAGGGGGAAGTGTCCTTATCAGAAATTGCTTCTTCTCTCCTTCTGGACTGCTGTTTAGATGCTGCTGACTTTGGTGTGTTGCCTGTGTACGGAAGACCATGAGATTGCTCTCTATGTATGTTAAATTATAGTGGACATGAAATAACTGAGGAAACTCTGCAAAAAGCTGAAACTCTAGCAAAAAAAAAAAATTTCTTCTACAGGAACCTGATCCATAGCACATGGCAGATGGTTATACTGGTTTCACTGCCTTCTGTGACCTTTCGTTCATGCTCCAAGTTCTGCGCTAAAGTTGGTATATTTTTTTTAATTTTATTTACTTGTGGTTTTGTACTACTACTTGTATCCAAAAGCAATTCTTATGTTTCTGAAAAAGACAACTTGAGAAATTAGAAAGTGTGAACATTTCTGTGACTAAATTTCCAGTAGAAGCATGCTAATGGCACCCAGGACTTGTGCATTATGGGGGACTAATTAATGGGCCTAATTTAGCACCACAAAGGGAACATCACGGCTCTTTGTGCTCTGATACCAGTTAAATGTTAACAAGTCCCCAGAGGTGTTTGAATTTGGCTTCCAGTTAATGTAACACCATGTATGGCTGAGCCATATGCATGTATCTAAGCACTATAAAAGGTTTGTGAGTCTTGCTGCCTTTGCTTGTTTATTGTGACAAGATCTTGGTGCTATGAAATGTTCCTCCTAACATTTTACAGTTCAAGACCTGCATGGAACAAGGCGAGCATCCCATTATATCTCTGGAAATATCACGGTTTTTATGAACTACCTGCATAGTGCTAGAGATGTCCTGAGCCTTTGCATGCTAAATCCCAGAAGCAGAACTGTTTCAAGTGGTCTTGTGTGACCCCTCACCAGGACTGAAGTGCCAAGTCCTCTGAGGCAGCTCTGCACAAGTTAGTCCTGGATCAGCTGTGCTGAGCATCATGGCATGAAGATTTCTGTTTCAGGAATTAGGCCCAGATTTTTTGAGCTCACTCCATGATCTCAGAGCTTCACTGAGTTTGATAAACAAAAAAGACAGAGCATCCTGACCAGTCTACATTGAAGTTTGCTTGTTCTGAGGGCTTGGAAGTCTTTCAAAAAGACTTTTAGTCTCAAAAGGGGTATGCTAGATTTGCTTTTGGAATAATACATGTCCTAAAAGTGTGACTCAGTTGCCACTGATGCCTCTCACCCTTTCTGTGTTTCCTATTGTAGACACTGTGGGTTTAGCTGTCCTTCTAAAGTAGTGTTTTATTTCTCAATTGAAGCTGTCTTCGAGCACTGAGCAACCCAGACGACACCTGGACCTATCTGAAGTGACAAGTGCCCTTTCACGTATCTCTGTGCATGCATGTTTCTGTAATTGCATAACTCCAAAGAAGCCCAAACCCACCACTGAACATGAGGAAAGTCTGCTGGGTAAGGTGGTGATGTCACCATCATTGAAGATGCTCATCTGTAAGGTTTGGTCAAGGTTTAATATGGGGAGACATGCTTGCTCTGCCAGGGTGTGGAATAACCCCCAGAGAGGTCCAGCTCTCAGGCTTTCTGGAAAACGAATTCAATGGCAAATCCTCCACGTGCTGACTCTGTCTCTGGCAATAGAGGACAGTATTTGGTTTCACTGAAAAGCAGTGTGGAAAGCTCTGCACCTAGGAACTGCAGGGTTATGGATGACAGCAATCACTCATTCCCATTTGTTCTGAAACATCCTATGTTGAAAAAAAAGACTCCTTATACCCATAGTCTGTGACATCTCCTTGCTTGCTGTCTCTCCAATCAGAAAACAAAGCTGTCAGCCCATGAACATTTTCCAGCCAAGAAAAGAGAAAGTCTAGGCTGTCTGACTCACATTGTTCTCCTCAGATGACAAAGTGCAGAGCAGTCCTGTGGAAATAGTGAAACTTCCACTAATGCCGTGTAAAGAAAACAGAATTCAACATCTAGCTAACTGTTCTGATTACTTAGCCACAAAAATAAAATCAGTTATTCAGTTTGAATTATTATTGTTATTCTCTTATTATTGTTAATGTTGTTACTAATATTAGTACACTGCATTTTAGAAGAAAGGTAAGATGTGTTTTGTCTTCCTTGGGGAATGCCTGTGTTCATTTAGAAAAGGTATCCACTGTGGAGAGGAGGAAGGAAATGCCCTCTGCCTCATGTGCCTTTCTTGGCACAGCCCTACAGTATATAAAGTATCGCCCATTTTAAAAGACTCATGACAGGAGTTAAAATCTCTGAGGTGGCCAAGTACAGAAGGCACAAGGCACCTCTAGAAAGATGTCATTCTGTTTACAGCATGACTGTGGCCTTACCCAATGAAATTCAGATAAAACTGTGTCTTAGCAGTGAGCCTGAGATGATACAAGGGGATAGAGATAAGTTTAGTTATACTTCATATAGTAACCCCTTGCCCACATCTAAATGTATTCAACTGTAGAAGACATTGCAAAATGTGTAGCCAAACACCACCCACCTGCAGCTCCCCTGCTGAAACTGCATCTGCTCCTGCTGTAGAAAAGTGATAGATCCTGTTAAGCCAAGCTAAATCTGATGGAACACAGGGAAATTCTACACAGACTGCCAGCAGCACAGAAGTGGCCTGGTCTGAGGAACAGAAGCAAACACAGCAAAAGCCATAAATACCTCTGCTAATAGCCAAAAAACTCGTATTGTCCAACGCATCCTTCCCCTTCCTGCAGGGGTTCAACTTTCATCTTGGGTCTGATTGGAAAGTGCACGGTGACAAGTGGAAAGATTTTTTCCTGTCAGTAGAACTTGCTTTGCATCTCTCTGCAATTTCCTGGAAAGCACAGTTTTATACAACTAGAATATACCCTTTCTCATGGGTCTTATTTGATTCTTCCTCTTAACTTTCCTGTTGGTGCATTGACATTTCCAGTGTTTCTTCACCCAACTCTAATGACACATGGTTGGGTGTATGAGGTGCAGACAAAAAGTGTTAGGGCAGAAATATCTTGATTCTACAGACAGAAATAGTCTTGAGATAGATCCCTTGTGTCTATTTTAGACCTGTAGGCACATCAACAGTTTTCAGGACACCGAGCTAGTTGGTTTGTTCATAAGCTGTTGAACTTCTGGAGTTATAGTGGTATGGGCTGTGACACTGGAATGGCTGTCAAAAAAACAGGAACCTGGATATGTAACTTTTAAATGGGAGTGCAGAATATCAGCAACTGGATGGATCACTGTCAATTGCTTTTGGACACTCCTTGAAACCTCTAAGAAGATGGAAATTCAGCTTTGACCTCAAAGCTTATAAAAGTGCTTATAAAAGTTGCTGAAGTCAGAGACTGAAATACTCTCAAACACAAGAACTGGCTGGTTAATTGGTGAAATCCCAGTGGCACCACCATGGAGGATTAATGGAAGAAAAAGCTGTTATGGTAAACTGGACAGAGAGCTTGTGGTTCTTCTTTTAGTCTGTGGATGGAGGTTTGCATTGCTTTGCCTTGTCGGAATGTGCCGTTCATCTTAGGGATAAACCAGAAGTGAAGAGAGGAAAGGGAACTACACTGAATAAATAATACAGTTTGGCACAATCTAAGGCTCCTATACAGTGGACAAACTCGGGCTATTAAGCAGTGATGCTGCAGTGGTCTGCTTGCTCCACTCACACTGATGGCATGTTTATCTTTATGTGCTTCAACAGGTTTGTAAGTTTAATACTAATAGAGCATTCCCGTGGTTTGCTTTATTATAAAGAACATGACCAGTGTTTTCTAAGTCATTTTGGCCTTGATTCTATTTGGATGAGGGAGGCTCTTCCAGTTGGATGAGAGCATTGATGGAAGGCTGAAAGCCCAAACATATCTGAGAAAATGCCAGAGAACACAATAGGGATAATGTGAAAGCCAATATGCAATAGCTACAAGGTTACTATTATTTCTAGGGCCAGTAAATTCTCCAAGGTCCTCACTCTGAAGGTCTGTCTTCTCTCTGCAACAAAGTGCTTGGGATAAAGTCCTGGAGTGTGGGCATAAAACTGAGGGAGCCTGAAACAGAATATCCTGAGCTGACTCATTCATGTCTGTGCAGAAGGAAAAGATAATATAGAGAGTTACTGAAACTCTTTGCATCCTTGTAGGAAGGCTTCATTTAGCATTACCAGGAGAGGTTTGTTTGATGCTAAGTCTAGGAGCTGGTGGGGGATGCAGCACTTCAGGAAAGCCTGACATCCAGCATTCCAGAGGACTTCACTGTGCCCTTGAAGTCGAGCGTGTGTTTAAGTGTCCTGTTGGCCTGTGGCCTGCTTGTTTAGCACCTTGCAGAAGCAACTTTAGTGTGGTGGAAGGTGCAAAGCAGACGTAGCTTATGTCATTGCAATCTTCTCCTCTTGTTCTAGTGGTCGATCAACTGCTCTGCCGGCTCTGGCGTGCCGTGCTCTGGCACACTTGGCTCTCGTGGGCTGTGGTGAGCAGCTGGGCATGGGGCACTGCTCCCACACATCTGCAGCCAGGAGCTGCAGCAAGCCTCACCCGTGGGACATCTTCCTCCTCCAGCCCTGCCTTGCCCACACAGTGCCACATCACCTACCCACAGGCAGACGTGATCTTCCTCAGACTTGGCTCTGCTGTAGCAGCTTTTGTCAAAAGAAACTTAAAAACCAGAACAAACTTCTCCTTTGACAGGCAGTTCTGTGCTCGGTCCTGCGATCTGGGGACTCAGAAGCCAAGAAATTCTCCATTGCTCTGATGGCTTGAGAAGCATGAGCACGGTGGGATTTTTGTTCTTGCTCTTTCAGTCGGGAGTTTGCTTTCTTTGGTGTCAGAGAACTGCTGTCTTTCTGTGGTGTGTTATGCCTGGCCAGAGTGCACATGGTGGAATGGGGGCTTGGAGCACCTACATCTTCACAGCAGGAGGCTGAATGAGTGCTTCAAGGAAAGCCTTTCTTCAGCTATTAATATGCTTTTGTCAGCTGTAGCCAACCACAACTTGTTTTCTTAGACACGTACATGTGGAAATACTCTGTGCTCTGAATATGCTTTTACAACAACGTGTTTGTAAGCCTGTGCAAGTGCTAATAACCCAGCTAGGAACTGGCTCCTCCTTGCAGAAGTTGTCTTTAGAAGGCTGTTTGCTAGTGTAGGTTTTAATGTAATGTTCCCCTGTGCCAAGGACGTTAAATAGAAAATTATTGTGTTCCAGCACTGAAAAGCCCAGGCTTTGATTTTTACGGTGCATTGGGCAGAGTATGGTTTTGAGAGAGGAATCTGGTTTCAGCCAATTTCTCCTTTCACTTCAGACAGCTCCCTTTCACGTTAATGTCTGTGGATCTAATCTGTAGGTCATTAGCAGGCAAGATTGGTGGGATTTTGTAAACTACAGCATTTATAGTCAGGTTTGAGGTCAAAAGTTTTGTCAGATTTTCAGGCTCAAGCATGAAAGGTCCTAGATTGTGTCAAAGGACTTGGTAAGTGTTAAAGGTTATTGAGTGTTGAGTGTCATGGTCAAAAACAATTATAAAGATCACTGTCATGGTTAAAAGGACTCAATTGATGGTGTTGGTGATGTGGTAAAATCAAAGAGGTCAAAAGACCATGAATTGGGGTAAAATGTCAGAGGTCATGCACAAAGGTCATAAGCAAAAGCTGCAGTTGGAGGTCAATATTATGGATGTGCCAAAGATTGCTGTTCAGGGTCGAAACTTCTGTACTGGTATCAAACACAAAATATTAAGATAAAGGTCAAAATGTACAAATAAGATGAAAGACCATGGGTCTTTCAAGGATCATGGGTTCAATCATGGTTCACAGGTCACTGATTGGTGTGAAAAAGTCATGGATAAGGATTAATTATCACATGCTGAGGTCATTCGCCAGGTGTTCACTCAAAGTTCAGAGGTTGAGGTCAAGAGTCAACATCAAAAATCAAAATAAGCTACTAAGAACCAAATGGTGGCTAAGGGGTAAGAAGTCAATTGCCAGTGTTAAGGGTTAAAGTCTAGAGCCAGGTCAGCATAAAAGTTTGATGCTGGGTTTCACTGGCCAGGTGTTTTAGCAAATACAATAGGTTGAGGATCAAAGGTCCCAGATAATAGAGTCAAAGGTCATGATCCATGTAAAAATTCAGGTTTACTTATCAGGGTCTTCGCTGGGGGCAGAGGGATAATGACTTTGGCAAGAGTTTATACACACATTCTGATGGGTTTTCAGCTTACCAGAACAGTCAGCACTTTGTACAAAACATAGGTAATCCTAGCATGATCCTTTCTACTTTCACCAGAACTCTTGCTTTATTGGAAGATCCAGTTCTCAACTGCTGTAAGCCAGCAAAGCTTTACTGATATCACCAAAAGTTGACTTACTCCAGATGGGAATTCAGAGGAAAAGTCGGGGGCTTTCAGGTTGAGTTGGAAGTGTCTCTTTCATGATCAGACATCACTTCCTCAGCCATCACTTTCATTAAACAATCCAAAGACAGTCCATCAGCCAGACTTGAAAGGAAGAGGTGGATGAACAAAAAAATCAACCCAAGATGAAGAGTGAGAAGAGGTTCGTTCACTGCTATTTCCAAAGAAAGTTTTTCTCAAAAAGAGGAGCCTTGCTCATTAGAATTTGCCAAGCAGAAAGTTACGTACCTAGTGAACAACATCTGAGAGACATCTGTCACAGAGATCTAAGAGGATGCAAAAAAAAGGGGAGAGAGAAGAGATGAGGCCTAGAGATTGATCCCAGTTTCCTTTTAAGTCAATGGAAAGGCTCACATTTGGTGCACTGGGAGATGACAAGAGCCCAAAGAATTTACACATGGCCAGGGGCTCTACATGGAAAACCTTGACTTTGGGATGGACTTCTCTGTCATGTCACGAACATCTCTCCCTCGGGATAGCCCTACCTTGGAGCAGAGATCTCTTTTGTCACACACACCACGTGGGAGATCTGCTCACTCCTCTCTCCTTCCATGTCCATGGCCTAGTACTGGCAGAGCACATGAACATTTAGGGCTCTGCTGTCACACCACTGAAAGTTTGTCCCTTGGCTGCTCCTTTCTCATTCTCTGGACCTTTGACAGACCTGGCTCCACCTCTCTCAATCCATCACAGCAAGACTCTGCAGCATTACAGCTTAAGGATGGGAAGACTTTGGTGGTCACTGTCTTAGGAGGACAAATTCAATATCCCTTTGTAAAATGCTACTCTAGCCACCTCTGGAAACACAGGTTTTTATCCTCCTTATGCACTCTATTCCCCAGTGATAAATCTAAAGACAAACAACCTTTCTCTTTCCTTGTGCCATAGCTCCAGACCAATGGCTTGGAAATGTCCATCCGTCTGAACTTGGAAGTAGTGGAAACTGCCATTTTGGAAAGGTGTTTAAAAAATCTCATGTCCAGCAGAATCTTTGAAACATTTGCCAAATCCTTGCAGGATAGCTGAAAGACAAGCTGTCCCAGGGAAGCTTTTTTGATGAATCTCTTCATGTCAAATAAAACACACCTCCATGTAAGCTTGTGTTTCAGTATTTTTAATAAGAGAAGATATTACACCCCTGCTGAGGAAATCAGGATTTAGCATTTTGGGACAGATTGCCAAAAAAAGGAGGGGAGGTATCAATAGAATCATCTTCAGGACAAAAACAGAGACAACTTCATAGAAATTGGGTAAACCTGGAAAAGGAGCATTGGTCAGCAGCCTGGGTGGTAGCAGTAGCAATCTCAACCTAGCAATGATTTTTTTCTTTCCCTGACTTGCTCATGCAGGTCGTCTGTGATTCTTGTCACCTGAACCAAGAGTGGAGGAGAAGAGAGCACAAGGAAAGCAGGGGCTGTGCCTTGGGCTCCTTACTCACAGAAGTCTCCAGAAGCCTTACATCAGACATCTTTTATTTGTCCTCCTGAGGTATTTGGGGACTTCAAACAGACTGATCTGTCCTTATTCCCAAACTAAAACTGAATCTACAAACAGATCTTAGATAAATTCAGATGCATTGATTCTCCTATTTCTCTTCCAGCCATATCTCTTTTACCTCAGTAAAGTCAGAGGGTTCCCCTTTTTGTCATTGCTTTTTTAGTTCCCTAGGCGGGGAGATTTGAAGGCAGAAATTGTATGTTTTCATCAGGATAAAGGAGATTAAAGAGGTAGTGGATCCAGAGATGCTTCAGGTTGTGTCTGCCTGGGATGGATGGAAAGAAGAGGATTGAATGGAGGAAGGTGTGCAAGGGCTGATGATGGGAATTTGCCTTCCCAAACCAGGGTGGCAGATGCCATTCTGAACAAAGGGCTCAGTGTGAGAAGGGGAAAGGCCCCTTTAGTCTGGGATGTAGGTATAGTGTCCAGGGAGCTGCTGGACTATGAGTTTAGGCTTAAGCAGTGACCCAGGATGATCTGCTAAAGTTAATTTTTCATCCAAAACTCATTCTGTGAGGGCTGGGTCTCTGTGTCTGTAGAAGCTGCACATGAACCTCAGGGGCAAAATGATGCTTCTTCCAAGGAAAAAGAGTCCTCAGCCAGCAAGACTGCCAGAGCATTTGAGAGAAGTCTTAGGGATGCTTGAGATTGTTCCCAAAATCTTGTAGTTTTGCAAAGCCAGATCCCACCAGAACATGGAAGTGCACTGGCTGTGGCCCCTTTTCCTCCAAGAATTCCTCCTATTTCGCCCACCCTGGTGTAGGCCCAGTGCCAGTGGATGGTCGGCCAGTGGAAGTCAAGCCAGCTTTGTCATTCAGAGAACCTGTAAAAGAAGCTGAAAGCATTCCCAGATATGTCCATTCTTTAGCAACAGAATTCAAGTATCTTCCCCTTCTTTCTACAGGTTTTTCATGAAAGTGGAAACATTACAAATCTCCCTTTCAGATGCATTCTTTGTCACTGTGTGAAAAATATTGACCTAGTTACTGGAGTTTAGATATCTTTATCATAATGAGCGTAGTGGTAAAGCATGCATGTCTCACAAGAGCATAGTGAGCATCAGGCTTTTTGTTCAGAGACAGACACTCGCAATATTAATGAGGCTCAGACATCTGTCAAATTAGTCATCGTTTCAAGTTCAGGAAACAAAGGCAAGATTTAGTTTTTCTAGTTGTGATTTCCCATTTCTGTCAAGCTCTGAGTGCCTGTGAGTTGCTGAGAAGAGATTAATTTCTATTTTCCAGGAGTTCAGAGAAACACAACGTTGAGTAACTTGGAGAAGCTGAAATAGTGGCTCAAATTCAAGGGATTCTCAATGAATAGGGATTCACTCCTGCCATCCTTTCAGGGCCATTACTCTTTCCTCTTGCCAGAGCTCAGATGATTGTGAGTGGAGAAGAAGAACCTGGGACTCTCCATAGTATAGAGCTGAATGCAAAATCTGACTGTTGGGGATGAAGCAAGGCATTACATCCTCAGGGTATTTTCTTCTTCATTCTCCACTTTTATATAACTCTAAACTTACATGAGGTCAAGATTGCAAATCTTATGAGAAGCTGCTGAGGGAACTGAGGCTGTGTAACCAGGAGAAAAGGAGGCTATGGGGAGACCTCATTACTCTTTACAACTACTTGAAAAAAGGTTGTAGTGCGGTGGGGTTTTGTCTCTTCTCTCAATGATAGAACAAGAGGAAATGGCCTCAAGTTGTGCCAGGGGAAATTTTGAGTGGATATTAGGAAAAAAACCTTTGCTGAAAGGATTATTAGGCACTGGAATAGGCTGCCCAGGAAAGTGGCCAAGTCACCATCCCTGAAGGTATTTAAAAGCCAGTAGATGTCATGCTAAGGAATGTGGTTTAGGGGTAGACTTGGCAGTGTTCTAGGTTAACATTTGGTCTTGATAATCTTAGTGGTTTTTTCCAGTCAAAATGATTCTATGACTTTATCTTGCATGAGAGTGGTTATGGCCATAGAGTTTAGGATGAGCATCTCCAGAGCCAGGAGAGGTTGCTGCAATCCATGTTAGCACTGCCCAGAGCACTCTGGGGCTGCTGGGTCCCAGGGGATTCCCCTCTGAACTCCCAGTAGACCTCTCACAGCCTCCTGGTGAACATGCTCCTGATGCAGTAAAATTGTGCTCAGGTCCTGTCTCCCACGAGAATTTAGGACAGATGGTTTGGAAGCCATTGCACACATAGAGCAGTCCCATGCTTGGCATGGAAGATGTAGGGCTGCCATTTATATGCAGTTTCCTTGGCAGATTCTGCCAGGTGTAGAGAGAAGCTCCAGCATTCCTTCTGAGAAGTGGAGGTTAATGGTGGGTGGGTGACAGCAGCGTGCTTGGTATGAAGAGTGTCCTGCCTTGCCCAGTAAAGACTGAGCTGAAGTGCAGGAGGAAATCCCCTTTGGGTCTGGAAAGCTCTCTCCTGTGTCTCGGGCAAAATCACTGTGTCACCTTAACCTCTAGATGCTCAGAACTCATGATGCCACGAACAAGTTAATGGGATTATGAAAGGTAAGAAGCCAGTAGACAGTTTCTCTTTGTGCAAAAGATGCCTTCCTCTCCAACTCTTCTCTCATCCAGTGCTACGAACCTGAAACAGCAGAATGCAACAAATTAATGAGTCTTTGGAAAGTTGCCCATTGCTGAGAGAAAAGTTTCCACCAGAATACCCACCTCCAGTACCAGCAGTGCAATGCTGTCAGTTTGAGCTTTGTGTCCTTTTGGTCCCTTACAAGAATTTATGGGATTCCTGCTCTTTGATGGCTGCTTTCATTCTCGACTTTCACTGCATGCTGTAATTAACCTGGCTTTTTCATTTCTCTCCAGTAAAAATAAGAGAAATTATGAATAGATTCCAACCCAGGAAGTCAGAAAGTCCTTGACAGATTTCTTCAGCTCTTGTGTGTTTCCCAGAGTTAAGAGTACAGTCAGCAGGAGAGCTGAGGAAGAGTCTATTCAGACTGTAAGTTCTCTTACTCTTCTTTACCTTCATTAATGATCTCTGCTAGCGATGTTCTTCATCTTGGCCACCTGGTTGCTGCTTATGCTCATGGGTGCACTCCTTTAATGGTTATTCAGACTTTGTCTGGGATTATTTCCATAGATAGAAGAAGTTGTAACTCTTGTGTTGTTTCCATTGGAGTGTGTTTGCATTTGATGTAAGGTGCATTCAATCCAGTCGGAGATGAGGCTTCTCCCGTGAGAAACTTCTGTAAAATCCAGTTTGAAGTGCTGCTCCAAGTTCTGGAGTTCAGACCTCTGGAGGTCAAGACAGTCCTGCTACTTCTCCTGCCTTGGGAGAGCTATGGTGAAGGAGAAGTTTGGATAGAAATATTCTGAGAAGTTCAGGTCCTGTTACAAGTGAACAGGTGTGGTTATTTGATGGTCTTGGTAACAAGCATTGTACTCTGACTTGCATTCCTTGATGTAAGCTCAGAGACCTCTCAGGTCCCCTACAGAACTTTACATTCAGGGTCAGTAAAAGAGCTGTCAGAAAGGGGCTCCAGTTTGCTGCCATCATCAGCTCAACACGTGCCACCTAGAGGAGGAGATGCCTGTGTTCCACTACTCATCAGCTCATTTTATGTATCCTTTGTGGGGGGTTTCAGTTTTGTTGTCCAAGGGAATAGAAAAGAAAAAGTCTTTTCTGGCAGTCTCAACCCAGATGTTGGCAGCCAAGACCTCCTGGGCTTCAGTCCCCCCTCTGACTCCCAGTGCATTTCTGTTTGAGCAAGTCATTCAGTTTCTTGGTGTTATGATTCCCCCTTCTGTACAGCTCTGTGAACATGCAGACTGCCTTATCAGTCATGTTGAGAGGATTAGACTCATTTAGAGAAGAAAGAGCTGAGAGGGAAAAATGCCTTCCCACTCCCAAGCTGAATTAAAGCTTCATTATTACATTAATTTAGTCCAATGGGGAATATAGTAATCAGAAAGAGATACAGTTTTTTTTTTCTATTTCTCACAGTTCTACAGGGAACAGTCCTAAAACAGGCACTTTTCTTGCAAAGACAAAGAAGGAAGTGCCTATTTTTAACATTTCTAAATATTTTTCAATACATTCTCTCTTGCTTACCATTTACAAGAATATAATGTAAAAAAACTAAGTTCGTTCTTTAGAAGAAATAGAGTAAAAATATATATTAATTGTATTCTACAGTTGGGAAAATAAATGTAACAATTTTTTTTAAAAAAGAAAATAAGAGATGTTTATGTGTGAAGGAGATAATGAAACAGAAGTGATGACTGAATTAAATGGAATCTGATCTCAAGAACTAAAAGAGTGGGAACAAGGTTGGGAATTGATTAATGGGTAATGTTTAGTGTTTGGGAGGAGAGAATTAGCAGCCATTTAAGGGCCTATTGGGATCTGGAACTTGCAGAATATATTTTTTTCCCCTCCTGATCTCAAAATACAGTCTACAATTTGTTTATACAGCCAAGTTACTAAGTGGCTTTAACCATAGACTCAGTTTCTTCCAGAATAATGGCTATTCTCTTCTATTCTAATATAACAAAAATCTTGTGAGAACAGTGCATGTTTCAGTGAGGAGCAGTGAGGATGTTCATACTGGAACTTCCATTCCTGCACTCTGTGTTCAGCACTGGAGGAATCCCCCTTGTGAGCACTAAGTCCTCCACCATATACCAAAAGCACCTTCATCAATATTTGAAGAATGAAGTAACCTAAGTTCAGCTATGATGACTGTCAATGCAACAGCTGCCTCTCTTTTCCAGCCCTACTGCTCCTGCTTTGGCTCTACTAGAACAGTCTGTGGAGCACACTAAATAACTCCAGGTCACCAGAGCACTCTGTATAGAGAGAGAATTCTACAAAAATTATCAGATTGATTCCAAACTTTTTAAAACAACAAAAAGACCACAATCTAATATTTATAGGAGCTGGAGGACTGCAATATTTGGCATCAGATGCACTATCAACACTTAAAGCCAAATTCATTCCCTTTCTTAGTTTTTAGGTGCTTTTCTTCACTGGGATGTTCTGCCCTCTTTCATCACAATTTACTGAAGATAGATACCTCCTTTACACATTTTCCAGCTCTAGAAACAGTTAAAACCTAATCCCCCCAGCAAGCCAAAAGAGATGAAGATAACTCCAAGCTTGCTGAATTGCTGCCAGCAATCAGGAGCTTGCCTCTACTTGGCAGTCAATGCAAATGCTACAGGAACCTCCTTTTCAGCACATCTCCAGCTCCTGTTTTATCCTTTTAATGGCATTAAAAAACCTGCATGTTCACTCTCTTTTTCTTCCCAGAAATTAGTTTTCAGAATAAACTTTTAATGAAATTTCACAGCCGGGACCTCCATCCCTGCTACTGATCCTGTGATTCAACTGCAAAGCCAGTTCAATCAAGACCCTCTAAGTCAGCACTACCAAGGGATTATCTCAGAACACCATTTCCATGTCTGCCTCAGAAATGAAAAATCTGACATTTCTGCAAATGTTGCCACAGAAGTGGTGTCGTACTCTGGATTCAGAACCTCAGAAAGCAGCATCTGGATTAATGTAACTTTTCTTTTTCTTAATAAGGTGTCTTGCTTTTTTTCTTCTCAGAATAGTCACTGCAGGCCTTAAGGTTATTGTGGTTGGCATTTGCAAAGCCTTTATTTTTAAAAAGGTGCCACAAGTTATTATATGCTCTCCTAGGGCAGTGGGCCAGACTATGTTAGTGATAAAGCAGTGACTGCATGTGCCAGAGGCTTAACTTTGCCATTACAAATAACAGTCTTTTGTAAACTATTTAAGAGCAGCTGTAGGTTGGATGCTTCCTTCAAGTACCTTCCATGTTTGTCTGAACCTCAAAAAGAGAAGGCTCAGCCTCTCTCCCTGATAGCAGCTTGGGCCTTCAGGCAAGCAGATGTATTATTAGGTGCCTTCTGGTTTCACTGATGCAAGCCAAAAGCAGAAAGAAATCCTCTCTTTTTATCTTCACCAGAACCTTTGTGCTTTGCCACAGTAGTGCCTGGGCCATGGCTGTACAGGGTATAAACACACAGCTACCCTGAAGCCCCTGGGCTGGGGTGAGCACTGGTGCTGAGCATTGCTCTGCTGGGGCCTTTCTGCATCAGAGCTTTCCACACAAGCTCCTCAGTCAGCTGCCAGACACTTGTGGTTTTTTCCTGTGGCACATGTGATCTTGAAGTCAAGTGGGAGAAGGGGGGCTTCAGGAGACTGTGGCCATCAAGAATGTTCCTGTGGGGAGACAACTGCTCACAGCCTGGTTCGGTTCGGTGTCCTTGTCCCGTGAGGAAACTCTGAGACATGGGCAGTTTGCTCTGAGGTTAAATCAGGACATGGCCAGCCAGAAATACAGCAGCAGAAGGTAGTGCTCCTGTGGCACCATCAATACAAAGAAAAGGAAAGGCCAAACCAAACTGAGTTTAACTACAAGACGGGATGCTTTACCAAGTCCATTCTCCTTCTGCCAGTTGAAATCAGGCAAACACTGGAGAGTAGGAATAGCCAGCAAGTATCTACAATATGTGTCTTCAAAGTACTGGGTCTAAGTCAAGGACTGCCAGTGTCCATTTCAAAGAGGTGTTGTGCACAAAGTATGAAAAAATCATGCCTACTGGGGAACTTTCTATCCACAAATCCTTATGACAATGCACAGAATAAGTCAAGAAATATTTTTTATGCTCACTTTGGACAAAGAATATATATTGCAATTTAAACCCACTTCATATTGTCAGGTTACTTGACATCCACTTGGGAATCTTGCCCCAGGCACAGCAGATGTATACATTGGGAGACTGTTTTCCACAGGTGCTACTTTACAAAGTACAGAGGTTGTTCCTGTGTATTGAAAAAGTAAATCTTTTGATGTTGTAATAGCAACATTGGAGCCAAGATGATCTAAGGATATAAATATGGAAAAGCTTGTAGGAAGGGACATTATTGAATAGCAGAGGAAAACTGTCACCTCTTTCTGTGAACCTCACCATGCTGAAAGGCTTTCACTTTTGAGTTATTCCCACAGATAAATCTCAGGCATTATCTGTCCTCAAAAACAAGGCTGTAGAGCTCTCAAGTGAGAGCCAGAAGACTGCACTACTTTTCCTCTGATCTAAACCATAGCATCTTCCACACCACCCTGTAAAGGATCATCTCTAACTAGCTTTTCTTCTGTTCCCAGTCTGTACCAAAAGATTTTAAAAGTTGCATTGAAGTGCTCAGACCCCTGAGGAAAACACTCACAATGGAAGTAGCTCTGCAGATATTTTAATTGTCAGCAACACATATGTGGCTTGATTTGAAGTACGATATGCACCTGTATGCAGGGAATCCTCAGCCAAAGATGCTGAGGAACTGGACACACACAGCTATGCTGTATGGGATATTTCTTGTTACCTGCAACAACAAGGCAGATTCACGGGGTTTCATCATTTGGCCACTTGACAACCAAAGGGGAAGACAGAGCTTTCCAGTTATATCTTTTTTTCTTGTCTTGTCCATAACCTGAAAACTATCCTAGTTTTATCCTGGCTTAGATTTTTAGAAGCACAGTCAGGATGCTGTTAGCTTCACTAGATTTTTCTCCATCTCTACAGGAATGTTTGGTAATTAAATCCTAAAAATTAAGAGCAGAAGAAACAAAAGAAAAGATAATACAATCAAAAATTCTGATTAGAGTCAGTCAAGCAGAAGTAGAAATCCATAGCAACTTCATTAGTTTGTTTTGACTGGACCGTAACAGTGAGAAAACATTCTATTTTCCTTTATAAACTTTAAAACAGTTTCTTTCTCAGTTAACTGGAATTTGACAAATAAATGAAAAGGAACCGAAAATTAAGGAAAGAAAAAAAAAAAAAAAAGTTTTTATTGACCCATTGAGAGGCTTTTGGTTCTGCTTTTTGGTTCAGAAAATGAAGTATTGTCCACTCCAGCATTCCACTCAAGCCTCCTTCTCTGGCTGGGATACTTTACAAAGCTGCATTCTGCATACTGGGAAAACAAATGGCTGAACATTTTAAGCTTTTACAGCATGGATGGCTGCATAAATCCCCTCCAGGAAAGACTCCACGTGTCCCTTCTAGAAGAGAGGCGACCCTCAACAAGATGTTCCAAACATTTCTTGTTCTGCTTCATTCTCATCAATAGACCCAGGAGAATTTGAACACTCCTGTGGCTCTCTGTCAATAATAACAATAAAAAAGTAATCCTCAACTGCATAAATCTTTGGAAATGTTGTGAAGAAGTGAGGCAATCAGTCACTGTAGTGGCACATTTGATGCAAATTACAACTAAGGCCACCCCATGCCAACAGTCACAGAAGTAACCATGCAGAGCTAAAGCCTAAACATTTCCCAGTCCTGAACTTGTTGGTATTCTGATATACAGAACTCGTTGCTCTCACAGGAGCTCCAACCTGCAAGTACATGTTATTTTTTTACATTCTTTTTCTTACTAGCCCTTCCTAAATTGCAGGCAAAAGCTTACTCTTACATTCTCAAACTTGGGTTGAGCAATGGAGCACATAGAAAGGGGAATTAAAACTCGAAATCTCTTGTAATGTGAATTTAAAAACTTGCAGCACTAAGATTTGCAAATGAATGTCAGTAGTAATTACACTACAATTGCAGGAAATATCAGGTGGCCAAATAAAGAACAGCAGGCTGAGATAATGGAATGTCTTCACTGGTAGAGTAGAACAACAATCCTAGGACACATCCATCTGTGATTGATTTGCTCCTCACATCTTGAGCAGACTGGCCACCCTTGAGCTACCCTAAGACTGCACTGTTATTTACATGAAGTTTTCTGGGCATGTCGCTGACTTTTAGCCAGTATAACCATACATCATGATAAAAACCAGCTTTCTTAGGACTTCCTTGGCTAGAGTATGATTTTTTTTCCCAATATAGAAAGGCTTAGAATTATTCTAAAATGCTGGGTATATCAAAACCTTCACCAGTTACCTGGTATTCAAGTATATACAGTCTAAGAATCAAGAGAGATGTCTGAAGTGAAAGGAGAAATTGGCTGAAACCAGTTTCCTCTCTCAAAACCATACTCTGCCCAATGCACCGTAAAAATCAAAGCCTGGGCTTTTCAGTGCTGGAACACAATAATTTTCTATTTAACGTCCTTGGCACAGGGGAACATTACATTAAAACCTACACTAGCAAACAGCCTTCTAAAGACAACTTCTGCAAGGAGGAGCCAGTTCCTAGCTGGGTTATTAGCACTTGCACAGGCTTACAAACACGTTGTTGTAAAAGCATATTCAGAGCACAGAGTATTTCCACATGTACGTGTCTAAGAAAACAAGTTGTGGTTGGCTACAGCTGACAAAAGCATATTAATAGCTGAAGAAAGGCTTTCCTTGAAGCACTCATTCAGCCTCCTGCTGTGAAGATGTAGGTGCTCCAAGCCCCCATTCCACCATGTGCACTCTGGCCAGGCATAACACACCACAGAAAGACAGCAGTTCTCTGACACCAAAGAAAGCAAACTCCCGACAGACTGAAAGAGCAAGAACAAAAATCCCACCGTGCTCATGCTTCTCAAGCCATCAGAGCAATGGAGAATTTCTTGGCTTCTGAGTCCCCAGATCGCAGGACCGAGCACAGAACTGCCTGTCAAAGGGGAAGTTTGTTCTGGTTTTTAGTTTCTTATGACAAAATCTGCTACAGCAGAGCCAAGTCCGAGGAAGATCACGTCTGCCTGTGGGTAGGTGATGTGGCACTGTGTGGGCAAGGCAGGGCTGGAGGAGGAAGATGTCCCACGGGTGAGGCTTGCTGCAGCTCCTGGCTGCAGATGTGTGGGAGCAGTGCCCCATGCCCAGCTGCTCACCACAGCCCACGAGAGCCAAGTGTGCCAGAGCACGGCACGCCAGAGCCGGCAGAGCAGTTGATCGACCACTAGAACAAGAGGAGAAGATTGCAATGACATAAGCTACGTCTGCTTTGCACCTTCCACCACACTAAAGTTGCTTCTGCAAGGTGCTAAACAAGCAGGCCACAGGCCAACAGGACACTTAAACACACGCTCGACTTCAAGGGCACAGTGAAGTCCTCTGGAATGCTGGATGTCAGGCTTTCCTGAAGTGCTGCATCCCCCACCAGCTCCTAGACTTAGCATCAAACAAACCTCTCCTGGTAATGCTAAATGAAGCCTTCCTACAAGGATGCAAAGAGTTTCAGTAACTCTCTATATTATCTTTTCCTTCTGCACAGACATGAATGAGTCAGCTCAGGATATTCTGTTTCAGGCTCCCTCAGTTTTATGCCCACACTCCAGGACTTTATCCCAAGCACTTTGTTGCAGAGAGAAGACAGACCTTCAGAGTGAGGACCTTGGAGAATTTACTGGCCCTAGAAATAATAGTAACCTTGTAGCTATTGCATATTGGCTTTCACATTATCCCTATTGTGTTCTCTGGCATTTTCTCAGATATGTTTGGGCTTTCAGCCTTCCATCAATGTTCTCATCCAACTGGAAGAGCCTCCCTCATCCAAATAGAATCAAGGCCAAAATGACTTAGAAAACACTGGTCATGTTCTTTATAATAAAGCAAACCACGGGAATGCTCTATTAGTATTAAACTTACAAACCTGTTGAAGCACATAAAGATAAACATGCCATCAATGTGAGTGGAGCAAGCAGACCTCTGAAGCATTACTGCTTAATAGCCCGAGTTTGTCCACTGTATAGGAGCCTTAGATTGTGCCAAACTGTATTATTTATTCAGTGTAGTTCCCTTTCCTCTCTTCACTTCTGGTTTATCCCTAAGATGAACGGCACATTCCAACAAGGCAAAGCAATGCAAACCTCCATCCACAGAATAAAAGAAGAACCACAAGCTCTCTGTCCAGTTTACCATAACAGCTTTTTCTTCCATTAATCCTCCATGGTGGTGCCACTGGGATTTCACCAATTAACCAGCCAGTTCTTGTGTTTGAGAGGATTTCAGTCTCTGACTTCAGCAACTTTTATAAGCACTTTTGTAAGCTTTGAGATCAAAGATGAATTTTCCATCTCTATCCCCTTGTATCAGCTCAGGCTCACTTCTAGGACTCAGCTTTTTAAAAATGCTCCACTCCCCCAGTCACTGCCTTGGCAGAAGGAGGACAACCCATCAGCCAAATGGCAGACAGATGTAGGGATGTAGCCCAGGGTATAACCAGGGAATCTCAATAGGAATTGCTAATTCCAGTAGTTAAAACAGAGCTACTGCTCCAGTGCACAGCCTGTCAGCAGAGGAATTGTCACTGCAGCTATTACCTCAATAACAGTTTGAAAAGTGCAATAGCTTACATGGTATGGGCTCAGTCACCAAGCACACAGACTTTGCTATTTCCCCCAAGACTGTTGTCAAGCCCATTTAATTCTCATATTTCTTTACAGGGGAAAAAAAACAAACAAAAAACCAAACCAAGAAGAAAAAGCATTTAAGTCTACATGTGTGTGAAACAAGATTTTTAGGGCACACCTTTTAACAGCTGGGCAATTACATTTTTCTCCAAGTCTTGGCCTTTAATATGGGTCACCACATTTCACCCCCTCTTCTGCAGGAAAAAGGCTTGATTATTCACCTGTTGGCTAGCTTGGCCTCGTGTTATCCATCTCACACAGCTACAATCAAAAGCCTCTGAACATCCCCCAGGATGCAGCCCAGCCAGCATCTGCTGTTCTCCCTTTGTCTCAACCCAGCAGGAGAATTGAGTCCGTGGCATTTCCCTCTTGCACAACCATTTGTGTTGCACTTCTGGGATTCCCAATGCATTGAAGATGCACTTGGAATTAAGCCCCACACTGCAGGAGAACTGATGGAGTGATGAGAGTGAGTGAGTGCCCTGGGACACGTGGCATTCAGTGTGCACAAATCACCCCTCAGAGCAGCTGGAGTAAAGCCTGAGACTGACCCAGAGGATCCTGCATTGGATCTGAAGTGCTCAGCAAGGCTTCACAGTGATGCAGCTCTCCCTGCATTGAACACACACAGCAAAGCCCCATAGGCCTGGTCATGCATTGCCCCCGATGGCTTTCAAACAAACCAAGATAAATAAAGTTGGACCTGCACTCAGACTGTGAGGATGCAGAAAGAATCATTTTCTGGAGTCCTGTTTTATAGCTATGAAAGTATAACCGCAAATATTTATGTTCATTCTTTTTCAGTCTGGTGGTGTGGAATCCTCCTGCTGGCGTATTTCTGTTTCCCAATACCACTAAACATATATGGAAAAGCAGCCTGAAATAATCAGATGCCAGAAGTGGGAGGAAGTGTCAGAAGCAGAAACGATCCTTGGGCCACCAAGGAGCTGCGTGGGTCAGAGACCTCATGCTGCTGGGATTTTTTGCTTCAAGATGCCATTTCAAACCTAGCCCACATGAAGAACGAGCCTTCAGTAATGGTCCATGAGAAATGAACAGGCAATATATGTCAGCTGAGAGCAGAGAGGTGTCTACAGCACCAAGCACATGACACTTTGCACTGATTTGCAACCTCTCTCTCTTCCAGCAGACACAAATGGGTCTGCCAGAGAAACACCATGCTCACAAGCACATCTGTTTCTCTTGGTGCTCTGCTACTTCCCTGCTGGCCTGACTAATGAACACACTGGTTTTGGCATGCCAGGACTTTTCCTAAGGAAGTGCTGCTACAAGGTAAGACAGAGCAATAGAAATCCCAAACCACCACATCCTGACCCATTGCTGGGTTGTGCCAAGGCCTGCAGAGCCCCAAAATGAAAGTGCCACTATGGAATAGGAGCAGTTCCTAAACACTGCTCAGGTCCATGCACAAGAAGAGGACAACATTATTTTTGTGCCTTCATCACTGGCAGATAGTTCATATTTCAGGAGGTATAAATAGTGTAGATCTTTCAGAGGTGGAAAAACAAAAACAAAACAACACAGGGAAACATCAGCAGAGAAGCCTCAGCAGGTTTATGGGTAGATGTAGTGTGCAGACATCAGCAGGATGTGGGCTGGGCAGAAATGGCACACTGCCTGGGAACCCAAAGAGTGTGGATGAGCTGGGCACCCAAGGTGACTGTGTGCAAGCTGGTCCCTCCGTGAGGATTATGGGCCCAGGGGTCTGAACATGGGACACAAGGGTGGTAAGAGGGTCCTTTGGCAAAGCAAGGGGTGAGCCAGTACCGAGGAGCCCAGCCAGGAGCAGGCAGGGCCAGAGCAAAGCTGCAACATGGAACCAAGAGGCCCAGCCAAGAGACAGGGCTGGAGACAGGCCCACCAAGAACCCAGTGCAGAAAGGTGCTGGCACCCTGGGCTGGCCTCATATAGGATCCCAAGAGTCCATGGTGTGGTTGTTGGGTTCAGGGGAAGATAAAGTTTTGCAAACCTTGACTCAGCCTGACATTTCAGCCCCTGGAGGAGAGGGAAACATGGGCTGCAACGGGAACAGTGACTGTACCCTGAGCAGGCTTCACTGGCCCCTTGGGAAAAGCAGCTTTGCCAGCTCCCAGCATGTGGGATCAGCAGCCACCTTCAACCAGGTCCAGTTCAGACTCACCCCTGACCAAACACGGGCTCTCAAAGAGCTTTGCTGGGCAGCCTGTTACACAGCACTCCCTTGTGTCGGGTCACCACCTTTCAGAGCCCGAATCGGCAACAGGAGACGATGCTCCTGTCGGTGGCCCAGACCCCAGGAGGGCCCAATGCCACTTGCAGGTACCAGAACCTCTGGTGCTCAGGCCCAAGCTCCTGGCAGTAGGCACTGAGACTGGCACATCCCACATCACGCTGCTGGCAGGACTCAAAGGTTGACATCTTCGGATGGAAAGCTTATCGAACAGCGAGCGGGCCCTTCTCTCATGCCGCGGGTGTCCCCAGAATCAAAGCAGCTCTGACCTTCTGCAGAAGCTTGGCTTTGCTCTTCCCCTCCCCAGCACACCGACCCAGAGCTTTGCGTTCCAGCCCCGCGGTGTTTCTTCTCCCGTTAAAGCCTCTCAAGGCGGCAAATGCTCCCTCCGATCCCTCTCCCCCCTCGGCTGCCCTGAGCCCACCGATGCCCCCCCGCCGCTGCCCCCGGCCCCGCTGCCCCCGACCCCGCAGCCGGAGCCGCCTCCCGCCGCCCCGCTCAGCGCTGGAGCAGCGCTGCCCCCTGCTGGGGACGCCCCGCCCTGCAGCCCGCACCGGCACCGCCTCTGCCCGCCTCTGCTGGGCAGGCTGCGGGGTGGGCACAGCATCCCCGGCCTGGGATCATCCAGACCCTTTGCAGCTCTGACCCGTTTTCGCCTTGTACAAACGCTCACCCCTTAGCGGAGCTCCGCGGGATGCTGGGTCCCCTCCCTCCCCTATACACGCAGCAGACAACAGCCCACCCTCCTCTCTTGCCCTCTCTTGTCCCGAGGGTTTTGTGCGGTTGTCCTCGGGGCCTTCATCCCTTCTTGGCTCCCACCACAAGCAGCACCAGGTCTCTGACTTCCTCCCAGATGGATTTCTGCTCCAGCTGGACAGCCTCAGGCCCACCTCCTCCAACTGCTCCCTCTGTCTCTTTGTGCTTTACATTACTGCCTTTTGGCTCTTCAGCTGTACCTCAGCACCTACCATGCTTCTGAGGGGATCAGGACAGCCTCACAAGTGCCCACCATTCCTTGCTGTCACTTATGAGGTGTACAGTCGAATCTGGTCACTAGGTCAGATGTTTCCCTTTTAAGCACCTTATGATTTCTACACATTCCAGAAAAACTCTTCAGTTTTCCCTTCGCTGCTGGTTTCAGGAGATAGCCCTGGAGATTTGAGTGCTTCCTATTTTTCCCAGCTATTCCCTAGATGAGGTACCACACAGGAGAAGAGAAGAATTCTGTGGCTTCATGGAAAGAGTCTTGTGACTCTTGCTCTTACCCTCATCTCTGTTTTCACTTCACAGGAAACTTGCCTGCAGCAGTCCCTGTGCAGTGAGGGGTTTTCCAGCACAACCTCTCCCACTCCCCTCCTCTTCCCTTTCTCTGGTTCCTTTTCTCTGGCTAGAAAAACACTCTGCTACTACCTTCAGTTAAGCTCTAATTCCTGAAATGACCTATTGCATATGCCTTAAAATGTGTCCCCTGGAGAAACAGAGTTGGGATTTTGTTCAGAAGGGTCAATTTCAAAGGAAGAAGCTGCATACCCTGCAACTACCCTGAGACAACCACTGCCTCATTTGCTTTTTCCACAATGCCTGTCCCACATCTCTTCCCTGGCATCTGCATCTAACACCCTGCAGCAGGTCCCTGGTTCCCTGTCACAAGCACAGGTGGCCACAGCATTCCTGTTCATTTTCCCTTTTCCTCAGGTCATTAATTCAGCCACATAATCTTCAAAGTGTTTGATGCTCTCTGGTGTGTGTTTGCCACCTTTCTAACTCCAGATGCTCTCTGCCTCCTGATGTGGTGTTCTTCACTCACAACACATCATCTTTTTTACTTCTGGTCCTCAGGAGAGGAGAGAGCAGGCTTTGTTCTCTCCACTCTTTACACTGTACCTCCTGCTGACCCAAGCTCTACTGTTTTTGTGGAATGCCACAGGAACCTTCCCTTGAAACAACCTCAGATAAGAAATGCTTGCCAGGCAGTGACAGCATTGCCAGGGCTGGGCACCATGGGTCACCTCATTAAAACATCTTGGCTTTTACTGGTCAGCATCGTTCAGCATATCTGGATCCCATGCTAGAGCCTAATGGATCCCATAACACCGTGGGGACATACTGGGATCCCTCCTCTTTTTGCAACCTCTGTGAAATGGCTTCTTCTGTCCAAGGCTGTATGCAATAGTTGAGTTCTGTCCCAGGAAAGAAGGGACTGTTCCTGGTGCTCCAGGAAAGCCCAGCATCACCACCTTACAAAGTGTCCTCAGGTCTCAAGTCAGGCAAGAGCTGGTGCCTGCCTTGAGGCAGTGACACCTGTGTCTGTATCATCATGAGGGTGTGAATGCAAGAAGGACAATCTCTGATGCTAAATTAAGGACCAAAGTGATCCCAGGCTGGACATCACAGAAACACTAAAATACCTCTTACCTCCACCATTGATCCTGCCTTCAGTCACAGGGGAGATTAAACAAGATTTTTGTCCAAATTAAACCTTTTATTCTCAACAAAAGTTGGTCACAAAATTTACACATATTTGGGCAAAACAAGGTTAAATCTGGAGTTTTGTGCCAGGATAGGTTTTTTCAGACTGGACCTCTGGTGGACCTAGTCTGTCCAAGCATTTTGGGAGCAGTGACAAGTTTAACACTTGTCCTTACTGTCAGAAGACACTTGTGTTCAGACACAGATATAGCTGGGAAGTACATACATCTAATATGGAGAGATTTGACACTCTCTAGTGAGTTAAAAAATAGTTGTTTCCCCAGTCAGATCTCAGTGTGTGAAAAACTCACTCCGAGTCTTTGCGATGTTTGGATTTTTGCTAAAAGCCATATGAAAAATGAGTGTTCTGCTGCCCAGGCTTTCTCTACAGGTGCACTGGCAGCTGTTCAACACAGAATGTGGGCATCATTGGAATTAACATTGTCAAGTGAAAAGAAACACAGACATTTCCCCAAGCCAAAAAGCATTGCCCAGAACTCTGAGCTTCTGTATGTGCAGAGCTACAGCTCAGCTTACTCAGGGTGTTGTGTCTGCTGCACCAACCCCAGTGGAGCTGCAAACATGATGGGAGAATTCACCAGAGTATCCATTACTGTTGTATTTGAGTAGGGAAGGAAGTAAGGGATTATTTGTTTTTCCTTCTTAAAAAACTGAAACCAAAACCAAAAGCAAACCAAACCAAACAACCAAACCAAAAGCAAACCAAACCAAACAACCAAACCAAAAGCAAACAAAAAAACACCAAAAAAAACCCACAAAAAAAAAAAAAAAATCCAAAACCAAACCAAACAAAAAAACCCAAACAAAACCCGGAACAAAATAATCACACTTCCAAATTATTCTGGAAACAGTAACAGGTTCTGTCTGAGGTTTTTAAAGGGAAAGAAAAAAAAAAAAAAAAAAAAAGCAACTGGTTTGCTAACATGAGTAATGTTTTTCAGCATTTGCAACCAAGTTAATCTACTGACTGTTTCTCCATCTAGCAAAGAGTTATTTCTACTGCAGAAGTGAGGAGAGCAGCATTTCAACAAACAGCAATTCATCAACATCACTAACACATTCTTGCTTTCCTGCTCACCTCTGAACCCCCTTCCTTTGCCTTCCTTTATCACACATGAAAGAGGTGCTTAATCCTTATTCTCCAGCTGATGTAAAACACACTGGGGCTGTGTTTCTTGGGCAGAGAAATCAGCAAGGCAGCAGAAAGAAGGGAGAGGGCAGAGAGGGAGATCCAGATCCTTGCTAGACTGCCTGCTGGCGAAGTGTGGGCTCCTCTCCTCATCACCCAGCCTCAGCTGTGGTCCCAAGAGCCTCAGAAATATGTTCAGTGCTGCAAACTCCTCTTGGCTTTCCCTGGAGAAGGAGCACCAAGACATCATTAGAACAAAAGCCTTTTGCTGGAGCATTCAAGTCTAAAAACTGTTTTTGAAGGATTCCACCTAAGAGATGCAGCCAAGACTAACAAGCCTGTGGCATAAGGAAAGCTGGAGTTTCTGATTCCCAGCCCCTCGTGTCTATTTTAAGCTCTGAAATCACATAAACAATTAAAATCAAAACCAACAAGGCAAACACAGAACCCTGCTGAAAAATAGCAGTTGTGTACTTCTGGCTTTCTTCCACAGGTAGCTAGCATTCAGTAATAATAAAAACAACAGAAATAAATGACACAGAGAGAACAAATGAGTTAATAAGTGTTTTTACAGGCTTTTCACCTGGGTGGTTAGGAAAATTTTACATTTTCACTTCATGCTTCTGAGAGGGACTCTCCACCCAGAGGCAGGTTCTGGGCTTTCTTTTCAGATGCCTCTTACCTCTTGATGTCCCAACACTATTTTTTGTGAAGCAGAAAGGGTACTAGCTTGTTTGTTCTCTTTATGTTTATTTTAATCTGTTCAGCAGCATGATGGGAACTTCTGAGTTCCCAGTAAATTACAGAACAACAGAAAAACAAAATAATTTGAGATTCATCGAGCTGAAGGCTTGATGTTTTTATTATGAATTTTAGACTGAAACTGACAATTCATTGCAGAAGTTGTCCTTGGTAATAAAGCCATCTTTGGGTAACCAAAAAGTAGTTTTCAGTAGATCAAAAATAAGAGAGGGAGAAAAAAAATTTCACTCCTGGACTTGCACAGGCATTACAGGAAGCATGTCACTGGGCAACAAATTGGCCCAGAGCAATAATAAAAAGGTGGTAAAAGGAATAAACATATATTTGCAAAATTTGAAGGCTAAATATAATTTTTCAAACACACCTACTTAGGTTAGTCAATTTCAGCATGTTTTCTGTGAAAAAATAATATTTGATAAAATTGTCAAAAATGTAACATAAAGCAAGCATAGCAAGAAACTCTAATTTTAGCATTTTTAAATGTTTTATTATTTTAGCATGATAGAGTGAATCTTTTGATCTTATTTATAGTTTTGTAGTGACCAAAGTGCATTGGAGGTCATAAAACCACAGCAGGATGCAAACATTTATTTTAAGCTATTTTGCTTTTAAGCCTTTACAGAGCACTAAGAAATGGCTCTTTGCCTGTTTTCATTGCAGAACAATAGTGGCATCTGTAGAGAGGCTAGACTGAGGCTACAATGAATCACCTTGAGACTGGGCAACAGCATGGATTTCATTATAGGAAAAAAATCAGAGACATATTTTCCTGGCTTAGAGAACAATCTGAAATGGCCCAGAGACAACACTTTTTCTAGACTCTGCCATCTTTCAGACTTGACCTAAAAGGTCCATAAGAAGCAATGTTATTTAAAATAATTTGACTTTTAAATGATGTCGATAAACTTTAACTTTGCTACAGGCAGTATTGTTAGCACTGTCATTGCTTAATATTTTGTAAAATGAGGTAGCTCCTCATATTAAGACCTGCACAAGTCCAAATATTAAAACTAAACCCTAAAGGGAAAAATAAATAAACACATGCTTTAAAGTCATTGATTGATTGATTGATTGAATGAATGAATGATTTGGGTGATTTCCTGAAAATCAGGACAATAGATATAGAATAAACTTTTCAAATGTTGAAATAAGTGTTTTGAAAAAAGGTAAACTTTTAGCTGCTAAAATTATATGTGTAGATATTCTGAAATAAAAACTTAAGACAGTTGAAGCTTTTAAGGAGCAATCAATTAAAAGTTAAAGGAATGAAAGCTTTTTTTTTTTTTTTAACGAGGCTTTGGGATTCTCTCTCTGCAGAATATCTTTTATCTTAAGTTATGTCAGAGGGTTCAGGCTTAAGGGAAGTGACATTGCCATCCAAGTCTGTAGGATTCTTTCCAACAAAAGACACTTGAAGAAAGCAATTGCTGGCAATATCAAGAAATGTGCTGACTCTGATCAAAGTTGTTTGTCGGGGGTTTTTTTTGTTTTTTTTTTTTTTTCTGGGAACCAGGCACTGTTTGCTGACCTACTTGAGACAAGGATTTATTCTGATGTCCCTGGCTACAGCCCACCTCCTCTGAGGCTGACGATGGGACAGTGATTAATTTGATTGTCATCAGCACAGTTCTGAACCTAACACTTGTTCAGGAGGCACATAAAAGGCAACTCAGTGCAGTCACTTGGGGTTTGCTGCTTAGAGAGTAAAGGAAGCAGAAAAACAAAACCCAGAATTATTTAAGACTTCAGCCAGTTGAAGACAAGGCCAGCCTTTCCAGCACAAGCAGTGATGTTTGGTCTGCTCTCACAGGTGAGTATGCCCTATGAGATTCACTGATGATATATAGCTGGTCCTTCAGTGGGTGTAAAGCCACCATGGTATCATGGAGTGGTTTGATTTGGAAGGGACCTCAAAGATCATCTAGTTGCAACCCCCCTGCATGGCCAGGGACACCTCCCACTAGACCAGGTTGCTCCAGGCCCCATCCAACCTGGCCTTGAACACTTCCAGAGATGGGGCATCTACATCTTCCCTGGACAACTTGTTCCAGTATCTCACCACCCTCATACTAAAGATACTTCCTAATACCTCATCTAAATCTACCTCCTTTCAGTTTGAAACTTTTCCCATCTTGTCCTGTCACTATATGCAGTTGTAAAAAATACCTCCCTGGCTTTCCTGTAAGGAAAGTACTGGAAGCCTACTAAAAGGTTTCCCCAGAGCCTCCCCTTTTCCAGGCTGAAGAACCCCAACTTTCTATCTGTCTGCATAGGAGAGGTGCTCCAGCCCTCTGATCATCTTCGTGCCCCTCCCGTGGACTCACTCCAACACCTCCCTGTCCTTCTTATGTTGTGGAGTACAGAGCTGGACACAGTACTACAAGTAGAGTCTCACAGGAATGAAGAAGAGGGCAAAAATCGCTGCCCTTGACATGATGGCCATCTTTCTTTAGATGCAGCCAAGGAAATGGTTCGTTTTCACATACTTCATCCAGAGCACCAAAAAGACATTGGGGCCAACAGAGGGGGTATGTAATGGAGATCTCCTTCTGTTCCACTACTCTACCATCTGGTACATCAAACCACCTGTGCCAGTTACACTGGCAGACACCGTGAAGGTGCACTGAGAGCCAGCATGGCAAAACTGGCAGGCTGCAAAGGGGGAGTTTTCAGATTATGGAAGGACCCACCCACTGAAGGACCAGCTACATGCTGCTCACATCAGCCAGACCCCATGACCTAGGTAAGAAAAACCGTGGGTCAGATGGTCAGGCACTGGCAACTGTAAGTAATTTCCCTTGGTATCTTCAAAGGTGTGCAGGTGAACTTATTACAAAAGTGCAACTGCTTTGTGGCAACTGTAATGACAGTACAAGGGATACCACTGTGATTTGCAATTTCTAATGTAGGCACTTATGATATTGAATCACACGACCCGATTCCTTATTACCTTGCTCCTTTTGTCATCATTTCAAGCTGCCCAAAGAGATTGTACAATGTTGAAAAGTCATGTCTCCAACTAACTTAGCAGTACTGTTTACTTGTTTTACACAACAGTGCTCAAACTGGAATGCAGTGACCATCACATCAGTTGGTGCCTTCCAACTTTGTGGCACAAAGATGCTTAGCCAGATAAGAGGTATATATATAATATAGCCTTATTTGTTAAAGATTTAGATTAATTTCAAGTGTATGAACATATCTGTCCTTATGACAAAGCTAGTCAATAGCATTTAGCTTTTTTCCTGTCTCTCTGAATAAGAATGTCCAACAATTTCTTGCAAGCAAGGAGAGACTGTTTGTCTTACTAGTTCACATGAGAATTTGGCTTCCTCTTGAAATTCAAAGGGAAAAATACCACACTGATTTTGCAAAGTTACTATTAGAAAGAAAAGAATATTTTCCAAGTAGTGATTTTCAGGATTCTTTTTGCTGTAAATCTTGGCTTTCTCAAGAATCAATTGTTACACAAGCAATGATGTCTTGAACAAAGACCCTTTAACAGTGTTGTGTCAGTTTTCCAACAATACATTGTATTAAAAGGAATTTGGAAATTATAGAAGCTCCACCTACCCTGGCTGCCACAGTTTCATAATTACAAATTAATTCCCTGCCAAAAATGGTTTAGTTTTATATGATGATCCAAAGCAGTTCCTGTGATAAAACAGTAAAGAATTTAATCATTTAATTATCGAAGTAACTCACAATTTGGAAGAGGAAAAAGAAGTAGGCAACTTGTTTCTTGTGAGACATCAAAGATGAAGTACATTTTTATAATAACCAGATACTTGGGAGTTTGCTTAAGCTGATATTATTTATACATTAATATCTAATCAAATATTTTCATTTTAAAGAAAATCTGTTGGCTGATGCATGTACTATGCATGATACATGTTCCTATGGACAAACCAGATAGTGGGAATCCAAGTTTTCTCCTTACCACAATATAATTTTGGGAATGCAAACCTAGCTGTGGGAAAAATATTTACAACTTAAACTCCAATGTCCAGTAGTATATAACTATAAATATTATATTAGATATAAAATGAAAGGTGTGCATTACTTCCCTGGATTTATTATTTATGCATGTAGCATTACATTTATGTTCTGTCAAGTAGAGTTCGGTAGTTTTGCAATGTGAACTCTCTCCACAATTTTAATACCTCTCTAACTCCAATGAACAGTCCAACATTTTCCTGCAGTCTGGTATCCCCTACAAAACAGCTATTGAATATGAGCTGCCTCCAGCTAACATCTGGTTCATAGATTAACTCTGGATCATAGCCTCACGGTGAGAAGCGAGTGAGCTCGGCTTTAACGGAGCTGAAGCCATTCCGCAGGCAACACTGAGATTTGGCCAACAGAAGAAGTGTGCAGTGAAGGCTGAGGGTGGAATTTAGTATTGCACATTACTGCCATTTCCTACAACAGAGGAATGAATTACAAAATATGAAACAGAGGCAAAGACAATAAACAAAACTCTGTAAGTGGACTGCAAATTCCCAGAGTACTGAGAAGGATGCTGGGATCCAAACTAATCATTTGCACAGCGATCCATTTTTCATGAGAAATGTAAAATAGATGGCATGAGTAAACAAAGCTTTGGTTCTAACTCTATTCTGTTTTTCAGACTAAGCTCTTGCTTCCAAGAAGGAAACTTGTTCTATAAACTTTCCATAGTTCTATAAACTATGCCTATTAATGATTTTTACATCTTAAGTGTTTTCTCAGCTTAGTAAATTGTTTTTCAAGCATGGTGCAAGCTTCCAGAGTAATTGGAAGTTTCAGTCTGCATAGAGAGACATAAAGAGAGGGAACACCAACACAAATCTTGAACAAGAAGGCAGAATATTAACATATCCTGTTAACACCCAGAAGGCCATTTTTGCTTCATGGACTCAGTAAACTGGGCATTAAGGGAAAAAAAGGAGCTAAGTTGCTTCCTAAAAGGTTTGCAATTTCCAGCTTGGGAGGGCTGAAATGATCTGATAAACCAATCCTCATTTCCTTTTGGTCTTAAAATGATATGGCAGTGGTATACTTCTTGCTCTACTATCAAGAGATAAGAATCACAGAGAAATGAAGGATTTTCATAGTTAATAATTTAATAGTTAATTAAACTATTGACTTTTTACTTCATTTTCTGTTCCTAACCTCCTTCTGCTTGTGTCTGTACTGCTTAATATTATAATACTCATTCTGCTATGTATTTCCTCCTTTCTGAAACTCACTTTCATCCAAACTTTTCACCACCCTTCATGGAGTGATCTATTTCACAGGCAGGGTTGTATCTTCAACTATAGGTACTTTAATAATGACCAGGTAAGTGCCCATTACACAGAATTTCTCACCAACATGAGTGACAAACAGTTTCCTGCTGCCTGGGAAATGCTTATATATTTGAAAAACTTAGTGTTGTGGTAAAAATTGTCAGATCATGTAAAATCAAAATGTTCCCATTATGATAAATCTTATGATAATTCTGTGCACATTTGTTGTTAAATGGAATTGGGGGTGCTGGTCAACAGCTAGCTGAATATGAGCCAGCAGTGTGCCCAGGTAGCCAAGAAAGCCAACAGCATCCTGGCCTGTATCAGGAACAGCGTGGCAAGCAGGGGAAGGGAAGTGATCATTCCTGGAATTTATTTACCAAGCGAGTAGTTAGGCATTGGAATGGGCTGCCCAGGGAAGGGGTGGAATCGCCATCCCTGAAAGTATTTAAAAACCATGTAGATGAGTCACTTCAGGACATGCTCTAGTGGGTGATAAAGATATTGATAAATATATATTTTATTCAGAGTGGAGGATATTGACAGTTGGACACGGTGATCTTAGAGGTCTCTTCCAACTGTGACAATTCTGTGATTCTGTAAAACAAGGGTTGAATCGTTTAGCCGAGTCTCAAAAGATTTCCTGCAATACTGGCACACCATTGCTCTATGGAAAGTTTGAAGAGCTGTTATTTTCTCGGCCTTTTTCTAAGTACATTGCAAAACAAAAATACTGCACAAAACAACCTCCTCCAGTATTTTCTCCTCAAAGCAAATTCACCTGAAGTGTTCAAATTGCTGACAATAGGAAGTGATGACATTGTCCTGCAAAACTCCAAGGAACTATAACAAGATAAGAGCTTCTTTTAGTGGGTACACACAACTGAGGAACTGTAGTAGCAGTCTGTAATAATTGTCACTTCTGATCTCCATGGGAACCAAAACAGACCAGCAGTGACTCACTGACTGCTTGGGAAGCACAATTATTGAGAATCACTAGACTTGTGTGGGTGACAGGGAACAAGACGCTCGTGATGCTATTTCAACCATAGTACGATGCAGCAGACACTCCTCTGCTCCACATGCAGGATGAGACCAAGGAAATTAGTACTCTACCCTGATGTTGATTAGAGACAAATTTCACCTTTACGGTTTTCTGCAGCTTCAGCTTTGTGTGCACTCTCTGATATGAGAGGATTTCACTTTCAGTGAATGAAGTCCTCACGGAGCTTACGCCAGGCTTCACCAAATCTTCTGCAACTCGATTAGGGACAGGTTTAACCCTTGAGAGCCACAGAAGCTTAAAGCTCTGTCACATCCTCTGAACTACACTATGAAGTGGATGACATACACAATATGGATAATATCTACATCTAGACTACACAGATACTGAGAAGTCAGGTCCTTACAACTAAGCTCCCCACTAAGAAGAAAGCAAAATAAATGCACTGTCTCACCAGCATGATCAAAAGGAGCAGCCGCTTTTGAGGTGAAAAAATTTGCAAAACTAGAACAAAATTTGCTACCCAACAAGATATTTGGATGTTTTTTCAGCTCTTCACAAAACGTATCTTCAGTTCTATGCTTTGATACTCCAGAATTTTTCAAGATTCAGTTCTCTGGGTTGTGTGAATTCAATAATATTTCTGATCTGTCAAAGAATCACAGATCAGAGATTCTGAGATTATAAAGCTTGAATCCACTGTCCTAACTAAACTGCCTCCTCAGCTAGAAAAAGAGTGACAACCGCAAAGGAAATGATATCACAGCCCAAACATTTCAATGTTTCTTCTTTAACAATTCAAGATGTTGACAAAACCAAAGTATATCCCTTAATAATAACTCGGCCATTCAATGGATCCTTGGGTTCTGTACTCATTTCTCACACTGAACCATCATTTCAGTGCCTAAATATCCTCCAAAGAGGCCTTCAAATGCACAGCTGGCAGCTGGCATATAGGATTTCTTTTCTTTCTCCTCCTAACAGAAATATCCAGATTGAAATTTTTGAAAGAGCAGATACATGCATTTCTCCATGAAATGTCATGTGCTTTTATTAACAAAGGCTCAATAAATGCTATGAACCATATTGGAATTTTGATGATCAGAGAATTAGTTCCCTAAGTGGAATTGGGACAAAAATGAATACAGCATCCTGTCACAATTTCTCTATCTGTGGATCCTTGGGAAAACAAAAGACAAAAGTCTGCAAGTCTAAGACAAGGTCACAGCCCTTCAGTTTGGTGGGTACAGGCCTGCATGGCACAGATTAGTATTATTTATACTGCAGAGGCTCCAGCCCGTGATACTGAAATGTGTCAGTTGACCAGTAAGCTTTTGAGATTCAAAGATGCAGAGAAACAAAAATATTAAGAAACCACCATACCTCCCACACATTCAGAGGATGAATCATTAACAGGCCAGTTCTGCAAAGTGCTCCACACTTCTCTGCAGCTCTGCACAGGAAAAATTAAGTCATGACGTAAAAGACGAAAAAGTACCCTTTGCGACTGCCCCACCACCAACTGCTGGGAACTATTCATTAAAGATCAGCCCTTGCTTTCCTCTGCCCACACATGGGGGTTCAGATGTCAGTAGCAGAACAAGGGATGACTGAATTTAGCCCTGTCGACCTTTTTGATGATTCTTCCCAGCAACTGAAGGATAGAAGCAAGCAAATAACTGGGGAAATCACTGGCATCTGTTGCTGGCTTTTTGAGCTCTAGCTGAACTACGATGTAGCCTAGCATGACTAGAGGTTTTTTCTGCTTCAGGAAAGACAGTCATGATGAGGTCAGAGACAGAGGCTAATTGCTTTGTTCTAAATAATCTTGTTCTGTGCAAAGCATTTAAACCATTTGTGGAACATGTGATGTGGAAACTATACCCTTGTGCTATGGCAAGCAAGCGGGAAGCAAGACTGCATGTTTATCACCAAGCCCTATTTGAGTTCTCATCAGCTTGGCTTGCAAGAGCAAGGCTCTTCAGATGTAATCTACAGGCATTAACTTATACAGAGATATTTAAAACCACTTCTTATTCTTAAAGCTTATTTTGTATCAGTTCAGGGTTTAAGGGGTCATGAACGAGAGGCATATTTAATTTCAGGAGCTAGAAGCCTGAAATCATTGATAACCGAAGTAGCAGATTTCTAGAGAATAGCAGTAAATAACATCATAAACATTTAAAAAAGAGGACATGCAAGGAATATTTTTAAATATCTCTTTTTACAGACCTCACACCAAACAAACTGCCACTTATTTTAAAGCCAGAGCTTAAAGTTACTGGAAATCATATTCAGTATTTGTTCATCAGTCTTAAGAGATACCAGTGGAATTGGCAGCAATTTCATGATTCACAGCATTTTACGTCTTCATGTCCAAATTTGCTGGTTTGCTGTTTTAATTTTTCTTGTAATTTTAAAAGGGGCTGTTAAATGCCTTAATGTGGTTTGGGTTGGGGTTATTTGTTTATTTGTTTGTTTTAAAGTGTATGGCATATCGTGTCCTGTTAAAAAAAGTTTTGACTAAAGAATTATGCAGAAGGCTTTAATAATTTAAAAATTTGTTCAGCCATATGGAAATCTACAATGTGTTTTATGTTCTGTGGGAAACCTACAATTGCTATAACGTAATGAATTTTAAAACCACCCATCCATTATTTAATACAACAATATCCTAAAGTAATTACTCCCATTATGTTACAATTCAAAACACTAGAGATGCTTAGAGATGAGTTAGGGACACAAAATTCTCTAACCAAAAATCTTCTACAGTTCAGAAGGATTTAGCACTGGACTTTAGTCCTGTTATATCTGAAAACAGTATCACTTCATCCTCATGTGAGGATATATCATTGTAATATTACTCAGAATGGAAGACATAACATAATAGTTTGGTGCATTGGGGGTTTTTGCCAAGTAATGCTTTATAAAAAGAGATAAAACCGAAGAAAATAAAAACAGACAAGTAAATACTACGATGGAGTACATTGTTATTTAAATAAATTTCCTTGAGCAGTATCTTCTTAAAAGGTGAAAATTAAACACTAATGTTTTTCTCACTGTATAAAAGTGACAATATTAATTATAAAGAACCCGATGGTCTCATGTTTATTTCATACTATTCTTAAGTTTTCACAGCAAAAATATTAAATTTTGCAATATTACCAAAAAAATGCAAACCTGTCAAATATATTACTCTGAAGAAAATTAACAATTAATTTATAGGAACCTACCATAGGAACTATTAAGTGGACAATAGTAATGATTTTCTATATAAAATCTATCAAAAATCGTTGGTGAAAATATATGAAGCGTAGCTGATAGCTGATGAAATCTGCAATATGGCCACAGAGAAATAACTTGCAGATCATCAAAGTTAGCTCTTGTGCAGAAACATCCACCATGAGTTCATTAAATTTTCACTGGAGAAAAGCAGGAGGTTTCCATAATGCAACCATCATAGGAAACTGACTCAACGTTGTATTTTAAGCTTTACCCGTAGCTGGAACTTGCAACAGTTTAGATTTTTTTTGGTGCTCTCATCTCTCGTGGTCTCCGGAAGGCTACTTAAATATAAAAATCTTCAGCACAAAGACAGCTCTCTCTAAAGCGCTGGCAACTGGGCTTAGTTGAAGTCTGTTCAAAAAAGAGAAAGGAACAAACAGATTTAGCTGGACTGATAAAGCAACATTGGCAAACTAATACTCTATACATAAACCAGCAAACCAGGTCATCATTAGGAGCTGAGAAGTTTGTGGACTATCCCTTCCATTCACACACACCTATAAATGCGTGGTGGTCAGGGGATCCCTTGCTGATTTAAAGGTGCTCATCTGTGTCAGTCCTTTTTCCAGCCTGAACCAGCCAGTGATCCCTGATCTTGCACCAATGAAGGCAAAGTGCTCTTTCAACTATTCTTTATAGCTAAAAGAGTTAAGTGATTGATTCAACCCAACATCAGGCATTTAACTAAAGAACCTAGACAAGGTTAACCTAATTAACCCAGGCTCTGTTCATCAACCATGAACGGAAAACTGCAATCTCAAGAAGGTGCTTCAGGCGCACCCAGGTCAAGGGTGACAGTGTTCCTAGCTTAGACATCTCAGCCAGGTTACTGAAATCAGGTATGTTGACCAGCTGAAGGGCTTTCTGTAGATTAGTTCTCCTAGCAAAGTCCATGGAGTGTGTTTTGCTCTATTAGGCCTGTGCTTAGCACCAGGATCAGCCAGAACTGTTTCTGGCTCTTCACTTTAATTGGGAAAGGTTTCTTCTTCCTATATAAAATATTGGCACTTACAATTCACACCTGTCCCACTGGCTAGACACCAAAATCCCTTTTGAAATTTGAAAAACATTCTGAAATTTCAAAGTGGCAAAACACCCTTCAGATTCTGATGGGAGACTTAGCTTGTTTAATTATTTTCAGACAAGAATATGTAAAAGACTTTTTTTGGGGGGAGGGAGGTTGGGGATTTTTTTGGTTTTTTATTAGTTAGTTGAAACATATCTATAGAACCTACAAATTCTCATTATCCCATTCTGGTGGAGAGGCTGGTGGAGAACGAAGGCTCACAGACAAGGGGAAAGCTCCAATGAGTTACTTAGTGGGTGCCTCACTTTGTTCCTCCCCAAAATGAAGACAATGTTTTCTAACTACAAACCACACATTCCTGGGAAAAGTTTTGTCTCTGCAGATGCTGGTCTACACAGCACTGATGCACCTCACCTCACATGTGAGGTCTTAGTATTGCTGCAAGATTAGCAGAGGTCTGGCTGAAGGTGTACAAAGGTGTGGATATGCAAGAACATTTGATTTTTATTCATCTCCAAGCAGGTTAAATGTTTTTCTTTGCTTCTCACTTCCCATTAAGAAGATGACTTTACCCATTGTTTAATTTATGTCTGAGATCTATCCCTTGATCCAGCCATTAGAAGAGTTATGCTGCAGCTGAAGAAGTAACCAGGAAATTTTCAGACCACCCGAGCACAGCACAGTGAGTGTTGCCACCTTGTTTCTAAGAACGTATGCCAAGCACATAAAATTAATAAAGACATTAATAAATACTGTACCTCCAGTTGTTTGGATCTTGCTGTGTTTCTTTCCTTCTAATCTTATTTAGAAAACAAAAGGTAAAGACGGTTAAAACATTGTAACATTTTACTAATTTAGAAAGCCGTTTTAAAAAAAACAAAACACCTGCAACAAAGGTTCTCTTCTAAAACCAGCTACTTTTGTTATGGTTAATAGTACTGCTTTTCTTCATTTTTTTGTTTTGTGGCAAATTCTGGAAGCAGCAGTCAGTGACTAAACTGGGGTATACGGATGTGACAGCAGCAATTTTGTTGTATTAAATCTAGGCAATTATTACATGATTTCATAAATATGTGTTTATGACTTTTCTATTAACTACCTATAAACCTAATGTTTTTTCCCACTCTTCGAAAACATCACATGGAAAAAATCCACTTTGCACTGGGTTTCATGTAAGAACAGAAATAAACCTGAAAGCAATCACTTACTAACTGTTATTACTGGAGTTCACCACAATGCAAGTAAACACCTTCAAAACTAAAAATAGTGCTGAGGCTCTTCAAATGCATCTCATCACAGCCTCTTAGTCCTAACAGTTTTATTTCCTTAGAATCCACAGAGCACTCAGAGAGTGGAGAAACTGTTCAGAAGACAATGTACCAGCATCTGCTCTAGGAACCTTCTGCAAAATTTAGTGTGTTAAAATTTAAATAAATGGGAACAACCACTGCAAGGATTCTAAATAGGCCCACTCCCTTAAGAGGCTCCATGGCTAGCCAGTCTGTCTAAAATAATAATTGATTTTTAAAGGAAATACATCCTACTAGATAAAATGAAACTGAGAAGGAAGGAGAAATGCAATACGTAACCTTCCAATACCTTTCGGTGCAGTTTTTGTCTGACTGGAAACCATGGCAGCTGCATCGGAGGGCAGGCCAACATATACACCTCCATAGTTCCTGATTTAAAGAAACAATTAAAGAGACATCGAAGTTTAATTGAAATGCTTCTCCCTACAATGTCAACACCACCCAGCAGCAGCACAAAGACCATGGCTGGTCAGAGAGGAGGGCAATAAGAAACTTGATGGTAGCTGTGGTAGCTGTTATTTTCCGTGCTTATGAAAAGAGCTATTTTTCACTCCAGTTCATAATATTTTTCAATACATCCCAGCTGTGTTGTACCATCAAGCCCCACTTGCCCAGCTCCTACATACCAAATATATCCAACTGAGGACAGAGCCTGTCTGATAGCAATGTTTGGCACTGGGACCACTGAAACACCTCACTTCAGACAATGCCCACTGACTGATTAAACAGGACTTTGACCTCTCCTTGTCATAAAACAGCACCTGTATCCCTGATGCTTAGGGCCACACTCAGAGAAAACTGTTAGTAGGAAGGAGCACAAGGGTGTGAAGAACTTTCATAGCCCAAAACCCTTTCCCCTTCATGAGCTTGCAGAGCATATTTTCTGGCTCCAAGGCTCTGCTTTCTGTATGAAAAGCAGAGACTGATACAAGATAAGAAACTGGGTCCTTAAGAGCCTCTGCTGTGCCTGAAGCCACTTGAAGAGACTCCCATTATGCTGTTCTGCCCCTTTAGGTGCCAAATTAATCACACCTCCTCAGCCCACTGGACTTGATTTCTGATTTGTTTTATGATAGTCACACTTTATTTGATTTCCAGCCCAGAGGAGACCTCCCACAGGTGCTAATCACAATTTCCGTGGCTGGTCTGTTATGCAGGCAGAGGTTACTGTCCCTTACCAAGCACATCACCTACAGCTGTGAGATAACACCCTCCTATTCCTGCAAAATTAACCCCTGCCCACTTCACAGGGTGTACAGATAGCGGGTTCAGTGAGAGATTTCCTTTTCTCTCTTTTCTTTTTTTTTCTTTTTTCTCTGCTCCAGTGGTGTTTGTGGAAATTAGTGGGAGGGAAGGAAGGGTGAACACCTGGTGGCAGAACTCACTGCAGCCTCTTGCACATGAAGCTAGTCCTTGGAGAGCACCTACCTCCTTTTGTCATCATCTGATACAGATTCTTCTGCTCTGTAACATCAAAAGATATAAAGTACATTAGCAGATTATTTCTTTCAGATAATTCTATCACTCTGGGTAGATTCAGAGGCAAAGGAAGAAGAGGATTATTAGTGACCTCAGTTTAATTCCAGCCATTGACAATTCAATGAAGTACTGATACAAGTACAAAAAGAATGACAGTTTTGCAATCTAATGCACAGAAAAATTAAAAGGATTGAGAATAGATGCAGCTTAGTTTACAGGAGCTCCACCAGTGATGCCTGAAAGCAGGAGCTGAAACAGCTAAATTAACACTTTTCCTGTGTGAGTCCCCACACTGTTCCACACAAATGGGAACATAAAAGCTCTGCATGTGACAGGAGTAAGTCTGGGCTGCTATTCCACAAAAAGAGGACTGCAAGGGACTGAGTGTCCATGCTAGCTTGGGAATGACGATGAGGAAAGATAAACTTCCACAGCAGCTGTGCTAAAAAGATGTAACAGAACCTCTCCATAAAATGAGGTACTGCAATTCCTGAAGTCAGAGCTCTTTGCAAACCAAATAATTGTTACTAATCCTTTCTAAATGGGCACTTATTTCTCTTTTACCTTTACGGTAATATCACAGGTCAGTCTGTAGGTTAATAAGTTGTCACTGAGGCTTGAAATACTGTCAATGTGTTGGGGAATCAATAGGGAGTCACTGAAATACTATCCAGTGTAGCAGGGGGATGGGGAGAGTGGGGTGGTAAAGTAATCAGCATGAATTTGAGGGCAAATGTAGTACAAAAAATGTAAAATATTTATTCATATTCCCTGAAGGCACGGTGCTTGAGCTGCAGCCTCTCTCAGTTTGTGACCCAGCATCACTCTTCACTCAAATCACTTACCCACATTTGGTTAAATATTTGGACTTTGAGCTGTGCTTGCATGGCTGGGTATGGATTGGGGCAGCAGCTGCAGTTTAGCTGGGCCTGCAACCTACCAACCTAGGAATAAAAACAGAGGCAAGGTAGCTTGAGTGCTGTTAAGCCCACAGCCATCCTTCACCACTTCCCCAGAGGGCAACTGTGACAACTGCCCAAGAAGGAGTCTTACAATGCAGTGCTCAGGGAGCCATCAGATGAGCTCAGGGAAGGCTGCAAACAGCAAAGGAAACACCACGATCCAGGCAAGGCTCTGCTGTGGAAATGTTCATGCACAGGATATTCACCCAGAGAGTCTCACCTGGATATTCCCACTGAAGGACCAATTGCCTGCACTATGGGAGCAATGCAAACATACTCCCCATCACAAGCTGATCCGTGAATTTCTGATCTGTTCCCTAGGTGATATAGCTGCCCTTTACCTAATATAAGGACTAAATCCATTCTGTACCCATGAAAGGTATTCTTGAACTATGATATTTAACAATAACACATGACATTTCTTATTGTAATTTATTTACTCTAAGAGGTAAATATGCCTACTGTATAATGGTCAAGGCTGTGTGCTGTTACTGACCCCTGAAGTCAATGGTAATTTGGCTCAAAGTACAGGGATCTCTGCAAGATACAACCTTAAATGCAAGAAAACACACCTTAAACCTCAGTCAACACCATAAGCATATGCCTTAAAAGTACTGCTACAAGGTGGAAGTTATCTTACACTTCCCTTCTTTCTAAGTAGCAGAACTTTACATCCTTTCTTTATTGCCACAGTGAATAAGGACACATGGGTCTTTTTAATAGCAGAGGTTTGGGGTAAATTTAAGTATGCCACAGTTTTGCTAAATTATATTCCCACAGGGTATAGCATTGAATGGGGTGAGCCTCCTCATCTTTTGTCTTTGCCTATGTCCTAACTGCTCAAGAGAGATGAAGCAATAAACTCCTGGTTCTCTGGCCCTTCTACCACTTCTCCCTGCAGGAGCTACTGCCATTTCAGAAGGCATCTCCCATCTCCCTTGCGATCCTCACACAGGCAGCCACAAAAATGCAGAGACAACTTTTCTTGAGGAGTGTGAAAATGCCCTGTCCTAGCGTGAGCCAATGCCAGCTGAAGAAAGTGGAAGGCCTCTGTGTATCCATCAATAGAAAAGAGCCCTGCATTTTTAGCAAAAAAAAAAACAAACAACCCAACCAAACAAAAAAACCCAATGACGACACTACAAGAAAGGGACTCTGGGTGCCAAAAGGTCACAAACAATCTTTTCTGTTGAACCAACTGGATGTGTCACAGGATTGATTTTCTCAAACAACTGGAAACATTTTCTATAATCCAGATTTGCCGTTATCCAGAGAAAAGAAGCCTTTAAAAGCACTGGCAACCTCATGCACATCTCAAAGCCTCTAAGCCAGAGTTGTAAGAATAATAATCAATATTGTCCAGCAGGAAATTGATGTCAATGTTTAAAAAAAAAAAAAGAAAAAAGCCTCCAGTAGGCAACAGGGCTATTTTCTTCTGTTCTAGAAATGTTTTGTAACAGGACATCACTGGACCATTACTGTCATTTTCTCACCAAAACAAATTACCCTGGTCTATGATTAAGCAGACTAGTTTTTTTAAAACATTTTGCTTTCTTCCTTTCCTCTCAATAGCTACAAGTCAAAGCCTAATTTTGCAATACCTTTCTCTTAAATGCTCAGCAGCAAATATAATTTGGCATTGTACAGGCCATGGCTCTTGGGCTGGGGGATGATTGGGTGCAATGTGTTATAGCCCTACCAGGAAAGGGGAGGTGAGCAGAGATAGGAAGAACGTGGCAGCATAAGAGGGGAAAAAATAAGAAAAATTCTGGTGCTGATACTGAAGGAAGAAGCCATTTTCCACTCTTTTCTGGGGGACTTCTTTCTAAGCAGTATGGGAAGGAGTGCTGCTCCTTCATGTATTACACACATTCACACGTTTCTTGCCTTCACACAAAGTAGCTTAAGTCTCCATTTCAAAAGGTGCCCACTGATTTCATGTATTCTGATTCTCAGGTGCCAGCCAAGCTGCTGTCTCTGTGCCCAGGCTGGATGAAAGTTTGTGGTTTGGAGAAGCAGGGCTGCAATGGTAACATTTGACCGAATGGGAGTGAGTATGGCATGAAGCTCCTCTGGTTCCCCTTGCCATATCTCTCAGACTCACAGAGAGGGTATGGGGATACAAGAGTCCAGCACATCCTTTCTCTCTCCCTCTCTACCTCCAGTGTGTCTCTAGCTTCTTCTTTCAAGGATGAAGGAAGAACCTAGCATAAAAAATAACTTCAAGTATCTCCGCTTAGAGAATCCTTCAAGAAGAGCAAGCTTGGATAAGTTTTTCTGTGTTAGGAATAGATGACAAAAGGAACTTAGCACTCCAATGTGTTTTGTACTGATCTGCTGTTGTGCTGCTGGATCTTCCCTCAGATGTTGTTGACATCTACTGTGGAGGCACTGCGAGCACATTTTTCAGCAGGCAGCGTAGGTGGAGTCCTATAGGCTGTAGGTGAATTTAACAGCAAATCCACATAATAGCATTCTATTTTCAGCTAGAATAAATGTTTCTTTTGGGAAGGATATGTCTATCCCAAGAGGCTCCCTGTCACCCTCCTAAGTCTTAAAAAATAGACTTGGTTCAACTGTCAGTTTTTACATCCATCGGGCCTATGTCCACTTGATTTCAAGAGCAGCTGCCATTTTTCACAAATTATTTTAAATATCAAATGACAGGCATTCACACTAATCCATTCCATCCATATTTTTCTTACCTCAGCTTTTATGACTCTGTTTGTGCCGAGTTCAAGCAATGCTCATTAGTGCCACCAGAAAGGATTCAATAAAATTTGCACAAGCAATAGGCCTTGGAAACAAGGGTCTGTCATTTGTATTTGAAGGATTCCTCCCCAGTATTCTGAAACAGGCTTGAGCTGCTGTTTCTTCCTTCCTACTTCCAACTTCCATCCTTCCTACTGTTACCAATCTCTGCCGGAACTTAGCCATGTTCTAAGTACCACAAGCACTGCATTATTTTCTAGCATATCCTTTATCCCTCCTGTATCTAAGCTTTTCCAGTTAGCAGTGACATGCTTCTCTTTGTGAGCCTGGCAGGAGCACTGGCTGAAGATGGGCACCAGATCCACCATTGATCTGAGGGTTGGAGTGCACAGGGAGAGACCACGTTCTCAGAGCACACATCCCTCTTGTTGCCCTCAGTCTCACAGGACTTTGTGTGGGAAGATCAAATCATCATCTCTATCTTACTGGTGGAGAACATAAGGCCCAGAGGGCAAAGCAGTTTCCCTGTGGTCACCCAGGAGGGCTCAGAGCAGGATCCAGTCCTCCCTCCTTCCACCTGGCTGCTCACTCCAGGAGATGCTGGTGCCATGGCAATGAGTCGCAGGCAAGAAATGAGAAATCTCTTGAGTTAGAATAACCACATTCTGCATCCAGAAGTGAGCTATATGGGCACTTCTAAATGTGTTTCTGAACCAGAATCATTGTGACTGAAATTAGAGAGCAAAAAAATATGGGTTTAAAAGAGAATGAGTTTTAAAGAGAACTTTTTAATCTTTAGCTGATAGAAGTGAAAATCTGTAAAATAAAAGCTTGTGTGGATCTATAATGTTGCTTAATATAAACCTACTTTGTTCATTTCCAGGAAACTAAAATAGTTTTCCCAGTATTTTATTTTCTTCATTAAAAATCTGTTGTTCATTATCAGCATGATTGATTTAGGACTTTTCAGATCATCATTGCCATTCTTCATTAAAGAGGTTTGTATTTCTAATGTCTGATGAGAAGGCTCAATTATGCCATTTCTCACACAGGTTGTCTGACTGGCTCCACTATATTTATCTGAATGAGTAATGGTCCCTCGACTGACACTTTCACTTTGCTGAAGTCTGCACTAGCAATTACTTCTAAGATATCCCAATACTTTTTGAAATATGACAGATGATCTAACACCAACAAGCAGGATGTTCCCAGTTTAACCTCTAAAGCCTGGCCTTACAAATATTTACACACACATAAATGCATTTCTACACAATCCATACCTTTAAGCACAGAATGCACCTACTAAATTAATAATTTAACAATGCTTGCAATTTTGAAATTTCAGACTACCACGGAGCAAAGGAGAGATGCAGTTCTAAGTCAGTAACTTCAAATGTGTAAATTGAAAAACAAAAAAACACCCTAATATAAATTTAAAACAGTGGGTTTCGTAGATATAAAAGTTTTGAGCTTCTGTAATTTAATTGTTGTTTGACACTGCACACCCAGAAAAGACTATGCAGGTAACACAGTCCTCAGGAGTACCTGTGACAACACTGTTCATCTGCCAAATGTGACCTGCTGGTAATCTCAGCTGTGCTCTGTAATAGCAAGGACAAGCCTGTTGTTAAACTCTTCTCTCCACTTGTTTATCTGACTTGGCAGCCCTCATTTTCTACACCAGGATTCCTCTGTCTAATTAGAGTAGTTACTCTAAATGAGGTAAATAAAACTGAAGAATGTTCCTGTTGCATAACATGAAAATCTTTCCCAGGCCCCTCAGCCTCCAGCTCTAGTGGCAAATACCAATTATGTGAAATAGAAGGCGGCAAAACCTCAGGAGGACTTATTTAATGTTTCCTTTGATAGGAAAACAAATTTACGGCTGAATAAAGCTGTTCCTGCACATTTCTGCATCAGCAGATGAAAAATGGGCCGAGAAAGGCTGATTTTTGCTGCTGCTTTTCTGAAAACCAGAAGCTGGCAAGAGACAACAGGACAATAGAGGTTCAGACATTTAAAGAAAAACAGGATGGGTAGGGCTGCTCTCTGCTACTCGGCAGAGGAGCTGATAGATTGTATCTTCAACACAGAGAATACCTAGAGAAGGTGGGTGCTCTCAAAAGGAAGTCTGAAGGGGTTACCAGACCTCCTGCAAAGAGGGGAAATTTGCCTCTTTATATCTCTCACAGGTCTTGGTGGAAATTTATGCGGTCACTTCAAACAATGACATGGCTTTTGGAAAAAGGTGCATTGGTGCCTGACAAGGAAGAGTGATCTGAATTAAGAAGACCAGCTCTGGGAGACGGCTCTCTCAACAGAAGCAGAGAAAAGACTTTTCTGTTAAGAGAAATAACCAGGGAAGGCATCTGTAGAATAGTAAGCAAGACATGAAGTTGTTTTTTTACCATGGAAGCTGTCACTAAAGACAATAAACTTATGTTGATTATATGTTAGGAAATAGATGAGTCATGTATGACTCAAACCATCAGAAGGCCAGTGGAACTGCAGGTAAGTCCAGGGTTACGTATGTGAAGGAGTAAAATAAGTACTTACACATCTTTAGTAGTTCCTGTAGAACCTAGAAAGGAAAAAAAACCAAGAAGTCTATGTTTATAATGGCATAATCCTCTAAATCTACTGATAGTACAGTAAGCATTTTTGTGCCTTTCTGTGCTCAATAACAAAGAAATAGCAACAGGAATTTTCTATTGTCAGAGAACACATTTCTCATGATTGTATAGTTTATCCTTAATGATTACACATACAACCCTTTAAGTCTATCATGCTTGAATCTGGGCCAACTTCTCAGTGGTTGAAAATGATGCTGGTGTGGAACAGTTGCCAGGTGCAGGCACACAGTGTGAGAGTAACTTATGATAAAATTCATCTTTCTAATTTTCTATCCTTGACTTAGCTCAGTCTTCTGGTGGTTTCATCTGCTACAAAGTCACTTCAACTAACCAAGCAGTTACTCCTGAACACCTATTCATTTTGCCATTTGATTCAGCTGTAGACTTGTCACTACGTGTATAAAATGCTGCTCCATTCTTCCTGCCAAATAAACAAAGTTTTCTAAAACAACCAGACAGAACTAATCTAAACACTGGGACATAATCAATCCAAATCCCCAGACATCCAAAGGGAAGAGCCACCCTTTAATTCCTCTTGCTACTTAACAAAAAAGCAAAAAGACAAAAGCTACCACCTATCTGCCTGATGTCAGTGATCGATTGTTTTTTTAGTGACTCAGATGCTTCTTGCTGGGAGAGAAACATTCACTCAAGTACCAACTCTTTCCTGTTCCATCCAAGTTATTAATGCCATGTTGCTATTGCTGGTATATCATTCAGCTGAGTAACCAGCAGATTATATTTCTATTAGTTATACAAGTGAGGGTAGACACTAGAAAACCTTTCGTTTCTCCTTTTCCTCTGGCTGGAAGAGGTTATCTGAGCTCAGTCTGAAGCAACTGGAGTTGTTAATCCAAAAGAGTTTTTGGGTTTGGAGGCAGGCTGGTGTTTTTCAGCCATGGCACTTCACTCTATGAAAAACTTTGCTGCTGTAAAATATCCATGAAGAGCAAATATCTTTCATCTCACTCTGATGTGTAAGAGTATGTCTTCTTTATCCTTATTTCAGATGCAGAGAGGAAGAAACAGCACTGCAAGGCCTTCCAGCACTGCCTATCTGAATGGATGCCTTGGCTGGCAAGAAACATCTCTCTTTACAGATAACTCTTGAACATATTACCACTCACAGTTCCTGTAGCCTACTACCCCTCCTTTTTTCAGCAACAACATAGACTGGACTTGTGTAACACTATACACATTTCTGTTTTTTTATTATTGCTTCCAGAGGCAGCAAAATCTCAGTACAGCTGTATTTATCAGCAGAAACTTTTATTAGCTGGAGGGAATACCTCTGTGCACAATAAGCTCATGTCTTTGCTTTAAAGTATTATTCTACCAGGCAGCTTTCTGAGACTTTTTGGCTCTATAGGCACATCTGCATATAAACCCTCCAAACTGTGTGGAAGATTGGCATTGCAGTGCTGCATGCAAGCTTGATCTCAGCCAAGGCAGGGAGACATTTGTGCTGTGCCTGTTCTGCACCAGAACTACAACTTTCTCATTTTCTCAACCTAAGCTAACTACAAACAAATTCAGTATGTTCATGGTCCTTTGTGAGGCCCTTGCTGATTTTTTCTGAGTCCGAGATGAGTTCTCAGTGTTTCCAATCCTCATTTGAAAAACTTATGCCTTCTTTGCAGAAAGTATACCAAGGGTTAAAAGTGTTTAATACACAAACTGAAACTTTAGCTGAGTGAGAAGAAATGTGTGTCTGCATTACTGCTACATTTCTGAGTGGAGATGCTCAGTTTCCAGTCAATCACCAGGCACACTTCAATGCCATGCCCATGCTCAGTGCCATCAGCATGGGTTTCGTGTGGAACCAGACAGCTATGAACCTGTGTTTGAGAATGGAGATGCAACACTAGCATTCACACCTGGCAGCACTTCTTTCCTTTGATTATTAGGGAGGTTATTGCCTAAAAATCACTGCAGCATTTTGAAATGCATCTCACAGAAAAAACATTGAGAACAGAGTATGATAAATTCACTTTTAAAGATATATTTTTTACAATTTATAACAATTGCTTCACTGACATATTTCTCTAAATCTTTCATGTTTAGTGAGGGACACATCATTTAGCTACTCAAGCTTCTCCTGCCAGAAGTTCAGCCAAAGAATCTTGTTTACTACCAGTTCACAAACACTTCACAGCTGTTCCACAGCAGCAAGGCTTATTGCTCTCATAGCTGTGGTGTTTTAGATATATGACTTGAGAAAAGTCTCACATATTTGAAAGCTTGTCCAATTTTTCCCACTATATTAGCTTGGCCTAAAAAAGGCAGCACTTGACCCTACAGACCTTGTCTCCATAGGCTCATGTTACTTTGGTTTTCCAAAACTCACTTAACCTCAGTAACAGATTGAGGGGTAGCCAGGAAGCTACATCCACAAAAAATGGGCAGTACTTGATTGTCCTGAACGACCTCTCTGCTCACACCATCTGCATTAATAGGATCATGGTTGCATTTTGGCACTTTAGAGATGCAGGAGGAAAAGGAAGTAGGGCCTCCAGAATAAACGAGGCCCTTTCAGCCACACATTGCTCTGAGCCTAAGTGATTACAGAAGAAAAACATTCTGTCTAGAATACTGTCTCAAATGAAGAAGGATGAGAACATAGCCCAAAGCATCTTCCATTTGGTGAGAGGGGGTTTTGCACTTTCAAATCAACAGCAGATGGTTACTGGAGACCTTGCAGGATTTCAGGAAATGCAGAACAAACGTAAAAGTTGGCTGAAAGACATTGATAGCCACAGACAATACTCCTCTGTGCTAAGAAATATATCGTGAGCAAACATGGAAGACAAAACTTTGGAAAATCATAGCAGGGATGAGAGGAAACCACTTACATGAATAAAAACCATGGATACAAAAAGGCCAGCATCTGACTATAAAGCAAATTATGAAACATTTTCACATTCATTTTTAATGAACAATTCTCTACAGTATTCTCAGGCAAGTACTTCAGATTTAAAAAAAAAAAAAAAAAAAAAAAAAAAAAAAATTAAGCACGCATGCAGGCAAAAGTAAAGATTACTAACAAGTTTCATGTTGTAGGCTCTTTCTGATTTGCTCCAAAAGACAGCAATATGGGATGAAGTCCTAACATCAGTGAATTTATTCTATTTATACTCCAGTGTAACTGAGGACAGAATTATAACAATATACTTCAAATTGATTACTTCTCCAACTCATCAGGTAAAAGTTCTGTACATGGACTTGACCTGATCAAGCATTACTTCTAAAAATAAGTTGCATTTCAAATAGAATGGCAGGGTAGATTTCTGAGCATTCCACCCAACTTGAATAATGAAACTATTTAAACTTGCTCTTAAAGTTCACCTTCATCATAATTTGGCTGTACTTGAAACTCTCCACAGAATGACAGCTTCTCTGTGTATTTAAAATAAGCGTAGACTGCCAGCCTCCACTGAGACCCATAATTTTAGGCATTGTCATTGCTACTACAATTGATACAGAAAGGAGGAATCAGATTAAAAATGCTAATGAAGCAACACTAGAACTAAGGGAAATGCCTTAACTAAGAAAAAAATAAATTAATGTTTAAGGGCATATTTTTAAAAGACAAAAAAAAGAAGACCTATTTTGGAGCTTCTAAAACACCAGGAACTAACATGAAAGAAGGGTATGTAGTGCAAGGTAAGAAAACATCGGGAAAATAGCAGTTAGTTAAAAAAACTTTCTATGCATAATGGGAAATTTAAGAATTAAGCGTATGTCATAGCTAATGCATAAAATAGCTAAGTGATTTAGGAAGGATGCATTTACGTCAGTTTTCTTGCATAACAGAAGTTGCCATTTCTCAATTGAGGAGCCAGTGTCTGCTGGTCAGGAAGGAAAATTTAAACTCTGTGAGTTATATTGGTGTTCTGGAGTACTGCACCACAGACAAATGTTACTGTAGATCATGTCTATTAGTTTATGTCTTGCAGACCATAGGGCTGATAGCTCCTCTGATGTCATCTTAGCCATGCAACAGAAGCTAATGTCATTAGCTGAACTGTCATTATATATATACCTGCTTAGGGAAAATCAAATTAGGCTACAATAGAAATTTCACCAGAGTAAGGGACTAGCGTAACATGCCTAATGTATTCTTTGAAGTATGCTACAATATTATCCTTAGTCATATCATATGACAGAGAGTGTTACAGGTTAATTATATGCTATGTACCTCTAGCTTTGACATTGCTGACTGCAGAATAGTCATAACTTTAGCATTAAAGATGTAGTCATGCTGTACAAGCCACAAAATTAATTTGTATTTACACTGTATTAATGTCTTCTGGGAAAATATTGAGTTACACTTTCCTTAAGAGCTTTAGAATTCCAATTAAAAATGGTACATCTTCTTCCCCTGCATAAAATAATTTTATTTTTATTAGACATATTTGGTAAGGAATGCTAATTGGAAAAAAAATAAATAGTAGATATCAGACATGTTACTCCTATTACTAGTTGTTGGTTATTGTAACACTGTAAAGTGCATAGTTATTCCTGACTGGCAGTAGTGAAAGTGAAAAGAACTGGACCTCCCAGAGGTGTATTTGCTTTGAAAAGATGAGGGAAACAATAATAATTCCATTATAGTAGCTATGTGTTTTACATGACTTTGCTGATTTTTACCTGTGCTAAGCCACTGGGGATCTGTGGATGATTTCAAAATAGTATCGAAAAGGCTGCCACAAAATGTAGATAAAAATGTACTATGAATAATTGTACAGATAAATTAAACTACCAAAGGGGCTTTACCTTCAGTAAAAATAATTTCTGAATATACAAGTCAAAACCTGTTGAAAATAGTTGCCTTTAATACACCAGCGGGCACATTTATTTAAACAAGCAAACTCAGTTCAACAAAATTCACTAAGCACTACTGCTGGCAGAGCTGGTCTATTTGACATTTACCCACTTGTGTGCTGGTACAAATTCCATAGGGTGACCAGATCATCACTAATTAAGAGGCTATGACAAAAGGAGAGATAATCAACTTGAAATTTTCCCCTGGATTTCTCCGAGACTTGCTCTGGTGCTTTTACCCAGCAAACAGAAACAGGACATGAACAAGCATCACCCCAGCCATACAAAGCTATCCTGGTCATATACTGAAACAACTTCCAGTCACAGCAATACAGGAATCAACCAGTGGGAAAGAATTAATTAAGAGTGCAAACAGAACAACTCCAACAGGAGTGCTGGAAGTTCAAGCAAAGTTATACAGTGCATATTTTATAGATGAGAAAGGCCTCTGGCAGGTAGACATGATGCCTAAAACCTAATTTATAATCACTTCACAGAAAACAGGTAAGCTACAATGGCAGAAAAGCCTCCCCTTCCCCTTAAGTGTAAAGTGCAGGGTTTAGTGGATAAGCTGGCAACACACCACACAAATGCACATGCATACATCCAGCTTGGCAAAGGCCTCATCTTTCACACTCAGAGATATGCCCAGGTTTTCAAAGCACGACTAGCACCACCCAAGGCACCATGGAGCTCTGGATAAAGTTATGTCAAAATGATAAGAGATGGAGACCCAGTAATTTACACTGGTCCAGCCACTCTTTTGCTGTGTATTTTCAGGAGGCTATTAAGCTAACAAGTGCGTCTGGAAGATTTAATAGAGGTACTGAAACAGGTGGCAATGTTTGCCACGTACAGTTAGGATGATAAATGATTGAGAAAGGCTCATATTCATGGTTATATGGTGAAGGTCCATTTACTGATTTGCATCTACTATCCTTTTTTGAGGGGGCTGGAGGGAGGAAGAGCACAACAGCACCATCTTCCCAGATTTTCTCTCTTTTGAAAATAACCATGAACAAATAAGGGAGCCAGCTGGACGCATCATCCAGTGGTACACATTAACATGCAAGAAACCTCAACCTTGGAATATCTTCCAACTTCTCAGGCAAGCAGAGGAGCAGAAGTGGCACAAATTCATTTCAGAAGTGGCATTCGTGGCCTTATAGGGAAGCAAAGAGGATGGAGCTTGCACTCCCAGCTGGATCCCTATGTCCAGCTGCTGGCCTGGGCTGGTGGCGTCCAGGGCAGCAGTCGTGGAGGGGGTGATCCTAGGGACAACACGAGCCACAGAAAGCCTCCGGTGCCAGCCGGCGGCCCACAGCACCCTCTGTCCCTTGGGCAAGCAGATCAGCCCCGGGGAAAGAATGATGCTCTGGCAGCAGGGCGGGCAGCGATTCCCGCGCCTCAGGCGGGCATCCTTTAAATCGGAGGGGTACAGCCCCCGCTAGGTGTGTGTGTGTGTGTGTGTGCCTGTGTGTGTGCCTGTGTGTGTGCCTGTGCCTGTGTGTGTGCCTGTGTGTGTGCCCGCCGCCTCTCCCCTGGCAGTGCTGTCCCTGGGGATGCTCACACCGTGGCTCACCCTGCCCGGCCCCAGCCCCAGCCCCGGCCCCGGCCCGCCCGTTCCCCCCCAACCCGGTTCCCGCCGCCCCCTCCCTACCTCTCCCGGCCGCGCCGCTGGCCGTGGAGTTCCCGCAGCCCATGGGCGCTGCCCTGCCCGGCCGTGAGGAGCGGAGAGATGCGGAGAGGAGCTGTGGTGACAGGAGACAGCCGTCGGCGGGCGGAGCCGGGTGGGAGATAAAGCCGCGGGGACCCCTCCTCCTCCTCCGCTCCCTCCTCCTCCTCCTCCTCCTCCTCTCCCCACCCATCGCCCAGGAAACCGCCGGCCCCGAGCGCCGCCGCCCGGCACCGGCACCGGCACCGGCACCGGCACCGGCCCCGGCCCCGGCCCCGGCCCCAGCCCCGACCCCGGCCTCGGCCCCGGCCCCTCGCTGCACCCACCCTCCCCACGTCCATCCCTGAGGAAAGTCACCCCCTCCCTTCCCGGGATCTCCCCGCATCCCCCCCAGCCTGGAGCTGCTAAGCAGGAGATAAAGCTCAACACAGGCAGCCGCCAGCCCGAGCCCGAACGATCACAGAATCATAGAAAGGTTTGGGTTGGAAGGGACCTCAAAGATCATCTTGTTCCAACCCCTCTGCCATGGGCAGGGACACCTCCCGCCAGACCAGGCTGCTCCAAACCCCATCCAACCTGGCCCTGGACACTTCCAGGGAGGGGGCAGCCACAGCTCCTGTGCCAGTGTCTCACCACACTCACAGTAAAGAATTTCTTCCTAATAGCTCAGCTAAATCATAGAATCATAGAACTGGCTGGGTTGGAAGGGACCTCAGAGATCATCAAGTCCAACCCTTGACCACTACCGCTGTGGTTACCAGCCCATGGCACTGAGTGCCACATCCAGTCTCTTTTTAAATATCTCCAGGGATGGAGAATCCACTACTTCCCTGGGCAGCCCATTCCAATGTCTGATCACCCTCTCCATAAAGAAATTCTTTCTAATGTCCAACCTAAACCTCCCCCGGCACAACTTAGGACCATGGCCTCTTGTCTTGCCCCCATTTGATCTGAAACTGTTTCCCCTTGATTTGTCACTACACGCCCCTGTAAAAAGCCCTCCTTCAAATGTGCAAGCTGAATTTACCAGGTCTGGCAGCAAGAATTTTTTTATTCAAAAGCTGTACCATTCCCTGAAATACTTTAATGTTTGACTCATTAGCTGTTAACCCACAGCTTTCTACCACACAGAAAAGTAAAATATTCACAAACTGTGATGGCTTACTCTTGCTCAGTCCTCTCAAATCACCAGGGACCCAAAACCCAAGGGATACAACTGGATACAACCACAAATACTCCAGCTAGATAAATTTTATTGCTACAATAAATCTGTTTATGGGCTCAGAAAGATATTCTAGGGGTATCATGTAAGCACCAGTACGAACACCACATATGCATACAACTGATAACTCTGCTACAAAAGGATCACATACAAAATGCTGCTGCTAGATCATTCTGTCTGTCTAGAGAAGGGAAAAGTAGATATCATAAATCTCTTGAAGACTTCCCAGAAAGCCCAGATAATGTCCATTCTCTTATGAGTTTATGCCCTGGAGAGGCACATCTGCATGGGTTTACTGACATCTACCCAGCAGTGAGCACACTGCAGAGCAGGGCAGTGGGCATCTGTAGGTTCTCCCTCCTCTGACTGGCCACCTGTTTTCATGACATTTGTAGAAAATCAGTATTTTCAGGGGCTTTGCCTGTACCTTCCTGAAAAATTGCCTGAAACTGAACAATTGGTTCAAAATTTTGTAAGGTAGGGCTAATGGGAGCATATGCATGGCTACACACATGGATACACAACTCCTTCACCACCAGGAGCTCCCAAGCAGACAGGCAGCACAGCTGTGTGCATTTTTTTTTTTTTTTTCTTTCATTAAAATAGCTCATAATGGTTCAAAGCCACATCTTTTTGTTGGCCCATTTCCTGAAAGCCACATATAGAAAAGTAAATCATCAGGCTGAGATTCCAAGTGCCAAACACCATCCCAAAGTGCATTTTTAACATCAGAGTTAAGAAACAAAAAGGGTGGTAGGAAAACAAGGCTGAAAGACATGTTGCTTAAGATCCCATTGGGTTTTCTAATACAAAACCCAAAAACAAACAAACAAACAAACATAACCCACCAAGCTAAAAATCTCAGCATTCCGTGCTGACCATAGGCTTGCCTCACCAAGGAAAAATCTATGAACATGTTTTTAATATACAATTTCCCTGGGAGGAAACATTTGTGGTGAGGAAAGAAACTGAGCCATCTCTTCACATTAGAAGAGGCAGCTGGGAGGCAAAAATTCCCTGGAGATGTCTGCACACCAAACCATTACCCTGTCCCCAAGGAGATCTGAGACTGGTTCAGAAACCTGCAGTGGTATTAAGGATCACAGAAGGATGCAGCTTCCACAGAAGGATTACAACTTCCTTCCAAGAGCTCTCACTCATCTTACAAAGTTCAGTGTATCTTACACAACCTGAGCACCCTGTATGCACAAAGTAGGACTACACTGAGTTCAATGAGGCAAGAAACTTCCAGCACACCCATTCAAAGCTGGAGATAGTAGTGGCTGCAGGGGACTTAGGACAAAGGGAATGGGGCATATTCCTCTAGAAACTGTCTAGGATTGTTATGTGTCAGCCTCCTCCAAAGCTTTTAAAAGAAGGGTTCCAAGGCAAACTTTCATTCTTGGCAGCTATATTGTGGGTGCCTTCTATTTCAAATGAGAAGACATGCTTTAGCTTCAATATTAACTTCAACTTTGTGTTCTACACAAACTCAGCATTATTCTTTATTAGTGAAAACTGGTAGCAAAACACAGCTGCATAAGAAAGTTAATGAACACTTCACATTAAAGGAATGTAGTCCCCAGAACAGTATTTTCCCCGCATCAAAAAGCTTCTATCACTCATCCTGCACATTCCATCTCCTCTGAGGAAGATTGGCAAATATATGGATGTGAGTTTCTGTAAGTATTCCAGGAGGTATAGTAAGAAAGGACTTTGTTACTCTTTCCCTAAACCAACCTAAAATTTACCTAGCTTGGGAAATGGGTTATTTAACAGGATTATCCAAATCTGAAATTCCAGTTATTTTCTCTTTTTGGATATTTTTATTAGTTTGAAATCCAAAAATCTGTCTGGCTAGCTGGTGTGCAGGTCTATGGAGAAGGACTTTTAAATCCCAGTTACTTCTGGGTATTAGGAAAGAGTCCTTATTTGTACAGGGATGTATCCTTTCCCAATTTTGTTTTTACCTAAGCATTCAGACATAAACCTTATTCACCCATGATTTTTTCTAACAAAACACTTGCTTACAAAGGCTTGCATCTAAGTTCATGCAACTATAGAAAAAAGATAGTGCTAATTACCACCTTCTGGGTATTTTCATTTGAAGAATGTCTAAAAAGATATGGATGGTCTCATAACCACAAGTATCCTGAAGAAAATATAAATTTTTTATCAGCAGTTAGCATCCTGAGATCAGTTTTTTTCGAGTTTACAAAACGCTTCATTTTAAACCAAGCATTCCCACTTTATGAGCTGCACTACAAATCCTTTGGCAGAGTTAAAACATTCAACCAGCTTACTTGGGGTGCAGTCTCAATTCCCAATGTTTTCAAGTTCAGATTCCTGTGTTTCCAGGCTATGTTTCTTTCTGGACAGTTTTACAGTCTTGCTACAGCACTGTTGTTTTATAGCTAACAATCTGGGCTAATAGTTTTCATTGACTCATCCAAATATTATGGTGTAGCATAGATGGTGTTTGTGATCACTTAACCACCCAAGGTCAGCGAGTTACACCCCAATTTCCCAGTAAGCCTGCAAGGATGATTCTGCTTGACAAATTCATAAGTTCAAGCCCCAGTCTAATAAAGACAAAAGCACTCTTGGGTCAACTGCTTGTTTGCTTTTACATGCCAACAAACAAAGCCTGATGTGTGAAGATAGGAGGGAAAAAACAGATCAAGAACTTGTTAGCAAATGCTCTCATGATTCCATAACCATTGAGGGTGCCCACTGTACGATAGTGGAAAATATTTCAGAACTTACTAAAAAAGAAGAACTCTGCATAGTTGTGAACATTTTCAGAAAACCCACGACATTCTTTAAAAAAAGTGTTAAATTTAATTAGGGGAACAGAAGCCAAATGACAATCATCATGAAACCCATAGGTGACCAGAAAAACCAAAAAAACTACACAAACACACACACACATGTTTCTATAGGCTATCTTAGTAATGCTTATATTGTGACACCATTTGATGATCACACCAGTCTGACCCCAATTGTGCAAGGTACCACCTGGACATATATGAATTTCCATCTTTAACAGCAGCCAGAAAGGCAATAAATAGATGATGGATGAGATAACAGAGAAACCAAAGTAGAAAGCAGTGGGATAGGATTACTATTTAAAATAAAAAAGGATGTGGATATCAAGAACATTAAAAAAAGCTGTATCAGGTCAAAGCAAAGATCTGCCTTACTCAGAATCCTGTCGAAAGAGCAGAGGAAACTCCTATGATAGGTCTCCCCCTACACTCCCATTTTCCAGCACATGATTTGAAGAACCTCATTATGTTTGCTTTCAGCTTGGCTCTTGCCCACTTCAGCCCTCAATTGTTTATTCCTTCTGTCAGGATAAACACTGAAGAATCAATCCCCCACTTTACGCCAATTATGATTTTTGTTCTTCATAGCAGAATAAACACCAAAGAATCAATATGTAATATCCCCTAACTTTTCAACCATATCAACACCCCTAACCTATCCTAACCTTTATTTAGCAGCTCTGATTGTCATTTCCTGACAGATGTATAAATAGGTGGTTAAAATACTTGGAAAAAAAAATTCTGTTAAAGGATTTAAAAACCTATTTTACCAATTATATTCTGCTAGTAATACAAAGCAGTGCAGGGACTCTGCATAGAGGGAGAAGCCAAACAGCTTTGTCTATCATAGAATAATCTTGGTTGGAAAAGACTTTTAAGATCATCGAGTCCAGCTGTTAACCCAGCACTGCCAAGTCCATAAATCATGTCCCTAAGCACCACACCTACATGTTTTTTAAATACCTTCAAGTGTGTGTGTATGTCCCCTTGCACTCCTTGTTAGCAAAGAAAAACATATGGATAAAAAGCTTTCTGTGCTGTCACCTTCTCTTCTTTTTTTCTGTCTGCCTGGGAACTTCGTGCTCCCAGCAGGGGCTTCTCAGCACCAACCCCATGCTCCTCTGAGTCCCAAGATGTTCTTGCTTCACCTTGAGCCCACCACTGAGGTGAAGAGCCCACGGATGAGCCAGTGACTATCTAGCCTTAAATCATCTACTCATTATTTATCCTGGCAACACAGAAAAGAACAGAGTCAAGCTGAAGCATTTAAGAGGAAAAGCACTTTGTCTTTCTCCTTACAGTAATAGTGGAAAATCTGACTTGAGTGTTTCTTTTAAATAAAAATGATGACTCCTTCTATTAAAAAAAAAAAAACACAAACAGTAGAACAGTGTTGGTTTATAATGGTCCATGGAAGCCAATTTTTTAAAAAAATAATTTAACCTCCTCAGTTTAAAAAAAAAACCAAAACTTTATCTGCCAAGACCAAAGGCTTTTGTTCCTTCTTTATGCAACAAGACTATCTATTTCTGTTCTCAGGGAAGTTACAAATAAAACTCGCATTATTGGAACAAATCAGACATGGATTGGGACAAAATCACTGACACCCATGAAAGTGCAGCATCTCCTAAAACACCTGGGAAGAAATGAACAATGAACCCACTGATCAGTCAGGGAGAAACACAAGCATTTCATTACATAGAGGGCAAATAAGCACCAAAGAAATACAAATAATCTTTTAGTGAATATGCCAGCTTTGCAAAAGATCTCACACACACCCCCGTCTCTGATGAAACAAACAGTAATTAATTTGGCAATATTTCTTTCCAGATGTGATTATTTGGCATAGTTATGAAAACCCCTTTTTAAAAAAGCTAGCAGACCAGAGCATATGATTTTTCTAGCTGATTCACAAGGTAGAAATGGAGTTCAGGAATAAACCTTTGAAAGGTAAGTTCATGAGAGAGAAATGCCATAATCTGACACTTTATGTTCACATCAGTGTCATGTCTGTTCCTAAAACATCTAGATTTTAGCACACAGACATGTACAGACTTTTGCTCACTTCCTACAAGATTTATCTGTCAGAGCCCTAAGGATGATTCAGTGTAAACAAGTATTCTCTGAGCTCATAGCATCCCTGTCTCAGTGAGGATCACTGTATCAAACCTCAAAGTTGATTTAGAAGTTCTGTTTTATCAGTCTCCTTGAACAGTTGCATTCAGTGAAATAGAGTTTTAACATCTACAGCATGTTCAGCACTAAGAGAGTCAATCTCCAGCTTTCAAGAGGTGGTTACATTTGAGATATCAGAGTCCCCCTAGGAAAGGCACAGTAAAATAAGAAAACCTCCCTGGAGATCTTTACACAAATGCAAATTCTGACCTTCCATTTCTTATTTCTTTAAAATCAGTTTGGTGACTACTTTAGCTTTTCCCTTCCCAGATACAAACAAATTATCTCAGTGAGTAAAATTCTAAATTCGTAGGCACATTTTTCTTAATTCCCATCCCTTGTATTTGAAAAAGATGGTTGGCTTAGAGTTGGTGTATTTGCTGCTACAATCCAAGGAATGTGTCCTTGAAAATAACAAATGAACAAATGCTTACATTGTATGTTCAGAAAGAGTCTGTAATCCTTTCTGTACCCAAAAGCTCAATATGTATGTTGCATTAGCTCTTTCTATTAGAGGTCTCATAGAACTACAGGAGATACAGGACAATGCTTCCTGCCTCTGAGGTCACTCAACCTTCATTTTCGTATGCTTGATAACAATCAGACTCCCAATCTGCTCTATTCCAGGGTAGAAAAACATCTTACTCTCTTTTTTTAATATGCTAAGCAGATGGAGTAATCTCTTTCCTCTGTCTCTCACTACATAAATTAATTTGCAAGACACAGCTAAATCAGCTTTTACAAGCAAAGCAGGAATCACACACACAAAAAAAATAAAAATAAAAATAAAAATTGGCAAAATGCTAGAGAAAGGCAACACTGAGATGCCACTGAGATGCCAGCACAGCACTGCATCCCTTTGAAACAAAGCATGTACTTCCCTTCAGGCATTTGCCTAATCACACTGATGTGTACCTAACACACATGAACCATTTGATAAGCCTCAAATAATAGTACTTCAGTAGTGTAAGACAACCTGATCAAGATCCCTGAGAAAACACTGCTTGCCTCAAAATTGTGTTGGAGGAAAAACACGACTCTCAGGAGGGAGTCCTCTGCAAAACATCTTGGCCTATCTTAAACTTCTATTTCAAAAGAGGCCCTTCTGCATGCATGGCTCTTATTTGCTCATTATTGTGGGCAGATGGCATCCCTGCTTTATTTTCTTTTCTTTTCCTTTTGATGCACTTTTTCTGATGTAAATTCTTCCTTGGTTGCTGATATAGATTTTCCTTACAGTTTTACACACACAGTAATTGCTTTTGCCTTATATTGGTAATGAAGCCAAATAGCAAAGTCAGTGACTGCCTCATTTTTGTATGCAGAGTACCTGCAAGCTGCAGAAGACACATTCTCCTTATGAAAAATGTCTTTATCAAATCTATGTATATATCTACCTCTGATTATTTAACACCTTATATTTTGTAAACTTAGGTTTAGTAAATTTACTATATATGGATGAGTTTCAAAACTTGTATATGCCAATCTGTTCCAAAAAATGAATTCTGCTTCAGCAAGTACCAGCCAGGTTAAAAAAAGATAAAAGCTCCATCAGAACAGCACCTCTTTATCTAAATATGTGTTCAAAACAAGAGGATGCTAATAATTTTGATTAATTGAAGCTTCTGTCATACTAGGCATACAATAAACAGAAGTTGTTCATACAATTAGCAACATGGAACAAGTGTGTGTTAGCTTTTTCAAAAAAGACACCCACATATGCCAATTATATTATTTTGCATTGACTGACAAAGAGCAAAAGTATGTTTTTAACACCGAATTTTAATCAGAATGTGATTTCTGACAGATAAAATACTAGTAATTTTTAAGTACTGTCCTGGTTTAAACCTTCACAAATACTTAGAGAAGGCTTTTGCATACATAATTTGAAATATTTGTAAGAGTAGAGTATTTGCACACAAAGAATAAAACAAACTGTAAGCAATCAGTATGTGTAGTTACATAAAGTTCTCATAGGAGACATCCTTTTAGCATCTATACAAAGGTGACAATCTATTTTCACTTATATTAATTACAGTGTTTAGGAATCTCTGCATTAAATACTTACTGTAGTTTCATTCATTCCAGGTTTAACAACATAATGGAGGCAACACACCAAAACCCGAGGACCAGCTGTTCCTCAATATATCCCTGAAATTACTCCCAAAACACTCATATTTTGTTTACTAGTATTTGCTTCTGTAAATGTGTCCAAAAATGATGCCTTGGAGCTCTTCAAATGTGTGAGATTGCATAAAAATTACAAACTTATCTTAAAATAACTGCTGTGGAGATTTAGTTTTTTGATTTATGATTAGTGAGTATTTAAGTTTGGAGGACTCCCATTTGAGGACTCTCTCTTCCACAATGATGAGGACTAGCCCTTTTCTAGCAAAACCTAAACCTCTCTGAAGGCTTAACAAGAAGCACATGCTGCTCAGGGAAGTGCTGATGGGGAGCTGACAGCCCCAGTAGCCACCCACAGCAAAACTGCCCCAGAAGGCTGTGAGATGATGAAACCCCAATCCAAAATGTACAACAATGTAAAGGAGAAGAGATCTGGACTCAAACCTAGGAATAACCAGAGTGTTTCTCTGAAACCAAGCTGCTGTCTCTCAGTTTAGCTATCAACGTGCTGAACTTTGCTCCTTTTGGCAATGCTGCGGCACAGTAGGAATCAAATTTAACAAGACCTCTGAAGTGTTGTATGCACAAGCAGACCCGTTCAGGCAAGGGCTGAAAAATTTTGCATATTTCTTTTGTCATGGATTTCTTTCAAAGCAATTAAATTAGTTTAAATGCTGACAAGAACATTTTCCATTGCATTATTAATGTTCTTCCAGTCATGGATATGCATGGCTGTTCGGCTTTGGGCTTTTTTCTTTCTGCTATTTCATAGTGGTTTGATTTGAGAGGGTAAAAAACTAATCAGGAATCATTGTTGCCCTCTAAGAAAAAACAATGTGTATTATGAGGTCCTGTTGACTCTCTCCGCTCTACATGTTGTCTGCATGCTTCATAGTTTTCACAAAGACACATACTTGCTGACCTAGGATCTTGTCAGCACTAATATTTACAGAGTATTTGAAGATAATGAATGTATGTGACCCTTGAACTAAATGTTCTGTTTTAAAAAGTGGAAGAAAAACAAAAGATAAGCAATGTGTTACCATAAATGAATTTGAAAGAACTGGAAAACTATTTACTGATCCAGCCAACATTTATGTGCCTGATTAACCTCCAGGAATCTGACAAGTTTCTATGTTTGCAGGACCAGAGACTATCAGATAGAGAAGTGCAAACGTAACATACAGCATTGTGACAGGTGCTACAAGACCCCTGCCTGCATCACAAACCACACAGCAGAAAGCAAAAGGGCAGGGGAGCTGCTCCACTGCAAGGCAAACTCTGAAGAAGTCGACATGAGATGCTCATACAGTCACATAAGGTGGGCAGCTTATAGCCAGCAAGCTGCCCAGGGCCTGGTGAGGTAATTCATCTTGCTCCTACCTTGGTCACAGTGGGCTTTATCCTGGGGATATATATAGAGAGAATTATTTTGCTAGCAGCAGCAGTCTGGCCCTGCTGCTGGCCTTCCTAAGGGGCCGTGCTCTGCAGCTTTCCTAGGAGCTGGGCGCTCACTCACCTTGTAAGACCAGTCTCTGACAAGACACTCTATGAGCAACATTGCTAGGCAAGCTATTAACAATATGTGGCTTGAAACCTCTACTAGAATAATTTCAATCTCTGCTCCCTTCCTACTCCTGACTGGCCCTCACAAAAGCAAGCCACCAGCATGCCAGGGTGACGATCCTGCCACCAGCAGCAATGCTGGATGGAGTGTCTCAGTGCACATGCTGAGCAATTCTGGCATTCTGGCAAGCCCTGCATTTACAACACCGGGTCCAGCCATATGACAGGAAAGTGTTTCCAGTATCTGGCTTTCTCCAGACAGTAGAACAACTTCTAAGCAACCATCACGGGACGAAAAATTGGAAACCTCTGATCTTACAAAGCTGAAAGTACCTGGGCGCTGTGGAGGAAGACAGAGCTTGGTAAGATGGTTCTTGCTGAGATAGAGTGGAGTGTCTAAACCTTCTGCCTGGACAGAAATGCAGCAGCACATTTTCCTGGTATGCCAGCACTTGCTTGTGTACGTGTGTTCGTGACACTGCCCTGGCAGCCTGCCTGGAGCAGTCATTCCCCTTCAGGAAGCAAATAGATTGTGATACGTGTGCCCATTTGGACACTGCCTAGAGTTTCCTTATGTCTTGCTGCCTCAGCCCCTAGGTTTTCTGCTGTTTCTTTAAAAACACAAAATGACATCTTGCTGCACCACCACCTCCTGCTCTGTCTTTGTCTTGGGCATCATGGGCAGGCTCCACTCAAGGGGGAAGCAACCTGGAGATCTGCCTGAGTCCTCTGTAGTCTGCAGATGCCCCAATTGTCCATCAGGACACCCTTTGGCTGCAGAGCGGAAAGAGACACAACAGCAAGCAGGATGGCGAAAATTATAATAAGTAGACTTGTGGATTTCTAATAGAGCCCAGGATATGTTCTACTACATATGTGTTAGGAATTTGTTGTTTGGCCTTTTTCACCCAAGCAGACATAGAAAGATGCCAAACAAAGGTGAAGCAAAGGGAGTGATCAGAATTAGGATGACATGAACTTTTCAGTTCTGTTGATCAGAAGAAAACACAAGGGTGCAAGGCCTGGTTGGTTCAGGTGATCTCACGATTGAAAAATAGGCCAGAAGCCAGTTTTAGACACGGTGTCAACAATAAGAATATCTGCCTCTGAGACTTATATTGATGTTGTATTTGTAATAAATGTAATTTATAGAAGAGCTCTGAATCAGTGTTCTCTCTGACACTAAATTGACAGTCCTACCTGCAGATCCAACCTGTACTTGTGACATGGTATTCTGACCCTTGGTAACCCTCACACCTAACAGGTTACTTATTAGGATTTCGTTAACAAATCATATGCCAGGCATTAGATATCTCTTATTTTAATCTACAGATTAAAAAAGTGCACTGTACCACGTGCACTTCTTTGACAAAGCACTTGTATTATTCTGTTACCTGTCTTTCACATTAAGATTTTTCCTACACCTCAGATGCCCCCAGACTTCCTTGGACCATCACCTGAAACAGAGGAACTATCTGCTAGGCTAGGTTAAAGAGCAACATATGTTATAAAAAGCACAGCTAAGAGGAGAAAAGAGCCTGTATCTCAGCATTTGCCCAAGCATGGAAAAAACTGTAGGCAAAAGGTACACAGAATTAGCTTAAATTACTTCAATACGTTTTCCCATCATTGAGCCACCTATCCTCCGCTTGTTCCTGTTCCTTGCAAAGAAAATGCACATACTGTTAAATCAGATGCCCTTCATCAGGCAGGCTCAAAAAGAAGAGAGGAGGCCATGCACTGCAGGGCAGAAGCAGGCATGGGGCAAGTGGAGGGAATAAGTGCAGGCAGTATTGTCATCAGGGACTCCAGCCTTTGAAACCATATTCTTACACTGGATCGAGATGAAGGCTGATGTGCTTGGGTACATGAAGGAAGTGAATTGTCCTTAAATTACACAAAATTAAGATGGCAGTTACATCTTTCACCTTCAAAGAGATTTTAATCCTTTTTATCCCACTAGCAAGTACATCTGTACATATGCATTCTGGCATAATACTAATGTGTTTTACATTAAAACAAAGAGCATGAGATCTTGGTTACGTGACAATTAATAATGCCAATGGAATTTTATTTCATCATGGTATTATCTTGTGGGTCACACACAAAATCACAAGATACTCCTCTATGTGTCCAAGAGCTCTCCTGTACACTAGATGTTAGTAATTTATTCACACACTATTTAAAAAAAATTTTGGGGATGCTTCTGGTAGTGAGAGTAATGAGATTCTTTTTCTCACCTTTCACTTGTAAGTAATTAATCTGGAGGGACTTATTGCTACTATCATTTAATTTATCTTCAGTATTTATGCAGGACAGCTGCACAACAGGGTAAATTATTACACCTCTTAAAGTCATTTATAGTTCAAAGATTTCTTTGTCACTGAGCACAAAGATGACTAGGAGTGTTAGACACTGTGTTAGATGCATAAATAGACTCAGCTGACTTAGCAAACATGTGACTAGCACACTACTGCTCAGAAATGTCTTGCAAAGTATAAGGTATGAAGCCAAAAAGGAAGTATAACGCAATATGTTCTTTAAAGTTATAATGGAACATATGAGAAAGAAAACACATTGCAGTATGGCTTACTCTGTGACTAGTCTAACCAGAAAAATAATTATAGTCAGCTCTCCATTAATACTGGGTGGATTATCAAATTTGGAAATAAATTATGCTAAGGATGCACAACAGCTGCCTTATTTCCAAACAGACCAATTAAAGCTGTCAGGGCTTATTAACTCATGCACAGCACCATCCAGGTTCAGCACTGCTGCTTCCAGCCCTGAGCTGGCAATGGGCATTCCAGTGCAAAAAGCACTTGGGCAAACCTGGAAGCATGGCACCCATACCCTTCAGTCCCACAGAAGGCAGAGTCTCCAGCTGTCATCTCATGCTGTAGTCCCTCCTGTCACATGGGCAAAGTCACACTGGGAAGGACCATACTTGACTGGCTGGTTACCAAGTGACATTCCTGACCAGCCTCAAACAGGATCAAGATTGTCACCTGTAAAAGCCCCAAGTTCAAGTTTGAAGATTAACTGATTTCTACAAAAGAGCAGTAGCACCAGAAGGGTTTGCATCATTTTGTCAAGAGATTTATGGAGCAGACAAACCTTGACCTTTCAGATCAATCCAAACTTTCTTCTTTCCTTTAAAATTGTTTTTTCTCTTAACTATGAGGGGTTTGGGGTACATTCAGGCTTTTCCTGAAAGAAGCATCATCTTTTCTAAGTAACAGTGCAATTAGTTCATATAATGAATTACTTCATATTCAACAATCAATTATTTATTGATTTTGATACTATTAATTCTTATTAATTTGATATGCTGTATCAATTTCGTTTTGGCCATTCCAGGGCTTTTACCTTAAGAATTCACCTTTTAAGAGGCATTTATCTTAACATAATCAAGTCATCTGTAGTTTACAGAATATGCACATAAAAATTAATTGAACTGCTTACTGAAAGTATTCTCCAGATCATTTCAAACTGCTGACACATTTTCTGAACCCTGAGGTGACTGATTCTAGGTACTGTGTGCACCGTTTCCCTGTTTCTTTCTATATGTACAAGGTTCCTGTTAAATTTAACTTTGAAAGATAGCTATGAGAGTGCTTTTCACCAACAAGCCTTTTTGTAGCAAGAGTATTGCATTCAATTCCCATATTTAGAAGATGGGAGCTGAAGTGTTGTTAGTCCACTGCTGGCGCTGCCCAGTGCAGTCAGCAACTCCTGGATCACACAGCAATATAAATGCTGCTTCGCTTCCAAATGGGGCTAAAATGCTGTGCAATGTAAACCTACAGAGACAGCTCTGAAGGAGATATCTTGAGTTCCAGGCATGGCACAGGTAATGCAGAGTGCCCTAGCAGCATCCCACTTTGGAGCCAGACTGCCCAGCAGCACCAGTGCCACGCCTGGAAACCCATGAAACCCAAGATGGCATCTTCAAGTGTCAAAGGCCCCTACCCAAAATTCTGCCCATACACAAAAGAATCTCTTTTTTTTTTTAATAGTATCGCTGCTGTTGTGTAAATAAAGTGTTGAAATGTTTGAGACAGTACTATGGGTAATTTTGATTATTTCTAAAAATAGAAATATTTCTGTTCTGCATGGAGAAGGCCCCGCACAAAATATATAGCAGTCTTGAGGTACCTGAAGGAGCTACGGGTAATCCAGGGAGGGACATGTTAGTTAGAGGGGCATATAGAGATAGGAAAAAGGGCAACAGTTTCAAGCTGAAAGTAAGTATATTTAGAGTAGGTATTAGGAAGAAATTCTTTACTGTGAGTGTGGTGACACTCGGCTAGATTGCCCAGGGAACTTGTGGATGCCCCATCCCTGGAAGTGTCCAAGGCCAGGCTGGATGGGGCTTTGAGCAAACTGGTCTGGTGGGAGGTGTCCCTGCCCATGAAGAGGGTTGGAACAAGATGATCTTTAAGGTTCTTCCCACCCCAAACTATTCTATGATTCTATAATTATTTGGAGTTATCAAGACTGAAGAGTAAATCTTGAGACCTAATAAAACTAGGTGACCAGGAAATTAATTTAAATTATGAGTAACCCAAGGAAAAGGTGATTTCAATTATTCACAGGCAATATTTACTTTTTAAATTCAAAACCACCTGGACTGTACTGAGGTAGTTTAATAAAAATATTTTGATCACTATAAATAAACAATCCATCAAGTTTAAAGCTGTGTAAGGAATTATGCAAAGAATGACAGACAGTAGAAGCATCACCCTTCAGTAATTACTGAAGTGCTTTTTGTTTTATTTAAATAAAACTAGTAGAACCTGTTCTGGAAAGAGCTACCCTCAATTTTGGAATGACAAACAGGCTTTCACGCTTGAACCTTAGACTAAACAGAGCCATAAAGAAGAACAAGATAAGACCTTAGAGATTATAGCTCCTGGGAGGGAAGACAATGTGAAATAAAAACACAAACCACATTGATGTTTTCTTCATAAAGAAAATACTTCAACCCAATGGGTAAGAGCTGTTGCTGAACTATTTCATAACTAGAGGGTGAAAGAAAAATGCAGAGTTGTAACAGATGTATTTGAGAAATAGTAAAAAAAATGTTCTGAAGCTACTTGTACAGATAGAGACAACCTGTTAAAGAAGGGTTTTCTCTTCCTCAGTCGATTTCAAACAATGTTTTGGAAATCTGAAGAAAGAAAAATAAGACTTTAACAGAGACTGACAGCATTGGCTCAGAAGCGGTCACAGATTCTTAACTCTAGTGCCTCACTAGTGCCCTACTTCATATTCTGTAGGCAAAAAACATTCCTCTGACCTCTTTCCACCATTCCAAAATTCTCTGAAACAACATTATTATGATACAGCTGTATCTATTTTTGTTGTCTCATTATGGAAATATTGTCATATTTGGTATTTTTGGGATTAGGTAGTGATTTTTATTATGGCTCCGTGTTTTCATTCAGGCAGGAAAAGTGGACTGAATGTGAGAACCCTGTTTTTACTCAAGGGCCTGGTACAGGGAGTCCAGCTTGAGGACTGGTGAAGCAGTCAGAGCAAGGCAGGCTTGGCACATTGGGTTAAAGGTCCTATGACAAGCTTCAGAAGTAATACCAATCAATGTCAGACCCACATAAACATCTTTGCCAAGATTACAGGGTTCAATGATCATTTCTCACACATAATTAAAGCAAATAATCATTCAGACGATCTACAAACTTTCCTAAGGCCACGTGCTTGTGTACAGCCTTTTAATCAGGAAAAAAAAATTAAACAACCCTGTATTAGAAATCACCTTTCTTGACATATAAAATGTTCACTATTGTTTATGAATGACAGAAGTGGAAAAATCCACTGGGCTTTAGATGCAAACAGAAGGCATTTACCAAATAGTAAAGTGGGCCAGTGTGAATGTTTGGAGTTCTTTTACAACCCATGCTGCATTTAAAAAAAAAAAATTTTTTCTTCTTCTAAAAGAGGGCAGCACCAGAAGACTGAAGTTTCTTCTAAGGGGATAGGATCTTACTATTTTACTGTCAATATTTTTGTTTGCATATTCTGCTTAGTAGCAGGATTCTTTAAACTTTTCAGAAATGTTTATGGTTTTGTTGTTTTTTTCTTAAATGGGGGTCTGGTTTTGACTATCTCCACTTTTGTATCAAGCCACACTGGAACAGCAAAAGCTATAGCTGATAAGCAGAGAGCAACTGATGTGCAGATCAGTAACTCCAGACTTTCAGAGAAACTGAGGAATCCCAAACCAGTAGCCACCCTTCAAAAACATGAGCATAAAGAAATACAGATCCAGAAAGGCTCTGCTTACTTTGAAAACATAAGTTTTGTTCAACTAAGCATCTGAATTAGCATCTAAATGCTTAAGTCACCCAACACAACTAAGACAGCAAGGTTACAATAATAAAAATATCACTTTGTTTATGAAGGAGCAATAAATTAAAATGCATATCCTTTATGAAGGAGCAATAAATTAAAATGCACACCCTGTAACTCAAGTGTAGGGATAAGGCAGAGTGGGGATTGACCTGCCAGGAGCACTCTGGTCCCATAGGTTCACTTGCCCACAGAGAAGAATTAATGCCACAGATAAGGGCTGCTAATAAGCAGTCCCATCTCAGCCGGGAGTGACATTGGTTCTAGAAAGTGGCCAAGGCTCTGGGGGGGCTTCCCTGAGCCACTCAGGACCCCAGAAGCCAGGCTGAGCATGCTGGCAGACCCATCCCCTGCGGAGCCCCCCGAGAAGAGCCAGGATGCTTCAAGGGGTGAAGCAAAGGGCTCACCCACAACTGGAAATCCTTCAGCCCCACAGGCCTAGCCTGGAGGATGCGATTTCCCCCTCCTTTCCATCACACCCTTGCAGCCAGGGAGAACTGCCTCAGCTGGAGAGATCCCACTGCCCCCGCTGCATCCCCCTTGCTACCACCCTACAGTCCAGAGGACAGAACCAAGAGCAGAGCCGCGGAAGGCCGGTCCAGCCCCTTCTGCCCGCAAATGGGGAGGAGGGGAAGGGGCACCCTTCCTCTAGAGCCTCCATCCCCCACCGGCGAGGTCCCCGCAGCACTGACCAGCCCGCTGCAGCTAATGGCGGCAGGGACCCGCCCGCCGCGCTCCCCCCGCCGCCAGCCCTCCCCGTGACTCGCTTCCTCCTCCGGCGGGCGGGAACTGGGAGGGGTGAGCTGCCGCCCTCACCCCCCCGAGAGGAGGCAGCAGCTCGCCGAGAGCCGCGGACACATCCGGAGGGAGGGAGGGAGAGAGGGAAAGAGAAAGGGAAGGAGGGAGGGAGGGAGGGACACCGCCGAGCCCCGCCGCCGGGGCGTGCCAGCAGCGGGCGTCCGACGCCGCCGACGCCGCGTACCCAGGTCCCTGCGCCCATCCCCGCCGCAGCGCCAAGATGCCCGCCGTGGATAAACTTCTTCTGGAAGAGGCTTTGCAGGACAGCCCGCAGGTAGCGGCTCCGCTGCTGGAAGCGAAGCAGGGGCGGGGGGAGCGACCGCGCCGCGGCTCCTGCCATAGGAGGACCCGGCCGCTCGCCCCGCCGCTGTGACGCACCGGAGCTGGCGGTACCGGTGGGCAGCCCGATGGGTTCGGCCGGGGCCGTGAGGGTTTGACACCTCCGGAGGGCCGAGGGGCAGCCGTGCCGTGGCGGGAAGAGGGGCAGGGCAGGGCAGGGCGGCAGGGCAGCGGGGCGGCTCTCGACGGGCGGAGAAGTGGGTCAGGGTGACTTCGCCTGTCAGAGCCGTCGGGGAGCGAGGATGCCGTGAAGCAAGTAAATGGCAGCAGTGTGGCGTCAGGGGAAGGTTTTGGCTTCCTACAGGCATTTGTCAAGGGAAAAGCAGTCAGTGTCTACTTCCTGAGGGCCTCCGGAGATCTTGCTGCATCCCAGTGCAGAGGGGCAGGGTGCCCTTTCTCCTCACATCCCTCAGAGAAGCCTCTTCCATTGGCTTTTCCCTCCCGCTGTCCCATCTGGGTGCGTGCTAAGATGACATTAAGGTGAGGTGTGTTGGGTAAGGGTAGGTGGGGCACGGCGTGGCTTCCTCCGAGGTCCCTGCGTGAAAGGGACACATCTGCTCTGCAAGTCACCTGGCCCTGGTGACAAGGAAGGTCACCATCACCATACCTGCTTTCTCCCCTCTGAAAGGTGCTAGTTGAGATACTGTAAGGACAGCTGAGGTGAGGTGCATCCCACCAAGGGTGATCTCCTAATGAAGGAGTCTGGAAAATGCAAACAGGTGGTTGCCACCCATTCCTTCCCAACCACTACAGGCAGAGGAGAACATCTCTCCCCTCATCACTGTGCTGCACCATGCCCCAGTGCTGGGACCCACCTTGGGAAGTGGGTGAAGTGACCCCTAAGAAGTGTGGAAACCTCACAGGAAAGAACAGGATGTCTTGTGATGGTTTTCAGGGGCGGGTGGGGGAGAGGTGTGAGGCCCTGAGAGCTTGGGGAAGAAGGAGGAAAGTTTGAGTGGAAGAGAGAAGTAATGGGAGGAGGAAAGAGTGAATTTCACAGTGTGGTGGAGAGGGTGCACTTGAGGGCAAAGCATGGTGCGAAGAGATACAAAAGTAGTGAAGCAGGGAAAGGAGAGCAAGGTGAATGAATATGGATCCTGTTCCCAAGTAGCCCTGTGTTGTAATCCTAACTTACTTGGTGATGGATCAGGAGGACAAATGAATAGGTATACTGTGAAGCAGATTACAGGGTCTTTTGTGAGACATTTTGAAGGAAAGGTTGGATATGCACCTGTCAGGACTTAATGAGTCTTGGGCCTCATCTTGTTCACCTCTTCTTATCCTGTTATTCAGTAAGTCTGTGAAATCCCATCCTAGTAAGAATGATTTTCATAGTCTGTTTGGTATGGCATATGTGGAATCTCCATCCTTGGAGGTTTTTCAAAACTCAACAGGAAAAAGTGTTGAGTAACCTGATGTAATATTAGAGTTAGCCCTGCTTTGAGCAGGGCTTTTGGCAAGGTGACCCACAGAGTTCATAACCAGACTGAATTGTTCTATATTCCACAGTTAACCAAAATATTCTAGATTTATTATGAGCAGGTATTAACATTTTAGTATTAACCTTCCCAGTGCGCTCTGGAGCTGAAGAACTTGACACGCAAGATAAGTGAACTAATTTACCCCTTCTGTCAACGCCTCCTTCAATGATTAAAAATGTAACACTGACTGAAAGCAGATGAACAATGCACTGAATTACATTTGGAGGTCTTCATCTTTCTTCTGACATGAAATGAGGGTTGTTACCAGCTCCTTTTCAGTTTCTGGAAATACCAGGCTGTGCATAAACCTGAGTGTTTGCAGGATATTTTGGCTTGATTTGGTCATTACTTTTTGTTCAACTCCTATAACTTTGAGAGGGAGTGGGATAATTTATTTTTTTATAGCAGTGCTAAAATGTATTTTTTTTAATGTGATGAAACAGGTATTTTTTCTAATATTTTATATTTTTATATTTTTATTACTTTTTTCTTGGGGAGTACTTCACAGCACAAGAGGATAGCCCTGTGAGCTGTGTGCTACAAAATCAAAGCAAAAAGGCAGTCTGTCCCACATAGCTTTCAGAATGGCAGCTTATGGGATCATTTAAGTCTTTGTAAAGTGACCTGATTATCCTCTGCTCTGTGCAGTTATTTGCAGCAATGCAGAGAGATAATAAAACGAGGGCATAACTTCACTTTTTCTAAACTGTATGAAATATGCGTATTGCATGCAAGACAGAAGAGAACTAGGCCAAAGTTATTTCTTCATCACTTTTCTGAAACCTGATTTCTCTCTCCAAAACAATATTGTACTGTTGTCTTTATTTGTCTCCAAGCACTGGGTGAAAAAACTGTGTCTTAATTTTGAAGAGTTTGGCCACCAAATAAGAGAGAAATTTATCCAAGCAGTCAAGGGCTATATTTGCATGAAAGAAGAAAATTTTTTGTATGTTTCCAGAAGCTGAGAGAATGAGGCCTCCTAAATGCTAGCAGTGTTTGAATTACTGGTTTATTTCAGCAGCATTAGCTTCTGTGCCAGAATTTGTCAAAACAGCAACAACAAAGATACACACATAGGTATTTTGTTGCAATAAGTTTAAAATGGTGTTCTTAAATATAAACTTTTCCAAGAATAACTTCCAAACTGCTTGAATCATTTATTGATTTTATTTTTTAACAATGTGCTTAATAACTGAGGCCAAGAATTTCATATATTATTTCCCAGAAATTATTTCATAAATTATTTCTTATATGTCAACTCATATATAGACATCTGAAAAACCGAAGCTGCAAAAATTCATTAAGATGTAGGAATCTGGCTGAAATTCCTCTGTTTGGAAACCTTTTCCAGGGTGCAGAAACATGTGATTTGTAGCATACTTCTGGCAATTTAATTTTAATTCTTAGGTCTTGGCTTGAGATTTGTCTTGGTAAACATTGTGTCAAGTTTTATCATTTTACTTTCCCTAGATTTATTTTTTAACCATCTTCATACCCTGTGCATTTTATGTGCTGCTGTAACACAAAACAAAGATGATGAGCACTGTATAGGTAGAACACAGTTTGTTGGCCTTAGTTTTGCTTGGTTTAATGCATCATTGAAAACAAAACATTTAAAACCAGATACTTTTTGAAAGCAGTATGTTTTCAATTACTGAAATAATGGTGAACTGTGAAAACTCACATGCCACTGTCCTTGCAGGGAAGTTCTGCACAAAGGTCCTTTATAAGTTTGGGTTCTTGGTATCCATTTCAATGACTTAGCCTTCCCTCTATTCTTTGGGTTTTATGTTTATTTTAAAGCAGTGCTTTGTACTGGGTATTTTCTTACATGCTAAGGTCTCAGACTAGTTTCCCAAATGTATTGACTGCCAAGATCTCCAAGGTAGACAGCACTGTAGCAGCTTAGCACGTTACCTGACTGAAATGCAGAGAGCTTTAGAGTTACTCCAGGTGTGTAAGTGCTCCCATGCAATGTGTAGAACAGAACCCAAGGACTGACTTTTTAGGTCACGTACCTTAACTGGTGAGCAAAACAAATTTTTGGCTTAGGTACTTCTTGGCAGAGATGAAATGATAGTTCATCTTTAGTCCAGGGTTCTTGAAGGATGCTGATTTTGAGTTTTTCAGGACAAAACAAAGTTGGCAGAGAGTTTTACAGAAGAATAAATGCCCTGGGGAAGTATGTGTGCTTCCTCTTAAAATTATGCAGCTACTTAAATCTTTCTAGAGACTGCAATAAGTTTCCTGGACTTGAAGCTGGATACTTTAGGTACATTAAAGATTCCTGTACTAGGAAGACAAATGAAGCACTTGCTCTGTTACAGGACTGATGTGGTTACTAAAGTACCGGGGTTTATGCATGCCTCTTGTGTAAGCACATGAATCTGATTAATGTTATATAAATTAGATAATTATCTGTATGGATGGAAAGATTGCCAGTTAGCATCAAATAGATTTGATATACCCAAGTTAAGACTAAGGATGGATCATAGCTTTGTTAAAGGGTCAGCATTCCCTCTTTCATTATTGTCTTCATCTAGCAAACTCTGGAGCTGGGTGTTATTCCAAGGTATCTTTGTTTCTCATTTTCAGGAGCTCTGTCAGCAATCTATTTCTTTGTCCCTGATGATTCCATGAAAACAAACCAAGGGAATTCAAGATAACAATACATTATGCTCTCCCCCATCCCCCTCCCCACCCCACCCCACCCCACCCCCCGTTTGCTGACAAGGATGAGCCATCAGAATGGAGAAAGTATGGAGTATCTCTGTATCTCTGAGTGGGTGTATACTGCTGTGCCTGTTGTTGTGGATGAACACTCAGTTGTTTGGTCCCATTACGTCAGCTAGCTTTGGCAGTGGCCCTTTAAGGGTTGCTCAAGACAGCTGAGAGTGAATAATACTCTGTAAATTATCTCATGGAAAGGGGTGCTTTTAATGCAGTCTGACATTAGAGAAGTAAAGTGAGCAAGCAGTGGTGTTGACCCAAGAGTCAACGTGGTTTGGATTACTGTAGTCAGCAAGCAGATATTCAGGATTTTTTGCATTCCTGGTTATGTTAGAAGGGCTGTCTATTAGTTAGAGCAAGAGTCTGGGAGTTGAGATTTGGCCGTAGCATTTTATCACTTCTCTTCCTTATGCCTCTGTTGACCTATCCATAATAGAAGGACTAATTTCTGCATGTTTTGAGATTCTTAAACAGAATCATGCAGAGTTAGAAGCTTTTATTTCTGATTATTTGTGTGTTTTGCTGCCATTTATTTACAGTCACAATTCTTTTTAATATTTTCACTTGGGACTAAACCTTTTGGCTTCTTTTAATTTATTGCAGACTCGGTCTTTGCTCAGTGTATTTGAAGAAGATGCAGGAACCCTTACTGAATATACAAACCAGTTGCTTCAGGCAATGCAACGAGTCTATGGTGCTCAGGTAATTTTCTGGTTGTGTTTCTTTTGTTCCATGTGCAGTAGGACATAAATTGCTATTATGATGCTGTGATTTACAATAAAGTTGCCAAGTACCTGCACCTCTTGTGGTTTAAGATGAGTTGTGGGTGTTTTCCATCTGATATCTCAGCCTTGATGTACAGAAGTCATCTGCATGGAAAGAATCTTACCTGCTGTGTCTGTCTCCAGACAGTTAATGAAAGAAAAATTGTGGTATGTCCTTATGGTACATTGGAAGCCCAGCCTTGGCAAAATTGCTTGCCTAAACATAGACACAATATACGGATAGGTTTTCATGCTCACTTCAGGCATTTAACTTAGATGCTGTGACTCACCACTTGGAAGGAATTGTCTAGGTCCATGGATTACAGAGAGAGTGTACACTTCAGGTCATACTGAAGTTGAGTACCTGAAGCAGTCAGCATGAAAAATGTGAGAGCAAGAGCAGAAAAAAAATAACACTTTCTAAGCAGTTAGATGACCTAGATAAGTAAATCCCTTCAAAAGTGAAATTTGGAAGGTAAATCATATCCAGTGCTGTGGAAAATATTTTTATAAATCTGAGTAATTGTCAGTGAAGCTAGGATTCCCATGTGCATAAAACTACATATTTCAAATACTGTATCTAGTTCTTTAAAGACATGTGCAGTAGAACTTTTTCAAATATTTATGTAGGTTAGATACCTGATTTCCATAGAAACAACAGCTTTTCTATTCTTAAACCAGTAAACTGGAGGACAAAGATGAGGGAAGTGGGAATATTTTTAATTTACTGGAAGACTGAGTACCCGATTCTTATGTTATCAGGAATCAGTTTAGCTGTAAAACTATTGCAAGTGTATGTCTGTTTGCTCTGAATGCCCTTTTGTGTGACTATTGGAATGACTTGCAAGAAAAAGCTGTCTGCCCAGGATCTAGCTACCTACACCTTGAAAATCCAGCTTTGGAGAGCCTCAAAGTCTTCATGTCCTTGCTCCTCATGCAAATACAGAGCAATCCAGAGACTTGCAGCACAGCTCAGATACTTAGAAAATAATATAGTGCATAGCAAAGGGCTGGAAAGGTGACATAGAATTAGCACTGCAAATCAGTGATTGGGATTTTGGTAGAGTCACTGAGCTTAAGAGTAGCAAGAGTGTGGGCATATTGGATGGTAGAAATCTGAGAGCAGAGAGCAGCTAAAAATGAAATAGGTGAAAGAAGGAAATAATGGTATAAATGTGGCTTCATTATTAAGTGTCCTGCTTGTGGACTACATGTTCCTTTGCCTGGCTGATGGTTTTCTAGGATGGCATTTCAGGAAGCGGTTACCCTGGCCTGTGATTCATCAAAAAAATGCTTTGTCTGCTTTCTTTCCATCTCATGTTTTTTAGCCTTCTCCATTCCTGTTGCTCCACAGTTATGAAATTTCCTCTTTTTTCTCACTGTTTCAGTGCACTTACTAATTTGTACTTCACAATACTACTGAATCTTATTTTTCCCAGCATTTCTTGGCCACTTTCTTCCTGCATATGTCCTGCTTCAGTGTGATCTAAATAATCAGTCACTTGTGAATATTGGATGTGTTCTTGAAACACCTCATTAGATTTTGATGCCATTTTGAAATGGGAAGTGCATAACAGTTGTTTAAAGTCAAGCTTTGTAAGGATGTGTAGGAGGTCATGCTACATTACCAATGACTTAGGCAAATTCAGGTTTGGTGGCTGGTATTAGGGACTTGACCAAGGGCAGTGGTTCAGCAATCAGTGCTCTTACTATTGCTGCTTCTGTCATTTAATTTCTTGGGAATGTTTTGACTTCATTTTGGGTTTGTGTTCTCTGGATCCAGTAATGACAAAAAAGTGACATTGCATTAGCAAGGAAGAGCTAGCTAGATTATAGAGATTAGATAAGTGGAAAAGTGAAACTTCTTGTGTTTGTTTTTTTTTTTTTTCTTTCTATATAGTTAAAAAAAATCTTGATTTTTTTTTTTTTTGTGAGCACTAAAAGAATACATTAAAATTGGGGCAGAATTCTGTTTTAAAAATAAAAATTAATGGAAATAATTAATTTAGCCATATACAGTGGTTAATTTCACAGAGAATATTAGTGTTTTATAGGCTAACATTGATTTCTAATTAATTTACCAAGCTTTGCAGATATCAATAGATCCTTTAAAGGGGCTGTTTCTGAATATTTCAAAGGAAGACATGCTTTCTTACTGAACTCACCCTCGATTTTTGAGAGGCACATGCCTTATTACAAAACTTTATGATTGCAGTTGCAACAGAAAGAGAAGTGTTATGCTGAAGATGAAAAACTAAACATGAATGGACAGTTAATAAAAAAAAATCTGTGTAATGTCTCTTTGCTGTCTAATACAACTTGAAAGACAATCAGTTTTGCACATGTGTTGTTAGGAGACACATTGTCTGGGCCTCACCAGGAACACATTAGCAGGTGCTACCCACCTTTTTCTTTTTGAGAGGGAACACGATTTTAGGAGAAAGAGTATAAAAGCTGAGGGTAATGTAAAACCTGGTTTTGAACTTGCCTTTTTATTTTCCTGATTTTTTTTTGTCTTTCCAAAGTTATTGTCATTCCCTGCTTGATTTCCTTATCTGTAAAATAGGAATTGGAGTTACTGACCTACTTTGAAGCAATGACATAAGTTCCGTTTGCACAGCAGTAAAAATGGTTGGAATCAGAGTCATGGCAATCAGACAAAACAGCAGTGGGTTGTACTAGTCCACAGCACTGAAAAATTGGGGTTTATGCTCCCTCAGAACAGTTATGATAGTTTAAAAAACATAATTCTTGTTTACTTCCTAACTACATTCTTAAGTTTAAAATTTTCCATGTCTCAACTATATTTTCAAGGTTTTCTGGAGTAATTTACTACTTTTTTGTGTTTCTTGTGATGATTTTAATGTAATTTTTATGTAATTCAAACCAATGTAGCTTTTTACCCAATAATAGCTTGCTGTCTCAGAGGAGTAGCAATGAGTACCAACTGCAATCTGTTAACTCTCCATCTGCATACAGTCATATATTTGTCCCAAAACACTGCTTTGTGTACAAAGCAGCAGTAAGTTTGTGACTTGATGGCTCAGGCTGCTCAAAACACTTGGATCAGTGTGTTTGAAAGGAATGTGAAAAAGAGAAATGCTTGCCCACAGGTTTTTAAAAACCCTTAGGACAGTGGGATTTTTTTTAACATGCTTCCCTTTTATGTTTAAGCTACTGCTAGGTGCTGGCGACCTAACTTTTAAGACTTACATAAATTGCAGCAGGGCTTAATTTTACATGCCTTTAACTTGTCTAATGACAGTAGGGCAATTCTTGGGATGGGTGCATTAGGGTGGGCTTCCGTAAACAATGTAAATGGACCTCTGAAAATTATTGTAAACTCTTTTTCTTCCAAGAGTAGAAGGAGGGATCTGCAGTGTCGTCTGGCAGGGTGTAGCAGCAGCTACACTGCCCAGGCTCCTGGAGCCACTTGATGTGGAAGGGCTGATAATGCCAGGCTGCAGCTGAGTGATGTCTTGCCAGCAGATTGCCTTTGGGTGCAAGGCTTTCAACACATGGCAAGCCCCTGGTTGCTGTGCAGGATGAGGACAGTGGTCTTAGCTCTTTGGGCACCCACACCAGGTGTGATGGGGCAGTGACTCTCTTTCACATATGAAGTTCTTTAGGGAAAAAGTGTTTGTGATGCTCCAAGGCAGATACAGTGTATGGTGCTGTGTTGAAGGAAAAGTCACAAGAACCAAATTGTATGAGCCCTGCTTGAGAAGTGAGGTTTGGTTGTTCTGGCAAGCCCATGTGTGTAAATATAGTAAAGCATTTTATGTATTAGTCAAATAAACCACATCCATGTGAGTGCATATTGTACTTCCTGCTGTTGCTCTCCCTTCTGTGCTATAGTACACTGAACCAGTTATCATGTTAGTGGACTTACAGAGGAAATCTTCCATATTGAGTTTATTCCTTTGATTCTTCCTCTTTGCAAGCAAGCCCTGATGCTGCATCTGGCATTACTGCTGTGTGCTTTCTGTGAATGTTGTGTTCACCATCCTAGGTATTTTATTACCTAAGCAGTTTGTAATACTGCAAGCAGGGAGTGTTAGAAAACTTGATTTACTTCAGTTGCATTCTGAGGTTCTTGTAATGGTGTATGAGCAAATTGTGCCCAGTTTACATTCCTGATTCCCCACTGCTGTAGTAAATTATTTTCAGTGCTTTACTATTATCTGCTATTCTCGATCATAATACAGAAATGGCTCAGCTGGGATCTTCACTTGGAATAAAATGCCATTTAGAAACTCAGGAGACTGTTATGTCTTTGCTGGCTATTAGAAGGGATAAACAGTTAAGCAGGTTAGAGGAAAGTAAGATGCATTATTTTGTCATTGGTAATAGATTTCATCTCGTTATTTCTGACAAATCTGTCTAGGTACTTCAACCAGTGGTGGTGGAAGAGGAAAAGAAAAAACATGTTGCCTTTATCAGTATATCCACAGAGAGATATATTTATCAATTATCATAGAGATATATATTTATCCATATTTTTATCAATGTATCAATGATAGATTCCCAGTATGTCATGGGAATTGTGAAGTGTAATTCTGTTCAGCATCTGTTTCTCTGTGAGCAGTTGCCTTGGAATTTCAGAGTCACAGGGGCAAAGCAGCAGCAGCCTGTGGGGCTCGCAGCCTTGTTGTGTCCAGACTCTTAAAGGAAACTCTTGACAATTATGGAATAGTCTTGGGCTATATGTAGCACATGACATGGGTGTCAGTTCAGCTTTTATCTGTCCAGGTCTGTTTCAGGTACTGCTTTATATCTGTGTTATTTCTCTCACTAAATTTATGGTTCCCCATGCTTTCATCCTTCAACAGTGCTGCTTGTTTCATCTTCCTGTGTATAGACTTCACTAGGCTTCTACATAGTAGATAGGTGTCAAGGGCTTTAGGGCATGCATAGATTTTCGTGTTTATTAGGTTGTATAGCTAACCTCAAGTGTTCAGAATTTTTAAATTTGGTCTTGTTAAACTAACGAGTAAGCACTGATATGTTTGGGTTTTTTTTAGTTGCTTTCTTTTTTGTGTCTGAGGGAACAACTGTGTTGCTTTTTCAAACAGTAAGATGTTTTTTCCCAAAACTTTTTGAAACAATAAAATTTTAAGTTAGTGGCTTGCAAGCTTTCAGTTCCGTGTAGAGAAGATTCAATAGAGCATCGGATAGGATAAACGCTTGCAATAAGTTACATTTGTCAGCACTAATGCCTGTGAAATACTGTATATATTTGCCAGCTGTTGCTAACAGAGGTAAACAGAGCATGAGAACTAATGTATTTACATTGTCATGGGAGTTGTCCATAATAGTGCCTATGAAGTGTTGTCACTGTGCCTGGAAGCAAGTTAACTTTGAACTAATCACGATCCGGAGATTTGAGCACTACAACAAGGAGGCCTGAATGTGTGGATACCCCACTGATAATAATTGTTTTACAAAAAACTGAAGAGATTATTTCCTACTGAACTAGACATCCTACTATATCTGCTTTTGCTGTTTTGCAGCAGAGCTTTGACTGATGTCTTCTAGTTCTTGAAGCTATTAGATGATCCTTTGCTGAACTGTTTACAAGTGCAAGGACTGGATGCCACGCTGTGAATCAGCAGCAGGGTGAGCCATATGTTAGCCTGATCTTGTAAAGTGCTGAGCACCCTGCAGAGGCTTAGCTTGTCTCAACCTCGGGTTCATGTTTCCAAGTCATTTAGTATGCAACACTAAGCCTGTAACATTTACTAGATTACTGGAGAATTCTGTTTTGTTGGAAGATGACATGCAGGTTTAGCCAGAGCAGCGTAAGGCGATTGTATGAAGACCCAGTTCTCTCTGTGCTGTGGTAAATGTGCTTTCTAATTCTGAGAGGATGAGAAGGCTGCATCTGCCTTGTGGATCTCTTCCTTCAATCACCTCACTGTTTGGGGTTTTTTAATCATTTTTTAAATTATTTTTTTTTCTCATTTATGAGGCATTAAGCTTTCCCAGATGTAAGCCAAATTGTATTATGATACCTTTCTTGCTTACATGAAGAAACCTTGGAAGTTCTGTGTGCTGGTTACTTGCAGAGCTTTAAAAATGTCCGTTTTAGCTGGAGTAGAACCTACTGGTTCACAGAAAGCTTAATTATATTGGGATTGAAATTGGGCATGTTGGGATAGTTCTCTGGCTTTAGAAGTTAATTTATAGCTCAACTTAATCCTTTACATGCCCTCAAATATGGAGTCTGTTAGATGACCATCTGCAGAAATATCTTCAGACTTCAATCTCTTAGCTTTCAGAGTTTATTTTGCAAAAATGCAAAAAAAAAAAAAAAAAAAAAAAAAACCCAAAAAAACCTGACTAAAAATGGATGGACTGTCTTACTGGTAAATGGTTAATGACATGGAGATTTTATTAGAAACATGTTACAGAAAAACATTCTCTCTTTGGATGATATGAACAGCTTGGTAAATAAAGGTGATAATAAAGAAGGTGGAATCAACACAGAAAATTACATGCCTTTGCTCTGGCACCAGATCAGGAAACAACAGTTGGACTTTTTCTTGCTGACTTATTTGAAGGAAGGGTAAGGTACTGAAATAACCTGAGAGTTAAGTAATGTTTTTGAATCTGTTTCTTAGTTTCTGGTAGCTTAATGCTTGATTCAAGTCACCACTTCCATTACTTTTCTATGTTAACTGTTCTTAGAGAACTTTATAAAAATCTGTTCCTAGGGCTATCATGCCCTAGCATGCCAGCCAAGATTAAAAAGGAACAATAGTCAGCACATCTTTAATTATACCTGATTGCTTGATACTTATTTTTGTACAGTCCTTCCTCCCTTCTGGTATATTTTTTAAAAATTAATGCTGCAGTGGTGTTTTCCCTGTCAAGTCATCTAATGAGAAGGAATGCATTTGCAAGGCCCAGTACTGGTTAATTTTGCCTTCATTTAGAGTACCTGGATTTCTGTTTGGAACTTTATTGAGTTACTGCCTGATACATCACCTCTCCCACTCCATAAATGGATGATGAATTCTGGAATGTCAAGGTAATGTGGAAGAGGTGTGGAGCAGGCAGTCAAGATTGTATCATAGCTTCCCTTTTGCTGTGGTGTACTGAATTTCAGTCACTTCAGGATAGAAGTAAATGTTGGAGTATTCCATGGGAAAATGGCTTGGAAACAGATTAAAACCTGTAAAAATAATTTGTCTGGATTTAGTGGAGCTGTCAGTTGAAGCAATGCAAACAACTTTTGAGACTGCTTAGTACTGGAGAAGGGGAGAGCGAGAAGGATGATTAGGAAGAAATGTGAAGAGGATTAAACCAAACTTTCTCAGATTAGTGCACTGAGCAATGCAGCACTAGGTCAGCAGAGCATTTTACCTACTTCCTGCTGATTATGCAATGTGACTGGGTTTCGATTTGCTTGCTTAATTTGATTTGTTTACAACTGTTTGAGTAGTGTGTGTGTGTTTGTTGTTGTGTTTTGTTTTCCTAGTGATGTAATGAATGATGTTGTACCTCTTAATAGGAAGGCAGGTCTGGCAGAGGTTGGCAGAGAGGAGGAAGGGATTGAGTAACAGGTTTGCTTGTAGAGTTCTGACACAAAGAAGCAAGCCTATAAATGAAAAATATGGCTGGCTGGCAACAATGGGACAACAATGATGTGTGGAACTGTTGTCCCAAAATCAGCCCAAAAGCCCAAAGTAAATTTTGTGTCAGGCCTTTACATCAATTTGTTCTGTACCTCTAGTAGTGTGTCATGAATGTCTGCTTGGGGACCTGTACGTGGCTGTTGTTACTTTGTCATACGCTTGATATCTTGTGGTTAACTTCTACTCCTTTGAGACCCTTGGGGTTTATATATTCACCTAGTACCCTGTCACATGCTGGAGGCTGCTCCTGGGGCATGCTGAGTGCTGGAAGATAGTACTTCCTCACACCTTTTTGCATTGTCCATCCTCTAACTGTCCCACAAAGATAAGTGATGATGCTTTTTGTCAGCCTTTGGATATTGGGTGAGGAAATTGAGGATCTGGTAGTAGCTTTGAGGATGGCTAATACAAACAAATAGGATGCTTTTGGTGTCAGCCTGTTACTCTTAAGCTACTTTTACTTGCTAGCAAGTTTAAGCCAGAAGCATTTATTTTACAAATTCAGAACAGGCCACACAGTTGCCTCCTTTGCAGGAATAAGTAAACTGAAACAAAGCAGAGGGGACGACATGTTTCTAACACTAGGTTTACTTCTAAAAATTTCTCTCACCCTGACCCAGCAGTACAACTGACAGATGGCATCCCAGTTGCTGTGTGAGGACTCAGGCCTTTGCAGTTCTTACTCAGCTCTGTCTCTGTGGTTGTGCATATGGAAAAGATCCCAGACTTGTGAACCTCTGCTTCTTTTTTAATTTTAAATTAGTTTCTGGCCTCCACCTCCACACATACAAACAAACCTTATCATGTCATCAGTCCACATGCAAGGAGTTTCATCCTTCCTGTCATCAAGTCATTGCTTGCTAGCTCTCACTTTGAAGGTGGCAGAGTCCCTCAGGTGTTTTTACAGCCTGGGGGCAGATAGTTGAGGCTTATTCCTCTGCTTGCCTGAGCCCTTAACAAGATTTGTTCATTTATTATAAGCCACATCCTCCTTTGCCATCCACTAGCTTTGGAAATACCTAAATACCAAGTGTTCGTGTAAAAGTGTTTTCATATTAAAAACTACACAATTGGCATAAGCAACCTTCAAGTCTTACATGAATTCTTGGAATTCTTATTGTGTGAAAGTGTAGTGCTCATTGCTAAGTGCTCTGAGACAAGAAACAAGCCTAATCCATCAGTGTGAGGTGCACATGATCTGAGTTTGGACCCAGCTCAACTCACTTCTGAGCCCTTGTTTGTACTTTGGAAGGCCTCATCTCCCATCTCCAGCCACCTGCAAGTACTGTCACCACAGGGTTTTAAGTTGGTCAGTATTAGCTCACCCATCTTTTCCTGTCAAGTGTTCACACACAACTGCTGTCACCTGGGCTGTGTCTGTGTCTCTGTGTTCTCTCTGAGCACCTGAGCACACTTAGGGCTCTGGCTGCAATGTTTGGACCTTGCTGTCCCTTTTAACCCTCCCTCCTGGCATGCCAAGGTGGTGCAGCAGCACCAGGCTGTAATGCAGTGTGCCTGAGGCCAAAGTAAAGGGTGTTTCAGACTCTCTGGCCCAGGTAGGTAGCTGTGCCATGCTCTGCATTCTCAGGACACGAAGAACAAGAGCAAACAAACTGCCCCGATTTTAATGGTTTTCCATATCAGCCCTGGCATAAAGGGTCCTGCTAAAGTAGATCAGAGGTTGCTTTGCATTTTACAAACTGTCTATGGCCTTCCATGTTTGGAGAGGAATAGATTAGGTTTAAGTTTAAAATGAAATGTGATTTGTTTTCTGCATTACTGAGGAAGAAAAAGATCTGACAGGGGTTAAGAGAGATCACAGTTCCCCTGACCTCTTTTTCTTTTATTCCAATTTTATTGTTAACAAATTAGAGGCAGACCAGTTGATATACCAGTGTCAGGAGTACACTAAGTAAAGCTTGACATATCCCTACAAGTCTTGCTTTGTTGAAGCACTTTCGTTGGCTATTTTAGTCATGGGAATACAAAATGTCTTATGTGCTCATCTGTACTCCTGTATCAATGAAAAGCACTGTAATTACATCAGTATATTGCCTGAGCATAAATGCATTTTATAAAGGCTTGTCTGCTGGTTCTCTTTATTGCTGTAGATTTTGGGGAAAGGTGAATAATCAATATGAAACATTCTTATGCTGGTATGGCAGCTTGCATGTTTGAGGTTGTTCTAGCTTTTTTATTTTAGGGGATGGGGAGAAAGTCAAACCCCAAACTATACCCCTGTACCTGTTATTACTGCTTCTCTATGCAGATATTTTGGGATTGGTTGTTAAGTTACAACCGAATATTTAAGTAGTTGCAGGTTCAGTTAAGCTGGTAAGAAAGTGGTAGTAATAGCAGAGCTAGACTTTTAATTATTTCTATTAACCTGTCACTTTTGTTTGCAGAATGAAATGTGTCTTGCTACACAACAGCTTTCGAAGCAGCTCCTTGCATATGAAAAGCAGGTATGTTCAACATACCTGTGATTTCTTTTTAGCCTCAGCAGTTGCCAGGAAGTCTTTGTAAAGAGTGTGGTTTCCAGAAGTGCTTAAGGTATTTGCTGTACTTGATTTCATGTGAAGGCTGTTGTAAAGTTCCCCAGGATGTGTAAGGGATTTAGGTCACTTCTAAGAGTTTTTTTCAGAACAACAACAAACCAAAAAAAATCCCAACAAAACCCCAACAAAACAAAACAAACTCAAAAAAGCATAAAATGTGAGTTAATAAATCTATGAAGATGCAGACCTGTTTGTTCCTATTGTATAAACATGACTTTAAAATTAGTATTGTAAGCATTAATTATATGTTGTCCAAAACCCATTCACCTAAAACAAGAAGAGAATGTAAAGAATATGTTTTAGTGAACTACTGTTTTTCCATTTAGTTTGATCTTTTATTGCATTTTGTAGGAGTATTCATTACCTTTTCAGTAAAACACATTCTGTTTTGCACTCATCTTTATTGATTTACAGACCAAATGTGTGTTTTTATTTTCAGCATTTTGCTTTAGGTAAAGGAGATGAAGAAGTGATATCTACCCTACATTACTTTTCAAAAGTTGTGGATGAGGTAATTTGAATTGCCAGTATTTTATTTGTGCAATATAGAGTACTTGCTGATTTTCTTTTGGCTTTTGTATTTCTTGATTCTGAGCCTTCCTATGTTGTGCCTGGGTTTTATAGAATCATTTGATTGAGGGGAAGGAAGTGTAGTATCACCCTTTCTCAAAGAACTCTTCAGCTCTGAAGAGTGCTAGAGCTGTTTCTGTGGCTTCATCCCACATGCTAAAATTTTAGAGGCCATGGATAACTCTTAACAGTTCACTAAGAGGAATCCCAATGATTTGACTTTTCCCTTAGGCTTTTCCTGCAGCCCATGTGCTCTCAAGGGATACTTGAAAAGAGCATTTGTTGTCACAAGTCTTGCACTTGTCTATGTGAACTGCGAATAAATCAAAATAAGAACTTTCTCTTTCTGGGGTACAAGAGAAGCATCCTGCTTGGGAACAGAGAGCTTCTCTGGTTCAGTCAGTCACATTTTCCCTCACAAGAACCTGCTTCATTCCTCAGCCTCCTTTTCTACCCTGTAGAAAAGCTACCCCTGTACCTGTTTCTCAATTGTCTGTTCGACAGGCATTGATTTGCCCTGGTTTAGTTTTGCAGTGGAAAATACTGACTTCATCCTTACCTGCATAACCCTGCCTAGAGCCTCCAGCATACCATGAGTTAATGGGCAGAATATCTTGTCCTAGTTTATAGTATAAGGCTCTGGCAGTGTGACTGACAGTTGTCCTTCCTGAACCCATCTAATATTCTTAGCATGCCATTGCTGACTTGAGAGCCTTGCTCTCATCCTAAACAGTGTCACACGAGTGGTTTAAATTATGTCTTGATATGCAGAATTTTAGAGAAGCACTTACAAAAAACAGGAACAGGAAACAGGCTCTGAAGGTAAAATATTTGAATGGGGCCTTTCAGTGTGGTTGTTCTCTGTTGTGATTGTGTCCCAGCTAACCCTCATGACTAGAAAGAGATTCTAGTCATGACAATGAGACTGTAATTCTGTAGTGTAGAGATTAACAAAAACTTGTTAATACAAGCTAATTACAGCTGAAATCCTGTCAAGTTAAGAATTAGAATGAATGGTCAAGTGAACCCTAATACAGTATGTGGGAGCTGAAAAGTTCTTGGAACCTTGGACAATGCTAGGCAGGAGTTAAGCTTTTAGAGGAAAATCCCCATTCATCTCACATATTTTGAGAAATCTATTTTAAGCATTGAATTACACTGTATCTTTTCTGTCTGCTGGGCACAAATGCCAGGCTATAGAGCTTCATTTTTGTTTGTTTGTTTGTTTACACTGTGTTTTAGAGCATTCCACTGTTCTCCTTTCCAGCTCAATATTCTTCATTCTGAACTGGCAAAACAGCTTGCAGATACAATGGTTCTCCCAATAATACAATTTCGGGAAAAGGATCTCACAGGTAAATTTTATCTTAAGTTTTCATTTTTCTTATGTGTTCCTTCTTGTTTATTTCATAATAATCTGCTACATAATGCCACGTAGTACTTTGTCCTTTGATGATTCCCAGAAAAGTTTTTTGTGTTGTTTTTTGTTTGCTGCTACAGAATTTCATGGACAGGTGCATGTTTTTACTTGGACATAAATAATGCAAGTTCAACACATAACAATTTATGTGCCTTGTGGTGCAAGTTTGAAAATACTCAGCTTTGTTCTTTACTGGGTCACTTTGCTTTTACACTAGTGTAATTTCACTCAAGTGACTGATGTTTTAATTACCTAAAGAAGGGAATTAACAGTGAATCTGGCTTACAGACAGTATTTATCCTACTTCAGAAGTGTATGTTTGCTTGAAAAACACAAGGAAGAATGTTGTGGGTTTTTTTTAATTTCAGGGTATAGTATATTGCCTCCGCTTTAAGGAATCAGTGCTCTTTATATCCTTGTCATCAAAGAGTAGTTCCAAGTAACCTGATTGCACAAACTTGGAAATTCATTACTTAAATAGCAAAGTAATAGTGCAGACAATTGGTGTCATCTCAAAAAAACCAAGTTCATATTCAAGGTGAAGGAGACTCTAACCTACTCAGGCAACAGAAACATGAGTTTCTACTGCAATTTTTTTTTTAAACAAGCTCACTTCTCGTCTCACTTACCTCTGTCTTGTTTATGACATCATTTTGATGGTAGATAAAAGAACTGCAGGGAAAAAAAAAAAAGTTTGGGTTCTCTGTATCTCATTTGTACTGTGAAGACATCAGGGCGTCTCTATTAGTGGATATCTTGTTTATCATATAATGTCAAAGATAAAGCAGTATGTGGATAGTAAGATCTTGGTTCTATGAACTTTCCCACCTCTTCAATATGGCTTCACTGATACAGTGATTCTACTCCCATCTTTATGGATTCTGCCCCCTGATTCATTAAAGAAGACATAAAAAGAAAACGCAAGTGAAGCCTGCAACCAAAGCCTCAACTGCTTCATGACAAAAAATACCACGTAAGCATTATCAGGAAGTTGTTCAGAACTGCCTATCTTTAATGATAGCGGTGGCCTTTTGTCATAACTAGCATACTGAAATGGTGCTTCTTTGGGTAAAGTAACACTGGCAGATAAGGAATCTCATTCCTAGTGATAACTTGCTCAATGAGTAAACTCACTCAACTCTTAATTTTCTATCTAATTTTCTCTAGCAGCTGATGAAGTTTATCTTTTTCAAGGCAGGGACAACCTAAGCATCTCTGCTTTGAAAGGACTGGAAGGAGTTAGGCAGTAAATGTGCCATAAAATGGTCTCAATTAAATGAAGTGTTTACAGCTCTTTTCACTTTGTTTGATTTCTCTTTTCCAGAAGTAAGCACCTTGAAAGACCTTTTTGGGCTTGCTAGCAACGGTATGTTTCCCTGTTTTGTTGTAATGGTGTGCACCTGTTATATCACAGAAGACATTCTTAATCTACACACACACATCACATTTCTAAAAAAAATAATATTCCTTGTCTGCAGAACATGACGTGTCCATGGCAAAGTATAGCAGGTTACCGAAAAGGAAAGAAAATGAAAAGGTAATGAACTTGAAAGGGAAAAAGAAAAATTTTCATCAGCCTTCTGTCTGTGACATTGTTCACATTTGAACTTGGGAGTGTTCATCAGTTAAATTCACAGTTGCTCAGGAGTACTTGTGATTTTGTTTCCAAGCAGACACAGAGCTTATAAACAGCAATTCAGCAAAGTTATACCTGTTTTCTCCAAGTTAGACAAGTGATCAAGTATTCTGCTGAACTAGAGCCCTTCATATTCTGGGGACTTCTTCAGACAGAGATAATCCAAGTGGCTATAAATAGATTTCTGTAGGCCTACTGTTGTACAGCTGATGCTGTATCACTGGGTACAATTCATTGTGAACTGTCACCGAAGCCTTGTGTCTGCTGTTCATGAAGCATTCCAATTTTTCTCATCTGCCCTCCTGATAAATTTCTCTGTATGGATTGTCATTCCACTTACAATACACATAACTCTGTTGTTGGGATTGGTTTACTTTTTTTTTTTTCCCCCACCAGACCACTGTCCCAAAATCTGTCTCTGTATGCCAAAAAAGTGTGTGATGGGCTCTATCCTAAGAGTGCATCCATTCTACAGGATGGTCCTTTAAAGGAAATGTGCTACAGGACAGAATGTCTTACAGCATACTGTGAATTACTTAACTCCCAATTCTGCATTAGTAGGCTTGTGTTGTAATCTCAGATGCAAATGAGTTTCTTGCACTGAGATAAGCTTCAGAGTGTTAGTTGTGGTAGTTATGTGGTTTATAATCACAGGGGCTCCCCAAATGCTTAAGTGTGTTGCCAGGGAAGGGCTTGAAGTACTTGTTTTGGATTTTGGATTTCCTTTCCTAGTTTCTCTCTCATCCTTTATTTTAATGTGGAGAAGTTCTGCTAGGAGAGTTGTTTCAAGATAACTTGAAAATAATCAGTAAATATATCCATATGCAGAAATAACACTTTGTCAACTTCTTTATCAATTTTTATTCAGCTTAAGGCAGAAGTTGCAAAAGAAGTGGCAAATGCAAGAAGAAAGCAGCACCTTTCATCTCTGCAATACTACTGTGCCCTGAATGCTCTGCAGTACAGGAAGAGAGTGGCAATGGTGGAACCTATGCTAGGATATACACGAGGACAGGTATGGACAATTAAATGTCTTTATCACTTGAGCATGTGTCTGAGAAAAACAAAACATTGTAGTTCTGGATTTTTAAAATTTTTTGGTTTTGAGAATCAATTAATGGGGGAGGGTAAACGTTTATTTAGTTTGCCTTGTTTCTAACAACTGATTTTGTTTGTGGCAGATAGCTGAATGTTTAGATATTTGGGAATGACACCAGTGGAAAAAAAATCCAATAAACTTAGATGCAAAATCAGCCTGTCATTAATTTTTTCACTCCAAGCTATCAGTGCAGCAGCATTTACTGCCACTGTTTACTTTGTCTGCACAAACTCTCCTATGTGGCAGTTCCCTTCCTGGCACATAATGTTCAGCATACTGATGAGGAGTGTACACGATAGGGAACAGAGCATGCAGTGGAGAACTGGAAGGGCAGAACTGTGGAGTGGATTGAGCATAAAGCTGGCAAATTGTCTTTCTAATCTTTATTCTGCCAGCAATTTATTAGAGCATTTCTCAAGTCTGTAAAATGCAGTAGTCATACTGATAATCTGAGTCTCCAGGATCAGGAGGATCAACAAACTGGTATTTTCACAGCACTTCATTCTTATTACCACCCATTATAAGGGTCTGTTTTGCTTTGGCATCAATGAAAGAAAGCATTGGGAGAATGAGAACTGGGCTATGAAAACAGAAAAAATGGGTGCAGTGTTCTGGTTGAGATTGAAGTGTGGATCATCATCTCCATTGTCTCATGTCTTTTGCAGAGCATGTGCCCCATATAAAACAGATAATAAATAGGAATTCAGTCACTTTTCTCACATGAGAGTTCACATAGTTTCTCTGCTGTAATAATTATACTGAATGAGGGAATTGCCTTGGTCTTCTTTACTGGAAGCCAAACATTACTTTCTCTACCTGTATCTTGTCTGGTAGAGCTGCCCAGTCTTGGTGCTTGCTGACTACAGGAAAGTCAGGTTGTCATGGGTATGACTGAGTAGCCAGAAGCCACTTGATACTGATTCTTAAAGATTATAAACTGTCCTTCAGCCCAAGGGTATATTTTCTGTATTAATTACTCAAAATGTGTTTTATATTTCACATTTCCAACAAATGAGCAGGCTGTAAGGAATTTTTTTAAGAAAATGTGGCTAATATTGCCATTACTTGACAAAAAATTGACATGAACATCTAAGGTAGACATGTCAGTCAGTCATCATCAGTGGAATATAAAGCTCTTCCCTCCTGAAGTAGGCTTCTGAAATAAAATAGGTGAATCATTCTTTAAGGGAGAATGCTTTCTCTCCTTTGGCTGTAAAATGAGTCTGTAGTCAATAACATGGCTGCAGAAATCTGAGTTACGGGCGAGAGGCATCCCACATCCCAAGGTTAGGGAAAAGGAGTAATCACAAGTAAAATTGGATTAAATAACTAATAAAATGCTTAAGAGCCAAGAATTTGCTTTTACATCTCTTTCTGGAGTAGTTCACTCATTTTTCCTTTTTTAAAAAAGGTAATTAATTGAACACATGCACTAGCTATGTCCATGTTTCTGACAGTTGCCAGGAGGTCCTAATGACTGCGTGCCCCACAGCAGGTAATCCAAGGTCACATCTACACTGAGTACTTTGTTCCTGTTTCGTGCCTGCTGAGCCCTTACCAGCTAAGGGCATTCATCTTCTGTCACAAAATATGCACTTTGGCCTTAGTAGCTTTTTTTAGCTCATTCCGTAAAACAAAATCCATGGTAAATCTGTAGTGGATGCTCTGGAGGCTTCAGCAAGCACTGCTACACTTCATCACTTTCCAGGATGACTTTGCTACAGCAGTAAAAAACTTTCAAGGCAGGAGTTTTCAGTCCAGGTTGGACTGCTAAATCTAATGGATGCTTTGTGTCTCATTCCTTTTGGTTTGGTGGCTCATAAATCTGCCAGACCCAGTTGTGTTCAGTGCTGGTATGGGAGCAGGTTACCCATTCCCTTATTTCAGTCATTTAGCGAGTTAATTTGGAACATACCTATCAGCAGCCAGGAGCTTCTGTGTGTAGAAGGGTGTGTGAAAGGGTGGAAAGCTGAAAAAGTGAGAAATACAGAGCTGTTTCCATCATGGTTTTGATTGCCAGCCCAAAGTATCAGTCATAAAGGAATCGCTGTTATCACAGTCCCCACAATCTGTTATTTGTCTGCCAAAGACAAGATAACTTCCAGTGTCTGTTGTTTTCTGGTTTTTTTTATTATTCAATTTATATTTTTCAGATCAACTTTTTTAAGAAAGGAGCAGAGATGTTTTCCAGAAGAATGGACAGCTTTTTGTCATCTGTTTCAGACATGGTTCAGAGGTAACACAGTACTCCAGTGCTGTAACCTTCAGCTCATAATAGAAAGGTTTCTTTCTCTGTTTCTTTCTCATGGGAACCCTTGCATGCTTTCTATTGCACTGTTGGTTATGTTTTGTTAAAGCAGCAGGTGAGAAGAAGGTATGTTTGTACATGGAAAGGAAAATGTTGTCAGTGCACTGCAGAGAGTATTTTTACAGTATAGCTAGAAACTATTTTTACTGAAAACTATAATTTACTGAAACATGTCCACGTGCTTTCTTACATCCTTGTGTTTGCTCATGGACAGAAAACATGGAATCTTGTCTTGAAGTGAGTTAGCAGAATTAATATAATAGAGTTAAAGTGCATTCTGAATTAGAGGTATTTATATTTGCCAGGTCTCCTGTAAAAATGCTGTAACAATAAACCATTAACCTCACAAAGAAGGATTTGAGGCCTATAGCATTTGATGTCATAGCTACACAAGGCAAACAAAACATATTCATTGTACCCAGTTCAGCTTGTGTCAGTCCACTGAGTTCAACCTGCTTTGGCTAAGTCCTTATTTCAATAAGCTGCCTCACTTCTGTACTCCTAATGTTGTGATTATTTTTTCTTCCTCCCTTCCCTCTCCCCCCTTGTAGTTAAGATCCACATTTTCTCTGTAATTAAGTCATGTAAAGTTTACATTTAAAATGTAATCATATTAGAGAGAATATTAATCATTTCTCTTAAATCATCTGCCCAAGTCCTTCACTTTATTCCTTCATACATTTCATATTGGACTGTATCCAAATCATTACTTATTCTGACTCTATTTTAAATAATGCATACTTGTTGAGAACAGTGTTATGAATAATCTCCCTGTATAGTAGATCCTTTCACTAAATGATTCTTTGCTTCCTGTTCCTTTATACTTACTTACATATATCTTTTCACACTTCTGAAATAAATCCTCCTAGAATCTACATAGGATTTGTACTAGCCTGGAAGACAGATTTTAGACTCCCTTGGAATGGTGCCTGTTATTTAGTAAAGCTAGAGTGCCTTGCTTGTGTCTACAGGTACAGCAAGGATCCTGCCACTAGATCCTCACCTTATAATAAGCCCTTCTTTTCCAAAGTCTGATAGTACCCAGTAGTTAATGGAAGTAAAAATAGGCAGCTTAGTTGCCTTGCTAAGTTTGGGTTTTGTGTTTTAAGTGTCACACAGCAGAGCTTGTAAGTATAACTCAAATCTAACTAGTATGGGAGTATGGTGCCCTTAGAAAATACCAAAAGAGAAGCTTGCAACATTCTGAATGACACTGTGCAGCTTAGCAATTACTGACACAGGACATGGTTTCAAGACTTAAGATTACACAGCCACTGAAAACCATGCTGCCTACTCCTTTCCTTCTTTAGTGCTGGGGATCGCAAGGCCTCAGTGAGTCAGGCCTGCTTGCTAATCAAGCTAAAAGCTTTTTATTTGTCAGATTTGTTTTCTTAGAACAACAAGCTGCTGAGATCCTTTGTGCAGCTGCAGAATTTCAGCAGTGAGGTAGCTGTGTGTCTATTTAAGCTGATTGTGAAACTGAGTCTTCATATTTAAAAGTATTTACGTGTATACAGTGACTGTGGCTAACAGTGTAAAAAACAAGTAAGGAAAGACAGATCACTGAAATACTCTCAGTAACCAACTGGTCCAATTGCCACAAATGCACAGAACTTGAGAATTGTCAGCTTTTCACTCCTTTTTGCCTTTGAGGTAGGAGAAACATGCCTTAGGAAGAGGAACTATGAAGATGCCAGGGCAGTTTTGTCAGAAGCAATTTGTGATGCAACCAAAGTGACTAATTGAAGGATTCACTGAAGTAGTGCTTATGTAAAAATTGACAACAATGTTCCATTTTATTTCAAAATGGATTTTAAATAATTCCTATTCTGGCATTTAGTGATAATGTTGAAAGGCTAGTGCTTTGCAAAATATGCTCTAATTTAATTCAGTTCTGGTGAATTTACTCAGCCTTTTATAAATGCCTCTCATGTGGCTCGGCTAAGTGTTAAGATACAGCTGGTGTAATTTTCAAGGTCATATGGGAGCTTGGGAAGTCTCAGCATTTTGAAGATGTGGAAAAGCTGTAAGTAAGCTAACATGAAACAGACTTAACACTGTGATGTAGGAGTGACTCTTCATCTGGCTAGTCACGTGCTGCTTAGTGCCACTTAAGTGTAGCATTGTGTCTTTACTTCAAAAGTTACAGGATATCACCAACTTTTACAAAAGACTGGGGAGAGAAATGGGAGAAGAATCACATGGTTTTTCCTTGTAGTTTTCCTCAGGCTTTTTGTCACTGTCAGAGACAGGATAGTGTACTACCTGGATCTCTGGTCCTGCTGTGTACAGCCCATGTGATAATGTTAAAAAAAGTTTAGCCACTTGGGCAGGTAGGAGGTTTAAGGTTGCTTATTGCATAGGTGCAGGTTTTAGGGAATTTCTAAGGTATGTAATGACAAGTGTTCTTACATTCCCACCCCATGAGTTTTCCTAGTAGCTTGGATACAGTTAATAACTCCTTAAGTTTGGAAAAGTCAACAAAGAAATTAAATATTTGCTGGTATTGTTTCTCTGAAAGTCAAAGTAAAGCTGATGCAGTATGGACCTCAAGAGTTAATCTACTCCACTCTCCTGCTGAGAGCAGGGGCAGCTAGAGCAGAGTGCTCAGCACTGCTTGCAGTTGAATTTTGAGCAATCTCTGTCCCTCTCTTACACCTAGCACACAGAGAATTTGGTTGCAGCTTGCATCCACTGTCTCATGCTTTCACTGTGCACCTCCAAGAAGGATAGATCTGCTGCATACTCTCCCATCAGGTAGTTAAGCTAGCAGTAAGGTCCTCCCCCTCAGCCTTCATTTCATGAGGCTGCAAAAATTCTCACAGCTTCTTCTCATGTCAGGTGTTTTGGCCCCCTAGTCATCTTGGTGCCTCTTCACTTGATTTGGTCTCATTTGTTGCTGTCTTTCATGTGTTGGGTCACCAAAAGTAGTCACAGTACTCTTGTTGGAGTCTCATAAGTGCTGAACAGATGGGAAGAATTACTTTCTTTGAAACTCTGGATATACTCTTGCCCTTGCAGCCCAAGATTTGACTATCTTAATTGCCACAAGGGCATAGTGCTGGCTTATGTTCATCTTGTTCTCCAGGATACCCAAGTCCTTTGCTGAAAGTTGTTTTCCATCCAGATGCCTCCTATTTGTTACAGCTGTATTCCATCCCAGGCAGGACTTTGTCCCTGCTGAACTTCACCAGGTTCCTATCTACCCCTTTCTGTAGCATGCTGAAGTTTCTCTGAACAGCACCCCTCCACTCTGCCATAGCTGTGAACTGGTCTTTCACTCTTCCCAGTTTAGTGTCATTTGCTCCCATGGGTTGTCTGGCTCTCACTGAAGTTACTGTAAACCTTTAAGCCTCACTACTTGGCACATGAGGACCAGCACTAATAGCTGGATACCAGCTGGGCTTTGCCTCACTGGTAACAACTCTTAGAGATCGGTAGCCCAGCCATGCCTTCTACTCATCCTGCAGTTGACTTCTCCAGTTTGTATTTCACCAGTTTGGGTATAGGGATGCTATGATGGACCATGTGAATGGTCTGGCTGAAGTCAAGTGGAACAGTGTGCACCACTCTCCTGCTCATCGATCTATCCTTTGCCTCACAAAAGGCAATTGGGATGGTCAGGAATTGTTTTCCCACAATAAATCTGTGCTGTCAGTTGCCAGTTGCTTTCTTGTCCCTTGTGTGCTTGGAGATGTCTGGAGAAATTGCTCTGTAACTTTCCCAGGAACTGAGGTATGGCTGACTGGCTTAGCCACACTTAGTCACGTGGAATCTACTTCCCCAGATTCTTTTTATTGCCTGTCCCTAAAGCAGGTGTGACACTTGCCTTCTTTTTTTTGTCCCAGTTGTTAGGAACCTTCCCTGACTGCAGTGAACTTTTGAAGCTGATAGAGACATAACCCAGCTCCCTCAGGACCTTGGTTCACAGACACGTAGCCAGACCTGAGTTTCACAGAAGGGCAGCACAAACTTCTGCTTCCTTGTCCACAGATGCACCTGATAATACTTGCAGCTTACATAGAAATCTAAGCCCTCTGATGTAAAGTTTATCTAATAGTTGTTGGTTGTTTTTTTAATTATAGTATTAATTATGTCTCATTTTCAAAACAGCAGGCCTTTAATTGTTGTCTCATTATGCCCCCTGCATTGATGTGTATTGATCAGCAGAGCCTGCCAGTGAAACACAGACTTATTAAGGTTGATGGAAACAAGGCAGGTTTATTAGTGTGATGGGACTGTCAAGTGGTCTGTGGGAACCTCTGAAAATTAAGTGGCCCCAAACAATTGTCTGACAATAGAGCTGGAAAAAAAAAAAAGATGAAGTTATTTTACTGGCATATGATGCTGACTCTGACTCTCATTGCTTGCTTGTTCTGTAAAATGGCTGCTCTGTTTCCCCCTTAATGCCAGATGCCAAATACATAGATACTCAGCATTGCAGTATGTATCTGTATGATGCTTCTACAATTAATTATCAGTTACTTTCTGATTTAAATTTTACATTCAGATACCCTTTCACTGTTACCACTTTCAGCAAACTGAATTTTTACAGTTACATTCAAAAAAGAGCTGAATTCTGCCAGCCTGCATTTCAGAATACAGGGATGTTTTCTGAATCACACCAAAGTGGAAGGCAGTATTATAAACAAAAGTTAAAGCTAAAATGAGACTTGAACTGTGTAATTTTTTATTCTGTTGTTCTGAGTTCATGGGAAATCTAGTGTTGGAAATCCGTGATAAGTTAATAGGTGGTCTCATGGCTGGAATTCCTGCATGTTATGCAGCTGCAGGAATTAGAGAAAGTTCTGTGAAAGCCAAGAGATAGAATCATAGAATCATAATGGTTGGAAAGGACCTTCAGGATCACCAGGTCCAACCATCTACTGGATCATCTGCTCCACTATAACCACTAAATAATCTCCCAAATATACTATAGTAAAGCCTACTTTGAATTACACCTCTATGCTGAGGCAACATCTGTACATGCTCAGCAGTGTAAATTCATGTAAGCCTTGCTTTTAGAAGCTTTCTCTCTCAAAAAATAAACTTAACTCTTCACTCACAACATTTAAGCATTTCTCATCTGCTCATGGTAATTTTACAGAAACTACAGAAATTCTCATAATTATCTCGATTTGTCTGGGGAAAGAAGAAAATTATATTTAGTAGAAATAGCAAAAAAGAAATCAAAGCTACTGTATGAGACATATTGAGGGTAACACCTTTAAGCTGGGCTTTCAAAATAAAGAACATGGGGAAATCCTAACTGTGCTTTTTACTGCCAGCCTGCCAAAGATCGCCTTATTTTTCTTAAAACATGTTTAATAGCTTCAGAAAATATACATTTTGTCTCTTTAGCCACAGCTGACATTTTCTGGGGCCAGTTCCCTGATGTGTACCTCTTCTTTCCATTCTTTCCTAACTGCAATGATTTATCTGATCTTTAGAGAGTACCTTGGACAAGTGGTCTTACACTGCATTTCTTACAAAGCCTATTCTAGAAATAGGCTTTATCTTCATGCTACACTCCAGTACAATCTCAACTGATATTTTTGTTCATTTTGTGTTACAGATGTTAGTTATGCTGTGGCATAAATTGACCAGTGATGGCTTTGGTTTCTTGTTGTGTTGTTTTCTTTCCAGTATACAGGGAGAGCTGGATGCTGAAGCTGAAAAAATGAGGATATCCCAGCAGGACTTAATTGCAGTTAACGAATCTGTTTACACCCCAGATGCTGATGTAACTTCACCTGCTATCAATAGAAATCTCATCCAGAAGGCTGGATACCTTAATCTTAGAAAGTAAGAAGTCTGTTGTTACCTGCTGCTTTTTTAATTGCTGACTAGTTGCTACATTATTTTTTTTAGGTTGTAAAGACTCCTCAGGTGATAAAGTTTGAGGCTTCTGGGTCAGTGGTAGCTGTACCCTTCAGCTCCTAAGTATCTCTGTAGTCTTTGGAAATGTGTTTTAGAAGCATAAACCAAATTAGAGGCATTTGAGACAATTTTCCTGAAAACAAAAGTTTAGTTCTGGCTGAATTCATCTACAGGGAGGATTTCTTGCATTAAAGTGACTAAAAATTAGAAAATGATGGGGCTGGGTTCAGATTGTTGCCAGCTGTTAGGGCTAATGAAAACTTAGTTAATGTATGTTTTCATAAATTACCTTTTTTACATAAATAAAAGCATTGTATTGAATATATATGTACTATACATAGAGTTATCTCTGCAGATTTTTCAATTAAAATCTTCCATCAACAACCATAGGAGCTATGTATATTGGTGGCATATATTAACTGTTTATGTGTTTGATTAACTATAAATTTATTTCTGTTTATAGGGGATTGATTAGGTGGGGATTTTTTGGCTGTGGGGGTTTTTAGGGTTATTTTTTGTTTGGAGGGGTTTTTTATATGAGTGACATTTATACTGTAGCATTCAAAGAGCTGGACTACAATGTAACATAACTTCAGCTCCAGGGAGAAGATAAACTATGGGATACTACTTACTGAAGATACATTTGTAATGATTCTTTGTGCTGAAATTGTGCATGCTGCTCTACAGCTTGAAAATACCTTTTTTTCTTTTTTTTTTTTTTTTTTTTTTTTTTAAACTAGCAATAGTATTTCATGCCAATTGCTTAATATCAATAATTATTTTATTCCTTAGATAGAAGATACTGCAGACAATGTTTTTATCTTGGGATGTTTGGAATTAGTCTAATTCTTCAGCTTTCATTAAAGATCAGTCTCTGGTGGGGATAGGTGCTGCTTTTATTTCTTAAGAGAGACTCATCACAAAAAAATCCCTGGCTTGAACCTGAAGTTCAGATTAGCATCAGGATACGTTTGCAGCTTCATACATTTGGAATCATTGCTAAATAGTAATGAGTCTTTTTGCACTGCCTCTTCAGTAAAACAGGTCTGGTGACTACAACTTGGGAAAGACTGTATTTCTTCACTCAAGGTGGCAACCTGATGTGTCAGCCAAGGGGTGCAGTAGCTGGAGGATTGATTCAAGACCTGGACAACTGCTCTGTTATGGCTGTAGACTGTGAAGACAGAAGATACTGCTTTCAGATCACTACTCCTACAGGCAAAGCGTATGAGACAGATTTTGTTTGGGGGCAGCCACTCACACCTACTGCTTTCAGATGCTGTTTCATGTAAAACATGCTTGCTACAATAGTTAGATGTTCTGGGTTTCCAGAAGAGTGTTGCCAAATCAAAAGCATGTTCCTTCCAGTCCTCTCTCACAACTGCCTGAGCAGCACATGTGGTATCCTTTAGCTGCAGTTTATTTGTGATTTTTGTTCCTGTGGTTGTTAATAGTTAAAAAGCTTTTTCCTGTTATTGTAAGATCTGTAGTCAAATGGGTCCACTGTTAGCACTGATACGTTGTGTTTGTATTTTAGGGGTATAACCCTTCAAGCAGAAAGCAAGAAAGAATACGAGGAGGTAAAAATATTTTCTTAAGGTTGTTAGTCTTCTGTACAAGTGAGCTTGAAGAATTCAATTTTATTTTTCCCTTCCAGTGGATATGTGCCATCAACAACATCTCCAGACAGATCTATCTCACTGACAATCCCGAGGTGAGAGCTTATTTCTATCTCCCAGTCTGTTCCTTTCAACTTGCTTTCCTGTTGTTATTTCCATGGCAATGCAAAGTACATGTGTAATAGTTTGGTTTTGTTTTCATAGGCAGCTGCAATCAAGTTAAATCAGACAGCCCTACAGGCAGTGACTCCCATTACCAGCTTTGGGAAAAAGCACGAAGTTCATCACTCCAGGTAACGTTCTCAGTTGCAGGAACTGTGTGCAGAGACTGTGTGCTCAGTTGTGCTCTTCTCACAGGGCAACAGGCACCCAGGAGAAGGCTCTTTCTAGGCCCTGGCTTTACTAGCCTGTGTATTCCAGCAAATTCCTCGCTACTACTGATATTTCCTACTGAAAGCCATATGTAAGAGCTGCTCAGTGTTGCTTCTAGCTCTGCATCACAGCTTCTTGCAGTTGCCATTGGGATTTTGATGTTTCTGAGAAAAACACACAGTGCTTTTAATTTATCTGTGCTTTGCTGGAAGGGAATGACTTGTAATGTGAGTAATACAGCAGAGTCCCCAGTACACATTGAAAGAAGTATATTCTTGCATATTTCCTCAAGTAGCTGCTGTCAGTTTGTCACAGGAATATGCCTTACACTGCTGTAGAATGATGACTGTTCTCTCGTGCTCATTCAGGTCAATCAAAAAAGCTCCCATCCATAAATTGTTAATAATGTTCTGGGATATGCTTGTATTAAAAATGAGTATTTCAGGTATTGTTTCTTTGTGTCCACATGATTCTAGCATCTTGCCCAGTGAGAATTCTTCAGACTTCATCATCAGAATTGGCTTTCAAGCCCACTGCTGGACTGAAATTCCACTGTCAGTGTGATAAAATAGGGCAATTTTTTGTCACACTGACTTCAACATGAAGAGACTTTTCTGCAAGTTTTGTCAAAAAAATTTGTAAATTCTGACTCAGACATTTACTTCTAGAAATACAAACCTTTTCTAGATCTTCTGCCTTTCAGGCCAGTGCCTTTGTTATGATTTATGATTCCCTTTAATATGATTGCTTACTGATTTCAAAGTTTTCCTATAGCCGTGGGGAATGGCAGACAATTTCACTATAATTTTATTACAGTACAGCTTTTTCACTTTGATTAGATTTATAGAAGACTACTGCTATTACACTGGGCAAAGCAAATAGTTATTTCATTGACAACTAATCTCCCAAATCATTTTACATCTATTTGCAACCAGAAAGCTTTCTAGAACTAGAAAATGCTGCCAAAAAGCCAAATGCCCTCCATATGTAATTGTGTGTGTATAGTTATGGCTTTTGCGGCTGTGGGCAACTTTTCATTTAATTCTTTGGGAAAAAAAAAAAAAGGTGCATGAAGAGATCTGCTCCAAGTGTGTAACCTTCTCCCTAATTACCACATTGTAACAAACTTGCGGCCAGGTAAGATCTTAAAAAGATGTCAGGGTTGCCATGGACACCTTTAGAAACAAGTGCAGGACTCTGCTGCGGTAAATATGGCCACTGGAGGGAGGCAGACAGCAAACCTGTTGCTGGAAGCCCCCAGCCAATCCTCAAGAGCTGCTCTGCAGTCAGGTTTAATATTCCAACATTTCCTTTGTTCCTAAATAATTCTGGGAACAAAAAAATCAAACAGATTTCATTAGTGTCCTCAGTTACAGCTAAGTAGGGAAACATTCTTATTTATGTTCATGTAAACTAGTTCAATCCCTCTTTGGACTTTTGAATAATCTTTTATCCCAGAGCAAAGATAGGGTATAATTGATTAATTTTGCTTTTTTTTTTTTTTTTCCATTTTCACTTTAGCCAAAATGCAAGGAATATGGAAAATGATAAAATGATTCCTAATGAATCAGCCGGCATTCATGACTCCACACAACTCATTGCTCCTGGAACACCAATTCAATTTGATATTGTACTGCCTGCCACAGAATTCCTGGACCAGAACAGAGGTGGCAGGTATGGCCAGAGACAGGGATCAGTCACTTTCACAGTGATTTCAGAGAAGAACATCAGCTATTATAGCATTGGTGTTTGGTGACCAGAATCCATATTTAAGTTTTTACTCTTATTTTGTAGGCGTGCAAACCCTTTTGGAGAAACTGAAGACAGCAGCAAAGATGAGGAGGAAGGTCAGAACACCCTTTTTCCACATAAGAGAAGTCATTATTTTATGCCTAATTCAGCTGTCAGGTAGCAGTGTCTCTTAATGAAAACACCTGACACCATGGAGCAGTGGTGGCAGGACCATAGTACAGCTCAAGGCAGTCACCTTTAAGAAGCCAGTCTTTTACACTGCATTTGAAAACAAACACTTTTTTTACTTGAAAGTCCGAGCTGTATTACAGACCAAGTTTATTCCAACTGTTTAAAGCCAAAAAGATGTGGTTTTCTTATTTTTTGTTTTTCATTCTTTTTCTTTTTTTCTCTTTATTTTTTAACTTCAAGTTACTTAGACAGGGGTTAATGGGACTGTATTCTAATTCTGATGAAGCTTGAGACTGCTTAGTAGCCAGTTCTGACCCACGTGTACTCTGAAATACAATCTAAATCTCAGGGAGGCCCAGGATATAGCTATCAGCAGCAATGTGACTCTCAACAAAAGCACTTTCTTACTGCTGCCCCCCTCTCTCAGTGATGTGCCAGTAAAAATCAGCAGTTCTGTCCTGCCTCTGCCAGCCCACGCAGGGCTCAGACCCTGGCTGTACTCTTCATGCCCTGTGCCACTTACCAAAGCAGAACCTTCTGATCTGGCACCCAGCTTCACTGCAGCACAGGGACTTAGTGCTTAGGTGAGTGCCCCGTGTCTCAGACTGCACAAGCCAACCCCAGACACCTTTGTGGTGTCTTCTGAAATGCAGACAAAGCTGTTGAGACCTTTGAGTGGTCCCATTCTGTAGGACTCATCCTGCTTCACCTTGCTCCCCACTGACCATAAAGGGAGCCTGATAAGCCAAAGGGCTTTGTTGCATAGTGCTTACTTAGTTGTAGATAGGAGTCTTGTGATAGTCAGTGAGAAGGAAGGATTTAATGGAAATCTCATGGGAATCACCTGCATGGAAGGTCAGAAGGGCACATAAGAAAGTGAGGAGTATACAAGGTTTAAAGCTGAGAGCTGATTTGGTAGAAGCCAAAGAAGTTTTGTGGGGAGCCATAAATTTGTAACAGTTTATGTGCGCCTAGTAACAAGACAGGCAAGTGAATTTTACAGTCCAATCAAGTAAGGTATAAAGGTCCAGATAAACTTTTAAAGGTTGCAAGAATCTGTGAATTTATTTTTTTTCCCCTACTTGCTGCCAGTTTAAACTGTTTGAAACTAATTCAGAGCACTGCCTGGCACAGAGCAGGAAGTCACCATCCATGGTTTTGCTGTTGAATTTCAAAGAGAATAATAATTTCATTGATAACTTCAGCTACTTTAGCTTGAAGTAGCTTAGTGAAGGAAGTCCTGCCTCTTATCTTCCAGATTCACTCCTGCAGCAGATGTTTGTAGTTCGGTTTTTAGGATCTATGGCTGTTCAGTCTGATGACACAAGTGAGGTGATTTATGAAGCCATGAGACAAGTGCTGGCTGCTCGTGCCATTCATAACATATTCCGTATGACTGAATCCCATCTCCTGGTCACCAGCAAGAATTTGAGGTACTGTAAGATCTGCAACTTGTCAATATTCTGTTATTTTTATACAACTTGACTTGCGATTAGCCAAGTACTTGTGGTTTTGTTTTGCCAAGAACTACACCCTTTGGAGGAAGCAAGCTCCACAGATTAACTTTACTTTGTAAATATGTCTCTTTTCTTACTCTGTAGTAACAAGAGATGGAAGTTCCCTCCTGATGGGAGTTCTAAGAGCATCCTACCTAAATTTAGAGGACAGAGCGGGGCTATAGGGCCCCATCAAAGATAGAAAAAAAGATGCAAAAATAATGCATTGGGAGATTCTGTCTTAAAATGTAGTAACAGCAAGAGAGACTTCCCTGTCCTGGTGTCAGTGTTGTAAATGTAGAGTATGTTGATACAAGGCTTCCAGTTTAGCAGCAGTGTGGTTAGTGATTATATCCATATGCATGCAAGGGCATTAGCCCATACACTGGGGCTGCTTCCCAGATGAGTGATTCAGAAGGACACTGACCTGCACATGCCAGGCAGCTGAGAGTCAGGGTCAAGGGCTGAGCCTTGCCATTGGGTGACTTGGAATCACAGATTAACCATTTGATTCTCAATTCTGTCCCTGTGTTTCCTCACCTACAAAACTGCAGTAGTGATCAATTATAAAGCACCCTGAAATTACTAAGAATCACTCTGACTTCTTTTTTCTTTTCTCTATACAATTGCAGATTAATAGACCCTCAAACCCAAGTTACTCGAACAAGTGTAAGTAACTTCAGTTTTGAATCTATTTTTTGACCACACCGTTGACTACTTAGCCACATGAACTTGAGCTCTCGACCAAACTAACCAGTGTGGAAAAAAAAAAAAAAAAACAAACCACAAAAAAACCCCACCACCACCAACAAAGGTTCTTTATTATTTTTTTCCAGTTTGAACTCGCTGCTGTGACACAGTTTGCTGCTCACCAGGATAACAGGCGGCTGTTTGGCTTTGTGGTGCGCCTCAGTGAGACTCTGGGAGAAGAATCTATAAGTGCCTATGTTTTTGAGAGCAACACAGAAGGGGAAAAGGTTTGCATAACATTCATTAAAATACTTCATTGAGAAAAGGGGTCTTCAGCTTCTTGGCTGACACATCTGGGAAACTGTGCTTATAGGAAGAAGAGCAGCTCAATTCCATGCCAGAAAAATTTAACATACCATGTTGGCTTATACCTAACAAGGACCAAATTTCTAGATAATGCAGCAGCATGTGCAAGAAGGGAAGGATGGGACGGCTAATACCAGCATTAGGAGACAGGGAAGAGTGTCTGTGTCTAGCACCAGCACTGACAAAAAATTGATGTCAGCCGTGTTGACACATGTACATCTTGAAAGTTCTTGGAGGTGACAGAGCCAGACTGCATTAACACTACTGGCTGCTTGCTACATATGATAGGAACAGACTATTAACATTAAGGGATGGGAAGGAGAAATGTTGTCTTAAAAAACATGCATGGGAAAAGATCCTCTGGATTTGGATATAAAGTTTGAAGAACAAACTCGAGTTGTGTACAGTGATTTACCAGTCTAAGTGAGCTTTGACGCAGAACCTAAGGTCATTTTATGTAGCTAGCGTGGTGAATTGGTGATCTATCTTTATTTTAGACCTGTATTCAAGACTAAGTTTGCATTGACACTTCTTTGTTTTAATCCCAAATAAGGAACAGAACTGCAAACCAATCTGAACTTTAGATATAATCTTTTTTTCAGATTTGCTATGCCATTAGCTTCGGAAAAGAAATCATTGAGGCGAAGAAGGTAAGTTTGCTTCATTCCCCACATCTGTATTGTAATGAATCATATTCTGCTTTTGGCTGCACTGTCCAGGTACCTCTGGTATGTGTGAGAAAAAAGAACTGATACTCTCCCTAATGACAGTTTTTGAGATATTTATAAACACAGTCCATGGGTAGTTCATACAAAACCAAACAGTTTGACTTTGCAGTAGCTTGATTGGAGATAAAATTTATCACCTTCAACCAAATTTAGAACTATACAGTTCTTCATGTCTAGAAGGAAGTAGTGAGCACTTCTGAAAAAACCACACTCATTTGGATGAAGTACTGATTGCACCCATTGCTCTTTCACTTTTAGAAACCTGTATTCATTCCTCCCTGAGAGAGGAAAAACACACTTATTTTCCTCTTAAAAAGTTATCAAACCCATTGTAGATACAACTTATCTATATAAAAATGTGACACTTATACATTAGTATTTGCTGTATATACTTTTACTGCTACAATTTCCAAACAAGTTGGGGGAATGAGCTTTTAGTCACAGGAAATAAAAGAGACATATAAGAAACAATTTATTGAGAGGTTATTTTTCACCAAGTGTAGCGACACCAGAAAAGAACAGCAAAATTAAGGCTCAAATTTTTTTTTTTTTTTAAATCCTTAAGCATCTAAGGTGTGGCTTTACTGAACCAAAAGGGATTGTTTCAGAAGTTCGGGCCAGAATTACATTCAAACCTTTAAGCTGTACATTGTCTTGAAAAAGAAAAAGAATTGCAAAATTTTTAGCAAGAAGTACTGGGAAAACTGTGTGCACTGGAAGATTGCTTGCAGCCCTGCTGAGCTCTTTTCTGTTTTTTCTTCAGGACCCAGAAGTATTAGCTCAGCTAATGAAGTCCATGCCATTAACAAATGATGGAAAATTCATGCTTCTGAACGATCAGTCAGAAGAGGATGGAACCATACACGAAGGGGAGGAATCAGAAGCATAGAAAAACTGCTGTCACTTCCTGCAGTCTCTGTAGGAGCAGGAAAAGCTGGGAGCTGTTTTGCAAGAATCTCTGGTTTTCAGTCATCCGCACACACCCGTGGCCAGCTTCTGCCTTCCTGCTAGAGCAAGAAGGTGGCATCTTGGCAGGGGAGCTGCCTCTGGATTTACAACGAGACAGCATCAGGACTTGGCCATAGGGCTTTTTGCATCTGTGAATGTGTGGTGTCTACCTGTGTCTGGGAAGCTGACAATCCTGGGGAACCTTTCAGTGTTAGTCCCTGGTCAGCCACAAAGGGTTAATGTCAGTCCTCAGATTCACACCTGAGCAGCCTACAGTCCCACTGAGATCAGTGCAAGCTGTAAGCTGTCAGCCCCTTCAACAGGTGTCAGGCCTCAAATTCCCTACCATAGTAACTTTTCATAGTTTGCATGATTTTGTGCATCTGAATGAAGGTTAAAAATGCACTATTTACTTTAATTTCAGATGAAGTTATTTTTAGTCTAGCCTGAAGTGTAACAAGATTTATCTTTTGTGGTAGCCTATTTACAGAACAATTTGTTAAACACTAAATTTTTCCTATTAATATAATCTATTTTTATATTGCATCTAGAAAGAATAAGCTTACAAAACAAATCTAAGTGCCTATTCTTACCTCCAGGGGGACCACACTCACACATTCTGTAATTAAATAATGGAAATAATGTACCTCCTTGATTTACAATTCCAAATGCCACTGACATGCAAACGCATGGGAAGTAGTCAACAAATGTGGCACATTAACTGTGTGCAGTTTTTCTGGGGTTAGGTTTCTTGAAAGTTGCCAGAGATTATAACTGTAGGGTAAATAAGTACTTTTATATTAAGAATTCTTTGTATTTTTAACATTACAGTGAAATACAACCACTGGATCTACCAGCAGTTTTTCATTTTAATGAACAGAGCAATAAAATGCTAGATTATAAGTCTACAGTGTATTGACTAGTCTCACAGAACCTTCCTGAAATTAGACACTAGCTACATTTGGCTAAGTTTTGATTTTTTCCCTTCCAGTTTAACCTGAAAAACATTAGAAACTGTAATTTGCAAGAACAAAAATAAAAAAATAAACAGTAGTTACTGGGGGGGTAGGGAGGGAGGAATAATTTGTGACATGGTCTGTATTAATCAAAATAAGATAACTGGCTGGAACAAATGGCTGAAATTCATCAAATTTAATTTAATTTGTCAAGTGCTTACTAGGAAACAGGATTTTCTGCGAGGAGAATCTGTGCTACAGCATCTGAAAGACCCCAGCTGGCAAGCATCTGACATGGAACAAATTCAGTTTAGCTGACTGTTGAGTGTTTAAAAGAACCATGGAAAAGAACTGTTAGTAAATGATACAAACACTTCTTCATAAATAAAAGCTGAAACTGTCTTACTAAAAAGGTTAAAACTGACTGAGCTGATGTTACTGAAGACACTTAAGAATGAGGTTCTCAAAATTACATTTATTAACACAGTTGTATATGTACATAATGTTCTCTACTCACAAACCAAAGAGACTGAGGTAACAAAATACCCTTTTGTACAATTAGTTAGGAAACATTGTTACATTTGGTCCTTTGTACCTGAGAAGCTGAAAACAGCTGTTGGTGATGGACATCAGATTAAAACTCAAATTTACTTCTGAATGCAGACCAGATGAGGACCTCCAATACCTACCCTTCAGCAGCAGCTGTTCCCAGGGAGGCACACACCAGCTGGGCACCTCTGGGGCCATCCCTTCTCACCAGTCAGTGCCACCAACCCTTTGATGTTGGGGCTAACAACAAGTTGGGCATCAGCTGGGTTCTGACCCCCCCCAGGCATCACCCTGCTGCAGGGCAGCCCCGTGGCTGCTGGCAGAAAAGGGCAAAGCCTCACATCAGAGCAGGATGGAAGAGCTGTTGCTACCACTTCTCCATGAAACAGCCTAACCACAAGACAGAGTGCAAAAGGCAGTGGTGGCACCTGCCTTCTCAGAGAAATCTGCCCCCAGCTTGAAGGAACAGAAAAGACAGAAATCTGGTTTATATCCCTGCAGCAAATGCATCGTCCTTGCTTTCCTTTTATCACATCTGGGAATTTTGAGTGAGCACGTTCAGTGGACTAGGGAGGGGGGAATTTGTTTTAGCTCCAGCATCCCATGTACAGCCAACCAGAGAGGGTCTGTTTTGTTCCAGAACAGGAGGGCAAATGCAATAGAAGTAGTTATAGCACCACAGCAAGAATTTTGTGCCCCTTTCAGGTCCTTGTTGGGGGGGGAAAAAGATATGACTCTCACTGACAAGAGAGGAGTGTGTGACATCCAAATCCAGGACTCTGTATTTCAGATGAGAAAAGCTTTCTGCATGTATATGCTGCTACATGACAAAAAGAAAGAAAAATAAACTACAATTCTCCATTAGCAAGAATAGCTCTATTATCACTGTACATATTTGTGTATTTGTATAGATATATTTTTGACACATACAGGATACATTCAGGTCTGCTAGACTTAACAGGGTTCTATAAAAATAGGCTTATGTCCTTCCTGTCCACATGTCCTTACTAGCCACGTGAATTTGTGAAGAGCCACATATAAAGAAAACGCACAGTCTAATTTTTGTTCAACTGCAAAGTATTACCTATCTGAGACAGTGCCTTTCCAAAAAAAACAGAAGAAGGAAAAATACAAGTGCAGGTTTTACTAGAGGCTGGGCAATGTCCTGACTGTACATAATTACTTAGCAACTGCATCCTGGGAAAAACCAACACCATCCGTGTGTGATTCTGCAGTTTCTGTGGAAGAAGGAAAATGTCATGCTTGGCCACTCCAAGCCAAGAACTTATGTGACTTCAGATGAGAGGGGAAGATGGAAATAAGTACACTGCAATTGCAACACTACAGGAATTAGCAGCAGCAGCAATAATGCTGATCTCAGCAGTGCTGCTGAGTGTTTAGTGCGGGCACAATTTGGTCAAAAAAGAAAGTGTACACAAATTACAAAAAAAATTAAAATAATAAAATACCTTTATAGAAAAACCTCAAACAAAATAAAAAACCTGCAACAAAATAAATCAAGTAATGCAGCATATTTTTTAGGGCAGTCTCTGCAGTTATAATGAATTTAAAATAAAAACTTTAATGAGCCCAGCTGAATTAAACAGTCCATGGAGCTTCTATGTCATGTTTTCAAGAACCAACAGAGAGACTTTCATAACTGCCTGGTCTTTGCAGTTGCAACAAAACATTTGTCCCAGCTTTACTGAATGCTGAAGTCACTGGCAGGAAAGGGCGAATCAGAAGTACATCAGAATAGTCTTAACCAGTGACCCAAGGACTGATGGAACAATATGAACCATTATAAAACCTTACTTCTCTGTAGCTAGAAGAGATGAAAGAAGCTGGCAACTACAAATGGTCTAAAAATACTGCTGAGTACCAACCCCTCCCTCCCAAGAAGTAATTCTCAGTTTGACTAACTAGAGTAGTTTATTCTAGTTAATAAGACCTAGAAGTGTTTTATGTTCTGGGAGATTAAAAGACAACTATATCTTTTAATGAAAGTGCTGTTTACTCTTAAGCTAAATCTAGCCTGCTTACTTAAGTTAGGAATATAAGTAACTTGCACAATCTAGAACCTCTACTGGCAGGCATTAAGAGATGTTAAATTTATACAGAGTTCTCACAGTGTTCAGCAGCTTCTGAAGCCTGCAGTGCAATTATTGTTAATAATCAGGCATGTAAGACTGTATGAACAACACAGATGGTACAACAGACCTACAAAGGCTAGGAAATACAGAATTGAGGCTGAAACTTGCAATTAGGCACAACATATTCATGAAGTGTAAGATCACTTAATAGTTACAGACACCCATCACACAGTGTCTGGTCTTAGAAGGAAGAGCTGATAGCAGTTCTCTCTTGGCTCTGGATTTCCTTACTTCTGTGGATGCAAAGCAGACCTTCAGTATGAAATGAGAAGTAATTTATTATGTTAACTTTTCTAGTTTTCCCATTGTCTGATGCAGGGGAAAAAACAGCAGGAGAAAATAAATGCCTAGCAGGATCCTAAGTTTCCACAGTGCAAATAATATCTGTAGTAATAATAAGGGTTTATGGAACAAAACATTAATAGGGATTTCTGTTTTGTACAATAGTTTTAACATAAATTCACAGAACACTCCTACACCTCCAGTGTAATCTGTGACTTTCAATTATACACCAGGACTGCATAGAAAGATGTCTGAATTATTTTTTGGACAACAGGTATTCATACTATTTCAATTCAATATTTTTTTTCTGGTTGAAGAGATGTACCAGTTCAAATCTTAGACCAATGGCCTACAAGGGTTTGGGTTTTTTTCTTTTAAGGCTATGTTAGAGATACAAGAATGCATCTAAAAACTGGTAGGTTTTTCTTTTATCTGCATATCTGTACTTTAAAATAACTGCCTCAAAGATCAACATCTTATGTCATGATCTTCAATCTAAAGAAAGTGCTGTAAATAATGTAAACTCCTGAAAAACATGAGTTTCTACAGGAAGTACAGACACAGACCTAGCCTCACTGGATGCTAGTATACTGCTGCATGTATCTCCTGGGTTTAACAGAGCATTTAAATCAAATTTAGAGCTTCTACCTCTACAAAGTGTTACTAGTAATGACAAGAACATCAGTTAAGAAATCATAGCCCATACCAGCTCTATCATTTCACAACAGGATCTGCAGGCGTAGAGTTGGAAAGATCTCCATTGCTTGCTTTAACAGAATCTTCTACAAAAAAATCAAAAAACAAACAAACATGTTTAACATTTTATTCAAGACAGTAGAAACAAAGCCTTAGCATATATGTTATACTGATATCAAAACACACTTGACACACTATACCACGATCAGAATATGCAAACCAACCTTCCAGCATACAGGGTCCTGGCCCTGTGAAGAAATCTCTGTTTAGGGTAAAAGGTTTCTTCAGTCAGTAGAACTGGTGTGAAGATTACATTTACATGCTTACACATTTGCAGAATCCAAGTCCAAATATTATAGCAGAAGGAAAAGACACCACCATGTTCAAAGCTTTTCACCCCAATCTGCATTTCAAACCTTTTTCACCACAGAAACACATTTTTCAGATAACAAGTAGCACAACAGTGAACCTAAAATATAATTAATTAACTGCTGTTCTACAGAATACTCTCCTGAGGAAACCCAGGTTGTAAGTCTATTCTTACTCATCCCAGTGCTTGCAGTTGAGTTTTACCCTCTGAATATAATTCAGATGTTTATATGTTTTGGTCTACCTACCGCTGAAAGTCACATTTAGTTGTGTATATATATATATATATATAATATATATATACACACATATATTTAGTACTGATATCATACACCTTTATAAGTTGAAAACAGCTGCTAAACAGCAGGTGAAAACCACATTTACTTCACACCAGCTAAGGCCAAGCAGAAAAGGTTATTATAAAACCTGGTAACTGACAATTTAAGCAAGATCCTAAAGTTACTGAATTTAATATTATGGCAAATATGTAATTCTCCCTGTCAAAGATTTTTTTGGTCGACTGTTGGGGTTTTTTGTTGTTGTTGTGGTGGTGTTTGGATTTTTTGTTGTTGTTTGTAACTTTTCCCCCCCAAAAGCACAACTTGAAATCCACCCATCCCAGAGAAGGCCTCTGTGAGCTGTTCTTGATTCTTCAATCACCCTTGACACCATAAAAATTTTCCCTAATGAGGCACATTCCCTCAGGATCCAACACACTCACACTCACTCACCTTCTTTTTCTTTCTTTTCCTGGTTTTCTTCTGCTGCAGTTTTATCTGCTCTGAAAAAAATTCTTGCACTACTTAGGGAGAAATAAAGGAGTTCAAATTCCTAAGGGAAAAGATACAGAAGAGGAGTGTCACTGGTATCATAAGAATGATAAATGGGATTTTTCAGAAGCATCTAAGGCAACTCGATTTCAGTATCTAAATCACTTAAATGCTTTCGAAAATCTTCCTCCTTTCAAACCTTGTTCACATGCATTTTACAAAGCACATGTCAGCCAAAACTTTAAAGGGTAATAATCTACACAAAGCAGCAACAGTGCAATTGATCTCTCACTAATAATTGATCTGTCACTAATCCAGAGGCTGAAAATTATTTTGTTAGAAGCAGTAAGAATTTGGAGCAACTTGCCCACAGAATATCATGAAAGCCAGTAATTTATATGTAATTATATGACCACAACCTTGGTAAGTTTTGACCAAATGTGGTCACAACCAGTGATGTGGTTTTTGCAACAGCAAAGGACCATTAAATGCAGTGCACACTCGTGGGAGTCATGAGGATCCACAGGGCTTTATCTATTTCAGTAACAGATGTGCTTATACAGAATGTAATCATAGGCTACTTAAAAATAGCAAACTACAGGTGTGTCCCACAGATTACTTAAGTCTCAAAGGGTGTGAGCAAAACCTGAACTGCTCTACTTCAAAATTTATATGCACCTCTATTTGAAAGCTGGAGCATCATTCAACTTAGCAGAATTAACACCCACGTAATTCTGAGGGTTCACAGTGTTATATAAAAAGTCCACTATAAGAAATTTTACCAAAAAATGTAACCAAACTTAACTTAACTCCTAGTTAAGCATTTAGGTTTTAGTCGCATTAGCCAATCTCCATGGGACAAAGACTTTGAATCAACCCAGTCTAATTCCTGACTCACTCAAATACTACAAACACAACATCACCTTTGGATCATACACCTCTTTATACTCTTTTTGCATTACTGCTGTACACAATGCTCTCTGGTTTTTACTCTTGATAAGCTCCATTAGCAAACACTGCAGAGACTGCTGAATTCTGAAGGGCAGAACTCAATATACAGAAGGGATAACCAGACCCATGTTATACCTGTAAACAAACTTCCAGTCTCTTGTGGGTAAGGTTCATAGTTTGTAGTAATTTTTCATCTTGATTAGTGGACTGCACATTCTGTTGCTTAGCTACTGCTCTTATTTCCTTCACATACTTCTCTCGAACAGACTGGAACCAGTGCAGAGAATCAAACTCCTGGTACTGATCCAAAAGCTTCAGAATGTAAGCCACACCTATAGTCATCAACAAACCATGTTCCAAAGTCAAAAAGTGATTTGTGAACCATTTTGTAAATGTCTTTAATGGATCTAACTTGACAATTTTCCACACATTTAAAATAGCAATTAAATTATTAATCATTAAATCTAAGAGGAGAAAAATCATAATAAAGAGCAAGCTTCAAGTTTTTAAAACCTCTTATTTTTTTCAAAAATTTGCATACCTTCACATCTTCTGAGATCCACAAGCTTTGAAAGAAATTGGGGAGCACCAGCACACTACAAAACTATCTACTCCCATGCTCAGCTACTCTATGCTTAGGAGATTCTGAACTTAATAGCACTCAAATCCATTGTGCTGAAGCCAAGACAACCCAAATTTAAATTAAGGAATTTTTAACCATGAGAACAAGAAAACCATAATTTTTCCTTCAAATATTCTGTATGTTGGCTTACTCAAAAGTTAGTAGACAGCATGCTGAATCTTACCCATGGCAAACCCATCATCAGTGAAAGCTGCTCCACTTTTGTTCTTCTTATTCAATTTCTCCTTACAACTGATGGAATGCTCCACAAAATTGAGGGTCTGAAAGAGTACAAAGCTGTATTGGAATCATCAAGAGAGTCTTAAAAATTCCAAAATGTTTTACCTGCATGCTGTTATTTATGAATATACTCCATGCCTAAAACTATGGTACTTATGTCTCCTATCATTGGATATTTTTGCATGAAAGCTTGTCCTTTTTCTAGATTGTTTGGGAAGAAAGTCACTTAAGCATTGGAAAACATTTGCATAAAAAAGCTAGGGTATAATTTCATCTTCACTGTTCTTGTCAGGCTGTTTCTTCACATTACCTTAGAGATTACTAAACATGTAAACTAGGATCATTAAAATAGCCCAGGTTCCTGGAAAGATTAAAGATATCAGTATGCTATTTACTTTATTTAAAAAGCAGTAAAAATATTTCAATAACCATATTTATGATGGTGTTGAACAACGGATGGAGGTAGTGATATTCAGCAATGAGTATGCAATAACTACTCTACCACCATATCACACTTGTTCTCTCATGGTCCTACAGCTCATTGACATTCCAAAATTAGTTTCTAAAATGGGATGTTACACATCAACTTGTTTAATCCTTCAAACTGAATTGTTTCTGAATGCCCAGAATGCTGTCCTCAAGTGTGCATCTCCTTAGTTCAGTTCAACTCTTTCTAAATAAAACATTAGCAAAAGCAGATCCAATTGCAATAGAGAGGGCTCCAATTTTGCTGCATTAGAAATAATATTAAAAGAGCCTGAAGATACCTAACATGGTGTGGAAAGAGCACACACATACAAGAGCGCTGAAGAACATGTTTTTATACTCCCTTCATCTTTGCTGTTCCAATTCTTCCTTTTTCATCTTGGCTTCTCCAAATTTGATTCAAACAGAAGTTTTTAAAGTTATCTTTTGAGTGCTAGTACAGGAACTGATGTACACAAAGAAAAACATGGCTTTGTACAGCTACCAACCAAGCCACACTCAAAGCAATCCTGCTCATGATCAGGGAAGAAAGAAGAAGAAAGTACTCAACAGCCTAACACAAAACACTCAAGCACAAACCTAAATTTTTTCAAGTAAGTAGTGGTGCACACAATGCAAATACTAACCAGTGGGGGAACAATTATATAGAAGTTTCTCAAATGCATATTCTTTGGACTGCGGAACTCGGGAGCAAAGACATCCACCAGCATTTTGAAGTACTCTGTTCCTTCTGCAAAGTTACGTGTCAGGTCACTGAGAACATAGTCCAGCTGCCTGCACAAAGGAAAAGAAATGTTTTACCTGGTTCCTGCTAGAAGCTGCCTTGCTTACTCACTTTTCAAAGTAACCAGGCCTCTACAGACAACTTGAGTCGTGGTTCTTGATTTAATTTCCTCAAAAAAGGGTTTCTAAAGACTAAGGTCCTTAACATTCTAAACACAGATATCAGACAGGTGGCAAGGAAAGCATGTTAGCATCTGAGCCACAAAGATTTTATCAAGAAACCAAATTATAACATTTTAGTAGTACAAAACAGAATATCTCAAGTCGGAAGGGACCCATTGAGTACAAGTCCCTCCCTGGGGATCCAGCAAGGATCAAGTCCAAGTCCCTGCTTTGTGCAGAGCTACCTAAAACTAAAGCAAATGACTAAGAGCGTTGTTCAGATGCTCCTTGAACTCCTGATAGGCTTGATACTGTGCCCACTTCCCTGGGGAACCTATTCCAGTCACTGACTAAACTTTCTGAAATGCTACTTGACACTCTGCATTTTTAAACCAACCACTTCTATTTCCTTTGCTTTTAAGAGTAGCAAATATTTTTGTGTAAAACCAGTTCAACATTAATACAAGCACACACAAAAATGCAACCAGCAGGTGCATTTACAACTTTGAAATTACAGTTCTCTTATGCTTTTGAGGTCTGAGACAGGGATGGTAGGATGCTCGGATACCTTGCTGCTTTTTGTGTTTCTTCTGAGAGTCCTTCTTCCTTCACCAGCTCTTCAAAGTTAACAATATCTTCCAGATCAGGAACAAACCTGAAAATTTACTGTTTGTTAGTGTTATATTCAACTGTCCATGTTCACTGAAGTATCAATTGTAATTTAGAACTTAGTTGATTTAGTGTTCTGGCTTGATACACTTACTTAAAGTTATGCCATACCATCTCCTCTCTCTAGCTCTCGCTGCACTTAAAAAGTTTGCTATTATTAGCAAGAAAAGCAACTATTTCTTTGTGTGTAAAAGTCACTATGCTTTAGTGACATCATATAAACACAATCATCCATACAGAAAAGAAGTATCAAAGAAATATTTTTTTTCAAGTTCCTCAAAGCTTGTACTGTTTTTTCTTCATGTGCCCTCTTGAAATGATAAACATCAAGAAACGCTGACTTTTAATTAAAGCCCAATGACTTAGATGTACATTTTGTTTGCGCTTTTGCAGTGTTTTTCCAGAGAATTTGATTTTTTTTATTGCATCTGGTGTTGCCTGTATAGTTCTGAATTCCAGCACTGTTTTTGATATTTCCACTTCAATGGAGGCATAAAAATGGACCTTTTAAATCAAACTGAAGGGGGGGGGGAATTCTAGGGAACTATCAGCATGAATAGGGTGCAAAGGAATGAGAAGCAGCAAACAGAAAAATGCAGTATTTGTGAAAGTACCTAATTGCACTACTACAGCAGTGAAGTCCACCAGATCTTATCATTCGTACATAGCCCATAGCATTGCCTTTAAAGAAAAAAAGAAGGAAGCCATTGGTAATTATTTAAATAATAATAATAAACACACTCTTCATGACTTACACTATGAATCTGAATAGTACATTAGAATTGCCATATAATTCTGGCAAAGAAACTCTTCTGAAAACCAAGTTTAAAAATCCCATTGAGCTCTGGTATCAAAAGTCTCCCTAGAGAAATTAAACACAAATGCATCACCTAGCAATATTGTGTTCACTTTCACTACAGACTAAGGGCAAAATAGTACAAATTCTTTTCACAGGGCATCTCAGACCTGCACATCTACAGCATCAGTGTCAATACCATTGTCATGTCATGTCTATCAATACCATTGCCATGTCATGCATCACTCAAAAGTCAGTGGAGGTGAATATGTTGCCTTTTTGTGAAATGCACGAACTTAAGAGTAATATTTTCTACTGGGAAGTCCACTCAAAGTCACTTCCATAACAAAGTAAAGATTTAATAGGGAACAGGCATCTATGCAAGCTGTAGCTATATTTCAGGTGAAGACATCCAAGGGCCATTTCTGTGAAATTAGATGAGAATAGCTATTTCACATGGAATACAAATGAAGTACCTGAGCTAAACATTCAGTTAGTACACTTGGAAGACCTCTTTCATTTCATAACATTTATAACTTTGTCTTAGATAGCATTTCATACCAATTTGACTTATGAGTTGTCTGAACTGGTCAAGATAGCTCTGCCCATCTGGGGTTATTCCAAGTTTTCTGATGCCACGGTTGAATTTATCTGCTCTTTCAAAGGGATACTAGAAAAATATTTTAGAATAGTTTGTAAGAATTATTACATACATTTAAAAAAATTAAATGTTTTCAATACAAGTCTATTTGCAATTGAATATTTTTTAAAATTATACACCTTCCTGTCTATATTAGTTAGCAGAAATCATCTGGCTAAGTCACTTCTGCAAGCTGGAAAGTGAAACAGAAGTCTTGCTATGAACAGGAAGGTATTCCTAAAAGAAAGAAGTACTTGACATACAAGAAGCTAGCAGTCTATTTGACTAAATAAACCGTGTTACACATTTTTGATAAATTAATTTTCTGGCATAGAAAATCACTCTCTGGCCCCAAAATCTTGACATACTGGAATAAATGCTACATATTCCCATGTTTTTGATTCAGTTCGCATAACCTTTTTATTTGGAACTGACAACAAGCATAGTTTGGATCAGAAATTTAGAACCTCCAATAGATCATGACTCCATCCAACCATTGTTTTCAGGTTTCACCCAGAGAACAATTCTAGCCAGCCCCACATTTAGAGCTCAGACAGAATAAAACAAAGCCATGCTGAATACAGGCATTTGTAACAATGAATTTTGCTAAGACAAAAGCTTTAATTTTGTCCAGAGATACATATTTAAATAATAGCAATGTTGTGATTTAGTGCACCTTCAGTCTCATGAAAGTAGCACATTTTTTTTGGCAAGCCACTCTTCAATGCTCTCTACAATACTTCAAAAATTACTATACCTTGTGATCATTTTCATCCTTGACTTCCCTGAAGAATCTGATGTCTTTGATAAGTCTGGATTTGATATGCTCATCATACATGAACTGGCTAAAAATATAAAACTTTTTCCTCAAAAATTGGTAAGTGAAGTTTACCTAGAAGAAAAAAAAAGTCAGCAAAAAAGTCAGAAAAAAAAGTTAGCAAAGTAAGAAGCATATTTAGCAACCCATTTTCAGTAGGTTCTAGAGTAACTTGTATTTATGATGATGTAATTTCCAAAAATGGAATCTTATACTCACTTTTGTTCAATTTGTTAGTCTCACTTTTTCAGTTTCATTGGTGTAAAAGAATAAGGTCTACTCTCTCTTCCAGGAAGGGCAGAGGGACCAAGGGTAAGTTGGTTGTTTTATTTCAGTAATATGCCCAACACAGCCATTAGTTTATGTCTGGAATATCCTTTAAATGTCAATACAATACAAAGCAATACAAGCATTTCCAACTGAAAAGGGCAGACAAGCTCAACTTCCTCAAGTAAGTTGCAGCATCTGCACAACCTCCTGACACTTCTACCCTATACATCTCATACTTCTCATGTCTGCATAAACAACTTTACTGAAAACCTGAAGTGAATCTACTTTTTTGTTTGAGTAACTGAAGTTCCAGGGATTGATTCTCATCTTGTTACTGGAATAGTTATTCTCAGAAGAAGTCTTTTTCTAGCAACTTCCATTTTTCAAGTAATGACTTGAGAGCAGATTAAATATTTCAACAAGTTCCTTTTTTTTTTTATAGGCCCAGAAGAATAGGAAAAAGAAAACATCAAAGAGGTAGACAGTAGTTAAGCAGCAGACTGGAAAGCATCAACCTGAAAATACCTTTGGCAATGTATCCAAACCTGGCACCCGCAATGATAAATTCCTGCTGCAAGTGGCAAAGCAAAGAGGTAGTGCAACTACCTTGCAAAGAGGAAAATTCCTTGATTCCTTCAGCTGGTTAAAATGACCACTTACACCATGTCATTAAAAACACTGAACTAAGTTGCACTCCTCCCATAAATCATCAGAGATCTGTAGCTTTTATTTTGCAAAGAGAAAAGCTGATGTTCCTTAAGCTTAGTGACTACAAGAGTGACTTAGAAAACAAACACTGCATTTCTTCAAGATTTGCTTCAACTGCAGCAAAATATTTCTGTCTACTAAGCATCAACAGGGAGAAACTTAAGATAATGCTGATTTATGCAGGCAGCTTAGAAATAAAACATATTTTACTATGCTAAGTAACTTACTTCGATAAGTATTATTTATCTTTACTGAAATACAAAGTCTCACTGGAACATCTGTATCTTTTTGATGTGTTTTCAGATCTCTTAATTAACTTTTATGTAACAACTGGAAGTGATGTAACTCCCAGCAGATCGTGATACCAACTTTTGTCCTGCCCAAGAACTCATTTGTTTTACTAGTACATAAAGAACATTATTATTTCATTATTAAAAATGTACAATCTAATAAACCATTAGGAGACGCAAGAGTTTGAAGGCTTTTGTGCACTATTAAAAAAATATTCCTCTGACAGCAGCCCAAAAGATACTCACTGTTGTGTTCATGATTCCTGTTCCATGAGTTCGAATTGAATTAGCAATGTGTCGGATATTGATGGTGTTCAAATGTTTGTTATTACTTGTTCTTTCAATGAAGATCTGGAAGGTGGAAGAAGGGCATAAAGTTATTTACCCAAAATGGATTCAGCAATACATTATCAATCTAGGTAGTGCATATTCCACTCCTAAAAGCAGCTAATAACAAGTCACTAAGGAAAGAACCAAGAAAACATAGCTTCCATACAATTAACTGTACCTGGTAAAAGCACTTACTCAACAATTCCAAGGCAGATGTACCCAAAGTCTCATATTTATTGAGACTCTATCACACATTAATTGGTCTAAAGTTTTTTGGCACCTGTTTGTACTTTGTCCCCACTATATACCATGGCAATGAGCTCCACTATTGAATTACATGCTAGTACTTCTTTAGGGAACTTCTGCTTTTCATACTGGGCTCCTCATTCTTGCATTGTCAGAAACCACAAAGGGTTGTTCCCTATCTGTTCTCCATGTCATTCACTGCTTCAACTCTCTAATAACCCATTTTCAGATACCCTTTCCAAGCTGAGAAATCACCTTCTTAGTATGTCCTAATATATATATATGTCCTAATATATTTAGCAGCCAATTATCCTTGATTCACTGCAACATTTGACATGGATGATACTATTGCCACACCGTACTCAAAATAAGTTCAGAGAACATTCTGTGAGACCTATCTACAGCAGCCTCAAAGATGTTTTCCTACAGCAATAATAACTATTCTGCAGACTGTTATTATGAATGTTCAGCTTGGGTTTTTCTTACATGTATATTGCTCTGCATTTTTCAATCACTTCAAATAAGAACCAAAGCCAGCAAAAAGTATGGGATACACCTTACCTGATTATTCAGATTGTAGAGGTAGCGGGATACAAAAACATGAATATTTCTCATGATTTCCAAAACATCCAGACCCTGAAACAATATTATCTATTGAGAATTATTATGATAAAAATTCTCAAGAACTACTGACATGCCTAACCACTATGGTGCAGAAGTTACCTGAAAGCATTTTAGAAAGCAAAGCTTTTGCTTTGCAAAATGAAAAATCTCCTACCAATTTTTATCAATGTCTGTAAGATAATGGTTAGAGAAGAAAAAAGAAGCTCAGTTCATTTTCTGACATCTATACTTCTGCAAGGTTTTTTTCCAGTATCCCCTGAAAGTAATGAATCCTCCAGTCTAAAAAAAATGAAAAAAAACTCTGCTGTTCTCAGATGCCAGAAAATTAAATCTTGCTTTAAAGACTTCTACAGACACACAGATTTCTAAAGCAACTTCTTGACATTCTCTTCAACCTATCTAGAAGAATGAAGTTTTGTACCTAAAATACAAGTTTTAAAATTGTTTTATTTTGAAGGAGTACACCTTGTATGATTGTGCAAACAGACGATGCTATTTATCTCTGTACTCAAATTAAGATTTTGCTGGGTTGAAATGGACTGTGGGATATCTTTTTCTTAAAGTAAAGCTCATAGAAGAATGAATGTTATGAAACCAATCTTAGGAAATTTTTTAATTATTTATAACAACGTGATAACAATGTGGCCAAATATTGCCAGTAGAAAACGAAAGCCAGAAATAGAAACTAATCCACAGCAATTGAACCAAGAAGCAGCTACAGTTCTTAGCTCTATGCCCTCTTCCAATGTAGGAAGACATTACTATTAATGTCCTGAAATCTCAATGTCCAGCCTGTGAAACAGTTTCTCTTGATGATCACTAAGCAGAAGTTGCTGAGAAGCAAGCAATAAACTACGGAAAAGACCCACCATTCAAAAGCCACTCCAGACTTGTAACAGTTATATTCCAAATGTATTGATTTCCAAACTGCTGATACTAGTTTAAGACAACAATCTCTGACTTTGTATACTTAATTTCATTAAATCTAATGTTAAAAAAACAAATGATGCAAGTCTAATGTGAAACTAAATGTTATTGGTGTAAACTTCAGAGGTCAGTTAAGATCTTGTCTCAGACTTCAATCAGAAGTTAAATATCACTATTTCCAAACAGTTCTCTAATCTTGAATACTTTTATTTTAATGACTCAGTCATTTGGATAGCTATCTAGTATGACAGTGTAATAGAATAAATGAGATTCATATTCTGTGGGCAGTGTACCTGTTCCAGAGTTTGGCTAGGAAGATGTGCTTCAGTCATACTTAAACCATAGCGTTGAGTTGCTAAGTTTCTCATTTCACTGTAGGTGGCCCAGTCATGAAGAGCTACAGTTGTTAAGTTGTAGAAGGTCTTGTCCAAATAGTGAGTTACATAAGCTGTAAACACATAAAAGGATGAACTAAAATAATACTCCTTATTTTGTTAGGGAAGCATGGAAAGTAAAAAGATATATTAAGCCAAAGTGTAACAGATATGAAAGCAATGGAACCAAGAAAATGTATAGCTCCCCACCTTTTATGTCAATGAATCGACTGAAAAAACGTATTGGGTTCAGAAAGAAGAAGTGAGCTAGATCCTTCAAGCCCACTCTGAAGGGGTTTCTGTCATCCAGCTTTAGGTGTGTATGAACTGATAAGCGCAGGTCCTTTTCTATCTCTTTACATAATTTGTCCAGCAAGTGCTATTCAGGGAAGTTAAAAAACAAAACAACAATCATATTGAGTGTCCAGTTACATTGCTTTGTTTGCAGAACTAACATCTTTCTCCAGAGATACATAAAAGGTTGATTAATCTCGTGATGACAGGCTTGATTTCACAGGGGTGCACAATTCAAAATGAATCCATACTTCAGAACCAGAAGGATATTTAATTCCTGTATTCTTGTTCCGGTACACAACAGTAAGAAAAAGCTATACAGCTCAGAATAGGTCATGGTATAGCCACTTAATTATCATTCTGTACACAATTAAATCTTCTGCATAAGAGTTTAACACAATTTAAAGTCAAGTATTTTCACTTCTCATCTTAAGGGTAATCAGGTTTAAAGCTGTTTACCCAGAGACCTGACTCGGTGAGGAAGAGTCCTGCAATTTGGCCTGATTTTCTGCAGAATGTTATGTTTAGTTTTGAACTAAACAAACAAAAAGTGGTTCAAAGATTAAAAGGTAGGACTTGGAAATCTGAATTCACATTTTCTCTCTCTTTCTTGATTCTAGGTAATAATTCACTAAAAAGGCTACCTATATTTACAGATTCTTCAGAACTTAAAGCCATGCACATAAACTAAAACCAGTAGCACTTACTTTAGGCATTTATACAAGCAGAAGCTAATCTGACAAAAAGCTCTCCTCATCCTGCACAGTCAAATTTGTAACTGAGGTTTTGTCAACTTTGGGAAATTAGAGTGCAGTATTTCCATGTTTCATGCAAAACAGATACCATTTACAATAGGTCTTAAAGAACCAAAGTCATCACTGAAGAATTTATTTAAATAGTTCACATCAGTCTCAAATGTCTCCATGTTATTTTTATAGATCATATCAAGTTTGGAGCAATGATCCTGGTATAAGAGATCTAAAGCATAGTGTTGCTTTTAATTTCCATTCACAACACATTACCTCATTGAGCACTTCCATGATTTCTTTGTCATAGCATTCCAGAAGCATCTCATAAGATTCTAAGTGTCGTGCATGCATCATAGCAGGTACACAGTCCCGTAGTGCACTAAACATATACTGAAAAAAGTGTTATGCTTAAGACAGCATCTCAAATAGTGTTTAAAGATAGCAAACAAATCAGGATTGCAGGATTGCTAGTCTTGCCACTTTTATTAAAAAAAGACTTCACAAACCCTACTAACTTTCCTGCTCCTAATGTGTTCATCTGAAATATTTATTTGCTATTGATCCACTTACTGGAAGGTTGTCATTATCAGCTATCTCATCTGAAAAAATCTAAAATTAGTTGTACTATATTTATTTTAGTAATGCAATTGACCACAGCATGCAAAAAAATCAATCATCTGTTCAACTGTTTTCCGTATTAGCATTCCAAAGCGTGATTCACTTTTGCAGCCAGTACTTGATACTTCAAAGAAGAGAGGAGATATGAAAAAAAGCTACAGGACAACTATCCCACACAGCATCGGTGTGCATAGTTACATGTGCTTTAGAAATACGCAACCTCAATGTGGAAATGAGGCTTTTAATGTTCAGTTTTTGCATGAGGTGTTTATTTCGAATTAAAATGAATGAAGAGAGGAAGAAAGAGACAGACATACACAGAGACATGTAGCTAATAACAGCAACCTAACAAGAGAGATCTAACAGATACATTTCATCTAGATTTAGAACAAAGATTGCTTTTATATCCTCTAGAATAAGAAGAAATTTCTCTCATGGTAGTAGCTATTGCCTTGGTTTGACTTTTTTTTTTTTTCCTGAAGCTTTTCGGTCTAAGCTACATTCCCTTTTCCTCTGACTCCCTCCCACTACAGTGGCTCATTGAGGTAAGTTACTAACATTATTACTTACATGCAGTCTAGCAGAATCAACTGCATTTTCATACACATCATCTAAATAGATTGGAAAGACTGCTCGATGCCAGTATAAGAAACAACAGTCACATTGTGCTCGAACTCTAGAATACAAGATTACGTATTAGACACAGAACTGGAAAAAGACCTTCTTTCTCCTAACACAATGGTAATTATTTTAGTGTGTTTATACTAACAGCAATTGCTTTTCAAGACTAAGTTTTACATAGTTACTTTGATGATCCAGATGCAATGTACTTCAAAAGAAAGTTCCTCATAAAATAACTTTTTTTTCTTGTTTTCCAATTGGCTATTTCTAAATAAAAGGTACTGCTTTAGAAAAAATTTACTCTGTGAGAATAAAACCTAACATTACAGCAAAATCTTAACAACTTTCTTATTGCATGCATTTAGTAGCCTAGAGGTCAAATATATCTAAGTTTCTCCTGTAAGTCAAAAAAGAAAAACAGGCCACTTCTGATAAAATGAGTGTACAACACTTATCCCAGGAATTTATCCCATGAGTCATTCACTGAAGGTGTTTGCTTGTCTCTATAAAGTATGCATGGAACCCAGATATTCACCTGGTTTTCAGGTAGCAAATGTTATGTAACTTGACTGTCCACTGAAACTACAGCAGCAGCAAGACATGATGTCACTGGTGAACTAATAGCTTGATCTCCCGAACAGACTGGTACTAACTCATAACTTTTGGGTTTAGGTTAAGAGGAAGACTTTAGGTTAACACAAAGCCAAGTCTTCCAAGAAAGTGACAGAATAATGGAATACCTAATTGGCAATAGTTAGGTAAAACCTGACTTGCCCAAAGACCAGTGACCTTCAAAGCTTAGATCTGGAACTTTTTCTGGCCATCCCTGGTCTACAATACGTGAGAAAACAACACCAACGTGCAGCTACCAAGATCTGCAGTTTGCACAGTAAAGATCCAGCCCTTCCAGTGACACTACAATGCCTTTTATATATCACATGCCACTGCTTACCGCTCTGTGAGTTCACTGATCAAGTCTAGTTTTTTCAGAACTAACTGAAGGGGAATGAGCTCTTCATCTTTAAAAGTTTTCTGTGCAAAGGAAGAAAAGAAAAGGGAAGAAAAAAAAAAAAAAAAGGAAAGAAATATTATATTTCTTTGTAAGATACGACACCAAACAATTAAAGGTCTGGAGCAATCCTTACACTTACCATCTGTGTACCCACACTCAGTGCAAGGGAAACAATGAGTCGCCTCTGTTTTGTACTTGGCCCATGGAGGGTGTTCTCAGCCAACACCAAAGCAGAGAGGACATCCAGGCGTTGCTCACTATACTTCTTATCAGAAATTACTCTTTTCTTGATAAAAGAAAGACAGAAGTTCAGAGAAAAGTAACTAAGACCCAAAAAACAACAGCTTACTACTTCTTTCCAAAGCTAATGGATAAGCCATGAATTGAGTATTTCCGCAAGCAAATAATGTTCTGTGAACAGAGGTAATCAAACCCAGATTAACTTTGTCAGTTCAGTGGTATTACCTACCCACTGGGACATGTGAGTTCAGCATAAACATGGACTAGGTCATACAGTGTATAAACAAAAGCTGCACGTGGCTGCAGGCCAATTTTATTTCTGTGGCACATGTAATTAAAAATTTTTAATCAGCAATTCACTGTTGTTGTAACAAAATCTAGTTTACAGCTGAACATATATCAACAGTAACAATTACAACTTGCCATTTTCTACATAATCTAAATTAGCAGAAAGATTTAGGGCAAAACCATTTGCATAAGCAAACTAAGGGAACCAAGTCTTATGGCTAAGAAGTTGAATTCACAGACATATTTGTGAATAGCAGTGTAACTCAGAAGACAGATACAGTTTCATTAAAGAGTTAAAAGAAAAACCTCTTCCAATTCCAAGAACGTATATTCCACATAAATTTCCTAACCTTACATGCTAACACTATGTTAGGTGTATGCCTTTGACCTTACACCACCTGGAAACAAAGAGGAGCAGATGGAAACAATTAGTACTGATTTAGCAGCATTTGCCTCTTACATATTTTCTGAGTAGTTAAAATATCAAGAATTGTGTAAAAAATGTGTTCTCTTTGATAACCACTCAATACACAACTCAGCATATTTCTGTGAATTTAGAAATAACTTCTGATGTAATTAACAAATATAATTTGGAAAGGTTATGAAGTTCTCTACAAAGATGTAAACTATTTGTCTGGAGATATAGTTTTTCTTAAAGCTTGGAATTTTTTCAGTTCATGCTACTCCTGATATACATAAATAGGTATCTGTTCCTCTCAGCTTTTTACAAGTACAAACTTCTTTTTTCTTATACTAGAAACTATGGAAATGGCAGATACATATTGAAATTACAGCCAAATTTTAAACATATCAAATGAACAGCCAAAGTACAAAAGTCTGTTGTTAAAATTGTAATCCTTTACATGAGTATGTTCAAAACAAAAAAACTGCATGACAAATGTAATAGCTTCACTGATCTTAACAGAATACTTCCTTTGTAATCCTGCCACTTAATGTGATTAAAGAATAAAACAAAACAATCACTAATGCATCAGAGTAGGTATACTAAAATAATTTTCCCATTTTCCCTGAATTCAGAAATTCAAAATTTGATAAGCAAAATGTGTAGTAACCTGACCTAATATGTACTTATTAGTGTCTCACTGTCAGAAGCCATTTTTAAACCAAAGAGAACAAGTGAATTTATGCCTGTGTTGGACTCCTGTCAGCCAGCATGTATTAACTACTTCTATTTTACTAAGAAAAGGTTTAAATAAATAACAGCCTGCTTGCTTAGATCTGTAACAGATTGCTTTAAGAATGTTCATTAGAAAAGAGGTAAGAAAAGATGAGTTTATGAAAATCTCTAAAAATAAAACCTAAAAAGAACCCGAGAGGAACGTGACAAGAGATACAGCATTTTAGAGGGAGAGAAAACACATTCTTGATCAAAAATAGATATCTATCTACACTGTACAGTTTCTAGGGCAAAGCTCTGACCTACTGGAAATCTGATACATCTGTTGATAGAGGAACACTATAGATTTTGCAGAAGAAAAATAATTTAAAATCAAGATGTTTATTAAGTATGGCTAGGAAGCTTAATTATTAGAACTTGGATTACATACCTTGGCTACAGAAATAGAGTGAAGAGCCTGATACTGCAGATGCTGAGTGATGTGTGCCACAGAATCTGCCACAACCATACTTCTTCGGTAAAATGTGTGTTCTATTGCCTACAGTCAATGCCAAAACACAACAGTTCACAGTTACCAAAACTGTTGCCTTTAGAATTTGGCTTTCTGCAGGCAGACTCAGCTGCACTGCAAATACCAGTTCTTTCTGCTTTGTAATGTACTCTAACAGAAGCTGCAATTAACCTTTAGAAACCGAGAAAATCAGATCATTCAGCAGAGTTTTCAAGACTGCTGGGGTTTGTTTTTCTGTTTTGTTTTGTTTTTTAAATAATCCAGCTCTGTTCCACATTGCTTTCTGAAGTTGTCTCAGAACAGAACATTTAAAGAAACAGAACAGAACATTTTCCTTTTGGAAAATACCTGGAGAAGTACAAAGTCCTGCACCAGGGGAAGCATAAACCCATACACCAATAAAGATATACTGGGAGCCATTCAACTGGTAAGCAGCTTGGCAGAAAAGGACCTAAGGGTCCTGTGGACACCAAATAGAGCATGAGCCATCAGTGGTTCTTTGCCATAAAAAAGGCTAATGCTATCTTCAGCAGCACTGGGCAGACAAACTATTGCTGTCAGATTGAGGGAGGTGACTCTTCCCCTCTATGCAGCCTGAGGAAGGCCACATCCAGAGTTCTGTGTCCAGTTCTGGGCTCCTCAGTTTAAGAAAGACATGTACAATCTTTCCTGTAAAGGTCTACATGAAATGAAGAGTTTTCATCCAGCGACCTACCTTCAGAAGTTCTACAAGTCTGCACAGAGCTTTCACCGAGGTTTTGGTCATAGGTTTTTGCATTGACATGTAGAGATTCATTGTAGTTTTAACCAGGGTGCTAAGAGTGTACGCATAAAGAAAACCCTAAAATAAAATTAGCAAAGGGAAAAATAAAATTTCAATCCGTATCAGTCAAGGAAGTCCTCTCTGTTTTCTTTTATACATGACAGCACTAACTTTTGCCTCAAACACAAAGAACCTATACCTCCACATGACAATCAAGCCTGAGATCCCAAGGCTGAATGAGGCCCTTTTATTGGGCAGACACTATGAAATTGCCTGTGATCTGTAGAAAACCTGATCATTAACTTCTTCTACAACCAGGGAAATTAAACATAGGGCAGTGAATTAATCACACAGCCTCAAAGCTCTAATAATTTCAGACCTACTGTAAACCAAATCAAAAAACTCTTCTCCCCCACAACAGCCTCTCACAAAAACAAACTGAAACTCTGAGATTCCATGGAATAACTACACTGACAGTATTTACACAAGTCTGCACTGTTTAAGTAGAACTGTCCAACTGAAAAGCACAATTGAAAAAGCAGTAATTTCAAAATAAAAAAAAAAAAAGTAGTAACAATGCAAATGAAACTAGAAAAAGCCAGCAAGTGGTCTAGGAAACTCGATTTGCTCCAGATCAAAATTTACTTAAGTCACTGCAAATAATTCTAATACAAAATCCATGGTCCCTAGTACATGTTATGTCTTCAGATATAGCAGAGTTGGGATTATGCTTCAATCACACAGCTAGTCTCACAACATTTCTGTCAGGCAGATACATAAGTATCAAAACTAGCAAAGAACAATTTCAGAAATAAGATGAATCTTACATTAATACTACATGCTGTTAGTAGGCCAAAAGATAACCAGCTGCCTTGGAACATAGTAAGATTCTTGCAAAGTACCATCACTAGGCAAAGCACAATGAAACAACACAAAACCTTAACTGGAAATATGTACTGTGCTAAATACAACTAAATCAGACATTGGTTCAGTCCAACTTATGTAGCTCGTGACTTAAAAGGTAAAAACCCCACAAAACCCAAAAACATTTACTACAGAGGAAAGAAAGCTGTCTTGATTTTCTAAGCCAAAGTACCTTCTGCAGTTTTATTTAAGAGTATATGCTGGGCATTTAAAGTTTTAGAAAAAAACCTACACTGTAAAACAACACACTAATGATCACAGAACCCCTGTGATCTCTTTTTATGCACCAAAATACCAGTTTGCTGCAACATTTCCTGTACCACCCCATTAAAATACTGCACACCTGGATGAAGACATTGCAGCGGTTAGAAAGATCTTCTGCAAACTTATTCATGCGTTGCTCCTTTGACAAGATAGATTCCATTTTTGTCATCCATGAGCTCACAAAAACATAGTATGATTGCATATCTCTGGTGAAGGAAACAAACAATATTGCTGACTTTGAATCAAAAGAGTATAAGGATTTTCTTCTGTCTTTCCAAAGCTTAAATTTCTCTAAGGGAAATATATTAAATCTTCAGTCCTCCACATAATTACTCTCCATTCCCAAAATTATCTGAACCTCATACTCATTTACATTTTAATTCCATATTGGTAAGGATTAGTCTGCCAATTATATCTGCACAAATATACCCCTAAGAGTCAAAATAATTGATCTTTCAAAAGAACAAATGTCTGTCCTTGTCAGTACATATACTACACTTTTTAAAATTCTAACAGTAAGTAAAATGCACAAGGTGCTCCACTTACTTATGTTTTTCCTCCAAGTTTGAATTTTTGAGTATATATATCGTAGAAGGCTTTTAGAAAGGACCTTAAAGATCATCTAGTTTAAACCCCCCTGCCATGGGCAAGGACACCTCCCACTAGACCAGGTTGCTCAGTACCCTGTCTACCTGTCCTTAAATGCTTCCAAGGAGATGGGGCATTCATAACCTCCCTGGTAAACCTGTTCCAGTGTCCAAACATCTCTGCTTTGTATTTAAAAATATCTGGGATGCTTCTGTTTGTTAAACTATGATCCTGTATGTACTTGAAACCTCCTAACAAACTTAATTGTCATAATTCCTTTTAAGAGGTCCTTCCCACTCCCACTGTACATTGACCCTAACAGTTATTACAGGAACATAAACCAAAAGAAGGAAGTGTAAATGTGTTTCCCTAATAAATGGTAATTTCTATTGTTCCATCAAGCAATAAAACATAACAAGTAGATCAAGATGATCTAGCTGTTGAAAGTTCCATTTTCCCCCTTTAGTACATTACCATCAATATCTGATTAAGTTATTTCATACCTTCATAAAATGGGAAAATACTGTTATTAATGCACTTGGTAAGGGTCCTGGATCACATACACTTTTAGCTGATGTTTTAAGGGTACATTCTGATTCACATCTATAGAAATACTTAAATATTGAACTAATAACATATTGTACTTTACAAAAGTAAAAAAACGTAACAATGAAATTTCAACAGATTGTAAAAAAAATGTAAGTCTGTACAGCTACTTGGCAGAAGAGATTTAGTGATAAGTACGCACACTGTTATCTGGTGGTAATAGCTGTGATGCAAAAATGTCAAACTTTCCCAGGTAACACACAGCGATGTACCCAAGATAACCTCACTAACTCCAGACTTCGATAAAATAAACTTTCAGCAAGTGACACTGCTGTAACACAGCAGATGCTAGAAACAGCCCCAGCAGTCAGAAAGCACTGGAAGAAAGCTCTTACATGCTTTGACTGGTGATACATAGATCTACATAAATAAATACACAAATATATAAACAGATAAATATAACAAACTTCTCATTACATCAATGCCAACTGGACTGCTCTAAATAACTGTCCAGAAGTTCATCTGCTTGGATTACATTAGTTGTAGTTAAATGTTTAACTGGAGCTCACTTTTAAAACTGCTACTTAAATCATGCTACAGAATTATGACACTGCAGTACTACTTATTGAATACATTCCTGGTATAATTGCTCCAAGTCACTGACTATGACAAAAAAAATCTACACTTTAAAGAGTATTCCTATTTAAGGCAATAGTTCAATTAAAAAAAGCAGTGCCTGAACTTGTAAAATAGTAAGAAAGTTATTGGCAAAATTCTAATCAAACTCAAAATGTGAGGCATTACAATACCCTCAAAATGTCAATGAATATCCAAAATTTTTCAACCTTTTCTTAATCTTAAAAGCTGCAAAACATGACTTGTACCACTGCTCAAAGCCAAAAGCAATGCAGCAGTGCAATTATGCTCCATCCAGGGATTAAAGACAAGGAAAGAACTCAGTGAGAGCTGCTGAATCTTCCTGTGGATGTAGGATGTAAATTAGGAAGAGGTGGATTGAAACAGACACAAGGCAGTAGTAAAAATAATCTGCAAGAGGATCATGTAGGCATGGAGCTGTTTTCCCTGCCCCTGCTCCCCTTCAAGCGAGTTCTGCCAGATTTTACAGAGGGCTGGAAGACAAACTGCATAACTTAAGTTTTTACTTCTATTCCACAGACCTCCTTTTCCACCTTCCTATTTTGTTCTGCAATATAAACAGAAATCTTAGTCCTGTTACCTACCCACTGATTCATAAGACTAAAAGCCAAAAACCCCTCATATTTAAATGTATTTTAGAAAGAACTCAAGAGCAGGAAATGAGCTGTAAATGACATGTAGAGAACAAAAGCAAAGCCTTTCTATATGTAGGTAATTTCAAAGACCACTAAGCAAGCAATTAAAACAGTAATGAAGAAAGAAATGCTGGCAAAGAAAGTACTACCACGAGAGAAAACACCACCTCTATAAGCCCAGTAGAGACTGACTTCATAAACAGATAGAAAGCAGAGACCTAACAGAAAAGAGAGCAGCAGTATTACCAGATGCTAGTTTAAAACATGGACACTGAAAATATGTAAGTAAAAATAACTGAAGCAATCATATATTTAGAAGTGGTAGGAACTTGGTTATTTTGGTGACATAATAAGTCTTCTGAAAGTATGACATGAAAAACCTTCATTTTCACCAACACTTTTTCAGCTACACTAATACATATTGCTGCAGTGAAATGGAAAGGTTTTTAACACAACTGAGCAACACTACACAGCATGCTAGGATGTGGAATGAAGAGCCCTACACGTTGTTTATAAACCATTTATCAAACATCACCATAAAGCAATATTTAGGAAGCATACTTGGTAAGTGACTGTGCTTTCTGCTGTAGGAAGTTCTCCCTTTGTGTTTTAATTGTTTGAATACTTTTCTTGTCCAGAAGTTTGGCAGCAGCTGGTACCTTCTGAATCAGAAAGTTGTCAGCAAACCAGATAATGTTAGCAGTTAATGTGATGGCTGGTACCTGGGGATAAAAAAAAAAAAAAAGAAGAGAAAAAAAAAATACTGTAAGTAGCAATAAACAAATAACTACAACAAATACTATGCCACCATGCATGTTCATTTGGCCTATTTTAAACCATATCATACAATCATGATGTACATACGTACAAACCTGAAATTACTTCTGTGTAACTAGTTTGTACAAAGTATTACAATAACCTTAGAAACATTTCTCCCCTAGAAGTCCACTAAGGACAACACAGGCAAAGTTATTACCACTCTCAGTGACCCTGAAGAGTATTAGAGAACTTCACAGTTTCTTGATACCATCTGATATGAAAAAGCCCCAATCCCATTTGGACTCAGAAATCTTTCAAAATATATGTTTATAGCCAAGGTCAAAACCCAGAGCATTTATTCAGTCCCACAATACTCATACCTCAATATATTGTCCTCATTTTAATGTTGAGTTATTTTAACTTGATGCTAAGTGGGTGGACAGGTTTTACAGTTTCTTTAAAAGAAAATTATGGGGAAGGAAATTATAAAAAAAATTTTAATTTCTGACTTATTTGATAAACTGCATGCTTTCTTTTCCCATGTGTTTGCCATGATACACAACTAAGAAAATAATCTATATCACTACTGAAGATTATTTTCGCCTCTTACTTACTGACATAAGAATAAAGCATTCACCTTTTTACAGACATCCAACAATGACTTGTAAGATTTCTTGTCTATGGTCCGAAAAATCTGAAAATGCAGTACAAAGAGGCCACAGATGCCCATATATTTATCTCTCTGGTCAATTTCTGAAGGTTCACCTGCAGGAACACAGCCAAAAAATTTCCTTTTGAATTCTGCTCCCAAACAGGCAATTCACTTTTAGAAACAGTGAAGACGGCAGAAGAATCTTGATCTTGCATTACCAAGTTTGAGTTCAATATTTGAAAAAGTTGTGCGAAGAGTATGAGCAAATTCTTCAGCAAATGTGCTGTTCTTTGACACTGACACTCCACCATTCACAGAATCAAACTGCTGCTCTATACAAGCCTGAACAAAGAAAAAAAAAAAAAAGCAAACATAAATTAATGCCATGAATTTTGGACCCTAAAAGAATATTAATTTTGAGAAAGTATGCTACAGGAGCACATTGCTTTATGTCACACAGCGTTAACCTGAAGTTAGCCTTAAACTTCACAACATATAGATTTTCTAAATATGCTTAAAATATTTAGTATAACAGAAAACATCTGAAAACAAAAGCCTCTCTTACAACTAATATCGAAAAACCCATTTCATTTATTTAACATTTCTGGCAAGAGGCATTTTAAAAGAAAACACATGATGTTCAAGGGAGAACATCATAAGAAACTTTTTTTTTTTTTTTCATTATTGCATTATAATATATTACAAACTGTTCATTAACTAAACAAAATTATCATACAAGTCACCTGTAGGATGTGCCTCACAAGCTTGCCGCATAAAACACCACTACCACTGGTGGTTTAAAAGCTACCAAAAATCACACAATAATAACAATGATCAAAAAATTAATTATATAAATAGACACTTTGGATTTGCTAAAGATATTGGAAATTTTTTTAAATGGTATTGTAATTAAGAAAATTTTTAATGTATTTTTCTTGGGAAGGGGCACTGGCAGGACAAGAGTGGAAACATCCTGAATGAAGAGCAGACAAATCCTACCAATGTCTCAAACATATAATGAAGTCTTTGTACTAATGCAGCATTAGAAAAAAGTAAGAAGACAAATGGACAGCTGGTACCAATGTTCTTTGAAAAAATAAGCCAAATTATGTTTAATTATATATCTACAATTTTCCTTTTGGAGGCTTTTATAGAATAAGACCTTCTCCCCTATGCCATTTAAGACATAACAGTAAGAACAGTCCTGCTCAGTTGATTCTGCTGTGACCAGACTCAGCACCATCCTTTATGGCCCACTATGCCACAGCATCAGATTTCTCTTTCAAATACATACTTTTCTTAAAAAAAAAAAACAAAACAAAACAACAGGTGGCTTCTTACATCAACACATTTTAATTAACTGTTTTGAAAAAGTAATAATCCTCATCCACCTGTACACTGGCATGTTGCAGGGGTATGCACTAGGGAGGCGGTACCTCACGAAAACTGCCTGCTTAATATGCAGGGAATGAGACAAAATACATAAGAGGTCACACTTAATAGACCTTCAAGACTACTGAGGAAACTTTAGCTAAATAAAGTGGACCTATAGTATGTAAGCCTGACCACTATTAAAATTTCAGGTGAAAAACAGACTCCCTGACAACATCCAGCCTTAATGCCACGTTGTCTGTATTTAATTCTGCATAACTGTAAGCACTCAAAGCCTGGCACTGCTCTAGCACACAAGAAGAGCAAGGAAGGATCTTACAATAGAGCCTTTTTCTTTTTTTTTTTTTTTTTTTGCACAGATGCAAGAGCCAGAACCACACATCATTGTATCCGGAATAAAGCAAAAGAAAAACAAACAATACATTCTGAAAAGACTCTTGCTTTCATGTAACAGTTTCCCCTGTCATACTGGGGACCACTCATTTCATTACCTGAAATATCATTCCATCAAGTAACTGGCATTCTAGTTTTAACAGCAGCTTTTCAAATGGCTTCAGTTTATCTTCTTGAATCCCAAACTTAGAAGGGTTGTGATGGACAGATTTTAGCAGCCTGTAAGGAGGAGTGGAACATATACATAGAAACAAAATTAAAGTATGCTAACAGTTTTATCATACGTTGTACTAATTTAAAAATATGTTTTAATTGTTCATATCTGTGTCCAGCAGCAACTCCAAAAACTAAAAAAGCAAACAGCAAAGCCTTCTAGGTCTTTATAGGCCATATGCACTACAATAACACCCATTTATTGAGGTTTCTGATGAAACAGCTATTACTCCACTAATTTAACTACCTTTATACATGTTGATTCTTCAGTTTTTACTGAAGATAGCATTCTTACTTAGATGTGCATGCCCAAACCATGATGAATATGGATAGGGATAGTTTTAGATCAGTTGTGTGCAAAATCACGTCTCTTACTGAATACATTTTAAAAACCCCACCAACCATGACTCTGTCAAGATGCTTACCCTGTACTGGAAATAACATCGAGCTGTTTAGAACTTACAGGTGCTGTTAGGAGAATGAAGTGGGAGCTTAGCCCTGCTCTTCATTGAGATTTCTGGAAAAATGTCAGGGCTATCAAATTTTGTATTCCCACACTGACTGTCTTGGAACCAAGACTAACAAACATGCTTTTATCTTTTATGTTTGGAAGTATTTTTCATCTCTTAAGAGACACACCTCTTATACATGGTCCAGTGATCTTTCAGAGTGGCATGATTGTCAATTATTTCATCCAGAGTGATTAAAACTGTGAGCAACTCTCCCAGATGCTCATACATTGCCTGTTTAAAAAAAAAAAAAAAAAAAAAAAGAAAAGAAAAAAAGGAAAACCAACTGTGATTATTGGAAACTTTATTGCAGTCATGCTAGAGAGTCAAATCGGAGATTTCTTGGTTTGGTAGCTTAAATATCTAGTATTTCTTGTAGAGACACTAGGAACATCAGTTTGCATGCAGGCACTACTTGAAGTTCAGTGGTCTAATTTGACATTCAAGGAAGAATTTTTAAAATTGGCCACATACAGAAGCACATATTACACAGAATAAGGAAGCATGCAAAAAAAAGCTGTAATCTGACAGACATGGAGATATCAGCCCTTTCCACATAAAGGCCATAAAAAGCTGAATAACAAAATAAACCTTTAAAGTAGATTCCAGATTGAAAGTTGTACTCAAAACTTTGTTTCTTGCTGCTTTTCTCAGCATTAATGATAAAGACATACGTATAGTATATTAACATAAGCAAAAGGGCTCCAAATCATTCCCACCTGAAAATGAACTCCAGACGTCTCTATAATTTTAGGTGCATTCCTGTAAATAAAATAGATATTTTAATGTCTCTTTAATTTTTAGAACAGAGCATATTTATCAGTTTTGTATCACAATGTGCCCTGTTTCTTGGGGTACATTTTTCTTCATTAACAAACTAACTTCAGAAAAAAAGAAAACAAAAAGCCTCCATATCTAATTAAAAGTAAATACTATGTGAAATTTGTGTGCTATAAAATTTAATCTTGCATTTTTAATGTGTAACACACGTGACTGGTTCAAACCACTGATTTAATTCAGTGGATATGTGTATCAGCTATGTTAACAGCAACTGGCCTTCATACATCCAGCTTTGTTGCCCAAAAGTACAAAATCACTTCACATTTTTAATGAACCCATGTTCAAGCTACACATCCAGCCTTGTTTATTCAGCACCATATAGAAAGTCTACCTTGTGCTACAAGCTAAGACAAAAATGAAAGCAAATAAAACTGAGAGTTATGCTATCGTATCAGGAGTAAATCAAGAGGCATGCGACACATTCACAGCTTAACCCAGCAATTCTATTTGGAGCTAAGCTCTCAGAGTTTTCAGAGGAGCCCACAGCTCAACTTCAGGTGCTAAACCATATTTATTATGTGAAGACTATATAGCAAGATTTACATATTGAAAATAGATTGTGGAAGTCATGTATCCACTCTATCAGTGTGGATCTCTCAGTGCAAGGATGAAAGAGAAGCAAGATCTCTTAATCACAAAGTGTCTCTGAAGCATCAATTCTACCAAAAAATGTCAAAAAAGTTATTATTGCATCTCATCATATAAAAGCACTGCCTTTTCTTCAAGTAAAACAAATGCACTTTCATAATGGCTTACAAAGCCCAAACTTACACAGCAAAGCACTTTCCACATCTCTCCACACTTTTTACACTTGCTTAACTACAGAAAAACAATACAGCATTTTAGGAGATAATTACTTGTTGCTGGTATAGAGAACAGCCAGCTGATGCACTACATTCACAACCACTTCGTAACATCGGGTAACAAAGCAAGACAGCTCCTGAAATACAAGAAAATGAAATGCATATACATGTTTAGACCCTCTTCATACAGAAGGTGTCATAACATCTAAACACTGAGCATAAACCACTGAACTTGCAGACCAAGCTGCAAATACAAGCCTAATCCAAGTGAGTGGATCCAAGGAGACTTACAGGAGGATGGGGAACATCATCCTAGCAACTAACAGCTCAGAAAAAAGTTGCCAAACTAAGCAAAGAAGCTACCAAACACAAGTTCCCAGTGCAATTTGGAGTATTTGTACTATTCATACTCTAATTTATCACACACAGGAAGAAGTAACTTGACAAAAGCATCCAAGTATTTTCAGAGAGAATACCCCTGATGGGAAAGGCTGACTTTTCCCACTAGATTCAAGACTCATGATCTAGGAGCTGGTGATAGCTAAATTCAAATTATAAACTAAGACAGAAGCCTGTACCTACTATAAGAGTGACTAGCCACAGAATACTGCTTTTAGAAAAAAAAGGATACAATGCCTTTGAGAGGTATGTTTGATTAAAGCAGAACTTGCACTCAGTTACATATTACAAAATGAATAAGAACAGGTCACCTTTGACCACATAAAGAAATATCTTAATTTCTATAATGGATAGAAGGCATTCCCTGAGCAATAGTACAACTGACTCTGAGTTCCCTTTAAATGCAATAATATTTGCTTATTAATGCACTCACAAAATCACATAAGGAAAAAATCAGCTTGTGATGAGTCTAGCCAGTCAGCACACAGATGGCTTCATAGCAGACAGCCCACACTGGCTCCCCAGCCAGCCTGCCCTTCCTGGCAGAATGCTGGCTAGCAGCTTAATTCTGTCTTCCTCTCCATCAAAAATACATCTTATTTGGGCTCCTGCCACCAATTAGTCACCAGTTTTCACAAAACATAAAAGTGTACTTACTTCTTATACTGATATCGCTCTATCAAATACAGCTGAAAGAAGCCAACAGATTCCAGAGGAATGGATTAACAGTCAAATGAGATTATGTTTCCTGGGGAAGGGGCACCAGCTGCCCTTTTAAAACTTCCAGGAAATTTAGCACATCCATATTAGTAACTACACAACACAGATAAGATGATAATTTTATCAGAGTTCTTCCAATTACACTGTCTTCTGCAGAATTAAGAGTACCTAACCAGTGTTTCACAACACTATTTTGATAATTTTTTTAAAAAACTGTTTTTACAAACAAATGTGAGGTTATTCTTTCTAGTTAATCAATAAATCCTGACATTAGGAGAGCCAGTAAGTCAACTGGTGGACATCAGCACTACAAAGCCAACACTTTACCTCTTTGTCATCCTCTTTCATATTTTCACATTCCCCTTAGAGATATGCTTAGAGCATTCCCAGTTTATGGATATAGACTACTACTGAGTATATTTAGGGAAACAACAGTTAAAAAAAGAACAAAGTCAATAAGAAAAAAAGGAGCCTGGAAACAAATAAACTGTGTAAGAAATGAGTTTTCTTCCCTGAAAGTTTGCGTGAGGCACAAGGTGTTTTTTTCCAGACACATGTTTCAGTTTTGTTTTCTTTGACTGGCTAAAACATTGTATAAACAGTTAATTCACACCCAGTGTTCAATGAAAACTAAACCTTGCTAATCAAAGCCACAAAAAAAGACACCTTAACTACACTGTCAGATGAAACAACTTCATCTTATCTTCTCTTGGTGAAGTTTTCTTAAGTAAATTCTCAGTTATTTGAACAATGATTACACAAATTGTGATTTCTTCTCTCATTAGACTTCCAAGAAATATATAAAAAACAAAACAATGTATCATACATCAGCTGATTGTGACAGGTCTGCAGGCAAAACATAGTAACATATCAGATGACCGCAGTGCCTTTTAGCAAGATGAAAGCAGGATACTGCAGGCTGCTAAATCCACAAGTAAAATTACAACTATAAATTATACTAAAAAAAAAAAAAAAAAAAATCAAAACATACTCTACCTGCAAAAAAGAAACAAATCTTCCCATCTGTATTTGGCAATCTCCCTCCACCATGCTGGAATCTGTGGCTTTAAAGACAAACATTTGTAACTACTTTGGAAAGCCTGTGTTAGACTTGTTAAACTGAAGCTTACCCTCCAAGCTATTTGTTTGCCATATAGGTATAATGCACTATTATAAGCATACTGATGGAGCCATAAAAAAATTGTAATATTCCTAAGATGGACTTATTTTTTAAGTTTCTCATTAAAAATTACATTGTTTTTAAGGTAAACAAAGCAGGAAAAAACTCTCCATCACCTAAAAGAAAATTAATACAAACCATAATTCTTTAAAGACAGATATTACATAACACAATGTAAAAGTTTCCATTTAAAAAGTTTGTATGAAAGCACTTCTTGTTCATATTGCAAGGAGTAGTTAATTACTGAAAGAACATCCTACATCATTAATCAGAAAAAAAAGCTGTAAAGTGAACAATTTGTTCGAGAGATTGATTCTGGTTTTCCTACATATCATACTGCACAAAAGAACTGACTCATCACCCTACCTTCAAATCATTACCTGTATGACAAAGGACACTAACAGGATACTATTAATGACACTAATTACAACACCAGTAGTAAATTGTTTCAGTCATCTGCAGAAATTGTAGTACCACCTGACAAAATACAGTTTTTAATGTAATGACAGAATAATGCTCTAAACTTGACATTTTTTTATTGGGCCACTCTGAGCAAAAATACCCTACAATAACAAATTTATCTGCATAAGAAGTGCAGTTATTATTACTCCATAGAAACTACAGGAGTCTCCATACTTCTGTAAGATGGAGCTCTGGGACAAGATTCTAAATATCGCATGCTTCTGCTCTACGAATTTTATGTAAGCTTTACTCTGTTTAGTGTACATCCTCCCCCCCAAAAAACAAAAGAGTCCATTTCTTATACTAGCTCTACCCACTCCAAGGACAACATGAAAAAACTATTTCTTTATAGAGAAGGGAAAGGCCAGCACAGTTTTTTTCATTTCAATCATCCTTAAGCCAGCAGCTATTGTCATTGTTCTACATAAGCAAGCTTGCTGTTATCAAAGCAGATCCTACAGGGGGGATATGGAAATGGAGAAGATAATTTCTGAATCCCTGCCTAACTCAGAGAAGGCTCACCTCTCAGCTCAGGCCATTCTCAAGCACTCCCTGCAGAACACCCACCAGGAACAAACTGCCACTGTAATATGTTAATCTCTATCAGTCTGATTTTTTTCATGATAGAGACATGGAGAAGTGTTGCGGGATCCCCTAGTATCATTTTGGCAGCGTATCACTTTATTTTAAGATATCTAAAACCATGTCTGTTAAGAAGTGAGACTCTGCTAAGAAAAACCACAACAAAACCCACGCTTTTTTATGCTCCTTAACTGAACCACAGCAGTTATCCTATGTAGCACTTAAAGAATGATAAACAGTCTCTATTTCAAAGATTTCATATTCCTCAATACTGTCAACAGCCAAGGCCCTTGAAAACCTTTTTTAAAGCCCTTTTACAAGACTGCTATGCAAGACACTTCCCTTTCTCTCAAGTTCCTGAAACTGAAAACAAAGTTAAGTGATATGTCTCTAAATCAATTCGTTAATATATTCAGTCCTCAGGACCAAGAGCTGTGCTTATTCCCAGAGTAGCATCCCTTAAGGCAGAGCTTAAGACCAACCCTTCAGTGGAGTTACCAGTTTAATTCCAAGACAAAAAGCAGCTTGCACCTAAAGCAGGGGCTCATGATTGAGTCACTGTATTATGTCATGGTCTAAACAGCAGTTTGAGTACTATTACCTGACAGACTATTGAAAGACAGACAACATTAACACACTGCAACTTCACTTGGAACAATTAGGATTGCCTAAGTAGGCAGGACTAGGTCAAGATATTTATTAAAGGTTTCACTGTTTTATTAAAATCAAATTACAGATTTATTGTTTTATTACAACTACTGTAAAATCTAGTCCTAATAGGAAACAAGTAATTTTAGGATATGCCTACATATGAACAGATTTTCAAAGTGACTCTTCAAAAAACAGCTGCTACATTGTGTCAGTTCATTTTTCTATATGTTATACATTAAACACAACCTCAACATCCCATACTCCCTATTTTTTCATGTAAATAAGGCTGCAACAAAACTTCCTGTTAATGCAACAGATAAATCTTATTGTCACCTTAAGCTAACTCGGAACAGTTACAAGACACTAATATATATCCCTATAACCTCAAGGTCCATTATTTGGTCTTCATCAGTCAAAGATACAAGGAAAACATGTATCCATATTATAAAATTACACTTACTGTAGCATTTAACATAACCTGAGCCAATAATATAAATCTACAAACCTTTACAGTAAAGGGAGCTACTTACCCCCTTCTCCATAAAACAAGAGGCCATTATAAAACTTAGTTTCTGCCTAACAACAAAAGAAGAAATTTGTTTTTTAATAAATAGGACATATATAATCATGCTATAAAAATTCAGATGTATCATCTTGGTTTTTTACTACTAAAAATAAATGTATATATCAGCTTGCCATAGGTAAACATTTTCATAAATAGTAATAAAAGAGAGCTGAATTTACCTCATATTTTAACTTTTTGATTTCACAGCAAAGGGCAGCATATACAGTTATTACTTTGTTAAGAACCTAGACTCAAAAGGGAAAAAAAGCACACAGATTACAAACAGATTCACATTTAGAGAGCTTAGGTTTAGCTACAATAATTATGTTTTTTTCTTTTAATCATAAAGCACTTACCTTGTTTTCTGTCTTTATGAGCTCTAGGAGGGAGGACTGTTCATATGGCAAAAGCTAAAATTAAAAAAAAACAAAAAACACAAAACAAACATAAAAAACCTACAACAAATTATCAACTCTAGAAAATATTGCTAAAAAAGTCCATTTATCCAACTACGTAAGTATTTTTCCCCAGTTTTAATCTTCTGTAAGGTCAATAATAAGAGAGCAATAACTGCACACACAGCAGGAAAGCTATGCTCGTTGTGTTTACATGAAAATACCTTTCACTCTAAGCAGAAAAACTCAAGCAAAAGCGAAAAAAGAAAAAAAAAAAAGCACAAAAGTATGGTAACTATGGTTTATGTATTAAAAAAAAAAAAGCTTAGAAAACTTATGGGTTGGACTTGATGATCTCTGAGGTCCCTTCCAACCCGGCTAATTCTATGATTCTATGAAACCTAAAACATGAATTAAGAGTTCTAAATGCAGGAAACAGGATGCCCAGGATATGTCTGCATGTAGGCACCAGCATTTTGTACTGAAGTCAGTCATGATTTTGACTAGTTCATATAGTCCCAGCACTGTGCTGGCCCTCCAAATAATTTATTCAAATTATTCAGACAGTTGATGACTTAAGAGTGCATCTTCAGCACAGACAAGTTTCATTTGGTAACAAAGCACTTTAAATTATGTCTGCAAATTCAGATAAAATAAACAAAAACACTCCTCAGAGGACAAAGAATTTATGACCAAGGAAATAACCACTTCTGGAGGACAGAAAAAAGTATACCAAAGCCATTAGTCAAAACATAACTGTAAATACACACAGTTCAGCCTGCAGTTAATTCAATTAGTGAGCTCTTCTGGAACTCCAGTTCCCAGATAAAAACCAGCAACCCCCACAGTGAAGAAGTTTGCTGGAATTAGCCTTCCCAATACATAAAAACCTCCACATTAATTTCATTTCCACGAGTATCCAAAAGACTGCAAAAGAATAACATGACAATATCTTCTCTTATGAAAGGTATTAAATTCTTAATTACTTGAAAATTAAAATAGTATTTGCTAGGTTTCTGAAACAAAAAAGTCAAAATTTTTAGAGCACAAGTGCATCACGCTTTTAGTTCTCAGGTTTTGAAGGAAAGGGGGAACAAGGAAAATAACAGTTACAATGCATATTAAATATATTAAGACCTTTAATGCAATGGGATCAAGATTGAAGTCCCAAACATCTCCAACAGAGTCATCCAAAGCATCTTCAATTCTCTTCAGCTGAGATGTATATTCTTCAAGAAATTTTCCATAATTCTTCAACTGCACTTCAGCATGAATTTCTGAGAATCGATAACATTTGTACAGCTTTATAAACTGCTCAGTAAATAACAAGATCAAAAAAATATAATCTTTTGCTATTTAGCTTGTAGTACATTATTCCTCATTTTGCTCCAGCATTTTTCTTTAATAGAACTGCATCTTTAGTATAAAGTTCTTTCTTTAAATACAATCCTACAACTGTCAGTTAAAAAAAAAAAGAAACCCTAATACTACTTAAGGAATATCAAACATCCAAGTCATTTGCAGAAAACTATTTTCAAAATTTGAGTGTATTTTCAAACTAAAATCTTAAAAAAGCTAATGACATCAAGATGCTAACCAAAAGACTGTTTATAAATATAAATTTATAAATATAAAATTATTCCAGGGCAGGTGATCTAGCCATTGATTGAATCAATACACATGCAATTATATTAGAATTTTGAAGCAATGGGTCTAATCATTTTGGCCTGAGTAGCAGCTGTGTTTTCAGCAATCCCTCTTCCCTCTCTCCACTACCTGTCAGTAAGTCATTAGAGCATTACACAGGAAGATTTTTTTCCTTTCAGTCACTCCCCCTACTTGCAGATTCCCCATCTTCAAGCAGAACTTCTGTTTAGCACCTGGACATTGACCAGGACCCCTGCGTCCTACCCCTCCCACAATTATTGACTTAGTTGCATAAACCCAGAACTACTGAGAGAATGGTTACAGCCCAAGGCTTCTGTGCTCAGGAAGGAAGTACAGGGGCTTTTTCTCATGAGGACTGAAGTGTCCTCCCTGTAATTAGATCACAAATCTCATAACTCACAATCTTCCACCATTTGTTGAAAACAGGATTATCTAAACAGGTTAAGAGAATGTAAGTCAGCTGAATAGCTGAACTTTTTCTAAACAAGAAGTCAACTCTCATGTAGCTTCAAGTTTGGCTTTTTCACAGTTCCACAAATAGGTTGCTCTATTAAGAGCAAGTTAATTTTAAGTTAAAAAACTTGCATTCTGTTATTCTGTATGTTTAACCTTTTCCTCATCCAGGTTGCCAATCATGGAGCCAAATGGCAGCTGACAGCTGCTCCAGTGGAAGAACACTGCTGAATCAGTGATCAAACAGACTTTATTTGGAGAAAGAAAATATTCAACTGAGACCCTGAACAAGGCATACAGGGAAGAATGAATAATGGCAGATTAATAAGAAGATGAGAAGGACCAGGCACAGGCACACAATTACTACAGTGAACTCCTCAACGAATCCTAAACTACTACTTTGAATCCAGCAGCAATGCCAAAGGGCATACAGACTGCAAATCCTACCCAAGAAGCACAGTAAGCTCTCCCACCCTAAGTTCTGCATTAGAGCCATGGGGTTCTACCTGTACCTGCTGGCCAGGCAGTGCACAGGCACCGTGAAAATAAGGAGACTGAATTTCATATGTAGACAGTTAAGAAGCAAGTGAACAAAAAACATTCCACCAGCAGCATGCACTTCAGACAGTGATGTGCAGCTCTTGAGTTGTATCATCATATTATTTTATTACATGAAATTCATCTCAACTTTTAGGTTCCTTCCACTGCATCTCCTGGCAGCTCTGCTGCAGAAAACCAGTAAACCATTGATGGATGCAGAGGCCTGCAGAACAGTTTACCATGTCAGCTTCAGTACTTTACTAGTAGAAAAGCACAGAAAAATTACTGTAGAGGTGCACTGCAGTATAAACCCAATCTGTTCTTCTCCCTTCGCACAAAAGACAAACTCAGAGCAGAGAAGCTGACAGAGACATTATGCCTTTACAGGTAGAACAGAAAAAGTTTCCAAGTCATAAAAAAGCAGGAAATTGGCAGTGCTGTTCAAATTGATTCCCTCAGAAACCAGCAGCATTTCTCAAACAACATCTCACAGCAGCACTCTGCTGGAGACCCTCAAGCTTGTCACCTTACCAGCAGCCAAAGGATGGATGTGAACAGTGCTATGCTCAATATAACTGCTATTGAATAATTCCAAATCCTTAACTATTGATCATCAGTTTGCCACTTGTACTGAACATATATAACACCAGAGATGGGTGTGAAGGCTTTTACATAATTTAGAGAGGCAAGAGAGTGAAAGCTAGCCAGAGACAGACAGGGTTGAACTGATGAAAAATTACTTGGAGATGGGGGAAGCTTTTTAAGATGCAGAAAAGTTTTCTTAAATAAACAGGCTCACGAGAAAATTTTTAAAAAATCAGAGAAAGCAGGTATTTAGTTTTTCTTCAGAGCAGCACACATACACACACAATGTATTACCACTTTACAATAATATTTGATTTAGTTTCTTAGGTGATAAAATTAAAGCATTATAATTGGAACAGTGTGAGAAATTACACAACAGTACAGGTCCCTCAACTTAATCTTATCTTCCTGCATGAAATCAACAAAATCATAATTCAGTGGACTTACTGCCACAGCAGGATTTTCAAGTGCTATATCCATAAATATCTAAGACAGAGACACAACAAACCAGACTGACTTGGTTTCTTGTGTCCTCAGCTAAGGATGGTATTGGTAAAGCTTAGTAACACAGAAATAAAGCAAAGTAGACAACAACAACAACAAAAAGTGCTTTTCAAGTAACAGAATTCTTTGGGGTTTTTTGCTTTTTCCTAGAAGAACACTGAGTGCTGGTCTCAAGGGAAGATCAGCCTGTTTGTTCACCATGCAGATGGTGGTAATGGAACAGATCATGTAAAGTCCTAGTAACTGTACAATGCCACAGACAAACTAGTGCAGAACTCTCATTTTCCATAAAAGCATCATTATCCATTCCAAAGCTAGAGAACTGGGAAAAACCTCTACTCACTACAGCTTCAATTTCCACTGAAATCCAGATTCAATTAATATGGCATAAACAGTATCATCCCCCCGGGATAACATTATATGTGAAACAGTTGGTCCACGAGTGACATATTTTCACAGCAACACCTGGTGTAATTAATTTGGCACAGTTCGTTTTACAGCGTGTATTCCAGTGTGACAGACATACACGTTCCCTGTTTAGAAAGTAGGTCACCTCCACGGCTGCGAAAAACATGGATTTTGACAGGCATACAAACTCACTATCAAAGCCTTAAGCATTGCAAGGTGGTGTTTGTTTATTTTCAAAGGCGAAACTGCAAGTGACCACCCAGCTCCATGCCAGAAACCCTTTCCAAAGGGAATCTGCACACAACTGAATTATCTCTGCATGAGTTCTCTAGCTAACGGAGGAAGTAGCTGCAAAAATTTGTGAGCCACTACAAATGATGGGGAAGGAAAAGCACACCATAGCCATGACAAGCGTCTGCTCCTCCGGCCCTGTTCGTGCAAGGAAAAAAAAAAATAAATAAATAAAAGTCACGCTTGTCATCCTGTCCCCTCCCTGCTAGGTTAGGGCCACTGGAGACGACTCCATCCCTGGAAGTGTCCAAGGCCAGGCTGGACGGGGCTCCGAGCAACCTGATCTAGTGGGAGGTGTCCCTGCCCTCGGCAAAGGGATTGGAAAGACAAGATCTTTGAGGCCCCTTCCAACGCTGACAATTTCTATGATTTCTATAATTCTATGACTCCCCCGAGGGGGGGGGATAAAAGATGAAAGGTTGGGATAGCCACTCTCACCCCAAACGACCCCCGATGACCATGGAGGGGGTGGTGGGAGGTAAAAAAGGTCACCGCGACAGCCCGAACCGGAGGCCTAACCGGAGGACGGGCAGCACTCGGCTGGCAGCGGGGGGAAGGGGTGCGGCGAGCGCCGGTCTCCCCGCACCGAGCGGGGTCCATGAGGGAAGCTGGGGGCGCGGCGTGACCCCGCTCAGCTCCCACAACCACTTCCCCCAGCTTCCTTCCTTCCTTCCCTCCCTGCCTCCCTCCCGTTCCCAGCGAGGGTTCAGCGGTGCGAGGGGCCAGGAGGGGCTCAGGGCCAGGAAAGGGACCGGGGTTCCCTCAAGCCCGCGCCTCCCCACCGTCCTTGTGGCGGTTACCGCCGCAGCCCCGCCGGGACTCGCCTGGCGGGCTCCTCCCGCCTCACCCCGCCCGCCCTCTCTCCCTCGGGCTCACTCTGCGAGCCGTCGTCCAGGCGGTCGAACTCCCAGTCCGGCGAAAGGGTCTCCAGCGCCATCGCCGCCGCTACAGCCGCCGCCGCCGCCACCCGCGCCCGGCAGCGGCTCCGCCTCCTCCCCTGACTCAGGCACACGAGACTTCCTGGCCCGCCCCTGCGCCGCACGCTGGGAAATGGAGGCGGAAGGGAAAGGGAAGAGGAAAGAGAAAGGGAAGAGGAAAGAGAAAAGGAAGAGGAAAGAGAAAGGGAAGGGGAGTTGGTGCCTGGGGGGGGCGGTACTCGGGCTCCGGGATGGGCGGTAGCGACCCCGCCCTCCCGACCCCCCCTCGCCCCTCTCTCCTCAGGCGCCCCTGAGGCGGAGCTCTGTGCCCCGCACCGCCCCGTTGCCTGCCCTGCGGGGTTTCCCAGGCGCTACGGCTCCTTCCCGGCCCGCCGAGCCGTCTCTCAGGTGTCGGTGCCGCGGGGTGCTGCCCCCGGTAGCGGAGGCCAGGGGGGTTAAAGCAGAGGGAGAGGGGGCAGGGAGCAAGCAGGCGTTTCGGTGCGGGAGGAGAGCGGGCGGTGGGGCTGCCCGCGTTCCTGCGGGTCGAGGAGCGGCTCCTCAGGAGTCATAGAATCATAGAATCGGCTGGGTTGGAAGGGACGTCAGAGATCATCAGGTCCAACCCTTAAGAGTCCTTACTCTCCTCTCTTTCCCCACCCCCTCCTCCCTCCGGCCCCAACCCCGGCATGTGTGATCTGATCGCTTTGGTGAGGCGAGGTCTCTCTCCGGGGTTTTGGGAGCTTTTCTGCTTTTCCCCTGGTCTCCAGGGCCCCATCCCTCTCACAGGGATCCCACGCCTCTGTCACGGTACTGAGAAGGGGGAAGACTCTCGGGTACAGCCGATAGTGTGTGACCCCCCCTGGCAGTCCCTCTCAGCACTTCCCCTTTCTGATGCTGGAGGAAGGAAGGAAGGAATGAGAGGATCTGTCCCAGCTCTGAGGAAGGGTCTGGAGCTCTGAGACAGATGCATGGGGCGACTGCTGAAATAGTGCAATCTGAGCATCTCACCGTCATTTGTTGTCTCGCAGAGCCATGAGGTACTTACCTGCATGCAGCCAAGTCACTGCTGGATTTTTCTGTTTGTTATTTTTTTTCAGGGGCCTGGTGGATGTAATATCAAAGAACAAAAATAGAAATACTTTGGATAGTAAGGGAAGTAGCCATTCGGTGCCATTAAGGATGACCACAGCAATTCCATTACCTCAGCAGAATCTGTAGCATCAGCAGAAAAGGCTTCAAAAGCTGTATCACCAGGAGCATCAGCAGTTTCAGTCAGGAAAACAGCAACAAAAATAGCAACTCCAGTTAGAGATGTAAGTGCAGGATCATCCATCAAAGCGAACTGTGTAATACCAGAAGTCTGAAAATAGCACCTGATGTAATTGTTTTGTTGTTAGAAGAAATCTATCCTTTGGAATCTGTTAATTTTAAATGTTCATAGGAAGGAAAGATTGGTTGGCAGGTTTATTGCTGTTGAATTTTTACTTATTCAAAGTGCATTCTAAGAGAAATGCACTCTAGGTCTGGGAGAGATCAAAATTAGTTTTTTGTGGAATTGCATATTATTTTTTTACAGGACTGAACTCTACTTTGGTAAATGTCAAAAAATCATAATGTGAATATGTCTTCTCCACTCATCAGCTTCTGTGAAGACTTAAGGTGTTTATATTGAGTTTTTTAATGCCCCTCTAAGTTTTATTGTGCAGGATGTTGACAGCTGGCAGTGAGACCAGTTGTGTCTAGGGAGATGATAAGTATCACACAAAATGAATCCACAATTTCTGCTAGACTTCAAGGATCACATTCTGTCTCCAGTGAGGCTTTTGCTGAACTCAGTAGAGCTGCTATACATATGTTCAAAGCCAAGGTGTGTCTCCAGTTTTGAAAAACAAAAGCATAGGAAAATTTTCCTTACAAACCTCAGGTACTTTCTTTGAAACAAAAAACCGGTTTCTTTCAGATAAGGAAAACTGCTGCTTAAAAACTAGTCATGAGGCTTTTAGTTATCTGTCTCAGAAAACCTGTCCTTGAGTTCTGTCAGCGGAGACAAGAGAGAAACTTGTAGAACTGGCACTCGGTAGGGCCCTCCCTTCCCAACATCAGAACTAAGTTTCTGAAGTGTAAAATACAGTAGGTTTGTTCATTGCAAGGTTGTGAGACTGCCAAAACTGACTGCAGGATAACCCAAATGGTTGTTCTATACAATGGCCACACCAAAGAATGCATCTTGATCCCTATGGCATAAGCTGATGCAACACTTATTTTGAACATGGAAAAGTCAAATTATTTTAAAAGAAAATGTACTGAAATATTTTATTTCATAAAAATGATCAGGAGGCTCCATAACTGATAAAATAACAACTGGACTCAAAACAAGTTCACCATTAAATTTTATGCTGTCATTCATGATGCATTGCTGGGTTTTCCTTTGGCTCACTAGGTGGCAGCGTTTTGTTACTGACACTGAATTTATTTAAGTCAATTCTAGATGCTGCAAAAATTTCTGTTTTCTCTGAATATCTGATTTAGACTTTATCTTGAAGCTGACAGTTCTAGTGACAGCAAGTCTATCTCAACTTTGTTTGATAAGTTTAATGTCAGTGAATGGCGTTATTCTGTTTGTTCGTGTGAAATTATCAACATTTTATAAACATTTCTGAAAATCATGTAATGCTCACAGCTTTCGTTTGTATCAGGAAACTTATTTGGTTCAAGCCTGTAGAAGTTGGTAAGATTGCTCAAATATCTGTTAGCATCTTCAGATAATACAGTGATCAGAAAAGTCTTTTTACTTTGTTTTGTATGGTGGTTTTTTTGTATGGTAAGTTGAATATTACTGAACACAGACATAGTTGAGGAAGCAATGATTTATTTTGAGCAGACCAGAATGATGATGAAAGTAAAATTTCATATTGGACTTTCACATGAAGTGAGTGAAATATGATCATAAATATGTGTCAGCTGAAATGACTTGTTGAATTTGAGTACTAGAAAGGATAGGTGAGAGAACAAAGTAAAAAATATAGTAGTATTTTTATGGTACTCTGAGCATATTATTTAGCAAGGAAAGTGTCCAGGTACCTTTGGATTCATAAATCAACAAGGGCTTGATCCCATGATGTATTTTTTCCTTTGAAATGATCCTGGTTGGAAGTATCATTCAACATCAGACAGTACACTTACCTGGTATTTTAAAACAATATTTTAATGATGTTTGAAAGCTTATTGAGTAGTTTAACAGGCACTTAAACATTTTATAAAAATAATAATAAAGAAAAACCTGGTGAAAAGCATCCATAGTGTGAATTTCTTATACAGACAGGCAAAGCTTTACCAAGATAGATAGAATTGTGGTTACTTATAGGAGAAAGAATTTGGCTTGCTGTGTCTGCAGGAAAGCATCTGTACTGTACATTCCATGTCTGTGGAACAATTAATGCTCAGCTCCCTGATTATTTTAAGTAAAATAATGTTCTTGCTCAAAGTTTTCATGGCAGGATTCCCAGAAAGGATTTACTATCCGAGATCTGCTCTTTGCAGTGCTGTTCCACAAATAAGACACCAGCTTTTGCAGAAGTAGTTTCTATTCTATGCTGTGGAATCTGGGAGACTTGGATTTATGCATATGAGTAAGGCATCTTCATGTGATAATTCTTTCTACAGGTTAAACTGATAAAATAATTCCATTTCCTCATAAAAAATATGCCTCCTTTTGGTTACTCTGGAAAAACATGATGTCAAGAATAAGGTTTTAAATGGTTGTCTGCATGACAGAAAATCCCTATCAGAACATTCTAAAAGCCTTAAAAGTCTGGCCTGAAATGAAGTTAAGATGCAGAGGGGGGAAAAAAAAAAGCAAATTTTAAATATAAATGTTGCAGAGATAAACAAGAAATAACTTTTCCACTCAATCTTGCTTAGGAAGTAGAAAAACATGAGAAGTTTCTGTTGTGTAAAATTTTAGTTCAAACTTGTCATGCAGTTAACACAGGAAATAACCAGTACGAAGTCTTACTCTGTTGTTTTGGTTTTTTTTAATTACTCAGTCTTTAAAACTGTGTGGGTGAACTTGAAAGTACTGAGGAATTTGAGCCTGAGTTGTGACCAAATCTTTATTCATTATGAAAGGCTTCAGCAAGGCTGATTTGCAACAGAAAAACAAAACAAAAAAAGAACACCACCAAAACAAACAAACAAAAAACTTATGCAGAGTTAATTTAGTTGATTACTGAATCCCAGGGCATGATTTTTCAGAAGAGAGCAAATCCTAGAATATTCTGAGCAGGCACTTCAGTATTTGCATGTATTCAGCATCCTATGGAACGCAGCCTCCCCTAATGATCTTGCCAAGTCTTGATGATATCTTCAAAGACGCTGACTAATTTTTGCTTCACACAAATCAAGGATTTACAGTGTTCAGCTGCATTTAGACTTACATTTGCTTATGTACATTTTGGCACATATAAACATACTGTTTGGTGAGTATGTTTTGGTGAACAAGCACATTTAGCTCCTAAATAGTTTTTGTATATGTCCACATACCTGCTTTTGCAACTTGCTGTCATACACCTCTGCAAAATTAGAGGATAGAAAAGGGGCAGCCCATTCTGGGAGCCTTATTAAGGATTACTAATGTCTATAAATACCTAAGAGGTGAGTGTCAAGACTGGCAATCTCTTTTTGGTAATGTCCTGTAATAGGTCAGGGAATAATGGGTTTAAGCTAGAACATAGGAAGTTCCACCTCAACATGAGGAGAAACTTCTTTACTGCGAGGGTGATGGAGCACTGGCTCAGGCTGCCCAGAGAGGTTGTGGAGTCTCCTTCTCTGGAGACTTTCACAACCCACCTGGATGCATCCTTGTGTGGCCTGCCCTAGGTGGTCCTGCTTTGGCAGGGGGGGTTAAACTACATGATCTCTAGAGGTCCCTTCCAATCTCTTAACATTCTATGAGTCTGTTTTTCTATGATTATATGATAATTGCAGGCTTTTTTCCAAAGCTAAACTTTGGTGTTAGGAACAAGGATCCAAAATGGAAGAAAAAAAATCAGTAGAGAAAACTTAATGTATAAAATGTGCTCCAAACCTGCTACATAAATTTACACTAATATCAGCAGGGCAAGGATTTATCCATTGATAACAAGAAATTTTGATAATTTGCAAGGTATTTTCCCAATAGATACAGAAATCAGTGGAGAATACATTATGTCACTTTTTCTGAACAAGATAAAGCCCAAAGGAGTGCATAATAACCTTTAGAATATTTAGTCATTTTCTCAATGCCAAAAAATGTACAATTGTATGGAATTTGTGCAACTTAACATCAAGCCATAAGAAGACTACACACACACGGATTCCCCTTCCTGTCCGAGGCTGTGAAATGGTTCCTTTAGTAAGGACTAGATGTCCAAATATTTTCTATTTGAGCACCAAGTGGTTTTGGTCATTGCATGTCTTGTGTAAGTGTGTGTACAGTCCCTGTATTGCTACAGCATGACCTATCAAACTGTGCAATTATTAATCTTCCTTAATGACGCTGCTAATTCAAAAAGAAGATTAAAACTAGACATTTCAGACTAACAGTGCCTGCACAGCTAAATGATGTGGTTTAGTCCAACGGGTTTATGACTTTTAATGGTTTTATTGTACAATTTTTAAAGGAAGTAGTTTTTAAAAAAACAAAACCCTGAACACTTCTAGCAATGAAATTTGATAGATTTTATGTGAGATAATTAGAAAATATGAGGCCATATACCCTGGCCTCATATGGCAGGGGTATACATGGAAGTATCCAGTAACTACAGAATATATTATATTTTTAAAAGAAGCCAGAAAGCAAAATCTTGTAGCCTTCTTAATGCAAATATGGAAATACTGTACACCTTTCTTTTTAAGCCCATAGTACCACAGATACTATGTACAAACATATTCTCCCTCTTTATTAGTGTGACTTTTTGATGAATTCTGATAGTTTAGATGTTAATATCTCAAGGCAAAGAAACTCACTCATCCCCTTAGCTAACTATTCCATAGTCTAATAAATCACCACACACTCCAAATGAAGGTATAATGAGAAGAGTCTTCATTGAAGTGAGTGAAATACGTCCCTAGGTTTTTCACCCCACAGAGAGGAAATTAGAGAATTGAATAGTGATTTTTCATTGCTGAATTCTTATTGGAAAAGCAAGGTCCAGTGGTCTATTTTAAAAAGTTTATGCTGACACCTACAACTTACAGGACTGACAAGAGCCCTGAATAAAGGGCAGGATACAGTTTTGCTACAGAGGAATAAATCAAGGAATGAATTATGTTATGAGAGTCATCACACAAGCCCTGTTGCAAATTTACTCTCCAGGGGAATCATGTTGTACCAGCTTGATTTACTCCTTCCTTTGGGACTGGCACTATTTGCCTCTTGCAGTGCCTCACCTTCCCCTTTCCCCCAGACATGGAGGGAGCAGGAGTTCTGCAGCAGTGCTCCTTTCAGGGATAGCTGAGCAACTCAGACACCCTGAAGAAGAGGCTGGGCACCCCAGACATTACTATCACAGTTCTTTTTTGGGAAAGCATTAAAAAAATTGGTGAGAAATGGGTGTTTACAAGTGCTAGGCAAGACTTTGTCTACTGTATGGTCTACTGTAGTTAGATCTCTGCAGGTCACGAATTTGGCTTAAAAGTTGCTTCTGATCTTTCTGATGTGGGTCACATCTCAGCCACATAATGGCCAAGTTTTTTATTTTTTTGCTTCCATGTTTTCTTGAGAGGAATAGTGTATCTCAGCCTTTTACTGACCCCAGTTCTTTAAGTGTTGCTGGTGTTTAAACCCGACTCAATTTGCAATTAGTCTTGTTTTACCACCATGCTTACTGCCAAACTTTGGAGTTTGCTATTCATATGCCTTTTAGAGTCATTCTCATCTGCTTCTGATTTAACACTTTGAATTAATGCTTTCAAGATCTAATTAACACTTCTGATAAGAAGATTTTGTTGTGACTTTAGGAAAATATTGAAGTTGAAACGTTTATGTTAATAAATTACCTCAAATGCTATTTTTGTAAATGATGAAGTAGAATGAGCTGCTTAAAAAATTGAATCATAGAATCATAGAATAGTTTGGGTTGGAAGGGACCTTAACGATCGAGTTCCAACTCCCCTGCCATGGGCAAGGACACCTCGGGACAGACCAGGCTGCTCAAAGCTCCATCCAGCCTGTCCTTGAACACTTCCAGGGACGAGGCATCCACAGCTTCTCTGGGCAACCTGTTTCAGGGTGTCACCACCCTTACACAAAAGAATTTCCTCCTAATCTAATGTAAGTCTTTTTCAGTTTCAAGCCCTTGCCCCTCATCCTATCGCTACATTCCCTTGCAAGAAGTCCCTCCCCAGATTTCTTGTAGGCCCCCCTGCGATGTTGGTGAGATGGACTTCCAGAAAGTCATAGAATCATAGAATCATAGAATTGTCTGGGTTGGAAGGGACCTCAGAGATCATCATGTCCAACCCTTGACCACTATCGCTGTGGTTACCAGACCATGGCACTGAGTGCCACATCCAGTCTCTTTTTAAATATCTCCAGGGATGGAGAATCCACTACTTCCCTGGGCAGCCCATTCCAATGCCTGACCACCCTCTCCGTGAAGAAATTCTTTCTAATATTCAACCTAAACCTCCCCTGGCACAACTTAAGTCCATGTCCTCTTGTCTTGTTGAAAGTTGCCTGGGAGAAGAGCCCAACCCCCCCCTGGCTCCAGCCTCCTTTCAGGGAGTTGTAGAGAGCGATGAGGTCTCCCCTGAGCCTCCTCTTCTCCAGGCTGAACACCCCCAGCTCCCTCAGCCTCTCCTCACAGGACTTGTGCTGGAGTCCCTTCACCAGCCTGGTTGCCCTCCTTTGGACCTGCTCCAGGACCTCAATCTCCTTCCTGAACTGAGGGGCCCAGAACTGGACACAGGACTCGAGCTGTGGCCTCACCAGGGCTGAGTACAGGGGCAGAAAAGTCATAAGTGTTGTGGATTTTTTTTAGCCTCCTTACTAGCATTTTTGTCACGCTGTAAACTGAAAATGCATCCCGATAATCTCGATGATCTTTGACAACCCTTACGCCAATGTCGCGCCTACACCTTCTAGGGAGAGGGGACCAAGCTGGAGATGATCGGCTCCGCTGCTTCGCAGGGGGTTTCATGGCCAAGGGGCCGCAGTGACCCCGCGGCAGGGGCGGGAGGGGGGCTCCTCACGCCCCCCCGTGTCACAGAATGCCACTCAGGTGCCCGTGACTCGCCTGTCCCCGCAGGTCTGCCGGGAGCCGCTCAGCCCACCCCTCCAGTCCCTGCCCTCGGGACCCCCGGGCAGGTCACCACCGGGGGAGCGGAGGCCAGGGGCCCATCGCTGGCTCTCCGCCCACCTCCCCGGGGCTACAGCCCCCGGCCACCCGGGCGGGGCCTCTCCGCCGCGGCCGCGGATGCAGGGTCTGGCGGCGCGCCAGAGGCATCGGCGCGGGTTGCATCAGACGAAAGAGCTCGGCTGCCGCCGCCGCCGTGCTGGCTCGGTCTGCGACGGGAGACCGAGGGAGCCGGGGGTCCGGCGGAGCCCCGGTAAGATGCTGCGAACAGGCCCCCGGCTGCTGCGGACCATCTGCACGACGGCGGCGGTGAGTAAGGTGGGGGCGGGCGGCGGAGGACGCGCTCCCTTTCCCCCCCTCCCGCTCTTTCCCCCTTTTCCTGTGAGGTACCGGGAGCAAGCGACGGGGGCTGTTCGGCCGTAGGGCAGCGAGAAGGGGGGGGAAGGGGTGGGAAGGGGCATGGAGAGTGAGGGGCATTGTCTCGCCCGGGTTTTAGTAAAGTGCGTGCAGGCGCGGGAAGGTAAGGGAGGGTTGGGGAAAGGGCTTGGTTTGGGTGCAGAACCATCATCTTGCCCTGGGAGCTGGATCGCAGCCATCATCTGGGCGCTGCATCCTTGCAGGGATCTGCCTGGCAGCTGCAGGGAGCGGGCACCGGCGATGCTGTGGTACTCGCCAGTCATCAGCCGTGTGTGGCCAACAACGTGAGTCTGTCTGCTCGCCGCCTCCCTCACACCGGATTTTCCCGGTGGGAAGCTGAGGGGTTGTTGGCTGCTCAGTTAGGGAGCACCATGCCCGTCCCCAGTGCTGGAGAGAAGTCCCTCGCTTATGGCCTAGGAGGGGAGTCTTTAGTTTGTCACCTTCTCATCTCCAGTTCCCAGCTCTGGGGTGATGGTTGTTCGGGGGTTGAAGTGGCCCTGCCTGGTGGCCTGAATTCCTCTTCACCCCATGGCTCTGTTTTTTTACAGCCCTGCGCATTTGTTCCGAGCTGTTCTGTATGTCCTGTCAGATGTATGGACTGCAGAACTCCCCAAAGCCTCGCCCAATTCAAATTGTCCAGATGTGCAGCTCTGGCAAGCTTAATGACGCTAGGAGATTTGTGTTTTATTTTGTTTTTTTCCCCCCAAAGACTGTTCTTTGTTTCAAGTTGGGTTTAGCCTGAAGACAGCAGTCCCACTAAGTTATCTGCTTGGAAGGGGTTGGGATAAAGAGGTTTAACACAAGCTTTTTGGAAATGGAATCAGCAGTGCCAAAGAAATGAGAATGAATGACTGATGAGAGCACATTGCCTCTGGATGTGTAGATGGGAGGGAAGGCTCTACAACAGTTTTCTATTTGGAGGCACTGGAATTCAGCACATGTAGGGGGATCCTCAATAGGAATAAAATTGCTGTACTTCTTTTCAAAGTAGGCAAAATTGGACTTTTATTTTTAAAAAAGAGGTAACATTAAAATATTTACTAGCTTCATTAAATTCTCCGAATAAATAAAATATTGTAATCTTCATAACAGCAAATTTCATAGCCAGAGTAGCAGTTACTAAATTTTTGCCTTTGAGAAATCTGATTAGAAACCAATAACCAATTGAATGTTATATACACACAAAATATATGCAGTAACAGAAAATTAATTTTACCTGTGAAGTAAGTAGTCTGATATGGATGGGTTTTGTAACATTAGACTCTCCTGAGGGAAGAAAATGTAGCTCTTGGACTTGTCAATTTTAGGAACTAGAACTTGACAAAACAGTTACCAGCATTTGTCAAGATGCTTCTTTATGCACTGTTAAATTCCATTTATTAGTTTTATTTTTAGTTAGATGTTTTGTAGCAAAAAGACCCACAATAGAATGGAAGCAAACATTAAAATACTATTTATATTTTAATGAGCCATTGTAAGATAAATTCTATATTAAATATAGAACTTAAACTTAAGCTTGTACTTTCATACTGGGATGGTGAAAAGAAATTGGACTTTGAGACAAATTGAGCACTGAAGATAAGACTGTTGGTACAAATACTCAGGTTTTAAGCTCTTTACCTTTATCGTATTTTCTCCATATAGAGTGGGAGCACTTGAGTAGGGGAACAGAATTAATATTTATCTGTTTAATAATTGAAGCAAAATAGGACATTAAAGAAGCAATTAAAAGTTGAGACAATGAAAACAACAGAATTACACTGAGCACTAAGTTCAAAATTCCTATTTTTTGTCAGTACTGTCATAATAACTACACTATCTCTTTATTTCTAATGGAATAAAAGAAAGGGCAGACCTCTCTAAGCCATATGAGCTGCACTGTTTGCCATAACTAGGAATTGGGTAATCTTACAAAAGTACAGTTAAAAATTTGTTATAATACCACTTCACCACTGACCTTCCTATGCATCTGTTAATGAATGTTGTACATCCATAACCAGCCAGGCAACCACAGAAGTAATTTAATATATCCTCTTAACTCCACTGACAGAAATAATAAAAGGTTTAATCTTTGTATGAATTAGTGACAGTGATCCAGCATCTATCTAGCACTTTATTCAACAACTAGAATATTTTGCTGTTCTTTAATGAGTTTGCTTTTTGCAGACTTCTTGATGAGTTCCAGTGATGGTAAGCTGGCCAAAATGTGCCATGTTATAAGAAAGCAAGCACCAAACTGCTTTTCATTTCTGTGTAATCTTCCAGAACTTTCAGCTTCAATTTGGTACAACTGTCAATTTTCAATTAATACACAAAATGAAGGTTTGAATTTGTGGTCTGATCATGCAAATCCTTCCATCCTTCCACATATGGGACTTCCTTTTTTTTTTTTTTTTAAATTCAGTAGAAGTCCTGTGCATGGGTAACTTGTGGGTTTGGCCCCACCTTTCTGATGGTGATAGCTTGTGTGTTAACATGTCACAAGCAAATTGCCATGCCTAAGCCAGATGTTAGTTGAAAGCATGCAGTACATGTGTGCCATTCATTGAGAAAGTAATTCAAGAATCAGTGGTCACAGCACGACTGCCAAATCCATCTTGCAGTTGAAATCAGTCTCCATTTGAGTGACTTGCTGTAAGTGTGAGACAGCAGAGCTGTTTTGCTGCCAGGCTGCTAGTGTTGTGTGCTACAATGAAGAAACTGGACTTAGTCTTCAGTCTTCTCAATTTTTCCAGTTTGGACTCTTTTTGTTCCCCTGGGGACTGTGTTCCCCATTTGCTTCTCACCATGTGTTGACTTGTTCCCACAACTAGCATGAATTAAGCATTTGTAGCTTTACTGAAAGCATGTTGATTTACAACAACTCAGATTTGGAAGTGGAACTGGTATGCAGTTCCGTGTAATATGAGAATCAGATTTATTCACTGGGAAACATGAACTAGGAGTTGAGTTTAGGAGTAGAAGATGTATATTTTATTAACACTTGGTGAATACATGGAGAAAAAAGGAGCTCTTAAAGTGGTGATAAAATTGGACAGAAAATTACAAGATTGGTCAAGAATCAGAAAAGTAACAGTACAGCAGTATTTTTAAAGTATTATAAAGTGGAGGTCAGATAAATTAATCAAAGTAATCATATAAAATGATTGCTTGTGATGGCAGAAGACTAGATTTGCTATCTAAATAGATCCCTTCCAGTCTTGTTTTTACTGAAAGATGTCAACAAAAGAATGAAAGTAGAATAAGTAACTCCAGTCTGGACTATCTTTAAAGTTTCTTCAATATACTTGTTGGGCTACCACTGTAAATTAGCACTGTATAGAAATCTGAGGATTTTATATCATGCCAAATGTGCTCAGTCATACAGCAGTTTAATCTTTTTCCAACATTCCTGCTGTAGTTAAAGTATTCAGGAAAATTGATGACTTCTTCTTATAATTCAGTAACATTTCTGCTGTAAAAGCAAATATATCAGTCGTCAAACATCAGTAATGAGATCTACCTGCATTCATTGAGCCTTGATAGATAAATATTGCAATGATAAGTTGTGCTCATTGTCATTTGGAACAAGGTCATATCTTTTTGAAGAACAAAAGAGTGGCCATATTTTATGCATTACTGTCAGCATTGCAGCATGTATTAGGAATATTATCATCACCAGTTTCACAGGAGTTTTTGACCATCCTACTATAACAATCTGATTTTGCAAGAACCAGAGTTATGTCCACCTGTTTATCTTACTACTTGTTACTACTGCAGATGCACTGGTGCAGACTAATGCAGTTTCATTTTGAGGGAAAATACTATCTCTAGACAAATAGTTATTTCCTTTTGTTTGTATAAAAAATAAAAAGCACACTTCAATATTCCTGTAATGGAGCCTACCTGTTCGTAACTCACTTTTCTAAGGCCATCTGTACAACTAAAGTGTAACTTGAAACCAGCAAAATACATCTATAATATTTCAGCTGTGAAACAAAACAGGCTGTGGTTTTCAGTAACCTGTTTTTCAAGACATTTCTGTTTGTCATAGAATTTGTCATATGATCTGATGAGCAGTCCAGACCATTTGATCTGGACAATAACCCACTAAGTCAAGGTAGCCTCATGTTTCATCCATGTGGTTAAGATATTCAGACAACACTTTGACTTGTCGTTATCATTCTGATCTTATGGCATCTAATGGGTCATTCTAATTAATGGAAGTCAAAGTCCAAATGGGAAGGAAGAAGTTAAGAATAAAGGTTTCTACCTATCCTTCAGGCATTCTGAGGAGGAGCATGGTAAGTTTTCTGTTTATTCTCTCTGGACCTTTCCTCATCAGCCAGGCCTGGTAGTCAATTTGTTTTTCAAAGGTTTTCAGAAGCTGATGAGAAATGCAAAAGCATCCCTCATAAGGGATGATTCCACCCTTCTGCCAGTGCCTTCATGCTCATTCCTGCTCCCCTGCTGGACCTGTGTTAGGACTTGTGGTTGGGAGATGAACTAGATTAGCAAATAGATCCAATTAAGAATAAGCTGCATTTTGTCAGGACAATGCCTCCCTATCCTGATACCCTAATCCCTTTCTTGCAGCTACAGGAATACCAGTTCTGGGATAAAGGAGGTGTTGGAGGCAAGGGACTGGAGGTAGGGTGGGAGAGGTGCACAACTGTCCCTCAATTCTAAATAGACTTTGGAGAAAATAGTAGTTTTCTCAGGGTCCAAGCACTTGAATAATGTAGCATTACATGATATCCTGATATCATAGTAGTGTTGTGATTCTAACTATCCTGAAAAGAAGAACTTGGCACACTTATTGGCACATACTTAGTCTGAAGAAGCTTAAAGCTTTTAAGGGTACTGGAATGCAAATGCAGAAGGCAGTGGAAGTCAAACAAAGGAACCCTGCAGTAGTCACTTGTAGGAGGGTCAAATGGATGAACACTACTTTTAAGTTGGCAGAACAGTGTAGGTTTGTCTTCTTTATCCTGTATATATTAACCACAAATAATATGCCACCATTTAAAAAGGGATTTAAAGAACATGACCCAGGCACCCAAGTTATGCCCGGAAAAATATTTTGTGTGTTGGTTTAAAAAAATAAAATAAAGTTAGGGTTTTTTTATCATACTAGTTGTGACTAAAAATAAGATCATGTCACTCCTTTTGCCTCTTGTAACAAGGAGTGGGTCCTGTCTCAAGTGTATTTGCTCTGTCATTAATCTCAAAAAATCTGTTATTATTCTTTCAATGACAGGGTAGATTTGAGTAGAAAGAATAGTCCATTTTAAATCAAAATTGAACACGTAAGCAATGGTGTATTTTCTTTGTGTCCTAGAACATGACTTGTTTTAATTTTTTTTACCAGACTTACCAACATAAGCTAAAGCTAGCCCTCATAGGTCAAAGTATTTTTGGTCAAGAAGTTTATAACAAGCTGAGAAAAGAGGGCCATAAAGTCGTGGGAGTATTCACAGTGCCTGACAAGAATGGACAAGCTGATCCTTTGGGTAAGTGTAACCTTACTCCAGATGTTAAAATTACAGGCATAAACTTGCATTTTCATGAGAAGTTGATATCTATATGGGAATGACTTGCATATGATGCTTTTATTTCACTGGATCCAGCACAAGGGCTACAACAAACACAAGTCCCAGAACTAGTCTGACCTTAGTCAGTATTTAATAGTTTTCTGTAACTGTACAGGGCCATACATTGTGATATTTAAAAAATAAATAAATCTATGTACCTTATTTGAATGTACTGCCTGGAGGCAGTCATCCTGAATGGTATCTTGAAGCAAATAGCTGCTGAGCCTGTACTTAAGCCTGGATGTCTGTCACCTGTTTCACTGTACTGCCTGGGGTACTCGAGGTATGAAGCCAAGGCAATTTATCTCTGGCTTTCTGCCCTTTCTGGAGAGCTTGCATGCAGCAGTTTATCTGCAGAGCCTATTTCTCTGCCACTTGGACTATGGAGAACCCACTGAAAAGGCTAGGGAGGGCTTTGCTTCTCCCTTTTTTCATTTCTAAAATGCTTATGAATTTTGGGGGCTTTCTAAAGAAAGAATTGTTGCTTGACAGGTATTCAGCTAGGCAGAATTGTACTCACACAGAGCACAATGTGACAAGGAAGCTACTTTGGAATAATGTGAACTGTAACTTTGTAACTTTCCTTATTTCTTTATTTCTTTGTTTATTTATTATTTTCTTCAGTGGCACAAAAGCAGTGAGTTAATATAATTAGGAAACAGAAGTACCAGAATGGAATATGCCTTTATGAATAATTAACTCTACATTCCATGAGCTGTCTTAAGAATAATTTTTTTTTTTTTTTGGTCATGCCCTGACATGTTTTTACAGAACTCTTACAACAGAAAAATCAAACATAATTTTTTCTCAGTTGGGTTATGGCATTCCTAAACTAGCATTTCTCAAGTTTATTATATACTGTAATTCTCCCTATTAAAAGCTTTAGTCACATTTTAAAGAATTGGAGGCAAGTGTTAGTTTAGAAAAAGAGAATGCAACTACCCAGCTGTGAAAGCATGCCATAGTACCTGGTTACATTATATAAACTGTTGTTGTACAGATATTACATTGCAGATGAAACTAAGCAAATCTTTCAGTGATTTCAGTAAATATTTATTTTAACAGAACCATAAAAGTAATGTATTGCTCTGCTAATGAAAAAAAAATTACTAGATGCTTTGTTGCTGTTTACTTCCAGATGACTCAACAGACTTAAATCTCCAGTGAAATTTGCTACTGTTTCTATATCATCTAACAGCTGCAATTTTTATTTCTAAGAGCAATTGTAGCACACGCTGATGTCCATGGAATGCTGTTTTATTAAGTTTTACTCCAGACTTAGGTTAATAGGCTAAAGATACTTCAGATCAAACTCAAGGTCCAATTCCAGAACTGAAAAAGATAAAGGAAAGTACAAAAATGTATTTAGAAAAATAAAATAAATCAGATTAATTTTCCATACCTCTTTTTGCTTTCTGTTTCCTTCCTATTACACATACAAGACAACAGCTGTAGAGTCCAACTGTATTATCCTTCTCACTGTGATGAGTTATTAATCTGTTGTGCAATAGAATTTATTTAACACCTAAAAATTCTATCCACAACGGATGCTATTGTTTTTTCTTACCTTGGAGCCTAATTTTGGCTGTAACTATGTGTCTCACATATAAATGGAAGCATATCAAGAAGGCATCAGTAAACAGAATTCTGAAGAAATGACTGAAGGTCTCAAGCATCTGTCATTATTTGCACTACGTGGCAAAATGCTTCTGGGTGGAATGAATCTTAGTTGTGTGTAGTATGATTTGTATTCACATACAAATAGCTGAAGTGGAAAATGAAGTTCTGCTAAAACAAACCTGTTACAGGGAAATGTAATGACTAGAGAAGAAATGAAGTGTCACTGTTAAATAGTCAATAGCATTCACCATTCTTTTTGCTTTCACTGGTACTTATAACCAAGTTGTAAATGTGAACTTAAAGTTAATAACATAAGCTGTAGGAATATGAATCAAAGACATAATAAAATCTATCCAGGTACAAAGGTTTTTAAATAACATAAAATGTTACAAAGGGCACTTCGTAATCCTACACTGATGATCTGCTTGAGCTGTTACACAGTATCTTTCTTTTTTCATTTTTAATGCCAAATGTGAATTAAAAAAGCAAATTGTTCTTGCCCCTCAGCACTGGCAGCAGAGAAGGACGGCACTCCGGTTTTTAAGTTCCCCAGATGGAGAGCTAAAGGGAAGCCTATCCAGGAAGTAGTTGCAGCCTACAAATCTGTTGGAGCAGAGCTAAATGTCCTCCCATTCTGTACACAGTTCATCCCCATGGATGTTATTGACTGCCCCAAACATGGCTCAATTATTTACCATCCATCCATCCTACCACGCCACCGAGGAGCTTCTGCAATCAACTGGTGAGTGTTGTTCACCAAAACTACAAGTGTGTCACGTTAGGATGTTGGTCCCGACCCATTACTCTTGTGAATGCTGATACTGTTCTGTTGACTTACAACTGCTCTGAAGGAGCTTCCCTGAAGCAGCTGAGTATTTGGTTCATGAACTGCATTTCATACCTAAGATTCGTTATGATTTCCAGTGCAAGTGCAATTGTTATTCTGGGGAGACCAGTGATGTGATCTGTACGTTTGTTTAATTTACTTACACAGGCAAATCAACAGTTTGTAGTTTTCACAGTCAGAACACTGTTCTCTTAGCTCACCCTCCACAAACACTAGATAACTGTCACAAGAGGGCTTGATGAAGAGCCTAGATTTCCCCAGAAGGGAGAAGAATGAAGAGAATCCACAAGAATAAAGCCTTATCATACTGTGTTATTAAGCCTATCCCTTAGCCTGTGTTCCTTTAGCCATCCTAAGCACATGGCTAAATTCAAAATATGACTGTGCACAAACTACGCTGGAATAATGACCGCAGCAGACTTACACCTGGCAACAGAATTGCTGTAATTACAGTGTTTCAATTGATAAGGAATTGTCTAAATATGAAGAAACAATTTTACAAATTGATTTTGTGCATCTTACAGGTGGTACGGTGATTATCAAAATGTTGTAGAATCAAAGTAAAGGCTTATTTTGGTGTTTTTTTTAAAAAAATCCTTAATGGAAAAAAATGCTAAGCTGAAGCATTTAAACAGAGGAGTTAAGGAGACTACTAGAGACATAAAGAAATCCTTCAGCACGTGAGAGTTGTGTCCAAGTGAGTAAAATAAAAAAGAGTGTAAACTCTGGCAAATTGGGTGTAAGATGAGAGTAAGGCAGTCCAGAAAAGAAAAGAAAAAAACAAAACAACCCAGCTTTTCAAGGAGTAAAACTGAATAGTAACTATTTTCTCAAATGTATTTTAGATGGGAGGTATGTAGAGTAATAGACATGTTCAGTATAAAAGAGATGTTTATCAAAGAGAACATCATAGTAGGAAATATGTAGTAGGAATACATAGTAGGAAATCCCTTTTTTGTGTAGAGTAAGTCAAAACAATTCTCTTGAGCTGAACTGTGAAGGAAAACTGGGAAGGAAATAAAATTGCCATTCCTGTATTAAGCCATGAAAAACATGGGAAGGTGAATAAGGATCAATTGCTCATTCTTATTCAACAGTGGGAGAGCAGTCAGCAAAGAGATCACGTAGTGGGATATGACTAGAAAAGGAGGTACTTTTCCTCCATGCAGTCCATTATCAAACTGTGGAACTGCACATCTAGAGAGCCCTAGAAGGATGTTTCCATGGAGGAAAAGTTCATCAAGGTCTCTTCCACAGGAAGATGTCTCTTGAAGTTTCTGAGTCTCTGAATATTTTGCATATTACTTCTGTAAGCACCACTCCTGCCTTTCTCAGGTAAAAGCTATTGTCCAAAGACCTTTAAACTTAGTTAGGATGTGGCCTAACTCTGGACTGAGCTGCATCTTGTGTTTCACCCTCACCCCTTTTACTCTCATCTCAGTATCTTTCATCTTTTGTGGCCACATCCCTGGTGAAGCTCTGACCTTTTCTCCTTGCAGTGTGTCCAAGGAAGTATCTGGGAATTGAGCATGGCTAAAGGGGCACCAGGCTCAAACAAGCATCCTAGGCTTGCAAGGATTCCTAACTCCATCCTTTACAGCCCTTTCCAGCTTCTGCCACTTACTTAGCAGCATCTTCATGCAGAGCAAGCTGGTGGCCAGAGGAGGGGGCACCTGGTAGTTCTCAGCCTGTCACATATTCATCATCAGGGACATTTGCTCATGGCACCTTCTTCTTCTCTAACCATGCAGAGCACATGCACTTCTCCCATGTTGCTCTTTTGTCATCTGTACATAATATAAAATGGAAAAGATACTGCTTTAATGTGTAAAAGACCTGATATGGGCTATCCAAACTTCTGCAAGATTTTACTTCTGTGAACCTGACAGCTTCCTAAGTTGTCTTTGGAGTTTGTTCCTTGTTCTGCACAAACGTGTGCTTTACTCCTTTTGATAATGTAATTTTTAGTGTTTACAATTAATAGTGATTTTTCATGGTTATAGGGCATCTCTCAGATGATTCTGGTACAACATGGACTGCCAAAGGGAATACTCACATGAGATGTGTCTTACAGAAAACAGCATTGATGTTTCATACAGACAAATAGTTAAAAGCCTGTAGGAAAGATATATATGTCTCCATTTCTGGCTGCTCCCTTGAACACACATCTCTTAGACTATACATCATTCTGAGGCACCTGAAGTTCCAAGGGAGAACTGGAAATCTAAATGGCCAAACTTCCCTTCAGATTCAGAGGCAGATCCTGAGCTGACGTAAATGGGTGTAGCTCTGTTGTAAGCATTGTTCATACACAACAGCTGAGAATCCGGCTGGATATAAATTCCCTTAATAACTTTTCCTTAAACAGTTGCTTATCCATAATTTTCCACTCTTAGTTCAGTGCTTTTTCAGCTGTGGGACAACTGTATTTCCCTTGCTGACCAAGGGGTAAGTTATGAAGCCTAGCTCATTACAGTAAACTGAATTATTCAGATAATATGCTGTCTAGATGCTTCCATTTTTCACATTATAGTGTAACTATTGCACACTTTTTGCTCTCTGTGTCTTAACCACTAATAATACTTAAATTATCACAATGTTCTGTTTGATAGACACCCTCGATTCAGCTGCAACATTTCTTGTGTCACTGTGAAAATCACACATCAATGGTATCAAACCTGTGGGTTTCTTAATATGAAATAAGCAATGAAACTAATATTAAAGATAGTTAGGGTTTTCTTTTCAATCTACTTAACACAAATCAATGTGTAACAGATGGGTTGACGTCCCTGGCTGCTTTCATACTGTTTGTATTTACTGCAAGGCTTTTTTTATGTCTAGGACTTTAATTCAAGGAGATAAGAAAGCAGGATTTACTATTTTTTGGGCTGACGATGGTTTGGACACTGGACCAATCCTTCTGCAACGAGAATGTGATGTTGGCCAAAATGATACTGTGGATGACCTGTATAACCGGTTTCTGTTCCCAGAAGGAGTAAAGGCTATGGTATGTTTAGCTGCACTAAATATCTGCATTTTAAGGAAAAAAGAAAAGCATCTGCTGGCATTTGAAAGTGAAAGAAATGTAGACAAGATGCACACATTTGTAAAGGCAGTGGTTATGGTGCTCAGCCTGGACTTCAGTGGAGCTGTGCTGCCTCACAACAGCTGTGGAGGTGGCCCCAGAATATCTGTTGCTGGCTGCAGGCAGAGCATATCCTGTTTCCACAGAAGCCAAGGAGTCAGATTTGTCTGGAATGTAGCTCTTTCCATGGATTTCTTGAATGTTTTTACAAGGTGAAATTTTTTACAGTCTCAGAGAGAGCAGAAAGTTAAGGGTGAGGTTGAAAAAACAGGGGGGATGTTGTTTTAAGTTCACCACCCTGCTGGATTGGCTTTGGATTTTTTGTACTTGTGCTGTTTTGTGTTGTTTTAAAACGGAGGAAAAAAATGCATTAAAAATACTCAGTATGGATTTTTAGAGAATTTTTTTTCTCCCCCCATTTAAAAGGGGGAGAAAGAAAAAAGAAAATAGTTAAATACAAATACACAGCCCCACATTATAGTCCTGGAGAACCTAAGCAGCTGCTATACGTTTGCTGATTGGGTACTCTTATCAAATTTCAGAGGCTATTTTTTCTGTCAAATAAATTGAAGCATATATATATATATATATATTAATCAGGGTAGCATTTGTTGCCTAGATTTTGTGAATCCTTGGTTTTAAAAATAAACCAGTTCCCTTTGTGGCAGAAAGTTTTCTTTCTGTCATTCACAAATATGACTGAGGTATATAACTGAACCAAGCTAACATTACATCTGTTACTTTTTCACTTAGGTGGAAGCTGTACATCTAATTGCTGATGGTAAGGCCCCTCGTATACCTCAGCCTAAAGAAGGGGCAACATATGAAGGGATCCAGAAAAAGGAAAATGCAGAGGTAATGTTAAATAAAATTGTGGTTTGTGCATATCACTAAACAGTTGTTATTTGCTCACATTACAATACTAATGATATCAAGCTAACATGAATTTTAACTCAGCTATTTCCCCACTTCTTATCCCTCCTTGGGATAACTCCAATGATGCATGTAATGGAGCCCACGGTTAAGTTCTTATTCCCTTTCAGCTATTATATATATTTAGAAACTTGGTGTCCTACTTGGGCTCATCTACACACAGCTAGATGGCAGCTTCACCTTCAGTGGATTCTTAATATGTTACTATATTTTTAAATACAGCATTGAATGGAAATAGTTGTCTTTGTTTACCAACAATACATATTAAATTCTCGACCAGACATAGATTTGATGTTAGGAAAAGCAAGTGTTTCCTGTTGGCACCAGGAAAAAATGACCATGGCCACGGAGGTTATGTAAACAAATAACAGATAAAAAAACATTTACCACCCATTTAAGAATTACATTCTATATGCACCACCACTGCATTAGCTGGATCCTCTTTGTGGTTAGGAATGTTACTATAAAATTATAGTGAATGCTGCCAGTAATACCTTCTTTTCCTTTTCTAGACCTGGACAGAAATTAAAAAAAAAAAACCAACACAAAAAAACCTCTGCACCAACAATTTCAGTCACTTGTCCATAGTGTATGTAGTCTTTTCCACCTGAAATATTGTAGGTCATGCTTTTTATCATATTTCAGTATCTGACTTACCTTAGAAAGAAATATCTTTGCATAGGGATATTTTTATTCACCCATTTAACATAACATAACATAACATAACATAACATAACATAACATAACATAACATAACATAACAACATACTATAATACAATACAATACAATATAAAAGGAGCTTCCTTGGAGTGAACTAGATTAATCTCCCTTAATCTCTAGCTTAATCTTAAACTATTTGCGTTGGTTTATAGCTTGCTTCTAAATATTCTTTGTGCTTAAACTAAGAAGGATGCTGAATACTTGAGTTATGTTATTTAATAGTTACTCTGATTCTTTTTAAAATTCCTTTTGTACATATACATATTAAATATGCATGATAGTCTTAACAAAACAGTATTTCCTTTTTCCATAAAGTCTTTCAGGAACTGCAAGTTGTAGTACGGATTCCATTTGTGAAACCATTTATAAAGGATTAGTAAATTATTAGAAAGTGTTTTGATAGAAGTTTGTAGATTAGATGAAGAACTTAGGATGCAGGCAATAATTAGATCATTTCCAACAGAAGGTGGTACCCCAGACATACCTATTTATAATGAGTTCATTAAATTTGTTAATCATAGTGTTATTTATTTATTTATTAATTCCTAGTAGCAAGGGTTATGTTTTCATTGCATTAATGTGAGAAGAACCTATAAAAAAATATAGGCTGTGAAGAACACAAAAATGCTAGGAGCATCCCATTTGTTAGATCTTTGATGATCACCATCTGGAGATCACTGATCTTCCTTTCCTAGACCAAAACCTTTCTGTGTTCTTAAACAAGTGAACAGTTGAAAGAGAAGCAGAGAGAATTTATAATTTTTATAGAGGGAAACACTACTAACTTGATTTATAACTAAACAGAGAAGAATTACCTGTCGTGTTTTGATTTCCTAGATCTCCTGGGACCAACCTGCAGCAGCTTTGCACAATTGGATTCGAGGGCATGATAAAGTGCCTGGAGCATGGGCAACAATAGATGGCCAGGTATACTCTGAAAAGCAGAAGAACATTCTCTCTTTTTAAGCTTTTTTTACTACAAAACTGAAGCAGTCTCCATACAGATGAGTACAAGTGAGAGTTACATTGGAGTAGCTCTTGGCTGTGTGTGTTGTGTATATATATATATATATATACATATAACAGGCATCTAAAAAAATGTACAGAGCACAGTAAAGATTATTTTTTTTAATGATAGCTCCATGTAATTCTAAGAAAGATAAGAGCAATATCTGAAAAAAAATAATTTGGGCATGATACAAAGCAAAAATTAAGAAGGGTAGAACCAGGATGTGCTGGGCATTTTGGGAAGCAGCCGTGTATCATTGTATAATGCAATCCATGCTTTACAGTGGGCAACATCACAATATTAATAACAAAATAAAACTATGAGCTAGTGAAATAACAGATGAGGTTTTATTTTAAAGATATTTTGGTCTATATATTTTGCAGAAATGAATATATCTCATTTATCCAAAACCAACTACTTGCTTTCAGTGTCTTGAAAATACTTTACATTTGATCCACATTGTACTTCATAAAATATTTTTCAAAATCAAATTATCTTTTCTGGCTGTTTTGCCTGGATTTTGTTATTTAACTATCAGTCAGCTGCTGGTCAGCTGATCCAGAAGCCAGATTCTGTCCTAACGTCCAAGAATTGTTGATTTGAGAGCCCTGAAAGTCCAGAAGAGCCCAAGAGTGAAGCAGTGTTCAGCATTGCCAGCCTGGGAGCAGAACAGGGCTCCTGCAGTCACAGACAGGCTTTTGCCAGGCTCTCACCCTGTGCATGCTCTGACAAAAACTGATTGCCTTCCTGAACCCCTTCTGGCATGCAGGTTGTTGCAGCTGAGCAGCTTGGCAAGTTCAGGCAGCTTGCAAAGTTTTACATGTCCTGGGTTGTAAAGGTCCAGTTATAATGTAAAAAGTTTCCCATGTGTAGGTACTTTTGTTTTCTTTACATTACAATAAAGCTTCAAAACAGTATAATTTAATTATTAGCAGTTTAGAACATGTTTAGAATCTGTGAACTTTTAATTCCATTTATTTTTAGGTGGTTACTTTTTATGGCTCATCATTACTTGATGCTTCTGTGCCTGCTGGACAAGAACTGGCAATAAAAGGTGCTTCAAGACCTGGGCTTGTAACCAAGAATGGCCTAGTCATTTTTGGTAATGATGGAAAGATGGTAAGTTTGCTCAAACCAGCAAACATGTGCTTGTATGGAGTTGTTTTAGCAGGATGTGCAAGTTGTGTGGAATTGGCAGGCTATGCAAATACAGCTGTTAATGACAGAGCTAATTCACTTGGACTTCATAGATCCTCTACCATCCCATAGAGAAGATATTCAGGTTTTGCTTCTCACTCAATCCATATTCGTTTCCAATATGAATTAAAATCACTATGAGAGAATCTGAAAAATAGGGAGGGATGGCCTGTGTTAAAACACTTTTATTAAGGCAGCTTTCCTGCAAGTCATTTATATGACTATTTCAATAACTCTATCAATGCCTAAGAACTCCTCACATCAAGATTTATTGCCTCCTAGATAATTTAAAATCATATCCTCTCATCTTTCAGGTACTAGTGAGAAATCTGCAGTTTGAGGATGGAAAAATGATCCCTGCATCTAAATACTTCTCTGCTGATGAAACAGCTACCCTGGAGCTTACAGAAGAGGAGAAGAAGATGGCAGAAGATATTAGGGTAATTCAATAAACTGCTTTAGCAGGATATTAATTCAGGCAAAAGCATGATGTACTGCTCAATATAGGAAAGCCATATATTTCATTTAGCCATGCAAAATGCTATTTGATTAAATATATTCAAAGAGTATGGAGTTGAACCTTTATTTACTGACATTAATTCAGATGGAATTGGGAATTCACTAGAGCACTTATACATAACTCTAGAAAGTTCTATTTCAGGTACAAGTGTTACAAAGACAGTCATTGCACTGTTAGTTTTGGTAAATATCTATGAATTATGAAGGTGGGAGTGAGGAAAAGCAAATGGACCTTCACCTTACAACAGTGAGGTTTTCAACACTGACAGACTTGGATAAGTCTGAGTCCATTTCTTCACCATGGTGTTTCTCACTAGTTCAGGGTGCCCTGAGAGGGCAAGCTCCAGGGAATCTTAGAACAGCAGTCTGAAAGACAAAACCATCAGTTTTTTCCCTGTACCTGTAGGTGCTGTTAAATACAGCACGAATTTAAGAAATATTGTTAAATACATCTTCTGCTTAATTTTTGTGCCAGAGAAGCTGAATCACAGATGCCTCCACTTCTGCTGGCTCTGCTTCAAAGTCAATGACTTTTGGTACAGCTCAGGCACTCTGATAAACCAATATTTAAACTGCTGCTTTCATTTGCTTTGCTTTGGGATTACTTCGAACGCGTTTGCCAGCAACCTAAATGCTGCCTGGAGCTATTGACTAATTGAGACAATAGAAATAAAATAGAAAAATAAATAAACTCTTCTGATAGTGACATTACCTGTTAACTATGAAACCAAATTATAATTAATTGGAATATCATTTTAATGGTTATTTCACTGTTTGTGTTAGTGGAAATCTCCATCTTGATCATGCAGCTTAAACTAATTCTTAGCTCTACTCAGGTGTTAGAAATGCCAACAATCCAGTAGCAAAGTGCTCCAGGCTTTCCTTGACTTTTCTGACTTCCCATTTTGCAGTAGGAAGTTATTACTTGGAGAATAAAGACCTTTAAAAACGGGCCTAAGATTTATTGTCATTGTATCATTCAGATTGCCTGCTTATTAGATGAAATTAAAAATGTACATGCACAAAATAATATTTTTGGTAACGTAATTATATCAAAGATTTCATTGGCTAACATCAGGTCTCAATACATTTCTAGAATAATAAAATCTATCTTAAAATAAATTTCTATTTTAGAATCCTTTTGAATAATATACACTGCAGGCACAGGTATCACAGAAAGTAGTGTTTGATAAATAGTTCTTGAAATTAGAGGATTATTAATTATCGCCTCCATTATATTTATGTATTTTTAGGCTATTTGGAAGGGAATTTTGAGCAATGTTGCTGTAATTGAAGATTCCACAGACTTCTTCAAATCAGGAGCATCCTCTATGCATGTTGTCAGGTAAAATATGTTTAAAATAAGAAATATTTTAAACTAATAATTAATGGAAAAAAGTTGTAATTTTGCTTTTAAAGCAGGGTTGATTATGTGCTGTTAAAAAAACGAACAAAACAAATAATTTCTTCTATATTTTCCAGTACTCTAACTATTCCCTTTCCTATCTTTGAAAATATGGTATGGTGCTGCTCCCAAATTTAAGAGGTATTGATGTAATCTTGCTCTGTCTATTCAAGAAAAATTCCCTCAGCTTCAAGAATGACAGCCACATGCACAAGTGTGGTGAGGCTTAAATCTGTCTGCCTTCAGTGACAGGTCTCTCAATATCAAGGGAGTGATTGAGAGCCTGAGAAAAGAACTCTCAGAAGGATAGAGGAGCCCATCCTTACAAATGCACTGAGTTCATCCTCTTACTTTCTTTTTGCAGCTTGGGTATTCCAGGCCATAATACAAAAACAGCATGTCAGGGGTTTTTAAATAAACTGTTTATTGTCCTTATTAGCAGTCTTGTAGTGTTATGACGTCCTCATATGTATTGGTTGGAGCTGTCTGATACTTTAACAGTCAATATATTGCATTTGATATTTATTTCCAAAAGTTTACCTGAGTATTCCAGAACTGACATTTTCTTTTCCATAACACCCCCAAATGAAGCCAACAGTTTCAGTAAAATGCACAACTTCTGTGCCTTGTTATCAGAGAAAGACACACACGTATTCAGATATGTACAAACTGGAGCCCAGTTTTGATCCTTTCTAATGATTCCATTTTCTGAAGAATGATTTCATTTGCAATTAAACTTATTCTGTCTTCAAAATCTTTAGAATGCTAGAAGAGATCAAACAGAAACATAGTGGACTTCAGCTACAGAATGAGGATGTGTATATGGCCACTAAATTTGCAGACTTCATTCAGATGGCTGTCAGAAAAAGCAGAGGAGAAGACAAAGAAGAAGAGTTAGTAATTGATTATGTAAGACCTGGAATTTTGCTTTTTTTCTTAGTCTTTCCCGGGTTTGGGTGTAGAGTAGACAATGTGTTTTATCTGACTCCTGGAGTGGAGAAAGCAAACAAATATTTGTCCATACAAAATATTTTTTTGGTTTGGGTTTTTTTGTGGTTTTGTTTGTTTGTTTGTCTGTTTTTACAACTTTTATATATTTGCATTTTGGAAGGCATATATATATGTAATGTCACTTATGGTGTTCCACAAACCAGGAGATCAAGAACATGCAGTAGAGAGGCTCCCAGACAGGCTCCTGCCTCCCCTGAACTGTCCTGCCAGTATGCTTCAGTCAGGATGGTTCTAGACTTTCTGCTTTCCTGGAGCAAACACTGCTGGATTTTGCTCTTATGAGTCTGTTCAATACCTTTGTGTGAAAGTAGGATTGTGTGTTGTTAAATGAGTCAGGATTTCTTGAATTTGGAAATAATGCATTTGATTGAAGTCCACTTGGACCTATCTTATTCAGAGTTTAGTATAGGTTTGAACACAGAGATCCAATAATAAAAAGTACAGGAATCTGCTTAACTATCTCAGAGTTTGGTCATTGGTGTTCAGGGAGAATATAATTTCCATTTCATTTTACTCTTTTGTTCACTTCTAACAGCCAAGTATACATTGTAAAATGTGACTGAATATTTGTCATAGATAACAAAATCTTAAGAGGTCTTAGTTAGTAAAAGTTTTGTTATTTATTTCCCTCATAGGTTTCAAAAAATGTGAACAACATGACTGTGAATATGCCATACCAGTGCTTCATAAATGGCCTGTTTATAAATGCTGCTGATGGAAAAACTTATGACACTATAAATCCAGCAGATGGATCAGTGAGTAATTTCTAAATATGATCAATATCAGTTGATTTAAATTTCTTTGCATTTTAAAAAATATAAACCACTGGATTGAACAGTGTTCAGTGATACATATTAAAAAAATCCCTAAAAAGATTTTAACTATTCAATTTACTTCTCAGTCTGTATATTTTATGACTTTTGCACTTTAGTCAAGATACACAGTAAAAATAACCTACTACCACCTCAACTATTATGTCAGTTTCCATACTCAGCTATATGTTTTGCCTTTATTTCATTATTGTCTAGCTTTGCAAAAAAAACTTCTATAGGTTAGTTGCTAAAAAAGTATTTCTGTAGAATATTGATCTGTGTCCTGTCAGGCATCAACTTTGGGTTTTATTTTACTTCTTTTACAAATCTGATGTTTTAGGGCAAGTGTAACTTTAAATATCCCTTTAAATTGCCAGTAAGAAAAATGACTCTTCAGTGGGAAAATCCATGCAGTGGTACTTTGGTCCTGAGCCTTTGAATCTTGAGCAACTCAACCAAGTGATTTTAATGTCCATGGAATTGCCATTTAATTCTGGAGTAAATACATTCTGCTGAAATCAATACCACAGGTTTCACTACCATCAGAAGTCAAACTTTTGTACTTCTCCTGAAACTCATTATGAACATTAATAAAATTCATAGAAAGTCTGTGTTAGAATTACAGTCTGTGTATTTACAGAACACAATCATCATAAAATACTGAGTGTATATGGTGCCTTATAAAAACAGAAGCTCTATTCTTACGAAATGGAACATGCAAGAGTCATTTTAGCAGGTTTAGATATTAGATAATAATACCACATACAAAGATACCACATTGATTTTACATCTGTAAAGGCAGGGTGAAATCAAGTTAAGATGATGCACCTTGATGTGGAGAAGAAGATAGATCTAGGAATCAGAGTCCCTGCAATGTCCTCCTAATTCTGCAGCCTCAGTTGTTGCTGAACTTTTTGCAGCCTGACTCACCCATGCCAGCTGGTGGGGTTGATGATATTAAGGATTTGCTTATACCCAGTCAAGAACTTTAGGAGGAAGCAGTAAGATTCTACATCCTAGCATTTTGGTTGGAGCTAACACAATGCTGCCTTTGGACAGGTGATAGCCAGTGTATCTTCTGCTTCATTGGCTGATGTTGACAAGGCAGTGGCAGCAGCAAAGGAGGCTTTTGAAAATGGTGAATGGGGAAGAATGAATCCAAGGGAAAGAGGGCGACTCATGTACAGGTGTGTAAAAAGCAGCTGTTTTGCTTCTCTGAAGAATTGTTGCATACAATTTCTGAATATGATGAATATGCATAATACCCATTTCATCTCCTAATCTACTTCTGTTTACTCATGTTTCACACCCAGTTTTGAATAGTCTTTACAGGGTCTGAAATGTGTTTGCTTAACCTCTTAAAAATTACATGTGAGCACTGATTATACCTCTGAGTACCAAAACACAGACAGAAGCTTAAGAAAAACATTGATGAAGCTGTTTCATTGCCATGTGAGAGATCTGAATGTGCCTGAATGTAAAAAGTTCACTAATGCAAACATACCATTCTCTCTGAGAAGGGCCACTAAAATTACAAGACCTCCTCATATGTATAGCAGCTATCTGTGCAAATGCATTTTTAGGACACCGATGTCTACTATTAACTCAATTATATTTACCACAGTCTTACTTACACCTCACTGTGTGGCTCCATAATTCTAACAGATGGAGAACTTGAGGCACAGGGAGACCATGAACCAGATTTTCAAATGTACCAAGGCATATAAAATGCAATTTGCTTTACAGTTTAGGCACTCTGCCTTTGGAAATCTTTGTGCCTTTGAGTCATCTAATACTTAAGTATTTTAGTCCAAGTTCAGACAACACAAAACAGCATTAAGAGTCTAGGTTTCCTAAATCTTAAGCTAGGACTCTGAGTACTCCTTCTTTGCACTTTTGATAACTTTACATTTCTTTTGTTATTGTATATTTGCTTTCAATTATGTAATTGGCTCTTTGTAGTACAACAGAGAAAGAGTACAGATTTCCTTTTTATTATTTTATTTACAAAGCCAGAATTGAACAATCAGGTAAGTTTTCACTGTTCATGTCTTCATCCAGTTTTACTACAGCCAATGAGGGCCATGAAGATGATTAGAGGGATGAAGCACTGCTCCTACAAAGGCTGGGAAAGTTGAGGTTGTTCAGTCTGGGGAAGAGAAGGCTCCAGGGAGACATAATAGCAGACTTCCAGGAGCTGAAGGGGCTACAGGAAAGATGGGGAGAGACTTTTTACATGGGCATGAAGCAGTAGGACAAGGAGCAATGGCTTCAAAAGGAAAGAGAGTAGATTTAGATTAGCATTAGGAGGAAATTCTTCACTGTGTGGGTGAAACACTAGAACAGGTTGCCAAGGGTAGTTGTGGATGTCCCCTCCCTGGAAGTGTTCAAGTCCAGGTTGGATGGGGCAGCCTGGTCTAGTGGGAAGAATCCTTGCTCATTGCAGCGTGGTGGAAACCAGATGGTCTTAAAGGTCCCCTTCAAATCAAACCATTCTATGATTCTATGATTTGCAGACTTTAAGAGGCAATTGTTCAAAATCTTACAGATATTAATGAGCAGTAGCTACACGTCTAAAATCAGTGAGAATGCAATTTTAATTACCACTCTTTGTCATAACAAATATTATTTGAGGTTACAAAGGCTAGATGTCACTGTTCTTTGATGTGGATTTTTAATATTTTACTGAAGACTTGCAGATCTGATGGAAGAACACCAAGAAGAATTAGCAACAATAGAATCCATTGACTCAGGAGCTGTCTACACTTTGGCTTTGAAGACCCATATTGGAATGTCTGTGCAAACATTCAGATACTTCGCTGGGTGGTGTGACAAAATTCAGGCAAGTGACTTTGTAAAGGAAATAATCAATGGCAGTGCTTCACTACACTGCCAAAAAGTGTTAGCAAAAGTAACCGAGGAATTAAAAAATAAAGCAAAACTAGAATTTTCCTAAAATGGGTCTCCCTGGCAATAAAGAAGGACAGCCTGCTTCCAAGTGGAGAATATGGGTCTAGAATGTGACTGTAAATATCTAAGAAATCAGTTGAGGTTTCACAATGGATATAAATGTTAAGTCAGCTCTTGACTATTCATGGAGAAGAAAGTGGTTGTGGTCTTCATGCTGGTAAGTGCAGAGTCTTGTGCTGTGTTCTGTTCTGACCAAAGCTGGTGAGTTTACTTGATGTCACAGCACATGGCACAGGTACAACAGCATTTCCTCAAGTATCTTTAAGATCCACAGTCAAGAACATAATTCAGCTTATTTTTCATCCATCAGACCCATGCTTTATTTTCTTCTATACTTTTGTTTTCTGTGCTTTTATTTCACCCAACTGAAAACCAGGAGCTGACTGCAGTATTCATTGTAGAACCTCATACTGTAGAAGCATCCCCACCCCTTTCTTTGTTGCAGAAATGCTTCTGGTATTGAATTCTCCTCTGTGGCTTTTCAAAACAAACTTACATAGCCAAGACATATGTAATAAAAATGATGAAACACTACCAAGATTTGTCCCTTCTCTGTCTTTTAGGGTGCAACAATTCCAATTAACCACGCCCGGCCAAACCATAATCTAACATTCACCAAGAAAGAGCCAATAGGGTAAGTATCACTTTTTTTCTTCTTAGGGGCATCCTTGACAGACAGAAAAAACATTCAAAAGCTGCCTTCAAAAATGTAATCTTTCCCTGTTTTGTTTTGGTTTTTTTCTGTACTTTTAAGTGTCTGTGCAATTGTTATCCCCTGGAACTACCCACTGATGATGCTTGCATGGAAGAGTGCAGCATGCCTGGCTGCAGGCAACACACTTGTACTCAAGCCAGCTCAGGTAAAACCAAAAGAAATGTACAGATGATTCAGGTCCTCCAGTATTTGTTCAGGCAAAGTAATTCAGGCAATGTAGCAGATTTCAATTGTAGGCTGACCTATCATATCTTTTAAAGTTCATGTATAATAATACAAATTATCATGATGATAGAAGGTTTGATTGAAGAACTGGTTGTCTTCACTTCTGCTCTGATGCTACTCTCATTTTCAAGAATTATTTTCTGCAAGAAGTCATCACTTTTAGTTGTCATTATTGTAAGAATATTAATATTGTATCAAATTTAAGATGTATTGAATATAAAAGCTATCACACATTTCATTAAAATAGGTGAACTAATCTAAAAATCTAAATGTTTTTACTCTAGGTCACACCACTGACTTCCTTGAAGTTTGCAGAACTCTCAGCTAGAGCTGGATTTCCTAAGGGTGTTATAAATATTCTGCCTGGTTCAGGTAAAATTTTAACTAGTAATTTTTCCGGGAAAATAGGTCATGCTACAACTGATGAACTAGCATTTTACCTTTTTGAAGATCTGTTACATAAGTGCATGTACCTTCAGAAGCAGTAGGCTTGCATGTATGTCATTCAGGGATTTCACATATTTCCAGAACAGAACTAAAAAATCTGTATGTCACCAGGCTTTAGCTATTGATAAGAGCTGTCAGCCTTTACCCTTTACAAGTTCACAAAAATAGTAGAAAAAAAAGTTACAGAGAGAGATATTTCACTTGATTTTAAAAGTTCATTTTATCTCCTAATCTTATTATAACTTGGAAATATTTAAATGTGACTTTGAGACCTACAGCAAGCTCATAAGATGTGCATTGCCTACTATCGGTTAATCATGGTCCACCCTGTGTTATCTGATGTCACCATTTTATTCTTTCCTCTAAAGAAGATAAGTGACAACACAACTGTATGGGGCAAGTTCTACTAGAAATTATTATTAGAGATTATTCCACCTACAGTGAAATATTGGGGAGGAAATCCTTTAGATATTCAGATAGATGGAGGAATTTGGAGACACTAAAATAATCCAAATGATCTAATAGGTGATTTTCACAGTCATATGAATAAAGCTGCAAATATAAATAAGGATGTGATATTGTACTTGATTGACATATAGTTAGTTCTTTCTTTGTTACTGTACTGCTTGCTGGAGTAGTGAAAAATTGCCTGCATGCTGTCCATTTAAGCTGTTTTCCTCACTCCTACAGGTGGCTTAGTGGGACAACACCTGTCTGAACATCCAGATGTTCGCAAAGTTGGGTTCACAGGTTCAACACCAACTGGTAAACAGATCATGAAAAGGTACTCTCAGCAAAAGATTAATAAGTGAACACTGTTTAATATAATTCTGAAGTATCTTGTGAAGTATTTTGTGTGTGTAGCAGTAATAGAAAAGCATAACTACATATGAATATTTATACTTATGTGGAATTCCCCTAAGTCACTATTGGAAAATTAAGGTTTATACATTTTCACTAGGTATGATTCAAAGGAAATAATGAAGTGAGCTATTTTAATGTTGGGTTTATATGATTATTTCTATTTTTTACAGTGCAGCCACTAATCTGAAGAAAGTTTCTCTTGAACTTGGTGGTAAATCACCACTGATCATATTCAGTGACTGTGAACTTGACAGAGCCGTAAAAATGGTAATGTTACGTAGAAATAAAACATATTTGAAGCTTTTGTGATACATCCTCACATTATTGCAATATTCTTCTTGACCTGCCAAAAAAATCAACAGCAGGGAGGCCTTGCAGGGAAAATCATGCAATCTCCTAGAAAAAAGACTCTTTTTCTACATGATTTTTCTTTATGCCAGCACAACTAAACTGAAACAAAAAGGCAGGGATCAGTGCCACAAGAAAGATAGGATAGAAAATACAATGAAACAATGAATAGAGATTGAAAGGAATTTCAGCAGCCAAGTTAACAAATTACAATTGAATTGTCAACATCTGACAGTAAGAAAAATAGCACTTAAAAATTAAAGCCTGAAAGTGAGTTAAGGTACACATTGAGCTTTCTAGTAGCATAAATAGTTCTTCTTAATTTTCCATCAGTCCTCATAATCCACATTCCCAACAAGCCATTATGTGTGTAAGGTTCATAAATAAGATGTGCAAATTGAAAAGTCTCTAGATTTAGGGGGCTTATTTTCTGCTCAGGTAATCTGATTCAAAATGACAGCCAATGTAGTTTGCTCACTAAGAAGCAAAGAAAGGTCTTTCACTCTATACCTACCCAAAGTGCTAATTCTGTGAATTCTCTAAACCAGCGTAAGCAGGTACAGGTAGCAGGAGAAAACTGGTATACAGTTTCCCCATTATTGGAGTTCCTTTTGACAGGACAAGAGTTGGAGTGACTGCACAGTGAGGTATGTGTGGAAAACAGTAGAAACTGAAACTTTGCAATCAGCACACTGTTTGGCCCCACCACTGTTCTCATCTGTAGAAGTGAGAGGGTGACAGGGGTTGGTCTGAGCTCTACCTGGCATTTGGTGGTTTTAAATAATTGTGAAACAATGCTTTTTTGTCACCCTCTTCACACTAGCACATGATACCAGTCATACAATAAGACCCTAAGCCATTGCAGCTGCCAGAAAAACACCTTTTAGAAATTTTATTTCTCCTGCTACATGCAGTAACAAGCAGTATTGCTCAATGGATATCCTCAGTTTTATGTTCACTGATGGTGCTGGCAGCCCTCTTCTCTGAGATGTTGCAGAAGGTGTTTTTCTGGAACATAGATAGAAATGGAAAGAACGGTGCTAATGGGTTCATCTCCTGAGCCATTTGTCTCCCTGGAAGTGTTTGCCAGTTATGAGACTGCTTGTGGCATTGATGATGTTCCTTGACCTAAGGGAATAGAAGGAAAGGAAGACTGAACAAAAGAATGAATATGAATATTAATATGGTTGGTTTTTTTCCCCCAGGGTATGGGAGCAGTATACTTCAACAAAGGAGAAAACTGCATTGCAGCTGGGAGACTGTTTGTGGAAGAATCAATCCATGATGAATTTGTTAGCAAAGTGGTAAGATATTCAAGGGCCAAAGCTTAAGGTGATCCTTTACAAAGGCACAAAGAATCACTGGTCTATATATCGACACTTAAGTTTCTTCAAATTTTCGGTTGTTTAAATTCCAGTTATTGCTCCCTTATTGATGGAAGACTGCAGTGAAGCTTTTTAAAAAAGGCATTTTGGAAGTGTAGCTGGAATAATACAAAGGTTATTATTAGTAGTCCAGTAGTCACCACACTGTAACACTGGAAAGTTCATTTATTTAGCTCAAGAATTGCTGTGATAACTCATTTACCATTGAGTAATGGTACTGATTACATTTTACATGCTTATCTTAATAGCAGAGAACGAATACATGAAAACAGCATAGAAAATCTCTCAGAAATAACAAATTTATCAAACATAAGATACCATAAGAAGCCTCATTTTAGAAAGTGAAGAGCTTTCTACCTTCTAAGAATACAGCCTTTTCTTAGAGCTAAACTTCATGATCACTGGTCACTTCAACAGCTATTTGCTGTGTTATGTAACTTCCTTTTAATTGGGTAACCCCTAGGTGGAAGAAATAAAAAAGATGAAAATTGGCGACCCACTTGATAGATCTACAGACCATGGTCCACAAAATCACAAGGCACATTTGGAAAAGCTGCTGCAATATTGTGAAACTGGGGTAAAAGAAGGAGCCACTCTAGTGTATGGAGGAAAACAAGTACACAGACCAGGTAAAATACTGTTCAAAATACTGTAAAATACTGTTGGAGCTTTTAAACTTCAAATAAAAGTCATTATGGTTGCCTCTGCTGCATTATCTGAAGTAATAATACCATGGGAACAGTACCAGTTAAGCCAGGGTAACACTTGAGAATGGGGCTTTTGAGTTTCCCATTAAGAGAAGATGTGCAACTGAGGCATAATATATGGAATTGAATTAGAATCTAGTCTATATGGGAATCCAGTATATCTATTACAGCAAAACACTAAAGATGACTGAGGAAAGTGCTAGAAGAGTCTACATAAGGTATTATTATTAGAAGCTTTTTTTTGCTTTTGAAAGAACTTGTATGGTGGGAAGGCATGAAGTCAACATTTTCTCACAGACATTTGTCCTTTATCAAAAATAAAGCAGAATAAAAATTCTGATACCCTGTTGTATCAGAACTTCAAAATATAATTGATTGCATCTGAAAATAAAATGAGATTTGTAACTGTATGAAATCAGTGTAATGAGACTAAATGGGAAAACATCTGGGAAGGGGAAGCAGTTACAGAAAACCTCTGAAGCTGATTTTACCCACTCACACTGAAATACACTCACTCACCAAGATGTAGGTGACCAGGATTGCTTGTGTATAACACCAGGACAGTTTTTGACTGGTAATGATGAAGTAGTTTTTGGACAGGTTTCTGGACCCTTTAGAAAGGAATTCCCTTTGCTTTAGCCTCCAGAAACCTTAGGCAAAGGTGATGCAACAGCCTTTTCCTTGTTTGGACACTGCAGATCTTTATGGCTACAGACTATCTCTTTGTTGGGTAGCAGGAAACAAGAGTGACCTCTGTGACATGCTGTAACCTTGCCTTCCTGCTGTTAAGACTGCAGGGTTTTCCCCTAAAGAGTCCCCTGGACTGTGGCACTAAGACCTTCTGGCCTGAGATGATGTTATGCTGATCAATACAGACCGTTCTTTTAACTCTTTTTCTCTTGTTTCTCTGGTGCTTACACACACGCATTTCTGTTCATACTTCACTCATATCAATATTTTCTGTTTTGAGTCTCAATGTATCTCAGACCTCAAAGTATGGAAAAGAGATTGCCTGGAAAATACAAACCACAAGACATTTTCACCATCCTTACATGACGCTCTATTCTCTGCTTAGGTTTCTTCATGGAACCCACTGTATTCACAGATGTTGAAGACCATATGTATATTGCCCAGGAAGAGTCCTTTGGACCTGTGATGGTGATTTCTAAGTTTAAAAATGGGTATGTTCTCCTCCAGTTACTCTTAGAAACTTTATTGTCTTATTTTCACTCTAAGCTTAGGAAGGATAACAAACATAGTATGATTTTGTTAATTTTCTAATACTAGTCTGAATCTCTAAATCCTCTGAATTCTGATAAAATAATTTTTTTAGTAAAGGGTATCCTGCTCCATGCTGATACAGAACTAATGCTATTAGCAGTGTGACAGGGTAGAATGCAACTCTAATTGCCAGTTCATGAATAAGTCTTAGTACACAGTGAAACATTTGTACTGAAGTTGATGTGTCAATTGTAAAAGCTTGATCAAATTAAAAAATGTGTATTTTTTCCATTGGAAACACTTCTTTTTCTATTTGTCATGAGAAACCAGCATTGTTGCACATTGTGTAACACTGGCACATTGCTGATGCAAATAAAAATCCCTCTGTGTATTTTGTAGACTGCCAGTTTTAATAGCTTTCATTCCAAATCCTAGGATTTTACACACAGAGATTAAAACCCTGTGCAGAAACTTCATGTAACTCCTTCCACCACGTTTCATTTTCTGCAGTTTGATAATGCAGTTAAGAACCAGCCACATAGATAACACTTTATATAACTATAAATTATGTATGGTGATAAGGGGTTGGATTGAATTTTTTAAAGCTTGAAATTATTATTATGGATTTTTGAATATGAGATGCAAAGAGTAAATATAGCATTCTGGATATGGCATGAAAAGTTGTATCTCAATAAATGTCTGAGTTTCAGCATGTATTCTCCATTAACATGTAAAGCAGGGCCAAAATTTCAGCAACCTGATGAATCATCTGCAGCCAAGCTCTGCTTTATATGTATTTTATATTGCTCTAATCCCCAAACTGTATTGTAGCTGAGCACAGTTGGTATGCATAGTGCATCTTGTTCATCAACATTTCTTAGTGTAGATCTTAACCACTGAAATGGTTTGAAGGGTAGGAATTTCTACAGAACTGCCAGAGTGACACACAAATCAATCCTTAATAAATTATCTTTTAAAAAGTTAACTGTAGAGAACACACTGAAAATGTGTTTTTATGACATTTAAGGTGAAAGGTTGCTAATACTAGGTTATTTTACCTAGCTGCAATTAAGTAATTCCTTTCCCCCACAGGGACATTGATGGAGTGCTGCGACGGGCAAATAGCACAGAATATGGCTTAGCTTCAGGAGTTTTCACAAAAGACATAAGCAAGGCTCTCTACATCAGTGAAAAGCTAGAAGCTGGAACAGTTTTCATTAACACATATAACAAAACGGATGTGGCAGCACCATTTGGTGGATTTAAACAGTCTGGTTTTGGGAAAGATTTAGGTAAGTTGCTCCCTCCCTCATTTCTCATCTGACAGTCTAAATCTATAAAAAAACCACCTTACTTGTGCTGGTTTACTGCATCTGTAACCTCAATGCTTTGTTAAGCCTAACAAACATTGTTATTTTCTTTTGTGGGTTGGAGGGGGCTGGAATCTATGAGGAAGGGAACGTGAAGTTTTTTTCTAGCACAGGCAGGTGAACTGTGAATAGCTGTAAAACGTGAGCTGTGGGTACGTTTCCTGCATCTCCTGTATTCCTCCTATTTCAGTAATCTAGTTTCTATTCCATTCTCCTATACTCTCTCTTCAACACCTCCAGTTCAGTCTTTCCTGAATATTTACTAAATAATGCCTGGGCATGCAAAATATTCCTCCCCAACTCCTCTCAGAGCAGGAGCATTACAACTTATCCAGAGCAGTGTACAGGCAATGACATTTTGGCATCAAGCAGTAAAGGTATTGGCCAGAATCTTCTTTCCATTCCCTGAGGAAGAACACTAATTTAGGTTTCTACTCTAAACTTGTAAGAACGTGGAAAACTTCTTTATGCCTTAAAAGGTCATCAAATTTTGCCAGCTCTCACACAAAGATACATAAAAAGTCTAGTATTTTCAAACCCAGTTTTTTAAAAAGTGAGGTTTATTCTATCAGAAAAAAACTTTACAAGTCTGGGCAGACCAAGCCTTGTGGTAAAGAAAATGAAAGAAAGAAAAATTTTTTCATCAGGGCAGCAGAATTTTGGCTTTGGAATGTCTAGCACATATCAGGCATTTTCTGAAATCAAAATGAGTAATAGTATCAGGAAAAGAGACCAACAACTCTTACTCAGCTTCTTTGCCTAGAAACTTAGCACAGGCTGAAGTTTCTATCTTCAACCATGGGCCCCCCATCTTGAGACTGCCACTGCTTCAGACCAACTCAGGTGGCTTCTTGTCAAACTCCAGCTCCTTTTTCTTTTTACATCTGTTGGGTTTGGCCTCTTCTTGTCAAACCAGTTCCATAAATCTCAGTGGGAGGGTAAGTTAATTAGTTCCACTTGGTTCCTTAAGGACTCAAATACTGGCTACAACTTTTTGATTTTTTTTTTTTTTTAATTAATAAATTGTCTCTGGAAACATTCTCTCATTTAGCTGCTATTCTAACTGGTGAATATTGTGATTGTACAGGTGAAGAAGCTCTTCATGAATATCTTAGAACCAAGGCTATCACTGTGGAATATTAACAGCCTCACTTGGAAAGGAAACTTTCAGAGGAGTTTGAATCTTAATGATGTCTAATGACTCCATGAAGCACTTAATACTATGCCCAGGATATGCTGACTGCAGTGCTCCAAGTTAAAAACAAACACTTATTCCATGGAAAAGTTTCTACAAACCATATCCAAATTTTAGTCTCACTGAAAAATAAAACCACTTGGAAATTAACAGAAATTATGCAGCAGCAGTAGTTAGCACAAAAAACCCAAGAAAACATTTTGGCTTATTTTTTAAATACAACTGAAGAATGAGTTCTCACATGTCTAATTCTTATTTGTGTGAACACAGTATTTACATGATTATTTAAAAACCTTAGTCATTAGGCTTCTCCTAAAGTTCAACTAAGTTATACTTATTACTCCACTTTTGCTATAAACCTGTTCCAGTTTTACAGTAGCAACAAAACATTCTGCTCTGGTGATTTTTCAGCAGTACAGAAAACCTTTGTGCCATAAGAAGTAACTCAATGCAAGAAAGTGCACTTACAATGATCTTTGTATAGTACATACAGAGTTCAACATCGGTGTTAAACTATGCATATCAAGCTAAAGTTACTGAAAATATTTTCTATCTTTTTGTTGATATGGAATGTGTGATCTGCCTGCAATTTGAAAGGTTAATGTATTAAAATCTTTAGTTTTTTGTCTGTGCACATGGACTGTTACCACTGTTTTGTACAGCATTACTACTTTGTATTTCATACTTTCATTTTTTTAATCTACAGGAAATCTCTTGTAAAACAACTGAGTTACAATGGTGGCTTTCAAACTTTCTTCAGTCTGAAAGAAATTTTCCATAGACTAAGACCTTATCTAACAAAGTAAGCTTGCTAAGATCTCAGCTCTTCTTAGACTACAGCTGTACCCAAAGCTGAATCTGATCTGCAGTCCCATTCTCTGATTCCCATCCTTCCCACTCCCTAAAATGTTGTGTGGTTTAACCACATAATCCCAGTACAACATGGCCCTTCTATTTTTAAGAAGCTGCATTGTGAAAAAAGAGCAGAATAATTGTTATTTGTTATCACAAATATTAGAGAAACAGATCTTAAGCTATAGATTGAAGTATGGAATTAAAAATAAATTCTGTAGATAATAGAGGTTGCAAGTCATGATATTAAGTTTAGTAGTTGAGCAAATACAGAAAATTTTCCCTTAATAGTATAGAAAATACAAAGTTTCTTTAAGAAACATCCAATGACATCCAGGAGCATGACAGGTATTTCTGAAATGCAAACCAATCTGTAAAGTAAATACAGCTGCCCAAATCACTGTATTTGATCTGAGGTAATTATAAGGCATACTTTCACTGTTTTTGGTTTCACAACTGTTCCAAGTTAACCCAAGTACACACCAGCTGAAAATTCACCTCTTGATTATTCTGGCAGTGACAGCTGTAAACAACATGAAAAGGACAGAAATGTGGCAAGGGAAGTGGGAAATGGAAAGTGTAGCTTAAAGTAATTGTAACACCTCAGAGGCACATTTGACCATTTTAGTACCAAGAGTATCTGCACTGTGGCCACAAAGGTTCCAGGTGAGCTGGTAACCTACCTGTAGTGACAGAGAGCTCAGTGCAGTCACAGAGGATAAGTAATCCTTTGCTGAACTCTTTTTTGTCAGAGCTGTCCTTACCCATGCCAGCTCACCTTGAAATGAGCACTAAAGCAGTGGCTAAGGTCAACAGTTATTATCATGAATGCAATGTAGACATACCTCTAATGTACTTTAAAATAATGTTTAATATTGAAGACCTTGTACATAACACTTCACAGGACATGGAATATAAAAAAAAAAAGCTCTTTTCTTAGTTAACTGTTTCCTGCCCCTGAAGGAAGAACTTCTAGCATACTACAAAAATCTTTCTTCAATAAAAGCAAAAGAATAAGTCTTTTAACTAGTTCAAGTGGCCCAAATTCCAGCTGCTTTCTTAGTCTAACCTATGATGAAGTTAATTTCCTCATTGCTTGATGAATAAAACCATACTTAATTCCTCAGAAACGCAGCTTGCCTTTGTCAGGCAAGCTCCTCTATGCTTCTCCACTATGTGATCTCCACTATGTGAACCATAGCATTTCATAAGATCCTGATGGATGCTACACCAGGAAAACAAGGTTGTTTAAGGGCCAAGTCTTCAAAGTAAGGAGCCATGATTTGGGCTTGCAGGTTTTTTTGTGTTTTTGTCGTGTGTTTTTTAAAGGGAAATAAAATGGATTTACTCATTCGCTTTACTGTCCAAAATTTCTATTTTGCCTTTTTCTCCCTTTTGTTTTGGAAACTTAATGTTGTCTATTGTGACTTCATCAGTTGTACAGTCATCTTCAGATTCTGAGTCATCTTCTGAAGTTAGTATCTCTTCATCTGTATCAGAATCACTCAGTTCAACTACAGCCACATTCTGGAAAAAAAAAACAAACCAAACAAAAACCAACCAACCTTAGTCAACATTCTTTCTAGCATTTGACTAAAACACAAAGCAAACACATGAAACCAACTACTATTATAAGAAAACCAAAAACAGCAATTAGAAAGACTTTTGGGTTCTCCTAGGATTATGACAAGTATTATTAGCAGATTCCTAAATATTTATATTGTAATTCACATTGTCCAATGGCAAATATAAAGCCATTTTTTGTATCACTATCAGAGACAGAAATGAGTTAATAGCTGAACTCAGTCTAAATCAGGTATTTAAACTGACAAGCAGGTGGCATCAAAAGTAATTTTCAGTAAAGAATTCAGGGGAAACCACTGAGCATATAAATACTCATGGTATATATACAAATGCGTGTATATATATATAAATATATTTCTAATATAGAACTATATTAGAACCTACTAGTGTTCATGACACTGCAACTACTACAAAATATCAAGTAGTTTAAATCACCAGGATATTTTCTGAAACAAAAGTGATCATGTATTCCCAAACACAGAGCCCTGGGTTTTGAGGCCTTGTTTTTCTCTGAAAATATCTGTCTTAAACTGATAACCAGCACTTCAAAAACTTTCTATATGCTGCAAAGAAAAATACAGGAATTTGAAACACAAATAAATTTCTTCAGTGATTTGTACTAAGCGCTAAGATGTTCATCATTACATCTTTTGGCTTCTTTACTATAAATCCAAGATACTTGGCAGACACATGAAAAATCTTTTAAAAATCTACAAGAACTCTGAAACCAACCAATGGCAAATAAATTATTCTGACACACCAAACCCCAGGCTGCCTTATCTCTGCCTTTGATCCTGGGTGTCTGCAGGCCAGAAGACAGCTGGCTGGGATATGAATGTGTAACATCACCTTCATACTTAATTTTCTTACTTGAGCATGTGGCTGCAGCACTTTGTTTAGAAAAATAAAGAAAATATTGATCTGAATATAAACAAATAGACAAATACCAGTCATAAGATCACTAACAATTTTTCTAAAACTGAAGACCTATAGCCAGTCCTAAAAACACCTACAAAGCACAGCTGAAAGCCAGTTATTACTCTTACACTAAAGCCTTCTGTTATGCCTTACTGCACCTTGCACTGTTCAGGTGCTAAGCCAAATTACCCATGAGACATTTAAAATACAATTTGTTACTTACTGAGTTGCTTCAGAGTTGCTGATTCAAAACCATATCTTATTCTGGCCTTAAACTACTTCATTCTAAGTCCTTAAATTATGAAAGTATTAAAACCAAGTAGTAAATTTTAACCAAAAAGGATTTTTATTTCTTATATATCTTGGCTTTGCAGATCCCATACTAAAATGGTAAAGACTTAGCCTTATCTATCAAATTAGCTCACTCTAAAATGAGAGAATAATTTTCATATCTTTTAAACTTACTTTATAAACAAAAAAAAAAAAGTATTTACCATTTCTATAACTTTTTCTGTTGCACTGTCTAGATTTTCAATATCAAATTGGTCAGCTGGTGCTGTTAGCATTTTTCTTCTTAGCTCATCATTTGCATGTGCCATCTGTGGTAAAAAGTTCTGTACTTGGTCTAAGACTGAAAAAGAAATAATTATCATATATATATATACATACACAAACATTAGATTATACATATATACCTCAGAAATCTGTGCATTTAAACATATTCAATTTCTGTTTAAATTTCTAGTTGTCTACCACACATAAGATGTTTTAATAGGAGGATTTATTACTCAATTTCCCAAGATATTAACAGTGAAGAGGTATAAGATTTTTATTGGTTAGCATGTGGTGCAGGAAGAAACCATGTCAACAATTGCATTTGGATTCTTAAACCCAACTGTGACTAGTTTACAGAAAACTTGCTTGTAAATTCCACAGTTTTCAATACATATGGAATGCCATCTTAAGAAACTTCTACACCAGTATTCTCTCCAACAGAAATACAATTATGTCCTCCTTTCTTCCCAATTAAAGTATAGAATGAAGATTTCAAGTAAGGTGGAAACATTAACTGCAGTACAGACTTCATGCTGTACCAAAGAAAGTTCAACTTATTCAAAAAGGGATTCAAAAGAAATTACAACACTGAGAGAGAGACTGATGCTCCACAGAAACACTGCTCTAACCTCAGTGGGACTTTCCAACAATTTTAAGATAATTGGTGTCACTGAGGAGAATGACAAGCATTTATCCTCCATGGAGGCAGGGAATACCATCTCCTGCCTCCAGAGACTCTTTGGTCCACACACATAGATAAGCCAACTACTAGTTCTCATTCTCTGTAAAGTAAGAGGTACTATTCTGAGCAATCTCCACAGAAGTCTGATAGGTATAAACTACCTTTAAAACACTGTCATCTTCATAAAGACTTTTATCCAAGGAAAAACTCTATATTACAAATTGTTTTTTTCTAAAAGTTTTTAAATTGCAGCTCACTGAAAATGAAAATACAATAATTTGACAGGACTCCATCCTAAGTTACATGCTTTTTTAGACCACATATTTTATACTGAGATATTACTTCTGAAAAGTGGTAAGAAGCCCAGATCAGGAAAAAAAAAAACAACAAAAAAGCAAAACCGAACAATCTGAGACTAGAGAACTCTGGTATATTTTCATGAAGAGAAAAACTCCTGAAGATACTTTCAAAGAGTAGCAATTTTTACACTGTGCAATCCTACACATGGAGTTACACAGAAGAAAATGTTACTAATCTCTTAGCTTTGACTAAGACACATAGACCATAGCTTGATTAAAGAAAAAAAACAAGTTTTCTTTTTTAATTCAAATTAAGTTCTTATGCATGAATAGTTATATAGTATGGCTTAAAAATTTTGTTCATTAAAAACAAAGTGACCTACATGACTTGCATCCATTTGAAAGCAGCTGACTAGCTGAAGACTGAGGGTACAGCCTGACTAATTCACTTCATGCAGACAGCAGGATCATTTCTGTGAGAAGTAACACCCTAAACCTCAACAGCTGTACCACCCAGCATTGCAAAATCTGTTTTTGCAGAAGCAGCAGTTACCTGATTAACCTGTGGGATGTGCAACTGCAACGGTGGCCCTGGTACAAGGAGAAACAAATCACAAATTTCTCTGCAAGGAGAGCGTTAAAGCAAAAGCCAGTTGTGTCAGAGATCCTACCGACTGCTTGCAGTAACAAAGTGCTACTTACCACTACTTCTTGGCATCCTAACTGTCTGTAAACTTGTGGCCTTCTTGCTGCTACATTTTGAACTAATTAACAAAGTTTCTTCCAGCCCTGGAAACAAACAGGTATTTGAAAGTTTACATATATCAACAGCAAAAGTCAAATTTTATTTGAGATGATTTTTTCCTCTGACCTTTCCACGTTTATGCAACAAGACTAAACATGAGGGAAAAAAACTTCTCTGCCTCCAAAACTCCAGTCTCTTTTCCTGCTAATACTATATACAGATGTCTGTTTGGGGTGGTCACCTCAGTGTTTACATTTGTAGCAGGCAGCTTCTAGAACTTGCTACCACAAGAAGCTGTGAAAGCAGACAGAGCAACCAGGCACATGCAGGGCAAGGGAGTTTCATCTGGTACTAAAATGGCTGAGCAGAAACGCTCTCTCTGTCTTCCCGACCTCTACAATTTGCAGTTACCAGGCAAGTAAAAGAACAGGGAGTGCAAAGCACTTCAACTAACTAGTTCTCTGTAATTATCATCTGCTACTGCACATCTTGGAAGAAAGAATCCATGGAATACTGGTTGGATTCTGCAGGTTACTTCTTCTGGGCTCCCACTGTTTTTAAAGTCTCTGTCAAAGACTTAATGACAATTACCAATGCACAAAAACTGCCCCTCAGCAAAACCTAGTGACACAACAGCTCTCCTCTGCTAGTTACACAGAATTAAATCCCTTCCTTTATGTCTTGTGTGTGACTGGAGTGGCTGTCAATTGAACGCAGGCCACAACCTGTGCTGCTAATGACCTCTATTAACTATTTGCATGAGCAGCGTCGTAACATCCAAACGATGCTGGGAAAAGCTGCATTAATTAGGCAAATTAGTTCTTATGACCGCCCCACCGCAGCCACCAGCCCTTTGTCGTCAACTGCAGCGATGTTTTATTTCCGCTTAACATATTTTTACCCTTACAGAAACGTCGTTACGACTGTCCATAATAATTTAGCAGTTGTTTCACCTTTTTTTCCCCACCCCTATTTACTCCGTACTATGCTACCAATGCCCGCGAAAACAACACAACAGGCGGGATGCAATAAAACACCAAGTAACAGCACTCGGGTGACCTGAAAAGCCCCCACCCCTCCCCCCCCCCCCGGGAACCCCAACCCAGCCGACACCCCGCTCCCGGCCTCATCCTTCCCGGTCCGGAGGTCCGGCGGCCAGGCGACCCAGCTCAGCCTGAACAGCGGAGCCGCACCACTCGGCGACGGCTGCCCGACCGGCCCCGCTGCCCTCACGCACCCCCTCGGCACCCCACGGACAGCAGCTCCCGAGAGGCGGCCGGGCCCGCCGCTCCGCCGGCCTCCGCCATGCGCCCACCTCACCGGAAGTGGCTACTGGCCAAGCGGAACGCCCCGGGCACGGCGCCCCCTGGCGGGCGGGAGGAGCCGAGCCGCCCCGCGGAAATGGCGGCGGAGGGAGAGGGGAGAGGGGCGAGGGGCTCCCCCGGTCCTGCAGTTCTAGGGTTAACAACGCGGAAAGGACGAGAATCCCCCTTACGAAATAAATAAACAGGTAAACAAACAAATAAATAAAATATTTGAGACCTTTATGAAAGGATTCGGTGTTAAAAAGTTCCTCCCGTCGCTCGGAGGTGCTGCTACTTACAGGTGTTGCTATATGAATGCCTGCCAGCAGCTGCTCTTCTTTGGAATCTTTCCCATTTTCATTATCAGCATCTGACCATTGCGCCTAACATTAAATTTAAGACACTGAGTGAATTTTAATTACCTCTCGGAGAAAATTACACAACCGTCAAGGTTGGCTGGCATGGGGTAACCTGTTATTGAAGGTTTGTGGTGAAAGTTTCCATCCCTGTAAAAGTTTACAATTTAGACAATGTAAAAAGAGAACTGAAGCATTCTCAAGAGTCCAAGCCAAAAATGGGAAACAATAAGTAGTCACATAAGTGGTACTCTAGTAGAAAATGGGAACGACACTTCCTTCCTTCCTCTCTTCCTCCCTCCCTCCCTCCCTCCCTCCCTCCCTTCCTTCCTTCCTTCCTTCCTTCCTTCCTTCCTTCCTTCCTTCCTTCCTTCCTTCCTTCCTTCCTTCCTTCCTTCCTTCCTTCCTTCCTTCCTTCCTTCCTTCCTTCCTTCCTTCCTTCCTTCCTTCCTTCCTTCCTTCCTTCCTTCCTTCCTTCCTTCCTTCCTTCCTTCCTTCCTCCCTCCCTCCCTCCCTCCCTCCCTCCCTCCCTCCCTCCCTCCCTCCCTCCCTTCCTCCCTTCCCTCCCTCCCTTCCCTTTTTTCCCCCAGATCCCACTATCTTAGAATTCAGATATACAAAGATGTAACAGACAAACCTTCTGCATGACTGCAAGCAAGAGAGCTGTTGTTTCCCTGACACACAGACCCAGGACAGTGTCCCCAGCACACCTGCATCTCCAGGTGCATTCTGCTGAATTTCCTACATGGTTTTTCTACCCAACCGTGCTTCAGAATTTACGTTTTCCAGAAAAATCCTCTTGCTAGCTTTTCATGGCTGAAAAATGCTGAGGAATGAGTGTTTTTTTGCCTTGGGCCACAAAAGTGAGACTTTCTGTATTTGCACACAGCCCAGAATAACAGTCTGTGGCTCTCAGCCTAGTTCATCCATGGGTATCAGCCCAGTTCAGTGAAGGGAGTGACATAATACTGTCAGCAGATAGGGAGTGATTGTATGATTGCCCAAGATCATCAGACAAGCAATTAGAGAAGCCACAAACAGCACCTCAGGGCACTATTCCCAAACCTGAAGTTTATATACCAACCTGTTGGCAACAGAAGCAGATCTTTATCCAGCTTGCAAGGTGGCCCAACTATGCAGCTGTGACAGGTGTGCACACAAGGCATGGATACCTATGGTTGTTACTGGGGTAGGGAGACAACAGCATCTGCAACCCAAATACCACTAAATTCAGGCTTGAGGCATCATTTACCACTGAATTAGGGGAATTACCACTGAATAGGGGAAGTTTAGGTTGGATATTAGAAAGAATTTCTTTACAGAGAGGGTGATCAGACATTGGAATGGGCTGCCCAGGGAAGTAGTGGATTCTCCATCCCTGGAGATATTTAAAAAGAGACTGGATGTGGCACTCAGTGCCATGGGCTGGGAACCACAGCGGTAGTGGATCAAGGGTTGGACTTGATGATCTCTGAGGTCCCTTCCAACCCAGCCAGTTCTATGATTCTATGAATTAATAGCTCAGAGGTTTGGGATGCTTCATTCATTTAATGCAGTATTGTCACAGAGTTCAGATGTAACTGCATGTGTCCTGCACTTTGGCCACAACAACCCCATGGGGAGCTCCAGGCTGGGCACAGAGTGGCTGAGAGCAGCCAGGCAGAGAGGGACCTGGGAGTCTGGATTGACAGGAAGCTGAACAGGAGCCAGCAGTGTGCCCAGGTGGCCAAGAAGGCCAATGGCATCCTGGCCTGGATCAGGAACAGCGTGGCCAGCAGGTCCAGGGAAGGGATTCTGCCCCTGTACTCAGCCCTGGTGAGGCCACAGCTCGAGTCCTGTGTCCAGTTCTGGGCCCCTCAGTTCAGGAAGGAGATTGAGGTCCTGGAGCAGGTCCAAAGGAGGGCAACCAGGCTGGTGAAGGGACTCCAGCACAAGTCCTGTGAGGAGAGGCTGAGGGAGCTGGGGGTGTTCAGCCTGGAGAAGAGGAGGCTCAGGGGAGACCTCATCGCTCTCTACAACTCCCTGAAAGGAGGCTGGAGCCAGGGGGGGGTTGGGCTCTTTTCCCAGATGACTTTCAACAAGACAAGAGGACACAGTCTTAAGTTGTGTCAGGGGAGATTTAGGTTAGATATTAGAAAGAATTTCTTCACGGAGAGGGTGATCAGGCAATGGAATGGTCTGCCCAGTGAGGTGGTAGATTCTCCGTCCCTGGAGACATTTAAAAAAAGACTGGATGTGGCACTCAGTGCCATGGTCTAGCAACTGCTCCGGTGGGTCAAGGGTTGGACTTGATGATCTCTGAGGTCCCTTCCAACCCGGCTAATTCTATGATTCTATGATATTATCTGCAATGCTATCACAGTGCAGATGTTTTTGGCTCCGGTTCTGCAAATACATTGTCCAGTGCTTGCACTTCTGCTCTTCCACACACACCCACAGCAGCTCACCCCAGTTTATGGCAGACACTTGCTCTCTTGCTCATGCTGTTTTTTGTTCTGCCTGTAGGCAAAGAGATGCTGTACACTTGGCTGCTGTCACCGTGATCACATCCTGGCTGTCTTTTCTTTGTCTTTCTCATCTTTCACCTTCCACTTAAGGCATTCTCACTACTTCGAAACATTGAGCAACAACTGGAATAATACTTGCAATGATGATAACTGCACAAATTTATCTCTCCCGACTATCTTAGTGTATTAATATAAAGTCTGAGGGAAAACAAGATCTTTGAGGGACTGATTAATGGGGACTAGAAGACTGACTTTGTATTTGGTTTAACATAGGCAGATGAGGCCAAGAGAGGTTCTTGCCGAGCGATATTTAAGTACTTGGTGTACAGAATAACTGGGCAAGGACACGAATATTCCAACCAACCCAAACACTTAAGAAAAAAAAAAAATATTTCTGAGGCGGCTACTTCCAGCCATGCTGCACGTAAGGACAAAAACATCCCCGGGGCAGCCGAGAGGCCGGTGTCAGCACAAAACGATGACTCTTGTGCTCCGTCGCCAAGAAAGTCTCTGGAAGTGGGAGCACCGGTACCGGTACCGGCACCATCCGCCTGGGGAGCGCCCACCGCCTCGCCCCTCCCCAAGGTTTTTTTGTTCGCCCAGGCTGCGAGGCACCGGCCGGGCCGAGGCGGGGGCCCAGAGCCCGGCGGGGCCGGGAAGGCGGAGGGGGCAGCGCGGGCCGGCGGCTTCCCCGCCGCTGTCCCCTCAGCGTCCCCCGCAGGCGGAGGGGTGACAGGCAGCGGGTGCTGGCCCAGGGGTGTCCGCCCGGGCCCCTCCCGCCCCACACCTCCGCACCCCGTCCCCAGCGCTCCCCTCAGTGCAGCGGGAGGGTTGGCGGCGGCTCGGCCTCTCCTCTCCCCTCCCCTCCCTGCCCGCCGCCGGGTCTGAGCCCCCGGTGGCGACGGCGGCTGCTGCGCATCTCGGGCCACATCATCGCGGGGGCTGCCCGCCCGCCCGCCCTCCCGCCGCTTCCGCGCCTGCTCAGTGGCGGCGGCGCTCACCTATCCCCGGAGCTGTCACTGCCGCCGGGCTGCTCCCTCTCCGCTCGCCGCAGCGATGGAACCGGACTCGGGGCCGCTGCCGGCGTCGCCCTCGCCCGGGTAAGAGAAAGATGCGGGCCCGAGGGCTTGCCGGAGGCGGAGAGAAGGGAGAGGCAGCGAGGGGTGAGGGGCCGGGGCGAGCCGGCGATCAGCCGCTCCGGGGGAGAGGGAGGCGGCGGGCGGCAAAGTTTCCTCAGGAGTGGGGACGCTGCCAGGCGCGGCTCTCCCGGCAGCGATGCGCCTGCCCCACCCCAAATGCCGGGGGTCCCCGAGAGCTGTCGGGCAGGCGGGGCCGCCCGTCCCGCGGCTACGGTAAGGCTCACCCTTTCCCTTCCCTTCCCGTTCTCCGGGCCCTGAGGCGGCCGCCCGCCATCCCTCCCTCCCTCCGCGCCCTCCTTTCAGCCGCCCCCCGGCTCTGGGGCGGGCTCCGCCGGCCTGCCCGGGTGTCCAGCGCCCGGGCCACGGATGCTGAAGGGCGTGAGGCTCCCTTACCCCGGCAGCCAGCGCTCCTCAGTCCCCCACAGCTGTTTTCATCATGTGCACGTAATTCTGCACTGCTCCAGGTAGCCCGGACAATGAGCCTTTTCTTTGGTTTTTCCCTGTGCCTGCACAAGATGTGCCCAGGGTTTCCAGCTGCCCTTTATTCCCCCGCACATCCCTGTCTGCTTGCGTTTCTATTCCCACCTTCACACCTACAAAAATATTCCAGAATCTGCCACAGCAGATGGAGTAGCTAGACAAGTATGGAACCTCAATCTCAGCATCATACATACAGACTTCTATGATCATAATTTCTTTTGTTTTATATGATTCATGTGAATTATAAGGCATGTTTCTGCTCTTTTCATACATTTCTGACAAATGGTAGGAGCTTTCTGTGATTTGCTCTACTTCCCAGCCTGTCATGAATTTCCAATTCGGGTCCAGTTGTAGCTGTGTCTCTTTATTTTCAATTAATATTTTAATTCCCTCCCACTGCCCCACTCTCTGGGACAATTGAGTGTCTTTGGTCACATTTGATCCTAGGTTATAGACCATGCTACATTAGCCAGGCTCTGATAAATGGGATTATGATGATTGCTTAGTCTTTGTGTCAGGAACAAAACATAAATACCTGAAATAACTCTACCTGTGTATCTTTTCTTGGTAAAGTCCTAGCAGGCTTTAGTAGACATCCTCAGTTATCCTCACTTTACCATTTCAGTAATACTGATAAAAATATGAGAGCAGGTGGAAAGACCTGTTTTGGCAGCATTCCTGACATCCAGTGCTTTAAAGAGACTGAGAAATTAGAGTCATAAATACTACAGTATGACTGGCAGACATTTCAGAAGGAAAAATAGCAGTGTATCATTTTCTTTTCAAATGCCTTAGGATATTATCCACTAAAAACAATGTGAAGTCTGTATTCTAGTCCCTGAGTCAATAAGCAATTCATCCCTCCTTGGTGATGACAGCAGAAATCTGCAATCAGGATCCCAAATAGAACTCATCCTGCTAAGTGCCTGTTGGTTACTTAATCCGTAGGACTGAATACTCTCTTTATTTTTTAAACTTTCCTACACTTGATGGGCTGGCTATGATTTACCTGGCATTTTTCATCTTGGTATTCCATTTGGGTTATTTTTCAACGTGACCACATTTCACAGCCTTTTAACCTTGTTTCTGGCTCTATTTTGGTCTCTTCTGAGTTGTCCTGAAGTACAGAGGCAAACCAAATGTTTGTCTGACAGCTGCTCTTCTCTTCCTTGAGGCCAAAATTGAAAGCTTCTGTGTTCAGAAGGTGGAATGCAGCAGTCTCAAACTTGTCTGAAAATGGAGCCTGAGGCTGGCAGCTCTTCCAGTGTCTTAAATTCAAGAAGGGACCTGGAGGTTCTTTAATCTGTTTTGGTTTAGTTTGGGTTTTTTCCCCTCTCATTATTTTTTCTTTTTTCCTTTTGCTATTGATTTGACCTACAGCTGCCATACAATAAACCCCATGACAATCAGTATACTGCATAATTTGTAAGAAGTGGTATGTAATACCCATATATCTGCTTTGCATGCAACATTTGTTAATTTTCAGCATGTTTGTCAATCTGGTGTGAATAACCTTAGCCCAGTCCACCACCTGGAGTTCTGGATTCTACAAAATGATTAATGATAGTACGGTCTGTTTACTCTCTGTACGTGCTGAGGTGACCTGATGGAACTTTCACTTTCTGCTGATACCTTCACTGGGATGCAAGGATGTAAATGATTTGCCACAGCTGTGAGAAGGAAATACTGTTCCTAGTGAAATACTGGGAACTTCTATAAATGCAGGACACAATAGTGAAGGAGAGGCAGTGCAGATCCCTGTAATCACCTTTCTGAACATAAAAAAGTCCCTCCAAAACCTCGCATTTCAGACTTCTCAGAGTTGCTGAGGTCAGACCCCATCTCTGGAAATGGTCTGGTCAACATTTCTGCTCATTTTAGGGTCAAGTTGCCCAAGCTGCTTAAAGCCATGTACAGTTGGGTTTCAAATATCACCAAGGGTGGAGAGTCTATAACCTGTTTGGATCAGTGTTCAACCACTCACACAGTAAAACAAAGCTTTTTCTTATGCTTAAATGGAATTTCCTGTGTTTCAATTTGAGCCCACTGCCTCTCATCCTTTCTCTGAGAGAGTCCAGCTTCATCTTTGAAGCCAGAAAAGAATCCAGCTTCGTCTTTGCTTATGCTGGCATAATATTAAAGCTCGTTATTTCATTAATGTTTCACATCACTTTCCTGTATATCCCTTTCCAAGGCTTGGTCTTGTACTGAGAGGTGTTTCTCAGGCAAGCAGATTAAAGCTATTGTTTCACTGTAGATTGCTTAGAAGTGCAGTGTAGAGGATAGTCTTGCTTTAAACAATTCTCTGTTAAAAAATGTTTGTAACTTTTAAGAAAATGGGTTTTGACGGAGGTGTGATTACGTTTAAGTCCTGTGAAAGCCCTCAGTGTTATTCAGATAAGTGTTACCCTTTGGTTGTGTTAGCTAAACTCTGAAATTAATTTTCCTAGAGTTAGACAAATATTTGGTTTAGTCTGTCACAATGTTGACTCTATAATAAAGTTTCATACTCAATGGTTCACCACTCTTTCCCCCTTCCTTTTTTTTGAAGGTACTTGAAAAAGCACAGTGATTTAATGACTTTTTTTTTTTTTTTTTTTTTTTTACATGCTTTAAATAGATTATCAGCAGTCTAATCACTAAATGATCAAATTTAGCTGTGGAATTCAGTCTCTTAATCCTGCTAGTGACAGATGTTCTTTAGTAAAGTATGAAAGAAGTATCTCCTTTTCATGTTCTTGAGAACTTAATCATGATGAGTGTGTCTGAAGCAATACTGGAAATTTGGGTAATAATGAAAAGCATTTTTGCTGCCTCCTCCTGAACAGGTATATTTTTCATGTTAACTGAATCTTCCTCAGATGAATCAAGAGCAATCGAGCCAATCAAAGGTGAAGGACAGAAAAATGTGGTGGTACCAGATGTTCAGTTTCATAACTGAAGTATCTGATATTTTTCTGAAGCAGCTATCCATTTCCAAAAGTCAACATCTCTTCCAGCTCATGGTCCTGTCTATTTTCCATAACATCTGCTTCTGGCTGTCTGCTTTCCACATCACATATACTGTCTCTGTGCGTATTTTTTTTAAACTGCTATGTGCACCAGTTGTTTTTATTCATATGTTTTGTTATCTGTTGGATTGCTCAGTGTCTCACTCTTCAGGAACATGTCTTCTGCAAACTGCAGGGTATGGCTGTATTTCCTGTTTGTTCATGTTTGCAGGAATGTTTGCTTATGCATGTGTATATTTGCAGGATTGAGAGAACAATACACAGTAATTGTTATGTGCTACAAGATGTATGAAGGAAAAGAAGAACCTGTTAAAAGTAGGCACTTAGGAAAAAATAAAGAAATTATTATATTCACTGTCTAGCATAGCTCAATATTTTGCTTGTAAGGACAAAAACAAGGTGCCCTTTTATTTCATATGTAACATGCCAGGTGCAGGATAAATTTGAGGCTGCTTTCTGGCTTATCAAAGGATCTATTTCTCTCTGTCTCTTTTGCATTTCTTAGTGCTTCATCTTTCTCTGTAGCCTTCTGACTATATGGCATGAAATCAGATTCACTTATTTCCTCTTCTTACATAAATTTTGGATGGTATTTTTGAGATTTTTATCTCCTTTTTGTCACATAAGTTACCTGAATAGAACTTGCTGCTTTAGCTGACTGTGTCTTTTCTAAAGAGCACAATAAAATCAGCATTGTTCTTGTCAATGATAAAGCTTCTTAGGGCATTCTTGTCCCTGAGATCATACTGTTCCTTAGATGGCTTGCTGCATTTTATAGAAAAAAAAAACCCAAACCAAACCCAACACAAAACCAAACCAAACCAAGCCAAACCAATCAACAAAAACCCCTCAAACAAACAAAAATGAAAACAAAAAACCTCAACCCTAAAAGACGCTAAAATGTTAGCATCCCATAACTTGGGATAAAATTATTGCATCTGATGGTATGTGGAAAATTATCCTTGTTGGACAAGCTTTTAGAAATGAACAGTTAAGAGTCAGAAGGCTTCAGAATTCTCTCCTCTCTCTGTGGTCTGAGGAAGTAATTACTCTTCCCTGAATAGTGTATTGGGCAGTTTGTCTTCCCAAATTCTCATTTTACAGCATTTGTCATTATCTCACTTTTTATCATTCCAAGTCTTTCTGGTAGGAAAAACATAAATGACTGTTATCCAAACTGCTTTGTACAATTTCAACCATTAGATGTCCGTGCCAACCTCTTCTTCCCTTTTAACTTGCTAGCTGACTAAATACTTTTTCTGTTCCTCTTTTCTTTTTTTTTAAATTTTAAGTGCCATTTCTATTTTTTAACCCCTTTTCATTTTAACTGAAACTGCAATCTTCCAAAAAAATTTGTTCCTTTAAAAAAAAAAAAAAAAAGTAAAATATGTATAATGAAAACTTAAAAGGAGAAACTCCATATGTTAGAAAAAAGAATAGTTAACCCAAATATTTTTGTCTAGACTTCCAGACCAGTGAATAATTTCCGTGAGTCACTTGTCTAGCACTCTGGTGATGTGACTGGAGGACTTACTGGAGAAGCCACAATGAGAGCCAAACTCTGCGTTGTTAAAGCTACTGGGAGTTTCCCTCAATATATTTCCCTGTGAAATAAAATCTTTCTTTCATTACTTCTCCACCTGTCCTCCCAAAAAAATACCATCACCCCCCAAAAAACCCAGTGAGGTCACTGTGGGTTTTATGTGTGTTTTTTCAGTATGTGTGTTTTATCACAGACACTTTTATATCTAAATTCTACATCTCATTCTTGAATTCTATCACAGTATCTCTAATCTAGATGTTTTCTGAAAGATGTTTCCTTGTTATACTCTTCCTGAAACTGTAATTTTTCTCAGTTTCACAGAATCATCCAGGTGGGAAAGGACCTCAGAGATCATCAAGTCCAACCCTTGATCCACTACCGCTGCGGTTACCAGCCCATGGCACTGAGTGCCACATCCAGTCTCTTTTTAAATATCTCCAGGGACAGGGAATCCACTACTTCCCTGGGCAGCCCATTCCAATGCCTGATCACCCTCTCCGTAAAGAAATTCTTTCTAATATCCAACCTAAACTTCCCCTGGCACAACTTAAGTCCATGTCCTCTTGTCTTGTTGAAAGTTGCCTGGGAAAAGAGCCCAACCCCCCCCTGGCTCCAGCCTCCTTTCAGGGAGTTGTAGAGAGCGATGAGGTCTCCCCTGAGCCTCCTCTTCTCCAGGCTGAACACCCCCAGCTCCCTCAGCCTCTCCTCACAGGACTTGTGCTGGATCCCTTCACCAGCCTGGTTGCCCTCCTTTGGACCTGCTCCAGGACCTCAATCTCCTTCCTGAACTGAGGGGCCCAGAACTGGACACAGGACTCGAGCTGTGGCCTCACCAGGGCTGAGTACAGGGGCAGAATCACTTCCCTGGACCTGCTGGCCACGCTGTTCCTGATCCAGGCCAGGATGCCATTGGCCTTCTTGGCCACCTGGGCACACTGCTGGCTCCTGTTCAGCTTCCTGTCAATCCAGACTCCCAGGTCCCTCTCTGCCTGGCTGCTCTCAGCCACTCTGTGCCCAGCCTGGAGCTCCCCATGGGGTTGTTGTGGCCAAAGTGCAGGACCCGGCACTTGGCCGTGTTGAACCTCATCCCGTTGGAATCAGCCCAACTCTCCAGTCTGTCCAGGTCCCTCTGCAGAGCCCTCCTGCCTTCCAGCTGATCCACACTCCCCCCCAGCTTAGTGTCATCTGTGAATTTGCTAATGGAAATTTCCTTGAACTTCTCTTGTATTTCTCTTAATCCTTCTATAAAGCTGTTTGGTCTTGTCATACAACTCGGTAAGAGTTTGCTGGTTTAATGATACATCTGCTTCTGCTCATCTCTTTTTTTTTTTTTTTTTTTTTTTTTTTTTTAATGTACCGTGTTTCTTTTTACTTAGATAAAGCCACCTTTGGGCCAGGAACAAACAATATTATGTCTTCCTTCTCTGTCTTTCTGTAGCAGTTAACCATTTTGGCCTGGGTCTAGAGATCTCTTGGAAAAGCAGCAACAGTTGTTTGCTTATTTATAATTAAAGTGTGTGGAAGCCAGAAGCTAGGAGGGTTTATGTGCTTGGGCTAAAAAGTTCAACATGGCACAGGCTGCTGCAGAACAGCAAAAGTTCTTGCAGGAATCTTGGTTTACTTAAATTCCTCTGTTGGTCTTGTGGGAAAAGTACAGCTTTTTCTTGCAAAACTTTTCTAAATCAGGCAATAAACTCTACTGTCGTTTTAAAAATATTCATTTCTTGGTCAGAGCTTGCTGGGATAAAGCAACAGTTAAAGGGAAAATCTTCATGTTGTGTTGGAGTCATCTCTTTACTTAAAAACCTCAAAACAATTATTCTGTGAGCAGCAGGACTTTGGAAGTAGACATGCTGTGACTGCATATGAGTGAATTGCCCTAACTAGTGTTTGAAGATGTCTTTCAGCAAGGGCACAAGTTTGGATCTCTTCTAAGGCTGTTAAGTTACTGAAAGCTTTGACATCTTACTGCAATCTATCTGAAATTGTTCCAGAAATACTGGGTTACTTAAAAACATTGAAGCAGTGGGAGTATAGAGATCATTACATGAACAATATGATCCTAGGCGCCTGATTTTCTTAGGAAACATAGATTAACAGCCCTTCACTGGTAAACTGTTTTTATTTCCTGAAGTCTGTAAAAATAGGTTTTCACAGCTTCCTATAGGTACAGTGTCTTGAGCTTGTGGAACTCTGTTATCCCACATCATGCTGGTGTAGTTTGGCTGAGCTTTGTTTCATTGATTATGCCAATCATTTACTTCTATTCATGGAGTCCAGTAATAAATACCAAAGTCAAGAAGCTTCAAGTCAAATTATTTGAGTCTCTGTGTGAGAAATAGATCATTGTTTAGTTTTCTACCATAATGGTAATTTCAAAATAGAAAGAAATCCATGTTGTCACATTAAATATAGAAGATTAAAAACTGTATTTGCGTGATTTGCAAGAAGCAAAACAAACCCACTACATCTAGTGTTAATATTGATCAAATAGTTATATTTTAGTGGTTACTACACATCAGAACAACCTATCTTTCAGGAAATATCTGCAGCTTTGACCTTATACAAAATTAAAATAAGATTCTTAGTGCCTTTGATTAACCTAACTCCTAGCCTTTTGTTCTGATTTTAATTGCATTTTAATATGCCATATTTATGGATACATCCCTTAAGGTTTATTTTTATATGAGATTAATTCACATTACTGTAGACTAATTGGTCTGAATTTCATTACTGTCTTCTTTCCTTGATATTGGAGCATTTTATGAAAAAATATAGTCATGTTTCTTATGTAGTAGCTCTTTATATTTAATATAATTAGTATGCTCCCTTCAGAGAAAAATCAGTTGTCATGATTTTAAACTGGCATGCTTGTGAACTGAACACATCAATACTGGTTTGTCAACTTTTTATGAGGGTGCAGGGCAAGGATTAGTAACACATAAGGCCTTTCCTGCCCACGATATTGCTTTGGGTTTACCGCCTCTGATACCATTTTTAAACTTTGGTTGTTTGGGGTTTTTTCCTTTTTATTTCCATGCTCCTTGCCATTAGGATAGAGTGGGGAGAACAACAGTGGCCCCACGCTGCATTGTGAGGTTTCTCTTTGCACATACCCTTTCACCTTGCAGAAATTTTGGGGATCTACTGTTTTCAAGACCACTGGAAGTCCAGGGCACAGCATCTGCCTGAAGATTTTAACTTCCTGGGCTTTGGAAAGGCGAAAGGCAAAAGTCACTTACAGCCCACGTTGCTGTCTCTTTCTTCCACTGGGAAGTACAGTGGTTTGTGAATCTTCCTCACCTACCAACTTTTCCTTTTTACCTTCTAATTTATTTCAAGTTATGCAGTTGAATGTTGGAGGAGATTGGCATTTCTACAGATGGTTGCTTTGGAAAGATACTGGGTGATCTCAAAATTTAAACCAGTATTTTGCATCTTCTGCAAATTTTTAAAATACTTTAAAGCTTAAATAAATACTTTTTTACTTTTTTTCAGATCCAGTCTTGCTTATGGAATTGTTGAAGATCTGAGATCAATGGAAAAACATTTTTGCATGCAAAACAGGATCATTTTGGTTTATCTATTTTAAAATCATTGTGTGGTGCTTGATGACTCAACCACAAGATTTCTTTGCAGACATCTGAAGAACAAAGTGCTTTTCAACCTGTGCGTCTGTAGCACTATGACTAACTGTAAAGGCAGATCTACCATTTCCAAACCAAATAGCAAGGCTCATGACAAAGGTTTTGTAAACTGGACCATAAATCTTAGTACAATTCAGTCTGATAAATTTTTGAGACTGCTTTTGAGTATGGTTCCTGTTGTTTACCAAGTAAACCAAGATGAAAGACACAAAAAAGTGAGCAGTGTCTGGCAAGATGGATTACAACCATCAGGACACAATTTTAATGCTAGGTCTGAACAACACACAGAGTACCATCACTTTTCAGAACCAAGTTTTCATGGTAGTAATGGACACAGCCCATCTAGCTGTAGCCCTAAATATGATGATTTTACCAGTTATAATTACTGTGATGGAATGGATGCATCAGAAACAGATGCCATGTTGCAGGAAGACAACCTATCTAGTGACAGTAATGAAGATATTATTGTGGAAGGAAGTAGAAAACAACCCAAAGAATCCAGTAGTATTATGGCTTTACAGATACTTGTACCGTTTTTGCTGGCAGGCTTTGGGACTGTTTCTGCTGGCATGGTTTTGGATATTGTACAGGTTGGTATTTAATTTGTTTTGTTTTCAACAGGTAGTCTAATAATTCTGATATTCTAGATTTTTATAATATTGAGGAGTAATTAGGTTAGTGTGTGGTTTCTATGAGCTCTGTTTCTCAAAACCTCATCTTAAATAGTTGCAATGTTTAGTTTGGAGTCATTCAGGTCTCGGTAAGTATTGTCACTTTGCCACAGTGAGCTGGGGAATAAAACTGTTACCTTCTGCTTTAACTAAGGATAGAAATACAAATTTCAAAATTCTGTTGACACTAATAGATGCATACATATAGGCAAGTGAGATTTGTGATTAGCTGTGATGCTGCTATATATAGGAATTTAAAAAGATGAGAAGTATGCATTGCTTTATTTCATCTCCTGTGCTTCAAGTCTATGCAGTTTCTGAAATACTGTGTAGATTTGGTCCATGGTATTTCATTTGGCATTACATTCTTATGTTTTATGAAATTCATATGAAATAATTTAGAACCTTTTTGAATGTTCAGGTTTATGTAAGAGACTTTTTTAAAATAACATTAGGCTTACTGAACACTCCAAATTGCAAATATCAGTGAAGCCCTGTGAACAGGGCTGCACAGTCATGGCCACCTGGGACATAATTTCAGTAGGTCTAGAGTAGCCAGATCATCTTGGTTTGTGATAGGAGATTGAACCAATGACAATTGTTTAGGACTAATAAAACAGAACTTGTTCTGAATTTTAAGACTTTAATTTCTTAATATTTTTAAAGTCTTTTTTTTTGGAGTGTTATATCACTAAGATCCTATTGATATGGAATATTTTTAGGATTGCTTTCTAGCTTAACACAGTTGTAGATATCAGCAGCATTTCAGTGGAGTTAAAACAGTTGCCTATTGCATAGTTCATTGTGTAGTGAGATTTGAAGAAAAGTGTGGACAAAGTAAGAACTTTAAGAAGGTTTTATTAGACTAGCTTATTTTCTTTTGCATGTTGAAGGCTGTATTTACTTGTATTTCTAACCTAATTTCTGTTATTTAAAAACCCATTAATTTCTTTTAAGGATAAATTTCATGTATTCTTTCTTCCTGTATGCTTAAATGCAGAAAAAAAATTGGAATAATTACAATATTAAAACTGAAAGACAGTAGAGAAGTTAATGTTTTGTTTCATTTCATTCAGCTTTAGCATTTCCTTTAGCTACAATTAAAAGTTTAGAAAGTTACTTTAGAGAAGAGTAAGAAGGAAGCACGGACTTCAATTAATTACAATGAAATGACGCAATTTATACATCAAGAAAAAGGAAAATAACATTTGTCATGCAAACTTTACTGCTGACTTTCTATGTTTTACAACAATCTTGTTCTTTGCTCATGTACATCTTAGCACATTATGCTTTGTTTCTGTCTATTAATACATGGTTTACTGCATGAAAGAGAATGATGATCAGCCAAAACAGGGGTTGTGCTACTGCCACTCCTGATTTTCAGTCAAATGTTTCAGCTTCCATTCCTTCCATTAAGGGAACGTACATGTTTGTGTAGGTGGTTTTTGAGATGGATTGAGGTATCTCTTGATTTTTTCTTCTAAATTCCTTCAGTGATTTCCCAATCCAGCTCACAGTGAACGAGAGAGATATGACACAAAGGCAAAAATAAATAGCTATTGTCAGTATTACCTTTTTCACCTTAAACTAGGCATTAAACTATGATGTCAGTAAAGCAGGATTTTGAAATGTGACAGAACATGTTTTGAAAATGAAAATTTGAGGACAAGAAAACATCTTGACTATTTTACAAAGCATTTCATGCCTTTTATTTCCTGGTAGTAAATACACACCTAATTTGACATATAGGAAATTCTCAGATCTTGGGATTTGTGAATTGAATTATTTTCTTTCTATTAAAATATTTAAATTATTGCAAATCCATGAATGCAAACACAATTTATAGTTTAATTTAGTTAAGTTGATAAGTTATGACAAATTAAATACATGGATTGACAGACATGTCAAGTAGTGCAGCATTTCTGTGCTGAGAATTCAATGCACAAATAATTACAGGAGAGTTTGTCTTTGTTTGCTTTATAAAATCTGTGTTTTGGAAAACTGTAGTCCTAATTTCTAAATTTCTAAATTTCACACTTACAAATAAAAGAATAAAAAGAAGCTTTTTTTACACTTACAGGCTCTGTTCATTTGACAACTAATTCCTTGCTCTTTTTACATGAGATTTCTACACAGCTGGAAGGGAAACAGTGAAAATGTTGTAAATTAAGAGCAGAATTCAAGAGCAGTCATAGCACCGGGTACTATTTTAAAGTAATGAGAAAAAGAAACCCTTCAAATTACTGACATCTTTTTTTAACAGGGTTTGTTTTAAGGCCAAGTTTTATATCACTTACTTTTGGTATTCTCATCTTTGAAGTAGTAATATGCAGTCATAAATCGGTTTTACCTAGATAGGTAACAGTTCTTGTTTTAGAGTATCAGGTCTAACATAAAAAGATTGGTTTTTTTTTTTTAGAGGCTTTACTTGTGACTTAGACAATATTTTTGGTACTTTGTGGATGGTCATGAGAGAATTTTTCAACTGAATGTTTTCCACTGTATTCTTTGTATAGCACTGGGATGTGTTCAAGAATGTTACTGAAGTTTTTATCTTGGTTCCTGCACTTCTTGGTCTCAAAGGAAATTTGGAAATGACCTTGGCATCCCGGCTGTCAACTGCTGTAAGTAACATTTTCTTCCCCTTCACTCTTCAGATACATGTTGTAAATATTTCAAAAGGAAAAAAAAAATCTTTTGAACACAAGTTACAGCTTAATCTGTCTGTACTGGGGGCTCTTTAAATATTGGCCAAGTTAAAAAGGTGACCCTCAATATAACCTCCATACATCAAGATTTTATTTTGTTGGTCTCTTCTGAGTCACCATTGGGAACAGATAAAGTAGATTTTTTAGATTTGTATGTGCATTCTGTAAGGCTGATAGATTTCTTTAGCCTTGATGGGGTTTGAAGAGGCTAACAAAATGTATGTGTTTTGAACACATATTTCTGAAAACTACTTATGTGCTGTTATCATTGCTACTCCAGACCTTTGTTGATCAAACTGTTAGAAAATTCTTTGCAGCTTTCTGACTAAATACAGTCCTAGAATGGTTTGGGTTTGAAGAGACATCAAAGATCATCTAGTTCCAACCCCCCTGCCATGGGTAGGGACACCTTTCCACAAGACCAGATTGCTCCAAGTCCCATCCAGCCTAGTCTTGGACACTTCCAGGGAGGGCACACACACAATTTACCTATTCCAGAGTCTTGCCATCCTCAAAGTAAGGAATTTCTTTCTTATATATAATCTAAATCTGCTCTTAGATTTAATTATTTTATTCCTTTTTTGTCCTGGGGTTCTATTTATTTTTTATGTGTATGTCGACACTGTAACATAGCATAATGATGTTTTTATATCTTCTTTTATACATATTTGTCATAGTTCTTTTCTGTGTCTTGGAAGATATTCCAGTCCTTCATTTTTGTAGCCTGAGGAACCCATATTATCAGAGCATACAGCTTTTTTGTGACTGCGAATAGCTATAATAAACAGAATATTCTAGTAGCATAGCCAAACTTCTTCTGGTGCCTGAACTGGGTATTTCTGTAAGACACTGCTTAATGCAGTGTTTTTCCTTTGTAAGATACTTTTTTCCATTCTCCAGCAAGGCCTCCACTCTCTGCCTGTTCCAGTTTGAATGAATGTTTCTTGAAATTTTTTGGTAAAAGGTGTATGTAACTTCTGATGAGGCCTTACTAAACCTTTGTAGAAAAGCATTTCCGTATTCCTGTTCAAAATTGCTCTTGAAGCTTTCTAGGTTTATATGTACTTACTTTCCTGGCAGTGTCAGCTTTAGACCTCACAGTCACTTTGTGAGCAATTACTGTGTCCCAGTATTTGCCCTCTTATGTTATTTCCAGCTGTCACTCCCATCTTCTGGCAGAAATTAGTTTGTAAGTGTGTGATCTTGAATTTCTACTGTTGAATTAGATTTGGTTTTGTACTGTAATCCTCAAGGTCATACAGTTTTTTGCACAATATTACAATATGTTGTATTGACAAGAACTTCCAGTGTGCTGTCATTAATAAATTTCCCTGCCACATTATATTGAGGTATTGCCCAAATGCACACTATGATGATCATAGTCTTATCAGTCTATGAATGTTTACTTGTGTCACAGCCATTAATGAAATTGATTGATTTTGCCCTATATCCATTTTTTCATATAAAAGGATTGACATGTTTTGTTGTATCTTTGGCATCCTTAGCTATTTAGTCTTGTTTTCTGTTTGATTTTAAAGCTCTTACTTTTCTGAGTATTCCTACTGTTTCTTAGCTATATTTTGTGTTTAAACTTTACCACCTTTACCGTCAGGCATGAATACTTATGTCATTTGAAATAGTTTCTGGGACTTCATTAGTGAAATTGTAAATTCATTGGATATCTTTCACAGGGAGGAGGAAGAGGTTTGTCATGGTTCTGTGAACATTCCCTCCTTTGCCAGTAATGGCTCTAATTTGTTCTTGTTGGTGAAGACCTAGTAAGTAAATGCTGCAGAGCATGTCTGTATGCACGAGTGCACAGCACAGTGGAGGTTTAAGAGAACAGTATTGTGCAAAATCAGAACACTAAATCATTCATTATTAATACAATGCTAACAAAATTATGCTTGGGTTTTATGTGTGAAAAAAAAAAAAGAAGAAATGACAGCTTTCAAAGAACTTGGCAACTTCCTCCTATGTATTTTTCAAATGCAAGACCAGTTGCAATGTGCACAGCTCTGTGCACAGGCCCCTGGGTTCTACTGGAAAAGCAAACAAATGCACAAGAACTTAGTAATAATTCTAAGTGTTAGGTAAAAAACAAAATCAAAACAAAAAAAACTATGGAAACCTTTTAGTTGTTACATAAAACTCCTATAAGGTAACAACTTGGGCTTAGTTGTTGAATATAATTTTGAACTCCAGGACAGTTGCCTTGATTGTTTTGCATCCCCCAGGCTTTGAAAACAAGTGCTGTGTCAAATTGTATCATTCCTTGCTGAAGAGCTTAATCAAAAAGCTTGCTACGGAACCTGCAATTTATGTGCCAGTTGCCTCAGAAAGAGGTTATACTGACCTTTGCAGAATTCACATTGATTCAATTGACCCCTACTCTCTGTAGCCATCTGATTTTTCATCCTGTCATCCTCATCCTAAGTGAAAACTGAAGGACTGTATTAATTCAGGGCATATCTAAACAGTTGTTTGGAGGCAGTGGTGATTAATTTTCCTTTCTCTGACCTACATTTGCAGTATCTGGCTCTCCCCCAGATACTGTCTTTACAGTAATTGCTTGACTGTGCCTCTGTGAATAGCTTCACCTTCAATGAGGAAATTTCTAACATTTCAGAATTGGAACTAATTCATACTCTTCTTGCTCTGTTAGCTTATAATTGCATCTGAATTTGTAAACAGGTCTATGCTCTTGGGCCTGTAAACTAATTATCTACAATCCATTGTAATGATGTAGTCAGCCAAAAAGTAATGTTAGCAAGTTTCCATTATCCATACTGTATCTGGTTTCAAGTTTTGTCTCATCACCTTCATTCATCTTGTTGCCCAAATTCCTATTTTGTCTGATTGTTACTGGTCACTCACAATTTCCCATCCACTTTAGAATCAGTCATTTTACTAAATACAAAAGATTGTTTGGTTTAATCTACCTCATGGCATAGCTTGTACTTCTCTTTGGTGTTAGTGTTAATGTAAACCTTCCCCCTGCTGCCATGCTGGCAACTGTGTGAGGTGCACTTATGTCAGCTGCTCATTCAATTACTGTATTTATATTGTGTATTATAGATTCTTCAGCTACGTTCTGAATTTTGAGTCACTTTTACTGTCTCTGTTCACACTACTGGGGTACCTCTTTTATGAGGGCAGGCTGAGAGAGTTGGGTTTATTCAGTCTGTAGAGGAGGAGGCTCTGGGGAGACTTTATAGCAGCCTTCCAGTACCTGAAGAGCCTGCAGGAAAGCTGGGGAGGGACTTTTTACATGGGCATATAGTGACAGGACAAGGGAGAATGGCTTTAATCTGGAAGAGGGTAGATTTAGGTTAGACATTGGGAGGATATTCTTCACTGTGTGGGTGGTGAGATATACTGGAACAGGTTGCACAGGGAGGTTGTGGCTGCCTCCCCTCCCTGGAAGTGTTCAAGGCCAGGCTGGATGGGGCTTTGAGCAACCTGGTGTCCCTTCCTTCCAGCCCAAACCATTCTATGATTCTATTGCCTTTTTCTCTTCAGTTTTTAAAGAGGAAGTAAAAATAAAACAACCAACCCAACCCCAGCACACCACTTATCCAATCATCCCTGTAAACCTGTGCAGTCTCTTGTTTTACTGTGTCTTGTCAGGATGAGACATAAGCAATACGACTTCAAAAACTTTGTGGTTAGGTCAGTCTATTCCCTACTGTCACAATAGACTTGGTATTACTTTATTAAAATCTGCAGCAGAAAGGAGTCATCTTACTCTTTTTCTCTCCTCCAAACCAGAAGAACATTTGTATATCATGGTTGCATGTGGTGGATCAGATACTTTTGTAGAGGTTAAGCCTCTTTTTTTCCCTGAAAAAAAGTGTTTTCCATCAAACCAGCAAGCAGATTTATGTTGCCATGAACTCACTCGTGGAGTTGGTTGATCTGGTTCAAGAAAGAAAATGTGAACTTGTAGCTGATAGTAAGGAAAATAAAAACTATGCCATTTGGCAGCAGCTCGCTTTTAGTCTAGATAAGCATTTTGCAAGTTCAGTTTTAGCAGTTATTTCTGGATATTCTCCACAAACTTCTCAAAGGAAAAAGAATGAAACTCCCCTTGACCTGCCATTTTGTTCATTTGGCCTATATAATTAAGAGGGATGCAAAGGAGATTGTTATCTGTCCTCCCATAAAGATTGCTGTATTATTAAAGTTTAATGCATGTATGCGTGCATTTTTGACTGTACTTTGACCACTGTAAATTATAGTGTAGATTGAGATAAAGTGCCCTCTTATTTCTATGTTTTTAAGCTAGTGTTTCTCGTTGTTGTGAGAGGGCACGGAGAGATTGCAAAACACAGACCAATATGATCAACAAGCAAAATCTCATTTATTGAGTTCACTAACGCTGAATATATGCTTTTCTCTTATCTGTGTTACATGCATGGCATTAAGTGATTGGTTAACACTCTCCGAACTTGCTCCTAACTTATAAGCTAATTGGTTAAAAGTTATTGTCCATGCCCATGCTGAGGGCTGTCCTGGCTTAAAAGTGTTTTTCTTTTGCTGTTACTCTGTTATCTTGTTTTGCTAGAAAGCCAGCTCTGGTGTTATTCTTACACCAAGGTTAATTTCATTTTAACACATTCCTGAACATGGCTTGTTCAGTACATGTCTGCTTCTATGGAAAAACCACACATCTCGTAATACTTTGCTCCTCATGAGTCACTCCTGTCACAAAATGGGACAGAGTGGAAAAGAAATGGAAGTAAAACCAACCAGAGAAAAATTTCAAAAGGGAAAAAGACTTTCTGTTTTTTGATAAACACGTTATCTTAAAAATTAATATTCTGTGGGGAAAGAAAACCACTAAAATTTATGCTTAACATGTAAAAAATATTGTTCAGTTATCTCAAAAGGGAAGTTATGTTAAAAATAGACATACTGAAGTGGTTTGTGGTGTTTTTCAGATCTTGTCCTTTTACTCTAAAAAATAAGTACAAGTAGGAAATACATTATAAACGAGTATGTATGTAATTTTTAATGTCTTAAAATAATTGATCTGCTGTCTTTCCAGCTACTACCTTAGGACTAGATTTACCTCATTTACAGAATCATAAGACTCTGTCTGTGCTGTAATAATAAATATTTGGAATACTGAACAATATTAGATGAGGTTTCTGATTTTACATAAGCACTTGCAGTTTCTCTATAAAGGTAGTTTCATTGCAATCCATTAACACACTTGCACGAGAGTGCGTGTGTCCACACCTACGTGTATCTACACCTTTTTCCGTTGGCTTATAGAATTTAAGGGCCATAGAACACTGATAAGCTTCCCTTCCAGCCACTGGTCTAATTGCTGGTGGTGCTTGGACATTCCTGGAATGTAAGATGACTGGTATATCTTGCACAGTAACTAATATTAAACAAGTTTCTACAGAAACTCCATCAAGTTCAGCTACTTTTGCATAGGTCCTGTCAGTGTAATTTAAAATCAACAACAAAATATAGCTAGTTTTAAGTTTCTCTTGAAATGCCTGTCTTTTTTTTGTATGAGTTGAATTATTTGTAGGTTTCTGCTTTGTTAGTGTCTTTTCAAGTAAAACAATTTTAAATCTAAATGTCTGAAATCATGTTTTTAATTTTGTCAGGTAAATATTGGAAAAATGGATTCTCCCATTGAGAAATGGAACTTAATAATTGGCAATTTGGCTTTAAAACAGGTAAGTATAATGAACTTACTTGATTAAGTCTTGTAATTTAGTGAGGTTGTTTAAAGAGTCCATCACAAGCATTGGTAAGTAGAGAGATGGACATTGTTAACTTTAGACTAGATCTTCAACACTGGTTTATACTTCACATGCTATGTTTGCATGAATTTTTATTTTTTTCTTAACAGTATAGTTCTTCTATAGAACAAATGAGATTATATTTATCAGAAGAAGAGGTATTCTTTGTGACTGTACCAAGAGAATCTCTTTTTTAATTTTTCTGAGAGAGAATCTGAGGATGATTAGAGAAATATTCCAGATGTGGCAAAACCTTTTAAATGTGGGCTCTCAAATGTTTTCAGTACTGCATTTGAATTGAATTCAGAGTTTAAGTATGTGATAGTCATTTCGGATAATAAAAAATATTGTACATAACTGGTTCATTTGAAGGAAGGAGTGTTTATTCTCCAAAACTATTTCTTATGATTAGGTTGTATTTCCTGTTAATATGATACAATATAACATTCTCAGAAAATTCATGTTACGTATATGCTGTGACTTCACTGTTTTAAGTGGCTTCAGGCATTTCAGCTTTGACTCCTAGTAAATCCTCAGCTCTTTTCCCTGGTTTTACTCTTGTTATTTTTGAGTCTTGGAATTGTTGGTAAAGCCTTTTCTACAGGCATAAAATTTTTCCTCTCGGTCATCCAATGTTATAATCATCTCTCCAAAATAGTTGAATATGCTTCCTATACATGTTGCAAGTAAATGTAGATAGAATGAAAGAAGAGCAGGAAAAAAAACTGTAGTCCTTTTAAGTTTTGTCAATTTTAAGAGTTTTTCACCTCCTCCAGGTTCAGGCAACTGTAGTTGGTTTTCTGGCAGCAGTGGCAGCAGTTATATTGGGCTGGATTCCAGAGGGCAAATACCGCTTCGATCATTCAGTCCTTCTGTGCTCCAGCAGCGTGGCAACTGCCTTCATAGCTTCTCTTTTACAAGGTAAGAGGACTCTATATATTACTTTTTACAGTTACTCAGTTTTCTGTAGATGCTGAATGCATATTATGCTGCTATCCCTTAACAATTTAAATACAATAAGGTAATACATCCGAAACACAGCTGAGGCTAGGACGACCTTTTGCAATTTGCAGATTTAATATGGAGACAAATAGGCCTGCATATTTCATTTCTCTTCTGTCATTTTCTTTGAAGAAGTTTGATTTGTGTGACCTCCTGAGCATATCTAAAACAAGAAGTATGTTGTTTAGATTCTACCTAATATGATGAAGAATTTTTCTCCTCTGCTTTCTATATTCATTATTGTACAAAATACATTTCTAGTACTAAACAGGTAGAACCTATTTCTGATTAAGCTCAAGTGAGCTTGGATGTTAGCTCAGATGAATCCAAATTTCTGGTTGCCAATGTTGCTTCTTTGTTAGTTTGTGCTTTGCTTTCTATCTGAAATGAACAAATTGGCTCATTACGTGAAGGGTTTGTGCCAAGTTCAAGTCCCCCTCTATGAAAAGTGCCAATGTCTGTCTGGAACCATGTGGCAGGATGAATTTAATTTTCTTTTCCCAGTTGTCAGAAAACAACCATAAAAACCCATAGTTAATGGATATGAGGAGGAGAAAAAGTACCTCTAATTGTGACATTTTCTTAATGAAAAAACATAATCAGTAGTCTTAATAACAGCAAGTAAAATGTTTAAGTCTTTTTTTTTTTTTTTTTTTTTCTAATTTGATATGCTTGCTTATGTGAAAATTATGAAATTGTTAAAACTTCGCATGAAATTAAGAGCACATGCTCTTTCTTTTTAGTGACTATGAAGCCATTGAGTTTGATCATGCGCAGAATTAAGAGCAACAAGAGAACTGGGGAGCATGAATGCAAATTTTTCACTTCTGTTGTATAATTTTGATCTGAAGAGAAACTTTGTTTTGTTTGTTTTCTGGTGAGGAGCCAGCACAGGAAATTACTCTCTAAGATTCAGCTTCCAATCCTACAGGATCACTTCATTTCTCTCTTTTAAGAACTTAAGCGAGTGTAATTCTTTAGTCAATTTCTCTGAAACTGAACTCCTAATGTAGCCTACAACACATAATATTGCTAAAATACATAAAAAATATATTACTGATTTTTCAAAAATTCTTTAGCATAACATAAAGGATTGTGTACAGAGTTGAAGCTCTTACGTGTGTTAGATCATTAGAGGAAAATTAATCAAGCTATGCCAAAGAAGAGTATTAATAACAATGTGGATTTTTTTTTAGTATACACTTGCATTGTGCAGGGAAATGCCTCCTAAAAAGTTAGTGTTACTGTCTGAAGGAAAAAAAATAGAAACCAACATCTTCAATTTAAAATGTTTTAACTGTATAGAAAGCAACATTTTTATGTATTGTCTAGCTTTTATGATGTATCTTCACTTTTGGTGCTATGTCCATGACTGGAAATCTTGCACAGTATCAGATACCGATGTATTTGATCTTATGTTTTTTCAGCCTAGTGTAATTTAAATTTCAGTCAGCTGAAGTTAATAGAGCGTAGAAATAATACACTGCGTATACTTATTTTCTTCAGGAAATGGCTGATTTTCAATTTCAGTAGTGTTAATTCTAATCATAAGATGGTTCTTGATTTTTGTGTGTGAGTGCATACTGTATTTTATAAATATATAACCTCATTTTAAAAAATGGCTAAACTTAAAGACATTAGTCAGGCGGTAAGAACATTTTATTATTATTTATCAAGTTTGAAAGTGCCATCACCTTGAATTTTTTTGTGGAGCTACAACAGAAGGCATGGTTACAGTACTCTCTTCTTTGTTGATTCTAGGAATAATAATGGTTGGAGTTATTGTTGGGTCAAAGAAGACTGGTATTAATCCTGACAATGTTGCCACTCCTATAGCAGCAAGTTTTGGAGATCTTATTACTCTTGCCATACTAGCATGGATAAGTCAGGGTCTTTATACTTGCCTTGGTAAGTATGTTTCTAAGTGTATTTGTCTCCCTAGGAACCTCTTATGGGTTATGAGGGTGGGGAGAAGGCAGGGAGGTAGAGTTTAGGAAAAAAAAAAAAACTTTTTTTAGTTTGACGTACTTTTTTGGCCAATATTTATACCACTGAATGATAAATCTTGGGTTGCAGCATTATGCCATGCTCTTTTTAAAGATTATAAGAGTCACTAACCACAATCCTGGCACAAGCTACTAATACATGAAAGACTTTGACAGTGTCACAGTCAATCTACATGTGACTTAAAAAATGTAGTTGGAAAATGTACTCTGCTTTCTTGGGGAGGGACAGAAGCTGTCTTCATCCAAGTTTTCTTCTAACAGTAAATTCCCAGAGCCCTCTTGAAGTGTTCTCTCCCCTTGCACTAAGGGAAAGCAGTTGAATTGGCTATCTGCTGCTGGGAGTTCTGCTTTGAGCATTTTTTTTTTTTTTTTTTTTTGCCAGGTTGTGGTTTTAAACAACCTTCAGATATATCTTGAGCTGCAGCAATGGCCAGAAATCAAAATAACAGTAATTTAAGTACTTTGAGTAGCAATAGCAGGTCTACACCACATAGGTTCAAAGAAGGGAAGCCTAATTTTAAATAGATTTGTAGTTTGCAATTGCTAAGACTTTTACATAGTTTATGCAAAGACTGTTGTGAGTTTCCTTTCGATTCCTTCCAAGTGCTTTCCTGCTCCTATTTCAGTACCTCCTTGTTTCCTCACCTTCCCTGCCTTCCAATCCCAGCTTCCTCAGTTTGCTATCCCTTGTATCCTTCAGTGTGATGATTCCATGTCTCCTTCCTCTTCCCTGCACCTGTGCTTGATTTTACCACCATTTCCTTCTGCTTTTCAGTAAACAAAGTAACTGCTTCCAACTTCTCCAAATAACTCCCTGTTTTCTTCAGTTTTCTTTGTTTCGTTTTGTCTTCTAAATTTGGTGACTACGTCTCAAACACAAATCTACTGATTTACCTATAACTTTCTTCAGCACAGCAATTCTGCCATGAAAGATGAAAAAATGTAAAACTGCTCTGAACAGTAGGCAGCAAAAGAGAAGCCTTTGCTCACTACTGTCTGCAGAGGGCCCCGGTCTAATCCTCCTTTATGTATGAATTCTGGCTTCTTGACAGTTTTTTACTATTTGCTCATCTTCCCACTAACAGCTATAAACAGGTTGCAAACAGCTCAAAACTATTTTTCATATGAATTACTTTTTTTTTTTTTTCCCTATCTGCAGTTCTTCTACTAGCTATTCACATGTTTCTATAGTCCCTTTGAAATTTTCTCATTTTTAGGAGCTGTACTGTCTAAATCCTACTCTCTTTAAAGAGCAGAATACTGAATTATCACAACATCACTATCACAACATCTGATAAAAATGAATGTGTCAACAATTACTGTTATTAGAAGCATACTCGGATAGTAGCTGATGTAACAAAATAATTATAAACAAGATGTGAGCTTGGAAAATTATAATGAGGAAATTAAAAAATCAGTCTTTTTTTTCCTGTTTCTTCATCTTTCCCATAAACAAAAATATTTGAAAATGTTTTCTCATAGGAGAATGTTCAGAAAAATGTTTAAAATTAAATTAGTGATGCAAGTGATTCCCTCCATAGAAACTATTAAAAATGCATTGTGTTTCAAAAGCCGTAATTTGTAGATAATTATAGTTTAATATACCACAGGTCAAATTTTGTGTTGTCCATAATTAATTTACCAGACATGGTGGTATCCTGACATATATTCTTTACATCTATGCTCATTGTTCAGGCCTTTTGATGTACAAATTTGAGCTGTTCTCTGTAGGTATTACAACATCAGTCAGAAAATGTATCTAACAAGACTCAAGCTACCTTGGTGTCACTTGCCATTTTGTTTACTAGTTTTCAACTGATGATTTAATATTTTCAGTATCTTATATTTCATATTTAGAAAGTGTTGATGTGATGTCAGTTTAAATGTGTCACTGTGCAACACAGCCTTTTAAAACGTTTTCTGTATTTTGTTAAAACTCAAACTGTGTTATTTAACAACCATGTTTACTGTATATTATACACCAGTAACTTATTTCTCCTATACTTTCTTTAGATACTTCTTTTAAGGAACTTTGTAGACTTACAATGAAAAGAAAAATCTTTTCCTTTCTTTCTCCTGGTGAGAAGGCCAGAGAGGAAGCTTCTGTTCTCATTAAGTTTGGTGTCTCTACTTAATGCTAGGACTAGGATGAAAACCAGGATTTAGTTATTTAGAGACTGTTTATCTAGACTTATGGCTTTGGACAAAAGTCTTACTAGACTGTAACGTTGGGTTATTCTTCTTAAAATAGATTTCAGGTTTCAAAATTAGCATGTTTGGTTGGAATTCAGTTCAAAATTGGAGTTTATGCTAGTCAATGAAGTGCCAGGGAAGCTGGCATACCAGGTAGATGGAAAGGAGCTAGCTAGGAGAGGGTTAGCTGGGGTTATTGGCATATAGTAGCTGTCTGGGTAGTTGTGGGGTGGGAAGAGGTTGCCAAACCTGGTTGAACACTGAGATTAGATTTGGCATTAGGGTTATGATTCAAATCTGTTCCAGTCAAGACTGTGTCCAATTTAAAGTCATTAATGTTAGACTTCAGGCTGGAAGTGTTAACTAGTAAGTATTTCAAATAAAATTTCTTAGAAACTTATGCCCTGTAGGTTAAATAATTTTGTTTTTTAAAATTTTGCTTTGTAAACTACACTGTAATAATTATACCAGGGATTTTTAATTTGTTTCCTAAATCTTCCCTACTAATACTAGCTTATTATGTATTTGCATTGTAATGGTCTCCATATAATTGCCTAAGTTGAAACCATGTGATTCAAAGACAGTAAACCATTATTACTGAGTCTTACTGTTTTTAAACAGCTTCCTCTGCTTCTTGCCATTTGTTTTAAATCGTGTCCACAGGCAAAACTTAATTACATGTGCTGGTATTTTAGAAGTAGCTGGATTTTAAGAGTATCTACATTTGTCATTTGTAAATTAACAACATATATTATTCTGTGACTAATATATCTAATATGTATCTAATACTGCTTCCTCTGCTTTATGTAAGTTACAGATAATGTTTCTGTTTTTAAAATGAGTAATAAATTGCTACTAATATTTCAGTTTCTCCTAAAACATGCTTTAAAAAAAAAAATCTAAAACAAATAAGCAAAAAACAATCCCCAAAACAAGATGAGGAACGAAACCATAATTCTTTCTTTCTTTCACACATTTCCAGCAATTAATATATCTAGTTACAGATGGCCTAAGGCATCACAGGGCAATAAACAAAGAAATGGGGCCCAGTTTTAACTGATAATTTTGGTGCCTTTACAGCTGTCATGGCCACTCAGTTTTTAGTCAGCCACTGCGGCTGCAAAATAGATCCCACATATGTAGGATGGGAAGAATTTGTGCTTTCAAGTACTCATCTAAGAGTTAATCCCAAATTTTGTTCCATATGGTCTTTTGGAAATATTACTCTTTTGGTGATAAATATAATTATCTAGTTACTGCTGAAAAGGCTGCTTCTGCTCTTTTTATTTTTTTTTCAGATGTCTTTATATTTCTTTCTCTTAGGAAACGGAGAATCTTTCTAAAATAAGAACATACCATAAAATAATTGGAAAGGTCTGGCTTCCAAGATGCATGTATTTGAATTATGAAGTAGTAACAAGAAATAAAAATACTGAGTAGCTTCAGCTCAGGAGCGGTACATAAAGTTGCAAATGGCAGGGAAGAAGCATTCAGAAAATGATCGGGCAACAGGATTAAAAAAAAAAATTTAAACTTTTTTACAAAATGTATGATTGGGATGTGGAACTTACTGCCATGATGTATTAAGAGGACCAAAGTGATTTTAGAAAAATCAGAGAAGGATCCACTGAGGAGTACTGAACAGAAAGTTGCAGAAAGAAACTTGGGTGATGAAATTGCTGAGGCAAAGAGTAGCAGAAGCTTGTTAGAGCCCACTGAAAGAAGCATCACTCTACACTTGTTTTATTTTCTTCTTTCCATAAGCCTGAATTGAATTGCTGGCCACAGTCAAACGCAGGATACTGGAGCAGATGAGACCTGTGGTCTCACATAGCACAGATCTTCTTACAGTTTTGGTTGAATCCCTGCTTTTTCAGAGGTAGAATAACAAACACAATGGAAGCAGTATAAAGAAACACAGCGTGCGGCTAGAAATGAAGCAGGTGGGATTCACCTCTGAACTATATTCTGGATTAACTGTTATCTCCAATGATTTATTATCCTAACTACTCCAATTTACTGAAACAAAAGTGTAGGTTTCTGTCCCCTTTCTGCAGGGAAAGAATTGTTTTCATGTAACAAAGCCAGAAGGTAGAAATTATGTACAAGCTGTCTGCTTGTCTATAACAGAGCTGTGCACCTGTGCTCATTGTTTTGAAAGGATGCTCTAAAGGCAATACCCAGAAGAGGCAGGGGAAAAGACTGCAGCACAGGGCCAAATGAAACATACTGTTTGGTCACCGTGATTTGTATAATTTCTTTAAAGTTCATCTGAGCGCTTTAAAAATAATAGCAGATCTATCAAACATAGGGTTGTAAGTAGAAAAAGGTTGACAGTTCTGCTTCACCAACTCCTTCAAAAGAGCTGCATCTGTGGCTCGTTATAAAGCTGGGAGAGCACTAGAGGGCTCCCTGGGACCATCGATGGCTCCGGTTCCCCTGGCAGAACAAAAAGCGCTGAGGAAAAAGTTCTGCACTTGGTTCCCAAGAGCTGGGCTGGATCTGAGTAATTTCACAGGTTCTGTAGTTAACTGGCATCTATCGTTGCTCACTTTTGTGGCAGGTTCTGTAATATAATTTGAAACTATTAGTTGCTTCTATAGTTCTGTTTTTAATTCAACTTACTAGGCTGGCAGTAGAATGTGAAGTTCTGGGAGGGAGCTGCTGCTTTGCCTTGGTTGTTACATTATTTTTGCCTTAAAAAACCTAGGCAGGGGGAATTTGAGTTGTGTGGTTTAAAACTTGTAAACAGATTAATACGTATGCCTTCCTCCCTCCTTGTTTATCACATGAAGGTGATTGATGGCTTATTTATTTGCTTAATTATGTTTTCCTCTGGCACCTTACAACAGAATCCCACTGAAGTGTAAGTAGATTTTTGTGGCAGAAGTTTTTTTTTAAAAAGAGTTAAGGTCTTGCTGTGTCTTGTGCTTGGAGATCCCCCACTCCTCAGAGCCCCTCCTGGCTCTTCTTTTCCATAAGAAACATATGACAATGGGGTATCTTATATAATCCAGTTTATGTTCAACTCAGTTTAAAGGACTTGGGCATAAAACCTATTCTGTAAGCTCTCTCTATACTTTTCTCCATGGTGAAATGAAAGCATAGATACTAAAATGTTGCACAATAAGGTTCAAAAAAACCTGACTCCTCTCACTTACTGGTGACTCAGAGGAGCAAAGCTAAACCACTGCCAACTAGTCTTGCAAGTCCTATCTTAGTGTGTAAAAAAACAAAAAAAGAACAAAACAAAACAACCAAAACCTGGTTGCATATTTTTTCATGTCATTGTCTTTTATAGCACTATGCACTTTGTTTTTATTGAGATGACACACATGCTTACCCTCTTGTAAATTCATCCAACTTTTGCTTTGCTGTAGAAGTGGCAGCTTGTGTCCCTTTATGGATGCATATTTCCTTTTTTCCCTGTAGCTGCTGTTAACTACTGTAAAATTTGTTGAATTCAACTAGCAAAAGGTTTGATAATCAGCCATGGATTAGTCTTGTATTCTAAGATTTGTAAAGCTACCCTTGCTCTTGGCTACTTGATGGCTTCTGAAATGCTTCTGTTCAACTGCAGATGTAAATGGTATTTATTTTGGTTATAATCCATGGATCATACACTAATGAGACTGTCTTCTCGTTTTCTAATAATTTTTAATTTTAAACTTCTTATAAAACATTTCTGTGACAAGGTGACATGTGTATGTATATTTTATATTTTACATGCTTAATATAGTTATTTATTTAGATGTTACTGATTAAATAATTCTTGGTTAGTATTCATTGTTCATTTGCTGGACGGATTTCAATTTTATCTAAGAGCACCTTTTTTTTTTTTCTTTCTTTCTTCCCTACTTCATTTATTTTTAGTATTCTTTGTAATTCTTGGACTACATTCTTGGATTTACCCTCGAAGGTTGGAGACTGTTGCAGATAGTTAAATACTCTCCCTGTTCTCATGAATGCTTTCTAACAAGTTCTTCAGTTGTTAGTGGAATTAGAAAAGAATTTTTTTGTAAAAGGTGTACTTTTTTGAACTTGATTTTCTTTTCTTGTGTTGGTAGAAAGCCTGCAGTAAAAGTACAGTGGGCTTATCATTGATGTACAAGTGAAAGAATTTTAAAAATTAGTGATTAATTAGGGTAATGCTCACCATTGCATCTATATTTTGCAGTTCCATGTTTGCAACAGAGGATACTTAGTTACCAGCAGACTTTACTTTTAATAAAACTAGAAACCTCTCCAAAAATGTGACAAAGACTTGGAACTTATTTTGTGTCTTTTTATATTTTACTAAATTACTTTTTATATTTTACTACAGTAGAGCTATTCTCTCATTTGGACCTTTAGGTACATGCTAATGCCTCACCTTCTTTCCATATTAGAGGAGAAGACAAAGATGGGAGAAAGCAAAAGTGTCAGGGATACAGTATGATGTCTTTCCTGGGGGGAAAAAGACAAGAGAAATGTTTCAAAATTTTAAATAAGTAGCTGTAGAATGAATGATGTCTTTCCATATGACAAATTTTAGGGCACATGGGGATCTTTCTTCATTGCAACTTGGGGGAAAGGTGTCTTTATCTGGGCAGTAAGTAGTTCAAGAACTTTACGTCAGTACATTTTTGTGTTTTTATTAAGTTTGATAAAACAGAACTATAGTTATCAAATAAAGAAATCATATATTGTGTGTACTCTTTTGAATAAGAACTCTGTACATTAGGCTCACCTCTGAGTTCACAGGAAGAGGAGAAAGGAAGAAGAAAAGGCACCACAAAGAAAGGAGAGAATATCCTGCAGAATGGGTAGATAAGGAAAGGAAATCATTACCTCTCTTTCAGGCTTTGTCTCATTCTCATTCCAAAAACTTTCTGCTAGCCCAGTGAAAGGTACCTTGCTATCTGTTCTGCTAGCTTTGCTGCAGAGGTTGTTACCCGTCCATGCAGAAGGATACTAACTCCTTTAAACACTACAACAATTCTTCAGGACTTTAGACAGATGAGGTTGACTACATGGCCACATTTCTCATAAAATGAAACATACCTAAAAGTGCTATGTTTGCATAGTCAAAATGTGTGTGTGTACATATATATATATGCTTGTCATTAGGATAAATTTTCCATTATTTACCTCACTTTAGGAAGTCTTGGATCACTGTAATAATTCCTGTGGATGGGCTTATAAAAACAAGTCATCTGGAAAAAAAAAAAAAGTTCTTTCTGTGGAAGCAGCCATTTGCTTTAGAGGCTCAGCTTTATGATGGTACTTGCTGGTGTTTGCAGTTGTGTTCCTATGAAATATGATGCAATTCTGATGGATAGGTACAAGCAGTGGAATTGTGGCTGTGAGTTTTCAGACTCACACTGTTTATAAAACAACTGAGCTACTGATACATACTGATATGTCTCAATATTACACACTGTGCTTGCATCATTTCAGTTATACTATTTCTGGGAAGATTACCATATTAGCTGTGCTTTGGAAACAGGAGGGTGTACACATGTGATGAATTTGTGTGTAAAAAAAATGCATTTTCAATATATTAAATTTCTTTTTTTTGAAAAGTAGATATGTTACAAAATATTTTATATTGCAGATCAGTATTGCATTTCTATCATAAAGAAACACACAAAAATTGCCCTCAAAATTCCTGCTTTTGCACAGATAGTTTTATCTGAAAGGAGATGGGAGACTAACAGCAGATGTTAACCATCTTATTTAGTGCAATAGTTGAAAATCAGTCACAGTAGTAATAAAGGTTATTAAAATTCCTCAGTTGCATGATGTAGATTATAATATGTTTTAGAATTTTAAATTGGGAAAAAACCCATAGGGATGTCTTGAAAGTAAAACAGCTTTGTTTTGTTTTTCCATAATTTTATTTTAGAGAAATATTACTATGTATCTCCTTTGGTTGGTGCCTTTTTCTTGGCTCTGACTCCGATGGGGATTGTCATAGCTGCCAAACACCCAGCTACCAGAACTGTTCTCCATTCAGGATGGGAGCCTGTTATAACTGCTATGGTTATAAGCAGGTAAGTCTATTTATCTTACTTTGTCTTGACAGCCACCCTGTGTCTCTGAATAATATCCTATTTAAGACTTGATTGTACATTTAAGGAGCTTCTAGAATGTTCAGTGTGAATAAGCTTTAATCTTCCCCCCAAAAAGAGGAAGTTACAAGGTTAAGTCACAGGTGGGAATGTGTGGGGAAGGCTGTGGCAGCCTCTGGCAGTGACCAAACTGAAGATGCTGTATCAAATGAAGAAAATGGTGAGCTCTTCATCTTCTCCAGTCAAGACAGCACACAGACCTAAGAGATTATTCAGTCAAATGAAAACCATGACTCCTAGAAGTGATTCGCTTGAATTCTATGGTCTTTTTTTGTACAATAATTCAATTTTAATATATAAAGAACTATAGTGATATTTGTCAGCAGTGAGATCGAGGGAATGGAGGTGGGGGGAAAGATGAATTGAGAAAAAACTTGTGGCTTAAAGATGTTCTAAGACAGACTGCTAAATTTTGAAGTACTAATTAATGTAACTGCTTGTCCTCTTCTAAATATTGTACTTTGATTTTCAGTATTGGTGGCCTTATTCTGGACACAACTGTATCTGATCCTAACTTAGTTGGAATAGTTGTTTATACCCCAGTAATTAACGGTAAGACTGACAGAATTGTGCACTCCTGAATATATCAAGTGTTACACAGTGGTTTGAGGAAAGTCTATTACAGTACATTTCATTTATGCTAATTAGTATCTGGTATATTAATTTCAAGTTTTGATTTTGATGTCAACAGTTGCTTAATTGAACACCTGAGGAGTGTTTTCTGATCTTATTTACTGCAACCATTAAAACATATTTTATAAGTATTAGGAATATGAGTTAGCAACATAAAGTATGCATTAAGAAACTGAAAGTGTACCTATTGTATCAGTATAGTAAACAAATTGTCAAATACTGTATCAAAAAAAGTAGCACTGAGGAAAATGTAAATTAAATTTTATTTCAAATGATTTTCTTACAAGCATCCAAAGACAAATTTTCAGAACAGTAATTTACTGTTTACATGTCATTACATAGATACAAGAACCAACAGGGATGCAACAGGCAAGTAAATAGATTTCTAGGAAAAATGTGTTGTATTTCCCATGCCTGGCATGTACTTTTCCAGGTGTGTAAGAATGTAATAGTGAAAATTTGGTCCTTAAGTGTTCTATCTGCTAATATTAACAACAAGGTAATCTTTATAAAAACAGTTAATATCTATTTAGACTGATGCAGAATGAAAATGCTTTTCCTTTTCCTACAGTATCACAGTATTGATACATGTTTAGTTTACAATAATTATAATCACCAGATCTGTTCCCACTGTATTGCTACCTAGCTGTTCTTTTACCTTTCTGTGTTTCTCCACTTTATTCCTTACATTATTTTGAACTTTTGGGTATTGTTGCTTTTAAACTGTTTCTCTAATCATGAAGATTATTCTAACTTCAAATTTTTGGCTTACAAAAGTCTTTCATCTTGACTTGCCCTTTGCAAATTCCATGTGGGTATATTCTATTCTGTTTTCTAAGCTATCAGTTAAATTAATTATAACCACTTTTTTTCCACCTTGATAATAAAAAGTTAATATAGACAATGAGTTTTAGTTTTGAACCACATCCCCTTGATATAATTACTTTTCCAGAGGTTGCTAATGGAAGCATAGCATGGGGTAGCACCAAAACATTTTTATAAGCTTTGAGAATTAGTTTATCTGTTGCTGCTGTTTAGAAAGAGGAGGAAATCGTATTGTTTTGACAGAAGTATGTTCTTGGCAAATTCATGTTAGCTCATTTTACAGCTTTCATATTTTCTAGATGATTATAAGTTATCTTTTTAATAATGTGTTCTAATACTTCTGTAAGAATACAAATTTCACTTCTATACAGGTTCCCCAGATCATCCTTTTGGTCCCTTTTTAAAGATATATTTTCTGGTTTTCCCATGACAGCCCTCTGGTATTCTCTGACCTCCGAGATAATCAATTTGCAAAAATGATCACTAGTAATTTATGTATTGCTCATCTAGCTCTCTAAGGATGCACTAAATTTAACTTACCCTCCAGCACTAATACATATCAGTTTGTGATATCACCAGTTTAATGAAGGGAGTAGACAAAAGGAACTGAGTATTTCTGTCATCTCTAGAGCATATTTCCTGTTATTCTTTCCCAATAAGGTCCAAGATTTCCTTTCTTCTTACTTTTAATATGAAGCATCTCTGTTTTGTCACTGGTGTTACTTGCCAACTGTAAATGCATTTTTACATTGCAGCCTTTATGCTCCCTTGCCCCTGCCCTGTCTTTATATCAATTTGAAATTGAAGTACTTGCATCTACCTTCTGTGTGGTTCCAATCTGATTTCCAGATACCTGAAGAGCAGGGCAGACATGTTGATCTTTTTTCTGCTTTACATTTGTAACTATTGTTTTAGTCATCCTTTTTGGTAAGTCCCTGCATTTGCTTGCTAAGAGACGAGGATTATTTTTTTCTTTTTAGACAAATGTACCAAACCAATACTCTTACTAATGGTCCTGCCTTCCTAGGTGTCATCCCTTGATTACAAAAGCCAGCAACTGTCTGGTGCCATTTTTCCTTTTTCCCCACAAGCTTCCTTCTCTGTTCCAGTGTGGTACCAGAATACTTACGGATTTTCTCTGCAGACCCACTTATTCTCTATAGGTTCACTTCAATCTAGACTTGCTACCATTATTGAATAGAGGTCTTATGGATATACACCTCTCTAAAGGCCTCATACTCCTATCAGATGTTGCAATGATGATTAATGGCCTTTTACCCTTTAGCAGTTATGGACTGCTCTTGTAAGGGGAACTATGCATCCTATTCAAGGTCATTTTCTTTCACAGAAGTTGGCAGTGAATCTTGGATTGACTGCGAGTAGACATTTTCCTTTTTTAACATTTTTAGCTAATGATTTGACTTAATAATTCTAATTGCTAAGAGTGACAGCTTACTATAAACATGCCTCTAGAGAAAAAGGTATATGAACCACTTTGTTTCTGATTTTCTTTCATAAGTTAAGACAAAATGTATACATTCTTTAGAAAAATATTTTGAGAAGAAGATCTAGACAAAAGCTGTGTGTACCCTGGATGATGAGCTAAAAGGTCAAAAGATCATTGAAGAACTGAGTGTGTGGAAGATAGGGAAACTCTCTTTGAAACTGGAGAGTCTACTGGGGCCATTGGAGCAGGCATGGAGAGAATCCTCCAAGAAGGCAGGCACAGCAAAAATCATGCTGTAGTTGTGAGAGTCTCACAGTGATCCCATTGTGATGATTCCTGTGATGATTGTACCACTCACATTCAACATGTTGTTTTTTCATAGGAAGTTTTGTATTTCTAGACTGTTCTTAGCTTTTGTCATCACAGAATCACAGAATGGTTTAGATTAGAAGAGACCTCCAAGATTATCCAGTCCAACCTTTGACCAACACCAGTATCTTCCTCTTGGACTCCACAATGCCTGAGAGCTACTTTTCAAGCCACATCAGGTGCCTCAGTCTGTTGTTAGTTGTTTGTTTTTTTTCATTCTTAGCTCCCTCTTTTCTTCTTGTGTGTAAAACAGTCTTTCACCAGCTCTGAAAGTTTAAACTTCCTTATTGACTAGCTAGGGACCATCAGCATGTTGTGCCTGTATTTTCAGAAACTTTGCTATTATCCCAGACTTAAACTCTACATAGTAAGAAAAGAAACCTCAAGCCAGTCTTCATTTTGGAGCTTGTAACAAGCTCACAACTAGCCTAATAGGCCAAGACTGGAGTATTGCAGTGCCAGCATAAGGTAAAGTTCTAAGGCCAATGGCCTGTTACTGCCAATAGCAGTAATGTCTTTGCAGTGCCACTGGACAAGAACAGAAGCACAAAGGAGTTTCCTGGTTTTCCTTTCTCCATAGAAGAGGAAAGGGGAGTATTGTGTAAGTGTTGTATATGCATGTGCTAGCCCCTCAGAATTCTAAGGATGGAGGTGTTTCTATTGGAAAATTCAGAGAAAATATGTTGTGTGTAGAGGATGCAGAGTGAGTCTGTTTATGGGACACCTCCTGGAAAAGGAAATTGTAGATAGGTGACTTTTTTTTGGATTGCTGTTAGATCAGCCTCTCCTGGGTTTCATAATTCTACTGGCACCTTTTGATATTGCTGGTCAGTATAGTGTAGTAAACTGGAGTTTAGGAAATCATTCAGTTAAAAAAGTACATCTGTTGACACTCATTTACTGACATAAAAGGTGTGCTAGATCACTTAACAGATGGCTTTTTAAATATTACCAGTACAGAAAGCTTTTTCTACCAGTGCTTTCCTGGCCTTGGGATTCTCATTATAAGCCCAAGTAGCAAAAGGATCTCAGGGTTTTCCCTCAAAATGCTTTTCAGATGCCTTTTCCTTTCTCTTACCTTAAAGTATGTTGCTCCTATGACACAAAACCTGAAGGAAACCAGGGAAACCTGGAAAAAATGCTGGAGCCCATTGGGATTGTGTCCAGCCAGAATCTGAGGACAGTGTAAAATTGTCCAGGTTTTCAAGCTGTCACTGTTTTTTTTTTTTTTTTTTCGGTTGTGGGTTTTTTGTTTGGTTGTTTGTTTTTTTTTCCAGTACCTCATATCTCAAAATCCTGAACTGTATACACTGCAAAATTGTCAGAGGTTAGGCTTCCAGTCTTCACTATTAGGTAGCTTTGAAACTGGTCTTGTCTAGATGGTTTGCATGTCCTTGGATGTGAGACAAGTTACTTTCAGCACATATGTTACAATGTGGAGCCATAAATCTTTTGGTTTAAGTAATATTGGTCTGGAGTCTGAGCGACCTCAAAGGTTCCTAACCCTATTAACAATAACTGCAAATATTTGCAATTAACATTAAAATAGCTCTTAAGCAGATAGGCATTTATAGTCAGCTTCCTGCTAGTAGCTAGAAGTATTTCACAACTGCTTTTCCATTTTTCCCCTGTTAAAAACATTTCTTGAGATGAATAATTTTTTATTTTATGCTTGGTTGGCTTAAACTGTAACTGTTTTCTAAAAATAAATCAATAGTTTTGTAGTTTCAGCAGCTGTGGTGCTTGCAAACTACTTGAGCTTTAGATGCTTGTGTCTGAGGTACTGAAGTTCTGAATAAAACAACTAAGTGTAGCTGTGCATCAGCCTAGATACTCAAGATGATCTTTGTTTTCTAATGGATGAGATGGATAAAATTTGTAAATCCTCTTACAGCATCAGAGCATGTTGAATTTGGCTCAAGAAATGCAATTTGCAAGTAAGTGAGTTCCTTCTGTGCAGCAAAAAGATAATGCCTTAAAAAATTACATGCTTCTGAATATGCCTCTGAAATGAACTAAGGTGCATTTACCAGATAGAGCCCCTTTTCTCTTCATTTAATTGCATGCTTAGCCAAAACAATGTTTGAGATCTTCCAAGAGTTTGCATTTCAGGAGTTACTGAACAGTAACACAAATAGGTAGACTTTGCCCTGTTTTAATGCATTTTGTAGAATGGAGGTTCTGCAAATTAATTCTGAAGACATCTGAAAATCAGAAAGACTTTGCGGGCTTTATGTAGAGAAATTTGCCTTTACAGATGGTTGGAAACAATGCTCTTCAAGGGTAACATTAAATGGTTTTAAGTATTTCTTACTCTTTGGCTGTACATATTGTAAGATTATTTGATAACTGGAGGGAGTAATATAGAATAAGGAATATGAGAAACCCGTATGAAAAAATCTAACACAAAAATTACTGAATGTCTGTTGTCTGGGAGATGAAAGTTAAATTTATGTAGTATATTTCCCAAACTCTTACCTTTTTTATCTATTAGTAGGACAAATTGAATTACAAACTTCCATTTTTTTCAGAGCTTTTACTGTAAATTGGGTGCTTTGGAGGATATGGAATAAAAAAACCAGAAATAATTCCTCCTCAAAAAAATATGCATTTTTAATAAGTTTGCATATTTTAATCCCTTATAGCCTACTTGTACTCTCAGCTTTCACAAAACAGAGAAGTCCTTTGATTAGAAGGTAACCATTATCTCAGATAGTTGAGCATCATAAATTTGCCACTGTAAAATATAAGGGAAAGAATTAGGGTACCTATATGGTAGTAGAGCAATTTGGCTGGCTAGCAAATTAATTTTTCTGCATCCTGAATTGTGAAGAATGTAATAGTCTCAAAAGGCACTTATGCTGTACAAGAACTTTATAATTTAGTCTTTACTTTCACATGAAATAGGAGTATTATTTTGGTTCTGGATATTTAATTCAACTGTGTTACTGGCTGATAGTTTTACTGCATTTTAGTTGCTAGCATGTACATGTAAATCTGCATATTCTAAGCAATTAGAGATTAAAGTAATTATTAGTTTTCATGTTAAGACTATATCCAGAATATTTTCATTTTTTTACAATCAGGGAACGACTTTTAATTAGGCATAAGAAAGAAAGAATTTCTAAGTAAAGTGAAACATAAACTACTCCATTTTAAAGTGTAATCATTTGCATATATAATGTTGTCTCAAAAAACATCCCTAGAGGAAAAGCTAATAATTTCCAACTGTTTTCTCCTAAACATTTTTAAGTATTAAAAGAAATGCATCAAAGTGCAAAGGAAGATAGAATAAACATGGATCAAAAACCCATTGAAAAGTACCTCATTAAGCTAGGCTTCTATTCTAAGCATTTCAGTTGTGTAAAACATGATTGCTTGAAGTTACTGATAGAGAGGTCAAGGCAAAAATTGATCTTGAATTTCATGAAATTCAAAAAGTTAGAGTTCTTGGTCATTATTGTAACTGAGATTCTTTTGCTTCCTTTTAATTTGGTTTTTGTTATACATATGACATCAAAGAGCAAGTTGTTGGAACTCCAGAAAGACAAATTGACACAATTGACCATTTTGGACTATGGGTTGTACACAGGAGTGCACAAAAGGAAGAATGTTCATGTCTTCCTTCTCTTGGTAGATTTACAGGAAAAATCAGTTTGGGAACTGTGTTGGCCTAATTCTTCCCTTATGTGGGTATTAATTGATTTTTGTCCCATTGCACAAGCTATGTTGTAGATGCTTGGGAACAACATGGCATTCTGGCACTGGTTATTCTCTCTCCAAAGAAGTAGATTGCTGAAAATCTTTAATCTCAATGAATTGATATTCATAAGGGGGTGCCATTCCTGTACAATTGTTTGTGTGCCCCATCATGCAACTGTTCTTTATAGTCCTGTGAAAAGTTAAGGCACAGGTCATTAAAGCTGAATATGTAGGCTTTATCTTGTGGTCTCAGTGCTTTCATTGCAGGCAGTTTTCTGTAGGAACCTTTCATCATTTATATATATTTAAAAATCAGAAAAAAGGAAGAGTGAGATGATGATCTGCAGGAAGTGTTCTTATAAACAAGGGTATTTGTCTTAGAACTATGTGCTCTGACTGTTTAGCCTGAAGAAGTGAAAGCACACAGCTTTTTCTCATATAAAGGATGCTACAGTCCATGTGTCCCTGTGTTGGACTCAATACAGTAAGCCCATCTCTGGAACTGTGGAGCTCAGAAATGGACATGATGCTCCAGATGTGGCTTCACCAGCATGGAGTACAGAGGGAGCATTACCTCTCTTGGCCTTCTGGTGATGTTTTCCTAATGTAGCCCAGGATGCTGCTGGACTTGTTTTTCACGAAGGTGGATTGCATGGTCATGGTCAACTTCTTGTACTCCAAGACCCCTGGGTCCTGCTCTGCAGAGCTGCTTTTCCAAATGGTCAACTCCCACCTGTATGGGTGCATAGGGTTATTCCTACCCAGATTCAGGTCTTTGAGGGGAACTTCAGGAGATTCCTCTTGATTCAGTTCTCCAGCCCATTCAGTACCCTCTGAATCACAGTACAACCCTCTTGTTTATCAGCCACTCCTCCCAGTTTTCCCTGGAAAATGTTACTCTTTTTATCAAAACGTACAAGATCTGAGTTAAAAAGCAGCCTGCTGTGTTACCCAGAGCACTGGATGGTCTCAGGCAAGTCTGCATCAGCAACACCCATCCAGCTTCCCTTAACTTCTCTTTTTTTACCTACTGCAGGTTATGAGACACAGATTTGCTTTGAAGTATTCTTTAAGATGCATGGATATAACGTACTTTAATGTGGATTTAGCATGGTTACTTCTATCACTGGAATTTTTTTCCCCAGATAATAATTAACACAATCATGCCCATAGGCCTATTTGAAAATACATTTGGCTCTACTTTGAATATAATTTTCTGTGCTTGTTAGACAAAGAAGAACTGTGCTAACAGTTTTCAGAAGAACTATTTATTCTTGCTTAGCTATTCACTGGCTCAATAAAATGATGAGGTTTTCAATTTTCTGTTAATATTATAAGTCAGCATGACATCCTTTACACTTTAGCAATGTCTCTTCTGCTTATTGACAAAGTAGCACTCTCATATTGAAGTTAAACACATCGGCTGTTCTGAGAGGAATGCAGTAGCAGTTGCACGATTTTCCTTTTGAAGGAAATTGTTTTCCTCTGTGTTGTAGTTCTCATGAGAATGAAAAGAAGTTAACAAAGTCCTCATTATAAAGTATTTGCTGTGATGACTGCAATACTGTTTTCCAGGAAAAAGAAAAAAATATTCTGACTTAAATATTCATGGAAACAGCCCTCATGTATGTCTACAGAAATTTTCTTAGTATTGCCAGCTAGTGAGCACACTACCATTTTATGCATTGAGATGGTGCTGAGAAGCTATCAGTTTTCTCTATTGACATTTTGTCAACCTACTTGGTTTTATCTATTTTCTGCTTCTTGCAGGGAACTGATTAATGTGATATTGCTGATATAACTTCACATGCATAGTAACTGCTGTTACAAAACAAATGGAGTATCTCTTTACATACTGAAGTGATTGATTCAGTGCAAGCACAGCTTTATACAAGTCATTCTATGACCAGCAGAATAATGAAACCTGATTCCATGCTGACTTGTATCCCAAATTTTTAGAGCACTAGATAGCTCTTTCAGCCCCCAGTATTCCCTATGGCCTCATGTCCCTCTAATACCTGCTGCTTACAACATTCTCTGTATTCTCCCTCTGCAGTTCACATCATTGTTCCTCTTCTGTGTCACGAACTACTGAGTGGGTAAAAGTCATCATGCTAAGTGCTGACTGGCAGCTGGCATGTTTATGGTGTTAGCTATACAGTTTATATTACTACCTTTGTCTCCTCTTTATTTTCCTACCCACTCTTTCCTTTTTGCTAGCTTGTTTAACCATACTTGGAGGTAGTTTGTATCTCTATTCTTGTGTTTTATGTGGTTGGAATTAGTCCAAAGGTTCAAAAATAATTAGGAGGAAGCACTGGTAGGTGAATGGCAGACCTAAAAGACAGTGTGACTGCAACCATGGATCATCACACATAGTTGGCAGGTTGAGACTGGGTGGGTTGTGCAGATTCTAGAAGCTTTTCACACTTCGTACACTTGCCTGTTTTCTGTGGGTTAAAAATATACCACTGATACTAGGTTATTGAGACTCAGACCAAACGAAATTTAAAGTAGTTTGCTTAACGTGTGAATATTGCACTTCTAGATAACTAAAACATAGTGTGTATATTCAACTTTGCTATAATTAAAATAGAAAAGAGACTGTTACACCTCTTGAAATCACATTTCACACTGCCTGTTTTGATTAGCTTGTCAGCTTCCTTTGCAGAACAGATATATGCTCCTTTTACTAGTGCCCCATGGCTGTCCAGTTTCTTTTAGAGCACCTTTTAATACGTTCCAGTCTTTTTCTTTTTATTTATGTGCAGAATAGGGCTGGGGGCATACTTTCTCTAAACAATGTTTATAAAAGGAAAAAGATTTTTCATTAAGAGCTACCCATCAAAGGACTGAGAATCAATCTCATACATTCTCTCATAGACTTATCCATGTCTCTGTTCCATTTCCCTTAATTCTTTTCTCTCACTTAGTTTCAGTTGTTATTAATTAGGGAAAGAGGTCCAGATTATCTGTCATATTTCTGATTGTCTGAGTTTGTTGAAGCAGATAATTATCAGTCACGAGAGGAAATTGCATACGTCCTAGAAAATACTTGAAATCTGGGGGGGCTTTGTGCCCACTGGTTTATGGTGGCATTGCTACAAGCCTCAAAGCATACCTTGAAAAACAGTCCTATTTAATTCTTTTATTTTTTCTTGTAGTGCTATGATAGATATAGATAGTGAGAGTTTAGTAATTTTTTCTTGTAATATTGTGTTGAATATATCCATTTTTGTAGTTGTCAGCCTGCTTGTAATTATCCAGATTCCTTTTATCCCCTCTTTTTTAAGTAGAAACCGTTTCTTATTTTCTAGTCATATGGCACCATCCTCATCTTTGTAGCTTTATTAAGAAGCAGTTTTACATAACAGCTCTTTCATAATTCAGTCACACACAGAAATTATCTGATCCCCATCTAAACATAATGCATTGATCCTTAATTTTATTTCTGCCTTCCTTTACATACCTTATTCTTATTTGACAGACATCTAAAAATTATTGCTCTTACTGAAAAGGCAGACTTTGGCTCCTACTTATATTGGTTTTAATCTCTTTAAACCCCTTTTGTATTTCCTGTAAATCTGTTATTTTACTTCTGATTCTGTCGTTTGTCTGAAAAATCTGCTGTTATTTTAATTTTCTCTGCAAAGACTGACTCTGCCTTTGGGTAGCTCATGTTTTCGCCCTTTATCTCCTGCCTGGGAAATGCAGGTAATTTTCATAAACAGTCCGTTCTGCCAATTTCCATGGGGGGTTTTCTACCCTGTTTCCAGATTTTTATTTGAAGCCTTTTGCTTAGAAGTCCTAGTCCCTTGCTAGGTCTGCCGTTAATTTTCTTTAAGCAGTGATGAGACAGGAAATCTTTGAGTTCTGAGTACTAGATGTTTGTCCTAACCACACCAATAGTCTTCAAAGGAACTGGCCAAATACTGTCTTCTAGTGGCCACAGACATTTGTTCTGCAGCCAAAGCCCCAAGCATCAGATCAACAAATCAGTTCAACTGCTCCCTCCCTGGAAGTGTTCAAGGCCAGGTCAGCTTGGAGCAGCCTGGTCTTGCGGGAAGTGTTCCTGTCCATAGAAGGGGGTTTGGAACTTGATGATCTTTAAGATCCCTTCCAAACCAAGCCATTCTATCATTCTATAAACTATAATAAACAAAGACTTTCCCCTTCTGCAGTAGGGGCAAGATCTGCATTATTTCTGCCTAATCATATCTTCCCAGAGCAACACATTGCTATATAAAGCACATGGGGAAAAAAACCCACAAAACGTGCTTGATAAGCAAGGAGATAAGTGTAGAGTACAATAGAATATTGTGGTAGGGAGCAATAAAAGGGAGCTTCAAGTATGAGAAAGCATCAAATCAAACCTTTTGGAGGAAACTCTTGCACTTGCCTTGAAGTAAAGTTATCTCAAAATATAAATTTCTGATTTTGTTATTTCAAATATCTAGTGATACACCAATTTGTAGCCCAAGTTTTTTGACTTATTTTACTGTTGGGGTTAGCCTGGCTGTAATGAATATATATTCTAAATATGTTTCTCTTTGACTTCTGTATGTAAGGGACTGTTGCTAAACACTGAAGCAGCTGGTAAATTTGCAAAACTGTTGCCTAGTAGAGGGGAAAAAAAAGTTAAAAATCTACCATTTGTTACTTTTTGTATTTCAGGTATTGGCGGTAATCTAGTAGCTATTCAAGCTAGCAGAATTTCTACCTACCTCCATTTGCACAGTGTTCCTGGAGAGCTGCCAGAAGAAGCCAAGGGCTGCTATTATCCATGCAGAACCTATTATGGTACAGGTATGTATCAGTTAATTGTTAAAACTACTGCCTCATGTCTCCTCTTTTTTCCCGTGTATGCCAGACTGTACCACCAGTGAGAAATGTCAACAAACTGAAGCTGTTGTATGTAGTTCCAAGTTAGCACAGGCTTGGCAGTTCCCTGCAGCTGTTTGCCTCTGAGAATCACAAGGAACTGTAACAAGGCAACACAGAGAAAGGAACAGGAAAGCCTAACCCTGGGAAGCATCAAAGATAGAGATTGACAAGGCAGGACATTATGATAGCCACTCAGAAGGATTTCAATTTTCATCTTTCCTTAGCTTGTTTGCCTGCTCCTAACCTTTGTTATTTAGCTTCAGAAGTTCAAACCAATCTCCTGTTAGGACCAAACTTTGTATCTAACACTATTACTAAGCCAAATTCCTGCTTTCCGTTTCCCATTTGCTTTCAACATTCTTGCTTCACAGCTTATTCCTTCCCTGCATTACCCACTTTTCTAATAACATAGTGTCTGTGTTGAAATGTGATGTGTCAACAGCATGCATTACACTTTTATATTTATGAAATGAATTGGAACAGATCAGAAAATGGTATATGTGGGATTACTTGTTAGAAATATAAGGCACTTTTGAAGATGCCTTTAGTATGGTGTCCAAAACATCCTCTTTCCCAGGAGGGCTCTAGATAGATCACTGCAATTGCAAAAAAGTTGGTATTACATGAGCACAGAATGAAAGCAGACAGTTTGTATCCTACTTAACCTTTCTGGCAGACACTAGGGTTGACTTCTTTTGCTCCTGTGAAAATCCTTAAGATGTATTTCAGCAGTAAATAATGCCTGCTGTTCCTCAGGGGTTGATGCTGTGGAATTCCAAAACTGCCTTTTATATTAAAAGTAATAAAAATCTGACATAGTCTCTGTACAGCTTAATTGAATTTTGGGTTTTTTTATTGTAGGAGTAAATAACAAATCAGCCCAAGTTCTGCTTCTTTTGGTGATTCCTGGACACCTGATTTTCTTGTACACTATCCACTTAATGAAGAGCGGCCACACTTCCTTAACTCCTATCTTCATAGCAGTGTATTTGTTTGCAGCTCTACTACAGGTAAGAACAAGTACAGCCTGAAAATACTTGTTGTAAATCAATGTCTTGAAGAAAATCCTGTTTGATCTGATATCTGAAATCTCAGGAATAGTACAAGAAAGCATAGGTTAATACAGGTTTTCAGCACAGTTTTGAAGTAATTATCTCCACAAGTATGCAGTTTACACGGGTGCCTCTGTATTGTGAGTGGTTTTTGGAGGACACTTGACTGCTTTATTTCCAAGTCATGCATCATGCATTTTTCTCTTTCACATGCTTCTTGGAACCATTGCATCTAAAAGTCCCATTATTTTAATCAACCAGAGGGGAGATGGAGAGAAGGAAAAGTAGCATTTATGAATAATTCATACGTCAAAGAAATCTCTCTAGGAAATCTCCTAAAATGGTTCACAGTTTTAGTTGGCATTGTAAGAAATACAGTAGATGAGGATGGTATGGCTTGCTTGGTGCTTTTTTAATATTTACTGAAGTTGAAATTAGTCAGACAGCAATCACTGGACAAAAAAAAAATTGTAATTGTATCGATTGACAAACACTGTTACATTATTTTAGCTGGTTTTACCTAGTGGCCTATTCACTCCCAGCAAGAGCAGTTCTTGAAAGATGCCTTTTCAAATAGCAGTATCTTAAGGTGAAACAATTTCACTTGAAGAAATGAGTAATACAAAATTAAATGTTTTGATTAAATCCACAGCCAATTTTTAGCTAAAACTTGGCCGAAACTATAATGTTTCATTGTACCTTAAAACCAGAAATTGACTGTGCATCTTGCACACTAAAAATACAGTAGAAATATCCATAAGTTAAATATACATACTGCTTTTAAAAATGTGACTGATTTAGTTTTAAAATATAAGCAACATTATCATCAGTCAATACATAATAAAATCATAATTTTTCTTGTTATGAATTGTCTTTCTGTAGTTTTCACACTGCTATGTCGATAAAGATAGGTATTGAAAACTCTTAACATTTTAATTTCGTATGAAAATTCTTAGTAGAACATACTGGTAACTTTCCAACCTTTGCATGTGAGAATGTCATGTTAAAAGTTTCAAGTTACTTTTAATTTTTGTCTTGCTTATTATTCCTAATTTGTGACCTTATCACTTTTTTTTTATGTGTTTTCCTGAGGAAATATTACTATTTCTCTACTCTGTCTGTTCTATCCATCTGACTGTCCTTTCTAATGACTTTTGAATCCTTTGATTCCGTCAAGTTTTTCTATGTCTCAGCTCCCTTAGTGATCCTAGGTTCTTTCCCAGCTTAGAAAAGTTGGGAAATTGGGAAGTTGGGAAGAGAGTCCCCGTTAATGCCTCTGCTGAGGTTAAGACTGCAGTGTGATTTCAGCCATTGTTAGACTTCACAGATTTTGCTTGGGAATCAACCTGAATTCATCCATCTATATGATATCCATACAGTCCTCCATCTCACAGAACTGCAATCACAACACGTTTAGGGATATAATCCTTGTCCTCAGCAGCAAGGGATAGGATGAGAGAGAGAAGTTCAGCTGAAAACCAGTTTAAGGCACTACAGCAGGACTTTCAGATCACACTGTATTTCAGACTCGACATCCACGTGTATACACACATAAAGTTGATTTTTGTAAATTCAAGGTCTGATTACAGTATTCAGTTTTGCAGTTATGCATCTCCATTGCAGCCTGTAAGGCCAGACCTGATGTTCTTGATTTTTCACGGAGAAATCAGGCATACAGCTTTTTTTCATTTTTTGCCCCATCCTTTTAAAAAAATTTTTTCTTCCTCTTCACCTTCTGTCTTTAGCCATAACAGGCAGTTTGAGATGTATTTACTTTGAAACTGAGTAGCAGTATTGCACTCTATAACTTCTCATGGGAGTTGACAGATTTACAATTTGACACCCCATGTTTTTTAACACCTTCTGAAAATATTTATTAGATTCTTGTTCCCATTTTAATTATTCTGGCATTTTTCTTATAGTGATTATTGTAGTTTTGCGTGGCTCTAATTAGAGCAGATTTTAAATTTTGAGAGATGGTTCATGCTTTAACCATTAAATATTGAAGATATGTTATTTACCTATCTAGCCTGACCCACTACCCTTCTGCAGTTGTATGCTTTTAAGTTTCTCCTTTCTCAGGGAAAACACTTAAATACTTGTAGTCATTCATTTTCCTTTTTCAGTGTTATTATCTATGCACCTGGATACAGTAAATAGTAGTTTTTGAGCTGCCTTTTCTTTTGACAGAAACTGATCACATTTTTCCAGAATGCTTTTTTTTTTTTTTTTTCCTCCTGGTGAGTGCTTTTCCAGTTCTGCTGTAAAATCGAAAAACTTCACAACTACTCATTGTTATTTCAATTATCAACAAAAAAGTCTTTTGAGCAGTGAGAGCTGCATTCTAGGACTTTTTTATAATATATTTGACTTTGCATTTATTTTCACTTCGCATGAAAGGCATATGAAAATGGATGTCAAAAATTACAAGCCTGCTTGCAGGCTAAATCTTTTATTTTTGAGGTGTTGGATGATAATTTAATAGAACATAGTGATTCCCAATGGTAAAGGTCCTGTGCTTGAGGAGGTTTGATATCACTACTTTGCCCTTCCAAATCATCATTTATATTGACCTGAAGGGTAGAAAGGGAAGCTGAATAATGCTTATGGCAACATACCACCTATTTAATTTTTTTCCACTATGTTAAAAATTGATGCTAAATTAAAGAAAAATACATACAATAGCGACAAAGTGAATTTTCTGTGTTTAAAATTCAAGTGACTATTGTCAGATGGTAAATTATTTAATAACATATATTTTACAGTCGACTGAAATAGATTTTTAATTAACTTCCAGGTCTAGCTAGTATCTCTGATTGTCCAGCTCTGTTTTTTTTAAATGGAGAGGAAGGGGTTAGGGAAATGACAAAAGCAGAACTGGACAGGGGATCAGACCCAGCCAGCATGGGTTCAGGAAGGGCAGGTCCTGTCTGACCAACCTGATCTCCTCTTATGATCGGGTGACCCGCCTGGGGGATGAGGGGAAGGCTGTGGATGTGGTCTGCCTGGACTTCAGCAAAGCCTTTGACACCGTCTCCCACAGCATTCTCCTGAAAAAGCTGTCAGCCCACAGCTTGGACAGGGGCACTCTGTACTGGGTTAGGAACTGGCTGGAGGGCCGGGCCCAGAGAGTGGTGCTGAACGGTGCTGATCCAGTTGCTGACCAGTCACCTGTGGTGTCCCCCAGGGATCAGTATTGGGCCCAGTTCTGTTTAATATCTTTATTGATGATTTAGATGAGGGGATTGAGTCCATCATCAGCAAATTCGCAGATGACACTAAGCTGGGGGGGAGTGTGGATCAGCTGGAAGGCAGGAGGGCTCTGCAGAGGGACCTGGACAGACTGGAGAGTTGGGCTGATTCCAATGGGATGAGGTTCAACACGGCCAAGTGCCGGGTCCTGTACTTTGGCCACAACAACCCCATGGGGAGCTCCAGGCTGGGCACAGAGTGGCTGAGAGCAGCCAGGCAGAGAGGGACCTGGGAGTCTGGATTGACAGGAAGCTGAACAGGAGCCAGCAGTGTGCCCAGGTGGCCAAGAAGGCCAATGGCATCCTGGCCTGGATCAGGAACAGCGTGGCCAGCAGGTCCAGGGAAGGGATTCTGCCCCTGTACTCAGCCCTGGTGAGGCCACAGCTCGAGTCCTGTGTCCAGTTCTGGGCCCCTCAGTTCAGGAAGGAGATTGAGGTCCTGGAGCAGGTCCAAAGGAGGGCAACCAGGCTGGTGAAGGGACTCCAGCACAAGTCCTGTGAGGAGAGGCTGAGGGAGCTGGGGGTGTTCAGCCTGGAGAAGAGGAGGCTCAGGGGAGACCTCATCGCTCTCTACAACTCCCTGAAAGGAGGCTGGAGCCAGGGGGGGGTTGGGCTCTTCTCCCAGGCAACTTTCAGCAAGACAAGAGGGCATGGACTTAAGCTCTGCCAGGGGAAGTTTAGGTTAGATGTTAAGAAAAAATTCTTTACAAAGAGGGTGATCAGACATTGGAATGGGCTGCCCAGGGAAGTAGTGGATTCTCCATCCCTGGAGGTTTTTAAGAAGAGACTGGATGTGGCGCTCAGTGCCATGGTCTGGTACCCACAGTGGTACTGGATCAAGGACTTGATAATCTCTGAGGTCCTTTCCAACCTGTCTGATTCTGTGAATGTTACAGTAAGCCAGAAAAAAAATCAAGGAGATGTTAGTGCAAAACCTTGGATTATGATTTTCATATTTCTCTCTTCCTCTGCCAGTTTATACTATTTAATATCATCTCTACAGTAAATTTTTGACATGCATATGTATTCTGTTTGGCATTTTAGTAAGACTTTTTCAAATTGCCTGTAAATTTCCAATATTCCTCTGCCCAAAGTGATAAAATGGAATTTATTTGAATTGAAAGATTTACACAGTATCACTGAAGTTCCAGTTAGGTAGTTAATTTAATTTTCACCCAATTCTGATACTGTAATTTTTTGAATTTTTTCTCGTCACCCATGCCTACCAACTGCTTTCCTTTCTTCTCCCTACCCGTTCTTAGATATTCTCTCTCCAGCATGTCATTTAATTGAAGTATTTATGGGAAAACAATTAATATGGTATTTGTACATTAACAATAGTATGATTTAGTTATTGATAAAAAGTACACTCTGTGGTTAACCAAAGTAGTTTCACTGGATATGTAGTTGTTTCTAAAAATCATTGAATAAGGTATTTTAAATTATAGGGGCAGCCAGTATTATGATCTGTGTTGTCTCTGATTCTCTATGAATAAGCCAGTTCTGAGTTTCCAGACTTAAGAAAATCCAAGAAGTGTTTTACTTCTGCACCTTTAATAGTACAGTTCTTTCTGTTCTTTAAATAAATATATATTCTTTAAATGCTGATTAATTAAATTTATAAATCAGTTCTATCAAAATCCAGACCAATACACCTTTTAATTTTAGTGGGCCTAGGATTTCACAATTACATTTTCATTAAGGTGGGCAAAACTGCACAAATCTTTATATTAATCTGCTTCCAGTTAGAACTTTTAGGCTTCAGTTCAAAAGGGCTGAATTGGCTCAGTGGTGAAGAGTCTGCTCTGTGTTTATGAATGGCAGGATCAGAGGAAAATGCAAAAAAGATTCATGCCCTGTAAGTATGTAGGATACTTCACATAATGCTGCATACAGTATCTGGGCAAGCCAATTTGCATTAATGTAAACAGTATATTGATTTTAAATGTAATTTGTATTTGGTGATTAGTATCTGTTTAGGAGGAATACTCTTTTCCTGGAAATTTTAGAAAAGTGAGTCACACATGCCAGTGTGCTACATACAGTGTGGTGTTTGACCAGCAAGGAGTATATGAAATGAAAATCAGTCCTCCTCTTAAGCTTGGCAAAGACATAAGTAATTTGTAACTGTACAAGCCTATGAACTGAGGAAAGTTTCCTCCTCTGTCTTGTCAGCCTGCAGGAGAATGAGAGCTGCAGTGGAACTGCCAAGCCATCAGTCCTTTCAGTGTTCAAAGGCAGCCTCTGTTCTTAAATGTTCTCACTGAGCCAGTAAAATGCCCTCTAAGGAATTTTCACACCTCCAAACCAAATCTGAGTACACAGTTATGTTAAAGACTCAGGGAATAAACAAACAATAGGAGATTCCCAGAACTATTACCAAGCAAATAAGTAGTTCCAAAATGCAGATCCTCCTATCCAGTGAAGGACAGATGTCTGCTGCTGTGAAGTAACTTTTGCAGTGCTTCAGGGCTGTTTGGGGCACAGAAAACTGAAGAATTCAGCAGTGCTTATATTGACTTGCTCACATCAAGAAGGTCTTGGATTTCTCACTAGTGTGAGGATCCTAGTGATGGCATGGGCCTCTTCAATGTGGAAAAGTAACTCATGGGGCATACTGTACATTATAGAGAAATAAGGAAGGTTGTGTTTATAGAGAAAATATTGATATATTTTACATACTACTTTTCTAGTAGGAAAGGTTTCTTCCAAAATATAGAGCATATAACTGCTACACAGACTACATGATTCAAGGAAATGTGGAAACTAAGGTCCAGACCTGGACACTTCTGCATATTTAGTGCTTTTTCATTGCAGCACGAGGAGCAGACTTGCCAGGTTCATTGGGATCTAAGTGTGGGTATCACCCACTCTTTCACTTCCAGGCATGTTGCTCTCTGTACTAGAAACCTGGCCAAGTCACTAGCAGGGATATATCAAGTTTTTGCCTTCAGAAGGCTAAGCTCAATGTGCTGATCTATGTGGCATGACAGAGTTGTGCTACAGCTAGTGCAGCACTTAATGGTCTGGTTTTCACTCCTCATGCAGGCAGGTGACAAACAGTCTGAAATTAGGTCTGTCTTCGTGAAACCAGGGTGGCTGGCAAAGCTGCTAAGAAATCAGAAAGACAGTTTAAAGAATTTGAATTTAATCTGCGGAATAAAAAAACCCCAAACATGATTCCCATGAAATTATCAAATTGATTTAGAAAGAACTTCAGTTAAACTGTTACCCGTTTTTTACTGAGAGTCTTACATAATTTACATTGTTCTGTCTGGGTACTTGATACCATACCATAGCTAATACCACTTAGCTAGAACACAAACACCAAGAAAGAATTTGCTGTTCCATGGTTTCTCTGCAACCAGATATTCAAGGAAATCTCTGCATATCTGGGAGAAAGAGTGGACACAATATACATCATATATGCTACCTTAGAAGACACTGGAGAAAAATTTCTTAAGAAATTTTTTTTTACCCCAGCTCTGAGAGTTCACTGGCCATAGACAATGGAAAATCAAGTTGTAGATCTCGTGTAGATCTGTTATGTGCAATTACTACTTAGTTTCTCCTGAAGACATTAAAGTCTGAGAAATGTAATCTGTAATTTTAAAATTAATTTGATGAGGGGTCAAAACCACTGGAAGACCTAAACCATAAATGTGGTGAGAATGACAGAGTACACACAGTACTTTTTATAGATCCTTAACTGGGCTTTTTCACTCATAATTAAGGACCCCTAAACTTATCTTTGAATTTCATGGATTTATAAGGGTTCTTACACAGTAGTTACCAAATATTGTCATGGTTACAGTATAGGTGTGTTTTGAGTCAATAAATACATTTGAAAAAAAAAGGTTACCACAGTTTATTTACATCTGGTTTTCCTGTCTGAAGTAAAAGAATGAAACTATTTTGTAATGCACCTTCACATGGAAATGATTTAAGGTGAGTTGGCAGTACTAGTAACATGCAGGATATCCTGTCTATCTAAGGCATGCTAAATAAACTTTTAAAAGGTCTTGCATCTACATACTAAACTTACAGTAGAATTTTGATAATGCCCATGTGAAAAATCATGCAAATATATCATCTAAGCTTTCTCGTTCTAGTCTGATGTGGAAATTCACTAACTGCAGCAACTAATGTATAAACTATTAAAACATGAAAGATTCAAAGTTATCTTACAAATATTACACATTTGAATGTTATACTTTTTATCTCTGTAAATGTGGCGTGCATTCACTGATGAAATAAAACTGCATTTTAAACAGATGAAAGAAACTACAAAAATATTATAACATCCTGCAACATATCAATTAGTCTGTAGGAATCAATTATCAATTAGTCTGTAGACAGTATTAAGTATGTTTGGAGGGAGTTATGTATTTTTATTCTAAATAATAGAGTTTCATTCATTCCCATTTCGGAAGTCATGAGAAATTAACTACATGAGAAAATGCAGGTAGCTCTTAGGGATCCTTACTACATGCAAAAGACTAAACCAAATTTTTTTTGTAGTTAAGCTTGTTATTTCTATCTGAAGACCTGCAAAGAATGAAAGTAATTTTTTATGCCAAATAACAAAGGAAAAAGACCTGCTTTGTAGTACACAATGTTCCAGTTTCTGGTTTTGCAATTGTAAGAATTAAGCTTTCAATAGTAAGGCTCAATCTGTATTCATATTCAATTTCATTTTCAATTTGATATTCATAATTTGAATCAGAAAGTTCAATATCAAGAATTACTCTCTATTTCTGTCAGTTGTTGAACAAAATATTATGTGTACTTATACACCTTATTTTCAGATTCTTCATCATGAAGGTTTGTGAAAGACTTCACTCTTGCTCTTTCCCTCCCTCACTCCCTCCCTCAGTCCATCTCTCCCTCCCTCTCATCTTTGTTACTATATTCTGCTTTGATTGACCTTTTTTAGACAATGTGACTGTCTTGTCTTTTAAGAAACACTGTCTAAAACTTAAAATGTTTTGGTTTGTTTTTTGTTTTTTTTTTAATTTTCCTCAATTTTGATTGTAATCTTTTTCCAGAAGAGTAAAACTTATTATGATCTTCCTTTTACAATATCAAGCCATCTGGAATTTTACCTGTATTTTTGCAGTCCTTGCTCTGTTTGTTTTTTTTTTTTTTCTTAATAAGTGACAGGAACACGTCTCCCTTTTCCTAAGCAGATATTTTTATGTATCTAGATATTTAGTTATATTTACCTTTCTTAAGCCTTGGGGTTATTTTTCTTCAGTCTGGCAGAATTCCTAGTGCTCTGCTTTGTAATTCTACAACTACTCATTTCTTTTTTATGAAAAAAAAAAAAACAAACAACCTTTATAGTTCTCTTTCTCTGGATATTAAATAATTTTAAAATACAAGCTTGCTTCTTGAACAGTTCTGCTTATATTTACAAGATTTTCTTATTACTTTTCTACAGTATTTCATACTAACCGGGTAACTTTTCTGCTATATTACTAGGCACTTCTGTACTGTTGATACCTTTATTTTTTCCCTCAAAACCAGCTGGTTTTCAATTTGAAGTAGGAAAGTTTTCTTCTTCACAGCATGAATGCAGTGAAGTACAAGTACACAATATTTGTACTGCTCTGCCATCTGTGTAATTTTGCTGAAAAAAAGCATAGGTCACTGATAAATCCTATAAAATGTTTTTTGCCACTAAAGTAGCATGTCTCATGATATCTTCTGGATGTTTCTTTTTTTCTTTTTTTCTTTGAAATGTCTGTCAGATCTTTGTGAGTGACTTCGCTTATCACTTTAAATTCCAGAACTGTCTTCCTTTCAAAAAATCATCAAACTCGTAGGTAGAGCTTTTGCATGTTTGCTTAAAAAAGTAACAGTTATTTGGTGACTTTGAATGTCCCTGCCTAATATTGATAGGAAACAAAACCTCATTAAAGATTTAAGTCAGGTTGATTGACTTCTGTCTTGCAACATCATTGACTGTTGTCAAATAAGTAACCATTTGTAAAGACTGATCTATATAATTCTTAAATACTAGTGAGTTTATAGCCATGTAGATGCATGATGACAGCACTATTGTCACCAAAGTAAAGGTGAACTGCTGTCTCTTAACTTATTCTGTAAGCAGTATTTTCAAGCTGCCATTGTATACTTCTATAAGTATCAGTTAATATAATATACTATAACTTTTTTCCTGTTGGTCACAGAAGCCAGGTCTGTTATAATTTGCATTATGTGTTATGCACCCATAAGCTTGTATAGCAGAAATAGTTATTTGGAAAAGTTCACAAAATTTCCAGACTACATTTTTTTCACAGTAGTCTAAGTCACTTATTTTAGGGTAGAAAATATATCAAAAAATGAAACATTTTTATATCATGTTTTTTAAGAGCCAGAAGTGTGTATTGTCATTTAAACTGAATTGTGTCTGTTATGTCTAATTGATTGTGTTATAAAAATGCATTATAAATTGTTCTTGAAACTAATGCTCTCATCTTCTAAGAGAACATGCATAACTATTGCTGGTGTGATGTGCTAGTGAGTCTTCTGTGCACATCCTGTAGGAGATGGTAATGTACAGTATCTTTTATAAACAGGCTTCTTTTTGTCTCTGTTAGAAGAAGGAACTGACTCAGAGAATCTGATGGTCTTCCAAAGAAAACATCTGTTTTAAATATATTTGTTTGGATTCCAGTCAGCACACCTAGGCCTTGCATAATTAGTTTAGACTACAGAGTTCCCTTTTCAGAAGATTTGTTTAAGTAAATAAACCATGCATTTTTCATTAAGCAAATACTCCTCCCTTTTTTTTTTTTTATTATAAATTCAGTCTTGTATTTTAGTGTGCACTTTTGCAAAGCATAGATAAATTGAGAAATTTATTCTATACAGTATTTTAATTGACCTTCATTTTACTGTGTTTTCAATTGTGGAGAAGTGTCTTGCAACCCTCTTATCCATATTTCAGTGAGTGCATACATTTGTAAGGATGCTTTTGATACCAGTAACTGATAATTTACTATATAAAATGTGAAACGTTTTACCTTTTCTTACTTTTGATACTGCATATTACTTTAAATGTACATGGCAGGCTTTTAAATAATTAATTATGGTAGTAACTGCCTTAAGCTTACCCTTTCTAAACATCTGATAAGCCAAAAAACCATAAAATATGGTGATTATTTCATCAAAAGCAGCCTCTTAGAAGTGGTAAGAAGAAATGGAAGCTCAGTTAGTGGTCCTTTCTCCATTCATCTCATGCCATGCCACACCACATGATTCTACTGAACATGAATCTCTTATCATACAGCTGTGCAACATTAAAAGGATTCTTTTCTAAAACTGGATTAATGGTTATGCATACCTTTGGTATTGAGATCAAACCTCTTGAATGTTCAGACATTCACAGTTGGGAATGAAATCTTTTACTCTGGGACAAATTCAGCCTGGAGTGACAGTTTCATGATACATATTGCAGGTGTGCCTCATTATAGAAGGACAGAAGATGGTATTTCCTACATAAAAGTAGTTTCTAGGCCATTTTTTTTTTCAGTTCACACACTCCATATTAAGATGTTCTTAATCTGACCTGGTGTTCTTCATATCATGTCTGATTTCAGCTCGTTCTAGACCTGTGGAAACAAGAATAACACCTGTGTTGAGTGTTTTCATCTAGGGCGACATCAGTCAGTTCTGAATGATTTCAGAGCCCCACATACACTCTTGCTGTACAGAATGGCATTGTGTGAAAGGTGCCATTGCACATTTGGTTGGAGATTTTGCTGTTTCTTGCTATTTTCAGGAGCTGTTAAGCATAGGGTGGGTGAAGAAAGCCATCAGCAATGCAATGTTCCTTCGACCTGTGTGTGTGATTAACCCAATGAAGTTGGCTCAGTGTCCCTGTCTCTAGTTGTGGGGAGTTCTAGTCTGAAATTACAGATCAGTTATTTATGATTTTTATTTTTTTTTCCAAAAGCAGTTGTATACAATAGTGCTAAGAACTAAAGAGACAATAATGTTGACTGTTGACTTCCTTTCAATGTAACTTAAGAGACAGTAATACAGATTTTTGGTTGTTTGATGTTCCGTAGGTGTTTACTTTGTTGTGGATTGCTGACTGGATGGTGCACCACTTCTGGAAAAAGGGAAAAGATCCTGACAGTTTTTCTATCCCTTACCTTACTGCACTGGGAGATCTGCTTGGAACTGCCTTATTAGCTATAGGTTTTCATTTTCTGTGGCTCATAGGTGACAGAGATGGTGATGTTGGAGACTAATTATTCCAGTGGATGCAAATGAGTTTTCCTGGACTACTGACAAGACTGGTCACTCTACTTGAAGGTCCTCAAAGTGCTTGTTCCATTTAGTATAAGTAAATCAAGCTGACACAGATATAAACTGCCTTACTGATTTTAGTCTGGTCTCTTAAAAAATGGGTTGGATTAGGGGGTTCATTGGGACCTTTCCTCTGAAAGCAGGTTGATTGCTGCTAGTTGAAAACATGTGATGGTTGCAATGAAAGGCAGATCAATCTTTTATGCAGTTTTAAATTTTCACAGGATCTTTCTTTCAAAAAAACAGTTCCTGACTTGTATTGCAAACCAGAACAATCTCTAATTGCTCATTTGGTGGTGATGAAGAAGGTCCTATCCAACCAGTGGCTTGCTGTATCTTTCCCTCCTGGGAACAAAATGGGTAAACAGTTTCCTTTCACCACAAATGTGGTGAGTAGACCTCAGATAAATTCAGTTTCTTAGACATTATCTGATTAGTTGATAATATGCTCTTATCTTGCAATCTCAATGCTGTAGCTCTCTGACCATTACAACCTTGATATCAGTAGTAACTGTTATGGTGATTTGAATGCTGATTTTCTAAAAATTTGTCACAAGTTTTATTTTATTTATACTAATATGACCATCAGCATTTATAAAATCAGGCACCTGAAAAGTGCCTGCAGGACTGAGCCCCGTTTCTTTGTGCTAAAAAGAGCAAACTAATTGTTTTGCTGTTGTGATTTATTATAGCAAGAGCATTGTAAGGACAAATAATGACTTGATCAATAATAGTGGATGAATGATTAAAACTCTTTGTGTTGGAAAGTGTATTTTAATTTAGCGACTGAAAAGATGTTTAACTAATTGATATTAACAGTGTTGTGATGGCCAGTATCCTGATTTTAATGAAGTATTTAGAGGTGTTGAATCAATTGTAGATACTGATCCCAGATTAAAACTTGGGGTCATCTTAAAAGATGATGTTTTCTTTTTAGGCACTTAGGAAGTTACATAAACTGATAAAATTTCAGTCCTGTCTATGCCATCCGCTGCCTGGCAGAAATCTCTGCTAAGAGGATTTCTGCTTTCAAACTGTGGAAGTAATACTGTCAATAAGGAAAATTACTGATTCTGAATGATTTTTCTTATTTGTATACCTCAATGTTTTGAATAACACATTGAACTCCAGTTGCCACTTTGAAAAAATGCACTAAAAATTAGCTCTCTTTTAAAATCTAGTGGGACTTCCTCACAGTATATGCTTTTAAAGACAATAGCATACATCCTAGATGCATAATTAAATAAACAATCCATATTTTAAATGTTGTGATTGAAAGTTTTAAGTTTTGAGACTTAAATTAGACAAAAAAAAATCATATGTCAGCATATGTTGTAAACCTGTAAAAATTAGTCATGTGATTTATGCATATAAATCCTCCCTTTTAATTTGATGGACCTACTCAGATGAATTAAATTAATTATGTGGATAAGTGTTAATGGAAATTTTCTAGGTGTCAGTCACCTTAAACTCTGTGGAAGTTGAAAGTGTTTGCATTTCTGAAAATTAAACCAGCGATTCAGTGCCTACACATGGATTTTGGTGCTTGACTTTTAGCTCACTCATTTAAACATTTTTATTTAAGCTTTTTCTTACAGGTATGATAATGTAGTTGTTTTAATGAATCATATGTGTTATGTCTTTTATTATGGCAGAGAAAGGTAAAATCTTTGTAACTTCAGGTTCTCTGGCTTTCCTTTGTTTTTGTTAACGTTATTAAAATAGTTTCTAGTATGTAGCTCTGTGGGAAATACTACTAAATTGTTTAAAATGAAATAGATGTAACTAATTTTTTAATTTTCTTTTTCAGTATTTTTTTTTTTTACAGATGTAGATACAGATTGTTTTATTCTGATAAAACTGCCACCTGAATCAACTAAGCTGCCATATCAAGCACTTTTCTCCTTAGAGTTACTGGATTTTTAGGTTGCATTTGAATGAATTGGAAGATTCTTAAAAGTTAAAATTTTTTGAGATACTTGTGATCTCTGCTTATCTGATGTGTCAGGGCATTGTAGTATTTAGCCATGGCAGTATCCTTAGTTTGTTAAATGTTTTCCCAGTAAATAATCAACAACCTGTGGTACTGTCTGCTTGGGAGATTGTTTAGCTTGTAGTACTGGGGAAGAAATGTTACATGGGACAAGTTCAGTGACATTTGAAAAGGGGAAATATGTTGTACAGACTGGAATAATCTGGGTATGGAAACAGTAAATTATGGAAAAGTGTAATGGTGAAATTTGGTACTTCAAAAAGACGAAAGTTCATTGCATGGTTGAGAGAGCAAAATCCATATTGTGAGAAAGGAGGAGGTGCAAAATTTCACACAGCATTTATTATAAGAGGCAGGATCAAACAGAAGGAATTTATTTGGAGAAAAGAATAAAAAGGCACAGCCAAGCTTCATTTTCATGAAAGGAAGGAAAATAGAATTCATGGTGAAAGGAACCGGTGAAGAGGCGGAAAAAGATACTTCAGGGAATGGTGGAAGTGAAAAAAATGTGGATACTCTCAATAAGATATGAGTCAAGAGGAGTTTGATGAGGAAAGAAGTGTGACATTGATAAAGCTGAGAAAACCTTGGCATCTGGAATAAAAAGGACTGAATATTCTATGGTGTGGTAAGGAGTTTGGTTCCTATGTGGCTGGGGCATTTAAAAAACTTACAGGGTCTGCTAACTCTGGACCTATTGTTATGAAGGTAAAAAGCTCTTAACACCAAGTTCTGGGACAATTTTATTCCAATACGTGAGGATGGTATATATACAGGGGAAGGAATGATAAGAGTTCTTGAACACCAGAGAACTTATCATCTGCTAAAAGCTTCTTCCCTAAACCAATTTTAACCCTAGTCAAGTCAACTTCTTCACAGTATTTTACCAACTTGACTTTTCCTAGTAACAGAAAATTACTTTGTGTCTGTAAGACCAAAAATCCTCTTGGAGGCAAATTGTGTGCTTCTTGTGCTGCTCAAAGCATACAGTTGAAAGTGACATCCTGAGCTGTTAATTTCTCTCTTATAATTGAAGAAACCATATGTCATAATCTTGCAGATAAAATTATCACTCTTCATGTTAACATTCAAGTGTTTTCCTCCCCTCCACCTACTAGAAGTGTCTTTAATACCTTCCTTTATAATTTCTAGGCTACTTAGGGCTGATTCATATCTATTTGCTTTCGTTTCAGCATGTAGCATTTTCTTTATTTGACTGTTGCTCATATCAGCTCATTCATCTCTTTTAAGCTTCAGGTCATCTTAAAGCTCCTCCTGAGACTTCTTGTACAATTTTAATTCTGCTGTTGAGCTACACCAGCCAGAAGCTCCAGTTGCTTTGCCTTTAGGAGTTACTATCAGTAACGTGATGGTGAGGAACTGTTGGACTGCTCTTACTTGGTCATTCTTACCATGTTGTCTTTTTTTCTTTACTTCAGAAATATTGCTAGGATAAATAGAAGTAAGATTATTTGAACTGTCTATGATTTTCTATTCTGAAGGATTTTGTGACCATCCCAATTATTCTATGAACATGCATGAAAGGGGATAGTTTAATTTATTAAACTATGAACTAAATGCAGCTTTAAAATTTGGGTTCAGAAACATTTCACACCATCAGTGTTTTATTTTCTTTTTCTTTGTAATGCTTTGAAATGATTTTTACATCCGACTGAGTTCCTGAAGGACCCCAGCTTATTTTTACATTGATTGCATAGCCAGGATGTTTCCACAGCTTTATTATATTGTTTAATATAGGGAAGGATTCTTCTTTTAATGTATTCAGATCTTTTTTTTGAGTTTTATAACATCACTGTACATCTTGCCTTAGTATGTGGCATTTAAACTTGGGATATCCTCTCCCACCCCTGTGTTTAATATATTAATTCCATTGAGGCTTTTAGAATGCTGTTGAGAAACTGGGAGCATCAAATGAATTTTACTCCTTCTTGCTACTTCCCAACTAGATTAAACTTTTCTCATTAAAAAAAGATTAAAACAGCATGAAGAGTAAGGCTTCATAAATACAGAATAATTTACAGAATCAGGAGTCAAAAGAAGACCTACTATCTTTTTCGTAAATTTGTTATTTCATTTCTATTCCAGGCACCACAAAAAACTCCTATGTCCAAGAATAACTCAGGATATAGACACTGGGAAACAGTAGTATAAGCACTCTGTAAAATGAAGCTTTTGAAATCCCTCATTATTACAGTAATTGTAAAGGTGCTATTGCAAAGGAGATAGTCTTTTTACACGTGCAGAAAATGGCAGTGGAATATGGTAACTGAATTTTAATCTGCTTGAAAAAAAGTAAGATGATGTTTGAAAACAGGACCAAAGGTACTGGAAGCAATGTGAAGTCACTTAGTAGGGTTTTTCTTTTCTTTTTGGGTAGTTTTTTCTAGTACAGTACATTGTTTTAACTGTGTTCTCCGATCCATTACTAATCAAGTCAGTCTGTCTCTCAGTTATCTTTTGGATTTTCATTTTTCCATGCAGACTCAAAGTTTAAAAACTCAGCTTTCTGTATATAAAGCGGGGGAGGAAGAAGTAGTGAAGAGGCATGCTTTGTCATTAAAGCCTCATTCTGATAGTCATAAAGGAAAGTCTTTCTGTTAAATTCAATGATAATTTGATCATCGTGCATGCTGTGCACAGATATGCTAGGGAATATAGTATTAACAACACATGAATAATTCACAGTTGAAGCTAAGAACCAACATGTTTAGTAAATATTCTGAAGAAGAAAAGACTCCAGAGACCCTTGTATCTGCCTTCCAATATCTGAAGGGAACCTACAGGAAGGCTGGAGGGGGACTTTTCATCAGAATTTACAGTAATAGGACAAGGGGAAATGGTTTTACAGTGAAGGAGAATAGGTTTAAACTGGATCTTAGGAAGAAATTCTTCAGTACAAGGGTGGTGAGACTCTGGAACAGATTGCCTGGAGGAGCTGTTGGTGCTGCCTCCCTGGAAATGTTCAAGGCCAGAGACTGAAGTTTTGAGCAACTTTGTCTAGGTGAGAGGTGTTCCTGCCCATGGCTGTGAGGTTGGAGTGGGTGATCTCTAAGGTCCCTTCCAACCTGATTCAATCTATATTTGAATATTCATAACTGAAATATTCTGGGTGGGTACCCAGCAGCAGACCCTTTAGTTGTTGAGCATTGGCAGGGCTGGATGGGCTTTACTTTCTGTGCAGGTAAAAATTTAATTTGATTTCAAGTCCTGCTAGTTGTTTATTTAACATCATACGCTCTGTTTCTCAATTCAAACTATACCTGAATTTTGTTTCCTTCTTTACATAGCATTCTTCAAGTTGGTCTATTGGGAGATTGTTTCTTCTTCAAGAGTTTCTAGAAGTCTTGAGAGGTCAGGGAAGTGCTTTTCTTGAATAATTTTATATTTGCTTTTTGCATGTGAAATAAGGTTCTGAATTAATTATATGGTAGGAATCTTTGGGACTTATTGACTTCTGTATACTTCCTTGAGATTCAATACCTGCAAGTTCGCAGATTTTCGTTAGAAGTTTTACTAGGAACAAGATCTAAAAAGCATGTTGTCTGTTTATTATTATATTCTGTCATCTCCTGGTTTTGATTAATGATGTTGTTACCATGCCCTGCCTATAGTAACGAAGCATTTTAATAAAACTGACATTTTAAATGGTTTTCTGAAAATGATGAGCAATACTACTTGCTTTTAATCCTTAGGAAGCAACCATCCATTAGACTAATTTCCTATGAATCCTCATGTTATAGTTTTAGATCACCCAAAGACCTGTTTGCTTTTGAAGCAAATGTTCTTCCCTATGCTGACACAGACAGTTATTTTATTCTCATGTAGTACCCAAGATTCTGGAGTAGCATTAGGACATGCATCATCTCAATTGTTTTGAAGACTGAACCAATTTTTACTCATTACATAGGAACAGGAAAATTCAGACATGTCTGATTAATTCTAGTTCTAGGTAGATGAATGGTAGTTTTCACTTAGAATAGAGGAGTGTCTCTGGAGTTTAGAACATTTCCAAAGCAGAAGTTAACTCATTAAGCATTAGGTAACTGAGATCAGCTCAGGTACCAAAATCATCTGAATTTGTGGACAAAAGTGTAGATGATTTTGAGATATAAGGAAGCTCTGTATTCATCTAACACAATAAGATTGGCTGATCACTCCTCTCTGTTTCATTTAGACTCTTAATGCTTTGAGGTTGCCTTTGCTATTTCTTTAGAGACAATCCATTAAAGCCACTAAGTGCCATGGTACTTGAAGTCTGTTGCATGTGTATGGAAACTGTGGTCTCCCTCTGCAGCAGAAGAGATTAAGGCCTTGGAGAAGACCTCATCCATCGTGTCTCAACCATCTACTTAGGTTCTTCTTTACCCTGCTGACTTCATATGGAGTGGAAGCTTGCAGATACCTCTGCAATTCATGTTCTCTGTATTTTTGCATCTTGCTAGAGACGTGGGAATGTGCAGAAATGTCCACTGGTTCAAAAGAAGCCCAGTTCTGATATCTGCTACAAAAATTGCATTTTAAACATTTATTAAGACCTGTAAATATTTTAAAGTCCTTTCGACTTGAGATTATTGCATTTCATAAATGTTTAATAGGTACAGAAGCTGCACTTAAAGCCATGATTAATAAACACATACCTGTGGCAAGGCTGTATAGCTTTCAGACTGACACTAAGAGAAAGAAACCCAAATATTTTTAGCACTTCTTACAAGGAGCAGAAAGCTGTCCTGTTACCATTAGAAGCTTCTCATGACATGTATTCACAAGATAAAACTAGTAACTGTTCACCTCCCCAATTGCTGAATCTCATTCAACTTTAACAATATTGCACTCAGTTTTCTGGCATCTTATGGAACTGAGGAGTTCAGTGTAAGCTCATTTTTAGTTATCTGATTTTTTTTCAGAGCCACAGCGTACCTGCAGATACCTGGGCTGTGTCACAGTTGTGTGTGTTCCTCACCAAAGTTCATGGTCAAGTCACCTGCTAGATAAGGACCAAGTCTTGTAAGCCATTTAGCTATGCTCCTACCTACATAATCTCCTTCCACACATACGAGAAGGAGACCTTTTTTTCCCCATTTCTGCTCTTTTCAGGAGGGTATGGCTTACAGCCCTCTGGACTAGGCAAGATACAGGCATCCTCTCTGCATCCTCTCTGGCAGTTTTCAAAAAGGGGGAAGCATCTGGCAATGCAGCACGCAGCAATATTCCTTTCACATCCATCATGACACATGTCCAGATCACATCAACAGGATCTCTGCTGCAGAAGGAAACCATTAGCTATCACCCTTATGTCTTCAGCTGATTATCTTGAGGCTTTTTATTTGGTCAGAGGAAAACATCAGCAAGTTACTTTCCTGAGAAGCAGGAGCACATCTGGCTGAATGCATCTGAAATGTCCTGCTAGAGGGAAAGCTAATGTGTGTCTCTACCTGGAAGTAACTGTGCACCTCAAAAGCTCACTTTGCATGATAATTTGATAATAAAGAAGGAGTTAACCATAACAACCATCACAGGGACTCTGACAGCACCCAGGAGAAAAAGGCTAACTGCAGCCTTACCCTGCTTGAACTTGTGGAGGACACACCCTTCCAAAGAGTTTTAGATGGAGTCTCTGCCATTCAAAACCAGGAACAAAATCTCTGAAACCTTAAACCAGCTAATTATTTTAGAAGTGTTCACCCAACTGTTTTAAATTTGTGGGAAAAAAATGCATATACAAAAATACAACTGGAATCTACTGTAAGCTAAGTGTTTAACTTCTTCCTTAAGAACTGATATGGAGCTTATGTGCTCTCCATGCCTTTCCTGGCATGGAAATACTTACTATATGTGAATCATTCATAGATTTTTATCAGCTTCCAATAGCCCTGGCAAAGTTTTGCCAGGTAACCTGAAACATGTTATGATTATCAGAGCAAGTTTACTCACATTGCTGTGTTCTTAAATGCTTTCCTCTAATTTAATTATCAATATATTTGACTCAATGATCTTAAAGGTCTTTTCCAACCAAATTTATCCAGTGATTCTACAAGGAGACTTCCCAAACTGAGACTTCCCTAATAAAGTTCCTCCCCCCCTCATCTTGCATTCCTTTTCCATAGTTATACAGACTTGATTTCTCACCTGAATTGCCCTTGGCTGTTTCCTTCTTCTAATCCTTGCACCATTGACTTCAGGATGGGATTTATTAGTAAAATAATAATTGTGGATTTAATTTTTAAAATTTTCCTAAGTGGCAAAGGGAGGCTTAAAATCATCTGCTCTAGGAATGATACATACTGCGTATAAACTTGTATTGCACACAGGGCAATAATATTTTTATGATAAAATAGCAAAGCTGAATTGTTATGTCTTTCCATATAACTGAAGGCAGATTTCTTAATCAAGCACACACAGCTATAATTCCAGGAAGGAAAATATTTTGTTTTTCTTGAATTAGCATCTCAGCATTTACTTGGCTGCCTCTGCAAACAGCACTTGCCTCTCTCTAGTGTGGCTGCTGGCTCTGTTTTGACCCTTTTTCCACATCAATGTCTTTCCAGTTAAAAAAAATGTATAGCGAAAAAAATGTAGTAATTTATTGCATTATTGGAGCAAACAATCACTTTATATAGAAACCCCAATGCCTTTTCTTTCGCCATAAAACTAAACCTGGTTTAGCTTGAATAGTTATCTGCTAAGACAAATCTGACTAAATTGAGACTGATAAATGCAATGGCCAAAGCCTGTGCCTGCAGAAGCTTTTAGAGGAATTTGGGGCCTGTTGTGGATTTCAGGTTTTGACTTGACGGAGGGCTCCAAATACCTGCTGACAGCATGAAGTCCTCTTGGTAGCCAAAAAGTCATGAATTGACACAGTATAATTCTAGTTTTCAGAATCAAGCTGAAGCCTCATGGCTTAACAGTTATTATTCAGCTGTATGTTATGCTGACAACTTTATGTATTAGTAAAAAAAACAGAAATGGGGGCATAAAGTTTTGGATTGATTTTGCTCTTACTGAGGAGAACAGCTTTGCTGGTTGGTTGTTTTTTAATTAAAAGAAAGATAAATGTTATCTCAGGTCTGCATTTACTCAAAACAGAGGGACAGAGGAATATAATTTCAAAGTCACAGTCAGTACTATTTTTTAGCATTTGGAAAAATATATTTTTAGCAACTTATAAATGAATTTATTAACTTATTTATAAATAACTTATAAATTCTATCTTTTCTGTTTATAAGTCACTGTTTTCAGTCCTAAGTGCCTCTGACTCATCGAACAGAAGTCATTTAATGACAGGGAGTTGAGTCTTACAGTCATGAGGCTTGAGCACTCCAGTTGATTGACATTTCTAGTAAGGCAGGGAAAGATCTGCCCTTCATCATTTCAATAAGGAGAATAAAGATGATTTTCAGTTTTCCTCTTAAAAGATTTTTTTTTTTTGAAAACTGGTCTGCATGCAATCTGGGGAGGTGGCTTTTGGATACCTTTTCCTTCTGTGCATTGAAGAATAATATTTCAAAATTTTCAAGGCAAAGTTTTAAATACAACTGGAAAAGCAAGGTATTTTTGTGTGGCATCAGGAGTCTTGTTCATGATGATGATGGGTTAAACAGGTATCAAGAAAAGCACAGCACTGCTGGTCAGAAACTGTTTGCTCTATTTTCCACTTGGCTGTAGCTGTGTAACTTTCTCTTCTCTTCCTTCCCAGATTTATTTAAGGGCAGGGGCTTTTTTTTGTTTGTTTTTAGTAAATATGGTAGAAATTAAATGCTCTTTTGTCCAAACAAAGTCTGGGGAGTGTTGGTAGAGCTCGGAGAGCATTACAACCACAGGGACAGACTTTCTTAAAACTTTGCATCAACTCCGCTGAGCTTGTTTGGGTGATCTTGTCACTTCTCCCAGATGAGAAGCCACCTCAGCCGTGCAAGGTTCTGCTGCTTCATTGCATCCCCCAGTGCTCCACACTCATCTTCCAAGTGCCCCAGGTGCCATGGTCCTGCTGCCCCCAGCTCTCCTCTTGTACAGCAGCGGTGGGTGGGCTGTACTGGGGAGGTGCCATGGGACAGAAGTTCCATATTGGATACCAATGGGGGAAGGGATTTTGTAAAATTGTTTATTGTTTAATGGAAAAACTGAAGCTTGTCAAAAAGACAAATCCTCATGCTTCTTTCCACTAGAGCAAATCCAATTTTGTCAGTCCCTGTGGCAGTATCCAGTGTTGGGCTCTTCTCTGCTATCTTGCAATGAGAAAAATTCGCCCCAAAGCTGCATGCACAAGAACTGTGTGGAGAGTTCATTTCTTACCCCATTACCCCCAAAATGGAACTTTAAGGTTTTCTATGCCTGTGATATCGACTCTCTAATACCCACCAGACCAACCCCTCTGTGGCTGAGCTTGGCAGCTGCTGCTCCTCTGGCTGCCTGGGTACAGTGCCCTGGTGTGCCCTGCCCCAAGCAGACAGAGGATTTCTCCTGCCCTTCGTTTCTGCTTGACATTGCACTTCATCTGTGTCAACACAGGCACTATCAAAGCTGATGGAGTCTCCCAGGGCAGTGTAGAGGCTTGCTTAGACCCATGTACTGCCAGAAAATAATTGCTTGGCTTTGAAGTCTATGTACTCCTTGGCCATCCAAGCTGCAGAAGGAGGGGGAGCAACCAGCACGGTGTCTGGAGCTGGACTGAAAGTTCATTTAGATCAAGTCCTTCTTAATTACCTCTCTCGCTGACTGAGATTGTAGAGAATACACATCACAGGTGTTTTGAAATGTGAAAGTTGTTGTCTTAATACTGCACAGCCAGGCTGTGATTTCAGGAAGCTGTGCTGCAACTCTGCCTGTTAATTAGGGAGTGCAGGGTGGTGGGATCATTTGAGGTGGGACTGGCTAGGGCTCTAAAGATAGGCAGTGGTAGCCCACCATGTGCTGTGACACCTACTCAGCAGCCTTCCCATTTTCCATTTGTCTCTGCTTTCTCTGTGAATAATGTCTGCCATGTGAGGAGTGGGACTGGCCAATTAAATGGTCTGTTTGCTACTGGCATTAATGGTCTACCAAGATGTTCAGTGGCCTAAAGCATATAACCAGAAGAGACACTGAGGGATCTGGCCTTATTTAGTCTGGTGACAACAGAGATAACTGGTAATCTAATAGCAGTCTACAACAATTTGAAGAGAATTTACAAAGGAAGTTAACTCTTCCTCCAATAGTGACAGATGGTGGACATGCTAAATTCCAGGAGTCCCACAGGGACCACTGAAAATAACCATCTCTGCTGGCTGGGTAGTACAGCACTGAACAGGTCACCCAGAGAGACTCTGAGCTCCCCCCACCTCCAGAGGTACCGGAGCCTTGGCTAGCCAAGACTATGACCAACCTAGTCTTGGTGACCTTCAACAGTAGGGTGGGCCAGATGACCTGCACAGTCCCTTCCAAAAACCCCGTCATGAGGAGGAGCAGTTATTTTCTCTATATATATCTCTTCTAAGTGTAATATTTGGTGCTGTTTTCCTCACCCAAGTTTGTCTTCAAAGCCCAGCTTTCTGGCTTCAGTGAAGCCCATGGATGAGACCAGGCAGGTCTGGGGACTGCTGGAAATGTTTAACTGGAAGCTAGTGTTAGCCAGTTCATACGATTGTGGGCAAGGGCATGGGCTAAAGCTCATCAGAGATTGTCATCTGACTGATTCTAAAACTCTTGCTTGAGGTGGGACAATGTTTCTGGGCACGCAACATGTCTCAGATTGACAGCCCTTATCCTTGCTGGCTGGGATTTTGGGAAGGAAGGTGGAGCAAGAGGGATGCCATCAGATGAATTTAGCTTTCATGCACAATAGAAGTAGATGATTTTGAGTCTTCTATTGTTCTGCCACAATAACCCTTCTGAGAAAGCAAAGCTATGCAGACAAAAATCCCACCCTCAAGCCCTGAAAGCATGAGCCAGAAAAAAGCACACAGAGAGGAACTTTCTTTCTTCAATTTAATTGAAGTTACTTAGAAAAATAATCAGGCTTGAATGGCTTTTTAAGGAAAGATTCATGAGCAGTTCACACTTGTGTTGGCAATGTATAATTTAGCTTCTTTCTTTATTAACAGTATATTTAGGTATGAGGAGATACTTCTCTACAACAAGCCTTCTACTGCATACAAATAGGTTAAAAAAAAATCCAACCCCACATTAATGTTAAATTATTCGTACACATTGTATTGTGCATGCATGTAAGAAAATAACACTCTCTGTAACAAGAGTAATAGTAAGGACAGTCCCCCCCTCCCCCCCCCTTTTTTTTTTTACCTGAAAAGTGCAGCAGACTACAGAGAAACCCTAAAACATCTGGGGTCAACTTATTTCTAGAAGCACTTCTGCTTGGGGATTAGTTATGTCACTTGTCTTACGCAGCGCATGGTTCAGGCAGTTTGCACATTTCTCTGGTGATGGACATGGTTTATGAAGAGGCTGAAGCATGGACCAAGTCAGTCTCGGGGGGCCCTTCCACCACCCAGGAGTCACCACCATGTTGGGATGGGCCATATCCAGCCTGGGCTCCAGTTTAAGGTGTTCAGGGCCATCAGGAAGGAATGAGCTACCTGGCTGTGGGTATCACACAGGGTAAGGAGTCATGGGTGCTGCTGGGTTGAGTGCCAAATGTGGAGGCACCAGTTGCTCAGAGATGGGTATCACTGCTCCTCAAACCCAGTGGCTCTTAGGGGGCTGGGAGGAGCAGTGGGGACTGGGACCTTCCCTGATGGGTCCTCCGTGTGCTCACCACTGCTGAACCATAATTAACACACAGCCCTCTAAAGCAGCAGCCAGGCGGGCACAGCTGTACTTTGAATTTTGCTGTGGCTGCAGGTTTGCCTGTTTTTGTTCTTTTTCTCCCAGGACCAGGTGAGTCCACAGCAGAAATGAACCCAGGAGGGAGGCAGGGCTCAGAAGCAGACCCAACTCCTTTGTTCCTCTGGCTGGGAAACCCAGTGAATAGATGGGTTGAAACCAACCCAGTTCCCCGGCTGCCCCCGCACTGCCACCAGCTCACCAAGATGAGGAGGAACAACCCTGAACAACCTCCTGTGTGGGGGCAGTGAAAAGAGAGAGTTTTTGGCTCAGTCAAAGAAAAAAATCCAAAACAAAAAACCACAAAAAACCAACAATGCACCCAGTAGACTGAAAAAAAAAAAAAAAAAAAAAAAAAAAAAAAAAAAAAAAAAAAAGGTAATTCTTTAACATTTGTGGTCCTCCTCTGACCTGGAGAGGATTTCTTGCTCACCATGTAGGACACCACCATACCCAGCATGTCAGCTGCTCGTTTTAAACACACATCTACAGCCTGTCCACAGCACCCAAAATAGATACAACATGCTAAACGGACAGCTTGTAGTAGTTTGGGACCAAGATTTGTTGAAAGCAAGTGACTTCTAAGTACCTGCCTAAGTCCACATGGAAACCACCACAGTGCTGAGCATCAGGGAGGCAGAGTTGGGGTAATTAAACCTAAAGCTGCTGCTAAAAATCCTGGCTCAGGCAGCACTCACCCCTCAGGTCTCCTGAACAGGTTTTTCACCTAAAAGTTTTCTATCATAGCTGTCAAATAGGGCTTTTGTGCCTCCAAAGCAGTGAAACTAAAGAGAGTATTTTAGAACAGATAAAAACATGATGACAACAGAGAAAAGTACAAAAAGAAAGGGGGATGTACATCCCATTTTAAACATATTTACTTTCTGAAGCAACTTTCTTCTTAAATGAAAAAACTCAGATCACAGTCTGTTGGAAGATTTAACAGCTAACTGAAAACTGGACCAAAATATGAGTGCTGTTGGATCCAAGACCAAACAAATACACAAATAACTTGTGGAAAATACTGGAGGGGGAGAGGGGAAGCCTACCCTCAGACAGGTTTCTTTTTAACAAATAGAAAACCATTGAACTATGAACAAAAGAAAGCCAGGGCACACTGTGACAGGCACTTGCAACAGCTTTGCATACTCCAAATGAGAAGAAACTGCTTTCAAGTAAAACATCAGCCAGCAACCAGAATTCAGAGCAGTCAGGAGCAGACACCAGCTCCTTACTGTGAAAGCCACTGGGTCAGCATTCTGGGTTAGAAATAGGACCTGGGTTATGAAAACTGTGGCTGGTCCAGAATAAATGAGTGATTTATTTGTAAGGATTGATAAAAAAATAGTGACTGGCTAAAAAACAAATCCAACTGTGAAAAGACTTCAGCTGCTGTTTGTTATGTTAATTTGCTCTTTGCTGAAATTTATTCAGTGATTTATTTTTATAAAATAAGAGGCAATTTATTTTTCTTCTTTAACCACATAGGCATCCTGGACACTAATGTAATTCAGGGAGTATTGTCAGCTACTGTATAATATAACATTTTCAGGATCTGGCTCTGATGCTGTTAGAACAGCTCTGCCTTCGGTTGAATTCATTTAAATCTTCACTAATTTTTGGAAGGGTTGGGTCTGATAATAAGATTGACGTGCAGGCAAGTCAAACCCCCATTTTATCAATCAATCAATCAATCAATCAACTTTAAAACAGATCTTAGCCTCCCACAAGTACCCTGATTTAAGCCTCCTGCCCATCAGCTTGGCTGCTGGTGCTGCCAGCCCAGGACAGGACAGCTTGGGATGGCCCAGACCATTCCCTGGGCAGGCACTTGCTGTACACCTCACCCACATCTCCATCCTTTGGAGAAGCCTCTACTTCTGTCCACTGAGCTGGCTGATAGATCCACAACAGAATTTCATTTTTCACTATTTATGTGCTGGGAATAGACTATAACTTGCCCTAAACAATTGCTTGCTGTGCTATGTCTGGTACAATCTGCTATCCCAACAAACTATTGTACACAAAACACCCTACTCATACCTTCACCTTGAATAAAATGAAATACTAACCCGCTGCAAATTAGAAACATCACCATCAATGGTATTTAGGCAGCAATTTAAAAAAAAAAAAAGATTTACTCTTCCCTCTAGGAAAAAGCCATGAAACCAGCATGTAGGAAGATGAGAGACCTTTTTTATTGCCTTGCATGCTTAGAGATCAACACCAAGATGACTTTTTAACTTCTCAAATCAAATACCCGCATCCTTTATAGCAATGTATTGAGACCAGTGGTTTTTTCAGCCAATTTTGGTTGTCCATTTTTAAACCAATCAGGGATGCACAATCTGCAAACGATGGAGCTTTCCCCAGCCCCATCCTGGATGTGAACTAAGCCTATGCCAGCTGCTTTGGGCATTCAAAAATCTCTACAATCACTTTAAATTTTTTTTTTTTTTTTTTTTTTTTTCCTGATCGACCATCCACAAATCTGCATTCATTTAGGTCAGCAGGCTTTAAACTAAGAGAAAATAGGGCTGGTCACATTCTTGATAAAATTGTTAAGTCCAGATTAATAAAAAGTTAATGGTTTCTCTTCCGTAGGAATACATTCAAATTTCTTTCAGTCATGGGTTTTAGATATCATGTATCTATCAAAATTGGTTTGCTTTTCCCTTTCAAGGCTAGAGAGATAAGATTTTTTTAGTACACTGAAGTGCAATATCACTTTCTGAAGCAATTATTTCCACCACTCTTCTCAAAGCATGTGTTATCCAGAACCATTTTCATATTTACCTGTATCAAGGGCTAATGGAAAAATATTATTACCCAGAGACAAGCTCAGCTGAGGAAAGCCCAAAACCAGACTCTTTTGTCCAAATGTCATCTTATCTCTGCTGCTGAAGTAACACCTACCAAGATAACATGTTTTAAATAAGTATAAATAACATTAATTAGAATTGGAAGAATGCAAGATCAATGAAATCCACCAGAACACAATTAACATCTTTTTGAACAGTGTAGCAATATTATTCAATTCTACAGCTAGATCGTCACAATCCTGTTACCCTGAAAAGAGAGCTGTCCTTTCTTACAGTTGATTTAAATAATTTTGACTGTGCTGCTCGCAGCATCATTCAAAAAAAGAAAATATTAACTTACAAAATAACCCATTCTCCATATTTATTATGACAAATAAAAATCTTAAATAAAACAGGCTTTCTCTCCCCTCACTCCCCCCGACCCATCCCTCATTCCAATTTCAGGTAGCTTGGCACTGAGTAATTGAACATTAAAAAATCAAGTTTGTAGACTTCATACAGCTGCGTTTGGTGCTCGGAGCTGATGTTCTGGAAGAACTCTGTGGTCATTTCATCAGTAGTTCTCGTAGACTTTGCATAGGTGGGGAACTTCAGGTAGTTGCCGACTCCCGCCAGCTGGAGAATGTAATTGGAATCCTCTTCGAGAGTTTCGTATTTTCCTACGAGGTCGTAGTGGATGTGGCAAGGGTGGCAGAGGGAGTACACAGTCTGCCAGTGCTCGTTGAATGGCTCTTCTCTTTGGGTGTGGGGGTCGATGAGATAGGCCACAAACTCCTCAAACTTGACGTCGTCGCCTTTACGCAGCGCTTCCTGGGTCGCGTTTTTCCTCTGGCGCCTCACGATTTTGGTGCCGTATCGCTTGTGGAAGGAAGTGTTGTATTTCTGGGTGAACTTGTTTCTGTAGGCTGACACCAGTCTCTCGAAAGGCTCACGAACAAAGAGGAACTTCATGTAGTTTTTCAAGCGGTGGTTGATCTCTGGGATGCTGTACTGGTTGAGGGTCTTCAAGTTCGAAGACACGTGGGCTTCGTTGGCTGGGATTTCCATTGGATCACTGTACTTGCCTCTTCCTGTCAAAACCATCATGACTCTCTTCCAGTTTGTGCAGGCCACTTTGGGGACATAGCAATAGATCATCTCATGATCTTCATCCACAACCAGGTGTTTGAGATCATTGGGTGTTAGCACGCGGCGCTTCCTGCTAGACACACTGTTTGCTCGGCACGTGTCTGTCACTTGGTCTCGTCTAATCTGATGAAGAATTGCTGTGTTGGACAACTGCAAAGAAAGGACAGGGACCAGTGAGTCAAGCAGCTGGGCAACTCTTAATGCCTCTTTGCTTATTGTTCAAATTCACAGAGAAGTAGCTCACTGCCTGTATAGAACAGTTCATGATGTGACTGAGTAAAACTGTTCCTATGCTAGAAGATATCTCAAAAATTCCACATCTGTGTTGCTCAAACACTCTTCACAAAATGTCCAAAGCTTTGCTTTGAAGACAAAACAAAGGAGCACAAGTGCTCACACAGCCTGGCAGGGAGCGTACTGACACCACCCTCATCCTGAGACGCAGTCACAGCTTTTCTCAGTCCTGGAAAACAGATCTCCCCTCCCTCTCTGCTGTTCATCCCATGACTACAGCAGTGCTGGGCCCTGACAGAGCTTTTGCTACTGCAATGGGATAGGAAGACACCAGTTGGAAAATTGGCCAAAATGAAAAAAGTTTTTCTTTTATGCTAGAAAACTAGTAAGTGTGGCTTGCTTCTTGGCTATGACCTTGGAAGAAGAAATGAAGCCCAGGGAGATTTCTGCTACTCTCCAAGGGGAACATTCACTCAGATGTGATTTCTTGAGATGCATGGAGAACACTAGCTATAAATTTCCCTATTTGCCATATTGACAGAGAAGAATATGTGGCCTTCTAACACACACAGCCCCATGTTTACTCATAGCTTTTTATTCTTTTGTTAATAACACCCTGAGTTTCTCCTATTACTGCTACTGGATACTTTGGAGAGGCTGTAAGTGTCTCATGAAGACCCACAGGGCAGGTGCACAGAGAGAGCCTGTCTTATCCCCAGCTACCTCCTGCCCAGACTGTGGTCAAGGACAAAATCAAGAGCTTCTGCTAAGGCAGGTAATGAGCTCCTCTAGGAAACAGGGAATATTAACCCAAGCAAAGGACCACACCAATGCAGGGCTCCTGTGTTTGAAGTGTCCATGCAGAGCAGAGTGTTCTGCTGTGCTACCCGACCCTCACAGCTACGAATGCCTTTTCTGAATAAATTGCATCAAAAAAACTGGGGGAAGGTTTCTGTAATGTTATTTACATTTATTTAACACCCCTTAGCTGTGGATTTCAAAGAACTGCCTGCTCAATAATTAGTTTACCCTCAAAGCCAAGTAGTAAGGCATGTATTAACCTTCCTATTTGATAGGCAAGGAGGTATGAGGTTCCTTCTTGAACACTGAGTCTTTCAGAAATGCTTATCTGATACTTTCCAGTTAGGTTAACATGGATAACAGGATTCTGCAATGAAGCAGCTGAGCCAGGGGGGTGCGTTTGGTTATACAGGTCTTCCCCCTTGATGGTACAATGCCCTTGGCAAATGGTTTTGAACCTCTAGTTCCTGCATGAAAATCTCTGCTTTCACTGCCAGTAGCTAGCCCTGATTTATACTAAAGAGACATCAAAGAACAAGATCTGAAGGCATTTGATAGGCAAAACCCACACCAAACAGCAAGATGGAACCAAGCCAATTGTAAGACTTTGGAGCTTTAGAAAGAAAAAAGATAGAAATTGTATTGTTATGGACAAAACCTAGAACTCGGATTTGATCCGCCCAAGAGTCAGCAAAGGCTTTTGCAACATGTGAGTAGCAGAGACTCCCCCTCCCTCTGAGCTGCAGTGGGTTGCAGAGGAATTTTCTCATGATCTGGGCAACACCAAGGGGCTGGGACACCTCAGACTTGGGCAGTAGGCTTTTCTTTCTTTAGGACAGTATTTATATGCCAAGCCTGGGACCTCTGTATTTTGTACAGTGCCACCCACCACTTCTCCTCTGAATTCCTTGATACTTTCGTCTCTTTAGCCCCTTTGTTCAGCAAAATGTTGGCTAATGGTTAAAACATGCAATAGCCCAGTGCAGCTCATTTAGACAGCTTGGCTCGTCTTTTGTGCATGTGTGGTAAACCCCTGAATACCTCCCAGGTGGAGTTCAAGGGCAGTTTTGTGTTATAGTCCAGGAGATGAGATGCCAGATGTGAAATGTGCTTCATGTTGCCTAGGAAAACTGACTGGCAGGGAGTTTCCAGAATAAGATTTTAAGAAATCAGTTGTTAAGGACCACACAGATTTCTGAAGAAAATTACTTTTTCTGTTAAAAGAAATATAAAATTTGTATTTCAACTTATACTGCCCTCAGGGAGAAACAAAACCAGCTTTACACTGATTAGAGTAACCAGTGAATAATTTTCAAACAACTAAACAAAACCCTATGCAAACACACAGATATACAAATTCTCCTCTGCAGAGAGTTAAAATGCTGAAATCCCTCCTGCAAATTTTCATCAGCATAGTATAGCACAGCACTGCTGTTTGCCTCTGGTTTTAGAGTGAAAAAATTAAAAAGAAATGTTTGAGTATACTGCTGCATTACAATATGTTAATGCACTGTATCTGCTTTTCTGGTGCTGGTCTTGGGATAAATACAGACTTTAATTGATGAGATTCTATGGCCTGTATTAGATAGAAGGTCAGATTTGATAATCTAATGGGTGCTTCAGACCCTAATCTGTCGATGAATCTTTGTAGAGCAGCACTTTGCTCCTGCTTTCTTTCCTACATCAATAAGCCAAGCACTTCTTCCTCATATATTAACATTACTGGAATTTTCAGGCATTTGGAGTAAAGGGGAAAATGCAGCCTTAGTATTTGTGACTGCAATGAGATTGTACTACATTAAATTCACTTCAAAGATGATATTTGTGCATTTTGAAGTGGTACTTGTCTCCTATTCTTTTTAACATGGAAGAAATTTGAAGAAATGGCATAAAAGTTTGGTTAGCTACATTTATTGAGTGCACACCAACACCCTAGGGCCAGCTCTGCATGTGCTCTGGCCTCTATTGGCACACAGAACACATGTTAAATATCAATGTGACATTAGGAGGGTATTGCCCTGTTCTCATGAATTACCATTTGTTGTGGATGATGGATGAAAAGCCATCTAAAAAAAAAATACAGTTTTGAAAGCTCTACTTCTTTGTTTTTTTGCCTATTGAATTCAGATTTTTTAAAAAAAAAATAAAAAATCAAAACTCATTTTCTTCATCTGCTGACTAACACACTCTATGCACCCTGGAAGAGCTGACCTACCTGCTTCCCCCAGAGAAGTGGAGAGTCCTGATGGCTCAGCTTGAGGTTTAATGGCAACAGCCCCATGGCTGAAGGAGTGGGAGATAGGAAAGCTACACTTGTACTGCACAGGTGAAAGGTGGGGTAAGGCACAGGAGAGCCTGTAATGGAGCTCCTCCAGAACCACCAAAGTTTGCCTTGTAAACTTCAGACCCTGGAGGACACGCTCCATGGTCCCCAGAGCCCACGGCCCCATGTGAGGTAATCATTTTCAATTGTATGTTTTGAAATTATGTATTAACTCTGATATATCTGATGCTAATGTGGTTCATCCTCATTTTAAGTTACATGTAAAGCTTTTAAGCCACATAATAATTTCACTCCAGAAGCTGGTGAGAGGAACTGGGAAAATAAACTGCTCTGCATCGATGGTCACTACCAGAGGTCCCCCCTGATCCCACAGTTCAATAAAGCCCAATAAGTAATGATGGAACTCCACCTCACTTTTGGAGAAGGCATTTTTAGGCATGTCTGCAGGTTACCCTGAGGGCATCATGGGGATTGTGATAAAACCACTGCTCAGCTCTGTCCTCCAACAGTTCAACTTGGACTTCAGTAGGGCATTAAAGGTTTGGGGAAAACATCTGATAAAAGCATGCATTCTTCCCAGAAAGGACTGACAACACTGTAGATGAACTTGACTGTATTTTTTTTCCCCCCCTGCAGAAGTTGTAACAGGGTACAGAGAAGAAGGGCATGTCAAGTTCAAAGTTTTCTTCCTTTACTGAAGGAGCAACTAACTTGAACTGGGAGGCAACACAAGCAGCAGGAGACTCTCAAGCTCAGTAGCATTTAAGAGAAGAAGGAAAAAAAAAACCAAACCTAGTCTGGAGACATTCTGATCCCAGAAGCTTCTCATCTCCATCAGTCTCAAACTAACAGTGAGGGAGGAAAGTTAAGTTCAGCACACTTTGCTCATGGAGATACCTTCTGTACAGCCTAGGCAGGGGGTTTGAGTGTAGTACACTGGAAAAGGTACTGAACAGAAATATACATGCTGACTAAGTGACAACCATCAAATCATGCCATGCAAAGGCTATTCAAGGTAACTCACAGTAATGAGGTGGAAGGATTTTCTCCTGGTTACTTACTCACAGCAGGATAAAATAATCTTTGAGGGCCTTTCCAAGTCTGACAGGCAAGCAGCAAGTTCAGATTTAAACATGTAGCACTTTTTTTTTTTTTAAATATAGTAGTGTACCTCAAACTAAGAGCACTGAAAACACTTTTTAAATAGAAGGATGGAAAAACCTAAGTGTCACTCCAAAAACCCACTAATTAAATTTTGTCTCGCTATAAAAAAATCAATGTGCAAAGAAGTATTCCCCCACATTTATATGGCAGGGGTCTATTTATTTCTGTTGTACTGCCTGCAGCTGCTGCTAGTTCTGCACTTTACTGTAACCAGGCTCACAATCAGCCCATGTTGTGAGTGCTAAAATGACATCTGGGCACAGCAGACTAAAGGGCAAGATCATCCCCATTAGTTTAGGGTGGAATAAAGAGGATCAATATTGTGAATGGGATCTGCAGTCCCAAGCCCTGCTAAATTGCTTTTTCTCTTCAATTTTGTAATAATGAAGACTTTGCATCTTCCTTTAGTTCTTTAGTTACACTTGTGTTTGTAGGTTTGGGTTCTGTCCTACACCAGAACTACGCAAGGTGCCACAGTGTTCCTGTTATCTATGGTTATTGATCACAACCAGCTGCATCTCTGCTCAACATCCAGTTGGGTCTATCCAGTAACACTGTTAAGCTTAGCAGAAACCAGAGCTCCTTTCCATCAAAATCTTAATGGTACTTGTTTAGAAGGTGTGTGCAGCAGGCTCATCATCCATTGAGAACAAGAGCTTGAAGTGAAAAGTGTCAGACAAACCAACTATAGGTGGCACTAATGGTCCTAGTTACGTGACACTGAGAGACCAGTATTTCAATTGAGTAAAATCCCACAGGTATTATTAGGTTTCCTTCGCAAACACACACACCAAACTCACCATATGAGTTCGAGAAGGTGTTTGCTATTTAATACATAAAATGCAATACAATAGATATTACTTACATTTCCCGAGTGCTTAAGTATTGGGGTTTTTTGAGCACAAGGTTACCTGCAAGCATGTTTGCAATCCTGTTTTCACAGCAAAAGTGTGATAAGATTCTTGCAACTCTGATGGACACCCTTTGAGTTACAAACATATTTTAGACTCTTTTAATACTCTGCTTTTACAGTTTAGATCCATAACTACCCTACTTGATGTACATATATTCTGCACCCCAAATTCTAGATTGCTTTGCAGCATTAAAAAGTGGAACTAGTAATTTTTCATACTTGATAGTTCAAGCATAAGTATTTCTCAAATCATCACAAATAATTATTACTTTTTGCAGATTTCTACAGATGACAGTCAGACAATTACAGCTATGTGAATCAAAACACTGACTCTAAAAGAACAATTGCATTTTAGATAAAAGGATACTATTAAACTGACCTGGTTTGCAACATTTTTTTTTAAACTTAAGGAATAGCTTTGCAATGTTTCATACTATGATTTATTTGACATTTCATAGCATATTATTGCTGTGACTTTTCAAAAGAATCCCTGAGCTCAAATGAAAAGCATACCAAAACCTCAATCAGTATTTGTTCAGAGTCCAATAAAGCAGACTAGAAAGCACATTGTCTGCACTGGAGATTGAGATGCTTAACATCTTTCCTGACAACTTTCATACAGACAAACTGGAATAAAAATTTGCTTTGGAAATATCTCTACAGAGGCTGGATAATAGAACTATGGTAATAAAACTAATATTAAACTTAGGAGCATTTTTACTAAATGAAAATATTTTAGAGATAAATTATATCCTCTGAGGGAAACTCTTGAAATATTACAAAGCTGCTTTCTTTTTTTCGTTTTATGCATTGAACTCATTGTCCCCCAGAGAAGATAAGGCTGAGTATGCATTTTTTCCAAATAATTCTCTGTATTGAAACCCAAGATAACCATACCATTTTCAGTTCCCACTGTACCGAATGCAGCAGGGCTACAAAAAAGATCAATGCTGTCGAGAGTAAAACTGTCATACACAGTCACTGCTAGCACTGCATTGTCAAAAATCCTAAATTGCTTCACATATTCTCTCTTTCATCCAGTCCATGGTCCCAACTTCTTCTGTGTGCATCCATGAGCATGCATGCAGAAGGGAAGGGTGAAATTATTCAGCAGTGGAATTACATTGACTCTGGAGGCTACAACCATTTGAAAAACGTTGCACCCCAAATCTGCATCAACTTTGGCATTCACTCTTCTTTGTCCATGTACATGATTTGGCTGCCAGAAAAGAAACATCAGTAAACCAGGCAAACTTTGTCAGCAGACACACATGCAGCTGCAGATACTGATGCTTTCCTGAGAAAACGTGGCAACTGGTCATTAAATATTGGCCTTTTTGTCTTGGAGACAAAGTAAAGTACCACAGTGTGCCTAAATAATGCAAAAATCTCCTTGAAAAATCACATCTTGGCACCAAGTGATACCAGCTGTATGCTAAAACCAGCTTTTTCATCAGCCTAAAACTGTCACACAATAAGGTATGGATTCAGGAAGAAAAGAGGGAGCCCCTTCTTAATGCCACCTTCTCCTGTAAAATCCCAAACATCTATGGAAGCCTGCCCATTCCCATTCTCCCTGCTCATAACTATTTGGTGTCTGATCTTACAATATGTGGGGCTTGGGGGCTAAGAAGATGAATGTGTATGTCCAGTAAAATGTCTTCTCTGAACAAGGAGCTGGAAAAGTTGGAAGTCCCCAGTATGACCAGTCAGAAAGACCTGTGGCCTGTCCACAAGGGGGTGAAAGACAATCTGCTGCATCTGTTGTCATTCAGAAGCTCTAGGGTAATCTTACAAACACAGGGCAGGCAATATCAAAGTGACCCAGTTTGAGTCAATACATCTGAGAGGTCAGAAATCATCAGGGAGGCCAGAGGAGTTTTGCACTTAGAATAATTACAGAAAAAAAAAAATCTTCGTGTTGGCAGGTTTCTTGAGATTTAATTTACAGAAGACAAGTTTGGAGCCTCGTGTTGTGTGTACAAAGAGAACTTCGCATTGTCTCTTCAGTGGCCAACACTGCCGTGGGAAGGGAGGGGGAGAGGAGGAATTTGGCAGATAGTCAATCCTTTTTTTTTTTTTTTTTTTTTTTTTTTTTTTTTTTTTTTTTTTTCTTTTTTTTTTTTTTTTTTTTTTTCCTCTCACAGCAAAAAGATGGGGATGAAACCCCAGGCCAGGACCTCAGCTGGTGTGGTGAGGGTGAGAGAGCTACGGTGCCTTCCCACCGTGGGGGCTTTGCTGCCAGGCTGAAGTGGCTCATGGATACCTTGACAGAAAAGGACAGTGTGTGATGAATTTGCTGGCTCCTGGCTCATTCTTTAAGTGCAGCCATAAATCACTGCTTGTATTAAAAAGATGAAAGGTCTGGCTATACTATGAATTTAATTTTTAGATGAAAAATTTCTGGCCTTTCCTCTCCAACACAAGCACGCAGACGTGCGTGCATGTGACGGCTGGAGCTGAGCTCACACTCTTTGGACCTGTGTATGTCACCTGTAGTACACAAGGGCACAGCCATGGCCTTTCTAGCCCTTCTTGGCCACCAGGCATGGATGTTTCACCCCTTTTCTATGATCACTGGCCACTCAAAGCTGCCTCAGGTAGCCCTACCTATCATCACCTTGGATGGGCTTAATTGTGCTGACAGATGATTTGACAGACATACAGCAGCAAGGAATGAGCTTGCTCTCAAGCAAGTGGGGGGACAGGCAGTGGGACACAACAGCATACCACATCTGAGAGTGGGAGACTGCATGATCTTCTTGGCTGGAGGGGAGCTGATTGCATCTGGCCTTGCCTGAGAAAGCCCATGCCTGAGGATATGCTTCAGCTGGGCTGGGCTCACAGAACTGCCTCCAGATCACCAGGGACTGTAGATAGGGTAAAAGAGAATTCCACTGTTTATCTCACCAGTTCCAGTTTGCAATCAAGGCATAGATGAATCACAGACTGGGACAACCCAAGCCTGGGGACAAGCACATGTGCTGGGAAGCTTGAAGCCAAGGGAGTGACCTGTAGCTGCTATACTCTGCTATTACAGTGGGAGCTGTAGATGTGGTTTTCAAGGAGGAGCTTAAGGACCGATTAGCAAAAGGCAGGCCATGGACATCTGCAAATGGTGCACCAGGAGGAGCACTGGGCTGGGGATGTATGCAGTCAGCCAGGGTGGAGCTGGGAGTAGCCCTTAAAAACCAGAGTAAGAAACTGCGTTTTAACACAGTGGCTATCTAGGACACAATGGAAAATGTGACATTTATTTGTCTGTTGCAAGAAGCTGTGGTAGCAAGGGTGAGATAAACTGGGTGGAGGGAGGGAAACAGGACAGAATAGATACATAAATACAAAAACATGTAAGAAATTCCTCAAGGACGCAAGGAATAATCTTCTGTCTGGATTCAGTGTGGTTAGGACAAGTAGTAATGAAGGTAAACAAGAAAGACTTAAGTTTAGATGTAGGAAAAATCCCAATTGAAATTATAAAATACCTCTGTGCTGTAAAACAGTGAGGGATTGCCAGCGTTGTGAACCTCTACAACCTTCCCAAGGAGTCAGAGTGACCTAAATGATCCTGCCAGGTGGGCAGGTGCCTCTTTGCAAGTCCTTCAAGACTCACAAACCTGGGATGGTGGCTCACTGTTGAAAACTTAGGTATTTTACACGTGTCAGGAACAAGGGTTTCAGCAAATGCTGCAGAGCCACATAGGCAGAGTGGACACTTAGGGATTTTAATGAAACTACCCTTGGGTAAGGGCAACACCAAAGTATGGGGTGGTTGGAGACCAAACAGGTGCTCGGACACAGTGTAAGACCCTGCACAGGATATGGTGGAGGAGATGCAGGGAGTTCCCTGGGACACACATGCCCTGCTCACTCCTGCAGCCCTAACCTGGCAGCCAAAGTTAATGGATTTCTCAGCAACACAAATCCTCCTCCTGTACCTCTGGGTTGCAGCTTAGGTGTCACACAGTCAAGTAGAGATACTAATTTTCTTCTCAGCAGGGAATCTGCTGTTTTAACTGAATACAATTTACCCAGTCCCATGCTAAATCAGAGTAATACGTTTCCAATTTTTAACCCAGCGTGTAACACACCAATATTGCTCCAAAGCTTTTGAAGCTCAAATAGGAAAAACAGAAGACTGTTGCTGTATAGCTGGTTTCTTTCATATATTTGCAGGCTTTAGTAATTATTTTCACATGTAGTTTATGGGGTTTAGAAATTTTTTCATAAGAGGGGAAGCCTGTAATTACATGTTTAGCCATGTTAAGTCCCTATCCCCCATGACTCAGGTAAGCACCCTGTGTGGGATGCTGCATGATGTCCTTCTAACACCTTCCTTCCCTGAACCAGGGATACAGGCTCAGGCCAAGAAACATGGTACTGTTTTTTTTTAAGGTAAGATGTTGGAAGTAGGAGTGATAACACCCAATGGTATATCCCTGCTCTAAGTTCTTCCCTGTATGACTCACTTGCTTCCTAACTGGATGGTGCAAAGTACAGAAGGAGACAGGGAAAAGAGAGCAGGTATCACCCCCAGCAGCTCAGCGACAGAAACAAGAATACATTTCATCTCCTATCTCAGGCTTTTTTTCATGTAATGATTTGAATTAATTCATCCAGACACAAACTGGCAAAATACCTTTGGATAATGGATTTTCTTCTTCTTAACTCAACTATTTAAAAAATTAACACTGAATTTCTTCTGCTTCCCTCTGGCAAGGTTATATTGTGCTTAGATCAACCTTGCTGTTCCAAGGTAACTTTTTCTGGCACATTTGTTCATTCTGCTCACTAGTGTTCACAGAAGGCAACTAACCAGGGTTGCTCTTTCTCCACAGCCCAAATTACAGTTAACTGAAAATATTCACCTTTCTGCTGCAGTACAAAAAGAACTAGATGAACCCCCTGCTTGAAAACACAAAAGACCTTTTCTATTAAAATGCTAGCATCCATTTATAATCCTAATTACAAGCAGCTTCCCATGAAACCTTCCTGACATGAAGTAGTACAGAAATAAAATTCTGGTTTAGCACTGAAAGTCTGTTCCATCAATAGCTTCCTGGGTCTGATTTCTTCTACCTTCAGATACCAGGGACTCCAACCCTGAAGGCTGCTAAGCCCCATACAAGCCAGCAGCAGTCATTCAGTCCACCCTAATGCTGTCAGGATTGAGCCCAAAGAGGGAGGACCAAAGCAAAAGACTGAAGGTGTACTATGACAGAGGAGAGGGATTTGTTTGCTTTCCCAGTATTTCCCAATTTTGTTGTGAAACACCCACAGATGTTTCAGTCTTTGTGCACTGAAAGAAACTGACTGCCAGTAGCTGACCACAAATACCTCCAGCACAGGATTCTCTGGGAAGCAAAGAGCATAAGGCTGCTGTCCCTGTTGGCCACCGAAGTTTATTCCCAAATGCCAGCGTGCTCCATCCACTGTGCCAGCTCTGCACTGATGACAACACCCAGGGCTCTGTGGATCAGACCACCAGGCCCTCACTGGAAACTTCCCACCTCCCTGGGTCCCTCTGAATTGCAGGGAGAGAGACCTCAGTACAGCAATTAAAGAACAGAAAACATGCCTAGGTAATCTTTAAATCCTGACAAACCTAAAAGTGCCTTGGTCGTATTTTTAAGCGTTTAGTTTGCTACATATGCCGTCTGATGTTGGAGCGTGAGGGCAATGTTAAAAGTAAATTCCATCAGCTATTTCAGACAACTGGAAGGTACAATTATTAGCATGAAGCCTTGTTAATTCTCCTCATCTCTACAGCTGTGTTTACTGTGATTTCTAAGAGTTCTCTGTCTCATCTAATAACAGATCCATTTAGGGAACTGCATACTAAATGTTAATTTACAACAGAAGAACAAATTCTTAGTATTTCTTTAAATGGCAGCTATTTTTTTGAAACTGTTTCCTCAGCTACACCCTGAAAGAAACTGCACGTCGTCTTTCTTCTCCCCCCCCCATTTTTAAAATGCTCATTTCTTTTTTTAAACATCCTGAAGAAAAATGAGAAGAAAAGGCCCCTCTCAGCTCTTGCTTTTGGGATCCTTCTCTGGCTGCATCCAAACGCTCACTCCTTGCTCTCTGCTCCTTTCACGGATGCTGAAGGGGCTCCAGCCCCTCCTCAGTTCCCTCTCTCCCTGCTAAAAAGGACTGGCTTTGATGCTCTCATATCCTTGTCTAATGCCTTGCCCCACCTGCAGACTGAGCACACCAGCAAAGATCAGAAGATAAAGGAGATCCAAGGACTGAGTTTTCAGCCATCTCTGCATTCTGAACTCTCCCAAAATGTCCTTGCTCTGACTGCTGCAAGGCAGCCGCTCGCAACGTTCATCAACACGGGTCAGACTGAGAGACCGGGGCAGATATCCCCAGTCCCTGAGCAGCAGGGCAAGGTGTGGGGTGGCAAGGTGCCAGCCTGCAGCTCTGTGGTTTGAAGGAACACGGTCTGAGAGCCAGGGGTGATCCGAGGCATCCAGCTGCACGGGCCAGGGGAGCCAAGAGCGTGCGCTCGACAGAGATGGGGGAACAGGATGGGCTCTGTCCCACACACAGGGCCAGTGCTGTTCCCACCTCCTGCCGGGCCCCTCAGGAGGCAGTGGGGTGACTCTGCCCCCGGCTTCTGGCATGGGAAGCTTCCTTCAGACATGGGTAAAAGGTAGAGCCCAGCAGGTTACACCCACCCTGCTGCTTATCGGCATCGAAGCCTTAGGAGTGTACCTGTGGGGGAGCTGACTGCTCGGCTATCAGCACCTCCATCTACCACTGGCTTCCGCTTGCCAACCAAAATCAGCTTTGTACTTTTTCTTAGGGCTTCTTATTTTTATAAGCTACTTATTTTTTGCTTTAGTAAAGCTTTTGGCACTGTTTTGCTTTGACACTTTTTCCCACAGCGTTCTCTTGAAGAAACTGGAAGCTCATGGATTGGATGGGCTTACGCTTTACTGGGTAAAAACTGGCTGCATGGCTGGGCCCAAAGATTTATGCTGAATGGAGTTAAATCCAGACAGTAGTCAGTCACAAGTGGGGTTCCCCAGAGCTCAGGATTTGGCCACTTCCCTTTAATATTTTTACCAATGATCTGGATGAGGGGATCAAGTAAGCCCTCTGTACATTTGCAGATGACACTAAGTTGTGTGCGAGTGTTGATGTGCCTGAAGGTTGGAAGGCTCTGCAGAGGGACCTGGACAGGTTGAACTGATGGGCCAAGGACAATTATATGAGGTTCATTCAACGAGGCCAAGTGTCAGGTCCCGCACTTGAGTCACAACAACTCCAGGCAACACTACAGTCTTGCCGGAGAAGAGTGGCTGGGAAGTTGCTTGGTGGAAAAGGACCTGGGTGGACAGACATCTAAATATGAGCCAGCAAATGTGCCCAGGTGGCCAAGAAGCCCAAGAGCATTCTGTCTTGTATCAGACACAGTGTGGCCAGCAGGACTAGGGAGGTGATCATCCCCCTGTACTTGGAACTGTTCAGGCCACACCTTGAACACGGTGCTCAGTTTTGAGGCCCTCACTACAAGAAGGACACTGAGGTACTGAAACACAACCAAATAAGAGCAATGAAGCTGGTGAAGGGTCTAGAGTACAAGTCTTACCAGGAAGAGTTGAGGGAACTAGGGTTGTTTAGCCCGGGGAAAAGGAGGTTGAGAGGAGACCTTATTGCTCTCTATAAATACCTGAAAGGAGGCTGTAGCGAGGTGAGGGTTGGTCTCTGCTCTCAGGTAAAAAGTGATAGAACAAGAGGAAATGGCCTGAAGTTGTACTAGGAGAGGTTTAGATTGGATATTATAAGAATCTTCTTCACTGAAAGGGTTGTCAGGCACTGGAATCGGCTGCCCAGGGAAGTGGTAGAATTGCCATCCCTGGAGGTATTTAAAAGCCGTGTAGATGTGGTACTCAGGAGCATGGTTTAGTGGTGGACTTGGCAGTGTGCTAGGTTAAAGGTTGGACTTAATCTTATAGGTCTTTTCCAACCAAAATTATTCTGTGGTTTCCCTTTGAATAAAATGTAATGCTAATAAGCTGGGCAGGAATACACACATCTCCCTATATATATATATTTGTACACATGCACACGTACACCCCTGTCCATGTCCCACGACTAAGGAACCCGATGGCTCACTGGCTTATGTGGGCCATAGACATGGGGTTTTCAGGCAGTACTGAAGGCCTAGAAGACATTCTCACATATAAGTAGGTGGAACTGAAAAAAATTCAGCAGCATAGTGGAGAGGAAGCATACAGTGACACTGATCTCTTTCGGGAGAGTGGTTTGAGAAGTATCCGTGGTCCCCACAGCGAGCTGGTATCTGGGAACTACTGTCATCTCTCTGATGATTTCAGTCAAGACAACAGAGGTGCCTGATGGTTCCTGATGCTGCTCTGGCTTACTAAACAAAGGTTGTTCTCCAGAGTTGCCAGGTGACATGGATTTAGGAGTGAGTTAAAGTGACAAGTTCACTTTAATAGTGGAATAGCTCATAGTTCTGATAAGGAGAAGCAAAACTAAATTACAGTTTCCAGCTAAGAAAGTTGTAATTTTAGGTCCTCTGTGCAGTAACTTCCACCCACTGGATCCTCGAATGAAGAGCTAATGGTTCCTCCTCCAATTCTCAGCACTGCCTGCTGCAAGACCTATCTTTGAAAGGCAGGGAGAGCTGCCAAGTGCTGCCATGCCCTTCACCCTCTAGGTGGGCTTCCATGCCACAAATGCCTCTCACAAACATGCTGATAATTAACAGTAGATTTTTCTCTTTGAACACAACCTGCCTTTTATGAGATGCATCAGCACAGCTGACCTAGAGATTAACAGCACCACCTCAACCCTTTCAGCTTTGCACTTCAAACATAAAACTGATTTTGTGAAAGTCTGCTTATCCTTTCATTTCTAAATCCGTTCTGGAGGTTAATACTAGCTGGAGCAGGTCACCATGTGAAGGTCTCATTTGAAAGAACCACCCTTTTGATCAGCTGTTTGCAACCCTATATCCATGCCTGTAATCTATCCCCATGTGCATCTTCTAACTGCTGGGTATCCCATCTAGCATGAACAGAGAAATCTCACAAAGCCTCTTCCAAACTCCTACTGTTTCTAGGGCTATTCTCTTCCTGCTCCATGGCCCGATTTTATCTTTGGCTTTGTTTAAAAATAAGCTTTGTTCACAAGGGAGAGCAGTAAGTGGGATTCACTGCTTCCAGGAACTAACTGTAATTTCATTTGACTTCTTCTGTCCTCCTGGGTGCTCTCTTCTTCCAGCTCACCATCACATCTATTGACACAAGTGCAAGCCCCTGCCTTTAGTCTCTCCCAGCACAGTGCTCTACAGAAGCGGTCAATGCCCCCTAACTCATTAACACCATTGTGTTCTCTCAGCCCCTGGCTAATGCAGGAGTACAAAGTAATCCTAGTTATTTTAAGGTTAGACTTCTCTCTTTATTGTTCCTGAACTTTTTCGCTTATGCCTCTTGCTGCTCTTTCCTCAGTCTCCTCAACTGCTCTCCATGTAACCCCTTCAGCATCCCTTCTCTGCAAGCTATAATCAATACCACTGGAGCTCGAGCTGAACTTTCAAACCCAGAGAGGGTTGGGAGCAGAGGAGGGGGAAATGCAAACATTTTCAAAGGAAGACACGAATGTTAAACAGGATGAGTAAGAGGCTGCTCCAAAACACACACAGTACTTAGGAGCTTGAGATAAAGCAGCTACCATACACTACTAGTTTAAACCTGATGCAGAACATCTGTTCCTGTTTTGCTTTAAGTGATTCATGTTCTCTTGTCTGCAGCTCCAGAGAGAGAAGGACCACCTGAGCACAGATAAACTGCATGTTCACTTAAACCATATCCAAGAGGAGAAAACACTTTCCAAGATTAGATGAGAAAAACTGAACTGCTGAACAGCCAGCTAGGGAATGCCAGAGGACATGCATCAGCCTAATAACACCTTGTGCTGCCTCTTCACCCAACTCAACATTGCAGAAAGGATGTGGCCCCTCTTGTCCTCTCCCCAACAACAATTTGTTTTTGTGGATCTACTGAGACCAAACCAGTAAATCTTTGGAGCTCAACTGTATCCTCAAATTACATCTTGTTGGAGGCACTATGAGACCTCTCAGCTCCCTCTATCAAGGCAGTGGAGCAGTTCTAAGTCCATTAAAATATGGGCATATTTTAGCTGTGACCTGCCTCGTTAGGGGCTGAAGGCAACAGATGTACATATTCAGTGGGAATAAGCACTGGTTCCCAAATAAACCTCAGATAAACTGCAGAGGGATCTGCAGGTGCTGGCAGGATGGATAATTCCTCCTGAAGCTGCATCTGGAGCCTCCACTGCAGACTGAGGTCTGGGATAAAAATAACACTCAGTACTTATCTGCTCTTTTTCCATCTGTAAACTTCAAAGCATAATGCATCATCCCCACATTCCAGATGTGAGGAGCAAGCCACAGAGAACCAGTCCAGGGCTGCTGCATTCTTCTACCACCTCCACAAGCTGAACCTTTTTTTCTCCCAACACCTCTTCCTGCCCAAGCAGAACTCTACTGGGCTCAAGGCAAGGCAACCCAATGCTACCAGCACTTTAAATCTTTTGTAATTCTCCTCATATTTTGAGATGGAGGATGGGGCTTATTTGTCAGCCCTGGTTCCTGGTACTTGCCTGGGAGAATTTCAGAAGACAGTATCTCTTGAAATACTTGGCCTCCCTAAAATTTCTGCTCCTCCCACTTACATAAAGGTTAAGCAAACATATTAAACTGGAGTCTCAAAATTCAGGTTGATAAATTGTGGCAGTAAAGAATGCTGGTGCCAGCAGATTACAGATAATCGAAGCATTTGGTTTAGAATTCCAACTTTGCCTATTTGTTTTTTTTTCACTGACCAACACTTCAGACATTTACTGTTGGTTGTAACTTCCATACCAAGTTGGTGTCTATGAGAAATTAATAACAGACATTTGGCACTCCCTGCTGTGAAAATGCATAGCATGTACTGCAGGAATACATAGTTCTCCATTTATCAAAACTACTATCAGGTATGCCACTGAGATCTAATGGAAAGTCGCCAAAGTTCAGTGGAATCAGACCACTACAAAATTTGTACTGGGGTAAAAAAGTAATAACTGAAATACAAATGAAGAAGGGCTACATGTTTTGCTCAGCCTTTAACTTTTGTAATATGAATTTGCCACACCTCTTAAATTCAATGTGTATATTAATGAAAGAAACATGAAGTACATGGATCTATGAAGGTCATGTTGAGAAGTAAAAAGCAGCATTTGTTTCTTTCTGGAAAAGTACTGGGTTTGCTGCAAAGAATAGGGATGTGAGAAGCATAAAGTTTGTCTGGAATAGGTGGATGATATTAAGCCAAACCAGGCCAATGTGGAGAAGCTGGTTAGTGGGTACAGCTTAAACAAGTAGTGCAATTCAGCCTACCTGCTTTAGCCTACCACATCTTACTCATCTGTGTTAAAACCTACCAGAAACACGGTAGAAAACGTGAAGGAAGGCACGAAGGAATACAAGTCATTTGAGTGATCCAGTGAAAACCAAAAAGGGTAAGCAAGCCACAGTCTGTGGGTTTGAACAGCATCCAGGAAAGCAGTCTGGTATCTTGACATTGGTACAAAGGTGAATGAATGGTCTAAAATGTCTGTTCACAGATGACAAGAGAAAGAAGTTGGTGAACAAGTTTTTCAAAGCAATACAGTCCCCTCCAAGGAAGAAAATCAGAGCCTGGGTCTGGTGTGAAAAAGTGAAGGCAAAGGAGCATAGAAAATGAAAAATATACATAGTGAGAATATTGCTCCTGCATCTCTGGGCAGCAGAGGAACTCTGGCTTTTGATGGCAGAGAATGACATCTCTCTGGGACAGGAGAGGAAAGTAGAACAGAAAAGCCTGTGATATGTGAAAACTACTGAACGAAAGAGACTGTCTTGGGAATTAATATTTATGAAATGCAAAAAAAGAATGTAATAAAATAAGAGATAACACAAACCTAATAAAAGTAGAGTTGTTCTGAATTAAACAACCTAGATGCAGAGCCTGCAATCTGATGCTGTACTGTCAAGAAGGCAATTCCCCTCAGTATCAGGCAATGTCAAAAGAAAAAAAAATACACACATATGCCTGATCCAGAAACCAGTGAAGTAAACAGAAAAATTCCTCTTGATTTCCCAAAGCTTTCAATTTGCCTCTTTGGGAATTTCTGATGTTATTAAGAGCTGGAAACTACCACTCTCACACCCTAAAGAAATCATATTGCTCACCCACTGGCACAGAGAAATGCTATAGAGATGAAGGGTTATTGACAGAATTTGAACAATTTCTCTGCTCAGTAGAGCTTGATGGTGCATCCTAAATCCTGGCATCGGGTGTGTGTGGGGGTTCATTGCAGTGTTATGAACATGATTATTTCTGAACTTGCACATAGGAGTTAGTGGACTGATACTCCCCCAACACAGGTGTGAACTAGAAAAGATGTTTTCACCCAGATACCCTTCTGCTGCTATGGACTATTATAGTGTGCCATATTCAATGTGCTGTCTAGTCTTATTTTTAAAGCCTGTTTGCTTTGGGGGAGAATAATGGCGAAAGCATTTCTTCTGATATTCTGCTAACATTTATGTTTCTTTCCTTTTTTTTTTTTTTCCATTAAATATACCCATGGCCAGAACATCGTGAATGTGGAAATGGGTCAGTTCAAAAAGACTGAATGAAAACCACTGTGACAACCTCAATTCTGAGTTTGTTTCTCTGTGGGTTCATTTCTTGGATAGGGGTTTCATTTTAGTTGGGTTTGTTTTTCATTTCCAGGCATGGTTTGCTCTGGTTTATGCCCAAGGACTTGCACTAACAAAGTCCTACGGTTCTGTGAAAGAAGTATAAACATAGATGCTAATCATCTGAAAATCATACCTTCTGCTCCATTTCTTTAATAGCGCTTCCCAGACAGAGAATCACAGAATCATTTTGGTTGGAAAAGACCTTTAAGCTTATGACCCTAAGCACCATACCTGTATGTCTTTTAAATATCCTCAGGGTCTATAGAATAGGCCTGTAGGTATAGCTGCAGTTTGGGTCCCCAGGCTCAGAGTTGCAGATGCCACATAAACTGTGGCATCCCTTTTCCACAAATGATCATGTTTGAAAGATCACTGCTCCAGCAAGAAGCAAGTGTGTCCTCACCCCATGGTACTCATGGTGTGCAGAGAGCCAAACTTTCCAGACTCTCTGCTCAGACCCTTTACTTAGACCCTCTTTGTGGAAGCAGCCCTCAGTGCCCAGCACTGACTTGAAGAGAAATGCTTACCCCAAGCCATTGAAACATTGGGTCAAGACTGTGTGAGGTGCCACGAGGTCCTTCTCCACACTTGGCGTGGTCAAGGGAGGTAGGACAAATGTCCCATAGGGCCAGTTTCACCCCTTTAGTTTGTGTGGGCCTGATGGTACAGCTTGCCACCTGGCCTCAACCCTAACCCATGGCCATATGGGTACAGAGTCTGTACAGGCAACTCACCCTAGAAATATCAGTTTCTTCACAGGGAAGAAGAAGTGACCCATTCAAGAGAAATGCCAGGTCATAGGGCATTTCAGGACTGTGAAGATAATTCAGAAAGACAAAGAAAATCCACACTGGGCTATTAGCAAAAATCAGGTGTTAGAGTGCAGGGAAGACACACAAAACACTGCACTAAACTACAGCAGTTTTGCTCTACCTCAGAACATAAAGTTTATTGAACAACTCTCAGAAGAGGGGAAAATGGATTTGGCACTTGGCAATAAAGTCTATAGTTAGTTTTTCATAGAAAATCCACAAACTGTGCTTGACTCTTGACAGTTTGTTGTGGCACTGTATTGTGAACACCCTTGTCCAGTGCTGCCATCAGTGAGAATGGGATGTACAGCTTGAGGAGGGTTCTGGTCTGCCCATTACCCCTCATGAGGAGTCTTGGCAGAGGAGCAGCCCCTGGAGAAGCCTAATTCTCCCTACTCTGCCATGAGAAAGGAGCAGCTATGGGTCCCTTCACTTACCCAGGGCCACTCCAACCACCTGGAGATCTGGCAGGCAGGACTGAAGCTGTGGTTGACTCAGCCTCAAAGCTGAGGGAGGCAGCAGTGGTGATCTACCCTCTGAGCTCAGCCACGCTGGAAGAGCCAAACTCAGGAATGTGTCTGTGGCAAACTAGGCCTGGTGTTTTGTGATTCATGGATCCCTGGGCATTTCCAACCATCTGGTTTCCCAGAATTGGACAATCTGATGGTTCTGCTGCCAAATTAATAAAATAAACAAAAGCCATGGATATATGAAATGATAGACATGCAGCTAGGAGTGCAACAGGGAGATTTTATAAGCTATGCATCTGAGATAAGATGGGATGGGTTTAAAGAGATGGGACGGGTTTAAAGAGATGGGACAATTTAAAAGATTCATCAGCACCATAAGAAAACACTTTCTAAAATTACTTGTGCAACAAAATTTTATGTTCAGGGATGGTAGAGTCATTCAATAGGCAGCTCACAGCTATAGAGCTACCGTGAAGAGTAACAAATATGATTTTGAATGGAAAATGTATAGATATGTTTTTAAAATGCACATGCTAATATCCTCCCTTTGGTGATTTTTTTTTTTTTTGGCACAGCCTCCTGTGCATTCTGAACCTTCTCTGAAGCTCAGTTCCTCTCCTGGACTTTTAAATAGCAAGCAATTAAAACTAAAAGCAATCTCTAATTGAACCAAAGAATCCACTTGACTCATTACGGCTGTAGTCATCAGGCATGATGCAAACTTGTTCCCTCTGTGGCTTAACAAAGTTGGGAAACCACAGACTATTCCCAGACTCAGTTCTTAAAAAAGTCTAAATCTGGGCAATGATAATTTACATGATGGTTAGTCACACTAACCTATCTTTTATATCCAAAGTAGAAGGACCTTTAGGGAGTGAAAACACATATTTTACTTAAAAGATTAAAGAGCACTAAGCAGGGCTCTCACTGCAGTGCACTAAATAGGTGATTGCCAACAAAAACATGACTAGACCAGATCCATCTGTAATCCAAACACAAAGCAGCAGCCTTTCATTTGGGTTACTTGTGAAGAAGCAGACAGCCCATGCCTGTGTAGGAGCATAGGTGGTCCCAGGATTACAAACTCTCAGTCTCACTGTGAAGCAGATAAACATTATCACCATTCAATAAACATGAAGCTTGGTCAAGCTGACATGGTGAATATGTGGCCAGCCAAGCTTGACACCCAAGAGTGGTCCAGTCTCCTGTCATGAACAGCAGCTTCTGTAAGCAGTAAATCTAGCAAAGTAACAAGACAATCAAAAAGGTTTCCCAGTTTCCCATTCAACATTTCCCTTTCTGCATCACATTTTCCAATTTTCCTACAGAGTTCAGTGCTCTGTGACAAATGTGTTTGCCATTGACAAGGCTGGACTTGAGCACAGCACAATTTTTTGCTGTGTCCACATTTCACTGCAAGAAGACCGTGGTTCGGATCATGGGTCTTATGAAAATTAATGTCTAGCTTGCCACTGACTTCAAGGAATTCAGAATTTCCTCTGCTGCACTTTGTGCAATGTCCAGGAGCCACGGAGGGCTGATTGCTGAGACCAGTGTTCCAATAATTAATGGAAGTAATGGAGAAACAGAGTGGATCCAATTAAAAAGCAAAGAAAATAAGCAACAGTGAAAATACAAACAAATAAAAATAAAATGATTTGCCTCTTCATGGCAATGTTCTTTGCAAAGTCAGGTATGAAAGGTTTTATTTCAAATGCCTTAGGGCTGGTGCATCAACAGGAGTTTTGGAGAAAAGCAACATTTACTATAATGAAGGAATACACAGCAGACCTTTGTAAAAAAAACAAAGAGCAAACAAACACACAAAACCCACCAACAAACTAAACAAAAAAATCTACAAGTGTTTCCAGTCTCTATGCCTCCATGGGGCAGCTGTTTCTCATCAGTCTCAAATGATGGGAATTGTCCAGTAGCGATCATGAAAATATCCATCTGAGAAAGTTACACGAATTCTTGCAGGATCCAACTCACCCTGCTGAGGGCTGAGCAAACGACCTGCTAACACAGGGGAGATTTATATTATTAGGAGAGCTACCCACAGGTTTTATTATTAAGTTTCACACCAAACTTTTTACACAGGAGAAATTAAAAAATGACACGGGCAACAATGTTGATATCCTAAGGGTAATTCCAGCCCTGATAGTTTACATTGTGATGTGACTGAGGACTGCAAACAGGTGAGACAATTTGATGTTGAGATCAACAGAGTGAGAGTGCTCTGCAGGTGCCTCTGCCAGTGCTGGTGTCTGTTTCAAACTCTCTCACTTTGAAGAACATAATGGAGACACTGAGGTTTGCTAAATTCTGACCTGAATGCTTTTTTTACAACATTGCAGGTCATGTTTTCTGCCTCTTCAGTCACCAGCTGCCAATGTTAAGTTCATGCCAAGGTGCTACTTCATGCTCTTAATAACAATCCAATTTCTGTAATGAAATGTTTGGAATACAGAGTTCTTATCTGGGGCAAATTCCATGTGAAGGACCTGCCTTGGTAGATAGGTGGATACTTCCAACTCACTAATGTAGCTTATGGAATATATTATTAGACAGGTAGAGAGCTACTGCCTTGTTGCACTTCATATGTTAAGAACTGCTTAGTATAGTGAAGAATCTTGTTACTGAAATCCAGAAATATGAATATTTTAAGTGAAAGTGAAATACTTTTACTGCAATATTATAATCTGGACTTTGATCAAAGAAATCAGCTGCTTTGCACTTTATGTTTCAGATGAACTACAGCATGTCTGGAAAATGATATGATGAGTGAGGCCTTATCATAAGTGACAGGAACAGGCACATTTGCTGGAAATTTCTATATTATAGAATTACATTAATTTCCATATTGTGGCGCAAGCCAGACAGAATATTGCCTGGTGCTGCACACAAGGAGGGGGGAATCTGTAGACTACTATTTGAGGGCTGAGCTATGGAGATCCAGAACAAAACTCCCAGTTTTCTACTGGAGGTTTGTTCAAGGTTGCACCAAGCTGTAATTTATTTTTGTGTCTGTATGGAGTCTGGCGATCTGAGCATAACATTTCTGCTTTCAGATCCGTAACATACAGAGGATCAGTTACTGTCAATGGAAATCCCTTCTGGGGACTGAATATAACCTGAGAGAAAGATGGGTACGGAGATCTGAGAAGGAAATTCTTGCCCTGCAGTGGGAAAGGCGCTCAGGAAAACACTTGGCTTAGCAATCAGTCTTTCCACACAACTCACTTCATAGCAGAGAGGTACTGGTTTTCTACTACCTTGGACCCTTTTCCCAGCCATATCTATGAAGAGAGTCCAATCTGAATCTCCAGCCTTTTGGACGGTGAGCCTGGTACACAACTGGGCACCAGGCCCAGGAACAGCAACCCGCATTACAGCAGGTTCTGCTGTGTTCAGTGCTCCTCCCACAGACATGATGTGTAGGTCAGATCCCCCAGATGGGCAATCACGTAGCAAAAGTTCTCTGCAACACAATTTAGTGGTGGCTTGGCAGCGTACTACTTTTAACAGTTGGACTTGACAATCATAAAGGTCTTTTCCAACCAAAACGACTCTATGATACCACCTTCTCCCCTTCAGCTGGGAACCACAGGATGGGTGAGGGAAGCACTGGGATTGGGGTGTTGCAAAATAAGGTTTCCTGGACCCTGAGCATCCAGATCTTGACCCTGGCTTGACTGCATGATCTGGAAAAGAGCTCACGGTTGCTACACCCTCATCATCACTCTGTCCACCAGACCTGGCTGGACATTACAAAGTTGGTCATGGCAAATTGGGTTTCTGGCTGGGACCCATACAAAGAGGACAGCAAATGTCCTGGTATGACTTAACTATCAGAAACAGCACTGAGACAGAAAGTACATGTGCTGCTCTAACTATGCATTAAAACAAAGCAAAAAAACCCCAAATTCACCAGGCTTTTTTCCTAAGCTAAACTGAATTTATGGACATTCTATGAGTAACTTGAGTTGAAAATTACATTCCTGGTCCAAAGCCCCCTTAATGTCACTCTGCTCAAATTCCTAGAACCTGGATATACCACCAAGCAATGCAACCTTTACAACACACCAATGCTCTGGATGTTTAATAGTGCTGAACATCAGCCTGAGCTCTGGTCCCACCCAAGTCAGGTCAGTGAGATTAACAACACCCCACAAGGGAAAATTAATTAATGTTATGGCAAGAACTTTTTGAAAATCCTGCATCTCTCACTTTACTGGTGTGGGGTTGATTTTTTGGTTTTGGTTGGGTTTTTTTGTTTGTTTGGCGTTTTTTTTTGTTTTGGTTTTGGTTTTTTGTTTTGGTTTTGGTTTTGTTTTTTTAAATTATTAGATTTCAACTGAGAAAGGCAAAGCTGGTAAAAATACAGAAATAATAGCAAAGAAATATTGTAGACATCCCATAATACCTAACTCAGTAACTGGCATGGCTCATCTGATCACTTACTCTACTTCCCATTTAAATGGGGTCTGTAAATAAGCACTGAGCAGATATATAACCCATATGCTGAATTTTATTTTTGCTATTATAATAAAAGCCACGGAGAGAGATTCATGATAACATGAATCCTCACTCGACTGCACAACATTCATTACATTCTGATGATGCCTTTAGCTCTCAGAGTACAAAGAGAGTTTTACTTTTTTTTTTTTTTTTTTTTTTTGGCAATTTGCATGAAAAGTACAGACCATTTAGTCTTTGAATTAATCAAAATATCTCTGTCTTCACTGAATAAATATATTTGAACACATGAATAAATAATATATTGAGTAATATAATGAAACTCATTTAAAAAAAGACTGAGAACGAGGTCACAGTTTTTATTAAATGTGACATTTTCCACAGTGTTTATACTGCAAGAGATAATAATGGCCTATATATTTTGAAGTGGGTAACAAACCATCAAAAATCAACTTTAGATAAATTAAAGTATCTTAATTTTCAGCAAGCACTGGGCTTTTAACCTGACTTTCAGGAAGTCAGGTTAAGATGATTGAAGATGAAACCTGAACTTATGCGCCTGGGATAAAAATCTTCACTAAAACCAAAGCAACCACTTAATTGACAGTCAGTCCTAATAAGTAGGGCTCCAATTGAAAGGTGAGCCTTACTGAAGTGCTCAGGCTCCTCCCTTATAATTAAATAGAAATATTTCATTCAGTACTTGCACTTCAGCTATAGACATACCATAAATACAATATATTGATTATCTTAAACTTAAATGTTAAGTTTACACAAGCAAGTCGAGAAGTCCTATAGACATAAACAGGAACCAAGCTTGAAAAAGTCTTATGGAAACCCACCAAGCCAGATACAAAATCTATTCACTAACAGTTGACTTGAGGACAACTCTATTTTACTTGGCTGCCTAAAACCATTGCTTGCCCAGACAAGCAATGTCCCTGCAAACAGGAACATAAGTGAAGCAGGTACTGGCGATTAACTCAATTAATTTGCAAAAAGAGAAGGAAGGAAAAAGATGACAGCTTAAACAGTGAAACCGATGGAACAGTCCCTTCAACACCACCAACACCTCACTTTGTGCTTGGTGTCCCACCAGACAGTGTTTGATGAGCAGTAAGAAAAGACTGGGCATATCAAAGGATGGTAGCAGCCAGTTGCCAGATAGCTTCAATTTGCTTCTCTCTGCTCAGGGCTCATTCCAGTTAGCACAGGTATCAGCACCCCAATAAAACCACAATGAAAAACCTAACTCTAAGACAGATCTATAATGTTGTCCATCATCACCACATTTGATTGCTGTAATTAAAATGGACCTTCACCATGCTTCACCTCTTGTAACTGTGACTCCATGTTAGGCTATTATTACTATGCTCCCAGCTGGCTGACAAGATGAGTTTTATTGGTTAAAATATCATAGCAAGCTATGGGGATAATTGGAAAGGTTTGTCTTGCACTGCTCTTTCTTCCAAGATTGTGGTGCAAAGGTTACTTTGCCACTTACATGTCATAGGCTGTGAGGTCATAGCACAATGGGTTAAATATGCAGACCATTCGATGAAGCTACCTAATTCAGTGCCTTAATTTGCCAGTCTTCTCCAGCTGAAAGAGATTCAAGTCCAAGGTTAATCTCCATACCAATCAGGATGGACAAAGCCAACCCTGGGCCTGAGCTCTGGTCTGCTCTGTCTATTCCAGTGCTGAGGGCTCCTCTGCTAGGTGCCATACAGCCCATTCTCTAACAGTCCCAGGGTTTATCCTGATCTGGGCCTTCTGGATGGTTTGGAAATGGTCATCCTGGTTTGGAGGTGAGGAGGGTAAGCTGCAGGGAAGCAATCTGTGCCATGGCAGTTCATCTCCTGGCCAGAGTAGGAAGCCTGTCTCTTTTTGCTCACTGTTATATCCCAAGCTTTGTGTTTGCTCCACTCTAAAAAGCCAAATGTTTTGGCTTATACTCTGATACACCTTTGAGTTTAAAAGTCTTTTTGTTTTTTTGGTTTCCACTAATAAAATAGCTGATGAAGCTCATCATTTTAACCTTTTCATCAAAGCCTTTATAAATCTCCCGCATCTTAATGCAGTGAATTTTCTAGTGCAGTGCAGTTATTTGCCCAAAGCAATACTGAGAAAGCACAATGCAAGCAGTGCTCTTGGCAAACCATGAGGATTAGTGATGAAATGATCTGCAGTGGGGCTGGCCCACGGAACCTGCAGAGAAAGAGCTCAAAGACATTAGCTGACTACACATAAACTAATAAACTTCCTCACAATCACAAAAAATTAATTTAGTCTCACAATAGCTCGTGTTGAAGGCTGCCTTTAGGCTGTGATAAGCTCTCTCCATCTAGCAAGTTTGCCCAGCAGTCCTGAGAGGAACTTTCTGTAGCAGGAATGCACCAGTGGTTTCTACTGCTGTGCTCAGGTACTTCAGCAGCTGAGGATGGAGGGGGGAGATGAAGGAGGGAAGTTTGGGAGATGTTCTTGGAAAACCAGTGAGAAATTTCAGATAGGAACATTTATAGCCCCGCATGAGTAATTCAAGTTGTAAATCAGTGCCAATCACACTGCTGTCTGTGACACTGCAGAAGGAGGATAGAGATACTTCCCCAGTTCCAGCCAGTTAACTCAGGCATACCATAAATTACAAATCCCAATGATTATCCAAAGTCAATTTAACAAGTCTTTGCCTTTAAGAGTGCTTAAGTAAATGAAGTGAATGAAATACAACCTTCAATGGAAACATCAGTGCTTCTTGGATACGGCTCACATAGCTTGCATTCAATAAAATGGCATTGCTTTACAGACACTCCCCCAACCTTCCTTTTCATCCTGAAACATTGGTACCTCATGTCCCTTTAACTCTCATTTAGCCAATAATGCTAGCAAATTCCATGTCATAACCCTTGTTATGCAATTAAAGGAAAATTGATACAAGTGCTAACTTTGGGCTCCATGTTATTTGATTTATGTCTGTTACTCTTGATACAAGCCTGCTCAGAGGGGACCAGATAGCTAAGACTTCACTAGTATCATTAATATAACTCTCACTTTTATAAACAACATCCTCTGTTAGCTGACACCTTCCTTGGATGCTCTGAGCACAAAGGAAGCATATTCTGGGGGTGCTTTCAGCAACAATGTAGAGACAGCCCTGAATTTTTGTAAGAATGAGGCTGGGATTGGGCACTGTGGGACAGCAAGGCCCCAGCCATGCCAAGGTTGGTGTGGAGAGTCAGTGTTAAGCTCTCTACACTGCCTGACACAGTGAGCTTCAGAAGTTTCCATGAAGCTTCCTTAAAAGAAGTCCTCATGTAACATTGCCTGGAAGGAAGGTTTCTCCTCCAGGCTGAAGGTGCATGGAAAATGTGACTCTGTGTGTGGTAAATACACCCTATGAGAGCTAAACCTATGAGGTTTTGGAGAACCTATGAAGGAAGAACGCACAGGGTAAGGTTCTCCAGCAGAAGATGCCAGGTTGGATGGTGCCAAGGAATAGGTGGCAGGAGCCACCATAATATGGACAGCTAAAGGCAAATAAATAAATGAAACAAAAGTAAGGGGAACTGTGTGAGCACAAAGATGAAGAAACCGAAAGACCAGAACTGACATCGTAAGAGAGATGCCCCGCATTACATCTAGGCACTGGGACAAAGGGTACTCAAATGTTTTTGGTAGAAAAGTCTCCCATCCTGGCTGCCTTTCACCAGGATCAGAACAGGCATGTGGTATTCACATTTCAGGAGAAAATAAAAATTAAAAAAAAAAAAAAAAAAAAAAAAAAAAGTACTTGGCAATAATGCTACTTTTACCAACTACTACTGCATCTCCGGGCAAGGAACATTAACCCTTAGGCACAGTCTTCCTGTCCTACAAAATGCAGTTGGCAATTCCTACTCCTGCTCGACATGTATAACTATATGCATTTTCTCAGCCTTTAAAAGATTAAGTACTTCATGTTGTTTGATTTATTTCTGTTATTCTTGATACAAAACACACAAAACTGTGATTCACATTTTAGTATTGATCCTGTAATTAGTTCAGTGCAGGTAAGCCTTCACGCTAGACAAAATCCTACATTTACTCACTTGGATGCCATTATAAGATTGGGCTTTAGATGCTAAACCTTTACAAAGAATCCTATTTCACAGTAGCCAAGAGCCTGTTTCACACCGTGTAATGGTATCTTATCTGAACTAGACTTCTCATGCAATTTGCATGACCACCCTTGCATATGCATCCAGATGGGACATCAAGAGCACCATCCTTGTTACCCAGCTGCTACTCCTGGGGAGGAAGCATCAAACAGCCAGCGTTCCATGGGAGCCCCTGATCTGGCTCATGCTCCTCTGTCACGTCTCCTTATCTTAACAACCATCTGATGTCTCGGAGGCTCATCTCTAGTAGTTCATGACAGCAATGCATTGGCTGCTGTCTGTTTTCTGCATGCTCCTTACAGCTCGGTGTTATCACCGCTGCCACACTGCATCATCCTCTACTGGGCTGGAGGAAAGGCAGGATGCTTGCATGGTATGGTTGAGGAAGCTGTGCCCAAAAGGTACAGCACCCGAAGTGCAGCAAATTCAGGGAATACCAGCAGAACCTGCTAAGCACTGGATCATCGCTTTAAACTCTCCCTACGGAAAGTTAAGCAAGGCCCTGACCCGCTTCTGTGCTTTACTGGAATGGCTTATTAATGGTTTGGGTGTTTGGTGAGTCCCCTGAGGCTGGAGACTTTATCCATCATTTAGGTGCTGGAGAGAGTGCAGAGAAGAGCAATAGGGTAGGCATGGTGCTTTGGGAAACGCTTTAGTGGTGCAGTGGTGTAGGACTGACATTTGGACTTGATGATCTTGAAGCACCTTTCCAACCATCATGATTCTATGATTCTAGGGTCCTTCCACTGAAGAGTGCCACGGGATGTGGAGAGGGTAGAACCCTGGATCCTATGACAAGCCATCTTACTGAACCCTGCCATGAGGTCTCCACCACCAAGCCACAAGGCTACCAGGCCAGAAGGGCCAATCCTTCCAGCTGCAGTGATATCTGCCTCTGTCAGCACTTTGGGTGGCTGGTGATCAGTCTCTTCTGCCAGGCTCTGGAGCAGCTAAGGATAAAGCCAGTGAACCCAGGAACATTCCTCCACCCCTACCATCTGACCTGTCCTCACCCTCCTCTCACCACAGACAAAGGAGCAGTATTTGCTCTGCACTAAAGCAACTCTGCAGCTTCAGAGAAATTACCAATTTAGTTAGCAAGAGTAAAGCTTAAAAAAAAAGCACAATACTCTGTGTATATTACCATACTCCTGAGTCTGGTATGGTAGTCTGTTCAGAAAGTTCCTAATCAAACTGGAGTTTTGACAAAAAAAAACACCACCACACAGTCACGTAAACAACAATGACAAATCCTGCTGAACTTTGCATGGCTATATTTTTTCCTGCTGGAAAATTATAATTTAGTAGATTATACTAACTCTAAACATTTCACAAGATCTTTCACTGCTACTAGCATAACTCCCACAATTAAACACTAAACAGTACCCATGCATCCAGAACATTACATGAAAAGCTGCAGTCCTTGGCTATTTTGGGCTTCGTTTTCAATCTCATTCACAAAATGCAATTGCAGATTTTCTTTTAGGCTTTTCCATAAAGGTAAATTCTTCTCATCACAACTGATTTAGAAGCAAATCAGAGACCTAGCCAGTAACGCAGACTTATTTTAGACATTCAGCACTCCAGTTGGCATCACTGTGTGAGCTGAAATAAGCTTGTCCTTTCATTCAGGAGAGAGAAGGGAGCTGTTTGTATGGATGGACATTACAGGCACTGTCTGCTTCAGAGCGTGCATCCAAGAAGTGGCATTCAGCTGATTTAGCTACTGACCTGAACAGATCATGTATTAGAGGTCTTCTTATTTAGTCTTGTTTTTGAGAAAATATCAGACTCTGACTTAGTTCATCATCTTGATGCAACCATGCACTTCAGTGTGCATTTAACATTAAGCCTATGCTTGTTATTGTGGAAATCAAGCAGCTGTTCTGCCACTTTGCAGAACTGTGCCTTCTGCTTTTTAAGAAATAGCTACAAAAAGAGATAGAAGAAGTTAAGTCAATCCCCCATAATGTGCTATGAAACTTTGAGGCCTTGCAAAATCATCATTATTATCATCATCTCTTTACATGACTGCTACAGTTTCTCAAAACAGAAGAGTGCAATTACCCACACATTTTGGGGGCAAAATGTGTGGCTCCAGTGAATCTTGCCATGCAGTATGTGGCACTGGATGTCATGGCAAAAGGAGCAGCTCCCACACTATTATCTTCTTTTATTGCTACTCCCTTTAAGAGTTGAAGAATTTACTGAGGAAAGCTTTGTTATCAAAAGTGTCACCACAAAGTGAAGATGAAGACCGAGAAACAATGCAGCACTAGATAGAAATGCATAGCTTCCATATTCCCAAACTAAGCAGTAGGGATGGAGAATCTGTTAAGAATTCACCTTCCTTGAGGAAACTTTGTTAAAATTGCTTTCTGGTGTTTTTAAGCGGGGCTTGCTTGAGGTGATAAAGTCAGTGGAATCACCTAAGTCCACAGTAGTAGTTCCATACAAGATTGAGTTTTCTGGTTTGATCAGGTTCGTCATGGCTTTAGCTTAAGACTGTTGCAGAGGACAAGCTTTTCCTGCAGGGCACCAACTTTTCCTACACTGGGACATGTTCAACAACATTTGCTTCCACAAGCAAACAGGAAATAGCATCCTGTGAGACTGCAGCAATCACATACTTGGGCTGTCGTCCATGCATTTTACTGCTCCTCTATGGAGTATTTTTTTAATGGCCAGATGTGAGAGTAAGGAGAGCCAGCACCATGTGACTAGTCCTTCTCCCATGCCAAACGTCCTGCTAAGCCACCAACACTGCCCTTCTCCAGCAGTGGATCTGCCAGGAGGCACAGCTGAGAGCAGCTGCATCACCCACCTCTTCCTCATGCAAGGTCCATTCCATATCAGCAAGGTGTGACACCAAAATCCTGGCTTTTCATAATGTGTGCAGACCAAGCATTCCAATCCTTAATATACAAGCACTAGCCTCAAATAAATTGATGTTTCAGAGGGATTTAATATTAGCCAGCTTGTCTCCTTAAACTTTTGTTTCAAAGAAAAGCTGTTTCTAGGCCTTCAGAAATAATGCTAAGGATAGAAAGTACAGAGGTGTCCTTTACTGGGACAGGTAGTTACAGTTTTCTCAAGATGTCAGACTTGCACTGCGTTTTAATTTTGAAAAAAACCTGACCCTGTTGCCTACATGATAGGGATTTATTATGCCATAAGATTGGTTTTGGACTAATGTCCGTGAAAGTACATACTGGGGGGAAACCTCACCCTATAACCTACTGGGAATGTCATGGGCAAATGCTCCTGTGCATGGAACAGTGGTCAAACAGGGTTCACACCTCTTCTGTAAAGAAAGGATATTGGGAGCAACAAGGAAGGAAAGCAGAAGCATTTGCCACACTGGCTATTGCCATGAGCTACACATTAGGATGCCTCAAGTTAGAAAAGCCCTTGGGCCATGTATAACTACACAATCAAAGTCTGTTTTATAACACCCACAGGGACTGTGTTATGGTCACCAGGCATCTTTAATCCTACTCTTTTTTAAATTCTGAGAGAGTGACTTCTTTTTCATGGATTCCTGCATGTAGCCCTGTTTAACTTAAAGTTAGTGATTACCATGACTCCCAATAATAATGGAACTAAGAAGATTCCAGGGAGTGCTTGTGTCAGGGAAACAGAAGAGGCCCCAAAGAGAAGTACAGACGTAGCCTCAGATTTGCTAAGAAAATTGTTGTAAATTATGTTAGTTTGTGGGGAAGAAAAAAAAAAAAAAAAAAGTTGAGAAGTGTCAATATAAGGAAAATGACAAAGATGAAGGGGACAGTTACTTCCTAAAAAATATTTTCTTTAGCCAGCTACCCACAATAAACAATCCTTTGCTAATCCCCTTAAGCGCTCTACCAACACGAACACAGGCAAACACACTAAATTCTTGGAGAACACAGAGCTTTTTCTCTCTGCAAGAATAATGTAGGCCCCAGAATCCATAATCTTCAGGATGCTGACTATTTTGGTCTATTACTTGAGCAGAGACAGCAGGCCTACTGTCAAGAGCAACAACAGAGCTTTTATTCTTGGAACCAAACACAATTATTTCCGAAGCTGAACTCACAAACTGACTCACAGCCCTGTCAATCAAATTAATATCAACATGTTCCCAGATACAGCACAACTGTAGGAAATGAGTTACTGCTCAAGGGAGATTCCCTTGAGGTGAAGTTCACTTCTGGCAGACCAGCACCAGGAGACCCTTGGAAACCAAGGGAGGAATGTGAAACCAACTTGAGAATAACCACTGTCTTGATTGATCATGGATTATTCACTCTCAGTTCTGCCTTAACAAATTGTCAGGATCTTAGGGCATACGATCTACAGAGATTTACAGATATTACACAGAATTACAAAACTACAAATGGAAGCCAGACCTCTACCTATACTCAGTGTTCTTATTAAGCAAAAGCTACATTCAAGACAATGAAACAGCCTGCAATGGATTTGATCACTAAAGATAAGCCTCTCTTGCTGAGTTAATTCAGGTGACTGAAGCTGTTTCTAAATGGCCATCCTGCAAAGCTTCACTTGAGATAGCACATCCTCCCAGGTACATCACACCAGACAGAGAAAAGCCTTGAAGGGGAAAACTGCCTAATTTCCTGGGATTTCCTTTAGCAGTCAACAGGGTGAAATCCTATTTATCCTTCTGGGTACACTATGAATAGCAGAAGACCCTCAGGCAATATGCAAAGAATATCATTGCTTGAGGAGAGAATGGTCCTTACCACAGCTTTGCTACAGAGAGTTCCAATAAGCATCTGGAAGAAAAAAAATATCTGAATACATTGCCAGGTGGGGCTGCTGCCCCACTGCCTGAGCAGCACTACATCCAGAAGGGCAGGTTTTGTGTGTGGTCAAGGACTCAGAAATCATCTGAGCTGATGCTGTAGAGAAGATAAAATCTCAGTTTGCATCTCACTTGAAGCTCTCTGTTACACAAATTCAGTTGCAGAAACACAAGACACAAGGATGATATTTCACACACCTGGGAATTTTCTAGTGCAGTGGCTGGAGCTGTTAAAAGACCAGCAATTAACATAACCACATCTCACTCTATGAGAGGTCACTGTTATTCAAGCCAAAAGCTGAGATCACTTTCCAGGACATCTGCTTACATGTTCCTCAGCCTCCACTAACTGCAGTGTAAGGGTGCTACATCACATGAATATACTGTACACCAGTGCTTTGTGATCACTGGTTTATAAGAGTGTAGAGCAAGACTCGGAAACTGCTTTAAGTAACCTCTACTAAATGAGGTTGAAATGTATGACAGGGTCCCTCTTACTTTTTGAGCTCTCTGAGTAACACAACAGATTAGTTTAATCCTAGAGGATATAAAATCCAATCATTCTGCCACAGCAATTCATGCACTGGATATTAACAGGCCCTAAACATCAGCCATGGTAATTACTGTAGGAGGTGAGAAAGTACACAGGGCCTGGGAGATGCTTTCAAGGGAAGAAGTCCATCAGCCTGCTGGCAGAGGGAGCTTAGGTCATGTCCTCATTGCCTCTCACTTGCCCTCAACTTCCCATTACTTCAAACAACTAAAGGGGATGGAGAATAATGTGGCCACAGAAGTGGAGGCAGACACGTTCACTGAAGCCGAGATACATTGCTCCTGGTGAAAGGTGCTTGACTTTCACTGATTTTGCTTCTGCTCCTATTCCTTTCACTCATTTTGCTTCTGTCTGCAGCACAGAGCTGCCCCATGTCCAGGCACTGCTTTGAAGTGGGTGGAAGAGCTCAGGATGCCTCTCAAACTAGACTGAAGAGATGTTTTGATGGAGCGTGTACTGATAAAACCCACTGCTGGCAATGGGGTCTTTACTGTTTGGTCTAAAAAGGTGACTCCACATTGGGACTTATGGCTGTGCACATGGCTCTGTGTCAGGGACACATTTTATATGTATATGCATAGGCTGTTTTAAATGCCTGCAATCACTGAGTCTACAAAAGAGAGAAAAACTTGCGGAAGAGAAAGCCCACTAGCAAAAGGGACTTCTTTGGGTCTTAAAAGAGGACACAGATTATATGCTACCTTTCCATGGAAAAGTGAATTTTGCATGCTATTTTCTATCTTCCCTTCAAGTATCCGATCCTGGTTTTAGCCTCCAGTCCTACTCAGAAGAATACTCTGCCTGCACTCCTGTGAAAGCTCAGAGTTAACTCTTTAGTGGCTTGCAGTACCCATTTTCTGGAAGCAATCACAGATCAAGCACTCTATGAGTTATTTTTCTTTCAGGTATTTTCAACCAAGGATGGACAAACATTTTCAAGCTTCAAGCTAACACAACAGTACCTTTAACAAATTTCTGAGCAAATGTTGAGTTTCAAAGCCCATTAAGGAGAGCTAAGAGGTGATCATTGGGCAGTCTTTTGCTAAGCAAACTCACCATCAAAGCAGAAGAGAAAGGAATAATATAAATTGACAAAAGTCAAGAAATCATTACAGGAAGGAGGAGAAATACATAGATGATTGTTCAACATACTTAAAAGAGATGCCCAAGGAATCTAACATTGTAGAGCATGTAGTCAGACCAATAGTTTGGCCACAAGTAAAATAAGCAGATCCTAGATATATACTGTTGCTTAGGCACATGCTTTCTCCAGAAAAGAAAAATCAGATTATTTATTTGTAGAATTTTTCTTTTTCACACACACACAAATTATTCAACAACTCTAGCCTGCATCAAGACAATGATTCCAGAACACTGTAACTGCAGTCTCTTTGTAAATTGTCAGGCCATCTTACATTACCTGTACACTGAAAAGGCAAACTAAAGAAAATTAATTGCAAATAATGAGCTGGATTGGTTAACCCCATCTGAAGCTGACTCAGGAATCTGACTCCTCCAGCATCTAAATGTTATCTCCCATCAGCACAATCTCTAATAGGAACTAAACTCCCAGTTAGGAAAATAAGTTTTCACTGTGACCATTTTTTTGGTCTACTTACACAGGTCAGCAAACCTCCAATTTCATAATCTTTCCACTTTGACATAGTTTAGTCCACCGTGGCACATACTTTTACATCTTTGTGTAAGTGATCAGGTCTTCAAGAATTAACAACCCTTTAAAATGCTGTTTTTCAGTACACAAAACTATTGATCTGATTCCATTTCAGAGCTATAAAGAAGGACGTAATCAAAGCAAGTGCAGCCCAGGAGAGCGATGGCCATGCTTTCCCCCTTCCCAAATCAGGGGTTGCACAGACCACCAGAAATTCAGCAGTGGCTGGGAAAGATGCCTCTCAAAGAGGCACCGTGCCACCTGGCAGCTGCCTGGCAGAATCCTGTTTCTGTGCAAGATTCTCACTGATTACAGACCCTGTCCGAAGAGGAAACCACTTCCTTGGAGGGGACACCACGACCTTCTGCTTCTGCACCTCACCTTGGCAGCCGTGCCAAATGTTGCTGGCCCCTGGCATACTATTTCTCTCTGCTGTAGACAGCAAAACAGATCTGGATTGAGTAACATACACAAGTTCAAATTCTGCCCTCTGTTACCAGCACTGTCAGCCAGGGGGATCTGTGTCAGAGCATTAGGATGTATGTCTCATGTCTGAGCTTCTTGCCTTGTAAACCTGATCTGAAGCTTGCTGAAGTCAAAGGAAGCCTTTCATTATTTTCAGTGAGCACGGATCAGCATGGCTTTAAACCTTAATCACAATACCTTCTAAACACAGCCTTTCATACCTGAACACTGTGTGAAGCTGAAAAAAAGAAATATGCTATATATAAACACGTGGAAGAAAGCAATATGAAATTCTTTATAAGTTTCCTATAATACTCTTGTGAACTGAATCCTTCCACTCATGATTCATAAGAACCCTTCATTATCTTCCTGGGTACATCAGAAGAAACAGCCTAGCCTCACTTTTCTATACTTTATTTTTACTTAGTGCTGGAATACCAACGACAAAGGAGAGTGCTAAATTTCCCAGATAGCAAATCCAGAGTTTGAGTCACTGTTTTAAAAGATTATGTAACATGAAAAAATCTCCGATAACTCCATCTCCTCCGAATGCAATGCATTTTGGCACAATAATTGCTCTGAAGCAAAGACAGAAAAAGGCAGCTAGTGAAAACACACTCCATTGCCACCCAATACTCCATCCTCCCACAGTGCCATTCAACTGCTCTCAAAATTATCCCCCATAAAATTGAATTCCTAACTTCAGAGGGCTACACACTCTGTGGAAGTCTAATTATGGCATTTCTTGAACCTGTGAGACTGACTTTGACTCTGTGTCTTCTTTAGGTAAGGGTAGGTGCCATATAGAAGCAATTTTTTGCATACTGATGGCTCTAGCCCAACATCAACATGGAGAAATTCAGAGACTCTATATGCACACAGCAATTAAACTGTATTTTAAGAACACGTGGTTATATTTTTCTTTCACTCTTGTACAACATTGTCTGCAATGTAACTGGCATACTCTGAGCTCTTCAAGCAAGGCAGAAGGTATCACACAGTACCTGCTGTGTGCTTTAATATCACTTTGCTTGTCTAAGGAAAGCCCCACAAATTACAGGCAGCACTTGATGGGGGAAATTAAAATATCATCTACATTGCAACCGCTCTGCCGCCAGCTGTATGGATCACATTTGAGATGCAGCTGCTGTATAAACAGAGCCATTTTCCAGTTTTACCTAAGGCAGACGGTTAAGAAGGTTTCAGCTGCTACACAAAAGATTGTGAAGCTTTCCTTGCCTGCAAATATAGTCTCTGCAGAGCCACAAATGTTTTGAAGCCATGTTGCATTTCGAATCTTCCCTGAATAGGCCAAGTATATCAAACGGGTATTACTCAGCTTTTCTTTGTTGTTATGTATATATGCCGAAGGAAGAACTCTTTATTAACAAACTATGTTTTCTTAAAAGAAATGTGGAGTTTCAACTTCCTCATGTCTCATAATCCTCACAAAGCAGGATAGTGTGTACTCTGGGAGGTGTTTAACTTGAAATTTGTTGAAACAAAGGGCTCTGAATTTTACCAGTGCTAAGTCTTTTACTTGCTGCAGGCCAAAAAAAAAAAAAAAAAAAAAAAAAAAGGAAAAAGAAAAAAGGAGGTGTGAGCATGTGAGCAGTCTCATCAAGCTATTATCTTTGGGTTTCACTATGACTGCCACCTCCTGCTCCTGAAGCAAGCTGCTCTGATAAAAAGAAATGGCATCAAACTGCAATTGAGACAAAATGCAGAAATGTAGATAGATCACATCAAGCTGACCAATAAACCTTCTTTCATTGCCTTTCTCTGATGGTGTTTCATTTCTCTGTGGGACATGCAATAGAAAAGAAAAGCATTCAGATGAGGAAAAAAATTGAAATAGAACACAAAATTTGTCTGTAATTTTAATGCTAGCAGTCGATTCATGCCACGGGAGGGTGGGGGAGCAGTTCTGTGGCAGTCTAAGTATCAATGATCATTTTTTTCCAGCATCACCGTAGCAACACTGTAGTTATTGTCAATGAAGCATTTTCATTCTAAGGTGCTATTTTTAGATGATTTTACCTTTCCAGAAGAATTATCCTCTGGGCTGCAATTTATCATGTTTGTTCCCTGGCCCACGGGTGAATTTTAGTGGGACCTTTATTTTATTTTTAAAGCAAAACCAACCAGTTCTGGTTTTCCCCCCACAGACACTTCTGCACTCAGCTCAAAATGTCTCTGCTTTCACAACTCAGACCTGGCAAGTATCTATGAGGACTAAGCTCCTGAAGGAATTAATAACAGATCGACCTGCCCCAGTAACCACTGGTAAAAGGAAAAGGAAGAACAAATACATTTTCACCACGTGGAAAAAGGGGCAAAGTGGGGACATTTGCAGGAGGCTGAAGACCCAGCTTTCTCCAAGGCTGGAGATAGTGGCTGTAGCAACCTCCTTTGCTTGTGCCTCATCCATTCCTGGCAGCTTCCCAAATCTCAGCCTTTCACCCATCACATCATACCAGCAGGACAGCAACCACTCTCTACAGGGTATCCCTCTTAACTGGGATGCTCCTGCTTGAGCTGTCCCATCAGTGCAACTTTGTGACAACCAACCTGTCCCAGACGCTGTTCTGCACCACTGTGGATGAAAAGAAGCATTTGGGAAGGTTACCTGTGGAGAAAGTGCCACTAAGTGTCCCGGGCACAGCACATTCTGCATTAGAAGAGGCTAATTATGTATTTATTCAGCAAAAACACAGGACTGAGGTTGCCACACATGTCCACAGAGTTTCAGTTCAGAAGCACTGAATGGATATAGTAATGACTCGAGATCATGCCTAATCAAGCAGCCTACAAGCAGGAGATGATTAGGCACATGCAGACACGAGATCCAAAGGAGCCCTCTGCTCCTACTGCTATAGTTAAACAGATGCTGCACCTACTGAGTGGTAACTGCGCTCCAGCAACACGTTGAATTGGTACAACTACTCCAGTATAATCCTCTCTCCCCACATAAAATGCAGATAAAAATCCCTACCTTGCTGCAAAACCTCAGGTTTCTAAGATTTGAGGGGTCGAGGAGTGATATGGGGGTGAGGGGACTGTGTGATCAGGATGAGAACCCCCAACGCACTGCTGCAAGAACCAGGTCTGATGAGGAAAGGCTCTGTGTGACTTTGGGCCAGGCAGCAATGGTGTGCTTAGCATTGCTATGAGAGGGCACAGTGCCAGACTGACCCACATGCTGGTGTTGGTTTGCTGGAGGTACCATGGGAGGCCCTTAGGGTTTTTTTCATCCAGACATAACTTCAGTCTCTAAACCATACCATCTCCACAGCTCAGAGTTTTGTTGTGAAATGAAACAGGGTAACAGGCAGTGAAAAGGGTAAGTCCCTGGCCAAACATCACTTGTTCTGCCATACAGCACCTTGTGCAGTGGGGGCACAGGTCTGTATAAAGGTAGAGGAACACTTTCCTATTCACATGGTTGAATAATATTATTGTCTGAAACCGCAGTCTGCTTTTGGGGTCTGAAAACTGTTTCCAAGTCCCATGGTTTCCTTCACCTTCCCTCCCCCTCCACCCTTCCAAGCTGTGTCGAGCACAACCCCTTGCAAAGGTGCCATCCTCATGCACTGGCCCTCCCAGCAAACATCCTCCTGGCAGCCACCCTTGGGAGGGATTTGGGAGCACTTCCGAGCCTCTCACCCCATCCCAACCCAACAACTTTCATCAAGCCCTTCATAGCAATAACATGCTTTGCTCAGAGCCACAGTCTTAAGATACCAGATGCCTAAACTCATGGAAAATGGAGTTTGGAAAATAATGTGTTTGCTCTAAAATTTAAAATATTATCCAGCTGGATATATAATGGTGAATTATCCAGCTATTACACTGGCACAGGTTTTATATCAGATTGCATAAAGCTTTATTTTCTTAAATAACCATAGTCATAAGTGAAGGAGAGGAACTTAAACAGATTATGGTGTGCTATTAAGAAGTCAAATAATAAAGTATCTGGTGCTTCCTGAACAGCTAAGACATTCCTTCAAAATGTAGACTATATAATGTCACACGTTCTTCATACCAAAACTGTATTTATTGACCAAGAAGCTAATGAAACAACCCAACACCCTGCATAACAACAGATCGACATTGAGCCAGCACTAACAACAGGACAACATGTCTCACAAAAATTCTGTCCTCCATTTCTGTTAGACAATTTATATTTTAGAAGAAAAACAAGCACTTTTCTATCTTAATTATGTTCAGGCAGGCTGTAGTAAAGCAAAGAACTGTGATAACGTCACTGCTCCCAAACACTTGTTTCACCTGTCACACTACATACTTACAGCACCTTCTGCTAGGTTTTATTTTCATATAAAATCAGGTGCCCTCATTCTGCTCTTAAGTTGTGGAAGCAGTAACAAACAAGCATTTCTTATCTTTTCTGAGAGGTGCACCTGCACGAATGTGTAACCTGCACAGATGAGAAAAACTCATTGAAACTTATCAGAGTATCAGCTTCTTGTGTTGGTGATGGGTATATTCTACTGTGCTGAAGTTTCTTATCCAAGTAAATAAGTACTTAAAGTATTGCAGGTTTCATAGCACAGTTTGGAAATCTTAACAGTCATAAGATGATCTGACTGAAACTTGGCCTGATTTTATAGATGGTGGGTCCAGAATCTAATGCCAGGATACAGCCAGTCCGGATATATACATGAGAGTAAAAGAACCCAAACATAGCAACACATTGAATCATTTTTCTCACTGCTTAAAATTACAATTATTGTATTTAAAAAGTCTTGGATCACCTCCATCTTCTCCCTAAAGAAAGCAAAGTGAAATGAAAGCAAATAACTGGTGTCCAGGGAAGCAGAAAGGACTGCAGAAATTCTATCGAGTAGGGCAAATTTCCTGTAGCAATTCTTTTTCCTTAAAGCCATACCACAGGACAAACAAACCTGTCCACAAATTGAACAAACTATTTTGATCAAAAAGGGAAATTTTTAGTGGGTAGGAAGTCAAAATGTTTAATCAATAAAAACATTTTAAAGTTATTGGTGAGAGAAAGAAAATTAACAAGCAAAAAATTATTTTTCTGCTCAATAAAAAATCATTCAGGTTGGGCTAGGGAACAAAAAATTAATTAAATCCTTTTCATTTTGGATTTAATTTCAATTGGGAAACCTCTTTCCTTTGCTGATCTCAGATACATTTTCTTTTATTTTGCTGGACTGGTCAAGCAGCTGAGGAAATCAAATATTCAATTCAACTACTACCACGTCAGTTATAACTCTAATTTAAGGCTCTTGGATGGCAATTGCTTGGTGATGACATGTGCTGGGTTTTGCAGCCTACCTCTTCTGCATACTTGCCAATATTTCAGAAACTATAAATGAAAAACTTTAGAGGGAAAGTAGGGACATACCTAGGGAAATAGACTGGTCTTTCTTAGACTGGAAAAGAAAAACTTTGCACTTTATTTTAAAAGGCAAAGAAAAATGCAAGTTTAGCCTTCTGAAGAAACGTAACTTGTACCTTGAAACTGTAAGGGTTGCTAATGTTTTCTTTGGGGGCAGAATTTTGCCCCAGTTTTATATATGTCTACTGCACTCTGCTCAGTAGTTCCCAGTGACAGGATGAGGGACAACGGGCACAAGCTGGAACACAGAAGTTCCATTTAAATATGAGAAAAAACTTCTTTACTATGAGGGTGACAAGGCAGTAGAACAGGCTGCCCAGGGAGGTTGTGGAGTCCCCTTCCCTGCAGACACTCAGACCCCACCTGGATGCAGTCCTGTGTAATGTGCTTTAGGTGATGCTGGTTTAGTGGGAGAATTGGACTGGATGGTCTCTAGAATTCCCTTCCAACTCTGACAATTCTCTGATTTCGTGCACAGTTATGGCTCCATTTTGCAGAAGAAAACTTAAAATTTCTTTACTGTCACGAGATCTTCAGGATCTCTTCTCTCCCAATCTGGATGACAAACCCATTAAACCCCAGTGTGAGATAGTTGCCATCATAACAACAGCTCAGCTGAAGTCAGTACCACTATGTACATGCCTAAAAACAAGCTTAAATGCAGTTTGCTGGATTTCACTCTCTTTTGTTTTTGGTCTGCTGTTCTATCCTCCAGCTCTCACTCTGTCCTTTAGCTTTTTTTTTTGCTTTTTTTTCCCCTTTCTTTTTTTTTTTTCTTTTATTTTTTTTTTCCTTCTTTTTTTTTTTTCCCTTCTTTTTTTTTTTTTTAGACATACGATTTTGATTAACCAAAGAAATTCTTTAAAAATACTTCAACAGAAAGTCAAATGCCAGCTCAAATAACTCAGCATTAAACTTTGAGTGCCAGAAAAACATGAGTGCCAGAAAATGCTTCTGGTGATCCGGACAGCAGTTTAGCAATCATGGAAAAAATACAACCCAAAGCAGCCAGGTTCTCCTGGCATTTCTTCCTTGGTCTTCACATCTCTTCTCCGAATCACTATAGCTGGATGTTACCACTCATGTTTGAGGTGGAGGCTATTTTTCTGTGGTCACCATGCTTTTGTGTCCTGCTGTTCCCCTATAGATCTAAAACCTCTAACATTTTATGTTGAGACATATTTTGTGGCTTGTGATGGTCGGGAGAGAAGACGATGCTTTGCATACCCTCCTGTGCTCAAGCAGAAACTCCCATGGGGAACTACAAGGCTTCTAGGGGCCAAAAGAGGGGTAATATTGCATATCCAAATCCAGTTTTAGAAAGGCCATATTCCCTAGAATGTCTCCATCTCCAGGAACTCTATATACACAGTGTCTTACCATAATACAACTCAATACACTTTGAGCACACTAATACAAACTACGTAGCCCTACTAATAATACCATTTCATTTAAACATTTGCAGTTGTCTTTTAAGCTTCCAAAATTATTACAGCCCTGTGTCCTGGGCTCCCACACATAGGCACAGATCATACAGATCTGTAAGCAGGAGGAGGTTTGCCTTTCATCTATAAAGCACTAAAACTATTATGTATCTCTTTAGTGTGCTGTTTTGAACTGCAACCAATCACTAAACTGTCGTTGGTCACACGTCTTCCCTCCTCTGCATTATACAACCTAAAAAAAGTTTTATGTGTAATTCCTAGTGGAAACATCACATTACCTGTGAAAGCCTGATCAAACACTGCTGCTCTTTATGCTTTGTCACTGCTGATAGGCACAGCAATACATCCTGCCTTCCTCAGGATAAACTCCCAGGCAATGAACAGGGGTAAGCTGGGGCATATATAATGAAAGGCTGTCTTGCACCCCTTGTCCCCTTCATTGCATCTATCACTTGATCAGCTGAATAACTCTTTGTTTCCCTATGTCTTGGTCTTTTTTATTTTTTTTCCATTTTCTAAAGCAGTTCTGTATGTTTTCTGGTCTGCTTTTTGTAACCACTGTATACACTCCTTCAGCTGAAGGACTGATCATTCGTTTAACCCAGCTCTGCTTAAAATAAAAGCTTCATTTGTTGTGTCTTGTTTAATTTACTTTTTAATGGCGCCCAATAAAGACTAAAACACATACATGTTATATATTTAAAAAACAACGACAAGAAGTCAACACAGAGGTGCAATTTTTAATCATTGCCCTGGAGGGGCAGGGGAGAGGAATAGGGCTATTGTCAGGAAAGCCTGAGGTGCTCTGGTGAGGTGAGGGAAATGCCTGGCACTTGCCAGCATCCAGCATCATTTCAGGCTGTTCTCAGTCCTGCTGGCTACTGGTTTTTCACGAGCACTGAAATCCCTTCCTCTTTTAAATACATGAATAAACAAACAAACAAAAATAAAAGCAAGACTGCCTGAAGTCTTGCAGGGGTGGGGAGGGGTAATTTCAATGTGCCATTTGTTTTAATCCAAATGACCAGCCAAATGCTGCTCGGGGGGATGAGGGGGAAGGGTAAGGTCCAATCCCTCTTGCAGAGCAGTTGAGAAGTCATGCTCTGATGTCCCACTGCTAGACAGTCTGCAGCTTATTAAAGGGCTGATAGCACTACACAGCCTCTGCAGTCTGCATATACAAAGTCTGAGGAGGCTTCCCTTTGTGCTGGTAAAACTGTATGACTGAGGTCTGGTTAAGCAAACCTGTTGTAGACTTCCCTGTGCATCAGGCACAACTTGTGATGCTTTACTGATTTAATTAATGTTTGAAGATTGTCTTTGGTATTTTAGGAATTATTCAGACTTTCATCCATTTCAAATGGGTTACTTTTTGCTGCAGCCAATCCAGACAAATTAAGAACAGAAGAAAAAAAAACTAACTAGCATTTCTGAATGCTGTGTTTTTTTCTAAGTTGGATTGTTCATGGAAGATGTGCTGGCTATAATTCAGCCTCCAGAGCTATGTGAACCTTCAAGAATTCAATTTACAAAGGACCCATGATTCTGTCAGAACTAGTTTATATGTGTTCTTGAAGTTCATGAAAATTTTGTGTTGAATTTCAGTTTTTCAAATACAGAGTCCATTTCAAAGGCTCAGGACCTAGGAATGTATTGCAGTCAACTGCTTTGGTTATAGAGTAAGCCTGATAATACCAGTATGTTGTTACAGCCTTAGTGGCTCAGAGAGGGACAAGGCTACCTAGATGATATACCAAAGTGAAATTCTCATCAGCCACCCAAGGTGGGGGAAATTCCCTGAGTCCTGCAGTCACAAACTTCAAAAGAACATCCTCAGACTTAAAAACGAAACAGGAGATAAAAGCAAACACATCTATAGGTGTTTTGATTTTAAATATGCAACATTGATTTTTTTATTATTTGGGAGCCAATGATAGTTGGGAAACATGGCCTTTGGGGAGTGCACTCAGAGCTTAAGGGAGCAACAACAACAATATTTTCAGTAACACTCAGAGAGCCTCAACAGAGGCAAAATCACCTTCCTTTTATCACACCCTTTGAAAGACTGTACTCAGCACACAAGATACAACACTGGTTAAAATTCATCCCACCCTTCCTCATGCCAGGGTGACACCTGAGGATGGGGCTGAGCAGAGGATGAATGTAAGGAGGGGGGGTCCCCTCCTTTTTCACTCTGTATGACAGTGGATGTAGAAGCCCCATCAGCTGACATTTCCCTCTGGAAAAACAGAAGACAATCTCAACCTCCAGCTCCCCTCAATGGAAAGAAGAGATGTCCCTTCAGCACAGGTGGGCAAAACACTGCTGTGCAGCAGCTGGCAACAAAGAGGCTATAGCAGTGCAGGAATGGGAAAGGGTACAAGGACTTGCCACAGTCCTGGCCTCCAGAGTGAAGCTTCTGGGCTCTCTGGATAAATAGGGGCTGACCCTATAATATGACACAAGAACAAGGTTAACATGTGTCTCAGACAGAAGGAAATAAAGTGCTTGCTTGTGCTAAGCTTGACTCAAGCCAGCTATTAATATAAAACTTGGCTATAAGGAGTGATTCAGTGATGCTGCAGTAGAGTCTTCTTCCAGACAGCAAGCAAGCATGGAAGCAAAATAAATCTTCCATTGGTTTCACCTCTGGATTTGTTCCCGAGATCTTTCTCCCACTCCAGACACTTACAATCCCTATTGTGTTACTACTGTGATAGATCATCATGACAGGGATGTGACAGCATCTCTCAAACAACATTTTATAGCAGACATAAAGTTTAAGCTGGGGGGAGAGGGAGGTAGTAAAGGGAGAAATGATGCTTGTTACCATGCCAATCCACATGAAACCAAAAGGACCAGATTGCTGTGCTTATCCAAAGTGCATTTTTAAGCATCATTTATCCAATGGTTTGCCTTTCCCTGTTTAATGCTGTAAACAGTTATAGAAAAGATCTTCAAGAGCAGATAGCTGCATGTGGGAAACCTCTGTTCCTCATGCTGGGGCCCCTGATTCTGAGGGAGGTGCTAGGGGCAGGATCATTGCTAACAAAGATAGAGCCCCAAGTCTGTATTTTTTAAAAGCCCATCAGTTTAGCAGCTTGTTTTTTGTCTTTTTCTGTGTGAGAGATCAAATGGGATGTCTATTGCTGGTAAGCAGGACAGGGTGCCAGAAGACATAGGATTTAATAAAAAGGTGTGACACTCCACAGTCACCAAACCCTTCTGAATCTCCACCTCCCTGCCTGTACATGAGTATAATAATTACCATCTGCCCTGTGTGTGTGTGGGGGGGGGGGGGTTAAGTGTTATTAATTAATAGTAGGAGTGCTCTATTCAGATCCCTCTGTTATCATGCCATATAAAGGAAAAATGGTGTTATTGCTACTGCCTGATTTAAGAATCCATTGGGTGCTTTGCTCAGTCCCTAGGTATTCCTGATGGGCAGCAATAACGTGGAAGCTGCCTTTGAAAGCTAAACAGTAGGAAAACGCTACTGAGCATCATACCCAGTCTGGAGAGTTCACTTTGAGGTTTATGGGATGACAGCATTTTGCACACACAGAGAATTGTTGTTTAGATCATTAGGGGTTGTAAAAGTAATGCCTACCTAAATGTTCCCGTTTTATTTGCTGCAGTTTGCAAACCCATTCTTCGCTCTCTCAAAGCCTCTCTGATAGGAGCAGATACCACCAGCCACACTGAAGAGGTGAGGGAACCACGATGCAGAGATAACCAAGGTGCTCCAGAGAGGAGAAAGGTGGTGCCTTGTGCAAGACCTGCCAGCCCACCCCATCACAGGACCCTTCAGCCTGCACACACTGCTTCCCATGGGTGAGGCTTTGTCTCTAAGAGAGAAGTGGCATTTTCAGGCAGCTGGTGAGGCTCTGCCTCCAGCCATGCTGCTGATACAAAAGCAAGGACGTAGAGTTTGCAGAATACAAAGATTCACTGGTCGGGGTCTGCTTATTCAGCTGTAAGCATTCTCTAACCCTAAAGCAAAAGCAGCAGAGGACGTTTTCAAGCTGCAGCCTCCAGCAGACCCGGGCAGCCTGTTACCACCTCCCTTGCCAGCAGCAGCTGAAACTCCAGTCCCCCTAAAGCAGCAGTCAGAGGTAAACGTTTGAACAAACCCTCACAAAATCTAATGCCTTGCAGGCTCCGGTGACATTTCCAGAATGCAAATATGAATCAGTAACTTCTCGGTTTGACAGTTTAAATGGGAAAATGGATAGAGAGTAGGTGAAGAGACACTTACACTCGGTGCTGAAACAGAAGAAAGCCCTTCTGAAACAAACGCAGAAACTCATCATCATTTTAGCAAGGGGGAAAAAAAGAAACCCAAAGCACAACAAACCCCTCCCAAAACTGTTGGAAATACCAAGTAAGAGCATATAAAAATGACCTTCTTTTCAAGGCCAGAACAATTTTTTTTGTTGTTTTGTATAATTATGTGCATGATCCGGGATGAAGGGCCCAGATGCGTGGCACACAGATGCTACTGCAGAGTAACTAAAGACCAATATGCAAAAAGAATAAGGGAATGGCATAAAGAAAACAACCCTCAAACCTTTTAAAATTCTGGCTATTTGTGAAGCCTTGAGTGCAGAAAATGCATGCAATTTTTGCGTGTGGAAGATACAGGCAATGCTATACCATGATACAGGAAAGATCATCAAAACTTCATGAAGGTCTCACTGAGCCAGGAGCTGTAGAAATCTACACCTAATTAACTGTCAAGTTTTAAAGTGTATCTAAAAACACCACGAAGGGATGAGCATATTTCTTTCTTCTTCTATAGACTGGGAATGGATTTTCCTTACAGAGGTCTGGCAACATTCCCACTTGAGGGGGAAAGGGGTCAGGCATCTCCACTGGGAACTGGGGGGAAGACTCCCTAATCTGACAATAATTTTATGGAGTGTGTCAGCAGTTCAGGCTGTGACTATGCCAGAAAGGCCTGAAGGAATATCCCAGGGAACAGTCAAAGCTGGATAGCTAAAGCTTTTTTTTTTTTTTTTATATAGAAGCTTTTCCCCTTGCAAACACCCATATAGCCTCAAATACCAACTGGAGTCATAGAATAAAGCTTTTGTTAGCATCAGTTAAACTTAAAATGAAACTCATGAAAAACTCAGCACTGACTGCATGCAGACCCCTAGAAGTGGAGTGACATCTCCAAGGTCCAGTTAAGTAAAAAAAAAAACCCCAACCCCTATTAACCCTGCAAGTTTCCATTCAGACCTGTAATTTAGCAAGAGTATTTAGCAAAGGGAAAATCAAAGTAAAGAGATATTCCAGTTAGATTAGAGACCTGATGCCCAACCACAATACAAACTAAAAATGAGTAAAAATTTGAAAACTAGACATGTGTAAATTACATGACTTTAAAATATTCTATAATTAAACTGGTGAAGACCAGTGAAGAGAAAGAAGACGAACAAATTTTTTTTGTCCAAATTACTTGGTGGAAGTAAAAGAGATTAAAGGGGCAACTTAACAGATGCACCATGAGCAAAAATTCAGATTGCAATATTAACATGATTTAGTGATTTAACTGGAGGACTAATACCTGTCTCTGTAAATAGAGAGGTCATCCATCTCTCACATGCACATGTAACACATGTTCACTCTTCTGGTTTTCATCATGTGGTAGAGATTTGCCATATTTGAGAATAAGCACTGGGTCAAGGGAAGTGCCTTTTAGAAAAAGTCACTAAAGTTTCTCTACTAAATGGTTAACTACAGAAATTACAGAAAATTAAAATCTACGCCAAAGAACAGAAGTTGCTTTTCTGAAGGAGTTGAGAGGTAATTCCTTGGAGAAGAGTGCTGACTGAAGGCACCACTCCCCTATTAAGAGCTATCTAAGAGCAAGAGACTCACCAAAAATAGTAACACAGTGTTTTCTGTTTGCAGTATACTGAAAGCTATAGGGTTTGATTCATAAACTCTGCCAAATCCATAGGAGTCCATGTGATTCAAATGGACTTTGGACCAGATCCACAGAAGGTTTCATTTTATGGACAGTCTCAGAAAACCATAAATTTATTACTCTGATATAAGAGCACCAACTTCCTGCAGTGGGTATTAAAAAGAAAGAAGAGTTATTCTGTCGAGGAGTAATGCTTCAGTGTTGCAATACAGTCAGCCCTCCCCTCAATAGAGCATTTATTTTAACTCCTGGAGCTATATTTGAGGTCTGTGAGACCTGCTAGGGTAAGGAGGCAGAAACAGCAAGCATGGCAGCACTCCTCCCTGCTCTACCCTGCCATCATCAGAAAATACCAACCTCTGCACACAGGACACAACGTGGTTGTGATAAAAACTTACATCAAAACTCCTGTCCTGCAAGTCACTGCATCTCTGCTGGTGACTGCTCGCTCCAACAATGAGTCAGATGCTCCACTCCCCATTACTGAGCTAGGCTGAGAGAGACCCTGGATGTCCCTAACTGAATATTCCAGTATTTTGGGGAACTATCCACACTTTTCACACCTCCTAAAACACTAGCATGCTGACTAGACTCAGGCAAGGTTTGCTGAGCACCTGGGATGCACAGGGATGCTGTTGACTCTGCTCCTGCCCAGGCACTGCAGGGCTGGCACAGGGGGAATTCCGTCCTCTTGGGATCACAAATCATTGATCCATCACTGTGGGATTGACAGTAAGTGGCACTGAGGACTCCCCCGCCTCTTTAACCCCCTCAGAGCCTGGTATCAACATTCTGAGTTGGTAAAGAGGGGAAAAAAAAAAAAAAAAAAAAAAAAAAAAAAGAAATACAAATGCCATAAAGGTATTTTGGAGCTCCACCCTTCCTTTAGAGGCACTGTCTGCCTGGCACAGGCCATCAGTGTTTTACTGCATATTTTTACGCATCCTGAACTTTGGGAACCACATGTTCAGCTGTGGCAAACACACCCATTTCTTTTACACAGTCCTGTGTTTGTCCTCGTCCCACATCCCAAAAGTGAGGTTAGTTAGTGGGCTGGAGCAAATGCATGAGAGTAAATAAACTCAAAAATTGGTTTACACTGCATTTAACTGATCTGCAAATAAACATAAAAATCCATATTTTCACACCTTATCAAACCATTTAACATTCCAAAGTATGTAGTGAAGTCTTTCAGACCTGCACTAATCCAAACTAGAAGCATCTCTTTCTGGGATCAACTAAGTGTTTGTTATGTAAAAATAACCTCAAAGTCAAAAAAGACTGTACTTGAATAACAAAAATGAGGGCAAAAGGAAATCATAAACAAATAAAACTCTGCAAATAATACAGAGGAGCTAAAATTACCCAGTTAATTTTAAAGATCACACATGGAACTTTTTCCAACATAAAAACAAGCTCCCAATTGTTGAGGTTTAATACCAAGCCCATAAAAAAATGGGAAAGGCACCAGAGGCACAGGAACTTTCAGCACAGCTGGCCTAATGCAAAAACAAAGTATGTAATAGTCAGCAATTAAAAAGATTGTGCCTTGAAAAGTTGCTAATTTATCCAAAGGCTGACTGCAAGCAAGGACTTACTACTTAACTATTTTCATCTTTTCAGTGACTGTCATACCACAGAAAAGGTGCTAAGCATTTGGTTTACTTGAGTAATTGCTCCAGGGCTGGATTTTTCCCTGGGATGCAATAAAACTGGACTTCTTGTTCATCTTTTCCCACTCCTCTCCTCTGCTTCTGTAAAGGGCTGTCTACATCTTTGGAAGAGCAGTGTCAGAAGGCTGGCACAGATATTTTGGTAAGTAGGACATCACAAACTTCAGTTACATCTCCACCTCCTTTAAAAGTTGCTATGTAAGAAACCAGAAAGGAAACCCTATGGATTTGCTCTGGGAGACCACCAGTAAGAGCCCAGTCCCTTAGGAAGAAAGCACTGGTAACACACTAGGTAAGGGAAGGGCAGGATCGAGAGGAATATTTAGTGGGAAATGTCAAGCTCCCTACAGAGGAGGGTGAAGTCCACCACACTTTCAAGTGGCACCAGTGCTCAGGGGCACCCGCAGTACCTGTCAATCACACTGCAACTGTGGTTGCCAACAGCAAATTACCGCAACCTCTAATTTGTTGCTTTTTCGGTATCGAATTATTTTTCATTGCCAGAGTGCTGTATAAACCCATAATAAACTTGTTCTGATCTAACTCATCGCATATTACCCTGCACCTCACCCCATTTCTAAGGTGCCTAAAGATGATTGATTCCTACGGATTTCCTTAGGCTGCATTCTGAGGCGGAGGGGGCTCGCACACAACCCTCTTAGTGACCTTTATATTTATCAACCATAATCAGAATCCAAAGCAGATGATTGCACTGACCCACAAGATTAATGCAGGGACAAAATTAATTACTCCTTTTTTTTTTTTTTTTTTTCTCTGAGTTTCATAAGAACCAAGAAAGATGATGTTCAGAGCTGAACCCTTCAAAAGACATCTGCACCAAGCCTGGTGGAAGGGAAATTATTCCTTAAAGATCAAGAAAACAAAAATCCAAGTACAGCAAGTACCCTTTCTCTCAGCTACTACAGATTCACAGGATCAGGAAAGATTACGAGCAACATTGAGCCTGAGCTACTGCATCGGCCAGAGCACACAGTTTCACAGGCAGGCTCCAAGCTGAGTTACTTGTCAATATGAATTTTTAATGACTTTTTGATTGTGAACATATGCTGTAGCTGGTCTTGCTCCAGATCCCAGCTGAAGTCAGCTGGCGCCTGTTAGGGTGCAGATCTATGTCACGCTTCATTCGGTTGAACAGGGGACTCCCGCTGAAGCAGGTAATCCCAATCCCTTTCCATGCCCTGTCCAGCACTGCCTGAACCAGAACCGCTCATCGATTGGACAGAAACATCAGTGGTGGGGACAGCCCATTCCCAGTTACTCCTGTGTTTCCACGGAACACTGCCACAAAGCCATTGGAGCTGCCTCTGTGCTGCACTGGTGTCTGGGATCTCCCAGCCCTGGGACCACAAGCTTTAAAATTTAGGAATTATGTAATCAGCCAAAGGTGTGTGAAAAGTTGGTGGTAAGTGGTCATTGTTCAGCTTTTACAGCATCTGGCCATTCTGTCTCCAATACAGGCATCTCATGCTTATCTCTGTGCTTTTTCTCCTAAGGCACCAACTTTTCAGTGTATTGTAAGACATCAGGAAAGAGAAGCAACCTGAAGTGACAGAGCGTGTGCTGCCTTATGTATGAAGAGTACTACTAGCAGAAGTGGTTTGTTCAACAACATGTCTTCTGTGTTCACTCAGGAATAAATACCCATTACTACTTACCCTGCTAAGTGTAAATTGTTCATAATTTCGCTTAAAAATATGAGTAATATAACAATGCTGGTTCTACCAGGCACCTGAGTCCAAAATCTGTCTGTAAGCAGAATAGCGACTGCTGGCAGCGGAAGCTGTGTGCTCAACAAGCACAAAACAGAAACCCTTGTTTGATTTCAAAGGAGCCTAAGAGACAAAAATAACCAACTCCCAACAAAATATCACAGAAATTAGGTGTCTAACTGCCTTAGGCGCCTGTGAAAGCCCTGTCTGTAACCTTTCTTCCTTTTTTTTTTTTTTTTTTTTTTTTTTTTTTTTTTTTTTGTGGTTATGATATTCCAGAAATAAACACCCTGAGACACTGAAATGAAAAGCTAGACTGCAACAGAACAAACCACACTTCTCCTGATTATCAGGAAATGTTACCCCACTCTTTTTTGTTATTACATTTTTCATCCCTTCCTAGGGAACAGTTGATATTTGTAGTAGCTTTGGCCATAGCTTGTAACAGCTGTGTAGTATGCATCACATTAAATATACCAGTGGGTCCTGCATGGTCATTCTGGCACCATTTCTATTTCATACAATGCCTTCAGCTTTTCTATTTAACCTCAGTCATTTATCAATCATTCAGTAATGCCAATAAATCAAAGTGTCTTGGGACCCTTAAACATAAAAATAAGGAGCTGTAAAAAAATATTACTACAGCAATTAAAGACTCAAATAGTAATAAACTCTACTTGCATTACACCTTTAGAAAGCCCTACTGAAACTAAACAAACATCCAATATCAACAATATGAAAGGGGCTTTTTCTTCTAGCTTATAATAGCTACTGGTTTGTCCAGAGCACAAGAGAATTAGGGTTATTTTTATAGATCGTGGAGACTAAAGGTGACTGTAAAAAATGGAGGAGGGGGAAAGAAGAAGTGAAAAGGTAAAATAAATCACAGTTGGTTTTCTTTTTTGTTTTTTTTTTTCTTTTCCCAGAAGACTAAAAGAACACATACCAGAATTTACAAAATAAATGTGAATCTTTATCCATGAAGTGTAATCATTTGGTTTTGGTTTGGATCAAGACTGTATGGTTAAGAAATCTATTTTAAGCCAACTTCACAGAGAGGGGCTTTAAACTAAGTAATTTTTCTATTTTAATACATAAACTTCTTCTCTTTTTGTTTGTTTTCCTCAAAAGGCATTTTTCTTTTCCAGAAGAGCTTTTTGTTGGTCTTTTTTGACTGACAGCCAAGATGAGGAAAAAAAAGTTTGCATCATTCATGAAAAGAAACAACAAATCTTGGCCATGTGGATGAGAACATAATACATGGAGGTGAACATACCTAGAGATTACCTAAATTAGGGTCAATGTCTGCATAAACCACAAAAGCTTGATGATTAATTCCCATTGAAAACACAGTAATGCCAGTGTGGCCCATGGAGAACCCAGGCTGGGATTTTACCCATGCCAAAATCCTGAGTTTTTGTCCAAGGTATTCCCATCTCACCTCACAAGGGGACAGGAGGCTGTGGCTGTGCCCAAAAGCTCTTGGGAGGGTGCCATGAAGTGGGCATAGCCCGTGCTGCTGGGAGGGGGGGGGGGGGCTTTGCTCTGGCCCACTTGGTTCTACTCATTAGCTGAGGGCCAACACTCAACACCTAGTGTGAAGAGGAGCTTTTTTGGTTTTATTTTATGGTGAAAGTACTGCAGGGATGCCGAGGGCTTGGACTGCTGTCTTTAATAAGATTAGCAGTTCCACACTGCTGTTGGTTTGGGTTGGCTGCTGTTACCAGCCTGCCACAATTACTGCCAAAAGAATGGGGATAATGAGTCAAAGTAACAAGTTGCTGGGGTTTAATTTTCTTCTTTTCCTCTGATCTTTTTTTCTGGAGCTTTTCTACAGGATCAAGGCTACAAGAACTAGTGGTGACTGAGCAAATTACCAGACCTGAGGAGACGCAGAGAACCCCTTGCCTGGTGGCCTCCTTGCAGGACACCAGCTTTGGGCCAGTCTGTGGATGCAGGTGATCGAGTAAGATTTTTCAGACCCAAAACAATGTCAAATGTACTTCCAAAGTGTCCTTACTGTAAAAAAAAAAACCAAAAAATAAGCATATTGACCTATTCTGAAAGGACAGTACTGGGGACTGAAGGAGGCACTGCTGGAGGCTGTTGCCTAGCCAGGCTCCTGCGCCCAGTGGAAATTTCCTTCAGGCTTTTTTTTTTTTTTTTTTTTTTTTTTTTTTTGCAACAGTATTCTCTTTCAGTAGTTTCCTCTCTGCTATGAAGTGTGCTTTTATTATATCTGTGCCGAGCCGTGACGCACCTAAAATAGATGAAACTACCCCAGTGGGCTTTCCTGCCACCAAACAGCGGCAGCCGCGCCAGCCGGCATCAAGAGCAGGCATTCAGCAAAGCCCTCACCTGTGCCAAGCACAGGTACTGCCAACATCCCTGCCAGGATGGGGCCAATGAGCCCATGGACGCCGTGCATCTCTCACCTGTCCTCCCCGTGCCCGCTCGTAAGTTCGGGGACCTCATTTCACAGAGGAGTCCTCAGCCACCTCCCTGCACCTTCGCCTCTGGGAGCCCAGGCAGGCTGCAAGCGTAAGGGAGGAAAACGAATGGACACAGCACAAAGCCTTGGAAAATTAAAGGAGTCTTTGGGAAACACAGCGGGGGCTTTGAGGAGAGCTGCGGAAAGGCCTGGGCAGAGGCAGGGAGGGTGACACGCGGCCCGGGCGCTCCGGCTGGAGATCCGGCTGAGGAGCCTGCACCGAGCACGCTGGGTGGCCGGGTGCCTGCTGCCTCCTCCTGTCTAATGAATGAGCGTGGATAAGGAAGCTAAGACTGGGCTCGTAGAGATGAATATATACAGACCTCTGTATGAAGATGCAGAAATGGCACCGTTTGAGTCTGACTCATTGTGTCCCTGTTACGTTGCCGGTTGCCTGGAGACTGTCTGAAGGCACACAGCAAAGATGCCGGCTTGGGAGTCACTACCCTGCGTTATTTTCTTTTTCTCGACGCACATAATTTTCCTTTAAAGGCTCGCCTTGCCTCTGCAGATTGCTCAGCTCGCTCTGCCACTGTGGAAAACTACGGCAGGGAAGGCAGCCGGGTGTCCGGGAACACTGTCGGCCTTGTTCCACCCTCAGCTCCCAGCCCCGGCTCCACGCACCACAGGGGGAAAGAAAGCATGTCTTTATTCCTCTACAGGCTGGCCTGGATGCTAAATTTTACCTGAAGCCAAGGCAGTCACAGATTGCTTATTGAGAGACGTTCCCACACATTTCCAACAGGTTACCCTGAAGTCCTCAAACTTCCTTAGTCAGGAATAAAGATCCACAAATCCCCCCAAAGCGGTGGAAGTGACATGGGGAACTTGAGCACGTTCCAGTACTTGACAGGCATGGGACAGATGAGCTCTGATGGTTCATGTGGAAATCTTGCCTGGCTCCTTCCTTACACAAAATCAAGCAATATGAAGACAATTATTCGTAATTTAACAAGTGCTGAAATTTAATGCCCATCGTATCTTGAGTGATAGCAGTATCAGACTTCAACAAAGGAGCCTGTAAAATATAAGCAGGGCTTCTAGGACACTGTTGAATTACATGGGCTAAAGTCTACATTGGTATAAAAGTAAGGATTGAGTGTCCACTTCCTACAGCCCTGTATCTCATGTATTCTTAATAGCTGGAAACCAAGCAGTATGTGGTGGTATAGGGTAATGAATGACCTCTTACTTCTCTGTTTTAACAGGTCTTTATTCCCCTAATCAATCTCATCATTCACACCAGGGGAATCAGCTAAAAGCTCTTTAAAAATACATAAGTGAGCTCATGGCACCCTGCAGATTTTTCTGAAAAGACAGTTTCTGTAAATAAAAGATTGAAATGAAAGCAGAAGCAAAGAGGCTTTAGTGAGAACTGCAATGTATAAAGGTTTCCTCTCTGAGGGCCAAGAGAGAGGAGGACCAACCTCAAAGACATGAGATGACATGAAGCACTGCCCACAGCTTCTCAGCCCTCAGAACTGCTTTCTCCACCCAAAAAAGGTTATCCTTTGACATTTGCTGGAGAAAATGGTTGAGGTAAGGAAAAAAAGCGGCACCAAGTTACTTCTAATTTTAAGAATGAAAAAAAAAAGCTATTCAACACTGAAGGAAGGAGCCCCACAGAGTTTACTTACAGCCCACTCAACTCAAATTAATAAATTCCCTCACAAGTCCAATGACCTTAAGACTATAAAGGCACAAGGGACCATGTGGCAGGAGGCTGGGGCTTGGGAAACCTGTTTCATCTGGACCTTGGGCCCTACTCTGAAGGCAAGGATTCAGTGGCACATTATTCTGCCACCTGAGATGCTCCAAACCCTTGAGATGCTGAGATGGCAGAGTCAGACACCACACTGCATGAAGGACAAGAAGTAGGCAAATGAGACCCGACAAGTCTGTACTAATCCATCCAGACAAACTGTTCCCTAATTTTCTCTCTTTGCCCTCCAGCTTCTCCCAGCAACTCAGCCTGGGAAGGCTGATAAACACTTGGTCAGTAGCCAACTACTCCAGGATCAGCAGGATGGAAAGATGGCTAAAATCTGTCTCAGTCCCATGGGGCCAAGGCTACAGGGCTTTGATTGCAACAGGCTGCCTCGCTGCTGGATCATACACCCAGCAGATCCCATAGGATCCCCACAGGAACTGCTCCTGCTTTCCCTGCAGAGATATAATACCTCACAGTAAGCAAAACCTGTGCTAGAAGTGGTTTTAATCTGCTGTCTTAATTGTCAGAAACTAAAAACCATAGCTTTCTGAGAGATAAAATAGCTTTGAACAGAAAATTGGGGGAAAATCCCTAAGCAAAATTCCTCTGGCTTTTGCAGAGAAATTTTATACAGGTATGCAAGCTAGACCTGGACTGTATGACAGGGTGGCCACACAACCATTCATAGAAAGCCTTTATCACAAGTAAGCTGGGCTGAAATAAAAATGTGCAAAAATCAGGTGAACTTAACATTGGTGATGCTGGTAATATTCAGGTTTTTTCCTTGAACATTCCAGCTTGGCCTAGGGACAAGACAATATGAAATCCAAAGCAGCTCTTTAACATCCAGGTTTTTCCTCAATGTTCAGTCCTGATGCATTGTGTCAGCAAACTTCTCAATCCCCACCCTAAAGCAAAGTCAGTGCCATGCAGGAAACAAACCCAAACAAACAAAACAAAACAAAGCAAAGCAAAGCAAAGCAAAGCAAAGCAAAGCAAACAAAAAAGTATATAATTATTTAAAATTACATTGATGGTGTATGGAAAACAAAACAAAACAAAAAGAGTAGGGAAGGGTAATGTGGGCAAGCTTCAGTACTTTCTGAATTCTCAGGCTGCTCACTCCAGCCTCGATCCACCACTAATGGTGGTTTTGAATAGGGTCTCTCATTGCATTTCCCTGTGCCAGTGGAAACCAGACAGCTAGGCAGTGTATCCTCTAATAAATAAATAAACATCCCTCTTCCCCCCAAACACATGTAAAAGATGGATTTAAATAATTAGGATTTATTTAGCTCTGAAAGGGAACAATTTTGCAACAGACTGAAGAAAACCCTACTGCAATGGAGGGACAGAAGCTGAGATTTTCAGATGAAATTGAAGGAGTTCAAGTACCCAACAGCTATTGAATTTCAAGGTAATTTGACCACCAAGCTCCCTTGTACACCTTTCCCTGAGCCCTGGTTTATACTGCAAGTTAGATTTTTGAAAAGAAGTAACTGAGTAATTGTGAAAAGGTCACTGGTTATTTATAAAATAACATAGGGGTTGCTTTTTCCTCCCTGGCAGCTGTATAGCTATAGCTAGAGTAATGCAGCTATGTGGACATAATCTGGGATGGGGAAAAACCTGGGAAAAATACTTACCCTACCACTAATTTTTTGTATGGACTTGGACAGACAGTTGGAATTCTATAAGCATGTCCAGCAACACATTTGCAGAAGGTGCTGGAACACTTCATCTCTTTAGATGTCAAATCAGGACAATGAGGTAGTTTTTAACTTCCCTAAAATAAAAGTTTGACAGGATTTGAAAACATTCTGTAGATAAGAGCAAGGTTTGCTCTTTACAGCTGTAACTTTCCATCCAAATAATATCAAAGCTCTTTATACACAAGAATGATTAAAGATGTGGAACATGCCTGTGATACAGGTTCATTATTTGCTTGTAGTTCAAATTTGGCAATGCATGTAAGCACTTCAGGAGGGGGCCAAGGTAATATGTCATGGTGGCAGAACTGAGAAGACTCCCAAGACTTCCTCAGGCTTCCTTTAGGCTATTCAAGGGCTACATGTAGGGCAAACCCTCCTCAGGAGCTAGACTGCAAGCACATTATGCCAGGACCTTGTCAAAGTCATAGACAAACAAGATCTCTTGCATTCATCCAGGAATCTGTGAGTTTTTTTTCTGTCCTTGTCCAGTGTGGCACCAAAGATACATGGAGCATCTTGGTGTGCCACAAAGGCTGATCTCATGTGCTGTCTCCTCCCTAAGTGGACCCTGATAAAATTACCCCTTTGGTCTCAGTAAAAAAATGAGTAGCCCATGTAAATTGAAAGAGGAAAGTGTAGAAGTAATTCCATCTTCATGCAAATTTCCTACCTCCCTTTCCTGCCTCAAGCTGAGCGATCAGCTGCCACAAAGAAGATACAAAAGTCATACAAGAAGCTTCTACACACAAGAATCTAATTTTCTCTTTGTTTCATTACTTCTGATTTATGACAAAGAGCTTGTACAAATGAAGAGAGAAAAGGAAAATAAGAGAGAACCTCCAAGCATCTGGAAGCAGCCAGACTGGACTTAAACCAACTAAACTCATGTATAAAATTGCAACTCAGAGACCCTATACAAACATTTTATTGGTGTCTGCTTATGTTGTGGACAGGCACACACACACCATGAAGGGCACTGAAATTTCAGTGACATATTTGCAGAACTGTATTATCTTATATGGAATATTGTGTCCAGTTCTGGGCCCCTCAGTTCAAGGACTGGGAACTACTTGAAAGAATCCATCAGAGAGACACAATGATGAAGGGAGTGTAACATCTCCCTTATGAGGAAAGGCTGAGAGACCTAGGTCTCTTCAGCTTGGAGAAGAGAAGGATGAGGGGTGACATTATAATGTTTATAAGTATGTAAGGGATGAGTGTCAGGAGGATGGAGCCAGGCTCTTCTCAATGATGTCCAATGACAAGACAAGGGGAAACAAGTGCAAGCTGGAACATAGGAGGTTCCAAGTAAATATAAGGAAGAATTTTTTCACTGTGAGGGTGACAGAGCACTGGAACAGGCTTCCCAGGGAGATTGTGGTGTCTCCTTCCCTGGAGATATTCAAAACCCACCTGAGTGCATTTTTATGTGACCTGCTGTAGGTGACCCTGCTCTGGCAGGGGAGGTTGGACTAGATGAGATTTTGAGGTCCCTTCCAACCTCTAATTTTCTATGATTCTATGGTTCCATGACCTTCACTAGGAGATCCTGCTCTGGCAATGGAGTTAGACTCAGTCTTTCAAGGTCCCTTCTAACCCCTAACATTCTGTGATTCTGTGATCCTGCAATCTCATATTTGCCATGATCCATATATAGGAGGTATAAGATGCAGAGTGCAAAGCTGCCCTCTCAACACCTTATGGCAGATCCCAGCTTCTCAGTACGTCTGAGATGCACTGCCACTCCTGAAGGTTTCACAAAAGCACAGGACAAGATCAACAAGGCATCTGCTGAAGAAGGCTTCTGCCAGTTTGCACTAACCAAGAAGGCAACTGCTTGTTGGCAGATTGAACCTTCCACAAACCTTAGCAATTCCTTAACTGAGCTCTGCTGCATCCTCAGTGAATTGGCCACTGAGAATTTGATCCTAAATGTAGCACATCCTTTCAGATTCCCCTTGTGTGCTGAACCATAAGCTTGCCAAGCAGTAGGAATGGCGAAGCATTAAATAAAGAACATTTTCAGCAGTCAAGCCCAAGGTTAAAAACATAAGAAATGTGAGTTGTTTTTGCAGTGATTTATTGTATGGGCAAAGTAATAAAACATTTGCATTTGAAGGATCTGTAGCATAATGATACAGGTTCGTAGCCTTTCTGTTTATGTTTTTAATTCTTTTGTCACACAGATAAACTTTTTGTTATCTTGTGCAGGGCTCTGCTCATACTCTTTTAGCCTCTGTGACACTGACTGCAGTGGAAGACTGAGAACTATCTTACAGTGAAACCTTCATAGAACTGAGGCACTGCATAGAGGAAACCCCTTTTTCCCCCAACTTCCAGCATTTCCTAAGGAAGGCAGACTGTGGACTGTGTTTTTACACTAGTATGTATGAAGCATAGTGTCCTTAGTAAAGCACTCAAAAAAGAGAAGCAGCAGGCTGAAGAGGGCTTCCCTTTTTTTGGATACAAATGCAGACGGGCTCTGGTTCAACCAGTGGCAGAAGTCCCCATCTGCAGATGTCCACATACCTGGGGCTCCACTTAGCAACCACTTAGGCTTTCGAATTAAAAACCTGTCTAAAAACCTAACACTATTCATGCACTCAAATGCTTTTAAGAATATGAGTTTGATCCAAAAGTCCATTAAGCCAAATGGAAGCATGAATTGATTTTCCACTGACTTTGTATTAGAGCCTAAACTTGCAGCACTGGTCTAAAGATCATCTAATTCCCTCAGCTTTTAAACCAAAACCATTCAAAGGTTCAATTTCCAAATGCAGCCATTATAATGAGGCATTCAAATGCTGCTAGCAGATTCTCAAAATTAGCTCTTTAGCCTGTAAAATATGCATTAAGCATACCTTGTTGCCAATATAAACATTCAGCTGCGGAGACTTCTAAAAATCTCATTATGATTGGTCTCAACAAAAATAGGTTATCACTTATTACTATAAAGTGTGAGGGAACCAGAGGGATGAATGAGAAGGCAAAGCTGAGTGACTTCAATTCCTCTCCATCTGTTACTTCTTACTTGCAAAGTCTGCCCAGGGAGGTGAAGATGGTCACCAGCTTTCCAGGAGAAGAGGACTCACAACAAGACGTGAACTCATTAGCAGTCAAGGAAAACACTATGATAAGCAACAGGTGATCAAGAAACTGGCACTGGGGAAACCAGGAAAGGATTAAAACATGTTTTGCAAAGTGAAAAATAGTACCGAGAGAGATGAATGTGTGTGTATTTTAAAATCAGAGTATTTTAGCAGAGCAGCTGTTGAGCTGCTTATGGTAAAGCAAAGGCTCCCTTCCAGATGAGGACTGACACCAAGGCCAGTCAGTTGAGGATCGCTGTGGCAGCCAAACTAAAACATTTATCTGTTCCCTAAAATATCAGTGAGAGTTCCAGCCCATTTGCAATGCCATGTCATGTGCTCTTCAAGGCAAAAACCACTTCAATGGGAACAAACTCACCAGCCACCTGAGAGGATATGGAAAGCAAAAGACTTAAGGAAGAAGATCTACTAAGTTTTCCTAACTTGCAAAAAACCATAAACCACATTTATAGTTAAGAGTTAATAATCAACGTGAAAACTCTGCCAAAACTGCTGCACCTCTTCCTGTAGCCTTTTCTAAATATACAAGAATCAAAATTTAATGAAACCTCAAGGCTTCCAGGTTTCCAAACTTCAGCAAACAATACTGGGTCAAGGGAGCATCCGATCCCAAACACTCCTATTCCTCCTCTCCCCAAGAGGTCCTGGGTTACAAAAAACTTCTCTTTATTCAGGAGCACAGAGGGTAGCTCTCCTCCATCAGCAGATCACTAAGGACCTTCATGAGATACTCCCTTTTCAGCTCCATGTTTATCACCAGCTGCTGCTGTCCTGAGGAGCCCAGCATGCGCTGCAAGCTGCAGCAACAAAGCCGAGCTGGAGTGCTGAAAGGGGCCTTCAAAACACTGTTCAGGAGTGCAAGATGCAGACCAACTCCTCGATTACAGAGGTCACTGCCTGAGAATGCACAATACACCACAGCTCCTCTGTGCCAGGAGCTGCGCCTCACAGTCGCTGATATTAAACCCCTCTCAACGGGGAAGACAGAGGTGCAACTTCAGGTGGTGTCTTGTGATACACTAGGATCTCACCTCCAATTTTTCTGCAGCAGGTTGTGAACCAGGCACTAAAACTGTTGTCAAAAATCCCTTGAAAAGGGGTTGATGTTAAGACAGCAAAGCAAAGAAGACACCATCCATCTGTGCTGGGATTACGGGCCCAGGTGGGCAGAGCTCTGAATAAAAATGCTATAATGACAACTCCACTACTTGTTTCATATCAAATGTTCCCCAAAATTGATGGTATTTTTCAATTTACTAATGGAGAAAGGGAAAAAAATCAACACTGAGTAGAACCGGAATCTCAGTCACTTTTCTTTCTCTCGCATACTCTATATTCCCCTTGGAACAAATTATATGGAAATTTTCAAATACTTTTTGTATTGATATGGGGAAGTAAGAAGATATGTCACTGAGGGCCTTTTCCGGGCTGAAATCCCAAAAGACAGATGACTAGCAAATGCTTACATGCTGCTGACATATTCCTCTGATAATTTTTACAGCATGTTGCTGAATGCATGATGAGAATACAATGCCTGCTATTATGCTCAGATCTCACTGTTAACACGTTTATACCAGTGTTTCACTTTATCGTGCGCTGGGTGACTGAAAATTGCCAAGGACACTAGGACTTGAATGTGCTAATAATTTCCATAGCATCCAGCTGCTTAACTAAACACTGTCTTCATAGTCTTTTCCATTTAATTTAAAAGATTCTTTCTTGCATGTAAAGGAGTAGCTTTAAAAGCTTTGCATGAGCAACTCTGACACCCGGTGCCTATTTAGGAGGTGCCTGGCATTTTGTCTGTATATAGGTTTCTGTTCCCCACATACATTGAAGTTGTTCTGAGAGATCTCAGTTATGGGTATATCTACAACAGCTTCACTGCTGCTGGGCAGAATAAATTGACCTGCTCCAGACTGACATTGCCATCATTAGACCATTACCATCACCCAAATGTGAAGTTACTGCACACATCCTGGTGCTGTGCTTTACCTGCTCTATGTATTTCCCCTTTTATGGCTGGAAGGGCAAAGACTGCCATATACACACAGCTCTGTCTTTCACTGTCTGACTGCTGTGTTGGGCTGAGGACTGTTAACTGGCAACTTGGTTTTAGCAAAATCCTAAGCAACACTAATGAATAATGAAACACCTTCATAAAAATTTACTTTTAGTCAGAAAACTATTTTCGCACCCTCAATTTAGAGGTGGTCTGGGTGATAGCATTATAATAAAGAGGCCAGTAGTGATCAAAATGCCAGACTTGCTTCAGTGCATAAATCACTGTTAAATCACTATGCTAGTTCTGGGAAAATTGGTTTTAACAGCACATTTCACCACAGATGTAATAAAAAAGGAAAATTTCCTGCCAATTTTGAACTGTTCAGGATGAAGCGAGATTTGAGGCTCTATAGGATGAACAAACAGCACTCGTTTTGGTGTGGCCATGTGTGGCACTGGGTGGTCTTGTCATGATCATAAAAACACTGTTTTTGGCTTTGGTGATTCCCAGTGTACTTCAGGCAATTCCCTGAGACACGGTAGGAGGAGAATGAGTTAATGAATCCAAGTCTAGGTTTAGGACAGAGATCTGAATTTCCCTGCTGCTTTATATGCAGGTATTCACCCTACAGTTACACAAGCCAGAGTATGAGATAGGGCTACATGAACATATGCTCCTTTGCAGAAATTTTCATCCTTTCCCTTTTATCCAGACCAGAGCTACATCGCTTCCTGAGGCATCCCACAGAGGATGAGATCATGAGAGTTGTCCTTATCCTTTGCAGAGTTCTAATCAGATGTCAAAGTAGGAAGGAAAATAATTGAAGTATTTTAGTTTAAATTCATGGTAAAGGTCATTTTTGTTCCCTTAGGAGAGAGATTCCTAACTACTACATGCTACAACAGATTTTATTTTTTAAAAGGTTATTTCAACAATATAACATTTGAATAAACTGGATTTTTTTTAATCCAGTTTGTGATTTTTTACAGAGATTTAATGACATGAAAGATTCTCGTAAGCCTATTGCAGTGCAGCCCCTAAGCTGCTGGAACACATTATCAGGAACAACTTCCTCTAGGACTGGGAAGGAAAAAAGTACATCAGAAAAAAACATCCGAGAAGTTTCCCACTATTATTTTCTGCAACACAAACAGTCCAGGACCTTAGACAGTTCAAACTGCAGAGACAGTTTTGAACAATTTGAAAGCTTTATTAGAAAAAATAATATTTCACCTCCAGCCCTTCAGCTAGTATCTGTCATTCTCCAGAGCAACGGAGAAATTCTCCAGCTGATGCTCCAGCACTTTTGCTGTCAGCAGTTGACAACCTACGTGTAAAATTCTCCAGTCCAGTCACTTCAAATAACACACTGTCTTGCATTATGTGAGCACAGTCAGATATAAAGTCCAACCCTGAAGGCAATAAAAATTATTTCTATTGACATTAATGGGGATTTAACTCAAGCCCTGCTTCTCATCACCAGCTGTATATTAACTGTTTAATCCTGCAAATGTCTGACTTTGCAAAATGACAACAAACTCTAGAGAGGCAGCTCATTGCTTGCCTCTAAGTTTTCTGTTTCTCCTGGTTATTCTTCTGAGCTGTTTTTATTCTTTAACAACTGCATCACATATAAAAATAAGCTGTAGAAGAAATAATTTATTACTGACAGAATTTGTGTGCTTTATCAGCCTCTTAAAGTTCTATGTGCCAAGGAAGACTCAAGTAAACCCAGTGGGTTTAATACTGAAGCCTTCAAACAAGCCAAACTCTTCCTCAAATCCATGGTTAAGTAACTCACTGCAAACAGATCATGAATTAAAGACTATTCTTCCGTACAGCAACAGATGAGTCAACTTTCCTAGCAATTTAGGGTGTTCCTTCAGAAAAGGCTGCTGTCACATGTGGAAATGACATTTAATGGGAAAATGGTTTTCAGAGAACTCTCAGGAAACTTCTATTGAAAAGCCTTAGCAGGCTGCACTGAAGTCAACTTCTGCCTGCAAGTAATAGAGGGCTCGGCTCTGCATAGGGCTCTGCAAGACTTTTTTTTTTCCAAATTTTGCTCATCAAGAGCTAGAACACAAGAGAGCCAAGAACAGCCACGACAGCTCCTGAGCTTAGCATCATTACTGTAGAATGTTCCTCATGGCCAGTTTTGTCAGGGCCATGGCAAGGAGCAGACTAAAAGGACGAGCTCCAACCCACCCCTACTGCACTATGTCCTTCAAATCACCTGTCTGCCATTGCCACAACTTCAGTCAGCATTAGCAAAGAAACTGTTAAGACAGCCATTTATTCTACCAAAATCATTACTATTTACCATAGAGAAACAGCAGAAATCCATCAGCTGGTTTCCTTTCTTCTTATGGGAACATCTTTACAGAACATGGAGTGCTAAATAAAGCTGCCAATTCAGAGAGTGCCAGTTGGGAAATTCCCTCTAGAAGGCTGACAGGAATGAAGTCTTCTCAGGTACCTAAGTCACTGAGAGAAGTAGGCATCAGTTCATATTTTATCACTCTCCTTACCAGAAGGTGCAGGATCTGCAAGGTTTCTTTGCCAGGTTTTTTCCCCCACAAAAGGGTGAGATGAGCATGTCCCTAGGGACAAGACAGTAGTGACCACTCTGCACTGTGCAGCAAAGCAAAATTCCACTTCTGCCTGAACACGGTAATGTAAGAGGTGCTACATTCTTCTCCACTGCCAGATGTGGCATTTGTTGCCAGCAATGTTAATTATGTTTCCAGACACACAAAATTACTAAAAGACTTGTTAATAAATTAGTAGGGATGTTCGTACTGTAATTTAATAAAATGATAAATACTGCATTTTCTCACTGTGCGGAGTACACCTTGAGTTCCCACACCAGCATCTATCTACTAAGCTACCTTAAAATAAATTTAATTTATTATGCCATCATACAAATCCCATTACTTGCTCAACAAACATTTTTGTTTTCCTGTCTGGGCATCCCTCCAAAGACAGGCTGCTGTGTATGCTTTTGCAATTACTGATTCACTGTATAAGAAACGATGGCATGTTTCTGATAGACTAATTAAAGGCAAAGAACAGTCTTCCCAAGGCCTTGATTCAATTGTTATTCTCCCCTTGGCTTCCTCTGTGATCACCATGCGATGCTCTCATCTACCTCACCTACTGAGAAGAGGAGGACAGCAGGCCACAATTTCAACTGGTTTCCAAGTGCTCCTGAAACTGGGGTTTACCAAAGGTATAGAGCAAACTCAAGACTTCAGATCAATGCTGGTTTCCTTGCAGACACTTCCAAGAGGGCAACCCACTGCTCTCACACAGGGAGCAGCAGGCAACATACACAAGAATTGGAAGACAGACCATAAGAAAATAACTCATCCACCCATTCCCTGAGCTGCAGCCCAGGCTGTCCCACGGGTCTGTATGTCCTCTCCCACCCAAATGAAAGCTTGCCATCAGTGACAACGCTCCTGCCCCAACACCTCCCTGGGCAGGGCTCTCCACACCATGAACCTTTCATTGTGCAACATCTGGATGGCTTTAGGGCTTCATGGTCACTCTCCTCCTCCCTCCTGGAGGAAAAAACTCATAGGCATCTGTCTTCTACTCCCTTGTCTCCTCCCTGCCTCGGGGAACAGCTTCTGTTATTTTTCACATTCCAGTTTATTTTATTATGGAGCGGCAAAGCGATCCACAGTTACTCATGCTGATCGTACTTTTCTTATTATTCCAGGACATTATTTAATATCTATTCTTCATTTACTGTGTTTAAATCTGGATTTGATGGGAGAAAGGAGATAGGTAAAGGACCAAATCTGGGTTTTTCGTCATGGCTTCACCTGTATGAATTTCAGTCTTTTCTGCAGTTCCCAATTAACAACTTTTTGGATACCAATAACTGCCACCTGGCAGAATACCAGAGCCCCACTTTGGTCCCACCTAAGACCCTAGGAGGACTCAAACCAGCTGCTGGGCTGGGGATGCTGCTCATCCCCTGCCCAGGAGGGTGTCAGCAGCCAGCAACATGGAACTAGCCAGAGAAATGCTGCAGCTCTGGAGGCTCCTAAACAAGTGTTTAAACGTGTGAGTGGAGACCTAAAAGCAATCTTTTCTTCAAGAACGTGCTTTAGACTGAATCATAAATTTTCTACAGCTCTCTCTGGTTAATGTTGTAGTTTGGTTTTCTTACACAGGAACACTGAAGGGCAATAACTGTTATCCTCACCAGGAGATCCAGGAGGGGAGGAGGGGAAAGGAGACTTTAAAAGTTAATTACAGAAATTCCTGTGGTTTTTGCAATATCTTTGTGCACATGAAAAGGAAACAGCTGTAATTTTAAACCATACATCATGTGTTAGGAATAAATATTCCATGCAAATACAAGTTTGGGAGGAACAGCTGAAGCTGAAATGTCAAAGCAGTCTCCAACATTGCTTCTCTCAATTGACTGTGGAATTTTGTCTCTAACCCATTACAGCAGTGCAGAGGTCTTCTTGACTAAGCATAGTCTCCTAATTTGCACCTTTTATGCACTGTTCTAAATGAAGAATATTATCAATAATTATTATTATAATTGGGGAGATAGATAACACTAAGACTTCGATTACTGGGCTGGAAGAAAGTAACTTATCTTACAGAAGGAGCAGGCCATAGGAAACGATTAACATAAAAGCAGAAGTCAAATTCTATATCAACTATTGAGTGTAGAAGCATTCACTACTTTTATGTCTATTTCTGTCAGCTGAGTAGATGACCTTTTGCTCTTAATGCTTTTATCACCCAATTGGAATAATCTGGCAATGATTGTGTAATACCATTTTCTTTCCTTTACAGAAATGGAGAAGGGTTAAAGAATAGGGAGAACATTTGGAAGAGTTTTTGCAGCTCCTATTAAGCCAAAGGGGGATGCATGTTCAGTAATGGTGTTTCCAAGCAGGACGTACATAATCCTGACAAATAGGGAATTGGGAGTCCCCTGGAGCAACCCAGGTAAATCACTCCAGCCATAATGAGCTGCTACATTCAACCTAGCCTAATAAGCTAGGTTTTCCTTCCTTCAAGCTTTTCCCCCTACGTTTCAAGCCTGTGTAATACCAGCTCACTCTGCCTACATCCAGCCAGGTGCAGCCTCCTCACCTTCTTCAGCTACAGCCCCAGGGAGGACCCTTCAGCTCCAACATCCCTTCCATACATCCTGCCTGCTCTAAAGCTCTGACGAGGGTACTAAGGAAAACTTTTCCATCCTTCACATAAACCTAGTTTGAGAACATATTTCTGAATCCTTTTCTAAGCAGCAGAGCAGCAGCTTTTTTTTTTTTTTTTTTTTTTTCCCTCCTCAAACTAAAATATCAGAAATATATGGCAGGTTGTAAAGGATGACAAAATGTGGAAGGACACCCTGTGCCTCCCCATCCTGGCAGCTGTATTTCTCCTTTTGCTCTCTGAACTGCTCGAAGAATTAACAGGGTGAACACAACACAAAAAATATTTAACAATATTTCCACGTCTAAATTTGCCATGTAGTGATGACAGACAAAAGCATAAACTTTGTAGGTGACACCAACATATGCTACAGGCACAGAAGCATACTTTGTATTTATTATCCCATTGCTGGAAGAACTGGTGCCTTTAATACTTATCTCGGGACAAATGCGTATTAGTCTAGTTGCTAAAGAAGCAGGAAATACAAGGGCCCCAGTTCTGTTCTCCCACAAATACTTCCACTGACTTTAAGGAGCCTATAAAGCCCATGCAAAGGCAAGACTAGCTGTTTCTGTTAGAATATAAACACAGTATTTTAGAGAGAAACAATGTGTATGTACAAAGGAAAGAATTTTATCCCTCCAAGCACTGTCTGCTTTTCCTACACGCTACCTTTGCTGCTTTTATTACCAGTAATTTTATTCAACTTGTATGTTTTCCTTAGTAACAAATTTATGCAGAGCTGATGATTTGAAAGGAGGACTCCAGTGAACAACATATTTTACATTAAGGTTGGTCACCACACACTACTGCTGTTTCCTTGTAGGTTAAAAATACATTTTGTTTCAGCAGTTAACGCTGATAAATGAACTTTCCTTTTACACAAAGAACTGCTTAGGAGGCAGCAAACCATGATGTGCATCTTCTGCAGCACTCACATCTTCTGTGCTGAAACTGCTGCAATAGTTGATTCTCACTGTCTGGAGGCAGAGGGCACCAGCTGAGCCATTCCACAAAATTCAGAAAATGTGTTTTGGTACAGAAGAGATTTTGACCTCAGCACCCTCGTACTTCCATCCTTCTGTATACAAAACCCTACTGACCCAACAAACATCAAGCTCTCAGATGGACTGGAAAAAAGAGGGAGAGAGGGGAAAGGGCAAAGCAAGAGCAAACAAGGAAGGGGGAGAGAAAAGACCCTGTCACACTGTAATTTCCAGGGTGAAGAGAGCAGGCTCACTGCCTGCTACCCCTGCAACTTTTTTCTGTTATGAAAGCTGAGCAGGAAGAAAGCGAAAAAAACCTGAAGCACAAAAGCTGTGCAGAAGTGTGCTGATAAGAAAATGACTGGCATTTCTGAGGAAGATTACTGACATTTTCACCACACCTGTTTTGGCAGTCTTGAAAAGGCCTACACTATGTCAGGCACTTAATGAATCACGCAACACATCACCTTGTGAAATGAGCGCAATCAAGATCAGGAAAATGGGGACAGATTTCAATGACGGTGACATCAGAAACACCTTACTTGATGAAAGCATGTGTAGGTTCATGCTAGAGCATCATTTAAACAATCCTGCTAAAGGGCACTGGGAAAAGGCTGATGAAGAAATCAAATGTGAGGGAGAAGTGGAAGTCTTCTAAAACTGAAGCTGGAAATTATAACTTTGTACAGAATGCCAAAACTCTCGCTGTAGCATCTCTCTAATCAATTGCTAAACTAACCCTCCTCTGCAAACTACAATTTTCAGTGCTTAATGTTGTGATTAATTAGAATCCTGCCAACTGTGAGTCCACTCTATGTTACAGAAAACTTACTTTGTTGAAGAGACTTATAATTATTAGTGTTTTCTCCTTCTTAGCTGCAATCTTATCTTAAAACTTAGGTGTTGCCTAATAAGCTTAGAAAGCTTATTAGATAAGACATAACTTCATTAGGAAGGCTGCTGGGATACTGATCAAATCAGGACACCAGAGGCAAATCCAGAATAAAGGTTTCCATGAGTTTAAGGATACTCAGTAGGCCTAATTTGTTCATTCTCTCTTAAGACATACTTCATGTATTTCAATGTCTTAGATCAAAAGTTTTCTGCTATATTTATTACAAACACTCTTTGCTTTATAACACTACATTAAGAAAAACACACAAAGCTGTTGAAACACATCCACAGAAATTATTGCTCTGTGCAAAATGTGAAGTTTTCAACCAAACCAGGTGTCTTTATTATGCTTTCAACACAAAGTTGGAACAATTTTGGTCATGACTGAGAAAATCAAAGGAAAATGAAACTTGCCATTTCACTCCAAAGTACACAGAGCAATATGTGGCATGATCCATGGTACTGCCTGTCTCCCATTCACTCACTCACTTTTACTGCTTAGCTATCAGACAGCATGGCTGTAGCCTGCTCATTCTCTCTAATCAATGTAACTTTGTAGAGGTAATTAACATTCATTCTAGTGTACAGAAGATCTACAGTGTCTTGAGTGCAAAAAATAGTGATCACAGAACCTGATGCCACGTCCTTCATAATGAGACACATTAGCTACATCCACCAAGCTACCAGCAAATCTTCTGCAAGTACTGTGAATCTAAACCTGAAAAGCTAGATTGAGACTTTCCTGGTTTTTACTTCCAGAGCACACGCATGGCAAACAGCATCCTTCATTTGCTCCCATCTGCACCTGCCAGAACCTCTGGGAACTCTGGTGACAGAACCATTCAGGTCTCTCTAAATCATTTCAGGCAAGGTGAAAAGGCAGCTAACGATGCCTGCAGCAGATTAGCAAGCATTCATGTAATCCCTTCTACTGGTGGGACTGGGGAGAACCAGGGGTCAACAACTGGTGCAGTCTGCACTAGACTGAAAGGGCATCCTAGAAAAAAAAAAAACCTCTTCTGAAAAATCCCCTCCGATGGCCTCTAGTGGGGTCATGCAGCCCAAAGAGGATGCAAATTGGTGTGATTTAGACATTGAGTGGGAGAGAGAGGTAGGATATACATTAAAGATTTAACTCAAAAATTCCTTTTTTGGACCTGCAGTTATTTAAAAGTTGAGAGTTAATAACCTTTTCTGCTATTACCCTCTTGGAATGTTTAGCTTGTAGAACATATGAACATTCATTCCCTTTTTGATTACTAAATGAGCCCATAAAGTAATGTGACACAAATTTAAATTATATTCTAGCTCATAAGTTTGGCTTTGAGGTTAGATGGCTGGAGTAATGACCTTAAAAAAATAAAAGCTGAGTGCTGTGAGGCCAGCAAAGAGCACGCTTGCACACTGAGCAAGCCATGGCACCAGGATTAAACAGTGCCCACAGCAAGGCAAGAGGATGAGAATTCATTGATGTTCACACAGTACTAGAAATCCTCTGATTGAAAGCTGTACAGAAGTATAGAGAATTATTAACTACAGAGACACTAACTGTGAATTTATGAATAATGAAGAAAGCAAAGGGAGAACAACCACATCGTTCGGTTTCCTTAATCACTGCCTCTTCAGTATTCACCCACACAGTCACATTGGCAGATGGCAACTGCAGCTAATATCTTATGTAAAAAGGATGGAAATTTAGTAATACAGCATTCCCTGTACAAGCCTCAATTTGGCAATTTATTCAAGTTCACTCTTGAAGCTCTGCACTTGCCTAAGAATGCGGCTGAATGAAGGTCTCAGCATCCAGTAGCGCATGAAGCCAGGAGAACCCAGAAGGGCCAGAAGCAGAGCCCAGAAATGATGGTGAGAGGTGCTATAAAAATCCTTAAAACACTGACCAAGAGCCTCACTCAATACCATACTGAGAGCTTCACATGTGAGCAGCACCCTGCTCATGAGTCCAGCCCTTTCATGTTTTCATGTTAAAATGTGCTCTGCAATGCCCGATGGTAGCAGGGGCTTCTCTGTTAGTTTTCACCTGAGCCTTCCTTACATCGCAATGTTTTTTTAGTGCACACACCTAATAAGCTTGTGGCATGTCACCAAGGCTCCTAACCTGCTAATGTAAGCTCAGGCTCTTTGAGGAACAGTAATTTCCAGGTGTCTCACAAGCAGTCAACTTAGAAAAAAAAAGAAAAAGAAAAAAAAAAAGGGTCAAAAGACAGACTCGAGGAAGCAGACAGCAGAAACAACACCAATTCCACCTCTGTAACGTGAAGGAACAAAATTACTGCCAGAGGTTCCTTGACATTTGGTGGTGAGATGTAACTAGAAAGCTTATTTATGACTGCAGCAGCCATAATGGAATTCTTTTTTTGGTTTTAATCCCTTTCTAGTCTCATGTTAACAGGCAGGAATCTCATCTCTGTTCCATTTTAAACTGATTTAGTATATATGACTTACTGCACACTGTTCACACTTAGGAGTATAGCTTAGAAGTCATTACTTACAGTAACAGCTGCCAATGATAAAACAACTATTGCACTCTTGTGACAAGGGCTGAAAGCATAATGCAATTTTTAGGACTTCAGGTTTGGATTTACTAGGATGTCTGCGATACCAGAGAAAAATAACTGAGCGAGAGAAATGGTATTCCACCAGTGTTTTTCAGGGCTTTTATCAAAAGTTAGAGAATTATCTGTGAAGGACATGTTTTCCACATGAGCTTAGATATTAATTTATATGGCTATCTACAGAAATCATTAGTTATCAGATCACAGTGCCTCAGCTGACAGAAGCATTATGCATTTGCACTTCAGGGAAATCCTGCATTGTTCCCTGTAGAGCTTTGCACTGGTAGTAAATGTTAAATTTTGTAACAGTGATCATTGTATAGCCACCTAAATCACAAAACTACCTTGAGACATTTACAGAAATTAAAAGCAAGGAGAATTTCCCTCCTTCAAATCACACCTTAGCTCTGTAAAGCATTAATGCAAAAATAAAACCATGCTGCTCCGCAAACCTGATTAGTTATACACAATCCCAAGTGATTAAAAATAAAGCCCAAGCCTCGCTGCCCGAATTTCTGCCAGGATTTTACTGCTTTCATCCATCCAGAATCAGTCCTGACATAAAAAAGCACAGATTACATCCTTTTTCTCCTTTTCCACCATCAAACTATCCTGTTGAGAGTATTTCAGAGTCAGACGATTACTGCCACACCAAAGGCAAGGAGTTCAGCAAGGTTATTGCATTCATCCTCTGAGACACTGGCAGGGGGGGCAAAAAGAGGCCAAACTGGAAACTACACTGCTTGCACCAGTCTCCCTGTGGATGTCATCTGATCTGCTGAATATTTGTTTCTGATTATACAGTCGTGGTGGGGAGAGGGGGAAAGGAGAAGAAGCGATAAAAAATTGCCCAATTTTCCCACCTCGAATTGAGCTTCAAAAGAAGCTTGAGAAGCCCTTCCCAGCATCAGCTGAGAGCACATGACTCGCATATTTAATATTTTTATATAGCAACTATTTTATGCCAGTTATGCTTTCAAATTCCCCACGGTGCTGCCTGCCTGGAGTGCTATTTATAGCAATCATAAAAACCACACCTCCACCTCTGTCTTGGGACCACAGCTTCAGAAATGAGGAGGCAAGGGAAGAACATGCTCCTCTTGCCATCTCCACAGCTTGACATTCCCATCCAAATGCTGATAGCACCTCTTAATACAGCCAAGAGGAGGGCTGGCTTGGCTACATGAATACAGTGAATAACATCAGCACCACCAAAAGATGGGGTTGAATGAAGACATAGGATGGCCTTCAAATTTAAGGTCTACAGATGCTAAAGCAGTCTTTGAGGACAAGGGCTTCCACCCAAGCCTGAAGGTGAAAAGCTCATCTCTAGTTTAAATCCTTCCACCTCTCCACATGAGATCTGAAGAAGCAGAGATGAAATATAGATGAGGTATAAATATCATATCCAAGGGACCATGTGCTAGTAATACTCTGGTAAAAGACCTGGTTCCAAGTGGCTGCTGAGTGAGGGAAAGGCCACAGAAAGCAGACTCAGACCCAGCCAGATAATTCAATCTAGATACAGGATCGATAGACTCAGTAGCAACAAAAAGCCATTAGCATTTCTTCACCAACCCTGACCCTTCAAAACCTGCAGAGGCCAGAGAGGAAATGCTGTCAGGAAGAACCATCACAGTGAGCTGCCAGGAGCTCCTGGGCTGCCTACAGCCAGAGTATCAGAAGCCACTCTGTGACAAAAACAACATCGGGAGATGCTACTTTATAAAACACAATTAGAAGAATTTAAACATTGTTCAATGGAGTGATGTGCTGTTCTGTGTAGCTGTTTGTTTGATAAATAGCAGGCAGTTACAGCTCACATTTTTAGCCCTGAATTACTGCCAGATTGAGTTGTTTTGTGAGGTAAAACTGAATCAGCAGTTCACTTACAAAAATTAAGCCCTGGAGAATGTGAAACAATGAAATATTCCTACTCACTAAAGAAGCCATTGCTGCTAGATAATCAGCATAAAGATACAGCCCAGAAAGGTGAATTTATTTACGTACCCCAATCACTTTCCCTGGGATTCATCTGCTATGCAAATTTTCAACAGCTTGATAGCACACCTTAAATTTATTTCCTGACAGGATTTAGAGCAATGCCCTAATCACTACTCTGCACCACAGGGCTACAGTAATCATAGGACACCCCATCAGCTGCCTGGGGCTCTCTGGGCCACCCCCATGGACCTTATTCTAAAATGAAACTGTAAGACAAAAGGTTATTTTTGCACCAGATATATGTTAAAATTCAGGAGTCATTTAGTGGTGCACAGAAAGGAATATCACGGTTGCCATCTCATTCACCACAGACACATGTCCTGACCCTTAAGGTACAGCAACTACCTGGCATTCACAGAAAGTGTTGCTGGATACTGTCCTTTTTGCCTAGGTGACTGTCCCCAGAGAGCAGCAGTGGAAGAAGCAACACACCTGATTTTCAGTTAAATATGCATCTCAGAGTTCAGCATCCTTCAGAAAATAAAATAACTGTGTGCATATATACGCATAAAGTACTTTTGGAACATATATAATAAAGTCATTTGTGACACTTTAGATAATAGTAGCAAGGGTAATTTGCTTCACAGACAAAAAAATAAATAATTGTATATATTTCCTTTTGTGGTGTGTATCCATTTTCCACTGGATAATGTTAGCATGAGCTGGAATATGTACAACTTTAGTTCCAAGAAAATTACATGTTTTGGAGCTGGTATTTCACAACTCATCAAATGGAGAGACTGAAGCTTTAGATGCTTTAAAAGGCAATGTCTCATTTTTCCGAAGAGAATTTTAATGTCCCTTTCTTGCTTTCAGAGATACTGAACCATAAAACTTTATTTTCAATTTTATTGCATTTGAGAAAAAAAAATGTGTAAAGTAATTTTAAGAGTTTCTAAAATTTTGTTTTAATTTCTTCCCTCTTCCCTTGAAGCCTCTGTGGTTAATGATGAGTAGCTTTACCAGTGGAAGAGTCCTGATGTAAGTTGAGAATGATGCAAAATTGAGAGGAATCCTAATTCCATGCTGAAGCCTTTATATCATCTAAAGGAAGTATGTACCTTTTACTCTTAATGGCTCAGTGTCTTGGGAAGGATACATCTTCACATCCATGCCCAACCATGCTGTTATTGTGGGATAAATAACTCAGAATTTGGGAGTTTACAACAGAAAGTGATGAAAAATAACAAATCGAAAGGAAAAAAACATAAAGCTGGCAGAGGTATGTTATCCTGGGGAAAAAATTATGAGAGTAAGTAAGTTCAAACATATTTATTCTTGTAATGCTTTCGTCTTGACAGTCAGGAACCCAGCTTCATCCAGCCCTCAAGCAAGCAATGTGTGAAAAGAAGGAGTCCTGATGAGTGGCCATGAGAGCAGAGCAGGACCTGCAGGGTCGTAGCCAAATCCCTGGCACCCACCCACCTCTATCCCAGCCATTCCCAATCTGGTGGGGCTTTAAAGGTTATAGCTGAACAGGATCACAGCAGCAGATGCATATACCAAAAGAGACACACCGGATTGGAATAACGCATTTGGTGGAAATTCCTTTCTAGATGCTATTTTTAATACCCAGTATTAAACATGCTTATGGATATTCCATTTCCAGCACAGTTATTACTGTTCAATAGCCATTAATGTAAATGGTGGCTGTCGGTTAATGCCAAGCCATGTGATGAAATAATTTCCTTTCCCATCTGGGTTTCTATAATCTTGAATAAAAATGAATTGGGAAAAAAAAGGACATCGGTAAGATCACAGCTGAAACATTCATCCTGATCCTCACAACCACCGCACATTTTGGAAGTATCCTTTGTTTTCAGGACAAAGCAGATCACAGACATTATCCCCTCTATCCTACCTAATGCATAGTGGATAATAAAGTAAAAAAAATTAATGAAAAATGACTAATGGTAACTAAATGATTCACTTAACTTGGCTCTCTCTGTAATGTATTCTTCATATGACAGGCATTTATTAGCTCTCACTGATGACTCCACAGACACCCTGCTATGCACAGAGTGCATGTCTACACATTAAAACTTAATGCACACAGCAAGAATTATTGATGTTAGCTTTCTTCTAAAAGGGCATATCAGCAGGATTTTTTTTTTCTGCTTTATTTTTCTTAGGTAGTGAATAATCGGGGATTTTTAATTTTATCAGAAACTAGTGGTCCAAAACACTTACTCATTTCCCCAAAATATTATTTTCCCTTTATTTTGTCTTTTTGTGTAATTATTTTTTACAGGCATATTAAAATAAATACATGTGTGATGGTTTCAAGAATGAAAAAAAAAGCAGCTTGAAAATCCTACTGCTTGCACATTGTGTCCTATCTGTAAGCCTGGGGAACCACCGAGTCTTTAATAGACCTTGTGTGCTTCTCAGGATTTCAGTGCTTGTAAGAACAGCCAAATGCTGCTAATTACTGAGTCAAATACTGTGTGAAGATGAATACTGCTTTGGATATACACATACAAATTGCCTCCACTTTAATGTAAGTATATACACTATGAATGAGCTGGAGCCAAGTGCTTCACTTCCACACAGACCTGGTGATGCGTCTCACGTGCTAGCACGCAGCAGCTCTGCTGCTTCTTTTAGTCATTTCTACCCAGAAAGCTCTGATTGCTCTAAATCCCAGCCCTGGCCTTTGGCATTCACTGGGTATCCACCAAGCCTGCTGTTAATCTGTGATTTAATTGCCTTTTCCAGGCCCCGAGGGAGTTTTTCGAAGTGTCTACACCAGAGACACTTGTGTATCTCAGAACCTCCGCTGTATCTCCGTCTTTTGGGAAAACCAGCACCAAGCTACTATCTCTGAGTACAGTTCTCAAAACAAATACATTTACCCCCCTTTCCTGAGGGGATCACGACACTTATGCCAGTGGAAAGTGAGCAAAGAGCAGATGCAGTGGTCACTGGCAGACTATAAGATACCTGGTCTGCATTCCTGTGTCGACTTAAGAAACTTTATAAAGCCCCTCCAACAAACAGAAAAAAAATGCCTCCAAGTTGAGCAAAGAGCTCCCTCCGTTTCTCTTCCTCTGGACAGAGATAGAAAAGCAAGCACTTTCAAAACTGCTTGGAAGTGCTTGTCCCTGTGACTTAACCACCAGAAATCTGAATGAAACACTTTTCTAATTGCTTAAGCCAGGCTGGAAATAGACTTCAACCTAAGACGCACAAGTTTTCGCCCTACATCTAAATATAATTTCCACTAACAGCCTGTGCTACACTGCTTTAATGTAAATGCCAATTTAGACCAGATATAGTAAGGGCCTATAATCTTTTAGCTAAGTTTAAACAAAAGAGCGGTCAACACGCTATTTACCATAATCCATTTTTAGGTTTCATGAAAATGCAGCATAAGAAAAAAATCATGCCTGGCCTACATGTTCAGGAAAGAATGGCTCCCTGTGCCTTTTTTAAAAATAAATAAAAAAAAAAGCTGAAGATGGAAGGAAATGGAATGATTTGTTAAATGGATATATTTGATAAGGGAACATAAATGCATTCTTCAATAATAAAACTGAAGAATGCTGTTCCAGCTAGACATTTCTTTTCATTTTTATTACACAGACAGTGCTTGATTACAGTTTAGGGAAATGAACTGAAAGAACAGATGTACTATTTTTTTGATAAGTAGTCAGAAGGGTATTTTACTGTGTCTGGGAAAAGTTGGAAGGCAGATGATTCAATGGATAATTGAAGAGTGATATTTAAACAGGTTACATTTGTGCCCTCAGGCATTAAGAACAGGAGAATGTTTTTAATTCTCAACACAGGAGTTCACATGGCTGCAAAGCAAATGAATACAATGAATGAATAATTATGTTTCAGAGGCATGCAGTAACTGCTGGTTAGTAGAGAATTTTCCACAATAGAGGGAAATAGCTACTTCTTATCTCAAGTTATTTAGTGTAAGCCAGATGTTATTGGAGTTTGATATTCATCATCATTCATTATGCTATAGAACCATATTTCCTGTGGTTTCAGAACAGAGATCAAAACCACCTCAGAGTAACATAGGTGGGAGGCAGCAAGACCATTCAGAGACTGCCCCAAGTAGCCCAAGTGCTCTGACACTCTGGCTCTCTAGTGTCAGGATTGCAATGCAGAGATCCAGGGCAGCCTGCTGGGATGCAGATCATTGCTGCTCCATGTCTCTGGAGTCTGGGGATGCTGGCAGAACTTCTTGAGCAGATGGCAATGTCCCCCACTCCATAGTGGACCAGATCTACCTTGTATTTAAAAGGAGCATCTCTGTCTCTGTCTCCTGCTTGAGATGTCACAGCTACACGCACCCCAGCTGCACTCTTGGAGCAATTTGGGAGCCCCTGGTCACAGCAGAGAGTCATTCAGGGAATGCAGAATTTAAGTATTTAGCATTGTATGCTGTTTTGCTCAAGCCATGCCTCCAGTATCAACTTTGGTATCAGATTTCAGAAAAGAAAGAAAAAAAAAGAGAAAAAAACCTTTCTGCAGGTTCCAGCCCTCACTAATGTGTGCTCTGAACTACATAACTGCAGGGCACTCTCTTGAAAACCCCTTGGCTCTCCCCTCTGATGCTCCGGTATCCTGCTTAACAACAGACCACACATTAACCCTTTCCAATAAAACCCACATATATTACTTAGCAAATTTCAGTGCAGTACACACTATATCCACATCGATGAACACATTAGAACATCATTATTAATGTCATGCACTTCATGCCAATTGAATTCCTAATGATTAGCCACTTAATTCTGAGCTGAAACAATTACTCTTCCCATTGAGAACTACTTGTTTCAGCTCAAAGCTCAGCAGTTGGAGTACAGAAAGCCAACCATACCCAGTCGTTGAAATACATCTTGTGGAATCAAAATTCGCATTTACTAATGCATATTTTGCATGGATAATAAAGCACTGGGCATCACTTTTCAGGACTGGTACAGAGTACGTGGGCAGGAATGAGCACATCCCAAATTCCCAGATTTCTCTGACAGCTGGGGTATCCACACACGCATGTTCACATTTGTGCATCAGAAAGCAATTTGCCCTCAGTCTACAAAAAGCCTCTGCACAAGCACTGGCTCTCCCTGATGTCACTTAACCTGACATTTCAGACTCAGTATATATTGGTATATATATTGGTAATGACAATGTGGTATATCAGAAAACCAAAATGGGTACATCTGGATTTAGACTCATTATAGTTAGGACTAAATACTTGTCTTCATGTAAGTGAGGAATGTGAGACACATCTCACGGCAGCTGTGTAGTTCTGGTTGGTGTACAATTTACCTTGTAAGTAGCACTTATACTTGTCATTTTCAACAATCAAAACACTGTGCAGACAATAACTATACCACCAATATGCCTCTGAGAATAAATAAGCAGGCATAACTCATTTTACAGGTGTGGAATCAGAGACAAAAGAATCTGATGACAAAAAAAGAAAAAAAACAAAACAACAAAACCACAACAAAACAACAGACTAATGGCCAAAGCAGTATTGAAGAGTGGGAGCGTGCCCATTGCACAAAGCATCTCAGACAGCAGCACTGGCTGAAGCAGTAGCTGCAGCACAGCAGGATGCAAGAACTCTACCTTTCCAGCCAACTGCTGCTGTGACTTTGACATGATGGTAATTACTGTGCTATCATTATGGTGACACAGACTACAGTATGCACGGCTGAGTATCACTGAACAGACATTAGTTCTCCAGGACCAGTTGCTCAGGGTGGTATTTTTAATGCAATCAGAGCTGCTAACAAGGTGAATGGAGCAGATCCTGAAGTCTCTGCAATCAAGGGACTGACCCCAAGGCAAAGTAAGCACTGCCAAGGGAGTCTTTCTGCTGACTTCTGCAGCTGCTGGATGACACTGTTCTGCATGATACAAGGAGCTGCTCCAACATCTGCAGAGCTCCTGTTGACTTTCATGGAATACCAAGTTGGAAAGGAATCAAGGAACACCTACTCAAACCTTTCCGGGCAAATGCACAGTCTAACCAAAATGGTCCAGAATCCTTTCCTGCTGAATCCTGAGTGTCCATTGGTGGGGAATCCACCACTTCCCTGGGGAGATTGTTTTATCAACAGACATGGGATCTTTTCATCACCTATGCACTGATCTATAAATGTAATACTTAGATTTCCTATTCCATGTGGACTTGTAGATTTGCAGTAACATGTACCCTAGAGCTCCACTGTTTAAGTGATATAATGCTGATGTGTGCTATGGTAAGGACACACAAAGAAGCATGTTATTCCAAGAGTAATGTCCAGTAGACAATACTTGGAGGAAAATCAGAAGCTGCTTCTCAGAATCAATTTTGCAGAGTAAAGGAACAGTAGCTGTTAATAGTAATTAATTTGTAATTATGTCCTTTAGTATTTTATTTGCTTGGCCTCTGCAATTACCCTCCATGCCCTATATCTCCAACACAGAACCCATGTGAAGAAACAACAGTCCTATGTTAATTCATTTTCTAAAGGCCAGGCCAGTTGCATCCTGACTGCTTTCCCATCCCCTCTTATTCCTCACACCGCTCTAATCTTTCAACATATTCATCAATGGAGGAAAAGGAATCACATCAGTCACCATTTTACAGGGCTTGATAAGTGACCCAAGCTAGTAACTACTAGTAGATCCACAGCAGATCCATCAGAAACACTTGCCAAGACCCACACATGCTTTACAAAGCCAATCTGCACAAAGTAAGAATGATTTCAGAGTACAGCTTTCAAAGACAGATTCAGGTTTGGCAGGAAAGAAAGGAAGCTTATTTAGGTTATTTTTGGATGCTGATAACTGGCTGACTACATGGATTTTTATCATGTTAGTACTTACACAAGACTGGTTTGTTAGTGACAAGGCAGATCTTGAACCTGCAGGACTGCAGGACAGACTTTAATAACAGATGGCAGTACTTTGCCAATGGTCAGATGGAAAGATTCAGTGTCTTAGCAGATGATACCTTCTGTCTTACTTCTTTAGCCACTGATTTAATTACACTGATAATGTCATGAGAAGGAGAAATCAATTATTCATTAAGCCTGTCTAAGAAAGCATTCTTTTATCCCAGGTATTTATTTTCAAGATCATTTACACTTGGGTAAAAAGGCAGTTTTCTTCCTTCTATGTCAATATTTTATACAGCAACTCACTTAATAGCCCAGGTGAAAATTGAAGTGGGTCTGTTAAAGAGGACCAAGATGTGATACTCTATGCAAGGCATGAAGGTGATTCTTGAAAAACCCACCAATCTGCCTGATACATACCAGCAGCTGCATAATTCAGGGGTCATAAACAGGATGCACAGAGCATTCTGTTACACCCCTTTTTAAAACAAAGTCCTTCAGTGCATTTATATCTGAGTGTCCTCTATGACTTCTTTAAAAGTTGTTAGAGGTGAAACCACAGGCTTGGTTTCTAGCTCCCTCCATTTTTAATGAACACATGACCTGGTCTGCCATACTTTCTTGACACAAAGGATTTTTTTCTGCATTCCCATTAAAAGCAATACTGCTTTTTATAAATAAAGACATTGACCTCTCTTTACCAGCAGAAAGACAAAGTTCTTTTCTTTCATTTGGTTTGGTTTTGAACTAGTTGTCTAAAATAAACAAACAAATAAATAAATAAATGGGAGTGTAATTTTGAGTGGGACAAGTCTCTCCCTTCTATCTGCTTTGCCATCAATTGTCTCCCCTTGTTCTCCCACTGTGTGGTTCCACCATATTCTGATGAAGTCACGACCATAAGCCTGCACAGTAACTCAGGTTAAAAATATTCTTCGTTTTGTAAGAGAAAAAGTAGGAATGGGAGAGGGAGACTGAGAAGAGCTGAAGACATCAGGCTGAGAAGGCATCTTCAGGGCAGAAGGAAATGGGGAGAAGGAATGGCAAGAAAAGAGAAGTAGGTCTTGGCAAGGAGACAACCTTACCCCCTCCTGCACACAGATGCAGATTCAGCAAGTTTATTAACCTTACTGAAGTTTAGATGAAGTAAAGAAGATAAAAACTGCAGAGAAACAGTGGAACTACCCCTGTCCCTACAGTCAGACACTCTGTCTGCAGTGTCATCCAGCCCTGTGAGGCTGTTTGGGAGCAGGTCATGACTGAACTGTGAGCATCATGCTCCACCATCATACTGTCACTGCAAAGCCTTCTATGATTGCAGAGAAAAACCTACTCCCAAACATACACAACCATGTATTCCCATTAGTTTTTAGTGTTACCCTAGAGCTCCTGAGTACTTGGCAGTGACCAAGCCCTACCTGGACTAGAAACAGCACAGAAAACAGAGGTGAAAGCATCTCTGCAGACTCACATCCATGCATAAGTTATAGAGCAGAGCAGAGCACCTGCAATCTTCAGATGGAGACTCAGACTAGCAGCAAAGCATGTATGAACAGGAGCATCTGTAGAGGGGGTGAGAGAAGCCTAGAGATACAACACTGACCCACTCAGTCACAGTGTGTTTGTGCCTGAAAAGTGCATTGTGGAAATATTTAAAGAAAAGTCTATACATGGCCTTTTGTAGGTCCAAAGATATGGAAGAAAAAAGAAAAAAAAAAAAAAAAAAAAAAAAAAAAAAAAAAAAAAAAGAAGGGAAAAGCCTCTGCTGTGCCTACAGAAAACTGCTCAGAATAGTCATTCTTGGTTACTACTTTATAGAGTGATGCCACTGACACAACAATCTCCTACAGAAAGAAAGTAGCAATTGTGGAAGTACCTAATATTGCATCTCACCTTCACCACAGGAACCCTCATTTAATTTACATTAAGAAAGACGTTACCCTTTGGAGAAGTACCAACAATTTCAGCTCCTCCTTAGCAGTTCAATGAAACATTTCTTTTCTCCTTATTATGAATATTTAATGTATCAAAATGAACTGAAAGCTACCACTGTGCATCTGCTCTCCAGCTCTCCATCCATCTACTGACATCAAGGCTTAGTTCCCAAAATATGACATTAACTATATTGCTAAATAAATACAGCTCCTTCAACTACCATTTCATAAGTAAAATGTATGCAAGGCAGAAGCCAAGCCTGACTTGAATAGAGGAAACTGTCCTCTTCCAGCTAGAGATGTCTTTGTTACTTCAGCTCTTGATGTCAATTCCCCACACCAGCTTGTACCTTCATCTTCGGTCCTCTAATTGAATTCATATTTGCTTCCTCTTACTAATCCCCAGATGCTTGTCTGAAATGATCTAAGACACAGCCCACGTTTACAGGGAGAGAAAACTTAGATTGGGGCACCAATTTGATAGCTACAGAGGTTTGCTAATTTGCTGTGCAGCCAGGCAATCTATGGGAATATCATGTTTTTTCACTGTTCCTCTAAAGCTCGGATGTAATATTTTGTGTTTAGCCATGTGCTGGAACCACACTCAGAATATAGTTCAGATGTGATTTAAAATTAAAAAAAAGAAAGGAACACTCTTTCCTGGATTTTCCAGGCACCAGAAACACATAAAAACTTCAGTGCACTATATGTTTGCCAACTCTCTTTGGTTTGGCTATAGTTATCATGTCACTACTAGAAAAATAAAAGGGGGGGGCGGGAGGGTAGAGACACATACTATTCAGCATTTTCTAGTGCAACAGAATGTGTGGAATGGTGAAAAGGAAGATAAAACAATGGTGGCAATTATAGCTCCTTCTAATCCCCTGATTCAGATCTTTTAACTAGAAGCTTGGCCTCTTTACAGCTTAGGAGTCTTGCCATCAATTTTCAACAGATCAGGTTTCACTTTTCTCCCCAAGATTATGAATGGACAGAAACATCTACAATGGCAGCATGCTGGAAAACCTAGAATACAAAGCCACTCTCCCTTCAATGCAGCCACACAATAGTCTCAGGGTGAAGGAAATAAAACTCTGTTTTCATTCTGCAACAGTGTTTTGCTATTGCCCCTGCCCCATGAGTGTAGGGATGATTCAAACATAAGACCCCATCCACACTAGGATAAATAACTGCTACAGGTCAGTTCAGCAACAAAGATCTACTTGAGTGGCCCCAGCATGATTGCTACTATTCTATTTTTATAGAAGAAAAAGAGACATATGCCATATAAACACTGTTTTTTCTGTGTTCAAATGCTGTATAGGTATACTTTTTTTTTTTCCTTTTCTTTCCACCTCCTCCATATGACTAACAAGCAAGGTCTGAAAACTAGTGAATAAAAGCAGTTTAAGTGTGGCTGGCCCAGGTGATGATGACTGAAACAACCAGTCTTTCAGTCTGATAATTGAAAAAGCAAATGTAAGAACAACTCCAACAAGAAGCAGTCAGAGTGTTTCCCACGTGTGGGGCACACATCCTCTGCTTGTAGGGATTCGTCTCCCGGTTCTGGGAGAGTGCCCTGACCATCAGCAGTGACAGTCTGGTTGGTCCCTTCCAGTTCATACTCTGGATCTGGTTAATGACTGCTGTCACGAGTGCCTGACTACATCAAACTAACAGGACTGAAAGAGCAAGACACAATTTTCTCATTGTTTTCCTAGACCAACAGGTGAGCAGAGAAGGACATAAAATGACCATGGCTCTTACTCTATAACAGCCTCAGATCATCAAGACAAGAGGATAAATAAAGAGCCTGTTAGGCTGAAATTCCACTCATTTCTTCCATTTAGTTTCAGAATGCAAGACAGCATCAGCAGAAGGGACTGAAGACACTCACTGCACTGTGTCACCCATGTACATGATTTGAGCACCCTGTTGCCAAGCATGGCATGCATAGTCCAAGACTGGCACCTGGTTCACCCACCTTACAAACCTCCCCACAGACATCAGCAAAGAGAAAACTTACCTGGCAAGCATCCTTCAATAACCTGTGCTTAATTTAACAATTTACACACTTGTACAAAAACATGACAGCCTGGTTCCCTGCAGTACCATGTGTTTGCTTAGCACGGTAGTTCCAAAAGGCACAGCAGCTTTTGTGTTCACATGTTTCAAGGGGCAATATTTTAACTTTGCTTTGTCCGTGTCATTGACAGAGAAGCATTCTTGAATCTCTCTGCATAAGCAGACATGCAGATTATTGCACTTTTACTGAAGAAAGCTTTTGTCAGGCGCAGCTGGTTATATCACTGAGGTTAATTTATACTGTACAGAGCCAAAAAGAGAATTAATACATATCAGTATTACACACAATGTCTATGCATATTACAGGTCAGTTTGTAGGACCTGAGGTTCTACATCAGATACAGTTAAGCCTGTAAAAGTGGGACTTGAGGAATCTAATCTCTTGAAAGTAATTGCAAATTTAACAACTCCTTCTGCCCATCCTTAATATAAAAGTTAGATAGTAAATGAGAATTACAAGTACCAGTAGACAGGTTTTATGTCTGTATTCTCTCATTTTCATAATTATGACTATTGGGATACATTACAATCCTTCAGGGATAGAGAGGCTGCAGATGGGTTCTCTGGATTTATAAAGAGATCATCTGGCCCTGCTGCAAGTAGGCTACGATTCTACAGCATAAGAGTTAAGAAAACTCTTTGATAACAAAAAGCACAGGGCGAAAAAAGGCAAATGTTTAAACAAACACAGTTGCTACCCTTCACACAATGGTGGAAGCTGTCCAAAACCCAGCTGGAAGCTGGGATAAGCAAGGAAGGATACCATTTACTAGGTCTAGGCTAAGAATACTGGGATACAGCTACTGGGATACAGCTTGTTGTTGCACAGACAGAAAGGATCCTCCCTGCCTCTGCAGGAGCCCATGGCAGAACTCTCTGCTCATTCCACCTATTTGCAAACACTGATATTCTCCCACATCCCTTTTCTTCCTAACCCTCCAAGCCTCCCTATCCCTCTGCATTTTGAAGTATCATTATCCAGGTCTTCTTGTATACAAGTTTCAAGTGGGAAGGAAAAAATCAAACTCAATGAAGAGGAAGAGGTCGGTGCCTCGTTTGAACATTACTCACTTTGGAGCAAGCTTTTGAATGAACCAACATGGTTCAGGTCACCAGAGGTCCAATTGGGAGACACTGAAACACAAAAAGCTGCTGAAAGACACGGGGTCAAGAGTGCTGGAAACCAGGTCTTCTCTCCAGACAGATGCTCAACTTCTTGTCTAAGAAGCCCACACATGGCATACAATGTTGAAAGCTGTGTTACCCTCTTTCTCCTCCTACACATACAACTATTTTGGTTTTGGCCATGTCTCCTGTATTATTAAATCTTTCTTATACCTTCATGCCTCTAGAAAGCCTTTATATTAAAATTCATGTGGTCTCAAAATAATAAAATATGAGTCAAGGACTGGAGAAACTAAAGAGACATCTCTACTGCTGCTGCTTCTATCAAATATGACCTATTTGGAGTGACTACTGCATTTTTTCATTCCATGTGGGTAACAAACCTTTTATTAAACACAGGTGCCCAAAAATTCATCCCAATGCACTGCAGTAACTTGAATGAGCATGTCCTGCGGATAATTCTGGCCATGAGTGCTGGTAGTTACTGTACATACTTGCCTGCTTAATTCCTCTTGACTTACAAAGGCATCCATCACGTCACAACAAATGATCTATGAAGCACACTGTACCTGAAACACTACCCTCTCCAAGTCATTTCCCCAGCATCTAAAACAGGCTCTTATCATTTGTAATCAGTAATTAATAACAAAGCATTCTCAGTAGTGCAATTTTTCTGCTAAGGTTAATGCAATATTTCATCTCAGGCCAGCTGCTGTTTTATGACTTTCAAGCACGACAGTAACTAATGTCTTTGCATAAGACCTCATCCACAGAGTAAATCAATTAGCTCCTCTTTCACCAGCAGGCATTTTCCTGCAGCAAGGGAGGCTAATTACATGTAAAATTGGTGTTTACCAACAGAAGTATGTACCCAAATTTTGGCACTGTACATTGACTTTTCTTCTCTATGTCTCCATTCTACATCTTTTCATTAAGGGGTTTTTAATACATGATCAATCAAATACTGTGACTGTGAGCCACACTTACCATGCCATTATGATCTAAACAGATTCGCCTACAAAGATCAGCATCAACACACACCATGTGTTTTCAGTACTGGTAAAACTTCTGGGCCACTCCTTGCTCTCAAGAAGGGCACATAAAAGATCAATAAATTCAAAATTAGATAAACTGCACTGTTTCTCAAAAACTAAAGTTCACATCAAAATACCAGTATTGCTCTCCATGGCAGGAAATTTGGCAACAAGAACACACATGAAAATGGGTGAAAAATTAGTGTATAGCACTGATGCATAGGGCTTGTGTAATCCTGTCTTAATGAAATTAGCAAGTAATTTTTGAGACATAAGTTTTTTCCTCCTTTTGGATTGATATTGGAATTGTCTGGCAACTCAGCCTCTTCTTGCATGATGTAGCTGATGAGGACACACGTCTGGCTCAGGAAGCACATGACCTACAAGCTGTTGTGGGCTGTCAGAGTATTGTGAGTCCTTTACCCTTCTTCTGGTCTGTCCTGGTCACTTGCTGCTGGAGAAAAAACACCAGGCGACCTGGACATTTCATTCTATTCAATGATCTGTCCTTTGGTTCTTGTATTTCTAAGAAAAAGAACTTGTAGCACACAAAAACAAACTGCACAGTGCTCAGAGTCTTGGATCACCAAGGGACAGAAATACCAGATTTTAAGCATTTAAAACTTTGATTCCAAGTGCTGTGGATGATATGTACATAGAGCTCACCACAAAGCTCACCACAAACCTCTATCCAGGAACTTGTAGAGCTGCCCACAGAGTCATCCTAAAGAGCGGAAATCAACTGAAGATAGGAAATTACCAACCCAGATGGAAGTTGAGCGATGTGTGCTGAACCGGGTTGATGCTTGCTGATGCTACCCAGGCAGCCTGAGCCATACATCAGATCCCAAAAGGGAGCATCTGTGGCCCTGAGGCAACTGAGGATGTATAAACACTTCTTGCAAGGAAATAGCTCACTTTCTTCTTTGGTGGAGAGGAGGGGAGAGAAAAAGCAGAAGTAATAAAAGAAATGGGTCATTTTGGGATGACTGCTCTGAACCAGTCCAAGACAATGGCATAACACAAAAGGAATGCAAGGAACACAGCTCTGACTCACTAGAGTGTTTAGCAAATCACTAGACATCCTGGCTCCAGCTACTCCAGAAGAAGCCACCTAGAAATACATCTTCTCCACAAAAAGAAATGTTCCTGAAAAGGCAAGTAACAACTGGCAAGCAGTGTGACCTTCGGAGAAACAGTCACGCAGACTCATGAATTAAAAGTCAGGCAATATTAAACTAGAAACTAAAACAAACTCATCATTGGATTTGGATCCTAATGGATACAGGACTGGGTTTCTTCTGTGTTCCTCTCAGCATTCTAGATAGTTAGACCAAACAATGACACAGCCTGTATTTAATGAGAATTACATGTTAATCTTGACAACTGGAAGACAAATTCTAACTGTAAAAATGCAATTAATTCCCCTTCCTTTAACATTTGGTCTACTTTGTTTGGCAGTTTCTTGTAATTTAGTAGCACATTCATTACACCAAACAGACCAGTGTTAGCCACTGAAGTGTTCAAGGCTTTGTCCAATCCTGAATGCCTGGGGATTCCAGCTCATGGGCTGATCCACAATTATCTGTTGTTTTTGGAGCAGTGGGGCTGTACACAGTCATGTCAATTACAAGACACAGTTGTATATGTTCTCTCTTAAGGATATGTCCTGCAAATATTTATTTACTTGTATTCTTAAATTCCTGGGGCTTCATATAAAAAAAAACACCAAACTCATCTAAGATACAATGCAAGGTCATGTCACATTTCTGCAATGCTCCTCATCTGTGTTCAGCTACACCTACATTTTCTCCTTTGCTGCTTGCTGTTTGTTGAATCCACTTTCCATTTACAACTACAAGTGTGAAGGAAAATAGTTCTGCTTAACACAGATCCAAATTGGCTTTTTAATAAACTCATTAAAGAAATGGTCCATTTCAGCCCTCAAAATTTGCTGCAGGTAGCTCTGCACCTTATCACTAAACCACCTGAAAATGAAAGGAAAAAAAAAAGATATAATAGGGTCTCAAAGACATGCTGTACACCACCTGCCATGTATGCAGAGACCACAGCCTGGAAATCCACTCACTCAGTGTAAATCCAGTTCAGTTATATTGACTTTTCTTTCCTTTGTGGTATATTAGTGCTCATGAAAAATCTTGCAGTGAAAGCCCTAGAGAAGAAATCTTTTGTCCACAGACAAATGCATTTCCCACATGCTGCTCTATTACAACAGGCAAAAGAGCAAAAGCATTGTTCCTACTTTTACAATAATAACAAGGTCAGACACTCAGCTGAGACAAAAATAACACATGGGCTTTCTTATGCACACCTTCTCTGACCCTAATTCCATGCTACCTCCCCCCCATTTATGCTCTCCTTCTCCACCAAATGTATAAAAAATTATGATCAGTCCACTGGAACTTTGACTGCAGTTCTAAGATTCAGCTTCTACAACCCATCAAACCACCCTTTCAGTCACCTCCAGATCCTTGCTACATTTGATTTTATCCAAGCCAAACCTCCCTTTCAGTTTTGGGAGGGTTTTTTTTTTTCTTTTTTTCCTTTTTTTTTTCTTTTCAACCTTCCTGTCCCTTTCCTATTCTGAATCACTTACCAAGCCAAAAAGGGATTCAAGAGAAAAAACGATGGCATCTGCAAATAACTCAAACAACTCCATAGAAGGAAACAAAGCAGTGTAGGATCAGAGAGGCTGTTATATGTCAACAGAATAAATACCCACAGTCAGACTCTCAGCTGGTGTAAACCAACCTGTCTCCATTTGGCTTTATGAGGGCAGTGCAACTTTATGCTGGACACACAGTAAAAGAACCTTATTTAAACTACAGCATTTCAAATCTGAGGGAGCATTGGCTCCATCTGACACCTATTTCGATCCATGGCCAAAATCTCATTTCCCCTGATAGGGAAGAGCCAGGACCCTGCTCCATGTGAGGATGGCCTCTAATGCCATCTCAAAGCAGGGATCCCATAGAGCCCCACACAGCCTCCTTCCCTGCCCACCTCTCCTGAGGGTCCTGGAGAGATTCCCAAGAGCAGCAGCAGCAGCCACAGTTGCACACTGCTGCCTGTGCAACAAATCCTGAAGCACATCAAATGTTTAGTACTCTCTCGAGCAGAGGAGGATGAGCCACAGGTGGGTTCTATTGCTATATCTGTATCAAGTAAAAAACATGCACATGGACATGTTAAATATTACACATTTCCAGCCCTGAAAAAATTGTAGTGATTGTAGTGATCCAAAGTCATAGTTGCAAGGCATCTTTCAGTAGCCTAAGTCTGGTGTTTGAATTACACAGATTCCTTTGAACTACAAGAAGAACTACAAATATCTGCTCCATCAGGCCTCTGAGGCAGCTGAGAGCCCAAAAGATCCTGTGGAGGACACAAAGCCCTTGAGACACAGAAATAAAACATAGGTTCACAGCACCAGGAATCCAACAGGTTCTGGTGGTCAAGGGTTAAACACAAGAGTGTTTCCATCACCTGTACCAGTAAGAGAGATTTGGGCCAGAAACTTCTCCTTCCATTTTTATTACGCACTGACTTCTGAGCGGACTTCACAAATGGCTGATCTGAACTGCTTCAGCAAAGAACTGCAGAGAAATTTTAGGGGCCTGATCTCCATTCCCCTACCCTCACAACTACTGGTGAATTCTTGAGGAAAAAGCATCCTACTGCCAAAATATAGACCAGTGTCTAATGTGCCACCTTAAGAAAGGTGAGACAGACACATCTTTGGGCAAAAAAAGGAAGAAGAAAGACAACACACATATTGAAGAGATATTGTAAGGGTCATTTCCAATCTGTTGTCTTTTGTGGCAGCTTCTGCTCAATGCCTTTTCTTGCTACTGTTTTCCCAAAATGAATGCACTTGCTTGCCTTACACTGCAAGTTCCTCTAGGGCTGAGTGCAGCACGCAAAGCCCCATCCAAACAGCAAACAATTACCAAGAATAAAGTAAAAATGAAAAACTAAAAACCTGGTAAGAACAGATGTCAGTGAGCTAATGGAAACACTTCAGCATAAAAACCATCATCTGCTTAGTTCAACATCGGCTGAAAGAATTGCCACGCTTCCTCAAACATCAAATTTTCTGGCTGGCCCATAAGGAAGCCCTAAAAGGGATACTAATGGTTTGCTTGGTCAGGGCATGAAGAAAGGAAGGAGAGGCAGTGAAAGGAGCTGCCAGCTGCATCCACCGCTTTAGGAATCTTGGGAAATTCCAGCTGACCAAGCTTGCAAGGACTCTGAGATAATGACCCTTCAATGTACGGGGTTGTTTCTTTCTTATAGGATGGCTAGTAAAATGCAAGGAGGTTTTGACTAACGCACAGCAGACCCCAGAGAGAATAATTATTCAGTCAGCCTCTTTTCCCTTACCCGCTCTTCTCGAAGATCTGCAAAAAATCTAAATTTAACCTGCAAATGGCATTTTTTTCACTTTATAGCACCGGACTGTTCCTCTTCAGGGTTTTCACACGCACTTCATATTTATGCAATGCTAACTCCCATAATGGTCAATAAAGGCCAGTGTATTAGTATGATAAACTCATGTTCCCAGCCATGCACAGAATTCAAATTGAACTAGAAAGTCAGCCCATGTTCATAAAAACAATGCTATCGAGCAAATGGAGCTTAACCGCACTACGGAACGTATCACATATTTTTGGGTTGTTGTCAATTCTTCATAAAAATACTTTAAATCACTCAGACCTCATTTTGCACACTATATAGTGAGTCTCTTCATAATCAAATAGTATTTAAAGCATTTACTGCCTTGTTAAATCTAACAAGTTAGATTTATTAGGATAGTCACTTCCCTTAATAGCCAATTTAGTAAAACTCAATGTATTCATTGATGGGTAAATATATAATAGGTAGTTGTTAAACCTTAATAAATACATTTAATAGTCAGCTGGCATTTTGTCTCAATGGCAGCACTTCCTCTTCGTTGCCAACAGGAAATGCTACTCCTGAATGTGCCAATTCAGCCCACGTGTAGATCTACAGGAGCAAACAGGAGCATGAATTTCAGGTAACTTTCCCATTCTGTTTTCACAAGAAGAACTTCAGCTGAGATTATCCTAAGATCCCATCAAAACTGTCAGGGGTTGAACAGCACAGAGTGTAAGGAAGGGTGTGAGCTATTGAGTTTGTCTGGACTCCATAGAGGCAATGAAGCAGGACAGGAAGGGCAGCTGCTTACCTGAAAGCTACATAGGTGATATTCAAGTATTATTATTGACATTTACAGTCTTTCTGTGCTCCCTGTTTCATGTACATCATGTCACTTTCTCTCACCCTACTTTGCCAACTCTGTGTGTTGACTGTCAGATTAAATTGCAATGCTTGGTTTTTAACTAGGAGACCTAAAAGGCACTCATTCGATGCTTTTAGGTACCTAAACATTTTTTGGAGTCTGCATCATTAGAAAACTAAAGAGCTTTAAAATCAGGCTGTTAACTCAAACTATAGAAATTTATGGCCCGACTCCATACATTCAGGATCAGTTGTCCAAGCTGAAGACAGCTACAGCATTTAAAGTGAGAAAAAAATTGATCAAAATATCTTCAAGAGAGAGAGCTTTTGTGAGCTAGGCTGGGACATTTTTTCAGAGCCACAAAACACTCACCTGGGTGGGATTATACAGTTCCTGGAGTGGGCTTCTGGATCCTTTGCGGCAGCAAATGTCCATCCCAAATGGATTTCTACGCATTACTGCAAGGGGAAATTGAAATTAATACATGTTAGAAGCACTGGTTAGTAGTAACCTATTGCAACAGAGATTTTCTTGCAGATCAAGAAGTAACTGAGAAAAGACCAAAAAAGCTCCCTGGTTCCCCTCTTCTAAAAGCTGTTATCCAACAGCTTCCAGCTTAGGTGCCCAAAAATTCAAGTATAGGGACCAAAGCAACACAATCTTCAGCAGTATTAAGTACTTGCTCCTCTAATCATCACGGAGGAGTCGGATGGATTCCTATAATCAGCATCTCAAGGGCAACATTTGAGCCTCTCTCACCCTAAATACAGAAGTACACAGGATCATAATAACAAAAAATCTGATTTTAAAGCTTTTGGCCCATGGCTTTGTTTTTTCCTCGAACACACACACGTGTACATGACACATACAGTCATTTTTTGCCGCACTTCTTGCTTGAAACTATGTTTTGCTCTGCATATTCCAACTGAGTATTTGACTGCTCCAAAACCCCACATAAGCGATGTTATCCCAGTTGGAGACAAGAAAGTTTTGAAATCAAAGGCTCGGTCAAAGGTTGGATCAAAGAGCATTCTGGATGATCAAATGTTTTCAGGAAAGACATTGATCTGAGCCCCAGCAGGCACAGAGATCATCAGTTTCAAGTTAGACCTTTGAGGCCATGAAAGTTTACCTAAGAAGCCATCCAGCTCCAACCACTGTCTATAGACATGGGGAAAACAAGAGGTTGCCTGTTCTTCTAATCTCATGTGGCCCACATTCTCCTCTGCAAACACTCCACTGCCCTGAGCTTGCTGTGCCAACTACAGAAGGAGCATCAGGCAATGAGATGCCTGCATCAGGCACCACAGTAAGAGATTTGTCTTGTCAACATTTAATTAAGACGCAACCAAAAGGAAAGAAGAGATGTTCCTGCTGGGAATCCAAAGGCATTAAGCAGATTCAAGCACACTTTTACCACCAGTTGCCAGGTTTTGCAACCAGGAAATACAGAAGCATCCTACAGGAGCGTTTCAGAGCTGTACCACTGGCAGGCACGATATCTTCAAGCCAAGAGTCAGAGAACACAGTCAAGTAGTGTTTTAATGCAGAGGGATGCTGCACCACCATAATGGGTATGTCGAGCAGCATAAACCATGGAAAACTGCATACAATTCCCCTCTGGAAACACAAGAGATTCATTCACTCACTTTGTATCAACTTTCCAATTGAAGGTAATAATTTAATAACACGCGGCATTGCCTTTTCCTTGAGCAAACAGAGATTCCGAGAGTTCTGTGGCAGAAGTTAGACACATATGCTTAGTAAACAACCTAAATGTTTTGATTTTCTTTAGAATTAGGACAGTAATGTTCCTAGAGGCTTTAATTTTAATTTAGATGTTCAAATACGTGATTAATTTCCAAGCATTTTCAGTCACACAGTCAAGTATTGTGAATTCTTTTGTCTTTGTGCTGTGCTTTTTTAAAAGTTAACTTAGAAAGTGTTTAGAAACAGTAAAAAATATTTTGCACTAATAATGTCAGCCTCCAGTGTCTGGAAGTGATTTTTGGAAGAAAACATTGCAGTGAGGGCATATATTCAAAATTTATTCTAATTACAGAGCTCTTGTCCATCCCCTCCCTGTCATTTCCCACCATACTCTTGTACCAGAAACTGTGTCCAGGGGTGCTTCGAAAATCATTTTGTAGCCCCCTCACCATTGCAAGAAAACTTTCTAAAACGGAGCCTTCCAGTCAACAGCAAAACACATCATTTCCATGTAAAAAATCAAAGCAGAGGGAAAAGGAGAAGGGAAGGTTTCAGTGTATCCAGGTCATAAGCCTGTGATTAATCAGGATCCTGAAACAACTACTCTTTGTTCCAAAATGAATAATAATAATTCTAGGGTGTTGTTCCCTGATTTAATACTTCACTTTTCATTTCCAATAAATACAGTAACAAGTAACATCCATAAATTTATTCCTTCCTGCTTCACTTAGCCAGCAGGTATCAACACAGCAACACTTTGTATCATAAAGATTAAATTATTTGCACAGTGTGCAAGACTTGATTCCCAGATGTAAACAAAAACAACAAAAAAAGCAACTGTCTCCCTAGCAAAAGCAAAATGCTAATGTAGAGCCTTAGTCACGGAAACCATTACATCTTTTTTATGATTACCAATATTACTTAATTGGTTTGTTTTCCAATAAAGCCTTTAGAAGAAGACTGCAGAGCCAGCATAGCAACACAGCAGCTCAACACAGCACTCAATTCCCTGTTTATCAAGGTCAAGAACAGCATGCCCTGACCCAAACTGCACACACCTAAAAAACAGTTGTGTCTGTAATTTAACTACAGTATCAAAATAAATGGAAATATTCCCTTTCTTGAGCAGAAATCCTACTTGCAATGTTTGCAAAACTATCCTTTAGTGAATAACTATAAGAAATGTTTATAGATAGTTTAAAAGATTAGCTGGCATGCCTATGGACAAACTCACTTCTCAGAGTTCCTGAAATCAGTTTGATATTGTCTTTGTTTCTCTGAGGTAGTGTTTCATCATCACGAGATTAACTTTTTGGTCTGAATCTCACCTAGAGCATCTACAGGAAGAAAACTGTAGTATGGATTTTACCCTCAGCTATACTAATTTTAACAACACTTTCACCAAGACTCTGTCACACTACTGTGGTAGTGAAAACTTTTTAAAAATCAAGCCCTTTATCTTCACTAAATCTTCTTATTAACATAGTAAATACCTAAATTTACATTTTATGGCTTGGGTTGATCTCCATTCATAATTATAGTTAATTAGAATCTAATTATAAGTATTGCATATGCATGGCTCTGAGAACTGACTTAAAGATCACATTCGTGCACAGTGTGAAGCAGCTGACAGCAGCATTTAAAGCTTTTAATGATTAAAGAGTGGTGTTAATATTGCAACTGCAGCAAAATCAGCAATCCCCTCAATTTAGCCATGACTGTCAACAACTTAATAAATTATCAGTTTGTTACTTAAATAGAAGAGCTGTAAGGACATGACCTTTCTTCCATCTCTAGGGCTGATTTGTTCAAAATGCAGTCTTGGGCCAATTTGTTAAAATCTGTAGAATCACTATTCATTAATTTAATAGCAAGTCTGAAAGCATTTTATCTAGGCACCAAATTTCAGTTCCTCAAGGGAGAAAGATAAACAGTCCTTCTGAATTGAAAGCTTATCAACATAATAATCATCTGTGTATATATTCACAGAGAGAACGAAACTACATGTGCAGGCCTTAATTTATCTCCAAACAGAAGCATCCATGCAAAACTTCCAGAAAACTCTATTTAGGTCTGTTAGTACCAAGAGCAGGAATTTGACCTGTGAATTACAGCCTGCTGAATACAAGAACACAGAGCACTCAGCTAAACCTTCTTCTAGTATCTGTGCAGAAAACAAGCCCAGAGGTTTTACCATGGTCTTGATCCATGACTAGGAATTAAAATGTAGATCCCTCAAATTAAAAACACCCTTTAGAAGGGCACATTTTGGGGATATACTCAGAGCTTGAAGGTCATCAGCAAGGCCAGACAGTCTTTGAAACTCCCACTGTGGTCCAACAATTGAGGTCTTTTACCAACATCACCACCTCGGGTCCCCTGGGTGATGAACCTGTGATGGCAGTGACAGGGCTGGTTGTAAGTGACAAGAATAAATGCAGATAGAGAGGCACCTACTAGAACTTGGCATCTATGAGAGGGGATGTGACCTCCAGCCCAAAATGCAAGGCAACAGTGCCAAGAGGGCACAGTTGAGGAGGGGGAACATGCAGGCAGGCATGGTATAAAGCCTTCATTTTTTTTTATGTGACATTTCAGAGACTGAAGACCATCCAGATGGAAATGAATAAAACAGGCTTAGCCTGTCACCCTTACTTGGAAGAAGGTGTTTATAATGCACTTGGTAATCTACAAAGATCACATCCCAGAATGGGAGACCTCTGATATTTCCATAGGAATAACAACAACAGGAGAAAACATTAAAAATTAAGAAGTCCCTATCAATGCAATACCTGCCTCTCCTTATCAGGAGCTACAGAGAAACTGAGAGAGAGGACATGGTGGCACTTCTCTTGGGAGATTACTGGCCTGAAAAGGTATGTGAACACTGGGACTATCTAGACAGAAAGGAAAGAGGAAAAAATTATGGAAATCAAGAATCCTAGAGACTTGAAACCATGATGGCAACCTCCTCACAAAATGTCAGACAGGAAAATGAAAATGTTTCTAACAAGCCTGTGTGGCACCAAGTCACAGAGGAGATTCTGCTCCAAGAAACACAAAGCAATTTTCATTTCTTCCACTGGGCTTACAGAGGCATTTCAAAGGATGGGCATGTGCATTTAGCAGCTACCTATATGCCTGCCATCATACAATCCCAAAAATGTCAGATTTTTAAAACTTCTGTAGAATAAAAGTTCCCCAACTGCTATCTAGCAATTGTTTTCCTACTTGGTAACATTTAATTTACTCTGAGTATTCTAATTACTGGCACAAAATAAAAAAGTGAAAACCTTACCTTAGTTCACTACCTCTTAAATTAACTGTTTCATATTACAAATATTTGAGAAAAGTTTTGAGGACATATTAATATTTAATTTTTCATTACATTAGTCTAAAGTACAAAATCAAAATTCCCTAATACAGCATTGCTTAAAGCCGATATACATAATTTATTCCACCTATTTGGAATACAAGTTGTCTTGCTGAGGAAAAAAGTATGCATTGGCAGAAGTATGGTGAGACTCTGGTTGAAAATGGGATCCTGTTCTTGTTTTAAAGAAAAAAGTCAAATACACTTTTTTTTTTTTTTTTTTTTTTTTTTTTTTTCTGTCTGATTTCTGGCCTGAAATTTGAAAGTAGTCTGCTTGATACTTCTGGCTGAAGTACACTGCTTTCCAGATTACACTGCTGTCCAACTGCTCCTAATTTGAGGCCTGAGTCAGTGCTTTCCATGGATCATCTTATTGACAGCAAAGAGCAGGTATATAACATAGTGCCTTCTCCTAAAGCTGCAGACAACTGGGTTAGGGCAGAACATTAATCTAAATGTTCCCAACCCAACCTAGACAGAGAAATCAGTGCCTCTTGGCCCAGGTAATATAGCAGCATCAAAACAGTTACATCTTTGGCATCTTTAGCCATGTTTAAATAAGCTACTGCCCTCAAATGTCCTGAATATTTGCAGCAGAGCAAGAATAACTAGTTATACCCATACTGAAGCTTTACAGATTCCCTTTGGCTAAAGATTTGGACAGGGTTTATCTTCCAAACTCTCTCACAGACTTCTACTTTTGACCCCAAAGCAATGCAGAAAATTACTTCTCTTAGGTACGTAGGATGAAGCATTGAAATACACGTTCAAATACTGCACTAAGCACATTCTTAGCAAGACCGAGACATCCGTAGCTGTCTGTAAATGATACGATAAAACTACTGCTCCATCTGTAGCAGCAAGAACTATGCCCAGGGCAAACTGGTCACATCCAAATACAAACCCTGCAAAGCTCAATCCCACAATATTTTGCATATACAACAGTCTTGAAGCATGCAAAAACTCAGGGCAAAGTTGAAGTAAGTGACCCTAGCAAACAGCTCTTTTCCAGAAATCATCAGAGGCTCTTGAACTTTTGCTGTTTGGAACATCCTGTCCACATACCTTCCAGACACTGAGCTAAAATCATGCTGAACAAGCTTGTCATTAGTAACCAGCTCATTCTGCTCCAGGAAAATGAGCCTTCCATAATAATTGACAACAATCTGCTCTGCAAGGCTTCATCCAAGTCCAAAGTGCAGGCAAAAATCAGAATCTCAGTGATAAAAAGACTACTTCATTTCAAGCTTCATTTAAATTCCTGGGCTCCCTGCTGCAGACTAATCAGTCTAAGGACACTGAACTCTATGAAAGGGTTAATTTTTAATCAGCAACCAGGGGCATGAGGAGTGAATGCAAACGCTGTTCACCCAGCACTGGCTCCAGAGCCTAAGGAAGGAGGTTTGTGGGTAGCTCTCCCAGCAAATGATTTATGAACACTAATCCCTCAGCAGAGGTTCACAGAGATCGACAGATTGATAGCAACATCTCGTGACATCTGGGACCTTATGCTTTGCTGCTCAGGATTTTAGCCTAAATTATTGGCCCTTCATCCAAAGACCACAGGTACAAGGATTTATGACTCAACTTTTATCTGGCCTCTTGTTTTCTTAAAGCAAAACTGCAGCTTCCTTTGCTGGAGCTCAGGAGACCTATTTTTAGAAAGTAAAAACCTGATGAGGTATTGTGTGCGAGCGTGCTAAAGACATAAACACAGAGAATGAGATAATATTGATTCCCTGTGTTAACAGAGAAGCAGATTTTGCCTCACACCAAACAGTAACACGGGTTTTTACTCAGGGTGAGAAACAAGCAAACATCTGTGGCCAAAGCACCTTACCCCCTGTAACACCACTGTGCCTCATGGACAAAATAGAGATCCTATAGGGCAGAGAAACAATCCCAAAAGCTACATAAGCTACATAGTTTTAGAGCCTGAGGAACAGAGCTGGTGTATTTTGGGTTAGCAATACTGGTTCACCGATTCAACACATCTATCCTGCCCTACCCTGATGTTTCCACTCCCATTCATGTATCAGGGGCTTATGTGGATGGGTACAGCAAAAGTGAAGGATGAAAAGTAAAGAAGAGGTCCCACTGTTGTGACATGATTATGTCACAGAAAAGCAGAGGTTATAGGACCGGGGACCAGCAAAGTAACAGTCCTCAGTTCACAGGCCAGAAAAATAGAGGCAGAGTTTAAAAACTTCAACAAAGCAAATTTATCACTATAGATCAAATTCCTACTAGCAAGTTAGATGCCTATTCTAAGATACTAATTTAAATTCCTACCATTAATAGAGAGCTGCAGCAGCAGAGATGGGCCACCCCACATAGCTCTGGAGGTGGCTCCTCTCCCTCCCACAGACCAGCAACTCTTGATGGGTCGATGCCTGAAGTTACATGAAATAAATCTTGGCATAGTAAGGAAATTAATCTTAACGTTTGTTTCTCAGCTCTAGTCACTAATTACAAAGGTTTTAAATGCCCTCCAAAGAATATAGAGATATTTAATTAATTTTTGCTTTAAACAGATTTCCAGAAATAAATTTGTGTTTTATCCTGTTTGTTCTCAGATTAGCATGGGGATGGGTTTAATTGGGCACAGTGGGGAAGTTAATATCCTTGGGTGAAATCATGCATAGGCTTAGATCCTTGGCCACCCTACAGACATTGCATGTGGCATAAATTAGCACAACATCTTTCCTGTTAATGAACAATGAGCAACTTTTCCCAGTAATTTTTAAAAAATGTTAATCCATATGGAATTTCTTTAGAAGTCTCAAGAAATTATCCGCAAACCAAAATCAAAAGACTTATCCATAGGACTTAGTTGTCACATAAGGAGAGTTCTGTTTTGTTTATCTCTGTCACACAGAGGCAGACTCTGCTTTTACAGCAGAAATTTTTTGTGGGTGAGGACTACAAACTGCATTACACTTGGTTGGAACTTTTCTTATACAACCTTTTTTCCACTGGCATGAAACGCAGATTCAGGGGCATCACAATATTTCACAGGTGAATTTTGGATGGACTGCTGACCACCTCAACTGCCTGCTCAGATGTCCCTGTGCTCAGATCAAAATGGTCTACTTTTTTCACAGAAGTAAGTCTTCATAAACAATTTTTTTTACTACCCATGTCAATCTGAAAAGGTCTTTGTTTCCTTTATTCTTCTCCCATCTCAAATGCCATTTACAGAAAGTAAGAAACTAAGAAATTGTGACCAACTTTAACCACACGTATTTCACAAACAATAGTGTATTATGAATTTGCACGAAGGCACACTGCGGATACAGTACATCAAATGCTAAGGAAAACTCTCTTTCTGTACTTCACAATTTTTCCAACTTTTTCATGACAAGTTAGCCATGGGTTTTGCGAAATGAGACTGAAATAATCTGGGAAGGCTGGGAAATTTCTAGTGAAGCTCACAGGTTTCCAGGCATGCCTCCCTCAAATTTCTAGATACTCACAACATCAGGAGGCACATCTGCTGCTGGGGTCTCTTCATAGCAAAGAGCTGAATGCTCTGCTCTGTTCTTCTTATCAGCCTACTTTTCAAGCCTGCAGATAGCTGGCTAGATCTCATCTCTTTGATGCAAGTTCAAATGAAAACTTTGTAAATGTAGATCCAGAGGAAAAATACTGCATTTGCATGTTCCTAAAAAAATGTGTAACTAGGATTCCTGTATTTCCCACTGCACTTCCACTTCACTGTCATTACCAGTCTTCTTAACAGGTATGATTTATGAGCTCACTCACTCACTCACTCACTCAAAAAAAAAAAAAAAGGGGGGAGGAAAACCCCTAAAGGGGGAAGGTTTCTTTAGAAACCTGTAATTTTAAAAGCATTTCTCTTGAATCACAGTCAAAATGAAAATGACAGCTGCTGCAGCTGCAGACTATTTGAGCCACTACTCCTTTGCCGTTCTGCAACAGATGTGCAGTGAAGATGAAACACAAACTCATATTTGTATGTATATAGTCAAATGCACAGCAAGTTTTCTCACAAGCCAAGCAGAATAGAAAATAGGGCTGCAACAGTCATTCTAGCTCTGAGCAATCAAAAGGCTCAAAATTTTGGTCTCCAAGCCCAAAGCAGAAGTATCACACACACACACATGCACATACGACCCAACACAAACAGAAATCAAGGGACTCATGTAATTTCTGTCCTAGCAACATGTCCAGACAGACCAAGATTTACCACCTCTGAAGCAGTGCCCCTGATATTTTTAGTGTGATCATATCCTCCAGATACTTCACTGTGGTTTACGAACAATCATTTTCTTTACAAAAAATAATCACTAAACAATTTGATAAGCGGAAAGACAGTAGGAAATCCTGCAGTAATCACTTCCAGAGCAGTCATTCATTGTGGCAAAGAGGATTATGACTGCATCTTGTTGGATAAGCAGATGAGCTCTTGCAAATCAAGGATGCTACTTCCTTGGCAATGCAAGGGCCAAATGCTGATATTAAAAGGGAAAAAGAAGCAGAAATAGTAAAGGCCTGATTCTGCCGTTTGAAAAACGTCCAGACTAATAATTAATACCCAAAGACGGGCTTTGCTGTCTAATTCCAAGAGTTCATTCCGTTTAATACTTCTGAACTCTAAGTAATCCCAAGGCACACAGACACAATCTACCTCTTTGCAAGATCTTTTACTTTTCCAGCAGCTGGTTATTGCCTCAGCTGACCAGGATCAGGGCAGGCCCAGCTCTCCAGAGTGCTCCTGAGCCACGTCCAGCCCCACTGGACCCATCCCCTTCGGACCGTGGAGGCTCTCTGGTACTCCTGCCTTCTTCCATGGGGATCCATACATCCCTACACAGAGGCTGGGAAGCTGTTTTCACACACTCTTCTCTCTGTTAGAAAGGAGCTGTACACAGATAATGTGGCTTTCAGATGTAAGAATCCCCTCATGCCGGCAGTTTTGAAATATTCCAAACCACAGATCCTTCAAAACATTTTACATATGAATAGGACATTGTCAGCTCCCTTGGATTCAGGCTGCACTTTAGCACACAGGGAGAGTAAAATACACATTAGCACTATAAAACTTCACCTCAATTAGCATAATCTGTGTTTCCATTAGAGAGCCCAGCTTTACAGCCAACCTTGGGTGATGTACTGAGCACTCTGGATCTGTCTTTCTCTAAGGAGAAATTCCCCAAACACAAGAAAATCATTGAGAGCAGTGAATGTATGAGCTTTCAGTGCCTGCTTATCTTTCAAGTTTCAATGAGTTCAATTAAAATCTTGTGATGCACTTTGCCTACAGCAAAGAAACGCAGTCATGCTTCACACATACCTGACTGGATGGCCCAAGCACACCAATTCCATGTCCAAAAGGAAAAATGAGTGAATGGGAGAAGATCTTCCTGTGATTTTATTTTCAGTGAAAGCCTCTAAAGGAGAATCAAATCAGACAGCAGTTGCAAGTGACGCATCTGCTCGTAGCACTATCAAATAGGATGATGGATAGACTAAAAAATTTAAATTTATTTAAACTATTCCTCCAAATATTAGAGATCAGCTATAAAACAAGGGGTAGCATGAAGCTACTATGCAAGTAGCTTTCTTCTGGAATACACAGGAATGAAAGAATCTCACATTATTTCAAGGCTCCAGAATGCTAGTTATTTATCAAAACCTTTATTTTTAATAGTAATATTTCATAACAACCATGGAAAAAACCAGTCACTGGTTTCAGCCACAAACAAGCTGCCAAATGAATTTTGAAATTTCTAGTAATGTTGTGGCTGGTGACCAGGAAGTATTTAAAACACAGGATCACTCTGACAGTTTGATTTTGAAGGAGACAGACACTAAAACTGCCAGGCAGAACCATGGATTTATTATTTTCTTCTACAGGAAACAAATTATATTCTCACACTTGTGAGGTCTTACGTAGAGAAGGACAAAAAGAGCAGGAGAAAGAGGAAAAGAAGAAATGCATCCTTTTCAGAAGTCTATCATAAAATTATACCCAAATGAGCTGTAGTTCATCTTTCAGATAGACAAGTCATCTTTCTAAAAGTGCCAGGAGCAGAAAATCCACCTCAAGAAACTGATTTGATGTCAAATCCTTCTTCCCCAAAATACCTTCTTTGCTAAGCTGAATTGATCTATCCCCCCCTCTTCCAGCCACCAGATCTCGGGGTGCATCCATCAGCTCCTCACAGCCACAGCTCTCTAAGCAGGAACCTACACGTTATGATCAAGGCACCTCCCAACTTCTCATCGTTCTGCCACAAGTATTCTAGGCCCTTCCTTGCTCTTCTTTTATTCTGATCACACTCAAAGATGACACCACAGCTCGGTGAAGCCAGGGTGCCTCCACAGGACACAGCACTACAGCAAAGGCTTTGAGAGGACCCTTGTGACAAACAAGTTCAACCTCACCTCTCCATCCTCACATGTGCCCAAGATGCCTTGAGCTCTCCTGTGGCCAGGGAGCAGGCAGGCCAGCTGGTGAACCATCCATCCTCAAACCCTTTTCAAACCTCCCTTTCAACAGATGAGGGTCCTCTACTCAGTAATCATCACCTAAAATCTATTCCTCTATGCATTCATCCTTACTAAAATTGGGCTGCCACCCAATTCATGAGGTATTCACAACTCTGTATTAATGACTTGCTGTTTTCTTCCTCTCCATTTATCACTGCCCTCACTTTTGCATCCCCTGTAAACCTGATCAATAAACGACTACATTTTGTTCTGGATGATAGATTGGATTATTTAATGAGCTTCAGCCCAAAATCTGGTCCCCCAAGGATCCCATGGGAAATGTATCAACCTAGTAATGACTTCACAGTTAGAATTATTTTTACAAACTGACAAAGACTTTTTTTTAAAATCACTGTTATATGTGTGAGATTGATGCATCTTCACTTGCCAATTTAATTTATTCATTTCCATATGCACCTAGAGAATAATATTGACATTCATACATTGTATCATTAAAACAGGGTCATCAGCATGGAGAATTAATTTTAAGATATTTATTTGCAGAAAATATTGAGGTTAGTTGTCTATCTTTAAACCTTCCAGGGTTCTAGAAAAGGCTTCTGTGATGTTTTTACAGTCTTACACTGCTCTCAACTCTAGATAGGTTAATTTTGTCACAAGCTCTTGAAAGGTGAAAAAGCAAAACTGCATTTTAATTGAAAAAACTTTACACTTTCATCTTAAAAATATAAAATAAAATAAAAGTTGTGGGTTAAGTGATGCTTTCTTAAGTCACATTAAGTTGACATTAAGTCACACCTAAGTTGAATGGCAGGTAGTACTGACCAGAACACTGTTGGTTTGGGGGTAATCCTTACATTTTATGCTGAAAATTACATTTGTCTTCATTAAATATTAATCAGCCATTACCAATGAGGCATATATAAAAGCTGTGCTAAATAATAAAACCGAGCAAGTGAAAAAACCTGATTTTACTTCACACTTACAATAAGGAGTTTTCACGTATTACCCCTTTCCCAGCTGAGATAAATCATCTCAGCTCCACGAGCTCAAACTGATCTCTGTCCTTCTGCATGGCTCAGAATCACACTTGAACTGAAGCTGAAAGGAAGATTTACTGAGATCAACTGCTGGAGTCCTCAGCAGGCAGAGTAGCCAACACATTTTAGTCAGCTTGCAAGGTTACCATTTGTGTGCTGCTGTTCATGCAGGTATGATACCAATGGCTATATTACAATTATTCATGAGCGTGTATATATATGTGCATTATTGATGTTGACATAGCAAACTAGTGTTTTACCCACCACCATGTACTGGTATGGTTTATTCTGAAATTATGTCACTTTCAAGAGTTGTAACATGCTCCATTGCTTTGGCAAGGGGTGGTGGTGAAAGGGAGGTACTGAAGGCATGGGGACTTGGCTTCAGTTGCTCAAGAATAACCAGGAAACAGCCCTCTCCCATGTGTCCTCCTGACTTTTGGAAGCTTTAATCCCATCCCTGAGCTCAGCACCCCTTTTCTACCATCTCAGGGCCCCACTCCCAACTCAGCACTGCTACTCCATGGAACTCCCATTCTCCGTTCCCTGGGGACCCCCTTCACCCAGAGGCCCTACAGCAGCTAAAATACATGAAATCCAGAAGAGTGAACATAAAGCTTGAGAGGCAGGAAAATTAGAAGGCCAAGAGCTATAGCACATGGAGGCCGGGAGTCATGCCTGGTTTTATTTATAGTTTTTATTCCATCTTCAGGGTTCAGCAGTGATGCTGCTGAGTGCTTTCCTGTTTCTCAACAAGCAATAGTTTTTCCTTTCCATTTTATACACTCGCTTTCAATTTTCAGTCCTAGATGTTTGAACAAAGACCAGTCTTCCCCTCATACAATTAAAATCCATGAATATGCAAACGAGTCCAAGACTTTACACGTTAGTTTTGAGAGGATGCATCAAAAATGTCTTCCCACCAAGGCTGCACTCCAGCTAAGATCAGTTTCAGAAAAACTAAGATTTCAGACAAATACAAACAACCAATCAAGACCACCCTTGGCTTAGCTATGAATGTTTTCTTGACATGGTAATCCTGAATAGAAATGAAAATTAGAAGACCTCAGGATGATAACCCCACTGCCATTAAGCTTGCAGAAACCACTTTTGCTACATTGCATTTGTGGCTTCTGCAAAATGTGTGCTAATTTTAAATGAGAGCTGAATATGCATTTAAAAAAAAAAAAAAACAACAAACCCTGACCAATAGCACTGACTAATTTTGCTGCTCAATACCATAGCTATATTATTTTATTGTTGTTGTTGATTTGCATGCTACACAAAATAATAAGGGATACAATGACTATAAATGTTGTGTGTGAATGTGAAAAATCAGAGCTTCTAATCACCCTGTGGTAATTGAAATATATATAAAAAAAAAAAAAGTGCAGGGTGAAGGTAACCAGTGATTTAATTTAGATTCTCCCACATGAACAGGATTAATTCCATGTTCTGCAAATGTTCATTTGTGTCCTCCTTATACTGTGGGGAAATTAAAAACCAGAGTAGTTTGCTGTATACTTAGAATGTCAGGAAAATTTAACTGTTTCTGTTGCAGCTGTGCTACTTACCTCCAGAGAGGACAACAGTCCTAATGGCTGCATCTTCCATCAGCCCAGCTCAGCCCCAGCACTCAGAGGACATCATTTGACTCCTGCCTCACTGAGGAATGTCCTTTTAAGCAGGAGAATCTCTTTGCTGTCCTCTTGCCATATTAGTAATAGTACTGATGTCTTGAATTGGCTGGCTGAGGCTAAAGTTCAAACTCTAAGAAATAATATAGGCATCTGGGGACCTGGTGTGAGATCTGCCATAAGCTTTCACTTTTGGTTTCTTTTTCCCTCAAAACACCCTGATGGCATCACCCAACTTTCCAAGTATCACCCCCACAACAGCTACTGCTAAACACCATTCTTCTGTTGGACAACACAGCATCCACCACCTTTTTCCAGACCTATTTTGCTTCCAGAAGTCCCTGCTGGAGGTGGTTATTTGCATTGATGCTTCTTTGCTTGGAAAGAAAAGAAATCTTCAGTTGCATTCTCACCCTATTCCATGCAAAGAGGCCTCAGAGAAGACTCCTCATCTCCAGGAAGGAGTTGAGTCTTCTGGTCTCCCTCCAGGATGCTGCTCAGGACTGGGGGCAGGTTAAAGCACATCCCACCCTACTCCTCACAAAAAAACAGTGTCAAGGTATCCCTATTCTCAAGTCAACCCCAACCCCAAATAAAACACACAGGGCAGGGAGAGAAAAGGGGAAACCAAACAAAAGCACAGTGAGTCCCAACCAAACATAAGGGTTTCTTTTCCTACAGCCAAAACATAGAGTTAAGCTATGCACATAGCTAAGGGTTTCCAGAACCTGGGGTTTCCCAACACTATTTGTCTAATCTAAAAGTCAACAAGCTACATCCCAGCTTATTTATTGCAAGGACAACACTGAAGGAAAGAACCACAAGACTTCATTTCCTTTCTCCCATGTTTTTCAAACAGCATCTGTTTGCTCACCACAGACAAAACAAAACTTCTTCCCTCCCTTTAAACTAGAGATTAAGACACTCAAATACACTTTAATATTGAATAGCAAGTGACCAAAATGGTCCTTTGAAACCCAAACAGCATTTTCCTTCCCCACAATCCAGACACAACACGGTCACACCAGTCACCCGGGGGTCTGCATTCTCCTTCCACAGCAGCAGCTCCCCGTCCCCCAGTGCCATTGCTTCTCCTCAAGCCAAGCTTAGGTCAAGGTGAAAGACTGAGGGTGAAATGTCCAAAACAGGAAAGGGTTTTCACTGGCCACATCAAGTACAGTATGTGAGATGGGAATGATAAAAGCCAATGGAAGACTTTCAGCTTCCCAGCAAAAAGAAGTAGACATTATAAGCAGTCATCAAGCACAGGAGCCAAGCTAACAACATGGAGAGTGACAGCAAGTCCCACCACTTGTCACTTTGTGAAATCACCATCTATGCACTACTGCCTCAAACAAGCACTTAAATACATCTTTTCCCCACATCACACTGAGAGGAGATGAGTGGGATGAACTGCAGGCCACCCACAATGGACACTAATGATGCAATTTATTTCTAGCAGATATGACATCGCAGCAACCAGCATTACTGTGTGACTTGAAAAGTGCAGAACACAGCAAGAACAAACACTTCTTCCTTCCTAAATCACCTCTTTCCCCTTCTCACGACCCTTCTCTTCTGCAATGGAGTAAAAGTCAGTTTTGGTTTTTTTTAATGAAGAAAATGGGGGAAAATGACAAAACAAAAATAAGACTTACGAAAAGCTGAATCTATTTGGCACAAAAAAAAAAAATCCTTAAAAATTTGAAAGTTTCTTTAAAAAAATCCTAACCAAATTCTCCTGCCTTTCTCAATGACAGCTTTTTCAGGAAAGACTTGTCCACTTTCCTTATCCAATTCCGTAATTCACTGCTGTCACTACACAGGCACCAATGTTACTGAATTTACACGTAGTCACACCCAGGAGGTTATTCAGAAGGCAAATTACACAACCCAGCACTGAGAACAACAGCTTTCCTGAATTACGCCTGTTTCCTAAAATACTGTCTGGTACTGTGCTGCTAACTACAGCCAGACACGTGGCCAACCTGTGTCGATCCAAACTTCTTCAGAAGAGGGAGCAGCAAGAAGAGCCTGCCCAGTGGGGACACTCAGCCCAGATTCTGGATGCAAGCACGGGTTTATTGTTAGGTTTTTCTTCTGAGTTATACTACCAATGTCTTGGCTACACTGGATAAAAATAAAAGCACGGTGTTTGACGAACCCTCTGCTTGTCCTGATGCAATCTCCCAGGTGAAGGGAGATGAGCAAAGAAGCCACGCTTGCTCAGTGGCTGTCGTCTCCCCTGTAGGCAGACACAACCTGCCAACCCCAGCTCCTGGTGAGAGGGAATGGAGACCCAGAGACACCCAAGCGGGATGTCCCTGACACGGGCCCTGAGGCGGGGAGAGCAGAGAGGGACAGAGGCATCTGAGGCGAGGAGCACACAGCCACAAGCCAACTTCATGGTCACCTTTTGTGACCATGTTTTGCAACAACAACCCCGAGCTGGCTGACTTCAGGACAAACTGGACTTTGCAGACCATGCAGCAGTGATGTCGAAAGGAAAGAGTTAAGATTTACAGAGACTCCAAACTGAGCAGGCTTATGTGATTGATAGAGGAGCATCCAACGCTGGTCACACTGACTCCTTGGAAAGTGCTTACTCTCAAACTAAGACAATGCAGAAAATCCCATGATAAGAAAGCTATAAAATTTCTGCTTGGCACTCTTATTCTTGCAGCCTTAGAAACGTGTGCATGATTTTGGAATATAATCAAGATAAAGATGTATCCTATAGTAACCTTAAGTGATTATAATACTAAAATGCTTGCCCACTTGTGAATAACGAGCATGCTAATCAGGTAATCTTCCTACATACTGTAACCATGAGTTTAGCCATAGACGTATTAGTTAGGAGTGGTGAATGAATCATCATTAACCAACCATGTATTTTGTTGCAGTTTCTCCTTTGTTGCTATAGTTGTATATAAGACTCTACTTCTTCCCCCAAAGGTGTGTGGTTGGTAGCAGGTGCCTGACATCCTACTCTCCAGACTCATCAACTCAGTGTGTTGATTGACTCTTTGCACACTGTATGAAGTGTCCAGATTTGGGACAACATATTTTTGTACAGTCATCATGGGATGTGGGCAGAGCAGAGCAGAGAACACAGGATGCTCTGCCCAGTGGGACAAGGAAAGCCAAGACCACTGGTACCACCACCATCACTCTGCATCATCATCTCTACAAACATTGACCTATCTACTCTCAGCAATGGGCATAAAAATACATCCAGTAAAGCAAAACCATGAGCCTGGGCTGAAAAAAACATGGGGGAAGACCTAGAATAGATTTAACAATTTCACTAGGGAAAAAAAACAAAACAAACAAACAAAAAATACAGCTATTGAGGATTATATCCATATGGAGACAAAAGCAAACTAGTCACTGGTAGACAGGATTAATTTTCCATATGTAAAATCTGAATTTCATTTTGAAGAAGAGAGAAAGACTAAAGAATTTTTTTAGGTAGCAACAAGAGCAGCAACATGTACTGTTCTTCTTAAATTATACACCAAGCATCTATTCATACTACTACGCAGTACTGTTCACCTCTCACCATCCTTTCCTCTGCTAAGAGTGGCTTCAACAGCTCTTACACAAAGAATTTTTGAGTTACTAAACTGCAAAATAGCCAGTATTTAAAAAAAAAGAAAAAAATCAGCTGATGATAAAATATACCACATCTGAAATTGAGCATTCAAGAACACCTTCAGAAAAAAATACTCAGACTTTAGAGCCCCTATTTAAAAAATCCAACTCTACATTATTGTCTGCATTTAAAATTCCTATAGAACATCTCTTTTTTACTTGGCAAGAGCTAGCTAATCCTTCAAAAGTGCCTAACCCCATAACAAGTTTTCCTCCACATCATCATCATGCCCCTTGTACCCTGTTCTTAAATCTTAATATGTGCTTCTCAAAATAAATGGGCTTGAGTCTTGGGCAAAAATTCTCACCCAGGAAGTAAAGGTCCCCCCACTTTATACTTCTCACTGAAGTTTATGACTCTTTTTGGACTAGAGTCTCTGGACTCTACTTTTGGTTCCCTCAAAGCCATCCTGTGTAACCTTGGGGGTACCACTTCAGCTCAAATTCAGCAGTAGACTGACGTACTCGCTTCTCATCATGCATATGAGTTGAAAATCAATGCAAGTGCATTGACATAGTCACAACTTGCTGAAGGTCAGAAAACAAACTACTAACGGAGCAGGAAATAAAACAGAGACCTCTTGGTCTTCAGATCAATTCCTTTAACCTCCAGGCCACGTTTGCATGAATTAACAAGGGAAACAATTCATCTGCAAGTGGTCTGAATCATTTTAGCGATCAGGTGATGTGTCCCAGTTCTGTCATTGTTACATTTGTTGGCTCAGAGCTCCAATTTCCACCCCCATGCCACTTGCCCAGCAATTTCAGTCCTTGGGAAAAAGTAATCAAGTATAAGGATGACAATCATAATTAGCCTAAAATACAGGCCTGCCGGCAAGTATTGAGAACACATTTTAATACAAAGATCTAATGTGAAGGAAGCAAAACTAAAGCAATAGAAATTTAAGATTAATCGAATTTGGATATCCAAACACAAATTATGACAAATGATCATTTTAGGAAGTGGTAGGAAATCCCTTTACATAAATTACTGCTTTAAATATTTAAAATCCCACTTCAACATCAGTAGAAATTAATGTTTAATATCTGCCCTTCTGTAACCTGACAAAAGCATTTGTAAAATGCATTTAGCCCAGTCAGCCCCCTCCTGCTCTCGAAATACGAGCAAGAGGTGGACAAAGACCAATCAAGGTAAGAAACAATCTGATTTCAGCCAGAGAGCTATTTTGTTGTCAAGTAAATCACTTGCCAGAGAAGAATGGAGAACAGACCTGAACACTTGAAGGTGACTCTTTGTAACAGCAACCAGTTATGAATTATATCACATTAGCACCACTTCAGTGTTTTTAGAGATTTTCTTTTTCCAATACATTTGTCTATCTTCTGCCATTTCTCACAGTTAAGCAATTACTGGTCTGTTGGAAGGACGCCAGCTGTCAGTACTTCTGTCAAACTTGACACTTCACAAATATCTAAGAGTCCGCACTTCTGGTGATGAATTCCTTACCACGTGTGTGACAGGATAAATTACTGCCAGCAATACCTACACAATGTCTCCACAGGTCAGTGGGCAGAGAGACAGGCAAGAGAAAAGGATGATGACAACTGCCACATCATGGGATTTAAAGAGAGTTTTGTTTGATTATTGTTGGTTTGGGTTTTTTTGTAAAACTGCATTAAAATCCCAGCTAACAAAATGCTGCAAGCTCTATGGCCACATCCATTACGTTGGTAAGGTTTGATGAGAATCAAGCAGAACTATAGGACATGTCTTCATCAAGGATACATGAATACCAGTGCTAGGCTCTCTCTTCAACACAAGGGACTACCTACTATTTGGGTCTTTATTTTGGGTAAGAAACAGATGAGGAGACAGATGCAGCATTCCTTGTGCATCCATGCAGCACCTGCAGCGAGCACACGTGTTCCACTGCCCCATCCCTGCTTTCCTCAACATTGCAGATGCACTGGGTCAGCAGCCACCCTTCCCAGCAGTTCTTTCTACGGGGTCTTCATGACTTCTCCAGCTACCCTCTCTCCATCCCTAGTGCCCACAAAGACAGCATCCACTCATTTGCAGGGAAAGAAACCCCTCATCCACATGGATCAAACCTCCCAAAGGACCAGATGCAAGCCAACAGACATGGGTAAAACAACTCTTTTCAAGAGGTTTAACCTTTCACTTAAAAATGAACTAATCTTTAATCCCCTTGCCCAGCTCACAGACCCACAGATGCATAGGCTGATGCCACATTGATACAAAACAGATATCAAAGCCACACTACATTGAATAGTATTTTACATTTACCATAGCAGTGTTGCTTATGTGTGTCTACTGCATAAGCCCACCATGGAAATAACCTCCTAACCTGGTCTGACCTGGCCTAACTCATGTTCTTTGCAGCCAAAAGCACAGCACAAGAAGTGAATCCTGGATTTTTGCCCTTCTTGAATTATTTCTTTTTAAGTCAAGCAGAGCTTGACTGACTAACCTATGCAATTGCCCCAGTCTTCACTATCTCTTTGTTAGCTCTCTCCTGAACAACTCATTACACAGAGAAACAAGGTTCCACCCCAGGAGAGTGATGAATCTCCTTGCTGGAGAAACCAAGCAATGGTCTGAGATTGCTGGGTGTGCACACATGCCAGTACTCAGAACCAAGCAGCAGAGGTTTCTCTCCAATTGAGAGAAGTGCTAGTTTCTCTGGGGGGAAAAAAAAAAAAAAAAAAAAAAAAAAGTCTTTTTCCTTGTTCTTTTTAATGATTTCCAGTGCTATCAAAAGACAGAGAGCCACATCTAGAGCTAGTATACATCTCGGCAAATCCACTGTCTTTGACAACACTCCATGAATTTAAAGCAACTGAGATTTTGGTTCCAAAGTCTTAACAACTATAAATAAAATCACAACACCATAAATTTTGGTTCCTATTTTAAAAAACCACTGATTGCTCCCTGTAAAACTGAAAACTTCAGTTTCTACTCACCCAGGCAAAACCAAAACCACTCTTTGCCCAAATCAAACACAAAGAACTGTATACTACATAAAGAAACAGCAACCACAGAATGCTGCTGCCACTCCTGCAGCCACCTTCCATTGCTGTAAGCAAGCAGCTTCTGTGCTTAAGTTTGCTGGACAAACTTCTAACAGGCAAAATGAAACAGTTTTCACATAAGAACAAAATATTTTAAAATGAGCAATTACTGAGCTACTTAAGCTAAATATTAGTCATGTTGGTTGCCTCAAAACTGTTACTAACTCATGGTTGCTTATACAGGATTAACAATTTACTACAGACAGCAGCCAAAATGTTCAAGTTTTCTGAAATAGAATGTATATAAAGTCACATAAAATTAATTTGGAAGCCTAAGAAACCACAATTACAAGACAAACCCATGATACAAAAAAAGATAACACAACTTTTCTTGGAAATCCCACAGACATCTAGTTAATTCTAAAATAGGATTCCCCCAGTAAATGAAAAGCCACCAAAAATGGCATAAAGATCCTAAATTAGCATCAAAAACCTAACAGAAATAAAGTATCCCAGAGATGTGTTGTAAAAAGTACAGCTTTTCTAGGTAACTCAACCACATATAGACAATACAAATCATATTTTTAACAGAAGAGAGCATCACCCACAAGGGTGAATGGGTTAGGTTGCAGGCGTACACGTGAAAGCAGAATGTCTTAGAGCAAAATCCTCTGCACCAAGACAGAGCTCACGGCTGCTCAAGGAAAATATTGGAGCTCAACAGATCAAGGAGATAAAAGTGTGGCGGGACCTTACACGGACAGCTTGGCAAAGCCTGACAGCAGACAGATTTCATAGAGAAAAGTCAGAGTGTGATTTGGGTTGGAAGACCTTAAAAATCATCTAGTCCAACCCCCCCTGCCATAGACAGGGACACCTTCCACTATACCAGATTGCTCAGAGTCCCATCCAACCTGTCCCTGAACACTCCCAGGGAGGGGGTGGCATCCACAAGCCACTTCCAATGTCTCACCACCCTCATAGTAAAAAATTCTTCTTAATATCTAATCTAAATCTACCTTCTCTAGGTTTAAAAAGGTTAACCCTTGTCCTGTCACTCTATGCCTTATAAAAAGTCCTTTCCCAGGTTTCTTTGTTGGCCTGCTTGGGTTTTGGGGGGAAAAGAGGGAAAGATCTGGACTGCAGCCTGAAGCCAGCACCCCACATCACAGCCTACTCCTGACATCAAACTGGAGATGGAGTCATAATCCAGCTGTGCTCCCATCCCAGGGGGGAAGGCTTTGGGCTCGTTCCCACATGGGGTCTTGATCTGAGACTCAAAGGAAATGAGAGCTACATCACTGAGGTTGTATTTAATACAGGCCACAACAACCACAGATGCTGTCAATGCATGCTGAATAGAGGCCATACACAATCAAATTTATATGGATATGATTAAAGGGATCCTTACAGTCCAAATCATATACAGAAAATCTGAATCTTGGAATAATTCCTCCCAAATCTGTGCCAAAAAAAGGTGAAAACCATTAATTTCTTTTTTTAGCAGCACATTCTTCTGCAGCCTGTGCCACTGAGCAAGGGATACACACAAGAACTGAAACAGAACTGACTACAGCTTTAAGCAAGGGTGTTCAGTATGTTGGGTTCTGTCTCCTCTCCTGATCCAGGGCATAGTCAGAAGAATACTGACATTTTTTCCTCTATGTGATAAAAATAAAACAAGTAACAGCACAAAATGTAAGAGTAAACCCAAGATTTTAAAAGTTTTTCCTAAATTTCTACACCTAAATCAAGAAAAATACCCTGATGAAAATATTTTTCTAATTTAATTTGCCTTGTTAAACGCTGTCACTGAAATAACAAGCTGTGAAGCAGTGGGGTACAGAATTCTGCCTTTACCATGTGAATTGGACCAGCTTAAGCTATTCGATAGAGATGGCCTAAGGAAATGCAAGTAACATCAAAAACTAGATCATGAAAGATGATAAGTACTAATAAAAAGAGCAGTCTCTACAATGATCTTTATTGAAAATAATAAAATAAGTTACAGTACTTAAAATACTGCAGTTTGCAAATCTAGACTTCTTAAATTCAGCAGCTACAAAGGAGTCTGTGATAAGGACCAGGGGAGACATGATAAGGGATCCCATTCTTGACTTGAACGGAGAGAACCAAGGAAGGCAAAAGGCAGGCAGGAAAAACCGAGAGAGGAAAACCAGCTAGGTAATGCAGCCAGCTACAGCTGTGAGCCTGGGCTTTTGTGACTGGTGAACAAGGTTTTGGGCAGCAAAATGAAAGCTGTGACCTGAGATCCCATGCAGCACAGGTAGGTGAGGATGCTTCCCAGGTACACGCTGCGATCAAAGAAAAGGCAAACGCTTTCACACTGGCTGGATCACTAGCACTGAATGGAGCCAGAAGTAAAAAGAAACATGAAAAAAAGCTGCTGTTGTTATGGGGGAATGACAAGACATGTTGGGACAAAACACTGGAGGAAGCACAGGCTGGATTCACAGATGAAAAGATGACAGGCGGTGGATACATGCGGAGCGATGCTGCCAGAGTACAAAGCCAGAGAAGTCTGGGAAACTCAATAGCATGTATCAGGGCACAGGCTAAAAAGAAGAAAAAAGGATCTAGTGATCTAAAAGGCCTTTGAAAGAAAGCTTTCTGAGTAGGAAAAAAATCAAGAGGAAGATGTGGACTCATCCGGGCAGGAGACCTACACAAGTACATGCAAAACATACAAAACTTTGGACAAGGAATATATAATTTGCTGTAGAAGATAATTCGTCCATCTAACCAGGTATCTTGCAACTCACTGTGGCCTCGTCTATGCCTCTGGAGAAAATTAAAGCATCCAACTACACGTCTGGTGCTGAGAAGAGAGAAAGTTATTTAACAGCCACCATGGTGTTTTGAATCGTGAAGTTCAGCTTGGGTCATTATCTCAGTCTACATCAACGTGGTGTTGATGGCATTCCTATCACTACCATAACCAATCTAAGGTTTAGGTAAGTGACCAGGCAGCTCGCTGTGAAGAATGCCAGAGCAGACCTCTTAATACTTTTGACTTGAAACAACTTCTTTTATATGATATTTTAATTTCACCTTGGCAGAAGGAATCTGATTGTTCAGATTGAAGGATGCATTATATTTGCTCTCTCTTTTTAGCCAAGATCTCTCTGCACTTTTATTTACAGGATAAAAATACCCTGAACAGCACACACGTGCTAATTCATTACACAGTCTTGCTCAGCCATATATTCAAGTCTCTTTCAGAGAGATCTTTTCAGAACTCTCTCAGATCAGGCAGTATCAGCCCTGGACTACCACCAACCTGCAGTAACATACGTAATATCTCAAGAACATACTCTCTGCTAACACTGGCTCTCTACTCTGCTTATCAGAAAACTAATCCCTAGTTTCTAGTTAAGTTGCCTCTTTCCCCTGTGGTTATTTATTTTCCAGAACAGCTTCTTTTAAGGGAGACTTCAGTTTTGAATATCCAAATTAGCTACAGCCTCCAGGTCAGCTTTATTTACCATTACATCAACTTTTTTTGATCATTCTTTGCAGATTAAAGAAGGCCTTGCAGAACCTGGCTGCACAGCACTGTTCACACCCTCCAGGCATTAATGCATGGCAGGGACGCAGCTTAGCTCTGATGGCCGTGTTTGAAAAAAGCATTATTTTAAAAATACTACAATATACTTTATCCCTGAGAAATAACATGGTAAGTAAGGAAACAGTTTCCGCTTTTCATGCTTGGACTCTCACTAAAATGGAACTTGTATCTCCAGCCCAGACAGCTGAACTAGGGTGAAAACTTTTGTTTACTGTCCATAAATTGCCAGTGATTATAAAGGGTCTTAGTCAGAAATACCATCTAGCCACCTCAAGAATTACATCAAGTCAAGCCCATTTCTGATGTACTTTTCATAAGAGAAAAGCAAAATCAGATTATCAAGCCCTCCTGCCTCACTGGACACAGAGCATGCCCCCTCCTTCATCAAACTTCAGATGCTCAACCACCTTTCCTTTACAGTACCTGTAGCTCTCACATTATTTCAATTCTCTCCATCTTTTTACCTTTCTCCAGTCCTTACATCAGGCTCTTTTGTACTTCTGACCTCTCCAACATAGGCTTGTTCAATATCCAACACGAAAAACACCAGGAGGGGAGGCATAGGGCTTCTGTAAGAAACCAAATGCTCATTGGGTAAGAAACCAAATGCTCTCCAGCTGGTCTGGTTCAGGTTTTCTACATTGCCTCCTAATTTTAAGGACACCTTTTACACATTCAGGAGGTTAGTTGGTCCAACAACAGAAAGCTCCACTGAAGATCTGTAGGCTCACGCCCACAGGGGACCTGCACCTACAGTGGGACCCCTTTCTTCCCCACATCCTCCAGCCAGTCAGTGCAGAGGACAGGGAGCACATCCAAGTCAGGAGAGGGCAAGAGGAACATTATGGGTCAGCTTGACAGCTGGAATTACAGCAAGGGCAATTAGATGGAGTCTGTTAACAGATTAAACCCTGTCCTGGAGATAACCAAGACAGCCTCCCTGTTCCACTTATATCAATAAGTGACATCTTTATGCATTTGAGTGGACCTGTTTGAAATACCCATCACTCATCCCCATGCACAGGGGGAAGAGGAGGAGAGGTGGTGGCATGCATCCTCTGGAAGAATGACCATTTTCAGAAGATCACACATTGTAGCATCTATTTCAAACATATATATCGTATGATGATAAGCAATAACAAATGGAAAATTCCACTAGATTTCCTCATGCATTGAAAGGACCATAAACTGTATCCCTCCATCTTAATGAGCTGCTCAAAATGCAGCAAACTGTTAGAAACTAATCAGGTCTACAAGATACCAATTCATTACATTGGCTAAAACACAAGTACTAACCCCTAAGGGCTATCTGGCAAGGATGTAAACTTCATTAACCTCATGTTTTGCTTAGGAGTTGCATAAAATTAAATATTGATTGTCTCGATCCTTAATACAACTTAAATATGGAGAAGCATAGAAATATTAATTACAGAGGTAATCAAATACCAAAGCCAGACTAAGCACTTTTTCTTTCTCAAAGATCCAAAGCAGCACTCAGGGCATACTAAATGTGAGAAGTAACACAGGTGTTATGCACCCACTCTCAACTACCTTTATTTCACATTTGTTTAGGTTTTGAAGTGAGGGATGCTCCTTAGTTTTCAGGAAATGGTTAACAACAGGCTGCAGTTCTGCACTGGAAGTAGGACCGCAGGACATGTGGCCACTGTCTGCTCGGGGCAAGGGAAAACATTACATGAGAAGGGTTTAATTTCCCAAAAAAAGATATTCTCACCACTTTGTGTGCAGTTCTGCAATTCAACCTTCACACCATCTGGTTCAAGCTATTTCCCAGGCTTTGTTAATCTTATTTTTGGGATGAAAAGAGGCAAGAGTGGTTTTTGTTTACTGCACTTACTACATTTCTCCAGTAGAAATTTTCATTTAGGGGCATAAGAAGATGTGTAAGCAAATATATTGTTATGTGGTCTGTGAAACAGTCAGCCTTAGCAACCTTGCCCCATGCGACTCTGAAGCTGATTTTATCCTCTGGGTAACATTAAAATGTATTTCATTCCACCATACCTGCCAATCTGGATATTCCACTTGCTGACACTAAAGCATAAAAAGATAGGCTAATTAATTATATATATTATTATAATTTTGAAAGTGTCACTTAGGAGCTTGAACGTGCTTTCAGTTGAGGGATTTGCTGCTTCCCTGCAAAAAATCTGCAATTTCCAAACTTTCCAAACCCAGCAGTTTGCAGCTGCAAAGTGCTGCAATAGAGGCTTGGGGGATGTGAGGACATCACACAAATAACAAGAATACTCTCCTTCATGTGACTTTGATACAACATGAGGGCCTGAATACTAAAGTCACTTTGTTCTGGCTTTTTGTGGTTTGATACTGGCTAATAACATTTTAACTGTCAATAACTTGGGATAGTTCAAATAAAAGAAAAACAGGATGTTCTTTTCCCTTGGCTAAACTGCTTCTCTGAGGTGGAAGACAGGACATAAAAAAGGATCTCCTGAAACTGTTGTTTAGAAAAGGCGAAAGAGCTATTTGTTGGGGTTTTATAATTCATCTACTTTCCTCTACTGAACTATATGCATGTTGTAGAGCCACAGCCTCCAACTTCTGTGATAACTGAGGGTATCTTTTTCCAAGGTCCCTGCTAACTTTTCCTGGAGGTCTCCAGTGATGCACACATTCTCCAGACAATGCACTTTCAGGGTAAGATCCTACATCACCAAGAAAAGGAAATTTTGGTGAATCTGAATGAAAACTTGAATGAAAAGTGAATGTATTTGGAGCTCCTGCATTTCAGATACTGCTTATCTGAGAAAAAGTATTTCCATTCTGCTTTGTTACAGACAGCCCAAGGCAGTCTTCCTGCCTATTGCAGGCATATCAGAAAACACATCTGGCATGCTGGCCAGCTGTTTACTCTTACTGCTTGTTTTGGGGGAGAGGATCATCTTATGACAGTTCAGGGCAGTTATAAAAACTGCAGTCTGTAAAGCTGGTAATTGCTGGCTGAATTTTTTTTTAATTTTTTTTTTTCAAAAAAATAAAGGCAGTTACTTTTCACCTGGTCTTTTGGATGCCTTGTATAGAGGGCATCAGGAAGAGATGATTAACAGATTGTGGATGTCACTTTCCCCAAAGCAGGAAAGCCTCCTTCAGCAGTATTTACCACATATGGTGTCCTGATATGATGGTGAATGATGGCAGCTGATGGCACACTTGCACTCTGCAGCCTCCTGATAACAAAGCATCCCTGCATGTGCATACCTGATTCCTTCAGCACTGTCTCTCAGACAATGGGAGGCCTTGCTCAGGCTTTTTTCTCATTCTTCTGTGGCCTGGCAAGACCTACAACTGGTCTCTCAGGTAGGTTCAGAGACATTTTTTTACAAAATGCTGCCAAGACTTACAGCATGTGACAGATAAGGAATATCTCGCTAAATCCAGTTTGCAGAAGAGATCTTGATACACCCAAAACAGAAGGAAATTCTTCACAGCTACTGTGCAGCTTAGCATGATGACCTTAGCAAACCTTTCCTGCAACATTAAAATTTTGGCACATGCTGAAGTTTAAACTAATTTTTGTAAGAAAGAGGAGACACTCTAAAATTTACAACAAATCTGCACTCTTGAAAGAAGTTTGTTCTGCTGCCTACATGAGGCATCAAAGCTACCCAACACTTGTCTGAAAACCAACAAAGAGGATTCCCATGGCTCCTAACCAGGGCACAGAACAGAAATTGTTACAGCTGGAAAAAAACAGGAAGCATCCTCTGTAGGTTTACATCAGACATTGCTGAATTAGCTTCTTAAACCAAAGGACATATTTTTTCAACACCACAAAACCAAATAAATTGACAAACATCCATAAGACCCACTTAAGATAATTGAGTGTTTATCCAAAATATTCCAGCAGTATTATGTTGTGTGCTTTCTTTAGTTTTCCAATTATACATGTTATATGGCTTTGCATATGCCCATTTTTTGACATTTATTCTTCACATTTGGAGAGTGTTACAGAAACAAACACATAATATTGAAGAAAATTGTTAGAAGACACTTTCTTCTTCTCTTCCAAACTGGCAAAATAGCAACTATCTTCATAATCCCATTCATTTTCTTAGGACAAAGTCTTTTTAGTTTCTCTGTACTAATTTCTTCACAAATCTTCCTCAGACCTTCTGACGAAGTTTTCCATCTCTCTTTGCAGAAATGCAGGAATTAGTAAGAAAGAAGAAGGAACTTTTCCTTTTCTGTGTTTCCCAAAAGCTTCTCCTGCTTTATCCTGCTCTTGCAAATCTTGACTTCCTGGAGGGACAAAATGTCTAAATCACAGTCCTTTGAGTTAGAAGAGACCTTTAAAGGTCATCCAGTCCAACTTCTTCCTGCAATGAACAGGGACATCTTCAACTAGATGAGGCTGCTCAGAGCCCCATCCAAGCTGACCCTGAATGTTTGCATGGGGCACCTACCATGTCTCTGCACAATCCATTCCAATGCAATACATTATTTCTACATAAACATTGGGAAATAGCATATGTACACAACACAATACAATAATTTTGATTGCTGAAATAGTTCACTAAGTGTTTCTGCATGCAGGGATGAAAAGTTTCACTGTGCCACAGTGCCAGGAACCCACCTTGTAACTTCTGCCAGGAGGTGACATTGCCATCACTCACACTGCACTGTACACACACACCACACCTCACAAACCCACTTGTGGCTCCACTTCTTCATAAAACAGCCTATGGACTTCAGTAGGGTATTTTTCACATACATTACACAGCTGAGGAGTGTAAGCATGACTATAAAACATGGTCTGCTTTATCAAAATCCTAACACCAGCACAGGCACTGAAATGCCCAACATCATCTCCACTAGAGCTCCCAAAACACTCCGCTCCTCCCTGCGGAGGGAAAAGCTCTTCCCACTTCATAACCAAACTTCACCCAATTCAGCTCAGGACTTTGCCCACCTCTGCTCCTGCTGCCTCCAGCAAGATAAAATACACACCCAGATTGAGTTATACACCTATGCACTCCACAAAAGTAAGGTCACAAAGATGGCAATGAAAATGGGGGCTTTCTCAGCAGGTAAGGCAGAAAGAAGTAATTTTCTTCTGAATGCAACATCTGAATGGCCCTGTGACTAAATGGACTAAATGCATGTTCCTGAGAGCTGAGACACACTTGTGTTGGTGTAATCGTGCCATTCAAACTGATTGGATTTTTCTCTATGTTTTCTCTTCTGTACTTTGAATCTCACAGGTATAAGGTGTAATCTGGATTACATCTTCCCTTAGTCACTACCCCTCTGAGTATCTTGGGTGAAAGAGTGGTGAAGCATTGGAAGAGGTTGCCCAGGAAGGTAGTGGAGTTGCCATCCCTGGAGTTATTAAAAAAAAAAAATGGGTAGGTGTGGCACTTAGGGAGATGATGTAGTGGTTAAGGTGGTGTAGGACTGATGGTTGGACTCAATCTTGGAGGTCCTTTCCAACTATGACAATTCTATGAAAAGCAGAGTAGCATACAATAAATGTCAGATGAGAGAGCACCACAGCATTTATGTCTTGCTGGAGGATTTGACAGGGAAGAAGGAACTGTAAGGTAACAGTAGTAAGGAAAAGCAGTGGATTTGAAGAAAATACCTGTTTCCAAGAAACTAGTGAGAGGCAAAGAAGGAAAAACTCACATCAGTAAGAAGTGCCAAGTACATCTGCTCTCGTGACCATAGTTAGTAAATGATCTTACAGATTTAAAATAATCTTATCGGATCACCTTACATTTTAAATAATTTCATACAAGTACCTTGAACTATCACCTACAAATTATCAGAGGCAATGATTTGCATTTACTCCGTTACACTGACATGAACTACAGACACAGAAAGAGATTTTTAGTAGATACATCTTTGTCCTAATTTATCTTCACTGGCTTTCTGAGACCATTCCCTCTTCTACACCACACCAAACAACTCCTTCATCTCCACCAGCATCTCATCAGAATATTTGAAAGAAAAGCTGTAAAGATGAACTCTAGAGAAAGCAGATGCAAGGCAATAAACACTGTATATGTCTTAGCACCCAAGGGCACAATGTCCTGTTCCCCTAGTCACAGACCTCTCGAGAGGCTGCCACAGATGATGCCTCCTCAGAACTTCTTTAAAATTAGGCCGTAGTCTTCCAAATAGGAGAAAAAATCCAACAAGTTTTGATGCACCTATATTTGCACGCAATGGTCCATCAAGACAAAAGTGAGACAAAATGTCAGATTTTGTAAAAGCAAGTTAAAAGAGTTTTAGAGGAATCATTCCATTGCCAGCAAAACTTCATGGATGGCCACAGAATCACAGAACACCTCATTGGTAGGGACTTTGAGGATCATCTGATCCAAACTTTCTTGGCAAAAGTACAGTCTAAACAAGAAGACCCCGCACCCTCTTCAGTCAAATCTTAAGTGTCCAGTGTTGGGGAATCCACCCCTTCCCTGGGGAGATTATTCCAATGCCTGATTGCTCTCATTGTGAAAAATTTTTCCCATGTTTAATCAGAGTCTCCCCAGGAATAACTTACACTCTTAATCTTTTCCATGTGACTCCTTGTGAAAAGTAGTGCATCTCTATTTATTTTGGATGCATCATTCGAGTACTGGAACACAGTGATGAGGTCTTTCTAAGGCTGAAACAAACTCAGTTCTCTCAGCCTTTCCTCATTTGGCAGGCTTTCTTGTCCTTTGATCATCTTCATAGACTCTTTCCAGCCTGTCCACATCTTTTTTTATCCTTTCTGAACACTCTATGGAGCAATGGGGCAGATTGCAGCTGCACTGAGGCAGGTGACTGAGCACTCTCTGATCATGGCACATCCTCCACCCTGCTACACCACTGAGGTTTTGGGGCTCCCCCACAGCTACCTTCACACAGCACAGGGCCTCCTTCTGGTACCATCTGGGTTGTCTTCCCACACACATCCCCCAAAGACAGTGAGGAGAGGGAAAGGCACCTCCTTGGGCCTCCAAACAACTCCCCTTGGATGGATCCTCCAGACACCATCTCCCTCCACTGGCTGCAGCTGTTGGTGTTTTCATCCCCCTGTGCCCACAGGTGGATTTTATTTGTCTGGAGTACAGCTTCAAATTACATCAATTACATTTTAGGAGAGGGAATCGTGTCCCAGAGAGAGAGGAACTTGAAAACAAATGGACTCTAAATAGGAGATGTGCTCCTCAAAAGAGCCAAGGAAAGCCTTCATTTGCAACAGTTTCATTGACAGCCACTAAAGAGTTAAGCAATCTATTGGTGATGCTCTGGAAACCTAGCATATTGGCAATGTAAGCACTGGTAATAGTCAAAAACCTGATGAGAGCCAGGTGAAAATTTTGCATTTATTTATATAACAGGAAAAAAAATGTTTTAAGCATAAATACTTCCATTGGTACACGGTTTTCACAGAAAATGCAAAACCCCAAAATACTGAGTATGCTGAACTGCAATCGCATTATTCTTATACAAGAGCAAAAATGCCTTATGACTGTGTTATCCTCTGTGCACTGAACTACTTCAGTAAGTGGGCTTTAAATCCAACATCCTCTGTGGCCATGTGACAAGGTGTGAAATCCTTGTAAGAGGTATAATCTGAACAGGGACCTGGTCTATAAAAAACAACAAGATGATAAAGTACCAGGCCTTCAACATCCATGCAATCTGAATCCTTAAAAAACAAGACTACCTTAGGTTTGTTTTTGTTGGTTTTTTTTTTAAAAAACAAACTACAGGGGAAAAAACTAAAAAAAAAAAAAACAAAACCCAAACAAAAAACAAAAACAAAACACCAACATCAAAATATTTTAACTGCAAAGAAAACCCTGGACATGGAGCTAGGAATTGACCACTCAAGTGCTTTCTGCTTCAGTATGGGCATTGTATGTTCTCCTCATGTGGTTTTAGTTCATCCTCACCTCCTGCTATTACTAGAAATTATGTTCTTCAACACCAAAGAATTGTGCAACTGTAGAAATGAAGAGAAATACCAGTGTTGAACATCATTAAATGTCATTCAGCACCAGCTCCCATTTGGTGTCTCCTCTGGCAGGCTGGTAAGCAAGGACTGCCACAACGAGAGATGCTCACAGCCAGTGGATCACACTCCTTGCCTGCTTCTGCCACATCCACCCCACCACAGATGTAGGATGTGCACTCCCAGCTCAGGCCTGAGCAGTGCAGGGGCCTCCCTTCCCTTGTTTTGGCCCAGGTTCCCTCTGTCTATACATCTGTAATTAGCCAGCAGACAAAGATGCCAGAAAACAGCACAGCTATGTCACATACATAGTTCCTGGGGTCTCCAGATCCAACAAAACCCACGGCACAGGAGTCAGCTGGAGAAGCTTTACCTTGCATGTTAATGAGGAACATATGTACAACTCTATATGCAATCTTTGGTAATGTAATACTCAGAAATCACCCTGTCAAGATAAGGTTGAAGAGAAACAAAATCACTTTTATTACAATCTAGATTTCATCTCAGCCAATTCCCCCTCCAAGCCTCCTGTTCTCCAAGCAGTGTTTACTTTATTACACAGTGCAGAAAGGGGAGGAGAAAAAAATAAAGAAAATAAACAAATGCTCTCTCAGGTCACCAATTCCTTCCAAGTTTCCCTTATTCTGCAACGTATGACTGTCTTACGTGGGCATCCCTCAGCCTGAATTCCACAGACCCATCATCCCAAAAAGCTGCATAGCAGAAGGGAAAAGAGAAGAACATTTCTATTCCAGCTGCTGCTGCCAAAAATTGATCTGTGAACCCACCAGAATGAGAGGGCACAGAAGAGTGGGGCACAGTATGCTCCACATACTCTGGCTTCCTGTTCAGTGGCCCAGTAATACCGCCTGCACATAGGAGTAATAAAAGTTGCATTCCTGGGCTGAAAAGATTAAGTAAAGGCACAACAAACCAAATATAGATTTTGGTTAAAACCACAGAGAAACTCTTTTTATGGGGAACTTGATTTAAAAATTACTCTTAGTATTTAGCCACTACACCAGAATAAATATCCTCAAGATGACAATTTCCTCTGAGCAGCTTCCCAGTCTCTAGGAACAAGGGAGCTATTCCAACACACCACATCTGTCTGAGAAATACCCAGTAACTTGGGCTGAGGTCTGAAAAGGTCTAGAGGACTCAGGAGAATACCTATAATTATCTTTCAAGAGGACTTGTTCTGAAGCCACTAAAGATTAATCTTTATGAAAAAGCTAGATACATTATTAGCAGATGTCTGGGTCTACACATTTTAAATAAAGTGGATGTAATATTAGCCATAAGACAGTTGCGTGAACTTAGATTAATAAGCAGCTAAAACATAAACATGTGAAAGAAACACAAATGCATAATGTAACTAAATTGACAAAATCTCTGAATTTTAAGTTGACTGGGAATTAAACTGTAAATCCTCCATATCAACAAGACTAGGAAGCTGAAAAGTAGTACTAGTAAGTGGATGATCAGGAATATATACCTTTGTTAGAAGAACATGTTAAGCAGTTTTCATTTTTTATGCCTCCCCTCTATCTTTATGGAACCATTATGCAAAAAAATGCATCTGAAAAAAACATTCAAAATTCCAAGTGACTTTTTTTCTGTGTTTTTGGGGTTGTTGGTGTTTTTTTGTATTTTTTATAAATAGTAGATCCAAAAGGCAAGATAAAAGTTACCTTAAATGTCAAGACAGAAATTGTGTGACCATAGTACATGATTATCTTGAGAAAGGTTACTTGAAAATGTTATCCCTGGACCAGCTCTTGCGACTACTAAAGGTCATAGACATTTTTTCTAATAGTTTCCACTGGTATAAGATAGGGTCATTTTGGTAACTGCTTGGCACTAGAAAAATAGATAGGACTGTTTACTGAATAAACACTAAAAAGTGTGAGAACTGTTGGGAATTTTTTCTCTATGTTAACATTTTGTGTATACACTGATATATTCACACAGCTAGCAAATTATATCTGTAATGGTTACAAAGCTACAGGATCAGTCATCAAAATCAATTCTATCACTACCAATCTCTATAAATATTAATGTTCCACACTAAAGCACTTAATCTGCCACAGGGAATCAACATCATTTAATCTTCACAAAACACTTCGGTTTTCTTCTAAAATTTCCATGACGATTACTTTGCCTGGTTTATAAAAGGAATTAGCACAGTTCCACAAAATTAATAGCGTAAATCACCCAAATGTGATCAAACGGCACCACGCTTTCTCCCTCTGGTCTTCCAGTGTCTTTGTTTTTATGGGAAGCAGAACATAACATTTTAATCTTTCAAAGGCAAATTCCGCATCGGTCCTGGCAGGGGGGCAGACTGATTATCATGTAATTATTTACACAGTAACTTCAACAAAAAGCCCCAGTGCAGAAACAGGGACCTGCCACGCTGGAGAACCACATGTCCACACACCTCAAAGAGGCAGAACCTCTGGAGGAAGGCATCCTAGCACACCAGCCAGCCACCTGCTGTATCCCTGTATCCTATGGGGGTGTTATGAAGTGCTTATCAGCCGCCGCTCCACCAAAAGCAGCCGATGGAGGGAAAGATAAAGGCTGAGCCCTCCCAAGGCAGAGTGACAGCTGTCACTCACTGATTTCAAGCAGAGGCAGGAGGCTGACTTCGAGGACCTGAGCAACCCACATCTCATGAGGAGAACACTGCAGAGCTGGATTTCAAATTCATATCGAAGCCACAGTGACAGGGTCACTCCTCCTCCAGCCTTATGATGCAAAACTCCCAAGACACTTGCTAATTAATACCAAGCCTCCTGGAAATGGAGAATAAATTACAAAGATGTAGTACAAATGTATTCTCCATCTGCAACCCTCACCACAAGTCTCTCCACAGAAGCTGGAAGTTTTTCCATGTGATTTCAAGGAATAATAACCTGGTTGCTCTCATTTTTATAGTGATCTCATTGCTACTAACATTTAAAACAGACAACCTGGAGTCATTGTCCTCTAGTGTCAACTGAAACAGAAGTAGCCAAGAACCTGCAAGCTTTGCAAACCCATAAAGTCACATTTGGCTTTCAGCTATGCAACAAAAATAGAACCAAAACACAGAGGTCTCATATAGTTCAACCACGCTTCAACCAAGAAATGAACTCAGGCTGCAGCCTTTGTCCAGATTTTGACAGATCTCCATTTGCAGCAGAAGTAAAATGGGCTGCTGGTTACTGGGTTTGATCTACATGAAACAAGTCTCCATTTTCACTACAATTTTTTTTTTCGCTCAATAGCTTTCAGCTAACAGGGAGAACACAATTTAGAATCCCATCCAATTTAAATAAACAGTCCAAGTAACTGAGGATTTATCTCATCATTGACAATCAGTTCCACTGCTTCACTGAATGCACTGTTAAAATATGCTTTTCCCCCCCTGACTGAGTTTTGCTGACTACTGTGGAACCACAGGAAGCAAAGAAACCCTGGATCAGAGATATTCTCCTCATGAAGGCATCTATAGCCTACAAACAAATGTTTTCTTTTTCATGAAGGAGACAATCTGTTTGGTTTAAGTTCCCATTATAAAAACATATCCTAAATTCTCTGAAGTTAATTCCCCATATAGAGCGGTCTACAAATCTTGTCCTCAATTAGCAATGCTTCTCTTGTATTTTGCACGCTTTCCTAATTATCTTCCTCTTTTTTTTTGGTCTTTTTTAAGATGAGCTGCTTTGATGTGTGAAGCAAAGTCCATGATATAGTCAGAACATTTCATATAAGCTATCCAATTTCCCAAGCGCTGAGCATCAATATTCGCATCTGATTCTGTTATTCAAGACAAGAAAGAAAGAAAATTATTAAAAAAAAAAAGTCTCAGGGTGAAAGTTAATTAGATAAGTAAATTACTTTTTCATGACAATTTTCTCTGACAAGAGTTCTGACAAACCAATCCTTTCATCACCAGCACTTATTTAATATCTGTATAAAGCAACAGGTGAACTTACCTACCCTTCAGAGGCATGTGGCTCACAAAATAAAAGTAGTAGAAACTCCAGCCAGCACTGCAGACAGTAGCTGGGGACACACCAAGGTCCTTCTGAATGCACTGTACTTGCACCTGAGAAGCCTTGGTAGGAGCTGCCACAAAACCTCAAAATAAATTAAAAATACACTCATTGGCAGGAGAAAGCCAAGAGCAGAGGGAAGAGGCAATGAGCAGAGGACAGATTGTGCATGCTGGGGCTGAGTTTCACAGCTGAAGCCAGAGCTGGGGCATGGTGGAGAGAAGTCAAACAGAAAGAAGAGACAGCCAGTTAAAGAATGTGATGGATGAAAGAGATAGCTTGAAATCAGAAAAAAAACCTTGGACACATTTTCACTCCCTTGCCCAATTTTAGGATATTTTGGTTGTTCATACGTTGTACAGCAACAATAGACCATGATGACCATCTCACCTAAGCACCCAACAGCACCGGCCCTCTCACACAGTGATCCTCACACAGAGTTCATTCACTCCATCCCCACCTCTGTCAGACAACAAATCCTTTGAAATCCACAAAAGATGGTGAAATTTCTACATCGTGTGCATTGCTTCCCCACTCCCTTCTTAAAAGGGACTTCTGATGGTCTGATTTCTTCTAAGGGAAGGCTGTCCATCCCTTACCCTGTATGACCAGAGGATACCATGACCTGTGTGTAATCCAGAAGGGTTCTTTCCCTCTCCACTCATCATGCACAAGTGCTCGTTTCACTCCACTTTCAAGTATTTAGTTTCCTTCTAGTGGCTCAGTTTGGACACGTCCATAACAATTCTTTGACTGGTAGGTGTGAAATATCCCCCTGGTCAGGAATCTGGATGATACCTACCATAGCTCCCACAACACCTGGAAACAAAACAAACACTTGCAGAGGAAACAGAAGTATTTCATCAGTTCTAGAGCAGAAACAAAGGCCTAAACAGCACATAGGCTCCAGGTGTCAGTCGTTGCCCTGCTTCATAGATTGTGGCTCAGATACAGATCTAGTGAAGAACCATGTGCAGAAATACAAGAGGTAATTGTGGAAGGCACAAATCCTCCCCAGCTTCACTTTGCATGGAGCCAGCAACAATAAAAATCTATGAATGTTTTAAAAACCCATCAAATCACTGCAGTGCAATACATACAAATATCCACTGTACACTCCAGGACTTCAGTGCATCCTAGCACTTCTCACATACAATTACTTTTTTTCTTTGTAAAGTAAAAGTTACCTGATTTTGCAGAGCACTGAGTACATGCTGCTCCTACTGATAATGGCAGCAATAACTCCCCAGAAGCAACAGGGGGAGGAAGCCCTATCTCTGGTCTGCAACTGAACTAGCTTGCCAGCAGGTGCCTAACTTCATGTGTTCAGACCAGAGCACTCTGGCACAGCTTTCAGGAGATAACCTAGAAAAAAAATAGCAGTGTGGGTTTTTTCAAGGATTATTTTCATACTGTTCCTGGAAACTGGATGATTGCAAAAAATTTTTTTAAATCTACACAGAATAACCCTTCATCTTAAAACTATCTCTAGAACCTCTATTCTATGTACAGCAGAGAGTATGGGGACAATTTGGGGTTTGGGGGAGGGTTTGGGTTTTTTTTTTTTATTTTTTTATTTTAAGGCCTAAAACCAAGCAGTGTTCAAGTAAGATTTCTTGTTCAAGGCAAAGATAGGCCCAATCTTGCAGTCCTTGGTACAGATTCCACTATTGAGAACAGAGGCTGGGGAAACAAGGAGACAAACTTAACTTAATGTTCTTGTCTGATGAGAGCTGTACCCTTTTTTCTAGGCTCCAATTCTGTGAGCACTTAAATGGATGCTTATTTTTGGTGGTTTCTTTGATTGTTTATTTTAATTAAAAATTTCTTTTTTTTCATTCTTATCTTTACTAGAGATCGAGACTAACAACTACTAAAACAGAGACAGGCAGTCTATCCCCAGCCTGCCTTGGAGGAGCCTCTTCTAAACCAGCATCAGTATTGAGGCAACTGGAACTACTGGAGATTTATACAGGAACTCATGAGGACAGACACTGCCCCAAAGCTAAGAAAGCTGTAACCTGAGCTCCTGCAGCTTGCTGCTGGGCTGAGGATTAACACACAAGTAGCTATCAGAAACAAAATACTTCCTCCTTTCCTCCCACATCTACTAGACAGGACAATTCTTTTCCTCCTTGGCAGCCAGGTCACCAGGAATTAAAAAGAAGCTTTTCGTTTTAGTCCTATGGCTGAAGCGAGGGTGAGTAGTTAATGAAAAGCCATTTGTTCAAATAGAGCTGGAACTTTCTTTTAATGATCTCAAAAGAATGTTAAAATTTTGTGGCTAAACTGTCTAGACCAGATTTGAGCTGTAAAATATTCCATTTGGTAGAGAAAATGTACTCAGAAGTGACTACACTCCCAAGCAGGACACTTTTCCAAACTGTGGGCACAAGAAAATACTTGACTATTTATGTTAGTTTTTGCCTCTTCTGTTTGTCCATTCCCTCAGACCATCTGTACAATGGGTTGCCTGTTCTACACCAGACTCACAATTGAAAGCCTGATCACAAATGACATCACCTCACAGCAACTGAAGTTTCACCCTGATTTCTGTCTCTGTCCCCCTGATGTCTTATTCTTAAACAAGAATATACTCAGCTATGGTGTTTTCCAGGGACCTCACCAATCTCTAGAGAAGTGTCTAGGCATGATGTTTCAGTTGAGTCTTAGTATTAGGCTGCTATCAAATGACTTCTTCTCAGAAAACCTAAGTAATCAGGGGTGCAAGGAATCAGAGAATCACATATACTAGTTCTTTTCTCTTTGTATACATCCAGCCTGGGGCTTCAGAGTCTCCAGAGAAGAAGATACTTGTAGAGGAATAGACAATGCAAAGTCTCTGGTTTCTAGTTTGAATTGGAACAGTCTCAGGTTTTTCCACCAAAAGGTCAATATTTCCAGTGGAACCAAAATCACCTTCTCAACTCCAAAGACAGACACTAGAAAAAAAAAAAACAACCCTGTAAGCTATAAGCTTCTTTTGAATAAGAGATTATTACTGGGCAGGATTAGCCCAGTCTATGCATGTGATTTTCTTCCCATTAAGTTTAGGCAACTTTGAACCAAATCTGGCACAGCAATCTTCAAATCATCTATTTCTTGGGGATATGAAAAGCCAAGAGAAACTCTGAATGTTCCCCATTAAGGAAAAAGTTAATGCATGTCTTAGTCCTCATTATGTAACTAAGATTAAATACTGCATGGAACAGATTCTGACTAGTAAGATGAAACAAAGGTGTTAAGAGACAGTGCTTCTAGCAAAAAATCTGTTGCTACATCCCTGTGATCCTGCTGGTAGCAGGTAAGTGGATTCCACTGTTTCAAGTAGCTTTTTATTCATCTGAATACAAGGGTGATGGAAATTATTTCTCCAAAGGTGTACCAGGATCTGAGTATGAACAGCATAGTTCTGAGGTAGCAACTGCACCAGCTAAAATCTTAGACTCCACATGACAAAGAATTAAAATACACACCTGCTCACACACATCAACATCAACTGCTACTGAGTGGAGATCATCCATAAGCTGTTCTTAGATGCTGGTGACTATGGAGGCCTGCCAAAGAACAGCACTATTGTTCATTGCCTTGCAGGGCTGCTCAGATAACAGATGTCTTACCACAAGTAGCAGTGATCTCTTTGAAACAGAGAATACCCTCATGGAGATCTGCAGCTTTCAAGTCTCTTAAATTACTTCTAAATGTATCTATACACAGTACGACCAATTTTTTTTTTCTTCTTTTTTTTTTAATTTTTCCTGTAATTAAGATACCCTTCTGAGCCTTGCAGGAGATCTCAGAGCTGTATGTTAGCATTACAAAACAAGAAGTGTGATAGATAATTGTCATTAAAGCATAAGGATTGTGAAAAACATCAGTAACCCATAATTTACATCCAAGGACACCTAGGCAGAAGCTCACATACAATGAATGAGCTGGTAATGACACTGCCTATGGCAACAAACATTCAATATACTGTCATTTGGTTCTTCCAGGGCCCCCTTTCACAGGGCAGGAACAACATATCAGGTGGGGTGGCTGCAGGGCTGGTTTGAAGCTGAGGAGCCACCTCCCTGGCAGGACTCCTCAGAGCACCAAGCACTGCACAGGCGGTCCCAAGGCTTCCATCCAGCTCTGCCTTTCCCTCCCACCCCTGCTCATCTGGCACATCCACCTGCAGATCTACAGAATCACAGAATCATCCAGGTTGGAAGGGACCTCAGAGATCATCAAGTCTAACCCTTGATCCACTACCACTGCAGTTACCAGACCATGGCACTGAGTGCCACATCCAGTCTCTTCTTAAAAACCTCCAGGGACAAAGAATCCACCACCTCCCTGGGCAGCCCATTCCAATGTCTGATCACCCTCTCTGTAAAGAATTTTTTCCTAATATCTAACCTAAACCTCCCCTGGCACCACTACCAGTGATGTGAAACTCCCTGCTCACCCACAAGACACCAGCTCTTGAGAGGAGATACAGGAGCAGGAGAACATGGTCAATACTTCCATAGGGAGATGGAGGAAACATACTGCAAACACAGAAGGGACCCTGAACTTTTAACTGGAGCTGTGGGCTAGTCAGTAGAACAATGGACTTAGATGTGTCACAGTCCCCATTGCAGGGATGACAGAGTTAACTTTGCAAAGCTGAACAGAGCACAGAAAAATATGCCTACCTATGCCTTCACCTGGTCCTGTGAAACAAACTGGGTTAAAAAACAAATCCAAACCATCCACAGAGCACAATCAGATAAATCATAGCTGAGTAATCAAGGATGTCTGAATGACAGAGGTGGCACAAAAGGCCAGCAGAAATAATCAAGCAGAAGCAGCAACCACACCAGCCCCAAGCTGCTGCCAGTGGAACAGCTGATGATCTGTGCCCTTGCTCACACCACTTAGAACCTTTCACTACCAGTAGCTTCACTGAAGCTGATGGACTACCTGCAGAGCTAGGTGCTACCTGTCAGGCACAGCATTCTTGCGCCTTGGTTGTGTAGGATGCTCATTTATTTATGTCTCTTGGATAAGAGACAGCTGCACTGGGGGTAGGATGTAGTAACAGATTGCTGAGTCAAGGACAGGAGTTAAACCTGCCTTCCAAATCCATGCCAATCATGCATTAGATCCAGAACGCACTTATCTCTTCTGGTAAGAGGTTTTTTTCTCCTCTTTCACACTCTTCTGTCCATAGCTTGAGGGTTTTTGGGTTGGTTGGTTGGTTGGTTTTTGTTTTGTTTTGTTTTGTTTTTTGAGTCAGAGACAAAATTCTGAAAAGATCTCTACCTGAGAATGACTTTTTACAGATCAAAAGTGAGCTGTAACAAACTCTGCCCTGTATTTGGTTTTTTAAAATGAAGTCAATTAGGGTTAGTGTTCCACAAAGGTATTTCCTTTACAACCACTAAAATCAAAACACTAATGCATTAAACACATGGGAAGTCACAATGAAGCTTCCCGTAGTTTCTCACAAGAAAGTCTATAACATGTCAAATAATTTAACAGTAGCCTCTACTGGAATTCAAAAGAAGCCTGATGAGAGGCTTAGAAAGCAGCAGCAAAACTTAATTAGTAAGTTTTGAGGAAAAGCCCAGAAACCTAGGATCAGTTGTGGCCAGCTGCACTCCCCAGCACACTAAATGCTACCTCTCCAACCTTTTTCTTTTTCATCCATTTAAGAAAAGCCCCTAGGACAGGGATTGAAATGTCTTTGGTACAATGAAGTGCAGCTGGAGGAGAGCCCCAGATGTCAGCCAGAGATGTGGCCTGCATCTGTCCAAACCCTCCACAGATGTGATCTTTAGCAGGCTGAGCAAAGATCCCCTTTGAGCTGTGGCATGAAGTGCCTTCTGCTTAATGAACCCAGGGAAATCCCCAAAAGGTGTGCCACCTTGTAAGCAGGGTGGTGGTCATCAAGCATCCCCATGTCATTGCAGAGAAGGCTTATGAAGGGATTGCATGCATCCATCGGCAGCACAGGGAACAAGCAAGAGAGCTGAACTGTGGGAGTACACTAACCAGAAAGACTCATTCTATTTGTGGGGTCCATCTCTCTACTCATCACCACATGCATCCAACAGTGAATCACTAAATATCTGTGTCCATAAACAAAGGCCCAACACAGAGACACATCTAGCCTGAACGGCAGCACAGGATCCATTTGTCTAAAGCAACAGCTGAGACCAGAAACTGCCCTATAATTTTTTTTTTCCCTCCAGCATCCTCCTGTTACACACCTGTGGCCAGTTAAACTAATTACAGCCTTTCCCCCTCCCTCCTCCTCCTGACGTCCCAGGATTCGAACCATAGCAGTGTCAAATAAATCTTGCCTCAGTGGCAGATGGATGGATGCTGCATTTGCCTCTCCTTTCCCTCCTCCCCCAGACAGCTGGCCACAGCCACAGACCTGCTGCCACCACCCCAGGGCTGCAGATGAGCCCAGGCAGTGGCAGGAGCCCCTGCATGGCCCAGGCTCTCCCCGTGCCCCAGATGTCAGGGAGATGCAGGACCCAGACTTGGAAGGAGCCAAGGGTTTGGAAGGCAGCTTCCCAGGCTTTCCAGCCCACAGATCAAGAGGAAGAACTTGCAAGCCACATACCTGCTTGTAGGCAGATTTCTAACCTCATTACTGGAACGCTGAAAATATTTCACTTAAGGTGTTTCCCAGCAGAGCTTCCAGGAGGTCAGAAAAGGATGGTGGCTGGGAGAGACAGGAGAAACACCTGAAACACCTGTAAGCAAATCCCCAGGACTCCCCCACTGATGCTAGACCAAAGCCATCTTCACTGGAGCTCCAAGGCTGTTTAGCTTGGTCTCCACTACCATTAAATGACAGCCAGCCTCACTTTCCAAGGAGGAGGAAAGTAGGGAGCAGAGAGGCAGCTGAGAAGGATGCTGGTTGGGGGAGCCTCTCAGCCTTGAAACACGACAAATGAGAAGACAAAGACATCTCTGATTAGACAACATGCAGTGAAGTTGGACAAGGTCCATTTGTGACCTTGGCTCCAGCTGCCAGCCCACCAGGGTACACCTGGCACACCTCAGCACCCATGGAGAGCTGCAGCCTGGTGAGAGACCCCAGGCTCCCCAGTTCTCCCCACCCTTCTCAAGGCAGTGTGTGTCCAGCAACAGCTCACAGAGTTGCTCAACAACACAAGGATATCAGCCCTTGTGTGAAGAGGTTGGGGCATCAATGGGGCTCTGGAGGAAAAGCTTGAAAATACAGCTTCAGAAAAGCCTGAAGACTTCAGAGACAAATATGTATTTAGGCCCTTAGGGGCCCAGTGGAAATTATTCAGGGATGCAGATGTTTCAGAAATGAAACTTCAGTAACCAGCAGGGGGAAAAAAATATTCAGAGTAGTTACTATTCAAAATCACATTAGCAGTGCAAGGGCAAAGATGACCCCTTGGAAATTAGGTGACCAATTCAGCCAGCCCCAAGCACAGCAGTGTGTCTGCTGGAGCTGCCACCCCTGCACTGCCTGGAGCCTCATGTCCTGAGCATCGATGGTACCCAGCAATGCAAAGATCTCCACCCTGGCATTCAGCCCTGACTAGAGAAGGAGCAAGAGAAGAGAGTGAGAAAGAGTAAAAAATCCAAAGAGTTTAAGAAAAATACAGGTAAGAATGATACGACATAGCTTGGTTTTAAATGTAATGTCACTTTTCCCCTTCTTCCACCTAAGCCATAAAAGCAGACACTGTCAAATGAAAATGGAATTGCCAATCAGCATCTCGAGGCCTCTCTGTCAGTTGTCATCACAGCACTGTCTGCACTAGAGGCAGAATAAGGGACACACCACAGCAGACAGGCATTTTGACCTCCCTCTGAGCCAAGCAGCTACTGAAGAACAAAACCCAAAAGGCACACTCAAAAAACCAGATAATATGCAAATACCAGATTTATCATCAACTAGGATTTTATCTTCTGCTGTGTTAATTGAAGATGCTCAAAAACAACATCAAAGAAGCTCTGTGATTTCTGCTCTGACTACCCTATGTGTCCATGTAGTCTCTGCACCATGGGGCTTACTAGAAAGAGCTGTTCAAAACAAAGCTAATACTTCATCACCCTAAGGGTCTGCAGGACAGAGGATGTGGTTAGAAAAACTAAAAACCAAAAAGTTCCATTTCAGTACATGCTGAGTGAATGTGTTTCCTCAATTACAATACGTACCCATGAGTTAGGATGTCCAGGGGTTATTCTCAACTTTTTACCACCAATACTGCCTGGAAGGAGCAAGTTGTTTTGCTACTTTGCAGCTCCCCCACTTCATGGCAACAAGACAGTAAATGCTGCTTATCAATATGTTCTGAAATCTCTCGGCAAAAAGGTGAAGAAGAAAAAAAACTTAATTTTGGGTCAGTTTCATGGCACCACTTGGGACAGTACTTGGGTCATTTTATTATGCGCCACCATCCAGATTTACAAGAGAACCTCAATAAACCGTATAATGGAGTTTTTCAATAATCTAGTCTCTCTTCAGACACTTAACATAAAATCTGAGCATTTGCAAAAGAGAAGAAAGAGGAAACAAGAGAAGTTTAAATCCTGGTGATGAAATCCTGAAATAAAGAACGAATGCTCAAACTCTTCTAAAAAAAATGTTTCCTTCATATGTTGCATTTCCATACTTGCTACTTGGGAGAGGTTCCTTAGATGAACTCTAAGCAATCTCTGTCAATCATTCATTAGAAGAGATACGAGTATCTTGAATCATCTTTTGCAAGTTGAAGACAGTCTGTCTTATGCTTCTGAAGTACATTTTAAACTAAATTTACAAGAACTGTCTCAGAAACAAGTAAAATCTCACACTAATGTAGGTTTAACAAATTCAGAGTCAACATAACTTCTTTATATAAATTTTGTGGGCTGAAGGTTGCCAATGGCTTTCTAAAAAGTTTGGGAAAAGAAAGGAAGTTTAATGCAAGAAAAAAAACGAACTTAAAACAGCAAATCTTATGAGGACTACACTAATGTTTAATAAACCATGCACTTAGAAAAGTACCAATATGTCAACAATGCAGTGTGAAACTCAAATAAATCAGCCATTGATTTCAAGACAGTTCAATTTAGGCAAAGCAAACAAAAAAACACTATTGCTACTGAAAGTCATTTATCTTTATTGCACACCTTGACTTTTGAAGGTCATGTATCTGTGGGGAAAAAGTATCACTGATGTTACAAAGGAGCTGGAGAACAGTTTGAGGTATTTCAGTCTAAATACTGGAGCCCTGCAAGGCACTGTCAGGCCAGGCAAAGTGTCACCTTTGCAAAATACTGTTATGGTTCAGACAGACTCCTGCTTCCATTCCTCATCAGAGACCTGATCATAACCTGAATGCAGACCTGTTACAACACTTTACCCACAGCTGTTTTGATGGAACAGAGAAGTCTGAATCTGCTATCCTGACTAGGCAAAGACAACAGGGAAAGCATCTGTATTACTCATTCCTCTTAAAAACACTCCCTCTATTCTTCAGTAAAATGCTTGGGGTATGCTGCCTCGTTAAATACTTCCCCAGATAGATGCAAGACAAGTTCTCCCTCACAATGCCCACCCTCAGAAGCAGAAAAAATTTCAAGAGTGGTCATGGAAAATGAGATTCAGGATAAAAGTCTCTGACCAGCAAAGGGCTGCCCACATCATTACTCCTTCCCCAAAATACAAGCATCCAAGAGAAAATCTGGGAAACCTAATATGGCTACATCTTGCCTGAACCCCAGACAGACCTTCCCTATAGCTCTGTACTGTAACCCATGGCAGTGCTAGTATAAAATAGTGTCAACTAGTTTAAAATTAAGATTAGCAATGCCATTCCAGTGTAGCTAGGAAAAACACAAATTACAGCATAAGAAAGCTAACGGAAGCCTCATAAATTATGTTTAAACCCATCATCACACTCACACCCCCCCTTCCAGCCCCCAGTGATGTGCACAGAGCCTTGAGCACAGACTTACCAAACTGCTATCGATGTGCTTGGTATCAGTCAACATGACCTCTGCAAGGACATTCACATGAAGACTTCCAGTAGAGTAAGTTTCTACCATCCACTGTTGACTCAATGTACGTAATAAATAAAAAAGAATTTCATAAGATGTAAGCAGGTGGAGTTAATATATGCAGATCTCATTGCAAAGTCTTAGCAAGCAGGAATAGCAGAGGATTTTATTTTAGAGCTATCTGAAAGAAACTGAATTACTGTGAAGGAACTGAACTCTTAAGCATCTCCCTTCCACAAAATTATTAATCTCTTTTTTCTCAAAAGCTAAACTGCTTTAACTGGACTGTGTAATTGCAGTGCCAGCTGCCTGCTCCCACCCTACTGTCTATGTCCCACCCTAGCCAGCCTGGCTGTGGATCCAGCATCTGTAGCAGGCTCCTGTGATGCACAGCCTCTCCCAGCAAGAGGGTGGCCCCATATGTACATGAAGCTTTACCAGGGAGCTTAACCTTAGAGGTTAACATCAAAGCACTTTCAGTAGCTCTTCCAAACAGAGACGGCTGTGGTGCGATTTTGAAAGTCTCAGATAATAGGAAAAAAATATATATGAAAAGCAAATTTGAAATCACAAGAGAAAACTTCTGCGATGATATAGGACAGTATTAGTTGGTTTGACACAAAATTCAACTTCATTAACCCTGTCAGAAGCCCCTGTGTAAACACACAGTGAGACAGTGGTAAATCACGTCCTCCTTACACAGTTGCATGAGAGCAGGAAGAAGGGCAGGGTTGTGACTGCTGGGTCACACTGCAAAACAAGTGGAAGTAGACCTTCTAGTTGAATAAAGAGGGAGACTGGCATAATAGCTCATATGAGAAAATTCTTGTCTCTTAACTAAACCACGTAAGTAGAAGCAACTGGCACAGGAAGGGGCTCTTATGACCATCAGAGCTGAAAAACAGGCAAAACTCTCAAACATAGACAGATAACATAGAAAAATAAATCCATTCATGCTGGCATATGAAATAATAGAAAAACTCAGTTGACATATACCACAAGGTGTGGTGGCTGAAGGTGAATGGGACCAGAGATGAATCAGGGAGACACATTTGTTGCTTGAGTCCACACTGAACTCCCAACACAACTGTGAGCAAGGTACTTTGTTTCCGTGCCGGGCATCCTTCCCTGCTCCTGGCAGCTGAAACAAAACACATTTTGACTCAGATCTTGCCTCCAACCACATGAGCATGCATCTCCTAGGACACCAGGACTCCTGTAATAAAAATACTTCTAAATATGCATTTTTGCTTTTTACTGATTCAAACTGGTATCTACGGTCTGGCTCTCACTTTGCATGCCTGTTAGAAATACAGGAGTTATTATTCCACCTAGGAATAAGAAAACACACACTGAGTCACTGGGAAGGGGAATGAGTCAGTCTGCTTCAGATGCCACAGCCTGATGATAAATTACAAACCCCTCTGCAGTCTGAACCCTGGAGTCTCCTCCTCACATCCCACAGAGGAGGCCACGTCCTGTGCCACGCAGCGGGGCTGCTGGAGCCATCACCTCCCACTGCAGGCTGGGGACAGGACTGGCTCTCACCTTCAGGAGCCCACAAGTGACACAATGGATTCTTACAGTCCAATTCAGTGTCAGAGAGTTTCTCGACGTTTTTCTATGGTGAGAGATGCTGAAGCACACCAACCCCCTCCAGTCTTAGCAAAATCCCCTATACTGGTGATGCTTGAGACGATTAATTAATGGACCCTTGCATGTATGGATCATGTCACGTGTGAAAAGCAATAATGAATTTGGAAATTTGATGGAAGAAACCTGAATTTACATTGGAAAGGCCAAAATATCCAGAGTTACCACACTATGAAAAGACATCTTGCTAGTTTCTAACAATAAATAAGTAACATGCGTCATTGGATCCTAACAAAATCTGACTAAAAATAACACCAAAATCAAATAGATTGCCTCTGTCTTGCCCATTAGATGTCAGGGTCTCACAGAGACCCATACAGTGCAACTCTCTGCTTTATTTTCCCTTTGTAAAGTGCTTCAAAGTTATGCGTTCCCATGTCAAAAAGTAACACTTTGATTAAAACACATGAATGGGTAATTTGCATTCTTAAACCACACTTGCTCTAAATTTTTAGCAAAAAAATCCCCCAAAAAACAGCCCAGCAACTAGAAAACAAAAAAAAATACACACAACAGGGTTTATCTACCCCCTGACACGTTACTTGCTGGCAACACCCAGCTATGTGGTGCAGTCAACACACTGGAGGGAAGGGCAGCCATCCAGAAGGAACTTGACAGTTCTACAACAACATCCTGAAGTTCAACGAGGCCAAGTGCAAGGTCCTGCACCTGGTTCAGGGCAAATCCTAGCATAATTACAGATGAGGAAGAGAATGGATTGAGAACAGCCCTGAGGAGAAGCTCAACATGAGACAGCAATGTGTGCTTACAGCCCGGAAAGCCAAACATAACATGGGCTGCAGAAGTGTGGCCAGCAGGTCAAGGAGGTGATTGTCCTCCTCTGCTCTCATGAGACTCCATCTGGAGTGCTGTGTCCAGTGCTGAAGCCTCCAAGACAGGAAAGGACATGGAGCTGCTGGACTGAATCCACTGGAGGGCCATGAAGATGGATCAGAGGGTTGGAGCACCTCTCCTGTGATGACAGGCTAAAAAAATTTGGGGTTGTTCAACATGGAGAAGTCTACAAGGAGACCTTAAAACAGCCTTCCATTACCTGAAGGAGGCCTACAAGAAAGCTGGGGAGGAACTTTTTATAGGAGCATGTAGTGACAGGACAAGGGAGAATGGCTTTGAGCTATAAGAGGGTAACTTTACATTAGACATTAAGAAGAAATGCTTTAGTGTGAGGGTGGTGAAACACTGGAACAAGCTGCCCAGGGAAGCTGTGGCTGCCCCCTCCTAGAAGTGTTCCAGGTGAGGCTGGACAGGACTTCAAGCAACCTGGTCTAGTGGGAGGAGTCCCTGCCCATGCAGGGGGGTTGGAAGGAGATGATCTTTAAGGTCCCTTCCAAACCAAACCATTCTATGGTTTCATGCATCTGACCTTTTCCACATTTCTTCATGCTAACCAGGCCTTATTTCAGCACAACAGTGACAATAAGCAGTCTTCTATTACATGTACATACAGATACTGAGAACTGCCACTAACATTAGAGAACAACGTTTTGTCCCACTATGTAGTCTACAATCAGAAACACAGCTGGAAGGCCACAATAACACAGGAGACACATGCTTGCATGGGTTAGAAAAGGTACTGCCCAAAGCAGCGTCGAGGCAGGAAGAGGTGGTGGTTCCTGCTCCAAGCCATTTTCACAGAAGTAGGATCTTATCAAAGAGTAGCATCTTTTTTTTTTTTTTTTTAGATTAGGTCACTTGAATAAGGCTGAACAAAAATATTGAGCTACACTGACTTTCTTAGAGTTTCTCTACTTCTGAAGAAATGAGGTTAATGTTACAGCTTGTTTTACCTTGGTTCAGCTCAACAACACATTTTAAAAGCAAAATGCTTTTATACAGCAGCTAATGCCTCATGGGCACATCCTAGTGGGAAAATAACATGCAGTTACAGAAATGGCCCTTGGACCAGGCTGCTGCACAGACATCTCCCCAGCATTAATTGGACCTGACTGCAACACAAGGCTTAGCATCTGAATGCCCGACCATATCCAGTAGCTTGAACTGGTTTTAACTACAGATGCAGCCAAGTGCCCATGTAGCTAACTTTATTAGCCAACAGCAGTGAGTTTTTATCACAGGAGAGATTAAGAGTGAAAACCTGCTGTCAAAATTCTAACAAGATCTTTGAGATTTTTCCACATTTTCAGGATGTACTTTAATCTATGCCCAGCTTCTGCCCTTCATCTGCGAGATCCCAAAAGGGATACATGACTTGGACAAGGAAAGTCATAAGCAACATCACCATGGACTTGTAGCATCATCTTGTGATATTGCAGACTTTTGGAATGACGCAAATGAGTAAGGTCCTCAAAAAATTACAACACCATGTGAAAGACCCAAGAAAAGGAACAGCTATCACTCATTTATATGTCACGTATTTTGTGATATACAGATCCAAGACATGGTTTTCATCAGCCTTTGGAGTATTGAACTGAACTATCTAATTACGTTTGTTCTTCAGAAACATAAATTGTGAAACAAAACAGCAGATATCTAAAATTCAGTGTTATCTTTCAAGGTACAACCCATGTATTTGCCAGGTGGGATAAAGTGATCATAATCTATAAGCCTTGGAAATTTTTTCCTTGAAGGTGTGACTCATGAGTATTTACTCTAGCGAGTAATGTGCAGGACAGATCATTGTTTCTGGCTACATAGCAATGTTGTATGACACCTTTTAAAAAGTATACAAGTGCCAAATTCTAAAATATTATTTTCTCCCTTTTTTGCAAGCGCTCCTCCGATGTTTCTAATTTTATTCATAACCAAAGTACATGTATTTGTCCAATCTTTTTAACTCCAGTGTCCCTTATTTTGTCAGCATGCTTGCACACAGCAGCCTCCTCTCACCAGAGTGAAGCACTTACAGCTAACACTGAAGGGAAGACCTGGGACTTCACAGCAAGGAGCTCTGTGCTTTTTAAACAAGGGAACAAGTAGAAGTAGCTGTTATCATTCTTGTCATGATACTCTTAAGCTTGGGGACCCATAAAGAAGTGCTAGTGTACAGCTGCTAGAGTGCTTTTAACCCAAGGAAAATGGTGCAGAAGGTTCTTCTTGCAGCCAGATGCCAAGCTTTGGAACCCACTCTTCCTCTCTACACCAAAGAACCCTCCAATTTTTATTATATAGATATGTAGGTAAGGTGTGGTATTTTGGGACTCCACTCCCAAATGAGGCACTCTCTCTGTAAACAGTACATGCAAGTTCAGAATAAAGTGATGAATCCACTTTCTTTGAGCCATGGCTTAGTACCTGGGCTTTGTAAACAGTTCCCTGATGGAAGCTGAAAATGGAAACAAAGCCAGGTGACCTCCCACCCCACCGAATACACTCAATTTGCAGGCACATGACTCAAATTCCTTCTTTATTTTCTACTATCCAATGGAATGGATGAGTTTGGAACTGTTGGGGCAGTCAATAATTAGCTAAAGGAGAAGAAAAAAATGCAGTCTTTTGTTTTGCTCCATTAAGTTTTGGTCCTTATTCAAGTATTCGTCAATAAATTATTTTTTAAAAAATCAGAATTGAAATCTCTTTAACATACCACTTTCAGGGCATTGATTCACCTACACATCTTTTATCTACTTACAGCAGATTTGAAACAAGCCTTTTCTTGACAAACAGGTCATGCTCTCAAACCACTCTCTCAAGCTTTCATTAATTTTAATGGTGTATGTTTCACATTGAAATTCAGCCTTGAAGATGTTAATTATTATTGGTGTTTCATTGCCCTTCAGGTGTTCTACAGTTAACCATGATGAAACTTGTCTTGTGCTTTATTACAGAATATAAATCCTGTTTTGGGGATGTTTTTTTAACCATTTGGTGCTCTCAGGGTGCATACCTGGTCGACACACTTTTGAACTCACCTTGCTTTTTCACCTACACAGCTTTATCTTGACCACTTAATTTGCTCAAACACATACAGCCAAAGATTGTGCCTATCACCACGAGGTTTCAAAGGTTACTTGGTGAATCAGCTTCTGCCATGTGGCTTCTTCCCTGTGACAGGAGACACCACAGGCTCCACATCTGGATCCAACATCTTCCACTCCTGATCTAAGCAGAAGCCCAGCAAATACCTCTGGCAGGCTGCTTCTGCTCCTTGGAACAAAGCCTTTCTTCATATATTCCTGAGAAGTGCTCTAGCCAGTATAAATTCACCAATCTCTAAAACACTTCAGCACCTCTTTCAGCAACTATTTTAGGGATATTCCTATTATATTTTCCTTCTCATCTCCTCCCACACCATTTACTGCTTCTTTGCAATTTATTCAGATTTACTACTGCCATTTCCTCTGGGGACTTACAAAGCAGGTCCTGTTTAGTTTGTCCCACTTCCCTTCTTTGACCTCGCATCCCCAGTCATCACTTATCTGTACTAAGATATGCACATCTGAAAACCATTTACTTTAACCATCATTCCTACAATACTGGCTCAACCAATAGGTACACCAGAAGCATTTTCTGCTTTGTAGCATTTGGAATCTACTCTATTTCAGCATTAAATTGCCACCCCAACAAAACATCTGTTAGCTTTTTGCCATTGGTTTCCCCAGTACCTTTCAGGATTTCAGTTCTCACTAAATTTTTTTATTAATTAAATTTTTATCAGCATTTTCTCTTGCTGATAAAACCCTTGACTCTGAAAGGATTTACAATGTGCCAAGTGAGTTGGAGAAACAGTCTAAATTTCTGGAAGTGGACAGTCTGTTTCCTGTTTCTCTGGAAACTTCAGTTTGCAAAGAGAATTCCAGTATCCCTGGCTGCTACCCATTGTACTGCCCACCACCTTCCATACCTCACTCTGACGGTCCTGCCTGAGCCTAGAAATGGGCAACAGTAGCAAAACAGGCAAGGTTTGGGAATAGCAGTGGTCTGTACAAAGTCATACTGATCAAGTGGTCTGCCACAGAACATTATCGCATTTGAAATATAGCTCAACACAAGCTCTTCATCTTTTCTCCATCTCTACACATTTGGGTGTTTTTGTGGAAAGCATAATGGTACTCTGTCTGCACAATAACTGTCGTATAATATAATTATTTTTAAAAATTATTTAAATCTCTTTATCAGGTCCTAGCCATCAGCACTTACCTTGTCCAAGAATTACACCAACTTGGTTTTTTTCTTAATCTTCTGCACAACTTCTTAGTGCAGCTACAGCTTATTGCTCTAAAATCCAACTTTCTATGCTTTTCATTTAGAGAACATTTTCTAGGATCTGCGTATACATCTGTAAAGACCAGTTCTCCTAAAGCAGAGTCAGTCACTTTGGCCCTCTGTTTTGGAGACAGGTAACCCTTGTTTCTGAGCAAGTAAGGCCATACAATATCCACCACAACGTGAGCATGGACAAAGACCTATTAAACCTAAGACTCTAAACACAGCCATGATTGTGTGTTCTGGTTTGGGCCAGGATAAAGATGATTTTCTGGTTTGTACTTTTGCTTTCAGCTAAGTCTCTTGTAAGTAGTTGCACTTGCTGAAATTAACAGCAAGTTTCTCAGACACTGTCTGCTTCTAGGACTGATAACACTCCATGTTTATAGTTACTGCCAGAGACTGGTGTGCAGAGCCAAGGACACTGCTCAGCTCTGAGGAACATTTTACCTTCCAGAAGGAGTAAGGAGGTCCCACCTGAACCCCTCCTTTGGGGAGGACCGGACAAGATAGATGCCAGAATTGACCAAACAGAGTATTCCATCCCATACACATCATACTCAGTATAAATTTGAGGGATCACAAGGGTCAAACCCCTTCTTCCCCTTCCTGCTTTCCTTCCTCGCCTGTTCCCGGTTTTTGCTTCTGCATCCTGGGAGGATTCCATCCAGTCCTCTGCCTGTGGTCCTGATCCGTGCCAGCCTGAATCTGTGTGTTCCTGCCCCCAGCTCCCGACTGCTGCCAACTCCAGGATTCCAGCCTGGACTTTCCCAGGGCTGCCCTGCAGCCTCGGTGGTGACGTGAGAGTTATTGGGGGATAGGGAGGAGGAACGTGGTATCAATTTTCCTGTATATTTGTATATTTGTATATATTTAGTGATTTTTCCTATTTATCATTACTGTTTCATTAAAGTTGTGTAGTTTAGTTTCCAACCCATAAGTCTCTCTCCCTTATTCTCTCTCCTTCCTTTATCAGAGAGGAGAGGGGGATTAATAGAGAGCATCTGTTATTTGGTTGAATTGCCCGGACAGGGTTAAACTGTGACATTGTGGCTTTGCACAAAGGATCTGGCTTCAAAATTCCCTGTCTCTCCTTCAAAATCCCCACTTACATTCCTAAAACTATTAGAAATCTGTAAAGGAAAAAATATTAATGGAAAAATGAAGTTCCTTGCTTCAGTACCATGCTACTCCTGCAAAGGACAAAGTGTGCCAACACCAGTCAACATCAGGTGCTTCCACATGCAGTCCTTGAAGTTTTCCAGTGAGCAGTGATCCCCCTAAGTTTCAGATTTGGTCTAACACTACATACAAAGATATTTAATTCAAATTGGGTTTTAGGTTCTTTGACATTGCCTAGAGCTGCAGGGAACTATGAATGCAATGCTGGAAACCACTGTGCATGAACAGCTATTACCAGACACTGCTGTGGGTCCCACATGGTGTTGATACATTTGTCAACTGAACTCGCATATTACCAAATTACATCAAAACCAAAAAAATCACACAATAGAAACTTGAGGAACAAAAAGCATGACTTAAAACTGGTCACTGCAATTACACACCCAGGGAGAGGGGTAGGGAAGAAGCAGAAGAGGAAATTCCTAAATACAACAGAGACAACACAAATTAAGTCTCAAGCTCATTATATTAGCACTAAGCTATATTCAAACAACCTCATGAGCTTCATTGTAAGAACTAGATGCAGCAGGAAAAGCACAGCATGTTGGAACAACATGTTTGTAATGGGAACACCCTCATTTGCCAACCAATACTTTATATTCATTATTACAAACTTGCTTTAATGCCCTGCATCCCTTCAGCCAACATAGAACACATACTGCATTTATTTTAGTGTTGTTCACTGACATTAGTTGTGCAGACAAGTCACCTATAAAATTAACATGGATAACCTTCTAGTCCTTCATCTTGACATCATCCAGCGTAATCTATCTTTCATCAACTTAGAAGAGGTTTCAGGTTTCCTACTAACAAAATAAACCAAAAATACACCGTTGCACTGCATGTAAGTGCAAAATGTACCTATATAAGTAAATGTTTCCAGCACAAGGCCCTGATCCAGTAATCCTGTGAGTATTCAGAAGTTTAAACTACTATTTTTACAGCCTCCTGGACCTACCATCAATGTTGATGAGGTCCAGACACCATACCAAATGCTATTCTAATGACTCAAAACCAGCCTCTTTCCTGTCTGCAACAACACTTCCAAGGAGGCATCCCACACTTAACTATCTGGTTTACAGGAGTCCTGAATTCAAGTTTGCATTCTTTCTTCAGAATTAGGTTCGAATTAGGTTGTACTTTGCTTGCAGGTTTCCCAGTGCAGAGATCCTAATATAGCCATAGCTATACTCAGCAGCACAACATAGAAGCAGCAAAAGATGCAGATAAGGGCGTGGGTTGAGATGTGCTCAGCATGGACCAGGATGATTCAGTGGGTGATATTTAAGATTCTTCTAGCTAGATGAGTAAAAGAGGATGCCTGGGATGGAAGACTGGTTGCTACTCGAGAAAAGGTGGATTTTGTATTATATATATATATATTTGTAAATAATATATATGACTACTATTCAGTTAGAGGTCTACAAATTCATTAGCAATTTTTAAATATTTTACATATTTAATTCTCTGATCTCTGATGATGAGACACATTCCAATATCAACATCTCAGCTGTGGAGTCTGAGAAGTGCAATACAGTCAGATTAGTGATAGTAAACAGGGAGGTGAAAGGGAGAGCCCAGAACTGAGCTGCCAAGCACTCTGAACTTCCCCACAGAGAACTGGAAATTCAGATGCTGTAGGTGAGCCTGCTGATATAAAGCCATGCCACAAAAAAGATCATTGTAGTTCAGTCCCAAACCATGATAATTTTTTTTTCATTAGTTCTAAAGAGTTTATCAGAGTTTGCACCTTTCCCTCCACCCCTCATTAAAAAAAAAAAAAAAGCTTTAACTTTTTTTACCCTCTCTTGTTTTCTGAATTTTTCTAACACAAAATAGATATGAAAGCAAGAAACTATTGAACTGTTCATTGAAGAGAGCGACTAAAGGTGCTGGAGTGAAATGGAGTAGCCACCAGGACATGAAGTCACCTTGGATGACCCCTGGGCCAAGGAAGACAGCTTTGCAAGATGGAGAGAATGCCAGTTCCAAGCAACACCACAGCTCAGAGCCATGGTCTCCTTCACAAGTTTAATCCCTCTCTCTCATTGGAAGCCACCTGAGGAACACTAAATTCCTCATCTCCACTTGTAAAATCAGACAGAACTCTCAGTTTCAATTTCTTTGGGTAAGCAAACTACCATGTGAGTTGTCAGAAAGCACAAAGCTTGCAAATCTAACCTGGTGAGATGGGAGGAAGATGCTTCCAAAACCCACGCTATGTATGTTGTTCAGATATTTTTATGTATTCAGATACATCTACTAACTCAATTTGGAAATATTTTACAGGAACCCCAAAGCTGCCTTTGACAGTGCAACTTTTCACTCTTCAAAGAAGTTTTACCCACATCCACTTCTATGGTGGCTAAGAAATAGCTGACTTCTGTGTAAATCAACGCTAAAGAGAGTGAAGGGAATGCAAATAAGGGTTCCAGGAAAAGGACAAAGAACAGAAAAGCAACATATGTTTTCAAAACAATCTAGTTTGTAGCAGGACATAGGAAAAAGATTCAGGAAGAAACAGGTCACTAAGGATTAAAAGCTGAATAAAGACACAAAAAGGTTGGTTAAAATAACACTTAATGGAAGTTCCCTTAACACTAACAAAGGAAGTTGGATGAGAATGCTGTACTGCTTTATAAAGAGAAATAGTCTAGTGATTAAATAAAACAAAACACCAAAGGCAAAGGATTTGACTCACTATGGAGTCATTCCTGACCAAAAATGCTTAATTAAGACTCTGGGGCTAGTACAAAGTCACCAGAGACAGTTTCAAACAAAACCATCTCGTTTTTCTAGAGCTGACAAAAATGATACGTTGTTAGGGGCATGCTGGAGGTGCAGAGAGGTTACACCGAGCTTGGAATAAAAAAAAAATAAGTAAATAAAAACCCTTTTTATTTCATCTGTGTCCACATAATAAAGCATTCCCTGGAAGCCTCTGCTTGACAGCAGAAACTAAAGCAGCTCAGACCACAGATACACTTGGCTTTCAGAACTCTTTGTGCCTGAGGGAGATGTAAATGTGACCCAGAACCAGCACAGTTTCATCACCAAATCCACACCCAAAGCTTGTCCTTCATTAAAAAATAGGAAATGTTGGACTTATGCAATTACATAATCTCATTCTCACTGAGAGAGCTTACAAAACACAGTAGATGTGATAAAACTTGGATCACTAATGAAGAAAAGAGCACTTTCCGAGCTCTTTGGGTTCTGCCAAAAAAGACACGTCCATTATTGCCAAATGTTTCATTCTTTGCAATTTCTAAACAGATGTGCCTCTTCACTGTCTTTATCAGTCTTTAACTGGCTCAGTTACAGCCCACTCAAGTCTGACTTACTGGAATAGGAAATAGAAGGAACTTGTTAAAAGCAGACAGTAAATCTGCTTCTTGGTGAAATTCATCAGCTCTGATAGAGGTAAGGCCACACTGACAGCTCACCAAAATGTCCATATGGATGTGACTGCATGGTTCCAGCAGCTCCAACCTAAAATCTCTTTTGCACCCATGCCTCCCCAGCAGCTCACCAAGCCACTGATCCACCAGCCCAAGGCATTAAAACTCAAAGCTACTTGGGATGCACACAATAACATCCAAAAACTGCCTCATCCAACAGGCAAGTGCCAGGGCTGGCACAGCAGTGGAGTGGGAACAGACAGGACATCAGGGAAAAGCCACCTCTATGCAGGTGACATGCAGTGGATGACAGATAATCCCTGTATGAAACACAGAAAGAGTTAAAGAAATTGAACAGACTCTCTCTTAGGGTGCACATTTAACTGTCTGACTTTCAGTTCTTTCCACAGCATTCCCCTATCCCCTCCACTTGTGACTTCCTTCTGTTTGTCCTCACCTCCTGGTTGTCATGTTGTACACCTGCACTGCAGCACCTGTAGTACACAGGCAAGTATACCTGTAGTACACCTGCAAGGAAAGGCAAACACATGACATGTGATGAGTGTTTTCCCTTGTTTTGAAGTAGGACAGAAGCCTCCAATCTCCCCTTCAGCTCTGCCCATCACTTGGTTTTTGAAAGCTGTGGCTGTAAGGATGTTGCTAAGGTGTAATTTACAGTTCCAGCCTATAAGCATGTCTCTAAAACATTCTCTGTATTGGTTTCTCCTCACTGTATCAGCCATAAGCACATTAGCTCTATGTACTGATGCAGCAGAAGCTAAAAGTGACTATATCCTACCAGAGCTGCTGTCCTCTCAAGACTAACAAATCCCACCCAACCTCCCCCTGTGAGGGAGGGCAGCGTGTCCTTCCTCACAAATGATACAACTTCAAACAAAGGCAAAGCTCTTACCTTCAAACATTCATCCTTTGGCTCCACAGCAATGATTCCCTTTTGCCAGACTTCTCTGTGACACTTGCACTTATTTATTCTTCCTGAAGTCTCTTCCCATAATTCTTACAAGTACACAAACAGCTTCACCTTCATCTTCAATGAGTCTTTTAAGCCTTAAAGTTGGGAGATTCAGTACAATGGAGTATTTTGCACTTGAAGTTACAGTAGGCAACAAAAACCCACTTTAAAACAAGACTCTTCAGTCTGACCCTCAAGCTTGAAATAAAGTGACATTTAGGCTTTGATCCTCAAACCCAGCTCAAAAGTCAGCTCTGGAATTGGATCTAAAATGATCAAGGACCAACCTCTGATTCAATTTCAAATATGACCTAAATTGTCAGTCAGGATCTGCTCTACAGAGATTAATACTGTATAAATTGACATAAACTCAAATTCTCTTTCCTGAGGTCTAACTTTCTACAGCCACATCACCTAAAAAACTTTCCACTTAAAACTCCAATTAAAGTTTTGGCTTCTTAATATCCAGCTCTTCAATGCATCTGGAGTGAAGCCATGGTCTCCTTCACAAATAAAGGTTGGGTGGACAACAGACTCAGAACAACCCTAAGGATTTCAGGGTGCTGGTTGATGAGAAGCTCAACATAAGACCCCAGTACTGGAGTACTGCGTCCAGTTCTGGAGACCCCAGCAGAGGAAAGGACATGGATCTCCAAGTCAAGAGGAGGGTCATGCAGATGATGAGAAGACTGGAGCATCTCTCCTACAGAGAGTTGGGATTGTTCTGCCCAGAGAAGAGGAGGCAACAGGGAGCTGCTTATTGCAGCCTTCCAGTACCTGAAGGGGCTACAGGAAAGCCTGGGAGGGACTTTTCACAAGGGCATGCAGTGACAGGACAGGGGAGAATGATTTTAAACTGGAAGAAAGTAGATTTAGGTTAGTTATTAAGAAGAAATGATTTAGTGTGGATGTGGTAAGACATGAGGTTGCCCAAAGAAGCTGTGGCTGCCCCCTCCCTGTAAGTGTTCAGGACCAGGCTGGATGGGACTTTGAGTAACCTGGTCTAGTGGGAGGTGTCCCTGCCCATGCAGAGGGGTTGGAAGTAGACGATCCCTAAGGTCCCCCCAGCCAAAACCATTCTGTGAGTATCTGTCTCTTTCAGACTAATGTAAATCAGGTGAATTTTTTGGTACTGTACGATGACAAAATTAGAGGCATTTGGTTTTCACATCAGTGATGTGTCTGTTTTCTCGGCTCCCTTCAAGCCACAAGAACTGCCAGCCTGCAGCTTAATTCCAGCATTGTAACAGTCACTGGCAAAGCCAAGCAGCATGATCCCCTTTGCTATTGCTGTAAATATCAAAGTAAAAATATTAAAACAATCTCATTTGTCAGACAGTCTTGCTAAAAAACTCCTGCAGTTTCTAAGGCTTTCTGGCCATCTTGTCAAGATGTTATGCTTCCCAGACCTGTGCACAGGTGGCAGTATTTTAAGATATTACCCCTGAATAATGTATTCTGGTAAAATTAAAAAGGAAAAAGTATCATAGAATCACAGAATAGCTTAGGTCGGAACGAACCTTAGAGATCACCTACTCCAACCTCCCTGCCATGGACAGGGACACCTCACATCTACACAAGGTTGCTCAAAGTCTCATCCAACCTGGCCTTGAACACTTCCAGGGAGGGAGCATCCATAATTTCTCATACTAAGATAGAACTTCTTCCTAATATCCAGTTTAAACCTATTTTCTTTCATTTTAAATCCATTTCCCCTTATCCTGTCACTGGCCGCTCTTATGAACTCTACAGCCTTCTTGTAGGTTCCCCTTAAGGTACTGGAAAGCAGTTATAGGGTGCCAGAGTCTTATCTTCTTCAGGGTGAACAATCCTAGCACTTTCAGCCTCTCCTTGTAGCAGAGATGCTCCAGCCCCTGGATCATCTTTGTGGCCCTTCTCCAGACTCATTCCAACCAATCTATGTCCTTCGTATGGTGGGGACACCAGAACTGGATGGACCAGGACTTGAGGTGGGGTCTCAGAAGTGCAAAGGAAAGGGGAACAGTCACTTGATCTGCTGGCCACGGTGCTTTTGATGCATCCTAGGATACTTTTGGCCTTCCAAGCTGCATGAGTGCACTGCACTGCTGGCTCATTTTGAGCTTCTCATTGCTCAGCACCCCCAAGCCCTTCTCTTCAGGGCTACTCACAACCCACTCTGTTCCCATCTTGTAATTGTGCCTGGGGATGGTTCTACCCAGATGAAGAACCTTGCACTTGGGATTTGTTGAATCTCATGCAGTTGATGGCCTATTTCTCAATCATGTTAAGGTCCCTCTGGATGGCATCCCTACCCTCAAATGAATCCACCACATCACATAGCTTGCTGTCATCAGCAAACTTACTGAGGGTGCACCCAATGCCATTGTCCATGCTGGTAGGAGTCAAGCACAAGACTGAAATGACAGCCAGGAATAACTGGTGGTAAAACACAGACACGAACAATATTAATCAAGATGCATCATAAAAATGCCATCTTCAGCACCAGAAATTGGCACACTAAGCTGCTCATAGGACAAGGCTAATAAATTCCTGTCATAATGGAATCGAGTGACACTCCATTGAGAATCAGGGGAATTTGTCCTTACAGTCAGAGATAAACTGCTCTTATTTGTGCCCGTTAGCTCCCAATTTAATTTGAAGTATTTGTTAGCAATGATAAACCAGCCCTAAGGTGGTAACTGGGAGAGTGAAATGCACCTGATTGACAGGCAACACCACACAAGAATATTAATTTGCAAATTAGGATACACAGCAAAAAGATCAAAATGTAAATTATTATAATTTTACTTCTCTGCTTATTATACCAATGTAGGTTGCAAGATCTGTTGCTAGTCAGACTGACAATTTCCTGGTTGAACCCACAAGCGTTTCTTCTGCTCAGTCCCTTGGAATTAAAATCCCTTCCCAAACGAACCTCCTGTACAGCCAACAGTAAGAAAGTCACAGTAAGCATCAGCTCCCTTTGCCCATACTTGCAAAAATGCTTCTCTTGCCTTAAAATCAAGCCACAGGAGATGGGGCAGCACAATTCCTACGTGCAGGTTCCAGCAATGTTCTTTTAAAATGAAAGTACTTATTTTAACAACATGAAGTTCAAAAACTTCTTTAACTACACTTAAATCCTGACTGGTGACACCCTTCTCAGTACTAATGCTCACTAATGGGAGTATTTGAAAAATCCAGTATTTTTAAAGCACGATCTAAAAACTCAATTAAGCATGTGCTTTGGTCAGGTTTTGCCTGCTTCACCACCATGCCAGCTCAAGAGATGCATCAACATTAACCATAAAGAATGGCTCAGCATGGAGCAGCACACTGGTGTGCTTTGCACCACCAGAGCCAGCAAACTAAATAGAGGGCAGCAGAAGAGGAGGAAGCAACAAAAAGCCACAACCTTCAGTGTATTTGCACATCATCAGCAAACACTGCCAGGGACTGCACACTCAGAAAGTCAGTCCTGCCCCTCTGCAAACATGTCCCAGGCTATTTCTATACATTCAGCAGAAAGAAACTAGTTTTCCATTGAATATTCACGATGAAATAGCTTCCCCTAATAGGGACTACTCCCCCTCAACAGAACAAGATCAGATAACCTACTCGTTCATACCCTAACAACCTTTTATCTTCTTACACCCATTCATTTAAAACCAAACAGTGGGCTTAAATATTATAAGAATGCTGCAAATCCTAGGATTACACCAGATGTTGTTCTGGTCACCTAAAGGATAACTAACTTTACCAGGTCTGAATAAACAGATATTCAGCAGGCATGGGTTGTTCCTGGCTACAATTTCTATGCATTTCCATGTTTTTCTGAGATGGTTTTTTTCCCCCTTGAAAAATAATGTTCATATTTACCATCCAAAACAGGAAAGTCTAACCACACCACATTACACCTGCACAAAACATGAAAAACTTGCCTCCACCCTTGGTGAAACAACTGGCACAACAAATTCTTCTCACTGCCTATCACTTGTCTCAGGGCTCCTCTGCAGTGCAACACCATCTGGGATACCTGTAGGAACAGCCTTGTTCAGAAGTTGGTACATCAGACGATCAATAAAAATGAGCCAGCAAACCTATTTCCAGGGTCCTGTGAGCACCAACATCCCTTAGTTGCCTTGAGCAACCTCTCTAGGAACTCCCATCCATACCTCTAGTCCACAAGTCTCCAGGTCTACTTAAGTTCAGACCTGGGCACCCACTCCTGACCTAAGCTATGTCACAGGTTGCCCCATGCCCAGCCTTTTCTCCTTATGTCCAAAATTACAGTCTGGTCTTCCTGGATGGAGCTCATACCTTTTTTATGGTTAAGACCTGGTCTGCCAGGTGGACATATTCTCAACTTGTTACCTCGCACTACTTGGGATCACAGCCAGAGCCTGCCATGACCCTGCTTTTGAGCCATGGGGCTACACCCCAAGATTTAGGGCACTGCCCATCCTGGGCCCACTCTCGACTCCCCTCTCATCCCCCCTCAGGGGAAGCCCTCCTCCTGCTGCTACTGCATGATGCTAAAAGAAAAAGAGATAAACAGAAGCAAACTTGCAGTAAAAATAGTTAACTAAAAGTTTGCAATAGAATTTCTGATCAGGAAGTGAGAATCTTCTGAACACAAACAATACATGCAGTGGTGAGTACCAGACACTATTAATTATTTCTGCCTCTGGTTTAATCACAAATCACAGGATAAGGCAATCCACCTGGGGTCTGTTCAGCCTACTAAGGTCCAGGCTTCCTACTGAATGACCATGTCTTTGGGTAATGTCAGCAGAACAGGTACATAAAAAAATGAGAAAAGATGGCCCTGGTGACTGAGGTACAACTCCTGGCTCCTCCAATTGCTTCCTGAATGGTTATGGGAACACGCAGGAAGGAAGTTACTTTTTACCAGTTCAGCCACTTGACTGCAACCTAGTCTCCCAACAGAGCAGACGACCCAGAGACAACACTGTTATCAACACTATCCAAGGGCAGCACTGGGGCACAGCTCATCCTGGTACAGATGCCAAGAGTCCACACTGCTCATAGCAGTGGCTCAGCCCTACACCCTTCAAAGCAGGACATCTCTCTAACCTAAGAAGAAGGCCAGCAGGTCAACCTACCTAGCACAAGCTCATGGTGATGGCATGAGGCAGTAACAAGGTAGGCAGTGAAGAACACAAGTGGGAAGCTGTAGGTAATCTATGCATAGCTCACCCCCTACGGCAGACAGGGACATTAGGTATCCTCACTTCAGTAGTAATTAAAGTGAGCGTTCTCTCTGCTCACACCTTAAAGCTCCCGTGAAGCCCACTTCAAAACAATGAAGAAGTGAAGCGGTAATTGAGGTCAAACACAGGCTCTCACTCGAATCTGAATAAATCTGTGAGAACTACTAGCTTTGGTAGCCAGCAGCTGTTTCCAGCGACCACTCACTACTCTGTTGTGCTGGAGCTACCCCCTGCCTAAGTTGAACTGGGCAGGTTCAGAGCAGCTCCATTACTCATGTCAGTGCTGTCACACACGACAGAATCCTGCCCTCAAGATCTGGTCTGTGGCATGCCCAACACAGAACTCTGTTTCAGCAGAGCCACAAAGGTAAAGAATGCCCTGGTGCTGCACAAGAGCAAGGACAGAGACACCAGCAAAGCAGGAACAGAATTTGACAGCTAATTGCTACAGTCTGCTTGAATATGAACTCAACTCTTTGCACCCTCAGTTTTGGATTAAAGTCCTTTACAAGGAGTCCCATGGGTGCTGAAACACCAACACAGGGTTCCCAGGTTGTGTTCACTTACCCCCACACATGACCCCCTCACAGCTGCCTCACTCACCTAGGAGAAAATGAGATACATTTGGGTCATAAGTGCTTAACTTGCAATTTTGACCTCTCAACCTTGTATTGTACTGACAGATAATTAGCAGCCTGGGAAGACAAAGCTTCCCTCCTTCCTAAGGTCAACACTTCTTTTCCCCAAGGATCATCTTATAACAGAGACAAAGCAAGCAGCAAGTAAAATAAAATCCATGTCTTATTCCCTGAAGTTGACAATGTCTTCACTTGTTAAAAAACGGCAAATCCACTTGTCAAAGGGCACAGGAACAGATGGGAACTGAAAGGGCTACTACAGAAATTAAAAATGTAAAGGCTGGCTGTCAGCTCAAAAATCAGCTCCTTTAATTTCCACACACTTGATGTGGTCATCATGGCCTTCCTACACATTTTCACTTGAGGACGATGGGTGTAGGTTCTTCCCGTTTGCTATATAACCCATGTCATGCTTAAAATTGCCTATGGCTAGAAAATATTACAAACTTCATATAGTCCTGCTATTTCCAGCAAGGAAGTTAAAGATTTAAAAAAAAAAAAAAAAAAAAAAAAAAAAAAAAGACCACATGTATTTTTAGGCTATAATTGCAATTTTAAAGTAGCCTGTCCTGAACATTTGAACACAGATGTAGCTTGCTGGCAATCTAGTACCAGCAGCAGCTTGTGACAGAGAAACATTTTTCATAATTCAATGCAAATTAATCTCTGACAGATGAGCAAGAGCCAAACAAACTGACCTCCAAATTTCAGACACAGGTATGTTTTTTGCTACACTTGTTTGACTAGGAGAGGGAACAGAAACTGACATATCAGCAGGGGAAAGAAAAGGCAGGAAAAGAAGTATTCCTAGATGGTTTGCAGTGCTGACAAAAGGTCTGTCTCTTCAAAATGTATGGAGCTCATAGACTACAGCTCTTAGTCCTGTGTACTTGTGGGAAATGGTCACACATGTTCAGCAAATTAGGTGGAAAGTTTATTTTTTACATTTTCAGGACTGAGGACATGTTAAACAGTATCAGTTTCCCCACGCTGAACAACACTGCAGGAAGTATTACTTCGGATGCCCCAAATCTCCACAGGACCTGAAAAATATGCTAGATTTAAACCTGAGACCATTCTGAGCAGTAGCAAAAACATTCATGAAACACTATACCACAGCTTTCTGTTTTAAGGAATGAACACCAGCAATGTCCCACAGCCACCACAGAAAGCACAGAGGTCTCAAAGGGAAGCATTAGGTAGAACATCAGCCCTTCACATAGACCACTGATGTTACCTTTTTGATAACTGACAGGAACTTCAACCTTAAAACTGCAATAAAACAAAAATGAGCAAAAAGTAGGGACAATATATTTTACAGAGAGGCAATATTTTAACTTAGACATATCATGTTAATCATGAGTGTGTGAGTAAAAACTGAGGGTGGATTATGCACACCAACCTTGACAGACACTTAAGAGCTTTGCTGACATAAGAAGATCATAGAAAGAGTATGGCTTTATTGTATGTGCTCTTCTCTTTCGCATTTTTTTTTGTTTTTGTTTTTATTTTAATTTTTAAAATAAACTTATATTTACCAGCAAAATCTCTAGTAGATTAGGAAGCAAAGGCAAAAGAAAACAAAAAGGGAGGAGGCATGCCTTCTTGTCACCTACTGATCATCAATCCAGTAATACTTTTATTGGCAAAAGCTGTCCAAGCACAAAGCTATCTGGAGTAAGACAGGCTTGCTGTTCCAGAAGAGAGATTTCTAGGCATAGACATGGCCTCCATCTCAGTTTGTCTATGTTCAAACCACAACATGACCGCTGTATAACAGCACTGCTATCCCACTTTCACCTAAACAACCACTTTTCTGTGTTTAACGCTGCGTAGAAGATAACCCTCCCAGATGAAGAAAAGGCTGCCTGTTGCTCAGAAAGGGCAGGGGAGAAGGTAGCTGAAGAATTAAGCTGCTGAAATGCTGTCTACAAGGGGCAGGAAAGAACTGTCAGGAGAAAGACAGTTTCCTGAGGGGCTGGGCCCCTCTTCCATTAGGCAACACTAAGCTCCTACTCAGTGACTACATGTCCCAAGGAATGGAAGCAAAGATATCAAATGTTTCCTATGCAGAAAACTTAGCTGTACTCGGCTTGAAAAGGTAGGGGTTTTTTTGCTGCTTGCTTCCAAGCTCTATTAATGCAACCTGACTTCAAGCTGGGTGCACACTACTTAAGTATTAGAAGCCACTAACTAGAATTACTTCCCAAGAGCCAGTAAGGGCCTTTTATGTTTTTCCTTCAGTTATGCTTTCAACTTCTGATCCAGAAAAGAAAGGCCGTTCAGCATTTGTTAGGGCACAGACAGGAAAAATTTACACTTTAGAAACTCAAATATAAAAGCAAAACTGTGAAAAATTAGAAGCAAGAACTGTTCGTGTCTCTGCTCTGTAGTACAATCAAGCAGAGTATGTCTGTGCCTAACATCCAATGGAGGCAACACCTTGTACAAGAGACCTCAAAGGAGCTCTCAAATTGCCACGTATTGCAACAGGAGGATTTTCCTGACTGAAGCACTGTGATGGACACACACAACTGTTCACAACAGCCATCCTCTCACGAGCCTGTAACACACCTGGATGGGACTGCACTACTCTGTCTTGGGCTGAGTGCAGGAGCTTTGGTTGTGCCAGACATCTAGTTTGCACTATGGTCTATTCCAACCCTATAAAGAGGCACCATCATACCCTCCAGTTTTATTCCTGAAGTTGCCATCCACCTATTGGGAAACCATTAGCCAAATCCATCTACACACCCCCTTCCTGTCCGTGCCTCAGCATCCCTAGCTGTAGAGTGAAAAAGAAAGCATGAAGCTACTTTGTAGAAAAATTTTAAGCCTTCTGATTAAATAAAGCACAGTATTGCTACCACAGAAATAGACTTGGGCCCAAGCTCTCAAAGATTTCCAGAAATACTGCTCCTAACTTGCTGCTAGGGCAAAACTTGCAACTTCTGCAAACAGCAGGAAAGCACAGACTTGCCATTACTCAATACAAGACACACACTGCTTGACATGCAGCAGTGTTTCCAGGCTCCCACGAAGCTGGAGAAGTACACAAGGCATCAACCATTCTGGCAAGGTGAGAGCTGTTGCGGTACAATCTGATGACAAGAGATCCCCTCACAGCTAGAAAGGGAGCATGAAATAAATCTCACTTGGTAACACCACATCCCAACCAATGTAGAGGGGAAAAAAAAAAAAAAAAAAAAAAACAACAAAAAAAAAAAAAAAAAAAAAAAGAAAAACATCTAAAGAGTACCAATAAAACTAAAATGAAGGGGGGGTAAAAGAATCTATGTAAAGATTGGTAATGGGAAAGAACCCAAGCTAGCTTGGACATGCAAGAATTATGGCTTGTTTCCCTTGGTGCCCAGCCACACTGGAGGGAATGAGACGCATTTCGAGTTGCACAAAGAGTTCTCACAGTAACATGTTACCATGCTGGTTACAGCATTCTTGAGATAGATGAGGCTGTAAGTCACTAACATTATTCTGATGTATAGGCTTTGTGCATTATTAATCATTCGGACACAAGAGACCCATCTATACTTTTGTTTTGCAAACTGCCCTGGCATCCTCTGCAAAAATTCTCCTGTCTCTACTCTGGAAGATTTTAAGAAAAGAGTTCAGGAAACAGGCAGCAAAATGGGGAAAGACTTATCAAGAACACTGATGGGTTCAGGAGTGAAAAGGTTAAAAAAAACCCAACCAAAAAAAAAAACCCAATAAGCTTAATAAATACAGCCAAATATGAAGAGAATTTTAATTAAATTCATCTGTCATATATTATCCATTTCAGCTCATTTAGTATCTCAAGAGTTTCATCTCAAAATAGTTAACAGCTCCAGAAGTCACAACTTTTTCCCAGTTTTTTCTTTAATGCAATTACACTTTTGCTGTAGCACCAGAAATAGCCTTTTCTGCGTAGGATAGAGAAGTTCTATGGCAGGAGCAGAAGACTTCAGTGTTATTGATGATGGCCTGCATGCTAATGGTTGTACATCACTTATCTTTAAATGTCATTTCCAGTGAAACTAAAGAAAATAGACAGTACCCTCTTCAATATTTCAAGCAAATATCTGCATGGGGGAGAGCTACCATTCACATGCATGCAGAAAATACTTTGTGAAGGATGAAAAAATAACTGTGAAGGCAGCAAAGCAAAGCTGTTGTTCTATTTTAGATTTCTCTGGAGGAAGACACAGAGGGACAAATTATGCTTTTCGTTGCAGTAGCTTTGATCCAAAATTGATATAACCAAAGCAATAGAGCTGACCCAGATCTAGAGGGGGGAAACAGTTCAAAGCTACACCCAAGCCTGCAGTCCTCTATTTCTCCCACCATGGGGGATGCGTGCACTTCATCCAATTCAAAAAACCTCTGCTGTGGTAGAATTGACCCAATGCTCACTAAAATCAACTCAAAAAGCAACCATTGACTCCTCCAGTCAATCACACAGACCTCATGCAACCAGTCCACCAGCAACTTCAAACCCCTCATCAACACAGTACTTTCAGAAAAATCTTATGGCTTGCCCAAAACAAAACCAACAACCCAGCAGACAGCCTTGTTCATTCTACTTGAGCTTCCCTAAAGTCACCACAATGGACCATCAAGTCTGGTTCAGGAAGAGTAGGAAGGCAGAGAGGCAAAGCCAGCATGATCCACAGGACTGCCAGTGCAGGAACTTGCCACAACATCCAGCTGACTGATCCTGCAACAACAACCAAACCAAGCAAGGGGACACAACAACACTTGGGAAGCAGAATACATGTGTTAATAGGCACCCTAATTCTCTCATGGATTTGTCCTCCTTGATTAGGGGTCATGACAACTTCATAATTGTGTGCAAACATACACACACTTAACCCCAAAGAGAAAGCACTTATGCCCATCTGGGAACTGAAATATATTTCAGAAGTTAATCAAGACCAAAACACATAAACAAGACAGGATTTATCAGTTTTACATTTATGACCCCAAGTGATACATTTTATTAATCACTGAGTGTTTAAGAAGTGTTACTTCCCTCCCCCTCAGTTACTATAAATTCTCTCCTCTCACTTCCAGCACAGGCTGTAAAAATACAGATTACTGAAAGGACATACTCAGCTCCTGGTACCTACCAGTGTCAGTGCTGAATGTGTTATTCTGAGTCAGGTCACTTAAGATAATACAGACATTTTTGTTCTGCCTGCACATCAATCAACTTTAAAGCATAATAATGCAAAAAAGTCTTTGAAAGGATTTTAACTACCTAAAGCTCTTTGTTTTAAGACATGGTATTACAGCACAGATCATCCATGGGATCCAATTATAGCCACCTTATTAATTATAAGTCTACCTTCCCTAATCCAGAAAATCCGTACCAGTTATCCATTTTAAATTTTTTGGCCTCCCCCAACATAATAATTTATTGGCCAAAAAATAATTAAAATTACTAGCTACAAATTATGTAATTTTTTAATGAGAATTCAGAAAGCTTCACTCTGAGAATCCTAGAAACAACCTTTTTACTGTTTAGAAAATGTGTCTTCAATTGTCAAATTGTCTCAGAAAATATTACGAAGTGCTGGCTTTTAAAATGAAACAAACTAGGAAAAAAAATCCCACAGTTCTCTTCTTTTGCAACATGCTTGAGAAGTGGATTGAAACCCAACAGAGCCTTTTACTGCTTGCGGGTTATTATATGTGGACTCCACAATTAAAAACCAGCCAGGTGGCATAAAAAGATGGAATCTTTTTATATCAATTATCAAAGACATAATCTTTTAGCCCAAGACAATGACTGACAGATTGCATAAAACACTGAAAGCAGAAGCAGTTCCTCTGGAGACCAAGCACAGCTCAGAAGGACTATATCCTCCTCTTTTACCTAATAGAGAAAAGAGAGACATAGAGGTGGATCCTGTAAAATCACAAGCAGATCACTTTACTCACATCCTTGAAATCAAGGCTACTTCTCATTGCAAAATTAGGAGCAGAAAACATTTACAGGATGAGAGCATTTCACACCTGGCTTTCCACGGTGTGGTCCACGTACCTTCATGCCGTTTGCTAGACAGAGTTCCCATCTCCCAAACCCCTGAAATAACAGTGCTGTGAGAAATTCTGCTCAACTGCATTGTTTGGATTTTCCATTTCCCCCAGCACCTTCTTTTAAGTTCTTTCATAGGAGTGTGAAGCCATTGTAGCAGTGATTGATAGGATCAGATGCAAAGGTATCCTTCAGTGTCTACAGCCTGGTACAGACAAGATGAAGGCTACCTTGAAGAGGCACTCTTGCTGTTTAAACTGATTTAGCCCCACAAAAATTCCTGCTCTTCCACAGCCTAGAATGAAAGAATTCATAAAATCATTACTTCTCAAGCTAGATGTTTCCAAGTATTGTATAAATTGAGAACAAATGACAGAAGTGAGAAACCACACTGACTACACACTTCAATTAGTAAAATAACAAAGGCACTTATGTGGTGCCCTCAGGACTTCTGTGATTTCTTTTAATAACAAAGAAATTTCATTTTCCCTTGAGCAGCCTTGGTAGAACAGAGTTTGCACTTCAGAAATTAGTGCATGTGGACTACCTGGGCCACCAAGTACAGATTTTGGAGAGAGAAAAGATGGGTGGGTACATCTGCACATCCACACATCTATGTGCACAGACAATTTTTTTTTTTAAATCAGCATTTTAAAAGTGCTCTTACACGGCTGCTTTAATTCAAAGATTTAAATTTGTCTAGATGAAAAAAAAAAATAAAAACCTCTGGAACATTATATTTCCAAATCTAGACTCAATGTCAGTCAGTACACTCTAATGACATTTTACTCCACTGTTTCCAGTGACAGCCAACTATTTTTGTTTCTTTTAAATAACATCCCCTTCTGACGCTTACAAGCTAAATGTTAATGCCTCATTTAGGACCTCATTTCTAATGTGTAAAATTGATGTGGCCAAAAAGCAGAGCTATCATCTACTTTCACTGCCGGTGTAGGGTACGTGCAAAAAGCAATGAAAAAGGCAGGGAAATTTCTTTAATGCAGGCAAGCCCCAGTGACTCACACGGACACAAAGTTTGCTTGCTGACAACAAATGCTTATGCTGCACCTATCTATACCATGCTGCTCAGTCAAGGTCCTGTTAGCATGTCATTCTTTAATCTAGTTCTGGAGACCTCAACACAAGAAGGACATGGAGCTGCTGAAGCAGACCCACAGGAGGGCCACGAAAATGATCAGAAAGCTGGAGCTCTCCTATGAAGACAGGTTGAAAAAAAAGTTGGGGTTGTTCAGCCTGGAGAAGAGAAGGCTCTGGGGAGACCTTACAGAAGCCTTCAAGTACATGAAGGGGGCCTAGAGGAGAGCTGGAGAGAGACTTTTTACAAGGGTGTGTAAAAGAGGAACTCCTTCAAACTGAATGAGGGTGGATTTAGATTAGCTATTAAGAAGTTCTTCATTGTGAGAGTGGTGAGACACAGGAACAGGTTGCCCAGGGAAGCTGTGGCTGCCCCATCCCTGGAAGTGTTCAAGGCCAGGTTGGATGGGGCTTGGAGAACTCTCATCTAGTGGGAGTTGTCCTGGACGAAGCAAGGGGGATGGAATTAGAAGATTTTTAAGGCCCCTTCCAACCCCAACCATTCTATGTTCCTGTAATACACTCTAGTTCCCCAAAACTTGCCAGCACAAGCCCTTCCAACTCTCTCTTCAAGTTCATAGAGTGGGACAGGTAAAATAAGCCAGTTCCTACAGGCATGTCTGCATTTCCCACCCAGCAGCCCCCAGGGACCATAGAGGCCATCACAGAAGAAGCAGAGCAGAGGATGTACACTGCCATAGGATGGTCACCACCTCTGTGCACTTATTCCTCATGTATAAACACACTTTATGTGTGCACTGGCTGCCTTTCATTAGGTACTTCCTAACAGTGCTACAGCTGGTGTGACAGCCCAAAGGGACAGTGGGGAGGGAGCTGAAATCTAATGTGGGCCACTCATATGAAATCCTACAACCTCAGTTTGATAGGAGGGAATGGTGCTACTCCAGGCAATCCCAATAGCAACTAACCTCTTATTAAGGAACACATGGAGAGGGCAAGCCAACAAACCACATTCATCAGTCTGGCATTAAAAAAAAAGTGGGAGATAATATTATGCAAAAGAAGCAAAGCAGAGTCCAAGCATACATGCAGTAGAATTTTGATTTATTCATGAAACCTTAGCTCCAGGTGCCAAACAATTACATGAAAGGGGAACACTCTGCATCCTCCATTGATTACATTCACAGAACTGGAATTCAAGAAATCCCTCTGTCTGGAGATGTGAGCCTGAGATAATTAGGAACTGAATTCTCTTGCTGATGTGCTGCAGTCTCTGGTGGGCTCATCTTCTAGGCAAAGAATGTCTCCTGTGCAAGAAACATCACTTAGTCACATGCAAACATTCCACCCCCAAGAAAAGGATGCTTTCTATAACCTGGATACAGAAACACAAATAAGGAGAAACTGACCAAACTCTAAAGTTTGAACTGTAACTGTAAGGACAAATACCTACTTTGTCCATGAAGTTCTTACATGAATGGCTCCACAGGGAACAGGAACATCTAAAAAAACACAAACGTGCTTTGAAACGTTACCCTTGTAATATAGTAGGTGGCTGCTGAATTTAAATGACCCACCATAGACATCATCTTTATCCCAGGCACGGCAGATCTACACAAACACAATTCCTGAACTTTATTTCCTTAATGTGGAGGGGATAAGTCCTGCTCTTTTCATCGATTTGAACTGAGCTCTTCAACTGCACATCCAAGCCTGATTTTATATACATTGACACTTCAACAACACACACACAGAACTCAATCACCTGCCTTGAGCAACACAAAAAATCTGCAAGAGTAAGTCTCAGATTCAAACCCTTGTGTCCCCCAACCCTACCCTTTACGCCCTCAGGATCACCTTAGGAGTTGATATATAATACATATGCATCAGCCCAAAAGGCTTGAGAGAAAAAAAGAAAAAAACTGTGCCAGAATGACATTCACACAAGGACAACTGCAGCAGCTTTCTCAGGCAGGATTTGATACAACACCTCTGGCAAGAGTCAAACAAAATACAGTAGTGCTGGCTTTGGGAAAAGTAACATGGATCTAATTTCCTCCAATTCTTCAAACCACTTCTAGAGTCAGTTACATGTTAGAAAATAAACTAACTGCCTGTCACTTTAGAAAAGTAATGGAAAAAAATTCAGAATTCAGAAATATGCTTATCATATACAGAGATAAAATTGACATACTAGTTGTACTTTATCAGCTGTATACATTTACCCACTAAAAACACTGGACATACCTGCTCTATATGTTTATTTCTAAAGGAAAAAGAAAGTTTCCATTCACGTTAGCTTTGTCTCCGAAAAAGTTGGACTTCAACCACTGGACTTCAACCACTTCTACATCTGTGAATACAGAGCATTACTGCTATGGAAGTCAGCACACAGTTTCCCAAAATTGATTAACACTAACAGGAAAAAAAATAAAAAGATTGTAGAAGTCTACATTGTAGAAATGATAACTGTGGAGCAACAAGAATTCTAATAAATTAAAATTTATTTAGACACTAATGTTGAGAATGTGAAGTAATGTTTGCTTGAAACACCACACTCAGCAACAGAGAGGTTTTTTCAGCAGCTTTTTCATCAGCAAGCAGTTGCTACAAAAAGCTACACTGAGACAGAGAAAGATGCCCTGCTAATACATTTAATATTCACTAACTAGGAAGACTTTCAGAAGATTCAAAGAGCAGTTTAACTCTCAATTTAAAGCAGTTCTGGACTGCTGGGACCTTTGAGAAGAAGCAGCAGAGGATGTTTGCTCACACTGCTGATGCAGTCCCATGGAAATCAATGAAAAGCTTACAGGGACACTGACAAAAGGATACAGCACAGCCCCCTCACAAGCACACGGTGGGGTTTCTGCATACAGCTGGGGGATGGATTTCACTGCATGCAACTAAATGAGGGCCAGATTCTTACAGCTGTCAAATGAACTTCATTTCTCTGTATCCCAAACAGAATAATTTAAAACCTGTATATGGGGTCCATCAAAGGAATGCCACACACCCACTGCTTTGCAGAGCTCATTCCCCTTTATAAGCAGGAGAGAAACAAGGGATCAGTTGCAAGATGAGAGAATGCTGTGTTGATTTTCAAACAGAATCTTCCATCAAAACCAATGGTGAGATCATCTTCAGGCATAAGGAAGAACAAAAAAATAAATCCCATGTGATCCGAGTTGCTCTGACATTTGAACAACGGCAGACATCACCTTCTGTAAGGAACAGGCAGCTATCAGTCATAGAGTGCTGCATGTGTAACTGAGAAGATCCTGGGCAGGAGCCAAGTCTGAAGATCAAACCTTTGTTAGCATCCATAAGAGAAGAGCAGAAATCTAAAATAGGAAATGAAAAATGGAGCAAAACCACTCTGGTCTGCAATGGGGGGAGCAAGGGGCAGGCACTAGAACAGGTTTAGAAGTTAGTTTCATAAACCCCTCTCAGTTAAGATACAAACAGTATTAATTATTATACCTTTTACATGGAATTTTTCATCTTGAAGGATGCCAGCACAGCATGACCCCAGCCTAACAGAGCAGCTCCTCCCTGCACCTCCTGACACAGTCTCTCAGCTCACTGCAGCTAGGATGTCTACAGAAGAAAGCAAATACATCTGGGAACATGCAGGCAGGCTAAGTGACCAAACAGATTTCACAGGAAGGGAGATACGACTATGATGGACTGTCACACAAAACCCCAAGACCCACCCATTATACACAGACAGAAGAACCAGGAGCACAAAGCTATAATCATCTTACACTCAGTTATCCACATAGCACATGACAGGGGAGCAAAGGGAGGAAACAATCTAAGCAAACAGCCAGGGAAAATCAACTATGTGTTTCTATATATCCAGCAATAGTGAACACTGAAGAATGTTTTGTTTTTTTCTTTTTGGAAAAGGCTTAACAGGCATCAGGAAAACACATTAAAGTCCCAGTGCCATGTCCTCTTCTCAGAAACAAACATTCCCCCTAACTCACAGATAAGCAACAGAAGGCAGGATCATCTCCAAAGTCCCCTTTATGATGTTTCTGAGCACTGGAGACCAGCACTGTTCACCTTCCCTCTCCACTAACTTGGCAGGGAACCTAAATTTGGGAGAGTGGCTTCCCCAGCACACAGGCAATCTTGGCCTAAACTCAGACAATTCAAAGATGCATTAACAGGACAGCACTTTTACCACTGGCTTCCCAACAAAGAAGGGGCACAGAGTCAAAACAAACAAGGAGTAAAAAGCACCTGCTCTCCTTCTAGTATGCTGGAACTTGAGATACAGCACAAGGAGCACAACATCACCTTCTTTCATAAAAATAAGGTTAAGCTCACCTTACCTGCTTCAGCTGTGGTTTTGCTGTTGAGTTTTTTTGTTTGATCAATTGTTTTCTTAAAAAAATGCTTCTGCTAACTATGTAATTTTCCTATTTGTTTTTCCCAAGAAAAAAAACCTGTCAGCAGAAATTTTTTTTCCTAATGTTTCTAGCAAGAGACCTACGCTCAGTCCTCCTAAAATGGAAAATGCTAATCTAACAGATAACAAGTTGTCTCCTCTCTAGGGAGGGATAGATTCATCATTTGATGGCCTGCTGGCATCTTTCTCCTTCTGTGTTACACATAAAATTGTCTGTCAAGATCTGCAGACAGAGAACAAGTCTCCTGAAATTCACCAAGACAATTTGGTGGCTGACAAAACTGCCAAATTTTTACATTTCTTTTGGTAAAGAACTTAACCATATTTTCCATCCAAAAGGCTTGCATGGGAATTTCTCAGTGCATTCCGATTGCAAAGTGGCTATTTAAGAGATCACTGCAAGCTACCAACAATGGTGAGAGGTGGCAAGCCAGGGTATGAGACACAGCTCCCCCTGGTAGCCATCCTAAAACAGATACTGCAGCAGAGACCAGCTAAAATTTAGAACATCCTAGACAACAAAAAGGGCAAGAGCCAAGACACTGAAAGCTCTTTATAGCTCCAGCCTTGTCCCATCTGGCATGCTCTATGCCCAGGGTTCAGCTACAGTGAGTTTAGATAAATCACAAAGGGCTAATGATGACTCGTAAAATCAGGATACAATGTCCCAAAATCATCTGCTACCTGATGTGTATTCACACTGGCAGGTCTACTACCTCCCTCTCTCCTGGTCCTTCAAGCACTCCAAGATAATCTATCACTTGCACCACCGAGACAGTGACACATAAGATCACATAACAGAAACCTGGTGAAAACAGCTGTTTGAGCCTTACAAACTGTACATAAACACAATTACTACACTCTCTATGGGTCTAGATTGGAGTTTGATAGCTTTCTAGCAGTTTCCACTATAGAAACAGCCCACAAAACAAGCAGAAAGGGTTATGATCAAAAAAGGTACAATAAAAACAGACAGGTTGTGATCACATTTATTTCCAGATGCGCTCTACTCATGCTAACAACCTAAATATCTGTCAAACAGAAAATGGGTGCAGATTATCTTCTTGGTGATTTCACAGCATCTCATTCTTTCCTTGGAGTTTATAGTAAATCCTTTGAATTGTACTAAAATCTCAACCTATTTATAGCTTCACAATAGCATAAATATAAAACCATAATCTCCAGCAGTTTGCTACAGAGCATATTTAGAATCCATGAAAGGAGATTTTTCTACATTCAAAAATTCACAGAAAAATATTTCATTTAATCTCTCACCTACTTCACATGCTGATTTTGAGTTCCAGCAGTATAAGCCATCTGAAACAAGGGGAAATAATAAATCTTGGCCAAATTTTCTGAATACGGGTGCAAACTATGTTACCTGTGGAACGCAACCAATGCAAATATACTTTTATTAAATTGGCAAGTCTGTGTTACAACCAACAATTCTTCACAGTAACCCTAAAATAAAACCTTCCCCAGGTTTGCTAAGGGATGAGTACTTCTTGTGAAAGTAGTCAGCATGAAGCAGACACAGCAGGAAAGAAATAATATGCTAATTTTTCCAAGGAGTTGGCAGGTATTAACACAGATGGGCACCATACGAGAACACATTCATCAAGCAAATGATACCAACTTTGGAGGAGCAGACAGCTGATAGGGAAATGCCAAATGGGACTTCACTACAGAGCAGCAGACCTACTGATTCTTAACCCTACGAGCGTAATAAGCCTCTACATTTTTACTCCAGAAACTTTAAGAGAAAATCATTTATCTGCTATGGTTTGGTAGAGACAAGAATGGAAGAAAAGAGTCAAACCGAGTATGTCCTTCTTCTGACCGAGCTGCAATCCCCTTGTTTGCTACAGCCTGTAGCCACTCCAGAGCTGGTAGGAGACATTTACCGGCACAGCTGAGCAGACTGAGCTGCCAAGAAGCTCTGCCAGCTACAGCTTTTGGTCAGCTAAGAGATCTCACTGCCTCCTACAATCCTTGCTCTTCTGCTCAGCTGTCAGAGCCTTCCAAAACTAGACACTTCAAGTGCAAGTTCCACCACATTCCTCAGGCAGAAAGGGAAAAAAAAAAAAAAAAAAAAAAAAAAAAAATAAAAGGAAAAAAAAAAAAAAGAAAAAAAAAGAAAAAAAAAGAAAAAGAAAAGAAAAAGAAAAGAAAAAGAAAAGAAAAAGAAAAGAAAAAAAAAAGAAAAAAGAAAAGAGACAGTGGGCCAGATCAAAATTAATTCTTTTTTGCCGCTCTGGATAAATCTCGCAGCCAAGCTGCACAAAGCTGTCTCGCCGCGATCCACGAGGGATCCCTGCACGCATCCATCAGAGGGAGCGTGTAGTTTCCACGGCCCCATCTCACCTTCGCCTGAATCAACACGAGTGACTTCCACCGGAGTCAGCATCCTCTGCCCCGGTACCGCTCCAGCCCCGCTGTCCATCACCCTTCTGATCTGAACAACCGCAACCGCCTTCGGGAGCTCGGAGTTTGGAGCAGGACTTGTCACGCCGCTGCGGGACACCCCGCAGCCTGGCTCTGCCCGGACCCCCGCACCCCAGCAAGGGGGGAGCCCCCAGCATAGGGGGGGGAGGCAGGACGGGCAGGGACGGACCGGGCAGCCGCCCCCCACCAACTTGGGCGAGCTGGCGCGAAGTTGCCCACAGGCAACCGCGGGTCCCCCTAAGCATCCCCAAAGCCAAAAAGCTGCAGCCCCGTCCAGGGGATTGCGGGGCCGGGGGTGCCCTAAGGGCGGACAGGGACCGGGCAGCTCCCGGCGCCGCACTTCCCCGCCGCAGGGCTGAGCGGTCCGTGCCGTCGTCCCCCGTTCCCCCAAGGCGCACGACACAGAGCTGAGGTTAAACACAAATTTAAAAACCCAACAACTTTCCACCCTCCCGCGGGAAGTTTCCTGCGGCGGGCGAAGCGACCTTCCCGGGCGGTGGCCGGGACGGGGCTGCAGAGCCCCACGCCTGCCGCAGCGGCGCCGGGAAGCGAGAGACGGAGCCGACAGCAGCCGGTGAGGAGCTGCCGGGGCGTCCGCCACCTGCGCCGGCGGGGAGCGGGGCCGGGCTCTACCCTTTCGCGGAGCCGGAGCCGATGCCGTTGCGGTGGTGCCGGTGCGGCGGTGCCGGTGCCCTACCTGGGTGCAACATACTTTGGAAATAGAAGATGACGAGGATGAAGGAGCCCACGGAAGTGACCAGGACCATCCTGCACACCCGGTTCATCCTCATTACTTCCAGCACCGCCGGCTTCATGGCGTTGTCCGGCGGCGGAGCTGGGGGTGATGGGGGGGTTGGGGGGGGGGGGAAGCGGCAGAGCGCGCACAGCTGCTGCTCACAGCCGCTCCGCGCCCGCGGCGCTCCGAGGTGCCGGAGAAAAAGGAGGAGGAGGCGGAGGAGAAGGGGGAGGAAAAAAAAGAAGGAGGAGGAGCCGGAGCCGCTGCTGCCGCCGCTCCGGAGGATGCCCAAGCGCTCTCGCCCCGCACCGGGGGGCGCTAATGCTTGCGCTGGGCGTGACCACGCCGCGCGGCAGGCGGAGGGGCGCTCTGCGCGGCGCGGGGGGGTAGGCGGGCCGGGTGGGGAGCGGGGGCGGAGCGAGACCCCCCCCCTTCGCCAAAGGGAAAGATGGTCCCGCCCGGAGGCAGCGGCGGGCGGGCGGGCGGGCGGGTGGGTGGGGAGGCTCGGGGCTGCCTGGAGGGGCCGGGGCTGCCGCGGGGCGCGTTCCGCGGGGGGGGGGGAGGGGCTGGGGCGTGCCGGGCGCGTGCGGGCGCCGCGAGGGCCAACGGGCGGCGGCGGCGCTGAGGGAGGAGGTGGCGGTGGCGGCTGCCGAGGCGGCGGAGGCTTTGGCGGGGTCCCGGTTGTGCCGGGAGCTGCAGTCCTTGCGGTCCCTCTGCCTGTGAACTTGATCCCCTCCGGATCGTTCTCGCCCTCCTGAGCTTTGGGTCGGACGATGAGGAGCGTGTGTGTGTCGTCCCCCCTCCTCTGCTCCTCCCGTCCGACGTCCCCAGCCCTAAGGGAGGCTTTTACCCGCGCCCGGTTTTCGTAGAGAAATCGGGTTTTCCAGGTTTTTTTTTTTTCTTTCTTTGTATTTCTGTCTGTGTGGTGCCGGCCGCTCCGCTAATTCTGAGTGCCGCCTTCAAGGTTCTCTCTCCCTTTATTATTACAGAAGACATTTCACAGCCTCTCCGGGCCGTCGTTTAATTCTCCGGAGTTGCGCTGTCCCGGCTGGTAGCCCTTAATATTTACAATCGGGTGTAAACACTGACTTCCAGAAGCCCTGAATCATCCCTGATGAAAACAGTGCCACCTGGCATCCCAGAAACGAACCGTTTTCTGCCTTTTTACTGCAAGGCTTCAAGTTCTTTGAGTTGGCCAACTAATCGCTCGTTTGCCTCTGAAAAACAAAAGGTTCTTCTTCCCCCACGGTTCCTCCACAGAGGTCTCGGGAGTGGGGAGAGCGACCACGGGCAACGAGATGCAAGAGGCTCCCCGTGTGAGGAATCCAGAGCTGGGTGCACAGGACAAGAGCCATCTGCCACTTCCACTCGTGTGGGCATCAGGGTTTGGGATGTCTGGGGCTTCGGAGCCACGGGTGTTCCAGGGACTCCAGCTCAGCCAAGTCCTCAGCTTTTCAGGCATTGGAATGGACTTTCCAGTGAAGTGGTGGATTCTCCATCCCTGGAGATATTTAAAAAGAGACTGGATGTGGCACTCAGTGCCATAGTCTAGCAACTGCAGCAGTGGGTCAAGGGTTGGACATGATGATCTCTGAGGTCCCTTCCAACCCAGACAATTCTATGATTCTATGATTCGTTTCTAAGGCTAACCCCAGCGGAGCTCCCCACCTGGGGGCTGTCCGCTTGCTCAGGACTAGAGGGGTGTTGGAAAGGAACTTGTTGCTGTAGGGAATCAGTTTCTTAGCAATGCAGCCTTTATCTTCGCGCTATGTTCCATCTGTTCCCCTGACTCACCTAAATGCTGGTTTGCCATTGCTTTTCTTTCTGCTAAACTGAAAAACATTCTGCTAGTCCTGATACCATCTTCAGGTGTGAAAGGATTTTTTTTTTTCCCCCACAGATTTTTCTGTTCTTCCAATGTAGTTGGGGGGGGGAGAAACTCTTTAAAATTAAAATTGCCCTGAACAAGCTCAGCCGAAGGCTGGGATACAAGTGAGGTAAAAAAAGCTTAAGCTAAAAAAACCTGCAGAAAACCTTCCTGGAGAATGGTGACAGAAACTTGTGAAGTCCCCAGGGTTTTTCATTCAAAGTTTCTGAAAACCAATTAAAAGGCTTTTACAGAAGAACAGAATCACTGCCCCACTGCCCCTGCTCCACTCAATAATAATACAGAAATAGAAAATAAGACAAAATAATACACAATAACCCACACGCACACACCCAAATATATGTATCAATACATATATCTCCCACAAGAGCATCTCCAGAAGTGCCTCATCTACACATTTTTTAAATACTTCCAGGGATAGTGACTCCAACACCTCCCTGGGCAGCCCATTCCAATGCCTAATGACTCTATCAGTAAAGAAATTCTTCCTCAGATCTAGTCTAAAGGATAACTCAAGGATAGACCAGTAATGAGGTAGACATTTGCAACAGAGTAGATTATTTAAGTTTGGCCCAGAATTCTTTTTATTAGAAATAATTTCCATTGTTCGTTAAGGTTTTATGCAGCAAATTGCTTAGTTTCTGTCGAGGTTTTTTTCCAGTTGCATTTTTTTTTCAGTAGTTTTGATATGCAGCGACCATTTTTTAATCTTTCTAATGTAAAGTAAACCTTAAATTGATTTTCCTCTTAAATCCAAAGCTCAAAAGTAACATGATTGTTCTATGAAAAACACTAGATAAAGAGAAGTACTATTAATATTAATGCATCAAAGTGGCAAATCTTTAAGTCAGTCAACAAAAGTCAACCAGAAGCATTAAAATGGCATTTTAATGTCCACCCATCAATACATATGCTGCAGCACAATAGCAACTGCAGTATTTTAACAGAACTGGACTGTATCCAGGAATGTGGATAAGACACTGCAGGGTGAGGGCAAAATATTCAATATTCTTGTCAAGAAGAACAAGGAGAGAAACACCTTATGCTGGTAGAGGAGGTGGTCTGTTGTTCAGTGTGGCTTAGCAATACTTCCATTTTTTCTGAGCATCATCCTCTGATGAAATGCTGGAGCGTTTTAAAGCAGCAGGAAGAAAATCACCAGCTGTGTTGCCATTTACTATTAAAAGAACATTATAAAAGTAATACCTTCACAATGGACATTGGCAATTCCAAACTTAGCGTCCTCCCACACACTTGCAGCCTCTCTGCAAATTTCAGACTATGACAACCTTTCTAATGTCTGGTGAGTCAGGACAATGAAATGCAGCAACCCATTTTGTAGAGACTCAGACAGCTGTGCTTTGGTTTTCCTACAGAAAAGAGCAGAATCAAGGGAACACAAGAAACCCAGTTTTCCTTTCAGATGGATGCCAAGTTACAGAATAGATACATGAACAGTTCAGGCACTTCTGAAGTATACCTCGGAGTGGAAACTTCAGCAGCTGCAGAGCAGTAGGGAGTCTGGATAGTACTGTAGGTGTGATCACCTACCATTCCCAGGACAATAACCAGCATTCAGTATTTCTGAATAAAAATAGTCTCCTCTCTCCTCATCCTAGAGGCTTCTGGAAAGAAAGACTTAAGAGATTAAGAACCAGATGCCAGTGACATCAAAAGAAGTCCAGACAGTGCTTTGTATGTTATTTTGTACAATGAAAGAGCTACACAAAAAAGCAACCAAACAAAACCACCCACATCACTATTTATTGATAAAGCTCTAAAAATAACAAAACCGCAGTTGAAAAACACAGACAGAAATACAGTGTGTGGTAAAATCAGAGTGCAATTTATCATAAAATGGCAAGCAGGCTGGTGTTAAAGAGCACGTTGAAATGTGAAACTGAAAACCACTAGAAAATAGAGCTATCTGTGAGAAACATATAGGTGTCTGTGCAACTTTCCATCTGTAATGAAAGAATCTCACAAGGTTCATTTGTTTTATACCAATTAGCTTCATCTTCTTGCAAACAGAAGGCAAAACTTGCAGAGAATGTCTCCAAGAGGAGGTAATTATTACTGGAGGAATATGCACAAGATTTTAGACATATAAGCCACCTCAAAGTCCCATCCAGCCTGGCCTTGAGCATTCCCAGGGAGGGAACTGCAGCCACAACTTCCCTGGGCAACCTGTCCCAGTGTCTCACCACCCTTACAGGAAAGAATTGTTATTACTCTAACCCAAACCTAATACTCTTCTAATATCTCATAATAGTCTTTTAAGATACTGATTCTGATACAATTTTTAAAGTCACCAAGAACCTCCCTACCCCAGCTGATTTCAGTGGAAGGAGGACAAAGCTCATTTACCTGCACAGATTTCTCAGTCAGCAGTTCACTGGGCACATGAATGAAAGGCCACCCACCTCCCACAGCCCTTTCTGCAGCTAAGCAAGTATCTTGCCCTCTTCCTCTTCCCTCCAAATAAGAAAACAACCTCACCAAACATGTTCCCACAGCTGAAGAACCTGCTGCAGTTCTGAAACACCTTCTCTTGGATTTTGCATTTTCTATGGTGTTGCCTTTGGGTAATGCCTTAATATTCTGTGCAGCCTGAAGTACTGAATTAGAAAGAGGGCTTCATGTTCTAGCAGTATTTTACGAATGGTTCCAGATAGATCTTCACAGTGTCTTTTTCTGGAAATACATGAGTGGTGGGGTTTTGAGGTTTTTTTGTTTTTTGGTTTGTTTGGTTTTGTTTTTGTTTTTGTGGTTTTTTTTTGGGGGGGGGGCGTTGGTTTGCTTGTTTTCCAGATTTTAAAATACTTTATACTACATGCCTCTCTCCTCCCCAACCAGCTTCCTCCTGTTACTTCAGAGAGGATTTCAACTGTCTTCATTATAGACAGAACAAGTCTATGACTTCTTAGACTGCATGCCTCCCAGGTAGTACAAACCAGACTGATGAGAGGCAGTATTTCTAAGAATGCAATGTGTATTATCTGTACAAAAGCATTGTTGTCTCCACCTCCCCTGTAGTGACAGACCACAGATTAGTTTTATGCCTTGTTTGTTCATTAAGGAATTGCAGCTTCCTTCCTTCCTTCCTCAAAAGACTTACTAGCAGTTTGTCCTGTGATGGGAGCAGATTCTTCCCTTCTCTGAGTAGAGTCTGAGAAGCTGGGGAACAGGACAGTGTTTCCAGGGCTAAGTACAGAGCCCCTCCCATCTTCAAAATGCATGTTGTACCTTTATTATTATCTACTAGTAATCTTTATTATTACATTTATTATTACTATTTTTTCTTATTATCCTCAATATAAAAACAATATATTTATATATATATATAAGTAAGCTTTAGGAAGGTCCCCTGTAATGCAGACCTTTGCATTTTTGCCACAATGGCACATACCTGGCTTGCAAGCATAATGTCAGTGTGCTGACAAGAGTGGATGGACATGGCTGTGTCTTGTAAAACTAAGAACAATGTTGTGCATTTAAATGACTTCACTATGCTGACAAAAGCTTCTGTTGTACAACTGTCTTGCTTTAAATGTGACAGAATACAGGATCATGGTGAAGTTAAACAAGGTATGTGAAAGGACAAGCATACATTTGGCTTACCTCAATTCATAAGCAAAAGCAATCAGGAGAAGCAATTTATGATGTATTTCAGATTAAAGTAGGATTAAAAAACAAAATCTTTGGTTCACGCAAGGCTATTGGGGTATTAATTGCAAAGCTCTTAGCTAAAAGACTTGGAGGAGATAGGCAGGGGAGGTAACTTTTGAAGCTTTACTTTGAAGTATGGAATATCTAGAGATGATGGATGCTTACACCTCTGCCCAGTGTGATCAACAGCAGTACTGGGTCAAACACAGGGGTCCAGCACCATCGAGGACACTGCCACTGGCTTCAGAAGAAACATCAGTAAACCCTGCAATGAGTAGCACTGGTCGTGTCTGTCAAAAGATTGACATTTGCTTATGAGATTTCTTAGCAAAAGTTTGGCTTTTGTCCTGCAATGCAAGTGGCTACACTTGAGACACACCTCCCCCAAAAATCAAATCCAAAAAAAATTTCAGTGCATCCCATCACCACAGCTAAAACCAGAGCAGCCAACACAAATTCCTGGGCAAAGCAGGCACAAAATATTTGCCAAGTTCCACTGAAGTGCAGTTCTCTGTTGGTTTTGGTTTTTGTTTTTTTTTCACCCTGTGTGCACTTACTTTGCAGTTAAGGACATTTTTTATGAAGTGGAACTATTTGAGTAAAGCTTAACAAATGTAAGGGCCAGGGCAGGTATTCCAGCCAAACTGTTCTGCCCATGCAAATTTCTCCTGTGCTGAGTTAGTTGCCTTTGTTAATAGGACTTTTAAAAGGAGAAGTATTTTTTCCAGCAGTGGTGGTGTACCCTTAAACAGCACTGAGCTTCGGGTCTCTTTTTCAACTGACTTTAGGGCACCATCTGAATTATGACTCAGAGCACACAGGCTGAAGTAAGGAGGAATTACTGACTTTTCACAGGATTGCTCATCCTAATTCTATTCTCAGACACCAGGGATTACTCATGCTTTTCAGAACGTATCACTGGCATCCTGTCATACTGCTCATTAGACAAAAGGGCCTCAAAATAAAGCCTAGTAGCCAGGAAGGCAGGATGCAGTAGCTGTTGGCTAGCAGAAGCAGAACACCACAAGATCAATACAAACTGCAAATACTTCAGAAAACATAAGCATGCTTCCTTCATTCACCTGGCAGCATTTCCTCAGCTAAAATCCAGGCAAGCTATTTTCGGGAGCAGATTGATTTGTCTCTGAGAGTTGGAGCAGTTTACATGTTACTCTGGGGGAAAAATCCAGCTGAATGAGAATACACACACTTTAAAAAGGAAAAGCAACTTTGCAGAAGAAGTGAAGAAATTATTCTTGGGGTAAAGAGGGAAAGGAATAAGGAAAATGTCTTCCCCACCCTAAAAAAGAAACAGGAAACTGGAAAAAACATTACTTGGAATGTCAACGTTCTACATTTTGAATTAAAGACAATATCATCTCCTGTGTTTAGAGATTTTAAGTGCCTTAATGTGATTATTTGGCTTTTCTGAAACAGAGAAATTATTTTGGATTATGTAAATAATCACTGGTATTTTCTGTAAAGTGTTTATTTCAAAACTGTTTTTATTGTTGCTTCTGGGGTAGATGCAGCTCACCAACTCTTACATTCCACCCAGCTGGTTGCCAACTGGTCAAATGTCAGTACATGGTTAGTCAACAGAAAGGAATACACAGGAATACACAGGACACAATTCATTTGCTTTAGTGCGGACATCTAAAGTGCAATGAGATGAACCATGCCCTAAAAGTGTCCAGTAACTGGGTGTCTAGATCTGCTATAGATACCTGCACTGTGTATGGGGAAAGTTAGACAAAATAAACCCCAGCACAGGTTTCTAAATCTCTTTTTGTTTTGAAGGAAATCTCACATTTTCTGTACTCTAATGTTCAGTATTATATTCTCTTTTCTTACCACCTACCTTAAAAAATACCTTGCAGTGAAAAATGGGAGGCACATTCTTCATTGTTACTTCAGCATGTAAATTTCAGTAGAGGTTCTCCAATAATACATCTTCTCTGATTTTCTACACACACACACACACACACAGAAATCAGCTAGGTAGAATATATTTTCATTTATAAAACATTTTCCATTTAAAGTTGTGTTATTGTTTGAGGTGACACAGGCTAATTTTGTGGTATCAGTGTGAGGCCTAGAGGAAGAGTGTTTAGAACTCTGAGGAATCTGGGGGTGCAGAACAGAGAGGGTTCCGTATTCCTTCCCATATCCTGCCATACCCTATAACAGCCAGGAGAGCGGAGATCTGCCCCTTCCTGCTCTGCTGTACTTGGACGTCTTGCAGAAAGGTTCTTGCTTTATCATCAGCTTGCCACATGTTCTACAGTATCCAAATCCATCGGGTGCTGGGAAGAGCCTTGGACCCCCTTTCCCAAGTCAGTTCTGCCACAAGGGATTTTCTGACACTTATATCAGCAGTCATCGAGATGAGGTTTTTCATATATTCGTTTATTTGTTCCTTATCCCACATGTTACTATCCCTTTCCTGTTCAATGAAACCTGTTTTAGTTTTAACTTCCAACTCTTAAGTCTCTCTTCCTTATTCCCCTTTTATCTTCCCCTGGGGGGGTGGAGGGGAATAACAGAGGGCCCTTACCTCTAAACTGAGATAAACTGTAACCCTATCTCAAAACTCAATGCATTCATAAGAGATTTTGGTTCATTATGTCACCAGAATTTTTTTTTTTTTTTAATGCTAAAACTGAAGAAAAACACATAGCCCCTTTACTTGGAACTTGTTCAGAAGACCATTATAAGTCAACAGATACTGGGAAAATCCTTTGTTATTTTTCAGTGGTGAAACAAGTACTGTGCAGTTTTTCATTCTGGTTTACATGTATAATTACTACATGTTCAATTCATGCACGTATTTGACTTAAATGTTTGCTTAGAGTCCTTAGGACTTACGTATGTTGAAGATTTTCCAAAATCAACAGCAAGTCGACATAGTCTTAAGTGGAAAGCCACATTCCTCTTACGTTGTTATGCTTTTCCTAAGTCTCATTCCTCTAACATTTGCACTAGGAGAAAAAATATGTACCGAAGCATTCTGTACAGTAGAATTAAAGGTGTAAAAGACAGATCCAAGACTGAAAAGAAGTGTTTTGTACCCAAAGGACAATTGTGCTACAGAAAATTGTCAGACTGAACAGGAGAGGAAGAAATTCATACTTACAAGTAGAACTTTTCTCACCGTCTACATTGCAGTGACCTTAGGCTTGAGAAGTGCTATGAGGTACTTAACTGAAAAGCACTCTGAGATTATGAGGAGAGGCTTAGAAACACATCCAAAAGAAAAGCATTTTTTAAAGCTAATTAAATGCTAGGGTTTTTTTTTTCTCTTTCACCATCCCTCCTCAATTAAAAGGTGTGACTTCGGGGACTCTTTCTATTTAAAGGATGCCTAGGTGATATTACAGGAGAGGAAACAGAGATAATAAATCACACAGCAGCTGTTGAAATAATATTATCCAACCTGTAAAGACATTTTTCCAAATCACTTCACACATTCGTCACTCCACCAGTATTGCATCTGTATAATGAGTTATTCTTTACCTTTTCCCTCTGGTGTGGCTCCCCATTCTTATGAACTGCCTACACTGGAGTTAGGATTCCAACTGCTCTATGAAGTCTCAGCAAAGGAGAACATGACTCGGTCAAGCAAAGAGAATCCATAAATCATGTTGATGCCCGAGAACGGAATAGCATGGCTTACATGGTAAAGCACATTTTGACCTAAGGGAGAAAAAAAGGGTTGAATTTTAACTAGTTTAACCATGTTAAGAAAAAGTAGCACAATTAGAAAGAATATCCAGTTTTAGTAATTGACTAAACCTTCTTTCAGCAGTCTAGAAGGGAAAAAAGGATATTTTAGTCATCTTTCTTCTGAAGATCAAGTTAACAACTTCTTACAGAGCAACAACAGCACGCTTTCTTAATCCATTCTGATACGGTTTCAGATCTGGTTTATGAATCATGAGCCATAATTCTGTCAAAGCTTATCTCTTCCTGAAGATCGGATAGGATAACACATCCCTATTGACTACAATATCTATCAATGGCTGTTGAGGAACGAATACCATTAAGCTGTCTGTCTCACCCTGCACAGGAAGAAGAACAGTCATTTGCTGTTGACATTCTAATTCCCTTTTCACTGGTCTCAAAATCAAGTGATGATTTTGTCTCTAATGATTTGGTCTCAAAATCAAGTAATGTTGCAAATGCATCCTGAATGACACATTGTTTTTCCCCAGAAAACAAACAGAAAAAAAAAAATTAAAAAATTAGCTAATCCTGAGAAGAAAGTGTTCTGTCAATGCAACTGCAAACTGTCCTTTCCAGTGACATAAAAAGGACTTCAAATAACTTTTTTAATGCCACCTACTGGTACTGTGTCCATTTGAGTGAGAGAAACTCAGACTATTGAAAAGCAACCTGATCTACTTCCACTGCCAGAGTGCCACCCTTCCAGTCAATCATGCCACACAGCTGAGGGAGCATTTGGCATGACCAGGGAGAGTGGGATTTTCATGGAAGAGATCAAGCACTGAGAGACTGCTGCATTGCCTGGCAATCTGTTCAGAGAAGTTTGCATCTCAGCACGGTTCTAGGTATTCATTCTCACCAAGACTGGAGGTTTCTATTACTTTTGTGTGTGTCATTTACCAAATCAACTTTCTCTGTGGTTGTACTGTGAGTGCAGTACATTAACCTAGGCCAGCTGCCAGACCCCTACTCAGCTGCTCTGTTACTCCCCCTGCTCAACAGGACAGGGTGTAGAAAATAAGACAGAAAAGCTGATGAATTGAGATAAGGACAGGGAGATAAGTTCACAGTTAGTGCATCAGGCAAAACAGATTCTATTTGGAAAGATTTATTTAATTTGTTGCCAATAGAACAGTATGGTGAGAAACCCATTCTCCTCAGTCTCCATATCACTCCTTCACTCCTGACTCATACCTCTCTCTCCTATTGTGAGCCACACTGTTGTGATCTCTCTGTCTGCAGGGGTGTTGGATTTTTTCTTTCTCTCACAACTGCTATGCAGCACATTTTCTCCTTTTCTGTGTTTCCATAGAGGTGTTTCACTGATGGGCTCAAGTTTGTACCGCTTTGGAGCCAGCTGTGTCTGGCATGGGGGCAACCCCTGGTATCTCCTCACAGAAGCCTCCCCTACAGTCCTCATGCTATCAGAACCTGGACACATAAGTCCAATACACCAAGTAGACATGATCATCCTTTGTGTGTCTGGACTATAAACCTTTCATTCCTGCCTTTTCCTAGTTACCACCAGTTTTTTTGTGAAGAAAAATTTCAACAGACCTAATTCAAACCACAGCCTGCTAGCTCACCATATAAACTGATGGAATTAAGGAAAAAACAAAATTAAACCAACAAAAAAACACCCACAAACAAAACAAAAAAACATCTGTGATTCATTCTAGGGAGAATGTAAACCATGACCAGAAAGCATTTTAGGGAAGTAGATTTTAGCAGTGTGTGCACAGCTTTGGATACACATGAACATGAGTTTTACTGAAATAAGATTTGAGTATTTACACATCAAACCAATAGTCATACATGCCACTTGCACAAATCCCACATGAGGCTTGGGAACCACACTGTCCCTTCCTCCTGAAGGGTTCAGCAGTAGCAACCAATGCTGCTGGTCTGCTTCAGGTTATCTGCTTCCCTGCAGAGCTTTTCCATTTGAAGGCCAGTCACTGGTTTCTTCCAGTATTGAAGGCAGTGAATGTAATGTGTAGAAGTCATTACAGTAAAATACACTCCCAGGTACTCACATACAGGCAGCCATCACCATGTTTCTGAGGGCAGCTGACCTCATGGGCTTTGATCTTCACTGAGGAGGGAATAGGCCTGCTTGAAGATTGCTCTCACTTTCCTCTCACTAGGAGAGGAAAAACAAAGTGAGAAGTGAAGATTTGTGATGGCACTTCTCTGCTGTGATTCCAGGGACAGTTGGAGAAAGCTCCCTTAGAAGAGGTTCGCTTCTCTATTCCATAGGAGACATTTTGATAAAATAACTCAAACCTTGTTGCTTTGGTTTGATGTTACACTCGTAATTTCAGACTCAACGTAAAGCTGAGGGCTGAGGAAAGAAAAGAAAACCATGTTGTTTAATAACTAAGTCCAGTGGCAGGCCCTGCCTTTATCTTCACCTTTGCTTTTCATTACTTCATTTATAAATTTTTGGTAACTTCTTCTATCTGTCACAATGCTAGCAGCAGCTGCCAAATCTGTGTGTACTAAAGCAACTATCAAGTAGCTTTACATTAATAGAATCATTTAGGGCAGGAAGAAAAAAAGGAATTAAATTCTCTCTCTGGGGACCTAATCATCCTGCCAGTTTAAGTTGCAACACACACCTGCTGAAATGATTGTGCCTCAAATTAAGCCTTCTAATTTGTGTATAAAACTGGGTCACAAAGCTTATTTCCTCTTCTTGATCCCCTTCACAGCTCCTATACACATTAATGGACTATATTACATAAAGCAAAAAATATGCTGGGGCAGAGCTTTGTAAATGGCTCTCCAGCCTATCCTGTGTGTTACAAGTACAGCTAGCAGCCAACTTGAAATCTGAATCAAGACAAAGTGTATTTTACAGAGGTGCTCTTTGAATGTGTTGTTATGCTGCTCACTAACCTTAGCTCTACCATGCAGTAATCTTACCTCCTTTTTTTCCCCCCCTATTTGTATTATACCATCCCAAAAATCCTGTGGGGGTTTTTTTCAAGTGTTTCTTAGTCCCTTGAGTTATGCAGGGAGTTTTCAGACTGGATTTTGTAAACAAACAGAATCTTTTTTGTTACCTGTTTGCAAAATGTCCATTACAATATGCATAAGCCACAGAAGACTTCTGTTTTCTTGTCCAGATGCAGGTAAAATATATATGTATATTCATATATATGTTATATATTTTTTAATAGATCTAAAGTAATCTGTACTTATTTATCATTATACTGTAAACTGTGAGACAAAACATTTGTTACACATACTGGCAAAGCTCCCCAGCCAAAGTCTCTTCTCACTCAACCATCCAGACAAACAACTGATTATTTTATCCCCCCAACAGATGTTTCAGCTGCTCAGGTTAGTGGTACACCCACTTCCATCTCTGCCCAGCAGCAGCAGACTCAAGCTCTTGAAAGTCACCATCTGACACCAGGAACAAAAGGTCAAACCATAGTCTAGACAGAAGCTGTAAACTGGGATGCTCAAAAGCCATCAGTCTGACAGAATGAAAGAGGAGCCTAGGATTTTTTCAACAAATTATGTGCAAAATAGGCATCTTATCAAACATATCTCCTTTCCCTTCACAAACAATAGACCTTGACAGACTTTTGGCCCACTCTACATTCTGTTTAATTTCATAGTTGTTTGTATGTTTTAGTTTATATTTATAAAATAGAAGTTTTTTCTCTTTCTTTCTCACTAACACGCTCGGTTACCTTACATTAGGAATTCAGATGCCTGAAGCACAAGTAAAACACACTGAAGATGTGCATTCATAGAGGCTGAATCAATTCAATAGAACTTACAAAAGATTCATCTAACCCTAGGATTAAATTCAGTCTTCAGTCTGGAAACAGCAAATTGAAAAGCCATGGCAAAACACAATCAAGCTATCTAGCTGTTGCACATCCATTCTTTTTCTTTCCAAACCCATCACAACACTGTTAGTGTCATCCCAGCATCAAGTAGTACAGGCATCTCAGTCAGATCTCTGACACTTTTTACTTGACCTCCTCGAGGCCCAGATTTCACCACACTTCTTCTACAGTTTACAAGCAGAATAGCAATCTGAAGGTGATGAATGAAAAATGCAGCAAAACACTCACAATTTATGTTCAGTTTACAGCCTTATCCTGTTCTCATTTAGTAAGCTCTGCTGGGGTGTCACAGAGCAGACCCAAACACCTTCTGCATTTTGTGACATAGCTTTAATATGCATGCAGCTCCTAAACCCCCTGCCTACTTGATTACTCCTGCTTTTGGCAATTAACACCAGGAGATTAACAATTGGCTCCAGGACAATTGACTCTGGAGGCAATTAGCCTCTTACAGGCACCTCACTAGTTGCCAATTTCATAGAGGTGAGAGTTGCAGGGGCTATTAATGAAATGTATCAGGAAGGAATAACTGAGTTGTCACTTAGTTTTGGGTCTCATCCATAATTCTGCTGATGAACAAATGCTGTAATTCTCCACTCCATATGAATCACAGAAGGCTACATGAAGTCACCTTAGAAGGACTGCTTTCCTTTGCCACAAATAAGGGATTCATTGGGTGTTCCCATTATGGTAACATCCATTTAAATTTTTCTCTGTTTTATACATATTAGGTGGTAGTGAAATGACAAGGACATGGCTGTGCCAATTCCTGTCTGACTTCTAAAACACTGAGTAGGCACATATCTTTTGCCAGCCTCATGCTGTGTATAAAACCAGCTATCTTTGCAGATTAGTGCTGTTTGAAATGCTGTGGTCAGTTTATAACCAAATCCAAAAACACATGAGTTGTTTCAGAAGCAAATGGTCTACTTGAACCATTTAAACAGCAACAAAAAATGTAAGGTTTGTTTTATGTTGTTTTGGTTTTAGTATCTGCAGTAGACCATGAACTCAGTTCAGCAATCCTTAACTATTTGAAACCTTATTTACATTTAAAGAATTGTGTGGGCATACATCCTTTGAGAATAAAGATTACTTCTAGGCTTCACTGTTTACAGGGCAAAGCAATACATGCTATTCAGCAAATCCTCTTGATGGAAAACCAGGTAATGTACCAGTAACACAGTGCTATCAGCTGTATACCAGGAGTTTCTGAGGTGTAAATCTGAGACAAATGAGGTGCTTTATCCCCACAGAGCAATCCTCATGCCCCCAGGGGAGTTCAAGACTGACAAGGAATAGAGTGCTGCACCGTCCTCAGAGGGTGATGTGGTAGAGGCTGCATCTTACATCTTGTCGCTTTCCATTACTTCATTTGCAGCTATGTCCACCTGGGATTAACAGCATACAGTTAATATATTATCCAATAATACAATTAATAATCCCTGCAGCCAGGACTGGAGTTCAGGACACCTGTCAGCTTTAAACACCAGGGTTGGAAGTCTCAGCCCTTCATTAGTTCGTCTGCAAGGAGTCAGTGGGAGACAATGTCACAAACCTTTTTAAAGTCAAGATAAACAACATCCATTGCTCTGTGCTTCTCCTCCATGCCAATTATCTCAATGTAGAAGGCTAACAGGCTAGCTAAGCATATTTTCCCTTTCAGAAATCTATGCTGACTACTCCAAATCACCTTCATATCCTTCATATGTTTGAACATAGTTTCTAGGATTAGCTGCTCCATTACTGTCCCAGGTATCAAGGTAAGCCAGACCAGCCTGTAGTTCCCCAGAACCTCTTTCTTGCCCCCCTTTCAGATAGTCATATTTGCTTCTTCCAGTCTTCAGGAACCTCTGCTGATCAGTATGACCTTTCAAAGATAACAGTGGCTTTGGAGAGATATCAGCCAGCTCCCTCACCACTCATGTATGCACATGAGTGCCTCTGGTCCCATGGACTTGTGCATGTCCAGTTTATGTCTATGTTCCCTAACCTGATCCTCCTCTGCTGTGGGTAAGTCTTTGTTGCTCCAGAGTTTTGTTTTGGTTTCAGGAGCCTGGGATTCCTGAAGGACACTCTTACCAGTAGGCAACAAAGGCAAAGGTATTGAGTACATACCTCAGCCTTTTTCGTGTCTTTTGTCTCATTCACCAGCAGGGCTTTGGCACATTTGGACAGCATCTGTATATTCCTCTTCAGTCACCTGTCCCTGGACCCAACTCTTGTATTATTCCTTTTTATATTTGGGCTTTGGCTGGAGCTTCTCATTCATCCATGCCTGCCTCTTGCCACCTTTGCTTAACTTTATGGATGGAAGAGATGTGGGCACCAACAACAGGAGAGGACACCAGGAGCAGAGTGTGTCCCCTTTGCTGGGCTCAGAGAACATCTCCCACATCTGCACTTCCAGAAACATATATTTAAATTTCTCTCTGCACAGCATCCTGGACATGCTGACAAACAAACTGGAGGAGGAAGGTGACCCTAGACTGAATGAAGAGCAAGGTAATACATTCTGCCAGAGAGATTCCTTTGAGCAGGACCAAATGGTTTAAAGCAGCTGAAACACCTTTGTAAAGAGCAGCATCAATACTGTTTTTCATGCTAGCTGCAACACAAAGGACAAAAGGAAGATTCAACTGGAGGATGTCTCCTGTGCAGCAAGCAGAAGAAGTAGAATTTAAAAACACATGATGGAAGAGGATGCACAGTTACATATGCACCCATTTGTTCTATGCTTGACTCTGTTTCCTGGAGCTCATTGCCTGCTGTTTCACTCTCCCATTCTAAAAATGTCCCTTAGCTTGCATAATCCTCCTTCAAAAGATTCTTTTCCTGTTAGCAAATTAAAACTAGTGCTCTAGAGGCCAACAAAATGCAATCTCTTAGTGGAGGTAGGCTTTTTAAAGGGTGCTGAGCTTTTTATTTGAGAATTGGAGAGGGAGAAACAGTCACATAAAAATTAAATTACACCTACTTGATACCAGTCATCACTTTATTGCACATAAAACCTGAAAAGCAAAACATTTAAATTCTTCTATATTTTCAAGACAGTTATCTTGTAAAATATTGTATTTAGCATAAAATATATTTTAAACCAAAATATTGATCTACCAGTTACCTTAGACAGAAGGCAAATAAGTGTCAGTTTAATGGTGTCTGGCATTTTAGTTTATAACCTGAGACAAAAAGAACAAGGGGAATTCAGCATCCCTGCTTGCACACTGGGCTGAATCTTCTCCAGGCCACAAGCAAGGGGTACATCTGGGTCTGGTACCTGAGCTGCACAGAGAGCAAGAAATGCAATCACACTGCCAGTGTCCCCGGGTGGAACTGGTTGCCTGCAGCACAGAGGGAATACAGCAGCTCTTCATAGCTTGGTTTCTCATCCATGGCATTGCCTGTGAAGTGAACATTGAGCAGCACAGTACAAAGTGGGGTTGCACACAGGAACAACATGGATGGAGGACAGGGACTCTGTGGCTGTTGCTGCAAATCACCTTGTTAAGCACATGCTAAGGTTTTCTATAAAAAAGCCACCCATCACCCCTGTTGAATGTCTGCCAGAACTCATCCTCTCAAGGAAAGTGTTGTGGAGGCCTTCCCCATTTATAACAGATAGTTGACCCAGAAATATATCTAGGATTCAAATTCCTCAGTGACCACTGCTTAACAGCCTTTACCTATACAGCCTTGAAGGCCAGAATTTCAAGGCAGGACACAGAGCTGGAAGGAAGCCTGGCAGCACAGAGAAATGCAAACTGTGAAGTGTATACTCATAACCCAGCAGTATCTGAAGGGAGGATCCATACAGACCTGAGAGGAACTCAGAGTGAAGTCCACTGAAAACCTGTATTCCTACAGAAACAGACACAGGTACCCATTTGGATAAAAGGTATAATATACCAAACTAATTCCAGCTGATCCAAACTGGCTCCCTCTGTAGAAGACCACCTACAGAAGAAGAGGATGGGCATGCATCCTTTTCTGACATGCAGAGCTCCAAGGCAAGTGTGCTATGAAAGAATGACAGCTATGCTTCAATGTGTGCTGGTATTCCAGCATGTCTGACATGCAGTTTCAGAATGGGAGCAAAAAAGCAGTGAAAAAGAGAGAGAGAAAAAATATATATATATATCTTTTGGACAGTTTCAAAGCTTTCCAATCCATCTGAAAGTAAAAACCTTTCTACAGAATGATTGATGTGTGTGAAGAGAGCAGGATGCCTCTCATAAGAAAATAAAGGTGTGCATTTTTATACCCAGGAATCAGTAGAATGCCTGACTGCCTCACAATACAAGTCATATCAAAAGCTTGTGGGGATGGGAAAAGGAAAAACCTTTGAATGTGACCCTAGTCAGTACAGGATTAGGACTTTAAGGACACGTGTGGCTGGAAAGCACAAAACTGATGCATACAGCACTGCTAAAACAAATAGGAGAGCTTTGAAGAGCTACTGCTGCCCATAGAGACCAACTTCTGTCTTGTGACAAGCATATTAACCTTTTGAAGCTCTGATACAGGTGTCTCATTAATTCTGTGATAATTCTCTCTCTCCATCAGCACACATATTGCACTCACTCTATTCCATTTGCCAGCCATGTCACAGGGGGCTGCTGCCCCAAGCTTATTTATGGTTTGATTCCACACACCCCTCCTCCATTTTTTTCAGCCTTAAGAGAGCTCAGCTCCTGTCGAGAGGCCAGATTTTTTTCAAAAGCGCTTAAGCTCCCAGAGTCTCTTCTTGTTCTCAATGGGAGATGAATCCTTTAGAAAATGCCAAATCTCCATTTAGAGTGTGCAGCTCTGTTGGAAATCTGATCCTTAGCATTTCAGATAGCATTACATAGCCACATGCTCTGCCCGCTGCAATTCATTTTGCAGCTAAAAAGAAGTCCAATAATATACGGCTGCATTCTTGATGAGCAGTCTGGAACTGGACAAAGCAGCAGGCTGCCCTTTTATCAGTGAAAAGAATGCAAACCAGCTACCTTTCAAGAGAGCAATTGTGTTAGTGCCCGCTTAACCTTCATATTTAGATAAGAAATCTTGGGTATTTTGTGGTTGTTAGTACAGTAACACCTGCGCAATCTCTTGATTACATTTATCTCCATGTCACCCCCATGGGGTAGTGTTATCACCTCTGTCTCACTGATAAGGAGTTGAGACAGGGAGATGGATTAAGTTAAATCACCAGAGATGCATAGGAGGCCTGCAGTAAAACTCACAGCTAACCCAGGATTCTGCTCAGCACTTGCCAACAGATGTGGACTCTTTCCACAAGGGCACTAGAAAATGCTGAAATTATTAATTTATATTTCAGAATTAAAAAAAAAAAAAACAATACATCGACCTCATTTGATTATTTTAAGGAATATATTGGTAGCTAGCTCCAAGAATGACTCCAGATACCAGATATAAATAAGAAAACTATCAGGCAGATGGAGAATGGCAATATGTGTCTCTAAGAAACCAGCAACCTTTAGTTTAATACCACAAAGATGCTGTATTTCTTCATGCAACACTATCAGTAGGAAACTGTTGGGAAAATGGTTTTGTAGACTTAAGGGGGGGCTGTCTGTGTGAGGTTGCTGTTTATCCTTAATGCCTTTTAGGCACTAGTTCTGTGAACCCTTACCCCTTTTTACACCCCAATGACCTGAAGTATTTCAGGTCAGTATTCAGGTCAGGTTCAGTATTTCAGTATTTCAAAGAGATTATTTTTCCATGTAAAATACTTACAGAATTGGATTCTTCAAGACTAGAAACTATAATTTGTGAGTTGAGTAACAGTACTGGATTTTTTCCCTTGGAACAAGCTGATATTAGGGAGACATTAATAAACTTTACTGTCTTCTCCAGAAAGCCTTTTTGGTCCTAACTTATTTAACTGTTCAGCCCCTTTCAAGACTTTCTACACCCACTTTCACCTTTTCCTCACCAATGCCCCTGGAACCAGAACCTGCCATGGTCTAAGGGCATAGCTGTTGTCATTGCTACAGAGCTTTCTGATATAGCAGAGGTGCTGTCCTTCAAGATTCTTTGTAATTGAGGCCTGACCCTGAAATCCTTTCGCACACACGAAATTACTCAAAAGCATTTGCTTGTTCTGCTCTCGCTACTCAGTTTCAAAGAGCATTTCCTCCTTCTTCCTTCATGCCCTGGGAAGATACCACACATGGTTGTGAGTGTGATTGTACCCCTCCAGGGCTGCAGTTTGCTCACAGCAGATTTCTTGTCTACAAAGCATTTTCTCACCTGGGTCACCTCTTTAAAGGGAATTTCTTCTGCCTGGATTTGTAATGTTTCTGTAGAACATTTATTATATTGCTATTCACCAGCATGAAATCCATGCTCCATATGAATTCATCAGCTATAGCACAGCAACTTCCTAGACATCCTGCTATGCCCAAGGTCCAATTCGTAAATCCAATTTTCTCCACTTTCAGGCTGGCTGTCACAGTTTCTATTTGAGACTAATTCAGTAGCTCAATTTGAGAATCTGTTACTATGAGCAATTTTAGCAAGACTGGTCTAATAAAGACAATTTTTCAAAGGCAATTCTTGTTTTTTCTGTCAGATTCACTGACAAATTACTTATGTTCAGTATCCACAAAGAGGATCTCTAATTTGGACTAGCACTGTCCTTCACACAGAGTGAAATGTTACCATCATGCCCTCCAGGTAGTGTCATTTCTTCCCCACAGAAGTACCATTAGTAGGCTAATATTGCTAATGTTGTAATCAGCAGACTTACTCTGCTTCTACCTCTACTACTAAGATGCTATGTAGAGCCAGTGCTTTACCTTCTGCACCTCAGCTCCTTCACCTCCAAAGTTCAGAGGGAAGACTTCCAGACTAACCTGAAGTGGGATTAGGCCACAGAATACAGTATTTAAATGTTTCCATCCCAATTAACTTGTTTGTGTTAACTGTAGCTATTTCTCCTGTAGCAGCAGCCATCTGCCTCCTTGAACTATTTCAGTATCAACCACTATCAGCAACATCTTAAAAGCTCTTTATGGTCTTCCTCATCTACTTTCCAAGTAATACTGAACAGAACAAGTTTTCTGGCTGTTCTCTGCACTTTTCTAATCAATGCTGGTAATTGCTAATTGCCGATAGTGTCATTACAGACCCCTAATCAGTGAAAAAGTCCACTGGAGTATCTGGATGTACCTTGAGCAAAAAGACAGCCTCTTCTTCCAACAGGTTTGCAATCTGTGCGTGACCATGGGGCAGTATATGGATGCACAGAGTTCCAGATAATAGAAATAAATGATGCTTGGGTAAATGGCTCTCCCCTCCCTTTTCCATACCTCATGTGTGGACTGTCAGACTCCTTTTTCCTCCTGGATTTCAGCCCTAGATTAATGCATACACCATACCAGACAGTTTTAGACATGGCTTCTTCATTAGGGACCATCTCAGCATATTCTTGACAACATCTCAGCCTGCTTAGATCAGGGCAGACAAGTCATGGGAGCTCCAGAACCAGCAGCTGGTGTTGCCACCTCATCACCCAGGATTAAAGCAGACTAAGACAGAAGGGACTGCCCACCTCTTCCCATCAGAGAGAAAAGGAGAGTTGCAGGGCAGCAATACCCTTGTAGCCTGAGGGAATGCTAGGTTAGATCTAGATTAGGTAAAGAGAGCTGAGCTGCCCCTTTATTTAGCTCCTGATGACCAAATGAACAGCTTCTATCTTCCACCTACAGACAGATATGCATTTACAAATTGGGAGTGCTGCTTCTGTGTTTCAGGGAAAAATCGGTGCATAATTTCAGGTGTAAAATCTAGCTTATTGAAGAGACCCCCACAAAGGAAGGAGAGCCTGGTGTTTCTATACCTTTAAAAGCACTTGGGATTTTTCTAGGCTTCCAGGGCCAATCCATTACATGTCATAAAAAACATAATAAAAACAGAGACCCTGAGGGTGAAAGAATACAAAATAAGGACTCAGGCTTGACAATTAACTTCTTTTTGCCCTCTTGCCTACCCAGAGCCAGATCTGCTGAGACAAGGACAGGAATTCCCCTACATCAAGCTGCTCCCAGAAGGGAGGCCCAGGATCACAGCTAACTGGGTGGCCTTTAGCTAAACTGCAGTTTCCTCCTTCTTCTTTGTAACTATAAAGCAGCAAGGTCAGATCAAGGCTCCCCCGTGGTGGGGGCAGAACCAAATTTTGCATCGCTGAGGAGCAGGAGGCAGAGGGGACAGCAGAGTTTCCTGCTCTCCCAGGGGCTGTGGGGCACAGTGGAGGTGGCACATGGACTGCAGGGAGGGAGAGACCCCAATGCTCCATGCCTCAAGCATCCTCACTGACACAGTGTCCCATTTTCACCCCCGGGATGCAGGTGAATGCCAATGGGGAACTGAGGCACAGCCATTTTGCTTCCTCCAGCAGCTAGGCCAGCTGGCCTTGGCAGCTGCCTCCATCGCAGTTACCAATAATTTGATAAGAAACCTGCCTTATTTTCTTTAATTTTTAAACTCCATTTCCTTGATTACAGCCTGCTTTCAATCAGGAAAAGGCACCACAAAAAAAAATCTCTGTCAGAACCAGACTTCCTGCAGGAATAAGCAGATACCTCAGCTCTGTGGTTTTGGTAGCAGGAGAGGAAACTCCCAAACCTGCTGCTTTGTTTTTTGGTTTGGGTTTGGTGTTTTTTTGTTGTTTGCTTGGTTTTTTCGTTTTGGTTTGTCTTTTTGTTCTTTTCGTTATCTCAAGCACAGTTAGGAGGGAAAAGAACTCCTGGGGAGCCCTGCAGCAAGGTGCTTTGAACCATTTGCCCCCCGTTGCTGTTCCCCCCCCCCAGTGTTCCCCACTCCCAGCAAGCAGAGGAGCCCTCCAGGCTTCTCCTTCCCTGCTGATAAAGGAGCTCTTGGAGGGAACTACTCAAGATACACCATTCCTCTCTAGATTTGCAGCAGCTTCTTTATCATCTTGAAATAAACTGTCGGCTGGCTGCGGTGGATTGTGGCAATCTGCTGAACACAAGTGGTGAATAAGACAAATCACAGAGTGTTAGGGGATGGGAGGGACCTGGAAAGATGATTGAGCCCAACCTCTCTGCCAGGGTAGGATCACCTGATGTAGGTCACACAGGAATGTGTCCCCAGGTGGGGTTTTAATGTCTCCAGAGATTCCACAACCTTGCTGGGCAGCTGTTCCCGTGTTCTGTCACCCTCACAGAGAAAATGCTCTTCCTTATGTTTACACAGAACTTCCTATGCTCCAGCTTGCACCCATTTTCCCCTGTCCTATCACTGGATATCACAGAGAAGAGCCTGGCTCCATCCTTCTGACACCTTTTACACACATTTATAAACATGAATGAGGTCACCCCTCAGTCTCCTCCAGGCTAAAGAGTCCCAGCTCCCTCAGCCCTTCCTCAGACGGGAGATGTTCCACTCCCTTCAGCATCCTGGTTGCTCTGCGCCGGAGTGTCACAAGCACTTCCCGGTCCTTCTGGAACTGAGGGGCTCAGAACCGGACCAATATTCCAGATGCGGCCTCACCAGGGCAGAGTAAAGAGGGAATATAAATACCTCCGGGGAGAGGGAAAACCACAACCTCGGCTTTACGTTTCGGACAGAAAGGCAGGAGAAGGAGGCCGGGGGGCTGCGGGCTCCTCGGCGGGGCTGGAAACCTTCGGGGACACGGCGATCCAGGGATGCCACCGGGACCGGACCGGACCGGGACCCGGGACGCGCTGTTGCGGCGCCACCTGGCGGCGTGCCGGGGGGGAGCGCTGCTGCTCGCCGGTACCGCTGTGTGGCGCTGCCGGTACCGCTGCGTGGCGCTGCCGGTACCGCTGCGTGGTGCTGCCGGTACCGCTCCGGACCAAAGCGGCCAAAGCCCTTCCACGGTCCCGGCGGGAGGTTTGTTACCCGCAGAGCTGGAAAATAAAGTCGTGTTGCCCGGCGGTGTCATTTCTAGCGGCGATAACGCTGCGTGTCTGGGGTTGTTTATGGCGGGGACAGGGAGGCTGAGGGGAGGCCTTGTCGCTCTCTACAGCTACCTGAAAGGAGGTTGTAGCCAGGTGGGGTTGGACTCTTCTGCCAAGTAACAAGCGATGGAACAAGAGGAACTGGCCTCAAGTTGCACCAGGGGAGGTTTAGGTTGGATATTAGGAAGAATTTCTTCGCCCAAAGGGTTGCCAGGCACTGGGAGAGGCTGCCCAGGGAAGTGGTTGAGTCACCATCCCTGGCGGGATTTGAAAAACCGTGGAGATGTGGTGCTCCAGGACAAGGTTTAGTGGTGGACTTGGCAGTACCAGGTTAATGGTTGGATTTGGTGATCTTAAAGATCTTCTCCAACCAAAACGATTCGACTTGCTTACTGTGGGAAGGGAGGTCCTTGGGCGCTGTGGTTCCACTCAGTGCCAGTCACCACCACAAACTCCCATCACCTCAAAGCCTGCTAGTGGAACAGACCCACTGTCACTCTGGTCCCCATCGGGACCCTGTGAGTCACCCCAAAAATGCCAGCCAGTTTTTAAGTCAAATTGCTTGCCCTGGCCATGTGCTGTGGCAGCAGGTGACAGAGGACAGGTCTGTGAGGTCCAGGCAGAGGCAACCATGGCAGGTCTCCCACTCTTGGCAGGAGTGGGGTTACTTTCATGACAATGGTTGTTCCAGACAGGGACACCACATTGCTGTGGGAGAAAGGCCTGTGGCAAGGAAGCTGGGCACCCTCTGCTCCTTGAACATTCATCAGCTCCTGCAAGGGGAGGCTGGTGGCTGAGTGCCACCACCACCTTCTTCTGCAGTAAACACACATTGGTCCTGCTGAGAAGCAGAGGGAAGATCAAGTGATTCGGTGCCATTCACTCAAAGGTTTCTCCTGAAATCTGAGATGCTGGGCAAAAAGAATGAAAGAACAAAAAAAAAGAGGCTAAAAAAAAAATTCAGCTCCCCTCTTCCCAAATAATTATCCACAACCTGAAGCTTATTTCAGGGATACAGCAGCTTTGTCTCCTCATTTTGTCTATGTGGTACTTTACAGAGGAGAAAGTCTAAGGGCTTTTTTCCACTTGGACAAGGTTTGAAGCTGCTAAAGTGGTGGTATAACAACACTGAAGGTGACCATGTCTGTAAAAACAGAGCTCTAGTCTCGAAGCTTCCTTTAGCCTCTCTCTTCTTTTTGTCATTTTACATTGATAAATACACTCAGATGGTTCTTGATGTCACATCAGAGCATTTCAGAGTCAGCACAGCACCAATGACCTTGTCCTTTCAGGCCTTGACCTGAGTAGATGCCACATCTCAGCTGCTCCACACCAAAGGCACAGAGGCACTTACAAACCTCTCAACAGGTACGGTGACATTGTGTTAGAAGTAGGGGGCTTCCTACCGTGTGTACAGCTTGAAAAGGAATTAGTGGGTATTCTCTATAATTTCAAAGTAAATGCTCTTATGTACTGCTAATTTAAATGTGGTCACCTCTGTGGCCTTTTAAAATTTTTTTAAAGTTTTGACAGAGGGTGGGATGAGAGGGTTGGCTGGAAGGTTTTTCTTGCCCCAGACATAAGAAATCCTTGGAAGGTGTTTTATTTTTTGCATTTTTTCTCAGGGGATCACTCCAGAAATGAGGAAGAGATGCATAAGATAAGGAACATCTTTAGTCTGTGCTGGGGCTCTGCTACAGTCAACTTGAGCTCAGAGCTGATGAGCAAGCTTTGCCCTTAAGCCATAGCCAGAGCAGAGAAGCCATAGGTAAATGGACAACACTGGGAACTGCTATGTAACAGCTTCAGGGTACAGAAAGGGCTGCAGAAGAAGCCCACACCACAGTATTTTAGTCTCCCTGGCAGATAGTCACCTTTAAAAGAAAGAAGTCTTCATAAAGAGAGTATTCTGCAAACCGCACTGCCATACAGAGAAACACATTTTTAGAACATTAAGAGACTGCCTTTCTTAACCAGTTTGCTGATCCCACCTTTACCCTTTAGTAGGGGGGAAGGTACTATTTATAATGTATACTTCTTTTACTGAGAATTACAGCTGAGCCCTTGTCTCAGCAGAAACAGAGAAATGTCACTGAGAGGTATGTGTGTCAAATCACAAAGAGAGTTATTCTGAAGAGTGGGAGGTTTTTCCAGGATTGCTATTTCTTGTCAGAGAAGCATTTATTTGCAGGGAAGCTGCAAGGCAAATGTCCATTCTACAGGGGGCATCCCCACATTTGGTACACAGAGCACATTTGGAATGCAGAGCTAGAGAGGACCTGGTCCATGCAGGGATGCAATAGGCATATGCCATGCTTGACAGACAGTTTTCTATCTGTTTTTTAAAGATCTTGTCCAGCACTGAAGTTAATACACTCTTCCAGGATAGCCTATCCCAGTGCCTCACTGTCTTTTCAGTGACAAATATTTCCAGATGCCTGAGGACAATTCCTGAAACAGAAATAAGTTCACATACAAGATGTGGCCAACAGTGGTGCATGGCCTTGCATCTGGCAAGGCTGCTGGCCATCTCAGAACTCCAAACAGATATTCAGAGTTTTCAAATTCCACTTGGCAAAGTTTCTGGGGACAAAAACTGTAAGGATGTCAAATATATGCCATACTTATCCCTGTACTTTTACATTGGGACTTCAGAAAACCATATGCCAAGTCAAAAAAAAAAAAAAAATCATTTTACCAAGTATTATGCATAAAGAAGAGATGATAAGATTTTCACAAGACTGTGTATTTGCAGTATAGGCTGAGCACATCTTACCTGCAGCACATCTTACCTGCATGGCAGAGCTCCCATGCAAAGGACTCCTCAGGGCTGGTGGAAGGGCTGCTGTGTGGTGTGAAGCCTCAGCAGTGGGAGAAAGAGAGCAAGTAGCAGCTCCTGCTGCCAGCATCACTGGGTTGCCTTGGCCCCAGCTTCATGATCTCCTGTGTTTCTCCCTGTGTCAGAGACACAGCAGTGGTGTCCTGCCAGTGACCGGTGCCTGAAGCCTTCTCACTTAAGTGCTTGGCTTTGCCATCAGATCACCAAGACATTTTGAGGTCCTGAATACACACCACTTAAAAACAATCAACTGCTGAAAATAAGGGGTGCTTTGTAAAATACCTACTGCATCAAAATTTCCATCATATCACCAGCAATCAAAGTAGCTGTTTAAAATACCCCATCCCTCCAAAAGCTATGTGTTTCTTTGTGTTTATACAGACATCTATTTTTCCTTGTTTAAGGTGTAGGAGTGAATCCAGTTATAATGTGTGAAATTCTCTACAGATTCTCTGTTTAAACTGTAAACTGCTTATTCTCTGTGGCTACATTGTTAACTGGAACAGCAGCCATGCAGGAAAGGTAAACTGTTTGGATAGCCAATGCTTACATGATCAAATAATTAATCAGCCTCAAAGGCAAAATTAGATTTCCAGGAACCCTGCTTCTTTGGGATTAGATTTTGGGAATGGAAAAGGTCAGATCGAGCTACCAGCTCTAATAACTCACTATACTTTCTTCTGTCATTTTTATTTAATTTGTAACAAGAAAAATAAGCTTCCATCTAGAGCAAAGAAAAGGAGTTTTCTTTCTTCTTAAGGTCTGTAGGGCAAAGTCCTGACATACTTTCCTAAACCCCCAGTAATTATTTTTGGCTTGGTCCCAGTTTGGTTTCTAGCAGACATTTGCCTGAATTACAGAAGACCTCATTGCCAACAGCAAATTTATTTGCTCTGGAGGGAATGACCAGGCTGGACAGTCTGGACCCACTGATTTACCATAGATCTGAACAAGATAAGATTCCCACCACAATCAGATTGTGATGTTTGTATTGCTGTTGAAAGAGGGCAGGATCTGTCTCACATGAAAGAGGAATTAATCCTGTCGTGATATTTAGGATCTGGACAATGGGTGCAGTGGGGAACAGCAAGGCTGAAAGCACCTGACCCAGTTCTATGGAGATTACAAGCTGTGCTGGCAATATAGTAAGCCCTTGATACACAGAGCATGCTCACATGATCAGTACCTCTAGATTTCCTTGGAATGCCAATTTCTGATAATGACTTACACAGATGTAGAGTGAAAAACCTGTTAAAAGCAGAAATTAAGCCCAGCTTCAGATGTCTTTATCTAGTTTGAAAACAAAGCTGAATGAGAGAAAACCCACAGCATGCAAACTCCTTAAGGATTTTCCTTATGTGCAAGTGACACCTTCCATCTCTTCCCAGCACAGTTTTGATACTGTCATCTGCAACTGGCTAAGTCCATTTCTGATGCTTATGTACAACTACAATAATTTTGCTCCAAAGGGGAAACAGAACAGAATCACAGAATTACCTTGGTTGGAAAAGACCTTCAAAATCATCGAGTCCAACCACAATGTAACACTGACAAGACCTTAACTAATCCATATCCCTAATCACTGTGACTATATGACTCTTAAATACCTCCAGGAATGGTGACTGCACCACTGCCCTGGGCAGCCTGTTCCAATGCCTGATAAGATTTTCAGTGAGGAAATTCTTTCTTCAAAGCATGCAATCTAAACCTGCCCTGGTACAGCTTGAGGCCATTACCTCTTGTCCTATCACTTGTAACTAAATTGAACAGACCAACCCCCCCACCTCTTTACGACTCCCTTTAAAGTAGTTGCAAAGAGCAGATTATGATCTCCATTACTAACAATTCAAAAATTTTCTTTTTTCCACAATTGGTTGATTAAAAATATTTATTATTCCTTGTAGTACTTAGAAGCTAAATAGACAAGACAAACCAAGAAGAGGCAAGGTATGGGTGCAGGATGAGATGACTCTCCACGGTCACCTAGAAGGTCAGAGGCCAGGCTGAGAGAAAGCCTCAGTCACCCACTACAGTTTGTCTAATTGCAATGCCCATAACCTCCAGCCATATAGCAGGACTCCACAATATTCCCAACAATCACATCCTGGGAACAGGCACTTCTACCCTCCTCCCAGCTGTAACCTGCTTCCCATAGCCACAGAGTGCATGTGGCGCCTTGCCCAGCTAGGAAACAAACAGAGAGCAAAGGAAATGCTTCAGGTTCACATCTTACCTTTCCTGCACAGGTCCAGCAAAACCCTGAATGCAACACTCAGAGCCTGAGAGGACACTTGAGTGGATCTGTGGCCCAAAATCTCCTCCTTTCTGTTTACAAACAGCCACAGCCTTGTAGGATTCTTTCTTTAATATGTAAGTTCCTGCAGAAGCACATGTTAGAGGGCAATATGAGGGTGTAAGGAAAATACTTTTATCCTACAGCATAGGAGTGGTCCAGCTAAATAGCAGGCTTCTGTACATCAGGCACACAGGGCATCAGTAGAACTGAATGTAATTCATCTGCTTCCTATCAGAGCTAAGCTCAGCTCTCACTAGCACTTTCAGTCCTTTCTTTCTCTAAGCAAAGAAATCTTTCCAGTTTGTTTGTTTTCTAAAGAAAAAATAAAAGCTATGAAGAGGGATATTTCTAAGCTCTCTATTCACTCACAGCTGTTTACAGGTATGCTGCTGGGATAGCAAAGTCTGGGTTTAGTGACTGGTTGTGCTATGAAACTTCCCAAAGACAAATCTCTGTTTTGCCAAGAATAACTTTTCTGTACCAAATTAATTTCCACAGTGAATGTACAAGGGGGAACAGAAATTTTAGGAGTATGCTTGAGGAATAAGACTTCCAATTACAGACTTTCAGCAGTTCCTGGAAATAATTTTTTCTTTATTCATTCACCTATGTGTTTTAAAAGTACATAAGGCCATAGGATAATCAGAGTACTGTTGCCATAATTTTTAAACTTTGAGAACAGCAAGCAGATTGAATCTTATCAGGAAACATTTTCTGAGGTTATATGTAAATGACACATGCACACAGCTCGACAAGATGTTTGCTTACAGTAAGCTCTCAGCTACCACTTTTTCACTATTTACAGTTCCAGCTCACATCAATGTCTTTGAAAAACAGGCACAAGAAGACAAAAGTGTAGGTGCCCAACTGCAGTAAAACCAGGAGTCCTTCTCTCTTTTGCCACTGATTAGAATCTTTTCCACTTCTCCCTCTAACTTGCAGATTCCTCTCTAGCAACCCTAACTTCATTGTATTTAGGAGCAACTGGGAACCAGGATGCCAGCTGTGACCTTCTAGTCCCTTTCAAAGATATTTGCAGTTGGCATTTATATGAAAGGGAAGGAGATACAAGTTGTTATTGGACAGAATTTATAGCTGGACAAATTAAGGTGTATTTCTGCAGCTGTGGTGCTGAAATGGACTGAACACAGCTGAAAAATGAAAAGTTGTGAAATGATGATTTTTTAATATATTTTTTTTTTAATTTATGTCTTCCACTTGAAAAATGCCCCAAAAATCTTGTTTATCGATTACTCAAAAAGCCCAAACCCGAAATGCCTTGCAGAAAAGTTTACAATATCTTACCATTAGTAATATATGGAATATATGTTCCTGTTCATAACAAACAGCAAGTCTTGATCATTGGCTGGAAAAAAATTGTCTAAATTGCTTCATGTATTATCAGTTTCATGCATAGTTTACATAATGTAACAAATTATTTTAAAATATGCTCAATCTAGACAAAACTATGGACAAAGGAAAAAATACCATGCTTTCTCTTGACAGGTGGAGAAATGGAGTACAAAGACAGTGGTGACAATGAGTTCATGGGGTAACAGATCTGCCCTGAACTAAGAAATCCCCATGGACCAGTGTTTTCTGACTTGGGCAGAGTGCCTGGTGATTCTGGACATAAACTGTGGGCTTATTGCTGTGGGTGAAGACATTAAACCACTATTTACAGTAAATGCAACGCAGGGAAAACATTTTCAGTGTTGTGCTGGATGTCTTCCACCTTCTGTTCCCATGTGGAGTGATGTGGGCTCAGATAAGGCTCAGGGCACATCTCCTGTTCCAGATCACATTGGTGGTATCAATTGCAACACAAGTTGTTTCACTGAGATGGCCGAGTTGCCAGATGCCTCCCGTGAAGGCTGAGAGAGTCAGAGAGGTAATGCCATGTCCCACTTGAAAATACGGGACAGAACAGCATCTCAAAAACTTCTGATGATGAGAAGCAATATTTTCAAGGGTGTCCAGATGCAGACAGGTTCATCTAGTGACCAAAGCTTGACAGGGTGAGCTTTTCATGCCTGGGATCCCAGCTATTTGTGCCACTGAGCCTGACAGCTTGCCTGCACCCAGCTGTAGGCTGCTGTGTGCATGACAGTCAGATGTCCACATGAGGTCTGGCATCACTACAGAGACCCAAACTCACCCACATGCCTCAGAAAGAGCAAAATGCTATCTCTTCTGTCCTAATCCACTGCCATGGCCACAGAGAACCATCCTTCCTCTGAAAGGAGGTACAGAAGGGCTGGCAGGGCAGTATGTTAAAGGCAGGGTTTCCTGTGTGATTTTTATGAGTCTCTGCAAAGAGGAAATTAGAAACTGAAGTCTACACTCTCTCCTATTTAAAAATGTGTCCATAATGTCTACGTTGTGCTGTAGGTTAATGATGCAGTTCTCAAGCAAGACTAACTGCTCCTTCAGACAGCCATCAATTTTTATGATTGCAAGACCATTTCTCTACTAAAAATGAATGTTACATTCCTTCCCCAAGGGATGGGATGTATTCAACATCAGTCAGGTGTGTAGGGTGGGAAGACAAGAATAAAATAACAAAATAACATTTTAAAAGAAACGAAAAAGGGGAAACAATAAATAAAACAAAAAGAAAACAAAAGACACAAGCTGGTTCCTCAATTGCCACACCAGGAAGCAGGTTTGTGACTTTCCTCACTGTCACTTCTGAGCATCCTGAATAAGGTTAAACATACAGACATGTGGATGTGCTACTGACCCTTGCTTATGGGGACAGCACCCTCTAAAGTGGTACTGTAAGCATTTAAATAGTATTGACCAGGCAACAGTGACTTTGTACAAGATCAGCACAAGTGTCATCCAGCCCCAGGAGTCTGGGATGTTGTTTGTGCCTGAGACAGACAGTCCAGAAATAGCTTACTGCTATAGCTGAGTTTTATCAAACTTAGCCTATATTTGGGGCAAGAGGCTGCCTACAGCTGCATCAGCAGAACAGGCAGAGTCACCTCCTCTACCAGTCCATTTTAAGACATCTGTCTTAGTATGAAGAACTGTCCTTTGTAGGTGCCTTTCTCATTCTTTATCTATATCAAGTGTAGAAGGGAGCCTGATGCCTAATGATCAGAAGCACATTTTCAGGTATTTGAAGCAAGGGCAGATGGATCCTCATCTAAAGCACAAGTCTTTGACCCAGTTAGTCTGACCAGGTACAACTGATGGGGCTGAAAGAATCCCAGCTACCTTCGTTAACAATAATCCACATTTTAACCTGATATGTAAACCCATCACTACTCAGTCTGAACTTTCTCAGAAGACTAAGCCAGAAGGCCATAGTGTGTTAGTAACTAAATCCTTTTATTCAGCTTTGGGCTGGCTTGTCCTCACGTACTTTATTTTGACATAGATTAGGGAGAAATAATCTATGTCTATGCGAAGAACTTTGTACTCTAATAACCACATCTTTGTTTTACTTTTCACTATGAGGCAAGTTGAAAAAAATAAATAAAAATCAGGCCTCATATCACAACATGTTATATTGCCATTACAAGTGCAGCTGAGATTTTCTTGAAAATTGGACTAGGAAAAGTTCATTGTAAGCATTGCAACACTAAATTGGCTCCTAATTTAATGCAGTCCAACTTCTTTAAAACCTGTTCTGGTGTTAGTTCACTGACAACAGTTGAATGACTCTCTGAGAAAGCCCATGCTTAGGTTCATTCTTACCTGCATTTCTTCTACTCAGCTTCTACCTGTGCGTGGAATTTGCCGTGGAAAACTCTGGGCCTGAACAACACTAACATTTCCTAGGCACCTCCCATCATTCCAGGGACACATCCACAGCTATGGTTGAGTTTGGCTATTTGCAGCTGTGTTGAAGAAAGTGTTTCTTGGGCTGTGCTACTGAAAGAATTCAAATGGGAGGGTCTAGTCATGAACTTACAGCTGCCTTTTGCTACAAACTACAACAAGAGCTATTGAGTTTGTCTTTCTGCTTCAACACCAGCCTAGTGGGTGACAGATGGATTACCTTACAGTCCCCTAAAGTAATTTGAGCATGTTTATTGATAAAGCAAGGGTGAACCTCAAATCTGCATGGGAAATGTTGTTTTCATGATGGAAATCAATGAGGGCCTTTTCCATTAAGCAGAATGGAGATAGAAGTGAATGCATCTACTAGCACTGCATCCATTAAGCAAGCAACTTAGATATTTAGGAGGAAGGAAAGTATTGCAGCCTTTACTACAAATATGTCAGCTCTTGTGACCTTCTATAGGGAAATACTGTAATCTTTATCAACACATATAGGTAACTACAGAACAAAGATTTATGGTGCAGAATACCACTAAAATATGCTAGATTTGGCACATCAGAAGTAAACTGTATATAGGCCAAGGGCAAACTGCATAGGTTATTTCCTTTCAATAAAACCCATGGATCAAATATTATAAATTTACTATGAGAAATAATATTGGTAATGCTTCTATCTTCAGTTTTTTCAGAGAACCAGCTTGCATATGGGGTGGTTTTTATGACTCATTCATAGGAGACTTGATAGTTTTGGGGTCTGGAGAGCAACCACCACATCTCTGCTCTGCTGAATCCTCCAAACATGAAGGCAGCCAGGCCAAGTTGCAACCATAAAGGTCAGAGGCCACCATGGAGGAGCAGGGCAGGTCCAAAATTAGCCAGACCACTTCTGAGAGCAAATTTTTATCAGTGCTTTTGCTAGTACAGCCTCAAAATACTGACACAAGAACAGGTTGAAAGAGGCTTCTCCGCCCTATATTCTTTAGCCATTTGGAGACCAAAATATCACTATATTTAAAATATCACAATATACATATTTAATATACTTGATTTGTAATCACAATTATATTTTAAAAATCACTATTTTTAAAAAAGTTGAAGAGCTTAACAAAGTAGTATTTAAATGCAGGAAGAGTGCCAAAATGGTAAGTCCAGGGTCTTAGGCTTTCCATTCATATGCAGAACAAGCATAGTAAAAGCTGTAGCAAAGCAAACTTCAATTTATCTATTTCTGTGGTCCTGCCATTTCCAGTCTATGGCAGCTCCCCCCAAGTGCTCTGACACAGCATTAATGCTTTTCTCTCTTGCAGAACATTGGAGATAAATTCTGATTTATTTCAAGCTTGTTTGCCTGCTCCACTCCATGTGTTTATGTGTATATAAAAACTTAATCACCCTTCCTTGTCTGTTCCCATGCACAGTGCTGCTCAGAACACTGGACATCCACAGGCTTAGAATTTGGGTTGGAATGGACACTAAAGATCATCTTGTTCCACTCCCCTGATATGGAGAAGTCTGGATGTTGGGGAGATGTTATCTCTATTTTGAAGTAGGTTTATTTTTATCCTGAACTAGGTCCCTTACATCAACCTGGAGGGAAGGGAAAATGTCATTTTTGTGTACAGATGGCTTTCTTGTTTGCCTAATAAATATAGGCAAATGCACAACACAGAGAACTGTAAAATTATTTTTGAACAAGCTAAAGCCATTAAACTACACACGCCACAGGAGAGACACAGCAATTGCCCTGGTAATTATTTTCATGTTTCCTAATTCTACCACAAGACACCCATTTCACTCACTATTATTCTGAAAAATTGTCACAGTACAGGAGGAAGCAGGGAATAGCTTGTATATCCATAATGTGATCACTGGCAATATATCAGTGTATGAAAACAAATTAATGTGTTTTCCCTCAAGTATCAGAGTAAGAGCCTCCATATCAAAACCATTTGACTAAGTCTTATGAGGGGAAAAACTGTTTTTAAAGAAATAGCATTAGGAAGCAGAAAAGCAGAACAGAGTGACTTGATGGTCATTTCAAAAGAAAAGCAGAAGGCTCAGATGAGGATATCTGTCATACCACAGTGGCTGGTCCCTGTACTAGCAAAGAAAGGAACAGGAGAAATATGCCCAATTTCTTTTTCTTGTGCTTTTAATTAAATTATTTCCCCTGTACTTTTGTTCAGGCTATAAATATCAAATCTTGGCTGCGTACTCTTTGCTGGAGGATTCTGGCAAGCTCATTGTGATGTTGCATAAGCTTGTAACTGGAATGGCAGATCCTTTCCTCCCCAGCTCACATTACAGGGAAGGCATACTGAAATTTTGGCCCAAAATTTGTTCTGTTCAGATGAGCCCCTGTTTTGCTTCCCAGCTTGCTTGGAGCATGAGCTTTAGCCAAGGAAAGGCAGGGGACTATGAGGCTAAGAGGGAAAACAACCACTTCATTGACCGGTCCTTCAAACTCTTCTGATAATCTGAATACTTAATCTAGCAAGAATTAATGAGGCAGAACTTCCCTTCAACATTAAAACTACTCTAAAATTGTTAATGCTCTGCCACTGAACACAGAGGAAACACAAGGCAAACTCCTGCACTCACCTTCACATAGCCAGACCTAACCAATCTGGCAGTCAGGCAAGGGAGTTTTCATGCACAAACTTACTTGTGATGGAGTGTGTTGATGTATCACCATGAGGAACAGGCAGGCTGAAGCCAGAGAGCAGCCAACCAAGCCAAAGGAGGACAATGGTCCTGGGAAAGAGAGCAGAAGGGAATTTTTTGAGTCATGACCTTGTACCTGCTTCTTCCAGATCATGTAGGAAAGACTTTTACCATCAGCTCATAATTCTCTCTGTTTCATAGGTTCTCAACAAGCGTGAATCACTTTGTGGGGGACATCAGTGCTTCTGATCTTGGCAGTTTCTTAAAGGACAAAAATAAGCCATGCTGCAGTGTGGTAGCTTTGGGGCTGGTCTCATGTGCTTATGAGTCTGAATACTCCTCAGTCTGGAGTCTATTAGCCAAGCAGCAAACAAAAAAGTAACCTAGTTTACACTGTAACTATTTTCTAACTGAGGAAAGAGAATTGTGTCTCTTTAAAACAATCCTTACAATGAATTTGGAAATAGAACAACTAAGTGTCACAATTACAACTTCTGTACGATTGCATGAATCATGATTGATACCAACCTAATGCATACAAGCACCCAAAAACCACCTTCTTCTGCTTGGTTTGGATAAGTAACTGAAGAATATCCTTGCAAGAGAAGAAGGATAAGTAAATTTTATTCTTTTTCTCCTGAATCTCTCTCTGGCTAGCAGATTTACTAAAAATTCTGTTTGCTAGGATTCACATGGTAGCTCTCAGTACAAGTGAAAACTGGAATTATTGTAAATAACTTGGACATTTTTTTCAGTCTTTTGTCAGATGGCTCATTATAATGCTTTATAATAATAGGCAGGTCAAGAGGGCAGTTCCTGAGTCGTTGAGTTCAGGCCTGTACAGCTGCAGACTAGCTGCTCATATGCCACTGAGAAAGCATCTATTCCAACCTCCTAATAGGGACAAGATTCAGTATGTAAACATGGATGTGCTTTTTGTACATCCAGAGTCAACAGCTGTGGTATTCAGATCCAGACCCCTTTGAGTTCAGGGAAAAAGTGGCATTCAACTTAGAGACAGCCCAAGTCTATTTCTACTTTAACCTGCCCAATTAATTTTCTTTCAGCTGGACTGCAGCAAATTGTAGCATTTAGCTTGTTTCATCACTGAGCATCAGAACCCTGACATTGATGAGGGTGAGATGAACAAACACGGTCACAAAGTAATAAGCAAGGAAGACGGCAGATATAATCTAGAGCAGTACAAACTATAAAGTCTGTCCCCAGATACATGTTAGGTGATGGGTTTAGAGTCTAATTAATCACAATCCTTTCCTTTTGACTCTAGACACGTGAAGGGAAGTGAGGCAGACAGAAGTGGAGAAGGAAGGGAGGATCTCACCATGGGTGGTGGTTCATGTCCTTGATTTGCAAAATCAGACACAACTCTCCACCTTTGCAATGCAGTTGATGTGTTCAGCATCAAAGATGGCTTTTCACGTGTCACCACCCCATATTTATCACTGCAGAGGAAATGAAAATACAATAATGAGCAACATACCCTGTAGCCTGGGAGCTAATTATGCACCTTTCTTCACAAAATAAGCAGAAAACACATGGGGTTGGAAGATAGCCATGGAGCAATTAAACAAGCACTTGTCAACGTGTCACAAATACTATGTTTTTACAGTTGAAATGGAAACACGAAATGCCATCTGATTGAACTTTGGAATAATTAGCACATCACAGCACACAACCAGGACTAGTACCTGCCAACAGCTATCAGCACAGCAGTGACATTTTCCACTGCGAATAATGCCATTTCCTGCTTTTGAATAGAAATGCTGTTTTTTGTCTTCAGAAAAGGAAGCATAGGTTAAAACAGATAAAAATATAACCTCCATAAAACAGGATTTCATTCTGCTAAGTTAACACTCAAACAGACCTATTTCATAGATTTTGTAACCAAACCTCAAATTCCATGTGCAAAACCAAATGAAGCTTTAATTCCAAGTAGCTCCTGAAAGGCAGAGGAAGATGCTGCCTGTTGGACACTGCCTGTGCTACCCACTGCCTGTGTACTCCCAGAACACTTTGTTTGCCAAGCTGCAGTTCCAGGAACACTCTGGACTTGTAGTGAACTGGTGATTTTTTTTGTAGGCAACAAACCTATGTAAAAATACACTAGAAAGTCAGGTACTGTGGGTGATTTTCAGCAATTTTTTGCCAACTTAATAATGGCAACTTTGATCCTAAAGTAACATGTTAAGACAATAGTAAGAAAGCCTAAAAATGTTTCTGTAAAATTTTATTAAAGTCATAAACAGCTCTACTGGTCTGCTTCCTGTAAACAAGCTGGTTATTAATAAATTTAAATTAATGCTGAATTGCATAGATTGGCAAGTACAGTGGCATCCTTTTTGGGTGGTTGTGTTCAATTTTATGCTTGTTGACTATGACTTTAATTAACAAGTCATATGAGCTTGGACCATTAGGTCTTCAGAGTCCACTAGAAGAAAAGATTGATTCTTACTAGCACCAAAACTACCAAAGCTATGAAGACAAGTTTTGAAAAGTCTAGAAGAAATCAATGTAGAGTCAGCCTTGGGTACTGACTGTAGGGCAGGACTGGGAAGGAGTCATCTCCTTTATCTCTTGTAGCTGAGGGTGAAGTCAGTGCATTGATTTGCCTGACTGAGGATGTGGTTTTCCTATTTGCAGCACTCCACAGCCATCCTCTTTTCCAGCTCTGCCTGTCCTTGGGAAAGATTAACACAGCACAGTGGAGCAGGGAGCAGAGATATGGGTGTTAGCTTTGAGAGCCTCAGCTTTGGGTGGTACCCATGGTATAGCCACTATATAACCACTAACTGAGCACACTACTCAGGCTGAGGAGCAGGGGTGACTTAGAAGGAGCTGGGTATATCTGCATGGTGATGATGCTCTGCTGTGACAAATCATTTTGCCTTACATGAGAGGTAAATCAATTCCTGTAACCATTCCTAACTTGGCTTGTCTGCCCACCAGTGACAGCTTTTAATGCCAGCTGGAAGGAGGTTGATGCCATCACAACAAAAACTCTCTATTTATATTAACAGGATTAAGTAACTGATCCATGGAGACAGCTCATCTCCACTCAGAGCACAGAAACCCTCCTCCAGTGAAATCTGTATCACTGTATCACCATGCAGAGGAGTCAGTTCTGCTGAGGCTTCATATCCCCTGGAGTGGGACTTGTCTTGTCTTGTTTTCAGCCATTTATATGGTAGGTGTTTACCTTATGTGGTAGTGCTGGCTTCTGCTATAACCTGTAGAAAGATATTAGGATCTCCAGACAAGCAGACATCTCACCTCTCTTAGGCACTTCAATCTGCACTTTCTGAATTGTGTGGAGAGCACATGAGGACTCAGAACTTTGAACTGCTATTGGTACTGCCATATACCAAGCCAACTTGGATCTTGGCTGACACTGATTTGTAAAAAAAAAAAAAGTAATACAAAAATCTGCATTGTGTTTAAATGACTTCCACTTCTAACTCACTGCAGAGTAAGAGAAGCCCTCACTTGGCTGTGTAAGTTTTACACCACTGTTGCCATTGAAGGAAAAGCAGCTGAGACTCACACTATGATGTTGTACTAAATGACATGAATAGGAATAGGTGTGAGTCAGGGGGATAAAGCTGGTTCTCTGTGCAAAATTCCCACATCATGTAATGTTCAGATGAAGCCTTCTTTTAAAAATACCAACAAATTTCAAGGGGAAGATATGTCTCTCTCTCTTTCTATCATCTGGAGCACTAATCCAGAAATCTCTACTCTTCCACCCACCACAAAGCAAGGGCTACATGCTATCAAAAGACTGTGTCTGTAGGATTTTAGGGTCACCAGGGAGTCTGAGAAGAAATAATGAAGAGACAAGGTGTTGAAATTTCCAACAACTCTCCACAAATCTGCAACAACCACAGAATTTATGCAGTAACTGAGCTGCTGTTGTGGTTGCCTGCCCTGAAGCCTGGTGTCCCAGAAAAGAAATGGCCAACCCCATATGTGAACATCATCACCATTTCTTTGAAGTTGTGGGGCAGGGCCAGCGTCTCCTTAACTCCAGGTCAGCAAGAAAACTACCACCATGGTTGAGTGGTAGGAAACCAGTTTTCAGGAATGAGAAATCCTGCTCTACACCAGACATGCTGATTACAGATAGGGCCTCTTTGCAGTAGAGGTTTCCTATTTGGTTTTTATTTTTAAGGCAATGCAGATTTGGAGACTCATACCTTGTGGAGTCAAGAAGCTTGTGTGGAAGAGCTTTCAAACAAACCAACTACTGAGCCACTGGGCAGTGGAGACAGAGTCATTCTGGCTCTGGATGGCCCACCCACACAATCCTGAGGATAAAGAGTAATAGTGTTCAAGTTAAATAGTTTGTTTACAAATCACTATAAACTGGAAGAAAGAGTAAACCATCCTTAAAACAAAAATTACATGGGAATGTCCTGGAATTCCATCAGTTTCCACCCTACAGGTTGCAGGCATTGAATTTTGCCCTCTTTGGATGTGAAATGGGCTGAACTGATCTGTTAGATTAGTTCTGTCACAGAAAGGTTGACCCTAATCTCCTGTCCTCGCACTCCACCATTTCTTCTACTGCTCATCTGGATGCTTGATGAGCCATTTCAGTCTTCAGACATTTATCCTGAGGAGGGGAAAAGAGGCAGAACACACCATCCTCTTAACAATTTTAATTTTTCATAGTTTTGATTCTTAAGCTATTTAACTTTTTGTTTCTGTGAGGTTTTTCCTCTTTCAGGGAAGACGGGGAAAGGATCAAAAAGAAAAACCACCATACTTAATAATGGATGAAGGCAGAACCAGCCAGGGAGAGCCCCTGTCTCTATAAAAGCATTGTCGGCAGTAAGAACTTGTGGTTTCCTGTACAAATCACTCTCTAGACACAATTATTATAATCCTTCTCTGTCCATGGTGGTTGATGTTGGCACCCAGGGCAGACACAGAGACCTCTGGCAGCCACATATGGGAGCATCCAGATACAGAGGCAGCATTGCAGCTCTGCTAGCTGGAAGTTCTTAAGCTGGATAATGCCCCATTTGCATGCCAGAGATGATGGGAGGGAACAGAATATTCTTCAGCAGCAGCATTCAACATCTATGCTGTACCAGAATGACTCCAAAATTCAAACAAACCATATTGCAAATAAATTCCAGGGCAAACTAACTCTTACAGGAAGCAAATATTTTGTAAATTCAAACACTTTACTTGAAAATGCTTCTTTTTATACTTAAAGGAAAAGCCTTGTTAATATTGGATGTTGCAGAGATGTAATGAAAGATGGCGTTTAGACCAATTTAGTTCAACTCTCAAAAAAATCCTGGGAGGATAGTTAATTACATTTCAAGATGAAATTTTAGTTCAAGTTCATCCCTTATTACTTTGGGCTGCTCATTAAGAACCTAAAAGACATGCTCTTGTCTTGGTTGAGAGAGGGTGAAGTTGAGCTTTCCAGTGGCAGTGCCCCAGCCCAGGATCTTCAGTGCTGACCCTAGGAAGTGGCAAGTGAAGATGCCATCTGAGGGGCATTAAGGTCTGAGTGGACTGGAGCTGTTCCTGGGAAACATGTCCAAGTGAAAACCTTTGTGACTCTGCCATCACATCACCCTCCTTCCAACTTGTACCCAAGGCAGAGGGTATGGCAGACCTTGGAAGTGGAAAGCTTTGAGACATGAAAATTTTGAGCCCCCAAAAGACCAAGGAATTACAAATTCATTTTGTGAGGCTTGAACAAACTAAACCCCAAGGAGGGGAATACTAACCATGAAGAGTCTATTCCACAGGTCCCTTTAATATGATATCCTGTCTCCCAGGACAAGATAATTAGTTAAATGTTATATAAAAAACCTTACATTGAATATACAGTGATGCTTTCTGTGGTTTTTACTCACAAGCTTCCAGCCCTCAGTGGTTTAAGGGCATCCTGCACCATAAGCTACAGACATATGATTATTTTACTCACCTCCCATCCTGCTTGCATAAAATTAATCCCTTTGTCAACATAGGTGTATTTTTAAACTACTACCATCCTGTGGCAGTAGCTTCTATGTAATGCAGCCCAGCCTTCCTTGACTGCTTTAGCCACAGCTCTCCTGTGGTGAGAAAAAGTGAATCATTTCTCCTTGTTTGCCTCTCCCACAAATTTTCTGATTTTTGGACTGCTAAAGTCACGTGCTAGGAGATCTCCTCATAACAAATTTAAAACTGCAAAAACTTGGTAGCAAAGCAAAAGATGAAAAGAAAGAAGCAGACTAAAGCAAAAGTGAGTATGTATCAACACAGAGTTTTAAAGCTCTGCAAGATTTAAATAGGAGTCTCTATCGTTGCTCTTGTTCTAAGAAAATCAGTGGCATCTCACATCTCCTGAGTGCATCTCTTCTGTCTAATTTGTAGGAGGGAGCATATCTAAAAAAAGAGACACTACTTTAAGGTGCTTTATGGCAACCTCTTCACCATCTTTTTCAGGTCGCTTTGATTTCCACCATGACTTTACCTTCAAAGGTACTTCAGAGCACACCCAGCTGATGCTTTGTGCACACATCCCCAGCCTAGTCAAGATTTTAGCTTTTGCTTTGACGCTCATTTTTATGTTCCTAAATTGAAAGGCATGCATGCACACACCCTGACATATTTCCCATTCAGTATCTTAGCCTAACAACTGTGCTTTAATTTGCCCAAGGCATTAAACCAAGCCCAATAGCTGCCTGAGCATGGAGCTGTGGCTCACATACATTTTTCATTGCTTTCTTTTAACATTGTACCTCAGACAGCAGAGGAATAAGCATAGGCTAATACCCACCTGTCAGACTCATCAAAGTAACACATTTAATGGGGTTAGCAGCATCTGTGCTTCATTTCCTCCTCTGGCCCTGCAGCAAGAGCTGCTCAGAGTGGTCCTGAGTTGGGGTTATCTAGAGAGATAACCTCCACAGGCTGCCTTCACTCGTGCCAGCCCAGGTTCTTCCCACAAAATGTCCTTCATAAATAACCCAGAAATCCATCATTGAAGCCCTCAGGGAGCACTGCTCCTCTCAGACACAGGCACCTTTCTTACCTTCCTGGGTTCTAGCTCACTCTGCTCCAACATGTCCCTAAAAGGGGAGCTTCCCAGTGGAGACCTTGCAAAGCCTTCAGGCCAGGGGATGGAGAGGTGGAGCAAAAAAAAAAAACAAAAGGCACATTGGCCAGGGGCACCACAGATTCCTGGCCCAGCCTCCACAAGTGCTCCACCACGTTGGATCAAGTGGGTGGGACACAGAACATATTTGGGATAGAACTACAACGACCATTACTCAGCCTGTCTAAAGGAGAAGTTAATGAAGAAGTGGGAGGAATGACAGCTTCACTCAGGAAGGAATTAAAGCCTGCTGCTGGAAGGAAACATTTTTAACCTAACACCACATTTCCCCCCTCAGTTTGACTTGTGCTTAATGGGGCACCACTTGGGAGCACAGGAACAAGGTGTAGAAAAAAGGGACATCCAACCCATCAACAGCCTTCTCTTACCCCTTGTGAAGCACTGAACCTCCTGTGCCCCCCAGCAGCCTCAGGGAACCAGACTGGGAGCAGATTGAATACCTGGGGGACACACAGCAGCCTGACTTTAGGGCACCCAGATCCCTGACTCCTGACAGAGCTGTGGGACACACACAAGGCTGGTGATTCGCAAGCTGTGAAACCCAACTCAGCTCAGTGAAGGTTCTTATTAGAGAAAATGCTGCCTTAGGAAAAAGCAAACACATGTGGAATCAGTATTAACTCTGTGACTTCAGCTACTGAGAAGAAACCTTGAGGAACCTTGTTTAAGCTAAAAATGTGCAATAAGCAGTGTTCTGGTTTGGGCCAGGATAAAGGTGATTTTCTGGTTTGTACTTTTGCTTTCAGCTGTCTCTTGTAAGTAGTTGCACTTGCTGAAATTAACAGCAAGTTTCTCAGACAGTGTCTGCTTCTAGGACTGATAACACTCCATGTTTATAGTTACTGCCAGAGACTGGTGTGCAGAGCCAAGGACACTGCTCAGCTCTGAGGAACATTTTACCTTCCAGAAGGAGTAAGGAGGTCCCACCTGAACCCCTCCTTTGGGGAGGACCGGACAAGTTAGATGTCAGAATTGACCAAACAGAGTATTCCATCCCATACACGTCATACTCAGTGTAAATTTGAGGGATCAAAAGGGTCAAACCCCTTCCTGCTCTTCCTGCCCTTCCTGCTTCCCTTCCTCGCCTGTTCCCAGTTTTTGCTTCGGCATCCTGGGAGGATTCCATCCATTCCTCTGCCTGTGGTCCTGATCCCTGCCAGCCTGAATCTGTGTGTTCCTGCCCCCAGCTCCCGACTGCTGCTGACTCCAGGATTCCAGCCTGGACTTTCCCAGGGCTGCCCTGCAGCCTCGGTGGTGACGTGAGAGTTATTGGGGAAAGGGGGGAGGAACGTGGTATCAATTTTCCTGTATATTTGTATATATTTAGTAATTTTTCCTATTTATCATTACTGTTTCATTAAAGTTGTGTAGTTTAGTTTCCAACCCATAAGTCTCTCTCCCTTATTCTCTCTCCTTCCTTTATCAGGGAGGAGGGGGGGTGATTGATAGAGAGCATCTGTTAATCGGTTTAATTGCCGGGCCAGGGTTAAACCGTGCCAAGTAGCAGTTCGGGTGTGCGGTGTTGGAGTCACCAATGCAAGTTTAACAGTGTAATGCAAATATGAGCCATTAATTTAAGGCAGTTATTTATAGCAGCTGTAGAGCTAGGGGAGAAACATTAATGTGGAGCCAAGAAAAACACAAACAAGGATGGTGTGAGTCTCTCTGCATCCCCCTTGCCACTGCCACCGCAGTGTTGACCTGCTCTGCCCTCTGCCACACACAGGTCCATCCTCTGCTTCTGTGACCACAGCCCCCCTGCACCTTGAGGGAACTTACTACAAGCATGCACTTTGATTTTTGACTATGCTGGTAGTGTTGAGATAACCATAACTCCTCACAAGAGGTGGTTACAGTACAACACAGCATTTGCTTACATCATTCAATTTCTTTCTCTGGGATCTCTCTTCTTCCCATGATGTAGCAACCCCAAAGTGTAACCTAAGGGAAAATTTGCCTGGGGAGACCTTGAGTCGCCCAGTCCCACAGTCCATATACATATACACACATAGGTGTAGATTTTTCTATACATTTAAAATAAATATATACATATAAAACACAGCAGAAGCTCCAGAGTGGGAAGACCAACCCAACTCAGGATCAAACACAAGTGCAAGTCATGGCTTTTGCTTGCCTCACACCACACCAGATGGCACACGAGCTCTCCTCATTGTGGGTGGTATTGTGGGTGCCTGTCAATTTACACTGACATTTAAAGGGAATTCATATCTTAAGGCTAAATGTGTTACCATTTGGTTTTGAAAGCAAGCAATAGGCAAAGCCTGATTTACTCTGTGCCTAACCAAGAGCAAAATCTATGTTAAAGAAAAGTGCTCACTGAGACAAGTATATACAGGAGAAAGAAGTGGCTGGGTTTTAGCAGCAGATCTGTAGCTATGTGCCCACGTTAGCACCCATTAAAGTCTAAACATGGGAAAGGGTGTTTGCTTGAACCTGTGGTAGCAGCTGCAGCAGAAAGTGGGCTCAGCAGCAGAGGATGCTCCATGGGAAGTCTGACCCCAGCATGGCCTCCCTGGCAGAAAGCAGTCACCTGCAGGCAGCTGCTGTTCAGCCAGCATGGTGGGGCAGGTCAGGAATCACTGGTGGTCCTGAGCAAGGCTGGTCTTGCTGCTGTGTTAGAGGGAGGAAAGCCTTCCCTAGTCTGTCCTGGTATATATCTCCCTCTTCTGTCATCTTAATTTGTCATTTGAAGAGGTAAAAACTCTGTAACTAAAAAGATCTCTCAGAAAAGGATGAAAGGGAAATTGAATGGGAAAAGAGATCATATGTGTAAAGTCAATTTCTGCCCAACAGAACACAGTTCAGGAGAATGTGGCAAGTAAAAGGAACACAAACATACAATTTTTCCACCGCACCCCAGCAGAGCCCTGGCTGGAGCTTGGGAGAAGAGTGAGAGGGATGGAATCAGGGATGATGTGGGAGGAAGCAGATCCCCATGACCCAGTGTCTCCCCAGATGCCTGCAGCAGAGGCTGCTGCTCCCCTGCCAAGGTCTGGCTTACCCATGGGCTGTGCCTGGCATCCCCTGGTACCTGGTTTCTCCAGAGGAGTCATCCTTAAGGCCAAGATGGACCCTCACACCCTGGCCATGCCTTTCACTGGGATGACATGGTGGATCAGCAGGTCGCAGACATCCTGCCTGGGTGGACGTGGCTGTTCCTCTGGGCCACAAGTATTAAGGCCTTGGGACCATCAGTCTGCCTGTGCCAACTCCAAGATGCCTGAGCCTCGAGGCCTCGCCATCCCTCAGGATAAATTCATCCCAGGCAGCTTTCACCCAGGGGATGGCGTGTCCCCCCCACCCCATGGCTCCAAGTGTTTTCTGGAGCCACCTTTGGGCTCGGCCACAACAGAACACAGAACACACGGTCCAGACAGGCAGGCTCCTGATGGCCCCTCGGGACAGGCCCATCCCAAAGGCCTTGCTGTGGAAGACCTCCGGCATGTCTGGAGTTCGGTGGTCTCTGGAGAGGGCTCTCAGCCACCCCCCTTTCTGCTACCCCTCAGGGACAACATGGCAGCTGCTGTGCCCTCCACCCTCCCCTGCCTAACACCCTTCCCGCCTGACCTGGTTTGGGCCAGGATAAAGGTGATTTTCTGGTTTGTACTTTTGCTTTCAGCTAAGTCTCTTGTAAGTAGCTGCACTTGCTGAAATTAACAGCAAGTTTCTCAGACAGTGTCTGCTTCTAGGACTGATAACACTCCATGTTTATAGTTACTGCCAGAGACTGGTGTGCAGAGCCAAGGACACTGCTCAGCTCTGAGGAACATTTTACCTTCCAGAAGGAGTAAGGAGGTCCCACCTGAACCCCTCCTTTGGGGAGGACCGGACAAGATAGATGCCAGAATTGACCAAAAGGAGTATTCCATCCCATACACGTCATACTCGGTATAAATTTGAGGGATCACAAGGGTCAAACCCCTTCCTTCTTCTTCCTGCCCTCCCTGCTCCCTTCGGCATCCTGGGAGGATTCCATCCATTCCTCTGCCTGTGGTCCTGATCCCTGCCAGCCTGAATCTGTGTGTTCCTGCCCCCAGCTCCCGACTGCTGCCGACTCCAGGATTCCAGCCTGGACTTTCCCAGGGCTGCCCTGCAGCTTCGGTGGTGACTTGAGAGTTACTGGGGGAAAGGGGGGAGGAACGTGGGATCAATTTTCCTGTATATTTGTATATATTTAGTGATTTTTCCCATTTGTCATTACTGTTTCATTAAAGTTGTATAGTTTAGTTTCCAACCCATAAGTCTCTCTTCCTTATTCTCTCTCTTTTCTTTATCAGGGAGGAGAGATTAATTTATAAATCTGTTATTTGGCCGGGCCAGTGACATCGCCTCACACCACAGCCCCACGCAAACACCTTCCCACCCTCTCTGATAAATGCCCCAGCCCGAGCCCCACCTCCCCCAACCCAAAACCTTGTGCTGACATAAAGAGTGCCTGCAGGATGGACATCTGCCATCTTGGGTATGCAGAAGGGAGGCTACTGGTCTGGCAGATCCCTTGGCACCTTCTGGGGTTGTATTTAGGGTTTAGTTTCTCTCTGGAGGCCAAATAGGCCTTGGCAAAAAAGCAGTCTCACACCTTCGCATGCAGAGGACAACTGAGCTATCAGGATATCCAGTTGTGAAAGAGAAAGGGCTTTGGAAACATCATTCCTGCCAATTTCCCATGGACTTTTATGCTGTATTTTGACCTGCACAGAGTCTATCAAGTCTTATGTAAAAGATTCAGCCATCTGGCCCCTTCTTCACGCTCTGGCATTGGCACGGCTTGCACTAGCAGCACATGGCCGTGGCTTTTCTCCCAGAGTCATCCATCCATCCATCCATCCATCCATCCATCCATCCATCCGCTGCCATGTGGCATTGTAGAGCAAGGGATGTGCCACAGTGACACAGCCTGAGACGCAGTCATTAAATTTAAGAGTTCAAGGGCTTCCCGCAAGGCACAGTGAGACACCTGCACCACCATGAAACCTCCAATGCCCATGGTGGGATGGATCTTCAGAAGATCCATCTCATCTAAACCTGGTCCTGCCCCATCATATGGCTTTGCAACTACAGAGCCTCCTGCACTGGGACCCCGGGCAGGCAAAAGGTCTTTTAGGAGGGAAGGCAGAGTGCAAGCTGGAATGTCAAACTTCAATTTAACAAAGGAAAGTTAGGATTGCTCCAAACTCACACCCAAAGGAAGAAGGGTGAGAGGAGACTGATCAGCTGGGGTGAAGGGGGCTTAAAAATAAAAAAAGTAATTCTTGGAGCTGTCAGTGAAACTTCACTAATTCCCTGCTGAAGTTTGTGAAATTTGCTGTCTGCATTCGTATCTGTAATATCTTAGGATGCTTGTTACTTACACTCTGGTAAGAGTTCCCAGAAAATGTAATAACTTACAAATATGAGCTAAAAATTTAACTTATTAAATTTTCTATTATATGCTTCCAAAGCATGCATTACCTAGTGCATGCTTAATTTGACAAAAACACTAAATACTTTGCTTTGGTATTTAATACATCCTTATGTGATGTTGTGAGACATTATACAACTGTATTGTCATGCACAAATGACAGAAATACAGGCCTGAAAATGTTTTCTTTCTGAAGAAATAAAAGAAAAAGCCCTACCAAAAAAAAAAAAAAAAAGCCTCACCATTTTATATTTAAACTAAAAATAGTCATGAAAACAGACAACTACTGAACTGTAAGCCACTAGTGTTAAAATGCACATTATTAATGACACCATGACCCTCGTCTTGCAAATTCAAGCTCATATATGTCTTTATTCCCTGTGCTTCAGGATCTGAGTTTCCTACAGACCTGTTTGAAAATGCTGCTACCCACGTGCTTAAATGCTAACAGCTACACTGCCCAACAGCTCAGGAACCTGTGTTCTTCAGTTTTCAGAAGTTATATAGACAGCAGCCTACTGCAACTGTTAGGTTTGTTTTATAATTGATTTTTTAATAACATGCCAAAAAAAAAAAAAAAAAAAAAAGGCACATAAAATAGACTCAAACCCCGTTTCTCAGAGAAACATCTACCTTCAAAATTCAGAAAATGGGAACAAATTGAAACTGGGTTTATCAAGGTGCCCTCTTCTGGTGCTTTAAAAAAAAAGTCAGCTTGCTGTCACCTGGTTTCTTTGCATAGAAGAGGCATCAAGATGAGCATCTGTTTGTTTAAAGATACAATTTATTTAATAAACTGGCTAGAATACCATCACAGATCACTCTTGATACCATACAAATTCCTTCAGCTACGTATGAGTCTATAAAAATAACTTACAACATTATTCTAGAAATCTCAGTAGAAATACATTAATTTGTTACCCTGTGGAAATTTAGGCATTAGGCATTGTGCCCAGAGGGCTGGAGAATTTACCCCTATTCACACCACAATACTAAACTTCCAAAACCGTTTAATAAAAGGATTCTGAATTTTTCTGCTAAAACAAAAGGAAATTAAAAACCAGATCAAAAAACATGTTTCCATTCCAAAGAGACATTTTTACCATTTCTTGATAAACACGTATGCAGTTTATCCAACACAGGAAGAACACTTAAGAATTTGTCTTTTCCATGGAAACTTTTGTTTAAAAAGTACTGCTTTCTTAATTAACTATAAAACAAACACACATGGAACTGAAGACAACTTTTATGCCATATGTAGGTAGAAGATTTTTCATTATTTGTTTTTGGAGGTTGGGTGGGAGTTTTGTTTGCTTGTTTGTTTTTTAGAGACAGTTTGTTTAGTTGGAGAATCTTTGATTCTAGAAGCCCACTAATCTGAAAGAAAGTCTCAGCAGTGTTGTATTCAAAGTGGCCAATTCAGGCCCAAAACAATGCAGCTCACCTAGAAAGGAAGATTTATTCTAATTGAGTAAAGTTGCACAGAGCTCCTGGAAATAATAATTAATTCCAAAATTGTATTCTGTCTCTGCCAAACTGGATTAATTACAATAATGTAAGCTGCAAGATCACTGCATCTGTTATATGCACTGTTGTTACTGTCACGGAAACAAAAAATACCCTTTCTGTATAGCAAGGCCTTATTAGCAAGTACTTTTCTTTCTCACTAGGAATGTTTTCACAAATAAGTTTCTTTAAAACAAAATGTCATGACAGAGTCGATTTGAAAGCCAAGAAATACATTATTTTAGACAGTACTAAAGTTTTTTCTAAGGATATCTTCATCATCATCATCATGCATGCAGATACAATTTCATGTGAGCTGGCAATGAAATGCATGCTCACAAGGAGGCCTTGGAATTGCTGTCTTATAACCTAGCACATAGGGGCACTATACAGTATCTGAACTTGGGGTAATGTTCTTCAGTTCAGAGGAAGTTGTTTTTTTAAGGTAGGAAACTAGAAAGGAATAAAACCAAACCGAAACAGCTGTTGTCCAGCTGTGCTAGCAGTTCTTCCATCACTGCCCACCAGACAATGCAGGCTTCAGGCTGTGACTTCATGAAAGCATTTGTTCAATGCCCTGCTAAGCAACAGCTCAAAAGTCAATATTCCCATTGCATTGCTAATTGCCAGCCAATCACCACAAGTGACCAACTCCCATGGTTCTCTTTTCCTGAGGATGAGATCTACACATTCCTCCAGATGTCTGAGGATAATCCCTCTCAGATCCTTTCTTCTGCATTGCACACGTCAGCCACTGTGATGAAAGTCAGTCTTTGGCAATAGCAAGAATGGGGGTCTTTAACCTCAGCATCCAGACGAAAGGATACTTTCACCAGAACGCTTAGTCACAGACAGAGTGGTGAATACCTTAAGAGAAAGAAAGAAAAAGGAAAATTTTAGTAAGGCCAGAATTAATTTTCTCTTGTAGAAGATCAGCATACTGCTGAAAATGACGAACATTTCTTAAAATAAAATAAATTAATAAAATAATAATTATGAAAATCATACATCTAGAATCCTCGCCACAAACCAGCACCCATGCATACAACGCTCTTTGTTCTTTTTATTTACCTTATGGTCTTCCTTTTACAGTGGAAAAGAAAATTTTAAGGAAATCACATGCCTTTCTACCATCTTTTGTCTTGATGCTTGTTAAGTTTTTACAATGGGAATGAGCTCAAAAGTAAAAAACTGTGATCTGCACATCTATTGAATAAGTGACTTTATGGCTTAAAGATAATGTTTTAGTTGGGAAAGTGAATTTAACTCAAGGCTCCAGCATTTGGAGAAAACATAATTTCTGCCTCTGTGTATTTCTAGATATTACAGAAACATGGAACTGATTTATTATGTAGGTATTATGTCTGGGATTTGGATCCTCTGGACTGTAGCTAAGAAAAACTTAGTAAATCTAGTTTGGATTTGGAACCTTTACTACTTTCAAGTCACATTAAATAGAACAGTATTTTCAATAATAACCAAAATTCAAGGAGGAAAACTCTACAAAACCTTGTTTAATATTAGAACTTTACTATGTGAATAATTGTATAGTTTTGCATTGATCTAACACAGAAAGGAAAAAGGAACTCTCACCCACTTCTATCTAAATGGTTCAAAGTTGCAGTAATTAGCTACCATCAAAGCCATCTCTCAGCAAGGATAAAATTAGCACAGAATAAAGTATATACATGTTTCATTTATGCAAATAACAGTGAAATATCTCAAGATGATGAGGATCTGAAAGCCCTACAGTTCTCCAAATAAAAGCTTTGCTGCATTAAGTCTGCTAGCAGCTCTTCAGAGAACACCATCAATACATGATATACCTCTTCCATTTTCTCTAAGTATGTAAAGCATTACACGCATATCAGGAAGAAAAATGCATATTTAATATATATGGCAGAAGAACAGCAATATAATTAAACTATACTGCACGACTTGAGATAGAAATGTAACTATTCAGATCCACAGACTAACAACATTTCTTGTTTCACTTTCAAAGACAAATGTTAAAAGTGCAAAATTTATCTGTTTTCTTCTCAGCCTGATTTCAAGCTCTAGGTGTGCTAGATAGTTCCAAGAGCTATTGGTACTGTACAACTCCCTAACTTTAGTAAAAGTCAGCTGGGAGTTATTTGATGATTAATAGAAACCTGAGTTTTTGACAGAATTTGCTCATTATTCAAGTGAAGACAAAACCTTAGATAAGATGGCTGGAAAACCATTGTTAACTAACTGGAAGAATCATTCCAGCTTTCAGAAGACACGTGATCTTTATCTCAGATGCTTGACTGTGCACACCTGTATTTCAAAGAGTGCAGTACAGATTAGGCTGTGAGGCAATTCTCTGTAAGGCTGAGGTCCTGCCAATCTGTGCTCACACTTATTTGTACTTTGCCTTGAAAGAAATAACAGCATCTGAAGATGTCAGCATCTGACCCTGCAACAGTCTTTTTCCTCTACAGATGAGACTTAATTTTCCTTAGTTTTGACATGAACACAAGATTTTAAATCATGCTGGTATTATCCATCATTCTGTTCACTCAGCTATGCACAGACCTCACAAATTCCAAACAATTTTATAGCATTTTTTAAAAGAAAGAGTACTCTCTTGCACTGTGATTTTTGTTTACTGCTGAAGAGATTAAATTAAGTAACATGAATTAAAAAAGCTTTTGAAGACTGGCACTGAAAATTATTGCAGTTCCCTGGAGCTTTTGAATAGTGTATTTCTCCTGAGCCAATTTCTTCCTCCCCCACTCAAACAAATATGATTATCTGAAATTAGCTCCCTAAATTATGTCTAATCACCATTCTATTCGGTTTCAATTTTAGCAGCTCAGATGTCCAGAATAAATTATGACTATCATCTTTTCTTCACACTGCATATGCTAATAACCTGCTTGAGTTCACAGGGTTTGAATGTCTCACTCAGAGTTCTCCTTCCACAGGGCTCCTGATAAAATACAGATCTGCTACCCCTCTTCAAGGGCTTCCAAGAACACCATTAGATAATAATATAGAAAAAAAAACAATCCAGCATCTGTATTGCAGATACTTTGAAGATGAATCAGATTGCTAGCTGTCCATTCCATACATGGAGCTGCTATTATACTGTTTATACTGTATCACTTTGGAAACACAGAGCAAGAGAACAACAGTCCCAATGCTCTCTATTAAGCTTCATAGCTACTACATGCAGGTAAGAACATAGATTCTGTACAAAGACCTACAAAAGTGATATATAATTTTTGCAGGGATTCTCTGTTCCAAGTATGACTAAAATCAGTGGAGAATCTCTTGATTTATACCTGGGAGGAGCAGTTCCCCACCCACTAGAGAAATTAAGCTCGTGAAAGAGGAACAACAAGACAAACACAACAAAAAAATTGTCGTGTGGCCTCATGTACTTCACTTCAAAAGAAGTCCTAGAGAGTAAAGGAAAGATCTTTAAAAGAGTAGAATTTAAGAGAAATAGTTGTCATGTAGCTGCTCCCCTCCCATAGCACCAGTTTATAAACCTATGTTCAGCACACATATCTTAAAAAAACAGCTTTGACAACCACTTTAGCAGAAATGGTATTTGAAGCCTTCAGATAGAGATCATTGAGTGGGAGGTAAATTCTATAATTCCCAGTAGAGGGAGCACTGGATTAGAGAAGACCAGAAACATTTTACAAATTACCACATTAAAAAAAAAAACAAAAACAAACCCAGACTGAACCTAAATGTTAGATTTCTAAGTATTAAAACCAGACAATTTCCAGTCCTTCTCACACCCTTACTTTCCCCAAACTCAGACCTCTTTATAATAGAGCTCTGCTATTAAGATTTCTAACACTTTACTCCAGAATGCTAAAAAAGCTGACATGTGAGGTGGCTTTAGATACAAACCTCTGCACAGACAGGATGAATTCCTATGGTGCTGTCCAGCTGTTCTTTTGTCACCCCGCATTTAATTGCAGCTGCAAACCCTTGAGTGATTTCTCCAGCATTCGGACCAAGGACATGGAAACCAATGACTCTCTCCTAAATTCCAAAGATAATAAAATGCAAGCCTAGTCATACATTCAGTTCTCCTTACATAACATATAAGGTTTCTTTACTCAGAGTGTATAATTTTACCAGTTCACAACACATACCACAAATTAATGTGACCACAAGAATATGAACTATCATTAGCACCAACAGATGGGAGGTAGTTGTTACAATTTTCTTCTCTCTCCAAAAAGGGAAAGATTTAACCAAGAACTCAAGAATCTGTTTGTACCATCAGCATACAAATTTAACATACACCATGATCTACGTTTGATTATACTGTATATCCAAATTGCAAACACACATTGAAATTTTATTCAGGTTAGCTATTCCACTCATTCCAACAGACTGCTTGCCTAAGTAAAGATCAGCAGCTTGCACAAAGACTTGCAACATCAGAGTCTGTGCTGACCAGGCACAAGGTGTGTATGTATTAAAAGAAATTTCAGCTTGATGTTGCTTACAGGAAAGGGACACCAGCTAACAGATGTAGCACAAGGTGCACTGTAAGTAAACTGATGGCTCTTGTTGCAGTGTTCACTGTCACTGAAAGAGAATGTACCTAGAGACAGGCAAATCAAGCTGAAAGACATCCAGTTATAAACAAAGAAGACACTATTACTTCACACCTCACATCTGTACTACTGTTAAATTGCAAAATATGTCAAACTGCACATATATCCTCAGTAAACTCTAAAGTGAAGTACTGACTTGACATTGATTCTCTAGTAGATGCCAGCTGCTGAAGGCTTCAGTTGCTGTCAGGGCTTTAAACAGATTTTAGTGAGGGTAGGTGTACCCAGTTGGGTTGCTCCTCCTCCCACTAAGTGACACGTGTAATGAATGGAGTGTGGATATTCAGTACACTGAAAGGTTATGTTTCTTTCAGTAAGCCTGAGGACTGAGATTTAGCACAGGGCTCAGTTAAATATGAAAAGCTACAATCAGGTAATAACTAAAATGGAATTATTCTTATTTTCCTTTAGAAATATGTACATATGTAAAATCAAAATAGGCTATCTACAGTTTTAGATAGTTACTGAACAAATTCTTCATCCAAGCTAACTTTTAGCTCTACCTCTAGATATTTAAACATGTCCTAAATTTTCAGGACAAGCAATGGAAATAAATTATTGAAACGCTTTATATCCCCAATAAGCCTTTTCATTTTCTTAAGGAATTTGGGATTAGGAACATAACCATGGGCCCCAAAATAGCTTCTACACTAGTGCAGACTCCTCCAGAAAGAGGAGGTGGGTAAAACCAGATAGGTTTTCAAATTTTACAAAACAGTAACAGGATGCTTAGAAAGAATACAGTAAGATAAATCTCTGTCTGACGATAAAAGAAAATGGATCAAATTTTTTTTTTTAGGACTGGCAATTCCAGTCCCTGCATTAGCAAGGGACTGTCTTAGCAAGAAGACATCTTTGCAACCTAATATTTTGTAATAATTCATATTATTAAAATAAACTACATTTTTATTAAACAGATTATGATCATCCTTTTAACCAATTAGAAATTTTGCCTGTGCTTCAGCAGGTACCATGCATTTCCATAGCCAGGAAGTTTTAACTTAGTCCAAGGATAATCCTGGCATTATCACTCTAAATAAGATTTGTGCAGGCAAGATATATTAATCCTGTTAGAATGAGCTCAAGAGTTTTATAGATGTGGATTTGCAGAGGTTACAAGTTGTGATGGTTTGTGAGTGACCTCAGTTTCAGAGAGAAGAATCTTCCAGTTTGGGGAGGGGAGATCAAGATAAACACATAACTTCTAACCATATTTACATGCATTGCTTTGTTCACTTTTCAAAGTTAACAAAGAGTCTTAGAGATCTCTACTTTTTACTTTACATAGATGAAGTACCACCATACACAGATGCCAATAACAGTATTTCCTATTTGACTGGGGGCCATTTCTGTATAGACAGAAGTACTGCATCACTATTAATATTTATAAAATTTCAAAAGGAAGAAAAAATTAAATTAATATTTAATTTGTTTAAAATAAGCTGTTTATAGCTGTGGTATCAAGGGTCCCTACAGTGAAAATATGGATGATGTTTTCCCTGGAAGGAAAGATGCACTTACATTATCTGGAATATTGCAAATTATCTTCGCATAGCATTTGTTGTTGTCTCTGGATGGCACAGTCCATTCCAGTGGCCAGAAATGACTATGGTACACCTGGAAATAAAATACAGGTTTAAAAAAGCCAAAAAAAATATGCAATTTCTGGGTGAGGACACAGGGCTGTGATCTTGTTGCAATTACAGAGTCATGGTGGGATGGCTTGCACAACTGGAATGTTGTCATAGATGGTTATGTGCTTTTTAGGAAAGATAGACCAATAAGATGAGGTGGTGGAGTTGCTCTTTATGTTACTATGGAACAAGAAAGCATTGGTGTTAACCCAAGGGCAGGTGAAGAGAGAGTTGAGAGCCTGTGGGTAAGAGTTATGGGACATGCACACATGAATGAGACTATTGTAGGTGTTGATCACACCTAACCAAGAAGTTGTTGATGAGACCTTTTACAGGCAACTGGAAGTAGCCTCAAGATCGCATGTCCTGGTGCTCATGGGTGACTTCAATCACCTGATTTTAGTTGGAAAGATCACACAGCGAGGCATCCTCAATCCAAAAAGTTGCTGCAATGTCTTGACGACAACTTTCTGTTGTAGGTGGTTGAAGAACCAACATGGAAAGGTGTGTTGCTTGACCTTGTATCAACAAATAAAGAAAGTCCGGTCATAGATGTTAAGGTTGGAGGCACCCTTGGCTGTAGTGACCATGATATGATATAGTTTAGTATTTTTAGGGAAAGAAGCCTGGCAAAGAGCAAGATTACTGTCCTGGACACTACCTGTTCCAATCTCAAGATAAGTACATACCCACAAAAAAAAAACCAAACAGGTAGACAAGGCAGGAGACCTGCATGGATAAGAAATGAGCTCCTGGAAAATCTTAAATGGAAAAAGGAAGTTCACAATAAGTGGACAAAGGTTCTAGTCAGTTGGGAGGATTACAGAAACACAGAATTTGTCGAGATGCGCCAAGGAAAGCCAAGGCTCTCCTTGAACTAAACCTGGCTTAAGAAGTTAAAGAAAATAATAAGGGATTCTTGAAATTTATCAGTAGCAAAAGGAAGAATCAGGAAAAAGTGGGTCCACTGTTAAATGAAGTAGGAGATGTGGAATCAAATGATACAGAGATGGTGGAATTGCTGAATGCCTTCCTTGCCTCACTCTTTAAAACTAAGACCAGTCTCTGGAAATACAAGAGCATAACTGGAGGGAGGATGATTTTCAACTGGTCAGTGAAGATTGGGTTAGAGATTGCCTGGATAATCTGAATACACACAAATCCTTGGTTCCTGATGGGGTTCATCCACGAGTGCTGAGAGAGCTGGATGATGTTGCTGAATCACTCTCTACCATTTTTGAAAAATCATGGAAAACTGGAGAACTGCCTGAAGACTGGAAGAAAGCTAATGTGACTCCAGTCTTCAAAAAGGGAAAGAAGGAAGACCCAGGCAACTACAGACCAGTCAGCCTCACCTCCATCCCTGGAAAGGTAATGGAGCAGCTCATTCTCGAGGTCATCTCTAACCACTTAGATGAAAGAAAGGTTATAAGGAGTAGCCAGAATGGATTTATTAAGGGAAAGTCATCCTTAACCAATCTGATAGCCTTTTATGATGGCATAACCAGATGTTTAGATGAGGGGAGGGCAGTTGGTGTTGTCTACCTTGACCTCAGCAAGGCTTTAGACACTGTCCCTCACAATATCCTCACAAGAAAACTTGAGAAATGTAGACGGGACAATTGGGTAGTAAGATGGATTAGAAACTGGTTGAAGGACAGAGCTCAGAGAGTCGTAGTCAGCTGGGTCAGGCTGGAGGTCAGTGACCAGTGGTGTCCCTCAGGGGTTGGTGCTAGGTCCAGTCTTACTCAATATATTCACCAATGACCTGGATGAGGGGATGGAGTATATCATCAGCAAGTTTGATGATACAAAACTGGGAGGGGTGGCTGACACACCAGAGGGCTGTGCTGCTACCCGGTGTGACCTGGACAGGTTGGAGAGCTGGGCAAGGAGAAACCTGATGAAGTTCAATAAGGGCAAGTGTAGGGTACTCCATCTGTGGGGGAAAAACCCCATGCACCAGTAGAGGTTAGGGGTTGACTTCCTGGAAAGCAGCTGTGTGGAAAAAGACCTGGGAGTCATAGTGAACAACAGGCTCACCATGAGCCAACAATGTGCCCTGGCAGCCAAGAGAGCCAATGCCATCCCCGGGTGCATTAAGAAGAGCATGGCCAACATGTCAAGGGAGGTTATCCTCCCCCCCAACTCTGCTCTGGTGAGGCCTCACCTGAAGTATTGTGTGCAGTTCTGAGCTCCCCAGTTCAAGAAGGACAAAGAACTACTGGAGAGAGTCCAGCACAGGGCCACTAGATGTTCAAGGGACCAGAGCATCTGCCCTGTGAGGAAAAGCTAAGAGAGCCTGGGTTGTTTAGCTTAGAGAAAAGGAGTCTGAGGGGGGATCTTATCAATATTTATAACTGTCTAAAGTGTGGGTGTCAGGTGGATGGGTCCCTACTCTTCTCTGTAGTGTCCAGTGACAGAACAAGAGGTAATGGACATAAACTGGCACACAAGATATTTAACTTAAATAGGAAAAAATACTTCTTCACTCTGAGAGTAAGACAACACTGGAACAGATTGCCCAGGAAGGTTGTGGAGTCTCCATCCCTGGAGATTCAAGACCTGCCTGGATCTATTCCTCTCAAACCAGCTCTAGGGGATCCTGCTCTAGCAGGGGGGGTTGGACTAGATGATCCTCAGAAGTCCCTTCCAACCCCTCACCATTCTCTGATTTCACAGCAGAGAGCACGATCTTCTAAGACGTGTCAGATTATCTTAAATTTTGTCTACCTCCAAAAGCAGAGCATTACTCCTGACTGCAATGGCTTTTGGAAATCACACATAAAAACTTCCAATTACTGCGATGCAGCACAAGGATAAACTGTTAACTCCTAACTCCTCATTAGCAATCAGCCATACACATAGAATTTGGAATACTTGAAAATTAGAGTGAGACTCTTTCCCTTGATGAATGCCAAAGACTTGAAGCCTCTACAAAACAAGCACTAGTGTAATCAAATAACTAAAAAAAAAAAAAAAAAGGCTTAAGGGTATTACATTTCCAGGATGCAATTCACTATGCTTTCATCAAGCTACACAAATACAAGCTTCCATCATGGAAAGCTATATTGTCTCTGGGTCTACCCAAGATGAAGGAAAAAATATTGCTCAAAGCAGAATAAGGGAAGTAGTAGCCTTAAAGCCTGGGTTTAGGAGAGATGAGGGCATACATTTTGCTTGTTCTCTTAGATTATGTATCACTGCCAATTGAAAAGTACATTTGAAAAAAATGCACTCACAAAATATAATAATAAAACCACAATCCTATGTCTGCCCCAGCCAGCATCACAGGACAGATTTCTAACTGCAGATGAGGTTGCTCACCCACCTGCACATCACGTATTTCAGAAAAAGATAGGGTGTTTTAAGGCACAGTTCTACCCAGAATTCTCAACAGCTCATTACAACCTAACCTCATATTTATTAGTATTGAAATAAGTTTCTAATTGATCAATACCCCAGTAAAAATATGTTCCTTCACAAACTAGGAGAGACAGCTCAATGTTTTTCGATATTAATGAGGTTACAAAGCACTTACAGGCATCGCTATCTGAAACTGAAATTTCACAGGTCTGAATGACAGATGCAACTCAATAATCCTCCTGCAGCTTACAAAAGCCAATATGGTGCCATGACAGAGAGGTCAGAATAAACTAAGTCAGCACTTAGCCACAATACTACTGCTTCTGGATAAGTATCTTCAAAAATGGCTTTGAAAACGGGAAGTGCCTTTGCCACAAAAAGTCCAGTGTTACACACATAGCAGCAAGAATTTGACTGAGTCACAAAAATTTGCTGTATATACAAACTTTGTGGGGTGAACAGAATTTAAAACCCTGCCCTGTATTCATCTTAACTGTACTTGATACACTGACATTTTAAGTCACATTTACTTATTCTCTCCACAGTCCAAATCAAAAAATGTCACTGACAAAGCTAAGAGGGAGGTAAGTTCTTAACTGGATGAGCCACCACTTATCTGCTTTTTTCTCCACACACTTCTCAGATCATGGGATATAACATTCAGTTTATTGTCAGATTCCTTTCCCTCATACTTTCTGTAATATGGACTATGCAGTATTTTGTAAGAACAGCCTTAGGCCCTAAGTGCTTACATATGTCTAATTTCACTCTTGAGCAGCAATCCCAGTGAATGAAAAGGGACCACTCAGCTGAGTAAAATTAAGTCCCTAAGTCCCTGCAGTCAAAACAAACAGGAAAAATGAGCATAACATTCGGCTTTATAAAGTAAAAATCCCCATAGCACGGAATTTACCTCACTGTAGCTACAAAAAGCTCCACTTTGACATTAAAACTGAAGTATTTCCTCCAACACATAATCAGCTTTAATTTATCCCGAAGCATTTGAAGACACAAAGAAATCCTTTATTTTTAATTTTTTTTTTAAGTAAATATTCCACATTTGAGCTCTGTTGCCAAAAATAGAACATATCTGCAATTAGAGCTATTGGAACTGAGGACTATTTTCATACCATGTCTAGAAATTGCCAAGGAATACAAAAATGGACCTATTCATGTCCTGCCCTTACGTCAGAACTCAGAATGCTGTTTCAATCACTCCTAATATTATTTTAAATTACAATCTGTGAACTTAAAATCCAAATGAAACTAAAGCATTTACCTCAATGTTTTCTTCCCCAAACTTCTCCATCGCAGTCTCTTCAGAATACCCACAAGCTCCATACTCCAAAGGAGTGAATACAGTGGTTGGAACATTCACATAGTCACACTGTAGCATTCAAAACAAATAAAAAAACCCACACAACATCAGCAATAGAATCAGCACAAAAGGTAAAAATCCAACAGTCTGAAATTTGGATAGGAAGAAAAGTTGGATTATTCAGATTTCCAAAAGGTACTTCTTGTTTTAAAATTTAAAAAGTTTTTTATGAATTAAACTACAGATTTGGTGTTGTCCCTCTCAAAGGCCTTAATTAGAGCAAGGACAGACAATTTGAAGTCACATAGACATTAAAATGCATAGATTAAAGGCAAGAGGAACTTCAGTACCCTGTTCTAAAAACATACCAGATCAAAGGTACGTTTTTAAAACAGAAAAGAAGCAGACTGCTCAACTGCCTATACAAAGCATTCTATTTTTAATCTGGATATGCTGCAAAGAACCCAACCATGAAAACCATCATCTTTTTTATCTGCGGTGTCCTAGATGGTGACACCAAAGACACAAAGTAGAGCCATCTGAAGGGACAGCTAGAACTAGAGATGATACTGTGTGTGTGCCTGATTTATAGACGATGAGAAACAACCACCAACCCCTGGCTTCACTGGAGCTTTACTGTGTGCTAGAAGTTCTCTCTCTGGGCAACCTCTGTAGCTGATCACCTTCACTGTAAAGAAGTTCTTTCTTATGTTAAAATGGAACTCAGGTCCCTCTGAGTGACAGACAGCACAACCATTGGGTACATCAGTTACTAGCCCCCAATTTTGTATCACCTGGGAAGTTGCTGTGGGTACACTCTGTCTCCAGACCATTAATTCAGATGTACTGGACCAAGTATCCACGAGTGGCACATCACTAGTGACCTGCCTCCAGCTGACCTTTGCAATGCTGGTCACAGCCTTGTAAGCCTGGCATTGAGCCAGTTTTCAGTACACCTCACTTTCCATTTATCTAACGTGTACTTCATTGGTTTGTCTTTGAGAATGTCAGGGGAGACAGTGTCAAAAAGCCTTTACCACAGTCAAAGTAAAAAACATCCTATGTTCTCCCCATATCCACTAAATAAACCATTCCGTGATAGCAGACTAACAGGTTGGTCAGCTTTGTTTAATTCTTACTATTTTTAATTCCTATGGATTTCAACCCTCATTAATTGCCTTTGTGGCTGGGGATCAGCTAAGATGCTGCTTTCCATTCTTTCCCTACCTCTCCATAAAACTTCATTACGTTTCATACAATCACCCTTTCTGGATTTGTTACAACAGCAATGTAAGCCAGGATCCCATCTAAGTAGTTACTAATTTCTTGGATTCACTGAGAGAGATGATGCTTTCTTTGGAAGCCTAAGGATTTTCATACCTAGGGAGACAGTTATCTGGCATAAAATGTAAATGAAGACATATCCATACTATTGCACTGAAAAAAAAAATATTCTGGCTCCAGCTATGGTTTTTTTAAACTTTGCCTGGCTGATGTAATGACATTATGCCCACTGACTGAGGATCCTGTTTCTGCAGTTACCTGCCAGCCTAAAATAAACAGCTCAGTCAAGCTCTAAATCTGACCAACAGCTGAACTTGATGTGAATACAGCAGGCTCTGAAAGAGAAAAACCTTTATGTTTATGCCCTGTTCTTATGAGGGTGACACAAGCATTCACATCAGTAGTGCTCGGATAACAACAGTTCTTGAAAGGAACTTTCCCTTCCTCCTGCTTTAAAGATAATGTGCAAATGAGTACCCATGTTAGTCCTACTTGGACTTGACTATATAACTTGGGTACAGCTGCAATAGTAGGAAATGGAAACATTGAACTGATGATCTCAACATCTCAGGTGCTGACTTATTGGTACATTTGATCTTCCCTTCTGTCTATATTCAGTATAAGGAGAACTATGCATTACATTGAAAACATATGGATGAGAAGTGAAAGAAATAGTGAAAATAACAGTGAAAATTAAGACTATCACAAACCCTTCTTACATTTATTTAAGGAATGAAGGTAGGTTCAGTAATTAAAAGCCCTTGAATAAGAGTTAAAGCATTTAAAGGGATGGAAATGATTGCTGACTATTAGGGAAAGCTGTAGAGTTAAAAATTATCTCAGTTAATTTTAGTATCAATGTACTCTGAGAGAAAAATAAAACCTCTTAACAGGAAAAAAAGGCACTACTGCTAAATCCATAAGGCATAAATACGATCCTACACAATTAGCAGAACATATCTGCAGTAATATCTTTGCAAGGGAGAAATGAAAGTGATCATCAAAGCTAATCCTTAAAAGCCTACACAGTTTTCTATAAGCAAGCAGACCTCACTCTGCACTTAGAGCAGTGACTGTGGTTTGTGGAAACTGGTTCCTTACCTTTCTGGTTGCCCCAGCATAAAGCCTTTGAACTAACAATCTTCCAGCCTGGATTGCCACTGGTGTGAGTTCCAGCTTGTCCTGCAGTATATCTCCAACAGCATAGATGTATGGCACATTTGTTTGCTCCTCATCGTTGACAGGAATTTTTCCTGTTCTGCAATTTAAATTAACAAGAAAAAAACAGATCTATGTGTTCTGCTGTGAAGACCAGAGTCCTTGCAGGAGTTAGGCCCTTTAGCTTTTAAGAGGAAGGCATGTATCTGAAGCATGAGAGGAGGAAGTCTTATTCAAAATCTTACAATCTTGGGCAATGTAAAGTAGTGCAAATTTCATAGAATCATATCATCACAGAATTGGCTGGGTTGGAAGGGACCTCAGAGATCATCAAGTCCAACCCTTGATCCACTACCACTGCGGTTACCAGCCCATGGCACTGAGTGCCACATCCAGTCTCTTTTTAAATATCTCCAGGGATGGAGAATCCACTACTTCCCTGGGCAGTCCATTCCAATTCACCCTCTCTGTGAAGAAATTCTTTCTAATATCCAACCTAAACTTCCCCTGGCACAACTTAAGTCCATGCCCTCTTGTCTTGCTGATAGTTGCCTGGGAGAAGAGCCCAACCCCCCCCTGGCTCCAGCCTCCTTTCAGGGAGTTGTAGAAAGCGATGAGGTCTCCCCTGAGCCTCCTCTTCTCCAGACTGAACACCCCCAGCTCCCTCAGCCTCTCCTCACAGGACTTGTGCTGGAGTCCCTTCACCAGCCTGGTTGCCCTCCTTTGGACCTGCTCCAGGACCTCAATCTCCTTCCTGAACTGAGGGGCCCAGAACTGGACACAGGACTCGAGCTGTGGCCTCACCAGGGCTGAGTACAGGGGCAGAATCACTTCCCTGGACCTGCTGGCCACGCTGTTCCTGTGGTTCACCAGAACCACAGGAATTTACACGCTGAGTAAGGAGGTAGCCTGACATGTTGTGATCCATCTCCTAAATCAATTCCTCAGTGAGGCATGAATCCTTTTCTCAAACACCCTCTAGTACCAGCTGAGCTGTGTACGGGCAATGCTGAGCAATGACAGTCAGAAACAATCTCCCCCTGGAGCTGTAGGACTCAAGAATTTTCTCCATTACTGAAATTCTAGTGCAGTGGCTGAAGCAGCCACTACAAACTACTACATATAAGGCAGAGGCTTCTACACAGAGACAGGTCAAGCTCTTAGACGCTCTACTTAAGGGACATCCACCAAGGTTTTCAGCTATAAGTGTACTTAGCTGATGGATGTTTTTAATTATTAATATTTCCCACTTCATTAATAAATGAGATAGTGCAGTAATCACTGCAGGAAACATACATAACAGGGGAAACTAATCAACAAGCACAGAAATGGTCACAGAATTACTTGAGGAACCCATGGCAAGCCCCAGATTAAAATCCAATTTCCTCAGTTTTGCTCATTAACAAATATACTGTTTATGCTATCAATTTTATAGCTCACTCTATGAAGCTAGTACTAGATGTCCTACTGACAGGAAGATATGTACTATTCTACAAGATAACAGGGGTCTGAGAATTTTAAGTGGGCCAAAATTTCCACTTACTTAAAACATGGCAACAATGGCCTTCAGCAACATCAGTCACTGCATTTATTTATAAAAATATATCATGTCCTCTGCTCTGCTATTCCATAGACTGCCAAGTTAAATTCATGATCCTGGGGCTTTTCTTCAAAGGGAACATCTTCCGGGCTCCACATGCCTAGAAGATGCTTTAGTCACCAGTATCAAAAATGTTACCAACAGCTCCACTCCCTGGTGCAACAACCTCACTACATGAAGCATGAAAACCTCCCAGGACTGTTCCCAAGGGTTTCTGTAAGGCAACAACTACACACCTACAAAACCCCAAACCCATCACTAACTCCAACTGTGAGTTTAAGGAATACTACTTTGACCTTGTATTTTAAAATAAACATATAGTAGCACTTACATTAAAACTTTAAACAAAACCCACCACACTGAAGCTCTGTATGAACAGAGAGAATATCTGCTCCAAGAGGTGGCAGAGATGAAAAAAGAAACAGGAATGAGGATACAAGGACCAACTGACAGATGCTGGAAAGCTCAATGGAAGCAGCTGAGACTGAGCTGTGAACCTCAATAAAATGGGACAGACTCTCTTGACTTCCAACATTTAGGAACTGATATTTCAGTATCAAAAACCAAACAAGACAGAACTATGGGAGAAAATGCAGATACCTGCTACAGTCCAAGTATATGGAAAGGGGAAACAATTTTTTCCTCAAGCCATTTGAATATCTATGCACCACTACCACTGTAATAGGAAGTGACATAAGCTCACTTAGTTATGAACAGACATCTGCCCTTACTTTTCGTTGATCTTCACTCCAACTTTGTCCAAACCTATTTTTCTTGTGCATGCATCTCTTCCAATTGCTAGCAAGACCTGCAAAACAGCAATTAATATATTACTCCTTTTTTAAAACCTCAGCACTGCATCTGCATGTAGCTACATATTAATTACACTATATACTAAGAATCAGTAGCTATGGCTTGGTCACATTAAAAGTAATATGCTTGTTACCCATTGTACATTCGTAGAGTTCAGGACAAGCCAGACCATCATCATAACCTACTAATACTAGCTTTTAATGATTAAGATTAAATACAGCCATTAAATTACATCCCTGGAAAAATATCTGAAGAGTATTCTCAACAAATCAATTTGGGTTGGATTCTTTATTTTAGTTCCTTGCAGTTTTATACTGAAGTGTTGAACCGTATCTCTACCAGAGCAGATGACCCAGAAACACTCCACAAGAGAAGGGCTCTTCAGGAAGGAAATTGAGATGCTTAGGCAAGTAGAAAGACGATCAAATAACATTTGTTTTGATCAGGAAATGTAATTTACTTAAATAGGCTCTCAGCCAAGTCACTGACAAGAAAAAACTATTTGTTGAATACTATTTGTTTGAACATTTATTCAGAATGATGGACAGTCCAGGTCAAGTTCCTACTCATCCTCTCAACTTGGCTACCCTAACAAGCATAACAAGTTCCATACTGTCACAAGAAAAAGTGCTATGTGCTTTGCAGTTTTGGACAGCTGCCCAGGTAGCTACACAGACTTCTCATACAACAACTAAACCCTGAGCTTAAGGAATCTGAGATGTACTTCAAGTCTTTTACACAACCAAGCATGCCAGACCTTCAGAGCTGAAGGTCTTAGTATGCATCACACACAGCTCACAGCTACTATGAGTGACAGCATTGCAGTGAAAGATGTAGTAGCAATAAGAAATCCAAAGTTTCCTTAACAGAAAGATGGCACCAATTTGCTAGCTAAAAAGCTTTCACTACTATGGACCAGGAAAAATAGTATTACAACACTGCGGAACAGCACTGTTGCTATTGTTAAACTTCCTCATAACACACACCCTCAGATGAACTCAGGGCTTGTTATGGGATGACTGAGGCACTACTGAGGTAAATGAGGTCACTGGCACACAGTGGGTTTTGCAGTCTAAAATCCCAGGCTGGCAGATGCTTGTCTTCATGCACTCTGTGTAGTTCCAAATGATTTATTCACAAACTTTTTCTTTTTTTTTTTTTTCCAGCATCAAGGCTTAAGAAAATGAATAGGGTGAGGAGTGATGGAAACAGTCAATCAAACATATAATGGCATACCTGCACACTGCAATTTTACTGTTTAAAGTGTTTAATGAAGGTTCCTGACTGACTTGCCACAGGGCATTAGTTGTTTTTGTGAAGAAGCTGTGTCAACAACAGGTCTTGAGAAGACATGACACTTGTTTGTTTAGCTCTTGCACAGACCATTGATTTCTGCTAACTCCAGAACATGCTTTAGTTACAGTATAAGTTATTATAAATCATTACTTAGAGCTTATGACAAATATCCCACTGGGAAAAAATTCTGCAACTGGTTGCAAATGATCAGGTTCATCTACATCCCAAAGCTAAAAAACAGGTTTCAAAAGCATGTAGGTGATCTGGTAAGGCACATGGGAGTCATGTCTATGCTGTGTAATTAGCAATACTGTAATGATTAAAAATAATTTTAAAAAATCTATGCCATGGATAAAAATACTCCACAAAATACTAATATGAAATGGAAGACTGTTCCACATTGTTTATGTATACAGACAGGACTTACAGTATTGTATTCCCCTTCAATTATTTCGTTCCCCTTTGTGGACTTGGCTATAACTTTCAATATTCCAGGAGTTCCTTCTTCAATCTGCTTGATCTAAAACATTAAAGAAAAAAAAAAAGGTTAGTTTCAAAAAAAGTTATGCAAATGTATCTTTGTCCCACCACATATCTTACCATTAAAAATAAGTGTTTAACTGTAACCTAAAATTCAAGCATTCATTATAAAGATATTTTCACCCTTCTCTAGAATTATAATTACTTTCATATTGAAACATTTTGGGATATCTCCATGCACTTATTCTTACGAACAAGACAGTAAGACTTTGTTTCTGTTTACACAAGGTCATTGATAGCTAAGTTCTTGCCAAAGACCACATCACCTGCTACAAGGGGAGAGGAGGAAGGGAACTCTTCAAAAACCTGGGAACCGCATCATTTTCTTCAACCACACCTTGAAAACTATTGTGCCTCCCATCCACGGGAAGCCTCAGTCACAGCCCAGCCATTTACAGGCTTTTGCCCTGTTTGAATGGTCTCATAATGGTATCTTAAAGCTGGCATGGCCTTGCAGGAGAGGGCAGCAGCTGCCTCTAAATGGCTGAAAAAACACACCAGCAGCTTAAGAAAAAAACTCTTCAGGGTTGCCTAGAGTCAGCATAAATAAATATTCCTAGTTTTAGCTATGGATCCAGCTGTGTGCTCTCGCTCAAGTAATGCAGCAGGTTACTGCCTATGCCAGCAAAAGATTCATCTTTTTGCAACAGTGCTTTTTGTTCGGAGAAATAAAAAATAAAAGTTTAATTAAAACCAAACAAAAATCCAAGTACCCTCCCTTCCACATCCCTTCCCTCCATATACCAGAAAAATAAAGCAGAAAGAGGAATAACACTGGCTTTTTTCCCCAAACACCCCATTTTCCTCTGCTAAATACATCAACTAAACAAGCAAATGGACTTTGAAGCTATATAGGTAGATTCCCTTTTGTCCTCACTAATCTTCACTGGACTGAGAGAAAGGATTGGGAATCCTCAAGTGACAGTCCTTTCCTTACCCTCCCAGGAAAAGAAAAACCACCTAGATTCTTCCCATAGTTGGATGCACATACAAGAGACAAGTACATGTGATGCACTTCATTCTGGGAAACCTTTAGTGTTCATTCTACAGAAGAAAAAAGTTCTTTTCAACAGCTGCCCTAGCTCCTACTTCATATTAAGTATTTGAAAGCAGAAAAGGAAAAATTTCTGGTGAAGTTCTCTTTTAATTAAAAAAACCTTAAAGCCTTCTTTGCCATCCTACCAACTTTAAGAGATCACTATATTAAACCTCTACTATTAAAAGAAAGCATTATTTATAAGAGTTCATTTTCTGTCTTCAAACGTCCCAGTGAAGAGTTTTGATATGCAAAACACACATAAATTCCAAACCAGTGTTTGAAAGAGATGAGAAGACCTAATAAAAACATATCCATCAATTTAATTTTAAGGATCTACTCAACTGAAAACAGACAGTGGCAATATGCTACATTAATGAAATATTTTATTTCCCTTGAAATCAAAGATATGTAGTGAAGGGGCAGGGTAAAATACACAAATGTGCCTTTTCTGGCTAGAGTGATGGTCTCCTCTTTGCAGGATATATTTGGAGAAGACCACTCAGCATTTAGTTGAAATGATCTGGGTTTTTTAAGATCACCTTCTTCCTTTCACAGTCCCCAGAAGCAAAAAGCTATGTCTGAAACAAAAGCTAGATAGTCATCCCTGCTTTTCATACAACATGGGATTTCTACAATGCAAACAAGCATAAAAAGCAAAGTTCCCTGAAATATCCCACTTTGACTTTCACAGCAAAGCTCTCACACTCTGAGATGGTCAAATCCACAACGTGGCAACTGGCAAGAGCATTTTTTAAGTTGCTCTTGATATTGCCAAGGGAGAAAGTGAAGAGTTGTCACTCAATGTAATGTTTTAATCCCCTAAGTGTTAAACTCAATAACATGCTGACTTAACGCCAAATTGGAAACTGCTAATAAATTATCTCCTGTTTCATAATAATTAAGCACTAATTATTGTGAAAAAAACATTAAGAAAAATACAGTTAGCACTCTCTAAAGTCTTTGATAGGTCAATTTTACATTAGAAAAGCTCCAGAGCTTATCTAATCTGCTTTTCAACATGAATTTGCCTATACATGTACATAAGTAGCAGCACCAGTGCTCCTACTGAGTTCAAAGGAAATCCATCAAGTATTTAAGGACTGCCTAAATAAAGGATATAGATGGATCCTTATGAAGCCCATTTATTTTTCTGGATAGTCCACTGGCCCTGGACACATAAGCAGTATTTGCTGGCTGACACTCTGAGAACCAGCAATGAAAAATATGACTAATTTGTGATGCACTGGCCCTAACATTACAGGATATTATGAATCTGTTTAATTACCAGCCTGCAAAAAGTGTCACAGATTTCAGGAAAACTGCTGATTTAAGTATATTTAACATTTGCAAGACCAGGATAAGCAGGAGTAACAACACTTTTAATGCAACACACACCAACCCATCTATTTCTGATAATGAATGAATAATGAATAATAATGAATTCTAGAATCTCACAAAACCTTATATTAAGAATGAATTGTACCTTTCATTTACATAAGATTCATGGACTTACTTGATTTAAACAAAAATTAACCCATACTTCATAGTAACGGAACTTTTATTGCAAATTCAGTTTTTTTAATTCACTACAATAATTTTTTTATTCACTACAATAATTTACATCTTAAAACATTATGATAGGCATACTGCAAGCAATTGTAGTCATGTATCACTTTAAGCCTACCTCAATTGGCACAAACTCCCTAATAAAGGTGATTCCATGTTCTTCCATATATTCACCAATTTTGTTTGCAATATCCTGGTCAAATCCTCTTAAGAGAATGGATCTCACCATTACAGTGACATCTAGTCCAAGACCTGCAAGAAATCCTGCACATTCCAAGGCAACATAGGAAGCTCCAACCACCAGGGTTTTCCCTGGACAGTAAGGCAGAGAAAAAAGGTCATCACTGGCAAAAAAAAAAAAAAAGAAAAATAAAAAAAGAAAAGGAAAAAAGAAAAAAGGGAAAAAAAAAAAAAAAAAAAAAAAAGAAGGGGAAAAAGAAAAGAAGGTTAGAGACAACAGGAAGAATATATTGTGCTGTATATTAACTCCTTCCACAAGAATAGCATTGTATTCTTGTTCCTGCTCACTAAAACACTGAACTATTTATTCTGGAAACTGAGATGGAATACAAGCTCAGCACATGACAAATCAAAAATTTCTAATTAGGAGTGCACACAAAAATAAGAGCACAAAAACAATGCACCACTACAAAAAACTTGGGATTTTTTTTTTTTTACCAGAAACTAAGGACAAATTGTTAAAATAAGGTAGGTTGTTGGTTTTTTGTTCTGTGAATCTTGCTCCAAATACTTTGGTGAAAACTATAGCTCCTGAGAGCTTAAAGAAAGCTTAAAGGATTCAGCCTTAAAAGAAAAATACCACCCTCACTTCTCTGAAGTCTTATCCTTTTACTAAAGCATTGCACACAGTGTCAAATATACACAGACAATAAAACAAATGCAAATTACAGTAAAAGGCAAAGATGGAGGTACAAAATTATGGAAAACATGCTTATTTGCCTGCTTTCCATTTCTTTCAACTGCTTCATCGAGCTATGTCAGTTCTACCACACTTTGAGCCTAGGCTACCAAATCAGGGCTTCTCAAGGAAGCAGGGACACATGGAGGCATCAAGCTTGCTAAACAGAAATTTAGGCAGAGTTTTGCACTGCAGTTCTCTCTCAATTTAAATCTAAAATAAGTGTCTCTTTCTCAGCCAACAATTGTAAAGTCTAAATAAAGTTGCTCTCTGCTAATGTTGTGGTGGAATAAAATGTGACTTTACAATAAACATTGCATCATGGTTCCTACTGCCCAGGTAACCCACAGCAGGTTACACAGACAGCCTCAATCTTACAGTCTTTAACTGGGGCATTGCTGGCTTTTCCAACTTAATGCTATTTTGAAGCATCACTTTATGGATTATGTTATCTGTTACTTTTAATTTCACTACTACTTGATAGAAGGCAAATATACAATATAGTGGTTTGGTTTCACAAGGATTATGTCAGTTACCTACTTAATTGCCATAGGTTTGCAAGCATGTTATTCCAACCTCTGTTTCTACATTAAGTAGTTTAAAAGTTACTCTGACATGAAAGCACATTTTGTTTGCATATCACTTGCTTTTGGTCAGAATTGTGCTAGAATTCCTCTGTCTTACCAATTAATCAGATATTTGAAATGGGTTTTCCCAAAAGCTGAATTAATTTCACTGAATTAATGACTGACTTTCCCTAACAAAAAGTTACATAGGAAAGAAAACCATCAACAAGGCAGTCCAGGTCTTGCTTCACCACCTTCTCTTTGAGATAGTGCATTTAAACATGGTAAATGACTTCATATTTCTCCCCATTTTACCTGCTAATGCAGTATTCCTTGTCTCCAGGTATACCCAGATAGCGTGGTCGTTCACCAGTGGCAATGAGAAATCTCTCAGCAGTATACAGCTTCTCAACTCCTCTTTTATTTGTTGTCTGTGGACAAAATATTAGTCACAGAATCATAAAATGATTTGGGTTGGAAGGGACCTTAAAGATAATCCAGTTCCAATCACCCTGAATGGGCAGGCACACCTCCCACTAGACCAGGATGCTCAAAGCCCCATCCAACCTGGCCTTGAACACATCCACAACTACTCTGGGGAATCTGTTCCAATGTCTCACCACCCCTACACAAAAGAATTTCTTCCTGATGTCTAACCTAATTCTACCCCAGTTTAAGGCCATTATCTCTTGCTGTATCACTACATGCCCTTGCAAAAAATCCCTCCCCAGGTTTTTTTTTGGTCCCCTTCAGGTACTGGAAGGCCACTTTAAGGTCTCTCTGGAGCATTCTCTTCCCCAGGCTGAAAAACCCCAACTTTCTCAGACTGTCTTCATAGGAGAGGTGCTCCAGAGCAAAGCAAGTTAGTCCAAAGTGAGTGTTTCACAGTTCTAACACAGGAAAAAATATCCTATTTGAAAAACATCTCTATTCAGAAAGTACTACACAAGATCCAGCAAACACTGTTATGGAGTACCTTAACTGTGTGTGGCCCAACAAATTCTCCATATGCATTCTCATATGTGACTTTCTTGTCTCTCAGTGCAACCCGATAGCCCCAGTTCAGTGAACTGATGTAATTCTGAACAGCTTCTGTCATGACCATCCAGTTGTGTTTGACTGTGAGAAACAAAAGAGAAAGGTTCATCTTTCAGTCTGGAGTTCTTTTTCTACAGCCAGCCTTGTATTCTCACACAGGTATTTTTCATGGTCCAGTTACCACTGCCTTATTCCTTCTTTGTTTCAGGGTAACTCTACTGGAATTCAAAGAATGACAACAGTGTGGACAACACAAGAGGTCACAGTGGAACAGGTATAACTTAAACATGAAAAATTTAGGCTTACTGCATTACTGATGGTTTTCTACAGACACATGCTGGGAGCAGGTGACATAGCTCTACAAATGAAGACTACACATCTCTGAGAGGTGCCTCTGCAATGTTCCTCACTACAGCATTACATCCCAATAAATCCCAATCCAATAACCATGCACATTAGAGCTAATACAAAGTAAAATTTATCTTCTTATACAGTAGTGACAAAGACTGAGGGAAACAAAATCCTTGTCTGCAATTACGAGTAAGTTTTTAATAGGGGACATTCTGAGGTGTCCCCTTAGATGATGTGTTACCTTACCAAAGATGTGGAGTAGTATCATATTGCTTCTATTCACACAGCAATCTTTTCAAATACTATCATGATCAGGAGCTATTAATAAAAAAGATTACATGCTGCAAGGCAAGAAGCCCCATGGCTTTAGACTTGAAAAGTGCTTCAGTTTATGTGTAATCTCTCTGAAGTTTCCTCACATTGTTAAAGCCAGCTTAAGTGCAACAAGCAGCCAACTGTGAAAAGAATCTCCAGATCTTCAGCAAAAGTGAGAAAACTGCAAAAAATGTTTTTCTTCTTTACCTTCTTCTGTAAACTGCCATCCAAATTTGCGTGAATCTTGCAAAGCTTGTCCCAGTAAAGCTGCCTGGTGCATCAATTTTTTAGGTATACAGCCCACATTTACACATGTTCCTCCAAGACCTGAGGGAAAAGAACAGAATGTATTTTTTCACACTAGTGTCACTGATCTCAAAGGAGAATCAGTCTCTGAGTAAAGCTCCTTTATAATAAGTTTGCAGTGAGGAGAAATTTACCCCATGAGTTTCCCAGAGGTGTAGGCACGACAAAGTCCAGCACCATCACATTCTTTCCATATTTGGCAGCCTCCTGCAAAATAAATTAAATAAAACACATATTTAAATATTAGAGGTTAAATCTGGAGTAGATTATAATATCACACATTGCTGAAAAGCTTTGTGACTTTTAATTATGCAGTAATGAATGATTTGCAAGGGAAAAGCCAGACAGTCATTAATCTTCCGAATTAATCTGTGTACTCAGTATGGAAAAAAGATGAAAGGAAAAAAAATAGGCATTCATCCTGCTACACATCAGCATGGCACCAGCTGGTACACAGAAGACTCTGGGAGTTAAACATCCTCTCTCCTCCATCCTGTCAGTTTGTTCCCACTATTTCCCAACATGCCCCATTTACTTTTAACATTTAAAAAATTTAAGAAATTCTTCATTAAACCAAGTTTTGCCTTCAAGGATGGGTTCTCAAACATTTGTTTGAAACCATACAACACGAAGGCATAAGCAAGCATCTGGCCAAGTATTACAGCTGTGCTTATCCAATCTTCTTCCTTGAAGCAGGAGGGAACACTCAATTTTGAGAACAATTTGTAGCTATCAGGATCAGCTCCTGTTCTTCAAGTTAGTCAACCTATGGCTAGCTGACTTTACTGTCAGGATGTACAGATGTCATCCAGATTAGAAAAGTGGTTTATTCCATTATACTTCACCTGAGAAGTTTCATTAGCTCCTTTTGTGCTTCTTAAAAAAAAGGCAATATCAACAGTGATAACTGGTACCAGAGAAAAACACTTAATCACTGCATAGCTGGGAAACAGCAATAAGAGATTCTGCCATGAGATTCAGCAAAATAACTTTGATACTTGGAGTAACCACAACCGTGCTGCATCACATGATGCATTCTTAGGCTTGTAAGCAATAACAACTATAGGCACAGGACATTACCCTAAGGCCTTGGGTTTGGTTTGGGAGGAGCTGGACTGCCTTCAGCATTACGTTACCAGCAATACTTGTTAATCCAAAGAGATGACAATCAGAATTTCAGTTTTAAATATGACTTCCTTCATGCAAAATACAAATTGTATTTCAAACAATACAGGCTGTATACAACTTTGAAAAATATTGATGCACTGGATTTCTGCTTCCAAATAGAAATTCAAAGTTGGCCAAGAAGGGAACTTCTATCCATCAGAAGCACCTTTGAGAAAATTCCTCAGAAAGGTGCATATGGACTGAGATGAGTTATTAACGTTCCTATATAATGATACCTCTTATATACAGCTCAAAAGAGCTGAAGAAGTGCTAACTAACCAGAATCCATGGATTCCCAAGCTTACACTCTGCTATATGGTCACATAATACCATGCAGCATTGTGTCACCACCTGGGTAGAGATCACAAGCAGACAGAACCACTTCTCTTCTGCAGAGTGATAAACCCATGGTAACCAAACCTGCCCCGTTGGCTTTCAAACCTTACTGGGGTCAGTCCAGTGCTGCATGAACACAACTAAACTGCTTAGGGCTGGGGCTGTGATGTGTGAGCTGATAGTGGTGGCCTGGCACTCTGGTCTGGGTCTCTGGTGGCACAGAGTCAGCTTGGCAGGGCTTGCACTCACCATGGAGATATGTTCCCAAAATAACAAGCTCTGTGTAGGATACAGAGAAGAAAAGGGAAGATGTGCACACATTTAATCAGCCTAGTTAAACTGCTACAAACCTGAAAGTAGATACCTGGAACTTGGTATAAGAGCCATGTAGTTTTTTCTTCTTTCCTTTGCTTTTAAAGCATTGTATGTTAAATAACTAAAAAATTAATAATCTAAGTCAGAAGTTCATGCCTGTAAAACAGTTTCATTTCAGCTCTGTGAAACTGATTCACAGTACATACATTACTACTTAGAGCAGTGATTACTTTATTGACCTACAGTCTTCTGCTCTGCTCTACAATCACTTGAGAACACTAAGAAGCAATATACTTTATACACTGAGCTGAAGGAATAAGGCAATTTATCTTCCTACCTACACGCCTTTGCTGTCCCACAGCTGAAAAATGATGCAATAAACATCAGTGCTCTAGCTTCACAACCTAGCATACATATACAACAAAGCAAAAGAGTCTCCTTATGGAAATTTCAGTGGATGACTTGCTATTAATTCAAACAGGTTTTGCATTACTGCAAACTCCCTTTTATTCTTGTTGCACTCTCCCATCCTAAAATATCGTCATCCTCTGAAAACCAATGTCTGCTTCAATGTGGGTTCTCAGAATTTTTGTGAATCTCATTTTATCTCCCATTCTATGCCGTGATAACAGTGCCCCTATCAGTGGGAAAGTAGTAAACTACTGAGATAGATTTTGGGCATCTTCCATTATAATAGTTTTTCTAAGAGACCAAGGTTTACTGTTAATCCAATGCTACGCTGTAATATTCTCTCCTTATTTTCTTCCATTCCACAATTATCTCCTTTCCTTCTCAAGAACAAAAGAAATGTCTCTTGTCTGGAGAAATAAGACAGCTCCAGGTCTTGAGCAATGAAATAGTTTTATGCCTAGAAATGCTCGATTCACTTCTATGCAGTTAATTCTACCTCAGGAGAAGAGGCAAAATGTGTATAATTACTGATGTAAAGGAGAGTTACTGACTTACATTAAATTTCAGTAAGCTTCAAATATTTGGAATAATGACAACCCCCCTGCCATGGGCAGGGACACCTCCCACTACCTCAGGTTGATCAAAGCCCCATCCAACCTGGACCTGAACACTTCAGGGAGGAGGAAGACACAACATCCCTGGGCAACCAGTACCAGTGTAGCTGTGGATGTTTGTGTATATTCTACACCACTGTGGATTCTTTTAACTCACTCTAGATATACTTCTACAAGCAATATCCTATCCAAAAATTATAAATTATTTGGCTACAGGCAGGAAGTACCAGACCCTAGAAATTAAGGCTGAGATCCTAACTCTGCCTAAGTATAGGCAAAATCTCCATTCATGCAACTATACAAGCTCACAAATCACAAAGTCTTCCCCATTGTCAGGAATTAAAAACAACATACACAACTATTACACAACAGATAGTACTTTCAGCTAAAACTCAAAACCTGATGTTAATTTTGAATAGTTTTAAGAACTTCTGCCCCTACAGTATTAAAGATGCCCAGATACAAAACACTGAGGATGTCAACAACCTACTTACAAGGAAAGCATAACTTAGTGTTTTCTCTCTCATACCTTGGCAGCTGCCAGACCTCCTGAGCCTCCACCAATGACAATGAGGTCATAGTTGTAAGAATGTGGCACTGATGTCGGTCCATTCATTTCCATCAGTTTCTGTGGCCAGCCTTCCTTATGTGCCTGAACAGAGAAAACCAAAAGGATTAGGGAAACGTTACCACGGTGTTCAAAAATTATGTTTTCAGCAGCAAATATTGTAATAAGTGAACATAACTCCATCAGAATTTTCTGAGTTCTGCTTTTAATTAGATTTTAAAATGTCATCTTCTTAATCCACCCTTGAATAGCTCAGCACTTTTTAGGTACTGAACCATGAAATTTATTGTTCATTGGAGCCCTGGGTTTCCTTGCAGTCCTTAGTTTTCCATGTTATCACAACTCCAGTGCCTCCTCATACTGTGTACTCCAGAATGAGATACATACCTGCTGACACAGGCATTCCATTAGTTTATTTTACTCTTTTCATCTCTCCTGACTTTCCTAATTAGTGTTTTTCCCCTCTGTCTGCATACATTAGGAGGCAAATGAAACAATCATATTCGAAGTTGTAATAAAGCAATTACCAGCCTTACCAACTGAATGAACAGAACTGAAGAAAACAATTTCTTAAAACTACATTTTTGCAACATGCCTGGGTTTTTTATTGCTTTGGTTTAGCATTGTAACTAACTCTGGTGTCAAATGGCTCAAGTGTGATCACTACTGTTTCAAAAGAGATTGTTTTTCGTTTGTTTGCTCATTGTATTTTTTCTTATTTAATCACACTAACATTACTACAGGAAAACAATCTCTAAGTCATAAAATCCAATTTGATGGCTCTATGCCATAAAGAACATGGCACTGTCTTCATAAAGCCACTTCCTGAAATGAGGCTCTGTACTTAATTTGCAAAGCTCCAAGTTATCAGAGCTTAGAATCTTCAATCCTTTGGAGTTACTGGCAAAATTTTCAGTGCCTCTCAAGCTGCAGGTCAGCATCTGAAGTGAGTAAAAATCAAATCTCTCAGATGGTGTAAGTCAGCAAGTGTCAACTAAATTAATGACAGAAAATTTAAGACCAAAAAAGTAAATAGAAAAGCCCATACTTAAGTCACTTCACAAATCTGCTCACTTTTATTCCATTGTTTCCCTCTGCCTAACTAGGTAGGCAGTTCAGTACTACAGCAATAGCCATGGCAAATAAAAGGAAAGAAAAAAAAAAAAGGAAGAGCCAAGAAGTTTTTCATCCTAATTTTTTTCATCTTAATTTTGTTTTGCATTAAGCAGCCTGCATGCTCAAGCCATTCTACTGTCACCTTCCTCAGAGGTTCGATTATTCCCTGTGACCATAGCTTAAGAGTGTCTGATCCTAGAGAATGCTGCCAATGCAACCATATCACTGAAAAAATCCCCTATCCCTCCAGCAAACTACACAGTAATGTCAGCATAAATTCAGACCATGCATCTGCCTGTAGTAAGTTACATTTTAATAGTATTTCATAACCCTAGGTAGCAAGTTAATAGTAGAAACAAAACCTAGAAAACACCTGTGGATGTTCTGAGGACATCAAAAAAGAACTCATCTTCCTTCCTCTTCTCCTCCACCACCCCCATACATGCCACTACTACTTTGTGCTTGTTTGCTAACAGAGCCAACCTCAAACTTCCTTTGGCAATCAGAGTGAAAAAGGAGCATTTATTCTATTATGAGATGCAGTTTCGCTTTATTCGTATTTAGGGATGTAAAATTAGAGAAAGTATGTCATTCTCCTCCAAAACACACCTTGTCTGCTCAGAGGAAACAGGATGCTGTGTAGCTCAAGGGCAGACTCACTCCTACACAGTCATCAGGCACAGATACCAAGATGCACAGAAAGAAACTTACCCACTTACCCAGGAATTTTGCTTCGATCACTACTTATATCACAGTACTTTTTTTTTTTTTTTCCTTCCAAGAAAAATGCTTTATGTTTTCACATGTAATAAGAAAATTCAGCTTTTATTCCCTACGGTTTGATTCATTTTCCATTAGTTCCTCATGATCATTCTTCATTAAACCATACTCCAAGTTTAGAGAAAAGTAAATTAGAACCTTCCCCTCTGAAAACACCTCTTTAAAGTGGCCAGAATCTTGAAAAATTCTGGTTCCATTTACTGGGGGAATTTGTTCATGACCACAATCCCATCCAGAGAACAGATCTTCTCCATCCTTCTCCCAAGAACTACCATTTTTAATAGAAAGCCTGCATTCTCATTATTTTTCAGTGCCAATACTAAACTGTAGACTTTAAAATGTATCTCTGCCCTACCTTTAAAGTCTTCTCATCATCTCCTCTTTTCTTCTCCCGTACAAAACCAACTGGCTGTGAACCTTCTGCTGTTCCTTCCCGCTGTGCTTCTTGCAACTTCTGAGCTCCCTCTGCGGAACAGAATAAAAAATAACATTGTGTCTGGAGAGACTTCCTTTATGAAGGCTTCGATCCTCAAGCAAAATTATCTGGGGGAGTGGCCAGGCGGCTTCCTCCTCAGCCCTCTCCAGGGAGCATTTCCTAAGGCAACTGGTGAGTCATTTGCAACGTTAGGATGACTTGGTATATTTTTCTCTTTAGTAAAATCCCCCCCTGAGATCTGGCTGGGATTTCAGCAAGTTTTGCCAAACCACCAGTATGCTTGGAACACAGCGAGGAAGTAAGGTCTGCTGGTGCTAAGGCTGAAATATTGGTCTCAAGGGGAAAATTATTATTTTTACCTTTCTTGCCCCAAAAGTGATTGTCTTATGATGTGCTGTCATTTTGTTTGGTCTCATGCTTTTTAAACAGAATTAAAAGGTGTTATTTTTCTCCTTTTTTCAGTACCATTTATTGATATATTTGGGATTTTTTGTGCAACCATCACCCCCCAAAATAAATTGCTCATATTATGAAATATTCCAAATAAATGTATTCAGAAGTCTGGAAAAGATCTGTTTGCCAACAACTCATAAGTCATTATATATATATAAAACTCAATATATATATGCGTTACATTTAATAATATATATATTTACATATTTTGTTGGAGATACATGTATCTCCAGTAGAAAAGGTTAAGCATATTAATGGAAAGGAAAAAAAGAATGTCTTTAGAGGGTGTGATACTTTGATATGGCAGAGAAAAAGAAAAAGTAAGAACATCTCATACTTGATTGGAACCCATTATCAGCTCTGCCTTCCTCTACATAACTCTGAGTTACGTTAGGCTTAATTTCCAACAAGTGGGTCAGCACACACTTGCTTGTACTGAATCACACACATACTTTGCAGTGCATTAATTGTCAAACTCTTGACACGTGCACATACTTGGACAAACAGCTATACTGAGTGCTTACATTCCGTGGCACTGAGCCCACAAACCTGAAAAGTGTTCACACACACACACTTACACACATGTGCACAAATCCAAGAAGGCACTCACTGAAAATTGGTCTGTAATCCTGGCATCTCTGACTTCTCTGAAACCTGGTGACAAAATTCCTCTGTCTGTACTGGTACTGGGAAAAGTACTTTGCTGATGCTGGTAAAGGGATTTAGAGATCAGAATCCCTGCACAATGGTTGACAGTAATATTAGTGATGGATAACACTTGGCCTATGGAAGCTTGGGGGAGGAACACGGAAATTAACTGTGTACCTACACACTTGTATAAAAAAAGAAGACCTAGAACACAGGGTTTGAACACTGATGACAGTCTTCACAAGGGAGAACTGGTTTTCTTCAACATATTATCACAGCTACAGTACTGCATGTACCTGAATATTTTATTCCTGTAACAAGTTTGAACAACCTCAGGAATGTTCATCTAAAACGGTCTCCTCAATGAGATGAAAATCTAGTTGTTAGACAACACAAGCTTTTATAAAAACATCTCTAATTATTTTCAGGTAGACCTGTACTAGAGGTGCCTAGCATTAGCAAAACCCACAGGCAACTATAACCTCTGGCAAAGACTTGAAAGAGTCTGGATGCGGGCGGGTGCTGCAAGGAGCTGCTCCCTTGTTAGCCTGGGCACCTTGCCAGGGGCAGGATGACAAAGCAGAAAATACTTGGCATGTCACATACTTGCTCTCCATAAAACACCCTTCGTTAACAGCAATTAAAATAATGCACAGTCCTGGTGAATCGATACTTTCCCGAAATCAAATCGCCAGATACCTTTTTTTCTGCGAGGTTACTGAGGACCTGGAACAAGGATCCTCTCTGCATGGTCCTGAGAGATGCAGCAGTGAAGAAGACCTGATTACTGCAGCAAGTCTGCAGCAACTCACAGCTACTGCAGGAAGATCAGGTGAGGTTCTTACCCACCACTAACACCATCTTTGGTTTTTGTTAGTCCCCATCAAGAAGACAGTGGCTGTTGAGTGCTACCTCACCATCAACCTGCCAAGTTCTCCTTGACATGGGGTGAGCCCATCTAACACATTGCTGCTATCAAAAAGGGACAAACTTATTCTCTTCCACTACCCTGGTTTTTTTCCTTTTTTTGCTGGTAGCAGCAGAACTTCCAGTTTTGCTCAGCAGCTTGTTAAAACAGAAAAAAACCCCAAAACTTCTTTTCAGCACTTACCTAAGCCAACTTCTGAAGCAGACTGCACTAGGGCTCACTGCTGCTTCTTGAGGAGCACTGACAAAAAATAACTACAGTGAAAGAACTATAGTACTTTTAATCTATATCCTTCCTTACTGGGAATGAGCTTCCTCACAAGCCTGCTACCAAGGCCTCTGAATTTTTGACTGTCAGTTGTGTAACTTCTGACAGGGCTGAAAAAAGGCACAGCTGGTTTCAGAAGGCCTCCACCAGGCAGGAACAGGAGGGGTCCAAGGCAATAGCCCACAAGAGCTTTGTGAGCAGAACTGCTTCAGGATAAGAATCCTCTCACCCTGCCCACGCTGCCAAGAGGTTGCCAAGGCAGGATGTGGGGACCTGTGGAAAGCACATGCTCTTCAGCTGCTTGACATGAAGGTCTCAAGTGTTGCTTCAAGGCAAAGGTCTTCGCTAGATTTTCTGTGTCACCCAAAAGGACATGATCAGCAATCAACAAAAACTTCACATTTTTGGCAGCGTAACAAAAAAATAGCTGTCTCTACTCCAGTAATTCAGAAGATGCCTCTAGTTTTGTAATGCTTATGATCAAGCAGGTAACTTGCTTTATCTTCAGGCATCTGAGAAGTACAGACTACTTTCTGTTTACTTTATGCTCAAATGAACTTTTCAGGTGGAGAAACTTTCAACTTTTTCCTTCTCTCAGATGTGCTCATTTCTCAAACATTTGGGAGTGATAATAGCAGAGCCATTACCTCATCCAGACTACGACAAAGGAAAAAACCCCAAGCCTTTAAAATACACACCTCCAGCTTGAATCATATCACCGATGGATGCTGAGAGGCTGCCTTGCAGTCAGCTGAGCTGACAAAACACTGAAGGAACGGAAACAGGCAGGATGCAGGGAAGGATGAGATTCTCTTAAATTACCCCTATAGGAATCAAAACGCACCCACACTTCTCCAAGGGCCAGGATCAGTGGGTGGAAAATAAAAAAAATAATACTTAGAAATTGTCCTTTGGTGTAAGTTAGACCTTGAACTTGCTTCACAAGCATTATTTTTTACTGTGGCAGAGACACAGTGCAGCCTTATGGATAACCAAGAGAAGCAATGGAGTTGGCTACTGAAGATGTGTCAGGGCTTGCTTGGGTAAGGGCTGCATGTGCTTTGCTCTAGTGATCCTGGCCAAGAAACACTGATACCTTTGATGGGATAAACTAGCAGAGCCCTGTGGCTACTGCCTTTCTTTCCAAGTGCTGATTCAGCTCTTGGCTGCTATGTCAGAGGAAGTATAAAGATAGCTTAGAGGTACATTTGCCTTCTCACCTGAACTCAGCCAAAGTCTGAACTCATAACAAGTCAGTAATGTTAAGACAGACCAACCCGACATCACTTACACACCGAAAATTCAATGCTCACTGACAAGCACTGTTAATCAAGAGTGAATCACTGATGCTGCATGAATGCTACATCTGAGGGCTGGTGTATGTGAGCCCTGAATCTACACACAGGACCAAGACATATGTTACACGCAGTCACATAGGCTTCTCTCTGAAATTAACTACTTGTCTTTGACTATGTGTAAAGCATCAAGTATGATCACCACACAGACATCACAGAAATGGGATAAAATCTTTGCTTTCCTTCCTGTCAAATACTAAAACAAAATCTTACCTCAAAGCATCTTTTGCACCTACTTATTTAAGCAGAAGCTTACAGCAGTTGTATATACTCCATATAGTTCATAATTTTAGCCTGCAAGGAAAAAGTGGCGAATGGGACAAACAAGAACCCTTCACCTATGCCACAAAACCATGCATCTTTCCCAGGGCTAGAGGCTGTTTTTCCTAAAGAATCTCATAGTTTGCATATGCAAACACTGAGGAAGGAGAAGTTAAGAAAGACTGAGATATGCACTCATTCCTTAAGGCTGCTTGCTCAACTGTTCGCTGTAGTTCCAGTGAAAAACAAAGAACTTCTGAGCATTTGAATATCCTTCTCACCTGCAGAGTGCACAGACAGAGGCTGTGCAGTAACAGATGAGGCTGAACAGTGAAATAATTTTCATCTTTTTCTCCTTGGATCTCAGGTCTGTCCTATTATCCCAACACATGCAGTCTTCAGGTAGCACAAAATACCATGTACATAAACCAGAAAGCCTGTCACTTGCTTGACGTATTGCTGAAATGTTCAAAAGGTGTTTGAAATGATTGTGATAGGAAGCATCCCACCGGAAAGTAGATGCACAGGTTTTCTTGGCTGATCCAGAAGCCCTGCTTTTCATTCAAGGTGGGTCAGTGCTATGTCTTGAGGGCTGCAGTCCACTACCACCTTTGCATTCAAGAAGAATGAGAAGAGTTGCTGACAACTCTAAAAAGCTCTTTCTTAGCCTCTGTGCAGCCAGGCACTCATGCTCATAACCTGCCACATCCTGGTAGTCTGCAAAAGGAGTTCTGAAACGAGCCTCAGATCTTAGTTCCTAACAAAAGAAGTAATTCCTGCCTCCAGGCATTTAATTTCCTGTTGCCTCTCTAAACATCCATGCAGCCACCATGAACATCTACCCATAATACAAAAAAGTATTTTACTTTCCTGATTTCAACAGGGACATCACTGCAGAATCATAGAATTGTTTGGCTTGGGATATTAAAGATCATCTAGTACTAACCACCCTGCCATGTGCAGGGACACCTTCCACTAGACCAGGTTGCTCAAAGTACTCCTTGGGTTGTTATGAGAAGTCCTTCAAGACCCCTTCATGCCATAGTTACTCCAGAACTTGAAACCCCACTGCAACAAGACCTGGGCTTTCTCAGAGACTTTCCTAGTAGTGCTCTCACCACCAAAGTCCTCAGCAGCATCAGACAACTGGTACTTGCCCTAGGAAGTTTTCAGCCTTTATGTAATTGTTTACAGTAAAGAGTACAGAAATTAGCAAGGTTGCTCTAATTAGCACTAATAGGGCTGTTTTCGGTGAGCATAACATCACATGCTGACCACAAAAATTTCTAGAGCATCTATTGCTCTAACTCTATTGCCCTAAACAGAAGAAGATGCATAAACTAAGCAAAGGTAAACTTCAGTTTCTCTCTTCCTCAGTAGAAAGGCAGGTAAACTAATCAGATATCTTTGATCACTTCCATTTTCCATTGTATTTCAGCACTAAGTTATCTAGGTTATAAAAAACAATATAAAGCTTCTCTGCCTCTGGAATTCTTGTAAAGGCTGTAAAATTTTATATAAAGATTAGTATGCAAAATTTATAGAAAATTATATAGGTATTATATAGTAATTTTGATGTGGATTTTTGTCTATTCCCACCAAAAGTCACTTGCTTTTGGATTCAGCCATATTAGTATAATGCTCTGTCTAATCCATATCAAAGTAAGATACCTACTATAAGTGTAGATAGTACCATGCTCACTTCCATACTGGATCACCTTTCATTTGGGATGACCTGGAAAAGCTGAGCTTCCTGATTTTTTTTTTCCTTGAAATTCCTGTAGCTAACACAAGCCTGTGGCTACCACAAACTGTGATTAATACTCTCATGCAAATTTTTTTTTTTTCTGGCCCAGTAAATAAACAACTCTCTGACAAGAGGAGGAAGTATCACACTTGGTTAAGTGTGGCACCTGAGGCACAGTGAGGTGAAGCAGGGCTGGACAGGATCTCCTGGTGCTGGTGCTATTCATTAGTCCCTACAATGACTTTATTGTCTGTACCACAACTGAAGCCATTTATTTTTCCTACTCACCTCTTTGTAATCAAGGCTGCATTTGAGTGACTGAGAACATAAAAAAAACCAAAAAAACAAAAAACCAAAAAAACAGGTGGAAAACTGCTCATACAGAATCAGGTTATTTTTTGTTGATTTTGTTGGTTTTTTTTTTTAAACAAGATGATATGAAAAGTGAACATGGTTAAAGGAAAGGAAGCTTTCTGCAGGCAACCTCCCAGAATGGGCATGAAATTTAAGGCACCGTGAAAAAGTACGTGGGTCTTTAGCCTTAGAAGCCTGGGATTTTTTATTTTTTTTTCTTTCCAAGCAGGGCTTTTTTAAAGGGGGGAGGTGGAAGGGGGGGAGGAGGAACACCACTTATTTTAGTCCAAAATAATCGAAGTTTCTTGTGTTTGAAAAATGAAATTATTTGGGCGGAACAACTTAATCCTGCTTGTAGCAGCCTAGCAAACAATGATGTAGCATTTCTACCAGGTGAACAAACCAGGATAATCTAACAGGTCATTCCCCTCCAAACTGTCTTGCCCTTGAAGCCACACAACAAACAGATGTGATGCCAACAGGTTCAGGCAAAGGTCTGGCTGGAAACCGTTGTGAAAGAAACAGTGGGAAACAGTGAAAACATGACACCTTTGTGAGGTAGGATTACAGGTTTTCTTTGTGTCAGGCTGTGCACAACAGTGGAGGAGTGAAGGAAGTTAAGAGCTTCCTCCCCACCGTGATGCTGGGGATGGAAGGCCAGGACACAGGCGAGGTGACCATGCCAAACAACATTTTCTTGTCTGAGCAGCTGACTCAACAAGTAAAACAGGCAAGTTTGCTAGAAGGTGAAATGAGATGGGATCTCAGTTCACTACATAAACTAATTCATCAGCAGATTCTTATGAAAAGCTTAGGACTAGACTAGACTAAGGTACTCTTATTTCTTACAGAAACAGAAGTGTTTGCGTACTTCACTTATTTCTTCTTTTTGCATTTTTATCTTTTCATTTATGCGAACAAAAATGCTGGGTGAGATAGCATTGCAACAGCCAAAAATTACAAGGGGTTGGACAGTCTGACAGGTACTATAGATGAGTCCTACTACACAGTCAACACTGCAAGCACTACAGGAAAAGCAATATGCTAAGGAAAGCAACAGCTCTGACCTTTTTGGAAGACAAACAGAAGGTAAATCCAAGAGGAAGAGGAGGAAAAAGAGATGGCATCAGATGTAGCTTGGCAAGTCAGAGGATGGCTCTGTGAGGGAGACTTACAATGTGATGCCACATTCAAAAAAGGAAGTTACTGAAAGTATGACAAAGGAAAAAAACCCCAAAACCATGCAATGAACAGGCACTGAAAAAAGAATTTGCCAGGACTTATGTGAGTCAAGGTGCTACAGAGTGGGAGGCAGCTGCATTACAACAGGAAGGTATCAAAAACAGAGGAGGCATCAGAGAGAAAATTTTCTCAGATTTTATCTCATGATTTTATCTGGTAGTTGCTTTGTTTTCTGCAAGCACAACCAAAAAGATGGCAAGAAACCCTAACAAAGGGTGTTCAAGATGGGCTCAACGGAAGAGCAACATTCAGGCGGAAAAAAGCAGTGAAGTTTTACGTTCAAGGCAGACTTGAAAATAGAGAAACTGTAACAGTGTATTAGAAAAAAAGGGACCAATACCATATATTGTGAGCAGAAATCAAGGAGATGGCATAACTGTGAACAAGGGAAGAGGAAGAACATGGGCAGCCTTAATGCCACCTCCAGGAGTCAAGTCCATTCTACTCTTCTCCACAAAGAGTGCTATGACACATCTGCAATTGTTATACCTGAGCAGTTCACATGTAAATTATATGGTCAAGACATCTGCAGGAAATACTGCAAAAATAAAAATATTTGCGGCCTCATTACTCACACACTCAGCAACATAAATGTCAATGTAACTTAACCACCTTTACTGTTTGTACTCCAGCACAGAACTAGGATCACCAAAGTGGATCCCCTCTTACTGTGTCTCAGAGTTAGGCTGTATTCAGAGGCTCCGGTATTAACACTAAAATTGAGTGGGAACAGTTTCAAAAATACTTTGTTAATTCATTTTGTTGAATGCAACTCAAATTTCATTTCAAGTCCAGTAAAACTTCCCAGGTATGCCAGTGAGCAGGTGCTGTGTTCTGAGTGTCCAGTCCTGAAAGGAGCTAAGCAACTTCACCTTGACATGAAAGACAAAGAATAAGAACTGAAAAAAAATGTCTGCTCATAAAATCCATCTAGCAGGAGGATCCAGGGGGAAAAAAGCAGCATGAAAGCTTGAGTTGATGCCAAGGTGGAGTCTTGCAGAAACAAACAATATGTTTTATGAAGCAAAAGCTGCAACTCAGGCTATCCTAACTTTGAGGTGTGCAAATCTGGCACCTTGCTGTGTAGCTTTGATTTTCTCATTAATAGTTTTTGCAGTAAAATGCATGCTTATAACACAGAAAACCAAAGCAGTGCAGATATAAATTCACAGAAATCAGGAAAAGCATTATCTTCCAAGTTATTTTCATACCTTTACATCCACAAAACATCATAAATACTGCACATGCAAAATGCAATTAGTGAAGTAAACTCTATGCTATTTGAAGATTGTAGGCTAACATTTTTGAAAACACAAGCTAAGGACAAGAGAACATGTTTAATATCTATGTTGTGCAAAATATATATATGCATTTTATCTTAATATTTCTACTTTTCCCTGTGTGAGTCATAATTTTCCTTGCCAGTTTTGCTGTTTGCTTTTTAAAACATCCTTTTAGATCTTACTGTGAATTAATAAGTCTGAATTTATTATTCCCATTGTCAAATTGATGGAAGGGTAGGAATAGATCCAGAGAGTAATTAAGAAATTCTTACAGCTAGGAACGGCCCATAGTGGAAGGTGTCCCTGTCCATGCAGGGGGGTTGGAACTAGATGGTCTTTAAATTCCTTTCCAACCCAAACCATTCTGTGATGATTCTATGAAAATTTTTCACATTCTAGGGTCAGTTCAACAATGACTAATTAGCTTGTTTGAATTACGCTTGGTTTTAAGTAATTTACACATAACTATTCATATTTCTGTAATTATGTGGGTTTAGTCTTCTATTTAACCCCTTCAGCAGCACCCACCACTCTCCTCAGCCCTTGTCTTGGATGGGTATTTAAAACTTTGATATATTCCTTCGTGAAATATACATTGGGTTTGAGATAATAATCCACTGGTATGTGACCATCCCAGATGCAAAGCCACCTAGATGCTGCAACATAAACTTTGACGTCACAGTTTAAACCAACTTTCCTGGCAAATCACTTGAAGATGCTGCCAGCATTGCAGAATGGGAAGCAGGGAACAGCAATGTCTCAAACTGGAAAACCAAGACACAGCAAGCATATAAACAAAAACCCAAACAATATGTTCATTTAAGTCATTTAGCCTAAATGAGTCAGCTTCACAAGGCTGAAAAAGCCCATTAAGGTGCCAGATTTAGTTCTGTATTTGTGTCAGTAGATACAGCATCATTCAGAGGAAACAGGTTTGAGTAACTCCCCAGCAGTTTACTTCACCCCAGACTGTGCTATCACACCTGCCTAGCTTTCAGTATCTGATTTAAAGCTAAATTGGGTGTTTCTAAATCATAGCATAGTACTGCAAGCATTAGGAAAGGGAACTGTTGATGGTTACCCTAACTCATCTCCAGGTATTGCACTGCTTTGAAACTACAAGGACAACTGGTCTCTCTTGGCAGAGGGTTGAGAGTTTTCTTTTTTTCCAGTCCTTCCTGGTAGGGTGAAGGAACAGCCCCAGTTTTTCCAGTGCTGGGCCTTTAATTTAACTTAGAGGATTTTATGTGTGTATAATAGAAAAATACTAAGCAACTCGGAGCCATAATCATAAGCCTCTTTCATGAGTTTTACCTGCTATAAACCTCATCTTTGTATTTGCCAGTCCCTGCTGTGCCTCATGCAGTTTTACTGCACAGGCACCTTTGTCCTCTGCCAGTGTATGTTATATTATATATTATCTTAAGGCTACCAAGGCATTTTAGCTTCAATGTTCTCCAACTGCTGCACACCTAAAAAATACCTTTAAAATCTGACCCCTTGCCCAAGGACGTGGTAGAGCTGGAAACATGCCTTCAGTAGTAGAAGCTCCATTAAATACGACCTCCTAGGAGTGCTTTTCCACTTAAGCTGTACCACACCAGGTGTAATCATAGATTCATAGAATCATAGAATTAGCCGGCTTGGAAGGGACCTCAGAGATCATCAAGTCCAACCCTTGACCCACCGGAGCAGTTACCAGACCATGGCACTGAGTGCCACATCCAGTCTTTTTCTAAATGTCTTCAGGGACGGAGAATCTACCACCTCACCGGGCAGCCCATTCCATTGCCTGATCACCCTCTCCGTGAAGAAATTCTAATATCTAACCTAAATCTCCCCTGACACAACTTAAGACTGTGTCCTCTTGTCTTGTTGAAAGTTGCCTGGGAAAAGAGCCCAACCCCCCCCTGGCTCCAGCCTCCTTTCAGGGAGTTGTAGAGAGCGATGAGGTCTCCCCTGAGCCTCCTCTTCTCCAGGCTGAACACCCCCAGCTCCCTCAGCCTCTCCTCACAGGACTTGTGCTGGATCCCTTCACCAGCCTGGTTGCCCTCCTTTGGACCTGCTCCAGGACCTCAATCTCCTTCCTGAACTGAGGGGCCCAGAACTGGACACAGGACTCGAGCTGTGGCCTAACTAATCACAAGTTCATTTTCAGGCATTAATCACTTCGAGCTCATTATTTCTCTTTTTCGTCAGGTTTTATCCACCCACTGAGAGCACGGTGAACTCTCTACCCGAAGAGCCCTGGAGGACCTAAGTTCTGACTCCCAAGAGGTACAAAGCTGACTGCCGAACACTCCCATGTCCCCACTGCCTCTCCACCAGAGTGCTCCCACCCTGACACCTCCAGGGACCAAGGGGCCGCTTCAGCTCCCACCTAACCCCAAATCTTTCCCCCGCGCAGCACACGCGGAAGCCGCGCTCTCCCTTCAGACGGCACCGCTGACACCGGTTCCCCTGATACCCGGGGAACCCACTCGGAGCCCACCCGAGATGCTACCGTGGGCTCAGATGTCCTCCCCATCCCTACCTGCCGGGGGCCGTCGCTGCGGGACACCCTGGGGGTCCCTCCGCACCGCTTTGCTCTTCAGCAGCGCGCTGCCCATCGCTCCCCTCACCGCGCAGACACCGCGCAGACACCGCGCACCCGCCCTCCCTACTGCGCTCCCTCCCCGCCCCGTCCTACGCGCTCTTCGCCCCCGCCGTCCCAGGTCCGGTCCGGTCCGGTCCGTCGTGATGGCGACAAGCGCGGGCGCGCACTCAGCCCCGGGGCTGCCGCGACCCCTGGTGGCGAAAGGTTCGGGGACCGGCACCGGCAGCGGACCGGGGCGGGGAGCGGAGGTGCCAGGCCGGAGCCCGCGGGTGGGGAGCAGGGGAGTCTCGCCCTTGAGTTCTCCCCTCCTCCTTCTGCTTTCTGCTTTATTTGATCTCTCTCTATTTCCTAGGGGATCCTCCTGCTGAGACCCAAGGGGTGCTGGCATAAGGAAAGCAATCAGGAGGTGTTTTAGGAGTTGCTGAGGGACTCTTTTCTTTCCTCTTCTCTTCTCTTCTCTTCTCTTCTCTTCTCTTCTCTTCTCTTCTCTTCTCTTCTCTTCTCTTCTCTTCTCTTCTCTTCTCTTCTCTTCTCTTCTCTTCTCTTCTCTTCTCTTCTCTTCTCTTCTCTTCTCTTCTCTTCTCTTCTCTTCTCTTCTCTTCTCTCTTCTTTTTTCCTTTCCTTTCCTTTCCTTTCCTTTCCTTTCCTTTCCTTTCCTTTCCTTTCCTTTCCTTTCCTTTCCTTTCCTTTCCTTTCCTTTCCTTTCCTTTCCTTTCCTTTCCTTTCCTTTCCTTTCCTTTCCTTTCCTTTCCTTTCCTTCCCTTCCCTTCCCTTCCCTTCCCTTCCCTTCCCTTCCCTTCCCTTCCCTTCCCTTCCCTTCCCTTCCCTTCCCTTCCCTTCCCTTCCCTTCCCTTCCCTTCCCTTCCCTTCCCTTCCCTTCCCTTCCCTTCCTTTCCTTTCCTTTCCTTTCCTTTCCTTTCCTTTCCTTTCCTTTCCTTTCTTCCCTTTTCATCCTTTCTTTTCCTTTTTTATCTTTTCTTTTCTTTTCTTTTCTTTTCTTTTCTTTTCTTTTCTTTTCTTTTCTTTTCTTTTCTTTTCTTTTTTCTTTTTTTTTCTCCTTCCTTCCTTCCTTCCTTCCTTCCTTCCTTCCTTCCTTCCTTCCTTCCTTCCTTCCTTCCTTCCTTCCTTCCTTCCTTCCTTCCTTCCTTCCTTCCTTCCTTCCTTCCTTCCTTCCTTCCTTCCTTCCTTCCTTCCTTCCTTCCTTCCTTTCTTCCTTCCTTCCTTCCTTCCTCCCTCCCTCCCTCCCTCCCTCCCTTCCCTTCCCTTCCCTCCCCTTCCCCTCCCTTCCCTTCCCTTCCCTTCCCTTCCCTTCCCTTCCCTTCCCTTTCTTTTTTTTTGTTTGATTCTTTGGTTTTTTTGTTTGTTTTTTGTGGTTTTCTTTGTTTTTGTTGGTTTGGTTTGGTTTTTTCCTTTCTTCTTTTTTTTTTTTTTTTTTTTTTTTTTTTTCCCACGCAAAGTGATGGTGTGTTCTAAGAAATGGATCCTCCCTACAGCAGGTCCCTAGCTGACAGACCGCAGAGTGTTGAGGCAGCAAGCCTGCTCAGGTTTATCACACTGCTCCCTCCTGGGCTCTGGGCACTTGTTTGTCATCATCATCTTGCAGTGCTGCCCAGGTCGTGGCCCCGCTGTGGTGGCTTTCACACAAGTATCTGGGAACAGGAGTGCCTGCCAGGCAGGATTTCTGGCATCAACCCAGCAGACAGACAGGGTAAGATGATAGCCACGACCCCATAAACCACCAGCACACCCGCAGACAAATGCCTGCTGTTGCTGTCAGCTCCACTTGGAACTTTCTTCACTCCCCACATGGGAGCGTGTGACTTCTTACACCCACCAGCAATTCATCTGATTCCTGTTCTCACTTAGGGCACCCACCAGCAGTTGCCTGAGAGGTTTTGCTAAACCAGCCATGAATGGTGGTGGTGGTATGGGTTTTCCTCATCGCTCTGTACAACTACCTGAAAGGAGGTTGTAACCAGGTGGGGGTTGGCCTCTTTTCCCAAGCAACTTTCAACAAGACAAGAGGACATGGCTTTAAGTTGTGCCAGGGGAAGTTTAGGTTGAATATTAGAAAGAATTTCTTCACGGAGAGGGTGGTCAGGCATTGGAATGGACTTTCCAGTGAAGTGGTGGATTCTCTGTCCCTGGAGATATTTAAAAAGAGACTGGATGTGGCACTCAGTGCCATAGTCTAGCAACTGCAGCAGTGGGTCAAGGGTTGGACATGATGATCTCTGAGGTCCCTTCCAACCCAGACAATTCTATGATTCTTCTCAGTCGCACAGATTAAGTATTGGGTTGTAGCTGGGTGAGTGTGAGGGCTGCCATAACGCTGTCAGGGGACAACAAAATGCATGAGAGAGACTCAGGAACTCTTAATCCAAATCCTAACACGACCACAGGGTTGCTCTGTGGCCCTACATAAAAGTGTCTCCCCCCCCATGTGAAAAGGCAATGCCAAATGTTTATTTTGCAACCCCTTCAGAGTTGTGATTATGCTTTAATGCAGGACTCCAACCCCCTCAGCTCTCGCCTCCCGCCACAGAAGCAATAATGAGCAACAGCAAAGGACCAAAATAAAGGGAAGAAAGAGGACAGGTTAATAACTTTGAGGTTTAAGAGGCACTGCCTCGGCTTTTTTGCATACAGGATGACAACAGTTCCCATTTCAGGTGCTGCATTGCTCTTCCACTCTGCAGTGGTATCTCCAGTGTCAGATGGAGTTCCTAATATTAAAAAAAAAACCCAAACAACTAACCCTAAGACTAAAAGTGGAAAAATGTCTCTGAATTCACTGCGGGAATGATCACTGAGATTTTAGAAATTATGTCTTCAATATAGATATCTATAGTAGCTAAAAAATATTATGATAATGAGGATAATAATTGTTATGGGCGTTCAGGGATTATTATAGCTTCAGAAATGAAGTTATTAAAATAGCTTGCTGAACAAGCTTAGGGAGGGAACTCTATTCCACCAAACCCCATCTCAATATTTTCATTAACTGGGGACTACCAGCTGGCATTTCAGTCCATTTGAAAGAAACCAAGGCTTTTTTTATAAAAAAACACCTGGAGTGCTGCTGCTGTCCTTGAAATGGTTCATAGTGTTTCATATTACATATTGCTTTGCAATTAAGTTCTAATCACATTTCTTTTCTCTAAGAAAAGAAAAAGATTTTATGTTGCTGTGGGGAAGATCCACTACAGCAATGGAAAAGATGAAACTCTACATTTGAGATGTGTCATAAGTTAGAAAAAAAGTGCATTCAAAAATCAGAATTATCCAAAATCACTTAAAAGTTTTAAATAAGCAAAATAACCAGTGGGTCTGTCCCTGCAGAACTGAATCTGGATGAATGCTAAGTCTAGCATTCACTTTCACCTTCTTTACTCCACTCCCTTCAAATCTTTTTCTTCTTCCTGCAGTTTTACTGGCCCACATCACCTCTAACATTGGTTGCTATGGCTCCTCACAAACACTACTGTCAGGCCATTCAGCAAACAGCCTCAGAACTTACTTAACTCTTAACTCAAAGTTAACTCTTTAACTCAAGATCGTTTAATTCTTATTTTAATCATGACCATTCATGATCTTGGCATCTTAAAGGAAAACTCCTCCATTTTTCCACAGGCTGTGTGCTTTCTCCTGAATCACAGGTTGTGATCAATGCCAAAGGCCTATAAAACCCTTTACTTTGGGCTGATTTATTTCACTATCTTGCCAGATCATCCTCTCCAGTTTTATCTGCTTCTGTACTTTGTGTCCTTCTCTGCAGAGGTCTTTTATTTGTTCTTACAGTGTTCTCCATGTTAAATCTTTCTGTTCTGGGTATGTGCAAAAAGTATCTTCCTTCTTTTTATTTAAATTTTGCCTAGAAATTACACCTTTTATTGGGCTTATGAGATGCCCAGTACACACATTTATCTTTATAATTTATTCGTTGACTGAACTGCACACACACGTGAGGATCAGTGTTGGAATACTGAAATTTAAGAGAATACGATGACAAGAAGAATGGAAAGTGGAAAGAAGAGGATGGAAGAAAATATATTCCAGTTACTACTAATGTGATCCACTGATGCCTTATCTGTATGTCCCATACTTTTTTGTCAGTCTTTTCTCTCCCTGTTTTGACTCTTTGGTAGAAAGACAGTGTGTTGCTCTTCTACTGCTGTAGACACCAACTTAAGCCCCTGTTGGATTCAGAAATAATTCTGCATACTGAATTCACTGGGAGTCTGGAAGTCTATTTTAGTCCCAATACCAAAGGGGCTAAATTTGCTTTGGGTTTGTCTGTTAGCTCCATTCTCATGAAAATTTAGTGCAGATCTTCAGGAGTGCTGTGTTAAGAAGCAGGACAGCAGAGACTGTTTCATTAGAAGTATCTGTAGGATGAAGTCTTGAAAATCTGTCACATTGTGTCCTGTCTTCAATATTGGACCACTAAAAGGCACAGGCTGTATAAACTAGCAGTGCTGAAATTAAGATATTAGCTGTAATAAATTCAATTAATTTATAAGAAGTCTATAAAATATGAGTTATTAATAATAAAAAAAATTGCATTAAGGTATTGATAATGTTCTTCATAAACACTAAAGTGTTTTACTCTGTCTTGGAATCTCAATATTCTATAGCAAATGTATTCCGTGCATGATTGCTGCTGAAGAACCCCATAACAGAGCTGCAGTAATCTAAATGATATGTCAAGGGGACCAGTCCCTCAGCTGTTTCTGAGATAATTGACTCCCAGCCCCCTGTGGCTATTACAAGAGTGATCATTAAAATAATATTAAAATTTATGTTCCCACAATGATTTCTGTACATTCCTTCTATATATAAACTGAGCAGAAGGCTGTCTCAACAAACGAAGAGCCCACAGTGCCACCTTGTTATAAAGTACAAAATTCTTGGTGCTGAATGCGATATCACCTAAATATTGGCATTATTAAAGCTCTGACACAGTGCTCAGAATATTAATGTCACTGAAATACCACCAGACATTTTTGCAAGTTAGTATTCATCTTAACTCACATTAGCCACCCAAAAGTTTAGCCTCTTGTATAAGCTCTTGATCTAAGCTCCTTCTGTATCAAACAGAGAAAGACAGACATGCTCAGGTGGTAACTCATCCTTCACGAAAGAAGCACTTCTAAAGAGTGAGCCTGTCCCTAAGGTCACACTATCCTAGTTTAGGCAGTTTCAAGTGAGAAGAATTCCAGTTTTCATGTTTTAAGTTGAAAGAATAAATCTCTGTCTCAGCCTTCACTGGAAATGTGAACATTGCCAGTCAGTATCTTAGTGCCTGTTCAAGGGAACAGTTAAAATCCACCTAGTGCAACAGTGTTAGAAGAACAATTTTGGTTTAGTGACACTGCTGACACAGTGATAACGTGAGTAGGCCTTCCAAGAGTGCAGTTTGGAATCCCATATACCGTATACTCTATGTCCCATATATCTCTATATCCCATATACCCTACAGGGAAAAAACCTACAAATACAGACAAGTGCCACAGCCTCTGAAAACCTCCGATAATTCCAGGAAAGTTCTGAATTCCTATAGTCATGCCAAGAAAAACTAAGTCATCAAACCTATTAGCATTGTTCAGTCCAACCACATAGACAAAATGTGAGAACGGGGGCTTTATGAAAAGCAATTCTCGTAACAGAGAGCAAAACTTATTTCTGTAGTCCTCCAGAGCCCCTACTCCATAATGCAAGCAGAAGGGCACTGAGAGCGTCACAGCTCTTAATTCTATAATGAGAACTAAATAGGACAGAAGTCCACATTTCCTCACTTCCTATCTCCATCTGACCTGCCTCCTGTTGCTCCCTCTGCAGTACCCAAACCAGAGCTGTAATGAAACCCACCTTTCCTTTCCCACCCATGGGAGATGTAGGGTTTCACTGCATAGCCATTCAGCAGCTGCTTGTCCTCTTCCACAGTACAATTAAGTAAGACATCTCTCACCATACTTCTGCTACTGAGACATTTCAGTTGGTAAGAGGAAAAAACCCAAAACATGTAACCACAGAATGCAGCTGAATGCAGCCAGTAACAAATAAACTCACGTGAACAACACTTGCAAGTGTTATAAATTTAGCTATGAAAAATTAACATTTTACTAGAGCTACTCAGGTTTTTAATTTTATATTTTTATTACTTGTACGGCTTGAAAAAGCTACATGGTTTCATCCTTTTCTATTTAGCATTGATTTTTTTCCCCCCGTGTTTCAAAAAGAGCCCAAACGAATGCAAATGTTATTATCCAGGAGGCTGTAAGAGCACAATTGCTCCTGTCAGATTTCATCTTAAAATTGTGGCATTGTTTTGTTGAAAACAAAGCAGAGAAGATATAGTTTCACCTCCAACTGTTGCTGTATTATTCACAGCCAATTTAGAGGCTTTTGCCAAGATCTCTTCTAATCCTTCAGATGGTTCTGTCTGGACCATCATCTTGCACACGTACTTTGAAGTTCTTTGTTGTTCTTGTGGAATGTTTATACTTGGTATTTTAGACATGTTTTAACATATAAATTACCTGATTACATGTCAGTTCTGCTCAAGGTACATTTCAAAGGGATTGCTGCTAGCCACATTTAACCCCACCTGGCTAAGATTAACCAGCACAACTCAAAAAGTGGTTATCTTTGGATCTGCTAGCTTGACTACCTTTTCCTCTGGTGAAAACAGTAAATTGATTTTTCTTTTATCAAAAGGAATAAGACTTTGGCATTTATGCACTACCTATCTGTCTTAGCTCCCCCACTAACTTTTGAAACTGGCCAATTTTAATCACATTCACTCAGTGGAATATGCCTCAACACATGGCATTTCCGTGCATCTCATCAAAGAAAGGCAGCTGTGTGGTGGCAAGGAAATCACTAAAAAACATGTTCAGCTTTTACTGGAGACTGCATACAGGAGCTCCGTCTCAAAAAGTCTTCAGGAAGTGGCTTCACTTGTCATTTGTGACCTGCAGCACTCTTCTGGTAGATGAAAAGCAGGACATGAGCCAGCAGAGAGCATTCACAGCCCAAAAGGCCAAAGACATCCTGGCCTGCATCAAAAGAAGCATGGCCAGTAGGTCGAGGGAGGTGACACTCCCCTTTTACTCCACTCTCCTGAGGCCCCACCTAGAGTGTCCAGCTCTGGAGTTCTCAGCATAAGGAGGACGTGGAGCTGTTGGAATGAATCCAGAGGAGGGTCACAAAGATCATCAGAAGGCTGGAGTACCTCTCCTCTGAAGGCAGGCTGAGAGAGTTGGGGTTGTTCAGCCTGGAGAAGAAAAGGCTCCAGGGAGACCTTAAAGCAGCTCTCCAGTACCTAAAAGGGGTCTATAAGAAACAAAAGGACAAACTTTTTAGCAGAGCCTGTAGGGACAGGACAAGGAATAATATTTTTAGGCAGAAAGAGGGTAGATTCAGACTAGATATTAGGAAGAACTTTTTACAGTGAGGATGGTGTAACACTGGAAGAGGTTCGCTGGAAAAGTGGTAGAAGCCCCATCCCTAAAAATATTCAAGGTCACATTGGACAGGGCTCTGAGCAGCCTGATCTAGTGAAAGGTGTCACTGCTTGCTGCAGGGGGTTTGCACTGGATGACCTTTAAAGGCCCTTTCCAACCAAAACCATTCTGATTCTCCTGTTCTAATATCTAGGCCATTCACAGTTCAGCTGAAAGCAGGAAAGTATATTGCTACTGATTCAGCAGATGGGAAATCGAGGCACAGTATGATTAAAATTCAGACTTCCAAAGGTATTTATGCAGCTCGTAATTGAAATCTGATGGCCTGGATTTACAGCAATTTGCCTAAGGTCATACAAGAAATGTGCAGCAGACCTGCAAATTGAATCCAAGCTTGCACCTTGCTCTTTGGACCATCCTTCCAAACAAGCTGTAGTACTTTCAGAATCACACTGCCCAGACCCCTGCTTGCCTGGACACCAGTCTGTTGTGAATAAACACATCTTTTGGTCCTCATGGTGTGGGTTGTACAGCTGACTACTTTTATAGCTCTGCTTCTCAGGCATACTGTAACAGTACAGACCCTACTCATGACTCTCTTTCAGAACTGCAGGGCCACACAGCATGAAAGCCACCTGAGCACCTAGTTCCTTCCAAATCTGGCAGAAATGGTACAGTTAAAGGGGCAGTACAATCTAAAAGCAAGGTACACTTAGGTAGCCAAAGAATTTTGCATCACATCTGAGAGCTACTGATTCTTGGAAAAACAAAGAATGTCCTGAATGTCAATTAACTCCATCTGATTTCATCCTACTCATGTCTTGGTTAATGACCTCTAAATAATTCTGGATTTCTGTATTCAATCTTTATCATATAGCATTGCCTGGGTCTATAACAACTTCCAAGTATCTTTTAATTAGGATTGTCTAACACAAACAAGAATGCTCTAATCTGGAGAAAAGAAAAAAAAAATTGTTCGAAAGATCATTGTTAAGAATTAAAATAAATTCCTGAAGCACTATGGAGTTCATAGTTTAATAACAGACCTATTTCAAGTCTGTCACACTCAAGAGTTCCACAGTACTAAGAACTCTAGAGAATGTTAGATGAACCCTCCACTAGTTTCAGTACTATTCCTACCAAAATTGTATTTTCTTATTTCAGACACATACTTTTACAAGCAACAGAGTCCACACCACAAGTAAGGCACATTTTGGAGCAGGCTAATAATATCTGTTCTTGTTTAAAGAGCACAGGTGCTCACCTCTGACAGCTTTCTTAGCTAACACCTACTAAGTAGAATAGAATACACCTGAAGATTGTGATTTCCTTACTGAAAATTTCAGACACAAAATGACAGCCTCACCAAATAGATCACAACCTTATGAAACTCTCTTACATCTTACTGCAGTTTACCTCTTTCTGTATAAAAAGAATTTGAGCAGATCAAAAGGAGACATATATTGGGTACAGAATACAAGGAGCACACTGCAGACTGGAGAAATTACCTGTGAACCTGGGAAATAGAGAATCTAAGTAACACTGGGGATAGGGAATTTGAGCCTGTAACTGATAAGCATCTAGACAGCAAAGCAACAAGCATTATTCTAGATGATTTACCGAGGTTCACACAAGCCACCTCTGATATTTTACAGAGGGAAGATGCAGATCAGACATGATGAAATACATCTTTTAAGGATCTAAAGCATGAATATACACATGTGCTGCCAATATATGAAACTTGAGAGTGCACTTAGCACATGGACAATATACCAAACCAATTAAAGGCTGCATGATAAATGTGTGACTAATGGAGGAACAGGAGATAAAATTTATGTAAAAGGAAATGCTGGCTTGGATTCCCTGGCTTCAGTTAGCTGACAAGTTGAACCACTGAGTGCTGTTCTGCCACCAGTAGGTGAGCTTGTTCCCACTATGCTATCGTAAAGAAAAGCATTGAATAAAATAAGTGGCTAAATAGTTTTTCCATCAATATAACACAGGCAAATGCCAGCAAAAATGCCACAGGTGAAACAACTAATACTTTGTTTTATGTTTGAAAAATATGCAGCAGAAAGATTTTAGGGCCGTGCTTTCAAAAAAAGATTCACAATATTGACTAGCTGCTCAAAAAAAGAGCATTGTCTGCTCTGTGCCCAAAGAACCCACACACTTGGTCAGCATTCATCTTTCTACTTGTGAAATTCTGAGCTGAAGGAATCCATCCACAGATCTTAAAACCGCACAGCAAGACAAACAGTATATTGTCATGGCATTATATTTAGTGAATACAAGCAATAAAATAGATAAAGGGGAAAACACATTCCCTAAGGTCCCAAAGCTTGTGAATGTTCTTGTATTACTTTACATCTTCCAGGCATTAAAAAAAAAAATAATTACTGCTCGCAGTACCCAGGAGGCAGAATCAAGCTGCATGTAGCATTTACAGTAAAAAACATGAGGCCATGCAAAATTTGCCTTGATGTTTTAAACTGAAAACACACAAAATACAAAAACATGAGTGAATCTGAATCGTTATATTAAAACATATGAAACTAATGTTGTTATGTGAAACCAAGTGGAAATGCGTAAGATTTATTGAGTTTTGCTTGCTTTAAATCCAAATGCCAGAAGAAATCTAGAAGAGGAATATGGTGTATTTATCAGGTGTTAACCAGAAGAAGAATGCTAGCAGAGGCCATTGCGAAACACGAATTTCATCCCAAGTTTAGGTAAAATACTTAAGACCCTCAAGTAACAATGACTGTATGTTATTAAGAACTACACAAAACTATTCTTGTTGCCTCCATTGTGGAGATTGCACATACACGTGTGTTGATGGCAAATGTGTGGAATACCTTTGGCTGCCTTTACCCGGAGTTGCCTCTCTCCAGCCCTAGTGAATGGCAGGATTGCTGGATTATGAAGTGTTTCATATAGATGCTTTGTAAGAGAGGCTTATAAATCTTAGTGAAAAAGTCAGTTCAATCTTCACCCAGCAGCCTCTACTTCCTCAGAACAAAGCCTAAAAGTGGAAGGAAAACGTGGTCTTCAGGCCCTGTATCACAAGGAAATTATTCTTTCGGGCTTGCAGGGAGATTTTAGTTCTGTAGAGGACAGAGGCAACACAGAACTGCAGATCCTCTCACACAAGGTTTTCTTCTACCAAAAGGTTTGTTGGGACTTCGGTCCCACGCTCCACCTTCCTCCTTGATGGACCTTCTTTTCTTCATCAGCCTCTTCTGTGTCTGTGCCAGACCTGGGACGTCAGACGAAGCCTCTGGGAGATGCCATGCGCTTCCCTCTCCACCGATGAGCACAGACGCAGTTATGGGACAGCTGAGGAACCTCTCGACCCCTGCTCCCCAAAAGCGGTGCCTGCCCCCCTGGCAGCACACCCCTGCCGCTGAGGTGACGGGGGCGAGAGGATGGGGACCAAGGCAGAGGGACACAGCCTGGAAGGCCACTCTCTCCCTTGTCCCCCAACCTCCCAGGCCTTCCTTTACCACAGCCCCAGGAAAAAGCTGCTCCCGGGTCAGTGACCCCACCACACACCCCTCAGGGCAGACGGAGCCCTTTTCGCCGAGGTCACGCAGAAGAACCTGCTGCGGGCGCACCCCGACGAGCAGCTTCACCTCAGCCCAGACGCGGGGCCCCCACTGCCCCCTCAGGGGGCGGGGGAGGCAGCCTCAGAGACACCCCCCAAGCCGGGCACATAAAGAGCAGGCGGGACGGACCGGACCGGACCGGGCCGAGCGAGAGAGGGAGGGTAGGAAGAATAGGAGGGAGGGAGCGCGGTGGAGGGAAGAGCCGGCGCGCGTGGCGGGGAGGCGGCGCGGAGGGAGGGCAGGCCGGCTGCGGGAAGCGGGGCTCCGCGCTGGGACTGGTTCCTTCGCAGCCATTTTCTGTCCAACCAAACAGCCGATTTGCGGAGGGAGCCAACCAGGGCCGCACTGGAGGTTTGTGCCTGGCTCCGGCCAATGATTGGTAACCGGTTCCACTGCAGGCTCGAATGAAATGTCCGTCTCCCTCCCCGGGCCCCGGCGTTGCCGCCGCGCCGCTGCCACGGGGACCAGGAAGTGGGGGGCGGCGGCGGCGGTCGTGGTGGTGGTGGCGGCGGCGGCTGCAGCCCCCGGGCCCCGCCACCGGCCGTTCGCTTCTTTGTGCGACCGGAGGCGCGGGGGCCGTGCGGCCGGGAGAGGGGCGCGAGCGGGCGGCGGTGCGGGCGGGGTGGCGGTAGAGGGTGGTCTTGGCAGGGCTGGCGAAGCGGCTGCCCCCGCCCGGGTCCCCCCTCTCTCGGCGGGATCGGGCGCGACGAAGTGTCCCCCCCCCCCCATACCCCCCTCCCTTCCGCCCCATTCCCGCTCCGGCTCCATTTTGTGTCGTAGGCGGGGGAGGGTAGGAGGCAGGGACGGGAGAGTAGTTGCCCCGCGGCCGTGTCCGCCGCGGTCGTTGGTGCGCGGTCAGACTGGGTGCCCGGCACCCTTCGCCACTTGCTGAGGGGGCGGTGAGGTACCCGCGGGAGGCACAGCTGCTCGCCGTGCCGGCATAGGGGTCGCCGAGGGCTGTCGGTTTCCCTCTCCGCCCGCCGCGCTCCGTCTGCCCCTGGGCCCCTCTTCCCGGCGGCGGCGGCGGCATGGCGGGCGAAGGGGAGCAGCAGCTTTGTGGCGGCCGCGCCTCGCTGTGCGCGGGCGGAGGGGGCTTCGCTCTCTTGTTTTTGCCCGACCGTCGCCGCAGCCCGCCGAGCCCCCTCCCCTCGGGAACTGGGAGCCGGGGCCCCGCCGCCCCTACGGCCGCTCAATGGGCCGGAAGGCGGGCGAACGGGGCGAGAGCGGTCCGGGTTCCCGGCAGCCGCCGTTGTTGTTGCTGGGAACGAAATTTTCCTTGAAGGTCTGGCGGTGGTTTGTAGGGAGAGGTCCCCGGGAGGTGGTGAGAGTAGCCGGGTGACCGTGCGGGCATCCCGGTGCTGGCAGGGTGCCTCGGGAAGGGGTTATCTGCGGGAGGGCTGCGGCTGAGAGCCCTGAGGCAGCGGGCAGGGAGCGGTGTCGGCCGCCCCTCCCCACAGGTACGGGGGGCTGCCCCCTTCTTCACGGAATTGGCAACCGAGGCGATTAACAATAAAGTTGTTAAATAACTGGGGACGGAGTGGTTCGGTTTGGAAACCAGGGAGCGCAATAGAAGAGAGAGTCATGGGGCAGGTAAATGGTAGGTAGAAGAAAGACGCCAAAGCACTTTGAGGTTTTTTTGTGTGGTTAGGAAGGTTTCGCCCTCCCGTCCCTGTGCTGACTGCCATTGCATCATTGAAGGGCATGAAATCAGGAAGCGGGATCGATCGGCTGGCACAGCCGGGCAGCATGGACATCTTATCCCTAACACAGATGGCAGGTAGGAGAGAGCAGGGATTGTGACTCTCAAGGTACATGCCACTGTTGTGTGGTCGGCAAGTGTTTTTGGGCATACCTCTATGTGCCAACCTTTACTCCCTCCAGAAATTACGTAGTTGGTGATCCCGAAGGGTTTATGTAGTTTAGTTTGCTTACAGGCAGTCATGCTGGAAAGTAAAGTAATTGTGTTCTAGCAGTGTATCTGCATTTATCAGGGTACACAGATTAAAGAAACCTGCCTACCTTCCATTGTTGGTGTAATATTGCAAGCAACAGAAAATCAGTCAACTTTACCACTTTCCTTGAGCCTTAACGAAAAAGACAGCTCTGCAGAGAACTGTCATGTAGAAGCTACCAAGTGGACTTGGATGGCTTTTGAGAGGGCAAAATAATTGATAACAATGACCTGAACCTTTTTAGGCAATGAGGCACATAGGCATCTGGATTTCATCCCTTGAATGGGCTCCTTTATATGTAGTGATCTTTGCCTAGATTGCTGATAGAGTTATTGTGAATGAAGAAAAACAAAGCAAAACAAACTAAAATTGCAGCTTTCTCAAAAGAAAATCAGGCAAAATAGTGCAAAGCAAAACCGAAGGAGCCTCTTGGGTTATTATTCATAGATGGCTTTAATTGGCTTTCACAAATGGAGAAAGGTGTTTATGCATAATCATTAGCACAGCATTCCTAAACAATAAGCTTAGTGATTACTGTTTTTTTCTTTGCCTGTGTGGCCTCTGGCATGACAGTTAAAACATTAAGGGAGGGTGCATCTGTAATTCTCTGGGAGACCCAAGATGGCTTAATCTGAGTCATTATTTATGAGGTCTTTGTGAGTTGCTTGTGAGTTGCTCTGCATTGAGTGGATTATGAGAAATGGTCTTGGCTGCTAGCATTTACAGCTTTGAAATTATATTTGAAAGAAGTCAAGAATACTGAACATTACTCTTTAGACTGTAAACATCCACTCAAAGTTTAATAATAGATACTTGTGTACAGAAATTGACCGAAAAAAGATCTGAAATGTTAAATAATACGAAACTTTTAAAGCCAGATACATTCTTTTGTCAACATTTTAAAAAGGCTTGCAAAACTCTTCCTTTAGTGCTTTCAAATGCAAATCTCTAAGGTCACTTCACCTTAAAATTTTAGCTTAGAAAGAAACATGACTTACCAGTGCTGAGTTTTGCAGTAGTACCTTAGAGAAACATGGTGTTTGGAAATTGTTATTTCAGTGGCAGGATGCTTGTGAAATAACATCAAAACACAGGCTCTATCTATACATGTACTAAGAAGTGTGTATAAATAACATTGGTTGAATAAAAGGAAGTGTCATCAAATTTGGTAATTTTACCTAGAAATACTGGCCTGGTCTGAACTAGCTTTATAAAACTGGTGCTTGAGAGGAATAAGCGTCTAGGCACACTTGATTTACCACCTCAGTGAAGGAAAAACATAAGTAACTTGGAAAAACTTAGAAAAGAAAAAGGCAGGATTTATGGATTGCTTCTTTAATAAACAGATTTTTTACAAAAAAAAAAAAAAGTAGGAAAGCAGAAAAAACTTAATATGGAAAGGTAATATGGGGCTTTCAGTCAGTGTTATAGAAGGAAGGAGATGCTGATACAACTCAGCACTGCTGCCCACTTCCAGCTCTGCAAAAGCAACAAAACTGCCTGTGTTCCTCTGCTCCTCTTTTTTTCCCCCCCTCCCTCCAGCTTCTTTCTTTTATTGCCAAAACAGAAAGCATGGAAAGTGGGTTTCTCCTGCTTGTTTCATAATCTCTGTTCCACTCCTAGCTGGTGTAAGAATGTGTGCATTGGTAGCCTGCCCGTATATCTGGCAGCTAACCATGCTTCTGAGGAGCCACCATACACTCTAGCACAGTTAGATCCATGTGGAAGGGACTTGTGGCTGGTGAACATCAGGGCTCATGTAAGATGAGCCATAAAGTTTAATAATGTGGGCAGGTGGAGAGGGAAGAAGGTCCTGTCTGGATTTCATAAGGGAAAAGGTTCCTCTCTGTGGCCCAGGGGTAGGAGCCTGGTATAGTCCAGATGCTGACAAGCCATAGTGATGCTGTCAGGTCTCTCAGCATCAGTCTCCTTCTCCTAATGTTATTCTGCTGTGGGAGAAACAACTGTATGTGACAAATTGGAGGCATCTAAGATGGGGAGAGACAGTGCAGCATCTGTTTGTATTCTAGACACATGCTAAGGAATTTTAGCTTTACGGTTTTTTAGACTTGCTGGAATGATGTCCCATGAATGTGTTTACCAGTTGCTGTTTCTTGCTGCAGGAGGCTCTGCTTTGCTACCAGATGAGAATCCACTAGGAAATCAGGTTCTCCAAAAGTCACTGAAAAATCCAAGGAAATGAAATTTTATTTTTAATTAAAATAATAGTTTTCTGTGTTTCTTTGTAGGAGCAGCAAGTGAGGTGCAGAAAGCTCAAATAAAACTTTATCTCCGCTGCTATGTACTGCTTTACAGCTTTACATTTCCTGTGATAGGGGATGGTGAGAAATTACAATGACTGGTGTGTTTATTAACCACAGCTTTAATTACCATTTCTGTCCTGCTTCTGTGGCAGGGACAAATGCATGGAAAGTGTACCAAGTGATTCTGTTCACTGCATTTAATTTTCTCCTGTTGCTCTTGTGGGGTAGCAATTTCAGGAGACAAGGTGGATAAATACCAGGTGAAGTACTTAAATCACCAGAGACCCTTGGTTTCCCCTAAAGGGACTAGTTTGGTAAATCATTGTCAGAGAAATTCTCCATTCTGAAGACAAAATCTTGCTTTCTTTGGTTGTGTTTTTGCCTTTTATAGTGATCTAAGTTTTAGAGCCATCTTCCGCTCAGTGCTAAGAAGTCTGGGCATGCATTCTTCATAGTTACCATTTAGCAGGGCCACTGATACTGCACTCTTTAAGATTAAACAGGATGCAAGATTTACTTTGAGATTAACAGGTTTTATTAATTAGTATAGATGTATTCTAGGAATAGTCTGAGCTTTGGGCAGCTGACAGAAGCATGTTTTTTTTAAGCATCCACCAGAAAATTTTGTACCAGATGTCAGTGTAGCCCTGCATATATTCTTCACTTGCATTTTAGCACTGAGTTTTTCTTTGAAGCCCTTGGTCTGAAATGTTTCTCTTTTCATGTATTTCTCAGGTTAATTTCTCCGGACTCATTAATTTGTATGTTCCTAGTAATACTCTTTCTCACTGGGGACTAAGAGAACCAAACCAAAACATCACCACTAGAAAACATGGTGATGCTGCTCAGTACTTGGGTGCTTTTTGGAGTGTATCACTGAGTATTTGGGTTGAGTGTCCTGTACTTACTTGTGCTCTCTCCCTCATTGTTGATAAAAATCAGATGATGCTGTGGTCACTTTAGGGACTGATGTGTCACTTCTTATATGCTTAGCTTTCATCTTGATTCAGTCAGCATGTGTGTGCATGAAGGAGCTTCAGTAGCTTCCTAGGAGCTTCCTAGTGCTGGAGGCCAAGGGTAAATTACAACATGCAGTAAGTGTTAAATACATGCTGCATGACCAACATGTTGGAAGCCCTGGTCATGAGGTTTGGTAGCTTCACAAGTACAGGAGGTAATGACTTGTACTGCGAGCCTTTGCAATGTCTGCATGCTGAAACTGCAATGCCAGGTGGGATATAGAGGTTCTGTTCTTTAAAGAAGAAAGATGTAACAGGTCCAGGAGGTAAAGCTGAGACTGAGAGGAGAATTTTTGCCTGTCTGGACTGTTTAGCATTGGATTGTACAGGATTCTGTCTGCTTGTGAAACTTAGCATCTTCCATCCAAAATGTCTCTTTTACTATTAAATGTTCCAGTTTAAGAACTGTTGTCCCATACGTAGTCTCTTGATGGCAGTTTCTGTGGGCAGGCTGTTGTTTCTGTGGTATGTTGGACTGTTTTATTATTATGTGGGGGTTTTTTTTGTTTGGTTGGTTGGTTTTGGGTTTTTTAAGAGGGAGAATTAATTAGCAACAGTGTATTGAGATCACTGCTTTCTCATTTTCTGAGCATTGTGTTGTGTGTATTGCAGACCTTGTGCTGAGCTGATGATCGTATATGTGATGATTGACTTGTTTTTGAACATCTGAAATAAAAACCACTACACTTGAATGTGTAACTTTGTTCATTATGATGCCACATTTTCCACCAGGCTTAAATACTAGTAGAGGGTCTAGATGGTATATTAATTACAGTTGCTATATTCAGATGCCTAGATCTAGACTTTATTAAATGACAAAATCTGACTGAAATTCAGCTATCAAATTTATTGGGGTGGAAGTGGTGGGTAGAGACACAACTTTTTTTCTCACCACAAGGCCAGCCAAGCAGTGAGAGAGGCACCCAGAGCATCTGGGCAGGATCTGTGGGGGTCTTCATAATGTAGCTGGATAAAGCCCTGAGGGACCTGCTCTGATCTTGGATCCTGCTATGAGCAGGAGTTCGACCACAGACCTCCTGAGGCCCCTTCCAACCTGAATTATCCTGTGATCCTGGATTAGGACCTGGTTATGCTAAGTGTTATGCAGAAGGGTGTTACTCTAATACCCTGTCCCAAGGTCATCCTAGCAGCTAAAAATCTTTCTTAAAGTAATACCTACAGAATTAATTTCAGCTGATGTTAAGCTGTCAGTGCCTGTTTTCTTTATATGAGAGAGATCTGCCTTTTTCTTTTGAAAGCCTTTTCTTCTCAGTTTTGCTAATAGCTATTTTAGATTCGTAATGTTGACAAGATTGCACTCAAATTCTAATTGTGAAATAACACATGCTTTAAGTTGATAGTGAAATGCACACACAGAAAAAATAAAAGCAAAGATTACCTGGAGGATGTGTTAGTCTAATGTGCCCAAAACTGTCTACAGATGCAGCAGATGTTTAAAAGAGATTCAAGCATTAATCTTTTGAAGGTGAGCTGGGCTAATGAAAAAAAGATGGTTTCTTAAGTACTACTGGGTCTTGTCAGTAAAGATTCAGGTAGGGTAACCTGCAAGATAGGTGAATAGAAACAGCTGAATTAACACATGGCTGCAGAAATACAAATAATATTGGAAGCCTCAAAGAAGGAAACATTTTAGAAGATAGGTTTCATGTAAGTCTGAAAAGGAAAGAGATATCAGGCATTTAAAACAGAACAGGGTCTGAGTCTGTGGAGACCCTGATTCCGACTTAAATTCTGGTAGGCTGAAACTGAGAACAAGACTGCCAGAAAATCCTGACGTAATTTTGGAGGTAGCTGGTTGGATTTACCAGACTGCAGAACATCAATTGATCCAAATTCAAGTGAGACACAATTCTCTTGGTCACGGGTGCTGTCAGTTTTGACGATGCTGACGTGCTAGGTGGTGATATCCTTGCATTGTCATTACAGCCAGCTGAGTAAGCAAACTGCAGACCCTTTGGAAACCTGAAAAGTTAAATCTCACAACAAGGAGTGCAAAATGCAGACAAAGTGAATTTATGTGAGAACTGAACATGGGAGTCTAATGCTTAAAACACTACCCATCCTTTGGGCAGTGTAAGAAGTGAAACTGTTTTACAGAAGCCCATCAAAGGGGACCAGAAGTACTTAAAAAAAAAAAAAAAAAAAAAAAAAGTTTTTTTTTCCTCTGAAACGGTTCCTGAGGCTAATTCCAGCTGTTTGCAGTGTTGCCTTGAATGGGAGCAGTGCTCAGGTTACCCGTGCATCTGTAGCCAAGCCTAGCACCGGATGTTGCCTGAAAGTTTGAAAGCCAAACCCAGCCCTGTGACCACAGCCAAAGTGCAGATTAGAGAGAGGTTAAATTGCTCATATTTCTGGGTAGGTATAAAAATAGCGTAAGATTGCTTCTCTCTCTCCTTCTCCCACTTCAGGCTGATGGCTCTGGAAAGAAGGGAGGGAGCTGCGTGGTCTCCCCGGCAATGACAACGCAACCCTTTGGGTCAGAGGTTTTTTTCCAAAGATCATTCCAAAACTTTGACAAGCTGGGCTTGTCAAAACTTTCTCCCTAGATCAAAGATCATTCCAAAGGGAGTGAATCGAGCCGGGTTCTCCCTCCCGCAGGGCTGTGTCTGTGTATCTTGTCAGGAAAGGCGGCTGCTGGGGTCAGGAACAACTGGAGTGGGAAGGATGGGAAGTGCTGTTCCAGAGAAGTAACTGCACCAAGTGTGGAAGGGGAATGGGAGAGCTAATTATCTGGCAAACAGGTAATTAAGCAAATGTTAACAGAGCTGTTTGATGTTACAAATAGTCAGGAAGATTTGGGGTAAAGGTGAATCTGGTGCTGTACATCTAAACGTGTTCAAAAATACCTTTGGATTTCTGAGCCAATATTGAAAAAGTTTACATGTGCAAATCCCTTCTCTCTCCAAAATTTTTTCGATGTTTCCTCTTCAAAAGAAGTGTTATTAAAGCATGTGACTGCAAAAATACTTCACAAAAAAAACATTGTGAAAGTATGGAAGCTAAGTGTTCTGCAAAAGTTTATTTTTAATATACTAATTTTCAAGATACTTGCAACTGGAAAAGAACATCAAAGTTGTCCAAGATTGTGAGACTTTATTTCCAACTTCTATGTGGCACTACTAACATAGCCCCTTTGAAAGTGGAACTGTTCTCTGCCATAATTTGAAATGAGTCTAAGCTTCCTACTGTGCACCTGATGATAACGGTTAAGGAAATTCATTATTCCTGTAAAAAGGCAAAATGTAAAATGGTAACATCCTAGAATGGTTACAGGGGCCGAAGCATTTGATGCCACCAGAATGCATGTGGATCTGCCTCTTGTGTGTAGTGGCAAAACACGGATGCAAAAGGCAGTGAGCAATGTGTTGGGTTGCTGTTTTCCTGTGACAAGTCCTCACTGAAGAGATGTGAACTTCCAAGAGATGTGCAAGGTGTCTTCACCATGTCAGAGTGTTCTGAGGGCAGGTGAAGGGAGAGAAGAGAAGAGAGGTGGGGCAGAAGTTACACTGGGAGTGACTGATGCCTTCGGGAGGATGAGGAGGCAGGGCTGGCTGGTCCTTAGGTCCTGCCAGGAAAAGTTTGTCAGTGGGTTTGACAAAGGCTGTTTGGGTGGAGGATAATAGTGAGTGAAGGATGCACTTTGTGTAACAGTTGTAGGTATCGTGTTTGGTGAACTGGCATTAGGTTTTGAGGATTATTTAGAGATCCTTTTTACCTGTTCTGGTGAGACTTGAGGCAGCGCTGCACAGTTGTTACCTATGTGCTGCGTGAACCAAATGTTCCTGTGGCTCTGGTTGTATTTTTGTGGAAGCTTCACAAGAGTTTCACTACTGTCCTCAAATGGTAAAATATTCATAGTATGTATAAATTTGTGTAAGTTGATTAAAATTCTGTTTTTCAGCAAGAGGTGTACTTATAGTATTAAAAAAACTTACCTGAAAGGTTTCATTCTTTTGGTTGTAGATGGATGGTGATAGCTCCACAACAGATGCTTCTCAGTTAGGAATTGCTGGAGATTACATTGGTGGCAGTCACTATGTGATACAGCCTCACGATGGTAAGAAATGTAACAGTAAATACTGCCATTTCTCTGTGTCTGTATGTATTTTCTTCCAGTTCTTGTATAGTTCTCTGCTGTCTTCTGTCAAGCTAAGAATTAGCAATTGTTTGTATCCATAATGCCTCACTGTATAAAGCTTTTTTTCTGTATTCTGAAGGTGGAGGTTGGATTTTTCAGTGTTGACATTGAGGTCCTTCAGGGTAATGACAAAAAAATGGATGTTCTAGGAAACGATTTTTGTGTTGACATGACATTAAAGTGTTTGCTGTCCAGCAGCCTCATACAATTCTTTACATAGTATGATAAAGATAATATCAAACATCCATTAAGGTAGCCTTATGTCACATCTCTTTTAAAAATTGTTTTTCCAGTGTTAATACACTGTTCTCAAAAAGTCTTCATCCTTCAGCATAAGATTTTGAATTGATTTAATAGTTTCCTGCTGTCTATAAAATACAATTTCTGTTAACTTTTCCTTATTTCATTAGACACAGAGGACAGTATGAATGATCATGAAGATACAAATGGATCAAAAGAGAGTTTTAGAGAACAAGATATATACCTTCCAATTGCAAATGTATCAAGGATAATGAAAAATGCCATACCACAAACTGGAAAGGTAATTCCCTTGTCTGCTAAAGAGAGTGTGTTAATGAGTTTTATTCCTTCCTCTGAGTGAACTTGAACGAGTTGAACAGTATGTTTTTCCAAATGATCCTTTTATTCCTTTTATTGGATAGAAGTCTAAAATAAAATCTGAGCAGGAATTGTTTGATATAAAGTCAGGGTTTTTTAGGTTTCTGAAAGCTTTTAGTAACTATTGTAATTAGAGTATGCACAACAGTGCTCATCACAGAGTTTTCAAGAGCTCTGAAATTTTTGTAACGAGTCAGACTTGGTGATAATCCTATATCAGTAAGAATGTTTTTTCTATGCGACTCTTGTATGAAATTTAATTTGCTTTTATGGACATGAATAGCATTTGGAGTAACTGAACCATTTTGTATGAAATAAAAATCTGGTCCTCATTGTGAAGCAAAGAGAATGGTCAGTCTTCCATTGCCCAAATCTGTATGTATCTACATGCCTTTTACCATCTGGTAAAGATATTGCCAGATATTGAAAGACTTCATTAATTTCTTCTAAAAATAGACTTTTTAATCCATTCTGCTTAGCTGGTGATTGTATAAGCATTTGACTGCTCTGCCTGTTTATCTTAAACCTTTGCAGGGCTCCTATTGCTACAGTTCCTATCCCGGTAACATTTCCTCTAACTAGAGCTGAACTAGAGCTGATTTCCTTTTTTTTTTTCTTTTTTTTTTTTTTTTTTTGAGATCACTCTAAATAGAAGCAAGACATAATTTTACTTGCATCTGCTTTTACTTTCATACTGTTCAGGGCTTTCTAGAGATCTGGGTTTTAAATTTATATCTTTGCTGTGAAAAACTCCTCACTAGTCCATATTGTCATAAATTTTAAGTGATCAAGATGAGATTTTTCTCAAGAATTTAGCATATGGGATGTCAAGCCATCTTGAAAAATCAGGGAGGTTTTTGTGAAAAACTGCAAGGGAAGCTGCTGGCTGATGAGTACTTCTGAAAATCTCGCCCTATTTGTCTGAAATATCAGAGGAACTGCTGAAGTTTCTATGTACAGTTACTGCTTCGTTATCCTTTTTTTTTTTTTTAATAGAAACAGTTTCTTCTCAAGTGAAAAATAAGAATCTTAATTATTAAAATCTTTCAGTTGTCACCTGTCAGCTGCTTAAATAATAAGGAGTACTGCTTGCTGTTGTTTTAAGTCAGGTGAATTACTTCTGTCCAGCTGAAAACTTTAATAAAATTTACTTATTCTTGCCAGGGGCTTATGTTTCTTCATTTGGAAAATTTATACCAGAATATTAAAACACTAGAGAGGCTTGCTGCTAGGCACAGATTCTAGTCCCTGTATCTGGTTAGGATAAAAATACTTGTCATTGCCAAACCTGTGGGAATCCACGCTGGGGCTGGAACTGCTGGGTCTAGTAAAACAAAGATAGAAGTGGGGTAGACATGGTAATGAACAGGTTTAAAGGGAGGATGTAGGTAAGCACAGTGAGCAATACTGAGATGCATCTATATGTAAAAGCTTGTACAGAACAGAGTTACGACTTCAGGAGATGCTGGCAGTTGGCTTTGCTGCTTGAAATAGTAAAACTTTGGTTAAAATGTTGCAGCTGTGCTTACATAGAACAGTGATGACATCCAGTGGTTCCCTCACATACAGGTGTTGCCTAAATGGTATCATCAGATACTGGGATATTTCCTTTATTATTTAAGTGTACATTTTTTTTTAATTTATTTTTTCATATGATTGCATCTCGATTAATCATTTTATGATACTTTTCCTTGCTAGATTGCTAAGGATGCAAAGGAATGTGTGCAAGAGTGTGTAAGTGAATTCATCAGCTTTATAACGTCAGAAGCAAGTGAAAGGTGTCACCAAGAGAAGAGAAAGACCATCAATGGAGAGGACATTCTCTTTGCCATGTCTACCTTGGGGTTTGATAGCTATGTTGAACCTTTGAAATTATACCTCCAAAAATTCAGAGAGGTTGGTATATACTTCAGCATTTCCTCATTTATTTAACCTGACTGAGTTTATCCTTAGCTCCCTGTCATTGTAATGGTGTATAATGGTTAAGTTGCATGGTATCTCACAGCTTTTCTCAAGGGCTAATGTAATGTATAAAAGCATTCCAGAGAATATCAAGAGAAAAAGGAGTAATGAAGCATTTTGATTAAACTTGCTGATTCAAAGTAGTTAAAGCTTTCAACTGAATAAATTCTCTAATATATTGCTGGTAGTAAATCACCCTGTTCTTTAGAGGTGCCTATTAAGAGTACTTAATTTGATCTTTGGGTTCAATCAATAAAATCATACTAGACTGCATCCTCTGAGGAAGTGGACTAATGCCTATTGTTTGTCTGGGCTTCAGATCTGCAGAAGAAAAGTTGTTTTTCTCATGTCAGAATAATGATTCACATGGGAGGCTATTTGCTTTGATGTGCTTTTTCTTAAATCTGTTTTTTAGCTTGTCTCTCAGTCTGCTTCATATGCAAAGGTATGTGATCCAAGCAGTTTAATTTATCCCTTCTCTATCAAAGTTGTGTTTTGGGTGTTTTTCTATTTTTCTTTCAGCAATTTAAACTTTTTAAAAAGGAAGTTGCTTCTGCTTGGGTTTTTTGCTCTGGTCTCCTGTTCCCCTGCCTTCTGTCTGGAGACCAAAGAGACTGCTTGCTTGTTTTTTCACACTGGTGATCATTTACCTCAGAATACCTGGTTTAACCAAACAAATCAAAAGTATTTTTATCCAGTGATCTTGTAGTCATGAATGAAGAAATTGTTCAGGATTAAAATTATCTTGGGGAAAAAAAACCTCATAGCAAATTAATTTATTTTTAAGAGTGGACCCCTCTGTTTGTATGGCTGCCTGGTTTTACTGGTGTGAGTGAAGTCAGTATGTCTGAATTGGCAATGTGTAGATGGAGATGCTCTTCAGACTTTCTTTGTTCTGGAAGCCTGTTAATGGGATCAGACTTGGTAGTGATATTTACTTTGCTGATAGTACTTGAAGCTCCCCCTTCCTAGAAGGTTGTTTGCTGTAGTAACTGAGTAACAGGAGGTGTAATGTAAAAATTGGCATACTACTGTGTGCTATAATTTTCCTGTTCTGTATAGCAGTTGTATGTGCCATGGAAGTGCTGTATGTGCCTTAATTAAAAATGCAAGTAGTGCCTAACTAGTTTCAGCACTTCTGGAGAAGTCTAAATTAGGTGTATGCCACTGTGCTAATGAAATTCTGAAGTGACCATTTTTGCAGATACATATGCTGTAGTAGGAGAGTAAGGGGATTGAGCTTTAATTGGATGGTTAGGTTGGATGGTTTTGTTCTCTAATTTTAAGCCTCCATTCCAGCTAGTTCTGTCTTCAGGGTACAATATATAGTGAAGTCTTTCTGTTTTGTAGCATATTAGTCTACATTGAACAGTTGCAGAGAATACTTTTTATACTTATATTGTTTTCTTAGAGGTTCTTAGGTAATAGCATCAGACTTCATACTTGTAAAACTGCATGCAGATGATTTGGAGTCTTGGCTTTCTGTACTGATATCCTTTCTGGCTGTAGTCCTTGAAGTGGGAAAAGAAATCCAGTATCTTGATTTTAAATGTCAACCTGCTGTATATTGATGGCACTTGTGTGTGGTTGGTAAGCAAATCTGTCACATATGCAGTAGTTCTGAGATTCTGTGATTTGTTGTAAATGCTCTTAGGCTGCTCCTTCTGGATTACTGCAGATCTTTGACTTTCTACACAAGGTGAAAGTCTTAGAACTACACAAAATCAGTTTGCAGAGCTTTTGTTTCTGAGGAGCATAGCTAAGATGGAAACCACCCATCATGTATTCTTGTACTATATACATTCTTAAATCCCATAAAGTTTTATAGATCTTTGGATTTCAAACTGCAGGTGCTGCAACAGTTGATTCTTCTGCAAGTCCCAAACCATGGCTAGAGCTCCTAGGGCCTTGAAAGAATCTCAAGCCAACTATACTCTAACACAAATTCTTTCTTCTTCCCACCCCCTCTCTCTAGGCAATGAAAGGAGAAAAGGGAATTGGTGGAACAGTTACAACTGGAGATGGTCTAAGTGAGGAGCTGACAGAGGAAGCGTTTAGTAAGTAATACTTCCTAACTTACCCAATTATTATTGTGGCTTTTCTAAAAACAGCACTTCCTTTAGACATCATAATTCTCACTTGAGGACTACATCCTGGACTGGCCACGTGCTACACCTCTGATCCATTGAGATTCTTATTTGAGATGTCTGGAGGATAACCTATGCTCACATAAACTCCTCCCAGTCAGTAGAATTTATGGTCATGATGAAGTGACAAATGATGACACTCTAGTAGTAGCTAATATCAATTATGGAAGATTTCAAAATGCATACATTAGTGCCAGTATTTTTTCTCTACACTTAAATACAGATTGTAATGAAAAGTGCAAACTTTTTTTTTTTTTTTTTTTTCCCCCCCCCAGTAGCTACATATTTAGGCCACATTCGTTCTACTTGCAAGACTGTTGGGGAAAAAGTAAAATAAACTCCACTTGATGACTTGAGGAGTTCGTCCTTGAGAAATGAGCCAGAGAAGAACATCATCTTCGTATAATTCTAAAAGATTTAGCATTATATTCAAAAGAACACACAGATTTGCAACTAGAAGGTGTAGGACAAGGAGTATGATATGCATTCATTGTAGGTTTTCTTCCTTATACTATGAATTAAAGTCTGACACTTGCTGGGACTTTGTGTTGGTTTTGTTGATGCTGGATTCTTATATCTAGTCTTTACTTGGCTTTTAAATTTTATGGGCTGGTAACCTTGAAACTACAAGATGCAAGAATAACTAGGAGGAGTAGTTCTAGACATATCATACAGGCAAGATGTAGTTCTTCAGGTATCTGATAAATCTTCTGTTTTAGAATCATTGGTAAACTAGTGAAAATTTAAAGCATGGGGACTGAATTTGTCCTATACAAGGTCTGAAGCACATTTTGCTCCCAGTATGAAAACTGTGGCTACAAAAACAGTACAGACTTTTTGGATATCTCTTAGTTTTGGAAGATAAGCTCATAAAACTCTCTGGAAATTAAGAATCTACACCTAAATATTGCAGGGGACTTATAGAAAGCTTTATTTCCTTTTTAATATTACTTTATTTTACAAATAAAGATTAGGCTATGCAAATAGTAAACTTATTAATACCGACTCATAGGTAGTAGTAGTTGGTTCAGAAGTATTAAGACCTTGGCACAATTATAGGCCCATCTTCTTTATCTTGGGTATGTTGCTAATAGTTTCTGGATTGCAGCTGTTGGGAATCTGTCTGGCTTGGAAGTTTGTTGAAACAATATGTAGAAATTGTTCTAAAAGCATTATTTTGTAAATATTCTGGTTGCACTTCAAGCATTTAAGCTACATCTCAGGAGGTGAGGGAAAACATAGTTAAAATCTTCTCATTGTGTCTAAATCCAGTATCATGTTTTGTGTGGGAAAAGAGACAAATTCATGAAATTTTCTCCTCTGGGATTCTCATGTTCCACTTACCTTGAGCACAATGCCCACCAGAAAATGGAAACCATAAAAAAGGGAATTCCCTCATATTTGTAGATCCTCTGTCCCTTCTCCAAGGAAATACTAAGTCTTGACAGGATACAAAGGAGATGCTGCAGTAATAGAAGAAGGACAAGCAAAACTCTCTAAAATAACTTACATGTCAAGTGCTGGAGGAATTTCTCTCTGTAGGAGCAGCTATTGAGCTATTCAGAGTGATGGTCCCACTGCAGGAGTGGCCATGCTACTGTGGCACAGCCCTTGGCTCTTTGTCTTAGCCTAACACCAGGGTCAGAAGCTTGGCATTCATCTGTGTTTGGATGTGGAGTGTGGACATAGAAGTGCAATAAAATTTTGGACCTGTCAGAGCCACGTCTCACAATGATCTTGATGCATCTTTAATTTGCAACTTAAGTATTTGAAAGTTACTGCAATAAAAGGGGGGAAAAAACCAACCTAAACCCCACCAAGCCTCAGCATTCAGATGAAAGATGTTAGGATTATACTGGTTTTAGAGAATTTTTTTGTGGGCTGTCCTCTTGTTTATACATAGTACTAGACATGCTTCAGAGAGAAAAATCCCCATTGTTTGTCTCCTAGCAGAGAATGTCCTGCTACAGTGCCTTAACTTACAACTCAAGAGTTTTGTAACAGTTACAACCTGCTTGATCTGAATGTTGCAGAGCTCAACCTACATGTTACTGTAAAGGTTCCTCTTCCAACATCACTCCCTGTGTTTCCTCTCCAAGTCTCAGAAGTACTTTCCTTGGCCAGTTCTCTATGAAATTCATAGCTCTTGTGTGTATCCCAAAGGGCACACTGAAGTCATACGGTGTCACATCAGGGGCTGGCAGTACCTTTTTTTGTCATTACCCCTCTTCATCTCTGCCACCTTCCTTGGGACTTCCACATTACGGAGTTCCTGATGGATCCTGTTTTAGTAAGCAGTGCACCCTTTTAGTTGACTTCCTCAAGCACATGTATGCTGAAGCACTAACCTTGTGTCTAAGCAAAACAAATGGTGAATGCTCTGGGTTTCTGGGGATTTTGAGTGCTGGAGATGGCTTTTTCAGTGGTCAGGATGGCAAACTCCATTCACCAGTGTATGTTCTGCTTCAGATATATAGATGGGGGAAGAACAAGGTGCAGGTACTTCTGATGCAAAATTAAGTTGAATTTTTGTTTAAGTATTTCTTAATGGGAGTAAACTTGTTACAAGTTTGTTTATAGGCAGGGTTAGAAGAGGAATGGCTTCCTAGTCCTGGAGTGGAACACACTTATAGATTGTTTAATGGTGATAGGCACATCAAACAAGGGTCTGTGTATCCTGCAGTTCTCACCTGACTTTCTTAAAATGCTCTTTTCTTTCAGCTAACCAGTTGCCAGCAGGCTTAATAACTACAGACGGCCAACAGCAGAATGTTATGGTCTACACAACATCGTATCAACAGGTACCCATCCCCTGCTCTCCCTTTTGTTGCTAAAATTCAAATGCTACTTCAACTGAAAGATGCAAATGAATGTGGTGGCTGTTTTGCCACCATTGTGACAACTGAAGGCTGCTAGCAGCAATGTTTTTTCAGAAAAGATGCATTTGAATGTGAGTTTGCATTTTCTTTCTCTAGCTCTCTGGTGTTCAACAAATTCAGTTCTCATGATTTGAAGAAAACTTTGGATCTGGGAACACAGGACAGAAAAGCTGTACAACTCTAATGAAGAGGCAGTTTTAATGACTGGTGAAGAGATTTATCTCTTTGTATATTAAATAGCTGTAATGTAGCTACCTGAAGCTTGACTAATTGAGGTGTGAGTTCTGACTCAAATCTTTTTCATGATGATTTTAAAAAAAATAATTGGATTTTAAAGGTATTAAAGTATTTTTGTTTTGTACAAGAGTTTGTTGCTCTGTATAACTCCTGTATGCATTGTATATTGCAATTTATTACTGTCAGAGATTTGTAGACAGTTTCTTATTTTCATATTGAATCATGTTACTTTTGTAATTCAGGTAAACAGCTGGGTTAATTCATGTTTACCCTTTGAATAAAATTGTAAGGGTAAAGTTAATTTTTGAATGCAAGTTGCCTTTATTATAAAGATTGAGTTGGTCTTGGTTATGTAACCTGTCTTGCATGACAACCTCAACTAACTTTAAATGTCAGCATATTTATTGAGATTTTGAAAGGGACTTTTTCCTCATGGAACTAGCAGCTGGAAATAATTACTACAACTGTTTTATTTTTTTTTATGTAACTTCAGAATTAAAACGTTAATCAAAACGAACCAACGCTCTACTACATTTAGGGACTTAAAGCTTACCAACAGTGTTGATGAAAACACTGTGTGTGATGCAGGTCTTAATTTCTTTTTTTTTTTTTTTTTTCAATTGCATTAACTTTTCTTAGACTTACTTTAATATATTTAAGGTAGACTCTGTGCTACTGAAATAACTCTTCCTTTTTAGGTATCTTTTTTGGAATCCGTAACTTAGAAATTTCAGGGGGGTGGGGGATGGATTTTATAGTCCTTGTGGTAAAAGATCTCATTTTAACTTTTTACTGAAATGTTTTAAGGTTTCTTGTGAGACTGTGGCAACTCAACTGTGTTAGCAACTTTCTGTGTACAGGCTGCGTGTGTGTGTGTGTGTATGAATGACTGAAACCTGGAACAAGTGATACAAATCTGAAATGGGAGAGAGACTTCTACTTTTCTGTCTCTTTCCTAGTTTTGCAATAAACTCTACCTAGATAATGTAGTTCTGTATATTTAGTGAGCTGTTCTTAGTAACATTGCTGTTTCTTTAAAAACTGGGTGGGTAATTTTGTTAGATGCAATGTCTTAGCTTGTTAGGATGGGGGGGTTGTAGTAATATATCTTACTCAGACTGAATTTTGGGACCTTTGATATTTTTATTGTTTGCAGTGGACTGAAATGTATAATATTATCTTTTCATATACCTGTCATTAATTTAAGCAAACCACACCTTGCATCGGTTGCCATATAATTTCTTGCAGGTTTTGTTAGGGTTTTTTTTTGTTTGGTGTTTTGTTTTGTTTTTTTAAAGAATTAACAGTTTAGTATTGGAAAAATAGTTTAAACTAAGACATCCCAGAAACCTGAAATAGCCATTTCTTTGTTAAACAATTTTATGTATGTGCAGATTTAACAGTGTTACTTACAAATCAGCATAATGCTGGCAGAGCCTGTGGAGGCAATCCAATGTATTCTGTGGTGATCTGGGAGGATATTTTGGGTTTTGTGCCAGTCTGACATTCTTCAGAAGCTATGACTGAACAAATGGAGTTTTTAATTAAATGTACAAATGAATAACACGACCACTACATGAGCCCCTTCTGTTTGTATTCCATTTATTTCAGGCCGTCATAACCCTGTTCTTGATGTTCCCAGGTTTGCAATGGAAAAAGCTGTGATCTCAGCTCAGGAGAAGCTAGGAGAGAGATTGGTCAGTTTGATGTGCAGAAAGGGGGCTGAGGTCACCTGTCACATTTGCCTGAGACCACCTACATTTGTCAGTCTGCTGTCTCTTCTGTTGAGTTTAGCTTAAAGTGTTCCCAGCTTGTCTTTTACACATTATTGTGTGTGCAAAGGAGCTGATGCTGCTTTTTCTTCTTTCTTTTTCTTTTTTTCTCATCCCTCACCCTCCCTGAGGTCCAGGGACAAAACTGCATTCAACTTGCTCATTCATTTCCTGAACATACACATGTAAAAGTAATAGTACAGCACTTTGATCTCTTACTGAAGCCATTCACATTAATAAAGTTTGCAGGGTGCTGTAGCTCTAGTAAAGCAAATACAGTCTGAGGAGATACTTGCCTAGTTAATATTAGTAGTAGCACAACCACTGTTGAGTCTTTATTTTTGTTTTACAACTAATCTGTGTTCTCACCTTCCTGTTTGTAAGTACTTAAAGTTTAAAAGTATCTTAAACCCAAACCAAGAGTGACCATTCCCACTGGATCCCCTCTGTTTCTGTAAAACTGCTGCCTCCTTCTCTGAATGTTTTGTTTGAACAAACATAACCCCAGATGAAGCTTGAGACAGCTGTGGCAGCCTGTGCTAAAACTTGGACAAAAGCTTAGTGAAATAGGAGTGATGCTCAGAGATCTTCCTCTAAGCACAGTGACTGTTTTTAGGTGTCTTCTCATGACATCAGCAAATTTTACTATATTGATTTCCTTTTTTTTTTACATTAACTTCACTATGATGATCCATCTGAACTTTCATGATAGAGAGTACTCATGGTGTCTTTGAAAGCACAGGAATATTCATATTATCTCAAGTTAAAATGCAGTTATGAGAGAAGCTACTTCAGATACCATTCTTCTACATCCCGTTTCAATTGCAGGCCTAATGGGAGCTGAGGCTCTGCCTTTACCAATCTTGCGGATGTACTTTTTTTTTTTCCTAATGTACATATGCCATTATTATTTTAGTTATTCCTCTGCTCTGATCTCTACTAAACACTAAAATATATGGCTGGATGGTGTAGCCAGAACACAGAAGGAGTCTTGGCATGAGGTAGTACATCCTAAAATATCTACTGACCTGTGCTTATCTGCTTGTACCTAAAAATCAGTCGGATTTATGAGGGCTGTACTTTAAATAGCCTTCTTCCTTGAATTGCACCTTGGATACACGGTGAATCCTGTCAGATTAGTAGATTGTCCCTATTGCTGAGTTTCAAGATGATGCTCATGAGCACATTGTGAGCATGTAGCTGATTTTTCTCTTGCCTTTGGCAGGAGAGGAAGCATATTGGCAACTGCATATGCACAGGAGATTGCAACACAGAGAGCAAAGGGGAGAGCCAAGGGCTAGTATTTTGTACAGCACCTTGTTGTCATAATAAAAGCTGGCAGCAGCCTTGCTTATAGCTATAAAAGTCTTCATTTTGCAGAGCTTTGAATGTGATTAATGTTCTAATTAAGTCATATGAACTCGCTGCTTCAGTTACATTTGCAGTGATAAGACAACTTGCTTTTTTAAATCACTGCATTCCCAAATGGTGCAGGCTAGAAATTTTTTACAGTTTTTATTTGTACTGAGTAAAATAGAAGAAAGATAGTTTTTCACTTAAATTTGAAGTGGAATTTCTTACATTTATAGATGAAAAAACCCTAATGCTGTATGTAGATTCTAAGATGAATAGTGCTATAGGGAAGCCATATTTTATATAAGGCCCAAGCAATCCTATAGGAAATTAAATACTAATAATGTGTACAATGTTTATTCTTGTATTCCCCTTGCAAACTGAGTCAGTGAAAAAAGCAGTGGGGGAAGGATGCTGTTCGGCTGTGGTACAGTTTAAGACATACCTAGCTGAAAACATGGACCAATTTCTCCTCTTCAAAAATAAGAGATGTTGTTCTGGCATAATCATTCAGAATTCTACCCTTTAAAAAGCTGAAAAAAATATACTTAGGCAACTGAATATTGATCTGTTTATCCATTGATTTGTGAAGCTGGCATGATAATGGACTGCGCCATCACCTCTGACCCTCAGTATTTAAAAATTTAATGGAAGGCTCTCTAGAAACATGGTTCCAGTTCAGCTTTTGCTGACATCTGAGGCCAAATGCACTTGGGAGTGAGGGCAGTTTGCTCCTATCCACAATAGTTTGCAAATTAATGCCAGCTGCACCATCTTTATTAAATTGTAAGTCTCCGAGCATGGCTGTGGAGGCATGGAGAGAGGCGAGGCAGTGCCTCTGAGAGTCTGCTGTGCTGGTTTAGGAAATCTTCCAGGCAAATTGCCAGGGTAATTTCCTGGAATATCTTACTGTAACACACTGGGCCAGAGGATCCATTTATCATGAGCAGAGGCACCTGATTTGTTTTTATATGAAAAAAGAACTATTGAGGGTTTATATCTGCTGGGCAGAGGAGCATCCTTTAGGCTGCTAATTTAATTTCTGGGTGATTTATACATAATGTGGCCCAGCCAGCACAGCCCTGGAGATGGCAGCTGATTTTTAAGGCAGAGGTGTCTGAAAGGGTTTAGTTTCTGGCTAACAAAACTGCAGTAATCAGTGGCTCAGTGCTCACTCCTTGAAGGCACATCAACTGGCAGTGTATTGCAAATAAAGTTTTAGCAGCAATATACTCCTGGTTAGAAACAGCCCAGGTTTTTGGTCCTGTTAGGAGCACAGACCACTTGTCTCCAGAAATCATAGGGTACAATGTTGAGTCCTCCCCTGCCATTGGGGTGACAGTGATTGAAGTACTTTTCTGCTGTACCTAAACTGCTGTACTTTGCACAGTGCATCTTCATTGTGCATAATAAAGGACAAAAAGGGGATTTTTTATTATAACTTAAAGTAGTTCTCTACCCTGCCTTGGTACACAGCACTCCCCAAACTGAGGGTAGGGCACCTACCTAGCCACTGGTGGAAGCTTGCTTAGTGACAACAGCAGAAAGCTGATTTCTTAAATGTATTTGCTTCAGGTGTGTCTTTAGCACTGTAGAAACGAGAGGCAAACCTACAGAAGCTTTTTTAAATCAACAAAATAATTATGTAAATAAGGTCGGGGAACCTGTCTGAAATAAGGCTGTGCTGAGCAGAGTGTTTCCCAGCCAAAAGGATACAGTCACAGCAAATAAAAGCAACTTCCAACAGCTCACAGTTCACACAGAAATACTGTGTCACTGGAAATACATCTGCAGATAAGATGTGGTCACCATTTTATGCAACAGAAAACTGGGTGGAGTTTATACTCTTCTTCACTCCTCTCTGCACCCTGTGTGAAGACAAACAGTGGACCCCACCAGAGCTCATCTCCTGTCACTGATGAGAAGAGCACAGGACAGATAAGGACTCTGGGATGGGAAGGTTTGTTTCTGCAACATCTGATTCCTTGGCCCTGGCTGTGAAATCCAATCCCACCCGTGTTCCCTGTGTAATGCAACACACTGGGAAAAGCAACTTGGTGAGCAGGAGGATCCCTGGAGCCAGCCAGTATGAATAGCTAAGCACTGGGGGAGAAAGGACAAGATCCAAAAATCTCATCTCCTGTCAGCTGGAAAGCATCTGAAATGGGCTCTGTTGCTCAGGATGGGAACGGGGAGACTGCGGGGCCTGAGGAGCCCGATACAGCTCTTCCTCTCTTCAAAACCATCAGCAACAGCCATGTTTTACAAGCTGAAACTTGTGCAGCATGCCCCCTGAAAGGGTGCTGTGAGATCAAGTACTGTACATGCCAGAAAAGAAACATTGACAGTAACTGACCATTTTACATCGTCTGGCTTGACAGCTCCTGTGTTTTTTCAGATGGCTCAGCTGCACTTTCCTACAGCAGCTTCATCTTTCTAACCCTCTGACAGCAGCACAGATAGAAGAAATGGATCTTGGTTAGCTGATCTTTGAACAGTAACTACATAAATAGTTTGCATTTATATTAAAATATTTATGCTGTAACATACGTAGAAGACACCTCAATCTGCTAGATTGAAATTTCAAGTCTTCTTTTTAAGGCAGTAATTTCACAGAGTTGTTCCTAGGCTCCAAAGATTTTCCTTCCAGAGGAGACAGCATATCAAGTCAACATATAAAAGTCTCCTGCTGCACTCAGGGAAAGTGCAGTGAAAAAATAATTACAAAACTGCTACTAAAAAAGAAAAATTTGGCATACTTCTTAATGCTGCTCAGAGTTAGAAGCTAGTACTGGTACCTAGTAATTTCTTGTTAAAGGAGACTTATCAACACTGCATATAAGAGACAGGTGGTCATCCTAAAAGGCAGTTAAAGAGTCCCTGGCAAAAAAGCCCATACAAAACAAACAAATCAACCCCCCACAACATTTAAATAAGAGAATTTTAAAAAAAAGAAAAAAAGAAGAAAAAAAGATAGAAACAAAAACAAGGCACTGGTGGCTTTGAACCTCCTAAGATGGCAGATAAGAAGTGTGCCTCTTTTAAGAATCTCTTGGAAATAACTGTATATTGATAACTTCCATGTGTGGTTACCAGTATTTTATAATTTCATCAGAAACAGAAATAGCTCTCTGAACACTGTGTACCATTTGCCACATGCTGAAATGCTTTGTGCCTTTGTCTCTTTGAAGGTACCGTATCCGAGATTACATTTTCATTTTACGGAACTGCTGTCCCAACTTAGCAATTATGGCATATTTGAAGCAGATGCTTGTGAGAGGCAAAAACCTCCTCAATAAAACAGTGACAGCAAACCAAACCCAGCCCTAGATGGGCAAGTTTGGTTTGGGGTTTTTTTGATATTTTTTTGGTGTGGTGGGTTTTTTGTTGTTTGTTGTTGTTGTTGGCAGAGCTGTAAGTTCAACAAGTACTTCAGGCTTTTTAAGGATTTTGGAAACAGACCAAGGAGCCACTCACTGAGTCCGTTTGACGCCAGGTTTTCACGAACTAACGTTAGGCACATGTGGATGTAGTTAAACAAACATCCCCTAGCTCACAGAGATCTCTTAGGCCTTCCTCCCATCCCAGCCCTCCTCTTCCTTCCCCCTCTCCCACCCATGCAACCCAGCTCCTTCCTTTCTTTTGCTCTGTTGCTGATGAGCCCAGCAGAGCAAACTCATACCAGCACATACAATCTCGGATGACACTGGGTGCCTAAAACACCTCAGCATCCTGCCACCTCACAGGCACGAGTCTCCTGATATTTGTTCTTTTTCTCAGCAATTCCCACAGCAGCACGGCCAAAGCATGGCTTCTGCACTGGACTGGGGAATGTGTGGGTGAGGCAAGCAAGGGAGAAGGGGCAGAGGGGCTGTGTCTCTAGCACCAACCCTTCAGCACTGGACACCCACGCTGTTGGCAGCCAGGGCATCCCCCAGACCCAGGGTTTGCCAGAGGGGGCTTCCAAGTGGGCTCCACCACTGCCCCTTTGTTCGAGGAACAGAGGAGGATTCAGCCCCACAGATCCTGCTGGATCACTTGTCCTCAAGGCTCAGCAACACATTGGGGCTGGGTTGTGATTTTTATCGTAGTGGTGTTGCCTGTGTAAGGCCAGCAAGGGTCTGCAGGTGCAGGAGAGAAATTCTCTGGCAGAGACACCACTCAGCCACCTGCCCCCCAGCACACGGTGGGGATCTTCTCTCTGGAGGAAGCACTGGAAGTGCAGTGCCCTCAAGACTCACTCATGGAGCACGAGTTTAGCTTGCTTAGCAGTTTAAGCTCATTTTCCTGCTGCTTTCAACTAACTTCTGGAAATTCTAATAAAAGGGATTAGCTTGAGATCAGTGGAAAAAAAACCACACTAAAAGGAGGTTTCTCACAACTAATAGAAGGAGGAACACGTTAAGTAGGAATACAATGGCCGCAGCTTATGCTCCACCCCTGCTTTGGGAATCTGGAAATGCTTCAGTGTCAGAATTAGAAGCCACAGAAAAAAAACCCTGGCCTCTAACTCATTAGAAAATGTTATAAAAATACACCAGGAACCAGCTAATGCTATAAAGGAAAAAAATTATTTCTGAGTTGTTTTGAAGATAAGTTCAAAGAAGCAAATTCAAGTCTGCCTTAAAGAGAAAACAATTCCCACTCTGAGAATCTTATTAACTGAAAAAAAAAAAGCACAATAAGGGAATTCTTCAGTGATTGTTTAGGTTTTCCCACTTGTTTTCCAGTAATGCAAGGATCACAAATAACTGAAAATAGGACAACAGTTACTCTGTTATAATAGCTAGGAACATAAGGGAGGAATCAATTTGGAGCACACAGCTTTTAGCATTTCCTTATGGGAAGTCTCTTGAAGAAGTCTAGAAACCATCCTGTAGACCTTTCAGTTTACTTGCTCCTCTCTGCTCCCCTGCTTCTAAAAAGATGTATTACTTATTTCCACAGGACTTTTGCTTAGTTGGACACCATTACAATTTACTGCCTTGCCCTAAGACTGTGACATTTTGAACAGAGCTGGACATGTACACAATTCATATCCTTACTAGAAGATTTCTAGTGAGCACAGTAAGTGCTCACTCACATCCCATCCTTTTAATGAGGTGTAACAAAGCCAAGTCACAAAAGTGCCAAACTCTTTGCCACTCATTTTGAATAGCCACAACATAGCTGTAGCATAGACAGAGAAGTAATTTCAAAACTCCATTTCAGAGGCTGCAGCCACAACAGCATGGAAGGAGTAACAGTGAGAGCCCAGAAATTGCAGGGGAAGGTGGTGGTGGTGGTGGCAGCAATTGTGGAACATCAACTAAGAAAAAAACCCACGAGGCAACCAAGAAGTAACTTGGGAAATACTTTTTATGAAAGAGTAATACTCAGTATTACAATGCTTATCATTAGACCCTCTTCCCCCCAAGACAAATATACTCACGCTTTTCTCTGAATCATCCCCTTTTCTAAAGAAGGGCAGAAATGGGAAGTTTGTACACGTACACCTTTGAAAAAACAGACATACACTTCAGTGTTTACAATGCGTTTGATAGGACAACCACTTTATTACAAAGAACAAACAATGCTTTGAAATAAGACTGATCAACTTGAATTGTACAAAATGTCAGTTTCCTTGTAGAGGTCATTAAGTAACAGGCTGTAAGACTAAGTTCACGTCAAATCCGCTATCCTGAAATATCAGATAATAACAGTAATACTTATTATATCTTCAGAGTTTATGGCGTGATCATGTGCTCTACTTTAAACTACATTCAAAAGATATTGCTATAATTACTTTAAAAACACAAAGTGTAAGTTATTGTTCACTTCATTTCCATTTTCACAAGAACATTCTCAAGGTGAAGCTGTAGCGGTGTCTGCCGTAACTGGCACGACCGTCCTACACTTACACAGTCACAATTTCCCTAAGGAATTCAGTAAACCTAGACATTTCTACAACATGGATGCTGTCATCTGATGGACTTCAGCTTCTGTTACATGTCCTATAGCAAAAGAAATGGATAACACAGATTCTCAAAGTGCTGATGTCAACAGACTTCCAAACGAATTGATAATCCAACGATCGCTATTTGTCTGGTATCTAATTGAAAGGCAAACAGGTGGGATTCAGACGTTTATAAATACAGCTCTAAAAACAGACCACAAAGTGTATTTTACAGCGTGTACCACAATTTCATTTTAAAGTAAAACTGAGGAAGATCTGCGTATGATCACTATTCAACATCACCCAACTTGGACAAGGAAGAGAAAGTGATATCTTATGTCAAGTCAGCTGAAGAAAGCACACTCAGAAAGAAATTATACTTTCATTGAAAACGCCACAGTTTTACCCTTTGGTAGTTGTGACATACCCACTGAAAAAGAAATTGTGCAAAGCATGTGAAACTAAGTGCAAAAAAACTCCACCCGGACATACCCAACAGATTTTATTCTTAAATAACAACTCTACAATCACAGCTATCAACCAACAAAATCAAAGCCACAAGTGTTTTCTCTAAAGGCTTCTTTCACAGTACTAATAAGAAAAACCAAGTTCTATTCTTCTACTTAACAGCTCATGTGTATGGTATTTTAGTTATCAGACAGTATTGGTAGTGAGGTCATACCTGATGAAATGGACCATTAAAACACAAATATTTTAAAGCCAGTTAACTTCAGGAAACTCCTATACATTCATACTATAAACACTGTTTTAAAGTGAACCTGGGATATCTGTCATTGTCATAAACACATGATTTTTCTCTGGAGTAAAACCACGTGTATTGCTCCTATGCCACAATTAACACTACTGTAGCAATTTATGGTCCCCAGCACTTTTTATATGCTATTATAGCATGTGATGTGTTGTGATAATTAAGGCTGTATCAGCACTTCTATTACACCCCTGATTTTCAGGGTAGCTAAAACTTGGCCATTAAATCTGCTCTGGGATACTTGAGCCATTAAACCTGTAATATTTTAGTGATACTTCTCCCACTGAACCAGGCACATAATTTCTTTTAGTTTATATATTTACAAACACTCTTAAGACAAATTTAACTGGCAGAGGCAAGAAATTCTACCTTGATGTATAGTCTTTTGGCATTCAGGGCAAAATTAAAGTGCAAAGTATAAACTTCATTGCACAGTAAATAATTTAGATTTTATTTTAAAATAAATCTTACTTAGGTGCCTCAATCTATTTATCTAGTGACTTTGTCCAACTCAGCCATTTTCCTCTACACTTTGGTAAACATAGGTTTATATATAGATACATAAATAGCATTTAAAAATGTTTACCTTTATTTCACTACTGTGAACAATTTTTTTTCTTTTAGCATAGGAATGGATCAACCTATTCCTAGAAGTAATGCTTGTTGAATTTATCAGCTAGCTAGTTAATGTAAAATGATGCATAGTAAAAGGGAGATACTGAACTTGATTGGTAGAATATAGTGGTAAAGCAAACAAGCACTTAAGAAGATTAACTGGAATAAATATGTTGAGAGTTGCCATATAATATGTGCAAAATTGCTTACCATGTATTCTAAACTTTGGTTAAAATTTTCAGATTGAAGTTTTACAGAAACATTATGGAAGCAACACAAGTGATTAGAAACACAGGAATGAGGTAAGTTATTATTAGTGCAAAAAGCAAGCATATGCTAAAAGCAAAGCATATGGACTTAAAAAAAAAAAAGAGAATGAGTCTCATGGAAGTTTTAATAAAAGACCAGAAAGGTCTCTTGTAAACATTGGTATTTACAAGTTTACGATTTGTACAACTACAAAAGGATAATTCTAAATCTTAGTAGTGCATTTACAATGAATTTATGTTCTTTTTTTTTGTAATAAGAGCAATGGCTAAGTATCTTTTTCCTTTTAAATCTTCAGGGGATATCTTTCAAGATTTAGATATTTGTTACAAATAGTAGAAAAATCATTTCTTTACAAAAATTATATATTAAAATATTTATACATTTTAAGTTACTATATAATAACTGGAAATTTTTGCCTTGTACTCAGGCACCACAATGAAGAATGGGGAATAAGGAACCGAAACCAAACAGAATTTGCTCATATACCAAATCTCATTAATTATCTATGGAAGATCTGTAGCAATCATGGGGGCTCTACCTCAAATACTACTGCATGTGCCAATTATTTATTAATTTATTCTTAATTTGAAACCGGGTACTTTTAGCACTTTAACTATCACTACCAAAAAGATATATTGGATAGCATGGGGTCCTCCACCCCACGATCTTCCATATAGTTTCTATATGGTACTCAAACCTGAGCAAGGCTGTGTAACGCTCATGTTTCAAACATAAAAAAGGTTATATATTTTAAAGATAAAAACAATGCAAAAATAAAATATTTGTAGCATTTACAAATAGTACAAGAGTTACATTAAACACTACATTCGAAACTTGAGACTTATTATGTTGTTTCTACTTTGAGCTTGATGTTTTCAGATCTGCAAAAAGAAGGAGACATTGTTAAATATTTCATAGCTTCACTTTGTGTACATGGTTAAACTCTTTACAAACAACTCCTGTTTTCAGAGATCTGGGATACAGACCACTGTCAAAACCCTTACCAATTAAAGGGTTAAATAAAATAGTACCAGGAGACATCGTGGAAGACAGCTTCTGCATGGTTGCTCAGCACCAAGCAGTGATGTATTCAACACTTGGCTTTCAACCACACCAGGTGGATCACAGCCCACACACAGCTACACTCAGCTCATTGCTGAGCCACACTCCTCTCCCTCTGCCCCTCGCTAACCTTCCTCCACCAGAGGTGCTTGCTGAGCAATGCCAGCTCTCAACTAGCAGAAAGCCAAGCCAGAAAGGGGAAGGAGTGGGATGAGAGAAGAAGCCAGCAAAAGTTCTTTTTTTGAGGCCCTGGATTGGCTTACTTAAAAGGTGAGCCAGAACTGATCAGGCTAAAAAGCAGTATTAATTTGCAGTGGATCCATTCCCATTCCCAGCTCACCATGAACCTGGATGAATTCAAATGTAGGGGCAAGATGACTAAACCTTTTCTGACCATAATATAGACTTTCAAGCGTACACGTATTGCAAAAATACACCTTATGTCACCTGCAGAATTTTTTTTCTAATAAGAAGGGAGAAGATACTGAAACAATAAAAAATACTACACCGATGTATGTAACTGAATTGCTTATCACAATGAAAAAAATCTTGAGTTGAAGCAAAGCCCTGGGGAATCAGAATCTTACTAGGCTTTTAATACTTGAAGGGTGGGGTAAGACTCAATAACCAATATTTCAGTACTTGCTTCTCTTTGTGAACAAATATAAAAATTTTTGTAAAATGTTACGCAACATTCAACCAATAAATTTTCTTAAAACTTCTGTAAGGAGCAAAATGACATTCCAAGAACTTCACATGCACTAAGAAAGGCATTGGTTCTAGAGACACCATTTTCCAGCCACAGCTACAACCCCTTTTAAACGCTGCATCTGCCACTAGCTTTACCTTGAAGCCATCGAACTTGCGTGGCTGGTCCGTAGCCTCTCTCATTCTTTGCAGAAATTCTGAACACTATTGCAGGTCGGGAAGTGTAATCTACATGAGCATTAGCAAGCTGGGCAGCAGTCACTATACATGATGTTTTAAGACCACAGTATATTCTCATAAATACAAGCTGACTTGGATTTTCCTGCAATTGCGTGGAACGTATTGCTAAGTAGGCAGAATATTCTAAAATATTTCCAGAGGGTGAGGCAGGAGGCTCCCAAGAAAGATGAATACAGTCTACACTCTAAGGAAAAAGGGAGAAAATGTGATAGTATGTAGCTAATCATTAGATACTCACATAGAGAAAAAGATAGAAAAATAATTAAAAAAACATCTAAAGATAATATGAAAATTCTAACCTAGTATCATCACTCTTTGGATGTGTCTTTTGTATTTTGTGTTTTTTTTAAAAAAAAAAAACATGGCAAACCTTTATAGTTTCTATGATGTAAAAGGATAAAATCATGGGGAAAGTATCAGATGATTAAGACATGTATCTTGTAAAATGGTCATTAAGTCTTAAAATAATTCTTTGTAGCAAATTTCTTAAAGAATATTGCATTGAGCAGAACCAACCAATTATGCATGACACTATTTTCTATTAAAATTTTAACTTGGAAAAAACATCAACAACAAACCAACTGGAAACTGAGAGAATTTTATCCCTTGGAAGTAGTATTGCTTGTATTTCTCACCTTGGTGATTTTGACTGTTGAGGGAGCTCCAGGAAAACCCGGAATGCAAGTCTTGAATTCACTGACTTTACTGAAAGGCCCAATGCCACAGCCATTAATTGCAGCAACTCTGAATCTATACACTGTGCCTGGGAAAAGATCCTGCTTCTTAAGTAATCTGTAGTCTAGTACATCTGCACTTTCCATCTGAAAAAAAGCAACATTTCTGTTAATTTTTTAAAAATTCTAAGCACAGCTTAAAAAATACAAAGTGAGTAATGATAAACTGAGATTAGTAAGTTGAAGTGAAACTGAAAATTGATCTACCACTTTTGTATCTAAATCAGAACTTACAAAAAGGTTCTGACTGAGGCACTAGCTCACCTCAAAACAGGTGATGTAAGAAGAAACATGAGACTGCATCTCTAACCAAAAAGAAAACAACCCAATTTTTCAGTCATTTAAATTGCACCTTTTGGTCATTTTTTACTGGGAAAGTAAAAGCAAAGCAGCATTTCCAACTGCATAGCTTATGGTTTAATTAGCATACTCTTCTGTCCTAAAAATTATTTTTGTTTCCAAACCAGTTAGTCCTACATTTAGGAGTTGCAATTTAATGCATAGGTAATCAAATTTTTTTTAAAGAAAGGCACTGTAAGTTATGAACAAATAGATTTCTGAAACATTATGCGCTCCTGTACTTCCATGTTTAAAATAGATACATCCTTGAAACTTCCAATGGAACTATTTTCCTTCTGAATAATGTATAAGAAATCCCAGTAAACATGAACACTGTAAAATGTACTATGCTGTTTAAAATTAAGCTGTGCAGTATTTCTAGTGAAATGCTTTATTTGAAAATGTTCTGTTCTTTTGTTTTTGTCTCAAGAAAACATAAACCCATCATTTTTATTTCACTAGGACATCATTAATTTACATTTTTACTATTGAAACTTCAAAATTTCTGCAAGTTTAGCACATACAGAACTTTCACATATAAACTCACAAGTGCAACAACACTGTTACAGAAAACGAATATAAAATACACTACAGTTCCATACGTAGTATTTTTAACAGCTTAGCCTATCTAACAATTTGTAAGCAAAGATTCTGGAAACAGAGAAGAAATTTTTAAACGTTCGAATGCTGTACTGAAATGATTCTATGAAATAACATTAAAAAGTAGGGTTTTTTTAAATTTTTAACGATTTTTACTGGCTTGAAAGTTCATTAACTTTAAAACCCTTTCCTAAGGCTAGAAATAGAACTATGGAAAGAATTAATATTAGCATGGTAAGACTTTCCATATTTTCATATAAGAACATAAGAAAACCAATTTGATTTAGGAAATTGTACAAAACTGTGAACAAAGCGACAGATTCCAAAATACATATGTGCAAGTATATTAGAGAAGAATTAGCAGCTACCTTGTTAGAGAGGGTCAGCATTTCCTCTGGCAGCAAGTAGAACTGGCTCACCACAGCATTGTTGTTCTTAAAAATTCCAACATCATACCACTGCCGGTCTCGTGTTTTCACCGCTCCCATTTGTCTTTGTGGTGTTTTCTATTATTTGAAAACATGTTATGTAGGTTATGCATACTTCAACGTATGTAATAAAAATGTTAAGACTGTAGCATACGTAAGAGACAACCCCTTTCATACCAGTCTTACTTTCTTATACTTCAAAGGAATAGGTATGTATTGTTAAAATACTTTTCAAAACCAACTGGTCACTATTCATGGATTAGATACAGTCCAACATTTAAGGAAAAAAACCAATAAAACAAAACACAGAGAGTGGGGATATCACTTCTGACACTCTAGTTTAAACAGGGAGGGGAAGTTTAAAGCTGCAGAGCTTTAAGTCTGTAACAGCATGTAGTTTTGAGTTTATTCCACTCAGAGGTCAGGAAGTTTCACATGGAGCAATTATCATTAAGCCCCAAACATGCCATCTTTTAAGCTGCTGAACTTGCTCACAGTTAAGAAGAGGGCCTCTGCTGTGACATGGGGCAATGGTGGTGGAGGGCAAGGGAGCTATTCCTCACTGACCCAGAAAGACAAACTTTCTTGCTTTCCTCTGGGCACCAGGGAGGGTACTTGGATAGTCAGTGTGCCCAGCACAGACAGGCCATGATCCTGCTGGCATGGAAAAGGAGGAGTGGCAGCCACTGTTGGCAAAAGCACCCCAACCCTTGAGTGGCAGCTGCTTCTTCCCATCCTTAGCTCCTCTCTTTTGGAGGCAACAGTGGCACCTTGGTTTTGTGTATTAAGTTGTAAGCAGGTGAAATAGGAAGCATTTACTTTTTCAGGCAGCATTTACAGCTTGCATAGTCAGTCCCCATCTCCACTAGGGAAAAACATCAAGATGTCAGTTTAGTTACGTTTCAAACCTACAGATCAGCAGCTAACACCAATGTGATCTAATACATACTTCATTTTAAATTCAGATGTGCATACAGAAAAACATTTTACACTTGCACGTCATGCAGCAGAGAGACTGTTCCACTGTGCCAGTCCATAAAAATGATTCAACAGCTGAAAAAGATACTTGGATCTCCTCCCGACTACACAACTGCTGCTTGCTCAAATCAAACCCACACAATACCAGTAGTTTTACAAAAGAAATGTTTACCACTGTATTATTCACTTCAAGCCCTAAGTATATATGGCTTTTCTTTCAGAAATATAATTAAAGGAAAGCAGAAGAGCCCTGACAACTAATAAACAGAACAATACACAGAGCTATTTGATTACACTTTTTCAGACTTACAGAGGAATGTGAATCATTTGTCTGTCCAGTACTGACCCTTGTCGAAGGCATGATATAAGCAGTTTCAGCAGCTAGAAACAAAGTTATTTAAAAGCTTAAGTGATAAGAAAAATTTAACACAAATCCCACAGAGTATGAAAGATGACATCAATAGCCAGTTACAAGTATTTGTTGCAAGAGTATGTCTCAGACTTCGTTTGCATGCAGTTCTATTTATAACACAAAAATTAATTTTGGCTTGCATCACAAAGAACAATTGTAAGAGGTTGGCATTGCAGTCTACAACAGATGAATACAGACAAAATGCAGGACTCAGAAAATCCTAAAAAGCAATAGAATGATTAAATCAATACGAAGTACTTATGAAAATATAATCTAAATACCAGATGAAGGTACATACTGATGACATTATATGAATAGTCTAAGCATGAAATCTTCATTTGAATGCATTCTTTCTGACATTAATATAGCTTGAATTCTGAATATGAGCACCTAATCTTTGAACAATTCTAACAAATGGGAAAATAACACTAAATTTAAAATGGAATCTTAAAAAAAAAAGATAAATCAAAGTACATAAGCACTAAGCACATGGGCAACGCAAGGGAATATTAGTATTCTATACCTGTGTTTCTGAGTTTTGCTTTTAAAATACAATACTCTTTGTTAAAAATTACCTTACTCACACAGCATCAGTAAGAGAATACACTCAAAACAATACTGAGCACAGCCTGTTGATGTGTATGAAAGACAAAACCTGAAAAAATACCAATATGCTCGGTTTCTGCTTTGCTGCTTACTTCAGCTACTTCAAGCAGACTGAGAAGAGGTCACCACATTTGACTGGGTGAGCTAGACTCATGAACTGGGCATATATGTTACATAGGTCAGTTGTTTAAAATCAAAACCATCTAAAGTTACCATCTTTAGTCTTTACACCTAAATACACAGACAAGCAAAGATGCTACAGGAACCAAAACTGGCTGCCACTGCTACTTAGAAAATGGGCTTCTGCATAAATGAAAATCTAAAGGACTTCTAACTTACAGGAAACAAAGTGTTTTACACTTGTTTAAAAGAAACATCCTGATTTTAAAAGATGTTTACATCATAGCAGATGTCACCCAGGCTACCCAAGGTCCTCAATGCCCAAAGTCCTATCTCAGTCCCAGGTACTCGTCAAGACGGGAACCCCACCACACCAAAAGAATACTGATGGCCTTAGATATAAATGGCTCAAAATACAGTATGTGAAACACATTTCAAACCTTCAGATTTTGAATTGAATGTTGTTAGTGAAGTTTCATCTTTAACAACCGCCCCATTTGTACTTGATGACTCAGTTTTAACAGCCTGCTGGGTTACCATAGTGTGCGTGCTGGAGACGGTACCGGAGACAGAAGCATCAGGATTTACAGTTCGTTTGTCCAAGTCATGTAATTCACCTACATTTGTGGAAGTCTGAGCACCTTAGAGAAAGAGAAAATATTAATCAGAATTTGATATTGGTAACACCTAACAAACCTCAACTTGATCTAATGGCTTCAGTTTCATATAAAACCACAGTTTAACCCAGATTCCGGTTATAATAGATTTGTTTGTGTTAATTGCTTAGGTATATAACTTAACAAGAGTTTGTCTGCATAATCATAAATAAATACATGTAAACAGTTGTATTAAAACAACAATTTAATTTGTTTCAAGATTGTTGTTCTACATCTATTTGGCTAGAAAAAGATTTATTTGGAAAACAAATCCTGATATAATGAGAAAATACCTACACAACTCAGTATCACAAACTTGTAACAATGAACTTAAGACTAACCACTGTGGAAGTCTGTTTCTCACTAGCACTAAGATCCACGTAATACTTAAATTACACAGTGAAAAAAATTAAAATCCAACAATCTGTAAATTATATGAAAGTCAAATATAAGCAGGCCAGGTGATTGAGCCTGGATTCACCACACAGAACTTAAAAGAACTTCAGTGAAATGCTTGTATCACAGAATCAGAGAATCTGTGCCTCAGCATCTTCTGTTTCCTCTACAGTCAGAAACAAACATCCTCCTCTCTACTTTTCCTAAAATTTTACATTGGCTCATAGCTTTTCACCAACAGGCAGAAACAATGTTAAACAAAGCCTGGAGTTACTATCACCTTGATGCTGTAAAATTAATCTGGTGCTGTCAGTCTGTTCTTTGATGTTAAAGAGGAATATTTATGTTTAAAGAGACACTTCTGCCATCATAATAATGAACAGACTGAGAATTTCATGTCCCTTGCAACACTTCAAACAACTTAAGATTTTGTTTTTCCTCATATCTTCTAAATATATGTACAGTAATAACTAGCACAAATTGGTTGTTTTTTACCTACAAAGACCACTGAAATAATTCTGAATTGCAAGACAGAAATAACCTCATTTTTATGTTTATGAGATGAATTTTAACTCTCACTTTTTAATTAATTTTTATTCTATAGTCATCTTACTTGACGTACAAACGGGCAACAGAGAAGGGGCATTTGATTCTTTGAATCCTGTAGCATCTGCATGGTTTTTCATAGTCTCCTGTGTAATCTTGTTTTCAGGTGCTGCAACCTTTTCTTTTCCTTCTACTTTTAATAATGAGCTGGATGAAAGGGAAACTTGAACCTAACAAAACCAATAAATTTGTTATTGTTTAACTGCAAATTTCAATTGCTAACATGGCATGAAAACATTTCCTTAAAACCAACAAGCAATAATAATCCTCCAACAAATCTCCCAGGCATTATAAATTAAAACAAGAAACCAACTTCACAATCCACCTCATCTGAGCCATTATAGAACAAAGACCCAAACTTGAGGCTGACTTGGACAGATACTCAATTTTATCTGATGGGGAAGCTCACATTCTTATGTTATTACATGCAACTTCATTGATGTGTACATTGAGTCTATACTGGGTGACTTGAAAGGATGGGAAAAATCACAGCTACAGAGGCTTTCAACATTTGCTCTCCTGGCACATACCCAAAATACTTCTCCTGTTAGTAAAATTCACAGTACTACTACATGTGTTTTATAGAGGAATAGATTATGGATCCCTTACAGACCTGAGGTCTTATCCAGTAAAGAAAAGCTCTACATTTGTAAAAATGTGATCCTTTAATCACTTTTTTCCTCCCTATTTCTTTTGAATTGGCAAAACTGTACACACACAACTGCACAACCAGAATTGACAATAATTTGGCTTATACTGTAGGAGGAACCTACACATAAGCAGACTAGCATAAAAACACCATCAAAGAGGGAATATGCCTTATCCTTTTTTCCCTCCCACAGTAATTTCAGCAACATTTTGAGGATTAATAGTATTTCTACTGGCATCGGGCTTACAGTTAACATTCTGGAAGTCAACACAGTTGCAATTTCCTCTCTGCATTACTAGGAAGAGGACTTTACTCTCTTCCATTATAAATGTAAGAAAACAGACACAGCCACTTTAGTAGGTGTCTTTTTTTTTGTTTGATTGATTTAGGTTTTTTCTAAGGCCTAAAAAGTATGCAGGGACTTTTAAAACTGACAAAGCGTTTTGGCAGTTTTGTAGCTTCCCATGATACTTTGCCACGTAGGCATTTTTCAGTTTACACTTACATTATTAGGAATGACATTATTTATTTGGCTGGGATGATCCACCTTCATTTCCGGATAAGGAACACTAGGGAATGGTTGTGGACTTTGATGTAGAGAAGAGCCACCTTTCAGGTAAACAAAAGCAAATTCCAATCAGTTACATAAACCTTAATTATCATGTTGGTTGAAATCTATTCCAGAGGAAGACTCAAAGCTGCCTGAGGGGACACCTGGTTCTAAGACTGAAGTGAAACTGCATGGTCAAACAATCAGAAAAAAATCCCTTCCTTACCATTTCCTTTCTCAAATCATGCCTGGTACTATGCAAATATCTTCATATTCAGATAGCTGGCCAAAACTGACAGGGACAAGTTAAAGCTGAATTTTCCCTAATTATGATGCACACATTTTGGAAATAACCAAAGTAGGGTCTCTTTCTCAATTTTTTTTTTGTTAAACAAATTTGTATTAATTACTTATCAACCCTCCATTCCACCTCTGCACAAACACTGGCATGTGATCTGACTACTACCTTGGGAACTCAGCACAGATGTCTCTGGAACCCCAGTACCAGGCATTCCAGCCACTGATGGCACTGGTGAGTCAGCATGTAACTGCAGAAGATATCCTTCAACTGTAGGCACTTCATCCCATTTCACTTGGAAAGAGTTGGTTGTAGCTCTTATCAGCTGTACTTGTGATGGTGCTGGAGGTTTCTCTACAAGAAACCAATAAAAACACATATGGCATGTTTGTAATTGTCCTCTTTTATCAGTTTAAGAAATATCTATATAATGCAATCAAAATCAATAGCTCTTTTTTTACTTATGTAGAATATATACCAGATTCAACACAAAACAATGTCAGTGATGGCAAATCATGTCAGAGAGTATCATTCTAGAATGTTGAAAAATGCTGAAGTTTTGATGTTTTCTTTGGTTCATCATAGGGATAAGGTAGATAAGAAACCCTCTTCCTTTCCTGAAAGGCTGCACACAGCTCTATGCTACTAAAGCTTTATGTAGTATTGGAAATGGTTCACAGAAGACTGTGCTTGCTTTTTGCTTGCTGTCAGTAGCTGAAGTAAGCTTTCCCTAGGTAGGATTCCATACCAATGTCCTGCTCCTCTCACTTGCCTTGATGCCTGACTAGGCTGCACTTTCAAGCACATCCTTCCTCTGCTACTCTTTTTCATCTTATTACCTTCCTGAGGATAAAAAAAAAAAAAAAAAAAGAGAGAAAACACTATCTCCTAAACATTTACAATCTCCAGTAACTATTCTCATGCTTCCACTTGAGCAGGCAACAACTCCCTCCCAGAAGTACTATTCTAGTTTCCCTTCCCCCAGTACCATCTCATGTCCTTCCATCAAGCCAGTTACTAATGAGTAATTAGTACTGCAGAATTGGCCTTCAGCAATTTTTTTGTAGTCCAAGAGATGAGGAAGCAGCAGCAGCAATGATCCCAAGAGAATGAGGGGGGTGGTAAAAAAAGAGTAAGCAGCAGCAGCAAAGATGAAGAGGAGAGGCCAGGAACCTTGGGTTTAGTTGAAACACCCTTTAGCACCTTGTGTCTACTGACCATGGCATGCAATGCAGAATCTAGCCACAAAGTTCTGTCAGGGACTCTAAACAAGCCTTCCTAATTTTTTTCTGATAAAGCTATACCTGTACCCTCAAAGAAACAACAGTGAAATGTGTTTTTTTTACTTAAATAAGCTTTAAAATTTAAATAACCTTTGAGTCTGCTACAGCTTTAGATGTCCTGATCATCAGCACCAGTTTCACATATTAATAAAATGTGGAACATAGTACAAATCTCTTATTTACTTCTGACTCACCAGTATCAAGGTACCAAAGATCTTTGCAGCAAACTTGATTGTTCCAAGCTTTTCTGTAACCATCTCTACCACTCCAGATATACAGACGAGTGCCAACTGCTACAGCACAGTGTCCTGCTCTTGGCCCTGGTAACAAGTTACTTTTGTCCTCCTGGCAATCTGAGATCAGACCTATCCATTCTGCCGTATCTAGTAAATGAAACTCAAAAAGTTTAGTTTCCAGATGTTTTCCAAAACAAGCAATACAGATGTTAATACACTTATCTGCTCAGAGAAAAGGAAAATAAATCCTGTCTTCATAGACAACTACATTTAAATTTGCATTATCTCAAAGAGAAGGTCGCTTTCCCATTAGTTTGCAAGATACAATCAATTAAAACAGTATGAATTTTCTGATCTCTGGTTGTCTCACACAGGCAAACATGAGATTCAGGGATAGTTTTATCACATTTAGAAAAAGCTCATTTTAGGATCTGTCTCTTGTGCTCCTAATGAAGGAGTATCTCTATTACTTATCATTAAAGTTGTATGAAAAAAACATATGCATAAGCAAACCTGATGAATGTTCAAAGAAAAAAAAATTAAAAAAATAAATGGCATCTTCTTTAGTCAGCTAGGATTACAATGGGGCATCATAAAACTTTAGCCAGGGTCTGAAAATATTTACTCTACTGTTAGAAAAGTATTAATTCAAAATGCCCACACCCAGAAAGGCAGAAACACTGACCCAAATTAAGATAAGAAAATGAACCGGTACATTTCCATTCACCATCATGAGCAGAAATTTCACCTCCTGCTGACTGTGGAACCCATCCACCAAAAACATACATTCTGAAATACAGGAAAAGAGGGAAGAGGGAAAAAGAAAAGAAAAGCCAATTAACATCCAGATCTGCTGCGTGTGCTCTCTCAAACTAGGACAAAACAGAAAATTTCCAGTGCTTTCAGTTCTGATTTACAGCAGATTTTGTGTCTAGTCTCCTTAGAAGGCATTGTTGCAGACATCTATCTTCTGATTTCTTTTTAGTAAGTTTATTGATTAAAAAACAAAACCCCTCCGAACTCATCAAACAACTTCAGAGACTCAGAAGTTAATATTGTATCTTTTTTACAAACCACCAAACTGCTAATACTCTCCAAAAATTAAAAAACCACTTACATGGAATTTCTACAACCCTTTACTGCACACCTTTCAATTAGCCAGTCTAAAATTGTAAGAGTGATATCCAAGTCAGATATCAAAATTTAAAAGCATATTGCAGGCTACAAATAAGTAACATTTCATACAAATGACATAAAGCTAAGCTCTTGGATCAGAAGATAACAAAGCTTTCACACTTCATTGCCCCCTTGCCTCTTTCTCTTCATGCCAGATTGCAAACTGATATAAAATGTTATCTGCCAAAACAAACCACACTGGCAAGAAACAAAATAATAAGAACAGACTACAGAGAAACTGGCCCACAGAAATTTGGAATGGTTTTGCCTAGAACTGGTTCTACTCTTTGGGCAGTTTCTTTGCTTAGCTAGATCACCATGTCACAGATAGAGAGGGGCCCAAGTAGTCTCCTGACAGAGCCAGCTCAGGTCCAGCTGACACCTCCCCAGAATGCATAAAGGTGCACCAAGAAGCCTGGAAAGCTGCTTGTGAGCTGGGCAGATTGTTCTGCTGAATGGAAACACTGACAGGGGGAATCCCTTAAATCACACTTTTTAATTTCCACAGAGGCAGGATAATAAAAGCAGAAAACTACTCTACAGGACTAATGGTTTGTACTGAGCAGTAGTGGTTAAGCATCATCATTCTCCTACTAAGTGTACCTTTCTAGAGTTGAGCTTTTAACAACAGACATACTTGTTTCCTATTACATTGGCTGTATGGAGACTGCGAGGAAGTGGCACTGTCCCTTTAGTTTCTGGTCTTGACCAGGTCATGGTTTCTAAAAGAAAAAGAATAAAAATCCTCAAGCAGCTTATCACTGAGTATTTCAGTACTTGGATCTTAGGAGGTAATACACCTCTAACATTCAACAAAACAAAATTTCACCTTTCTTAAATAGCCACTTTAAGAAAGAAGGAGAAATAACAAGCACTTAAAGCTTCTTTTAAAATCCACAGGAAATACTGACAAACTAATTGTTTATCAGTTTATCAAAAAGATGCATTATGGTTTCATTATTGTTACTCAACTTGGTTATCACAGTGACTGTCTTTAACACACTCTAAGGAAACAATCTCATGGTGTAACCAAAATCAGTGAGGATAATGTATGCAAACAGCACTGTATCTATTTGAATCCAAAAATTACAGAAGGTTAACACTATGGTGTGAGTCCAAATAATATCTGCACCGTATCATACAATTAATTATACACTATAATTTTTCCTCTTAGCCCATGAGGTCCCTGCACTAACTTTTACTAGCAAACCAACTCACCTATGTCAAGTTCCCAGAGATCATTAAGCCGACAGCCACACATCCCTCCAAAAATATAAATCTTTGGACTTCCTAAATCTTTTCTGCAGTATACGATGGCTGTGTGAGATTCCCGGGGAGATGGCAAGGTCCCTTTGGTCACAGGAATACTCCAGCCAACAACTCCAGAACCATGTTGCAGCTCCAGTTCATAGAAATCATTTAAGTATCTAGGGTATTATTGACAAAGTATGAAAAATTCGCTTATTAGAAAGCTTAAAATTGAACATTGGACTTTGACCTATTCCAAGTATTACATACTTCTCTCTTGGGAGAGTGTAGAATTTTAAAAGCCTAAAACACTTGATGGCATTGTGGACAGTACCAAAACTAAACAGATTTAAAACAAAAAATGGGCTATCATAACTTTTAGCCTCCAACAGAACATGATTCCGTATCATACTTGGTGCACTCTATTACATGAAAGAACCATGAAAAATTGGTAAACAACACTCCTAGCAGAAATTACATATGGACAAACTGAGAAAAAACTGCAAATAGTAAAAAATATGTGATGACATAGGACATTAGAGATGAATTTCAGCAATTCTAAAGCAACAAAGGTTAAAAGAAGCTGTTTGTTTTCTGATGTCTTCAGGATGGCCAACAGACAACCATTTTTAGATAACCATCTCTGAATCTTGACATTCACACCAGATACCTCTTGTTTACTGCATTAAACAGTAACATGTCACAGCACTATGCAGGAAACTTCAGCTGTGAATTCCCTGATGTGACTCATAAGACTTTGCTGGTTATAGTAATTCTAACAAACAAGCCATTCTTAAGAATATCACCCAAAATACTAGAACAAAATACCAAACTCTATTCAGGTTTCCCTCCAGAAGCATTAGAGCAGTCAGTCAGAGTTGCATATTGTGGAATTAGCAGAAGACATAGTTAAGTTCCTTGGCATGTAAACCCCTCCACTTCACAAATAAACCAAATGTGAGTACTTGGTACACAGGACAGCCTCCCTAGAATGTTTCTCTTCAAAGCCTGTGTATCTAATAATTTATTTTTATAGACATTTAATTCAAACTAAATCAAACTAAATCAGCATACCTGGGAACATTATTATTTGAATCCTCACTTTCATTTGCCAGGCCACCAAATAAATAGCACTTGTTACCATATAAAGAAAAACTGTGGCCAAGTCGAGGACAAGGTGGTGATCCAGTGGAAGGAGCTTGAGGTTTTACTTTTTTCCAGAGCCATCGACTTGCCTTAAAGACAATAAATATATGTTCAGAAACACCTTAATTTATAATTGTTCACAGTCAATCAAATTCACTCATATACTTTCTGAATTATTTTTAAGGGAATGCTGGGCTTTTCATAGGGTATACATTAAAGGGGATATGTAAAAGCTGACATTCATAAAACATTAAACGTTGTAAAATTTATTTAGACTAGATGATAGCCTCTGTTCCAAAGTTATCTAGATTTTCTCCATCTTTATGTAAAGATCTTATTCCTCCTGAAGCAAAGTTCATCTAACATTCTTCTGCAGTTGGTACTATAAAATGTGTTTGTTCATAAATAGATAATTAAAGTAATCCTGAAAACTGAAACATCTTCACACATTTCCTACCTGTAATTCATATAAATCATTACTGTATCTTCCGTATTCAACCATTCCTCCAAAAACTAGTATTCTGGTACCATCACAAACAAATCCGTGTGCCGCACAGCCTGGAGGAATATCTCCCCTTACAGCAGGAAGGAACCACTGATTTGTTGCTAGAATATTAGAAAAAAAAATAATATTCAAACACTGAGAAGGAAGGTGTATTTTTAAACACCTCCACTTTCTAAAGAAGGATCTTTTACCTGTAGATAATTGTGAATGGGCTGTTTGTTTAACATTAAGTTTAAATTGAATTAAAGCTTTTTTTTTTCTTACTAAAAAGAAAAGCAAACACCTTTATCTAACCAGTGTTACTCAATATGTGAATTAGCACACGAGGTCACTGTAACTAAGTCAGTTACCAAGAGTCACCCAGCAATATAACAGCCTTGCCAAAAAAAGAGCCTAATGAGGAACATAAATGCAGTTACACACAAAAGAGATAACTACACTAACTCAGAGGGAGCTAGCCCTAGAAACAGAATTATTAGAGCTACAGAACATGGCAATGTGCCTGGACTTAATAGCTCCATCAAAAAACTAATTACATTGATTTGGGACCTATGCAAATATCTACAGAGCACTGCAGTGATATATGGGAGAGGAGAGGCACAGAGGCAAGAAAGAGCTACTGAGACTGCCTGATCCAGCAGCAGCATCCTGGTGTTCCAGCTGTTCTGATACGAAAGAATTACCGGAGATATCTTCTCCTTTTTCCTAAGTTATTTTTTTTTTTCACAAACACAAAAAGGAAAAAAGTGTGAAAGTAGAATTTTTGAACGATTTTTAAAAGTCGTCAAGGTAAAAGGCCTGTTAACATGTTCTCACTTTCATGCTACCTTGCACAAGCAGCCAGGACGGGCTGACTGAGCAGCACACTCACTCCCGCCTCAGCCCAAGATCAGAAATGGCACAGAGTCCTCCCGCCTCATCCCGCCTCATCCCGCACAGTACCTTACTCAGGCATCTACTCTTTCAACGACTAAGATCGGTCTGGAGCAGCTTCCTGTCTGGAAAGGATCCCAATGCCAGCATGTTCACTTTTCCTAACCAAGATTCCTCTTCCAGCCTATTCAGCTCCAGTGAGCTGCCACCAGAGGGAATAAGGGGAATTTCTGGATTGACAGGAAGCTGAACAGGAGCCAGCAGTGTGCCCAGGTGGCCAAGAAGGCCAATGGCATCCTGGCCTGGATCAGGAACAGCGTGGCCAGCAGGTCCAGGGAAGGGATTCTGCCCCTGTACTCAGCCCTGGTGAGGCCACAGCTCGAGTCCTGTGTCCAGTTCTGGGCCCCTCAGTTCAGGAAGGAGATTGAGGTCCTGGAGCAGGTCCAAAGGAGGGCAACCAGGCTGGTGAAGGGACTCCAGCACAAGTCCTGTGAGGAGAGGCTGAGGGAGCTGGGGGTGTTCAGCCTGGAGAAGAGGAGGCTCAGGGGAGACCTCATCGCTCTCTACAACTCCCTGAAAGGAGGCTGGAGCCGGGGGGGGGTTGGGCTCTTTTCCCAGGCAACTATCAGCAAGACAAGAGGGCATGGACTTAAGCTCTGCCAGGGGAGGTTTAGGTTGAATATTAGAAAGAATTTTTTCACGGAGAGGGTGGTCAGGCATTAGAATAGACTTTCCAGTGAAGTGGTGGATTCTCTGTCCCTGGAGATATTTAAAAAGAGACTGGATGTGGCACTCAGTGCCATGGTCTAGCAACTGCAGCAGTGGGTCAAGGGTTGGACATGATGATCTCTGAGGTCCCTTCCAACCCAGACAATTCTATGATTCTATGAATTTGGATGCCTCAGGGGGCTAATCCAGCTTGCAGTCACCCAGCTGAGACCTGCTAGAGGAGACTTTGTACCCCACCCCCCTCCCAAGGACGAGGGGCTGGGGAAGCGAAAAAAACCAAACCCCAATTTCATGAGATTTCCCAGGTCGCTGTTTCGCGGAAAGGAGCATTAACGCGACAGCATCAACCAGGACACAGCACAACCCCGGCAGGATCTTTCGCCCGAGCATATTTTTCCCTCCATTTCGGTTCCAGGCAGCTTTTCAGCCCGGTGACAGCCAGCCCGCCCGCCGCCCCTTCAGCGACAGCGGCTGAGCCGAACCCCCCCCGGCGGCAGCCCCGGGAGAGGGCGGGAGGTTCGGGACGAGGGTGGGAGACCCCCGCCGCTCTGAGGAAGCCGCTGCCCACCGGCGGCTACAGACGTGACAGCCCTTACCGCCCCGCCTCCCCCTCCTGACAGCCCCGGGCGCCCCCGCCCCGGCCCCGCCCCGCACTCTCCCCGCTCTCCCGCCCACGGGGGGCCGCGCCCGCCGCCCCGCCCCGCCCCACGCACCCGTGTTGTAGACGTGCAGCTCATCGGCGATGCCTTCGTTGCCGCCCCCGAAGATAATGACCAGCTCTCGGATGGCGACCGCACGGTGCCCGTGGCGGGAGCGCGGCACCGGCCCCGTGAAGGAAGACACCCGCCTCCAGCTCAGCCCAGCGGCGGCCGCCGCCATCTTACCGCCACTCCCACAATGCACCGCGCGGCCGGGGCAGGCCGCCGGGGAGGGGAAGCGGCGGGTGGCGGCGGGGCGCCGCTGCGGGTCACGTGATGGCGGCGGGGCCGTTACCCCCCGGCCCTCAGGGGGAGCTCCCGGCACCGGCGCCTTCGCTACCAGGCGGCGGGAGGGAGGGAGAGAGAGGCAGGCAGGCAGGCAGGCAGGCAGGCAGGCAGGCAGCGATCGCCGGCTCGGTGGGGGCCCGCTCCCTCTGGGTGACGGGGGAGAGGCAGCGAAGGTGCCGTGTGGACGGCGTTTTCTCGGCGGTCGGCCCCGCCGCAGGACCCCTCTGCGCCCCTCCCGGCAACCCCCCCCCAACCCCCGAGAGCCTCCGATCCCGGCTTCACTTTGGCGGGAGTGCCCGATGGAGGCCGGCCTGCCCGCACGGCACCCCTCCTGAGGAGGAGGAGGAGGAGGAGGAAGAGGAGGAGGAGGAGGAAGGCTGTTGCCTGGCGGCCCGGGCTGCGGGGGTGTCCGGGTCACCGCGGATGTGGTGTGGGCTGCTGAGCTTGGGGCTCCCAGCTTTGCCTTCAAATCCTTCCAAATGTGTAGCAGGTTGGGTCGGTTTGGAGGTTTTTTTAGGTTTGGTGGATTTTAATTTTTTATTATTATTTTTAATTACTAGTGATACACTGCCGGCGAGGCAACGCGTCTGGAAAAGAACCCGAGTTGCTGTTTGAACACTGCAGGCTGAGATGAAAAACCTAAGTTTCGGGTCTGCAGTTAGCGTGTGATCCGAATAAACCCCAAAATCACATTCTGCTCTCTTTGCTGTGTGAGGGGGGTGTTTCCTGAGAATGTATAAAATCCTGAGGGATGAGAGAAACCCAGAGGAGGTGCTGTGGGGTTGCCACTGGTCCAGGGACTGCTGCCAGGTGAAGCAAATGGTCCCGATGCTGCAGCCTTCTACAGCTTTGTCCATTTTCGATAGGATGGAAAGAGTTACAGGTGTTTTTTTTATGAATACGAGCTTATTACAACTTAAATACTGTAATACAGGCCATCTACACAGTATTTGTGGCCATCTACATGAAGCACATAACAGTATAGCTTGTTTTTCCTTCAAGCAGCTCTGCAAATGATGTATTTCTGTACAGCAGCAAACACAGAATAGAGTTTTGGCATGTTTTGAGACATGCAGCTGAAAACCCACATTTTCAGTTCCTCCAGATGAACAACAATCTTCATTTAAAACACTTCAAAAATTTTACAACCTTAACTGAATATTCCTCAAATTTTGCACTGCTTCGTGGTAAAAATATGGAAAATAGTTCAAAATTGTGTAGTGTTACTGCTATTCCTTTCAATAGTGATGAGGATCCAATAAGGAAAGCTGAGAATTTGAATTTAAAAAGTGATGTAGAAATAAAAGTGCAAATGCTTTCTAGGAGACCCTAGGAGGCAGAGTATCAGTATGTGCTGATTACTTTGCTCTAAGATCCCTTTGAATCCAAACCAAACCTCTGGATTTGGACTCTTAACTGCTCAAAGATTTGGAAATGAGACAATTGAAATCCTGACTCATGTTCAGAGTTGAATTTTGCAAGCTCCCCTTAGCTTTTGACTTGAAAGAGCTCTGCAAACATTGAAAAAACTGGCTTTCAATTTGACTTTGGCATGGTGAAATGTGGCTCTTGCAGGCCAGTGATCTGCTCACATTTACCATAAATAATGGCTAGAAATCTAACCTGCAACTAGACTGTTAAAGTAACTTCTGGAAGGGTTTCTTTCCTTTTCTTTCCCCAACCCCCTTAAGACTTTTTGTCTTACAGGATTTGTTTGCAATCTGCTAGCTGAAGCTCTGAGGCAAATTTGCCAGATCTGGGACTGCATCATCGTCCTGCACATCTGGAAGTGGTTTATGGGCTCTCATTCCTCCAGTGCGGCGTCTGGACTCCGTGCTATTCCTCAGCAGCACAGAGAGAGAGAGAGAAAAAAGAAAACCAGCACAACTCCAAAGTAAACTTTGAAGAGTTTGAAAAAGGAATCGAATCTTAAAGCTGTTACTGTGCCCTGTAAGGCCCTTGCGTGTGGGACTTCAAAGGAGAATGATGGTCAAGGAAGCTTTGGCAAGAGTGATTACAGCTGTGGGCTATCTAGGATCCAAGTAAATAGCTCTACAGCTCTTCAGGAGAGAGGAGTCCTGAATACTGTTCTGCTTTGAAGAGGTAAAAAGTCTAATTAAGCAGGAAATATCTGAGCAGTAATGTCACAGTTTCTGAGCTTTCCCTTCTGCAGCCTCTAATTTTGTTACAGGATTTGGCAACTGAGTTATGGACTGCCAGGTTCCAGGAACCAATCTGTACAGTCAGAAAAAAATGAGTAAATATTTGCAGGGGAACAGATATTCCTCTCTTTCCTTAAAAATTGGTGGGTAATCAATCTGAGTTTGTGAGGGTTAGGAATGTTGTAGTTTTAGAACTCAAACTTGTATGAGAGTCTGTATGAGTTTGGATTTTAAAGACATAGTTCAGTTAAAACATGGTTCAGTTTGTGTTGATTTTGTAATTTCCAAAAATACAAGGAAGCTGTGGCTATACAACTTTCATCTTGCAGTGATTATGAACGTTGTCATTACAAATGTTAGTTAAAATATACTGGTTAGCTTCATGGAAATCAGAAGAAGATTAGCTTAAGTGGAGTTAGAAAGTTACTCTAAAAATATAGGGGGTTCTGTTGTCTCTCTGCTTACCTAAACTCGTAAATTTTTTAAATGGATAAGATGGCAATACTGGTGCATAATGTGTGGTAGAAGGGCTTTCTCAGCAGTGGTTTTTCTTTTTGACTGATTTCTTGTCTGTGTAGATTAATGTCACCTGAAGGCAGTGGGCTGCTAGAATGTAGATAAGTACTGCAGATGTAAAAGGACTTTCAGAAATACTCCTCCCTCACTACAACTTAGTAATTTTTTGGGACCTAAATACATGTGACTATAAATGGTTTGCAAACAAAGCCATGTCTTAGCTTTATTTGTATTTTTGTTGTAATTTAACTGGTAAATTGAAGTAGAGACTAATTGAGGATACCACCTGAACTGGAGCATGAACCAATTAGAGAGGCAGTCAGCTTTGTGACTCAGATTTCAAGAATTCTTCCTGTTCCAACTTTTCTCCTGGAGTCAGAATAAAATGAATTTTGTATGTGCACAGAAACTGTCATATATCCTTATGTATGCTGTAGTATGTCCATAGCTGTATGTATGGGAATAGGAAAAGTTACTGTGCTGTGTACAGTATATATATGTTTATATACAGTGTATAAATATATACTGTGTATAGTGTAAAAAATTACATTTATTTTCCTCTCTGCCCCAACTTCTGATGCTGTTTTTTGCTGTTGTTTTGTTTTTCATATACAGTAGTTTGGGGTACAGAATTCAAGTGGATGTTACATTTCCCATAATCTTCCATTTCAGGGATTATGTTCTGTCTTCTCAGGCATAGAGTTATGGCCACGCTTAGGTCTGGTTTAGAAGTACTTCAGTTTCTTCAGCATCACAAATAATTTACTTAAATACAAGCAACACCAGCTTCCCTCTTACTGTTAGTGGAAGGATATTGCTGTTTTAAATATTTTCACTATTGCTCTGATATTTTCTGAGTGTCTGAAAGACATTGCTCCGGTATCAAATTCCCATATACTGGGGAACATACTCCAGCAACAGGTTAGAATTTGTGATTGTTATTATATTTTAGGTGAGATCAGAGATAAATATAAATGTATTCATGAATTGCATCAGTGGGTGTTTTAATACTTCGCACAATGTGTTAAAAAATCTTACTGATGCAGGTAGTTGGATGGAATTTATTAAAAGGCTATTCTTTTCAACCTATTGGTAATTTAAATTGGTAAATTAAAATATGTACTAGATATAACTCAGAATATTAGTTATTTGTTCTTAAAAAAAAGTTATTTACAAAGACAGAGTTCAGTTTTACCAGGTCAGCAATAAAGTTTGATGATGCAAAACCTTGTCACTGAAATAACTTTCTATTCATTGCTGTTCTTAATGATTTTTCTCTCTCTCTTTTTAAAAAGAAATAATTTATTTTTCTTTTACCACAGATCACAGTTCTCATCCAACAGGACATATGGCTCTTTTAAAGAAAAGTAAGATAAGTAAAATCCATTTGAAATAGATATTTGTAAAAGAGGACATAAATGTCAAATGGTATTTCTCATGCAGCTGTTGTCACAGTTGCATGCAAATTTATAGTTCTAGTTTTGCTAAATTATGCTTAACTTTAAGTATAGAAATAAGCCTTTTCCTAACTAAGTCAGATAACTACGACCATCAATCCCATTGATTTAAAATTACTCAGTGCTTTACTGCACAAGACTGGGGGGTCTGGAAGAGTGCAGGTAGCTGCTAGTTTCAAGTGGGTTGTACCTAGAGCACTGAATCTGGGTTTTTTTTGACAGAACTCTGCACATGAATGCTGTTCATACTCACAATTGATGTGTGACCCCCTAGAAATTTGGGGTTCTTACCAGCTGTCAGAGTCAGTGACTGAAAATGGACCTGGTTTTGCCTTCAGTTTTGCACCCAAAATTTCTCTGAAGTCAGCGGACAGTTTCTTCAGATAGTTTAAATCAGTGCAGGTTTGGTGATACATGTTCACCAATTTCAATTTATTCTCATGCCCCGTTCTGGTTAGTTACCCCTTTTTGTTGTAATAGTTCAAAACTTTGATCCCTGTGTTCTTTTGAACACCTTAAAAACCTTTTATGGTGGTACATAAGTATCAAAATAGTTGCATACATAGAACTCCCATCATCTGAGCAACTGTTGATGGTGAAAATGAATTGCTTCACTGTTGTACTCAGTGAACTGCCCAGGTGCCTGCTCATGCTCTGTGTTGAATTAACTTGGACTTGTACAAGACAGTCTCTTAGGAACTGCAGATCAGAATACAAAAAGTGTATACATAATATATACAAAAGGAATATAATAATAAATATGTCATTTATGTTGTATATATATATGTTGAATATTATATATATTATATAAAAAATAATATACAAAAAGTAAATACATTAAGGTCTTAGTTGTTGCATTGTTTGTTTTGATTTACTTGTTAAGGTAACTGGGTCAAAATGTTTATGTATTTTCAAATATTTTGGAACATGGCTGGTTTCAGTAGCATACTGGGTTTTTTTTTCCTGTAATTTTAGAGTTCTTCTCAAAAACACCTTGAAATCTGAATATTGAAACAAAAAAAAAAAGATCCTGTGTTTGAAGTTTTATCAGAGAAGCATGAGAGAAGGAAAGGGCTAGGTGCAAATAATTAATGCATTAAATCCTGTGATGGTAGGTGGCCTACTAGCTGAGAAAAGAAAGTTCCAGGCTCCTGGTAAAATTTAGAATAATGGGAATTTCCTAGTTCAGAATATTCTATTGAGAATAGTAGGGAAATTTATGTTTTAATACTCCCGTCTATATTGGGAGCTTAATTATCAATGAAAATCAGATAGTTGGAAATTATTGTAATGAGGTAGAGATGCTATTATGTTTTTAACATAAAGTTTCTAGCTTCATCAAATAACAAGAGAAAGCAGAAGTTGATAAACACAGCAAATACAGGGTATTGAGAGGAATTAATAGAGAGCGCCTGTCATTCATTTGATTGTCAGCCCAGAGTTAGACTGTGACAGATATGTACTACTTGAAAAAATATAATACAAAATACGGATTTTTAAAATATATATATATGTTTGGGAATTAGCTTTTATACTGATTGTTAAGAAATTATCCCTTTTGTTTCAGTTAACCAGATCTTACTGTTACTTCTCATCTTAACTGTGTGTGCCATTCTGTATAACAAAGTATACCAAGTGCCATCTGCATTAAAGAATGAAACAGGTAAATGGCTTGTATTTGTTTCATTTATGCTCTTGTTTTGTATTACCTCTGTCTTCATATGAACAGTGCTTTTTGTCTTACTGGATTCTGTTTGCTCTGCAGTAGATGAGCATGCTGTTGCATGTGATCTGGGATGCAAAATTTTTTTGCTTCTGAATTACTTTAATAAAATAGTAGGAGACTCATATTAATGACTAAGAATTGTAATTCTGATTCATATTTTTGTCCAGATATCACTGATGTAAATGGAAGCTGAAGTATATTCTTAGTTGTGCTGAAGAGTGTTTGAGTTGTCAAGTGATAATGAACTTGCCCCTTTGGGAGTGTGGTTTGCCTACCTATTCGTTTCAGATAGATCATCAGATCTTGACATGATTTGCAGCAGAAGTTTTTGCTGGAATTTTTATAGTGACAGCTGCTGTCACTATACGGTTGATATGGTTGGACTAAAATTAAATGTTTAGACTAATCCCTTATTCACTGTGCCAAGGTAAACTATGTTGCTATGGATATACATACCAACACAGAATGTACATAGAATATACATAGACTACAGATAGAACACACATAGAGCTGAATATACATGAAGATACATAGAGCTCCTTTAACACATTCAGAGGAGAGCCACAAAAATGATCAGAGGGCTGGAGCACCTCCTGTGTGAAGACAGGCTGAGGGAGTTGGGGTTGTTCAGCCTGCAGAAGAGGAGGCTCCAAGGTGACCTCATAGCTGCTTTCCAGTATCTGAAGGGGGCCTACCAGCAAGCTGGGGAAGGGCTTTTTACACAGGTAAAATGTAGTAAGAGGAAAAAGGCAAATGGTTGCAAACCTGAGGAGGGGAAAGTTAGGTTAAACATTAGGAAAAAATTCATTCCTGTGAGGGTGGTGAGACTCTGGAACAGGTTGCCAGGGGAATTTGTGGATGCACCCCCTTGGAAGTGTTCAACACCGGGTTGGGTGGGGCTTTGAGTAACCTGGTCTAGTGGGAGGTGGAGTTGGAACTGGATGATCTTTAAGGTCCTTTCCAACCCAAACTATTCTGTGATTCTTTAAGCCTTGGTTTTTCAAGCATGTTTTTGTTTAGGCTGATAAGAGTTTAATATTTTAACCAGTTTAAAAGTTTTAACCAGTATAAACATATCCATATAAGTTCTGTAAGTTAATCAATTCTAAAAATGTTCCATAGCAATAATGTGAACTGATTCAGTATTGTTCAGATTTTTCCCCTTTTATCATTAGCAGCTTCCTGATTTACAAAATTTTGCACTCTTCCATTCTAGTCTGCTCTCCAGAGAAGTGAAGCTCATGCAGTTGCACCATCTCTTCCACTTACCTCCTTCCTTTGATAATTTTGGAGCCCACTGTTCAATTTGTACTAAATGTAACTGAGAAGTAGAAGTCTCAAAGGTATTCAAGCTACTTCAGGTTTCCTGTGACCAAGTGGCTGCATGGAGGACAGGCCAAATTATTCCTCTGCTGAATAGAAGATGCTGAGAAATCTGTTTTTATTGTTTGGAGGCACCCAGCAGTCCAGTCAAACCTGCATGTAGTTCTGGACTGGTAGCACCTCACATGCTGTGTGCCTTGCCAGACACGGTTGTGTATAGGATGTGGTAAGGAAAGAGGGTGATTGTGATATGATTCCACTGCTCATGGAATTACATACTCACTCCTGCAACCCAGGTCTGATATATAAAAATTTTTGGTTTTCTATCATAATGGATAGTTTTGTTTGTTGCAGTTGATTTGGAGAGTCCTGAGGAACTGGAAGAAGAAATCCCAGTCGTAATCTGTGCTGCTGCAGGCAGGATTGGTGCAGCTGTAGCAGCAATCAGTAGCATCTACAGCAACACAGAGGCAAATGTTCTGTTCTACATAGTTGGGCTGAAGACCACCATCCCTCATATTCGGTATATACCTCCCTTATTCTATTTCATGCTCTAGTTAGAACCAGTCTGTTCTCCTTAGCTTGGGCATAGACTTGGAAGGACTTTTCAGAGAAATGTTTCTGTCTTTTATTTAAGTGGTGCTATAGGTAGCAGTCCTCAGGATTCTCTCTGTTTAGGAAAAGGGACCATTTTGCCTTGTGCAAGGTACTGGCTAGTGTAAAGGGGTGTGAAATAGCCAGACCATCCCCATACCAGTGCCTCTCTGCCTTTTGTAGATCAGCTCCAGAAGAGTTTGCAGTAAGTTAAGTATGTACATGCTTATTGTCACAACTCCCATTTTGTGGCACTGCATCTGGTGGTGTGTCTTAAAACTTCAGTATAGAAAACCGTGTTCTTTAAAGCTAATTTCAAGTAAGAGAGTTTATTAAAAGTTATAAATAGAGACTCAAAGAAGCTTGTAATGAAAACATTTCTCAATGTTGAAATTTGCAAACATTGTCTAAAGGGGGAAGGTGTGAACCAAAATTAAAGCAGATTTCTAATTAGTTCTCACCTCTGGCTACTGCACGTCTGTAGCCTTTCTACCCACAGTTTGTGTCAAAGTGAAAAGATGTAATGAATCAGGTTCCATGGGCATATTGTTCCCATCAGTTTATCAGTAACCTGGTAATAGAGTGAATAATGTTTTTTATGAATCTGCAATTGGCATGAAGCTAGAAAAGAGACAGTGGATATATTGAAAAACAGGACAAGAGCTGGAAACAAACTCTGTCATGAATTGGAAAAATGAACTGTATAATGTTGATGAGATTCAGTTAAAGGTGATGACAACATAATAAGTATGGAAATAAATGAAAGTATGGGCACAGGATGAAGCAGGAGTTCGGTAGTACTCGTTTGAAAAACTATGGAGTTATGACTGACCCCACTGATTCAAAAAACCCCACAAACAAACAAAAAAAAGCGTACATCATATGGATATACATGTTGATATAAATGACCACAGGAGATTTGAGGGAACTTTTCTGGTCTTGCAGACACTGCTAACCAGGTGAACTTCATGAGGTTCAAGAGCAAGTGTGCAGGGTCCTGCACCAGGATCAGAACATTCTGCACTATCAGTACAGACTGGGGGATGAGGTTTTTGGAAAGCAGCCCCTCAGAAAAGGGCTTGGGAGTGCTGGTAGACAAAAAGCTAGACATGAGCCAAGAGTGTGCACTTGCAACCCAGAAGGTCAGTCTCATCCTGGGTTGCATTAAAAGGAGTGTGGGCAGCAGATCAAGAGAGGTGATTCTGCCACTTTGCTCTGCAAGACCTCACCTGGAGTATTGCATCCAGCACTGGAGCCCTCGATACAGGAAGGGCATGGATCTGGTGGAGCAGGTCCAGAGGAGGGCTGTGAAAATTGTCAGGGGGCTTGAGCACCTCTTCTATGAAGACAGCCTGAGGGAGCTGGGCTTGTTCAGCCTGGAGAAGAGAAGGCTCTGGGGACACCTAGTAGTGACCTCCCAATATCTGAAGGGGCCAACAGGAAGGCTGGAGAGGGACAGTTTGCAAGGGCTTGTAGTGATGGTTTTAAATTAAAGAAAAATAAATTTAGATTGGTAAAGAAGCAGTTGCCACAAAACACGGTCACTATTCTGAGTGCAGAGTGAGGTCTGCTTGTTTATAGAAAACTGTAAGCTTTTAAGGATTAGCTTTGATGATCACTTTAATTTCCCCTTTGAAAAAATATTATTGGAGATATGTTCTGCTAATTGTGTAGGATGAAATTAATACCTTATGGATTAAGCAGTAGTCTCTTTTTTTTCCTGGTAAGAGGTTTTCTTTTTCTCTCAGTATATTGATAATAAAATTAACTAAGATAATTGATTTTAACTCTATAGCCTTCCCTAAAACTCAGCAACCATTTCCATCCCATTAAATGTATTAACTCTAATTCAAGGGTAGTTTACTAAACCTACCTACATTCCCTAAATAAGTGTGTAAGAATGGTTTACGATACTCCTAATTTTCACTGTTATTTACACTATTTCCTTCACTTCTCATCCATATGTTTTTAATGTAATACATATTTTTCCTTATAACTGAATATAGACAGAAAGGAAGATCAAATGTACCAATAAGTCAGCACATGCTTGGACCTGAGATGTTGAGTTCATCAGTTCAGTGTTTCTACTTCCTACTATTAAAGCTGAGATGGACTCTTTTTAAGGGCTTGTAGTGATAGGACAAAGGGCAATGGTTTTAAATTAGAAAAAAAAATAGATTTAGATTAGATGTTAGGAAACAATTATTTACCATGAGGATGATAGAAAAATGTCACGGGTTGCCCAGGGAGGTAGTTGAGGTTTCATTCTTGTAGATGCTCAACATGAGGCTCTGAGCAACCTGATCTAGCTGACAGTGTCCATGCTTACTGCAGGGGGGTTGGACTAGGTGACCTTTAGAGGTCCCTTCCAACCCAAATTATTCTATGACTAACACATCAGAAATGTATTTAGTTTTAAGTGCCTTCAGGAAGGATTTTGAAGAGGTCAGAGAACAATAGGCAACGGTGTCAAGAAATCTGACACAATAATGAAAAATTAGTCTAGTCTAAAGAAAATATGGTTAGGAGGTGATGTGGCAGGCATCTTGAAGGATGTAAAACTAAATGGGAGAAAACTGTTCTCTGCTCTATAAGCACAGCAGATAGCATAAGAAAAAATGGTCTTCAATTGTAGCAAGAAAACCTAGAAAAATTGCATTTAATGCTAGTGATGGTGAAAGATGGGCTGTTTGGGCAACGTGTGGAGTCTCTGGTTTTGGCATTTTTTTTCTGTTTCTTTTTTTGTGATTTTGTTTCTATATGTATTTATTTATTTTAAATAATGGTTTAAACAAATGTCTGTGTGCAATAGCTGTAGATTCTCTCTTGAATTCTCTCCAAGATTCTGTCTTGGAACAGAGCAGATAGAGTGAGCTTCTGAAGTCCCTTTTTCTTCTATGAATCTGTAAATTTAGTACTGAAAGTAGTTGCCATACACTCAACTGTTTATTTTACCCCTTTTTTTTTTTTTTTTTTTTTTTTTTTAAATCACAGCAAATGGATTGAAAATTCTAAGCTTAAAGAAATAAATTTTAAGGTTGTGGAATTCAACCCTATGGTACTAAAAGGAAAAATCAGGCAAGATGCATCACGCCCTGAGCTTCTGCAACCTGTAAGTAAATGAACACTGCATAATAAATTTTCAGGATTTTAAATCCATATTACAGGCTTTAAAATGTCCTAGTTCTCTGTTCCATTACACAGGGGGGTGTAAGCCAGAGAAACCACATCGGGTCCAAGTGCTAAGCCCTCACTCAAGAAGGAAAAGTGCACTATAACAATCTCCTTACAACTTTTTCACTCTTCTGGGACCTGATTATTTGGTGACATAAACTTGGTAATTTGAATGTGTTGTATCTTTAAGAATATATTCACAGTTTATTAGAGGGAAGATCTAATAGTGTTCTGTGTGCCTCTGTGATGCTGATTGGCTGCATTCTGCTCATGTTTACTCTTGCTGTCCTTCTCTGAGCCTTTGACATTTCTAATGTATGGAAAATATTTAATCCAAGGCATCAGCGGGTTAAAGTTTTTCAGCCTAGAAATGTGACTTCTAGTGTCCAAATAGTGGAGGTCTGCAGAACTGAGTAGCATGGAGGACTGGATGAGGGATGGTTGCTCACCATCTTTTCCAATGCTGTAAGATTAAATTAACTTATTTAAGTTAAATTTACATGGTTTTCATCCCTTGAGTACTAAACCTCTAGAATTATTTTCTGAAAGGTTTTATGAACTAAACAATTTACAGGGATTCATTGACTACTGAAGTTTTATATTTAGATCATATCTGGATCAGGAAATTCCTTGAGCTGAAAATAGATGAAAGCTAGGGGAATACTGTATACTTGCTCAATTTTTATTTTTCACTGAGCATCTGTTTAGACCATGCTGAAGTCAGGTGCTGGGTAAAATGTTCTGAATCAGTATGGTTGTTCCTATGTTCTCAGTCCCCTTTCCCTATGCTGTATTCTTCACTTCTATTGTTATCCCATGATTCTGCCACCAGTCAAATCATTCCACAGAGTGGCACAATGACACTATTAAATTTGTTTTGTGTAGTTTATGCTGTAAAAATGTGTTAGGAAGAGAACTGGTCCAGGAAGGTGATCCTTCCTCTTTACTCTGCACTTGTGAGAACCTGTCTGGAGTTGTGTGTCCAGTTCTGAACTCACCAGTATGAGAAATATAGGAACTGGGGCAAGTCCAACACAGGGCTGTGAAGATGATTAAAGGAATGGAGAATCTTGTGTCTGAGGAGAGGCTGAGAGAGCTGTGGCTGTTCAGCCTGGAGAAGAGAGGCTCAGGAGGATCTTACCTGTGTGTATAAATACCTTAGGGGAGAGACAAGATGCAATGGGCACGAAAGCCCCCCCAAAAAACCCCAACAAACTACTATGGTGAGAGTTGTCAAACACTGGAGCAAGTTGTCCAGAGAGTCTGTTGAATCTCCATCTGGGGAGATACTCTAATACAGCTGAGGATTAGTCCATGGCAGCTTGCTTGGGTGGGCCCTGCTTGAAAAGAGGGTTGGACAAGATCATCATAATAGGGCCCCTTCTAAACTTAATGACTCTGTGATTCTGTGAAGAAGCAACTGTTTTGGGCTGCTTGGTTAGGGCCATAGTAAATAAAGCAGTGACAAATAATAATGGGTTTAAAATTCTAGAAGTGATACGAGGAAAGCTGGGAAGGATGAAACAAATGACGGGTGGCTCGTGCTCAATGAAAAGAGAAATTAAAACTGATTGTTAATAGAGACAGAAATGTGAGACTATTACACCAAACAGCTTTACCATTTAGTTTTTTCTTTCTGTTTAATAGCTGAACTTCGTTCGATTTTATCTTCCTTTGCTTATCCAGAAACATGAGAAAGTAATATATTTGGATGATGATATCATAGTTCAAGGTAAGCTTTCATCCAAAAAGGAGCTTCTAGGAGAATTAAAGTTACTGCAGCTTTTTACAGTCCTTTGGAAATACAAGCTGAGGCAGCTTCTAGGAGTGTTGCACTCGGGAAGACTACAAATAATCTATTTATTTAAAAAAAAGTCTGAAGAAGAATTCATCTTCATACATCGTTTGAATAACTGGTTTTGATTAAAAAATGTATGTATGGGTTTAATTTTAGTTGAATCTAGTCAAGTGCTGAAAGATGTCATGGATTTCAGCATATATCCTGCAATATTTATTGTTAAGTATGTGACATGCATTTCCTGCTACTATTTGTATTCCCATAAATGCTACCAGTTCATTATCCAAAATTGCTGTTATTGAGAACAAGTTGAATTTACTCAAATAAGGGGGATAAAATTCAAAACTCTCAAAATGTGATTTTGAGCATCTTCAGCTGAGACTCCATAGCAATTTGAAGAATCCTGGTGAACAATTTCAGAGTTTCTAGGCAAATGGTAGCAGTTAGAAGACATTCAAATCCTGGGGAAAAAAAATAAATTGTACAAAGAAATCTAATTAGAGGAACAACTACTTTTTTAAAAGATTAATTTGTTTTTTTCTCTTCTGTTTACCATATAGTACAGCAGTGTACTGTTTTACATTAATGCTGTTTTGTTGAAAATCTAAAGCATGGCACAATATGATCTACTACAAGGAAAATTAATTCTATCCTACCTAGGCCCAGTACACAAGGACTAAAAAAACATTTTACCTATCCTCGTTAAACATTAAAGGGATGTTCCAGTGAAAATTTCCTTTGTGAAGGACCAAGTGTAACAAAAATAAACTTTCTGGCCTGAATTAATCTTTGATGTAAGAACATTAAGAATGGTGCATTTACACATGACAAAAATGTTATTTTTTTTCTCCAGTCCTTCTCTGCACCATTCTATAGTTTTGTCTCTGACAGGTTTTAGAACATTTGCACTGTAAGAGGCATCTGTTAGCTGCTTTATAAAATATAATTAAGCTGCTCTGTCTGTCTCATTTTAATTTGCAGTAGACTCGATATAGCAGTTTCTTCACCATGTGTGCTTCCAGTGATTATCCCTGCTTTTTTGATTTGTTGCTCTGTCTGGTATTGATGTGGAACAGCAATATTTAACTCTTTGAAGGGTTCTTAAAGTCTTCACTTACATTCTGGCTTCGAGAGCAGCTTAAGTTGAGCCCCACCACCTGCACCTTGATCCCTTGGCACCTGTGCAGGTGTTCACCAGAAATGTCATTGATTTCAGCCTGAATTAGTTCCCAGGTAGAAGCCAAGGCAGTGTGGCCAGAAGAGGGGAATTAGGGCTTTCCCTTTCATTAGAGGTGTCAGTTTATGGCAGCTGGTAGCATTTCTGGAGCTGCAGGATGAAGGTGTAGTTTCAGATTACAGTTTGTGGCAGGCTGCTGCTGAAGTGGCCTCTTCTGCCTCTCTCCTCCCAGACCTCTTCCTTGCTTTGTATCTGCAGTTGTGCAGCTGTAGATGAGCATATTCAGCTGATTGACCTGGCAGAAGACTAGTCATTCAAAATAAAAAAATAAAAAACCAAGCCAAAAAATCTACACAAATAACCCCCCCCCCAAAACAACAAATCCTCCAAACCTTTTTTTTTCCCCTCTTCATTTTAATCAGCCTGACTTGCTTACCCTGGGGCTGTGCAATCAAGGGCCTGGAAGAGGGGAAAAAAGATGGACATGCTGGATTGAGGAGAAGGGAGGGAGGAAGGCTGTTCTGGCAGCCTCTCCCCATGGTTTAGCTGTAATGTGAGACTGTGGTCTCTGTCAGATGTTTCTGGAATAGGAGTAGTTGAGACTTCTGGCAGGGTAAGGAGTGAATGGGTTCATTTGGGTTTAATTTTGGGATCGCTTATTTGTTGTTCGTTGCTTTCTGCATATCAGAAATTTGATGTGTCAGCCCAGAATTGGTTTTGATTGTGGGTTTTTTTCCTTCTTCCCTTCTTTTTTTTTCCTTTTTCTGCTCTCACTTGAAAATTGCAAGAAAGAAAAAAAAAAAAAAAAAAGGAGAAAATACCTAGTAAAGAATGTTGATCTTCAACAGTTAAGTGTCCCATTAGTTCAAACGCTGTTTCTTGGTGGGACATGAGTCCTAACCCAAGTTTTCCAACGAGCTGGTGAGTTCAGACATAGAAAATAAAAAACTTCTGCCTGTTCCCTGCTTCTCCAAAGACAAGCTCTATGAATGCATAACTTTGTAACCAGGCTTCTTAACAATGTAATCAGCTTCTGCTGAAGTTGATTTTGGACCAGAACCTGGATGTATTGAGTACTTAGACATCCAAGTAGAGGGCTCAGATTTTTAAAATGTCCCACATTATAAGATTCAGCCTTTGTTAATATCTTGGCTATCCTCTAAAATTGGTGTGTTCATAAGTAATATATGGGAACACAAGTTTTCCTGTCAACTCTGTAGCAGTGAATTAAGTTTCTTCTCATCCTTTTCACCTTTCTGTAATCAGGTGACATCCAGGAACTCTATGATACTAAGTTAGCTGCTGGACATGCTGCAGCTTTTTCAGATGATTGTGATCTGCCTTCTACACATGAAATGGTTAGAAGTGTAGGGATGCAGGTAAGATGCTCTTTTGGAATTATAATCAGGAATGTCTTGACCCACAAATGTAAGATGATTTTACACATTTTTCTCCACAGTGGCAGTTATAATTTTATTTTTTTTATAGTTTTGTAATAGTTTTACTGGTAATTAAGAACTACTTTTTCTAGTAACTCTGTAATGCTATGCAGAAGTAATTGAAATCTGTATTGTTCTTTGGATTGTACTAAACTATGTTTTGTATTTTGCTTCAGTAGATCATGAGCATTTATAGAGTATCTAATGAAGACACAATGTATGATAGTTGTATTAGTCAAATATGGAATAAAACTCAGGAAAATAAGTTGAAAGGCTAATTCCTGAGCTGAGTTCCGCAGCATTGTCAGTGAGTTCCTCTAGCATTAGAGCTGTACAAGCCTGATGGCACATCATTTAGAGTAAGCTACAGAAAGACAAACACAGGGTGAGGGAAGAGCCTTATCAAACTTGCATGAAAAAATACTGTGGAAAAAGTAATTCAGCAGCTGGAAGTATCCTGCCTTTCAGCCTTGTGGCATACAGAAATCAAGACACATAACTATCACTTAGAAACTCAGTTTTAGGAGAGCATATTTAGTCTCCATGTGAGTGGTAAAGAAATGCACTTACACTTTTATGGAGATTCATAGGAGATAAATGTACCTTTTCTTTTACATCTTAGAACACATATATGGGATTCTTGGACTACAGAAAACAAGCAATTAGAGATCTTGGCATCAGCCCCAGCACCTGCTCCTTTAATCCTGGAGTATTTGTTGCTAACATGACTGAATGGAAGCATCAACGGATTACAAAGCAGTTGGAAAAGTGGATGCAAAGAAACGTGGAGTATGTGTGGAAATCTAGCTTTGCAATTTAGTTTTAATATTCAGTTTAAAGTTTAACTTTCTGTTTAAAAGCTCTTAACAGTTTTAAACTCCAAGCAGTCACATTTTGTTTTATGAGACCTCAAAGTAACTTATGTACCAGAATTTCCATCTGTCTGAATCTGACCAGTTAAGTACCAGGAAACAGCCAGCTGGAATTTTAGCCTTGTGTTTGATCACAAACCCCAGTTCATCCTAAAGGACACTGAGAACATGTGGTTCTTGTTTTGGGTGAGAAACCTTACTTAGGATCAAACCGCTTGCGATCTTCCCTTCCTGAGGCTGGCTTAAGGAAGGAATGATGTTCCCTTGTTTGTGTGGAGCTGCTCGTATTGTAACACCAACCAAACTGTAGCTGGACACTATATTCCTTAAATAAAAATAGAAAACATTGTTTACTACAGATGAACGACATTTGGCATGAAAGATACCTTTTTGGCATTGATCATGAACAAGTCACGACACAGTGAGACACTGTTGATTTTTTTTATTAGTAGTTCACTGTTAACCTGTATTTGGAAACTTTACTTTCTCTACAAAGGGTTAAATTTAAAATTGGCACGGCTAAAGGGGAACTGAATAGCTTGTGCTATTGGACTGTGTCCATTACTTGTTGATTTCAGAAATGAGGGGGAGAGACACAAATGATACACATGGGAAGGAATGAGAAGCCAAATAGTGCTTTTTCTGACTCTCCTTACATAACATACCCTGAACAAGCAACTTTAAGAGTTTGAAAAAAACTCTATGAATCTTACTGTGAATTTTATCTAATAAGTTGATTTTATATCTTAGTAACACAGTCATGTTTTTACTACTTGGATTTCGAAATGACAGTAAAATAAAATTACTCAGCATGTGAAACCCAGTTTTGAAGGGAGGTTATGTTCTTGTCTTCTGTAGCCCCTGAACACTTCCTGGTGCTTCCCAGTTCCCTCCCTGTTGGGCTGGCAGGTGGGCCCAGGGTCCCAAGGCTGGGGTGACCTTGCCCATGGGCTACCTGGCCAGCCAGGCCTTCAGCAGACTGTGCCAGAGGCTGCTGCCTCCTTGTGCCTCCCCCTTACAGTGTTGGACTTTATCTAGCCCTGGATTTATCACAAAATTCATAGGAAACTATTACTTTTTGGATGCTAGTTTATACTAGCTCTGGCAAATTAGTTTAAGTAGACTCTGGAAAATCTGATTTGAAATTAATTTATGGGGTTAATAATAATACAGTAAATTTTCTGAAGAAACTGGGTTAAATGATGTTTGATTTATGTTAGCTGCTTTTTTCCTACCATGAACATTTTCAGCCTTGTAGACTATAGGCTGTGTATATAAGTGGTCTGATTCCCACTTTCCTTGGTGGCAATGATTTACTCAACAGGAATTGGGGTTGCACCTCTAAGCAAGTAGCAGCAGTAGGAAGGAGCATGCTGAAAACTGGCCTGTTCAAAATGATTTTGAATTTTGCCAGAATATTTTTTTAATCTTCTGACTTTTGTACTGAAAACTCCTTCATTGAGATTTTGAACTTTTTTACTTTTTTTTTTTCCCCTTTTGCAGGGAAAACCTCTACAGCAGCACACTTGGGGGAGGCGTGGCAACCTCTCCAATGCTAATTGTATTTCATGGAAAGTATTCTACTATTAACCCCATGTGGCACATAAGGCATCTTGGTAAGTTTAACTTCCTACTGTTTGCAGTTGAAACTAAAAATGAGAAATTTTTTAAGATTCCAGTGTAAGACCTTACATTACGTTATCTCAGTGCGTTGCTTTACACCTCCATGTGCACCATATAAGCCCTACTTTCCCCTTGGTCCTGCTAATGAGTCCTGGCACTCAGTTCTGCTTTCCTCAGGGTAGGGCAGCCTGTGGTGGTTCCCTATGTGTTATTATGGATACATCTCAGAAGATGAAGCAAGCAAAATAGTGGCAACTCCATTAAAAAAAAAAAAAAAAAAAAAAGCACCAAATAGTAATTAAATTGGATAAAAAAAGGGAAAAAAAAAGGCTTGCTGTATTGTCATAAATACATTGTCATTAATTTACCTCACTTTATAGTGTTTCCGTTATTAAAAACTGGTTTTGTGTTTGGCTTTTTTTTCCAATCCACCAATGCAGGCTGGAGTCCTGATACCCGTTACTCAGAGCATTTTCTTCAAGAAGCTAAATTACTTCACTGGAATGGGAGGTACAAACCTTGGGACTATCCCAGTGTCCACACTGATCTCTGGGAAAACTGGTTTATTCCTGATCCATCAGGGAAGTTCAAATTAACTCGTCCTGACAGCTGATACTGGAAACACTTAAATGCATCCATACACTCTGTTTTGCAGTATGGAATAGTTTGAGATGCAGCATGCTGTATAATTAACTGATTATAGAAAGCTAAGTATTTGTTAAATATGTGAATAAACGACCATCAGTTTTGTGTAGTTACAGCTGGAGTGGGAGGCTGACATGACAGTTGCACAGTTCAGCTTATCCTGACTTTCACAGGAGGTGAGGAACTGAGTTTAGTTGACAAGGAAGTATTTTGATTAAACATTTATTGAGGTGACATTCAGTGCCCAACAGTGTGTTTTAATGGAATGTCTTTATAAATAAGACTCCAATGTCTCCTGGTAGAAAAATCTACACAGAAAGTACTACCAATATTACATACAAGGTGGTTTTAGTTGTCTAGCCCACATTAAACTGTCCCAAATGAAAACTTACAGAGTTTGTTAGTGAGTAGAGAAGTGTTACACAGTGACTCTGTTTTGCAGTCGTTTTGTGTAGGACTTACCCTGCACTGCATGCAGACCCTGGTGAGTGAGATGCAAAAGCACAGTCTAAGACACGGCAATATAGTTCCTGATTTTATTGTGAAACATTGATGGATTTAAGACAGATTAAGAAGTTCTGTATTTCTGTAGTGAAAAGAGCACCAGTTTGGCAGTAGGAGTACACACAGAACTGCAATAATTAGCAAAATGGTCATTGTACACTACGGTATTTTATACCTAGATACCCGAGTAGGTGGCTCGTTAAAGAGACCTTTCCCTTCCAATCACACAGGATAGCCTTACAGTAGTTCCATCCTACTGTGCTACATACTCAGCAGTGCTAATTACATGCTTCTAGTTTTGTTGAGAAATAAAATTGAATTGTAACAAATCCCTGATGCAAGATACTTTGAGCACCTGCAGGAAGATGTCCATGTAAACAGCAATACATGATACAGTACACTTTAAATAACAGACAAGACAAATCCTATACCTTTTTGACAATATACTGAACAGCTTTATGCTGAAGCTAATAAACACAATCATAATGCACCCTTTCTTGATTTAAGATGCTCAGAATTAAGCCACGTAAATTGGGAAGAAAACTGTAAACATTGTGCCTGCCTCACACCAGGGTGACAGTGTAATCTTCAGTGAGAGCTGTTACAGCAGGAATAGAATCTACACTAAATTAGTTATGCTCAATGCATGACAACTGTCACTGGCTGTGAGGAAAGGGTAAAATGTGCTGGCAGAGAAATCTCTGACCAGCATGGACTGTGGAGATACTGTTTGTATCTGGTTTTCAAGTATGTGAAGCACCTACTCTCATAAGATCATCAAAACTTTAATGTTTTGATCAGCTATTGCTTTACTTTACCTCTTCCTCACATGATAAAAGAGGGAAAGAAGATGATGGTTAGGCACAAGCATGGAATTTCATTTCCTTCTTGGTCACCAATGTTGGCCAAAAATGTCTATTGTTTAAGTAAGTTCTGTAGCTAGCAAATTGATAATGGAACAGCTGCCCTTATATTTAACTTAGTATTTTTGACTTGTAAGAGGAATAAGGAGAAACATCTTGCAAGGTCTTACAGATTTAAGAGAACTGAATGTTAGAAACTGCTCAACTGCAAACCTCTTTCATCCTGTGTTAATTGTACCCGATGTAAACAATGTAACTGTGCACGGTTTCAATACAAGTCTTTCATTCCCTGCAAAGTAATCCCTTCAAAAGGGTCTCCTGGTAAAGGTCAGGTGAAGAGACCAATCACCCAGCAATGACCCAGAGCTTAAATGCCACAAATTTAGGAATCTCTGTTGATGGGTTTTGGTTTTTAGTTGTTGGGGTTTTGTTTTTTTCTTAAGAAATTCCAGTCCTACATATTGGAATTTAAGGTGGAAAGAGATGGACCCTAAAACACCTCATCTAGAATATTTAGGCCCTGTCCTGTGTGACACAGATTTTCTTGCCCAGTGCTGTGACTTGAGATGCAGTCTCCACTCCCTTAATCCTGAATGTGGTCCAGTCACTACACAGACAGAGCTCTTTCTTCCCACCCAGAAAACACTCTACTCACATCTGCAGAATACAACTTTCTGCACATTTTAACAAGGTAAAACGCAGACTTAAAAAGCACAATTTGTTTAACTGTGCATAATTAAAAACACCATTTCATGTAAGATAAGTGTACACCTTCCATTTTCCCCTCTGCATATAAAAGAATTATGAGATATCCAAATATCAAGGCATCAATAAAAAGTGTACTGCTGCTGTTACTTCTACATTACGATTTGTGGAATAAAATTAGCACCCCAAAGAAATCTTCACAAATGAGAAAACAATTTGTCAAAACCTGCAAGAAATGGTATACATTAAATATAAAACTCATATACAAAAAAAGGGCTAACTTCTTTTTAAAAAGTTTGGACAGTTCCTTAATATTATCTAGTTCATTGTTTTTAAGCCTACCACACACTTACTTTGGACTATAATAAAATAGCTAGGGGAGATAAAATACTATTAAAATGCTTCAGTTGAAGAACTGAGGTACCAATCTTGATCACTGCATTAAAACTGCAGCATGTATGCATAGCTGAGAAGAGGCAGCTCTCATGCACTGCTTCCCTCTTCTTCCTGCGTCCCACCAGTGCTGAACTCTGGAATCTGGTCTGCAAAGGGCTGTGTCATCCATTGTCCATTAGGAACCTCACCGAAGGACAACCCCTCACAGTACTGTGGATTGCTTGCTGCAGAAACAAGCAAACAAAAATAGTAAAACAGTAAAAAAATGCAGTTGATACCACTGATGAAAGTGGCATTGTTAAAATACAGATGACTTCTATAGCAAAAAAAAAGCCCCAGAACCCCCAAACAAACCCCAGTGTGCCCCTAAAACAACCCCTTAGTAATAAAAATGTAAAAAAAAAGATAACTGCATTTTCCTTCTTTCCTATTTTTCATCCACCTACTCAAAACTTAATTTGCCACACTTTACCAGTTCCATTTGAAGAGAAATTGCACTGTTCACTTTCATATGGTGCACGATCACAGTAAGCTCCTCCATATGCTGCTTCATAACCTGGATCGTATTTTTCTTCTTTGACAGCCATCTTTTTAGCATCCTCTGCCAAAAGAGATGACCTCAAGTATTAATATTCAGCACAAAAATTATCAGAGTGCTTTCATAAGAGAACACTTGAAAAAAACAGCCACATGTTTTACAATATAGCCCCCACTCCCCTTAGATAACTAAGACTGTAAAAACAGAGTGGAATATGTAATTTAGAGAATCATCTCTTTCAGAGATGCATCTCTTCCCTCCCCTTAAACCCTGCTGCTTTTTCACTTGAGAAACTGCTAGATGTGTTGTAATTACACTACATTTTAAAAAGGACTAATAAAACATCACTCTACCTTGTGCAAGTTGCAAGTCAAATGTGTACTGCACCTCCTGCACCTCTGTGTTGGGTGCAATGCCTTTCAGTTGATCTCTTAAGTCTTTCAGCTTTATGTAATAATGAACTTTATCTTGTGCACGAGGAAACTGAGCACATCTTGCACTGGATGATGGCATAACATAGCAGAGCTTGAGACAAAGAGTGAAAAAAAACAAAAACAAAGCATTACTGGACTTGACATTCAAGCTCATTGTTTAACCCTTTGTACAGACTTCAACTAAAAATGCCACAGGTGGTGCTGAGAGAGGATAAAAAGGCACCTTGAGTTTTCCTTTGCCACCTAGATGTCTGGCCCCAAAGAGAAGGGCTGATTATCAGATGCTGAAGAGAGGATGGATTTCACATCTTCTGTTGACATGTTGCAGCAGAAGCAGTACAGTACGTGTTAGAATGAGTACAATTTATAAGTGTGTAATGGAGAGTGGAACACACTCCACAGCTCTTTGAGCAAGCAAAGCTCTGAGCCTGAAAATCCCCAGGGGAGTATGGGATAGTGTGCAAACAGCCCAAACCAGTGAAGGAGGCACCACAGGCTAATCAGCCTGGCCTCTGGGCCAAGTGTGTCTGCACCGCTTTTGACAGGATTTGAAACTCTGGTGTTAGCACGGTTTAAGCCAACTTAACTGTCTCTACCTCTGCCAACAGCTCTAAAGACATAAAGCCAGTTCAGGAAAGAGGGACTGTGTCAAAAACCGTTTTATTACCATTGCAGTATTTATGAAAAAGTACTAGTAAAGAGGATTATTTCTCTCTCTTACATTTACTGCAGAAATCTGTAAGAGCTACTTAAGAAGCAAGCACTATCACCAGCAGTTCTTCAGGCTCTGATGGCAATACTTCACCTTTAGAAAAGGACAGCTGAAACTGAGCTTAAACTTCCAGCACTAGTAATTTGAAATAGAAATAAAACCAATCCAAACTTTTGAAATCACAAGGCAATAGAATAAGCTACCTTTGCAGGTAGTGTTGGCAGCCTTTACCTTAACCTGTTTATAAGAACAGGTTAAACAAACCTGTTTGTGATGATACATAGCTGGTCACTTGAGGTATCTTCCAGCATCAGACGTCTATGACTAATTCACTCTTCATCAAACTGTATTATCTTTAAGTGTCCAATTTAATTTCAAGCTGCAAATCAGCTTTGTAAGACTGGATCTGGTGGAAGTGCTTGGGCATGCCCAGATCCAGTAATACTGGAGCTTTAGTATGAAACAGCACAACAATGGACTTACAGTCTTTTCATTGTGGCACAACTGGCACCATGTTTGGTCATGTTTGGCATCAAGATTCAGTAATACAAACATAGAGGGAGCTGGACACAGAGATTCAGATGAAAGTAGATGACAGTTATCATAAAAGCACAAATATTTTATTTGTATTTTAGACGGTTCTCAGAGAATGCACTAACCCATTAATCATACTATATAATTTCCCAAATAAAATCTGCATGCGACAAACTACCATTATGTTTCCCAGTATCAATACTTACAGTTTCTGTATCTGGCACCTTGTGTGGCTGCAGTCCAAACTCCAAGTTCTTAACTTTTATTCCAAAAACTTCTTTACTAAAAATTTCATAAATACCTAAAATGAAAAGAAGATAAATGGACAACAACCCCAAACTACTGAAAAAACAAATTTAAAGTCAAGAGTCTCACATTTTCCATTGAAAGCTGCTATACGAGGTTTATACTTTTGTAACTTCTGCATCAGAATTCGCCCTCCTTCCCGAAACTCCTTGCTAAAAGAGAAAGTACTCAAAATTATAATCATAACTATTAATTCATGAATAAGTGTGATATTCTTCCTTGTTATCCCACCTGGAGAGGTCCTTGCTTCCAGGTGTTGTCCTTTCAACCATGTTTGTAAATCCAATTCCATATTTATGTGGCAAGGTATGGTCATCCATATGGTTCAGCTGTTCATTACTTAGGCCAGACATGAACAGACACTTCCCTGTGAAGTAGGAAGATACATATTTGCCTTTTTAGTAAGGAAAAAAAAACAAAAAACATAAAACAAAAAAAAACCCTTGACTATCAGACTACTGGAATGCTAAGGGAGCAAACCATGTTAACAGGGCATCAGCTAACTTGGGAAGATTATTGTCCTATCCAGAAAATTTTAAAATAGCCAAAATTACTTTATCTACCTAGTGAACAACAGGAATTTCTCACCATGATTCTGTGTACAGACACAAGATTTTATTCTGAATAAAAGAAAAAAAGCATAAATTTAGTGATTCACTCGAGCAGGGAGTGAATGTGATCAATATGGATTTTTGTGGGAAGGAACACAGCAAATACAAGAAGTGTCTGCTTTCTCTTACATCCTTGTCATTGCAATCAGGTTCACAAGATGCATATGCCTGTTGGGAAGGGGCAATGCCTTTTTGCTGTTTCATCAGTTAGAAAGCTTGTTTAGCAGAGATTAATAAATACAAACAAAAGAGGGTTTGCTGAAATGCATTTTTTTGAAAATGCGTGTGGCTGTATTTTGAATCAGAAATTGATGCCTATTGACTTACTCTTGATAACTCAACTACTAGAGATTTAATTTTTATTTCATTATTTTGTACACTAGCAGGCCAAGAAGTTATTTGGTAATGTAATCTGTTAAACTGGTTTTGCATGTCAATTCTAAACCTGCACTGAAAGTCACTAATTATTCCTTTTATTATTCCCCTCTTGTTCCTTTTCTTGTATGGTATTTGACAGGATATAAATGGATATAAATCACTTTCTGTATAACAACAACATAAAGCAAAAACCAAAAGCTAAACCAGTTCAATTAAAATGTCACAAATTCTTAAAAAGTTCTACAAATTCTGTAAAAAAAAAGGAAAGCAGAAACATACAAAAATGGTTTCCAGGTCCAGGGTAATGATGTCCTTTGTAAGCTGCCATCAAGCCAGGGTTTATACCGATCTACAAAGATATCAATCCAAAGATATCAATCCATTTTAATGATGAGAACACGACTTGCTAATCAGGAATTCAATCAAGTTACAGTAAGGACACTCATTCAATTATCTTTTACTGACAATTAACAATATGTTGTTAATAGTACCTTACATCATTATTTTAAAAAATTGACCATTCCATAGCAATGTCTTGTTCAGTTATGCAATGTCAGAAGAAAAGCAGCTCAGTGTGTTTTACAGCCACTGGTGCAGTGCTTCCAGTAAACAGAATATCAAGTAATGGTCTCTCAATACTGTATCATACGTAAGCTTTAGACTTCTCAGAAATCACAACTGTTACTATGATTTTTAACAGAAAATGCAAAGCAGCTCTACCCACAGGAAACAGTTTATGTACTTTATCTTGCAAGATCTTGTCATATAAGCAATACAGATATATAAGCAGAATAAATGTAGGTCATAAACAGTGCATACAGACTACTCACTTTTCTACCTAATCTTGTAGCTCTGAGAAACTTACTATTACAATGTCCAGATCAAAGGTCAAAATATCAGGTAAAGTCTTGGTCAGAAGCTCAGCTTCAGATACACCATTAAAACGGTCCACTTTTCTTTTGACTTTAAAAGTATCTGTGATTTTTTCTTGTTTGCCTTTGGATTTGGCTGGTTTTTCTTTTTTAGCAGCAGTCTTTTTGGGTTGCTTTGGCTCAGTTGCTTTGGCTTTTCTTTTCCTTCCTCCTTTTTTAGCTTCTGAAACACAGAGCAAATACCATTTTTGTACATTTCTTATGTTGCAGTATGGATATTCAAAGAGACTGAGCTAAATGAATGGACACAAAAAGAAATCAGGCAGATAAAATTGCCTTCAAAATTAATTTTAAAAATATCAGACAACTCTCAGTTTTGCAGGCTCAGTGCAGAGCTGACTTGGGTTTCTCTGTGCCACAGACACACACACTGCTCACATTCAAGTACACAGACTGAGGATACAAACCAAGAATAACCTCATGACTTGGTTATGGTGATTCTATGATATATGGAACAATTTTTTTGAAACAGTTTAATTTCTTTCTGAGGATATGCCAGAACATCAAAGCTTAAGTTCCAGGTAACATGACAGAAAGTTCTAGTCTACTACTCACACTTCAGCTTCTAAATATTCAAGTTGATTGCTACTGATTACTTAACACATTGAAGATACTTAGCAGCATGTCAAAAGCAACACATCTCAAAGATTGTCTACAGTGTAAGGTATCAGCTGGTCAGGAACACAAACAAATAGACTGAACACTGCATAAGGTGATAAAATTTGTTGTTTACAGAAGAGATACTGTTCAGTGCCTCATATAGCAAGGTAATACAGGAGAGCTTCAGGATCTCAGTTTGAATGAGTGACACCAAACATTAATATTTACTTAGAAAATGCAAACTCTGCTCATTTGAACTTTTCCTCATTTTCTGGCCCCTAAAGCTTAGGGATTCAACCAGTAGAAGTACTGGCCATGACATGACCACCCAGAGAGTGTTCTCTATTCTTTTTATTATGTTAAGTTGCAGAACACAAGTTGCAGAAGTATGGAAACAAATTTAGCAGCAATCAGCAAAGAGCCAAGGTAATCTATTACTTTAAAACTGAAACTTTGCCATATTTTCAAAAACTTCTAGATTAAACTCCCCCTGAGATAAGAAATACATACTGTGAATGCCAGGGCACTGCTCTTTAGGGCTGTTTCTGTTTGTACTGAGCTTTTTTGAAAGAAGGACAAACATCTTGTGAAAGTCCCATGGCATCACTCGAGTGACTGCTTAGGACAGATGTAACAGTACTCAAGCTATAGTCTAGTTACAAGAGATTAGAAAGACACAGAATTGGTGAGGAACATAAGCAGCTTTTTCTTTCAAACTTCCCCTTGAAAAACTAGGAGATTTTTCATGGGATAGCTAAGTGCCACAGATACTCCGGCTGGTCCAAGTTGGATAATACTACAAATGAGGCAGGACAATGTTCTCCTCACTCCCATGCTGATCAGGTTCCCAACAGAACCCCGTCATGACAGATGAACAACAACAGGGCAGTCTTTCAGATGGTAATGCTAAATTTTTTTTTTCTATCACACCAGGTAGCTAGACTCCAAACCTTTGCCTTTCATATATGCTCCTGTAAATTTCACACACATTTGGTAAATCTTCAAGCCCTGCCTTTGAAGGCCTTACTCAGCTTTAAGTTCTTGCAAAAATATTAAGGATCAGCTTTACAACAGAAGATGATGGTTGGCTAAAAATACTTGAAAATGTAGTCAAGCAGTGTTCTTGGGGTGACATCATATTATCCAACAATAAAGCTGCAAGAGAACCCTGACTGTACTGCACTTGAGATGCATCCTCAGAGTAGTGAATAATGAGAGCAGTTGCAACTGCTTTAAACTGGAGGTTTATGATTTCATCTGGCCAAGCATTTCTGTAAAGAAAATCTGAAGCTTGTCAAAGGATGCACTTAAAGAAGCAATGTCATTGCACTATCTGGCTAATAGACTGCCTTGCTACAGAGAGCTCTTGACCTGTATCTATGTATTAAATCTGTGTACAAAACTCTCTGTGTGAATATTTGCTATACAATCAGAATTTAAGCACGGCAGAGATCACTGCCTTTTTTATGTGGCAAAGACCAAAAGTAAGAATAACAGAACATGGAATCTTTTCTTTGCATATTAGTGTAAAGCCTAAGTGTACAAAATCCTAGTGGGCATAAGGTAAGGCAATGAATAAATGCGTGGAGTACAAACTTGTGTTACATACAAGAACTTTCCAGCATCGCTTGTATTTGTTTAAATAAGCCTCATTAACAACAATTCTCACTGTATAGTAAGTAACTCACTAGCTGTGGTTACTACAACACACCAAGACACTACCTAAACAAAAATATTTGAAATTGTGAGCGTTATACCGTACTTCTCTTGGGGAATAAAAAAAAAATTCTGTAATGTAAAATTAAAAACCTGAAACCAGCAAAAAGTAATAAATTTATCTACTGAAACAAAAATCTGGTTTTCCTGCAAGAATATAATTTTGTGAGACTGAACAATGCGAATTCTTTCCCCTGGGTTTACTTCTTATCTTTTTCATTGTTGGGTAAAAAAACATTACTTAAAAATACAATTAATCAATACTTCCTCAGAGAGCATCAAGAAAAGGAAATTCAATTGGTCCAAAGAAGCAGTTTAAGACCAATTACTGACATCCTGTGTCAGTTAGCACTGCCCAGTCAAACTACCTTTTGGAGGCTCCTGAGCAATGTTTGGCTCTGGAATGCCCTCTAGAGTCGGCTGCTCAGTCATGATTTCCATGTTAGGCGCTGCAGTCGTCATTTGATGGAATGGAAATGTGTAAAAAGCTTGAGCTTGCTGAAGATATGCGTAGTATCTTAGAAAGAGAGGAAAAAAAAGAGACAATTTTTCAACAATTCAGAAATTTAAAATTTAGATAGCCTTTAAATGTCAATCTTTACCAAGGCTGACACGTACTGCACTTATATTCTCTGTCAACTCTATTAACAAGGCAGTAAATTATCCAAAGTCACTAAGCAGTGTGACTTCTTAGCTGGTATCAGAGAATGTTAAGCTCAATGCTAAACAGTAATTATTATAACGTGGAAGAATCACAGCATTTGTAAGCGAAGAGTTTTTCTTCTTTTTTTTTTTTTTTCTGAAAAAACACACATTACCAAGGCAAACTGTCTAACAAACATACTGACAATACATAACACAAGCAAGTCTAAGCTTGTTGCACTTCCAAGATTCCCAAATTTTAGATCTTCCTAATGTTACAACAGTTACATTGTCTGATTCATCCATTCTGTATCACATCATTCTGGTCTCCATAGCATTATGAATCCACACAGCATTAGTTACTATACAGATTATTAAACAGCTTCAACAAATCATGTGGCAGATGCTATCGCACACTGGATCCCAACACAAATATTGCACTTGGTCTACAAAGAAATGCTCACACACATTCATTCTCCTTCCATGAATAAAGACATTTTCTGTGTACAGCTTTTTTGCTCCATACATTCATGAGTCACATATGGCCCTCACACCCCAACACAAACTTCTGCTTCATACTCTGATTCCCTTCTACCTAATGCAGCTGCCTTCTTGTCTGCATATTCTACTGCCACACAAATAGATAAGGAAGATTTTTGTGAACGCTAAGTTTTTAGGAAATAATTTTATCATCTCAGAGCTATTAATAAAAACTACATATAGCTTTTAGATCTTTAGAAATTTCTCAAAAGGAGGTATCATTCTCTATAATGCAATGGGTACTTGAGGACACTTCAGAATCCCAGTGTAAATCAGATTTATGACAGAATAGCTTGTAATTTTGCCACTGAGCTATTGATTTAGAACCAAACACTTGCCCTGTTCAAGAATAAATCTGAACGCAGGTTTGTCAGATTCCTGGGGAAGTTGCCTAACAAAGTCAAAGGAGATTTTCAGAGTATGATAAATATCTCAAACCCCTCCTGCTAGAAGATTTCTATTTTATATAAAATATCTGTGCAGTTACTGAACCAAACAAAACTTATCCTCAGATCTCCACTAGGAAACACAGCTGAGGCACATAGAATCCAGTTCATAATGTAATAAATGCTTTATTAAACAGAGCAAACAGGGTAAGTAATAAAGATGTGAAAGCAGCTAACTCAAGAACACTTTTTAACAAGTAGTCTTATTATAATACGTTTGGGCTGTTTTTAATTTTATTTATATATAAAGTCTCATTCTTATGAAGGGATAGAGTCCTCTTTAAAGAGGAAAATTTGCACCTAATCAGTGACAAGTACCGTAACCCTATGGTAACGAGATGGAAGACAGCATTTGCCCCCACCTCGAACCCTCAAATGTGGGTTTGGTTTTTCTTTTTTAGATATTTTTTCACGCACAGGCTCACACACGCAGTTATTTCGTTACTGATGTATACATTACGCAACACTGACATAAAAACATTCAGTTCCCTGCCCCAGGGACCCTCCCCCAAACACCTACCCCCACCCACCCACTCTGCTCCCTCTCCCCCCAATAAGCACACGCACCCACGCACCCCCAGGGCTCCTCCCGCACGCCGCTCCCGCTTTACCCCCAGCAGCCCCCGTCCCCCGCTACCGCTGCGCCCACCCGGGACACCCCAAAACGGCACCGTCACCCCCGCTCCCCACAGCCCGGCGCAGAGGGCCGCCCCACGGCCCCGGCCCATCTCGCTTCGCCCCCTCCCACCCCGCAGCGGGACCACCACCCCCCCCCCCCCCTCCTCCTCCTCCTCCTCTCCTCCCTTTGTGCCCATGGAGGGGAAAGGAGGAGAGGGGTCGCCACAGCTCGGCACCGGTTCCGCCACAGCCGCCGGACCGGGAGGAAAAAGAGAAGGAAGACAACGGCGATGGCCTTAACGCGAGGCCTAGAACGCGGCTCTAGGCTCCCGTCACTACCTTCCCAACTCCTCGGCCTCCATTCCCGGCCGCCGACCCTCCCGGCTCCGCTGGGGCTTTTGTCACCGCCCGCCCCCCCGACGCCCCCTCCCCCCCTCAGCGCCCCAACCGACCTGCCGGGCAGCCCCGCCTCACGTGACACGCGCCGGCCAATGGGAGCGCGGCGCCGGCTGCAGGGGCCGGTAGGGAGGGGGAGGGCGGGCCCAGGTCCGGCGTCTGGAAGGAGGGATGGAGGGCGGCGGCGGCGGCTCCTCCTCCTTGCGGTCTCGCCCGGGAGCAGCCGCCTGGGTCGCCGCCGTGGGGCCGCCTCTTGCCCCTTATTCTGAGGGTTCCGGGGCTTACGCTTATTCCGCCTCAATCGCGGCGAGGTGATCCGCCACCAGGGGCGGGCTTCCGCACCCCCGCCGCTCCGTGCTGCGGCAGCCCCGGAGGCGGGGGAGATGACGCGTGTCCGACGCGTACCGGGAAGGGAGGCGAAAGGGGCTCCAAACGCCCTCGCCGGGGCCGCCGCCCTCACCCGCCGAGCCTCCTCGGGCCAGCTCCTCCCCTGAAGGGCCGCCGGGTTCCCCTCGCCGCCATGCCCGCCGGCGTGCCTTGGCCCACCTACCTGAAGGCGTTGGCGGCCAGCATGCTCGCCATGTTCGCCGGTGCCGAGGTCGTGCATAGGTACTACAGGCCTGACCTTGTAAGTGTTGGGGCGGTTCCGGTGGCTGGTTGCTATGAGGAGCTCGGCAGCATGATGGAGGGTCTTCTGTAGAGGTGGTTTTTTTTTTTTCTTTTTGTTGGAAAAATAGCAAATCATTATTAGCAAATTCGCAGATGACACCAAGCTGGGGGGGAGTGTGGATCAGCTGGAAGGCAGGAGGGCTCTGCAGAGGGACCTGGACAGACTGGAGAGTTGGGCTGATTCCAATGGGATGAGGTTCAACACGGCCAAGTGCCGGGTCCTGCACTTTGGCCACAACAACCCCATGGGGAGCTCCAGGCTGGGCACAGAGTGGCTGAGAGCAGCCAGGCAGAGAGGGACCTGGGAGTCTGGATTGACAGGAAGCTGAACAGGAGCCAGCAGTGTGCCCAGGTGGCCAAGAAGGCCAGTGGCATCCTGGCCTGGATCAGGAACAGCGTGGCCAGCAGGTCCAGGGAAGGGATTCTGCCCCTGTACTCAGCCCTGGTGAGGCCACAGCTCGAGTCCTGTGTCCAGTTCTGGGCCCCTCAGTTCAGGAAGGAGACTGAGGTCCTGGAGCAGGTCCAAAGGAGGGCAACCAGGCTGGTGAAGGGATCCAGCACAAGTCCTGTGAGGAGAGGCTGAGGGAGCTGGGGGTGTTCAGCCTGGAGAAGAGGAGGCTCAGGGGAGACCTCATCGCTCTCTACAACTCCCTGAAAGGAGGCTGGAGCCAGGGGGGGTTGGGCTCTTTTCCCAGGCAACTTTCAACAAGACAAGAGGACACAGTCTTATGTTGTGTCAGGGGAGATTTAGGTTAGATATTAGAATTTCTTCACGGAGAGGGTGGTCAGGCAATGGAATGGACTTTCCAGTGAAGTGGTGGATTCTCCGTCCCTGGAGATATTTAAAAAGAGACTGGATGTGGCACTCAGTGCCATAGTCTAGCAACTGCAGCAGTGGGTCAAGGGTTGGACATGATGATCTCTGAGGTCCCTTCCAACCCAGACAATTCTATGATTCTATGAAAAGTCTCTGGCCTGTTGGAAAAAAAAAAAAAATGAGCAGCCTCTGAAGAAGCAGCGGCCAGGATTCAGGTGTTCTCTTGGGAACTGCCTTCAGTTTTGGTACCGAAATTAAAAAGCTGTGTGGGTTTCTTCCGGAGGTGTTGCTTCTGGGGGGGAAGTTGGTTTTTTGAAAAGAACATGCGAAAGGGGACAGAAGGTGCTTTGCTACATTATTTAAATAGACTGACTTTCCCTCCGGCCATGGAAATGGAGATGGCCAAAGATTTATATTAGAAGCAACGACAGACTAAGAGTTAATACTGACAAAATTAGTAGCAGAACCAAATGACAGCATCCACCAGGGATATTAATTGTTGAGTTAGATTCTTGGAGTCCTTTTAAGTCTTATCCTCCTACACTTTATTTTGTTTTTAATCACTGCTGTTTTCAAATCAGAAATAAGCTTAAAAATCACCATGCTTGGGCTACCAAGTAAAACGTTAGGCAAATGAGGCTTAAATAATTGGTAGAGGCATATGAATTTATGAATTTTTAATATTCACTACTGTAGTACTTCATTACAGGTAAATAGGTGTATTTATTCAGGATTATCTACACCACTCTAGGAAGAATTTTGAGGAGTTGCAGTTTTTAAAATGTCATATAGTGTTTTTTCCTTTGTTAAAAATCTCATGTCTCATTTTAGAGCTTTATTTTTAAAATAAAAAAGTAGAAGCAGTGAACTTCGTTGGCAAAAAAAGAAGTTTTGTTCCTTTAAAACAAAGTGTCTGTTCTTCCATTTTCCTTCTTTGTTTCGAATACTATTTTGCTACTTTGAAACAGAAGTCAGATCTCAAAAAGGTAATAGGTTAATTTTTAAGATGTTTTACATGTGAGAATTACACTCGGTTCAAAAAAGGGGGCAGTATAGTCACAATTTATTTACAATGCTGTATCTTTAGAGAGTATTCTTGTTTACTGGTTTCTGAGTTTTGTTTTTCTTCCGACACAACACTGATGTCTTTCTCTGTTTTTAACAGAGTATACCTGAAATACCGCCTAAGCCTGGAGAACTGAAAACAGAACTGTTGGGTCTAAAACCAAGATCAAGCGAAGTTCAAACTTCACAGCAGTGAGCAGAATTTTGTTGTGAATATTAGAACTGATAAAATAATTTGTTCAATCGTCTCAACAAAAATCCTTGTGCGAAATATGTATATTCCCTTAATGCTTTGCTCCCCCCCCCCCTTTTTTTTTGGTTTATTTTGAGTTACTGTCAGCATGAAAATGAAATTTATGATGAATACTGTTGTAAAAAGTCCAGTTGATTTTGTGCCAAAATGCTTATGGTTTCTTAATCTTAATTGCAGTGTAAGTATCCTTCAGAGTAAAGATGTAAACTCACATTGGCAAGTCTGATGGAATTTGAGACTTTAAAGCTGATTGACAAGTATAGGAGGTTTAGCATGTTGAAAAGTCAAGCTTCTGTGACCACTTTGTAGCCTTAATAAGCTGAGGTGTTCACCTGCCCCACTTACTCGTTGGCATTTCCTGCCTTGTAAAACTTTTAACTCGGGGTTACTGGACATGAGCTCAGCACAGTATGTGAGTGCAGATGTAAGAAAGGATGATTCCTTATTGCAGCACTTCTTGCACTGGACTCATAATGCTGTCTGACAGCAGTTATATTTGCTTTCTGTTTGTATTTCTAACAGGAACTCCACTTTGGTCTGCTATAAGGCTAGAGAGGAGCTTGCAGCTTGGTCATGTTAGTTAAAATGAGATTTTAATAAAGCTTTTGACACTGTTTCCCACAGCATTCTCTTGGAGACACTGGCTGCTCGTGGCTTGGATGGGTTTATGCTTTGCTGGATGAAAAACTGTCCTGGTAGCCAGTCCCAAGTGGTGTTCCTCAGAGCACAGTGTTGGTACCAGTTCCCTTTAATATTTTAGCAATGATGTGGACAGGGGTGTCAAATGCATCCTTGGTAACTTTGTAGATGACACTAAGTGGGGTGTGAGTGTTGATCTGCTGAGAGTAGGAAGGCTCTGCAGAGGGACCTGGACAGGCTGGATTGATGGGCTGAGGGCAATTGTGTGAGGTTAATTCAGCAAAGCCAAATGTTGGGTCCTACTCTTGTGTCACAACCCCTAAGCTAGAAGCTTGGGGAAGAATGGCTGGAAAGCTGCCTGCTGGAAAAGGACCTCAGGGTGTTGGTCAATACCTGGCTGAATATAAGCCAGTGATGTGCCCAGGTGGCCAAGACCAACAGCATCCTGGCTTGTATTGGACACAGTATGGCCAGCAGGACCAGAGAGGAGATCATCTGCCTGTACTTGGTGCTGGTGAGGCTGCATCTTGAGTACTGTGTTCACTTTTGGGTGCCTCACTACAAGGACAGTGAGGTGCTGGAGAGAGCCCAGAGAAGGGCAGTGAAGCTGGTGAAGGCTCTAGAGCAAAGCTCTTACAAGGAGCAGCTGAGGGAACTGGAGTTTAGTCTGAAGGAAGGTGAGGGGAGACCTTATCACTCTCTCCACCTACCTGAAAGGGGGCTGTAAGGAAGGTAGGGGGGGGGTTTCTTTTCCCTAGGAACAAGTGACAGAACAAAAGGAAATGGCATTAAGTTGTGTCAGGGGAGGTTTAGATGGGGTAATAGAAGAAACTTCCTCACTGAGAGAGTTGTCAGGCACTGGAATAGGCTGCCCAGGGGAGTGGTGGAATCCCCATCCCTGGAGGTATTTAAAAGCCATGTAGATGGGGTGCTTAGGGACACAGTTACTGGTGGAGGACTGGGCTGTGTGCTAGGTTAAGTTTATCTTGAGGGTCTTTTCCAACTCAAATGATTGTATTAAAATGGTAAAAAATACTGAAATTACACATTTGTACTCCATTTGGGCATCTTTTGTTTTTAGTTGCTCTTGATAGTTGTAAACATATAAAGCCCTGAACCAAGTAGCAGAGATTTACCTTTCAGTCCTGAAAGAGGATTGCCACAGAAGTCTTGTACTGGGAATCTGATACACAAAGCCAACATCCTTCAAAGATCATACAACAACCCCTTTTTCAGTGTTAAGGAGAGCTTGCAAAGGCTGGGGATTGCTTTCTCTTGAGGTACAGAGATGGCACAGGCTATCAGTTCTCAGGTTTAACTTGCGAAATAAAAACAATCTGACAGTCATCAAGGAAACAGAAAGCTTCCTAATTCCTATTGCCAAAGTACATGGAGATCTTGTAATAGCCAAGGGATGCCAACATCAATCACTGAAAGTGCTGTTTTTACATCTGTTCCACCTGTGAAACTGCTGTAAGTTTACAAAGGGTTTTCCTAGGGAGGAACTGTTTATAGCACCACTGCTCTTTCAGTTTTGCAACTCTTGGCTGGGCCAGAAAAGCTGAGGTGGGATAAGTCCCCTCTTGCTCTTATGCACACATGGGGACCTTCAGGCTGCAAGCCTGTCCTTAACATCACCAGATCACAAGCTCTGTATCTCAGACACATTTATCAATCCGAACAGTCTAAAAATGGCCTCACATAAACCTCGGACATTAAGCCCCAAATGTAATCAACCACTGAGAAAAACTTAGTAACTCCAGTTCAGGTGCAGAACTGAGGCAGAAAGAGCAGTGTTTCAATTATCTCTTTAAAGATATGGGATTCCCCAGCCTGTTGCTTACACTTCATTAAGTTATCTTGTCTGTTGTTGAGTTCCGACATGCAATATCCATTTCTCTTTTCTACAGGTTTTTCAGAGCTAAAGGCTGCAGAGGGAAGTTACTACTAATTTGGCTTGTTTCTAAACATATCCTGCAGCTAATGGAAACTGAGCAACAGGGAGCACCTGTTTTACCCCAGCCTTTTCTGGCACTGAGGAAGCTGTTCTCAGTGCCCATTTAGGAACAGCAGTGCTGGCAATCCACCAGTTTTAACAGTAGAGGAGACACCCTTAGAATCAGCATGACTGTGCTGCTGAAACAAATTGCCTCACTCTGACTGGGAGACCCATCTTCCAGCACTGGCCCCATATTACTTCATAAAGCAGACACCTCCCTCCCCTCCCCCCCACAAATAAAAGCAAGTTTGCAACTGGATCTTGTGCTTATTAATAGCAAACACTTGTCACTCCAAGGCAGAGAAAGCAGCTGGGCCACAGCTATGTTGCACATGGTATCATCAGCTGAGGAAGATAAAGCAGCATGGAGCATGACTCTCATGTGCACTCTATTAATTCTAATTCAGATATGTAACCCTCAAAGCAACTGAGGTACTGAGAACTTAGATATGTAACAGAGCAAAGGTTGCTTAAATCTACAAGTAATTAACAGATTAAGAACACTGTAGCAAGCAACCCTATGCTTCCTGTTCTGTATGTTAGCTGCAGAACTCTTAAACCACAGAGTAGACGGAAGCCAGATTTGCTTCTCAAGATATGGCCAGAAGTCACAGAAGGGTGCTCAGACACCTGGCAGAAGTGATATTTTAGCAAGTATTAAATCAAAACCTCAGCAGCACTTGAATGCTAGGGAGCAGAAAAGACAAAGCTGCACAGCTGTACCAAGAGGACCATTCCTGAAGAAGAAATGGTGCACCTGCCATATTCATTAACTTACTAGCAACAGATAGCTATTAAAATTGATACTGCTAGCTGCTGAAACACACTAAGGTTGCAAGCATGCTCTAATAAAACAGGCTCCCCAGTGCACCCATCTGAGATACTGCAGTGAGAGAAAAAAAAAAATCCAACTCCAAACTCCCTCAAAAAAACCAAAATCTCAACACCAAGCTCCCATTCCTTGAAGTCCTAAACAACATACTTGAATAAAGGCAACCTTTCTGTATAAATCCTAACTCAAAAAATACTGGTAACAAGGCATGTGTTTATTGCATGAAAACAGTATTTGGAAACAGCCTAGTAATTGGAAAGCAAGTTCAAGTCAGTGTTAAGTGCCCTCACCTAATACATTTATTTCACTTCAGACTGCTGAACCTCAAACTGCTTGAGAGTTAAGCTATCAAACACTGGAGTGGTTCTGGAGTTGCTGTACAGAGGTACTATGCCTATGTACACTTCCAAAGGCAAAAAAACTCCAACCCTTCAGTGTAAACACTTTCTACCATCCCCGTGAAGATACTGCAGAGTGCTCCATCCAAACACCACGTAAGGCTAATGTAATGAATAGAAGAGAGTAGTGCCTCCAGTTCAACCTGTCTGCATTACAATTTGGTGTCAGCAGATTCAGTTTGATTTAGATTAAGTGTTCACAGTGCTTTGCCCTAAGACATAGAACAAAAGTAAAAATTTCAGGAACAGCAGCATTCAGGAGTAACTGGCACAGACAAGAACTTCCACCTTTGAAACTGGAGAAAGCAGTGGGAAAGCCACATAAATTAGAGTCAGGGTTACCAAATACTCACAGGCACTGAGACTGTTTCTTGTTGTTTGCACCATCAGTAAAGTGAGGTTTTTTTTTTTTTGCTCATGTCAGCTGTGAAAGCTACCCCTGCCTACTCTATACAGTGGAGTCAAGTCACATAGTCCAACACAAGCTGAAAGGATGTCAGTTCCAGGGCTACTTTTAAACACCCCATCTGATCTTGAAGATGTCAGTCCTTATTTTCACCTAGCAAGCTCAAGTACCAGGTATAGTTTGGCTAAACAGCACAGCACATTTGTTAAGAACCCAGCCAAGTGTGGCTGTGCCTGTGTAGCAAGGCACAAGGACTGCAAACTGCCTTTTGTACAGAGGACCTGAACACTCAAGACATATTTCCTCGTGCCATCCCACAAGTTGAGCTTACTATGTAAAATTTAGAATTAGTGGTGTTGGGAAACATTTTATTTTGTACATGACAAGATTTTACACCAAGTCAGTTAAATAATACAAATTTACATTCATGAGGAATGTTTTTAGAAAAGTGAACTTAAAAAAGAAATCCTCCTTTACCCTTAAACCCCATCCCATCCCTCAACATTTTAACAGTGGAAAAAACCAAAATAATCTAATTCACATTCCCTCTGAACCCCCCGAAGCAGGACGGTAGTTCAGTGCAGCTTACAGTTCATCTTTCACATCTGTGGATTCCTGTGGAGACCAAGAGATAATCAGAACCTTGCTTTTTGAAAGTGTGAAAGAATAAAAGAGCTGACCCAGAAGAACAGAGCCTAAATACTATTGATACCTCCCCAAAGCACTAACAGAAGCAACACACCTTAACAAAACCTTTATCTGCAGGTGTGCTAACCCAGCAGAACTTTGCTTCTTGTAACTTATTATTGTCACTGCAGGTTAAATGCAGTAAAAAAACTACTACTACTAAAACTACAGGCATTAGCCAAATGAAGGCTGACTTGACACCACAGCTAACTGCTTAGAGCTATCACTGTTGTCTGTACTGTTGTTTCAAGTATTTAAAATTATACTCTTCCCAGTCTGTCGATGTTCTTGCCCCACCAGCTGTCTTCTTCTTACAATATACTTTGATAAGGAAGTGTAATTTGTACTGTAGTTTTTTCAAACTACAAAACTAGGGTCATAAAAGCTGAAGTAACCATGTTTGTTGTCAGGAAGCAACACAAAACTACACTGAAGTATTGCTAAGAAAAGAGTAAAATTTGAAGTTACCTTCTGTGTTTCACTGTCTTCAGCATCAGCATCCACCTCCTCTTCATCTTCATCTGCCTCCTCAGCTGCATCTTCAGGCTCTTCAGGTTCCTCTTCCACCTATATAGGAAGGTCACATGCAATTTCCTTTAGTTGTCTAGCATGTTTACTAGTTGTGGACTGCTAAATGCAGACAATGGAAGTATTCACTAGCAGTTCCTAATAGCTGCTCCAAGCTACCTAGAGAAGAAAGTCAACTCCTCTAGCATTAACACAGTACCATTCCTCCTCTGGCAAGACACCCTAAGTTCCTGCACATCCTTAAGAAAACTCATATTACACCTACTTAGGATTTTCCCTACTAATGAGATGGACATATGTGCCTTTGGACCCTAGTTTATCTGGATACCATTTGATTCTATGTAAGGACATCAAGCAGATAGATTTTAAGATGTAGCAGTAAGTCTATTATCAGATCAAAGTTAAAGGTAAACTAACCTTTGCATCCAGGTCAATGTTTAAACTTAGGCGAAGCATCCTTTCTATTCTGTCTCCATATTCCTTTGTGTCTGGTAGCATATATCCTGATCTCAAAGTTGCAGTTTCAAACAATACCACTGCAAGATCTGAAACTGTTTTGTCATCTTCATTTTCCTAATATAAACAAAAAAAAGCAGAACTGTTAACTGAGTGGTATGTAGACAAGTAGTCACTACTTCATGCTAGTGTTGCTTATTTACCTTGACTCGCCTCAACATGTCCTTGATCAGTGGATGCCTGGGATTGATTTCAAATGTCTTCTTTTGGCTAGCGTAGTAACTGAAAAGAAGATAAATCAAATTTTGAGGTATAGGACTCAGCTACATCTTTAGTTTCCTAAATACTGATTTACAGCCACAATAATAAGTATATTCCTCCCCCAGCTCCCCTTTGTTAGCTTAACTATGAAAACCATTCAAGTTACTGAGACAGTTCGTCTTCCCTTATCACCAACTGACAGATCCTTGTAAGTGACCTAAAGATATGAAGGACTGCCTGGACCAGAGGGAAACTCTGTGCCCACACCAAGCAAGGGAGGCCATCAACTGTATTTCAGGTTTGCTGGTGTGCAAGTCAAAACTTACTTTGTAGATATATCCTTCCCAGTTTGGTAAGCTTGAGCCTTCATGATTCTTTCCATGTTACCAGACCATCCATACTGACTAGCCACAAGAGCACATGGAGACTGGGTTAAACGTTGAGATAGCACAGCTTTCTCAATCTGTAAGAGAAAAGCCCAAAGCTTTAATGTTAGTTCACAGACCTAATAGCTTATACAGGGAATAAAGTGTAAAGTAAACAACACAAAAGCTACTATGAAATGGATGCTCACATGATGTGCAAAGTCTACTAGTACAATAGCATTTACAAATAGGCATTACACATAACATTTTACCTTGTCTTTTAGAGCTTTGTCTTTCATCCAATTTAAGAGTGGTTCAAATTCCTTTTCCAAGGCCTCCCGACTCTCCTTAGACTTTTCACTCTCTTCAAACTTTACTCCTTCTTTTGCTACATTCTGAAACCTCTTGCCATCAAACTCTGGCAGAGCCTGAATACAGTATTCATCTACAGGTTCAGTCAGATAGATGACTTCATAGCCCTTTTTCAGAAGGCGTTCAACAAATGGTGAGGACTCTGCCTAAAGTGACAAAACAGATTGGATTCTGGTTTATTGCATTGGTACCAGCAGCTACCACACCTCTGCAACTATTAACAAATAGTGGTACAAGGAAAATCAAACAGCAATAGTAACGTAAGCACATAGTCCCCACATCTACAGCAAATAATCAAGTTGATTATATTTATGGTAGTCTAAGAGCTGTATTTTTCCCTGTTCCTTCTTACTTCCTTGCTAACATACCTCCTTTCTGCTGGCACCTGCCATGAAATAAATTTTGTCTTGCTTCTCTTTCATTCTTTCCACATACTGGTCAAGGCTTGTAAGGTTACTTTCATGATGAGAAGACTGGAAGCGAAGAAGTTTAGCCAGTCGTGTACGATTAGAGTGATCTTCAATAACTCCAAGCTTCACATTAGTACCAAACTCTTTCCAGAATGTGTCATTGTATTTTTCTTCTGCAATTTTCTTGATCATATCAAGAGTCTTGCGAACGAGTTTCTTTCTGATCACCTAAAAAAAACCCCAAACAAACAAAAAACCCAACAAGGTTGTAAGAATATGCACTCAAAAAATCCTTAAGTGAACTCCACTGGAAAAAATTCATTCAAGACATTTATTGTCCCTGATTTAAAGTGAACAGTGATTGCCTGAAAAAAGCAACGCTTGGGTGTCCTGTATTTTAATTCCACAGTTCTCAAAAGTAAAATTGTTATTTTTCTTCTAAATCATGCTACTGTCATTTATTTTAATAAGTCCCCTAATAACAATAAATTTAAAGTCAATTATCTCACCTTTAACAATTTATGCTGCTGCAGTGTTTCACGAGATACATTCAAAGGAAGATCATCAGAATCCACCTAATTGAGGAAAAAACATCTTTAAGTAGAGCTAACAGTATTTGAAGAAAAGAAGTCAAATACAAGAGATATAATATACTTACAACACCCTTAACAAAATTAAGGTATTTTGGCATCATGTCATGGAAGTCATCAGTGATGAACACTCTTCGAACATACAGCTGAATTTTAAGAGAAAACAGCAGTCAGATTATGTTCAGATTTATTTTTTTTTTTAAAGATAGGAGTCTAAACCTACAGACTTGCTTGCCCTACCTTAATGAAATCACTTTTTTTGGATCCATATTCATCAAACAAGCCACGTGGAGCAGAATTAGGAACAAACAAGATAGATTTGAAAGTTACTTCTCCTTCAGCAGTAAAGTGGATGTAAGCCATTGGGTCGTCGTGTTCCTATGAAGACAGAGTTCTTTTAATTTACACAGGGTAAATATTAACTCACTGATAACATGAGTTTGCAAAAGAGGTACTTATTTAGTTATACATACAGAAATAACCCTCCTTGGCATCTACTAATTTTTTTTAGAAGCCAACCACCAAAATGTTACTATTACAGTATCATAACAGCAGACTCTCAAGTAACCATTACGCTCTACTTCCACATAAAGACTTGTTTCCAAAAAGTCACATTTCTTTCTTCAACCACACGAGCATCACCAGTCTCAGACTATAGAAGAATCTCCCTGTCAGCATTTTAAGCACATTAGTAATCTCCACTATTTCTTGAATCTAGGCCACTTACCACTTGGGTGGCAGTACCTGCTCTCTGGAAATAAGAATAGCTCCTGACTAAGATGCTACACGCTCTCAAAGCTCTCTGCAATTCAGTTTCTCTGACAATTTATTGGTCAGAAATAGTCCATCCTGAGTTTTGTTTATGCAGTAAGTGATACTACAGCAAACTTCCTGTTTTGGAACAATCTTGGGGCTCAGAACTTACCTTGGAGAAGGTTTTGTAAAAAGCTTTGTATTCGTCTTCTTCAACTTCTTTAGATGGTCTCTGCCAGATTGGTTTTATGTCATTCATGAGCTCCCAATCCCAGACAGTCTTTTCAACCTAGGTATATAAACACCATAGCATAATTGAAGCCTCGTTCTTTGCTTCAGGTTAAGTCAGTTGAAGAAACTCCACTGATAACAAGTCATAAGATAACATGTCAAAGATACATGCTCTTTCTAATGCACATAATAAATTATGCAATGGGCCAGATATTCTCATTCAAGTATACACATGAGAACAAAACTTAAGACAATGCTGCAGTAAGTCCTATGCATGTTTAACACATGCACACAGTATCAGTATTTCTGTTGTACTGCTATTCAAAAATACATGCAATTTAAAGAAGTCAGTGGTGTAAGATTTCCACAGTCTGCTACCATTTCAAACAGTCCACTCGTGTATTTATAATTAGTTCTGGAATGACTGCCTCACAAGGCCACTGTCAGTCATTTGGCCAACTGCAACCAAGTCTGTTTTGAGATCATCTATCCTGATGAGATTCTAACTGCACTTAAACAGGATTGCTGTCTGAAAAGTACACACACGCTATTGAAGTGCCCTTCTAGAAGACAGAAATGCTGAACTACCTGACACAGGTTATGAAACCTTAAGTCTGACAAAGCTTACCTTCTTAGTTTTTGGTTTCTTTTCTTCCTCTTCTTCTTCAACTGCAGCTTCATCATCATCTGTTTCTTCTTTCTCCTTTGCTTCTTCCTCTTCAATGGGTTCTTCAACAGTCTCTGTCTACAGAAACAATTCAAAGTGGGAACTTCAACTGCTTGACTTTCTACCAAGTATCTCCTAGTAGCCTCACAGTTTCATCTTTCAGAGCACTGGTTTAACTTGTGCTATTTCCCTGTTGCAAGCATTGATCTGTAAGGTAGACTATGCATTCTCACTTGCATTTTTCATGAATAAATGCTCTCTTTCAATACAGTGAGATCTCTCTACAGCAAATACTCAAGACATCTGGGTGATTTTATGTTATTGCTACACCAAGAAAACATCAGAACAGGACAAACAGTTCAGACACTTTTCTATTTTCAGAGGGACATCTAGCCATGGTGCTACTCAAGAGCTTAAAGCTTCCAACTATCAAAGCCAGTGGAAGACCTAAGAAATTAGTGCTGTCTTGTTCTTTCAATCAGAATAAAACCAAATCCCCTGAAAGTTTTGCAAAGCAAGTTACTACTAAAAGAATAGCCAGAAGAGTCCAGAACGGAGAAACTTTATATATGAGACAAAAGAAGTTCTACAGCACGCCCTCACTCTTCCTGAGAGATCTAGCCAGACTATGTTTACAACTCAAGTTCATACTGTGCAATGCTGAGTTAAATATGCTTACCTTGCTGCTCCACACGTATATGGGGAAATTTATGAACTGTGAGTATTTCTTCACTAGATTTTTAACAGTATCCAGCTCAAGATAATCAGATGCTTCCTCCTTCAAGACGAGGCTATAGAAAATAAAAAACAAAGCACTTGACAAGTTTCTTTTTGAAGTAATTTAACATGAATGAGACAATGCATTTTCCTACTGTTGCACCTACTTCAATGCAAATTTTTGTGTGTGAACTGTTCTTAGTTCAGCTACAAATTGCCTGAAAAATACGCTTACTGAACTGCTGTGATGAAAAGGAAGGAGTGATTGTTTCCAACACCTGAGGCAGAAAAAAACTCCCAGACGTCTAAATGAAAACCTCAAATAATATTCCCGCTCCTCAGGATCTTGATGCATTCTCACCAGCTTTACTTTAGAGCATGGAGATGAAACCCCATATAGGGGTTTTGGTGGGCCACAATTGTGTTTCAAGAACTGATTGAGTTTTCAGGTGCCTGAATTAATTGCTTGAATGAAGTTACTTGCCAACAAGTTGTCAAGCTGCTCATGGTTTCCTTAGTTCATCTAATGGAATGTGAAGCAAAATACACAATCACTCCACATTTCATTTGCATACAGCTGATTGTTCCCATTTTCTATTTAACTGAAAAAAGCTTCATTTAAAAAAAAAAACAACCCAACAAAGAACCAACCCACAAAAATCTCCAAACAAAAAAAAAACAAAAAAACCCCAACCCAAACAATTTGCAAGATGCAGTCAGGCACATATTTCACTGAGCAAAGTGTACTCAACACAACTTTTTTCTTTTAAACTCAAAAAATGTAATACTTACGTTATGGTTGTGCCACGTCCTAAGGTGTTTCCTCTTGGGTCATCAATCACAGAGAATTCATTTGAATCTGACTCCCATATATGCTGAGTATCATTGTTATGTTTTGATGTCACAATAACCCTGTCTGCTACTAAGAAAGCAGAATAAAAGCCAACACCAAACTGGCCAATCAACTCAGATGTTGACTGGCTATCATCCTGCATTTCTGTCATCTTGTTTAAGAATTCACTTGTACCAGACTTTGCAATGGTACCCAGGTTTTTAACTAACTCCTCTTTTGTCATGCCAATACCCGTATCTGTAACATGAAGCATGTTCTTCTCTTTATCACACTGAAAAGAAAAAAAAGAGATGCAGTTCAACTTCACTTTGAATCTTGATATGTAACACTGTTGCATGAAAGTACTAAGCAGAGTAGCAACTATTGAAAATCAAACATGCCTGGCTACAATAAATTTGCAGTGACTACAGAAGTGATAAAGACCTACCATCAAAGTATTTCAATACTTGTTACTCTTTCTAGAGCTAGAAATAGATTTTTATCATTAAGAGTAATCTTTGATAAAGCCAATTACAAGGCTCCTGATGGGTACCCTAGCTAGTATTTGCATCAGTATAGAGCAAAAAATGTAGATTTAATTGTGCACTTTTTTTCACTACTCCCACTGCTCCTCAGCAAAAAATAATGGTATGCAATGCTTCTTACCTTGATTTTAACTGTAAGTTCCTCGTTACCAGAAAGAGCATTTTCATCAGTTAAGGATATTAACCGTATCTTATCTAAAGCATCCGAGGCATTTGAAATAAGTTCTCTAAGGAAAATCTGAAACAGAAATCAATAGTCAGAAATTCCAGAACACACACGCACAAGCAGTTCTAGTGTGTTCTACTGATAGAGGTACTAACCTCTTTATTTTTATACAAAGAATTGATAATAAGTTTCATCATTCTGTTCACTTCTGCTTGAAATGCAAACTTCTCAGATTTTTCTCTGATTTCTTTGATCTGAGCTGCATTGAGGCCATCAAGCTGGATAGCTTCTTCTTCTCTGTTAGGACAATGAAAACATGTCATGCAGTCTTGCCCACATACAGTATCACTGATTTTATTGTCTAGCAAGAGCAGTAATAATCTCGTTAGAACAACAGTAAGATCCTTAATCACTGACAAAGGCCCAAAGTTACATGATCAAATGAGATAAAAGCAAGAGTAGTTATTCTCAACTGCATAAGCTTAATCTAAAACTTGAGTGTAAAAAAAAAGACCTACGTTTGCAAGTCAGGCTTTTTTTTCTAAAATGGAATTTAGGGAATACAGGCATGTTAAAACAAATGCAATCCTCAGCATTTGGCGTACCTCACAGGAGATGAGGGCATTCATAGGCATAGAGCTATTTCATCAATAGGTACTGGACTAGTGCCATTTACCATCTGAGAGGAATAAACCTCTATCAATTTATGGACTTTTTACACAATTATTAGTATTAGAAAAAAACAAGTTCAGTATTTCTGAACCCAAATTCTCAAGATCATTCCCATTCAGAAGGAAAAAGTCCACAATTTTCTTACTTCTCACAGCTAATCAAAGCTGGCATCCCCATTTTGAGTGGCATCCCACCCCTTTCTGTAGTTTTAGGCATTAGTGATGCTCTCATTGACCATTCAAATACAAAAGAAAGCCCTGAAGTTTCAGAAGTAACTTACGCAGAATTCCAGGTACTAACCTCTGCACAACTTCATCGTCTGTTCGAGACCCTTCTCTGCTTTTACCTAAGTCATCTTCTACGGTGCCATCCACATCCACCTCATCCGCTCTAACCGATACTGGGAAAACACGGAAATCAACGAGCTGCGCCGGATCCCCAACACTATTCAAGGTCTCCTTTTATCCCTCCCCAAGGTTTTAGGTTCGGTTTTAACCCTCCAACCTGTCTACTCGAGGCAAGTCCAGATCATCAGGGAGACATCAGAGAAAGGGGATGGGGACGGATGGATACTCACAGCTCTCCTGCCCCCTCCCCCCCCCAAGGCCCGTCACAGCGCATGAGCCGCATTACCCGTACCCTCCCCTCCCCCTGCCACCTCTCTCCCCGGAATGCGGGGACACCAGCACGCCTGGAGAGCGTGGCACAAGGCCGGGCACCGCTTTCCCCTCCCTTCGATCCGCCCCCACCGAGAAAGCGGGGACGGGGCGCAGTGAGGAGTCCCCTCACCCCTTTGACGCCAAGAGCCCCACCTGGCCAGCGCCCGAGACCCTTAGGCTGCACTGAAAACGGGGTGGGGTGTGGGGGGGGGAAAGAAAGACGAAGAAGAGAGAAGGGACCTTTGGCCGATATCCCGACCCTTCCCCAGCTCCCCCTCAAACCCCCACCCCCCCCCAGAAGCTTCTAGAAGCCCGCAGGCACTCACCGGCCAGGAGCAGCGTACAGGCCAAGGCGAGCCCCCAAACCGACTTCATGGCGACCCGGGCTGTGGTCACCGAAGAGAACGGCCCCAGGCGCCCCCACCCCGCGTTCCCGAACCGGCCACCGGCTACCACCCCCGCCGCCGCTGAGCCCGCTGGAGCAGCTGCGGCCCTCCCCCCCTCCGCCTTATCAACCCGGACCGCGGAGGGTGTAAGGGGGAGCCGCTCCTCCGATGGCCAATCGGAGCGCTCCACGCCAAACAGGCAGCCAATGGGAAGCCCAGGAGGGAGGGGCCTGCGGAGATCGCCACCAATCGTGGCTTTCCATGTGCGGTTTCCTGCGGACGGAGCGTGGCCGGCGCCGATTGGCCGGGCGGAGGGGCGCTTGACCAATGGCTTCCGTGGAGGGGTTTAACCGCCGCGGCCTCTCGTTGTTTCGTTCATTCGTAACCCCTGAACGCTGAGCGCCGGGGCCGTGTGGGCCGCGACAGCTGCGGGCGCATCCAGGAGAGATCAGGACAATCTCCACATGAGAAGCCAGCTCCGACCGCTTCCGGGAACATCCGGGATGTTTAACGGGGAGGCTGTTGCTATGGCAACGGAAGCTTCCGGTCGCGGCCGCACCCCCGGGGTGCTAAAGGAGAGCGAAAAATTAAGGGTAGGGCCACCATAAACAAGTGCGACCGGAGCAGCACCATCCTTGGGCCGCCTGCGGCGGAGGAGGGGTGGCACTGCCCGGTTCCTCCCGTCAGTCCCGGCGGATGGGAATTCTTTCCCTCCCTCCTTGCGGGCGGGGGTGCCAGGCGGACGTGCCACGTTGCATGCCGGGAGTTGTAGTCCCCAGGGGCGGCGCGCAGTGCGCCCCCTGCCGGCTCGGCTCGGGAGCTGCGTGGGACGAGGCGGGGGCGCCATGACGGGGGCTTCCCCCTCCCGCAGGCGCCCGTGGCCCGACATGGCCCCCGCGTTCCTTTTGCTAACGGGACTTCGTCGATCCGCTCCCCTGGAGCACGTCTGGTGCTTCATACGGCTGTGTGGGAGGCTGGCTGGCCTCAGCAGAGAGGCCCCGTGGCCTCATGTGGGCACGGCCAGTGTTGATGGAGTAAGCTGGGTGCTCTGCAGGTCTCCCATGTTTTCCTGCTTTTTAATGCTCATCGGGACGACCGTACTCCAGTGAGTTTTTTAGCACCACTGAGCCTACTTTGGGGTCTTTGTTGATCCATTAGCAGTGGAGCCTCCAGCAGGTGCCTCAGCTGCCTCTGTGTGCTACTGCTGCGAGGGGACTGAGTAGCCTGCAGCTTCACAGCTCCTGCAGTGTCAGAGGATGTCAGTGTGAAAAGGAACTGGGGTTTGTGGAACAGTAGAAGGCTGGTCTGATGCTCAGGGGATGTGGTGTTCCCATAATTTTTCAATGTCTCGTTCAGGTACTGCAGTTTGTAAAGTGAAACGCACTGCTTGATGACTCTGCAGTGCATTGCAGTTAACAAATCTGAGTTTTTAAATTGTGAAAGCTGTCAAGTCATTAAATACAGTATACTTACATGTTAATAACATACTTGAAATAAATTACGGGCTGTCCTTTGCTTTCCTGAAAAATTCTACCCTGGTTTCTGTGACTGTGCCAATCACCTTTTTTCTCTTATGCGTGTCCAACATCAGGTTGTGCAAATTTGGAAAGCAATGATTTAATGAACTCTGGACCTGAAGAGGAATGTATTTGAAAACTATTGAACTCAGCTCTGCAATTCTAAAAATAAAAACTGAAACCTTCACTGTATTTACAGTTCATTCACAAACACTGAAGTTAGTCTATCAGTAGCTAAAATTCATGCCAAAAATAAGCTTTTCATCTTCAGTTATACAGTGGGCCAGATAGATTTTTTTCTTTCCCCTCAGAACTCAGTGTTGTAACTTTTTGACCTACTGATAATTAAAGTCTAGGATTGGAAAGGAGTAGTACAGCAAATAATGCTTATCATTGGGTTCTTAATGAAGCCAAGATTCAATCATGACCCATTAAAAAATAATCATGAAGCTTTTCTGTGTAATTTGCAGTTTCAATAGTTCTTCTGTAGAATCTGCTGCTTCACTGGTCATAAAGTATAAGAGAAATAAGGACAGTTACTCTCCCAAAATATGTGGGAATGACTGTGAAAAGTTGTACAGGTCAGTGTCAGCGTTGTAAGTAAATAACCATCTGTCAGATTTTTATTGAGAGCTCTGTGAACTTGGAAAATTATTTTCCAAAGAGTTGCCTTACTTAATTGAAAACGAAATGTAGTCATTAAGTTGTCTAAGCAGAGAGGATTTTTTTTTCTAAAACTCATCTACAAGTGATTTCAGGATTTTATTTCCTAATTATGTCTGTGTGATTCCCCAAACGAGATATATGGCTCCATGACTATGAAAAGGCATTTGAGAGACCCAGGAATTCACAGAGTAAATTTATCTCCATCTTGTAGAATTCTTCCATTAATGAGTTTTTATGGCAGTTCTGTTTCAGCAGTCATTTTGCTTGCAGCAGAAAAATGTAATGCTTTGTGACAATCTTTTTGAACTTTGGTAACTGGAATAGTAGGAATGCAATACAATTCTGTTATTGATCAACAGAAATTTTAGATCAAGTTTGGTGGAATGCAAATTTCATTGGTTACTTAGCTCTTAACGATTACACAAAGTAGAATGTTTTGGGGGTGATACAAAACCTGATAAACTTTTGTTTTGTGCTTTGAATTTAGAGGTCAGACTAGTAAGAAGTGTAATGTGGTTAGTGGCATTGCTTGCTTTGTATAGATTATACTGTTTGCTTTCAAGAAAGCCCAGCTGGGTTACCCAGGACAAAACTGATAGGCGAGAGTGAGGCAGCTGAGTACTTAAACTCTCACAAAGAAAGTCTGATCTCTTCATAAGGAGGTTGGCAATTGAAGAAACTATTTGAATATTAACCATGTAAAAATACTTTCTTTTAGCTATTTTAAAGCTATGAATTTATTATCAAATACCACTGGCAACGCATTAAGCAAATCTGAGTAGAATTTCCACTTAACATTTATTTAATTTCAAGCTTAGTTTCCTCTTATAAACCCTTAATCTTAATTGTTCTGACTACTACTACCATTCAAAAGAAGTCTGAATATCACTTTCCAACAGTTAATAATAACTGGTAATATCAACTATTTAATACCAATACTGTAACTTTTGATGGAATAATTCTTCAGCACGAGGACTTAGCTGCATTGAGGACTTCAGACGAACAATTAGATATTCTTTGATGATTGTGTGCATAATGATTGAAATACTGTATTCAAGCACTGTATTTGTTCTTTTAACTAAAAATATGGGGGCGTGCAATGATAAGGCTAAAGGAATATAAGTAGTGCCTTTTTTTGATGCAAACAGTGGAACAAGCTCCTCTCCAGTCCTCTGAACACAACTTTACCAGCTCATCCATGTGACTGTAAGTCAGGTCACTGAAGTATACCACGTGATTCCAGTGGTAAGGTGTAACTATCAAGAATTATTACCTTGCCAAAAATAGCTGTAGAGATAAACTGGGAGGAGTTCATACTCTGGGTATTTGACTTAACCATACAAATTAGCCAGTTAATCTGCCTGCCTGGACTCCATTTGTAATAAAGAGACAGTCCTCCTTTCCTTCCTGAGCTGACATAACTCTAGCCCAGCAAAATACTCCGTAGTTTATTTGGCTTAGACCAGGTCCAGGATGCACCAGGCCAGATGAAGTATAAGTGATTTCACTAGAAAGTAATTAATGCAGTCTGAAGTTAGTACCATCAAACCGAGTCCTTTCTTTCCTACATGTGTGGTAACACAGATTTCTTTGTTTATTGAAGCCAGTTAGTGTGTTTATCTTGTACGAGCCTTGGACAAGAGTGCAGGCTAATCAAGTGCACTTATATTTCTCCGGACCATGAGGAGGGGTGGAGGGGTGAGCAACTTGCTTGTCTGGCCAAGATACAGCACAGATGTTGGAGGTCTTATGGTCTGACAACTACAGCAACTGGACCTGACAATGATCATGATTCTGACTTTTATGATCAGTGATTATTGCGGCTGCTGGAATGGAGAGAAATCTCCCTGGCCTGAGGCTGCATTAACAGAGCTGGAGGCGAGACCTTGTATCTCTGTTCTCTGGAATCTGAGCTTCATTTAATACATTGGGAGTTAATATTAACTTCCTCTGCAATGTCTTCTTCAAGCATTGTACATATGGCACAAACTGAAGGCATATCCACTTAATTACGAAGCTCTGCAACATTTGTGAATAAGTGTGAATATGAAAAAAAATGCTGCCATAAGCTAGCTTTTCAACCTTATTATCAAAATATTAGAAAATTTTAAGAGTAAATACATACAGGCAATATTAAAATACTACTGTTATAAACAGCGAGTTTTACTAAATATCCATGCTATGAATTATTCTTACCTGCTGTCTTTTTATCAAGAACTATTATTGAGAAAAATACTATGTTTTGACATCCACCTTTTTCCTGTTAAAAGAAATACATCCTGTATCCACTACCTACTTACTTAGTCTCCGACAAATTTCCACGAAAGTGGGATTCCAGCTGTACTCTAGTTTTAAGAGTTGAAAATCCTAATAAAAAGGCTTTTTCATTCCTGTACTGTGAAAGCATATGCAACCAAATATTCTTCATCTTTATGCAGGGACAGCTTTAGACATGTTTCTTTGAATCCTTTCTATTGTTTGCTAAGAAAGTATATGGTTTGTTTTATGAAAAACTGTTTCTTTCCCCCCTCAGTTATAATGGATATAACTTGGTAGATATAAGCACATTCAGTGTTTCCAGGACTCAGCAGTATGAGAAAGGTAGACAAAGTGAAATGTAATACTTGACATACTTTGACTATACATGTGTGAAAGGAAACTGTATGCCCAGCCCGGTGTCTGACGATGTTCAGATAGAAGACAATTTCTTCACTTTTTTTTTTTTTTTTTTTTTTTTTTTTTCCCAATAAATGCAAGCCCATCAGCTTTCCTGATATCAGCTGTTTAGTAGCTTTCTATTAGCAGCAGTCATTTCACTTCTTGCTTTTAATCCTGTTTGCCTGCATTTCTGAAATTCAGCATTTTGGGCAGCTGAATATCAGTGAATCTCACCAGAAAGCTGCCAAGGTTCCACAGAGCTGATTTTTCTGTGTAGCTGTTACTTTGCCTGTTCCCACAGTGTATCAGCAGTATGAGCAATGCTGAATGGCCAGGGTCACATGTATCTTTTTTTGATGTGATGATGCTAGCAAAGCTGTAAATGCTCTTTTCAGGGAGTGGTGTGAAAACTATTTGGTTGTGGACCCACAGACGATGAGCTGCAGTGAGCTTCTTTCTTACCCTATGGAGCAATTACTGTATGTCTCTGGGATCCCTTCATAGTCAACAAGAACAGTTTTAAGAAAACCAAAAAACCAAAATCTTTCTTGAATGCTGGCAGTGGACAATGATGCTGGGCTGCTGTCTAAAGAGCTGCTTGCTGGGCTGTGGTGTGCCATTGGAGTACTGGATCCAGTTAGGCATGGGCCAGCTTTCCAGCTCCCCTTCCTCTAAATCCATTCTGGATTTTTTGACCTCAACTAAAATAAGCAAATCTGAGAGATGCTTTTGGAGATGGTACAGTCAGATGCAGAGCAGAAGGGAAGATTTTGCAAGGTACAACAGGACTGACTACAAGAGGAACTATGAAAGTACAGAAACAGGTGCTTCCTGCTGAGATGGATTCCTAAGTGCATTAATTATTAGAATAAAGATAGGGGCAACAGGCAAGTTTATCCTGTTATTGTCTGGAGATTACGGTAGTTGTAATTAATCTCAAATCACTTTAGGCAGAAAAAACATGATTTTGTGCAGCAACTACAATACCATGTCTATGATATGATGTTAAGTATCATTCATATATATATGTGTGTGTGTATATATATATATACACACGTTTGTGTAACCTCCAAATGTAACAGTGTTCTGTAACTATCAAAAACTTGCTTATCAATGCACAGATCACTCTTAATAATGACACTAAAATGGAATGTTTCTTTTTAATTGTTACAATAATATCAGTGCTCTCACTTTACCTATTTTACCACCTTAACTTGCCTTAACCATTAAGGTTATATTTTCAGTATTTTTATTTCTGCTCTACTCTAAGTTTGGAAGGAAGTGTTTGTTCTTCAACTATTATCTGGCCTTTAGTGAGCTTTATCCCATACTTCCTGAGACTGATGAACACTGTTACTGAAAAGTCAGTAATCTGTGGAGTTTCCCCTACTGTCGAGTCTTTCTGAAAACTGCAAACTGTCCCTTAAAGTTTAATGGTCTTTATACCCATAATAAAGGAATGGACAGCAGGGAATGGGTTTTAAGGATCCTAGCATAAAGGGCAAAATCTGTTAAGGTGAAGAATTTTAACTAGAATAATCTTCGTACAGATAAAATAAGCATTCTTTGATCATTGTAAAAACCTCCCTGACTCTTCAGATACTAAACCCTCTGTAAGTTTCAGTATGACTGGACCTCTGCACCTGCATCAATATATTTCTGTGTCTAAGAATAAAAAACATTTGCCAGGGAATATAACTTTTCTCAAAATAATAAGCTTTATTTCTGGGCTGTAATTGCTGTACTCCGTGGCAAAGAAAGTCTTATCTTGAATTGCTGGCCACATGCACAAGTGGTGGCCTCTGCTACCACCTGCCTTGGGTTTCACAGCAGCTTCTGCCTTGTAGTGCATGGTTGGATTTAGGGGCTCAATGCCAGCACGGTGTGCATTGCAATTAAAAATCAGTGAAACCAGTCACATCTTTGAGGTTATGAATATGCTCCCATGCTATGCTGTGCTGAAGTGTTAGGATAGAGAGGGAGAGAAAGTGAAAATGGTCAAATACTGAATTTGTAGAAGAGGGCGTCAGTGGTAACTGAAGAGGAGATTGCCAACACCTGCAGTGAAATGAACCCAGCAATCCTATAGTGTAGAGTATAAATCCTGCTTGCCCCTGAGGATGGGGACCCCTGGAGAAGCAGCACTTGTGGTAAAGAGGTGTCAGACCTCTGGCTGGGATGGGACACCATGGCTAATCTGGAATCAGGGAGCACAGAGCAGCTGGGGAGCTGCTGGCTGCTCTTGCTGTTTGCATTGCAGCACCCAGGCATGTCAGTGTACCTTTCAGCTTGTCCCTGGGGGGTTACCCAGCTTTCTTATCTCTCGAGTGGATGTTAAAAGTTTTCAGAATAGAGCCTGTGTCCACAAAGTTGATAGTCTAGATCAGAGCCGTATAACTGGGAAATAACCATTTCTGTGCACTGGCACTCATGTTTTGCTCAAGAAGATGGGAAGATACAAACAGCTTTGAAGAGAAGGCATATATAAAGCTTTAAATTTAACTATTTTTCTTTTTTTTTTTATTTTCCCCCTTTTTTTTTTTTTTTTTTTCCCTCTCCCTTGCCTGAATTTATGGCAGGACGGAAGGATGCAGAGCAGCCTCAGAAGCAGCGGAGCTGAAGGGCTGGGGCTGGATTTGCTGTGTGAGAGCTCACCCTGGCGGCCTAGAGGGATCTGGTCCCTTCAAGACATCACCCCTGACAGATTTTCAGCCACAAGCGCCTTTGGCTGGTTACCATTGTTGTTGCTGCTGCTTTTAAGACATATTCTGTTATCGTGTTCTCCTTTTCACATTGTCTTTGTATGTTCATCCCCATAAACAGACAGACTGGAAAAAGCCATTTCTCGAATACATTTTTTCAAACACCCTGTGCATATATATTGTTTGTATGCATGTATTTAAAATAAGTATTTCTCTAACTTTTTAATAGGGAACATGTTTGTGTTTTTGTTACTACTGTTTTTACAACTTGCCATCTCCTTGCAAATGTATCATAACCTCTCCCTTCTTATGTCCAGAAAGAGGTTCTTCACAGTACTGCTAGAGGAAGTTAATAGACAACCTCTGAGCAACACTCATTTGTGTCAGGAGAAATAGTCCTTATTCCTCCATTCAGAGACATCATAAGGAAACTGCAATGGTCTGTGAACTCTAGACGTGTTGGCTGTACAGAAACAAGTGCCAGGATCTCACTGAATAGCTGGAGGTATATTTATTTGTTATCTCTAACTTTTGTTTCTTTCTTATATACTAGATCAAACCTAACATAGCTGGAAAATAAATAGTAAATGAATGTTGATTAGAAAAAAATCTTTGAGCTTCTTAGTTGTCTTTTGTAATAAATTTTATGAAAACCATGTTTATATCAACGTAAAACCTGTGTACCAATTTTATATCCAAATATATTTAAAAAGAAGAAAGATCCTTATACTGGGAACATAAATGTATTTTAAGGATGAGACTTTTTTCTTACTAGACTTTGAATGATGATAGTCCATGTTGACCAGTTGGATTTGGGTCTAACCAGTAAGCCACCTTGTCTAAGCCAAATGTATCTAGATCATGGGCCATATGAGGACTAAGGCTCAGGCTTGAGCTTAAATGCAGCTTGGGAGCCAAAGGGTGCAAGGTGCATGTGTGTGTGTAGGCACAGATAAGGCTTCTCACAGCTGTTCTCACAGAACTATGGTCCAGGTCACACAGCTGTACCATATCAGAGCATAGCTTGAGCACTGGCAGCTGAAGTCTGGGGGTGGGGTGGATACATGAAGATAATGGAGGTTTTGTAGAAAAGAAAGGTCACAGGTTGCTGAGGGTAGTTAGAGCCTTTTTGTGTGCTGAAGGTTTTGACTCTGAAATGCTATTTACTGCTTTAATTCTGTGGGGTAGGGAGACACCTTGGGTTTTAGATATTCTACCTATGCAGAAAAATATGAAATTTCCTTCCTTTTGCTGTTACTATGGTGTGAATTCAGGAAACTCCAGTGACCCTTGTACTTTTATCACTGTAAAAGTGACAGATAGCATGATTGGCTTGGTAAATAAGCTATAGGATATTATAATGAAAAATAAAGTATTTATCAGGACAGAACAGTTTTTCCATAGGGTATGTTACTCTTCTACACTGAATTTGGTTTCTTGATTCTGGAGTATGCTAGTCACAAACTTATTTTTAGCTCTTCTCTATGATGTTAGATTATCCTTTCTATTTATGGACTAAAATATTTAATTCTTTCATTCAAGTGGAACAGCTTTACCAGGGGTGAGTGAGAATATCAGGATTTCACACCCAACTACTTTTCTGATGTGCTTTTAGCCTGCCATTTCTTAATCATTTTAAGTGCTAACATATTTGTCTCTCTGTTCCAACTTTTAGTGTACAAGTGTTTAATCTGTAGCTGCCTCACTATCCTTATGTATTAGGAGCTTTTTCAGCCTTTGTGAAAAATGCACGTTTCCTTGTTGGCAAAGCTGTTGAAAATTGTTTCCTTACCAGCATACAAGTTCTTCTGAATATCTAATCCAGGGTTGTTTATGTTTTTAATATTTTGGGTAAAGTAAGATGGGGTATTTAATACATGAAAGTGTGAATTTGCTAAGACAAATTGTGTTGGTAGGAGGAAAGTAGCCTAAGTCGATGATGAGTTGACTGTGCAAATCTAGCTGTAGGATTCAGTGCTGCTTAGACTATAGCTGTGAGTTGAATAAAAATTGTAAAAAAGGTTTGTCAGGGTATTGTTTTCGTAAGCTGTCTTTTAGTTGGTTCTCTCCAAAAGTTAGCAAGTTAGCAATTCAAGTCAGTTGCCATTCTTTACTTCTGAAAGCAAGATGATTTTTAGCAGGTATGAGAACTGCAATGACAGATGGAAAAACTGAGCAGTTTTTCTTTGAGTTGCCAGGTAATTGTGAGCAATCTGATACTGATTGTTGCTACAATGAAGTCATTATACCTCTGGTAGTTATTACAACTGTGATATGGATTTGGAGTCTAGAATATAAAGAAGTAGATTGGAGAATTCTATGTAATCATGTTCCCCACCCCCCATTCATTCTGCTTAAATCCAACAGGTTGTGAACATACCTGTAGGAATGGTTTTGTAATTAAAACAGGCAGTAATGATATTTAAGATAGAAAACCAGACTTTAGATCTGACAAGATGCTGTATAAAGTAACACAGTGTCATGTCTGAGTTAGTCTCATTAAATCTGTGGGGTAAGGGTAGGAGGGGGGAGTGAATCTTCTGCATTCTCCCAAGAGACAGGAACAGTCAAAAGAGACGTGCTGTAACCTGTTGGAATTGTTTTGTACCAAATGATTCAGAAGTTCTCCAGCTACAAGATCTAGACATTTTTAAAGAAGGGAATGTTTCTTGCTCTGAGTCTTTATTAATAGCTATGCTAAATATACCATTGTTTTAAAGAAGCAGCAGAATGCAGTGGATGATGTGATGAAATTCTAAATTTTATGCAACTAATGAACTCTTTGAAGGGATTTGCAGTAGATTTTTAAGAGCTCATGTGTCTGTCTCTGGCTTTAGATTTCTCAGAGTAACTTTTGGTATAAGAATGGTGTGGTAATAGGCTGTAATATATTTTAGACTATATCTTGGAGCAGAATTTCAAAGGGACTCATTATCTGAGTTTAGATCTATCAACAGGCATCCAGATTTTCAAAATGGCTTGAGGCAAATCTTAAGCCAGACTTCAGATTCAATTTGCACCTGCCAATTTCTTATTATTGTGATTAAGTGAGAGCTGCTACACAAGCTGGAAACCTTGCCTATAGTTGTTGACTCTTGGCTTGCCACTGAAACAGAGGCAAACATCCTGCTAATTTCAGATGTGCATAAAACCTTTCAAGTGGTACTTAGTAATTTCGTTACTCAAAGATGTTACATTACACTGCAATGACTAAGATCTGTCATTTAATGTACTTAGTAATTTCGTTACTCAAAGATGTTACATTACACTGCAATGACTAAGATCTGTCATTTAAGGTGCCATTCTGTAAGTATTAACATGTTGATAACCAAATTTTCCTGTACTCTGAAATGCACAAGTAGTTTTATATCTCTTCCAATTTGTGTAAGCTTGAGCAAGAGGAGACATGAAGATACCTTCAGTTATTTGCCAAAAATGGATTTCCATAAAAAAGTCTTAAGTTGTACACACTGGAAACAAAGAGTAGACTAGAAAGTAAGGATACTTCCAGTGAGGTAAATTGTCATTGGTTCAAAGACTGATGGTGTTTCCTGGCAGACACATCAGCAAATGTTTGTAGTCTTCAATTCATGCAAGATACACACCCTGACCTTGCCAGGTTACATGGTGACACGCTGGATGGCTGTAATGTTGAGTTTCTTCTGTGTACAATTCTTATTAGCAAGGTGTTCCTAGAATAAGCAGGCTGATTTGCTTTATAGTGCTCTTGCTTTTTGCTGATTACAGTACATAACTCAGCTTGCTGTGTTTGGTCAGCAGATATATTTGGGCACCATACTGCTTCTGTGAGACTATTGTCATTAACCTAGCAATTGTGCAATAAGTTGTACAACATCTGATTGAGTTCTTTAGGATACTGAGATTTCTCAGCTGGGCATCTGCTGCTTTGGTATATCAGAAAACAGAAAAAAGACAAACACGTTTTTAATTTCATGTTAGAAAATGCAGAAAGTATAAAAAACCCACTATAAATTAACTGTCTACTTACTATTTGTAAACTGAAGTAGTCTGAGCTCTTTTTTCAATAAAACTGATTATAGGGTTTGGAAATCAGTTAGATTGCAGACTGAAGCTGCACCAATTTTGTCTGTCAGATCACTGTTGCAGCAATAGAGTGCCTGCAAATTCATGTTGCTTAGTAACGTTATGGACAAAGTTCTGAGGAAGGAGTCATACTTTTTAAAATTCACATACTTTCACTGTCTTTTCTGTTTGAATGCTATTCACTACTTGCATTTCATTATTTGTAGCATTATGCCCTAGCAAGTCTCGGGTCCTGCATCCTGTGTTCCTTTAAATTGTGCCTGTGAAGCCTTAACTCGGTGAATAACTTTGCTCAAGGAGTACTTAAAGCTCCAAGGAGACTGCTCAGTCAGGTATGTCCATAAATCTCAGGGTCCAGACACGTTGTTATGCTAAAACTACAAGTGCAGTGTAGTGTAAGGGATCTTGCATTTAGGATGCACAGGATTGTCCTGTAACAGAGAGCCACGCAGGGGGAAACAAGTGGCACATAATCACATTTAAGAAGCATTAAGGATACAGTGCGTCTGTCTTCACCTCACTTAATATGTGTGCTTGTGTGTATTTTTATGATTAAAGTTGGTTGGTTTAGCAGCAGAAAGTTATGATAGATGTGAACATAAGTTTAATTCCATGCACATACTTTCAAATCTAGTCCCAAAAGAGGAAAAAAATAAATTGCCTTTCAGCCACTAAGTACTAGCATCCTGTTTTTGACAAAATGTTGGTTTTTTTTCTGTAAAATGTTGTGAGGAGGGAATCTGTGACACACTGTGGGAGGCAGGTAGAATGTCCAGAAAAAAAAAATGTAGTGTGTTGGAAAGAAGTGATTCAGATTTATAAGAGGAGATAAATAAAAATATTAATATATACCTGATTGTTCTCTGGAAAATACAGGCTACATGAAAAATTTATGTGCTACATTTAGGAACAAAAAAGTTCTTAATTGATTGGCTCTTAGGAGCTAGACTCATGTAGCTAAGATGTGGAGGGTCAGATCTGTTTGATTCAGTTCTTAGAAGATCTTCACAGGATGCAGAACTGACATGGCTGCTCTTCTGTTGTCCCCAGAGAGCATGCATCATACTAAAACAGTATCTGCAGAACTGAAGATGCATCCCAAGACTTACTATGACTGTATTTTAATAGTGAGGTCATAATTGTAATACCACCTTCTGAGTATTCAGGAAGAGTTTTAAATTTTTTTTTCTCTTTTTAAAATTGGTACAGGCATCTTTTTCATTTGTAGTGATATAAGATTTTACACCAAAATATATGGAGTTTTAATTTAATTAAAATGGCGTGTTCTATCTTAGGCCATATTTTTAAAGTAAAAGGTGTTGACACATCTGTTGTTATTTATTGATGATTTGATTTGGGGTAAAAGTAGTATACCATGTTTGAAAAAACAAACTTGTCATACTTGCCAAACTAGACCATCCTTACAGCAAAGAATGCAGCCATGTTACACTGTCAAGTATGAAGCACTGAACTGTGGGGTTTTTGTTGTTATTGTGGGGGGGGGTTGTGTGTGTGTGGTTTTTAATGCCTCTTTAACTCTGTAGAAGGCTGTTTCAGACAGTCAAACTAGTTAGGACAGAAGTTTTCTATGCAGAATTTATTATAGATATAGAGCAAAAATCTAGTTATTATAATTGAGGTGTGTATTATAAACATCAGAGAGCAGTCATCAGTATGATGAGTGCATTCTCATTTCCATTTCTGCTAAGGCTATGAAAAGGTTGTGCAACTATAACTAAGCAGTGTGGACCCTTACTTCAGGTCATGTTTTGCCTTAGGACAAAGAATATACCATTTTGACATGGGGCAAATTGCAATAAAATATTCTTAAACCAACACAGTAATTCTATATAGCTTTAATTACAGCATCTGAAAACCAAATGAAGGTAAGTCAGTGCAATTTTTACAAGTAATTGAGACTTGAGATCACCTATATATTTCTCTAACTGGGTGTAAGATGTGAAAAGTACAGTTTATGCTTGCTTTAAGGCCTGTTTATTATAAGATGTCCTTGGTTTTCCTTGCATAAGCTTTTCTCTGTGTTTTCTGTTATTTAAATCTTGTTTATGATAATAATATAAAAATATGTGTTCCTTCCTGACTAGTAAGCATTACAGGGTGAGAGGAGTTGTGCTTTTCAGGCAAGTGATTGTATTCTAGGATGTTAACTTAGGGATTATCCAAAGCAAAGGGAAAAATTACTGATCTGTATCATAGATTTCCAGAAGCAAGAAGAAAATAACTTATATGAGTTTGATATGATATACAAGTATCATATCTATTTCTCTTTCAGTACACATATCTGCAAAACAGGCATACCCCTGTTACCCTGCTATTGCTGAACTAATGATTTTTTACTGAAAAGGAGGATGTATTAATGCAGGGATGGATGCAGGTCAGGAGTACTTATTTCTGCTACAAACCCAACAGTTAAAAGGTGACATGGGCGTCTGGGTCTGCCACAGCCTTGTGCTCAGTGAACAGACTCCTTCACCGGCATAAAGCACAACTTGTGCCAGTGACACTTTGTGAGAAAGTTTCACAGTTGGGTCTGCTTGCAGGACTGAGGATTCTGACTTAATTTGTGATAAATATGTTAGAACCTGTTTAGATCAAAAGTATTTTGACTGGGCTTGCACCTCTCTATAATAGCTGGAGAAAGAGCCAAATGGCATTAGAAAGTAATTTGGTTATTTATTTTCTCAGAGTAAAGTATCTGTTTTCAAGGAAACTTCTGTGAGGAGAGATTTCATTATACGTGTGATATATTTGAAGCAATACTGTACACACCCTTGTGTTGTTTCTTGGCTTTGAAATGCTGACTATTGTTTAAAAGAAGGTAAACCCACCTCTTTTTTTGAGGTGCTTTTGGAACTGTAGGCCCTGCGTCTAGTAAGAGAAAATGTCACACAATCTCAGTAGGACTGTTTTCAGTTATTTTGACGTTGGCAAGGTGTCAGTGTGAGAACCCGATGATTTTTTTCAACAAGCCTTTTAAATTTGATTTGTAATTTTGAGTGGAGATTGTCTAGGAAAATGTATAAATTGTTAATTAAACTATTCTGGTTTAGCCTAGGGACTGAAAATGGGAGGCTGTGTCCTATGTGCTATTAGTGTCCCTCCAGCTCTGCCTGACTACAGCTAAAGTTCAAGTCTCTGCAGAACTGCACTTTGCATGTGCTCATCAGGGACTAAGCAGAACCTCTGTGAGTGGGGAGCCCAGTGGGCTATGGTATTTATATATACCAGGCTATGGGCCTGGTATTTATATATGATTAAGTTGGTATCACGTTTCAATGGAATTGTTTGTTTGCCTGAATAAATTTAAGTGATTAAATAACCTGTCCATTCAAAACAATCCTTTTATAAAGAGGTGAGGTTTCCTTTTGATTGCTTGTGTTCAGGGAAAAAATGATTTTAGTAGTTTTGGTTCTTGTCGTGTGTGGTTTTTTTATTACTAGGATTTTTGGCTTGAGGTTTTTTTGGGGGTAAAAGATATTTCCCTTTTTGCTTCTATACAAGTTACACTTTGCATGGCAGGACTGATCTTTTAGTTGTAGGTCAAGGACAGCTGGCAGAGTTTTCAAGTCATCTGAAGAATAGTAAAAAGCCAGGGCTATATATAAGTGCTGAGCAATAAGTGACATAATTAATGACATGATCAACTCACCTAAATTTGTCTTTAAAGGAAATAATGTTATATGGTATGTGAATAATATGAAACCTTATTCAGGTTTCATTAGTCTCTTTAAAGATTGACTGCTGTTCTCCATTTTCCTCAAGCTCTTCAGTTTATCATTTGTATTATCCCCGCCTGTCTGGGTGAATTAAAACAGTTCGCCAGATTTGGGGACAATTCTGTCAGCTGATGGTTTACAGCCTCTTGTTTCTTGCCTGCTTGTAAAGTCACTGAAAATAAATCACAAGACAAGTGTTTACTGAGCTCTGGTTGGGTATAGCGGGGAAAAAAACCCAAGCAGTCCTGCTTAGTCTCATGATGTGTTATGCTGGTAATTGAGTCAGGTATGTAGGGGAGAGGGTCCTAGTGATGGAGAGCCAAGATAGCAAACACTGACATCTCTTCTTTCTGCAGCTTTATGGTGAGGAGTGTCTTGGGCAATGATTTTCCTAGCTCTTGTGCTTGGAGCTTCTTCATGGTCACTCCTTCACAGTGAAAGGGTAGTGTCAGCTGGTGTAACTTGGAGGACACTTTAGCCCATGTCTGCTTGTCTCTCTAGTCCAGAAATATTCGTTGCTCTTTGAGTTATTCTAATTTAGGTTGGTACAACATAGAGATGTCTGAGCTACCTTCACAGTATTTCCACCAGGAGCAGAAGCAGCTTGGTTTGACAGCACCAGGTTCTCTATAGGCTAATTTGCCCTGCCCAGAGGCAGATATTTTGAATTATTAGCTAAGAACAGAATAAATTAGCCCATGGGAACTTTGCACTGCTGCAGCTGGATTAGTTTTCAGGTATCTTGGAAGCAGTTCATGCACCAGAGACTAGAGCAACAGGGTTTTTTTAATCTATGTATATATGGCCCCTGCTTCTTGTGGAATGCCATTTGACCAGAGCTTGCTCTCTGGCATTATTACATGACAGAGCCAGAAAGATGTCCCTCCAGCAACACCTGCTTGAGGAATAAAATGCCTGCATTGAGTTGTGACCTGGTTCAAGTGCTGAATTATATATGTTTTTTTGCCTTCTGTTTTTCTGAGGATAAATTTTCAGGCAAAAAAAAATGGAAGTAGAAAATCCTTGGTCCTAATGAAAGGCACAATGAAATAATGTCCTGACTCTTTCAGGAGTTGGGACTGCCCTGGCCAGACCAGTGGTATATCTACATTTCTTTGGCCAGGTGTTTATGACATGTTTACAATGCAAAACTGAATTAAATTTAATGGGGTAGAACAGGCCCCAGTAGACATGTCTTAGTTTTGAATATTTTTTGTGAAGATCAAATTAGCTTGTGCAAGAGCCAGTTGGGAGTGGTTGAGCACAGTGCCAAGCAGAGGTAGCTAATTATGTGACCCATCTTCCTTCCATGTAGTTTGGCTGTCCTGGTACTGTGTTTCTTTGCCTTTTCTGCCCACTGTGAATTTAGGTAGAAACACATTTGGATGTGTCTGATCTACAAGAATTATTATTAATTCTTTGAGATCTAGTGCAAAAAAATTTAAGATTGCTTATTTTTTGCCTTGTAGAATCAGACTTCCCTTTGGATGAGAAGCTGGACAAATGCTCACCTGTCACATAACAGGTAGCAGGTACTATACCAGGTAGTGTTGACTGAGGATGATAGGCATCAAACTCTTCTGCAAAGTTTGCTTCTGAGACTATATATATGTATATATATTCTGAGAATATATATTTCAAAATTTATTTCATATAAAAAGAAGTTGAATTTTTTTATTTTTTTTAAAGCTTTTCAATACAAGATAAGGCTGCAAAGCTCGGAATTTGGACAAAAAGCTTACATCCCTATTTAAGTTTGCTTTATGTTATTGGATCTGCCTTTTTATTTCTGGTTTTCTCTCTTTTACCAAAATAAAAAATACTTACGAATTTAATATGTGTAAGAATTTTCCATACAAAAACATTGGTGGGAGAAGTACTGGCTGGCTACAGGAGCTGTAACAGGGTACAGTTTCAAAGAGGACTCTGGTCAAAAATGTCTGAAAAGTGCTACCAGTATCTGATGATTCTGATAATTTAGAGTAAAATTATTTTAATTAATATAGTTATGAGTATTTACATAAGGAGGCAACACATAGAAGATGAAGAAAATAATATTCCTCCGAATCTCTTAAGGCAGTAAGAAAGACTTTTTAGATTCTTTCACAAGACACTGTTTCTGTGTTGGTTTTGGCCATTCTCTGTCAGTCCAAGGTCATTCACCTCTGTAATAAACAACTGTCTGATACAATCTGTCAGATGGCTTTATTGCTTGCCAAGCTGTTCCATTTGGAACACTGTACCACACAAGCTGTAGTAAGACACTGTCAGCTGTCCTACCATTTTCATTTTATCCAGTGGGACTTCAGTGAATTGTAGTGTCTACTGGCCCAAATTTAGGCTTTACTTGAAGGCTGTGAATGATTAGAAATGATTAGAAACCAATCCCACAGTCACCTAAATGCAGGATTATCTTTATTAGCCGAGTGTTTTGTTGAGTGTTGGCAGTAATCACAGGCATGAGAAGGAGCTGACAGGGCTGAGCAGGATGCAGGGAGATTTCAGCATTTCCCCTCTGTGAATAAAACTATGAAAAACAAATAAATTATTTAGTTGTGGGATTATGGATTTAATTTGTCATGCATAATGTATGTTAAGCACTTAACAGGATCTCAAAGGTTCTTTATGTATGCACATGGAAATCACATGGCTTCTATGTCCCGGACCTTTTTAATAGTCTGCGATCTGAAGGTAGAATGTAGCCTGATTTACTCCTGGTCACAAAACTCAGACAAAAGTAAATCACTTAGTTGATAAGCATTCTGTTTATTTTGAAGCAAACTGTGTATGTTATCTCCACTGAGACCCTAGTTAATGCCACAGACCCTGAATAGTAAGTAGTAGGATGCCAGATATAAATTAGGGTACAGAGTAGGTACTTAACACAACTTCATGCCTTTTGTTCTTAGGTTCATGCTATCTCTTGCTCTATGTATGCAGTTAGGCAGCCCTCTGAGATTCCTTTTTGAAGATTTATTCTTCTGTGAAGCTCTTTATGTTGGGTGTGAGGTGTGGCTGTTTTTTTCTGGTTGTATTTTGCTGGTTTTTTTTTTTTAATTGGTAACCATACTCAAATGCCTTTCAGTTTTAATTTTTTCCAGATAAGTGCTATAGGTGTGGTCAGTTCTGACAGTAACATGAGGAAAATTCCGGGTTCTTTTTTGCATTGGGTAAAGTCTGTTTCATGTTAAGTGCAATTTTAGAAAAAATGTTGTACTTTGAGTTTCTCTACTTGTATATATCCTATCTGTTTAAGTAAAAAGAGTTATAACTTTTGGAAGAAGGAAAGTATTTTCATCTGTCTTCTGTAGACCCCAGATAAAGAAATAGTAATTTCCATGTATGCTGCTTTATGCCAGTTTACATTACCACATATTTTTCTAGCGTCTGAGCCATTATTCACAGACCAGGGGACAAGGGAGAGAACAGAGTTGTCTGATGTTTGGTTATTTAACAACTTATTTTTAAACAACACTAATTCATGTTTTAGTTCCCTCTCTAGTCTCTCTGCTAGCACTTTGGGTTTACTTTGATTTGTGTGAGTAACCTGCTGGCCTAACAGGTTGTCATAGAGAAGCAAACACTCCATGGAAGTTATTCCAGATAATAGAATTACATAAACAAAAAGAAATGTTGTTTCCTTTATATGGTGTACACCAAGCATATACTACCACTGCAAAAACATGTTTTCTGAAATGCAAAGAGAATGATCTTCAAAAGCTCTGGGACTAGATACCCAAGGGCACATCTCTTTTTATAGATTAGTCCCAGCTGAGCTAACCACAGATTGTCTGCAGAAAAAAATGGGGGTTTCTAACCACAATAAAGTATTCACATTCAAGGTCTTGTCTTGCCCATCCTTGCAGAGAAACAGAATTAGTATCATTCCAGTTTATTATCATGAAAAGTAAATTATTTGAAAGTTCAAAGCCTTCAGGTTTAAAGGGTTAAGCAACAGTGCTACAGAGCACTCTCTTGTCTTTTTCCAGACTTATATTAGACATAAATTTTCTAACCTCACTGCTGGTGTCACAGTAAGGGAACATAAATCTCCAGCTCTGCAGTATTGTGTTACTGCATATGCCACAACAGCAACACTTCCATTGACTGCTGGAAATTGCTTCTCTATTGCTGCTTCTTTTTGTATTATTCAGAGCAGTTCTTGTAACTCTTCCTTGAGAATGTCTTGCCTACCAATGTGGTTATTGTTCACAATATCAATATTTTTTGGTCACCTGACCAGTGTTCAGGTGAACTATGTACTTTTTAAATATTAATTTTAATTAAATAGCATGTGGGATTAATTTGCCTGTAACCTGGAATGAAAAAGCTGTCCTATTCTAATATATTCTTGCTTTGTTGAATGTGATGGATTATTTAGGATTGGGGTGACAAGAAAACCTACAATACCCTAGAAATATGCCATGATTTCAGAGTGGCTTTCACAGGGTCTTCTGATTTCATAGATGACAATTTTTTTTCTTCTAGTTGTACATTGAAAATATGATGCTTAAAGGTAAATGGGAGTTATCATTTTCTGTGCTCAAGGGTGCTGTAGTGAGAATTCTGTAGAAATCTTCTCTACTAGAAAAATCAGAAAAAGCAAGTACCAGATTAGACATTGTTTATGAAGTTTTCTTTCCTCTCACTTTGTTTTCCAAACATTGACCATCTTGTTCTCCCTTTGTACCTAGAATTTATTACGATGGTAATGTATACCAGAATTACGCATACAATGTGACTATGTAACATAAAGAATAATGTAGGGACTTCAATGAAAGCCATCTGGTCTCTACAAGTAACCAAGTCTGGAAAGTCTGTAGGGTGACTGTCAGTAATTATGGTTGTAATGTTAATCAATGTAATCAAGAACTCAGCCTTGGTGGGAAGGATAGAGTGCACAGCTATCCACTGGCAGGCACTTTAAAATCCAAGATTAATTGTTATTCTTTCAGTTTGTAGTTTTGCCTGCAAAAATAAAGTATCACTCTTTGTAAAAGGTGAAATGCTCAACATAGTATTTAGTCTGAAATCCTTCTGATTTGCATAGGATTGCTGCTTTAGCTAAGTTCCAGACATAAGTGGCAATGGGTTATGTGGATCTTCTTGGTATAAGAACATGCTAACTTTGATCTCTAATGTATTGAAAAAAAAAAACCTTAAAAATGTTCCTTTTGCTGTAAAGAGGATCTGAGCAGATCAGAATTTCTGCATATGGAGATGTAGCCTTTTTGCTGTGGAAATGATGTGGTCTTTGTTCTTCATCCATGCATAACCTAAATTTTTTTCAGATGTATACTAGATATTATTTATTAGCTATTTGTTCAGATGTATAATAGATACGGTTCAAGTTCTCAGACTGTCAGGGTCTACAGCTATCAGTGGCAAGTGTTTTGCAATGGGATGTGGGCCTCAAAACACTGTTAGGACTTGGTGGATTTTATGGTATCTTTGTATTACTGTTTTTATATCCAGCTTGTTTTGGGCTTATTTTGTTTACTGATGTAAGTAGGTGTATATACCACATCTCAAGTGCACACTGGATGGAAAAGTAAATACTTGCTGATGGTGTGTTTGTTGAGAGAATCCCAGGCAGCTCCTCACAGAGCAGAAGACATGAGGGCAGCAGAACTGTGAAGTCAGGGTATGTTCATCAGGCAGCTCCACTTGACCTTGAACCCAGGGATAAACTTTCAGCTGCTGCTGGTAAGATGTGCAGGGAGGGCTCTGATGCTCTGGCAGTGACAGTCAGTCACTGAGAGGAACTGCTTCAGAGCCTGTCCAACCAGAATTGGAGCAATGGATGTCAATGTATAGAGGGGATTCCTGAGGTTTTCCTGAGGAAAGAAAATGCTAGGGGTGCATGCAGGAAGGAACTAAAGCTCTGCCAGCTTGATAGATGAGTCCTAGTGGTGGTCATCACTCTCTTGGAAGGAGCTCAGCTATGTTCTCTGCCTGGCAGAAGATCAAGATCTCAACACTCACCGGAAGAGACATGGGAAACCAGATGGAGCTCCCACAGAAACATACATCAGGGAGTGTCAGAACCTTTCACTGACAGATGACAGCCGTGAGAACTGCTGTGTGTGTTATGAACAGGTGGATGACCTGCTCGTCTTTGTGGCAGGGCTGTGGGAGGAGGTTGAACAGTTAAGGAGCATCAGGGAAGCTGAACAAGAGAGAGACTGCTGGAGCCAGGCCTTGAAACAGGAATGGGAGCAGCTGACAGAAAGTACTCGGAAGTACTTAGGGGCCACTGTGTCCTGCCCCTGTCAGGCAGAAGCTTAAATGGAAAGAGTGAACAGAGACAAGTTTGTGGTCAGGGCAGCAGACAAACTCCTTCATTGCCCACCTTGCCCCTCCCAGGGCATCTCTCTGAATGACAGGTATGAGGCTCTTCTTGAGAAAGGACAATCAGATGAGGATGTGGAAGAAGGGCAACCTACACCAGAGGTGTCTTGACAGTCAGAACCTTCCATATCATGATCACAAAGAAGAAAAAAAGCTTATTAATTGTAGGTATCTCCTTTCTGAGGGGAACAGAGGGTCCAATATTCCAGGTAGACCCTCAACATAGGGGAGACTTCTGTATCCCTGGAGCCCAGGTTAAGCACATCATTAGGAAACTTCCTATCTTAGTTTGATCATCAGATTATTGCCCACTACTGATCTTCCATGTAGGTAGGGAGGAAGCTGTGACTTGTAGCCCAAGAGCAATCAAAAGAGACCTCACAGCCTTGGGATAGTTGGTGAGGGAATCTGGGGCACAGGTTATTTTTTTCTCTCTCCTTCCAGTTGCAGGCAGTGACATTTGAAGGAACAGACAGCTCCAGTCTATTAATACATGGCTCAGTGGGTGGTGTCACTGCCACAATTTTGGATTTTTGAAAATGGGATGGCCTACATGGCACCAAATAAGAAACAGGCATCAAATAGGAAACACTTTTCTCAAAGGCGGAAGAGGGTCTTTGCTCAAGAGATTGTGGGGCTGGTTGATAGGGCTTTAAATTAGATGTGAAGGGGGAAACATAATTATATCTGGCTTGTCTGTGACAGGCTGTGGGATGACACAGCAGGATTAGAGAGATGGGGTGCTAGTAGGGACCCTCAACCTGTTGCCCTGAAGCATGCTAGGGACACTGCAGCACAGTCAAAGCCTGAAAGAGATGAGCCAGAAGTTCCTGAGGTAGTAGAAGCCAACAGGGAGGCACTTGTGAAATACTTCAAGGGAATTAACAGGTGTTTCTCTAAAAAGGTGACAGGGTTGACAGCCCATCTGTAGTGCCTCTACATGAATGCGTGCAGCATGGGCAATAAACAGGAGTTGGAAGCTACTGTGCTGATGGAAAACTATGACTTGGGGACCGTCATTGGAACTTGGTGGGACAAATTCTATGACTGGAATGTGGCCATTGATGACTACAAGCTGTTCAGAAGGGACAGATGAGAAGGAGGTGTTTGCCCTCTGTGTTGTGAAATGGATAGAGTGTGAAGAGCAAGTCAAAACCTAATGGGTGGGAATTTGAGACTGAGGCAACAGGGGAACCTTGTGGTTGGTGTCTACAACTGCCTGCCTGGAGGCATTCTTACTCCAGCTTCAGGAGGCATCGCACTTGCAGACTCTCAGCCTGCAGGGGGATTTCAGCCACCTCAACAAAAGCAGTATGACAAGATGTAGGCAATCCAGAAGACTCCTGGGGTGCCTTGTTTATAACTTCTTAAGCCAGGAAATAGACAGTCCTACCCAAGGGGATGTGATGCTGGACCTGATGGTCACCAATGCAAAGTGAGCTCATCAGGGGTGTCAAGGCTGAAGGCAGCCTGGGTTGTGGTAGTAACACGCCGGTGGACTTCACAGGCCTAAGGGAAACAAGTCAGATGAGGAGCATAGTCTGAACCTTGAATTTTAGGAAAGAAAACTTCCAGCTCTTCAAGGAATTAGTAAATAGAAAGAATTAGCCAATAGAACCCCCTGGGAAATGGCCCTCGGGGACAGAGGAGCAGAACAGAATGGGCAGATGTTTAAGGATGCTTTCCACAGAGCACAAGAGGTTTTGATTTCCAGGCATGAGAAACCAAGCAAGGAAAAGACCAGCATGGCTAAGTCTGGCCAAACTAAAAGGCAAAAAGAAACTGTGCAGGCAGCTTAAGCAGGTACAGGTATCTTGGGAAGAGTATACAGACACTGCCTGGTTATGAAGGGATGAAGTCAGGCTAAAGTGCAGCTGGAGCTGAATTTGGCAAGGGATGCAAATAATAACACAAAGTGCTTCTTCAGGGATGTCAGCCAGAAAAGGAAGGGAGGTCCTGGAGCAGGTCCAAAGGAGGGCAACCAGGCTGGGGAGCTGGGGGTGTTCAGCCTGGAGAAGAGGAGGCTCAGGGGAGACCTCATCGCTCTCTACAACTCCCTGAAAGGAGGCTGGAGCCAGGGGGGGTTGGGCTCTTCTCCCAGGCAACTATCAGCAAGACAAGAGGGCATGGACTTAAGTTGTGCCAGGGGAGGTTTAGGTTGGATATTAGAAAGAATTTCTTTACGGAGAGGGTGATCAGACATTGGAATGGGCTGCCCAGGGAAGTAGTGGATTCTCCATCCCTGGAGATATTTAAAAAGAGACTGGATGTGGCACTCAGTGCCATGGGCTGGTAACCGCAGCGGTAGTGGTCAAGGGTTGGACCTGATGATCTCTGAGGTCCCTTCCAACCCAGCTGATTCTGTGATTCTATGATTCTATGTGCTGTGTTTTGTTGTGTCTGCCCCCTGATGAGCAAGAAGGGCAAACTAGTAACCACAGATGAGATGGCTGAGGTTCTTCAACTTTTTTGCTTTGGTCTTCCTTCACTGGTGACCTCTCTCCTCACACCTCCCAAGTTGAAGAACCACAAGACAGGGATGAGGGGGGCAAAATCCCTCACACTGTAAGGGAAACTAAGGTTTGTGACCACATGAGGATCCTGAATGTATGTAAATCTATGGAACCTGATGAGATGCATCCCAGAGTCCTGAGGGAACTGGCTGATGTAGTTGCCAAGACACCCATTTTAAAGAAGAGTAGAAAGGAGGACCCTGGGAACTATTGACCTGTCAGCCTTGCCTCTTTGCCTGGGAAGGTCATGGAACAGACCTGCCTAGAAGCTTTAGTAAGGCATGTGGAGAACAGAGAGGTGATTAGAGGTAGCCAGCATGACTTTACAAAGGGCAAGTCCTGCCAACCAGCCTAGAGCCTTTCCACAGTGGAGTGACTACACTGGTGGACAGAGGAAGAGCAGTACATGTCATCTCTCTGGATTTCTGCAAGGTATTTGGCATGGTTCACCACAGCATCCTTCTCTGTAAGTTGGAAAGATATAGATTTGATGTGTGGACTGTTTGATGGATAAGGAATAAGCTGGATGGTTGCATGCAGAGGGTATCAGTCAATGGCTCAATCTCCAGATAAAGAATGAGAAGCAGTGTCCCTCAGGGGTCTGTATTGGGGCCAATACTGTTGAATATCAATTATATAGACAGCAGGATTGAGTGCACCCTAACCAAGTTTGCTGAAGACACCAAGATGACTGGTGAGGGTGACATACCAGAGAGGGGGAGAATGTCATCCAGAAGGACTTGGACAAGCTGGAGAAGTAGGACCAGGTAAATTTTGTGAGGTACAACAAGGCCAAGTGCAAGGCCCTGCACCTGAGTAGAGGCAATCCTCATCATTAATAGAGGCTGGGGGATGATGTTATAGAGAGCTGCACTGCCGAAAGGGACTTGGGAGGTACTGGCAGATGAAAAGATGGAGATGAACAAATGATGTGCAATTGCAGACCAGAGGGCAAATTGCGTCCTGGGCTGCATCAAAAGAAGCGTGGCCAGCAGAGGAGATTGTGCCCCTCTGCTCTCTGAGGCCTCACCTGGAGTACTGTATGGAAGTCTGGAACCCTCAACATGAGAGGGATGTAGACCTGTTGGGTTGGGTCCAGAGGAGGGTGACAAAAATGATCAGAGGGCTAGAGCACCTCTCCTGTGAGGGTGGGCTGAGGGAGCTGGAGTTGTTCATCCTGGAGAGAAGATTCCAGGAAGACTCTATAGTGGCCTTCCAGTATCTGAAAGGGGTTCACAGGAAAGCTGAGGAGGGACTTTGTACAAGGGTGTGTAGTGACAAGATGGGGGCAATGGTCTTAATCCTAGACCAGGACAGATCTAGACTAGATGTAAAAATTTATTGTGAGGGTGATGAGACACTGGAATAGGTTTTCCAGAGATGTGGTAGAGGCCCCATCCCTGAAGACATTCAAGGTCAGTCTTGACAGGGCTCTGAGCAACCTGATGTTGATGTCTCACTGCAGGGGGGGATGGGACAAGATGACCTTTAGAGGTCCCTTCCAACCCGACGCATTCCAAGATTCTACGGTTCCGTGCGGTTAGAGGCGGGCGGAAAGCCGCTTTCCCTCCGCGGGACTGCCGCCGCAGGGCCCAGGTGTCCTGGGTGTATTCCTGCCGGGAATTCCAGCTCTTCTGAGAGCCGCTTTCCGGCGACGCCAAACACCCCGCACCCCCTGTGCTCCCCACGACCCAGCGCTGTAAGGCCGAGGCGGGTGTGCGGGCCACCCCGCGCCGCTGCGCCCCCAGAGCCCAGCCCTGAGGCGTCCGGCGGCACCGCGGTACCTGCCGGGGGGCCGGGCAGGGCTGGGCCCCGCCTCCCGCCTCAGCGCGGCCCCGGGGCGGAGCCCGAGGAAGTGACTTCAGCCGGCGGTGTCGGAGCGGGCCCGGCTGGGCACGGCGGGGCGGAGGGGCAGCGCGGAGCATGGCAGCGGTGGCGGCGCGGTCGCTGCTGGCGGCGGGGCGGTCACGGGCGGGAGGGCGGAGGTGCCGGACTCTGCCCGCCGCGGCGGCCGCCCCGTACTGCACGGTAGCCCCGCAGCAACAACAGCAGCAGCAGCAGCAGCCGCCCGACATGAAGAGCTACCTGTGGTCGCGGTACAAGGAGGCCAAGAGAGTCTCTAAGGGTGAGCGGCAGGGCCGGCGGGCGGGAGCAGCCGGGACATCCTTCCTCCTCCTGCGGGTCCCGGTGCCGCCGGTCTTAGAACCATTAAGCGTGTTGGCGGCCGGGAGAAGGCGGGGCGGTCAGCTCAGTGGGAGCCGTGGTGGGTTCAGGGGGCTATGGACGGGCGGGGGGGGCCATGCGCGGTCCTGCGTGCCTCCCCTCGGGGTTTCTCCCTCTGGGTCACCCCTGGCGGAGCGGCCGCGGGTCCCGCAGTCGCCCCTTGAGTCGCCGCGGGTCTGGTGCTCGCCTCCCATCTAGAGGTCTCCAGTGGTCTCCGGGTGTCAAACAGGGGCCTCGGTGTGTCCTGAGAGCCGGACACCCGGTGGAGACTCGCTGGGAGGGGCAGCAGGTCCCTTCTCCTCTCTTCTGAGGAGGGGGAGAGCCCTGCTGAACACCCACCTCCCGCTGTTAGCAAGTGCTCTGGGGTGGAAAACCCTCCAGAGGAGCTTGTGCCCAGCAAAGTGGCTGGCGCTGGAGATGTGTAGAGAAAAACAAATGTAAAAAGAAAATGAGGGAGTTATTCGTCTGTTTGAGGGGCTTTCTGTAACAGACTGCTCTTCCAGAGAGTTAAAGTGCTACAAAGTTGTAGATGTCTTGGTTTTGACTCTGTTGCAGTTAAAATGCTGTGAAGCACTGAAGCCAAGGTAAAATAGTGATACCTGAATGACTGGGAAGCCCTGTTCTTCAGTCCAGCTGATAGGCCAAGTACTTGCTTGAAGCTTGATTGCTTTTGCCCTTGCTCTGATGGGTAGGTTGCTAGCAAGGTGCTTGAATATACCATCCTTTTAGAGAGCCAAAGGAGAAAGAGACAGCAGGTGTTCCACAATGTCAAGAAGGAAGGCTTCTCCTGTAGTGGCAATAGCTTATGCCTTTCATGTTTTGCCCTTTAAAAAGAAAATAAAAATAGGTATGGTCTTATCCTGCACTTAAGAGTCTTGAATGTGAACTGGGGCTTCATTCTGCTGGGTGCAGACTTAGCATTTGCAAACAGAATGGTGGTAGCATTTTAAAAGTGAAATAAGAAAGCTGTGTTAGAGATCTTGGAAGAATACTGTGGACTCTGGGATATGGAAGAAGAAAACTTCTTCCAAAGAAGAAGAAACTAAATGAATTTTATTTTGTATCTTTATTTTCTTTTCATGTTTTTGGAATTAACTTTATCATATTCTAAACCACACACAAATAATGCTTCAGAGTTGAGATTAGAGAGCAGCGTTATGTTAAAAGAAAATAAGTGGGTGTGGATTGGTGAAAGATGAGGCAAATGCTTCTAGAATTATTCAGAACATTTTATTACAGCCTAGTCACCCAGTGGCTTCAAGTATGTGATATTTCACATAGTTATAGCATTAAAATGACAAAGATGTCCTGATTTTTGACCCCAGGTTTATAGCACTTGGGATGCTGTCTGCCAGCCAGAAGATCTGAAAGCGATGAAGTGTTTATACTGTCTGTTTTCAGGCAGGTGCTAGCCAAGTTATTTTATTCTGAAATACCTTTATCTTTACAACAATATCCAGAAATATATTAATTTTTAAAAATCAAGTGTTGACTCACCAGGGTGCACAATTGACATTTGAAAAAATACTTTAACTATAACATAGAAATGGGTGTTGTAATGAGGTTTTGGAAGTTTACTTGCAACCGTGGTTATGACTTCAAGTTAGTTAAATGATTTATAGCTCTTTTTATAGAATAAGAGTATTTGCCTTAATAGTACCATGTTAGATTGTCTTGTTACCTTAACAGAGCATAACATTTATCTCTTGTATTACTATAGGGAGAGACTGGATATAGTAGGAGGTAATGTTTTGTTAGAGGCTTATTTTGTTAAATCCCCTGATATTTTTCATGTCAGCTTAAGCATGGGGAACTCCTGGCATCCTTTTTATGGTGAAAGAGATGCTGGACTTTATTTGAAACTTGGAATTAAGATCACTGAAACTGCTGTTTTGTCTTTCTTATAAAAATTAAAAGAATTGGGTATCTGCATCTGATAAAATTGAATGGTTTCAGATTGCCATCTGTTATTTGGCATCTGTACAAGTTTGTTACTTTATCTGCCCACCAACTGTGCTAAAACCTATGACATCGCTTTTACCAAAAAAAAGTTTTTTCTCTTTCAATGAGTTGGCCAGAGTTTTCAAAATGCAGCACTATCTTTCTAACAGATCTGGAGGCCCTATGCCTACCTGCCTTTTGGAGATGGTTTCCTCCCATGGTGGGGCATGTAGTGCATCCATCCTCAGAGGAGAAGGTGATGAAATAGGCTTGACCAGTTCCTTCCAGGCTCACATGTAGAAAGTAACCAAAGTATATTCCTTTTAAACCTGCCCTTCTGAGCACAGATTAAGGTGAAAGCTCCCTTTCTTTCTTACTAGTAAGGAAGGCTGAGTTGTAAAGTATATTTGGGAAAGCAAGGAAGGAAAACATGCTTGTGTTTTATGCTTCCAGGAGGGTTGCATTTAGCCTTCTGATACTGCTCTTCCAAGTTTTCTAGGCAAGAAATATAAACATCCTTAATACCAACCTTGGTGTTAGTCCTGGAGTTACTTAATGTCTTATGGCTTGGCTTCATGTAAGTGTTAACATCTCAATATACTTTTCAAAAAAACATAAAGAGGAATACACCTTTAAAAATAGGAGTAATTTACACACACCAGGTGCATGTGTATAGAGAATAGGCAGAATATTTTTGGTTTCCTGACTTGCTAGAAGGTTAATAAGCATAGCAATGTGTATGTAACAGTTGTTTGGAAAGTATAGCAATCACTTTGAATGTTGCTTATTTGAACTGAAATTGAGTAATGTGGTAAACCTGAAATGGTGAAACAAAAGTAAGTAAAGCAATGTCAAATCGAAACAATGTCAGTTCTGCTTCTGGGAGAGAAGCTGGACCAAATAATGTAAGGAGAAGACAAGGCTCCTATAATAATATCCTTCTCCAATTTCAAAGTTAACTTTCAAACACAGTAACAAATTTGTTAACAAAGTGCAAAATTATAGTCTGGAGTTCTCTGAGCAAGATGCTGAAATCGAGTTTCTCTCCTACTTGAACTGTACAGAGAAGTTTGATTCGTTTAAAACCTGTGAGTTGCAAAGAAAAGTGAGGGACATCATTTTCAATGGCAACAAATTTTTAAGTATTAGTTGGTTAGTGTGTTCCACCATAATTTATCTCTATTTAGAAAGTGCTCATGGTTTTCTATGCATTTTTATTTAAACAAAACTTCAAGACTGGTATAACTTCTTATTTTTCCTCTCCCTGTTCTCAGAGTTGGTTCCTTCACTTATGAGTAACATGCTGAATCCGGATGCTATTTTTTCAAACAATGAAATGAGCCTGTCAGACATTGAGATTTATGGTTTTGATTATGACTACACATTGGTCTTTTACTCTAAACATCTGCACACGCTGATCTTCAATGCTGCTCGAGATCTTCTTATTAATGAGCATCGGGTAAGTAAAACTAATGGAATAACAACACATAAGTAAACAATATAGCAAATAACTTTTAACTGAGAGGGGCGCAACTCATATTTTCATGCCTCAGTCCTAGCTTCGCTCCCTTGTAACATTTTGTACAATTACTACATATGAACCACAGAAGTTCTGGTTTATTCTTGGCTACTGCACTGAGCAGAGTGCAGCTTGACAGCTGTCAAAGAATACAGTGTTACTCATGTTATTTTTAATTTAATGGTTGAGTGGCAGTTTGTCTTTTCGGTTTCCTGATTGTTAATTTAGTCATCCTGATAGATAAGAGGCTTGAAAGTCACTGTTACTCTCTTGCATTTATTTCTGTGAGCTCAGTGATTGATTTCCATATTTTTAGCCTGACATCTCATGAGGTCTTTGATTGTACTGTGTGCTTGTGAGGTGCTCTCTGTGTGTGTGTCCAGCATTTCATCTGAGTTGGCTGAAGGGGCAGGGTGTGCAGTGACACTGTAATCAGAGCCTGATACAAGAGAGACCCGAGCAAATGTTCAGCTCAGTAGTCCCCAAAGAGGGATCCTCACCAAGCAGCATGTTTGCCTAGGTGACCAATTGACATTCCAGCTGCTTGGAGTGGTTCTACTGTAATTTAGGAATGGGAGAAGTTAATTTGTGAAAGGAAGTGGGAGGGGGAGATGGGTGACTGGGGAAACTGAAGGTATTGCAGGGAAAGGGATTGGAGAAAACATGGCCTGAAAGAGGTAAAGGTTATAGAAGTGCAGGACTTGAAAGAAAAAGACAAAAAGTCCACAGAGTAACTTATAATAAAATAATAAACCAATTAAAATTTAAATAGCATACATTGAAATAGAATTTATAAATAGAAAGAATAGTGCCATTATTAAATTTATAATATTATAAAAATATTACTGCATGAAGTAACTACTTGTATATTTTATACAACCTAAATCTGAATGGCTGGTGGTGCTCTACTTTTGTATTTGAATCTAAAGGTTAGGAACTATATATAAGCATCTATTAATATCCCCAGAAGAACAAACAAAACTCCCTGGGTGCTACAAGCATATGCAACTTGATCTCCCTAAGATTTTGTCATGTCATGGTAGCAATTTTTGTAGACTGTTTAAATACACTCTATTAAAGCTGCCTGGTTCTTGGAAAAATCAACATTACTGTAGCAGACAAGATCAATTCTTGTGGACAATAATTAAAACCATGCTTCATCTTTACTATTTAAATCAATTCAGGTAGTAATAACTTTCCAGTTTGTTTAATTTAAAATATCTTGAGTTCTAGTAAGTGAAGCTCTGATTGCTTTTTGAGACAGCTTATTGTAGTATATCCTCTCCTGCTGAAATTTGTTGGTGGACAGCAGTTTTTATTAATGCTGTCTCTGTAACTGCTTCTTCTGTTAATGCTTTTCCTGCCTTTAATATTAGAAACAGCTTCTTGTTAGTGTTGCCTATTATGACTGTCAGAGTCAGCCTAAAAGCTGGCCAGTTTTGGTCATGGCAGTGGGAGGTAACTTATCAGAAACTGCAAAATACACTGTAGGAAGCAGGGAATTTTGAAGTGTGTCCAAGAGACTAAACATCAATTTAATGCTAATCTTGGAGGTGGCAGCAGGTGTTGAATGTAAACTCTTGCTCTTATTTCTTTCCTAACACGGGCCTTGTGCCACCTTATCTTGACTGTTGCTTTGATCCAGATATATCTATCCTTACCAAAAGTGGGGCAAGCAAACAGAGCAATTTTATCATAATTTTGTTTGGCTTGTAAGGAAGCTTTGACTTTTGTGCCACAGTAGGCTCAAACTTTTTCTCTTGTGTACTGGCATTCATGCAAAAAAGTCTTATAGTGTAATAAGTAGGAAAGTCAACAACGCAGAAATTTGAGGAAGTTGGAAATAAATTTGCTTGTTCATGCTTGGTGTGTCTGCTTTGTGGAGTGTACAGTACACTGTGTTTTTTAACTGATTACATTCTGTATCCTCCCCTGATGTTTTCCTCTGTCTCCATTTATGCTTCATGCTCACTGGCCAAATGTATGCATCTTCCCAACCTGTCTGCAGACTGGTGCTATTTTTTGTTCAGATCAGTAACCTGCTTCCTGGTGTTTTCTGCAAGTGGCAGTAAGGATGGTAATTCAGAAGTTAAGAGAAAGAAGTTTAGAGTTTTCTTGAACTGTAGATACCTGTCCTCAGTACAGTCACAATCGACAACAGTTGCAGTCTTCATCACAGATAAAAACTTTTTTTAAAAATTGCAATTTATTTTTTGTAGGAGTAGCTAGTGCCTCTGTTGAAGCTGTATAATCTTTTTTTTTCCTTTTTTCGCTGTAGGCTTATGAATTAACCATATATACAGAGAGAGACTGTTATTGAGAAGGTGCAGAATGTGCCCGAGATGCATTTGTCAGGTTCTAAGGCTGCTGTAGCCCGTGGGAAGGAAATGAAGGATTGCCTTTCAGTTGGTTAATCAAAGAAATTATTGTTTTCTCAAGCCTTTTCAGAAATGGTTCTGAAGCATTTTATTTTCCAAAAACAAATAAGCAAACCCTTTAGCCCTAAGCACACCTCATGTTGGTTTTCTTCATACTTAACATGAGCTTAAAGCTGGACAATATTGCAGTCAACCAAAAGTGAACTTGTACTGAAAAATGTTAGAAAACTCTTTAATAGGTGATGTGCACTACCCAGGCTACCTCTAAAGAACCTGAGGAAACAGTACGTGGCACAGACATTGAGTTCACATGCATCTCACCATAACAAGCTGTTACAAATACTGTCCAGGGTAAATACAGTTGGGTCAATGTGGTGCTCTCCTTAAGTGACTTACCCTGATGGCATTTAATGCTCAACTTGATTTCAGGATCTGATCTTTGTGATACACTGTACATAGAGGAACGCCCATGTTATGGGAGCCTGGCTGCTCCAGGCAACATTAGGATTCTCTTTTTCCTCCCTTCCTTTGTTCCATCTCTTTATTTGCAGTGCATGGTATCTTTAAGCACATCTGGGATTTACAGTTGAAAGTGGACAGTCTAAGATCAGGAGGATCTATGTTGAGGGAGTCAAAGCAGATAGTTGTGTTGCTTTTATTTCTTAAAAATGACAAATATTTTTTTTCTCTTGTTAATATGATGTATTGCTTTCCCTTCTAATAGAAGTGAGCAGTAAAGTTCAGGTATCTGTAAATCAGCCCATGTTCTTGGGTTTCTGTCTTGAAGGTTGAAGTGGAAACTGTGTTTGTGTGGTCTGTTTAATGGGGAAACTTCACAACGTGAGGTAGCTCAGCTATTAAATTTTAGGAAGCTAATAATACTTGTTTTCAAAAGTGCATATATTAAAATAACTTTTTGAACACGCAATTAATGTTCAAACACTACAAAGTATCTGGATGCTCAACTTTAGGTCCAGTGCTTGCATATTTGACTTAAAACATGGATTTTGGAAAGCTGTTCACATGTTCCGGCAAATCTCACCAACCTATCAAAAAGCCTCTTAATGATGAATGAAAATAAGAAGCATGGAAAAGTAGGCTATTAAAACTGTGCAGAAATATTAGCTGTAAATCAGGCCATGTTCTTGGGATTATTAAAATATTTTTAAATTCTTTTGTTATGGATTTAAAATAAAATAATTGTTTTCTTTTCTTAGTATCCTGCAGAAATAAGAAAATATGAGTATGATCCCAATTTTGCAATCAGAGGACTTCATTATGATGTGCACCGGGTATGTATAGGTAACTTTGTGATGAGTTGTATGGTGCAAGGGCTTTTAAGTCTTCCAACTTTTCCCTCTGTGTTGATATGTAAGAATTTTGTTTCATATTTTTCTCTTCCATAGCAAGCTTGATTTTTCTTTTTCTTTTTTATTCAAATAGCTCTTGGGTAGAAAATATTTGGGGTGTTTTATTTTTATTTGGGATGTGTTTTTTTCATGGTTGGTGGGAGGAAAGGCAACTTAGATTGCAACAGAATAAATCTAATCAGGCATCTGCTAATTAAAAAAAAAATATTTTTTGTGAATGTACTCAGGTAATGGGACAGTGTTCCCTTGGTAATTGCCAAGCCCTGGGTAAAAATATTTTGGAAGCTATAGGGGAAGTTGAAGTGAAGGTGCTCAGGTGAGACATGCTATAGGTAGAATTGCTTTGATTTTTATAATTTCATCTCAGCTAATGTGATAACTTTTTTTCCCCTGCAAGGCATTATTAATGAAGATTGATGCTTTTCATTATATTCAGTTGGGAACAGTTTACAGGTGGGTAAAATTGTTTCCTATTTATTGATAAAAATGTGTACTGTTATTTAATCTCTTAATTCCTTTTATTAGTGTACATTGTAGGTTCACATCAGGAACAGCACCCTAACAAGTACAGATGTGAATGAACACTGCAGCCTTGCTGGGAGAGGGTTCCTTTGAAACTCTGTGTGTACACCCAGACATGTACACACATTTACTGACTGATGCAGGACAGCTGATTCTCCAGTTGAGAGCTGGGGAAGCTGGCAAGCTGTTTGGTTGCATAGTGCTGACTCACTTTGTTTCCGGCTGTTAAATTGTGCTGAAAGAGATCTAAAAATATGCTGACCACTTCTCTGCTGTTGCTTTCTATGTGAATAAAATTGCCTCTTTGTGTCACTTTGGCGTGGTTGTAGAGACCCCTGAGAGGTGTTGCTGTATGCAAACAGAGAGCTTTTAAGTTTGGTCACATCATCTATGTCAGATATGCAGAATGGAGAATGAGGCCTGCACAGCCTGACACTTTTAGAATTAAAAAGATAACTTTTGGGATGTAAAATTGGCAATCTCTGTGCTGTGCTTCCCTACGTGTGATACAGGTGTGCTGCAAGTGATCTTTGATGATTTTTTTTTCAGTATGGCCCAGTTTCCTGCAATGAGGCAGCATGCATTTGACTGACACGAACCACCACAGCTGGTGCCAGTTTTTAAATTAAACAGCAAGCCTAAGCACCTTTCTAAATGTCACTGGACAATAAGTTTTCTTTTGGTGCTAAAAGATAATTCAGCCTCGAGGTGACTCGCGATGGGGAATTTACATGGCAGGGTGAAATGATGATAATGTGCTCATTAACAAAAATGTAGAGGATTCAGACATAGTTGATCATCTGTTCTTTTATGGCATAGTCTGAGATACCCTCTGAGGGGGAAGAAGAAGGAAAGGAACAGGAAAGAAGATGGTGTGCTTCAACATTAGGCTCATGATGTTGTCATAGATACAGAATGCATTGTTTTGGCATCTCTATGTAGTTACACCAGAGTATCACCAGAGTTAAAATGTGTCACAGTTTTTTGTATGGTCTATACATGCTGATGTCAAGTAATTATTGAATATTTCAACTGACAAAGCTTCATTCTTGTTGAAGGAATGGTTTATGCAGTACTATAAGGGAACCAGAGAACTCATTGTGAAGCATACTGGTTGTGAGATTAATTTTAAAAAGTTATCACATTTTCACATTTTTCACGGCAAAAAATGCTAGTTTACAAGATTAAAGGCTAGGTGAAATAATAAAAAACTCATAAGCATATATACAATTATATATATATAGTTGTGTAGTAGAAATAATAAGATTGGTAAGAATGAGGCCTGAATGGAAACCTCAACACTTCTCTGTCCTCTGGTGCGGATGTTTGCATGTCTGCTGTCTTGCAGATGCCTTAGTGCAAGGTGCTTGGTATTGTAAACATTCAAAGCCAAACCAAATCAAAAGCTTCAATCTATTAGTTGATAAATTCTGTGGAGAAATTGTTGTCTTCTCAGGTTGTAGTCATGCTTTACTATTTAATTGTCAGAAGTCCTTCAAGTAATCCTTAATTTTTGAAAAGTGAATTGTGGATACAGTTGAAAAGAAATGCTTTTTTAGTTTAATGGGGTGTATGCTTTTTTTGCCCTTTGAATCTTCAAGGTCATGCTGTAGAATAATCTGGTTTAAACACTATCACATCATCAGTGCTTTATTCAACAAGGGCAGAGTGAGGAATCTTTAACTACTTCTTACAAAGCCTTGAGGCATAGTTTCAATTGAGACCAATTAGTCCTTTTCCCGTAAGAAAGTAAAAAGGACTTGAAAGTGGAATGTGGTCTGTGCAGGCCTGTTAAAATGTTACTTGTTTTGTAAGGAAAGATGCTGTTTTAAATTACAGACCAAAGTATTCTTAGTATTTTAATAAACTGCAGTTCTAAGTGCTAATCTGTCTGACTTTCATTTGGTAATTACTTGAAAATTTTTAATCTGACATTTCAACTAAAGCTAATGTTGTTTTCCAGAGGCCTCAGTGTTGTCCCAGATGAAGAAGTCATTGCAATGTATGATGGTTCCCATGTCCCTTTAGAACAAATGAGTGACTTTTATGGAAAGGTAAAATCACAAAGGGCTCTTTAAAAAGGATTTTTTTTTTTTTTTAATGGAGTTGAGGGTGGTGGTCATGTTTTGTCTTGTACTTATGAGCAGTTACATTTTCTCAATACTTGATTGACTTAAAGTGTTAGATGTGAAGTTTGCCCTCTAAAATCACAAATTTCTAAAGTCTCTAAACTTTTCTTTCTTCCACTTGCTGTAGTTTCTTTTTCCACCTTTGAGCAGTCACACAGAGAAGTGCAACATAGAAAAATCAAGTAACTTGCTCAGTGTTGCACAGCAAATCTGAAAAAGGCTGGGAAGTGAACCAAATCTGGTGCCTTATCCCAGTGATGTACTTATTCCTGGTGGCCTAATGGCTTAGCTGGAGTAGCAACAAGTAAATGTACAGAGGCATCTCTTGCACACAAGTGAAAGTAAGAGGGTCTGACAGAAGACAAATGATAAAAGATAAAGCTTTTAAATTCAGGATTTGATTTTGAGGAAAGTTGATCTTGCTGATAGGTTCCTTCCTCTTTACCACATGAAGAGCGGTGCTGTCTTTTTAGTAAAAAGTCTCCTTTACACCTTTAACTTACTGGTGTTAATTTCATGTTGGCATGAAAAGCCATGCTTTGTGCTGTGGAATATTTTGTTGTTCTCACACCTGTTCTTATTTTAAGGACCTGAACTTAGAGTTCTGAGGTCTAGTGTCTGCAGCAGTTCTGAATATTGGCCTGGAATTCCTTGTTTGATGCCTTGGTCTCTGCAGCTCGGTGCTTTTTTTGGTCTTGGAAAGGACAGTGACAGGACAAGAGGCCATGGGCCCAAGCAGAGGAGGCTTCAGGAAACACCTGTGTCACTCTGAGGGTGACCAAGCACTACTACAGCTTGGTTGGAGACTCAAAAAATTCCCTGGGCAAACTTAGAGGTTTCAGAAGCCATCTGGACAAGGTCCTGGGCATGTGGCTCTAGGTGGCCATACCTGATTAGGGGGTGGGACAAGGTGACTTCCAGAGGTCCCTTCCAACCTCAGCCATTCTGTGGCCAGTGTGTTTTACTGAGCTGATTGCTTTACCCATCTTCTTCCTGACAAGTATTTGGTTTGTATTTACTTTTTGGTAGTGAGATCCTCTACTTTTGTGACAGTTTTTCCAGTCTAGAAATCTTTTCCTCTATTTCTATTGTTAGTTATCATAGATTATTACAACTTATTACCTCTTTTGTAGGAGAAATTGTTTTGCATCCCTATTTAGTATTCCATTTATTAACAAAGAAATCCAAACAAACCAAAAGTGAAAGAAACCCTCATAACCTCCACCCCTCATCCCAGTACCCAGTGCCTCTTACGTATAGAAGTGCAGACTTGCAGTGAAGGTGCCTAAGTCCTGCACTTGACTTTTAACTGAGCACCATTGTGGATGTGTTTATGAATTAAAATACTGCTCTTAGGAATAATAAGTAATGATTAATTCTTAAAACGAAGCCAACACTTCATTTTACTGAAAGTCTAAATTCAAAAAGAATCTGTGAATGTGAACAGCGGCGACAAAAGCTGAATATGTGCAACTATGCTGAAGAGTTTATAGTAATTAAGTTAGTGTGTTCTAATCTGAGAAATGTCTGACTTTTTTGTGTGTGTGTGTGGTGGCTTTTTTTTGTTTTGTTTTGTTTTCTTTCCACCCCTGCAGAGCTCACAAGGAAATACAATGAAGCAATTCATGGATATATTTTCCTTGCCAGAAATGACACTCCTTTCTTGTGTAAATGAGTATTTTCTGAAAAACAACATAGACTATGAGCCTGTTCATCTGTACAAAGATGTCAAGGTACTAGCTTTGAAGATTTAGGTTAACCTCTACATTTGTGCATCTTCTCAGTGAGCACTTTGGGAAGCTTCAACTTGTTGTCAGCTCCAGTGAAATACCTCAACTTTAGCTTTTGTACTGAATAGTTATTATATGCAACTATGAAAACATAAGTAAAACGAAGGTAGGCCTTAGAAAAGAAACATATAATAGTTTGAAAATTTATTTTAAACCTGTTTTTCTAGAGCTGTTGCTCTTTCTGTAGGTTTGAGGGATGAATGGGGGAAAGTGAAGGTGCTCTTGCATGTCGATAAAGCTTCTTTTGATGTTTATTAAGGGTACAGCTCCTGCTAGTAAAAAAAATGTAAGAGGCTCTAGGGAATTCTAGTTTGGAGCTTTCAGTTGTACTGCCCCTGTATCTTTGCTGGTATACCATAATTTACTTTTTGCATATCCATGTCACTTGTTTTCCTCTCTTCCTCATGCAGAAAAATCACTCTGTAATGACTTAAAGTAATTTGACCCACTTGATTCCACAGGATGTAATCCTGCAGAAGAGACAGAATTATGTTGTGGTTAGTTAAGAACAGAAAAGGTCATGCCCAAATTGATGGTGTTTGGCTGCACAAGCTTTCCATACTAAACTTTTTTCTGGCCTGTTGTGGACATGTATTAAACTGGTCTAGTTCCTCACATGTGATACACCTGAATGTTGAATTTCTCACTTTGCCAAGGAGATCAGATAAGTTCTAAGAAACTTTAGATCTCCAGAGTTATCTTCCTTTCTGCCTATCATTACACAGAATTAGAAAGTTAGTTCTTGTGGTTTCTGCTGAAGTGTTTGTAGAAACCTCTGTATTGCTCAGCATTATCAACATTTTGTAATCCCAATTGTGAAATTGAGTATTTTTAAGACATACCCCATGTAAGTACTAGTAATGCTGCTAAATGCCTCCTGAGCACCTTCTGGGTACTTTGCTTAAGCATTTAGCTTCTTTCATCTGTTCATAAATTAATGTTCTAAATAATCAAGGCATTTGGTAGTGATCATAATCTAAAGTCTTACCTGACTTGAAACCTTTTTTTTTCTTTTTTTTCCAAGAGGAAAGGAATGTGATCTGCTCCAAAGGTCACTAGAAATCTGTGTTGACTCTGCTTCTGCAGAGGGCTTTCACCCCACTTCACCCTTCTGAGCACCCTTTCACAGTTATGTAAAACAGCCACTGTGCTACAGAGTTTTGTACTTTACAAAAGTATTAAGTTAGTTTCTTAGAGAACAGGCTTACCCTTTGTTTAGTGGTGACATACATGTAGTGAACATCACATTTCTGTAAAGTTGAAAGGGTAATTCAGACCAAAGAATTGTTTTAAGAACAAGTTACTATTGCTGTGCAGTGAGCCTGTTTTTTATAGCTGAAAAGATTTTTCAGCTCTATAGTTGAAAAGAGTTTTCAGTTCTTTAGTGCTGTTTTGCTTTCCTGGCAGGATTCAATCAGGGATGTCCACATCAAAGGAATAATGTATAGAGCAATTGAAGCAGATATTGGTAAGTACTAATGTGATCATCTATCAAAGATTTTTTTGTGGATACTTTAATGATCTTTCTGGCTTCCATATTTAAGATTACAAATTCAAAATTTTAAATGTTAAAGCTTGAAAGAGTTATTTCCACTTGTCTAGGGTGCATTCATTAAGTATAACCTCACGTTCTGAACCTTTGGTTGAATGTAGCGAAACTTCTCATGAAAAACACTTTTAATTAATTTTGTATTTTCCTCACTCCTCACAGAGAAATACATCTGCTATGCTGAACAAACTCGTGCGGTGTTAGCAAAGCTGGCTGACCATGGCAAGAAAATGTTTCTCATCACAAACAGTCCTAGCAGCTTTGTGTAAGGGAACAGTTGTTCTCTGTTCAACTGTATTTTTTTAAAGGATGGGGAGGCTGAGGTTCTCAGATGTAATTCATTATATTGTACAAAAAACTGCACTTTTGTTATGCTTCACTATTAATATTCCTCTGCCCTTCTTAGGGACAAAGGGATGAAGTTCATAGTTGGCAAGGACTGGAGGGATCTCTTTGATGTGGTCATTGTGCAGGCTGAGAAGCCACACTTTTTCAATGATAAGCGAAGGTGGGTGTTGAGTCAGAAAAGAATGATTCAAGCATCTTATTCTATATAAAGCTATAGAGTGTGTTATGAGATAATTTGGGTGCAATGTAAAATGAAACGACACTTGATGAAATGCTGTTTCAGGTCATTACACAATGCAGCAACACCCAATGCTGAAGTCCATATATTTACCATTTTTTATGTACAACATAAGAAAGCTCCGGTAGCTATTACAGGTCTACTGATCTGAGTTAAGGTCACAGAAGCTGTTTTTAACATCTTAGCTTGTAAGCTGGTGAAGTGTGTTCCTTCCCTAACAAACCCAAGAATTTTTGGTGCCTTTCAGAATCATCCCCTTATCTGGAAATGGATTTTATTGCTTCTGGTTTTGTTTTATCATACATGATGTGTAAAGGGCAAGACTGGCTGACAGACTGGAATATTTAGATTAGTTGCTCAATTAAGTAAACACATTTGTAATGCATGTGCATTACTCTTACACTCGAAAAAGACTTATTCCTTTGTGTATTTATGATTTCAAAGCAAGGTAAAGGGAGGTGGGATTTTTTTCCCCTATACATTTAAACTTAATTTTCAAAAGAACCGCTGTATGTCTCACTCGCAGTCCTCTGCCTCCTCCTTCAGTTGTTCAGTTGTAGAAAATGAGGTACCGGGCAAGATTTTTACCCACCTCTGCGTTTTTGGGCTTTTTTTCTCTCCTTGATGGCATACCATTCACAATTTCTTCCTCTTGGTCTGGAATCCCTGCCTTAATTCTCAACAATTGTTCTCAAACTCTATTACAAATGTAATAGGTATACTGGACAGATAAATTGCATTGCACTGGCTAAAGCTGAAGTTGCAGAACTTTGATTTTTCTATTACAAAATGTTCAAATGCTAGAGGAAATGTTTTCCTTTTGAAAGTTGAGTATTTTTTAATATTAAAATTTTAATCTCCTCTTAAAAAGTTACAGACTTTCTACAGCAATGTAACAATTATGTATCATTCAATTCTAGACCATTTCGGAAGGTGAATGAAAGGGGAGTGTTGCTTTGGGACAGAATTCACAAGCTACAGAAAGGTCAAATTTACAAACAGGTATACTTTCAATAAACTCTTTCAGTTAAAATTTAATACTTACTTCCTTGAATCCCAAGCTTCTTCAGATATCATAAAGGCTTCTAAAAAAGCAGGTATATTTTTTAAGAGTGTTATTTTAATGATTGAAGTGGTGCAAATTCATTGTTGGTAATGTATGTCTGCAGTTTACTTGCCTCTTGAAGGGATAGTATTATTTAAATTGCCTGTAAAATTTGGGTTTCATAATATATAATCTGAAGACAAGGTTTTTGACAAGAAAATATACTAAAATCCTTTCTCATGTTTGTGAAGATGCAAGTTGCATGCTGCTACAATGTATATGTCAATGTATAGTATAATGTATTGTTTTTGCAGGGTAACTTGTATGAATTTCTGAAGCTTACTGGCTGGAGGGGCTCTAAGGTTCTCTACTTTGGTGATCACATTTACAGTGACTTGGCAGTAAGTAGTTTACTTTAACAAAATAGGATAAAAGTTGTGCCTTTTTGTGTTTCTCTCTTCATCCCCAGTGATTCAAAATAACATTTTCAAAATCAATTTTCATTTGAGATTTCTAAGCAGAGTAAATTTTGAGTTTGAAGTTTGGCTTAATTAAGCCATATTGCTTGTCTTGCAGCAAAACAAATTGGTGCTGTGAAAGGCTGACTGTGTTTTCCACCTGACTTGTAGCATTTAGCTTGTTTGCAAACTGCACTCAGGAATGTGTGAGTTTGTATTCCTGATGCAGATTCTGACTGTGTCAGCTGTAACAGAGAGTAAACATAGATATCCAGACATATGGGATATGGCTGATTGGGATGACATTTACTACCAAATATAACAAAAGATCAACAGAGTCAACTGTTTTGAATGGCAGTAGGCTATCTTTCTGTCATTAATGGTAAACTTTCATTCTTCCCAAGATCTTGTTATGGTTTGTAGCCCCACTATCCAGGTGTTTTTTTTACCACCTTGTGAGCAAATGTACCATTACTTTTTACTTTAGAATAAAGTGTCCACTGCTTAATTTTCTTGTAACTGATAGTGTGTGAATGCCTGGATATAACTTTCCACTGCCATGCTGGAGTAATGTTTCAATAGCAGCAGCACCCCCAGTATGCTTTTATAAGGGAAGGTAAATGTGGGTGCTTCAGAAGGCTGAGGGCCAAAGGAAGTTGGTCAGACAAAGACATAGTTCTGTTCTTCTCTGCCATGATGGAGGAAGGAGTGCAGGTTGCAGCTGCCTCATCCTGTAATTTTGGGGAGAAACTTGATGGCTGGGGGTCCTGATAAGAACCTTCTGCCAGCTGAGTGTATGGGTAAATACCACAAACTCAACACACAGTTTCCTCTGGACACTTCTGAGAGCAGCAGAGGTCTCATCTGCATGAGGAATTTCCAAGTGTTTGCTTTAAACCTAGTGATTTAGAGCTTATTTGCAAGTCCTTGTGTGTTCTCTGTCTCTGAAAATGTGGGATTTGAAGCTTACTCTGGTATCAGAATCTAATGCCTGTTGGCACAGTCAAGTCCTGCTGTTTAATTTTTCTGCTTACACATAAGTAGTAATTAAATTAGTGCCCCTTTGGGATAAACAACGGTCAAATTCTTCAGTTCTTTTAAGTAGTTCTTTTAAAGAATACTAATACTTGTATTTTGTAATTCTTTCTTGATAAATAGGATTTGACCCTGAAGCATGGCTGGCGGACTGGTGCAATTATTCCAGAGTTACGGTCAGAGATTAAGATCATGAACACAGAGAAATACATTCAAACCATGACCTGGCTGCAAACCTTGACAGGATTACTGGAACACATGCAGGTCTGTTCTGTCTGTGTGTAATCGGCTCTGTATAGCAGAAGGGATCCAGCCAAGTTTTTAAATGCTGGACATTAATGTTGCAAGTGCTTTGTATCTTCTTAAAGTACACCAGTTTGACTGCAGAGAAATAAATGCCATTATTTGTGTGGCTAAGTAGTAAGAGTTTTACCAAAAACTTGTTCCCTTCCTCCACTTGTCTGGAGGATTCCTGATTTCAGTTGTTAAAAAAGCACATGAGTGATTTCTGTATACTGATACCTTGTTAACTGATAAGGGCTTATTAGTGGAAAGACTCATTTGCAAGGGCATCCTTAGTTACCTGTCATCCATACTTTGCATTCCAGGTTTACCGTGATCCTGATTCGCAAATGATTTTAGAAGAATGGAAAAAGGAAAGAAAGGAAATGAGGTAAGACGTGGGAGATGAAGAATTTCCAATAGGCTTCATGAGAGCCAAGTGTGATGTATGTGATCTCTTCCACAGATTTCAGGCACTTAAGCATTTTCATTTAGATGATTTCTTCAGATTACATACAATACATCTTAGAATATGCAAAAACTGTGTTCTCCACTAGGCTGGCGTTAGATCAGAGGGACAGGTTACAGAGCTAAAACTAAAAATCTACTGTCATGAAGGAGCAAACCTTAAATGCAGGGTATGTGAAGTGCACCATGTACTATCAGCAGCCTTCCCCAGAAATGTGGAAGCAAATGAAGTGGTAATGATACTTGGCAGTGACTAATAACAGAAATTAATTCCAAGATGTCCTTAAACTTTTTGTGTACATTAATCCAAGCCTTTGCATTTTAAAAAGTCTTTTGCATTTGAGAGAAGTGAATGTCGTTAAGATTTAGATGAAGGCAGAAGTCTTCTTTCACAGTCTTTGGAAAGAAAAGCTTGAGATGTCGTGTTTCTGAAGTGGGAAGCAACTTGCCACTGGTTTTAGTGGGAGAAATGAGAATCTCTTCTGTTCATTCCTGTGTTTCTGTTCATTCCTTTGTTTGGGCTTCATCTCTGCAAAATTTCTTATGTGACGTGTTTAAATAGTTTGAACTGAAATGGCAAGAGAATAATGCATAATAGGATAATAGGAGCTGCTTACTTCAGATTCTAGATGCTAGCTGGTAAAGAGATGTGTGCAAGTGTGTTCACTGTTGTTACTTTTTTTTTTTTTTAATTTTTAAAATTTTCTTAACAGAGAGATGAACAGAAATTTCTTCAATGCACGGTTTGGAAGCTTATTCAGAACTGATGAGAATCCAACTTATTTCCTAAGACGCCTCTCTCGATTTGCAGATATCTACATGGCATCATTGAGTTGTCTCTTGAACTATGAGCCTGATTACACATTTTATCCAAGAAGGACTCCTTTGCAGCATGAACTTTCTGGCTGGTCAGACCAGCTGTGCAGTGGTACATTCAGAATACCTTCCCTACAAGAGACAGTTCAGATGAAATAAGCACTTGACTTGTTCTCTCTAAATGGGAAAAAAAAAATTTTTTCTTTTTCTTTTTTTTTTTTTTGAATGTACATGTATTTTATTTAAGTGACTTAAAATCTGTTATCTTGATTTAGATGTAATTCATGCTTGTTCTGATAAGCGTTGTACCTATTTTCTCCTTTCCTGCTCGGAGATGTGAAAACTCCTACACACAGAAGAGATGATGGACTACCAAAAGAGTGGACTAGGAGGGAGGGCAAATTTGAGAGGAAGGCTTGGTGGTGTTCTGAGGATGATTGTTTATGTCTGTTCATCGGAAATTCTGATCTGCTGCCTTGTGGTTTGCAAAGAAATACTTATCCTCTCAGTTCTGGCCCTGTTCAGAACCCCAGCTGGAGCCCATAATAGATCTTGGCACTGAAAAGCTTAAATCCAGTATTAGTATTTTAGTGATACACAGTTTGTGACCAGTTTCTGGTGAGACTGACGGGGATGGCATATGCCTTTTACCTTTCTTTGGTGCCACAGCTAGAGGCTTACCTGTACCTGAACCGACTGCTGCAGTGATTTGCAAGTGATTACCCCACTCTGCAAGTGATTACCCCACAGGCAGGCTCAGGCTGATGTGCTTTTTTTCCTCCCTGTACACTTTCTGGTCTTAGATCTGTGCTTGAGCCTACAACTGCAAGTAGCAGTAACTTGGGCTGCTTCAGCTTCCTTTTGTTAACTTTAAGGCACTTTCCTTTTCAAGTTTCAAAAGACTTTTAAGTGTCTGCTCTCTGACAGTAAAAGCTATTTTAAGAGCTTTTGCATTTTGATTTTCCAAGTGGAGACAGATCTCTGTCAGGCTTTCAATCGATCCTACATGCTGCTTTTTAAAATTTTAACTGTGTCTTACAGTGGTATGCAATGTGGTTTTTCTGTTCCCTAGGAGAGAATGTATTTCATGTAGTTTTCAGTAATCCAGTCTACATTCAAAGTAAGCATGCAAAATGGACACTGAATTTGAAAGAAAAATTAAGAAATGACAAAACAAAACCTAGGCTTTTTATTCTTTAACTTAAGCCCTGAAAGCTGAATTGGGGGTGGTGGACAGTTTGCATCAAGCAAAACAATTTTGGTGGTGCAGGTGGGAAGTTCCACTGCATTCCTGAAATTTCAGGTAATTTGAGATTGGAAACGCTGGGTAACAATATGCTCCAAAGATTTGAGCTGAAAAATGACTACTTTTGCACAAGGAAAACATCTTTTCATGTTTTTCCGCAAACTGGCACTTTATAGATCTGCTATATGTTGTTGTAAAATAAGGATGCTTTCCTTTCTCTGCAGACAAAGAAAACATTTTTTAACTGATGGTTCTCCACCCCAGACATTTTAGAAGACATAATATAATTAATATTTTTCAAATTTTAAGTATTAAAGGCTCTGTTTTTAAAGGTGGTGTTTTTAAAAGCATATAATTAACAAAATATATAACATTTGGTATGTTTCTATTAATTTTGGGATATCACTTGCCTTCCTACCTTGATTGTCAGGTAAACAAACTTTTGGTGACCCAAAAGTTTTCTTGTTGGTTTTTTTTTGTTTTTTGTTTTGTTTTGTTTTTGTTTTTTTGTTTTTTTAAATCCTGTATTATGTACAAGTACCTATATTGAAATTCAATGCAGTATCTTTCATACTTTTAAAAGCATGTCTGCAAACTAGGGAATGTATTGTGATCTAGCCTGCATATGTAGTTTTCCTGTATGCTTGAAATCAGTCTGACATCCTCAGAAGTGGTTATAGATGCCTGTGGTTTGCTTGTGCTCCTGTTTCAAACTGAATGTCCAACACCCGTGCAGGCTGTGTATTTGACCAGATGACTTTACTTGAAATGAGCAAGTTCATCTGACAGTCCTGCTGTTTTGCTGGAAGAAAAAGATAAAGTTTTGCAGGATGTCAGTTTGGCTTTATCAGGAGAGTTGTTTGTGGGCCTGTGTGAGAAGTATTTAGCATAATTTGGTAATGAAACGTGGGGATGGAAATATGCCCAATTTGCCTTCAGCTCTTCATCTTAATGTTCAGCTAGAACTGAACTTGGTGTTAAATGTGTGTAGCACCTCTCGTGCTCCAGGGATTTCCATGTACCCTTTAAAATGATAAACAAGCCCAAACCACTGTGCATTCTCCATCTTACTACTGGCAGATAATAATATTAATATTTAGTTCTGCATTATTGAATTTGTTAATGTTTTCTTGGTTATAACTGTGATGTTTTTTCTTTTAAAGCTGGCTAGGTGTCAGTTTTCCTAATTTTCCTGCGTTAAGCAGGAGCAGTTTTAATTGGGTCGGATGATGTTATCCACAGAATACACTTTTTGTTTCCATATATTATTTCCTCTCTGTCTTCCTTTTTCTTAACTTACAAATCAAACTTGTGTGCAAAGCTATCTTACAATGGCCAGCTGAAGTAAAGTCTTGTTTATATTGCATGACTTCTCAAAATAAACAACACTGCATGAAGAAAAAATTAAAGGAAGGTTATTATGTTCCTTTAAAACAACCCACCTACATATCATAGGAATTTAAATGAGAGTTTCACAGTGTATTATTTATTTTTCAGTGCTAGAATACTCTTCCATAACTTGTAAAAATGTCCTGCATTTTTGTAGTGATTTCACCTTGGCACTGTCTGTATTACTTATTTTAACCTTGTTATGTTACTGACTTCAAAGAGGTTTTTGAGGATGTTTTAAAGGACAGTGTTTCATTATATTAATTCTGGGAGTATAGTTCTTTGGAACACCAAAGCAAGAAGTTTTCATTCTGTTCTATCAAACCCACAGAAGAGTATAGTCTGTCACTGAAAGAAGAGTTTAATGAACTGTTGAACTTTTTTGTGATAAAAATATTTAATGATTATTATAAAAATAAATGCTTAGATTTTATCTTTGGTCCCAATGAGCCTTGATGTTTTCTGTCACTGAGAAGCAGGAAAGAACGTGAGTTGAATTAATTGGAAAACTCTGTGAGGAAAACTCACCTAAAGGTGTGTGTGTGTGTGTGTTCTAAAATTTTTAATATCTTATAAAACAAGCTGGGGGGGCAGGGGAAGAGGCTAGGGAAATTAAGTCTCTTTCATCCAGGCATATTCCTGGATTAGATTCCCTGAGCTGTGCTTGAGAGCTGCATCAGCAATGATGGATTTGCCTGCATACCTTATTCTGATAGAAGATTTTTGTGGGGTGTTTTCAGAGGTTACTAATGCTTTCCAGCAGTGACACCTTCCCTCTTGCCAACCCCCCACCTGGCAGACACCAGGAAGCAAATCATAGGGAAATGTTACTGCTGCCAGCAATAAAGTCTTCCTTTCCTTGCTATTTTGTGGTTTCTATAGTATTCTCACCATTTGCTATAATAATAATATATTGAGGGAAGGAAACAGAAGCAAATCAAACTCATTTGATTCATTTCTAGAAGTATGGTGAAAATCACAGCTGGTATTGCTGTGCATGAGCTGAAAGGCAATGGTCACAGGCTTGGTAAAAATATGGTATGAGAACAAGCAGGTAGCTTCTGCTCCTCTCAGGCCTAAAAATCTGGGTGTTGACATGGCATGACAAGGGTACATTCATTTTTGTCTACTTTCACTTTTTCAAATGAAAATTCATTACTATTTAAATGCTTTTCTACCACCTGTATTTCTTGCTTAAAGCTGCTACAATTACTATTTCCCTTTGTAGAAGGAGGTGTAAAAACCCAGCCAAGAACAGAAAAGCTAGAGGAGGCAAGTGGGGCAGACAGGGTGCCTATGTCTCTTGTACAATTGTTGCAAGAAAATATATTAGGAAAAAATCCCTTAAGTTTAAAAATAAAGAGCTAACATGTCCTTTTTCATACCTGCTGGCTGTAGTTGTAACTGAACCAAAATGAAAGTGTGGACTAGGAGTTCTAGGACATGTAGGATATTTGCCAAGTTAGCAGTGTGTTTGAGGCCATTATAAGTCTGTGCAGAAGAATAAATGCAGTTAAATAGAAAGCTAGTGAAAGTCCAACTTCTTGCAGACAAGTGTCTGTCTGGTTCTGGGTGGGTCAGTTGAGACTCAAGTCTGCATTTGGCACTCATTGTTGGTATCACTCAGAGACAGCCACCACTTCTGAGGGTGCTAACTCTGAGCTCGGTATCTTAAACAAATCTGTGCTCTTCTGGTTTTAAATTTATAACAAGATTATATTTCCTGAAATGTATATGTACTGTTTTTCTCACAGTAAGTGTAAATAAGAATGTGTTTTATAATTGACTAATGCCAAATTCAGTGCTTAATTCTGATCATGAGGACCACTCATCACAAGCTGCTGCTCATCTGAATCCTGTAAAACAGAAGAGAAAAAAAATCAGAGTTGAACATTGCGATAAGAAATTAAACTCTTTCTGGCAAATTGGTCCATATAGATGACAGAGTTTGCACACCTGATACTTTTGCACCAAACAAGTCTTTTTACTGGATGCAAAAAGTCTTATTTTGATTTTAGACTCTGTATGTACACGAGAGTTTTGCTAACTTGGACCATCGAGGCTATTCAGGTATTCTGGCTTTACAAATCTTTCTGTTCCTTGTCTCTCAGCCTCTTTGCCCTTGATTTTTTGCAGAGTGCTGGCATGGCATGCAGCTGTGTTTGTAGCAAAGAGAAGGACAGACAAAACTAGAAGGCTTTTGAAGTATTTATAGACACATCACCAGCATCCAGCAGCATCTGAAGTCAGATTTCATTCATCTGTCTTTGAAGGTAGACTTGAGATACAGCTTTAGACCCCAGACCCAAATTCTAGCAGTGGTGAGACAAGAAAGGCAGGAACCTGAATGGTGTTTTCCCTGTTTTTGTTTTTTTTTTTCTAATTAGACATTTTCCTTTCATAAGGTCATTCCCTCTTATGACAGTGTTAGTTGTATCTCAATCTTAAATCAAAATGAACACTCACTGAGAAAAGGTCGTAGGCAAGTTCTGATGGAGTCAGTGCAGAAGAACAACTTTCATATGAGGGGTTGGTGATATTTGAAGGCTGTGACTTGTCCAGCGATGTTACATCAGTGTCATCCTTTGACTACATAATCAGAGAAACTTGCTTAAAATCCAGGCTTCTAACAGTGCAGTAAGTGAGGCACTTGAGCTTCACTACGAACTGGTGCAGTGTTGTGACTGAACTGGCTTTATCACCCCAGTCAGTGGCCCTGGGCATGAACTGTGTCCTGGGTTGTCATATTATTCCAGGTCAATTAACACTGATCACTGGTACTTATTTTATTTTTTTTCTCTCACTTATTATTTTTAAACCCTTGGCAAAGAATGAGTGAAGAAGCGTTGTCCTGACACTGTGCCAGGGATGAAATATATCTGGTTGGTCCTGAGCACTTTGCTTGCAACTGTGTAAAAAATAAGCATTTCTCCTGGCTTATGGCTCCTGCTTTTATTTCTAGAAGATGATTTGTATTATGTAGGGCCTAGAATAGGAAGTGATTTCTGGTTACTTCTAGGTAGGTTTTCTTTTGGATTGACTTTGCTGTATTTTGTGACTCTTGTCATACCTTGTCTTTGAGTACTTTGTCTCATTTAGCATCACTATGATACTATGTGAAGCTAGCACAGTTAAGAGAAAGCAAATAAAAGAGTGTGTAAGTATAAAAATTTGCACTTTTCAAACCTGGCAATCATTTCTATTTCCTTGTCTTTTGAACCTGACCTTTTTCCTATGAAATGTTTCAGCCTCCGGAGGAACAAAGCCATTAGCAGTGCCATGGAGGAGGGGGCTAGAGAACAGGTGCTCTTTCAGTGGTTGTAATGACCTGCTTCTCTAAGAGAGAGTTTTCTGGTGAGGAAAAGACTTCTGCACTGGTGCTGTGCAGCTATATAAGCTTTTGGCTGGTCCTAGGTGTTGGAAGTATCTGTGAATGGGCACCCTAGAGGGAAGAGGTCTGGGGGAGCAGTAGGCAAATACAGTCTTGTTCCCAAGACAAGTGTGTGAGCCTTCCCCTCTTTCACCATGTCTTAGTCTGAATGGCTCAAGTGGGAAGGTATTAGTAATGTTTCTACTTTAATAAAATGCAAGGAGAAATAGTGAGTTTGGGAGGTGTGGTGGGTCTGGGCTAGAGCTGCCCCCCTTCTTTGTGTTCTTGTCTGCCACCTACCTTGAAGTGCTGGAAGACTGTGTTTCTCTTCCTGAACCTGAGGTAAGAATATCCAATAAAAGCCACAATTCCAGTAACCAGGCAGATGCCAAAGAATATTCCTGTTCCAGTACTGGCATGGAGAGGGACCTGGCAGCAAGGAAAAGAGTGAGTGAGCTACTCGGTAGGCACCTTCAGCATCTGAGCACTTGCAGGGTCCCTTTGAGATATGCACTAGTCCTGAAATGCTTTTGTGCTCTATTTTCCTGGTATATAATTCTAGAGATAGTTAAATATGGCCTTTGATTGTAATTTTTTTTTTTCCTGGTACTGGACACTGTCTGTAATACAGCTTCATCTTGTTTGTTTTTGAAATTACAGAGCATGCCTAAGTGATCTTTTCAGGTCAGGTTTTTCACAGTAGCAATAGAGACTATGATGAGGCTGAAACCTCACTGGCCTGAGGAGGAGAAGTGGTTACCAAATTCCCTTAAACAGCTTTTGAAACCTGTGCTACAAACCCTATAGAGGGCTCTGCATGGGTTCAAGTTTATTCCCCCTTTCTTTGTGCTCTGGGGAGGTCTTGGGTTTTGCCAGCTCTTGGCTGCCATACTCTGGGCTCCCAGCTCTGGGAATTACTGACCAGGGTTCAAACCAAGCCACATCTGAGCTGACACCCATGATCTCCTTGCTGGTTAGAGGGGCTGCCAGCCTGTGCAGAGGGTGCATAGGGTTGGGTTCTGCCAGCAGCCCAATGCCTGCCTTCTGTAGGACATTCTGCCTCCAAAATATGGAAAGCCTTTAGTGTGAAATCATTCTTCAGTCAAACAGGGTAAAGTGTCAATCCAAATAACTGTATATATTTTATAAATATTTTAATAAATATGTAGGTGAAGGACTGAGGATATTTCACATCTGATCCAGGTTTACTCTGAAGGTGAGAAACATCTCCACTCTTTGATTTGCCTTCTGCAGTTCTGTGGCCTGATAGACTGTTACCATGAAGCTAACCTGCAGGTTTGGGGTGGTGATAAGTTTGAGGGATCCCAGAACATGCAACCACTCAGGCTGGAATCTCCCAAAGCCCTGTGCAATTTGCTGTCAATACAGGAGGTGAGGAAGAGTCTAGAAGTGGATAGGAGGCTCATATACCTTTACTCTTGCTTTTCCATGGGATGCCCTTGCTCCATTGCCTCCTGACTAGAAAACTAATTATTAAACTTACCCTGGAGAAGATAATCACATCTTTGTCTTAATAGATACGTTATCTTAATTTTTTGGAAAACAAAGTAGTTTACATGGTGCAGCTGGACAGCTAAATATTATAAAAGCATTATAGCATGTGAAAGGTATTATCAAAGCTGTAATATCATGCTGTTGTAGACTGACAGAAATTGCCTATTATTTTGAATAATTTTTTTCAGGCAGTAATTTATGCTTTTACCCGAGTGTGTAATTTCCTATTTGTGGGGATTGCAGGCTGCAAGGGATTTTTGTGAACAGAGATTGTGCAAACATATTTCTGAGCTTCCAACCAAGCAGGCTGGTTTATGAAGGAGAAAGGGTTGCTCAGAACAAAATGAAGTTGAGAAATAAGGTATTAAATTTGTGGATTAAATTTGTGGACCAAGGAGGCAGCTGGTTAGCCACTTCTGAAAGTAGATCTGGGATGGCTGGGCTGTAAATATTATGTGAGGTCCCTCCAGAACATGGAGAGAAGGACCTTATTCTGATCCTGCTGAATTACCCTGATGGAAGGGAAGTTTTTCAGATTAAATAAGCCCATCTTGAGCCTGTGTTGGGCTTTTACAGAGCACCCTGTGTTGAATAAAGCTGAGGAAACCAAACACTGCACATCTGAAGACTTGATTAAGCAAAACATTTTGTACCAGAAAAAAAGGGTGCTTGCTGTGCATGTCTTCCAGGGGCAGCAAGGATCACTTTTGTGAAACATCCCAGTTGCACTGCAGGTGGGCAAAACATTTTTCTTCCCTTTTACACAAAATAGTAAACTTGGCTGTTGAGAAATAAAAAGGGCAATGTAGTGTTTTGATTCCATCTGGAAGCAGTGCAGCTGCTAAATCAAATTGCCCTCATGGAAAGGATGGCACACCTTTTTTTTTTTGAACCATGCTGTTTTGCCTAAAGCTGTTTGGTTTGGGCTTTCTAATGGGAGACTCAGCTGGATAACTGTTCAGCTCATGCAGGAAAAGCCTTCTAAATTTTGAAACACCTTGTTGTTTTGGACAGGAAATGAATGCAAAGCCAAGAGTGAAAAAAAATTATTAGAAGCTTGAAAGACCTTTTTTTAAAAACTGAAATGGAGTTTTATAAAACCTCCATTATGAAATGGAGTTCTTATTTTATGTAAATAAATTAAATGTGGGAAGAATTTGTTCAGATAGAAACATTTTTCAAAAGCTTCACTGGCACCTTGTTTTCAACATCTAACTTTTTTTCCAAGTAACCTTTAAACCCAAACTGTATACATAGAAGGGGGATATATGAATGTCAACAATGAATTTGGAATGATATAAGCCACAGCCACCTCCCACTACCCCCAAAAAATTCACTATGTACTTACAGGTGCTGGCGGAGCCTTTAGAGGCTCTGAAATGACATGGATTATCCCATTGGAAGCAATTATATCCCATTCAACAATAGCACTTCTGTCCACGTATCTGATCTCACTCTGCCAGAAGAAAGAGCAATGAGAACTGAGCTTTGACCCCTTCTCCTTTTCAGACTGAAATAAACCTTAAGATTGTTTCTTCACCTCAGTTACTGATGCACAGAGAAGCATTTCATGGGGTGCTCACAGCTGCTGCTGCTTTCAGAGCTGAGGATGCCATTTGCGCTGAGGATGCTGGATGGAGAGAGCTGGCTCCTACCTGGAGCTCCTGCCTGCAGATTATGTGGTGGCCTAGCATCAGTGAGCTGCAGCATGGTCTCACTTGGCAGCTCATCAGGATGTGAGAAGGGAGAAGGATGGAATCAACCAATTGCCAGCTCAACACTTCTCTAAACTCTGCTGATAATGGCAGTCCTTGACTGCTCCAAGCTGACATCCTGAGTCTCACCAACATTTTGGGAGGACGGGTTCATGGGTGTCTGCACTATTGTAAAATCTGCTTCAAATTGCATCCTAGCAAAATGGTTTCTCCTCAATGTGCAGAATCAGGAGCTGCTGCCTGCTCTTGCCCCTGGCACACCAGGGTGTACGCTGATGCTGGAGCACACAGTGATTTTCCTGTGCCCAGGGAGGAAGGGGCTTAGCTGTGGTGGCACTGCAGAGCAGTGTGGGAGTCACACCATGTCCTCCTCCCTGTCCCTCAGCCCTTTGCTGCCCTGTCAGGGTCCCAGGGAAAGCTTGTGGGCTCTGATCTGGTGTGCTGGGATGGGTGGGTGCTTGGCTGCCTGTATGCATGGAGAGAAGCTGCCACCTCACCCTCCCACCCTGGCACCTCACTGAGTGTTACTGCAGCCAGAGGAACCAGGGGCTTGCTCAGGTCCTCCAGGGAGGAAGAAAAAGCTACAAATTTCCAAACACCTTTGAAGGCAGGAAGAATATTTACGTTAATGGGCTCAGAGCATCCTCTTGGTAGCTTTTGAAGAAAGGAGGATTTTTCTAAGGAGAAGCTCTTCCAACTACTAGATCAAAGTGATTCAGAATTGCTCATAGCATGCTAATGAGTGATACAGGTAAGCCCTTTGCTGGTGCACCTGATCTCTCAAGAGGGTATACTTTATTAATGTGATTACTATGTTTGAAGAACAGGGTGGTTTTAAAAATATAAATCAAGTGCATAATAATTTTCACACTAAAGGAGCTTCTCCTGAAAGGTGATGGAGGAATGGAGCAAAAGCAACAGATGAGTCATTTGTGCACTTGTTCATGAAAAGCTGTCCCCCAGCTGGCATGTTGGGCACTCATCTTCCCTTGAGTCCACCATCATCCTTTGGAGTATGTTTTAACAGCAAGGCCATAGGGTTTCTTATTTTTCTATTCAGCTACCACATCACCCAGAGCAGAGTTCCAGGCTCAGTCTTCAGGGGCTGCTGTCACAGTGTTCATTTGAAATGCTTGGTGGTGAGTATTTTCTTAATAAAAAATGAAAAACCGTGTGATTTCATAGTATATGTTCCCCTAAAATGTTAAGGGATATATTCCATTTTCAAAAAGGTTATCAGACTTTGTATTTTCAAAACACTGAAATAGTAATAAAAAATGCAAGCCATTGTTTTGTCTGTTCTTGCTCTGAGCAAGGCTGTGCTGGTGACTCCTGCTTCTCCCAGGAAGTTAACAAGAAACTTTATAAAAGCCCATACTTTTCTTCAATGATAAGCTCCTGCTCTCATCTTTTTTCTTATCCCACTGCCACCTCCCATAATTCTGCCAGGCCAAGAGAAGGGTGAAATCAAGCCCAATATCCCCATCCTGACATTTCTCTTGGCCACCCAAACAGCTTCCTTTGATTTCTGCAGGCCAGAGCTTGGCTGTTTACAAACTTGCAGTTTGCCAGCTGCTGTCCTGGAGCCTTCTGAAGCCAGCCTGTCCCTGCTGTCCCCTGTGACCTTACCAAATTGCTCTCTGGACTAGCGTGTCACCTGTCCAGAGGGCAAGGGAGCATAATGGAGAAAAAAGCAAGACGATGGGAGATTTGTTGCAAAGGTACCTCTTCAGAGGTGGGGGCTTTATGTTGCTGTCCCTTGGTGTTTGTAATGAGGAGTTTTTCCCCCAGACGAGTTACAAGAGTGGTTCCATTGGTCAGATCCTCATAGAACATGATGCTGGCATTAGATAAATGATATTCAATGTCCCTCCCAGAAAGTGTCTGCAAACGAGAGCAAAATACAAGGAATGTTAACTGATCTCTTTAATCCTCCGGATTTACCAGTAGGCTAAGTAAGTGCCTGTGACCTTTTTCCCTCTTCCCTACTAATGCTGCAGCAAGTGCAATGTGGGGCAAAGGCTCCTGGGAAATCTGGAGGCAAATAGTGGGATTTTCCCTTCTGGATGGCTTCTGTCTGCTGCCTGCAGCAAGTAGTGCCTTGGTTCTGCTGGGACAAAGGATTTTACTCTTGTGTGATGAGCCTCAAAGATAGTCCAAACAGCTTGAAGATGTGAGCCAGGGCATAAAGCCATGTGAATTGCTTGAGATAATGTTTGGTTGAAGGAAAGAAGGAAGTAAAGGGAAAGAAAAAGAAAGAAGAGAGGAAGGGAGGGAAAGAAAAGGGAGAGACGAAGGAGGTGAGAAATGAAGGAAGGGATGGAGGAAAGAAGGGAGCAGGAAAGGGAGGAGAGAGGGAGAGGAGGGAAGGAGAAGGGAAGGAAGGAAAGGAAGGGAAGAAGGAAGGAAAAGGAGGGAGGAAGGAAGGGAAGAGGATGGAAAGAAGGAGAGGAGAAAAGAAGGAGAGGACGAAAGAAGGATGGAACGGAGGAATAAACACAGAAGTTAAGCTAGGAACTGATGCTTTTAATGTATTTTGGGGAAATACCAAAGCTGTACAATGTTTTCTTCAAATAACTGCTTTTGATGTTAAAAAGCCAGGGAAGGCTTTGACTCAGGCAATCTCCTTTATAACCAGGTAACTAAAATCCCTGATGATAAATTCTCTGTAGTGCCCCAAAAGCTCAATAACTCTACATTCATAGCTGTGGAATAGAAATAGGAACAGTGAACTTGCCTCTTTCAGAAGTACAGTTTAAATTACGTGGAGTTACACAGAAGTCATGCCATACTAAGATTTTTTTGTTTGTGAAAGCTGGGATACAGAAACACATAAAGGCTATTTTAAAAATGCTATGGAAATGAAGAAGGAAAAATAAGAAAAAAATCCCCACCTTGTTCTCCCTTAACCCACTATCATTTGGGGCAAAGAGAGTGGCGTGCACTGACAGGTCCGTGAGGTACCGCAGGAACTCTCTTCCCTTCCTTGAGCTGTTGGAGTAAGCCATGATCTCCTAGGCAGAAACAGAATCCATCTTTACTGAAGGGCAGTTGTATGCTCCCCTGTGGGGAGCAGAAAAGATGAGACTGTATAAATAATGACAAAGAAGCCTTCTGTTATTAGCCATGAAGCAGCTCTGGCATGACATTACAAAAGAAGTTTGTATTCAAACCCCAGTTCTAGCTGCTGATTTGATGAGCACATCTTAAGCTGACTCACAGGAGCTGGGCCCTTGTTTTCTGTGAGGCTGCTTAGACATACAATGCCCTTCTGAGTAGTAGCAAGAAAGAGACCCTTTAATGCTTTGCCTTTTTCCCCAGCAGCCATTCAATGAAATTACAAAAAAAAGCACCCCACTCCTTGCGATGCTTAGAAAGCCAGTGGCTTAGAATGTTTTTTAAGAAAAAGCTGCAATAACATTTAATTCCGAAATGAGTCTCATAAAGCCAAAACCTCTTTGGAGCAGATAAAAAAATCCACCAGTGACTAAGTTCTGATTTTGATGCTGCAGGTTTGGACGTTACCTGCGAGTAAAACGGACCCTGAGATACAACCTGGTGGCAGAGCCTGCTTTGCTCTGCTCACCCAAGTGGGTGCCTAGAAGCTGTGGGCCGTACCGACAAGAAGTTTGTCAGCATTGGGAAGGACATCAGGACTTGCAGCAAGTTCCCACTGCAGGAGAGGCCATCCCCCACGTAGCCTGGCTTGCAGGTGCAGTTCACCTCTGGAAAGGACAAACACACAGAGAGCACTGGCACACACCCTTTGCTTAGAAGGCTGTACCTTGCCCTGTGCCTGAAAAACAACTTGAAGGCAACAGGTTATTAGTTTTTCTGAAGATTAAAAGAGGCAGAGGTGTTACCTGACAGCCTACCAAAGGAACCAAAATCCCAGCTGTTGTTCTGCTCTGAGCAGAGGGCTGCAGCAAAGGAACCTCTTACCTTTCTCCCTGTAGCAGAAGACATCCCAGGTTTCACTCAGGTTGACTCTTCTCCCATAGTCCACGATGCCAACGTGCCCAGAACCACAATTTGGGGAGGAGAAGGCAGTTGGGTAGCCTACTCTTTCGCCATCAAGCCAGCTGGCAGCACATAGGTGGTACCTCGCCTGTATCCAGCATGGCCATGAGGAAAAAAAACAATTGGGAAAAGAGCTTGGTGGTGGGTCTGGGGCTCTAGCAAAGAAATTGATGATCTGCCCCGGGGTGCTCAGGCAGCACCTGACCTGCCAGCCCTCTTTCTGGGGGCTTGGAGGGGCTCTGGCTGTCTGTCCATCCTGCAGACTGTGCAGAGCTCTGCACCAAGGGGTTGTGGAGACAGAGGACCCTCTGAAAGTCCTACAAGGGCCATAGAAGCCTTTTCCAGGAAAATTTTCTCCAGTCCCAGAACCAGACAAGATCAGAGGTGAGTGCGAAAGCCAAAGTGCAATCCTATGATGTGCCAGCCCCTTTTTGTTAGCATGGGAAGGGCTGAGAAACCGTCTCAGCACAGAAAATAAGTCCCTGGGAGTGTTGAAGCCCCACCGCTGGCTTTGCCGCTTAGAGGAAAATATTTAGACTATGGGACCTGCAGTTCAGTCTTCAAACTGAATCTTGTCAGGCAGCAGAAGGAGGTTTACATGCTGTAGTCCAGCCTTGCATTTAGCTTAAAGGTGTCACAAAATGGTGAGCATCTTCCTTCCTTTCTTTCTTCCTTCCTTCCTTCCGGGAAGGATCCAGGAAGGCAAAGTCAGTCTGACCCACTCTTCTAAAATAGGTTTTACAAACCCAGAGTGTGATGCTCATCCCATTGACAACAACTATGCCTTTGCATATGCAAGAAAAAAATATGGAAATGGCTCCACTAAGTGAACAGCATTTGGAGATTCCCAGAGCCTTACATTAAAAAAAAAAAAAAAATTAAGTATAATTCTGAAGTGCACATTTCTTTAGGAAGTACTAATAATTAAAACCTTCATGGAAACACTCTTAAGTCTGATTTTACCATCTCAGCCCCATACCACTGGAAAGAGAAACTTGGCAATTGGCTTCAATGCTGTATGCACAGGTGTGAAACAAATGAACAGCGTGAAACCTGCTCCCAGCCCAACACACCCTGATGCACAGGGAAAGGGAAGGAGGGAAAATGAAGCTTATTAGCAGAAAGCAGCTCCTTTGCTCCTCCCTCCCCATTTATACTCAGTTTAGTGTGCTCCCTGGATCTCCTCCCTCAGTGAGGCTGCCTCACCTTTTGTGCATACAGCAGCTGGTTATAAGTAGCGATGGTGGCAGACTCGTTGGCACAGGCCTCCTTTGCCTTCTCATAAGTCATTTTGTACTGCCCTTGGGGGGACCGTAAGTGGAAAACCCCAACTGTGGTATCTGCAAAGAGAGAGAAGAACCAGTTCTTCCTGAGGGAGGAATTTCCATATCTGGATCTGGAGTCAAATATGCCAAACCTGCCACAAAACCTGCGTGTTTTGTGAAATGACTTTAGGACAGACTGATCCCTCAGGGGTAACAGTTCTACCTGGGACATTTCTACCTGCAGTGCTCCCAGCTATTGCTTCACAAATCTGGTATCGCTAAGTGTGTAAGCACACATTTGAACTTCAATCTCCTCATTGTTTCAAGGGAACATTGGTAGGGGACTGGGTGAGCTTACAGACGCAAGGATCCCAGCCACTGGCTTCAATGCAGTGGCACGGGGACAAGGCTGTATTTGTCCATGGCATGCATGGTGTGCCATCCTCACCTTGGAAGTGGAGATCAGCACAGTCAGCATCAGGGTGGCACTGCCCGTTGTCTTGCAAGCAGCGGTCAAGAGGAAGCTGCATCACTGAGCAGTTCAGCCCATCACCAATGTAGTTATTTTTACATTCACACTTACGTTTGTCCTGAGGAGAGGGAATAAAAAAGGCCAGGGCAAGCACTTGGTTGACACAGAAGTGGTATTTCAAGGAACATTCTGAACTGTTAGAAAATTTTCACGTAATATACCCGGGAATGGAAAAACGGGAACGTTGCCACTAACAACTGTGATTCAACAGACCACAAACCCTGATGCTAACATCTGTTCTTCTAAGCAAAGCACTTACACATGCACTTGTGTGCTTTTCTGAACTAACACCAAAGTGTAGTTCTATCCACAAAGAAAAGAACATGTGTTGGAGAATTATATGACATGTAATTAAAAAAAAGTGGATGGTAAACTTGTCAAAATGGTATTTAAAATGACTGGGCATGGGAGCATGAAAGGAATTTAGCAGTTCACTGACAGTAATAAATTGAGAACTATAAACCAAGCAGGAGATGGTGACATCCAGGGACTGTGATGGTTGGCAGCTGGAACAGATAAGCAATCAGGCTTTTCCACATAGACCCCGGAAGATACATCAGGCAAGCCACACAAATGGAACAGACAGGTGATTCCAAAAGCACCAAGGCAAATGCTGGCCCAAGTCACCAGCACAGGTTTTCCTCAATAACACTGACTGCATGGGCCAAGGAAATTTGATTGTGTGGTTGCAGAGCTTTTTAAGCTGAGTCTGGTCAACCAACAAATGGCACTATTCTCCCAGCTGTCCCTAGTTTTAGCTACCAAAATATATTCAGTTTCAATCAAAAAACCTCCTATGGCAAACTAAGATATCCAGTTAACAAGAACTAAGAAGGGGACAGAAAAATGTCACATGCAAAATATCCTGTCTGCTGTAGTACCCCTTTCCCTAGAGCAAAGATGTTAAACTGTTTCTCAGCCCTCAGGTGAAAGGATACCAAGTGGCTGTAGAAAATAGGCTGGTTATTTGGGAAAAGAGGGACTTTGAGAGGAATGGGGTATGATCTAGCCAGAGAAAAGATTTTTGCTCGCACCAGGAAGAAATGCTTTGGACTTCTGTGGTGGTGACTGGAATCATTTGACTTACAGGTCCTATGACAGTGCAAATGGCATGCTCATGGCAGCCTCCGTTGAACCCATCGGCACAAGGATTTATTGGAAGGCATGTAAAGCCATCTCCTTTGTATCCTTTCTGGCAGCTACAGAAGACTTTCACCCCAAGTTGTGTGCAGTCAGCTGCCTTGTGGCACCCACCGTTGCCTTGTTTGCAAAGGTCTGCAACTGCATGAGGGAAAGACAACACATGAATAAGGTCTGCTTTTAAAGAGGATGCTCTTTGCAAAGACAATTCACCTCCAGATTTTTCAAGGCACACTAGAACACTGCTTTGGGAAAAAATAAAAAACAACCCTGTTTCAGTTTCCTGACGCATTCCTGAACTTGTGTGAAAGTTATCTATCCAATAGTGGTCTAAAGCCCTTTCAGAACATGTTTGATTTAATGCAACACAGCTGGCTGAGAAAGAAGGGCTGATTCTGCAGTGGTATTACTGGGGAACTGCCTTGCCCAAGGTCATGAAACAAATCCTGTAAGGGAAACCCTGCTGAAAACCCTGCTGTCTCCAAAGCCTGACTGAAGAGCACTTTTTGCTCATTCTCCTGCTTGGTAAAGCTTGGTGAAGCCAGCCACCTGCTTTGAAAAAAAACTGATTTTTTTTTTGCATCCTAATTTGTTTCACTAGCTGCATTGTGGAATTTTTTAGGTTTGTTAGCCAGCATGCCTTACCAGATGGTAATTGCATGCAAGTGCATGTTGGAAGAGGAGACAACCTGCTTTGTTTTATCAGGGTGTATGAGAAGGAGCTCACCTGTGCATGTGATCCCATCCCCATTGTAAAAAGGCTTGCACTGACATGTGTTGTTCTCTCTGCAGATGGCGTTGGCAGAGCAGCTTGGGGAGCACACTGGTGGCAGATCTGTGAGGAAGGAAGAACAGCTGGGATGAAGATGCTATTTATTTGTCAGTGCCTTTATTTCATGCAGAAGAAAAAGCCCTCATGCAGTCTTGCTAACGGGAAAAAAAATGTTGGAAATTTTTTTTTTTTTGACTGCTTAGCTCTTAGGTAATACTTTCCCTCATGTATCCCAAACCCCCTCCACAGGGGAAGCAGGCATTTGTATTCCCATTTCATGCAGAAAGAGATGGGATTGTGAAGGCTCTTGTTCACAGTCAGAAGCAAAGTTAGGGAAGCAGCTCATCTCTCCAGGCCATTGCTCCTGGGAGCTTCCTGAGCCTCCATGGAGAGTTTTTGACATTTATTAATCCTTTCCCTCACTTCTCTACACAAAACCCTCTGTTGCTTTGCAAGTGCTATCAACTCATGGCACAATGGGATGGAGTCTGTTGAGGGGAGGCAGAGACCTATTTTGGTTTCACAGAGCTGGCCAGTCCATCCAGTTTCACAGAAGCATCGTCCTGTTCCTGAATATCCTTCATCACACTGCCCATTGGTCTTGCATTGGCAGGCTGCAAAGACAACACAGAGGAATCACTTACAGAGCTGCTTTTGGGAAAGGGGGAAATCTTTCTCAAAAGTAACATCACCTGGTCTGTCAGTTTAGATACAGTATTATCCAGCAATAATTCAGGTAAATCTAACCTCATGGTTTTTCACCATGAATCCAGACAAGAAGTGACTCAGGCTTCCCAGAGTGGTTGGTCAGTCTCTATCCTTAGAGTTTTGCAAGCCCTGAGAGGATAAATCCTGAACAACCTGCTCTGAGCTCAGGGCTGACCCTACTTTGATCTGGGGGCTGGACTAGATACCTCCTGACACCTCTTTCAGCCTCAATTATCCTGTGGTCCTATGATTTTGTAACGGGAGCAAGTAGAATGTGGCTTTGGAAGTGAAAATGAGTATTGACCTCCATTGTGGTAGGGTTCCAAACTTCACAAAGGACTGTGACAGGAAGGAGTTAATGGCTGAGCTGAAGACCTGGGCTGATCCTGTTCTAATGTGTAGCAGCTGCTAACTGTGGGATGCCTTTTAGCCAGAGAGAAGTAAGGCACATAGAGAGTGTTTGGTTGTTGGCTGGAAGAAGGTCTGAGTAAGGAAGACAAATTTCAGGTTAGTGATCTTTGCTCTAAAACATGGGCAAGTTACCTGGAATGTATGTTTCAGGTTTTAGATAATTTTATGACTAAAAGCTTCTAGATTATTTTGCCTGTTGGAGCTCTTGTGCCCTGCAAACTGAAAGATGAGGAGCTGATTTAATCTACAGGTGATGTTTTCTTTAGGCTCTGTAATAACTTACATCCTTGATAAGGAACTACTGATAGCTCTTTGTTTTATAATGAAATGAAGTAGCATCCTTTCTTGCCTTATCGCTCCTCCTGGAATATTATTTTTTTAAGAGGAAAATGAGATGGGACTGGGGAAACTGGTTGAAAAATTGGTCCTGCTGACCAATTTTTTTCATCCTCTGGCTTTATTTCATTTAACCTAGTTTCTTATTTGTTGGCTAATATAATATAAATATGCACTAAAAAGAAGGGGTTATAGAACTTCTGTTAGATACCACAGTCTGGGTTTCAGACTAATAGCTCAAGCAGTTAATGCTGTGGTGTACTATAAACCAGATAAACTGCAAATAAGCATAATCCTGAGCATTGATGTCCAAACTTGGTATGGTATAATCTTTACGTGCACCTCATGATAACTACAGGTGCACAAAGTTAGGATAGAAGTAGAAGCCCCTCTGAAGGTTTTATGGTGGGAAAGCCTTGAAGTTTAAAGGGTGCTCTCAGTCCTGGTTCCACCTAGTTTACGCTTAAAAACACAGCAAAATGGATAATGTGAGCAATTTCTTGTCTGCTGTCTGTCTTTGTCTTCTCTTCTACAAAAGCAGTCCATAACCTTGGCATCCTGTTGCTAAAATGCTGTCATGGCTTTTATGGGGATGAGGGGAGAAGGCTGTGCTGTAGATGAAAACACTTGTTGATGGAGGTTTTGTCTCTAATGTACCCTACAAGAATAGGAGGAGCACTGCAGAGAAAGCTAGTAAAGGTTCTGTCTCACTACCTTCGTCTCCTCCCTTGTGAGACCCAGTGCCATCCTTCCATGCACAGAGGCACTTGGGAACACACTGTTAAAAGTGGGAATCATTTCTCAGTTTACTTCAACACTAACTGCTGCCAAAATAGTTCAGGGTTGACATAGGCAACAACATGGAAAGGAAACTTAAACATACGCCTGCAGTTGGAGCCGTATCTGCCTGGCAAACACAGCTCACATGAAGTCCCATTGAAGCCACTGTTGCAGTGGCACTCTCCTGTCCCGCTGTACCCGTCATCACAGGAGCCATGGTTATTGCACGGGGTCTCTGGGCCTCCTGGGCAAGCTGAAAAGTTTAAAAAAACCCTTTTTAGTTCAAGTGCATGTTTATTCATTGCCACTCTTTGTTATTTCTTGTACAATTCCTGTAAATGCATCTCTCTTGGGGCATGTAAAAGTAGCTGTGACACTGTGTCACAGCAGCTGTGTCCTGGTATCACTGACGTGAACCTGCTGCTGTGTTGAAAGGACTTTCAGCTGGTGACTAATTAAACTCTCTAAGTTGATTACAGCAGGGCAGTCTTTACAGCATTCATTTAGTTTGCTACTAGCATGGAGTTTAAAACTTGCTATAAATATGAAAAAGATTGGAGGAGAAAAGCAATAATACTTTCTGCGTACTCACAAGAGAGTTTTCTCACCTTACTGCTGGTCTCTCCTCACAACCCTGTCCCAAACCTACAGTTTTGCCAGGTGGGCACTATGCAGCCGTGCCTGGGGAGGCCATGGGCTGAAGGTGGGGTGCAGGTAGGGGGGTGATCCTACCTTGGCAGTCTGGCCCAAAGTAGCCCTTGCAGCACTTGGCCGTGTGGATGACCATGGAGCAGTTCCTACGGCAGCCGTCCCTCCGCAGCCTGTAGGACTTATATGTGCACCTCTGGATTCCTTCCTGGGAATCCCATATGCCAGCACAGAGGGGGGGAAAAATAACCAAAGAGGAAGGTGAGTGGAGGTTTCAATCTTTTCCTCTCTAAATCACAGTTTCCGATGTACACTGAATCAAATGGATTCATGAAATGTATGAAGGGTGCAGGGGTGAGGCCTCTGCCTTCTCTTTGATTGCCCCTCCTCCCACCCCCAGCATTTGGATGTTTGCCCAGGGACAGTTTTGTCCCAGAGCCTTTATAACATCACTTAATAGTGTGGTTTCACTGTTGAGAGTTCTCTTTTTTTTTTCTTTTTTTTTTTTCCCGAAGCAACTTATTCTAGTTTGCTTATGTGAAGTACAGGTGTTTGAGTACGTGAAGAGCAGGTTAGACTGCATACATGCAAGATTTTAATTTATTACCTTTGGTTTTGTCCCTGGAGGGCATTTAGAATTACTGAAACAGCTAACACAATGACCCTGTTGTACATAATGGAAAAAAAAAAAAAGTATATTAAAATATTGGCAACAAAAGGCTGTATAAAATTGACAGAAAGTCTGCTTTATGAGAGAAGCAAATAAGTGCAGAGAGCAGCATAGGCTTGTTACGGTAAAAACAGATTATAAGGATTCTGGAGAAAGAAGAGAGGACACTTGCAACGAAATAGTTGCATTAAGTTATTGCTGTGAAATTCAAGTAATGGGTTTTGATACCAGAATGTATGTGCTAGCAGAAGAAACTTTGCTCTGGATTTAAACAAGCAAGGAAAACATGGTGGATATTCTTCAAATATTGATGTGGGTTATATCAGATATGGATGTCTAATATGGACTAGAACTAACTGGCTACTTCTCAGGAAGCACTGGCCAGATCTGAGGAAATTGGATCTATTTCATTGAGCAATCACAAAACAAAAGGGAACTTGAGCAGATGAGATACACACAAGCTTTGATTTTATAATTTAAATAGAAATTCCAATAAGCTTTTTAAAGAATTTCTACATTATTCTTTTTTTTAATCCTAGCTAATTTTTTTTTTATATATATTCAAATGAAACTGAAGTAAATTTGGTCTTGAAACCATTTCAAAACTTCTTGGTTTTGGGATGCATCAAAATTCACAGAGGAAGCTTCCTCTAGGCTAGCAGTGCCTGTTCATGTGTGCTAAAAGCAAGAAAGGTGAGAGACAGAGAGCCTGGCTAACAGGCCTGGCAGCTCCCTGTCTCATGTCCTTAACACCTTGTGCAGCTGGGACAGCAATGCTGTTCCTTTGTAATTGGAAACTTCATGAATACAATCTTTATGACCAAATTTGCAGTGTGAATGTGTATTAATTTAAAAGCATACTGAGAAAACTCCATCTTTGCTCATACTTGTGCCTTTCATTTAGCATGGTTCTGGTCTGAGAAAAATTACTGAAAACACATGAGGGCTTTCTACGCTGCTCTTCACTGAGAGAGTTCATCCAGTGTGTTGCTGAGCGTGGATGCAGGATATGTTGTGTATCTCTTAGGAGTTATGCTGCATTTCTTAACCTTAGCTCTCAGCAGTAGGGTGGATGAAGCCAGCCTGGAGTGGTGGGACTCTCATCTCAGTAGTGCCAATGCTCCTGCAAGTCTTGCCCTGGTCTCTGTGACAACAGCGTTTGGCCTTTGGGTTGTGTCTTTTTCCAGTGTGAGGGATCAAAAAAGGGGACTGACCATGAAATCCACGGTGAAGAAGCTGTCGCAGCGTCCCCCCAGGCTGGGGTCTGTCAGCAGGCAGTCAATCCCATAGGCGATACCCCCATCAAACTCCAGCTGCCGCTGCACCACCTTGCACTGTCTGTCGTTCAGGAAAAGTGCACCCTGAGGGATGGGATGGGGACAGGGTGTGTGACAAGTCATGAGCCAGTATTCCTTGAGGCCAGGTCATGCACAGGTGTTGGGCATAACCCTCCCTCTGTAGGAATGCTCTGGATGCAAGTTATTGTGTCAAGCTACCCTGTTGGCAACACTGGTGGCTGCAGGGGCTCAAAAATACTCTGAGGCCTTCTCCTCCTGTAGCTGAATGCTATAAGCTCAGGGATGGGCAGATCTTTCCCCTTTTCTGATGGGGAAAGTGTACACATTGTGCACATTTAGGGTTAGCCATGTTTTCTGAGGAAAATTTTTGTCAGGTAAGACCTGATACATTTGCAATAGAAGATATGCATTTGTTCTGGTGTAACAGGCTGTGTGCATGCCTGCAATCTTACCTTGTAGCTGCTTACAAAACTGAGTTTGCATGCAGATGCTACATTCATGGTGATTCTGCCACAGCCATATTCATCTTAATAGTTTTTTATTGCATCTTTCGTTTTTAAGAAATTAAAATGTGCTGATATTTAAGTTCTGTGGTAACTGGGAGCTGTTTAGAACAAAAACCATCTTACAGCAGAGGAAAATGACAGCTCCAAAGAGTCTTGCAAACCACCTACTCTGCCGAATCTGTTGTGGGAGCTACTTCGGTTTTGTTGTTGTTGGCGTGGACTGGCAAAGATCAATTGAGTTTTGATGCCACTGACCATTTCTGGGGGCTATGTGCAGGCACAGTGGGGTCTGCATGAGCAGGTCCTGCAGCAGGGACAAGTGGTAAAGGTGCTGGGTGCAGGGTGAGCACTTACAATCTCCCTGTTATCCCCACAGCTAACGCTGAGGTTGGAGCCCTGCAGGGTCTTCAGTGAGGTGGAGCTGGGGAGCTGGTAGGCCAAGACCTGGGAAGGAAAAAGGGGAAATGGACGTGTCAGGGCTTGCACTTCTTGGCCTTGGTAATGCTCCTAAAAAGCAAGAGCTTACCGCAGCGTCACGGACGATGTGGAATTTGAGATACTGCACCAGTTTGTCAGTGTTGGATTTTTTGAAGAGGAAGTCCTGCTGCTCCTGCTGCAGCCCACGGATAGCTGCGTCCGTGGGCCAGAAGAGCGTGACGGGTCTGTGAATGGGATCATTGATCACCCCAAACAGGTTGTTTTTCTGCAACATACCAAGAAAAGGGGCGCGGGGAAGGATTACTGTTCCATCCAACACAACGCTGACCCTATGGAGTTAATGTATAACTGTGTTGCAGTGAGCTGCTGGGTCACTGGCCTGCAAACATCCTGGCTTTAAAAAACAGACACCAAAGTTGAGCTGCTCAAGTTGAGTTGACTTCTCATACTCAGAACTTGAGTCAACTCAAGTTGACTGAATTCTCAAAAGTGCTTCATCACCCAGAGTTGCCCATTGAAAAGCAGGCTGACAGCCAAACTTTGGGCTCAAAAAGTCATACTTGGGTCAAGCCTTATTTTGAAATAATTTGAAATACGGTAGGATGGAGTTGGTTTTGGAGGAGAAAGGTGGCTGTGGGACTGGCTGACATTCCCCCCACATCTGTGGGAGAGGTGTCACAGGTGACCACGGTTATGTACTGTGTTGTGAGCCTTTTGGCTCTACTGAACACTATCCCACCTGTGATGCCATGTGCCGTGTCAGTGCTCTTGTGTTTAAAAATAGTATTTGAAACTTTTGCCCAATGGCTGCTGTCTTCTGTGTCCTTACCTCTAGCAAACTGCTGAACAGGGTGTATCCATGTTTGGCTGCAACCATTTTAAGGCTTTCCTAAAAAGAAAAGCATATTCAGAAATTTATCTAACAAATACATTATATGGGTATTTAAAAAGCAGGTATTGCTTTACCCTGGAAATTGCTTTTTGTTATGAAACCAGTGCCACTGTAAAAACCCTGCATAGCTGTTCTGTCACACCGTTCTTAGTATAATTGTAATTTCTGAATGAATTTTCAATATAATATTTAACTTATTCAGCAGTGCAAAATGGTATTTGTACAAGGTCTTTTTAGTATACTTTTTGGTACAATTTATATGATTTATATATATAATGGTAGCTGTGGAAAAGCCACTGAGTTGAGGATGGCAATGAGCTGCACATACCTTCTTAAGGGGGAAATCCTGCATGTGTGATGGGACCAGGATCTGGTTTATGACATGGATCACACCATTTGTGCCAACAGCGTCGCTGAGTATAATTTGAGCTTTGTTGTTCAAAACCAGTGAGTTCTGTAAAGACAACAAAATTACATTTTCTGTGGAACCTTGTGGATGGGTGAGGCCAATGCCTTGTTTCTTTAATATGGTGAGCCCAGATGATCCTTTCTTTGTAGCAGAGTGCCTTCACTTTTAATAAGTTGCCCTTTGCTTTTTCAGACTCTTATGCTCATAAAGCCAGAATCTGAGAATATGACAATTTGTGAGTGTCATCCAACCCCATATGGCAAATAAATGCTTCAGCTAAATGGGCAACCTTTAATGCTCTTTATTTTTACACATGATTTGGCAGTGATTCAAATTTTTAAAAACAGATGAATGAAAGCAGTGTGTTTCTGTCCCCTGCCTCTTCATGCTCTGTTACCTGAGAGGAGCTGATGTGTATCGGGTCCCCATGGAGAGAGGTCATGTTGGTGATTGTCATCAGGTCACTGTACAACAGACTGGCACAACCCACAATATGGTACCGGAGGATTTGAGCCATCACTCCTTTGGCAATCCATTCTTTGACCTGCAGCAGAAAGCAGAGGAGTTGAAGCAGCTGAGAGACCTCCATATCCAAAAACTCCTGGCCAGCTTGCCAAAAACTTTTGACTTTCTTACTTACTCGTGGGTCGCTGTTTAGTATGTCTGTGTGAGGTACAAACAGGGTGAAAGGGCCAGGGCCTGCAATATCTCTGATAGACAAGGCCTGCCAGATTAAAGAAGACAAATCAGGAATGAGTTGTTAACACAGCGATGGGGACAGCCCCGCTCATCCAGAGGTGGTCTTGCACATTGTGCGAGTGTGAGAGAAACTCTTTGGATACTGTGGCCTTTCTTTCCCAGCACCATCTGTCACTACTGCCCTTGGGTATCAAATGGAAGATTCTGGCTTGTAGCCAAGTCTCCCTTTCTTCTGCAGCAGTGAACGGGAGAATAAGCGGGAAAGCTCTCAACCAGTTCGAAAGGTAGGGAGGGTGGAGAAGAGCTTATTTCCTCCTGGGCAAGGCAAGATGAATGAGCCCTTTCATCTTGAGATAGTCCAGAGTGGGTACAGGTATGTGTTTGTACATGCATTTAGCTGATACATGGTTCCTTGAACCTAGGAGGGAGAGTGAAAAGAGCATTGCAGTTTGAAAATGCAGCAAGGGTGGAAGAGCAGTGGTATTTGCTTACATCAGAATTCATGCAAGATGTGCTGGAAGTTATCAGACTGTGAATGGGTGAAAGCTTCAGTCTGGGAGCCCTATGTTTCCCTAGGATCTTAGTTTTTAGTATTGATTCCCTAGAGGTTTTCATGTCAGTAATTTCAATTAGAGCATCTCTGATAGTAGTGGCTGGTGATCTAAATCCAGTTCAAATGAAGTTGAAGGGTGTTGATAGATCACAGATTCATGCCTGCTTCTTGCTTGAGGCAAAAAAAGAGAGGGGTTTTCCCTCTCCCCCTCCCCCCCCCCCCAAAAAAAAAAAAAGTAATTGCCCTTTTCTTACCTCTAAGTGGAAATAAAACCTAGATGTGTTGGAGTCTCTGAGAAGTTCCTGCAATCAAGAAAAACTTTGTAACAGTGCTGTATATGTGGGCAGCATCTGTGGAGTACAAACAAGTGCACTTGGAAAACAGAGAACTTTTTGGAGTAAGTGCTGCATTATCTTCATTGCTCCTGTTCTCTTCTTACCTTGCTCTATCAAAGAACTTAAAATTGAAATGAAAAATACTAGTATTAACTCTCTAGTACTGTAGGCACAATCCTTGTTCATAAGTGGAGGGGGTTTTATTTTTTTTTTTTTCTGGGGCAGGTAAATTTATCTTGCAACATCCTGTTCCTATTTTTTGATTGAGATTATTTCAAATTATGGGGTAAGTTTGCCATTGTGTTCAAGAAAAAAAATGCCACATTTCAGGAGACAATCACTGTATTAAATAACTATCTGAGGAAAAGTAAGGGACAGCAAACATTTGTAGCAAATTACCTGGAAGATATTGCCTCGACACTTAAATCCATCCCCAATGTAGTTATGCTTGCAGGTGCAGGTCCTTTCTGTCAGCTCAGTGTCATTACAGATGGCAAATTCACTGCAGCCTCCATTGTTCTTTTAAGATCAAAATTTAAAATACTTAATTCCTTCATTGCCAGGTGTACAGAACAATTCTCGTTCACCACTTTTCCCCCAGTGTATATAGCTTAGAGTTAATCCCATTATCTTTTTGAAACCAGCTTTTACTGGAACTTCTGACAGTTCATACTTTATTGCAAACAATAAAAGAGAATTTAAAGTTCATAACTCTCCTTTTATGCAGAGGGTGTAGTTTTAATTCCCTCCTTGCATCTTCAGTTCATGGTGTTATAAGGATCCAGAAGATTTACAGGCAGGTTTCGTTCTGGACCTTAGGGATGAGTTTTAGCTGCCCACCCGAGGCAGCATTGATGTACAGAAAAAGGAAAGATTTATAGCTGAACAGCATAGGGCTGCCTAGCTGGAACAGGGGCTTGCTGCATGCACTTTCCTCTAAAACATCTCCTGTCCAGCTGCTGATGCCCCACCACCAGTGGAACCTAAGGCTTGGATCAGTAATGCTGCATCTCATTTAGCTACCTTTGGGCAACATTCTGGGCTAAAGGGAGATGTTTTCCATCCAGGAGTAGTGTGCTGGAGTTCAGAGCTCTGCCCAGTAATAAGTGGGTGCTCCCCAGCTAGGACCTTAGTTGGCAAATTGGTTTCTATCCTGGATTTGAGAGCAAATCAGGAAAAATTGGGAAGCCATCTTGTTTGCTTTTGCTGCGCTTGGTTCATGGTGTCCTTTCTCTTGCTGGTCCTCCTGAGGATCCTTTCCCATGGGCTGTGAGTGGGAGCTACCAGTGGAGTCTGACTTGTCAGGCCATGAGTACTGGCTGTTAGCAGTGGGTTTTGGTGCATTTGCTATTTATTTGGCTACCTTTAGGTGGACTGTTGGCAATCTTGGGTTTATCGTAGTTTCCCATGAAGTTTTGTTGCACAGTAGTTTGCCAAAGTGAACCAGATTAGCCCCTTGTGTGCTTCATGAGATTTTTTTTTAAAAAAAAAATATATAATTAACCTGGTATATATAGCCAATCTAAAGCAAAGTTGCTGGAACAAGGCATAGGAAAAGGCAAAAATCATTCAAAATAATAGGAAGCAGTAGATCATAACTTTGTGCTCCCCTTCCTTCAGCTTTTGTTTTTGCTCTTTCAAGGTTGGAGAAAAGTCTGCTGACAGGCCAGGCTGAGAGGGTGAGAATTATTGTCACTGCTCTCAGAGGATTAATGTGCATGAGTAGATGGCTTGCCAAAAAAACAGAACAGTGCAGCTGATGCAGAGAACCACATGGCTTGCAGTATGTGTAGCTCATGCAAAATGAACATGATTGATTGTCAGCCTGCAATGATAAGTGGGGGACAAAAAGAGGAATGCTATGGGAAGCTCAGCATAGCATGTGGTGGTGGGAAAGAAGTTGGTGTGGAGTGTTTTTGTTGTGTTTTTTTTCTAATCTTTCCATCATAAGAAGCTTCCATTCTCCCATCTCACCTCCTCTGTTTCCCTTTGCACTAAGCCACCTCAGCAGCAGCTTGCAGTGTTGCTATCCCGTATTATGCATCCACAGGGATGTGCTTGGGATGCAGCCTCTGACAGGCCAAAGGGGCTATGTGGCTGTGCTGCTTGACCTGCCCCATGGGAGCTCTGTCCTAGATGAGCCTGCAGGCTGAGACCTTACCTGGTGTGTAATATAATCAAAATATTGGTAAGCCCTCTGTGTCCCACAAATTGAGTGGCTTTTTTAATGAACTCTAATGTTAAAACATTTTGCTGAAAAGATAAAACTTACATTTTACCACTATAAACTGTTTCGCTAGACCTGACTTGAAGTGTTGTTTTTAGAAAATATTTATTTATTTACTTTTAAAAGACTCAGTGATGAGTCTTGATCCTCACTTGGGTTATGTCCAGGCTGTGGTTGGGTAACAGCCCTTACTGAATGCCGAGTCTCTAAAATAGCAACAGCACTAAAGCATATACTCAACCAAACACATATAAAAGTTAGTTAAGTTAACATAAGTTGATTCTGGACATACCTGACTTAGTTTCAAATGCATAAAGAACCCAAAAGTGTAATGATTATAACAAGACCTTAAATACTCTCCTTAACGGATACTTACTTGTGAACACAGACTGACATACGTGCATTTTTTACCATCTCCAGAGTATCCCTTCAAGCAATTGCATACTGCCTACAAGGCAAAAGCAGAAAACATCCATACATGGGCAAATGTTTGACTTTTTGAGCCAACTTATATTTAATTTACTTTTTTTTTTGACAAATTGTTTATCGTAGTGATATGGTATACATCATCTCTTCTGCAGCAGTTTTGTAGCCAGCATGATCAACCATAGATTGAGTCAGGAGAACAAAAATTTCCAAGAGACTCAGTCTTCCTTTTCTCTACCTATTTATCTTTCATCTTTCTTCTGCTGCCCTGTTCATTTGGAAAGGCTCCCGACACCTGAACATAGTTATCTTGCTCATGAAACAGGCTAACTCCCTAATTTGTTTCCCTCATTTTATTTGCATAGGTTGTTCTCCTCTCTTCCTTTCGCCTGTTTTTTAAAGTGCTGAAACAAATATTAAAAACAAACTCGGATTTGTGTCCTGATGTTACTGACAGCTTGCCATGCAGTGGTAATGCATTGGCACATCATGATTACTTTGTTTTGCACTTAGTTATCACAAAGATGATAGGCTGCAAAGAAGTTACTTATCTTCCTCTCCAGCTCATTGCTTAATGGTTCTCAATTTAGAATTCACAATGTGTAAGAGATGAAAAATTTAAGCAGGTTTCTGCAGCAGAAATAAAACTGGGAGGCAGTATAATAGCAGTGTTTCAGGTATGTGCATGACTGAAAGCAGGCTCATTTCTGTCCCCTAAGCTCAGCTCTGCTGCAGAAGGATGTTGTAGTGGAGGTGATTATTGCTCCAGTGTTAACTATATTGCCATGAGTAAGGAAATATAAATAATCACACTGCAGCTACTACTTCTATCCCCAATGGGGGTATATGGAAGAAAATAGCCATCACCTGTCTTGTCTAGAGGGATGAAGAAGGAAGTAAGTGGCTCTACTCCCATCAGGAACAAACTGACTTGCAAATGATAGTCAAGGCAAATAGTTACCTAATTAGTACTGCCAAAAAAAGACTGGTGGGTTTATTGCCCCTGCTGGCCCTGGACAACTGGAAGGCAGGAGATGTCCTCTGACTCCCAGTCACCATTTCCTGCACTGCTTCTGAAGAAATACTTCATCTTGCAGTGCTTGCAGGGGTTTTACAATCCTGCCAATATGAAGCTGTAGGGGGGTGGTGATAGGAAGTGCTGCAATCAGGTGTTCAGCTTCTTCTGAAACTGCTGTAAAAATAGAAATGCTAATCTGTGCTACTTAATTGTCTGGGCCAATTTGTTTCTCTTTTTGGCTCCTTGTCCTTTTATACTTGGTTCACTATGGGGAGTATGTGGCACTTCTGTATAGGGGATGCAGAGCAGTGAAGAAGAGGATGCTGGTATGTTGTAACCATTGTGTGAGAACTATGATTCAGCCCATTTTGTTTCCTTGTGAATACATTGGAGCTATGCAGGGAGAAAGGCCAGTCTGAAATGTGTTTTTTTCCATGCTAAGTTTGTATAGCAATAAAAGAAGCATTATCTGGAAATACTTTCACCCTGACAGGTTTTCAAACCAAAACCTCCCAAAGGAGAAAACCAACTGCTTAAAACAGCAAAACACTGCTTTCCTCTGCAGTTTTGGACTTCTTTTATTGGAATTATTATTTTTTTTTCCATGTTTGTCTGCATTCCTGCTCAAATACCTTTTTGAGCAAAGCATAAACTTCAGAATTTTTGTTATGAAATTCACTTTTCCATTTCATAACAAAATTGAGGTGGGGAAATCTGTCTACCCAAATATAAGCAGTTAGCAAATCTTATTTTTCTGCACTGGCAAAATACTCACTTGATTGGGTCCAGTCTGTGTACATTCTGCATTTCTATCACATCCACCATGGTTCTCCAGACAAGGGTTGATTTCTTTATAAAGCACAAAATAAAAAAATTACTTCTGAAAACCTAAAAGGGGAGAATTTTAAGTAAAGCATACTAGAATGAAGATCTATGACAAGTGTAAATCAATGAAACTCATTCTCCCTAGCTACTTAATACCTCAGTCTAGGTTTTGCAGTTGTCTTGGTGAAGGTTAAAACCCTTCTGTTAGCATTTCCAAAAACATATCTGGGGAGCTACAGTACAACAGAATCTAAAAGTCTTTAAGTCTGCAAGCTGCTGAAGTTGGGGTTATCCTCCTGAAGAGGCAGATGTCTTCTATTAAGCTTTGGTGTCACTCCACACTGCTCTAGTTGCATGGCTTGCCAAGTTGTATCTATCACATGATAGGTAGAGTTGCCTTTGGGTCTATAGTATCACGGAACTGTGTTTCTGGGTCATAGTGGAAGGATTCTCCACCTACAGGAAAACTCAGCCCTACCATTTTCCTCCTTGTGATATATTAGACATTGGGAACACTCACTCACCCATGCAGACTATCCCATCTCCAGTGTACCCAGCGTTGCAGACACACACTCTGCTGCCTGGGGTTGTTCTTCTGCACTCTGCCTTGGCAGAACAGCCACCATTGCTGGTCTTGCAAGCATCAATAGCTGAACAGTGACAACAACCCAGATTAAAACAGTTTCCTTAAATGCCTTTTTGCTTTTCAGGTTAAGGGGTCTCTGTCTTTCAAAGAGATTTGCTGATATTTTCTGAATATAGAACCTTTCAGAGACCATAGTCTTAATTGGTGTCATATATTTGATCCAACCTATTGATTACAAGCAGGAAAAATGTGAAGATGCTTCTAGTCTGGAAGAATTAATCCAGGACTGACTTTCAGTAACTTCCTGTCTTCTGATTCTGTGCATTCCAACCAAACACCAAAAAAGGGACCTTCTCATTCTTCTCTAGATTAAGCTGCTATTTGAAGCTTTCCCTTAGCTTGCCTTGTGCTGCACACAGATTAAATGTCCTCCTCTCTCTGGAAGTCTTTAGAGTGCAATACCAGCCCCCTCCAGCAACAAAAGGTCTTGGTTGTTACTCAGATGAATGTTCATGCAACTGTAGATGAGTTGAAGACTGGCAAATTGAGTTTGCTTGGGTTATCCTGAGAGCAGGGAAGAAAGCTCTTTCTGACCTTCAGTGTGAATCAAAGCAGCCCAAACATTGTTTTATTTTTGTCCTCAAATGACCCCAAGTTGCTGTTTCAGCAGCTGTAACAGCCAAGCTGGGGAGATGATTTATCCTGACTCTGGTTTTGCCTAGGAATTCCGTGTAAGGGAATAAATCACAGAACTTGTCTGGTTGGAAAAGACCTTGAAGGTCATTGAGTCCAGCCATTACCCAAGTCTACCAACCATTAGCCTAACTCTACCAGGTCCAATGTTTAACCTGTGTTCCTAAGCACCACACCTATGTCTTTTGAACACAGGAAATAAGGATGAGTGCAGACTCACTATGGGTCCCCTGTGTCACCCAGGTCTTCCTACACATAAGTAATTCCCCTCTAGCAGATTAAGTCCCTGCCCATGGCAGGGAGGTTGGAGTGGACGATTTCTAAAGTCCCTTCCAACCTTTGCCATTCTATGATGATTCTGTGAAAATGGATTTTTTTGATTTGTGCTAGAGGAGAAAACGAAAGCAGCCAGAGTGCTAACAGATTAGGACCCTGCCAGCCATTGTAAGCAGACAAACATGTTTCTGTTCTCAAGAGAATTAGTATTTTAATCAGTTACAGATTAAGTAAAACAACTGTAAAATTGATTACATTTTCTGTAGCCAGAAGCAGTCTATTTCATAACTCCTGGATATCCCAGACTCTTGGAAGGTTTAGCTGCTTCTGCCCCTTTCTGAGGGTCTCTCAGATCTCTCTAGCATGAAGAAGTTGATTTTACCAGAAATCTGTGCAAATTCAGAAAGCCGAGGAAATGGTAGAGCTAAACAGTTTCCAATAGCTGGAAGTGCTATTGTACCCTGAATTGTCCTCTCTTTGCTGAGCTTTGATGGGAAAAGGATTAAAAGTCATGATCCTTGTTTCATTACTCTGCAAACAATGGGGCCTGGGTTGTGCACAGCATGTTCCCTTTTTGTCTGGTCTCCCTTAGCACAATGCCTTACAGCTTGAAGATTTTGAGCCCTTTGTTTGCTATGACTCTGCACCTGTTGAGCTCTTATTAATTTTGAGAAAACTGGCAGCAATTCCTTCTTTTTAACTGGTGCAGAGGGGAGTGCTGATCTCTCACCGGCTTCACTGTGACCAGAGTGCTTCAAGTGTGTTTTTTTCTTTTCTAAAAGGAAGAAAAAAGTCCACTTGCCTGTGCAGAACGTCCCGTTCCCCTCAAACCCAGCTGCACACTTGCAATAGGCAGTGCCATTTGATAGGAGAAGGCAGCTAAAGAAGTTGAAAAAAAGGTTATAACATTAAAAAAAAAAAAACAAAAACCAAACTCATCTGCACAGCCCTTGTTTTCATGCATGGTTTGGAAGGTAATGTCACAGAAATTACAAGGCACTCAATAATATGGTATGATGTAGTTACAGCTATATAAATAAAGCCTGTTGGATCAAGCTCTCCAAATGAATTTTGGATGTGTTATTTTAAGTATTAAAAGTGTATGCTTTGTTCAAGTGGCCTGTTTTCTCATTCATAACTCCAGAAGTTGCATACCTGCTTACGCAAAAATTGTGCATAATTTTTTTCTTTGTGTTCATGCAGTTTATTGAGGGGCAGCATAAAACAGATGCACAGGGGTGGGAATCAGTTGTTGGAGTCCCCTAAGTTCAGGTGTGGGTGTTTTGGACAGTTTGTTCTCTGTGCAAGTGTGGGTTTAATGCCCCACAAGCAATACCCCAGGGATTGCTCCCTGGTATCAACCAGGGACAATGTCACAACACAGCCAGCACAATTCCATCCTTCCCTCCCACTCCTGCTATGCCTGCAGCTATTCCTTGTACCCACAGGGCTATGGCAGTGGATGAGTAAGGCTCTAGAGAAGAACAGTCTGCTTCTCCTGTCAGAAGCACTTGATGCATGGAATCATGGCATCCCCCGGAGCAAATCTGAGAACAGAGTTTTGCCAAAAAAGACCTGGTAAAATATCACTGCAGTAAACTGCAGTTCACAAGCACATGAAGGAGAGAATGATCCACATCTGGGAAAAAGGTAGTTTTCCCCTCTGGTTTCTCTGTTCCTACCAAAAATCTGTGCCTGAAAATGAGAAGTCTTTCCAGTCACCTTTCCTTGTTTTTTAAATGTCTTGGGTCATGTGAATCTTGCTGTCTGATCAATGATGAGGGGTGGGTGCACTTCAGTAAATGGCTCAGTGGGGGTGACTCGCTTCTTTGAAAAGTGGTTAATGTCCCAGTATTGGTGCTGGACTGCTGAGAGAATTTTTTTTTCCCTTTATATTTTAATGTGAAGAGGACAGCTGTTTCTCATCAATGCAACATGGCATTTCTGAGTTAGGTGTGTGGTGGCTGATGGAGCAAATAGAAGGAAGAGATAAAGCCCATCTCAGAAACCCACCTTTTATCAGTTTTGCCCTGCTCTCCTGTTCTCTTTAGTGCTGCAGGCTTCATTTCTTTGTATGCTGAATGGTAGGATGTCTCATGGTGGTGTTTTTTTTTCTCCCTTTTCCCCCACCCCACAAAATCCTACTTGCTTCCTCTTTTAACATGTACATTTTCAACTTTTTAGCCTCATAGCTGAGTATATTATATTAACAGTGCTCCTTATCTCTATGTCAGAAAACATGAGTGTTATCTATGTTGCTGAGAATTCTTCATAAAGAGACAAAACAGACTGCACTTTTTGCCTTTCAAGAGATCCCTTTTTTCTCCCAGTAAGTGGATTTCATACATACTTAGCACTGGTATGGCATGAGGTGTTACATGCATCATCTTTGATTTCTGCAGGAAGGAAAAATAAAAAAGAAACAGGGATAAGAACCTTTTAGGTCACCATTCTTTTAGTTTCCCAGTCTTCTTGGGGTCTGAGCTCTGCACCAGACAATTGTGGTCCCTGGCTGAATAAATCAGCTCATACCTCTTAAATTCAGGTGTGAGGAAAACATTTCACTTGTTGTCATTTACTTGTATTTACTTGTATTTAGTTTGGTGATATATGCATATTATTGGCTTAATGACACAAATGTAGGATTTCTAATAGAACTGAAATTTACTCAGATATAGCAACTACAGCAACTCTAACTATAAAGTTAATTTCATTACTATTTTTCCCTGAGCAAATTTAAAACTGCCGTTGAACGGTATTTTTATTGTGCTTATATTATTATTTGTTTCATATTATTATACATAGTTCTGACAGTTATTTGATGCATTTTAATTGTGGCATCCCCATTTAACGGGATACAGGAGCTGTATTAAACTAACACAAAATGATTTGATTTTTTTTATTGTATTAGCAAAAATTAGTGTCCAGTGTTGTATAGATAAATCAACTTATTGAAACACTTTGAGAGGCTTTTGATCTGAGGATCAAAATGAGCTAGGCGACTCTGCTCTGCAAAATACAATAGTCTTAACAAATGGGGTATTCTTCTGGGACAAACACAGAGCAGCACAAGCAAAGAATTAGCTAAGTAAGGCATTTAAGTCTCATGAGTGGTATCTCAGCTGGCTCTCTATTAATTGGGGTAGTGTCATAGCACCAGAGAGGCCTCCACGTCTCTCTGCACGTGGGAAGCTTCTGGGTATCTGGTGGTGCACTGGGATCTGGTCAGGACTGTAGTTCTGGCATTTCCTTAAACGCTCACTTCTTGCCCCAGAAAAAAATGAAAGGCAGGGATGCTCACCGGTCTCGCAGGTCACCCCTCTCCAGCCAACATCGCATTCGCAGGAGCCATCCCCGTCAATCCCGCTGCTGCATTTCCCATGGACACAAGTGCACACTGCAGGGAGAGATGGGAGGAAAGCTCTGTCCCTGGGCAGGGCAGCAGTGTGCACAGCAGGCACTGAGGGGAAGGAAGGGCAGGAGGGCTGGCCCAGGTGTCTTCTGCTGAGGGCATCTTCTGCTCTAGGCTATTTGAAGAAATCCTTTGGATTGTGCCTATTGGCTTCTACCTACAGGATAAATCTAAATTCAAACTATGCTGATCTTTCTTCTGTTCCCAAGTACAGGGACTGGAACCATATTTCAATGGCAAAGCATTGCTGAAAAAGCAGTCCTAAAGGGGATTTTTGTCACTGGATGTTGTTCTGAGCCTGTAGTGGGCCAGAGTAGGAGGCAGCATCTTCAAATAAGGGAGCAGAGAGAAAATACTATAACAGGGGGAAGAAAGGGGGTTTAAGACTTTGTCTTTCTAGGACTTTCAGACAGACTTGTAGATTGACTTATTACCCTGAAAGTGATGTACTTTTCCAGGCTCTAGAATGGATGTGATTAGAAGATCTAGGGAGAAAGTTTTGACAAGCTCAGCGAAGGAGCCTGTGCATTCTGGGGATGCTCAGTACCTTGATCACAGTTGTGGCCATATTTGCCTTCGATGCAGCTTTCGCAGGCCGTGCCGACAAACCCCTCTCCGCACTCGCAGGCTCCTGTGCCATTGATGCCATCCAGGCAGACGCCATTCCCGAAGCAGGCATTCCCTGCTTTCCCTGGGCAGGGTTGGCACTGCTGCCCAAAAAAACCTGCGCAGCACTCCCTGGTCTGGAAATCAAGAAATGTTGTACTGAGAGGTCGGGATCTGGGCAGCAAGCAGGTGCCCAGGTGAGTAGCTGGGTATCACCTCTCAGGACTGTAGAGGGGTGGAGGTCAGCTATGGATCTGGATTTTTAGTGTCTCTGGCCACACTCCTTACTGTGCAGGCCTTCGGCTACCACCTCAAGGTTTTTTACAAGAAAGACATGGCTGTGCTGGAGCGTGTCCAGAGAAGGGCCGTGAGGATGATCAGAGGGCTGGAGCACCTCTCCTATGAAGACAGACTGAGAAAGTTGGGGATATTCCATTTGGAGAGGAGAAGGCTCTGAGGAGACCTTATTGCAGCCTTCCAGTATCTGAAGGGGGCCTACAGAAAGCTGGAGATGAACTTTTTAGGCTGTCAGGTCGTGGTGGGACTAGGGGGAATGGATTCAAACTAGAGGTGGGTAGAATTAGATTAGATATTACTTAGAAGTTCTTCACCATGAGGGTGGTGAGACACTGGAATAGGTTTCTCAGAGAGGTGGTGGAAGCCCCCTCCCTGGAAATTTTTAAGGCCAGGCAGGACAGGGCTTTGAGCGACCTGATCTAGTGGGAGGTGTCCCTGACCATGGCAGGGAGGTTGGAACGAGATGATCTTTAAGGTCCCTTCCAACCCTGAAAATTCTATGATTCAAAGTCCTTGTGGGACCCAAGTGCCCTCCAGCACCCTGGGGAAAGATGGACTCCATTGCTAGGGACAAGTGTGGGATTACCCTTTCCGGACCCGTTCTCCCTATACACCGCATCAGCTCCCAGCCCTTCCCAGCCATCAGCAGCCTTTAACCTTCCAACCTCTGCAGCATCCAGATTAAAAAGCCTACAAATATATTGTCAGGGATCACCTTAACATGCCATGTATATTTAGCAGGGCATTAGGAACTGGTGAAGAAAGTGGGAGCTCCAGGCTCTTACAGTGACAGAAACTGTGTACTCACAATGATGGTTTTGGCACACTTTGGCTGGCACCCGATCTGGATGGTGTACATTCTCAAGTTGTTTTCCGAGAGGATGCAGTATTTTTTGTCCCCTGTCTGAATGCAAATTGGAGAAATGGCTTCACTTCTGAATATTATTGATTTGCTACTTATTTATTATTTTATTTATTGTTTTTAAAAAATGGGATGTGAACTTTATGCATGCTGTACACTGACTCACAGATCCATAGTGAAAATGAAGGATATACTTTTACAAATAAAAACTAATTAGCTAAGTAATTTTTTTTCTAACAAACATGATTAATTTAGCTCAGTGCTCTGACACCTTAAAGGTGTGTTGAATACTGCCTTTGCTCAGAACTCAAAACTATTTTTTTCTGAAGTTTGACAAATGTTTCCTTTTTTTTCCTGACACACTCCCTGTTCTTCCTAGTTCTTCTTGGAAAACTGAGAGCCAAAGTTCTGCAAAAAACAGTTGATGAAACTTTATCTTCCAGGCCTGAACTAGGAAAGATTGCTTGCAGAAGATGACTTGCTGGTGTCATTGGACACTTGTTAGGAGACTGAGATAAACACCCAGCCAGCTGCTTATTGTCAAGGGAATGTCAATGTTTTTGAGTTTCACTCATGAGCACTTCAGCCAATTACTTTGATGGGATGCATGTGACTTGATCTGCTCTGGAACACTATTTACTGGCAAAAATAATTTTAAACCAAAAATATATAAAGGAAAATATGCTAATCCCAACAGAGGGACTTTCCGAAAGAAATTTAGATGCCAAGAAACTCTAGATTTTATTGTGGTGGACAGGGACCTGCTGAAGACCTGCACTTCTCATGCACTGGACTGGGGCACCCAAAGTCATTATAGTCTCCAATTCTCTCTGTGACCATAACTCACAGCACATTGCTGGAGACAGTTTGATTTGCCTTTCTGATTTGCAGAGCTAAAAACTGTTTCTGCAATTCCTTCTATAGCAAGCATTCTGCATACCACATTCAGCTCCCTCAGTTTTGCATGGTAGATGTAACCTTTGCAGTTTCAAGAGTCTTCTGCTGTCTGAATGCACACTAGAAGCTGCTCTTTCAAGCTAAAACTACTTCTAAGCTGCCCTTGACTCTGCTGTCTTGCTCTCAGGATGGATTGAGTCTACTGACTGTAAGTCATGTATGCAGCAGGCTGGAGTAACTACAATAACTTTTGTTGAAAATGAGGCAATTATATTAAAAGCAGAATTGAATACATCTATGCTCAATTTTGATTAAAAAAATAAATCAGCATTAATGATAAACTACTTACTATTTCTTTTGTTCCTGGAGGACAACTTGATGGCTGTGAACAAATTCTGCACTTTTCCTTAAGAAACAGAAATGGAAGGTATTTAACAGACTGTACAGAGCTGCAGATGGGTTGTTTAATAGAAAAGGCATGATTTCCAGCTGTGTTTCTGAATCTGGCCATCAGGGTGCACAGTCAGGATAATCCTTCTGGTAAAGGCAGTGAGGGTAGCTGGACTGCTCAGCAAGTAAGACCATCTCTACCCGCTGGCCTGTGGGGACACCCTAGGGGAAGCCTTCTTCCAAGGGGAAGAAGAAAAGCTCTTGTGGCTGTTTTGATTTACTCCTCTAAAACAATGCTTTCCCAAAGCCACCCCATTGAAAGCCCAAATCCTGAGTTTGGACATAGTTTGCCTGTGGCACAAGGGCAACAGCAGCTTGGAAATTAAAACCTCATGGTGTATGTGTCCTGTACCGTAAGTGTGTGTGACTTATTCACCCATTTAAGGTCACTTTCTGCAAAAGGCTTAGGTACATGTTGTACCTATTATAAAATGCTTAATAGTATTCCTGTTTTGCTAAATATGTGCTCAGATTAATAAGGCTTAAATTAATGTTTAAGTATGTTGCTGTGTTTCAGCATAGTGGGGAAAATAACTTTCCATGGGGAAACAATCTACTATGTATGAAACCTGGTTAGTACCTGACAGAGCAAAGCTGGGGGGAAGCTTTGAGTGAAATACATTCAAATATGGGACTATATCTCAAAGAAAATAATTAAGCTGCAGAAGTTCATATCTGTTACATTTACTTTAACTGAAGCACAAGTCTCACTTTGCCTTGTCTGGTTTGTTGTGTGCTCCATAAAAGACAGGAGGTACCTGCCTGTTCCCTGTTCTAGATGACTCATGCAGGAGAAAAGACAAGGAAACTTTCTCTGTCACTTTGATGAAACCACATCCCACTTGTATTTTGTGGGACAAAAGAGGGAGAATGGTTTACTAAGAGGCACAAGGAATTAATGTGTATGTGCAGTGGTAATCTACACCAGGACTGAATAGGAGCATTTTTCCTCACTGAAAGTATTTTCTAGTTTTTTTTTTTTTTAAACTTGCTTACTTTATAAACAAGTTACTTGGCTAAGAAGGTGTGTTAGAATAGAGCATTACTATTATTTTCTGAAAACTGAAGTTCAGGAATTGCTTATTCCTGTGCTACTCTAATTCTATTTTATCTAGGCTGTCAGTACACTGATTGCAGGATCAAAGCAGTCTTAATAGGCCCTAAAAGTGGTAGGATTATCCTCTGTTGGAAAATGCATGCATTCCTACTGGGAAAAAGTGTCATGCATCCTGTACATTTTAGCTGTGTTTGGTTATAGATCTCTCTGATGGCAAGGAGAACCACTTACAGTAATCACGATGTCATTGATATCGCATCTGTTCTTCTGGATTTCCAGAACTTTTCCCAAACCATGAATAATTCCTTTGTCTGTTGCAACATTTGCATAGCTTATAGGGGCATCATTTATGAAGAGCTGCAAAAGAAATGCAATCAGTTAGAAAGCAGCAGAGGTGTTCAGGAGCCTTATGGAAACTCCAGTGGCGGTGGGTCAAAGAGGGAGCAATGTTCAGGCCTCACTTCTGGAGCACTGAAGAACATCATTAACTGCAAATGCTTGTTCCTACCCCAGTTTTGTTACATTTAAGAGCTCCAGGGGACTGGAGGGCATTAAAAGATGCAGCTTGTTTAAGTTTCTAAACAATAAGGTTTGGTAGAGCAGCTTTTTCCACCATGGAGTCTTAAGGTTCTGACAAAGAAGCCTAAAGCAAGCCAAGGGTTGGGTTTGCTGCTTGTGGAGGATGATGAGGTCCCAACAGTTGCTTGTTCAAGGAGGACTTTTCATCATCTCATTGCTACCCCAAACTCCCATTGTGCCCTCACCAGCCCCAGCCCCATGAGCTGTTGATTCTTCCCAGGCTGTGCTGTGGGCAGAGCAAGCAGCAGGTCTGAATTGCAGTGAGAAGCTTTCTGTCCTCCTTTCCCTACGCCTGGAGAAAGCTCTGGGAAGAGAAGAACAGAATTTCCTTCCTGGCCCTGCGGCAGAATGAGGTCTGTAGCTTAGTTTTTCTGTGCCTGATTTTTCCTATGAATGGTGTTGAAGGGCAGTTCATATTTGTTGCCAAGTGCTTCAAGGGAGAGTAAATACACAGAAAATAGAATTTGTATCTTATAATTGAAGTTAGGCTTCTTGTAGCTCTCCTAAATCAGATTAATAACTGATTTGTGATGCAGGCTTGTAGCTACCAGGGATGCATGTCCACAACAGTAGCTTCTAAGATGTAATACTAAATGGGAACAGCGTAACCAAAATAAAGTTCAATCCAAGATCCCTTCCAAGGAACAAGCAGGCCTGAGGGAGACATTTCATTTCAGTGACATGTTTTATCTTATATTGTCCCATAAAATAACATGGGGTGGACAGCTCTTTTTGACTGTATGTTAGCTTAAAGTTGAAGCTGTATTTGTAAAAATCAGGAAACCTGTTTCCCTGAGCAAGTACAGGCAGCAGTACCTGGCCATTGTGGAGGAAGAACCCAACTTGGTAGGAGAACCCCAGCATGGTCTCCCTGTGCATCCCATTGTGCAGGTCGTTCTTCAGGAGCTTCTCATCCACCACAATGTGATAGCGGATGTGGTCTTCATCCTGCAAACACCCGACTAAATTCAGTTCCATAACAAAGCACAGAAAGTTCTTTGGGACATTTTTCCCTGTGGGGTATGAGCCAAATATAGATTTCCTAAATTTAAAGTGAAGCTTCTCCAGCTGACATGTTATTTCATATTTCTTACCATGGGGACTCTACATTACTATCATAATGAAACTTTTCTTGACAGCAGGGGATGAAAGGCTATTGGACAGTTCTCACAGCCAGCAAAAATATCACAACTTTTTCTGAGCTTTGGGACTGGGCAATGAAGCTTGTAAAGTGGGATTAGAAATGGTCTGGAAAGGGGCTGGGCAATAGCATTCCTGCAGGAATGACAGCGCAAGCATCTGGATAGTGTTAAGGAAGAGTAATAATATTTTATGGCATTATTAATGATGGGGTTGCCAGTGATGGCAGGGGCTGAATTTGTTCACCTAGGAAATTAATTTCAGTGTTATTCCTGGTGATTTCTGTACTGGTCTTCTTTAAAAAAAAAAGAAAAAAACAAGTACGAAAAAGGTCTTGCATACTGTCAGCATGGTTTTAACCTAGAGAAGGACAAAACCCAGAACAAATAGCTAGGCTCTTCTACCAAGCCAGGAAAACAGAGGTGCATCCATCTGTCCTCATCTTCTGGTGTTAAAAACAAAAACAATATTGCTGTATTACTGGAAAACAAATCCCTCTTCCTATTTCTGTGTCCTCTCACTCCATCCAATTCAAACTGAGGTGAGATACTGAGTTGTTACCACAACTCTCACAAGTAATACATACCAGAGTAGGAGACTTTTTATCCCTTAGGTAATTTTCTATGGCATCATTCTTTGGGGCAAAGACTGTGTATGTGTTTGCAGCTTCTATTTCATTTGCCAGGCTGTATTGCTGTTGTGAAACACATAAAACCAAACCAGAATAAGCGCTGATAGCCTGGTACCGGTCCAAATGCAAACCAAGCAGAGAACTGCTTCTATTTGTAACAGGATTTGAAAGCTTACAATGATGTAGCCCCTGAAAATAGAGTAGTCAGGCATTTCCTCTAGGCGGGCCAGCAGCCTGGGCATGACGGTGCTGCGGGAAGGGGTCAGAACCTGAAAAGGGAGAAGAAATCCCACGTCAGTTTGTGTGCACATGCTGTGGTAACAGCTGCAAGGGTGAGACGCAGGAGAAAATGCTGTTCTATGCAGATACTTTTTTTGTTATTTTCTACAGCTTGCAGTGCAAAGGAACATATTGTCCCAATGTGGCCATGTACCTTATCAATAAGATGGATGATCCCATTTGTGGATGCGATGTCCCCTGCAATGATGTGAGCACCCTCGAGGGTGAGGTTCTGGAAGAGGAAAAGGAGGAAAGGGTTTGCTTTTGCATGGCATTGGTAGTGTTTTCCTGGCTAGTTCCTGATGTGGACTTCCACACCTTCCCAAAATCTTTGCCTGGGGCTGCACCTGCCCTCAGGGAACTGTGCTCAGGGGGGTGACTTTGGGACTTGGTGCTGCTGCCCATGTGCAGAAGGGCAAAGCCTTGAGGTGGGGTGGTTACTCAGGGTTGGTGTGCTCACTCTCACCCCATGGCAGGACAAGCTCCTGTGTCCTTACAGAGCTGATGGACCCCCTTGGTGATTTTTCTCCTCAGGGATGGAAGGCAAAGGGAGCTTTTTCCCTCCTTTAGCAGGGATGAAGTGCTCGCATATGCCACATGTATTCCCAGAAAATCCTCTCAGAACATGTAGTACTAAATAAAAAGGCTGAGGGGGAAGGGCTGTCAGTTGTAGCTGTGTACCATTAAAAATACTGCCGAGTGGTTTGAGGCTATCAAGTTGCACATCTGGACATGGGCACAATGTCACCATTTCCTCCTATCTTCCCACCTCCATAAAATCAGTTACTGGGCTTTCTTGATGCTTAAATTAGTTCATAGAGGCTGTTCTAGGCAGGAACTGTGCTTCTGGTTAGCTATGGCTGTCTGGTGTTTGCAGCAGCTACTGGGACATTCTAAACAAATAATATTGCAGCCAAATTTCAGCTAGGTACAGTGGTGGAGAAAATCAAGTTAATGTTTCTCCCAGAGGACCTAGTATAATTGATCTATTCCTTCAGTTTTATGACATAGGCTTTTTTTAAAAATAGACGCATATCATCTGTGTGGCTTTGTAATACAAAAAAGGCAGTAGCAGGGATGGTCATGGTTTGGTGTATGGTACCACAGAGGTTTGCAGGTCATCTCACCCCATTTTCTTTAGACAATTGTAGGAAGTTGCTCTGTAGAGATGTTGGCAGCATGTCAGAGGATGATAAATTCTGGAAATCAGCAAAGCTGTAAGCTCCTGTCAATACATGATACCTAAAGGAAATTAATTGAATTTGAAGGTTTTGCATTACGTCTCTTTTTTTTTTTTTTTTTTCTTTCTCCAAATAAATATGCTTATTGGGTTTAAAACAATGGCTTAAAGCAGGAATTATTAGTACAATACCTAGTTCAGCTATGTTCTGATCTTAGCTTGGCCTTTAAACATTTCTGATGTAACAGAAATAACATCTTTGTTTTCAGTGGAGTTGCTACAGAGATTTATACCATTTTGATGAGAAGGGGAATCCTATGTCCTTCCCTTAAAAATGTTAAGAGCTGTCTTGCTTTAGAAGCTTCAGACCAAAGTCTTGTTTGAAATGGAAAGGAATTAATTAACTGCCCCCCCAGCCCATTAATGTACTTCAGTAGAGTTGGGATGTTACTCTTTGACATCCAAAAGGCCTTTTCATCTTCATCCATGTTTTCAATTGCTTGGAGAGAAGGCACAAGGACAGTTAGGTTTGAGGTGGTGGACAACACTGAATTTACCTCAGCTTCCTGTGTGAAAGTAAAGAGTATAAAATAATTAATTCTGAGGACAACCTATAAATAGCAGCCAGGGACTTTTGAGCAAGGTGGAGTGTGTGATGTGCTTTGTGACTGTCTTGGAAAGGAAAAACTATTATATTGAGCAATGACTTGAACAGAAGCATTTAGGGCTGTGCAAAGGTGGTAAAGCAGTGTCTATTTTATATGGAATAGACTGCCAGCTTTTAAAGGGCAGAACAGTGTTTAGGTCAGAAATCTTTCTTATTATGAAACTCATAAGTTGCCTCTCACAAAAGGTAGTCTGTCTCATAGATTCTATTTTATGCACTGTAATGTTAAAAAAAAATTAAAATTGTGGTGATAAATACTACTGGTTAGTGATAACTTTGAGTAACCTGCTCTTACAGGGTACTTCATGCAATTTAATAGACAGAATGATTGTGAACCATGAAATAAGAACCCACATGACACCATGTTCCCATTTGGAATAAGACTATTTAATGTGGCCGAGATTTTTCAAGATGTCTAAGGGATATCTGTGTCCCTCAGCACTGTAGTGGGGCTTGCTGCTGACAGCTCTAATTTTAGACAGGGGATGTGAACTCTGTAGTAAACATGAACTAATTAATCTTCCATATGTTTGAATCTACCTTAAGGATAAAGAAATCCTCCACTGGGGAGGATTTTTGCAGGTGTGTGGATTTTTTTTGTGATGCACAAGGAGAGATGAAGATTTGAATGTGATCTTGCTGGAGGTGTGGTTCTTCAAACTTGTCACAACCTCCTCAATGTGCTTTTTTGATGCTTGAAAACTTGAGGGACCAATATGTGCCTGGATTCTACCTTTTTGCAGCTGATACGCTGCCTGACTTGTTTTGGATAGCCCTTCAGTGTCTATACTGGGTTTTAATTAAGGAAGGGAATCAGCTCCCTTAAATAGCTGGGAATTTTGTCTGTTAAGATCATCTTTCTTTCTAGCCATCATCACTGTCACCTTCCAAATATTTAAATATAGAAATAGCAACAGACTTCCCTTTCTCATCCTTCCTGCCCAGCAAGAAAAATATTTAGTTATGAAAAGTGGTAAACATCACATTCCTGCCCAAGTATGAAGTTAAAAAAAAAACACAGATGGATGTACCTCCCTATTTTGCTCATTTGTAGCTATGATGGTAATAATGGTAGCTACCATTATTTAATTTAAGGGATACCATTTCTCTGAAGTGTAGCAGAAATTTCCATATCCCTGTCTCAATAGATTATACAGAATATGCTCCCTGATTTTCCACCCCTGCTTCACTACCTAAAGAGCACATTAGCAAGTGAACACTCGTTCCTATTGTGCTCATTTCTTAAACTTGTGTAGTTTCTCTTCACAGTGTCCAGTGCTGCAGCCTGAGCCCAGAGCCCAGCAGATAACTGGTTTGAATTGACCACACTGGTTTCTCTTCTAAGCAGCTGACTGGGGGCCTCGTTGCAATTGTGTGCTTTAAAGATCCCTGAGCTATATAACTTTGAAAAGCATGAAAGCAGCTAAAATGTTGTGAGTCCTGCTTCTGAGGCGATTGATTAACATATCCCTGTTCCTTTCTGTTTGCCATGTATTTGCCCTACACTTCTTATATCTAGGTTTTAAGCTCTTTGTGGGAGAAACTTTATTCATACACCACAGTGGGGTAGGATGTCTAATGTTATTGCTGCCCTAGTAACAGATAATAGCAAGAGAAAGTAAGAAGTTGGCAATCTAGAATGTTTTCTTTTAATCTAAATGGGTGTTTCTTTCCTAATTCGAAGCCAAGCAAGCTAATATCTTCCTTAGTTTCCTACACTTTGGTCAAGCCCACACAGACTTGATTTTTTACTTTTGTGCTTGCAGTGGCAGCAGCATTCTGACCAGCCACATGGTTGTGTTTTTCTGGCTCAGGGGTAAGTTAAAATGAGGGGAGAGTAAGGCATCACCTTCCCTCTCCACTTGTAGTTTTATTGTGTGAGGAAAGTTGGAAGAAGCCTCCTGGGAACATCTGCAGGCTCTGCTTGTACCCTGCTGCTGGTCATCTGGTCTGTGGTGTATTTATGTACAGAGTGAGTTGTGGTTTATGCAGTCCCTGCCTCAGAGAATGGATTTGTGACTTGCTCTTCTGCTTGTGAAGCTTCCTCATTTGCCTGAATTTGGGATTGGAATTGGGTTTTCAAGCAGAAATAGGGAACCACATCATCAGCCTGTCTGTGACTGATGGGAGAGGCACTCTGATAGCCCTCCAGAGCCTGAGCCTCTGCTGTGTGATAGGAATATTGCTGCCAGGTTCCCATTTCTGAAGTCCAAAGGACTTATGTATGTCTGCAGATTTAAAAACATGAAAAAAAAAATCAGTCTTGAATTTTACTTACCTTAACCCACTGGTTAAATGCAGCTGCTTCTGACAGAGTAGATAACTCCTGATTAAAAAGAGAGCGCAATGAATACACAAGGAGCAATTAGCTGTACCCAAACACTCTTGCTGTAACCTGTGGTGTAACCCACCGTGTCTGGCTTAGCTGATCTGTCATGGAGGAGGTTTTCAGTATGTGTGTTTTGCTAGTACTGATCCTTTCTGGTCATGGGAATGGGGAGCTGCCGGTTCTTGAAAAGCAGACCATCTATTGCTGAGGAGTATTTGATGTGCATGACCGTGATGCATAACATGCACTGACCTCAGGCCATAATTTTCTAGGAATATAAGCCTAAATTGTTTCTTCAATGCAAAATTAATAAAAAAAAAATAAAATTTTTTTCCTTGGTATTTGTCTAACATCTTGCATACCTTCCTGCAAGAAGGGAGCCTTTATTCTGACACAGTACTTTCACAGTACTTTGAACAGAGATAGATGATGGTATGAGCAGGGATGGCAGATAGTGTTAGGAGCTATATAAGATCTTTGCCAATGGCTGGGAAAAGTGACACTTTCATATTTCCTATGCTGTGAAGTGTCTATTTATTTTAACAATTTGCTTGTTTTGATTTTATTTGACCACTGGCTGGCTAGCATGGTTTTCTTTAACATGATAAATCAACTGTTTCCATTGAGAGTGACCTCATGGCAGAACTTCAGAAGAGCTGGGTGCTCACTACTCCTAGCTGGGAGGCAAGTGCTTAGTACTTCTGCACCTCTGGCCTCTAGGGCTGACATCTTTCTATTTATCTTAACAAATATGTTCCAAACCTTTAAGCCTCTCTCCAAGCTATTTCTAAACACAACAAATCATTTTTGTATCAGGCAAGAACCTCCAGAAGGAACACTGTCTGCAGACATCATTGCGGGCATCATATTTTTCTAACTGTTTGTAATGACTTTGCTGTTTCTCTGGTTAAGATCCTGTGTGAGAGCTGTGTGGTAGGTCCTGTGCTCACAGAAGATGACCATCTTACTTACATCTGCAGCATTTCCATAGCATGTTCTGCCATCTCCTTCGTAGCCCTTTGGGCACACGCACTCCCAGCCACGGGAAGACTCAAATTGACAAGTTGCCTTTGAACCAGAAAGAGAGAGCTGTCAAATGGTCAGAAGACCATTCAAGAACAAGTATGGCCCATAAACCCTCTTGTTACACATTTGTGTACAGACATGACCTTAACAAAAGGTCTTCATATAATTTTCCATGGATGTCCTCACCCTCCTGTAGGACAAACTCCACCAGCACTCTTTTTTACTTCCTCTGTATCAACTGGGTCCTGTTCCTTCACCCCACTACAGAAGACCCATCCTCTCCTCCCTCATGGTCTTTTCTTTAGCTCTGTCCCTTTGTCTTGCCTGGGGCTGGTGTGGCTCTTGCAGGCACTACAGAGCACAGCAGAGTAAGCATCTCAACAGAATATTGCATCCAGATTGTAATTTTTGGTAGAGAAAAGAAGCATTTATTTATTCCAGGCTCAAGAGAGTCCTTCTGCACAGGCAGAATTGGGAGCAGCCCTTGCTGCCTGTCCTCAGCACATGTACCATACTGAGGTGGTTCACACAGCATTTTTCTACTTGTAGCATTTCTTGGAAAGTCTTTTTCAACTCAAACAGAAATTGCAGGCTTGAGATGGCAAGGAAACTCTGTGGTGTGTGCAGGAGGCGAGGTGTGATATGTATCTGAACACTTTGTTCAAGGAATGATTAATTACTCACCAGATGATGGCATTTTCCATTTTGTTCCAGGCATGAGTTTATGGGTGTGCATTCAATTCCATTCCCTTGAAATCCATCTTTACACTTGCAGTCATTCTGTCATTTCAACAAAACACAGAAATTCATTAAAAGGGTTGAAATAGTGTGCATATTCTAGATGTGGTGAATTAGTCTCTCTGTGTTTTGTAGCTCCATTGAATTCAGTGGAATGACACTGATGAATATCTCCAGAAGACCTTTATACCTCACATCTAATCATGTACTTACTGAAAATATTTGCTGCCAGAACAGCACCACATAGGAGGGAGTGAGCACTGGTGAAGGAATTGAAAGAGACTTGTTTTGGGTAGAGCACACTGTGTGGAAACAGCCTTGTGGCTGGGAGGGAGAGGAAAATTTGGGGAGGAAAACAGGGTAAGCAGCACTGGCAGAGCAAAATGGGTGAGGACTTGTGGCAAAGGTGGCAATGAAAGTGAGAGGACATACCTGACCAGGCCCAACATATATGCAGGTGGCATTTTTGTGGCACCCTGCTGCAGTGGGCAGCAGGCAGTTGTTGATGGCTGAGCAGTCCCTTCCATCACCTGTCCATCCTGCCTGGCAGACACATGTGTGCTCTCCTGGGCTCGTCTGGATGCACTCAGCCTGGGAGGGATGCAGAAGCATCCATTCAGAACAGTTAGGTGGCATCTGGCTCTAGGTCTAAGACTTTGCTGAGCAATGGTGATGAGGCTATCAGGGGAAAGAACTTGAAACTGCAGTGAAAATTGCAAATCTTCCTTCTGCAAAAGCTTCCTTCCTGCAAACCTTCCTCATTGCCTGCTTTTCAGGCTCTGTGGGAAAAGCACATACTTACATTGATATTACAGCCACCTGGGTTCAAAGCAGAGCAAGGATCAACTTTGCTGCAGCTCATGCCATCTCCTTCATAGCCAGGTTTGCAAACACAGCTGCAGAGACAAGAGGAGGCAGCCATTAAATATGATAGGACAGCTGTGAAGTGTAGCGATAACAACTATTTATAGGCAGCTTAAAATTGACAACCTTGGATTCACAGTGCAAACAGCTTAAGCACATCTATTATAGTTTGGGTTTTTTCCCCAAAATATTGACTGGGCTAACTAAATTAAATCAAGGAGTCATTCTCTGTGTACGAGATAGGGAGTGAAATTAATTTTGTGACATTTACAAAAGTGAGATAATAGTTCTAAATTGGGGTTGCTCTCTCTTTCAGTGAGAGAAGAGAGCTCTCTCCTTGAAATGCATGCAAGACAACAAGCTGTCCTGTTTCCCTGCCCCTCCCCCCCCAAGATTAAGTCATATTGGAGGGATTTTCTTAAGCACTCAAGTTACACAGCATCCTAAATTCAGCTTCCTATGGTGACTCTTGGATACACTGCAGCAAGAGGCAAACCTGCTGCATGTGAAGGTGAGTGTGAGGCAAGCAGAAGGCAGCTGTAGCAATAACAGATTCTTGTGACTCATGCTCCTTGTGACCAGGACTGGAGAGCCTGTGCTGAAATCCATTGTGGTGTGTGGCATGCAAATCTTACCTGAGCTGCCTGGAGTGAGCTATCTGTCCCCCAACTGCTTGACAGTTTCATTGTTTTACAACAAGGTTACAAACTCCTAATTCACTAAGGGATGATTAGAAAGAAGAGGTTTATAAGAGCCTTTGTAGATGTTGGTAGGATGGCAGCCTTGTAAGTCAGGGTCAGATCTGTGTGCAACTATCTTATCAGGGTTAAATATACCATATAGGATAGGGCACTGAGAACTCTTTATTCCTGTCTTGCAACTCAAGGTCAATGGGGTGCATGTTTATGCTTATTTGCTGCATAGAAATATTACAGTGGCTGCTGTGTGTGCACTGCCAGAAGGTGCTGTTTCTACCAAGCAAATAGGAGAGAGCTGCATCCTAGTTAATTAGATGCAAGTTACTGACTTACCTCACTGTGCCATCTCTAAGATGGCAGTCTGCATCTGCATGGCAGAGCTGTAGGGAGGGCTCACAGGGAACAATCTGCTTATCACAGAGTTTTCCTGTGTATCCACTTCTGCATGATCCAGGAAGGCAGATCCCACTGCTGTCTATTCGGTTATTACACTTCCCATAAATGCAGAGGCAGTCTACCAGAGATAAATTACAGTGTGCAAATCCATAGTGGTAAAAGGCATCTATCCCAACACAGCATTTCTTATGGACCAGGTCCTTCTTTTTTTCCTACAATCTAAACTTTTGTATTTTTAAAGTCTCACTTTGTTGGAGAACTCACTCTATTTATCATATCCATGACTTTTCAGGTGTATTTTATAGATGACTACTTAAAATTTATTTCTCTTTGTAATGCACTCAATTACTAATGAAGATCAAAGTACTTTGGAGAAGCAGGAAGAAATTACTATATCCCACACTACTAAGACTAAAGTTAATCCACTGCACAACTTTTGGCTCACTTGCAGTGATACAGGAAATCTTTTAATATTGAGTCCCTGATCCTACAACTTGCACAGTGCTGGGCTAGTACAGAGCTGCAGCACAGACCTATCAGCAATTTGCTGTGTCTGTCCTGATAAGTGCTGCTGGGAGACACAAAAATGTGCCCATGTGCCCAAAGGACACATTAGGTAAGGATTTTGCAATCCCAAGAAGTGCAAGTGGTGACTAGTTGTGCCAACACATATTGGCAGGACTGGAGCTTAGGCAATATCACCCTTTCTTGTGGAATTTGTCGTTCATTTTATGCCCATATGCCTCTGAACCTTCAAGTGAGCTGTGCTGCATGAATGCCATGCTGTTTCATAGAAACAAAGACTAAAAATTATTCTGTAGATGAAGAGTGTATTTGTATTTAGCATATATTCTGCAACATCTCAAATGTAGAGTGGTTTGACAGAACAGGATTAAATCTGACAGCATATGTATAGAAGATAACTGCTAGAATTATAAGATATTCAGATTATTCATTGTAGATGTGAAGTGGCCATAAACACAAAATCTGTTTAGATCTAGTTTTTCTTAGACTGCATATGTTTGCCATTGCAGGCAGAATTTGTTCTGTTGTGGGCAATGTCAGATGGGATTGGAATAATAAAGATTTTCTTTTCAGTTACTTATGTGAGGGAGACAGAAATGAAAAGAATAGTATTAATATAAAGCTACCTATGGACCTTGAAAAAAGCCCAATTAAGTCAGTGAGAAGATTTTCACTAGCTCTGGGCTTACGATCTATCCCTTTGGATTAAGAAATAAAAGTATCCCAGAGAGATATTGCTCATCCTCTGTAAAGAGAACTTGGTGAGCAGTTAACCCCTACCTTAATGTTACCAGGGACCAAAAGAAAGAGACTGTGCTCTTGGCCTGAGGAAGAAAATCTGTACTTACCTTTGTCACACTGAGGTCCATATTTGCCAGTATCTGAGCAGAACTGACAGTGTGAGCCTTGAAATGCCTGATCACAGATGCAGGTCCCATTTCCACCCAGGCCATCCATGCACTGTGATATGGAAGAGAAGTGATTACTTTGTATAAACTGAAGTAAATCTTTATCCTTCCACCAGAAAAGAGACTATATGCCTGTCCATAGTATGACTTTGACAGTCTACCAGGGAGAACCTCAGCTTTGCTGAAAAAGGTGTTTCTAAGCCTTTTCCTTGCTTCTGTGTGTTTTGCATTCCTTTGCAATTTTAAAATGAGGATAGCAAGCTGGGTCATTACCCTGTGCTGTTCAAAGTAAAGAAGCCTGTCAAAGTATCAGAGCCTGTCCCCAGCCCCTGTCTTGCACATGTGCTGTGTATTGGAACCTGCAATTTGGGTATCTGAAGGGAGACGGATTCATTTTCCCTCCTCTGTATAACTGAACCTGAAATTCACAGCTGCCACTGGCCATGAATGGAGGGTGCAGCTCTTATGGACCCTAACATTCCTGTCATCCAGAAGTGCATCAGAGACTTTTGGGACACAATCTGTCTGTCCCACCATGGGGGAGTGAAGGATGCTGCCCAATGCTCTGCTTACCTCCCCATTTCCTGAACAGGGTTTGGAGAAAACTCCTGGACATGGACTGCACTCAGGGCCAAAGAAGCCTTTGCAACACTTTGGTTCCTGTGAAATAAAGCAAATATCCTCTTTTCCAGTGGCTTAGTGCACAAAAGACAACTCTGCATTCTGTTTTGTCTCTCTGGCAAGAGCCCGTAGTGGTAGCTGACTCTTGAAAGGCTTGTGTTGAACCAGAACTACCTCTGCAATGGACTTGTTAGAACCAGGAGGGGTGCTGGCAGACCAAGAGAGGGATGCACAGACCCCCAGGTCCTTCTGTTGTCCTTATCAGACTCGTCAGTGCCAGAAATCCCTGTGCTGTCACCAGCTATGAATGTGGCTGTGTGTGTCTGCTCATGTTGTGTGCACTCACATTTGCTGTGGGAGAGCAGTGCAATTCAGAGGCAGGCTGTCTCCTTTGCAAATGAGATCAGGAATTGGAAGGTACATTTTACCCCAGGGAGGTGCTGTGAAAGCTTTGTGGCTTTGATCTTCCTTCTTTCTGTCTGCACCAGGATGGATTAAACCACTAATGTAGCCCTAAGTATCTTTCTTGGTCGCATCTTTTGTTTTAATCATGAATTGGCTGCTTGATCCATTTATTTATCAAGAGCATAGAAATTGTATCAGAAACTCCCCCTGATTCAGATGTGTGATTCAAGGAAAATAGGAATTAGCAAAAGGCTCTAAAAACTCAGGTAATGGTAGACTTCTCTGCTTGTTTCTTAGGATGCTCATGAAATGCAGAAGCATATTTAGGAGCCCCATGAGCCAGAAGGGTGTCAGTACTTCTCAGAGACTACTGACTTCTGTAAGAGCAAGTGGAGTGTGGCTCTTGGTAGTGTTTCCTATTTGCTGGAATCCAGTATTGTGTGGATGCCTGGGACAGGAGAGACTGGAACCATGGGGTTGTCCTTCTCTTCATGGGTGAAGCTGCATGGGACAAGGACAGCATTGGGGCCTGGAGTCTTATGTGGAAACTCCTGCACTCCAGAGTGTAAGAGTGGTGTTGTCAATAATGTATGGCAGCTAGTAAACCTTCCTGGAAATTGCTTCTTATTTTGTTCTGAGATTTACAGTAGCTCTTCTCAAGCTCCCCTCTAAAAGGCCATGGAAACTACATGAACATCCTCAAATGTCTCTCAGCTCCAAAAGAAAAGCTCACAGTGCAAAAGACACTATTTTTGGAAAACTTTTATATATGTTTCACCTTAGGGATCTGTTAACTCTGTACCTTCACTGTTTTATGGCAGGCTCTAGCACAGCCATTTTTTTGAAAGGTTGTTTCTGCTTTGAGAAAGGCTGGAACATGCACAAAATGGAAGCACTAATATTTCTAAGCAATGTAGAGCTCTGTGATACAGTCTTAGTATAGCAACATCATTTAACTGGAGAACAGAAAGCAACTTGCTATAGCATTGTATTTTTTTCATACTGTGGACTTTCTTTTCATGATTACTAAACAGTGGCATATAGCTTATTAATGAATATAGCATAAAGGACTAGGTACCAGTGAATTTTTATAATACAGGAAATAAAATTCCTGTGGTAGCTAGACTTGGGTTTTGTATGTGGAGAAACATGCAGCCAGATTTGCATTTCTTAGATGCAAAGCAGATGGACGATTTTCAATCCTTTCTGCATCTGCTTCTGCAGGCAGTTACTTCTAGGAGGATGCTTCATCAAAAGGAAATTTTTAACAGATGTGAGGTCTCTGTTAAATGTATCCCTTTTCTGTTTTTCCTTTGGTAACTCTCAAAGCATAATCAGAGCAATTCTCATTCCCCACCTCTCCCTTCAGACAAAGCCTATCTGAACTAGTTCTTATTTTATGTGAGAGAAGAGTTAGAGCTTCTATGAAGTCTACAAGGGATCTTGCAACACAAATAATCTTGCAACAACAAAATAATCCTGAAATTACCTGATGCTTCAATCAGTGCCAAAAAGAGACTGAATTATTGTCTCTATTTGTGTTTTTATGCAGCCTCCTGTATTCACATCTGGTTCTTTTTCTCACCCCATTAGACCAGTAATGAGTATCTGGGGACCCTTTCTCTTTATGCATTTTGTACAACTGGGGAACCTGTCAGTAAATAACACTTACAATGGGCTTTGAATTCTGTAGACAGAGAGCTGATGCAAGTGATAAAAAACTAGTGCAGACATCCTATATGAAACAGTAAGGACAGTAGTTTGAAAAGGGATTACAGAAGCTACTGAGATGCATACTTATTGAAGATACACCCTGTAAATTTTAAGTACAGTTGTTAAGGACTTTTAACTTACACCATATATCTGTAACTGAACAGCAGCACAAGGGCTGTATCTCGTGCCCAAGATTTTTGCTGAGTTCATTTCCCGCTTCCCATTTCTGTCTTCGTTTGTCCTTTCCCCTCCCCTTTCTCTTAAAGAACTAGAACCTTCCTAAATATAAGATAAACATATGCACAAAAGCACTGGTATTCTTTGCTAAGCCCAGTATAAGGCATTAACTAATACTGTCTGAGAGTCCAGTGCAGTCTGCACACTTCTATGAGAATTTTTTATTTTTTCCCAGAACAAGTACAAATTATGTCAGTCTCATATATAGGCCCTGTGAACAGAAATTTATCTTACACATTGGTGGTGAAGAGAAAAGTAGTCTTTGCTCCCATGCTGTAGTTTCTGTACTCTAGTATGATTCAGCAGTATGGAGCTACTTTTATATCTTCACCTTCTGCTTGTCTCCACTGCCTAATTTATCACCATGTAGTGGTGACAGAGAGTGGCAATTACAGTGATGAGGAGATATGAACTGCAGTGACAGTGTTAAAGGTGGGTCCTCTGACAAACTTGACATGCAGTAACTTCAGAGAGAGGTTGAGCAATTCAGTGGCTGAATACGGAGTTTGTCCTTGTTGCTCATGAAAGCTAATGTCTTGTATTTCAACCAAGTAAAAAAAAATTGAAGAGATAGTATGTGTTGTTTCACTGTTTCATAGTCATTGGACAAGTGACCATGAACTTAATTATAACATTTTCCCCACAGACTGGAACTGCAGGGAAGGAATCAGGTACTGGTTAGGCTTTAGTAGTCCTTCATGTTATACAGCACTTAAAAGAATAAAGGACAAGACCTACAAAAGCATTTGGGCATCAAATAGTTAAGCTACCAATGCCACTGCTACTTTCAAAGTAGATCTGTGGGTCAGATGTATTTTGATAAATATATTTGGGTGTTATAAAAGCTCTTTGATAAGCTCAGTACAAGTTTGTACAAGATTTTTCACTTTTCACTGGTACCACAAGTAGTATTTACGAGGTGGCATTGCTGTTGTTTTCTGAGAGTGATGAAGATGCCTGGTGGCATGTAAGAATGGCAAAGCCACTGCTTCCTCTGGTATTCTCCTGGGTGAATATTCTCCTTTAAGCAGTGCTCTGCTTAAAGCATTGGATATTAAACTATATTTCAAACTATTCATGAGGCTTTCAAAGATGACAGAAGTTCTGGACTTTGGTTTGGAGAATAATCTTTTTGACATGCTATTTGTTTAGCCTTTGAATAATTTTTCATAGAGTTGCTTCAGGATTGATTGATGTCAGAAATAGTTTATAGGTAGGTTCCTGGTAGGGAATTCAAATTAATGGGGTATAGTTTGAATTTGTGAAGTGCTGATTGCTTTTTGTATTGGAGATTGTGGCTCAGTTCTCTGTCTGGTTTATGATTATATTTCATATACAGCGCTTTATAAGTTACTGCCAGAGGTAATAGTTCTTTAGCACCACCTCTTGTGTTTTCTTCATTAAATTTTGATGCTGTCCACCTCTGCTGGGAACCTCTTTCAAAGCTGTGGTTCTGGGCTGTTATGAGTTAAGATAATAAATGTTTTGCATTACTGTACCAGAATTGTTTCTGGCCCAGATACATGTGTGACCATGGTCCGGTAACAGCCCATTGGAGCCACACTAACTGCAAGCTAAAAGCTCAGTCTGGTACTCAATCTCCTTACCAGAAATAGTATCTGAATGTCAGTGTAAAAGCCTCTACTGTGTTACCAAGCTGAACAATGTATGTCAAAATCCATCCTTTCAAATACAAAACAGTTTGATAATTCCTAATTTGAAGAAAACTTGAAGAAAGAAAGAGTAGGGAAAATGATGGCTTCTGAAAAAACATATTTCTAATAAATAATTATAAAACTAATTGTTATGTTAGTATTTTAACTTGCTATCTCCTTTCCCTGAATATTTAGTAGAAATGAAAATACTAATCTGAAGTATTTTCCCTGGGAATCTGACAATGCTTGGCATGTATTTGAATGCACAGGTGGGATTCAGGAACTGGAGGAAAATGGCTAAGTGGAGAGGCAAAGTATTTGAAGGGGCTAGAGCAAGAGCTAGGTGCATTAAAGTGGTGAAGGATATATTCATATGAGCTCCCTGTTTGCAAATTATTTGTATCTGTGCAGTACTGTTAGCCAGGTGGCTGTGTGTTGCTGATACATTAATTTCCAAAATACCCCCATTTTTATGGACAATGTCAGAGAAGGAGTAAAGAGGAATCTGCATTGCACTGCATGGAACAGTTTAAAGCTATTGATTTGTTGTGATTCTCTTACCATTGCAACTTGATTTCTTGTCTCATCACACCGATGTGGTAGAATTGGAATAATTGTGGGTGGGATAAGGACTCCAGCAAGAGTATAAATGCGACCATTTTTGGCAGCAATATCTGTTTCTTCCATTTCTTCTCCACTCACCAAGATTTGTCCCTGTAAAAAATAGATTGGTATTGATAATAAAATTTTCATAGCTTCTCACTTTCTGTTAATTTACTTTCAAGAATTTCAAGTCGTAATTCTTTTTATTTATTTTAAATATAATAATAATAATTATTATTATGATGCTTGTTTTATGCAAGAAGCATGCATACGTCATGCATTGTCTCGAATATTGATCTGTAGCCGTTGTTCCTAAATTGTTCCCCTTAAGCTGCACTGTTAGCAGGTGGAACTGGTGACTTAAAAGCCTGGCCCAAATGGGAAGACTACTGATTACTTCAGGCACTGGTTTCAGAGGGCACAGGCATGCTTTGGTTCTCTCTTTGACAAAGGGAGAGAAGCTGAGAATCTGCAATCTATTCAAGTACACAGGAGGGAAAAAAGTATGCTTTCTGCATCTACTTTTGCAACTGCTTTGCCTTTGCAAGGGTTTTCATAGATGCACCTCTTCTCTAGAATGTGCATATTTGGCTAAAATGTGAAAAGAAAAGAAGAGGGTTTAACATTTCCTCTAAGTTTGGCTTAGTAAATGTACTGACAAATTAGTACCTCTAAAAAAGTGTTCACTAGGTTCATCAGGGTCAGAGGCTATAGTATTAAAGGGAATGAAATAACATCTATGTGTGCACTGAGAAGTGTTTAACATAAAATATGTAACAGAATGATTTAAATATTTTAAAGTGATTTTTTTAAATCCAGGCAAAGCATAAATGAAGATGTTCACTAGAAAAAGTGAAGCTGCAGGCTGTCCTCATATACCAATCATTTGATCTGCATCATGCTAATTTCTAACAGTAGATGGGAATGGCAAGTTGAACATACCTGCCTCATAGCAAAAAATTTGGATTCTAATGTCCCCCCTCTTCCCTTTTTTCTTCCCCTTGCATGCAAACAGTTGCATGGATAAGAGAGAGCTGTTCACAGGTGAAAGCTGCCTTTGACTTACAGTGCTGGTCCTGTTGAAGTAAATTAGCTGCTTCGCCATGCTTCTGATGTGCTCTATTGAGACGAGGCTGGCAACCTCTAGCTGTAATTAATAGAAATTGATTGAAAGAAATGTAATATTATTATTTTCAAATAATGATTTAGGATGAATGAATCAGTCTATTAGCTTTTCTCTAGTTACATGGGCAGCCCCATGTTGACTAATCTGCTTGTGTAATAAAGTTAGAGTGATTAAACTTTGATTGAGCTTGTTTGTTGCCGCATCTGAAGAGCTTGTTGCCCAACAGGATATTGCTTTTTCTCCTAACTATAGAAACCAGTCTAAGTAAAGTTATCACCTCTCCCTAAAAATATCCCTGTTTGCAGCCTTAGATAATTATGGAAACAGCAGTGCTGGTATCCCATGAAGGGACATATGGATCATAGACTCATAGATGTATCACAGACTGATTTGGGTTGGAAAGGACCTTAAAGACCATCTAGTCTCAAACCCCCTGCCATCGGCCAGAGATACCTCCTACTAGACCACGTTGCTCAAAGTGCCATCCAACCTGGCCTTTAACACTTCCAGGGAGATGGAAGCCACCTTTTCCCTGAGCAACCTGTTCACTCTGAGCAGCTCCAGTGTCTTACTACCCTCACAGGAAAGAATTTCTTCCTAATATATAATTTAAATCTACTCTCTTTCATTTTGAAACAGTAAAACATTTTTTAAAAGTCCCTCCCCAGCTTTCCTGTTATACCCCTTCAGGTACTGGAAGGCTGCTATAAAGCCTCCCTGGAGCCTTCTCTTCTCCAGGTTGAACAGCCCCGAATGGCCTCTCACTCATCCCTCTGCTCCCTATGATGCTGCTCTGTGCTGGGAGTGACCTCTGCCTTGGACACTGTGAGTGGGGCCTTTTGCTAAGGTTATGAGCACGTCCTCCCTTCCCTGAAACAGGGCTTGGGGTGGGGATGAACTTCAGCCTCCTCTAGCCTTAGTAGTTGGTGGTGTTGCTGGGTTCTGCTCTTTGTTTCCAGTAGAAAAAGGAGGGAGAAACAGAAAGTTTACTTAGAGAATGACAAAACCCCCTCTCTCTGATAAGCAGAAAACTATTCTTCTCAGAACTGGCTTAAAGAGTACTTTTTTTTTTTTTTTTTTTTTTTTTTTTGTATAGTGGCAAGCATTTTGAGTACTTTTCCTGCTTTTCCTGTTACTCCTTCCTGCAGCCCTGCCAAGCTGACAGTATGCCCTGACAGCTGTTCTTGCTCCACAGCAGGTTAAGGTAGCTGGTTTCAGATTCAGGCTGTCAATATATACGTATTTATATGTGGTTTATTTTTTTATTTTTCCCCTCTCTCTCCTTGGGCTAAGTCCTCATCACCAAAAGGTATTTTTTAAAGTGGAAATTGTTTGTATGCAGCCTTGCTGTGCAGCACTGCTTAGAGGTTGTTCTTGGAAAGCTTCCACCTTCAGAGTGGCAAAAGATTTGAAACTGCTCTTCTATCCCCAGGTTAGTAAAGTAGCCATGCTCACCTCAGTATTGGAGACAATGTGGTATCGGACCAGCTCCAGCAGCTTCCATGAGCCCTGCCAAAGCAGAAAAGAGCCTGGTTTAGCCCAAAATGAGTCACACAAACCCACTGTGACTTGTGAGAGGACACGGGGATGTGAATGGCATCACCAGCGGCTGCACCTATGGGTCAGTGGTGGTGCTCAGCTCATGGCATAGAACCTGCCCTGTGGCATCTGCTCCCTCTGTTTCCCCTTGCAAAGGGTGACACCTCCTAGGACAGGATCTGGGGCTGTACCATGAGAGTTTGGGACTTTGCCTTGTGGCTGTCTGGGCAAGAGCAGGGGAGTAAGGACCTGGTGTCAGGGATTGATGTCCCTTCATAGGAAGGGATATCCCAAATCCCATTCCTCTCTAGGTGCTACCTTGGTCTTTAATTGTTAGACATGGATTAAGTGTTGATCACTGGAACTTAGTGTAGATGAACACTAAACTAGATGGACATGGGAAAATGAGGTATGTATGCAACTACTGCATACCTGCATATGTATCTACTATCTAAGAATATTTTGCATAATGGAAAGACTATACCTCTGCAGAAAGCAGGTAATCCAGAGTCTCAGATTTCATATTATTCAGAGCCTCATTACTTGGAGCAAAGACTGTGTAAGGTCTGTTGTCCTGCTCTAAATCCATTCCCAGGCCAGTTTTCTGTTTTGGTTTAAAAGTAAAAGTGAAATTACTTAATAATATCGATGAACATCTGAAAATAGACTTATGGAATTGCTCTTCTGGATCCTTACCTCTATCAAAGATGTAAATTTGCTATACTTTTCATTATCTTGAAGTAGCGACATCATGGTTTCCTGAAATAAGATGGAAGTAATATTTATTTTAGTCAGGATTATGGAATAAATACCAATTCTTATTAACAGACTTTTTGAAATACTCTATGAGTCTTGGTTATTACTGACTGAATATATTTGGGTTTCCTTATTGTTTGGGTAATTGGTGGTGTCTGGGAATCTCTGAAATCATACAATAATTTTGATTGGAAAAGCCCTTTAAGATCACCAAATACAACAGTTAACCTTGCACTACCAAGTCCACCACTAAACCTTGTCCATAAGCACCACACTTCTATGTCTTTTAAATACCTCTAGGGATGCTGAGTGCACCACTTCCCTGGATAGCCTCTTCCAGTGCCTGACAAACTTTTCAGTGAAGATTTTTCCTAATATGCAGTCTAAAAATTTTACTTCCCCTGGCACAACTTGAGGCCATTTCCTCTTGTTCTATAGCTTGCTACTTAGGAGAAGAGAATGACATCTACCTCACTACAGCTTCCTTTCAGGTAGTTATAGAGAGCAGTAAGATCTCTCTGCACCCTCCTTTTCTCAAGGCTAAACAAGCCTGGAGATGGTAGCACTCTTGCCCTGTGCTATACTGGCTTATAGTTATAGTTTGTTATTGTCCTGAAATACTTAGTGGTCACAGAACAGTGTGTGAATGGAGACAGTATTATTTCTTCTTCACACCCAGTGACAAAGGGCAAAAAATGTCACTAGGCCAGGTTTGATGGGGCTCTGAGTAACCTGGTCTCGTGGGACGTGTCCTTGCCCATGCAGGAGTTTTGGAACTTGATCTTTAAGGTTCCTTGCAGCTCAAAACACTCAATGTTTCTGTCACATGTTTGATAAAACCCCATATAAGAAGTGAACTCTTGGGGAAGTGTACCAAGCAGGCACCAAAACCCCCAAAGCACCCCAAAATATAAGCCTTTACAGTATTAGTCTTCTGAGTAGAGGGACTGCTGCTTTGAATGAAAGTCTTGCCCGGTATCTGTCCAGATGTCCCTCTTTTGGTGTGTTGTTCTGGAATTCAGTGAGATGCACTGATAGTGACTGCCAGTTTCCCAAAGAACCACTCAGGCTCAGTGAGTGAAAAGCAAATGATCCATGGACCAGCCTGGCAGAAAAGCAAATGTCTGCTGTGGAAACTGCATTCTTACTTTTCATTTTGAATGTTGCTTCTCTGAGTTGACACACGATGGCTCAGCACAGCTTGCCTAGCTGCTGTCAGCCATCCTCTTGCATTCAGTTAATGTAAAACATTTAAAAGAAAGGTTTACATTGCATATGTACAGCTTATAGCTCACCTCTCTGTTGCTTTCAAATGTTGGCTCCACATTGTCCATGGCTTTGTCAATGATGTGCAAAATCCCGTTGGAAGCAATAATATTTCCCTGCAGAAGTTTTCCTTTCCTCCTGCCTCCTTGGATTCTGATTCTTAATTGATTATCCTGAAAGAGGCCAGGATAGAAGCAATGGATAGTGAGTTCTTTATTATGAAATGACAACAGAGAAAGAATGAGTGTTTCATGAAGTTTAATATCCCCTTCCTTTGCCAACACCTTGGCCATTTAAATCTGGGGAGGCTAGAGGTTGTTACCAATGCTTATCAAGGAAATGGAAAAAATTCCTTTGAGTTTGGATCAGGAATATGTTATTTTGTTTCTGGACATTAAATCTCAGAAGAGAAGCAGGGCCAGGTGCTGTGAGAAGAGCAGAGTTTCTAAAAGGGCTCTGATGTCTGCTAGTCATAGAAGTCTGTCAGGAAATGATTTAAAATATGATTGTACTGAAAGGGCCAACTCCAGTGATCTTGAGGGACTTCAACCCATTTCCTCATATATATATTTAAAATAACAAAATGTTGCTGATTCTGCACAGTTCTGAAACCTGCAGGAAACTAAGAGGCCTGACAGCAATGGTATTTTCCTGTTAAAATTGGAGTGTGTACTCAGTAATGAAATAAAATAGATCTCTCAGATGCCACTAATCTGCTAAAAAACATGAGAAGTACTTGATTTCAACCTTAATTTACATTCAGTTCATTAACAGAATTGACCAAGAGCAATAACTCTAGGTTATAAATCTAATCTCTCAGCTGTAGAGAACATTTTTTTTTTAAACTGTGGGATCATACTGCTATGATGTATTCTGACATCAAGATGGGATAGTGATGAACTTGACTCCATGCTTTTCATGATGAACTGTCATCTGCATTTTTTATGGTTAAAACCTTCTATTTCCTTCATCATTCACAGGGTGCTGATGCTCAGTGGGAGGTGGGATCTGCAGTGCAGTCACTGCTTGCTCTGTGTGAGGAGTACACACAGATTTCCACCATAAGCTCTGGGCTTTTACCACTCTTACATCACCAAGGCTCTCTTAATGATCCCTTGCAGCCCTTGTTGGTTGTGTCTGCAGATTTAAGATGACTTTAATATTAGTGAACATTTTTAGAGTGGTCTGTGTTAGGTCACTGTGTCACTCAGCAGTGACATCTTTTAAGGTAATTTTTCACCAATTTTAGTGGAAAGTTTGACAGTGAGATTTCCAATTTCACTTGAACTTCTTGTTGTGCATGGCCAAGGCTGTAGTATTTCATAATCCCACAGCTATCTGCAACTGACATTTTGCTGTGGAAAGTCCTTTCATCCTTCTGCTAGAGAGAACAGAGAGTATCAGTGTTCTGATGTAGGCTGGAAGACCACTTACCTTTTCTCCCTTTGATATCTCTCCTGACTTGCCAGTCAAAGTATAAATTACATTAGTATTATTCAAGCTACTGGTATTCAGTTGACCAGCAATTACATGGAGTTTCACAAAGTACTGTGCTTTCTGTTTATTATTCAGAAGATCCTTTATCTAGAAGAGCAGAAGAACAGAGATTTATTTCAATATGAACTTAATCTGAAACCAATATATATATATCATGGTAAAAGCTTATTTCTCTCCAGTTAGACTGTGAAATTCTATGTTTTCTTCTGAAGCAAGGTGATAGGGTCTGAACCAAGTGGAAGCCTCTCTTGATTTCAATTCAGGTCAAGTCACACCCTTATGTCCCTTCATGAGCTGTAGATGGCTACAGAATTGTTCTGACTGTAGTGGAAGGTATTGGATGCTGACCACTGATTGCATTCCAGGCCACTTAATTTTTTTTAATTTAAACTAAACTCATAATTTTTTATCGTCCTTACATAAAAGGTGACCTCTAAGCCTCCTTGAAAATTCAGTTCTTATTTCAACCCCTGTCTCAACTAAGTGAAAAACCCTTCAGCATGGGCATGTAACGCAATCCAAAAGTTACTTGATACATGACTGCATTCTACCCTGACTTGCCAAATTAATTTGCTTTTCTTTCAAGTAGGAAAAGCACAGCCTCTGGCCACTAGATTTAAATCTATCCAGAAGTACACCAGAGCAAAAAGTACTTCTGATTCTGTTGAATCAAAAATCTTTTAACGCAGATGAGATTTGTGAAGGAGCTAACACCCCCCTAACAACCTCCCAGTTAAAACCCCTCACTGTTGTTTACTTACATTTGTACCTTTGAGACCCTTGTTTGTTGGTACAAGTATTGTAAATGGTCCCAGAGTACTCAGTGGCCATTCATAGACATTTTCTTATAAGGAGAGAGAGAGAAAAAAAAAAGAAAAAAGTTAAGTTTAAATGTGTATTGAAAAGCTTGTTGGAGGGAGGGGCGAATACTTCATGCTAGGTATGCAAGGGCAGAGTAAGAAATAACACTATCTGTGATTATTAAATGTTAATATAAAGTTCTAAAATTCAAGTTGTTGGAAGATGGGAGGCAGAGGGGGATGTGCACATTTGACACAGGAAGAGGCAAAACTGGCAGCCAAGATTCTGTGGCATGCAGACCAGCGTGATGGACATGAAAACAGTTTCTTTGGAGCTGAGTCTTTACAGGAATATGGCCACCTCCTTTAAATCAATTCAGTTTTCGTGGAGTGAGGGGTATGCTGCTGATAAGCTGCTAGTAGTGCAAATATCATCAAAACCAGAGCTGGTAACAAAAGCTGATGTACTGAAAGTTAATTAAAGTTAATTTTCTACTCAGGTGGTATTTCTGTTTCCAAGACAGCAGTATGAGGACAGTAATTCTGCAGCTGAAGGCATTAAATGTTTCTAATATTCAGCTCCTTTTTCCAGAGGTTTAAAATCAGAAAAAAAAAAAAATAATCTTTGCAGTGATGGTAGATATGTCATACCAAAGAAGATATCTCAAAATTAATAGGCTGTCTTACAAAACAATGTAGATTATTCTGCTGTATATTTTTAGATTTTGAAAGACATTACTGTGGAATTAATATATTGTAAAATAATCTGTGTGGTTAATTTTTGTTAATTATGGCTAGTAAATCAAATGGCACATTTATGTCCAAAACATGACTAAGGAACATATAATCTGACTTGTTGATAACAAGTGGTGGTCACCATCATGACAGGCACTTTTCAGACATGTAAGAAGAAATGCTCAGAGAAACATTGAGATCTCAGTGCTAAGGCAACAGATTTCAGTCTTCAGAGTCAAATATGAAGGTCACTGCCAGACTTTGTCCTTGGCCAGCTATGGGGTATTCTTATTCTGATCAGGAGTTCAGAATCTTTATCTTAACTGCTGGAATCATTGAAAAGAACCAAACAAATTATATTAAACAGGAGGAAATTTTCAAGCTGTATATTCAGCTTGATTCTAGCAGAGTTTGTTCATCGCTCACATTTGTGGCCTTGCAACAGAAGGTGATGAAGACACTTATGCTGTTCTCTTCATGAGGTGGCTGCAATAACTGAAAAGCTGGAAGTCCTGAACCCTGACAGGGGCTCCACCTCACCTCTGCAGTCAGTTTGGGAATCTGGAGACCCTCCCCATCTTTGGCTGAGGTGCTCTGGTGGAGAGTCCCAAAGAAGTTCTGTCTTCTCCCAGGTTATGACAGAACAAGAGGCAATGGCCTCAGTTTATTCCAGGGGAGGTTTAGATCGGGTATTAAAATCTGTTTAACATCTTTATTGACAACATGGACAATGCATCTGAGTGCACTCAGTAGGTTTGCTGATGACACCGAGTTGTGTGGTGTAGTTGATACGCTGAAGGGAAGGGGTGACATCCAGAGGAAGCTTGGCAGGTTTGGAAGGTTCAATAAGGCCAAGTGCAACATCCACACCTAAATCAGGGCAATCCCAAGCATAGCTACAGGTTGGATGGAGAATGGATTGAGAGCAGCCCTGAGGAAAAGGACTTTGAGATCTTGGTTGATGAGAAACTCAACATGAGCCAGGAATATGTGCTTGCAGCTCAGAAAGCCAATCGTATCCTGGGGTGCATCAAAAGAAGTGTGGCCAGCAGGTCAAGAGAGGTGATTCTTCCCCTCTACTCCAGTGCTGTGTGACCCCACATAGACTACACAAAAAGGAGAAGGAGCTGTTAGTGTGACTCCAGAGGAGGGCCACAAAGATGATCAGAGGGCTGGAGCACCTTCCTTGTGAGAACAGGCTGAGAGAGTCGGGGCTGTTGAGCTTGGGGAAGAGAAGGCTCCAGGGAGACCTTATAATGACCTTCCAGTACCTGAAGGGTCCTACAGGAAATCTGTGGAGGGACTTTTTACAAGGGTATGTAGTGATAGCATGAGGAGGAATTGCTTTGAAATAGAAGAAGATAGGTTTAGGTTAGACATTAGGAAGAAATTATTTTCCATGAAGCTGGTGAGACACAGGTTGCCCAGGGAAACTGTGACTGTCCCCTCCCTGAAAGTGTCCAAATCATGACTGGATGGGGCTTTGAGCAACTGGGTCTAGTGGGAGGTGTCCTTGTCCATGGCAGACAGGGTGGAACTAGATGATCTTTAAGGTCCTTTCCAACCCAAGCCATTCTATAATTAGGAAAACTTCTTCACCAAAAGGGTTGTCAGGCATTGGAACAGGCTGCCCAAGGAAGTGTTGGAGTCACCATCCCTGGAGGTGTTTCAAACATGTTTAGATCTAGTGCTTATGGTCACGGTTTAGTGGTGGGCTTGGCAGTGTGCTAGGTTACCAGTTGAAGTTAATGGTCTTAATGGTCTTTTCCATCCCAAAAGATTTTATGATGGAGAGAGACAGCGGATGGGATCAGTCTCTTCCACTTGCCTTTCTTCTCTTTCCTAGTGAAAGTAATGCCACTACTGATGGCTGTGGACTGGAGAAGAGGGACCCTGCTGGGCATCCTGGTGTTTTTTTGTGATTTCTGTGCATCAGTCTAGATCAAATCTCAATTATCCAAATAAATGAGGGCAGTTAGAAAGAGGAGGTGGGATGATCCCACTTATACACACTGTTGGGCAAAACCCACTGGTGTTACAAAATTATGTGTGAAGGGTTGAAGGAATGTTTTTAGCACATCTATTTAGACATTCTTGCAGACTGCATGGCATGCTGAGCAAAGGCACCTTTAGGTGGTCAGACGGAGCCTGCGCTGAGTAGTGTCCCCCTGGTGTCGTGCTGTCAGTGGCACCTTCTTGCAGCTCTGGGTGTTGTGGGAAGACAGGGCAAGATCCACCCACCCAACAGGAGCTAACTCTGCTTGCATGTAGTCACTTACCCATGAGTGATAAGGCAGATGTCAGCTTGCCTTGCCACCGTCCTCCTACTTCAGCATTCAGCTCCTGCAGGCGCTCCATGACGTTTCCGTAGCACACGAATCCATTCCCCACGGAGCCCCCCTGGCACATACACCTGTCAAGGGAATGTCATTGCAGCTGTGTACTGATGCCCTGTGGTATTGGTGAGGCTCTCACTAAACCCATTCTGGGTGTTACCTATTGCTTCTCAGAATGTGTTTCTGGGTAGCAACAATGTGTTTTAGTTTAATTTTTGCTTCTATATGCAGTTATGTGAAGCCCGCACACACTGCATGGGACTCAGCAGGATTAATGGTAGTTATGTATGAAGGGGATGCTGGTAACTCATCAGTCCTTGTGATAGCAGCATGGTACTGGTAGAAAAAGAAAGACAGGGTTGTCAGTCCCTTCAACAAAGCGAAGTGGTTGTTTGTGACTCTGTTCTTTAAGTAATGCATCCATTTTGGGCAGTGATACTGATACTTAATATTTTTTTTCTGAAGCTTCTGAAGCACAAAACCTTATGCTTTTTCAAAGGTAGACTTTATGACCCTGCTGTCTCTGCACTGTAAATAGCATCTCACTTGTAACACACTGGCTGTCCCCTGTGGACTTAAACCTTTGAGAGGTGTCAGTGAGGTATGTCTGACCAAGTCCTGCATACATTCAAAGCAGTCTCAGGTGGTGATGCCCATGAAAGTGACAGGCAATGCCTTGGGATGGGTGCAGTGTGTTCTTACTGCCTTGGGATGGGTTGCATGTCAAGTAGGATGTTGTAGCCACAGCAAAATTTAAATAAAATTTATGGAAGAACAGCTCCCAGTGTCAGGCTGGTGTTTTCTGTCCTGTGAGAGAGGAAAGACACCTCATGAAAACTGGACCTTATGGCTAAGGAAAGACTCAGCATTTCAAGAGGGGTGGGGAAGAAATTGTTGGTTGTCAACATGACTGACAGGTCCTTGCTATTAGGTGCTGACAAGTACAAATGGTGTGAGTTTCAAAGAGCAACTACGACTTGCATGTGCCTTGACCTTGTGTCAACCTTGCTATTCACCCAGACAATTGGTTAGTATTTCCTAAAAAATCTGGACTCTTTAAGCCTGCCTCAATGTCAGGGACCACTGGTCCCTGCAGGTTTTGTCAACCTCAGCTCTTTCTGTTGCTGTTTCAGAAAATCAGCAGCTGCTTGGCTGCTTTTAGGAGAGTGGCTGGTGATGTCAGCTCAGTCATTTACTCATCTTCAGTGCTAAAATTAAAGCAGAAACTTGTCAGCCTTTAGCATGCACTAACTATATTTAGGAGGCTAAAAAACTATATGGTATGTGTTGCTAAGCCTTGGCTTTTAATAGTGCCTTTCCTAATTAAGTCTCCTAATTAAGTCATTATTCCTATAAGCCCTATCCTTAATGGTTCATCTTGCTGGAAATTTTTTTCCAAAGGCATGGCCAGAGAAGGAACATCACACAAGCAAAGAAAATTCTTTATATAACTGATGACCTAATAATTTGCATGTGCTGGTTGTTACAAACACAGCTGCCATTCACACCCTACTGTAGTATCAACCTGATGCCAAATCATCTCCTGTGTCCCAAATATGGGCTCTACCATAGCTGTTTCCCTGATGATAGCAATCTCATTTGGAAATCTCCACATTCCCTAAAGACTAGTGGGATGCTTATAGACTCAGAGAGATGCTGGCATTTTAGCCAAGAGGCTTTGACTCCTTCTGGTTCTGGGTAAAAGAAAAATACCTAAAAACATTTTAAATTTTTAGGATGGAAGTCTGATGGTGACTCCTCTTCTGTTTAAGATGCTCTCTTGGGTAGAGGAGTATGGCTGCTGAGCCCAGCTAAAGGGGTGTGGGGCTAGGAGAGAGGAGCAGATCCTTCCTGGGGGCTGAATGTTTTGTTCTGATAGGGTAAATATTCCTGCATTCATGTATATACCTCTCTTCACTTCTGAGCAGAGAAGAAAAAAAATGAGGCTTCAAAGGAGCTGAGGAATAGTTTAGTAGAAAAAAATATATTACCCTTGAGATATTGCACAAATCAGATCAAGATTTCAAAATAAACCTCTCTCATAAAAAATGGTCATAAAGAAGCAGGTAGTTGAACATAGAATTCTTTTTTTTTTTTTTCTTTTTTCTGTCATTTCCCATGCCACAGTGAACTGCAAGAATACTGATGTAGTTTGAAATTTCTTTTCTGAAGACAATGTTACTTATAACTGAGTGGGTGTCCCGTAGCACAGTTTGGATTTGGCTGCCAAAGGAAAGCACATAGCAATTACAGATTAGCTCCTCTTTCACCAGATTGAACCCTTCAACCTGTCTGTCCCTTCTTCCCTTCTCATGGAGTAGTTTACTCTGGCCAGGCCTGCGAAGGATCAGTGACTGAGTGGATCAGTCAGTCTGGAGGGGTAAAAATGAAAGCTGAAAAGGATCTTAGATTTTTAGGATGTATCACTGATGGTCAGTCTTCTTCTTTCTTTGCCTGGATAGTCTGGTTTGCACTCAGACTGGATCTGGCCATGTAGATAGGTTTTGCTTTGAACACACTCTGTTCAAAAGGTCTGTGTAAGGTCTGTGTACCTCTGAAGAGGAACAGCTTTACCACAAATCCTGCCGGACTATTTAAACTTCATCTGTTTGATGTTTTCATGATATGCTACATGGACAGTATAGGCAGGGATGAAAAATATGGGAACTGACGCTACTTCAGCGTGCTCTGGTGGGGTTAGAGGATTGTACCTCTCTGGAAAAGGGGAGCTCAATTTTCTGTCTCCATTTTATCTGAAACTTGCATAATAGTTTTGCTTTATGAAGCTGCTAATTTCTAACATTGAAGACAGAGAGTAAAAAGAAGGAATTTAAAAATAAAATAATTGTGTTTAGTTCCTCTTGGAGAAGAAAGATTTCTTGGAAACTACAAGGAGGTTATGGTTTAATTCTATACTAGTGGCAGGTTTGTAGCTCCTGGGCAATGCTGGACATAATTACTGTGCTGAAGCAATGCCACAGAAAGTGTCAGGACTCACTCAAGGAAGATCTATATGAAAACAGAAAACAGAGATCGAGATCATCTTGGTTTTCCAGGATATTTCTGTGTTATGTTCACAAACTAAATTTTTGTCTATTCTACGTCTTTGTCTGAAGAAGACATTTATTCTTGTACAAATCATTTGATTCTGGAGAAAGCAGAAGTGATTCTGTTATGGGGAAAGCTAACAGAACAACTGAGTTTAAAAACAAAAACAAAAGAAAGGAAACAATGCAGGTTTGTGGCCTCTGTAACAGCTTTGTGGTTTAGGAGAAGTAAAAAACCCTACCAAAACAAGTTCTCAAATACATTTAAAATCTGGAATAAAGCATATATTGTCACTTATCAGAAATACTATACCGTGCCTACATTTACCAATCAGTGTTCTTCTTTGTGAAGTTCCTCTTTCATAAATTCATTTTCCTTTGTTGGAAATGATTCAGTATAATTTCATTTTTTGCCAAATAGATAGTTTTAGTTCTGTTTGAATTTCACTTTTTCTTCTGTGTTTTTATCATTAAAGGTCATTGATTGAGGAATGTGCAAAGCATTTGGATTGCTTGTTTCCCTCCCCACAGACATAAATTTTTAGTTTTCCTCTTCTAAAATTCTCTAAATTTCCTCAGCTGTTGAAAACTGACTTGCAACAGTAAAACAGTGAGAAACTAGGAAAGAAATGTCCTGAGTTACATAATAGGGAATATGGAATTTTGTTTTAACTTACCAACTCGTGTAGTGTAATATAGCAGTACAGTGTACTAAGTTTAGGAAAAGTAAATATTATGTTCTAGATTAACTTGTTTGAAATGCACAGTAGCTTACACAAAAGTGATATTGATAGAAGACTGTAAGAGAAAGATGCATGATGAAGTAATAAGAATATTCTCCAGAGGAAACACTTTCTGTCTATGAATCTGTACAATAAATAATTTGTTCCCACTTTACAACTAATGGCCTGTCATGCCTTTCACATTCAAACTCTCAGCTCCTGAAAACTAACCTTATGGGGACACCTCTTTAAACCCAGTGTTAGCCATCACTGGGCTATAGCAACATGAAATCCAAATTCTTTGAATTAAGATAGCTTTAAATTCGGTATTTAAACTGACTTTCCTCCTAACATCTGTGTAGCAAATTTGGGTGCCAGAAAACAAACTCTACCAGAGGCTCTGCAGTTTCCCATAGACTTGTCTTGAGGGTTTCAGGAATCTGCTGAGGTTGGTGCTGCTTTCACAGAATGGGGGTCAGATTCCATAGTTGTATCTGTATTAGTATACTAAAGAAAGCCAGTGTTCCATTAATTATCCCATGATAATTAATGGTGATTAATTTTTAGCTTGCTGCCTGGCATGTTTCTGGCTCACACCAAGCAGCACTTTCCCAGGCAGTGCTCAGGCACAGCTGAAGAGAGAGAGTGTGCCAGGGACCACTGCCAAAAGGCAGCTACTCTGTTTTGGAAGAAGAGACTTCAGCTGTGAGACAGACCATGTTGCTTGGCCTGAGGAGCAGAAAAGTTTTTGTCCTTTTTATTTACTAGTGTAGAAATGACCTGTGAGTGTTCTATAAATAAAAACCATCAGGTATTAGCAAATGGACTGATGAAATCAAACACTATGCTAATTGGTTTACCCTAACCCTCTTAAATCTTGTAAGTTGTCCTTGATGAAGAAACCACTACTGCTAACTTCAGGAGGTGTTCATCCAGTGGTATCATTTTAGCAGCCTGTTTACCAAGGGGAGGAGGGAGAAACTGGATGAAAGCTTTAATGAGCAAAAAGACTCACATGATCTGTCCTGGTGCAACCATTGAGCATTTAGCTTTTTTATGGCAGGTGTTGTTTGTTTCACATATGTTGGTCATGCTGCATCCTTTCCCAGGTACAAAGTTTGTATAATGCTCCTTGCATTCACAGTGGGACTAAATCAGAAAGAGGAGAGACAAATTATATGTAGAGGATTTCAGCATACTTTCTAGGGTTAAAAGACTGAACTTCCCAAGCCTTAGTTGATTGCCTGGTGACTTCACATGCAAATATAAAGTTTATCCATGTCTATACAATTCCCTTCTAGATTTTATCCACTTTAGAAAACTACTGATTTCAGATAAATTTTCTTCATATAATGCCCTTTTAGATTCACTTCTGTGACCAGAGAACATTTAAAATCAATGTGGGTAGGCCAATTTTATAACCTCTATTCCCACAGCCCTCTGCCTCCTAAAATGAGTGTGAAAGTGTACTCTTGATGAGTGGGGTGTATCAGCAGTGTCATTGTACCCACCAGCTTGTGTGTGCCACCCACATGCAGCTCACTGAGACACCCCTGAGCAGAGGTGACCTGACCTACTGGTCTAAGTTCCCTGTGGTCAGAGAGACAAAATTTAACTGTGAGAAGTTTCATGTCAGTGCCTCCATTATGGGGAGGCAAATCTGAGGTAAAATGTTGAAGGAAAAAGAACATTCTTTCCGTTCTCATTTTCAGAGGGAAACATGATATTCCTGCATTGAGGAGGGGAAGGTAAAGGGACTCACGTCTGGTCAATGATGGTGCTCATAACATAGGTAATAGCAGAGCTTGGTCTCTCCGAGGCCTCTTTCCATACCCTCATGGAGTCTTTTTGGAGGGAAAGCACTATTTCTTAGGCAGCTGATACAGGAAATGTCTGGGGTACCTGTTCAACACTAACCTTTCCTGGACCATCATATATGCAGATGGTGGACTTTGCAGGGCAGTTCCCATATGTTTGTTGGCAAGGGTCTATGGGTAAGCAGACTTGACCATCCCCTTGGTAACCTTCTCGACAAACACATTTGTGCTGATTTGGTCTGAGGTAAATGCAGTCGGCGTTCGGGTCGCAGACCTTTTTGGAGCATGGGTTGATAGCTTGTGAAAAAAGAAATGGAGATAATGAATTATTGACTGCAGTTCTAAAATTCAAGACAAGGAATTGCCAGAGCACAAACAAAGCCCAAGCAGATTAAACATCTCATAACAGCCAAAATCACAGTATCGTGCAGCATGAAGACAGAAAGGAGGAATGTGTTTATACCAATGTAGCAACCGACTGTTTGCTTTTGAAGAGAAATGATCTCTTAACTTGGCAAATTGAGTTATAAACAGATTAAAACATGTAATGTCCTCGTTAAAATATCACAGCTATTTCCTTGTTCTCTAGTGGATTTTAACCAGAGAAGGTCAGGTAGATGATACAAGGTCTATACAAGCTCTAAGCAGTATTATGAGTTGGAAAATATTTCTCAATACAATAGGCATTTGCTGTTTCCTTTCCAGTAATGAAACAGTAGAATGTCATTCATTCAGCTATATGGAAAACTGGCCAGCAAGTACTTTAGTTGTGTCTCCCACTCTGCTGTAGTTTCAGGACTGGACTGGAAGCTCACTAGTTAGTTTTATGAGCTCTTTTTTTCAAGGCATAAGCATTGTTTGTCCTTGCTCATAGTCCAGCAATGCTTGGAAAGAATGTTCTCATACCTTTGTGTCCAGTTTAGGATACAGTTAATCACACATTGGAGCTTGAAGGTGGCAGACCCTGAACTCATCTAAAAGTGCTGCTTGCTGGCTTCACTCCTCCTATCTCTTACTCCCCTCTCAGCTGCGATGAAGAGAGTTGGCAATGCTCAGCTTTGCTTTTTTGAGCCTTCTCTTGTGTTCCAGTGTGAAGACCATGCATGTTCACATCCTCATATCCACCATAAGCCATGTCACCTACAAGCTGAATCTGGGGCTGCCACTGCTATCCTCACTTACGTGCTTGGCTATGCTGGACCTACTTGTTCTTTGCTTTTGAGCCAGTCATGGGAAAGGACACTGGCTAAAGCCACAGATGACCCCAGTGTCTCAAGGCATTGGGACAGAGGAACACCATCCATGCAGGCTGAATCAGTGCAAAACCCAAGAGTGGAAGGGGTACTAGCATCTTCCTTCTCTGATAGTTTCTGCAATTTCTGAAATTCTTTGTCACATTCCCTGAGGAGTGACTTTCTCATGTCTTGCTCTTGGATGCTGTTCAAGCCTACTCAGAGAGGACTGTACTAGTTAGGACCAAGAAGGTTGAATTATATAATGTAAATAACTATATGTGTATATATAATACAAAGGTATATATAATTCCTGCAGAGGATAAGAAGTATCATATTTCTGGTCTGATCCAAGTCAACATTCACTAAATAGTACTTCCAGCATCAGATACAACCTTTTGCTTTATTGCAATTGGTCTAGAAGGAAGAACTGGTGCTGTAAGACATAATGTAAATAGAGACTCTTGTAATACAGTTAATTGAGCATCCAATGGCAAGTTAAGGAATCTTTAAAGACAACTTTAAGGTAGACTTTTACCACCAGCTAAGATGCTATTACCTTTGCTTCATAAAAAATTGGAACACTTGTCTGTAGAGTTTATGCTTAGTGACATAGCTGAGCCACCACATGATGGCCACCCAATAAATATAAGCCCTTGGTTGCTGTGGTGGGTTTTTATGGAAGTAAATGATGATGTTGAACTGTGGCAAATACAGTGACATGATAAGAATGGATTTGTAAGCACTGATGGCCCATTTTCAACACCACACATTTCAAAGAGGTTTACTAGCTTTAGTAGGGCTGCATGGACTGAAGCTTGCTAGCAGTCAGACTCCTGTGATTCTGGAGCACATTTTAGGGCTCTGTTTCATCCAGAAGAAACCTATTTTGTTCACCTGTGACTGCTTCAGGCTATGAACCCAAGAACAATTATGTCAAGACAGTAATGAGATTTTCTTCAAATGTGCACTCAGTATCTTACCTTCAATATTAGTGATATTGTATCCAAAGAGCTCAGTGGCTATGAAGATTACTCACGTTTACATTGTGTACCATCCCCATGGTAGTTGGGCAGACATGTGCACCGCAGTTGTCTTCCATCCTCATCTGAGGCAGTACATCTGGAGTTTGCAGGGCACTGCAAAGCCTTGCATTCAGCTATTGCTGATGGACAGAAAGTGACAGGTTAAGCTGTGTCTGCACTTGCATCCTGCAGTATACTGGTTCAAAATACTCCTGATTCAGGGACCACCAATCCCACTGCTCTGGTAATTTTTCTGGGTGACTGAAGTGATGATGAGGGTGGTGGGAGCCCACACACAGGGTTTGTGGTTTGGTGTATGGTTGGTTGCTAAAGAGTGACTAATCTGAGATTAATTTTATGCTTGTCCATGATAATTTTAACTGTATCAGAGCTGTTGAATATAACTTATAAAAAAGCCAATTACTTACGCTGATCACACCTTAGCCCTTTGTATCCAGACAAACACGTGCAGCTTCCATCCCCTGTAATTCCACTGTTGCATACTCCATGAACACAGTCACAAACTATAGGGAGACATGGACTGGCTTTACTGATTAATAGTGGTGTTCAGAAAGACATTGTTAGTGGTTACCCATACCAGATAGTGTCCTGGCCAACAACTGTTAAATATTGCAAAGTATGGTTTTTCAAAGCCAAGCTTTGACCTGAGTTCCTGAATTTATAGGCTTCCATTAAGGAGAAGATCAATACTCCCAGTTGCATACATCAGTAAATAACATACTGATTTTTACAGGCTAGTAGCCTGACAGCCTGAAAGCCTTCACAACACAAGCTACAAACATCAAACTGACCATTTGGTAATACCCTAAAAGTTGTACAATTTGACATACAGTCTTGATCCAAAATTGAATATAATATGTAACACAAGCCACTTTTGTAGCTGTTAAAAAATAGCTCATTTTTGCTTCAGTTCTGTTTTCCTCTCTCTCAAACCCCTTCCAAAGACATGAGATTTGTGACTCTCCCCTGCACCAGAATTTATTCAGTCAAAAGCAGAATTAATCACCGTGTAGGTCTCAAGCTTTTTTCTGCTCCTCTCCCTGTATTCTGCCAACTCTGGTTATAAACCCTGTGGCAATATCCATGGAAGACTCCATATTCATAGTCCAGGCAGCTATGAAACCCCCTTTATAAATGGTTTCTTAAGCCTTATGTATACTTGGAAAGCGTTGTAGTTATACCTGTTTCAGTTATTGTAATGATGCTTTTATAAAAGCCCTGTACTGTTGCACTTGGAAAAGCCTCTAAGATGTACGGAGTTCTGTTACTGACATTGTGTTTAAGCCACAGTGATGTAGAATCATCATAGAATCATAGAATTTTCAGGGTTGTAGTCTATCTTCTTCCCTTTACAAACATATCCTGCTTTCATGCAAATCACCTACCCTAATTAGTAGTAAAATGAGGAATGTTTAAGGTATTACTGAAAAGCAGTTAGTCTCAAACTTGCCATACTTGTATTTTTTTAGAAAGCTTGGAGGAAATCAATTATCTGAAAACTAAAGTGTAAAAAGTTCTTTAAATTAATATGCAGTTGAATCCTTCAGTAGCATCTTGGAAAATAATCGCATTTATGTTCTGAATTCATTCAAGTACCTATTTTCCTGAAAATGTTGGCTCAGGGACATTTCTGTGTATCAACACTGGCATCCAGTGGACAGCTGGTGGAAAAGGGGCCTTTGAGTGAGCAGTGGCATAGGTTTAGTGTAGAAAGGATTACACAGTTTAAGGTCTCACAAATGAGGCCATTCGTGACTCCTTTCATAAGTAACTTTATGTAGATCTTGAGGGAACAAAGAGTTTTCCTTAGAGATAAAGAGCTATTACCAGTTAAGAAAGGTACTTCTTAAGAAAGGTATTTCTTAACATATTTTTTTTCAGGCAGTTTTCTGATGCAGCTGTTTAATGTCCAGCAGGGGTCAGGAAAGTAAATAAAATACTAGAAATCATTAAGAAACAGGCAAAATTGGAAAATATTTTACAAATATATACACTTGTGATAAATATACACTTTAAACAGTGCACATAGCCCTGATTCCTCCCTCAATGTCCCACTTCTCCTAATAGAAGTATTCCAACCTATGGAATGACCCACCAGCCAAAACCCAAAACTAAATCAAGTTAATACTTTCTCACACTTAGTGACTGAATTATGGAGATCCTCAGCACACAATGTTGTGAAAAGCAGAATTGTACTCAGAGGCAAGGTATGTAAATTCTGGAGGATGGATCCAAACACTACAGTTTGAATGCAATCTCTGGCTGCCTGTTCTCTTTCCTTGGATATCAACTATTGGTCTCCAGTATTGGATACTAGATTAGAAGGACTTTTGGCCTGATTCAGAATGGCCTTTTTTGAGTCAGATATATTGATTTCAACGCTACATGAGGATTTCATGCCTTAATACAGATGGTTTAGTTTGTAGATATATTTAAAAACCATATCAAAACACTGTAAGCCATTATAAATTATGTATTAAACATATTCCCATGCAATACCATGAAAAAATCCTGTATGTAGACCAAATAAATGCAAATCCCTAATTTAGAGTGAAGAGTGTGTAAAATGGTAACCAGTTACCATCTCATAAGGGAAGCATAACTGTGGGACAGGTGATTGTAATCCCTGATTTATTTGATTGTTGGCTGTAACAGAGGCATTCAAGATAGATGGAGATATTTTTGTAGCTGTACACCAAGCGTTGTCTGCATAATCCTGAGATGAATCCAGCTTTGCTCTGAATGAGGAATTGAGTAGCTGCTTATTTTTCCTGCCTGTTGTATTCCCTCAAGTAGGCAAAAGCTCTTGATGGGAAACTCTCCCCTTCCCCATTTCCCTGTGATTTCTTAGTGTCTGAACATAGCATTCAATCACCTTCTTTGCCCTGCTTCACTGAAGAAAGGTTAAACTTACCTGATGTGCAGTGAAGACCAAATAAATTATCTTCAGCACATTTTTCACAGGCTGTTCCACCAAATCCTTTCTGTGGATTACATAATGGAAATCAAAATTTAACTCATCTGTCTATGTATTGATATATACTTAGCAGCCTGAAAAAGAATTTTTAGCTGTCAGGAGAAAGTAACATTAAAGGTTCAATCAGCAAATCAGAGGTGACTATTGCGATCTAGAAAAAAAAAATGTCTTTTGAAATAATTTTTCCCTTTTTTTAAAAATTTTGAATGTGTAGCCATTTTACTTCAAATCAAATCAGATGTTCTGAATATCAAGTTAAAAATAAAGAGAAGTCTCATGTCAAGCCTAATGTCCAAAGAATTTTTACAATTTCTATGTTGCATTTTCTGACTATTTTTCACTTTTTTTGCATGTCCCTAGATGCGCTCTTGATGTAATGGGAAGTTTAACCATTAGAGGGAAAGGTAGAAAAGTTTATTTTCCATTTTTTAAAAAAAGTCTTCTTGGCTTTAGTTATAAAGCCAGAGTTATTCCTGCTTTACAACTCGCATTGTACTGAGAGTACAGTTCCAAGTATAAACTTTCTAATTAGGGCACAAAGCCATAAGTAATAGCACACTTTAAAAACCAGAAGCCACTGTTTCAGGAAGACAAGATGGAAGAGCTCTTTTAATAATTTCCTTTGAATATGATCCAGACTCTGGAAATAACAGTGTGATGATTAGTGCAAAAAAAAAAAAAAAATTAACTCCAAGAAGATAAACTCTACTGATTCTTAAATATTTTCCTTTAATGTGTTCATATCTTTTAATATGCATTATTTCTTAGGTGAATAGCATTTACATGCTATTTTTATCTTTTTTCATTTAATACCAAGGATGTACCTGACAAGTGCATCTTCCATCACCATTTATGCCCTGGGAGCAGTGTCCTCTCCTGTTGCATGGTGATGCAGCTCCTCCTGGACAGGCTAGAAATGACAAGGTTTAAGCCATCAGTCAGCTCTTTCTGACTCTCATGCTCCACTTGCATGTTAGGGGTGACAGCCTCAGAAGCTGGAGGGTTTTGGGCTAGCCTGAGACCTCCAGTGAATGCTGCTGTTTGGCAGCTGCGTGGACCCCTTCATGAGAATCTCAGATTCAGCAGAGACCATCACTCTCTCTAGTCTGGGAACTCAAGCCAGTGACTGTAGTCAAAGATAGCACAAAAATTTGTTTTCTTATTCTGAAGTATCATTTTGATTTTGTCTCTGCTGATCCACCTCTCTCTGCAGACACTCTATGCTGTTAGCTTTTCTGATACAAGGTGGAATTTGCTGGCCCACTTCTGCATGTTAATACAGCTCTGATTGAAAATTTGCTGTGAGAATTATAATTATGTATATGCTAAGTTAGAGTTTAAATAAACCTTTTTCTTTTCCCCACAAAATGCATTTGCTTTATGTAGAAAGTTTTTCCTTTTCCTTGCTACCTCTGTTAAGACTTTGGTATGTGATTCAAATGATCTTGGAAATTGAAATTTGGGTACCCTGAAGCCCACTTCTGTCTGATGTGCAGTGGTCACTAGTAAAACTTGTATGCTAAAGATGTGCTAAACTCTTCTAATCCTCTGGTGCTAAAACTGTGGTTGCAGGCAGTGGTTTAAAAGGTGAGACAGAATCTGATCAAAAACCCCAGACAACAGGAGAGGATAAGAAACAGTAACTGTGTTTCCAAATCAAAATAATTTGATTTTTGGTTGAAATTATAAATATTAAAATTTCTACTGAAAGTTTACCTATAGGGAATGCATATTACAGTAATTTTCAGTCAGACTGCTCTGTCAGATTCCCCCTCCCCTCCTGCTTTAGGGATATCCTTATGTTCTGTAGTTGTGCAGCCTCTCTGTGGAAATGATTTATCAACTCTTGTCCATGAGCCATTCCTTTCCATAACTGGAGTTCCTGCTAGGTGCCATAATCCTGATGCAGGTGGTATCTAAATGTATCAAACTGCTACTGCCCTCACAGGTTCTCTGTTGCACTTTACTGGTAGATTTATTGCTTATAATGAGTCCCTGTTTATTCTGTGTGGATGGAGATGGGCGGCACTGGAGTTATGCTCCCACTGAGTAACTTTATTCTGATTTAAGGTGGTTAAGTGATGCACAACTTTTAATGAAAAAGAATTTGATTTGGACAGAGTGACAAGCAAATAAGTGGATGTGTATATATACACCTAATTTTACTGATGTCTGTGGTTTTATACCAATCTGGTAATATTTTTTTAATTTATTCTCTAACAATCAGTCTTTTAGGTCTGTTTAATGGGAGTAAACGTCTTGTGAAAAAACAACAAAAAACTGTAAAAATAAAATTTTAGTGCAGTTTACCTCATACATGCTGAAATAAAAACATTTATTAGGAACTGAGATGAAATAAACCAAAATGAGGTAAAGCAATAAATACATATACTTTAATCTTTAAAGTGGGTGTTAATGAATCTTGTTTTCTGGCTACCATAGGATACCTATATCTTTAAGAGTGACACAGATGCAAATGCTTTGATATTTGCTCTGAATGGAAATAATTTTACCTGCACTGACAGTTTTTATTGAATGTGCAAAGACAGAGGAGTAATGAGATAATTCAGTTTATAATATAAATTCTAGGAAAGGTTACCTTAAAATTGCTAAAAAAAAACTTTTATTTTTTTTGCAGTTTATATTCATTACACTTCCCCTTAACTTTACTGCCTCTTGTCCCTTGTCTTGATACCACCAGCAAGGGACAGCTTTATCAGAAGTTTTTCAAATGACCATATGGTTATATGAGTTTGGTAAAGAAAATAAAATGCTTCCCCTGGCAGGAAGCAGCGTTGGGACACTGAGGGGATGCTGGTGCAGTCACCCGCCCCCACCCCATGCTGGGGAGAAGTGACATCTTTGATTTTGGTGAAGATGTTTTTTTTGCTAAGTAGTAAGAAAGAGGTGTTTCTGCCTAGCTCTTACAGCTGTCAGAGACCATGGCCAAAAGATCTTAAAAATATCACCTTTTTTTTTGGTTTTGTTTCACAGAGTTTAATTCAGCACTTCCTACGTGTGTTTGGATGCATTCCCTTGGATTACTTCTCTTCACCTGGATCCCAGCAGGCTGAAGCAGTAGCAGCAGGTAAAACTTCTAAAGATTTGGACATGTAATTTAATGGAATTAGGTTTGTTACTTTTTCTCTTGGCCTTTCCCCCCCGCCTCTTAACTTCTTTTCTGTATTTCTGCAGTGCTGCTTTCTACTCAATTGCCCATACTGCTTTCCTTTCAGTTTGTACCCAGGCTTTTCTTTGGGGCCATGGAAATATTTTCCAAAGCTGGGGTAGGGAGTAGCTCCCACTGACACCCACCAGCTTTGGCATCTCTTGGCTGGATGATCCTAGTAGTTAAAAGGCTCTGGTCTTTTTCCCTGGGCTTTTTTTGTGCTGTATTTTCTCTTTTTCCTTGATGTCTTTTTTCCGAGGGCTGGGCATGGATGGGGGGAGGTGGGGAACAAATATTTTTCATTCACACTGCATGTTTCAGCGTCTGCTATCATTGAAGGAAGTCAGAGTGCTGTTTAGGACCTAATTTTGTCATTGCCATCAGATGGTAAATGTGAAGTAAACTCCTAGTCAGGGATTTTTCTCTGGCCTCAGGAAGGACTGGCTTTCCTCCCGACATTTCAAGGCGTGCTGTACTCTCTTAGAGAGATGGTGATAATGCAAAGAGCTATTGTCTTCCTCCAAATGACAGCAGAAACAATGCTGAGACCTTGATTCTTTGCATTTTGGGGCTGGGAACTTTGTCTGAAGGAAGGGAGGGCTTCCTCACCCCTGCAACCTCTTGCCTTCTGTGGTGCAGACAGGGCGCTGGTGCAGGAGTGGCAAACTCTGCCCCTCTCTAGAAACACCAACACCCATTGTGTGGCTTCCCAGGGCACCCTGAAGTATGGGATGAAAATCAAGTGTAGCATTGCCTTCTTCCCACCAGACACTTTGGCTGCATTTGGTGGAAAACCAGTAAATCACCACACAAGTAGTTATCTGCAGAAGATGACAGGACCACATGCTGTGTACTCAAATATTCGCCTACTGGTTCTATACAAGCAGCTGTAAATTGAGGTTTGACTATTTTTGCTTTAGTAGGCAAATCACTGGTAACTCATAGCTTGAGACATGCTAAAATAATTTTAAAATCTACTTTGTGGACAAAAGTACTTTACTTCACAGATGTTGAACCAGATCTTTACCCTGTCATCTAAACCATTAACTAAAGGAGAAAACAATCTGTCTAGGCAGAAAAACTTCTGTCTGGATGGCCACCTTGAGAGTGTGAGATTTGATGTACCTGTGGAGATGCTGAAAGACTTATCCTGAGTAATGGGGAGAGGGAGGAGAGGCACTTCTGGTTATCTCCTGCTTCAGTAATGACATTTAGCTTTCACTGGAGGTTCAAAAAATTAGAAAGATAAAACTATTTCAAGTTAAGATGAAAGAAAATACCCTCCTTCCATCAAAAGTAAAAAAATATTAAAGATTGTGAAATATTTCAGACTTAGATGAGAGGGTATTTTTGCTGAAAAATGAAATATTTAGACTTGCAGCTTGAAAATTTTAATTTTTAAAATTTGAGTTGTGGATCCAAATGAAAAGTCATTTTATAGACATTGACTGAAATTATGTTTGGAAAGTCTCAAAACCAAGAGGGTTCCCTGACTTTTTTGAATTTTTCTATAAATTTTTCTTTTTAAATGAAGCTTTAAGTATGTATTCTTCTCTAACTCTAAATATTTCAAGTTATTGCTGAAAACTGAATTTTATTTTTACTCCTAAAATACATTCTGAGAGCAGCCTTCTCATAGCAATAACTTCTAAAAAGAAGAAAAATAATTCCTTTACTTCTACTCAAAGTATTATAAAAAAAAAATAAATTAAAAAGAGCTCACCCATGCAGTCTGGGCCCCAATGTCCCTGGCAGCACTCGCGTTGTTCTAATTCCTTTAAACAATGATGCCGACATCCCGGAAAAGAAAGTGTGTGTGTTTTAATTTCTAGGTAATACCTGAGGAAAAGAAGTTCAAGCTGCTTTAAAGTACTTAGAAGCCTTCTGTGAGGAAGAATAAAATTGCTAATGTCCTCTTCTCCTTTCACTGTCACAGAAGAGCATGTTAAGCTTCATAGTATTATCTGCCTTTTTTCTTCATTCTAACATATGCTGCATGTCAAGATCTGAAAAGATCTTTAGCAGTTTGCTCTGAGTTTTAATTTGAAATAGTCCTTTAAACATTATTTAATATACAGGTTCTTTAAATGCTAAGCAAGCTCAAAATAGTTACAGTACCCCTAAATTATTGCCTTTGGTTTTTTTTTTTTAATCTAGAAGGCAAGTTTTCAAATTTGTTTTGAGATATTTCTTTCTGCGCTTCATTCCACACGCCTCCCCAGTCTGACATTTTGAAAAATTTGTTATTTATATGAATGAATGATATAAAGATACTCTATATCATGATACCTATTTATCACATAATACTCATATATCATTCATATAAAAGATGCAGAATAAACAAGAAAGTCATTTTATGGTGTAAATTAAAAATATGGTAGACCTTTGATAGCAATGTTTATTTTCCTCTTATACCGTATGCTGATTAACTTTAGGCATGAAGTACTCTGAGTGAAGCTTGGCATCTGGAGTTGGTGAAGCCAATTGAAAATGTTCTTTAAGAAAACAGCATAGGATGGAGTATTAGTTATATGAATTAATATTTTTTAATTTGTGGAGAACAGTATTCATGGAGAAGAGCTCTGACAAAAGAGATACCTGCAGTCTGGTATCCCAGTCCCATTGGTAATTTTGGTGTAACCAGCCAGGCACTGAGTTTCGAGGTTTAGGGAACAAGGTACACATTCAGTTTTCATTTGAATAACCAGCTTTTGATCACATTGCTTCTTTGTCTGTAATAGGAAAAGATTAATTAGAAGGAAGGAAAAGGTTCTTTGATTTGGTTTGACTCAAACCCCAGGGGCAGTGTTGGAAAATCACAAATTTAATTCAGCTTTTTTTTCACTCCCATCCTCAAGCTCTAACCTGTTCAGCAGGAGCTCCCTCCTCTGAAGCTAAACTAGATAATAGACCACATATTAGGGCCCTGCAGTGGGCTTGTCTGCACAAAATATGTCCAGCCACTGCAGGATAAACCTGTCAGATTTCTCCAAAGAATGCTTTAGCAACCAATGCTCAATTCAGCAGATGTTTAAGTCAGATACTGAGAAAGCATCAGCCTACAGAACATTAGTTCTGAAGTTTCCTCACAAACCCATATCAGGATGGATAAAGACAAGAGACATCAAGTGCCTTCTCCATCCAATGGCAAAATTAAACATAAGGTTTGTAGGAGGAGGTTGCTTGTGGCTCTGTGTGCACTGAGCACAGCACAAACCTTGGCTCATATCAAAAGGCCAGGTTTCATTTTATCACCACCACCACACTGAACTAAACGAATAGGGCTGTTTTTTTCACATTGTTATAAAAGAATGACATCTAACTTTGCGTTGAAGTATTGTAGAAGTTATGGGCCTGACCTGACCAGTGCGCACTGAGACGTGCAGCATCCTCTTTTATTTTTTTTTTTTTTTAATTTTTTATTATTATTTTTTCTTTTTTACTTAGAAAAAGCCACAGAAGGAGTCAGCCTAGCTTGGGGAACCTGGTCATAGTCCTGTAGCTCAAATACCAGGGGCTCATGACCCTTCTGGCTGTGGAGCTCTCGGTTTCAAGAATGTAAATCTGAAAAATGACTTTAGAATGTGGCAAAAAGGAGAAAAGACTTAGGCAGTTGTCACAGCAGTAGCATTGTATACTATGGCTGCTGAAATCATAGATTTGAAACTTTCTATATAACAAAAATAGGGCCTCTTTCCCACTAGTAAACCAGCCAGCATATTTTAAAGCAGTCTTTGTTGAACTCCATCTAATGTTGGCTTCATCCTTTTTCTTCCTGATGAGTATTTGTAGAAGTTCATAATTCACAAATTGTGAGAATCAATCTTATGCAAGATATCATTTTTAAAAGTCAACAAAAAGTAGTAAATGAGATCATCATTCTTGGAGAGGAATTACTGTGAAGTGATTATTTCCTATTCCAAGGTGACCATTTATCCACTGTTCTCTTAAGTATGGATGAATTTAGGTGATCTTAACTCTCTCAAGTAATATTGACTACAACAGGCTTCCTGTCTGGCACAGTAGAATTGGAGTGAACTCTCTGAATGGGATTTCAATGAACCAGTCAGATAGTCAATTAAAGCAATGTCTGAATCATTGCCAGGGCAATGTCAGGAAATGCTTAATGTTTATCTTGAGAAATTGTACCTGCCCATTGTTTGAGTGTGTGTGCATATGTGTATATATGTAGGGGCTAGTTCCAGCAGCATCATCCATATGAAAATATTTAAATATATTAGACTTGTTTGTGGATGTTTTAAGTAGTTTTCTAGATGATAAAGTTAGAAGGAAAATTATAGCACAGAAGCATAATACAGAATAATGGAAGTTCTTGCATGAAAATTAGCTTGAACAAGAGGATCTTTTAGAAAGCATTCATTTGTTTTGGAAATGGACAGCGAAAGATAAAATGCATTGTGTTGCTTCTGTTGTGATTTGCCTATGATGGTTTTGCTTTGGTCTTCAGTCATTTCCCTTCTGTAGTTCACAGGACAGATACAAAGCTGTTCTGCTACTGAGTTTACTGCTCCCTTCTTATGAATACTTACAGACTGAGATTAGAGTAGATTTTCTGTATGCACCTAGATAAACAGCATTTCTTGAATTCCCTAAAATGACTCTGATTTCTCAGTTCTCAAGTCATTCCCTATCTCTCTTCCAGATCCTGCCCAGTTTGGCAATAGCCTCCTGGATGGGGAGTGTCAAGCTTGGCCTCTCTGGGCAATTCCTGTGCCCATGAATGGGGCTCATGCACTCTCCCTGTAAGGTCATTTTTACTCCTCACCTCAGCAAATGGAACATTAACCCTTTCTGTAGCAGTGGCACAGAAGTAGCTTCAGGACATTTGCCATCATTGTCTATTCCAAGCCACCACTTCCAAGGATGGATCCTATTGCAGTGCTGTCATGTGTTGCTCAATGGACATCCTTTTCTTTCCAGGGATTCCCAAACAATATATATGTATATGCAGCTCTCTACTGTCCAGATAGTCCTGGCTGGACCTTCTGGGCATATGTGGGATGCTGCAACCTCACTGCAGAAGCTCACAGTTGGTCTAGGAATATAAACTAGCACCTTGGTCAGGATTTAAACATGTGCCACAGCCTGGTTGTCCTAGATGAAGCCCTCACCCCAGCAGTTTCTCACATTATTCTTCCTTCAGTGTTTGTGATAGCAGCACATTTTAGTAGTGAAGACTGTGAGTATATGACAGACACCGATGAGGCAATTAAAGTGCATGAGCTCTAAGGGACTCCACAGTTGTCACCCAGTTTATAAATATATATCAACATCTATTTAGACTTCAAATTTTAGTCTTTATAATTATACTGTTGATATCTGATTTGGGCAGTGTTCAAGTAGAATAGTTACATCTGGGTTGTGAAACTTTTACTGTTGGGTAGATAGATTACAGGTGCTTTTGGAAGAAAAATGAAACCTTTTTCCAGATGTAGGTATTATGTGGATACATCTCAACCAGTCAGTTGGCAAAGCACTGGTGAGCAGTGCCAGGTGGAGCAGCCCAAGCATCCCCTCTGCCCTCTCAGCAGAGCCCTATGCTGGGGGGGCACTGGGCTGACCTGGCCCTCTGGGCTTCAGCTCTAAGGTGGCTGCCAGAAACTCAAACCAAATCCTTTCTCTCCTCCTTACTTCCCATCCAAAACCACCTCAAGATGTACCAACACAAGTGGGCTTGAATGCTTAGGTTCAGGAGTGGCTGAAATTATTTTGCTACAGAAGTTGTCATGAAAAGGCACACCACAAAATCCCATTTTTGGGATGAGAAAATTCAAGGAGATCTTGAAAAGGTAAAATCTAAATAAAAATAGATTATAACCTTTCCCTACCACCAACTATAAAAACCCATATTTAAAAAAAACACTTAAGTCACTTCCACTTCATCCAGTTTCCTTATTTTCCCTTTTTGCTGTTTTTGAAAATGGAAGAAAGAAAATTTGTTAGCAGCACTTCTTTAGAGACAGAAAAAGATCATACCTTTTCTGGTACTTTTTTGTAATTTTTAAAGTATTTGTCCATTTGAAAAAAACCAAAACTGAGCAATTTCTCCCCATCATTTTGTTTCCTCTTCCACAAGTGATTTTTCTCCAGAAGACAGTAATGTTAAGCCTCACGTTGTGAGACAGTTTAGATGAGTGATTGTCTTGCTGGTTCAAATCTGAACTCCTGGTTCAGATTTATCGCCCAACACTTTCTGCCTAACTACCAGGGTGGTGAAAACAGATGTGAAATTCCACAGATCCATAGGATTTGTACACAACAATTACACCATTTCTCCAAAAGCCTACAGATTTTTTTATACTTAAATTTAAAACTTTGTAAAATTCCTTCCAATAGCTCAATTCATTAGAATTTTTCCCCACCTATCTGAAACAGTTTTTCCTCCTTGTGGCTAGTGGAGAAGATAATATTCACTATGGAAGAATTTCTGGGTTTGCCTTCTGATTTATCATAAATTCCAACATTTTTCTTTTGATGAGTAGATCATCCACAGTGTTTTGCCACATTTATAATTTTTTTTAGAGACAATTTCAGCATACTCATGAAACATCATTTAAGCTAAATTCTCATCTGGAATAGACAGATGTATTTTTTTTATTTCACGGGGATGAATTACACAGCACTCATTTGCTCATTCAGCATCATATGGCATCAGTGACTGTTAAAGTCAGTATCTGATAGTACCTGATAACTAGTCCCTCTGTAATAGTGAAACAGCCCCCACACCATAGTGTAATACAGACACATAATAGTTCATTACTTGAATAAAAAGCTGCTTCTTACCTCATCTGTAATTTGTGATGTCAAACATGGGTTCACTGCAGTCAAAAAAGCCAGAAATAATGTAAAACCTGGATATTTTTCCATTGTGAAGAATTGGATTTTATTTATTTTCTTTCTCTAGACAGAAGAACTTTAATTCTGACTATAAGGAATTCTGACTATAAGGAAACATTTGTTAGAGCTGCTATTTCTTCTGCATTCTTAGGCAAATAGCTTAGCAGGACTCTTGTCTTCCTGAAGGAGAATGAGTGAAGCATGTGAAGCTTGCCTGCAGGCAGGAAAAATTCCAAAATGCAGAGTGTTTGCTGAAAGTTTTCACTGCAAAGCTGAGCAAACCCTTCCTAACTGAATGACAGGATATCCTGACAGGGCTGTGCTCAATTATCCCTCTCTCTGAAGCTGTTGACAGTACAAGACCAAGGACACTGAGCTGTTATGACAGATGATGTTTTTTTCTTTTAGGTGGGCATGGATAGGGGATGGGAGCAACTGCTGTGCTTTTGAGTCTGACCTATGGCAGAGCAAAGGATCCCTGGAAGCTGCCTTGTCAGCTCTAATAACATAAGGGTTGTTCCCCTGAATGTGGTTCTGGGAGAATTACTACTGACTTGATCTCAGGAGGCCAAAAGAACATCTCCCAGCTTTGGGTAGCAGGATAAAAAGGGGGAGCATTTTTTCTCTTTATTTTTTACTATTTTTGTTAAATAATTTTCACTGATTTCCTGGAGCTAAGCAGAGGAAAATGAACTCAGCTATGTTATTTGCATGTGGTTAGGAGAGATGAGTAGATACACATTTTGTTTTGCCAAAAGCGTGACTGTTTCTCTTTCTTCTTAAGAGTTGTTCAGCTCTTTTCTAGTGGTGCTCTTTGCTGCTGCTCTGGTCAGTCTTTTAAGGGCAGAATCCCTTGTATCTTAATTAACTAATAATCTGGCTGCCTTCAGTTTGCCAGCTTTGCTTTGTGCTCCTGGCATTATAATTTTTCAGTCATTTGAAGGCACACCATAAGGGTCCCTTAATACAAAGTTGTGCTTTGAAGCCAGGTTATGTTTTTGAAGAGTCCACGTTGGCTGTAAAGATAGCGCTTTCTCCCAAATTTCTATTTTTAATCATAGCCAGATGTTGCATTCACCTTTAGACCACAAATACAATGGCCCACTTGTAACCTGTTATCTTGTCTGTATTGTTTTCCTAAGGAATTCAGTGGTGATACACTTATAATACACTAATTAATCTAGTTTTGTTACATGCTCTAACTGAATACTTCAAAATTGCTTGTAGGAGATGGCAGGGCAAGATGTTTCCTGTGTGGTCATCAGATCCTGTTCCTTTCTGCTTTATGATGAGGAACATAAATAATTTCTTGTTTATACAGACAAGATAGCAACTAGGGGTTGCAATGTAAATGCTGATGGTACGTATGGCCCTGAGAAAAGCAGTTTCTCTTTTCTGAGGTCAAGGCCTTTCATGTTACTTTGATTTTGCATACAATGTACAATCTGTCCTGGTGGGGAGGAATGGCTTAGGTTTTAAGCAAAAAGAGCACAGTCCTGGAGGATCTTCTCTCCTGTCTATGCTACCTGGACAAAACATGTTTGTCTGGTCCCTGTGTGTGTGATGGCAGGAGCTGACAGCTGCTGCAGCAGCCTGAGGTCAGCTGGGTTTCTTGCCTGTTGTCACTTCAGACAGGGCAGTGATGAAAGAAGCTGTAAATCAAGCATGTCGCTTTCCTGCTCTGTAGACTGAGATAAAAAAGCAACACACATCAGCTCTCTTGTTATCTGCTCTTACCTCCCGTATAGCCATTTGTGTGAAGTAAACCCATTTTTCCCTTTCCTTCCTCTCCATGGTGGAGAGCAGCCTCCCTGCTAACTCCTGTGATGACTGTTCCCTGCTCTGAAGGGACCATCCATCCTTTCCTTGTGTTGGTAACGGGGATTTTTGTGTTGGTGCGGGGGATTTTCCACATTTGTTAAATAGACTATGCCAGCCTCCAACTGTAACACTGCCTGTCCAGCTCCTGCCCCACTTCTGTGCAGAAATACAGGCTACTACATCACTTGGCACACAGGATGGGGCTACCTGGAGACTCGGGTTTGGGAAGGTGTCAGCCTGACACTGAAAGCATCCCATGCAGTGTGGCACCACTGCTGAGGGCAGTGTCCTGGTTAGGGGTCCAGGGAGCTGGCTGCAACCTTGCTTGGGGGGAAGCTGCCCTGGTGGCCTGGCCAGTGGACGAGGTACTGGGCAGTGAGGGGCTCCAGTGCTGTTGTCCATGCTGTGGTGTTGGGTACTGGCATGCTGTCAGCATGGGGAGGAAGCCCTGTCTGATGCATTTCACCCTTGGCTTTCAGAAACATCATGCTGGTGTTCCCTGAAGGCTGGGCCCTGCATCCTCCCTCCCCTTCCCCTGCTGGTGCCTGGGACACAGAGTGCCAAGGGGGTCTGCGCACCCCTGGTGTCCCCAGCAGGGAATTTGCCCTCCTGTAAATATGTGTTACCCTGTGCATCACTGAATCTGCACAGAATTTTGTCTCGGCCATCCTCCAGCTCCCGCCCTTGATGTGTTTGTGTCCTGTCCTAGCTGTCTGGCCCATGTATTTCTGGGGCAGTCCTCCTCTGGAGTAATTGTTGTTACATTGCCACTTATTCAGCTGAGATGAGGCCTCTTGTATCTCCTACTCTTGATTTTTCTGGGCTTTAGCAAAATATCTTATTATAGCTTCATGACGTGCCTCTTTCTGTGTCCATCTGGAGTGGTGAAGAGATCTTAGATCTCTTTGATTCCTAGAAGAAGTTGAAAATTTTCAACAAGCAATATCAAAATACAAATGTGCCTGTGGATTTGGTCCCCGTGGATTTTTTTTTTTTTTTTTTTTCAGACTTATGTTGATAAAAGTGAGGGAAGTGAGAGCAAGGAGTGTGGGAATGACAGTGACTCTGGGCAAGCATACACCTGCAAGCTGATCCAAATTTTTTAGAATCACAGAATCGCCAGAGTTGGAAGTGACCTCTAGAGATCATCTGGTGCAAACCTCCTGCTAGAGCACATTACACAGGATTGCATTCAGGCAGGTTTTGAATGTTTCCAGAGGAGACTCCAGAACCTCCCTGGGCAGCCTGTGCCAGTGCTTTGCCACTCTCATAGTAAAGAAGTTTTTCCTCATGTTGAGGTGGAGCTTCCTGTGTTCTGTCTTGTGTCCACTGCCCCATGTCCTGGCACTGGGCACTGCTGGAGCCTCCTCCATTTGACATGGAGTAGCCCAGCCAAACCTTTCTGGGGATATCCTGGCCACTTGGATGAACCCTGTCTCAGTTGCTTGTCAGCCTTGTGCTTCTGAAAACTTTCAGGTTACAAAGCAGCCCAGTGGAAAAGATAAGTAAATTCCACACTCGATGCTCCTCCTTGAAGCAGATGTGAGTTGGTTGCCTTTTTACTTTCTTCATCCACCTACTGCCTTTCTCCAAGTTGCTCTTTCGGTTTCTGCGCTGAAAAAGTCAACCAACCAGAAAAAATGTGATGGCTCATTTAGGTAGGTGTTTTTGAGAACTGTTTCATTCTGCAACTTATTTCAGCTTTACAATGAGCTAGTTGTTCTTTCTCAAAGCCAGGCATCTGGTACATGAGGTCAGTTGAAAAGTAAATGGAAAACAGTGGAAATAGAGATGTGATGGTTGCAGCCCTCACCTTCCTTTGCACAGTTTTGATAACTACATATTTACTTGTATTAAAAAAAAAATAATTATTGACTACATGATTTGCGTTTTGTATTATTCCCCCAAAACTTTCTGAACATGAAGCTCTCGACTGGAGATCTCTGAGCAGCATGTGGTGAGTTCTCAGAGACTTGTACAAAGCCCAGCCATTTCTCAAACAACCATATGACAAATGCACCATTTCAGAGGAAGAAATAAAAAAGAAATATGATAGTTCTGAAACAGAGCCCCAACATTCTATGTAATAAAAGCTAGTACTGCTTTTCCAGTATATTCCACTTGCAGCTTAGCTCCTCTCCCAGGAGAACAGTCTTGTTAGTGAGGTCTTTGAGAGCATCAGGGGCAGTCTTGAGCTAAATTTAATATTCCTACTTAGCACTTTGAAAACAAGCAGCAGAAAATAAATTATTTATTTTTTTTTACTATATGTAACTTCTGTTTTAGAGCCCATCACAGCAGGGAACCTGTCCCGGGGGTGTTTGGATATGGTTTGAGGCTTCACATGTCTGAGAAAAGTCACTTTGCTCTTTGTTTGGAAACTGGCTAAAGCACCTTACAGAAGGGTAGGAAAAGAGAAAATATGCTCAGAAGAAGAAAGCTTCCTAGGGGGAGGGAGGCTTTGGCTCTGCCAGGAGAAACGTCTGAATGCTAATTGCAGGTGGGAGGAAGGGGGGTACAAACCATCGAGTTGCCTAGGGGGAAGCTTGAGGAAAGGAGGGGGTGGGAGTGGAGGAATATTTGGGAAATACTGCCTTTCATTAACACAGACTTAATTGGAACATAACAAAGAGATAAAAAAACCCCCAACATTTGGCAAGTTAAATCTTTCGGGTGCCATACATCTGAGGAAGCCAACGGTGGCCTATGGAGAGTCTGAATGGGCAATGTGGAAAATTCTAGGGGTGTGTAATTTTATCTCTGGGGTTATGACAGCCATCATTTTGAAACATGGTGACTATCAGAACTAATTAATTCTCCAAGCCCATAGGATGCATTAAGATAGAGCTGCAGCTGGTATGCTGAGGAATGCATCGCGCCCGGCAGAGGCCATCGCTTTTATCAATGTTAATGAGGGAGAAGGCACAGACAGCTGATCCAAACCCCAATGAGTTCATGATGCATACAGCTGATGGCAATGCAGACTGCCAGTCAAGGGGTGGTCTTAGCCATAGATTAGATCCTCATAGTGGCCTCTTCAGCTTTCTTTCTTCCCCCTCCTCCCCCCCTCTTTTTTTTTTCTTTTTTTTTTTTTTTTTTTTGTCCTCAAAAGAGTCTTTCAGCTGGTGAAATTGTAAACAAAAGGCATTCTAGCAGAGGCTGTGGCAGAGAGGGCTTTGCTAAGGAGGCATGAGGAGACTAATGTACGCGGCACTAACTTGGACAATGTTATTTACTACAGATTTTAAGGGGGTGTTAGTGGGGGAGCTGTAAGGTTATAATTAGCACCATGCTCTAGAGGGAATGGTAGCAAAATCAGAGGCTGCTCACAGGCACCTCTGCTACCCTTTCATACTATAATAACATGTTGCTTAAAAAAATGAAAGTCATGCTCAAGCCATAGGTGAGGTCCTGATCCATGCAAGTCCATCAGGAATGGGGACTTATGTTAAGTCCCCAGTCTGTGTGAAGCATAAGCTTCAGCTTCAAGATGCCATCAAAAGATATCAGAAAACAGGGACAAACAATGGGCTTACACAAGAAGAGAAGATAGCTCACATGGGTCTTGATGGAAATCATCTTGCAAAACTATTTTGCAGTTTATAAACATCCAGACAGGAAGGAGACTGGGCTTGTTTGCATCTATGTTTTGTACTTCTGCAGTTCTGCTAAGGTTGCAGTGTGTAAGGCAAGATATCAGGAAATCCCTGAGATTCCAGATTCGTGATGGACAGAAGGATACAGAGCATGAATTTCTGGTGTTGTAAATGTTATGCTGATTTCTCCAACCTTCTGGTAGAGAATCAGGAGAGAGAGTGGTGCAGACATTTCAGATCTTAGCAGCTGGCTGAGGAAGGACAGCCCAGATACGATAAGATATGGGAGCTTGTGAAATTGGGGGAAGTAGCAGAGCCTGTGGTAGTACTGTGGTGTTAGTAGTACCTGCTGACTTCCTTCCTTGCTCTGGACAATGCAGAGAATTCATTGTAGTTTTGGCCAATATAGAACTTGTATGCTTTCATAGTAATGCTTTTGTTTTGACTAGTCAGACTCAAATTTAGCTTAATATAGTTAATAATTTACTAGTAATAGAACTGAATTGCAGATAATGATGTGGAGCAATCAACCTTTGCTCATTTTGTTGTTTTTTTTTTTTTTCTTTTAAATACAGTCTTTATGATATTACCCTAATGTGCATATTTATTGCTCTAGTGAATTGATCCTAGCCAATTATCTTGTCTAGGAAAAACCATCTCAATATATGTTTGAGAAAGAAAATACTGCAGAAGACAAACAGGCATAATATCCACAGATAGAATAGCACAATGTTGTCTTCCATTGTCTTCCCCCTGATGATGTACAAACTTGACATACTTTACATCAGACTACAGGGATCTGATAGGTGGGTAACAGAGGGTGGGTGTGCAACACATCCCTAAGGCATGACCCAAGGGCAACAAGTTGCCCACAGGAACATCTGATATTTCTGGGAAGACCCAAAGTGCTGCTGGGAGTGTGTTAGCTGGCTAAAGGCCAGCCAAGGTTGCAAACCACTGCCCTAAGAAATTAAGCTAGACTTGGGATAAGGGAGCTCAGACTGGCTGCTATTTGGTTTCATTGCTTAAAGGTGCAGACAAGATGCTTTTCTATCTGCCTTAGTTAAATTTCTCCTTTCTGCCTTCCTACAGTTTGTCCACCTTTCACTACGCGTGTGTGTCAGCATCTCCAAAATTGGCACTTGGGATTTGGATAGTTCCAGTACAAGAAAAAAGGCAGTTTCTCCACCTGCACCCTCCATCCTTCTTCAGTTCAGTGCACGCATTATTTTTTTTCTTAAATCTCACCTGCCGCAGCCTCCTGAGGAGAGGACAGACAAGGGTGGGCATTCTACATGATACCTCCAGGGTCTGTATTGCCTTGTCCTGTGGCTGTTTTGGAGCTCTGAGCCCTGGACTCTTCCCACGGGACCACCGGAGGGCAGCAGAGCCCAAGCCAAGGTTTCAATCCTACAACCCGCAAGCAGTAGCTCTCAGAAAGGGGCCCCTGAAGTGCCCATCAGCCAATGCTGGGAGGCGTGGGTAACCCCACTGATACCAGAGAAAAGGTGTTGGGATGTGAAAGGGTGATGAGCACCTTTGTATGACTGAGGTGTACTGATTTCCTAAAAATAGTCAGAGAGCATGGGATTACGAAGAAATAAATAAAATTAAATATATTAGGAATATAGAAGTATAAAATTTATATACAATAAAGACTTTAAAATGTGATTATACAAAATGTGGTTATGGAGGTATTAAAATGATGAGTGGCTTTTATATGACGGCGAAGTCTGAAAACATTCATCTATAAGAGAAGACTTATAGATGAATAGATGACACAAGATAGAGGGGAGAATACTTCTGTATACCTCTAAAAACATATGTTGCCTCTCAAGAACTGAGCACCCAGGGAACTAGTCCCCGTCTTCTGCTGAGTACATAAGTGTTGTATACACACTAGGAATAAAAAATCTGAGTGATTTCAAATACACGGGTGCATTTACAGAAGCTCCATGCAAAAGAATTCACTTCATACTTTGTATGTTGAAGGCTAAAGCTCACTGTTTTCTTACTGTGATGAGCTAAACGTACAGAGAACTTTTCTGATTATACAAAAGGTGTGGTAAAATTATTGTACTTGTGTTAATCACACTGGAAAGCTTAAATAAGCATGAAAATGTAAAATCACTGTTACTAGCAATGAGGTTAGGCTGTGCACTCATGCAGAAAAACCTCTTCAAGGGCTCACATGTGTAGCAGCACTCTGTACAGAAGACACTTGGGAAGAAATGTGCAAAGTTTTTATCTACAAATGTAGCTAGGTTGTATGTATGTCCAATATATATTTATATAAAAACTGCAGTTTTCAAAATTTTGATGGAAAGTCAAGTATTTAGAAATACGAAGAGTTCAGAATTTGATGTAATCCCAAGAAGATTATTTAGTTTAACCATTAGAAGACAGTAACATGAAGCATTCACCTGAAGACAGGAAAAAACTAGCTTATGTAGGGGTTATAAGTTAGGAACTTCCTCTGTTTTGAGTGCTTGACTTGTTTTCAAAGTTGTTTTTTTTTACAAAAAAAAAAAAAGAAAAAAAGGCTTAACTCATCTTTAATGCTATTAACATAGCTTTTCAAATCCACTGAGGTTGTAAGCAACAGGAATTAGATCTGATGATGTGAAACTCAAAGCACGAACAACACTAACTCTTTGGCCCTGGTAACTGTAGATGTATCTTTCCTGGCCCTGCTGATTTTCCAAGACTCTCACCCAGCACTTTGTCTGTGATTACAGAATGTATCTTCTTATCAATTCATATGAGCAATGGTATGGGGGTGTTCAGACAGACTCATCCATGTTCACAACATCTTCAGCTTCCTCTACTTGTGCATCTACTTATGCCAGGGGAAGTTTAGGTTGGATATTAGAAAGAATTTCTTTACGGAGAGGGTGATCAGACATTGGAATGGGCTGCCCAGGGAAGTAGTGGATTCTCCATCCCTGGAGATATTTAAAAAGAGACTGGATGTGGCACTCAGTGCCATAGTCTGGTAACCACAGTGGTAGTGGTCAAGGGTTGGACTTGGTGGTCTCTGAGGTCCCTTCCAACCCAGCCAATTCTATGATTCTATGATTCTATGATCATCCAGTGACATTAGACCAAGCAGAATCCAAAAGTCCCTGCAGCCCCCAGCAGTTGTACTATGTGACTGTACATACATGACAAATGCTGACTGGCTGTGCATTGTTACTTAGGGATAAGAAATAGCATAGATGAACAATGCAGTTCAAACTTCAGCTTTTTTGTTTATTTTTGAAGCTTTGAAATGACATAAAAACTTCAGGTACCAGCTGGGAAGATAACATTAACACTGAAGAACAGTGTAGCATGACCTCATGAACATCACCTTGATCAACAGCTGTAATATGCTGAGGGGAAATAAATATTAGCTTCTGGTTTGACCACCTGGGGGAAAGGTCTCTGCTTGCTACAAGAAGACCAAACAGATAGTTAAGGATGTGTCTTGAATATTTTAATGACAGAAATTCTCTCCATCCTTTTCTGACTGGTGTCCATTTCTACTCATCCCACCCCATTAAGAACATAGAAGATTTGGAAGGATCTGAACAATGACAATGGCAACACTAGGATGTGATAGAAGGATAGTAGATAAAAGACTAAAAAGGGGTAAAATGAATAGATATATTATAGAGTATGTAGAGGGAACAAATGGGGAAATCTTATATTTTATTGCAATTTTACAATAAAAGAATATTTGAAATGATGATCTGTAAAAATGAGAGTAAAATTTCTTTGTACATAAGAGCTTATAAAACTTTCAGTCTGTTCTGCTAGGGCAATTTCTTTTTTTCTTCTTTCCTAACTGTAGGAAGGTAAGGTGTCATATCTCTTAGGATTTGTGGCTGAGAGGAACCAGGCAGAAAACTCTGTTCCACAGGCTTCCTTTGAAGCACTTGGCTAGAATATGTAAGAAGCAATCTTTCTTTCATGTAGAAAATGCTTCAATTTTTAATAACTTTGGTTTGTTCCAACTCAGGATGTAAGTATTCACAGTGCTGAAGAAATCTTACTGAAGAAAAAATGAAACTCTTCCTCTTTGTCTATCTTGCCTGCTAGGTAAAGCATCTGTCTGGCACACTTGGACTCCTCCGAGATGTAGTAGCTTGTCTCAAACTCTGCCAAGGAGCAGAAAGTCTTGGAGCAATGCAAGGCTCCTGAAGACAGGCATCTAGTGTCTTTTTAGATAGCTTTGGATGTTCAGGGTTAGTGATTGCCATATCTGCTTGAAATAGCACCTGGCAGCTACATGGGATATCATGAGGCACCTGAAACAGTCCCAGGCAACTAAAACACACCCTATGGGTAAAAGGACTCCAAGGAAGTGGAAACCTGAAAGCATGAAGAGTTGCAGAGTTTATGGGCCTACAGAAGCCTGGACCCTGAATGACAACAGATGTCACATTTCTAAGCTCCCATTAGACAAAATTCCACTGATTTATTATTTTAAAGACATTCTTGCTCACTATTTTGTCATCTGTGGATCCACAATCACAGGCTGCCTAAACGCCCTAGGAACAGCAGAGTGTAGAAGTGATGTTCTGAAGGAAAATCAAACTGATGACTCAAAATCAGGATCTTCACTCAGAAAAGGTTTTTAGAACCCAGGTTTCATATTTGGGATCCATGTTGGGAAATCAATATGATGGAAAAATCCCATCTGATTGTCCATCTGATACAGTCTGCAATCAGAGAGTAGAGTAGATACTCATCCGTTCCCTTCAGCCACTGCTGAGTATTTCAAGAGGTGTTATGATGCAAGTTTTCTGTCTGAGATCCAGCTCTTGCTGGCTTGGCACTCTCAGCTGTGACTGTTTTTTCAAAAGAGCTCAGTTCCCATTGTGACTATTATGATCAGGTTTTCAAAAGATTTCAGCACATTGAGTGCTGAGACCCTTTGAAAACCTCCTAATAATTATTTAGGTGAGTAAATAGCATCTCAGTCTGGTTGTAAAAGCTGACTCTTTCTGAAAATTCTTATTGCAAAACAATGTATTTTATCAACCCTAATTTTTCATGTTCCCTGTATGCAATTTGCCTTTATATATTCTCAGCATTTGAGGTGTTTTAAATACAATTTCCACAAGAATAGGATAGTAGAACAGCTATAGGTTGCACTTGGGTGTACTATCGTTAATTCAGGATTAATGCAATGCAGCCTATTTTCATTGATGGGTCTATCATGTTAAAACTGGAATGCCATTATTGAAAAAAATTTCCAGACTCTGATAAGGAACAAGAGAAGATATGGTAGAGGAGTGAGGGAAAATTCTTCAGTTAGTGTTCTACCTCAAGACCATAGACTAAGGGGAAAGGAGACTGTGGCAATGACAGTCTTGCACCCAAGGACAGCAGCACTGAGGACAGTGGCAAAGGTTTTAAGTTCTGTGTCCTTGAAAAAGTTGGATTTAACTAGTTCCTGTCACAGTGCATCACAGGCAAAATACCCAAATCTGTGTTCTTGGCAAAACTCCTGATTAAAGACCCTATTCTAAATTTAACCCTTAAAGAATATGAAAATAGAAGAACATAGCAACACCACCATCTAAAATCAAAGGCCCATTTAGTCTGGTCTCTTCTTCCTGACAGTGCCCAGTACTTGGTTTCTAGTGCAAGAGTGTAAGAAACAGATCAAACGTAGAATAATGTTCTTATAGTACTTCTCTCGATTTCCATCTGTAACCTGTTTAGTATTCTTTCTTTTGCCTTCATATCATCTTGTGGCAGTGACTTCAATGATGTTGTTGAACACTGTGTGAAAAAACACTGCCTCTTATTTCAGACCTCCTGTCAGATACTGTGGATGTGTGTTCCTACATGCTGGGGGGTGAGAAATAGCTAATACTCTCTTTGTGACTTTGTGGAATTGTGTCATACTCCTCCATCTTCTACCCCCTTATTTCTTTACCAGAAAGAGTTATAGATTATCCTCCAGTATCTTCATGCTGGAGTCTTCTGGACCTCTGACCTAAGTTTTGCCTTCTCTGAGCTAAAACCTTTTCTAGGTCACCTCTGTTGCTTTGGTAATGGGATGAGCCAAGTTGCCTACATCATTAAAGACGTTTGCATCCCATAGCAGTATTTTTTGTTTTGTCCTCAGTTCTTCTTAGCATTGTATATGCTTTTCTGTCTACTCTTGCTGTTTTAGAGAGGGTGACGCAAGACTCCCAGAGCTTTTAATGGAGTGCAAATACTGATTTAAAGGCCATCCTTGGGTTATCGTCATTTTTTTCATGTGTGTGGATTAATACATGATTTCATTTGCTGCTTGTTCCCCCTGACTTTCTGTGAAACCCTTTTGCATCTTGGCACTCAATCTGACTTACAATTAACCTCTCTAAATATTTTTGTAACAGGGTATGTTTTGTTGCCTGATTATTAACTCCATTTTCACTTATACTTTTAGCAAAATCATGCCTCTCACTTCCTTGACAATATTTTCTCTTTAATCTGAAAATTAGCAGTCTGTTCCGTTTCTTTATTTCCTATGTTTTGGTCAGTTAATAATCCACTGGAGAAAATGTATTCCATATACACTTGCTTTCTTTCAGAGGCTTTTGTAAAGGACTATTACACTCTGTAGCCTAAAATAGCTCGGTCATAAATGGATAGAGCTCTGATGAAGCTGAGGATCTGCACTTCTTGGAAGAGCAGACTGTCTGCCTTAAAGAATTCACAAATATTTAATAATCTATTGCAAGTCTGTATAAGAAAATCTATTATCTCATTTTCTTGGCCAAGATGCCTCAGCTGTGTAATCATCTTGCCAGGAAAACTTTGTATTTCATCTATCATTTCTGTATCCAAAAGCAAGATGTTGGTGCAGACTTATATTCCCAGTTATTTTTATTCTTTGAGGCAGAGAAATTAAAAATGTTTGGTCACTTACCACTCATGCAGAACTAAAAAAAATATGGTAGTTATATCATAAAGTGGAATATTTATTATTTTTACTTAAAGTTAAGAATTTATAAAGTATATTTAGTTGCTTTTTAGCCTGTCCAGTGAACAGCATATTGTTTTATCCTTTGAAAGCAAAGGTTACACAATAGAATTACAGTATTATTTTGAGCAGTCTTTGAATAATTTGTTTTTCTGACTGGCTTATTGCTATAACCTGATGTCGTCCCTGGTGTAATGTCTTATATTGGCTGGAAATTAGATACCTGCACAGAGCTGCAAACATCATCTGCAGAACATGAAATAGAAAATCTCAAATGTATTTGGAGTCGGGATGCCCTATATATTACATAGAAGGAAGTGTGCTTTGAGACATAACATTGTGCAAGTTGTATTTTCTTCCTATTATTTAAAACACTTGAGCTTGTCTCTCAAACCATGAAAATCCCTTGGTGAAACTACAGTTTATGATACCAGGGAAGGTGTATTTTATTCTCCATTTCCTAAATTATTGTTTGTCAGCAAGTGATACGGATTGCTTTTCTGTAATTACCTTCCATGTGATAGATGCACTGAGATATTTTTTCTCTTAGGCTCTTGGTCACACAGTGTCTTTCACAGAGATGTTCTGAAATCTCCCTTATTCTGATTGTTGATGACCTCAGAAAGGGATTGAGGTTTGTTCTCTTTACTGAATTAATAATTAGGAAGTGGCCATATCAATTAAAAACTCAGATGAGTGCGGCTGAAGACATGGATATTTGGGATCACCAAGCACTGGGATCCCTCTATGCAGTAGAAACAACAAGAGCCCCAGAAACACCACACATGTCTGTTCCAGTGTGTACCCACGTTTTGTCCCGAGACCTGGGAAATCCCTTGCTCACTTGGTCTGCAGATGATTGGTAACACTGCCAGCCTGGCAGGAGTGAAGCAGAGCCTAGAAAGGGATGAAGCATCCTTTCACGAGCCTGTTGCAGGCTTGAGTAACCTGATGTAGGGGTGAAGAAATCTCTCTCTGTCCTTCATAAATGCTTGCCAGGTCTGTATTAGTGGATGTGTTGTGTTATTAACCTGTTATGCTTAATGATGTTGCAGTCCTTGCCTGTCACCAAACAGCTCTGCCCCACTTGTAGTGTAAACCACGGTAGGCAGTGTTGTCAGCCAAATTCAGGGTGTACCTGGTTTGCAGATGACATATATGCTTTAACTTGCATGTGCCAGGGGTTGTGCTGGTACCAATTGACATTTGACTTAAACATCCTAATTGTCAGAGGACTCATTCAACAGAAATTGGAGATTTCATCTCTTCAGCTATCTTTCAGTTGTCTCTTTGCTGCAAAATGTGTCACCAGCCCAGGGATAGGTGGTCCATGCTGGAAAAGTGTGGTCCTGAAAGTGCACCTCTGTAACTGTCTAGTGGAATGCACTGCTTTCTCTAATCCTCAAGTAAAATTTATGGGAAAAACAATATTTTTAATGAAATATTTTTCTCTTTTAGAAATTGAAGCATAATTAAGATTTTTCATTAAAACTCATATTATGCTATCTGTCTGCAAGTATTAGTTTAAATATTTTTCCTTTTTCTATTATGAACACTGACCATTATGAATTCTGACATGAACACATAGACAACAGCATATGTTTAGCTGTTACTGATATATTAAAATTTAATTGCCATAATGCACTACGTTAATGTTCATGTGTCTGTCAATGTGTTTGCATAAAAATGAAGTCTTACAGAATCCTTTCTGATGGAGATTAATGAGATTAGGTCTCTCTATTTACACATAGTCAAGAGATAACTAATGACAAAAATGCTATCTAGTACCTCAGTAATAAAGGCAGTAATGTAGGAGGAATAGGTTGTTTGCTTTGTGTGCTGTTGGCCTAGAGGTGTCTACAAAAATATTGAGTGTTGGATACATTCCCCTTAAAATCAAACCAGGACAATGGTAAACCAGAAAAAGCTACACAGTGACGTGATGCAGCACAGGATGGATCTGGAAAGAAATCCTATTGCAAACTTATATGCTTTTATCTCCCTATGGCCCATTTTGCATCTAGACTCTTTAGAAACCTCAGGATTCCTCAACCAGAACAAAGCTACTGACCTGCTACTGTCTGATTTCATCTCTGGCTAAATCTTCTTTATTAAACTTCTCTTTTTCATATGTAGAGATATTAAAACATGTCAGTAATGTGATGGGTAAAACAAGGATTACACTTTGCTGAATGGGAGGTCCAGTGGCACTATTGCTTCCTCTTGAGTGACAGAGGTATGTGTTTTGGCATTAAGGTTGTCAGATTCATACTCTGGCAACCTGTGTGGTATGAACCACTGTAAATCCCTCTAAACTTTCATTTCAAAAGAAGTACTGAGTCTGTCCATAAAAGCTAACATTCAGTTTTCCCTAGTGATGAATTACCGTAACATTTGATAAACACAGTGTGCCATAAGAGGGTATATCAGCCACTGCTATCGAAAGTTAATTTTCTAGACTAAATATTCATTTGGATCATTAGAGCTATTAAATACTGTGTTAGTATTTAAGGAGCTGGCTGTGCCTGAGTGCTAGAAGGAGCTTGAAAAGAATCATATCCTGTCAAGATAAATGATTGAACTGTTCAATGAACTCTTTGACTGGCATTGGTTCCAGTCATGCCAGCTGAAGCTCAATTCCTCTTTGTCTGTGTGGTCTTGTTTTCACCTTGCCTGTGGGGTGAAAGCAGTTTGATGTGACCTCCTCGCAGACGGAGGCATGAGCCTAACCCCTATTTACACCCTGTCATAATAGGGAGCTGGCAAACACCACCGCTTGCTGCCACTCTCCTCATTTCCCCTCCTTTTTTTGTCAAATAGTTAGAAGTTGCGCCTTCTAATAATAATCTAATTAGCATAGCAGCCTTATAACATCTTGTTTATGTTGTCTACTCTCTTTTGAACAAAAAGGAGAGGAGAAAATATTCTCCTTTAGGTAGCTTAAGTACTGCCTTGGGGACTGCACGTGAAGTGGAGAAATAAGGTAACTGGGTGATGCGTATACGGCTTTGTCATCTCAAAGCTAAGCTATGAGATGTGAACCAATTCCATAGTGCACCAAGGCTCAGGTTTGGACTTTAATTTGATGACTGATGTACTATACTCTATACCTGGTTAATTTTTTGGCATTCAGTAAAACTTCTCCTAGCAAGCTGATATTTTCAATGGCACTGCATGTTTGCACTGACTCTAAACTAAGTTATTTTCTGTAACAGTAAAATTATTGTTCAGCCCTTCTTTAGGGCCATTTTTTCAGTGTCACCTACCATTTCTAATTCCCTCTGGTTCATTAATTGTTTCCTGGGCCAGGCTTAGAATGCCAAAGACCCCCAGGACCTCCCAAGTCAGCGCTCTGACATGGACTGCCCAGGGGCACCCAGGCTCCTACAGGGCTCAGTGGTAATGTGCATTTCCCCTGGAAAATGTGAAGGAGAAAAGGCTTGCTGGGGAATAACTCTGCTTTTTAGGATTCTCAGGTGAAGTGTGATATTGTGGTTCCATTGGTATTTCTATGTTGATGTGGGACCTGTTTAACCATACAGTAGCTGCCTCCTGGCAGTGAGTTAACACCGTAGTGTGTAACAGGTTTGTGACCTACAGCAATGACTGACAGCTATCCTGGACTTCATAAAAAGGAAGAAAAGGAGCCTTATTTCTGAATGCAAAAGGAAGAGATGATTTTAAAAAGAAAAAGAGAAATAGAGAAAAAAGACCCTGATGAATCTCCTTTGAGTTTTGGGGGATCATTTCTATTTATAAAAGGTGACAGGTTATAAATAGAACCACAATACATAATATCATTCTTTTATTGCTGCATTAACAGGAAACAAGATGCCAATAAAATGGTACAAAACAGAGAGATATGTAGAAACCTGTCACAGAATATATGAGAATATAATTTTAGAAAATAAAAACTTCCTTTTTAAATAAATAAATAGAGAATTAATTTTTTTTTTTTTTTTTTTAAATCTCTTCAGCCTGTAATTCAGGTTGCCATGTTCTTTCCAGGGTAAATCCTGACATGAGCAAAAGGAATAGGAATTAACTAAGTTTGCTGGATGCACTCTTGAGCAATTCTACAATGTGTGCATATCAGATGGGAGATCTAGTGACAGTCATGTCAAAGTGCTGCAATAAATCTGCTGTGGTGAAGACATTAAATCAGGTTGCCTCTAAGGGTGAAATTCATTGCCCTCTCAGGGTGCCCCTGGAAATGGGGGAGATGGATGAGCAAAATCTTTGATGGTGCTCAGAAGGAGCCTTAGGAGCTCTTTCCCCAGCATGCCTGATCTCTGCCCTTCTGGACCATGAGATGGTCACATGTATGATCAGTGACATCAGCAAAAGGTCTCTCTTTCTATCTCTTCTACACTGTAACACCTCAGAGAGGAAAACTTCCACTTCTCTCTGTTGAATTCCTTTGTCCATATTATAACCCTGGAAGGCAAAAATATCCAAATTAGGTTGTGGATTTTAAACCTGTTTAGACCGACTGCCATGCAGGCTAGTAAAGAGTTGCATGCTCTGTAACACTTCACTTCTTTGTTTCAGTTATTGCTTCTGGTACCATGGGTCATTAGTTGTGTGAGCTGTGGAAAACCAAGATTTCTGCTGTGCAAATGTTATATTTTACTATAGTTCCGTGTACTTGTAAGTGCTATGAGGGACATCTGAAGTGAGTTGTAGATGAGAGTACTTGTAATGGAATTAGTTGGATACCTCCAGACAATGTTTTTTCCTTCTTTCCTGGGAGGTGTGTTTAGTTACAGCAAAGCCTGTTTTCAGCAAAGGACACATTCCTGAAACTGCCCATTTCAACATTTTCTAGGAGAAAATTTTTGTTTTCCTTGTTTGGAACACTTCAGGTTACAAAAAGAAAACATTTCAGCTGACTTTACCCTTCCTTCTCTCCCCATGGCTATTGATTAGCAAACCTTTTCAGGATTTTGGCTTTTTGTACCATTGGGACAGAGAGAAGTTTGGATCCTTGGGTGGGCAGAGGAGAGGAAGGCTGCTCAGGCTGGTTCTCACACCCAGTGGAGCTGTTGTGAGGGTTCAGTCACATCAGTGAGGTGAAGCTTTGTGGTGCATTACCTTGGCTGCCTTCTGGTCCCTGACTGGGGCTCCAGCATGTGGCAGCCACCGCTGCAGCTTACAGCAGAGAAGTCACTTGCTAAAGCTCCTTCCCTGAGCCTCTTTGTATGCAGGGCAGAGTCTTTTCACTTGTGCTTTCCTCGGTGGCTCTGGGTTTGTCCCTACGTTGTGAGGGGCTTCGTGCTTTCAGGGGCTTTTTAGTTTGAGGGTAAGCCGTGAACTTAGAGCACCGATTGCATTAATTGTTTTCACGCCAGCATATTTCCATTGTGGCTGCCATTATAGTTGTGTAATGTTTCTTCTCTCATTTCTTTCATGGCTTTCTTTGCCTTGACAGGCTCAGTCAGATTCTCTCATTCACATCTGCTAATGTGAGGGCTGAATAGAATAAATCTATGCAACGATGGCTTCCGAAAAGAAGGGGGAAGATGGGGGGAGAGGGAGCTGTCTCAAAAAATAATTTCTACTTAATAGGTGGGATTTCAGGAGATGCCTTCAGTTATTTTCTCCAGAGCAAGATGCCTATGGTATGAATGGTACCAGGCCCCCCAATCCAAAAGTCTTATCCCCCCCCGGCTCCTTTTTTCCCCCAACTTAAAAGTCACCCAAGCGAAGGAATAGACAATGCACAGATTACTTTATTTGGCTTTGTCAGGTTTGCCAGGAGAGGAGTGTGCTGCCAAGCTCCTCAAGACAAGCGATGCTGGGTGCTTGCCCTTGTGCCAGTGTGAAGACAAAAAAAAATCAGGAGCCTTGAAAAGAAGCTGGTGCAGCACATGGCTCTTTCCCACTCCTCACAAATGATGGCTGTTGTGCTCGTTAACCTCTTCTGGGGCTCAGTCAGTTCACGCTGTGAGGCAGCAGAGAGCTGAATGAAATAAAAGGCTCTCAGGACCCATAGAAACGCCATAACTCTTTCATCCCCAACGCGCACGCAAAGGCCACCTTCCTCCTGGAATACCAAAGTGCCTCTCGTCAAACTCTTAATAAGTCAATCCCGGCTCCATGTGGTGGTGACAGCTCAGATTCCAGCACAGACGTGTGGGGCCAAGCCCAGCTCCCCACTTGCCCCACTGGCTTTGGCAAGCCACCTTGGGCTCGTGCTTGGCTCCCCTCTAAATACATCCTTCAGTCAACCTGGGTCTTCCACAGACATGGATGGGTTCAGCTTAGAACAGCCAGGTCTCTGTGCATGGGCTAGTCCTGTTCAGGTCCTTAGCAGGGCTCTAAAAGGAAGAAGGGTAATAATGAGCCTTTAGCATCAGTCATAAAAAAATATCTTTTTTTTTTTTTTTTAGTCTGAGTAGGGACGGTTCTGATAAATGAAAGAGAATCTCCTCCTTGTGGTTATAAATGAACAAAGAGAACTGCAGAGGCTGATCCAAGGCCCACAGAAATAAAAGCAGAACTGAAGACTTCAAAACACTTCAAATGTAGGCTCTTCTAACTAGTTTGCCTTTGATTTTAAGGATTTTTATCTCAAACTGAAGAGGACAAAGCTATTGTTTAAAATGAACTATGAGAAACTGAAGGCATGATAAACTCCCATCTGAGTCTGCAGAAGGAATTTCCATGCCACAGAGTAAACAAAAAGGAAGAAAATTGGACACAAAGCATAAAGTTAATCAGGAAAAACTCAGAATATGTAAACTATCTAAATGAAGTTCTCTATAGGAGTTCAAATGAAGCAGGGAAACACATTGCACTGTTACTGAATGTTTTCTATTAGCATTTTGCACCTGAATTTAAATATCAAAGAGAAGAAATCAGGAAAAATAATAAAGGAAATGCCACTGCAGCAAAGCATATTAAAACACGTGAAATACATTTAATTATATAGTATTTAAAATATTGCCTTGTGACAATTATTATTATCCAGTGATTCTTAGATGTCAGCAAGTGCAGGATGGAGAGCTGCTTTCCTTTGATTGTGATTCTGTTGCCTTTCTGGATGATGAACTATTACTGGAATCACTCTTCCTTTTTCACCTGTCCCAGGTCCAAATGGCCCTTTAGTCTCTTAATTTGTGAGTTTTTGCATGGTATCCCTTCTGTTGAGTCAATTATGATCTTGTTTTCCTGTCGTGGACTGAAGGAAATGTTGCCTTGATGCCCTGGTCAAGCTGAGAAAGTTCTCTAAGCTCACCATGCAGTGAAAAATAAACCAGATCAGGAATTTTTATACTGGCAATTTTAAATTTGAAATCTACATTAAAACTACTGTTATTTTAATGCTGTATATAGTTAAAGGAAATAGCATCAGAGAGTTTATAAATTGTTTGATTTGTCTTTGAAGAGTACCATTTAATTGAATTTTGTTTTTTTTCATTTCAATTTGAATCTGCGAATCTCTGTATGTTACTCTAATGCTAGTATGTGAAAACCAGAAAGTGAAGCCTAGTTATAAAAAGCAACAGCAAAAGGTATGAGTATTTCTAAAGGATGAAAAGTGTGTGGTCTTCATTCAAATTTCAAACTGGTTTGACCCCATGTCATCCTATTGGCTTTAGTTATTGTCCTGATTTATGTTACCACAGACAACAGAAGGATTAAATATAAGTGTGGTAGTCCATTGTTTAGAGAAACATGTTTGTCTTCCATACTCCCATCCAGAAAAGTTGTCTAGAACCAAGTTATTTCAAATATCTTTAGTGGGACATTTTTTTAAAGAGGTTTATCAAACTGTCCTCATGCCCCTTTCATGCAGAATTGAGAATTAGAGATTGAAACCTTAAAGATCACCCCCATAGATCTAGGCCATTAGAAAAGCACTGTTCGACATATTTATGTTCTCAGTATTTCAGCAATTAACATATACAAAAAGATGAATTTCATAAGTCAACTACAAATCTTATCAGCTACAAACTCTGTGATTATACTTTTGATAATTTGGGCTCAATTAACTCAGAAATTATTTTAAAATTGCTGTGTTCCTTTTCATGTGTACCTAACTTACCAGAACATTGCAATCTTACTAAAACCTGACTGTACTTACTCTTGTGAAGGACAACTTGGAAACAGGAATAACTTACTGCTTGCATGATAAATATAATATCAGACTGGTTAACTCGACTGATTCTTGGAGTTTTAGTACAGTTGGGGAAAAGTTGTGTCCTTATTGCTGTACACACCTGCATACCACCCTATGGACACTGGGACTGAGTAGGGCCCTTACTGTGGTCTAATACCTCTTAAAATTAGAAAGCAATCTTATATATATATATATATATATATATATATCATGTTTTTATATCACATTTTTATTCCTAACCTGAGCTGTTGAAACTAGTTGTACCAGTAACAGGGAGGTCAGAAAGTTTTGTGCTGCTGAAATGCAGGTAGTTTTAGAGCCTGAAGCAGCAAGTTAGCTGCTGACTCTGCAGTGACCTGCAACCATTGCCTGCAGGGTAGAGGCAACCTCATTGTCAGTCACTGGCCTTGAATTTGATGTTGATAATGAAGTTTCCTGAAGTTTTCCTGGAGCTGATCCTGTCTCTCGTTTAAGCACTCTATGTAGGGAAGGAAAGGATGGGCTCCAACTCATAGCCTGCCATGGTAGGAGAGGACACAATATGGGCATTCTGGTAGTTCAGAGTTTTTTGAAGATGCAGTTTCTTGGAAAAAAAGTAGTTGTTATAAAGATGGTGTGCCCGAGCATTAGGAGGCAGCCTGACTGAAACAGATCTCCTGCAGGAGCTCCCCAAACACCTCAGTGTGCCAGGAGTAAAAACATTTACGAAACCAGCAATTAAATGCTCTGTCAGTGGTGAAATTCTCCAGAAGCATGGGAAGCCTTAAGCAGTGCAGCATTTTCTGCTTTCAAGCGATGTTTGCTTGTAAAAGAAGACAGTAGAAAAGGTCTCATTATTTCTGTAGGCAGTAGTTAGCTCTAAGTTCTGTTATGTTTTAGTAGGTTCAGTTAAATCTGTCAGAGTTGGGTAGATGTGAAACTGGGCCGAGAAGTGTCATGCTCAATCTAGAACAGAAAGCAAAATGCAAGATGAAGCTTTTTTGAATGATCAGTGGTTAAATCTTTCATCTTCATGGGAGGCAACTAATTTCATGAGGGTGGAGTGCTGACTGCACCCTGGAGTTGAGCGCCTCGCATTGCAGAGCGGTTCAGAATTTTTCTGAAGTATTGTGCTTGGCCAGACCACAGAAATGCTTCTTTCCAGGAGGAAGTTTATAGTAAAGGGTCAGCACTTCCCTGAAACACAGTTGCATTGGATTTCCAATCAGGACATGAATTAAAAAACAATAAAAATCTTAGACAGAGAGAGAAATCCTGGTGTCAGAGCCCAAAGAGCATAAAACCTGCTGTTATCCTGAGAACCAGAAAGCAAGACAAGGCCCAATGTGCATGGAAAGGTGCCAAAGCTGAGTTAGATGGGGTCAACCTGTGAAAAGAATAATCCATCATCCAGCAGAGGTGAGGGCAGTGCAGGTGCCCACTGGCACCACTCCTGTGGATGCTCACTGGTGAGCAAAGGACCTCAGTGCAAAACCAGTGTGTTGCCAGAGTCACAACTCTGGCTGGCCAAACTAAAGCCACTAGAAAATGCAGAGGTTAAATCAGAGCTCCTCCTGATGTAAAAGAGTGAAAAGAACTACTGAGTCTCCTTACTGCACGATTCTCAAACAACGTGGTAAAAAGCTTCTCTTATAAAGAGAATTACTGGCTTATATATGCTAATTAGGGCTCTGATAAACATTGTCTGTTGATTTCTTAATCAGTATCCTGAATAATAATTGTTCATATTTCTTCATGAAGTGATGAAAAAAAGCTTGAGTCTTTTTTTTCCCACTGTCCCACTGTATTTGCTTAGCAAAGAGAGGACACCTCTGCCATAGGTGCTTTTCTGGCTCCTGGGTGGTTCTGCATTTGACTTTCCTGCTCCCTAGCTACTTGTGGAAACATAATATATTGTGGTGTTGGTTTCTTTGGTTTCTTTTTTTTTTTTTTTTTTTTTTTTTTTTTTTTTTTTTCCTTTGTTATGTTTACAAACATTTCCATCAGCAGAGGAATCAAGCACAGTACTTACATTAGTCTACTTGTGATGGGTTATTAATCCTGGGGCACTGACAGAAAGTTGCTCAAGGCATTGTTGTGGACAGGAAAAAAATGTACAAGAAACCTACAGTCCTTAGCAAATGATGAACTTAAATACAAAGCGACTGTTTATGGAGACAAATGCTAGTGTAACTATTGCAAGCTTTGTTTTGACCTTTGACTCTGTGTTGCAAAGAGAAGATAGAAACTCTCTCTTTGGCAACAGAGATTGATAAAGTTTAGTTCTGGTACTATAAACAAAATATGACCATTTCTTTTTTTGCCTTCCTTTTTGGCAGTGATAGTTTAGAGGAAGATTTCAATTTTAAAGGGAATCTGATTAATTAATCAGATTAATAATAAATTAGTAATAATAATTAATTAATAATAAAATTAATCTGATTGCTGTCAGATTAATTTTTGGCATGATTTTGAATCTCTCCTATAGCAAATAAAAAACAAGCTTTTGCTAGTTTGATGACATTTTTAACAATGCAAGGGACAAAAAGCCCATACAATGAGCAGACAAAGGACAGGTGAAGGCAAATTTAAAGCAAAATGATGTGCAATGGAAAAGTAAAGTGTTAGGAAAAACAGTGTTAACGGAAGAGGCAAAGTCTCTATCTGAAATGAAACCTTAGACAAAATGGCCTTAAAGTAAAGTGGTGCAAATACAAAAATCTTAATGGACTTGTATTTGTGAGAGATGCGCTGCATGGAGTCCTGTTTTCCATTTTCACTTAGTCTTGAAAAGGCTACTGTTATAATTCCTGCTGATATTGATCAAGCAAGGGAAAATGTGTTTTCAAAAAAGATCACTTATTAATAAGATTTAAAAAAAAAAGGAAGTTACTTAATAAAGCATTGTCACTGTTATTGAGCCTCTGACCATGGGAGTCAGGGGAACAGACAAAAAAATCTGTAACAAGTTAACACCTATGTATATAGCTGCTAGAAACAGCTTTTAACAAAATGTACCTTACTGGGGAAAAGCTGTTCATTGGTAAAGGTCAGTGCTTGTCCACTATTGTGTTTTGGCTCTTAACCCCTGATGAACAAAGTGTCACTTGGTGGGTGGTGGATTTGCTGTGTCACTACCACCCCCTCTCCCTGTGCCAAGCTCTGGCATTCCAGGGGCTTTGAAAAAGAGCTCCTGATTTCCTTCACAGCCTTTCCATCCAGCCCTTCAGAACTCCATCCAGGCCTCTAATCATAATTTCAGCTCTGTGCTCACCTGCATTCATACTCCTCCTCCTTGAATGGAGGGATGATGGTAATTGATCTTCATTTAGAGAGAGGCAGCCCTCCTCTGCTCTCACAGCAACTGTATTCATATGTCTTTAGTTCTTTCCCCTCTCTGAGCCCCGGTTGCTTTTAAAGGAAAGGATGTTTTAAAGCAACTTAGAAATGTAGGGTCCTAAATCCCAGTGAAATTACTTAAATTTGCATTTGTTGAATTCTTCCTTGGGTTTTGAAATGGGACATAGGACATCCAAAACATGCTGATATCAACTCTACTCTTACATCTCCAGAGACTACAGACATTGTGGGCCAGCTGGGCTTCAACTCCACCTCTTTTATTAGAGAAAGACAGGCAACACTGTTAAATGAAGGAAGAATCTTGGGACTTATTGAGTGCTACGGATGTTTTGATGTATCTAAGACATAGTGCTGTGCTTCTAATCCATTCATAAACACAAACAAGTGGACAGAAACAGACAAACAAGCAATACTGAATTGGGCTTGTGTGTTCTCACCCCAAATGATAAAAGCTAAGCTGAAAAAAATTGACTGACAGTATGAAACTTCATGTTACTCACTTGGCAAATACAGTGTATATGTCAGTTCACAACAAATCATCTCATTGCCATGTGACAGGCAGCATGGAGTATGTTAGTCCACGTAAACATCCAATTTGTCTCCTTGTAATGAAAATGCTGCTCTCTGGGAACACTGCTGCAGCGCTTTACATGCTCCCTTGCTCGCATGCCCACGTCCTGGGAAAGGCTGCTCTTTTCATAACTGAAAAATATCACCAGAGACTAGGCAGTTTTATTAAAATCTTGTCTCCTGCTAGCAGTTTACATGTTTTGACAACCTCTTGGAAAGCTCTGATAATCAACTCGAGGCTCTGCTGTGTACGGCCTCAGTGATGCATGGCAGGAGCAGCGGAGCCCCGGCCTCGCATCCCGCCCGCGTTCGCCCCGGTGTGCTGGAGTGGAATACCAAGCTCAGCTCTGCATTCCTTACCACCTAATTATCCGCCTCAGTGTCTTTCAAAGTCATTTTCCTCATGGCTAAACTCGGTCCCAATGTTTTTATTTACCTGTGCTGACAGATTTTTCACGTTTGAAAGAGCTTCGTGTCGTCCTGCCTCGGCACACTCGTGGCTCCAGCCTGAGCCGAGGCTGCACCAAAGTGTTGGATGTGCTGTTGGGGGGATGGCAGGGAGCTGTGCTTTCTGCTTGACAACTTTGGGTAGTTTTGAATAAAGGGAAGTAAATTCTGAGCTCCCCTCTCCATATCTTTGTGTAATTTGAACTGCCACACACATAAAATTAAAAAGATTTTTTTTCCCCCCGAAAGATCAATTACAGTGAATCCTAGGCTACAGAGTAAAGTTGGTAGGATGGTGACAGCACAGATCTATTGCAGATCTAGGTTAGCATCTAAATGGACTTCTAAGTGGCAGACTCTTATGTTTGCAGTGCTTAATTTATTATAAATTAATAATATTATAAACTGTTAAAAGAAAGCCTTTGGTATTATGTACTTTAGCTGTTACGTACAGATGGATCTGGAGTGCAAATGAGACTATAGCATATATGTTTGTGGTAGATGGATAAAATGCTTCCTTTCCCTTCTTTCCTTTTCCTTTTCCTTTTCCTTTTCCTTTTCCTTTTCCTTTTCCTTTTCCTTTTCCTTTTCCTTTTCCTTTTCCTTTTCCTTTTCCTTTTCCTTTTCCTTTCCTTTCCCTTTCCCTTTCCCTTTCCCTTTCCCTTTCCCTTTCCCTTTCCCTTTCCCTTTTCCTTTTCCTTTTCCTTTTCCTTTTCCTTTTCCTTTTCCTTTTCCTTTCCTTTTCTGTTTCTCAGATTTACCACTGATTTTATAGATATTTGTATGGGTCTTATGAACAATGAGCTTCCAAAAAATAATAGTAGAGGGGACAGAAACAGTTTTGAGCATAAGCATGAGCTATTCCATATATCATGAATTTTGTAGGACTATACCTGTGGCTTTTGGAATTACTAAAAAAAAAAAATCTCATTATTGTGACCTGTAGTTTCACAACTGCTGACATTACAGTATTGGCATATTTTAGCTTTTGAATATTACTTGATTTTCTCCTACATGTGAACACAGGGGACAGTACTGTATTAATTCAGCACTAGAACGAACCACACATCAGGGATATCAGTTCGAAAACAGATAAAAATGTAAAATGGCCAAATACATCCCTGAAATGGGTTAATTATGTTTTCTTTGGAACTTTAAATTAGAACTTGGACAACAGAAGACTGTTTTTTGACCCTAATGTATTGAAATAATTTTTTTGAAGTCTCTGCTCATCCAGGCTCCAATTAGCAGAGGAATGAAGGATGTACTCTTACTACTCACTGATTATCTATAGAGACCTCGATAAAATCTGCTACTTTGTACTGCATGCACAGAAATTTGCTTTTGGATGATGTGGGTCAGAAACAAAGATAGTATAAAAAAAGGTAATATTATATATAGGTCAGTGAATCCCAACTAGAAGGCCTTCCCCCATACCTGTGTAACTGCCACAACCCACACGTTTGTTTTTTTTTTTCCTCTGGTGAAAAGTAAACCTAATAATAATAATAATAATAATAACAACAACAACAACAACTAATGTGAAACATTCTAACCTACATACTGTTTTATCACAGCCAGATTGCCTTGCTCAGCCTAAGAGCCAAGCACATCTTCTTGTGAGAAAATCTTATTCACTGTGACTAGAGTGGTTTAACAAAATATTGCACCAAAATGTCTATTCAGGTTTTACTTCACCATGTTGCTACATTAATTCAACTGGCACTCCTCTGTTATATTTGATGAAGGTAGGCTGGTTTTTGCAGTCCATATTATAGAAACTTTCACCCAGGTCGTCATCTGCATAATAATTTATCTTTCTGTGCCTGTCCAGTCCAGTGTGCCTGCCTAGATGTTTCTTTTGCATCACAGGAGACTAGCACCATAAACTTGGAGTAATTACTCCAACTTTCCACATATTTCAATATCCTGATTTTGTGACTTATTTTCCCTTTGTCCTCTGCAGCATCCCTATTTCCTGTATCTAGGTTAATTTTAAAAAGCACTCTCTATCCTCTATTTTATTCAGTAATGCTGGTTGTGACAAATGGTTGTCTGTCCACAGCTACAATTTTTCTGCTGCTCTTTCTTTTTCCACATCTGGGTCTCACCTTTTCTTTATTGAAATGCTAGCTGGGAGCAAGTGATCATTAAAATAATGCATGTGCATCTAAGAAATCTTACTGATGTTACCTGCATTTGTTTCTGTTTATCCTTTCAGTAATTGTTCTTTTTAAAGGGATGCTGGCTTAAGTAAGGCAAATTTTTTTTGAGCAGAAGTTGTCCTTGTTCTCGGGAATTGTCTAATAATAATGCCCAAAGGAGAGCTGGTGTTAAAGGAACCCCAGAGGACCAATTTTGTATAAATAGTAAAAATCCTGATATATTGAGCAACTCTGTATGTTTCTGGAAGGAAAAATGGATAATTCCTGTTTGATAGCTGGTGCTATCAGCAGGATATTGTGCTGATCCTTGTGACAGGACAAGAGGCAATGGGTATAACCTGAAACACATGGAATTTCATCTGAACACGAGAAAGCACTTTTTATTGTTGTTGTTGTGGGGGCTGCCTAGAAAGGCTGTGGAGGCTCTGCCTGTGAAGCTTGCCTAAGCCTCACCAAGCTGCTCCTGTGGACCTTGCTTGACCAGGTGACTGGATCAGGTGATCTCAAAAGGTCCCTTCCAGCTTTGATTTGGGAATTCAGCCTTATGATTGAATGCAGTGAACATGTGAACTGATTATAAGTCCAAGAGGGAGCTTTCTCTCAGGTTGGCTTCCCAAGCAAACAGTCAGGTTCTACAAAATAGAAGTTATCCTGTGCAAAATCTTTGCATTTATTAAAATTGTTCAGGGTTGTGACAAGAAAATCGGAAGGAATTATTTCACTGTTTAATAAGAAAAAAGGTCCCTGGATTTTTGGAGCTACTGTAAATGCTAAATATTGTGTATGTTTAAAGGAAGTAGCACTCTGTAGACCCTGGGTGCAGTGCCATAATGGAGATCCCATTTCAGCCTGTGCACATCTCTTTGAGACCATTCATCCCTCAACTCTAACAGTTCTCTAGGGAATGCCTGGCCACTTGATCTGGACTTCAAAGCTTAGGAGAAGTAGTGTGGTTTACAAGGGAAAGAGTTTTAGCTTTGCATTAAAAAAAAAAACCAACAAAACCAAAACAAAAAATCCTAACATCAACAAAAACCTGTTTTCTCTTCTACAGAATTAATCTCTTGGCTAAATGTAATTCTCTCTGTTCCCACCACTGCAGTACCTGCTGTTTGTCATTAACATCTCAGCTGTGTTAAGAAGCAGGTTTGCTGTCTTGAAACCACGAGTCTGAATGACTGTTTGACATCCAACTGTGTGATAAGTCTTTTATTTTAAATATTACTCTTGCTGTTTTCTATCTCCTCCGTCATGGAACAAATCTAACTCTTGATTCAAAAGGCAGACAAAACTTCAGTCACATTTACATGGCTCATTCTTAGGGTAAACACGGTACCAGTATTTCAGATGTGTTTTGGGATGATGAGAGCCTTGCATGACTTTCAGAAAGCTGCCACTATTTCAATTTTGTCCCAGAGAGCCTAGAAATTGTTGTTACTGATAGAAAAATGGTTAGTATGGACCATGAGGAAAATAACACCTTTAAATACCAGACATAATCACTAAGCAGGGGGGCTTAGAGATCATGGAGTATTGTATCCAAGATATTTGAACATAGTATCAGAGTTCCTTGTTTAATGCATTAAAACTTTTTTTCTAACACTAGTCACTTGCCAGCATCAGTATGGGTTTTATTAAGTGTATTTGTTACTGTGTATGGCTGCCTGGAAGCCCCACAGACAGGTCAATAATATTGCCATGGGCTTTTAAAAATACTTTGGGTATACTTAGTATTGGAGATCAGAGTCCTTAGGCTTCTGCTGTAGGTGTGCTCTTATTCTGTATCACACTCTAAAAGAGATTGATTTATCCACTCTCTCCTACTTGCCCTTCTGAGGTTCTTTCTCTCCGTACTTGCACCCACGAGGATGGAGTCTGTGGAGCCATTCTCCAGCTTGCCCCATGCCCCAGCCTTGAACATTTTGATGTACAATACAGTCCGGAGTTAGATCTTCAAGTCTTCAGTGCTGTTACAGGGCACATGGGTTCCTGAAACATTTTTCTGTATCCATTGCTGTGGTCCTGTAGTTTTCAACCTCACAGTTAATTCAAATAAATATGGAAACATGGCCAGTCAGGCTGATGCTATTTTCCTTAGATAGGTTTACTTAGGTAGGAATAATGATAGAATTTTGCAGTGGATTTCTGGGGGTCTTGCAGGGATGAGCTGGCTTGAGGCTGGTAGGAAAAAACAGCCCAGAGGAGAGGCAGCTGAATGAGTAAAACAAATAATATGGACATTAGAGCCCTCCAGTTTCATAAACCTTTATGACGATTCTGTAGCTCTTGTCCTGATGCTTTGCATCTTGAATTGTAAGAATTGAAATATTCTTTCTGGGAAAAAAAAAGAAAACAAACTAGTGCTGGAGGGATACAAACCACTTCCTTAGCAAGTTGGTAAAAGATTGCAGAAGTTGTACATTATATATTGTCATGAGATGTGTGCTCTGCCATTGCTTCTCAGTGTTAGTTATCCACCTATTGATTTCAGTTTTCCTGGAAGTGATTCTTGCTATTTCTTCCACATTTACCTAGCAACTGATGCAGTAACCTTTTGTTGGCTTAGAAATGTCCACTTTAAAATGCAAGGTAAAACCCAGGATAAAAATATTCTATATTCCTTCTATGATAATTGCTCTGAGACATACAGTGACTAACAGAATAATAATATTCTGGGCATCTTTGAGAGTCTGGTTTATTTTTATTGATTCATGCTAGCAGTGAGGACCATTAGCTCTGACACTCAAAAGCATGTACTGCTTGTGTTCAGTGTGTCAATAGAAAAATCCATTAACATTTCTGAGATGCGAGTGTGGAATCCTGTGAAAAAGTGCTTTAACAGTGATTAAAAACTAAGAAGCATACACCTTTCTTCATCTTGATTGGTATTATATACTGAATGTTTTGATTTTGCAGCTTGGCAAAAAATTCTCCACCTTCACTTGTAAGTACAGTAACTTGACATTTTTTCATGGCTTATTTAATGAAAACATCTCATAGCTTTAGAGCTCTACAAGCATTAAGTTAGTAGCCTTCATTTCACCCTAGAAGGATGAGTTAAGCATTACCCTGTTTGACTTATGGTGATACTGGAACAGTGGTAACATAAGATGTGCTGAAGGCCATGTCATCTGTGAATTTGCAGCCTCTCTGTGCTTACGCCACTGGACTGAATTTACTCTGTGTCACAGGAGATGTTTCTAAAACTGGAAATAGTTGTTTGGCTCTGCTCAGTTATATCTTTGCAATGTATAACAATATACAAATACAGTTGTTTGTAACAAATGTTGTTGATAGCTTTTCAACCAAGGAATCTTCTCCCTGATGAGTGGTGTGTAAAGAGGAAAACTCTGCAAGGGTGAGAGTTTAACTTCGCACGCTCTCCTGTTCATACACTCTTCATCCTTGCCTGGTGCTTCTGTTTGGGGTTAGAAAAGTTCACAAATTTTTCTAATGAGAAACTGAGCGGAGCAGCAAGATTTGCTAAGGGGTTTTGTTCATTTTTTTTATTAGGCAGGAGGGTGTGACCTTATCCCAGGAGCCTGGTAGTGTTGACTTTAAAGTGTAACTCCATATGGACCCTCATTGAGTCCAAAGGTTGAAAGCCTCAGCCTGCTTTTGGGAGAATCTGATGTAACCAAATGCCCAAACATGATTGCTATAAGCATTCTGGCTGTCTGTAACACACAGAGAACAGCAGTCCCTGCTGTAGTAATAGTGATGAAGGATAAGACCTATGCAAGGTCTCTTGAGGGGTGAAGTGTGTGTGAATGTGTATGTGCAAACATGCACATGTACATGCATATAAACCTGTATGTATGGATACAAAACGGTAATGTATGGATATATAAACTCATGCCAAATCACTGAAATCATGCATTACACAGAACAGTGTGGTCATGCAGAGATATTCCCATGGCCAAGTGCAGTTACAGGAAGGAGCAGGGGGCATCCCCATGCTCGTGCATGTGCCAAAACTGAGAGTCCTCTGTGATGGAAAACATTTTCTCTTTATCAGTTCCTGAGGGATTGGCTACAAACTTCGGTACTGCCCAGTCTGGGATTCAGGGAGCTGCGATTTATCTGCCTATTAAGGGGATGATATTTAATACCAATCATAATGAAATCAAATAATTTTGGATCATGCACACAGACCCAGCACCGTATTTTCATCCATTGCTATCCAGCAACTGAAGGTTTCCACTTTCTTCCCCCTTGCATGGAACTCCAGTGATTTTGTGGTGCCATTAAAACGACTTAGCAATATTCTCACATTATTTCAATGTATTCTTTCACACCAAATTTTATTTCTGGGGGAGGATGTGAGAGCACTGTCCCTTATTTTCCTTCGGTGACTCGGGCGGCGATGTGCTGGGCTTTCCAGGGACCCCTCTTCTTCCCTTCCATTCCCGGGTGTCCATTGTGCCAAGCTCACTCACGCGTCTCTAAATTCCGCGCGTGCAACAAAACGCCGACTTCCAGGGGCAGGAAGGGTCTTCCTGAAGACATCCCCTTGGCTGGAAACACCGCAGTTGTTTCCTGCCCTCCTCTGCAAGGAGTCGAGCCCCAAGGAGCCAGCCAGGCTTCCCACCTAGGCCGAGCGGGCCTCCTCCCCCCTGGTTCTGTCCCAGCTAGAGGGGGGACAGCCCCTGGCCGGGCCCCCCGGCCCCCCCTGCCCCTGTAATCCCCCCCGCCCGCGCGTTGCCCGGCCAACAGCCCAGACAAGCAGGTGATGCATTGACAGGGAGCAGATGGTCTCCTGCCGAGGTAAGCGGGGCTCAACAATGAAACCATATTGATCATATTGCTCCTTTTCTCTTCTCCGCCTTCAACTTCAGTCCTGAGGTTCCGCCGCTAATAACATCCTCCCCCGCCCCCCCGCTTCCCGCTTTCTCCCCTCACCCCCACCCCCTTTTCCTTCTCCACAGCACTTCTCTGAGCCCTCACACAGCCCACCCAGCTCCAGCTCGAGTTCCTGCCCTGTCGAAAAGCCCTCTCTGCAAGCAAGGGAAATCAAAGCGTGCCCATGATTTCTCTTCTGTATCTAAAACCACCTCTCCCCAAACCCAGGACCATTTAACCCTCTGTCCCCCTCCCTCCCCCCCCTGTACATCCCCCTCCTCCTGCTCCCTTTCTCATTCAGTGTGAGGGTGGGGAGATAGTGAGGCCCCTTTCACCCCCAGCCTCAGCCTGACCCACCGACCCTTCCTTCCTTCCTTCCTCCCTGTCCTGCCCCTTTAACTTTGTTTGTGTGCATGCGTGTAGAAAATAGACTGAGGCAATGAAAAATTTGCTCACACCTGCCCTGGGGGGACAGTTTCAGGGATCCCTTCTCCATTTGCTGTCCTGCTTGTCCTCTCCTATACCTGCCTGTGGCCACAACTCCCTCGGTCTGCTCAAACACGTTTGGAGGAAAGCTGAAGGTGATGGCTTACACTCCCCCTCCCTGTTACTTCTTCTGACTGCACTTCTTTCTCCAGCAGGCAGGTATAAGAGCTTATAGCAGCAAAAAATATCCCAAATCTCCCCCTGTGTGCATTTCTTCCACCTAAGCATGCAGTGGCAGAAGGACAAGGAGACCTAGTGTTTGCATTTTGCTCTTTCTACCATGTGTCCCTCCCCTGCACCCCTTCAGACATTTGTGTACAGATAAATAAGAGAAAAACCAGGCCAGCAGTCTGCCTGTCCCCCCTGCCCCCCTCCCCTTCACCAGCCCCAGCCCTGTATTCACTGCTGTGTGAAGATGCTAACACTGAGGGCATGAGCACTGTTAGCCACTATTCACAATTTTAATACTAGCTTCATAGCTGTCACATAAATTCATTACCAACTTCAGGCTTAGAATGGCAAGAGGGAACTTAAAAAAACCCAAAAAGCAGGACCACGTCAGGAAAAAGAAAAAAGAAATCGTAAGGGCAGTTTGTTTGGTATCTGAACTTGTTTGCAGGTGGTTTTTGAAACTGTAACTACTGTAACTCCATGCAGTGTTCCCTAAAGTAGCTGTCACATTGTGTTCTTTTTTTAAAAAAATCTATTACCCCAGGATACACATGCTCTTTTTTTTTACAGTACATAAAAATGCCTATAAATGCTTCACTCCTCCTTCACTCTTTTTTTTTTTTTTTCTTTTTTCTTTTTTTTTTTTTCCCTGAGAGAGTGGAGGAAAAAAAAAGGAAAGCAAAGAAAAAGGCTTGTGAATGAATGGAAAACAATGCAGGGTCACAAAGCTGTCGCAACCAATGTCATAGTGGTGCTGCTGGGCAGGCTTACAGAGGACTTCTTGTTCCTTGATTTTTATGGTGATCGGTAGAACGCATGTAGCACTTTGCAAACAGGTTTAGGACAAGTGGCAAAGAAAAGGCTCCTCACAATAAACTCTTTTCTACAGCATTGGGAGCATTATGCCCACAAACACCTGTGGTTTGCAAAGAGAGAGCTGTAAAGGACACATAAAAAATTATATATAAATAGAGGGGGAGACATTGTTTTCACGTTACACTGCATGTCAGATTTGTGCACAATGGTGGGTTTTTTAACTCATCTGAGACTATGGAGTTTAAAAAAGCCCTAGAAATATTACCGAATACAAATGCCAACATTTAGAGGATGCTGAGCTTGGGAGACAGAGAAGCAAGATGAAAAGAGAAGTGGAAAGATCAGCCTAGTAATCTGGCAGAGTATCAGTGCTGCTCTGCAATGATGTGGCAGGAGCTAAGACTCTATTATTCCTTCTGAAGCATGTCTCTGAAACAGTCACCAAATCCCCCCCGTCTGGAAAGCAAGGGCCTGTGCAGACATCTGAGGAGCATCCTTACATACAACACCCAGCTCAAGGGTGCCCAGTGTTAGAGCCTGGACTTTCTTATTTCCTTTGTACTAGGAACTATTTCAATGCCATTAGATTATTCAACCCCCCAACTTTCCTCTTTAATGTCAGAGTAAAGTAGCAAAATGTGATTGAGAACCTATAAAACATTCATTGACTTTGCCAACTGCAGGTTGGTGAAGCAGACATCTCTACATCCCAGCATTTCTCATTCCAGTGTGAGTCCGCTCTCCAAAACCTCCCTGGGGTACACACTGTTCTTCATTTAAGAGTAGACAAAACCTGTAACGAAGGTGCTCATTAGCACCTCTGGTTAGAGGAGAGCTCTGACCAGGCAGAAACCTCTTCACCACCCAAGCATTCAGAGCTGTTAAGTTTTTTCATAAAATTAAAATATATGAAACAGATTTTCTTGTCATTTGGAAAAAAATAATATAACTTACTAGGATTCTCTAGATCCTTGGGCCATTCCCCTTTTCTGTTCTCAGTTTTTCCTTTTGGATGCAATTCCTGAATACTTCACATGTTTGTCTGTATAGGGTTTTTGTTTATTTGTTTGTTTTTAAACTCTTTTTTTTTTCCCTTTTCTTGGTTAGTTCTGTTGCTAAAAACCTTGTTTAAAAGGAGAAAAAAGAAGACTCTTAATTCAGTTGCCCCTATACTTCATCATACCTTTTCCTACCTCTTTTCAATTATCAATATAATTATGCATGCAACTCTGTTGATTTATTGAAATATGGTATATCTGAAGCAGAGAAGACTGCTGCTGTTTCACATGGAAAGTGATTTTTTTTTTTTTTTTTTTTTTTTTTGTGGGTAGAACATTAATCAAAAATGGGAAAATTAGAATGCAGTCACCCACCTCTTGTCTGAGTTTCTTCAGTGCTTAGAACTATTGTGTCATATTTGTTTGGGAGCCTTTGGACTCAAACACAGCTTCCCAAACTGATACATATAAAAATAAAATAGTCAGGCTTTCAGATCACTTGAAAGAGAGCTGCATTCCTGAAGAGTCCACAAAAAGTAAGGTAATGCTTGGTAGTTTAAGATGGTTAGGTCTGAGATCTGCAGCTCCTCTGTACAACTTTCCTGGAATGAGCTGGGAGACACTGAGGAGGAACTGAACAACATGATCTCCTTTCTTCTTCATAAATGAAATAATTGTCTCAATCTGAATTTGTTTTATTAGAAGAGGAGGTCTTCTACTTAGTTCTTTCTTCTTAGCTTTTCAGTTTTATTTAAGCAGTCTGAAAGTACTTGCACAAGAAACATTTAGTATGAAAACTCTATTGCTGCAATTCAGTCTTACAGGGTCTGGCTTGTCATATTAAACTTACAGTTCAAAGCACTATACTTCAGAAGTGCAGAAGTTCCAAATACAAAATTCTTGCCTTTCTAACAGGCATCTGTTGCAGTTATCTCCTGATTGGAGTAATTTTTTGTTTCTCCTAAACCAGACCTTAGTTATAAAGTTAAAACAAAGTACAATGAATCTTCCTGTTGACAGCAGCAGGCTTTGACTGGCTTAAAAACTTCAGTGAAATTGCTAAGCAGGGGCACACTACTCTAATTCTCTGTGTTTTTACCCCTTTCATCAAGTCTTTAATTGCCACAGTGAGTGTATTGCACCTAGGAGTTTCAAATCAAATTTACATACATGCGTTTCTCTCTTGTGATGAAGTAGAGATGCTTATTTTAGAACTGGAAACTGCATTTATTGCCCTGAGTTAAACAGCAATCTGTTATCTGGCTAAAGCATAACTGTTTTTGTTTGTTTGTTTGTTTGTTTTGGACCAGCCTTGGGGTATTTTGTAAAAACCATATTTTGACTGGGTGTGCTGGTGATGACATCTTCACATCTAGACATTAGCATGCAACATCAGATGGGGCAGAGGAGCCATTGCTGTTCCTAGTTTGTGTGGGCTTTACCAAAACAGGGTTGTGCATAAATGGCATTTCCTTGCACGTTTAAAGCAATTGAAAGTCCAGTATACCAGCAGTGATTTACTAGAAGGGTGATATTTTGCCTATAAATACTTGAGACTGATAGCTTGATTGTGTGAGTAGATCTGCTTTCTGTATGCCTCAGTAGTTGTTGCTTGAGCATGGACTGGGATTAAGAGATTTTCTTTGCCTTTGGATCTGTTCCAGACACTTTTTTGGACATCCCTGGACCATTCATCTTTCTGAAGTCCAAAAAGATCTATACTATGGCCTATTTTGGTCAACATGAAGTTGATCAGACAATGAACCTCATATTCAAATAGTTATTGGCTAGGATAATTAGAACATAATTAATTATTGCAGTTTATCACTTTGTAAATCACCAGTTTTCAGCCTGATCCAGGAATTTGTTACAGCCTTGTGTAGTTACATTAATACCAATCAAGTGTGAGATCATGCAGCCAAAACCTTTCAGGATTATCCATCTGTATACTTTAATATATAAATAGTATTACTGATGAGACTAATTAGAAATATAAAGCTATGCATGGAAGTGGTTGCAGCAGTGGATCCTTAATTTGCCTTTGTTCATTATGAATTGCTTGGCATAATTTGGTATATATATACAAATAACTTTGGACCTCTATATTTTTATACACACTTATGCACACAAGCAAAATTTATCTTCTCTTCCAACATTACCCAAGTAGAAATTTTTGACCATAAAGAAAAGAATGAGTCAAGGTTTTTGAAAACAGCTAAATATTGTTATTTGTACTTTGTAATTTAGGTTTTTAGTGTGTATAGTCATGCTTTTTTTGCAGTTCTCATTGCCTCTGGGGAGTTTACTGACTGTGAAAAGACTCTTCTGTTTGAGATAAAGTCTTGCTGACACTCAGAATATACCCTTTGACCTATATCCTCTATTTCTGCTTTCTCATATACACACTCTTCCTTTTGTTCAGTGCAAGGAAACAGATTAAAGAGATAGCAGGCAGTGTGAATTTTCAGCTCAGACAGAGCCTGGAAACATCATCAAATAAAATTATTACTTTATGAAAGGCAAGCAGTGTGCTTGCGTAGTTCAGAAGCCTGACAGCATGTACTGACTTGTTCTTAAAGGTGCTCTCTCCTGAGCACAAATTGCCACCACTGAGCTGAAGTTATCTCAGTAAGGAGTGCTGGAGAGGATGCTACAGGGTTATCCAATACTAGGCTTTTGGATTAAACTGAGTTTCTTCGACAGGGTTTATAAGTAAGCAGCATTTCAACTTCCAAATACTTCAAAATATGGCCCTGCCATATCCCTGGTAACTGCAGTCACTGTTTTCTGTGCTGTGGCAGCACTTTGGTTATGTAAACTGAGGGACAGGATCCCAAGTTTCCTAATTGTTTCCCGACTGCACAGAGCAGGGAGCCCATAAAAGAGTTAGGATTAAATCTGCATCTGAGCAAAACAAACAGGACCCGTTTATTGTATGCTGAAAGAAGCAGACTGGCTATAGTTTCTGGCTTTTGCATTATTGTCACCATGCTACGAACACCATGGCTGCTTCCTTTGCCCTGACAATTGAAAACCCCAATATTCCATACCTTAAAAATCGAGTGTTATAGTTTTTTTGCATGGTTTTCCACTCATTCATGTTGCTCCTCAGTAACTTAGCAATGCCCAGTCAAGATATGCACACACCATATTGTTTTACGTGTTTGACTAGAACACTGACAGATTAATAGGAAGGGTAAATAGCTCTGCACTCTGTGGTGGCTCAGTGTGGGCTGGCAGGACTGACTGCTGCCAGACTTTGTTGTATTTGCACAGAGGAAGCCGCAGCAAAAGCCTGCTGGGGCAAGGTGACGTGGGTCATGGGTATTTGTTTCTCATCTCTATAGAAAACAATTGTCCTCTCAATGGAAGACAGCTTTTGGAAACTATGTGGTTCCACTAGTGGGGAAACATTTGTACTTCCAGAGCGCTAAATAAAATGCAGCTATAGAGTGGCTGATGCATTAAGTGTCTGTAACGCACTGCATGTCATGCACGACAGGTTGGGTTCATACACCGATAAATTATTTTAATTTATTTTTTTTAATTGCTCGGTTTAGAAGAGAAAGAGTATTGCTCAGGTTTTAACTGATATTTTCTTGGTGATTACTTCTATGCTAAATACTTTTCTGTGACATCAATCTAAAAAGAGCACAAGGAGGTGCATTTGTCCATGAGGTAACTACTTTGGTTATTAAAAAAGATCCTTATTTTAACAATTGCTAGAGCATCACCTAGGAGGCTTATCTGAGACCACTAAATTAGGTACCAGGCAAACCAACAGTGGCACCGTGCTTCTAAAGTAGTTATAAACTAGATAGGCACATGAAGCAGTATTGTCTTTCCCTAGCTGGGGAGGTGGGAGGTGCATCACAAAGCCAGTTTAAGACAGGTCAAATAAAGTCTGTGGTCTAGAGTTAGGAGCATGGCTTCTTCATCTGATGAGATCCTGGGAGGGCAAACTGAGGCCCTCAGGTTAGGTTCCATGGGTAGATCGTCTCAGTGCCACTCCAAGAGATGAAAATCCGCAATGTTCATGTGAACACACATCGCCTGGAGGTACATTAGGTATTTAGGTACTGCTAGTGTTGCTGTGACACTATGGAGTGCTGGGGAGGCTGTAAAAAAAACCATTAGGAGGTTGCCATGTATTGATTTCCAGGCTGCATCTCCAACTCCCCCCTCCCCTCAGCGTAACTAAACTCTGTGGCTGACACTAGCTTGGGGCTGCATCTACACAGACTGCAGCCACATTATCAGGCAGACTTGATGTCATCTCCAAAGGTTACGCAGAATGCCTTGCCCAGAGCCATTTTAAATCACAGTTTCTGCAACTCAGTCTTGTGTCTCAAGCTCCCTCACTTTCCTGAGTTATCCTTGAGGATAAACTGGGTTTTTCCATGAACTACAAATTCCCACCACAGAGTGTCAACTACACAGTGTTAGGAACTTTTCTGTGTATAAAGGCTAGTGTAATGTTCACTCATGGGTTTTCCTGCTGTCTGTTTGGTTACTAGATGTGGTTTTATTCTAGGTACAGTAGAGGCTGCATGCAGTGTGTTTCAGCCGCATGCAGTGCAGGCATATGCCCAGTATAATGTTTTGTCTCACATTCCCGTGGTTCATTTCTTTCAGGCAAAAAACCCTCTAACAAAACATGACAAAACCCAACCAAAAAACCAGTTAGCAAGTTTCTGAATTCGTGAGACTCACTTAAAATTGTCTCTGGTGGCTAGAGAAACTATTTGTTGCTTATGTATAACTCTCCACAGTGTCAACAGCCCATAAGAAAATCAGTGTGGGAATCAACCCCCTATTGTTAAGATAATGTAAACAAATGACAAAGAGCTTTAAACTCTAAAATGGGAGGAAAAAGGCAATTCCTGTCCCTCCTTCCTGCAGTCTGTTTCCCCTTTTCTCTGCTCCAATGTAATTATTTGCACTTTAGCGGGGTGGCTATAAAGTACTGTCATCCAGAAAGCACAGTGGCATGAGCAGGTTGCTGTGGGGTGAAGTGATGTGTGAGCTCACAAAGCCTCAGGCACTCCCTGGTGAGATCTCCTGACCACACAGTAAAATACCAAAGGGCTCGACTTTCAGTGTGAGCTGCAAAAGCAACTTGGCATTGCTTGTAGGGTAAAAGATTATGTGTGAAGGCTGCAGAAAGTGATACACTTTATATTCAAACTCTAATTTGCCTCACTGCATTTGTTTTGTATAGATAGGATTTGGTTTGGTGATGTTTTACACTAACTTTGTAATGGTTAAAATGACTGCAGAAGACATAAGGATCCAGACTGGGCCCCAGACTTTTTCTTTTTTTTCTGCCTCAAGTAGAATATTTGAATAGGTTAATGACCACAATAAACCTGTGGACAGTCCAGAACCCCATCATGATGTGACAGTGATTAGTTGCTGCTGTTTGGTAATGGAGACAAGACTCTCTTTTTCCCTCATTTACAATGACCTCGACAGCTGTCACTGGATCTTTTCAGCATATGCAGAGACACTGCGAGGCCTCCATGAGATGGAACAGGGCTCTGGTGTTTGACCTTAGTAAGTTTTAATGAAACTTTAAATGTACTTGGACTAAATCTATCTATCTATCTATAAAAAAAATTATTTACATGTATATAAAAGTTCAGGCAGTACATGTATATAAAAGTTCAGGCAGTGCAGTCTTGGAGAAATAAAATGTGTTGCTGCCCTAGACTTTGTTTCAAGGTTTCTGGGGCTGTAACAGATCTATTCAGCTTGTTTGATGGCAAAGGCACAACACAACTGCACCAAAAAGAATCTTTATGGTGAAGACTGTAGAGCCAAAAGGAGAAACAGTGTCAAATATCAAGATAACTGTAATCACTAACTTACACAGCTGACAAAATTCTGGAAACTCTGGGTAAGTTTTATGGTGTTTGGAGGCATTTTTTTTTCTTTGTTCACAATGGAACCCAGCCCCTGGCCTGTCTCTTAGCAGCTAGGGAAGACTTTCTTTTCAGTGTCTCCCTCCAGTGGGTCAGGCTCAGTCATCCCAGGAGTAGCAGCAGCTCCTGGGTCAATGCAGGGCATCCCTGGCTTCGGGTAGTGCTCTATCAGCTAGCTCAAGTAGACATCTTACCTCAGGAAAGGAATGTATATGCTATATGGCTTTATGCATCAGTATTCACAGAGGTCTTTGAAGAGACTCCCCATAAAATCAGGGTGCATTTTCCCTAGGAAAAATTTTATAAGTCGGGCCTGGTGCTGGGCCATGGTGCAATGGATGGCATTTTCATCCCAAATATTTTATTGTCTCGAATGATACAGTGTCTGCATGAAAAAGGTGTAGAAACTATTCTGGGAAAAGCATTGGCTTAAGTCTGAGCAAAGGAGTTACTGCTGTGAACTTAGAGCCTGAATAATTATGTTTTACAAAGTACTTACATATGTTGGTCAGAGAGACTAGATGTATGTGGGAACCAAGATGTGAGCAACCATATGGGAGGTCTGAAAGTGTAGGGAGGTTGGCCTCCTTAGAGAGATCATATCCGTGTTTCCTGGTGTGAATTTTGGCTGGCTGGATCTGTACAACATGATGGAACAGATGCTTTTCATTAGTATCCATCATATTCATGAAGGGTCTTTGCCTGAATTACACATGGTGGGATTCATTAACAGGTGTACATTTAGGATTGGTAGAGAATGAAAGCATTGAAAGGTTGTACCAAATGTCACTGTTATAACTGGATTTTCTTTACAGCTTGCCCGTTGTAAAGGTAACTGTTTTTAAGGGACTTTATAATATAATGCCTTTCATTATTTCTGCAGAATCCACCCTATTTTATAGTTTTGAGGCATTGTTTTTATGTTTGCAGAAACACGTTACACAAACTGGCACTGTCAAAGATATCACTGGGATTTAGGCACTCATCCCCCACAGAATTTAAGTGAAATTGTCTGGAAAGGATGTCTCCTGGTTCATATAAGCATATTGACATATGTATTATAGTACAGTAAATAAAAAAAGGAAATGCAAATGTCAGCTTACCTTCTTGAATTAACTCCCAGCCAGCATCAATGCAGGCATCAAGGAAGGGTACAACGTAGTGCAGTACATGTGAACAGCAGTTGCTTTCTATCATCTGTTTAATAATTTAAGGCCAATAAAATACCCTGATAGAGGCTGGCTATCTCTGTAAGACTCCAGGCAGACACTGATTAGTTATAAGCAGGACTAAACCCAAAATATTAGTTTAATGAATTACTTTATTTTTTACTAATTTCTATTTTTTGCATACTACTTTCCAGGAAGTAATTTACTGCTAATTTACTTTCAAAAGGACTTCTCCTTTGGAAGTACTTGCAGGAGCAAGACATCCCACAGTATTCTTTGATACCCTGGTCCAGGCTTGCCTGGGCCTGTATCAGAGGAGTCACTGTGCAGTGAAGGGGATGAATTCTGACCCATGCACTGAGAAAAAGGGTACAGGAGGGTGTATGAGGCTGGGTACTGGTAAGAGAGAGAAAAGAGGGCAACAGGAATAGGGATAAACCTGTGTAGTATGTACTAACCCTACTTACTCATGGTTTGAAACTTTCAGAACTGGGAAAGGTGTATCACATTTGAAAACAACCTTGCCACCTCCCAAATGCTGTTAACAGCTGTCCACCCCCCCAGACTAATTTCCGTCACCTTTGATAATTTTACTGCCAGGGTAATCCCACTTCCTTGGTAGTAAAAGAAGCAGAAAGGGGGCCTAGAATCTGGAGTTCCCTTCAAATGTATGAAAGACCTCTATAAAATGGACTGCACCTAAATGGCTCAATAATTAAATCTACAATCAAGATACAGATGAATTTTAGAATCCTGGGGAAGATTGGCTGAAGAGTAACATAAGGTACATGAATAAGCCAGTCAGATAAGAAAGCCTTGCAGAGAGTAGGACTGGCTTCTGCAACATGAATTATTTGCCAGTGCTGTCACTCTTCCACCTTGTTGGGAAATGTAAGTATGAGATCAGGTGCAAGCCTGTAGCTCTGGATCTCCATTGCAGCCCTTGAACCCTGCTGACAGAAAGTGTGTCCCTTCTCATTCAGACACGTGGCCACTGCTTTGTGAGCTTGTCCTTTTCCTGTAACTTACAGTGCCACTGGCTCTGGGTTTCATATAAATAATCCTTGAGTCATTGCCCTGCCCTTTCTGTCAATACGATGGTAAATGGTGACAGGAAAACCACTTGTTACCGGAGCACTGATCCTTTGAAAGCTAAAAGTAACCCCACTCTTCTCCTGCAGAGCAAACATTATTGATAGTTTTCTGTCACAGCAGTTTGTACAAGTCCTGGAACAAAATCAAGGTTTGTTAAAGGGGGTGGGTTACTTGTATTTCCAGTTCAGGAGAGGCTTTTTTTAGGAGCTTTTATTCTTGCACTGTGCCCCTAAACTGAGGAGCAGGTCAAGCTGTTGTTCTGGAGGATCTGCTTGCTGGCTACTGCTACTTACAGCTGCAGAGCTTCCCTGATCTGCAAGGAGTGTGGTGGAGAAAACTGTGCTTAGGGGGAAACTGTAGCCTTGGGGACTGACAAGTCATTCTGCTATTATTAACTGAAAGTTTGTGCTTGTGATATTGAAGTTCATCCAGGCTGCAATTTCATGGAAGAAAAGTTGCGATCAGGAGTTATTTGCATGTGTGGGTTGTTTATTCCCCTTTCTTTTCTCTACCAAGTCTTGAGCTTTTGTGTGGTTTTTGAGATGGTAAAAATAACTTTTTTCTATTTTTTTTCCTTTTCCTGGTGGATTTTATATTTCTTTAGATTTGAAATGCTCAAAAATAATATAAAAGTTCTAAGATTTACTTATTTGCTGTACCATGTTTGTCCAGTGGTCTTACAATGAACAGGAGGGTTCAATTTTATTTGGCCATATTGTGGCTCACTGGCATTTTCTGTTGGCTGTGGAGATAGTAGTCAATTTATATGCCATCAAATTAGTCTTGCAGAATTTAATTAAAGGGATCTGTCTACAATAGCACTTTTTCTGGGTAGGGTTCAGGAAAACTCTTCCCTCCCATAAAAATATCTTAGCCCTTGAGCATCTGTATTCCATTTGAGGTGTTTGTTTCATCAAAACTTCTGCTGCAGTGAAAACCTGCATCACACACAAACTCACTGTGGAGTCTGTTACTGTGGTGAAAGCTCTTTACAGACAGAAAATGCTGCTGAAAATGTTTTTGCAAAACAACCAGCTCTTAACAACTAGACAGTTCCATTCAAAATCCAAGATTGTTGCCTTTGTGCTACTGTTTTGTTTCTTTATTGATTTTTCAGAATATCAGTTTGTTCCTTCAAGAAAAGCTCAGTTTCTAAAAGACAGACGTGAAGAGAGTCTCCCCGGAACAAAACATCCATTATCTTTTTGAAATGAGCAAGCAGAACTGCAGATTCCATTTGCTTATCCTGGCCCAGCTCTCCCTGGGATGTGGGACCACGGGCTCTGCACAAGTGAAAACCATGACTGAGCTAGCTACACATTTTCCCTCGCCTAGATTTCCACATGGTGGGTATGTGGGGCCCTACAGCATCAATTGCCTAAATGCCTGGTATGATGGCAGCCTGGTACCTCACACATCCAACTCCTCCAGCTCCTAAATGGTGGAAATGGATCATTTACAAAGGAAAAGGAAAACACAAGGAAAAACTATGGATCTTTGCTGAATTTCTGGAAAGACCTGATCAAAATTTCTCATCCAACTGTCCCGAAGAGAGGCATAATACTTATCTTAAAGATTCATGATCTGAGAGCCTGATAGGATCTCCCGTTTCCATAGAGCCAGGCCCTAGATTTCCCTTTAATGTAATTAAGCCTGAAGATTTATGAATACAACAGGCCAGAACTTGATCCATGTTCATTTTCAATTACTGCAGTGAAAGGCCTCCATCCAGATGTCTCTATTTACAGCATTCACACAGGCAGGACCGGGGGCTGGGGGGGGAGGGACCACAAATTGTCACACTTGTTAATTCTTCACTGAGGACACTCAGCAGAGGTCTTGGCTTTGACCCCAGGACAAAAGGTGGGGGTCCGCTGGAGCAAGTGCATCAATGATGAGGGGGCTGACCCGCCGACCTGCCGGGGTCACTCCCTCTGCTTTGTAGGTATTTGGGTAATAATGGGGGTTCATTCCTTATTTTTATTTCTGTTACAGTGCCAGGGCATGGAAAGAAAGAGAGGAGCTCTGATGTGAAAGACAAACATACATAATGAGAGGATCAAGCTTCCCCTGGCAACAGTAACGACTATGAAATGCTACAGGGGAAATACACAGTACTTAGTGACCCACATAATCAGGCCTATTTTAGGAGTATTGTTTTATTTTTCTTTTGAAGCCTATTTTTTTTTCCCCTTTCTTCCTTTTTTTTTTTTCCATGTTTCCAGATCCATAATTTTTTAGTTTGGCAAGCAATATTTGGTCATAGTGCCTTTTCTCTGTCTCTGGACCCTAGCCTGGTGCCCTAGGTAGGCTTTTGATCATGTTCCTGGTGGCTGGTATAATACCAAGCGTTGTTCTGCCTGTATATATTTTTATTCCAATTCTGAGGCTCCTGACAGACTTGTGCTAGACACTTTTTTTCCCCTTTAAGAATGCCTGAGGAAAAGTAACTGAAGTGTCACTGTAAAAAGATAACTGCACCTTTCAGATATCTACACAGAGCCCAGGGCTTTGTTTGTCTTATACAAAGCTACTGAAACATGGTGTGTTCCTAAAAGCTGCAGTTTCTGTCTCATAATGGTGATTCTATTTTCACAGCACAAGGAACAAGGCTGTGACAGCACAATATTGCTTTCACTGAACTGTCATAAATTAAAATATCTTCATTAGTTCAAAACCTTTACAAATATTCCAGAAGGCTAGATTATTTCTTGAAATAGCAGAAAATGTTCCACCCCATTAGCATTTCAAAGAGATTTATTTCTTTTGCCTTACGAAGCCATACCTTTTTTGGCTTGCAGATAGATTTAGAGGTTGTAAAGGGATCTGAACAAACTTTACCAATGTGAAATTATGAGCAAAACCAGAGGACCAAAGCATCCTCTCCACTTACAGGCAGTGAATAAAAGCTCCAAAAATACTGACCAGGAATGGTTGCTCTATTAGATTATCTGGAAAAGAAAAACAAAAAGGGATAATGATCAACTGTTCTATTAAAAAATGATAATTTTTCTATAACTTATCAGGATGAATTTCAAAAGCTCCTAAAAAACAACCCTGGAAGATGGGGTGCCACTAAGTAGGATACCCATGTTTTAATCTGTGTAATACAAGGTTGAATCCTGCTCAGTTGTTTTCAGATGTAGAATTTAAATGTGATTAATTATTGTCTGTTGCTCTCAGCATGAGGTATATTTTACTGTAAGGCTTAAACCCTATTTTAGTTTCAGTGTCTTGGTTTTTTTTAGCACAGGTGTCACCTGTGACTTGTTAAGCCTTGTTGCTCTAAGGTTTGGTGAAATTTGTGTTTCTGCAGTGAGGTTCCTGGTTCCCAAAGGCAGACTGGAATCCTATCTGGGAGAGCAGGTCACAACCCTTTCTTCAGAGCCTCTACTCAGGGCATTTATTAGATACTGGACATGAAGTAACTCACTGTATTGTAATTTTAAGAAATAAAATACCTTCTGGAAATTCCATCTTTTTTGTCATAACATACTGAGACACTTGACTTATTTTGATATCATTTAGGTACTTTTCCAAAGGTATTATTCTGAAATATATAGGTCCAGTGCACTTGACTTCTAAATGCCTTGTGGTCAGTTCTCTCTAACCCTGTGCTTGGTAGATGGAGAGGAGTTCTGCTTTTCAGGGCCAAGCATACTAGAGCACCAGACAAAAAATCTCGTAATTTGGGTAAAACTTAGTGAAAAATAACTTGGGGGTGCTAGCTTGTGAATTCAGTTGTCATCACTCACAGGCAGTGTAACCAATAAGGGTGACATTGCTACTGGGCTTCCATTGAGTTTTGATGACTTAAGAAGTCAAGGAATTTGGCTGTTTGGGTTCCTGGTCTCTCCCTCACACCCAGTTTATCTGGTGAAAAAGCAGCATTGCAAACCTGCCAGCTCATCAAAGGGATCCAACAGTTCTGCTTCTTCCTTCCATGTCAGGAAATGGCATTTTGGGACCTCTGTGGTACTGGACTGTGTGACCTGTGCCCTCAGGGAGGGCTCTGGATTTGGCTTAGAGTGCAGGGAGGATGTTAGGGTAAGAACAGCAAAGGGAAGATGTGGGTGAGGTGTGTAGAGAAAGGAAGATTTCTCTTGCTGTGTCTCCTCCTGGCCTCTGAGGATATACCAGTGTATCAGTACAGATGGTGCACTTATCAATATTCTTTTCTGCAATAAACCTGGCTGCAAGGGTCAAGGTCTTGCATACAGCCAGGTTTTATGAATGGACTTGACCTGGATTTGGTTGGATGGTGGGACTACTCTTGTTACAGATGGGGATTCATATATCCTTTGCAGGTTAAAAGCCAAACCTGATGTGCCCATAATTGCATCTCGTCTTTACACAGTCCAATTTGTCACTTGGCAAAATGACTTCAGGTGGTGTAAGCAGCTTTATTAATACACATAACCCTGCCTTTCTGCCATACCCTCTTAAATTCTGCTCTAGGGATGACTGAGTTCATCCTACATAATCTCAGCAATGAGATGTAGTTGCTTTGCTCTTATTGGAAAGATAGTGTAAATGCCAAAGGGTGGCAAGAAATTCTAGAATTAAGAAATTGTAATTTACTGCTGGCACCTCTGACTAATGCCAGTACAGTCTATTTTCCTAGTGTACCTCTTTCTTTATTAACCCCAGACAGTAATGGTATCTTGAGCTTTCACATACTGCACAATTTTAATCTATTCCATAGAATTTTAGTTTCCTATTGTTACTTATCCTTTAAAAAAACAGCCTGTATGTCTGTAATCACATGTATTGACTTGCATCAGGTCTCAAGAGTATACATTCCTCCCTTGGTTTATCATTTACAAGGTGAACTCATATGCTTGCTGAAAATACCTGAGGAAAAACAGTTGGCTGCTGTTGGCACTGTGTGGATAATATTGCAGTAAGAATTTATTTATTTTTTCCGCTGTACCATGCCTCTCCCTGAATATTTTGAACATAATGTCTTGAGCCCCAGCACAGAAGTTTAAGATACACTTATGAAACCTTTGAAATGTGAGCAGAGACACGTGTTTTGCTTTTTAAAAGAAATCAGACCACGTAATCTGCTATGTATTATATAAGGTACTTCCTATTACAAGGCAGATGAAAGATGTGTTATTTTCAGAGGGATAGGAAAAATCTTAAGTTGATCAATGGCTCAATATGGCACCTCAGTCACTCATTTTGGAGAAATATTTTTAAGCAGTTCATGTTAAAGAACTCTACTTTAAATGAGTGTAAGCTTGAAGATGCTTGTCAGTTTATAGCCTTCGATCCAATGTCATGAAAATATGAAGTGTTTTCCTAATTCTTACACTGAACTGTATAGAGTTGTAGAGAACTGATTAGTCTTTCTCTTTAGCGCTTTTTTGACTTGCATGAACTATAGTTTGCTTGATTTTTTCCAAAATATGTTTTTTATTAAAAACACCTGATACAGTAGAAAGAACCAGAAATACTTCCATTTGCATTTTGTGCTGTAAATGCAATATAATGGCTGTAATGAGGATAGTTTTAGCTTGTTTTCTGAATAGAGCCTGGAGTCTGTTGTCATGCTGGTGTGTTACAGATACCAGCTCTCCTTTCAATATTTAACTGTTTTATAAAAGGGCAAGAAAACTAAAATGATTAAAGTTGAAAATCCCCAATGCAGCTATGAGATGCTGTTGATCACTTGTGTTTTGTTTTCCTCCTTGTGGGTTTGATAAATGAGGCATTTGCCACACCAGTTAAAATTTCAAAATACATGTTTTGTTGTGAGGTTTCAGATGAAGTTTATTTGCTGCCTAGGTAACAAATCCAGATGTGGCACTCATTCTGTGTATTTTACTGAATTATGTGGAACAAGCTGAGGACAAACACAGGAGACAGTACTCAGTTAAATATATGCTGTGGTATCCAAGGGTGTTACTAGGGAAAACAAATATTGTACTCCTTGTCATTTGGGTTTGCTTGGAAGTGAAACCAGAAGCCTGGCATTTAGACCTGAATAAATGTCTGTATGATTTCCATTATCTTCACTTGACCTAAGATTGTTTTCCTTTAGAAAGTAATTGCTTTGTGTATTGATTAAAGGCTCATGACTTCAGTGTTTCAACAAATGAGAGAATTCAGTCAGAGGGAAAAACAGGATTGTTTGCTGCTACAGAAAACTAACAGTAGTTTGTGTCTTTTTATCTCTAATCTTGGAACTGCTTTTCTAATTGTGATTCACTTTAAAATATTTCCTTCTGAACTTCTGGAATTGATAAAGTTATTGTTAATAATTCTGCACATCAGTATAGTACAGAGATATCCTTTCTTGGAAGACCAACTACTTTTTGTAGAGAGTAATTCATCTGCCAAACAAAAGCACCAGTACCTTGCCACAGAAGAGGTTACTGAGAAAAAACCCAAGGCCCTGCCATAGCAAATTTAACTTTCTACTCTGTGCTCTTTCTCATGATAGCAACATGAGATTCTATGCTATAGATATTTAGAAAATATAAAAGGTATTTTCTGTATTTAATGAGGTTAGAAATTAAGGTAATCACAGTACGAGTGTATTGTATTGCTAATGTACCTACATTTGTACTGATTTCAATGGGAGATCTTGGACTATCACAGCAAATTATCCTCCTGTAGCCTGACCTCTCCTCAGACCAAGTTAATGTGACCTAAAAGGGGGCAGAATTATCTCTCTTCGTTTTTGTGAATGGCTCAACTGCTAGATACAAACAGGATGTAGCAGCTAGAATGGTGTTTGTGGCGACTGTGGTCTCAGGCTCCCTCTCTGGGCTCAGACTGTCCTTGCTCCAAGCCTCTCCACCTCTGGCTTGGCTTTGGGAGCAGCACTGAATCTTTCATGCTTCAGAAAACAGCCCGGTGGCATTGACATAGAAGAGAGATTGAGCTTGATTTTGAGTAAAGAGGTGGGAGCAGTCCTGACTCCACTGACGTTGCTGAGAGTCTTGCCATAGCCTGTTACAGGATTTTGTATAGTGGTGAGATCTTTCACCAAGGTCATGAATGCCAGCCTGTGCTGGATCTGAAGAAAGCTGCTCACAAATTTCCTATGATTGATATGTTCAACAGAAGGCAGTTTACTGGGCAGGAATGAGACAGAGAAAGTCATGAGGGACCACAATTAAAGAGGCTGGAAATATTCTGAAAAAACTCACTACTCACCATTCAACTTGCATCTTTGTAGGGAACAGCAGAAATGTTGGCTTCAGCTGTCTAGAATGCTTGCACTGTAAGATGATCAGACAAAACCTCGAGCTTGAACAACTCCATTTTACCTTATCATCACTAAAATCAAAACTAGAATTGGGAGACTATCTCATTAATGATGATGGGAGTTTTTAAAGCTCAATATGAAGTGGACAGGGTAATAATAGATGTTCCAAAAACTTCAGAATTACAGACTTTTCCCTTGGAACTTCAGGTCAAATCCCACTACTCTGCACTTTGATAACTGCAGCAATTGTTGTGCACGTTTGCTGTGACCAAACTCACCAAAAGGAGGACCCTGACACTCTTGTCTCAACCTCGTATTTTTTTCTTGCTGTGTCAGTGTTTTAATGTAGACCTGTACATTTATCATGATAACTCTTCTATAATGGTTCAAAGAAATATTGAGAATACATTATGTGTACAACGTGGATCTTTACCTTGAACTATCTGCCATTTTTCAAGGCAGTTGTTTGAGACTTAACAGTGGTATGTTTGAGAGGGTCCACAAGGTAATATTAAATTCTTAAAAAGTGCACATCTGTCAGCTCTTGGCAGCAATGAATCTTAAGTAGGTTTGCAAGTTATTTATGGGTATCAAACTGATGTCCCTATTGTAGATCAAGAGACATGGTGTGCTTCCCCTCTCTCCTGCTTTCCCCCTTGCAGTGCTGTAAATCTAACTTCTGCCCATCCTATTGTTTGAAGAAAAGCAGCCATATTGTGCTGATTGCTATTAAATTAAAGCAGAAAGGGAGGGAAACAAATGCGGAAGCCAATCTTACCAGCAGGGATACCACTATCTTTTATTTTGCCTTTTGGGGGTCAAAAAGTCATGGCAGACAGCTGACCTCTGATAACCTTTTCAGTGCCACAGCATCCAGTTTCTTTCGGAAGAACTTAATTAAACACAACTGAAGTTCCTGGCTAACATTTGTTCCTGAAAAGAGTCGTCTTTGATTGGTGTTTTCTGCTGAGGGGACAGCAGAGGTGCTGCTTTTGTTCTGAGGAGAAAAGTTAGCATATGTTAGTTAAGGATTTGTGGTTTCCTATAGTGGTGGTGGATCTTTCTGAAAATTCACTGTGGTTCTCAGCTACCATTGGAACACCACAGCAATGAAGGAAAAGCACACCAGACAACCTTAAAACAAATTTTAAATAAGGCAACTCCAACTTATTGTGGGCTGTGTGTAGTTTGGACCAAGGTAAATAAAACTACACTTTCCCTATAAAGTTGGTTATTTATCTGTGGTAGTTGGGGTCTTTCATATGAATCATGCAGTATAGAACATGTATCTACCAAAGCTTGCCTGTGAGTCCTAACAAGATTAATTGCAGCAAGATGAGATTTATTTGATCCTTCTCTTGTGGGAATGTGCATGCAATGCAGGAGCAAATAAGCAGTTCTTATAGTATAGGATATATATACAGAACACTGAATGTAGACAGCACGTGCCAGGTGAAATGTGTGCTGCCTCTTTTCACTGCAGGAATATTTGGATGTAAGTCATTTTCTGTGTGGGTTTCTTTGGTTTGATCGAATTGGCATTTTGTATGTGGAAACAGTGGCAGAATGTATGACTAGAAAGAAAGGAAGTTAGTGGCCCTTGGAAATGGAGCCAGGTTCTGTAGTTGGTGTTTGCTGAATCTCTTTGAAACATGAAACATTCCTGACAGGTCTTGGTACAACTGAGGATGTGTACGACAAAATTAAAATTTACTTCACTAGCCACAGGCAGAGGGAAGCCCTTTCCTTCTCCCAGTGGCAGTGGCTGGGAGTTGGCAGAACCTTGGTCATTGGTTTGAGTAGGGAAGAAGGTCCAGCTGTCTGACATGAGGAGTGTTGGCTGGATAGAGGGAAAGTTCTCATTGTCTGCTCCATACTGCCCCAGCACATGGCATTCACAGAATCATAGAATGGTTTGGGCTGATCATCCAGTTCCAAGCCCCCTGACATGGGTAGGGATGCTTTCCACATGCCACTCAGCCCCATCCAACCTGTCCTTGAGCACTTCCAGAGAGGGTGCATTCACACCTTCTCTGTACAACCTCATTCCAGTGTCTCACCACCCTCATAGAAAAAATTTCTTCCTAATATCTAATTTAATGTCTTTTTTTCTCTCTCTCTCTTTTTTTTTCTTTTTTTTTTTCTTTTTTTTTTTTTTTTCCATATGACCTCTCTGGCAGTCTATATCCTGGAGAGCCCTTCTTCTTTGCTAAACACAGATCCATCTGAGCATATCCCAGCTATCCAGAAATTTTCCCATTGTTTGCTATTCAGTCTTTTTTCTCCTTTGGCTTCTGCATGTCTTGCAAAAGAGACGTGTGGATGATGTTTGCTGAGGCTGTGTCACCTTCCTGGCACTTAATGCATCTCTGTGCAGGCAAAGGGTATGGAAAGCATCTGTTTGCAGGGCTGGGGGCACACCACGCCAAAACAACGCAGTAAAAACTGCCTGGAAGATCAGGTTACCAATTCATTAGAGGGAATGCGTCCTGGTAACTGTAAAATGAGCTTCCATATTCCCTCATTTCTAGCATCTAATTTGCTAGGTGGTTTCCTTTATTAGCATACATTCAAGTGTGTGGGTACTTGTATGGCTCTTTCTTTGGGAAACAAAAACATTAACCCTCTAGTACACCACCTGTTTGCACTTCATTGTCAACTGTGAGGGGTTATTTTATTGGCTTGGTTGTTTCACTTTTCATTAACTTTTTTCTTTATTAACATGCAAGCTGCAATCTGATTTCTTTTTGCCAGAAATGGACTTTGTTTGTCATTAATACCATACTTCTGGCTGTATTTATTTAAAAGAAATAAAGCTTTTCTTTTATATCTAGTCTTTATATCTACCCTTGGTCTGTGTCTCTGTCCTAGTGGCTTTCCAAATGTACTTGATGTAGCTTTTCAATATGTAATTAATGCCAACCAAGTTAATTGCTTTACAAGTGTCCAAAATTCCCTCGTTTCATTTCTATTCATTTATCAACCTTCATTATAGAGCCACTGTTCCACATAAACACAAATGATTGTTAATGAATGCCTAATGTAGTATTCATTAGAAAATCAGGTTAATGGCTAGTAATGAATATCCGAGCTACTTGTTACTTTTGAGTATGTGTTTTTTTTTTCCTTGTTGATTACAATACTCCTTTAATCTACAAAGAAATCATACCTGTGTGCTAGGCCAACTGAAACATGACGAGATCCAACGTTTGCAAAAGCCCACAGCCATTCCCATATTGCAGGTGCTTTCTCTTTAGGTGGAATGTTCAAGATATTTAACAAAGACAGAAAACCTGTAACTGCTAGTTTAACCTCAGTTTGTAGATAAACTACTTAGAGGACTACTCAAATTCTTAAAACCATTTAAGGCCAGTCAGGGTGACAAAGAAATTTCCTAGATTCCTTTCTACAATCATAAGAGTCTTGAGGACCTGAGACATTCAAACAATACTCTTTGGGAGAGACCTTCGTTGAATCAGAGGTAAAACTGGGTCACTGAACTCATAGTAAACAAGAGACTGTGCACTGACCAAATTGCTTTCTAGCTAGCAACACTCATTTGTTTTTACCAGAGGTAGCCCATTTTAGTTTCTGGTCTCTATAATTGTTGTACATCATGTTAATTCATTGCATAATTTGTATCTTCTGCCCCAGAAGTGGCTGAACCAATACATACATGTTTGCTATAGAGAAATGTTTTTAAAATGTTGAATTTTGAGCTCTTACAAGAGGTCGATACTCTTGATTATGCTCAATTATCCAAATGCAAACATGCATATGTGCCTGCATATGTAGTGTGTTTTTGCAGATATTTAGAGTTAGGTATCATTGAATAATACCTCTTGTCTTGCTTTACAATACTCTGCCTGCCAAAAAGATTTGGCTATTTGAAGTTATATATCCATAATAACTAGGCTATATTTCATATTTTGTTTTATAAAGCATTGGCTCATCTTTGTTTGCTGTCATTTTTGCCATGGTAACATGAAGGCCTGGAGATCTTAGGAGTATTTGAGTTGGAGCTATAGCTGTTCTGAGGGCACAGGAAACAAAATATCTTGTATTGTTTGCATTGATATCCATCAACAGTCTTCCTGTTTTACCTTATTAGACCATTGAGGGACTTCACAAACATATTGAGCAATAATGGTGATGAGCAAGGAAGGTTCTGCTGGACACCCCAAGCACAACGGCTCTTTACAGCTATAAAGAAATGACTCCTTATTGGTAACTAAACCTCAAAAGAACATATTTGCACTAATTATAAAGGGCATAAAAAAGAGACCCCAGAGTGACTGTGCAGATTGCTGTTTGTCAGACACTGCAGATAATTTTTTAAAAAAGAAACACAATATTGTTAAAATGTAATGTACTCTTTATAATGCTTCTGTCAAACAAATTACAGTGTGAAATAAGATGACATAATTTATGCAATGAGAGTAAATTGTATTTATTACTTAATGAAAGTATTTAAATGGTAGGGTTGCATCAGAGGACAGTATCTACTCAGTATCTACCCACTTAATATTGGTAGTTTGGTAGTAACCATGGTCATGATTAGGGCCTTATATCAGCTTGACAGCTGGCTGTGGCTTATATATGCTGTTTGATCTCTGTCAGTAGCTCTGCCCAGTGCTTATGATCAGAAAGATTCACAGGAGTGTATACTATACATGGAAAGTTGAACTAACGCTGTGGCATTTTTCTGAATAATTTCTACTGACATCCCAGATTTCGTCAGCCCCTTCACTGTCTGCTCAGCACTTTGTACAACTCTATTGGAAGTGTCAAAATGTAGGCATGTGCTGGGGGTCTCTCATTAGGCAGAGAGAGATGAAATGGTTGCTGGGTGCACTATGGAAGAGATATGGAAGTGGTACCTCCAGGCAAGTGTCTGGCTTTAGAGCAATCATGATGGGTTCTTGGGGCTGGTCTGGAAAAGGAACGGTGGTCAATTAATGCTGATATATGGCTTTGACCTACTGTGAGAATAATGGTGAGTTCAGTTCCAAGTATCAGATCTGACTTATTAATATTTTGAGAAGATCAAGAATGTCAATCAATATGTGATGGAGAAATCTCATGCTTTGTCTGTCCGTTGGACTTGGGGAGTGGAAATTGCAGTTGAGGCAGTCTGGTTTTAAATGCTGTCTACCCCTAGATGATTTAATTTCTAGTAAATTATAAGATGAGTATTTGATTTCAGAAACTGTTTGCTAGTGTGACATGTACAGGGCTGAGAAGCCAGCTGAAGAAATCTGATTATGGGGTATCAGCCTGCAATACTGCAAACCTGCATGAAGCAAGACTAAAGTTTGTGCTAAAGTTTCTGTTATGCCACCTGAGAGTTTTGTTAGATCTGTTATAACTGTGAAGACTCTCTTTGAAATCACTAGAAGTGATGTGCTCAGCCTGCAAAAACCGGGTTGCAAATAGGCTAAACTACCTTTTAAATACACTCCAGCCCATGTGAGTGGAGTATCACAGGTTGGAGGAGTTTACTGCTGTGCTGGACATACAATCTCAGAGCCACTGTGCTGCATTCAGTGATGTTTTGTGTGCTCTTCTCTACTGGCATCAGTCCTCTATTCACAGAGGGCCATTTCACTCTTCAGCGCTCTTCACTGAACACCATCTTGCAGGTGAATAGGGATGGATTGTATTTTTGAACCTGTCATTCTGCTGCAAGAAGACAGACCCTCAGTAGCGAAAAGTGTAACCTGTATCATAGAATCGTAGAATGGTTTGGGTTGGAAAGGACTTTAAAGATCATCTAGTTCCAACCAGCCTGCTATGGACAGGGACACCTTCCACTAGACCAGGTTTCTCAATGCCCCATCCAACCTGGCCTTGACCATTTCCAAAGAGGGTCTAGCCACAAGCTTCCTGGGCAACCTGTTCCACTGTCTCACCACCCTCACAGGAAATAATTTCTTCCTAATATCCCATCTAAATCTACCCCTTAGAGTTTGAAACCATTCCCCCTCACCCTATCACTACATACCCTGGTAAAATGTTTCTCCCCAGCTTTTCTGTAAGGCCACTCTAAAATCTCCCTGGATCCTTCTCTTCTCCAGGCTGAACAACCCCAACTCTCTCAGTCTGTCTTCATAGGAGAGGTGTTCCAGCCCTCTGAGCATCCTCGTGGCCCTTCTCTGGACTTGGTCCAACAGCTCTGTGTCCTTCTTATGTTGGGGGCTCCAGAACTGGACACAGTACTCTAGGTGAGCTCTCAAGAGAGTGTTTTATAGGAAGAGAACCACCCTCCTTGGCCTGCTGGCCAAACTTCTTCTTGATGCAGGTTGGCTTTCTGGACTGTAAGTACACATTGCCAGCTCATGTTGAGCTTCTAAGACCCCGATGCCCTTTTCCTCAGGGCTGCTCTCAATCCTGTAGACTGTAGATGCCTGGTACCTCAGTGTCATTGCTGGCAGCTGGGGAAGGGTTGATGGGGACAAGTAACAGTGTGATGCCAAGGCACATAGAACTCCTGGACTGAGGGACAGAGCTTGGTGCATAGCATGAGGAACTTGTGGAATGTCATATCTGCCACATGAATCAGGCCTGCAAGCTGGCAGCGGGTAAACACACAGCTGGAAACACCATCCTAGACCTCCCTCCAGCCACAGATTTAAGCATTTTAAAACTCTTTCTAATAAAATTGCTATTTCCCATCAGTAGTATACTAGCATATCCAAAATTTGAATATCAGTGTATCTGAAATTCTCATTGTAAATGTGAGAGATTTTTTTCTTGTGTGTGTGTGTGTGTGTGTATGTAGACCTAATTTCTCATGTAGTTTCTAGGAATTTCTGTTTTGATCAGGCTTGGAGCTAATATTTTCATGCTGTTGGACAGCTTTTGAACTTCTGTCTGATTAAATAACCCTTTTCCATACACAAGGATTATAAAGCAACATAAAACAACAACAAATAAAACCTTGCTTGGTGTAATCTTTAGTACTATTTCTGGTACTGTCACGTTTTGCATTTAATGTGCTATTCAGATGACTCTGTAAAGAATATTTTAGGAATACATAGATGTCGAAGCATTGATTTTATTATTCATCTGCTGTGTAAGAATAAAAATCAGCTTTATAGGTGCAATTTTCTCTTCTCTAGAGGTACAAAGCACAAAAATTACAAGAATAATTTCATCTTTCTTTTTCAAATAAAAATAAATAGATGAGTTCATCAAGGAAATTGCTGACCTGTTATATTTTTTCTTTCATTTGCTAATGATCCCCTTTTGCAGTGAATGACGCCTGAGCCTGGTGATTTTTCCTGTGACGTGTACATGTATATCTGGTAAATTAATGCCAGTGTGCTGGGGAAGATGGTAGCCATGGGCCAGGGCTTTTTGTTGCCATGGATCCACTGCAGACCTCTCTGATTGTAGCTTGTTAGGGCTTTGTTTAAACAAGTAGGAACTGGGAAAAAAAAAAAAAAAGGTTTTCAGCTATTTCTATCATTTACATTTTAACTGTTCTAATTGTCCTAATTTTCTTCCTATTTACAATGAATGGTTAGGAGAATAGGCCTTCAGTGGTGACCACTACACTCTTCAAACTCAGGCTGCACATTCTGTCCATGTTTTTTTGCCTGTGCTATTCTGGCATGGAAAGGATTTAACCTGGCTCGGGCTGTCTGTGGGATACAATATGCTGTACCTTAGGTACATACATACTTGTCACCTATAAAATATGGTGCAAAAAGCAACAGTACTTTGAGAAAATAGTGCTCAGTTCCACCGTGCTACCTGATTTGGTCAGCTGTGGCACTTGCTTGAATTCAACAGAGTGTTTTAAATAGAGAATTTTTTTTCCACTCTTGTTTGTATTGAGACCAGGCCAGTGGTCTGCTCTGTGGTGGATGGTTTTGGTGACAAAATGCCAGAGGGTACCTATCCTTGTATGGACAGTACTATAACACCTGTGTCCAAACATATACCCCGGTGTGGCCTTCCCATGGGATCCACATCAAAGGTGGAAAATGTGTGAAATTCTACAAGGGTCTGAAGAATCAGATTTTTGGTCCATTGATTCCCATCTGAACTCCACCTTCACTATAGGAGCAGTGTTACCTTTCCATGTTTCCTCTCTGTGTCCATGTCAGCTACACCTTTGCAGAAGTGCTTCCCATCTCTTTCTACAGACCTTCTCCTGGATGAGCAGAGAATTACTGTGTATCAGAAATTCTGCCAGACCTTGTTCTCCTTACAGCTAAGGTCCTATTTACCCCACTAAATAAAGAAACTTTGAGGTGACTGAGTGAGTTTACTGTTTCTTTAAAATTAATTTTTACTCATCATGTGGGTATATTTGCTTCAATGAAGATGAATCCAGTTTGTTTCTAAATTTCAAAGTTGTATTTTGAAATGTATGAGGATAAGTATTGTCATGTTGCAGTGGCTAGAGAGGTCAAAGGTTGTTAGAGTTAGAAACAATATTTAGTAATGGTGCCAAGATAGGGTTGATAATTATTATCCATGGATTATGCATAATTATATGATTAATAACAGGGCTACTACTAAAAGCCCATTTGTTGCCTAGCTTCTATTTATTCAAGACTGTATGAACTGGAAATTATCAACTAATTTTTCTCCCTTCTTTTTTGTAACTGTATGATGCAGCTCACTCAGTGAAGGTATCTGAACTTTTTTAGATGGAGTGTAACCCAAAAGACTCAGGCTGGCTATGGAGGGTTCTTCAACAAAGTATCCCAACACTGAAAGAAGGAAGAGGAAGGATTAGAGCTACAGTTGCACCATTTTCTTTCACTTCTGTCATGCTGGTCCCAAACTGTAGTCACCCTCTGCATTTCCTTAGCCTTGAGGTTTTTAGGGCAAAGGTAGTCAGGAGGCAAAACTGGTAGAGCAGTTGATGGAACATCACGTAAGATGCTATTCCACTTTCTTTTGTAAGTGTCACTGTTTACATTACTTGTGATGGTGCCTAGGAAGCAGCTGTTCCTGGCCTGTTGGCTTTGGGGTTCCTACAGCTTGGCCACAGAACTTTCTCCCTGCCTGTACTGTCTGTTTAGGCTGTGAGGGTGTGAGGGCAGGATCTGTCATTTATTTTCCATGCAGTGTTTTAGATGGTATACTTTGGTTCTTCTTGTCCCTCAGTCTGTATGGTTGTAAAAAATTTAGCCTCAAAGATGACAATTTGTCAGGGAGGGAGAGGAAAGGAGATGGGCTGGTAGACTTCAGCCTAAGGAACTTGCCTGTATGAATCCAAACCCCTATTCCAGTGGGTTAACACTTGTATTTGGCCAGCAAATAAAAGATTCACCAATCTGCCTTTCTGTCACTGTGCCTTGCTTTCTTCTGCTGTACAGACAAACCAAGTTTTTGTAGCAGCTTCTTCACATTGCATTTTCCTCTACTATAAACATCTCTTCTAACAAGACAAATCACCTTCCTTTTCTTGTCCTGCTGTCAGGGCATGCAGAAGTGAAGTCTGTAGACTTCACAGTCCTGAGGTGTGCAAAATGCTGCTAGAATCAGCACTGGATGTATGCAGAGGTCTGCAGGGCTACCCTGATAATTTAAGTCCTGGCAACCTAACAGCACCTTGAACAAAGTAATTTCTCAGTGGCCAAGCTATGCAGGAGCTTGCAGGCTCCCAGTGCATTTCCTTGTCATGCAGCAGCTGAGGAATGTCACAGACCACAGAGCTGGAAGGAGGCTGCTGCTCTCTGATGGGCAAGACCTGCAGGCATTGGTGTAAATTCTGACTCTGGCAAGGGAAGAGGGGAGGCAGGCCGTGCTGGTGTTCTGTGACCATATAGATATATACTGGTAATACCCTCTAGTGGAGACAAGAGGTCTGCCAGCGACAGGACAGGCTTTGCAAACAAATTTAGGCACCAAATTGCACAGCTCCAGGACACCTTTACCGTATGGCTCCTATAGGTTTGTGTATAGGAAATATTTTACTAGCACTGGTTGCATTAGTTAGAGAATGTGGTTTATTTCTGAGAGGTCGAGTCACTGCTATTAGGCAGCTAGAGCTCTGTAGTGTAGCAATCTTTTGCTACACAATTCTTAGTGTTATACATTTACATGGGGCTAGAGCATTGTATTTCTAATTAAGAAATTTACAGCAGTCTGTATTGCATAACTACACAATAGAGAAGCTTTTAGCTGTTATTATTTTTTTTTAACTTGTGTTTTCCTGATGACTGCAGGTAGCAGAGGTGAGAATTTGTTGTGTTATTTCTCACTGTTATTACTCCCCCGCTTCTCTGCAAACTCCATGAGAGCACTGAAATTTCTGCTCATGTAAGAAGAATATGGAAATTCAGCTGACTAAATAAGTGAACAACACCAAAACATTTTTTTTTTCCCCTCTAAGTCATTTACATGTGGAAAGTTGCATGGTACCTTGTTGTTAAGATTCATAGCAAATTTATACTGGGATGACTGGATATTTTTCAGTAATTTTTTTAGTATGGCATATTTTATGCTTCCGTTATAAACCACACTGATTTTAGTAGGAACAGAAATTAGTCACCTTGCTCTTCTGTGGTCTCTCTTTGTTTAGATAGTAACAGTGTCACAGAGGAGCCTCAAGAAAGGACCCCTATACACGAGCCAAAAAATCTCTAGTCTTTGCCTTGAATAGTTTATCATTAAGTAAAGTTTATCATTACTTCAAACTGGCATATATTTTGTTGGAGGAAAAAAATATATTAGAGAGTTATTTGAGCAATTTTACAAGGTACCTTTCACTCACAAAACTATGTGAGAAATTATTTAGTAATAGAAATTATTTTAATATTATTTGACAATATTTTTTCAGTGCTGCAGACAGGGAAGCAACTTAACATAAACCATACCAGTGACTACATTATTAAAAAAAAAAAAAAAAATTGAAGTTAAACTGCTGTAAGTATTGTAGAGATGAAAATGAATGGAAAAGAGCAATGCTGACCCTTTAATATCAATACTTAACATAAAAACGCTTATGCTGTAATTATCTTTTTGATTTGATTACCCCGTCAAGTGAGAAAAGTTGCCATGATTTTGGAAAGGTTTTCTGGCAAAGACCAATATTTAGTTCTGTTTGTTTGATTTTGTTTTCACAAAACTGGAAAGATTATGAAGTATGACCTGGTTGTCCACATGCTAAGATAGTTCAGTACCCTAGAAGTTTGCTTGATGAGATAAAAATATCCAAGATTTAGCTGGCACCTGGTATAATTTTGCTGGCTTTTGAGGAGTGACTAAATTTACACCTCTGTAAATGACAATCTTAATTAGACAAGTTGTGTTGGATGCTTATATTCCTATGGGTTTTGGTTTTAAAAATGCTTCCTAGGGTTTTAGTCAAGCTCAGATAGTGGCATTTAAAGAAAACACTTAGTATTGGCATAACACCACTTCCATTGAAATTAGGTGGAAGTTTTGAAATCCCATCAGTGCTGCATGATGACTGAAGCCAACATGGTTAATTATGCATAAGTATGTTGGCTTACTGGGCACGGCACCTTAGATTGTGTGAACCCAACATAGAACCAGGAGCCAAGGTTACTTTCTGGGCAGTGAAGCAGCTAAATTGGGTTAAGATGTATTGCTTAAGATGTGCTGCAGAATGAGAGAACCGCACGTTGCTGGAGCGGCGCTGGAGTGAAGAGCTCATGGATAGTTTCTCTTCTCTAGTTTCTCTGTGGCAAGTTTCTCTTCAAGGGAAAAGCACAACTGTAAAACTATTTAAGACTGCAGTTTAGGATTGTGTGAGGCTATATGTATGATATATTATATGGTGTAATAGATGGCGAGGACCAAGATGTGCAGCAGCAGAACTGCGTTATCTTCCCTCCAGGTATAAGCGACTTAAATTCACCTACCACATGCAGGTCCTCTGAGGAACTCCCATTTGTGGTTTGTGCTCTGGAGGTAATTATTTTGGCTGTGTTGTGAAAGGCAGACAGCCTGCAAGGTGATGGCCAGCCAGCAGTTCACAAATTTTTATCACAGGTTTTGGGAGGTTGGTTTTGCACTATTTTTATTAAGAACTACAGAACAAACACCAGATTCCTGAAATTAAAGGGTGCTGGCAAATAGCAGTAAAACATTTGCTTATTTTTCATTTACCAGTTTGAAATTGGACCCCTTTTTTCCCCTAGAACTGTACAAGTTGCCATGCTTAGACAATTTACAAAGAAATTAACCCTCAATGTATATATATACACATTTAAAAGCTGTTAGAAAAATAAATGGTGAGTAGAAGAGGAAGGGCAATTCTGCTTTTATTGGAGATGCTATGTTGTTTTCCCTGAATCCTTTTGTCCTTGGGCACAGTAGTTAGGGCCATGAGCTAAATGACTGGGGAGGAAAAGTGGGAAAAATGCCTCTCCTGCAGGCATCACATTGCCCTGGTCTCTCCATCCCACTCTGGAGAGATGCTGAGGCTGAGCTGCCACCATGCAGAGCACACAGAGCAAGAACAAGCATGGAAGGACAGTGTTAGGCAAGGACAAAGAGGAGGCAGCACTTATCACACCATATTTACTGTAGCAAAATATGTGAAAATGAAGACAAAATATATTTTTCAGAAAAAAAAAAGCGTCAAATCCTCTTTTTTTTTCTGTATAAAATTCTAACAGTAGTAAACTATTTTTTGCATGATGCCAAATGTAGAGAGAAAATGCAGTAAGTTCTCTGGGTGTTTTCTCTTTTTCTGTGTACGAAGGTATGTTTTGTCTCATACGAATAGTCTAAATAACCCATTAGTGCCTTATGTGTAATATTAGCAAAACCCCTTTCAAGATAGATTACAGTATTTTGATTCGTTACTCATCAGTATATATAATTATCGTTTAACAGTGTTATGAAGGACTGATGAAGGCAAGCAGGTGTTTAAACATGCGGTATCAGTAGTTGACAGAGCATTTAATTCTCTTTATTTGCACTTTTTCAAGACATCTATTCAAGGAGGAAAAACAATGAGGCACTATATGGTCATGACTGTTTGCAAGAGAAAGAAAAAAGGTGTTTAGTCAATTTTTGGAGCAAGTATTTTTTAATTAATAAGAGTGAGTTTTTAATGGTAGTATAACACCACATTAAGATAATGGAGGTAATGAAGTGTGTTACATTTTTAATAGTGAAAAATTGATATCCTCAGATGGGCTTTAGGCCCATAAAATTTTTTGGGTTATTAGGGTAAAGAAAAGTACAGCTTAGTCCTGAAAAGCCAAGTATGATTTTTGAAGTCCACACACAGTCAGGTGCCACTGCTAGGAGGTGGCTACTAGGGCCATGAGGAAGGCCAACACTCCCAGCTAGTATTCAGATAATATTTAGCTGGTTCGGTAGTGTTTTGCTTGCTCTGTTTCCAAAGAATTAACCCAATAATTGCTCCTCTAAGAGGCAAAAGGATTTTTGCATTAGCATCTCTGCTGTTGCCATTGTATCTTGCTTTAAAGGTGCCAAATTTATACCCTGCCTTATGGTGAAAGTCATTGTAAGTGATTGTAATGATCCCTGTCAGCTATAAAATGCACACATAAAAATGAACATTAGATGATGTTTCATTATGATACCTTTGTTTCTCTTTGCCTGATAATCTTGTTTCTCCTGCATGGTATTCTATTACTTATGAGAATGGAGCCTTTAAAAATTATCTTACTGAGTGTTTCTTTTCTTCTATTTATTTTGTCTTCGAATTGCTGTTATATGTCATTAACAGGGAGGCTAGAATTTTTGCACCTGCTGAGAAGGATAAACTTACTTTTTTCTTACATTTCTCATTGATCACCTTGTTCAGATTAGTTCCCAGCATGCTTGACAGGTATAGAATTGTCCATCATGCCTGTGCTTTGCTTTCATTAGGGAAATTTGTTTATTAATTCAAGAGTAATGCTTACAGTGAACCAAATTGCAACTTTGGGTAGGTATGAATCAGGTGTTGGGCACAGACAGCTCAGAGATGCTGTGTCAGCTCTCAGTGTTTGTCTTGGAAATGCATCTCTCCTACATTTAGCATGAAAGACAACCTGAGCAAGGTGTTCTTCTGGGAATCAGCAATTTGTCCCTTCCACTTTTGATCAGTTCAGTGCAAATGCCCTAAGGAAGAGGCCATGAGGTTGTAGTTTCCTTTCAGATAGGGTCTCCCTTTGATCTGTCCCTGTGAGAAGTAGGAGGAAAAAAATTTAATAGGGCAGGTGTTTTATAAATGTTGCCTAGCTGCTAAGGACTGTTCCTTCTTAAAACAGATGTCCAAAGCTTTTGTCAGGGAACTTCTCTGTTCTGCATATGTGATTGGCTTGCTTTTCAGCTATAGCATATATCATGCCTATGCAAGCCTTTCAGCTACCACACAGCACGATAGAGAATTTGCATGTAGAGGTGGCTGTGTAAATGCCAGCTCCTTTAAAGGCTGTATTTGAGTTAAGGAAGGGGTTTGGGGATAAATGCAGGTGGTCAACCCTGACTTTCTCCAAGGGCCCTACCCACTGACTTGCCAGGTGGCTGGTGCTTGGGTCTTGGAACATCTGTGCTAACATTTTTCTGAATTAACTTCTATTTTAATGACAGTTTGAACACTTAAAGAGTGTATTCCTGCTAACCTCAGCATTTTTACCTGGCCTATTACTTCCCAGTAGGGTATATAGGGCCTTGCTGCTGCTGTGGCACAGGGATCACTCCTGAAGCTGCTGGGGCTTATGCTCAGAAGATCCTCAGTAGAGGGACATTTTGGGGGAGCAGATGCTGCAGTTTTGCATGCAGGTGAGGTCCCTGCTCTGAATCCTCTGCTGGAGATGTGTCTGTCTTTTAGTTTCCATTATAGGGAGCTTAGGAAGCTGAGCCTCCTTATTTAGGCAGCTAAATATCCACCCTGCTGATTAGTTACCCGAGGTTTCTGTCATGCAAAGTCCTCTGCTACATGGACCTAGTGGGGTCCCAGCAGTGGCAGGGTGGCTTCCACGTCCCTCTCAGGGTCTCCCTGCAGTGCCTGCACTGCCTGTGCCTGCCATGCTGCCTGCCCCTTCCTTTTCATTCTCCTCAGTATCTTTCAGCCTGTTGGTGAGGATGAGTTCAGCTCTTTCCTTCATGTGGCACCTGCTACATCATACAATCTGAGGTGAGCAGAGTGCAGACCTTGTTTTACACATCATGAAAGGGATCTGATACCCAGAGAAACATCAACATTTGTGATTAAATATTACTACTTTTTCAGAGGGCTCCAAGACTCAAATGTTCATCTGTCTGACTTGAGCAGGAGTGGAGGGCCTTGGGCACCCTGTAGACACTGAGCTCAAGGCAGATCCTACAGCAATGGGCTCGATGTAGTTTTAATATGGCTTTTTTGTCTTCGTAAAAAAAAGTAACTTCTGGTGCCTGTTGCATGAGAGTTGATGTTTAACTTTTTGGCCTTTAAGAAATTATAGTTTGACATTAAGTTTAACTTTCCTGGCTAATGAAATTATCATGATGGAGCAGCCCAAGTAAATAATAAATACAATAACTCTTCTTTGCCTGTTGTGTGCTTTTACTATTCATAATTTTTAGGACCATTGATATTAGATACACTTACGTAAGACTTAACGAACAGTAATGATCTTCTGGCTAAAGAAAAAGCCCAAACGAATGCTAAGCTGCATTATCGCTTGGCTTCTGACATGAGCTGATAATCAGATTTTCTTGCTTAAATCCATGGTGCTTGAACAATGCTACCCACTGTCTGTCCTTCCCGATATTACCCTTAATTAGAAAGAACAGAAACACAAATCTGAATTATTTCAAAATCTGGTTTCCATGGTCAGTGGTTGGAAGGGGCTTAACTTTATTACAAATAAACCTGGCTTTATTTACTAATGAAATCTGAAATGCTAGGCCTGTCATAGTAGATAGTCTAATAGTATGCTGTTTACATGCTGAAAAATCTTTTGTGGACAAAGTATTTTGTAATAAATTGTTAAGTAATTCAATTATGATTCTTTTATCCAATTAATAAAGCAGCGAAGGAGACCCATAGGAAGCCCTATACCATAGTTCAGGGCAAGTAATGACATATTGTTCTCCAGCTTTTCTCTTTGTATGTAGGACTTTTTTTAAGAAGCAGTTGGTGAATGCCTATGTCTGTCTTTTCATACATTTGAAATTTTAAACTTCACAGTGTAATTTTTTTTCATTGTATTTTATATAAAGATATCTAGGGAAATAATTGTATTTGATTTTTTTTTATTTGTTTGTTTAGGGGATTGGAAGCCCCCTTTTCACCACCAAATGCCATCTTTTAATTTGCAACAATAACTTTTATTCTCTATAAAACACCAAAAATATTATTTTATGCTACCTGACCTCTTTTACTCCACTCTAATATAACTGCCAATCTGCTTCTGTAGTTACTCTTATGATAAAATGTAACTTCAGCAAAAAGTAGCTTTAAATGTACCAAAAGAGGCAGAGAACATAAATAATTTCTTTAGTGCATGCCTTTTATTTCATAGCATATGTATATGTGATACTTCTTAATTTACCAGCATAGATACAAACTTTATATCAATAGCTGGAGTTTTCTGCAGTGCTTTCTAATTGCTTTTTCTAGTAAAACACTGTACATCTTAAATAGGCATTTTGTTCATAATAAATAGTTATTTAAGAGAAGAGTCAGGAAGAAAACCTCAGTGTTCTTGGCAAGACAACAATTGAAAAGTACAGGTGCTAGGAGTGGTTACAGACCTAAAGTAAATAGCTATGTTCTTTTTTTTTTTTTTATCAAAAGAAGGTACCTTTCATTCTGAAAAATTTATTTTTTTTAAATATTTGCAATCCTCAACCAATAGCACGTTACACCACTTTTCTTTCTTCCTTGACAAAGGGAATAGCTTGTGGTAACAAGCAGATGCTTAAGTGGGCCGTGTGGCATGAGGTGTACCATCAACCAAGAAAATCAATATTTACTGTTCTAGTATCTTTGTGGTGTGGGAGTCTGCCTTGTTTAAAAAGAGGATTGTGTATAATATATAAGGCCTTTCTTTTAGTTAATCAAAAGAGAGGTATTATTGAAAAGGGCACATTCTCTACAATGAGTCACACTTAACCCTCCATGTCCTACAGACCTGGTCAGCCCATTTATTATGCCAAAAAAATCAAAGTGAAATCAACTGAATGGTTAGATCTGAGAGATGTTTGCAGTTATTCTCTTCTTTAAAAGTATTTTTTGTGATATAATAAATATGCTTAATAGCGATGGTAAAAATGGTTCCTGTTTATTGGCAGGGAAGGTGAGTCCCCAGCTGCCAGTGGAGACCCCAGACTCGTTGGGGTTTGTGAGAGCACAGCTCTCCTGGCAGAGATTGCAGCCACAGTGAAGGATGTATCAAACCCACAGTAAGGAGAAGTGCTGAAATACAGGTCTGTTCACTACTTAGGGAAATAAACTCTGGCCCTCAAGGAAACATGTGTAATGAATAGTAGTATTCTGAAGTCTCAGAAAGAGCTTCCCAATAATAATGGCTTACTTTTTGAGATTACACTTTTACTGGAAAGATTCAGATCTCTAGTCTGTATTGATTCCCACCCCCTCACTCTACATTATGAAAAGATAGTTTAGGCCATTGTGATAAATTCTCATGCTACATTTTCCTGCACTGAGCCTTTCATCTGTAATTTTTTAATCTATAGTAGGGGAGTATAACTGAAGAAAACAGATGCTAGAGATGGCTGTAGGGAAGTTATGAAGTTTGCATACCAGTTTGGTGAAATGAAAAGGTACTTAGGAAATGGAAATTATTGTTCATTTCACTGTTTAGCTTTGCTCTTCTCTCTCTTTTTTCATGGTTTATTAGGCAGATGCTGTTCATGATGCCACACTAACTTTTGTTTATGATTTGCAGGCATATGCAGGCATATGTCTCTACTTTGTAAAACTCTTGATCCCACAGAATGCTCTAAAATGTGTCAGAAACTATGAGTGATGCTTATAATTTAGTGAAAAAGATGGAGTGGTGGAGGATAGTAAGAGTTCCTAAGTAAACTTTGCTGCTTAACACTGCACTCAGTTTTCTTTTGTCTTCTTTGCTAGGATTGCAGGATTTGGGATTCTGGAGGGGAAGAGGGAGTCAGTGTGCTACTAAAGGGTGCAAGTTTTTTTGAACATATTATGCACAGGGAATGAGAGCCTATGGAGAAGGGTGCTAAAGGAGTGTGTTCATTCTCTCCGGAGCTGCATTACCCCAGGTCCCAAGCTGGGCTCAAAAACCATGGCTTGGCTCTTGGGACTGGTGGAGAGAAGCCACCAAGCTCCTTTCTCCCACTAACACCCTGTGGGCCTCACCCCCAGTCCTGCCCAAACCTCCCCCCTTGGCTATTCACAGGGTTAGCTGGAGATTTGGGTTAAATACCCAGGGTGAATACTTTAGAGCTTCTTTGTGTAATATAGGCAAAAAATTTATTTCAGTCATTGATGCTTCTCTTAACAGCCAGTGGGTTGGGAAGCACTGAGGGATGTGAGAGGAGGTGAAGGGCCAGGTGTCAGGGTGGATGGGGGACTGACTGGGGTGACAAAATGCTCACCTCCATCCCAGAGTTGTGGGGGAAGGACAGTGAGAGCTGTGGCAGACACAGGAGGGCTGACATGACAAGTTAAATGCACAGTTACTGCATATCTGATAAACATTAGTTCTACATAAACCAAAACAAATTCTCCAGTAGTGATCAAGCTGTTATGTGTGATCAGTCTCTGTGTAGCTCCTGGGCATCTGTGAGCCTTATCTTGCCCAGCTCCTGCTACTTATCCATAAAAAGCCCACCTGAAAAAAAATAAATGAAGTTACTTTTTTGAAAATAAATGTGAGAACACAAAAAGTGAAGATTAGTGGAAAAGCCTGTGTAAATTTCAAGCTGTATCAAAGCGATATATTTCTTCCTTTTCTTTAGAAATTCTTCATCTTCGTATGCCTGGAATTAAAAAAAAAAAAGATTATGCTGGAAATACTTCCTGCCCCTCTGCTTTAATTCTGTTGCTCTGGGCTAGCAGGCTGGTGTCTCATGCAACATGCACACAGATGTGTTGAATCTCACTTGTGTTTCACTTTGCACAGCTGTCTCAGAGGAGAAGCTTTCTTTCCCTGCCTGGCCCCAGGCTTGTGGCACCTTTGAGGATGTTTTATGGTCCTAGGCTCAGCATCAACCTCCAGGGCCTTCCAGCTAAACAGGAAAGTCAAAACTGGGGGTGTTCCCCTTCTTGGAAGGTAGTAAATTTGTATTGTCAATCAAAGGACAGTTAGGATGTACTGTAGTTGTGGGCTTTACTTTTTGACTGTTTTTAAGAAAGTAGGATATCAAAGAGAAGTTCAGATATGTGCTGGTAGTGTGGGCACATAAACAGAAATTCTGTGCAAAAATATTTAGTGTCTAGTAGGACTCAAAGTGGGGAGGAATTATTTGCTATAACTATGTTTATACAACAAAATTATTCTTACATCACATGTGGTAACATTTTCTTGTGACATATGCAGTAGAATCCGATTTCTTGCCCTTTTTATGGTGAATTTTTGAATTTCAGTAATTCCAAGTGGATAAAAAATATCCAATGACAGTAAAATCCTCCTTTTATGCTTATTATTATCAACAGGAATGGATCATATTTTGCCTGTTGAATCACTTTCTTACTACCCTTGTCTTTTTCAAGAATTATGGTTATAATTTGCCTTAATATACCAGTAGATTTTTTCATTCTAGGAACAACTCTTTCAATTATCTGGTTTAATCTTGCTTATAGTCCAGAACAGGTCACCTGATGGATGGAAGTGGCAATGAAATGGAGCAGTCCAATCTCTCTTTAAAGTATCCTTAAGATTGAAGAGGCTTCTGTATTCCCCTCAGGCCAACAGTCCCAACAGCTACATCACCCTCAGCACCTTCTAATTTTCTACAAACACCTTCCCACTCTTGGATAATGCTGTGCATTTAGTGACCTGTCTTCAAGATAATTTTTGCAGGTAGGAATTTAGGCCTTTCTCTCCCACAATGTTGCATTTCCTTGGTGAGAAAGCTTTCAATGTGGCTCCACTTTTCCGTGTTTCTGTATCAGTCTGACACAGAATTCCACTTATTTATTTATTTATTTATTTATTCATTCTTTCTGTTTCTTTTTCTTTTTTTTTTTCTTCAAGATGGGCTGGAAGTGCACCAGAAACATGTCATACTGATTTCCATGAATACCATATTCTGTGTCTTGGAAAGAGCCATGACGACACCTCGGCATGCAGAACCTACTTAAGAATATTGCCTTGGGTAGTTAGGACTCAGCAGGAGGGATTGTGTAACCTTTTAGCTTACCCTGAAAAGCAGAAGGTCCAGTTTGTTCCTTCCCAGTAGTCTAAGGTCAAATGTTTGCTCAGCAGGGAGCAAGACATTTTCTGTACAGGATCCAGCATCAAAGGAGAATTGGTGTGAGGCCAATTGCCAAGTGCTTTGGAAATTTCTCCCAATAGACTAAGGGCTACAGTTTATCTCAAATTATAGTAAGAGAGGACTGAGGTTCATCATGGGGAGTCTTGGTAAGAAGCTCAAATTTAGGAACTGCCTCAGATCCTTAGCAGTAAGTATTTGGAAAGATATGTTGAGAATACAGGGGGGAATTTCTCTGGATATTTTTCTTCTAGACTTTGAGATGTGAGAGTTTTCTGAAATGTATTTTGAAAGTGACAGAACAAGTGTGACCTAGGACTTTAAGTTCCAGCAATTTATGGGCAAAATCAAAATAAGTTCTTTATCTTAGGTTGCAAGATTATTTGGCATGCATTCATAATGTATTAAGTGTTCTCAGACTGTATGCATGTATAGATTACAATTTGAATGTCTGACAAAAACTATATATATGAAAAATAGTTGTTTCATGGATATCAAAAAGAATATTGGAAAAACAGACAATTTGGAGCCTTCTGAGTGTTTTTCAAAATTTTACATGGAATAACTTCACCCTAAGTGTAATTAAATTGCAGTTCCTAGAATAAGCAGAAAAATCTTTTCTTGATATTTTGATTGTTGGATATTTCAATTTGTAATCTTCATTCATTGTTTTAAAGTATGGACATCCTACTTTTATAGTTTCATGCAATTATCAGGGATTGAAGGCAACAAGGACATATTTCCATATTTTAGATATTCAGGTTTAAGTTTTCCATATTCACTGTCATCCTCAGGTGGAATCTTTTCTTTTTAACAGTTTAACAATGATACAGCTTCTGAGAAGAGTGTCAAGGAAAACAGCAAATATGGAAAAATTAGACTGTGTCCTTGAGAAACAGTGATGCTGCCTGGGAGCAGGGACTAGATCTCAAGCAGAAATTATGCCTCTATTCAGGATTTGCCTTTTCCAGAGATCTGGACTTTGCCAAGCATATAATTTATAAAAAAAAATAAAAGTAAGGGGTGGAGGGAAAGCACTTACAGAATTATTTGGTACCTAAAATCTTGGAAAAGTCCACAGGCCCTGAGAATTCCCTCCTTTCCTGCTGTCTGTGCTGTGCTTTTTGGATCTCTCTGAGCCTCCCTTCCTGGGGCTATGGCGGTGTGGGTCTGGCAGCCCAGGGATTGGGAATTGCTAATGTAGTCTCTTAATACAGCTTTGAAGCACAGAGGAGGCTGAAGATGCTGCAGAACCATAGTGGCAATGTAGGAAGTGATAGAGCTTTGGATCAGTTGCTGCTTCTGTCCACCAGCTAAGACCTGGTTGCTCCCTGTCTCAGTTACCTTCACACCTTTCACCACAAGTAATTGAAAGGCACAGCATTTCTTGGGACCTTGTGTGCCTGACATTTATGTGTTATGTGTTGGGGCTGTTCAACCTGGAGAAGAGAAGGCTCTGAGGAGAACTTGTAGCAGCCTTCCAGTACTCAAATGGGCTACAGGAAAGCTGGGGAGGGACTTTTAGCAAGGGCGAGTAAGTGACTTTTAGCAAGTAGTGATAGGACAAGGTGTGTGTGCGTGTGTCATTTTAAACTGAAAGAGAGTAGATTTAGCCTAGATATTAAGGAAAAAAAAATATTCACTATGAAGGTGATGTGACACAGAGCAGGTTGCCCAAGGAAGTTGTGGCTGCCCCCTCCCTGGAAGTGTTCAAGGCCAGGTTGGATGGGGCTTTGAGCAGCCTGGTGTAGTGGAAGGTGTCCCTGCCCATGCAGTGGGGGTTGGAACTGGATGATCTATAATGTCCCTTCCAACCTGAGCCATTCCATGATTCTATGGTTATTTAGAGATGAATTAACAGAACTGCTCTTCTTAGTTCTAGCTGGTGAAGTTAGCCTTTGTATTTGATACCATGTGTTTCTTTTCTTGTTCTGAGCACAGGAAGGATGAAAGTAATTGAATTTTCCAAGAAAAGATTAGAGAGTCATAGAGAGAACCTAGACCTAAACAGTGGGAAAGAAGCAAATCACTAGAGAATGGAAAGGGTATATGGAAGCCTGTAGTTAAAATTCAGAAATAGAGATAGAGACTTGTGATGACTTTTGAGCATGGCAAGGCAAAATTTAAGACATTGGCATAAGAAATGAGATGCTAGCGTGTGGGAACAAGTTTATAAACTCTCTCATGCTTCTGCTTAGATGCTTAACAAAGAAGTGTTCCTCTGTGAGTGGGATGGCTCACTGGAATTCATATGCTGAATTTTTTGTTATTTAGAGTGAAAAGGTGTCCTCTGGCATTTAAGTCTCATTTGGCTACAGAGGACCTTTCTATTGCAAGTTCAAACTCACTATCAGTTCAAACAAGGGGAAATTCAGGCTCTATGCAGCAAAGCATTAGAGCATGTAAAAAGTTAAATGCAAAGCAGTTAAGTCTGGGTTTGGCTTTAACCCTAAGGATAGGCTTAAGTATTTTGTCAGGTCCCATGTACCATGTCTGGGTCCTTTGCTTTGCCAGAAATAAATCTGCTGAACTACGTTGTGGCTTTTTTCCTCTCCTCCAGCAAATTTTGAAAGTAGCTAGTGTTTCTACTTATTGTCTGGTTACTTTACACAGGTATGTGCCTGACTTATAGAAAGCCCACTCAGCAGCATGACTGTCATTCAGGATTTAGCAGAAACAGCCTTCTATTATTTGGCGGTGGTTTGGTTTCTGGAGGGCAGGCTGTAGACACAAACAAGAGACATAGCCCTCAGAAACATTCACGCAGCATCCCTCAGGAAGGGAGGGGAGGTTATCCAAGTCCCCATGCTGCTGTACTCATATAAATGCTCCCTCTTTTGTTGCTGCTGGACTCCAAAGAATAAATCCAAAACACAAAGCAGAGGCGGCACCACTGAGTGAATGCCACAGTGTTCCCTTAATCCATGTGGATCAAACCCACGAACGTTTTGATTCTGTAAAGAATCTTCCTCAGCATGCTGGATTAATCACGTGGATTAATAAAACACTGTTGCATTCGCCCAGTGGTGCCTCCTCTGCTTTGTATTTTCTTTTATTATTCTTTGGAGCCCTGCAGGAACAAAAGATGGAGCATTTATAAGAGTACCATAGGCTGGGAATTCTATAAACCTCCTCCTCTGTATGGTATGCTTCCTGAATTTTTCCCCATGGATCATGCACTGCAGATTTGCCTGAGTATACTAAGCCTTATGCTAACGTTCCTATCTTCCTGAAATACAGAGTCTAAAACTTGTCGTTTTTTCTTTCAGCATGTTTCTATTTAGTTCTGCAAAGAGTGTGGCAGGCAGCACATGTGGAATGCTCTCAGTGAGCTGCTTTTGTGGAACAACCACTTTTGTGTATTTTTGCAGTCACTGGCTGGAAAGTGGAGCTGGTGGGCAGGGGGTAACTTCAGAGAAACCCTGAAGTTTAAGAGCTTTCATACAGAGGAGTGGCTCAGGAGCTACAGACTCACACTTTTCATTAGAATATACTCACACATAAAAATTTATGCTAATGTTAGCCTTTGTGAAGCCACGTGACAAGCTGCCAGTGTCCAGGATCTGACTGTTCAACTCCCTCTCTTCACAGATTCCAGCTCTCTGTATTTTTTACAACATCTGCTTTCCAAAAAGCATCCTTCTGCATCCTAAATGTGAGGTTGACCCCTTCCTCTGCTCTAGGCCCCAACTTCTTTTCATTGGTGCAGGACGTAGGATGAGTAGTAATCAATCTTATGTTATGGATAGGTTAAAGGTCTGAAATCTCAGGGTTTAGCAGAACTAAAATTGAAGATTTAAACCTTGCAAACAGGATCCATTAGGGTCAATGGATGACCCTGCTAGAGTTAATGTCAAAATACAAACCCAATTCTTTTTCATGAGTAAAATGCACTTGAAATTTTTTGATATATCTATGTTTATTTTTGTTACATGTAAGCTTGGGTCTATAGTAATAAAAGTGTCCTAATCAAAGATAGTTTGACATCTTTCTAAAATAATCTCCTTTTTTCTTTGCATGCCTAGGGTTTATGCACACATAATGAGATGCTATGTATGTTCCTGTATTCACTATCTGTCCATTCCAGTTAGAAGTTCTGACTTTTATTTATTAGTTTGGGCTCACAGCCTTCCACCTTTTAGGACAGATGGGTTATATTCAGCCTGCCAAATTACAATGCCATGGTCTGCTACAAAAACATGCCTATGAACTAATCTCCTATGTCCTAGGCCTTCTGGATGCTATGTTATTTACTCTGTGGATGAAGATCTGGTATAAATGATGTAGTTGCCTTAACAAATCAGTCCAACATAGTTTTCTCAGACAGACAGTGAGTTTCTGTATCCTTATGGTGATGTACATTTTCTCGTATGCTCTGGAGAACATCTTTCTTGTTATATTCCCTGTTGTTTCTCAGGCTTTTAAAATTCTTTCCGTTCCTCCTTTTCTACACAGATTTCTGTCCTGGTGTACTACTGTAGTGTCCCATATACATGCATTGCTACAGTGCTGGATGACTGTCATATTGCACCCTCTGCTTATAGAATGCTCCAGGGTCCATCCCCACTGATTTCAGTTTTCCATCATCCTCCAACCTTCATGGGATACAGCTCTTCAGATTCCTTTTTTCTCTGTGTCTCCATTTACTTCCCCTAAGACCAAATTACCTCTCCTCTGTCAGAGGCCAGGGGCCTAAATTTTCTTTTTCTTTCAAATGCTGCTCTGAAAATGAATCTCTTTTAGGCTAATAAAGCCAATTTCAAACAGCAGGATGTTCAGCAGTGAGCTTCTCCTTTACTGTCCATAGTGTATCTGCTTTGGGTAGGGTTCCATTTTTTATAGCCTGTATCATTTTTTGAGTTCTAGAAATTCTCCTACAAATCATGTAGTACCATTGATCCATACTAAATGAACACTTTTCTAACATGTATTGCAGAAATTACTGCACTTTATTCTTTTTTATTGTACTGAGCATCACCTCCTCCTATCCTATCATGTTTTGTAGTCACTAGAGTTAAAATATTGTTTGAGACTATTATCTATTAATGATAAGTGATTTCAGGGTTGTAAGGCATAATTTTCCATATGAGTGTTTAAATTTTAAAAATAAAAAGGGTAATAACATGGGAAATATTGCTCTGTAAATGGAATTTTAAAGATACAGGCTATAAGCTCTTTCCCATAGTCAGTGCCATTCATTAATGATGAATATAGAAACATTTTCCCCTACAGATGGGTGTCAGGTGATTGTCCACTATAAAGCATCCTCATCTTCTTCTTATCTCTTATGCTGGCCAAAGGCCTGTGGTGAAAGTAGAAGCAATTTCTCTGATTATATGGGAAGACTGCTGATGTATATGATATGTTTGAAGGGAACCAAGATCTCTGAATTTGCATTACTGCTGCCAGCATGAGTAACAACTGTAGAGTTAAATGTTGCCTAAAATGAGAGCAATGACATCTAGGTACTGACAAACATCTACCCATTTTCTTGTTATGTTTCTCTGTCCAAAAGTGAGAAAGAAACCACTTGAAAAAAGTGAGAAAGAAAACCCTTCCCCCGTGTTTACATGATAAACCAAGCATGTATATTCCTTTCTGTGGCTATGAGAAGTGTTAGAGTTCATGTTTTGAGTTTATTCAGACTGTAGACATCACTTGACATGGCACTCTCTTAAGATACTGGTAGATTATACTCTAGGTTATTCTAGAAGAGACTGGGTGCAAAACTGACTACACAGATACTCAGTGAGGTGAACAGATGCAGTTTTTACTAGCTGAGATGATGACTTAAGAAATGTGATGTACACCAGCAGACATAGGGCAGAGCCTGATCTACCCAGCCTGTTCTACCCTACCGTGCAGACAGCAAGGAATATGTTGTACCCACTTTGGAGCATAAGGGATGGTAAAAGTCTTGAAAAATCATAATCTTCAAGAATGTGAAAGGCTGTTGCAAAAAAAGGAGTAATTTTTTTCTCTTTGTCTGTGACTGGTAGGACAAGACAGTAATTTTAAAATGCAGCCTGAGAAATAAGTTTGGCCTTTCTCTTTTTTAATTTTTCTTTTTTCTTTCTTTTCTCTTTTTTCTTTTTAGTTTTTCCTTTTTCCTTTCTTCCTTTTCTTTTTTCCATTTTTCTTTTCTCTTTTTTTCCTTTTTATTTTTCCTTCTTTTACTTTTCTCTTTTCTCTTTTCTTTATCTTTTTTTCCGTTTTCCTTTTTCTTGTTTTTCTCTTTTCTTTTTTCTATTTTTTCCTTTTTCCTTTTCTTATTTTTCCTTTTGTCTTTTCTTCTTCTTCTTTCTTCTTTATCCTTTCTTTTTCCTTTTTTCTTTTTTCTTCTTCCTCCTTTCTTCCTTCTTTTTTCTTCCTTCTTCTTTCTTCCTTCTTCTTTCTTCCTTCTTTTTTCCTTCTTTTTTCTTCCTTCTTCTTTCTTCTTTCTGCTTTCTTCTCCCCTCCTCTTTCTTTCTTTCTCCTTTCTTCTTTTGTCATCTTTTTTTTTTTTTTAATTTTAAAAAATAGTTTTAACAACAAGAACAGTTGCTTTGATCGCTTATCATTTTTTAGAATGGTTTTACAGAAATCTGTCAGGACTGGGCTAGGTAAAGCTGATTTTGCCTTGAAGCAAGGGATAGAATGAATGACATCTGACCTCCTATGACCCTGTACTGATACATTAAAAAGTGTTTCCCTTCATACTGTTTTAATATGTCTCACCGGTAATGCAGTGGGCATTCTGCCTCTTGTCAGACAAAGCCTCATAAACCCAAGGTTTAATGTTTTGGAGAACTCATTATTTTTTAAGGCCTGGAGTCTAAATAAAGTTATTTTCTTAGCTGACTGCCTTGGGTTAGGTTTTAAATCCAGATTTCAGCATCTGACTACATATTTCACAACTGCTGAGTCTTATAGGAGTAAGGAACCAACCCATCCTTCTGATGGAACACAGTGAGATCAAACTGACAATAAATGGAACACACTGATAATGCCAGTTCTGGTTGCTGAGAATTGCAGTCTGTGTTGCTCTCAGCATCCAAGATTATCTTTTGCATTTAGCATCCTTCTGTGCAGGATGAGGAGTATGAAGAAAACTTAATACAGTATGGTTTACCTCCACTGCAATCATAACAATAATGCTTATTTAGTTGAGGAATTAGGCAAGCACAACAGTTCTTGTAGAAATAATGAAAAAAACTTTAAGAGCTTATTTTGTATGAACAGTATGAAAGACTGTCACCATGATCAAACTAATAATAACCTGCTGTGACTTTTCAAGAGTTGTTCAGAGCAGGCATACCAGGGTCCTGCATCCAGCTTCAGTGACTCATGTGGCCCTGAGCCATATCACCCACCATGTGTTGATGGTGACAACAAGGAATGACTGGGAGGAGATTTTTGAGGCCCCGAGTAAGGAATTTTAAAGTGTTTTTAAGGCCATGTTGAGTTGAATTCTGTTCCAGGAGACTATTTGAATGGGATTTAATCCTATGCTCAAGCACTTTTTCTGAAAGTGGTTGTCTTCTGGAATCAACTTTCCTTTCCATTTGTGGTCTAGTGACAGCCCCCACCTGGGTTTGGAATGAGGTCATTGCACCTGAAAGGTGGGGGTAAAGGTATCTAAGTAGCTTTCGTGGAGACTCAGTCTTTCTACTTTCTTCCTAAATAAGGAAGTGTGGCATGTTTGTATTCACAAATCCCGTTGTGCAATGCTCTGTCTCAATTGAGGCTGCCTGTGACTCCATATTAATTCTGGGGGCAGCTGCAATTTCCTCCATTTCATGCAAATTAGCTTCAGCCTTAAAGCTCCTGGCAGGTTGCCAGCATAGCCCTCTCCAGCAAAAATTTGGATTCATCTGGGCAAAGGTATAAGCCTTCTTGCTTCAAAGGCCTCTGTTTAGTCAACTATTGCTGTATTTTAAAGACAAAGGCTTAAGAAAATCTGTATTTTTTAGACAGATGAGTTCTTTAACTACTGGAAAAGACAGAAAAATAAACCCAAAATAATTAAAATAGTGGTATATATTCTTGCTGCTTATCTTGAACATTACTATAAATGCCACTGCACCAGTGCCATTAAAATGCATGTCAGGAATTTTCCTTGGCTGTCTCTATGCAGCCTTTTAAGATCATTCAACTACATAATGACTTTTAAAGATATTCTTTTTGAAATGGAAGGACTTTTTTTTCTCATCCTAGCTGAAAAAGATATTCCATAGATTTTCAGTGCAGGGTTTAAAGATGTCTTAATTCCATCTCTCTGATTTTTGGAAAACGGTTAAACTTTTTAGGTTGCCAAAGATTTTGTATTTTTGTGTTTTAGTTTTGTGTCTGCAATTAGTCTGAGAATATTTTTGACTTTGAGATCATTATAAATACTGTAGCCTTTTTGTTTGTTTGTTTTGTTCTGGGTATATACTATTCTTTTTAAAAGACAGATTTAAAATTTTTTTCTGGAAAATTACTAAAGGGACTTAATTCTTCTTTATTCCTTTCACAGGGATGCCATTCATAGGTTTCCCAGACACCCACTATATAAATCCTAGTTCTACCTAGTGACAGTAAAATAACATGAAACATTCTGTGTTCGTGGTGTCACACTGATTTTTAATTTAATTAATTAGCAAATAGGATTTATCTTTTTCAGATATCACTGCCATATAGTTTCCTGATTGCTGAGAGTCAAGATATGTTTCTCCTGGATGGATCATCACCATTAGAAATAGAAACCTTGTAGGATAAAATTGTAGCTGCTGTTCCCCTTGTACAAATGTGTTATTTTTCCCTGATAGCCTCATTTCTACAAACCCTCTAAAATACAGTGGAGTTCCACAGGTGTTACCAAAGCCACCATCTCAAGACACTGTTTGAAATGACTAACTTTTTGCTTTCCTACATGCAAGATGACCATATCCTAATCTCTTTGTAGCATCTGAAGTGTTTTCCAAGGCTCATATTTAGGAAAATATCACTACATTTGCACTGCATTAACTGGAAACATTTTTCATCTGACTTCTGTAGTCACTGAGCCAACATTCATACAAGCTCACAATTTTTAGGCTGTCAATTGTTGTATGCACTTATATTATATTTCTGCTCTGTTCTCTCTAAGATAGACCATGCCAATCATTTCAGTTTCTATTTAGGAGGTTTTCTATGGCCTTCTCTGGGCCTCTGTAATTTAACACAATATCTGGTCAGCCATGGAGAGCCCTTTTCCTCACAAAGGGATGAAGGCACCTGGTCTATCTTGTGACTTTTCCAGGGTGATTAAAAAAATAAAAAAGAAAAAAAAAGTAATTCTTTGGGAATGGATTGAAAGTTTGAGAGCAATACAGGAAAGTAGTTTACTGTTCAGTAAAATATAATTAGTTTTTTAAACTTCTATGGCTGGTCTCGATGTATTCTTGAGGTGGTTAGACTTCTGGATACATTTCTATGACAGTGGGCAGACAGTACAATCTAATGCTTTACTTGAACTGGAAAATTGGCTGTGTCACAAAGTGAAAGATAAATATACAGGTTTGCTAGTGATACTGAAATATCCATTGTGACCAGTCACAGCCAGAGGATGTGATAGATAATTAAGGACATCTCTCCTTGAATGATTTTTAAAAGGTCAAAAACTTTCCTTGTTTTATTTTAAAATCCTTAAGCTCTGGGAAGCATAATTTTGCCCGAAGAAGGGAAGAATTTGATTTGGAATATTATCTCAGTGACAATCAAAGAAGGTGGTTTGTAAACTTCTGAAAGATTCACCTCTTTTAACCATAAACTGTATTTTTAAATGAATATTTGTTTAAAAGGTAAAAAATTTTACAGGGAATTAGGGTAGCAGCTTGGTACTCTTGGTATCAGCAGTTGGTAGAAAGGGTCTTTTTTGATCACAAAAAAATCAGAATTTCATTTAAATAAAATAAAAAGGTTTTCAGGCCTTGGAATACTGAAGGACAACTGTTGATGTGTTTTCTCAATGTATTTGTGTATGTAAAAATTCTGCTAATGTAAATAGTTGAATAACTGCCTAATGCTTTAACCAAATATGTTGGTATTTGGCACAGCTCACCTTTATTTTGAATGGTAGTTTCCATAAGACAACTCATGTCCCAGCCAGTTACTCATTGCAGTAGATTTTTAAGGTATTTTGTTTTTTAAAGTTATTTTTAACACAGAATAGTTTCTTGATCATGCACTCAGAGAATGTGTTGGAAGCAGTTTAAAGGCAGTAGCACAGGGGATAGGAATGTTTGAGACCTGCTTTGCCTGCAAATTTGTGAATCATGAAACTGTGTCTTTGAATTACCCACCTTGGTCTCAAGCTTGGCCTGGAAACTGATCCAGAGCTTCATAACTGAGAACCAGCACTCCACCTCTTGCTGTGTGGAAACAATTTTAAACTGTGTTCTTTGTATATCATCACTACCTGTTCATCAAAACTAAAATACTGTCCCCAGAAGGTACAAAACACTTGGAAAGGTCCACTGAAAGAAGCTGGCCATCCATCTGCAAAATATGTGAGTGTTTGAGATAGTGAGGTGCTATCAAAGAACTTCTTAATTCTGTGGTCATGCTTTCCTGCAAACTCTAAACTACAGCAGGTAGTGAAGAAAAGAGAATAAAAAGAAAAACAGAAAAGGAATGAGTGCAGATGAAATACATTTTTCCATAGGCAGTAGCACTGTTTGAACTAAACTGGTTGATTTCTTTCTTGTTTTAACAACTGTTATCAACAAGATGTAGCTGAATGTTCAGCTGTCAGATGATGGTTTCCCATTTAGTACTCTCACATGAATTAAATGGAACAATCAGTACCCAGTACTGCACCAAAAGGAGATAAATCTGCAAACACTTTCTTTTCATAAAGATGTAAGAAAACCCCAAACCATTGGCACTGCCCATGTGTGTTAGCTGTGTCCAAAATTTGGGATAGTCTTGGGAAAAAAACTTTCTGCCTAATGGGCAGGCTTTACACATGATGAAATAACAAGTGCAGATGCAGATTTCAAGAGCTGCCTGCTAGTCAGACTCAGAAAGTGAGTTCAGACCTGTGTCCAGCTACCCTTCTTGGTCCAATTGGCTTCTGTTTTCTTCTGGTTACTCATACGGCAAAGAAGATACTTTGGGAAGTAGGCACTGTCAGTACCATGGTCCAGTTGGACCATCCCATGCAGAGAGGCTGAATGAATTGCCTAAGGTTTGGCAGTGTCAGCAACAGGATCTGAATGGGGATCAGGCTACTCATCTCAGTGTGCTCTGTGTTTTTCACCACTACGTGAAGGCAGCTGAGGTTTCTTGGCTGCCTGTACTGTCTCTTGTCTTCTGCAAAGTAGCTATTGCCTGATATCTTATAGTTGTGATGCATATTAAAAAGTGCATGTCTGTACTACACAAAATGTATGTGCCAGAGTCGAAGTTGTTTCCATCAATAGCAATTGATTTCTTACAGGTCTGTTTGTAAGTAGTTGCTTTTATTTTAAAATGGCTTTGGGGTGCATTTGGGACTTTATTAATGACAGACAATAAACAGAACCATTGGCTTTTCTGAATGTGATCATCAGCTCATGATGTCTGCACAATATGGGGATATTTCATTCTGTACAGGAATGTAGATAAGATCTCTTTTTAATTAGATGGCTAGAAAAAAAAAGATCACTTCAGGGAGTGAAATGTGCTTCAAGGTCTTAGCTGAGCTTTTAAGTCCATTTGATGGAACCATCAGACATATTTACCATCCTCAGTCCTTGGAGGTGAGTGTTTGCTCAGAGGTCTGGGACTGACTTTTCAAGGGGCTTGCACACTGCAGGTATTCAGTATAAATTCATACGCATCGAGCACTCAGACAAAGAGAAGTGTGGAGGAACCTGTGTCCCAGCTCTTTATACAATGCACCTCAATTGCCTGAGAACAGAAGACGTCTGTTTGAGAGCCCTACATTGCCAGTCCTTTACGTGGTTTGAATTCATCATTTTAAGAAAGGGGCTGAGAAGAGGAGAGGAGCAGGAGCAGGATAGTTTATTGGAAAGTTGCTTTAGTGTTTGAGAAATGGAGGAATATGGTCGAATTGTACATCTCAGCTGTGACTTGCCACCGTCCATCACTTGGTGCCTTAAGAGTCACTGGGATTTTTGTGGTGAGTGCAGCTTGCTGCAATCTCAACTTTTGTTAATGTATAGGCATTCATCATCTGCTGTTCATTAACACACATATTGCTAATGCCTGGCAATGGGGAGAACATTTTTCTAGAGTGGGGTCGAAAAACTAATTATTCACCATATGGTAGCTGGCTCAGCAACAATTGCTGAAGCCATGGAAGCAAAAGGATGTTGGCTGGTTGATTTCTTTGGGCAGTTTGCACAGTGATGACTCTCTTGACACATGCCATTCATGTGGCCGCTGCATAACAGATGGGCTAAGGCTGGGAACTGTGGAAAAATCATGGCAGAGATCTGGTGGCAGCCTCTGTCTTTTTATCCTTCAGAATGACTTTGGGTCACGTGGGCTGTGAAAATAACAAGTAGGGGATTGTGCTCTGAGGATTTCCCTGCTTCTTTCATAAAGCCAGAGCGTAATTTTGACTGCCTTTTCGTATTTTGTTTATTAAAGGGATCAGGGTTTTAGATGAAAGAGATTACTTGGTTTGTGGTAGGGGGCTGTGCTGTGCCCATGACACTTGGATCATTGTTAGCAGCAAAAATGCTGGCAGTTTGATAAGGGATAAGAAAATGGAGAGGTTTTAAATTAAAATTTAAATTACTCCTTATTTGTTCTTTTCTCATTTGTAAATCTCACATAGGCAAGTTAAGATAAGAGCTGTTTTAGATTCAGAATACTCAAACCTGAAATGAGTTAGTGTTTTTTGCAGAGGAGCTTAGTAAGGGAGGGTAAGATTAATTTGAGCATGTTGCCTTTGCAACTTGTATGCTTTCTGGATTTCATATCATCTTGACAGTGCCTGAATGGGGCAGGCACTGGAAGTTTCCAAGCAGAGATTTGGTGAACTTTAGTGCCATTCAGAACTAAATTGGGTGGGTTTGAATTATCTCCAAATTAAATTTGAACTCATTATAACAAGTAGTGGCAGTTGAGAATTTTCTCATGTCTGCTTTCACAAGAACTAGGAGAAAATGTTGATGAGCAGCAAATGCATTGCTTCTGAAGCTGCACAGCCTGCCCAGGTGGGTGCTGCTCAGAGTGGTTGTAGCAGACATAGGATGGGAAAGGGAAGGTGAGGTTAAAGCACGACAGCGCATGAGTGCCTGCATCAGGGAAGGTTGGCAGGTGAATCAGTCAGTCATTCAGGGTTTGTGTCCATCTTGCCAGGAATAAAAGACAAAGTTTCTTACAAAAAAGGTGGTAGGTGAGGTCCTCATTGGTAATGCCTTTCTCTAACCATTTCTCACTGTTTTATTTTGCCCAAACATACAGGGGGCTTCCTCGTAAAAAAAAGCAGCCAAACAACAAACCAAACAACCCCTCCCCCCAAAACACTCCCACAACCCAATTAAAAACCAACCAAAACCAAACAACAAAGCCCCCCAAAAGCAGAAAGATATTAAATCTTCTCACATAACAAACTTCAATCATTATTTTACAATTCACCGTTTTTGAGATTTCATTAGCAAATGGGTACTTGTGGCGTTACACCGTTGGATGTTCACAAGGAACACTGTAGTTTCTGTAGCTGTGTGTAGCAGAAATGGCAGAGTGACACTGAGCGGACTGTTGGGTGAACGCCACGTGGCTTTCGTAGTCCTCGGATCAGCCCTCATGGAAATCCCATTTGCCATTATTCCCTATCAAAGAAGAAGCCTGCTGGTTTTGGAAGTGGGATCTGCTGCTCTTGCGGTGGTTGGCTAGGGGCAGAGTCTTTGCTGCTTCACTGCCAGTACACAGAAGAGATTGAGCAAAAAGAAAAAAAAAGTGTTTTTATCTTGGATTCTCTTGTCAAAATTTACAACAGGCCAAGAGTAAGCAGCACTAGTTTTCATCTGGACACGAGACTTTCCCATACATGATCAGACGTTTTACTCACTTTGTCTCCTCTGTGAGAAAAATGTTCACTAGTCCATAACACTGCTGGCACTGAGAATTTCTTCTGGAGAAGGAATACACCAGTGCTCTTTATTCAATGAACTTCCTCATCAGCTCTTTTGCCAGCATTGTTCTGAGCAAGTGCAATGTGGGAATATTCTGCATGCTCCTTGGCTCTGCTGTGTATCACCTGCCTTTATAGGGTTTTGTGATCTCCATCTGTGATGGCACTTTTGCTGAGCCAGTGCTTACCCCTTCTCCCCTTAGTGGTTTCTGTATCTGAATTAGAGAGAGAGAGGGATGTGCCTATTTGCAGAAAGAGGTGGGTCCAGTAGAATATTAGGACCGTTATCCTATAGCAGTTTCCATAGAAAATTTCCATGTTCCAGTGGCCTAAGATCACTGGACTGCTAGAGGGCTGGATTTTCATATCACTGCTTCCCCTTATCTTCTGGAGGTGAGTCTAAATCCCCAGCTCCTAATCAAGTGTTCCTCCACATGTGCTCCACCTCCAAACCTGAGCTTTGAGAGTTCTCTGCTCACCAGCTGGAAAATGTCCCTCAGATTTTGCAAAGAGTTTTGTAATGAATTCTTATGGTTGCAATTCATAAATTTGAAGGCCTGCAAAATGTCATGGCTTATATAGTCTCTTTTCCCTTAAGAAAAATCCCAAAGAAGATAAATATTTATTAGGAAAATTCAACATATACAATGTACACACATACGCACTCCCATGACATTTTCCAGACATGCACATACATGTGTACAAGCATATCTTTAATAGCAAAATAATTTATTTTAAAAATATAAGGTGCATATTAAAAATACTTGGTCACAAAGATTGAAGCCAAAGAACCTGAATGTAAGAGCAGTCCTTTTTTAGAATGCCAGATGCTCTAGAACAGTGATAGAAAAACATTGCAAAGCTGTTTCTTCACAAAGTGTTTTTAATCTAAAAGATGATTTTGTAATGATTTCACCATATACCACCACTCATCTCCTTGACTCTTATCTGAGTATTGTACTAAAAGCATGTGAATTCTTTTTTTCACAATGCAATAAAGGAACTGTAATCTGTGTTCCTAGCCTGCTTCTGAAATATATTACACATACAAGGACAATTTTAGACTTCAAAATCTGAAAAACAATTTGGCATGAAGAAAGTGAACAGCCCAAGGATCTATGTCAGGGTCAATATCTCATCTTATGTTCCAGTTGCAGAAGACATAAATAAATTTTTCTCTCTGTTAGTAACTAATGAGCCTTTAACTGATACAGTTTTTCTTTTGTAAACAGTTGGAACACCACACAGTATGGGAAACACGAGATTTAATGCATTGACTGTTTTGCTTGAAGTGCTCTGGGGGACTGGAATGTGGCAGAAATATTTCACAAATGGCAATGTCCTGTTGACTGCTTAGGTTCCTACATGAAGTGGAGATGGGGATGGGTTACATGATGATTCCTTGTATGAAAATTAATCTTTTGCTGTGCATTGATACTTCTACTGCTCACTGAACACTTTTGGTTTTAAAGTTTGCTTCACAAATATCTTATCAAAGACTTCAGGCTTTTAAAACAAACAGTTGATGAGCACAATTTTTTTTTTTTTTATGAACAAAGATAGGTTTGTAGAAAAAGGTTTGGGTTTTTGTTTGTTTTTTGTTTGGGTTTTTTTGTTTGTTTGTTGGGGTTTTTGTTTGGGTTTTGTGGGTTTGGTTTTTTGGGGAGGACTTTTTTTTTAGATTAAACAAAATAACAGTACACTGAAGTGTAGGGTTTAAGTTTAGCTTTTGCTTAGCCTTCTCTGATGCAACCAACAAGAGAAGATGTAATGAAAAGCTTTCTTTTTCTGCTGAGGCACAAGATCTGCCATGCCCTTCATCTGAAGAACTGGTAAATGCTTGCCTGCAAAATAACCCTCTCTAAATTGCCATAAATTATGGGTACAGAGCAATGCAGCCATTTCTGGCAAAGAACTGGAGAGTTTGATGCTTAATTCAGTCCTCTTAAATCATATCACAGTCCTCTGCTGAAGTGATGGACTCACCAACTTGGATAGGATATGCTGTTTATTCTGTTGCTAGGCTAAAATGACTCTTACTTTAGAACAGATGAATTGTGTTTCTCTTATCCGTGTTTAATGCACATTTTATGTGGATTATATGAACCAAGCTGATTTAAAAGGGAGATTAAGTGAGGGATGTGCAGTGATCATATGTGCCTCTCAGTGTTAGGTTGAGTATTTAAAGCGTTACTGTGTATTTTTTTTTCTAAGTTCTTTCACACAGAGAGTAATAAGAATCCCCAGTCAGACTATAGGGTTTTTTATCTATTTATGTATTTATTTTTACAGGAAGTACATGTTAAATACTTCTTAAGTTAGCTTTGTTTCAGCTTTGGCAGCCTTATTTTCTGAATAATCACAAATGTTCAGCGGATGTATTGGCTTTACTACCATCTTCACCATGCTGAAGTGGTCCAGTATCTCAGTATAGTTTGTGAAATACACCACTGCTATTCTTCTGTCACACATTAGCAGTTTCAGGGCAATAAACAATGAAAAAAAGGAAAAAGGCAGTCTGGACATTTTTTCTGTATTTCCCTGTGTTTTATTTATATGTTTTCACCCTCAAGCAGTTGAGTTCAAGCAGATAGCTTAAATGGGAGATTAAGCAAGGCTTGTAAATACCTTTTTGAGGGAAACTCATCCAATTATTAAGTGTCCTTTTCCCAGGAAACAATTCAACCTGTATTTGATTTCAATTAGATTAGGGTGGAGAGTAAACTTCCCTGCTAGTAGTTATCAAGAAAATGTTATCACAAAACTAGCACTAACCACTGAACATGATTGTCAGAGGAGACCTCAGGGTGTCTGAATTCCCCCAATGAAGCAAAGAAATGCTATAGTTGTACTGCTCCTGAGTAATTTGTCTCATGGGTTTGTGAAGACTTCACGAGTGTGGTTTCTTGCAAACCCCTCTGGCAATGTAACCCAGTTGCATGTATCCTGACAACTTGCATGGCACTAGGTCCCTGGGTTTGCCTCGGCACTCAAAATCAGTTTAACCTGGAACCCTGGAAGGCTTTTGGGTTGTGTTTAGTGGTTGGAGTTTAAAGCAGGTTGTTCAGATTAGCTGCAAATGGCTTGGTGGGGTTTTTTTTGGCACAAATAAGGTGAATCCCATTACAATGCTGTCAATACTTCTGTGGCTTTATAAACCTGTCCTCATCCTAATACCACAAAATGCCTTGCTGATTATTTGATCTATCCACCTTTTCACATACTCCATTTGACGTCTGTCTCAGTGTCAGCTTTTGGTACCACCTGTCAAATACACCTGAAAAAGACTGATAGTAAACAGGTCTTGTGGTTTTCTTCGATTTGCCAGACAGTGTGTAATGTTATTCCATTTATGATAATGTTCTCTGCATTTTAGAAATAATGCTTGATGAATTATCTATGGATATGAAACCATCTTACACTGTATGACTTTTTGGTGATGTGCTTCAGTGTTTCTGAAAGTTGGCAAAAGCACAAGTAAAGTGACTGGTGAGCAGAATGCTTTATGATAAGAGTATGGACTGTCAGAAAAGATGTCACACACTTGTATGTACTTTGAGAGTCTATATAAATCCTCACAATTAAATAGAATAAGTGTTTGTAAGTAGGTTGATTTTATTTATTGTGTTGGTAAACTTACCAAACACCTGATGTGATGGACACTGGGATCAACAAAAATTATAAAAGTGAGAACAATGACAAACCAGAGGATGTATGAAGGAATTGTATTTTCCTAGTGGTTTAAGTGTTAGTGGTACCCTTGTGGCACAGCAGAATGGGAATGCAAGTATTTGTGGTATGCAGACTTTGTATATAAAAAGACTCACTTTTGGTCCACCACAGCTTAGATAAGAAGTGGTATTTTTTAATTCTTGTATCTTTGGTCTCATGTAGATTTATAACAGTCTGGTAAACAAACATGTATGGGATACAAGGAAGCACACAGTCTCTCCTAGAGTCAGTAAATCCTGAGCTTAATGATATAGCTGTGTGATGTGTCTGTAACTGAAAGACAGGAATCTTATTTTCTCTGATTGCTTAGTGCAGATGACAGTTTTTCGTAACCCAAAAGTTGTTTCTGGCACCTTCCATCTGCTAAGGAAATACTCATGAATTGTATTGTGGAAAAAAAGTTGAAACTTAAAGAAAAATAAAGATTTTTTGGGAGAAAATATTGTTTTTCCCACCGCAGCAATTAAAACTTTACTGAGCCCATGTTTTTTGGTTTTGGTTTTTTTTTTTTTTTTTTAGTTTTGATTTTTTTTTCAAAAGGCAGAATTTGTTGGGAGGGGAAGAAATTGATCTTTCAAAAAACCCTCAACATTATAAAAAGTCAATATGTGTGCTGACAGCTGTGATGTGTTGATGTGGTGGCTCATTTCTGTAGCTGTCTAATCTTTGTTCTGAGAACATTACACAAACTTAGACACCCCCTAATTCATCTAATAAGGACCCACTGCCAAAACAAATTCCAGCTGTGAACATGCAATCGGTTCTGTGGCTCAAGAGGAAAGTATCTAATGCCTAAATGTAATTTTTGTGCATATTTGTCTATTTGGCTGTTCCCTTAGTCTTTGAACAAGTGCAGTTCCGCAGTCAGTGCAGAAGCTGATCCTGTCATACTAATAATAATGAAAATATTTGTTGTGTGGGATGTTTGAGTTTGCAGTTGGGTTTTCATGAGTGTTATCTCAGTGAAAACCAAATCCTCACGTATGGCTGTGAGGGTGCCATTTGTCTGGCAGGTGGGTGTCCCCCTGAAATGCAGGTGGGAGGTGTGTGCAGCCTGGGTGGGGGTGGCAGGGACTGACTGCTCACTGGCAGGTTGATCCCACCTGACCTACCTAGGGTATGAAGGTGCACCTCCAGAGCAGGGTGCTCTCAGGGGATGCCTGCTTATAGGTGACAATCACTCTTCAGTGCTTGCAGGTTAATGGGAGGTCTGCAGGAGGGGTCCCTTCCCACTAGTAGCATGTGGTGGCACAGATGTGGTGGCAGGATTTCCTCCTACACACTGACCCTTCTGGGAGCCTCAAACAGGACTGTTCTGGTGTCTGCTGACCTCCATGTGCAGCCTTGGAGCATGGGACACTCTCCCATGGGACACACAAGTTAGTGGCCAAACCTGTAGGGAAGGGATCCCCAGGGAAGGGACCTAAAACAACCATGTAGACAAACTGCCTGATAAATTCAGGGATAATCAAAAGTTAAAGCATGTTGTTGAGAGTTTGTTCAAATGTCTCTAACACTGGCTGGCCTGGGGCATTGACCACCTCACTAGGAAGCCTCATTGCTTGACCACCCTCTTGAAAGAGAAATGCTTCTTGATGTTCAGTCTAAACCTCCTGTGGCTCAGCTTTAAACCATTCCCACACATCCTGTCACTGGGTACCAGGGAGAAGAGATCAACACCTCCCTCTGCACGTCCTCTCCTCAGGAAGCTGTAGAGAGAAATGAGGTTGCTCCTCAGCCTCCCTTTTGCAAACTAGACAAACCCAAAGTCCTCACTGCTCCTCACTCCATTCCTTCCAGCTCTTTCACCAGCTATATTATGCCCCTCTTAACCCATCTGAATACCCCTACATCCTTTTTAAATTTTACGGGTCCAGAACTGCACACAGTGCTCAAGGTGAGGCCGCACCAATACCGAATACAAAGGGGTAATCACCTGTTTTGACCAGATGGGTAAATTGAATTTTACTGGGCAGTCAGACAGGAGAAATACTTTCAGAAATACTTAGCTGAAACATAACATATTAATGAGAAATAATAAGGTCCAGATGCAGTTAATGTACATTACCTGTACATTATCCTGCAGTGTTCTGGTTGCACTGGGACAAATCATAAGCCATCCATGGACAACAGGACATTAGTAGCCCTTAGGTCAGCTGGGAGTTTAAGTCAGGGCAGCTGACCCAGGCTGACTTACTGGTGTATCCCACACCAATTACTTCATGCTTATTATCATTCCCAACACAAGGACATGTAGCTGTTTAAGGAAGTCCAGAGAAGGGCCACCAAGATGATCAGAGAGGTGGAGAGTGTTTCAAACTGAAATAGTGTAGAGTCTTGTCTTTGGTCACAGGAGTGAAGAAATTAGTGCCAGTCCCATGTCTTCACCTCATGAAGAAGCCATACACTGCAATGAGGTCACCCCTCAGCATCCTTTTCTCCAAACTGAACAATCCAAGTGACCTCAGCTGCTCCTTTAAGTCATCCCTTCCAGACCCTTCACCATCCTTATTGCTCTCCTTTGGATGCCCTCTAACAGCATGTTATTCTTGTCTTTCTTAGGAGCACCCTTCTCTCAGAGCATGTGTTCAAGTATTTATTAGAGCAAAGGGGAGCTGCTTGGAAAGAGCCTTGATCAAAAATGCTGTTGCTCTGGTGCCTGGGAAGTCACAAACTTGGGCTGAAAAACGAGGAGATTTTACAGAAGTGTGTCATATTTGTATTTTCATTTTGAATATGTATCTGTGCAACCCTGCTGTACATAGAAGATCTGTTAAAACCAAAGTACCCAGTAGATAATATTATCTTTCTGGCCTCTAACTGTTTAGTGGGGCAGAAAATGGTTGAGAAGCCAGTATTTGTTCAGTGAACAAAGGAGCCAAACTATTTAATTAAACAAAATGAATGAACACTGATAATGGAATTTTCCTGTCATGTATTAATTTTCCTAAAGAGACCTCTAAAACAATTGTGACAGTTGCATCCCTTCCATGACGTCTAAGGGCCAGACTGTGAATGTCATATAGTGAGAAATAGTTGCTGATATAAGTATTCAGCTAGTGTCACCTCACTGGCATTATTTTCATGCCTGCTGAAGCAGTAGTTGAAGATTTTAGCTGCTACTCTATATCCTTTTTATTTTGGTTTTCCAATGCTTTCACAAGTGAGCTGTGTGTTACTGAGCCTCAAAACCAGAGCTCAGTTGCTGGCTGCCTGTTACTAGAAAGCCAATACAAGAGGTATTGTGGGAGCACTACCTTATGGGAAGAGCTGTTGTTCAGCCTAATTATTACAGATTATTAGGTTAATTTTTTAATTGAGTAGCCTAATTAAAGTAGCCCCCCTACTAGCAGTTAGGAAGAATATATCTATTATCTTGAGTTTTCTTTCTCCACTGCTGCTACACATTCAGCCCTTGCAGAACTGCCATCGAGGAGGAGGAGGAGTGTTCAAAGTGATCACTACGTTAGCATCAGTTGCCAACTTTCAGACATATTCTGACAATAACAGAGTTTGACAGAATTTTTAAAGCATTTTGCCCTCCTGTTTTAGGGCGATGATGGATGTGCCATACAGATGACCTTTACACAAGGCTGCATGCTAATATTCAGAACCGTGCTTTTGTCTGTCTGGGACAATGGCTGTCATTAAGAAAGCTGAGGTTGCCAATATGCCCCCGTTTTAGCTCCGGACCCTTCCTGATTGGGCACCGGGAAGCATCATGTGCCTTTGACTGAAATGACATGGAAGATGTATGGTCCAAGTGCTGTCCTCAGCACCACTGCTGTGATGGGAAGAAAACCACTCTGACCCAAATAGACCTGTGCTCAAACAATGTCGCACCAAACGAAGACAACATATTGGGAAGAAAAATGCTTGTAAACTGTGTGTGCTGGAAGATGTATTGGCCAGACGGCCATAGGGCAATCTTTGAACTATTGAAATCTTTAGAAATATTGTTTAGTTCCCCAACAATACTTACAAACCTAATTAATCAAGCATAGATGGTTATTTTCAGTCTTTACATACTGCATCATTTTGAGACAAGAATAGGGCTGTCATTTCTTTTGCTGACCACTTCCCAGGTGCTTGTTGGCAAAAGCAGTGTTTGAACATATATTTCCAAACAAGTACTCAAATTACAGCCTTGAGATAGCCCCTGGCCTTCTCCTAACCTTTATTATGCTGTATGTTTCCATATTTTTGTGCATTTCTTGGGCCATGACGCTTAATTTTCTTCTTATGTTAGTTCATTTTATATTTAAGAATTTCTGGGAAGAAATTTTACATCTCTTTCAGAATATATTTTGAACCTGATAAACATAATGAGTGATGTAGCAGCTAATGACATCACGTTAGTGTCAAATCGTCTATGTATGTGTACTCTCAAGAGGTGTGCAGATAAGAAATTCAGTATAAGACCTATTCTTTCTATTTTTTTGTGCCCTAGTGCTTCTACTGTAGACTTATTTGTAGAAGCTCTTGGGATATACTCATGCCATGAATTCCTCTTGAATTGAGCATAATCTAAGGACTTGAATCTCTTTGAAAACTCAGACTATTTGAATCCACAATCCTACAGCTTTCCAGATTCTGAAAACTAATTTGTACAGACATTAAACTATTTATGAAAATGTTAAAAACTTTAAAATTCATCTTAAAGAGCAAGAACCATAAAACATTGCCTCTTGTTATAGTTAAAGTCACCAGAATGATATTTCAATAGTTAAAATCCAGCTCTCACTGGTATTTTATAGTCACAGTAATATGTCCAAATGGCTTACTGAAATAAGCTATTCAGAAAAACATGTATTTTACATCACATCTGATCTTGGACTTGACTGTAAATAAACAGTCAGGGTTAGAATCATGTGTATGAACTGCCCTCAGAGGTAACACCTCCCCAATCCAAGGCTTGTTTACTATAGTAATGGACATCCTTAAGTACATGCTTCATTGTATTTGTATGCAAGGCAATGAGATATACCCATAAAATATGTAACTACCGATTGTACCCAGGAACTTTTTTGCAATTCTAAGTATAAGTATTAATTAATATGAATTTCATGTTTGTTACTCGCTTTTTTTAAAAGCACTGTTTTTAGCCTCCCCCCACAGTAATCTCATGTATGCATATTTAATATAATAAACTGTCCATAAAAAAAGAAATCCCTCCCAGGCAGGCTTGAGATGCTGTGGGAAAATGTTCAGCCGTCGCTTGTCAAGGTCTGCTGCACAGGGAACATGAGCGTCCTGTGGTAGAAATCTTCTGCTTTTCAGAAATGCACAGAAAGAAGCCAAATAAAAAGCTGTTCTGATCAGGCTAGAAATACTGAATTAATGTCTAAAATGAAAAGCAATCAGAGGTATGTGAGTCTTCAGGGTTTGTGCACACAACCTGGTTGTGAAGTAAGGGTAGCTGTGTGGATCTGCGGGCTAATTTTAAAGATGCTGAGCTGCTAGATCTAAGCAGACAGCATTGCTGTCTCCAAGCACTCAGAAGTCATGAACATGAACTCCTTGCTTTGCATTTAGAAATTCGGGATCTTTTTTTTTTTTTTTTTTATTCTGCAAGAACTGGAAGGGCAATATTTTCATGTAAAAGGGAAAGAGAGGTGGTGAGTTAATAACTTTATATTGATGGTTGCTGCTCCACTGTATAGCATTTTAAATTCTTTCTCCACCTTCTTTCAAGCAATTTTAGAGAAGAAATGGGTTGTACCATCACAGTGCTTCCTTGCCCCCTCATCCAGGATGGCTTCCTTGACAAGCTGAGGGCAAAAAGAACACAGACCTCCTTGGATCCTCTGGGCCAACATGCATACACTTAAAGATGATGCATTAGCTGTGCTACTAAAGCTTCTGCTCACTGGGGAGAGCAGAGGTGCTTCCTGGGGCTGTGAGAGGAGTAATGCCCAGGTTAATGCCTGAGAGAGTAGGCTGGGCCAGGTAGATGTTAACCCCGTTTACCTCTTTCTTCCCCATATGAATCCATTTTTCCCATTTTTTTTTTTTTTGGCTTACTTTCAGTCTTGTCACCAAACTCTGCCCATCTGAGATTTCTCTGCGGCATTCTTCAGAAACCAGTTACACCACTTGTCACATTTTAAACACAAATGAAAAACTGATTTTTAGAGTCTGTTATCCCTATGTTGGAACTCCTTTTTCTCCAAGACCAATTTAAATATTGATAATGCTGGAAAATGGATATTTCGCTCATAAGGAAGCTTACGATTGAGCAGTAAACCTGAACAGTTTAGTTGTGCGATGTTACTCTGGCTGTTCAGTGACACAACATGTTTGAGTCCCCAGTGGCCTTATGATTCAAATTATGTTTTGTTTACTGTCTCAGTATACCCATCCTCAGATGGGGGTTGATATGCTTTTCTGGCCCCACTATGGTAGGAAGATAGGCAGTACCTCCTGCATCATGAACAAACCTTCTACCTGCACAAGTTAGGCAGGTTTGATGTACCTTTTTGTGCACACAGTGAGAATAATGTATGTCTTTCTGGGTCTTTTTCTCTATACATCTATATGTCCGCTCAGCTGCTGAGCAAAATCCTCACTCGGGTTGTTTTCTTACAGAAAGCTGCTCAGCTTTTTTCTCCTCTGCCAGGGTTCCCTCAGCCACGGGTGTGTAAGGAGACAGGAGCAGCATCCAAAGCTGCCAACTTGCATCACGTACAGGCTGCATCTAGGTGGCGGAGGGCTGGTGACAGCACCCCCAGCATCCCTAGTTACCATAGCACTGGAGACATTCCCCAGGCTTCTTCAAATTCTGTGGAAAAGAGAAATGCTCGGGGCAAACACCTTCTTTTGCATAAATTTGGCATGACTGTCTCCTTCGCCACTGGCCTGTTCTTTCCACTCATCTCACCACAAAGAGGTTAATAAATGTTTACTTTTTTTCCTGTTTCCATATGGTTTGTTCACAGGCTTTTGCTTGTGCATGTATGAATGCTCACTTGCATTGACTGCTGTGAGGGAATTGTTCTACTAATGCTGGCCATCTTCAAATCAATGCCGGCACATAACAACAGAAAGTGCCTCAGATGTAGTGGTTTCCACAGGACTATTGTTAAGCTTTTGTTAAGCATTTTTGAACCTAATAAATAATGTCAAAAGTCTCTATCCTAGCCAAAAATGTTCCTTTTGAATCAGTTCTAATAGTATTTTTGTTCTGCAATGTCTCCTAGTGTTGTGAAGAATTTGTGCCTCACAATAGGAATCTGGTATATCGCGTGCCGCTTTCCCATTATTTTTTAAAAAATAATTTATTTATTTTGAGATGCGAACTTGTCTTTCCTGGGCAGATATTCCAATTTTTTTACCTAAATGTTAGTTTTTCTTGAATAACCATATCACTTCAAGACTACAGGAGGACCAATCTTAATAATGATGGAATGAAAGGAAGGAAAGCAAATAGCTGAACTTAATTATATGCTATTTTAGTGAACTTCTTTGGTTTTTGTTGTATAACTCCTAATTAAATTAAATCTAAAGCAAAGTTTTAACAATTGCTTTATGCACTGAAAAACAATGATAGCAATTGTCAAAGATGATAACAGTAGTCCCCTCTGGCAGTAATATCTATTAAACTGGACCGTAATAACTGTTTATTTTAGAAAATACTCTAATTGGAGATTCACTGTTATTTATTTTCTCTTATATAGTACCTATTAATAACAAACGAGATGTCCTCAATTTGTGGTTTAATTTGAAGATAATTGTCCCATTTTTGTGGTTCAATAGCGTGAGGCAAATAGGTTGAAACATATTTACTAGACATATTTTATTTCTGTGCATTTTACGTTTCTTATTTTAATTAGGTCCTAGGAAAAAATGCCAAACATCACATTTCTGTGCATTCAGATTCTCTGTGGCACCAAGCTGTTTGATGCAATCTATATTAAATAACTGTTTATACAGGTGGTTTTCTTTAGTCATCTCATTTCTGATCAGTGCTAAAAGAGACATTTTAGCTTGTTTTCTGGCTACAGTAGAAATAAACATGAGAGGACCTACAGCAGGAACCTCTTGCTTGTAGTTTTACTTGGCAGGGTCTGAAACAAATTTAAGCTCACTGCAGTTGCAGTGGAGAATGAAAATCCATTTGGGGCTTGATAAATCAAGCTTCTGATACTCTTGACCATACGTCAGTGGTTTCATGTCTGTGTTTGTTTTCTTTTATAGTTGATTCTCTGAAAAAGGAAAAGGAAAAGGAAAAAGAAAAGGAAAAAGGAGAAAAAGGGAAGAAAAAGGAAAAGGAAGGAAAGGAAAAGGGAAAAGAAAGAAAAATGCAGCAGCTGTATTGGACAGGATAGATACAATAATGGTTTTGAGTATAGTTGTGTTTTTCTTCTATGTTACAACATAAGAAAAAAGTTATATTGAACTTTTTCCTAATATTTGAAAAGTCACTGTAATTTTAAATGGCAGAATTCTTTCCTTCTGAAAAATTCTGCTTTGCCTGTAAATGTAGGTGGATCTAAATGAGATTTAGTGTGAGGTTAGAAGGTTAGGGTTAATTTAGAATTGTTATATGTTACGCTAAAGCTGTAATTCTAACAGCTTCAAGTTTTCATTGTATGTTCTGTTGATCAACACTGAAAAACTGCCTCAGGTCGTGACCAAGTCCCCAAATCCATGATACAAATGCTGACATTGGTCTACTGTAATACAGGGGGAAAATAATTCTGTTACAACTGAGCACAAAAAAATACTACAGCCAAAGAAAAGAGGCTGTAAGCAGCACCATTCTCAACACCTTTATCTGTGTCTACAGTCAGAAGGCCTATCACAATATTAACACAAAAATAGTGGAATAGCAGTTAGCTTTTTAAAATAGCTGGATTACTAACCACTGTGCCAGAGTATAAGGCCACTGCAAAATGCAGGAGATATTTGTCTTTTGAGGGTGAAATCTGCTGCTTGTCTGCCACTGTTATCTTTTTCTTAAGGACATTCCATCTCAGGAACCTGTCCCTGTTGTTAGGAGGGACTGTGGTGGGAAGTACCTGTTTTAGAGGCTTTGCATGCTGATGGTGGGGGCTGCCAAGCTCTGATGTGTGGTGGCTTCTCTGTCACTAAAAGTGGGTACCAGGCTAAGGCAGTGGGTAAACTTCTGGCTGGGAATGGGGATGCCCAGCTGTGTCCCCAGGAAACAGGCTGGCAGGGACCTGCATGGTGATCTTTGGAAAGGCTTTGGGAGATCTTGCTCCTCATTCAGCATTCTGATGGATAGTGCTCCAGGGTAGGCTAATTCCTACAATTTCAGTAGTAATAAGACAATTGGGGTCTTACCCCAGCTAGAAAAATTGATTAATAACAGTAATAATCATCTAATGGCATTGTCCTTTTTAACTCAGACTACCTGTAGCCATGCAAGGCTGAGACTCTTTCTGGCCATTGCTCTTGCCAGTGCCTTAGGAATTTTCTATGTTCTGTACTAAGACCATTTCTTATAATATATGTGTGGTCTTCTGAGAATTAATTTAGGAATCCTAGGAAGGATTCAAAGCCTTTTGTGGTGTAGATTGTCTTATGCATCTCCATTACTTTGTTATACATGGCAGTTGTCAATGTTAAACTGTATAGTTTGACTTCTTTGGTCTAAAGATATAAAGTGATCTCTTGGACCTCCTAGATAAAATACATTTTAATCTTTTTCCTTTTTCTTTCATTAATGATTGATGGAATTTTTATATTGCTGGAAAAACAACTTTGTTCACCCATGAAACATCTTTCCTTTGACTTGAGAGATCGATAGATTTCTACCTCTCCTTACTGCACACAGCATGCCTAATGTTATCAATCATGTCCAAATAAAAGGCCCTGTAGCACAGATGCTAGATACAGAATAGTCCTTCTCTAAAAAGCAGAGGCCTAGCTTAGACCTACAAGTTGGGTTTAGCTCAGCAATTAAAAATATGAAGGTTACCTGGTGAGCTGGAAAAGTGAAAGGACACACACAGAGCAGGGGAAAAAAATCTGTTTGTTGCTGTCAGGCATTGGCAACTAGTGGAAAACAGCAACAGATATGAGCAACCTGATTAACATGGTAAGTGAGGCAGCATCAGGTGTGCTAAGCAGTAGCTGTGAGCATTTCTGAGCCACTGACAGTGCGGTGGGTGCCCTGAACATCACATGCCAAAAATCCAGCTGTGACTACTGAAATGTCTCTGTGTCTGCACAGTTTGAAACTATACAAATTTGATTTGGACTGAGACTCACTGCCTTTCAAATGCAAACATGATATTTTACTTACAAGGCTGAGATCATGCATTTCACAGTAGCTTTTCTTTACACAAAATATAATTTCTGTGGGGAATCTTCATTATTTCTGGTGAGAGATTTCTTTTTTTAAACTACATTTAATTATTGCATAAAAACTAGAGGAAAAAAAATTTAAAAAAAGTACTGCTGTTGGGAGGAAGATGAAAATCTTGATTTTTAAATTAGACATGAGAATCTAAAGGAGAAGACAGTTGGAGGTGGGAGTTCCCAATGATGAATATTTGTAGTTTCTTTTGCTATGCTTGTTCCTGCGATTTGTACTTTCTGTTTTCCTGGAGACTGCAGAACTTCTCAGAGGAAACAGGAGTTCATCTCTTCTTGTCTCACCTCACCTTGCTTTTGCCTTCACCCCTGTAGAATGAACACCTCTGAACACTGCATGAAGCAACACCACCGTCATCTGTTGGCCACGGCTGCTCTTTTCCCTGCTTGTGTTGCCTTACCAATGACCTCTTCAGTTGCTCTGGTTTTGAAAACCTTTGCCTTGCTGTGATGGCTCTTAGCACAGCTCACCAGCAGAGCCCTGAAGAGGCACAGGGAGTGCTCTCAGGGCTTTTGCACTGCAGCTCACTGGGCAGACACCGGAGCTTCCCTCGGGCAGCAGGACGGGAGCCGTGTGAAACTCAGCCAGGAGTTTGGCTGCTGTTACGCATCATCTCGTGACTCTGTGCTTTTCATACCCCCGTGTGTTTTTCCTACCCTCTCTGCTGTGGGTCAGCTGGCAAAATTTTGCAGTGTGCACCTGGGCTTGCTGCCATTTGAACCTTGCTCCTAAGTGGAATCATTTGGAAAGACAAGGAGGGGACTGTATGTGATTCCTTGTTCTCGTTCGAAGACGGGCACTAATTTCTTGTGAGCATAGTGAGAGAAATTCCCTAGTAAATCAAAGGGTTTGTTAGGGGATTGAATGGCATGGGATTTGCCAAATGAATATATTATAGTCACAGATCAACAATTTCTCAGCATCCTCCTGAGAAAGCTGGCTGCCCACAGCTTGGACAAGCCTACTCTGCACTGGGTTAAGAATTGGCTGGAGGGTCGGGCCCAGAGAGTGGTGCTGAATGGGGCTGCGTCCGGTTGGCGGCCGGTCACGAGCAGAGTCCCCCAGGGATCAGTGCTGGGCCCAGTCCTGTTCAATATCTTCATCGATGACTTGGATGAGGGGATTGAGTCTATCATCAGCAAGTTTGCTGATGACACCAAGCTGGGGAGAAGTGTTGATCAGCTGGAAGGCAGGAGGATTCTGCAGAGAGACCTAGACAGACTGGAGAGATGGGCTGACTCCAATGGGATGAGCTTCAACAAGGCCAAGTGCCGGGTCCTGCACTTTGGCCACAGCAACCCCATGCAGCGCTACAGACTGGGGACAGAGTGGTTGGAGAGCAGCCAGGCAGAAAGGGACCTGGGAGTCTGGATTGACAGGAAGCTGAACATGAGCCAGCAGTGTGCCCAGGTGGCCAAGAAGGCCAATGGCATCCTGGCCTGTATCAGAAACAGTGTCACCAGCAGGTCCAAGGAGGTGATTCTGCCCCTGTACTCAGCCCTGGTGAGGCCACACCTCGAGTACTGTGTTCAGTTCTGGGCCCCTCAGTTCAAGAAGGATATTGAGGTCCTCGAACAGGTCCAGAGGAGGGCAACCAAGCTGGTGAAGGGACTCGAACACAGATCCTACGAGGAGAGGCTGAGGGAGCTGGGGCTGTTCAGCCTGGAGAAGAGGAGGCTCCGGGGAGACCTCATTGCCCTCTACAACTACCTGAAAGGAGGATGGAGCCAGGCGGGGGTTGGTCTCTTTTCCCAGGCAACTCTCAGTAAGACAAGAGGGCATGGTCTTAAATTGTGCCGGGGTAAGTTCAGACTGGATATTAGAAAGAATTTTTTCACAGAAAGGGTGATCAGACATTGGAACGGGCTGCCTGGGGAGGTGGTGGACTCTTCGTCCCTGGAGATATTTAAAAAGAGACTCGATATGGCACTCAGTGCCGTGGTCTAGTGACTGTGGTGGTAATTGATCAAGGGTTGGACTCGATGATCTCTGAGGTCCCTTCCAACCCAGCCTATTCTATGATTCTATGATCATTTCCACCTGGAGTCTCCTCCTGTCCACCATCAGACTTTTTCAAGAAAGAATACAGCTTCAGGTCAAATATAAAATGTTTATGGTCTTCTCGGAGCCTTAAATCAGAGTAGGAGTTTCCTTCTGGTCCTTGAAATGTTTTCATCCACTCAGCTTGTTTTATGTTTAAGTAATTGCCTAAAATCACCCTCAGCCATACACAGTTTTACAGTAAGGGTCAAGATGGGTGAGAATGTGTGACCCTCCAAATCCAGTTTGCTTGGTCCCCTATGCAACCCTTCTTGTAAAGGACAAATCGGACCAATGAGGTGTTACAAAATCTGGAATCCTCACAGTATAATTTAAATATTAAAAAAGAGAAGTGTTTTTCTAATCACCGTCAATACCATGTTCGATAGAAATTTGAGCCTTTGAGCTGTAAGAACTGCACCTTTTCCTAAAAAAATCTCAAGATATGAATATACCTAATCGATTTGATGGTTATATATGAAAAAGAACAAAGCTTTATTTGTTCTGCTAATGGCAGAAGTGAATTGTGTTGTGTTGTGTCAGTCAGGTGTACACACTTGAGATCAGAGGAAAATGCTTTTTTAGAGAGGAAATCCCCTGATATCTTATGAAAGCACTGGAAGCAGGTACCTGAAGGTGACATTTTAATCTTTTTTCCCCTCTTGTTATCCTCAGAAGTGTATCTGAAATGCATGTGCACACTAGCTGGATAAATATTTCATTTCAAGTGTATTATCAGGTGGATTTAACACCGCTGTTGTCATTAGTTAAAAGACTTTGAATTTTAGAAGTTAGTTATTACCTGAAACGACTTTCTGAAAGATTCTTTCAGAAAACTTCAACCTGTGTTTTATGTGAACTGTTCCTTCAGCTAGCCATCAGTCATGGAGCATAATTGCTTCTCTGAGTCGCATATGATTGTCTCCTTTCCCTGATTTGAGAACTGGATTTTTCTAAAAAGAAGAGTAATGAGCTCTGATAAAAGATTTTTCTGGAACATATGTTAATACATGAATACAGGAGAGTAGAAGATGTTGGAGAATTTGTTTGCCTTAATATGGTACAGACCTGTGTGAAAAGCACATGATTATGGCTGTCAAAAAAATAAAAGAAAAAGTTGCTGCTTGTGTAACTCTGCCTTTCACAGAGACACACCAGCACAAAATCTGACTCAGCCCAATGATATCAATCACAGGGAAATTAAAATCCTGCTTATACTCAAAATAGAAAAAAAAAACCAAAAAATCCAACCCACGCTGGTCATGAAAAGATGCTGTAATTTATATTCCATTTTCACTTTATTCAATTTGAACTGCTGTTACTGATATCTATACCCATTTATGATTACAAACCATTTTTTAATGCCTATCACTTTGTGAAAATCTGTATTTTTTTAGCTGGAATACAGTGAGGAGGAAGATATGATTTCTTATGAAGAATGTGAATTTAGATTCATTCTTAGTTCCTGAGAACAGGAATTCGCATATAGCAGTGCAACACAGTGTAGCTATTTTAAGAGTTTCCCTCCTGCCTTCTCCCGAGATGCTCCTGGCCCTGAGCATGCACAGGTTTCACCTAACCTGAGAGGATGACTCTCTGCAGCATCCCCATTTCAGGATCTCCAAGGCTGAATGTAGCTTTCCTTCTCTTTTGCCTCTGGCTGTGGCAGTCTGCTCTCATCCTCAACATCAGAACACAACAAGGGACAATGATTCCCTTTTTCTCCAGACTCCTGCCTGCTGAGAGACATGAGCCATGGAGAAGAAGTTGTCTTCTGTCTGCAGAGGGTGCAGACCATGGTTTTGTGAGGACGGAAGAATATGAGAGGAAATGGAGGAGGGAAACCCCAGCAATGAGACAGCCTGAGTTGCCTCACATTGCTGGTGAGGGGAGTTTTGTCTTCTGACCTCAGCCAAAGCATTTCCTGGGAAGTTGTTAGTCACATGTGTCTGAATTACACAGGAGGCCACCAATTGTGTAAGAAACATTCTTATCCCTATTTTGAATGGGCTAGTATGAGACTGCTTTTGCAGAAAGCCTAAAAAATTACAAAAGCTGTTGAAAACAGTGAATTCTGAAAGCAGCGCTGGTAATTTAATTGTATCTCCCATTGCTTTTTAGTATCAGATTATCACTCACATAGGACTGTAAAAAGCTCATAAAAGAACTACTTCTTAATTCAGAGGCAACTAATTGCAGTAGCAAGGATTAGTCTATGGGTTTTTCAGCTCAGCTTAAATTCATAGAAATGTTTGGTGCCAGATGAGCACTGAGACTTAGACAATTTTGAGAGTTCAATTTTTTTTGTTGTTGTTGTAATCCAGTGTATGAGTGTGAGGTAAAGAAACTGAGGAGTTGAAATAAGAATTCTGTCATTATCTGTAGTAACTGGACAGGGCTTGCTACAAGGCAAATATCCAGCAAAATCTCAGATGAAATAGGTTGTCAAAAACATGTTTGAAAAAGGTTTTATATCTGAAAGAAGAATCTGCAAACTCTTAAAAACGTTGACCTTCAATTAATACTTTCGAAATAGCTGTCTTTGATTTAAATAAAATAAAAGGAGGGGGAAAAAAAGAAAAATTTATAGAATTTTTCAGTGATAGGAGTTGCTTTTTCAATGGGAAAGAGGATAGTGGCTCATAGCATTTGTTACATTCATTATTTCTGACTCTTGTAGAATTGGACTTACTGATGCAAATATCAATTTTGAAATTCACTATGAATTTGAACTTCCTTGAGTCTCAACGAATTTAATTTTTCATGGGCTTCATGCATTTCATGTCCAACACCACTGGTGACTAAAGGAGAACCTTCTGGATTGTATTCCCAGCAGCTGAATGTTGGACTGTTGAGTTTGTGGAGATAAATCGTTGCACCACTTGAGAGGCCAGTTCTGAATCTTAGTGTATCTAGGAAGATGCAGGAAATTTCAGCCTCAGATTCAAGGATTTCCAAAATTTGAGGGCCCATTCAGTTTGATTGCAAAGACTCAAGAACAACTTTTGTCATCATTATTGTCTTGCTTGAAGGTTTGAAACACTGGAAAAGGAGAACTTGTCTAATAAACAACATATGCAAGACCATCACTGACCTAGTTCAGAAGTACAAGCATGTGAAAACAGAGCTGGCTTCTTGGCCCAGTGATGTTACTGGAATTTTTGCCACTGAATTCAGCAAAATTGAAATTTCAGTCATTTTTCCTGACTGAACTCTCTTTGCTGCAAATGCAGATGCAAATGAATATACTTCATTACTAGTACCGCTGAAGTGAGCCTTTCTTAGGCTTGGTGCCTAAGAAGCATACATTCCTAAGTAATGCTCCATTTAAGGATGAAAAACAAGCCAAATTTTAATGAATATCTAAGAATAAATTTAAAAAGAATTAGTTTTAGAAAAATAAATTACTTTAGATAAGTTTTTATTTCACAGATTTACTTAAGGAACTGAATTTGTGTGAATTAAGTCTGGAAGCTTTTTTTTAGAAATCATATAATTTGCATGTGAGCAAAAATATTTTTGCAATTTCCCATTTTTTTTTCCCTTCATACAGCTGGTATTGACAGAGAAGTAAATCCTTTTCATTACCTAAGATGTGCCAATTCCATCTAGCTGTGTAACACACACTAATTCTGGGGAAATGTGAAAGCTGGAAGCTGACAAATGAAAAAGTAATGGGAAAATGTACTTTCCTCTCAGGATGGCTGTTGTTTCCCCTTTTGCTTACCATTCTGTATCTCTCTCATCTTTTCTGTGCTTCAGATTCCTGTTGCTAAGAACTGACATATCTAGACTGAAATTCACCACTTGTTCTCTTCTGCTGCTAGTTTTTAACTCCATTTCACCATGTGATTACATCAGTATTTTGTGTTGCTCGCCCCATACTTGCCCAGTTTAAAGATGTGCTCTTTTAGATTTTTTTGTGTGTGACTTTAACAATGTTCTGTTCACATTTCCTTGGATAGACCCAACAATTGCTTGTTGACCCATTTTAACCCCTTTTGAGCATCATCTTCAAAGTGTAACTGTCCTTGACAATGAAAGAGACCTTCCTATTGTCTGGTCCTTCCAGGCAATCTTTAGCATTGAGTTAAATGGCTTTCAGATGGAGGAGTTGGCTGGAAGGAAGAAGACAAAGTGGTCTGTTGTTTCTGAGTGACTTTGCTAGAGTTTCCCTTTTTTCTTTTAGAATGGTGCATTTCTATAGAAGATGACAGACGTTTTGACAGGTGCAATATGCTTTGAACTGTTGTGTCAGATAATTCTTTTGTCTTGCTTTTTCCCAGAAGAGTGGTACGTCTCCTTAGGATGCTGATATGCATATTGTTTTCTTTTCATTTAGTGTGGTGAAGCCTTCCATCCTCCTTTTCTCTCTCCCTCTCTCCCTTTTTTAATGGCCCTTTGCATATATGTAGCTAACCCAGATGGGTAGGCGGAGTGACAATGTCTTACACCTCTCTTTCCAACCTCTTGGTCATGATAACTGACATAACTCAGGCAATTATAATGGCAATAGATATTTTATTTCTTTCTTAACACTCTTAATGTTACCACAGAGCTGAATTCCAAGGTGGGTAGTTTTTGGTTTTGTTTTTGTTTTGTGTTGGTTTTTTTTGTAGTGCATAGAGGGTATCCTATTTTAGGTTTAAACAGACTTTCCTACTATTACCTTTGATGTTTTCTTTTTATTTTCAGAATTAACATCCCTTGTTTTGGTTGCCTGGGTATGACTCTCATTCATTGTGTCATGAATGACATCCGTGTTACTGAAAGACAACCTGACCCTGAAAAATTGAAAACAAGATCTTCTTTTGCAGTTGCTTCACATGCCATAAACTCAATGGGGAAGAGAAATTTAAAGGCTGCCAATCAAACAGAGGAATGGACAACATAATTTACTGTAACAGGGAGAAATGTCTTGGAAAGATTTGCTTTGTGAAACCTTCCAGAATATCTGAGGACTTAATTTGATAGTTTATGGCATGCATGTTTAAAATATTTGCACTAATATTTTAAAAAGTCAGGGACTAATCTAAGTCAGGGAGTTAAATCTCTGTAAACTGTTGTTAGGTGACCTGGTTTCCTAAAATGTCAAGAACCAATCAACTTCTGTAGTTTCCACAGACATCTTCTCAGTTCTGAGGAAATCTTTAGAGTATTTTACTCTAGTGGTTTAGCATGCATGAAAATAGAAAAAATATACCTGTTATTATTGCAAATATAGTGGGTAATCATGTTAAAAAATATGATTTCTGCTTCTGAAATTATAAAATTTATGGGAAGCAATTGACTGGTGCTTGTGATACTCCCAACAGTGGATGGCTATTTTTGTTTCTTCACTAGTAGATACCTTGGTGCTGAGAAGTGTTCTGCAGAAGTTCTTGAGCATGCGAAATCAATTGGTCTGAAGTACATGGCTAAAGTGTTGTCTGAAATGCTGTCTGCTGCCATAGTACTAATTCTTATTAGGACAGAGTCCTAATAATTTTTATTCTCGAAGTTAAAAGTTTTTCTTTGGAATCATTGACATTTTCTGTCTCTCTAGCTACTTTTTCCAAATAATTCTTGTTTATATTGTAAGTCTTCCTTTTGTAAGTCAGTCCTTCAAGTGACATACAAAATCTCTCTATTTTAGCAGCTATTCTGAGCTGAAAACACAGTAGTTTTGCCATCCATGGTCTATGCTCACCTATCACCACTGGCGTTTGTTTTCATATTTGTTCATGTATTGACTGATAACTTGTTGAAACTCCTTATGTCACAGGGAGTGAACTGTGTGATTTTCTATATGTAGAAAATATGTTTTCAGCACTGAAAAATTCAGATCAGATTTTTGTAGATGTATGTGGTAGGCAGCTGAGAAGAGGTTCTTAGGAAGATTGTTGGATGGTCTTAACAAGAGACCTATTTACTACTGCAGTCTCTAATTAATATGTTTCACGGAAATTTCTCATCTTGAGGGTGCTGAAGTCATTCAGGGAAAAGCCAAATGGCAGCAGTGTTAAATTGCTTCAGGCTCTTTTGCAAAGGAGAGTATTTCTGAAGGTGGAAAAATTTGGTCAAGGGACTCACAAGACATGAATCTCTTGGGATGATGTGCATCACATTTGGTTTTATGGTTTTCCTTTCACTGTTAGAAGATGTTGCATAGCTGAATAGGCTGAAGAGGTACCCACGCCTTTTTCACAGGAGTTCAGAGTAAGCATGGCAGAATCCTTGTTATGGTCATCAGGGAGATGGTTATTTATTACTTGATCACTATCTGAAATGTCCATAGAGTTCTCATCATCAAGATAAAGATGGTTGCTCTTTTGATTAGGTCTAGTAGGAAAATATGCAAAGAGTTCTCACAGGCTGCTGATGTCTCTAAATATGCCCACTGTAACAATTCACAGGCTATACAAACTTCATGGTTGTCAAGTGTTCTGCTTGCCCTTGCCATATAGACGTCATGCTTGTCACTGGAGATAGAATGCTGTACCTTCTGCTCCAAAAGCACAGGCTTCTACTGTCAGCATTGGTATCGTGTTGTGAGCATGGGGCGACTATGCAAATTGGATAACATAATGCTGCTCATATGGGAGCTGATTGTGCTAATTCCCATGTTAATCCTGTGAGTGAATGCAGTGGGAATGAGATATTCACCCCGAGGCTGGTTGAGGCCTCTGAGCCACTGAGAAGAGCTGTGCCTGCTCTCCAGGTAATCAATTTGGCTCCCAAGTGTTCACTTGAAGATGCACCTGCCACCTGATAGCATTTCCCATTACTATCAAAGTGACAAGTGTGAAATAGTCTGTAAGGAATCCACTGATGAAAAGCCAATTAAAATCAATTGGGAATCTCTCCCCCAATGTGGTAAAAGTTGGATCACACCATTAGCAAGAAAGCCATGCTAGGAGTATCCCTTGCCATAGCAATCATTTCATCTCTGTGGAAAATAACACTGGACTGATGTATGCGACAAAACTTTAAAATCAAGTTTCTAAGTCAACATTTTCTTGTTCAAGTTCCGACTGTGTTTCAAGGCATGATTGTAAATCTGCATCATAAAAAAGCATAAAAGGCATAAAAAAAGACACAACAAAGGCTTGAGTCCATTTAGTAGAGATTCCTGTCAACAACATACACTTCTGTGTAACTAGGTTCAAATAAAAGGCTAGGCCCATAAATTTTCATCTTCATTATTGTGTAGGTGTACATAAATTTCTCTTATCAATCATCTCAGTTCTGTACTGATTTGGTGTTGTTGATATATGGTCTAAGTATTAAGATGTCCTTCTAACCCTGCATCCGAACCTTCTTGTCAAAAGGTAATCCCTTTTACTAGGTAAGGTTAGTCTCAGATGGTGTAGCCTGCAATGTTTTTTCATTTATGGATGTTTTTCCTCATGTAGGAATTTAATAATGAACTGGAAGAAATGATGCACAAAGGCCAAGCAGAAAGTTCTCCTAGTTGCTTTGAATCCTGCTGAAGTATTTCATGTAGGAGTTAGATTATTTCTAAAAATGATTCTGAAAGACTTCACACTTTTTATTAAGGCAGATTGAAAAAATTCTGTTTTCATGTGTTTTCATTTAGCAAAATTTTGATTTTAGAAAAACAATATGTTCCTCAGAATCATACTGATTTGATTAGCATTTTAACTAAAAATTCTCTACTGATTTTTTGCTTCTAAGTATAGACTACTGCGTTCCACATTTACGTGTTCATCAATAACATAAAATGATTTATGTTAATATACAACAAAATAAAAACAGTGAAATATCACTGAGAAACATTTGATAACCAAAGAAAGAATCCATCATTGTATAGATGTCAGCAACAAAATTTTGTCATTCTGATTCCATAGGAAATATCAACATAACATATTTTAAGTTAGAAGTATACTAAATGCTGCCCATCACTTTTTCATTTCAGGTATCTCAGACTTGAACATGACACAGAAAATCAATAAACAAGCAAGTATGTCTTCCCCTTTGTTCCACAAAGTTTAGTTTAGGTTTCTGGTTCAGGTTTTCTTGCTTTTCTTGCTTGACTGGGAATTGAAATCAATCACTTGGCTAGGGTTTAATCTTCCTATTTGTAGTCTTAACGGTGGCTACTAGCATTAGTAGGGTGCTTGATGAGTAAATTGAAGGAATTAAGCTCTCACTATTTAACTGGGACTTATATTGATGATGTCAATTGATTCTAGTCTAGATCACCTGGTCCTGGAACATAATTTTATCTTGATGATGACTGTGGAGAAAAGGATGGCAAAAGTAGACATCTTAATAGTGTGTTGCAAGAGATATAATACAACCCTTAAAAAACACAAAAAAAAAAGGTGAAATGATTTGAAAATCCCCTTTTCATTCTCCTTATATCAAAAACCTATCTGTGAAATGTACAGTGGAATGCAAACAATTCTTGGACACTGTCTCTTTCCTGTTAGCCTACCTTAAGTCAACACTTAGAAGCTCTGTATGTCAAGCACAACCAAGGCACCTACTTTGCATAGACTGCATGAGTACTCATGCAGAAAGTGGAGAATCTGGATACTATGTACATTCTTTAACCTCTGGTTTGCTGAAATTAATTAATTTTATGACATATTTTCCTTTCTTCTCTCTTAAGAAGCCATAAGTGGTGACATTTCTTAGGAATTCTGATAAGTATTCACAGCAAATTCAGCTAATTTCTGCAGATGCCTTTTTATCCTTTCAGAAAATATCTGTGTAATTAACACCATTTTTTTGCCTGTTTGGACCAAGCTTTGAGCATCATTTATGTATGGAACAATGAAAGAGTGGATGGTATCAGACTTTCTTTGCTCAATAAAGAGGAAAAGATGCACCATAAATGTATGATTAGAATGATTTGGGAACAAAACAAAGTTTCAGAAAATCTTTTAGGATATAAGAGGCAAATCATTGTTGGAGCTACTAGCACCAGCATAAATGATAGGAAGACATTTACATAAACAACTCTTTTGTTTAGAGGGATTCTGATCTTTACTTGGACAGCAATTAGTATAATTGCCTGGAAATATATTAAATCCAACAGACTGGCAAGGTACTCTTGTTGAGGATTTTCTTTCAACCAAAGCAAAGAATGAGGAATTGAAAAAGAGGGGGAAATAATCACAGACCAAACAGTAATAGACCTCTGGGTCTGAATCGGGTTCCAGTGGGTGATAAACAAAAACATAGGAAGTGGAGCTGAATAAAAACTGAAAGGATGCAGTGGCCAGTCTGGAATATCAGAAATGGGAGAGGAGAGGGCACATTGGCAGGACAATGACAGCCAAACCCTTTGTCTGTGGGGGTATCTGTGAGATGTACCAGTCTACAGAGGCCAAGGACAGTTTCACTGGGCTTAGATGTCTCTTCCTTTTAGTGAAGATGTTACAGGCCAATCCTGAAGGCCACCTTTCTGTTCCCATTTATAGTGCCTGTGGTCAAGGATGACACCTCAGTAATTGAGGCTGAAGATGTAACGTCATTAACGCCAATTAGGAATACATTTATTTTTTTTTTTCATTCTAGCTATCATGAGATGTTATTGACAAGGCTCATAAATTGGAAATGGAAATACAAAATCATAATTCATGTTCTCAAGTCCAGTGTTTTCCTTGGTTATGTGTATGTCATGCGTCATGGCAATATTTAATTGTAACTTAGAAGGGACTTTGATTGTTAATTAGCACTTGTGCCTCTCCTCTGCTGATGAGCTACCTCCTTTATGGCACCATCACATTTAGTTCCCAGAAATGAACTCATTACATTAAAATCAGGCATAGGCACATTTTTTCTCAAATTTTGACACAGTCCTACTCTCTCCCTTTTCTAAAATGTATAATACTGACCTGATATGTATTTGGAATTTTTTGCTGTCCTTATTTTCCTATTTTGTACACTATGTGACAAACTAGTCATGACATAGACACATCCACAAACAATGTAATAATTTGCTAAGGAATTGTCTCAGAGGGATGTCCAGCCTGAAAAATCTGCACCTAAATGGTGAGCTATCTTTCTCTGTCCTGGAATTACTTGATCCTGGTGGTTTGATTCATAGCTCTGGGAAAAAAAGCTGGTGAGATTAAGTAGCACACAGCTTTTCAGGTTTTGTTCTTAACGTCATGCACATTTCTGGACATGATACAGATTAGAATATGGTTCTTATGCAAGCTTTTAAAAAATGTTTCTTAAATGGTTTTCATCTTAGTAACTTCAAGGTAGCTTTCGTAAATCAAGATGAAGATTTCTGAAGATAAAGTGTTTGGCTTATGGCCAAATTTCAAAATATAAAGATTGCTGAAAATTATTGTGGTGCAACAAGAGGAATGACATTCATCATCAGTTGTTCCATTTAGTTTTAATTTTACTGATGGGCGAATGTTGCAAACAGCTCTAGTTAATTTTTTGCATGTGTCAGCCTTCCAGTAAAATGCTGATGTTTTCCTAGTACCTACTAATTTGGCTAAAATCAGTGTTGGGTGCCCCTAAGTGATATCTGTGTTTGTATTTTCATTATATGAAGTGGAGTAAGAGAATCACAGATCCATATTTTCCATAATTTGCAAAACCTAGAATATATTTTTAAAACAGCTTGTCTGAACAGTGCTTCCTCTTCAACTGCTTCTCTATGAACAGGACAACTTTTGTTCCTGGTTGTGTAGTGTGCTGAAGTCTGTTTCACTACCAGAAGAGGGTCTCTGGTTATACATATAGACCTGATCCCTCACCACCGCCCAGACCAAAAAACCAGGGGCCATTCCAAGGCTAAGTCTTTCAGCTATCTTCCAGAATACCTGTGACCTGGCCATGTAGGAAAGAACAGATCAAAACACATGGATTTCTTCAGCTTTCAAGGAGCATCCTTTTTCTTGGCAGAGTTTTGTTCCTGGGAAGCAAAATGCCAGCAAAGCATCACTGATTGTCTCTTTAGCTATAGCTTGGCCCTGGTTGCCTCTGAAGTAAAGGTTTTTAAGACCTCAGGTGCTTGTAAGCCTAATTTTTCTCCACATATTCTATTGTATGCAAAAAGGAGAAATAAATCATGTATTTATTTTGTTTCTATTTGCTAGTTTAGGAAAGTGAAAAATGTGTGTATGTGACTTTGCCTTAAACTGATATTAACATGATGGCTGGATAACTTAATTTCTAATGTCAAAGTGTTAAGAAAGTTTTCTTTATCTTAAGTTCGCATGAATGGCAAGCATCTCACTCAACTGACATTTTGTACAGTATGTAACTCATATGTAAGTATCCAATTTCAAATTTACTGTAGGGCTTAGCTTTGTTTCTCACATAAACTAAATTAAATCACATGGAATTATTTTCAAAGTTAACTCATATTAGCCTAAATTCTGTACAGGAGGGGATTAACAGTAGAAAAGGAAGCCTGGGATATTATGGGCCCTCTGTTACTTCTGACTACACTGTGATCTAGGTACTGAATAAGCTAGTTCACTCAGTTCACACTTGCCACAGTGGAAAAGGATTTCAAAATCTAGGCCATAATTCTTTGCAATTATTTTTCTGTGTAATTTAATTTGAACTTGTTAGCTTCAAGATCATTCCTCTAGCACAAAAACAACTGGTATCATCATTATATAGTTCCATAGCTTGTAAGTCATGGGATACTTTCCAAACCTATTTTAATTTGCTTGTAATGGGACAGTGTTTTGTTTTAGATGTACTGAAAATTATAATGGATAAAGAAAACGGGGTCAATATGTTTAATGGGGGATGACAAGTTATTTTCTTTCTGGTTTCTTACTACTCTAGTGCTTTAGTTCCTAGCAGCACTGCATTAATGTTAAGCACTGGTCCCCAGCACTGAGTGGCAATTTATCATCTTTCTTGGCAGGCTTCCTGCTTCATCCTGCACCTGCCTTCTTGAAAGAAAACAAGACATCAGATACTGATTCAAATAATGCAATAGCTGATCAGCAGAGTATCTACACAATGGTAAGTTATCCATGATAAAAGGACAACTTTTTCATGCCTTATACGTGACATATGTGTCCTTTCTCTTAAGATTTATGACATTCATGACGGTTAGTATTGTTACTATAATCAAATCTTTTACAGCCTAGCTGCAAAGGTCCAACTTATTGTCAATAGATTTCTATATAAAAGTCAATCAAGCAACTCCAGAAATGCTGTGAAACACCTGCACTCTTCTTGGAAGTGTAGAAATAACAGTATCATGGTCTCATCTTTCAAATAATGAAGTTATAATGTCTTAGTAATTCTCTATAGACAAACAAAGTGGAAGAGGAGTCAAAACTATATGTTCATTTGTATTTGTTCCATATGAAACATATATATATATTACATCAATGTGTGACTGTGTATATTTATATATAAACTCACACCCACATATATACGTGTGTATGTGTCTGTATACAAACTTCTGAAGAATAGAGTAGGCCTTAACACAAATAAAGAAGGAATCAAAGGAAAACTGTATCTGTGAGACAGCATGTAAAGGGGCTGGTAGGAGATATTAATAAAAAGGATACATAAAATCTTATTCACAAATATGAAGGGAAAGGTCATCTGGTTTACGAGGAATTTACATTTTTTCATTGTAAGCAAAATGCTTTACTGCTAAAAAGCAGAATGTTGTGTTCCTGCTGTCATGGGAGGTGGGTCCCTTGGTTAAGGCTTTAGCCTGAGGTGTGGAAATCATTTCTTTGTGATGCCACAGTTCCCCTGGGACTGGCTTCTCTGAGCTCCACTTCCCATCTGTAAAACAACCCTTCTCTGAGCATTGTCCGTCTGCATAGTTATCAAAGACAGATGCAGGCACCAGTCAGCTTCTTGTATTTGACCCAAAGCATTTAAGATATTAGAATAACACGGCTGCATATGGTGGCATGGTGATGGAGAATGCCAACTTACATTCCACTGAGGAATATTGTATTATCTATGATTATTTAGAATCCATACCAACATGCTGTGTTACCAGCTGTAACTAAGGATAATTCTTGCTTGAGAGCTCTCAATCGAATGAGGAACAAAAAAGAGTGTATAAAAATACTGTGCAAGAATGGAGCAATTAAAAGAAAAGCGACAAGAGTACAATCCTATGGGGACAAATGGTGCATAGATAGAAGCTCCTGAGCTTTTTTAATACTTAATCTAAGCGATGAGAAGGAAATGAGATAAAAATATGACCTCAGAGAATTCTGTCTTTGCCACAGGTAGAGAAAGACACATGCATCCTAATGGAAGAAAAGTCTTAACTGTATGGAGGAGTACAGGGGAAGAGGTACTGTGCAGAGGTACTTTGTACCATGCAGAATTTCTCAAATCATTAAAAGAATAAAGGTTTTTTCAAGGTACCCACCTGAAAGTTGGAACTTGTACTCAGGAATCTCTGTGCCAGACAACCAAGTTCTGATGTCATGTCAGAGCTGTTGCAGACACACATAAAACTTTTGAATATGACTACAGAAAAGGACTATTTTGGTGACAATAAAGTATTTTAAGGCAGGCTGTTTATTTAAAGCTCATGTTGTGAAAGATTTTATCTCATAATGTCACATTTGCCTACTGAAATACCACCTGGAAGAGCCATTTGACCCAGAGGCTAAATCTGGTTGATGTCTCCTCTGAAAGAATTCTTCATATTGATATTCTGACTACAAATTTGCACTTATTCATAGCCTGGTCTTCCACTGAGGTCCTGTTTTATTTTCTGCCTGTGCAAAGGGAAGATTTTCTGGTTTTCTGCAAAACTAATTCTATAGCTATTACACAAATGGGTTTCTGATTCATCCTGATGTGGTGAACATTAAATATTTTTGCTACCTCCTGAAGACCTACAGACCTATTTCTAGCATTTATCCCCAGGGTTAGGAGAGGGTGCTTGTGTATTTGGCAGGCTTCTTGGAAGACGTTCCCCTGTTGTAATGCTTGCAGTTGTACAAACAGTGGTACAACAGCCAAAAGTCTTGTCGAGAGCTGTCTTGCCGTTGTAGAATGAGAGCTTGGCTGGGATATTGAACATGAGCCTTTTTATTACTACTCAGTTTTGACTAGCAAATTGGTTTTTGATTCTCCCAAGTTGGAAAAATGAATTTTGCTACTTCCATGTGACCTTAATATTTGACAGAGGTCATGCTTCCTACCAGGAATGCAGAAAAGAAAGAGAAAACTAAAGCATGTTGGTCAGTGGCAGTGCTCTTATCTTGTGAAACCATCCTTTCAAAAGAGCCAGGGCCAAGTATTGTGGACTCCTGGAAGCAGACAGTACATATATAATATTTAAACAAATATCACAACCAAAGCCTATAGGTCTCCTGGGTGGTAATGGTTGTTTTTAGTCTTTTCTTTTTCAATTTTTCTCCTCTTGGAGAGGTGTACCTTGGTACTGGTGAGCAGGTTTGGTAGCAAAGGCTTTCTGCAGCATGTCATCCCCACACATCCCAGAGTCCTCCACTCCCCACAGAATGAGTCTGTAAGGTTTGTGCTGCTGCTTCACAGCACCTTACAGCTGGGGATGTCCTGGGGAACAGGTCCAAGCTGTTGGACCTCATAATTTGGGAGAGCAAAATTAATGGGAATGCTTATGTTTTGTTGTTTTTTTTTTAATCATAACTTGTATGTGGCTATTTGATTTCTCAGATTTCCTTACGTGTTTGGATACCCTATTTTCCAAATGAGCCCTCGTGTGCAACTGCTTAGTAAATACCAGCCATAATGCTTGTGACTTGGAAGCTTTGTTCAGTAGCAACAAAGGCAGAATAAAAGCATAAGGCTTTGTGTATCTGGTTACTTGGGCACGTTGCCTTACTTAACAAATGCAAAGATATTAAATTTCTATTCAGATGATTAAAAAAGAGCTTCTTCATGTTTTACTGCATGACTGGCTCTGTTTACGGTGCATTAGGTGTTTACTATAGTGATGGAAAAATGGCACTTTCTCCATCTCCCTCTCTTCTCCTTTCTAACAGATGTTTCTTCAGAAGGACTTGCCAATTACCTGTGTCTCCAGCAGCATCTAGCGAGAATTCATTTAAAAAAGAAAAAAATGTAATATGTATGCTTGCCTTTATTTTGTTAAGTTTTGATTTCTAAAGGTAACAGCCAGTGTCAAGTTTCTCAAACTGCTCCTTCTATTTCTTGTTTTCAATTGAAACAGTGTGCTGTGTCAGCAAAACCCACAGCTCACTGCCACACTCTCTTTTGTGTGGCAGTCGTTTGACACATAAAACTAGCAGCTGCTCTTAAAGGACCCTGCAAATTAACCGTATTAAAGATACAAAACATGAAGGGGCTCTTTTTCATGATGGTGGGAAGCTTTCTTAACTACATTTAATTCAGGGCTAAACCTCTCCTGCCATAATTAAAAAGAGGAGTGAAATAGGAGCGTGTTTCACATGCAACAGGATTGCTGAAACTGAGGAGATGGGATGAGATGGGATCAGAATAGTCCATGGAGGGGTTATAGGCTCAGTTCTTCCAACAATTATCCTGACACCTGAGCCATAGCTGAGTGTACTTTTTGAGCATAAAACACAGTGTCCTCTGCCTGCTGTCACTGCAGATGTTTGTGTTGTGTTCAGCTCATACGCATGGGTGCCACCAGTGTGAGAGCTTTTGGGAAGAGTTTGGTGATTCTGAGAGCAGTCTAGCATCCCTTGAGGCACTCCTGTTTTCAGTGAAGTTATATAGGACCTGTGGGTCTGCATTGTCTAGGAGCAGATACAATCTGTGCAATTCTCTGCAATGCACTAGATATGGAAAACTGGAATAGAGCCCAGCAATCAGGACTTGGAAAAAATGTTGCTGCCTTTTTTTTTTTTTTTTTCCCTGGCTGAATTTTAGATCAGAGTGGAAAAGGTAACTTTCAGTGATTTTGGTAATTTTGGGGTGGGAATAGTTGTATGTATTTATCTGAGGAGAAAGAAGTCAGTGCCATCCAATCTGTACTTCAAAAGCAGTTATACCCCACAGGGTAGATTACAACAGTCTGTGGGAAATGAGGCAAGAAAACGTAGCCAGAGGAGGTGAAGCATCTTGGAAACAATTTTCCAGAAGAGAAAAGACAAACCCAGAGCATGAGTCCCAGGAAGACAAACTGCCACTAGCAAGTTGTGGCTGCCCATTCCCACTGGAAAAGCTTTCCACTGTGACAGCATCCAGTCTTCTCTTCTGTGAGATCTAAACCTCCTCCTTAGATCTGAACCAAACTAGCACAGGTGAGAAGGTGAGAAGAACTTCCTGTACTCCAAAAGCAAAAGAGCAACAGGTTCCTCAGTACTTACTAAGGACTTGACTACTGCCAGTGTGTTTTATCCTGTAAGTACCCAGATTTCATTGCATCGGTGGGCACTGGGGTAAACCTTCAAAGCAGAGAAGCTGTGTTATTTCATTAGAACCACAGAAGTGTCCACAGCTGGTAAACGGGCTTGAGGTAAGCACCCTTCCTTGAGTAATTCCAAATAAATGTGAAAGTTTTGATAAATACTACATATTTTGAGTGAAAATGGAAAAATGCAGACAATTCATGACTATACTGTGCATTGTTTTTAGGAAGATCTTCATCTCCAGCATTAAAGCCCAATAAGGATGAAGGCTTTGTTCTGTGTTTCTTCAGAATGTTTAAAAACATTAAGAATTCATAATGAAATAAAAACAAAAAATGAGAAAATTAGTTCATCCGTGTGCTACTGGTGTTCTCCTGGAGAAGACATTCTCTCTTTTCAGTTACTGTATGAGTCAGACCTATAACTTGATAAATATTTACTGATCCACTGTTTTATCAGAAATCAGAGAACTTCAGGGGGTAGTTCCTTAGACTCCCAGCAACCTCTCATTTTAACGTGCATGAAAGATTTGTCTTTCATCAGAAGTGCATAAAGGAGTTTACTAACTAGTCATAGGAGATTTTTGTCAACCTGGCATGTTTAATTTAGTTTGGTTACATAAATGATGCCAACCATACAGTATTCAATCAGAGATACCTACCAAAGATCTTTTTTGTAAGTGGAGCTTTCAAGTGTAAAAAATGGTCTTATGAAACCAAAATGGTCTTATGAACATTTGCAAGGGAAAGAGGAAAGATGGTAGTGTTCTCTTAAGATGCCAGCAAAATTTCTCTGCTTTTAGCACAAACTGTAATAGACCAGATTAAACAGGAGGAATACGCATGTCTGGGCAGACCCCCAAAAGAATGACAACCTGAAATAGAAAGCAGTGGGACTTAGAGATACAGTAACCTTCACTTAAAGGTGCAAGTGTAGTCTAAAAATACCCTCTGAGATGTTTCAGGGAATATCAACACAGCCCATTGGCCTAGAAGGCACTGGAAGTCTGGAACAAGAAGAAACTGGGTTTAACTCTAAATAGGGCCAGATCCTCGAAGTCAGCAGAGTTTGGTTGAATATATCAAGTGACCTGTTGCCATTAAGCAGGCTGAAGAGAGCCTGTGATTCAGGCTGAGTGTGATGTGCATAACAAGTGAAGGTCAATGACATGAGAACGTTTGATCTGGATCCTGAAAATAACTACTTGTTTGTTTTCCACAAAGATCTGAGAAGATCCTGCCTTCCTATCTCAAACAGGCCTGCAAATCAGTTTTTAAAGCTCAAATCGTCCCTGAAAACATCGATTCAGTTGTGTGCTGGAATATAAAATTTACAAATCCTGACTGATTTTTCCTGGTAAGAACAGAGCATTGATGTTTGTTCTGTTTCTCACTGCTGGAACTGCAGAAGGAATGAGCAATATACAGGCTTGGCCTCATCCAGAAGCGACACAAATCAGCAGCTTTTCCTTTGTCTTCAGTGGCCTTTGATCTGGCCACTTGTACTGTTTGGCAAGTGACATACAAATTAAACGCTTCATGCAAATGAAGACACAATTGAAAGTTTAGATTGGCTTTGATGCACTGGTATCTGAAGTGATCATGCAAATCATGAATGAGATACTCAACTGGAATGTCAACATCTGAACAGTTTGCAAATCTGAAAAATATTTGGTGAAAACACTTGTAACTAGATTTGAATAATTTATTGGTTCAATAATTTCACAGTCTGTCCACTGTGGTCCAAGTAGAAATACAAATGAAAGTCATCAAATACATTAGGAGCTGTAGATTATTCTTTCAGTAGCTTTAGATGTTGATTATTCTTTCAGTATGTTAAATGAGACCAGATCCTATTTAGTGCTTTTGTGTAGTAATGGCAAAAATGTAGGAGCCCTCCAGTGGTGAAAATATACCAGCTAACTCATATTCTCTTCAATGCCAAGCAATTTAGCTAATTAAAAGCTTTATGCTGGTTAATATGTTAGTTGTAAGCTATTTTAAAGATAGTTATAAAATTATTAACCCTTCTGCAATTGCACAACTCTGGCTAAGCTAGGCCAATTATTTTGAAAATTTACATATCAAAATCAAGATAAGCTATCAACACCAAAATCAAATAAATTGAGCACAGATTTTAGGTAGAAAAATAGTTTCCTTGAATTTACAATGCTGTGTGCTACACATCTTACCTGAGTAGAAAGGGAATCTGAAATTAGCAGAACTAGCTCCAGGTTACATTCTCCTTAGGCACATGTGTTCCAGTGCAGTGAGGTCCTTATCCACGCCTGGAGACCTCACATGTTGCAAAAAGCAAATAACTACTGGTAAGAGTACTTTGACAAACATTTGACACCAAAGCAAATAACTATCCCTGGGTCAGTGTGACTATGAACTGGGGCTGATGGCTCTCTGGGAATAAGGGCAGTGTCTTGAGAAGTACTTAAGAATACATTTTCAGACTTCTCCATTGCTGAAGTGTTTGTAAGCCAGTGAGAGAGGAAAAAAGATACTACTGTCAATTGTGTGCAACATTGTTATAACGTGAGACTCAGTAAAGAACTGTTTCCTACTCACTTTAACAAAATGTAGGTACAGCCAACTTGATTTTTGCATTCAGAGCTCCCTTCTGAGGATTTATGGCAACACCATATTGGGGTTAGTGTTTCCATTCTCACTAGAGGATGAGATAACCACCCAGCACAGGCATTGCAGCCCAGAGTTAGCATAAACCATCATTTTGCTTAACTTTTGTGGGAGGAAGGGAAGAGGAAAAATTGCAGCTTGGTGCCTTTGCTGTCCTGATCATCTGTGGATGTTGAGTACAAAGCTGATCCCCGAGATGTGCTGGTGCAGTCCCTTCTGGTGCTCATTGACACTGCATGGGCAATTCCCATGTCATTCCCAATTTTGAAGTTTCTCCTTATTTCCTACCTTTGATCAGAGCCTGTCTGTTTGTTGACCATTCTCTGGTTTGGGCATTCCTGGACCTGAGTCCCGATGTGCACCCACAACCTCTTCTTCCTGTTGCTGTCAGCAGATTATCAAAGACCTTGGTTTATTTCACATTAGGGTGGGATTGAGTTGAACGTAGCTTTGGCTATCTCTTCACTACCAGGATATAACTGCAAGTTGCAGTGTACTTCTGAAGGTAAACTACTTTTATTGTGCTTTTGTTTGCAGTCTCCTGGAAGAAAATCACCAAATACACTCAGAAATGCTTTGTCTTCTCCCGAAATGCAGCACAATAAGCAATTTGGAATGAAAACATCTGAATCTCCTTTGGTTAAAGATTTCTGCTCATCCTAACAGTTACCAAGTTAAGTACAAAGCAGAAGCAGGTAAACTGTAGTGTTCAAAGTATAGCAGACTTTCTATCTTTCTTTCTCCAAGTGAGATGGGGTGACATGTAAAAATATGTGGGATACAGCAATTCTCAAAATGTTAAGATAGCTATCTTGAAGCCACACTTGAAAAGACATATTTCCATTCAGCAAATATCCTATCTTCATGTAACAGTCAGTTTAATCCAACTCCACAAGGTTATTAAAGAAAGGGGAGGTGATGGTATAGCACTCTGAAATGTCATTGTCAACCCAGTATTATGTTCTTGACTAATGCAGACATGAGGTTGCATCGGGGTTCATGTTTAGTACTGAAACCAAACGAACAGTGAGTGTTGTCTAAAGTGGTAGCAGCAGGAAAACTGTAACCAGACACTCTTCAGTGATAAAATCATTGAAAAATGCAAGAAAAGTGCTGTGACTAGACTCATCAGAATAAAAATCATGAGCATGTTTTGTTGTTGAAACAAAACCAACAAATGTATTGTCTGTTCTCATAAAACCTCCCGTACAGCAGCAGTTTTCCTCTATTCCCAGCATTAAAGGCCAGCTCGTGTCAAGCTCAGAAACTCAGAGTGGAGTACTGAAATGTGATCAGTTCTCAGCCTGGTGTGCTGGGAAATAATTTAATTTCTGTGTGTTTTGGATCACCCCAGGTCTCTCTTCTTTTGACCCTAAGCTTTTGGAGCAAGGAACTTCTCTCTTTGACGTGCCCATCTATCTCTAGCAGGTGCTCAGACCTATTTGTTCTTAATACCTTAATGTAGAAAAATAGTCTTGATGCCTCAAGAGTTAGGAGCTTTTGGCTGGCTTTTCCCCACTTGGAAAAGTTGCTGTCACTGCTTCCTTTCTGATGTTCACTGAAATTAATCCCAGAGGTACTGCAGATCTTCTGCCACCATTCAGTCAACCCTGGGCTTCTCCATCCCTCCTTTGTCCTGGGCCTGAAGAATAGGGAGCTCAAGCTTCCCCTACATAGCCCCTCTATAGGGTTTGGTCCAGCATCTGTCCTCGAAGCTTGCCCAACACAACCAGTAGGACTGAGCTGAAACACAGTTCTGGTTGTATTTAAAAAAAAAAACCCAAAACAGCAACAAGGACGGAGAGAGCTGAGTTATGGAGGAAACGGGGCTCTCAGGGGCAGTTCCTGCCTTTGCAGAGGGGATTTAACCCCACACCCTCCATGACGGGGTCCTGTGTTGCAGCTGAAGCTGTACCTCTGTACCAAAACAGAAACCTAAATGTCCTGGGAAAAACGTGAGCAAAGGAAGAGTGTCAGTGTGTGGTCCAACACTAAGGAGGAAGAAGACATAAGTCTGGTTGCTCCTGTCAGTTATTTTATCAACAATTGATACAGGTAGAATATACAAACAATCCCAGGACTCTACCAGGGCTATTTTTCATAGCAGTAGCAAATTACTTGTGTTGGAACTGCATGATAAATGGACACAGAGCTCATCTGAGGAAGGATACACAGTGGCTCAGTGGTAATAACTCTTGAATATAAACTCCTGCTCCTTTCCCACTCCTAACTGTGGAAATTAATTACCTGAGTGACTTCATACTGGACAAGAGCTGAATGTTTCAATTGCATGGCAAAAGACAGCATAAACAGATTTTTTTCTTGACTAAATTTTTTTTTCTTTCCAAATTTAAAAAAAAAATTGACATGATCCTTTAGGAGTCTACCTGTGACATATTTGCAGCAATTTAATGTCAGACAATATACACTGGACATACTGCCTTTAACAAGGGCTATACTATTCCACATAATATTGAATTCTTAGAAATTCAGAGCAAGTTTCACCATTACATTCTTAATAGAATTATGGCAGTTGTGTTTTTCCTCTCTGAGGAGATATTGGAGTGGATAAAATAAGGTCTGGACTAAATAAAACTAGCAAAAAATGTCTAGCAGTTGGGGCATTACAGACAAATAATTGTATGTCCTGAATCCACTCTTACAGATTTACACCGAAAAAAAAAAAAAAAAAAAAAAAAAGAAAATTAAAAACAACAACAACAACAAAAGCAATATTTGAAGACTTGGTCTCTCAGTAACGATACAAGTGTACCCACAAATAGAGCACATTTGGGATAAGCCCTGCAAGGTTAGCAGTGAGGGCAGAATTGCTGGAGTCATGATACTTTGCTCCTCAGGTAAAATGATGAAGGAACAAGGGAAGCAAGGACAGTCCAGAGGCAGGATGGCTCTGCTCAGGGTCTAAGGAGTGCTCACCAGGCACCTGTGAGGAACACCTCCTCAGCATCCATCAAGCCTTCCTACTCATGGTCTACAATTTCTTGTAGACCTCCTACAATTTCAATCCTACAATTTCTTTCAAAGTGGTGAGGCAGTTCCTGCTCTTCGGCTGTAGTGAAAGACCCTGAAAAGTTTGCAGAGCAAGTCAAACCAGTTAAATCTTTCTGCATCTCTTCATCTGCTCTTGAACATTTATGCCTTAGTCAAGTAAATACCTTGTTGTGCATTTCCTATTGCTAGTATCTCCAGCCATGCAGAGCTGCTTTGCTGTCCAGCTGTGTGCAGAAGGGCTGAATGCTGCCCAGCTTTGCTTCAGTCCATTGCCAGCCCCAGGCTCTAGAGCAAACCAGACCTGTGCTGCTATGGCAGGAAAAATGTCACTGAAAATAACATTTAATAACCAAATATTAGAACTATTGCCAGAAACAGTCTTCTGTCTTCACTCTCTTCTGCAGAGCTGCCCAACCCTCTCTGAACATTTTACTTTTTGTCTTTTCTACTGAACTACATGTCAAGTCTTCTGCTACAGACTCCTCAAATTCAGATATAGTCATGGAGGGCTGGGGGATTAAATTTAATTTATCCTTTTGTAATTTACTGGAATTAACTGCAGAAAGGAATTAACATGTTTAATGCTTGTCCATAAATAATTAATCCTGGAGTAAGCACTGTTCAGGTACATTTGACATTTGAAGCTGACTTACAAAAGGTAGAGTGCTGTGTAATAACTGTGATGTGTACTGGATTGTTGTTTTTTTCCTTGGAGAGAAGCAGCAGAATGAGTAGTGGATAAAGGACACTAATTCTAAAGAGTTAAAAAATACTTACCAGTATCTGGAGTACATGGGAAAGAACAGGCACACTCTATCCCTGTCACTACCCCATCCCTGTCCTGCTTTATGTACACCCAGAGCTTCTCTGATGACAGCACGTGTGGGCTCCTGGATGGAGATTGCCTCTGCACACCTGGGCAGTGCACTGAGACCTGCTAGCAGTTACACTGCCCTCTTAAGGGATAACACAGATATAATTTTTTTTTAATTGCCTAGAAATTTTCTTCTTTTACTGAAGTTTTACAATGAATTTGGCCATAAAGGGAATATTTAGCTGTGTAACAATATAATTGGTTATTGTGGGGATGGGGACAGAAATAAATGCATGTCAGCTCTTTCTGTATAGTATCATGTAATTTTTAATGTGAGATTGTTCAAATTACTCCTTTCTAACTGACTGCTTCTCAGGGCTTGTCTAGGTAGGAAATATGATCCTGTTTGTCACAGGGTTAGTCAATGTGTGAATGGAACTGGTAAATTGATTTACAGTGTTTTAGCACAGCTACCCCTGGACATGCAAGGCTCAAGTTACAGAACAATTAGTGTGAAGACAGTGGTATTTTATTTATGACAGATCTCTTCATGTTCAGTAATTAGACTGATCTAACCACAATTATTTATGAGTGGTAGTTGGCAAAAAAGATTTTCAAAAAGTTAATTACAGTAGACAGTGACCAAAGAAATGCTGATCTGTAAATGTTTTGCAGCTAAACCACTGTTACTTACATAGATACTTTCATGTAAAAGTTTTTATATCCTCCCTAGTTCTCTCACAGGACACACGTGGATAGCACATATTGAGGAGATAATGGTCTTCAGACCAGATGCAGAAGTGGAACATGTGCATGGTCTTAGCCTCAAACAGACTCAAAGCCTCAATGAAGACTCGACCCTGATTTTCTCCTGATTCCTTGGAAGCTTTGCCTGACTAAAGACCAAGCAAAAAACTGTGACCTGAACATGAGCTTTTTTAAGGTGCCTCAGGAGCAGACCAAGATGCAGATTATAATTTATTCCCTGGAGATCCCTTGATAATGGTCACATTCAGAAGTAGAGCACTTTCAGTTCCTTCAATTTTTACCTGAACAGAGTGACTTGGGTGTACAGCTTATTTATAGGTGATGGTACTTGCTTCTGTTTATCAAGATGATATTTCATTAAATTTTAAATTTTTTTCAGAGCCACCAAGTGAGCATACTTATTTGTCCTCAATGGCTTGTAGTGTGAAGAGGCTGAGCGCCTTTCAGTCTCAGCTTTTTTTAAAGACAAGAGGAATCTATGTGCCAAGACCCTTAGCTGTAATATTGTCATCATCTCTGCCAGCAGGAGGGCACAATATTCACTGAAAGCAGTGGCAGAGAGCTAATAGCATAGAGGTGACTGAAATGGTGCTGCCTGCAAGCTTGTGTTTTGGTTTGAGAGATGTCATCCTCATCTGCTCAGTTCAGGTCTGAACCTGAATTTATGCTGTTGCTTGTGGTCCATCTACACAGCTACTCTTCCTGCAGCCAGGCAGCTGTGGCCCATAGTTTGGTTCTGAGGGCTTGTGTTTGGATCTGAGGCTGAGGCAAACCTTTCTGAGCAGTTTGGCTTCCATCACTGAGGAAGAAGCCACAGTGAGTTGTACACAACTTCATACAAGATTGTAATTGGCAGGAATAAGTTCATGATATAAATATCATGACTATAAATGAATAAAATCAGCTTTCTGTCGTGTGAGTAGAATTCCTTCTTAAGGCAAATACGGGCAGATTGTCTTGGAGTGGCTTTCACATCCCTGTTTGAGAGAAGGTCTCAGGAAGCCATGCAGTCAAGAGGAACTTGGTCCTTGCCTGGGAGACTTCTCAGGGCATGAGGCAGTCTGGGCTAAACTTCCACCATGTCCATCACTTTTGTTAGAGAAAATCTTGCTAACATGCAAAGAACTGGCAGAAAAGGCATCCAGGTGAAACTTATTTTTTTAGGTGAAGTTTCCTTTTGCTTTCTCAGTTATATAAAAAAAAAAAAAAACAAAACAAAAGAAAAAATAGGCCTCTTAAAAGGCTTTTTAAATGTTAGAGATGGTTTTGAAAATTTCAGTTATTGCATTAATCTTCAAAACTTCTGATACTGTTATGTCAGATATTTCTTCAGGTATCTTTCACTGGAATTACCTGGAAAACAAAGGCCATTGTAGTAAAATAAGAGGTAAGTAACTTGTGCAGATAAACTTGTTAATATTTGATTATGATAAAACTCTCTTGGCCCTTTTTTAGTCTCATTTATTATAACACATTCTGACAACTTTCCATGAAACTGAATCCATGCTGAAGAACTGAGAAACTATTTTAACTGGGCAATTGTATGAGACTAGGAATGGTACAGGTAAACTGAGGATTGTTTCCTTAAAGTGATCTTAACTTTCATTTATTGCATTTACATTCTCATTGAAGCACACCAGCCTGTATATTCAATAATAAATACTACTTACTGCCTTGATAAACTGCTGGCTTATCCTCCAGTTTCTAGGCCTTTTTCTTATCTGATCTCATGGTGGTTTTTTTCCTCTGCTCTCTCAGTTTGCCTTTATTACACATCTCAGGGGTTGCAGAACGGAGGCTGGTCTCAAATAGCACTTGCATTTGAAGGTCTGATTGCTTGATTTTCAGACCTGAAAGCTCTTGGCTGCTTTATAACTCAGCCATGGAGGGTTTTTTTCTCTCCAATATTACATGTGTAAAGTGATGTATTGATATAGATAGATAGTCTAAACACTAAAATTTGCAAATTTGTATGAATTGTATAAGATACTGTGTATAGATTTGTGTAGCTGTGTGCATCACCACAATTTCCAGATCACTCCAATATTTCTAAAAGTTAACTGTGTCACAGTTTTATTTTCCTGTCAGTGAAAAGAAACATATGTTTAGCTACTGAAATATGAGCCTTTTTCACTGCATTATTACTGCTGGTGAAAACCACAAAACAAAAATTTATAATGAAAAGTAACTGGAAACTTTACTAAGCTGTCAGTTACATAAGATACTGCCAACAGCTTCTTGTTCCAGTAGGTTTTGTCTTAGAAATTTGGATAGAATTTTGAATCAGAAGGGTTTATACATGTTGATAGCAGGCAGGGGTGGTTTGGTGTAGAGAAGGATAGTGATTTGTAATTCAGGTTGTCACTTCCTACATCAAGTGAACAGGGGAAGCCAATGGCAATGATTGTCAGAGACATGGACAAACAGGGTCCAGGTCAGGTATTGCTGGTGGTGCTTGGAGGACAAGAAGCAATGGCAGGTAAAGGAAAAATGCAGTTGGGACTGATAAAGTCACTTTGAAATTCATGACACAAAACTTGAACTTGATGTGGAAAGATAAGATGGGGTGACAGGGTAAAAAGATGCTCTTAGCTTCTGTGGGCCAACTTCTTGGTCCTGACCCTGCTAATGGATAAGGTGATGTAAACTGTTATAATTTCAATATCAAGGGACTTTAAACAAAATTCCTCTCCTGCCCATTTTTTTTTTTTCTTATGGTCTATTACATGTAAACCACATCACTATACCATCCACTGTACATGGGCTGAGCAGATGCAACATTGATTTAAGAAAGCTTACCTGAAACTGAAGAAGTCTACCTGATTCTTATACAACCTTTTGAAGTTAGTCCAGCCTCTGACAATTCCCCTATTTAATTCTGATCCATACATTTGCATACTCACTGGGAATCTTTGTATCATTTCTCTGCTAAAAATATTTCCAGAACTATCAAGCTAAATAGCTTGTTTCTGAATCCTGTGCAACTGCTGTGCAAATGGGAGCAGAACTGAGACTCTTGGGCAAATATCTGAAGTTTAATTATTGCCTGTGAACCCAATTGTAATACTGAATTGCTGCAGTAGTACCTCTGAAAACACGTGTTAACAATGCAGGTCCATGGTCACTGTCTCCTATTGTATTCCAGTTTTTATGCTGAGGCTGACAATGCAATTGTAAGACTGTGGGCATAGTTTTCGTTGTGATTAAACAAACTCTTGCTGGATCTTTTTGACATTCAGCTGTTGCTGAAGATGTTAAAGCAAACGTAAATGTACTAATCATTGGTAACAAAGCAGCCTAATCCACGCTGACCTACAATTTGTTTAGCATCCTTTGGAGCAACAAAGAGATTAAAGTATATAAAAAAGAAGAGGTAAACAGTGGGTCAGAGATTAGAAGTGAAAAAGGAAAAGTCTGGCTTCCCCCAGACCACACACTGATAGTGGACCTTTGGTCAGTGATTGTTAGAAAATGTTTCATGTTTCATTTTCCCCCAGAACCTTAGAAACAGAAGGTTTGATTGGCACTTGTCATGGCTGATAGAGAGACGAAGATGCTTTGGTAAAAAGGAGAGGGAGGCAGCCGTGTCAAAAGCAGAAGTAGTCAAAGGATGATTCCTCCTTTCTGTGGTTTTGTCTCTTTCTAAATTATTCAAAACTGGGTGGCATCTTAGGATAACTGGCATTTTGACACAGCTTAAAGGATTGTCTCACTAACTCTATTGAACTAAGGCTGCCATCCTTTTAAAAAAATTATAAAGGGGCAGATCTTCTATAATCTGATATGTATACAAACCAGAGGCAGCTTGATGCAAGCATCTTAAATATTTTGGAGGGGGCCACATCAATTTCATCCATTTTGTGGCTGATTGTCTTCTGCATCCATCTGCAGGAATGCTACTTATTGGTTTAAAAAAGCCTTTATTTGATTTTCTTTAGAATATCCCTAGTTGTTTGCAATGCATCTGGTGGTTACAAATCCAAGCCAGGCCAGCTGGATTAGAAGCAACAAACGTAGGGAATTTTCTCAGTCGAAAGAAGGTACCTCACCAACGGGGCATCTCCTCTATTGATAGTCCTCCTGATTATGGATTTTTCTTTTAGGGGCAATTTTCTTTCTTTCTTTCTTTTCAGAAAGGGACCGTGTCCCCCCTTAGTGCTTTGTCTGAACCATGCTGGCTGGTGTAAATGGGCTCCCCAGGGTTAGGAGCTCCTCTGTCATTCTAAGCTGCCATTTTACGCTTTGGTGTCCTCTTCACTTATCCATAACCAAAGCCAAATCCTTCTCAATTTATTCACAGGAATAACACACTGAAATAAATAATTGCATAAATATAGCAGGATTAGATGTCCAGTGGCTTTCTGTGCTTCACTTATTAAAATCATTCAGCAAAGCCCATGCTTCCCACACAGTTAAAACCATCCCAATTGGCTGCAGTTAGCAGGAAAAATATCATCTTTGTCCTTGTATTGACGTATTTGCTTTGAGCTCCTAGCAAGCCAACCATCGGCCTTCATTGTCTGGCTCAGCTTTTCAATTCCTAGTAAAGAAAGTCTTCAGTTTTGTGAAAGGGCCATCTACATTGGGCAGACTCCTTGCGTGTAGTTGCCCAGGGGGTTTCAGAGGTCCTGCATCCCCAACCAACAATGGCCAGCAAGTTAAAGGCTTCCTCATGGATAGATTAAAGTGTGAAATAAAACTAACTGCTCAAGCACAGCCTTTAATGAAGAAAGGCTGAACTCTAGACAGATTTGGCTGAATTTTTTTCCTAGCAGCCAGCTTAGCTCATAATATGAATCTTTCAGACTTCTATGAACAGGGGGTGCACATTCATTAGTCCAGTGATACAGACCAAAGCAGTTGTGGAAAGTTTCTGAGGACACAGCTGAAGTGGGAGTGCTCCCAAAACTGGAATTGTGAAGTAAGACCTCTTTTCTTGACAACAGAAGCAAGAGCAATCCATGCTCTGAAGTATTACATCAAGTTTTTCTTAACTGTTCACTAGGAAGGGCCAAAAAAATTGCATGCCTAGTCTCCAATATTTTGTCTTCTAATTTGGAACAATTCTCCCTATTCATACCTTTAGGTATGATTTGCCTTTTGTCATCTAGAGTTATAAGAATCAGTTGAAGATTCACACGAAAAGAATGATAGCTTGTGCATTAACTGTTGGATTTCTTAACTCTGTGGAAGGCCTGCCTGAGAACCTTCATGTGGGCTTGGGTAGACCTCTCAACCTGGGTTACAGAAGCCCTCAAAATGAGATTGAGAGATAGGAAGAAGAGGAGGGGGAAGCGCAAGTCTTTGACATTAACTCAAAATTCAAAAAAATTCAGCTCCCCCTTGCCAAGGTACTGAAAAATTACTGTCTCTGGCTTTCAAGGTAGTGAGATTCTATATTGAAGCTTGTGTTTGATTCCAGAGATCAAACTGGATGAATGTAGCTGCACCATTAGAGACAAACTCCTGCCCTCACTGTTTTCTATTATCTTGCCATACTTCAGATATGACTGTGATTATCAAATAACCCTTAATCATCAGGAACACACTCCTGAAGATTATGTGCTCTGTAAAGTGATATCTTTCTTGATACCAGAAGAGAGACAGGGGGGTTATTTTCAAAAGTACAGAATACACTCGAAACCCAAGCAAGCCTTCCTTCCTTTTACACAATTGAACCATTTTGTAACTATGGAATAATTGAATTGTCATGTGCAATTGCCCAGAAGAAATTCTGACTCTACACCAGTTACATGCCTGAAAGTTACAATTTTTTGCACATGCAGTTCAAGCTTCTATGCTATATAATTCTGACCCAAAGAGTTTTCAAATGTTCTGTTTCATTTGATTAGAACTAAAAACGTCCGTGCTGGTGTTATTGTGTGTTTGGCAAATAAGACTTGCATTCTGTAATATTTAAACCTTCCCAGGCTCTAGTATTTGATCCCAGATTTTAATTAGACAGCAACAAATAAAGCAAAATGCTGACCCACCAGAATATCCAAAACTGGAATTATTTGTTCAAATTGCTGAAATCAGTGGCCTTAAAATGCTGACTGTATGATCTGTATTTCCCTCAAACTGTGAAATTAGATTCCTTTTATGGATCCATCACAGTGGTATTGAGCCATTAGATACATCATACTACACTTGTCAGCCAGCCTTCCCTGTTCATTGGGACTGTAAAGCATATTAAGCAGATAATAATAGTACCCTTCAGGATGATTAGGTTGTCACGTTTTCCAGTTGAATAATGTACTTTGCTCCTGTAACCTAGAGGCAGCAGAGGGCTTCTTTGAAAGACAGGTCTTCCACGCTCCACTTGCAGAGGGTTGTGCCAGGGACATTTCTTCCTCTTCTACCATTGAGTTTATTTCTTGGACTCCCAGTGTGGTACCTATGAAAGTCAGCACAGATGCCAGGTCTTCAGCCAGCCACACTCCATCCCACAGTGCCAGTTCCTAGAAAGAGGCTGAAATGTGCTGCCAGGCTGCAGAGTCAAAACACAGAGTGAAAAGAGAGTTGCTCAAACAACATCTAATGGATTTAATCCCCACTTCCTGCCCTTTCAGGGTAACAACTGAGTTTCAAAGGCACTGCAAACAACTACACAACTCCTAGGAACAGTTTAACAAAGTTTAAACATCCATCATACTGAAATGGTGGCAAGTAAAATTCTCTCAAAGAGCCTAGAAAGGTGAAAGACAAATTTCTTTTGTGAGTGTTTCAATCTATCCAATGACCTGCAGCCTGGTCATGGCCAGGGGTGAAAAAACAGCTTGGCCAGAACACTCCTTGCCCTCCTGGCCTTGGAAACCACATTTCCTCACTGTGTATGCCAAGGTCTGGGTGGCTCTGGAGCTGTTTTGTTGCCATGCAAGGATAATTACATCTAGGACTTGCAGATATTAAGTTTAACTTAAGTGGGACCAAACTCACATCCAACTGTTATTGCCTGTTGAAACTCAAAAAGTATTTCAGTGGCCAATTTCAGGTATATCATCCTCATGCTTATTTCTTCCACTTGCTACTCCTTTCATTTGGCTGTATCTGTACAAGATAAAAACCACAAACCTAACCCCACTGAGATGTGTTCCCTGTAGTGTCTCTGGAAACTCCCTTCCAAGGTGATGCATGGATGCTGAAGTATCACTTACTTTAGGCCTCCTCCAGCTTTGTAAGAAGTATGATGGCTGTGGTGCAAAGTCATGATCTGTTTTAATGGGTCAAATTTCTACCAGCCAGTTTTATGTCAGGTAAGGTGATAATAATTTGGGCCACTTTGTTTCCTGTGTCAGGTGTTTTTCATCCTCTTCCAGCTGGCACTGAGCCAGCAAGAGGACATTAGTGTCACGTAACTCCACGCTGTACCTTTCGTGGCTGCCCTGACATAAATACAACTTCTTGTTCATGCCTGGTTTGGATCTCATTTGCATTTCTAGGACCTGCTACAGCACATTCTGCTGTTAATGATCATAGTGGTGTCATGTAGGTCTTTTGGGGTGCCAGTGTCAAGGTGAGCTTTTCCACTTCTGCAGGGATACTTGCCTGTGGAGATGAGCTCTGAGGTTCTTGCCCTGTTGTCAAATGTGTGCATCTTACCAGTGCTTGTCTTCTGGGCTGAGCCATCATCCTTCTCCATATTGCTGCTGACAGCTCCTAACAGCACAAGTGGTGGCTCCACAGCCACTTTTCTGATCCACGCTTGCTGTGGGTAAGATTCATGCTGAAAATGCCAACAAAGCAAATTATATGCTATTGTACAATCATGCTGCAATCATTTCTGTAGAAAATGTGCCTTTAATAAGCGCACTGTAAGAAGTTCCCTTCTCTTTTGTGTTTAGCATAATGAACCTTCAGACAGCATTTTAAAGAAAGCAGAGCAGTCACTGAGCTCCTGTTTCTGTGTTTATTTATCCAGCAATTTACATTAAGCGACAAGTATAATTAGCTTTTCTGGATAAACACTAAGCAAACTGGGAGTATTTTAAAAATGTAATAGGGCAACCTGCGGTGCTTATCTTTTTTTTTTATTTATTACTTTATTCAGCAAAAGATATTCCCAGATGCCACAGATTCTCCTGTTTGGCCTTGCTCAGTGGTTGGTATTTCACAAGGCAGGTGTCTTCTCCCAGGAGTCTTTAAGGGGCCTCACCTAGCAGAGGATTTAAAGTTGTGCTGCTAGTTCATAGAGTCATACAATGGTAGCTGTTGGAAGGAGCCTCTGGGGATCACTGAGCTCAACTGCCAAAAGCAGGATTGCCCAGGGCAGGTCACATAGAAATGCATTCAGAAGGTCATGAAAGTTCCCCAAAGAAGGAAACTCCACAAGCTCTCTGGGCAGCCTGGTCCAGTGCACTGTTACCCTTATAGTAAAAGTGGTTTTCCTCATGTTGAGGTGGAACTTTCCGTGTTCCAATTTGTGTCCATTGAGCCTTGTCCTGTAACAGAGCACCACTGAAAATAGATAGTTTGGCCAAATTAACACTTTCTAATGGCTTAATCAAATCACAGAAGCAATGCCTTGACTCATGAAGAGATCAAAAGAGGTGGAGCAACACCCAGAGAAAGCCCCAACCAGAACTCTCGATGAACCACCCCAGGAAAGGTGCAAATTCCAAGGCAGAGCTTGATGCTGGTATGCATAGAAAACATGGTGCATCTCCTGAGCCTTTGTGTCTAACCCTGGGAAGTGAGCCTCAGGTGTTGAGCTGGTGTCTGGGATCACGGCAAGCACTGATATGAGAAAAGGGAGACCAATGGCCTTTGTTGCTGCTCAGGTTGTTGTAGATAAATTTTACAGTAATGTTCCATTTTTGCTCTCTCTCTCTGTTTTTTGTTTTTGTTTTTTCCACAAAGATCGTCATATGAATCCAGAGCTGGCTCCTTTTGGTTTCAATGTGCTGTTCTCAGCTCCTCGATGTGCGTCAGACTGTATCTGTCCTCTCACCCCTGAAATGTTTTCTTCTTCCAGGTAGGGCCCAGTCCTGGAAACCAGGGGTTCCTTGTGATTTTCAGAGCAATCTGCCCAGGAACATCCACCCTTGAGACCTCACATAGCCTCTGCACTGCTCTTCCTGCCCCGTGGTGGATGGAGGGAGGTCAGCCGAGTAGAGACCTCGTTTGCCTATGAAACTGTAAGTTGGAAGTGAGTCTTTATAGGCTGTCTCTTTAGTCAGCAGAGATGTGTAATTTCTGCTACCCACTGGGAAAAACCTACTTCTCTCCACCGACTATGATGTGTCTACCTTGATGTGTCCTAATTTAGGCTACCAGCTTACAGGAGCTAGTAAGTGCTTTCCTCATTTGGTAAGCTGCTAAGGAGCTCTTACAAACCCCTCTGTGCTGGTTTCCTAGGAGCTGTCAGCTACTGATCTGCTCTAGCAGGGATGCCCATGGAGCTCTGTGCCCTCTATGACAGAGCCATAGCACAAATCCTACAGCTTTGCAGCCTGGTAATGAGACAGCAGCAATTCCTTTCACCAGAAGAATAGCAAAGGGAAGTAAAAGAGAGAAGCTGTGTTTATGTACCAGGCCTTTCCTTTTTCACACCTCTGTAGTGAACAGTTGGATGTTGCTTATTTTTGGAACAAACAATATGCAGCGAACACCATCTGCTTCTGACAAAATGAGCAACTCTTGCTAAAACAGAAACAACAACATACATTAAAATACCTCTGAAAGTACAACAGGCCCAGTAACAGTATAACAGGCTGAGTTTTTGTTACATGCCAAAAATATAAATAGTAAGAAATGTTTGTGTTAAATCTAAAATAGAGTTGTACCAAACAGAATCCCAAAGTAAACTAAAAAATTAATTTTAATTCTTTTTCTACATGAAGTCAAGGTCAGAAATGTAGCGACTGTTTATTAATCTGTCTCATCAAAAAGTATCTGGGACACCACACAGAAGTTACAACAGCAGTTTGAGTGCAACTTGATTTCTGTGGTGTCATGAGCTTGTTTTCCCTTTGAAAAACTGAAAGCAGTTCAATCTGACTGGCACATTCCAAGTTGTGATCTCAGATGTTGACACTTGCTCCACTTTGTTTTTCTAGAAAGGGTGCAGGCCAATGAATGCCCAGTCCTAATCCTTGTCCTAGTGAAAAAATTTCCTTAATGAAGACCCTTAGATCAGCTTTCTAGCTTCGTGCTTGGGGGATGCCTGGTTGCTTCTCTGCTTCTCAGAGTATGTCTGATACAATCATCCCTCAGTGTCACAAAGAGAGACTTTTCAGCAATAACGTAGTTAAGAGCATTGCTCAGCTGACATTGACATTGACTGTTTCCAGACAGAGTACTCTGGATCAGCAATGAAGACACCTAAAAAATTATCATCCTGCCAACCAGCTGGCCCTCTTTGGTCTTCTTCAATTACAAGTTTTTCTTGCATACTGTTGACAATGATGTTAAATAAAAGTGGGCCAAGATACTGCTCAATAAATGTCCTTAATCTTTAATTACATTTTCAGATCTGTCAGCCAGTTTTTAAACCACTGAATAGGTAGCATGACAGTTTTGTGTCATTGTGGTGTCTTAATCAAAATTTGATGTGTTACCAAGTGAAATACACAGTAGAAGTCCTAAGACTATTACTTATATCAATGAAACCAGTAATCTTATCCAAAAAAGAAATCAAGTTAGTTTGACAAGATCTACTTTCATAAACCTGTGTTGACTGGCATTAATTATATTTCCCTCCTCCTATTCTTTATTAATCAAATCCCTTATCAGCTGCTGCACTGTTTTGCCTGGGCTTGATGTCAAACTGACAGGTCTATAATTAGCTGGGTCATGCCATTTACCCTTTTTTAAATGGTGGCACAATATTAACTTTCTTCCTGGCTCTGGCTCTTTGGTGTTTGACGACTGAGAAGCCAAAGTACTGTTCTAATTTCTGTTAAAACTCTTGGAAACAGTTTTCTAGGTTGGCTGATGTCTAACTGCTGTGGTTTGTTTTTAGTACCCTTATAAGCTACTATTATAATTGAAGCCACTTCATGATCATCCTATGATTTCATTACAGCAGTGATCTCGGTATAACAGTTTGGTGTTCTTTTAATTACCTTAATATTGAGCTCTTCTGTTTTTTCTTTATTGCAACTATTGACATTTACATCCCTTCTTCTTACTGTCAGTAGAATAATGCAACTGTTATGATTCCTTTTGTATTTGATAGAGTTTAAATCTTCCATTGTGCTCATTTATCTCAAAGCACTTTATGATCTATAGGCAAGCAAACTTCCACAATTTGACTAAGGAACTCAGCCCCATGAAAATCAGAAAATTTCCCAAGGTCCATCACAGCACACCTGGATGTTGTGACCATGCCTAATATCATACTGTGTGACTCTCCCAAAAGAGCCATGTCCATCAGGTTTTGGAGGCTCAGCCCATGCTGGATTCATGGTGCATCCTTTCTTGAGGGGAAACAGTGATAGTGGTGGAGTTGGTGGATAGTACTGCTCACTAACTGACCCAAAGACCAAAACTAGTTTTTCCATAAAGCCACTGCAAGATGCCCATTTGAAATGTATTTTTGAACTTCAGGAGGAAAAAAAGTAATGGAGAAAGTCATGAGTATGTAATAATGGGGTGGAGGAGACTCTCAAATATTAAAAAGGAGGCAGAAGAATCACCTCAGTGGTGTGGGTGGGAGATTTGAGAAAACATGGCACAAATCTCTGCTCGTATTTCTCCCCTTTTGTTGAGAAACACTTTGGTTTTGATGCATTTAAAGATCAAAGATGACTTTTGGGGAAGGAGAGGAGAAGATAATGTTTTTTTAGATAGGTTCCTGCTGAAGATTGTTTTTTCATACTACACTGCGTAGAAAAAAACTACCTGTGTCCCTCAAAGGAAAGCGTGAGGGTGTGGGGGGCAGGGTGCTGGTACTGGAGAAGGGGAAGCAAGCACTCAGTATGTAATCAGATAAAGCAAGCTGTTTGATATGCATGTGTTAGCTTTGTCCAAGCTCCCAGCATCTTCAATGGGCCAAAGCCCACTCTTCATTTGTCAGCCCAGCGCACCTTTTGTGTGAATAATTTCCCATTGGTATTACCCACAGCTGGAGTCAATAGCTGACTGGCCTCTTTGCTTGTACTATTATTTCCAGCAAGCTTCATACATCTGCAATAAATCCAGGAGGATTTGCAAGTAGGCTGAGGAGGTATGAGTGACAGAATGAGCTGATAAGGCCCAAGTCCCACAGAAACAAAAGGCTTCCCATTTTGACCTGACAAGACAAGCGCTGCCTTGGAATTGACTTGATTTGATCAAAAGTTTTTGCCAGCTGACCCCAGAAGTTTATGCAAGTGAAGAACTAAGCCCCAGTCTCTCTGGCACTTGCTAGTAAACCCTCACATTGGTGCCAAGCATGAGAGTACCTGATGAGAGTTGGTTTGCCTGTTTGTTGTCATAAAGCAGGATCACTGAGGCCTTTTCTGCTGATGGTTTTTTGATGGTAAGAAATTGAAAAGTGTCCAGTGACCCACAGCTCTATGGGCAGAGTGTCTGGGAAAAAAAGTTAGTTGCAAAGCCAGGTATCAAGCTACAATGCTGCCAAACTTCAACACACTCTGGAAGGTTAAGATCTAATAGGGTAAAGCATAATGACTTTCTGTAATTACTTATTCTTATGCTTGTGCTCAGTGAGAAAAGCATGAGAGAGAAGTGTCATGAATCAGAAAGTCCGCCTGATTATCTAGTCAGGTAATGTTAAAAAGTAAGTGGAGAATCTTTAGGAGGGTGTAAAAACATGCAAGTCTACTTCTCAGCAACTGATGTCATCTACCTGGACTTGTGCAAAACATTTGACACTGTCCCACATGACATCCTGGTCTCTAAACTGGAAAAATATGAATTCCATGGGTGAACCATTTAGCAGATAATGAATTGGCTGGATGGTACCACTTGAAGAGTAGTGGTCAATGGCTTGATGTCCAAACAGAGACCAGTAACGAGTGGAGTTCCTCAAGGGTCAGTACTGGGACTGGAAATTTTTAACATCTTTATCAGAGACATTGACAGTGGAACTGAGTGTACCCTTAGCAAGTCTGACACACTGGAAGGAAGGGAGGCCATGCAGAGGACATGCTTAAGCCATGACAGGCTTAACAGGTAGGCCTATGCCAACCTGATGAAGTTTAATAAAGACAAGTGCATGGTTCTGCACCTGGGCTGGGGCAATCCCAAGCACAAATACAGGTTGGGTGGAAATGAACGGAGAAGAGCCTTGAGAAGAAGGACTTGGGGGTGTTGATTGATGAGAAGCTCAACATGAGCCAGCAATGTGCACTTGCAGTCCAGAGAACAAATTGTATCCTGAGCTGCATCCTGAGCAAGTCGAGGGAGGTGATTCTCCCCTTCTCTCAGATCTCATGAGACTCCACCTAGAACACTCTGCCCAGTTCTGGAGCCCCCAACATAAGAAGGCCACGGAGAGGTTGCAGCAAGTCCAACGGAGGGACACAAAGATGATCAGAAGGATGTAGCCCCTCCCCTATGAAGACAAGCTGAGAAAGATGGGGTTCAGCATGGAGAAGAGAAGGCTTCAGGGAGACTTTAGAGCACCTTCCTACTGAAGGGCAGGGGCCCCCCTGAAGGTCCTGTCCTGAAGGGGGCCTACAGGAAAGCTGGGGTTAGACTTTTTGTAAGGACATGTCATGATAGGACAAGAAGCAATGGTTTTAAACGTGGAGGAGGTAGATATAGGTTACACATTAGAAAGAAATTCTTTACTACGAGGATAGTGAGACACTGGAACAGGTTGCCCAGGATGGTTGTGGATGCCTCATCACTGGGAGTGTTCAAGGCCAGGCTGGATGGGACTTTGAGCAACATGAGAGGTTGGGAGGTGTCTCTGCACATCCAGTGGGGTTGGAACTAGGTGATCTTTAAGGTGCCTTCCAAAGCAAACCATTCTATGATTCTGTGGTTCTTTGGTAAAAATAAAGACAAACTTCGCTTGTTGTTTTGCAAAAAGTTTAGCAGGAAACATGACTTGACTGGGCAGCTGGGCTAGCAAAGGAAATCTGGCTTCAGAAAATTAAACCTTTCCAAAAAGAATGGGATCTTGAGAGAAAAAAATTCTCTTTCATAACAGATGATAATATTTGAGCTACACGGTATGGTAATGAGTAGTTTTACTAAGGGCTACAGGTACTGTATTGGGTATTTGTGAGGGGTACACATGGACCTTCATTACTTTTTTCCCACTTCACTGAGAATCTTCTCTTACCTGGGTACTCTTTATCTAATTGGTCATTTTCATATATTTATGCCCAGGGAATCTGAGTTTGGTGATATATGGGTAAATTTTTTTTCTTGACCTTTCCTATTACTTGGAGCTTTATGAAGTGCAGACTGGCTGTCCCTTGTTGTTACAAAGGCATTCATGCCTTTATTTCTAAAGAGTAGGTAACATTTGCATAACCTATTGAGAGATATACAAACTATAAGGATTTCTGCATTTATGTGGATATGTTTGAGAGAGAACAATGGAGAAGTAGCCAGGAGAAAGTCGTTTCAGACCAAAGTCTGAATTTTACATTTATATGGTGTATTTTTTTTTTTTAAGGGGGAATAAAATGAGTTATTTACAATGGTTCATGTATACCACACCTGGGAGTTACAGGAGTGTCTGTTGGGGAGGCCTGTAAAAGGAGGTGCCCTTTGTATGCCCTTGCCCTAGAAAAAAGGCCTCCTTTTTCATATGAAACTGTGTTGCTCTGTGCCTCAGTTTGCTTTTACTTGTGTAGCATGGGAGTACAGAGTTTATGGACTCTTGAACCTATTCAGTGCTTTTATGTAGCAGTGGTGACGTGTGAAACCTAGCTCTGCACACAGTTCATGGCAAATATCAAAAAACTGTACAAGTGTTGGAAAGCCCCACTTAGGAGGCACTTTTTTGTTTAATGAATTACCATATTTTTCTTGTAACAGGGTACATAAAAATAATTTCTTTTGGCTAAAAATGCTAACTCAAGGTTTTGAAGCCAGACAAATGCAAATAAGAAAATAATTCTCTTGCATTTGAAAAATATTGATGGACTTTATTTGGTCAGATGGTCAGATTGGTCAGATTTTTGAGAGGAGGAGTTTGTGCATATACTTTTGACAATTTACATCTTTGCACACTTCTATTCTGTCCTCTCGTTCCATATTAAATGCTTGGATCTGAAGAGCAAGTATATTAACTGCATGGGTAAATGCAATTAAATGAATTGTTACATTTGAGAATTATTGCTGGGAACCCACGGGTTTATGGTCCCAGCCCTGATGTTTGAATGGTCAAGACCCAACACAAGGTAATTTCTATTCCAGCAAAGCTTTTTCAGCTACTTGTAAGTACGGTACTGATTTTAGTATTTAATTGAGCCCCTGATTATTCTTTTCCTTGTAGTTTCCTTTCTATCTGTCTCATAAACATCTATGATTGCCCAGTCAACAGCATTACTTAATTGGCTGAAGATCCTAATCTAGTTTCCAGAAAGGAAAAGCATTGTAGACACAGTTGCCAATTATTCCATTATCTCTATTGACAGCCTGGTGTAGTTTGATGTCCTTCAAAGCTCTGACGCAGATATCCCATGGGAGACCCTTGTCTCCAGTTAAAGCACAGTGCTGAAGAGCAATGACTTTCTGTGTCTACCTTGTTTGCTGGCTTTGGAAATATTACTTTATCTCTTGATTTCCCTCTCTGTAAAAGGGGAATAATGTGTTACTCAGAGAAGGTTAATCCTTTGATATTCATAAAATGTCACAAGATCTACTTTGTAGTTTTAAGAACATACAACAAATGTAATAAAATACTAAATGGAGATTGTGGAGCTGCGTAGGAACAGAGGTTGCTGCTGACTTCACGTACATGCTGCCTTGGGTTTTCTCATTTTGAAATATTCTGAAATGCCAGAGCTGAAGTTTCAAGTACAGTCTGACTTCTGCTGTCCTTCTTGCACCATGACATGGCCTGTCAGAATGCAGCACCGTAGTATTTTCCATAATTTCCTAGCCTTTGATTACTTGACTTTCATATTTTAATATTCTTCAAATATAAAAAGCCCACTATGAGTATGAGATTTTTACATTACAAAATCAAAGTAAGCCACCTTCCCCTCTTTGGGAAAGAAGTGTGTTGCCAAAGTTGTTGTGGCACATGAGTTCTGCATGGCTGCAAGGTCCTTTTGCAAGTGTTCCCCTGCCTGGGCACTCCCCCTGTGTGTGTTCGGAATCCTTTTATTTTGATGGCATCTTGCATCCCTTTCCCCTAACTGCCTTTGTTCTTACTCACCTGCTGGGCCCTTTCCTTCTGCAAACCTATGCCTGTTTTCATGGGATGTCTCCTGTGTACTCGGTGAAGTACACAGGAGGAGTGCAGAAAGCAGTTGTACAGCCATGAGATTGTGTATGGAGGAAAGGCTACAGGTGGTGCACAGCTCATAAACAAAGAAGTAAAGAATTATTTTCCTGTTCTCCACTCCAGTGGCATATCTTATTTTTCTTTTAAGTGCCTTTTTGAGGAAGGATCCTGTAAACACTAGACTAGAAAAGTGTTTTAGTCCTGGCTACTATTTTTTTTTTCCTTTTAAGAGATTAAATTTTAGTTTACTAATCCTCTCTAAAATATTTTGTTTGATTTATGATTTCAGTAAAAACAGTCTTTTTATTCCCATTAGGAAAAAGTACTTTATTCCTCCTATAGCTAAAGAAGTAATAGCCTTGCAGCTGTGCTGCTACAAAACTGGAATACTTCTATGCTTTGAAGTTGAGACTTGACTTGGCACAGTGTGACGAACTAATCCAGCATGAGTGATGCACCCTCTCACTGTCCCCATAGAGCTGGCCAGTTCATGACAATGACTGTTTCAGTACAGTCATGCTGGGTACAGATTTGTTTGGACTTAGAAAGCTAATTTTTTGTTAGGCTTTCCTCAGCTCTTTGCAAACTGAATAGCTACGGAGAGAGGGCCTGAGGGTGACTTGGGATGCAATCACTCGTGTCACCAGTTTTGGGCTCTTCAGTAAAGACAAGGAATGGAGAAAGCCTGATGGTGGTAGAGCAGAAGAGTGTGCTTGACTTAAAAGTACTGAGCAGCAGTGGGACAAGTATGGCAGACCCACATTTGGGTCTGCCCTAGCCCAAAGACCTCTAGCAGCCTTTTAGGGGTAAGTATTATGAAAGGTACAATACACGTGGGGCCCAGTTTCCCCTGACCTCAGTCTCCATGACTCCTACTGGGGGCACTGCAAGCAAGCTTATATTGAAAGCTATGGAGCTGTTTTTAAACGGTTCTTTACGGCACGGAATAATTAATTAAACAGGTGGTTCCGTGAGCGGTGCTACTAATGATGGCTGCTTTCCAGGGTCTCTCTCTCGTGTGGATTTTCAGGCTGTAACAAAGGTTGAGCTCATGCTGAGGTCTTTCCCTCAATGAGGGAATTAATAGGGCCTCCCTCCCTCCCTCTACTCTGCTGCCTATTTTCATGAAACTTGTAGGTACTTAATTCCTGTCAAACCTCTACGCCTCCATTGCACTTGGTCAAAATTGATCGACGATTTTGAAACTTCCTGGAGACTGGGGGAATAAACAAAGAGAGAGAAGCATATGCATGAGGAATACTGCTGGAGAAAACCTATTCCTTGAAGTCAAAATTATTGTCCAAGGTTGGAATGGCAAATGGAACCCTTTGTTTGCCCCTTGAGCTGTACCAGAAATAATAAGTAAAAGGATATCTATGCTGAGGCTGTTCACACAGTTTTGGTGTCCGTGTTTTAAAAAGATATCAACTTCTGTGGTGGCGACAAAAATCACCAAAAAATCCTTTAAGGATTGGTAAAAATATCTGACAGAAATACAGACAGCTCCACATAATTTCTTTTGTGTGAACTTTACCAGAGCGTACAAGTATTTTTAAAAGGATGATGTACTGAATATTAAAGGATTCTTTAACCCTGTAAAAAATGCTGTTGTTGAGACTAAATACAAAGGGATATTTAAGCCAAACATTGATTTTAGAAGCAATGTACCATAGATCCACATGTGATTTTCCAGATTTGACAGCTTCAGATCAACACAGAGCACTCTTCCTGAAAACCATACTCTAGCTACAAACGAATACTTGGACAGATTACAGAAGTATTTGTGACATCCTCTGGCCTATTTCATGCACCAAGGGCCAATCTGACTTTAAAAATTGGTTTTAAAAAAACCTAAAACTTGCCTTTCTGGTCTTCCTTTTCTGGCAGAAAGATAACCCTCCCCTCTTCCTCCTTCCAGAATTGTTACAGGGTTTTTTGGTTAGCAGCTCTGTAGAAACTGAAGCTGCAATGTTAGGAATTTTGGGTGAGAAGAAATGCGAAAATTTATTAAAAGCACACATGAAACATTTTCTTCTATGGTTTGATATTGTCTAGAATCACCAGGTGGCGCCAACGCAGATGGTCCCATCAGGGATAATTCACAGAGGATTGGAACATCCACAGCTCCCAAGCCCAAGTCAGTGTGCAAACAAAAGAAGGCAACTTCTGAAAATTTCCTGTGGGGAAAATAGGTGTGAGATCCTAAGGAAGTGCTCAGTTATAAGCATGCTGCAATTCTTTTGAAGAAGTTACGCCACTACTGTGGTTGGTCCTCTTTAAAATAAATCTTTTTAGGTACCTCCAATAAAATAGATATGTTCAGAACCAATTCTGTAAGAAATTAGTTTTCTCCATCCTTTCAGTATTGTCATTTAATTTGGAATTCAGGAACACATTCTGCAATAGCGATCTTGGAGCACCTGTCAGTTTGTGCTTGAAATAGAAACCTCTGTTGCTGTTTTGGAATGGAAAGCTGAGGTATTTTTGCTGTTGTTTTTATTGTACAGATTTGGTTCATCTGGAGTGCATAGGATTAAAAAAAAAGGCCTTTAGGCACCTTTATTTGTCCTTTTGTACTGTGTAGGACTCAGCTATAAACAATGAACCTTTCCTCCGAATAAGAACTTTTCTTGCACATGTCCCAAAGCACAACTTGAAGACAAAGGTACTCTTTTAAAAAGAAGAAGATTTATGTTGAGACCTTGTTTAGATACCAATCAGAATACTGTGCTGCCACAATCCTGTTAATCACTTGCTTTCTTTTGCTGGTAAAATTATATTATAAATGGTAATGGTAACACTAATAATTACGAATATTTTTTTTTTATGGCACTCTTTTGCAAATTATTACCTCTATTTTCCAGTTCTCGCTGTGAATGAATAGGGAATTAGAGGAGCAGAGCCCAAACACTTACTCCCCATCACGGTCTGAATTTGTTGACAGTTCCCTTGAAGTGAAATAGAGTTTCTTTCATATGAAAGTGATGAGAAAGTGGTAGAAACAGCAGCCTTGAGAAAGAAAATTAGCCTTGGAGAAAGAAATTAGAAAGGAACAAATAAGTGTTAGGAGGAGTTTGAATGGAGAGGTGACATACTCAGTACCATCCACAGAACTCATGAGCTCAGTTTGTGTTTGTGGTATGACTTGACATTTCGCTCCAATTTTCTCATCCCATTTCCAGCAGTTTCTCATGTTGTATGAGGCATGAGGAAGCAAGGCCAACTTCATAGAGCTTAATAACTCAAAGTCCTTGTCTTCTCTGGTGACAGGCCAGCGACCAAGCAAAAAAACACTTCTGGAGAGGGAATCACATATGATATTTTTAATGGTCTAATGTGTCATACTTGATATCAGTCAAGAAATAAGAAAACATGTGCCATTTCTGTGATACAGCTACATAATGTTGGAAAAGTTTATGGTGGTATACCTGTCTTATAGCCGTGAAAAAACAAAGAAATTTGGTTTCTATTGGTATCTCTGGACTTAGAAGTATAAGTGGAGGATGCTGCTCTGCACAGCTCAAATCTGAAGAGGTTCCTTTCTGGTAAATTTAAAACAAACAACAACAAGCCCTTGCCACGCTCCCAGACTACTGCCTGACCAGGATGGAGCACTTATGCGTTATACATGCTAAGTATTTCCTATTCAGATCTAACTTTGACTTTGTGCCCTGGGACAGGTGAAAAGACAGTTCCAAATTAGAAAAAATAAGAATAAAAGCAAACCAAACTGTAAAAAGCAAACCATAAACTGAAATTTCTACAAAAAGAATGTTTCTGTGGCCAGTGTTGCTATGAATTTTAAAAATCAGTTTTCTTACGGCAATTTACAAAAATGCACAAGAAAAACTGGGGAAAAGAGCTCTTTTATGGGCTGTTTTATCCTCTTCTTTTTGTCTGCTCTTGGAGTCGACTTTTTGGCAAAATACTGCATCTTCAGCCAGGAGAAGTTGGCGAAGCACAAAAGGGCTTTTGAAGCGGTAAGTGTAAATTCAGACTTCTTTTCTTTCTTCCTTTTTTTTCCCCCTCTCCCTCTCCCCTCTCCTCCTGTGTCTGTAGACAGTTAAGCAGAAATAATAAGCACCATTGCTTGCAGTACACGTCCCATGAATTACGCTGACATCAAATGTAACTTTAGAATGGAGGCACGCTTTATTCTTTTCTACGAACTGTTCCCCTTTCCATTCTTTATTTACATGTCGTGAGCCTAAGCGCTGCACAGCCAGTCAGAACACACACACAAGAGGGGGGAGAAAAAAGGAGGCCATTAAACAAATTAAAAGGGATGGGGATGACTAATACAGTACTCTTGGAATCTGCAATTTGATTAGTCTGAGTTTAATACACAAAAGCAGCGCCGAAGCAGGAGGGGAGTCGAAGTGCTCTTTAATAACCTTCTACAATTAAATTATGGTGATGAATTTAACTATTCTGTGCTTCTAAAGGGGTCTTATTATCTGATTGACTCTGAAAGAAAGTCAGTATTTAACCAGGGTTCTTGAGTCCAGCTATTGGAAGACATACAGTAGTTTTATGCATTAACAACTATTTTTTTTGTTGTTGCATGCCTCTTCCCATTTGAATTCATCTGTGATTTGAGAAAGATGGCTCTTACGGTTCTTCCCACTGCTTTTGATGGGAGTGCATGCTAGCCCTCTTACTGTACTACCCAGAGAGTGAAAATGAAAATTGCATGGTTGGGCTTGTCTCCTGTTATGCATTTTTGTTTCTAATTTGTAATTTTCATTTATAATTTTAGATTACTTCCCTCCACTGGCCCTCTCCATTGTCTAACAATGCATCATTCAAATGTAGACAGTGTGTAAAGCATGCTGGGATCTTTGAAAAATACTTTTGCTGCAAAATGGCAGTGGTATCATTCCACAGTTTATCCTGACTTCTGGTTTTCTCTCTGTCCTTCCCCTTAAATGCTTTTACATATGCTGAAGGTTGAGTAAGATGTTTCAAGTACAAAATATCTGTAGAGATGTGAATTGTATGCATTCTTTAAAACAGTATTTTTATTTATTTATTTATTTTTACTAGCAAGTATATCTCTCAGTTTCCTGAGAGAGGAAGAGAAAGGGACAGGGACTTCATGATTAGCCTGATGTCAAAGTTAGAGAGCTGATTTTATCCAAAAGAGAGAGATAAAATCAAAGTGTATCAGCTTTTAATGGCAAAAAAGCTGGAGCTCCCATACACAGTTTGATCTGAATATTTCGAGACGATCTAGGCTGAGGGGATGAAAAGAGAGAATTATGCAGAGTACTAACTATTCAGCTAGGACCTTATTCTGATACCTATTTTCATGCTAAGTTGTATCTTTCTCTGCCAATAGTTTTGCTGGGGAAAAAAAAAAAAAAAAAAGAAAAAAAGAAAAGAAAAAAAAAAAAAAGATACTATTTCTGGTTCTAAAATAATGTGCTGTCTGAATAAGGGTGCAATATCCAGCCCTCATTTTGTCCCTACGAGTGATGCTCAAGCCAGAGGCCGGGTGCCTCTGCTCCACTGTGCCAGCTGATGGCCCCAGAGCTGTCCCTCTGGCATGGCTGAGGGGCAGTGCTGGCCCTGGATGCCCACACAAGACCCAGGCATGGGGTCAGATTCAGAGGTCTTCATTCAGCTTTTGCACAGCTGGCTGGCTCCAGTGAATGAAGCTGGAGTGTAATTTAGACCTCTGCCTCTGCACAGAGGAGGGAAGGAGCTTTCACCCTTCTGCCTCCTTCTTTCCTGCAGTGTCTTTCTCCTGGCAAGGGAGAAAGAGTGGGTCTGAGGGACTGCTTGCTCTCCTTTTGTGGCAATTTGTGGTGCTGTTTTTTCACAAAAATGTCTGAGGACAAATCGAGTGGTATGCAGCTATGGGCTAGCCTTCCATGGACAGCATATGAACAGCTAATGCAGCTGAGGAGCTGGTAGCTCTAAGCCAGCACTGAGTGCAAAGTGCAGGCTACATCACTGGCAACCCAACACTGGATACACTAAACATCTTAGAAGGGGCTGAAATTTGCTCTAATTTATGTTGGCTGCCCCCAGGAAATGTGAAAGCCTGTGAAATTGGTCACTGCAACAAAAAAAGAGAAGGCTGTATCCTTCCTGCCAGGACTGCCTGCACACCCTTTGGGCAGGATGTGGGTGGCTGCTCTGTGCTGCTGGCAGGACTGTTCCTCCTGTGATCTACATCAAGGGAGCTTGTTCACCCTGAGGGTTCCTCTGGCACCTGCCAGGTACTGAGGTCTCAGCACAGTGAGGCTGTGGGCTTCTGGTGCCCACTCTTTCCTTCATGCCCATGGTTCTGAACTGCTGTTGGCCAAGTTTCTGAACACTGGCTGTCTCTACAGCTCTGTGAACCAGGATGATGCTGTGGACAGTCTGAATATGCAGAGGCTCTGCTCTTTATTTGTTGGTTTTTTTTACTCACAATCTATTTTTACCTCTGTGAAGTCTCAGTTAAGGCTAAATAAGCTTAGACCAAGGGCATAGGAGGAAAAAATTTATTAGTGTTTGATATGGCAGTTATTGTTTTGTCTTACGAGTAAAATACTTCCTCTTGTTTATTAAATCATGGCAAAAAATTCCTCATGAGCCAATGATGACATGCAAACATGATGTCAGTTTTTAACAAAATGCCAACCAGAGGCTTAAGAGAGCTGATTTTTATCAGAAGCTTTTCTATTACTTGGGTAGTAAAAAAATGCATAATGGGTAGCATCCGTGGCTCATATTTGGTGAAAAGGGCAGCACACTGAATGAAACCTAGGGGTGCTGGACTATGCAATGCTTCCTTTTTAAGAAGACTGTGTCTCCTAAATTAACTTGTTCTGATGCTAAGCATAGCAGAAACAGTGCTGCTGCTAAGCAGAACAATTGCTTTTCCTTTGTAGTCTGCCTGCTGGTTTGTTCAGGCCTGCTTTTTGTTCAGCCTTGGCTGGGTCTGGGACAGTGGTTCAATAGCTGTGAAGCTCTGTGTTTAGATCCTCGCCAAATCAGTGACACACAAAATCAGGGCAGGCAGTGAATCCCCAATGTGCCAGGTTTGGGAAATCATCCCTCTGAATAGATGAGCCAATATCCTGTATTTATTTTGCTGCTTTCTGTACCCATTTCTCTTGCATCTGGGTATTTAATACATATTTCCAACCAGCAACACATTAGCCTTAAATTTAATTCCTTACTATGGACAGCAAAAACCAGGCCCTTCCTTCCCCGTGCTGTTCCAGCACTGCAGCAGTCACCAAGTACAAGACCACACTTCCCCCAAGCCCCCTCCCTTTCCTCTCCCTCCCCAAAAGCAATTTTAAACTGCTTGACTGAAAGCAGTAGTTGAATGAGGATTTCAAATATGGTCTCAGGCTTTCTCTTTAGCTCACCACGAGAGAACAGAGCAGAGTAAATGGTCAATTGCAGTGAGCATGCTGACTGTAATTAACTTCAGCATTTGCTAGGTAAGGAAGTGAGAAATGCACCTAAACTGACCAGGGTAGCATTAAACGTTAAAAAAAAAAAAGGATTTAAGTAAAGGGGGAATTTTACAAAAAATACAAACAGGGAAGATAAAGAGGGACTTCTGCCTCCTTCCCCTTAGCCATCTGAGATGAAATCACAATGTCAGGAATATGCAGGGATTTACAGGAGAAGTAGGTAGAGAAACAAGGCTCAGACATTGTGGTGAAAAGGTAATTGAGAAGAAAGCATTTGGTCTCCACAGGTATGCCCCCTTTTCCAGCCTGCTGCCAGCCTCAAGAGTGCACTGCGTATTTTAGTGTTCCCACAGGCATTGCATGAAATGATCTGGTCCTTGGTCTCCACGTTGAATAATCTCTGCAGTGGTCTGCTCGGTCTCCATCTGAAAGCTGTCATGCCTGCTCCCTTTGTGCTGATTAGCAGAATTTTCAAGACCCAGACTACTTTGGTGGCAAGAAATCTGTGTCTAATTTCCAGATTACATGTGTTTTTGTGCCAACATTGCCCACTCATTTGACTTGTTCCTCTTTCTGTCTGCTGAACTTGGATATATTTATTGAGGTAGCTGTGCTCCAGCTTGGCTGTGGTATTGCAAAGCTGACCAAAGCAAGCCTTTTCATTCTCCTTTGTGCTCCTTTTATTACCCCATACCTGCTTCAGGTTGATGTCTCCTCCTGTATTGGGGCACAGCAAGGGCAGGGGAGCTGGAAGCTGCAGGTAAGGGCAGGGGAGGGCAGGGCTGTGGACTTGCTGGCAAGGTCTCTGTGCTACAACACTAAGGAGAGATGAGCAGTCCATTGACAGTCACCAGGGTCAGATGGAGCCCAGTGTACCCAGATACATCCATAGCAATGAGGCAGGTCTGGGGTCAAGCCAAAAAGTCAACCCACAGGTCATGGTCAACAGCGTAGCTCATGCAGGGACCAAGGGCAAGCATCAGAGCTTAATCATGGCTCCTGAGATGATGGGTCAAGGCCCCAGTAAGGCTTCCCACAGCCCTTTCCTTGGCAGTCTGATCAAGAAGGTTAACCAACTGTGTTGTCTTAGGGCTGACCTGCACCAGAGTATCCCAGCCCCTAGAGCCCACCAGGGTGATTAGAGGGTGCTCTGACAGTCTGCAAGGGGGGTAACCAGACCTCCAGCCATCACCAAAAATAAAATCCTTCCACTGCTACTTACTAGCATTGTTCTACAGGAAATATTCCCTCCTGAAGGACCATACATCATATTTTCCACATCCGTATCATATTTTTGGCTCATAGTTTTCTCTTGCTTGGCCAATGTTACGTGAGCTTCCCCCTTCTCTGTTACTTATATTTGGCACTTCCCTGTCTAAAGGCTGACAGTCCTATTATTAATCATGAAATATGTGCCTTTAGATGTTCACCTGAACTTTGCCTTTCCTGTCCTCAGTAACTTCCAGTTCTGTGAAAAACTCTGATCCTTTTAAACCTTTTAGTATTCAAATGACTGCTTCTCCTGCTAGGCATTTGCTCACCTGAGTCTGGTGCTGCTGGGCAGAAGAGGAAAGAGACTACAGGGTTCTTTCTTTCTGTGAATATTTCTGACTTTGACAAATCTGTGACTCACCATGACACAGATGTCTTTCTTTCTTCTCTTTTTTTCCATGGCCTTTTTTTCTCTTGTCTTTTCAATCTCCTCATTTGAAAATGGAATACTTATAACTGTGGGAGTCACTTTTCATTCAGAATTTTGAGTCTGGAATTGCATTTAGATGCTGATTCATACCATTTGGGCTGTACTTTTTAAAAATTGTGCTGAATAGTGAGAGTTACTTCTCTTACAATACGATGAGACAATTTGGTGAGTTGTATTTTGAGTAACAAAGATATTTTTCCTTGCTGTAGGGATGAAAGACCCTTTGACAGAAGTGCAAAATATATGATAATTTCATTTAAGAAAATAAATTTGGTCCTAAAATTTAAATTGTTGCAACATGAATCATTGTTTATAGAAGATTTTCATCTGGTGGGCTGTCAGTTTTGAATCTGGTGAAGTTCTTGAGATGTGAACATTTATTCCCATGTTTCTGATCCTATAAAAGCTTTGGGTGAGATGAATTTGGTCACTGAAATTTTTGTGAGGTGAGGTACCACTGTAGATCTGCTGGGAACTTCTGCTTGTTGGGAGCACTTATGAGAAGTAAGAATTGGGTTTCCCAGGATAAATGTTTGTGAAACCTGACAAAACTTATGTTGTTGTATATGGCACAAGTTATGAAAAGTGTGGGGGTTTTGTATGTCTCTGAGAAAGAGACAAATTAAATGCATAAAATTAAATATAAGAATACTCCAACCCTCCACCTGCTCCCCCACTATGACATGATCACCAAGACTTACGGTTTTGGAAGGTCTGCTTAAAGACATCGGAACATTAGGAGCTGGCAAGCTGCTTCTAGTTTACCAAGTCTCCCTGTAGTTATTCTTTCCATGATGTTTTGCCAAAAAGACTTCTCCGAGTCTTCTCCAAGATAGTGTGGTGACTGGTTATGAAGAAAGGACTATGTTTTATAGTCATACATCAGTTTCCACACTGACAGCTGAGTTTGCTCAAGCACACTTCCAAACAACAAGATCTTTGTGTCAGAGTCGAAGTTTTGCTGAACAGTAAACAGTGGAAGAATATGACATCTCACCTTTTTGGGCTAAAAATTTATCAGATTTAACAGATCTGGCAACAGAGCCAGAGCTGTTCATCAGATTAGGCTGTGTTTTAGTGTGCTTTTCCCTGTGCTACTCAATGCTTACTACATAACAAATCCATTATCAGTGGGAAGGGATGTAAATGTATAGTGTGTACCTGAGCTCATTTCCTATGGCATCTTTTGGCATCTTTCCTTTCTACTGCTGCACTTTTTCTGTTAGGAGTTTGTGAAATGCACTCGTCATTGACCATCAAAATATTTATTGGCTCGGGTGGAAAAGAACACTGGTTCTGCCTGCAGGTTCTCAAGTCAGCAAATGAAGGAACTGATGTGATAGGGTATGACAGCTTCTCCATTGTTGATTATCAGTACTGAACCTAAAGTGAAAATTGCTGCCTGGAAAGACGTTGAATGGGGACAGAAATCAATAGCCTAGTTATGTTCCAAAAGGACAGACCAGTTATTTGTTACTTGCATATATGAGTTCTTTCTTTTTCCTTAGTTTTATCTGCACTCAAAGTGAGCTGTAGTAGCGAGAGATGCTCCTCAAAATAGGAAGTCAACTCTATTAAGAAAACTTCATGGACATCTTTTAAATCGACAAAAGGCTTTTAGCATCATTTGTTGGTAAAAGTGAATGGGAATGACTTCACCCTGGGTAGGATCTGGAAAATCCTTTCCATTTCCCATAATCTCATTCTTGTGTATGAAGAAAAGTTGCATGTTGCCCCAGAGTCTCTGCTGCAAGTCATGATTCACTGGAGATTCTCCCCTGATGCTTTGACATATCTGTATGCAGACATGCCTGATGCTGTTTCTTCTGTGTCTATAAAACACAGGAAAGAAATCCTCATTGCTACGCTACCAGCCCCTGGCAGATAAAATTTACTGCAGGTTACCACCTGCTGCTTCGCAAAGCTCTGGTTTCGAAACTCTGTCACTCCATCACTTTCTTCCATCTCCATCTGAACATCTCCCCTGTGACTGTCTGTCACTGCCAGCACAGGACCTCTCACCCTACCAGGACGGCCTCTGGGACTGCTCACCAAGGGCTGACTACAGAGCAGGCAGCAGGGATTGCTGATAGTGCAAACCAGTCACCTCCCTCCCTTGCTGCCTTTCATTGCCCTCGCAGGGGAGGCACAAAAGGAAACTCCACTTTTCAAGACTGTTCAGTTTGCATCGGGCCGAAATGTGTTTTCAACTGAACAATCACTTTCTGTGCAGACAGTGACAGCTCAATTGGTCCAAGGAGGGGGGCGGGAGGGGGTGCTAAGGTTTTCTTTCACTTCTTGTAATGTTAGACCATGTCAAATGAGGCAGTTGAAACAACACCCGGTTTGTTTGTCTTGCGGCCTGGACCGGGGTGTGAAATATTAGGACAGCAGTAAAATGTTTGCATCTCTCCACAGCTGGAGAACACCTCCCACACAGTTTCTGCCCCTCTTCTCATTCATTGAGGACCTGCAGGGCACCTTTCTCTGGATAAAGGCTCACTTGGGTGCCAGGTTTCTGGACCTGGACTCTCCCTTGACCATCTGAGCAGATCAAAGGCATACTTGGAGGGCTTTTCTAAGCTCTCACCCTTACAAGTTTCTTACTTGGGATATAAAGTTGATTGAAGTAGGATACTCAAGTTTCAGGTTATCCCCGAGACTATTTTTCACTCTAGGCTTCCTTTCCATGCTTCTTTCCCTTAATGCTATGACTACATTGTAGTCTTGATTGAACCACAAGCGTAAACCTGTACAGGTGGTGAACTTGAGAGCAGGGCAGGGAATCCACAACTTTGTGGTTATAAGCAGCACGGAATACCTTGATATTTCCTGCTCAGTCACTCTCTTTTTTTTTCCATAAGACACAAACTGTGCTATTTTTGCCCACTCTCTACATCACATCAGTAGTGTTTATACACCTTTTCTACAAAAGGTATTCCTAGTTTTTGACCAAGACCTGCTTTAACTTGGAATGAATTTGGGTGTTTTAATTTATTTATTTTCATTTGTCATTACTAATTATTTTGGGAAGTTCTAAGCACCAAAAAAGGCTGATAAAAGTCTCTAGGAGGTCAGCCCTGTCCCTGTTTCAGCTTTTCCTCAGGAAAACTTTTCCATTTATCCCTACAACAGCAGAGCACTGATCTCACTTCTGCCCTAACTCCTGGACAATCAGCAGAAACAAACTTTTTCAGAAAGCTCACAGTTCTAAACCATGTCCTACTTCACCTGTTGAATCTGAAGAGGGAATGTTTGATATTCATCCTATAAGGAGCAGTCAGTATGTCAATCTGAGACAGATGAGATTGGTAAATCTTCAAATGCAATAAGAGTGCATGGTATCAGTGTGAACAGATTTTCTCCACTAAGCACATTTACTTACCTAAATTCATACAAACCTCAAAATAGGATGTGTAAGGATCTGTGGTCCAGAGGGAACTAACACAGCTGGGTGTAAAGCAAAGCAGGCCCAGAAACTCAAGAGATTTGTTTTAAGGTACATAGGCTAATGGGTCCTGTTGGGGATGAGGTGTGCAGATTCAAGAGCAGCACTGCTCTGAGTGTGGATAAGACCTATTCTAGTTGTCATAGTCTGTGGCACACTGGAACATGTGGGTGTAGCAGTTCAGGTTTCCATCAGCTGTGGGAACACTGCACTGTCCTCCAATTTGTGGTGCAGCATGACTATCATCTCCTGTGTGACTTAGATCTTTCAAATTTAGTAAGGATGCTATAGGTTGTCACAATGTCTTTTCCAGTTAAAAACTGGGTGCTCTTTATAATTAGGTGGCTAAACACTGAAGCTCTATGACAGGATCCATGCTATATTTTTCAGGATGATCTGAGTTATTCTAAACTACTAGGTACCAAGGAGATGCATGGAATTTCTTCCTCTGCTAGGTACTGTGGCCAGGACCATTAGATTTAGAGAAGACCTTGAAAGCTTTGTTGAAGAGGTGGGTATGGCACTTTTTGAGGCCAAGGAAGAGAAGAGAAGAGAAGAGAAGAGAGGAAAAGGTCTCAGACAGGGAAGCATTAGAGGGTGCACAGTAGACCTCCCTAGTTGTTGATTTGAGTGAGCACACTATGAGAGACAGCTGAAATGGCAGAAAAATAAAAAGAAAAATAATAGTATATGACAATGGCTTTAAAGTAAAAGGGTTGCTTTGGGTAAAAGTGGGCTGAAAACACATCAGTTCTTGCTTGTTAAAATATTTTTTACTCTGTATATGTGTCTTCTCCAGAAAATCATAAAGCCATTTAGTCTCTGCAGTGACTAGATGTATCTGCTGCATCATTTTACTGAAGAACTTAATGAACTTTTCTGTCTCCGTAGAAAGACATATGCTTACAGTATCTATTAGCTCTGTGTAATGGCAAGTCATAGATAGATGTCTACTCCCTCCTTTCTTTCAGCAGATCTTCCTATTCACATTATTTCTGAATTTTCAAAGTTATTCTTCTGCTGTTACTCTGTTGTATTAGGTATTGGGAAATGACAAACTAGTGAAGAAAGTGATGTGGAGGTGAAAAAAAAAAAAAAAAGCAAGCTTTACTGTGCTTTTGTGCCCAGTGGAAGAAAAGATCTTGAGATATTGAGGGTTTTCCTCAACTTGAAAAATGAAAGCAGAGCTTAACTACACATTGTCAAAGCCAAGCTTCTGAGGCACTGGAGTTCTGTTCAGAGGTCACTAGTTAATTTTCTGAAAACAGATATTGTGAGCATCTTTCCACAATGATACTGATGACAATGGGTGCTTGAAATACTGGCAAGTTTTGATGGCCTTGAAGGAAGCTGCCCCTTCAGAAACATTGAGTTACAGAGTAAGTACAGTGAACAGATACATTCCTTGAAAACTGTGAGAGGGGATGACAAACCCTTCCAGTGTTCATACCTTTATCATTTATTTGGCTGGTCAAAGCTTCCCTTAAAGGAAAGAACCTGACCAGCACCAACACTGGCACATGTATCAGGTGTTGCTGTAATAAACAATTCCATACATAACCCAACTAATAAGCGAAATTACACAATTTTCTCTTTCTTCAGTTTTGAGAGTGATGGTAGTGTTAATGGTCTGAAACGCTTGGGCAGAAATCAGAGCTCTGAGTTCAGGGAAGGGAAGGCCAGAGGTCAGCAGTGGAAATGAGCGATTTGTCTTTGCTCTTATACAGCAAATTTTGGCCAAGTGGTTGGGACAGGACCAAGAGGCAACACTAGGGATCCAGTCTGCTCATGCTACTCAGTGTGATACCTGTATAATTATTTTTCTTTTTTTAATTGATAACTATATTTTGAAAAGGGACAGAGGATTTGGGATCTGTCCCATTTTGGTCAGCCAGCCTGGCATAAGAGGAGTCTAAATGTAGATGTGGGAGACGTTACTCATTAGCCATCTGAGACCACTAGACAAGATAAAAATATCTCATATACTTTGTGGATTTCATTTCAGACCAAGTTAGTCTCCCAGTATAGCAACTCCACCTCTATGTAAGTTGGTTTTATTACTTTCTACAATACAGATAGTTGATAATCTCTAAATGTTTTGTATATGCTCAAGTATTAGCAAATTTTCATGATAGTGCTTGAAAGATTTTCATGTCCAGCATTAAAACAAATCATTTGGCTCTTCAAATGATTCTGGTTTGTAGCTGATGTACTTCAGTGGAGCTGTGCCAGCTTCCTCCAGCTGAGACTTCGGCCCTTCACTGCTGGCCTTTTTGCAGTTCTCTTATCATGATCCTGTTTGAACTATCCAGACATACAACGTGAACTCTGTTAGTAGAGAAAACCAGTACTAGGAAATACAGAGATCAAGAAAAAGTATAAAAACCTCTGTGATTTAATCCAAACCTTACAAAGGCGTTGTTTCTTTGGGCACTTTCTTTGAAAAGACTACCATTTCAAACAAAACAGAAGGAAATTAGTAGGAAGTGATTATGGAGACAGGAAATCTGAAAGCCATGAAACTGTAAATAAAGTGTTATTTGTACCACTGTACTTCGTACCCTGTTTTGCATTCCCAGCACGAAATGTTAGACAAGCCTTTAGCACTAGAGCAGGGACCATGTTATTTGGATGTGTAAAGAAAAAAAAAAAAAAAAAAAAAAAGGAAGAAAGAAAGAAAGAGAAAAGGCTCCAACCACATATTCATATGAATAAAAGAATGAAATCTTTTAGAGAAGTTATTTTGCATGGAATTCATCTGGGCAGATTTTTATCTGAAACTTAGAGCCTTGCATCCAGTCTCCATTGCAATTTGTTCCTCTCTGCAAAGGATGTGACTTTTTTAGACATCAAACACGTATCAAGTGGCTTGATGTTAGTATTCTGAAGCATCAGCTCTACAGCAGGCGCCAGTACTAACATCATTACACAACTCATGTTGCATGATGACAATCCAGTTCAGCCGCTCCTGCATTTAGTGTTTATTTTTATCAGACCTATAAAGCTCATCTTTTCCATCTGTCAGCATTATCGTATGGGATCCATTAATACATCTAAGAGGGACGTATTACACTGTTCTCTTGGATTTCAGTTAATGAACCACCTTTCCCTATAGTAATAACAATGAATAAGCGCAGATTTTAATTACCTCCATTACAATGTGTTTGATTTGGCAGTGGAAAAGTTGATCAGCAAAGTTATCCCTACATCTTTAGCTGTTTATATATGTGCATTCAGAAAACATCCCATTTGTCTCCCTTTCTCAGTAGTCATGTACTGTGTTTTCTGCTGTCGTTTAAATATTATTAGCAAAGCTCAGAGGGATAATAAAATAAAACAGCTCAACATATATGACTCTAGTTTGGTCTGAAGAGATGCTCTAAAGCATATGAACTTCATGGGAGTTAAGATGTGAGATGCCACAGAAGTCCTGTGGGTAGCAGTCAGCTCCTGAAAGACAAAGAAGCCTGACAAAGCCAAACCTGAAAGTCTGATTATTTTTTCACATTTTGTTCAAGCAGAAACAACTGTTTGAAACTGCTGTAAGGCGTACAGTTCCCAGTAGTCTTTCATTTCCCTGCTAAGAGAGTCCTGGGGTAGAATTTGGACCTTGATGCTGAGCAGACATCCATTTGGAGGGAGTTCCAAAGAGACTGGTGGTGAGACCTGCATTGCATCTAAACTGGCACATCCCCAAATGCCAAGAAAATCAAGACGACACCAGCATTGTACTTATTGCTGGTAGAATAAGCTCTGCAAGCATTAGTGAGTGGATCATGTATAAGACCAGATAAAGCTGGACAGAGCAGAGAAGTGAGTTCATGTTAGGAGAGATTTAACACAGCTGGGTGGCTCATTCAGACAGTATTATTGCTGGTACTATTGCAATGGCTGCAGAGAATATTAAATAGATAATGTGTCTCCTGAGAGCATTTTGCACTGGGTATAGTTAGTCCTGTTTAAAATGTGAATATGTGGCAAGACAAACATGAGGTAGCCAAACCCTTCTTGCAAGTTCTTACCATTCTTAGGCCTTACAAACACCTCCTTTGCAAAGGGAGGTATAACAGAAGAAAGGACAAGGAATGGAAATTTTAAAGTTACACTTAGTTTCTGGTGGCATACCAGAGAGAGAGCGTGTGATGTAATACCAAGAGACAGAAAGAATTGGGGTTGGCTTTTTCACTGATTTAGAGGGTGTTCTCAAAGACTCTTCAGTGCCTCGCTGTGTATGGCAATGCTTAAATTATAGCCCTAATGTTTTGGGGCCTCCTTCAGCTTTTCTGCCCCAAAGCATTTCTTCCTCCTCCCCAGCCTGGTGCCCTCGTCAACTTCCTTGGTGACGAGCATGACTCTTTTTGGGGGGGTTGTTTTTCTGACTGTGCAAATAGGGCTTGTCTCTGCTTCCATCAGGGCTTATTATCTGGCCTTCCCCCCTTCCCCCTGCCGCCCTCCCCTCCAAGCAAGGCAGCAATCTGTTCTTTTTAAACCCTTCATCATCTTTGCTCTCTCCATCTCTGTTTCCCCAGATTTTAGAGATTGTTGACTATTATGTAACAGATGGCCCGACAGACCTCCGACTCTTTGCGGTGCTGGCTAGCTTGGCGCAGAAAATAGCAGCACTGGAGTAAGTATTCAGCGGCATAGACGCTCATGAATTTTAACTCCTCAGTGACAAAGGAATTCAAGGGGGTAAGAGCCAATCTATCAGTAGCCGAAGTAATTAGAAGACTTAGATGGCTCTCTAGTGCAGAGTATCCCTTCGCCGCTACAGGCTGTTCATAGTAGATTAGGATAGTCTGTGTCCCATTGATCTCTAAACCATAACTATGCTTCAAAACAATGGGACAGCTTAATCCAGAAATTGAGACATTCAAGTAAGCATCAGCAAGGGCTGTTCTTTTGGATTGTAATGATAAGTACTTTGCAGCATCAAGCTGGGACAACGTTTATTGAGCAGAGTGAAATTTTGATTTTTGTTTCTATTGCATTTCTAGTTAGCAGGGGAAATAATTTGCATTAAATGACTAATATTCTGTCCTTAAACATTTAATACTTAGGGAATTCATTTGCTTGCCCTTTTTACCTCTTTTCTTTGTCCTTTGTCATTCTGGTTTCTGTATACATGTAATAAGAGTTCTTGTAAATCACCACAGTTTTGGCACCCTCATATATATATTTTTTGTCATCTCTAAGAAGTTTCTGAATATGTTGTTCCTTTTTTCAGAAAAGCGGCTTCTTTTCATTCAGAAATATTTCTGTGCCTGACCAGGCAGTGTAAGCTTTTTTTGGGTAAAGTGAGAAAAATGGGGAGAAAAAACACCCAGCTCAGAATGGCATCTTCAAAACAAATCACTCAGATATTCAGATCAGAGCTGTTTTATAATATTTTTAAGATGGAATTAAATTGAAATAAAATATAATGCCTGTACTAACGTACTACAGGGGTAGAAAAGCATGAAGGTAAAGATGAGGTCAAATGGGCTGCCACTGAAGTGAAAATAAAGGGGGAGTTGAGTCTGAAGCTTAGCTTCTCATAGCTTCCTTTTGAGGCTATGTTGTATTTGTATGCCAGTCTGTTTAGCTAAAATCTTGCTGAGAACCCTAAGAGAGCTGGGAATGTATCTAAGCAGGCAGGGTATTGCTGAGGTAGATGCTGTGTGTCTCCCATGCCAGGGCCACTAGCTCCACTGGGGCATGGCCACAGATACCATATACTCACAACCATGCTCACAGCAGGGACTCCACATGATTTTTTTAGCCCAGAAGTGTTATCTTGAATAACTTTCACTTTCAGCAGGACCCTTACCAAGTTATTAAGAGAGGGGAAAGTTCAGAAGTGGAAAACCAACAGAAATCTACCCTTTTGCCTCTTAATGTTCTCTGATACCCTTACAGCTGAGGAATGGGCTTTCCATACATGCTTATGCAGTTTAGGAATACTTTTCCCATCAGAAGCCCCTTACCTAAAGGTTTAATACCAGCCTGTGAGGTCTTCAAAGAATAATTACCACATGTATTTTTCAGCAAAATATGTGCTGACACACAGTTTGCATTGGATCCTAACCCACGACCCTAAACACTGTTAAATGGTATTAACTCCCCTGGAGGGACAAAATTATCTTCAAAGGGCTTGATTACCCCTTGTTTACTTCCCCTGTCTATACACAGGTGCACACACACACGCACAGAGATACCCTTCACATCTCCAGCCTGCAGTAAGGATTGTAATACAGGTAGACCCCAGAAGCCTTCCATTGCATCTCTGGGATACAGAAAATCCCCCCTCTCCCCGCCAGATCTCCTTGGCTCCATGGAAGCATTGAGTTTTCCAAGGACTCTGCATCAAGGAGAGGATGCAACATAGAGGTCAGCTTGCAACTTCGAGTTCAGTAAGAGTTAATGATTTGAGTAGGCTCTGTGAGGACGAATAATGTCATTTAGCAGCAATGAATCTCTCTGGTTTGCTTTGAGTGACAGTGTCCCATATGGCCATTTTAATAAGGTTTGGAGATTCTGGACACAGAGCTTTTCTGCTTTTGCAGCCCATGATAACTACTTAGTTGTGCTTAAGGTCAAACAGCAATGTCTGGTCAGCAAAATCTTCCTTTTTCAAAATAGTTTAGAATGGGATGAGCAAATGACATCACTGTTGTAAAATTGGCTTCTCCGTCTCCAAATATTTTTTAATCCAAGTGACACAGCTATGAAGGAACTCCCCCACATTCCAGTATGTATTCCTGGGCAAAAATTCTGGTAAACCTTCCAGCTGGCTGAAGATACCAAGCAGTGACACAATCTTTTTATTCATTTTTTTTTCTGTGTAGGAAGAGAGACTTGAAACATGATCTATTTCAGTCATTAAAACTAATTATTTCATTATTAGGCCACAACTGTTTCAGAGTGCACAGAACAGGGGAGCAAAGGAGGGAGGGAAGGCCTGTGTCCCCTCAAAAAGAGTGCTATGAGTGGATGCTGATGATGCTCCTAGCTTTCCCAAATGGGAAGGGGAAACTTTCCCCATCATCTTTGGCCAGCAGACAAAAGTGGGCAGGGGATGCATTTTAGTTGTTCATATTTTTAGTAGGGGCCTTTGAAAAGGTACAAAGGAACAGGTTAGGGAGCTGTCACTTGGCCAATGTACCATGGCCTCCGCCTCTGATGTTTGCTCTGTGTGTTACCTCTGGGTCTGCAAGAGCATCTCAGGATTCAGAGTTTTTTAATCTCCATGTAACCAATTTGAGGCTACCAAAGTCGCTCCTTGCCAAAAGTAGTGACTGATGGCTGTTGGAGAGTCTGCATAAAGTGAGTTTGGTTTTAGTTGAGTTGCTGAAGGGAGAGCTGGACACTTCTTTCAAACCACAGATCCTCCATGCTCCCTTGCAGAGCCACCTGAAACCCACTATTGCAAGGACAGGGGAACCTGGCTCTAACAAGAGCATCAGTCCCTCTCAGAGCAGTAGGAGCAAGGCAGGTTTTGTTATTTAAAGGGCTGCTGCCAGGATGCCTGGAGCCAGGAGCTCTGCAACACAGGGCAGGCACTGAGCTTTCCCCTCCTGTGGTCTCCTAGATGCAAAGTTGAGAACAGCAGTACTTACCCCTTCAGGCAGACATCAGCTGGGGACTAGTAGATGCTTGAGAGGAATAGCCGTACAATCCAAACCGAAAAAAAAACCCTACCCACAAGTAAAACCTGCAGTGTAAGTACTCTTAATGTGTCCATTCTGAAGCTCTGGAGAAATACTTAGAATATTTGAATCATAATTAGAAATAGCTGATTTCTACCCCTGGCTTTGCTATGCAACTATTTTTAATGAAATTTTGTACTTTTTTTTTTTTTTCCTTGTAATTATACACCCCAAGCCCCTTCAGTGTAAAATTTAGGTAGCTATACTATGATTTAATAGTTTGGGGAACTTTTTTTATTGCTAATGCAAGGAAGTTAACTGAGAAACATAGTACCATAGAAATCTCCTGCTGAAATATCAGACATAACAGTATTTCTCTAGGAACAATGCTATTGTGATTTATTTTTGCTGGGTTAATGTTTATACTGCTATATAACAGCAATAATAATACATTTTAAATAATTATATCCTTTTCCTTTATTTGTTGTTGAATTTATCTTGGTTAGGCAAACCACTTTCTAAAGTCCAAGCAAGTAAACAAGTAAATGCAGGATTAACCTGCATTTGAAACCAGTAAAAGGCAAGTGCAGCGCAGTCTGCTGCTTATTTGTGAGTCAAATGCTCCAGCCCCAAAATAAACATCTGAAAAAAAAAAAAAAAGGAAAAAAAAAAAAAAAAAGGTCATTTTGATTGGGCGTCATATGTGAGAACTACCTGAGGGCAAATAAATGGGAGGCTCACATTCTTATCAGCTCTTTCTGATAATAGCCTGGTCACTGGGGACAGTCTGTTAGTGTTGGCCCACTGGGTCAGATAACAATCCCAAGTCTCTCCCTCTCTTCCCCTGCTGTGACCTGGCCCATCTGCTTCCCTCTGGCCATATGGTACAGAAGTATCTGAGTCTGGAGACATAGTTTTATGCATCTGAATGCTTCTTGCTTTCATTGAAACTTAGCTGACACGACATTCCTTTGAATATTCCGCGACAGAAGTGGTGGATTTTTTTGCTTTTGTCTTGGTTTTCATTTCAGACAGCCTTTGAATGAGCACTGGGGTTTATATCAGCAGAGGAGGTATCTGAAAGATACATGAGTGGGTAAGAAGGATGGCCAAACATTGTTTATCTCTTCAACTTACTTTGTTGTCATGTTATTTATTTTGCCTCCTAACAACTAAGACAGGATAAGCAAAAGAGCAGGGCTTGTTTGGTGTTGTTATAAAGGAGCACAGCCTGACGGGGTGCCTGAGTTCCTTGGATTAAGCATAGTCCAACCTAAAAGCCATAGCATTCGCTTTACAAAAAATGAAGGAAATAAGTCCACTGGGCCAAAACTGTTCTCCCCTGTGCTCAGACCAGGCAACCCTCTGCTACTCCACACCAGGCAAGGGAGAGACCCATAAAGTTGCAGCACTCTGCCTTCCTGTGGCTGACACCTCAATCCCAGCACAGCCTGGCTGGAGCCTGGACACTGCTCCTGGAGCTGGGTCAGCCATGCTCTGGTGATGCTGGGCCTCAGGGATCTTCAACCAGACAGCAAGACCTTCCTTAAGAAAGCATCCCAGTCTCCAGTACTCTTAAGCACACAGGTGTATTCCAGTACTCTAATACTCTTAAGCACACACATCTTGATTGTAAATGCCCAGTTAGGCCTAATGAGAGTTCAGCCCAGGCATCAAAGGAGGGCGAGACAATAGCAAATGCACAGTATTCCTCTGCTATGGTCCCTTTACCAAGAGAAGGATGTAATTTGTGTGTGCACTTTAACATAACAAAGACTAGATGTTCACACTGTGCCCAGCATCCCTAGGGCCCCTCTCGGCTGGGACCTCTGGACATCACAGCAACCACCTGGGTGATGGAGGCCTGACCTGGAAAAGTAAAATAAGTTTATTAAACAAATGTTACAGTTGTCTTTTTGTAACAATTTGAAATAGCAATAAAAACCAAGCAGATGAAATCCACATCTGGGTCATGCCCCTCCACATTTCCTTCAGGGTCCCCTCACGTTTTGATCTGTGTTATGGAAAGCACCACAGAATATGTCTTGGAAAGCTTCAGGAAATTATAAAATCAGTGAATTTCTCTAGAAGAACACAATAGTCTTGGCTACATTTTCACTTTGTCAATCAGCTCAGTCATTTCACAGTTCCAGGGAGGTGCATAAAATGTGTGTGTGGGGTGTTTGTAATTCTTTTTCTTTTTTTTTTTTTTTTTTTTTATTTTTTTTTTTAATTTTTTTTAAAGTATTTTTAGTTATGACAGGCTCAACAAATCTTGAGATTTCCTCTGAAGCTATTTTTAATGCCTAGAATTCAGAAACTAATTAACATATTTTCTTGGAACATCTGAAAATTCAAACTTGATTGAGAGTCTCAGTGCTGGAATTCGATGTAGGTTGGCTGCGTTTCCTACCACACAAAGAGGCTGAGCACCTGCTGCTTGTGTAAAATAGACCCTCAACCTCAGGATGTCAGAGTGAGTTTTGCCATGCCCTGGACTAGCATTAAATGGATCAAAATGTGTAAGTCCATCACCCTCTTTAGTCAAGTCTCTTTCTGCTGGAAAGGATGCTGCCAACACTGTTGGGGGAAGAAGTGGAAATAGAGAGGGAGGGAGAGAGTTCGCATCATCTTCCTCTCCTCCAGTGCCGTGATGTTGTTCAGTGGAATATGATGAGACTCACCTGAAAGGTAATATCCTTTTCCTTTAGTGTGTTTCTGGTTCCTCTTTACTTTGGAAAATTTTACACTTATGAAGAAGGATTTGGAACCTATTAAGCAATATGCCATTTCACAAGTAGTTTTGCACCTCAGCTGTGTTTGCAGAGTAATGCTGTTGCCCCCCTGCCAAGGGGAAAACCAGCTTCCTCCCATAACCCGAGACCTGACTGTCATTTACCTCTGTTCCCTTCAGAGAAACTAATACTCTGAATCCGGATTGGGTGTTCTGGGGGAGACAGTGGGGGGCTGAAATGTCAGCATGATTATTGTGTCTGTATTAAGAGTCTGGAAGGATATAGTTTTCTGATAGAATCATAGAATTGGCTGGGTTGGAAGGGACCTCAGACATCATCAAGTCCAACCCTTGATCCACTGCCGCTGTGGTTACCAGCCCATGGCACTGAGTGCCACATCCAGTCTCTTTTTAAATATCTCCAGGGACGGAGAATCCACTACTTCCCTGGGCAGCCCATTCCAATGTCTGATCATCCTCTTCGTGAAGAAATTCTTTCTAATATCCAACCTAAACCTCCCCTGGCACAACTTGAGACCATGCCCTCTTGTCTTGTTGAAAGTTGCGTGGGAAAAGAGCCCAACCCCCCCTGGCTCCAGCCTCCTTTCAGGGAGTTGTAGAAAGCGATGAGGTCTCCCCTGAGCCTCCTCTTCTCCAGGCTGAACACCCCCAGCTCCCTCAGCCTCTCCTCATAGGACTTGTGCTCAAGTCCCTTCACCAGCCTGGTTGCCCTCCTTTGGACCTGCTCCAGGACTGAATTCTTATAATGTTCCAAGTTGGGGTTTTTTTCAATTATTTATTTATTTATTTTCCTGCCATTACCCTTTACTGACATATCCTGCCTAGAAATAAGGCATACAAAAATGTATGTGCATGTGCGTGCACACACGGACATGTGCTACGTGTGAAGCAGATAGTGACTGTATGGCACTAGTACTGGCAGTCAGTAATAGGTACAATGCAAGTCATGGATATGGCCCATATCACAAAATCATTCATTTAGAGCAAAGGATCCTTCTTTCTTTACTTAAACTTTCACTGTTTAATTTGTAAAAGAAAAGAAAAAAATTGAATATCTGACATAAAAAATTTAAAGCAGATAAGAGTGATGACGCATTTCTTAGATGATATGATAGCACCTACCATGACATTGTTGTTTACTTGAAAAATGTTGAAGAGGGATTAGGATAAAAGCAAAAACTTGTTTACTTGGCAATCGCATACAGTGGTGACTCAGAAACCCTGTTGACCAAGGCCCTCTTATATTAGTTGCTATACAGAGATGTCTTAAGAGTCATATAACCACATTATATTGTATGCATAATATTGCAGAATTTAATACAAAATATTAGTAAGTGCTAAAGTGAGTTCCTCAGTAGTCTGCAACAACCTCTGTCATTACAGCCATGATCTACCTCCCCCCTATACAATATCTTTGTTCCTTAAAATGTGCACAAAGATTTACAAAGTTTCGTAATAATATAATATCAAGAGTTTGTGTAGTCTTACGCTTGATTCAAGAATCTTAATCCTAGTTCACTGTGTCATTTATGTACCTACACTCCTACATAGACTACTGTGGGACTAACGTGGCTAATTGCACTATATCACATCCTAAGAATACCTACTAACAAAAACCCCAATGCCAAAGAAAAATGCATTGCCAAATACTTTGATCTTCACTATTCTAGTCACCAATCCACATGGTTTCTTTTACCAACTCAGTTCCTGGTAGAGGAGCCTGTACTAGTGGCCTGGCACTGTAAGCCTTTAGGAACTGCACTGTGTGTTTATGAAGCATTTATACAGTGTTGTAAGATACAAAGTCAACAACAGTCTTCAGTGAACAGGATTTCTTAGAGGTAATCAGTCTCATGCTAATACAATATCCTGTTGCAAGAAGGGGTCATACATGTTGTTTCATGGAATGATGCAATCAACCCAGAAACTGGTGTCTAGGAGATATGTGCTCTTGGGGAAAGGCTCTTCACAAGCCAGTGGATGGGGACTATGCCCTCAAGCCAGGGAATTAATTTCTCATTCTGACTTTTTGCTTCTAATGCTTGATCCTTTGATGCTGTATTCTCTTATTTTCCTAGATAAACATTTAGTGATTGATCAAGCAAACCAGTAGTTCAAGTTGTAAGGCTGGAGTAAGGCTGGATGAATACAGTGTGTTAAGTACTGGGGAGAGAGGCAGATGAAAGAATAAATGAAAAGGGTGAGGGGTGGCTTCCTTATGTATTTGTTTCCAAACATATTAATAGATGAGTGATTCTTTTACTGTTCTATTTTCCTTTCTCTAACACAAGATTTTCTACATAAAATCTATTTTAAACAAAGGATTCTGTACATATTTACATGTAAAATTCTCTAGTGCTGCTTCAGCACACAGTCATGATTTCTTACGGTTCTTGAATACATGAATGAAACCAAAATCAGTTTGACACTCATCAGTACAGTACAAAGACCAAGATGGGGTGCAAGCTTGAACTTGCTCAAAGCTGAGTAATGCTAGACTGTTATCTTGTCATTAAGAATTGCTTTGAGTCCCTATCTGTTCAGCAACTCTAATTAATGATCATTTAACTGTACTGTCAGTCCCATTTAAATCTGAGTGTTGCCAGTTGCTTCCTTCATGTAGGCAGCCAATAGGTGCTGGGGGAGTCGTTCATGCATGGCATTGCCCCAGTGGCTCTGGGCCTATAGCATCCCAGTTTAATAGGGCATTCAGGGCTCATTAGAGAGGAAACACATCAGGAGTGACCGCTCCACTGCCACACGTTGCAACTAATAGCCTCCCCGAACAGAATCGTTTCTGTTTCTGCTCACTTGTTTTTGAATCCTTTCAATGTCAACAAGTGGTCATGTCGGCAGGAGCCCGCCATTCTCCCCAGCAGTTTTATCCGTTGCTCTCCTGAGCCAGACTTGTGTCCTCCTCCATTGTTCCGGCCACAACGGAGCCTGAGCAATCACAAAGGCTTCACAGCCATTCATCATCAGCTCACGAATTCTGGGGTTGAGATTACCCGCCAAACTTTTGGGCCATCGTTTTGGCATAATGTGTGAATGCCCCCGAAATACAAATAGTTCCTGAAGTTTACACTTTTGTTGCAAGCGCACAGGATGGTGGCTTGGGGGGGGGTTGTGGCGAGGGAGCTGGATGGAGGAAAAGAAGAAGAAATAAAAACCTGACATCACCCTGGCTAAAGCAAGAAAAGGTCCTGCGGAGGGGAGATAAGAGGCAATAAGGTTGCTGCTGGAATGAGAGGTGTAGAAAGGAGCAACCAGGGAAATGGAGGTGTGTCCAAAATAGTGTAATCACAGTTTTGGCTCACAGATTTGGAAACGGTCCCTTGGCTTTGTGAGGAGGCACAAGCAGCCCTTGTGTCGCTAGGCTCTGGGAGGCCCAGTGCCCCTGAGCGAGCTCCTCAGACCCTGTCTCCTCCTTCCATTCATGGGCATAACCAGCATTTCTTCTTGGTTACTGGGAACATGACTGGCAAAAGGCTCACTGGAAGCGTACACCTGCTGCTTGCTATTTGCATTAGGTTAGCATTTAGCCTCTGTTGCGCTAAATGGAGAGTGAATGGATGTTTTACACCTGGAAACCTGAGATCTGAAGATGTAGTGACTTTGCCAGGGTCACACTGTAAAGGTCAGAGATAAGAATTAAAGCTAGAGAATGTGTGCTCCAGTTTATTTTGGTGTATAGCTTTTACAGTGCCATGCTCTTCTCCACATCTGAAGTGACTGGGCTGAATCCTGCCTGCTTAAACTCTAGGCAAAACAAGCATTTATTTATTGCATACTGGCTACTGTCCAGACATGCTCAACACACCCAAAGCATCCTCCAAATGCTTCACTTTGGGTGCTGTGGAAACAGTGCACTGTGACCACAGTGACTGACAGTACTATCAGAGGTTTGCTCATCAAACTTGTTTCAGTACAAGCACCTAGAAATGGTCTCCTGTTCTACAGTCCACTGTATATCAACTAGAGAGTTCTCCTCTTGGTTTGCACAATAATCTGAATTTTAAAAGATAGTAAATTTTTGCTCTTTGTTTTCCAACAGGACAGCACCCACTCTATGACCCAGGTTGTCACAGAAGTATGAAGGAGTATTGCATGCCTGTCAAACATATTTCCTAGCAAAAGTTTAAAAGGCAGAGCTACAGCTGTGCTCCCCATCAAAGGTAATGGAAAATACTGTGAACGTTTTTAGGCCTCACTTTATGTGATCATTGCCATTCAAAACAGTCACAAAACACTACTTTGGTAAATATTTGGTTTTCTGTTATCACATTAAGACCTGCTGAAGGTGTTAGGGACTAACTCTGAAAAGCAGACTGCGTGTAATTTCTGGTTATCTATTGTTTGTTTCTCTCTTGAATTCTGTATGTTTGCACCCAACAGATACTAAAGAAAGGCAGGTGTTTCTTCTTGCCTCCTGTGGAGTAAAGCAGGAATACTCAAAGCAAAATAGTGCCTTCTATATGCTTCAGCACTATTTACAGTTCGGATATAAATTAATAGGCCTGATTTGGACCTGCTTTGAAACTAGGCTGGAATAATCCCACTGCTTTCATTCATGTGCGGTATATACAACTGTGAGGAGTCAAACTATTGCATGTAAACCCTGAATTCCAGTTGTCGTGGTAATCACCACGTGTAAATGTTGGGTGACTCATCATCAGTGATAAAATCTGTATGAAGCCCAGCAAAATAAATACCATGAAGTCAAAGTCTCAGCTACTGCAGGCCACTGTGCAGGGACATGTTGACTGAAGGACTCACAGCCATGTCCATAAAACATACTTTGCACCTTCAGAGGCCAGGGAGTCATCATCAGTGGGACATATACAGCCCCAAGTTAGACTGCTGAAGCTGTGGAAGGAAGATTGAAGAGACAAAGGCAGGCAGGAATGGAAACCACAAAAGCTAAGTAGGGAACCACATAGACTAGAAATACTTCTTCACTGCATTTTGGGTGTGACTGAACTTGTAGACAGGCACAGGGAATATTGATGAAAAACTGTCTAAGTCTTCCAGACAAGATAAGGAGGAGAACATCACAACAAAGCATCTTAGCAGGTTTAGAAGTAATCTAAGTGCATTTTAGCCACCAGGACTTAAATGGGTGTGCCTCAACAAAACATCTTTAGGGATGCTTAGAAATACCAGCTCAGGGACCCCTCCTGTTCCTGAGTTTTGGTAATGGATTTCCAGAACTTACAGGCAGAATTGTGTTGGGGAGCAACAGAACAAAATCCTGACTTTGGTAAATCAGGCAGAGTTTTAGCCTCAATATATTTTCAGGTACTTGCTCCAGTCACTCCTACCAGAGCCATAATGGTATGCATCTATTCAAGCTTTTCAAGGACAGAATTTTTTTCTTTTTTCTTTTCTTCCATTTTTTTCCCCTCTAAAGCAGCTTATGAAAGAGGTAACTGCTCCTTTTCACAGTCAAAGCAGGGTATTCTGAACTGAATGCTAACTAGACTTCAGGCCAGACAGAAGAAGGGGTTGAGCAGTTGTTCAGATTTGGTGTTTTGGTTTCAGGATCATAAATAGTAGTATAGAGGGAAATTTATATCTGAAAAGTGTCTAGATAGCAGCCTCTGAAATTTCTTTAGTTTTTCTAAATGTTGGAATTTTTTCCTGAGAGAAAGGAAATGACGATATGTGAAAATGTTTGCTTTTTGTTTGTTTGTTTTTGTTTTTCAAATCTTGCAGCAGTTTTATGAGATTGTGATGGACTTGAATGCCTTGGAACTGAAAATGTGCCAGGCTGGGTTGTTAAAGCACTCTGATGCTCTTCACAGATCTCCCTTTTTTCATGTAGCCCTTTACCACTTGGTACCACATTTCCTCTCAAGACCGAGTCCTGCAAAGACCTAACTGTCTGCATCTCTCTAAGCATAAGCTGCTCATTTGCTTAAATTTCCACACATTGCCATGAGTTTTGGTTATTCTGAAAGAGAAATACAATGAAATTTACGTGAGTGCCTAAATTCACATAATGCCAAAGTAGAAGTTTCTGATGAAAAAATATGTTTCTTTACAGCTTCCAAAATCACATCTGCATATAGAATATTTCACTATATAGGGTCAAGGACTGGGATTATTTTTTTTTTAATGTAATTTAGGATTAAAGTAGAGAAGACATCAAAATAGCATATAGGGAAATATTCTGAACTACACTGAGCAACTGTCTGGGGGCAGACTTTGTTTCCAGTACTGATGACATCAGTACATGATACTGACTTCTAGTTTCAGATACCATGCTGGTATTTCAAAATGCCACATCTGCACTGTGCCTTCTTTTCTTGCAGCCACAAAAACATTATTCAGAGAGCACCTGAGATGCAATGCAGATACCTAAGTTGCTCAATGTCTTGCTCTGCACTCTTCATTTAGCTGCAAGTGTTAATTTTACACCCAAAAGTTTTATCTAGGTTGGGTCAAATATAAATCTTCCTTGCCCCTATCATGACACATAATTTCATTCTACCTTACTCTGTTGAATATCTCTTCCATGCTTTACACCTGGAACTCCTAGGTTTAAATAGCAATGTATATGAAGTATAAGTCACCTTAGGCATAACAACAATTTAAGACAGCTTGAGATTGGTGGTATGAGAGAAAGCTCAGGCTTCATTACCAGGGAACTGATAAAAGGGTTAATATGTTGGTCAGCCACGAGCCAACACAGTTTTACTGCTGCACGCTCCTCTGATTCTGGGGGTTGCCTTTGGTGCAGTGTTCTCATGGCCTCAAAAGTGCAATTCCTCTCACCCTTTTCAAGGGATGTGATCCTGCTTTTTCTGGTTTGAGAGTAATTCTTATTATCTAGTGAAAAATTAAGCAAGCAAAACCAAACCCAGTGTTTCTAACATCAACTTTGTTGCATACTTGTTAGTTTCTCTTTTCTTTTTCTTTTATTTTTTTTTTTTTAGGGCAAATAACTTAAAGAATAGCCTTTCCTTGTTGATTGCTCTGCCATTCATTGGACAGCATATGGTTTTTGTCTTGGGAATCATCCAACATGTCACAAAGGAAGTGATACTGGACAGTTACTAGGCAGCTTTTGTATACTTTGGGGATGGGGGAAGATGGTATTTTAATAGATTTCCTTGGGGATCTCTTAGAAGGCTAATTTAATTGTGGAAATCAAATTTTGGACCCCTGTCACAAATCATTACCTTATCTTTCATCCATCTATTCCCTTGTTGTTCAAACTAATAAAACATGCACACTGCCCTCCATTCATGTGATTCCCATCATACGTTTTTAACTGGTAACCCTGGCTAATAATGGGGAGGTGGCTTGTTTCTGGCTGAGGATTTTTGGATGGAATGGCTAGTCTCTCTAGCTACCACATCAACAAGGGTGGCAACACTCATTCACTGAAAATGAAAAGCCACAGAACCACATGAGTGATGGTGAAACTGAAGCAAGGAAATGACTGAAAGAGGAGGATGCAACCTGGAACATCTCATATATTTACGTTCTAATGACTCACAGGCAAATTCTGAGTGGGTGAGGTATCAGTGAAGGGAACTTGAGACCATTGTTGGTGAAGCTGTTTGTCACCACTGTTTTGGTAGTGTTTTATCAGTTCTATTTTTTCTCAGTAATGATTCCAGAAGTTTGATTAATTTTTTTGCAGCTGTTTGATTGAAGGCTCTTAGATGAAGTGCACAGAGATTGTGAAAAGAATCTTGTGGTCCCACTACCTCAGCTGCTCTTCTCGGAGGTCCAAGCAATGTGCCCCTGGCAGAAATACTTTGAGGCAGCACCTGCATCCATCCTGCCTCACTCTTGCCAGCCTCTATAGCTTCTACTGTTTTCTCAGGAGCTTACAGTTCCCTGGTGTCAGTCTGCTGCAGCTTCCTTCCATGAAGGAAGAAGTGAGGGTCTTCAAGGACACATACAAGGGGAAGCTCTGTGCTGGCAAGAAAAAGCAAGCAGAGTGAGGGCAGTACATGTTTTGAGGGTAGTGCTGTGGTCTTAGAGTATTCTTAACCCTTTGCAACAGCCCAGGAGATGTTCAAGTGGCTCAAACTTGATCTGGAGGCTGCTTTAGCTTTCTGGTTTTCCCCCTGAATTTAGGCATGGAGATTGGAAATCTGTCTGCATGCTTTTTTTCTCACTGTTCATCCATATTGTTCAAATGTCTCTGATCATGAGAGCACTGAGAGATACTGGGTTAAGTGATTATGATTATTTACAGACAAGGTTTCTAAAAGTGCTCAGGCTTGGCCCAGCTCTACTCACATGGAGATAACAGGAGTTCAAAAAAAAGGCATCACCATGTCATTAAAGAACACAAAGTCTTTTTGGCACTGAACAATCAGCATCTATCCCTCCAGTGAAGTAGAATAGAACAGAAAATAGAGCTATAAGATCCAAAAATAAAAATGTACATGATCAGATCAAGGAGGAGATAGGTGGCAGTTGCAAACTCTTTCCTCATTCATTTATTTGCCACAATGTTTTGGTCACTTCTTATTTTTCATTACAACATCACTTCAGATTCTATTTCCTTTCACCTTTAGAAATATCCTCTGAGCTGTTGTGAGCTCAGAAAAAATATATTTAGAAACCAAATGAATTGCTTAAATAATAATGAGGCTCTTTCCACCAAAGTCTGGCTACAGTCCCTGTCATCTTAGAGTGGAAATCATTATGCAAGTTTAATAGGTGAGTTTCTAAATTAAGAGTATCTTTTCTATGCATGATCAGATCTAGTGCTTCATGTGCTAAACAAAGAAAAGCCCAGCATTTTTATTTTTTTTTTTTTCCCCTCTTCATAAAAAATGTTTTTCTGGAAGAAATCAAAACAAACAGAACCCAACCAGTCTTTTGTTGGTTGCTCTACTTCCCTAAAGGGTCCTGGGCACTTAGTGCCACAGCATCTGTCTGAGATGCTATTGAAGGTATTCAGCCCCTGAATACTCTTCCACTGACATTCTTTTATTCTGTGGTATTTGACAAACTTGTACAACTGGGGCAGAGAAAAGGGGAGAGGTGTATTTTCAATCGAGTAGAAAATATTTAATCTTCTGTGCACCTGATTATCAGTTAAATTTCTCAGGAACCCCTGTGCACTGTTTCTTCTTGTTTTGTACTTTGGGGGAAGCTAAGTATCTATGTTTCTTTTCATTATTATTGTTATTTAAGCTATTGTTCTTGCTATTAACATCAGCAATTGGAATAATCCCTGAAGGATTTAAAATTTAAAGCTGGCTGGGGTCTTCAAGCATCAGTGCCCTTTTACTCAATGTCTGTTCACGATTAGACCCTAGATTTGTGCTCCTTATTTGAATTACATTTTCCCTAATTTTAAAGGAGAAACTTAATGAATAGAGTTTATTCCACTGTAAAGCCTGTGAACAGAGACTAATACTGGTCTTTTGAAGACTGCTCCTTTAAATGATCCAAGGTGTTTATTTTATGTATGCAGAAATACTTTACTGCTTTGAGTAACATAATCCTGGCTGTTTGTAGAAATGGTGTGCGTGAGGAAGGAGGAAGGACACTTGTTCTTTTTCTTCTTAAAAGCCAACATTCCTTTTTATTAAGAGATTTTAGTGTAGTCCTCTGTATTCCTCCTCACTATAGAGAAACCCAGTGAAATAGTATCTATTTCCTCAGATTACTGTCCTAGATACCATAACACCGCATTGGTAGTAGATGTGCTAAATTAAAAGGGATTTTTTATCACCTTTGTGAAAGCATTTGTTCTTGTATCTTTTTCTTTATCCTCATAAAAAGGGAAGAAAAAAAAAAAAAAAGAAAAAAAAAAAAAGAAAGAAAGAAAAACTTCACAGAATGGTAAACCTGAGACATGGATTCGAGTGCCAGACAGTTGAATGAACAGGATAATCGGGGTATTTTTTTTGACAGGTGCGACAGCCTGCCTATGACTGGCATTATAATCATTACCATTTTAATAAGGCTCTAATAGGGGAGCCGATAATTCAATGGGGTGTGAGGATCCTAATTCAACTCCCAATCCCACATGAATGTGCTAGAATTTGTGGGCTTTGTTTTCCTCTTTTGTACCCCTGAATGCAAATAATTACTGGCTATAGATTCAAAAATTCTTAGAACTGGAAGCTAAATTAGCTCTCCTAATACTGCACAAGAATGTCAATACTCAGGGGGGAAAAAAAGGAAGTAAGTGGGTTTTGGTTGTTTTTTGTATTACACTTCTTGTGGTACTGCAAAGGTTCTGTAGCTTAAGTGGTTTGGTTGGCAGCGTGAATAATACCAGCACTGTTTCTAAAGGACTTGTGGCTTTTTTTTTTTCTTTCTTTCATTATTTTTCTTCTCCAAAAGGAAAGTAAATGTAATAGTCTGAAAACAATTTCTGAAAAATTATATACTGCTTTCTACCTGCTATTTTTGTTGGTGTTGCCTCTATCTGTCCTGGATGTGTCTGTCCACTCCATACTGTTTCAGCAGTGCTGTGTGGTATATTCAGCATCTGTGGCCATACTTCCACAGGAGCCCTTTGGGGTCTAGTACAGTCAGTTTATCCCATTCAGATGGTCTCACAAGACAATTCCAAATATTGTAGCAGTGTCCCACACTGTGGTTTGAGGCTGGGTGCTGAAAGCACTCTGTCCGTGCAGGAGCTGCTCAGCCCCTGAAAAGAATTGAGTTCTAAACTTAGAAAAAGACACCAATTTCTGTTCACTGAAGTACTTATAATTCTTGCTCAATAGGTGTTTGGATAGCTGCTTTAAACCCCAAGAGGGCAAAGGGTAAGCAGACTTTCCTGCTCCTGCTGACTCCTCCCATGTGCTGACTCTTAGGACAGAGCTCCAGATGAGCAGGAATGGAGCCGTCCTCACCCCTCTCCCCATTAAGAACCAGAACAAAACCCAAAAGTCCTTGTGCTTTCTATTTTCTTCTCCTTTCCCCCTCCCTCAGAAGGCCTATACAATGAATTTCTCTATTCATTTGTGATCAATAATACATATTATAATTTCTAATTAATGAACAACAGTGCAACATGGGACAGGACTTTGAAAGATGGAGAGGGATATTTCCATATAACCCCTTGCAGCTGGAATCAGCTTCTCCCGCCCACTATTTCTGGTCCCAAATTAGCTGTGGAGTCTTGCCATGATTCCAGTCCTCTTGCTCTTTTTGCACACGCATTGCCTGATGTATAAGGAGTATGAGCAGTGCTTGATGTACCAGGGAGTGAAAGATAAGCTAATGCACTTTATACCGTGTAAGAGCGGGAAATAACTAAGGTGAACAAACTGATCTGGGAAAACCAGCCTGAACCTTTGCCCCAAACTGAAAGCAGAGTTTTGGAATTTTGCCAAAATCTAGTTAATCTTTCTCCGTTGCTGTCTTTTAATGGTATTTATGGTTTCACTGCACTTCCTGGTTTCAGCTGGGTCCAGAAACAAGAGACTGAAATATCATTGAAGAGGCTATTCACAGTGTTTCCAGCTGGCTAGGACCATAGAATGAAAGATGTCTCACAATAAGGTCTGTTCTAGAAGGATTTTTGCCCAATATATATCGTGACGAGATTCTGATGAACAGACAAACTGTTAGAAAAAATTATCCTAATTAAATCAAAATCTTGAAAATATGCCCATCCACAAAATAACTGATGTCTTTCACCTGAGGAACCTGGATATAGAGAATTCCCTTTTGCTTCTTTGCTCAGAAGATGTTATACTTGGTTGATCTTGGAAGGACCCACTCTGAACTGGTATGAACACAGGCTATTTGTACTCCCTTTGGGAAAAAATTTTTTATGCCTTTCAAGATTTCATAGACACTAAGCTGCAAACCTAAATAGTTCCTGTCTTGATTCAAACATTGAAACTCATTCTCAGTCCCATGGCCAGTGTGAGAGTGGGACAAATGAACATTTTATCTCTCATGTTGATGGCCTGTCATTGCAGACTATGACTTCAACAACTGATTCCACTGATCTTACAGTCTATCTAGGTGAAGTGGTAACATCTGAGTTACCTCAAAAGCACCCTGGACCACCCTTGCCAAGTACTCGGGACTATTGCAAAAAGATTTTTTTGTTTTCAGCTCTCATGGACGGGACACCAGACATCATCTTCTGAGAGTAGTGAGTCAGAGAAGGCTTCTTATAATCTCCACAAAGGTTTTGCTCTTCTACTTCTCAAGCCCTCATCTCACATTCTGTATGCAGGACTCAGCTGATTCAGAGGAGTCAGTATCACCATCAAGAGGTAGAAATGTTACATCAGTATTGACTGAAAGGCTCCTCAACATTCTTTAAATATTGCACTGTAGCTGCATGGAAAGAAAAAAATTTTTTTTTTCCCATACCTATCACCCACAAACTCTTGATCAGCAGATTTGATCTGAACACTGGGCATCTTGGTTAAACTAGATTAGCTGGTGCCAAACAGCTGTCACTTTGAGGAAATACCATGTTTATTCAAGCAGAAAATGCTAGGAACTGGAAATCAGAATTATAAAGAATATATGGACATCCATTGTCCATTGCATATAATTGGATTTAGACTAGGTGCAATCTGAGACAGGGATAGGCTGTGAAGAGCAAAACCCATAACTGAAGGGATAATTCTGTGCCCTCTGTTTTTCTTACTTTTTGTTAACAATGTGGCTAATTATGCTTCCTGTATAATATTTTTCTTATTTTGGCTAAAAAGATTGTTACGAAGTCTGTGAAGAACATTTTCATATCCATCTTTTCCCTAGTCCTTATTCATCTTCTCGGGGGGACAGGGGGATGTCTAGTGGCTTGGGAGATGATTTTGAGAGTACACAGTGCTCTCCTTGTTACTTGGACCACACGACATAGTTGATTTTCTTCTAGATACTCATTGCTAACTTCACTCTTCATTCTCAGAGATCATAGGAGGCTGCACTGGGCTGGCTCCTATCCTGCAAGAACTGTCCCTGGGAACTGCCTGTGATTTTTCTGGTCACGTTTTAGTTCAGTGTGTCTGTCCATGGGCTTGTTAGGTGAGACAGCCAGGATCAAGATGGAATTCTTATATTCAGTTCTCAGTTTTGTTAGGTCTAATCAGTGCTGCTGGAAATGACACTTTTTGTCAGCTACCAGGTCTGAGAGAGGTCCAGGCAGGGTTGACAAGCATGTGGCTAAATACGGGTAGAAATTAAATGAGCCAAAATGTATGTTATTTTAGCTTGAAAAAGGTACTAGAAAATTAAAAAAATATTTTAAAGTTTCACTGAGGATGTATGCTAACTTGTGATCAAGTGGAGAAAGTTTTAGGGCACAAGGTAGGAGTCTGATCTGAGCTGCTGCAAGGTGCTCTTAAAGCATGGTAGTGCAATACTCTCATATAAAGTCTGCACCCCCAAAACGGAGGCCATTCTTTTGCATGTCAAATTTACTACCCTTGTCACCACTGTATATTTACTATGTCACAAGCACTGGGCCCAGAGCTAAGCACAGGTCTAGAACAGCTGACCTGCCCGATATAGCTCAGCAGTCTAAACAAAATAAAGCAATATGACAGAAACACAAAGGAACATTTGTCTAAACTGTTGTGATATGAATGTAGCGGAGAGAAACCAACTCTAAGTATAGATGATTTGTGTAAGCTATTGAAAAGAGAGCAAAGGGTAGCTTATCTTGTTTTATAGGGGACCATGTGAGCTCCATGAGGTCCCTGTTGCCTACCTGCTTGAACAAAGTTTCTTCTTTGGGTCATCCTTCAGCCACTGCACTCTTCCCTGGTCATGTTTCATACACTTCATCCACATAAGACATTTAGGCTAATGATCCTGTGGGTTTAACATGAGTGGCAGCCAAGCTGAATCTCATGAGGAGAGACCCAAGCCACCAGGACTCTCGCGCCTGGTAACCAGTCCAAGTGAGTCCAAACCTTCTGTGAGACACAAAATGGAGCAAATCTTGGCATTCCATGTTGAGGGACAAGAAGGGCAAAGGGGTACGAAGATTACTGTCTTTATTTTTTCTTAATCAGGGAACTACACAGTATTTACTTGTATTGTTGATCTTTCCCCATGCTTAGTGTGCAGAAAACTTTTTTTCAGACTGAAGAATAGTTAGTTAAAATTCACTCAAAAGAAATAAAACACCATCCAGCTGGTAAATTTTAGTGTTGTTATCCAGCCCAAAGGATTATGATGCAGAGGAGAAAGGTTGTGTTCCTACCTTTGCTACTGGCTTGATTAGAGGCTCCAGCATTTCACTTCCCTCTGTTATGCTTCTTGCCAAAGCAAGGTCTAATACTAAGTTGACTCTGAGCAGGTCTGTTCAGGACAGGTCATAAAGTGTTTTGGAGAAGGCACTGCTGCTAAGAGAGCTTCTGTAAGAATTTTGACCATTAGCATTCACTTTGATGTATCAAAAATAACCATTTTTTGCTAAGGTGCTGGAAGTTTCATTGTGTGAAGAGTTTTGATTAACATTAAATACAGAAGATATTAGAAAACATTCACCTTGAAAGCTGGCAAAACTGGCATATTCACAGAAGAAGTGAAAGACATGTTTTATCTGTGTTGTCCTTTGTAATTATGCTGCTGAATAACAGAAGTATTATCACACCGGGGTTAGTGCCAGAGGATTACCCAAAGTTTTTCAAATGGGATGGTAAAGCGGTGCAAACAGGTGCACAGACAAAGAGAAAATAGAGGGAGTAAAAAGTGAGAGAAAGCAAGCTGCGGCCTTCTAGTTTCAGCCAGATAACAAAATTAATGGTTTCTTTAAATGAATAGCATCACTAGATTATTACTGAGCTTGTAAAATTAGAGGAATGGGTCAGATTCTTCATTTCACTCCTGCTTCAATTTAAGCAAAGAAGGTCAACCTTAATTGTGCTTCACCTAAAAAAAAAAAAAGGAAAAAGAAAAAAAAAAAGAAAAAAAAAAGAGAGAAAAAAAAGAAAGAAAAAAAAAGAAAGAAAAAAAAAAAGAAAGAAAAAAACCCTTTTCACTGGAATAATTTAGCAGCAGAAAAAGTGATTCATAAGAATAACATGGTCTCTGAAATCTGCTTGCCTATAGCTCCATTTGCAAACTGTATCCTGCTAACCAACACTTCGGGTGTCCTGCATGTATATATTCAGAAAAAGAGAGACAATTAAATTAAAAACGTCTTTACAAGCAAAACAGCCCACGTAAGCATGTGGTCCTTCTTATTCTTTATTGGTGTTTTTGTCTTTTTCATCTGTCTTTGGATGTTGCTTTATTTGTGTACATTAGAGCAATGTGGACATTTCCTTATCTCTTAATCTCAGAAAATAATGATGAACTTTTGCACAGTTGCACTGCAAGATTAAACTAGGAGAAGTTTGCTGGTGCCACTTTTGAATATGAAACACTTTTATCAAGAGATGTCTTTGAATATTTACTATAAATTACCACAAACATAGCTGTAATTGGTTAAGGATTTGGATGTGGACATCTGGGATTTGAGGAGGGAGAGAAGTGGGCATTCGGTTCTTCCTTGTGTGAAGCTTCCTCTCATGTGGTATCTTTGGGAATATTTTGTGTGGAAAAAAAGCAGTAATTCGGGAATTTGGGTCACCAGGGAAAGTGGCCTGTCTTACAGATTTCTACATTACCTCTATCTGTTGGTTGTCACAGGAAACAGGGGAATATTTTTGCTTAGTGATAGCCCTGAGTTTGAAGGAAGCTTCCAGGTAAATAAGTATAGATTTGTTACTACCATCTTTAAACCTACAATGCCAGGTAAAGTCACAGAAGCTCTGTAAGAGAGAGTAATGGGGGGGTGGAACAGGTCTGGGGTGACATACTGGTGTTTCTCCTGATTAAATGCCCTATAGTCGGAATTCTATGATTATAAGCAAGACCTGGAAGGCACCTAAGGCTTGCTTTGTAATTAGAGTGTGGATCTCCTGAGAATAGTTACTATAAAGAACTGTCAGTATAAAATCTGAAATTATTGGTCCCTGTGTCATGTGGTGTGAGCAAATCATGGGCTTTATGGCTATGCAAATAAACAGCAGCCTTGCGATGCCCCATCCCCTCTGCTCTCCTGTCGGCTCTGTTCTTGTGCATCACTAAAGGGCATTGAAATTGTTCAAGTCAGTCCTCTCAGCAGGCTTGGTGCCCTGCTGGCTCACAAGAAAGGGGACAGCAGGGAGTTTAGGGGCAACAGAGTACACATGTATGTGCTCACTCCACATGCAATCCCTGCCTGTCATCCCAGCAAGACCCGTCACCTTCCCGATTGTCGTTTTGATCCTGCTTCTTCAGTTGACGTGCTCCAAGTCCTCCAGCTAGCTTTGTGAAGGACTGACACTTTTCTGCTACAGAAAGAGCCCTGAGATAACATGATGACAGTAACTGACCATTCTTGCTTTATTTTTTCTGTGTTATATCATAGCCAAGAGGGAACGTCTGGGATCAGATCTTGGTCAACGGAAACTCGGAAAGCAGGTATTAATTTCATGTAACTTTATAATTTCTGTGGATATATGTGAATAAATAGCACTTCTTATGGTTTGGAACTTTACTGAAAAAAATGGTTTTGTACAATGGAAACAAACTATTTTAAAAAAATATATATTTGTAAACAAACCAGTAAACTCAGGTTGTACACACAGAGTCTATACCGCCTAATGGGTAATTACTTCATTTGAAAATGCAGCACAAATCCAGTTGCATGGTTCTCATGATGGTTTTCCAGTAGGTGCATATTTCATATTCCTGGTGTTCAAACCAGGAATTTGTATTTTGTATGGAATATTGCAGCACCTGGGATCAACTGAGGCATCAGATCAGATAAGGCAATCCTTCCCTAAATACGGCTGACAGCTGAGCTCACCAAATAAGGTTGCCTTTCTGGTTTGCCTAAAGTTTGATGCATAGGTATGGGGATGTTCTTCTGCTTTCCTCCTTTTTAGCCCTGTTCTAGAAAGAGATGGATGGGCAAGCTGGCTCTATGTCTCTACATAGTAGGTCTCTCTAATTTTTTAACTTGGCTGCTTGATAGATCTTAGGTTAGATATTAGAAATAATTTCTTCATGGAGAGAGTGATCAGACATTGGAATGGGCTGCCCAGGGAAGTAGTGGATTCTCCATCCCTGGAGATATTTAAAAAGAGACTGGATGTGGCACTCAGTGCCATGGGCTGGTAACCACAGGGGTAGTGGATCAAGGGTTGGACTTGATAATCTCTGAGGTCCCTTCCAACCCAGCCAATTCTATGATTCTATAGAAGAGAAGCAGCCACATGAATGTTACTTATGTCTGAAACCTTATATCAGCTCTACTGTTAACAACTGAGAATCTACACAGAGCTGATGGAGATGCAGATGCAGGCCTCCAGCTGGTCTGCTGTGACAGTGCCTCCTTCCTTCAACCTCTTGTGGGGCATCATATCTTACGAGAATGTTTCACTGAGAAGGATGAAAGCAAAATGGAATTTGTTGTCAGTCTGAGAAGTTAATTCTCAGTCTCTTCGGTAATATCTGAAAAAAACCCCAAACAACTAATTTTGTGTAAGCCAGCTTGCCAAGTGACACGAATCAGTGGTTCTCCATGGACAATCCCAATTTTCCATCAGCAATGAGTCTGGCCCACAGAACTTTCCTAAACTTTGGATTAATGCATTCATAGGATTTATCAAGTATAGCTAGGAGAGTCACGGCCCTGTAGAGAAGTTTTTCAGAGGCAAATCTAGCCAAACTATTAAACAATTCATTGCTGAGACACACTGATCACATAATGAACAGTTTTGAGCATGGAGTATTTATCCTAAGTAAATAAAGATCCTTTTGTCAAGTGATCTGCCCCTTAGGCAGCATGCAAAAAAGTACAGGCAAATTGTGCTTTATGAAAGCCCTGTATGACAGGAATATCTGTGGTGTGCAAAGCACACCTCTTGTCACAGTAATAAGAAGAACTGTGCCCAGGAGTAACTTCAGAGCCCAGGAGAACATGGCTAATGGAGAAATAGACCGTAGGAAAAGAGAAGCAGTTGTCTGTTTTTGAAGTGCGAGGGAGTAAACAGAGCGAGGAAAGTGGTGGCTGTCATGATGGCTTGTGTGGCATAAAAAGTGAGGTGTCCCAGCTGCAGGGAAACACATTGGAGGTATCATTACCAGCCTGGGCCAGGACATGCCACCACAAGTGTGCCCAGGTGGCCAAGAAGGCCAATGGCATCCTGGCCTGTATCAGAAACAGCGTCGCCAGCAGGTCCAGGGAAGTGATTCTGCCCCTGTACTCAGCGCTAGTTAGGCCACAGCTCGAGTCCTGTGTCCAGTTCTGGGCCCCTCAGTTTAAGAAGGATGTTGAGGTCCTGGAGCAGGTCCAAAGGAGGGCAACCAGGCTGGTGAAGGGACTTGAGCACAGGCCCTATGAAGAGAGACTGAGAGAGCTGGGGCTGTTCAGCCTGAAGAAGAGGAGGCTCAGGGGAGACCTCATCGCTCTCTACAACTCCCTGAAAGGAGGCTGGAGCCAGGGGGGGGTTGGGCTCTTTTCCCAGACGACTTTCAACAAGACAAGAGGGCATGGACTTAAGTTGTGCCAGGGGAAATTTAGGTTGGATATTAGATAGAATTTCTTCACGGAGAGGGTGATCAGGCAATGGAATGGTCTGCCCGGTGAGGTGGTGGATTTGCCGTCCCTGGAGACATTTAAAAAAAGACTGGATGTGGCACTCAGTGCCATGGTCTAGCAATTGCTCCGGTGGGTCAAGGGTTGGACTTGATGATCTCTGAGGTCCCTTCCAACCTGGCTAATTCTATGATTCTATGATTCTAAGTGTGAACCTCACCAACAGACAGATGATTCTGTGGTCTTCTTGGAACCACAGCCTGCTCTTTGTTCCCTGTGTGTGGAATACTCTGCAAGCCCATAGGGGTTTGGTTTTCAAACCTGAGTGAAGCAAAGTTTTTACTCTTCCATACTAAGGGAGGAAGGTTACAAAGGAGACATGCTGGTTTTAGCTTTATTTTGTTTTGTTGGGTTTTCTTTGTTGTGTTGGGTTTTCTTATTAATTATCCCCTACTTTAAAGTTTGTTTGTTTGATTTTTCTGGAGCGATCTGAAAGATTTCTGAGATTTGTTGCCACTGCATTTGTTATAATAAGAACAAAATCTAGAAAAAGCAATATATTTATCATAAACCTCTACCTCTCTCAGCTGGCTGGAACTGAGGTCTCCTGTGAAGCCTTAGAGGGATGAGCCAGAGATGAGCTTACCCAACCTTCACATGATCAGCTGTGATGCTGGTTGTCCTGGTTTGGGCCAGGATAAAGGTGATTTTCTGGTTTGTACTTTTGCTTTCAGCTAAGTCTCTTGTAAGTAGTTGCACTTTCTGAAATTAACAGCAAGTTTCTCAGACAGTGTCTGCTTCTAGGACTGATAACACTCCATGTTTATAGTTACTGCCAGAGACTGGTGTGCAGAGCCAAGGACACTGCTCAGCTCTGAGGAACATTTTACCATCCAGAAGGAGTAAGGAGGTCCCACCTGAACCCCTCCTTTGGGGAGGACCGGACAAGATAGATGCCAGAATTGACCAAACAGAGTATTCCATCCCATACACATCATACTCGGTATAAATTTGAGGGATCACAAGGGTCAAACCCTTCCTTCTTCTTCCTGCTCTCCCTGATTCCTTAGGAATCCTGAGAGGATTCCAGGGGTTCATCTGCTTGTGGTCCTGATCCGTGCCAGCCTGAATCTGTGTGTTCCTGCCCCCAGCTCCTGACTGCTGCTGACTCCAGGATTCCAGCCTGGACTTTCCTAGGGCTGCCCTGCAGCCTCGATGGTAATGTGAGAGTTACTGGGGGAAAGGGGGGAGGAATGTGGTATCAATTTTCCTGTATATTTGTATATGTGTATATATTTAGTAATTTTTTCCTATTTATCATTACTGTTTCGTTAAAGTTGTGTAGTTTAGTTTCCAACCCATAAGTCTCTCTCCCTTATTCTCTCTCTTTTCTTTATCAGTGAGGAGAGAGAGATTAATATATAAATCTGTTATTTGGTTTAAATCTGTTATTTGGCCGGGCCAGTGTTAAACCGTGACACTGGTAGACCCCAGGCAGGAGGCACTAGATATCTGTCCATTGTCTCTTTGTGGGACTGTGGTACCTGGTGCTGATTACACAGGTACTGTGTGTACCTGAATCTCCCAAGAGCTGTGCCAGGCTGTGTCATGAATTACTTGACCCCTATAGCTGATTTCCTCTGATCATGGGCACTGTAGCCTGGAGCTGGCAACTGGTAGGTGACCCCCTTAAAAAATAATAATGTTCATCACTAATATACTCCTCTGCACCGTGAAGGGTGCAATGAATGTGCAGTGGGGTGATTGAAGGCCCTGAAAGCAAGACGATAGAGGGAATCCCTGGGGTTATGGTAGTGGCCCAGTGGGGCAGTCTTTCTCTTAAAGTGGTCTGAAACACTGTATTTCCCCATACCAGGCCACAAAAGCATAAATCAAAGGGAAATAGGAGTGTTGAGGGAGTATGCTCTGAGAGTTCAGCATCACCCCCTGACCTAGAATGTTATTCATACTCTCACTGGCAGGTTACATTTCCTTTTCAGAAAAATTTTTCTGATATAGATGAAAGCACTCCAGACTACCCCTGTTTATTACACTCATTCACACCCCCCTTAAGCCCCTGTTTATGTATTCTTACAAATTTGCAGTGGGAGAGACTGTACATATGAAATGGAGAAGGAAATGCAATTTTCTCTCTTTTTTCTTCTTTTTCCTTTGTCCATCCCAAAAAGCACAGTGCACCTGCAATGTCAGCTTCCTCAACCATCAGTGACCTTCAGCTTTAATTTGGAGGGACTGAACTCTGCATGGGGGATAGGTCAGCTCAAGTATTGCCTAAGCTTGTCCCCACTTAGCTATGAGACCCCATGCTCTTTTGAGCTTAATGGTCTCATCAGTTTCAGTCCCCTGCTGGCACACAAGGCTGGAGCTGGTAGGGAAGTAGGGGGATGTTGCAGTGTGCACCCATGCGTTAGCTTTCCCTGCTTAGCCAGCCCTCAAAGCAAGAGTAATTCCCTTCTTTGGCTTTCTATGGGTCAATCAGTTTGGCAGCAAGGACAGACAGTTAGTAAAGAAGTATGATACAGGGTGCTTATTTCCTTTTCTGAAGGAGCTGTTAACAAGCTGTGTAAAAGCTGTTCATCAACATGCTCCTTGAATTATTGTTTTCAGGCTGAACACAAGATCAGGAGAACATGAAGGAAATCACTGGACTTTAAATTCAGAGGTGTTGTTCTTTGAAACTTTCAGAGACAAATCTGTGTTCATAAATTAAGTACCTGGCATACAGGGCAAGTAGATTTTTTTAAGCAAATGGTTGGTTTGTTTGCAAAGGTAAGGACTATTGCAATGCACACCCTGCAAGTTTACAGGTGGGAATTCAGCTGCTGGACTCAAGTCCCTCTGAAATTCTGGTACTTTAGGCAATTCTTTAACCCTCTCCTTGTAATTTATTGTCCATATGCTGTCAAAATTTCAAATGATTCCTAAGCATAGGTTTGTGTGCTGCAGTACAGATAAGATATAGTTAAATAGCACAAGCCACAGAAGTATACGGGAAAAAAGACCTTCATCCTTCTACTGTCTTCAGGCTGCCAGACCTAAGAGACACCTTTATCCTCAGTTGGTATCTTTAAAGACCTCTCTGGTGGGTAATAACGAAGTGGACTTTTTCTTGAGGGCTTTTAATTACTCAAAGTACATGACTCTGTTGTAATCTATGGCATTTTGCTGCACTGTACATTGGAGACAAGAGAAGTTGTAGGGAGTCATGAGTCATACAGAGACAGGAGAATGAGGAACACTTCACTGCTTTCCAGAGTGTGGTTTGCAGATAAATAACTTGCTTATCCTTTCTAAAATCTTGCCAGTGCTCCCTTTTCACTCTCCAGTGTAAGGTGCTACAGAACTGGTCATCAAAATGTCTTATAGGAAGCACTGTATCTACCTGCTCTGGCTTCTTTCTCTCCAGTAAATGCAAAGATAGTCCGTGATTCCTGTTCATACCACTTCTTTCCCTCCTGTCATCAGTCTTCAGAAGCATCTTCCTATAACTTCTCTTCATGTTATGCACCATTTGATACTCACAACTTTGTAAAGTATGGAAAAATCCTGCCTGCCTCCTGATTCCACACATAGTCCTCTATAAACCCAGAAAGACATGAAGTTATTTTTTGATGTTGCTTGAAATCTGGATGGTGAAAGTCATGTCTTTCCATGCTCTCTTCAGTGGGAGCAGGACATTAAGTTTATTGTTGCAGCTTGATTCAGGGTTTTTATCCTACCACATCCTGGTGTGGGCAGTTTGCATCACCAAAGAATAAATCATAGCAGTCCTATGGCTGTTCTGTCTGGTGCAGAGGGATCATCTCACCCTTGGATGCCCTCAGCATTAAAGGGATGAAAATGTCCCTGCCACCCTCTGCCACTCTGGGCGTGAGCTGTGACTTGCACCAAGATGGCCTCACAGAAAACCCCACAATTAATGGAAATCGTGAGTTTAGAAACAGCCAAAACTGAGTAGAAACACTAAATAAGAATAATCATCTCTTTGTTTTCCAGCAGTCATTTTTGTGCAACACTGATTGCCATTCACACAATGCTGGAGCATTTTTGAGGAGAGCTGAATGCAGGAGGAAGTGAAAGACACAAGGGAGTGGTGGGAAGGGTGCTATAACACATCAGTCTTCCAGAATTTCCTAACCTGCCTGTCCCCCATCCTTCAGATCCACTTCTGACCCAATGGGGGATTTTAGGACAACATGAAAAAACAACCTGGCACAAGCAGGAGGAAAACCAGAACCTCTTAAGGTCCTATGAGGTAATGTTTTCTTGCAAGAGATGCAATGGTGGTGTCACAGAGCCTGAGAGGAACCAAAGCTAATCGACAGCTCTTGTTGAAGTAGGCTGTGAGAGCTCATCTGAGAGAGGATGAGATATGGGACAGTGCTGACTCTGTGAATGTACATTATAAGAGAGAAAAAGTGCTCCTAGAAAAAAGGGCTCATGCTTCTCAAAATACACTCAGGACGTAAGAGTGTCTACAAAGACACCATTAAAAGAGAAGAATTTTATACAAGGCTATGGAAATTCCAAAGCAGGTGGACAACCATACTCATTCTTGGTGTGTGTATTTTATTTACATGATTTCCTGGAAATACCTAGTCTCTGAAAAAAATAAAAATAAAATTAAAAATCTACTACTATTATCTAGATTTAAACAAAAAAACTAAAAACCCTACAGGATGATGATAATGCCAGGAACTGACATCTTCCTTCTTCTCCATTTATCTCAGCAATGCACTCTTCGTCTGGTGACTGATACTGAGTATTGTCAGGGTTGTTACCAATAATTAATGATAAACAGGATGAAAGGATTAATTTTCCCTCTACAATCTGATCCCAAACATTTTGGGAATCTGTTTAAATTTTTTCGAATGGTGTGAAGTAAACTGAGAGAAACAACATCTTGTTTCAGCTAGTCAGCCACAAAAGAAACAGATTTACCTAATGGGGTCAAAGTTAAGAAACACAGAGCTTTGTTCCCAGGAGCCAACAAGGCTGTTATCTTATGGAGAAGGCTGACACTGGGGTTCTAACAATTTGAGAGCTACTAAATATCCCTGTGGATTTAAGATGAAAGCTTTGCTCTGTGTTCAGTGGGAATTTTGAATTGACTGTATCAGGTGCATCCAACACCATCTCCTATGCCTTGTGGCAGCCACTGGTCCTTTTAGGATTTTGCTGACTGTGTAATATAAATCATCTAAGTCAGGTTCTCAGCAGGTTAAATCAATGCACTTGGCCAGTGGAGAGACTGGCAATCTATATTTGAGTCCCACTTGCATAGCATTTAGTGTCTTTGATTAAACTATAATCAAAAACCAGCAAGGAGATAATTGGCATATGTATTACTGAGGAACATGTGTAAAACAATTCTCCTAGGCTTAGGCTATAAATATGTAGCTAGGCTGGTGTGCTAGCAATGAGCAACTTGCTTGCTCCAAAGAAAGGTGTATGATGACTTAATTACATGTTATGCTGATCAATGAAAGGTCAAAACAGTTGATTCAATATTTTATTGCACTGTTGTAATCTGTAGTTATAGTGTATTAGGCTACGAATGGCTGACAAGTTTAAAAGCTTGTAACCAAATCAAAGTCTGAGCAACTGCTATGCGTACAATTTAGAAACAGTTAATACCTTCCAATTGGGAGGATTTGTTTCTAATTAATGTAAAAGCTGTTTATTTAAATCCAAGGCAGACAGTATTTAAATGCAAGTCACCTGGGAGCTCTATCTAAACCACTTTGTGGAAAGCTGTTATGCTGTAATGAAATAAATCCAGCATGAAGTTACTGTACCTGCTTCATTCAGACCATAGAGTTGTTCTCTGCATGTTGGTCTTTTTTCCTCTTGTTCCTGAATATCCTAAACTATTTTTGGCCTCATTCATGATTAGGAATTATACAACTTACAGCGTGGCAACAGTTTCCTTTACTTTTATTGCCTGCATATCCTCAATCATCCATCAGCAGCTCTTGTTCTGAAGATCTATCACCTATGTATGACATGAAGGACAAGCCCTGGCAAAAGGAAAATATGATATCAATAAGCTGGAGAGGTGCACAAAGGTCACATGGTGTGCTGGCCAATGTTTACAGACTTAATCAATACTGTTTTCTAGAGCTTCTACAAAATGTGAGACCCTGGGTTTGTTCTCTGGCTTGATCATTTTCAATGGACTTGTTACAAGATTTTAATATGTTTGTGGGTTGCAAGTAATGAGGACAGTAGCATCAAGAGGTCCTATAGCCCTGTCACTAGAATAGTCACTGATTTTTTTTAATATTTAGTTTTTTCCCCCTAACTTCAAAAGTATAGTGTGGAATAATAATAATAATAAATGGTATAAAATAAAGAATACTTTGATAATTATTTTTTATTTAAAATACACTTAAGAGATAAGAATCTTTTTATATAGTCTGGGGCGAAAGAGTATGAAAAATCTTCACAATTTCATATGACTTCATTTTTCACCTACATTCATCATACATTCCTTTTATAAATTTCCACTAGATAGCTTTTCCCCTCCATTTCCCTCTCCCATGTCATTTAACCTCTCCATTCTATATCAACATGCACTGTGGTGACAGACCTGCAGGTCAATCCCAGATAGTGTGAGTATCTATCTGGAAAAAAAAAATAATAATAAAAAAATCTAATATCACTGGTGAAAGGTGATATTGTTAACTCTGCTCCAGGGCAGGAGCCTCCTAGGGTAGGTTGTGAATCTTAGCAAAACTTTTTTTGTTTATTTTTGTTTGTTTGTTTTGTTTCGTTTTTAACCATTTGGTGGTTTGGATCATTTTTTTTACTGAGATTTTGTCAGGGTTTGTTGGATGAATCTGAGTAAGGAATCAGCAGTGACCAGTTCAGTTACAATCTCATTTTTGGTATCTGCCACATGATGGTCAAGTTTACCAAAGACCCAGTGCCTTTATTTCCTTTTCATCTGCCACATTTGCAAAATTATTTGCAAATACCTTTCCCTGCTTCTTAGTTGGGTACTAATGAGGTTTTTGCCAAACATTTATTTCTTCACACACCCTCCTCCAACTCTTTTATGTGAGCTCAAGCCCCAGCACTGCTCACAGCATTCGGCACTCGACCATTCCCCTCCTGCCCTTAGCCCAGGCATGGCTGCTGTAACTAAGTGAGAGTGATGTACACAGGAGTTTAGCTGGCAGTTGTTCAATGGCACGTAGCATATTCCTCTGAAAGATAATAAACCAATAAGTTAAGCAGGGAGATTTTTTTCTGCTGGGCTTCCCTGCCACAGATGGTTTCCTGGGTGTGTTTTGTGGCACCTCTGTAATGTACAGCTTTAAAGTGTCTCAGGAGAGGAAAAGGTGGTGTTTCAATCAGTGGTGGGGAAGAGCATTGTATCAGGACTGGAGAGAAAGGAATGTTGAGGTCCCGGCTCAGAGAATGTTTGCCAGGTAGACAGTTGTAATTTACAGGGAATACATGAATCAATTTATAAAACGGAAGAACAAGGTCAACACTCATCTGTCTCACACCCTTTCCCTTTCCCTTTCCCTTTCCCTTTCCCTTCCCTTCCCTTCCCTTCCCTTCCCTTCCCTTCCCTTCTCTTCCCTTTATCCCTTTCCCTTCCCTTTCCCTTTCCTTTTCCCTTCCCTTCCCTTCCCTTCCCTTCCCTTCCTTTCCCTTCCCTTCCCTTCCCTTCCCTTCCCTTCCCTTCCCTTCCCTTCCCTTCCCTTCCCTTCCCTTCCCTTCCCTTCCCTTCCCTTCCCTTCCCTTCCCTTCCCTTCCCTTCCCTTCCCTTCCCTTCCCTTCCCTTCCCTTCCCTTCCCTTCCCTTCCCTTCCCTTCCCTTCCCTTCCCTTCCCTTCCCTTCCCTTCCCTTCCCTTCCCTTTCCCCTGCATAAAAGTAGTTGCACTGCCTCCTAAGACTTCCTTCTCCACAGTTCTGATTTTTCCTCTGTTCTGATTTTTCACACTGTAAACTGAGTCTGAAGATCTGGGTGAGAAGTCTTTGGATTTTGACTACTGACTGAAATAAAAGCATAGCATTTAACAGCTTTCAGGATGCCTAAATTCTAATGAGAATCTGGATAACTGGTGGCATAAAGGTCATCAGGAAGTTGCACCATTCTATCTCCAGCAACATTTGGAATAGGTCCTCCATAAATTCCAGGTGCACTAAATAAGGTTAGGCCATTTCAGACTAGATGGCATGCCTTGGGGTGCATCCAGAAGGAATCACTGTCTGTGATCAAATATTGATATGTTGACATACTCACTGATGTTACTGTAATTTGAGTCGTTTATGAGTCTTTGCTTACTAGTGACTTAGAACTAAGCTAACTTAGAGCCTGAAGTATCTCTGTGCCTCAAGAGCAGGTGGCCAGTCAATGCTCAGGTGGGGATTATTACTGCTGACTGTGTTACAAAACTTGCTTTGCACCTGCCTCCTCCTCATAACAAGCATGAAGATAAAACGAGCCCGGTTCCCTGGCACTGCTAACCAACTACTCCAATCTTTCAAAAACAAATACTCAACCTTGACTGTAAAATAAAATAGAAAATAAGAGTTAGCATTACATTCTATTGACTGTTGATTGACCTGAGCACTCTCCAATAGAAAACAGAAAAGATTAAATATCACTTTCCATACAGGTGTTTAATCAAACCCTTTTTTGTCTTACCAGGAGACTGATTTGTTCAAAGTTCTGGAAAATGTCTGTGTGGAGGTTTACAAGTGTACTTAGTAAAAGGAAGGGATTGCCTTATGCTTTCAAAGGTGGTGATTTACAATGTCCTCTCTAGTGTTTCCAAAATCAAGAGTTTTGCTTAAGCTTAGCAGAAGGTACTGAAAGGGGATTTCTGACACAGGGTGTGTATTTACAGTGCAAATACAGGGACAGGCTTTTTAGAAATTAATTACTCAAAGTGATCTCACAGAGGAAGTAGCCGGTACTACAAGGGATGGAGAGTCAGCATCTTCTTAGGGACTGATGTAAGCCAAGAGAAACTCAAGCAAACAGTATGTTCCATATGGTAAAGTGAGCCTTGAGGGGAGATCAGAATGAAGGCAAAATTTCTGCTCAGGGAAAATGCTAATCATCTTTGTCTGTCATGCATGGTTTTGAATCCCAGATTTAATAATCCTCTTTAGTAAAATAGTCACAAACATTGAAAAAATATGAAAAAAGAGATGGTGTTCCTTGCAAGGAAAAATTCACAACATGGCAATAGTTCTGAAAACAGCAAATGAAAACTGTAAGATCAATTTTCAGTAAACACCGTTCATTTTTTTCAGTGAAGACTATGCTATATCCTTCATATTTAAGCCTTGGGATTTCTGGCTTACTTCTTTAGTGGTTTGCTATTCCCCATAATATAGAATTTCTCAGTCTTCTGTTTGGTGCTACAGGAAGCAATCTTTTGCAAGAAGTAGAGACGAGATGAAATTTTTGTCCCAATGTGGTGGGTCAGCATTGAGCATACATCACTGCAATGATTTCTTCTTGCAGTGCCAGAGAAACTTTGCTTGGCAAATAAGATCTTCTAAACTGGCCTTGAAGAATTAAGGAAGAAAAAGGGGTTCAACTTCTGTCCCCCGCATCAAACAGAGAAGACATAATTTCTTAATAAGTGGAGAGCCTGAGATAAAATGCCCCCTTTGCAGCAGTTACCTCAGCAAAGAGAAAGATTAAATCTTTCTCTCTGGTACTTTGTGCAGGAATTAGTTATTTCGGAGTCTACCTGCCCTAATCTGAAAGCATTTATTCATCTAACAGTTGAAAACAAAACAAAACAAAAACCCCAAGAAACAAAACCCCAACTACATGGAGATTGCTATCTGAGCAAAACCAGTGTTTTTCGTAACTGAGACAGACAGCTGGCCACTGCTGTGGATCTATATCCTTGTGGCTACTTGATATCAAGAATAAGATTGTCCTTTACTTCATCAAGTGTGTTCACATTATGCATGGCCTTGTGATGGCCAGGGTGTGAAGGGGAGCTATTGAGCACATAGTGGGGACCACAAGGTTAGGTCCACAGTACCTGTTGAGGGCCTCCACAATACCTGTTGAGGGTGTCTACATGGTCTTTCTCAAGACCTGAAAGACCATGCACATGGCCAGATGTGGGATGGATTTGGCCAGATGTGAGCGCTGGTACCACCAGTCCTACCTCATGCTGCTGCAACGCTTTCCAGTGGGGATGAGGCCAGTGGGCAGCACACACCATCACAGCTACTGTGGCAAACACTTTCCCAGACAATATAAACATAGCAATTCAATCTGGGCTTTTTGTTTTCAGACTAATTTCATATGGCTCGACCTAAAATTGTGTTTCCTGCCTTTCATGTGGTCATTTTCCATTCTGCCTGGGGAGAGCAATGACAAAATTCCTACTTCTTTACTGAATATTTTTCCTAAAAGGATTTACCTTCTTTCATTATTGTTTTGAAAATGTTTTTTTAATGATTGTTTCTTTTGTGGCTATTTTTTTTTCTTTTTTGCCAATTATATGAGCTGGAAAATCATAATTTATCTTTGAAGGCCTTTGTACCTCAACATTTACCTGTCAGTGAGCTATACAAATCACAACTGCATATCAACTCTTAAGATAAAAAGGGTAAAGGCCTCTTCTGGAATTCACAGCAGGATCCATGTGCAGGAATGGCATACCTGTTCTCCAAAACAGAAATACATTTACTAAGTGATGAACAACTGTGGGCTTTAGGCCATCCTAATGTAGTGTTGAGTTTTACTCTGCATATGGTACTGATGCTGTAGGCCCCTGTTTGCACCAGTCAGATAGATGACTTTTGTTTTTTGTGATTATGATGTTTTAATTGTCAGTGGTTTATCTAACTAGTAACAGGTTGCCTGGAATCACTTATGGCTTTTTCCTCTCTTCAGGCTGTAATAATCAGAACATTCATTTCCAGTCAGGAGGTTCAATCTGTAACTGAATGCCCTGCTAACCATGCTGTTTTCAATCTGTACTATGTCAGACTTTGTATCACCAGCCACTTATTCACCAAAGCAGAGAGATGTTGACCTCCAAGCTTGTTCGTGTATCTGCATCTCAGCCTGTGGGAGATGTGTGTTCAATTCTCTTTTCCAGTGACACAGAATGGAAATATATCTCCCCATTTTCTTCCATTTCTGTGTAACATCCTAGCCCTGTACTAGGCCAAAGTGGTTTTTCTTCAGCAGGCAGGGGCTGGAGTCCTGACTGCACCATACACTCAAATACTGCAGCAGAGAGGAGCAGATAAGCTTCTTATGGGATTGGGCTACTGCAAACTTGCTTTCTCCCTGGGCAAAGGCCAGGTAGGGATTTCCAACACACACTACATCCCGTGCTGCCCAGCTCTCTGTTGCCTGCATTCTCATGTGGGGATGCCATGAATTAGACACAAATGCTGGGTGATAGCCAGAGGTCTGTGAAAAGAAAAAAACAAAAAAACCAAACAAACAAAAAAACTCAAACAAAAAACCCAAACCAGTAATAAAGTAAGTGCCTATCTGGTACCGTGTTTGTCATGCAGGTCTAGTCCAAAGAAATCTAAAAAATTAGGATTGTTGATAAATGATAAGAGGAAATAGTGTTTTCCCCCTTTTCAAACCACACTCCAAACAACAAACAGAAAGCAAGAAAAAGGGAGGAATGGTGGAGGGTCTTATACTCTGCATGCTTGGCTGAGCCTCAGACAGGGTGAGAGAGATCATGGCTGTATTGTGAGGGAGTTCAGTGAAAAGGCACCCTGTTGGCTTGGAACTTGCTAGTCCAAGGCTGTGCATGTGCTGAGAGTGCACTGAGCCCAAGCAAATACACTTGCCCAAGAGGAAAAGCCTGTGTGTGTGTGTTTCAGGCTGATAAAGCTGCTGATCCTGCTGCAAGTGTCTGCATGGCAGCGTGCACTTCCACTCAGACATGAGGCCCCTGTGGGCACTGTGTTTCCCTGGGCTCTGCCCTTGTTTCAGACTGCCTCAGGGAACAGACTACTCTGCTTGTTACAGAAGGGTGGTCTCAAAACTTACTTTCTCCCACCTTGTCCCTCTTCAGATTGTCAGATCTGTTACAGCTGTGAAGGAGTTGTATCTGGCACTTACACACTCCTAGTTCCCATAAGGATTGCTAATTCGAAATTCTCTGGAGGTGTTTATGGGTGGTGGGATAACATGGAGCACTATGCAGGGTCTCATGGCCATTGGACAAAGTCCGTGTTTTGCACAATACACTTACAGAGAATCAGAACACCCTTTCTTTTAGACATAATTTTAAAATTAAAGAGGACTGACTAGACACTGTATCTGAGAATCACAGTTTAATGGTATATTTAGTCCCACAGTCATTGTCCTACAAGGCTTAAGAGTTGGTCAGGTGAATATTGCTACATAACTTCCATAATCTACTGCTTTTTGTACCTAGAAAGTTGTTGTTGACACAGAAAACAACGTCTGTATAGTTGGACAATAAACATACTGACTAAGCGAGTTCTTGATGTTGAAAATATTAAATTAAACTTTGTACCTGAAATCTGTAAACCTTGCACTACATCTAGACCAATGCATTATCAGGATAGCATTCAGCAAGTCACTCAGTCCGCTGATGTCTTTCAGACCTGCCTGCCAGTCATGGAGCTAATTTCTACCTGCAGACTCCATGTTATCCTTCTTACACATTTGAATCTGCTTTTATAACCATCACCAGATGGCTCAGCTTTCTCAATAGTGCCACTGAAACACGTTCTTTCCTGGACAAGTAGTGAGCATGGTGACTTGGTGACTTCAAGTGACCAAGTGACTTGTTGAGCTTTAGCTGTTGTGGACACATTACACTAAGCGTTTTTCTTCTGCCATTATATGATAAGGAAGAACCGCAATCAACATTCACACAAAAACTAGTATTAAAGTATCGTGTCACCAAGGCGACACTTGAAATCTTCACTGGATTTGTAAGTAGCTATTTCATGACTTTGTGCTGAGAGATGAGGGGATGTACTACTGTCACGGCCTCTATCACTGTGTTGGACACCAGTTATTAAAAATGTATATGAGAAGGGATTACCAGTATAGGAAAAAGGCCCATGCCTTTGCTCTCCTGTGGTACAGAGTAGAAATAAAGCTCTTCTTGATGTGCTTACTTACAGGAATGGTTTCCAGGTAGGCATGTTTCCTAAATGTTTACGCCAGATGATTCTAAGAATATCCTTTCCGAAACAAGAGCGACTGGGCAAGGCTCTTGGCTTGTGCATCTTACTGAAAGACTAAAATACTTCCAGGGTGACTTTGTCTCTCTCTGCCAGCCGTATTTCCCCACTCTTCCATGACGGTGACAAGCGCACAGCGGGGCGGGCGGGTTGGGCGGAGCGGCTGTGCGGGCGCTGTCCGTGGTGCTGCCTGGAGCTGGAGCGGGGGTGCCCGTGGGAAGGGACGTGGGGGGAGAGTGAGTGGGGGTTTGGGGGTTGTGTGCGTGGGGAGACATGGAATGAGTCCTGCGGAGGGCCACGAAGATAAGCAGAGGGCTGGAGCTCCTTTGCCATGAAAAGAGACTGAGCTGGGGTCGTGCAGCCTGGAGAGGAGAAGGCTCCAGGGAGACCTTAGAGCAGCCTTCCAGTGCCTGAAGCTGCTATGGAAAAGCTGGGGAGGGACTTTTTACAAGCGGTAGGACAAGGGGGTGAATGGTTTAAAGTTAGAAGAGGGCAGATTTAGACCAGATATATGGAAGAACTTCTTTACTGTGAGGGTGGTGAGACACTGACACAGGTTGTCCAGAGAAATTGTGGATGCCCCATCCCTGGAAATGTTCAAGGCCAGGTTGGATGGAGCTTGGAATAGCCTCGTCTAATGTGAGGTGTGCCTGCCTATGCAGGGAGATTTGGAACTAGATGATCTTTAACATACCTTCCAACACAAACCTATGATTCTTTGATTTTGTGTTTGAGTATGAGGATGTGTGCAGGTGTGTGCATACGTGGTTTTGTGCAAGGGTGCCTCAGTGTGGGTGTGCATGCATGCTTACTTGTGTAAGGATTTGTAAGCACATGTGTGTGGCTGTACAAGCCTGTATACCAGAGTGAGGGGGTTTTTGTGCGTGCCTATGTCCTCAGGTGTGAGTATGTCTATTCATGAATGTGGGCGACTATGAGTGGATTCTTTTGTGGGTGTGTGCACACCCATGGGGGTACATCTCTATGCATGTGCATTCAAGTGTCTATGTCTGAGAGCATGTGCATGAGCACCCCCAGAGGTGTGCATGGGTGAGTGGATGTTCTGGGGTGTAATTGTTTACATGTGTGCATACATGGTCGCTGGTGTGTGCTGGGTTGCATGAAGGTGTGCGGGTGTGTATAGGTGTTCATGTGCATGCATGTGGGTTTGTATGTGCAAGCTTGTGTAGAAGTGAGCAACTGAGCTTGTGAGTGGTTGCATGTGTCATGTGTGCCCGTGTCTGCGCGTGTGAGCATAGGTGCATTCATGTGTATATGAGTGGGTTTCACTGTATGCATGGGTAGGTAGAGATACGTGCAGGCATGCATGTTTGTGAGTATATGGACTCCTGTTTACTCATAAACATGTGCTTGCTCATATAGAAGGCTGGTTAAATAATAGAAGATTTTTTCCAGTGAGTAGACATTTTAATAGCACTTAAACTGCATAATTTGTTAACAGTGGGTTAACGTCTCTGTCACACTCAACAGCACATACTGAAAGGATGAAAACAGTCTGTTGTTCAAATTGCAAACAACACTGAAAAAAAGTCATCTTTGTTTATCAGAACAGCAGCTCTCTGTAGAAGCCATAAAACATTTAGCTCTACTATTCATACTTAAAAATTTTGTCATTTTTGTATCTTATCATTACAGACACAGTCAGAATCTCAGTGAAACTCTGAGAGGTTCCTTATAGGCCTACAGTTTTCAAACTTTGACCAAGATAAGGAAGCTAGTATGACCTAAAAGGAATGGAATAAGCTACAATTGCCTTCATATACCTCTGCTTTCCCTGTTAGAGATACTACACAGAGATACACTTAAAATAGATAAAAATATTTTGGAAAACTTTGAGTGACTTTTGTGATCATTTTTCCTCTGGTTGGTGCTGGCAAAGAGCAGATTGTGTCCTATTAGCTGTAGTATTTCAGTTATACAATAGAAATGCTGCTGATTATTTACAGAATCGCAGAATATTTCTTATTGGAAATTACCTTTAAGATCCCCAAGTCTAACAATTAACATACCTCTACTGAATTTAGCACTAAACCATATTCCTAAGTACGACATCTTCATGTTTTTCAAATACTTCCAAGAATGGTGACTCAACCAACATAATGAGCAGCCTATTCTGGTGTTTTGTTATGTTTTCCATGAAGAAGTTTCTCCTAATACCTAAAATAATTCTCTCCTGGAACAACTGGAGGCTATTTCCTCTTGTTATATCACTTGTAACTTGGGAGAAGTCACCAACCCCCACCTCATTACTCTGTCCTTTCAGGTAGCTATAGAGAGTTATAAAGTTTTCCCTCATTCTCCTATTCTTCAATCTGAATAACCCCAGTTCTCTCAGAGACTCATAAAGAGACTTTTTCTCCCTTCACCAGCTTTATTGCCCTTCTCTGGACTTGCTCTAGTATCTTGATGTGTTTCTTGTCGTGGGGGGGACAACACTATATACAAAGACTACCCTTTTTACTGTATCCTGCCAATCTTGATTTGTTCCTCTGTATAAAGACAGAGACACTGGTATCAGTTGCAGCCCAGCTGTGGGACTCAATATTTAAACTGTTCCTGGGGTACCAGAGGAAACCAACAAAGGGAGCCTGGCAATGATGTTCAGCAAAATCCATCTTGCAGCTAATGAGATGTGTCCCATTGCTTCATCTCTGAGAAGCATTTCTTCTGATTCCTATCATCTAGAAATCCATTCCTGGGTCTATTTGACAGAGATGTGGCCTGCCCTCTCTGTTGTGTGCTGCTGGTAGCAGGCATCTCTTGAAGCTCATGTTGTCTTATGACGTAAAACAATATAAGATCTAATAGGTAATCTGTGAAGAATAACCTTAAGCCTACTCCTTTGACTGACAGCAGAATATTCCCACTGTTGTAAGAAAATACTAATCTGGGTCTGAAATTCCATCCCTCCTGGGAGGAGTGGGAGAGTTATTCATGGATAACTCATAATTCATGAAACTCATTTATAACTTGCCTCAGATAGCAGACTCACTCAAATGCAGTCACAGCAAAGCTGCAGGGGAGTAGCCATAAGCCTTTTCCTGTGTGTTTCAATGCAGTTCCGTGAGGCACCAAACGATTCCCCAGGTTCTTAACGTAGGGAATGTGACAGAGCCACTAGGGAGTTATTTTGGTCTGTAGGTTGCTCGCAGCAGCTGCTTCAGCTCTGGCCAGATCTGGAGGCAGCTGCTGGTAGACTTTGCACTCAACAGGGATCTCAGGATGTTGTTCCCATTGCCCCGTGCTCTTGGTTTGAACCTTTCAGTGTTTGTATGCTGACCTTTGCGTACCATCCTCTTACTGAAGTGAAAAGGATGAGTAGTTCTTGGCCCTTTGTTTCACAGAGCAGTTCATTGTCCACTTTGTTTTCTAACACAAAATAAATAAGGAAATCATTTCATCATTATTTGTTAGTTTGGCTGGTTTTTAATAGGGATGTAGGACAGCTGCATGGTGCTCTCAGAGCTCTCTTAGAAAACCTCAGGCCTTCAATACTGAGGTGAAGACTTGAAGAGGGCAGAGAATGACAAGTACTTTGCTCTCCATGACTGGCAAGACTGGGAAGTGAATATAAAATGTGTTGCCTAATTACAAGAAAATCTACCTTATGACAAATCATCCTTTAGCTTTATCACTTTACTAGTATGTCATTTTGGTTTTGTGACACTAAGGCAGCACATGACCAAGTCTGGGGATTTAGTCTGTCTCAGTGAATAGGATCTACTCAACCTCATGCCTGTACCCCATGCCTCAGAGGTGGAGGTGCCTGAGGAAAGGTGGGGCTTTAACTTTGTTCCTTTTCTCAGCAGATTCATGTTGCTAGGCTGAAAATAAGTATAGGATGTAAGAGGAATTATGCGTGATTAAAAATCCATTTTGAATTACAATTTACTTCAGATTTTTTTTGTTGTTGTTAGAAACCAGAGAAGAAAAAAAACCAACAAAAAAGCCCAGCCCTTTTTGGACCCCTGAACACAGCAAAGGTATTAATTTTAGCTATTTATCTGGCCTATTGCCTGGAAGCCTCACACTCTAAAATTTTCTTTTCCACCACCCCTAGAATGCAAAAGAGGTGATTATCCTTACTTTACAGATGGAATCTCAAATATAAGGAGGAAAACTGTAGGGCCAAATTGTAGACCAAGGCCCCAGCTACTTGGCTTTTCCTGCTTGCCTTTCATTGTAACACACTTTGGTTCATGCAGGCAGGAGTCTCAGCTCCCCCCTTCTAACTGTAACTTTTTTTAAAGATTCATAATCAGGATATGAAAGGTAAATAACGTTTTCCACCAAAGTACCTCTCTCTCTCGATAAATACCTCTCTGTGAATCTGACTGACACAGGAAAACAGCTGAAGACAGAGTCTGAAGCCTCAGACCCACAGGATTGTTAGGAATATTACTGTCCCGACCTAATGAGCTACCACTGATCCTAAACAATGTCTAGGACAAAAGACTGGAGGGGGATTGGCTGCCCTCACCCTGCTGCCAGCAGACTTCTGACAACCCATTAAGGTTATAGCTATTCAGCCCTGCTCAGACAACCCTTTTTTCTTCTTTTTTTTTTTTTTTTTTTTTTCCCCCTTCTAACAGCTCCCAGCTAATGAGCAGACAGCATTATTTTTATTTTGCACAGGGAATGTATGGCTACATAGATGTCTGTGAGTGGCTCTGGAAGGAGAGGAAGAGAGACCAGAAGTCTTTTAGAAATGTCCCCCTTGCCTTCATACATCAGGCAGATGCTCAAAGGGGTGGGTGAGGATTCGAGGCTGAGCCTGTGGCTTATTGGGTTAGCTGACAGACAGCAGCCTGGCTCTGCTGCTTCCCTAGTTTTGCAGAAATGAACAGGGGAAGCAAAGCCAAGAGGCAGCTTGGCATGTGCCTTCAGGTCCAGGCACTCCTCAGATGCTGGCCTCGCCGTGTGCCTCCATCCACTTTTACTATAAAAATTCCCCAAGGCACCATTCTCTCTCTCCCTGTGCCTTCCCCCCACCCTCTCCCTTCCCTCATACTTTACTAAGTGATTGGAGTCGCCCTCTTCCTTTTGCACCTTCCCACCTCCTTCAAGCTGTCTCTTCAGCGACAAACAGCATCACTAATTGCTTTTTAGGGTCTCTTTTCTGCTCTCTGTTCAAAATTCACAGGGCATACCCTGGCCCCATTATGCTACTTTCTGAACCTTTTCAGCCTCTTTTACAAACTTAGCACTTTCTGTCCTTCTTTTAGCCTTTGCAAAAAAAAAAAAAAAAAAAAAAAAATTGGAGATTTTTTTTTTTTTTTTTTTTTTTGGCAAAAAGCCCCTTACCCCCCCTCTGCAGCCCTCCTCCCTGTCAGAAAAGCACACGCACGGACCCGCCTCCCATTCAATGAGTGGCTTTGTGCCGGGAATTTCCGGAACACAGCCCAGGGCTGGAGGCTCAGTGTGAGTGGAGGGGCTTTGGGCAAGAAGCCTCCCTTAAGCCCACCCCATTACCACGGTCACTGTTTGCCCTGGGCTCTCTAAAAGGACTATTGTTGCCTGTTGCCAGGTATTCCTTAGCAACACTTAAGCCAAGCTGCCTTCTCTATTTATGGCAGAAACTTTTCAATGGTCTCCAAAACACGTGCTTGTCAACTTGGGAGAATACCTTCAAACAGACACAGAGGGGGAAAAAATAATCCCAAGCTCTTGCTTTAGTTGAAATATGTGTGTTGGGGGTGTTTTTCGATTTCTTGTCATTTACCTTGGATCAGCAACCCAAGCAATTGCTATTTGAAAAAAAAAAAAATTCCTCTCTGTCACCCTCTCCCAGCCACAGTCCCCAGCTCTACTGAGCCCTTTTACTGGCAGGTGGGTTGTGGGGAGGGAGGGTGTTATTAGATGGCTGAGTCTTTGCTATACTTGGAAACTTTTTGCAAAGAAAGATCGCTTCAAAATTTTAGGAGACATTTTGGGTTTTTTGTGTGTGCCAGAGCCTTTACAAGAACTACCCTACCTCCTTCTTGTGTTGCCTGCTGGCAAATGGCCTGATAGTAAGAGGGGTGAAGGCCTGTTGAGGGGGACACAGTTTTATGCCTGTACAGCATAGATATAACACCACGTAGTTACACCAACAAACGGTTGAGATCATCACTTGTGGATGCTGAGTTTGAACACCCATGCTCACACACATGTGCTTGCATTTCTGCACTCATTTTGTCAGCTGCAGAAAACCAGTGGTCCAGTCAAGGTCAAAGATCCAATTAAGCTGCTGTATCTCCAAAAAGGTGCCTGCACACTTTGATGACCGAGTATAATGATGCTCCCTACAGCAAGGCTCCCCGGGTATAAAGAGTCTTTGCTCTTTGTGCCCTGTGTCATACAAAGGGTTCTAGTGTAAACTGGTGTCTTTGCCTACTAGCATCATATTATTTGCAGATTGTCACTGGTACAAAGCAGTGAAGTCATTGTCACTGTTGGGTGACAGAGGTAATGAGAAAGTGTAAGGCAAAGTAAGGTCAGGATTTGCAAAGATGGCTGAAAGAGCATTGTGTCCTCCTCATAGTGACTTTCAATATGTTGTGAACATCTGAGTTGCCCACTCATACACTGATGTTAGCAGTGGGTGCATTTCCACTGCCATGGAGTACAACACATGGATGCAGAATCAGAACCATGTTTGGAGTGGTAATCTCTACGTTTTCCATCTAAAAATATATACCAGTTTTCCTGACATATCCTTTAAGGCTTCAGTACATTAACATGACATCCTGGCCTGGGGGCTTGTTTCTTATCTGTAACCTCCAAGCTGCTGTGTTGGCCCTTAGAGGACGTATGCAGAGCTGTGCAGAGGCCAACCTGAGGCAGCCACCCATGGAGCAAGCACCACGGAGGCCTTCAGAGCTGAAGCAAAGCCCCAGGACTGAAATGAGTCTGGTGCATTCGGATAGCCTCATGACTGACTGACAGGGAAATACTGTGATGCCTTTTGCTGCTCTCTTTCCACAGTAGTTGGCAGAGGTCAGAGTTTCTTCTCTTGTTCTGACTGATAAACTGAGAACAATGTGTGGATACTATTCCTTCTGCATGTCATTTGAGGTTGTGACCTTCTATGGTGAGCTGTGTCGGGCTTCTAGGGATACCAGAGCATATAAAAACTGTGATGGGTTGAGCCTGGATGGATTCCAGGTGCCCACTGAGCTGCTCTGTCACTCATCAGCTGGACAGGGTAGAGGAAAAAATACTATGAAATGCTGATGGGTTGAGAAAGGACAGGGAGTTTACTCCCCAATTACCATGTGGGTGATGAGATACTGGGACAGGTTGCCTAGAGAGATTGTGGATGCCCTGTCCCTGGAAGTGCTCAAAGCAAAGTTGGATGGGGCTTTGAGCAATCTGGTCTAGTGGGAGGTGTGCCTACCCATACAGGGATTTTGAAACTAGATGATCTTTAAGGTCCCTTCCAACCCAAATCTGTCCGTGATTCTACAGTCATGGGCAAATTAATGGGGAAATTAATACAATTTATTGCCCATCAAATCAAAGTAGGGCAATGAGAAATAAAAGCTAATTTTAAAACACCTTCCCCCGACCCTTCCCATCTTTCTGGGCTCAAATTCACTCCCAGTTTCTCTTCTCCCCTCAGCAGCACAGAGATAAGAGGAATGGAGGCTGATGTTCATTGCATGTTGTCCCTGTCACTCCATCTTCCTCAGGGGGAGGACTTCCCATACTCTTCTCTTGCTCCACAGTGAGGTCCCTCCAATGGGAAACAGTCCACCATGAACTCTAATGTGAGCCCTTCCCATGGTCTCCAGTGCTTCAGGAACAGACTCCTCCAGCATGGGGTCCCCATGGGATCAGAAGTCTTGCCAGCAAACCTGAGCTCCTCTCTCCATATGTCCACAGGTCCTTCCAGGAGCCTGGTCTTGAGTGGAATTCCCACAGGGCCACAGCCTTATTCAGGCATCCACATTCTCCAGAGTGGAATCTTCCATGGGCCGCAGGAGATCAGCCTAACCGTGGTCTTCACCATGAGCTGCAGAGCAAGCTCTTCTGCCTGGAGCACTTCCTCACCTTCCTTCTTCACTGAACTTGGTGTCTGCAGATCTGATTCTCTCATGTGTTCTCACTACTGTCTCCTGTGAGCAGTTGAGTAGTTTTCTTTTAGCCCTCTTAAATGTCATCCCTGAGGCAGTACTACTATCACTAATGGGCTCAGCTTGGCCAGTAGCAGGTCTGTCGTGGAGCTGGCTGGCATTGGCTCTATGGCACACAGGGGAAGCTTCTAAAAGCTTCTCACAGAAGCCATGTCTGTAGTTCCCTCACTACCAAAACCTTGTCATGCAAACTCAGTAGTAATTCTCTTTTATGACCTATAACTGTGGTACCTACCCAATCAGCATTACTCCAAAATGACAGGCACGTTTTGTGCTGGGAACATTTTGAGGTATGTGTGCTGGTGTCTCCCCAGACAAGTAAAATATAGAATGCTCATTTGTCTGCAGTTGGCCCTGGTGTTTCTGAATTACTGTCTGCTATAGAATAATCTGTGCTCTGAGCTCAGCCTTTGCAAACTCCGTTTTATTTCTGTTTTATAGAAGTACTGTAATTAGAAGATGCTACGTTTCCTGCGTTAACATATTCCCCTGCAGAGCTTGACATTAGAGTGAATTTAAATGGTTTCATGAAGTGCAAGATTAGGGCTGTTTAAATAATTGTTGTAATTGAAAATATGTGTATTATTATCTCTCAAGCTGTTTTAGATTAAATTAATGAAGTTCACATCTGGAGGAGCAGATATTAACTCCTTATGTGCTTCTGCTCCCTTAACTAGGTGATCTGAAGCTCAGATTTTTAGTCCAGCCCTCATAATGCAACTGTTCTAAGCACTAGAAAATATTTTGTTTTAGCCCTTGCTATTTATTCCATTAATCTCTGGATTATAATACTCAACTTAAAGCAAATACAGTGAAACCTAGCAGATTGATCTGTGGAAAGTCAGCACCATCATTCCTATTAAAACCAACAGAGCATACAAGACCTTATAGTGATACTTGTCTTGCCATGTGTTCAATTAGCAAGCAGAAAAAAAACATATTAGAAGGGTGAGGTACTAATTTCTGGAACAGACATTACTGTGCTTCTGCATGACCAGAGGCAGTGTGGAAAAAGGGAATTTGTATTATGTCCCCAATTTACCTATCTTTGGCACTTAAAGGTGCTCAAAGAACTTGAAAAGAGGCATGGAAAAAAGTATTCCCTGTTGAGTGAGTGATCACTCAGTACTTTCTGTTTATTTACAAAGGTTAACTTCTAACTCCTGTCTTTGCAGCTGGTTCACATGCATCCCAAAGGTGATTCTGTAAGATGGGAAAAAATGATGGTTCCCAAGTGAAAAGAGAGACACAACTCTGGGCAAGATGTTCTTCTGTGGATGGGCTTCCTTAACAATGATCATCCCTGGTTGCCTGTCTCAAGTTGTATATTCATGACTGCCAAACTAACCCACAAAAATGATGTTTGCAACTGTTGCCCACAGTTTACCATCAGCCAGCATAATTCTTAGTTACACTCAATTCAGATAAATGTTCTACTAGTTCAGATATTCACTGTGTGGTATCTTGGTAAAAAGTCAATGATTTATAGGCAAGTGCTTGAAGTAATTCCGGGTGATTTTGAGGCAGATTTTTCAGCTTTGGATGAAATAAACAATTCTCTCGGTGCCTCGTGAGAAATTACTCACTTGTCCATGTTCCTGAAACTGCAATACTTTTACTTAAACACACTTTCTCTCTCATCAAAAGGAAGGTCTGTCTTAAGTCACTCTCAGATTCCAAAACACATTAGTAAGTGCCTTGCAGCCATGTGTAAAAGTGTCTTACTTCCCTAAAACTTGAACCCCAATACTTGAGCCCTCTGGGAGTGCTCAGCCATCACCAGAGACTGGAGTCTTTCCTCCTGGAACACCATGGCTGCAAAAAGATGCCAAGAACAAAGCTGGAGTGCTTCTTATTCCTCTTGTTTTCACATGCAAGTAAGCCTTGGAAAGTAAATGGTGTCTACCAATTAAGTTTAATATGTATGCAAACTGGTGGTGACCTCAGAACAACATATTCATACATAGTTTGTATGAATAGGGTTAGTAGTCTTTCATAAAAGCAAGTAACCCAGTTTCAAATAAAATAACTTTCTCTGTAATTTCTTCATTGTCCATCTTTACAGTTGTTGTAAACTGACCAGTATCCACAAACATACACAAGCATCACCTGGGAACTTATGGTGTATGAAGTGTCTTTGGATGATAAATCAGAGGAAAGAAACCCTGCCCTGTTCCTGTCAATAGTCATGGTAATATTTGAGCCAAACCTTTTCTGAAAGCTGAGGCAGTTTAAAATATTGCTCCTTCTCTGCCATGTGATCTTGTTTGTACTCCTTCTGCTGAGTTCGAAAAATGCTAAAATACTTCAAAAGGCATGGTTCCAGCAGGCTTCCAGTCTGATTGGAATCAAGGTGGTGTGCTAAGAAACCTGATGGACAACTCCTCATCTGTATTCAGTTTGCAGATTTATGTGGTTTGTGTCAAGTGTGAAGCTGAATTGCTCAGATAACTAGGAATATGAGAAAGACTTGCAAAAGAGTTTTTAAAAAACAGACTAGTAATTCTGAATGTTCAGGGAGAGACGCCTTGAAGGAGCTTGGTTATCAGAAAGCTTTGAAAACATCTTTCAAGAAAATTAAACCCCTGAAATTTTTCCTCTTGCAAATCCAGACACCATGGTCTTCAATCTCCCTCATGACCTCTGAAAATCTCGGTCCAGTTCACCTTTAAGCAACAGTTCAAACTGAGGTCACTAAACACAAGGAACTGAGAGGTGATGACCGGTGTGAAATAAGGTTGACCTCATCACACTGCCTAGCATGCAGTTGCCTGTCTCACTGGGAAAAAAAAAACCCACACTTGAAAGAGTTGTTTCTAGTAGAAAGGCCAAGGACATCAGTGTTGGGGAGACTATGTGTCCTTCTCAGTGCTAAGCTTTCCACAGAGAGTAGTGGAGGTCTGATGCCAGTGGGGAAAATTGTTTTACTCCCAACCAAGTAATTGTCCACGTGGATGCAAAGGTGCAGAGCAAGCTTCACTTATAGAAAGAAACTAAAGATGTTTTTAAATTAGTAATTAATATTAATTGTTTGCTGAATTTCTTGTCCTTTTCAGAATCACCTGTGGGCTCCATGACAAAATATGTCCTCTGAACAGATCTGTTCTGGACCTTTTTTTGTTGCGTGGAAAGTGCCCGCTTTTGCTGCTTCCTGACTTTCACTAAGTCAAAGAGGAGCCCTAAGCAGATTTCAAGGCACCATGCAGCTGACAAGTACTGATTTTCAGACACAGAGGCAAGGCTGGGAGCTAGAGGCCATGGCATCCTGCGAATGAAATCTGAGAGCTTTGAGGACTCCCTGCTGCTGCCTTTGCTTTACTCTCTGAGCCAGGAGGAGTGGTTTATTAGCACAGGCCAATGATCCTGCTGCAGCAGCAGGTTTTTTGACTTTCTGAGAGACAATATCTTCTGGCTACCGATGAGCTCTTGCTGTCCTGTGTAACCTCTGCTTTGGGGCTGATAACCACTGGCTAGCAGACCACCATTGAAAGGTTGCTGACCCTGATCTAGTCCATCCCTTAGCCCTGAAGGCAGTGTCAGAGGCACAGCCATTCATAGATTAATGGACTTAAATACACAGCAGCACTATCATGGCTGTACAGCAGCGTGCTCACAGCTGATTTTATTTATTTATGTGTATTTCAGGAAAAGATTAGTTAAAAACCCCACAGAATAATGGAACCTTCCTGGTTCCATTATGGCTGTGAGTTGGCTCTTGGAATAGAGGTGAAATCCCCCATACAGGGAGGGGAGGGTAAATGCTGCTATGCCTGAGTATGCTCATAGCTGGAGGTTTCTTACTTTTTCCTCTCCGCTAGCAGGATACTGTGACAGCTCTTAGCCTTTGGCTTATGTGCTGTGTATTTCCTGTTTGCATTTAATATTGAAAATGTTTCTTCAAACAAATGTTAATATGTGTGGTTCTGAAGCCAGAGAAGGGAGATATTGCTACAGTGGGATCAGAGGAACCCCTTCTTCCCAAATGGCTTAGAGACCTCTTGGTCTTTACTCTGGACATGGACTGAGGTGTGATGCATTTTTTTTTTTAAGCTTGGATGCAAAGAAGAATTTAGACTTGTACTTAAATCTGCAACCATGAAGGCTTTCTGAAAATCAAGGTTTCAGACCATTACAGGACTAAGAGATACTTTTCATCATGAGGGCACAATGTTATTACGAGGCTTCAAGGTCAGCTTCCAGGTATTCTTCCATAATAATGATGATAATGATAATAATAATGATGATAATAATAATATGATGTACAGGATGGATATGCTGTTTGTGGTTCCAGTTCCCTTCACCAAGCCAGACGAGAAGGAAACTAAAGCTAAATGATTGTTCAAGTGAATGTGACTGCAATGAATCAATAACAGAACACTTTCAGTTATTACTCAACTAATAGGGATGCATCTAACAGTTAATATGGAAATGTATCATTTTGTAACCGTGTTTCATAGAATAGCTAACATCCTTTTGAAAGACAGGCTCTCATCTATAGTTCTGTCCTTGCTTTTCCTGTTCTCATTTATTTTTACTGAAAACAACCCCACAAACAGAAACTTTTGTGGATTTTCCTATATGACTCTAATCAGAATCCACGTTTAGAAATGTTTAGAAAATGTTTAGAAAGCTGTTATTTTGCTGCCACTTTTTAATAGCTATAGATCCTGTTGAAATTCATAAATGAATTCTCATAACTTATTCCTTTAACTGGAAACTGAAATAAAGACAAAACTTTTGCATCAAAATCTGCTTAGATTTTCAGATTTAGTTTATGGCATGTTTTTCCAAAGATTAACTTTTCTCTTTCAAACTGCATTAATAGCATTAGGCCTCAATTAAACAGATTCAAAATTTGGAAACAAAGAAAGTATTTTGTCTGTATAATCAATGAGAGGCTATATACCAGGATCTTTTCTTACTGGCCTTTTAAATGATTATTTCAGTCCAGGGTTTGGGGCTTTTTGGGTTTTTTTGTTTTTTGGGTTTGGTTTTTTTTTTTTGTTTTGTTTTTTTGTTGGCTTTTTTTGTTGTCATTGTTGTTATTATTAGTTTTTTGTTTAGTTTTGTTTTTAAGGAGCCACTGAAATCTAGGCTTTGAATTTTGTAAATGAGCCTGCTGCCCAACGCACTTCTCAGCAAGATAAGGGCAGAATGGCATTTGCAGAAATGCTTAGCTATCTCTCTAACAATCCTGCTTGGTTGTGGGCCCCTTGGTAACAGCTTGGCAAATCTGCAAAAGGAATGCGACTATATAGTTTGTGTGTGGATTGTTGAGTCATTATAGCCTCCAAATTGCACAGCAGATCATTAATCATAGGCCAAGATAGGCAATCACTGCAGAAACCTGATGAAAAGGCTCCAGAATAATGCCTGCTAAATCATGTTTAACATGCAGACCTTGCCTGTGCAGATATGGAAAGGGGGAGGTAAGGAAAAAAATCATTCCCCTTTTAGGAAAGAAAACTTCTACTTATCTTTGATTTGCATTCAGCCCTCCCTCAATAGTCCTTAAGCCTGTTATTTAATTCATTTTGGTGCCAGGTCCCATCACAAAGCAAAAACCCTAACCAGGACCTATGCAGTCTATGACCTCCAAACCCCCTGTCTTTTCTTGTCAGTTCTATGTCATTTGTGCAGTTGAACTCCACCAATTTGAAATGCTGACCTCTTCCATAGACAACCTTATTCTCCTTGAGTGAAAGAAAGGGCCAAGGCCTACAAACCACTCAAGCGAGAGATGGCAAGAAAAGAGAAAAGTGGTTGACTCGTAAATCAATTTCCACAGCCCACCCAAAACCCACCCGGACAATGACAACGGTATTTTTTAAAAGTTGTGTTGTTGTGGTTTTCTTAATTGAGCTCATTCTCTTTAGAGAAAGTTCCACGCAAAGTAAAATTGTTTGTTCGGGGTGGAAAATTAGACGAGATCTTGCTCACAACCCACTTTGAATCAGGGTGTGTTTATATCAGATCCCCTTCCCCTTCTGTCATTCCTACAGAAAAGGAGTGCAGCCTCACAAACAGGGCTTTGTCTGTGATGGGAGAGGTGGCATTCACTAAAGAAAAAGAAACATTTGCGGCATAAACACTCCCTCAGACTGGGCAGTACCAGGATGTGAGAAGAGGGATGATACCTGACTTTGGGCTGCACAGCCCAGCTATGGGGATGTAGCTGTACAGGCTCTGTTTTGGGGCCTCACAACCACACACGTGTGACTGTGGCCTGTATAAAAACCCTGGTGTGCTGTGAGTGGGGAAGGAACATGTGCATGTATGGGCTGCACCAAGCCAAGCACATGCATTGTGCTGTGGAGATACTGAAGCCATCACCCAAGTGCAAAAAACAGATTGAAAGCTGCCACTACATACTTGTTTAAGACCCATATTTCATGCCATTCTGTCTATGTTACTCACTAGGGGAGGTTTCCTGCTCTTCAGGTGTTCTCACTGGATTAAATTATTGTGTATTTGAAGAACAGTTGTAGAAAGAAAGGCTGGGAAAGAGGATCCTAGTAACTACAGGCCTGTCAGTCCCACCTCGGTGCCAAGGAAAGTCATGGAACAGATGATATTAAGAGCCATTATAGATCATTTAAAGGTCAACCAGACTATCAGGCCCAGTCAGCATGGATTCATGGAAGTCAGATCCTGCTTGACAAACCTGATCTCGTTCTATGACAAGGTGACCTGCTTAGTGGATGAAGGAAAGGCTGTTGATGTATTCCACCTGGACTTCAGTAAAGCCTTTGACACTGCCCCCCATAACATCCTCATGGAAGAGCTGGCTGCCCATGACTTGTATGGGCATATACTCTGCTGGGTTAAACACTGGCTGGATGGCTGGGCCCAAAGAATTGTGGCCAATGGAGTTAAATCCAGTTGGTGGCCAGTCAGGAGTGGTGTCCCCCAGGGCTCAGTGCTGGGGCCACTTCTATTTAACATCTTTATTAATGATCTTGATGCGAGGATTGAATGCACCCTCAGTAAATTTGTAGATGATGCCAAGTTGGGAGGGAATGTCAGACTGCTGGGTGGTAGAAAGGTTTACAGAGGGACCTGGACAGACAGGATCATTGGGCTGAGACCAACTGTATGAAATTCAATAAGGCCAAATGTCGGGTCCTGCATTTTGGTCACAGCAACCCCAGGCAATGCTACAGGCTTGGAGTGGCTGGAAAGCTGCTTGGCAGAAAAGGACCTTGGTGTATTGATTGACAGTTGGCTTAATTTGAGCCAGCAATGTGCCCAGGTGGCCAAGAAGGCCAATGGCATTCTGGCTTGTATCAGAAATTGTATGACCAGCAGGAGCAGGGAAGTGATCCTGCCCCTGTACTTGGCACTGGTGAGGCCTCACCTCAAGTACTGCATTCAGTTTTGGGCACCTCAATACAAAAAGTACATTCAGGTGTTGGAGCAAGTCCAAAGAAGGGCAACAAAACTGGTGAAAGGTTTGGAAAACATCCATTATGAGGAGCAACCGAGGGTTTTGGGGTTGTGTAGTCTGGAGAAATGGAGGCTGAGGGGAGACCTTGTCACTCTTTACAAATACCTGAAAGGAGGTTGTAGTGAGCATGAGGCTGGCCTCTTCTCACTGGTGACAGATGACAGGACAAGGGGAAATGGCTTCAGGTTGCATCAGGGGAGATTTAAGTTGGATGTAAGGAGAAACTTCTTTACAGAAAGTCTTGTTAAGTACTGAAACAGGCTCACCATGGAGGTGGTTGGGACTCCATCCCTGAATATGTTTAAAAATTGCCTGGATATGGTGCTTGGGGACATGGTTTAGTAGTGAGTCATCGGGAATGGGGTAATAGAGTTAGGACAAGGCTGGACTCAATGATCTTGAAGGTCTTATCCAGCCTGACCAAATCTATACTAAGTTTATGATAAGTCTATGAAATTGCCTGGAGCACCTCATGCCCCAGCCCCCCATGCCCACTATCAGCTTTCCATTTTTCAGAGACCTGAGTCTGGCCATGCTGTTTCATACTGGACAGTCACATATCTGGGTTTAATTCTAGAACATCCTTAAACAGTATTATCCATCTTAAAAATGAGAAAAAGGACACCAACCCTGACAGGCTTGTGGGTCTAACTCCTGTTCTCCAAGGACTAGTTGGTCCCTTTCAGCAAAGGCAGGTCCGATCCTTAGGTTGCACACAAAAAATTAATTTTTCAAGATTTCTCAATAATTTGAGAAAATGCACCCAAATCTTAGTGCCACTTGCAACATCTTTAGACAAATCCAAGGCAGAAAAATGTCACTGGGAGCAATTAAATACCATAGCTCTGCCTTTGGCTCTGCACATCCTTGAACTTTATGTCACCGAAGATGGTGTCCCCAGATGCTTCACTTTTCTTACTTTTTCTTTCAAACTCTGACACTGGCCCTTTCTGGAATACTCAAATCCTCCCTCCAGCTTCTCTTCCTTGAAAGTGAGTGTTGCTGGTCTGGAAATCCTTGATAACTCAGAAGAAAAATACAGCATGGTGGATTGTTGTGAAGGTAGAAAAGTTACCCCACCAGGAGAGAAGTGCCTTCCATGGCAGGCTAACTCCAAGGAATCAGACTATTACACTGTGTTTTCCCTAAATTGCTGCAAAAGTGCTGATGGCACACAGTCAATGTGAAGGTTTCCTCATCTGGATGAGCAGATGCTCTGAAGGAATCTGCCTGTGGAGCCCATGTAGTTCCATCAGGTCTGCCCCTGCTTGTCGTGGGGATTACCGGCTCCAAGCCCTTGGGCAGAAGGGAGGTTTGGAGCTGTTTATACCACTTGACCCTCCATCCAGATGACCTTCCATCATCTGGGGCCAGCTGATGCTAAGCAGTAAATTAAATTCAGTGGTATGCTGTCTCACTTCTCAATGGTGTCTTAGTGTGAGAGCTGGAGCCCATGGAGCAGGGCTCATTACACGCTGCTGCAGCAGCTGGAGCTAAGGGGAGAGTCAAGCTCATTACCTTTCATAATATGCCCAATGATGGAGCTAGGTGTGCTGTAGATGGATTTATCAAAGGCCAGCACTTTTGTTTGTGGGTGAAGCCCTGTGTTAATCTGACAGGCAAGACCCCCACATTATGCAAAGCAAAGAATTCAACAGGAAACAGATGCATGTGGCTAAAAATAATCAATGTTTTCACAGTCTTCACCTCTGAGCATAACAAGCATCTGTAGCAGTTGGAAGGATGTATCCTCTCCTTCCTCATGTCTTTTCCTCAGCAAACCAGGTCTTATGGCAAGCAGTTGCACTCCAGTTCAGTGAAATCCACTAAAGTTTTCAGCACTAATTTTCTTGTCTTTCTTAGTGGATGTCGTTGTCTAGTCCAGTAAATCAGAGGTGATTTTGCTCCCAAATGTCTGAAGTGATGCACCAAAATCTGTATTTACCTATACTTATTAAGATCCTAGCACATAGTTCCATGCAAAGCTAACCTTGCCACATCGTCTTGTTTGGCAAGCAGTGAATCCTATTTCAGTACTCAATGTGCAGTCACTTCATTCACAATACTCCAGAAAAAATGACACATGCCTATAAGGCAGGAAAAATGGCAAAACTAGGAAAGAAAACTGTCTGTGCCCAGGCTCTCTGGCTAGATAATGTGTAACTTGACTATCTCCATGGCTACCTAGATCTTGTGCAAAAAACGAACCTCAGATGTATAATGATGAAGTTTGAAGAGCAGGGTCTGAAGACCAGAGTCTGTAGAGAGTTCCTGCTGGCAGAGTCCACAGTGGACAGTTGACTGGCAAATTTAAGAAACACCTACTTGTCATTGCAAACTCTCTTCCTAGGAGCTTTGCTGCTTAAGATCCTGAGTAATAAGCATCTGTTTCTCAGTTTCTGAGCTCAGTAGTATTTACTGGTTATGACCACTGACTTACTGATAGTGTGCAATGTCTTTGCTAGAGGATAAGGACTAGTTTGCAGATCTAGGAGAAGGTGGACTTAAGGAAATGCCCTTGCGTTTTAAACCTTGTCCTTTCTGTGCCCCTTGATTCATGTGTCACACATACATGTCAGAAATAGGCTGTTGTGTAGTAGGTAGGAACCTTACCCAGGCTCATCACTGAGGTAGACAATTTTCATTTCCTTTTTCCTTAGGTAGGGAGATGGCATGGATATGTGTGTGTTGTCTCCATTATAGCAGCACCTAGCAAGCAGGCATTTAGCAGTGGTATTAATAAGGCACATGCTCCTGGGGGTGTCTCACAGATGTAGTTGTGCAATCATACGGCCCTTGCTTCTTTTCATGCTGTGGTGGCATATGGCACAGCTAGATCCTTGTTTGGGTTATTTGATTGCTTCTTTGCCTGCCTTATGCAAACTGCATTTGTAGCTGGGTCTGACATGGGCTTTTGGGCACTCAGACCCATGACAGCAATGCACTTAGTAAGCACTCAGCTCTGCCCTGTATGCAGTATTTCACATAGTCACCCAGGGACTTTGCTCAGTTTGCTGGTCCCCAAAGTTACTGTCATTTTGCATCATTTACCAATACAATTTTCACAAACAAAATTAGTCATTGCAATGTAGGTGTATGGAAGCTGTGTTATTCTGAAAGGATTCATTAAAATTCTCATAATAGTCTCCTTGTCAGGACTCTTGCCTGCTGTCTGGGAAGTATTTCAACAAGTCTGTCTCACTGTTGTGTTAATTAAACATTGTTCTATTTATAAATGCTCCATTGGTCAGTCGCAGTTCCCCACACAGAGAGTGAGAAGGAGCAGTAACTAAAAGTGATGTGCCAAGAAGACAGGATTTGGCCATGCAGAGGAGCCAAGGGGCAGCCCAGACTGAGCTAAGTGCTCCTCATGGACCTGTCATTGTCCTCATCACCTGCCCCTGCAGCTGGGGTGGTCTTCTGACAAGAAACTTTGGAGTAGAGGAAGAAGAGAGGAGGCATACTCACTGCTTCTACCAGCAGTTCTTTTATTTATGCTTACCTGTACGTCATAATCCCTTCGTAGTGACTTCCACAGGGTGTTGTAGGAGAAAATGTATCTGGGTTCAGAAACAGAGCAGGTAGGTGAACAGAGGATAAAGCCATCATCCTCCTGTGCTTGTCTCACAACCCCCCCAGCCTCCTCTCCTATCCACTTACACAAGCACCTCTCTTCTGACATATGTGTGGACACAAGGTGAGGGAGCTGCAGGACTTTGGAATGCTGCTTGCTGCTATGGAATCATCTCCTGGAGCAGGTGCCTGGGTGTCTGCCCAGTGCTGCTCTTTCTGAATGGTCCTCTTTTGCTCAGCAGCAGCTCATCTTGCAGCTGATGCCCTGCCCAGCAGAATGTGATATGGCTGTTTTGTAGGAGACTCCCCGATGACCATTATGAATTTCTGACACAGCATCATGTACTACATCCTGTGATACTGTGGGCACATGCCATCTCTCTCCACAGATTCAGACAATTTTCAGCATTTTTACCTATCTTCACAGGCTTGCTGGCCTCAGAGACAGAGAAGCTAGCCATCAGCCCAACCAGCAGATCCCTAAAAGACAGAACCCAAATCTCTGGTAAAGCCCAGGGGAGTTTAGAATTCAGGTAGGTAGTATTTGCAATGAGGTTCTTCTGAAAGTTGCATCTGTGCTTGGTTTGCTGATCTCTTTCCTCCCCACACTTGTTCTGAATATACTATTATGGTGAGGGATGTGAGAATGATGTGTGAATAGGTAGTTACACTGGAAGCTGGTTCAAGCTATAATTCTTGAGTTGCCCCAGATAGGAGAAGCAATGGAGGCTAAAGTAGGGACCAAAGTCGTGGAGAATGAAATAAAATTTAACAGCAGAAAGCGTGAAGTGCCTCCAGGCTCATCCACAGACACATAACTGTCTAGAACCTTACCTGGATGCTCAATTCCAACTTCAAATCATTGACTACGCAAAATTTGTGAGGATCACATGAAACATTTGGGTTCATCTGCATGGCAACACGATTGGTGAGAGATGTGAATGGTAAGATGAGGGTTGTTTTTAAGCAGTACTTCAAGTCTGAGAGGATACAAACTACTGTTACAAGCCTCCTTGCTAGGTCAGGGTCCATGGCTGATCAGACCAACCTGATGTGCATTATAGTAACTGAAACTGTGAAAGTTAAACCAGGATGAAGCAGAAGGTGTCCCACTGACTCTTCTTCATCGTCTTGGGTCAGCAGTTTCCAGTGCAGTTTGTATGGCACGGAGGAATATGCACAGACACTGGTTAGAAACTTCAAGTAGAAGTCTCAGGTCTTTGAAGAACACTCTTTATCTGAAAGGCTCAAGGGGTTATCAGTAACCTTTGCTGGTAGAACAACAGTCTGACATTATCTCATGTACTGCCTGTCCCACTGTGACACAGTACTGGATGTAGGAGAGATTGCAAGTTTTGTGTCAACTGGTAATAGCATCGTTTGCTGGTGTACCCTCAGAGATTCAGCAGCCAAGATCTCCAGTACAGTGAGGCATTTAAAGACATGCTTAAATGTTACAGACTCTTAGGTAGGCAGGTTAGCCTCCTGCCTTGCTCAGGGAAACCCTGTATCACCCTTTTCCAGGCCCTTGGCAAAGCAGGGTGGGGAACCTCTTCCTCTCCTGGGCCGTGTTTGTCCTGGATATGACACAGGACTTTGCTCTCCTGCACTGTCGGTCGGGTGCCTTTCAGGAGCACCGTGTTCACTTCTCCAAGTACACACATGAATTATTGTTTACTCAATAATAAATCAAACAAATTCTTTCTCCTATTCAAAGCAAACCGCAAGGATAAAAGAGAGCTGATCTCCAGTATTATTAGTGACGATGAATGTCTCCTCTTCACTGACTGTGTTTATTTTACAGAGAGGTGGTGGGGGTTTTTTGTTTTGTTTGGTTTTGGGCTTTTTTTCCCATTTATAAATGTCATCACCACTTAATTAGCAATGTGTTGTTACCTGAAAGTAAAAGCAAGCCTATCTTAGGCCATATGGCAGGGTTTTAATCTGCACTGTCACGGTATAATCCTGTTGAAATGGTTTCCCTTTTCAGTCAAAACTACATTTCACACTTTACTAATATGGGGCTTTCCCTTTCCTGTCCCAGAGTAATATTGCCTTGCCAGTGCAGCAAGTACAAATTAAAATAGCTCACGGATCAGACCATCAGCAGGAGAGGGAAGGAAGAGAGAGTGGAGTGGCTGGGAAGAAGACCCCACCCCAAAAGGGGAACACCAGCTCTTTCTGTGACCTGCTTCTGTGAAATTGGACCAAATGAGTTTGGGTTTCATCTTGGGAGACAATCCCTACTCCTATCTCAAAGGCTTGGACTACACCACTGGGGCTATTTACAGAGGTTGTGATTTTTATCTTCCCCTTCCCAGCGCTATTGGAAGAAAACAGAAAGCAAGAAAGCAACATGTTGCTTCAAAGAAGGGGTGACCAGCAGAAAACTTGCGCAACTTTTCTGTTGCATTTGTTTACAGGGTCAAAGAAAAGGATGCAACACACAGACTAGTGGTACACACTTTTAAAGGAGTTTTGCTCCCAGGCAGCTTCCAGAAAACATATGGGACAACATACAGAAAACATATGGGACAACAAACTCTGATGTTTTGGGGGAAGGGAAGCTCTTCTGAGAAAATGATGTGACTGTCCCTTTTAGGGGTGGCAGATGAAGAGCACAAACTGGACAGAATTCTGCTAAAGTGGTGTGAAATGACACATGGATTTTCTGTCCCTCAGAAAAATAAAGCAGATTGTTAATATGCACTGGCTTAGCATTTGTAGATCTCAGGCTGAAATAGATTGAGGAAGGATGAAATCATAGCCAGTGATGAGTCTAGACAGCTCCAGCACAAGATCAATGCCTTGTGGAAAAAAAACCAAAACAAATAAAAACCAAAACAAAACAAAACCCAACAAATCAGTTTTCCCCTAGTTACCCTTCCCTGCATTTTCACTCAAAGGACCTAATGGAACTTCTTTCATCTCCTACAGTTTTCTCATGTTTTCATAGAAGAAAACCCAGAGCCCCTGGAAGTACCAGTGCTCAGTGGAACTCTTTCTTTGCTTGCATTCTTCTGGGAACACCTCTGGCTCCAAAGCCAGAGGAAACACCTGCCTTCTCTCAAGAGGGACAGCAAGAACTGTGTTGTCTGGATGCACTGTGCTGCTCCAAGGTGTGCATGGGATAGAGAGCTGGGGCTCCTGTCCCCCAGGACAGAACTTCTTCCCTGTGGAATCACGTAACTCTTTAATCATGCATGAGAAAAATATCATGATTTGTCTTTCATATGTTGTCTGACCTGCATTGCTTTGTCCTTATACTGGTTTAACCCTCTAGGACACCTCAGATGATGTTTGGAGGTAATCCTTTTTCTTCAGTCACTTCCTATGTTGTTGTAATTTTATTTTTTTAACCCATGTGTGAATGCCACAATACACAACAGTACTCATCCCTAATTTCCCTCCCCTCCTCCACCTCCATCTCAGCAAAAGCCTGGCTATAGGAACTGTACAGTACTGATCCGGTCCTTATCAGATATTGACATACATGTGGATTTGCTATGGCACAATAAAGGCAAAGAAGGGAAATGAAAAAAAGAGAAAAACAACAATGAGGAGAGGATTCAAGTAATCATCTGAAGTTTTGCTTACAGTGAGAAAAGGAGCAGAGTTCTTTTGTAATTGAGATGCTTGAGAAAAATCCATACTTTTGCCAGGAAAGTCAAAGTTGAGATGTTGACTTAAAGACAATGCAAAGGAGACTAAATAATTTGATGTCCTTGTCAGTAGATACTTAACTGGGGGGAAAGACTTGAGCATGTGGTAGTGGGTCTGGATAATGAAAGTTGAAGCTTTGAAATATTTTCCTAAAGAAAATAATCTATAGACTAAGATGGCACTGGTTCAATACATGAATACAGCTCGAGGTCCTTCAGCCCAGCTGTGGATCAGCCCCACGGGACATCTGCATGGCCATAGACATGGAAACTTAGAAGTGGGACTTTGGAAAGTGCAGAAAGGAGTAACAGCTCTGCCATGCTGCTGTTTCACTGGGCACCTCATATGTGCTATGCAGGACGATTGCAGGAAAGGGCTGAAGATGCAGAGAGGCAGTGTGAGTGCATGTGATGGTGCCAAGAGAAAATAGAAGTCTGTAGCGTGCTCAAGAGAGAATATCCAACTGCAGGTCCTTTCCTCCTCTTTTTCCAGCTTTTGGTTGAACTGTAAAGCCGAGGGGGACTATTAATAGCCCGTGTCTCTCCATTTGTCTCTCTACTTCTGTGTCCCTAAGCTCCCCCTCCCTCTCCCCCCCCTGCAGCTCCAGAGGCTGGAGGTGCGATTCGCTATGCCAGTTTTTTATTTCCAGCACGCTTGACAGGCTGGGCGAGGAAGGCGTTAATGTTTTCTGACAGGCCCCCTCTAATTGTTGGACCTTTTCTTCTCTGCCTTTTCTGTGAAATTCTGACTTAGGCGAGCAGCATAACAAAATGCTCTGGCATTGAAATGTGCGCTTGCACTACACTGGGCTCGGGGAAACAGCATTATTCATGAAGATTTTCAGCTGTTTTTGTCTTTTAACTAACCTTTGAGTTTGATCAGAGGCTAGCCGGGCTTTCTTTCTCAAAAGGCAGTCTTGGCAACCCGACAATGGAGCCAAACTGTTTTCCCTGTTAAAGAGATAACTATGCCGTGGAGTTGGTACATGGGGGAAATTAATCTTCAGGCGCATACAAATGATAGCTTTACCTCGCTCTGCAATCGCCTTCATGGGATTATTAATAGAACGGGAGTAAGGAGCAGGAGGAGAAATTCAGTTTGGGGCAGGGAATTTAAAAAAAAAAATAAAAAATCCCAAACCCATCATCCCTTTTGATTTCATAAAGCCTGCGATTGATTCCTCACCACTTGCCTTTTACAGAAGGAATTAGCCCAGTATTGTGCGGCCTGACAAGCTAAAAGCCAGCGGGCTCGGGAGCAAGAAGTTGCTGCTGGCTGGGACGGGCCGGGAGAGAGGGGGGGGGGGGCTTAGAGCCGCTGCTCGATCGAGGTGTGGGGGGGTGGGGGGGCTAGGGGGTGGCAGGGAGACACAAAATCTCCCCCGCTACACTTCAAGGCGAGATAATCCCTGAATGCAGTGAGTAAGAGGCGCTGCATTATGGAGCTGGGCGCAGGGGAGATCCAGGGCGTCCCCGTCCCCCCCTTTCCCCCCCCCCCCGTGGCCGCGCCCGCCTGGCCTTGGGCAGGTGCCCGCTGTCCTCGCGTGCTGCCTGTCCCCGTGTGTCCCGTCCCGCCCCTCTTTCCCTCCCCTCCACCCCCCCCCCCCATCCGTCGGCCACACCGCGGAGACGCGGAGCGCGGTGGCGGAGCGGAGCGGGGCGGGCGGCAGCTGCAGTGGGCGCACGCCGCCCCCGGTACCGCCGGGCCCCCGCAGGGATAAAGGCTGAGGCGTGACACGCGCGGGGGCAGAGCTGCCCCGCTGCCTGCCCGGCCCCCGAAACCCCCCCTCTGTACCCCCGGGAGCCCGCCCGCACACAAAAGGCAGGACCTGCGCCGCGGGGAGGGGGGAAAAAGGGAGGGGGGGGTTGAAGAAAAAGAAAAAAAAAAAAAAAAAAAAAAAAAGAAAAAAAAGGGGGGGGGCAAGAGGGGAGGAAAAGGGGGGAGGGAAACAAGCAAACAAACAATAAAAAAAAATCGATTTTAAGAAAGAAAAAGAGTGGAAATTCACTTTTTTAGAAAAGAAGGGGAAGGCGCCCCACGCTCCCCTAGCGCAGTGCTTGCGGAGCTGGGTGCGGATCGGTGTCTCGCTGCCTCTCTCCGAGGGGAAGGTGGAGGGGGGGGGGACAAGGAGACGCTCCCCGGGGTGCCCGCACCCTCTCCGGGAGCAGGTGTCTCTCCTTCCGCTCTTACGTGAGCGCCCTGAGCCAGCGAGGGGGGTGAAATGCGCGGAGGCTCCGCGGGGCCGACGCTTGTCCCACGCGAGGAAAAAAAGTTTGGGCAGAGGAAAGGGGGGAGGTGGGACAGGAGTGGGGAGCGGAGGGCAGGCTCCCCCCGGTTCCTCCGAGCTCCCGCCCCGGCTCCGCGGGCGCGGACCTCGCTGGCCATGGCGCACGTCAGGGAGGGGGGAGGGAGGGAGGGGGGGGTTTGCAGCGCTGCCACCTCCGCGGCCCAGAGGTGGAGGTCTCGCCCTGGTTCCCCGTGGCTGCCCGAGGGTCTTGATTTTGGAGGGAGGAGAGGGACTTGGGTAGAGGCGTTTGTTACCGGGACCTAACACCGGGACCTAACACCGGGACGTAAGACCGGGACGTTACCGTTTCCAGCATTAAGATCAATAGATACACAGGTAAATAAATCAATAAACCCGTGGCCCAGCAAGTTCCATTTGCACCCCTCCGCTTCTTAAACTTCCTCTATCACCCCCTCCCCAGCTCTGAGTAGTTCTACAACTTATAGTGCGCCCAAAGAAGTCCCTGATTTATGGAGTTTACTGATGCTGACTGAATACTGTCTGGCAGGCAGCGCTGAAAGGCTCCGCGCTAATACAAGAAAAGGCTTTGTGTTGCTAAGCGATTAGAGCAGATGTAATGAGATTTACCCCAATCCTGCTTTGCCCTTTCCCTATCTCCAGTAAAATTGTGTGTGTGTTTTCTTTCTTTCTTTTTTTTTTTTTTTTTTTTGGGTTGGGGGGAATGGGTCTGAGGGGAAAAAAGGAAGGAGGAGGAGGTGAATTTCTGAGCCTTGCCTTATACATTGTAGCGAACAACAGCGTAACTTTGCCTTTAGTTTAATGAGTCTGGATATTTACTATTCAGAAGTGAGCAAAAAAGAACACCTGTCTACACAAGGAAGAGAAATTTCGCCTTTGTACCAGAATGAAACATTATCCTAATGTTATATTCATAGCTATAAATTACTCGCTACACTTTCTTTGCATACCTTATCTGTGGGTAAATAAAAAAGGAGATGCTGTAAAAGGGAGAGCGGATGGAGGCATATAACGGTTATTATTTTCATAACTAAACATTAGTTCCACGAGCAGTTAAAACAATGGGTGTTTGTGCCGAAGTAATGAGGGATTTCGTGACCCCAGCGTGTCCCGTCCCCGTCCCTCCCCTCCCCCGATTAAATCACGTATTGATCATTTCAGTGCGTGGGGGGAGGAGGTGAAGGGGCAAATGAGTGTATTCTTTTAAAGCAGCGCAGAGAGGACTCTACATTGATATGCACACGTATAGATATCCACCTATGTATATGCGTGTGTGCATATATTCAGTTACTCTCACACGGACACACACACAAAACATTCCGAGGGCCTCCACCACCGAAGTTTTTCCCTCCTCTATTTTTAAAAATAGCGCATCCTTCGGCACACAGGCTTATAACGGAGGGAGCCTTTTTTTTTTTTTTTTTTTTTTTTTTTCTGAGATGCGTTTTGCGCTTTGCTTTCCGCTTGGCTTGGTGCACGCAAATTGAATTTGCAAGTGATGCAGGAGCCAGGCGAAAAGGAGAAGGCGAATTCTGGTCACGTCCTTGCTAACTGACAACAAGCAGGCTAGCCAAAAAAAAAAAAAACAAAACAAAAAAAAACCAACAAAAAAAAAAAAAAAAAAGAGGGCTGGGAGGGGGGAAAAGAGTCCATTTTCTTTTTGAGTCTTAGTAATTGGGTACTTTTACAGGCAGATCACGCTATTTGGGTAGAATAACAAGCTTAGAAAGACCAGTGTCTCTAAGCTGCCACCCATTTCTACTACTTTATTTATTTATTTATTTATTTATTTATTTATTGGTACCTCCCTTCGCTGGTCGCTTCCCATCTTCCTCCGAGGGTTTTATTTATCCAGACGCTGTCTTTGCAGAGGCAACACAGCAGCCGGTGTTTTCGGTGGCGGTGCCCTCCTTCCCCTGTGTTTTTCTGCCCTGACGGGTCAGATCCTCGCCGGGCAGGGTCACCCTGCCGAAACGCGGGATGGAAGGCCCTCTTTTTTTAGGACTTGGGCTTTGGGGGGAATTCTTTAATGTGCAGTGATTTCAGGAAGGACAATGCAATCATTAATCATCCCCTCGCCTTTTGATTTGCGTACACATTTGCAACACAGAAGGGCAAGAAAACAATGGTGATAAGGCTAGATATTTGAGTATTTATATAGAGATAGATAAAGATATATATGTTACATCCATCAGATACAAACACTTCATATGCAGCTTAGCTCATATGCAGCTTAGCTCAGGCATAACGTCAATTAACATTTTGTCCTTACATTCAGCGTTGTCAATGGCAGAAAGAAAAAAAATGCATGCAGCAGGCAGCCGATCATTTTCATTAAAAAAAGTTTTATTACGAAACTAATTTGTATAAAACAGGGTTATACAGGACCTTTGTAAGTTTGTAATAAAACAGTAAGAAAAGGCAGTGGCAATAGGGATTTTTTTGTTTGTTTGCTTGTGGGGTTTTTTTTGTTTTTTGTTTTTTTCCAAAAGGCAGCATATAAAAACAAATGGCTACCATTTTGCGTTTGGACAATAGCTGCATAAACTTTGTTCACTTTGAACATTGTTTAATAACATTATTAATACATTAACAAAGTTTCTATAAAGTAAGACACGTTGGTGCTAAAGTACATCTGGAGGAAATCCAAGTCCTTTACAAAACCACATACAAAAATGGCAGTTGTAAGGTAACGTCGACTACAAGTCTAAACATGAAGAGGTAATAGGCATTACATATTAAAAAAAGTATCAAGATATACACATTTTAAACCATTTGTACAAAACCTCTATAAATCTCTCTCTCTCTTATGTACAAAAATAGCTTAATATATCCCCGAAGGGGTTAGGATAGATACAAATAGATTTTCTTATAATAAAAAAATTCACAAAAAAAAAAAAAAAAAAAAAAAGGGGAAAACAAAAAGGAAAAAAAAATGGATTGGAAGCATTCTATGATGAAAACGAGAGGGAAAGCTCGGAGGGAAGAGAGGGAGAGGCACGGGGGAGAAAAGGAGCTCCAGGGGCTTCTTTGAGCACAGCATAGCTTAATTTCAGCATCTCCACAAACATCGAGGAACTAACTTTGTCCACAGAATGATGAACGCCGAGTCTCTGACTCTTCGCTGGGGTGCGGAGAGGGGGCTGCCTTTCTGCCGAGAAGGGGGAAGAGCTCCTCCGCAGGCCGCAGAGCGCAGCTCCCTTCCCTGCGGCTTCCCCGCGGGATGTCCGCTCCGCCGGTGCGCAGTCCGTGGCGGCACGACGGAGTGCAACGACCGGACAAGCCCCAGGGATGGGAGGGGGAAGGGGGGGGGCGACCGCCCCGACCGCCCCCGCGGCGCGCACCGCATCGCATCGCATCGCTGTGCCCGCCCGCCCAGAGACGTGCCCGCACCGCCCTCCGACGGCGGGGGAGAGGGACATGCAACAGGTTCCTGGGTGGATTTTTGTCAGTCTTTCTGTGTGTGATTTATTTTGGGGGACGGGTGTTACTTTTCTTTTTTTCTTTTTTTTTTCTTTCTTTTTTTTTTTTTTTTTTTTTTTCCCTTTTGCAACTGTCCTGTAATAATAAAAGAGAGAGGAGATCAGAGTCGCTCCGCAATCAGCGCAGCGCCGGAACCGCTCGTAAGTACCGCGGAACCGCCGGAGCCTGGGAGGGGCACCCCAGACGCGCCCCCTCCCCCGGCTCCTGCGCCCCTCGCCACCCTGCGTCTCCCGGCCCAGTAGTCCCCCCAGCAGGGCCCCCCCCAACCCTGCGGCATCCCGACCCACCGGGGGCGCGTACCCACCTGCCGCGGAGGCGGCCGGCGTTCAGAACCAGCTGGTGAAGTCGAGCAGCTCCTGCTCCTCGGGGCTGAGCGGGTCGTAGGAGCCCTCGTCGGAAGAGTAGGAAGAGACGGGAGAGCCCGCCATGGAGTTCATGTCGTGGGAGTAGCTGGGCGAGATGGTGGGCGAGAGGACGCCGGCCTGGAAGGCGGCGCTGACGGCGTCGTGCTCGTCGAGCAGCTGCTGCAGGGCGCGGATGTACTCGACGGCGGAGCGGAGCGTTTCCACTTTGCTCATCTTTTTGTTGGCGGCGCCGTTGGGGACGTGTTCCCGCAAGGTGGCGAAGCCCAGGTTCACCAGCTTCACCCGGTTCCGCTCCCGCTCGTTGCGCCGCGCCACGGCCGCCGGTTGTTGCTGCGGGAGGCTGTACCCGAAGCCGCTGAAGTTCAGCCGCCGCTTGCAGCGCATCAGCTCCGGAGAGGCCGAGCGCTGCCGCTTCGCCGCCCGTGTGGCCGAGGGCTTGCCGCCCGGAGAGGGCTGCCCGCCCGCCGGGCTCAGCTGCGGCGCCGGCGCCCCTGGTGGCGGTCCCGGCGGGGGGACAGCGGCGGCGGCGACTGCGGCGGCGAAGAAGCAGGCCGGCTGCAGGAAGGGAGGCTGCCCGGCGGCGTTGGCCATCCTGGCGGGGCTGCCGCTGGCCATGGGCGCGTCCTACGAGAGGCGGACGGTCCCCGTTCTCCCACCGCCAAATAATAAAATAACAATAATAATAATAATAATAAAAAAAAGACGTGGAAAAAAAAAAAAAAAAAGAAGAAGCGACGTTCGCTTTAAAGAAAAAAAAAAAAAAGGTGAGCTAGGCGACGGAAGGCAGGGGGAAGGGGGCAGCGGCTACCAAGGGGAGCGGGCGGAGGAGCCGGGCGGGCGGGCGAGGATGGCGGGCGGCGGCTCTGCCCGCCCCCCTCCTCCCTCTCGCCCTCCGTGCGGCGGCCGCGGGGAGGCTCGTGGCGCTCGCGTGTGCGCGGGCTGCTTTGCAAAGCCCCTTTTGCAAAAAAGTGGCTGGGGATTGTGTCTCTTATAAGGGGCGGACGGGGCTCGCCCCCCCCCCCCCCCCCCTTCCCTACACACACACACACACACACACACGGGCGGTCTCCCCCCCGGCCGCCCCCTCCCCCTTCTCTATCTCCCCCCCCCCCCCCTTCACACACACACACGCACACACACACGCACACCCTGCACCTTGCGCCTTCCACGCTCCCCGGCTTTGCGGGCTGCGGAGCACCGCCGCCTTTTTGGCACGGGGGTGGTGGTGGTGGTGTGCGGGGGGGGCTGAGGAGGGGAGGGCGGCACGCACACACACACACACACACACACACACACGGACATACACCCACACCCGCACACCCATACACCCATACACGCACCCCCCCCCGCGGCCGCCGGCGCACACGCGCTGGACGCTGCGCAGCTCCGCCTCCCCCCGCCCCTCTCTGTGTCCCCCCCCCCCCCCTCCATCCCTCCCCACTGCCCCTTCCCCGCTGTCCCCCTCCTCCTCCTTCTCCTCTTCGCCCCCCCCCCCCCCCCCCCAGCCTCCTCCTCCTCCTCCTCCTCTCCCCCCCTCCCTCGCGGGTTTGTTGTTGCAAGTGCGTGCGCCCGGCGCGTGCCGCGCTCCCGGCCCTGAGCAAACACCCGCGCCGGGGCGCCGCGCGGGGCGGCGCGCGGGGCGCGCGAGCCGGCGGGGCGCGTGGGCCGGCGCGGGGGAAGGGGCTGCGGGGAGGTGTGGGGAGAGGGGGGGTGGGAAGGGGTAGGGCGGATGAATTTAGGGTGATGCGTGGGGGGGTGGTGGTTGATAGGGGGGTGGGAAATATGCGCAGGAGAAAGAGAAATTTGGGAGGGGGCTGCCCGGGGAGGGGGTGTCCCAGCGCCGTTTGCTGCCGCGTCCTTACCCCTCCCCGCGGAGGTGGGTGCGCGGCGGCGGGGAGAGGATGGGGTGAGCGGGGTACGGAGAGGTGCGGGGCGCTGGAGGGCTGGGGGACACCACAGCGGCACCTGCTCCCGGTTCGGAGGGGAGGAAAGCGGTGCCCGCAGCGCCGGCCCGGAGGCGTTCGCACTAAGCAGACGGGATGGGAGAATTCTCCGTGTGCGGGAAGCCGAAAAAGCGGTTTTGTCCCTGGGAAGGGACATCCTGGGAAGCACCGGTATGCCCGGTACCGCTCCCTTCGTTCACCAGTTGCTGCGAGCCTGAGTTCCGTGCGTGTGGGCGTCCCGCCGCCCCGGGGGTGCTCCTCTCACCGGGGCCGGAGCCGCCTGTGCCTGACGGCTCTATTAGCTTGAGACAGCTGCGGCTGAACCTGTGCGGGTGTGAGGAGGAGTGCTTCCCCCAGTAGCAGTCTGAGTAGCCTAGGGAGAAGTCACCCTGAGTTACTTGTCTCTGACTGCCAAGGGGTCGGCCTGTCTGGAGAGAAAGAATAAACCCCCCCTTCGGGTGCGTCCAGAGCGGATGGTACCCGTGCCACGGTTCTGTCACCGCCACCGGGGAAGGTTTGTCCCGGAGGGCGACATAAAGTCTGAGTGTGCTAAACAGATGTGGAGTCAGCTGTCCCTTCAGTGCCCTTCAGAACCCCTTCCCCAGGCCATGCAGTCCCACTTGCTGGTCCCGGGGAAGTCTCCTAGCCCCTGAGCCCTTCCGCGGTGCCCTGGAAAGTGGGAGCAAGTCACCGCCTTTCCAAGTGGCCGATGGCATTTCCTTGTAACTGGGGAATCAGGATGGACCTTCACAAGAGAAATAACTGCTGCTGCCAGCTGAAGTCTCCCTTGTGCCTCAGGGCCAGGTGTGGAAAAGCATCTTGAGTGGCCGTACCAACCCTTGGGGTTAGGGGTGTGTGGGCAGCCTGGGAGACGTGGCCAGCACTGGGGCATGCTGGTCATCCCGCTTTTGGGATGTGGAGCAGTGAGGACCCTGCCTTCTTCCCCTGTCCTCCTGACTTTCACATAACCACGGATCTCTGCGAGCTTTTAACACATTTTCTGCCTTCAGCTCTGTTTCATCACTCCCTTCTATGTATCTTCACTCTGAAAACTCTGGGTGTGCTTTCTAGCCCCCTGAAAAAAGAGAGCCATGATATGACAGTCTTGCCACGGGTGAGATGATGGCTCTAGAAAGTCCCTGGTTAAGTGGCTTTTATCCTGGTGCTCACACCATCCCCGAGGCATGGAAGGAAGGGACCTGCACAGTCCCTGTTCAGGTTGTAGTGGAAATGCATACAAAAATAAGCCCTTCTCTGCTGCTGGCCTCAATTATGGCAGCCTGCATCTGTAGAGATCACTTCTCATCTGTTAATGTATCCCTGACCCTGACTGGGAACATGAGTTTTAACAGAGATAAGCAGCAACGTTGTGAGGCTGAACCTTAATGTGCACCTGCTAACAAATCTTTTAGCAATTTTGAACATGGCAGCTTGTAATGCACATGTATGATGAAAAATGTGAAGTAGCTCTGTCTGGTCTAATCTTTGTCATATTTATTTTGCGTCCCTCTTCAATGGTTTCTTTCTGATTTTTAACCTACTGTCTCATCACTTGTGAAACATGTTAAAAGATTTTCATCCTTCTTAGGTGGGAGAGCCAGACCTGAGCTGGATACAACATTGGCTTTTATGTTCTCTGAAGAATCATAGAATCATAGAATTGTCTGGGTTGGAAGGGACCTCAGAATTCATCATGTCCAACCCTTGACCCACTGCTGCAGTTGCTAGACCATGGCACTGAGTGCCACATCCAGTCTCTTTTTAAATATCTCCAGGGACGGAGAATCCACCACTTCCCTGGGCAGCCCATTCCAATGTCTGATCACCCTCTCCGTGAAGAAATTCTTTCTAATATTCAACCTAAACTTCCCCTGGCACAACTTAAAACCATGTCCTCTTGTCCTGTTGAAAGTTGCTTGGGAAAAGAGAGCTGTCCCTCTTCAGTTTCAAGTCTTCTAGATGGTTTGTTGAACACCCCTTGTCTGACATCAGAATTCTCTGCACCAGAAATTGTTGTTGCATCATCATCTTTGCATTGTGACCTCACAGGAGCAATGAACAATAATGAAACAACTCTGCAATTCTCATCCCAGTGCTTTGGGAAGTGGCAAGCGAAGTAGCAAAATAATTGCAGCCCTGTAAACTATATACATATTTACACCAAGTAATTCTTCTGGAGAAGCCCACTACCAGAACTGGTGTGAAACACCACGAAGGGAAATTCCTGCCCCCTAAATGGCAGAATGAGACCGGAGTTTCTTGGTTCTTCCTTCTCAAATCTCAGAGGGCTTTGAAAGATGCAAAAGACGTGAGACCCAGAGGTCACCGAGTGTAACTCGCATGTAATTTCGGCTCCGTGACTCTGTCCCTGCTGGGTTCCTCTGGCTCCGGGACCCAGGGGGAGAAGGGTGAGGGGGAGGCCAGAGCCTTTGCCTCTCTTTGCCATCCACTGCCACCGGGGAACAAACAAACTCACCCCTCGTGTTCTCTGAGGTGATGGCAATCTCCTCTCACTGTGCAGCACAAGGGCTCTGGGGCTGCCAGATTTAAAGATAATAAATATTGTTTCAAGTTCCCTTGCCTCCACCCACACGTATGCACAGCCCTGCACCTGCACTTCGAAATTCTTCATTCTAACATCATGATAAATAGCCCTTGCCCTTTTCGTTGGGCTTTTTTTTTTTTTTTTTTCCCCTTTTCCCTTTTTTTTTTAAAAAAAATCTTTTTAATGAGTTGTCATTATTTTATAGTGGCTTTTCTTTTTTGTATGCCTAAATTGTAGCCACACTCATAATGTCTTTTGAAGCCCTTGTATTTTTTTTTTTAACTTGGGTATGCCTTTTTTTTTCTGCTTTTTTTTTTTTTTTTTAAAGGCCATTTACGTTATGATTAAATGCCGTCTTGAAAAAGCAGAACGAAAGTCGTTAATCTATATAGATCTTCAAAGAATCGATACATTCGGGACTTCTGTAGGATTTGTTACACTCCATTTTGTTACAGTAGGCAGCTCGTCTGGATTTGGGCACATGTGTTTCTCTCCCTCCCCTCGCCCTCCCCCTGCCGTTTCCAGCTTCCCCCCCAAGAGTGAAAATAAAGTAAAAGGTCTTTCATGGTAAACAAAACCAGCTTATTCTCCACATAGAACACATGAATAGCTGGAAAAAAACTTACAATAAATGGTGCATTTTTTTCTCTGCTGGGTATAGCATTCAAGATCAGTCCAGTATTCAAGAAGCAGTCCATTTTTTGCTCAGCAAGAGAGTTTAGAAAAGAAGCGTGGGGTCTATTCAAGGATCTTTTCCCCCTTCACAATTGCTGGGCTTTATGAAACCTATCTTCCATGCCTTGTCAGAGTATTTCTGGGGACCAATTAGTGCTTTGTTGCAAGGCTTCTTTGCTGAATCTTTGAGCAGCAAGAAAAAGCTCTCTTGAGTCTCCCCTTATTTTGACTATTTCAGTCATTACTCAGTGTAATAATTAATATGACAACTGGACGCTCAAGTTTGTATAGAAACACCTCGGCTGCAGGAGAGAGCGTGCAGTGGGTGGTAACAAGCTACAGATCAGACCGAGAAGCCACACACACAAGGAAGGGAAAAAAAAAAGGAAAAAAAAAAAAAAAAAGGAGAGGGAGAGAGAATAATGAATGAAAAGAAAAAGAGAAAGAATAAAGATAAATAAATAGTTGGCGCAACTTCAAGCAACATAATACAGACTTGGAAAGAAAGGGGGAAAAAAAAAAAAAGGCAATTAGGAGGGAGGGGAGGCGACTCCAAAAGAGATGAACTTATTTTGAAACTGTTTCTATGTGAATATGATTTTCAAAACTTTGCTACTTTCAGAAGGCAGGAAAGCGATTGTTCCCTGATGGCTGTTCTTTGGGTAAGTGATTTTCAAGAAGCATCTGCCTACATTTTCTCATACTTGATGAGCTTTAACATCCCTTCCTAAGCGTCCCTTCGCAGGAAGAAGGACTTTGAGCATGAAAACGCTTTCCTGAGTAGTTGTTGCCCATCCTGCCCCGGGTAGAGGGAGGGCAGATCCCGGGACAGGCAGTTGTAGGAGTTTTTTTAGCGCAATATCATCTACAAGAGGAATAAAGCCAATGCCCCGAATGAAGAATTAAAAATGCCGTTTGAGCAGGGACACTGCTGAATTCTTCTCGGAAGGCGTCTTGGGATAGACACTCATCACTTTGCAGACATTTCTCGGGCTGCCAATTAGGGCATAATAAATAATTAGAGGTTTTAAGCATATTAGATACAGCTCATGCTAATGAACTGCATCAGGTCTTGTGCTAACCTGAAGTGACAGTTTGCATATAGGGCTGGGAAAAAAAAAAAACAACAACAAAACCCAAAAAACCCCACCAAAAACCCAACAACAACAACAACAACAACAACAACAACAACAACAACAACTAAAGAAGCGGCAGCTGCCCCCTCCCCAGTCCCAACCCCAGCCTCGTCCCACTCGCTCCTCCGACTCTCCAGGAGCCGGGCTGCGCGGTGTCCCCCGTCATTCCGCGCCCGCGGAACGGGGCCCTTCGCCTCCCTGCCCCGCCGGGTGGCCCCATTGTGCGGCCACGCGTCCCGCGTCCATCACAGCTCCGGGGGATAAATCACACCGGGCCCTCCTTCTTCCATCCCCCCCCCCCCCTCCGCCTCGTCTCCACTTTTTTTGAGAGCTGAATTTTGGAGGCTTGGGGGTGTTTTTCCCGGCGCCTTCGCGGTGGCAGTCCCCTGGAAGGAGGAGGGGGGGGGGCGAGGGGGGTTGGGTGATGCCGCAGCTTGGGAGGTGGACCACCCCCCCTGCCCCTCGGATCGGCGGTGGAGACTGCCCGGTGTCCCCCCCCCCCGTCCCCCCTCCCCATTTCCCGGCTTCGGCAGCCGCTGCCGTGAGGGCCCAGTGCCACCTCCTGGCCAGGAAGGAGAAGAAGCCGTCTAGGGAGGGGATCAGGCACAGCCAAAAAGCATTTAGCAGCGGACTGCAAGAGATGTCGGGGATCCTCGCTTTGGAAGGTTGGGGAACCCGGCCAGGTGATTTTGTAACCAAGATGTAGGCTGAGGGGTGAAGAAATGCATCCCGGATGGCATGTCACAGTGAGCTGCAGCACCTGGAGATCTTTGCTAAATGCATCCACAATATTGACAAGGGGGGGCATTTCTTGCTTTCTGTCCTGAGATACTGAATCCTCATTTGTGAATTTCTCAGGAGCTTATGGTTGTACTAGAAAACTTCTCTTCACTGAAAAACTTCAAAACTTCTCAGCTCCCTCAAATCGACTGGGACATCTTGAAGGGGTCAGGGAGCTGAAGGCCAGGGATGGCCCAAGTGTCTGTGCATGGGGAGAGACATCCCTGAAGAACAGAAAACACACAGCTCTGTGAAAGCCACCACTCTGCAAACACGGGCTAAAGGCAGGAAAGAGGAGTCTGAAAAGCAGCCAAAGTCTGTAGCCCTTTGAACCTGCATCACGCTGGCCAGGGGAACCAGCCCACTCAGTGCAGAGCCCTCCTAGTTGTGGCTGAGCATCACAGCCAAGAATGGATGTGTGGGGCATGTCTGTGTGCACCCTATAAGGTGTGCATTTCTGGGGGTGAAAAAGGTTTTAGAGGGAGGAGATGTAGGCCATCAATGCATAAATATGGGTGAAATAAGTGGGGTCGCTCAATGGTGCATCAAGACCCCTGACGAGGGCTATTAGACCTTAAGCTCACACGGCCACCCAGGGGCTGGGGAACCAGGCACCCAGAGCAACATGAAATCCGAGTGGGAAATCCCCATTAGCTATGTCACTGCAGGGGGATGAACCCGTGTTTGTTGTGCTGCTCGGGTACTTCAAAGAGGACAGGCAATTTGGACTCTGAAATGGTCCAAGGTAACCGGTATTGATACAACTGTGTATTCATACACAAAGCATTGTAATAGCATTGGAAACACACAGACACGCACAACTTTGCCCCAGAACAAGAGAGTATGGGAATTCCTCCTGGCAAGAAGGAGCTTTGCTTCCTCCAGCCAGTACAGAAATCTGTGCCTTTGCCAGACCAGGCTGATTGAAGAGTCCACTGATGGCAATACCCTGGGGACATTATTATGATTTTTTAACAATAAGATTAAGAGATAAGCTTTCCACATAAACAGAAAAAGCAGGGGAAGGAAGGACTCAAAATAGATAATTATGATGACTTGGCATGAGCAATATTTTGCATTTCCAATATTTTGCTTCACCTTATCATTACTTTCAGGGTAGAGTGAACAGAGAGTTCTGTAAAGAGATTGTAAAAAACCCCAAACAAAAAAACCAACCAAACAAACCACCACCACCACCAAAAACCTTCAGAACTCAGAAAAAACTCTGAGAGAGAGATACAAATGCATGGAAGAAAGGAAAAAAATCCTAAATTCATGTGAAAGCCACAGAGAAGGAAAAGACATAGATCAAAGATTATTGAAAAGAGAAGGGAAAAAGAAAGAAAGAGGGAAGCACAAATGACAGAAAAAGTAGTTTATAACTTTGGATGCCACAGTTATTTTGGCCAACTCTAGGACATGCATTTAAGGGTTTTAAAACCTAGTTGAAAAATATACCAGATTGTGAGACATGGTGTGTGGGAAAAGTACACAAGACCTATTGCTGGAGGCTGCCTGGTCTTGCCCAGGGACTACTATAATCACTGTTGTCCTCATCCTCATCTCTCCCTACTTTTTTTGCAAGGTGGCTTTCAACGTCCCTGTCATTCACAGGACTGTGCCTGATGCTTCACAAGCACAGAACACAAAATACTAGCTCTGGTAGTGAACTTGACTTATATAGTGAATTGTCTGAGCAGTTGAAAACCAGTAGTTTTTATACTGCTGACAATTACCAAGAGTAAACTCCCTTTCCCCTACTACCCCATCACTCCTTACCTCATCCTGCTGCCATGGTGACAGAAGAATTCAGTGTGCTATGTGTGTGTTGCATTTGTATGACCACCTTGGCATTCCAGTCCATACCATGCATTTGCTGGTCACTTCAGAAAGTAGCTTTCTACTCCTTTGTGTAGCCAGAAGATGCCCAAACAAGCATCTCTTCTGAAAAAAAGCTATGTATTTATGTCCAAAAGACTGAGTTCTTTCAGATACACAATACAGTTGATAATTTAATTGGGCTGGGTTCTGAGTTTGTGGTCACGGGATTCAACATGGGTTTGTACTGAGATCTCTGAAAGTGGTTCCACTCAGTTTCCCTGCTGCAAGGCTGATTAGATTTAGCACCTATTGGATTTTCTAAGTACAGCTAATTCACAGTAAGTCTTTGCTAGTATTCACCAATCTGAGTTGGCCTCAAGGCCAAAAAAACCACCCAAAAATAGCTGTAAAGAGATGATTCTTCTGTTCCAGAGAATTTATCACTTAAATATAGCAAGATCACTTTCTTTGACATTGTTTGTCTCTGTACAGACTTCAGCCTTCCATGTAACAAAACAGATACTTGACCAGCAGTTCACCTTCCCTCCTGTATTGGGTTACAGTATTCCCTCAACCCCTTTGGTGATTCTTCCTAAATACCAAACCTGTCCTCTTTTATACCATTCCTTTACCAATCTTTTCCAAAATCATTCATGCATCCCACCCCATTCCCCTTGCAGCACTCCGTGGTTGACACTATATAAAAGCAAACATTCATCTTTTGCAGGTTTTTTTGCATCCTCCTGCCCTGCCCTCTAGCTCTGACCTACCTTTCTTGCTCCCTTTCTTCCTTTACCTTTTTCCCTTTCTCCATGTCCATACTGATCCTAGAGTGAGGTTCACATAGCCAATTTGTGTCTCATGCTTCCTTTGCACCAGGTATCTCTCTCCAGTGCCTGGTCTGTGGAGTGCTGTCCCCTGTTCTCTGACCTCTTGGATGCAGCCCAAAAGGCTCCACTAAAAGACAAATACCCCAGCTGCTGTGCCATGCCATAGCCCTCAGTGGCCCCATCTCTGGCACCCAAAGAGCAGATCCTGAAAAACATCTGATCTCCGGTCACGTGCAGTGAGCCCCGATGGAAAACCCACCTGAGGCTCCACACACATGCAGTGGGGGGAGTGGATGGAGGGGAAGATGATGCTCTGACATGCAGAAATGAGAAGAGTGACTGATGTTGATCAGGAGGAGGAAGACTGTTAATTCAAAGCATGCCACTTGTCCGCAATGGGAGCAGATAGAAACAATATGCTGGAGAGCTGCTATGTGCTGGGGTGGGACTCCCAGGGGCCGGACAGTGCTCAGTGGAGTGTCTGTGTGCCAGAGGTGGGTGGGTGTGCAGGGAGAACGCCCCCTTGGCAGGGTGTCCGGGGGAGGGAGCTGGGAAAGGGGGGGGCAAGGGGATGGCTTTGCCTCACTTGCTTCTCTTCAAATACCTTTGGACAGAGCTCTGGCTGCTGTAGTAAGGTCAGAAAGCTTCACTTGTAGCAGCTAAGGGGCCTCTCTCAGAGGGCATCACTGTTTCTGCAACATGGATGCACAGCAGAGCAAGATGAATGGTGACTCTTCCCAGGTAAGTGATGGGGTCTGAGTGCCTGCTTTCTGCAGGAGAGCCTGTGCCTGTTTCCCTCCTGATCCCTTCCCCACCCTCCCACCCCCCGTGCTTGCAAATCTTGTAGCCTGCTCTCTGAGAGGCGGTGTTACCCAAGATGGAAGGAAACAACACCTCTGTCTCTATGTTTTTTAGTGCCTGATTGGCACCATTCTCTCTTTTGGCAGCCAGCATGCTTGTCAGTTGTGGTGACAAAAATGCAGTGAGAACAAAAATTAATATTGCAACAATATCGTTGCAATCAAAGCAGAAGAGACCACCAGCTAACTGCAGGTCTTAGACCTGTGTGATGAAAGAAATTTGCCTTCTTCAGTTAAGGGGAAGGGTCTTCTGGTGGACCTATTTGTTAAATTATGGGACCCTGACATGCCCTTTTTAATGTTTACTGACTTACATGAAACTTAAATGCTTTGGGAAGTATAGGAAAGCCCTGAAGCCCATACCTTTTGATTACAGGCTTTGCAGTTCCTGCAGGGGTAAAAGACATAAATGGAGGCCAGCATGGTTAATTATTAGGACCAGATTATGCATGTGTGTGTTCTATGCAATGCTGCTAAAGGCAGACACAACTGGCAGAAGATGTGCAAAAAAAGGCTTTAGTTTCTACAAGCATGTTTAAGAACAGAGCAGCTGAGAAAATCAAGTTTCCTATTGCTTTGTGTGCTGAGGAAGCACTTCCACAACAATTCTTGAGGATCTCACCTTGCTGCTTTTCCAAGTTGTATAGTGTCTTGGTGACATCTATGGAAGCTGAGCAACTAAGTGCCTTAAGAAATCTGACTTAGAAATGAGTTCCCTTTTCAGATGTAACTTAGGAATCTTATTTTCTTAGAGATTCACACCTCTTTTTTTCTTTCTATTTTTTCTTTTTTTTTTTTTTCTTTTTTTTTTTTCCTTTTTTTTCCTTACTATTTTGTATGTCTAGTAAGCCTGGAATTTATGATACAGAGGTGAAATTTTTCTCTACCTGAAACTGCAAGCAAAACTTAATCTGGTTTGAACAGTGTTGGAAGTAATTCTGAAAGGCTTTATCTAACCAACTCAGAAATTATTAGAAAGCTGATAAGTCTGTTTTATTCACCTCCAATATTGCCATATATGCCAAGGCAATATTAATCCCTTTGCAAAGTGGTTAACTAAACATGCAGCTTTGCATTGCCTTAGGTAAAACCATTCTTGCATTTACACATCACCTATCTTTGAGATTGTGCTAGGTCCAGGAATGCATGTTCATGTTCATCAACTTATTTTACTTTCTAGGAAAAAAAAATAAAGGAACTGGAAGAAAGATCTTAATTTATTCCACACTACATTTATAAATTGTATATACATGTCATATAGGCAATATCTTGATAACAATAAAATAATTCAATCAGTTCTTAATCTCAGTAGCTACAGAAGAGTAGAACTAACTCAAAGTTGCAATTTCTCTTGATATGTTGAAAAACATGAAATTTGAATTAGAACTGATAATAGATAAACTGTGATCAACAGCTGAAACTAGGCATAGGCACTACAAAAAACTTAGCCGTAAATCTGAGTGCCTGTGTGTATGTTGATGGATATTACTTACAGTGTCTATGTTGGTGTATATTGTCTCCAATGTATACTGATGTATATTGACTACATTTGTATAGATAAGAACTGGGAACAAGCTAGACAATTATTTTACTCTTCTATTGCAATGAAAGCTCTCACATCTGCAGACAGACTGATGCCTTAGCTACTGTTTGTGCAATGATCTTCCAGGGAACTGAGTGCATATGCAGATGTTCAACAAGTTATGCAAGTATCTCGCTGTCTGCAGGATTATTGTGTACTCCCTGCTGCAATGTGCCTTTCATTTTAAGCACCAACATAAATCAGTTTACAAGAGGGGAAAATGAATGAGGACAAGTTGCAAGTGGCTGGTCTCAACACATCAAGGCTTCCCAACCACGTCTGGGTTGGGAAGAGGTTTTTAAATTTTTTTGGGGTTTAAAGAGATGAATTAACAGCAGAATCACACTGCAGGACTTGAACCTTACGTTATATCTCCTTCAGGTGTCCAAACTACAAATTCTTTCTTTGTCACACAAATTCAAGTCAACTTGCCACAAAAATTGATTCTCATGCTGTGCTTTGGCAAGAGTATTTTGAATACATAGCTGCATGGATTTTAAAACAGTTCCAGTGCAGGTCATGAAAACCAAATTCTGGGATCATTGGCAGTCACTGGTATAAGCCAGTGACAATTCTGTCTGTAAGATCATTTTTGGTTGTGGTGGAGGAAAACAGAAGGGCAAAGCAACGTACAAAAAATATTTCAGAAGACAGTTTTTGTTATACTATCACAGCATTTATAAACTACTGATGTTTGGTTTGCCCTTTCCCAGACTCCTGTTGTCATTTCCCCTTGTGAATGCTGAGGTGAAAATGGGTTTCATTTGTCAGCTTCTACTTTCCTACCCACTGCATAGAAGCTGGGTTGGCTCCCTGGCTGGGTGAGGACCCAGGGGACACAGAAATGTTGCTAGAAGTGTCACAATTGAACAGGTGACTCTCTTCCCTCTAGTACATAAAATACAATTCCAACCAGAGCTTCCCATTAAAGGTGGAAAACATTTGGGTAACCTTTGGTACCTCTGGAGATAAAGCTATGTAGAAAAAATCTGTTGCCAGTCCTTGGCAATGAATTCTCAGGTTAGCAGCAGCCTCAGAGACAGCCTGAAGAATCATTAGTTATTTACTTTATGAAGGAAGGCTGCTCCTTATAAAACTGCCTGAGAAAATGTAGTTCCACCAAGAACTTCATGGTTTCAGTGCAGCTGGACTTAGTTATTAATTTGCCACAAAGACTGTCTTTTCTAAGGGCAATATTTGGGCGCTGAGACTCTGTACTCTGATTTATATGTTAAATTAAGCAACAGTTATAATGAATACAGGCTCTAACTGAAAATACATAACTTTGTAAAGAAAAATTGAATGGGTACCTTAAGTCAAGTTTTTTGCCCAGGACTTTTTGCATCAGTACCCATCTGTGTTGCAGACATCCAGTGTGATCTTGGAAATACCAACCAGAGGCAATTTGCCTAAGGCCAGTAGATGTTAAAAAAACCCAACAAATAAATTATTGTGACTTCAAAATGTTTGTGGTGGTTGTGCATCAAATTTACTCTGACATCAGAAAAATGAAGTGGTTCTGGAAAACTCAGCAGGCATTTATATGCCACATCAGGTACCCAGATAATCTGGAAAATCTGGCTTTATTCCAGTACTCAGTTTCCTGTTTCTGACATGGTGAAATACCTCTTCCCTGCTTAACAGGAGGTTTGTGAAAAGAAACACATGTACTTAGTAAGCTATCTTGACAATGAGAAACATGAAAATAATTAAACCAAATTTTTTTCTTGCTTGGGAATACGGGAAATTAACTTCTAGAATTTGCAGAGCAACAAATCCGTAAGCCTAGGGGAGTAAACATATATTTCCCCCCCACTCCCTCCTTTTTTTTTTTTTTTTTTTTTAATCACCTTTCATATCCCTCTTGTGAATACCCCATCTCCTGGGGCTAACTGGAAGGTAAAAGCAGTACTGAAGGGAAACAGATCATGACCTGCATCTCGGCACAGCGTACATATACGTGGCTCAGTTTAATCCTGAGTGTTAATGAAGAGAAAGCCTGAGGGAAGATCTGTGTGCTGCAGCTGAAACCAAAGTACAGTAATGTTTCCAGTCACGCCTCAGCTTGATATACTTGAAGCAAGGCAGAGGTGGTATTAGGTATGTTCATGTCCTTTTTTGAATAGCTAGGTCCCACATGGGCCTTAGTTTGAGAGAAGGGATTTTTGTCTCCACCATCATAAATCAGAGCAACCTCAGAGCTGCTCTACCTCTGGCAGCAGCGATTCCCACTTAAAGCAACTTTATACACTATTTACATTGCTGATGTAGTGCTAAAGGGAAATGGAACAAAGCAAAAAATAGTGTTTCTAGGGTGAAACTATATAATTTTTAAATTTCTTTTCTTTCAGGAATCTATGTACATCGAAGAAACCGCAAATAAAAATGGTGTGATTTCTTTGATATTCTCTCTGAAAGAAGAGGTTGGGGCATTGGCTAAAGTTCTGCGCACATTTGAGGTAAATATTTTCTTTTAGGAGGTCTGACTGTGTCTCTAAATTTTTGCAATGAAGCAATATTTTCTCAGGATATTTGTGTCAAATTGCCATAATGGGCAAAACCAACATGTGTTTCTTTCCTGCAGTTAAAAACACCTGGAGCAGAATTCAGCTTTTAAAATTAAAATTTTACTTTTAAATTTACTTTTTTAATTTTAACTTTTAAATTAAAACCTCTACTCTAAAGTCATATGAGGGTGGAGAAAAAAAAAATTTTTTTTTCATTTAAGAAGGACATATTCCACTGTAATTGCTTGAGCAAGGAGTAGAAGTGAATTTCGCCATAAAGCGAGAATGCTGCCTAAGTACATATACATATACATATACATATACATATACCTTTATGCATAGGTCTGAGTCTAGGTGTATTTATACCTACAGAAAGATAAATATAACCTGAATGTGAGCCATGTGATTCATAGTGCACATATTGCATGAAGTATTTCTTCTGGGGGCATCTATCACCCTCATAGGCCTTTTTTACCTCCAAAAATATGGTATAAATAATCCCACTAACTACTACTGTTGTTATTTCTATATAGAGGGTACCTACAAAACATCAGAAAAGTGGTAGTATTTTGCCCTTTGTTCACTCCAAAGTAACTCAGCAGCTTGTACTCACTGATTTGGAAAGCTTTTGGGGAAACAGGGAACCGTTTACCTTTCAGGACGTTGTGTTCCTATTTATTCTTGTAGAAATATCTCCCAGATGTCATGGATGCTGCTCAAAAAGCACGAAATCCTTGCAATTCAGGATGGCAGTGTTGCAATACACACAGCTGTGTACTCTGTGATCCCAAGAAAATAAGCAAATACAGTGATATTGGTTTTGTGACTTCCTTTTTTTTTTTTTTCCCCAGAACATCATCATGTAATAGTTATGCCTGAAAGCAACTCTTTCTGCAGAACACTGTAAAAAGTTCTGGCCTGCATACTTTCCATAATTCATAAACTGAATTGACTAGAAAATGAAAGGTTTGGGTGGTATTACTAGAAATGAAACATGAGTTAAAGGATGCATTTGATTCATTAAGATGAATGGAAAATCATATGACAGCAGAGCTACTCTAAATGGTTAAATGAATTACTGTCTACTTACAAAACTGCTGTCAGGTCTCAAGGAAAATCTGCAGGAGACCTAGTATAGGAATGAGAGAAGTAGTCACTTCTTGGATGTGACTTGCCCCAAAGCAGGTATCTGAACTAGAGCTGAGTCATGGTTTTCCCCAGTGACCCTGGGGCTCAGCTAAAGATGTCTGCACTGCTGGCTGGGTGGTTTCCCATCCCAATGAAGCCAGTTCTTTCAGTGCAAACTGGCACTCTGGTCTCTCCCCACCAAGACGTGACAAGAGACTTGACCTAATAGCACTTCTATTGGTTTTGCATATTGTTGGCAACATAATAAGGAGACGGGTGGCTGGAGTAAGGGAATTTAAAGATATCGGTCTGACGTGCAGCTCCAGAGCTGTCATTAATGAATTTGTGAGCACTGAGGTGAGTAAACCAGAGCACCCTTTGGGCTGTTCTAACTCAGAACAAGGGATCTCACCTTGTGTAAGACTCATGCATATCCACGGCTTAGATAATTGATAATCCCCATCCTTTCTCCCCTGGGCCATAACCATGGTGCCTCAGAGACACAGACTTTATTCTCAGTGACATCCACAGAAGAAATGAGGAAGGTGGTGATGTGCAGGTAAAGGATGGGGACAAGGATGAAGATCTTGAGAGAGCTTTTTCTTCTTGCATCTCTTTCCTGCTTAATAAAATCAACTGTGAGATTCAGGATGGCTACAAGAGTTAGTTCAGACTCTCCCCTGGGCAGGGAGACCTCTTGCCTTGTCCCTAGGGTTTCTGTGGCTGACTCAGTGCTGACCCAGGGAAATGCAATGGGTTTGTCCCAGAGGGGTGGCACAAGGAGATGTGGGGATGGCTGCTCGGGGTGTCATTGCCTCACAAAGCCACATGAAGTAGAAAAAAGCAAAACACCAAAGCCACAAAATATGATGAGAGTCTTCCCTGGAGTGGATGTGGCACTGAAGCTGTCGACCCCCACAGAGGGCCAGACCCTGCATGGCCAATAGTGCTGATGGCCATGTGTAGTGCTTTTGGAGCTCTTGTGGCTGGGGACTGCCCAGGATGCTGAGGCCTCTTTGGGCCCTCAAGTGTGGGAATGAATGCAGAGAGCACATCTCAGACTTAGTTTGCACTTGGGAGTGGTTAAGGGACAGTGCCTCCAGTGCTGTCTTTGAGGATTTTGCCTCTTCTCTAGCCAGTCTACAAAATTACTCTGGGACACAAAGAGGGGAGGAGGAAGGTTAAGAGAGCTGTAAATATGAAAGTCTTGAAAAGAAGTCCTCTCTCAAGATGGGAAATAAAATGTGGAAGCAAGACCTAGACTAAGACACGAGGAATTAAGGGCAAATAAAGGAGAGATCTTTGGGGTACTGTTAACAGGCAAGTTGCATTTCTGTAAAGGGACAGAAGAGGTTCATCCTCTGCTTGGTTTAAGAGGTGGAGAAAAAACTTTTGGGGGAGCTGTTCAGTCACTCTTGTGTCTCTGCCCAGATGCAGGAATAGCTCCTCACTCCTATGTTCACATCCTTCCCATGTCTCTCTGTGCTGTGGTGAAACTTGGCCAGGCATTATCCCCTATGACAGCGTGGTCTCCACGGGGAGAAAGACCCCAAAGGGAGCTGCAGTGTGCTCGCTGCACTGCACTGTGTCTGGGTGACAGGAGGTCCAGGACTGCTGCTTCATCCAGTACCCCATCTGCTCCCCAGTCCAGGTATAACCTGTACTCATCCAGGACACAAATCTTCCAGGGAGGGAATTAGTGTCCAAACACAGCATAGAATAGCTGGGTAAGCTCTCGTTGTGGGCCAGGGTGGGCTGAAAGTAGGGGAGTTTCATATCCAGGTATGTGACAGCACACAGTCAGTGAATACAGAGAGAGTGCTCATGGCATTTCAGTGTCTTTTGGGGAAATATTAATGTTTGTCCTACTCAAACATCTCTCTGGGTTGGTCATGAAGTTGGCAGAGTGCTGCATGTTTTCTGTTCAGGTCCCTACTGAACACAGTTGCAGTCATAACTGGTATTTTGCCTATGTAGCTTTAAGGCTTTTTTTCTGAGGAATCTCTTCTGCATACTCAGCTCCATATGTTTGCCGACTCTATGTCCAATGTGTACTTGATTGTATCCACTTTTTTTTTCTTGTGTTTACTCTTGATGCATAATCTCTCTAATGCATTTCAGTGCTGGGCTAATGCACAAGTTCCAAAAAGAACAAGGAGTCTGTATGGAAGAAGAGTGGAACTCTCAGAAGGGCAGGCACATATTTAAACAAAGACCAAATGGCTCTTTAGAGCTGGAAACATTTCTGTCTCTAAAAGGAAACCTACACAATTTGTATGGTAGTGTTCAATATTCACTTTGGGAGTGAGAAGAGTCTCTTCCCAGTCTTACATACCAAAATAAGCAGCTCTCCAAAAGACCCCCACCCCTCCAGACACCAGACCTCAGCAGGCTCCTATGCTGTTCTGATGCTTGGCTTCTCCCACCCTGCTCTGTTTTGCAAATCCTTGCCTGGGTGCATGAATCTGCTTATCTTGGAATTCTCTGTACCCAGGGTACCCTATGCCACCACTGACTACCAGCAAAGTCCCTGCAGTCCTTTCTCCACCTTCCCTATGGAGAGGCAGTGTCTTCAGGGCCAGAATCACACTCTGACATGAGCTCCAGTGTAGTAACAGCTTTATTGTGCTCAGAAATAAGCAGACTGTAAAAACTGATTCCACTTTGCTGCCATACTAGCTGCTCTGTGTGTATATAGGGGTGTGGTAAAAATTCGTGTTCTGCTTATCAAACCAAATTGCACTTGAAAAGACCTACATGTCCATAACCTTTAACTTGTCCTAGCATGCATACAGCCTCCTCATAGGTTCTGCTTGGGCAGCACCTCTGTCCTTATTGCAGGCTTGAGGGTGGCCGTAGAGACAGCATAAACTCACCAGCAGACTCTTTTCACAGACTTTATTTTAATAAAACCTGCTGTACTCCAAGGCACTGCTTGTGACAGCCATATGCTGCTTGTCTCATGTCTTTGCAGAAGATGATAGCTAGGAAGCCAAAACTGAAGTCAATACCTTAGTGGGAAACAGAACATCACATGTAAGTAAAGTATCAAGCTTAAAATCAGGAAGACAGAATAGTCATTGTGGAATTCTGTTTCTTTTTTTTAATTCTCTGGAACATCAAAAAGTTACAGAGAATAAGCCCAGGTCAGAAAAACAGGAATCTTCCAGATTTTTTCTCAAAACTGAAAAAGCAAGGTGGAGCATTTTGGTTTAACCCAAGTGTTACACTTGATGGGAATGTTTCTTTTTCTCTGTAGTGATAAAAGCCTATTGAAATCGAGATCACTTTTTAAAACAACAACAGAGTCCATTCCAAAAGAAAAAAATGTAGGGGAAAAAAAGTTATTCCCTTTCAAAGACCGGCTTTTCCTAAATTAAATTCATCATTCAAAATGTCAGAAATAAACATTTTAATATGTAAAATTAATTTATGTCAGTTTTAATTGATATTTTTCTGCACAGATCTGTGAATACCTTAATTTCCTCCAAAGGTCTTTTCCTGATGGATTTATAAGTAGTAGAAGATATGTCGACCGTACTACGTGGCAAGTGTTGGGCTGGAATATATTACAAGTTTAGTCCACCAGTTCTCATAGATAAATCCTACATCTTTTCTTCACTGACACGGCCTTCCAAAATACAGAACAGGACTTCACTACAAAGTCCAGCTGTCAGTGGTGTTACTTACAGTGAGTACAGCTCTAGCTCAAAAGCAGCCCTACCAATTTGCACTGAGTAGTACTCCTGCTCCCAGACTAAGTTACGGCTTTGTGGTAGGAACTTACTGCTCCATGGGAGGACTGGATGGGAGCAGTGTGCTGCATTAAATGAGGCCCTGGAAAGATAACTGCTCTTTTTTCTGTTTAGGAGCTTACTTTATTCAACAGAAAGTCCAAAGTGACTGTTATCAGTTTGACCCTCAGGAAGGTATTGGCTCTGCAGTGTTTTGGGTTGTTTCCAAATCAGAGCAGTCACTTTGGCCAGGGGGTGTGTTGGAGGTGTCTGCAGTGATAGGTGAACAGGCCAGGCATGCCTCTATCAAGAGACTTGTTTTTCATCATAGTAAGCACATGTACAGATACAATAATTTCATTATACCTGAACTCATTGTTTCAAATCCATGGCTTCAGACTGAGCTCTCTTATTTCCAGGACCAGGGGAGCGTGACTCCTTGATAGCCTATACGAATAGGAGTTTAAAGAGAGGAGTGCCCTCTTGCCAGGTATTTGTGCAGTGCAACATACTTTTTTACCTGCCCTTTGGAGCTGGTTGCTGGTACTGACCAGCTCTGTGTGCTTTAGTCTCTGTGATCTTGTCATGTGGGAAAGACCCCAGCAGATGTGAAGGAGGAAGGAGAAGATGGGGAAGCACTGCATTCAGCTGAGAAGTAGGCTGTTGGACGGCAAAGCTGAACTAGACAGCTGCCTTTGCCTTCATTGTGGGAAACCATGGCTGAAGGCATCACTGTAACATTCTAACTCTCCTTATCCCCTCTGAAAGTTTGGCTCTGAGTTTCTACTTGTGCTTCTGAAAGTGTCCTCCTTCAGGAAGCCTTGGATAAACTCATGTCAAGGGTTACTTTTCTATTTATTTATTTATTTTAGACATGAAAGTGCAAGTTAGTTCTTATTTTGAGATATTTCACCAGAGGTCTCACTGAATCACTGAATGTTGGTTGCTGGCACCATAGCTGTGTTGATGGTTCTTCATCTGGTAACCATGTGGGGTCTCCTGATAAAGCCAAACTTACTTAATTACAAAAGTCATGAAAACAAGCTCCAGAGAGGTTTCACTGCTGTATGTAGCTTTAGAAACTGTATACAGGAGCATTCAATAACCTGTGAACAGCAGAAATCCACAAGAAGCAGTAGCCCATAACAGTCACAGGGAGTATCCATCCCCACTGAAAGATTCTGCATGTAGCTATGAAAACACAACTTTTTTTCCACCAATAATTATACCATTAAACTCTCTGAGTGTGGGACTAAACCCTCATGGTAGTGACCTTTAGAAGGTTGCTGACATAGTGTATCAAACAACAGTGAATTGATCCTGCTGGTGTGGGGAAAGTGCAGTGTGGAAGATGCTTAACTGGGATAGCATGCCTGGAATTACCTGCAGAAGGGCCTGGAGCTGCTTCACAGCCTCTGAGAGGGAACGAAGTGTGAGATAAAGCAGGAAGGGAGATGGGCAATCTTCCCCTGTGTCCACCACTGTCCCTGTTGTAAATTGATATCTGTATCCTTAATCCCATCATTCAAAAATCATGATTTACACAGGATGAATTTAGTTCCAGCTTCTTTCTCTAATGAGGAGTGACAGAGGTTAACTTGGACATTCAAATAATGAGAGCTAAGACGTTTCTCCCCCAGATGTTAGGAAAAAACACCCCAAAAAATTTGGAGTCACTTCTGCTAACTTCAAGGCTCCATCAACTGAAACCATCTCAGAAATAATGAAATCCCATAAAATAAATAGATAATTCTTATGCTTATCTTTTGAGGGCATACATTGTCAAGATTTAAAGCTCTACTAAAAACACAGAGATTGGAAACTGCTCAAAGTAAACCACTAAACCAAAACCTGTCCCAGTTCGCCTTTCTCAGGTAATGTTTGTCTCCAGGAGCTGGAGTTTTAAATAAAGCATTGATTGCTGTGAGAAACCTGATGCAATTGCAAAGTTTGTCGGTCCCGATGATACAAAACAATTCTGAGAAATATGAAACTATGAAGATAAAACACTAGATGGAGTAGTTGGACTAGAATAAACTGAGATTTCTAAAGCAGCTCCAGTAAAAAGCCACTGTAAATATTTTGAAATAGGGGACTTCATAGAAAAGCACTGCATGTGAGAGAAGAACCACTTCAGGGAGCTGCAAGTATGCTACTGAATTCTTGCTTTGAAAACAGTCACCAGAAGGGTTCTCCCTTCAGCTTCTCTGCTGTGAGGTCCCAAAGCCTGGGAACAAAGAGGTAATGGGTTGCTCTGAACTCTGGGGAGCTGCAGGCACTGCTCAAATGAACAGCAAACCAGCTTCACACTCTGTTGGGAAGCTGTTCTGCTTATGTTAGGTGTAAGAAAATAGTTGATGTTGAGCTCATTCTTCCTGTCATTTTTCTTTTTTTTTCTGTTTTCCTTTTCCCCCCTCTCTCAGGTTATTGTGATACTTTGGGAGGCACTGATGCTCCAGCTGCCTTAAGTTTGTCTCGTGCCCTGCATCTTGTCTCTTCATTCCCAACCAACCTACATCATTCCCTCTATTTTGTGAGCACTGCTGCTTGTGCAGCTGCTCCCCAAACCAGGCTGGAGAGATGGTACAGCAGAAAAATTCCCCTGCTCAGAAACAAACAAACAAACAAATAAAAAGGATTTGTTGAGGTAACTGTATGATCTCCCAAAACAGCTTTCCTATCAGCTGATAAAGGCCACTAAAGAGATGTCCATATTATCACAGCTTCTGAAAGCCCAGTTATGGGCTGGGACCCCATTCCTCTGTAGCTCTGCACACAGACAGAACGCAGTCACCTGATGCATCAGTGAAAGGTGAAAGTACCACAACACCCCCAGAGTCCCTGAGCACACCCTTTGACAAGGGGAGATTTTTACACCCACTTTCCAACTTCGAGTGGCTCTGCAGAGCAATCAAACAGCTCCAGGCTCCAGGTACCAGCCCCACGCTACTCAAGCCACGGTGTGGCCAGAGTAAAGGGGCCAGCAGCCCTTCCCCATGACTGCTCTCTGTCAAAAACCTTTCCAGCCCTGAGTCATCTGAATATCCAGCTTGGGGCCTGCCTCACCGAGCAGAGGGTACAATGTGCCCTCTGTTTGTGCAACGGGGCTTTGGAGGCCTAAAACAAATTGTCCCCGGGGCCTAGGACAGCAGCGGCCATTCTCTTCCCCAGACGGCCCTGCAAGGACAGCGGCTCTCAAGAGCAGCAGTTGGCAAATGAGCTTTTGACCTTTTCAACTTATTGTATTGGTATCTAGCCAAACAATTTAAGTTCATCTGTAGCGTGCAACACTCAGGAAACAGAGGAATGACATGCATGCTCTTTCCTACCACGTAATAAACTGCCTTTTGTGGTGGAGTGAATGAGGACTTTTTCACTGATGGGCAGATAACCCCCTGCACGGTGCAAGCACTGAGAAGAGCAAAGAAAAACTCAGAGGGCTCGAGAAGCTCAGATTAGAGGAAGGTACAGAAAAAAAGCTTCCCCCTTTTTCCTTGTAGGTCAGAAGTAGATCCTCAGAGTGTTTCTCCATGGCTGAAATCCTGGTCCCACCGCAGTAGGGGGTTTGACACTGACACTAGTGGGGCCATCATTTCCCCCCATGTGGTTTGGGGTCTTCTTAAGCCTGAAAGCAGCAAATAAGCTGCTTCTTCAGGGCTGCTGAGCAATGTGTGTCAGCTTTTCTGATTCTTCTGTGAATCATCTTCAGATCCTTCAGGGATTTTTTTGGCTATTCCTTCCACAGATAGAAGCCCAGACCTGGTCCTCGTGTGCCATGGCCACAGCTCCAGTGTGAGCTTGAGAAAGGTCATGTCATAAATCAGCGCTAACTGAAATCTGTTTAAAAAGTTTCGCTCAAAGCAAAAGAAAGTAATAATATTTTCCTTTACATATTACAGTACTCAGGAAAACACTTGAGTCCAGGTAAACTGAGGCAGACATGTGTTTAAGTGACTGGAAAAAGATTTAGCTACTTGTTGCTTTACACACTGACATGGTGTCATGTCTGAGGTCAGGTACTTGCTGGCCATAATCATCAAGACTATATTTGCCATTGATCCCTTTCTTCAGAGCTAGGAGGCACTGGTGTTGGTCTGTGAAGATTTTTGGTGATACTGCATTAGAATTTCTGTGCTAAAGGATAGACTTTGCTGTGAGAGTGATCAGACTCCATAGAAGTTGACCAGAGCCTTTGTCTGTGTAGAAATTAAAAACTAAACTGGACACAGTCCTGAGCATTCTGCTCTAGGGGATCCTGCCTGAGCAGATTGTTGGACTAGATAATTTTCCAAAACCCTCTCCAACTTCAGCAACAAAATGATTCTGTGATTTAAAATACTCATTGTTATATTTGCATAAATCGGGGCTGCCGATCCGGTGCAGATCCATGTTTCCCATTGGATCTCTGACCAACACCTGCTCATAGCCCTGGAAACTGTGTAGGTGCCTTTGCAGGTGAGTGCTTGGCAGAATCTTATCTCACAGGGTGCCCAGCTGTTTGCTTTTCTGACCTTCCTTCAAGATGCTCCTAAATACAGCATTCACTTTTTCATGGGAGGATTCTCCAAAGGTGAAACCTCTGCTTCTCATCTTGATCCTGGGGAAATGTTCTTGTCCACACATACCATCTCCCATCATATATTTGCAATACTGGACTCACAATTTAGAATGCTCAGCCAGTTTACAAGTTGTATCCTGATTCCATGTTTTTCAAATGTTTATGTAGTCCATGGTCTTTATGTTGGTGCTCTGCACAAGGGTGACTCCTGCATCCTTCTTATTCTTCCTTTTTATCCCTCTCCCTGTTGTGAAAGTCTTCAGTCCAATGGCTGTCAGAGGCAATTCTCTGATTCTATGTTATTTGGATTGTATTCTATGATTTGCCATCTGACATGAATTTTAGCTACTCTCTATGTCATATTTTTCCCCAAGCCCTGTAGAATCAAAATCTCTGTTTCTTATAGGAAAAAGGTATCAACCTGACCCATATTGAGTCCCGACCCTCCCTTCTCAACAAAGATGAGTACGAATTCTTCATTAACTTGGAAGGCAATAATGTCCCGGTGCTGGACAATATCATCAAGTCCTTGAGAAGTGATATTGGAGCAACAGTCCATGAGCTCTCACGGACAAAGAAGAAGGACACTGGTAAGAACACACAGATAAGGATAATGTGACAGTTTACATCACATACTTAAATGACTTCTTTTTCCTGTAGCAAAGGAGTATTTCTTGGATTTGTATAGCTTCATTTCCCTTCCTCTTCCCATTTTGTCTCTGTTGTAAGCTTTTTCATTTGCAGATTTTATCTCAGTGTAAATTGCCATGCTCCATCCTTTGCCATGCTTCTGACCAGTTCTCCTGGGAAATGGAGTTATGGTGTTACATTGTCATCTGCCTGGCTGGTTGGAAGCACTCACAATCTTAAAGACATCCTCATCATGGTTGCTCTTTACACTACCTGCAGCATCTAAGAGGGATCAAAAGATGACTGGAGTTAGAGGATGTGAGCTTATAAATCCCTAAGCAGTGGTGCAAGAAGTTTTAGGTACACCTGTTTCCTGCTCTTAGTCTCTGCTCTATTACAAAACAGGCAGTGTTTATATACACAGCTTTTGGCAAGTCACGAAGGGTGGCAACCTTTTTTCTTGACACACACCTCTAACAGGCAGGAATAACAGGGATGAGGTGGGCTCCATACTACCAGGTTTAATGCAGATAGGTTAGCTTACCAAGCTCAACGATATGACATCAATGATATGAATTTCTACCTACTCTCCCATAGCCTTTGGACCACTGAGTGTTGAAAATCATTGCAGGGCTTGTTCACTTTTAGCCTTTTCCTATCTTCTCTGCTCACCTGAGAACCTGGAAGAAGAGAGACAAGGATCTCCATGTGGAATGAACTACCTCTGCCTAGTTACTGTCCTGAATAAAAAAATAAAAACAACCCATATACTCTATCACAATTTAAAAGGCAAAGAGTTCCAGTGAAATCTGCAGCTGCATGTATGGACCTGGCTTGCAGATGGTAGGTCAGTTCCCCAGAGAAAGCCACGCCTTGATCTGCCTCCTTTTCTCTCCTACCCTGTCCTCATAATAAATCTCTCTCTGTTCAGGACCCAGCGGAGTCAAGTGTATTCCAGGCCATTTAGTGGAAAAATATCACCTACTGAAGAATACCTTTTGCCATCCTAAGGAAGGATGGCTTCCTAGAGTCCCCAGGAAGGTCACCAAGTGGGTGTCCTGGAGACATTTATAATACCTGTGCATTGTGTGTTCCAGCTGGAAGGCTGCTCTGTCTTGAACACTTCTCCCATAGAGCACTCAGGTGAAAATAAACTGTATTTTAACTTCTAAGTGATACACAGACCCTGTGAACCCAGTCCAACTTTGCCAGATTGTGTAGTAAGTCCATTCAGAGTTAGTCCATATAGAGCCAGCACTAGCAAATAAGTACTTTCTGATTGTGATAGGGCACCATAAAAATAGATGTAAAATTTTAATTCAGAAGAGGGGGTGGGGGTGGGCAATGCTGCAAGGTGTTCTGTGGTCTGTCCCCTGGCAAAAGGCAGGACCAACTAAACTTCCATTTGCCCTGAGCAAAGGAGATCTCCTCACTCTGCGCTGCGGGACTGCCCTGCTCTGAGCAGTCTCCCTGGCTGTACTAAGAACTGATGACTTCTCCCACTGCCAGCCTTAAACACAGCGAGCATGCTCTTCCTCTTTAGATCAGCCTTTTCAGTCTCTGGTGACAGTATCCTGACCAACCTCAGCCTTCTCTTCTTAGGATGCCTGGTTTCTGAGCTCATGGCTTGTTTTGTTGCTCTACTCCAGAGTGTCTCCAGTAGGTAAGATAAAATCTCGATGGAACTATGGGCTTATAAGGACTCTTATCACTCTGGTGAGCAATTAACTAATAAGCCAGTTATTGCAATTTGTTTATTTGATGGATCCCTCACACAAAGTCCAGCTGCTTTCCACATTCAACTTTCAGACAGGGACTGATGGCAAAGGATAGGATAACAACAAAAGAAAAGCAACAGAGAAATGCTGTCACAATGATTTCTCCCTTGCAAAAGGTCTCTGGGAACTCACGAAACAAACACTCTAGCACAAACCTGATGGTGCAGCAAAAGTGACAAGAGCTCACTGTGCAAGGCCTGGAATGGTGTAATGCCATCTTCATTGAATAGAAGGAGGTATTGCCCTCCTGCACTCTCCAGGGCTAGCATACCCCTTTGAAAACCAGAATTTACTTTCCGATTTTGGTCTGGTGAACCCTGGCTGCTGGTTGCTGCAGCCCCATTCTTGTGGGACCCTTGCACCTCTGGGCTGAGATGAAAGGAAGGGAGGAAAATTCCCATGGAGTGACTATCTCCTCCCGCTCCCTATTCTCCATCACACAGGTACATGTATGTCCAATGTCACCGATCTGCCTCCTGAATTTTTGGGCTTGAGGATACCCCATAATCCTACTGTTGATAATGGAGAGTCTCTGCCACCCACTTTGGTGGAAGCAGGAGTAGCCCCGCATTCCTGTCACATATCCCAGGGAGATCATTTGTAAGTTAACCTTTGGAGGGAAATAAGGAAAAATCATGTGAGTTGTCCATGCTCTAATTCTCGAGAGATTTGCAGGAGCTGAGGCTGCTTGGTACAGTGGTGGCTGCTCTGCATCCAGTCTGAGTCATACTTAAATGCCTCTTCAGATAACAGATGTGATTTTAATAGGATTTCAGACTTTAAATACTTTAGGTCTGGATCCTCTTCTTCCTTCTTAAGAACAACATGAAAGGACATTAATACCTTCTTGAGATCACTGCTGGTAATCCTTTTACTGTTTCTTTTGTGTCCTACCCATGACATTACATTTGAAGTTGAAAAAGAAGAAAGCAGATATTCTTTAGAGTCAGCTCTCTCCATTCATGAACTGAAGGGACAAAAGGTTGATTAGGTGATTTATGATTATGTCAAATCAAAGAGGTTCTCTTTGGAGGCTTTCTTATTTCCAGAAGAGAGCTATAGGGCCTAACAGGACATGCTATTACTTTTGTTTTTCTAAGTATTATGACGAAGTTAATAACAAACTTTCTTAAATAATAAAGTAGTGTAAGAGAGAGTTGGAAATAGATTCAGCTCTAAATATGAGCCAAGAAAGGCTTGTGTGTGAAATTCTGACCTCACAGAAGTCAAAACTCTTGTGGTCAGCTGCAGGATTAGGATTTCACTGCATGTTACTGTGTTGATCAAAGGTTTTTTGGGATAGATTATCCTGTCAGTGCTGCAAAAAGGGACTTGGTCTCCTTCTGTCTGAGAGGATAACTTATGTTTATTTGTTAGTTTCAGTAGTTCAGGAATAGTATAAAGTGGGAACAATTTTTTACCAATGAAAAAGAGGAAGATTGATATTTCTTTTTGCCCTTTCCCCTTTTTATTTTTTTTCAATTTCAACTTCTCTCATGAGTAGTAAAGGTCCAGTCAAACTGAATTCCCTGAAGAGCCCTATTTTTAAAGGTCAAACAAGCTCTGCTTAGGGGATGGACTGTGGGTGGCAAATTCTGGGCTGAGGCAGTTACAAGGGCTGAGTGAGACTGGAGCAGCCTGAGCTCTAGGAAGTGTAGCAAGATGCTGTTCTTTATCAGTAATGGTATTAACAAATAGCAGGCCTTGTGCCTTTTAGGTTGGCTTGCCTTTCAAACGTATCTTCCTGGGGAAACTGGCCATAATTCACATAATTTATTTTTTTCCTAAAACACAGACCAAGAGCAATGTGACTCCATGGAGTATTCTCTCAAACAAAAATGGTTTATGGGGTTGCTGTAAAACTCTTCTCAGTCAGCAGGTAAAGGCTGGGAAGGTTTTCTTCTGGAGGTGGTCCAGGCTTCCATGGTACTGATTCTTTCACTCTTTCCTAAAGATGCTCTCAGCCCTTAGAATCATAGAATCATAGAATCATAGAATCCTAGGGGTTGGAAGGGACCTCGAAAGATCATCTAGTCCAACCCCCCCTGCCAAGCAGAGCCCTTCCTTGATAGGAATTAATTTTGCTCATAATTTAGAAAAAACCCACTATTTTGCTAAGTTTCTTGTAGGAAGCACACAGTGCCATTCTTGGGGCACTGCTTTGCTGGCAGTCAGGGGAATGTTCTGTATTCTGCCCCTTCTGTATGATTATACATGTTTATATGTGCTTTATTGGGCAAGGTCTGGTCACTTTAACTGCTTTAGGGTCTTTTGTCAAGTAAATACAAAATGCAATTGTAGTTTCCCTCTGACTCACCCTAATAGTTACAGATACAGGATTTGGTTTAACAATGTTATTTTAGCTGAAGGCAGCTCAACAAAATGTTCTAAATCCGTAAGTACTTTTAGAGCTTTGGATGAGATGGGCTTTCAGACACTGGGCCAAAATCCCTTTGTAGAGGGGAAGGGTTTGTTGTGAAAACACAGTACATCTCTTCATAGCTCTTTTTTGGAAATAATCTGGGTATCTGCAGTTCACTTGGAGCCCATGAATAAAAATAATTAAATAATATCCTGTTGCTGCATTAGGGCTATGCAGACAATTTATTGCATTTCTGAGACAGACTGGGAGCTGAGATTCTGTAGGGGCCTTGTTTGCTAAACCCTGAGGCTGGCCAAAGCATTTGGGACTGTTTAAAAAAGGGCTAAACCTGGGCCTCGAACAGCTATAAATTGCATAGACCTGTCTTTGACCCTCCTCACAATGGTCCAAATGGAGGAGTTCTGCAGAAGTCCTCGCTGCCCCTGCTTTGCTGTCTCTCATATAAATGTCTTATTAGCATTCTGCTAAGTGTTTGACCCCATGGTAATTTGGTCACTACTTGGGTGTCCAGCATGATCCCGTAAATGCTGCTGTTTCACTTAGAGACAAATCAATATTTATTACTGATCAGCCCACGTTTGCTCCTCAGACCTTCACAGAGGCCCAGTGTTGCAACAGCTTGCCCTGGCAATTCATTAGTGGCCACGAAGACAGACAGCAAGTCTGGCAAACGGGCTGGAAGAGGATGTTGCAAACAAAATATGGGATAGATTCAGCCAAGGGATAATTTGATTTGATCTTTTCAATAGTTACTGTGAGGGCTGGGGACAGCCTCCTGGCACACCACAGCTCAGCAGAAGACCCAGTTGCACCAAGTAGCACAAGTAGTAGACTTGGTGCAGTGCTCATCCTGGGGCTGTGCTCAGAGCCTTCAATTTCTGTTTCCATGAGATCTGAGAAGGCTCAGACTTTCCAGGGCCTGACTTAACATCAGCTATACTGATACAAATACCATTAAGCATCCTCAGGATTTCCCTTTCACATCCTGCAGCTTTCATTCAGCTCAGTAGGCTCAGAGCCTCTCTCTCTTAGCTTCTGCTGCTGTCTGAGGGTACCTGTGAGGAAGGCAGAGATCTGGTGAAAATAGGTTAGGTACCTATAGGGGCTGCATGCCTAGAAGATAAGGTGCTGCTTCTGTGTAGGGGAAATCAAGCCATCCCATCTCCATGTCCAAGACTGACACTGCATCGTCCCAGGATGTCCCAGAGTTTATCATGAACTTGGAACAAAGCACATTGGGTATTTTGAGAATAAAATGTATTTAATAGCAGTAAGTTAAATATTATATATCTGTTTTATCCCTTCTTGAAGTTGTAATGATTCAAAACCTGCCCACCTAGATCTTTCTGATTCAGGGCAGCCAAATGTTACAGATTTGACCCTTCAGGTCATGGTATGCCCCTAAGAACAGTGGTTATTCACTAGCAAACCTCTGCTGTGGGGGCTGCCAGGCAGCTTTTTTCCCAGTGCCTAATCACAAAGTATTTATCAGTGTGCATCACCCCAGCCCAATAGTGGGGAGTCTGAAGCACACAGCTGGGAAGAGCCAGCAGACAAACCCACTGTCTATAAAGCTGCCCTTGTAGAAAATAGGGGCAGAATAGCTGGGTGTGCTCACCCTTCTTATAGTGTGAGTTTTGACTCTTCTCTAGGACTCAAAACACACCTTTTTCTACTACTAATTGATTTAACTCAGGGTGGCTCGAGGTACAGTAAGAGGAGAGATTATTTCTGGAGAAACTGGGGAGTTAGAGGTACACCCAGCAATTGAAGTAATTTTGGGAAGGTCTTCCTGAGGCTGCTGCTGCCATCTAGTGACCTGTTTAAGTTTGGGTTTTAGGGCAAAGGCGGTGTGCAGCTTGGAAAGCCAGGGGACCAAAAGCTCCTTCCTTCAGATGCTCTGGAGAAGGGAAGGTCCAGCTGGGAGCACTGCTGAGCCATCAGTCCAGGTCTCTGGATCCCAGCCAGCCTGACACCTCCCCAGCTGGCAGCCACCAGCTCCCTGCCTTCCCTGGCCTGCCTGAGGGCTTCCATCTGGAGCATTGGATGGAGCCAGTCTGGTGGTGGGACAGCAGGTGAGGGGGAGCAAATGTTCTGTGTAGGGTTGAGTCGAGGTTGCCCAAAGTTTGCCCTATAAGCCCAGTGTTGTTGCTCTGGCCCCTCTGTGTAGCCACCTCTCAGAACCCCAGCACCACAAGTGCCCTCTGTGTGGTTGGGCTCAGCATAAAACATGTGCTGAATAGTCCTGGGAACAGAGTGATCCTTTTATCCCAGAGGTTGTCCATTCAGGTCTGGGGTGAGCCCCATTAGCAAGGTGCTGTGGCTGCTCTCTGGGGATCAGACTCACCTGGCACAAAACCCAAAATCAAGTGGGGAGGTATGGCAGAGTGGCAGTGCCACCAGGCAAAAAGAGAGCCCCACAGCAGAATAAGCTGTTGTTTTCCAAGCACTGGCTGAGCAAGTGACATTCATTCATGCAAGTCACAAAATGAACTGCAACATTTTATTAATAAAGCATCAGTCCTATGCAGAGCGTTCACTCCCCCTGACCTGCAGTTCCACCATCAGCCTGGCTCCAACCAGCTTGGATTAGCAGACCTTTGGGTGATGTTAGCCTTGGAGTCCATGGAGCTGACTTGTACTCAGTGTTGGGAGAATACAGGACATGATTGCAGGGCCCAAGCATGAGATATCTCCTTTAATGGAGTTCTTTTGTCTATTCCTCAGAAAAAATATGGTTGAACTGGAAGTGGGGTAGAGATAAGTGGTTAGAGTGCTCAATAGTCCACAGTTTTTGTGCCTGAAACACACAAGGTCTCAGCCAGGGTGATAGTAAATGGAGAATCTGACAGGGAGTTATAAAATCCTAAATGGCCTGGAGAAGGTGAATAATGACAAATGATGTTTGTATGCAGGAACTAGTTAACATGATATGAAACAATTCAGTTTAAAAAGAAATTGAATTATTTTTCATATCACATATAAAGACATGATAGAGTTCAGTGCTGCAGAGTGCCTTAGATTCAAAGAGTAAATAGGGTATTTGTGAGAAGTTCATCAGAGGCTGTTATCTTAAGGTATGGCTTCAACCTCTGACTTCAGCAGAAGGGAGATGAAAGGAAAATGGGTCAGGCAGCTAGTGTCAAAGTGCTAAAAATTTTCAGAAAGGGGCAGCAGAAGGGAAAGCCAAGGAAGCTGAACCCAGCCACAGTGGAAACTCCTAAGATGTGCCCACCTGCCAGTGGTACTTTGTGGTGGTACCTGCAGATCTGCTTCCCAAAGCGATGGTGGGACAAGGGAAGGGAAAGGGACCATGTTCCCTGTGCTCTCTCCTTCAGGCTTCCCTGTCTCAGTGTTGCAAAAAGCTGGTGGGGTCAGGTCCAGTGGTAGCTGACAAGGGGGTTCCTTGTTTGCTATGCATCCAGATCCTCCTCCTGGAGGAGATGGAAGAGGAAGAAGGAGGCTGGTACAGACACCACACTTGTGCACTGGGCCTCTCACTGGTGAGGTGACACATGCCAGGGGACTGTCTGGGCCATTGGATGAATACACTTGTGCCCACTGCTCCAGGAGGGAGGTCTGACCTGCAATGATTGCTTCACATACCTCATGAGCTCCAAAGTGCCTCTCTTTGTAATGTGATTGCCATGAAAAAAAATTGCTTTCCTCTTTCCCCTATCTGAATACATCACATCTGGAAAACCCTGTCATTCTTCTTTGCCTTCCACCTCATGTACTCCTGTAAAGGGTGGGCCACATGGGCTTTGCATGCTGCGTAGTCAGTGTGGTCCCATTTCACATTCTGGCTGCACTGTAGGAAGTGTCTATAGTATGAGTTACAAGGCAATAGAGAACGAGTCCCAGAATGTTAGTTAAATGAATGTATTATTGTGTCATGACTGCAGTAACACAATGCTAGTCTGAGGCATTAGGATGCCATTTATCATCTTATTTCAGCATCTTAGCTTAAGCAAGGCCACCAAGTAAGTCTTAGAGATTTTCAGAGGGTCAAATGATCCTGTATCCTTCTTGCTGTAGGGGTTTCTTGCTGTTCCTTTGAAATGGCTGATCTAGCTACTGTGAGAGGAAGGATACTCTGGAAAAAATCCTACATTTTGGTAAGCCAAGAAACCAGAATAATAAACAGAAAATTATAAACATTACACCCATCTCTGTGCCAGGAGCAAGACATTCCTGATGCTCTGTATTCTTTCAACAGTGCAAATCAGCCTCAAATTCAAGACAACTTGTGGGGTTCACTCGTCTTCTACTATAGGAAAAGGCCACTGCTGCCCCAAAAATTTAGTCTCTTGTTTATGTTTCTTTATATTTGTGATGAAAAAATGGAAAGACCAGAAGAAGGCCCCGAAGTAATGAAAAAGTATCCCATCCACTATTTCTTTTCTGTTTTGCAGTGCCATGGTTCCCAAGAAGTATTGAGGAGTTGGACAGGTTTGCCAATCAGATCCTAAGTTATGGAGCAGAATTGGATGCTGACCATCCTGTAAGAAAATGAGTGCTGTTTTTTTAACATGTTTCTAATTATTGGGGCAGATGTTTCTCTCATCTATATTTGCTTTGCTTTAAGACAAATCTAGTCGACTAGATCTCAAATTGTTTAGGGCAAGAAAAGTACATTTCTAGCATTAGAATCAGGCCAGTCTCTAGTACAAAGTAAATCAAAACAAAAGTTGCTTTAATTTGAGCAATTATCAGATCTTTTAAGCCATAGTGGTCATCAGAGCACTCAGTCATCACAGGGATGCCTTTGAAACCCTAGCAACAAAAACTTCAGAAGCAGCATATCATAGCTCAGAGATGGGAAGACTGTTTTTTTCATCCTTGATCACCTACACAAGATTGAGCTCAGTGCCTTATTATGTGGTTGTTAAATATGGCATAATTCTTGTACAGTGAGACAGAACAAAATAAAAGGTGTCTGTTTCAAAAAGTTTGTGGTTTAAATGGTAGAGTCAGGAAGGTTTCTTCATTGGCTTAACTAATAAAAAAAATATTTATTCAGCGTTTTTTCAGCTCTCCAGGATACAAGAATACTTTCTGTCTCTATTCCCTCTCCAAGCAAACAACTTATTTTCATTTGTCAAAACACACTGAGTTCCATGCAGTGCAACAGAAATTGCTGCTATTAGTTTAATTGAGATAGGGTGATTATAAATAAATTACATGCAGTGCAACAAAAATTGCTGCTATTAGTTTAATTGAGATGGGGTGATTAGTCATTCACTACCTATTGCTTAATTCAAGATGTGTTATGTATCATGTACAATGATGCATGATGTTCAGTGTGGTCATGTGAAAGGCAGAATGAAAGGAGATACACTTAGTCAATGGCCCCCTTGCGTGTCATGTGGGAATAGACCAAGATTGTATTTGAAAAAGGAAACAAACAAACAAAAAGATATTAAAAGGAATGAAATAGCTCTGCTCCAGTCCCTAGAATTAGTTAGTGAGCAGTTTATGCCTCAAAAAGGAAACACAGCTGCTGAGTTAAATAGGTATGGCAGTCCATATAGTGCAGAAAGAGATAATTAAAGGAACCCATGAAGTGACATGGGATGATTTAAACACAAATGCCTGTATGCCAGGCTAATCTTGGACAGTGCATTTTTTTTAGGCCATTGTCTATCTGTTTTAAACTCACACTCTTAGATCTGCACTTCACTTCATCTGTCTCCTGTACTTGGTTGCTTCATGGCACCTCAGTCCAGTTGTGCCATGCCCAGCTAAGTGACACAATTGTGAACTGCTGTGGTGCTTAGTGAGTTGCTGCTATTTGCCCCGAAGAAGCATGTCCTATCTTGGAAGAATATTTCTCAACTGTAGGTGTTGAAGACACCTACCCTTAAGGAAATTTTAGTCTGAATATCAAGCACAATGGGATAGAAGAATGAATATCCTAGATGAAAATTTAGAGGTTATATTTCTTACTCCTGATTTTATTGGTAATTAGCTGCAAAGATTAAGGTCCAAGCCACAAGGTCTATTAGACATTATTTGTAGTAATTAAATCCCTTCAAATGGTTGAATCTGTAGTAGAAACATAGCTTTTTGGCCTGCAAAGTGCCTAGTGTTCTTCTAACATTTTGGAAACGAGCACCTTTAAGCATGGTTCATGCAAAAAATCTGCCTAAAAATACTGACTGAGTTAATGTGTGTGTTTGGAATATGCTTTAATTCTACTCCTCTAGACCAGTGCAGCTCTGCAAGAAGCTGCAGCAAGCTTCCTGACAAACCAGAGGGATATGGTTATCTGAGTGCTGTTAACGAGGTCTATTGCTCTTATGGCAGCACTTTGCTGGTGCTGAAAAGGAGCATGTTTCCCTTTTTTTAATCAAGTAGAAATGAGAAAATGAAAAGAACTGGGGGCTGGGAGGTGCTGGGATGATGTGGATGAATGTTTGCTTTGGTGTCCCTGTGGATAGGGAAGGAGCTGGTTTGTGGAGCCCTACATTTAGGTCTCCACAGGGTGCAGCAGAGCCAGATGGGATGAAGGCAGCTTCCTCGCTCACTCTCCTCTGCTTTTTGGAGAGCACCAGTGGTGTCCAGAGGTGGCTGGTGAGACAAAGGCTCTCCACCACCTGCACTTAGACAGGAACTGATTATCACTCTTTCTTTTTAGGGGTTCAAAGATCCTGTGTACCGGGCCCGAAGGAAGGAGTTTGCAGATATTGCCTACAACTACAGACAGTGAGTGCTCAGTGCATGGTAGAAAGCAAGCCCACATCTCCTGCCCTCTCGTAGGGCTTTCACCCTGCCGGAAATCCCTGTATTTCCACAAGCACTTACCTGCTGTTGTTTTACTCTGCCATGTGTGTAGAATTTCCTGTTACATGCATTTATCCCCAAATTGCAATAAAACAAAAGTAAATTGCTCCAGGCACATGTTCAGAAGAGAACATCGCCTTTCCCTCCGACACCTCTGTTCCCTGGCTTTGTTGTCTAATTGAGCAACAGACTCTGTTTCTACTACAAAGACCTGGGCATTGAATAAAACTGTTTCTGGTATTCTCCCCATTAAGCCAGGGCTGGGGGAGGAGTGCCTATCATTTACATTAAAGCAGAAGCTGCATACGCTATTAAAATAATGAATAACTTATGGTTCTGATGTTAATCCAGCTCCTGATACTCTACTTCTATCATGTCTGACCCAGCTGCAATCAGCAATTTGGGCTCTCATTTCCCAAGAAAAAATAAATGAATAGAGATGATAAACTCAGTTAGAAGAGGCTTGCTTGATTGCTTTCAGTGATCAAATCCGGAGGAGACAAAATTCTGTTCTCAGAGCCACTCACACATTTACATTAGTACTACTGGGCCCTGTTCTTGCTGAGACTGGTAAAAATGATGATTGCAAAAGATAAAGTAACATATGTTGTACATTTAGGTCTCCACTTTGCACAGAACTGCAATGAAAAGATGGTCCCTGAGCCAAAGAGCTAATAAACTAATCACAAAATGAGAGACAAAATTGTACTGATTGATGGAAAGAAAAAAGTCAGGACCCTAGTTTATAGTTGGAAGATTTGGATAAGAATTTGTGGCCATATGCAGATGGATCTAATGCCCATTTGTAGGTATCTGACAGAATATTTACCTTTTCTGCATAATGGATAGCAAATTCTTTTCTCTGGTTTGCAGGCTTTCATCAAATCCTACATAGAAATAAATCAAAAAAACATGTTAACACCCCACCCTCAAAATACAAGCTGAAACCATCTTAGGGAGACGAAAACATAACATAAACTAGTTCATACTTAGTCTTTTATCCAGAACATCAGACACATCAGAAACAGGGCCTATAAAGACCCTAATCTATGTCCCCAAAACACCTTCTATGTGAAGTTCTTGGACTTTCCAACAAGGTGTCTCAGTAACAGAGCAATACGCATGTGAAAGCCCATGTCTGGGCTTCTGGGTCTTGTGGAAAGAAGGGGTGTGTGTTTTGTGACTTTGAGCATTGTTTCAGGAAGACCCAAATGAATCTTGTGATGTCCTTGCCCTGGATGCTTCACCTGGCATCCGTGCCTTTCAGGGTCTACACTGGGGAGGACAGATCAAAGGGGTGTCTCTAGTACAGGGGGACAGAAAAGCAGAGAACTGGACAGCAGACAAAGGACAGCCAAAGTTATCAGCCTTCATGGGAAGTATCTGAAAGGGCAAATGTGCATAGCTATGTAATCAGCTGTAAAGGTGAGGTTGGTCTGTGGCTCTTTGTTTTGTACTCTTCTTCCTGCCATCAGTTCATCATGTTCTATGTCCCTTCTTTTATACCTATTTTGTTCTCCTGTCTGCTGTTGTTTTTGCCTTTTTTCTCTGCTCATTTGCCTACTCTCCAGATACATTCACTGGTTGTTTTTGTTGAAAGCTTAATTTCCCTGACTTCTCTTTTCTTTGCTTTTAGCTTGTCTCTTCTCTCTGCCCTCCTTTGCTTCTGGCCCTGTTGATCTCTGAAGTTTTTGAATTGGCATTTGAAAAATTTTTAAGCCGTAACTTCCCCCTGTAGCCCTGGAAGGTGACAGGGGATTAGTTAGGAGTGCTAAAGGAACAACAATTCCCCAGCAATCCTCATAATTCAACATAATGTTTAAAGCTCCACAGATCAAGGAGAGCTGATATGTAGAGAAAGAAAATTATGGTGCTCCAGAGGAGCTGCCCTGAGGCTCAAGGAAAAAAAATGAGGGAGTGGGAGGTGGTGGGGTATCATCAAGATTTTAACAATGTGTCTCTGGGGCTTGGAATGCTCCAGCATTATTCCAGCAGTGATTTAACCCTATTAAATTACTTAAACTCCTTTGATTTTTCAAAGCTGCTGAATTCACCTATGGCCCTACCATTATTGCCAAGGAACTGGCTGTTCACAGGAAGCCAAACTGCATTGCTTGTGATTGTCTATTTCCTGCTAGCTTCAACATGAGTTAAGTACATGGAGGCCTGAGGGTGGGATTTGGCTCAAAATTACTCATCATGATAACAGAAAGTCAAACTGGCTGGAATCTGCATCTGTTACAACATAAAGCACAGATCAGAATTCCTCTGCCCCTCTAAGAAATAGAGTTTTCCGGAGTTATTTGTTTTCCTGTTGTAACCAAAACATTATAACCAAAACAATAATATGTGCTAGAGCAAGAAATAAAAGATGTATGTAGAAATGCAAATAAATTACAACCAACAGCCAGCAAATATTTTTAGAACATCTTGGTGAGACAAACGAGCAATTATTTATTTTTAGCACAATAGGGCCAAGAGTTGTCTAAAGGGCAGTATCTCAGCTGAGGTCAGTCAAGTCTTTCCCAGGCTCTACCTTGGAGCAAGTGAGGCTTCCTTTGCACTTGTCAGACCAAGGGTATTGACCCTCCTGCAGCAGCAGCTCCTGCCCAGCCCATCTAAAGCTCTTGAGTATGGTGCTAATGGCATAAGACATTTTTTCTGTCACTCCTATGAAGGGCATCTATTTTCTTTCCAGTGGCCAACTTATTCCTCGAGTCACCTACACAGAAGAAGAAAAGAAAACATGGGGCACTGTCTTCAGGGAGCTGAAGGGTCTCTATCCAACTCATGCTTGTTATGAACACAACCACGTGTTCCCACTGCTGGAGAAATACTGTGGCTACCGGGAGGACAACATTCCCCAGCTCGAAGATGTTTCAAAATTCTTGCAAAGTAAGTTTGAAGTATGACAAAAATCAAATCAAATGAAAGGTCTTAGCTGTCAGTGGGGGTGGGAGATGAAAAAGCAGTCTCTGCTTTACCACGGGCTTTTTGTGGTGTTTGGACACATCCCTTAGCCTGTGACCCAGGTCTCTTTCTAAAATTTCCAGAGGTATGATGCTACAGTGCTCAGATACTGTGACGGTGGTGCACATGGATAGAAAACTCCCATATCTTTAAGAACTAAACTCCATTGAATGCAAGGGGAGCAAAGAAAACAAGTAGCAAACTTTGTAATTGTGAGGAATCCAGATAAGGATAAATCAAGCACACAAGCTGTTTTTAAGGTAGCATTTTTTTGTCCCTTCAGGCTGCACTGGATTTCGCCTGCGTCCTGTGGCAGGTTTGCTCTCCTCTCGGGATTTCTTGGCTGGATTGGCTTTCCGAGTATTTCACTCTACACAGTATATCCGCCATGCATCCAAACCCATGTACACACCAGAGCCGTAAGTATTTTGGCACTGAAATTCTGTAAAGTTGCAGCAGATTAACAGCAGGCTCAGCCCAACAGATAACAACTATGTGGGACTCTGGGGCACTCCTGGCAACAGAGCTAGCGGAGGGTGGCCAAGAGACTATTCTCTTCTGAAAATATTTGCAGAAGATTTCTGGTCTTTTTAACAAGCTGCATCCTCTTCTGAAAGTTATGGGACTGATCACACAGTTTTGCTACTGAAGGCATTCTTGCTTGGGAGGTGAGGGAGCAGTGTCAAAAGACATTTAGCTTAGCTATTAGCACCCAAACAGTGATGCAAAATCTAGTGCAGAAATGACTCAAAATTTTGCAAGCAAGTTTCTGGAAGCAAGACAGAGGAAGCCAATATCACTGATCCCTTCTTTTTTTCTGTTTTATATTGTAATATTTATCCCTATCCCTGTCTATTGTCCTTTTCCACTTGTTTTCAAGACGTGCTTCATATTGTTGCAGTTCTTTCTTGTTTACAGTTTCTTTGCCTCCTACTTCACACAACCTCCCTTCCCTCTCCATTTTTCTATCCCTCATTCTTCCGATTTTCCCTGGTTCTCCTCACCTTATTTTCATTGTGCACAAAGACAGGCTGAAATATCTTCCATAGATCTTGCCCTCCTGGGAGCATCTTATTCCTCTCCCCTTTCCATCTCACCAGATGAGTGAAAAAATCTAATAGGCCTTATGCGAGTTCTTTCCCAAACACATCTATCCAGCTGCCAGCTTCAACTTGTAATGTAAATAGTCCTACCTGAGAAAGGGTGGACTTCCACTTCCCAGTGGGAGGCTGTGGGCCTGAACATGGACTAGAGTTGAGTTCTTGAGTTGCTTATTCACACCATAGTGAATTGATTTAGTAGCCTGAGCTTCATATAAAGAAGTTTCTTGTCCTTGAGACTGAAAATCCATATTCCCAGATTTCTTTCTGGGCTTTTCTGAGCTGAGTGGGCAGTTAAATGGAGAGCTTCCTTTCATAAGGAAAAAGAAATATGGCATCATGCTTCCTCTGAGGGCTGAATAATGATAAAAGCACTGAAGACCCTAGTGTGTGCAAGACTTTACATCACAAGGATAATTTTTAGAGCAAAATGTTTTCCCACAAACCTTTAGCATTATTTGCCAGTATGAGCAAATGCATGGCATCCCTTACTATGTGCTGACTATAGGGCATTCATCCAGCATTGATGAACTAAACTGAAGTTATTCAGATGTCATATTTTTCTGCAGTGATATTTGCCATGAGCTGCTAGGACATGTGCCTCTTTTTGCTGATCCCAGTTTTGCTCAATTTTCCCAGGTGAGTTGCTGAGTGGTTTCACTGTTTTGATAATTGAACACAGCAGAGCTATGAGGGATGAATCAAAAGCTATGAGGGCTGGTGTGTTTATTAGCATATTATTTAAGAATGGTTGAGGCTAATTTATTTATTGCATAAAATCTTGCCACAAATCACTTGTGCAAGCTCAAATACCCAAACTCCAAACATCAGACTTGTGTGAGCTGTTTCTTTACAGACAAGGCCTTTGCAAAGCCATCATCTAAAACCTTTTTGTCCATGTTGATCTGTCTGAGCAAAGTCAAATGGTTCATGAGTCAGATGAATTATTACCCCACCCTTTAGGGATGTTAGGGAAAGTGAAGGTTTTGTTTGGTTTGGTTTTCTATTGAAGCCACAGGGGAGGCTGAGTAAAGCAGGGAAGTGTCCCAGTTGCAAGCATGGGTGAAGGCTGGAGAAGAGCTTGCTCTTTGGTAGTGTTAATGTCTCTGGAAAAGAAGCCAAACCTATGTGAAGGAGTAAACTTTTGGATGCATTTTACTGGAAAACATGAAAAGAAAGGAAGGGAGGCAGGAAGGTGAGGAAGGAAAGGAGAGGAAAGGGTAGGGAAGGGAACATCTCAGTATTTCCCTCGTGTTCTGTCCCTTCCCAGAACTGAGTTTCCTTCAAGATGGCTCCTTGGCTTATTAGGATTTGACACAGTGACGGCTGCTCCCATGTTCTTGGTGTGGCTGTGTGTGAGGTTCTGACTTTGTACTGCACAGTCCCCACTGGATCAAACCAAGTAAAATACTTGGTTATATACAGTCTTGTGTGGCTGTCTTCTGAATCCAGCTATTCATACCTCCTGGGAAAGTCTCCATTAGTTCCTATTGTACAAATACAATCTTTCAAATCATGCCTTGTCATTCAGAAAAAAACTTACTCAAGGCCTCAGCAAAACTGCAGTCAGGGCCCATCAAAAGAAAGAAATATTTGAGGTGTCTCAATGGGAGTGATTTACCTTATCTTGACTGTATCATTCTCTAGCGTGTACATTTTAGACTTGATCAAAAGCTTGTTATAGCAAGAAAAAATCTTGTTTGGCCTCAGTAAGCTTTGTATCAGACACAAAGGATCATGCCTTGCAAATGACATTTGACAGGACCCTTTGTTCATTTCTGGAGAGATTTCTGGATTAAAATTGATCTTGCATGATAAGAACACGTCCTGTAAACATTTGTGTGTGGTAGTAAGTGATGGTAACATTTAAAGTGTGAGAAATTACATAAGACAAGACAGGAAGAATGTTTGCAATAAACAGCTTGAAGAATAATGGTTTATTGTTACAGGAAATTGGACTGGCATCTCTGGGAGCTCCGGATGATTTCATCGAGAAACTTGCTACGGTAATTTAATAAATGAGAGCTCAGTTTTCCAAAGCACCCTGTGTTGTCTTAATTCTGCTGCCCCTGAAATCACTGATAGAACTCCCATAGAGCTGAATGGGAACAGGGTGAAGTCCATGATTGGAAAACCTCACCCTAAAATAGTTGCATTAAAGGAAAATAACTTTGGCACCTCTTATTCAGAGTGACAGTTGTGATTAAACACAGAAGCCCAGACAAGATTTCCTCCAGCACAAACATATTGAGCAAGAAGAGATTACATATTACTACATCCTCACAGGAAATTTAAGGAGGCAGCTTCATTAGTTCTACCTGTGATTGTCCCTTTTATTCTACTCTGACAGGCAGATACTGTCCTCTGCAGTCAGTGTGGTACATCTGAGTCCTGCTCTGAGACTACTGAGAAACAGAATTGCACACTTCAACTAAAAACAAGGATATGATTGTGAGATTAGTGTCTCCAGTCCCAACTCACCTGGGAAAAGCATTGCACAATATGTGCTGCTTCTGATAGATGAGATGGTTCTTCTGAGACAGAGTATGCATCTCTTCAAAAAGACATACCAAGAAGTCAAGATCATCCATATACCATCTTCCAAAAATATTTCACCAAAAGTCCATTCCCTTTCTTGCTGCTGCAGCTAGATGCCCTCTGTGTGCAACAGAACATAAACTTCTTTCAAATAAGGTTCAAACTTCAACTGAGTTAGCCAGCCAAAATGAAATTTTATTGCTATAGTTTCATTGTTTCTGCTCTACTGACAAATACAACACAGTAAAACACAACTGTATTTTTAATGGAGCTGGGCTGATTTGCAGGCACATTGAGTCTACCACTGTGCCCCTTCCAGGTTAAGGATTTCAGTCTGTGAGGACATTTATGTAACTTCTACCATTGATATTTGACACATGGTAACATTTTAAATAGAAATGTAAACTCCAAATGTATTAAAATCAGTGAGGTGCACCTGCTCTTTTTCATAAAGGAATAATGTGTTTCTGTCTACTTTTCTTGCTAGGTTTATTGGTTTACGGTGGAATTTGGACTATGCAAGGAAGGTGATTCACTGAAGGCCTATGGTGCAGGGCTGCTGTCTTCATTTGGGGAGCTGCAGGTGTGTTCTATAAAACAGCTTTTTGTGTTTATAATAGCTGAAATTTCTCTTCAAAGGTCTTCAGATCCTTATTTTGCTCCATACGTCATGCATTTAGATAGCATGAAATGTTGCACTACACTGAAGAGCTTTAATGTTTATTAATGTCTGTGTATGCATACACAAGGAACTCCTATGGCTTCTTTCCTAATGTGTGACATTGCCATTGTTTTCCACAGGAACAATTCTTTCCTGCCTGAAACTGGGTGGTATTCAGTAGCTCCATCTTTCTTTCCCAGCAAATGCCAACACTTTTTAACTGCAATAAATCTATTATCCCTTTGCTCATAGTATTGTTTATCAAGTAAGCCTGAGATTCAGCCTCTTGTTCTGGAGAAGACTTCCGTGCAAAAATACCCTGTTACTGAGTTCCAGCCTGTCTACTATGTTGCTGAAAGTTTTAAAGATGCAAAAGACAAGCTAAGGTAATCCAGTCATTCCTTATAAGATGCAATTTCTTGTGTACTTTCAATGCACTGGATCCAATTACCATATCAAGACTTGGGTTGACAGTAATGTTCTGAGATGCATTAAAAAAGTTGTGCAATGCTTAAAGACCATAAGCATTTGTCACATACGTAAGGGGAACACGCATTATATATGAAGTCAAGAATTTGTGATGAATCTAGTTAAGAGTTTCATCTCTAAAACCAAAATGCAACAAAAAGATATTGTTCTTCCAATGCAGTGACACTAGCAAAGTCAAAGTAAGGTAATTAATGCAATAGTCTCTTTACCAAAATTATATTTATAAGTTCTCTCACACACACACAAACCAACCAACCAACCAACCAAAAATAAAAAAAAAAAAACAAAAAACCCACCTCCTACTATTTACTCCTTTTCTTCTGAAGGTATCCCTTACACATTTTTTTTGGTCTTAAATTAACAGCTTCTGTCTGGTGGTGGAGGGTGAAGTTGTCAAGTAATCTGCATCTTCAGATTTTCAGAGCAGGGCTGTGAAGTTAATGAATGGGCCTTCTTCCTTTCTTTTGTGAGGAGGTGGATATAGCTGATGTTTTCTTCCTTCTTCCTCAGCTCAAGGGTCTCAGGGCCATTTATGTTTTCAAATATCTTGCTCTTTCTACATTGATCTGCAAATCTATGTTACTTCTGACTGCAGTTTAAGTTACATATTTTTTCTTTGTCCTTTTTGTCTCCTCTAAACCTGTTTTGGTGTTTGTTTTTTGTTTGTTTTTTCCCTAAAGCTCTTAAATTTGCTTTAACATCAATAGCTGGCCAATGGGGAGCTGTTGATAGCACAAGGACAATCTACATCATCCTAAACTTGCACTTTTAAGGGCCTCTGTTATTAGCCCATGCTACTACTCCTTTAAGCTGCATCATTACTTTAGGCTTTGTTCACTCTGTACAGTACAACTATTTACTATTCCTGCCTATATAAAAGTTACTAATGATAGGCATTGTAGAACACAGTTATTCAGAATTAAGAAAAACTAGAACAAATTAGGTAATAGCTGCATGGTCATTAGACAATTATTGTTACAGCTAAACAAAACTGCAAGCAAGCCTAAAAAATCCAGTCCTGAGGCCTGTGTGGTTAGCCTAATACAGAGCCTCCAGCTTGCTACCAGCAGTGTGTTTACAAGACCACAGGGTTACACAGTAAATCTTTCAGTCATCTGTGACTGAAATACAGATTCAGTTCCAGTCCAGCAAGCCTTTGAAATAATGGTTCAGGTTCAGTTCTGGTTCTTGAAACAGGAATGGCGCAGACTTTGTTTGAGGTTCAACTTGGGTTCCACCTCACATCAATATTTCTATTTCTATTTTAAAAAAACACCAAACTATTTCTGGATGTCAGCCAAGCCACTAGGGGTTAGCTTTGCTTTACACTCAACAAATTTTTCAGTTGGAGATGCCACACAGTGACTTGTCCCAGATTTACAGTCTCTTTTTTCTTTCATTTACAGATAAACACATAACAAAACCCAAGATATGCTACCTTAGACTCCCCAGCTCCAAAGTCTTCCCAGTTACCTCCCCTGCTTCTTTCTCAGTCACCATAAGCCTGAAGCCTGTCCTTTTGCCCTTTTCTCTGGAGTAATACCTGAGAAAGATGGCCTAATATTCTGATTTGGGCTATTAATATCTTACACACAGTTTCTATCTTCTCTGTTTACTTCTTTAACTGAGTAGCAAGTTCTTTGAGAAAACGGAAGACGCTGCCTTACTGTATAAAAATGATCTTTTGATTATTTCAACAAGCAAATTGGAAAACGAGCTGAATTAAAATAGAGGTCTGAAGGTTGGTCCAGTGCCCATATTCATGACTCGCACCTGGATATATGTGTTTGCATGTAGTGGAAAACTTGCCTGAAACATTATTCTCAGGCTGATCTAAAATATTTGAGCTTAAGGCATTCAACTTCTAACAATGGTCTTAACCTTCAACTGAGATGAAGAATCTAATCTTCTAATATGTATCTTTCCCCTTAGAAAAATGACTGATGCCACTAAACACTTTCATCCTAGCCAATTTAATTTTTTTCCACTGTCACACCTTGTGGTCTTCTCACATTGAACACTGTTTGAGACAATGGTACTAGATAATAATTAGAACTAAGCAGAAGGACCAACGTGGAGGTGGCATCCAGCATATTGCAATATTCTGGGTATGTGGGATTTACCATGCTGAGTCACAGCCTGTGTAGTGGGGCTCCACGATCAACTCCTGCGTGCTTTCCTTCCTCTTTCAGCAATAATTTCAGTAATCTGAAGCAGATATGTAAGCCAGTATCCTGCTGGGATCTACAAGGAGCCTGGAACAATAGCCCTGACCATTTAATCCCATTCAGAGTCGTTCTTTTCACAGTTCTGTGGTTATGCAAATAATGTTTTCCCAAGATACCAAAATCTTTGTGTTTCTGCAATAGAATTAACTATTTTCCAGAAAGGAAGGCTGCAAATAGGGGGTAGCAAGAATGCTGCTTCAGTCCACTATCTTGCAATGACCTGGAAGCTGCTACCAGCCATGCCAGAAATAAGGATTATGCTTGATCTTGGTATGCCAGAATGACATAGGTACTCGATTTGAGTTTCCTATATCAGGATCAGGATTCCTATATTTTGCATTACTGAAAGGAAAACATGTTTTTCAAGTTTGGCAAATGCCAATAGCTACATTGTTGCTCTATACTAGGAGCAGTGTTGCCATGCCAATAGCATAATTAGTCCTTTTTTGGAAAAAAAAACAAAGACAGTAAGGACAAATGCAGATTCAAGTGTGTCGCAGAATGCTGTAGGTCTCAGATCACTCAGAATTATTTCAACTATTTCCATTCACAGTTTTCTTTTTTTCCCCTCATCAAATGCACACATCAAAAAAATAGTGAGTTACTGAAAAAGAAGCTTTTCAAGTTTGTGTGTGTTTTTGTATTTTTGCCACAGTAAATTTGCTCAAACGATCCCTCGTCCTTTCTCTGTCCGGTACAATCCCTACACCCAGAGGATTGAAGTCTTGGACAATGCAAAGCAGCTGAAGAACTTAGCTGACACTATCAACAGTAAGAAACTACAGATTTGTTACCTTGAATTCCTCAAAACTTGGATAAGAAGTAGCAACTGCAAAGCACATTCATCTGGTTGCATGTAATGCTCTGAGCCTGACTGAGTTCAAGTAGCATACATCTCATTTCTGGTACAAAACTTTCTTCCTAATTTTAGTCAGGCTTCAAAATAGCATCTCCACATGATTGTAGTTTGTTACCTCTGAAATATCCAGTTTTAGTGGCTAGGGAAGGTCAGAGGGCTGTGAGATGAATTCTGGCATGTGACTCTACCTGTTCTTAGTAAGGAAGAAAAGGAAAACTTGCTTTTAATCACATTTCCTTTTGCCATTCTAGCATTTCTCCTGATACATTTTTCCCCAACATTGGCTATACTGCTAAAAGTCATCAAACTTGATTCTGTGAGCCATCCTTGTATGGCTGATGAAGGTCAAGGGCTGACTCTGCAAAACTTATTCCAGTAAGACCCTAAAAAGTGTGTCCAGTCCAGCACTTCTTTGTTCACCTTATTCTTTCAGAGAATGCATCTAAAGGGTAAACATATACTGGAGAGCAAGAAATGGACAAGCTGTAGGATTAACTGCTCTGATTCTTTCTTTTGCAGGTGAGATGGGGATCCTTTGCAACGCTCTCCAGAAGATAAAATGAAGATTCATTGTAACCTGCTAATTGCTGGCTACTGACTAGAAGATGTCGTGCAAATACCAGTTTTCATCTAGTCTCAGTTATTATCTTCCAGTGTATTGCATGAATGCTTATGTTATAGAACTTAATTACTATATATTAGCAGAGAGACATCCACAGGTGACCATTGACTCTTTTGGCCTTCAGACACTAAACCATTTTTTCTCCATTGTGGCAAAAAATCACCTTAGTTCTGGGACTCTATGGAAAACCATCATATCTCTTATCCCAAAGGTTAACAGAAGGAGATCTCCACCATGCAGAGCTATACTCTTCTGCAGCTGTGAGGTGGAATTACCAACCCAGGCCCAGAGACAGGATGGTAATGACTAACAGACAAAGCCACCTTGTTTGGTCTCACAGTCATTCTCCTCTCAGACCCTCACATTTGTGCAACATTCCCATGGTGTCTGAAACTCTACACCTTTCAGGGTGTACACACATACTGCTTGGCCCTCTGTACCTCTACTTTTATACATAAGCACCTCCATCAGGAAATGTGTTGGGTTTTTTCCTAAAAAATGTGATGTTGTCATTGATCCAAAGCACAGATGCTGGAGGAAAAGATAGAAAGTATGCTGCAGCCCTGTCAGAGGAGACTTGCCTAAAGGAAAGTCTGTGTGGCTTTTAGCAGCTGGATGTGTGGTCAGTGCACATTTGTGCAAGCTAGAAACGATACAGATGTTTTAACAGGGAATCAAGGCCTTATTAACCTTGCCGCAGAGTTGTGCTGGCTGTAGTGTTGTATAGCATCATCGATTCAGAGCTGATTGAGGACCAACCAGCTTACAGAATGGCAAGAAATCTCTTAATAGATATAATCAGCTAGTCACTGTGGAAGGCTGATGTGTGAAGGCTACCTTCTGATGTGTGTGTCCTTCTCTGACAATGCTATATTCAGCACTGCTACAAGGTGTCCCCTACCTTTCTGGGCTTGCAGGCCAGGAGGTGGATACCAGCACCTTGGAAATAGAGAACCAAGTGGTTCTTACAATCCATTTGAAGAAATCAGAGCTGTCCAACTCATAACTCACTGTATCTGTGACTTGAGTCCCCAGCAGAGATATTGAAGACCTGAGTAAAGCTTTGTCCCGGTCTGAGGGCATTTAAACCCAGACATGATGTTTTTCAAAACAGCTCCTAAGTTATGATGCTTTTTGGAGTCTACTTCCTTCTCTCACTTAAGCTTTAATCTCCTTTTTGGTTAAAGCATTTATTTTCCTCCTGGAGCACATCTTGTCTAAGGTAGCAAATAGAGGCAAGGGTAAAAACAGCTTAATACAATAGCTGAGCCACAGAGAGAGAAGATCTTGGGTGTCCAGAAAGCTATTTCTGTATTTTATCCAATATCTTTCACACAACACAGCTAAATGTCCTTCTGGACTGGTCTGCATTGTCAAATGTCTACTTGTAGCTCCTTAGATTAAAGAGGGAGGAGATCAGTACTTGTACATTGGAGTGGAATGGAGCGAAAGCAAAGCAGAATGGTATTTCCATCTTGAAAGACTTCTGCATCATGATCCTAATGTAGTTCAGGAGTCACATTTCTGTTAGAAGACCCAAAGATGGAGAGACATTTGAAAGTCTACAAGCTTCTTACCTACTATTGTACTACTCTTATATTTGTAGTTTGAAAATCAATGGAGCTTTAATGTTAGCATCATCCTTTAGGAGGATAGCAAGTACAGCTGTTTCCATTGTATTTATGGTGGGTAATAACATTAATCTAAGCATACCAACTGGAACCCTTTTCAATAGACATATACTTATGCAAAATGGTATCATTTTAGTGCTTTGAAGTAAGCTTTTTTATCTCTGTATCCTTTTTCTTCCTTGTTTTTTTTTTTTTTTTTTTTTTTTTTCCTCTCTCATTTAGGTGTCTGTGTAGATCTTTCAGACCTTCTCAGCATGTATTTTTCAGTGTGAAAGTAGCCTGTATTCCCCCCTCTCAATATAACAGGACCCATAAGGTAACTGTACTACAAAGAGACAGTTTCATCTCATGAGTGAAGTCTTTCAAAATAACCTTCAGGAAGCTTTCCAAGCTCCTCTGTGTCTGGCTGCTGTTATGAGTGACAGCAGCAGTATATCTACATTGATACTGAGAACACAGGATTCATAATTGTCTTTTATGTTCGAGGAGAATGGTTGAAGAGTATTGATGCCACATGCCTGATTCTGTGTCCCTTAATGCTGGCTTACATGAACAATAACTCCAGCCAAAGCAGCATAACATAGCTGTTCAGCAGGACTGAGAAATGGGAAAAAGTTATATGCTCAGAATTTTGAAAACAGAGGAATTTTGAATTTTGAAAGTAGTTTTTCTTGCAGGACAAACTAGCTTGTGCATACATCCTTTAAATAGTACAAACAAGTTGCATTTTAAATAGTACTTCTTGGCGGGTGACTTCTTATTTCCATGCTAAAGAAAATTAAAATTGTGTAGCAAACTGACTAGTTATCTGGTCAGTGTGATGCCTATTTGTGAGGTAGCCACACAGAATTGATCAAAATTAAATATCTGGGTAGGACGGATATGGAGGATAGGGGGGAATGCCTTTTTGCAACTCAAAAAAAGCTGTTTTGCATGAGTTGATACTGCCTGAGTATCATTCATTACAAGATCATGAAACTGATATTAAAACCAATAATCTCTTGTTGTAATTACCTAGAAATGAATAGCAAAACCTTGGTTGCTCTAATTTTGCATACTCTACATCTTTATGTACTACTCTTATTAACCTATCCCAAGCTACTCTTTTAGTAACCTTCCTTTTTTTATCCCACTTCAATTACATTTTTTGGTGTCCCCATCTCCAGCTCTGCTTCAAGTGACCAAAGAAGCCCTCTCATGAGGCCCCTTTCCTTTGCAATGGCTTTGCAGTGATGGAGGGGGGATTTGTCAGCACTGGTTACACAAGGAGGTAGTCCCCTCTGAGTGTTTTAAGATGCCCAGATATGACAGCACCCTTGGATTAGGGACATTTTAATCCCCCACAGGATGCAGAACTTGTTGAAAAAGGGATAAAGTGGAAGAGAACCCCACAAGAGTACGTTATTTTAAAGGCCGTTTCTTTGCTGCTTCAAACTGTTCCGGCATTTAGCAGAGAAGGTTTTTTCATGTTCAAATGTAACCACTTAAACTAACCTGAATAAACAGAACTATTAATGCTGAATCTATTTTCTATAACACTATGCTCATATATGGTGGAGATATTCGCAAGGGGAACAGATAAAAAATGTCCATTTTTTTTTTGTGGTGATCAGCCTTGGACTTTTAAAGTATCCACCCCAGGGTGTGTATGAGAAGAGGTGAGCTCTTGGGGTGGAAGATCATCACCTTGTGCAGGGAGAAGTTGCCTGTCAGCCTGGGAAAGGATGACAAGCCGTGCTCCAGGCACAACCCTTTAAACTGGAGTACCTAGCCCAAGACCTCTCACCCTGTTCTTTTACAGGCCCCCACAAGTGCTGAAAGAAGAACTCTGGATATCTCAGCAGAGCTTTCTTACACTATTACACCAGGGGTGAGGCCTTCCTGGGACTGCCACAAACATGGATTCAAGGTGGTATTGAAATGGTCACTGGATGGGCAAGGACATTTCACCACTAGGAGAGCCAGGGCTTTCTGTGCTGGTTTTGGGTTGCAAAGCTGTGCTGTAGACTCTGCCTGTACTGCAGACTCTATCTGTGCTGCTTCAGCTATCACACTGGCTGATGAGTCCAGTTTGGCTCTCTAGAAAAACCTCAGTTCATATGCAGAAACATGATTACTGATGTACAAACATATAGAGATAGGACTCTGACACTAGAACATTGGAGGACAGAGTCAAGCTTTTATCAGAGGTGCCTAACAATATGACATGGGGCAACGGTTATAAATTGGAGCACAGGAAGCTCTGTATAATTTTAAGGAAGAATTTTGGAAGAGTTAAGGAAGAATTTTTTTTCCATCCTTGGGAAGGCTGCCCAAGGATGTTGTGGAGTCTCCTTTCCAGGAGACATTAGAAAAATACCTGGCTGTGTTCCTATGTGACCTGCTGTAGGTGGCCCTGCTCTGGCTGGGGGGGTTGGACGAGGTGATCTTTCAAGGTGTCTTCCAAGCCCTAACTTTCTATGATTTTATGAGTCTATGTGTCTATAAATACAGCCATAGGAGTATGATGTCTCTGCACTTCCATTATCTGTGACCAGTGCAGTAAATATGCATCTTGAACCCTAGGGCCTTCACCTACATGTCCATGAGTAACTCCAGTAGGACACCTTGTGTTGCTCTTCAAATACTTTGTTCAGTTTTGGGCACCTCACTACGAGAAGGACATTGAGGTGCTGGAGTTTGTTTAAAGAAGAATAATGAATCTAGTGAAGGGTCTAGAGTACAAGTCTTAAGAAGGGTAGCTCAGGGAACTGGGGATGTTTAGTCCAGAGAAAAGGAAGTTGGGTGTTGTAGAATATGTAGAATGCCCTAGAATCGGGGTGTGCACATGTCTATGTCTGTGTACAGAACTCCTTATCTAAGGCCAATTACATGGGACCTTACTACCATCCCTGCACATCTGGGATTCATTCTCTATAGATAAAAACACTGGGTGTCCAGTAATAAGTTATGTTGGTGTGTGGTGGCTGGGGTGTGGTCACACAAAGCACTATATAAGCATTGTAACTGCGCAATAAAGTTTGAAGCTTGATTATCAATCACATTGATTGTTCGAGACTTCCCTCGTCCTCCACTACAGTTGAGGAGAAACCTTATTGCTCTCCACAACTACCTGAAAGGAGTTTGTAGCAAGGCGGGGGTCAGTCTCTTTTGCCAACTATCAAGCAATAGAACAAGAGGGAATGGCCTCAGATAGTACCAGGGGAGGTTTATATTGGATATTAGGGGAACTATCTTTACTGAAAGGGTTGGCAGGTAGTGGAACAGGCTGACGAGGAAAGTGGTAGAATCATCATCCCTGGAAATATTTAAAAGTCATGTACATGTGGTACTTCGGGACATGTTTTAGTGGGGGCCTTGGGAGTGTGCTAGGTTAACAGTTGGACTTGATGATCTTAAAGATCTTTTCCAACCAAAATGTTTCTATGATTCTGTGATTTGTTGTTTGTGCCTTGCCTACGGCCTGGACGTGTGGATGCATGCACTCACTCTTCATGGGAAAGGCCTGATTTGGGCTCAGATTGTCAGATTCAGCACAGCTTATTCTCCAGCGCACAGATACCACTGCTGAAGGAATGCCAGAAAGGGAAGAGCCTGTTTCCCCTTTATTACTCACCTCCTCTCTCTCAGCTCCGTTCATTTTGCAGCTGCAATTCGGCTTCCCCTGAAGTTCTCCCTTGTCCTCTCGGACCTCCATGGGACATGAACCGGAGCCGGGGGCAGAGGGACCAGGGGCAGGCGGCGGAGCGGAGCTCAGGATGCGGCAGCTCTGGGGAGGGACGGGTTCAGCACCGCGGACAGCGGCCGCCTCTGCCCTGCCCCCGGGCCCCGCCCAGCCCTCTCCCTCTCCCTGTCCCTCTCCCTGTCCCTCTCCCTCTCCCTGTCCCTGTCCCTGTCCCTCTCCCTCTCCCTCTTCCTCTCCTGTCCCCGGCCCACGGTGGGCCAGGCGGCGGGATACCCTTTCCAGGGATGGGAGGGGCCGGGGGACAGAGCGTATCCCGTGGTGGCACTTACCGCCGTCTACAAATCCTGCAGTGCCTGTGTTCCTCAGGACACCGAGTGTTGCCTCTTGGGCAAGGTTCTCCAAAATTCACTTTGGGTCTTCTGTCTCAGCCAGGCAATAGATGAGGAAATCAAAACCTTCCCAACGCTCTACCATGGGACATGGGGAAACACGGTGCTGTTGTTGTTGATGAAGAATGAAATTTGGTTGCATTGTTGTTCTCTTTCTTGTTCAGGAAGGAGGCAAGAGCAGTACAGCATTGCAGTGTGCGACCAAGTCAGGATCAGCTAAAGGGCTCACAAGAAATAGCTCCATCTGCAAGGAAGGACAGAGAGGTGGTCTTCTTTGTGGGCCTGAAAGATAGCTTTCACAGAGATTCCAGCATCCTATAACTTGGGATATGAAGATATACTGGTGACCAGCATCAGAAACACGTTTTTAAGATGTCAAGGGATGCCATGCCCTGGCAGGAGGAGAGCTGAACCCCTCTTGAGCTTGTCATGCCAGCCGTGAGAATGGTATGACCCTGGGGTTTTTGAGAGTCAACGTCACTAGAGACAGAGTCATGACAGAAACAGAAGAACTTAGCCTGGAGGTGACACTCAGCCCTCGTAGAACATATGGGCAACAAAAGTTCAGAAGTAGCCAATGAATTTTGACTCTTACTCAGGTCTCCCTTTCACTCTGAGTTTGCAGAGGGAACAGCTCTTGGATTGGGGTAGACTTTGAGAGAACTCCTTTGGCACCATTAGGAGCATGGTTCATGATAAGAGGGCCTCAGTGAAGTAAGAGAGGGTGGAGAGGAAAGGCAACCTCGGATACTGTGCAGGGCAGTCCAGACTAAGGGATGTAAATGGGGCTCAAGATAATTTCCTCTCCTCAAAGGAGCCCATCTCAGGGCTGAACAGCCTGCAGACACCTTCAAATAGAGCAAGAGGGCTTCACTTTGAAGTTACCCAGAGGAGGAGGGTTTTCTTGGGCTCTTGCGCATATCCGACGCAGGCGGTTTCCCTTGATGTGCCTGGCATGGCCAACATAAAGGTCCCTACACCTCGCACTAACAACCAACTTGCTTTGCTGCTGTATTGTTGTTCTGATATCACCGCCCACATATACGTACTAAATCTCCAGTGCCACTGTATTCCCTGGCCATTGTTTTGGGAGAAGCACACACATCCTCAGGCAGTTTCCACTCAATATCTAACAACTGAAATCCACTCAATACACTCCAATGAAGACTGACTTAGTGGGCATCTCAGGCCAAAAGGAAGAGGGCATCAAGGAGAATAAGATGTGCAGCACAGAGTCATCGAACAGACAGGGCAGCCTGGACTCCAACTGGGAGGATGACGAAGCCACTCTCATCCTGACTCTTATCCTCTGCAATGTGAAGAAGATTGAGGTCTCTAAGGCAGCCAAAGTCTTTGAGGTACAGACTTCACCATTCCTTTCCTCCACTAAGCCCTCTCTTTTCTCCCTATTTCTTTTGCATCACCCACTTTCCATCTCCCCCTCTCTCACCCTTCTCTTGCTCCCTGGCTGAATTATGCCTCCACCTGAATTCCCTCTTTCTCATTTTCCCTGTTTTGCTACAGTTGTTCAGAGAGGTTGGCTGGCCTCTCCAGGTGAAGAAGGAGAGTGCTTGGTAGGGAGGGAGCAGCTGAACATGGTGATTTAGAAGGATCGTTCTTTTGTGTAAGGACTTTCTAGAGCAGATGCCAATTTATTATTTATTTCTCGCAGTTATGGTGTCCAGCCACTGCATTTCAAGCATTCACATCATGGGTATGGTTAGAAGCCAATGAATTTTCTCAGCATATTTGGCAGGAGATACAGAGAATATGAGCTGTAAGCCATGCAGGCATTAAACATTCTGGGCACTTGAAGCATCTCTGCCAGGTGCTCACTCTCATCTGTGAAATGAATAACTCAAAAGAAAAGTGTTACGTTTGTTACTTATTTTTAATCATTTGCAATTATTTAATTATTATGATGCTATTATACATTAATAGATATGCTTGTAGTCTGCCAGGGTCTAAGAGTTACCCAGCCACCCATTTTTTATTTCTGCACAGATGAAATGCTACAGTCAACAGTAACTCATCTTTCCTCTCCATCTCTCTACGTAGTTCTAGAATGTTTAGTCTTTAGCTCTCTTGTAGTTTATCTCCTAAACTGGGCATTGTTAGGCTTTGTTTCTTCGCATGCACTATTAGTTAAGAACACTTTTTAAAAGTCACCTTGTAGAAGTATATCTAAAAGAAGTATATCTAAACCTACCTGTATTTTCAGCTTCAGTCAGAAGCTTCATCATATGAACAACTGGCTCTTGCAGGTGTTTGAAACTCAAATCCATCACTTTGAAACAAGACAAGCCAAAAAGCCCAAGAACTCTGCTGATAATCTTGATATTTTTGTTGAATGTGAAGTTCATAGTGCTGATGTTGGTATCCTTACCACCTCCTTAAAGGGAGTAGCAGAGGATGTGAAAACTAGCAGAGAAGACAAAGGTAAGACATTTATGTATCTGTTAATGCTTTTTTGTTTCCTTCTGGGGTTACCTTTTTAGTATTAGCTTCGTAATAGGAATTTAAATAACCTGTATAGCAGGTGAGCATGCAGTAATTTTTCTTCTCTGCATGACTGTCTTCCCTCAATTGGATTATTCCTGTTGGAGTGGAAATGGAGGCACTTTGTCATAGCTGGTGGCACTGAGGTGAGAAAAGGATTCCAGCAAAAAAAGAGAGAATTGAAAGGCAGAGCAGCAAAACAAGAAGCTGAGGAGAAACTAGAAACTCCTCAACAATAGAAAGATTGCAGAGAACTGACTGTTCCAAGGTGAAAACAGACACTTGATGGGAACACTGTGACATGGCAGAGGATCTGAATGTTTCACTTGCTTGTATTGTGTTGGTTTTGTTAAAATAATCATCATCTGTCTGTGGTGTTTGTGGTTTCCACTGCTGTCTGAGTCCAGTCATATTGTCTTCAGGTAGATTGCTGCTTATCTGAAATTAGTTAAATGCAACCAGCTAAAAGCAGCTTTCAAAGCACAAGAGGGAGAGAGGTTCAGCACAAAGCCTGCAGGGCAAGCTGGGGGAAGCAGTGGATGAACATTTTGTAGAGAACAGACCAGCTGCTGGGTCTGGAGTAAAAGAGTATCACACATTTTCTCAGACACCTTAAAACACTTGTTTGGAGGTTGTGCAGCTTCAAAGCTTGAACTTTAGGAACTGCATTTCACCTGGAAAAGTGCTACAAGTGCTGCTCCACTGCCTGTTTTGTATTTGAGTTACATCCCTACCCATTACCAGGGCGGAAAATGGATTTTCCAGAGGTAGACATGTATTTTTCCCATTTACAGACAGGTAGGTCATTGCTGAGTACAACAAGCTTCTGGAGACCTTTAATACAATCCTGAGGACACCAGAGATCCCCCTGATAAATGAGAAGGCTGAGGATACAGCTCATAGGTTGAGTTTTCTGAATATAGAATTGCCATGATGTTTCTTGCCCTTGACAAAGCCAGGCAGAAATTTCCATGTTGCTTTTAGCTAATACAGTATAATGCTTTACAGATAATACAGTTTTAGCTAACAGTAAATCTTCATATTTTACTTTTTAGTTATGGTTTTGAACAGCAATCATAAAAGTAACAGTGTTTATTATAGATGGAATTATGCTAGAACTAACATACTTGTCACACAAAGTCTTTCTGTTTCTGTGTTAGCTCAGACTTATTATACACAGAAACCCTTAGTTTGTAGAATCTTTTCTGGGCACTTCAGATCCCAGAATTCGGTAGTGCCCAAAGCAGTTCATGTGATTTTAAGAGTAAAATGTCAGAGTTGGTATTTGTGGCCCACAGAGACACCTTAGCTGTGGGCACCAGTGAGAACTGGAGGATTGGGCTAAATACTTTTAGTGGTTTTGTTCCTGTTGAGGTGAATTCAGGTTGAAGTTTCAGAGGATTTCCAACTCAGCTAGCCATGGGTCTAAGACTGGCTAATGGCCCATTTTACTGGTATATCCTATTAAAAGTGATGGTGAAACTTATTAAAAGAAGCTAGCCGAAGCTTCACTTTCTAGTCAGGCTTGCAGATATTTCTACTAATTAAAACTGAGAGATTATAATTGCAAGTTAGTTTCAAATATTTTTTCATCCAGTGTGCCAGTTTGGTTGGCAAAAAAATCTGACTAGTGACATGTCAATACTAATATTCTTAAATGTTGATGAAAAAAAAAACCCTAGTAATTTTCAGTACAACTTCTATTTTCTGTGTCTCTTAAAAAGTTTTTTGTTTCTATCTCATTTAAATCTCACTGCTTTCTCTCCAGTGCCCTGGTTCCCCAGAAAAATACAAGATCTGGACAGGTGTCACCATCTGATGCCTAAGTATGATCCCAGTTTGGACCATGGTCACCCTGTAAGTTAGACATCACTGTTATTTCATTATTAAAAAAAAAAAAAAAAAAAAGGAACTCTCTGTAGGGAATGTTTTGTAAGGAAAATTTTGGGAGTGAAGAAATACTCATGAAAGGATGAAAGGACAGGAAAAACAGTCAGATAAATGCTGATTTTCAGTGGAATTAGGGAGTACAGAATAAATGACAACAATGAGAACAGTATATGTGTCCTGATTCATTCAAGGTACATTTGATTAACATCAGACACATGCTGAAATAATTTCTTCTCAACATATTTAGCATGAGTTTACATTTCATTGTTTAGTTTAAAAATCTTGTTTATTATTTCACCCCTCATATATTTGACACATATCTACCTGGTACAGCTGGTCCATGTAACAGTTGAGTTCCCCATCCTTCTGCTTTTTGCATTTTCTGTTTTGACCTTTCAGATATTCCATATCTGCATTTTTAATTGTCCATATGCCAGGAATTTTATCAAAGTGCATGTGTAGAGTAGATGGTAACAAGGACAAGTAGCAAAAAAATAAAAACTAACAAGTACCATATCCTCAGAGGAGACTATAAATGCTTTAACTTGCAAAAATCTTCTAGTCAGAAAATGAGACAAATACATGGCACAACTGATTTATGGATATCTGAATGGAGAATTTAGTGTAATTGGAGAAGCTCAAAAGGTCTAATGATTTTAATTAAGGTAAGTACTTAAAGTTTAAATAGGAAGCAAGTTGGAAAGAGTCTAATCCTAATTTACATAAGGGCTTCAGCGCCAGAATTGTGGCTGGTTTAATTGATACTACATTCATAGAATATTTGTGATGAGCTTTCCCTTGAATTCAGGGAGTAGGTCTTGGTTATTAGTAGGCTGCAAAAAGGACTTTACTCATACTATATTGTGTGTGTACCCTTAGTCTTGCCTTATGTGGAAATTCTAAGTTAAGGAAGAGGGAAAATACCCGGTACAGTCCTGCTCCAGTCATGATAATAGCAAGGCAAAGTACTGGGAACAAACAAATAAACACTCATTTCTTATCAATATTTTCCAACCTTAATACAGAAAAATAAGGGACTACAAAGGGTCATTTGCTGCTCAGCGAGGTAGGTCACATAATTGTTGTGAAGTGTTCTGCCAAATATCACGAAAGTATGGAGAGTATGAAAGGAAATAGTATGAAAAGGAAAAAAAAAAGCACAGATTTCTCAAGGAAAAAAAAAAATACAAGAAAGATTTAGGTGGATGTCAACAGAATCTCCAAGATCTTTTTTTCTTTTTGGATGTTTGAATTCTATTTAGGGCCTACTATTCACCTCTGCAGTATTGATGTTACTAGCTATGTACACTTCTGTGTGGTGCAAAAATCCTTTCCAAGGCTGTCTTTTATTTTTGAGAATAACTTTTAAACTTATGCTCTAGGAGAGCTCCATAATCTTCTTAACAGGACATATTTAATTTTTCCTCATACCTTTCTGATAGAAAAAATTCAATTATTTGTTTTTTTCCTGAGCTAACTCTAAGGCTGCTTCTCCTGAGATAACTGAATGTACACTGGGAATTCTTTGAATTAGACTAAGTTCCTCTCCTACTTTGCCACAAAAATTGGAGGTCTGAGTGCTAAAGAGGATGAGAGAAAATACCAAGGGTGCAGAGTTACGGAATTATTGACTGGGGATAAATCTACACGGCACAATGCAGTGCAATGTAGATATATCTCAACTAGCTTGAAACAAGTTAGCTCAGGAAGTGAGAATCATTTGTTCTCCAAAGTAGCAAGAAGTAGAACAAGAGGAAATGGCCTCAAGTTGTGACGCAGGAGGATTAGATAAGATATTAGGAAAAGGACTTCACTGAAAGGGTTTTCAGGTACTGGAACAGACTACTCAGAGAAGTGGCGGTGTCACCAACCATGGACGTATCTAAAAGATGTGTAGGTGTGTTCCTTAGGGACATGGTTTAGTGGTATACCTCAAAGTGCTGGTTTAGTACCTGGTTTAGTGCTGTCTGAATTTGTTGATCTTAAAGGTCTTTTCCAGCTGAAATGATTCTATGATTCTACGAGGGAGCACAATATAGGCTTATTTACTGGGCTGCTAAGTGTTTACTGGGCTTCTGTAAGCCTGTCAGAAATTGACAGGTTAAAGAAAGGTATTAAATATACTGATATATACTGATATATACTGATATACAGGTGCCTCAGCAGAAGTTTTGTATATACATTTACAGCTACATAGACTATTTGAGCTGTCTGTGTCAGCGGCTTCACTTTGTTCTTTACTGGGCCTTTAAGGGCCAGCAAAGCAAGCTGCTGACACTGTGACATCAGTCTCAAAGACACCTTGACGCTGGCTTTTGTGGTCCCCTAGAATGGCTCCTGCTGCTCCAAAGGTGGGTACAGAGCCCTGGGAGCTTCAGGAACAAAGCTGGCAGGTCACAGCATCAATGCTGGTCTGACCTTTCCATGTGTTTTTACATGCACTTGCTACAGCTATTGACAAGCAAGGATGCCATCTGAATGAACGTATAATCCATAACACACGACAAAAATAAACATGTTCTCAGGATCCATTTCTTTCCTAAAATTCACATTCACAGTACTCATTTACTGCAGTGTTGCTGGTATTATTGCTACACTGAAAATTATTTGACTAAACCTAAGGGAGAAATTTGGCTTGTAGTATATGAAGTGGTTCCAGTAAATTCTGAATATTTTAGAATAATAAAATATTTGTACAGTGATGCCAATCAGCTCTTCTTTCAGGGTAATATTAGTAACTCAGTGCCAGATTTCAGATATTATTCCTATTATGAATGACATAAAATTCAAAGGAATTTGTTTCCACATCTCTGTTCATATTTAATAGCTGGAGAATCTTGCTTGAAGCTGAATTTCTAGTAAACGCCAAGGGGGCAAAAAGAAAACTCTAGTATTTAATAAGTAAACTACCCCTTTAAAGACATATCGCTGACCCTGTGTTTATTGTAACATAGTAATAAAGGGGCAAGGGGGGAACTGAACTGAAAGACTGGGTTTCTACCTATTCAGTAACTATTCTAATGATTTCTGTGCAGTGGGGACTCCTTCTCCCATTATGCAGGTGCAGTGAATCCTTTTTCTGATGAGGTGGGTACTAGGCTTGGTACCTTCATATCCATCACAGCTCTGTAAAAGCACAGAATGGTTTGGATTGGAAAGGACTTATATTTCAGTCTTTGTGCTTAGCACAGGAAAGAAATGATTCAGAGATTTGGCTTTTCTCCAGTGGAAGCAACACCCCTATTTTCAATTCCATTTTTGAGTTGCATTTAAATTTGACCATAAGTGTAATGGCATGTGATGTAATTTTTGTGAGCAACAACAAAACCTTCCCACCAAGCTATATTACTTTCCTTTCTGGTTGCAGACTTTGGCCTCAAGTCCATAAAGTTCAAGAGTCACTGCCTCAGAGAAAAAACCTGTTTGAGGCCTAGGTTTTTGAATGCTTCTGTAAGCAAATTGATTCATGCCCACAAGTTTTTCTTAATGTACAACCTGTTTTCAATTATTTTCTAACTCAGGGATACACTGACCTGGAGTATAGGAAACGGAGGGCGTTCTTTGCTGACCTTGCCTTTAATTACAGAGCGTAAGTACAAGGCTGCTGAAAAGAGACTTTCGTTGTCTTCATGTGCTTTCAGACATCTATGTGTGTAAGAAATACTGGAGACATACTCTTCTGTCAATGTATCAATAGAACTATTTTTTAGTAGTCAGAATTCAGCCATAGAAACTTTCACTTCAGATGAAACAGACTTTTACCCCAACACAGAAAATATACTTTTAGATAAAAATCTTAGAACTGCATTCACACCTCCTTCAGTGCTATATTTTGTCTTAGCAGAGGTTATTTCTTAATATCATTCTTCTCATTGCAATTTTGCATTTCCTTTTAGAACTGAGATGAAACTAATATTTTTCAAGATGCCATATGGAACAATATTTAGAAAAATTTTTTACGAAGAAAAAAGATTTATTATTTTTAAATTTGTTTGATGATATGTCTCTAGCCATGTACATTAGCTACCTAAAAAACTCCCAGGTCTCATGTGGGTGTGATTGAAAATACTTCTGCCTTTATGTGTAAAACTTCACCAGAATCACGTTGCTGTCGAAGAGTTAATCAGATGTATAGGTAGAGCTGGCTGTGGATTATTAGCCTCATAGTGCCCAAGAAGTGGTGAAAACTCCCAAGTCTGGAGAGACTTCTGTTTGAGCACAGTTTTATCACTGTCACTGTATATCACAGCTGTATACTGCACTATATATATATTAAAAAAAAAAAAAAAAAAAAAAAAAGCAACAAATCCAGAACAAAAGTACAAAAAAACAGTACTCAGAGCCTCTGAAGAAGCAGCAGTGACAAAGAGAAGACCACCCATGAGTTACTGATGACCATGCAGTATGTGCCTGGGCAGCTCTCTGCTGATGAGTTTATGAATGCCTCTTTGTGATGATGATGATGCTGTGCTGATCCCATCATCCAGGGATGGACCCACCAGGTGCACACTGTCATTTGGTTGCTAGATTGCTTACAGCAGAGGAAGCTGTAAGCCTAAATACCTCTTTTTCATTTCTGTAAAGCAGAGGATGTCTCCCTTTCTTACATTATCCCTCTGTTGCCTTGTCACACTGGGACAAAGGAGAAAGCACACACATTAGAGCCTACCAAGACAAAAAAGTTGTTAATTAAGTAGTGTCTTGCTGCTTCTGTCTTCATGATAGGAAACATGCATGGTGCAGGGAAAAAAAATACTTGGAAACTGAACTTAAATTCTCCTTTAGATACATACATAATTTTCTCTCTTTATTACAGAGGAGACCCTCTGCCTCACATAGAGTACACAGCACAGGAGACTGCAACTTGGTGAGTTTTTCACTTCTCTGATTCCTGGACCATTCCAGGGTAGTCCCAGGGAAGACTGGCAATGTAAGGTGGCCATAATTCTTCCATATCATATTTATCTATCTCTTCGGCTGTCACCTTTATGTCATTTGTTTTGTGGAAAGCTGGTCTCAGAGTTGGTATTAACTATTCACTTTCTAGAGCAAAATGTGTTTTCCTTACCACTTCACAATCAACCTGATTTTATGCCAATCCCATCAACCTATCAGAAACAAGAAAACACCCAGTGCCTGTAGTATTAACTGGCCTCTAATTAACTATAGCTAGAAATACCAACTTTCTAAATCCCTTACCACAAGAAAAAGCCTGATTGTAGGATGGAAGTTCACTCATAGCATGTGTCTAATCCAGTGCTCAGAGGACAGTCCATCCTTGCTTGTTCTCCAGAAAGCATTAATTGCTGTGAGCATGAATAGTTATCATTCTCACTGATGGTAAATAAAATTTGGAAGTGTCTTTCCAGGATACAGTATTTACACTGCAAAAAGGCCTTTGATGTCACAGGAAATTATGTCAGTATTACCTGGGTACATAAATTCTTTACTGGAGATTTGTTTCACCTGAAAATTTGCCATTCAAAAAAAGCCCCACCACAACAAACAGAGAGAATTAATTAAATTCAAAATCTGTTTGCGGACTTAATGTGAAATATGTAGCAGATTTGAAAGAAAGCAGAGTTCTTATTTCATATAGCTCTGTTTCCACTTTCGCTAACTTTAACAAATCTCAGTAAGCAGCAATAGTTACACACTTGTATGATAATACAAACATAAATTTCTCCAAGTGTCCCAACTAAGTGCAGAGTCCCAGGACTGTGGAAGGTGCCACATATGCATATCATAAGATAGAGCCTTTGTTCTGGAGGGTTCACAGTTTAAAAGGAAAAACAGCCTAAAGGTGGGGAAGGAAGAATAATGACCACATTTTATAACTATGGAGCTAAAATGTTAGAGCTCAAGTAATTTGCCCAAAAATATATACAAAGTTTTTGTCAATGCCAGGAATTAAATCCCTATAGTAGATGTCTTATGCCAGAACTGCAACCACAGGGCCATCTCATCTTTTTTAGTGATTATTTTATCTTAAATAAAATCTACCATGCCATAGGAAGTTTGAGGGCTGTTGCCCACAATCACAAGGAAACATTGTGTCCAACTCATCCAAGCAGTTACATTTTTATTAAGCTCAAAAAGGTTTTTATAGCATCTTTCAGTTGTCAGAGATTGATGGCTGATGTCATGCTCATGATTGCTACCACTAGCCAACAATCTTGGCATGCAATGATGTGTGGGAATGTCATATTTAAGAAAATTTAATTTTGTGTTCTTTCCTGTTTTTCCATTTTGTTGCCAACCTCTGTCATTCCAGTACTTCTCCACCTAGGACAAGTCCCACAGACTTCATTCCAATACTTCTCCACCCAGGACTAGTGCTAACAGAATAGATATTTAAAGGACTTCTGCCCATTTCCTCAAACAGCCAGCAACCCAATTTGTCTTGTTATGGAAAGATGCTTCCAAAATTAGACCTCCCAATGGCTATCACAGTCCCCTGGGTCTGTGCCTTGATGTCAGCTGCAATACAGCACAACTTAGTTGAGGGCTTTGGAATTGAATGGGAAATCTGTAGCAGAAACTAAATTCCCTTGGTGTTCACTCTGAAGAGTTGTTGGATGCCTTCAGTTTGCAGCAACACAGTTATAAAAAAGAGAACTAAATAACTAAATAAATATGTCTTTCAGAAAACAGAGGGTCCAGCTCATCTGAGACTGTTTTCAACAGGCTTCCTGAAGGCCCTGAAACAAAGTAGTCATAAAAGACATCCTATATGTAAAACCTGCATAAGAAAAAGTGACAATCTAGGACAAAATTATGGGGATGAACCTGTCACATCCTCATAATAAAGATGAACAGTGCCAGTTTTTTTTAAAAGAATAAAGAAATTTGTGTAAAACAAGATCATTACCTTTAAAGCCTTTCTAGTAACTGGCTCTTTCCCTGCCTATGAGTTTCCTTTCCAGAGTATATCATAGGCTGCTCTTTTAGTAGTTTCTCTTTCCATCTCAGGACTGGAGCACCATCAGGTAGCAGCTTAATATTTCTTTGAGTGATAGCACCTTTATAATGTGAGGCATTACATCTATTTGAGACACTACCTTAGGAAAGTCAATGGTTGTTTGGAAATATCTGCTACTCTGATGCCTTTGGAATGAACTTAGATGATTGCCTGAAAGGTAGATAGAGAGGAACAACACTTAACTTTGAATAATTCATCACTGGTCTCTGAGACTGACAATGTTTCTGTGGTAGTCTGTGTTTTGACACACGGTAGATTGATACTTTGATAAAAGAGACCATATGTGCAAAAGCGTAAAGCCTGCTTTTGCTAGGCTCCGTTCTGGGGATAAACTGTGTATTGGTTTAGATCCTATCTTGTGCCACTGAAGTCAGTTGTATTCCATGAGGAAATAAGCCAGGCCAACAGTTGAACTCTACTCCTTCTTATTTTTTCCTAATTCTATGGAAATGACCGAATCTCTAGCAGCAGCTTTTGCAATAGTGACATCAACCACCTTTTGTCTCTCTTATTTTAATTTTTTTGCTCCTAAGGTTTTCTTCCTCAGCTTCATTCTGGGTCATTACTTCCACACTGTGTAAGATATTCATACAAATGAAGAGAGCCATTACCAGGGACTGGCTATCACTTCCATAGCAACAAGAGTATCACAAAAAAAAAACTAAAAAAAAACAAAAAAACCCAACACCAAACCAAAAAACAAACAAACAAACAAAAAACCCCAAAAAACCACAAAACCCAAAGAATTACCAATACAAAACCAGCAAAAGGCAATTTTCCATTCCCACCATTTCCAAGAATGATCTCAATTTTCATAATACAGTGTTTATAATATTTTTAACACCCTAGGGATATGTCTGAACAAAAATAACCATTTCTATAAGGTTCTTTGCCACCCTATTACTACTTGTTTATTTTGCAACAGCAAAATAAAAAGGAAATATATTCCAAACCACAGCTCTAAATCCAAATACCGTCAAGTCTGGGAGATACTTGAAGCCTGTGCCCAGATCTGATTATATATATTTTTCTTCAGCTGGTCTCTTTTTTATAATGGGCTAAATACTTCAAGCAATTGGCAAGTCTTCCAAATACATAGTCCATGCCAGGCATTTTGAACTGCAGAAGTATGAACCTCTATGCCTTTCTAGATGTTACTTTCCAGTATCACAAAACATGCTTTTTGGGAGAGGAAGGTTTTAAGAGTCAAATATAGATTAGGCTTCAGCAAGGAGATGGAGGGACTGTTGTACCCCAAGGTAGAGAGGGAGGGAATACCTGACTCATTTCATCCCTAAACTGTGCAAAACAGAGAGGGCCACAGCCTCAGCTTTCTCCCTGGGGTCTCCCTGGTACCTCCAACAACCATATAAGTAAGTAAAAAGTAGTTCTTAATTAGGATTAGAGTCCTGTTTCATTTAAGGGGAATGTAGGAAGGGGTAAACTACATTTGCTTCACCTTCTGAAAGAAAAGAAAACCAAAACACTTTATGTTTTACTACAATCACCCAGGCATCATCTGCCAAGCACCAGGCATCCCAAGTTCACAGTTTTAGGCTGTTGCCTAGGTGGGGTGTATGCCTCCATGTGGATCTGTATGTTGAGCAGATAATTACAGTTTATTGAGGTGGGTCATGATATGGCTTTTGCTTTTCAGGAGAGAAGTATACAGGAAGCTGACAAGTCTTTACCCTACACATGCTTGTACACAGTACCTGGATGCTTTCCAGCAGCTGGAGAAATATTGTGTCTACCAAGAAGATAAAATACCTCAGCTTCAGGATGTCTCCAGATTTTTAAAAGGTCAGTCATTATGATCTATGGTTTACTCTAGAGTTTCCTGAATGTGTTTGTACACCACATACACACACAAACCATCTCACAGTACCCAAGATGGTGAGCAGAGCTGTTTAGTTATAGAATTTCCTGTGCAAGATGAGCTGTTACACCAGATGTTGATACCAGGCACATTTAGGGACCAAGCCATAAGTTTGTTTTTGCTCTGTGAGTGGCTGCAGTTGGTGTAGCACTGACCACCTAATTTCAGTACTAGCAGCACTACAGCCACAGCAGCACACTGCTCAGCATGATTTCCACACACAACTGTCTGAAAGCCCTCCCTCTTTAGTTCCTCCAACTCAAACTATGACCAAGACATTGCCATTTTTAGGGAAGATTGAACTGTTCAGTGACAGGTTTTGTTTCCCCTTTAAGGTAAGGGAATGGAGGCCTGGCATAGGAAAAGCATCTCTCATGAGTGTCATTTTATCCACTGTATATTGTATTGTAGGAATTCTTCTGTGTATGTATTTTTTATTTTCTCATGTGTTTTTCGCTTCTATTGAACTACCCATCTTACTTGCCTCCTGTAGTAACTGGGCTGATAAACATCTTTTCTCATGGAGTAGTTGATCTCATTTAATTCATACAGTGGCTATCAGAGAGGTCCAAAAATCTTGTGATGCTGATTTGATTAACACAGATACTCATAATGTTTAAGTGAAACAGATGATTTCAAAGTGAGACAATTTAGGATAATGTAAGGATATCTTGTCATATTATTTCTGTTGCTCGTGTTGGTTGACACAATTTGATTGTCTGGCATCTGGGACTGCTAATTTCTTTTGTAGGCTCTGTTTCTAAGTTTTCTCTATGGCATACAAATTGTCCCAGTGCATATAACTCTGAAAATTTGTGAAGAACATCTGGGAGGATGTTCACAATGAGTTTTAACTCATCTACTGTAAACACAGTGTGTCTACTGTAAGCTGTCAGAACTGTTCTGACTGTGAATAAGAATCAGACATGTCAAAGGCACTTCATTCCATCTTCAAATGGGTGTCTAAGGAAAATGGAAAGAATGGCTTTTGGGAGCACTGGTCCTATCCTCATTAAACTGCCAACAAAATCCAGATTAGTTTAGTCTGCAGGCTTTGAAAAGATTATGCATAGATGGAACATCGTTCATTCAGAAGAAATGCGTTTACAGCTAGCTGAAGTTAAGTCTGAGTAAGCTATTTTGGTCTCATTATATGGGGCTTTGACCTGGTATCTTACTTCAGTGATTCCCTCTAATAAAGTCATTTCACTATGCAGAATACTTTCTAGGTTAGGATAAACACTGACATTATTGCAAGATCATGTTATAACCATCCACACAGCCAGCTAAGATTCCATCTTCTCTTTCACTGAGCAGTAGCTGTGAACTCAAGCTAGACTTTTGGCTAAAATAAAAATGGAACTTTAAGATCTATCTAGTGTTACCTAGCCTGCTAGTGAGGCTGGTTTGAACAGAGATGCAATGCACATTATGAGTATTTAATATTTACCTAAAGGGAATTTAAATGGTTAAACATGTGATGATTTAAGTGGTAAATGTTTCTCTATCGAGTTAACTAGATGAACCTAGGCGTATCTTTCTTTCTAGGAAAGAAGTTTGGATTTAGGCATTCATTTTTAGGCCAAGAATTAAGTTGTACAGATCAGTTTAGGTCAAACACTCAAGACCTTTTCTTCAGAAAATTTTCATTTCAGAGATCTTTGAGCAGCACATCCAATTAGCCATAGCCCTGGTTTTCTACTGATTTTTGGTATCTTGAGCAGTAACAAAATAGAAGTTCCAATTTAGATAATATTACCTTCAGCAAATAACATTTTTCCTATGGCTTTTCAAGGCAAGTGGCCAAGTCTGTTCCATCAGCAGACTGTCTGATTCACTGGCCTATATTTAAAAGGTCTTCTCAGGGAACATAAGCTGTAATGTTCATTTTCCTTCCTACTCCTCTGACATAGATGCTAAAGCAATATAAACTTCCCTAGATTCTTTCATAGTGCTTCCAAAATTGGCCTTAGTTAAGGCTTGGTTCTCATCTGATATATTTTTCAGCTGGTGCAGTTTTCACTTTATTCAGACTCAGAATTCAGCCCAAAGAGGACCAGATTCTGAGCTTTTCACATTCCTCTGCAATGACTTAATATGGCATCAACACTGAGGGAGTACCCCTCTTGTGATAGCTCCTGCCCAGAGCCTGAGGAGCTAAAGCTCATGGTCTGTGTGTTCCCCTAGACACCCTACTTTAACAAGGGAGACAGGAGAACAGTAAGCTGCCTTACAGCCACTTCTGATTTGCTGGTTAACTCCAATGACTTTGCTCAACATTTAGACAACGATAAAGACATAACCTCCATAGCTGCCTAGTCTCTTACATTGTCAGGTAGAAGCATTCCTTTCTGTTTGTTCTAGGTTTTATTGTTGGTTGGTTGGTTTGGTTTTGGTTTTGCTTTTTTTTTTTTTTTGCCTGTATAGCTTCAGATGTTTTGTCACTTCTTCCAGCAAAGCCTTTCCCCACACCCTCCTGTCTTTTCTTCTATCTCTTTTTTTTTTTTCTTTATTTTTTTAATGAAAAAAATGTTAGTAGCCAGACAGAGCAAGACAAGAAATGCTGGAAGAAACATTAAAAACCAAACTAGAACAAATCTTTTAAATGGCTTGGTTTCTGGGTGGGATTTTTTGTTTGTTTGTTTACATAAAATAAATTAGGTTCCAGGCTTCATGACACAATAGACTATGGATTGAGATGGAAGCAAAAAACCCATTCCTGAATATTTTAAAATGTAGTTTTATGCTTTAAAGAAGATGAAATGTCATTTATGGGAGCTAAGAATGCAACACAGATTTTGAATATAGGACTTCAAAAAGATTATCATTGGCTCTCTTTTAAAGCAGTGATTTTCAAGTTTCTTAGCTTTGCAGACCACCAACATGTTTCCCATGGAAATGTAGATTTTATATCCTGCTGAACATAGGATTGGTTGTTTTTTTTTTTTTGGTCATCTCTCACTGAACTTTTTGTAGTAAAGCAGGGTGTCCTGGGATAACACTGATAGCACAAGCTGAAATCATTGTGCAAATATTGCATTCTTCTACCTGTTCTATGGACACATGCAGAATAAGCACATCAGTGGTGGGCTATGTGGTTAGTTTCAGTCAAACATAATGATGGAAAAAAACCCCAAAAAACGGAGGGGAAAAATAGGTGAGGGCATTGATGGAAATTTTGATGTTAAATGGTTAAGAGCCAAATTCCAGCAGCTTTTTCTCTGACAAGGACCTATTTGCCCTTTCTACTGCATGCTTCCAACAAGGTCCGTGCAGAAAGTTAAAATTGATAGCAAGTGTTGTCACTGCTGACCTATTTTATACAAACGGAACATGCACTGGCAAAGGGAAATGAAGTTGAAGAGTATGCTTTAATTCTACCCTTCGGGTATGTTGAACTAGGCCCACTGAGGAACAGAAGAATTGCTCAGACAAAAGCAGATCCATGATCCACTTACTTCTGTCTTCAACAGTGTAAGGTACCAGGGGTTTCAGTACAGGGAATAAGAAAGTCTGCAGCAGAGGTCTAAATAGTAATCTAGCATTACGCAAGGTCCAGGAGTTCTCAGGAAAGGGTAGGGTTAGGTTATGTCCCTTATCTAGCTCCTGTTTTTCTTCTACATATGCTATACAAGAAATGGAGAGAGAACCCAAGAATTAAGACTAGCCAAGCATGGGAATGCAGGTTCTGTCTCTTGCTTGATCATTAGGGTCAAGACACAGGGATCAAACACATCACTGATACGTGGGACATAGTAGATAAATGTCTGTAAATGTGCTAAAATGTAAACTGGGATAGGCAGTACTCCCATACCTAATATCATTGCTGTATGAACATGTGAAGGATGGATGGCTTGATGTTTTGATCTTGTAGTGGTTTGAGCCTTGACAGTACAGGGGCACGTGGATAATGCTAATCCAGGATGTTTCTACTATGCTTAAATAGAGGGAACTCCTTCAACAGAGCACAAAGTTCCTCTGAAACTGCTTACCTGAAGTAAATGTGCCATAAATGTGCCTGAATTCAGTCTCACTTTCCTTTGCAGAGAGAACAGGTTTCCAGCTGAGACCAGCTGCAGGACTGCTGTCAGCTCGTGACTTCCTTGCCAGCCTGGCATTTCGTGTCTTCCAGAGCACACAGTATATAAGGCATTTCTCTTCTCCTATGCATTCCCCAGAACCGTAAGTTTGATGCCCTCACACAACTCTGTCCTTCTGAATGTGTTGGGGATGATTCTCTTGGGAACAGCTCTGGAGCTCTATCCAGTAGTCCACAGAATGAAACAATTTGTCAAACTGGTAGCTGGAGAATTAGAAGGGGAAGTCATGCATGAGAGGGTGTGGGTCTCTGTCTCTCTTGCAAAGTTGTCTGGGGAAGGAAAAGACTGGAGAATATCTGGTTTAATCTTTTCATCCTGCCTTCAGTTACCATCTGCTGGAGTTTCATTCCCTGCTGTGAAACTCTCCCAGTAAGTGCTGGCCAGACAGCAGCAATTACATTTCATGAGAAATTACAAGTTTGCACAGACACTGTTGTTGTATGCTGTGACAAAACAGGGCCTTTCAAAGATGTTGTGACATAGGAGAATAACTGCCTGTGCCATCCCAAGTGAGACAATACCCAAGGTAGTGGGGGGCAGCTGGGTTCCCATGGCAGAAAGGAATGCCCCATCATGCTTGTTGCAGAGCCAGGCCAGGTATGGAGGCAGCTGTTGTGGACCAGACCTCACACTAGCTCCCTTTGGGGCTTTACCAGCTAAAGTCCTTCATGGGAAGTCTGTGTAGGTCAGTAAAAGAAACCTTTATTAAATATGAAGGTAATTTTTTTTTCCCAGAGACTGTTGCCATGAGTTGCTGGGCCATGTGCCCATGCTAGCTGACAAGGACTTTGCTCAGTTCTCACAGGTAAGAAACTTGTTCTGCTGCTCTTTCTTCAACTGCTCTGGGTAGCAGGCCAGATGAGCCTCAAAGCTCACTAAGCCTGAAAAGCTATTTTAAGACTTGATTGTGCCTGAGTCACAACCTCTAGGGGTGGTGGGCTAGCAGTGCCCTGGGGGACATCTGCTCCAAAGGAGTGATAGCACTGCTCCTAATGGACATTGGGTAAAAGGAAGGGCAAGAAGTGCTTGTGGGACTTTTCTGTGGGAGGGTCATGTCAGTCTGCAGAAGGATGCCAGTGGATCCTCCACGGTGGTGTGTGTTTGAGTTATAGCGACCGTGTGATTCCCCTGGCTTCCTGTCCTACACCACATGAACCTAACCAGCAACAGCCATCAAGCCCGCAGGCTTGTCTCTGGATGCACATTTTTATCTCACATGATATTTTAATTGTGTCCATCACCATGTCATTTATCAGAGTTGTTTTTTCCTTTTACAGCTCACCAGATTCTCACAGCATTGCTCATACTGGTGAGGAAGCTCCAAAAGCAAACAGGGATTCTTTGTACAATAAGGGGCTGTTTAATACGAGCGGTCAATGTCAGACCCAAGTGAACTCAATGACCTCTTATAATTAGAGACCTCAAAACTATGAATGTGCCTCAAAACAATGTGCAGAGGGAAGAAAATAACTCATATTCTAGGCTTATCAATCAGTAGGCAGTGTGGAAACTGACAATAAGAGCAGAGAGGTTACATGATGTAAATCTCCATCAGAATATCTTGAAAAGAAAACTAATTCACCTCATTCTAGGTAGTTTCCAGTTGTATCAACTTGGATGCATGACAGTCATAAATACTGGGTACTATCAGATTCAGATGAGTAGTATTTAAAATGTTCTAGTGGCCTGTAATTTATTGTGGAAGAAACCCCTTCAGTTCAGTTTAATATCAGAACTGAAGACACATTAGAAATAAGAGATTATAGTAATTTCAAAACTTTCAGCTTTCCTCTTTTCCCATCTATAACACTTACTATACAACATGAGATGACATTAAATGAAATTTCAAACTTCACACTATTTTTCACAAAGTATTTTCACAGCTGAAATTCACTCCATAGAAGTTCTCTTTTATTCTATTCAACATGAGATGATGAACGGTGAAAATGCCCTAACTTTGTTTGTTTGCTGAACGATATGGCTTCTGGAATAGTTAAGAACTTGAGATATCTACAGATTCCTATTGTGAGAATAACACAATCCGATGTTTATAGTTACAGCTAAAGATTGGTATGCAGAACCAAGGACACTGCTCAGTTCTGAGGAACTGTCCTCCCCCCTTCCCCCCCCCGATAAATAGCGGACACAGATCAGAGTAAACAGAATCCTCTCTGCACAGATCTGAACCACTCACAAGGGCTGTCTCATGAGAGACAGAAAGGTACTGACAAAGATAAAACCCACCTTGCTATTCTTTCTTCTTATGACTCCCTATAAATCTTTGCCATGCATAGTCCAGCAATAAGCCAAGAGATGGTTAAACTTTACACAGTGAACACTGAGGACAGAACACTCATCTAATGTGGCTCCCAGTGGTATGTAGCTGGGGGCCAGGGAGAGGTAGGCATCCTGGAAGCCATAGAAGGTCATTTTGGGTGACAAAAACAATGAATAGTTCATGCTATTCATGCTAGAAATGATGTGATCCTCCCCCTTCCCCTCTTTCTCTCCCTTGGGCTGAATAATCATGCTAGTGTAACACTGCCTGCTTGCTTACTTGCTTTAGGATATTGGACTGGCTTCCCTCGGCTCATCTGAAGCGGAGATTGAGAAACTGGCCACAGTAAGTGCAGATGGCAGTTTTATATTGGAGACAACCTCCAAACAACTTGCTCCATATCCCTCACTGTGAGGGGAAGGTTCTCCAGATTAGCTCTGAAAAAAGGGAACATCAGCAGGATTCTCTCTCCTTCTCACCTACAGGTTAGGGAAGCGGGACTGGAGTCCCTCTGGGAGAGCTCAGAAATATGTGATTCCACCAGAGGAAGGGTTTGTACTTTTTGCTTCTATAGAACAATATCAGTGAAGCTGAGTTTCTACAGTTTCAGCAACAGGAGGGTCCCAATTCACCTTCCATATTCACCTAGTGAATGCCCAATTTTCTCCCACGTGAGGTGCACAGAAACATCAGAATTTGGTTCACGCTGTATTCATTAATTTCACAAAATAGGTGAAAATAAATTTAAGAGCCTGGGTAAGGCTCATTTAGGAAAGGGGGTGATGGTAGAAGACTCCCTACTGAAATGTCTTTCCCATATCATGGCCCCAAAGTGAAGTGGAGCGAGGCACTGTCTGAGGGCGATTATGGGTCAGCTAAAATCTGTCTGCATGGATCCATCCTTGGGTCAGGACTAGGTGAGACTAGCAGAGCTTTTATACTTTAGAGAACAAAACATATAAGTGCTGAAAATTCCATAGCATCATCCTGGTCCTGCGTGGTGATGTGAGGGAACTATATGGGAAGAGGCAGTGACATGTCCACATTTCCTCTGCAGTTTCACCTCTCTGCACTTCAAGAGGCTGGAGAAAGATTCAGATCCATGTCTTTACTAGCAGTAAAAGAATTATGTGTCCCGGAGTGCTATTTTCCATCATTACCCAAGTCTAGTGAGACTGAGTGAAGGCCAATAGCTTACATACCATTGGTTTGCAAGCATCCTGGACAGGCTAGGACCGGATTAGAGATAGGGATAAGGTCAGAAGAATGATTTATTACATCTGAAATTGTTGTAGTACCATCTAGGGGCTGGGCAGGTAGAACAAGGACACTTTTTTGAATAGGCTACATGCAGTTCAGGATCTGCGAGAATACAACTGTGTAAAAGCCATTCAAGTATTCTGTTCAGTAAATATATTCTGAATCAACAGATCAGTCTTCAGTAGTTTAAAAATTGGACATGTGATCTAGGCTTATTGATTAGGTTTCTTCACTGGAAAGTGAAGACAAAAATGAACCTGTAACATACTTACTATCCTGGTATAGATGTCAGACATAAATTCTTTTTCCTCTATGGATGCCCTTGTGTTTCTCTCTTTATTATAAAGAGAACATAAGTAACTAGCTTGGATGAAATTACAACATTACAGCTAACTGTATTTCAAGGGGCTTAACTTTGCTTGTCAATATGGTCTATAACATTTTTAATGCAAACTTCAAAATGCCATTATTTCTTTCAGTCTCTGGACTTCTCTAAGCATGTAGATCCATGCACAACAGTTGGGAAATCTCCAGTGTTAATTTGTACAAAGTGTAAAACTAGTATAATATTTTGCACTCTGTTAAAACAATGAGAGCTGAAAGCCAAATACAAGATATATAAGGAAAAATTTAAAAAAATTCCTCTTCCTCCCATGTCTCGTTTTCCAGACACAAAGACCTTCCTCAAAATGAGGAGATACTCGAAAGATTTTTCACTGTGAAGAATCATGATTATTAATACAGTAACAATGCAGAATTATCAGATGAACTTTAGAGAAAGCATCTCAGGATTCTGCAGAAAGAAATATCCTGGCATGCTGATTCCTAGTGGTAATTTTTCAGGCTAAAACCACGTCATAAAAATCATAAGGCATGTGAAAGAGGGCAGAAGAAAAAGAGAGAAAGAAAGAAGCAGAACAGACAGAATAACAGAAGATTCTCACATTATTTTACAAACTGTCTTCAGTTCTTTGAGAAAGGTTCTGAGAACACAATACTTATGGCTAAACAGAAGCCAAGGTCCAACCCTGTTTATGAGGCATCAAAGACCTGTATGTCCCTAAAAGAACCTTGAAGAGTTGTGACACAAAGCCACATTCTTAAAATGTCTTATTTTTCCACGTTTTTCCTTTTCACAACACCTGTCCAGCTGCTCAGGGGTCAGGCTGTGTCCAGATTTATCGTCCACTGTCCATTTTCTTAGATGCTATCGTAAGGGAAGGGCTAACAGGCTGGCAGAGAGAAGAGTTGTTTTTATCCCACTACTGCCCAGCAAGTAAAGGAAGTATGGCCCTGATCACTCTTTATTGCAAGGAAAACCCCGAGGGATGTATCTTATTTTCTACCGGAGCATGAGAAAGATGTAATTGCTGTAATCTTAAAGGGTATTTTGTTGTTGAAGGATAAGTAATACTTCAACTCTTCTGAAGTGACAGACAAACAAGGGAAACTGTCCTTTCAAGCATCTTTCCTAAGGTTTTGAACCCTCTGTGGGGGTCTTCCTGTCCTTCTGAGGACTTTGCGTTGAAATCTGTCAGCTTCCACTGACTATATTGAAGCACAGGGCTAACAGGTTGCAGGGTAATTTGTAACATCTTCCAAAGAAAGACGGGAATAGGAATTTATGGTGTTATTTACCCACGTAATTATTATGAACAGATTGTTTGTCCCTTTTTTAAGAGTGATGGCAAGTTCTGAACTAATACATGTTATTTGTGTGAGTTATGTATCTTGAGAGAAAAAAAATGTTCTTAATTTATAAAACTATAAAGATACAAACATGATAAAGATAAAACTATGAAGATACAAATATATTAAGGACTAAGGATAAACAAAAATGAAAGGAAAAATTAGAAGCTTAAAAATTAACTGCTTGTTGAGACTGTTTTTCACAAGTTGTTCTTATTAACAGCTTTATTGGTTCACTGTGGAGTTTGGCCTCTGCAAGCAAAATGGATCCATCAGAGCTTATGGGGCAGGATTGCTGTCGTCTTATGGGGAGCTTATGGTATGTGTCAAATATATGGTATCAAAAGATTTCTACAGTATGGTTTTATGACCTCTCTAGTAACAGCAAAATATTGTTTCTTCACATAAACTAATACAATTTTAAATGCAGTTTTTTCTTTTGCAAAGAAATTCATTCCCCCATCCAAGAAGCTACTGAGTAGGGGGGGAAAGTACTGTAGGATTGTACTTGTCTTATTCCTAAAGAGGTGAAATGCAGCAGAAGCAACCATTTTATGAATGTATTAGGTTTTCCTCTTATTTCTGGCCAGCAGCAATAAGGTAGACTTAACATAAACACATGCACTTTTCTGAATTACTCACTAGAGGGCAATATTATGCCTATTATCAACTGCAATTTTTAATTATGCCATTGACTTTCCTGCACACAAGGATCAGCAAGGCACTGACTTATTGGACCAGCTAAAGTGTGTAGATGCTGTAAATAGCAAGGACACTAACAAAAGGAAAATGCTTTAGTACTTTACATTCCTAAATACATTTAAAAACTCCATTTTATGTAGGTGAAAATGTGCATTATGCAGATTTGATACTGCCCTGCCTGGTCAGATTAACTGAGTTAGTAAGATCCAAAGGAAAATAAAAAACACTCTTTTCAAGTATTTTTATAAATGAGAAAAAAAAAATCATGGGAGATATATTTTAAGCATAACACATACACACAACAGCCTAACAGCCAGCTACAGCATACATTCACATAGATCCATGGCTGGATTAGCACAGTTTAGACTCCCATAACTGGAGCTGGTTGGATTGTTGTGACAATAAACACATCACAAAACTCTCCTAGTGGTACACAAGTCAGCATTCCTTCCTGACAACAGAGAGAAGGAAGAAATTTTATTGTATCCCAAGACATTTCTAATAGGAGTCCCAACAAAGAGGCAGCTGAGAGTTACTAACAGAAAGGGGAACCCTCCCAGATACCAACCTTCATTTCGTCACCTGCCAATTTTAGCAATGGTTTACTCTCAATACTTGCAATTTGATGACTTTTGTGAGCAAACTCGCTGGTATATGATTCACAGAGTTTTCTCTCTTGATAAACAGATTTGCATTCTTATTAGTCCTTTAGAGAAATATTCCTTACTTTCTACATAGCAACCTGATCTTGCACCTGACTTCATGAAGATGAGCAGAAGTGTGCTAGCACTATCACAGCACTTGTCTGTAGGACAGTGAAACACATTGCTTTGAAACAGCAGGTCAATGACTTCCCTTACACACTAGGTTCCAATGCAATGCTCTGGTTTGCATGCCAGTCTTTTCCAGGATAAGGCAGAAGCTACTATTTTTCTGAGAATCCTTCAGTACTTGCTATATTCACAGCCAAGAAACAGGAAACAGTCTTGCTTTTATTTACCTGGTAAAAACAAAAAGGTCCAGTGACAAAGCTCATTTCAAGACAATATTTATTCTACTCTGCCTGTCAGGATACTTCATCATTTTGAATCAAATGCATTTGTATGTTAAACAGGATACTGAAGGGCAGAGGTAATCATGTCTCCAATTCCTATGTTGCCTTCATAGTAATACGCACGACAGAATCTATTTGCATGATATTGCCTCCTTCTTTTGTTTCATCTTGACAAAGATTAAGGCAAAAGTTGCACTAGGAGTTCATACTTTTGGTGGCTGGAGTTGAGGGCACTTGGCTTGTGCTCTCTCTCTTCCCTTTCTACCCTTTTCTTCACCAGACACCAACAAGCTCTTCTGCTTTTGATTATAACAGGTTAGAACTATTTGTTCACAAAACTGTGCTATACAACACAAAATTATATCTGCATCTCAAATTTGCTGCCTCTAAGGTTGACAGTGGGAGTACTCACTGTCCTTGAGTTGATAAATAGAAAATTCTTGTAATTAGTCTTATAATCAGCAGTGGTTGGGTAATGATGCTGGATAAACTTTTGATACAAGTGAGTCCACCTAGGTCTTAATCCATCGTATTACTGAAATTACACACAGAGCTGACATTTATACTCAATAGGTAATGAAGAAGGATCACCCTCTTCCACGAGTGCATCCACCTTGGTTACATAACACCTAAGACATCTGAAGATGGGCAAGCAATTCACCAGCAATACTGCCATGTGCCCTGTACAATCTCTATGTAAGCAATCCCTATGTGATGCTCTTCACTTTGAGCATCAGAAACTGCTTGTACACAAAGCAATAGTATCCATGGCCTTAAAATGCTGAAGTTTCCTTTTACAGTTGACATTTATCTCACAGACTTTTATTGGGAACAAAACTGAAAATACATAAAGGTTTCCATTTAATCATTCTAGTCCACATTAAGCGTCTGATTCTAACTGGTATGGACAATGGCAGTGTGAGTAAAATGCTGAGGTCCTGTGCCTAAGCACCTGCTAACAACTTGAAAATGTATACCAACTGCTTGTTTTGAAGGTGAAGAACAAAATCATGTGCAGTGCAGTGTCTATTTCATAGCAGGGATTTAATTTTTTTTTTTTTTTTTAGAAATACAGCAGTGGCTAGGCAGTTTTGTTAGAGATGAAGACTGCAAGACAGGGAGGCTTAAGACAGCCTTCAGTTTCTTACAAAGCCCATTTCACAGTCTTAGAATTGTTCTGAGAAGCTCTAGAGAAGTTTTGCTACTGCCTGGTAGAAAGCCATTGCCCATCCAGTCAATTATCTGCCAGTCTTTTCAGTATGGGCCCAGATATGGGCTCATGCATGGTGCCCCTAAATTTGGTTCCATGTCATTTAGGCCACCGTTGTATTTTGCACTGACTCACAGCAGCTCACATGATGGAGGAGACAAGCTGCAGTAGCCTGTGAAAAGGAGGGGTTTTCTCATCCCTAAAAGCTTCTAAACCAGGAGTAGCAGGGTGATTTGGTCACTGAGGAAGTTTCACAGTTTAACTCTGGTCTGGCAAATAAATGAATGACAGAGCTCTCTATTAATCCCTCTCTTTTTCCCTGTAGGGGAAGGAGAGAATAAGGGAGATAAACTTACAGGTTGGAAACAAAACTAAACAGATTTAATGGAAAAAGTAGTGATGAAAAGGAAAAAAAAATGAAGTATGTACTAATATATTCAAATATATACAAAAGCAGGATCGTGTTTTCCCTTCTCCAGCCCCCCCACAGTAATGCTCACATCACCACCAAGGCTGCAGGGCAGGCCCTGGAAATGTCCCAAGCTCAGCTCTTGAAGACAGTGGAAGACAGGAACTGAATGCAGGAATTCAGGGATTCAGGAGGGCAGATGAACAGATGGAATCCCCTCAGGGCAAATGCCATTGACAAAGATAGCTTAACCCTAGAGATCCTTCAAATTCATATTGCGTATGATGTGTAGCGGATGGAATACTTCAATTGGCTAATTTTGGTCACCTGTCTACTCTGCTCATCCCCAAAGAAGGGTTGCAGGTATGACTCCTTTACTCCCTTTTGTTTCCAGAGCAGAAGATATTTTTCAGAATCAAGCAGAGGCCTTGTAACAGAAACATTGAGCATTATCAGTCCTAGAAGAAGACACTGGGTGAAAAACATGCTGTTAATGGCATCAAGCACAGCTACTTAGAAAGGACTTAACTGAAAAGTAAAATCACCAGATAGAAAACCAGTTCTATCTTGGCTCAAATCAGGATAGTAGACAATAAAGGCATGAGTTACTAAGGCAAGGTGGTTGGCTACAAGAAGCTAACATCTAACCAGCTGGAGACAGTGAGCAGCAGTATGTCCAGCTACTGTTATATGAGAATTTAGCATCAGCAGGGATCTTGGGAACATCCCTAAGCTGTGGCCTGGAATGTAGGTGTGTGACTGAAACCCAGGGAACCACATCATGACTAGGAAATCTTCACAATGTTTTCCTCCTCTCTGCAGCACCCACTCTGACCTGTCTGAACTCAGCTTCAAGAAGTTATTTTCTGTGAATAAGCTGGTCCTGTCCAAACTCAAGACATAACTTAGGAGAAAGGCAGAGGATTAGATGTAGAGCCAGACACCCTCTGCTCAAGACTTGCACTTGGTTCTGTGTTATTCAACAAGGCACTTAGTGACAGCAGTGAGGTATCAGAAGGGACAGAATAACAAGACCCAAGTCTAAACTGAACATTTGTAATGGGTCTGACTGCTGGCCAACCTTGCCTCCCCTGAACTGTAAGAATTTCTCCTCAACAGTTCTTGGTATTGCACTGTTTATTTCACTATACTCTGTCAGCTGTTCTACATTATCCAAAATGCTTCTCCTGTTAATACTCAGCTGGACTCTCTCCTACATACTGTAAAATCTTATGTCTCATACCACACTTCTGGCAGCATTCAGTGCTACATATGCTTTTCTTGCAGCACAACAAGTACTTAACTTGAAGAAGACTTTAAGGCCATCCGGTTTCATGCTGAACTTCCACTGAAATCAATGAGATTCCAGTTCTGCTTCAACATTGACAGCATAGAGGACCACTGTCAGGTTCTAAGTTTGTAAAATCTTCTCCCACTAGTCCCCAGAGCTTCGTACATTATAAAAGCAGCCTCACGTTTGTGTATACCATCGATCTTGGATTGCATGATGGAAGATTCTTTTAACAGAGAACAGGAAAGAAACAGGAAAGAACAGGAAAAACAACATCTTTTAACATATTTTCTTTTTTTTTTCTTAAGGTCCTGTATTAATTTCTACACCAGTTCTGCATCAAATTGGCCTACTAGTTAAGGCAGTGAAGGAGAGTTAAGTCTCAGTTCAGTGAATCATCTAAAAAAGTGTTTAAAGATAGCGTCTGAATTTTCTCTGTTATCAGATTGAGCTGAAAGTCTTGTGAAGGGTCACCCACTCTTACCAGTTATTTATAAGCACCATGTGAGTTGGCATTTGGATCTTAAGATACTGAAGGGAGCCTTCTGAAGGCTGGGGAAAAACAGAGAAAGACATACAGGCAGATCTTAAAGAAGAGGTGGGTACTAAAAGACTGTCTTTAGGTGGATGGAGCCCACAATGCAGGCTAAAGGTAAAAAGAGAAGTCTTGATGTTGAGTGGGACAAATTGCCTTTTTTCCTTTTTGTTTGTACCCAGAACACTTCACCAACGTCTCCATGACACGCACTGACTTGGTCGTTTGGGGGCCATACAAGCTTTTAGATATACTTGTGGTGCAGTTTGAATGTCATTGTGGCTGAATTAAACTTGGGTTTCAGGGATGGAAAGACTGCACAGGAACTTACTTTAAGCCTGAGCTGAGCTGATTTTCCTGCATCCTAGAGTACCTAGAGGTACTAAACAACCAGCACCAATACCCATGCAATCCCACTGTCACCAGCTCTGCTACTGCCTGAGTTAAAGGTATCTCCAGTATGCATAAAGAACTGATAGATTTGACTATGGACAGCAGCATGGACATGGGTGGCTTCCATAATCCTCCTGTCTGCCTGAACAGGCAATGTAGAAGAACCTCAGAAGGATATACAGAAGAACCTCTGTCGGCCCAAAGCACAAACATGCACACACAGAGTACAGTGTGTATTTAGATCCTGGGTTTCAGGGAAGATTTTAGGCTGCTCAGCTGGCATTGGTACTGTGCAGAAAATACCAGGAGAGTTGTCTGCTCTTCAGCTCAGCAGGAAATGTGAGATTTGTGACATGGGCTGGGGACTTTGAAATAGTGCCATACAGGATTGTGAATATTCTGTAGTACATGTTGAAAAAAGAGCAGCATGATATTATTTTTTCTTCAAGATATTCTGTTTGGGGTTGGCATGAACTTCCCCCTCCATGTCTGGGAATGTAGTTATGATACTCAATAGTACATCACTGTAATGCAGGCAATATATCAGATTTTTTCTTTTAAAAAATTACTTATTATTTGGTTTATTAACTGCTAATTATAAAAAGCAGTTTTCACCTGTGAAAGACCATGACTTGATGTTGCCTTTATTCCACAAAGAGCATTTGACAGCCCACAAGGCACTAATTCTTATGTTCATTCAACTGCTCTCACCTGTGCTATTCCTGTTTCAAAGTATGCTTTATCAAACAAGCCAGAGTACAAGCCTTTTGATCCAGAAGTGACTGCAGTTCACCCCTATCAGGATCAAGCCTTCCAGCCTGTCTATTTCATAGCAGAAGATTTTGAAGATGCCAAGGCCAAGCTTCAGTAAGTAAAGTGTTTGTGAGCACTTGCACTGAGGAGGGCACACTGGCTAGAATCTTTATCTCACATCTACCACTTCTGTGATAACCATTCCAGACTGTCTCACTCCACCCTACAGTGGGTTTTTTTACAACAAAGTTAAACATAAAATTGCTTACCTCAATGTGATTAATGGAAAATCCTAACTATATATTGCCATGGCCTCTGCCGTGCTTCAACTTAGCAATGCCTCAGAAGGCAAGTTCTGAGGTAAATTCTATACCTGAATAGTAAGAGTAGGGTGCAGTCCCACAGCTGGGGTGCCCATGTGCTGGCCAATACAAATAGGAGATGGTGAGGAACTGACTTACCCAAGGTCACACTGAAATTTCATAGCAGACTCAGGAGTTAACACAGATCAGCAGAGGACTTAAAAACAAGATTGCCTTTCTCCTCTGATAATATATGCACAAGAATGCAGAATCAGCACTCTCAAGCAATCAAATTTCTACAAAGTAGCTGACTGAAACCTGAATAGCATTATTTCAAATTAGCTTGAGGTGTTTCTAATTGCATTTCTTCGACTATGTTGTGTTATGCAGTAGGGATTTTGTCAAATTTTATTATTTTTTTTTTTAGTCCAAACAAGGTTTAAACTCTGGTCTTTGACTTCAACAGTTAGATTAACATGACCAGTTCTGGCTGGAGGCAGGAAGCTGGTTGTGGAGCTACTGAGGAGCACGTAGGAACTGAAATGAGGGATTTATTAGAGGAAGAGAACCTGGATCAGGCTTTTTCCCTCCCCTCTTCAATCCAGGAGCAATGTCTACTGAGGTTATAGCAATGGCAAATTAGGCCCCTCATCTTACATCTGAAGGCTCACATTAAATTATTAATGTGTGTAAAGAGGTGGCTTAGAACTTACTGGCAAAAGAAGAGGACTTTCAAGAGCATTTGACTAAGGCAAACCTGAAAAGAAATCAAAAGGACAAGGAATACACCATTCTCAGACTTGAAGATTTTCATACATTTTTTTCCAGATAGTTGTGCAGCCAAAGCTGCTCAAAATAACTGATGGCAAAGGAATCTGTCAGAAAAGGAAACATAAGGTAACATCAGCACAGGAGGTTCCTACCAGCATGTTCATAATGGAAATGTTGTCGGAAATGGCAAGCAATCATGTTTTTTTCTTTTAATAGAGACAGCAAAATAGCCCAGGATGCCTAGGATCAACAGGTTTTTAAAATTTTATGCAGAAAGAGCTACTCCAGGTTATTTCTTGGAAGTGAAGGCAGAAGACATACTGTGCTCCTGCATTCCTCAGCTTGTGGTTGTAATAACACTGGATTGTGTCAACGCAGAGCTGTAAGAGCAAAGACAGCTCTGATCCAGCCACACTGAAAAGCAGGTGCTGCAGATCTTTTGGGCAGCAAGTAGTTCAGCCATGGGGAAGATGTACTGCACCAGACAATGTTAAGGAGTAATAGTGAGGAGGTATTCCAGTAGCTTCTGCTCCTTGATAAGTCCATGCCTACATACTGAGAAATTAGGTCCTGAAGGTTTTACACTTTGGGAAGTGGCTTTGGAATTAGCAGTTCTGTCTTCTTCCCCCACAGAAACTACGCTATGAAGATCAGGAAGCCTTTTTCTCTGCACTATAATCCATACACCAGCAGCATAGAGGTTATGAACACACCTCAGAAGGTCAAGAGGACACTCCATCAAATCAAAGAGGAAGTGAAAAACCTCTGCTTGGCCCTTGAAAACCTTTCTTAAAACTACAGCAGTACATCTCACCTGGCACAGAGATACCTGTAGGTGGTTCCAGCACTTGAAGATTTAGCGATGAAGTTGTATTTGTACGCAAAAATCTTTAGCCCACAAAACAGCTCTGTCATGCTAGTTCTTTCACTGTAGTTTAGGCTGCTGACTTCACCACATTGATGACTTTTTACTGAGTAGGCTTTAGTGACAAACAAGACCAAATTAGTGCAGTTTTTGGTAGGTGATATGAGCTACAGGTGCCTGCAGTGTACTTATCCATTATTATTGGAATCTTAAACTTGTTGTTTTGGTTTGTTTTTTTTAATTCTCTTGCCACCTTTTCAAGTTATCTGTCACAAAATAGCACAATAACTTCAGCCACACAATCTTTTACTTGCTTCTTAAATGACATGCTAACAATCTTTTAGGTTGGCTAGTTGCCTGCGTTTAGCAGCCCTTGCAGCTAGATCATTTTTGCTAGCAATTACTATCAGCTATTGTACTCAAAAACTATGAATGTTTTCCTTAAAATGTGCAAGAGTTTGTATGAGGAACTCTTTAATTCTGTTCACTATTTAATTTTTATACACTCATTCAGTAGCCTTCAAATACGGTAAAACAATTTCCTGCCATGTTTGAGGCTGCAGAATATTTGTCCTATGGCTAAAAGAAGCAGAAAATATTAGGCCCATGATACTCTAGCTCTATCACCTACAATGATGACAAATCTGAAAGGGAAATTTGGATTCTTGGAAAGAAATTTGAGATTTTCATGGGATTTGGATACTCCTGGAGACCTTTAAAAATCTTTGTTATTGATGTCATGAGGACGGTAGTAATAACAAAAAGGCAAAATCAACTGAACATAGTGTAAAACCTAGGATCAACAACTAGCAGCCATATAGCCATGCTCTGGAAACAGTATCAGACTTTTCCAGATTTTGTTGACCCTTGTGTCCCCTTCCTTTCTCTGTTGTCCACAAGTTGAGACTATTTCAGGAGAAGAAGATGAGGCTGATCTTCTAGAGAAGCTGGAGAAGGACTTTTTACCAGAGCATTTTACAAGGAGCAGAGGAAATGGTTTCAAACTGAAAGAGATTAGATTTTGATTAGCTATTAAGAAGAAATTATTTAATGTGAGCATGGTGGGACCCTGGGACAGGTTGCCCAGGGAAGTCATAGATGCTCCATCCTTGTAAGTGCACAAGGACAGGTTGGATGGGGCGTTGAGCACTCCAAGAGGTGGGAAAGTCCATGCAGTTGATCTAGATGATCTTTAAGGTTCCTTTCAACCCAAATGATTCTGTGCCTCTGTTTCTATAAGGATTCTCTCTCCTGTTAGCAGCAGAGCAAACTGGTGGGGTTGATGCAGGTTACAGGTATGGCATAAGGAGAGGCAATGTGAATCTTATGGCTCAGCTGGGTGACAGTGATCCCACAAATGTCAAGGTAGATTTATCCTGCACAGCGTAGAAGTTCTATTTTTTAGAAGTATATTTAGCACGTAGCAGACACCAAGCTTGTTCACTGCTGTCCACTACCTGGCAGTGTCCATGGTCTGAACTATGAAGTAAATATGAGGTGGTTTGGCTCTTGAAGGAAGAAAAGTCATCATCTCTGCCTTAACTGGTCACTGTGGGATAAGAGCATGTTCACAGAAAGACACAACAGAGCAATTTACGTGCTGTTACTTCATGCTGAGGTTATCTCACTGTCATTTGTCCATGTGCCAGGCTATACAGAAATTGTCTTACTCAAAGTCAATGGGATTTTGTCTCTTAAATCTCTGCATCTTCAAGAACTTCTGAAAATTTTCCTATGGGCAGTAATAGAGTATTTTAGATCTGGGGAGCTGCTGAAACTGGTCCATTTTATTAAAAACTGGTCATATCTGAAAAATTTGGAAGCACCTTGACAAAAATGTCTATAAGACCCTTCCTTCTCAACAGCAGGAGCATCCCAAGTTCTTTCTCTTTTTTTTCCCATTTAAGTCCAAGATACCTCTATTGTACTCTGGGAGAATACCTGAATATCATAAACTGTGTTTTGTTAGAGATTAAGATAGGGACAGAGCTGAAGTGAATTCCTTTGCTTGCAGTATATTTCTGCTGCAGTGGAGGATGATCTGTCAGCGTACTTTTATGGATTTAATTCTACTTATTCTGTTCATACACACACACAAATCTTCAGAGCAATTTATTTTGTTACATATTGTAATAATTTATCTGTCTGCTTTCTGCCAATTGGTGCATAGGCAAAAATGCTTGATAGCTCACAACAGATTGTTTTCAGAAGTATTATTTTCATCAATCGGTTTTACAGTGAAAATTGAACCATGTGCTCCAGTTTTGTGTGTTTTCTTTTTCTTTCTTTTTAAGTGGAAGATAATGCCAGAGCGGAAGAGCTATCAAAATATTTTCTATAGACGGGCTCTGTAGGCCACGGGGTCTTTTTCATGTATTCCCTCAGAAACAGTTGAATGTGAAGTTTAGACTTGAGTTTGGCTATTGCTCAGAACAGACCTATATTTGGAAGAAATGAGAGACCTGATGGATTTGTTTTGCCCAAGGCCTCACACTTTCCTTGGAGGGACTCCAGGCCCGCCCACACACCCTTGTCTTTTCCAGTTCCTGTAGCAAGGAGAGAAAAAGAAACCATTTGGAGCCAGATTCTCCCACCCTTACACATGCTGAGTATTACCCAATCTTTCAAGCAATCCCAGCAACAGTACTGAGCCTATTTAAGGTGCTGTACACAGTCAGTAAGAGCAGGATTATCAAAACCTCTGTGGGGGTACTTGGTTTCTTATTGTCTTAATGACAGTCAGCCAGCATACATTGCTAGGACAGGCTCCAGTGAAGCATAGCAAAGCTTCAAATGTAATGAATTTGGCTACCTGAGCTTTTAAAGAAACATCAATATTTTTCCCAAGGAGGCAAATCTTTCCCTCCTTACTCAAGCAAAACCAACCTCAGGTTAGGGTATCCTTGCCTTGCTTGACACTCCCTTCTAAGGAGGTCCAAATTCTTCCCTTCTGATTCAGTGTAGTGACAAAGCAAAAGCCTTCAGGGTTATAACCTTATGGGGTACACTGTTCATGCTGCTTTTCCAATAGTCATTCCTTCATTTCCTCACAGAAGCCAAGAAGTACCTCATTCTTCTCCCAAAGGCAGGGTGATGGGGAAGACAGTGATGGGGCCTGCTGATGAAAATAATGGCACAGAGGAAAAAGCACCAACCAGTAAAAATATGTCTTTTTGTCAGTTTGCATTTCAGCAGTTTCACATTAATCTTGCCCAAGAAGGCTCCAAAGCCAAGTAACACATCTTGTGACTTGAAACTGAACTGATGAACTCCCCATGGGTCCTTTGCTTATCCTGATAAACTTTTCCTAGATGGAGTGTATTTAGAGAAAAATACTGTATATTATTAAATCTGTATTGTGCTATTCTGTTAAACATGGGAGAGTTAGTAAATTCAGTTTGTGGGTTTGACTTTGTTTTGTTTTTTGGCTAACCAAGTCTGTCCTCTACCAATTTTGGTCCACCTTCAAGCCTCCAGCTGCTTCACTGCTTCCCTGCAGATTTACTAGGGATGCCAAGGGTACCACTGTGTAAGGAGAATACACAGTTATGCAATTTGCGGAATTTGGCAGGACAGGAAGAGAAAATTTAGGCAAGACTCCCACCCACTCCCATGAGAAATAGTATTGTATTACAAGGCAGAGCTGCCATACTCAGAAAGACCTTCTCAATAACTTCTCTCTGGTTCACTTAACATTTTGACCTTTATGTTACCTTCTGAACATAGTCCTTACTTAATCAAATAAAGAAATACCAAAAGAAGGGAAAAAAGAGGATGAAAACCCACAACTGTCCAAGAGGAGAAACTATTACACTCAAGTCTTCCTTGTCTCTGTTGATCAATAAAGGAAGAAAGAAGCAAACAGAAAAAAAGCAATCTTCCATGGAAATGACAGTATATTTCTGAAAAAAACCTAAACCATGAAATTGTTCCGTGTACAACTACATCCATGGAGATCATCTTAGACCAATCACTGAAATGCCATAACTTACCAAGTAAACCGTGATCATTAATTAACCATGTACAGAAGTGTTATCTGACTGCTCAAGGCAGGAAACAAAGCTACCAGGAAAAACCCTCCAGTAGCTTTGCCTTATGTACATACTGCAAAACCAGAAGGTTTTCTGGAGCCTGCTTCCATAGATATCCTACAGCATGGAGAAATTCCAGCTGGAAAAGAAACAGAAGAGTATATACATACATCTCTAGTAGTCTCACCCACCACTAATCAGGAGTTTATATGTGGGCTTTGAGATGTAGTTAGAGGATATTAGTTCGCAGCATTCTTCAGCTGGCACATGATCAGAGGTTGGCAGAAAGGGTTGCTGGCTGTATCGTATTAAATATACATTAACTTTGGGTAATGCTGATGGCTGAGGCCCAAAGTGAAAGAAAATCTCTGGCACTCTCTGTCTCACCACAAGAATTCCTCAGGGAAAGAAAGTCAAACTAGAAAAAGACTCTGACTGACAACTGAAAGAGCAAGGGGACAAGGAATGGAAAGGACTGGTAGATAGGCCTAAAAGATGTTTGTTTTGCATATGGTGTTCCATTATACTTGAGAAACACTTCTGCTTGAGAGGGAGCTTCTTAGCATACAGGAGGAAAGTTTGTACCTCTAAGAGTGTGGAGGAGTCAAGGTCGGTTCAGACTTTTTATCTGTGCCTGAGGAGCATTAGCCTTACCTAGGGCATTTACATATAGCAGGAGGTACACAGGTTAGAAAGAAGGAAAGAGTTCTTTAGGAAAGAGGATTGTTCAGCATAGTGCATGGGAAAGTTGAAGCTGACCAGGCCTTGCTGCCCTGCAATACACAGGAGTTCTAGAATTTGCATAAAGGCTACTGTAGGGAGGGAAAGCAAATATCTGGCCAAGCATTTCCTATCCAGCAGAAGAGACTAAAATTCTTATTGCTATAGCTTTATGCTTCTACCCTGCTCAACTATTTTGCTCAGAGTTTTCTTTTCCCCTTTATTTGAAATGTTATTTGTTGATCGTTTTAACTTGTGTTTGCAAATGGGAAAAATTAGCTCACTGAAGATGAGAAAGTTCAGTATTATCTTCTCAAGGCTTCAGGTGCAAATTGGGCAACAAGTGGACCGTATGAAACTTAAACCTGTCCCTTTCTGAAGGCAATTAAGACCTGGCAAAATTATTACATTTGATTTAAAGAAGTGACAGCAGTTACCAGGTGTATCCAAATGGAATCTCTACTCCCAGTCCCAAACAGTAGCATTAGTCTCAAGGCGTTTCTTTCTCAAAACTACCCATGACAGACAAATTTACACTACTAAATATAAAATATGGCATATAACAGTTACCAGAAAAATTATCCAGTTTGGAAGTCCAATATCTGAGCTGGCTGCTTTGTAACAATTTTGCATACCATTTACAGTTATGTGGCCTAATTCAACTGTATCAAACAGGTGGAGTTTGAGCAGGGTGTGCAATAAAAGAGGATATACTGCTGACATTAGGGAAGCCAGTATGACTGATCCCACCTACAGACTCTGAAACAACAGCAAAATTTCTGTTGAGCAGGCTAATAGCTAAAACGTGTAAGTATAAATAAAGGGTCCATCTACAGTCATATCACCGTGTAGCATTAAGTACTTTTCTCTTATATTTACTTACAGAGAAAAAAAACCACCAGAACTATCAGTGCTATAGAAATATTCTTTGAAGTGCTAGACTGACACACTTTAATACTCTGACATAAAGTCAATTAAAATTAACTAGTAGAAGGAGAATATCTATTAATTTGTTAATTAACAAATGTTGTCCTTCAAGGATGTCTCATAAGATGACACAGATGATCATCACTATATTTTGTACAGGACTGTTAAAAACCTTCGCAATAGAACCCACAAAAAAAAAAAAAAAAAAAAAAAAACCAAAAAACAAGCCTGTTTTTAAGTATTTCCTGAATGAATCCCAAAACTGATGGGTTAGAAATGGAATGTGTGTTGGATGACGATGCGAATTTTGTACAGTGTTTAAGTCCTGTACTTCAGATATTTCAGTTTGGTTCTGACCCTTACATTAGTTTATATTTACTGGTTTAAATCTGAGTAAACAAAATTATTTCACTTGGTTCTTGTGTCTCTAGTGTCCTACAAAGGCAGGCTTTGTGGCCGAATCTGAATTTTTTCCCCTTTATGAAATATTGTGTTAGCTGCAGGGAGCTTGAAGAAGGTGGTGTTTTGTAAATGAAACTTGCTCATCACTGTTGCTTGTTGTAAGTTTCTTCCAATTACTAATCTTTACCCCTGGGCAGGAAACAAGTCAAAGGTTACCAGAATGGGCTTTCTGTTAACAATATACCATCCAATAGTGCTATCAAGTACATAAACAGTTTGGTAATAATTCCACCTCAGCACTAATGTGGCAGTGTCTTTATGATCATATTGCCCATTTGAGTCATGGATGAACCATTCAAGAACATTTTCTCAGTACTTTGTGATACGTCATTAATTTCTGCATTGCTATGTTATTCAGTTAAATGGAGTTAAGATGAAGATGAAAACAAATTTATGTGGAGAAAATGGACTTTCCTATTGCCTTGGCATCAGTACTTTGCCAGGATCCAGACTGAAGACATGAAGCAAAGCAGCAATGATATCATTATGCAGAAAACACCTCACTCTTTACTTCTTAAATGGCAAAGACATTGCTTAATTTCTCCAAGTTGTTTCTCACACTCCAACAGTTTAATATAGCCTTTAGTAAAGTGCTGAATAACAGCTGAAGAAGCTCAAGTTCTTACAGAGGGGCTGCTGGACACAGGATGATTACCACTGATGGCCTAGGTCTGTATCCTCAGCTGATATGGTATTACACCAGCAGTTTCATAAGAGCTGTCTCAGGCTCTGCTGCATGGCCCACTATGTTGTCTGAGAATTCAGAAAAGGGAGTTCAGGTTTTGTGCTTTCTAATGTATCAGTTTGGAGAATATGGGATCCTGTTTATATTTTTGTGCAAGACAGAATAAAATAAATTATATATTTTAGGAAACATGAAATAAAGAGAAATCATTTTTTTACATAAGGAATACAACTCATGGAAATGAGGAAGAAAGTACTCCTGTAACTGAGGACACGAACAAAACTCACCAAGAACTCTTTTGCTCTGAATTCCTCCTACAGCATCATCACAGAGCCTTCTGCTAGCAAATTCTCTCTGGAGAAACAGATTCAGCATTTGTCACATTACCAGACTTCCACCTTCAGTAAAGAAATTGTTATTTCTGGCATGACATGAAAATCTTTCACTAGCAAGAAGTCAGTAGATGATATTAACACATTTTTAAGATTAAGGTTTTTGGTACATAACACATTTCTCCATGGTATCTCTGCTATTTCTCAATATTGGTCAGTGGAAGAGAGGAGAAAAAGGACAAGCAGGTCAGCAGATATGGGAGAGAGTCCTAGATTTATGGTAGTCCTGTGTAACAATTCTGCTGTGCTTGAGGCAGAACAAGTAGTGAGAGACCTAATTCTGAATTAAAGGACTACTTTTTCACAGAGCTGGAGTAGAAGAGCACCTGCGGTGCATTTACTGCCCCTCATGCCCTTAGCTTATTCTGTGCTTCTGCCACATACACTCAAAAACCCAGACCAAACCAAACAAAAAACCTAAAACAAACTCTGGTCTTTCCCATCTTCTGGTAAGACAGAAGCTGAGGCCAGAGGGGTGCTGTGATGTTTAAGTAAGCTGCTTTTGTCAACAGGGGAATTAAGGCAGGGAAAAAGGCTGAAGAGGGCACTGAGGGGCAGTAGCCCTAACTCATGTTCCACAGTACCTGTAGGCTGAATGTTATCCTGAAAGAAAATCAAAAGATAGAAATGTTTTTCCTCTGTCTGCCAAAAAAAAGGAACAAGAAGGTGTAAACAGAAGCATTGCTTCTTTCAGAACTGTGTCTGGAGTAATGAACATGTTACTGAACAGAATCACAGATATTGGAAGGGACCTCTGGAGAATGTCAAGTCCAACACCATACTCAGAGCAGGGTCAACTGGACAAGGTTACTCAGTATTGTGCTGAGTCAGGACAGAGGATCCACGTTGTCTCTGGGGAGCCTGTTCTAGGGTTTGATGGCTCTCACAGTAAAAAAAAAAAAAAAAAAAAAAAAAAAAAAAAAAGACCTTTTTTTTGCATTTTGCATTGTAATCGAATTTCCCATATTTAAAGTTGTTCCCATTGCCTCTTCTCCTTTCACAGGATACTGCTGAGAATAATCTGTCTCTACTTTGTTTACTCTCCCCACCATGTATTTATACACATTGATGAGATCCCACTGAGCCTTCTCTTTCCCAGGCTGAGCAGTTCCAGCTCTCTCAGTGTCTGTTTGCCACATTCTCCAATACCTAAATGATCTTTATGGTCCTTCATTGTCCCTGTATGTTGATATCCTTGTCATGGGGACCCCAGCACTGGCCACAGCACTCCAGATGTGGTTTCACCAATGATGAGCAGAAAGGAAGGGTCACTTTCCTCCATCTACTTGATACACCTCTTTCATGTTTGGGTTTTTTTGTTTTTGGTTTTTTTTTTGTTTGTTTTGTTTTTATGTTTGAGTTATATCTGGAGCATTTTGTTTAAACCATGCAGGCCTTTTGCCATTTTTCATTGGCTTCCTACATGTCAGGATGGACCTTTGTTGGGTTTAGAAGAGGCCATCCTGGAAAAAATGTATTTTGAAAATTTAAAGGATGGGGCACATGAGATACAGAGTAAACAGTAATAACCAAGTTCATGTGCTTACTTCAGTGAACATCTGATTTATTATGCAAAAAGAACTGCTCTAATTAAAGAGCAACTGTGGAAGGCTTGCTCCTGATACTTGTAATATCAAATAAACCGGGGCTTTTGGACATGTTGTCTGAACATGGAAAGCTTCAATTTGATTATGTGTTGCATCCGACCATAGAGAGAATTTGACACCAGAACAAATCTGGATTTCTAACTTAAATTCGCTAGCAAGAGGTTAAGTCCCACAGAAGGTTTTGCCTTCAGCCATGTAGGATCCAAATAAGGCCATGCCTATCATCTTTGGCATGTAATTGAGATGTCTGAGTGACACTTCTTTTCCAAATCCCTCTGTAGTTCAGGTGTGAGGGAAACATATCAGACAGTAAATTGTCTCCTGACTGTGTGGATTTTCAGATCTGCATGAGGATCCCTTCAGAGAAAAGGAATACAAGGTTTTAATTACATCTTCTTCTCTTGGAATCTGTTCTACTGGAATGCTGATGGGATGAAGAGGCTAATAATAGCATTCTTATTAGGAACATGTTCAGTAAATGAACTTTTAGGTGGTGTTCTGCTTTCTATTCTTCCCTGGAGCATCACACTGAAATGTAAGAGAGGTGCAGTAATCCCAGCATGTGGAGAGAAGACCATGGAGGAGTTAGGACTCCAGTGTAATACACTGCTAAAAGACTTGTCAGATGAACTAGCAGGTAGAAGGCAGTGAAGTAGCTCTGAGGATTGTAGTTGTGACTGGGATTTGCCTATGTAGAAGCCTTGGTACTCTAGTATCATAGGAACGTGATATCATATCTGCTTGCTTGTCTCCATATTCTAGAAGAGAATCAGCCTGTCACCAGTACCCTTCACCTGAAATCACACTTCAGAACTCCAGCAAATTTTTCACAAACTCTTCGGCTTCTGTTGGCTGCCCAGACCCAGAACTGGCTCAGTCTGAAGGATTCAGACTCTCCTGTGTTTGCCAGCTAAACTTCCCACATTCACCTTCCCACCCAATGCTGGATGTATTCCTCACAGGCAGTGTACCTGTCCCTGGAGCAACGAGGTGCTATTTACCTTTTGTCCACACGGTGGTAGCGCAGCATTAACATTAATGTAAACATGGTGATATACTTCATTTTTGCCTAGTTACCTGACAGACTCCTACTGCTGGACAAATGCTGATGATGTTCTTCCTTTTGTTAACTTACTAACTAAAGAAGACCGTGATATATTAGGCCAAAGACATATCCACACAGAAAATAAATATATTTGTGAAAATAAAGATGAGATACAGAAATCCACTTCATACCCAAAATGGCTTTTTGGAAAAAATGATTGATAGGGATGGACTCATGGAACCCAGCTTTGCGATCTTGAATTGTTGACAGAGATAGTGAGACCAGATATTATAAAATACTACAAAATATTATAAAAAAGTGCTCAAAGGGATGAAATTCTCTGAGCTGCAATGGCCCCTACCACCACATTTGAATGGCTCTTTGGCTGCAGAGTGCAGCATGGTAGAACTTATGCTTTCAAGACTCACCAGAATGCACATCAAGCATTTTGTCAGACCATATGTTGATCATCTCTTTAGTGAAATATTTAGTCTCTTTTCTAAAGCTAGATTAAGGTAGAGTTTTGGCTTTGACAACACTAATACTGGCTTCAGACAGTCCCATCTACAACCTCCCATAGTTTCCCATGGTAAATATGACCTCTTTCTAGCATTTGTGGTTTATTTTTCAGTCTATTTTATGAAAGGAGGTAAAATGTCCTTCAAAATATGTTTTTTATATTACTGTCACAGAGATTTCTACTTTAAAAGTTGCTTAATAACAAAATATTTTTATAGGTTTTCATGCCATTATTAGAGTATAGCCAAGTTAATGAACACCACATGAGGATTCATGCATGCTCAGGATCTCTTTGTACTCTTAGGTCACAAAACAAAAGTTTGAGAGTGATTTCAGGTAGTCTGTCTTTTGTTCAACAGAAAATCAGGGTGTTCATATAAACCCTTGGAGCACACAACCTACCCCCAGTGATTTGTGTTCAATCCTGGGATGCATAAACTAATCAAGTAAGATTTGCAAGAGAGGAAGGGATGGAAAGAGAGATTTATCTCCTAATTAATGTGGTCTCTACTTTCACATCACATCACAGTGCTGATTAACTACAGCACTCTCTGGACTGCAAAATTTGATACCTCCTTTAGCAGGTTATCAAACACAGTGGCTCTAACTTCCAGCCCAGGCTGCTAGGCTTCTTAGATTGGGTTGAAAGCACACTGTGTATTAGTGCCAAAGAGATAAAAAAAAAAAGGTTTTCAACCTACTTGGTACCAGAACCTACTACCGGAACAAAATTCCCTTGTTTGAGTCTATTTACCAGTAATTCTAGGTGGTCTCCCATCAAAGTGCTGGAAAGTCCTCCTCACTGTCTTAGTGACTGCCCACAATCCTTACAGCCAAGACAAAGTGTTGCACAAACTACTCAGGCTTTTAGCTCCTGAGGGCATTACTACATACCATGGGTCTGACTATAATTCTTCATTTGTTACTGTAACTGTAGTGGGAGGCCTTTATTTATGTCAGAGTACCCTTATAGTGTGCTGATAAAGTATTATGAAGTATTCCAAGGAATGGACATAGCTGTCTCCAAGAAATGGAACTGCTGTTTCAGTCTAGTGAAACTATCCAGTCAAGTGAAAATACTTGCATTGATGGAAACAATTTTGCTGGTATGCTCATGCCACCACTGGGGATCTCACAACCCCTGACAGACAGTCTGGCAGGAATCAGGGGCATAGGTGGGGCCTAGATCAAATGAGAAATGTGGAGTTCGAAACATATAGCCATGATCCTTTCAAAATGCTTTTATTTACAGAAACATTCAATTGAAATAAAGTCTCTTAACAGGAGGTCTTGATTACTTTTCCATTTCCAAACCACACATCATAATGGGGATGGAATGTGGTTACCATAAATTGTTGATTTACAAATCATCACTGACTTGTTAGCAACAACTAAGATGTTAGAGTTAGAGCAACAGTTTGGATGTGATAAAATAGCAAGAGGCCATATTTCATGGCATCGTTGGAATGAATATAAATGAATTCTTCCCAGAGATTCATTGTGGTGGTTGTGGTAAATAGCAAACTGCATATTTCCTGCTCATGTTGAAATCAATGGGAGTTTTATTATTGGCAGTGGGAGAAGCAGGATTTGACCTTAATAGAAAAGAGGAAAGAGAAAAAGATGAGGAAAAAAGAAAAGAATGAGTCTGAAAGTTCTAAAATGAAAATGACTAACAATTCAAATGCCTGACTGGAGATAAGTCAAAAGAGGAGTCTGAAAAGCAGAAAGTACCAACAACCTGAAACTGGGGCCCCTTTTCATTTGGATTTCCTTCCAAATTTCCCTTTTAATTCTCTGCTTTTGAATTTTGAAACTGAAGAATAACCAATACTGGTCACTGCTGAAAATGCAAATTTTCAAATTTTCCTTTTTCTTGGAAATGCTTCTGCCTCTCTAATGGCACTAGAGAGCTCTCTTACTGGGTTTTGGATTAAGCCTAAAAAAATCAGCAGAGGCATTCTTTCAAGGAAGCCAGAACAAACTCTTCCATATTTGTGTTTGAGTCATGATATAGGTCATTATAAGTCACTTAACCCTGCTCAAACAAAATTCACACCTGCTAATAGACAGAATTAGTAACCTTTACTTTTATATATATATATAGGTAATTCTTTACAAGAGGATGGCTGCATTAGAAATAGAGGGAAAATTGTTCTGTCTCTAAAGAGAGCACTACACTTACTTAACTAGTGGACTAAACTGTTCAAATTTTTTAATTTGTCCTCAAGTACTATGTAAAAATAGAGTAAACCAAACAAAATAACAATGCATGCATTCCCACAACATAGCATGACACATCACAAACATTTTCTTTATCAGGTGTATTCAAACTACTTGCCAATGTCACAATTCCCAAATATAGTTGTTTAAATATTTATAAGAGTGAGTGAAATTTGGTCCTCTAAAGTCAACAGCAAAACTTCCAATGAATTCACATGGACCAGAACAGATACATGGCTGAGCAATTTTAATATCAGTCAGTCTAGGATGATCTTTATCAGGTGAACATCTAGGAGTTGTATACTTAGAGTTTAACACAACAAACATAAAAACATTCTTCCCAAGTTTTAGATGTCTTTAAAAAATAGCAAATGGGAGATGTCAATAAAGATATGAGCAGAAAATGCAATGAATACTCTTCTACTCAGAAGAAGTATTGGTCTATTTGACCAATGTTCTATTCTTCACTACCCACAAACTACATCTCATGAAATAGAAGTCTGTATCTAAGGACTCTGGCCCTTAATGTTCACAAATTACTTGTCATGAACATCCTTTTGTAATCTTTGGGCTGGCACACAGTTGCTGAAAATTATCATTATGTGCAACTACTACTGAGCACACTAGTAAAGTATTTGGTTAATGTACGGATGAGTGTTTCAAACCAGGTTCTGCTTCTGTGCAAAGCAGGATGAATTTAATCATTGATAGAAAAACCCGAAATTGCAGTATACATTAACTGGACTCTAGCACGTGGAAAGAGAGAAATCAAGACCAAACCCACCTTTTTTTTTTTTTTTTTTTTTTTAATAAAGGGCTAATACAATTCGTTCTTTTCTACCTGTTATTCTTAGTTTCTCTATGCAAAAATCTAAATAGCTGCAAGAGAGCCCTTTAAATAGTATGTGTTCTCACAGTCAGATGAAGAAGGTTTGTAAAGGAAAGCTGAGGCTAACAAATGTAATTTTTACCTAACAGAGTCAGTCATATCGAGCTCTAACATTTAAAGGCAGATGATCCAATTGAGATTATCACAGCAAATCCAAGAGGAATTTAATCCAATCCTTTAAACTTTCAATAAGATTTCTTAATTGTGAAGTACACAAGGAACTATGTTGACTATTGTCACATTTGGCTAGAGACTCCTTGTCTTATCAAACCATTCTCTAGAAAATGATCTTTTATCCCCAAAGTGTTTCTGGTGTTACTTGAAAGAGACTGATTTTGGAGAAACAATATGTTCTGTGTTTTAAAAAGTCTTAACCTGTCAAAAAAAAATCCCGCTCCCAAAGGTGAGCCTCCACCTTCTCAGATTTATTAGCTTGATTTGCCTTTTTCCTTAAACACTTATCCCAAATCTAAACACTAGAGTACGGAGGGTCTCTACAGAAGAGGTACCAACTGTCCATTTCACTAGTATATTAAATTTGTTGTGGAACAGATGTCTTGGGTCCAAAATAGTAAAGTACATGAGTTTCACAAGCAGATTTTAATTCCTCATCAGTTCACAGCTCTGCAGAGGATTCCAGAAGCAGCACTTTTTACCCATTAAAACTACTTTCCCCATGTCAGCTGGGATGTTCAAAAAAGAAGCTTCAAAATTAAGTCTTTGTTGGAAATGGATTTGATTTCACAATTTTTATTTAATTACTATATTTAAACTCTGAGTATCTCTGGGCTATGGTATGGATTATACTAGGTGGTATAATATACTCATTATGAATAAAGGTACTGCTATGAGACATATTTTAAATGTTTCTCCATTTTTCTCCATGGCAGACAGAATGGTTTTGTAAGGTAAACTTACCTAACATAATCTGCTTTTCTTGTGCACTGGTAGCTGCCTTACTGCACCAGCAAGGAGCTTAGTAAGGACTACTTTGCCCATCTAGTTTTAGCTTTTCAGCCTCTGCTGAATTCTTCACTCCTATGCCCAGAGATTCCCTATGACCAGAGGCCAAGTCCACTGCCTTGATGTTTCAGTGCAATCAAAGCTCAGTCAAAGCTCACTCTCAAGACATCCGAGTATGTGCCACAGTAATGCCAGTTACTAAAAGTACTTGCCTAAGTTACATCAGTTTTGATTAAGAGATGAATACCCCAAATAACAGACTTAGGACTCCAGGAATCACAGAACAAAATATTTAGAGGCTGTGCAGAGCTTACATGGCAGACCAAGTTGCCTTTGAATGTTCCAAGATTCAGGCATAACAAAGTATTTTTCTCTATCAAGAGGTTTAGAGACGGTTTATCCTAATTCTGTGCTTTTTGCAGGCTTATTTGACAGTAACTGAGGAGTTCAGGTACTGACAAACTTTCAGGATTACCATTTTATCCATAAACACTCCTACATCCCACCTTCCCTTGCACTCTTTCCTTGGCCTTAATTCTAGATTAGGGAAGTTTCACATTTCAACATTCTGGCATTTAATAGAAATGTTTAAGTGCTTCCCTAACAGCCATACTTAATACAGGGAGAGAGTCATAATCAGTGGTAGGCTGGGGGCAGGGTATATTGAGATCTCACAGGATATGCCCAGAGGCACTGAGGGGTCTTCTCAGACAGCACAATCCTGAGAATGCCCATGTTATTGACAGACACTGCAGAAAGTCCTGTGGAGATCAGAAGATGCTTCAAACTGAGTGCTGCTTCCATTCTGCTTGATGGATATAATAGCAACTGTCCAGGCATCCGGTAGCCTTTGGCTATGTGCTTCCTAAAGAGTGTGTAGCACTGCTTACTGCTTAAAGAACACAAAGGCTGTTGGTATGTGGTGCATAAACAATGCACAAGCCAGAATGTGGTATTCAGAAAACTGATGTCTTTCTAATGTATGCAGAAATTGCTGTTACTAATACCTAAATTACAACACACGCTCCCATACCTTTCAAACCGAGTCCAAAGCACTTAATCCTTGCCAGGGACAACAAAGTAACCCAAGTTTGGAGTTTCTCGGTCAAGTTAGTTTCAAGTCATGACATTTCTTTAAAGTAAACATTACAAAGTTATCCAAAAGTGAGATCACCCCATTTTTAAAAATATCTTCCTATCTCCAAAATGTTTTGCCTAATAGCAGTCAAGTTTCCCAGAAAAATTTTAGTGTAACATAAAAGTTTGTCTGTGCAGTTTCAGGTGAATTAAGTTCAGATTGAAAAAGTCAGGGTGGGATTCAAAAGCATGCTGATTGTGGAAGAGCTTGCACCAAACTAAACTGGAAGAAAGAAGCATCTCTCCGTCTTGTACGCTCTCTCAGCCAGAGCTAACAATAACTTTGCCTTTGCTACTGAACAGCTGAGCCAAAAAAAAAAGAAAGACAAAAGCCAAAGACAAACCAAGAAGACAAGAAACAGAGACAGCAAAGAAGACAGAGGGAAAGAAAAAAATCTACCCCACACACAAGCTTTGCAATGAAAGTTCAAGATAAGAACAACAGCCTCTGTAAAAGTCATTTTTGACATTAAAAGATGACAGCAGCAGAGATGGCAAAGCACCTAACCTGACCTACTGTCAAGAAAAACTAATGAAAACAAGATGGGAAAAATAAGGGAAGTTTGTAATTTTAAAAGAAAATATAAATTTTTAACACTGACAGTATGCAAACCAATAAAATACTCAGATGTTGCATCAGGTCCCTATCAAAGTCACTCAGCCTATAATTACATGAGAACCAAAAAATGTCAAAAGACAACAATAAAGATGCTGTGAACACAATAATAAAGATACTGTGGAGTGCTTTTTCTTTTGTGGAGCAAGCCCATCCATACCACCAAATGGGAGAAAAAGTTAAATGGGAATTCAGCATGACATTTACAAGAAGGGAACCATAATGGATGGGAATAAGCAGAAGTAGGAAGAAGAGAAAAAAAATCCAGAAAATAAAAACGTTGAATACTGTGAAAAATAAAAAAAAAAAAAAAAAAGAAAGAAAAAAAAAGAGGAAAAAGAAAAAAGGAAAAAGAAAAAAAGAAAAAAAAGGGAAAAGAAAAAAAAAAGGAAAAGAAAAAAGAAAAAAGAAAAGAAGGGAAAAGAAAAAAGAAAAAAGAAAAAAAGAAAAAAGAAAGAAAAAGAAAAAACAGAGAAGAAAAAAGAAAAAAAAAAAGAAAAAACTAAAAAGGAAAAAGGAAAAAGGAAAGAGGATAAAGGAAAAAGGAAAAGGAAAAAGAAAAAAGAAAAAGAAAAGGCTGCCTTGTGATAGACAGATACCTGAGAAAGAGCTGCAAGAGACAGTCATGTCTTGAAGAAAACACCGTATCTAAGTTTAGAGAAAGACAATCTCTCCCATCAATCTCACTAATACCAAATAGAAAAATACAATATGCCTTCAGAAATATGGACCAGCCATCAAGTATAAAATGAAAATGGGTTTCATGTGCCCTGAATGTTGTCTAAATTTCCAGTAATATAAAATAGAGTAAGAAACACATCACCTCTTCCCACAAAACTGATTTTGTCTGTATGCTTAGCCTGCCATTGATGTATCAGTACTGTCACTCAGAATTCCCAGAACAAGGGGTCAGATATAAATTGATCCAGCTACGCTAAGTAAAATGAATGCATACCAATAATCATTTTTTGATAGATTACTTCAACATCTAGACAGAAGCATGCCTAGTACTAATTACTTGACAGGGAATTCTCCCCAGTGTGCTCATCATTTATCTACCTTTGCTCCTATTGAACCTTTGCTTTGGTGGTATTAGGATGAGAGCAGCCCCAGGTGCTTTCAAAAAAAAAGTTCTCTACTTTAGAGGTGTAAATTGCCCAGCATCTTAAAGTCTGACAATAGAATAACTGATTTAACTCCTTGCTTGTGTGTACAACATCTATTATTTCTGGTATTTGTTCATCAGACTTTGAAATGCAAAGAAATAAAAAAAAAAAAAAAGAAAAGAAAAACCAAAAAACCACTATCAAATGCATAGAAATGGAGAAGAAAAAGTCTAAGCAAATTAAAGTTTTCATTAACTACTCTACCCAATGGCAAATGGAAGGATCAAAAGGCAAAAAACCCAATCAGATGAAACCTCCTTTACCTTCAGATGGCACATTTATACAAAAGGGACAGCAAACTTCTGTCACACAAAGCTAATCCGGTTTTTTCTTGCAAACATCTAATTTAATCTGTGATCATAAATAATAATTGTAAACTTCCTGCATTTTGTCCTGGATCTACTACTGCAGTCAATGGGACTTCTGAAAACACAAGGAGTACACACTAGGTTAGAGCCTTGGGCTATAAGGATCATGTCCAAGCCTATGCCTTTTTCTATGCCTGAAAAGTGTCCACAATTTTATGGGTAACCTATAAAAACAACTGAAGCAATTGTGGCGGTCTTACATTGTTAAGGTTGTTTGCTTTCCACTCCCCAACCTCGTAATATGAACAGAGCTATTACAATGATCTATTATAGCTGAGGCTGGTCTCACTGTAGAAAACTCTGTACAAGCTGAGAAGCAAAATGTAGTCACAGCTCCAAACAGCCTGGGGATGAAATGAATTCTTTGTCTATCCTACATCCTAAATGCATTCAAATCATTGTAGTATCTGTATATCTATGTGGACCACTTAACTCTCTCTTGAACTCTCCTTAGTGCTCTAAATTGCTTGTCAGCCACATGTGAAAATCTCTACCTCACATCAAATTTACATTCAGAGCTTTCTATTGCTGGTTCCTCTCAGCAGTAAGGTTCCTTCTGCTCTCAGTGCGACTGGAATGACAGGGCCAAGTTGCTCCTGCCTTTTGCACAAATGCTCAAAAATTGTGTGGAGCAGGAATGTAATCAGCCCTGGCCCAGAAATTCAGCAGTCCCTCATTTAAGGCATCAGCATCGGGGGGGAAGGGCTAGCTGAGATACCAAGGTAATATGATTGCTGCCGCTGGCAAGAGGACAGATGTCAACATTGCCTCTCATTTTCAAGGAAACATACCTGGCTTTATAAAGAATAGGTTAGCAAATATTTTAATGCAAATAGTTACCCTAGCAGAGCTGCCAAAGCAGGCTCCAAAGAGACTGATTTGTTTAAAATCTGGACCTGTGCCTTAAAACCTGACTTGCATATTCAACAAAAGATTAACCCCAAAACGGGTATTATCGTTGCTGCAGGGAGAAGCTCCAGAAAGAGAAAACTCTAACTCCCTCCAGCTGAACTCAGGACATTGTCCACATTTTATCACATCAAGTGCCCTTGCAGTCATTCAGAATAAACAAGCAAATAAAGAAGTGAGGTATATCACATGTGATAGGCTGGGTCACTGGGACTGAGTAGATGTTTGGCTGTTAACCAACCCCCTGCCTTCACTTGAATTACTACTGGAATCTAACTTCTTACATTGTTTTAAGAGACTAAATTGTTCTCTCTATGTACTCTGGTCATCCCAACTCAGATGTTATCTTTTCCTTTCCCACTCTAGTTTTTGGCTACAAAAAATACACACAAAGAGCCTTTTTTCCCCAACTGCAGGCTGTGTGTATATGTCTATGGTACCATTCCTCTCCAAACACCTTTGACAAAGTTTGTAATTTAAGAGGTCATCTTTTTAAGAGGTTACTAGTGATTCTCATGAAAATGAATGCTAGTGTAGATTTGACCTTGGAAGCAACATTGATAATACCAAACTGAGGTAGATAAAAAGGGACAGAAGAGATTATTTCCAAATTTACTGCACTCAGTAATGGTTGCAAACTTCATAAGGAATGGTCACTCCTCTGGAAAAGTCACTCTGCACAGGTGTCATAGCCTTGAACTATTGAATTTCTTGGAAGATGGAGGGAAAGACTGGTCCTGGAATTATTATGCAAAGGCCTGTAATACTGGATTTACCAACAGAGACCTTGGTCAGCTTCCATTGCATAATTCAGCTGATTTTAAGCAACCACATGGGGGAACAAGAGAGATGATGTGGGACAAGTAATAGTCAGGGCTTTTGTATGGGACCCACTGGCAGAGCTCTCTAGGATCCATGCATTGCCATGCATCTTCCATCAAGGTCAGTGGCAGGCACCAAGTGTGGAAGTTTCTAGGCTGAAACAAAGCTTCTAGTGCTTTTAATGGCCATTATCTGGTGTGTCAAACTACCTCTTTGGGATATGATTGCAGATCTCCATATATGTTGGAAACCAAATTAACTGGATTTAAATTTCATGCAAGCATTCATACATCATGAAACTTTTACTGAAACTAGGAAAACATGATTTCTTCTATCCTATAGATTAGAGCCATGCGGTTCCCTAACTGAAGCCATTCATGAGATGTCAACATTAAGAGATTGCTGTTGTGATCATAGAATCATAGAATGGTTGGAAGGGACCTTTAAAGGTCATCTGGTCCAACCTCCTTGCAATGAGCAGGGATATCTTCAATGAGATCCAGTTTCTCAGAGTACCATCCAACCTGCCCTTGGATGTTTCCAGGCATGGGATATCTGCAATCACTCTGGGAAAACTGTTCCACTGTTTCACCAACCTCACTGTAAAAATTCTCTTCCTGTGTCTAGCCAGAATCTCTCTCCTTCTAGTTTAGAAACATTACCCCTTGTTCTGTTTCTACAGACCCTATTAAATGTTCCTCATCTTTCTTATAAGTCCTATTTCAGAACTGAAAGGGTTCAGAGGAAATGGTAAACATAGTGAGTTATTACTTGGGGTAGTCAAAGGAGTCATTAATTTGCGGTGGCAGATTGGTAGTGGCATTTTTGAAGACCAGCATGGAGGGACATGACTTACTGCATTATTCAACCACTCTATCAGTGAACTTGTAGTGGGACAAGAAGGCTTACTGGGGCTGCAGAAGTATGCAATTTCTTTTAGGGGTTGTAAAACCACCCCTGGAAAAGTGGTGGACTGTTGTTAAGAATGCAAGACTGTAGCTATCAGGTCACAGGAAGGTTGGGGATTAAGCGCATGATCCAACTAGATTTTGGTGAGATGTGAAAGCATATATTCACTTCCACTGAAAATATCTGATAGCATCTCCTCTATACTGTAAGAATAATAGAATGTAATGAAAATTGTAAGGTTTCCTATAAAACTTTTAAAAGAATTCAATCCCTTGTTTAGAATTCTATAACTGTTCAAAAAAGAGTATCGCTTCCTCTTCTGTATATTTAGAGTGCTGTCTGCAAAAACGTGTTAGAGCCAACCCTACTAAATTCCTTACAACTGTCCCACAAGGGTGGTCCTTGAAGTGGAAAAGAGAAAAATGCTGGCAGTTTATGTAATGTCTTTTTTACTCATACAATGAGAGGCTATCTAGGACGTTTAATGGTATGCAAGTCTCTGGTGGCAAGCTGGAGAGATTTCTCTGCAAGCTCAGCCTTGTTTATCCACGTGTCCTCCATGTACCCTTGTCCCATATCTCTCTCTGCTCCTGAGAGTCAAAGGAAAACCACATTCCCTTGAAAAATGAGAAACTGAACTATAATGCTGTATTTGGTGACTGAAAAAAAAACATACTTACACATTTTACAAGAGCTGCTTCTGGATCTGCTTTGCTGGAAGCAAATATTTGCCTACTAAAAAGTCTGGTCTGGCTTAAGTGGCATAGTAAAAAGTTTCTGAGGTAATCCTTACTCCATTTTCCTGTAAGCAGCCCACATTTCCTAATCTTATCTACCTAAACTCACAAAGAGGTGGAGTCCTCTCTCCTCTCCCTTACACTATATATGATCTGGAGCTCTGGACCTTTAAATGCCCAACTCGTACTCTTCTTGCCATCAGTGTATTAACAACTCTGTGCCCTGTGCTATTTTCCCTTCTCAGATGTCTGGTACAAAATGTTAAGTACCCTTGTGACCTTTAAACATCCTGCACAGCTCTCCATCTCCTCTTTACATGATCCAGAGTCATCTCCACCTCCTGTTAGAAAATCCTGTGCATGCACCTGGCTTGATTACATCAGCATATATGCACACAGCTGAGCTAACACATTTCAATGAATCTACTGCAGAAGCAAACGGAAATGAATAGCTCTCCTTTTGTCCGCAATCCAGTGGTGACTCTACTATGGTATCAATTTGGCACAAAATTAGTTAGATTTATCTGTAAATCCAGTTTCACTGTTACCTGCATGTTGTGATGTAGGAATTAGAAAAGAACAATAAGGATAAGAAGTTGATGGTGGCCAGTAAAAAATTAAACTATTTCTCTTTTTTGGCTTGAAACATCACCTCTTATGGATGTGAATTTTTTTTCTTTTTTTCTACTAGATGAAGAAACTACGTATTCCACAAGTAATGTGTGAGTAAATAAAAAATTGCATGAGAGAGCCAAGACATGTACCACTAACTCTAAGCTGCTATGAAATTTACCTTGCAGACATCCCACTAATTGTGTTTCTCAAGATCTCTACAAGGGATATTGTATTTTCCTGTGCTGTTTTACTGTACAAAAGTGGGTGATAGCATGCAGGAGAGACCAAAAAGAGGCCCAAGTATCCTATAAATATATGTGTACAGCAAAACATTTGATCTGTAATCCTGAGTTTGACAGTAGAGCATACATAATCCTTTTTCCTTCAAGGCTAGGGGGCTCCTGGATTGGAGGGTAAATAGCTCCTGAATACTGCTGAGCAAGACAACCCAGTGAACAGTAGTATGGGTTTATTGAAGGCACCTGTTAGCTGTAGAATAACAGTGTAAGAAAACAAGTGTTACTAGGAATAAAATGTCTGCTCTGGATTCTTGTTCTGAACTTGACAGCAGAGTACCAGGAAAGTCTCTGTGGGAGAGTTTGGAAGACTTCAATTCATGCCTGGTGGAGCAAAGAGCAGTTGTAAAATCTCAAGAGATGAGGGCCACCCAGAGTGTGTCAGTTTATCAACTGGACAGCTGTGGTGTGTTTACAAATGCCAAACCATAAGCATACTGGCAGGGGAAGCAGGAATTGTGGCCAGCACACAGAGAAGTGGCTCCTGAGTTTCTGATTTGCCTGTTTCTCAGAATATGCTTACGGTCCGGTTCAGCTTGCCAGCTCCAGCAAGGCCACTGTGCAGCAGGCCAGTGACATAAAAACACCTCACACCTGGCTTCAAAGGTTTGCAAAAGCTTTCTCTAATATAGAGGATAGCATTTTGGGAATATTGTACCACTCTGCTCATCTCCCTGCCTTGGGTAGGGTGGCGAGGGAACAGCATTATAACTGGCAATATATTCCTGTCCAGCTAGAGAAATAGCCCTTTGGGAGCTACAAGCAGTGTAATACAGGGACCCTCTGATGTCAGAGAAACCACTGAGGGACTTCATAAAATACTCTAAATCGCGGGAGTGTGAGCATAACTGTAAAGTTACTTTTGCACAAATACTGATCTTACCATGAAAGAGAGCCCTGTCTCTTAAATGCAAAGGAGTCTGTTGTTGGCAGTGGCTGAAATATCCACCTGTGAGGGAAAAAAAAAAAAAAAAAGCTGGAAAGTAAAATAAATTAGTTGGGAGAGGAAGGCAGAAAATCATGTCTAAAAGGATGATTTGGGTTACTGTGACAAGATAACCAATGTCAACAGATAAAGCCCAAGGGAGGTGGAGATGCAGCAGATTAAATACTGAATAAAGTGTTATCCAAAATATGCATGATTTTTTGCATCAACCTTAGGTGTCCTTCAGATACTGTATAAGCTGTGATATTTAGGATTAGTGATGTTTACAGTAGTAATAGTAGCAGCACTAAAATGCCAATTGGCTTTGAAAACATAAAAGATATTCCTAATGAAATCCTAATGGATTACACCTAATCCTAGGGCCTCTTTTATCTGGATCTTGAGCTCCTAACATTGGAAGTAGGGGCACAGAATTACCCAGGATCCTTAAAATCCTCTAACCAGTGAAGAGTTAGGCAAAAGCAGGGGAAAGTAGGTGTCGTTGTTGCCTGTCCTCTGCTGTCCTCAGAGCTGGCTTAGTGGGCTGTAAAATATTCTGGCCTAATGTTTTTCCTTGCTTTTCATTGGAGAAAGATACACACAGGCAGACTGGGATGCAGTTGGAAAATGTCTGCAGTTGTTCTGAGCTCAAGGAAGAGAGAAGGGTGTCTTTAGAGACTAACAAAAGATCCTGTCTCTCTCCCCACTGTCTCTTTTCCTGCAAAGGCTCATTGGCCCTGGAATCCTTGCAAGAAACATGGACACAGAAAACAGGGAAAACAGCCTCAGAACATTATATCAACAAGGAACCAGGTGCTGGTGGTATCATTTTAATGGATCTATTGGTAAAAGTTTGCAGGTATTACTCAAATGTCCCATACTCTGGCTTATGGTGATGATCATGACTGCAGCATAGACCAGCAGAACAACACAGACTGATTTAAACATGTTTCCCACAGATGAGATGAATCAACATATGGTCCACATCAAGGAAGGCTGAAATAGATAACCTTTAAAAGTCCCTTCCAGTCTAATGATTCTATGATCTCTGTAGTTCTGTAAACAACCTGGACTAGCAAATTTGAGATGGGCATTGGGGTGTATTAGGAAGAAGACTGTGCTTTGGGATAGCAGAAGACATTAAGATCTGTGCCAATGAGAGAACAAGGGGATCCCTACTGCAGTTCTGCTTCTCTGTTCCACCATGCCTGTGAGACTTTATTGTATTCCTTAAGAGCACTGATGACTCTTCAAAAATAATGTTGGTGGCCCAAGCAATTGCCTGCAGACGGGTGTGGAAGTAGGCAGGCACCAGCTGTGACTGTGGGCAAGATTGCCAAGTGGCACCATGGCATAAGGTGAGGACCTGCCACCAGAGCATTCTGTAGTTTGCTGGTCATTTAGTCAAATGGTTGTGAGGAAGCTGTAGATTACCTTAACCATGAGGTCCTGCTACTCAACAGTAAATCCTTTTTGCTGTCCAAATTGAGTCATCTGGCCAAGCTGACTCTAGTTGTCTTATGCCCTGAATCTTTTGTCATAATTACAGGAAAGGATGAAAAAAAAGGGGAAAACCCAACCACAAAACCAACCACCCTTGTTTGATTCTTTGACCATAACTACCACACCTATTAAAACAATCTTTTGGCTTATGAGGCCAGAGTGAGCGGTGAATTTTGCAAGACAAATGAAACAGGAGGAACTTCTAGTTTGAAACTTTTATGGTGATATCCAAGCACAGGCTGGTAACAAAATCTGTTTTATTAGTTACAGTGCACAGCTATAGATTTTATTAGGATAGGTCCAACAGGAGAAGAGAAAAAGGATTGATGATGAGTTATTAACAAGATGCAGCTACAAAGAAGATGACAGCTATGACTCCAGCATGTCTTGTTAAAGGGAAGTATTAATGTCATTGCAAAAAGGTTTGGCAAGTCTCTGCTTATGAACACAATACGATTCTGACCACCCATGTGCCACAAAGACATACTGAAAATGAAGCAGGTACAGAGACTGGCCACACAGCTGGTCGGTCTGCCTCCTAGAGGAGAACCAAAACCAATAAGTTGCTCAGCCTAGCAAAACAAAGAAATCTGGATATCCCAATGGTTGTAAGTTCAGCACACATAAGAAAATGAGTAAAAAGTAGATACAGGGAAGAAATCTGAAAATTTAAAGACAATAACATTGTCAGTGTTTGCAATTGGCTAAGACTAAATTCAGACTGTAAATTATCAGGTTTCAGATTTTTGGAAGAATGGATGGAACTTTGGTGTTCCTTTTTTCTGTTTTCTTCTCTCTGTCCTTCACAGTATCTGGTTGGTATTGCTGTTGCAATCCATCCAGGATACCATCCAGGTGCATCCAGTCCAGGAAAACAAACCAGTTATGTGACTGAATGGTGCCCCCACCTTCCATAGTTCCCATGAAATTGTATTCTGTGAGTGGTGCCTGACCTTCTGTGCACTAAGATGAACAGTTTTTGCCCTACCCTATCCTGTAATCCACAGCAGAACTAAATGGATCATGCCCTGTCGCATTCTATAACAAGGCATTTAGATTCACAGAGAAAAACAACATTTCTTTTTTTATAACACAGGTGTGTTAGAAAACCAAATCTTAATAGCAAAGCCACTGTATTTTCCTCCATAACAAAAAGACATATGGAGAATAAATTTTTAATAAAGATATAGAATTCTATATCTATATCTTATTCTATCAATAAAGATAGGCTGGATGCTTTAAGATTACCTACTATGAAAATTTTGTACAAAATTTGTTTCCTATTAGCTGCTTGCTATCAACTATCAAAACACCATTCAGCCATTCTATACAATGATTTCATCCCTACCACACTTTACAAAATGTAATACTAAAGATAAGAAACCATCAACAGCAGCTTCACTGCTTTCAATACATCTGCTTTCTACTCCTCAAAGAACCAACACCAACATCTGGATTAATCTTTAGTCATTTACAGTAGCAAATCCTTATCATTAGTCTGAATTCTGGCAAAAACTCATATAAACAGAGACTAGTGTAAGAATAGTGAAATACATTTTATTTATCTGTATGGGAATTCAGTAATTTGCTCATAAACATGGGAACTGTCATATTTAAATATTTCAACCGTACAGTCATAAATTTCATATAACTGAATGTCTGAATCTAGCTTTCTCTTTGAACTTTATCTTGCCTTTATGAAAATGTATTATCTATGGTTCTTATGTTTGTTTTTTTGTTGTTGTTTTGTTTTGTTTTTTAGCTTAGTTTGGTTGCTTGCTTGTAGTCTTGTCTACTGTGTGTGTCTGGGGCTTTTTGAGTATTCCTATACTACAAATGATGACACTGTATCTACAAAAATAGATATTTACAAGGATTTACACTGGAAATAGTATACACTCATCATCTTGATCCCAAGGATAGTTAGAAGCAGTTTTTAACAGTACTCCATTTTTAAAAAATTAATCCTTCTAAAAGAGATTGGCCTCAGGAATGAAGCATGGATCAAAAGTTCATCTTCAGGGGCTCAGATTTGAAGACTTCATTTCAGCCACATTCTACCTACAGAGGAAAGAATGGTGCTGCAACTGAGGAAAAACTCTGCTAAATATAAAATATCATACGCAACACTATTTGATTTCTTTGTTTTATTTGAGATTTGGAAATTCCAAAGGGAAAATGAGACATCCACTGCTCTAAATAAATTACTACTGAAAAACAAATAATCCAGCTATCATGGTGACATATAAAGAAAAACAATAATTCTGTTCCTGATTCATATTTTATCTGGTTTCAACATAGAAGGACACAAGAAAGGGTATGTCTGATTACAAATACAGTGTCATGAGGCTTGTGTGTAATTATTAGTCTTAATGGAAGCCCAAATAAATAAAATATATGCAAATGTGCTCTCCCATGAGCCTTGAGGGGTGAGAGTTGACTTAAATATCAGTGAAAGTTCATGTGAGAGGCCCATGAAAATAAGTGGCCTTTTTGGACATGATATCGTTTGTATTCTTCAACCCTTTACATAATTTACCCTTCTGGTTTGCACTTGGAATATAATTCGCAAGGTCTTGCTGCTGAATATATAATTAAGAAGGCAAGGAGACCCTCCAATTTCACTGGGATTATCTGTATCTTCCAAATAAGATAGGATGTCACCCCTTGAGCACAGATTTTTTCAGTAAAGATTGGCTTTTAAGTCTCCCAAAACTCAAGATTAGTTCAATTTCAGTGCACTCTTTTAAGGTTTACCCAAAACTATTTATTATCTTTCCCACAAAACCAAAACCTGAGACATTATTTTCTTACTGGAGAAGAGCTCTAATTAGAAGTGTGTAGAATGCCATAATGGAGAAGAGAAGGCTGAGCAAACCTCATTGCTCTCTACAACTACCTTAAAGGAGGTGGTAGTGAGACAGATGCTGGCCTCTTCTCTCTGGTGACCAGTGATAGGAAATGAGGAAAGGGGGTAAAGCTCTACCAGGGTAGGTTCAGGTTAGATATTAGGGAAAACTTCTTCACAGAAAGAGCGGTGAGGCATTGGAACAGGCTGCCTAGAGAGGTGGTGGGGGCACCATCCCTGGAGATGTTCAAAAGAAGGGAGATGAAGAGCTACAGTGAATGGTTTAGTGGTTAGGGGTTGTGGAGTGGATGGTTGGACTCGATGATCTTAGAGGTCTTTTCCAACCTGGATGATTCTATGATTTAGTTCCTAGTGACAAAATGCAAACATAATCACCTATAACCATAGGAATATACTCTGTATACCACTGATAGTTTTTGACCCACGTGAATGATGTTTTAATAAGCTCTCAGATGCTTGTGTTTGCCTTGTCCTACCACAGATTGAAGAGCAGACAACAACTACTGGAAACTTCACATTTGAGAATGTTGACAGCCATAATTAGCACTGCCCCAAGACGGGGACACAATATTTTAAATTACCCTTTCCCCCTCATCTAAAAGTTGAAATGGGATGGCAAACTAGAATTTGTTGGAGTGTATTCCATAGGTCTGGTGAAATGCTTTTGTCTATAACAAAATGCTACAAAAAGGGAAAAAAAAATCTACTGTGTCCTGAAAAAAATAGTGCAGGAATCCAAGTATTTAACCTATTATGCTGTGATACTGTTTTAAAAAAACCAGCAGAAAGAAGGTAAATTGCTATATAGTGCCTTTTATTATACTGCACCAATAGCAAAAGCCTAGGATGCCACCTAGGCTTTTACAGGAAGATTCTCCTTTAATCTGTATATTCAATACATCTTCTCCCCAGTATCTAAAATTTCTATAGGGAGAATGTGTTTTCACTTTCTATTCTGCTGTCCATAATCAAATGTTCTAGTGCGCGACACCATCACTGACTGCAAAAGGATCGTAAGAGCATTCATAAGTTTGTAAAATGAATGGAAAGCATTGCTAGGAGACAAAAAGCTGAAGGAGAAAACAAACTATATTAACAGCATTGGAGAAAACAAATTCTCAGTGGTCAGTTTCACTGTAAACCCTATTTTATTATAGCTTTTAAAAGGACTATCATTAGTCCTTGCCAGAGGCAACCTGCCTCACTATCCAGAGAGAAGCCTGCTGGGAAATGCTGTATAAACTCTGCTGGCTTACTGAGGTAAGTGCCTTGTTATCCATTCTGACATAAAGGAGGTGGGAGCGATCCCCTGGAGAAGGGCCCAAGAAGAAAGACTGAAAAATCTGGCTGAAAGAATCCTACCACCAGGCAACGCTTGGGAATTGGCAGAATAAATATGAAATTATTGCTAATGCACTGATTAATAACAAAAGCCCAGAGCAGATGGATTCTTGCAGCTTCGGGCCCGACAGGAGTACCATTCCACACCTTCTGATCCCATGCCACCCATCCCAGGCATTTTGAGGGCCAGTGGGGTTCTCTTCCAACTTATTTGAAGCCCATCCAACCATTGTCACTTTCAATACCTCTTTGTAATGTATGCAACCTTAAAACTATACTCTAGGAAGCAGCTGCTGTATGAAAAGTGAACGAGCTTCCACTGGAAAATAAAAAAAAAAAAGTGCTGCTATTGAAAATAGTCATTACTTCACCACTCAGCATGCTAAAACATTAAATACAGGAAATTGCCTCTCTCAAATCTAGTATTGCTAGACATATCAAAAAATATACAGTCTTTGCAGGACTCCATCCTTGCTACTCTCAGTTTAAAAATCAACTTGGGCCCCTGTGGAGGAAGCAAGCAACTCTGCTTATTTTTTGGAATATCAGTGAGTATGCTTAATGACACAGACACTAGCAGCATAACTGATTACTGCGGTATGCAATTAAGAGGATTATGACAGGTCAGAATATCTTCCTGAAGGAGCAGATGATTCTGGTGGTGACAGTCATGCTGCCTATGAAAGACTGAGACAATTTGCCTGCACCCATCTGTGCAGTCAATCAGAAAAAAATGGTATGACAAAATAAAAAAACTAACAGATCTCCTGGATCATCTCAAAGGAATATTGTTCCTACAGTATTACCAGCACCTTATTCTGACACAGAGATGTTTTTTTTCAGTCTTGCCCTGTGAAGAATACTGAGTTTAACATGGTTACTATAAACTATTGCAAAGAGCGAGCAAAAAATAGTGAAAAATTCACAAATCAGTTTTTCTTCGAAATGCACTAAAACCTGAGTAAGGAATCATTATTCTTCTCATCCTTTTCTTTTGAGCACGTTATTTATGTTTTTTTCCCTATCCATGTACTAGCTTGTCTCAAAGCCAAGGAATAAAGGCATACATGCACATATAGTCATGTCACTAAATGTTGAGTAGGGGAAGAAATATTTATCAGATCAAGTCTTAAAATCAGAACTGGATCTCCTTCTAAAAGATACCATAGTTATCAAAAAGAAGAAATATATGAAATAAAGGAATTCCTCAGGAATAATTTATGGGTGATGTTATACAGGAAGGGCTTGAAATTAAGGGGGAAAGACATGATTTCAGTGTAGCTTAGTATAAGAGGGAGCTAAAATCATTTGCCTCTACACAGAGAAGACTCCACCCCTGTGGGAGTTCAGGCATGTGGTAAATTCTGAAATCAGCTGGAACCAAGAGCTCTTACCATGGAGTCAGGATACGGCCTCTGGCATGAGGCAGCTGCTCCTGGCCCACAGAGTCCTCCGAGATCTCAGTCCAGGGAGACCGGGAGCGGGGCTTCCCACGGAGGGAGGACCACGCATTATGGGATTGCACAAACAGATAATCTCTGTCTAGCCCAGTAGCCTGTGTCTGACAAGAGATGCCTAGTTAGTCATCTAAAGCCAGGGAAAGCACACAGTGTCAAATTCCCGGGTAGATGCTGAGGTCCTTTTGAGCTCTGCATTTGGAAAAAGTTGTTCCAGTCAGAATTGCTTCTTAAAAAATACAGAACGCTCTCTAGGGGGGAAGCAGCATCTCTGAGCCAGTCTGTACATTTCCTAAGTACAGAAGGTAGGAGAAACTGCTGAATTTCTAGGGTACTGCAGAAAGAGATCTTTCCACAAATAATGATCATACAACAAGAAAACCAAAACATACTTCAAACTTCTATATGGTGTTGAAATACTTGTGTAGAAAATCAGATTAAATAGGCAGCTATTGTTCTTTCTGCTCCCCTGGCATTACTATCTGAGAATTTCTAATATTTGTTCACCTTTTCAATATAAAATATGTAGAGGGATTGAAACCTGAGGACCATCCTTTATAGAGAGTCAAAAAATGGTTTCAATTTCTTTATATTTAACACAGTAACTCATCTCAGTCTGTCTTGCATCTGATCACATCACTTGTAAGTCAAGGGCCAAGACCATAGTAGGAAAAATAGAAGTCACTTTAAGCTATACTGGAAGAATGGATATTTGTTCTAGTCGACAGGCTAGCAGGAACTCAGGAGAGCAATGTATGAGACAAATCTCAGAAAATGGTTACTTATTCTCATTCAACCGCAGTACAAATTTCCTGATGAAGCTGGAGTTTTGGAATGCTTGACCAGATCTCTGTGAACCTTATTACCAAGGTTGAAATTATCATGAATTACTGTTGTACTCATTAGTGGAAGTTCTTAGAGACATTAAGTCACCTACTGGCTGACCTTCTGAAGTAGCAGATTTACATTACCCAAGACTCAAAAAATACCAATATCAGCACTTAAACATGGAAGATTGTTACATAAAGTCTGCTGAGTTAAATCAAAAGATTTAATCTATCAGTCTCAGAGACCAGTAATGGTATATTCACACCTGCTCCAAAAAAACTATTATTGATTAAATTTTGCTAAACTGGGTTTCATTTTTATAGATTTATGGCAGATTAAATGTCACAGTGATCCCAGATGTTATAGTACAACTTCAATCACATTCTAAAAGACAGTTCATTATTGGGTGCAGGAAGATGGCCAAAGAGATCATTCGAGTAAAGGACTGGAATCATTTGAAATGTCAGTGGCTAGTTCTTATTTACATCTGAGAAAATGACAATATAGGAAAAATGAAGAATTCCAGGGGTAGAATCTCAGCCACACAAAGGTTAAGGACACCAGAACTTCAACCCTGAAGCAGTGTTTTCATTAAAATCTCTCCCAAGGTTTTCTAAAACTGAGGTCATGTGGTTATGACAGTTACGTACATTTTAACAGGCAAAAAGTTTGCATAAATGTTTGAGGTTTTGGGACAGATTCATTTGAAAGTAAGTAATGCAAAATTGGAAAAATTAGTCCCTTTTCTTCCAGCTCCCAAAAGTTCAAGCCATAGTTGGAGGAGATTGGATCTGACCCTTGTTTCCACCTTCACATTTTAAGTTCTAAGTGTACCAAAGAAAACAGCCCTGCTCTTCCTTACAGCATCTTAACATAGCTTTTCAATAATTAATTAGAAAGATTTCCTAGTGAATTTTCTTTCCCTTCTTTTTCTCAGAAAGCCTGATGTAACTTTGTCTTTAGCTTACCCATACAAAAATAAACATGTTACCTCTTCCCTGATCTTGTTTTTTCAAATTCTGCAGCTTTAAACTCATGCAGTTCTCTGGATTTCAAAGTATCAGGTGAATTTCTGTAAATTTATACATCTATAGGTCCAGTATATTTTGTTCTTCATTTGTGTTGGACATGACATTTTACAGCTTGGTGTTATGCATTATAGAGAGACTGGAAGGGAGGGTTGTTCTCTTCGCGCTTGGCCCTGAGGCTTGGCAGCAGTACTGCAAAATGACTTTATCCCCAAACCAGATGTTCAAGTTGTTTTAATAATATCTTATATTTCCTTCACAAAATAAAACAAAAACTCACTGTATCAGAATGTTCCAGTGTTATAACAATGTGATTTTTGCTGTCTGCATTTTGGCCACCAGATGGTAGCACTGAAATGAAATCAAAGTTTTCTTATCAAAGTACTTATCACTCTCATAGGTCAGACAAAATTCCCCATTTGTAGTATTTGTAGGATCTAATTGTAAGTGACTGCCTAAGACATCTGTGTCCTACTGGCTAGTGTATTATCTCAGAGCAAATGTAGTACAGATATAAGTAAAACCATTTAATATGGGTTCTCTTCTGTCATGACTTAGGTGTCACCCAATTCATTTCCAATTTAAATCCTTATTTATTTCTCCTCTATCTTAATTCATATAATGTGACTGCTACTGTTAATTTCAGCAGGCTTTAAATTCAGCAAAACTGAAAACACAATGTTGATTTTCCTAGGAAAACCTTGCCCTGGGTTCAGAGAAGACTGAAGACAATCAGAAGACTACTAAAAATACACACACTAATCTGTTGCCTCATGCAGAAGTTAATTTTCATCTCCATGTTATCTGCTTTTCTGTTTTACTCCAGGAATAAAGATACTATCCTGACTAACCTCTGTGATAAGAATATTGCTCAAATGCCATGACAAGCAGCTTTTCTTAGCTCATTACGGTTAACAGGTAGCACAGGAACTAGAGGTACTTGAAAACCCAGTATTCTTCAAGTATGCCTATGCAAACAAATTTTCATCCAGAAAAGAGCTTTTCATTGCATTTAGTGAATTCAGATTCTTACATTTTTTAATGTTTTGTTGAAGTGACACCATTAGTAGAGCTTACCAAGAAAGACTTTATAGAAATCATAGGAATATTTTTCATTTGACTTCATTACAAGATATTGACTATTTAGTTTGGACTTAAGCAGAGTTCTTATACTCTGTGAAGAAAGTAGTACACGTATTTTCAGGAAGATATGAAACAGGACTGTTTTCTCTTAAGAACTAAGTTTATTCTTTTCCAGGGCTCTTGTGCTTAAATGGCCAATATGTCACTTGCAGAACTTCATTTAACATGATGAAGTTTCAAAAGACACATATTTAGTCTACAGGTAGGATTATTGTCTGACATTCCACCAAGAAAATAAGGGCCTTGTAGAACAGCAAAGCTGGAGCTGGTAGCTGTCAACTATTGCAAGAACAAGACTTCATGAGCTATAGCTCTACCAAGATAACTGGTTTGCTGCATTTCCCTAGCCTTGTCTTTTTACAGGAACAGGATGCTGGTCTGCCATTAAGGAGAACTCTTGGACCATGTTTAATTTAGACCTTTTAATATTTTATCTCCTGTGCTGGGGTAGATCTGTCTGGAATTAAAATTCCTGAGAATAAAATTCCAAGAAGCACTCAAATTTTGACAGGAGCCAAATGTAAATGTAAAAAAAAAAATGTAAATGTAAAAAAAAATGTAAAAAAAAAAAAAAAAAAAAAAAAAAAAAAAAGAGCTTAGCAAATGGTTTGGTAGAGGAGACTGCAAATGTCTAGTAAGTATCTTGGTACTATACTACTTTAGGTAGCTGCTGGATTTATGCCAAGCTTTAGAAGTGAAATGAGCCCAGAGTGGAGCAGTTTTAAAATATTTTGAACCTTTGCCATCATCCTGAAACTTGAGCTGCATTACTCAATTTTCCATACCTTCTTTCTGAACCTGGCTTCACAGTAAGAAAATTTGAGGTGGTTTTCTATAAAACCGTGTGGCTTCATGGTTTTTTTTATATAAAAACCATCTGAAGTGTTGTTTTCTCTAGGTTTTGACCCCAAAACAGGCAAAAACTTGGGCATTTCAGCTGAATTTCCTTTGAGGTTTTGGATTCCTTCCAACCCTAAGCTCACACTCAGGCTGCAGAAGGTTCATATGAGCCTATGTGAACCTGCTAAGTTTACTCATCTCTCACAGTCAGAACCTGGAGGATTCTACCAAGAGGTGAAGGGAAAAGATGCACAAGAGATTAATGACACACGCCTGTAGGCCTCTGCCATGCACAACTTCCATGGATTTTGTTGAGAGAGATGTGCATGGAGCATATCTAAATCATCCTACCATTTTGACAGGAAGGGTGATGTCACAAAACAAGGACTCAAAGTGCAGTTCCTGTCTTTGATGCAGACTTCCCCTATAGTTTTGGTCAAGGCAGCCAGGAAAGAAATCCAGATCACATGGAAAAAAATGAAAAATCACTGATATTAGGCCAGGATTTCATCTTGCCTCTTGATATCTTCCACCTGACGATATTTTACTTCATTTTTTTTTATTTTTTTTTCTGGTCACAGCTATTTGGACTATAAACAATGAGTTAAGGGCTGTGTCTTAATAGGAATCTCTGTATTCATAGGAATCTCTGTACAGTATTTAGGATCAGCAGAAGTTGATCTCAGGTGGGGCCACTAGGTGTTCCTGCCATGTAGATGACAGACAGTAATAAATGAGAAGCACGTGAACTTGACCTGAATGGAAACAGATGGAGAATACAAGGCCAGAAAATTTCAACAGACAAGATCATAGCACTGCGTTCCAGAGTTAAACTCTCCAATGTGCTGCAGAAATGCAGAATCTTCCTGTACACTCTGCTTGCTAATATAGAAGAGTGGCACAGCTGAGGACTCTATTCATTGAAGCACTATTTACACTATAAGTTGTTTTTACTCAATCTTTTGTTTCAGCTGACTGGTTGGATCTAGGCACAAAGGCACAAATTACATAAGCCGTTAAACCAAAATATTGTTTTTAATTCATTAATTATAAATTTATGAAGGCTCTTTAATCTTCAGCATGTGGACATTAACTAACGCTATCAAGAGGTGAAGAGAGACCTGAAGGCTGAGTGCTTACTTCTAGATTTAGTTGTACCTAACCTCCAGATTTCTCCATTATGTAGTTTGCCAATTTGCAGGTTCACCATTTGCACATTTCACAATAGATTCATGTTGTTCCTGGACACCGTGTCCCACCTGCAGCACCACAGTTCACTATGTGTACTTCCATAGGCACAGCCATTAGAGAAGGAGATAATCAATTAACACTGCCCACTTTCATGTATCTGCCCTAGTGCCTACCAGCATGGGCAAGGCCCCATGTGTTGTGACCTCTACAAATGCAGCACTAACACTTTTCAAAGAGGCAGGCAATGGTTTCAGCACATCCAGATACAGCTCTAGCTCTGGGTTAGTTCCCCACCCTTAAGACTTACACCAGTACTTTCAATTTCACCATCCCTCACTCTTCCATTGCGTGGAGGTTCTTCCATTCTTCTGTGTGTTTCTTTCTTCTTCCCCTTCATAAACCCAGAGCTGCTCTTCCAGCACCTTTCTACCTCTTTAACTTTTCCAATCTAAAAGAAGATGACCTTTATTCTAAACTAAGGAGTAAGTGCACCCTTTTTTTTAAAGAGAGGAAACAATGCACTCTTTGGCTGCATCCATGCTAGTAAACTAAATGTGCTAAGGAATGTTCCCTGGCCCACAGCACATCTGGCACAGCATAGGCTTCCTCATTCCCATTCATTTCCATTACCCTCCAGACTGGGGCGAGTGCATCCAAACTGCCTACTGGGAACTGCCCTTGGCATACACTGGCTCCTGAACCAGAGCTGGGAATTGTCTAGATGAGTACTGTCTGACCTGGGTCACATAGTTGCCAGCACCCATGTTAACAATTTAATAGAGAAAAGCAGTCTTCGGCTCTCAGGAACATTCCCTGGCATTGCTTAATTTGCTAAAGTCAGTCAAGTCTTGATTCCTGTGCTGTTAGCTAAGCATGCATGGCTGACAGCATGGACAGTCATATTCTTCCAGTTTCTACAGACCAAATCTTCCAGTCATGGTTATAGCTATTAAACCAGCAAAGTTAAAAGTTCGACAGCACTGAAAGAGAGAAAGATTCCACTGTTGTCAGCGGGATATAAACAAACAGCAAAGAAAAAAATAAGAGGAAGATAAAACCAGAATGGCTTCTTTGCATGCCTACATCTGTCAGCTTTTTACCCCAAAATATTCTTTCACAGAATTCTTTGTTATATTTCTCTAAGCTCTCGACTCTTTTCTCATTCCCATGTGATTTCTGTATCCCCTGCCACTTCCTCTGATCTTTTTTCTTCCCTCACACCTACTCAAAGCTATTATTTCTGAATCAACTTTGACACACATTTCTCAAATTGTTAGTTCTCCTTCCTATGATATTTCTCTGCTGTAAATTCTTCTCTCCTACATATTTTTCTCCTTTCTCACAACAACAAAAAGCTCTTTTTGTGTGATTCTCCTATTTCTTCAAATTTTCTTCCTTCAGTCTTTAACCTCATTCATATATTGTCCAAAATCTAGAATCATTCTTGGACTCCCTAGACTCACAGTTACTTGCTGCATTCTCTAGACAATTTTCCTGCACCAATTATTTAATATTCATGATACTACAAAATCATAGAATCATAGAATGGTTTGAGTTTGAAGGGAACTCAAAGATCACCCAGTTCCAACCCCTGTGCATGGACAGGGACACCTCCCACTAGACCAGGTTGTTCAAAGCCCCATCCAACCTGTCCTTGAATGCTTCCAGGGAAGGGATAGCCCCAAATTCCTTGGGCAACCTGTGTCAGTGTCTCACCACCCTTTCAGGAAAGAATTACTTCCTAATGCCTAACATAAATCTACCACCTTCCCTTGCCTTATTGCTACATGCCCTCATATAAGTCCCTCCCCAGCTTTTTTATAGATCCCCTTCAGGTACTGGAAAGCTGCTATAAGGTCTTCCTAGCATCTTCTCTTCTCCAGACTGAACAACCTCAACTTCCTCAGCCTGTCTTCATAGGAGAGGTGCTCCGACAAAATCTTTCTGTTTAATATCCACAGCCCCATTCTGTTGTCTGCGTGCCCCTTGACTCTTCTCCCAGGCTTTCTACTATCCATCATCAAATAAAAACAGTAGTGGCAAACAAAGCTATTGCTATTTCATATGCAGCTTGAAGTACGAGGGATTTTTTTTCAAATTTTAAAATTAAATTTCTATTTTTTTATAACATTATTTTTCTCTAAACAACATTATTTTTATTCAGAAAAAATCTGCTGTTCTGCAACGTTTCAAAGCTTTCTCTACTTTGAAAAAGTTGCAAATGAAATTTTCCCCACACACACTTTTATTGCCTATCTTTAAAGAAGATTTAGGAGGGAATATTCCCTAGACATTAGTCTTCATACTGTATTCAGTGGCAAAAAATAAGAAAAATGTAGGGTGCAGGGAGGAAGTGTGTGTGTGGGGATGGTGGAAAGGGGTTGGGGGGGGAAGAGAGGAATAGAAGACAGATTTTTTTGTTCCTACAAAAAATGGAAATTTAGAAGAATCTGAATGCTTTTCCTAAAAGTTCTGGTTTTGGAAAAAAGCCATTTTATATTGAAATGTTTTGCTCCAAGTAATTTTTCAGTCAGATCTAGATTAAACTGTTGGAATTGAACTTTTCCTTCATTAGCTGTTTAGCAGTTTCAGGGCAAATCAACGAGACATAGACAAGTCTTAGTAGACTCCCCAAATACTTCTTTGTGTTCCAAACAGCTTAGCATTTTTTGCTTTGTAAGATTTTACCCCCTCTCTCAAGTTGAAGAGCACATCTTAGATTTTATTTGATCTTTCTTGTTCTTTGGGCTCTCTGAAAACAAGTTTGTTGAAACTATGCGATAGAAAACTGAGGATTTGGCAAGGAAGAAAACCAAAAAACAAGTTTTGCTAAGAGACTTGTTTTCTGGAGTGGGATTTTTTTAGTGTTTTCTTTCAAAAAAAGAAAGAAAAAAACCTATTAAAAATACGTCCAGTTTTCTTTGCTTGTTGAATTTTCTAAGGGAAAAGTATTTCCAACTGAAATATTTAAATAACTTCAGTGGCAATTTCTCCATAGCCTTTGTAAGTTAAGAGATGTACAGGCAATCACAATTTTTGGTATAATGAATGCTTTTTATTTTTGTAAGTAACACAGAACTGCAGTAAGCTACTGAATGCTCTCTATTTCAACTTAATTGGGGACAGTTCTCAGTCATGCTACTCCAGGCATGTGTAGAGCAGCATCTATTGGCTAGCACAAGATGTAACTTCTTTGCAACTGTAGTGATTCCAGCACACAACAGAGGTGTAAGCCATACAGAAGAGGTTGTCACTGACTCAGAGCAAGCTCACTGTCTCTGAAGTGAAACATAATCATGCAGGTTATACAACATATTGACTGCATATGCTGGATATTAATTTCTGCCAGTCTTCTGTTACATTCATTTTGTCTTGCACTTTTTCTTCAACCGTCATAAAAAATTTTGCCAAAGAAAATTTTCAAGGAACCTGGGAATCTAAGGACTTTGTGTAATCTGGGGAATTTCAGGGTGGAGTTAAATGTCTTATCAGGGCCTGAGATCTTGCAGTTTGCTGGCTGTTGTTACAGATATGCTCCTTGACCGGGATTGGGGTAGAGGGCAGAGAGGCAAAGCTAATATCCAGATCTCCTCATTCTCCTTCCCACCACCTCCAATACAGTTATTGTACGGTTGTTTACTTTTCTCATACTAGGACACAGTTGCCCAGAGTTGGGTGCAGCTGTAATACCAGTGATGGTGGGGGAAACAGTGTCTCAACCCTTCTTTCCCAGCTACATCAAACCCTCCACAGCCAATTGGTACTACTGAATGGAGCAAAGCATACAAGTCTTCTCTCTCAGAAAAAAACATGAACTGATTTCTTTTTCAGATACACAAAAGTTTAAAGAAATTACTGTCCTGTGCCTATCCCATCTATCTTCTCATTACCAACACCAGATGCTGTGATCTCTTTCTACTTGCTTTTGGGACTGTGATTAACCAGTAGCATACTACAGTATGCACTATGCAAAGGTCTTCTCTTAGTGCCTGCTATTGAGACCTTCCCTCAAACTTGGTGTTACCCTTTTGGCAAGGGCATGGAGCTGTTGAGTCCCATCTTGCTGTTTTCTTTGCTTGTGGTTAGAAACCTTTCTTGGCTACCTACCCAGCCATCCAGCACTTATTCTCTCAACAGTAATAATCACATCCAAATTAGATTTACTGTTAAACAAGGTCTCATTTCTTCCAAATACAGGAAAAACTAAAACATGTATAGAAAAGCCTTTATTTCTGTTAGCAGCAACAGGATGCAGGGTTACAATGGGTCATGAAAGCATATGGTGCAAAAGGTGAATATTTGCTGAGAAACTCTGCTGTCAAGATCAGACCCTAGAAACTGCATTTTCTCCATATGGGTTTGAATATTCCTACTGGCAATAATCATTTGTTTCAATTCACACAAGAATTTGATTTGGGGCTGACCACAAGTACTTATTTATTTTGGGTTCAACCACTGAACCTCCCCCTACAGCCCCAAGTAACTATTAAAAAAAAGAAAAAAACAAAACAAAAAAACACTTCTACAGTTCTAATCCAGACTGTATTTCTTAGGCCAGAGTAACACACTGCTTCCTCCCTCTAAATCAAGAAGTTCCTGAAACTTTCTTCCTTTCTGTACCCAACAGAGTAAGTCAAATAAGATAACTGGGGTTAGTCTTTGCTGTAGACACTTCTAACAGATAAGAGCTATTTGTTACTAGCCAAGTTCTAGGTGCTGGGAGAATAGAGTGATTTTCTATGGTAACCTGCACTAACATGCTTCCCTAAGCATCTGCTGCCAAAACTATAACACCATGAAGTCACCATGTGAATGTTTTGGTTTTTTTACTTCTCCTCAAAAAGAATATGCCAGAACTAGAAACAGAACAAAAAAGAATGACAAGGATCTAGAGGCTGAGGTAGCCTATGTTTGAGGAGAAATCAGTCTAGATCTCTTCAGACTTGAAAACTGAGAGCCAAAGACAAGATTTGTCAGTGTTTATAATAAGAACGTCAGGAAACATCCAAATAGACTATTAACCAACTGATTGAAGTAAATTAAAAGAAGTATTTTAATTAATAAGGTGTGAATAAATAATGGAACTCCTTGCTACATGATTTGCAAAAAAACAATCACCTATGTGAGCTCATGAAGTCTTTTGATATATATTTATTAAAAGAAAGTACTTAAAGAAGACTGTCTGGTCTACCTCACCAGCTTTCAAAATAATTTCTATCCTTCATCTCTTATACTGCATGCAATATTTTCAATGCTTTCCAAAAAAATCTCAGAAATGGTAGAAAAATAAGAAGTGTTTTGGTTTATTTTTATTTCTTATCCAGGGTAAGAAAATTCCCATTAGTCACTGAAGGCTGAAATCTGTGTTCCTGGGAGCATCACAGAGTATAGTGCTTTCCCATTTTTCAAAAATTAAAGTAACCTTCCCTCAGAAATTTCTTGTTCCCCATAAAGACACCATTTTTGGCAATACTGTTGTTACAGATTCTGCTACTTTGTTGCTAATGGTAAAACCACTTAAACTTTTTGGAATATATCAGGGTCTGAAATCACTTTTCTTCCCCCTGTCTGCAAGTGAGAAATTGCTTTTGCTATTTTAATTTTCAAGTAGAAAATGCCTTCTGAACTTTAGTTTCAAGGGATATAAATAGTACTGTTATTTATTAGCATGTTGGGTTATACTTAATATTAAAATTTATTATAATATTATAACTATTTATATATATTAGAGAAGGAATGTACACACATGCAGAAACAAGGAAAGTTTGGTGTTCTGCAGTAGACCATGTAGGTAATACGTTAAAGAACAAGTTTATTGGAAAAGACTACAGCTGCCTCATAACATTAAAAATATTAATCAGTAAAGCAGGAATACGCAATATGAGATTAATGATGTCCTAATAGATCTTGAAAACAATATTTGAAAGGCAAAGTTATTTTTCAAAAGTTATCTAGGCAGTTATACAACTCTGAGAAGCAGTGCGGCCAGAACACCACTGAATAGTTAAAACTGCTTGGGGGTTTTTTGTTTGTTTTTTCTGAATAGGTACATTGCTTTATTGAAAAGGAGTGTGGTGTGCCAGAAGAACTAATAGCAACCTAGAGTTCATTCATGGGAATACTTATGGTTACATGACACCAGTAGTACTCTGCCAATGGTCACCAGTAATACTGAACCAACAATAGATCAGCCATTGAAAGAGCCCATCTCAGTATTTATTGCAGGAAAAAAAAAAAAAAAAGAGGAAGTTACTGACTATGACTTAGTTGAGGAGCTGCTGAAAGATTGTAAAGATTTTTTCATTTAATGAAATACAGTATTCTTTCAGCATATTGAACATTGTAATGTAACAAAAAGCAGTGCTGGTATTTCCTGGCTTTAGCCATAGGATATGAGTTGGGTCATAAAAGACCCAATCATTGGATTTAGTAGCTAAAATTTTATCCCCTAGCCCTCCAGATAGTTTTATAATCTTGGAAAAACAGATAAGAAAAACAAGTGGTTCAACCAAAGCCAACAACTACCACAGATTAATTCAAGCAATTAGTGAAATACAAATTGGTATCTATAGAAGAAAGGATAGAATAAACTCTCCAAATTCCCCACATCTGTAAGCACTGTTCTGTTAGCAATAACCACCTCTGATCCTCCGTGGTTTACCATCACAGTGCCACTATGCACTCAGAAGCTCGTGGGGCCACCTAATTCCAGAGGTGGAAGCCCCGCTGGAAGTTCATACTTACTGTTCCTGGGGCTCTCTTTTCCTGCTGGTTACATTGGTTTCTTTATATTTGTTCTCAAGAAAACGAAAGCCAGTGACTCCCATTGTTGTCTTCTGAGAGCATTCACCATCATGAGTGCTTATAAGAAAGGGTATTGTTAAGATCATCAACTTATTCCCTTAGCAGGGGTTCCATTGTTTTGCATTAAATATTCCCAGACACACTAATGGTAACTATTGTACATTCTTGGAGCAAGTTTTCTGCCCTATTCATCAAACTTGATGTATAGTTCTTTTGGCTAACCACAGTTAATCACCTTCAGTTCAAGAAACCCATTATTTTCTGGCACTGAAACTTTTGTTCTTCAGCCCCTGAGTCTGTAACATCATCTTTGTACAGTGAGATGTATGATATGTTTTGCAATAGTGCTCCATGTGAATACATTTGTTGAACTCTCCAGAATATAGTCTCATAACAGAACTATTTCTGCTAACCCATGCAAATATTCAAAAGAGGTTGGCTGAAAACCATAGAAATTTATGGACTGCTGAACAAAATCAGGTATTAATTCATCTGGAATCCTGCATGCGGGGAAGAGGGGTTACACTGCAAATTTATGAAATTTAACACATAGAAATTTAAACAAGACTATTTTCCTTTAAAAAAATAATGTAACCCATGCAAATTATGAAATAAAAATGAGACAAAAATTATGATCTTCCTACTGCTTGAACTTCTTGTTTGTTTTCCAGCATTCTATTTCTTAGAAACACGTTAATGCTTAAACCCTGATAATGTACACAGGACCTTGGAGTAAAGCAAGTTACACATTATGAGACATAGGGAGCAGAAAAGGTTATTTAAAATTCCATTAGCACTTCTCCAACAGTCAGTGCAGGGACATTTTGGCACTACCTAGTGATACTCTTCTGATCTCAGCATGTTCTGTTACACTTTCAACACCTTTGCTAAAATCTATGCTTAGCTAAGGCTTTCTCTGATAAGAGCCTTCACAGGCCACTTTATGTTTCCTCTCCTAATCACAGATATTCTAATCATACCCTTTTCAAGCCAGGATGGCTAAAAGGGCTATCTGTAGAGCAGTTTCCATCATATAGATTCCTGTGGTATATGGTCTGTTTTTACCTCAAGTGATTTACAAACATACTCATGACACCACTCAAATCAATCCAATAACCAGCAGTTGTCTTTCCCAATCTGGGTTTAGTTCTACTGCAGTTAAATCTGTCAGCTGAAAGGCTGTACTCTCATAGAGTCTTCTTTCAGAAGGGAAGTTTCTAAGCCACATAAACTTGTGTCAACATGGGTTCTTTGTTAATCTGAGAAAAATTATTTTCAGCTCCTCTGTGGTGATTCCTGAAGTCTTTCCCCTCATAATCACATCAACATTCACTATTGTCCCCTAGCAATATGCTCAGTGGAGTATTTACCATTCATCACAGAATAGGTTTGATTAGAAGTAGTAATGAGTCTCTGAATCTCTTGGTGGTCTTTTCCTTGGGAAGTTTTTCCATTTGTCCAAATACCATACTTACATTTAGTCAAATTCCTTTGTCACAACGCCCAAATGGTAGTAGGTTTCCTAAATCAGCCTTACTCATTCCAATTGGATATTAGTTCTAACTCAATTTAATGCTTTTTTTTCCTTGGCATTCATTACATAGATTTTTATAACACATAATATTTTCTGTCCCAAATAAGCACATCATCAATCATTATTTCCCGTCAAAGATATTTTGGTACATCTTATGCTTCAGTGGAATACTACAATTATAGCACTTAAACTTATCTGCCCAAGGAGAAGATTCTAACTCAATATGTCAAAACCATAGTCTGGAAGGAAAAAAAAATAGTTTTGTCTTTTTCAGCTTTTCTTACAGGGAAAAAGATAACTGAATAGCTTTATCTTTTTTCACACATGTGTATGGTGGCCATATCATTACTTCAGTTAGCTGACATCTGACCTCATTCAGTGCATTCTAATTCTTCTAAGCCTTTCACTTTTTTTCCAAAATGTATTGAAGAGACTATTTACACTGTCTGTGTGTTTTAGCAGAAAATCAGGATATGTACTGTATTTACATTATACCCTTAGTTCAATTCTCACCATTTCACTATTAGTACATTTCAAAGACTGTGTCCAATTCAGTAGATCTACTAAACATCTTCTGGTTATCAGTGTGGCATTCAACCTTCTTTTCCATTATTTTAAATCCTGAGTGATGTCCATTTGGCTTCATAATGCTAGGTGATTTTTTCCACGCAGGCTTCTACTACCTATGCTGTAGTATGGCTTTGCAGTTTTAATTCTAAGTGGCCACTAAGCTTTCTGTTAACTATTTCATATTTCAGTGTACTATTTTGAAACTGACTCTCCTGACAAAAAAAAACCAAGCCAAAACAGAAAAACCCACAAACTTGGTATCACAAAGTACTGTTTTGAAGAAAGCAGATATACCACAGCAAAGCATAATCACACTCGTTACAGTCTACAGCTGCTCTGCACCCAATCTCCCACCACCTTTAGAAACAAGATGCATAGAAACAGATTGAGACTCACCTCTTATTCCTCTGTGCTCTCTCAAGGGAGCTTCTCGCTTTGTTTCTTGAAAATTTCACCTGGGAAAACCATTTTCTCTTATTCCCTGCATGCCTGAGGAGAGCACATAAACCTTGCTCAGCACTTTCTACTTCCATGCAGAAGTGTTCCATATTAGGACAGTCAAGCAATGGATCAAGTAACCTAAGGAGGTTGGAGGCTTTCAACACCAGACTGACAAAAGCTCTAAGTAACCTGGCTTGATCCTGCTTTGAGCAGGAAGCCCTTCCAACCTGAATTCTTCCATGATTCTACATTTCAAAATGAGATGAAATTGTAACTTCTAAATCATTGAGGTTAGAGGAAAACTCACAAATTGAATCATGACATTCCTCCTAAAAGCATTCTAGGAGCTCCACCTTCCCAGCAAGCCTAGAGGCAGACAGCCTTCATTTAATTTATTGAGACCAAGAACTGCAATCAGATGTGGATATTAGCAGTCTGAGTGCCTGTTTGGAATGTTCCTACTGAAATGTTATTCACAGGTGTATCCCCTTTACACAGCAAGCAGCATGCAGTACTCTTCCTCTGATTACTGACCCATTATTATGTTCATTCAGACAACAAATGAGATAGCTGTCACTTCCTATAAACTTTTGGCAGCTTAGATTTAGAGTAGAAATATCCCAGAAATCAAGGTCTGAAACAAAATACAAGATTATAAGAAAGTAGTATGGACGTCCCCAAGGAAAAATTAAAAACAAACACACACTCATTGTTTATGGGAGGTCATATGTCATGTTTGCCAGTGCAAATCCTGACTTTGCTGATACAAATGGGAATTCAATTATAAAGTCAAGTTTTCACCCTTGCCCAGAGAAACTTATCCTGGTAATATTAGCATGCTTTAAAACTTTGTCAGGTATGTTGAAATTAAGCATGTATTAAATATTTGCAAGATTAAGGCCTAAGATCTAAAGCATGCATTTAGTTCTAGACAGGCAAAGCAATAAACTGGACTAGAAGCAAAACTAAGATCCAGATATAATAACCCTCCTCTGCAAATTCTTAGACTCATAAATATCTGTCCATATTTGTTCAGTTACACTGAACCTATTATATACATGAGTAATTTAACTTTTGTAACCCCTTAAATTTTGGAAATTTGACCCCGAATATGCAACTCATTTAGGTTAATGCCCCTACTAAACAAAATGGTCCAAGTTGCATACAGAAGTTTTTGCAGAACTGAGAGTCTTACATATTGAAATAAAGTAACTCATAAGAAAAAGCATTCACAGATATTGCAGTGGAAAATCAAGACTGTATTTTCCTATATATCTCAAATGTCTAAAGCATTCTAAGTTTTCAATGCAAAAAAAGGTAAAATTAGAAATGTATATTTTTTTATTTTAACTACTATGTTGGGGTTTTAAAATACAGTTTCCCTTAGATAAAGGCATAATTTTCCATTTATATTCACTAGTTCCATGTCATTTTAGTATGTTTGAATTGATTATTTTTTCCTACATGGAATTTAAATGCCACAAGCATCTGCAACAGGCAGAACATTCAAAAATTAAACTAAGATAACAATGCAGCAAAATTCCATCCCAGAGAAATCTCTTTAGCAAAGAACTTGCAGACCTCATTTTCCCAGCAAGTGCCAGGATTATTTTACTGAAACACAGAATCATGAGGGAACCAAGACAAAACAATTCTGAAAAATTATTTCCTATAAAAGCCTTAAGCCCAAGCCACCTTATTGGGCTGTGTACTTTATGTTCTTGACATGTGAATTATTTGCCGAGCTTAATTTTTGCCATGGGTCTCCTTCTAGAACCATTTGCTTTCAAATGCTGCGCATTCAGCTTGATTTTCCCTTCTAATTCTTATTTTCACAGTCTGAAGACTTTGGTCTGACTCAGTTCATAATTTTAGACTGCTGTTGAAGCCTCATTTTCATCCACTCTCTTAAAACTTAACTGCGTTTTATAACCCCTAGTATCATTATATGCCTTGGTGGAAGTAGTGATTTACTGTGACCACTCTGCAAAACCCTACCCTGTGATCTGTAAAAGAATCATGTCTTGGTTGCCCCTATCTTCATTATCTGAGACTGCTGCCAGATTTCACCACCACCACTCCCTGCAAATCACACTCTGATGAGTAGTTACTCAAGGCAATTATTTGACCTTTACCTACCTACCTTGCACATGTGAAACTGTAGCTGACCTTGCAAACTGTGTCCTGTTGTATTAAAGGACCAGTTTGTAATTTATATTTTTCTGCTATTATATTAAATCAGAAAGAAATGAGCTTGTTCCAACCCTACTGCAAGACTGGACTTATAGGAAGGAGTTTTTCAATGTGAATCAAATTATAATTTGATTCACACTCACTATTGATTCAGGGCATACATTTTAGAAAAGCCCATGTCATAAAATGCTTTAAGTTGGAAGGTATCTAAAAGATCATCCAGTTGCAATCACCCTGCCATGGGCTGGGACACCTTCCAGTAGACCAAGTTGCTCAAAGCTCCATCTGACCTGGCTTTGAACACTTCCATGGAGGGGGCATCCACTGCTTCTCAGGGCAAGCTGTGCCAGACCTCCACTCTCACCCCGCAGTCCACACCAGACTTCCAGAAGACCTCAGCATTTGGGAGTATTTGTTGAATATCTGACTCTGTTTCTCAAAAAAGTCATGCCAAGTTCTTCATTTCTGGAAGAAAAGTTCTACAGTCAAAAAATAACCCCATCGTACCATAACCTGAAAATGTCACCTTGGCAGACCTTATTTTTAAATAGGTGTGCATATCCTTTTATGGATATTTCCTCTTCCTAAAGTACATTATTAAAAAAGACTGTGGTTTCTTATTCTGAACATGCAGTTACTTTGTATGCAGCACAAATGTCTTTCCCTTAAACAAACAGGGGGCAAGGATGAGTGGGTACAGAGAGCAGAAACCAGATGGTACCAAAGTATGAGTAGGAAGGTAGAAGGTTGCTACAGTTTTACTGGGGCATGGTATAATTTTGCAAGCATATGTGGGCAACTCTGGTAGCAGGGAGGTAAAGAGGTAACTGTAACTTCAAGCCCTTCCTTTCTTAGTCACTTGGGAGAGAGGGTCAGGAGTGGCATTTTGGTCCTGTTGGTGCTTAGGGCCAAGACCCCACCCATGATATCCTGGACATCTTAACTTATTTGAGAGGCAGCTGGACCCATGCTGGGTCTAGCTCCAATTTAGCACTGAACACTCCAGACAGATTAGGGCTCTGTGACATTTAGCCAATCTTCAGTGTTCCTCTTGAACCAAATTTATATCCATGCCTCTTAAATTTTTTCAGAAGACTCTGTAACTGTCCATAATTAACAGCTCACTGAAGGCAGTAGGTTACTAATTTCACCTTTTTTTTTCCACTGTGTAATTTCATAATCAGATAAAGCTATATTTCACTTTTCTCATTCCTCACACTCACTCGTTCTCCTCTTGGTGATTAACTTACCCTCTTGCCTTCCAAAGTGATGCTATTCTCTATAGCACACTCATCTCTGAATTTGCATGGTCTTTTTCTCTCCACAGCTGTCTGACCTCCATATCTTGTCATTGTTGCAGTCATCATCTCCCTAATTTCTTCTATCTGCATGCAAATATGCTGGCCTCCATCAGCTCCAGTAATCCTTCATCTCTACCACAACTACTTAGGAAGCAACCCTCTCTGTTTCCTTTCTCTTTTGCCTGCTGAATAGCAACTTCAGATGTTTTCAGGAAGACTCCTCAGACAAAACAGAGAATGGGAATGCACGGAGATGTTCCTGTTTCTTTCCTACTAAGGGGCAGTGCAAAGACCTTTGCCTACTGCTTCAGGCACCCATTACTGAGTACTCTCCCAGGTGGGTAACCAGCTAGAGTTGGACTTTGCCCCAGACAGGATTGGCATTACATAAAGTGTTAGAAAATTTTGTCTTACTGACCAGATCACAGAACCTTCAACACTGTCACTTACAAAAGAATCGTGAGTTTACAAAACTACACTAGTATGTTTTCCCCAAAACTAGAATTTCTTTATTTAGAAGTACTTTACTGAGAGACTTCTTCTACACACGAATCTTAAGAGATCGATAGAAACAAAGTCCAGGAATAGAATACTTGAAGTCCTTTGCATTTGAAAAGAAAAAAGAAAGCCATCCTTTCTTTCCAGATGAAAAACAACAATGTGGTATAGGTTGTTAAGCCCACAGAATTACTGATATAATCTTTTTTAATTTCTATTTCATAATGGCCTTGACAACATGTAAAAGAAAATTTTTATGACCCAAGTTTCAAAGCAGGGTTTTATAATGAGGGACTTGTCTAACCTCTGAGATAGATTTTGAAACCACAGAACCGAAGCAAAGAAGCTGCATTAAATGCAGACTATTAACTCAACAGCAGTCAATCAACTGAGAAATCATGTATTGTAAGGTCTTTTTTTAAAATCATGCAAGTCCCTGGGGCTTGTACTTATTACACTACTATTACTACATTCTGCATCATATCACAAGAGGATGCAAACTATCAGAGAGACATAGGGACATGAACTGAAATGACTTGTGAAACAGTAAACTTACCTAGACTCTAGCCTTAGCTTTTATTTGTTTGTGAGTTCCTTATCTATACTCTTCCAAGAAAAAAAAAAAAATAGTTCAAACACACAACTTTCCCATATAAAGGCTTTAAAGAAAAAACAGAAATTGAATGATAGCATAGTGGGATGTGCTCTTAAAAGACTAAAGTGTTCTACCATTCACACTGACATGGGTAATAGAGGGTTAAATTTTCCCTTTCTTAGAATACAACACCCAAGAATGTCCAATCGAACACTCCATAAAATGTTTCTGATCTTATATTACTCCTTTCACATTCAAAACTACATGGCAGAAAATATTAAAAGGAGAATGAAGGGATACACATGAAGAAAACTTTCTAGGGATCAACTAGAACTCTAACTGGTCAGAATGCATAACAACATCTAGATGGACTGTCCTAGGAGCAGAACAGGGAAACTGGTATTAGCATCCCACTTCTCTCTATGAAAAGAAAACATGACTTTATCCCTTTTTTTTAAAAAAAAAAAAAAATGTTTACTTTCCTCTGTGTACACAGGTGCTGATCCAAAGCCATTTAGATCAACACAAATATTTGCTTGGACTTCAGAGAACCCTGAATCAGACCTATAGCTATATGATCTAGTGGGCATGTAGAGATGGAGGAAATGTTGGGTTTCATGCATTCCTCATGGTCTTTTGCCCTCTCATTCACCCCAATAGGTGAGGAGTCTGTATCACCAGCAGCCAAGCTGGGACCACTATCCCAATAGTAATCCCAATAGTGGTCAGGGAACAAGAAAGCTGTCAGAGAAAGAAATGGGGGGGAGAGATGGTGGGAAGCAGCTAGTGGTGCTGAGCAGGGATTGTGCTTACTGTTTCCCATCTGATCACCACAAAGATATTTATAATGGTCCTTGCAGGAAAATATTCAAGATATTAACAAATGTTATATGGCAAACAGCTGAGTCACAATGTCCCACCTCATATCCTCCAGCACTCAAGCTCAACCACCTAGGAAGTGCCAGAAAAGACAATGCATTTATATAAAAGAGAGTGCTCATATCTTTTAGACAGATGTTTGCCTGCTTTGGCTGCTTGAGTTGTAGCCTTTATGTCAGTTAAGAGTGGTCACAAATATTCCCATAAGCTCAGTAGTCATCCAACAGCCTGGTGTGAGCAGTCAGATGTGTGACACAGAAGAGTCAAGAAGAGAGCTGGCACATGAGCCAAGGAAGTTTTGTCTGTCCATTAGAAAGGAAGACTTCTGCAATGTCATTTAGGCCTTCTTTGAAATCAACTGCACTGTGGTAGCAAAAGAAAACCTACTTTGTAAGACTTCCCAGCCAAGAGGAAAAGATCCTGTGAGGTCACTCAGAATAATGGGCCTTGCAACTTCAAATGCTAAGCCCATTTGCTAGATAAGACTTAAATTCTAACAGTTATGCAAGCAAATAATATGGCTTGAAACCTGACTTCCAAATCAAAAAGCCCTGTTCTCATCTGTTGATTAAGTTCTGACAGCCTTTCCTAGCTGACTGACTGCAGTTGTAACCAGCCTCAACTTCAATGTTCTGTGTTGCCACCTGGCTTTCCTCCCATTTATTACATGATCACTTCTGAAACAGTTTCCAAGCAGAACCGCTAACCAATAATGAGTTTTACATTTATCAGTTAAATAAACAGCATTTAGTTTAATATTAATGAATTACCACATTTCTCCAGGAGGAAGAGACATAGAAGCTTGGAGAGTAAGGTTTGTAATTAAAAGTATTTCCTAACTGGTGACTGCAGAACTATTTATAATTGACCCTGTAGGACAATATGTAAGATAATAATGACACAAGAACACCTCGTAGATAAGATGTGCCTTGTGCCTGCCCCCATAATACTTTTGTTGCACTCCATGATGCTTTTTAACCTTGTCATTCCTACAAGGTAGTTTTATATGACACCTTCAGCCCCCCAGAGAAAAAACAGTTCCAGCAAGATTAGCATCAGCACTGATAGCAGATCAACTTGCTTGGAAAAGGGAAATGTATGTCTGGGACTATTCAGAAGTAAAGTAAAGAATGGGGATAAGAGAAATATCTGGAGATGAGTAAGACCACAACATGGTATCCAGAAGCTTGTGGCAAACAGAGAGAACATTACTGTCCAGCATGATTTGTGAAGGAAAGGAAGTGCCTAGACCCTGTAAAACAGAAAAAAATTCTGGAACATGGTATTTCATCTTGGTTTATTATTGCAATGCCTGGGTTGTTCTGGGTTCTCTTTTACTATTTTTATTTCTATTTTATATTTAGTGATATAGTTTATATTTAGTTTATATTTAGTGCAATTCTAAGCCAAAATTAACAGTCCTACTTATAAGCAATGTAAAGTCAGATCAACCAAGGCCATTACACAAGACAGAAAAAGATTGCCTAGGGAGGATAAGAAAGCTGTGGATGGATAGGGTGGAAATCACAAAGGAGAGACAAGGATGTTAAATCAGACCTGCTGTGAGTTTGTCTTTTAGATCTCTGTTGAGACCATAAACCTATGGAAACTCTGAACCACAAGAAGGTGTAGGTATTATAAAGTGTGCATGCAGACTACAAAAGGCAATTATAGAAGAAAAGGACAAAACAGAATAGACAGTGTATGGTAACAACAAATATCCTTTATTGGACCTTTTGGGAACATCCTGATCTGAATACCATACACGTCCTAGTGCTGGCCAGAGAAAAATAAGCATTTGTTATATCTCAGAAAAACTCAGTACAGAGATCTTAGTCCAAGAACACAAACCTGTCACCATAGAAGATGAATTTAAGCCCTTGGAACTCCATCTCATCCACAGCCTGTAAGTTGTGGGATTGGGGTCCAGGGTACTAATATATTTTTAGGTGTATCTGTTACAGATAAAAAGGTATCAAAAGCAAATGGAAATCTCCCCTGGAAGACTATTCAGTGGGCTTTAGGGACCTGAGTTCAAAACTATAACTTGTAGTTATAGCTAATACTTCCTTTTTCCTTAACTATGATGAATTTATCCCATCTTGCATTCTCAGGTGAAATGAGACATGGCTTGCAATCTTCTTTCAAAGTGCTCTGATGAAGCATAACTGTTAACCAACAGACAGAGTTTAAGTTACTGACCGCAGTCATTTGTGACTAGTAATATTTTCTAGACTTTTACCTTGTTCCTTTTCCACCTTGTTAAATATTAGGATTGCAGAAGACAGGGGATTTTACCTGTTAAAGTTTCCTGAAGTGTTTAGGATCCATGCTTTTCATTTTTGTAGCCACTTTTCTGTCCTGCGACTTGTTCTCTAAATGCACTTGGAAAGCCACCTTCTCATGATTTCTTTTGCCCTAGTTCTTTTAGCACTACCACTCACAGGAAACCTGGAAGTTGTCACATCTGGAGGCAGACAAATGCAATTTATCCCCAGATGGACTCCGCAAGTGAGATATATGGAAGCATGTTATGAAACTTTGACAATCCATGTATTGGAAACAAACTGATCAGATAGAATAAAGTCATAAGACAGCTGGTAACTCATTCAAATCCAGATCACTACAGGTTAGATTATTACTTTGTCTAAATTATCATTACAAGTGGTAGTAAATCTCCAAGTAAATCTCTTCAGGGTCTGTGAAGCTTTTGATACTTGTTTCTCCCAGCTGCTTACCTGTTCACAGGCCTGCTGCAAGTGGAATCTTGGTTCTTCATATTTTTCTGTCCAGCACAGATCAGCTTTTATTAAAAATGTTTTATGATGATCTCTTCCTTGGACTATGGCACAAGGCCAGTATCTGATGTGGAGAAACATCATCAGAGATGTCTGTGATTCCACCTTCTCTGAAAAGCTACTGTACCCTCTGCCCAGAGACCCTCTTTAGCACTCCAAATTATTTTAAAGAAGGAAAAACAGAAAGGCAGCTAAAATACTCTTCTTACATAGAACATTGTCAGCTAGAGATTAGTGTCAGTGACACTGAATTTTTCATACTTCAAAAATAGTAATTCCACAGGTTTTATTTTAAGGTCTGCTGAAAGGCAAAGATAAACAGCTAAAAAAACCCGTACCTTCTTTTACATAATTATATAAATATTTCATTTTAAAAAGAGAGTAAAGACATCCTAAGCTTTCCTCTATGTTGTTTAATCTAAATGAACAAGACAAAATAAACAAAAAAACCCCAACAAAAACAAACCCTGCCTTCTTCATCAAATACTTTTCTCTATGTGATTTAATCTATATGAACAAAACAAAACCAAGCAAAAGAAACCTCTGCCTTCTTTCCTGGGGTTTAAGATAACAAGTTACATCTTTACATCTAAACCAGAGGCTTTAATATGCCCAACGGAGACAGTATAGATATTCCTACTAATACCCTGTGAGATTTTGAAGAAAGCTTACTGCAGCTGTCTGTACAATGGCAACTACAAATGTCTTTCAGCACTTTAAATTCCATATGGACAGCAGGAATAGTTAAACACTGGAACAGGCTGGCCAGCCTCTGGCATTTCAGAAAAAAATGTTCATCCAGAATGACATTTAGGTCAGAAGAAATGGCCTGGATGGCCAACATCTGGCTGTTTTTCAGCCTGTTTTCAGTTGCTTTTTTGCCTGCAATAATAGACTATATTTATAATGTCACCTGCTACACCAATCACAGAGAAAGGTCAGGAAATAGGATTGGCTTTCCTGTACCATGAGAATACAGTTTCCTGCTATCATATGATCTTTTGTCATAAGCTTGCTGGCAACTGTCATTAAACCAGTTGGATTTCTTCTTTACCTTCTCCCTTCAACTACCCTTTTAAATATCAAGAATACAATGGTGGCTAAGATAGCTTTCTATTTCTTCAATGCAGAATGCAAGGCAATCAAGAAGTAAACTGTCAGCATAGTACTGATAAGCCATTTTCATAATTTTCCTGTTAGGGAATGCTATACCTTCCTATGCAAGGATATCATTCCACATAAAGTTCTGCAGGACCTTTCCATGAAAGATTATAAAAAGAAGTAATGGGTACATATAGCACTGGCCACATATAAAAAAACCAAGCCAATAAACAAACAAAAATCCCAAAATAAAAAACTGGGAATAATAAGGGGCAGATTTTTTTTAACACATATCCAAAAAAAAGCCTCCACTGATGAAAATCATCCTGTATCAACTGAAGCTGATAACCAGCAGGTTAGGAACCCACTCCCAAATTCTACCTAACTGGCTTGGGAAAGATTTTCAATATTTATTTTAATCCCTACACACTTAATTAATGTAAATTGAATTTTTAAGGATGACAGACACATGGAATGGAAGCTGACATACTGTCATTTGAAGGACTGCATGTGATTAAATGTGTATATTTTTTTTACTTTTTTTTTTAATTTCAGAAGATGAGTTTCAGTGGGTTAAACCTAGCTACAGGATCCTAGAGTGTAACATACATTTCACAAGCTCCTTGTGTCATGCCTTTGTTATAGCTATAAATTAAGTGGCACTTGAAAAAGATCCTCCCTTGACATCACATGACATCTGACCCTTGAAAGTGTTCCTGACCCAATGGGAGAAATAAAATGAAAAAACAGAAGCAGCAACATTCAGGTGAATTCACTGGGACAATGAAATAGAAACTAAGCAATGAATCCTAACTGAAAATGAAAAGACAAAAAAGGGGACAGGCCTTGTACCCAAACACATGAGACTAATCCATCCTAGCAGTCCACGAGTTGCCAAAGGAAGAAGACGACAAAGATGAGGTGCTGGCAATAGGTCAGAGAATGATTTTGGAAGCACACATACCAGAGTGCTAGATGAAAGAAAATTTTAAAGCAGTGGGAGTAAAGTATTGGGTCACAGAGGGAAAAAAATGGGCTGAAGAAGAAAGGCACAAAAAGCCCCATCTGCAAGCAGCACTAGTGATGGGGGAGAAAAGAAGCAGGAGATACACACCCAGGTGCACTATTGCCAAGCAGCCTGAAATAAAAACCAGCATCATTTGTGTGTGTTTTTTTTTTCTTGCACTCGCTTTTCAGATCAAAAGGAGAGCAGCAACGCAATCTGCTCTTTGCGCAGAGCACTTTCAGCCAAGGGAAGGAGAGTGTAACACTGGAACATCTGTTCCAAGAAGCCACTTGAAAAATAATCTTATAATAGCGTGGGGAAAACATCTGTGCAGCATGCACCAGACCACCAGTAGTGCAGCAGTGGAGGAGTAGAAGGGGGACAGAAGACAGGAGGGAGTGAGAGAGACAAAGTGGAACAGGATTAGGGCAGGGGCAAGTGCCCCAGTGAGGGGCATGACCCACATGCGAAGAAACTGCTCATTTGGTGTCTTTTCTCTTCTAACCCTCAGCAAGAGGCAGACAGATTTCTCACCCACTGAGCTGTGTTTATTGGCAGATATTACTCAACATGTGCAGCTTTGAAAAATCCCAAACTACAATCAACGTGTTTGAGAGGCTGCACGAAAAGCTCCCTGCTCTTGGCCTCTAGCATAGCCCCCACCCCTTCTTCCTCAACTTTCTTTATCTCTTCTGATACTGGAATAAATATGCTGGGTAAAAAAGCCACTGCTAGCTCAGGTGGGGAGAACTAGGAAGCCAAAGCACATTTACACTGTGGGTGAGTTTGGTCTATTATTTTTAATAAAAGACAGGGCCTCTTGTTTTCACCTTCAGTCTCAAAGCAAACAAATTCAGGAAGGAAACATCCTAACCATCATACAAACTTGCACACACATATGCAGGATGCAGTATGTTCTTAGCTTCTACTTTCATCTGGTTTATTTCAAGGAAACTGTACACTTGTAGCTGTCCCTCTACATGCATCAGTAGCACCACAGCAGTCAGGGCATCTTTTACCCACACCTTGTGAAATATTTTCCAAGAGTCTTCTGGGAAAAACCAGCATCCAACTCACTCAGACATTGTTTGAATCTAGGTTCTCTAAACCAGAAAAGTTTCCCGAGTGTGTATCTTCTTGTTGATGATAAAAAGATGGGTGAAACAGATCTCAAACATAAAACCTGCATTCGAACATTTAGGTGATGTGATTAGATCCATAAACTTGAACAGGGAGCCACTAGGAGTTGAAGTATTACCAATACCTCAAAATAAAGCTGCCCTGGAATGCATATATTGGCCTTTCAGTTGGGTAGGTATGACTTGCTATGGACAGCAGGGCTTTGATTAAAAACAGTTTCACTCCTGTCTTGTCTTTTGTGGGCCACAAATCTTGTGAACTGAGGTCATTTCCAGATAAGGGATGTGGGAGGGGGAGTCAGAGGAAATGAAACTGGATATATAGGTGGGGGCACACAATAAGGTCATTGTAGGTAAAGATTAACAGCTTGAATCTGACATAGCAAGTGACAGGAAATCAATGGAGTACTAATGTGTGGGAGGAAGCAAATATGACTTTAGCAGAAACATTTAGGACAGATGTGAGAGAGAGAACAGAGGCACTGTGGGGCCAGAAAGGAGAAACTTACAGTAAGCAAAGCAAAAAACATCTGAGATACTGACAGCAACTTATTTTGGGAGTTTCCTCTTTTCTCTCTCAAAGACAAGTCAAAATCTAAGTGAGCTGTTAGGTGTTATGTGAGCTCTAAAACATTAACAGCTCCGGGACTAATTTTACTTTATAGTGTACTATAATTGTGCCACAGGCTTTCAAAGAGAGAGCATCATGCAAGGCCTCATTGCCCCTATTCCCTACTCTCATTCATCTGCATGGTTATCGACTGGAACATTTTCACCGTATTCGAACACCCTCCCCCTCATTTAATTAGAAGTATCAGAAACCCCACTCTAATCCCTTGGATGGGAAGCATTTACTCAGGGTGAGTCACACAATATATATTTCACCAGCACTAGTGTTATGCTTGTTTTCCTGAAAAAAGCCCTCCATTAACCTAGACTAGTGACCAGTATTCCATGGAAACAGCATTTGGCAAGCTCCTGGCACAATAATTCTAGCACAGGCTGGGAGCTGGCACACCAGGCATGATTACCTGCAAGAGGAAACACACACTTTTCCACCTCCTTCACCTGCTGAAAAATCTCTTCTAAAAACATGGATCCAGAACAGAATCCTTCAAATCTTGGTAGGGATGTCTTATTTTCAGAGTAGTCGTGAAATGAACAAAGACTTCTCATTTGCAGGAAACCAATACAGTGCTTTTCAAATTAGTGCCTCTATGTTGAAGGTGAACCTGCTTCCCTTCTGAGACAGTATCTGTTTCCACTGCTCCCTTAGATTAATGTGCCCCAATATCACATTGGAAGAGTGTTACAGTTACTTGTGTAACACGTCTAATGCTAAACAGAAAAGAAAAACATGAAAAGGTAAAGCTACCACTAGGAAACAGCTTTGTTCCATAGGCAGATCTCCCTGATAGCACAGACAGCAGCTTGCCTGCTGCCACTTATTGAGTAATACTTTCTATCTAAAAATTCAATCTAAAAATTATGGGCATAATAGTGGCCAATTACCAATTACCAATATCTTCTCTTCATAAGTAGTGACTTCTTTTTACTGTTTTCCATAACCAGACAAAATCAGGTCAGGGATACAGGCAATAGCAACTAAAGTAATGTATTAATGCTTCTTTTTTTCAGGTTGTGCTCTTTTCTCTTAACTTGGGTCAGAAGACACTTGTGCAGAATGTTTTTACCATTAACTTACTGTAGCACAGAGAAAATTGCTTCTGAAAAATAAAATTTTGTCAGAGAAAAAAATATACTGTAACCCAAGCAAATCTATTGAACTTTACTTCTGAAAAGGTTCTGAAAAAGTATGCAGTTCTGAATATGACATATTAGGAAAATTTTTAATTGTTTCACTCAGACATTCATTGATTCATTTTCAGAGCTTATCAGACTATTCAGGTTTTACTCATGGTTTAAATATCTGTAAATTTTCAAATTTTCACAGACATATTACCTTTGACTGAAAAAAAAAAAAAAAGAATGAATTTCAACTTTTACTCATCCATTAAGGTCTGGACCAGCTTATGAATTTCTGGAACCACTTTGAATAATATCCTAGGTGTCAGGAGAGACTACAGACTCATCTAGAGGAGATGAGTATAGTAAACTGTGAGTAATGTAGTTGATCATGTGGTAATTAGCTTTAAACAACCTTTCACTACAGTATAATTTGAGCTGAAGAAGATGGGTAACCAGTTGCAAGGCTGCGTTCACAATCTAGAACCCTTAGCCACTGAGTTTGCCTGCTTGTGGAAATCACTAATAAGTTCTGTAGGCACACGTAAGTGTGAATCCAGAATGCTGGGGGCTCATTTATACATGGCTCTCTTCTGAGAGTCTCAAGTGCAAAAAGCAACTTCTATTAATTCTGAGTGTCTAGGAAGGAGTCATCTTTAAAGATGTGGTTGTGAATATTGTAAAACTTGTTCCTCACTAAAGGAGTGAGCTCAAGGAGGAGTCAGAAAATGGGAAGACAAATGGTAGACATGGAGCTCCCAGTGCTAATGAAAACTTACTCAGTGTGTAGGGATGATAGCTTAAGAATCTCTCTGGTTATGTTGAGAGGAGTAAAGAGAGAAATAAATTCTGGTTTTATCAAAAGAAGATTTTCTGATTCTGTGAAAGGAGTATGTGTCACTGGAAGTATTACAGCCAGTGGATAAAACAATGTGGAAATCTGTCTCTGAATGACAATAGGCCTCTGTACAATCCTGTACATCAGAGTGACCAAAAAGATCTATGCAGTTGGATCAACAATTCTCAGATGATACAATTTTTACCTCGGTGGGTCAATATCAAAGTTTTCCTGGCATTCTTGGTGATTTTGTATCATGACAGAAGCCCACTGCCATATATCTAAATGGAGTTATTCATACAAACATATATTTGAACCTCTTCACATCCAATATGGCTACATCTGCGTTAACAAAGGAAACACCCCAGGGACCATTGTCTGATCTTATAACAAGTGTCCTCATATCTATTCTCTATACCAACCCAAAACAAGGTGGTCGTGTCCATATTGTTTTCTGGGAACACTCCCTGGACCTTACTATTCCCTGAATCATAACCAAATGCTACTCTGGATAGTATTAGTTGTCACGCATCAAAACTGTGAAAAGGTCTGTGTTATCAGCTAAACACTATGGACTGTAAGAGAATGGCAGTAAAATCCTAAATCATGGCCCTTTATCCCTCTATAGATGTAACCTGTCAGATTACTAAGTAATGGAAGCTAAAAAACAAGGATGTCACAAAAGGCATTTAATTGAAGGCTTTGGGATGAATTATCATCTTTGAACTCCCCATGCACACTATTGCTCTAAAAGAAAACTACTCAGACATTAATGGGAAAAAAGATCTTTCGAGCATGGAGTCCCTGCCCTCTGAATTGTCCCATTGGCACCTGAAGTTGTCCTAGTGGATTTCCAGTTAAGATCAAGAGACTGCACTCAAGATCTTTTCTAGAAGAGGAAATGAAGGACTTGGAGGTAGCACAATTCCTAGAATAAGGGATTCTTTCTAGCAATAAAGATTCTTCTTGACATGTGCCCCCAGCACATACAACAGCAGACGTAAGCACAAACACCTTGTCACAAAAAAGCCATGTGGGATAAAGAACTAAACTGCTCTGAATCAGAGAACTAAAAGGCTAGTAGAAGCCACATGGCTTAACTCAAACTGAAAATCTCCTTTTTCCTGTTTGCCAAGAGGGAAGTTCTTGGCAACAAAAAAAGTCCAGGAAAACAAAGAAAATTGCTAAGTAACTAATGAACAAACTAATAAGCAAAATGACAGGAAAATGATCACAAGGCCAAAAACATTGCAGCCTGTGATGAGAGCAGAGCTACATCTGAAGCCAAAGGAAGTTGAAACAAACTGAGAAAGAAGAAACTTGCACCACTCTTCATGACCTCAGTGCAGAGCAGAACTAGAAATAGGGCATATATATGCTGTTTGGGCACTTCAGAGGCAAAAAAGTACCTTGGCTTAAGAGCACTAGGCAATTTGTCATCCCACAGATGGACCATACATTGGAAGGTGCAATATGGTGTTTTACTATGGTTTTACTATAATAGGGAAGGACTTCTCACTGTAAGTGTAAAACAGAATGCAACCTTAACTACGGCCTCACAGTGGCTCCACCATAATTGCTAGTTCCCTGCTGTGTTCCCTATACAGCAGGTTTAGTACTGACATCTGGTACTAATTTAGGGTTCATCTGCTCTACAAAAACAAACATATTGTGGGGCCTCATTACAGCACGCTTGTCCCTCAACTTGGTTAAACCACGTTCCATCTTGTAAAGTAGATGTGACATAACTGTTTGCATTTTGGCCCTGAATCATGCTACAGATGTTGCAACGTTCAAGAGCCTGAAGTGGCTTAAACTGCAATGCTGGGGATCTACTAGAAAGCATCAGCAATTCCAGCTCCTCTAAAGACAGTGCCATTAACCCCTTCTCCCACTCCATAAGACTACTCTGGTCTTGTTAAATATACTGATCAGCATGAATCTAACATGGGATAACTTAATTTTGTCCATGTTTTAAGCTTTTGTTTTTTGATATCAGGTCAGAGAGTTTTATGGGAAGATATTTTGACCCTGCATATAAACACGTTTGTTGTTTATATGTGAAAGACTACATGGAATTCTCAGGAAAGAGGGACATGGATACAGATATCTTTCTCCATTTGTTCACACAGCCAGATATACACAATCATTTGAATTTGAACACAAAAGAAATGAGATTTTGAGCCAAATAAGGAGCTGCATGAAATATGCGAAACTTCATAGAAAGTACCTGAGGTGCACCCACCTGCCTTAGCAAAGGTTTTCTCCCAAATGACTTCCTAAGTATCAGGAAATTAATTATGATTTAATTCCAGGATATTTCGGTGTGTACATCCCACTTACTGCTCCGGGGACTGCATGCTGACAAAGCTGCTCCAGTTCCAGCTATTGCAGAAACTTCTCACGCTCTGTGTGCTGTTCATTCTCATGTGGCATTCTCTTTCACTTTTTTGCTCCAGCTACTGTTTCTCTTGCCAATAAAGATTAGCATAACCTTCAAGAAAATCTGGAAGAAGGTCACAGTCATTTCAGTGAGAAGTAAACAGAGTGAGAAAAGCATAGAATGGGATTACTAGAAAAGTGTAAGAACTCTGCTAACTATGTATAAGTCACTCTGTCAAAACTTACATAAACTCTGCTAGCCATCTGAGAAGTTGCATGGATCTGGAATTCAGAACTGCACTGGACCTTAAAAATATTCACAATCTGCAGTCTCTTACTCAACATGGATTTTTTTTTCCATTACTTTCCATTACTTTGGGGGTAAGCAGCAGAATAAATAGTTCACAAATATTTGTCATTTTAAAATCAATACCTTTATCTTGCTATTCTCCACTTGGTCTTTCTCTGCCTCTTATGTAACTGATAAAACAGACTTTTATTTTTTTTTAAGAAAAAAAAAAATTGATAATATCAGTCCAGGATTTTTTCCAAAAAACCTGGAGGGAATGAGGTTTCCAAATACCAGGACCAAAATACAGATGTTTGGCCTAAAATTGGCTTAATTATTTTTATTTTGGATTTTGGAAAAACAATCACACAAGTCTTCACAAAAGAACAGAAGTACATGTATTCAATTAGACAAGAAGAAAATGTAGCAGCTGAGAAAGACAAAATGAGCAGACCTGCTTTCTCTGAGCAGAGCTCTCAGAATCAGAAAATCCAAGCAGGCAGAAAACAAGAGTAAAGAAGGGACTCTGACCCTGCAACAATGTCTCTTTGTTTCAAATGAACAACACTTTCTAATAAAGGATAATACCTTCCCTATAAATCTTGCTTCACAGAAAACAAAGGCATTATGTTTTCAAATTGCTCCCACAACATGAAGCGGAACCAGGCTATAGACCAGACAGGGTGGCAAGTAGCAAGAAGCCAAAGGTAGAGTTTAAGAGGCATGTTGTCATGAGAGCAAAGAGCTGGGCTTTCCAGCCAATAAAAGGACCAATATAATCCTCCTGTCTGGATCTTTTCTGAAAAATTACAGGAGTGTATCATTGATTTTCACACAATCTACCTGAAGTGTATTAACTTCATGTGGTGGTTGAACTTTGCTGAGAGTTCTTGACACAGGATGGGATTGACTTAATGAATGAAAGATAACACAGACATTGTGAAGTATAAATAGAGGACTTAGCAGCAGAATTTCCACCAAAACTTGCAGAGTTGTGTTTGTAAGCTTGCTGTATACACGTGGTTTTGCAATAGCAACAAAGTTGAGCAGTCATTATTTTCTGTGACTGTCACAGTTTAACCCTGGCCCGGCAATTAAACCAAATGACAGATGCTCTCTATTAATCCCCCTCCCCTCCCTGATAAAGAAAGGAAAGAGAATAAGGGAGAGAGATTTATGGGTTGGAATCTAAACTACACAGCTTTAATGAAGCAATAATGATAAAAAGGAAAAATCACTAAATATATAAAAATATACAGTAAAATTTATAACATGTTCCCCCTTCCCCCCAGTAACTCTCACGTCACCACTGAGGCTGCAGGGCAGCCCTGGGAAAGTCCAGGCTGGAATCCTGGAGTCGGCAGCAGTCGAGAGCTGGGGGCAGGAACACACAGATTCAGGCTGGCACGGATCAGGATCACAGGCAGAGGGACGGATGGAATCCTCCCAGGATGCCAAAGCAAACCCTGTTTGCTTCCCAGGTGAAGAAAGAAGGGAAGTAAGAAAGGAAGGAAGGGGTTTGTCCCTCATGATTATACTGAGTATGATGTGTATGGGATGGAATACTCCGCTTTGTCAATTTTGGTCATTTATCTTGTCCGTTCCTCCCTAAGGGAGGGTTTCAGGTGTGACCTCTTTACTCCTTTTCTCCTTCCGGAGGGCAAAATGTTCCTCAGAGCTGAGCAGTGTCCTTGGTTCTGCATACCAGTCTCTAGCTGTAACTATAAACATAGAGTTATCAGTCCTAGAAGCAGACACTGACTGAGAAACTTGCTGTTAATTTCATCAAATGCAGCTACTTACAAGAAACTTTGCTGAAAGGAAAATTACATGACAGAAAATTACCTTTATCCAGGCCCAAACCAGGACAGTGACCAACACGAAACCTAGTATTATCTGTATCCTGTCTTGTGAAATGAAATGATTTAACATGAGGTTCAGTCTGGTAGCCAAGATGGGCAAGAAGTCTTTATTACTGAAGTTCATATATTGTGCATATATGGAATTCCTCAGTGGATTAGCTGGGTCAATATCACATTCTTCCAGTTTTCCAACAGTAACTAAGTCAAGTAAGAAAAGATAAAGATTAGTCTGTTTTCACTGCCAATGTAAGACTCTCCAGAGCTTATTGTCCCAGCTGGAAGCACCAAATAACTACCTGACACTGAGTAAGACTTCAGAAAAGAACAGCCAGTAAGAAGTAATCTATTAGTTTAACAGAGGAAAATTCACAGACATTATATACAGACCAAACCAGGGCACTCAGAAGTCCCCCAGAGGTATCTTAGGCATGTGCCTGAATTGCATTCCAAAGTACATCACAGACAGCAGGATGATTTCTCCCATCAAATAGGAAATACTAAAGGCAATTTAAAAGTTCTGAAGCTGAAACTATTTATTTATTATGAGTGATTTTCAGCCACTAACAACATTCATCTACCAGGGTGCTGAAAAAAAGAAAAGCTGAAAAAAGCGAGTCAGATAATGCATTAGAAATGTTACTTCTTTTTCAAGTTAGATTAAAAAGCAGGCAAAAGATAATGCAGTTCAATAGGATAGGTGGTAAATGAAGTAAGGCAGGATTTGCGTTCAATAAACTTCAAGGTAGTCTCTAAGGAAATAAAAGATCACATAGTTTTGTGGTCTCCATCTCAGCAAAGTATGCACCAGTCTTCTGGTTGACAGATGAAGTAGTAAGGAAGACTTAATCTGCTCAAACTACATGAAAGGAGAGAATCATAATGACAGAATAAAGCATACATACCCAAGCATGTAAGCCAACTAAAAGCATAATTTTTTATGACAAACCCAAAAACAAAAATGTAGGCTGAGATGTAATATAAATACTATTGTGTAGAGCCTGGAGAGTCAATAAGAGCTTTTGGAAGAGGTCATATAGGAGAAAAGAAATTATGTGATTAGTAATAGACAGAAACTTGATGGGAGACATCCTATAGGTTTTGGAGGATTACATTTCATGTTTAATGTGTTCCAAAAAAACGCTACAGTGGAAAACCAGGTCAGATGTCGATGATATTGTGCATCCAGTCTCCTGTTACATGATTAGAAAGTCATAGATGATTGAGCCAACTCTCCAGTGTTTGTGGTTAAAGTATTATTTAGTTAAACAAAGAAACCAGACTAGAAGCTATCTGCAACAGGATACAGGATTTCACAAAAATCTAGGACAAGCTTCACCCTACAAAATATGGTTATTAAGTGCAGAAAGGAAAACTGCTACCACAAGTGTCTTTCATCCTGTAGATCAATTTCTCAGTCTATACAGCCAGTAATACAACTTCAGAATTTTCTAAAAGTAATGGATTTTTCTCTTAACACAGAAATCCTGCATGGGATATCAAGTAACTCAGTAATGTCCATTAACAACTCACCATAATGGACCTCATTATGATAAATATGGAACAGTTAATGGCTTTTATAAAATTGAAAAATTGGCTAATGAAACAAGGTTTGATTTATCTAATGAAAACAGGATATGTCACCAACCTGAAATATCTCTTATTGGATCTTTTAAAACTTTCAGGTTTTGAAACTTCGAGGACCAGCTGAGATTAGAGTTGAAAACATGCATCTAACAGAAGAAGTGCTAAAACAGCTGGGAATCTTTCAGGAACATCTTGCTAGATGCCCAAGAACCCAAGATTCCTCAGAAAAAAACAAACAAACAAACAAAAAAAAAAACAACAAAAAAACCCCCAACAAAAAACCAGCCAAGAATATATCTGTATTAATGAAAGCAAAGACAAAAATTGTGTATTTACTCATATATATATATATATACACACACACACACACACACATATAGTAAATGTCCATATATATATATATGCCTGTGCACATATGTATGGAGAAGGAATAAAAATAAATTAAAGGAGAATGATTATAAACTACAAATAGAAATAAGTGGGTAATGGAGTCAGCAAGTCAAATGAATGAATGATCTATCATGAATTAACTAATTTAAATAGTAAGGCATTTAAGGAAAGCATTTCAGAAGTAATAAACTCAGCAAATTTTAGAAGTTATTAGTTAGATTAAAACAGCAAGATGAGTAAGTGTGATCAAAGAACAGCAGAAATATTCTCTAGGTATTGCAGGGGTACTTGGAATGAATCGAGTTATTTATCTGGTTCTTAAGATATTACTGATAGATTAAAATATTAGCCATGAGTAATAAAAGAAGGATGCAAGGTAGTCTCTGTGATAGTTAAACAATTACAAAACCACAGACTCAGATATGCTAGGTCTGAGATATTACTAATATATAATTTTCTGCCAAACATTCAAGAGCACTATAAAAATTCCAGAAGATTTTAAAGTTTCCAGCATAGTCATAGAGACAATCTTGTAGTAAATATTCATCTTCCTGAACAAAAAAAAAAAGAATTTTTCTAAAGGAAAATACTGCCTATTTTGAAGGCCATCTAAGATGCAAAATGTGAACAGCACACACCTGAATAGTCTTAGAAGACAAAATCAAATTACAACTTGTTACAAAGCTATAAAAAGATATAAAAAAGTAAAAGAATAACAGTGAGTATTTTACTGCAGACAAAGAAAATTAATTTGATTTTGAAAAAAGAAACCCAGACTCTTTCAGATCAGAAGTGTGACTCCAATAGTTGCATAATATACACACAAATATTTGTCATTAATTAATCCAATAACTTGTTCTCTTTCACCATTGCCTCTTCAAAAAGGTTGTATTAATTATAATAAGCTAAGTAACATCCACCTGAAAGGGAAGACAAAAAACTGATAGTAAATCAGATCAAAAAACAGTCCTTGGGGACAGACAGAAAAGTAACTTATATACATCTACATTAGAGTTTTGTCATTCTAATGTAGTGCCCAGGATGTCTGTCCAAAGACCATTAACCTTCCTAAACACAAGCTTTGGAACCTGCTGCTCATGTAGGGAAGACAATAGTGAGGTGTGTTGTATTTTTACATGGAATGAAGGACTACCAGACTTGCTTTCTTTAATGCCTCGGACTCCACTGATGAAGAAGAGCTCCTAGCTGGCAGCCCCATCTGCTTCCCTGTTGCCTTACCTCCTGACTGATACAGGAAGGAGACAATCCTGGAAGTTTAGCTTCAGGACTTAAGACCGAAGTACTTAAGATCCAAGGGTGTTGAGAATGGTGACAATAATCAACAGGAGCAGCAGACATCACAGCAGGTCTTGGGCCACCTAGAGAACAGGTTGCAGCACATTTGCCCATAGGCATGAAAGGAGGAAGCTCTGGAGAAACTGTGTGAGCCATGGCTTCTGTGACAACTTTCATCCAAAATTCCATTTTCTGTCTGCAAGGAATGAGGCAGCTGCAGAACACACCTGAAGCAAAAAGAGCAACTGAACCCTGAAATGGGATTTCCTAAAATGAATGCTATCCACCTTCAGTGCTCAGTAAAAAAAAACCCTTAGGCATTCAAACTGGCCCAGGAAAGCAAGTAGGCTTCACACAGCAGGGCATGTGCTGGGGGATTTCTAATCTTCCCCATGAATATGTAAGAATTGTATGAACTGTATGTAAGTATGTAATCATGAGCATGTAAGAACTGCTATGTTGGCATTTTGGAGGTATTTTTAGTTCTTAATGGGCCAAGATATCTTAAGAAAGAATTTCTGAGTGGTGAGCATATTGGCTCCCCCCATTACTTGTTGGACGTTTTTTCCTATTCACTCATCTCCTCCCCAAAAAAGGCTCCCTCTCTTCATCTCCTGACAAGTTATGGGTCATGTTGGTCCTCTCAGGGAACAATTTGTTGTTATTTGAACACTTTTGCTGACCCATTTCTGTTGAGCTGCAGGTGTTCCTCCCACTAAGATTTTTGGCTGTTGCTTAAAGCTACATGCCTGGGCCACAGACTGATGAACAGTGGTCCCTCTCTGACTTTGCAGGGGAATAGGTATGCAGAGAAATTGGCTGCTGAATGCAGCATGAGTGGGAGGATGGAGGCAGTTGCTGGGACTGAGTAGGTCCAGCTGTGAGGACCTTTAAGTCAGGTTATGCAAGCCATGGGGTGTTAATGGCTCATCATTAGGCGGGAAGGGTGTAGCAGCTCTAGGAATAGGTGCTTCTGCCAAAAGCATAAACACAAAACAGATTAATCATTTCACTCAAGTACTGAAAAAAGGGAGAATAGAAGGAGAGAAGCTCTTGTTCCCCTAGAGGCAAAAGGTTTCTTTTTTGAGGGTACCTTTCCATCCCACATGGAGTAATCACAGGGCTCTGTACAGATGTCTTTTACAAAATCTTATCTGAAGTCCTGCAAAACTATTAGCTTTATCCAATTTCCCTGCCTTCACAGCCTCTTGTCCCCTGCCATGTGCTCAGGAAATGAAGGGCAAGAAATGTCCCTCCCCTCCTTTCTTGCTTTCTTGGTAATAAAACGTGACTTGCAGCTTTTCAACTCCTTTTTTTCTCACCATAAACATTTAGGCCATTACAGTTTTGTATAACATTGGCTGTCCTGGGGAATGAGTATCCAGTCAATGTCATCCATAAGATGCAGGAACAGATAGATAGTGAGGGTCTACTCATTTGGATTGTAATTTTTTTATATCATGTGGTTCACTAAGTTTTTTCCAAAGTAAGATCTTAGAAATGTAGATAGTACCTATGTTGCATCCTCAGAACTAAGTGCTTTGATTTGCTGATCTATTTGTATAGCAAATCATACATGCTAAAACAGATAATTTATGCAATCTGTAGTCTAATAGCTTTTGGATTTGCTACACCCTCTACTTTCAGTGGTTGTAACACAGAATGGCAGGTTTTGTCTAGTTCTCATAACTAGAAAAAATAGATATGTAAAAATGCCTATTATATTATTATTCTTGTGGAGGATGATTGTGAAAAAATAGCTCTGAAATTTATGGGTTGCCCTGTTCTTTTTAAGAAATTGATACTGAAACTGGAAGCTGATAATTTAGAGGACAATATACAGAATTATTTCCTGGTATTTGCCAGAAATACAGAAGCAATGCGCTCATCACAGAAATCTAGATTGCCACTTCTTTCAGTACACAGAACCTGGTGTTAATCCACTTATTCTAGAGAGTCAAAATTTTGTCTTTTCCTTTTTAAAAACTTTATCTCACCAGTGAGGAAAAAAAAAAAGTGTTTAGTATTCAAAACCACAGTCAAAAGCATTATTGTGATATATACTCACAGTTCTACCTGAAAAAGACCCTAATATATTTTCAGTTCTGGCACAGCTTTGAAGTAATTTGGCATAGCAACTTTAACACGCTTACAGTATTTTTAGTATAATTTCATGAATTTCGTTTCTCTACCTACTTGACAGACAATACAGGAATGCAAGGACTGGAGTATCAAATAAACTTTCTCTTGTTTGCAGGTCTTTTTTCTCTCAGTCTTCAGAGCCTTCACTGCTTGGCACACCTCCATGCTCTCCTTGTGCTGCTCTTCTCTTTCCACATTCAGTATTCTGTTTGCACACCCTAGCCTCTACTCTTCTTTCTTGTACATCCTTCCTCCTCTCTATGTTCAGAATGATGTTTCAGAAGCAAAATTATGGGCAATATAGATAGTCTGGCTATAATTACAGAAGATAAGAGGGGAAAATGAAGAGTTACCTAAACTGTAACTACCTAACCCAGGATCAGAAGCAGTGCAGAACAGCTTTGTGTAGAGGCAAGAATTTCCATATTTGCCCCATGAAATGCAGATATAGCCAGTTATTTCAAGCTAGCATCACAACCACTAAAATTTTGCATGGTATCAACACTGTTCTTCATAGAGTGTCCTGGAAAGAAACAATAAAGGAAATTGATATGAAGATTTTCCTCAGTGAGTTTGAAGATTTTTCAAAATTTTTATTGTCCATTAGCTCTCTGAGCAAACAAGGCATGCCCAAGATACAGGGAATATTCAAAGAAATTGGGAGTATTCCTAAAATGTGTGCGAGAAGATGTTAACAAAACTGCACTAACCAAGTGTAAATTAAGAATATTCAAAGAATTACAAATTGGTCAAATTTGGAAAAATTTTCAAGGGCAAATAAATGATCCATACCTAACACTCACAGTTCTTCATAAGTCCCTGCTCCAAAATACTGGCTCATTATATTATCATTATCATGAGAACTAATGTAAGACAATGTGTGAAACTTATCTTCTGAGAAACTGAAACTTATGGTGAGAAAAAACAGTCCAGGTCAGACAAGAAAATTCCAACCCAAGCAGTTTAATTTTAGCACAGTCATAAGGAACTTTATAAAATACGTTATAAGTGAAAATATCAGACTTTTTTTGCATATAATGCTAAAGATCTTAAGATCTTACCTATAATGTCAAAAGATCTTAAGCTATCTATAATGGCAATTTCTGCAGTACATGAATAAGTGCCACTAATTTCTTTTATGCTGTACAAAACAAATACTTTTCCTTCCATGGACATGTCACTCCTGTCTATATAAAACAGGAGACCTCATAACAGTGCAGATACAACTATGCTTGAGACAAAAAATATCGCTCTTTCTGCTTCATCTATGTGAAATCATTAATGAATGCTAATATTAATGGCTCTTTGTACTGCATCCAAGTTGTGGGCAAAGTTCTCACATAGTAAATAAAATTTCTGATTTCTTTAACTGCTCCCTAGAGAAGAAAACACTTTTGCTGCTGCATAAAACTCAGTCAGCAACTCAGAGCTGAAAGACTCATTACACAGTAATAAAACCCACCAGATGACTGTATAAGGTCTAATATCCAGGCTTTTAGAAATCTAGGAAACAGCAAACCTACTGGACGTTTGACACTTGTTGGTGTATGGCATCTGAGCCACAGATCAGGTCCAAAGAGCTCTAAAAAACACTATTATATTTCAAATATAAAAAGCATAGTTTTCCTCAAAGTGTCATTTGAAATGTTCTGCTAAAATGTAGGGCTGTAACTATGGTACTATGGTCTTTTCCTGAATTATGGAACTAATGTGTTCCACACCTTGTGGTATTTTCTTATTCAAATATGAAAGAAAGAAAAGAAAGAAAAGAAAGAAAAGAAAGAAAAGAAAGAAAAGAAAGAAAAGAAAGAAAAGAAAGAGAAGAAAGAAAGAAAAGAAAGAAAGAAAGAGAAAAAGAGAGAGAGAGAGAAAGAAAGAGAAGAAAGAAGAAAGAAAGAAAGAAAGAAAGAAAGAAAGAAAGAAAGAAAGAAAGAAAGAAAGAGAAAGAAAGAAAGAAAGAAAGAAAGAAAGAAAGAAAGAAAGAAAGAAAGAAAGAAAGAAAGAAAGAAAGAAAGAAAGAAAGAAAGAGAAAGAAAAGAAAGAAAGAAAGAAAGAAAGAAAGAAAGAAAGAAAGAAAGAAAGAAAGAAAGAAAGAAAGAAAGAAAGAAAGAAAAGAAAGAAAGAAAGAAAGAAAGAAAGAAAGAAAGAAAGAAAGAAAGAAAGAAAGAAAGAAAGAAAGAAAGAAAGAGAAAGAAAAGAAAGAAAGAAAGAAAGAAAGAAAGAAAGAAAGAAAGAAAGAAAGAAAGAAAGAAAGAAAAGAAAGAAAGAAAGAAAGAAAGAAAGAAAGAAAGAAAGAAAGAAAGAAAGAAAGAAAGAAAGAAAGAAAGAAAGAAAGAAAGAAAGAAAGAAAGAAAGAAAGAAAGAAAGAAAGAAAGAAAGAAAGAAAGAAAGAAAGAAAGAAAGAAAGAAAGAAAGAAAGAAAGAAAGAAAGAAAGAAAGAAAGAAAGAAAGAAAGAAAGAAAGACAACATGCTTTCAGGTTTTTGAGGTAGAATTAATTTCTGAAGAATCTGCCAAGATGTTCTGCAGATTTTTGCTGGTGCTGCACTTAAGCAGAAACAAAAAAAGATTTTTCAACAGTTTAGTGGAAAAACAATTATAAATTATGTGAGGTACCTCCATAATTTTCCACAGAAATTGGAAAATATCCATTTATTTTCTGTAAAACAAAATGGCAAAGTTCCCTGCAAATTTCTTCCAATATTTCACCTCAATTTTTAACTTGACTCAATGATATTCTTGTTTCATTTGGGTTTAAGACATCCTTTTACAAGGCAGTCCTGTTAGTTTTCCTGTGTGACGTTTTCACATGTTACTTAGGTGGCAATTTTACTTAAGTGATGTCCACAAAATATATTAACTATTTTTTTTTCTGCAATTGGGTTAACTTTTGCAGTGAATACCACACAGAAATTCTGGATATCTAGACTACACATCTTGTTTGAATGTTCATCTGAAAAGCAAAAAAAAAAAAAATCAGACTTCATGCAAGTTTTGTTGGGGTTTTTTTAATCAGTGTGTGGTGGAGACCAGTAAGTTTGAAAGAAGAAGATGAGAACTTTGTATTTCAAATTGCCAGAGAAGTAGAAAAATATCTGGAAACGTGGAATACATAAATGTATATGGAATATGTATATATACATATATATACATATGTATATGGTATACAGATATTGATTTTGGAATCAAGTTTCAAATAAATGAGAGGCTAGCTTAACTGATTATTTTCTGCTTAAAATTGCATTACACGTTACAACAATTAAGTTACAACCCTCCTCTTTTCACACTGGAGTATAAAAGAGCAATGAAAATATGAAGCATGAGCACATGGGCAAACCAGAGACCTTTCTCCCACCTCTTTCTATCACACACAATCTCAGGCTTTGCATATTTTAGATATTAAAAAGAAAAAAAAAATCTACACATATCAAATGACTTTGTATTTTGAAAACTAAACATTCCCTTCCATTGCCACCCATAGGAAGGAACTGCCCCAGTGCTTTTTGCAAGTCATATGGAGCTAAGTCTGCATACTAGGCCAGGAACACAGCATAAACTTCACTGCCTTCCTACAGCTCCAAGTCTTCATATGAAGAAGACCAACCAAGAATATGAACTGTCACATTCATCCCATTTCCCCTTCTAGTTAACAGGATCCTGTGACTGAGGTTTTATTGACTGCACCCATGCCTTTCCTTGTGTTTCACATTGTGTTTTTCATTGCCATCTTCAAAACTGGTTTGTTCTTCAAACACTTCAAAAAGTGTTTGAATTCTCACACTTTGACAATTTCTTTTAAGTAATATTTCTCCAACACATATATCTCAATCTGTACTGAACGAAAGAAAATAATGGATCTGCCTTAATAATAATTATTAACACCTGACAGAACAAAAATAACCTTTTTGCATAGCCACCTCAAAATTGTGATATGCCTAAAATTTCCTTCTCCAGATCATCTCATCATTACCTTTTCTGTTCTTCCATGTTGCTTAATTCTTGGTGCAGGCCCTCCTCATCTCATCTGGGGATGCACTTCATCCAATTTGTCTAATCCAAACCACTTGCTTTTGTAGTCTACCCATAACCATTATTGGGTTATGCCTTGTTTCTGGGACTGAGTAAACAGATTAGTATTATTCATACTAATTAGAAAGAAGGTAAATGGAGATAAGATTAAGTCTTCTTTGATCCATCTCAGATTTGAAGTAACATTTGGAAATTGGTAGAAAGATCTCAAAGAGACAGTATTTCAATTCAGTAAAGTGAAGCACACTTTAAAATATCCAGTTGGAGTGTGACTTTAATAGTCTGGCACTATTTTTCAAATTCAGTATTTATTTTCATATAAAAAGTACTTGGGGATATGATAATACTCATAATTCAAAGCACAACTACTTCAAATCACCACTCTCTTCCAGTTCCTTTGTATTTATGACCAATGCACAGCCATGTTTAAGACCTGGAAAATAAGTTCATGTGGCTTTCAGGAAAAAATGTTTTGGATCTCTGCTAGGCAACCATATATATAGTTTCTCTTTATATTTTCTTGTAATCATTGTAACTGGCATGTCTCCTGTGTTTTACCACTGAAACCATGTCATTAATCTGGAAAAGATCAACCACAAGGTAAAATTATAAATTGAGTTCAGTACAGTTATATTATTCTATAAAAATCGTAAGGCACATTCCATGCAACAAAGTTGTTTAACCTTTCTTTTATCCTTCCTCTTCACAAAATCCTCAGGGATTGTTGTGTCCCAGAGTGCCACTGTTACAGTTTCTGAGTTTAATGCATTTCTAATGCACCATGTCTCTTTCAGTGCTCCTATTTAAGTCTTAAAACCTTGAAATGGTATATTTTTTCTTTTTAGAAGAGTCCTTTCCCCCTCTGTCCTGGAGGAGATTGAGGCTGTTGATCTTTGAGATGATCTCTGTAAATCCAGCTTCAGGGAGGAACTTCTATCCATGTTTTCACTGGGACAGTGTCAGGACTAAGTGTAGAGTGATCTTAATCATCTAATATTGATAGTTATAATCTACTTGATACAACAACCCAATAAAAGCTTCAGAGAATACAGTAAAGCAATGAAGAACTATGCAGATCCTATTTATCAGTCAGGTAATCACCTTCTACATAAGAACCCATATAGAAGTATTGGAGAGCCTGATAAATTTCTTCAGATTTTTTCATCTGCTTCTTTGTCTAATTCAGTCCCTTGTCCTGTTCTAGAATATATGATGTCAGATTTTCATCCATAGAGTTGGTGCAGACAGTTTTAAAATCATGATCTGCCAGACCTCTTTAATCTAATAGTGGATTATTTCACAGAGAAAAAGACTATGAATTTTCTTTGGCATCTGAGGTGATTACCCAGACAGCTTCCCAGAGTCCATAACCTTTCCCCTTTCTCCACTAACCTTAGTACTGTCAGCAAATGCTCCTTTATCAGCCTTGGGGTTTTTTGGTAGGTTGGTTGTTTTTTTGTTTGTTTTTTTTTTTTTTTTTAATGCAGGAAGATTATTTCTGGAAATCTCTCTGAGATATTTGATACATTTTACAGCATTAGTATGATGCTCTGCACATGCCATGCTTCCAGTGTTCCAAAATACAGTTTTTTCTATCTTTCTTCAATATGCCAAGCTCCATGAGCTACAAAGTAATACTCTAGAATATAATCATTGCTAGAAGAGTTGTAGTAGAACTACTTTATTAATATACTAAATTACAGTAGTACTAGTAATCTTTTTTAATATACACTTGCTTTTTTTCCCCAGCAAAATAGGAATCAGCTTTAATCTGGAGAGTTTAGAATGTTGCAGAAGGTGTTAATTACTGATTATTTGTAGACTATGTATCACACACACAAAGCTCTCTCTGATTTTATCCCTAGAAAAATAGATGGGAAGGCTGAAATCTTAAGGTCCATCTGCACATGTTGCAGACATGTAATGCAGACAATCTCCATTAAAATAATGAGAGTTTTGTGTGAGGACTGAGTTATTATTTCTCAAACTCAGGAACACACTTTAGTTTTCAGGTGGAATGCATAGTACAGATAACATTTGATCCTTCTGCATCAGGCTAGCATTGTTTCAGCTTCTTGAAGTGGGAGAAGAGCTGGCCTTCCATTTATGTGACACTGATGATTGCTCGATTATCTGGTTTATAAAACAATATCTTCAGCCATCCTTAAAAGAGACAGAATCTAGCTCATCCCCAAATTATACACTTGGCATAATGCCCAACATCACAAATTATATCCTATCAATGTTTGCATGAAATAGAAAACAAGCCTAATAGTATTCTTCTTACAAAGCAGGTAGGCAGAAATGCTTTCAAGTATTGCCTTCCATTACTTACATTTGTTTTTAAATAGTCCATCAGCCAGCCACCAGGGCCAAGCCAAAGACAGTTTTGTTCTGTATCAAAATCAAAAGTGGTTCCCAGGCTAGACCTGCCTCTTGTTCCTACTACCTCTTCTCCCAGCAACAATTTTCTCTTCTTCTGTTCCTGTCACCTTCCCTATGGGAGGCAATCCTCACCTCCACATCTTCGTGTCTTCTGTCACCACTCAATACCATTTTGAAAGCAACCATGCTAAAATTTGGTTCATAGATTTTATCTTGTGAGTGATTCAGCCACTCATGTCCTGCAAAACCAAAGCAGGAATGATGGGAGAGGAAGTATACAAGGTGAATCCTTTAACAATGCTTCAAATTATCACAGTACTAAAGCAAACACTACATGTCTTTAGTTACCTTCCAAGGTGCATTACTGAACACTTCTAGCCATTAAGCATTCTTCCATTACTAAATAAAACAACTCCAACTGTAATGTAGTCTTATAAAATGTGAAATAACTCTTCTTCATAAAACATTTAATAAATCTGCAGAAGTAGAATAGAATATGAGAATATCCCAGTAATTCCATGTAAATTAGGATGTAGTAATTTCCCCAGTCATCTTCCAGTAAACTCAGTAAAATCCCAAAAGTGAGATGGGAAAAATATGTGGATATGTTATTCCTTTAATAATTTAAGAGATTTTTAAATTACAGAATTACAAAATTATCAGGGTTGGAAGGGACCTCTAGAGATCATTTAATCCAACTCGTCCACTAGAGTAATTTACAAAAAATCTTAGCACCATCCCCTGTGAGGTGAACTGATTGAAGTTCTCATTAAAACTCCTGAAAGGCCTATATGGCTATATAAACAATTACTGTGGTCATAAGTGCCAGTACAGTAATGAAGTATTTCCAATGTGACTTATTTCAAGAAAGATAAATGTATATTATATGTAGAAATCTCTCCCATACAAGCTAGGTAGTGAAAAAGATCTTGTTCTGGATAGATATACTCTCTAAGGCAACTTTTGCTTACTTTAGTCATCCTAAAGCAAGAAATGTGATGAAAGTTCTAGTAAACTTCATAATGAAACTTGCATATATCAGGAAATATTTACCACTGAAGTGAAAATGAAATAACTCCCAGGAGGACAAAAAAAAGTAATTTACTATAAAATATATACATACATCAGTAGTGAAAAATCTCCTTAGTTTCTTAAGTCAGCATTAAAGGCTAAGGATATTTGTTACTTTCTCCTCATAAAATTAGATATTTCTTTAAAATTCAATAAGAAATGTGAATTTTCTAAAAATACTTATGTAACATTGTGGAGGAAAAAGTAAAATCCCTATGAGCTGAAACTTAATAGATTGCAGTTAGCTGCTCCAAACTGCTTGTGGTTAAAAATATTTCAAAAGCACAGTGTTATTACTTCATGAGTAAGTCAGGTTTTCTTTCTTTTTTTGTTTTTCCTCTCCAGTGTAATTTTGTACCAGGAATTGTCACCTTGAGCAAATATTACATCAACCCAAATGCCAAATGTTAATTTCTCTAAACTGTTTTTTTGTGTAACTCCTTCTCCTGAAACATCATAGAAGACATAAACCCAGTTTTAAGGCTACTGATAGCCCACAGGTCTACTTAAATCAGTAATGGCTGTGGATAATGGGCAGCCTTTAAAAACAAGTTATAAGGCAACACTGCTTACAGAGAGCAAGTAGGCAGGGAAGTGCCTAGCACAGAGAACACCCACTGACTCATATGGTATTTCCATACATGAAAGTTTGGAAAACTGATTTCTGTTCTCGGATCCAAGGAGGTGCTGAGACTTCATTCGCTCTTAAGATGGATAATATACACTTATGCATCTTAAAGTAAATTACAACTAATCTCTGTGCTTGTGTGCATTTACATGCAGTGGTATGTCTACATGCATGCATTCCTTCACACTGTTTTTTGAGGTAGCAAACATAAACTCCTTTTGTTACTTGAAGACCAGTCCATAAGAATGGAAACAAGAGGTATATATATATGTATATGTTTACAACTTTACCAATAATAAAGAGATGGTCTGTCTCCTGCAGGAGCAGCAAGACAACCATCTTACTACTATTCACCTGCCACAATATCACCCCTGTCATTTTGGTGAGGCCTTCTAGCTTTGAGAATCTAGGCAGATGGCCACTTTACTGGTATGTCACCTTCTTTTTGGCAAATTCTGCCTTGTCAACTTTTGCTGTTCTCAGAAAAACCATACACTCAAGTTTAATGTAGCTTGCACCACCATTACTAGCAAGATATTTTCTCAGTCTGGGTTTGCCAAAGCCTCATGCACACTTCTGCTAGCTACCAAAAAGAAAGAAAGGTGGAAGTAATAGTTCTGCTAACATGTGGTTGGTTCACTATGACAGCTTTATAAGAGTTTGGAATTCCTCCATATTAAACAAAACAGCCTGGCTCTGTCAGAAAAGCACAAGGAAGTGATAAAAGGGGTAAGTATGTGGACCTCAGAACAGGTGAGAAAAACTGGCATCCAATAAGATGACAAAAAATAAACACTTAGTCCGCCAAGTACCTGCTATCATATTTCACACCTCTAATTTTCAAAGTGCAAAGTGAAAGCTACATCCAACAAAGAAAGAGGGTTTTTTTACTAGTTTATTTTAATAGAGGGAAAAAAAAAACCAACTTAAAACAGCTGCAAAAATGAATTTTTCTTAAGTGCTCTTTAAATTATACAGTACTGAACTGAGACCCAAACCTATGTAAAAGGGATTTATCCATCAAATACAGTCCTTACGCAGTGTTCTGAGCAATTATTTTTAGCCATTGTCTGGCACAGGGGTAAGTTCTTCCAGATCTCTTGAGAACAGTCCTGAAAATTACAGATCCTAAAATCTCTTTTTTCAATCTGCTTTGAAATGCTGACTTACATCTTTATGAAAAGATAAGGAGCCAATTAATTTTCCAACAACAATTTGCCTTTCCAAAAACAAGTCAATGTTGTTTGACTTCCTAGGTATACAACAAAAACTTTTGAGTTGAGGAGTGGGAATGTTGCAGTTCATTCAGTGGTAAAGTAGAATTAGAACTTTCCTGTCCTCTCCCCCCTCATTCCTATCTCAATTGTTTATGACACTGCACTGTAAACAGATCTTAAGAACAAATAAAAAGCAGCCACCCATATAGCTAAGTCAGCATGATGGAGGCTGAAGTTCAATACTTTTTTAGTCCCAAGAAGAAGTACCTGTAGAATCTTCAAAGTCTTCTTGTCCTTCATCTGATTCCCTCACTCATGTCTTCATTTCTTTGATTCTCATAAAGCTGGATTCTATCCATACTGGAAAAGATCCAGCATCTTCCTCCTCAAGGAGGAACTACATGGGTTTTTGGTACGTACCTTGTTGTGCAGGCAGTCACTCCTATACTGGACTAGTGTGGCAAAAAGGGGATTTTTTTTTTTTCAAAATTGAAAAAAATCCTGTACTTATGTGGGAGGAAGAATGTTCTGCTGTAAGTGATTTAACTTCCAGCAACAGAGTTCAGGTCTGTGACCTGAGTGGTCATTAGGAAGCATGACCTCAACCCAGGATTTATGTCAACATTCATCTGTAAATATGAACTTATTTTGCTTTGTGATGTAATGTTACTCAGACTACTAAGTCCTATGGTTTTAATATAGAGTCATATTAGATAGTGCTTATGGCTATAGACAGGCAGACTTTTGCCAATGTGAATGCAGGCTGTAGCCTTAACATGTTCAAACATAATAGAGCAAATATGGAATCAGCAAAGGAAAATCAAATAAAAGACAAGAAAACAACTTCTAGTGTAAAAGAACACCCTTTTTTCACTATAACCAGGCCTTTTACAACTAATAAAAAAGAAAGGAGAAAAAGTAGAAAGACGTTTTTGTTCTTTTGTTCACCTTTAACATTCAGGAGGACAAACAGCCTGCAAGTTGGATGTGGTATTGACATAAGACTCATCATTCTAATTAATATGGAACACTGAACTTTTATGGGAGAACCAGAGCATTGAGTGCACAATGGTGACTTGCTCTTTAAAATATTTGGAAGACAGGCTCCCACTGTGACCTGCTTCCAGTTTCCAGTGGTATTAGGGATGAAGCCAGTATAAATGCAGTTGTCACAAAAGAACAAGTTATAGTATATATTAAACCACAAAAAAATACTTTCAAATAACATTAAGGGTATGACTTAAGCCCACAAAAGTTAGGAAATTCAGAGTTAGGGCTGCAATTCTGTCCTCAACTCACCCCATTTTGTTTAGGAATTATAGCAGATACGGAGACCTACATGAAACCTGATGGCTTTGGTTTTGTGCTAACAAGGGTTAGCACAAAATTTGGCATTAATCTGTGCTGGGTAGGGTTTGCCAGTTAAGCTAGAGATGAAAAAACCTTCTCATGGAGTGGAAGATTACATACAACTAAACCGGATCTCTGCATTAAAGGTTAAGAATGGAATGCTTGCTTCCCTTTACTTGATTAACTTTGTGATCCATGTTCCCAGACTTCAGATAGTTCATTTAGTTTGGAAACATTTGCCAGAAGTCATATGCTTAGTGGGCTACCCTCTGTTACGCTTACAGGTCTGGACTGAGTAATCACAGTGACTGATATTTGAGAACGCTGAAGATAGCAGCCAAAACACAAATGCAGCAAAGTGGGCTGATAACTAGCAATGAACTCTGAGGGAGAGTACGTGATCCTTTGATGAAAGTGATGAGATTCAATAAAAAGGACACTTAAATAATAACAGGTTAAGAGACGAGCTCAAGAAGTAATTAAAAGCAGAATATTAGCTACAGAAGTGAGCTGAAGGACATTTTTCTCTCATACCCAAGAACATTATGACTAGCCTTAGTCGGAACTTTCTTCTTTGGGGAGAGGGAAACAGAGAAACATAAAAGCATGTTTTATTTAGCCCTGCTTATGTCTTATGCTTGCTGAAGAGAAGAGTCACTACTTTCTGGATCACTCAAAGCCTTTGTATATTTGCTATCATGAGATGAAAAATATTCAGGATTTCCACTTATATTTGACCAGCCTTAGAATCATTCTAACAAAAGTTATGAATAACTCCCATATCTCTGCAAATTGTCCATGCTTCATTATGTTGTCTATAAGATGTATTACATCCTGAGGTTTATTGACACAAGCAAACAGACCTTTTTGCTGACATAAGGGCATCTACACAAGAGTTTCCATACATGTTGCTAACTCAGGTGACTTGTAATTTTTCCACACTCCCAAAAATGGAAAAAAACTAATTTACACGTGCCTCGGACTCACATTCTATATTATTTTTAAGAAGTCAGTGGTAGCTGGATTGGGTCTGTAAGAAAACCTGGCACTGTCAGTCACTCCACTGGATTTCATAGGAGCACATTAGTGACACCATCATCGCAGAATCATGTGGTGACTGATCCCCAGAGTTCATTCAGGTATTGAATCATGCTTTTCAAAAATTCAGACTATGACTTACTTTCAGGTTTCCCAAATATTTCAGAGATCTGGAATGGGTCTTGTTTGCAATGAATTTCACAACTTCCTGACTTTTAGGTAATTCTATGTTTCTTGATGAGAGCTTCATCACTTTTCATAGGATACAGTTAACTGGGATTCTCTGTTTCTTTGCAATAGCTGTGCATGAGGATGTGAGTATTAGATCCATACCCTTGGGTTGAAATTTCTGTTTTAATTTCAAAATATTGAAAACTGATTTCGTAAAACTAACTGATATATATAGGATTCAGTTTTTAAATCTCTCAGCGCTATTTTGAAATTGTGGTGATTTCTCTCACCTCTAAGTACATGATTTCCTTAAAGAAATCAATAAATTCTGAATTCTTGTAAACACACTACTGTCTATTTATAAAAATAACATAAATGAACCAACAACTTCATTTTAGCTCTCCTCTCAGTCATGTTCAGAGTGAAAATGATAAAAGTATGAAGTCATCATCATTCTCTCATTCACATTAAAGAAAAAGTATGGAACCTTCTCTTCCTGTGAAGTCTAGTCCCAGTCAGGTTTCAGAGTGTAGTGAGTCAGCTCTGGCTGGATACCAGGTGCCCACAAAAGCCACTCTACCACTCCACCTCCTCATCTGAACAGGGAGAAGAATATATGCTGAAAGGCTCCTGGGTTGAGATAAGGACAAGATCACTCACTGACTACCTTCACGGCTAAATCAGACTCAGCTTGGAGAAACTAGTTTAATTTGTTGTCAACCAAATTAGAGTAGGGTAATGAGAAATCAAATATTGAAACACCTTCCCTCCACCCTTCTGATCTTCCTGTGCTCAATTTCACTCTTGATTTTCCTCGACTTCCTCCTCTCCAGTGGTGCAGGAGCACAGTGCAGCTGTGTTCAGTTCTTCCCATGTTGTTTCTGCTGATCCTTCCTCTGCTATGGAAGGATTCCTTATCATTTTCTGCTCCAGTGTGGTGTCTCTCCCAGGGGAAAGAGTCCTCCATTAACTTCTCCAGTGTGTGTCCTTCCCACAGTCTGCAGTTCTTCATTAACTGCTCCAGTATGGATCCCTTCCATGGGGTTCAGTCCTTCAGGAACTGACTGCTCCAGTGTGGGTTCCTCACAGGGTAACAAGTCCTGCCAGCAAACCTGCTGCAGCATGGACCCCTCTCTCCATGGGGTCACAGGTCCTGCCAGGACCCTGCTCCAGCATGGGCTTCCCATGGGGTCAGTCTCCTTTCAGCATCCATCTGCTTCCACACAGGGTCTTCCATAGGATGCAGGTGATATCTGCTCTACTGGAGACTTCCATGGGCTGCAGGGGACAACCTGAATCACCATGGTCTTCACCATGGGCTGCAGGGGACTCTCTGCCCTGGCACCTGTAGCACCTCCTTCCTCTCCTCCTTCACTGCCCTTGTTGTCTGCACAGTTGTTTCTCTCACACATTCTCACTCCTCTCTCTGGCTGGAGGCTGTTGCACAGTTTTCTTCTCCTTCCTGCATATATTATCCCAGTGATGTTACCACCATCACTGATGAGCTCAGACTTGGCCAGCAACAAGTCCATCTTGGAGTGAGCTGGCATAGGCTCTACGGGGCATGGGGCAAGATGATAGCAGCTTCTCACAGAAGCTACTACTCCTGTAATGCCCCCACTACCTAAACCTTGACAGACAAACCAAATACACTGAGATAGACTGAACAGTTGCTAACAAAAAGTTTTTCCTTTTCATTTAAGACTAGAAGTTTGCATCAGAACAAAAGCAAAAATCAGCTGAAACAGGCAGGCTTGACACAGCTCCCTCCCAAAGAATATGTTGCCCCATATTTGTTGAAAATCCAGCCTGTTTCACCAAAATGTTTGCAATCCCTGCTAAATTCCATGTAGGAGTTGAGGTTCATTTACCAGCAGTTTCATACCAAGGAACACATACTTATTAATAACAATCTACACTACAGGCATACAGATAATCAAGTTACCATGCACCAGCTGAACTTCTGTGACATTTTATGTTTGTCTTAGCCTCCTTCATGTGGGAGACAAGACTGCCTTTTTTTCCTTAAGCTAGGTTTTATTAATGTATTACTTGACTGGCTGAGAGGATACACAATTTTACCTACTAAGACTGAAGAAGATTTCTGTAACTCAACCATTTGCTCTAACATTCACATTGGATGACCTCATATTTGCTTAGAGCAGAGAACATCCTTCCATGCTGTAACTATTGCTCTGCTGTTCCATGAGTTCTTGTTAAACTAATGTGGCTTTACTGCAACTCCTCAGCATGACCATGCAAAACCTAATTTGTAGAAGGCAGTGTTTTAAGAAAACCATAATCACAAATGCTATTGAAAACCAGACCTGTATAATTCCCTGTGGAATCATTTTTATGTTCAGTAAACTTAATTTAAATAAACTACATTTAGCCCGCCACCCGTGTTCCAAGCATGAAAATATTTTAACTTTTAGCTGCAATCAGTAACTCACCAGAATAAAACGAACAGTATTTAACTTACATTAGCATATTCTAAAACATTAAAAAGAATAGTCATTTAAGTGGAGACAATGTTCACACTTGTCACCTAAAATTTTTAAATTCAGAAATATCATTACAAGCCCTAAGTACAAGCCTATGCTCCTTGAAAGGTCTGCAAATACTCTGAACCAGCCACAACCCAGTTTTCAGCACAATGGCACCAAACTATTTTTGTATTTAAATAAAAATAACAAAAATGCACTCAAGGTAGGATGAAGATGGTGAGTGCATAGAACCACAGGAACCAAACCAAATAAAAGGTTGGAACGTAATGTTGTTACAGCTTTTATTTCTACCAGAGTAGCTAAATACTGTCTGGCCCCTATAACAATAGTATCTGAATAATGCATTTTGTAGAAATTTTTATATGCGATTCTCGCCAGTAAGGCTACTGCTGGAATATTGTGTAATGCCCACATTTAAACAAGATATTGAAAAATCATGTAGGTCTCAGGAAAACAAAATAAGAATGAATCATGATCTGAGAATGACTGTACATATATACAATAAATGATAGATGAGCTGAAAACAATTGATGTGTGAGTAAAGCAGAAGACTTTCAATAGCGCTTTTGTTAATTTTTAAATAAATAATAATTAAAAAAAGATAAATATTGAGACCTAATAGCTAGAAATTGAATACTGACAAATTGAAAAAACTAAGGTGCATCTTTTGGATTATTGTATTAATAACAAATAGTTTACAAGCATTATGGTGAAATTATCCACCCTTTTATGTCATTGAATGAAATGGAAATGTCTGAAACTATTTTTCCTAAATCCATCAGAAGGGGTTAGCACTGAGTTGAATAAGACAAGATTTAGAATAAAATTGTGATAACCTCAGTCACAATGCCATGAAAAACAGAATGGAAAAATTCCCATGAATGTCAGTGTATGAGACCAACAGATGACAATGCAAGTTGACATTTTCTAGTTCTCTGAAATTCCTAATGGTTTTTTTTCATGCTGGTGTAAATTCCATCAAAGTTAATACAATTTTCCATGCTGACTTGAGAAGACATAGTGCAAAATAAATTTGAGGAGTTCTGAAACCCTTCCTGTCACAAAAGCTGACATTTGAAAAGGAGCTGGCTGGTTTTTTACATGCATTTAATAATAAGTTTCTTAAGGAATAGAAATTCTAATAATAGCACTTCCATAAGGTACTTTTGCTTTGAGAACAAAGTAATAATGCACGCAGCCAGACTAGAAACCCTAGAAAATGGTCTTTAAAGCCATATTTCTTTCAGCAATATTCTTTTCTTTCAGTAGTATTCCAGGTCATCTTGTTTACTAACTGTCACAAATAGAAATGAAGGGAGAAAGCCCTGCTTTATCCATCAGTGAAAAGCAGCCAGCCTTGAGTTCAGGAAAACAAAGTTTCCCACTGCCTTGCTTATCTGAAATTATAGAGGATTTGAGGTAGTTAGCTGGATTATCAAAAGCAAACATCTTGCGAGAGTATGCAAGTAATTTCAAACTAGACTTTTCTTTTACTGAAAAACAATGAAGAATTTTACTCTTGCTCTCCCAGAGTGTAGTATTGGTAACTCCAAAACAACCCTCAGCTACAATAGTAGAAGTGTTCTGCATCACCAGTAGGTGAGAATGTTAAATCAAGCTGAAGCTAGGACAGAAGCAATTTGAGAAGTGGCTCGTTAGTGACCCACTTTTAGACTCAGCTCCTCAGGATTAAGATGGCTTTCCCTGCCTATCTTGCAATAAGACTAACTATGCTACTAAAGGTTAATATGGGACAATGATTCCAGTTATGAAGTCAATTGAACAAAAGTTCCTCTCAACTTAGTGGGAATTTGGCTCAGTTGAAGGACCCAGGATTTGGACCAGTAATGGAAGGCCTTACTCTAATTAAGTTATTCATTTTTAGTCCTAAGCAGTCCTCTTCCTCAGTGGACTGTGCCAAGAAAAGTAAAAAAAAACTCAGCAGCACAGAGGTAGTATTAAACTTTGAGATCGCTTTGAACTGACACAGGGAGGAATCTCAGAGCTGTTTAGAAACAATGGCATAAACTGCATGAGAATCCAGAGAATTCACAGTATATGAAACTTACAGATGTGCTTTTCATTGGAACCAGCTCCATTCTCATACACTGAAGTTGTAATAATGCCTTATGCTCCTGTGCATGAGGCTCCTGTGCTTAACCTGCAAGTTACTATAAGTTATGTGTTAGGCAATTGCCTAGCTGGAAATTTAGCTGTTTATTTCTTACATTTTTCTCAATTGCAATTAAAATATTTCTACTTAATTTAACTGTCTGTTAACATTACTTCTTTGGCCTCAGTTCAACCAATACTTTCAAACTGCCTTCTTTTTATTATGTACATAGACCTCTGATTAAGTTGGTCAATACATGACACAAAACAAAGCATGACAATATTACTCTACACAGTTAGATGTCCAATTTACTTTATAACCAAAAAAGAATACTTATAAAACTTTTCTAAACAAGTATTTATATTTTGCAAGGACTATTTTTCTAAAGCTTTGTGTTTTTGAAAAAATTATTTTCTATACTTCAACCTTTCAAGTTATTTGCATGTATCAGTACAACAGCATGTTTGACTGACCTATATGTTTTACTTGTTGATTTTTTCATTCTCTTGGAATGTGGGGTTTCATTTTTCTAGGCATATCTGGTTTGGGTTTTTCACAGAGACATTTACAATCTTTAAATTCAGAGAAATACAATGATCTTGAATAGGAACAGTGCAAACTCCTACCTGAGATGTCCAACCCATGGAGAGTCTAGCATGGATGATGATCCTGTAGGAATTAATGGCAAGTCTCACTTTTGAATTCTTGATTTTGAATAAAAGCCTATGTTTTTAAAACAGAGAAGTATGAAATTGTAAAAATCCATCAAGGGGAAGTATTTTGATACCCATGTGAGTAGGAATACCATTGTAAGTAGAGATTATATATCTTGCTGCATGTCACAGAACACTTTCATTTAGAAGAGAAAGAGATCTAGTAGCTGATTGATTGTACTTATTGTTCTTGCTTTCAGGTCTCTTTATTCCCAACTGTATCATGAATTTACTGACTAATTGCAGTCTTTCTCTGACCATGTTTCTTTGACTAACTACTTCTTGATCTTACCAGGTTAGCTGTTTGTTTGTTTTGTGTCACATGAAATACGTGTATGAAGTGTATATGTTGTCATCTGACTACTCATCTACAGAGGATTAAGGTTTTGTTTACTCAGCAGAGCAAGGAAAGCAGTTGTAGGGTATGATTAATCCTTCTAAAGACAGCTTATTGAAATAAGTCTCAATCTAGAAGTCCCAATAACATTCCATTGATGATTAAAGGGAGCCTAGGAGGTTGGCTCATGTTTCAGTGTTTACAATGCAAACATCTGAAGTTAAGTAAAAATAATTCCATCCTTCATGACCAAATTATATGTGCGAATCAGATGGTCTGTAATTCAATAGAGCAAATACAGACATACAACAAAATCCCTGTGACTATCCCTAATAATTTTTGAGTAGCAGATAAGGTTTGCTAGTGGCATATTCAAAAGCTGTTGGTGTTAATGAGCCGTGTCTCACCAACTCATCTCTACACTAACTGCACTGTTGACTGAATTCAAAGAGTATATATAATCAACAGAAAGGTGAGGAAGACATGGCTGCTTGTTCAAGATAATTTTAGCTGCTATCTATATGAGCTAGCATTCCCTGTCCCTCCCATAGACAACTGGTCTTACTCCCAGTCCTGTCCTAGCATCTTCATGGCTACAGTGTCAGGAAAGTAATTCAGACAAAAAACTTAATAGTCTTTATCTGACTTAGTTCTCAAAGTGTCAAGCAGGAATAAGCCACCATTGTCTGGGGACAGGTGAGGTCACCACTTTTGGCAGAAGCATCTACTTAGTTCATCTTCAAGTGATTGTGAAAGCACAACCTTAGCTACATGTGGAGAGCTAATTCTTATTATATTCTACATTGCCTCAGCATGTAACCACTCATTTTGAGATTCCTGCTAAAATGCAATGAAATACTCAACACTGAGTGTCATTTGTTAGTGTCTGAGAAGTCATCTGACAACTGGGAAAGGACCAAAAGAGCATTGAAGAGGTAAAAACCTTGGTGTTGAAGAGTAAACAAAATCAGATCAGCAGAAAACTACATTTTTAAGTGGGAAGAAGTAAAGTGAAGAAAACCTGCTGTCAGAACAACTCATAACATCCTGAAATTTTCATTCAAAATGGAAGAAAATAGACAACCAACATAAAGATCACCTTTTGACAAATTTTATATCTCTGCTCTGAAACGCAAGGGTTCAAATCTTCTCACTAAATATTTGCAATTTTTTTCTTGGTTTCTTAGAAATAACTAAGATACTAAGGGCAGAATTTGCTCCAAAAAAATCTTGTCTAAGGTTTATCTTTATAAAGATAAATATCACTGAAAAGTCTCCTTAAATAGTTAAAGTTTAGCTACTGAAAACAAGATTCGGTAATGAGACACATCTGAAAACTTTAATAGCAGGGAGTATTTCCAGACCCAATAATAATATTTTTGTCTTAGAAACGTATGTATTAAAATTGTGTGTTGAAGCTAGAACAGTAAATAATGACTTTTTAAAGTGTTCTTTCCACAGATGTTACATGAGTGTATATAGAAATATATACACTGAATGTGATACAGAAAAACTAGTACTCACACATCACCTTGTGGACTAAGCATATAGAACTATCATGGTGGAATTGCCTATGAACAAGTGAAGCTACACGTCAGAAATAACTTAACTTTAGTTCTCTTATCCAGTAAATAACTATTGTTATTAATTATTTTACAGAACTATTCAGAGTGTCCAATGTGGCAATGTATGGACATATTGAAAACACAGCCCCTGCCATCAAGAGCTTACAGGATTAAGTCTGACCTATTTATCATAAGGATGCTGATCCAGATATTCATAGGGACTTGCCTGAAGTAGTGTTTTGATTGCATGTTTCTCAAGAACACATATAACTTCAAGATCTTCTCAGTAATATACTGGTAAAAGGAAATTTACCACACACACCCCTCTAAGCCTGATGAGGGCCCAAGGGCTAATCAAAATCACTACAGGCCTTTTAGCAATGAATCTGAATTAATCAAATCATCCCTGCTGGTTTTTGTTAATGTTTGGACAATCTAGCTTTCCTGCAGTATGCTCTTGCTGTCTGAGTAGAGGACAGGGAGCCAGAAACTCCTTGACTCTTAATCCTGGCTCTGACACTGATTTTCTCTGTGGCTTTGGGCAAGGAGTCATTGTTCTATAGTAAAATGCTTGTGTTGGCAAGATGATGAACTACTGTAGATGATCTAATAAAATTTTTCCATCTTTAATTTCTATGATTCTGAAATGCTAACAACCTAAGTTTCAGCCTCTCATCTGAAAAGAGGAGGTAAATACTCACCCAGTTTGCATGCATGTGAAGAAAGATTAAAGTTTTAAGACACAGGACTTCACAGGTCTGGAGCTACAATGCAAAAATTAGTACCTCTTTTAGCATCTTGTTAATCAACAGCACCTATAGGGACTTCATAGCACAAAGCCAGATTGAATAACCTCATTTCCTCTTTACTAATCATTGTCCTAGCTGGGATTTCCTGGAAAATTCTGCCTGTGACTATTTGGGACCCTTCTCTTGTGTTTATCCTTGCTTCACTAGAATGTTTCAGAAAAGTAAAGCAACCACCAAACTATCCAGAGTTGGATTATTTTTTTCTTCTGGGAAAGGTAAGGGAAGAGGGTAAGCACGACAGGGCAAGGTTCCTAGAGTGATGCTTATGCCAATGCACACAATGACACAGTCATTGTACAAATGCCTGCATTCCCCAGCTCTTACAACCAGCTCAGTTACACTCACTGATTGCTGACTGGAGATGGAGATTCTTATGGGTGACTCAAACTTGACCTAAGGAATGGACTGAAGAACAATAGTTCCAAGTTTAGGATAATCCCCTAAAAGTCCAATGATAACAATAGGCATCTGAAAATTATTATTAAAATTTCTACGTCTTGGAAGACTGAAGACATGCAGCAAAATTAATGGTCCTGCACATACAATTACCTTCACATTAGGCTAGCAGCTTCCTTTGCTGAAACACCCATAGTAGAAAACATTTAGTCTCCTGCTATGGCTTCCCCTCTGCTCTTTCAGTGTATATGCAGAAGAGTCAAAGGTGAAACTGCTGCTGATAATACATAATAAATCTTAATAATAATTAATATATAACAAATAATAAATAATTATAAATATAGATGTACCACATGGAAGGAGACAGCAGAAAAGAGTAATCAGAATGTGCTTCAGTGAGGGAGTTACAAGATCTACCTTGTGACTGTCTCACTCTCCAAACACAGAAAATACTGGTTTTCTTATAGCAGAGAGGCAACTACTTAGGGAACTGGTTGCTAGTAAGTTCTGTCAATGTTTGGCAGGAATTTCACTCTCACTGTTTCAAGCAGGCTATATTGTTGTTTCCATAAGTGGATTTCTTTTTCTTATCCTTCTTTCTTTGATAAGGGATGTTACCTTGGCTCCATTTCTACACATCATAGCAAGAAAGATAAAGAGGAAGGAAGCATGATTCTTTCTTGAACAGTGGTAATCTCTTTGAGGGGCCAAAAAGTAGTTGGACTTTCTTTATTTTCCATGTGGAAATCAGGAGAGAGCAATATAGACAATGCAAAAATATATGGAGAGAGCTTGCTGTCATTGCAGGAGGTTATGGTGATCTGCAAGGTGAATGCTGCAAGGCAATGTTCCATCAGACTGACAGAGGTGGGCAGGGAGACGAAGATTAATGTATCTCTCCAAGACAGAGTGCATTTCAGGGTTCATAATGGTGTGCCAACAGCCAGTGGATTATCCTTTGCAATCACATGACTATCCTGACATAAGAACACTAACAACTATGACAAGTTGCTCATATAAACTGAAACTCTTCCACATTAATCTTCAGTCCTGAAGAGATACCTTTGCCACACTACTTTAATAGATTTATATGACTTGTGTCAATAGACACTTGCTGCCTTAAATTAAGCTATAATAACAGGACATTACCACAAAACCCACATATAATTAATGTTATTTACAGAAAATGCTGCTGTAGTTGTTAGGTTAAGCAATCAGGCCAGCCACAGAGGAATGGTTGGTTAGCTGATTATCACATTTTCTTAGAAATTAATGCATAAACCTCAAGACATACCACAGTCAAAATCTATTTCAGTCACTGGAAAACAATTGAATGACATCTAGAAACCTCTGGAAAAGGATACCCCTGCCCCCAGAAAAAAAATTACTTCATGCAAGTCACAAGAAAGATATTATGCAAGCTAGGTCACTGACAAGAGACGTTATTAATGATCCCATTGAAATTATTAATGCATTTAACAATCACATTGCAAACTATAATATTATATCCTGGGAGAATACTGAATCATGCTGGTTACTTGGATGAAGATCAAATAAGCTTTGGATGAAAAGATCAGACTCTGAGAAAGTTTAGAGTACTTTGTGATTATATAAAAATTAAATGCCAGAAATACTTGATTTCCATTTAAATCCACAGAAGAGTGTTGACTGGACTTTGCCACATGATTCAAAATTATTCAGTAATTAATTGCACCTCTACACACACAAAATGTTAGCAGTAACACAACCTAAGGATAAGACTATTGCTACAGTTAAAAGCGAATATGATACAGTAATATTGCATACAGGTGATGCATAACTGAAACCTCTCTTCAGTTCAAAAATGGACTTTAATATAACACTTTGTTAATACATAACTGTTATGGCACTTTGCAGACAATAATTTGTTGATCTCTCTGGTTATTTCCCAAGCAGTTTGATGGTGAATAGATTAAGTGTCCTATCTGATCATGTGATAATAAAATATTTTTGCACACACATTATATGTGGTATTTTACAGCACATGGTAAGACTTACAGCCTGTTATTCTGTAACATTCTTAATTAAATTGTAAAATATCTAATTACATTTTAGATGTGATATGGAAAAGGAATAAGAATTTTTGCTATGAAATAGAGATATAATCATTATAAAAGAGGTAAACGCTTGGAACTATTCTGTTAAGAATAATTGGGGGATAGAAATACCTGATGAGGAATTGAATACTGATGAAATGAAATGCAGTTTTTCTCAGCCATCTTTAGCTCATGTCTCACTTCCATAAAAAAAGTCCTTTGTGCTTAATCACAGCATGGCTCTGAAATAAGCAATCATGAGACTGCTTCACATTTCATTCAGACATTTAGACCACCTCCAAAATGGCATATGCTTTCTTCTTGAAAAGGGCATGACTAGATTCTCTCCTGAAGTTTCTTCCAACCTGATTTTCCAGAACTTCCAAGTCCAGGAGTCATGTGCCTCCTGTTTTCTTTCTTGTTCTTTCTACTTTGTCACCCGTGTTACCTGTGCTAGCTCAGATTAGCTACTGTAGAGATAGGAGAATATTCTGTTACCTCTCCATGTATAAAACGAGGAATTTTCCCTATACCATGCTCTTATTCCTTTACTTTCTCTTTGGATCTTGCACCATACTGCCTGGAACAAATTGCATCCATCACACTGGAAAATTCCTCTTCTGTTGAAATGAACTTTCACTACTATTCACAGTCCTATTTCCAGTCCATATATGCCTTGAATCTGAGCACTATGTAGCAGGTGATACATATTATTCACCAAATATTAATTTATTTAAGGTTATTCTAAATTATTTAAATTTAATTGACTTTAAAATGAACAAAATAAGTTTTCTTGTTGACCATATCTGTGAAAGCACCAGTGGGAACAGAGTACAAAGAGAAGGAGTCTGTTGCAAAGGAAAAGTACAATTCAGCAGTCAGAGAAATATACAGTTAAATGTACTGTTGAACAGAGATAGTACTTAACCATATTCTAATTTTCTCTGCTCCAATTCAAGCTGAACTAATACTGCAAATCCCCCTAAAAGTCACATATAAAAGAGAAAAGGTAAAACAGTGCTACAGGTATTGCCCTCCTTCATGCATATTTTTTTCTACTCATTATCAATTCTTAAATTATAATGAATAATCAGAGATAATTATCATATTCCTTTAATGACAGAGAACCTGCACACACTAAGATAGTGAGATAATTTGATATTTATGAAATGTTTCCTTATTTATGAAACATTTGTCTAGAAATTTTATTCTCCCCATTGCAGCGTTTCATTACAATTCTAACACAAATGAATAATGAACAAGATTCCTATCTAGGCTCTTAAAATTTGAAAAACTAATACCCTTTTATGAATCCAAGCCACCACCTCACCCAGCTACTGTATGAAGTTCTTAGTACTTTAGTTTATTTTTCTGTTTCCTATTTCAGTCAGAGAGGTTAAAATAGGAAAGCCAAAAGCTGGAAAAGAGACAAAGTGAAAGAGGGACAAAGAGGGTGTGTGAAACATTAGGGATGTTAAAAAGCAGAAGGTTCAGATTACAGTGCATAAAGAGGCCAGGGAAATATTAAAAAAATATGTTTATAATACTGGACAGAGAATTTAAAAAACCTAGAGAAGCAGCATAAGGATAGACGACAGCTGTGGGTGGGTGAAGAGAAAGAAAGAATAGGGAAGACCTGAACTTGTTCCCACAGAAGTCAATGGCAAAGCCCTCTTTGACTTTACCGGGAGCTGGGGAGGTCAACAATGAAAGAATATTCACTGCCACAAGGGAGGGAAAGGAAGAACTGGGTTTAATATAAGCTTGAACAGAGGTAGGGTAGAGAAAAATTGAGAGCAGCAATTGAGGCCCAAGGTGAGACAGCCAAGGCTGTTACAGAGCTGAAGTCCCTGAGCATATCACCAGTCTGAGGGCCTGGATGAGACCCAAATTCAAATGCCCTCTTCAGCTCTGGCAATCAAAGATCCCAGAACTGGGATCTTCACATCATTAGTGATTTCAGATTTTTTTTTTTTCCACTGTCAGGTCCTGTTACTTTTGCTTCACAATAATTTAATGAAGAAGCAACTGGAATAGTTTGTCAGGTAAACTGCTGTTGACTGTAGTGAATGGAATCGGGTTAGCACCAGGAAGCTTTGAACCATGGTGCTTAGCACAGGAACTGATGTCTAAGGTGGAAGCTGCTTAGAACTTTTGAACTCATGACCCTGCTTTCAATCACCAAATACGTTACTAAATTTCACCTACTTGGACACTTTTACTGTGGGTCTTGTAATACTTGGTGGTTTTCCTAAGCTCCTACTTTTTCAATTTTTTTCCCCTAACTGCAGAAAGAAGTTTAACCTGGGCATATACCACAACTCTCAAAAATCCAGAGGCAGAATAGGAAAACTAGGTGCCGTTCTTGGGGTGTCTTTCTATTTTTAAACTGTGATTTTCTTAATCCGTACCTTAGAACAGTAGTTAACCTACTACCCCCAAACCTCATAATTTGTTCATGAGCTACCAAAGGTTTGTTAAACTAACCAGCAAAGTATGTGTATCCATTCCCCCCTAGTGGAAAATAAAAGCTTTCAGCTTCTACAAATTACTTTGCCAGCTCAAGTGCTAAACAACTGTGTTACACATTTCAAGAACCCAAACCTGCAGATGGCCCATGATCCCTATGAGGTTCTGTTATATTTCAGAGGATTGAAAGCCCACTGTTTTTAGGCCAACTTTTGTTCCTGTGTTGTTACTGCAGTGTAAATCTCTTTATGAAATTGTAATGTGCCTCTCTGGTGCATACATACGTGAATACAAAGATCATGATAGTACAGACCTTCCAGGTGAAGCCAGGCTGTATTTAGTACATGGCACTCGAAACTGATGAATGAGGAGAGCTACCAGAATCTTGCCATTCAGCATAATATTGAGGCTGGGACCTGCAGGAGGGCAGACAGATGTCCTCAAGGCTAGATGCATTAAAGCTTCCCTGGGTAAATGGATTCTGTTTCAGCCTATTGTAAGTCTTAGGCACTGCTGAGAAAGTTGAACAATCTGAAGCAGACAATATGGTTCTCTGTGCAGCCTGAAACCACACTGCAAATTTTCTGAGCTCTTATTGATGTAACTGAGGACAGTGAGACTAAAGAGCTCTTGAGATCTACTTTTCACTTAGACTGTTCTTATAGTGCCAATTTATCTATGTCAGACTTGTCCCCTTATTTTCTTTTGCTGGTTTTTGCTATAGTCTGTCATAATTCTGTGATGATGATAGTCTCTACTGGACAAAACTGTCACTAGCATAAAATCATTATTTTAAAGTGCTTGTGGACAGATTGAAGGCACTAAAATAATGACAGTAGGTCAGGTAAATTTAAGCTAGAGCCTAGTTCTAATTCTGAGATACTATAACACCTGTTTCCATTTCCACCCAACCTACTAAAAGCCTCATCTCTGTAAGAACCTCAATTATCTCACAGTGTAAAAAGTAATGTATGCTTCTGAATATTCACAGAGAGTTATGTCTCTGCCAGTGGGGTTTATTTCAAGCTACATGTTTACCTCAGCCAAATTTTAATCTAGAAACTCCTATCTATGTCTATTAAAACGTTCACCCCCACTGATTTGAACTAAAACTAAAATGGCCAAGAAGGTGCTGCCTCCTGTTATATTCCTGCCATTTCTCAGGAATATAGGAGGTACAGACTCAATTTTCCCCTTCTTCTGAGATGAGTCATACTCAGATCTTTCACTCAATAGGCTTTTGGGGAATACAGGGGAGGGAGGGTAGAAACACTGTCTCCTTTTGAAACTGTGCCACAACATGAAAGAACGATGCATATAAACTTTCTGGGTAAGCTGTTAGGCTCCAGGCAACAGCAGGGCTGGATCAAAAAGCCCTGCACTCCACTATATGTTTTTCATATTTTTAAAGAGTTCCTTATTAGGGAAAAAAAGCAAAACAGATATTCCCTATCTTAGGCAACAGCTGCTTATTCATTTCCTCCCTCATTCTCAACTGCATGTTCTAGCCATTAAGAAATTATGGTTCACCTTATCTTCTTTCTTGTCTGATCAAGTAAAACTTGAATGCTTTTTTGCACAGTGTAATGGTTGTTGAGTTACATATGATTCTTCTGTCTGGGACAGATGAAAATTAAATGAACCTGGATAGTATAGTCAAGTGTGGCTTACCTACTAAACTACTGAAGCACCAACATCACTGCAACTGGACCATCAACTCCTTTTTTCCCTCCTCCTCTAGTAAAATTTGGAAATAATAATGTTCTATGCTCTTTCCTGAAATCAAGAACTTATGTAGCTCAGGAAGCATGAGGGACAGGGCATTGGTCAAAAAAGGATGTGCCTTCCTGTATGAGAGACTTAAACTGCACTTTTGTTTTCAGTAATCCTCTGTGTGTCATCCTCAGACATTAGTCTACTCAGCTTTGTTGCCAATCCACATGGCGATCTGAAATATTTTTACTCTCCCTTTACATCTTGTACGGAGTCTGATCAATCAACTCCAGAGTTCTAGAATCCCGTATAAAGTCCCATATTCCTTTTGAACTGATCCATTGGCACTATTGCAAGAACCCAGTAGAAATAATTCTGTACACAGTAGAAGTTTTATCGTCAGGACACGATTTGGATGGCACAAGTTAAATAATGCATTGGGGTCATATATGGAAAAATGGGACTGTGAAGAACTATTAAATAAAGACCAATCTTCAATGAGCATCATCTGTTGTATGCATTAATGAGGTTGGAGTTCTGTAGGAAAAGTGGGATGTGGCAGTCTTATTAAAACTGCGATGTAACTGAAACCGGTATCATATCACAAGTATGTACAGAAAAAATATTTGTGTTGAAACAGCAACTTCAATCAAGTTTGTGTATTCTTAATATCTATGAATAAGGTGGATTTTTGTAAACATCAGTTCAGTGAATGAAAACAAGTGGTTAAACGTTGATATGAGGTTAACAAATATGTGTAGAACATTTCTGTGTCTAGTGAAACAGAAAACACAGCCTGCGGTCTTGGATTTTTTTCTTTTCCTCCAATGATTCAAAACCACTTCACTTGATCCATTTGTTACAACTAATACACTGTGATAGTGTTGTACTACACTGATAACATCACCCATTTTACAGAGCTTTTGTGAGGCTTAATAGATTTATTTACCTCATCTTGCTTTCTTTATGCACTTTCAAGATGGTTTTTTACATAAGTAGAACTTCTGAGTCATGAAAAAATCATGCACACCTCTCTAACACATGAAAAAGTTACTGAAATCTCCTCATAAAATTAATTTGAGAAGTAAACTGCAAGACTGTATATGTTGTGATTTTAGCTTCTAGCTCAGTACAATACTCTCAATGTCATTGCTTAATGTATTTTACCTTAGTCCTGTCACTCCTCAGGCTGTCATTTTCAAATTAAGTTTCAGTGATTCTCGGTGGTCTCCATTAAGTCTTTTTTTTTGTTGTTGGAAGACCAAAGAGTAAAGCTGAACTCATGGGGTATTATCAGATGGGAAATATTCATTTACTAAAGCATCTGAACATTTGGAGTAAATCTGAAAACAGAACCATCTGTTATATAAACTAATCCAGTAGACTCCACACTTTGTATAGCCAGTTGCTGTAAAGTAACAGATTATGAAACCAAGTAATAAATCTTAATTCAAAAAATGTTTCTCCACTTGAAAGGTTTGAGAATTTATTTTTCCTTTCTTCTTTTAATGTAAATTTGATGCAAGTTGTCAGAACTCTCTGACATGTAGGGGGTCTAGTATTCACTGAAAGTCCTATGGGATGTTGTGGATCAAATCTCACAGAGGTCAATTTCAAGACATGTCTTGTGATACATGCCTCTCTTGTGCGTCACCTACTCTCACGCACACCATGCATAAGTTGCTGGGTCTGGTTTTGAGATGGATACCCCATGGTATTGAAATGTGAAACAAGGATTGTACCCACCTTTTCTGAGACTAGTCAAAATAACTGAAAAAACCTTTCCTTCCAGCCAAGATTCAAATTAATAGTTCTGGACTCTATTCGTGCTGCTTTGCAAGTCCCACTAAAGACAAACACCCTCTGCAATAGTCAGAATTAAGTGGACTCCAAACAAAGTTTCCCTCTTTTGGGTATGAAGGTTATGGCTGTATGTACCAGCCACCAGCAGGTTTCTTACAAGACACCAGAAATCACTCTGTTAATGGCAGCTGATACAGCAGATGCAACCTGACAATTCTTGCATCTGCTGCATCTAAGCTTGCCCTTTCACTCAACACATGGCAGAGAACTTCCTAATTCTCCTTCTAGTTTTTGGGCATCCTTTCTACTCAAATCACATAAAAATAGAAGTTGTGTAACTCACACTCCTTTCTATACTACTTTATGTGTGTGTGTCTGTCAGTGTAACACTAAAAGAGGGAAACAACTTCTATATAAATATATATATTTACTGAACAGAACAGAATGAGACTACATGCATAGGAAGGATCATAAACAAAGTGTGATTCCTAAGCATAAGAAAGATTTTAATCTTTGTTTCCTAATAAACCTGTGCAAAACATAACAATTGTCATGTTATAATTGGAAAAAATCACATATTGGTAGTTGCTGTGAAAACATTTTGCTTTCTTCATTTTTGCCTTTAGAATAGCTATAGATTCACAAACAAATAAAAATAACATTCTCATGTAGTTAGCCAGCTGTGAAAGACATGAAAAAATGTGGGTATTTGTAGATGAGATACTAGAGATTCATTGGGGTTTAGGTTGCTCTGGCTTAGCTCAGGCCACAGAATGGTGATGCAAGCCAACAGTCAGATTAAACAAGGGAGAAAACTTTCCAAAGCACTGTGCTGATACACAGTGAAAAATGGAAAATAATGAAAGAAGTTTTCAAACACCTTGCTTTCTCCACATCTTTACATGAAGAACGGAATATTACTTCTGAAAGCCTGCTGCTGCTTTCAGGTGTCCCACCTGAAGAGTGAGATAGGAATTGTCAGGAACAGAGGAAGCAGACTTTTGCTTATGTAAGAGATGTGATTAAATATGTACAATTGGGCAAATTCTACTAAACTTCATAGCTTTCAGTGGAAGAACTATACTGTTAGCAGAACTCCCTTTTTATTACTCTTATTTCATATGTCCTTTACCTCTCTGAACCCACCATAATCAAAGATTGATTAATCTGTTCCAGTATGTGCCAAATCCATTAATCACTCAGACTGGTCAATTCATTGTCCAAAATAGTCTTTGGGGATACAATGTACAATTGTTTTTCACATAGGGGAGCATTTTCTGCTGGAGTAACATGACTGACAATCTGACCATGTTAGTGATAAAATGATTCAGAGTTAAATCATTTAGACATCTATCAACTTTATATTTCACAATTGGGTATGAATTTCTGTGTTTCTGGCCTGCATGAATTAGGCATATTCTGTGTGGACTTTTCCAAAAGTTTTCCTATCCTTAAAAATTCTAAATTGCAAGAAAAAATTGTCAATGGAAAACTACTCAGACATCTGTTCTCCCATCAAATTATTCAACAATTTCCCATTAGCATGTACACTGAAGGGAGAAGAGGCTCTGCAGAATATAATAAAAATGTGTTTCGCTAACTAAATAAATTCCTTTATATATTATGGCAAGACAAATAAATAAACCCAGAGATTTACAGACAGCCACCTTGGCTGACATTTCAGAGACTTGGAGCCTTTAGCAATATTTTTTGCTTAACTCCATCCTAGCATAGCCCTATCACTTCTACCAAAACCTCATTTCTCAATTCTCCCCTGTTCTCCTCTTTCAGGCCCACTTCCCAGTTTCTCTCTCTTTTTCCTTCCAAGGTGTGATTGCTCTCTTTGCTCCCCAAAGTCTCCTTCTTGATTGTTTTGCTCTGCTTTAATGAGTCCAAGGCTTCGCTCTACTCCAGAAATTACATTTACCCTTTTTGTTCCCAAGCACATCTGTCTCCTCCAAGCTTTCTCTCCTGTTCTGACCTTCCTGCACTTCAAGATTTTTTTGCCAAGTTTATTTCCCCTCTGTCTTTCTATTCTCTTTTTACTTTTCTATTTTTTTTCTACTTTCAGTGCACTAAAATCATGCCACTATTTCATATTTTTTTGCCCTTTAGCAGTGACAAGCTAAAATTTGAGTTCTCAGATTTGTAAGTACAACAAATTAACACTCATTTTCAGATATCTTTTCACTCTAGTGTGTACAGGAAAGAGGGAGGCTTTTAAAAACTGACCCAATCTAGACACCACTAAAACCTATAGAAAAGTTCCAACCTCATCTATTATATCTTACCAACAATCAGAAATTCATATAGAAATGCCATTTGGTTTTAAACTTACAACTTCTAAATCAATAATGGAATATTCAATGACTAATGTAATTATATTTATATAATTCAGCTTTGATAATGTGGTATCATCCGTAAGCAAATCCTTGCAAGTGTCTTGCCCCAAAGTTTTGCTGTTTATTTCATGAGTACTGTGGCATATGATAAATATTTAAAATTCTTCTCCATCTAAAATAAACAACGTTCCTACCTTGTCGCTTACTGATGGACATTATTTTTAAAACTTCATTAAAATTTTTAGTATTTTGAGCAAAAATTATGTATTTCAGGCTATTTGGAGGTTCCTTCACATTTTACATTGCTTCTCACAAAGGAATTAAATTCTATCAGGTTCTTCCCCATTCCCAGTGATGCTAATAAATATTTTGCTATTAAAATCGCTAGAGGCCGAATTAGAATGCAGGCCAACACAATAGATGTTTTTTTATTTATATTAATTACTTTCCTAGTGTTCTATGATACATTCCTTAGCCAAGCAAAACTCCTACTGACTTCCTATATTAGGTCGATCTTCATTATTTTTTGCAGATTGACAGAACCAGAGTGGTACCATCTATTACTAGTGGCAAATAACATTTGAATTCATCTCCCCCTTATTCACAAGATGACTCATTCTGTGTCGTACACACTTCATTTTTGATTTATGTAAGACGTACTTTTTAACATCCTTTCTGAGACTCACAATTATTTAATCTATTTTTGTCATTCTATCCATTCCCTTATTCAAGTCATTTTGCATTAATAATCAGTCTCCATTCTTCTTCATTATTTAGTATTATTTGGTATAATGGAGTGTGTGCCAACTACGACTTCTGGATGAAGCTTCTGGATGAGTGACACATTTAGTGCTGAAAGTTAAAACAAAACTTCAGACAGTGGAAAAAGCAAGATATTTGTAGAAGTACTGTCTAGTTTTGAACATCATAACTGTGACTTGAGCCAAGTTTGTAATAACAGCATGCTTTCCCCAGCTATTTGCAGCCAAACAAGAAATAAATATGTTCTCCCCAACAAATCAATACCTAGAACTAGAAATATAGTAAAACAACTCAGTTGTGCAAGTCACTTGTTAGGTATGTCACAGGGAATGGGAGACGTTACTTTAGCAAAAATCTTATGTATGAAGTGATAAATATTAAACTTATTTTTTAAAGAATCACTTTATGTGTTCTGCTTTGCCTGCAGGACTTTGGGCTCATGAAAACTAAAGAATGGTCGAGAGTTTCAAACTTTTGCTTAACAGATTGTCTAGTGTTTCCTATAAGCAGCTGAATGCCAAGAAACAAAATAGACTTCTACCAGCCAGCTACCCTGACCATACTTCTCCACTACCTGTATATTCAACCAATTCCTCACAATCCCTGGAAAAAGGTCAAGGATAAATTCTCTTGTGCTGTGGTTCCCAAAACAACATTTTGCCTTGTTAGACACAGTTTCTGGTTGTTTCAGTTATGTAAGTCATGATACTTTATATAGACATACTAGTCTATATAGTGCATGGAGTGTGGGCAGGGTGCACACTTGAAAGTAATTTCACAAAGTCACAGAATCCTTAGGGCTGGAAGAGAAGTCTGGTCATTTTGTCTATCTGTCCTCCAAAAATACCAGCTGCTCTCCCATTACACACCACCCTTCTGGTCTGAGCAGAGTCAACTAAAGCAGGTTGCTCAACAATATATCTATTCAGGTTTTGAATTATCTCCAAGGATGGAGACTCTGCAACCTCTGCAGGCAACCACTTCCAGCTTTTAAAAACATTCCCACTATAAAGACACTTTTTTTTTTATGTTTAATATGTATATACCATGTTTCACTTTGTTTCCTCTGCCTCATTCTTTCACAGGATACCACTGAGAAGAATATAGCTTCACCTTCTTTACTCCCTCTCCCCTTACTATTTCATAAGATCACCTTAAGATTTCTTTTCTCCAGGCTTAACAATTTCAGCTCTGTCTCCCATCCAGAATTCAGATACTGCAGTGCTGCAACCATCTTCATGCCCTTCATGGAACTCACTCCACTATGTCAGTGTCCTTTTTGTATATAGGAGAGTTAGGACTGGAGTGCCACAAGGAAAAGGTTCACCTCCCTTCTCCTGTTGGCAAGACTGCCTAATGCAGCCCAGAACACTGTAGGTTGTCTTTGCCACATTCTTGGTAGGATCACCAGGTCTTTTCTTTAAAGCTGATTCCCAGTTGATTAGTCTCCAGCTTCTGCTGGAGTGTTGGTGAATGGAGTTGATCCTTCCCAGGTGCAGGACTTTACATTTCCTCTTGTTAGAAATCATGAGATTCCTGTTGACCCATTCCTCCAGCCTGTCAAGATCCCTCTTAAAGGGAGCACAACCATTTAGACTATCAACCATTCAAATTTTGCATCATCCACAAACTTGCTGTGTATGCACTCTTCCCTGTGATTCAGATTGTAAGTGAAGATGTTAAACAGTAGTGGCTTCAATACCCAGTCCTGGAACATACAAATAGTGGCTACCCTTCAGCAGGACTTCATGCTGTTGCCCTTTGAGCCCAGGAGTTCAGTCAGTCTTCACCTCCCTGTCTATGTTGCCCCAATTTCACCAGTTTGTCTATGTAGATATCATGGGAGACAGTGTTGATCGTCTTGCTAAAGTTGAAATAAACAAGATCAGCTGCTCTTCATTTTTGTCTTTCTGGAAAACAGGAGTGTCTTTGCTGTCTGCCATTCCTTAGGAATCTCACCCACTGCCATGACTTTTCAATGATTTTTTGGAGCAGCCTTGCAATGACATTGGCCAGCTACCTCAGCACTCTTAAATGATAATTTCCTCCGCTGTGTTACAAAACATTCAGAAGACACTATCAAAGCATTCCTCTAGTTATTTAGTATGTATGCATGGGGAAAAAATCCTGAATTCTGCAGCAGATGTTTTCTGATTTGTGCTGCACAGATAAAAAAATTAAATCTACTTCAGGGGATTCACAACACATTCTGAGCAAAGCCAATAATCCCTTATTTTTCCTGTTGTTTCCAAGATGTGAGAGTATCACCTGAGTTCAAATAAATCAAGAAAAAATAGTAGCGTAAATTCATTTCACTAAATAGGTGTGGGTTTTGTTTAAATATTTGTGGTAGGAAAGGATTAGCTATGTAAACGGTCAACAAGAGATAAGTCAAACTTGGATGCGGAAGGTTACACTTTAAGAAAGTTAGCAAATAATTGAATATCTTGTTAGCAAAATTTTATTTTCATCCAGAAAGGTATTTGGAAGGAGCAACTACTCAGATCTGTGAACCTCATTAGGACAATGCTGGCCATTATTGGAGATTGCCATTTGGCATCAAAAAGATAGTTCTCTCATACACTCTAAATTATCTATAACAAGGTATCAAATTCCCAAAACAAAAGAATCTGATTTTTTTTTTTTGACACAAGTCTATATGAATTATCTACCCAGAAGAGGCTTGTTAATCCTCCATAATTATTCTAACATAGAGACATCTCCAAGATATGTGTACTGTGAGCACAGCCAAATACTTTTCTAAGGTACCAACAGTAGTATTTCCAGCATAACTGATTTTTTGTTCTTGCATATTTATCCCATATCACTGTTTCCCATATCTCTGTATCTGTTCATTTTCCTGGCTGCTTCCAGAACTGAGAGTTCAAAACCTATTAATCACTCTGTTGATGCCAAGGAAACCAGCAACGATACTGACAGTCTTTTAGGGAGATAAATATTCTTTTTCCTGTATAAAGTCTGTGCTTCCAATAATCCAATAAAATGACCTACCATTAAGAACATGGGCCTGGTTGTGTTAATTACTGTAGCTGCATATGAATCATCTTTCTTTGTAAATTCTAGCAGATATAAAGTTTCTTAGGGTATTTAGAATATGTCTCAGTTAGGACCCAGACACAACAATAAATTTCTTGAAAAATTATCATACAACACATGATCTTTGTTAGCCAGTGCACTCTTAGCCAGAAACAAAGAGAAAGTACTGTGACTTGGCTTAGTCCATCTTCCACTGAGACTCATTTTTGCTCATGCTAAAGGCTAAGACCCACTTAGCTTTAGCACAGCTCAGCTGGCAGGTATTAGCATGTTGGCACACCATAACCTGGTATGAAATCAAGAGTGATAGAGCAGCAGTAACAAAATTGGACTGTCAGATGTACAGAACACAACAAGGGTTTCACTGCTTTTAGAAAGCCCTGCTTCTTTTTATGTCTTCTGGAAAATTCTGTGGGGAAGGAAGAGTCACCCAAGGTCTTCAGTTAGCTAAAAGTTAGTAGCTAATCTAGTAGCCTGGAGTACTTTCTGTAGCACAAAAGATTAAGACTGAGAGTGATCATGTTCATTATACACACACACACACACACACACACATACATACACATAGTTAGAAATGTACAGTGGCTATTTACTGACTGGAGATAATATCTCCTAAAAATACTCTCTCTCTTTATCTCATTTCCTTTTTCTCCAGTTATCCAATGCAAGTCTTTATGTCAAGGTATTATTGAACTACAGGATCTCCGTGATCCTTCTGGATAACACTCTATATAAAGAGTTCACCAAAATGAAAAATATTCCATACACAATCGAGATGTTACTAGCACAGTGTAAGCTAGCAAACACGTAATAATAAATTAAAGTGTTTAAAAGTGGGAAATTGTTGTACAGTGCAAGATCACTGAATAAATTCAATTAATTCTGAATATTCCTTTGCTAATCTGAGGGAATTCTAAACGTATTAAAGCTCTTAAGATCTACTTGAGTAAAATTTCACACAGTGGTAGGTTAAACCTTTTCAAAGATCACAGATTAGCCTTAGCTTTCAAAGCTCATACAAAGGAAAATTCTATAGTCCTTTCATCTGAAATCTTATTTTCTTTAGGATTACGAGATAATGCATCTGGAACAACATTCATTCATCCAGGTTTGTGGTTTAGCTGAAAGTCAGTCCAAATTCCTGTAATCACAAATGACATCTGGCTAAACATGCACTTGGGTCAAGTTTTGACCTCAGACACTGTAAAGGGTTGTGGTTAGATAGCATGCTCAATTTGACACCTCCCAATCAGACAAAGACATCCTCGGTCCACACCAACACAACAAGTTACAGATTTTTTATTTATTTTTTTTTTCCCTGTGGCTCTACATTTTATTTCAACAGCCTTCAAAATTTTTTTATCAAGAGATTTGTAGTGTTCGTCTGGCATTTTCTGGAAGAACTTACACTAAAAAATACTGAGACCTATACCTGATGCATCCTAATGTGCAAGTCATAAATTAGAATTCCAAAGAATTAGCCAGCAGTTGCAAAGATAAAAAGAGAGTTGTACAATCTGAATAAGCAATCAATTTATGAAAGGAAAGAAAAATAACTAGTTTGACAGAAAACATATAAGGAATTCTCTAAAATCAAAATCAACTAAAATTCAGCTGTACTTTAGCCAAGTAAGAAAACTAGGGATCTACAGGTTTTCTTGCAGCAGGTGTTTCAAGTGAGAATCATTAGTAACAGGTCTTAGCCTCTCTCATTCTCATTACCCATTTTCTTGTAAGGATGTATATCGACCATTATTATTTTCTTTGGATCTGAATGAGAAACTGAACTTCATCTCATAACTCTTCTGGGGCCTTGACCTGGTCAGTCTTGCTAACATTTTTAGGCTTCATACAAAAAAAGCTATTCTTTCTAAATCAAGAAAACTGCTATATCTGCATTTTACATCACTGAAGAACTGAAGGCTAATTTAAGAATGGAAACTTAAAAAGGAGCAGTCCCAGTAAAATGGATTACTATCTGTCCAAAATGCAGATATTAGGCTTCCAGTGAATATCTATGCTATTACATGAAGTACTACTGTTAACTTGTTTGCTGGGTTTGTTTTTTTTTTATGTTAGTTTTGACTACAACTTCAACAAGATGTTGAAGACACTGTATTATATTAAAGCAACATAAAACTACAGTCCTTGCTGCCATTCCTCCTATGCTGATTACATTACTGATCCCAGATCTCAGTATTTCTCTTTTATGTCACAAGATTTCACCTATCACTTCTTCAGTGGTCATACCACACAGATCTGTCTCCCATTAGGCTTTGGGCTTCAGATTCTTAAGATTAACTGAATACTACTGCTGGCACAAGTTATCAACCATGGCCTTCAATGGCAGGACACCCCTCATAGCAAAAAACTGTTTAATTTGAAGCAAGGCTTTTACTAGAAATATCTCTTTTATGTCACCTTCCACCTGAAGTTCAATTGTAAAATTGCAAATACTCAACATGGTTTCAGTAAGTAAATAGACAGCAGTGAAAAGGGTAATTTACACTAAATGAGGCAGACAGGCCACGAAAGCACACGTTCATAAAAGGGAAGAAAAGCACATAGCACAGGAGAACTAAAAATATTTGATATGCAAGACATGCAGAATGAGAAAAACAAAGATTATACAGAAGTAGAGAAAAAAGGTGTTATAATTCCACTATAAGAAGAGTAGAAAAGGTTAGATAAGAATTTTATTTAAGTTACTTTTTGTTGTAGTTCTGCTTTGGTTTGGGTATTTTTTTGTTTGTTTGTTTTTTGTTTTTAACATATGTTTCAACTTGATTTTGTACAACTCCCAAGCAGGTTCTACACTTTTCTGCTTCTGCTTTTGAGCAAGTGTATTTTCTATTCTTTGTATATTCCCTTCGTACTTCATGCTACCTTTCTTAAGGTAGCCCTTTATGTTATTATATTTACAGCTCATTCCTACTCCTCCCCAGATCATGTTTTTCACTGCCTCCTTTTCCCTATGGCTCCAAATATAAAATAACACCTACACTGCTGGTGCCTTGGTCAAAGTCTCACAATTACCCCCAGCTGTTTGTCCAGAAGGCTTTCTTTCTAGACCATTCACTCATTTGTTCATTCTTCTATTGGTCTCATGTGGACAAGCCTGTAATCCCAAATAAATGTACAGGAAATAATTTACCAAGCATATCACCTTGTTTGCATATGATTTTTCACTTGGTATTCTCTTAGTTTCTCAAAGAAAAGCTTCAAATTCAGAATTTTTTTGTTTAAGTCTTTTTGTTAAGCCTTTTCCAGCTTTCTGGGAGTTGGTCCAGTACCCTTTTACAACAGTTTTCAGTACATTAATATTTGGAAATACTTGGAAATAGAATTTCAAGTGGAATAAGGACTCCCCGGAATACACATATACAGGGAAGAATATTTTAAATTCAAATGATACAGAAGTATATACCTTTAGTGAGATAAAACACTTCCCTGTAAAAACCAATAGCTTACACAGAGTTAAATACCAGCCATCCAACTTTAAGGTTTTCAACACATTCTTTAGCTAAAATTCTCTATCTTTTCTTGTCAATGTGATTAAAGGCTCAAATTCAAAGCAACTGATGTCTAAGGAACTTGAATTTTCCTTTGACAAACTGACAAAAAATAATTTCTTTAATGTTAATCCAAAGGGCACATTGTTACAATGGACTTCTTTTGATGCCCTAAAATGTGAAAATCTGTTCTCATCTTCAGAATCCCTAAGTACCAGCTACTACAGTACCCTGCCAGATACAAGGGTACATGCAGTGTATTAGTCTGAAGGAATTACCTATCAACACTTGGTAGTTGTTGCTCTAGTGGAGAGAGAGGTTCATAAAATTTCCCATAATGATAACAGTAAAATCATAATTGCTTCAGAATCAATCCAGCTAGAACAGGGAGCATATAAAACTAAGCAGGAGTACCTCAGGTCCCACACATTAAGGATATCTTCTAACCTGTGGTAGGGGTGTGTGAGAGGGTAGAGGTGGTGGTGCTTGATTCTTAGGTTCTACCACATTACTGCATTTTCCTCACTGTTCTTTCACAACTGACACCTTTCTGCACAGTATTGAAATCATTAAAAGGGAATTATAAGATGTAAAGTCTATAGAAATGAAAAATGTAGTGTTGCCTTAAAGACTTGTGCTACAATGACCACCTTTTTACCATTGTTCTGCCTCTTCTATATAAACACATACCTCCTCCAGAAATCTTCATACCCACATTTCCTGTGGCTGTGTTCATGGGATGTATAACATTTATCTATATTTTATTTCCTCTGATACTTTGTGCCTTGCTTCATTTAAGAAGAAATAGAACATGACAGAAGTTGGGCTCAAAGGAATTCATCATGTCTGTATCGTCAGTGGAATGAAATGTCTCTTTCTCCTATCCCTTGTTTCCATTTTCATTCAAATTGGACGGAAGAAACAGCCCTAGCAGATTCAGCTTGTCAGCTATATTGCTGGTAAAAATCTGTTTGGAAACCAGATTCCTCCACATGAAAATGTGTGTGTTAATTAGCCCCTTTTGTGTCAGCCTGTTTCTGAGCCAAGTCTGAAGAGTCATTTGAGGGCACCGAATGTCTGTTCTGAAGAGAGGCTTACGTGATTGAGAGTGTCATGACCACTTGAAAAACTTTCCTCAAGGATGAGAACTTTTCTGTTGGCAACATGTTATCAGGAACATCTAGTCCAGCACCATCAAGGATTTTTCTGTTTATTTTAAAAACATGCAGACACCACAACTCCTTTTGCTTGTAGTGATACAGAGAATTGAGGGCAGAAGGAAAAATGCACAGGGAGAGATTGATTTAATAACCTAAATGCATTTTATCATGAATTAGTGCTTGGATTTAAGTGCCACGAGTTTACCTATCAACTTCTGCTCCATCTGTAATGCTTTTAAGCACAGACCAAAGCCAAGAAATATAGCTAGGGCATATGAAGTTCAGTCTCTATTAAGAAGACTGGCAATGATCAACTGAGGGGTGCTGCTCAGCCTTGTACCAGCAGGAAAGAGTAAAGTACCTTCATGATATGTGCTCTTTACTTAAAGGGTGGACTTTAAAAACTTCCCTTTTTGGCTTTTGTAGCCAATAATGTCAGTGAATTCCAAACTGTCCCCACTTCACTGGCTCAAATAATGCCCCAACCTTCTGGATCAAACTGGAGTAAGCAAGGAAAAACTAACCAATTTCCTAACAAAACCAGTAAGTTTCTTCACTCCCCCCCCCACACACACAAAGTCCATGAACTCACTATATCTTTCCCACAGCTCCTGTCTGAAAGAGGCACAAGGGTTATTTTCCCTCACAGCCACCCCAAACTGCATTTCTGAGAGGACACTACTTCCTTCCACTCTCAGCAATTTCAGAGGCTGCCAGAGGCTGCCCCTCTTTCCAGAAGTCACTCACAAAGTCAACAAGCAGCTTTACCCTCTAACTGTTTTGATGTTGGCTTGCCTTCCAGCAATTCTCAGTTGGCACATAGTCTCCTGCAGACTATAATCAGCTTGGCACATGTTAAAACAGCCATGCCAGGGCTAAGGCCAGAACCAGTCAACTGCTGTGTTGCAGTTACAATTTGTCTTGCTACAGCTTGTTTGCCCCTGTACTCAGCCCTGGTGAGGCCACAGCTCGAGTCCTGTGTCCAGTTCTGGGCCCCTCAGTTCAGGAAGGAGATTGAGGTCCTGGAGCAGGTCCAAAGGAGGGCAACCAGGCTGGGGAAGGGATCCAGCACAAGTCCTGTGAGGAGAGGCTGAGGGAGCTGGGGGTGTTCAGCCTGGAGAAGAGGAGGCTCAGGGGAGACCTCATCGCTCTCTACAACTCCCTGAAAGGAGGCTGGAGCCAGGGGGGGGTTGGGCTCTTTTCCCAGGCAACTTTCAACAAGACAAGAGGGCATGGACTTAAGTTGTGCCAGGGGAAGTTTAGGTTGGATATCAGAAAGAATTTCTTTACGGAGAGGGTGATCAGACATTGGAATGGGCTGCCCAGGGAAGTAGTGGATTCTCTGTCCCTGGAGATATTTAAAAAGAGACTGGATGTGGCACTCAGTGCCATGGGCTGGTAACCACAGCGGTAGTGGTCAAGGGTTGGAGCTGATGATCTCTGAGGTCCCTTCCAACCCAGCTGATTCTGTGATTCTATGACTCTATGGTTTCAGCAGCACACTCAAGACCAGACCCTCTGACTGCCCACGTTGTCTATCACTTCCAGTCTCTTTTATAGCAAACTGAGGCCAGTGGAGCTTTAACATCAAGAGATAAACTTTAAGAGAGCTCTCCTACAGCATGCTCTGGATTATTTGCACAGCTTAGATGATCTACACTCCTGCCAGCATGCCCTAGTAGTCCAAAATGTCACATCTAACAGAGTATAGCCCAGTCCTGTCCCAGTCTCAAATCTGACTGGTTAAGCCCTGTACCACCACTCAGGAAACATAATTTCTAAACCCTTGCTGAACAGACCAAATTCGTAGGGTAGGGTTTTTTTTTCCTTTGGAGACAAGATATTCACAACTGGGGGAAGGGTGCGATCAGCCCCTTAAGGGACAAGAGGAAGTAGACCACAGCATTGCCTGGGAGGGGAAATGTAATGAGGCAGATATTCAGGTTATGAGGCAGATAAAGACACTGGAACACCTCTCCAATCTGTATGGCCACAGTTCCCTTCCCTCTAAGGCACAAGGGCAGCCCTGGAAGGCAGGATCACCATACAGCAAAAGTTAACAGCAAAGACAGAACTGGCTGCTGCTAATAGGATTAAAAGCAGAGCAGCACTACCCCAGCTCAGCTCACCTGCCTGTTTACTGCAGTTCTAGAAACAGAGAGCACTGGGAAGCCCAGGCAAGTATTTTGACCCACACAACCAAGAAAAGAGTAAACAGGTGGGCAACAAGAATATCCTCAAAACTGGGTAGTAAAGTGGCTGCTAGGTACAAGTTTTCCCAAGGACTATTGAAAGTCATGGAGAAGGAGCTCTTAAGTCTCGTTTTTTTGTAAGGCAGGATGTCCTTTTGCATTCACTTACAGGCACTGTGATAATAGATGTTTTTTCAATGAATACTCAGCATAGAATTTAACATTCCATATGACAAAAAAGGGTAGTGGCACACTTTGCTGATTATTCTTCCACAAACATATGTTGCTGTTACAGGATGCTTTTTTTCTTAAATACTTTGAAAATACTCATTGCCACATTGCTCATATTTAATTTTTCTGGTTTTCCCTGATCAAACTGCAAAAAATTCATTAACCCTGCCAAAAAACTGTTAAGAAGGCAGCCCATCAAGGTCACAAACACAGCTTCTGTAAAAAGGCAATGCTTATTCTGACTCTGATTAAGCAGCCTTTTTATGTAGATTCTGATTATACTGGCAAAAAATATTTTCTGTCTTTCAGGGGAGGAGTGTTTGTGTTTAGCAGTAGAGAAAAAAGGTCAGCCTTTCAGGTTTCATGACTTTTTAAGATTTTTTTTTTTCTCCCTATAAGGCTAATAAAATCTGCTTAAATTAGAAAACAGAAGTGACTTTTACATTAAAAAAAATTTAAAAAGTATTATTTTGGTCTAGTGCCCAATATATGTTGATACAGATGGTATATTTCCCTTACCTTGCAAGAGCAGTATCTTCCAAGGTCAAGGGCTTCACTGCACTGGAATAAACAGTGACAGTCCATGCAGTCCCTACGGGTGTTCTGAGGAACTCTACAGTCCTGAGTGATCCTTATAGCACTCTCCACACTGCCAGTCCACCTGCTCTGCAGGTAGTGCCTTTCTGCTTTCACTGAACCAGAGGAAAATTCAGCAGATGTGTGGCAGGGATTCCATGTAGCCAATTCCTTGTAGTCCCATTTTCTGACAGTACCAAGGATTCTCACGCTGCATGTCCAGAATAACTGAGGCACAGTTGGTTAGAACACCTATGTTCTTGGTGCATCTAAGAGAATCTGGCACTTGACTAGAACAAGCATTGTCCATAAGGATACAGTCCTCAAAATACAGCGACCATATGTGCAGAGGGCAGAGTGTTGCTTTACTTCTGGACAGTAAGTTCATCTCTTTCCTTGAGGCCTCCTGCTTCCTTCCTCACTCCTCTCCATCCTTGTTAGCTGTGACTCACCAGAACATGCATTCAGAGAAAGATCAGAGGCAACGTTGATGGGAAAATATGAGAAGGCATCTTTATGAAAAGCAGCATGATGGGACAGAGAATGTTTGCAGTATGGAGCAAAGAGAAGTTTTCTTATAAGAGGTGCTGCAAGAGACTGTATCCTAAGGACATCCTGTGAACATATGTGTTGTGGTTGAAAATCATGAGATTTTCACTGTGGTCACATGTACGCATCCTCTGTCCAAGATATCCTTATTAGGGAGAACCTCTGGAGAGATCCAGAGAGGAGCTACACAACTTTATGAATGTAGGACCCATAAATAACTTCCTTCCTTTACTGAGCTTGTCCTAGTGCAGGAGAGCTTCTGGGCCATTGTACCTTTTCCTAATACATGAAGAGAGGAAAGCCCCAGGAAAAGGCATTTCTTACAGCTTGTAGTGATTAGAGCATTGTAATGATTAAAGGCATTTTCCAGCTACTAGTGGACCATATTTGTTTGCATATTGTTTCACTACCTCCCAACATCCGGATTCCTTTCTTTCCTGAAGTTGCAACCCTTAAGATCAATGTTTATGCAACATTACAAATAATCCTGGACATGTCTGTCTAACATAAGCCTTGTAAAATGTACCCATGTTGCTGGTGAGGCATTGAATGTCAAGGTTTTTCTGGAGGATCCTTTGAAATATAAGCAACTAATAAATACGTGTTTTTTGGTTTGTTTTTTTTTTTCATTATATAGGTCACTTAATCTTATGGTTTATCAAAAGTCAGTTATTTAATGGTATTCTTGAATCTATGTGGTTTGCTTTCTTTTTTGCTTTTAATACTTCTTGTACTAGCTCCATTTCAAAGCTCCTACAAATTTACTGTAAAGGATCTGTTTGACAATGAGAGAAGAAGTTGCCAGCCATGCCAATTATAGTGATTTTGTGGTGTGGGACTTAAGGCCACTGGGAACTAAAGGCCTATGCCAGAAAAAGATAATGCTTTTCTAGGCTTCTCTGTTTCTTTCACAATTGTATTCGCATATCCAAATCAAACTATGGCTTGCTAGTATGTTATCTAAATAAAGAGATCAGGTTTACATTAGGACTTTTCCAAGTAACTGATATTAAACAGGGACAGAGAAGAATTTTTATTTTTTCTTTTTCCCTAGGAAAGTAACATCTGGAACAAATAGAGTATTTAACTGATTATCATTAGCACAATTGTGTTGTGTTCTCAAAAAGCTATTAAAAAGTGTTAACATGGTTACATCATGAATTTCAGCTGGTTCTTATAACACATGAATCAACTGAAACCAGAAGTGTTCACATAATACATATTAAAAATACTGTATTATAAAACATGATTTTGAGAATGTTTTCATTAATATTAGGATTACTTACCAGTTCCAGTAGTTACTTTGAGGATAGATTTCACTAGCCCTATCACACTGAACAGTACTTAAACATAAGTGTAAACATGCTTACAGTTCTGTAAGCCACCACTCAGTGAGCTTTTTCTTTTCATCAGACCATTCTGTCTCACCTGTTATTTAAACAATGCCTTCAAAAAAGAATCACACATGATAAAAATCAAACACAGACTCCATTCATTTCAAAATAAATTAACAAATATTCATTATTAGTCTGTGTCTTGAAGGTTCTATAAGAGTGTTAAAAGTATCTCCTTGTATGGAGCGCCAGTGGAACATGACAGTGTTTTGTTGTTTTTTTTTTTTCCCCACTATGCACAGCATGGTGTATCAGTGCAAGACAGAATTTGAAGAAAATCGTATCCTTCTGTAACCAAAGTCATGAACCTAGGACCTATCACTAACATCTGTTAAAACCTTCTCTTTTGCCATCAGTGCATACCTTAATGGAGAATAACAGTATTGGCTAAGCCATTTCCTTTAGCATACAGACCTCCTTGGTAGAGCTCCCCAACTAAATCATGAGAACACCTGGTTTAGTTTGTCATGCATATATAATAGACAAAGGCACATGCCTGGTTATCTGTGAAAGAATTTAATGTGTCTGCACTAAACGCTTCTCTGTTCACCTGACAGTCATGAAAACTCAGTAGTAATTGGCAAGTACAAGTAAAAAAACACACACAACACATCTAGATCAGGTAAGTTCTTTTTACACATCAGGATGGCCTCCAGGAAGCCCCATTAAAAGCATGGGAAGCTGTTTCCCAGGCAATAGTTAGTTAAGTTCTTGTGACTACATATGGACAGTGAAACTGAGAAGCACTTCTGAGTTCTCCAGTCAAGGTCAACATCCTGAGCCTTGAGTCAAGACCTGAGCACACACCCTTCTTTGCTATGTTTTCCTAAGATGGCTGGTGCACACTTTTGAAGTGTAGACACAACTTCCAAAAAAAGTTGTCACTGGTAAGTATGGCGCTGAACACAGCACCACAAGCTTTTTTTTTCTTATCTTTGGGCATTACATGCCATGTACAGCCACAGATTATAGCAATTTTTTAATGTTATATAATTTTATAATTAATTATATAAACTGATACAGATTAACATATAAATTAATATAAAATACAATTATAATTTTACTAAACAGTTATAAGATACCAGTTTTGTGGCAGGAGTAAAGTATGAGGAAAAGGAGTGAATCTTATGCTCAAAGCCCAGGAAATAACATATTTGCTGTTCAGAGAGATGTTTTGCAAGACTGGGAAGCGGTCTTGTAAATGCCAAATATGCGGCCAGCTACCCATGCACCCTTGAGTCCATCCTTGTGTTAACCTGTAATTACATGACCACACAGTAGTTCCCCCAAAGAATTCCTTCTTCATCCAGGAAAGAAACTGAATATACAGTGAGGGGCTGATAAAAAGTCTCAGGTGCAACTATAAATCTTATTTTATTCATATCATGTGCTTGATTTTTCAAATGTTAAATCCCCCTTTTTTAACTCAGAAGGGAAGGGGTGGGGTTTTTTTACAGAGTAGTAATGCTACAGATTCTTCCAGTAGAATAACTACTGGCAAAACAGACACAGGAAGTTTCAGTATTTATTTATTTATTTATTTATTTATTCAGTATATTTTCATCTGACTAGAATCGTATCACACAAAAATCGTATCACAACAAAAAGCAGACAGAAAACCACCTACTACACTTTCATTACCATAACAACAACACATGCTTATATAGTGAGAACAGCTGAAAATTATAAAAATTATCACTTGTCCTATGTTTGGGCAGGTAAATTGCTGGCCTAGTGTTAAACCATGACATCAGTAAAGATTAGAATATGTACCCCAGAAACCTAACATACCTACCATAGCACTATAATCTCCTATAAAAAGATTCAAAGATAGTTTTTGAAATTTAAAAAAAGTTACTCTAAGTCAGTATGTTACAGTCTTGCTAGAGTACATAGTTCAATTACTAATACACTCAGTTTTAGGTCTTCTAATACTATACAAAGATATTCCAGCCATCCATGACACAGAGCTTCAAACAAAACTCACCATCCCTGATAAAATTCACTCAAGTTTTGACAGGTTAATTTTGTACCTGCAGTCTTTATGTCAACTCGCATAACAACTGCCTGCACCCCTTTATGTTATGAAGAATAAAACACCGTGTGTCCTTCTGCATCCAGCATAAAACCCCATCAATGCTGAATTTGCTCTGCCTTGTTCAGCTGAAATGTGATATTGTGTTCACAGCTGATCTGGCTCAGACTTATGTTTCTGAATGACACAGTAGTATATATATCCAGTTTTAATTATAATCGAAACATTAAAAAAAGCTCTGTAAAAGATCTGAATTATTCACCAAAATACAGCCAAGTCTAGGAAAAAAAAACCCAAAACAACAGAAATATTGAAAAGTATGCATAGATACCATGGTGGCATGTATGCTTTCTTTTCTGTCAAAAGAATGGAAATGCAAATATAGAAAGAGAAATATTTTAAATCAAAAAATAAGCGAATTTTCATTCTACAGATAAAATCTGCTAAGCTTTTCAAATCTTAAAGGAGTGTTTTGAAAAACTGAATATTTTTGGAACCATCTCAAAACTGCACCAATATTTAGATCTTTACCATAATGATTATGCTGTCACCCATTAAAAAAAAAAAAAAAAAAAAAAAAAAAAAGCAATAATAAGCTTTGATCTAGAAAATATGTAACAAAAAAGCATGTAAGAAAAAGAAAGATTTAGCAAATTACAGATGTGATAACTGTAAAAGTAGATGCAAAAAATAGGAAAGTCCTGTTTAAATAGATAACACATAATGCAAAGCAAATATTTTCTCCTTCCCTTAATCTTCTGTAAGAAAATCTAAAATTTGAAACTATGAAATAAATTGTCTTAAGACTCATGTTTCTCATAATCTAAACTTCTAGGACAGAACCCTTTTCACAGAACTACTTCCTCTTTAAAAAAGACAAAACATCATTCCTTACTTCTTTGAGTTCTTTAATGTGACAAAAAGTTTCATATTAATGAATTTTTTTTAAGTTCTGACATTCTACATAATAGTGAAAGAGGTTCAGCTGTTACAAAAAGGGCAAGTAAGGTTTAAATCAATCTGACCAATCTTAAATGGTAACCACTTGCTCACATCAAAAGAAGTCCTCAGTGATGCAGGTGCTTACCACCACTGAAGAGCAACCCAGGCAGCAGCCTCTTCTCCAGCAGGTTTGTTTTCTGCAGAGGGGCATGGCTCAGAGACTGCAGAAAAGCTTCCGTGCTAATGAGTCTCCTTGTAGAATCAGGCTTTGCTATATGTCAGCCATGGGTGCATCTTTAAACCAAGGATTAGTTATTGAGTTGTTTCCTATACATCTAAAATTATCCATAGGTAGCCACTGGTGTCTGCCACCTCATGGATGCAATTCCCTTTCCAGTTAAATTTCACCGTGTTCAGATACAGTTTGCCTCACTTATGTAAGGTTAAAGAAAAGCATTTCTTTCTTAAATATCCAAATATACCAAAACACAACTATTTATCGTATTTTGATATTTGTATTGTATAAAGAACAATCATTCCAAGAATAGTTTTGCAAAGAGGGTCTTTGACAGGGACCCCTGTGAGTGGTGTAAAAGATAAAAATAAGAACATAAGTCAAAGGAAGAATCTCTTGGGAATTCTTCTAGCTATGCTTAACACTTTTGAAAGACGATAGAGACGTAATACTTGCAGGCTAACACAGTAGCTTGTCATCTCCTATAAACTTACAGAAGTGTTTTTTGGTCACTATTAAATATAAAAAAAAAATAGCACAGCTTGCTCTGCTGTCCCTCTATAAATCTCAATGTACATTACAAAGCATTTGATAACTATTAATTCTATTTCAGACATGAATGTATGGAAGCGATTGGAGAAATGGCTTAAGGTAATACATTATTCCAGATACAATAGTAGGAGCCAAGTTCAATGCAATAACATTTAAGATTTAGAGATCAGCGATATATTTTTTAATTTGTTTTATTGCATTCATATACAGGACACCCTGAATTCCAAATCCATAGATGAGCAAAATCAGCTTCAATGGCCTAAGCTACCGCTACCCTTCAGAAAAACCTAAAAACATACCAAATGACAAAATAATGTTATCAAAGACAAAGCGGATGAAAATAAAGGGTGAAAAAATAGATCAAGCTTGCTAAGCAGGCATTTTTCTAAACCACGGAATCCATGCATGAGTTATGACAGAATTGCTCTTCCTATCTTGCTAAATGCAGAGCCTCATTCTGCTACGGTCCAATATACTTCTTATTTTAAGATTGAGGGACAGAAAGGAAATCAGATTCAGTCATTTGGTCAGGTAATACTGTTTAAGATGACAGTTCAAGAGGTAGTTACTACATCCCAGAGCCTCGTATTGATTGAGGTCTGAGCTTTAAATGACACTGTTCAAGACTTCATTACAGAGAAGCACTCATGAACCACAATCAATATAGCTCATATTTGGGGTATCTCTGTCATTCTGTGGATTCAAATTAGTAGTTCAGTATTTATAATTACTCGGTGATTTCTTAATGAAAGGATAATTGCCCCAAATCTAAAAATTGTAGTTAGGTAAGGTTGTTTATGGGTTTGGGTTATTCTTTTAACTAGCTCTTAATATTCTGATCAAAATAAACCAGAGTATTATTGTAACTAATAGGTGAAAAATAGAAGTGATCACTGTATCTCTAACTTCTGTTTGAAGAAAACAGAAACTAAAATGTCAATAAGGATGCCTAGTCTTTGAAAATGAAGAACATACTGGCTTCAGTCCACAAAATACTATATAAATTTTATGAGATAAGCCCCTTCTGTGTAGTAGATCATCAGAGTAAAGAGAAATGAATCCAGAAGAAAGCGTCCGAAGCAATGCCATAGGAGCCAGAATTGTAAATTAAATTAAATTGTAATTAAAATTGTAAATTAAAGACATTAAAAATTAATGAAGAGAAGTTCACAGAAATCTTACTTAATCTTCAAATATTGTTTGTTTATAAGTATAAACTTCAGGAGATATTCCTTGTTGCTACTCATGCAAATACTTCAGGACAAGATAAAGTAAATAGACATTTTTGTCATGTCCTCACAGTGTCTGCTTTATATGAAAATATGAAACTTGCTTGTGATAAAATTTACAGTCTTTTTTGTTCACTTTTACAGTCCTTTCTCAGTCAGCAAACAGACAAACAAAATCATACAAGTATTAGAATATGTGTGCCTGACGTACAGAAACAGCAAAACACCATTGAATATATCCACTATATTGTATTTTATAAAAATCTGTGATCACAGATGAACCCTTGGGATGGCTCAAGAAAAAATGAGTATGTCTCTACAGTCCATGTAAATGTGGATGTAGAAGTATAGGAAATGAATGCAATATGAAAGGCCATGTTTGTTGGTTCACTGGGTTTTGGGTTTTTTTTGGTTGGTTGGTTTTTGTTTGTTTTGGGTTTTGGTTTTGTTTGTTTGTTTGTTTGTTTTTCTCTGTGATACAGACATTTAAGTGACTCATGGAAATCATCTTTCATGAACTGGGAAGATATGCATAGACCCGAAAACCCTGGTCTATCACAATTCCCTTCTTTCTGCACATGCAAGCATAGAATTTATGCTGTCATAGTTCTCAGCTTTCTTTCTTTGTTAATTCTGAGGTTTTGTTTCTTTTAGGAATAAGAAAGAGAGCAATTTTTTGGAGCAAAGTTGATCTATTCTGTGCTGAACATTGGGAAAGGGAGAGCAAGACTAAAGACAGCTGAAACTGTTTCCAGTTTCCAGTTTAATGGAAAATTCTGGTATTCTGATTATTCTGAATCAGAACAAACTATTTCAAAATATCCCACAAAACAGAAATTAAAAAACTAAAACAAAAACCCTTTAAAAAATGTTGAAACACATTTTGTTTTAACTTTTCAGTTTTGTTTAATAAATTTTTCTTTTAATATTTTGTGGTTTTGTTTTACTACACATCATCTCATTCCGCTTAATAAGTAACATCTATGATATGTTATACTTAAAAAAAATTAAATGGGGAAAATAATATATCCAGTAGTTAATATATATTTCATTTGAGTAGGAAAGTAAGATCAATATTTGGCTTTGCATTGTTTTTAGCAGCGATTGTTTCTAAAACTTAGGGAAAAACACTAAGACAAGGATACTAAGAATGGTGACTACTTTAACTTATATTGTATACTAAAATTATACAGCACTACATTTTATTTATCACAGCATTCTAACCACACATTTTCTCCACATGAAATCCTTGTCTTCTTGTAATCTTAGCAAAACTATTATTCTTACTGCACACAATGTAAAGGACTCATTACTTTCAATTTTCAAGTCTATGAATTAATTCTGATCTCTTTGCTGTTAACACTGATTGCTTCTGCCATTGCTACCTACAAGAAATAATTCTGGTCTCAGGGTTTTTTGCATCCATCCTGCTCTTGAAACACTCATGTGTTTCCTTATCAGCACATGGAAAAAGTTCCAATTTATTTGATTCTCATTTAATCATGAAACTTGCACTTTCCCCATTTTGTCTGAGTGAGAAACAGATTTTCATGGCACTGTTCTCTCCTTAGTGTCTCTTCAATGTTGCCAATGTAATGACAGATCAAATTGCATGCCCTCTTCCTCCCTATCAAATTTGTTACTTGTTTTTCTTGTAGTGATGATGCTACTCAAGCCACCCTAAGAAAATGTGTTTGGGGTTTTTTTAAAACAGTTCATTAGCACAAATGAATTAGTAAAATTATTTCTCTCTCAATTTTCTAACTTTTAACTTGTTGAAAGGAATTTTTCACCATACACTTGACTTATCATTAACTTCCACACAACAATTCACATTAATAAAATACTCCCTTTCACTCCTTTCTCCAGAGTTTTTTCCTAGAAAAGAAAGCCAGATTTCTCCTATAGTAAACATTTTTATTTTACAAATAATTCACTAGAGACTACAAGAGCTAAACAATCATTTGTGTGTTTCAGGAAATAATAGCAATGTTTTAAACAACATTTTATCTTACCCGAAAATAAGCAAGATGATTTATGAAGCAAATAAAAATAGACAGTTCCAAACAAAAAGGCATTAAGATGGAGGCTAAGCAAAACAGAATAAGGAAAATATACACTCAGATCATGCTGAAATTTGGTAAAAATTGTTGTGTTTTCCGCTTTAAAACCTCTTTATAGATGGATAACAATAATAGTAAATGACAGAAGACAGTGCCTCTACTTATGTAGAAGCCGAAGTTAATACTCAGGCCAAAGGCTAGATTCATAAGAATCCCAGATCAGTGTGCCAAAAGAAGGCCTTATGGTGGAGTTCAGTTCCCTGCAGGTGCTGAAGGCCATTTGAGATGTCCTAAAGTATGCAAGAAATCTGTATGAGGTCAGCAGATAAGACACAAGGACTTATGGGAGATAAGTGTCACTCTGCAGTGGAAGCTGGGGGCATGGAGGTTACCCTAAAAGTAATACTAAAATAATATTAAAAATTACACTAGATGTCTAGATTTAGGCAAATTAACAATGTCTTTAATGTCTAATGTCATGATTGTCACTTGAAAAAAAAACAAAACAATACAGTTCCCATTGGCCTAGTGAACTGAATTCAGTTACCTGTTATAAGATAAGGGAAGAATGATGAGACACCATCCCTTCAAAAGGCTCTAGTAGAGGGTGGAGAGAGCAGGGGACACATCACCAATGACATTCAGTATAAATCAGTCATCAGTTTACACTGCAGAAATGTTACTGCATCTATGCAAATTCTGCACAGGATCAATGTCCTTAAAACAACATAACAAAAGGCAATCTTGTCTCTGCTGTTTTCATCTAATGAAGAGCAGTGATTCATCAGCCACTGTGTTTGTCTTTTTCCATTCTGTCTTCTACCATGCTCTCAGCCTTATCACGTTCTCAGCTAATATCTATTACAGTGTCTATCTCGGCTCCAGAAAATTTACAATTTCAATATAAGAAAAGAATCAACAGCTGTGGGTAAAAAAATTGAATATAGGCAACTGTGATCCAATATAGAATGCAAGAAAAGATCATACGGTTTGCCTTACTGTTTATTGTGGCAACTTTCCTGTCTTTAAAGAAGGATGGTCTTTAAGGATGATATATTAACTGGGATAACATTATTTGTAGCTCTGCTATCTGTCTTCTCTAAAATTGAGTTCTCCCTAGAAAAACTAACATAATCTCTACAGCATTACAGAATGTCAGTGATATTATAGGAGGATTAAAGTGAAAAAGATGAGAATCTGAACACATAAATTCCTAAATATCTGATTATCTCTACTGTATCATTGCAAGGTATACGTAAGAAACCAAACAAAGATATATATACACACACATATATAATTGCCTTTTAATGTATAATGGCTATGCAAATCAAAAAAAGTGAATTTTTCTTAACTGGACATCCTTTGTGAGTATTTTGTTGACTCTTTATATTGACACACTCTGTAGTTTACAGGTGCATTTTATGGAAGGGAATGCATGCAACTGGATAACCACTCAATCATAAAGTAATAATAGTACAATACTTTATGATTTATAAACTAAAATCTATTATATTTAACAAGAGAGAAATAACCAAATCTCCATTAGTTAACAGACTACTCTACTGATTAGAATATTATCACCAGAATAGAAGCTGTATTTTAGGAAAGCAGTGATCCCCAGATTACTATGTCCTGAGGAATGTTTAATTTTCTAGAAATAATGGAATTACTTGTTAGTGAGGAAAAGCACTAATTCTAAAAATCACTACCAAAACCTTCTCTTGAATCTATTCTACTTTGCAATACCTCTTTACAATACCTCTTTAAAGCAAGAACTAAAAGAAAGAAATGCATCAGAAACTTATGCTCATTGGGTGGAATGAAGATTGAAGTTAAGAATGGCCCCATGGAAAGAAACAGGATTAGCATTTGTAAAGACACCACTATTCTATGGCTACCTGGAAAGCCAAAAAGTTCCATCTTCTACTGCACACTGTTCTAATGACCAAGAGAGGTCTGGAAACTTTGGAGAAGGAAAGCAGAAAGGAGTGAAATGAGGGCTTGAAGCTCAGGAAGTGGGGAAGTGATAAGAGAGTGGATTCCTTCTGTTCTTTGGGAAGAAAATGGCAAAGAATCTTCACCCATCTGTAGTACTGTGAAAGTCAAAGAATATCAGAGGTTTTATGAGCTGTCTTCCTACTTTCTTCTATTAGGCTGGTGAAATAAGTCATACGTGTGCTACAAGCTGCAGCAGGCCCTGTCAAGCTGTGAGTGGAATGGCACTATTCAATGGCCTCTAAAATGCAGAAGGAAGAATAAAACAGACCAAAATATTAAAATACAGTACCTGCAGTACCAGCGTGTATAAGAATGCTTGAAATATTGATATTACCTGCGCCAAACAAACTTACCTCAAAGCCCTCTGTGACTCTGCCATTATGCTCCATTAGAAGAAATCCCTCCCAAAGATTAATCAGCTTAGCTAACTATAACACCATGAACACTGCACTGAGCAGAGTATTAGCTGTTCACAGAGGATGCAGATAACTAAAGGTGTCCTTTCTGCCTGGCAAGCACCCCATAGCTCAAGGTGGATCTGAAAACTGAGAATGGATCTGGGCCAACATGGTGTCAGTTGTTATTGTCAATAATAAAGTACAGCTAACACCTGAGCATGCACCTCTCACTACAGTGGAAGAGGACAGCACAGGACAAAATGCAATACTCCAGAACAGCTCTTATGGAAATCATGCATTGTCTGTGACATGTTTTCAGTTTCTGGAGCTGCTGTCTTTTTTAATCCTCTGCTTTTAGATGCCATCTTCCAAACCTAAAAGGTAACAAGTACACATTATATCTATAAAGCAACATCACAACTTTATTCTCAATAGCTAAGTATCAAAATGCAAGCATACATTATAAATAGAAAAACAGCTGGCTTGGAGCACATTGCAAGCCACTAGCACAGTTGAGGGATTTGAATGACATCATAACCCGTGAGAGCATGCTGCTGGCCAGCTAGTGTTATTTATAATATTCTCATAATTGAGGAAAAATAAAAAGGCAAAAGTTAGGTATTGCAGAACTAGCAATGTTGAATTCTCTCCTTCCAAGTGTCATGTAAATTCTTCTTAAGAGTAATCATGAGATTATTAATAAAGAGTGAGGAAATCACTTTATAATTACAACAGCACCTTCAAGATTAATTTCATGGAAGCCCCCCAAACTGGCCTACTTGTGTTGCTACATTCACAGTACTTTAAATTCTAGGAAATATGACTTCTCCTGTGTGCTTGCTAAAAGCTATTTTGCCATATTTACAATAGCACTCAACAATCCTGTTGTTTTTAACAAACTACTACTTTAGGGTTAAAAGCACATGGAGTTGGAGGTCTTAATTGTTACTCAGCATATAGATGTGCCAAGTTTAATCACATCAAGATGCTTGAAGAAAAAAAAGTAGATAGCTGACTGCCTGTCTTTCTATCCCTTATAAATAAAATACCTGTGCCTCAATGCATAAATAAAATGTGTACATATATACAAAGTATGCATATATACATAAGCAATGCCCTTGCCTATCTTAATTTTTATATATTTGAAATGCAGTCATACACCCACACATAAATACAAATGCATACACAGCTATCTGAAACTTAACCAGAATACATTTTCTTATTTTTTCATAGCAGCACAAGCTTTTTCGTCTGCTAACCCTTCAGTCACTAATTCACATTCTTTTAGAGGGAAAAAAATATACTTCTGTGCTCTAGTTTTAAAATGCAAAGGTATGATTTTATTTATCACCATGCCCAAAAGTCCTTACTCGGTAACTTTACCAGAAGAGGGAGAGAGAGAGAAGGCAAATGCTCCCCCAGCTGTTTCCTGTCTACAGTGTCTGTGTAATGTAGATAAATGTGAGGATTTTCTCTAAATCCCTCTTCTGTTTGCTAAATCTCACTGTCACTGCTAAAATCAGAGCAGATAGAGCCTGCGCAATGGAATAAAGTCCTCAATATTGAAATGTGACATTGCTCTCAACATCTCACATCTCTCTGGATTTCTTTTTTCTCATCATTACTGCTAACAAATTCATTTCCAGACTTTGCACTTTTAAGAAGCAATGGAAAAAATCAACAGTCTTTCAACACAATTAGTTAAGTGCTGCTTTTGTGATTTCTTGAAGGTAAATCTTTATTACTATTTCCAGTATTTTTTTTAGTTTTATTTTACTGTATGTTGTCTGCTTCTGTTTTAAGGAGTATTGTGCACTTTTCAGTAACATTATTTTAGAACTGAGAATTATTTATAAATTGCTGAACATGCAATTCTGTGTGATCTGGAAAATGGCTGTATGTAATAGTTGCAATTACATTGATAACTGTAAAGCTAAACTATTGCAGATACATGTCTTAAATTTCACTTCTATTCAGAGAACTTTGCAATATTTCAGTTATGTCATTATTAAAGGGTCCAATTACATCATTGTCTATATTGTTAATGAATGCTTCTGCAAACAAGAACTTTTAGCTGTTTTCTGCAGGTGCAAGGTTTTATAGGAAAAAAGGTAGGTTAAGTTTCTGCAGTTTTATTATACACAATTATTGATAAAATGCTCATGCTTTCACAGGGAAACTTTTAAGGGATGTTGTCACTGCAGCAATTTTCTGGCAGCAATGTAGCATTTACTTGTTTTTTTTTCTTTCATAACTGGGAAGTAAATGTGAAGTTCAGTTTGTTTTCTACATTAGAACCCAGCTGTGACTCGTGCTGACCTTGCATATTTGTATACCTTAAGCAACTGTACATAAAGAAAATGGAAATTCCCCTGCATGTTCATCTCCAAGTTTTCCCTTGTAGAGAGGGCTGTTTGAGGAAAGTTTGCATGTGAAGTTTCTTGTTATAACCCTATAATTTTTACATGTTACTATTAACTGTCTTTAAGTAAATTTGGCTTCACTAGGGGCATTGCTCTCTCCTTCTGTCAACTGGCCCTAGTTCAACTTTCCATTATCAGCAGATTTATTTCCTTAAAGAACTTTTTCTCTTTTATATTTTGCAAGGACAATTATGTAGTTGACAGAATTCTCCTGTTTTAATTGTTTAGGGCCTAATTATTTTTTACAGTGTCTTACTCTTAAAACACTTGCCTCATTCCTTAATGTGATTCTTAAAAGCAGGTCTGTAATTGCATGGATGAAACCATTCTCTTAATGCACAAATGTGCATCCCTTCCAACATACTTGAAAGATGAAGATGACTTTTTTAAAAGTATTGAGCAAGGCACTAAGAGACATAAAAGTAATATGCTAGTTCCTTAGCTGATGCATCCTGCCAGGTTTCCTTGGAATCTATGAAACATATTGATTTAGGTTAAGATGCATCCCAGATTCTTTAATCAAAGTTAGCAGTATTTAAACTTTGATCCATTCCACAGTATATATGATTTATTTATAAGTAATTACTAGTGAATGTTACTTACATAGATATTACTTACATACTTCTACTATAGTCTATGTACCAAAATGTAATTTTAACCATAGCTCTCCATTTTTTTCCCTATAGCATATACTGTCTATAATAATGTTGCCCACTCCAAGATACTGAGAGTTACTGTAGATGTTCTAATATGTTATTAAAATGACCAAGCATGTGAACAATTCTTATGCACAACTTGTGCCAGCTGATTGTTAGATGAACAGATCTTACACAGAAAAATTGAGATGTAGAATATTCACATATGACATTCCCCTGGGGTGCCACCCTTCTGGACTATTAAAAGAGGAATGCAGCAAAAGCTGGTTACTTTACTGAAAAAAAAGAGGAAATTCCAGCTGTGAAAATATGGTCAGTCATTCTATGCAACTAAAAGTGCTTAACCAGTCTCATCCTGAACCTGCATTCAATTTCCAAATGTAATTAGATGCTTCAGTAAACCCCACCCACATGCCAATACGTTTTCTTTTAAACTCTCAACTTTCTAGTCAGATTTGGAACGCTACAAACACCCTGCCTGTCTGTAAAAAAAACAAAGTAATTTTGTATTACAACTTTGTATTTTCTTATGAATATTCTCCTCAGACATCAGTGGGAACTTTGATTCTATCACAAACGTACTGAATCAACTGATGTTTTATTTCAATTAAAATGATGAAGAGAAGTTCAAGTTTTAAACTATGTTTGGAAATTAGTTTGGATGAAAGAGCACTGAATTTAACAATTAATTGATTAAGCCCTAGAAACATGTGACTCTGTTTTCCTTTCATCAAAGTTTGAAAGTTCTTGATTTGTTTGAAAGTTCTTGACTGTTTTAAAATTTGGAAATAAAGTTAGAAATTCTCTGTGGTTTATACTTTGCAGCCTTTTTGGCTTCCACTAAAGGAAAAACAGTAGATAATCTATTTTGTTGTAGTTCAGTGCTGATATTTATCTGAAAGTGCAACCCAGACGAAAAGTCTTGAAAAAGACAAAATTGTTAAATGGCGAAGATTTATGTTTATTTCTGGCCCAAATGTTATACAAGAACAAATCATTAAATACATAATGTTCTTGTGCTTTAATGTCTTTCAGCCTTCAGAGGCGCTGTGCTGAGCAGCTTTCTGCTTTACTTCCTCAGAACTAGGAACCCTCTTAAACTGCAGGTGCACAACATTTATTTTAAAAATGCAAAAACATGGCAAGGGGGAAAAGAAATTGATATTGTTAAGATAGGGAATCATTACAGGATATAATGCTTCAAGTTATCATCATTTATTTATTATCTGATCTTCCCCATCTGCTATTGAAATGTGTCAAGTCCATGCATTAAAGAGTGGAAAAGTTGGTTAAAGACTCTTGTGAAAGGGGAAATTATTCTTTCTCTTTATTATGTATTAGGAGATTTTGATTTGTTCATTATTTTTACAGTAGAAATATCAGGGGGAAAAAAAGCAGGATAAATTCTGACTTATTTATAGATTTGTCTCTTATTCAGCTTTGATTTAATTTGAAATAGGGGACTCATCCAGCGAAGTTGTTAAGATCCCTTGCCAGAAAAGTAAGAACTCTTAAAAAGTATTGACTAGAGAAGGGTCAATACCCCTCTGGATGAGATCCCATATGAACAGACAATAGATAATTTTATCAGTTTTGCAAAAGTCCAGTGAAATAAAAATAAGATTAAATGGACCCTGAAACCCCAAAAGAAACTTCAGGGACAATTTATCGTTTTATTTCAATTACTTTGCACTAGTCTGATTAATACAAAGCAGTTTTAAGACAAAGTTACCTGTATATGCAAGAAAATTTGAAACTTTTTACCTGACTGCAATGCTAACATTAACCTTGAAAGAGAATTAAATTTAATGTAGGTTTAAAACTTTCAAAACTAGAATTTCTGTCGAGAGACCTTAATCAATTGTTAAAATTCATTAAGCACATTCTTCCCTGCCCCACTAGAAATAAAATAAACATAAACACCATTTCCTAGTATTTTAAAGAGGGAAAAAAGAAAGAAAAGCTTTCTTCTTTGGCATGTTGGGTAAGAAGATCTTTGGTATAAATTGGTACAAAAAGAATTAGATAAGTGGAAATATAGAAATGTACACCCTTTCTTCAGTTGACCTTCAATTATAAGTCTAGGGAAAAAAGATTTCTAAGAAAATGGCAATAAGAAAAGATTTACATCTTTTCTCTCTGTACGTACTTCATAGCCAAACCTGACTAAGAGGATATAATGAAGGTCAGTGACGCTATAGCTGCTTCCATGAAGTAAATATACAAATACTTGACATTCCCACTAGTACTCCTCCTAATTTTTTGGATACTTCCAAATGTTAACTTCCTAGTAGCAGAGGGCTGTAAGAGTCATGGAATGTGTGCACCTACTATGGAGTGTGCCTCATCAACTCTTCTGTAGCTCTAGCAAGTTCTTCCATGAAACCTCTTTTGATTTGTCCTGGTACTTCCCATTTCAAGGTGTCTGGAGAACCATGGAGTACTAATCATGAACCCTTTACGTAGTGGGCCAAATTTCCTTCCATCCAGTTTACAGCTATGCCAGAGATATTTCTTAGATTAAATATTTGTGATGACCCACACTGAGAATACACTGGCAGGCAAGTGTCACATTCCCTCCTAGCCTACCTGGTCTCAGGCAAAACTACTTGAGGTTGTCCAGTCATCCTTATTCTTGTCATTCTGGGCTTCCCTTTGCCTGTCTATTGCACTTTTCTGGATCGTCCTTTTGCAGGCAGGTGCAACCATAAAACATAGTTACTAAAATACTCCTACAGTGTGTGAATGTGAACCAAGAATATTCACCCGGGGAGGCAATCAGTTGACAAAATACATGGACTATAATACGTAGACAGTTACAAAATTATGGTGAGACATTTCCTGATACTCTTGTTTATTGTCTAACAAATTATAGTACCTCTGCTTTCTCAGGTCTCAAAGATGCAGGAGTCATTTTCTTTAAAGCTCTGTTGGGAAATTTTGACACTGATTTTGCTTCCTTGGCAGGTGAAGATGCACACTGTGTCCTACATTCATTTCTTCTACCTTGGCCTGTGTTTGCTTACCTTAACCAGTTCTGCTGCTGCTGGCCCAGAAACACTCTGTGGTGCTGAGCTGGTTGATGCTCTTCAGTTTGTGTGTGGAGACAGAGGCTTTTACTTCAGTAAGTAAACCCTTTCATTCAACTCTAAACCTTCCAAGTAATCTGCTGGAGTTTGCAACTGCTCTAAGTGAGCTTTGAAATGATCAAACCGGGCTGCTGAGTATGATTTGTGTTGTCTATCTTGGATACAGCCAAGTCTTCAGTGACCAGGAAGTCTCAGATAAAATTAGATGTGTGCCTGTGTTCAGCCTCTCTGAGTTTCTGACAAATAATGCTTTTCAGATGCGGTATTGTTTTATTCACTTTACAGCTGCTGCTATTCCATCTGCTATATTAATGTTTTCTGCTGACCTGCCACAGAAATTAAACGAATGAAAGAACACACTAAACCCAAGATATTTGTGAGGCACATGAACTGCATGTACCTGTTATGTCAAACTACTCATAAACAGTTTAAGTACACATTGAGTCATATTACAAACACAAAGCTTCAACATCTGGTTTAGAAAAAAAAAAAAAAAGCTGGAAGGCATCAAGCAAAAAGTTGCCACTTCCAAATATCTGCATTTCATGAGTTAAATACAAGTTAAATACAGGTGAAGGAAAATCCATGTATGGTAAGCTAATAAAGAATTACACCAGTACAGACAACAGATAGAATTAGGTCTGCAATAGTGTGGATATATTCCAAAATCCTTTTGTAGCAAGACCTGCTCTTTGGAACTGAACACCACAATATTTTTTTTTGCAGATTTTGCAAAGCTGAAGTAGTTAGATAAGTGTTTTATGGCAGTAACGTCTTAAAGTGAGGTAATGATCAACACAATACATGCCTTGCAACTAATAGAAATCTGTTTGCTATTCAAATAACATGAAGTTAATGAAAATTTTAGCAGGAATTTATTCATTCTGAATTCATTCATGAATATGTTTATTCAACATATTCAAGAATTTGTGCTTTTAGAGCCTCTGAAACTGGTGTTTACTTTTAATAATAATATGTGCTTATTTGAAGTTGTTTTCTGAATTTACCTCTCCTCTGGTTACTTCTCCAAACAAAAATATAACTAAGAAAAGAAAATATGGAGTATTTGGGCTATAAAGAAAGGAAATAACTGAAGGGGGGTTTTTTTCTATTTATGTTTATATTTTTGTGAGGTTTAGTTGGTTTTGGGCTGGGTCTTTTTTTCACTTCTATAATCCTCACCTTATCACAATAATTCTTGTCTTCTAAGCTATCACTTTTGTTTTTTGGATCTTATTCACCCCATTCCTATTAACTTCTTTTACTGGTGTTATTTCTTTCAATATTCTTCACCTTGTTTGCAATAAAAATAGTACTGGGAATTCTTCCACTTTTTATTTAAAATAAAATCCTGATCTTTGCAATGTAACAAGCTGTGGACTATCTGCTTGGCACTTCCTATTAAGGTTTACCTTTAACACCTTCACACTTACTTTGTTTCATATATGCAAAGTAAGTCACTAAAGAAGTCTTCTTTGCTCTATTTAACACTTTGGATATTGTTCACGAGCATCTAGGGTGCCATTTAACTTAGTATTCTGGTGCTAAACACCATACTAAAAATACTGAAATCTCTCAGAAAGAAATTTACATTTTTCTACCAACTTTTCAAATGTTCATTTGAACACCAAAATCTGTTACATTTCCCAACAGTTGACTTACATTCAAGGGGCTAATTGAGTCTCCTATAAATACTTTAATAGCTGGAAGGAATGTAAAGGAAGACTTTCATTCCTTGATCTTTTTTCTGCACCAAAAGCCATTGACACAATACAATACAAGATACTGCATAATATACTGCATACTTAGAATAGTATAGCTTTTAAAATTTTTTTTTTTAATGTCCATGAGTTTAAGGCATTTTCCCAGCCATTTATCTCCCAGGAAAAATGTCTCCTGCTTGTTCATAGAACTATCACACTTGTTGACCACAAGAGTGGCTGCTACTGCCAAGCAATCAGGCTCACTGTTACATGTACTCTTCATACCGTCAAGGTAAGAGGTCAAGTGAAATGCTAATCATCAGCAATAACTCCCTTTGTTCACTATCTAATTTATTCTAAGGTTGCACAATCTGTTTCAAATCTCTACATTCCCTAAACTACATCATCCTTACTTTAAAATATCAGGGTAGGGCACTGAAGGTTTAAAGGAAGCCTTCACCCTTTCAGTCTTAAGTTTTATCTGCAGTCAGAGAAGACTTCATCTCTAGTTTTCTTTGTTGTTATTCTTAATGTAATTGTTGACACCATAAAGGTCTACCTTGTTTTGTAGGAAGACTAGGAAAGGTTTTTACAATGAATGAACACCCCTGTTTAAGAAAGTCTTACACTGTTGTCCTGAAACACTACTTCTAGGTCATGAGGCAGCAATTTCATTTGTTTTAGCTTCTTGTTATCTGTTAGTGCTTAGAATACAGAATGATAGAAAATTAAATCAAATAACATTGGAAGAAGAAGCTGAGTTCCTTATACCAAATGTACTATGGAATGCAGTGTATTATTGAAAAATGAAAATGTTGCTCCCTTTCAAGGGACTTTTTAAGAATGCTTTATCATTGGCAGAAATAAAAATCCAATGAACGTTTTTCTCTTATAGTGAAGAGAATATAAATTTATATTGTATTTTAAACCTTATATTCTCATACTGTGGTTCGTTTATATAAAGTATAATCAATGGTATTGTTTGCCTTTAAGTTGCACAGAAAATAGCTGTGAGGGAAGGTTTTTCTTCCACCATTCTGTATTTCACTAGAGACTCCAAATATAAAAAATATCTTTTGGCTGAGGTGGAGCTTCTGGTTCAGGCTCAAGGTCAAAGCTTCTGATTATCCTTGAGACTTGTGGGTGGAAATGAAGATAGAAATAACTGAGTTACTTTCTGTTGAAACTCTGTAGTCCACAAGCACAAGGCTATATCTACTGGAATTTAAAAAAAATAAAATCCTATATGTAGTGTACTCTGCCCAACTTCCTACAAAAGAAAATTCTTAACAGCTTCTGAAAAGATGCCCCATCTGCTTACCACACACAAAAAAAGAGTATTGACTTCAGGAGGAAGTCAAATTTGGTTTCTATAACTCCTTTTCTTCATGAGGTAGACTGACAAGGAAGAGTTTTAAAATTTTTTTTAGGGGAGACCACTGAACAAATCCCAGATTAGAACCTCTGCTTTTTCCTTTGGTCACATTTAACTGAAGCCAGGACTGGCTATTTCTTGGACTACTTTTCCTCTCCCATGATTCACCAGTGAAGAACAATTTGTTGCCACCTTTTATATATCAAAACCTCTCTAGCAGAGCTTCTGCCACCCAAGTACACAAGTGAATATGTTAAGACACAACTTTTCTCAGTTAATCTTTCTCTAGACTCAAAATTACTTGATTCAACAGTCATGAAGCAAAGTGGGATGGCTGCTACGTTCATTTGAGTTTTAATATCTAGAAAGATCTGCTATGCGACCATGATTACAAAGCAATTGTGCAGAGACACAATGTTGGAAAAACTGAAAGGATAAATTACAGGAACTTACAGTTACTTCTTCACACATGTTGAACTTGATGGACATTCATTTGTCCCTTCTCACATTGTTTCATGAGGGCTATTTCTACCATGAGAAAGGAAGACAAGTGTAGTTTGCTGTAAGAAGCAAATGCTCTATTCTTTTCTCCCTAGTTTCTTCTCCTTTGAAAAGATACCTTTTTCAATAAAGGATACCAGTTTGCCTAAAAATACACGCAAGTGCCAATAAAGAAATAGCCTTCTTATTTCCTTAGGTACTTGTGGTTATTCTAATTCCTAAGTCCAAACTAGATTGCAACTTACTTGAAACCATGGCAATAAATTTCACGAGTTAAAAACCCGACCTTTCTTCTGTTAAAACAAACTGTTGGATGATTTTTCTGAAGCTCCATTTGCATATAAAAGACGCTGCTTATTTAGATACCTGTCATAATGATGTTCCTCTGACCTTCTTCAGAGAATGACAAACAATCTAGGACATGCTTCCACATGTAAAAGGATAATTTGCATAAAAGACCAAGTTTTCTGGTATCCAGACCAATGCACCTTGTGTCAACTGCTTTGTGGAGCATCATTACAGACTTTTACTACATCATTTTTCCACTGAAACAATCAGATTTCTGTGTTGTTCTTGAGAATATCCCCAACTGTGCATAACATAAAAGTTTTGGTTTATAATCATCAGAAAATCAGGATAAAACCATAAACACAATTTTGAGTAATCAGAGCTGTCATTAGATCTCATTGTTTTATAGAACTAAGGTACATAAGGAGGAACTGCTGCCTTACAGAGGAGGAAATAAGGGGCAGAATAAAAGGCAATTACATTTTGCTTCTTCTATAACCTTTTAGCTAACAGCTTCTTGTTTACTTCAGAAAATCTTCTTTTAAGATGTTATTAAAATTCCTAGGCTTGTCAAACCTATCAACATAATTACAAGAGATAGGATGGCACTCAGTTCTTTAGCTACTCCATACCTGTAGGAGCTATGAGTCATTTGCTCCTCACAGTGTCCCTGCTTGAAGTAATGTTAATGCTACAAGCTCAGGAGAGGAATGCTGAAAAGCTGTGGTGGGGACACACAGCTTGTGGTGTCAGTGACAGTCTTACAAATCTTTGCAAACAAATGCTGGTCGTCTTGGCTATACTTGCACAGCAAGATCCGAGTACGTTTTTATTTTCTTTTTTTCTGGCTACATGCCCCATCCCATATATACAGAAGAGTTGAGCATACTCTTCAATCTTTACGTCCAGGTTCCTTACTTCTTACAGGAAAACTGGGATAAAAAGGAGCTGAGATGTGCTTTAACAAGGTCTGCGGGGTGACTGCTCAAGGCACCAGGACTATAGGCACAGTTATTGAAATACCTCTGTAAGAAAAAACACAGTTATGGCTTTTGAAATGGTATCTCTGTATAGTTAAACAACTGACACAAAAGATTGGTGCTTGCTCTATTGCCCCTGGTAGTAATCATCGAGGAAGTTCTTGAAAATAAGCCAGGCTTTGGAAGAATTTGTCCTTTTTTACCACATTAACAAAATCTATTGAGTGTTCATCAAGGCTAACCTAAGTTTAGTGAAGTTAATCCTCTTAAGTTACCTCTTTAACAGCCAAGAAACAAGTTCTTCCTTCTTTCTCCATGGATCACACAGTGAGTCTTGAAGGATTTAGCATCTAAAGCATACTAAATTTAGACTCCAAACAGGTCTCCTCTACAGATAGTTCTCAAGTTAGCAAGGATTTAATGATTTTTCAGCCTTATCATTAAGAGGAACTGTAGTCGTAATGATAATCTTAATGAGGTGACAGGAAGCAAACATCGATCAAGATTTCAGAAGAAACATCTCTACAAAAAGTCTCTACTATCAAAACCAAATAAGTACAGTTTTTCAAGAAGTTTAATTTTCTACATGTCTTTATTAGCTGTTAGATATTAGCAGTGCTAATGTTTTTTGTGATGTTTCCCTTTATCTATGCACTCGATCAGCTTTCAGATTTTATCTCAAATAGTAGAAAGCTGTTATTTGACATTTGATTCCCTAACTGCTGTATTTGTATTTAATACATTGTTTAGTCTCATGTTGGACAAAGTCACTCACAGAAGCCCTTGGCAAGATCAGCATTAATTCTTGGCGTAGTTGCCCCTCTTATTTTTCCACTGAATCTTAAACAGCAAGAAAAATCCTTTGCTGACTTAAATTCTGGAATATGCTTTATGCAATTGGCCAAAATGGCCAATTTGAGTATGGACTTCATAATTTGTTCCGATAATAATAATTAATTTGCAAAATTTGATCAACAACAGCAAGAGGCAGAAAGCAAATTATTCAGATTAGCAAAACCACTCAGTCTCCTCATTAAAACCTTTTCTTTTACTGCTGAAAATCTGGGGCAATCTATACAGAGAAGAAGAAATGTCATAGACCCATCTCTCTAGAGCTTATTCATCACTTTAGCTCTTGTGCATGTTTCGAACCTTAACATCACTGAAAAATCAGAGACTTATAATGGTTTTCATTTCAGAGCTTAGCTAATAAAATATGGACCTGAACTTATTCATTAATGTCAGTATTTCCCTATGATAGAAGCTTGATTGTTAAAAAAATATGACAACAAATGAAAGGGGTAACTAGCAGTTAAGTAATTTCTCAGTTTAGAAATCAAGACAAAAGAAATACCACAAATATATGCTTATTGAAGAATTTATACTAAATTTATCTCTGGTAACAACCACAGGAACTTCCATGTCAAAAAGCAGGAAAAGCCATTAATTTGTGTTTTCTTTGTGGTGCATTTAGTGCAAAATCACTTTGCAAGATAAAGGCCAAGTTCTGGGTCTAACTGTTAAGTAATGACAAGCATATTTCATGTTTGCATCAGTGAACTAGGTTCTGAGAACAAGAATTTTAACAGCTCCATAGACTTTGAAGGGGCATAATGTACACTGGCCAGTGATTGATTCCAACTTGTAGAAAAGTTTGCATTGTCACTGTAACAAAAAGTTTAAAACATTTAATCCAGTTAAATGCCTATTTCAACCAAGAGGCTGTATCGTATGTACAGGTTAAAACATAGATTGCAGCGTAATAGGACAAATTGCTTTTTTTACCATACCAAAGCACAAAAAGTTGAATGATTTTTTTTTTTTTTTGGATGAGCTTACCTTGTCAGTTTTCTCTGAGCAACTTTTACATTAAATTTTTGATTGCCTCTCCAGCATTGATTCCTGTCAAACTGATTTAGGATTCCTATAGAAAACTGCTCTGAATTCCTTAGTAAACTTAAATTCCTACAGAATCAGGCACAAGTATGAGATACTTGTGATACTCGTGATACTTTATGATTGAATTCCACGTACAGTCAAATTTAATGTTTTCAGTGTTCATGCTCTTACGAGAGAGATTGGAAGCTGTTTGCTTTCCTGATGTTAAATCCTTTGGTAGTGAAAACTGGAATAGCCTCCTTTTATCAAAGAACCAATTTAAGACTCACATCTTTCTATCCCCTTTTTTTCCTGAGTCTACAGCATATTTATATACTTCCCATCTTACTTTTGAAATTCAACTGTGGTCCCAGTTTTCCCATTATGTAATATAACTTCTGGAGTAAGAGAATGCCTACAGATAGCAGACCCTTCTGCTTCCTCATGTGTCCATAAAAGTGTGGAAGAAGGGGAAATGTTTCTACTATGAAATTATGGCTAACACCAAAACCTGAACTCATGAATTTTTTTGGCATGTAACCATTTGTTTATAGTGTTTGTGCGACTGGTAGAAATTTACACAAGGCTGAGTAGGCAGAAACAATAAGAGTTTGGCTCAGACCATTCTGACTCAGTCCAGATCAGTGAACAAAACTATTTTATTCCTGAAAATAAATATTCTAGCAATACTTATTAACTGTTTCTGTCTTTAAATCAGTAAGAAATTAAGTCACACCTCCAGCTGCTATGAACATCAACTTCTAAGGCACGAAAATTGTTTTGACTTTAAAAGAATGTTAATTAACATCCATATCTGATTAAGGTAATGGATAAAAGCTTAAGTTAGATACATAAACTCTGTATTTCATAGTAAGTCTGTATTCTAAAGAATGTTTTTAAATGCAGGGATTGTGCAAAGGTAGGGAAAGTATAGGTGTGTGGGGAAAATGGTACAGAAGATGTCATTATGGCTGTGAAACTGGAAAGATTGGTTACATTCTTCATTAGCTTTGAGGAATGTGTGCTACTATGTATAAAAAATCCAATTTACAAGGGATTTTTCATATTTGCATGAACTATACTAAATATTTATTGCAACTCACCCCCATCACTATCACTGGATAAGCTACTATTATGATGATTTTTTTACAACTTCTTTTTGTTAGTCTACATAGATTACTTAAGGTTATATGAAAACTAATGAGGACATCCATTTTAGGTTAACATAGCAGGTTTAAATTTAATATATTTCATACTTTGAAATTTTTGTAGACAAGTAATATGTAGTAATTTGTTTCTACATCCCCTGAATTCCTGAATTACTAGTCAACAGGTATTCCATGAAAAAACTTAGTTTTTCCTACGTATTTCAAGTTTTATGTTTCTTTCCATTAAAGTTTCCAGCCTTTCAGAGACATATTTAGTTTGGCAGGAAGAATCTGGTGACTCATAGACTGAAGAGATTTGAGAGCAAGCTACTGAAAATGTATCTAATTTCTTCTTGTGTAATTTGGGAGCAAGCTACTGATAGTATGTCTAATTTTCCTAGTTTAATCAGATGTATTATTGGCAAATACATGTTCTGAATAAAAGCCATGTTTATTCCTGAACTATGTAGCTATGATTAAATGCAAAATCACCCTATATATTTGCTTTTAGAACACTTCTGCATTTTCTAATTGTTTCTGGCATTTTACTCTAAATCAATGGGCACTGAACAAAAACAGAGGAACTGATGAAATAATTTGCATTATGACCCTACTTATATTTTTTAATTCCATCATTTTAAAGAATTCCTTACTAATGTTTTTTGGTGGTTTTTTTGAAGGGAGGGTAGAGGTGTAGGAAGAATAGGTGATGTCATTTTCCCTCCACTATTCATCAAGATAAGGATAGATGTATTAGAAAAATTCTCATTTATGTTTTTTGTTGTTGACTGCATTATTCCTTCCACCTCTTTTCAGAAAAAAGACTTTTAAATTCAGTCCTTTATAGACAATCTGTGACAAACATTCCCATTTATCCATATACAAACTGAACCTTCTGAATAATCAAGACTAAACAGAGCTTGATCCAATAGGCAGGAGGAGATTCTGGTTCAGATTCATTCCCTGTAAACAAGGTATCTGAGTGATGAAACTCCTCAAGCTCATTCTACAGTCAGTGAGAGGAGTTAGAAATGTTCAGAAATTAAAATTCTGAATATCCCATGGGACATACTTTATCTTCCCAAGTAAATTAAGTAAGAAAACTCCAGCAGTTGCATCCTGAAGTTAATTAAGTCAGTTGGATACGGACTCTCCATTAAGAGGCTAAATTTTATTGGGATTAATCCATTTAAGACCACACCGTGAACTTCAGTGAGAAGATCAAAACAAATTCAAGCTTCTTTCAACTGCTGTGGTACAATACAGTCAAAAAAAGACCCAGAAAGTGCCTTTTGTAGGTTAACACAAGTTAGAATTGCTCCTTTGCCTTTAAGAACTCTCAGGCCTTAACCTGACTAAGGGTGAATCCTGTTGGAGAAAGCACTCCACTCTCAGACAGTAATAGTAGAAGGGAAAAGCTTATCACTCTTTCTTGATATGATGGATGGAACATACTCTTCATGTTTTATTCTTGCAATGAGACGGTGCACTTATTAATGTATAAAAAATGAATTAACTTTTTACACTACTCTTCACGCAGATTCATTTCTAATCTTATGAATATACATGGCCCAGCAGTTTTTTAAGAAATCATGACAATAATAATATTTAAAATCTAGATCAACATCTGTTTATCAGATGTCATTAAATAAGTATTAAAGTAAGTATTTCTCCATTAGACTGTTGTGCCATAAAGCATGATATGGAGAAAAGATGAAGAATATGCTCAAGTACAGTTTTGAGATGCTCAATGATAAAACAGGCATACAGCTTTGAGATACTCAGGCATCTTGAAGATTTTAAAAATATCTACTGCTGACCTAATGAGCTCATCTAAAAAAGCCATATGACTGAAGTATGAGATCCCTGCTTGAGGTTGTTACTCACTGAGTTGAACCAACAGCACAAAGCCCCTCTACCTGCCTCACATCAGTTTCTCCCTTCACCCAAAGCAATATAGAAGCAGCATAGAACAACTTCAAAGATAACTGCATTCCACTGTCTTCTCTAAATTGATCCCTTTGTATTGAACCTCAGTTTCAGTAGTTAACTTTCCCACACCAAACCTGTTAAGACAGAAATTGTACTTTACATTGATCAGATCTTGACAAACCTTCTTTGTTAACTGAATTGTTTTGAAACAGTTAGATTTCAGCACTAGAAGCCCAAAAGGATTGCATGTATTTGCTATGAATTAGTATGTATACAGTTCAGCATATTTCAGGCTACTTTTAATATTGTGCATTGTACCATTCCCAGTTGGTCTGTCCTGAGGGAAATGGGGTAGAAATGTCCTCTCAAGTCACTGTTATGTATTGAACTGATAGGTAATCTATGAGATACCCACATAAATAATTTTCATGCACTTGAGAAGTTCCACCATAATTTAAGGAATCAGATACAGGAGATCTAACATAGCTATCCCGAGATACAATCACTTCAAAAAGCTCATTGGTCAGATAATACAGTTGTTCAAAAAATAATAGAAGATGTTTTTGTAGAATTTGACCCTTATATGTCTTTGTGCAAGCAATGTAATTAAATTGTACAAGTACAGCTCTAACGGTGTTAAGTCAGCCACTATAAACTTTGTTATGTAGTCAGACTATTTTAGGTTTTGAAAGCAGTAGTAGTTGATGCAATAAAGGAAACTATTTCCTGTTATCACTAAGATGAAGACTAATAAAATGAGAAGAGTTCATCACTGGTGATATTCTTACTGTCTACTACTCTTTTCAAATAGAAATTTTTACTCTGTGAAAGAGATGACGCTTAGATTGCGCTTCTCTGGAAGAAGAGCAATTTTTTTTTAATAAATCAGTCTTGAAACCTCCATCAAGAATCCATTAACCTGCAACAGATTTTGAAAGTAAAATTATTATCTTTGAATTATGAAAAGGTGGAGGTGCTGGGTTTTATAGGATGTAATATTAAAAAAAAGGTCTATGTCTATACTTTCATTTGACAGAAAAAAGAAAGACATTGTAAAGGAAAAGCTGTTATGTAGAAAAATTAAAAAGGGGAAAGTGATGCTACCCAAGAAGGGGGAAATAGTTACATCAAAAATCTGGGCTGGCCCTGTCCAGGAATTTCTTTACTTCATAATGCACAATCAGGAATCCATGAACACTTACTGAAGGTTATCTGTTAACCTCAACTGTCTTTGGCTCACTGCACTGAGTACACTATGAGTTAACTTGAGAAGTTCTCTATGCTCACTAAAGAAAACATTGATCATTGATTTTCCTAGGTCTTTTGGCCATAAGTATCATTGCACCACAAATATTTTCCCTTGACTGAATTCCCACTGGTTTCTAACTAGTCATCTGTTTTTCTGAAGAACTACCAGCTGAACTTTTGATATTTTCCCTTCTGTATTATAAATATAGCAAATAGAGTCTCTTTTGAGCAATCAATAGTTTCTACTTGTGCCTGATTTCAAAGGGTACACGCACATCAAAAACCTCATTCAGAACAACTTGAAAAGTTCATAGTGTCATTTTAAAGTTCACCTACTAGTCATGGCACATTCTATTAAAAGTTATCAATTCTTCATACGTAAGTGCTTACTAAAGTGTCTAAAATGGTCTTGATTGTGTGGCAAGTAGGTGGCTACATCTAGAAGACTGAATACTAACTTCTAAGAATTAATCTCTCTTCAAAAATTAGTACAAGTCTCATGCAAAGTCAGTGAGACCTTGAAGGCTCCTAAAAAATATGTGAGGCAGCTTTTCAGTGGGTTTTTGTTTTGGTTTGGTTTTTTTATGCACTAAATAGGCAGATGGACATGAAAGAGATTTTTCAAAAGCAGTCATGTACCTAATTTTCACTGAAGCCAATGATGGATTGATAGATAGTACCAAGATTTTGTTTCATTTTTTTTTAAACCCTTCTAGACATATGCCTGTGATTTTAGTTGTCTGGGTATCTTTGGAAATGCAACTTGGGGTCTTAGCTGCTTGTCTAAATTTTACTTATGGACCTTATTGACTACTTCTGAAAAAAACCTATCACTTTAATAGTGATAAAATATAGTGATAAAAGCTCTTTAAAATAAGAATTGGCATAATGACTTGGCTTCCTCTCTGACGTTAAAAAACTAATACGCTTAGTATAAAATCTTCTTATTTCTAGCTTAAATATGTGAGGCATCATATGAAAGCTAATAATTTCCCAAGAGAGCTAAAAATAATGAAGGCTGAATTTGAATAAATATTATAAGTGTTATCCTAGAACTGACAGCATTTAATAGGTACTGTAAACACTACCTCTCTACTACACTCATTTGCAAGTTCCTAAAGTCTAAACATAGCCTACACCCAATAAGGGCTAAAGAATGAACATGAAAAATAATTGTTGCAGGATGTTGGAGTCAATGCATATTTTATCGTTTTCTTTATCTTCTCATCAGAACAATATAATAATAAATCTCAATCTCCTTTAGAATACCTTATTTTGGACTTTCACATCTATGTTGCTTAAACATAGTCTCCATTGAAGTGAGATCATCTGACAGTACCTAAATTCTAAATATATTGATATATAAGGAGCAACAGAATATTTACAAGTACTAGTTTGTATAACCACAAATAATACAGAAATGTGTGATTTAAATACATGTTTAAATATGTGCTCAATTTTTAAATATGTACTCAAACAGAAAAGCTTAATGAAAGAGATAATGACTTAAGCTGTGGTCTTAAGAATGCCTTAAAATCAGGGCATATTAGCCTTAATTTTTGTCACAGGCCAATCATTTTTAAATTCTGATACAGTCCATTACTAAATGACTACAGTCATTAACAAAGAATTGCATACATAGTTATGCAGGATGCCTAACTCTTGGGAGAAATGAAAAATCACTTAAATATTTATTTTGTCTTCAGTATTTAATGGGTGTCCTCATGCCCTATCGACTTCAAAGATCCAAGTACAGCAGAAAGCAAGAATTAATATTTTCCGCATAAATTCCTCTAGAATATTCATCATAGAAATATTTGATTGCAGTACTCAGACAAGTATATTATACTCAACAATTTCCCAGGAAATCATCTATTTCTCTAGGCATTTGTACACTGATTTGTTGTTTTGTTTTTTTTTTCACTCTGCTAATTGCATATCCAACTGGAAATGACAACGCCTAATTTTACAAAACAGTTTTAACATTTCTACCAGTATTTTGTATGTCGAAAACAGAACACAGATGTCAATGGATTTAAAGCAGAGATAGCGTGAAGAAGCACCTTGCTGAAAATGAAGTAAAAAGGCAAAAGCAGATTTTAAAACATGCAGCTGCACGTGTGCTGCTTGCTCAAAAGCAGCTTCAGCATCAACCCAAACTTACCCGAGTTAACATAGTGATTTTGCAAAGAGAGTTGGAAACAAAAGCAATGTTGTAACCTTCCTTTTTTTTTTTTTTTTTTTTTTTTTTTTTCATTCAACTTGAAGCACCTCTTCAAAGAACTATTGGCCTCTTTCTGCTTCCATTGGAGCTACAGAAATTGCCTCATTATTGAGAGCTGTAGCCGTTCCAGAGCAGCTGCTGAGCAGGGCAGCAGCATAGCACTGACCAGGAATAGGATTTTTTGCCAAGTGGCTGCTGATGATCAGAATTCAATGCAGAATCATTGAAATTTTCAATGACTGAAATCTGTTGAGTAAAGAGATCTGATTTTAAGTGAAAAGGTTAAAAACAATTTTAAAAGAACATAAAAACCTTTTTTTTCCTTGTCAGCTAATGAAGGAGCTCATGAAAGGTGGTAAAGAAAAGCCCTATATCTGTTCACTAACGGTTTGTGAGGTGCTGTGTAAACACCTCCCAGTGCATACTAAACTTTCAGCTGGAATAAGTAATTTAATATCTATAGTAACAACAACATGAATTAGGCTTATCCATTAATGGGTAGTCAGTTGAAATTACCAACTGAACAAGAACTCATACAAATAATTTCACAATGTGTATATTAGCTGAGACTGCCAGTACATTTCTCAGCAATCAACTATATAAGCTCAGTGTTTTTCACATACTGAACTTTGATGGAAGTGGACAGTAATCTGCTAAATAAAAAGCCACTTTATATGTCAATTTGGTTTTTTTCCTGCTTCTCCCAGTCTACATCACCATATTGCATGCAACCTTAGAAACTTGCTTATTCTGAACAACCTGAACAGATAAATATGATTTTTCTGGTCCAGTGCATACTAATTGTCCCTTATTTTACTTTTTTCCCAACAAAGGAACAGATACAGTATCATTGCCACATTGTCTGTATAGATTAATAATATTTGCATAGTTTTCATCTTTCTGTTTTGTTATAGTATCAGTAGACAGAGTGATGTCTTAGAAAACTAAGAAGATTCAATAGAATCTTTCTTTACTGAAACATCTCTAATCAATGAAACCTTGTGAGTTAAGTAGACAGTTGAAATCTGAAAGTCCCATTTCTTTTTATTTTGGGCCATTACCGAAAATCCACCTGTTCTTTGAACCACCTCTAACTCCTTGGTTTGGGTTCTATTCTTGTGCCATGTTGAAAGCAGAGTCCTAATGCTGGTGTAAAGTACCACTTTCATCTCATTTTAGATAGATTTTAAACTACAGTAATCTGATGACTGCTTGATTTCAGTGCAGCTAGTGAGAAAGCAAGCAATCCATTGACCCCAAGTTCACCAAGATTGCTGGAAAATAAAAACAAGGGTTTGGAAGGCCAGCACTTCAACACGTAAAGAAATATATTGAATACTTCAAAAGATATAAAATTCTTAGAACTGTTGGACAGCCTTCTGTGTGTGAACTTTTCTGTCCAAGTGGCATTGCTAAATACCATGACACCAATCAAAGGGCTGACATCATGTTGTTGTGTAACTCATAACCATAGCAATATCACTTTTAAAATGCATTATATGTGCATTCAGTGGCTTGAAATCTCAGCTGTGTCAGATGTTAAATAAAGCACAGTTCAGGAGATTTATTTTGAAATATGAGCTCTTTATTAGGTTTTTTTTAATGAGGAAAAGAAAATGTAAAGCTTTTAAAGTGAATGCTAACACTTGAAGCTTGGATTCAAACAGATAGAGTAAGAACAGGTTTCATCACCACTATAACTCACAGAGACATAGTCTGGTAAGAGATCTAATCCTGACCATTTTATTGGATGACAACAAGCTTGATCTTCTACTTCAGAAATAAGCTATGCTGCAGTTCAATGTACAGAGTCAATAAATAGCTTAGTACTCTCAAATCACTTAGTGAATGGTCTATCAGACAAATTAACTTAGTATAGGTTAGGCCCAACAACTATAAGTGATGGAAAGCAGTATGTGACAGAAACTGGCAATGTAACCCTCCTTTCCTCTTCTTCAAAATTAAGCACCCATCCAAAGGACCATTATCCTATTTCTTTTCTCACAGGAGCAACAGAAATTGCCTCATTCTTGCAAACTGCAGAAATTCCAGAGCAGCTGCTGTGTGGGGCAGCAGCAAAGCTCTGACCAGGAATAGTTCTTGTTGCCAAGTGGCTGGTGATAAACAGGACTCGTTATTGCCAAGAACTAGTAAAGAGAATGACACGTACCCTTTGCCTCAAGTGACATGCAGTATCTGATGTTATCTGCTTCCCGTCCTTTTTAGAATATCAGTATGTTGGATCTTTAAATCAGAAGCACTTTGTTGGACTGATTGTCCCTTTATATGGTGACAGTCATCAGCAGTTGTGTACTGTAGCCACTGCCTTCTTGATGAGCCATTGAGGAGATCACCAGCTCTGTCTTTATGATGCATAAAAATATGAAATAACAGCTTAATATGCCCTAATGGCTTGATACTAGTCAGTAACGTTTGAGGCTATGTTTTTGGAAAATAAGGGGTGATACAGCCCATACAGCACCGTCATCTGATGTAGACTATGGCTACTTTGGCAAAGATAGAAGTATCTTAATTTCTCTGGTAACAAACAGCAAGATGACCATCTGGTCTTTCAGCACTTTGCGATTAGAGCTGCTACTTAAAATGAACAAGAATTTTGAACACAGACTACTTCAGGTATCAAAGCCAGTCACTTGTATTCTTGGTATGCTACATGAGGTGATCTTGTTGCTAACAAATTTGTTGTATGTACAGAAAATTTATTTATATATTTTGCAAACACAAAAATGGTGAAGTGTTGAAACAGATGAGTCCAGCAGGAGACAATTATGATTAACACAGACCTTTTCTGTGCAATTCATGAATCTAGAAATAAGACAAATAAAAGAAGTATAACTGGTGTAAAATCTCTCACACCTTTTATGTTTCACAAGACAAACCAAGTTCCAAGTTCTTCTGTAGGTAGGCAATGGATAAAGAATAAAACATCTGGGGGGCCATGGCTATTTCTAGCTCTGGGACTAAGTAGGTTATACAAACCTGAACAAAATTTTTATCTGTGTTTGTCTTTCACCATGTGTGAAAATGAAGCAATGATGTTTATCCTCTTTCTAAATGCTTTTGAAATCCCTCGATTCAGATAACCATTCAGATCCATTCAAATACTATTACTTAGAAGCTCACCCATATTCAATTCAACCACTGGAAGGGTTAAAGTTTTAAGCAAAATGCCACATTACAGTAAGGATGATAAATAATACATAATAGTCTATCAGACTTAAGACGACAGTTCAGCAAACATAATAAAAATAGATCTGTTTATATAATGGATAAAAATTGGCTACTACTTTCAAACTAAAAGTTAATGTATGCCATATTACTGCAGAGAATCCCTCAAACCATTTTTAAACAATGCTGTAAGAGTTACATAAAACTTAATGGCAAGTTAAGTAGATCACCCCAGCAGACCCTCTGCTTACTGCAAGTATATGGCACAGAGTTCATAGGTTACTTGAAACTCCGTGTCCCAGCCAAACGAGTCAAACAACAACACTTCTAGGCACTGAAAGACTTCTCCTTGGATTTCAGCAAAAGCAGATGTGGGTCTGACTACACACTGAACAAAAGAATTCTTTTGAAAAGAGGAGGGAAGCAAAAACATATGCTCAGCTTGCAGTTTATCTGTAATCATCCTTGCCTTTCACCTTGACACTAGCTTTCTAATGTTACCCTCTTCATCTGAAGACCTGTACAAAGTCTCAGAAAATCGGAAGCTCATTTCTTCATGTGTGCTTCAGAGTCCTCTGCTAAACAAATTCAATCTTCATTTTAGTTTGGGGTGTAAATTCTGAGTCATCATCATTTAATTTTCTCCAAGCCTCAAGCTCGTGTTTTCTGTTTTTCTTCCTGGATGTGTCATAACAACTGAATTGTACCACCCCAGTAAAATGGTAAAGCCCAGCAGACATCTGCCAGCAACAAAATACTGTACTCTCACTCTAATTCCCCACACATTCCACTTTTCACATCACTTTCCTTGCATGCTCTCAATAAAGTGGTAGAGCCTAGTAAGCAATTTCTTTTCATTCTCCACAACATTCTGCCAATGCTAACAGAGACGTGAGGCAATAAATCAAAAGAGTTGCCCCAGAGAAGAGTGCACTTGCTTTGCATGCTCTTTTCCTAGCCCTGTTTCTATCAATGTGCCTGTGAGGTTAACTTCCCTGAAGTCAGTGACTTCCCTGTAGGTAGGATATCTGTTAGATCTGGGTCAATACTGTGTCAATGAACTGTGAAGGTATTATTTTTCAGAACTGCTAAGTAGTTTTGATTTGGGAAAATCAGTTGAGAAGTTTTCTTTTTTCAGATTTCACAGATACTCTCTGCTCAAAGGTTTCCAGTGCTGTTAAGGCAGGAACAATAGAACAAAAAAGTCTGATCTTTGAGATATCAATCGCTAATTTAAAGGAGTCCTCACTCTAGTATATTTCTTTTCAAAACAGCCATTATCCATCAGAATTATATGTAGAAGAAAAGAAGGTGAGAATTAGCAGTGTGAGAAAGTTGTTACGAGCAAGGCAGAAAAAAATCATGTGGAAAGAGGTAATAATGATGAATCAAAACAAAACATAATTTAAGACAGGGGAGCCTTTAACAGTTGCTAATAAAGTTCTGTATTTGGCAGCTACTTTACCTGAACTAGGACTTTGATTCCTTTGAGGGTGAATCATGTTTGAACCAGGTTTCAAGGACAGTTCTCCTCTCACAAACGCACAGCACATGTAACTGCATCCAATTTTTGTCACCAGATCTGGGTTGGGCAGTGACTGTATTGTGTACTAGCGATGGCATGGCAGTGCATATCTGTATAAGTAGTCCTGCTGTCCTGTTAAAGCAGGCTGTGAGGCAGACCATGAAGCATCTCTATAGAAATACCTCCCCCAGATCACCTAACCACAGAGTAGCCACATCTCTTTCACCTTCAATCTCAGTAGGGTCCAGGAACAAAAAAAAAAAAAAAAAGTTTTTATGAGAAATCTCACCTCAATATTCATACAGGGAAATGCTAATATCAGAGAGCAGGTTTAGTTACAGTAACAAATGATAGCAACCATTCTAAAGAGCAGGAGAGATGCTAGGTAGCAAGTCCTAGAAATTCTCATGAGAGGGAATATAAAAAGAGAAACACTTGTGACAATACAACTCTTCAGTGAACTGAATTGATAAATACTACTACTGGTTTGATAAATACTAATATTGGGTTGATAAATCCAGTGTTACATATCCAGCATCTATAGATATAAATATATACAAATATCTACCTCCTCTATACTTACCATTTCTGATAAATACCTCAGAATCTTGGAAATTAACAATTTTTAGGTGAGTTTCCACATGCAGGACATAAGTGAGTATAGCTGAACCACTGGCATTTCCTTTTTGCTTCTTCCCCAAATTCTACCTTCACATCACAGAAGCACAAAGGTTATTCAATAAAGCAGCAATACTCCTAAGAGAAAAGGAGGTTACATTTTAGCAGGGACAAAATCATGCAGCTTCTAATATTATTGTCAGAAATAACTCAATGGTTTTAGCTGCGCCTTTCTCTTTGCCATTTCTGTGCCAGAAGGAAACAAAAATAATCCCTCAAAAACATCTCAAAGATATACACAAAACCTGAAACTCAGTACAGGTTTAATTATAACCATTTTAAGGCAGAGATTAATATTAGAATGTGTCAGGCAAGCTGAAGTTTAGGTGTTTTTATCTGCTCCAACTATTATTGTCAGTGACAATATTATGGTGACAATCATAATTTATGTGTACGATTACCAAACTTTGTGTTCTGCTCCTCAGTTGATGATAATGTTACGGGATGTTTAGTTAGCTTTTGCAGAAATATTTAATTTTCAGACACTTATATGCACTTTGTGCAATAAGACAGGATGAATTGTACTTTAGGGATTGGGCTGCCCCACACTGATTCCAGCTTGAGCTATACCAGATGCCATATGGCCCATCCAGAAGAGCTGACTCTTAATCTTTCTTCTTCTACATCCACCAAGTATGACTTTTTATAATTGTGCCAGAGCACTGAGACAATAATGAATGAGCGGTCCATGAAGAACTCTGGAGAGGTTTAAGCAATTTCTGTAAGGAAATGAGTCAAAATGAATATGAACAAGATACAGGACATGGTGCAATAATGTCTGGTTTCTTCTGAACAGAAAGAAAGCACAAGTGTCCTATCACTGATATTTTATCTTGAGCCAGTATGGTGTCTAATGTGAAAATTTACAATGTGAAATAATAAATTAAGAACATCTGTTCTATTAGGAAACCAATATAGTACTCAATAATTACTACCAGCTTCAACATTAAAATGTTAACAATATGTTTGAATCTTTAAAGACCACATTTCTTAGTAATTTTACAGTATATCACTTTGAAAAACCTTGTAGATGCTTGCCAGATGTGATACAGTGGTAGAGGAACACTACAGCAGACAGCTTATTTATCCTTAGATCACCCCACTCTTTTTCTCTCTGAATTTCCTAATGATCTTGCAAGATAAGCATTGAAAATTAGTAGAGCTTGAAATTATTATATTAAAAGGAGCATTATATTCTTTAATTCTAGTGCTAAGAACATAAACCTTTCCTAAGTCCTACTTATCAGTACAATGACGTCATCCTGGAGTAGGGGAAAGGATAATCTTCCTTGTTGCTGAATTATTGAAGAAGGGCCAGGAGTTCTGATAAGTATGCTGTTCATGATGCAGCTAAGTTTAATTACAACCACTACTAAACAGTCTTTTACATAGGATGGAATGCGTCGTGGATTTTAAAACCCAGATATTATTTTCTGTATTTCTAGTCTCTTTTCTCCCTGCACTACAGAAACATGTTCCAAGCATTTTTCAGTGCTTCCTCTCTGCTCTTTGCCTTCACTTCACCAGCTGTCACTCCAGTGACATTTCCCAAGCATGAAGCTGACAAAGAGCAGGGTAGGGCTTAAGTGCTTAAGCTGTGGAGATCAGTAGCAAAAAATATCAGCATAACTCAGTGTTTTGGGAACAATTTCTAGTCCCATTACTTGAAAGGACAATACTGTCCCTCATACTGAATATGGTTCAGTTATTTAAGAAACTTAAAACGTTACTAAACTATTGCACACAGCTACTTTGTCAATTTCCTGGGTTTCTACCACAATACTTCATTGAAACTAGAAATGGAGAATGCCTAGCCTGATTAATGCTAAGAAATTCCTGTACAGACAATTAAGAAAACTATTAATAATGCAGAAAAGAGGCCAACAGACAGAGTACAGTACAGATATTTGTGAGGTGTTTTACTTTGAGATTTACACATCTTCCCCACCAATTTATTTTTTGTTCTCCAGAAGTGTATTTACAGGTTCAAAGTATCTGAAATTCTGGTCTAAAAATGGTGAGGAGTATTTATCATATGGGGGGTTACTTCCTCTGACAGTTAAGCTTTCTTCTCACTTGTCTGTTATTTGAGCCATTGTAGTGCAGATACTACAAGGAAAAAACTACTGCAGCATGAAGAGCTAACCTAAGCATTTTCTGTAGTCTGCAAAAATGCTGGTCCCAGTTCTACAATTAAATTAAGGAAGGCATTCCACCAGCAGAAAGTCAAGCAAAAACATGATTTTCAATACCCTCCAAAAATGTTACCTAGAGACCATAATTTTAGTAAACATTCAAGGTAAGATTTCCAGTTTTCCAAATGGCTTGATTATGGCATTCACCATTCTCATGTGCATAGATGAACAAAACAGGGAGGGCATCCAAGCTTCTCATTGTTCAGAAATAGTCCCATTCCCACTTAATGTAGTAAGAAGGGGAGAAAATTATCACAATTCTGATACTTCTGATGTCTGATACTGCCCATGAGATGACAATATCACAATATGCAGAAGCAAGTTCTGTGAAAGTACAGGGAGACTGTTAGGTCCTAGAGTGTGGACATAGCCTTAGATTGTGAAGCATTTCAACTGCTTGGATATGTGGGCACTGGCATGTTGCTAACTAAGGGTGAAGGAGCCCTCTAGTGTAAAGGAGAAGCTGAAACTGTTTTCCAGTCTTTACACAAAAGTTAGGTAGCAAAACAGTGACTGTGATGCCATTGTCCATCTCCAGGCATTCCAGAAACACACACTAGCTAGAAGTTGCAATAATTATTAAAGCTCCTGGATCATAACACTGAAGGGGAAAAGGTATATATACTTACAGATAATCTTAACAGGTGTTACAGATAATGTGATTTCAGGGCTAGTGTGTGACTGGCCTTCAACAGGTCTTAATTGAAAAAAGTATCAAAAAACTTCAGAGTGATGCAGAAATAAACTGCTGTCCCTCTCAACTAAATATTTTGGTTTTCAGGAGAGCTTGACCTTAAGAACCATTGATAAAAAGCATTTAAAGGACAGAAAACCTTTTTGCAGACCCTGTATACCACGGTAAATTTTGTCTATTATGTGCTGGTCACTCAAATCTTCCAGAGCTATAGTCAGTTCCTCTATAATATAAATAATACTGAGGAAATTCCAGTCCTCTGTTCTATTTGCTAGTGATACATCTTCATTACAGCCACTCCATTTCTTTATCTATATGATATAGAAAAAGATTTCTATATATATATCACTACACCATGCAATTCATGTAATATCCCCAATATATATACAGCTGAAGACCCAAGAAGCCATTGGAGAGGCCATACATGCCTCTGTGGTACCTGTAGTATTCTGTGAGGTAGCTGCAAAGCAGCTGTTCACAAAAGATAACAATCATGCAAGCAGAGAGAAACAGACACATGAAGAGACAAAATTAGAGATGCAGTCCCACACAGGTCAATAACATCCAGCTATTTTCTGTATCAAAACTTCTGGATTTTTCTTTGTATCCCTAGGATTAGAAAAAAAATGTCAAGGATGATGCTTATGTCAATTGTAGTTTATTATCACTAGTTCTAGAAAGAGATATACATTTAATTTATCTGGTTTACAAAAATTTTTTTTCTAAAGTTGCATAGAGAAAACCATATGCACTACTTTTTGTGTGTGCTTTTAATCTTTAGAAGGATCACAGTTGATTGCATTGTATTTTTATGATGCTGGTTGGAAAGGCAAAACAATTATGAAGTTTAAATTGATACAAGCTTATATAATGCCCAGCTGTCTAACTGCTTGAGGGATAAACAAAGAATACCTAGAATGCTGTAATGAACTTAGGAAATCCATTAGAAAAGTTACAAATTCGTATTAGACAAAAACAAGAAGTAATGCACGAGAGGCATAAACATCTGACAGATTAGGAGAGATGGCAAATATTTAGGCAAAATCACAAGACACCCAGTTTAGAGAGTCATTTGGAAACAAAAAAAAGAAAACTAAGACCCATTTTAGACAAACAGAACAGTGGAAGTGCCTTCACTTTACTTCCATTTAGGATTATATCCTGGGTGCGGAATTGAAACTTTTCTGAATTGCCCCGATGGAGAAAGTGAGCTCTGCAAAATGAAAGTGTTATTCTGATTAAGGCCCTTATACTGGAACTCTTATGTGAACAGCCACTCTCACTAAACTTGCTGAACTTCTTACTTCCAGAGTAAGAACTGCACAGCATCCTTGGGTTATTTTGGCACCTCCTTTTCTGGACGGAAAAGAGAAGTTCAGAGGAATTCAAAGTGAAAAACAAGGGAAAAAAAAATAATCCAACTTTCCCTAACCACAGAAACTCAGAAACTTTCATTTGGTATACATTTTGACCAAAGATTTAGTGAGAGTAATGGTCATATCTTATCCAAAAATCACTCTCAATGGAAAGAATTCTAAAAAGCTTTGGTAAAGAAGGAGTAAGAGGAATAAATATTGTTCTGCTGACATTTACATCCACTATGAGTGCAGGAGGTTGCAAGTATTATCACAATTATGCAATGGCACTTACTGAAGGAAGAGTCAAAGGAAATGCTGTAGATTATTCCACTTTTTAAATGTCATTTGATTGGCTAGTGACAAATTCAATTTTAATATGTTACTTTTTTTAAAAATAGCTTTTTAACTGCACATCTGTAATATCTCAAAATGACATTTTTCCATTCCTTTAGTTATATCAAATTAGACAGAAGAAGCAAAGAGATTACAAGGATTTTAGTGGTTAGGTGTTTTTTTAGTGTAGAAGTTTGCTAGCCTATTTGATTTCATTTATGTATATTAATATCAGAGTTAATTATAGAATTAACTACAATCAGCTACTATTAAAAATATTTATTTCATTAAGGAAAAATGTGTGTACCTGATATGTATGCCTGACGAAAATCTTAGTTTGTATTGCTTGACTTTTATTGTCATATTTGAATACTGGAATTTTAACTGCAAATACAACTAAGCAACTTTTAACTAGAGAACTAAATATTTAAAGACTCACAAGAAAACTATTTGAGAAGATTTTAATACTGATGCTGATGTCCAAGAAATATCATCAGACACAACTCAGGAGCTACACTTACACTTTCAGATGACCAAAAGCTTTCTTTAAAGCCCTCCAGGTTTTGAGATTTACTAGCATTTAAATGAATATAAATTGAACTATAGGTGCTGAAGGTTTGAGAATTAATAATGGCTGCAGTTTCTAATAATGAATACAGGTCATTTCACCATCCCTGGAAGTATTTAAGGGATGTGTAAAAATCGTGCTTAGAGACATGTTTTAGTGGCGGGCTTGGCAGATCTGGGTTAATGGTTGGACCTGATGTTCTTAAAGGTTTTTTGCCTCAAAATGGATCCTAAATCTAGAATCTCATTCCAAATGAGATTCCTTAGAAATGCACTTGGACGAGGAATTACTTTGTTCTACTTTCTCATTTTGTGTGATATGATGTATGTCCTCCACTGGCCGTGTATGCTTAAGACAAGTATTTTTCTCATTGTTCCACAATCTTTTGTTTTGGCATAACCCCCATAGCTCCAGAGCAGGTATGGACTCAGCCTAGTGAAGTGAAAGTCATGGTATGCAAAAGCTCTGGCCCAGTTTTGGGGAGAATGATTTTGTAGGCTGAAGCACATCTAAGAGAGTAAGCATTTACAGTCACTATTAAGCTTACACATTAGTTCACCAGTGTGATAATTGACAAATTGTACAGCATTGCAAGCACACTTATTCATCCTACTTCTTTTCTCCTGAACTGAATTCCCTACCTTAAATGTCTGTGGATGCAGAAAGCTGTGGTTCAAATGAAGTCAGTGATCACATGAAATTTAAAAGCCATTACTGTATGCCCCACAGAAAAAAACCTAGCAAAACAAAAGGACAGCAGGGTTGCCAAATAAGAGAAGCCATTGAAAAAGATCTTTAACTGTGGAGGATTTGATCATTAATCAAGTCTAAACAAGTTAGGAATATAGTTACAAAAAAGTAAAAGAGAGGAATAATTCCAGTTACTTAGAAAACCTTCTCTTTAAATGAACTTTAAAACCTTTGAACTTCCCTGAAAAGCTACTGAAACTTAACAGGTGAGAAAGTGAAAAAAAAATCTACTCAGAAACCACATTCCCTTTTAAAAACTGTATATGCCAGTGAAAGGATTGCTTCCTATTTGCTTCATAAACCAACTTTACTGCCTAGAAGCACTTCCATTTTCAATGACCCTCCAGAAACTGCAGTTTGGCATTTTAGATGTTATAGTGGAACCAATTTCTCCCTGCACTACACCAATGTTCCTTTATAATCACCCTGCATGTCTTCAGTAATAACGAGGTGAAGTAGAACAAGATGGTCAAGTAGAAAAGGATTTAATTTATTATTCAGCAGTGACTTCTTTTTCTTCATGTTCTTGCCACTACAACTGATTCTTCTAGCTCCTATTGCAGTATTAAATCACTATGGAATGGAGCTAGAAGTGGTAGAAAACCAGTGTGAGTGAAAGATGAATGATGTATTTTAGTGAGGCAAAACTGATTTCATCCTCACTCCCTAATTACTATATACTCCACTGGAATGTTTCAGTTTGTTGTTGGTTTTTTGTTTTGTGGGGTTTTTTTTGTTTTTTTTTTTTGTCATTAGACAAGTTTAACAGGAGCACCATGACCTCAAAGGGATGTTTCATTTCAAGATTAGATTTTTACATGCCCTACTGACTCAAAAATTAAAAAAAACAAAGGTTAAGGGAGGACAGGTATACAGTTCAAGCATTGGCCTGGTTCTTATGCTGATGTACATTCAGTTCTTGGCACTGTCACAGCCTTCTTGTTGGATAACCGGAGCCACGGGAGACGAGTCTCATGCTATCATGGTCAACAAGTCTCAACTTTATTGAACATTCATGGCATTTTTATAAGGTGCAGGTTACAAAGCTAAGCTTATAATTGGTCCGTAGCTACTGACGTAATTGTAGCTAGGCGGCGCCTTGCGGTTTCTAGAACTTTACACACTGACCAGCTGCATGTTGTCGTGCCCCCTGTCACGTAGCCACTCCCCTGCAAAACTCTCCACACTTCCCCCGTTTTCTTTAGCTAACATTACTGTCTTGCTACTTGCAAAAGCTGATACTATCATTTTTTGAATGCATTGCAATACACAAGGCAAAAGCAAAAGCAAAATAACTATTACTATTATGACAAAAAGAGCTTTCTCTAGAAGGGAAATTAACCAAGGATTCAGCCCAAAAGACGCCAACCAGGAGGTAAAGGGATCAGAGGTCATTTGGAGTTTATGCATATTATCTCTAAGGGTAGCCAACTGTCGGTGGATTGAATTTGAATGGTCTGACAAGTTCATGCAGCACATGCCCTCGAATTCCTCACAGCCATGGCCATGAGCCAAAAGTAAGAAATCTATTGCTGCACGATTTTGGAGCACAGCATGTCGAATCCCTTCCACATCCTCAGCTAGTTCGCTAAGGATCTGGGATGTAATGTTGATTTGTTTTCCTGTCCAGCATGCTAATTTAGTTAATTGGGTTAAGGCTTGGACGGAAGCTACTCCAGGGGCAAAAAGGCTAGCAAGAACTCTTTCTGCTCTGTCCCATAATACTATGTTGTCATCACAGTCCGGTCCCAGTTGCTGGGCTCGGGCTGCCCTCTTATGCCGCAATTGTGTACGATTTTGGCCAATTAAAGAGGCGATGCTAGGGACAAACATTGTCAGACGGCCTATGTAACAGGGGTCACCCTTAGGATATGCAGGTATTCCCTGCCATGCCCGATCTCCACAGATTAGAAAGTATCCCTCTGGGAGTTCACCTATTTTGGTGGAAACATTGTTAACCCTCGTGTGGTCTTTTAAGCAATAGAGTGAAACATTGTAAAAACGGGTGGGGGAAAGGTCTGTTGGGGATCCCTGAATGTTATTACTATAAGAATAAGGAAAACTAAAACAATAATTAGCAGGGGTAGAGCTGAGCAAATTAAGTTCTTGTATATAAGTAACATTTTTGTAGCAAGGACTATCATACCTTTCCTCTCTTTTTGGACACCCTTGGTAATTTCTTATAATGCCGGGGCTATCATCGGCGGGTACACCAATAAGGCAGGTCCTAAAGGGGTCCGAAGGGGTGGCTAAGGAGAGGCATACACTATGTTGTCCTGTTTTGTTGGCCCAAGTGACCCACATGTTCTGCCTTTCTTCTACTTTCCCTATCGTTTCCCAAGGGACGACAATACCTACGAAACTGCACAAACCTACGACAAGTATCATCCCATTCCTGGGGCTCCACTTGCCATGCAGTAGGAACATCAACATTTTTCCCACAAACAGATTCTAACAACACCGAATTAATACTTGCAAAAAGTTGTTCCACAGTATGCTGCAATTGCTGTTTAAGAAACCTTAACAAAAGATCTTCCTTATTTTCTACTTCGCGTATAGCCAAGGGAAAGGGTTCCTCCGCCCAAACAACCTGAGCGTGAGGAGGATCTTGCTTTCCCTTAACCAAAGCGCACGTTAAACAGCAAAAAGTGACTCGTAAGTTACGTTGAGAAATCCAAAGTTCCTTGTGACACACCCCACACCGCAATTTTACCCAAGCAAAATGTTCGCAGGAAGAACAGACGATGCAATAGGAAGGTAGCCTGTATCTGTTCTGCAGAGAGTCCAAGGAGGGGATAATATGAGTCGTCACTTCCTCTTCGGTGTCAAAGGAGAGGTCAATCTGGAATCTCTGCAATACTGGGGCCAGCAGGGGTCTCAGCGCCGTCTGGAGTCGGTGTCGTCTCCGGGCCAGTGGACTGTTCATGGCGGAGGTGTCGACGGGTTTGTAGAAGGGCCAAGCGTAGGCCGCGCGCTTCTTGGAGAGCAGCTCCTTGAGGATCCCGTTGCAGTATTTGAGCTGTTCGGATAATTTTCCCCTTTTTGGAGGTTTGGTGCTGCTGGGAATCGGGTAAATCTTTCCTGGGGGGTTTGATGGGGCGGCCGCTCTCCCGGCGAGCAGGGATTTTGGCGGCTTTGGCCTCCAGCAGCGTGGCCGAGGGGGAGGATTCCCTGCTGGTGGCGATGATGGCGGTGGTGGTGGGGGTGGGAGTGTCCGCTTTCCGCTTCACCCCCTTCTTCTTGGCCAGGGGTTGGGTGGGGGCGGGCGCGGGCAGGACGGGCGGGGAGTGCAGCGACTTGAGGAGCGGGGCGGCGATGACGGAGGGGTGGGGAATGTTGACAATGGTGTTGAAGTCCTGCATGCACTCTGCAGCCCCCCAGTAGTAGTTGTTCTCCAAACGCCATTTGATTGTCCCCATGTCCATGGGCTGCTGCCAGGTCCAGTCCGAGGCTGCCAGGGGTTGCTGGGGAGAGTCGGGGCATTTTCCACACCAAACTCTTGTGGCGTTACACTTGCGGCGAATGTGACCTTGGCGGCCGCAGCTAAAATATTTCATGCGGCCTCCTGGTGTTCCAGGTCGGCGCTGCGATGAGGTAGTTTGGAGGGGTGCAAGGGCTGCCAGAACCTGACTTTGAGCTTTGGCCTGGTTGTCTATACAGTCCCCTATCTTTTGTAAGGCCTGGACTAAAAAGATTTGATTGCTTGCAGGCATTGCTGCAGCCTTATCCAAAATATCTTGGACTGTCCAATTGCCTGGGGCTGTGGCTATTAATGAACGAGTGATGGGATTACCGTTCTGAATAATAACCTGTTTAACAAGGGCATCCTGTACGTGATCTGTGATACCTGCCTTGGTCAAAGCATTTATGATCTTATCTACAAAGGTCCCAAGAGGTTCCTCACGACCCTGTTTAATTCCCATATACATGGGGATTCCTCCAGGCTCGCGGACCTTTTGCATTGCCCTTTTGGCAACTGCCATGACCTCCCTGAGCTTTTCCACCCCTAGTGCCACTTGACGTTCTATAAGAAAATATTTTCCTTCACCCATGAGCTCATCTATTGTAATGCCATGTAAAGGGTCTCCTCGCTGGCGCCGTTGGGCGGCGCTATTAGCTGCCTCTTCCCTCCATCGGCTCTCAAATGTTAATTTCTGATGGGGGGTGTATATGAGGCGAATTATTCCCTTAATGTCGGCAGGGAGTAAAACGGCCGAATTAAACAAGTAATCAATCATCTGCCTTGCAGGCTCACTAGTGACTCCGAATTGTACTACAGTGGCCCGTAGCTGCGCTAACAGCTTCCAATCAAGCTGTGTGATCTGGGCGCGTAAAGCGCCATCTGGCCCGTCCCCGTTAAAAACAACAGGGAACGCCAAAGGGGACGAGTGATCTTGTGCCGCCTCGACCAAGGCGAGGTCACAGTTCTCGATCCCCTGTCTCGCGAGGCTAGCCCATAGTTCCCGTCTCTTCTCTGCTGCGGCCTCCGCGAGGTCCGAAGCAGCTCCGAGGAGCGGCTTCGTGGCATCGGGGGGGGGGGCGGCGCAGTGAGATTGTAACCCGACGGGTGCGCATGCTCAAGGGGTGACAAAAATGGCGCGGGCGGGGACCTTGGTGCGGGCACTTCAACCGAGGTAAAAACAGGGGGGTTTGGCGCGGAGGGATCGAGGGGACTTGGCGCAGAGGGGTCGGTAATTGTGTAATTTAAATTTTTCGCGTGAGCCTGACGGGCATTGTCCGCGGCCCGTCTCTCTGCCTGCGACATTAAGAGTTCATGCTGTACGACCTTCCACAACTTACTCACTTTTTTAGCTATTTTATCATCATCTAGGACTAACTCCCAGAGCCGGTCGCCATAGCGGCGCCACTCGTGTAAATCGTGAACTGAGTGTGGGTCGCTAAAGAAACCGTGAGATGTTGCATGTTTTAAAAGGTGCGGAAGGTCCTTATCTAGGTCTAAATCTTTAATGCCCCGTTTTTTAAGAAACGCGGTAAATAAATCATACGCTGCTTGCCTGTCCATCGTGACGGTACCGTTGCAACCCCCCAAGCTTCGGCAGCGCGTAGCGGCGGAGATCACCGATGTAATCCTCCGGGCGTGTCGGGCGGTTTAAGCCTTACGCCGTCTTCTGGGCGCGTCGGGCGGGGAAAGCCTTACGCCTGCAGATAGACCTGCACCCAACGTAGCTCTAAGAAAGGGTAGGTCCCTGTTCGGGCGCCAAATGTTGGATAACCGGAGCCACGGGAGACGAGTCTCATGCTATCATGGTCAACAAGTCTCAACTTTATTGAACATTCATGGCATTTTTATAAGGTGCAGGTTACAAAGCTAAGCTTATAATTGGTCCGTAGCTACTGACGTAATTGTAGCTAGGCGGCGCCTTGCGGTTTCTAGAACTTTACACACTGACCAGCTGCATGTTGTCGTGCCCCCTGTCACGTAGCCACTCCCCTGCAAAACTCTCCACACCTTCTCATGCTCAAATAATTGATAGGTTGATTCCATAAGTATTACTCAGATTAAGAACAATTTTTCTCTGCAAAGAGCTCTGTTAATTTAGGATAAAGTACTGTTTAACATCAGTGAGGATAAAAGAATCTGTCTCTTAATCTTTCTGTTTTCATTCCTTTTCTGAATGTAGTGGTTAATGTGTCCTTGCTAATCAGGAATCTCATAAGTCAATCTTCACAAGTAAAAGTACCCCATTGTGCCAAAAGTAGCAGACAGTCAAAAGTCAGTACTCTGGAAAATAATTCACACTTATAACATTGGCCATAAGAAAACTACATGCTGGACTTTTATCAAAAGCATTACTTCATGTTACCACCCTTACAGTAATTTTTGAAGTAATTAAAGTAATGTCATTCTGGCTTGTACAGAAATGTTCAATAACTGAAAGTCTAACAAGATGCAGACACTTCGGTACAGGTAATAATGTAAATTATTTTTATTCCTTATGCTCTGTTGCTGCACCATTATATGAGGTTGGATGCTTCTTGCTGACACAGCCCTTGGCAATGATGTCGGATCTTACTAAAAAGAACTTATAGCTGTAGAGCTTAGAGCACATTTGAGTCAATTGACTCAAGCTAACTGCATTAGAAAAATATGAAACTGGTATAAGTGAGAAGTGAGCCAGGCCCTTGCTAGTATCTTCTTTCTCCCTCCTGCCTTCTTTTCTATTGTCATACTTGTTTCTATTAAGGGAGTGAAAACCATCCATGCCTCCATAGTGGATAAGGTGACAGTGGCTTGTGCTCAACTGCTTACTCCTCTGTAAGTGCTACTTGAGTTATAACTAGAAATATAAATTGTAAAGTCTGCCTATAGGTGCACTCCTGGATAGTGTGAAAGGTATTATCATAGAATCATAGAATGGTTTCTGTGATTACACAGAAGTTAATGCAATAGCCATTCACACCTTCTGCCTCTAACCTGATGACTGATTCCAAAATGTAGGAACAAGAGTACCACATTTGTCATTTAATATTTCTCAGCATATAACTGCCAACAAGTACTTACAGAGTAAGTCACCTTGATCACTCTGTGAAAAACAATTTACTGCTTGTTCTGGGGTCACTGGCATTAGCCATGTAGGAGCCAATCTGCTTCACATTGTAAAAACTCTTTTGTTCTTACCTCTCTCAAGGAATCACATCCATTGAAAAATGGGTCTTTGCAAATCTCTCTAGATGCCCTTAAGATAATATTTACTCACTGAAACGTAAGGTTGGAAGAAAAAAAACAAAACAAGTGATTGTTTTTGCTTGCATGTTGCAAAATCTACTCAGGGCAATGGAACCATTTTCATTGATTTTAATAAATCTTGGATCAACAGGTTAAATATACACAGCTTCTGGCACCTCATTCATCCCTGAAATAAAAGATTTCCCAATGACTTTGGAGATGCTAGGATTTCACTGACTGATGTTTATTGCATTGTTATTCATTTGGGAATCCAAACATAAGGGAGTTTTACACTGGCTATGAGATATGGGTAGGAAAGGTTCTATCATGATCGATCACCCTTCTACCACACAGAAGGGTAAGCAGCAATTATTTACTATGAGAGCACATGTGAAAAGGAGAGAATGTATGCTCATTATGGCTGGATGACTACATTATCATTTTCTTCTTTGATGCACTAATGGGTAACATTCAAATACAGCAATGACCAACTGCTTCCTAATTATCTTGTCCTAAACTCTGATAAACCTGGTTATTCTTGCAATAGTGAATTTCTCTCCAGCAAAGCATTTCCCTTGCCAAAGTATATATTTTTTGGCAGCATCTGGCACTTTCCAGCCCTGGGATCTGACGTAGGCTTGTAAATTGTGCTAGGTTGGCAAGGTTTTCACCCTCCAGAGCACTGAATTGGTGTAAAATAATACATTATATTGTTTCCCACATTTTCTGCTTTTCTTTTTTTCCCTCAAAAGAATTCTAAACTCTGAAATTTCCGTTTCATATCCCAGTGCACTGCTCACAAAACTACAGGTCTTTCTCTTCACACGTTGCAACTGGTTTAGGAACTACTGTGTGAAGCATAATGGCTCTATCACATGCTTAGGATACTTAATGGCCTCCAAAGCAGCCTTTCCATAAAAAGGGCAGAGTACAGTGCAGCTATATGTGAGAGGAAATTGTTACAAGTGCTTTACTTTGGAAATAAGTTTAGGGGACGAGGAGATTTTTTTTTTTCCAAAGAAATACACAATGAAGAAAAAAAATGCTTCTGAAAGCATATTTCTAGAGGAAAAAATTACCTTCTTCAGCTATGTGGCAGATTAAATAAACACAGGCATATAAATTAAAAATTATTCTACCTTTTGGAATAAATCTGCATCTCTCAGCTGACAGACTTTAAAGAAGTTACATAGTTATTTTAGTCTCCATTCGAAACATGAAAGAGATTTCATGTTTTCGAAAGGTGCAGCTTATAAATCTTAAATTATTCAGACACAACACTATGAAGTCTTGATAGATTTTTCTTTCAGATCAGTACCAAGTGCCTATGTTTTCCCAGTTTTACCTGCCTAGAATTTCAGAGCAAACATCTTACCTAAGACTCAGTAATTAATGCAATCCACTATTCTACAAAGTAGTAGTTCTAGTGCAATATCACAATATTAACAAAGGCGTATGCTTTCATACAGATTTTACTTGTGCATACTGATAAAGCTTATCCTCTATTCTCATGCATATTAAATTAGACTTCAGAGCTAGAGCATTCATTCATTGAGCATTTATAAATGCTAATATATGCTCATTTTGATGAATACAAACAAAAATCAGTCTAAGCACAATTATTCTTTGGCACTAACAAAAAAATGAAGGAAAATGGAAGCTAAGTATTAAATATTGTAGCTTCAACATGCATGAACTTATTACATGAAAATCAGATTGCCTACTTTGCAACAATTAAACCTCGAGGTATTACTGCTAAGGGACTTTACAATGGGTCACAAGATTTGCTGTTTGTTTGTATGTTTGTTTATTTGTTTTAACAGTTCATAGATGTATCAAAATACAGGCATTTCCTGATGATTGAACATTGACTCATAATTTTCCAAATAGAGATTACAAATTTGAGAGTACCCTCAAGATGTATTACCAATATAATATTAAACCATTTGTCTAAGATCACAAGGAGCTGAAAAGTGATATCAACAATCTCTTATTTTACAAATGCATGCATCTATAATGGAAAAATTGACAATGCTAGCTGACCATACAGAACACAATTGAAGAGGTATGGAGATTCACTGTAAAATAGTGCCAGAGTTTCATCTTGTAGTTCAGGACACAGAAAAATTCTGTCTGATTGAGCTACTGCCTCCCAGTATGCTTACATACATACATTCAGATACTTTAAGCTACGAACATAATGAGAGACAAAAAGCTTTTCATAGCAATTGTCTGGAGGATTCCTCAAAGATGTAGCCCCAAAACTGCTATAAATGCTTCAAAACTGTACAAGTTACATTATGCTGATGTTTTGATGGGAACATTCTGAGTTCCTCTGTACAAGATTGTAGTAAACTAATAGGTCAATAACCTTTCACATTAGTTCAAAAGCTACATTTATAGCTGAAGATTGACTTTAAGTGCATGTTAGGAGTAAGTACACTGCTTTTCAGATTTATGATGTTTCTCTGAATTACAGTTTAAATGGCAATCTTGACTTCTACTGCTGGGCTAAGGAAGACACTAGGTAAAGCATATATAGAGTCACATAAAAGCTCCAAGACATGTTACCTTGTTTCGTTCTAGACTCCTCTAAACAGTATATTAGGTTTGGGTTTATCCTGAGCTATTTTGCATATAATGTTTTACATTAATGCTACAGCAATATAGTTCTCCACAAAATGCACAGTTTGACCACTAAAATTTCTATAGCTCACCTACACTGGTGCTTCTGACATTGAAATCATTACTGGTGCAGAACAAACTGCAACACTAGCAAGATGGAGAACAGAGGAAAATGGAGAAACAAAGAAATCAAGCATAAACAAGCCCTGCTGAATTACTCCACTGACTTTGCATTATTTAAAGGGAAGTGCTGTTAGTACAGAAGCCAGCTGTTTAACTCTTGGAATCCTGTTCTTGGCCTACTTTCAGAAGGCTTCAAAATATTGTGACTAGACTTAGTATCTGCTTGTAGCACATGGAAAGAAACATTCACATCTTTGGTACAGTAGATTAAATGAGAGCCAAAAAATTCTAGTAAGTAAACTTTGACCTGCATGATATGAAACGTCTTTTGCTCTAGCAACTGACAAAAAAGGAAAGAAAGCTCCAAAGAAATCAGTGTACGACAACAAAATGGAATGCCTAGGACTGTTATATGTCCACAGGCAGCACTTTGAAGGCTGAGTAAGTATACAGAACTTTTTGATAACAGCTGGAAAACAGCACTCAAATTGTGTCAGAAAGACGAGAAAGAGCTATATGGCTGTATATGTACTGACACAGCAGGATCAGTCAGTATTTCAAGGCAATATAATGAAAAAAATATCAAGGAACATAAAACTGGTATTAAACATGCAGAACAACCAGTCATTTATTTACTAAGACAGCTTTTGGTCTAGAAATTAAGTTCTTAGTTACGTCAGTCCCTATGTAGGAGATCACTCAGGCATGTACTTACTCTTGAACATGTTCTTTAGTCCAATAGGCCATGCAGGAGCTTGAACACTTGCCTAGATCTGAGTGCATACTTTGGTAACGATGAACTGGAACTGTCTGAACCTGTAGTCCTTCCAAAAGAAGATGAGCCAAATACTGATAATATCTGTACAAGTAGTAGTGTCTCCTTGTAATTCTTTATCTCATTTTGCCTATGATAGCATGTTTTGTGTACTATAGCACTTAAGATGTAAAATCTATTTATTTAAAATTCATCATCAGACACTTTTCAAAAGTGGAAGAATATTGAATTATAAGAGGTGAAAAAGAATAATTTTTTCCTATTTTTTTATATTTATTTGCTCTATCTGCTGTACTGCACTTTAGGTAATATCACTTTGTATTGCATACAAATTTTAATTATACTCGATTGCTTTGGTCTTTTGAAAACCTTGACAAGACTTTTTTAAAGAAAAAAAATAACAAAACTTGGTTTCACAACACTCATGTTATTATTTTTATGAGGGATCACCATTCAGTATGCCAGGTAATAGATGAATACTGAAGTCTATGAACAAATGGCAACTTTTACTGCTGATCCCATCACTGATGTGTTGGTGATTCAATTCCAGTCTTGTTACATGCACCATACAGGATATTATATCCTCCTTCATAAAGTTATTATTATTATGTCAGAAAGAAAAACAATTCATACATGTCTTCCGTGTGGCGATATTAAAAATAGTTCTGGAGTACACTGACATTTTCACCTGAAAGACTCCAGGATTCAGGATTTGTATTAACAATTTATACATATGATAGTGCAGGAGAAATACTGCTACCGACTACTGAGTAAGGCAAGCAATGATTCATGGGTTACTCTAGGTTGTTTTTTTTTCAAGTTTATAAATGCTTAAATTCAGACACTGAAGGGTAAAAATAATCTCCATATAATCAAACAATGGGACAGTAGCTAGATGAATTTAGTCAGAATTTACAACTTCCAGATAACAAAAATATGTGTAAGTTCCTGCTTGGCTTACTGAGAAGACATCATATACAAATAAATGAGGAGCTAATATTTGTAAGATTCTTAGAAGTGCAAAATATTACTAATCCAGAAATCCTCTAGTGGATTGATAGATTTTTTTCGTTTGTTTTGTTTTTAAATAGGTAATTTCTTTTCTAGGTAGAAAAATCATAAGCCAGATGAAACTAAACAAAGCACTGTCCATCCTTTTTTTTCTTTTATATTATTTTTTTTTTTACTATTAGCAGTAGCCAGGGAATCAACCAAATCTCTGTGCCTGGTAGCTACTTTGAAATATCATTTAAGGAAAAATTTTTGAACAGAAGCTTTTAGACTATATTTTCTTCTGAAAAACTGTCAGCCTGAGAAAAAAAAAGGTAAGCTTAACTGATTGACTATTTGTACCTCCAGTTCAGCAGGAAGTGTTACACCTGCATATCCAGGAATAGAATTTGCCCTCTATGTTTTAAATGGGAGTAAGCAAAATGTGGAACAGCTCTGCCTGCCCTGCACAGTTTTAAAATATTAGGTTAAGACAGCCTGATTAACAGACTTAAGGAGAAATTCCAGGGAAAAGATTTACTTTCTACTGTATTTTCACAAAAAAACCTGTCTTAATGTTTTTGAGACTTTTTGGTGGTATACACAAAACAACTCACACACACACAGGCAAATCAAAATGATACTGTAATCTACTCCTGGCATGCTTTTCAGTTTAGTCTTATGAAACAAATAATTTAGAAGGCAATGCAAGGTATAGAGGCCCTCCGTGGATTGCAAATATACTAAGTAAGCATGTTTTTCTTTTAGTTTAATTTATAGTCCCTGGGAAAAAAAAGGCATTTCAAAAAACTTATTGTCTAGCTTTACAAAGCTCATAGGGATAGTAAGTTCTTAGCTGACTGTACTGCTGGCTCCAATGTTAGACATGCTTTACCACTAGAGGTCTTCTCATTTACAGATGTATGAAGGCCTCAAGGGTTCTTCATCCTTGGACATATGTTTTAATCACAGAGAATTGCAAAATGCAGTATTGTTTTCAAATTGACAACTGCAGGACAAGTATATGGATATTAACCTATAATTTGCTGTATTGGAGGCAATGATTTCCCAAAGAGAAACTGAATTTTCATCCTTTTTTTAAACCCTCATTCTTTATCAAGCTTGAATAGTTTCTTAAAGCATGAATTCCTGCCAAGCCCTGTGAATAACAGGTTTTTGGTCTCAGTGATAAAACTTATGGGGGGTGGAAAAATCAGGAAAAAATTGGTGATGCTAACTGAATTGAGTTACTTCATTTTTTTTGGCTCCTGATGCAATTTTCTTTCTTATTTTTTTCCATATTTTTGTGTTCTTAACCAATGTGGACCAATTCTGTAAATGGAAACATTCAATGCTGAAATTGTCAAAACAAAACATTTAATCTTTTCAGAATTTTACAGTCTAAAATTAAATTCTTCCAGAATTTTAAGAGATATAGTAAATAAGCAACTGCTTGTTTTTGTGAATTTACTGTTCTTTCATTTCTAGTTAGTCATAACAGCGCAACTGCACAGCCAATATGTTGCACTCAAACAAGCTCAGGAATTATAATTTTTTGCATAATGTAGCATAGAAATCAACTGTTACTAAAGAAACCATAAATCACTTCAATAAAAAGAGAAAAGTATAAGAGTTCTATGAATGAAAATGTCACCCTTTAATGGAGCTGAGGGAAAAATGCAAAACATTTGCCAAGTAAGTAGTTTCTACAGATGCACAGTGCAACACAAAACACAGGAAAGACCATGTTATGTCAGTCCCATTTCCTATTTTGTGCAAAACTATAGAAAATAAAATTTTCTGCTTTTATCTGTTCCATTATCCACCTTCCTATTTTTGCTGGATATTATTGGTTACTTTATGATCCTATTTCCTGCTTTCCACTAGTTTTTAAGCTTGCAAGTCTTATACCTTGTGCAGTAGTATAGACTAATTATTTTCCTTTTGGAACTCACTCAGACTTCACATCAGCGTAGAAAATACCAGTGTATTTTCATTAGAAAACACTTGCACGATCTATGATTTTTAAACATCAGTTATGTCAACAAGCTAAAGAATCAGTTTTTGTCCAAAAACTAGAGGGCCAATGTCCTTCAGATCCATTTGTTTCAAAATGCCAGGTTTAAACTGTCTCACTCTCTCTATGTTCAATGCCAAGACAGTTCAAGATCTTTTAATGATACTTTACTAAGAAGATACAATTTTGCTCAGATGTTTAAATAGCAATGACCCATACATAGAAATAAAAGCTGGCCATTTTTTGAGGAGTATATTTCGAAGCTTTAGCTTACCAAAGGGTTTTAGAACAGATGCAAACAAGCAGCCCCTACAACTGTCAATGGTGGTTCTGTTAAAATGATGCAATTTAATATGATTGGTACTGAGATCTTTGTAATTTCTTTCTAACATAAAAACTTTCCATTTGTCTTTTGAATAGGTAAGCCTACAGGGTATGGATCCAGCAGTAGACGCTTACACCACAAGGGAATAGTGGATGAATGCTGCTTCCAGAGCTGTGACCTGAGGAGGCTGGAGATGTATTGTGCTCCAATAAAGCCACCTAAATCTGCACGCTCTGTACGTGCCCAGCGCCATACTGATATGCCAAAAGCACAAAAGGTAGGCCAGGCTGAAAGGAAAAAAAAGAAAAAAAAAAAAGAAAAAGGGGGAAAGAAAAGAAAAAAATGCCATGCTTCTTTATTTTAGGGTAGGAAAAGTCTGTCAAGGTTGTTAACATTGCAAACAATTGATGTGTTCTGCCTACCAGGGATACTGAGATTTAGTGGGGTTTTGGAAAATTGTGTCTGTGATATGAAATAAATAGGAAATGGTGTGTTCTATCTCATCTCTTAAAACACTGAATAAAACACAGAATTGCTAAGCAAGTAGTTGTGAGCCTTTATCCTGCTGCTGAGGAGTAAATTTCAAGTACTCACATCATCCAGTCATAAACAGCACCTAAGACTTCTTTCAAAAGGGAAACTAAACACTGAATGTTTAACAGCTGACCCCTCCAGAATATCCTCACCCACTGTCCCTTGTCCGGAAAATGTAGAGTGAGTGATCAAGAGGGAAAACACAGGTCTTCTGATATTAATTTTACATGTCAATGAACAGATGATTTTTAAAATTTCCTCACTATTTAGGCTTTTCAGATTTATCTATAAAAACTTAATTCTATGAATAGTCACTACAATCATTACGTGCTTCATTTTAATTATTTAATGCTTAACAAGTATATTCTCCAAGCACTTTAAATATTCATTGTTGTTATTTGTAGAGTTGTGGAGTTCAGAGTATCCAGACTTTTGATCCTGTCGTAATAGATTACTATAGTTAAATCTCTTCTCTTCTTTATTGAGCCTAAAGTTCACTAAACACATCTCAGACTAGGCTACCATTAAGCTTATGTTCAACTGTCTCTCCTCTCTGCGTTCTGAACATCTGTTTTCCATGTTACCTGTCATCTGCTGTAAACCTCGAGTGATATATTTTATTGCTGTTGACCCTGTCTGTCCTACACATATGTTGGTCCCACTCCTGCATTTATCTGCAATTTTTTTCTTCTAAGAAACGGAACTGTGTGAAATCCTAAGATTTCAAAGGAAGTCAGGAAACCAGAACTATATTCTAATTTCCTTAATATCCTTTTTATGAAAAGAACAATTTTAATAATTCCAGCATTCATTGCTGCTCTATAAGTCAGTTCATAGAGCTGAATCTCTCAATCTCTTCCTCAAGACTATTCAACTTTTTAAAGCAAAGGCTGTATGTTTCTTCCTGGGAAGTGCCACCTTAGCTGTGAACATCTCAAAAGGCACACGTAACAACAAGTGAAGTCGTCTTCAGATACAGCTCAACTCCAGACAAGAAAACAGAGGAGTTAAATCCTGTCTGGGCACAAATATATTTAAACTTGCGGGAAAAGAAGAAAACAGGCTTGGCCAGGAATCCATGTGCTCCTTCCCATACTTGTTGCTAAGGTGATGAGTAAAACATTCTGTAACTTCAAGAAAAAGGAGACAAGATACCTGCCAGCTTTCTGATGGATCTCCACACCACCTTCCTTGGAGAGCCAAGGAATGATGTCACCCTTCAGGCAGCTGTCCTCTTCTCAGTTCAAAAGATAGGCAGGAAAATACTTTTCTTACAAACAGGAAGGAACAGAAGAAAGGCCCTGCATCTTTCAGCAGCAGCAGGGGAGGAAGGCAGTGTTCAAGACAGAACACTGGAAGAAGAAAAAAAATTAGAGGGTGCACCTAGTCATTAAGAGAACCTAGCTGCAGAAGAACTCAATCAGGAAATTAAAAGGAGAAAAAGTCAAGATGTGGAAAAGACAGTAAAAAGACAATGAAAAGCATGGAATTAGGTCAAAGAGACTGAGAATATGAGAAACAGTAAAGATCTGCATCACACAGAAAAAACAAAAGTTTGAGAAAAAGAGAAAAAATTAAATTAAAGAAATATTAAAGAAAAAAACTCCTTTAAGGGAAATATATGGGAAAATAGGAGAGAGGTGAACAGAAACAGAAAAATCATAAATGTTTCTTGATGGGAACTTGGCAATAAAATAACAAATATGTTATGGGAAAAAGAAACTTGAAATTTTCATTAATATCTGTTGATGGGGAACATTAGGTTGAGGAAAAAATATAGTAAGAGTAGAAAAAATATTATTCGGGTTTTTTTCTCCACTAGAATATTTTCCTCTCTTAATCTTATGTTATACATGAGATACATATCTTATGCATATAAAGTAAACATACATATGCAATATATAAGCCTTCTGATATTTTCTTATTTAGATGCAAGATTTAAGGCAGGATGAAGTCGAATATATAAAATGTTTTACAGTTACTCTCAGATTTCATACACAATCAGTTTCTTCTGGCTTTCATATCTCTAATGTAATTTTTATTTGACTTCTTATAACTTTTTTAGGAGAAAAATCCAGGATTTGGGTTTTAGTTTTGTAAATGGAATACTTTCCCATTTCCTTGAGCAGATCACTCCTACATAAGATTTCATAGAATAACTTTTTTCAGTGCAGCAGGGCTGTTCTGCTGCTCACAGGACAGGTATCTTTAGTCATTAAATTATAAACATGTGTTGCTACACTACAGACACAAATCTGAATGATGAGGGCCACGCACTCAATGACTAATGTGTGTTGGAAACCCAAAAAGCCTATTTTTGACTATAAGTCCAACATCAAGAACTAGTTCTAATCCAATTACAGAGGCTTTATGTATAGTTTAGCTTACTTGGAACAAACGAACAAATTATATGTTTCTCTACGGGACCATTATTCTTCCTGTTCTTTTACTCACAAATAAAGATGAAAGTATATTGACAAGTCAATATGAAACACATTGTTAGGGTATACTTAGGGGTATTATACATACAGTATACTTCACAGATTCACAAAATAAGAAATAATGAGAGAAAGCAGGTAGAAGCACTTTGTTAGTGTATCAGTTGCTGTATGTAGTAGAGTGCACACCCAACCTTTTAACTCTGTCCTAATTTAGATGCCCAGCTTTCACCACCCCTTTCTACACTCAGCCCACGACAAAATTACCTTCAGCTGGACCAGCCAATGGATGCAACAAACGTGTATAATGGTTTGCAGGGAGAAATGAGGTGTGTGCCAGAGCACAATGGAATAGCTACATCCTACCCATCCTAAAGCCCCTAGTGCACAGATTGGATAACTCCAAGTATCTTTCCAGCAGAATTTCAGCACTGTGGGCCTTGAGTAAGTTGTGAACTACAGTGATATGCAATTTCTACGGGTCCCCAGCAGTTAAACATCTTTCTCAGACATCTATCTAAAGGTGTGTGTACCCTACTTAAGTATCTCTCCTGCTCCCTGAAGTACTTACATTTTTTGAGTCGAGGTCTGCAGAGGTCACCTAACCTGTCTGGGTCAGGAACTATGTCTGTGATGAAAACACTGTTCATCATTTGAGAGGCCTCTGAAACATTCAGATTGCTTTACTGATTGCCAAATAAATACATCCAAGCAGGAGTAAAGGATATATGCAGCAGTTCTGGTTTTAAATGCTCAGATCTGGGACAGAAGACAAGTTGTCTTCTTGGTGACAATCAAACAATGATTACTCAATGAGAAAATGCTTCAGTTTAATTGAATACTTTTTTCAATACCCTTCATATGTTGCTGTAACAATCATATGTGAAGCAGATTTAAAAAAAACAAACAAACCCAACATAACTGGCTAAGATTTAGTAGTTACTTACTGAATTACTCCTTCAGTTCCTCTGAATTTGGTCTACAAAGGTAAACTATTCTTTTAAAACAGAGTATGATCTATCCATATATTCTATGTTTAGTCCTTCTGTGTTCTGGAAGATATGGCCCTGACCATTCAGATTCCACAGTAAAAGAGCAACTGACTAGAAGTATAGAAATGGCATGAGATAAAAATTAAGAATTTAAGAAATCTGTTTTGGACTATTTAGTCAAGAGAATGGAAGAATTTTAGATCTCATTGTAACACTAAGACCACAGGTGATAAAATTTTTTTTTCTTTTTTTCAGTTTCTCTAATTTACTTCAACTTATATACTTTTCTATTAATAATATTTATATTATCAACATTAATGAGTTCTTTATATCTCCTTACTACACTGAGTGGATTAAAAAAAAAATGTTTTGAAAAGGGAAAGTCTGAAGTTTCACATTTTAACTTCTGGAATTAAATATTTTGGTATTTTGAAAGAAAAACATTTTAATCTCAAAAAGCCAAAATAAAGCATTCTGGGTCTTGCAAGTCTGTCTTTTTTGTGGTGAAACTGTAGAAACTTCATTAAGCTATTTTCAATCTCCTCAAAACTTCAGGATTTCAAGGAATTCATTAGTATCCAAAATTCTCTTCATTTGCTTCTGACTATCTTAGCTAAACTAGTGAAATTTAGTATTACTTTTTTTAATTAATTATAACATTATTCAAAACAAGACCACATTAAAATATTGTAAAAATGAAACTTGATTAAAAAACTTGTACATTTGAGCAAACAGGATGTTTAAACAACCAAGCATCCTTCCTTTTCTGAAGGATGACAATCCAGCAATTATTCCAATTTGCTTTTGTAATGAATTTCCTTTGAAAATACATGAGAAATAATAATAATAATTTTATAAAGAATAAAGAAAACAAAAATGTTTGATCAAATAATCCCACCAACCTGCAGGATTTGTTCATTCACTTACAGATCAATCGATTATGCTCATCCAAAGCCTGTTTTGTTTACTTGCTTGCTATTTGAATACTCTCTTATAAGATTTCCGTAGAATTCTTACTGTTAAAAAATTAGAGATAGTTATTCATCTCACCACATCTGATTAAAAATAGGAAGTGACAACTGCATAGTAAAAATCTATTAAAAAATTCTACTTCAGTTGCAGTTAGTGTAAACAGAGATTATTAAAGAAAGCACAGCTTAATCAAATGGTAGCATTTCTAAACACAAGAAAGATGTAATTGAATTTTTAACAAAATGAACAGATGTGAAACCAAAGCACATTGCGGATCAAGGCTGTTTGTGATTTTGTTTTGGTTTGTTTTGAACCTAAAACTGTGAGAATGATTGTTAACGTTGCTTTCAAATTAAAATCTCATTTAATGAGAAAATACATCAGCTAGTAAGGTAGGAGTAAGGAACATGGAGAAACTTGCAGTACTTCTGCTGGAAAGTAAATTTTACACTAAGTTTATATTTAGAATTTTAAACTGGGAAACAGGAGCAAGAAGGGCAATTCAGGTTCTGTTTTCAAGTGTATATGATTCCATCTAGCTTCTCTTTCATTCATTTATTTCTCTGCTGAGAAATGCTAGTAAAAGTTCAGGCCCTTTATCACTAAGGAAATTAAATTTAAATGAAAACTTGGAAAACTATCAAATAGAACTTTGAAAAAAAAAACATTTCAAAATGAGCAAAGGAAAAAGCTCGTTCCAGAACAGTTGTGTACCTGATGGAAGATGGTGACCTTTTTGAGTGAAGCAGGGGCTCACAACCAGTGGCACAATATTGTGCTCAATTTAAGGCCACAAGGTACCTTGAAAACTATTACATGAATATGAATACTAGTAAGGCTGTTCTAAAATCTAGTAAATAAAAGGAAAGTGAAAAAAAAAAAACAGGGTTGTGTCCATCCCCTTGCACCATGATCAAAATGACCAAAAAGGTGTACATCTTGCAAAACTTTATGGCCTTGTTCAGATTTTTAGTCCTTATTCTTCTTTAGGCCTTATAATTTGAAAATACACATAAATACATATAGCAGCAGAGCATTAATAGGAAGCAGTTTCTCTCAAAAATCCTTTTCAGATTTTACCTAATCTTCAAATTTTAAATAAATGCTAAGCGGGAAAAAGTGATAGAGGGAAATGATGATAATAATTTATATTTTTTTTAGCTTAAGAAAACACCACTAAGAAACCAGAAAATTATTGCATTATTCTCATTAATATTTCTAAGATGGTCAGATTCTTTTCTAAGTGGCTCAGTAACAACTCACAGATACATTTACAGGACAAAACATGCACCATGGCACTAATCCTAATTTCTGTTACCGGTGTGCCACATTACGAAGCCAATGAGGCAACCTTTAGGTGTAAAAGACAGAAGAAATTGGCCTCTTCACTGCAGAAACTTACTTCCTCCCATTGCTTGATTTCCAGCCTTGTTATTGTTACTCATCACACTGCCACAGAACTAAAAAGCTTTCAGAGACCCTGCAGAGTATGTGGCTAAGATATCACACCTGTAACTACAAACATTAGACTTTCCTTTTATTACCAATAGAGCGAGAGATCTTTCAAAGCCAATGGGAAGGTGGAATGTCAATCCTAACAGGACAAGAATGCTGCTGCACACTTCCCAACACCCTTCCATGTTAGTTTGATGACATTTCTGTCACTGAGGTAGTTGTTACCTTGATGCTGCCCTGTCTCCAAAGATCCATGCAGTCTGCACTTCTCTGCTCATAAGCTAACTTATGCAAAATCTCTCATCTTAAAATGCTCATTTTCTTTGCATGGATTTGAATATTGTATCAGAGGATCCAATAACAAAACAAACATCACAGATGCTTTCTTCTAATTACCTTTTTTTTTTTTTTTCCCAAAGACTTGAGAAATAAGGAAAGTTTTTCTATACCAGTGCAAATGCCAGGCTGAGAGCCTGATTCAGGCATTCACACTTTTTTTTTTCCCCCCCCAATGATTTCAACACTGCATAGCTGAAAATATGTGTTATATGCTATAATTTTCTGACATCCATTTACTGCTGCCTCCACCAGTGTCACTTCTTTGTAGTTATTCAACGGAACGCTGGTTCCAGAGGACAACCTGTTCTAAAAGTAACTTGCTGTCTTCTCTCAATTTCATAGCCAACCTATTTTTTCCATCTATGTGTCACTATGAAAAGCTTCAACTGAAACCCTGCTGAATCTTAGTATTTGCAATATTTGTATGGTAAGGCCCTTTTGGAGTCAGACAACAGTAGTGTAGAGAACTTATATTTTTATTTGGGTAGCAAACAAAAGTTTCCCACAAGAGTTAATTTTCAATCTAAGTACACCAAAATGCAATGAAAAATGTTTGAGTGTCTCACTGTCTATTTTGTAGATCACGAGTGTGCTACCTTTAAGGATGAAAGACTTTCTACAAATAAAATGTAGCATATATGATATATCATGAGGCAGGACCCTGAACAGTGGCAGACTTCTGTGAAGTGCTGCAATGATGATTATACTGAAAATCAATAAAAACTGAAAACTCAAAAACGCATCCAGAATAGTGAAGTGAAAACTAAGGTACAACTTGGGGAAAACCAAAGACAGAAAAGCTAGTTTTGGAAAAGCTGGATGAGAAACAGGCACCAAAACAGCACACATTATTTTAATTCATGGCTAAGGAGAATTCTGCTGACATTTTTTTGTCTGAATTGGATCTATGCTAAGGAAGCTATGCTATACTGGCACTAGCAAAATTTGATCAGACAAGCCAGTATCCTACTGAAGTGATCATGGGAATAGTGACTAGATAATTCATCTCTTCTTCCTCATTGAGTATTGCATTTCAGACTAAAAAAATCTAGAATGGCTGATTCCTTTCTTCATTAGGAATACTGTGCTATTAACAAATTCGGCTTGTCAGTGATGATAAATTGTAGTTTGGCTCAATGTTCTTACTTGGTGGGGGTGTAATTAATTTAATAGCTACTAGTACTGCTTGGATTTTTTTTATATTCTAAAAATAATAGTTCTACTCATATCTGCCAGTAGCCAATTCAAAACCAGTGAAAATTAATAAGCTCTATGTGGCCTCAAGCTTTATGATCCTTTGGCAGTTTCTGATTTATTGTACATTTAATAGATACTGGAAGCAAATTAAAAAGTTAAATATAGAATAGTATTTTATATAGGAAGTAACTTTAAAAACCTAACGCACAAAACTACTGTAATGCAACAGATCACCTCCATTTTTTCTTTCCATCAGAGAGGGAGGCAAAAAAATTACTTTTTAAACTTTAAAGACTGTATTTCCTTTACGTTAGGGCTTAAGTAACAGATACTTCAATGGTGAGCTGCATACACATTCCTCAACTTTCTCAAAGTTTTTTTTTTTTTTTGGCTTTTATTAGAGCAACAGACATGATTCCAGTTAATTAAGAATTTTACTTCTTGAGGATGAGGATTATAAAACATGGAGATTCACTTAACAGTTGTGCAAAGATTTAATCCCAGCTAATACTTACCAGCATGGTAAACTGGGAAATCAAACTGAAAGATATATGCCATACACATCACCACTTCTGGAAACTGGCCAGTGCCTAGAAAGACAGTCAACTGAAGGCATTAATCATTCCAAAGCCCTCTTGATTTGCCGCATCTCTTTTTGAAAATACAAATTTTACTGCAGCTGTTGCAGTGAACCCACACTTTTTATCCTCCTAAAGACCTTATCCACAAAAAAACTTACACATCTAACATGATATTTATGCAAAATGGAAGTGACAGAGTCACACTCAGCAATTTTGAAAACCTCTGAACGCTGGGTACCAAAGCCCAAGAGGTTCCATAAATCCTGCAGATATAACACTGAAGTTCACTGGCCCCTTATACATCCTGCTTTTGCAAATGTTCTTTTTCTGAAAGAAAGAAAGAAAATCTTTGGTACCAACTGTGTGTCTAAGATCATTCAGGTTCCAGTATGCAGATGTTTCCTCTGCTAAAATCAACAACAGCAATCAAAGGGTTTTACCTAGGAGAACAGGGAGGTCAGTATACAAAAGTTTTGTATGGTTAAGTTCTCTGTGAACTGGCAGAAGGGCTCTAACAAATAACTGTTTTCCCACTATTATGAGTTTTGTGGTCATACAGACCATTAAATCTTACCTGGAGTAACTATTTTTTTTTCTACACTTTTAGGAAGTGCATTTGAAGAATACAAGTAGAGGGAACACAGGAAACAGAAACTACAGAATGTAAGAACATGCTATCCACAAGAATGAAGAATGAATGTGCCATCTGCAGGATACTTTGCTGTAAATAAATTATTTGTTAAACATTGGAAGACTTAAAAAAAATAAGCTTGATGCAATCTCAACCAATGGGCATTCTCCCAATGAACAATGCAACTAAACATTCCAATATAAGTCTTTAGAGAACAGAACATTATAAACAGCCCAGAGCTAAAAAATTCTGTGGTTGATATATTACTGTTTGTTAACCTGTTTTAAATGTCCTGCACAAAATCTCTTTAAGTCCTGTGCCCCTCAAAAGCCTACAAATTTATGGGCCTTTGACGGATCCAATTGCACTAAATTAACCTATGAACACTGGCTGCTGGAGTCATTCATCAGCCTTGTCTAAGTGGTGTTTCTTTTTATTTGCACTTCTATACAAGCAACAGGCTGTTTGTTTTACATTGTCTGATAACATTGTTTGTCTACCCCTTCATATTTGCACAGTTTGACATTCCCAGTAACAGCAGCAGTAAGGTAACATAGAGTTTTAAACATCCATTAATTCAATCTGTGGCATTTTGACAGAATATGGGTTATAGACACATTTAAGACAGTTTTATTTTTCCTTCTCTTGCAAAAATGCAGTTTATGGCATTTTGTGAGACAAAAGATTTTTAAAAGCAGTTAAAGCATACATAGGCTCTCAAACCATTAATGATTCTTCCAGGTAATTATTTTGCAGCATTATAGGTAACTTCTTTCTTCCTCCATATAATGCAGTATGTAAATTTAGCATATCAGTAATACACATATATCAAACAGTATGTAAAAATCTCTGTTTTATAGTACAACGGTGCTATTTTATAGTTTGTTACATGAAAGGGTCTGGCCAAAATGGTAATAGGTAAGAGCAAATATGAAAAGATCAAGCCAAAGATTAAATAACAAGATAGTTCTTAAAATGCTCACTTTATATGAACTAAAATAGCTTCAGATTCCAACATGGAAATAACTTTTCCATCTACAAAGAAAATTCAGATACTTGTTTCCTTTTAGATATATGAGTGCTGGTGTTTTCACTTACAGTAATGTGCAACACAAATTCACAGATACCCAGGCCCCAAGAAGAGAACTGGAAAATCAGCCCTCATATGACTTCAAAGGGCAGCCCGTCAGGGCCTAAACCTTTCTGAAATATCAGTGTTCAGTTTAAACATGAAAGAGGGTTGCTCAAGTTCTCTGCCATTTTAATTCTTCCCACAATCAGATGTGACTAAATTGGTTGTTAATTAGGCTGCTGCATCTCTCTCTAAATCAGAAAAGCTAAGCTAATCACCAAATTACAGTGTAGAGAGTCCTCAAGAAGAGAGGAACCATGTCCTTCAAACTGCTCTTTTCAATTGCTTGTCATGCACTCTTGTGGGAGACAAGATATTGATATAATTGATTATATTTCCAGATAATCTCTTCTGTGTAACCTTAGTAGGTACAGTATTGGTTCTACCTTGAATAACACTGTATCTAATGCTCCATTTTTGTACATCAACTCAGTGCTAGACTGGCCATGCAGTAAAGGTGGGTAGGCAGCCAACAGTGTCCCAAGGTCAGCAATGAACTTCTCTGTGAAGGGAAGACAGGGAAGAATGCACTGCTCCATCCTGTCCAGAATTGCAGAAGGCTTCCACTTGACTTGCCCCCCTTATTTGGCAGGAGGCAAGCTCAGATAATGGATGAAGTATACCCTGGTCAGCCCCAAAGAAAGCAGGAAGAATCCTGTAGGAAGGGAGCAATTGGGGAGATGTTACATTTGATCTGTAAAGGAAATAGCACTTTTTTAAAGACTCAGAATCTGCCTTACTTTCTAGTACATCCATGGAAGAAGATGACTGAACTATTAATCAGAACACAAGAGAAGAATCTCTGCAGGCAGCATATTGCACAGGTCCTCAATAACTTCTTGTGAAGCAGATAGGACCAGAAGGTCTTAAAGTCTAATAAATTATAATAGTTCCATTATTATTCTCATAGAAGACTTGAGGTATATATTTTTTCCAAGGAGAGTACAATGTGTTTTTGTGCAATTCTTTAAACCCTCCACATTCTGTGAGATGAGTCTCTATACACACAATAGGCTGCCATTCCAATGTAAAAGTAAATGAATAAGAAGAATGTCACGGCTGTCTCTGAGGTAGTTATGTTGAGAAGGAAGAAAGTGCAGAGACATGCATGAGGAAACTGACCTAAATTATTCACCACCAATTCAACAAACAGAGATAGCAATTCTGATATCTCTTACAGCTCTTATAAGGTCTTTTCTGGGGGAAAGGTGTGGAGAGGGAAGTATTTTTACTTCAATGGCTGTTAAGAATTCTGAAATGCATTCTAAGAATAAGCCTTTGTTTTGATGTCACAGACACAATGCTTATTTCCCTTTTGTCTCCCATGACTTGACTTGACTTGACTTCCTCTCCTCTCCTTTCCTCTCCTCTCCTCTCCTCTCCTCTCCTCTCCTCTCCTCTCCTCTCCTCTCCTCTCCTCTCCTCTCCTCTCCTCTCCTCTCCTCTCCTCTCCTCTCCTCTCCTCTCCTCTCCCTCTTCTGAAGTTCAGAGAGGAGAAGGCAGGAAAGATCTGAGTGCAAAAAGCAACTTGCAGGTCTCTGTGGTGGCCAGTTGCTTTGTGGATATTTTACTGATGCAGTTACCATAACTGAATAACCATACATCATTGTGATATATAATTCTTATAAATAAATTCAAATTTTGGTCTTATCCTGGGATTCATACACTCATATTCATGCTATCATATTTCTCCTGTTGAGAGATAATAATTAGAAAATGCCACAGCAGTATCTAACATCAGACCTTGACAACTGTCTTAAGAAATTAGAACAATCCTTGAAACAAACTACAATGAATAATTAATAGCTGCAAGCTTCAAAGGCAACACTTTGCTTTACTAGAGAATTTATGGCATCACAAAATGGAGAACAGCTTGACCACCACAGAAGTGAGATATGCATGGATGGGAAATGTGTACTTGCATAAGTAATCTCCAGTCACATGGAGCACTCAATATACCAGGCAGTGTGAAAAAGGGCTGCATTCAATAATCCCAATAAATCTGCTGCTTTAAAAAGTAGAAGCATGAGCCAAAACATCTCCCTCCCAGAAGTACAAAGTAATCTGACTTGAAAAACTCTAATTAGAGAAATTGAAGGCCTTAGCTGGATTTTCAAAAGTACTCCAGATATTTAGGAACAGGGCTCCTAATGTATGCCATTGATTCTTATAAATCACTTAAGTGGTAAAGAAAATCCCACTCCCCGTCCTTCCATATCATGCAAATCACATGACTGAAGTCACAGATCTTCATATTTAAGAACAGACATAAAACTCCACTTATTACTCAGAATGTCACGGAACTAAAAAAGCAAAAAAGTAATTAAGCCTCTTTTTTTTTCAGTTAGTATAAAAATGGCTGCAGATCAAACCCTACTGAAGTTAATAGATCTCCCTCATGAATGCAGTAAAATTTGAGCCTCATCTCCACATTAACCATAATTAATCATTAAGAGTTTAAGTGAAAATTAATAAATTCTACATTCTATTCAAAAAGTACTTAAAAACTTATCCACACATTTGTGTGAAAAATTTGTATGAGGCCATTCAGTCAAGAGAGCAAAGGCCATCACCAAGTAGAATACTTCTTTCAGTAACTGTACATACATTAAATTAAGCACTTTTACTCAAAACAGATCACAGTTTCAATTCTTTTTCTAAGATTAAATGGCAAATTATTGGTAGGCTTTCTTCACTGAAGTGAATTCCACACACAGCTGGTAGCTATATGAGTTGCCTCATGAGCTGATTGTTCTCCTAGTATCAATAATTAAACCTGATTAATGAAGACTCTAGGCCAAGCACTGTCTCTTCTCGGCTCTCCATTTTAACAAGCAAGTGCATGATAAGTTCAGAAAAGTGTACACATATTTGTGCTACCTATTACTGTTTTGGCCAACAATGCCAAAGTGGTGCTATTGTTTTGTTTAAGAAAGTACTTGACTAAAATATAAAAGAAAGCATAAATATTTTTTTAACGTATGAAAATTACAATTATATAGGTATGGTTATTAAAATAGAAATACAACTAGCCATAAATGTTCAACTTTTTGTCACTCAGCAAAGAAACTTTAAACCAACGGAGATGGGCCAGGAATCAGAGTCAAAATGCCACAAAAATTCATGGACTCGAAATGCAATTCTGAATGTTTCATCTGAGTCAGAAATACGTATGATAGAAAAGCTTTTAAAGTGGGGGCACAATGGATACAACTGAAAGCCTGTTCAGATTAATGCAAGTCCTATATCACGCCAAAGATTTTTAAGACATACTCTAGATGCAAAACAGTGTAGAGTTTGACTTAAACTCAGTGGCATGATATGCTCAAGATTTTCTTTGAGCACCTTTTTTTACCTGTCACATGGCATGCTCCCCAAAAGTCCAGATTCTTTTTTTAAAAATAGCACAAACCAACGCATCTAATATTAATAAGGAATGGAAAAATAAATATTCCTATCATGAAACTGATGCTATTTTTATTTTTCACCAGTTTCAAGTTGTGAAAAAAAGTTGAAATATATGGCTAACAGTCTGTGAGTTAATTTTTGGGGGGGTTGGTTTTTGTTGTGTTTTTTTTTATTTTATGTGGTCACTATGAACATCCTAATGTGCAAAATTTCACATTTCAGTGTTTTGTTTTTAAATGTTGGTAAATTAAGCCCAAATAGAGATTCTTTGAACCTACAGACTAGATAGAATACTTATGTTTTGATGAAGGTATAATCAATATATTTAAAATGTTTTATTTTTAGTCTGCAAAAGAATAGTAATAATTTATTTGGGGATTCAACCTATACTAGTCCCTCTTGTAAGGATACTGATGAGCAGAAACAAGTCTTCCAGATGCCAAACTTCTATTCAAGACCAACATTCATTCCTCCCTCCCCTTCCTACCAGAAACCTAGTTAAAAAAACTATTGCTACATAATTTTATGGTTTGTTTGTTTGTTTGTTTGGGGGCAGGGGTGTTTTGTTTTGATTCACTCTGTTTTGATTTGGGAGGGGAAGGGGTAAGAAGGAGGAGATGAGGCTTTCAAGTGATAAAAATTTTTTCCTCTTGGGAACAATCCACGGAAAATAAAGAACTTGTCTTGATGAGATAATTAATTAGCTTTTCAGTAGCTTTTTATTTTGACAGCTTGGCTCACAAAAGTCATGAAAAGCATCAACATGATACTTCTGCTGCTAAACATTATTTCCTACAAATATTTAAGATACACCCACCTAAAATATTATCATGTTCACCTTTGATTGGCGTTCTTAAGAAACAGCGCAAATATATTTGGGAGAAATATTTTTTCCACATTTTAACGGTATGAATCATTTTTTAAATAAATCAAATAAATTCTATCTTATTGTATTTTACATTCATTAGTATCATCTCATTCCTCTAAAGCAACAACAAAATACCTGCAGAACAAAATGGACAATCTCTTCATAAGTAAGATCATGCTTCATGTACTCTTGATAAAGAAAAAGATTTAAACAGATAACTGCATTTACAACTTATTTACTTACATTCACATTTTCTCATGAAAATACTGTATTATTTTAAAACCAAATTAGTAGTTTCACTACTCCTGGTTACCAGTTTTAACCTGGTTTATGGGATAAAAAGCCGACTTTACGAATGATCAAAAGATCCAAGCTCATTAGACTAAAGTGCTACCAGTGAAAGATGTACAATGTCCTTATTTTGTGCACAGGGATGAATTCCATCTCAAATTTTACATTATTTAGATTAGGATCTTAAATCAGAATTATGTAAGTACTGCATAATAATTATAATACTATTCATTATTTTCACATGGAAACAAGTTTGAGTGTAATCAAGCACATGCAAGTTACACTGCATGATACAGTATATAAGTCTTACTTTTTCATTTATTACCATTTCTAAGAAATCAGTTCTACTGAATTCTATAGAAATCCTGTGGGAGATGAAAAAACAGTTGGTAAAAGTGTATAATGGAAATAGTTACCTAATTAAACTAAGAGTCATCAAACATGAGTCATAAAATGCTCCACTGAAAGCATACTAATACTTCATAAAGTTCTGAACAGATCTGCCTGTAGTCTGATACTTCATGTTGCTTTTACCAGAATGTGATGGTTCTGATTCATGGTTTCTTAATCCTTGGAGTCTTTGGATTGAATATTAAACATTTTTATCAAGCCTCAGGATTTTAGGAAACAAAAGTTAAAGAAGAAGAAGCAGCACCACCTGCTGCTGATAGTCAAACCCTACACAAGAAGAGATCCATAGCACTTGGTTTTCAGAAGGACACCCTTTCCAACAGGAACTTTAACTGTTCTCCCTTTCTTCACTGTTGGACTTCAACTGGTATCCTTTCTAAAACTGGGGTGGTTTCCATGATGCAAGCATGAATGTGGATACATGAATTTCTGATTTCACTACTGAATAATGCTACTATTAACATTTCAAGTCATTATAACCAAACAGTGATAAGTGTTAAATGTTCATTTACTAAAAAACATTTAAGCTCTCTATTAAAAGTTCTAACTGGATTTATTCTTTCTTTTTTATCTTCTTGTGCTTACTCATAATACAATGTCACTATTTGATGACAATTAATATTTCATACTGTGTATGTAACATCATTGTGTTGCAGAATCCCCCAAATACCTCAACAATGTCTTTGTTGCGCTATTCTCCCCATTTAGCACTTACAAGCTTTTCTAGTAACAACAAATAAATCAAAAAACGGAGCTCTTGATATGTACAAATGAAAAAAAGCAAGAATTTTTGCTAGTTTGCAGTTCATGTAATGCCATCTTGACCATTCTCTTCCCCTGTCTCTATGAGCTGTCTACAACAGTAAACTTTGCTCCATAAATAATAGTGTATTCATGCTTTAAAGGCTTCTATATGCATTTATGGTAGGCAAAGGTTGGAAGAGGTAGCTGACTGATTTTCACTTTTATCTACTTTGATTTCAGTAAAGGGCTTTGTCACTCTGTATACATAAAGGCTAATGCACCCTTTGGTTTGTAGAATGTACTGAAATGTTTGCAACCCTCTCGGTATCAGGTCCAAAATGTGAAGCATTACTGTTAAGAGGGTATCTTTCTAATGTATTTGTATGTATAGTTTACACCTCTGTGAGGTCTAATAAAGGATTATGGTTAATAAAAAATGCGTTGAAAATTCCTCATCCACATAGATTTTGCAGTATTTTCCATTCTTCCTTTCTCTTTTCTGGCAAATGCATTTCAGTTCTCAGAATACACCAGATCAGGACATAACTAGTGGCTCAGAAGTCTTGATAAAGAGAAGTGTCAGCAGAAGGAATTATGGAATCTAGACATAAAGTTAACAGTAGTTAATGATCAGAAACAAAATGATCATTACACAGATGAAGTTGTCTGAACTCTGGTGTACAGCCATTCACTGAAAAACTCTTTGCTGTATGAGAACTGGGTGGTAGCTAATGCATACTGACTCTTCTAAAGATATCTAGGGGACATTTAAGGAATTATAAACTACCATGCCTCGTATCTATCACTTACATAGTTCTGAAGAATAGAATCTGTTGGTACCCAAATAAATATTGTATGAGAAACATGGTATCTTGCCAGAAAAGGAAGATGGTTTTGTGAAGTTAACCTTCAGAAAACTGTTTTGAGTTCTTTGGAAGAAAGGACAAGCATGTAGTCAGGAAAGACCAGGGTGCTCTTGGATTTCCATTGTTCTTGTAAATTAGGTAGGTCCCTCACCCAACATTCTTAAAAGCACTAAATTGTCATAGAACAAGAGAGTTCTTTCTTCAAGAGAGTACGCCACTGATTAAAAAGCAGAAAAGACAAATCAGGAAAAATGGCCAGTCGATAGTGGAGGGGCACCATATGTGAAATACTGATTAAATCTTTTCCAGCACCCATGCTGCTTCACCTTTTCCTAAATGAGCTGTAGAATATAAGATGGTAAGAACACAAGGTTTATGTGTCACATCATGACAATTAAGTCAATCAGACATGTTTATGCCTTAGTAAATCTATGCTCTTTCTCAGTTGCCATCTTGTCCTTCATGTGCTTGGAAGCAGCTTACAGCAAGGTTAGGGTTTTTTGTATAAATTTCCAGGTACAGAAGGCAATGTATCCCCAATGTATCTTGGCCCACTCAGGTGCAACATCTGCCCTTTTTCAGCCACTAACTACCACAGTTGCCATAACTTTTCTAATATGATAGAGAGCAGACTCACAGCAACATAGCAGATCTCTCTCGCCATCCTCACAAGTATCTCATATGGTCCCAAGAACTTGAGTATTTCCATTTGGCTTAAGTGCTCCACAACTGAGTGTTCTTTTATTGTGGGCAACAGTTCACTCTGACAGTTCACTCGTAGTCCTGGGAGGCCTGAGGACAGCCCTAGCACCATAAATGTAAACTAACACAAAGAAAGGTCTCTGGAAGTCCCTAAATTGTAAATCAGAGGTGAGCAGGAACGTTTCACTACATGTTACTTTGCTCTAGTATTTTTCCTTAGATACTGATTTTGGCTACAGTGCAAAACAGCTTCCTGGACTGGTTTCCCCATTTTATCTTAACTCTGACTTGTATTTTCATCCTACTGGCATAGTGGCCATTCTGGACCCTAACTGCACAATCTCAAAATTCACAATACCTAAAGTAATATCCTTTACACAAAATTATCTATATTTAAATATCCACAGTCAAAAAATTTAAATCCACACTGTCTTATCATAATACCTGAGTAATTTACAGAGGTTTCAGATTAAAAATAATCATGCAACAATAATAAATGCATTTTTAAATCTTTAGTTTCTGATGGTGTCGACAGAGAAAGGTTAACAATTTCTTAATGTGGCAACGTGACCAAAGAACATTTTAAAAATCCACTAAGTTGTAAACTTAATCACAGTTTTTAATTATATGTATTGTATACGTTATCATGGGTTTTCAATACTGCATGAACAACATATACTTGTTAGTAAATATGACTGTATGATAAGCAATGTAAACATAATCAAAATAAGAACACTCCACAGAGAATAAGGGAAAGTCTAAGACCTTACCATTAGTTCAGAAAAAAGGAAAAACTGGCTTGGCCAGCTTCTTTATTCAGTTGTATACTTCCTCAGATACAGATAATTTAATATCTAGAACCCTCTGAATAACGAGTTACTGCAGATTAACTGAGCCTGCGTATTGACTTATTGCAGAATTATGTTATTTAAGGCCCTACCTTGGAACCGGTTTTGGACCACAGCTAAAGAAAAAATTCAAGCTAGAAATACTCTAAGGTAAGTAGGACTTCTGGAAGCTCAATAAAAACTAGGACTACTAAGAGCATTCATTGAAAATGTCATGGCAAAAATTCTTATTTTATTAGTCCAAGGCTGACACTGTATGGAGAACTGATTTATTTATTTTTTTCACTTGGACCATTCAGCTATGTGTGGTTTTGTCTAGTTTTTTCATGCTGTTTTACATTTGATTAGAAATACCTTTCTTTCACGCATTACTAAAGCCTTAATTTTGGCTTACAACCTTGCATTTTTACTTATTTTATCTCTGATACATACCATTTAGATAATGTTGATTAGTTGTGATTCTAAGCCAATGTTTTGCCTCTGAGAAAAGGCTACCTCTGAGAAATATGTTTTACCAACTGAGAGGGTGACAGAGCTATTAACATTTGTAACAGTTTGCACATGTTGAACTGTGCTTCAGTGGTACACAGATTTTCTGCTGGTTTTCTGAAAAGAAGTCATTTGTCATTTCTCTGTTTTGACAACCAAAACGTTGAGAAGAAATTGAACAGAACAGGAAGAGAAGTGTTAGTCAAACTGAGATAAAACAAAGATTAAAGCAGGATTTCCAGATTACCACTGGGTTGGTTTTGTTTGTTTGGGAAGTGCTTAGGCTTAACCTTTAATACTACAAGCGTTTCAGCTAAAATGCACTGTCTTTGGACCAGACTCCAACGCCTCCAGGATTTGCCTTCTCAGCATGAGCTCTCTCCACTAAGTCATGTTTTCACTCCTTTTATTTGCTTTGTCCTTCTATTCCATATATCATACATTATTGCTACAAAGGGACCCAGTGAAATAGGAGGAGCAGAAAATGCCTTCCCAGTCCTTTCAACAAAAAAGCTGGTAAGTCTACTGTTTTGGTCATGCTGTCAAGACATGATAGATAAAGGTTTGAATGCCATCAGGCTGACAATGGAATTAAATCAGATCTCCCATTGATTGTACACATACCGCAATTATTTTGCAAATAAAAACTAAAACAATGCTGGCATTTCCTGGATGCCTGATACTACGCCATTAATTATGCCCTCTGCCCTCCAATAAGATCAAAACTTACATGCTACACAGGATGGATTCCAGATCCCAGTGTGGTTTACAGAAGAGGGGGGTATTTTGTTGCTTAAGGTGGAACAGCTCTGGGCACCCAATATGCTATACATATAATCACTTTAACATGTTTTAGGTTTAAAAGCAAAACAGAGCAGGGAAAATCAGTTGTTTCCACCATTAACAGGCCACAGAGAAGCTGCTAATTTTTGGTTAGTTTTGGTCTAAGCACTGGTATTTCAGATATATGTTTGCTTTGATTCTTCCAAAGAGTTTATGATTGTCACATCATTTGCATTGCAGTTCAAATTACAGAAGTGTCAATATGTTATGTGTTTGAATTTTTATGGATCTTATTGAAACTACTTGACTGCAGAATTCCTATAAAAATCTGTATTCCTACTGTTCAAGGGAGATAGTTTTCTTCACTTCATATTCTTCAAATCCTTGCTTTTCTGAAAACTGCCTTTCCTTCAAACTTCATCTGTGTACTGTTATCATTGCTGGTACACAGAATCAGCTGGGTTGGAAGGGACCTCTGAGATCATCAAGTCCAACCCTTGATCCACTACTGCTGCAGTTACCTTTAAGTAAGTTACCTTTAAGTGGTGAAGTGATTCTGGATTAGGAGAAACCAGCAACTGCACCATTTTTCTCAGCACTTATTCTGTCAGTGGGGCTACGCAGCAGGCACTACTCTCTCTCAAAAGGGCAGAAGCTTCAAAATAGAAAAAAAAACCAAAAAAAAACCAAAAAAACCCAACACCAACAAACAAACAAACAACAACAACAAAAAAACCAAAAACAAAAAAACCCCCCCAAACTGATACTTTCTCAGTCACTGCTGGGAACCCTCTTCTAGTCACCATGTGTCTGGTAAGATTCAAGACATTGGTAATAACATTTTCTTCTATATATTGTGTCAAGAAGAAAATAAAAGCATGTAAGAACTAATTAATGATTGAAGAAAAACATTCTTCTCATCCTAAATTTAAGATATGAAGAAGATGAAATTCATAAGTAACAAATTATAGTGCATGTTGTCCTATTTTTAAAAAGGTCAGATGATTGCCTCAAACTTATCTATGGAAAACATGTTAGGGAACATTTCAATAATTTACATTTGCCAATGAAAAAAAAAATTATATATAAGGTTTAGGGTGAAGTTTATGTATTGACTAAGAAGAATTTTTAGGAGAATTTTGTTTCAGCATTCTTGTTTTGATACATACTCCAGGGCATGCAGATGACCTAATCCACAGTAGAAACTTGATGAGGAATGCCAGCTGACCCAGGAATGCCTCTTTTTAAAAGTCAAGTTAGAGCTTTGAGGTTAAAGTACTCATTTGGTCATCAATATTAACAAATGCATACCTACATCCCTGCAGAACTCAAGACATCATGAGACACTGAACAATTAATATCTGATTTCCATATTACAGTTCATTTCATAGAATGGTTTGGGTTGGAAGGCACCTTAAAAGTCATCCAGTTCCAACCCCTCAGCCATGGGCAGGGACACCTCCCACTAAACCAAGTTGCTCAAGCTCCATCCAACCTGGACTTGAATACTTCCAGGGAGGGGGCAGCCACAGCTTCCTTGGGCAACCTGTTCTGCTAACTTTAACAGCTAATTTTATCTTAGCATCTGCTTTACTCACTAGAATGAAAATAAAGAGAGGACTTTCCAAGTTTCTATCTTTCTCCACCGTGGATTTGCACTCGTTTATCACACCTACATGTAGCCAAAGAAACTTCTAGTTTCCAGGCCTTCCCATTGAACAATGGAGAAAAATGTCCTCTGTAAGTGTCATTTTGTCCTACCATTCACCTACCATTAATTTTTTAAACACTTAATATTTTAAATATTAAAACTTCATCTTTTTATTATCACAAAATCTAGGACAGAGAAATTGTAAGAAGTTTTCTCATTTAGCAGCTGAGAATGTTTTAACACTGTTATAAGATGGTCCTACAGGTCTAAAATTACAGATCCTGTGTTGAGGAATTTCTCACATCCTAATATTAAATACCCCAGTGAAGAAGAAAAAAAAAAAAAAAAAAGAAAAAAAATTACCTTTAACAAACAAAATTTACTTAACTATTTATGCCATTTCTAAAGGACCCAAATCATGGTAAAATGCATCTTTCAAACTAGGGGAGGAGAAGTGGAAAACTGAAAAAAAATACAACAATTTCAGAAGCGTTAAGACTTCCACTGGAATATTGAACTCAGATTTTGCATCAAATTCCATAGTTCATGTTGAATGGAAAGTACCCAAAGGGATGCAAAAATGACTAGAGGTCTAGAAAACTTGGCATTCAAGAAAATGTGAAAATCTTGCTTTTTTTAGCCTTTGAAAGAGATAGTAGAGTAAATAAAACACATTAAACAATTGTTGCATTCCATTAACTGCACTGACAGGCAAGTGATAAAAATTAAATAAAAATAAGTGTAAAACAAATACTAAACCCTTAGCAGAATGTTACATATATGCATAGTTGAGTCAAAATTTATATTCTTCACATTTCTTTTTCATTCTGCATAAGGGATGTTGAAATCTGCTTTTACTGTAATTTTTTTCATTCCTTATACACAGTATTCTGACAAAAGTACTTAATTTACTGAAAATTATAAATATCGCACCTTCAAAGCTTTAAAAACTATTCCTGTAAAATGGACATACGTGTAACACAGTAAGCCTTAATTTTACAACTGACAAACAAGATACTATTTCCTTTGTGCAAAAGCAGTAGCTGAAATTTGAAGCAGGCACAGATTTCAGATTTATTCAGTATTTTTTCTACTGCTATATTATTTTAGGTTCTGTCTTCGGTGCAAATTCTCAGCAGATACTCATGGCTATGCTCAACATGCAAAATAGTCTGCTCTCTTTTTTTGAAAATGCATAAATTTGATGAATTGCTATCTTTCAGTAACACAGACATCAAAGCAAGCTCTCTGCCTTCGTAGGAATGGAAATCCTAAAAGTTTAAGGAGAGTTATTACAGTGCCACTGTTAGATATTCACAGCTAGCAGGGCACTTCACTGTTATATTTGTTGCTGATAAGAAAAAAAAAAAAAACAAAAAACAAAAAACTGATTTCTCCCCTTGGAATCCCATAGATGCCAATCATCCTAAAACCAACATCATTGCATAATGCATAATTAAGGACAACCAGATCGGAATGTCAAATATGCCAGTGAACTTACACATTAATCAGGCTTCTATGAGCAAGAAAGCAGAGCAATGGTATCATGGAGAAGACAATACAGCCTGGAAAATTGGTGCACAGGGAAAATCTACTAGGGATGACTGATAGGAATATCTCTGGGGAAGTCTAAGCAGTGCACGTTTGGTTCCTTTCCTCTTTGATTTTAACAAATCCTTTCTTTGCTTGCTTGCTTTCAGCCCTGTCTTCTCATTTTGTTCCGTCTGCTCCACCCTACCCTCATTTTCTCAGTAGCTTTTACTTTTCCAACTTGTTGCAGCAGTTGTGGTCTCAATACACTGTTTGGCAAGATTGAGTGAATTTGGCACTCACTTGACTGTCTAAAATGGCAGACACAGAACCTTTAGAGGGTTTTGAGAGGAGCTGCGGCTCCCTGACTTCAATACAGCTGAATGTATAACAGCTCAAATGGGATGCAAGTCTGACTGAATAATACCACTCATGTATGCTCTGTGCAATAGGTGACAGCAGCTCTGAATATTTCAATTATATATTCCTTATATTAGAAATCTAGAAAGAGTTAATCTATAAGCCTGCCAAAGAGTTCTATCTAAAATCTAGAATGACCAGTGGAAACCTTTCCTTTCATATTAATGGAACTAAAGAATGATTTTAGGTTGACTGGAGTTTGGTTTTGCTTGTTTATGAGAAAGCCATAAAGCATGACTATTCTGCAAAGCAAATATTTTTACAGTCCGTCAGCCTTGTAACAGATAAGTAAAAACACAGGTTGGGGTAAAATAATCTGCAGTCATTCTGAATGTGCTCATGCCATTCAATTCAGAGAGGAAATCAAGCCTTTCAGTTTTGGTGTCTTGTTTTGAAACTGGTTACTTGAACAGGTTACTTTTCTCTGTATGTTACCAGCTAGAGGTTAAGCTCCTACATATAACAAGTGATCAAGGCACTGTTAAAAGAAAAATTCTCAGTCTATGCACAAGAATAAACTGAAACTCATCCTTCCCAATATTGTGAAAAACACACTCATGATATGGCACTGAGCTTTGGAGTGCTAACATTCCAAGACTCATGTACCAGGCAACATTCCTGCCAGCCAAACTTATGTGCCAGATGTCTTAGAGGAAATGAGATCCTGGAAAGGAAAACCAATAGAAAAGAATATTAGGTTTATTTCTTGAAAATATGATCAAATTCTTTTAGTACAGGAAAAACTACAGGCCAAGTGCTGCAGGTCTTAAATTGAGCAAAACTCCTGCTATAGTCAAGAACTTTATTGATTAGAAGACATAGATTTTGGCTCAGCGTGATTGATGCAAAACAGACTTGAAGAATTGTGCAGAAACTGAAATATTTCATGTGGATAATATTATCAAAACATTCCCCACAATAAAAAAGCTCATAAGCACATAGGGAAGGGGAAAAGGGAAGGAAAAAAAGGAAAGGAAGTAAAAGACCCATTAATTTAAGTGGGTTTCCAAATAAAGCTATACTTGATGAATGAAAATGCAATCTAAAAGTTAATTGAAGAGCTGCTCATGGCATGAACCAATGAGTTAGAAAAAAACCCTCTACCTCCATAGATTTATTTGCTCAAATATGAGAAAATCATAATTTTTATAAAACTATGAATTAAAAACATTAGTATAAGAAAGTCCACCATGGGGGTTTACAAACACGATGGACTTTAAAAGATTTTTCCAAAAACAATTTCTTGGTGTGCTTGAAGCATAAACGTCCAACACTTCAGCAAAAAAAAAAAAAAGTGTAATCGATGCTAAAAAAAAAAAAAATGAGAGACAGAGAAAGAAGATGAGATTTAATAATCTGGTAAAGATTTTACATTTGAATCAAGAATAAGAAAAAATTAAGTTCCTATGACATTGTTTTATCCTTGTGCTTCCTGACAGGATATAGCAGGGTTATGATTAACCAATCTCATTTCACTTATTATCTGAAGGGGAGGAAATAGATGAATAGTAAAAAGAATTAATATATTTCCATTTTCCAATAAATGAGAAAAAGAGTGAGAATGTGGTATCCCTAATCCTGAACAGTTGCGAAACCACAATACCTTGATCTATTTCATAATCATGTGGTTTGTGTGGTTCTTCTAATATACTGCAATTTGCATAAGATCATTACTCTTTAAGCACAGTACAATTAAAAAATACTAAAAATATTCTGCTACTGATTTTTTCATTTGTGAGTGTAAAGATTAGCAAGAAACAAACCAAAAACCTCTTACATATTTCTGCAGAATGAGATTCTAAGATGCTTGACCAGAATGAGATATCGCCAAGTAAACACGTGAACTGGAGTGAAAATCAACATTTAGCACTTGCTAATGTACACAAGCCACGTGAAATGCCTTGCACCTGGTCTTTTTCATCTGAAGTCATATTTCTTGTCCCTCACTGACCTCTGTCTGTTGAGAATACAGGAAGGAGAGGAGTTAAGAGTGCAAACTTGCAGGATTTAATACAAAGTGAGTATTATTTATCCTGAGAACTCATGAATACCTGAGAAAATAGAAATTTTATATAAAGAAAGTTAGAGGTACAATAGTGTTACTGAAAAAAAAAGGGGGAGAGAAAAATGTGGGCAGTTTCTGTCAGTGGTTTTGCTGGAATTTTAAAGCACTTAAATAAAAGTGCAATTCCATAAATTAAAACAAAAGTGACAACTTTAAAGGGCCAAGAACTGGAGATGATGTTTTCACAAAGTTTTTCAGTGAGAAATGAGAACCTAATTTCCTAAGTCAATTTGAATTACCCCAGCTCTTGGCATTGACTGGGCTATTTCAATCACCAGAATTCAAGTGGCTTTAAAGCATTTGGCTTTAAGGGCTACAGGGCTACAGGGACCAGGCTGCCAGTTTGGAAAGGCTATCTTGGAGATTTTTATTGTTCGTTAATTTTATTTTTTTTAAACTGTCAGGCAGCAGGCAGACAGAAGGAGGAAATGCTTTTAGGCCATTTTGAGAGAGAGAAAAAGAGATTATCAAGCAAGAGGAAATGACTGTATGAACATGGTGATCCAGAGACACTAAGGAAGCATTATAAAAGAAAAACCAAACACAAAAGGTGTAGAGTAAGACAAGATTTACCTAGTGCTGATTATGAAGAAGGATTGCTTTCACCTTCTAGTGGCAAAAATCAAATGCAGAGGACACCTTTTAAATAAATGTACTTTAGTATTCCAAAATATTAGTTCCAGCCACTGCAGCTTCAATGTAGCATGAGTGCAGACACATACTGTTTTTAATGTTTAAATTTTCAAAATATAATTAGAAATAATTGATTATTAGACATATTCTTTCACTTTACACACAAAAAAGACATGCAGAGCACACAGAAGATATTTAAATAGGTGGGGAGGGGAAAGAATGTGATGTTGTTAGGATAGGCAGTAGAATAACTACATTAAAATTACTAGAAATGTTGAAATTATATCAATAACAGAATAAAATTTGGAATTGTATTAGAAGGATGTAAAAGATGGTTTCCTCATATATCTAAAATAAGTTAGACATTTTGATATTGGAAGAGAGGGCAAGAGAACTGGGTCTGTGAAGAAAGGTTTGGGGAAGACCTCATGAATACACCTAAACATCACTTGCAAGGTGACAAAGAAGATGGAGCCAGGTTATTTTCAGTGATAACCAGTGAAAGGAAAAGAGGCAACAGAATGTAAATTTTTGTGTTTTTTTTTTAATTTAAGAGTAGTCAAACACCAGAGCAGGTTGCACAGAGAGGCTGTGAAGTCTCCACTGTGGAGATAGGCAGCTATGGTAGTTGACCCTGTATGGGTCAACACACTATGGTGTAGTTAACCCTGCTTTGAGCAGGGAGGTTGGTCCCTTCCCACCTCAAAGGTTCTACAGCTTTGTAACAACAGAATAAAGTAAATTAGGTTCTCTGAGGAAAATTATAGCAGCTAATTGAAGCTAATTCCTTGAAATTATATATACCAAAGTGCAATGAACTTACAGATACTTCAACAATATGTTGATAGGTTTGCTTTGTCTGTTTCCAAAATCACCTGTCTCACCCAATCTAAAAGAACTCTGAAAGCAAGGATCAGTTTGCAGCTTTGAGTGTAACAAATAGCACACTGGTGGCATTTTTTATATAAAAGCAGCTTAGTTGTATATTTGATTGTATTAGACTTTGCTACTTTTAGCAATATATGCAATAGGTTGGCCTTCAGTAAATGAAGAATATGACAGAGCACTGAGATGATCTAACATTCCTATATCCCATAGTGCCTCTCTATCACAATTTTAACCTATTGAAACATTTAATTGCTGATCTTTTTGGATCTTCTCTTCCCTAAATTTATGTTTGATTATTATTAATAAGAAGATAATGATTAACTAAGACAGCAACTGCCTATTTATATTTCTTCATAGCTTTAACATAAAAATGGAATTCCATTTGCATGTAAGAATAAATAAGCAAAGAACATGCCAACAGCATGATGCCTTCTAAGTTGAAATGTCAAGATCTTTCTGCTTTTATTGACAGACTTTACTTACATAAAATGTAGACTGGTGGTTATCAATTAAGTGGTATTTGTAGATGTTTAATGTTGCAGAAGGATTAGAAGTGGCTGGAATGTGCCCAGCTTTCTTTTTCAAGAAGATCTATTTATGTTAGAGTTGTGTAAATCCCAGGAGTGAAGCGTATTAAATGCAAACATTTTATGCTGACATGAAGATTTAAAGGGACCAGTAGTATTTCTGGTACCACTAGCAAAATAAAAGGAAGTTATAAAGATAATTAAAACCGTAAAAATAATGGAGAATCATCAAAATTATAAGATAGTTCCATTGCTTCCAAGAAGATTTTTTTTATTTGATAAACACACACATTCCCATGGTGAGTAAGCCTTCCACAATATTTTTTTTAACACCTTACTTGACCTATATCTCAAACCCACATTGAAATACTCACATTTTTGTGCTTTCAAATTAATAAAATTCTCCTAGAAGTTTTCAGTCCAATGTCCTTGAAAGCACTTTGATGATGAAGAAAGCAGTAACCAGCTGCTGCTTCAGAGATGCTAAAAGAGCACTGAACAAATGCTACTGATTGTAATGACATGTTGCAAAAGCAATAGCAGTGGAGCACTTCTGTTGAAGACAGCCTTCCTGCTAAACAGAAGACCAAGCACAGACTCTTCCTCTTGTTCCATATAATACTACTGCTACAGATTGCAAATCTCTCATAATGCCAACAGGGTTTCTGACTAAAACTGAAAAGAAATTAGAAGAAATCCATGGAAGGGATAACCAATACGAGCTGAGACTTATGTGTTAGTAGAAATTATAAAAAGTTTTCAGTCAGCTAGTAGGAAATAAGAACTGCAATCAAACAACATCCAAGTACAGAATACTTAAATGTAAGTTAATTTACTACAATTATTTTATTTTCCTTAACTTCTGCTGCCTGAGACTTACTTCCACTGACAGCTACAGATAGTGCTTTTAAATAAAGCCAACTTCCTCAGTTACAAAACAACTATAGATTTTTCTTAAAACATGCAAGCATATTGGAATGACAATTGGAGATTTTCTGCTGCACAGAAAATGTCAACACCAAGATAGAGAGGAAAAAAACAAACAGGTAAAAGCAAAATAAACAGCAGCCAAGAATTAGTCAAGATTTCATTTTTCCACTAGAGGAAAAATTATTCTTACACAAGTATTTGTTGACCTAGATTAGAAACAATTTGACATGGTGAAGAATGAACTCATACTAATCTTGGAGGAAACACAGGACATTGAGCCATCTTAGGAGAAATAAGTAACCGAAACTCATGGCCAAATTTTATGCATAAGGAAATAAGAAAATTTATAGTAGCACTTGACTTTAAAAAAAAAAAAAATAGTTATGCTGAACTAAGCATAACATCACATTAGTACAATGAAGATAAATGCGGAGACAGTGATTACCATTGCTATTTATGTGAGAGGTCTCTGAAAAAAATCTACTACTTATAAACAAGTAATCATGAAATGTTTCCAAACATGGACGTTATATTATGTACAAAGATAAATGAAATTTTGGAAGTGAATCACTGGGTAGGTAAATAGTTTTATAGTAAAGAACTTCACATTCGTTGGTGAGAGAATCATAGAATGGTTTGGATTGGAAGGGACCTCAAAGATCACTTAGTTCCACATCCCTGCCATAGGAGGTACACCTCCCACTAGACCAGGTTGCTAAAATCCCCATTCAACTTGGGCTTCAACACTTTGAGCAGCGGGGCAGCCACAGCTTCCCTGGACAACCTGTTCCAGTGTCTCACTACTCTCATATTGAAGATTTTATTGCTAGTGTCTAACAAATTTACTCTCTTCCAGTTTACTTCTTGTCCTATAACTACTTGCATTTGTAAAAAGTTCATCCCCAGCTTTCCTTTAAGCCTCCCTTCACGTACTGGAAGGATGCTCTGAAGTGTCCTTAGAGCCTTCTCCTCTCTAGGCTGAACTCCAACTCTCTCAGCCTGTTTTTGCTTCAGCCCTCACAAAATTTTTGTGGCCCTCTTCTGGACCTTCTCCAGCATCTCCACATCCTTCTAGTGTTGGGGGGCTCCAAAACTGTATACAGTACTCCAAGTGGGGCCTCATGAGAGTGAAGTAAAACAGAAGAATCACCTCCCTTGACCACTTCTTTTGATGCAGCCCAGAATTTGGTTGGCTTTCTGGGCTGCAAGTTGTCAGCTCATGTTGAGTTTCTTATCAACCAACACCCCCAAGTCCTTTTCCTCAGGGCTTTTCTCAGTCCATTCTCTGCCCAAAGTGTATTTGTGTTTGGCATTTTCATGACACAGATGTAAGCAAGCAGTTGGCCTCACTGAACTTCATGAGGTTGGCATGAGCCCACTTCTCAAGTCTGTGAAGATCATTACATAACCAAACACCAAACATTACATAGTGTGGATCATGTCCATTTGAATACTGAAGGGCTAGTGACTTAACTAGAGAGAAACACATTTAATGACAAAAAAAGAAGGTAAAAAGCAGGAATAAATGAACACTTAAACTTGAATAATCAAGAAAAAATGTCACCAAAAACATGTAGAGAATTTATCTGCCTATTACCTAGGCTTTTAGAAATTTGAAAGAAGCTGGAAGTAGAAATATTTATGAATGTGTATCTAATCAAGTTGATACAACTCAAAACTGATGGGATGAGTTTCATAATGGGGCAATATCATCACTGGGTCTAATGTTTTTTAAGAGAATGAAGTAGATAAAAGGGAAGAACAACAATTGCTGCAAAAAAAAGTAGATTTGAGATTACTGAAAAACCTGAAAACAGGTAGGATTTAGAGCTTTTATTAAATTCCAAGACACAATGCTTGTTAGTAGTTGTATGTTAAATAAAGGAAAGAAGCCCTCAACTTTGTTCTCACTGAACTGTCTCAATCCTGGGACAGTTTCAAGCCCTTAACAGGTGGGTTACTCTCTAAATTCAAAAAGAAAAACAGAGCATTAAAAAATGCACCTGGATTTTTAAACCCTTTGCCTGCTTTCTGTTATTTATCTTTTCCATGGGATTCTTTCTCAAATATAGTATGAGAGCAGACCTAAGTCCCCACACTGCCAACCAAAACCAGGCCATGCAGCAGAAGCCAGGTTACTCTCAGAAGCAATGAAAAAAGAACTATCTATGATCTTGACAAAGTTCTACACTATAACTCTAAAGGAAAAAATGTCAGGATAGCTTTTCCCTTATGATGTTCTATTTTAAAATGTTTTAAAACATTTTTTTAAACCACAAGTTTCTAACTGCATTGCCATAAAAGACAAGATTTCAATCAAACCATATTTTCTTTTTTTATAAATATTTCATATAATTCACTCTTACCATGTCTGGAATTGTTTACTGCTTTAGTTGATTCTTAAGAATTTTAGAGATCAGGAAAGTTGCTTTAGTAAAAGTTATTATGGGCAGACAAGAGATAAACCTCTAATTTATACATTCCAAAATTAAATAAAGAAGGACACAGTGAGTCAGAACTATGATATAAGGCAAGAAAATAAATCTAGTAGCTAGATGCACATTCTAAAAAGACTTATTTTTATTATTTTTAGCACAAAACATGACTGAATAACTATGTATTCATCCAAACAAGATGTCTCTGGCACTAAATAATCTAAAATTCAAGACAATACTGGGATTAGAAATTTATTTAATTAAAGCCAAGGGTACCAAAAATAAAAGGCTCTGACAGATACATGCATGTAGGTGGCCAGATACATTGCTAATGCTCTTCTGACTAGAAACAAGTTATCAAAAAATTATGGGGAGGGGCAGGGGAATGTAAAAATTCTCTTAATTACCAAATAAAAACCCCATAATGTTCCATTCTGTTGCAATCAAAATGCTATCATCATTTTTTAAATCAAATTTAAATGACAAGAAGCAAAAATTTCCACTGAGAAAATGAGTTTCATCCTGTACATCAAGTAGACTCTCAGTCATAAGTCTTACATAGAGCTTTCCAAAAAGAGCTGGTGGGGATTTTCCAGTTAGACAGCTGAAACTACAACTGAGTTTTTCTGGGTAACATAAGTAACCTTTTTCCTGCTTAGATTTCTAGTAGCATTCTAGGTTTCTTACAGTCATCCAGATTCACTAGTAAATAGCAGCAATCAGCTTCAGAGAAGTTAATATACTTTGTTACAAAAACAATATATTTAAAAATCATAGTAACTTCAGTAGGAGTAAGTATTTATGTTTCCAAGTACTATGAGTTTAAGCGAGTTCCACAGATGTATTTTTGGACTATAATATGCACTTTTAAAAGAGATTTGGAGATCAATTTAGATTCAGTCTGAATTTATATATAAACAGCTCTGCCCTTTCCAATGTACAGTGATACAGGCTGATTTAGTAAAGACTGGATGATTGGATTGAGGGGGCAGAGGCTTAAGGTTTTGTTTGGTTTTAGTTTTTTAGCTAATTAAAAAAAAATTTAAAAACCTACCATATGAACATGTTGTAGCAGACGTTAGAATAATATAAATTCTTTTAAATCTTTATGCTAAGAATAGTTTTGCCATGCGTTAAGACCTTGTACAAGTATACAAAGCTATCTTCTTGTTTCCTTTAGGCAGCTAGATCAGCTAGTCCTATGAATTTTCTGTCAGTCCAAAGAATCCTGCAAGAATAATTGTGGAGATACCTATGGTGAAGAACATACTTGTGCCAAGATTTATGCTTTACTATGATTTGCACTGTCAGAAGATGTTGCTTTCTGGTGTGTTCCTTATGGTTAAGAAAGAAAATCTCATTTTGTAAAAAGCACCTTAAAACATCTAATAGACTCTAATTAAAGATTCTTCTAACATTCTTTGATAGAAAAATACAAAAAAGAATCAAGAATGTAACAAATATGAAATTTAGTTTGTGATAATTTTTACAAAACACAAATGAATAAATTGGAGAAAATTATGTTTTTCGTATTAAGATATTTTTATTCTGGTTTCATAGACAAATAAATTTTGCATCGTCAGGATACATGAAGAAGAAATTTGGTAAGGTGTAGAGGTGCCAAATGCAGTAAGCTTCTACAAGTTTTATATAATAATGGGTAGAAGAATGAGATGCTATTAATGCTGTCACAGAAGGATTTGCTATATTCTGCACTAGGAGCATAACTGGGAAATTTTACATAGAGCAATTTTGTTTTCTTTTTTTCCTATTAATCTATGGTACTGATGAGTTATCATGATACTATTATTAAAATACAAAGTAGGCACCAGCATCTTACTGTGTTCCAGACTGTTTAGTTCTACGAGTTCTGCCTTTTAAAGGCTACACACTTTAGTATGTACAGCATTTTTTTCAGAAGATTTAAGATTTTAACTGGAGGTACTGCTATTCTATATCTGAATGTTAGGAATCTGTGTGCTCTCCAGCCATGTGCATTTCCTGGAAAAAAATTTTAAAAAAATAAAACTATCCAATAAACATTCTCTCTCCATTAAATGCTCATGAAACTGCTTACGCTTATGAAAAATTCGTCATGAAACATTAGTCAAGAATTGTTGTAAAATATAAAGTAGCATTGTTATAAGCATTAACACTATATATCTATTATAAAATAGAAAAGCATCAACAAATATTTAGATTCAATGACGTTAATGCCACTCAATCCAAAAAGTCAATTCTGGTCTTAAATAGTTTTAGTAGATGAGGTCTCCCAGCAGCATAAGTTTATAGCAGCATCCTTTCTTTTTACTGTGCAGTCCAGCAAGCCTGTGCTAAAAAAGCTGATACTGTTAGCTCTTTTTCTTGCTCCATATGGCTACAAACACAGGAAGTCTCCAGAAAAGAAAAACTAACCAGGACAGTGTTGAGAGCGCTGGGTAGAATAAGAGTTCATGCAGTTTGGCATAGAAACAATTAAAAGGTTAAAATTGGAGTGGGAGATTTCCTCTGTTTTCCACAAGAAGTAAAAAAGAAGTATATTCATATGTAACAGTGATCAGTAAACAAAAATCTGGATGTATTTTTATGTAGATTAAAGATCCAAATATATCTGCTGCTAAAACAGGTTCACGTCTATTTATACTGAAAATTCCTTATGTAGATAAAACTTCTGCTGCTCAAACTGTTGTGTTAATTTTAGTGAGGGATAATCAAAGCTCTTTCAGAATATTTTTTTTAATCTGTATTTGGCCAAAATATCATAATTCAGTCAATTAACAGAAGCTACATGCTAAACGCTCCCTATAAATGAAAGTCTCTTACACTTCTTCAGTTCCAAATTAGTGCTTACTTTTTTCCTTTCAAATATTCTACCATGGAAATCCATATACATCCTGAACTCTGAAGAAAGATTTGAGTAAATCACAAAGCACTGGAGGCCACACTTCCTGTGTTTCCAGTGAAGGCTGCCTAAGAAGCAAACACTAAGTCAGAAACTACAATATGCCCACTCACTCTAAAGGGTTGCTTTTCCTGTTAAAGCAACTAAGGTTTAAATGATGAGTAGATTTTTTTAAATCACCTGCTAAAATTGCTATCATCATCATCACACCAGTCCATTTCACAGTTAGTAGCCCATGAGAGCAATAGAAAAGGGAAAAGTGAACAGCAGCAGTAAAGGAACCAAACACCAATTTTCTAAGTTCTGTTAGCAGTGGGAACACATGACAATTTTGAGATTCAACCCAGAAGCTTGCCATCACAGCTCTAGTCATAATCAAGGCACACAACTGAACTGTGTAGGGAAGATCACAATTCTGCTGCCTGTGCTATATCTGACACAATTTACTGCTGCTTGTTCTGTGTCTGCTCAAGGACACACAGAGGAATCATTTTAAAACTCCAAGTCAGTACCTTTTAACAGCACTAAATTTGTATTTTGAAAAACAAGACATCTTTCCACTTAAGCCTAAGACAATGGCAATTGAAGTTTTATTACATGCCTAAAGTTATTGTCATACTGAATAGATATGACGTAATATTTGAAAAACAGTGGCATTCTTGCATATGGTACACAGTTTCAGAGTTAACATAAAAGGTATGTAGTTGAATGGTTATCAACAGAACACAAAAACTGCTTTCCCTTTTTTGTAACAAGTTTTCTATTATTTTCATGACTACTGTTTTATAATACTTACCTTATTGCAAGCAAAAATAATATTTGAATTTTTTATAATATTTGAATGTTTTACGTGTATTCAATTGATGCAGGCTATTTAATATGGTATTATGGATCTTATCTCTGAAGTGTTGCAATGGAGGGAAACAGACTCCTTAGGAAGGACAATGAGGTGGTGGAGTTGCCCTTTCTGTGACAGAACATCTGGAATGAATGGAGCTCTGCCTAGGGGTCCATGAAGAACCAACTGAGTTTATGAATAAGCATTACAGAGCAGACCAGTATGGGTGACATTATCTTGGATGCTTGCTATAAGCTACCTTATAAAGCAGAACAAGCAGATTAAGCCTTCTGCAGACATGTAAAAGTAGTCTTATGCTCACAGGTCCTTTTTCTTACAGGGGCCTAGAACCATCCCAATATAGACTGGAGAAACAATAGAGCAGGATACCTGTAAACCAGGAGTTTCCTGAAGAGTACTGATGATAACCTCTGTGCTCCAGGGACAGAGAAGCCAAAGAGGAAAAGTGCTCTGCTGTACCTCATACAGAGACAGGCTTACTGGGGATGTGAAGGTCAAAGGCAGCCTCAGCTTCAATGACTGTGAGATGGTGGTCTTCAGGATCCTGAACGGAGGGCAAAAAAAGAGATAACAACCCTATAATTCAGGAAAGGAGATTTTAGCCTCTTCAGAGATTTGTTTGGAAGAGTTCCATGGGATAAGGCCATGGATAGAAAAGGGGCCCAAAAAAGCTGGTTAGTATTCACGAACCAACTTCTCCAAGCTCAGGGGAAACCTCATTAAGCTGGTGAAATGGGCAACTGCAACCAAATGGAGTTCAGCAAAGGAAAGTGCTAAGTCCTGAACCTGGGGAAGAATACACATCATGTTGGGGATAAACTGTTTGGAAAGTAGTTTGGCATCAAAGGACCTAGGGATTCTGGTGGACAACAAGTTGAACATAAGCCAACAATGTGCCCTTGCTACAAAACAAGTCTAACAGTCTCCTGGGCTGCAGGATGACTAACTTAAATGTAAGAAAAACAAATAAAAAGAGTCAGAAAAAGTAATTGTCCAGCATCATAGAACATATCATTGGGAAAGTTGGGATTCAATTTCTGCCTCATGGTCATTCTTCTAAGTGGTGCTGCATCAACTACCAACTTCAGCAACAATCAGTGTCAACTAATCAAACACTTCCATAAGAACTGGAAGTAATGAAGCTTAGTTTGCTTCAAACTTAAGTATTTATTAGGAGCTGCAGTTGAAGTTTTTCCTGTAGTTGGAGCTCTCATTCCCTAGAGCTTAAGAAAGCATTACCTAAGACAGAAGGTTTTCTTTCAGTCTTTCACTTTGGAAACTTAATGGGGTCTCTCTTCTTTTAGCCACTTATGTTAATGAAATTATAAGGAAGTTATTTATCCACAAGATCCCTACTTCGCTCCTGCCAACAAATTTAGTTGAAACTGGCAGAGAGAGAAGCTAACACACTCTTAAAGATCTAAACACTCAGTGTGATTGCCTTAGCCTTATTTCCTTAAGTAAATCATCAGGTATACATTAGAAATGTGATTCTTTTATTAGAGAACATTGAATTTCTTGTGGAAAAGCCTTCTTGTGTTCAATCAATCTGAAGTTTTGGGGGTTTGTTCTTCTCACTATTATATACAATTATCTTAAGGGGAGAATAGGAAAGGATAATCAGAGGAGCCACAATTAGCTGTACCATTTTCACTCAGCAAGTTTTGTTCCCTATTTGCATATGTTTATGAGAAAAGATTTGCAGGTCAGACAAGGTTAGGTAATAAACTCAGCTTCCATTCAGATACACTGTTGAGTCACAAGTACATTTCTCAGTGAATAATCTACAAGTGAATGAATCACCAAGGTGTAGTGAGGCACATGTAAATTATGCAGTGCAAATGCTCTTGCTGTCAGTTTCTGAAGTCAGCCATATATAAAACCAAGAGCTGAATGAGACAGCGTATGCCAGAGAGAAGCACTTGCTACCAAGCATTCTGCTAAAGAATATGGGTTTTTTTTCCAAAGCAGTGTAGGTCTGTATTAAAGTTGAATTACACAAATGTGGTATTCTCATTTGAGAGTAAAATTAAAATGCCAGTGACAAGAAAAAAATATTCACCACCATCATACTAAATTTCCCTGACTGATTACACATGAAATCATCAAACTGGAACTGGGAACAAGCTGCGATTTTAGTGTGCTCCTAGTGTAGTATACTACCTGCCCCAGTAGTGGAGCAGTTGTTAATGAACAGATGCTTAAGGAGATAAAAAACCATCTGAGAAGCCTTGATTGTACTAGAACAAATATTTCACTGTAATGCAGGACAGTAACACAGAGCCAATACTACTGGCTGCAAAATGCAAAAGGTTTCTGAGTTAATCACTGGCTATATCATTGACATGCTTAAATTAGAAATGGGGTTAAGCACTTTGTTAATATCAATTAACTTTTAAAGAGGATGAAACAAATGTGATTATTTATCAAGTCTGATTTGCAGTTCTTTGTCACCCCTTCCATGAATAGTATTCCTGCTACCAGTTGTCTCTCACTTTCAGAAGCACTTAGCACAAATATACCTCCACAAAATAGATTCTTAACAAAAAGTATTTTTATGTCTGTATATACAAATATTTTTCATGAAAGACCACACTTCAACACATGTTGTAGTTAAAACATGATAATTGTATACCTGAGAATACTTCAAATAGGACTTATTTTGACTTTTTTACTAAATGCTTATCTAACAAATTTCACTTCTTGAAGTAATAAATGAACCTCACAAGTAAATTACATAAAATCTAGTTATGTTATTTACTTCACCCAGATCCCAAATCACCATATACATCAGGAAAGTGAGAATTAAGAGGATGAAGTTACAGGATTTAGCTCAAAGCTTGTCTTATTAGCCAACCAAAACCCCAGCTCCTCTTTTAAACATTTTCATTTGTACTTTAATCTTCTAGAGCTGGATTACTACTCATTGCCTCATTATTTTAGAAGTCACAGTTCACAATAATGTTGCAAACTCAGAATATTTCCAAGGACTGCAAATACATGTGTGATATGTTTGAGAAAAGACTACAGGAAAATGAATGGGGATGGTAATTTTTGTGAAGCTGGAGAAGAGCAGTGATCCTCTCTTCAGCTGCAAAAATTACGTTACATACGCAGATAAAAGGTACTGTCAAAAGTGGAGACATCTACTCATTGCTTAGCATGCAGGGGGCACATCAAGAAAGGACTTACAGCCACAAATGAACATAAAAATTTGGCAATAATGAAAGGAAACACTCTTACTCAAACAAGCAAAACATATAAAAGTGCTTCTCCAAATACACTGCAGAATATGAGGAGCTTCAAATGGAAGAAGCTACATTCAGTTCACAGCATGACATCTCATCAGCAAGACCTACAAACTTCTCTAATTTATGAACCAGTCTTACAATCTACTGACCTGGTGCTTTACATCTTCACCTGCTGGCAGTAGCAATCTCCTAGGCTTTCCCTTTCTAAGTGTCCAAGGACATATTTTCTGCCCAGAGTAGCAGGCATATCCCTTTTCTCTTTTGTTAACTATAGTGTTTATAATTAATATTAATATTGATATATATATCTCTCTTACTCTTCCATAAAAGCAGCCAGTCTCTATGATCCAGTAGTGCTAGACACTCATGGGTGATGTAATATTGACCTTTGAATCCATTACCTGCCCTTCGTCACATTTAGCAGTAAGCTAATAACTAATACTATTAACTGCTAGTATTTTATTATTTATTATCATAAATACCTTGGCAGAGACACATTTACACGTCTCAGTGTAAACTTCCCCCTCAAACATCAAATACTCTATAGGGTGAATTCTATTCAGCCATATGCCAAAAAATTTTATTTTAAGCTTGTAACATTTTAACATGTAAGACCAGATATTTCATTGTCTGCCTAACCTAGAAATACAAAGTCAATGAAGAGGTCTCAACGAGATACATTTCCCAGTCTCAGAATATTCAAAGATAACAAACTTTACTTTTTTTTTTTTGTTTTTTGTCTACATATATCTTTACACAGATTCTTTTGCTTTAATGAAAAGCTATAGCTGGTCTATACCCAAAGTAGTTAGGATTTATATCCATTCTGGTCTGCCAATGAGCTCTTTTGGACTAATAGTAACTAAACATTCTGGCTGGTTTAGATAAAGGAATGCAAGGAAGATGCATTGAGACTGTTTAGTTCTTAAAATAATTCTTCTACATAAGATGCTATATACAGACTGTATTCACTGGCACTACTGCTTCTATATGTCTTGGATCTAACATTTGTGAGAGCATAAGGCCTCAACCCTTACACACATGAAATTTCTGTGTAACAGAGACATGCTGCATTTCCAAACTGTTGTAAATCTAGGCACACAGGTAACAAATACTGCATTTCCATTTGCAGGCTTAGTTGGACAGATATCATACTTTTCAAAATTAACAAGGGAATACATCAGCAACATAGATTTATTATCTTTATATTTAAAAGCATAACTTAAAATTAAGTAAATCTTTCTATTTCACCACTTTCACTATTCTAGTTCATTATCTGAGGCCAAATCCTGCCATTCCCTAAAACACATATATATCAAAGTCTAATTCAAGTTTCATATCAGTGACCTCTTTTCATTGGTAAAATGCTTACTGATCTAACAAGCTTGATTTCTAAATGATTATAAGTAAAAAGTGAGTGTTTAAAATACGAAGAAAAAGTTACATAAGCTTCTCTTGATAATTATAACCCATTTTTCATTAAGTACTATATCTCTCACAAAAATATTTAAAGTTAATCACATTACCTAGGAAAATGTAGAGCTTGCATACTTCTAATGAAAAAATATTTGAAGGACTGCAACTGAATACATAATTGGAAGCATGATTTGGCACAATAATCACTGCAGGGACAATCTTATTCAATATAATTAATGTAATATGTAGCCATTTAGTTTATCTACCCATTTTATTATGCTGATGATAAACAATTTCCTTACCATTCTAGAAATGTTTGACTGTTTATGATAGAAAATTCAATGATGGGAAAAAATCCAGATGATTGGAAATGATAACATATTTCTAACATCAAAACACTGCTTCTTTTTAAGATTATCTTATGACTTCATCTACAAAAATATTCAAGAGTTTATGTAATTAGAAATGATGGTACAAGGAGAGTGTCAAATAAAGACCAATACATAAGTTGTCTTGAGCAGCAATTTACCATAAGAATATCATAATGAGGGTAAGAAACTTCTTATTTTTCTCTATTTCAACTTACATATGTAAGAAGGATGCAAATGAATCAGCTTGGCATCTACTGATCACATCTTCATATCTTGCCACACCGTTCTGCAGGTATTACTCCATGGTTTCAATAACACTTATTCAGTCTAGAGTCAATATTATATATTATACATATATCAAAAATTGTCAGATTCAGTAATTCAGTCATATTTGTTGTGCAAAACTCTCAAGAAGTGTGGAACTATATCACATGAGCTGACTTCTCTGTATTTTCTCAGACTTCCATTTCTATTCATGCTTAACAACTCTGTGCAATGTAATAAATATGCACTTGTTGCCCATTCATTAAACATGAAGAAAAAATGTCTCTCCACCACTTTATACCAGTAAGTTTATGGCTATATATATGGCTCTCCATCATTTGCCAGTATTAAATACAATGGTTGCAAAATTAGAAGTCTTGTGTTACATTTTCTGAATGTTTTATGGCTTTGTCAAATGTATTAATGTAAAAAACATTAATATCATTATATTTTTAGATTAGAGGTCATTATAAATGTGTATGAAATAGAAGTCAAATACAAATGTTCAGGGAAGTTGTTAATGATTCAAATTGTTCTTGCAAAAAAATGATATTGTAAGACAGGTATTTTTAACTTGCAAGACAGAATAAGTTCATCACCTCAGGTTAAAAACATTTACGCTAAATGTTAAACACAGACATTTATTCATTAAGTTAATGAACAAAAATAATTTTCCTTACAAAAAATCAGAGAGTACACCAGTTTACACTGATCACTTACAGATAATGTTTTTACTAAACTTGTTTCCAAATTTTCTTCCATCCTGAAGAAAGCATTTTTGTGGAATATTACAGATTCTTTGGTAGAGGAAATAATAAATCAGATAGACAGTATAGGTCAAATATACAACTGCTGAAGCACACGATATAAATTAAAAGAAAGTCAGGATAACACACTACTTATGTTTAGAAATTGTGAATTTAGCAAATGTAAGATTCCACAAAGATTCAAAAATTAAGAATTACAAATCACAGAATGATTGAGGTTGGAATGGATCTCATGATCTTCCAAGTTCAACCCACTACTCAAAGCAGGGGCATACATATGTTTTATATGTCCAATTTATTTAAATTTCCTCTAACCTGATTCTCCTCTACGGAAGGAAAGTCCTTATTACTCCACATGCTCCCTCTGGACTCAGAGACCTGGGATTTGTGAAGGCAAATCCTATCAGGAGAGATTGAAGTTAAAACCAGCACTGAGCACTGTAGCCCTTTCAAGTTGTTTGGTGTCCAGTACTCCATTCAGCAGCAAACTCACGTTTTCCAAATTATTCCTTTTTCTGTAGGCCTCATTTTTACCACTGGCACCCTTCAACAAATTCAACTGCATCTGGCCTTTAGCTTTTCTAAGCCAGTCCCCACACAGTCAGACAGTGTCTCTGTGTCATCTCCCAAGTTACCTGTCTGTAATTCCCTAATGATTATTTTGAGTTTTTTCAGGAGCTTCTTTTTGATCAAGCAGGACTCCATATCACTTTCCCTTGACTTCCAGATGGACAAATCTTGAGTCCAGAAACGTGACCCAGCACAAGGAATTTCCACTTTAACAACTGCCTCCCAAGCAAATTAATCTTTTCTGGATTTTTTTTTAACCTCTAATTGTATCAGGTTTAAAGAAAATGAACAAATCAACAGTTAATACCACCAGTCTATACTTTTTACTGTCTAAGAAAAATCTACATTTGAAAAATTAAAAAAGATCCGTGTAAGTCCAGCACAATGTATATGTTAAATCTATTGCCAAAACCTTCCTCTTCAAAAAATGCCACAAATGTTTTGTTGTTGTTTTTAATACAAAAACCCCTAAAATATTTAGTTATTTAGCAAGGTAAGAAAAGGCTTTGTTGTTACTCAGAACTAATAAAATATTTTAAGAACCTTGAAAATACATCTCATGCATGTAACTCCAAGTTTTTGAATTCTGCAGGGATAAGAAAGACAGTCTGTGTATTCTCTGCTACTAAAGGATGCCACAAATGTACAAGCATGTTATGAAGAGTTAGGGTTTGGTTTTAAATCAGTATTCCAAAGTCTCAGCATGTGTGACTCTGGTTTGAATAACCAAAATCTTCTAACTGCACTCAAAAAGGATTGAAATATAGCTGCGTATATAAAATTGGCAAGATCCAAACAAAAAAACAAAACAAACACAGAAAAAGCCAACCAACCAAAAACCCACTACCTTATAAAACCACAGTATGCTACTGGGCAAGTTAACATTTACCAGGTACTTTTGTGCTATTTTAAGATTCAGTGAAATCATTTGTTAGGGTTGCTTAAATATATTCTTATATTTTTGCATTAACACAAAGTTTTTCAGTTCTGATAATGGTAAAAAAACCTTGTCTCTATATGACACACCTGTTTTATTGTTCAATCAATACTGGACATTAGATCCAAGCAGTTGTCCTGTTTGCTAGATAATGATAAAACACAGGGGCTGGTATATTAAAACATTTTACAATATAACTAAAATCATGTTTCAAGACAAAAGGGAAAAAAAGGGAGGCATCAGCATTAGGCTTCCCAGGGCATTATGACGAGAGGTACACAGTGCATTGCAAATCTTCAGGTGTAAAAATATTACCTGTTGCTCTGAACACGTGGAAAGGTCACTGAATTTACAGACATATTCTGTCAGTTTCTTCACAGTCTAATTAGGTGGTTCTACTAATTATCACTAGAACAACCTCAGATCTTTGACAACTGCTAACAGCCAGTTCAAGAAGTACTAGAGGATATGGGGGGGGGGGGGGGGGGGGAGCACTATAACATTGTCCTGATCTTATATTATTCTATAGGCATCAGCTTAATGACACAATAGGCAACTACATGCACACTGTAGATTGACTTTCCTATTGATCCAGGTCAGTTTCCTATTTTAACTGTACTTTCCATTCACATAAAGGGAAGCATCTGAATGCAAGCCATATGTGATATACACTACATACCTGTGGGTAATATAGCTTCAGATAAGCAGAAACTCTTGACACATACACAATTACTGGGAGGATAGCTTGTTCCCCAACTCATAACTCATAACAACATGGAAAGGTTTGCTGGCAATGGCAGCTTCAAAGCACTCTTCTCATTCTGCCTTGGCTGAGCTAAGTGAAAAGTACCATTACAGACCATATAGGACTTTTACTTTATTAACTGAACAAAACCATACACATACTGACTGTGAGGGAGGGAAGAATACAAATTAGGTTGGATGAAAAGTATAAAACCATATACAACTGACTTTTAAATTCATCTCCTTTGTAGCCAGGCAATTACAGGCAAAGAAAACACCTCAATTACCCAGAGGCAAGTTTAGGCTCTACAGCAAGAAAATGAAAAGGACGACAAGCAATAAGTATATTTTCCAGAGATGCTCTGCCCAGAAAGGATTAAATGCACTTTCACCATTTGACAATAAGTGGATATACCCAAAACGTCTTATTTAAAAATCTGCTTATTGCAGCAGGACGTATTTTCCCATCACACTTCTTACCAAGAACTCTGGCAAGGCACTCTGCTTTTCCAGGTGGAAAAGGATAACTCTCCACCAGGCACTTCTCTCTCTGCCAGGACGACTGTGCACAGATTGGCAGTATGTTCATTCAGCACCACGCACAGAACCTCATTCATCACCTCTGAACAGAACCGGGGGGAGGAGGCGGTTCTGCTCATAGTGCTTTCATTTTTGCAAGGGAACGATGTATATATAGGGGAGTTCAAGTCTACCAGTCACAACATTTGTACCATATGCTAGGTGGTTAATCTCATGCCTTCAGTGTGCTCAGCAGTCATCCACCTTGCTCTCCAAATGTTTTTTGTTATCTACTATTAGATAAAGGCAACTCAAATATACTATGAATAGCTTGTTTCAGGTCACAGTCCTGTACTTTTTAAAACTGTGTTTTGATGTTTTTTAATTGAATTTGTTTAATGATACTTTTAGAAAATGTTTTTTTCATTGTTTTCAATTGCATTTGGTTGATATCACTTCTAAAATGTTTTTGATGCTTGAATTTTCACAAAGAAAATGCAGAAAATGATACTTGTGTAATACTAAAGGTTTCTAGCCATAAGCTAGAACAATGTAACATCATATAATGGACATCAGGATAAAAATTAATGAATCCCACCCTAACACAGTATCGTTCTAAGCTCTTGTTAAATTTCTAGCTTTTTAACTCTTTGAATGAAGCAGTTTTGATCAAAAATCATGAGATCACACTTTGTCCTGCCTACTTACACACATCAATCCCTTGTTTTAAGCTGCCTTAAGAGGAAGTAGGGCATTATAAACAACACAGAGCTCACAGAAAAATAATTCTATCCATTAAACTGATCCATCAAAAGGAACTAATCTGTGCTATTCTAAAAACATGCAAAGAAACAAGATATCTATGCTAAAGAAAGGTTTAAGTAGTCCTAAACAAGAGATGGGATTAAAGGGATTACAGGAAAGGTTACTCCTTGATATGAACCCAGAGAGTGAACTCATCAGCCATTTAAGTAGTTTCCATTCAATGTGTATAATATATAAACTGGACACGGAGAATATATTAATTTACAACAGGGAAAGCTTTCTTAAAATTTGAAAACTGCTTAAATTCCATGCAAGCATTGAATAACTAAAAATGTGTACCTCATCGTATGTGTTAATTCTCTCTCTCTCTCTCTTTTCTCAAGGTTTTCTACTCTCAGTTTCAAAATCTCTGCAAAAGGTAGATGAAGATATATTGCTAACCACATTAAAGCTAGAAAAAATTCTTCGAAATGGAGATAGAACTGCAAGCAGAGGAGCTGTACCATTGCTAAAGCATTATAAGTCTGAAGACAGCAGTGTTTTGGATGAAGAGGATGACAGAAACATGGTGAGTTTTCAGTTTTAGCTTAACTGTAAAATGGGAATTCTCTTTATAGCCCTTTAGAAAAGAAGTAGAACAATTTAAAGTAATAACCTGGTGAATATACAGAAGGTATATAAATCATATTTAGCCAAAACCTGGGGGGGAAAGGCTATATTTGTGTTTGATTCAGCATGTACCTGTATGCAGCAACAGGTTTTTAACATTACCAAATATGACTCTCTATCATGTTCCTTACCATAAAACCCCTTCATCCAAAGGCATAATGCAGGTCATTACTTTTAAAATATGTTCCTGAAAGATAAACTACTTTTAAGTACAAAAAGTGAGCACAACTGACTTTAATTAAACTGCTACTCTTGCTTTCCCATAAAACAGGACACAGGTTCCAGACATGACTTCTTAAATCATATCATGCCAATCAGCCTAGGTAGAAAGCAACTACCTTATCTTGTAGTCAAAGGAGCCGTGACTTTTCCAGCTGACACTGAAATTCCAAGTATTGAATCAATACAGGAAAGGGAGACTGCAGATAAAGAAAATTCAGCTAAATTCCCTATAGGTAGAAGGGATTTTGACAGTAAGTACATTTTCATTTTTACACAAAAATTCTCATTCTGGTAAAGCATAAAGCAATGTCTACATAGCAATTGGATAAATGTTCATTTAGAAACTTTTATTTGGGATTTCTTAGGGCTGATGAAATTTTGTATTTCCTGCTTACATCTATCCTGATTCAGTGCATAGGGGGGGGATGTATTTAATTAACATTTGCAGAAGCCATAAAGAATTCTATTTCTTCAATGATTTGAACTTTTGGATTATTTTTTTTTATAGTGCTCAGATGTATGCTGGGAAGAGTTTATCGACCTTGTTGGCAAGTCTGAAAATTAATGATCTACACCACCTTCTTTGAAGATGAAACATTATTAATTCAATGTAATTTGAAATTACTGTGTTTTAATGTGGCTATACAAATGCATCCAAAAATACTTCCTCATAGTATTGTAGAGGGAAACATAATTCATTACCAAAAAACCCATAGCTGTATTTCCAAATGTTGTACCATTATAAAAAAATAAAATACTTCTGCATAATCCAGGGTTGTATTTGTCTAATACTACACACAACCTACTTCCACTTACCTGAGTATGGAAAAAAAATAATGAATTTCACCCTTTTCTCACAAAATTTTACAACATCTAAACGAGTCACCATACCGTTTATGTCAAAACAAAACTTATAGTCGAAAAAAGTTAGTTAATTTTGACTGACCAGCAATCAACTTAATCTTCCTTGTGGTTTTGCTCTGTTTTCCTTTTACAGCAATTTTGCTGTTCAGTTCCTTCTGAGGGCTGTTTGAAGTTTTAGGTCTTTTAGCATATTTTTGCAAAAATTGTTCACTTTCCTTATCACAGATTACTTTGTCATTATTCAAATCCATCTGTTCATTCTTGGAGTTCTTGCTTCTTGGCTGACAACTCAGATTTCCCATGTCTGTATAACTTCTAGTCTGGTGAACATTTTCAGAAATAGTTCCAAGCACTGGTACATCAAGACATGAATTCATACCTTCTGTCATGTAAGAATATCAAAAAACATATGTGAAGAAATAAAAAGTTACCTGGACTTATTCATCCTTTTTCTATCACAGAGTGTTTTTTTAAATAAAAACTAGTGCTTTGTCAGTAAAATTAAACTATGCTGGCCACTCCAGTTACATTTGCTACTTGCTCATAAGTGTACCACCAATCTAAAATGACACTGCTGAAAAACATGCAACAGCAACTAACTTAGGGGTTTATAAGTTTAAGATACTGGAAAAGATACTTGAAGGCCCACGAAATTGTTTATCATATGGTATATAGTAGAGTAAATAATTTTTTACATTATCGAATGACAAAAATACAAATTTCACTTAGCTTATTTTTCTAAAAAAATTTAAAACTAAAAATGTATTAATATTTTAACTTTGATATAGCATCCATAAATATTTTTACAATGCATTTATATTTTCAAAGCATTAGCACTATAATTTTAATGCAAAGACATGTAACTGATCATAGCATACACTGAGCAATGAGACCTTTTTCTTGAAAACAAATTCATACTTTAGTTTCATAAAGCCTTATTGTTAACATTTGAAATATCAGGTATAACATTTACTTATTCAATCCTACTACAGCTTACCTGTGAGATATCCAGGTTTTAATTGTTGCTTCAGTGCAGGATGTATGCAGGTTGGAATTTGGCTACTGCTAAGGAAATTCTGATCCTTTATTTCACTCAACTCATTTTTATATGTACATGCAAACTGAGATTTGATTGAAGATTGTTTCACCTGTAAACAGCAATCTGGTATTAGCTTCGCTTATTTGCAGAAGCTGAAGACAGCATCTGCAAGAAAAGCAAAACAGTCAAGTCTCCCATTCTTCTGTCTTGAAAGTTTTTATGTAAAATACCAGAAAAATTAGTATGCTCATATAAAAAATATTGATGAAGTACTCTTTTACAAAGTGTAAAGGCTTTCAATACTACTAATAAATTTTTCTATTTAAGTCCTAAAAATGTTTTAAAATCTTTTTCACCTCTTTCAATAAGTTAATGTGTAACCTTTATAGTTTCAATTTAAGATTTTCTGCCAAAGTTCCCTCTGCTGATAGCCTACCCACTTTACCATTTTGAGTAACTGTCATAGCTACGGTAGCATATTATTATATTTCCAGAGATCATCATCTCTGAGATATCAGTTCATAAAGGCCAAGAACTGGATGAGTCTCACCACTTAACCAATTTACACAGAGAGGAAAGCATAATAACACCACCAAAAAGTAATGATAGATGATACAAACTAAGCTTTACTATACGTATATATAAAAACAAATATGAAGTATTTCAGCTCTTCCACTGGCAAGCTTCTCTTTCCACTGGCAAAATTTCCCATTTATTGACAAAATAAAGCTGTTTCCCTGTTGAATGCCACCATCTAACTTGAGGTTTGTCAACACTTAATCATATAGGGTAAGTTGACAGATATCTACAGTACTGAAAAGCACTATTGCATCTAGTTTTGCATAACAAAAAACTTTTTAAAATTTCAAAATTTCTTCCATGTATTTAATATAGCCATATTTAATGGCTACATATATCAATAACAGGAAAGAGGTTTACAGTTACTTGTTGGATTAAAATATTTGAATTATGCAATTTTACTTTTCTTAACATAAGCATGTTTAAATCTTACAATTCAGGTTTGACTCATCTTTCTTCCAACTCAAAATCTCAGATTTAGACAGACAGAATATGTTCCCAGAAAATTCCTTTCACATGGGACTTCATCTATGAAATCCAGTCACATTTTATGCCACTTTCGTAAGATACAGTTTTCATCCATATAAGCTAAAAGAATCTAGATTTTTATCTGTGAGATACAACTGATTTTTATCTGTGAGATATCTCTTCTTGATATGCAGTTGGCCGGGTGAACACACCTACAAGTCTTTTTGGAAAAAAAATATGCCATTTATTTACAGAAATGTAGGTTTTATTTCTGACTTAATATAGTACTTGTATAGTTTTACTTTAAACTCAGAGTTCACATCAAGAGTTAAAAAGTTCAACTTTTCCCAGTTGTCCATCATTCCCAAACTGCAAATTGTCTGTGCCAGATAACAGCCTGGGAAAGAAAGGCAGAATTAATACGGAAATCTAGCCAGCCTGCCTCTCAACAATTACCGTCTTTTAAAAGAAATAATCTACTATGTACTTAAAATATTTACCTAAAGATAAGACTATACACATAGATAATTTACAAGATTTTGTGTGCTTCAAGCTTAAGCCTTAGATCACCAAGTCATTGTGTAGGTTATTAACTTTATACTCTTTATACAAAGTATTTTGAAGGATGGAGAAGCTATCCCCAGAATAAGCTTAAGAATTTGAAATAATTAAAAATGCAACTGTAATTTTAACTTAATCAAAATCCTACTGTACAATTACAATATTTATAAGAGACTTATATTTTCTTCAAGCTTGAAGTTGTTTATTAGTGACAAATATTTTCCTGTATTTTCTGTTTCTTAAATACTTCAGCTTAATCCTTTAAAATTCCCTCAATTCTTAATTATTGTTCAGGAAATGACACATACCAAAAATTTTGCAACTAACTTGCAGAGTTCTATCACATATTCATATTGCATGAGGCAAATAAGCTACTGTTTGTGACGAGTCTATGAGGAACAGAGTTGGGCAAGAAAGCCCAACAGTTACCATTATACAACTAAGAACAAATGGAACTATTTTTTGAAACACGAGTCTTTCTTTAAGCACCTCCATCTGACACTTCACTAATTTAGTTTGCAGGGTTTAAAAATGGAGTGAAAGGACAGAAGTCAAGCTGAAATACTTAAAAACTTGCAACACAAACTCATCTTTTTCAGCTTCATTGAAGTCTGAAGTAGGCTCAAATCTTCCCTCTGTATTGCATCACATACCATTGAGTCAATTGCAAGCAGTATACAAACCTCAACCAAATGTGAATGTTTCAGCTGGTTCTTGTACTTATCCAGAGGGCAAATATAAATTAAAAGTGCAAGACTAAATCTGTTGAAATAGTCAACACTTCCCAACTAGTCTAGGAATGTATATTCACTAGTAAAAACATCTGTATAATATTGAGTGAGGTAGTAGTAACTAAATTTTAATAGCCTGAAGGCAGAACGAAAGAGCACAAGTCTAGTACTGAATTAAAGATAAAGCTCCACTGGAATGTTTTTAAAGCAAAAAGAGCAACTTAATGCTTGACTGAAGCACACATAATTAAGCCAGTCAACAGTTTGGAATAGCTATTAGATAATACAGTTATTTTACATTAAATTCCAGGAAATCCACTGCCCTAAGGGCACTATCCCAATGACCCACAGCTCTGTGAGAGCAAAAAGATGTTGGGAACTCAATTTGCAAATCAAGTAGTTGAACACAAATAGCATGCAATGTATTCAGACTTGCTATCCCCTCTCCTTATCCCAAGCAAGTGGGATGTTGCTGTTATCCCTATACAAAGACATTCTGCTGCATTTCAGAAAAAAGGAGTTAATTGCTACCACTATTCAGCTTGAAGACAGTATGTCAGAATTCAAGACATCGTTTCAGTCCCAATGAGTAGATAAACAAAGTAAGTCTTTCTCTCACTTTGAATTCTGTATCTAGAGCAGTTTTTCAGTCGTTCAAGATGCCAATATAAAACATTCACTTTTATGAAATATTACTGGTGCATGCTCTATTTATTTCTACAAGTTAGTTGATAATCTATTCCAGATCTCCTTCCAGCATCTGCATACAGACAGTACTGCCAATATTTAGTCAGTAAGAATGTTGAGATTTCGGTTTTATACACTGGAATGGCATAATAGAATTTGAAAATCTACATCAGTAACAACAAACACATGTTTTTATTTTCTAGCCAAACAATTAGAGTATAACTTGAAAGAGGAAAAGAGATAAAAAGAGAAAATGTCTTCTCTACATCCTTGCCCTTGTCCTTTTAGATAAAAAATATTAAAGGTATGTTGAATGAGAAAAATGAAAAAGGGAAGAGTAAGAAAACAATGAATTAAAAGTATCATTGCCAAACTAAGGCATCATGTTAGTCAAACATGAAAAATGTCCTTAATAGTTCATGTAACAGCAACCTTTCCCTGTACTGAAACTATCAATTTTTATTTTTTAGCATGACATTGCACCAGCTTTCGCTATCCCATATTAACCTAATACTGTTCTGAGAACATTTAGCCTCAAATCACCTCATTATTTGGTTTCAAAATTACTCAAAACTCACAGCTGCTCATCCTAGGAAAGTAGTTTGTCTTGAAGAAGCAAACATAGTATTTTCTACACAAATGTGGCTTGTGAACTGACACCAATAATAAAATCTTTCCTCCAGATTTTGTTGTGAACACAATCTTTTTCTTCCTGCTCCCTCTCCCCTACAGGTATTCATTTTTAGCACACTCCATATGCATTGAAACTACTAAGCAGCTTCATGCTCTTCATAATTATTTTCCACTTAGAAATAAATATTTCTTGCTACAATACATGAGACTACTACCTAAGAAAGAGTGGTTTCTATGTTACTTAGAATTATCTGCTCACTATTACAGTGGACATACAGAAAAATCTTGATAACTTCCTGTTGATAGTTTTCCAAGTCACAGTTTATTTGTACTGGAATCACAAATAAGCTAAACAATTCTCTCAAGTAACAGCATTTAAAGAACTGAGCAATGAAAAATAACAGCAGTACATGAAGCTTGATATTAAGTTATTTTATATAGGCATGAGCAAGTCACATGAGAAAGGCAGACTGGGATTTTTTTGCTTTTTTGGAGCTTTTTCCTTGGAAGGATGTCTATACACAGTAAAATTACAATGAACCTCAGGCATGCCAAGATTTGTTAGAGTTCTTGAGCCACAAATTCTTCTTAAAACTAAAACTACAGGTATGTTCCCAATCGGAGGGAAAGAGTGCCTCATATAGGAAAGGCTGTCTCCAGTTACATTAAGAAATAAACATGCCAAACTACTGAAATTCCTTGCAGCTGTTTCAGGGTAAATGTGTTAACAATGCAGTAGGATTTCTAAAACTATGTATCAAAAGGCCAAAACAATCCCAAGTTTACAAAAAAAAGATCTGTTACTCACTCATATATTGCATGCTCACAGCCTAATACTTTTGTTCCTTTCTTCTTAACTCCTAAATTCCCTGTTTCACCCAAACCCATTTCTTCAGGAACATTATACTACTTGAAGCTCTAATTAATCTTTTCTGGTGCAGAAGATTAGAAATTTATGCAACATTTTTGTTGTCTTACATTGCTCTTCAGGTTAAACAAAGATGATGATTCTAACAGACCTTCCATTCCTCCCTCTCACCAACTACCAGGACTTATATAACACCACTGAAATCAATGAGATAAGCAGTCAAACAATAGGGTATCTAGCTATTCCAGAAAATGGCAGACATGGACTCTCTTTTCATAAAGTACTCTCTCTCCTGTCCAAGTAAACTTTTTACACATATTTAGAAAGCAGAAAGAGGTGATAACAGACTTAGCTCATTAGCTGTTCTATGGACCTTTCTGATTAAGAAATTCCTTCAGCAAAATACCATTCACCAGAAGACACTTCGCTTAAACAACAGATATCAAACTTGAAACTCTAAATTGTCTCTCAAATGAAGATTTTCATTTTATCTTACCTTTTTCTGCTGGAGGGAATAAAAAAATGCAACATGCTAGTTCCCCAGACTTCTATCTCCTCAAGGGATAAGAGCAATAGCTTTGCCTCCTAGTAAATGTCTTTATAGTTAGGTAATCTTTCTTTATGTCTTCCAGTATTTAATGAAGACTGAAAGACAAAACTATTTCTTTGTCTTTCACTCTTGCCAGGAATTTTTTTTGGCACAACAGAAATACCTACATATTAATTTTATTTTAAACACCAATTCCAGTTTATAGCTACCCTTTGACTTTATCCACTCTCCATATTTTTACGTACTAAACACATATGCATGACATTGTGCCCTAGGTCTAAATATTATCAGTCTGTACTCCTCCACATAATTCTGCAGAAGTTTCTCCTAAGGAAGGAGAGGGCATAATGATGTTTCTTTCCCCTTCTCTTTCTATTTTTTTTTAAACTTTTAAAATTATTATTATTTTATTTATTTAAAGAAGTGTTTCTCCTTTAACTTTCTAGATTTTCTGGAGTTGTTTTAATCAACACATTCATCTGGATGGAAACCTGTATACAACCAAACTAATCATCACTACTGTGCTTTTCTTCCCCTCTCTAATATCATGGAAAATGAGACTTTTATAGGACAAGTTCTAATGAGAGATCATGAATTTGTACTATAGACTAACAATCTAACCACCTATCAGAGGCAGCATAGTAAAAGGGTCCTTCGGATAATTATATGGAACTAACACTACCATCACACACAGCATCAGAAACATCTAAGATGAATCATTGACATTGAGAAGAAATAGCATGTTGATACTGTCTTATTCAAAAAACATATATGGTATCACTTCTGAGTCAATTGTTAAAATGAGTGCATTATGCATAACAAAATTTACAATTGTGAATTTTATAGGCAACCTGTACACATTTCAATGAAGGCTGATATTCAATGCAAGAAGGTGATAAATATTACTCAAGCACTTGAGATCTACAGTCACAGACAAGGAATTCATTGTGCTGTGCACTGCACAGTAAAAGACATCACAAAATTTATTTCTCCCAAGAGACGTTACAATCCAAGAAATATATGGATTCATACAAAAAGGAACTGAAATTAGTCATTGTAATGGGCATCCACCTCAACACAAAGCACTGCTAAGTTTTGGGGAGAGGTTGATTTAAAGGTACTGAAAAATATTTTAAAGGAGGATAATGAGTTCTGCAGATACCTATAGGAAATCTCTTCAGCTATAAGAAGCAGTATAAAACAAAGCTGAAAGAGCTAGTCTGAAAATCAACAAATGAACAATGAAGATTGGTATTGCAGACTGAATGTAAAAGACATATCTCAAAGCACTAAATCAGAAATTATCAATGTACTGGCTTAAGTTAAACAAGTAGATCTACCCCAACTTAAAGAACAGCTTGAGGTGCAAACTAGAATGGCATCCAGTGTGTTTGATAACAGCTTTCTGTACAGCTATCTCAGTGAAGGACAAGTCAAAGCTGCAACTGTCAAGTTCAATAAAAATATATGGCAGAGCATCAAGGAACTTTTAATAAATAAGAGTTGGGTGTACTTAAGGACAGAACAGAATATATTTCAGACATGTTGTGGAGCAAAAAAGTAACAGGTAGGATAGCATCCTCAATGTGAAAGACAACAGAGAAGATAAAAATTCCAACTTCAAAATCAACAGTTGGGTAATCACAGGATAGTATAGAAGTTACAAAAAACGTCAGTTTTGACAGATGGGACACATAGTTCAGCTATACATCTCTGAACTGTTCATATAAAAGCGATAGTATGCTTCTGTTTGTAGATTTATTCATCCCCAAAGAAGGTACAGAAAGAGAAGAGAAAGACAGGACCCTATAAAAGTCTTCATAGACTAGGAAAGATAAGGAAAGAGTAGAAACATGCAAAAGCAACTGTAAAAAATTTTAGAAAGGTATAAAGAATACTAAAAAAAAGACAAAATGAAAGGTGAATATTTCACAAAAGAGAGAAAGATTTTATGTGAGAAGATAGAGATCTAAGGCATCTCTATCTTGCAGGGAATGGCAAGGAATTATCCGAGTTTTAGTTAGAAAAGTCCTTAACTGTTTGTCTACAGCAATTTTAGTAGACTGGAAGGAGAAGCAAAACTGAAGAGAACATAGGGATTGAAATAATAGTTCTAGATTTCACAGGAATATACTGTAGTTTAAATAGCAATGTTTGGCTGATACACAGAAAAGAGAATTGAAAACAATGTGAAACACTCAGACATCTTGAGAAGAGGACTCTGTGCTGCTACATGATTAAGGAACAGTTACGTTATGAAGTGCATTATTTTTATTTTCACTTTTTTTAATGGGAAAACATCCTGAAATATTTGGCCTCAGTTCCATGCTGCAGTTTCTCTCTCTGGTACAATAGGCTATGCTGGAAGACAGCCATAAAGAAGACTGATTATGAGAGACAGTTTAGCAGCCTCAAGGTTGCCCTAAGATACGAGTTGCATAGCTCTATGTAGCATTCAGTTTAACATGTTAATCACATTTCATCATCCACATAGCTAACTTAAGGGAAGAGAGTCCACTATCATAGATGTAATCTACAAGAGACTATAAGCAAGCTTTGTAATCTTCTACAATGCCAAAGAAAGTTTAGAAGTGAGCACCAGAGAGCTTTAGATCACTTGTAGAGCACTTAATGTCTGTTGTTTGTTCTCTTTGCATTTTAGTTTTCATAAAAGTCATTTATACTTCAATATAGTTACCCCCAATTATACTAGGCACCTGCTGGATGCCAAAATCCGTTGTAGAAGTTGACCGAAAGATCTCAAAAATTATTCTGTTTTGTTACAAGTACATTCTATTTCAGTAATCACAGTGAAGCAAGACTATGAGTCTTGAAGACAGAGTTCCACAGAAAAAGTCAGATTCTTCTATTGTATTAACAAGGATCATGGGAGTCACAGAATCCTTATTGGAATCAGGCATAATAAAAGCAGCACAGGAGAGTGCCATGACGACCTTTTACATGCAGTTCCTCCTCCTGAATTAGAACTCATTCAATTATTCAGAGACCTCTGGAAGAACTACTACTTGCACAAAAATTATAGTAGCTAATCTGGTGTTTTCTATTAGCAAAAAAGGTATTCTTAAAACTGCAGAAATAGTTTCATAATATGAATCAGACTCAAGACTCATATTTTTGATAGTTTGTGTCATGAAACTTATATTTTGAGAAAAAGTTTCAAATGTGACAGGTAATTAATTTAATTTTTGCACTTTGATACTGAACACAGTTGTTCATTAATCTAATTACAAAACCTCCATTTAGCTAAGAAACTGTCTATTCCAATGTCACATTTTTGTTATTTGATGAGTAAAGATGCAATTTTTAAATGTTGTTTATTGTAGAATATAGTGGAAATCCTTTATCAGGTTCAATTTTTCATAATTTCTCTATGCGTTTTAAGCTAAATTTTACCATAATTAGTGCATGTATCCAAAACACCCATCATCCAACCCACCCCCATTCCAAATAAAGCACTGGGAATACAGTTGGAGTATATTTAAAAGCACATGCTAGAAATACTGACAGTGCTTTTATTTTACTTCCTTTAAATGACTTTCTACTTCTCTAATTTGTAATACTAATTTGTAATTTATTAAAATTCCCCTCATATCCAATGGCAGAAGTATTTTTTATAATGCTGCTCTATAAGCAATCAGGATGGTTTAAAACACCTCTGTTTTCATTGTTACATACTGATTGCATTTGTGTTTTCACCTGTTGTCAGGACTAAGTTTATAAAATTTTTTATAAAAATTCTGTCCTCAGAATGTTACAGATAAAAAGTACACCTTTAAAATGCAATCAAAAATTCATTATTACACTTTCAGAATGCCTCTGTTGTCAGAACTGAAATCAGGTGCCTACGTTCAGTTTTATCTCCATTTTCACATAGCTTTGGTTTTATATCTATAGTCTTGAAATACACAGATGGTTAAATGAAGAGATGCAGATTATGTTAGTATATCTCCATTAGAGATCGTCGTTAGGAAGTACTTTCAAAGCCTCTATCTTCTGGAGCTTTAGGCTTTTCCACTCATATTACAAGATGATCTGAGTAGAGCCAATTACCACAAGTTTATCACAAGTATATTTCTTTAGCTGTGGGATACTTTTCATCCAAATATTTTCCAATTTTAACACCCATGTTCATTTTAGCATAAATTTTTAAGTGCACCTATAGTCACATAGTAATTCCTACACAGTACCTTAATTTTTTTTTCATCCATAGATTTTTGAAGACGTTGTCTAAGAGGTTTTGGAGAAGATCCGTTAGATTGTGCTGGAGATCTGAATTAAAAAGCAGTAAGAAATATTTAGAACATAAAGCAATTCGTTAAGAAAAATAGTAAGTTCATCAGAAACAGAAAGTCAAATATCACTCACCAAGCCTGACTTTGGTTTCTTCCTAAGTAACCATATGTGCTATGCTAACTGAAAACAGCATAACAAAACCAAGCCTACAGTTCTAATTCCTAGTATCATTCTGAAGCATATTTACAATACTGTAGTTCTGCAGTGCCAGCATTGTTATTATTTATAATGCTGGTGATGAGTTATCAAGTCACTATTCTACACCCCCTTGAAAAGCAGCATCTGGTTGACATGCAGAATGATTTTCCTCATATTTACAGACTTTCCAATAGAGACACTGACACAAATCCATATTTCAACATGTGAATTTTTACATACATTAATGGAAAATTTTGATGTACATAATACAAAAAATTATTGTTGCACAGAAGAGGGGATTTCTTGGTCTTGAAATAAAAAGAACTAACCTGTGCATCTGTAAATAATTGCTTCTCTGCTTATACTCATGGCTGGTCAGTGTGCATATGAGGACAGTTTTGTTTTGTTTTTTTTTCAAAAAATAACTCATTCTTTATTTATTTAGCTCATTCTGTTAAATTATTCCATAATTTATTCTTTTTTAATTACCTTAATTTTTTTTTATGTTTGTTTGTGGGTGCAGAATTTCTGCAGAACCTTGTAGTGTTTTTGCATTGCAATTTAAATGCCAAAATATGGAGCATCAAGTATGCTCCCATCTACACTGCTGTTCTGGCTCATGAGCTCTCGTTGTAAACTATGACAAAATTCTCAGTATCCCACTTTTCCAACTGATGAATACGCAGGATAAGCAACTGATTAAATCATCACTGCTTCTCAAGCACATGGTTAGATTAGTTTCCACTTTATTGCCCACAGAAATGGTTTTCAAGAGATTCTGTTTTGCCCACCAGAGCAACATGGGTATTCCTTAAATAAATTTTAAAAGCAAGAAAAGAAACGAGCAAGTGATGATGGCTTTAATGTTAATAGGATAGAAATATTATGGGAAATATATAAAATAAAAAGGAAATTAAAAGTTGCCCCAAATCCTTTATAATTGTTCAACCTGTGAAACCTGAAAAAGAGAACATTTATTGCAAAAATCTATGAAAACAGTTGATCCATCACCATGCAAAATTCAACATAAGTAATACTTTCTATATGAGAATCAACCCAGCTTTATTTCAATATCATCATTACATGTTTCTGTCTGCTAGAATTTTAAAAATACTGTGGGAAAAATAGCATGCTTATGCCTTGCATGCAGCTTTAAAAAAAAAAATAAAAGGAAGAAAATAGAAAGTTTCATTTCAGCTTTTGAGAAGTTTTGTGTTATTAAAGGAATTATTTAGGAATATAAATTCAATACTTTGAATTAATTACTTCTAAAGCAAATTTTTAAATGGAAACACAGAGAAAATAACAAAAAGATTACATATGGGAAAATAAACTCAAAAAAAAACAAAAATTGACCACTAAGAATTACCAGGGAGAACACAAGAATTGCCTAAATTACAGTATAAATTCCCAGACAGCACTATTTGCTTACACCTGCACTGAGAAGATTGTAAGTCAAACAAGTATCTTCTACTTTTGGGGAAAATTCAAGAAAAGAAATTCAACTAAAAAATAAACTAAGTGAAACCGAAGCACTCAGTGGGCTCTCTTATTCAGAAATAAGTGGTTTAACACCAATTTTAAATTAAAGAGTTAATGAAAAAAAAATTTTGGCTCTGAACAATGCAGTGTTTAATTCAAAAGAATTCATGTAGGCTTTGATTCCATTCACATAGCACTAGCCCAAATCTGATTAACTCCCATCACATTCTGGTAAATATACAAGCAAAGTAAGGTTTATTAAATTAATGAAACAATTCAAGAAGTAAGATGGATCAATTTTCCTGAATTTCTGAAGAGATGGAAAAATAAGAGATTGAAATCACAGTTATTTTAAGCTTTCTTAATAATGAAATAGAAATATATAGCTACAACTATCCACAGATATTTGAGAGGCTAGGGAAGTATATCACAATGTTGTTACAATCTGCCTTTTATATTAAAATTATTACAAGTTTATTTAGGATTCTAATTGGTGAAACTTTTTTTCACTTTACTTAGAATGCGCTTGTTCTTTGATTTCATAAAAGAGGTTGAATAATACATATAATGGAACCCTTAAAATCTTAAACTTTTAGTGATCCTTCATCTTCCAGTTTAGGACCTCTAGGTCCTATCACTGTTATTCTCTTTCCTTGCTGTTATCCTCACAGCCTTGCACCTACACCCTCTGATAGCAGTGTCATGGTGGGCTCTCACAGGGAATGACTGCCACCAACATTCCCTTTTCCCACAAATTTCCTACCCTTTTCATGGTAGCTCTCCATTTATGTTAGGGAATCAAAAAATGTGCATGCACAAATCTTAAAAAGCAGCTGGCCATGCAGCCCCTGTCCTCATGAACAGATGCTCCAATCCCTGCTAAAAGCACCAAAACCAGGGACAAGCAGGTTTGAGCAGGTCCTTATGAAGACAATACAGGTAGCAGGGGAAAAGTACCACTTGGGAATCAAACATTGTACTACAGTAGGATGCTTGTCTGGGAACCCTGGCTGCTTTACTTCCCACATGTCCACCAGAGGTAGTTTTGTCTCTACTCTCCTTCATTTTATTTTATTCTTCCCCAAAAGCAACTTCCAGTATTACAGTCAATGTATACCATCAACTACAGACCCTATAATAAAGCTTCATGCCTCTGAATTTGTTTAAATGTCATTTGTACACTGCCCTGGTTGGTGGATCATGATATGAAAAACTATTTAAAACTCTCTCCACAGAAAAATTACTATGTAGAAATCAGAATATAATCCAAAAGTGTCATGTCAGCTAGACAAAACCTCCCAAGAGACTGCACTTTGGTCATTTACTTTGTGTAATATCAATGCTTTGTTAATCATTCAGTAAAAGAATTAAAAATAAAAAACTCAACACAAGCACAAAAAAATCTTTTAGTACTCACCTGTAGAGTGTCAAAACAGAGGTGATTCCAACTAAATTTAAGCTTTCATCATCATATAAAAGTTCTGCTTTATTCTGGGTAGGAGGATTGACAGCTTCTTCATCCAGAAGCAGTAACAATACCTTTACAGTATCTCTGCCACAGTACACAGTGCCATGATTTATGGTGTGCAATTTTGGCTAAAAGTAAATAAAATTAAAAGGATCGTATTATAGGAGAGGTCAGCAAGCCAGAGCAGTCGCTCACCTCCAAAAGCAACCCATATCAGCACAGGTGTGCAAATCCCCTTCTTCCCTTAGTGCAATTTGCATTTATGGGGAACCTCATCCCAAGCAATTAGTAGAGTTCAGATCACTGTCAGATGGAGATACAAACTGATGAGCAAGTCACACCATAAATGAACAAATCTGTGATGAAACCATGCAGCAGAAATAAACATATTTTCTCACAACCAATCTGAGTGCTATGTGGTACACAAACATTCTGGTGAAGTCCAAGTTCTCTGACTAACTGAATCTGCTAAAGGAGTTTGCTAAAAGTGAGATTTCCATCAGCATTTGACAACAGAGGTACTTGGCACAATCTCTTATTGTTTGGAACAAGATTAATTCCTCACTATTTTCTACAAGAATAAAGAATTCCTTAAAGAAAATAATCCACATCTGGAAGCGCTCAATGCTATATTCAACAGTGCAGATGTAGAACTCCATAGCCACTATGGGACTGGAAGAATTGCAAGTTTTCTATAATTTTCATTAAAAGTACTAGGAGTTCCATGGAGAAATTCAGTGATTAATACACAGTAGTAGAATTTTAAAACTACAGGCTCTCTTATTTACTGATACACAGAAAGACTGAATAGCCTGACTTTGTTCAGGACAGGACCAGCTATGAACTGCATTTATCTAATCACTTAACTGATTTTAAAGCCTTGAAAAGATCAAACTATTTCTCTTTCTATTTGATTACATCAATTAGTGTATGTAGCTTTCAAGAAACCATAGCAACACATGTCAGTCAGTTTCTATAAGTTATAATCAATAGCTAGAAATAGCAATTACAGAAATGGTTGTTACTTGACTTTAAAGAATTGGCCTATTTCAGTACCATTTAATTTTCTGAAAATTGTTTCTGAACTTCATCAATCATTACATCACCACATCATGGATTTTTATAAATGTCATGTGTGTCACAGTAAATTTGTCTAAATGAGAAAAATACAAATTTGGCATAATCTTGGCTGATTATACATAAAGGAAAAAAAATAATCTTTGTAACATAATTTAAGCTAACTGTCAAAAGATGACCCTCAGAAATCTCATGTACCACAATAATACTTAGTGTACTAACCATGGACTAAAATCCTGTTGTCCAAGGCACAAATAAGACCTGTCCAAGACTCAAATAAGACAACAAAACAACAATCCATACCATAAATATTTTGTCTATTATTAAGCTTAAAATAATTTTTCAATTATTTTTTTCAATAAAATAGTTGACCAGTCCTTCAACAGTGGTGACCACTACCTACTCCAGACTATTCTGGTTAGTTCCAGAAACACAGCCAGATTCCACTTACAGTAGTAAGTTCTTCTTAGGAAGAAAAAAATCCCCATTCCAATTAGTCAGTCTTGCAAGCTTCAACACAAAGCAGAGCATCCTGCTGCATACAGGACTAACTTTTCCTGGAGCTCTAGATGCTTATAAAACATTTGCAAGAAAGAAAGCTGGGCAATGATGGAAGAAAACTGCTACTTCCAGGAGGAAAACAAGTATTTTTCCAACAAAAAATTTTAGGAGGAGGAATAATTCCCAGGAACTAGTAGAGACATCATTTCAGCTCTGTAGTTAAAATCATATTTCACATTTGCACTCACAGATATTACTCAAACTCTTACTTACAAAAAACCATAACCTAACCATAAACCATAACACATAAACCATAACTTCATCTGAATATAGAGCAATTTTTTTGAAAAATCATGACATCAGAGTTTGTGGGTTTTGTTAAAAAGTGAAAAAAACAAAAAACCCAAAATAAAAACACACACACAAAAATCCACAATTAAAAAACCAAGCTGTATACAAAATTCAGCACACAATATTAAACTTTCTTGTCCTGAGATCTTAATGGAACAATATATATGCTCCAATTTTTTCATACGAGTCAAATTCATCTGGAAAACTTACAAGGGTCTGTGTTAACTTACCCCTCTATATGCTTAATAAAATGTTTTTTCACACCAAGCTCCACAAAAATATGTAACTTTATGTCAGTCTCTTAACATTTGTCTAAGTTCCCTTTTTGACCCATCAGCACTGTAAATCACATATTTTAGAATTATTATTAAAATATACATTCATCACAAAAATTTCTCCCACATCAACGAAAAGAATTCCCCACACCAAAATCAGAAAAGCATCATCATAACACCAAGACAGATAATTTACACACATTTCACCTGTGGTCCTTTCACCACAATTACAGAAACAAAAATTGCAGACATTTATTCCACTCTCTAGCAACACTCAATCCCCATTGGGCCTGTAACCTCTCCCAGTTACTGTCTTTATCTCTAATTCCTCAGGCTTCACACTGGAGACAGCAAAGAATGGCGGTGGGTTGACCTCAGCTAGCTGCCAGGTGCCATCAATCTGCTCTATCAATCCCCTACCTCCCAAGGACAGGAAGAGAAAATATGATGACAGGCTCCTGGGGTCCAGATGGGGACAGAGGAGTTCACTTACCAATTACATCATGGGTAAAAAAAACCTGACTGAAACTCTTCTACCTCCTTCCCCCACAAGGGGCACAGGGGAATGACTCTTGTGTTCAGCTCCTAATGTTTCATCTCTAGTGCCGTTTCTTCCTCACACTCTTCCTCTGTTACTGAGTTACCAAACCTCTGTAGTCTGGGTCCTTCCCACAGGCTGTAGTTCTTCAAGAACTATTCTGGCATGGGTCCTTTCCATAGGGTGTAGTACTTCAGGAACAGTCTGTGCCAGCATATGTCTCCCATGGGGTGACAGATCCTGCCAGAAAACCTGCTTCTGAGTGGACTCCTCTCCATGGACTACAGTTTCTACCACAGGAACCTGCTTCAGTATGAGTTCTCCACAAGGTCACAGCTTCCTTCAGGGCACATCTACCTGCATGTCATCCTCCACAGGCTGCAGACAGGCATCTGCTCCACTGCAAATATCCATGGGATGCAGACAGACAACCCACATCACCATGGCTGTCTTCATAGGATGCTGAGGAATCTCTGCTCTGGCACCTGGTATACCTTCTCCTCCTCCTTCTTCACTGACCTTGGTTTCTGCAGTTATTTCTCTCAGGTATTCATAGAATCATAGAATCATAGAATTAGCCGGGTTGGAAGGGACCTCAGAGATCATCAAGTCCAACCCTTGACCCACCGGAGCACAGTTGCTAGACCATGGCACTGAGTGCCAGATCCAGTCTTTTTTTAAATGTCTCCAGGGACGGAGAATCTACCACCTCACCGGGCAGACCATTCCATTGCCTGATCACCCTCTCCGTGAAGAAATTCTTTCTAATATCCAACCTAAATCTCCCCTGACACAACTTAAGACTGTGTCCTCTTGTCTTGTTGAAAGTCATCTGGGAAAATAGTCCAACTCCCAGTTGGACTGGGAGAGGAGTATTGCTACTGGGAAAGGAGTATTGCTACTCCTTTCTCCCAGCTGTTGTTGTGAACCATTTTTACCCTTTCTTAAATAATATCCAAGAGGCACTACAACCATTACTTATAAGTTCAGCTTTGACCAGTAGTATGTCAGTCTCAGAACTGGCTGAAATTTGCTTTATACAATACAAGAACAGCTTCTGGTGTCTCTTCACAGAAGCCATCCTTGCAGATTCTCCCCACTACCAAAACATTCCCACAAGAGCACAATACAGCACTAGATTTGTCAAGCCAAGTATCACATATGTGACATCTGGAAGACAGTCATCTCTGATGGCCCTGTTACATCCATATTGTGGTGAGTAGGGATGCACTGTAGTCAGTATGGTGAAAAGGATTAGCTCAAAGCCCGTCATCTTTTGTTATGACCTCAAGTTTCCTCGCTGCAGAATCACAGATTGGTTTGCACAAGAAGGTACTTTAAAGATAATCTAGATCCAAATCCCCTGCCCTGGGCAAGGACACCTCTCACAGAACCAGTTTTTTAAAACACTCATCCGGTCTGGCCTTGAATGCTTCCAGGGATGAGGCACTCAGAACTGCCCTGGGCAACCTGTCCCGTCTCACCACACTCCCAGTAAACAATTTCTTCTTTAGAAGAATGACAGTAGAAATTCCCCATCCACAAGTAGGTGGGATGTTCCAGTAATCAATTAATTTAAACTCAAGAACTGTAAAAAACTCAACATAGAACCACAGATTCAAGGAAATATAATTAAGTTTGTAGGTTGCCCTCAGGTGCCAAATTTGAGAATAACATACCGTTTTTAATGGGATGACATATTAAACCACATTTCCTAACATCAGGATACAACCATCTTTGCTATATTCTGCCTCAAAAATTATGCTGGTAAAACACTTCTACAGAGTCCTTAGGCTTTGCGACCTTTGGAGAACAGTAGGAAACACAACATAATTTGGAAAAGGGTGTTTTGTGGGTTTTTTTGTTAATTTCTCAGAAGAATGTGGTTCTATTGAAATAGTTTTACCTGACTTATAACAATCCATTTTTTTTTAAATGTTATTAGTAATACAAGCAGCTAAAGACAGAATGGATAATCGTGATCCATTTTTCAGATGGGGAAGGTAAAGAAATAGTAGGATATGAAACTGAAACGGGAATACAGTGATAAAAATTGAGGGGAAATAGGAAAATGATGAAATATATGTTCACGTTGATCATCTGAAGCACATTTTTCAAACACTGGAAACACCAGTGTAGCTTGCTACTAAGGTCTGGCTTGTTTTAACTGTCATAGAAAAGAAAAAGCACATTAGAAGTCTAATAAAAATTTGTTTAAAATCTTTATGTCATAAAAATCTTATGGGGTAATTCCAGTGATTTCACAAAACCAAGCATTCTAACTCTGTACACTCATTTAAAGTGTTTAAGTTTTAAAAAGTTTCTTAGATATAAGTATGTGACAATAGATATTTTATATATGAACAATGTAGAATAAAATTAAAGCTGGTTGATGTTTTAATCATGAAAAGGTTATAATATAAACCTGAGCAGATTCAAAGTACAGAAATCACAGAAAGAAAGCCTCTATTCTGCTTTTCTCATTTGACTATTATTAATAGTTTTACTAATGTTTTAAAACACTAAAAGAGAAAAACTTACAGTTTGATTGTTTGGGCTTTTCTTTTTATTCCACTTCCACTCCATACATCACCATATCTTGGACTACTTTCATATTTAACTTTATTTTGAATGCCTTACCTTAGAAATACTTGATGCTGAGCTAATTGAAGCCTGTGTATTTCAACCAAAATTACCAATAGATACTCTCAAATCTTAATTCTACTTCCATGAGTTTTTTTGTTTGAAAATTTGTCACAGCTCTACTGCTGTGTTCAACATTAAACCTATCAGCTACAAGTATCTACATCTACAACAGCTGCATGAAAAAATAAGTTTCACTGAAGAGTATTTTGTTTACAACTTTGATGTAAGTAGTTTAAGTAAATCAGCTTTTTGAAATCAACACTATAATCCTTAAGTATAAGTCTTTTAACAAGTTTAAAACCACAGTGTAGAGGAAATGACACTTCTCTGTATTGCTACGAAAAGATAATACTCTATAGAAAGTCCTTTAAAAAATAAAGAATAAACAAAGCAGGCAAAACAAATTTACTTTCTTTCAAAGCTAAACAGAAAAAAGAACAAAAGAAGTTTCATTACCCGTGCTGGACTGACTCCAGTAGTGTTGGCAGTCGAGACTTCATGTTGTGAATCACTAATATTTTTAATCTTCAAATCCAGATATTCTACAACTTCCTCTACTGCCTGGCAGAAAGGATCCCCGTTGCTTCGGCCTTTTATCAAATGCATCTTCACTGTTGACAGAATTCGCCCCCCTGCGATTCTGAAAATAGGCACAGGGTCATCTCCACATTAATCTTGGCAGCTCTTTAGTATACCTATTAGTGTGGAACAGAGCTAGTATTCACAGTTAATCAAAACTCTTCAGAGAATAGCTTTGATCTTTTAAATCAAACAGCAGTGTAGAAGAATTGCCCAACATAATAGTGCACTAAAAAAAATTATTATAGGAAAAGGTAATTAATTTAGCATTTAGTAATATTCTGAGCTACAACACAGAAGTAACTTCTCCATACAAGTTCAAAGTAAAGCACTTTCTTTAAACTTACAATTACTGTTTTGCTCATAAGCTCTTAAGTGTAAAAAAAAGTTTCACTAGAATATGCATTCCAATTTAACAACCTATTAGATTTTAATCTTTTGTGTGCTTCAAAATAACAAACGGCTTTCAATTTAATTTAAATAGAAAGTAATCAGACTAAATGTGCAATGTTTGCCATAAAGGCACACGCTACTGATCTTTTTTCATCAACTCTAAAAAATTCCTACAGAAAATAATTTAGTACATGAATTATGTAATCTCCATACAGTTTAGCACTAAAAAAATATTAAAAATTGAATCTGATTGATATAGGGGCTTTATTGCAATTCTTCACATAGAAGAATAAGAAAGCATTTATCAGAGCACATAAACTATGCTTTGACTGTAATTTCATGCTGTGGTCCTGTAACTTGAGCCATCCCTATTTCATGTATGATAGGCTACTTTTGGGATAACTTTTGAATTAGAACTGCCAGGTTTTTCCCCAGTGAAACTCCTGAGTGATTAGCAGCTTCATCTGCACAGATGACACTCTAATATATAGTATTGAGGTACTGAGAGAAGTGTACCATCTCCTGCTCTCTCAGACTAGTAAAATCGACATATTCTATAAAAAACTGAAACATAACAGGCCACAAGGCAGACTGAATTATCCTGAGTGTACATAAATATACAAATGTATATATACATTTATATATATATATATATATATGTATATGTATATATGTCAATTCTTGAAGAATTACAAGAAACCCCAAAGACCTTGTATCAAAAAAATGTCTACAGGGACTGAGGCTCTTATTACAGTCCTCCGTGACTTACCCAGACCTGGTGAATAAGAAGAATTTCACTGGTTAATTATAAAGTGCATCTCTCCATCCAGGGGCTGGAAGTGCTGTCCTGAACAATATTGCTTAATTTAAATAATAGCAATAAACTAAACCTTATAATGAGAGTGAGCATAGTCCCATCTCAAGAATGGAAAATCCAAGTGTTAGGTGTAAATTGCTCAGTTTGCAAGTGTAACGTGTAGGTGCAAAAGCCATATGGAGGTATGAAGGTAGGAATTGCCAGTCATGAAGCACACTACTGTGAACCATAACTAGGAACTAGGTTAAATAAATTGGCTAGGGGGATCCCAGATCTTGTCAGAGATCTTCAAAAACTACATTTTATCTTGAGTACTTTAATGAAGACAGTGAAATAGAAAATAAACCCGTTGAGTTGAAAGCTCAAGAATTTTGTCCAGTACCTACACAAATCATCAAGTGACAGCCAGTTATTTTTGACATCAATTGAGCTTCAGCAAATACAAGAACCACTTAGCCCTCCTACATCATAATGCATCTCTTCTGAGATAGTTTCATGCTGTTTGGAAACTTTATCAACAGTTCTTTGGTCTTGTCAGAACATGAATCCATTTCAAACCAACAAAACTGATTATAATCAAGATTCAACTCACCCTACCAAGCAATCCTTTATCTTATGTTTAACACAACATACATATATATTGACTGCATCATTTCCCTGTGACATTTTGCCTTCAGCTTTTTCTCCTGAACTTTTTCAGAGTGCAGCAGTCTATATTTTATTTTTAGCTCTAATTTATAGGCTTGGTTATTTTAAATGATTCCTTCTCCTTTTGTTTTTTTGGGAGAAGGGGTTTTGGGATTCGGGGTTTTTTATTTTAGTGGGGGTTTTTCTTGGGGGGGGAGGTTGTGTGTGTGGTTTTGTTTTGGTTTTTTATTTACAGCTATTTTAATTTTGAATACCAGCTGATAACACATGTATGAATAAAGAAATAAAATCATAACACAAGGCACAAATGATCCATTCTTCAGAAATTATTCCCAGGAGAAACAGGTAAAACTTTGTGTTTAGAAAATATCATGAACTGAAATCAGATTAAGACAGCACTCTGGAGAAGTGTCAAACATTTTCTCTGTTTGTACAGAGTATATATTGATTGCCAGTGTCAGAGGCAAGATCATGTGCTTGTTGAACTTTCTTTTGAAGTTGTACAATCACATTTCATATTCTCAAAGTAACACAGATTCTCTGCAGTGACAGTCGTGATGCAAAAAAAATTAAAACAAGAAAAAAATCCTGCAGTCACCATGTTGTTTGAGAAAAAAAATCCATTGAAGCTAGATGTTTGCAATAGTAAGTTCAGTTATGAGACTGATTTCCTGTCAGATATTTTTTCAGTTTTATAAAACCTAAGTATAACATCAAGCAAAAACAATAAAAGCAATAATGTTCGTTCTGAACTTCTGCTTTAAGAATTTTCTTTTGTAGTCAATCTGCTTCATTATCTATTGCAATAATCCATCTTCCCTTTCCAATTAACCTACACTTCCCTTTTCCAGGCTGTAAGAACCACAGCCAGTTTCCTGAAACATCTAATAATTAGATAGAATAGCCAAATATAAAAAGGGTAGCCTGTTAAATCTTGCCTTTAATAGCAGAATTACTGGTTTTACCTTTCCATTTTTCCCCCCTTAAGAGTTTGGTTCAAAGTACAAATCAAAGCTAAAATGTGGCATGTTGAATGTAACCTAATATCAGCCTATGTAGCTCAGATAAGAATTTTGATTTAACTGTCTCACAGACTGTAAAAAACTTCTCCAAAAAACAAAGCAATGGCAATGGCTTTATTAGTCGAGGTGACATAACCAAGAGTGAGGTCATGACTAATTTATCAACTTCTTCCATGCCTACTGGCTTCATTCATGCTCCTGCCCATCTACCCTAAAAAGATATCTTGTACATGGAAAGAAAGGTATATTTTGTAAATGTGAAATTCTGAGGATGAATTTTAGAATTCTAGTTAGAAGAACTATCCATATTCATATAAAATATAAAATAAGCAGGCAGAGGTAGGTAGGAATAGGGCTTGATTAATAGGAAAAATTAGTTTGTTTCTATTGTATCCTGTTAAAATACATGGAAGGAACTGGGCCAGAGACCTTGCTATTTTGGCTTATCCTGGTTGAACAAGACAGAAAAAAATAACGTAGAAAACCTGAAATTAACTTCAAAAATTTTTCAGGCTTTTTTCCAGGTAAAAACTAAATATTTCCACACAATTCCCAGCTTTAAATTTTACAGAGTAAAGATTATTCAGTTCACATTAGATCTGCAGGCTTGATCAAACAGAAAAATCTGTGCTTTGCCAAAATTTAAGCATCATGTATGCACTTAGCCAAAAGAAAAGTCACCATGTGAAGCCTCCATGCATACAGGTCAAGAACCATCCGGGATAGTTTGGAAAAAAAAGAAAAAAAATTAAAAAAACAAAGGGGGGCAGGGTGTGGGGAGGAATGGGCAATAGAAAGTGCTGGTGGACCCCTGCTCCAAAAAACATGATTCAGTCTTACCACAAGACAATGAAAAGTTTAAAGACAAAACAAAAATTTAAAAATCATCCAGCACAAGTTGTCATAAGAGAACACTGCTGAAGAAAAGTTCTCTCAGAGATGCACCTAGGAACTGCAGCCAAGTCTCCTGATGCTTTTTGCCAAACTGCTTTATTTCCTCAGCCATAAACCAATGCTTTCCAAAACAATAGCCTCAGATGATAAAAGCATTGTATTCAGTGAGCAGCATCTGTTCCATAAATACTGTGCTGAGCCTACTAGTCAAAAAAAAGCCAGGGCCAGTCCTTTCTGTCTACAAGTAACTTGAGGTTACCTACACCTTTATAACTTCCACACATTCTACATACATATACATGTATGTATGCTGTAATAAGAAAAATATTATAAAAACAGCACTGAGCATCAACTGATGTCATCTAATTAAGATAATTATGCCTTTAATATACCCTTTGTATGACTTTGTAGCTTTTAATTGAGGAAAAACACAAAACAAAAAACACCAAACACACAACAAGAAACTGTAAAATGAAAACATTTTCTATGCTTATTTTTTGCCTCTACTACCCAATGCCAATTAAGAAAATCTGCTATTAGAAGTAAAATTCATTTGAGCTAGTTTTGTCCCTGTATTCCTTTCTTCTTTTCAAGAAAAGATTTTCAGTCCCCCATCAAATGTACATGGTAGTGGTTGGAACACAGAAAAGGAAACGTTTATTCATATTTAACTCAAGATATAAAATGCGGATCTAATGTGTGTGGATGAGCAATGAAACACTGTGCACAGCTTATGCTGTTTTACAACAGCACAGGATATAATAAGGGATATTGTGAGGTTTGTTTCTTCATAAAGATTTCATCTACCTAACTAGAAGATTGGGATAACATTTATCTAGAACAATACAAAACACAAATGCTCTTAACAGAATAACTGTTAAGAGTAACTCTACCAAATTATTTTTCTTATTTTGCTATACACAATTTTTTAGAAATTAGTAGTTCATATTGATTTAGATTTCAAAATTTCAACAAGAAAATCACATCAGTGAACTTATCTGGCCTTTAAGACCCTACCTTAGACCATTTCAGAGTTACTCAGTTTATTAGAGCCACAATAAAAGTAGACACACGCAAAAAAAGTCCTGTTGCTAAGTATTTTTCCACAATGCTGATACAACTTCTGCTGTTTTGACCAAAAATTCTGTCCTTTAGCTTGGTGAAAGAAACTGGAGTGACTCTACCTCACAAAGAACCACTGTCTAAAAGATCCAGTACCTTCCCATGAACTTACTGCAAAAAACAAAGTTGGTGTTCTGTCAGAGTCTGCTCTCACCAAGATAAATTCTGGGTATTCTCCATACCAAGCCACGCTCCTCAAGTCTGGTGCTGAAGACACAATAAAGCTAAACAAGTATTCTTCCCAGAATAAGATTCTTGATGAGTAGCCACCCTCATTCCACGATACAGTTCCCCTGTTCCACCCTCACATATCCACCTTAAAGGTTCCCTCTAGACACAGTCACTTTCCTACAATTTACTGAAAGTTATCAGGATTGGAATTACAGACAGGGAGCTGTCAAAACCTCTTCTCAAATCTGGATTAGAGGAAAGTCATGGAAACAGATGAACTAGGAGTGTGATATCTGCAAGATGGCATTAGGATAAGATTTTTCAATCTAGCGCTGATACACAAGTGCCATGACATCACAGCGTCCATGCCTTCTTTTTAATTAAGGGACTGTCTTTCAATCTCACCATAAAGGTTACTGTACTCTCCGGCACCAGCCTAAATTGGGAACTTAAGAAAAGGATCAGAAAATTAAACTGAAATCAAGAATTCATTATATGCATATTATACAACTGAAGCATTCAAGACAACACACTTCAGCTGTGATATCTTAAATCAGATTTACCTTCAAATGAATCTTTCCATTTTCTTGCAAAGCCATTACACTATATTTTTTTATTATTATTATTTATTGCTAAATATATTTTTAAACATTCTCAGCACTAAGTTAAATTAAGACAATCAGATTAAAGTATATCAGGTTTTCCATTATAAAGTTAAATGTGTAGGTAAGGCAGATAATTCAATTCACAATTATGCTAAAGCACATTAGTCTTTGAAGTGGCAAGCATTTTCAGGGAAATTTGTATAAGAGTCTGGGGGTTTCTCTATAAAATAATTATTTTCTTACATAAACCTTTGATATTTTTTTCTATTTCTTTGAAATGCATTAAAATTCACCAGCACAGTGCTTGTTTTAGTATGGTAGAATAGTAATAAAGTATTGATTCAGGTCATCCTATATAATCAGTAACTTTTAACTGTAAATATTTAAACACGAAAATATTCTTTGTTTCAATTATGCTATGAGCTGATAAACTAACTTTCTTAGTTTCTAATTTTCTGTTTAACTTCTCAGTATTTTACTGAGAAAAAACATCACATTGCAGATACTGCAAAAATGTCATAAAAAGATCTATGCAGTAAAACACAATAAAACAAGTTAGAATGAATCTAAGCTCCTAATGGTTACAGAACTACAGCTTCACTGGAATAACCATGACATGGCTGAACAGCCTGACAGCTGGAGTGCTGCAGAGGATGAATACAATACTGGATGGATGACACACGGGCTACACAGAGCTGGGTCTGCTATTCATTAACAAGGAAGAACTGGTCGGGGATAGAGGGTGGGGGGGAGAAATAATCAATGGCAGCCCTTGATGTAGCAATCATGTAGTGGAGTTGAAGATCCTAGGGGAGTGAAGAAAACAAGAAGCACAGTATAAACTGTGAGTTCGGGAGAGCAGATTTCAGCTTCTTCAGTGAACTGGTGGATGGAATCCCATGTGAGAAAGTTCTGAAAGGCAAAGGAGCTTAAGAAAGCTGAGATGTTATTACTGACAGCATATTATAAGCACAAAATCAGTCCACCACAATAGTCAGGAAAACGTAGGACTATTACTAGAACAGCATGGATAAACAGTGAAGTGATGACAGAACTTCAGTGCAAAAGGGCTTTACACAGGATAGTGAAGAAGGGACAGGTTACAAAGAAATAATCTAGAAACATTGCCCAGGCATTTAGAGATGTTGTTAGGAAAGCCAAAGTTCATCAGAGTTGATACTTGCAGGGAATGTTACAGTAGCATCACCTGCTGCTTTTGTATCATAAGGCTGAAGAAAGAAAATGTGGGACCTTTGCTGAAAGGCTGAAGATTTTGCAACAGTTGACATAGGTAAAAATGAGGTGTTCAATGCTTTCTTTGTCTCAGTCTTCAACATGGCCTCCCAGGCTTCTGATTAGAAAAAGTCTTCAGAGAGGAAATCTCAACAGTGGATAAGGCTCAAGTTGGGGTTTGCTTGACAGAACCAAGCCCTTATAATTCCATAGAACTAAATGGACTGCAGAGTGGCTGGAGAGCAGCCAGGCAGAGAGGGACCTGGGAGTCTGGATTGACAGGAAGCTGAACAGGAGCCAGCAGTGTGCCCAGGTGGCCAAGAAGGCCAATGGCATCCTGGCCTGGATCAGAAACAGCGTGGCCAGCAGGTCCAGGGAAGTGATTCTGCCCCTGTACTCAGCCCTGGTGAGGCCACACCTCGAGTCCTGTGTCCAGTTCTGGGCCCCTCAGTTCAGGAAGGAGATTGAGGTCCTGGAGCAGGTCCAAAGGAGGGCAACCAGGCTGGTGAAGGGACTCCAGCACAAGTCCTGTGAGGAGAGGCTGAGGGAGCTGGGGGTGTTCAGCCTGGAGAAGAGGAGGCTCAGGGGAGACCTCATCGCTCTCTACAACTCCCTGAAAGGAGGCTGGAGCCAGGGGGGGGTTGGGCTCTTCTCCCAGGCAACTATCAACAAGACAAGAGGGCATGGTCTTAAGTTGTGCCAGGGGAAGTTTAGGTTGGATATTAGAAAGAATTTCTTTACGGAGAGGGTGATCAGACATTGGAATGGGCTGCCCAGGGAAGTAGTGGATTCTCCGTCCCTGGAAATATTTAAAAAGAGACTGGATGTGGCACTCAGTGCCATGGGCTGGTAACCGCAGCGGTAGTGGTCAAGGGTTGGACCTGATGATCTCCGAGGTCCCTTTCAGCCCAGCCAATTCTATGATTCTATGATCCTATTAATAGCATTAGCTGATGTCCTTGTAAAGGCACCCTATCCCATATCTCTGAAAGGCCATGGTGATCGGGCAAGGTTCCTGACAAATAGATGAAAGCAAATGTTTGCAAAAAAGACCAAAATAAGAGTTTGGAAAACCACAGGTGCATCATCATCACTTCTTCCCTGAGAAAATAATGTAAGAAGTCCTCTGAGAAAACATTTCTAGGTGTGTGAAGGATTATGTGGTTGCTGGTAAATGCAAGCATAGATTTATCAAGTGTAAATTATTTCTGACCAATTCCCCTGTAATAAAATGACTGGTTTTGCAGATTAGGGGAAAGTGATGTATGCCATTTACCTTGATTGTAGCAAAGATGTTGGATGATCAAGATCAGAAGGTAATAAAGATGTATTGGATCTGGAGGCCAGCAACACATGGAATAGCATAGGGGCCTATCCTGGAATGTGTTTGTTGGTATTTTTTTCTTTTAAATATATTTGGCAGTGACTCGGTGATAAAAACACGTGCTCATCAAATTTGCAGACTACACCACATTGGATGAAATGGTCAATATAGATGAAGGCAGAGCTTCCATGTAGAAATAACTAAATAGATGGGAAGAATGGGATAACAGGAACCATATGAAATCCAACACGACATGCAAAGTCTTGGAAAAGGATAACCCCTTGCAATGATACAGGCTGGGAAGCAGCTCTAAGTAAAAGAACCTGGGAGTCTTGGTGAATGTTCAACAAGCTTACCATGAGCCAGGAGTATGCCTTGGCAGCAAAGAAGACCAACAGTATCCTTGGCTGCATCAACAGTAGCGTAGCCAGTAGTCTGAAGAATGTGATTATCCCTCTCTAATCAGCACTCCTTGGGCCAAATTTAGAATACTGAATCCAGTTTTGGGCCCCCCAGTCCAGGAAAGACACTGATAAATTGGAGCAAGATGAGCAAAGGGCTGCCAGGATGGTCAGGGAGACATGCCCTGTGAGAGGCAGCTAAGGAACAGCTTGTTCAGTCTGAAGAAGAGAAGGCTTCAGGGGGATCTGCTAACAGCTTTCCAGTACCCACAAGAAGGTAACCAAAGTTGGAGCCAGACTCCTCATGTTGGCAGTTAATGGAAACAAAAGAGACAACAGGCATAAACTGAAACAAGAAAGGTCACAACTTGATATAAAGAAAAAAATACTTTTCACCAGGAGGGCATTCAAGAAGTGGAATGGGTTGCCAAGCAGAGAATTTGAAAAATTCCAAGGATGGAGGCTGCACTGCACAGATCTTGACTGGATAAAGCCCTCGCTAACCTGGGTTGACCCCTTTTTGTGCAGGGTGTTGAACCAAATATTCCTGATGTTCCTTCCAATCAAAAATATTCTATGATCCTCAGTTTAAAAGTCCTATAGACAATGTTTTGCATACACTTGCATAACTTTTGAGCAGCTTTAGAACACAAAAATCCAGGGCTCCATGAATGATTTCCTGTTAACTCAAACATTCAGCACATGCCCATATAAAGCCTCATATGCTTTCTCTCCCCAAAATGCTGCTGCACCTCCAGTTGCAATCACAGATTCACAAGGGCAACACATAAGAACTAGCATTTTCTCTGTCAATGTGCATGATCAAGTTAAGCTGTGTAATTTCTACAGCTGACTTCAGAAGACTGCTCATGGACCTGAAATGAGGACTCACCCCAAAGCAACCCACTCTCATGCATTGAATGAAACAAGGCAGCTAACTCTAAACAGCAACTAATGTGAGCTGTGCAATAATGCCACCTAGTGATCTGTATTTACAGTGAAGTCAGAAGAAGGAAATTAATTTACTGCCCATCTACCAACTTTGCTACTCTATCAAAATAAGCAGGGACATTTAAAGTACATATGTTTATATACACACACATCTATATGAACCAACAAGCACAGTAACCAGTAAGACAAGTGCCTTTCCATCATCCAATTTTAAGTCACATACATTTTTATGAATTTGAAAAAAATCCACTAGACAAATAGAATAAATTCTTCCCAGATGCAAGAATCATTATTGTCTGGACTAAAAAGACAAGGATTTCCAGAATGATGGAATAGTACCGCACTTTTTCATTTATATCAATAGAAGAGTTTTCAGATCCTCAGGTGTAGAATAATCATCCACTTCACTGACAAATACAACATATGTTTCTTGTCAAGAAACAGACACAAAAGTAGAACATCCAAGTTGTATATTTACTGCACAAGCATTGTCCAACTCATATTTACAGAATCTGTAAACAGTTTTAGGATTAGAAGTTTTACAGCATCCTTGAAAGGTCAGTGATTTCTTCTAGTCTTAGTCTTCTGGAAAATGCAGAGAGGCAAACTTGAACTATTTCAAAATTCCAGTGATTTTTATGAATGTTTGTTTTGCTCAGTGAATACACCTTGAAACTATCAAAGTTCAATATATTTCTCCATTTCTCTTGCTATGAGGTCTGCTTACCCTTTGTAGTATTTTTTAATCATATCATTATTGTTTCACTAAATTTCCTCTCTGTCCAACAGCCTTCCCCTTCCTTCATCTCATCTACTGACCACTTTCATGGCTGAATGACTTGGGAATGGGAAACGCATTTTGCTATTCTGCAAAGATACTCGGTTGTATCTCACACAGGATCTCCTACTGTTTTCAAAATATCTTTAAGCACATCCTATCACTGAACAACATCTTCAGTTTAGTTTCTAGGTTTCTAAAGCAAATGACCTTTACAATGGAAAAAAACCTAGTGTTCCCCAATGACCCAGTACTCACTTGGCTACTTTGTATTTTATACAACTTCAAATGTGGAAGATCTCCACTGTAACAAGATGAAACAACAGACTGGTAATCATTAAGTAAACAGCCAAAAACACTGCATTTTTCTTGTGGCATTAGAAAAACCAAGACATTTTTTTTGCAGGCTAGCTCATCTCTACATCAGAGAAACAGCAAGGCATACAGACAATCCTGGCTCATATGGCTTACCAAAGACTTAGGAAAAACATCTTTGTGTTCACCAACACTCTGACATTTAAGAGTTTCTAAGCTGTATACTAGTCCTATAATGCTTGAGAACTCCAGCATTCTAATGAAAATTCTTGAAAAGATAAGACACCTGACTGGTCTTTTTCTATAAGCACTGAGCTATGATATAGATACACATAGAAAAACAATGGTAGTATTTTTACATCTTGAGGTTTTAAAGTCTATATAGAGCATAAGAGATATTAGAAACACCACACAACACCTAACTTACATTCTTGGTCACTGATAATCATCAATATCTGCATGTATACATGCAGTCTAATGTACATGCCAGAATCTGAATTTAATCTAAATTTAAGCAGGCCCACAGGATGGGAGGCAATAGAAGGATAAGCAGATGATGCTGCCTTCAAGAGAAATATCTATAAATTATGGTTATTTTATATAAATATAACAGAGCACAAGTCTTCCCCTAACTTATGTACAGCTGACTCTGGAGAGTACATCAGAAAAAGAAGTGCTCAGCCTTAGAACTTGAATGGTCTCAATATAAACTGGGTTAGGGTTTATGCCCTAGATTCAACTCAGGTAAAACATGTATTATACACCTGCACTGTCCCAGAATAAGTGGAACAGTAGATACAGCAAAGAAAGCCACAGAATGGAGAGCTGATTTCTGAAAGGACTTTCTACGCTCTAGAGAATTCTCCCAATAAGAAACTGGTAATTCCCAGCAATTATCCCACTAATTTTTCTCACATGTCTGAAAGGGTAGTTAACAAGATGTAGCATTCTAGGTTATACTTTGATGAACTGTATACACCTGTAAAAGTGGTCTTTCCACCACAAAAAGCAAGTTCATGCACATAAATGTTTTTCCACTTATCATTTTTATCAATGTACAGCACCAGATATGATTTAAAGAAAGACTAAAGCATGCATTAAATTTTAAGTCAAAACTTTTCCTTAATCCTAGATAGCATATCTCTGGCATCCAGGATGTTGAAATGAAAGAAAAAGAAACAGAATTTAAAAAAAAAAAAAAAACACAACCAAAACTACAACACTGCAAAACAACTTCTTTAATACTTCCTACTTCACATATTAATGCAATCTGAACAGTAATTTTTATGATGCTTACAGTTTACCTACAAAATGTTGTTTTCAGTGTGTCTAAATTGGACTCAGTTCAAAATAAAAAAGATTCTTTAAGATTAAGGAAAGGTCTATTACAGCTGATCTGCTAAAGTTTTGTATAGAAAAATAGTCAACTATAAATGAAAAAAATTACTAACTTCAATAATGGTCAAGAATAGTGATCTTCTCTCCAGTAGTGCCAGCACTTACCAATTCAAATTCCTGTCTTACACTTACATTTCTCTTCAATCTCAAAATTCATAAACCTGCCCAAGAGACTAACTTCAGGTCTTCAAAAGCATTCAAAATCAGTGACGTAACCAGAGACTTTCCTATATTTTCTAATAAGGTTTAAGTTTTAAACACGTTGAATTAAGTAGATTATGTTTGTTTGTTGGGTTTATTTTTTCGTTCTCCCTCAAGACACATGCACAAGAAAAACAAAAAAAAGGTGCCTAACAAGACAAAAATATAATAGAAATTCCATTACCTTGGATTTAAGATTTCACCAACAATATCTTGGAGCTTGTCCATAAAATTAACAAAGTTTGAAAGCCCTTTTATGTGGACTTTTAAAGGATCAAATAATGAAGATGCACAGCCTCTTCCTCCAAGTTCTACAGTTCGGATAAAAGATGTTGCCATCTATTAGGAGAAATATTCAGAAACATGAAACTGTAGGCATAGGTGAAATGCACACGTGTTGAAGTGAGCCTCTCCTACAGATTTCCAGACAGTGTATAATAGCTGGTTGACAAAAGAAATAATTTAACAGAAATCAATAGAATTCCTCTTAATAAAAAGCTTTGTACATCTCACTATAAATATTTGCAAGATAAATACTCAAACATTATTTAAAAAAAAAGCAAAAAAAAAACCCAAAAAAATAACAAAGCCACAAGCAAAAGTGAAAATTACCCAGCTAATTTGATATTTACATTGGCATTTTGACAGTTTAAAAAAAACTTCAACACACAGTATAGAATTTTTTTGTTGTTGAATCTTTTTGAATGCTCATGCTGACCTCAGAAAAAATTACTTAAATTCAGAGGGCTGTCTATGAGCCAAGAACAATTTTAACATACGCATGTAAAGTTGACTTCAGTAGAACATTTCTTTTCAGGGTGAAAATAAACATAATGGATCGTTAAAGTTTAAAAAAAAAACAAACATGATAGTTGAAGTATCTGTTATCACAGGTACCCAACTCTTAAGGTTTCCATTTCTTTTTATATGCTGTAAAGACACTGGAAACAAGAGATGCCCCAAAAGTAGTATGCCTCAGAGGACAATCCCTCAAATTTTTAGGCAACAATCAGAATAAAGGCTTAGCAGTTCTCCAGAAACGTGAAACTAAAGATAACAATCCAATATACTTAACACAGATGCAGTAATATTAATTGCACTTATAACTTTTGATTTCAAACTACACAGCTAAATCATAAAGCTTTTAGGACTGGAAAGAGTACAACTGGAATCATTCTAGCAAAGAAAATAAACCTGTCAGTATTTCTGCCTTTGTGCTAAAAATTTCTTGTGGATCAAGTACAGTTCATACCTTCCCAATGGAAAATATTCTGGCTTTGCAAGCTTTCTACAAGACACAGATGCCAGAAAGGATGACTTCTTAACATGGCAGAGAAGTTTCCCCTCTGGCAACTGTGAGGAAGAGGTCATAAATCCAGTCCAAACACATACTTTTTTTTTTTTTTTAATACAATATTAATAGAGCATTAGGAGCAAAAATAATATTCCATTTTCAGCCATAAAAATCTGAAAATGAAGCTGCCTCAATGACTGTCAAATAACCATACTATTTTTAGTTGGTTTGCTGTTGTCTGCATTGAGGTCACTGTACATACAAAACCTTATTGTTTTCAATATGAGGGAATAACGTTTTTTTAGACAAAGGATTCTGAATAGTCCGAGTACACCCCCCTAAGTAAAAATGCACCTCATGTACCAAACAAGATATTTTAGGAACAAGCCTCTGTGACCACTGCCCATTGATGCTCTATCTTTTTATAGTCCCATACAAGGGCATTAAGAAAGTGTATCTCAGTTTGTGGGTTTTTTCCCACCTCTGTGCCTTTGAGGATCAAATGAGCAGGAATGTCCCATATCAACACTATATTGAAGACTACTTCAGGCCTGATCATGCTATGAATGACTGGAAAGCATTATTCTCCCCAGATTCTGAGTCAAAGCTAAAAAAGCTGCAACACTGCCCTTTTGGCCTTTGTTCTTGCATGCGTATCAAAGACAGGATTTTGTCACCAGGTAATTTGTACACAGGAATGCTTCAAGTTCCACGTGTCTGAAGTTTAACAAATGGACAAATAAATGTTGTCTGTTATTTAACCAAAATACTTACAGAACATTAAGACTTAAATGCATGGTAATGTTAGTGACTTAGCTTTGTTAACGTTAACACTGCTTTATGATATTTATTTAACTCAGCCTCATAGCTCTTAGAGGTATCTACTCAGCAGCAACATCTAGTCTAATGCCATCTTCATCATTTTTTTCTTTGATATGCATATTCATGACCTCACTTTACACTATTTACCAAGATTTCAAATTTTAAAAATGATAAGAAAAATCATATCTGAGACCTATTTTTAGCATAGTACAGTTTTTCAGGATTTCATTCACTCTCTGGGATGAACAGCCTCAATTCCTGATTTTGTGGTATCAAATTTTAGAGCACCAGAGGTACACAAGAACACAATTATTTTTCTGTCCATCTTTAGCTCTAATGACCAAGCAAGCACCCATTCCTTCACAAAGAACCTCTGTTGTGTCTTTTTCACCTAAAACCATGAATTTGACTTGGCTTGCAAGTGTGAGTCCTGCATAGGCAATTAAAGCAACATATTATGTTTATAGACCTATTTTATTGCCTCTGATCTATAGAAAGTTTTATTTGACACACGTACCAGAAATATGGACATTTTTCTTGCCTGTGAGGCATGTTTTAGGTTAGTGAAGGCTTCTCTACTGAGTCCTCTGTCAGGAACATTTAGAATTTGAGCCAATGCTAGATCATCCTTAGAATTCACCAACAGGCTTAAATATGAGCAAACACACTTCTTTGCCAGGGTTCTCACCTGTATAAGAAAGCACCACACAAACTGTTATTTCACTTCTAAATTATATTCCTTTTTTAGAAAAAAAGTTAACTATATATGCTCTGATATTTTTGAAAGAGTAAAAATTTCACCTTGCATAACTTGAGAATGCTATTTTATATATGGGCATTCTGGATGTGCTGGCAAAATCAATCATGATTAAGTCGTTAAATTTACATATGTAGTACTAAAATATTTGATGGCAGGTTCTCTAGCTATTAAAACTGGCTATCACTTTCTACTTGGAAACCTCTTCACAGATATTCTTTTTCTATCCCAAGGCAAAATACTAGCACTATTAAACCACACAACAATTTGTCATGAACTTCAAATAGGCTAATATTTCAAACAACTCACCAGCTCTTTATCAGATCCAGTAATATTTAATTTTTTTTTTTTTACTCCCAGGGGATTTCATCCACACAAACTCAACTGATAAAGTCTGGACATAAATTGTGATCCAGCGTCACCCTCATAACCAAAATATAACATTGTAATTGCTTATATTGCATCACTGTTCCAGAATCTGTAATAACAACAGTCCGCCAGTGGAAGAATTTACATTTTTGCCATAAGCAAAGAAAACAAAGACCAAAAAAAAAAAAAAAAAGCCATTAATTAAGGGAGAAATAATCAGGAAACCTGTATTTTTTATGGAATTTCTTCTTATTCAAAGGCAGATACACAACAAAAATGGAGGCAGTAAAAATCACCAAGCATGGCTGTGTGACAGTTTGAAAAGATAAGTTTTAAGAAAAGGGAAAAATAGAAAGGAATATTTTTACTACATAAATCAGAACAGCAGGAAACCTATTATGCTAGTGGTAAAAGGGCTATCTAGGGAAGAAATTAAGTTCAAAAATTATTTTCTTGTTCAGAAATATTAAATTTTATCCAAATATTGAATTGAAATTGCCACTTATCATGAGAAAAACAAGTTTAGAAATTACTAAAGCTCTAGCATCTTATCTATTGTTACATAGTATTCTGAGATTCATGTTTTGAAAGTTGAAAGGGTGAAGAGCAGGAATCCAGCATTCTGATCTATCCCTCTACTGGGACAGACAAATCTTGCTTGCTTTGTTACAGCTTCCACTACAGTGGCTATTCAGATTTCTTCCACATACAAAGGAATATAATAAAATAAAATTAAATCAAAGGTTACTTCATCTACCACTTCACTTTGAAGAACCAGGCAAGTCATGTAAGTCTTAGTCAACTCAACCTCTGAACGAAAGTGTACTCCTAGAAAAAATTATTCCCTGCTTTTTCAAGACAGAGTAAGTCTTCATGAAGTACCTGCCATAATAGGACACTTTTCCAGAATGTAAATTTCTGCTTTTAGCCCCTACACACACCTACAACATACTCAAGTTATACAGAGTGGGAATACATATGTTCTGTTTTTTTAAACCAGCAACAGTTTGATATCAGTAATTGGAAAAGGAAACTATGTTATATTTCATCTTTTCCTATATACAGAGCATTACAAAAGAAGCGGGAATAATTTTACCTTCACATTCTTCTGACCCTGTTTCTTGACTGGTGTAGAAGGAGGAGAAAGAACAAAATCATTGTTTTCTTGTTCATTCATTATGCCACAAATAAATTCCAACAGTTGAACCTTTAATTAAAAGATTAAGATAAACTTAAGTACGAAGATGACTAGAAAGTAAAAGTATTATTGAAATCTGGTTAAACTATGTCTTCACAATTTTACTAGTGTTTTGATGTTACCACAGCCCTTAAAAACTCCTTCTAGTTTTAGTCCTCAAAAGTGCAAATTTATTTAGTAGACAGATGAGGGCTAATTAACTATAAAGAAACATCCTAAACAGTTACATAATACACAAACACTAAAAGCAGCTGCTTATATTTGGGAGAATATTTAATATGTTATACCATGCTTAGGAAAAACTCATTAACCCACCTAAGTTCTTTATCTTCCCCATTAACCACTTGAGTGTTTGACTGTAGGTTCTCAACTTTTAATAGGCAAGCTGCTTACAAGTGTACTTGCCATACAGTAATTTAGGTTAAAAAGGATCTATAAAGCTTACCTAGTAAAAAAAACATGCTTGGAGCAGGACTACTCTGACCAAGTCATTCAGTGACATGCTGAGCCAAGTTTTTAGTATCTGCAAAGATGGGACTCTACATGCTCTCTGGGTACCCTGTTCTGATATTTGACCACTTTTTCATAGAGAAAGTTCTCTGTTCTTATTAGGGCTGGAAGGTAAACAGTTTCAATCACGCTGTAACTAGCAATTCACGGTATGTTTATATATACCTCAGTTCATTTAATGTTCAGTTACTGATACAGATGTCCTCATATTACAATGACCATTTATTTAAATGTACAAAAAATTCAGATGATAAATTATTTCAGTTCTGCAACACTGAGTGAACAGTAAAAGCAGGCAATTAACTCCTCTCTAATTTTCATTACAAGCTAGAAGCATGCACATCTAAATACAAAATTCCTTACTTTTTTTCAGAATCAATATCCTTCCTCTTTTTACCTTCCATCCTTTATCTTTGGACCTTGAGGGTCCAAGAAGGGCCATAAAGATGATCAAAGCAATTGGAAGGCTGCTGTATTAGGAATGACTGAGAGAAATGGGTTTGTTCAGGCTGGAGAAAAGAAGGCTTCAGGGAGAAATTATTGCCATGTTCCTGTACTGAAAGAGAGGCTACCAAGATGGAGGTTTCCTTTTTAAAGGGATTCCCACAGAAAAGATGAGGGGTAATGGGGGCAAGTTACTCCTGGGGAGATCCTGATTGGACATCAGAAGAAAATCTTTCACTATAAGAACAGTGAGACATTGGAATGATCTCCCCAAGAAGTGGTGGATTCACAGACACTGGACATTTGAAAACTCAGCTTGACAAAGTGATGGGCCAGCTCATCTAAAACATGTTCTCACTTAGAAAGGTTGGACTAGATGATCCTTGCTTTCTTTCAACCTGGCATTCTATGTTTCTATGATAATTTTTGAATGAATTTGGGCTTTTAAAAAAGATTTGGTAATTTAAAATCATGTTTCCCCAGTAGAAGAGCAAAGTAACTTGTGAATAATTCAGAGCTCCTGTGTATATTTAGAAATGTTATAAATCCATAACTAGAATAAGAAGTAAGTCAAAACAATATCAGAGATCATACCAACCAAATACTTACAGGGGCTATGCTTTCATCTTCAGATATAAGTTCAAGACCAGAGCACTTCTGATATATGTCTACTAGATCTAACATACTGCTTCTCGCTAAGAAGTCATGATAGGCTTCTCTTACATCAGCATAATTTTCAGGTTCTTTCATGTTTTCGTATGATAATCCCAGTTTTTCATGTAACAAATACTTCCAATTTTCCAAGACTTCACTAAGTGATACTGTAAAATCCCCATGGTGCTAATAAAACAGAAAAAAAAAAATTGTATCCTATACAGCTTTAAAAAGAATTTAAAAACAGGTTGCATATATAAATGTAAATCGGTTTGTTATAAACATAACTACTTAGATTGTAATAAGGTCTTACTTATAGTTGAAGTTATTCCATTGCTTTGCCTTTACAGTTGTCTTTTGTTATATGCAGTATTTGTTCCTGATCTTTAAGATACCACATACATATACTGACCTTCGACGGACTACTGTTTACAGAAAGCTATTTATTTGCAGACAGTTTTCAGCGTGGTAGGAATCTACATCCCAGAGGCAGCAAGTGTTTCCAAAGCAAATTTTGCCTTCTATTTTGTGCATGGATTATGATAATTCAGTATTATGGACTTGCACGCTACTCCCCAGATTACCAGAATATTCAAATGGCATATGTCTTCTGAGAAGCACTTGTTCCCCATTTCAGTCCCTCAAAAAAATGGAACATAGAATAACCCAGTTTAAACAGACCAAAACTGCAGCGGTTTGGAGAAAGAAAAGATGACACTTTTATTTTGAAACAAAATCCTCCAGGAGTACCAAGTTAAAAGTATAACTCCAACATGGTATCTAATAAAATCTTTCCTCACCAGACAAAAGACCTGCAGACACTAGCAAAGTTTATATTAGTGCTGCAAAAATATTTTAAATTAAAATTGCTCTCCAGATACTAACCTTCATGATCAGGTACTCACTGTGACAGTGTATCCTATTACTAATGCAGACAATGTAACAACACTCCTTGATTTTTTAATTTTTTTTTAAGTGGTGTTTTGCAGTAAGCACGTGCCAACTGGCAGCCTAAAGAAGTACAAAATCTTTCATACTTTCATTCCTCGATAGACATTGCAAGTATTGTGTTCCACAAGCATAGAAACAATAAAACTATTATGAATCATCTTCACTTCTTGATAGTGCAATATGCTGAGTTTTCTTACTGTTATTTTAGGATGTCTGAAATCCAGTAGCATCATTTATTTTTTTAAGATTTTGTAGGTATTACAAATAGTCATAGCAAATATCGATAAGGCAAATAAGCTTCTATTTGAATGAAAAAATTATTTTAAATACCTGGAAAACTAGACATATTTCAGCGACACCATGCTTTCTCCTGTTTTTCTCCATGCATTTTAGAACACGTGTGTTCAAAACTTCTGTGCTTAACCACCACCCAGATGTTATCTCTAGTTCTATTTCCAGGCATAGTCCTTAAGTGCAGTATTCTTGTCTGGCATTGCCCTCAAGTTGTGTAGTTCTGCAGTCTCATCATCTCCGGCCCTACTGAGCCTTCATTGCTTGCAGATGCTCTCACACAGACATTCCCAGTCTTTATGTACATAAAGCACATAATGGTAGGAGAAAGCAGCACTTTGAATAATTTCCTCATTCCAGTGAATTCCATTTAGAAATAGATTCATATAAGCAGAAGTGTATAGACATGAGCACCTGATAGTTGCTATAATGCAATCTGTTGGAAGCAAAGCCAGTGAAGTTACAGGCTAATACCCCAAGTCTAGAGAAACCCAGTATACCTTGAATGCTTAATAGTTTGGGATGAAACACTTCTTTTTTAGGGGGTGGGACACAAAGAGAGTAGAGGTATGCTCTGATTCAGGAGGACTGCAGGTCTACAGTATGTATGGGTCAGTAAAAGAGTTAGAATTTGCAATAATAGCATCCTGAAACAAAAATTGTATTCATCCAAGCAACAAACCAAATATCTGAAGGGGGGATGCAAAAAAGATGGAGCCAGGCTCTTTAAGGTGCCCAGTGGCAGGACCACATGCAATGGCACAAACTGAAAAAACATCAGGACACACTTTCTTTACTATGAGGGTGGTTGAGTACTGGCATAAGCTGCTAAGGGAGGTGATGAAGTCTCTATCCTTGGAGATATTTGATAGCCATCTGGACATGATCCTGGGCAACTGGGACTTGATGTCCCTGCTCGATCAAGGATTTGGACAAGGTGACCTCCAGAAGTCCCTTCCAACCTCAGCTCTTCACTGATTCTGTGGCAAATTAATCATACTGAAAAACAACCAAGATGATGTTTCTTGGTAGCATCATTACAATGTGTTACAATCATACAATGCTCCTACAAATATGGTGGCAGTCTCATGAGGAAAAGAGTGAAAGATACAGTTTAAAGGAGCAACAGTGTAACAACTTGTGTTTCTTTGTTTGCCAACACGGAAACAAGATGATTTGGGAAAACATTCAAGAAACACAGGATAATGAAGAGAACATTCAGACAGCTTGCAAAATGCAGTCATGGAAGCACGGGGTATAACTAAACTACATGCCAAAACTGATCTCAACCAGAATCAGAAAGAGACAAATACAACTTTCTAAAGGCAAAATATATTTCTAAAATCAATAAAGAAGAACTTTTTCTTCCAGTCTCACAGTCCCAGTGCTAGAAGACAGATTTACAAAACAGTTAAGTCAGAGAATTTGAATTCAGACTCGGGAAAAAGCTCCTACTTCTCCTGATCCACAGGTGAAAACATAGTCAACCTAATGCAATTTACCCTCGACTGAACTTCAATGGTTAATCTACTTCAAACCTTAAGGAAGATTCTTTAAAGTCTTCCTAAGTTGTAGATGTTTACTAATGAGTCTAGGTAAAAGGAATTAACATTCACAACAGCCCATACTGTGCTACAAAGTATTTTCAGAAATATTCAAAGAGAGCTTGTTTTTCCTTTGATCCCTGATATTTGAGGAATATTTATCACACTGTTTTCTAACCTTATTCTTGGTAAAACGTAAGACTGCTATAGTACTTTAAGTTTTCCAGAGTTCTCCAAAAAGCATTATTTTTCATTTCTACTACACAAACAGATAATAATTAAAATGTGAAATCGATTTAAATCATCCAAGTGCCTAGAGAATAGGTTTTTTGTTTTGTGGTAGGCTTTGTTGTGGTTTGTTTTGGGTTTTTTGTTGCTTAGTTTGTTGGGGTTTTTTTTTTTTCAATCCAGCCAATCAATAGCTTGCTCGTACACTAATTTTTCTTGCAGAAATTGACTTTAAAATAGGATTTCTATAGGTAACATGTTGAAAATACAAAATTACTGTACTTAAACCTGAGACTTAGGGGACATGCCAATAGCTGTAATGCTCTGCATCTAAGCTTGAAGTTTGGTGCTGAACAAAATTTAAAAAGCCATTTTCAACACTGTAAATAACAGACATTCAACTGAAGAAACAACTTCAGATACAGCAGATGCAAATGTTAAAATAGTTTTACTCAGCATATGCAAGAGAAGGTTTTTACATTCTGCTAACTTGTCTTTTTAGACAAACTAGTATAATCAGAAAAAAACAAATTGAGTTTTGAGCACTTATTCTTTCTTCAGATATGAAGTAAAAGCAGTAAATTTCAAAATTAAATTACTTAAAAAGGACTGCTTTAAATTTGTTAGATCGTCTCTGAAAGAAAAGATCCTTTTAAAAGGGTTAAGGTTTTTTCTAGAGGAGAAAAGTATAAAGTGGAATAAATTTTTACATCTAGGGAGAAGAAAGCTTATTGTAAACTGTTATGAAAGAAGTAGCAATGAAACATTAAAAAAACATATTTATCATGTCTGTAATTTTTGGCATCCAACAGAATAACTCATTTTTCTTCTCAGAGCTGGCTTTGTAAAAACATTTGTAGCTCTCCCTTGAGAATCATAACAAACATGGCAAACAGCAATTGCTCCACAGCTAGTTTTGCATTATTGCCTTTTATCAGTTCCTTGAGAATTCATTTTGATGCACAATAATTTTCTAGTTCTACTTACACAGGTACTGTGAGGACACTGGGATTCTGGCTGGAATATATTACTTTATATAAAGTACAGAGGTAGAATCTTGGGATTTTAATATTTCAGCTGTAATTATTATTACAGTGTGGATGAATTGATCGTTCGTATACCTAATGTTTAGACAAGAGGTACTCCCATTGTGCACATTTTAGACTACATAGCTTTTTCTGGTGATGAATTCAGTCAAGTTAAAGATTGGCTCTGGAAATATTTCTTCCAAAATTTCTTCCAGTACAAGTGGCAATTTGAGTGCATAGACTGAAGCGAGTTTTCTGCTTGTTTGGGGGGTGTTGCTAGTTTGCAGGTTTGGTTTTGGTGCAATTTTATTGTTTGTGATGCATTTGCTGGTTGTTAGGTTGTTTTACTTTTTTAACTAAAGATTTATACTACGTGTTTTAATTTGCTATGCAACATTTGCATAAGTTTTCCAACAATGATAACTTATTTTCATCAATCATTGAGTTTATTGACCTAAAAAGATACTTAGATTATCAAAGTGACAATTGCAATTGTTGTCATTAGATGAGAAACATGCCAAGGCATGTCTGTATGTTGTAACAACTTCTAGTATGTTTCAGATGATTGTTAATGGACAACCTTTCAGCTGTGACAAGACAGCTTCTTACAGAGGTACTTCAGGGTCACACCTCCTCTTTGCCTGACAGACACTTCTTGGACATGTAAAGAAGGACCCATTTTTCCTATTGGTACCAGGTACACACTCAGAACTTACAAGTCCCCATAGGAAGGGCCTCAGGAAAAGCAGCAGCCAACACTGAACCACTGCAAGCACAACTCACACAGCCTGTATCAGGTCGCTTTATACTCTTGTTGCATAATTTCAATGCATTTCAGAAGACTCAAAAAAAGTTTAACCCCAAAAGCCATAGTTCTCCCATTCTGATCTACAGCAGAGAAGAATCATTAGATGGAAATACACAGAAGATATACAATTTAAAAAAATATAGTATTAAATATTAAAATTTAGATCTCGGGTACACACTTAAAACACTTCTATCCTCTCATCTGTCTCACAGTTCTTTTTCTAAGCCCTGATTTAACAGCATGCTTGATCATATTGATTTTAGTGCCTTGCTATGGATGGTTCAAAACGAAGGTCACCTCAGTTAGATCAACAATGAAGTGACCAGAACAGTCATTTCAAGTACCTCCTCAAAAAGTCCAGTAAGTGACCCAAGTTTGAGATGTACCAAATACTGAAATAATGCTAACCTGTTTGTTGACTTCAGCCATTGACAGTTGTAACGCCATCATCATGCAGTCTGCTCCACATACAGTAGTCCTTTCAGAGTTTGAAAATAAATGCCACTGTCGTCTGAAACACTTGATCAAGTTTAAAATTTTTTGCTGGAAAGCAATCATTGTCTACAGAAGAGATAAAAATAGTTAAGATAAATAAAAATTACTGTATTCATGCAAGAAGCCTATGCATATCATCTCCTTCAAGTCATGAATGCAAATCCTATTGTATCTTCTTGCAGATCAAGTTTCTAGCATAAACTCTTGTCACTAAACCAAAAGTCTGGTGAGACTTACCTCACTGCAACAAAGCAACTAAAAAGTGCTTAAAAATGCTTATTATATATTTCCTCCTCATGAAGACTGCTTACTTTCCTTGTACATTGCGCAAACATAAAAGAATAAACATTACCACAAATATGTCTTTTTTTCTCTGAAAACAGCAAATATGAAGGCTCCTTAGTGTCTTCTGTACTATTCTCATTCAGTAAGTGTGCAGACCAGTGTCTATCAGAATTGACTTGAACCTGGAAACGAGATTTAGTATCTTTTAAGACTTACAAACAAATATATGTCTAAATGCTTTTACTGGCCTTTTTTTTTTTTTTAACTCTGTAAGTTATCTCCCATTTCTTTTGGTAGTGACTGTCAGTATCAGTTTTGAATTTGACCACTTCACGTAGAAGGTCTTATTTCACCATCTTGCATTTGGCAAGACACAAACAAACTCTTTAAAAGACTCCTTAAAAGATTTGCCCCTTTTAAACCTGATCTTTCTTGAAACAGAGTTCTCTAACACTGCAGTGACAGTACAGGAGCAATATTGGTACCAATTACCTTTCTCTTTATTTCACCTAACGCAAATTCCACAGCAGTTTTGTTTTGTTTGGAGTTTTTTGTCGGTTTTTTTTGTTGTTGTTGATTTGTTTGTTTGCTTGGTTTTGTTTTGTTTTTGTGATTAGTATGATGATGCATGGGAAAGGGGCAGGGGAAACAAGAGACATAAGGAATACACAAAATCGTAACAGCAAGTGCAGTTACTCTCCAGAAAGTTAGAAGGGGAAACCTACTTCACTTTTTCATGTCGAAGTGAAGAAAACAAAGACAAAACAGATGAGAAAGTGAAAATCGTGGCAAACAAAAAACGCCCCGGGAGGCGTTTCTCTCTCTCCCCAAAACTCTGAGAGGTTTCAAAGGGACAAAACCTCTTACTGGGAGGGAGAGCCCACCGAAACATCCCGAACACGTCAAACAGCCCGCAAAACAACCCCTAAACCCTGGGGGCCGGCATCGGCATCCCCATCACCACCCCCACCCCTTACCTCCCCCTTCCCTCAGGTGAACACCGCCTCAGACACCCCCACCGCCTCCCAGCCTCACGCCCCAGCCCCATCCCGGGGCACGGCACGAAGCCGCCGCGCCGCCGCACCCCCGCCCCTGCCACCGGAGAACCGCATCCTCGACACCACCCACCCGCGGAGCAGCCGAAGCTCTCCCGCTTCTCAGCGGAGCCACCTGCCCAGGCCCGGGCGAGGAAGGAGCGGGGAGAGAACCCAGCAGGGTACAGCGCATCCGTTAACAGCCATAACGGCCATCGCCGGCGGTTTAAATTTAAATCGTGGGCGGCTGGCCAATGGGAGAGAGGGAGCCGTTGACCCGGAAGTAGAGGCTTGGTGCTGCTGTGGTTGGGAGGTGCTGCTGGGGCTGCGGCCTTTTGGCGGGAGCGGTGGTGCCGGGGGGTGATTTGGGGTGACGGAGGTGCGGGTGAGGCTGGGGTAGGGGATGGGGTTGCCCGTCGAGGGGTGGAGGGGAGTTCGGAGCTTCTCCCGGTCGGAACCGGGCCGGCTTCGCGGCTGGGCGGACGAGCCTGGGGCCTCGCCTGAGGACCGCCAGAGTCCTCGCTGGGGAGCAGCAGCTGGGCCCTGAAAGGGAAAGAAGGGTGGTTCGGGGAGGTAACAGGCACCCCCAGGGCTCAGTCGCCTGGGCTGTGTTTCCTAAAGGAATGAAGCTAATGGCATTCTTGGAATTGTCACTTAAACTGGTGATCTGTGTTCACGGGAAACCTTAGAAGAAGAAACCTGCATATAGGGTAAAAATTCGCATTTGGCTGTAGGAGCGTAGCAATTCAAGTTATCTGGCCGAAGTATTTATGCTGATGTGGTGGTTTACTTCTATTAATTAATAAATTTTTCAAATACGGAGGCTTCATATCTCAGTCATGCCTATGCCAACCCTGAGTGTCTCCCAAGCAATATATTCAGTCTTGGATGCTGAGGCCTTCAGATTGTTCACACGGCAAAATCTGGCATTTGCTGTGAGTTCTAAACCCGTTTTTCCACGAGGTATGTCACTGCAGTTCTGATTTCCCAGAAAGGCTTAAACTGGTGTCTGATTGTATTGGGACTAAAAGGAGTGATTCTGAAATCAGTTGGTTGTCTCGGCCCTTTGAGTCCTAGTACAGGAACCAGACTGTCTTGAAAATTGGTTGAATACAGTAAAGTACAAATTCTTTGTTACACAGAGGTATAGGTGCTCTGTCCACAGCTGGGAGTGCCTTAAGTTATGAACCCATCTTTTAATATGCATGATAGTATTCTAATTTACAGCCCTGATTAACTCTGCTTTTTGTTACACACGCATACAGTATACAAAGAAAGAAGTAAAGAAAATGTGAAGCTAGTGATGTACCATTTCTTGTCATTTGTTTGACAATTTAAAAATTCTGTATGTGACTTCTGGTATGTACAGCTGCTTAATTTCTTGTCTTGGTTTTGAGTTGGCAGCTGCGCTATATCTGCAGTTATTGCTGAAGTTTGTAGAGACAGTTCTGAATGGATACTGGTTATGTAGCTGACCTTTGATTGATGAAACCACATGCTACATTAATGAATTAATAAGTTGAAGAGCAGCTCTTTTATTCTTAAATACGATGCTGCAGGAAATTTTGTTTTGTTGTGCCACAAATACTTTCTACATTTTTTCCTTCCAGGTAAATGAGTAATGCATGCTTTTTTAAAACTTTCTGTGTAGGAATGTAGGTTTTCAGCCTGGAGAGAACGTCACTCCTGTCATCCCTCGACTTAAGCCTCTGAAAATGAAGCAGGATTCCACTAGAAACGTTGCATACACTGTGGATTGTGAAGATTATGTGCATGTGGTAAAATTCAATCCATTTGACAGTGGAGATGCATGTTCCCTCATTGCATATGGTGGCAATAATTACGTAGTTGTTGGGACTTGCAGATTTCAGGTTAGTTTGTGCTACTGTTCATTTTATTAGTTGCTTTCCTGAAACTTAATTTGGCAGCACCTCTACTACAAAAACTCCCTATTTCTTTCTTGTTTCCTTCGCTACCCGCGTAATCAGGGAAGGGTTTTACTCTTTTATTACATTAACAGGTATGCAATATTTGTTTTTCAAGAAAAAATATATACAGGTACATATATTTAAAAAATCATATTGCTATAAATTACCATCCTGCTGACATAAAGTTCCTTTTGAATAGAATCATAGAATGGTTTTGGTTGGAAGGCATCTTAAAGATCATCTTATCAACAAATTACATACTTTGTTTTGTTTTCATTGTTTCTTCTTGTTGCAATGTGTACTTACAATGCTGTTATAAGAAGCCTTAGTAATATCTATGAAGATATTGTACAAAGAATGTGCTCAGCATCTTTGTAGCTCAGTTCTGAGTTTTGTGCACTGCATGGGCCTCTGGGTTGAGACCAGATGTATGTATGTGTGTAATGTATTTTTAAATACTTAGGTATTTCAAGTAATACTTTATGTTCCAGGTTTTCACTTTGAGGGTGTTAGAATCTAAAAAGATCCCCAACATATGAAATTTTTCAAAGCTTTTCAATTTCATATCAATCTGAACTGTTGGAAGTCATCAAGATGTTCCAGATGAGCTAACTACAATATTTCTGTAGGAGGAGGATGCGGAAGTGGACGGCATGCAATATAAAACACTAAGAACATTTCATCATGGAATCAGAGTTGATGCCATAGCCTGGAGTCCAGAAACTAGACTTGATGCTTTACCTCCCCAGATAAGGTATTCATGAATATAATAAATCCTTGTCTCTCTTTTCTCTAATTCCTTACTATTGGACGAAGTTTCAAACTCATGGGTGGAATCTAAGTCTTTAGAAATCACTGACAAAAATCTCTGAACACTTCAGCGTAACATTTTCATTATGGGTCATTCTATTTCTTCTGCCCTTTGCTTCTCCCCTAGTGAACTAACAGTAATTTCTTTTCTTTATTCTTTATTTTAATGAACTTAACCTGTAGTTGTTTCTTTTTTTGTACATCTGTGAAGAAGGAATTATTTTTAAAACTTTGCTAATGACTAGACTATTGTAATGGCCTGCTTGATACAGCTGTAAAGGTAGTTAAGTATTATATATGCACTTGAGAACTAAAATGTTCTCAGGACCTTTAAGCTTCTTAAATAAAACGACGATGGTTGCTTGCTGCTGCATTTTTGTACAGTATTTTCTTTAAAGTATGTTAGAGATCGTTTTGTGAATTTGTATTTTGGTATTTTTAAAATCTGACAATGAGGGTTCTTTTGTGTTCTGACATTTAATTTTTTCCAAGGGAATTCTGGATGGTGGTTGTAAGATATATTTCAGGTAACTGATACTTTATTCAGACACAGCTTTGTAAAATGTTTTGCATTTACTTCCATTGAAAAGTATTATTATTATCTCGATGCACACAATTTTATAGATAAGTTCTACTATCATAGTGTTAATTGACTTAAGGGCTTTTCTTTGTTACTGTGTGCAGGTTTTGTACTGCAGCTTCTGATAGAAAGTTAAGGCTATTTACTTCAGATCTGCAGGACAAGAATGAATTTAAGGTAAGGGCAGCTAAGCTATTCTTTAAAAATTATTCAGTCTTTAGTAAGTCTAATTTTTAACTTCCTGTCCCATTTTGCTTATACTGTATGAGATGTGACAGATCCTTTATTAATCATCTCTAGGGAAATTCATTGTCCTGTAAATACCTTTCTGTCTTACAAGTGTGTATAACTGTAATTATCATCTACATGATCTTTTGATTTAAAAGCATTTATATAACAATTTAACCAAATTAAAGAAAAGCAAGTAGAGGCTCATGGATCATCTAAAATTTACTCATAATGTTCTACTGGTGAATTTCAATTACCATGTTGGATAAGGTTCCTTCATATAGAGACCTGTGAAATTATATATGGTATTGGTTATTAGACTCCTCTGTAAGAAAAGCACATTTAAGTGATATCTTTTTCATGGACAACTGGAAGCTGCAATTCAGCTCTTTCAAACAACAGAAAATTTGAAGAATATATATTGAATTTAGTAAATAACTGAAGACATGTATGCTAAACATCCATAGGCTGTCATTTGCTTATTTCTAAGATATAACAAAGAAAATGTCTGATGCAAATACATTTTCACTTCCCCTTTTAGTGTAGATGGTAGTGTTCTTAAACCAATGGTATAAAGGAAGCAAGTTTTAAATATTGCCTTTATAAGCTGCAGATTGTTTTTCTGGAGTTTTCCTTTGTAAGACATGTCAACTCCTGTGTCACTTGGATGTGTATATATTCTTCAGAATTATGCCTCCAGAAGCATGTCCAAGTTGTAATATTAACTAGATGTTTGTGCTAACCAGTTTGAATTTGTTTTACTGAAGTCTCAGCCAAGAATAAGCAAGGCTAATTAATAGTAAAACTCAGGGGAGAATATTCCTTTTTTGTTTTGGTTCTTTGAAATATGGTAATACGTCTTTTGGTGAGACTTGTGTATTGAATGTAAAGGAGATAAAAAATCTTTATTTGTGTTTTGGTAATTTGTATTAGTAAGACAATTACATTTTTCATTAGAGAAACCAAGTGAATTTCAAATGTCTCTTCTGTGGCCATAATGATAATGGAATGAATAGAGGTATGACATAAGAAATAAAGATGGATGTTACTAAAAAGCACAAAGTGTTTTACTTAAATAAAGTACTTTTTATTTTACTTCATATATACACATACTCTCAATTTCATTCTTTCATGTTTGGTCATTTTAAATGGATTTGTCAGCCAGGAGTGAGTAACTGCCTGGATAATGTAGCTACAGTCAACTTGCTGACAACAACTTATGTCTTGATGTCTTTCACTCCTTGTTGAAGTTACCTATTTATATAATATCTGTTGTAGACAACAGGCTTTAATGCTAAGTTGTAAGTTAAATCTGTTTACTTTTTAGCAGAATGTAAAGTAACATTAAGTACCTATGTCTCCATTTTAGAAGTATATTCTTCTGTTTGTAAGCACAAAGAAGGATGGATGAAATCATTAGTAAGTGTAGGTGATGGATGGCTAATAAGTAGAAATAGTCAAACACATGGAAGAACCTAGTAATGAAGGCTCTATTCTTCTAAATGCAGCATCTACATTCTAATTTTTAAGTTCATTTTGGACTAACGAAGGACTATCTGCTGAAATCAATGAGATGTCTCGTGTCTTCAGTGGACGCTGGTTCAAGCAATGGATGAGTGTTTTTTTCCATGTTAATAAGTATGAAAGTTGTTAATTATTTTTACTGGGGCTTAATTAATGAACAACTTTATGTGTTTTTACCAAAAAGCAAATGTGACAGCTGTGATAGTTTGTAACTTTCATACCTCTTCTTGGCCCTACATTATTTGGTCCTTACCAAAGGTGCTCTTCTATGCCTTCCAGAGCAGGTTACACCAGCTTTCAGACCTCCATAATGATGTGGGGTACAGCCCAGACTTAACATTAGGAATTGCCAATGGGATGTGCCGTTTTGTTCATTAGGAATTAACTGATTTGTTAATAATCAGTACTGCATACAAACCCATTCATGAACTTAAACATACAAGTTCATAGATAAAAGTTGATTCTAGTGAAGAATTCTAGTAAGCTGTTTATTACTGAATTATAATGAGATTTCAAACACATTTTAAATAATAATTTAATATAGCAAATCAGATTATTTTCTAGCTTATTATCAATGCATGATCTTTTATTACAACTAGAGAAGCAAGGGGGCAACTCTGTAGAGTAATCTGCTAAGTAATGGTTTTTCAGAATAGAATTTTTGTGATGGGCTATTGTTTTCCAGTTCTGACAAGGTTTTTTTCTGGTCTCTGACCAACATAATGACACTTTAAAACATGCACTTCTAATTTAGGAGAATTTATTACACAGTAGCCTTGACTGGATGCCTAGAAATAAATCTGAAGTGCCACATTTACATTTCCATTTGGATAGCAATTATTTTTCATGCAAAAAGTTTTGCTGGAAAACTCATTCACCTACCCTAAGGACTTGTTTCTAAACAAAAAGCTCTTACTTGCTGTTACAAATTTCCACTGCAGAAGTATGCTTATTGCATAACAAATCAGAATAATTTTTTATGATAGGTAGTGTGTGTAGAGACCATAGATCCTTAATACAACAAGGGCTGGACAATAGGATGTGATACTTAGGCTGAACAGCCACAAATGCAAATAGTATCAGTATAGAAGTGAAGTTATTTTGCCCCAGAAGGAAACAAGCAATTACAATATCTTAATTATTCAGCTCCAGCTGAGATGATTAAGCTCCTCTAGTATCTAATGTAGGTAGAAGGATTGTAGAATTTTATTTTTGTCAATTGGAAGATCATGGGTGCTATTAATTTTTGGCACTATGGAAGACTGGTAATCTTTTGGTTCTTACTCAATACAAATGAGAAGTCTTGGCTTGAATTGAATAGTAAAGCTATTGACTTTGTTTATATCAGCTCTGTGACTGGACGTAAATCTAAGAACTTGTTTAAGAATGCACTGAGACTGAGCAAAAAGTAAAAACTAAAAGTGTTACTGGGTCAAGCTTGGTGTAATGTTAAAAATAATCAAAAACCATCTAAAAATACAAATTTTTACCTAGCAATGAGGAACTCAGTCAACAGAATGTGGACTAGTGTCTTTGTCACTTAAAATGTTGTCTTTAGGATCATCATCTGTTTTTATTTCCCTGATAAAAAATGTAGAAAATAACTTCTCCAGGTCATCATAGTAGTTTCTTAGAACTGAACAATCGTACTATTTAATTTTTGTCAAGAAAAAAGTAACACATAATCTAAATTATCTGCAAAATCTCAGATGTTTACAAATACTCTGTGAGCTATGACCTTGCTTTCAATAAAGTTTTATACAGTAGTTTCTTTGTACCAGTGAGCTGATACCTCAGAAAAGCTATTTCATAAACCTGAGGTTGAACTCATGAAGAACACATGGAAGACTTTAATCCATTATGCACTGCACACTTTACACATGGGGTTTAAAGGAGAGGTACAAAATATCAGGAAAAGTTGAAGGAAGTCTGTGATGACATTCAAAAATGTAATCTCTGGACATTTTGTCTTTTATAGTAAACAGTATGTGTTGCTTGTGAAGGGGTAGACAGAGTAATATTACTCTGTTTTCCCAGTGGAAAAACTGTCTTGATGTAATTAACAACAAGGAACTTCAAGCATAGTGAGTTTTCCATTACTTTGTCAACACGACTAATCCAAAATTTATGGGTTGGATCAAGCCCAGAACAACAAGAAAAAGGTAAAATATGACTGATGGAGCTTCATAAAATCTTTTTCTTTTTTGAGGTTTCATTTGAAATTAATTGTGGCTTCCTTCTCCTGCTTCACATTTTTTTAAATAAAAAGCATATTTCATTAGAACTGGGAAGTAAAATGAGTCAGGGTATTTGGATTCAGAGTGCTGAAAATATTTAAAAGACTTGGCATTTCTGTCTAAATAGTTTAGCATCATCTTAGGATGTATTAGTTCTAGTGTAGTCCACTAGGCTTTAATAAAATTATGAACTATTGGAAAAAATTAAGTTGGTTGCTGAAAAAGTTTCTATATTGAATTGATGAGGCTTTAATAAAAATTTTAGAGGGGTGGATTTAGTTATTGAACATGCTTGAGTGATTTATTTCTTCTTATCGGTTCTGTATTTGTTCCTCAGAATAGCTAAACTTAGAGAACAGATAGTGTGTTTTCCTTACAGAAAACTGTGGAACTGGTTGTTTTTATTCAGCCTTGTGTTCCTCTGCAATCTCCCCATGTCATGCAATTATCTAGAGGATATTTTCATCCCCTTTTTATGATACCTTGCTAAACAAAACAAGAGCAGCTATGCCTTGAGACTTAAGCAGTAAGACTAAAGAGGATGGAACAGTAACAGGTACAACATCTACACAAGGATGTTTGCCTAGCTTAAAATTTTAAGTGATTTTTCTGTGAAAAAGACCATAGGTGTAGTTAATAAGAGAAGATACGTGTAAATCTTCAGATGGAGCAAAGTGCTATCTGACCTAGCTTCAGATTTTCTAATGAGATAAGAGATGATTTATTCATACATAGCCCCCATGTGAATGAATTTCAATGGACTTTAAACTTGTACTGCGCCCTAAATAAGAGGAGTTTTGCATGCTTGCTTAATGCTAATTGTGTAAAAGTTCTTTCCTGTATGTTTTCAAGGATACTGTAAACCTCAGGTAAGTACAAAACACTTAATAGAATTGGGAGAAAAAAGGTGTCTTGATATTATTGCCAAGATAGGTGAAAGATCTATGAAATATGTAACTTCTTAATTTTCACTAAAAATGGGATTTTGCTTTTATTCATAAAAACTATGGTGCTAAGTAGTTTTTGTTATAAATTATTCTCAGTACTTTGGAATAAAATCTTATGACTAAGAATGATTAGAAGAGAGAAATTACACAGTAACAAGGTTACCATTGAAATAGCTTAGTGCTGTAAATGTTTGCTTCCAAATGACAGTTCATATCTTATTATAGGAGAATGGATGATCTAATAATTCATAGTAAAATAAGAGAGTGCACTATAGGTAATTTTCTTTCCTCTTCAGCACAACAGCATAGAAAGCAGAGAGCAGAAAGCATGTGTCTGTTCTTCTCAAATGTTTACCAGAAATTGTGCTTAATTGCTATGGTTTTATATGGCTACCTTGAGGAGTTTTTTGTACTCTTGTTCCTCGTTTTTTTCTTTCTTAAAGTTTTCAGCATGCACTGATTTCTGTTTCATTTTTCACTGAAGTTTTTTCACTTTTTTTGAAAGGTAGCCTTATTGAACATATCCTCTTAGGCAACTTAGGTGCTGACTGCTTTGAAAAGGACATACACTGGACAAATGGCTGGTTTATTGGTCATTCAGGAAAAAAATTGTCTTGCTGATTGCAGGAAACCCTAGAAAAATTATTATTCAAAGAGTTCTTAGCAGTAATGGGAGTTCTTTAAGATACATAGTCCATGCATACATTCTCCTGCTCGTTTTCCTGTTTCTTTCTGAGAGTTATTATCCTTTACCTTGAAAATTCAGTGATTGAAAGCATAATAAAATCTTCTGGTGTGATTCACTGTTCTTTGTCTAGCAAGAACATCAAGTTGGCCTCTGTGGTAACTACAAGGAATAGTGGGGTGTGTTTTCACCCTACAGTATGAATCTACACATGCTTTAGGTATTTTAAAGAACCCTGTTTCTGATAAATACTTAATTTTCCCTTCCACATGAAAGGATATTTTTGCCTTACCACTCATGTATCTTTCCTTTAACAGGAAATGCATTGTGCACTGATGGCACAGTCACCTCTAAGGTTTATGTATTTCTTTTTTCTGGTTGACAGACATTTGATGGCCACTCAGATTACATTAATGATCTGGTGTTTGCTCCCAAAGAAGGTCAAGAAGTTGCAAGTGTAAGTGATGATCACACCTGCAGGTATGCATTGTGTTCAAAACATTATTGAAATAGTAGTGTTTGGCTTTTTCTTTGCAGGTATGCTTTATATGCTCACTTAAATAAGTATTACTTCTTGGTGAGTTGTGAAGACTGGTGGACTAGTCATTAACTAGGTTGCTAATTGGCTTTCTGCTTTGACTTGTGGGTGGGGATTTTTCATATCAAAATTTTGAATTAACTTGATACAATGTGAAGAAAACTATTCTGTCTTGAAATTACATACACTGTAATTTCCACTGCTGGGATAGCGTCACAGTTTAGCAGTTTGGGCAGACCAAAAGTCAGAGGACAGAATTGTTCTCTATTACCCTCCCCTTCCACTCTCCCAGGGGAAGATAAAAGGACAATAAAGACAACTGACCTAAAGTTGGAAATGAAAATTGAAACAGGTTTACTAGGACAGGGGAAAGGCAGTAGGATAAGGAACAAATACACAAATATTTACAAATACACATACAACCCGGTCTCCATACCAGCAGGGAGAGGTGCCTGAGGGCCCCTGCAGCAGGACCAACTCAGGAGGGGGAACCACAGCTCTTCCCAGCACCCGATGGATGTGGATCCTGGAGAGCAGGAGGCGAGGTGGGGGTAAAGGAGCACAGGGGAACAGCAGCGAAGCGAGGAGTGGGAGAAAGAGAGGAGGGGCTGGGGTCTGCCTGAGCTTTGATAGAGTGTGGGCAGGGAATGGGAAGGAATGGACCCCTCTGTTCTGTTCCTTTTGGATCACTCAGGGTCCTGAGACCCTCTTCTTTAGTTCCTCATCCACAAACTATGACAGATAGGAATAAAATAATGAGAATATGAGAGAGAAGACATGTATATCTCATCTCTGAAATGTACATGCCCTGTCTATCCATTTTGTCAACTGTCTCAACTGTAAAACCAGTATATGTATGTAAAGTCATTCCTTTACCAAAATTATTAGCATTACTAAGAAGTGGGATTTCCTAGCTTAATGATGGTACCATACTAATAATGAGCTGACAGTACCAATGTATGAGTATAGCTGCTTCAAAGCCATGTGTTTAGTTAATTGTAACTGGAAGTAAAAGGGGAAACATGGTTAAATAATTTGAGAAAGGCTGGTTAAGGTTTTGAAGGCAGGAGCTTTTCCTTGTCAAAAAGCCATCCCCTTCCTCTGCTAGTGCACGTGAATCTATAAAGCTCTTTATCTATATGTATAAACATGTAAATTCTTATCCCTGCAGTGCAGCTCACAGTTGGGGAGTTCAGGAGGGCACCTGTGCAGACTTTACAAGTCATTGTAGTAGCAGCAAGAGACTGAAAGCATTAACCTTGACTTTTCTGTGTAATAGCTGTGATAATTCAAAACCTGTTTGAATTGAGGAACTGTTTTAGTTTTGTCTCTGATTATATGAATTATAAATTGGCTCCTCAAAGTTACACCATACTGATTCCTATATAAGTGACCAATCAGTACTCCAGGGGGAAAAAAGTCATTTTTCACTTAAGCCATCTCCTAACTGTTAACGGGGAAGAAGGTAGTTCTCGGAATGATTAGGTAGATTACTATGTGGTATAAATCACAGTTTAGTAGCTTTAGTTGAACTACTCTGTCCTAAATAAATTGAAAATCTAGAATATGGGTGATTTTAACACCCTAGAGAACTTGGAAATACTGGTTTGCAGTAGTAGGCAGATTTTCCATAGACCTCCTGTTTATAATCCCAACAAAATTAGTATGACATAATACTACAAATGTATGACTTGTTCCAGTTTATTTCCTATCCTTGATTTCTTCATTCAATCTAAACTAATATTGTGCTTGTTCAGCAAAGAACAGTTTGAATATGTGGCCTTTTTTTGTTTATTTTATGAAATGCTCAGTGTTCCTAGGATGAAAGTGAACTGTTTTAAAACCAGTAGTCTAACTGACACTAAATTAAAAGAAAATAAGAATGATGTAATCAACGTATACTATCAAGATTTCAACTTATTAACTCTGAAAGACATTTTATGCAGTAAACCATAAAGTCTTAGGTTAAAAGCCATGGGAAATAAATAGGATTTTTTTTTTGGCTACTTGATTTCTTATTTTTTCCATTCATGCATGTGGAGCATGAAGACTTTTTTAAATTGAATTTAAAGGTTACACTTTCAGAACTAGTGGAAAATGCATTCCCTGGGACTTACCAAAATAATTCCTCAGTTACTGTGTAATATGCTTCAGGAGTAATGCAGGAAGATGAATAATTATTCTGTCGTTTCTGAGTTTTTATCCTGCAATTGTTTTTAGGATAAAACATCTGTTCATACCTTTGGAACAAAGTTCTAGAACAATTAGTAGAAGAGCATGCAGTTTTGAGTATTTGGATATTTTTTGTTAGAGCTGCACTTTTAGATCTTAATAAAGTCTTAATAGAATGCCTTGGCTATGTACAGAATATATACAAACATGTTTAGATCTTCCCTGGTTTTCACTCAGTAGTAAGTTTAGCAGAGATCTCCAAGGAACCCAAACTTTCAGTCTTCATTGCACTAACTCAGAGCTCTGTTCAGTCATTTGGTTAGAAATCAGATACTGGTTACAGTGGCTAGGGTGCTACGTTCAGTGTTCTTACCTTTAAATTCCTGCTGTGTGATTGAGGAATTCATGTTGTCCCTTGTGCATAGTCTTTGTCTGCCTTGTTGGTCTTAAAACCCAAAACTTTTTCCCAGCTGTGAATTAAAAATTTTCCCAGCTGAATTAAAAATACCTTTGCATCAAAGTAATTGCAGTAACCTCCTATCTTATGTAGATAAATTCATGGACAAGTCAAGATGTGCTGGTGTCTAAATATGTTGTATGCTCAGTAATCTCAGATTTCCCAGCACTGAGCATCTCAAAACTAATTGCCCCAAAAAGAATTGCTTTTATGAAAGAAAGCATATTTGTAAGACTCTTGAAACCCACTATGTGCAGTTGCTTAAAACTGTATTTATATTAAAGATAAAAATTACTCTTTCTTTAAAAACAGAAAATAAAATTATTTTAGTTTGATTGCAAAATTTGAAAAAAATATAAAAATCTTGTAGAAGAAGTAGCTAAGGTAAATGCTGCTATATTAAAAATTTGGATCAGTTTCATTTGTAGGTCATATATATTAGCATATTGAGTACAGTTGAAGTAAAAATAATAATAGTAATTATCTTGTGTATACTTTAAAAAAATCAAATTTAGTGTATTTATACATTTTTGCTGAAAGCCAAACTTGGTCATGGCAGGAGAAAAAAGTGAATACCTCTCAGATGTAATCTAATTGCCTTCCTTCAGATCTATTTGTTTTTTCTTCCCGATCTACCTTTCATATGCCAGTTTCAAAATTCTATGTAATATTTATGTGTAATTAAAGTAGTTTGCTTGTCCATCTTGGTATCATAAGAACATGTTTAATGAATAAGAGAAAATATTTTATGTTAACTAATGGCTATTTCATTTAATACCTTAAAATTGTAAAGCATTATACACTTCAAACCTCTGCAACACACGCATCCCATTTTTGTAATGAGAACTCTGTGTGTGTGACTCCCTATGTACCACTCTTAAAAAAAAAAGAATTGCTGGCTTTTTCATTATGATTTTGAAACACGGTATAGGAGGCTGCAGAGATTCAGTTGTACAAATCATTTTATTCTGCTACTTAATAGAGCCTCTCTGTAAAAACAACACAGGAAATGTTTTGAAAACAGTATGAGCTGAATAGACACCCCTCCGCTTGCTCTTGCAAGTTTTTTTCACTATCTGATGTTTCTTGAAGTGTTTCATGTGAGATACCATCTGGGTAAAACCCAATAGTCTATATGCACATGCTAAAAATTAACCTCTGACTGTTAAAAGGTTAATTTAGTTGTATTCATAACCACTTCATACACCATCCTCATACTGAACAGAAAGATTACTGTTAGTGTAAGGCCCTTAATAATGGCAGCATGGCAATTCCTTACCATCCAGTGCTGGACTGGTTTGTTTTAAAGAGCTACAAAGGACGTATCCATCCCTATCCATCCCTCTTTTTTTTCTTCTTTTTATTATTCCTTAAACTAAACCATCATCTTCTCTTTTTTTCTGTGTGTAATAGGAGAGAATGTACCATTAAATTCCATTCACAGATAAAGTGAAAAAAAGCCCTTGATTCGTTTCAGAGTTCTGTTCTACTGCTTATGCCTTGGCTCACGTCGCTTTACAGGGAAGGACTTAGTTAAAGTTTTATTTATTAGTCACTGCAATGTTCAGCCTTTTGTCTTGCTCACACTACAAAAGCCAGTCCATCAAGGTTAGTGTCACATCCTGGACAGCAATTCAGGGAAAAGTTTTGATATCACTGAAAACTAAATTAATTAATTAAAACTAATTAGAGTCTCAAAAATTTTTGTAGTTTTTGTCTGGTTTTAGTGGGTTTTAATCTGTGGGTTTTGCTTATGTGGTACTCTTATGTCTTAGTTCTTTTGTGTAGGTCTTCACTACACAATATGAAAGAAAGCCAGTGGTAACAATATTTTTAAAATTTTTTTAATGTGTTGTCAGGGCTTGTTGCAGTTGAGTCTTAGGTTGTTAATTCAATAAATATTTCAGTCTTTGGCTATATACAAAAGCTGCCATACCCACTTATTCCTGCCTGCAAAATTATATTTTATTTATATCTTCCTATTCCTAGTGTACTCCACTATGGATTTTTGCCAAAATTTTAAAAAATGGTATCTTCTTTCATGTTGTTCTGCCTTCATCTGTTTGTTGGGGTAGAATTCACTGGTGTCTCTTCATATGAGAAATGTCATACCAAAATATTTATCTTTTCTTAGGTATGCTGATTATAATTATCAAGCTAGTCATGCATTACAATTGATAAAATTGTGAATATGAATTGTGAAATGAAATACAGTGAAACATCAGAAAGGGGTATTTAAAAAAAAACAAAACAAAACAAACAAAAAAACCCCACCAAAACCAAACATGTTGGGCATTTTTAAGAGTAGGTCAGACAGTAATCTGAATAATGGTTCAAGTATAGTCAATCATGCTTTGTGGCTGGGAGCTCAATTAGGTGTCAAGGTTTTTTCTAGCCCCCGCCCCACTCACTAAAATTGTTGGAAATCTTAGTTTGAAAGAATTCCCTTTTTTATTTCCATCTTCTGGGATTTTGAGAAATGCCTGAAGGTTGCAATATGGTTTAGTTCTTCTACTGTGGAAAATGATGGGGTTTATTCAATTAAGTTTTGGTTTTGCTCTCGAGTGAAAATTATTCAGAATTTAGAAAGTTGGAATATAAAATAAGGATCATCTCTATTGCCACGAGACAGGATTTCATATGTTCTAATGAATACTTTGCCCACTTCAATAGAAATCCATTGTGTGATGAAATTGCAGCACATATGCAGCATGTCATTATCCATTTTCTTGCATATAGCATACGTAATGCTTCCAGTCTAGTTTGAATGTCTTTACACTTTGAGACAATTGTGGTTGTCATTTGTTTAATTATGTACTAACATCTCAAGAATTTTCTCTAACATCATTTGCAACTGTCTCTATTTTGTGATAGTTTGAATTTTGTGAGTGCTGCAGCATGGAATTTCTCAGCCCTTAGTTACTTAAAAATGAATTAATTTACTGAGCAGATTGCTTATTACTTCTGAAGCTTTACATTTTCCAAACTTAGGCCTTGATTTCAACTTTTCTCCTTTACATTTGTTGTGGAAGCTTTTTTAAAAATACAAAAAAGCCACAAAAAACAAACTACAAACCCAATAACAAGTCTATACAACAGTGGCTGGTACGGGGAGGGAGAAAAGTGAGGTCACATATTGCAGGGTTACAAAAAATAAGTATGTTTGGAGAAAAGTAGACACTGGTTTGCTTTAGTTAAAATCATGATAGTATTAGTAAACTCTCAAGGGCTTTGCATGGGAGACAAAATACTCAGTCTTTTTGGACTGGTTTACTTGACAGGAATGTGGAGAAAACTAGAGAGGGTTTTTTTCTTTAGCATCTGTAGCTGATTTGGTTATGATTACTGAGTAATTGAGTAACTGAAATACAGTTTGGCTAAATTTTTGGTCCTTGCACATTTTTTTTACTTGGGTTAGTCACAAAGAAACATTGAAAAGAGTTAATTGAACACATGTGTAATTGTAAACTTCCATACCAGCATGAACTTGATGCATTCAGACAATTCAGACTATTTTGATATGTATTGCCTGGTCCAGGTTTTTTTTTTTTTTCATAACTAAATGATACCATCTTTGTTACCTATAAAGAAAAGAAAGTATTAGGGGCATTTTCCTTTTTTCTCTCATTTCTCTTACTGGTTGTAAGAATGGTACTATTATTAGTAACAGAGAGATAAAAGTCTGGCATTTTATAAATAACAGTTAAGGAGGTAGAAGGCATAAATTTCTGTCTCAGCACCTAATAACCTCACTCACTTCAGGGAAGGAAACATGATGGCATGCTTCTTTAGCCAAAATGATTCACTGTCTTGTTATATCATAATTTTCTCCCTGCACAGTAAATACACATGGAAAGTGTTGATTTGACTTGGACAAATCTACAAGGCAAAAATTTTGGCAGTAGAATAAAGTATTGTATGTTTCTAAATTACCTAATCAAGTAGATATTTCATTTTTTAAATGGTTGTCAGGTTTTTGTTTTGACTTTTTTTAATAAGGACACTGATCCTTCAAGATTAGAGACCCTGTGTTTTCTATGGGGAAAACAAGTATTTGGTATGTTGTGGTTTGGCATAAGAAAACAACATTGTTCATTAATATATTTACTTTATTCCTATATATTTTGTCTAGACTTAAGATGTATTATGTAAGAGTTTTTTGAAGTCCATTAAATATAAAGCTCTAAGCACCCTGGTGAGATATAAACTGAAAAAGTCTGGAGGAAGTCAGCAAAAATCTTCTAGAATAAACAATAATAGTACGGAGCCACTCATCTAACTCATCAGAACACTACTTTAAAAATTGGCTGTTGCTAAGTTTTTGTATGTCAGGGAAAAAGGACGTGTATATTTTGGTGTGAAAACACATATAAATAGTTATGCAACCTTGTGATATTCTCAACTGTAATGTCTTTGTCCTACAAGTGAGCTACTGCTTTGGTAGGAAAAGAGGCTGATTAGTAGTGGCTGTTAGGTAAAATAGAGACAGATTTGGGTTTGCTGCATTTTGTAAATGAAATAGCTTCATGGCTCATTAGCAGTCATATTGAATGCATCCAAAGAAAACTCAACCATCATCTAACCTAGTTTTGGTGTTTTGGTGTGCACTGCCCTGTGAATCTATATTGAGAAATATTATTAGTGTTTTTAACTATTTATTTAACTGCATATGATATGTATTTAACTGCATTTGATATGTTCTGTAGGTACTTCTAAAGAAAAATAATTAACTGGCACATATGATTTATTTGTTGAAAGTTTGCCAAGGCCCTTTGTTGAGCTAGTATTACCCTTGCCTTAGATCCTTTTGTTTGCCTTAACCCCATTTTTAGTTTCTTGTATCTCCATTATTCAGTCTTGTCTTACCAGGAAAGAACGGAAATCCATATATTAGACAAGCAAAATACTTTAGTGCATGGTCTCATCCTGTACATGATCATGTGGAGGATTTAAGTGGCTTGGTACTAGTTTGGTTGTATAAGATAGACCAACACTGACCACTGACCTTCCTGCTTTGTATTGACTCACTGCTTTTTATGATATATTACACAGTGTTGATTTAGGAATAAAATGGGAATGTATCATCTAGATTTCATGTCTAGACAACTAACTTGTGAAAATATTTGGATATTGCCCTTTAAAACAGAGGCTCTGCCTAGTTCATCAGTGTTAAAATACATTATCTTCAGCACTGACATCTTAAAGTGATAAAGCACAAACACTATTTAATTTGGTCACTTCCTTTGTGAATGTATTGAGGGACTGAAAGTTAGTGTATTTGCAGTCAAATGGCAATAAATAATACTTTTTTTGTTTGTTTTAGGGTCTGGGATTTGGAAGGAAATGAGAAGGCCCATTTTGTTTTGCGTTCTCCTGGAATGAGTGTTTGCTGGCATCCTGAGGAGGCTTTTAAGGTTGTGTTTTCCAGCTTTTCACCCTCACCACCTTTAAAATAACAGCAGGGTAGACTTATCTAAACTGTGAGTCTTTAATGCTCTGGTAAGATTGACATTTAGAGAGCTACTGTACATTGTAACTGGATATTGGGTTGGTTCTGAAATCACTGTATGTAAATTCTCATTCTCTTTATTTTACCCTCAGTCCCTCACTCCTCCTGTCAGAAATACTCCTTTTTAATTACATATATCAGTTGTTGTTGCTGTTGTGCTGATCACAAATTAACTTACAAGAGAAAAGTTCTATTTCTTTTTTTCTTATTTGTGGTAATACAGTTCACTAATAATATAGACTCTTACAAAGCATACCAACTTTTGAAAAGGATGTGAATGAAGTTAGCAAGGGATTTTTTTGTTCTTGTTCTTGCTTAGAATATATTAACTATGTGCTGAAAAATCAAAACAAATCAATAAACTGTGATTTTATACTTACTTGTTTATTGCACCGGGGAGGATTAATCAGCTGATATATACCAAAATTTTCAGCTTCATTAAGGGTCTACTCCTTTGTAAGCATGGATTCGTTATTCGTGTTGTGGCAATCAGTAACTGCCTTAAGAAGCTACAAATAGTTGTTCAGTCTACCAGGAAAACACACACTTAAAACAGAAAACCAATCAAATAAAGTATCAAAATATTTACATAGCAATCGGGAAGAAGGATCTCTATTCCCACTACACTTCCCACCAATATCAGTATCTGGTCCTCACTAAGAAAACCAGGGAAACTGTTGATTCAGGTGGTAATCACAATTGAATGTGTTTGCTACTCCTTGCTACTGCGTAACATTGTTAGCACAACAAAATATTGCAATATTACACCAGTCTTACACCCTAGCTTGTATTTTCATTGACCCTTTTGAAACAGTAGGGACAGGATATTTTTCCTCTAAAGAAAATCCTCTTCAAAAAGTGAGTAAAACTCTACAGACTGATGGTTGCTGAAAAGCTTATTGCAGATCAAAATGCTTACTGCACCATATTATTTATTTTGCAAAAGAGCATGTTTTGGTAAAACCTCGCTTTTTCTAAACAAACTGGAATGTTACTGAAGTATTGTTTTTAAAGCTTGTTGTCCTTCCTTTCATTTTTGTTCATGGCTATCTGAGAAATGTCATCTTGTCATGGAAAAAAGCTCTGTCATTATCTAATCAGAAAGTTCTTTCTACAATACTTAATAAAGAACTACTTAAATATATTCTACTTAAGGAGCAAAAGTTTAGATATAATATGTTTCGAACTCTTACACGATGAAACAAGAGGTGGTATATAAATTCAATAAGGGTGAATCCAGATTCTGCAGTTACTTTGATCAATACTGTCATTTCCTTATACAGCACTGTAACGTTCACTTCTTTGTAGTCAGAATAGAAACATTTTAATTTTATAAGGAAAATTTCTGTTTTACATTTCTGAAAGGGTAGTACATCTGTAGTTGAGAACTGGTGCTTCTAAGTATCAAAATTATACACATAAATGCCAAAATATATATTTGTATATATTTGCATATGTATATAGAATCATGTAATCACTAGGTATAACAATGAGACAGTAGTATACCTTAAATTTTTTATTTATTGGTAGAATGGTTTGGGGTGGTTGGGACCTTTAAAGGTCATCTAGTCCAACCCCCTTGTAATGAGCCCTTTTAAGTATTGAAAGGCCACACTAAGGTCTCCCTGGAGCCCTCTCTTCTCCAGGCTGAACAGCCCCAGCTCTCTCAGCCTGTCTTTGTAGGAGCTGCTCCAGCCCTCCAGTCATTTTTGTGGCCCTTCTCTGGACCTGCTCCAACAGGTCTGTGTCTTTCCTGTGCCACCAGAGCAGAGGGGCAGGATCACCTCCCTTGACCTTCTGGTCAATCTTTTGATGTAGCCCCAGCCAGCATGTCAACTGCTCTACTCAGTTTGGTGTCATCTGTAAATTTGCTGATGGTACATTCAGTGCCACTGTCTCTGTCATTGATGAAGATGATATTAAATAGTACTTAAAGATTTGTTACATGCTAAGTTTACATTTAATGTTCTATTAATTTCTCCTGACAGCTGATGGTAGCAGAGAAGAACGGAACAATACGATTCTATGATCTAATTACCCAGCAGGCCATCCTCTCCCTACAGTGTGAACAAACACCACTGATGTCAGCAGACTGGTGTTTAAAAAACACTCTTAAAGTTGGAGCAGTTGCTGGAAGTGATTGGCTGATCTGGGACATCACTCGCTCCAGGTATTTTTATACACGAGATAGGTTTCCTTATTCTGTTTTTAAGTAGTACATGAAGAGATGTGGCTACTTTGGTAATACAGCACTGAAATCTACTGTGTATTAGAACACCTATTCCATAAATAAATGAGTATTCATCAGGATTTACAAAATCAATAGAGAATAGCCTGGAATTCTTTGTTTCACCTTTATCAATATTCTTTGTTTCACCTGTCAAAAATAACATTGTCTTTTTGTTGATTCGAGACAGCACTTCCTTACTGTTTACCTCTCAGTGTACATGTTTGTTAAAATGTCATTCTAAGTCATAAGTACATAATTATTAAACAATAATAACCTAGATAACCACTACAGTTTTCCTATTCCAAGTGGAGATGCAAGCTACAGGAATGCTCTGTTTTTCCCTCAGGTTCTTCATGGAAAGTAGACAATGTGTCCCCTTCACTTAAATGATTCATGGTTTTGGTATTTAAGAGTATGAGCTGTAGTTGTTTGCATAACAGTTTTTCACCCTCAATGTCTGTTTTAGTTATCCACAGGATAAGAAACCAGTCCATGTTGATCGAGCCAGACTGTTCAGGTATAAGTGTTGTGTCTGTTCTGTGGGGAGTTTTCCTATATAAATCTATGTATATGCAAGCAGTTGTGTGCCTAGGGACCTGGTTGTGTCTCAGATAATTTTCTGAGATCAATTTATAAACTTCTTGAAATTTGTGAGTTACATGCATTTGGTATATATGTGTAGCATTCCCATAGTTTTGGGGTATTTTTTTTCTTTTTTACAACACTCATATGGGGCTGCAGGTGGTTAATCATTTACAAGCCATTTCTCTGCATGTATTACTCTGGTGACAGTGGAGTATCTGACAGCTTCACACACATTAACCACAAGGGAGAGAACTCCTCTTTGTGTGCTCTTCTGATAGCCTGATAGGGATATCTGAAAAATACAATCATTTTATTCATAGGTGGTCACAAGTAAATGAAAGTCTGTTTGCAACCACTGGATATCCAGGAAAGACAAATACTCAACTGCTTGTTCATCATTTAGGACATCCCCAGGTAAATTTTTTTAGTTCAGCTTTTGACTGGAAATGCATCTCTTCAAATCAGGCTCACAGATAGTTAAAAGCTACAATTGAAAACTAGGCCAAACCAGAAATGCTGATTGAGCTGCCTATTTTGTTTTGTGTCTCCCATGCTAAGGAAAAAAAACAGTATTATCAGACACTTAACTGACTATTTTACAAGCTGCTTCATCTGTATGTTTTATTTTAGTTGCCCTAATGGTGCTAAGAGGAGAAAAATCACAATTAACCTGTTAACAAATAAGTTTTTCAAAATTTCTGATTCTAAAGAGACTAGTAAGAACTAGTTTAAGTATTTTACGGGTTTGAACTAATTACATCTTAAGTCACTAATAAAAAAATACATCCAGAAACAACACAAAGCATAGAAAGTATTTTGGTTTTGCTGGTGTTGGTGTACATTTGTAATGCTTACATTAAATATAATTCTTCCAAACCTACTAGTTGTGAGTATACTTGGATAACAGGAAGTAATTTCACTAAAGAATGTTTCCAAGTTTGAAAGTATGCTTTATAAGAATATTAATAATATAATTTATTGTAATTATAATCTAGAATAATATTAATAATCATGCAAATAATTGAAAAAATCTGTTATCCTGGAATATTTTGTTTTATCTTACTGAAATGTAGTAAGTAATTACTGGAACTAAGTAGAAGATAATGAGATTTTACAGTGAGATTTCTGTTATAGTTTAACTGTATTTGTTAAGGAGTACTAGCTCTATGGTATTTGCCTATGCAACTTGGTGTATGTAGTATAGGAATAATGTACATAGTAAGTTGTATTGACAATTCCCTCTGCTTTTGTTGTGTTTGTTTTGTTTCGTTTTGTTTTGTTTTTTAGCCCATTCTTACCGGCACTGCAGCTGTGGGGTCTGGTTTGACATGGCATAGAACTCTCCCATTATGTGCAGTCGGAGGAGATCATAAAATTTTCTTCTGGATAACTGAAATGTAAAATAAGTATTTGCCTTCAGTATGAAACTTTACAGCATAATGTCTCTTTTTTAATAAAATGAAAGAATTTAGTCTTCGTACTGGTATTTATTCACTTGGAAAACATAAGACAGGAACAAGTAAAATATGAGACACTTATCTTTAATTTTTCGCTTGCAAATACAAGAGCTTTTGTAGAATTACCATACAACTGATACTTTGTTACTTCCCTTATAATACAATTTATGCTTTTTATGATATATAAGATCCTTGTACAGATAGCAAAGAAATTATTAAATACAACAGCTGGATGCCACAAAGGCAGGGTAAGTAGAGTTGGTCTAAGGCCATCCAACAGTCTTATATGAGGATAAATATTTTGGTATTACAGTACTGCCCAGTCGGAATCAACTGCAGGCAGTATTTTGTCCTATTTTTTTCCTTATCATTTACCCATCCACATACAGTGCACCCAAGAGGTAATTACAGAAAGTAAATAAACTTAGAAAACCCTTCTGGGTATCCCAGCTAGCTATAAGAAAACATCAAAATTGAAGAACAAGTGCAAATGGGTCTTAAGTCAGTAACTAGCATACAACCAAGAACCATATATTGTGTTCTTCAGCATCTATCTTTGCTGTAGTGTTTGTCTGTGGACAGTCTGTGGTCAGACAAGGCTCAGACTGAATGGTTTGGATTTGACTATGCCACTTCACTAAGAATCTAGTGGCTTGTCTTAATGTTGGAGTTGTCCAGTACCTGTTGGGTTTGTCCTATAACAGCTTGTAGGGAATTGTACTTACAAGTAGTGGTCCTGCAGCAAGAGCTAGGAGCTGCATCTTCCCAAATAGAATAATCCTGCCTTTTGTATCATCTTCCTGATGTACTTTTGATCCAACTCCAAAATTTGATACTTTATTCCAACTAACCCTTCAAACTTTGACATTAATTTTGAGCCAGAATACCACACTGCGATTCATCTGATCTTTTCCCTTACCTAGGTATGTCTTTTCCCTGAGAGTCCTTCCTCCCTCAAAAGTGGAAGCACTTCTGAAGTAAAAGAAACAATGTGTTGTTTTTTTAATCATAATGAGGCATTAAAATAGGCCTCTAATAATTTCCATAAAAAAACTACATTTGAATACTTTAAAAATCTTTTTATTCAGTCTTTGTTTACGGGTCTCTTTGAGAAGTTCCTGATAATTTTCTTGGCTGTAAAACTGTCTCAAAATGCTACATTGTCAAGTGGAAGTGGTGGCAATCTTAGTAAAACCCTTACTTCAATATTTTTCGAGTACTTCAAGAGAGAATGCTTGGGTCTGATATCTGGTCAAAGTTTCAGACTGCTTTTTCCTATGGTAGGGATGAAATTTCCACTACATTCAACTTCCAATTAACAGATAGGAATTAAGCAGGCCCCACCCTTTCTCCAGCTGCTGTGCAGTAGTTTGTGTGACAGAAGATTCCTCTTATGGGAGGAATGCTAGGCTAGGACTTGCCCAACTTGGTAACTTTAAGGTGAATTTAGAATACATTCTGCCGTGTGCCTTTACTGCAAAATAAGCAGACTGGAGGATGTTTCAAGATACAGCACTTTGTTAATCTTGTATCCATAGTCTGACCAGAGAGTACAAGCTTAATAGATTTAAGTGTCTCAAAGATCCAAACTGAAGTTTTTGTGGGTCTGAGAGGAAGGATTGGTCTTGGACACTGCTGTCCTTCTAAGTGTGCAGTGAAACTGAAACAATTTTGGTTTTTTTTTTTTTCTTTCCACTCTGAGAGCAAAGCATTGCATAGCACCTAGCTATGCAGCATATCATACATTATACTTAGTAGCCACATTGACAAAGGCAGTTTCTGTTAGGTATGTGCAGGTGTATTTTGACTAAGACTTTTCTACTTAGAATTTCTTAAAACCCAAGGGGCAGAGGGCAGAAATCCTTTTGTTTCACAGTTAAGTCAGAAGTCAGGATGCTTGTTTTTAATGCTTGGTTTTTGAGGATTACTTAAAGCAAATTACCAAAGATGGGAATGGTTTTGCCAAGTTAAGGTTCTTCATATTTCTTCCTTCCAGTATTTTTTTTAATGAACCTACATAACACCTGACATTTCTGTTTCTCAGTCTGTTTAGTTGTCAAGGGTTGATAATTCTCTGAACCTGGTTTGCTAAATTTCTACATAATCTGACATACCTCGATTATTCAGATAGACTTTTTTTTTTCATTCAGTTGAGGGAAAAATCATTGAGGCAATATCAGTTTCATATAGAAAGCTTTGCCAGAATACTCTTTTGCAAACACAGACTTAGAAGACTCCATGGGAAATTAAAAAAATACAAAAAACTTAATCCACAGTCTGACCTTTTCAGCTGTTCATTGGACCACCGTAGCAAAAACAGCTATTGCCCCTGTGGAGGATCAGGTGACACCACGTCTGGAAATTTTTTTGGATCAGCTCTTTGTTTCTCTTTAACTTGCCTCTCAGTTGTATAGCTACTTGAGTGCTGTGCTGATTTTAACATAATATTGTGTCTTGGGACCTGTAACAGTATATAAGCATACAAAATGCATACAACATTGTAAGTTACAGTAGCTCTTGCCAGATTTTTCAGCTTGCACAGTTTTGTTTTGCAGTTGACAAGAGGCTCTGATTCTGTACAGTATAAAAATATACACAGCAGATCAGTTTCAGTGCTTTGAAACCCATGCTGTTGCCTTTACTTTTTAGTGTGTGCCAATCACAAGAAAAAATATTTTTTACTGATGATGAAGCTTTGATCAGTTTTCTTTACACATAACTGCACTCCAAGTTAGCCTCAGCATCTCTAAGGTTAATGTCTTCAAAATACTAACATTCAACCAAACTGGGCTTCAGTAACTCTTAAACTATCTTTAATCTTCACTGTAAGTTGGCACTACATGACTGTGTCTTTAAATGCCTCCATGTATTTGTGCATATACATAGGGTAAATTGCCAGCAGTTATGAACTGTACAGTATTCATTCCTTAATTTGACATTTATCCTCTGGTATGGGTGCTGTTACACAATACATTTTCAAATTATACACACTATAATTTTGGATATTGTAATTCAGACATTTTTTTAAATCCACCGTTTCAGTCATTAATAATTTCCAGAATAACAAACCAGTTCAATTAAAACATTTTCAAGATGGTTTGGAAAAATATGGATATTTTTCTTTACTTTCTGTTTTTCACTTTTCATAACTTGCATTTCCTAATTCCAGCTGGGAGAAAAAGAGCTGTGTTGTACTTTACAGTATTTTTGTCCAAATTAAGCCCAAAAAAGCCCCAAACAAACAAACAAAACACCAACAAAAAACCAAAACAAAACAAAAAACCCAAAACCAAACCAAAACAAAAAAACAAACAAAAAACCCCACCAAACCACACACACAGAAAAAAAAAAACCCAGGAAGTACCAGAAATTTCACAGAAGTATGTTGTGAGATTTCTTGTTCAGCTTTACATACCAAGAGATAAGATTTAGCTAAGCATCTGCATTATTAAATTTCTGTGGCATTACCTGGGAAACTTGTAATATGGACATTTTCTGCTAAATGAGATTAATTCTTCTTTAGTATAACTTAGGGATTTTTGAGGTACTTGAGCTGGCAAGCTAATTCAATTAGATAATTTGAAAAAACAGCCCCTCTGCCCAACAAAAATTTTCACAGTTCCTGTAAACTAGATTAAAATTATTGAACTTTGTAACTTTGGCACATGTGAGAAATTGACAACTACATGTCATTGCTCCAAAACACAGTATGAGACACAGGCTGTCTAAGGATTCAGACAGTATGGGCAAAAAGACTTTGCTACAATATTTTAGTAAGGGAGGAATAATGATGTGCATATGACAGCAGGTTACTAATAAATATATTATGAAAGTAAGAAATAGAAAGGGTGCTTCAGTACATACATGAGAATTTTATGTAAACCTGAGAAACAGATCTAGGTGGTCTCTGTGCAGCTGCCATGGATTCATATATGCATTTATAAAATGCTTAGCAAACTGAAATAATTTGGTGGCAAATTAACACTTCTGTTGAATTTGAAACCAAAATTAGTGGAACACATTTTAGTTCTAGAGTCCGTTTTTATTTATCTCATGAGTAGCTTCCTACTGATAGCCTCAGACTATAGTATACTGCTTTAAACTTTATTTTTAAAATAGGGGGTTTTTTCTATGAAACCTAGCAGAATTTCAATGTAGCAATGAAGAATTTTCACCAACTTTTTTCTCTACTGCTGTAAACAAGGACTCCAAATCACACTGGCTTGTCTTGCCTTCCAGTACCCCACAACCTTTAAACTTAAATGAAAGGGAGCAGTTGGCAATCTTTCGTTCCAATGTTATAACAAAAACTGCACACCCCATCATTCTAAGCTTTTTTGTTGCTAGGTTTAGATTCTCCAAAACTTTGCTCAGACATCAGGATGGGGAATTCAGTTTTCAGTTCTCAGTTTCTCAGATCAGTTTGTTTCTCAAGACAGTTTTCAGTTTCAGTTCAGTTTCTCAGACATCCCATGCCCTTTCCAAAGGATAAAATCTTTTCTGAATTGATTATTCCTGGCTCATATGAGAATACATTCTGACAGTAAATTATAGTTTTCGTGGAATAACTCAATAGATGTAATTTTCCTATGCTCTGAGTTAGGGTTTACTTAAAAATGCAAGTTTTGCATAATGTTCTGTCTGGAGCCATGTCTTTGGGGAATTAAAGGTCATTTCTTCATCTTTCATTGATAATCAGCATGAGGGTTGGATGCATGATCGATATATAGTTGCCATTCCCAACTCTCCATAGAGGCAACACATCCTGAAATGACTTATTCTTTAATGGATTTGATCCTAATCAGTTTTGCAGTCATCCCAGACTTAGACATCTTAGGTCCTGGGAGATGTGCTGAAGATGCATAAACCAGATTACTTAATACTAAACAAGGTGGGGTCAAATATACTTCCTGTGTATCTGTATAGCTGCAGATAACCTATTCAAAATTTTATTTGCACAGATTGGCAGTACCAGGAGATCAGGTTCCTTCCCTAAGATTTCACTCCGCCTGTTGGTTTTAGTCAGTAGCCCTCAGTCAAGCACAACATGGAAGATCAGATGTGTGTCCAACAAAGAAGTATTTCTCTTTCTGTTCTGAAATGTCCTGAGTGCAGTTGCATGAGGGAGCAGAGTTACCTGCATTTTTGCTACCAAAGCCAGCAAGGTCTAACTCTGTCACCCTGCTCACCAGGTTCTAGTGTGCAACGTGCACTGTGGCTGATTGGATTCAATGGATGAACCCCTCAGAAAACAAACAGACCCTCCTCTATCAGTAATTGTTTGCTAGGATGGCATACTGAACAGCTTGAGAGCACCTAGCTGTGACCAGGAAGCAAGAGAGAGATGGGAAACCCTCTCTGATTATGCAGCCAGTTGGAAGGTCTTGACTTTACTGGGATCCCAGTCTAAATGGTCTGACCAGTCCTTTGATTCTGTTGTAGGGAAAAACAATAGAACTACTCAAAGATGAAAAAAGGGGTTTTTTTTCCATTTAGGAAATTATTCCAGAGGAACATTTGCAAACCAACAGGCTATTCCCATTCTTCTTGGAACCTGGTACTTCTGAGGTTCCTTGGCTGAAAAGTAGTTGACTTACTTACACCCTAAGCTTGAGAATAATGAGGCGACATAGGGGTTGGCTGAACAAAACAAAAACATTAGACGGGCCACAGCTAAGTTTACCATAGCCTTTTTTTTTCATTTGCACAAAGATTAAAGTAAGGGAATCTTTCCTAATGCCAAGCCAGCCAGGCCTTTGGTTTTTTTCAGAAGATCCCAGGTTAATTCTGTGCTTGCTTTTTTCATTATCTGTATTCAAGCATGGTCACCTCAAGGACACAAGAACACCGGAACAGTTCCATCACTGACCCTTAGTTATTTTTACGTCTGGGGAAGACGCTTTTCCTTCACAAACTGCATTTCGAGGGACCTTGTCCTGGGTCTGAGGGGTGAATCCATGTGAGCCGAAGCCGGAGCCAGCACCACATGGCGAGACACTGCCCCCCCCCATGCCGCCCGCCCCCCACATCATCCTTCCTCTGTGGTAGGGAAGAGAAGAAACCAACAAAACTTTTGGGCAGAGGGGTGATGCTGCAGGAGCATCCGAGACGAGTTACAAAGAGACGGGGAGAGCCCGCAGGAGGTGGGGAAATGAGGGCTGCGGAGTCCTTCCCGGGAACTACACTTCCCATGAGGTGTTGCTGTGGCGGAGGAGGCTGCGCATGGGCAAACCCATGGTGGGAGCGGAGTTTTCGTTTCCGGGCCGAGGGGAAGGCACCGTGTGCCTGTGGGGAGCGCTGGGGGCTTCCGGGCTGCCACCCGGCCGGCATGGACGAGGACGGGCTGCCCATTGTGGGCTCCGGCATTGACCTCACCAAGGTACGGGCTGCGGTAGCCCGGGGGTCCGGAGCTGTCCCGCTTCCTCCCCGGTGGTTGCGCTGGGTGAGCCCCTGCGGCCCGGTGGCTGAGTCCAGTCGCGACCCCTCCGGTTGCCCCCCCCCCCCCCCCCGGGTGCCCTGGGCCGGGTGGGCCCGGGGCGGGGAGCGCTGGCGGTGGGGCGGAGTGGGTCTGGTCCGGCAGCACCCGCGTCCGAGCATCTCGAGTCCTGTGTCCAGTTCTGGGCCCCTCAGTTCAGGAAAGATATCGAGGTCCTGGAGCAGGTCCAAAGGAGGGCAACCAGGCTGGTGAAGGGATCCAGCACAAGTCCTGTGAGGAGAGGCTGAGGGAGCTGGGGGTGTTCAGCCTGGAGAAGAGGAGGCTCAGGGGAGACCTCATCGCTCTCTACAACTCCCTGAAAGGAGGCTGGAGCCAGGGGGGGGTTGGGCTCTTTTCCCAGACGACAAGACAAGAGGACACAGTCTTAAGTTGTGCCAGGGGAGGTTTAGGTTGAATATTAGAAAGAATTTCTTTACAGAGAGAGTGATCAGGCACTGGAATGGGCTGCCCGGTGAGGTGGTGGATTCTCCATCCCTGAAGGTATTTAAAAAGAGACTGGATGTGGCACTCAGTGCCATAGTCTAGCACCGCAGCAATGGGTCAAGGGTTGGACTTGGTGATCTCTGAGGTCCCTTCCAACCCTTCTATGATCTCCATGGGGCCGCAGCGGGCCAGGGCCATTGGTGTTGTCTCCAGCCGTGACCCCAGGAGTGCCGAATCGGGGTTTGTCCCAGGGGGTTCCACAGCAGCGTTCAAGGAGAAGTCGTTTCAGTCTTAGAACTGCGAAGCAAATGGCGTGCGGAGCCGCTGATTCCCGTCGTGTGATGACCCCAAACCATTTTGTTAAGCTTTATCTCTCAAATAGAAAGCATAAAGGATAGCACAGTGCCAGTTGCCCCAGTGGTCCTTCTGTCCTCCATGCTACCCCATGGATTTCCAATAAGGTTGGAGGCAACGTTTCATAGTTCTGGAGCTAGAGTGTAAGGTCAGCAAACCCTGCCCTACAGGTGCCCAGGCTGAAAACCTGAGGTAGTAGTAAGCAAAGTCTCACAAAAAATCAGGATGTCCTCAGGATGGCAAAGGGTAGCGAATGCCTCTGCTGGCAAAGGGACAGCCAAAGAAAAGGTGAATCACTGAGTCACTGTATTCACAAACAGTTGGTCAGCACCTCTGAACTTGGGCTGCAAATATTTTCCCTTGAAAATCCTTCGCTTTAACCAAGTACGATTCTGTAATTTCCCATATGAAGGCTTAAAATGGTTGTCCAAGGTAACTAATCTTAAGGCACTGCAGTTTTATACGTAAACATTTGTTTGAATGATCCCTGTTCTAGTCTTGAGTAACGCTAAATAAAAATTCCAGCTGTCTCTTTTGTTATGAGTAGCAGGCTTCTTTTTGACAAATGTCAAATTCTACCTTTTAATCTGAAAAGTTTGTAAGCATTGGACCCAATTTGGAACAATGACATGAAAGCGTAAATTGTAAGTAGCTGCTGAAGACTGAGATAGAATTTCACTACTCTTTTTTTTATTATTATTTTGGTGTTGGTGGTAACTGCATATTTGTATGGATGAAAAAGTTTGCTTTTTCTTATTAAAATTCTGAAGGAGGGCTTCCTGTCTGTTTTTGAAAAATTTTAACAGAGATTTTCAGGAAAGTTCACAGTTTCTTCTGAAAGTGTTTTTTTATAAATAAGATAACAGTCCTTCATTTATGTAGATCCTGCCTTTTCAGTGTGTCCGGAAACTTTCCAGCTGTGATGGTAGTAGATTTTTAGTGAAAATCTCTCTATATACATATCCATATACAAATCTATTTTATATATCTATGGATATATTTTTTTAATTGTATATATATGCATTTATACCAAGCAAACTTAGGGCAGATTTCTAAACTAATTTCTTCTGAAACATTTCTATCTCTTTGACAGGCTTTTGAATCCAAATGTGAGGACATCTATGTATAATCTGATTTCTTATATTATTTAATGCAGGTTCCTGCTATTCAACAGAAAAGAACTGTAGCATTTCTAAACCAGTTTGTTGTTCACACAGTGCAATTCCTCAACCGCTTTTCTACTGTATGTGAAGAGGTATGTTTGTTGTTTCCCATCTGTTGATTAATACAATTAAAAAAAATAATCCTAGAAATGAGATAAATCAATGCTGATAGCTTACACCAGAAAAAAAAATGTAGTCTGCTTTACATTCAAGGTTTCTCTTGAGTAAGTGCTTCAGACAGATGTTTTTCCTCATAAACTGATAGTTATATACCACACATAATGCTGCTTTCTTAAACTCTTGCATTCATCACAATCTTGGAACTTTTTTGTATACAGAATTTGTTTTGAGCAGCTCTATCTCTGGGTACCACTTTGTTTTAGAAGAAAGGATTCAGTATTCCTATGGTGCAGAGTTCACTTTATGAGTCAGTCTCCCTCTCATCTGTGTCCTAGCATATTGTATCAAAACTTAGGTTCAGATCTTACCACCTCTGATGAAGGTTGGGGCACTTGCTACACGATAATTGTAGCTTTTAATGTTGCACCTCTGTGGGCTCATAAGGAATTCAAGCAATTGCATAACAGTTTGAGGAGTAATCTATAGAAACGAGTTGTGCTTGTGAGGGCTTGGTTGTTCCAAGAAACAAAACCTTAATTCCAGTTTGATTGACTTAATTTCTTTTCTTTTTTTTTTTTTCTTTTTTTTTTTTCTTTTTTTTTTCTTTTTTTTTTTTTTCTTTTTTTTTTCTTTTTTTTTTTTTATTTTGTTTTTATTTTAAAGGATTTAAAATCGAATTATTTAAAAGGATGATACACTAAGCTTAAAATGTAAATAGTTTTGATGTGGGTAAAACAAAGATGCATTTGGCAAGTGATTGGTTTGGAACATGAAGCAGTGAATTTTAGTGTCTTCTAAAAAAGAGAAAAATATTTAGTGTTTTTTAGTATATCTAAGTATATCTAAGTTTTTGAGGTGACTTTAGTGTCTGTGGAAATATAACAACCTGACAGGACCAGAACTGTCCAGTGAAAAGTACAAGAACGTTTTTTTTCCATTGTGTTTTCTAATGTGGCTTTGAGCTTAACCTTTTTGACATTGGTGGGTTTTTTGTAACTCCTCCCTAGTTTATTGAACAAAGAGTTCTATACAGCCCTAGCCAGCAGGGTGAGGGCAGCACTTAAATCCAGTCAGACTAACCCATGTAGTCTGAAAAATTCCATTATTTGTTATTGAAGTTTAGAGCCAGACCAATGACAAGTATAACATGTGGCTACCACATCAACATATGGAGCTTCCGAGAAAAAAAGTTGTGTTTTTTTGGTTTTTGGGGTATTTTAAGATTTTTAAGTCTACTTTAGCATGATATGTGGGACAGTGTAACTGCCTGGTGATGGTGTTGTCAGTTGTCTAAAACAGTTGTCATATGAGCTCAGTATTTCCTCTAACACAGGCATGATGGAAATCAGAACACACATCTTGAAATCCATCTTGGACACACAGCAATGATATGAAGTCTACTTAATAAATGAGCTTTTAGTTCACCTGAATGTGTTGCTACCCAAGAGACTAAATACTTGTTTTACAAACACGTTGAAAATATTTTTGTATTTATGAAGTACAGAAATGTTTTGCACGTGAAAGATCCCAGTATAAATCAACAGAAGCCGAGAAATTCAAGATTAGGGGTGACAGTATCCTTAACTCTTAAATTTCTTGTCTGTTGTCTAGTCACACTGACTGGTAATGTCATGTAACTGTCTTTTGCACATCTTTCATCCACTTTCCCCATCTACGTGTAGGGCACATGAGTCCTTTCAATAAGAACTAACTTCTTCATGAACAGAGAACCATATGTAAACAAATCAGTGCACTATCCAAAAAGACTCACTCCTGTCAGTCTCTCTTTCCTTTTTTTAGTATCTTGGCAGAACTTCCATTTTCTTCGAGTGCTGAAGTTCTACTCTAGAGCCAGGCAGAATCTTGCCAACATGCCAGAAAGCTGTCAGAGTGGTACATATCTGCCAGCCAGTATGCTAGCCAACTTCACTTGGACAGTCTGGTGGAGTATGGTAGTGATTAGTTAAAAGAGTGGCAGTTTCAGTAGAGTAATTTAGAAAAACTTGACTTTTTTTTTTTTTTTTTTTAAGTGTGAAAGTTTGGTTGAGGTGCGCTTGGAGCATAGAAAGCTTCTGGTTAGTTTTGGTTCCCTGCATTTTGATTATAAAGAACTTTAAATCACCTGCTGTATCCCTTATCAGATTTTTCTATTGCTCTTAAATGCACACATCACAACTTTTCAGCTTCCTCATTTGGAAACATCTTTTAAGAAAAGTGTTTTGGTAACTGCAAGAGTACAGTACGTCTAATGCTGTTCTTCAGTTGCGCAAAGAAATAACCTATTCAACTTTCTTTAGTACATTGTCTTCATTTCTGTCAGTCATTATTTGGGAAAACTAACAGTGTAGTAAAACTATTTAAAATTTAAACCACTGTAGCTACTGTTCTAAAAGGGGATGTCATATTTTTATTTGGTTTATATTATCTCATTTGTGCTCTGCTCTGCCTTTAGCAGGTAGAAGATTTTGTGTAGCTAGGTGTGAACTGTTGTATACAGTGAGTGGCCTAGAGGAATGTTTTTACATCCTAATTGTTTTCTGTTCTAGAAATTGTCAGCACTCTCACTCCGTATCCAGCAGATTGAAACAACTCTCAATATTTTGGATGCAAAGGTTCGTATGTGTACAAGCTTTAACAGTGATAGCCTCCTAGATTGCATCAACTAAATTCCTTTTCATAGTCTGAATTGAGCCAGGCAAGTTTTCATGAAGTTTTGAAGGATCTCATACAAAATGCTCACATTGCAAATGCTCTCTTTGCATGCCTTGCCACCTGTATTGTGTAACATTTAAACATGTAGTTGATTCAGAAGGAAGGAAGGAACCAACAGTACATAGTGGAAATGTTGGGTTTGTCTCTTAATCCTGTTGAATTGGGAAGGAGCACTTGGAGCTTGAGAGGGCAATTGAACTACATGGCAGTTTGCTTGTAGTGATTGTATTGCAATATTTGATTTCACAAAAATGAAGGAAAGTTTTCCAATATTAAAATGTGTGATGAGTCTTGCATAGTTGCAGTACAAAATTCCATTTGCCATGGAAACTTTAGTAAGTAATTTTTGCCTCCTTTGTAAAGCAAGAGGATCTTTGTATTCATTATGAGACTGTAAGTATTTCAACTGGTATAAGTAAATAGATAAGTAACTAGATAGATGCCTTGTAAACATTTTGATATTGAAATTTGACCTGAATTGGACCTAAGGTAACACAAATGTGTCTGATGGATCTTTAGCTAGAGCAACAGAAGGGTATATTCTACTCATGTGTTACCATTTAATTTACTGAAAGAAAAAACAAACAAAAAGCCTACCTCAAAACAACAAAAACCCCAACAAACCCAAAACAACAAATAAGCCCATCTAATATACAATTTTAACCAATCTTTCTTTCAGCAAAGAGTAGCAATATTGGTTGGCTTTTCTGGGAACAGGTAGGACATTTTGAAAGCATTCATTAGCATCTTTGTGAAAAAAAAAAAAAAAAGTACTGTAGCAGTACAAATAGTGCTTACTATTGGTAATTCTTGCAGAGTTCTTCATAGTCATGTTAAACAGAATTTCCTTCAAATAAATATGTGGCATACTTAATATCCACTGTCAGAATTTCTTTCAGAAAGAGTGAAGGATGTAGAAAATTGCAAATTCTGTAACCAGTTGCTCATCTGTTAGGTAATAGAACTGTTCTTGTCGTGATTTCTTTCACTGTAGAGAAGGTCACAGAAAAGATGCCATAATTCTTATGTAGCTGGTACATGCATTGGAAAAATGCTGGGAAGATGCTGAAGCCTTTCCTGCATTGCAACTCTGTGTTCATAATGAAAGCTCCAATGGCATGTTTTGGGGAGTTTGTTGTAGAAGCCACCTAATTAAAAGGCGATTTTTTAATTTTTTTTTTACCGTTTGCCAATCCAAATACCAAAACCAGCGATAAAAAGTTACAATTTTACTATTATGAAACCTACCTGGGGAATATACAGTAAGGAGCATACTGCAGATTTTATTGTACACAGAGGCTTATGATATACTCATTGCTTATTTGGTGATGTTTTGTACATTCAGTTATCCTCTATTCCTGGCCTAGAAGATGTCAAATTTCAAGCATCCAGTACAAATATGAACAGCGTTACAAATGGTCCTGTGGCACAAGCTACTACAGATCAACAGACAGCTGTATCACCACAACCTGGAGTAAGTAATGAAACATAACTAATACTTGTCAGGTTTCTAGTCTCATTTGAAGTAGATGGAAGATTTAAGTCTATTAGAAGAGAGCAATTAACTATAAAGAGCTAAAATTTTGGTATTTGCTAATGCAACTGTTTTAATGAGTGGCTTAAAACAAAGGTATAGCCTTTCTTGAATATATGGTTTAAATAATGAGGGCTAAGTCAGATTTAATACCTCCTTCCTCTTCTTCAGTCACACTAGAATATGAATGTGAATTATATCAGGGGATTGTGAAGGTCATGAGTTAAAATAACAGTTTATAACAGATAACAGTCTCCTTTTGGAACATGGTCTTTCAGTTCAAATTGGAGTTTCTAGGATAATTTACTTTAAAAAGGTTATAGTGAATGCTTTCTATGTATTATCATCTATATGATCAACATTAAGATTCTATCTCTGGAATTAGGTTTTTTTGTTGCATTGTTTACTTTTTTTTCTCTCTGTGTTTGGTTTGTTTTCTTAACTCAGACTTAAATCCTGTGATCACCACTTCACTAAGTGAGATTTTCTGGTTCATTTCTGGATGGACTTCTTTCTGCAGTTTCCTAGTATTGTTTCTTTTCTTGGAATCTCCAATTCCAGTCTCTGCTCATGGTCTTATTTGGTGGAAGTTGCTGTGGAGCAGCAATAACTGCAGAACTCTGTTCTTTAACTGCTTGTTAAAGACTGTAACTGTAATTATAGCTAGCAACATGGGAGACAGAATGGATAATTATAATTGTATGTATCAGTCAGACAGTGACTTCCTGTTATTTTGTTTTCTTTAAAATGTTCCTCCTCTCTGATCTAACAGTAGGGACAGATATTTTCTGAAAGGAAGGTTACAAAGCTGCTTTCATATTATTAATTTAATAGTAAATATGCAGTTTTCTGCTGTTCTTTAAATAGTACTATAGTTCACTCTAAGTTCTTCATTTTAGTTTAAATTACTATCAAGGATTTTTAAATTTCATCACGTTATCCTTCAGATTAATGGCTTATACTAAAAAGGTATAGTTTAAAAACTATATGATCTGTATGAAACATTTGTAAGAGAATAAAATAAATTTGAGGGGAAAAAGGTCTTGGACCACCAGAGGATGTATATAATTATAATCCTTTAATATTTTTTTATAAAGTGAGCATTTAGATTTATTTAAGTTTTATTGATTGAATACAGCAAGCTTAACAGTACCATTAGAGATTTGGAGTTGGGTTTTTTTTTCAGATTGTGCAACAACTTAAAATTGTGACTGAAAGTAGAGCCACACTAGTAACAGTGAATAATGGAAAAGCTGGGTTTTGTATAATTTTACACCTTGGAAATCTCTAATACTATACTTCTAGATGGGAAGAGCTGCATTTTAAGGTTAAATTACGAATTTTATGGATTGAAATCTGCCAGTGCTTCTGATCTGTCTACCTAACCATTAAAGGTTACAATCTTCTGTCTATACAGCAGAACAATACACATGAAGAAGGATTACAGAAAACTGAGGTAGTAACAGAAAATGTCACAACTGTGGCCAAAGATCCAAGATATGCCAGATATCTCAAAATGGTACAGGTGGTAAGTCAGTTCTCTTATAATTCTTTGATTGATCCATTATTTTTCAGTGGAACTTCACACACAGCTGTAAGTGAACATTAAATGTCTGAAGGCATATTTTGTATTATTAATCTGTAAACTAGGATAAGATCACAACATTTCTACCTCATCTTCTTTAGGAAATGAGTTGATGTAATATATTCCCACAGACAGCTTCAGGCGAGATCTTTCTACAAATTTCTGCCAATATACTTGTGAACTGACATGTGAATATGTGTCAATGCAGAGTTGTATTAGTTGGAGTCACAGAAGATGCCACTGCAAGTTCAGTTATTCTGACAGAATCGACATCAGTTTGATTTTGCTCTAGGATATAAAATGAAGCTTTGTTTGTTAGGAGGACTATTTGGTATTTCTGTAGGGTTCAAAGTAGAGATACAGGAACTGGTTCACTGCTTGGTTACACTTGAGTTTCTTGTTATTCATGAGGCAGCTTTTCTTTACCTTTTTCTGTGGGCTGTTCTGCAGCTAAATAGGAAATTAATGTAATCTCAATATTTACATGAGTGAAGACTAGCAAAAGGTTGAAAAGGTAAACTGGAGATGCTTTGTTTTTCTAAGAGCTTTTTTTCATATCCACTAAATTAAAAATGAGCTCAGAAACAAAAATCTATCACTGTTTTCAAGCTGTCAGTGGAAATTTTGCTCTGAAATATATGTTATAGTTCTGGAAAATGTGACTATGTCATTGCATTAGTAAAATGTTGCTTATGTTAATTTTAACTTCATGGTTTCACTCCCTCTGCAGAGGAATTGTTACATTGGTGTGCTTGGTACTTTTGGATGGTGTTCCAGACCTTGTTTTTCATTTGAATCAGAAACTGGCACTTCATGGGTAGCTTGTTACAAATCATTTGGAAAACCAAGCAGTGTGGTAGTAGCAGAGAGCAGAACACTATGTTAGTGTATTGATTTAATGCCAGACTTCAAAGTGGATGTGAAAGTGCTGAATGGTCTAATTACTTTGACTTTTTTTTTTTTGGTGATTGCTAAAGGAGTGAGATCTCGCTTTCCATATTTATCCTTTGTACTGGCAGTTCCTGGTTATGACTCTGCCAGTTGTAAACAGTGTGGTAGGAAAGTCAAACTAACATACTACAAATTATTGTGTGTTCTTGTATTTGCCAAGCTTGTCTTCTTGTTCAGTCAACTGTTTCAGCTAGTGTCATTTATTTGCCTGAATTAAGTTTCTAGCTGAAGATTTGTTTTAACTGATCATTTAGTTATTGCTTTATTTGTAGTATTTAAGAATTAGCACTGTGAAGAGTTATTTTTCACTGAAGATAGTTGTTTTGTGAAATTGGAACAAACTCATTTTGATGGAGTGCAGTTGGGTATACTAAATTCATATGTTTAAAAATACACAACAATAATAGTCAAGCAAACATGACAAAAGTAGTATCATATTTGCTACAATAAATGTTCAGAACACTTCAGCTGACAGTGTGAGAGGGAGCAGTCTACAGTATCAGATAAACTTCATGTTTAAAGTACAAGTACTCTCACTTGAGCCTAAACACCAAACATGACTGCATAGATGCCAAGATACTGAGACACCTGTTATAGATTGATCCTGTTTTAAAGGACAGAAATAAAAAACACACATGGAGCGTGCACTGATTTTCAGGGGCTGCCAGAACTGATGACATGAACTTTTCCTGCACTGTGTTGAACCAAAACCTATTTTGCAGCAAGATTGCTAGGTGCATTGTGGCTTCTCTGGGTTTTGCACACTTCCCCAGTTGCAGAATGAGGCTGGGAGTAGAGCTGGGGTACACTGAATGTGCAGTGACTTGGATTATTTCAAATCAACTGGACAGAGACAATTGCAGTGGAAATTAAGTATTGGCTTCTATGTTAGGAAAGTACACCTGTGCTATTTTAGTGGACCTCTATGCTCAGTGTACTTGCTGCTAGATTTAAAATAGTCTGGTTTTTTCAGTAAGAATTAGAGTCGTGGATGTATTAGGCTTTCATATTCCAGATAAAAAATGATGGAAGTATAAAAGATAAAGTAAATGTAGTGCCTTAATTGTATTATAAACAAATTATAAACAATATTACTTTTTTTTTTTTTTTTTTTTTTTACTTTAGGAAAAAAGTGCAGTATTGAAGTGTATTGTGGTTAAATTTAAGATCAATTTTGTAAGTCTATTATATATATAATGAGGGTACCGAGGTTTTTTTCTTATATATTTTGATGCGTACAGTTTTGGAATAAAATGTTTGTCCAAGTGTGATCATAAAAATGTAACAGTTTCCAATCCATTCTTAGAAGTTCATCTATCAGGCTCCCTTTCATTGATAGCAAATACAAACTCTGCTTTGCCTGATTTGACTCAGTGTGGTCCTCATATGGTTTGAATTGGTGCATAAACTCATCAGTGTTTATGCAGACATCAGTCACTTCTAAACTGGGGAAAGGAGCCCTAAGAGCAGTCAAATGAGGGGAAAAAACACTAGATAGTACAAGGCAGTGTGTACACAAACCCTGATGTCTAGGTCTTTACTAGAATAAGTGAATATTTTAACCTGCCATGAAATAATCAAATGCTTTCTCCTTTGTAATGTACAGTAGTTGTGTATGACTGAGAAATTCTTTATTAGATGGTAATGCATCACAACTATTTGAATCACATTTTTGCCAAATATGCCTAGTAAATTTCCAGAACCATGTACCTATGTACTATGTGTGCTATTCTGGAATAACTCCTTCAAGCAAAAGTCTTAATTGTGATTCTTACATTAGGAAAGCACAGCAAGGCTTAGCTCTCACTTTGCCAGGTTAGCTACTGCAACTGTCACTAGTCCCACGTTTCTCTGGAACATTAGCCATGGCTGCCTTTTATTTTATCATTATTTTACTTACTTTGGACAAAATATACTTATCCTGTGCCAAAAGAATCTTACATTACTTTCCATTTAGGTTGTGAGGCCTCTCCTTACTTTCCTAGACCACCAGTAGCTTTATCCCTTGGAAACCAGAAACTATATCCTCTTTTTTATTTTTTTTAATTTTTTTTTCTTTCTCCTGTCATGGTATGCAGTGCTCCAGGTGGTGTTTCTGATGGTTTGCAGCAGGAGCTGGCAAAGCAACGAGTTGTCTTTGAGCAACTCTAGTAGAAACATAGAAGCAGTTTGTTGGAATGTATTTGGTAAGACTGCACAGGTCGAAGTGTTCTTGAATATGCGATCCAAGTTGAGGGGATGTTTAGGTGTTGCTGAATAAAATAAAGTGCAGAAGCTATGGAAGGACTTGCAGTGAAAGGAAGGAGGATTTTTTAGTACTTACATAGTTGGCTAAAATCTGTCTGCGAGTCATAGAGGAGTCAAGCCTGACTATACAAGCACTTGTATTCAGAGGAATAATTTTTAAGTTGTGCTTCTGTTCTCATGTCCTATTTGCCTTCTTCTGCAAGACTTTCAAGTTTTAGCACTGCCTTAAGGTATCCTTCTGGAGCTCAAGCAGATGCACCTTCCTGTGTTTTTATCCTCTTTGGTTATACCTTCAGCATATCCAAGTCTTCTTCATTTTTCTAGGAAAACTTTTCTTTGCTCTCATTGTGCTTTCTTCACATTCTCATCCATACACAAAACTTCAGCTTGATGCTTTTCTCTGCATGAATTGCAAAAATATCTGTCCATTCCTGATTCTCTTCCTGCAACTTTCTCTAGATTTGCCATTAATATAAGAAGGATTTATGGGGCCTTTATCTTAATCATTTCTCACTTGAAGGTTCATACTGCTGGCAACTGAGATTATCATTCCATGCTCTTGTTCAACAAGTAACATGCATAAATATGTATAGAAGTGTAGCCTAAAAGAACCTGCAGAATTTAACTCACCTGATGGTGTCCAGTCATTTCATATTATTCTTCCTTCTCCTGCACAGGGTGTTCCTGTAATGGCAATAAGAAACAAAATGATTTCTGAAGGGCTAAATCCAGATCTTCTCGAGTAAGTAATTTGTAACTTCCAGTAGAGCTGGAATGCAACATGGGGTAAAAAAACTTGGAAAAAACTGTGCTTAGGAAAGCTTGTTTATGGTATTGTGAATTTGAATTATCAATAATAAAACAGGTTTTGAAGTCTTCCAAATGAAAGGTATTTTTAGCATTTAATAGGTCTGAAGAGGGCCATCAGTACCAAAGGAAGAAGGGATGTGATCTTAAGTGTGAGCTGTCGTGTCAGCAGTGTCTAGTACAAGGAAAGGCCCAGGAAATACAGAGACTGGAACATTAACAGGTTGATAATGCCCCTTCCAAACAGAAAGTTAAAGCACTTTACCATTCAGACTTCAGGGGAAATGAAGGGACTTCTTCCAAGCCAAGCAGAGGTGGTGCAGTTCAAGAAGAAAGGTAGGAATCATAAGGCAACATTAGACAATTTGCATTTAGTTTTGAAGTATCAAATAATAAGTCGGTAGCCGTTTTCACTGTACTTTTTAGAGTGTGAGGTTTTTTTCAGATATTTTATTTCAACACTTAAGTATGAAAATGTCATCATATTAGAAATAAGAGCAAACTATTCTATTTTGCTGGATGCATGAGGGGCAGCTCAGTTCTTTGGAGATTCCCTCAGTAGATTTGACTTTACCATTGACAGTGTAAATTGAAGTTTTTGGTTTGAAATTGTCACTGTTGATTGAACTAGCCTGCTATGAAGACTGCTAAGCATACTCATTATTTGGGCATAACCATTAAGATTTGTCCTATTTACATTTGACAAATGATTTCGTTTTACTGTACTATTTCCCAGAATTTGTTGAACTGATGAAAATACTGACTTTAATTCATAGATTATAGCCACTAGACTGTATGGAAGACTTCTGCATTCTCACCAGAAACTGTCAATATGTTAGAAACTACACTTACCCTTTCCAATGAAGTATTTTTGCATTTTGGAAAAGCTTAATCTGAAACTAGTAACTTGTTTAATCCAGTAAATAAAACCATAATGATGTATTGTCATATGCTGAGTCATTTTATCTCCCAGCTACTACTGGTGTCTAAATAAGCCTAAAGTAGTTATTTGTCATGTGATATTTGTACTGATCAAATAAGAAATAAGAAAAAGAACACAAGAACCTTTGGAATTCTGAGACAGGGTTATCAAATGTGCTTTGTCTGTGTGTTAAATTTGTTGTATTTTTTTTTTCTGCATGTCTGGTCCATGCCTTTCAGTAAATGATGCTGTTTCTTCATATTTGGATGGTTTCTTTTCTAGCAGATAAAAATAAGATAATAGGTCAAAATTTCAGAAATTTTTTTAAATTAAGTATCTGCTTTTGGATTGACTAATTTAGGTTAAAACAAAAACAATATTACTGTGAAATCATGGAATATGTTTGTGGTTTTGTCTCCAAGTCCATCTTCAAAGGTTCTGTGCAACATTAACATTGTATAGCAAATCTGTCTGGTTAAAGAAAGATAATTATTAGGCAAGATGTATAACGCATAGATTTTAAGGAGTCAGGGGAGACCTTTCTTTTAATTTTTCTGCTTTCTTGTCTTGATATAGTACTTAATTCTTTTATTGTGTACCTTGCCATTCACACCACATTTCATAGCTCTTCATGCTTCTTTAGGTCTTCTCACTCAATCTCAGTGAAAACTAGGAAAATGTACATACTGCTGTATGCTCTGTTGCTTACTGCAGACCCTCCCAGCTACTTGTCAGTGACTGTGGCTTTTTGTGACTGCACAGGAGTTGTTTATACTCCCTTCCTGTGGCTTTTTTGCTTCTACTGCTGTAATTGCTCCTTTCTCAACCTTTTACAGACTTTGAAAACTGCCTATTCTATCAAGCTCCCAATTTCTTTCTTTTTAACTTTTGTTTCTTATTCCTTTTCTCTTGCCTGTCTACAATTCCAGGAGAGTTTGTCCTGCCCTCACTTACTAGAGGAATTCATCGCTGTCTTCCTCTCTGTATCAGAGGAGAGTCTTTGCACTGCTCTCTGCAGATCACATGTCTTTGCACAGCTTTTCTGTTTTGTCATTACCACAGCAACAGAAACAATATTGTGAAGTGGTATTTGCATGGGAAAGCAAACGTTTTCTTAATTTATTTTGGAGATGTACAGGAAGGGGGGTGAAGGCTCTGTTACAATTCTTCAATCCACTTCTCATTTTTGCACCTGAGAAGTTTAATAACCCTTTAAAGGTACCTGAGGGATTTCCATCAGAGAAACTGTAATAAGCAGAAGCTGGTCAAGAAATTCTGTGGCATAACACACAGGGGTAACCCTAAGATAAGCAATGGGATGGCTAATGCTATTGTCATCTTGGTTTAATTTGTAATAATTTATCAAAGAGAGCAGTTAACTATCATATAGAAAGCTAGTTTCTGTGAAGATTACTCTTCTTCTGCAAGCCTAATTTTATGTTTTCTACCTCGGTTTTCAGAATTTATCAGAGCCAGTCCTGATTGTGTTGTCAAGCTCATTACATACTTAGGGGGACTGCTGGGAGAGCCAGCATCTTCAGTCAGTAGTGTTAGTCTTTAGATGACTTACTTCTCTCCCCTTCATTCCCAGTAGATTCCCTGAGCAAATATTTTGACACAATGTTAAGATCCATCTTAAATATTCTCTTCTAAACTAAATACAAAAGATCTGATCATTTTTAGTCAATAAAAATCCCATGGCTTCTCTTGCATGTCAAAGTTAACCCAATGTTCTAGCCAAATTCCACTCTGAGTAATTCTTTTTTGCTTCTCTAAATTATCCCTGCAGTTTTAGTTGGATACAATATTGTTCATTTCCTGTCTTATTTTTTTCATGTACTATTTACACTGCTTAATGGTGTACAGCATGTTCCTTTCAGCCCCACAACCTCTGAAGTTTGAAAAAAATTGAATTAATCAGTATTGCCTGCCTTCACCTCTATCTCAAGTGTTTGTCACTTCTCACTGATTTGTCAGTATTTCCGATAACCTCCAGGGTGTACATTCAAACTGATGTCTGCTGAGTATTGATACCCAGTGAGTTAATTGTTTCTAGTGTTTATCTTTCAGGTGTAAGTGAAATAATACCAACAAGGTGTGAGTTTGTAATGTGTCAAATGTTGTGGAAATAAAGTGCACGAAGTTGTAGTGAAAGGACAATAGCATTATGTGCTAAGTTGCTTCTGTTCTCAGCCACCTTCTGGCATTTACAACACAGAATATTTTTGTTGCCTACAGGACCCCAGATGCCCCTGTGCCTGCCTGGGGAGATGATGGGAAAGCAGAAGACAGTTCTGATAGTGAATCTTCATTTAGTGACTGAAGAGACTTATTTCAGCCTGTGGAAACCTATGCTAAGTGCTAATGTGTTTGGAGCTTTAGCAAACAATGGTTTTTCTGTGTGTCACATAGGTGACATTTATCTGACAGCATTCTTAAGAACTAAGATCCTCCCTGTTATCTCCCAGAAAGTTTGAACAGGCAGCGTGTTTCAACCGGAACATATATACCATGAAAATTAATTCTGAGATAATTGCAGCTTTTATAAAACTCTAAAAATCCCATGCCTCTAAACCTCCAGGTCTCTAAGACTGCATTCTGGTCATTCTAGGGTTTTCTATGTAACGCATTTCACATATGTTGCCTTCTTTTTGTCCCATAACTTACAGGTAAAGTAACTTCCCAAAATGAAATAGTTTCATTGATGAGCTGTGTTTGTTTTTTTTCTAATGTACTATATTCTGATGTAATACAACAAGAATTGCATAGAAGTCGGCTATCTCATGGTAATTGCATCTCAGTGAGAAAATAAAATACAAGTGAAAAATACATTCAAACCCAATTTGAATCTATTTTCAAAGTATATACTGATGTTCAATGTCATGTTAAGAGTCTGTAAAAAATTATTAAAGAGCTTCATCCTCTGAAGAAGAGTTGATTTACCAAATTCCAGGTATGATGGTGTAGAAAGCTACAAACATTGCAAGATTAGTATTCCACCAATAATCTTCCAATCACTTGCTCTTTTCACACTAACATTTTCAGACCAGTGTCACTACTTATTCACCATCACGTGGGTCAGTAGAGACCACTTTCTGACTGCTCTTGGGCTTACTTGAAAGGAGCTGTGGCTGAGCAGTTTGCCATAGGGTAAGAAATTGCCTCCAAGTTGGTGCCTTTAATAATTTCAGCAAAGAAGCCAAAATTTAGCTTGTGTAATGATAAAACTACCTTGCTGCCTCTTGAGGTAAGCACTGAGGAGCAGTATAAAGAAATCCACTAGGAGCCTAGCTAGCCCTGAAGACTTCTCTCCAAATTCCTTAATCTATTCTATGGGTCCAAAATGACATTTCATTAAAGAATCTTCTTAAATGTAATTTGTTCCACATTAAATTCTTCACAATTTATTTGTATTCCCCAGGTTATTGTGATTATACCAGAATGCTGTGGTTCAGGCAATCATTCACTTTCTGGTACTTCACATTCTTCCTGAACCAAGAATAAAACTGAAGCTCTAAGTTTATGAATTTTGTAGTTTTTATGACTGAGTCATTATCTTCTCTCTTAGTTATTTATGCCCTTTTATAGATGAGCTGCTTTTTTTTCTTTTAAGTGTGGCTCCCATTTGAATCTAGCAGACATATTTAAGCTTATCATAACCTGTAAATTAGACTAATGCCTGAACCCCTATGAGAGCATATATGCACTAGAGAATGTCTAAAGGTGGCATTTCAGTGATGAATTAATAGTTACTGAGCACTTAAAAATATTCTGTAATTAAATCCATGTAAAATCCAACAAATAGTAACATGGTAGAACATAGTAGCAATAAATATTTAAAAAATGAAATGTTACAATGTTATTTCAGAAAGTATATATTAAGACACTGGTGACTTTTTAATATCTTTATTTGAAAACTCATTGGAGCAATCTCTATAATTAAAGCTATGCTTTTTTAAACCAAAGTTGTGGTTCTGTTTTATTCACGTATGTTCTTTCAAACAAGATAATGAAAATGCTTCTGAAGCCTCTGTTATTCCTATTACTCCCAAACTGGTTATGCTGAACCTACATCTGCTAGCTGAAGATTTATATAATTGACTTGAGAAATACCTGTTAATAAATAAATATTTTTAAAGAAATAAACCAGGTTACCAAATCACATGAAAGGAATGAATTCCATTGTTTATCATTTGGTAGAAGTTTTTGTGTAAAGTAATTTTGAGTCTAAAATCAGTTGTCTCTTATACCACTGTAAATATATTTTTGTGTGGAATGAAAAAGCCCCTAGCCTACTGTGTGTTGAAATGAGGGGTAATTAATCAATGATTGCATATGTCACAGAATAACAACTTCATTAGTAGGCATGGTGAAGCTAATTGCTAAGGACTTGGGGGCGGGGGGGCTTGGAGTAGCTGTTTACTTTGGAATAGTACAATCTTAGTAGGCTTGCAGCAATGTTAAGAAAAATTGCTACTTTGCCTCCTTTCCCACTTAAGTAGTAGCACACTGAACAGTATAAATCCTGATGTCTAAAGTGTGGGGAAACAAGAGAGAAAATCTTCCCTTTTTACCTTCAATGTATCAGCAGACATAGTGTTTCCACTGCCTTTAGAACCTCTGACCACAGTAAGCTTCTCTGTTCCTGCCAGTCTCATCTGCTAAACGCATCCCTGGACTTTTAGGTAGTAGCCAAATTCCACCTGAGATGTTTCAGATTAGGACACAAGCTGTCACAAGAAGCACGAAGTATGGGAAGGTTGGTTTAAGACTGAATTGTCAGCTGTGTTAGTCCTCCATTATCTACAGCAGTTTTTTAGTGAGATGGTGCTAACCCAGAAAGCTGGAAAGTCCTTAACCACAAGCTAAATACTATAAGCAGAGAATATTCCAACTTGCTCATTATTTGACATCTGTTTTGGAATAGAAGATGGAGGGAGTATTTCAACTTGGCTGCATAGTAATCAGATATACGTAATGCTTTCAAGGGAAGAAGTCCATTTTTAAGTAACTTTTATACTAAAGCTGCTAACAGCAAAGAACTTTTAAAAGATGCAATATTCATTAAGAGGTGTGGGGTATGCACATCTAATATACCCAAATTTTACATGGATTTAAAATAATCACCTGAGGCAATATTGCAGTTTTTAGGCATGGGAAATACTTCAGCTTGTTTCTGGAATAACTGTTGAATCATCTGTTAATACTAATTTTGTACTCAGAGTAAATTATGTACTCAGTATTTAAACTACTTTTTTTTACCCCATCATCATCCCTATTTTGCAGGTGTAGTGTAGCATATATAAAGGTCAGTTTCTTAAAGATACTTACAGTCTTTTTAAATGCATGTAGGTGCCTTAAGGCTAGATGCATGTCTGTATTTATTTAAGTGAAGCCTCAAACAACTGTCAAAGTCAAAAACAACTTCTGGACATGGTAATAACTTCATACTGAAGCCCTGGTTTAGCACTCTTTTAATCATTAATCTGTTCCCCCTTAACTCTCCTGTTCAGCTACATTTGAAAAGAAAATTGATGGGGTTTTTTCCAAGCTGGGTCTCTTCCTCTCTCTTGTTTTTCTTTCCAGTGTGTGTTATTTACACCAGTGAGTAAGGATATAGTTTGACATTCTGTGAACAGAAGTCATGACAAACTATAGCCTGTACTTGGAAAAAGAGAATATCACTAAGATCAGCACTTCTGACTTGTGTGTAATCAGGTCAGTTTTGCTTTCCATGATGTCCTGGTCTTAAGCTTTCTGGGAATCCAGTTTTGTCTCTGAAAAGCTGATACAAAGTTACAGCATTAGAGTGGATTTGTCTGCAAAATGAAACATATTTTCTCTACTCAATTCATTAAGTTTGTTCATATCTTGTCAGAGAGGACTGCTGGTCAAATGCTTGTACTGGTGTCCATAGGATTCCTCTCCTGATACTTCCATGCAATGGGGTTTCCATTCAGCCCACTTTACAGGCAGAAGAGGAGCTGCCACATTAGCTCAGGCTTGTGGCTTGCTTAGTTTTGGAGCTCTGTCTCTGGTACAAAATGACACTGAATTCTTTAACTGAAGATGTGAGGAGTACTAAAGTGTTCCAGCAGTCCTTCTTCCTGCCACCAAGTTTTTTTTTTCAACTGTGAGTAGAGATTGCAGTTCAGTGCGAAGTTACATGTTTGTTAGTGCTTCCAAAACCATTTGCATTGATTCAATAAGCTCTGGGTATTCCCACCTTGTGTTTGACTGTCTAAGCACTAATATATTTAAGAATTATCATAAAATGGTTTGTGTTGGAAAGGACTTTAATGATCATTAAGTTCCAACCCCCCTTATGTGGGCAGGGACACCTCTCACTAGACCTGGTTGCTCAAAGCCCCATCCTCCTGGCCTTGAACACCTTATAGAAAAGGATTTCTTCCTAATGCCTTACCTGAATCTCCCCTCTTCCAGTTTAAAGTCATTACCCCTTGTCCTATCACTACACACCCTTGTGAGAAGTCCCTCTCCAGCTTTCCTCTAGTCCCTTCAGGTACTGGAAGGCTGCTATAAGATCTTCCTGAGCCTCCCTTCTCTAGGCTGAACAACCACAACTCTCAGCCTGTCCTCATAGGAGAGGTTTCCAGAACTGGAGGCAGTACTCCGGGCAGGGTCTCATGAGAGTGAAGTGAAATGAAGGAGGAGAATCACCTCTCTCAATCTGCTGGCCACACTTCTTTTGATGCACTCCAGGATACGGCTGGCTTTCTGGGATGCAAGTTTCTTTTCAACCAGCATCCCCAAGTCCTTCTCCTGAGGAGATGTTCTCCATCCATTCTCCACTCATCCTGTATTTGTGCTTGGGATTGCCCTGACCCAGGTGCAGGACCTTGCAGTAGGCATTACTGAACTTCATGAGGTTGGCATGGGCATCTCAAACTTGTCAAGATCCCTCTGGGTGGCTTCGTTCCCTCCCGTGTTTCACCCACACAGCTTGATGTCATCAGCAAACGTTCTGAGGGTGCACTCAGCTCTGCTGTCCATGTCTCTTGTGAGGAACTCCACTCATCACAGGTCTCCATTTGGACATCAGGCTGTTGATCACTGCTCTCTGACCATCCAGCAAATTCATTATCCACCAAGTGGCCCATCTGTTGACTTTCTATCTGTCCAATTTAGAAACCAAAATGTCATGCAGTTCAGTGTCAAACACTTTGCCCACGTTCAGGTAGATGACGTCGATGCTGTAACCCCATCATAAAAGGCCGCCAAATTTGTAATGCACAATTTGTCTTTCGTGAAGCCATTTGGTTGCCACCAACCACCTCCATGGATTCCATGGCTTGGTCCATTATAAGGGAAACTAAGCAGAAAATTACAATGACAGGCACCATGCCGTGCAGAATATGACAGAAACAAGTTTAGCACATGGTGAATCTCCATCTTCTTATTTTGAGGAAACCCTCAAGTTTCGATGGTTAGAAATTAAAATATAGGTCATTGTGTGAGTACAGATGTAACATGAGACACTCAGTTTTACTTGGACTTTGTTCAGAATTTTCCTTTCCACCTATTTACTTGAAAATGAGAAATACACGAGAAAATAATCCACTTGGTTAAGGTCAAGACACTGACTTAACTTTTTAAAACAAACATTCATTTTGCAGATGGTTGATTTTTTTTGCATTCTAGCACCTTCTCCCTGTGAGAATGCAATGGTAAATAGTTGTATTTTTTGACGTAGGTAATATACTTTTTAGTTACAAAGTTCTTTCATGTTCTAATAGATGCACTTGGACTTGAAAGCTATCTTACTCTGCCTGAGGACATGCTGTTCCCTAGACACTACAAATTCCTTTTTGTGTTTCATTATAGCCTTCTGTTTGTGGAATCAGAAGTTGTAAAAAAAATGAATGCTGGGCCTGGGACCAATCTTTTACTGGAAAGAGCATGCATCTGAGCGCTGAAAAGGATGGGGCAGAAGAAAGGGATCTGGCAGTAATTTTTTACATTTATATGAACAGTTCTTTTTATAGGTGATTACCATCAACTGTTTAGTAAGTCTTACCCTTTATGTCACTTGCCATGGTGAGAACTTGAGTACACATGAATTACCCTGCTGTGAAGGGTTAGACATTGGAAAAAGCTTGTAAGGTCTATTTTAAATTATAACTATCCTAAAAACTAGGATTATCCTTTTTTCTCTCAAACAAGTGATCTCTGGCCTTCAGCCGACTCCATGCTCTCAACAGATTTCTTAATTAATTTGCTGTTTCTTGTAGCACTGTTCACACTATTCAAGGGCATGGGGAATCCTTACCCAGCAAGAGCTAAACCATTCCGTTAGCATCTTACACCGCTGATTTCTCTATACTGCTTCCTAACAGTTCTTTTGAAAAGGAATACTGTTGCATACTGAGGTGATCTTTTGACCTTCTGGATCCAGTTCATCTAATTGTAAATTAGAGTAGAACTAGGGGGGGGGTGAACAGAGAAAATGAGGAATGTCTTTTTCTCAGTTGTTTCATCATTTGCTTTTTCCTCAGTGTGGTGCTTTCAGGGAGCTGCCAAATAACAACAACAACTAATGACCAGCATTTACTTTGCTCATCCCTTCCAGGTTTTGTATCTGTCAGTTGCACACACCTGTCCACTGATGCAGTTTATGGCCTTTCTCCAATAACGTGTGCTTATTACTTAGCTGGAAGATTGACAGCATTTCTGATTTTAGATTTGCATAGCAGATTCACCTTAGTGCTAGCTTCCACTTAATAGTTTTGTCTAGGTCTCTTTTCCTCAAGCCAATGTATGAAAACACACCAAGCTGGAGAGAAAAAAAAACATTTGTTGGTGGTTAACTTGGTTATGGACAGAGTCTTTATCCATAGATTTTGAAAGTTTTTATTATCTAAACTCTTTCACTTCACAAAAAGCGCATCCACATGTACATATTCTCACCTATGCTCTCCTAACATCCCATGTTTGCATTTTTAGTTCCTCTCTTGAGGAGCGCACATTCTTTTTATATGTCCAGGACCCAAGCAAACAAAATTCCTTCAAACATCTTTCTGAATTAGAGGAGGGATGACAGTGAAAAAAAAGAAAAACAATTAAAATCTGACCCACTTAAATGAAAATTTTACTGAGGCTTGTTTTGTTACATAGTATTATAGTGAAAACAGATGACATTTGAAACTTGGCTTTGAAGCAAGCCTCCCTTCAGCCTCCATGGGCAACCAGACATTCCCCCTCATCACACCACTTCCAACAGCTCTTTAGTGCAAAATATTTCCGTGTTTATCCTCTAGACAAATTACAATTGCTGATCTTAAGTTATCTGTGTACAAAGAAAATATGTTGTCAACTCCAAATCCCGTGCTTCTTTATATATCTTTTATTTCAGAAAGAATTAAATGAAACAAAGAGGGAACTTAATGCATTTATTTATGTTGTTTTAAAATATTAGGTCAGCATCAGTGGAATCAGCTCATCAGTGGAAGGTGCAGTTAACCCCAGGGCACTGTGGTAGATTGCTTATTGCCCAGGCATAAGAGCTGAGGTTCAGCAGTACTGCTGACACTAGAAGAGCAGATGTTGGATATACCTCCCCTAATCTGTGTTCTTTGCAAAATGACTGTGAACCATTTATCATAATGTTTAGCTTGTTTTGATAGCTGGACTAAATTGTAAACAAATGGTAACCACATGTTATTTATGGCAGAATAATTTTGCTTTGTTTGGTTTTATAACAGCATTTACACAGTATTTTATGCAACCTTAGTGACCTACATAAGGTTTGGGTCTACAAGTTATACTTTTTTTAAAAAAAAATTGGAGAATTAACAAAATAGATGATGGCAGGATTTGGTTTTAACCGTAGCAGCAGATAATTTGATGGGGGAAAAAAGAATCCATCAAACTTCATTGGTGCTTCCAGAGATCAAAAATTCTCCCTTCTGCTGTCCCAAGGGCTTGTTGAGGTTCATTAGGTGATGGAGTGATAGGAATACACATTACCATCCCTAATTTCAACTAAGGTTCTCTAATTCCTGCTGTTATAAACCATTTCCTGGCTTCTCCTCACCTTCCTCTGAAGTGTTTTGTCTTTGGTTTATGGTTTGGTGGTTACTCAAGATTTGGGAAGAAGGGGGAGCATTGTGATGAAACCTTCTGTAAGATCACTGAAACCGCTACACCGCAGTTACAGCTCTGGTCTATTTGCCTTTAGGCAAAAGCCAAGATCAGATGGTTCTAGAGCAGCAAAGAAGAATTGGGGAAGGAAGAACCACATCAAAGCTCTTCTCCTCCCTGGCACTTCCAGTCACGAGTCCCAGAGGGAAATCACAAATACATTAGGTCAGCCTTATAAAAATTATTTTTTAACAAATTACAAGTGAAAAAAAACCCCACCAAACTCCAAAACACATGGAGGAGGGCCACAAAGATGAGCAAAGGACTGGAGCACCTCTCCTATGAAGACAGGCTGAGAGTTGGGGTTGTTCAGCCTGGAGAAGGCTCCAGGGAGACCTCAAAGAAGCCTTCCAGTACCCGAAGGGAGGTCTTCAGGAAGGCTGGGGAGGGACTTTTTACTAGGACATGTAGTGATAGGTTAAGGGGGAATGGTTTCAAACTAGAAGAGTGTAGATTTAGGTTATATTTAGGAAGAAATTCTTCAGTGTGAGGGTGGTGAGATCCAGGAACAGGTTGCCCAGAGAGGCTGTGGATGCCCCCTTCCTGAAAGTGTTCAAGGCCAAGTTGGATGGGACTTGAAGCAACCCAGCCTAGTGGGAGGTGTCCCTGCCCATGGCAGGGCAGTTGGAACTGGGTGTTATCAATTAAGTTCCCTCCAACCCAAACTATCCTTTGAATATCCTCATTCCCTGCACCTATTTGTTGCAAAATGGCAAAGAACTATTTATAAAAATTTCCGATCCACTTAGAGCATTTTCTCCTCCCTACTTGGAGGTGGGGGGTGCGTGAGCAGAGACCTGGTTGGTACCAGTGGGGCCTAAACCACAACAACCATGAAGGATGCAGCACCTTTGCACAGCCCTTGTCAGGGTTTTCTCAGGCTGTTTCTGCAACAGCTTTTTCTGTGAATTACCCACCAGTTTAAAAACCTTAATATGCAAAAAGCATGAAAGTAATGGCTGCTTCAGTGTCCAGGAAAGGGGACGTATCTGGAGGCTCCCTATAGAAATACAGGGTAGAACTACAAAATTAGAAGATAAATGGCAGTGCTCTCAGAAAGGAGGCTCAGATTGTACTGTCCCACAGGTAGCTTTAAAATTGGCCACTTCAAAATTGCATGTTTATGGGAAAAAATGCACGATAGCTGCAAAGACCAGTTTTGGCTTGAAATTTTTGTATGTATAAGCAGCTGAGACTGAGAGAAAAGGATTGACTCATTCTTCTTGTGTGGGGAGGTACAGTGTGGAAAAGATACCAAATAACACCTAATAGGCAGTGGTGCATATAAATTAAATGTGGGAGAAAAAATGGGTAATATTTTCTTTTTTGGCATTAACAGCAGACACCAAAAGGGTCTCTGAATATTGGAGGGGGTTCTTGAAAGAAAACTAAAAACTTCAATTGTAATAAAAGGAAATAGTTTTCTGACAAAGTGGTAAAAAGGTGCAACAACAGATGCCCTGATAAAAATACCTAGCTGCCACAGGCACCTATAAATCATCCTCTAAACATGCTTTTTGGCTGATGAAGTGGAAAAATGGGCAAATCTGAGATTAAAGAAAATTGCATCTCACTTTGAATGTCTGGAGAATGCCTGTGTGGTATAAATTGTGTATCTTGGCTGTCCATAAATATATAGGCAAACTCTTGAGGAAATTATTTAAAACTGCATTTCCACAAGGACAAAACTCAGATGCAGACTTCTGTAAACTTGTATTTTTCCATCTAATATGGTTAATGACTTGGCATCCCAATGGGGAAAAAAGATAGTAGCAAATAATAAAACACAGAAGTGATAATCTGTGTTCCATATAGTAGCAGGTTTTCTCTAATTAAGTAGGTGGAACAACAGAAATACTAAGGGTCATTTTCTTCCTGAAAACAAAACACACAAACAAACAAGCAATATAGTAAAATGACAGTAAGTGTGACTCTGCTTCACTCATTCATTTGAGCTCAAGGAGGAAAGTAGCTTAAATTTCACCAGTGTAAAAATGTTCTCTTGATGTGTGTGTAGTTATTTTGTGTTTGGCAAGAGAGTTCAATTTATCTGACAAAGTAAATGTTTGAATGGAAAGATGCAGAAAGAACTTTTTTTAACTGCTTTTCTGAATTTGAAAGACTTCAAAAGATATGAAAGGAGGTGTCATTGCTTTGTATGAGATGTTAAAATGATGACTTTTGTCACATTACCTCTGGAATATTATGAATCTTTGTAGTCAACTATTTGTGTGAAGCTGCAAAGATTGCCTTAATATGTATTTTGTTCTTGTTGTTTTATACTGTGACAAGATTTTTCTTTCTTTTTGATCCCAATACTGTCTTAAATGAAATATAAATTAAATATTAAATTTTAAAATAGATGTGACAAGACTTCCAGTTGTTCTTCATAGTAACTTTTCAGATGAACTCAAACTAGAAGCATTGTATTACCACAGAGGAACTGAGTCAAGAGAGTCCATGCTTTGTCTTATATTTAAAACATGCGAAAAGGAAATACCAGCTTACATTATTTTTCCAGTCTGAAAAGCTTTAAGTCTTTCTACATTTTTATTAACATAATCAGTATGTGATCTGTAACATCTGCTTGTTAATTTCCCTAGTATCCTTGCAGTATAGACTTCTATTTGCAAAAGAATGATCTGAATTGCACATTAGAAGTCATTTCTCATTGACAAAGTTCTATTGATTTTGAATTTGTTCTTTTTCTTGTCTATGTAGCTGATGATTTGTGCACACAGGAGAGAAAGACCCAAGGAAAAACTAGGACTTTGTAACAATGTGTCACAGCTATGGACTTTCGGGGTTTTGACATCACTTACCCTGATCATATACTCATCGTGGCAAAATAGAAAGAGAGAGAGCAACTTAGACCAGCATAATAAATTGTCTTTATGGACCTCAGCAAGTATGGACAGAGCTGAAAATATGAGGACCTGTTGAGAAAACCTTTGTCCAATGTCATCACATGTGTACATGTGGCCAAAGGGCAACTTCTCCAAAAATTTTCTTGGCAACACCTGTTGTAAAATAGAAACTATAATAATCCTTAAACTGATTCTAGAGCACAGACATGTTGCCTAAATAGTAATCATCATATCTGACTGCTTCAATACAGTTAGGCGAATGTATGACAAAATATGAAATTATAAATATTACAAGAGACAGGAGCTTTTCTGCTCTCAGATCACTGTAAGAAACTTTAAAAAGGTATCCCTTTAAAAAGATTTAATGTTTAATTTTCAGTTTTGTTTTCCTTAGATGTCCTGACTTGGCAACATTCAGCTCCAGAAGTGTCTGGTTTTGGTACAAATGACTCATAAATAAAAGCTTACTGTAGAAGCTTTAAAGCTGGAGCATAGTTTTCCACAAAGAAAAATCATAAGAAACTTCTTCTCGAAGTGAGATTACAAACACTGTAGTAAAAACAAAGTGTGACTGGGGGGGTGGGGAGGTGCAGAAGAGTTAACCACCCTAGTACAGAAATCTAAATTCAAAAAGGTGGTGTTTTTTTCATTTTTTGATTCTTTATTACTTCTTTTAAAGGAAAACAGCCTCAAAGTGCTCAAAAATCACATTAAATCCAAACTAATTCAATATTTAAAATATTTGCATTCCTTCATTACTGTTTGAATCGTGGATGCAAACCGTGGATCAAGAACACCTCTGGTGAAAGGTACCAACAGAAATGTGGCAGACTACTTAGTAAGAAAACTTTAGCAATAGAAAGATAATCAGATTTTGCTGCTTTATGATAATAAATGAGGACTGAAAACAAACCTTTGCATAGTATCAGATTTTCCACATTTCAGACCTTTCCAGCCAGTTTATGGCTCTTGAATTCTGTTTTCTGCTAAAAATAACAATTATTGCCTCCCACTGATTTTGATCCACCAAAAGCAGGAAAAACCCAAGTCCTCCTGCAGGCAGGCTGCAGGGAGTAGCCAGAATTTTAGCTGCCATTTGGTCAAACTTGCTGAGAGCTTGTACCTCAGATTCAAGCAGAGTCAGGCTACTTAAACCAAGCTAAGTGTTGTCAGCAAGACACCAAAAGCTGTGCAAGACTTTTTTTCTTCATGGTGTACCACAATGACCATTATTTGGGATATTGTCCAGCTTTCACAAACATGAGACCTTCTGCCAGCAGGGAGCCTGGAGGTGTCTGTCCCAGCCATCATTTTGCAGCAACTCACTGGAGACAAACCCCAATTACCCGGTTCTCACCAGCTGCCTCTGCTGGCTACTCCTGTTTTCTGCTTCTTCAAAACCGCAGCTGAAACCTTTTTTTGGTGAACCATGATAAAGTAAATGTAGCGTGGTTCCATCCTTCCTGCCCCTGTTGGGCTGGCCAGACATGGAGACACCTGTCCTCTTTCATGGGCTGGGAAACATTCAGAAAACAACCCCACTGCCCTCTAACTTGAAAGAGGCAAGTATTCAGAGAGCAAACGCTCTTTCCACGCAAATTGTCACTTGATTTTTTTTTTTTTCTTATATTTACTGATGTGTCAGCATATTATTATTTTGGAAATACACTGTGTCAACTTCTATCCGTTTTAAAAATTATACAGACATTGCAAAATAAAGCCTGTTTTGTCCAGGTAAAGAATTAGTCAACCTTGAAAACCTGTCTTATTTCTGAAATTCCTGAAGGCAATTTGCATTAGCTGATTACATATTAAGGCGAAAAAATATTCTTCCCAAACTATATCCTGGAGATCCAACTTGGTATAATACCTAAATCAACAAAAAAACAAAAAAACAAAAAAAAAAAAAAATTTGTTTTTATGTAGAAGAATTGAGGAAAACATTATTCCCAATCAAAAATAATTTAAAAAGTTAAATCAATGATTGTTAGCCTTCGGGTTCTGTCCTTGCCTTTGAACACCCTGGAGCATCAGTGGTTCTGAGGATGGCTTTAAGTGACTAGTGGTCCACAAACTCTGCCTGGGAATCGCTTTTCCAAACCATAACACAAGTTGTGACAATTTCTAATTCCAATTTGGCTTCAAAATGAAAGGCAGAAATGTGATATTACTGTGCAATTATTCATGTGTTGTTCAGTTTGGTGCTTTGGTTTTGGGGTTTTTTTGTGTATGTGTCCAAGGACAACTGACATTCTGGTTGTTTCCCTGATGAACGAGTGTGAACGAGGATCTGTCTCAGGCTGGATATCGATTTACTTGGATATAGAAACATGGATGGACTTGACTTTCCTTTGAAACCTGAAGAATGCTAAGTCAGCATTGTGACAGCTGGGCCTCTGCTCACATTTTGAACAAACTCTGTTTTGGATTCTTGGGCCTGACTGCTTCTTAGCTTTATATTTATTTTGTACTTTAAAGTTCATGTTATAAGATAGGTTCTCCTGCCTCTTTTTTCCCCCATTTTGTTATAAATAACCAAATCTCAGCATCTTACTAAGTTCACGGAATGTACAGTTTTATTTTCTTCATTTGTTTGGCTTGCCTCCAGAAAAAAAAAAAAAAAAGAAAAAAAAAAAAAAAGAAAAAAAAAAAAAAAAAAAAGAAAGCAAAAAGATGGTTGCGTTCTTGAGTTTAGGTGTATGTTTTCAGAATGAATGGAATTTTCTGCCTTGATTGTTGCCATTTTTTCCTCAAAAAGCCCAGAGTAATTTCTGTAAAGAAAGCTTTGCTCTTTCGGCTCATGCAGTGTAGCCTAGTGAAGGGCTAGTTAAGGACAGTGGAAGCTCCCCAGATCCCCTTACTCCAACCGAAGACTTTCCTTGGCTTCAATCATACATACAATAATACAATAATATAATGCTTTCCTGTTCTAGTCTCATTGAATTTCAGTGACTGAGTGTGTAGATTTTCACTGGCAAAATTTGTCACCTACCTTTGCTTCTTTGTGAATTGCTGCAAAAACAAAAGCTTTAGTACTGAATGGCATTAGATTATGTGTAACAGAGCCAGGGAAAGTCTCTTCATTGCTACTTCCACTCTTGTGCAGTAAGACTGGAAGATCTGTTTTCTGAATGCAAGTGTTACTTATTCCTTTCACAGGTGACAGCCTCTGCCTCATGAACCTGCACAGCAAATCTATTCTGTCTCTGAGGCTGCAAGAAAGCTTACGTGCTGGCGAAGAGAGAAATGCAGCTGCACTCTTTGGGATGCCCTCCTAAAATGAAGGCAAGTACTTAGCAGCCTTGAAGGGCTTCTTCCACATGAATATTGAAGCCTTCCTACCATGAATAGCTCCCAAACACAGTATCTGGAAGCTCTGCTCCAGGCACATAAAAGAAGTTTGTTGATCTACTATAATCACGGCATAAGGTGTTCCTTTATGCCATCATATCTGATGAATGCTTGATATTTGTTCTCTAGTTTTCTGTCCAAATCTCGTGTGGAATAATTTTAAATATAGGACTGATTAAAAAAAAAAAAACAAAACAAAAATTAAAAAACAAAACAAGACAAGTAGGAAAATAACCATTTGGAGACCACTTAATGAAAACCAAGGCAAACATCCACTGATTAGGTAACATCAGAGGACATATTAGTCATTCAAAAGGATGTTATGTGAATGATAACTTCAAACCATGCCATCCAGCAGTCCTTATTGTTGAATCTGGATACATGATCCAGATCACATGTAGATAGTTCTGATTGCTGCCTACTGAGGTAAGATATGTTTTTTGACGTGATTCCAATAGCCAGGTCAAAGATGAGGTCACATATGCAGACTGGACTGGTGAAGATATCAGTCCAAGACGTCTACATTCGCAGTGTTATGAATGCTAAAAACTTATCCTGCCAAGTCTGCTGGCCACTTCAACACCATTGCCATAAAGTTATCAGCAAGCTCTTTTGTGAAGCCTGTATTTTTTGGCAAAGTATAAATGAGCACAAAACTTATGTTAGCTTTGGTTCTGGGTTCTCCTGCAAATGGATACATTTTTATCAGTCTTGCTTTACATGAAGTGCCATTTCTGGGTAAGAGATTGATGATGATGAATGGTGTGCCTGTTGTAATCAGCCAATTACCCTCATGTACCAAGCTGGATAGCCCAGGGCACATGATGCTATCCAACCTGATCTCTGTGATACCCCACACGAAATGCTACTGTTATAGTTAATTCTTTTCAGAAGAGTTTTTTTTTTCATTTCTCATTTCACAGTAGTGCACAGAACGGATGGACAGCCTTACAGACATACCGAGGCTCACCTGTGAATTTGCAAAACTGAGGGCAAAGTTTAATTAATGCATTCAGCTGCTGGATGGGTGATAACAAGCAGGAAAAAAATAGCTATGCAGACCAGCCCCACCAGTAATGTGTGCACTGAGTAGTTACATGTTAGTAAGTAAGTAGATAAAAGTAGATTAGATAACCACTGCTGTTTACCTCCCTTGTAAGTTACTGTCAAACAAAAATAATAGAAATTTTTTTCTGCAAATGAAAGGCTTTTTCAAGGTAGCAAGCACTGAGCAGAAAAGAATGACAGGAACAGAATGTGATTTAAAATGTGGAATCATAGAATGGATCCAAGCAGAGTGGGAAGATTCCACAGGATTGCAGTGGTGTTGAAGGAGTCCTCTTGTAAACAGCCTTCGTAAAGCAGCAGCTACCATGTGACATAGTTAGGAGACCTTTTCCTCCTGAAGTCAAATTTAACTACCCCCAGTCTCTGCTCCTTCTCTCCAATGAATATGAAAGGGGTGACTGCTGTGTAGCCCACTGCTCAGTCTGTTCCTTCGTCTGTCATAATTGCACCATTATCACCCATACGAAACCCATTAATGTGGAAGAGGTTTTGAAACCAAAGTCACTTCTTTCAGAGCCCTGATCTAGGAATGCTTTAAGGGTATATGCCAGCTCAAGAATCAGATTCATTTTAGTTCTGGGAATCAAACCACAGCCTCTGAAAAACAATGGAATTCACAGCTCGTTCCAGAAAGTTAGGCAACAGCCTCATCTTTTTGCTAAAAGAAGGCTAATAAGGTTTGATGTAACATCAGAGGAGTTAATTCAGATCTAATAACAATACTTGTTTTTTGAACACTTTAGCCTTAACACAAACAATTTCTCACTTCATTATTTTCCTTCCTAGGGCCTTCTTTTGGAATATCCCACAGGCAGATGTCCTACTTAACAAGAGACCCCTCATATTCTGCCAATTTCCAGCTATGTTTAAGTATTTACTGATTGAGAACATTTCAGCCATTAGGCAAAGGCTCTTCTCTTTCTGTGTGGCAGAGTTTCCCATTTGTATCCTGCACAGTTCTGGTGTAACTGTACACAGCCAAACAAAGCTGGCTCTGTCTGCATGCACAGCACTGCAAAGAGGAACGCAGGCTGTAAATGAAGTTGTTTTAAGAACAGGTTTTGTGACTATACTTACTAGTGAATCAGCTGGTGTCTGTTCAAATTTGTGCAAATCCAAAGTAAGTTGTTTTAAAAAAAAAAAAAAATTAAAAATTCTAGGGAGTTAAAGGCACTAAGGTGGCTGTAAATAAATGTTACAGATCAAAACTAGATGTTGAAAAACAGACTCCCCAGATATGCTGGACAAAAGCCTACAAAAGCCTTCAAAAGAATTTTCTTCAGAACACCATACAAGTTAATAGGAAATGCTCTATAGGAAACTTTATGATAATTATTGAGATGTTGTTTGGCACTTTCTGAATAATGTGTTCCCTTGTTTAAAGAAAAGGATACTAGCCATTTACAATAGCCCAAAAATAAATGATTGGGGCCGCAACATTTTAAGTTAAACAGTAGTTTAGCTGTAGATTAACAGAACTACTGCCTGTGCAGGACTGAGAATAATCACCCTAGGAGAGGAGCATCAGTTCCATAGGTTTGGCTGGATGAAGTATAACAGCATATTTGATTGATCTTAATGTAGACTGATATAAAGACAGGTAAGAAAAACCTCCTCCGCCCTTTCCTACTGGAATCTCTTTCCTCCTTCTGATTGTCAACAGATGTTTTAAGACTTCATTACATAATATTGGATGGGTAGTAATTTATTTTGTGGCTCTCTCAGTTTCATCAGCATAGTCCCCTTCCCTCCTCCCCAAATCAGTACCGATCAATTAGATTCACTAGAGGTTTGTAGTTCTGTATCTGTTTTTATTTCCAAGTTAACTGCTTTTCTTTTGTTTTTTAAATATTTTTTTCTACTTTTATTTTTCAGTGATGAGCATGGAGAGTCCTGACTTAAGTTTATGCTTTCCTTTCTTCTGATATGAAATGTTCTTGTGCATTGACTCCCTGAGATGTACTTCAGCATCACTTAGCTGCTAGGATCAGATGACCCATCACAATCAAGCAAACCCTCTTTGCCCCCACAGTGACAGCCTTTTCACAGTCTTTTTCATGGTACTGGGGACAGGAGCATATCACCACAAACATCTTTCCTTGTAGTTCATTCCTTGGAGTTTCATTTCAGAGGCTCCATTCTTCTTCTAGCAATTTTGCTGGAAAACTCTCCTGTGTTCCCTAAAAGACTTTCAAACGAGCTGATGTCTTCCCACCAGAAGCTCCACAGAGACCTTTACAGGCAATCTCCTGTTACGCCAGCACATATCTTGTGCTGTATTGTGATATAATGTCTGTATATTCATTATGGCATAATAAAGAGTTCTTTATATTTTCTTTAGTTCCACTGAGGACAGCAACAACTGGCATGTTCATTTCTACAATCTTTGAGTCAAACTCTTGTAGTCCTACCTTTTCCTTCTGTTCTTTTCTTAGACGGGGACTCTCTTCTTTATTACCTGTTGTCTCAGCTTCTAAAATTTAGATCTGTTTCTGTGTCTTCTTGTCTTAAGAATAGCTGACAAAATGACAGAGGAAGTGCTGATTCTTCCATAAAGTTACATAACTTAGTACCCTGATGATGGCCCGTATCCAGCTCTCCCTGAAGAAAACTGAGAGATAACCAGTTCCTGTTTTGCCACGCCATTGAACTGCTACCATGATTTATGGGATGCTTTTAATAAGCCATCCATGATTTTGCTAGGATTTTGGTTTCCGAGATTTCTGTTTTCCAAAACCCAGAGGAATGCTCAAAGCCTGTGTTTCTACTCTTTCTAGAAATCCGGGAGAGACTTCCCTGTCCCCAGTCCTGAGCTGAATGGTTGATGCACAGTGAATCCTGCTTGCTGAATTTAACTAGGTGGTTTGAGGCTCAAACCCTTTTTCTTCAACCCCTACTCAAGAAGTACTCAGCAATCTGCAGGACTGCCTTTTTTCTCCAGAGAAAATTTTTTTATTTGTCTGTTTGTGCATTTTTTCCATATTGAATTTTTATCTGACAGCAATGAACAGTTTCCAAACCTGTCTTTCTTGGGTTTCCTCTCACTCCTCTTTAGTCCTAACATTGTTAAATATTTTTGCAACCAGAAGGTATTTTTGGAGTGCATATACTGCCATGACTCTCTGTTTTCAATGGCAATGCTCAGTTCTGGCTGCCATGAGCAGACACAAGATGCCATGTAAAACTGCAAGTTGATTTTTAAAAAAATCTTATTGTACAATGTTGTACCATTCCTTTTGCTTGAAATTCCAGTAAAGTAGCAATAAAGATTTTGTATTGCCTACCCTAAACAGTAAATATGTTTTAAATTCAGTTCAAGACTAAAAAGATACAAAAACACAATGATGATGTTCAAATTTTAAAGCTGTTTGGCAAGAAGAGGTACTGAAAAAATGTCAGTTTCACCCTCTGACAGCACTGGCAATCACCCTTCAAAATCTGCTATAATACTATAATTACTTCAAATATTTGTTTTAAACACTTTTAAGCTAATAAGCCATGCCAGCTGTAGGCAGGATCTCAGCTGAGAGTTGATTTTGGTCGGTAGTCCAAGTCAGAGAGCACCCATGACTTACTACCTGCATACGCTTAAATTCCCCAGACCACAAAATGGAGGAAAGTAAGGCTAATTTGTTGACTGTCATGAAGAAAGATGATTTCTGGAACAGAATCATAGAAACCACATCCTAATACTAACATACTAGGGGAGCTGCTTGCCAACACAATTTGTGTGAATCAAGTATTAGGTAACACAGAAGGACAGAAGACAAAAGGAGAAATAAGAAATGGCGCCATCTCCGTGCCCCCAAAACCCAGAAGAAACCTTGCCAATGGAAAGCTTCCACACTCCTGAGAAAACCAGTATTTGCTGTAGCCTGGCCCCTGGTTCCTCAGTTGCTTCTAAAATTGCCATGGCTCCTTGGGGACTTCTTAGATATTGCCACAAGGTAATGAGCTCTACAGACAAGAGCTTTTGCACTGAATTTTGAATTAAATGGTGTTAGAGGCTTAATCAAAACAACATCCTTTTGCAATCTGTGGTGTTGATTCTGATACCTCAGGTCTAAATACTTAGCTTTTAACACTCCATTTCCATTCCTTCAACAAGTAAACAAGTTGGGTTAAACCAGAACAAATAGGCAGTCTTAGAACTTGATGTCACCTTCAGACTACTTACAGAGATATAATTTATTTTCCAGATTCATCCCATGGGGTTATTCTACTGACTCCAAAAGCTATCCAGGAAACATCTTCCAGCCCTATGAACAACATATGCACTTGCTGAACACAGCAAGAAATACAATTAAAACCAGTAAAATCTTGTTTTAGTTGACTGAAGGCAAGATAACTTTTTCTTCACGTGAAGATTCCTATTTCCTATTGAATTTGGATCTTCAAAGATTAAATAGGTGTCTAGAAGAAAGGAGTGATATTTCATCAGTACCCCTTTTTGCACGTTATATTTTTGCCTTAAGATCAAGAGCTATGGTCAAAATCAGTTCTTAGCATTAAAGACAACAAAATTTTGTTTTTAATCCTAGCAAAAGTTAAAAGCTGTATAAAATTCCGTATAAAATTGTTGAAGGAAAAAAGCTCACAAATAACTATGAAAAACCATCCTGGCGAAGGGCCTAGTAATTCTAAAAAACAATATTTATGGTAACCACAGAATAATAGTTTTTGGCTTACCCAAGTCACTTATATGAATTAAATCTAGCACAGATTACTAGAAAAAACAGAGCCAGCCTAGAAATGCTGAGATACCACAAAGCCGAGCACTGTAAGACCTTGTTTCAGATCATTTGATTGGAGAGTAGTCAAGGCTTCTGAAATATCTGCACAGTGAATGTTTAAGGGGGAAGATGGTTGATTAGAACAAAATGAAGTCCCTTTGAATTGTAGTATTGCTCAAGAATTTCATCACCCAGTCACCCATAGAGAGATAGAAAAGAACCTTCATGCGCGAAGATCATAGAATGGTTTTGATTGGAAGGGACCCTAAGGATTATCCAGTTCCATCCCCCCTGACACAACTTCCACTAGACCAGGTTGCTCAAAGCTAAAGCACATTCTCATTGCCTGTGTTATTCCCTTTTTTTTCCATGTTAGAATTTTCCTAGATTACAAAACCTTTAAAATTAAGCTATGGGCTTATTTAAGACTGAAAACACTGAACTTGTATAATTCCAAGTAAAATCATAGAAGTTCAGAATCCTGTATTATTGCTGCACTTCACAGAAGACATAGAAAAAAAATGCTATCCAAGGGCTTAGTTAAGCAAGGAAATAACTAAGAACAGACTTATATATGTAAACAGAAGTGAATTTTAAGTAGATACTGCAACTGCCTTTGAATTTTTTTTACAGCCTGACATGTCACTGTTTCTGGGTGCAGAACTGATGCAATTTTGATATGTTTTAATCTTGAGGGTTTTATACTGTTGTCTTGTGAATATAACATCTGTATTGTCTTCCGATGCTGCACTGCTAACTGACAGCAGTCTATTGAAGCTTCTGAGTAAAATATACCTTCTTTGTAATAGGGTAGGAAAATATTCCCAATGGAAGTGGCTTAATAATGACAGCTGAATTGCAGCTTGTGCCAGTGCTAACTACAGTGAGTGGCCCCTTGGATTTGGACAAATTAATCTGAATATTGAAGTTGCTATGAAACTATGTTGCAGTAGCAAAACATATTTACTTAGATTAAGGCGGGAGGGGATGGCAAGGAAACTTAGATTTGACTTGTTTTCAGCAAAGACGTAATAAAAAAATCATTAAACTGGGTCTCTTGATGACTATTAAAAACAGTTAAAGCTACCTACAAAACTATTGTACTTGCTAGCATGGAAAATAAATCCTTATCATCTGGTCTACTAGTGCCATCTATTGTGTACGGGGAAAAATACAGATACAAAATATTGAAGTTGCTTATTTTCTATTTAAAATGTGAGAACTACTCTTTCTGCACTGCAGTACCAATTAGAAAACATGCCAAAGATCATAAAATAACTTCTTTTATACAATACAGCAGTTATTATAATTTCTTGTATTGCAGCAACAGGTAGGACTCTAACCACTGTCAGACTGCATTGTTCATGCATACATGTATGGACCCCATATACACAAATACAGTGAAAGACAGACACAGATGTGATGTGATAGTTTTAGTCAAAGCTACAGCGATCTTATAAATAAAACCCTACTGCAACTTCCTTACATTGAATTCTCCCAAATAAAAGGAATTACCTAATCTTCCAGAGAAATTAACATTATACCTAAAAATCCAAGCATTTCTTGAAGAACAGCTCTTTCCAGCTTCTTCCACAGAGAACATTTGTAGACCACTAGGATCAGATCACCAGCCCCAAACACTCTGCAGTCTTCAAGCAGACCCTCCAAAACCTGAAGTCTTGTGAAAATGTGGTGTCAACATTGAGATCAAGGCTCTGTCTTTACAGAGCAGTTTAAAACACCAGTCTCTTGAATGTCTTTACAAACTTGATATGAAAAAAGTCTAAAACATACTGACATATTAGCATAATCCCTGCTTTTAGCTTTAACAGCCAATACTGTCACCAAACAATAACCCCCAGCCATCATGATAATTTTGCTGTTATCAAATACAGGCTGCTGTCAGAGATAAGGCAGTATGCAAGACAGAGCAGATCAGAAATAGAAATTTAGAATACCTTATGAGAAAAACAAGGTGTAATATATGGAGATCACTGGCTGAGCTCATATGAGAGAGAAGAGCTGAGAGAGTAACAGTGTCTACGGGAAAGCTTTTTAGGTATTTTGAGTCAACTGAGTTCCATCCTTACACCATTTGGAACTGTGAGAGAGGCCACAATGGTATCATTTCATCAGAAGATGAAACCTGCACAACCCAGAAAAACAAAGCTTTGCACCTGTGGAAGGGGCAGAGAAATAATTCAGCATAATCTCTAAAAATGACAATAAGTGTTAGGTGATTTACTGTGGTTTATGCAAAAGAAGTTTCTTAGTCACTCACAAGGGGCTGACAAATAGAACATATAGTGCAGAGTAGATGGTGACAATAATTCTAGCACAGCTCCCAAGAAAAAAAAAAAAGCTTTTTCTTGTTGCTAAGAAATATGAAACTATAGCAAAAAGGTCCTGTTGCAAAACAACAGAAATGTAATGACATTATCTGTATTCTAACCTGTCGAGAGCACTTGGTTGTAAAAATTTAAATACCATTATCTAACAAAAGTCATCTAAATCTAAAAAGATACAGCTTGCTAGCAGAAATTTTTTTCAATTGCTTGAAACTTGTGAACTCTTATTTCAACTAAAAATCTTGACTGAAAAGCCGCCTGGAGCCAGAGAATAATTGAGGTGCTATTCACAAATGAAAACGTAATAATGCAGTGTCTCTATCTGCAGGTCTATGCAAGTTGATGTTTTTGGCCTAGGAAAGTTACATAAAATGCAAACTATTAGCAACACATTCTTTTGGTTATGAATGTAACTCATAAAATAATGTATCATGTTAAAGCTCAGAAAAATGGGAACAATTTCATTCAGTAGTTCTTCAGTATTTGAATTAATTTGAATTAACATGTTGCTTTCAGCAATGAGATGATCTTCATTCAGCCACTTTCTCTGAAAAAAAATTACTATTATTATGATTTTTCTTATTTTTTGGGGGGATTGCACAGTACCAAGAGATTAAAGAAGTGTGAACTTCTTTTGGTATCCTAGTAGTGAGATGGTGATTTAATGTTTTCTTAGTGATTTCTTGCCTTGAAGGTTGAAAAATTTGTTATGGTGATTTCCTGCCTAAATGTGAACAATACAATTAGATTCCTGTTTAAGTGTACTTGCGTTCTCTGTAAGAACACAGTAATATTACTTAACATTGAATTTCAGGTTAACATAATTTCTTTTATCCATGTAAAGTTTAATAAATAGATGAGCTGAAATCTTTTATTGTTTGAAATAATAAATTCAGGCTCCTTATACTTTAGTTTAAGAAACCTAGGAATTAAAAGTAATAAAAGAAAAATACACAATGCACTAAGCAATATGGTCTTTTCTTAACATGGCCTTCAGAGTAACAGGATGTCTCTTTTTGTGGTAGGTATACATTTTCTTGTGTTTTTCTGATCTTCACTGGAAGGAACGTGTGCCCCTTGCAAGATATCTACTCAGCAAGATAAAAGTCTTGCATTTAGTCAGTACTAGATTTTAATTTTCACATGATGGTAACTATAAACCTCTGCAAGATAACAGTCCTGGAGAAAGCAAATCTGGCAGTGAAAACCCATCTTACTATTTTTATTTGGAAGAACTTGAAAAGAAAATATGGACTCTTTAGGTTGTGAGACAGTTGAATTTAATAGTTTTAAATGCACACTAAAGCAAATACCAAACGATGACTGGTCTCTCAAAAAAACACAGTTGTTTTATCTCATAGAAAATTAGCAACTGAAAATCATCAATATTTCTGCATAAACTGTGACAGACCATGGCAAATGTAATTTTCAGAGAACTTGATTTAGAGCCAAATGGTTAACGCACTAAGCGGAGGTAGTGAATTAGTCCTCAAAAGGCTCTTTTTCCTCCAGATACTTGTAACATCTGACTTCTCAGTTAGTTGCTTTCCAAGTCTCTCATTAGAGAAGTTTATTACAGCAAATATGCCATATCTTCACTACAGAGGCTCTCCAGGATATTTTTTTTTCTTCAGTTTCATATATATCTATATAATACTCATACATATAGTAACTGAACACCTGGCAGCTACTGGTAACTCTTCTTATTTTCCATTCACTCCTTTGATTTCTTGCAGGTCCTCTTCATTCCATCATTATAGGTTAAAATACAGGCTGGAAAACTTCCACTTTGTTTTAACCAAATTACAGTAAGATTTCTCTATAATAGATCCTGCATAAATATAAATTTACTTTCTATTCCCACTTCAGTCTCAAGCTTTCTATGGTCAGTGATGCATAAAGGGGAAGAAGGGATAGACTTTTAAAATATAAATTGCAGTGATTAAAAAATAATTTTCAAGCAGCATAGTTTAAACTTCTCCTAGGATTTGTATACAGCATCCACTATAAGAAACATATACCATAGTGTTTCAGTCCACTAGCTATAAATTTTTAGTCTTGAAACTGATGCCCCCTTCTGCGTAAACTTTCCTCCACAGTCCTTGGAGTTTAGCAGAGCAAGATTTCAGCTTTAGTGTTTTCCATTGTCTTTAGACTTTCCTAAGTATTTGCAAAATGCAGTTTCTGTAACTTAAGATTAATGTTACTAATCAAATGAAAAGTTATGGCTATGTCCAAAAGGGAAGTGCTGAAGAGATCAAAAGTCTTGGAATGATTTTCAAGTGCTTCAACAGATTGCTCCTATTACAGTACTTTTAATATATCAAACTGTATAAAAATTACAGAATTTTGTAAAAAGGTAGCAGGAACATTGCTGCAAGTTAAAAAAATGTTTTAGTGAATGCTGTTATAGATGTTGAGTTAACGGCATGGGTTCTTTATACAGCTTTGAAAGTCCTTGTCCCTCTACACCATTTTCTGCAAGTAAAAACAAACTTAAAATATTCATACATATAAAATGTAGCTTTCTCCACTGTCAGGGGTCTTCATGTATTTCTGTTGATATCCTTAAAGAAAATCTCTGAAAGAAAAAGAAAACACTATTAGTTAAAGAGAAATTAATTTCACAGTTCTGTGACATTACATACAAGGACATAAACCAAAAAAATGTTAGATACTGTGAGAAATTTTTTTTTTTAAGAAAGGCTCCAAAACAATAAATTTAATGATGAAAGCATTTCTGAATGGTACTTTTTGCCAGTTTTAGAGGGCAAATATATTTTTTTAAGATAATACATTGCATAAGTTTGAACAACTACTTATTTTTTAAAACATTTTGTTGTGCAGAAACCATCAGCCATTGTCTATTCAGTGCTAATAACCAAACAGACATTCTTGCTGTTGTTTAGCAAAATGTATGTTGACTCTGAATCTTTAGCTGAAAATTGATTTCTGTATATATGTGTGTATGGAAGCATATACTTATATACACGCATATATATATATGCATGAAAGTTTTGTATATAATGTATATGTCTTAACCACTTCTATGCGAAGCAAGGCCATAAGTGAAGAAGCAAGTTAATTATAAAGTTTTATATGATCTGATGTCAAACTTTGATTTTATGCCAGAGGACTTAGAGGGTTCTCAAAATTTTCTCTCTCTTTCCACGTCCACGAATTTTGGGTGTTCATTTTAGCAATTTATCACAGCACACATTGTCTCATGTACGTGATCTTGATTAGTACTTCTACATTTATGCAAGTGCTTGGATCCAGTTTTCAAGTGTCTGAGACTTGTGTGAGGCAACGTTATATATGAAAGACCTACGTATGGTGTGTAACACCTGCAGTGACTACAACTGGGTTAGTTAATCTTTGTAATTATAATATAAAGCAGCAGTTCTCTGGCTTCTCCACCTTAAGCTTTCTACTCCAGTCTTGCAAAGATCCAACTATTTATGGGGAATACAAGTATCCAGAAACCTGAGAAAGATAAGGAAGCCATGATCTTTCTAACAGTTACATTAATATACAGAAGGTTTTGTTCTCAGATCTCCACTAGGAACTTGCCATGAGTAATGTGTTTTAATTTTTTTTTACCAAATTATTTTTTTGACAAATTTAAGCCTCCCAGATTGGTTATTTTCATCATTTTGTATCTCTGTACCAAACAAAAACCACATGAAGACTGAAGCTAGAACATGCTGTGTAAAAAAGTCAGAGAGGCAGAGCTTGGGGAAGTTCAAGGCATACTTTTCACAAATCATATAGAAGTGTTTTCTTTTTAATTCATCTAATATTTTTTCTTTCTTAAAGTCAGGCTTGAGGCATCACCAGATCCAGCTACCCAAACCATAAGGTTTTCATGTCAGTACTTTTCAAAAAGTATTTGATAGTATTTGCATTTGGAGGGAACATATATATAAAGCCATGTAATTTTTAAAAGAAAGGAAACATCCATGGTTGAAGTGCATAGCATTATTACATAAAATCCCTCTCACAGAAAGAAATGAAGTTTTAGTTGCATCATTTACTTTGATACTATGTAGAGGTCCTCTTTCTAGAAAAGACTTGATAAAAGTAGAAGATACTAATTTACTGGATAATTTTCATGACCAGACACCTATTAAACTGATTGATAAAACTAATCTTTATGTTTTAAAAAACAGAGGAAACATATTCATCAGGGTGACAGTTCTGTGACTAATAAAATTTGTTTCTATATAGTTTTGGCATATCGAGCCGAGTTAAAGAATGATAATTTTCTATTGCATTTGTTGTTATACCATTCATGACACTTCTAAGTCACTACTAAAATATGTAGATACCAACCTGAAAATCTCTAATGAATGTCAAGAAGAAAAAGATAAAACCAAAGGCCACAGTCCATTCACAGATTGCGCTCATAAAATGGTAAGTATAATCCTGATGGAATGAGACAGAAAATAAATTTTTAGATAACAGAAAAAATAACTGGGGAACGCTATAAAAAAATATACATTTCCTTCTGTAAATTCAACAAATATTCTAAGACTCATAATCTTAACTTCCTGTTGCATAAAAGACAATTCAGATTTAGTTTTTAAAGAATGGTAAGTATATGTATCAAGGTTGCATGTGTTCCATTAAGCAACCACTTGTGTACTAATAAAAAAAGCAGTACAAGAAAACTACAATTACTGCAAGATCAAAAAATAAGCTGAATATAATTTGCACCTGAAGCATTACTTCTTACGTGAAGGGTACCAAATGGCCCATATTCAAAACTTCTACTCAGAGCTACTGAATTCAGTAGTATTATCTCTTACAGACAATTCTTGCACTGTTTTAAAACAGAGGGCATTTTCATATGACAGTTCCTGACAAGACCTTTGTTTTTATGTAATCATCAAAGAAAACCTCTGTAATATGAAACAACTAGAAAGCAAAGTGTTTCATAACACACCATCAGCAAGCATTTTGTCTAAGAACATTGTCTCATCCTTGCATCTCAAGTTAAAACAAAAGTCAAGAGGGAGATATTACTAAGATTGTCAAACTTGTGAAGATTTGTCTCACAGATGCCTTGCCATTGTTTGATTGAAGTACACTTGCCAAGATTTCTATTATTATTAAGCTTTTTCCAGTAAGGTATACACTCTCTGCATTACTTAGCCTGTTTTTTAATATCTCCATGTGGCAAAGTTTTTTAAAAAAAAAACTTATCTTTCATTATTCTGAGGACACTGAAATCAGTTCAAATACCAAATACTGACTATTGTATGCATCAGGTCAGACCACCCATGTTTATCACAATAGTAAAAATTATTTAATAAAGAATGGTGGAAAAGCTGAGAAAACCAATGTAAAAAAACTTCAGAAATTCTGAAATCAAGTTGGTGAGATTTCACAAACCTGTTCATTATAATGTACTATTTAAACTCTCTGAAGTGTTTGTAATGCTATGTACTTTCAGGTAAACATTACAGCACACATCAAGTAATATGATACTGAGTAAGTTGGCTATCTAATGAGATTTTACCTTTTCATCTGGAGTCCAATCAATTTTTGTCATGGAAATTTTTGAAGCAAACACAATCACTGGGAAAAACACAGTGTAAAGGAAACTATAAAATTTAGTGAGTAATAATGAAAAAGACACCCTCTCCCCCTTATGTAACACAGGACAACCTGAACAACTAGAATAAGAAGTCAAAGTACTAAGAAGACAGGTAACTGAAACACATTATTGAAAGGTAACTTATAGCAGCAATAAAAAAAAAAAAAAAAAATTCTGCACAAATGAAGGCAAATGAAGGTTTCTGTGGGTTCTTCCAAAGTACAGAGGGTAAGGGAAGACACACCAAAACTCACATTGCGTTCACAATTGACAACTGTGGGAGTAGAAAGTTGCATTCTTGTAAATACATTGGTTTACACCAATGCACAGCTGCTGAAACCCAAAATCAGGCTGCAGCTTACTGGTGATATGATGATCTGCTGCAATCACTTTTCAACACCGGTAGATCAATCACCTAGAGAGCAATAAAATCAGTGGGATGGCTCTCATTTCATCAGTCTGAGGGAAAAGCCAGTAAGGGTGTTGTGTGTGTCTCTAAGGGAGGCATCTAATGAAGCCTATCACCAATCAACATGATCGAAAGCATCTTCTTGGGTATGAAGGAAATCTTGTGTATGCCAACTATATCTTATATGTCCATGTGTCAGGTTCATTTTAGAAGCCCCTTTTGCAGTCCTTTCTCCATACCATTCTTCAAAGGAAGGAGGTTGGAAAGTTGGTTTAGCTTTATTGTCCCATGGTCTTATGAAAAATACTAGGGTATTAGATTTAAATATACCACTGAAAGAAGAGAGCCAGCTTTTCAGAGGACCCTGAAACTCATCTTCACGCTATTGATGGTGTCTGAATATGCACTACTAGAGCAGATATTGGAGAGAACCCTAAGCAAGGGCTGTAGCCTCATTTTCATCCTTTATCAGCAATAATTTCACTTAGAAGGAAAATTATGAACACAAAAAGGGAAAACTGTGGGAGACACCATAAAGGATACTGGGAATGAAAGCAATGCATGATATTACAGATATGGCCATCCTTATGTGACATACAAAGTAAGTGTTCCATCGTGGACAAGACTTGTAAGAGATTATAGACTGAAGTGTAATGTACACAACACCTGAGCCAAATGCCACCAAAGCTCCTATGTCATGGACACTGGGAACAGACAGCTCCTGGAAAGAGAATCAGCACAATAGTCAGCTGCCACTACTTGTACAGTGGTAGGCATTGATGAGCCTAGAAGATGGTAGCCACATTATTCTGGGCATGTACAAGCAGTGGGAAACAGTCCCTTCTCCCAATGGTTTACACAAGGAAGATGAAAGATAATAGAGAAAGAGTATCTCAGGAAGGTAAACTACATCCAAACCCATGAGTTTAAAGCCCTTTCCCATGTTCACATAAAAGTATAAATCAATTTTAGTGCTGTTTGACATCTGGTCTCTTATCAATTAATGTTTCCACCAACTGGAACTGGACTGTGTTTTTCTTAAGAAGTTCCTATACCTCCTTTTTTCCATTTACCTGTCAGAGATTTTCATCCTTTTGTGCTGAAAGTCTACTCTACATTTATGTGGTCATACTCTAACTAATGGTAAAGTTTCATAGAAGCTGTTCTAAATAGTGACAGCTATATATCCATCCCCAACCCTCCAGTGGCCAGCCACAACGCTCTGGGAAATAAGTCAGCAATTATGAAGTGTTACTTAAAATAAGTTCTTGATATGATGGTCTTATCAGTTTCTTGAATTATTTAACCCTCTTACTCTTTGTCACATCATCAGTGACTTACAATGAAGTTCCACAACAGGTGAAAGTGCATAGAAAATTCCATCATCACTATATATGTGGCCTGTATTTCTCTAATACTCTACCTATGGAAGAGTCCCTCCTTTAAAACACAAACAAGTAGAATAAGAATTCCCAGTAACAAAACAGATGACGATTCAGGTGAAATTATATTCTTAATGCTTTAAAAAAATACAAATACCTCGGAATCCACTATTAGAGAGCTTGAAAGCTCCTAGCAGAGCATGTGCTATGATCTGACATACACAGTTCTATTTTAGTGATTCATGAAAACATATCTATATCCTTTCATTACATATTTTAACATATTCCTGCCTGGAGGCCACTGTTTTCTTTGTCTTGTAATGGTGATTATTACAAGATATGCTCTTTTAACTTCTTTTGCTTTGTGTTTTTCTTTCTACTTTCTTTCTTACTTTCTTTTCCCTTCTATCTCTCTGTAATATGCTGAATTCAGTCAGATTTTTAAGCATGTTCTTTACATAGATATTTAAATAGCATATTGTCTGTATTTGTATTTTATTCTCCTCTGTCCCACTTTTTGCCTTCCATGTAGGAATGAGGATTTGGTATGGAAAGCATAAAGCAAACAGCTGTTGGCTTTTGCATTTAGCCCCATACACAATAAACAGAGCTTTTCTAATTTGGCTCTCATGAATGCTCCTATCACACTACAACAGCTTCCTGAAAAAGCCCATCACACTCAACCCCTAAGGAATCTGGGAAATGTAGCTACATCTGCTACAGCAAGATTGCCAAACTTTCCAGTGAAAGAAGGGACAATCTCTCTTTAAGCATGTGTAATGGCTATTAGGCAAAAACAGACCTGCTAAGACCAGGGTTTGTCTTATTCATTGAGGGCTATGAGGTTTTTCCTCGTCTTCTAAAAGCAAAACCTCCACCATCTTTCATTTCTGTATTTCAAGCCTTGTGTTGTTTAAAACAGGGAACAAGCACTTCATTCATGACCTTTTGCTTATTTTCTTTCAGACTACTCTGCTTTTAGAGGACATGCTCCTAAGTGTTCTCTCACATCTTGTTCTTCACTTTTGCTAAGTGTTCAGAGGTCAATACCATTAAAACATCAAGCTACCTACCATATCTTACCTTGAAGCTAAGAATGTGAAAATAATTCCAACTAATTATGCTACTTAAAAGACTCAACATGAGTTGGACTAGATTTGAGTAAATAAATGCAAACCTTAAATATTTCCAGTATAATTTCCTACTGAAGCTTTTTTAACAAACTTGATATTTTGTTGTGGGGAAAAAGAAAATTAAGTGATGCCCAATAGTGTTAGTCAGCTCTGCTACATTACACAGGCATGGTGCTAATTTTCTACTAAGGAAAAGTAAGTTTTAAGAAACAAAAATGCACATGAATGTGAATTTTCTGCATGGTCCACTGATTAGGGGCACTGGATTGAATACTAAAGAAATAACTTCTAATTCCAGCTCTGCTTTTGTCTCCTGGCCTGAAACAGTCACTTGACCAAATCTCAGCTTCCTCATGTTTCAATTATTATACTAGTAAATTAATACGAGTTCACTAGTTGTACACTATACAGTTAAAAGACCAGACTTACAAGCCAACATTTCCATCTTCCCAGGCAATTAAGCATGCTCAAAAATCTGCTAGATCAGATTCTTAGCTAGATTAGATCCTTACTCTGTTCTAAACCTTTCCTACAAAATGCACTTAATATGGGAAGTCACGTCACTGAACAGGAAAGAGAAATTAGGTGAGGAACAAGTTTACAAACGGGAAAGAAATAATGTTATAATTGCCAAGGGCTCCCTTTGAAAAACTAGGATCTAACTTTTTCTTCCCTGACTCCCTCAAATTATTTTTCATTCCTGAAAATACTATAACAATTATATGCAAAATTGTACTGGCTGACAAAGCCCTGACAATCTTAATTTTCAATTTTTCTGTATGTTTTCAGGTCACTTTATGAGCACAACAGTATGTTCCCCAAGGCAGACCATCCTTTAAAGGAAATAATTTGATTGTTTCCACAGGTTTAAAGGCAATACCTCAAACTACCTGCCAATTAAAATTGACTTGATTCTCACCTGACATCTTCAGTGCAGTTGTCCTAGTACTTCTATGTGTCAAAATGTAGCCTATTATATGCCTCCTCACTAGAAAAGGTGAATAATTTGTTTCAAAATTTATCATCTATTTATTTTCTTTCAGACACTGAGACCTGGACTTGTTTGATTTATAATAAGATGTCTTATTCTTTCTGGCAAAGTGGTAACTCTACATGTCCCTATTAAAAGACTTAGCATGTTATATCATCTCTCACAGATGCAAAACAATGGAATAATATTCTGCTCAATGTTCTAACCTGTCAGCCAAGTCTAGCATATTCTTTAGAAAATGCTGCTACTGTGCATGCCAACATTCACTGAAAAATACAGCTGCTTTTACTAGTCTGATCTATTCTGCCCTACCTGACTACAAGAAAACTTCATTGCAAATAGCAGAGCTTTTTTACAGTAAAAATTTTCACAGAAAAAATTCAACAGGAAAAGCATTTATATTAACTTGTTTTCTACTGCAGACATTTTACAAGACAAGCACAGGCAACCCCCTTACTGACATAACTGTACAAGCAAAAAATCCAGTATACAGGGAGAAAGCAAAGCGATATTAAAGCTACTGAAAAAAGGCATGAGCAAGAAATACGTTCTTACTGCAGTTACCAAGTATCCACACTGGGATCATGTTAACTATTCTGATCTCTTTGAATTTTAAACTGGTAAAACAACTTTAGTTTAATTTATAATATGAAATTTACAGTCATACCTGAAAATTTGCAACTATGCCCATTCCAATACAGCCCATCAATCCAATACATACTGAAAATATGTTGCATGAAGACTTAATAAAGTGCGATGACTCATTTTGCTTCTTTATTAATAAGTATCTGATGTACATTGTAATTACACCTGAAAAACAAAAAACACATTTTTTTCAACGGTGGTGTATTGCTTACATTTAGCACCTAACATATTTGCATACAGAATAAAATTATAAACATAATATAGTAAATAATACTGCCTCTAACTCTACTGGGTTAAGAAGAAAGGTAGTGAATTTCAGATATATTACTTTCTGATAGAACTATCTTAACATTATCTTAGTCTTGACATCACACATTCATGTTATCTAGAAATAACTGCACAACACTTCAAAAAAAACACTAATTTAAGTCCTGTTCTCCTATGTAATTTAGGCATAGTCACTGGCATTCCACATTAGGAATAGCTGTTACAGAGATGAACTATAAGATAGAAATCGGAGAATTTATTCTGTTTTGATACACAGTTTTGCATAATGGATGCCCTGAAGAAATAATACATTTTTGTAGAGTATAAACAGAAAAAAAAAATATATCTGTGTATCTGAATAATATTTTCAAAGCTTTTGTGCCAATTCTGGCTGCTTTTCAGTACTATGGAGTCAGCAAACCACTGCACAGATTTTACTGCAGCCTCCATGACCCCAGGCTGACGTTCACTCCTGACGAACACCTCTACTGAATTAGAAGGTCATGGTTCACCTTGACCAGGTTTTAATAAGCTGTGGAGTGGATTGCACAGTTCAATAGCACAGAATATAGTTTCAGTGTACCTACAGCTGGAAAAACAAATCAGCTAACCTTGTTCAGGCACTGTGACATGAAACACACCAACACAATATAACTGAATAAGGTTCTCAGAAAAAGTAAAACACATGATTTTTACTTTGCATGAAGCCTGTAGTGCACAACATGTATACAGAGATATGCAGTTCATGACCCTCCACCTTCTAGAAGTAAATAGAAAATGCTAAATTTTCTTACTCAAGGCCAGTAGGTATTTGGTGGAGGAGGACACATCTGGCAGAGAAAACCAGGTGTTGCTTCAACACCATTCTACCCAATGCTGCAGCATCCTAGAACCTAGATGTCTTCCCGTGTCTAAGAGACTCTTTTGGAAAGTAATTATGCTGCCTTTTGTTCTCTTTTTATTGCCAGATGCATTGATTACCTTGCAATGAAGAAATTCTCTAAAGAGACAGAAGTATCCCTAAGCCTCCACTTACCGGCCCTAAGAATCTGGCACTTTAGATATTACTTCCAATTATCTGATACTACTATGTGACTGTTAAGTACTTTTTCTGCTGCATGTAGTATGGACTGCAATGTAAGCAGACGGCTTTTGCTAATTTTCATTTCTTTGCTTTGTTCAAGCCAAGTACCACATACATACCTAAAAATGCTGAAATATTAATCATAAAACCAAAGATACCACTCTCCGGAGGTTTAGTTCCAGTGTCACTAAAGCAGGAAGAGAGAGAAGAAACTGAAAGTTAATTGAGATCCATGAAACATAAATAATACTTTTGGAGCACACTATTTGAACTATTGTCCTGTTTTTGATATTGGAACAGAATTCAACAATTATTTTTCTGTTCTGAGAAACTGTAGTTTTGAGACACGGTATAGACTAATTGTGTAAGAAGATAAGAGATAAGTTTCATTGTTTTCATTTATACCCAGCTCTGGTATGCAGCTTTCTGTAATGGCCAAGCTGGAGGGTAGTTTTGAACTTGCGATGGGCAAGGAAGGGCAAAACCCAGGGCAGCTGACCCAAGCTGGCCAGGTAAAGTGTTCTATACCTTAAAAGTTACCCTACCTATACATCAGGAAATTTGGAGCACATCTTGGGGACTTGTACCATGGCTGCTTTCCCTGAGAAGGACCTATCTGTCTTGTTGGCCATCAAGTGCCTGAGGCTTCCTCCTCACCTTGCTGTGACCATCGTGTTCTCACTGGATCTGTTCTGCTCACAGTGCTGGGCATTCAGCCTTCACTGCTGGGAACACACAGCTTGCAACTACTGTCTGAAGCAGAGTATAACTTTGTATCTTATATTAATATTGTGGTAATATTAGTTCATTATTATTAAGTTATTAAATCTGTTTTTATTTCAACCTACAGGTCTCCTTTCCTTTTCCTGATGCCCCCTCTTGGGTGGGGTGTGGGGACAGAACAACCAAACAGCGACAACCATATTTCTTCCTTTACTGTATGCAGTATGCGGAGATGTGACAGAGCAATGCTTTGCTCACAAATTACTGAAGTGATTACATAAATGATTTTTAAAATTACATTTCTTTTATCTGCTAAATAACACTGAGTAAAACATATCTGATGTCATCCAGTAGCCTAGGATGCAAAAGTATTAGACTTAATTTCCTGACTTGCTTGAAAGGACTTTACCCCAGGAGAGCAATTGTGTTCCGATGCCTGGGGGTATTCCTAGGCACCATTAAATTTACTAATGTAGACACACCTTCAAAGTCCTAATACTCTAGGTCCAAGGTGTTCTAAGTCCCTTTTGCTGAAGCAATTCACCCCCATACTGGATGATCAGAAATTCACTAAGTCAGGCAGACAGAGGGTGAGTGTGGGAATTATAATCTATACATATACATACTTGCATACATATGTGACAAACATCATATATACAAAATACATATTTCATAGAAAATGGCATACCTTTATGGCATACCTCTAATCCTTTGCCCCCTTTTCCTTACATATGTGCCACACTAGAGAATGCCCTTGCCTCACAGGAAGGAGATACACCTGGGAGCATGTGGGCTCAAGACCTCTTTATGCAAGGTGAGTGCTCTGTTGAAATAAGAATACAGCAATGCCTTTGCCTCATTACACTATTTTTTCATGTCTAACATACAACCAGTTGAGGATATCTATTTGATCAGCCTCTGTTGGTCAAGCCAATGGAAAACATATAGCTTATAAATGCTTACAGAATTTGGGTAGTAGCAAGAGGTGTGATTGTGTCTGCTGAGGCACCCAAGGAATGGAAAGAAATGCCATAGTTCAGTGAAACTGAGCAAAGATTCTGAAAACGAAACTTTCTCTTAGGTATATGATGGGACAAGTAGATACTAGCTGCAGACTTTTAAAATGTGGTTCAAGAAGATGAATATTGATCAGTTTCCAATGCTAAGCTTCCAAAACTATCACCTAGTGCAACCAAAATTAAAGGTATTCAGCACAAATGCCTGTGATCTTAACACCCAAAGGAGAAAGCACTCTCAACATAAGCAATCATTGTTAAAGAAAGATTTGTCAGCTCTGTTAACTTCAAGCCACATCAAAAGATTTAATTTTTACCAAATTATATTCTCTCACAATCTCCTTCTATGTTATAGCTAGGGTGATTTATCAAGAATGGGAGTAAGCTCAGGGTGAAGTGAGAACTCCTTTGCATGAAAAGCTGATGCAAAACAATGAAAAAATCTTGTGTTTCTTTTGACTGGATAACTTCCAAAGTGTCAGACAACAAAAGCTTGCACCAAGCTTTTAGACAAGTTTTTACAACTTCTCAGGTGTTGAGAATGCCTTTTCACCTGTATTTTCTTGTCATAAGGCTTTCTGAAGACTTGCTCCAGCTTGAACTGTGTTGGTCTTGTTTCTCTTTGATAGCAGAATTGATGAAAACAGCAGACTAACTCATTTTTTTTTGTTTGACACTTCTGATAAATCATCTTAATGCATCCTTCATTGAGCCCATTTTTTAATCCTGAACTTTACATCTTTCCCTCGTCTTTCAGAAGTGTTTTCATAAATATGACAAAGGACTCCATTTAAAAAGTGGGCCACTTGAGAAAATCTTGAAGGACTTCTGCAAATCAGAAGCTGTTCTATGCAAAGTACAGGGCTATGATCACTTCAAAGCTCTTGGAGGACTTTAGGTGAGAAACAAATGGAATCGGCACATGCAAAGAAAGACATTTAAAGTTCTTGGAACACTTCAAATCATAAGAGCAATCCAAATAACTTGAAATTCCACTGAACTGCATCAACTTTTTAATTAAAAAGCTATTCTCAAGGTGAAGTTTTACAGGTGAATTTGCTGTTGTTGGTTTTTAAACTTAATAATCTTAGCTGTAGGCTTTCAAGAAATTTCATACCAAAAATACTAAATCATATCCACAATTTATTTACAAAGTACTGCACTGGGTTTTTAAGGATATAATCTTTCCAGTGCCAGATTTTCCACTGAAAACTCCCTAAACCTAAATGAAACAGGTACATTTTTGCTTTATTTCTGGTCTGTTGCTTTGCCAAGAAGAACAAAAAAGCATTCTGCAACAGTTACTGTCCTTTAATGATAAAGAAAATCACTGACAAAACTAAAACTTTTGCTCATTTATTTTCAATGATCCATAGATGAGCACAACCATGGAAAAGACAAGGAACCCAGTACAAAAATGACAGCATTTGTGTCACCATCTCATGTAGCAGAATTCTGCAAAAATTCAACTAGTCTTCTGAAGTCTTGAAAAACAAATAGCCTGAGGACACTGGCTGAAAGGCTAGTAATAATCAAATTTTCTTCATAGCCATCATAAACTATTTCTCTCAAAACCTAAGTCCCAAATTTTTAAAGTAGGAAGACAATATTCTGCCTACAGGGATTCTGATTACATACACAGGGTACTTGAGGAATGTAATGAAGTATTATAGAAATGTTGAACTAAAATTTTCAATATTTTTTCTATCATGTAAATGGAATTTCCCCATCCAAGCTCTATTTAATTTTTATAGCTCATTTTAAGATATTGCACAACTGAAATGTTGCAACACTCTTCCTCTTTCTTTTTTGTCAACCTTAAGTTTCACTAAATCACATTCCCAATCCCATGATTCAGGCTAAAGCAATTACTTATAAAACAAGAATATGAACTACGGAATGAGTACTGGCCTGAGTAGTTACTTAGAATTAATCATCATGTTACTCCCAAGTGCATATTCTAAGAAAATCATATGTTTTGCCCATATGCCTTTATAATTATTACAAATTGTTCACCAACAGTCAATGTATATTTTTAGTCCAAATGCAATGTTAAAAGGATGTAAAATAATAAGACATCTTTGTAATAGAGAACTTTACGAGCAAATGCAGAGGACCTGAAATGTGAGTGTTTGGGGTTTTTTTAAATCACCGATAGAGCCTCAGTTGCCTCATTTATTATTTTTGTTGTATTTTTTTATTGTTCTGAATATTTATTTTGATTTCTTAGTAAAAGGATAAGAATTATTTTTTTCAGTGAGATGTTCAGTTATATTGATACAATTATGGCAGCTGTGATACGTTCATCAGAGTTACAGAGCTGTGACTTGTAGGTTTTATCTAGCTCTCTAAAAACAGTGACACAATTGAGATACCTGTGCTGTCAAAATCTTGACTGCAAATGCAATTATACAGGAAGAAAATGTCCTGTTTTCTTATATATTTTATTCAAGGACATGGCAAACGCTACAACATAAAGAACACATTTGTCAAGTTTCTTGCTACAGGACCTCAAAACCCTTCTAGGAACAAACTGTGTACTGAACATGGACACAATTATGTCAAATAGGTTATTTTTCTTGGTTAATAGAGGATAAATTTCACTGTCTACAAGTGCATTTGTGTCAGTAAAATTCCATATGTAAACAGGGATGTACGTGAATGTAGCCACAACTGTTAAGGCAGTAGGGAATTTGTGAGTGTACAAGAACAAGGCTTTCCAAAAGCTGAGTCCAGATTTGCACATATAATCTTAAAAAATTTTTGCTAACATAAGCACGAAGGCCAACTTTCTTTGGCTCCCTTTGAATGAAACTCAACTTTCTGGTGAGTTGTGGTGTCATTCACACCACCTCACCCGCATATAATGACCTCTGTTTTCTACCAGATTTATGTATGTGTAAAAATCAGGTGAGCAGCCTTGAAATTGTGCCTGTCTAGATATATTTTTAGATATGTATTTGCATATCTTCTTAGTTCCTCTATATAACAGACACCACTCTTAGCTGTCCGGCTTACTTTAGACTTTTAGATTGGGTATTAGGAAGAAGTTTTTTAGTATGAAGGTGGTGAGACTCTGGCACAGGTTGCCCAGAGAAGCTGTGGATGCCCCCTCCCTGGAAGTGGATGGGGCCTTGAGCAGCCTGGTCTGCGTGAGAGGTGTCCCTGGCCATGGCAGGGAGGTTTGAGTAGATGACCTCTAAGGTCCCTTCCAACCTAAACCATTCTATGAAACTATTAACAGCTAGATCTTAGTAATTTCACAGTGCAGATTTAAATATCAACTTAATTATTTTCTAAGCAATTACTTATACAGAACTGTGTTTAAATGACTAAGTTTATAGAAGATAGATGTCTGTCATCTATTGGGGAGCCTTTTACATCCATTTTTCCTATCATGAAATCGAAAAATGTATGTTTGTGGGTGTCTGCGTCCTACAAAGCCTATTTTAGGTCTTCAAGTCCTGTCACCACCTTCAGATCTTCAGCCCAAATTTGGACTTAGATGAACAGCACTACATTTACACCACTTATTCCTTAAGCTTTGCTAGGATCAGGCCTGCAGCACGCTTTGGCATCAGCAGAAAACTGTTCCAGGTCCTTTCTACCAGCAGCGTTCAGGTACAGTGGCTCTTAGAGAGGCCCGGGTGCTAAGATGCGATGGGTGCCTGGAGCGCCCTGCTCTGCCTCTCCTCACGCTGCATCTCCTCCCCCGGGGAACCCCAGATCCGCGCCGTGGGCCCGGTCTCAGCCACGGGGGAGAAAGGAGTCTCGGAACCGGCCCCGAGGGAGCCCATTAAGACCTCCAGGCTATGCCGGGCACCTCACAGTTCGCTCGGCAGTTCTCTCACCCCCCGCTCAGGCGTCCCCGCTGCCATCCCCGCCTCACCTGATGTAGGGGACGAGGGGCTCGACGTGCCCCTCCAGCACGGCGATCACATAGGAAATGATGAAGGCGGCCGAGGACCAACCGACGAGCAAAGCAGGGACGAAAGCCACGCCGGGCAGGCAGCACAGCATCGCCGGCGGCTGCACTACCCGGTGCATCGGTGACTGGGGCGGGAGCGCCCGGACGGGCTCCCTGGAGGCTCCCTGAAAGTCACGGGCCGTGACCGAGGATTTGGGGGGACGCGAGCACACACACCACCCCCCCCCAAAGCCCCCTCCTACGCATACACAGAGCCCGTCCGGTTCCCTCCCGCCCCACTCGTGGCTTCCCCCGCCAGGCAGCGGCGCTGGCACCGCGAACAGCCCCGGAGATCCCCCCACCGCCTCCCCTTCACTTTCGCTTCTCCTCAGCGCTTCTCCCGGGGGGCAGCGCCCACGCCCGCCCCGCCCAACGGCCGCCAACGGCTAACGACCCCGGGCTGAGGGGAGCCAGGGGCCGGACGGGGTGGCCGCCTTCGCCTTTCCCCGGTGGCGGCACCTCGAAGGACTTCCGAGAGCTTCTGATCGACGGCAGAAAGACTCCCCCCAGCCCCGGCACCGGGCGGACTCGGTGGCTGCCGGCTGGACTGGCCTCGCACGCCCTGCTCGGGGACGGGATTGGGGGGGGGCTGCTGCCCGAGGGTGCGCGGAAGGGGCTGCGGAGGCTGCCGGCGGCTTGTGCGTTCACAGAATCGTTCTGGTCTTAAGAGAGGTTTAAGATCGAAAGCAAGCATTCACCGTACGCTGTCGGGTCCAGTGCTTAATCGTGTCCCTAAGCACACCATCTACAGGTCTTATAAACACCTCCGGGGAATGGGGATTCAACTACCAGCCTTGGCGGCCTCTTCCAGTACCTGGCAACCCTTTCAGTGATGAAGATTCTTCTAATCCAATTCCCTGGCACAACTTGAGGCCATTGCCTCTTGTTCTGTCATTTGTCACTGGGAAGAAGAGACAAACCCTCACCTTGCTACAATCTCAGGCTGTTGTACAAAGCGATAAGGCCTCCCCCCAGCCTCCTTTTCTCCAGCCTAAGCAACCGAGGTTCCCTCAGCTACTTCTCATCATGTCTGTGATCCAGACCCTTCACCAGTTTGATTGCCCTATACAGTTATCTTCAAAAGGATTAGGGCTAAAAACGCAGCCCGGTCTTGGAGTTTATGGCCATGGACTTTACAGCTTCTCTTCTAGAAGCCTGCAGAGATGTCTTCAGGGTGGCATGATTGTGAGCTGAGGGGCAGGTGCTTCTTAGGGGCATGGCAGGGAAAGGGCACGCTGGTTCAGAAACCCTGGGGTCTGAAGGTCTCATTGTGGGGGGCTGTGTGGTACCACCTCAGACTTTCATTTCTAATGAGGACTTTCATAATGTAGCCTTGATTTGCAGATTTTCCAGGGGTATTCACTTCTACCAGCTTACAGGAAAACCAGAGTTTAATTCAAAATCATGATGCGCTCATCCTTTTCTTTGAAGTCATGGACCTGAAGCCATGGACAATCTGTGAAGTTTGTTTCTATTTCCTTTGACTGTTCATCTTTATCTACCTTCCAAACTAAGATCTAAATGCAAGATTACTGTTCTAAAACAAAGAGCAGTACATGCATTCTCCACTTCTCTCTTGTCTTCTTGAAAATAGATTCAGAGTCTTGCCATGCCGCCTTCAGTACAAATTCCCTGTGGTGGAAGCATAGTAAGTTAGAAGGTGAGTACTTTGCATGCCTGTGAAGACATTAAGAAGCGAGATAGAATTTTAATAAAAGAACTTGAGGTACTTTGGTGTAAGTACAGAAAAGAAATCACACAAATTATTCTAGTGCTAAAACTGGAGGTACTTTACACACTCTGCCTTTTGGGAACAGCACGTTGTTCATGCTCTTGACATCTAACGTGAGTCTAATAATTCACAGATACTTCAAGTTTACACTCAAGAACTTAAAAAAAAAAAAAAAAAAAGCCTGTCCATTTTCACATTGGCTGATCCTGTTGTACTACCCTAAAAGAGAGGAGGTTTTAGTAAAAGGAAACCAAGGGTTTGGTAAAAAAAAAAAAAAAACACAACAAAATGCCAAACCCCCACACAAATGTACTTCATCTTTCCATAGGTAAACTGTTTTCTAGTAATTCTGAGAAGCAGAAATTTTTGACTGAAAGAAAGGGCTTACTTCTTTTTAAGTTATAGATGCAAAAGTAATCAAGCAAAATTAATATTTGAGGTCTCCAATGTATGCCAATTTAAAACTATTTGGTTTATTACCCTTCAACATCAGGTATCTGTTTTTTCCCTTGAAGCAGAAAATTAAACAAATACTACAAAGGCGCTAAATCTAGTCTCTTTGGTAACTAAGTTGTCTGCACAAATGTATTGATATTCACCGTGTTTACAGAAATAGAATTTGACTTTTTTTATATATGTGTCAATAATATGGTACTGTGTTTTGGTTCATTGTAGAAACAGCAGAGGAGTCACTTTATTTTACTGCATCAACATTTAAGTTACATTGCTGGAAAAACATTTCATCCACCATTCTGCAAAATCTCGTTATGCTAACTGTAGTTTTGTAAGTAGCAAACAACTCACTCTTAAGTGAGAGTTGAGTATTTAAATTCTTCACATGACATTTGCAGTGCCTGGACATTATTTGTAGTGAAAGAAAAAGGCACATCATTCACTTAAGCAGGTGGTAACTTATTGTTTGGCAAAGGCACATTGTTGCTGTGGAAACATTTATTACAGCTCATGTGATGTTTCTTTATACTTTTATTGTAGGTGGTAGTCAGTAACAACATATAATTACAGTGGTCATCTTCCATTAGTTTTGTCAGCATTAGTGCATTTTTCTTCAAAAGACCATTAGGAACTTCAAGGAGTAACAAATACAGGTTATTTTATTTATTGGGCTTGAGAATATTAGTGCAATATTTCAAAGAAGGCTTATGTTTTTGGTTTATCATGCTTTGGATAAATTATATTAAAACACTAGTGATATAAAAATATAAAATAATTATGAACTTTAATGTAGCTTCAATGGATTTTTGTAGGTGAAAAATTAGATATGAGCTGAAAGCCAGTCATATCCTGGGCTTCATAGAAAGAAGTGTGACCAGCAGGTCAAGAGAAGTAATTCTGCCCCACTATGCTCTTCTGAGACCCCTCCTAGAGCAGTGTGTCCAGGTCTGGAGCTTTCTGTATAAGAAAGATATGCACCTGTTAGAATGAGTCCAGAGAAGGGCCACAGAAGTGATCAGAGGGATGGAACATGTCTCTTAAAAAAGAGGCTGGGAAAGTTGGGGTTGCTCCTCCTGGAGAAGAGGAAGCTCTAGGAAGACCATATTGCTTCTTTTCAATACTTGTAGAGGGTCTATGAAAAAGACAAAGGGAGACTTTTTACCAAGGTATTTAGTGACAGGACAAGGACTAGTGGTTTTAAACTGAAAGAGAGCTGATTTAGATTAGATATAAGGAAGAAATGCTTCACTATGAGGGTGGCAAGACACTGGTTGCTCAGAGAAGTCATGGATGCATGGATGCCCCCTTCCTGGAAGTGTTCAGTGCGAGAGATCTTCTGTGCAAAGTGTCATGTAAGAAGCTCATTATTTTGTTATGTCACCTATATAACACTCTTCAGTTTTCCAAATACTGTGTCCTAGAAAAAATATTGTCTTGGCATCTTCAATTTGACAAGGGTTATATACTGATTTTTAAACCAAACTCTTTCCCACTTTGTTGCTCTTACTGTCCATAACTGCATTTAGATCAGGAAAAAAAAAAAACCAAAAACCCCACACTCAGTACTTCAAGGGACTCCTGCTGCCAGTCCATGGACTTTTTCAACTGCTGGTGAAAAGTTTATTTGTTGTGAACACTCATTCTTACATACATCATACAGGGAGCTGAAAACAATTCATATGGGGGCTAGTTTGAAGGTTCAGGGTTTACCTGAATAGTATCTTCTAAATCTAAACAGTCTAGTTGCACACTTCTCTAGTTGTCTCTCTGTTTGCATCTGTCACATCTAGGCCATTTTTTCTGATTAATCCATTTCTGTATTTAAACAATGGAGGTTGGGGCCTTCTGGATGGCTTGCAATAGTCCTGGTTTCCTCGGAGAGAAGTTGACAGACACTGCAATTGTTTATCTTGTAACAATATGGTCCTGATACTGGTTTGCTTCAGTCCTTCCCGTGTTGTACTTTGTGCACTTTAACTTCTCACTCACTGCCTAACAAGTCCACAAGCCCAGACTGCTGTGCTCTTGCAGACATTCTTGAAAGGTGTTTGGGCAGGAAGCAGACATCAGAGTGATTTCTAGCTAGAAAGATTTAGACTATGGTAGTCAGGTAAATCAAAGCAGGAAGATGGAAGTTCATTATTTGACCCATCCACCTGTTGTTATACTGCTTATAAATAGCAATGTAAACAATATGTGAAAAATTGTATTTACAAGAAAGCTTTTCAAAAGTAAAAGTATGGAGAAGCAGCGTAGCTTAGTTTAGGCAGATTTTGAAAGAGATGTAATAAAATAAGTACGTGCTGGCTGCAATGTGTAATTCCAAACTCATTTATTATGAAGTGATCTGGCACATGAAAGACCTGCTTAGAAGACTCCCCCTCCCCAAACATGTTGGTGTTTAGTATATCTGCATGGTGTTCAGACAGATCCTGTGCAGCACAGTTATGGTAGCTCTGACTTCTACGATTTGGGATTTGGTAGAGAACTTGCTGGAAGGTGAAAGAACAAGTGAGATGAGAATATGACAGTAATGAAAGTGATATTAGCAATAATGAGGGTAAGTAGCACAATTTCTTCTTGAAATCTTGTATTTGCTACACCGATGCAATAGGATGCTACCTGCATCCCAGTATAACACCTCCTCTATGAAGACAGGCTGAGGAAGTTGGGGTTGTTCAGCCTGGAGAAGAGGAGGCTCCAAGGTGACATCAGAGTGGCTTTCCAATACCTGAAGGGGGCCTACAAGAAAGCTGGGGTAGGGCTTTTTGCATGGGTGTGTAGTGAGTGGAAAAGGGGCAACACTTTAAAACTTGAAGGGGGAAGATTTTGCTTAGACATTAGGAAAACATTATTTCCCATGAGGGTGGTGAGATGCTGGCACAGGTAGCCCAGGGAAGTTGTGGCTGCCCCTCCCTGGAACTGTTCAAGGCCAGGATGGATGAGGCTTTGAGAAACCTGATCTAGTGGGAGGTGTTCCTGCCCATGCAGAGGAGTTGGAACCAGATGATCTTTCATGTCCCTTCCAACCCTAGCCATTCTGTGATTCAAAGGAAAAAACCTGCCTTAATCCATTAATGGAATGCTTAAAAAAAATATTAGCACCTGCCAGTCCTTAAGCAAACTCTATAGCAAAGCCAAGTAATTTTTGGCACCTTACATCATATATATTTTTTAAAGATGAGTAAAAGGTACCTCCCAAGATTGCTTTGGCTGTAATACACAGGCACTCAAAACCCTAAATAAAACTCAAATACAATTTTATTCTAGACTGTTACTTCACTGTTCTTCTAGCACATTTACACTTTCTTTAACTTGAAAGTATTTTCAGTGTAGAACAAACAAACAAAAAAACCAACCTCAAAATCTGTGAGTGGTTTGTATTTAAAATCACTTTTTTGATTTAGTTATATGTAAGCAGATCCAGGTATCCAGGGGGCTCCACTAGAATGACATGCCCTTTGGAATTCACAGACTTATGAGTTCTCATAAGCAGAACTACATCTTCCTAGGGAATAAAGTGAGAGAGAAGAGAAAAGGGAAAAAGTGAAAAGTAGTGTATGCTGAAATAAGGAAAGGAGTGTGTGACAGCTTTGCAGCCGCTAGGAACTACTGTAGTAAACATGCTATTGGCTGGAAAGAAGTTTGCCAGCTACAGGTTGTGCCAGAAGGACATTTACAGGAGGATTCAAACACACTACTTGTAACCTTTTCAGATTACTGTGTGAGAGGTTTAAGCTGCTTCATGTTATCTCTTGCTTCATTTTTAGTTGCTTATCCTTCTCACAGTAACAAAAGGTTGTTTAAATTATCTTCACTCTGACATGAAGTTCAGAATGGCAATAACAAGAATTTGCAGAATCTGTGAAGTCTTATGCTATTAGGCATATGCTAACATTTCTGGTAAGTAGTTGTCAGGTGTTACTACTGAAGTTGCTTACTTTTGGTTCTCTAAGTAGGTAGCTAGATTATCATATCTAGCTAAATGTCAAACCAAAATATAAATAAAGATACCTCAAAAAGAGTGGGCTAGTCAAAAACCATTGATGAGTTGCATAAGAATGAAGACAGATTTTTTTCTCTCTAGAAAAAAAAAAACAAACCCAAAAATAATATTAATAAAAAAGCAAAAAGCTTTCTGTACTGCTGTACAGAATTGGATCAATATCAATATAATGCCTAGATCTGAAAATTCTTATTCCAGAATTCCTAAAAAAGATTAGCTCTCAAAAAGTAAATTTTAACTCCTCCTCATTTTCCCTTGCTTTTCAGGTGATATTTTCAGAAGAAAAGGTTTAGTTTGAGAAATCTTTGTTTCCAGAATGCATGAACTGTCGACCAATGTGGGCTATAAAGGGCAAGAAAGAGACTTTTAAGATGCAGATGAGCCATTCTGTGGTGACTTTATTCTCCCTCACTCTGTATGAGTTAATCACATGCTGAAGCACATAGTGGGAGAATTTTGCTCAAGCATCTTAATAATTTTGGCATTACATTTTTAGAAAAGTATATATTTGAGGAAAGGCAATCATACACAGCAAGATGGTAGCTTTTTATGTGGCCTTGCCATCTGAGAAACATCACAGTGGAACAGAGTAGCTGACACTAAAGTGCTTCCTGAAGAGGAAAAGAAAGTAATGAAATTCATGACCTTGAGTCCAATTAGAACTCAAGGGAATTAAAGAAATCAGAATATAAAATGGGAGAATTTGATCAAACCTAGGAAAAGGTATATAGAAAAACTTTCATAAATATCAGAATTATTTAATGATATGCTATGTCCAACAAAAAACCTGGAAATTAGTAGTACCCACTGCTGAAGAAACAGATCCTGTTTTTTGATGTTAAACCATGTTTGCCAGAACAGTTTTACAGATGTTGGTTTGTCAGACTTTACCACAGCATTTGCTAAATATAGGACATTCAACTTTTTCTTCCTGTTTATACCATCCTTTGCACATTTCTGGCTGCATTATGGTTTGCTCCTTTCATAAACTTCCCTCTTTTTTGTCTTGCCACTGCTGATACCAAGGTTTAACAAGGCCACTCAGATCAGCTACATGCGCCCTTCAGGGTAGTGTTACAAAAATTTTTTTTTTTTTTTCTTTTTTTTTTTTTTTTTTCCCCAAGCTGATACAAATGTAACAAACAGACTTATTAAATGTAATTTTACAAACCCTAAATATTTTGGTTTGTATTTTCAGTTTAAAAAAATTGTGTGTTCCACCATTTCTTGACCTTTGCCAAGATGCCCTTCACAGCTCATCTCTATCTATTTCTGCCATGTTACAACTCTGGTAAGAGTTGAAATAAAGGCAGAAGGATTGTTCTTATTCAGTAAAAGTGCCATGAAATCAGTATCATGAGGCATAGCGAATGCTTAGCTTTGTACTCTGGTCATGAGCTCTGTGATAACCTGTGGGAGCAGAACATCACTGCTTCTTATTTTGGTGGAGAACTTTGGATCAAGGAAAAGCTGGTGCAACAGTAAGAGGTGGGAAGTGGTGCCATAGGCATCAGAGGTCAGAGGGTGCCCATTAGAGCCCACCTGGATGGGCTGCCCCATCTCATAGGGCCTTCCACCACTGTTCTGCTGGAGAAAAACCCTTTGGTTGTTCTCCCTGTGTGGGCCCTAGGGAATTCCAGTTGTTCCTTGAAAGGCTCATGGAGCAAGAATTCAAAGCAGAGTAGTTCATTGCAGGTGGAGGATACATGAAAATAAAGGACTTGTGATGAATTCTTATCATGTTCTTAAATAAGTAAACTTGAAGAACAACAATTAATAGGATTTGCAGAAAAGACTTGCTAGTAATTGTTTCCACTCTACTATCTTTGTAGCTCTGCTGAGCCTTTCAAGACATAGAAAGTGTATTTCAAAGCAGCAAAGGCAATTGTTCATCCTAAGCAGGTCCTTTATATAGTTCATACTTCTGTCTGATACTGGGATCCATTCCAGGTGGTTGAGAGCTAACCAAAATTAAATGCTCTTCTAAGGTCTGCTTCTCTATCTTACTACTGTCAGGTAAAAGTACACACCATTTGATAAAGCCACAAAACCTTGACCCCTGCTCATCACTAAAGGCACCTTCATTTTTTCTCTTAAGTGTGCTGCTGAGTGGATTTGAAATATTACTTTGTCCATTCTAGCCATCAAATCTATACAGCCTGTTCTCTGTGTTACTACAACTTAGCAGGATTAACAATAAATCTGGAAATCCCAGCACTATTATTTAACAATTACATTAACGTCTTAAAGGCCCTGTGTTTTTAGTGTTAAAACACAATATAATACCTTTTTACTCTTTAGAACAATCAAACATTTTAGAGAACCAGACTTTACTCTGAGAAATTCTATTCTATTCTATTCTAATAGCTAAATATCAAGGACGATGAATTCTAACTATATATTTTCTAAAAGCATGATGAAATTTAACACTTAAAAATAAGATTATATAATATATATTTTAATATACATTATAGATATTAAGTCATGGCATGAGTATTCTTTCCAGGCTCTTTCATTCAGTCCATTAGGGACTTTGAAAACAGACACACAGGTATGATTTGGCTTGAAGGCCACAATCTCTTATATTGTCATTGCCTTTTGCTAGGATCTTTAAAAAGCAAGGACTTGTTATTAAAAAAAAAAAAAACACAAACCAAAAAACCTAAAAACCTCAAACAAACCTGAACAAAACCCACCAAGAACAAATGCCAGATTCTGCACCTGGAACAGAATACCACTGTGCAAAAGAGTAGATTGGGAGGGGAATATCTGGGGAGCAGCCCTTCAGAAAGGGATCTGGCAAGCTCAGTAAGAGTCAGCTGTGTGCCCTGGCATCCAAAAGGACAAATGGCATCAAGCACAGCGTGATCAGAAGATCAAAAGAGGTGATAGTCCTGCTGTATTCAGCATTGGTGCAGCCTCACCTTGAAGACTGCAAAGTTTTGGGCCTTGCATTTTAACCTACATGTGGGGGTACTCAACTGGGTCCAGAGGAGGGCAACAAAGGTGGTGAAAGGACTGGAAGGCAGGTCCTGTGGGGAGCAGCTGAGAACTTGGGGTTTCTCAAGTCTGCAAAAAAGGAGGCTGAGAACCAACCTCACTACTTTTGAGGAGAGCATGTGGGAAGGAAGGTGCTGATCTCTTCTCCCTGGTGCCCAGTGACAGGGCATGTGGGAATGGTTCAAAATTGTGTTAGGGAAGGTTCTGACTGGGCTTTAGGAAGCTTTTCTTTACTAAGAGGGTGGCCAGTCATTGGAGCAGGCTTTCTAGAGAGGTGGTTGATGCCTCAGGCCTGTCAGTGGTTAAGAGTAATTTGGACAACACTTTCACTTTTAACATTATGTCTCAGAAAATGGCATCCTGATCACTTATACTCAGTCTATATTTTAAAGGTCATGTCAGTGGGATGCAGTCTTACCAAAGGCTGAGATACCTGTAAATGGTGAGTCAAAATGAAATTATTTTTTTAGAGTATTGAATACTTCTCAGTGACTGTCTTTTACTGTATGATATGAATGACTAATTTTGATTCAATTATTATATTTGATAAATAGTGATACTGCCAAATTCAAGGCACTATACTGATCTACTAATTCTAGTATGCCTAGGGCTTGACACAGGATTGCAGAAACAGAGATATTAACATTCAGTTATACTTTTTTGGGGTGTGGGAGACCAGAGAAGTCCTAGAAAGCTCTGTTGTCTCCCATTTTCTTTCCCCAGAAAGTCCTAATGCAGCCCTTCCACGTGCTAACAAATAAACCAACTAGTTTTGACTGCTGTTTAAGGCCTACCCCTTCAAAGTCCTCCACTGCCTCCTAAGGATATAAATCCTAAGAGAAGCTGGTCTGGAGAGTATATTAATGTAGTAAACAATTATGCAAACCTTTGAAGGGCTTTGGCAGGGATGAAATGGGTCAAAGCTGCAGAGAGGGGCTGGAGTTCCCTGATGATTGGTCAGGAAGTGTGTCTGGCTTCCAAAATGTCATGCTGCAATTCAGCTAGTTGTAACCCAGCTGCTACACGTCATGTTAGTTGTGAAAATGTGGCCACACAGCTTTCACTTTATCAACAAGACACATGCTTCTTACCAGCAGTTCACATAACCTGCCCCGTTCCACACTGGCAAATTCTCCTTATTACTCCTGTTTTGCGAAACAGGACAAAGCTAGCATGGATACTTACACACACCATTTTTTGCATGATATAGAGATGTAATTTCCATGGTAGCTATTGACAACCAAGGGAAAAAAACAAGGATTTCTGGATTATGTTTATGCTAATAAAAGTGTTTTAATTACTTTTTTTTTTAAATGTTACTGGAGACTGTTTAGATCAGGTGCACAGAGGTAGCTATGGAGTATGCGTTTAGGCAGGTGTTTAGATTTCCACTAAAACTGGCAGCAATTTAGACACTTTCATAGGAGCTTTTGAGGAGTCTGATCCTTCTGAGCATGTGCCTTATAAGAGTGAGTGGTGAAATAATTGGCTGCTTTTTTCTCCTTGTCTCCTCTCCATGCTGCAGTGCATGGGGATGGGGCAAAACTTTTCATGGCTGTGTAGGAAGAACTTCTAGGTTTTTTAGAAGTTTGTAGCAGATCTCTTGTAAATAAGGCAGGAATAGAAATGACAGCTGCATAATCACCACAAGCAAATATGAATTGCCCCTGCCTCTGCTGCAAAACTGTATGATAACAGCCAAGTCACTTCAAACAAACTTTCCACAGGTAAGTTATTACCTCTATATGTTCTTTACTTTTGCTTGCTTGACTTGAGACACCTCTGAATGCTCAAAAGCTCTGTGTGTTCAAAAATGCTACTGGGATCCCTAAAAGCAAACGGCTGAATCTTCAGAGTACTCCCAGTTACCTAGTTCCAGCCCTATACCATGAAAAATTGATCCTAAAGTGGAAAAAAGCATTGAACTTGCTGAACTATTTCTTTGCTTTTGTGGTAATATTTGCTTCACAGAGACACTACAAGATTAATTCACTTTTGTGAAACAGACCATAAAATAATGAACAGTGGAAGCCCATTAGGACACTAATTTTCTTTGCTTTAGTGCAAGATTCATGGAGTGTGGAGTGAATATTATTGTTGGCTAACAGAGAAGCTTGAGATGCTGGGTTGATAATTTCTGATCTTTTGCCGTAACAAAAGATAATTACATTATAGCATTGGATATCTAGATCTTACTCTTTTCCCTTCCTGATAGATTTGAATGCAAAAGACTTGAAAAGATTAATTTCCACGATACTTCAGGAAGAAACAGTGTGAGTGACTGCTGTTTTCCCAGGGCAGACATGGAGTAGCAGCAGCTCCTGCCTTCTTCAAGCCTTTCAGTATTACAGGATCTCCAGACCCATTTAAAAGTAGTTACTACTTCCCTTTTGAAAGTAGCTTGTACGCTCTCTTAGAAAGAACATCTAACTGTAATAAGAAAAACATAAAATTCAGAGAGCATTTCTGAGACAGAAAATGTTGATGAAGGTAACTTGTAGAAAATCAAGATAAAGTGTGTTTATAGTTATTTGACTGCTTATTTAGATTATTTCACATTCCACAGAAGGCATGCCTTTGCTTAAAGGGCTGCTACGTGCATCTTCAAGTTAATACAAATACAAGTACATTTAAGTGGATTATCTCAAGAGCCCAGAAGTTTACATGGACAGTGATTTGGCAAGGCCCTTAAGTATATGTTTTATTATTTTGGCAGTATCTAATTTTTAGGTATCCTGACACCTAGTGGAATTTATTGCTCCAAGCAGAATATATGGGTTCATCTGCCAGTACAGTGACAGGAAAATAAAGAAAATTAAGTACTCCATTTTTGGATACAGTTGCAAGATGCTCACCTGGATAGCTGTCTAAGCAATGAATTAGTTAAAATGAGAAAAATTAAGAATTTGGCCTGAGCTCTGCCCCTTTCAAAGACATGCTCTGCTCACAAAGCTGTCTGTGAAGTGATGCAGAGTCCCCAGTCTGGTTTCTGGTTTTGAGGTTGGAAAGTTTTTCTAGCTTCAAATGTAGAAGAATCCAAGCAACTTGGATTCAGATTGTCCAAAAAGGAGTTATCCATTTCTCATCACGTCTTTCTGTGTTGCATGGAATTTAATAATTTATCTTTTGATGGACTGAAGATGCCAACAGTATATGAACTCATGACAAAATGGAAGTATAGAGGAACGTCTGGAGTATGGAGTCCTGCCTCCTGTCACAGACTGGCTAAGATGTCTCAAGGTTATTTCTTTTTCAAATATATTCTAAAATCTGTGGTTTCCTTCCCTTCCCTTCCCTTCCCTTCCCTTCCCTTCCCTTCCCTTCCCTTCCCTTCCCTTCCCTTCCCTTCCCTTCCCTTCCCTTCCCTTCCCTTCCCTTCCCTTCCCTTCCCTTCCCTTCCCTTCCCTTCCCTTCTCTTGCCTTGCCTTGCCTTGCCTTGCCTTTCTTTTTTCTTTTTTTTTTTTCCTTTTTTCTCTTTTTATCTTTTTTCATTTTTTCTTTTTGTCTTCTTTTTTTGTTTTTCTTTTTTTCTTTTTTCTCTCTCTCTCTTTTTTTTTTTTTTTTTTTTTTTTTTTTTTTTTTATGTTTGTGTGTGTGCGCGTGTGTGCTGTTTGTTTTAACCTGATTACAGTATTGCATTTAGTTTAAATAAACTCCTAATCTTCACTCATGTGATGTGGACAATCCAAAATTTTCTAGAGCCCTCTGAGAAGGCAGGATTCCTTTCTGTGCATCTATTTCTGTTTAAATATATATGCCTTGAACACGATTATTTTACAAGCAAGGACAGACATAATCCCATTGTGATTTGAACAGTAGCTTTTTACTTCTCTATATCCATTGGAATACTTTTGCTGATAATTTGTAAAATCATAGAAAGTTTATGTGAATTTTAATGGCTTAATCACATTAATATTATCAGTAAGTATTTATTAGTATTTATTAGCATATGTATAAATGCATAATCCCACACTACATACTAATTATTAATCCAGGCCTTGAAGTCAGTGTTTTCACTGACTGATTTTCTGCTTTACTTTGGTGTTATGTCTGTCAGCTTCACATCTTCAGCACATTTTAGTTCATTTCTGCATTTATGCTGTGGTGTTGACCGTAACAAATGTTTTTGTTTTCACAATCTGCACACATGCTAGACCTCAGTTCTCAGTGCAAACCTCAGTTTGTTGACTCAGAATACCAGCCCATCACTAGTACTGCAGGCTCAGTGCTGCAGGCTGTTGTAATGAGACACTGCCACCCAGTAATAAAAGCTCAACAACAATAGCACAGTGCTTGAAGAGGAGGTGAAGGTGAGGGAAGTACCAGCAAAAATCCGAAGACTATTCCTCCAGGGTGGTACTTTGGCACATTGGTGAGAACACGTGAAGCAAGAAGACTGCATGTGTTAAGGAGAAAAATCGCTGGCTGTGCATAACTAGTGATAAAAGCTTAGCTAGAGGCTTCTGTGTACTGAGACTGGGGGCTGGGTTATCAGGACGGGCCAAATAAGTATAGTCACACTGATATCACAGGATAAGGCCCATGAGGAAAGGAAAAACATTGTGACACCCAAAAGGTAAATAGGAGTAGGGTTTGGTGGACTGGGAGAGCTGTGCCAAAGAACACTTGGACACTTGAAGAAGTACAGCCAGGTGGAGTTCTCTCACACCACAACTGTGTAAATATACTAGGACAAACTTCTGGAGATGGTCAGGCATTTTTACTTTATGTAGGGAAAAATAAGAACATGAAGGCGATTCTTGTTACATAGAAAAGTCACTGCATGAGTTGTAAGATATAATTTGAAGACCTTTCAACATAGGAATACAGGCTTACTGAGAAAGATGCTACTGGTTTTGGCCTCACAAGGGCCTAATTACACCATTATTTTGCTATGGCAAGCAGAAATGCTTCTGTCACTTTTGATAGTGGTAATACCAGCAGTGTCCTCCGTAGGTGGCTGAACTTTATGGCAGAAACCAAACTGATGCAGATTAAGGATTTACAGTTTGCTGTCAGCTAGTGACCTCTAACCAGCCTCTTGTTACCATGTTTTTGGCTCAGGAAATGCTCTTGAAGAGCTCCATGAATAACCTTCTTCTAGCTTAGTGGTTACCCTTTCATGAACCTATCTTCCTCTTTATTTCTCAGCTGAAATACTCATAGAATGCTTAAATTAAATCTCAGCATGTAGCTGTACTGTGTCTTTACAGTAACCAAGAGTGCTCCTGATTCCTCTTAGCTACAGAAATACATTTGCTTTGCAGAATATCTGGAAGCATGACATGGTGCAGCTCTGCTGCCCAAAGCTGGAAAGGCATTTAAAGGGGCAGAAAACTTGTCTTGAGGGTTAGTAATTTCAACATCACCCAGGATATTAGACATCAAAGCATTTAAATTTTATTCCACAGCCTGTAGGTAACAAAGAAAGAGTTGTATGTATGATAATGTAAATTAAGTTACACTGATGATTTTTCATTCTTGAGTGTATATTCTCATGTACGTTGATACACTATGCATATATCTGGAGTGGTGATCAGCAAAGCACCACAGATGCATGGGACACTGTATTTTGTGGTCCACCTGCTGCAAACACTGTACTGGATCCAGATAATTTCATCTGTATGATTTGTTAAAAAAATGCACGGACAGACTGCCTCTTCTGACAGATCTGTACCTTCAGCGTGCCTCAGGCACTCGAAACCATGAGCAAGGAGCCAAGGGAGGAAAAAAAGCCATATAGTCTGACTCCTGGTTGAGGCCTTTGGGAAGGCAGAGTAAAAGTGTGGAGGACTATATCCATTCCTTGAGCCCTTAACACAGAAAGGACATGGAGCTTGTGGACCTAGTCCAGAGGAGGGCCATGAAGATGATCAGAGGGGCGGGAGAACCTCTCATATGAAGATAGGCATGAGAACGTTGGGGTTTTTCAGCCTGGAGAAAACTTCGGGGAGACCTTATAGAGGCCTTCCTGGATCTGAAGAGAGGGCTGTAAGTTGGAGAGGGACTTTTCACAAGGGCTTACAGTGATAGGAAAAGGGGTAGTGGTTTGAAACTGGAAGAGGGTGGATCTAGATCATAGAATCATAGAATTGTCTGGGTTGGAAGGGACCTCAGAGATCATCATGTCCAACCCTTGACCCACTGCTGCAGTTGCTAGACTATGCCACATCCAGTCTCTTTTTAAATATCTCCAGGGACGGAGAATCCACCATTTCACTGGAAAGTCCATTCCAATGCCTGACCACCCTCTCCGTGAAGAAATTCTTTCTAATATTCAACCTAAACTTCCCCTGGCACAACTTAAGTCCATGCCCTCTTGTCTTGTTGAAAGTTGCTTGGGAAAAGAGGCCACCCTCCCCCCTGGCTACAACCTCCCTTCAGGTAGTTATACAGAGCGATGAGGTCTCCCCTGAGCCTCCTCTTCTCCAGGCTGAACACCCCCAGCTCCCTCAGCCTCTCCTCACAGGACTTGTGCTGGATCCCTTCACCAGCCTGGTGAAGATTAGATATTAGAAAGAAATTCTTTAGTGCGAGGGTGATGAGACACCGGCACAGGCTGCCCAGGGAGGTTGTGGCTGCCCCGACAGCGTTGGATGGGGCTCAGGGCAACCTGGTCCGGTGGGAGGTGCCGCTGCCCATGCAGGGCAGGTCGGAACCAGATGAATTTTAAGGTCCCTTCCAACCCAAACCAATCCGTGACTCTAGAAAAACCGAGAAGAAAAGCAGGCGACAGAGGCGGGGTCTCTCTCGGTGTCCCCGGCGCCGTGAGGGCAGAACTCCCCCCGCGGGAAGCCCAGAGGAGCCAAACCCACCCAGCACCGCCCCGTCCCTTCCCGCCCGTTGCCGCCAGGTGGCGCCGCGCCGCTGCCGGAAGCGGGGCGGGCGCTGAGGGCGGCGGGACCCGGCAGCCCGCCCCGGCGCACGGCAGCGCGGTGAGGCGGGCCGGGCCGGGCCGGGCCGGGGAGCGCAGGGCCGCCTGGGGCCAGGCGGCGGTAGAGGCGGCCGCCGGCGGGCCATGCTGCTAAAGCTCCTGCAGCGCCAGACCTATACCTGCCTGTCGCACAGGTATGGGCCCTGCCTCTGCCTCGGGGGCCTCGTCCTCATGATCGTCTCCGCCCTGCAGTTCGGGGAGGTCAGTACGGCGCCGCGCCGGCGTGGCGTGGCTCCTCCAATTCCCCTCCTTTCCCTCGGGTAGCCCGGGCCGTGCCGACCGCCGCCGGCGGGGAGAAACGACGGAGCCGGCGGCTCCCCCGGCGTTAGGCGGCGGCTGCACGGCACGGGGGGGGGGGGGGCGGCGGGTACCTTCTGTTTTGGGGCTTTTCTCCCGTTTCGGGAGCCGGGCGGCTGTCAGTGTCCCGGGAGCAGTCGGTGCCTCCAGCCGGCAGTTTGTGCGGGCGTGCTGCCCATACATCCACGGGCAATACATTAGGGTGTGAGGGAGAAAGCCTCCTTAGCGGTGGCGGTGCTCTCCTCTTGCGGGACAGCAGCCACCGCCGCTGGGACACGGCCGAGCCCGGCTGCGGGTCGGTGGGCGCTGCCGGCCACGGGACCGTCACTGCCGCGGTGGGGACGGGGGGTGTCCCGGCCACCCCCCCCCCCCACACACACACCCCGGGCAGCCTTGGAGACACTCGGGCCATCAGCTCCTGGATCTCGTGTTTTCTTGTCTTGTGCAATTTTTTTTCTACTTCCCTTATCAGGTGATTTGTCGGTGCTGTATTTTTGGGTGTTTTTTGTTTTGTTTTGTTTTTTTCCTTTTTTTTTTTTTCTTTTTTTTTTTTTTTTCTTATTTTATTTTATTTTTTAAATTTTATTTTAATTATTTTATTTTATTTTATTTGCTCTTCTAAAGCCTGTGCTGGATGAAACGTTCAAATGGCAACCGAGAGTGACAGAATCTGTCTCCTTTTCAGCTTTTAAGGAGTTAAAATGTATCTTCCCTCCAAGCTGCCTGCAGTTTACCGGAGTCTGTACTGCATTGGTCACCACTCATTACTCAGGATTTTGTGAATTATGAATTATAGCTTCTCCTTTTTCTATATATGATTTTATACGCATGTATATTCCAAAACTTAATTTCATATTACCCTGTGTGTTTTGCAAGTCATCGTTGAAAGAATTGGAAGAAAAAAAAGCAACTCTGCTTCATTGTAGTGTTTGAGATTATAGTAGGTATTCAAGGAATTAAACGAAGTATTTTTGTCAGGGTGTAATGCAAACAGACTGGAGATACCTGCTTCCAAAATTGTTCTCTTCTTTGTCTCTCTTTTTTTAAATTTTTTTTCCCCCCTGTTTTATTTTGATGAGTTCTTTCAGATAATATTCTTAATTTTTTTTCTGTATCTGTACCACAATCAGAACTTCGTGTATCTGTGTATCTTCACATTAAGTACTTCATCCCTGCTGTCTTCCTGGGTTCACAAGTTCCTGAAACACTTCAGAGCCATCAACAAATTAATTTATTGTGTAGTACTCGTAGGCACCTGTTTGTACATGGTTATCATCTTGGTTTGTACATGGTTATCATCTCAATCAAATTTGAGTGCTGTGAAACTTGAAACTTTGAGTATACTTTTGTCTTTCTTCAGAAAGACAAACTTTAGAATTTAGAATTGCTTGGATCTTTGAAGCTGATTTTTTTTTTTTTTTTAAGAACACTCCAGTGTTTCAGTCCAGGTTATGTGTGATTTTAGTGGGAGTCAGGCAAAGTCACTGCTCAGAATTATGACAGTGAGCACTATTATGAAAGTGAATACTATTAGGCCTCTTCTGACAACTGTATTGCGAATGGAAAATATTTCTTACTACAGAGTCCACAAGGCAGCAACTAATAAAAAACTATATGCCTATTTTGAAAATGACACCAGAAATCTTTCTAGTAATCATTGGGTGAGCCAATCTCGACAAGCTGTCAAGCAATAAAAGGCAGTGTGTGAGGCAATGCTTACCAGACCCTGGTGACTGAGCAGCATTTGGTTCTGCTTTTCCCCCACCCACAGAGACATCTTTTTCATTTTAGGAGGCAAAACCTAGATCTACTTGCTTAAATTCATGCTAGTATCAGTATTAATTCTGTCATGAAAGTGAATAGTTGGGGCAAATAATTTGAAATTGGTAATGACGTCCTCACAGGCTTAAGGTGAAAATTCTCAAGAAAAGCTTGTGCTCACTGAAATAACAGTGCATTAAGCATGATTCAGGAGCATTTCTGCAAAAACACGGGATAGCCAGTTCTAAGCCAGTGCTCTGAAGTAGTTGTAAAATGAGCTTTTGAATTTTAGGATGGTTTGTTTCTAAATTCTTCTTGGCTGCCTTCTGTAGGTTTCTCAGCTTTGTAAAATCATTTGTAACTGGAATGTGAGGGAGCAGCTGTTCTCACCTGTCTGATACAGTATCTGTGAATTGGAGGTATCTCTGCCCTTTTTTTTAAAAAAATGTTCCCTTAGTGGTTTTGTAGTATCAGTATGTAAAGTTAAGAGAAGCTCCGCCAGACAGTATTGTAACACAAATAATGCATCAGGGGGAAACAGTTACGGCCAAAAAATGTATCGGGTGGGGTGGAGCTTAATTTTTTTCCTGAAAGTGTTTCTAAAGAGAGCGGTCCTGGGTCTTTTGGTTATAGCTGTACCAAGGCAAAAAAGCAAATGCATGAGTGGTTAATGTTTTTCTTCTGGTGAACCATATTATTAGATAATAAGTCACATTCTTACTCAAAAATTTCTATATTTCTTCTAGAAGCAGACCAGTGTGTCAGTTCTTCATTATCAATTGTAGCATGTTTCTGCGTGGATATTTTTCATTGCATGCTATATTTAACCTGTGTCTTTAGCAGAAGGATGTAATGAGTTGCACAGGAAAAAGTGGAATAGTGTCCTTTGAAGAGTTTAGTATCTTAGGGAAGAGATTGCGTGCTTACCTGGGAAATTATGTGCCTTTTGTGTGAGGGGAATGAATTTCTGCAGATGTGATCTTGGCTAGGAAGACTGTTTACAGCTTTGGCAGGAATTGTGTGTGTGCACACTTGTCATCCAGCCACATGATGTGACTTCCTTGCTCTCTTAGATGGCTTTAATTTGCAGGCATAAGGGTGCAGAGATGTGCAGGATGTACACAGATGCATGGGAGGCATTATATATCTTACAGTTTTGAGTGCTATCCTAGAGAGGTTGTCTATTCCATAGTAATACATTATTCCCTTAATACAAGTAATAAGCAATAATAAAATGTAAACTCAGAAGAGTGATCTAAAGTAAATACTTTCTTGTTATTTTTCCCCTCTCCTTTACATATAAATATGTATTATCCAGCTAAAATAAACCATTATACCTTCATCTCTAAAGCAGTTCAAGATGTCACTGTAGTTTTTAAAGTTGGGCTTCTACTATAAAAGGTATAATAGCAAGTTTATCTCTGAATAGAACTACTTAAATGTCTCAAATTACTTGTGCCATTTTTTGCTATATCAAAGCATATTAAGCATTTTTAGTGTTGAAAAGGCTGATTTTTTTAAAATTTTTTTTTTTTGTGTGTGTAGTAATGGAACATAACTATGTGCCTTTGTTTTCTCTATGTGTATATGTACATTTAAGAATGTAAATGGAATGTGAAGTTGCAGCTTTCCAAAGTAAGACTTGGCTTGTGTAGTTGGTTTCCCATATAGCTAATTTCTGAAAAAAAAAACAAAACAGAATTGGGAATGGCTGGCAAAGGGCATTTAAATCAGGTGCAGCTTGAAGTTTTAGCTAAGGAGCCCTGATGACTGAATGAAGGTGAGGAAGACAACCCTGCCTTCAGCAGTGCATTCACAATATTTCTTGTCTCCTCCAAAAAACAAGCACAGGAAGATCAAGTGCTCTGGTTTTTGAAGGTTCATCTTTCTGTTAGTTTGGCTCTGTGTCTTGGCTCACTGCATGGCCTGGTGAACTCGTGTCAAGCTGAAGAGGGGTGGCAGAAATGCAGGAGAATGGAAGAGAGGCTGCAGCTTGCAGAATACTTTGCTCTTGGGTTGGTCTGGCTCCTGTGTAAGACCTCACCTGTATTAGGAAAGAGTGATTGTGTTGTAAGCTTGTGCCCAGATCCATTTGCATAACATAGTATGCCCTGGCCTGGCTGTTTGTTTCCAAAACTTGGATTTCAGAATTGTGTAGACTTCAATATGTTCTGTATGAGACTAGAAAGGAAGACAAACAAAATTATGCAGAGGGATAGGCGGTTCCTGCTTCTATTAAATACATTTGGTTTAGATCTCTGTTTTGGGTAAGCATTCCTGAATTTTTAAAGGCAAAGAGGTAAAGGGGAAGTAAGTTGAATGAATAGTAGCTTAAAGTGTGTCTGTAAAACATGAAATCCTTTCATGGGGAGAAAAAACCCAAAGTTTGTTTAAATCAAGTGTGCTCTTAAGTTCTGTGTTTGATTGCTAACTCAGTGTAACAATTTAGCTTGGATTAAGGTCTGCTCAGTTGTGCATTAATACATAGATCAATTCGAATTAAATTTATTATGATTAAACATTTGAAAAGGAGAAATTTAAGTGTCTAAAAGGTGGTGACATGAAGTGGTGGTTTGATTTTCTTTGCAGGTTGTCCTGGAGTGGAGTAGAGACCAGTATCATGTTATGTTTGATTCATACAGAGACAACGTCGCTGGCAAATCATTTCAGAATCGGTGAGTTTTACTTGCACTTGACAGTATTGCACATTTGACTGTTCAGCGAGTTTTTAAATATTTAAATTCATTATCCTAGATGAAGTAACGTTCTGTTGAGTAGGACCTTATTTTATGGGCTCTAAATCTGGAGCAAATTTTAAACTTAGTGTTTTTAAAATCATGAGTTAGTACGTAACATCGCAGCTTTGCAGATGGTTGGCATTTGAATACTCTAGTCACATAACAGAGTTTACATTTTAAATGTTTCATTAATCCAATCTCTAATGAAGCATCAAAATGGTAATAATGTTAACAATAAAGGCGGGGGACATGACATATTGTCCATATTAAGATAAAATATAAGTTCTGTTCCTGTGTGCTTAAAATTGCAGCTTTCAGTGTTTTGAAAAGTTATTTTTCATTTATGTTACATTTTCTATAACATCTCATTAGAGAGATTTTTTGCTAGAGAAGTCACAAAGCTAGTGAGAAAGAAGCCTTTTAAGCTGAATGCATGGGAGAAGTCACTCACAGCAAGTTGGAAACCAAGTCATGTGGGTCATCTGTTTTGGTTCTGTTAACTGCTGCATGACTTCTTGTGGTTTCATCATTCGTGTCCGAATACTTGTTGGGTCTGGGTCTGTTGCTCAGGAAGTCAGTGGACTGTGAGTTGGTAGCTGGAAGAATCTAATAAGGAGATACCATCTGACTCTTGAATGTTGATACACTTGGCTGGAACAAACACACACTCACGCCCCTGAAACTAGATGCTTAATCTGCCTTGAGGTTTTTTGAATCATGGGACTGTAGGAAAGATCAGCTCAGCTCATCACGCTTTAGCTGGTGCAAGATAACTCTGTACATTTCATAGTGTAAGTAAATACAATTTTACAGTTTGATCTCTAGCTCATAGCTGTGATTAGCTTAATGTTTACATGTTTCTTCAGTACTGAAGTTAAAGCAGGGTAGTTTGCTCCTGTCAGTACTAAGGTATCTTGATTTTGTTATAATTAAGTACAGAGCTTTTAAAAAATGGTTGAATTTGTCCAAAACAAAATTGCAAATATAACTGTTGTGTTGTAGATATAGCAATTTCTGCAGTGTTTTCTTTCTTCCATTCATCTGTGTAAAGCACTGCTTAACTAGCATTGATTTCTGGGCACTGAGAGCAAAACTTTCAGTGACTGAGGAGGAGGAGCTATTGGCTGCCTGAGCAAAAGCTTAAGGTTTTCATGATAGGTGCTTAAGTTCCAGTTCATCCATTTGCCTTTAATACTTTTATGTCAGATGTGACAGGGAAGTTTGTTGTGATACTTGTGTGCAGGTACCAACTTCCCATAAAAATTTGTACCAAGTAGGTTGAAGCATCCACTAACTTTTAGAAGTCCCTGGTCAGGGGTTCAGTTTGTATATTGTAAGATTTAATTGGTGCAGAAATGAACCTTGTCTTGCAGTATGCTTTGATCAGTGGTGATTTGATAAGAGTTTGGTATCAGTGCAACATACAGGGTGTTACGTACTTTTTACATAAATTGAGTATTGAGGATTTCTAGTTTTGATCATAAAATCATAGAATCTGCTGAGTTGGAAAGGACCCATCACGTTCATCAAGTCCAACTCCTGTTGCTGTGTAGGGCACCCCAAGAATCACACCATGTGCCTGAGAGCATCATCCAAAAGCTTCTTGAACTCAGGCAGGCCTTGTGCCATAACTACTTCCCTGGGGAGCCTGTTCCACTGCTCAACCATCCTCCAGGTGAAAAACTTTTTCTTTGTATCAAACCTAAATTTCCCCCAGCCCATCTTCCCACCATTCTCTCAGGTCCTGTTGTTGGTCACCAGAGAGAAAAGGTCAGTGCGTGTTCCTCCTCCTCCCCTAGTGAGGAGGCAATAAGCTGCCATGAGGTCTCCCCTCAGCCTTCTCTTCTACAGGCTGAGCAGTCCAAGTGCCTTTAGCCACTCTGCTTATGGCTTTCCCTCTAAACCCTTTACCAACCTTGTCTCCCTCCTCTGGACTCTCTTGAGTAGTTCTGTATCCTCTCTGTACTGTGGCACCCAAAACTGCACACAGTACTCAAGATGGGGCTGCACCAGTTCAGAGTAAAGTGGGACAGTCACCTCCCTCAGCCAGCTAGCAATGTTGTGCTTGATGCAACTCAGGACTCAGTTGGCCCTCCTGGCTACCAAGACACAATGTTGGCTCATGTTCAACTTGCAGCTGATCAGAACTCCCAGATCCCTTTCTGCAGGGCTACCCACAATCTACTCAGCTGATCTTTGCTTACCCACTGATTCTAACCAGTTCTTATTTTAGTGTTGGAGAAAAATTTTCAGAATTGGAGAACAGGAAGCTTGTTGGTTGGGAAATTAGTCACATCCACTGCCTAGTGGAAAGTAAGAGCTGCATGGCCATTAGGAAATACTGATGGACCTTCAACTGAAACTGCAAAAAATTATCTCTGTTCTTGTCAAACAGTGGTGTTACAAACTTGTATAAAAAGAACCTCACTGTAAGGTACAGACAAGTTTGTGCATGTGGCAAGCTCCTTATGATTATAAGCTCAAAAAGCTTTTCCTCCTGAGTAACAAAACCAGTGATGTTGCTAGCATCATTAGTTGCACCTATTAAGCACTGTTCTCTGCCAGACCAATGAAGATTTTTGTTTTGCCCTGAAGTTTAGCAATTGCTTTAATTTGCTTTTCTCTTCTGTCACATGTCCTGTGGCATCTCAGCTCTTGCTCTTTTCCTGGTAGTTATGTCAGCAGCTAAACTTCCTACTTTGCTGAGCCTGTTATACAGCTTGAGACAGTAGAGTAGAAATTCCAGGGCTTTTTACCAAACCACATCATTACAACCTATTGTTGAAGACTTTGTTTTGATACGAAAATAAAAAGAGAGAAGGAAACTAAATAATGGAGTTGCATGCATGAGTGTTTTGAACAAAAGCTGTATTTTATTACTCTCCACCAGGAAATTCTGTATTTTGCCAAATGCTGAAGTGTCATTTCACTATTCCAAGACACGGCTAAATCATATTTAAAACTCAAAAATAAGTGTGGAAACAAACTGTGAAGGAATTTAGTACTCAGCTTGTAAAAGGTACGAACTGATTTTAATAGGGTACAGTAAATGAGAGCTATTGCTGGTTGGGAAGCCACTAATTATTGAGCAGAGTGAGGCTGGAAAGAGGGGAAGATGAACAAATTTCAGAGACAAGTATACTGGACTGGAATAGCAATGGAACATCTGATTTGCTGTTGGTGGGTAATCATAGAGATGTAACAAGCAGGATGGCTGGGAGGTTTACAGTGGGGAGCTTATGGGCATAATAGACTTACACTTGTTTATAAAGAGACTCTGCAAGGTTGGAGATCACAGTATGGTAGCCTGGGTGAGAGCCAGTGGCTGCTGCACTCCTTCAGCAACTGTTGATGCTGAAACAATGAGGCTTTGTCTTCTAGCTGCAGTATTGGCTGTGAACATCTCTCTTGTATGTAAACAAACATCATGGGTGTGGAAAATGCTTCCCAGCAGGTGCCTAGAACAGGCAGCAGGTCTCCTGTCCTGTCTGGGAGAGCTGGTGGCATTGTCTTTATCTTTGAGCAGGATCCTATAGGTGCTTTTAGGATTGCAAGGTAAAAATGAGTAAGTTTTTGAAAGAGGATAATGTAAAAGAGTGTCCAAACAAGGCCTCAATTTATTAATTTTCTGTGAGTCTTCATGGAAGTTTTGGAAGTCCATGTTTGCAGACATTAAAATCAGTAGCAAATGGGAAAATTGATATTCTATGGGAAGGAGTTACGTAAGTCCAATTTAGGCAGCTTGTTTTGGACTTAGGCTGTTTGCTAGACTGGTATTTGTGATGAAGACCAAGTGTATAAATTCACATGAGTAGAAATCCAGCTACAGAATTTGAGGGAGGAAGTTTTGGGTCTCCTCTGACCTTGAAAAATTTGCAGAAGACTATGCATATTAAAAATAGTGTTTGAAAATGTTCCTTTTTAATTTTAAAATTAAATTAAAGCCCCTACATGCTTTTGAAAATATGAACTCAGTGATTTTTAAGAAGTCATGAAACCAACCAGGAAGCTTTGGCAAAATCCAAAAGGGTGAAAACTTAGTAGTGTTACTGATCCTGATTGGGAGCAGAAAATTAATTTGTGTATGATACCTGTTTTTTATTATTATGTTTGATAAATGATGCTTACTCAATGAATGTATGCATTAAGAAAATAATGCATTAAGAGAATTTTTCTCAGAATTTGGGTAATTTTCAACTGGATCTGCAAACAGTTCACTTGCTTTAATAGCTTTTTATTCCTTGTCTCTATTCCCACTGTTAATGAAGAATGAGCCTGCTATTTAACTCGGGATTAATTCAGAGTTGACATACCTGCATTTGACCAGAACTGCCTTTCCTCTGTGCAGTTTATTAGCATGTGGCTTTATGTGACACCATTTCAATGCTAAAAATTAAGTGTTACATAGTTATATTATAATAGTTACATTATAGTTATATTATAATAGTTACATTAAGGTTACATAGTTATATGTGCTGTTGCACAGAAACACAGTTTGAGGAAATTAAAACTTAGGGAGAGGCTTCACTGAAGTCAAAATTTCATCATATTCTAGAAAGAGTTGGAGTTAAGGCTTCTCTCTCTCTTTTTTTATATTCAGTGAAGCCTGGGTAAATAAACTCTGAACTTTGCCCAGAAAACTGGAGGTTGGGCATTTCTGAGATCAGCTGACTTGAGTCAGGTGTTTCCACCTACAACACTCTTGTCCTAGCTGTAGCATTCAAGCAACTGTAAATCCAATAATTTAACTGATCACCACAAATGTAGAAAATACAAAGAAGGTTCTGCCATTGGATTTCTACTCCTGTAGAGACCTTTTCAGTTCAAAACATGCCCTGAGTTGCACCTGTTAATGAACCAGAAGCTAATGTCACTCCTGAGAAAGGTGAAATAACTGATCAGAAGAGCAGTTGTATTCAGTAAATTGAAATTTTGCCTGTTGAGAGGGTAGCCTCCTGCAGTGTTGCATGTCAGAGGTGAGAGTGGTGCAGCTGGGGAAGGCAGCGCATCTTCCAAGATGTTCAGCCTGTCTCAGAAAGACCATTACCCTGTAAGTGTTGTAGCTCAGTCAGCAACAGTGTTTAATTTAGTATGAAATATTATGTTCCTTTTGATTGTGATGTGACCAGCTTACCAGATTTTGTGCTTCAGTTTTTGAATCCCAACCAGCAGAAAATGAGTATGGGTGGAAGTGTCACTGGTCAACACGGGACACAGTATGCATGACATGCTGTGCAAGGGAAGGTGGGGGAGATGCTTGCCTATAAGCTCTGTATCTTTTTGAATGCTTTTTGAAGGATTCAGTAGGTGGGGAAGGAACAGTTTTCCTTGGAAAATGACTCTGTGGCCTGTGGATCTTAGCATTTGGGAAGTGCTCAGTGTTTTCTAGGCCAGCTATGGTTTAGGAAGGTATTAAATATCTTGACACCAGAACTGTTTAAAATTGTAGATCTGAAATCCTCCTGCTGTCTGGGACTAAGAGGTTCACCTGTGGCAGCAATCTGGAGTGTACCCACTGTAGCAAAGGTGTGGGCCTTGAGAAGTGTTTGTCATAAATAGAGAAAAGGTACCCAAAGCCCTTTCTTAGGCCTTAGGTGTGGTAAGAAGTCTGTAACTGTCCAGAAACAGCTCCAGGATATAAAATTGACTCAAGAAGGAATTTGATTAGAGTTTGGATTTGTGTACCCTACTTAGTTGGTTCATAAAATGCCCCATTGTTAATATCTAAGAGGCACTCCTAGGATAGAAACCTGGTCCTGCTGTGATCTTACTGTCTTTGTGCAATTAAACATCAAGTATGACTTCAATCTTTATACTTTATGCTGTCCTGTCTAATATAGTTGGTGAATTTAGGATGTGACTAGATGCTGGTACTGATTTAAGAAATATTTAATGGGTTCAAAGGAGTTGGGTTATAGGTTATTTTCAGTGGAATTTAGAGCATAAAGTTTAGATTTTGTTTAGTTACTGAACTGTTGCAGCCACTTTGTGTACCTTTCAGTTTTATGCCTGTGCTGTTTTGTCAAAGGCTTGTGTATAATTAAGAGATTATATATTTAGCTAAAGAGAAGCTTTTTGCTTTGGCTTGTTTGCAGCCCAGACACTAAGTATTTCTGTTGTTATACAGAAATTGCTGCCGTAGGATGCCAGAAACACTTGTAATGTAATATTAAACAGCTCATGTAGCTTTCATTTGAATTATGTAGGCTTTGTTTACCCATGCCTATTGATGTGGTATACACCTGGGTGAATGGCACAGATGTTGAACTGATCAAAGAATTGCAACAGGTCAGAGAACAGATGGAAGAAGAACAGAAGATAATGAGGTAATAATCATATGTATTTTTTCCCTTTAACCAGCAGCAGCAATCTAATGCAGTGCTGGCCCTTTTTGTTTTCTCTCATGTTACAGAACTTGAAAATTCAGAGTGCATTTTCTCACTTCTTCATTTTATTTTTTCTCAAAACCTTGTTTCAGTTTCTAATCTATCTATGACGTATGTCTAATGAGGAAACTCTTAAGGTAAAAAGCATAATAATTTAATTAATGCTGTTCTGTTTTAAATTTGCAAAGTTCAAGAAAATTGCAGAAAATCATGGTTTGTGTGTGTCATTTTGTATTGATTTCAGTAACTCAGTTTGTAAATAATAATAATTATAAAAACCTATATTTCAAATAGCTCTCTTTATGTCCTTCTTCCTCTTCCATGGTCCTCCAGTATTTCTTGTTACAATGGTCTTAATAAAATCTTAAGTGTACATTTCTCAGAGGCTTCTTTTTAAAGTTAGGTCTGTAGTCTCCTAAACACTGAAACTGAGAAAGAGGAAAACAATTTGCTCATGTTGTAAAGGTATGAGTCATCCTTCTAACTAAGGAGGGAAAGACAGGTATTGCTGCATTTGGTGTCAGATTTTGCTATACAGTTCTGTGAAGTAACTGATTTAAAGCTTCAGACACAGGCTGCTGCAGATAACTTGGGTTCTGTCTTGCAACTGGTGATTCTTATTAACTCTGCGGTCAAGTGATCTGTTTTGGCCAGAAAATATGCTAAATGTAAGAACAAGGCTGTATTTTAAGAGTTGTAATAATTTAATTCAGAATAATCTGAAGTGAGCAGATTGTTCTGACGTTTGGCAACTTTTGACTTGGGATTTAGGTACCACGAACAATGTGAATATAAGTGAAATTCTGGGTCTTTCTTTTGCTACCTAAATGATGAAAGTATTAGTTGAACTTAATGGATTTAAAGTTTAAATGTCTTAAATATAGACGTGGTCTCCGCTCTGAAAAGCAAATTTCTCTGCTGAAAATCTTTTCCTAGCAGTTCATGTAGCAAGTATAAGTGGGTTTAGATTTGTCATCACTTTTTCTGTGATTCCAATTTTACAAAGCGAAAGATGCATTGCTTTTTCTATAACACTGGTTTGGAAAGTTGATATGAAGCTTGTGAGTTAAGACTCATGCCCATGCTCACATTCATTATCTACAAAGGCACCTTGTTCTCTCCCTTGTAGATAACTTTTTTTCATGTATTTAAATCAGTGAGCTGTTTCATAGAATCAAGATAACTGCAGAAGGTAATGGCAAGGGTACTGTAAATATTGGCCCACCAGTGTATTTTGTATTGCATGGAAAGTTGTAACTCTCTTGTTGATAAACCTGAATTGAGCTAATTTTTGTCCAGGCACTTTATTCTTCAGTAGAAGGGATTATTTTGGTGGGCAGTGCTTCTCTTTCTCTTGATGTGTGTAGAAGGGTGCCCTTGTTAGATTAATATGATTATTATTTATCATCAGCTCAGCACTATCTGTACATCAGTCCTCATTAGCTTCTACATGCATGTGGCAAGTGCATGATAGATTTTATCAGAATATGCATGATAGGCAAAAGAGTCAAGTCTGCCTAATTTCAGGTCACTTCATCCTGGTTGTTGGTTTTTTGATTTTGTTTTGTTTTTTAACCAGTGTTTTTCATATCCGCATCAGTTTCTTTAATCTTCTAATAAACCCTAATAAAACTGTTAGCAAAAAGAGTCCTGCTGTCACAGCTGTCAGCACAACCAAGAATTTTTGGGCTACCCTGCAGGAGGCTGAAGAGTGAGGGGCACATTTATCATCCTGTGCCTGCTTGGGCAAGGACAATGGCAAGGCCTTGGCAGTTTTATTAACTGGGTTATCAGTGCTTTCACAACTAGTCCCTGACTCAATTAACAATCTGAAACTAGACTAAATTCCTTGCTGTCAGCTCAGTATTATTTAATATAGTTGTTTTAATTTTGTGACAGGGAAATCCTTGGCAAAAACGCAACAGAACCAACAAAGAAGAGGTGAGTTTTTGTGGGTTTGGGCATAAATTGGAATAAATTGTATCCTACACATCATTAGCAGAAAGCAGATACTAATTGGGAAGGTTGTTTTGTTTCTTTATCCTGTGCATGCTTTCCTTCTGTGTAGCTTGAAGAAAAGTTGACAGCATGATAACATATATGCAATTGAATAATAGTAATGTTAATGAGATGTTTATGAATGAGCTTCTTAAAAAGTGACAATCTGAAGTTCAGAAAGCATATCCTGGCAACTGATTAGGCATAGTTCCTGTCTACGGGTCTTTATTACATATATACCTGCGGTTTTATATTTCAGAAACAAGAACAATTTTAACATGGCTTTTACCTGCCATTTGTTGACATGGTACCTCAAGTAATTATCTGTAGAGGTACAGATAATTACTACTCTTGCTACTCTTGAGTCCCTGAATCCAGGAAACAGTAGGCAGTCTGGGTCATTATTCATTTGACTTGGTTGTTCTGCTGCTTAGAGATCTTCATAAGGTGCTGTCTGTGGGCAAGCTTTGAAATCTTGGAAAGTTTTGAAAAAAATAGTTATGGGAATGAACTGAACAGTGACAGTCAGATACTTGCCTTCTGCAGCTAAATAAGCATGCTCCTAGGAATTTCCCCCTGCCCTTATAGATGTTAGAAATAATTTATTAGATTTTACAAGAACATCTCTCATTTCAATCTAACAGAGATTTTTTGTCTTGAATTTTCTGCTGGTCTTAAATATACCTTTGGTATTTTGTTGTAGTGAGAAGCAACTGGAGTGCTTGCTGACACACTGCATCAAAGTGCCGATGCTTGTCTTGGATCCTGCCCTGCCTACCAACGTCACACTGAAAGACCTGCCATCCATTCATCCTGCTTTACAAGCTGCTAACAATATGTTCTTCGTAGCAAAACCAAAAAATCCTTCTACTAATGTGACAGTAATTGTTTTTGATAGCCCTAAGGATGGTAAGAACCTGTTTGTCAGATTTCAGCCATGTTTCTAGCAGAAAATTTTTAGTAGGCTGCTGTGAATTAGGTGGTTTTTTTCCCCCCTCCAGTATTGATGCTGCCACTAATTTTCTATTTGACTTGAGCAAGTCATTCAGTGTCTGCCCTCAGTCTGTTCCCCTAAATGATAACATTAATTATACTGTTTGCTTGCCTCCCAGACAACTGATTACAGATGATTAGCATTCCATGCTTTAAAAGACTATTGCAAAACAGGTTTGATATCTGAATTATCTGCATTACATTGGTAATCTTGGAAGGTTGAGGTTTAGACTGAGGAAGATTAGTTTTTGAAATCCTCTTTTAATGACTGTGAAGACTATTTTGAGTATTGAATAAGTTCTGCCCTTTCTCAAAGGGTTGCTTACCTTACAACAAAATTATCCATGTGTTTATCTTATTTGAGTAGGATCTTAAAGCACATAAGAGTTTCATACTTTTAATATTTAGTGTCTGACTGCTACAGTCCACTGTCCCAGTGGTGTTTATTTTACCACCACCAATTATTGACCAGTTATAAAGACAACTCTTCACAGCATAAATATCCAAATCTTTTTAATTTGGAAAAATGTATTGTAGTTACTAGATTATACAAAAGAAGGTGACTTTGAGGTTTTGATTTGTAATGCATTTTGTTTCTTTTAGTTGAAGCTGCCCATTCTGGAATGTTAAAAGACAACAGCAAACAGATAGTATGGAGAGGTTATTTGGTATGTACTTCTAAAATCTGTTTATTAGTTTCTGTATATGTGAAAATTTTATACTTTATGAACTGCTTCCATGCTACTGTCTTCCCATAACTCATTCATAACAAGAAATGAAAGCTTTTAAAATAACCCTTATTTAAATTTTGAAGTTTGGATTAAGTGACAAAATTTACGTTATTAAATCTCTCACCTGATGGAGGATTCAGAGATAAATGTGAATTACTGTAAGGTTAAAAAAGTTCTTATACCGTGTTTTCTTGGTTTTAGACTACAGACAAAGAAGTTCCAGGTCTAGTATTAATGCAAGATTTGGCCTTCCTTAGTGGATTTCCAGCTACATTCAAAGAAACAAATCAGCTACGAACAAAGCTGCCAGAGAGCTTGGCTTCTAAAGTAAAACTGGTAAGGATCTGGAGGAATCAGTAACTTAGTTGTATTGGTTTTTTTGGAATGGTTCACAGAGGAGATGTCACCCACTTAGAAGATTTAGGATGTTTCTAATAGTAATCTGGTTTACCATGACTGTTTTTCTGAGTTGTTAAGAGCAGTAAATAGTGACTCAAAGAATTTCCTTCAAAAAACCAAGTGACCATTTATTCTGTGACTGCAAGTTACTTAGGCATTAGATTTGCTAGCTGCAACTGATTAAACTGTACTAGCCTTATCAGTTTCACCATTTTGCTATAGGCTGTTGTTTTGCTGCTGTGTACTGTAGCACTGGCATGTTTGATGTGACAGAATTTTGCTTCCCTCTTTGTTTTTAGAAGAATTACTTTAACAGTAACAATACTGGGTTGTTTCACAGCTGTATTTTTCTCTGCCAAGTACTCTTGTGTTGCCTTGAGGAGATTGCACTTCAACTTACCCACCTGCAAGGCAGCAGTAAATCACAACTTGTGTTGACTATGCCATCCATCAAGATTTTGTACTTTCTATTCTCCCTTGCTATTTAGACACCTTTTCCAGTTACAGCTTGGTTTAACAGGGAAATGAAAGTTTCAAAAGTCTGTGAAAATCACTGACTTGTGTATTGGGGATGCCATTGTTGTTGTGAAAAGGGCTGAGGACAAGGAGTTAGTGCCAATAAAGGGATGTCAGTCCATAAGTAATCTGCTTGATGGCAACCTATAGGATTTGCTGATTCACTTTCTTTGCTGATTTTTTTTTTTTGGCAAGCTGAGTTAACAAATTGTATATTTTGCTATGGCAGAAACTATATTGTGTAACCACTTTCAGAGGCTGATCACACTAACTTAATGCAAGTGGAATTTCTTCTTGCTTGGCTTGGCTTGTGTTAACAGGCTTAGAATCTCAGTAATGTTAGAAACCTTCCCAAGTAAACACATTTGTACCTCTCTTCATACACCATAATAGAAAGAGCTTTTAAACAGTTATTCAAACTTAAATAGCAATTTTCTTTTGCCTTTGTTTACATCTGTAGTGGATTCAGAGGGTGGCTGTGGCTTTTCCTAGCCTTTGTTTTTCTAATCTAATCACTTTTACTAATCTAATCAGTACTCACCCCACAGCACTGGCTCCCCATTCCTTTCATCTTTCTGACAGCCCTTACCTGCCCCTTCCATTGTTGAGTTGCCTGCCTGCAATGTGATTGACTGGAATTGTGTACATTTTAAACAAGGCATCACCAGAACTAAAAGACCATCAGACTGCGTTCTAGATTATGCTCATTGCAGACAGCATTACCAGCATTTCTACTTTGCATCCTTCCTTTGCTGTGTGTTGGCTTAGTACTGTACGTAAAAACTGTCTTGCTGTTTGAGTGACTGTAGATGTACTCTGGTGTGGCCAAGGCACACTTCTTTACCCCTCTTAGTGGCACACTGGTTAAATAGCAGTGGCTATTTGGATGGTCTCTTCTTGTTTTAAATGCTGTGAGTATTTTTAATTGCTTTAAAGAAAAGATGTTTGCTGTAGAGAAATTGCTACCCAGCAGCAGATAGTACTTCAGTTTTGCTGTCTAATGCTAGGTGCTTCATTTCAAGTTTTCCTGTGGAACACCAGTGGTTGAATGCTTCCTGGCTCAAATCTTGAGTGCAGATTCATCCATTTGAGTTTGAAGCCTTTTCTAGTTCCTTGCAACAGGTTTCTGGTAGTTTTAACACATTTGCCTTAATGGAGCTGGAGAGCTCAGAACACCTTTGAATCAAGTTAAACTTGCCCTCTATCAGTCAAGAAATTGAGTAAGCAAATGTTCCTTAATTATTTTTTTCTGTTTCAATTTTGGATCAATTAGCTTATGTTTTTCTGACCTAGGGCTACTTTCTAGGAGTAGCTAGCTCTTCTGTAATGTTCTCATTAATTACCTAATTGGTATGTAAAGAATCAATTCAGAGATTATTTGATGGAAAAGAAATCTCCACTTCTACACGTGGGAATTGGAGCACTGTCCTAGGCAATGTTCGTTCTCCGTTTGAATGTTGTAGAAATAAGCAGACGTAAGCTCTCATAGTAATATAGTTCTGAGCAATGTTCCCCTCTCAAATGATATTTAGGATTTCATTCTCTTATCTACCAGAAGTTCTTGCTTTATGCTCTTTTTCCAAAATGATTGTGGCTTAAATCCATTTTTCTATACATAGTACGCTACCTTTTTTTTGAGTTCTGATGCCTCCTTTTGTCCTTCGTTAGAGTATCTTTTGTCTGTCTTGGACCATTCAGTATCTTCAGCATCTTTTTCCATGATGTTCTAACATCTTTTCTTGTGGGTCTATTTTTTTTGTTTGCTTTTTGTGTTTGTGGTGGGGTTTTTTGGTTTTTGTGTTCCCTAGCTCTGAGGTGTCTTGGGTACATCTCCCATCTTCCTTCTCTGTTTTTGTAGAATCAACATCCCCTGCCTTTCATCTTTCTACAAGATTTTTCCTTGCCCTGTCTTGGTTGTGTTTTTTCTGTCAGTCATGTGTCATTCAACTGAAGACAACTTTCTCTTCTTTTGCTGGTTCTCTTCTCCTTGCATTCTTACGTTTGTCACTACTGCTGTCATTAGCTCATTATCTGTTCCTAAAAGCTCCTCTTCTGCAGTTTGATGAGGCAAGTCTCTATAAATACAATTTATAGACAGCACAAACACAGCATTCTGCAGTTTCTCCATCCAGTCATTGTTGCCTGTGTTTCTTGTCCTTGTGAATGCTTTAGAACAATTAAATTGGGATTATCGTACCATGTGTGGTCATAGCAGCAGATTCTTCCCCACTTTTCTGCTCTTGATAGCAGCAATTTCTTCATGTTGCACCTAGAATGGAATACATGTATATAAATGCAAGGAATGTTTCATTCACAGGGATAAAAATTTCTATATAGGTAGCATGGATGAGATTGTTTCCATAGAATCATTCACTAAGGTCCTAGCTCAGTATTGGGTTTTCATTCAGTGGATGTTCTAGGTAAGCAGTTACAGTAAACATAACCAAGTCTGTCTTTCTCCTTACTAAAACCAAGGCATGATAGGTTAATGCTACAGGGAAGCAGAAAAAAACTTGTTTGTTTACAGTCTCCACAGAAATTTGCAGCAATTCCTCTGCTGTTATCACTTCTGGAGTCTGTGAGGTGGTGTGAGATGCCTGGTGGAGAGGAAGAAATTTCCACCTGAGCTAAGGCTTGTGTCTCATAGTTGCTTCCTAATGCCTAATGGCTTTCTGCATGCTCTGAATGCCTTTTCCATACTGCATTTCTGGAAGAGAAGAAATATAATAAAGAAAATTTAAAAGTGCTGCTATTAAATGAGCATAATGGAGAGAAAGGCAGGAATGTAGCTGTTGATGCCTTTGTGTTACATGTTTCTAATTGTGCTTTAATTGGATTGCTTTAGTTTGTTTCATTGAACTTATTTCTGAATTCAAAGATGACCAAAAATTTCTTGGATGTCTGGGTGAGGTGTAACTTGTACTACAAATCTCTGGAAAAAGCAACTGAGCTCAACTAGTGTGGAGTAAATTGTGAAGATTCAATTTATAATAATGAGTTTCCAAAGTGGATTGTGTGTGTTGTGATCTACTGATTTTTTTTTTTTTTTTTTCTATTTTTGACCTGCACTGTAATGTAAAGATATGGAAGTTTATTTCCAGATAAAAGGTAAGAAGCAGTGTCTGTACTGATTGCATCTGTTGTTCTAAGTTGTGTATGTTATGGCAGATGTGGTTTAAATTTATCTTTGGCTGCTTTTCATTTTCTGTGATTTCTTAGCGGTTCATTAGAAAGCCACTAGATGGAGGTGTTACTCCGGTTGTGCAGTTGTCTCTTGCTAAACTCTGGTTAAAGGCTGTAAAGATGTTACATTGTACCCATACATGGTGAAGAACAACTGAATTTTTTTTTTTTTTTCACTTTTTTGTTTTTCCCCTTACTAGGAAACTACATTTGTTCAGCCTAAAATGTCCAGGTAGTGATATAAAGACTCACAAAGGAAGCATTGAAAGGGGAAGGGGATTTTTTGTTTTTTGAGGCTCTAATGCTAACACTTTTTCACTGAAATAGTAAATGGCACTGAAAATTTTTGGAGAATGGTGACTTTCCCTCGGGATCTAATATTCTGCTTCAGGCAAAACTGAGAGCCTGCAGATCTCCTTCCTTTATAAAATATTGTTTCCTGCATGTGCACACATGGACACATATGTGGCCAAGTTAAGCTGGAAACTAAGGGCTGTTAATTGTCTTTTAATGACCATATCTTACTAATGGAAGAAAATCCAAGTAAGAACCTGTAGGCACAGTGATGCTGGGTGTTTGCTCTCTACTCTGCATTCAGGGTGAGGCCTTGGGAGTCTTATTGCTGCTCTTGTCAGTGTTGATGGAGCAGACAGGTGTTTTCAGGAGCTGGTGTTGTATGATCACACAAATGTAATAGTTATAATAATGCTTTGTAGAAAAAAATCTAAGGTTTTGCATTGCTTTTGGCTCTGAGCCTTTGGCTCCTAGTTACCTTAGGAAGGGAACTTGATACATTTCTGAAGACAATGATATTTCTTTTTTGTAAAGTTTTCAACACAACCCATGCATCCCCCTTCCCTTGTTATGTCAGCATGTAAGTTTTCCCAATATCCATACTGTGTGAAAAAAGAAGCATCTCATTTCTTTAACAATCAGCTTTGGTCATCAAGAAGATAAAGCATAATAATTTAAAGACTGACGGAGGGTCCAAGTTCCATGTCAGAAAAAAAGCTGCTCCATGGACCTTTTCCTGTGAGAATGGGGAAATGAAAGTTTACTTCCAAATGGGGTGGCATAGCTCATGTGGCCTACCTCCTGTCTATTAAGTCTAAGCATCACCAAGAAGAGTGGCTTCCAAAGGAGAACCTTCCTTTACAGTTGCCCAGTGGGGAGAAAGCAGTTTTTCCTCCCTCATTTTTGAGTGCATGATATAAATGAGCATATGCCTGCACAGTGTCTTTTCAACCTGCTTGTGTTGAAAGCCAAGGCTCACCTGATCATGCTGACCATGTGCAACTACCTGCTTGTTTTCCTGTTCTATTTTCATTATACCTTTGAATCTGCTGGCCCATTTATCAGGATGAAGATGATCTCTAGAATATTTCACAGGAATGGGCAGTTGCATGCATCCCCACTGAGGGAAAGATAATACCATCAGAAAAGCTCCCAGGAAAGAATTCCATTTTGAAGGTACCAGCAACAAAATGCTCCAAGCAGAGCTTGCTGTTCATTAGAATCTAGTTAGTTATTTCACCACTTAACTTCATTGACATCTACTTTTATTGATAGGTCTGTGTTTGAAAAGTCTGGTTTCTTAAAAATATGTAATGGTAGGAAAAAAGCATTGATGTAATAAAAAAACCAGAATAAATTCATGGGCTATCTTAATTTCAGTGCTGGGCTGGAGCGTATTTTTCCACTGCTTCTTGTTTGTGCTTGGACTGCCAGATACTTAAAAACCTAGAGCATATATGCTGTGCTAGTGGGGGAAAAAAGGGGAAGTCCTTGTAATAAATCTACTTAGGGGTCTACAATACAGGTACCTGTTGTGGTGAGTTTGGTGGAAACAAGTTAAAGAGAAACTAAATGTTCTGAAGTGCTTTCAGAGCTCTAGAATGGTAATGGTTTCTTTGTTATACATATGTTTTAAATGTGTGACACTGTTGTATTCCTAAATAAAGCACATACCCACTGATGTGATGGCAGCTTTGCAATCTGTAGCATTTAGATACTGATATTTTTGGAGGTTGCTAGCTCTAGTCCATAGCTGTGCTTCAGCCGTACTGAAGCCATCCTTTCCACCCGTAGGTTCAGATGATTCCCTGGAAGGTCTGAGATTTATCAGATTTTTCTAATGTCAGGCCTCATAAGTCAAATAGAAAGATCTCAAATAGCATATGAGTCAAAGCCTCAACAGCTTTAAAATGTCACAAGTAGGACAGCTGGTGTTGCTAAGGGAAGGGGTGCTAACTCTGGGACAAGTGTTGGTTTAAAATGAGCAGAAAGGGTCAGATTTTGTAAAAAAATATTAAAAAAAAATCAAGGATATTATAAAATAAGCTGGTTTCGCTGGTTTTGAACATGGCAATTCTCTATTTTTGTTAACTTATGAAATGCTTGCAAAGCTCAAATATAACTGAAAATCTGGTAGACTTGTTATCTGTCTCATCTGGCATGCAGGAACTAAAATTAAGCATAGCATATAATATCATTAATGGTTAGCTGCATTTATTTTCAACCTGACTGTTGAATACATGAACTTGGAGAATCAACCTGCAGTTCTGTTTCTAGTGTCTTTGTATCTGGTCATGCTACTTCATACAGTAAACACAGCATTTTAATGGGTTATGCTGTATTTCTAGTGAAATGTTTTGGTGCCTTGCAATGTGTAAGCTAAACTGTTAGAGAGGGCATGTAGTGCAAGCCCCTACTTATCCTGTGCATTATGAAATCTGATATACAGACTTACTAGTGGCAAGAGATAAAAACAGCAAACAGATCAAGCAGTCCCCAACTAAGAAATGACCTTAAGAGCATATTGGCAGCCATCATGAAAGACTTGGAGAACCACATGGATTAGTTCTGGAGCCCTTTGTGTCTCAGATTTCTGAGCTGTAGGTTGAACTGTAAACCATTCTGAAAATTTCATGCTTCTGACAGCAACGATGAATTGGTGGACTTAATTTTCTGAGAAAAATATTGCTTGGTTAAGATGGGAAAAAATAAGATACTTTCACTCATACAATAAAGTTGTAATAAAATTTTGTTATTGGGCAGGAAATGTATGGGGACTTACTCGGTAAATACTTAAAACATGGACAGCTTTACTGTTGTTGGATCATTCTGTAGAGAGAAATTTTATTTGCAAAGTGAAAATTAAGTATCTAGAAATGTTCTGTATCTTTGTTTTTAATTTCCCACTTTACTACCACTTTTTGTGTTCTTACAAAATTGTAAGCTTAAAAAATAGCATTTACCAATTGTCCTTGTTAGTAGCTCTTGCAAGAAAAATACAACAAAAAGATGGAATTGTCAGTGCACACCAGAAATTATTTTCTCTGTTTGTATAGTTGCAGCTCTATTCAGAAGCCAGTGTGGCTCTTTTGCAACTGAATAATCCTAAGGGTTTCCAAGAATTAAGTAAGCAAGCAAAGAAGAACATGACTATAGATGGAAAAGAACTGACACTTAACCCTGCTTATTTACTATGGGACCTCAGCTCTGTCAGTCAGGTAGGTAAATTCTTTTACAGCATGTAAAGTTGGTTTTATTCAATTTCAAATAGAGCCTAACTAGTCAATGACAAGGAACGTGAGGTTTCTTTAAGAATCTTGGAAGTGTTAAGAATTCAGTATTATGTTGTAAGAAAACATCACAAGAGCACTCAAATTCTGCAGTCAAGGAAGAAGGCGGCTCTCAATCAGACATTTAATTGAAATTTTCATGTTCTTCATGATGAAAAAAAAAAAAATTGCCCTGTGCACATAATCTGATGAAGTTGTGTGCAGTTAAGTGCTGAAAGGCTTAATAAATACTGACAGGCAGATAAGCTGACTTCTTACATTGCATAGACAAAGGGATTCATTAACAAACATGATTATCTTCTTTCCAGTAGGTTTCTTAGATTTTTTTTTTTTTGCTTTGCAGCACGGTATATGCTAGACAAATGCTAATTGTTTCTCTTCCAAAATTTTGAAGAACTGAAATGCAGATGTCTGTAAGGAGACTTACTTTAAATGCTTTTGTTACAAGCAAAGATGTTTGGTTTAGCAAAAGGAAATAACAAGATGTCTGTTTCAAGATAAAATCTAAAATCTTACTGAGTTTTTTTCCTGCTAGCATTTAATGTTACAGTATATGTTAAATGGCATGACTAAACTAAATGTGCCCTATACAGAAAAACTTGCTGACTTTGCATCCTGTGAACCTGATTTTTGGGGGACTTTTCCTTGTTACTTCAAACACCGAACTCAAACTTGATACTTCCTCATGTTGAAATTACATGTAATTTTTAAATGGGTGCCTAGCCACTGGATGCTGGTGTTGCTGGAATATTTTTAGTAGTTGTGTTTTAGATAAGGTATAAGCTTACTGTACATATTAGAAAAGAAGGAGACAGTTTGTAAAATCTGTAAAATGTAGTGGAAATGGTAATTGTTAAATGTTCAAATTTTCCTTTTTTTTTTTTTTTTTTTTTTCCCTGTTTCATTTGAACCTACTTCATTTAGAAATGTCCCTTTTAGGTAGCCTGAATTATTGTAATTAAATTCTAAAAAAATGGTAAAAGAAACATACATTATAGTGTTGTGTAATCTAATTTAGTTAACTTACCTGAAAAGAGAGATTCTTATTAAAAGCTTTTTCACAAAAACACATGGAAACATTGAAACACTTAGCTATTTCATGGTGAATATTAGGCTTAGTTTTGTTAATTTTCTCTTGCTTACATTCTTTAAAATAAAAGAGCAGTGGATCAAAGAGCTGTTACCTGATGACACTTCCAGTGTTACCTATACTAGGTGTCATTTATACATGGCTTATGATGCAATGTACTTGGAAGGTCCCAGCCTCTTAAAACTGTGTTACTGAAACGTGATGTTACAGATTTGAAATGTCACTTGGCTTTTGTAAAGATGAGAAAATAATTGAGACTAATAATGCAGGAAAACAGGAGGGTGTGTGTTCTCTGGGGTTCTTTCTTCAGGATCGGGGTTCACAAAAGACTTGGTCTTTCAGTATATTCAGCAGACATCGTAGTGATACCAGTTGGTAAGCCAGTGATGTCAGAAGATGGTATTGTTTACCTTGATAATTCAGAAGAATATGATCTTTTAGAAGAATAATGGTACTTGATCAACATACTTTTTATTTTTTAATGTCTCTGGTCCTCAAATGCTTGTAAACCCATATGCTCAAGCACACTGTTATTGCCTAGCTGGATTGGAACTTGAATATTCTATATGAAACCTAAGAAAGTGGGTTGGTTTTTTTGTAGTCTAAACAGGATGAAGATATTTCCGCCAGCCGTTTTGAAGATAATGAGGAGCTGAGGTACTCATTACGATCAATAGAGAGGCATGCCCCTTGGGTACGACATATTTTTATCGTCACTAATGGACAGATTCCTTCCTGGCTTAACCTGGATAATCCTCGGATAACTATAGTCACCCATCAGGTAAAAGCCAAACAAACAAATCCAAACAAAAACCGCTGCCCAAGACCTAAAACAAATAAAAAATTCTAGCGTGGAAGTGCCACTAGTAAAGAACCTGTGTTTGTTTTGAAATGTAATTGTCCCCTTTCAGCTAAAGGCTGCATTATTTGCAAGGTAGAATTGGCCACCTATTTCCCTTTTCACCTCGTTATTAAACCCCAGTATGTCTTTGTATTTTGGTTAAGTAGGTAACTGGATATATATCAAGCCTCCATTTAGTCCGCTTTTCCAAATACTGAGGCTTCAGTTAATGTGTACCCATGTCTAGTTTCCTTGTAAAGTATATTCACAGAAAATCTGAGGAGAAGAAAATGTAATCTGAATCCATGACCAGCCTGTCAGGACCTGTAACAACCTAGTAAACTTGTGTTGAGAGAGCATGGATTATGAGTACTGAAACAAAGAAAGTGGCTGCAAAAAACCATAGTTACGCATTCTAAAAAGCTTGTTCAGAAATAGAGTAAAATTTCAAAATTCCTGAATAACCAAAATATAAAGCTCTAAAAGCTATGTACAGTTTAGGAAAGACAGACTAACAAGGTGAGGCAGTGGTGTTGCTCTTTATGTGTAAAAGCAGGTGGAATGTACTGAGTTATATCCAGGGGGGAGGTAGAAAGGGTTGAGAGCTTGCAGGTAAGAAAGAAGAGCTTGTTCAAATATATCAGTAGTAAAAGGAAGAATAGGGAAAATGTGGGCCCACGGCTCCATGAGGTTGGGAGCCCTGATAACTCTGCCCTGCAGAGAAGGCAGTGTTCTTGGATGCCTTCTTTGCTTCAGTCTTTACTCCTATGACCAGCCCTTGTGAACTCCAGACCATGGATGTGAGAGAAAGCCTGGAGGAGGGAAGACTCACCACTGGGCAATGAAGACTGGGTTAGGGATCACTGATGTAAATTGAATATACACAAGTCCATGGGCCCTGTTGGAATGCACCCAAGAGTGTTGAGAGAACTGACTGATGTTATTGCCCTACCACTCTCCATTTTTGTGAGATCATGGCAAACAGGAGAGGTGTCACTCCAGTCTTCAAAAAGGGCAAGAAGGAAGATCCAGGAAGTTACAGACTAGTCAGCCTCACTTCCGTCCCTGGAAAAAGGATGGAACATCTCATTCTGGAGGTCATCTCTAAGCATATGGAAGAGAAGAAGATTATCAGGAGTAGTCAGCATGGATTTACCAAGGGGAAATCCTGATTGACTGATAGCCACCTGTGATGCTGTAACTGAATGGATAGATGCAGGGATACCAGTGGGTGTAGCCTACCTTGACCTTAGCAAGGCTTTTGACACAAGCTTACTCTCTTGAGTAAGCTCAGGAAATGCAGAGTAGAGGAATGGACAGTGGCATGGAGTAAGAACTGGCTACACAATAGAACCCAAAGAGTGGTGATCGATGGTGCAGAGTCCAGCTGGAGACCTATAAAGAGTGGGGTTCCCCAGGGATAAATGTTGTGTCCAGTCCTGTTCAGCATATTTATCAACAACCTTGATGATAGGACAATGTCTTCTCAGCAAGTTTGCTGATATCACAAAACTGGGAGAACTGGCTGGCACCCCAGAAGGCTGTGCTGCCATTTAGAGGGACCTAGACAGGCTGGAGAGTTGGGCAAGGAGAAATTTAATTAATTACAAGGGCAAGTGCAAGCTCTTGCATCTGAGGAAGATCAACCCCATGTATCAGTATAGGTTGGGGACTGACCTCTTAGCAGCACAGAAAGGGACCTGGTAGTTCTAGTGGACAGAAAGATGACCATGAGCCAGCAAAGTGCCCTTGTGGCCAAGAAGGCCAGTGGTATCCTAGGGTATATTAGAAGGGGTGTGGTTAGTAGGTCGAGAGAAGTTCTCCTCCCCCTTTACTATGCCCTCTTGAGGCTGCATCTTGAGAGAGTCCAGTACAGAGCCACAAAGATGATGAAGGGAGTAGAGCATCTCCCTTACAAGGAAAGACTGAGGAAACTGGGTCTCTTTAGCTTGGAGAGAGTGAGGGGCAACCTCATTCATATTTACAATTATATAAAGAATGGGTGTTGGGAAGATGGAGCCAGGCTCTCCTCAAGTGAGGACCAATGATAGGACAAGGGGTAATGGATGTAAGCTGGAGCATAGGAGGTTCTGTGTAAACATAAGAAAAAGCTTTTTCACTGTGAGGGTGAGAGAACACTGGAACAGGCTGCCCAGTCAGGTTGTGGAGTTGCTGTCTCTGTAGACATTCAAAACCCACCTGGACATGTTCTGTGGGACCTACACTAGGTGGTCCTGCTCTGGCAGGGGGGTTGGACTTGATCTCTTGAGGCCCCTTCCAACCCCTAACACTCTGTGATTTCTGTTATTTCTTCTTATTAATTCAGGAGTAATTTTGGTATATGGACATACCATAAGAACCCTGAGCAATCTCAGTCATAACAAGGCACTAACTTCACTTCTGCTGCTGTCTTGTGAAGTTCCTTAAGAGAGATGGAAGAATTCTGACTGAATGCTGGAACAGGGTCAACTTGCTTGAGATTCTGTGCATCCTGTTCTGCATGAGAATTATAAATATGTGTACTCAGGTCCTGATCCAGTGAAAGAGAAGTTTTTGTCTTTGCATTGAACCAGGTGCAGGTTTTTTTGTTTGTTTATTTTTGTGTTCTGAAACTGATTTGGGGGATTTTTGTGTTTTAGGAAATATTTCAGAATGTGAGTCACTTGCCCACCTTCAGTTCACCAGCTATTGAGAGCCATATTCACCGTATCAGTGGTCTCTCTCAGAAGTTTATTTATCTCAATGACGATGTCATGTTTGGGAAGGATGTTTGGCCTGATGATTTTTACAGTCACTCAAAAGGTCAAAAGGTAAGCCATTATGAAAGCATTTTTACCAGAAGTAGAAAGAAGCAAAGAAATACTACTTGGAAAGGGAGAGCAAATCTAGGATTTCCCTTCGTTCCCCCTTTCCCCTCTAAAGGTTCATTATTCTTGACCACTGTTAGCAGAGATGCAGAGTGGGAAGGGTGCTGGCTTTTAGTGTATGTGTGCAGAGTTAATGTTTGGCTTGTAGAATTGCTCTTATTCATATTCACTCAGGTTTCTGGCACTATAATAGTTCCTCTGTCAGGCTTCACACTTCTTGTTTATCAGTGTTGTTCTCTAATTCTCCCACTTACTATTGAAACATCAGTAAGACTGATGTGATGTTTGGCAGCTCTCTGTCTTCCTTCCCTTGTAAATTCTTTTTGTTTTGTGGGAAATGTTCAAAATAAAAATCATATCTTGTACAGGAACGCTGTGATCTGATGACATCCAAACTGTTCTGATATTTCAGTTTACCTGAAATGACTTCTGGTGCAGAGACTCACAGTATCTTCACTGAATCTATATATAATCATATAAATAATTATTTATTAAAAGATGGATTCTTGCAGGTTCATGAACATCAAGTTCTTTAGTCTTCCAACAGACTTACTATCAGAACTGCAGTTAAGCAAGGAAAGCAGGCTGAGGAAACATCAGCAATAGTCATGCAACTCTGGTTGCCATCCGAGTTCTCATACATGAGTTTGACCTACCAGAGCAACATGGAGGAAAAAATTAAGTTTTATATTTACTATTTCATATTAAAGCAGTAAGTACACAAGATATTAGAGACCACTGAATAAAACTCTTCCTGGGGGCCTATGTGCACAGTTGTGTACACATACAGAAGGATTGTACAGAATTAGTTTAAGCAACCCTAAAATTACTGTTTCAGTACTTCAGGATGTTAGGAGGCTTTTGGTTTAAATCTTTAAGAACATTAGCATAAAGTTGCAAAATCAAAATCACTTTGTGTGTTCTGTTATTCCTCAGATATTCTCAGTTTTGATGATAAAGTCATCTTGGCTCTAGTGTTTGCAATAACCTTATAAATAAATGTTTCAGTAGGAAATGTGCTGCTAAAATCTTGAACCAATAAGGCCTAAAGGAAAGTGTGTATTATCTTTAACTCCTTCCCAGTTGAAAATATGCACACCCACACTTTTTTTTTTTTTAAAATCTTGGCAGTTCTCAGAATTACTTAAGTTATAGAGGATCAGATGCTTCAGGGATTATGTTCAACATGTGCTGCTTATCTCATGACTGGTTAGTAATAAAGAAACATTTTGAGTCAGGAGAGCAAGTGAACTGCAGAGCTATTTTAGAGTTTAAGTTCTCCTTATCTGATAAAAGATAAAATATTAATTTCCATTAGAAAGTCATTTGTGGAAGTGGATTTAGGAAGTCCCGCTTTCTATTTCTGGCCATTGCTGCTTTGCTTTGTGGCCTTGGGAATTCTTGAATTCTTTCTTCTCTTTGAAAGGAATAACATTAACTTCACATGTGATGGTGCTCAAATGCTGTTTGTAAAGCCTTGTAAATGCTTAATGAACTATACACAGGGATGAATTATTTTAAGTTTCTGTACTCCTGGAAACAAGCTCAGTTGACTTCTGTTTGCAAAGTCCTTTTCTCAGATGGTAATGTTGTTCCAGGTTTACTTGACCTGGCCTGTGCCAAACTGTGCTGAGGGATGTCCTGGCTCATGGATTAAAGATGGTTACTGTGATAAAGCCTGTAATAACTCAGCATGTGATTGGGATGGAGGCGATTGCATTGGTAAGACAGCAATGTTAAATTTAGAAAAAGCAAACTGTTCTGTTATTTGTCATTCTCGTAAGTACAAAAGTTGCCTCTTTTAAAAATATTTAAAAAGTTGGCTTACAGTTTACATTATTTCTTGCAAACTACAAATATATATTGAAAATAACAGCAAATTGTAGAGCACAGGAAAAACTTTATTTGTCATACAATATTAGGGGTTGGAAGGGACCTAGAGATTATCTAGTCCAACCCCCTGCCAAAGCAAGATAACCTAGGGCTGGTCTCTCAGAAATCCATCCAGATGGGTCTTAAAAGTCTCCAGAGAAGGAGACTCCACAACCTCTTTGGGCAACCTGTTCTAGTGCTCCATCGCCCTTACTGTAAAGAAGTTTCTCCTTGAGTTGAGGTGGAACTTTATATATTCTAGTTTAAACCCATTATTCCTTCTCCTGGGCACTACTGGAAAGAGACTGATCTCATCCTCTTGACACCAACCCTCAAATATTTGTAGACATTAATAAGATCCCCTCTTAGCCTTCTTTTCTAAAGGCTAAACAGCCCCAGTTTTGAAATGAAATGTTTAAAATAATTATTGTAATTATATTACCATTTAAAAATACATATTCATATAGATATATATTATTTCACAATCCAAATAATACAGAACTGTGAAGCTGCACCAGTAGTTCCTAGGTTAAATTTTCAGGACTGCAGGTGGGAAAATGAAATGGTACTTCTGGACATCAGTTTTCTGCCTGCATTTTTGAAGTTAAGACAAAATATGTTGGAGTTTCTGTTGCCCGATTTTAATTTTACTGATGATAAATAAGATTGTCAGTTTCTCAGTTTAGCTTTAACAGGGTGGCTTAAGGCATGCTTTTCCTCAGAAATAAGGATTTCAAATGACTGGGTTTTTTGGTTTTCTCTCCCTGAAGGTAACAGTGGGGGAAGTCGCTATGTTGCTGGTGGAGGTGCAGTTGGAGGTATCGGGAATGGACCACCGTGGCAATTTGGTGCAGGAATAAGTGGTGTTTCATACTGTAACCAAGGCTGTGCTAATTCCTGGCTAGCAGATAAATTCTGTGATCAAGCCTGCAATGTCCTCTCCTGTGGGTTTGATGCTGGTGACTGTGGCCAAGGTACATAAAAAACATTGCTGATATAATTTCTGTAGGGATTCTCTTGAATTGTCTGATGTTTTGGTTCATCATTACTCTCAGATTGGGCTATTATGCCCTGTACAGTTGTGGAAAAGAGCAAATGCAGAAGAAATGTCAGATGGCTCTTGGGTTCATTAATCCAAACCTGATTCAGTCCTTGGTGCTGCTTTATTTAATAAAACTGTTATTGGTCAAGCATAGGTGAAGTACTTGGTAAGTTACAGAGAAGCTAGCATTAAAGTCCTTGTACCAAGAGGCTTACACTTTAAGTGGAGAAATTACTTTTGACCTATTTACCGGCTAAGGACAGCTGAGTTGATGATCACAGAATCAGAGTTCCAGTGCCTGAACACTCTTTCAGTGAATAAATTCTTCTTAATATCTGATCCAAACCTCCCCTGCTGCAACTTCAGACCATTTCCTCTGGTCCTGTCATTTTCCATTTGGGAGAAGAGGCCAACCAACATCCACCTCCCTAAAATCTCCTTTCAGGTAGTTGCAGAGGGCAATGTGGTTTCCCTTCAGCCTCCTCCAAACTAAACATGCCCAGGTCCCTCAGCCACTCCTTGTATGACTTCCTCTCTAGGCCCCTCAACCAGCTTGGTAGCTCTCCTCTGGACACATCCCAGCACCTCAATGTCCTTCTTGGAGTGAGGGGCCCAGAACTGAACACAGTGTTCAAGGTACAGCTTCACCAGTGTCAAGTACAGAGGCACTATCACTTCCATACTCATGCTGGCCACACTATTCCTGATACAAGCCAGGATGCTGTTGGCCTTCTTGGCCACCTGGGCACACTGTTGCATTCCCAGGTCCTTTTCTGCAGAGGAGTTTTCCAGCTACTCCTCCCCAATGTCTGTAATGGTTGAGAAATTTAAAGAACCTCTCTGATGCATGAGTTCAGGCCTGGCTGGCTCTTGCCAAAGGCTACTTCTAGTCACCCATGAAGTTGTCTGAAGTTTATTTTGATATGAAAGGTGACAGATAATTTGTCTTCTGCTATGGGAGGAAGAAACCTGTCTGATTTTGATAGTCTCAAATCATGATGCAATGTATTAGTGAAATCCAGCTGTTGTAACATCAGTTGGCAAAAATGTAGTACAGTATGTTACTTTTGACTGATCAATAATTTTAAGTGACATGATAATGAGCTACTTAAACTCTTCTGGTAGACACTAAAAGAGTGATAAATTATAGTGGCTTTTAAAATTACCACTGGAATGTCTGGAAGTTTTATATATATCTAAATGTGTCCTAGTCATTTGTTATTAAAGATAGGTGAGCAAGGAACTGGAGGCTACAGTAAGTGTTCTTTCACAAAGCTCTCTCCCTACCAGTATAGTGAATTTAGCTGGGGATGGTACAGTTAATAAAAGACTGAAAGAGAAGTATCACCCTGCTAATTGTTTTGGGGTTTGTTTTTTTTTCCAGATCACTTTGAAGAGATGTATAAAGTGTCACTTCAGCTTAATCAGACCTATTATGTTATTCCCAAAGGTGAATATCTACCTTACTTCAGCTTCAGTGAAATAGCCAAGAAAGTAATTGAAGGTTCCTATAATGATAATCCAATTATTCGACATGCTTCAGTTGCTAACAAATGGAAGACCATCCACCTCATAATGCATAGTGGCATGAATGCAACTGTGATCTATTTTAACCTTACATTTCTAAATAAAAATGATGAAGAGTTTAAAATGCAGGTAGCTGTTGAAGCTGATACTAGAGAGGAACCAAAACTGAACACAAGTTCCAAGCAAAAATCCAACTCTGAGTTTAAAAGTGTGACTTCAATACCAGAAGCTGAAATGATATTTGAGGATATTCCTGAAGAAAAACGCTTTCCAAAAGTCAGGAGACGTCAAAATGGCACAAAAGAGACTCTTCATGAAGAAGTGATAATACCATCAGTGAATGTGTCTCTCCTTCCTGAAGATGTTCAGCTAGCACTTCAGAACCTGGACTTAAAACTACTAAATGGTGATATCACTCAGAAAGGATTTAATGTATCCAAGGCTGCTCTTCTGAGACCTTTCCAGTTCTTAACTACAGTAAGGAGCATTAGAAGCCTGGAAAAGAAGGGTGTGCGTAATCGTTCAGAAGATCTGAAGAACCATACCAACTTGCAGAAGCCTTATAAAGATGTAAATGACAAAATAAAAGCAGTAAAAGCAACTGAAGAAGTTCTTTCAAGGCTTACAGGAACAGTGGGGACTGTTGTGGCAATAAACACAGTTAAACCTATTTATAAACTAAAGCCTAAGTCTACACTTCTCTCTCAGAGCATGGGAAATAAAAATGAAACTCGTGAAAAAGTACTGAATGCTCTTATATTAAGGGAAACACAGAAATCAAAGCACACTGGGAATTTAGTTACTGGAGAGGATACTCAGGGAATGGAAGGAGGAAAAGGGGCTGTGCAGGTGGATAAAAATATAAAGGAGGGGCTACTGGGAAGAAAATTACAGTCTTATGCTGGAAGTTACCAAGGCTTTTTGCCATGGGAAAAAAAGAATTATTTCCAGGACCTTCTTGATGTGAGTATTTTAATAGTGCTTATTGGAATAGTTGCCTCTTTCTGCATTTAGTTGAGTACTGATAGTATAACCTATAAATTTGGAATATGTCTTGCCTTTGAAGCAAATAGTGAGATTTTTTTAAAGCCTCTAGATTTTTGGTATAAAATCTAATTTGTTTATGATTTGGGTCTCTTATCTCAGTGGTAAAAGCTGAACAGCAATTTCTGTTCCTTTCTAGTACTTCTTTTTTAGTTAGATTCACTTTTTATTCATGCTATATAGGCCAAATGCTGATGTTCAGACATATTTGGCACTACAACACAAAGCTTAAATTTTGTTTTATCACATGCAGTTTAAAAATTGCATGGAAGTATGGATACCATGTATTTTAAAAATTGGAAAAAATATGCATAACAGTTAAGTACTTGGGCTCTAAAAATTAAATTTCTAAAAACTAAAATTAAAACAAAGTCTGCCAACAAAACTGAATACCCAGGCTATGTCAAGAAAACATGTAGGAAGCTTTCTCTTCTTCCAGTCACAGCATTTTAGCAGAGGTTTGAGAACTGTTGAAAAGATTGTGCTTTAGTTGGTAGGAATTGCTTTGCGCTACTCCAGATGGCAAAGGGGCTGTGATTTAAAGGCTACCTCTTTCTGTTGATATGAGATTATAGTTTGCATGAGGAATCTTTATATTCATAGCATTTTGATTTATCAAATGTGGAAGAATAATTGGTAAAAAAGGGCAATATTATAAATAAATGTGATAGCAAGTAGACTCTGTGTGTGAAGTCTCAGAACACAAATATTTAGGAAGTTTACTATCAACTAATTTTCCACAAAGCGCGAAACTTTTTTAATGTATACCTGTTATCTTTTCTAAGCAGAATTAAGGAATATGAAGAAAAAAAAAATCAAAACATCTCTTACTGTTTTCAGATATTGGAAAGAGTTGGCACCTGGTTGATATGCCTTTTTTCCTTTGTGTTTAACATTTTCAGTTACATTTTTTGGTAATGTAACCTTAATTTATGCCTGCCCGGCTGTTTAGGAAGAAGAATCATTACTCAAACAAATGTCATACTTTACTGATGGTAAGCATTTTGGAAGGCAGCTGAAAGATACTTTTGCTGATTCCCTCCGATATGTAAATAAGCTTTTAAACAGCAAATTTGGATTTACATCTCGAAAAGTCCCCGCTCACATGCCTCATATGATTGACCGCACCGTTATGCAAGAGCTACAGGATATGTGAGTATGTCTTTTTTGAAATAATGTAAAACTAATTAATTTACCTTTCTGCTGATGCTTTGCTATAGCCCTCTCCAGTGTTGATGGATACTAGTTAAAATTATATTATGAAATAGGGATTTTATTATGACGTAATAGTTGAGCCAAAATACGAGAACAACTTCTGAGGACCTTCTTAACATTCTAGATGAGAACTTGTTTTTAGGTAAGGAATGTTTTACTTTTAAGAAACTGGAGTACTAAATTACTTTACATTCCTATATAGGTTTCCTGAAGAGTTTGACAAGACATCATTTCACAAAGTGAGGCACTCAGAAGATATGCAGTTTGCTTTTTCATATTTCTACTATCTTATGAGTGCAGTCCAGCCACTGAACATTTCTCAGATCTTTGATGAGGTGGATACCGACCAGTCGGGCATATTGTCTGACAGAGAGATTCGCACGTTGGCCACAAGAATCCATGAGCTACCATTAAGTTTACAGGTACTCTTTCCTTTTAGTTTTTAGTTTTTAGAACAACTTCAGTTTTAAAGTCCGAAACAGTTAAAATAAAAGTCTTTACTTAACTGTGCTTTATCCCATCTGTAACATTTGGCAATTCGTAAATTTTACCGGGAGATTATAACATTGTTTTCTACTTTATCACTGTTATATGGAGTATAACAGTTAAATTGATTTCTAGCAACGTCAGAAAAATGGATCCCTGGTGTTCCAGTTCAAAAAGGCATTTAGTGTGAGTTTGTCAGAAAAGATGTTCACTGGTAGAAGCCACTGTGAAGAGCGGGATCCTGCTGTGCTTACCCTTGGTCTCACAGATTGTAAAAAACAATCCTTGGCCTGAAGAACTTGTGGCCTAAAGAAAGAAGTGAAAAAAAGGGTAGGAAAGGAAGTCATGCTAGTAAATACTATAAATAACATTTAAAAATTCACATTTCTGTTTCTGGAAACCTGATAAACAAAGAGATACAGGCTTTGTGGGACTTACACTCTTAAAAGACAGATAATAGGGAGCAAAGTGTACTGTTTCTATGTTATAGAGAGTAATCAGCACAAACCAACAAAATAATTTTTTCTTGAAATAGCACAAAAATCATTGGCATAGCTGGAACACAGCCCTGCTTTGGTGTGTTCCTGGCCTGTACCTTAGTCAGAAGAACTTCTTCCTGTCCATTCAGTTCACATTGCTCTTTTTTTACTTGATTTGGAGTTTGATATGCCACTGCTGGTTTGGGAATTCTGTACTGTGCTGACATCATCAGTAAAAGTATGTGTTGAATTTTAAAACTAAAATTACTTTTAAGTCATGCTTTATCTGATCTCATTTGACTATGCACTGAGCATTTGTTTTACTTCAGGCATACAGAGAGACCCACTGACTTCTGTAGTTACTAAATCGTGTATGCTGACTATTAAGTCTTCTATTTCCAACATTAGCACAAAAATGTATGTACATTAATATGTCTGTGCACCCTGTAGTTTTAGAACTTTTATCTGTGATAAAACAGGATTATCTTATTTTTTCCCCTTCTCTTTCTGTTAGGATTTGACAGGTCTAGAACAAATGCTAATAAATTGCTCTAAATCTCTTCCTGCCAACATCACTCAGATCAATGTCATTCCACCAACTCAGGAAGCATATTATGATCCTAATCTGGTAAGAAACATTTGTTTTGGGTTCTTTCCTGAGTATGAATTTACTGTGCTTGAAAATTTCTGCTTATGTGTACACGAAGCATTATAAAATGAAATTTTTGCAAGGTACTTCATAAGCATTAATTTCCTTCAAAACCAGAGGAAATTTGAGCTTCATAGTGTTATTATTATGGATTTAAATAGTTGACCTTGTTAAGAAAATTCATTGTGAAAAACCAAAAAGACAGTAAAGCAAATGCATCTCTAACTAGAAGTTCTTGATAACATTTTGATGTGAACTATAACCCATGTATATTTAAAAACAAAACAAATTTGAAAAAAACTAGCAAACCCCCAGATAGATGTTGTCAAAATAGTATTTTCTAATTTGAAGTCTTCAGACTAAGTCCTTTAAACTTCCAAAGAGGGGCAAACAGGAATATCATGAAGTTCAGCAAGCAGAAATGCAAAGTCCTTTACATGGGGAGCAACACACCCATGCACAAATATTATCCTGGGGGCTACACAGCTGGAAAGCAGCTTGGCAGAAAAGGACCTGGGGATTCTGGTGGACAGCAAGTTGAATGTGAGCCAGTGGTGTGCCTTGGAGCAAAGGTGACTGCTGGGCTCCTAGGCTGCATTGAGTGTTTCAAGCAAGGTGATGCTGGTGATGTTCCCCCTGTACTTGGCACTGGTGAGGCCACACCTCAGGTGTTGTGTCCAGTTTCAGACTCTTCAATACAAGGGAGACACAGGCATACTCGATAGACCCCAGTGGAGGGCCACAGACTTTCTACAAAATACCTCTTTACAACAGTCTCTGTAAGAGTGACCTGTAATCAAAGCAATGTTTCCTTCCAGCCTCCAGTAACAAAAAACCTCGTGACTAATTGCAAACCTGTGACTGACAGAATTCGAAAGGCATACAAGGATAAAAACAAATACAGGTACAGTATTGTTACTATGAGAATCCATGCTAGGTTTTGTAAAGGAGTTAGAGGTGTAAATACATACATGACCAAAGTTTGTATGTGAATGTTAAAAAATCTTAGCTCAATTTAAACAGTAGAACTGAAGAAATATGACTGTCAACTTTTGTATGTCTTACCATGCAGCATGCTGTGATTTGGTTTTAATAGTTTCTTATTTAGCAGATGAAATATTTCTGTGCTACTTCTGTCATGCTGGGCCACATCCTAATTTCTGTTGTACAGTAGTAAGCTGGAGTATCTTCAGATAGTTATATAAATTGGCTATACATAGTGAGTAAGGGCAGTTAAAGTAGCTTAAAGAAGAGGAAATAGCCTGTCATGCACAAGTTGTAAATTTACAGATTTACAAGTTGTAAATCTGCTTCATCCTTTTTTCTGGTGTTTTTTTAAGCTTCAGTAGAAGGAGCATTTTAGCTGTAACTATCTGGTAGTTCTGTTTCACTTCAGTATTTTGTGAGCTTAATAAATGGAGTATGTTGTCAGGTGAGACTTAAAGGAATAGGCATAGAGTATTTTCTAGTATCAGGATAAGAGGTGAAATAGATCAGTATAGTGCCTTGAGTAAGACTGCTGAAAGAGCATTTGACCTCCTTTTAAACTCAAGACATATTTCACAAATTATATGCCTAGTATTTTAAATATATATGTTTGGTCTTCAAGTTATTATTTAGGTGGATGAGGGGAGGTTCTATTTGTGTTTAAGGCTGTGGTTTTATATACTCTTTTAAGATTTTTCTGCATTTAGTGATTGAATAATAATATGATTTCTCATATCTGAAGTGTAATTTTAAATTGCAATTGTAAATTGAATGTGTGTTTAAACAACGCACGTGTTATATCTGCTGGCAGGCTAATTCCTACTCTTCTGCAAAAGCATGTAGTTTAATTTGTATTAGAACTCAGTTCTTTGGCTTATGGGTGGCTACTAATAAATTAACTGAAAGTGATTCTATACAAGAACAGAAACTGAAAATGTAAACATATTGATAGCAATAAAATCATAAATTCTAATAAAGGTGGGACCGATCAGAAAAGTTATTAAAATATTAAACTAATGTTTATTGAACCTGCCTTTAGATTTTTCTGTTAATGTATAAAAACTTTTTTTAACGCTAAGGTTTGAAATCATGGGAGAAGAGGAAATTGCCTTCAAAATGATTCGCACAAATGTTTCTCATGTGGTTGGTCAGCTGGATGACATACGAAAAAACCCCAGGTATCCTGTTCCTTGATTTGTGTGAAGTTTTGAGATGTTTTTCATATTTCACTTAACCTGTTTCAACTATGTATTTAAACTACTTGATTGCAATCTATTTCTGCTTTGCATGTTAAAGGACAAGACCAGTTTTTACCCAAAGTACTTCTAATTTTTTCTGTTTAATTCAATCCAAGTGCCTGCTCTCTCTGTTTTATTAGGGATTATTTTATTAAATTTTTGTTGCATTTTTATACATCTAGAGCTCTTGAAAATGTAGAGATAAACTTCAACTGGCTTTGAGGCTTTAATTTTTGCCATTTTAGAGGGCATATGGTTTATATTGCAGGTATTTTATTTTAAAGGGAAAACATTTTCACCTGTTTTATGTAGCAATTTTATTATAAAACTTGGGATTATTTTGTTACGAAACCTGTTTTGCATATCTATTATATTTTCATACTTTGTTACAACATGGAAAAAGGTATTTTTTTTTTTTAATGTTTGATGATAAACCATCCAAACCTGGATAGCTGTCCTCTGTTTCTCCACTCTGCAGTGCTGAAAACCAACAACTGGTATCCAAATTTGAGAGTAGGCTCTGTAGTGTTGAATTAGGCTGCTGAAATGACTGTGGGATAAATGAGGAAAGAAGTGCCCAGGAATACATTTGAGAGCAACCCTCTAGCAAAACAAAGCATGCTGCATTTGAGACTCAAGTCTGAATCTGCTTTGCAAAGCAATAGTTCTGAGCCTGTTTCTAAGACTGGGGATCAATAAGATGTGATGACATAATTTAATAGCAAGCTGTCTTAAAGGGGAGGCCTCCTCTCCTTCCTTCCTCTTGGTTGCACACTCTTTCATCTGTCTTCAGAAAATCAAAGTTCTTCAAAACTTTCTGGAAGAGAGTCTTCAGAAACTTAAGAGTTCTCTGCCAGTTTAATGAGTTTGACCTTAAGGTGGGGTTGGACAAGTGTCAAAAAACAGAGCAAGGAGGAGACTAAGATGAAGTATGTTAGGCCAGGGAAAGTAAAACCACCTCTTGCAGGTCACAGCAAAGGAAAATGAACCTTGGATGTCTAGGCATTAATTCTGGAATACACAAAGGAATTCCAGATATGTTTTCTTTTGGATGGATTAAAACAAATCTTTCCAGTGAAACAGGTTGCTACCCTCATCTCTCCTACTTACAGTGCTTTGGTTTGCTGTGTGTATCCACCTCCCAGTCCATAAACTGCATCTTTTTCAGATGAAGCTGAACAATGATACATACTCCAGGAGTACAGCTACTACATTCCCAGGGCTAATGAGCTGACAGTCCAAGGGAGAAGGGCAGGGAAAGTCCAGAGTGAACTTCTGAAATGTTTATAGTGTAGACCTGGTTGTCATAACCAGCTGCTTTGCACAGCATTTCTTGATAGTATAGACATAGCCTTCTCTTCGAAGATCAGAGTCCTATTTTGTTCTCAGATGTAGCAATTTGAATAACTGTCCTCTGCACGTAATTGTTGTGCCAGATTCAGTACCGACTGAGGAAAAGTGGTAATGCCCTGTTCAGGCTGATGTAGGTGCTCTAGTTAAAATTATTTCCAGGTTCAAGTAGAAGGCTGAACTTTGCTCTTTCAAAGAACACACTGTAGTGTAGAAAATACAGCTGACCAGAACTACTTATTTACAAAGGTTAGTAGTTACAAGGCATATGTCACCAGATACGATTTCCCCCTCTGGGGAAAATATAAGGGTCTGTTATCTCACAATATAACTAAAGCACATAACCTTGCCCATATGTGGGAAAGGGAATTTTTGTTGTCAGGCACCAGGTCAAAGTGGCCAAGGGTATATAGCCGTCTAACACACTCACTGCTGCTTTAATTTCAATAATTTGAAGATAATGTAGATAGTTGTGTGTTTCATATAGAAGAAATAACTCTTTGCAAGAGGCATTACTGGGAGCATACTTCTTTAGTCACAGCAATTTCCATCTAAATTCTAACCAGGCCGTTGCTGCTTGTATTTTGGTTGATGTAGAGGTTCAGCTTTGCATCTGTAATTCAAGTCATGTTCTGCGCAGTTTACATAGTGTTCTCAGTAACTCTGAGCCTGGGGACCAAGCTTTGCCCTGTCTTATATGATATTCTATAATTTTTATGTTGACTTTATCTGAGTAGTGAAGCATACACAGTATAGTAGGCTTACCTCCTAAAACAAACCTCATTTGGTTATTTAAAATACTTTACTCATGATAAGTTATGAGAAACTATAAAACTGTTACCCAAATCAAAATGCTGGCCTTCTAACCTGCTGCCTGTATCCATCCAGTGGTGGGCTCCCAGATAATGTGTACTAGTGCCCATTAGATGGCAATATTACATAAATAGGAAAGAACCATTTGATTCCTCAGGGAGGTTGACTGGCTGTCAGCCTTGGTGCTCAAGATTAAAATCAAGTTAATTTAAAAACCAAAATGATAAGGAAACTGCCAGTATCAAATAGGTATTTTGATTTTTAAAGAATACTGAATTAATTTTATTTAAAAGGATTCTGTTTGTGGTTTTGGTTTGCCAGTACCTTTGCAACATTAAGGAAATATCCTAACAGAAAGTTTTTGTTTTCTAGAAAATTTGTTTGCCTAAATGACAATATTGATCACAGTCACAAGGATGCTCAGACAGTGAAAGCAGTGCTTAGGGATTTTTATGAATCAATGTTTCCCATACCTTCCCAATTTGAACTGCCAAGAGAATATCGGAATCGTTTCCTTCACATGCATGAACTCCAAGAATGGTATGTTACACAGATTCTCCTCAAGTTATTGTAGTGCAATAGCATATAACTATAAAATATATTGGTGCAAGTGATTTTGTTCCCCTAATATTGTCATGAAGGAGTTAACGGTGAAAATATTGTGAAAATATTTGAATTGACTAAAATTTGAGATTTACAGGACTTGAGTTTTTCTGTTGCTCATGAAGCTAACATTTCATTAATAGGCCTTAGCTTACTTTGAAGAATTATTTTTTTTAAAAGTAATTAATGATTTCTGATTTTCTTTAAATGTAAAAACATTGTTTGGGATACTTGTTGCACACGGGCAATATAAGCTGACCTTTCTCACAAAGTGTTTTTTGAAATCTGTTAGACATAATAATGAGCTGGATAATAATTGGAAAGCATACATGAGTGTCTCATTTTTACAAAAGGTGTTGAATTGTCATGTGTGTCCACCTCTTGAAATTTTATAAAAGTTTAATTTCAGAAACTGGAATAGTTGATTTGAAGTTATCAGGCATAGTGAAGAAAATGAGACAAGAGTAGTATAGTAATTTTGTTGCTGATCAGCAGATGATGAGAAAGAGCTGTTAGTAAGGAAAGAGAAAATAATAGAGGAAATGTAGGAAGAATCAGAAAGTTGTAGGTGACAAGAATAGTCATGGGTTGTAGTTCTACAAGCCCTGCTCTAGCAGTGACAGAAGGAGTGAAGGGCAATCTCTCCTTCAGCAGTTAGCTGTAGAAATTTGGGCTGGAGGAGTAGGCATATTGTTGGCTGCCTTTTTCAGGCTATCAACCAGAACTTCATTGGTGTCACAAGAACACTTTATTTTGACTTGTTTATAGCCAAAGCAGATCTCTGCCATGGTGGATAAAAGCATGCTGAAGTGCTGGTGGAAGTCCATGTTTACCTTCAGTTGAGTTTTCCACCTTTACCTTGAATGTTACTTAATTTTGACTTAAGAGCCAGTGTAACCACAATGGCTCTAGGGGGCTAGCAGAGTATTTTCAGGATTACATTGAAAGTAAGTTATGAAATATGCAGAATTTAGGCTTTATACAGCAAATAAACATTTTGGTGAATGCATGACAAGTCATGCATTATCAAAACATTTTAGAGAATCTTAGGATAGCCCAAGTTGGAAGTGACCTCAAAAATAACTTGGTCCATCCTTTTGTGGGAAAGGGAGCCAAGATGAGATTATTTTAGCATCCTGTCTACTCATCTTGAAAATTTGGAATGGTAGAGACTCCAACATGTCCCTGAGGATGTTGTTCTAGTGAATGATTTTTCACAATATAAAAAATTTCTTTCTTGTATCAATATAGGACATCTCCCAGTCTGGCTTGTTCCCTTTGCCCCTCATCCTCTCCATGTGGCTCTTTGTGAAGAGGGAGCCTTCATCCTCTTTGTAGCCATCCTTCAAGTACTTGAAAAAGCCTTCATAGCCTGTTTCATGGAAAGTCTTTGAATTTTATGTATTTTCAACTTGTGAAGCTGTTTCTTTCTTTCCTTCTTTGTGCAGGAGGGCATACAGAGACAAGCTCAAATTCTGGACCTATTGTGTTCTAGTAACACTTATTGTTTTTACAGTCATCTCATTTTTTGCTGAACAGGTAACATTAATATCTTATCAATTCTATAATGTTTAAGAGATTGCTTTATGTTTAGAATGACAAAATTGATTATTCTAATAGGTTTTGAAGCATAGTTAGGATTTTTCCTTCATAAAGGAAGGAAAGGTGCTATGTGACTGATTAGGTTGCTTGAGTTTTTAAGTCATGTTGAGATTGCTTGAAAAGAGAGTTGTGGGGGGGAAGGAGAGTGGCGTTCCCTTTATGGGCACTTTGTGACCATCAGGTTGTTAGAAGTGTGCTAAATTTGGATGTTCAAAATCAGTAATTGTTTTTGAAAGTCTTGGTCTATTAACACACATACTGGAAAAAGTGCAAAGTAAATTAGCAGGAAGGAAATTTGTGCAGTAGCAATACCTATGTCCCAAAGAGACCTGAAAGTAGTTAAGGGCTGTGTCTAAATCTTATCTCTAAATAAGTGCAAAGACTTCAATTCAAATGGTTTTAAATTTAACTTGAAGGAAAACCCCCTCCATTTTTGCAGGCATAAAGTGGCTTTTTTGAACATGATTAATCCTGGTAAACTTAGAGGGAGTCAATGGAACAAATCATATGGGTAATTCTTTGCAGGTTGGGGCCTTAAGTAACACTTTCCGTGGTCTGATGAAGAGGGTGTAATTCTTGAAAGGTTGGCTTTTGATTATTATTTTTTTTTCCCCACCTGTAACTTTTGCATGAATCTTTCCTTTGATTTTCAGTCTTTTATATATATTTGAAAACCTGCCGTACATTAGTGACTTAGTTTTTGAAAGTGGTATTCAACTCAGTTCTACAGCTAGGTATATATATACTGTTGATACTAGCTTTGTGTCAGTCTTTATAAACTTAGAGTACTATGGTATTAATTTAAATGCATAAAATAACTTTAAAGTAACCAGAATATAGGCATATTGTATTTTTCACTTTTTTTTTTTTTTTTCCTGGTTATTGAGAAGTCCAGTGGACTAATAGATGAAGCTGAGTAAATAACTCTTTCTTCCTGTGCAGTGAAAAAAAAAGTACTGACTTTGTTACCATGGATGGTACAAATTTTATACTTTCAAGGATGAAAGGTTGACCAGCTGTGTGACACTAGCCCAGCAAAGAACTAAATATTGTGTTATTTTTTCCCCCTCTCTTCAGCTAATTGCACTTAAGCGAAAGATTTTTCCAAGGAGAAGGATCCATAAAGAAGTTGGTCATGAACAAATCAAAGTGTAGAAGAGCTTTATTTTGAACATCAGTCTACCTCAAGATGTGATAAGCATTCAGAATCTCTCTCATAAGTGTCTTTATGGTTTTAAATTTTAACTACGTTGATATGAAGAAAAAAAAATCATGCATCTACAGTTAGAATCTCTGCAGTACTCCTCACCATATGCAAGCTGCTGGAACTGTGATAATATAAAACAGCTTAAAAAATAACTGCAGGAAACCTGTACATTGGCAGTTTTCAGCAGATCTTACTTTATAACTGTTACTTCATGGCCATGTTATCCTTTTTTATAAAAAGGGTTAATCAAAGCAATGTAGCTGCATTTATTGCAGTAGATGTTGCCAACTAGATAAAATCTTGGAATGCAAAGTTCTTTGGGATCAGCCTAAGAGGTCCTTGATCTTGTATTCTGAAACATATTGCAAATCTTTGTTGCTGCTCTTTTTAGACCTACAGGAAATTGAGAATTATGTAACTTGTCATTTAGATATAGTATACAATTATTGATGTTGACATTCCTTAAAGTGACAATTCATCCTCCTATTTGTACTATTTAATTAGAATTTGGAAGAAACATATGCTAATAAAAAAAAATAAAGTAACTTAACAAGTAATGGTTATTTGAAAGATACTTTATATCTTATCTGATGTACTGTATTCCAAAGATACATCAGTGTTATTTCTTGACTTAATTACAAAGAAAGGGTTGTAGTCAAATGAAAATTATTAAGGTATTGTGTTTTACAAGCATTGTAAATACAGAAGCAAAAGTGCCTCTCCATATGGATGGTAACAAGCAGTTTTCATGTAGCAATGTATGGGAGCAGTTGTTTCACTTCAGAAAACAATATTTCTACTGAAATAATGAAGCTTTGATGTTTTTCAGGTTAACAGGGTTTTGGCTCTGTATTTTGCTGAGACATCAGAACAATACAGTTTTTAAGTGGGAAATAATACGAAATGTTTTCAAGCAGAAATTTTTGGTGGTGTATCTTCATTTAATTGTATTATCAGTATTCATAAAAGCATTAATTTTTGTAATCAAATGATGTACTAAATGTATGTGCATATGTATTGTAAGATACTAAGTTTGCTTTTAAATTAACTAAAATATGATAACAGTTTTGTCTGCTTTTTCTGTTTTAAAGTAAACAAAGGTGATGATTTGCAAAGCTAGACCCTTTCCCTGTATCACCTGATTTGTTTTATAAACCCAAAAATGAAAAATCACCTGAACTCAAAGTATATTGATACCATTTGCCTACAGGTTTGGCTAATTAATCCTTCTCCTTTACATTTAAAGTGTTAGTGCTTCTAGTTCTTGATAAGCATGCTGGAAGGGAGTTTCATGAGTCCTTCCAGCCTGAGGGGGAGAATATTTTAGCATCCTCATGAGGTAAGTTCAAGTAGTAAGTGCTTTCTACTGTCAGTGCTACTTCTTATTAGTGTTCGAGGTACAGACAGTGGTGCTTTAGTATCTTCTATTCAGCCCCTCTTCATTCCAAGGTAATCTCAGGAAACACCCCAGGCTCATCTGCCTTTTTTCACATCACCCCCACTACCTGTTATAGTCAATAGATGAGAGAAATTTTAAAATTTAAAATCATTAAATATTTATTAAAGATTTGTTAAAGGGCAAATAAGCGAAACAGCGCACTGGGCGACCGGGGAGTCTCCTTACTCCGCCAACAGTCCACAAGTTCAACAAGGCAAAACCATTTCTTTTATACTCTCCCCCATAGTCTTTATCATCTTTTCATTGGTTCTTGTTTTGTGGGCTCTTCCTCCCTTGGTTCTTGTTTCATGGGCTTTATCCCCTTGCTGAGGGATTTGGCCAATTAGTCCATAGTCCTTAGAAACTGCTGTGTTGAGATTCCTGGTGGGGATGTCTTCTTTTCTGATTTTTCTTCCACGTAAGTACACTTAAACCCACACTTCTAGATTTAACAGGATATAACACTTAAACATCATCTTTAGAATAATAGAACATAACACCTTATTGTAACTTTATTAACTCAAACTTAGTTTGATAAGCAAATTATTTATTCTAGCTTCAATCAGCTATTATATACCCAAACCTTGCCATGCCAATCCAGTACTATGGGTGAAGATGGAAAATCCTGTGAGAACAGCAGAAAATACGAGACATAAAACATGTAGTTTATAAAATGAATCTCAGTGGAAAAATAATCTTGCCCGCCTGTTCGCATTGACTTCTGGAAAAATCCTCTTTTGGCACGATACACTCTGCCTACATAAGCATTGTAACAACATGCTTCACAGACCTTTTTGTTGGCTGAAGGAGGCATTAAAACCATTTTTATTAAAAAAATAAATTAAAAAAATAAAAATAAAGGGAGGCAAGGTTTCAAGTTTACTGCTGAACGAGCACAAGGTGCCTGTCCACAGCCTCAGCTCCCGCCCCTGAGGGGCAGCGCCATGTTGGGAGGGGGTGAGGTGTGCGATTGCGCAGGCGCCGCCTCCCTGTGGTGCGTCCCGGGGCGGTTCCCGCCTTTTTGTCCGGGGGTGCGAGGTGCTGAGGTGGGGCCGTCTCCCGGCGTGTCTGTCCGCATCCCGCCCGGCAGAGGTGGGGGGTGAGCTGGGGAGAACGTAGGGTGAGCTGGGGAGAACGTAAGGTGCTGTGTGACGGCTGTCCGGCTGCGGGTGAGGGGTTTGAGAGGGAGCTGTGTGCTCCTCTGTCCTGCGGGAGGGTGTGAGGCGCCCTCTCTGCGTGTGGGGGGTGTTGTTCCTTCCTGACAGGCAGTGAGAGGGGAAGAGGCCATGGGAGGGATGGGAGGTGGTTGGGCAGAGAGTAAGGAACAGGGTTGGGTCGTCAAGGTGCCCCTCAGACTTTGACACCCCGGTGGCTTCCCCTGGAAGCCCGTGGTGGTGGTGGTGGTACTGGTGGTACTGGTACTGGGGAGGAGGCGGGGGGGAAAGGGGGAAAAAAAAAGAGGTGAGTTTCTCTGAGTAATTTGTTTTTAAATACACAGTTGTGGATGGAAGATACTTTGAATCAGCTAAAGTGGGTAGCGACACAGGCTGGGTAAAGGCTGTATGGGGTCATGAGGTAGCAAGATAAAACTAAGCAAGAACTTACTAGCTGTTTCCTGTTGTATCTATTGTTTTACTGTTGGTAAAGTGCTAAGGAAAAAATTTTGTCACTCATACATTTAATAATTACAACCATGTATATTTTTTTCCTTCTAAATTGGTAATTTACTCCTTAAATATTTATAAAAATACAATATATACAAAACAGTATTTCTAAAGTAATGGGTATTGTTTTTTCAAGAGGGCACTGTATTTGTAAAACATTCACTCCATTAGTTACAGATTGCTGATTCGTAATAGCTAAATACAAAGATAATTCAGAAACTGAAAGTTGACCATGACTTTAAAAAAATGGCATGTGTGTGTGCATTTGTCTCTCTAGTGTGAGATGACTTGTCAAATTAGATTATTCTTTATGGGTTATACTTTCTGTAGTTTTTAAACTAGACTATTGTCATAGCTTTTTGGGAATGCAGCACTGGATATGACAAAAAACATAATTAATGTAATGGAAGGCAAACAGCCAGGCACCTTAAGAAAGTGCATGATTGTAGTTCCTTCATTTTCAGCAGAATCACATAGGTTCCTATAGTCCCCTGCCCCCCCCCTTTTTTTTTTTACCCTATTCTTAAAAATACCACAATGGTAATTTCCTGTGGATCATCTCAAAACTGAATCAGTTTGACTGCTTGAATATTCTTAAAGGTGGAGACTCTTACAGAAGTGCCCATAACAGGTCAATGAAAGCATAAAAATGTATTTATCTTCAGAGTATTGTGAGGAAAGGTATGTAACAGGTACAACATACCCTTTCAGTAGGAAGAAAATCTCATCATGGCACCTTCAGGAAGAAAGCATGGAGGAAAAGCTGGGAAACCAGTACAGGAAGATCCAGCCATACCTGCTTATGACTTTCAGGAAGAAAGAAAAGAGCTGAGTGGATCAGAGGAAGATATTAGAGAAGGTGATTTTTTTTTTTTTTTTTTTTAACATGAAGTTTGTAATATTTCTGGTTATATAGAATTGAAGATACTTCCATGTTAGCAAGTGTTTGAGTAAGCATGGTTTGTAATGTTTGTTACAGTTAGCCTCTTATTGTTTAATTTTGATTGCTGAGAGAATACGGAAGAATAGCTATGTATAGTGCACTATTATTTCTTATAGTTGTAGGTGGAGTCTTTAATAGAGTAGGATTTTGTTACGTGATTTTGTAACCGTATTTTAATGTCCCATCCTTCTGTCACCTGGCTGCATGTAACATATTAAGACCAGGACAGAACAGAAGATTTCTGCTTGCTTGTATGGAGCGCTGAGTTGGGTCAGTCTTAATGCTGGCAGGGTTAAGAGTAATTCTGGTTGAATATGAACTGAGGAAAAGAAGGGGGAAAAGCAGAGAAAGCAGAGGAAAAAAGAAGTCAGCCAAGGGATTCTAGTTTAATTTGGAGGGTATGTCATAAAAAGCAGACCTTCATTAAAAATACAGTTCTCACTCATTATACAGTAAGCTTTTTTGTAAAGTTTGATTTAACTCCATTTCTGGATTTTTGTCTTTCAGCGGTTACCCCTGCATTTGTTTCTCTTAATTTCTCCCCTTCTGCATTTGGTCAGGCTAAATTCCACCCCAATGCTCTTGTGAACAGAAATTTTATCGTAGAATAGAATCATAAAATTATTTGGGTTGGACAAGACAGACCTTCAAGATGATCCAACCCCCTGCCATGGACAAGGACACCTCCCACTAAACCAAGTTGGTCCAAGCCCCATCCAGCCTGGTTTTAAACACTTCCAGGGAGGAGGCAGCCAAAGCTTCTCTGGGCCACCTTTGCCAGTGTCTCACCACCCTCATAGTAAAGAATTTCCTCCTAATATCTAATTAAATCTCCCCTTTCCAAGTTTCAAACCATTGTCCGTTTATAGCCAAGGATTTTTACGTTTTGGAAAGAGTACAGATACCTGTTTATTATTTTGCTTTTTTTAAAGGTCTGAGTACACAATTTCAGTATTTATTTTACAGTAAAACAAAATACTTACAGATTGGGCTGTTTGTGAGTTGGGAGTAATTTTGTATAAGAAAATGGGTATAAACTAAAATGGGTTGAGTCCAGTCTAGAGGAAGTCAAGGCAGTGCCAGCTCAAATGTATCCTAGACAGAAGAATTCGTTACCATCTGTCAGCTCTGTGTTCAAAGTTAAAGGAGCTGAATATGTCATGGATGGCAACTGAGGCTTGTGAGACATGCTCAGAGAAGTGGTATTAAGAAAAGTAATTTAGCTTAATAATTCCAATGACCCCACAAATTATAAAGTACTTTTGTAAATATTTTAAAAATTTATATTAAGGTGAAACACCAGTATTGGACAAGCATGGAAAGAAAAGACCTTTGGTGACTACTCATGTGATTCCAGATGATGTTGGGTAAGGTTAGGTTTTTGGGTTTTTTTCTCAACTAAGTCCTGAATAGATACTAATTTCATTATTTGCTATGCTTGTTTTGCTTGGGGTTTTTTTAGTATTTGATTTAAAAAAACAGGTGACAGATAATACAGTAGCTGTAGGTAAAAAAAGAAAATGCAACATTTTCAAATGTTGTAGATTCTTTTGAACATCCACAAAGAACGTAAACATCTGTCTAAGTTCTGAAAATTCTTGTTTCTTTCAAAAGATTATTTAAGTTTTATACTAAATTGTAATTTCATTATTTATTCTCCCTGTGATATTTGTGGCTTAATATTATTAACAGTACTTTAAGTGATCAACTATAGTATGCTAATTTCTTTTTTTACAGATAAATCTTATGAAATTCAATATTTATGGACAATGTACATGTAATAAAAAAGTGTGTGTAGAAATAGCTGTTATCAAGATACAGAAGATAGTTTTTTTTCACTTTTTTTATTTTAACTCTTAAAAAAAAGAAAGTGGTAGATATGATGATATAAAAACAAGATGAACATTTTCGTTACCCACCATCACTATGTCCACTTTTGTACTTGTAGCACTGCCTTAGACACTGGTGCTACAATCTTAAGGGTGTTAGAAAAGCAAAGCTGATATTACTTGTCTTGGATTTTTCTTACTGTGTAAGTCATGCTAAGTTTTGATCAACTTGTTTTCAATTGATACGCCAAATACACACTGTGATTTATTTTTGTATGAGGAACTATCAGTTTTGTTTACCATCCTCTCTCCCTCAGGACCCTTTGATTCCTAATATTGCAATTTTACTGGAGAGTAAGTTAATAGATTCTAATAACATTTTTAAAAACCAGAAAATTAGTCTAAAAATGAGACCTCTCACAGGAGGTTATTTCTTAGCTTCTAGAACAGCAGCAGTTCTCTCACTGCTTCCAATAGTCATGTGAATAAAATTGGTTTTAAGTATATACAACACATCTAATTGTGAAGTCAGGAAAATGGACAAAAAGAAATTTTAACACTTCTTTGCAGGGGTGAAGTACAGAATATGCTGGAAAGATTTGGAGGTAAGAATGCTTACATTCTAATAAATGAAAAAACAATTCATGTTTAAGTTGCAGAATTTGCAGTAATTCCTTTCCATGAAGTAAGTTGAAAGATTTGTCTTTGTAGCATTTTTCATCAGTTCTGAAAGAGAAACTCAAACAGTTTTCAGAAAGAACTTAGAAATCAGTAGGACAAAGGAAAAGAAGAGAAGGTAATAATGGCTTATTAAGTGGAATCTACATATTAGTGTAGGAAGGAAAAAGGCAAAGCACAAGTGCTTTTGGTTATCAATTCTAAATTTAAGATGAAGCCTAAGGCATAGGTTTATTTTAGAGAAAAGAGCACACACTGAGTCGGGTGCTGTTCTTACTCTGTTACAATGACATGGAAGGAAACTGGGAATTGATACTTGAGTGACAAATTAGGGGCATGTAACTGTTAATATAAGCAGCTAAATAGAACAAAGCATTCTAATTCTAGACAAGGAATTTTGGAAACAGATTTTAGTTGTGATACAGAATGAGCTAGCTAGCCTATACTCTACACCTTCAGAAGTTTAGAGAACAGGGAATCAGTACAAAAAAGAATTTTAGCAGTCAGGAAGAATACAAGTTTCTGTAAGAGCTAAAGAATGAGTGTAAGTAATGCCAGCCATTTAGTGATTAGAGACTTATGCAAGTCACCTAGTTGGATTTAGTTTCGTCATAAGCAGGTCCTCAGATGGCTTTAATTATTACAGTCATCATTTCCATGTAAATCTTAAGGTGAATGAGGAGTTCCAATAAATTCATTTATCCATGAATTAAGACTTTTTGCTGTTAAGGTACAAATCAGAATGCTATTGTAGATCTAGCAGTCTACATAGGAGGAAGTGTTCCATGTTAAAAAGCTAGGATTGCTTGCTACTGAAGATTCAAAAATAGAAGGAAGGAAAATGAAAGCATCTGAGAGAAGATGGTGTTTGTCAAAAAATAATAGGTTTGGCATTAGCAGGAGCAGGTGTCTCAGAACATTAGAAAGAGATTTGACATATTTCCTAAAATCTACTCTGAGAAGGAAATTGCTATATTAACCTTAAGTTGTGACTTACTAAATCTCCAAATGTAAATGAAGTGAAACAAACATAGTAACATATTAACTTGAATACTTCTTTCAAGTACATAATCATATAAACTAATGAGGTGTGACTAAAACACCATTAAATACTAGAAAAAAGAGCAAGATGTCTGTACTCAATCAGGTTTGTGTGAGGTATCTCTAGCTTTGAACAGAGAATTCACATTCTTAAGATGCCCAGAAAGCAATGTTTGAAGATACTCTGTGTCAGCTGACTGGGCAGTGCTACTAGTGTTTCAGGTATATGTGTGTTTATTGTATGGATTATGTGTTAGAAGTGCATCTTGGGGAACACATGATGATGCTGTGTAAAAAACTGATTTAAATGTACATAATGGAAGCACTGCAGCTATGCCACTCCTGCACACTTCCAGTTCACTGTGTCAGTCTGCTCAACACCTGACTCACCTGACTCACACCTTACCCTCTGCCATGCAGCCCAAAATGAGAGAAGCTAAAGCTGAGTCACATCATGGCAGATCCCATTGGATTTGGCTCCTCAGAGAGGTGGGACTGGAAGCAGTAGTAGGTGCTAGAGTAGTTGTTGAGGCTGGGCAATGAGTAGTTGCAACTCCAGAGGCCTGGTGTTGGTTAGGGTTTATGGGAGGCTTGGGGAAGCAGCATGTGGCAACTGCAGGCTGAGGGATGCTCTAAACACAGCAGCCAGGAGCCCAGATCAAATTAGCTTCTTTTCATTAAAACATGTTTTCTTCTCCAAAGCATTTTTAATAAAAGGTGCAATGTATCCTGGCATACCTAATTTCAAGATATTCCTTGGTTTTTAGCTGACATTAACAAGGCTCTCTTAGCGAAGCGGAAAAGATTAGAAATGTATACGAAAGCCTCACTCAAAACCAGTAACCAGAAGATTGAACATGTTTGGAAAACACAGCAGGAGCAAAGGTGACATTTACCCTTGTTTTTTTAAACCTGTGAAGTCAAATTCCCTTTGGTTCACTGCACAGAGAGTTCATCCATCTTCTTGCAGCTAAATCAAGCAGTGTATCTAGGAGTTACATACCTGCTCAGGTCCTCTATTTCTGCTGCCTCCAGTTGCATCCACTTGGCTAAACTGACTGTAAATTTAGCACAGTGCTTCCTCTTTTGAATGGAGAAACTTAAGATTTGGGATTTTGAGAGCAAGGTTATCTTCAAAAACTGGATTTAGTTTATCTTTATGGAAAATTACCCTTTTAAACCAATGTTTTAATTTTTTCCACTTCAGTTGGAATTTTCTATTTCTACTTGAAAACTGAAAAATGTTCAGTGAAAATAATTTTAATTTTCTCATTGTAAATAATTTTCTCTTTATTTAACATTCCTTTCTTCTTGTAAAGACAGGTTTATCTCTTACAGACAGGTTTACCCTTTTAAGAGGTTCACCTCTTGAGATTAACCTCTTAAAGACAGATTCTACAGGTAGAACAAACTGAAAAATGAGACAGCTAAAAACTGAAAGTCAGCAGTACTTATAGCTGTCTTTGTGATTTTATGTAAGTATGTATGTGAAATTTGCACTGGCAAAATGCAATTTTGTATAATGAAACTACAGGATAATGCATTAATGAATGAGCTAATCAATTCTTCATTATAAAGCCCTTGTATTAAGCCTAAGATCTGTAGCTGAGTTAGAAAAACATAGTCAATCTCAGAAAACCTGACACCGTTAGGACCAAAATTTGTAATTTTCTTTTTTTTAATCTGAATTTTGTATGCGTGTACTGTCTCTTTTATACATATATAATCCACATTTTCTCAGAAACCCTATGTATATATGTGTGTCCAGTTTTTCAAGAAAAGAAGTATGCCAAATTTCAAAATATCTTATTTCTTCATCTGTGCTGGCTCCTTTTATTCTGCCCCATGTATGTGTTGAACCTTAGCTTTCCTTTCAGTTCTTTGTAGTGTTCATCATACCTACTGCTAGTGTCTGTTTACAGGCAGAAGCTCAATCATGAGTTTTCCCAGCAGTTCCTGACTGTATTTCAGCAATGGGATGCAGACGTGCAGAAAGCAGAGGAGCAGGAAGAAAAACTAGCGGTGGGTTTCCAGCATGCCACATGTTTCACATGAATTTTTTCACAAAGCAGGAATATTGTTGTTTAGATGCTCAAGAAATGTAAAAATGCTTTATGTAGTTTAAAGAAGCATATGATTGCCTCAATTAAAAAAACTCATTCAAGCTTGGTGGCTCTCAACTCTAAATATTTATGTTTGGGGATATATTTTAAAGTGAAGAGGGGTGCATTACTGAAAGTTTATAAATGGTAGTAAGTGATGTCTTAGGCCAACATATGGCTTGAGAAAAGCCAGGACCATTTGTGGTGAAGAGAGATGTGTTCTGTTTCTGTGTATCCATAGTCTTTGGGTTCAAGGAACAACAGAGTAAAGGAAAGCAGTTGTGTTTTAGCATGCACTGCTTCAAACATGCCTGCCTGTATAAAATAAACATGAGAATTTGATCACTGTAAGGAGATAGGGATTATACAATGAAATGCAGCCTCATGATGTTGTATTCTTCATTAGTAAGAACAGGAATAACTCTCCAGGCAGAGAGACACATTGCATTACCCAGATTTCCAGTGAAGGGAGAACTTCTGATTCCGATGAATTACATTAGCATTGCTGTCCAAGTACTGTTAGTTAACTATCGTGATTATTTTTTCCTTTTACTTTTCCTTTAGAATATGTTTCGTCAGCAACAAAAGGTTTTTCAACAGGCAAGAATAGTTCAAAGTCAGAGGCTGAAAACCATTAAGCAACTCTATGAGCAATTCTTAAAGGTACAGTAAATTTTCTTCTTAGAAGACAGATGATTCTTACATCACTTCAGAAAGCTGTATTAATTCAACCTTTTATGAAATACTGAGATTTACGGTTCATATAAGGAAAGTAGTAGCCTTGTATGAATATTCATTCGTGTTAGCATCTTTCCCTTATTTGTTTAAGAACATGGCTTGTCCTCTCTATACCTGCATACAGATTGCATCTGTTTAATAAATTAGTTAAATATCTTCTCACAGAGTCTGATAGGCTTGCCTGTTCCAAATATTTAACCATAACCCTCAGAGCACATTTTCTAAGCAGAACAGTTTTGTACCTGTTTAAAGGTTATGTAGGACAGTTAAATCATCAGGATTTTGTTTTAATTATTCCTTTTTTTTTTTTGTCTGCACTTAAAGAAGTGAAACTGTACAGTATATAAAAAATACATATTAGGCTGCAATTTACTGCTTTTATTACGGCTGACAGGAGCATCCCTCGTAATGAGAATTAGATAACAATTTTTTTCTGTCATTAACCTTTCTAGCTATTGCTGCTTCATGTAAGGAAAGAGATCCTTAAAGAAAATTAATTGCAATTCCCTTAAAATTGCCCCCTTAGAACTCCCTTCATCTCCTTCCAAGCAACAGTCATTAGAAAGAGTTTTGTCTTTTCAGTAACCCAGTATTCAAGGTAAGCCTTCACTGAAGTGTCAACAGGAAGAATCTGGCAGAAGTTATGATTTGTGGTGAAAACAGGACCAGCTGGCTGGTTACATAATCAGTCCCAATTAACTTGCCTGTTGCTTTACACATATTTTTTGCATTTTTATTAGTCCCTACTAACACCATCTTTTTGGACAGTGCTAACAGAGAGAATGTATTTTAAACACATGATTAGTACTGATCAACTGCAGTGTGCTTTGAGTTGTTTTTGGTTTTTTTTTAACAAAGTAGCTAACAGACTAGACAGCAAACAAAAACGGATGAGCACAACTACTGAAAAATTTGACTTTGGGGTGTAGAAAAAGAAAAAAAACAAAGAAAAAAGGTTTTTCCCTGTGAATTTACACTAACAACAAAAAGCTTTATTCCCGTTGCCTCTCTCGTTGTTTTTCTAAATAAGGTAACAGAAATCTAAATTGTGAGAAAAATGAACATTCCCTGAAAAAATGGTTTTGTAATAAACGTAGAAGCATAGTACCATAGAGTTATTGTAGGGTCGAAGTCAGAAGGGATCTCTGGAGATTGTCTGGAGAAGTGTGCAAAGAGAAGCAAATTTTATTGCTTTTATAGTCTTTAAGTCTCCAAGGTTGTCATAATATTACGCTGCTATCACTCCTGACAGATGTCCATTTAATATTTTCTTGTAGAACACCTATCTTTTCTGAAATGCAGAACTGTGACCTCACAGATGCTGAGTTGAGGGGACTATTTGCATCACAGGATCTATACTGTTTAAACAGGAATGTATACTGGAGTATCAAGTCCTGTATGATTTGTCTGTCAATTTTTTTACAAAACTGAATTGTAGTCTGAATAATGGTTTGTTTGTTTTGCGTCAACCCTTTGGTAATAAACAATTGTGAATTAAGATTATACTTAATTTCAGAGCATGGAAGAGCTAGAGAAGAGCAATGAAAATCTCCTGGCTGGTGCACAAAGTGAGCTTCGCAAAGAAATGGCTCTGTTGCAGAAGAAGATTATGATGGACACTGTAAGTATCAGAACTATGAAGAAGGTAGTTAAATGCAAAAATAGAACATTCTATAAAAAGTCTTTTAACATTCATTTAATTAGCTCAAAGGAATCATATTGATATGGCATTTGTTCAGTATTATCTCCTTTTCTTGTAACAGCAACAGCAGGAGATGGCAACTGTTCGCAAGTCTCTTCAGTCCATGTTATTCTGATGGCTCAATGGAGAAACAACTTGTACCTAAATAACATGATACAAGTATAGGCATTAGCCATAGGGAAGTATGTTAAGGTTTACATGTTTAAAGTTCCTATTAAACGCTTTCATTGATTGTTCTAACTTTGTACCTGATAATGTTTTAAGAATGTATATTATTAAATTTACTACTTGGGCTGGGGGCAGTACAGATCCCAAACCATTTATTGGCTGTCCAATACATCATTAACTAATTGATACTCACTTTCAGTAGCACTGGACTGTTTAAATTGTTTCACATTTTATAATGATAAATTGTAACAATAGGCAGAATTACTGAAAAATGCATTACCCAGTTTTTATGCAATCACTTTAGGCCTTTAGGTACATCGTGCAAAAAGAGGCATTTTTCATGAGCTGCAGACTAAGGTTTTCATAGTTTCAACACTTAGTCTGCTGAAGTATCAGCTGTTAAAAAAGCTCAGAGTATAACCCAGCTAATGTAAGATTGTTTAATGATGTGTAGTATAGGAAATTAAATTTTGTTAGGTGAGGCACTGTAGTATCTTTGTACTAATAAGAGATTTATGAACTGCAATTTATCTAATAGGCAGATTTCTTTAGTTGAGTGATGAGCTGAGTATCACAGCTTTACATGACATCTGCTCAAGTAAGCATAATTAAACATTATGCATTTTGGGATATATAGTTCCTGTAGAACCACTGGTAGAAGTAATCTAGTTCACTTATTTAGTACAAGTTATTACAACCTTTGAGAAGGAATATTACATTTTGCAATACCAAATGCCTACCAATTTATGGAGGCCTAAATTTTACAGGTAAAGCATTTATCTTTCATATATCTCATTTCAGTAAATCTGTATAAATTAAACAGCTTAGCTTGCATGCAACTTGTTTTTACAGTTGCATTGAATATCCTTTTTTACAAATCAGGCAGTTTCTAATGTATTTAAATGCTTAGACTTAATACAACAGTAGATAAAAAAACACATCCACACACTCACACGCACAAATGGGATGTTTTCATAATAATGTATTTCAAAACCAATTCAGACTTGGCCTACTAACATTTTTAATTCAGAATCAACTAATTTGATAATAGGTCTTCAGTTCTGGGAGCCAGATTACAGAAGGCTAGTTTACAGAAACTTCTATTTGGTTGCACCTGAAGTTGAACAAGCAACTGGTATGGAACTCGCTCTTCTGTGTCTGACGGCTTTTGGGAAGGAGCAAAACCAGAAATTACATTGCTAGAATAATGTATGAGACATATAGGCCTCATAGTGGGTAACAGCTCAGTTCCCTAAGAATGATTACATGATGCTATGAACTACAGTTAGAACTGTACTTATCTTCAGTACTAGGTTATTGGTTAGTATTGCCTCATGTTTCTGTTTTTTTGATCAATTTCTGCATTAGTTTCCTATCATCCACATATCTCAATCCTATCTTCAAAACTACTTATATCTACTACTACATGACAAGTTTTTGAGTGTTCTGGATAACCAAATCTCTTTGCTCTAAAAAAGCTGCCTGTGTCTTTTAATGAGGTGGTTAATTTGCTCAACAGTAGTCAGACAAACTGAAACAGTCTTTACCCTCTTTTCTTCTTTCTGCCCATGGCCTGCATTCTGGGTAAGTTCATGTGTAGATGCTTTGTCTTTGCCTGCCTCAAACACGTGTAATAGAATTCATTTGGAATTTCTAATTGTCATTTAATTCTTAGTCCTTTGGCAGTAACTGTTACAGTTTTCCCTCAAGTGTATCAGTATGTCCTTCTTAGGCAGGAGTGTGGTAGATAGCATTTTAATCCCCCAAAATTTAGCAGACAATACACACAGCTTTCAAACACCTTACAAAGTTCTTTCTCAATGTGCAGCTCAGAGCTGCAGTGCTAATACTTTTAAAACAAGCCATAGCATTCTTTATTGCACACTTCAAGAACAATTTTATAAACTCACAGCTCGGCTACATATCAGCAACTCGAAGTGGTAACAGACACATTCAACAGTTTTTTACAAAAACCATATTCAGTTAGTACCTCTTTAAAGGTGTATAAGCTTACAAGGTTTGTGTAAAAGTCACAATTTGTTTATAGAGATAATAAGTTACTTCAATTCAGGTTTTCTTTAATGAAAACAGCAGCCCTCCAGCTACAGGCACGTTATGTTAACCAACAGGTCTGTTCTTAAAGAAAGAGAGGGTGAGTGTGGGCCTGACTCCCTGTTTTGGAGAATTTTACTATACATCAGGGTTTAGTTCCTTGCAGTTTTGTTTGGTTCAAGTACAATGACAGATACAAGACAAATGAGATCGATCATTAGGCAGATGAACATAGTGATAGCAAACATACTTCAGAGGGAATTACATCTAGGTGGGTTGCATTGCCACAGTCAGTCACAGACATTTAAGTTTATCAGTGAACTTCATCACTCACTAGTGCAGTTTCACAGATACAAGTTAGAGTAGGTGAAGTTAAGTGTCCTCAAAGTACACAACTAGCCATAGTCTAGTTAATGATGGAGTACAATGAGGCAAACCTTATCACAACCACAAAACCAAAAATTGGTCTTGAAAGAAAATACAAGCTAAAATTGTATTTATTAACAGTAGGTTATATACTTAGATACTAGAGAATGCACAAATCCTAAAGGCACTCATAACAGTATTTTGAAATGAAAGAAAATTTTCCTGAGCTATACATCTTTCTACTGATCCGGTAGCTTGTTCTTTAGAAATACTAAAACAGAGATTAATAAGTAGTTTTACCTCATGGATGCCTATTTTTCCAGCAGTACTATATATTGTTATGCCTGACTACCCCTTCACTGCATTTCCTTTAGAAACTCATGCCAGAATATTAGTCGCTTGGGAACAGTAAAATTCCTTCCTGAATTCTTGTTGGTAGACCTCTGGGTTTGCAGTCTGCATTCACCAGATCAGAAGTACAGAATCAAGATTACTTAACAGGAAATGGCAAAAGTTTCCAATATAGTATTCATACTGAAATAACAACTGTGATGTTGTAGAACACAGGGAGAAATGCAGCCTGGTTCAAAAATATTGATCAGAATCTGCAGGACTTCATATTTAGTATATCTAACATCTGGTAATATCTGAGAGTGCCCTTTCTCATAAAACTTTTTTCTGTTCCCCCCAGAAAATTAGAGGCTGCTTCATTCAGTATTCCCCTAACTGCTTCTCCTCTTGTCCTTGACCTATTTAATCAGTCATTATGGTTTTGAACCTGTTCAGGAGCTTGATGAGATGAAATTCTGAAGACATGTATATGAAGATGAGCAGCAATCTGTAGGCATACACCAGTGGCATATCTCAGCATATCAAACAAGGATATGAACTTCAAAAGAACAAAACAGAACAGGTTAAAAAAAACAAACCAAACCAAACAAAACCCAAGTATTTTTAAAAATTGTCTGTACATAAAGTAATCTATAGTTTAATTAATCTATCCAAGTGACAGGTTTAACAAGCAGTTTAACACATAGAGTGGTCTATTTAAAAAAAAACAAAAACAACCCCAAAACCCAAACACCATTCCCTTAAGTCTGATAAATGAAGGTTGTTAGTCTGCAGTTAGCAGAATAACTAAAGAAATTAAAGCATTATTACAAGAGATATCTGTAAACTGACTTTCACACCTCTGCTCCAAGAAAAGAAAGCCAGTCAGCTCACAAAATATGTGATTACATGATATCCTGGCCCATCCTTCACAGTGACAGCTGAAATCTGAGCAAGGCAGAAATGGAAGGTGGAATGACAGGGACAGTTCTCCATTCTTTCAGGCAAGCTTCTAATGGAATGAATACAAGAAAATGCTTACCAGTGCTATCCAGAGAACAATATATTCATCAATGAAACTGTTGAAGTACTGGTCCAAAAACAGAAGTCCTGGCCCAATAAATGCAGTGTCCTGCAGACAGATTTCACTTTTTGTCATGTGAGCCACCTATGTTAAAAAAAAAAAAAAAAAAAAGAAAAAAGAGAAAAAATTGCATTACTGCAAGATCAACGTCACCATCAGAAAACCTTCCCCTCAGCTGTGACAGGGTAGGACATCCTTAATACTCAGCTAGAGCCTGCTCTCCCTGGTTCTTGGGAAGCACTCAGGCTTCTGTTGCAAATATGTAGTAAGGCAATTTTTTTTTTCTAGTCCACTGATGAGGTTCAAAACAAAACAAAACAAAAATAAAAAAGAAAAAACAAAAAAGATAAAGATAAAAAAAGTTTCTCTCTTCATTTTAATGATTTAAGTAAATTCCTATTTCAGATATTTAATTCATAAGTCACAGCACTGCTCCTAATTCTTGAGGGAGCACAGTTAGGATGTTAAAGACAGACAGTGTATTTCTAGGAGCAAGTTAATCAAAAGAGGAAGTTGTAACTAATACATTCAACAGGAAGTATGTGTTTGCATCAGTGTCATATCTAATCTCTCTGTAGCTGCCTCAGCCCAGTTCAGTGTCTTGGTCAGAATGAAATTTGTAACACAGTGGGAGAGCAGAATGAAAAAACTTGCACAGCACTCACTGATGCAGCAAGCATTGAGCCAAGAACCAGTTCAGTTTTAGGAGGCTGAGGACTGAAACAAGATTCCTTACCACCAATTTCTGTGAGATTTTGGCATTCACAAATCCAAATGTCAAGACATACAGGCAAGAATGTTTTTCAAACAGCTGAGTTGTAGACTTTTTATAGATCATAATGGCCAGTGTGATAAGTAATCCAATGTGCAAGCCTGGTGAAAGAACGCTCGTTCCCTGAAATGCGAATGGACAGAAGATTTATCTTGGGCTTCAGTCACACAGTAAGGTCCAGATTTAATACATATTGCAAATCCCACTAAACAAAACTAGAGTTGTCAAAACTCATGTAAAGTCAGTTAGCACAATGCCAATGTGTCTTATTAGTATCCTTTGCAGTGACTACTAATCAACTTTGTAAGAAAAAAGACAGAAGAAATCCAGTACCAAGTAAAAATAAAATTTAAAAATAAAGTCTCTGCTTTAGCCATCCAACACACATATCCCTGTCTTTTTAAATGCTTAAACCAATAAAACTCATGCAATTATCTGAAATGCAAAAAATTATGGGCATAAGTTATTCAAAACTCATTCAGATTTTTAAAGTAACTTACTGCTATTGTAGATCCATTCTTTCCAACCCCTCCACCAAAGATGACACGGAAGTAATTGAAAAAAGAAAGTGTTGTTCCACACAGTATGCCAAAAACTGCAAAGAACTTCAGTTCTAAGTCCACCAAAGGCACCTCAGTAGGAAAAATAGGAGAAAGATAGTAAAATTTAAGGATAACAACAGACTGATATCTAAGTAATAACAACTACTGATACCTAAGCAATTGTTTTATTTGAACTCTTGCTTCCCCACAAACAATCTTGAGGGTGCAGTGTTTGGACATGGTTTTCTTTCTAAGGAGACAACAAATTTCTTTTAAAATGTTTAAACTAAACTTCTGACTACTTAGGTTCTGGCCTTGAAATTCAGCCGGATCTTACAAACATGCTAAGGATGATGTTCTTCAAATATTTTTACTGTATAAGCAAAAACTTGACACAGACTATTGCATAACCAAAGCATGGGAGAGGGGTGGGAGTTGGGGGGAGGATGTTCCTTTTATTTCACTATGTAGCTCAACCTTGAACCACAGGAAACACAGACACCATCTGCCCACTTTGTGTTTTGGTACATGTTACTTGTATGCTGTATCTTTGCGTTTAGAATAGTCTCCAGATACAAATTTTAATTAAAGTTACCTTTCAGAATCAATTGCAGTTTCAAGGAAACTTCCAAAGGCAGCAGAGGATTTAAAAGAAAAAAACAAAAAAACAGAAATAGTAATAAATTGAAACCACTTACTATATTTTTTTAATATAGATTGTTTTGAGATACAGCATAACCACCACAGATTTTAATACTGAAGAAAAATAAGTTATAATGAAAGTCTAATGCACCGATTTTATTTTCCAACATGAAAATAGAACAAAAGCATCTTGCAAAATGGGGAAACGAAATTGAGCTAAATGTTTCTTTGTTTCTAAGGAAACTCATTAAATTAATTTGAATTAGTTGATCTTTTATATTTAGTTTAATGGAATGGTCTAAGCTCTTCCATGTGCTATAAGCAAGCAGAACTATATATTTCTAAGACCCTAGAAAGAATGAAGATATTAGTCAAATGTCCTTGTAATCCCAACCACTAAGTGCATATTTAAAGATCAGAATACAAACCAGAGATAGGGAAATGAACAGCAAAATAATTCTTTAAATAGAGATATCTACATTTATGTCAGCTCTGACATAACTGTTAAAAATAAGTACATCTCCATCAGCATGTAGATACGGTTTACTTAACAAAAATACCATAGTTTTGTTAAAGAATTTAACCTTTAAATTTAAAACTAATGCATCCTATGAATGATTTAACTGAACAGAAATATATGTCTTACAGTAAAATGCAAAAGTAATAAAACTAGAACAAAACGTGTTCACAGCTTAAGGATCTGCAGAGTATTAGTTCCAGATCAGAGGTTTACATGTGGCAGATGGGGTCTTTTTTCCTCTATGTAGCTCTAAACATTGAGGGTAGGAAGTCACATCATTATATCTAAAATAACTACAACACAAAAATACCCTATATTTGTACAGTAAGTAAAAAGAACATTAAACCACTAATAGCTGTTGATGGTACTCACACAGAGTAGCTTCAAATATCATAGGAACTGTGAACAGTTCCCAGGAAATGAATAATCAATTCTGAATATTTAAGACACTTACTTTATAGTCCCATATTGCTGTGCCACCATATGCTGATATCAAGAGCAACATTGTTATCGCTATCTGAACTTCAGTTACATCAATTCTATGAAGAAAAACAGAGAGTTTTAGTTAAAGAAAAGGTCTCAGCTGTAAATGTAAGGCAGTGGGGATCAAAAAAACAGTGACTACAAATTATCTCCTTAAAAGTACTTTATATTACCTCCTGTATAGAAAATATGATTTTCCCTGGCTGAAAAAGATACTCTGTATGAGGCACACAACTTTGCTTAAATTAACAAAGTTAAAATTAAACATATATTCGTTACCTAGAGCAGGCTCCATATAATTTTAATATGGGGAAAATCCTTAATGAATACATTGTTAACTGAGAATTTTGTATACATTTAGAGCCTTGTTGCTGTGTAAGTATCAAATAAAACTTTAAGGCAAGCTCACAGTGAATGCAAACAAATATCTCCAATAAAAGCAACAGTATAAAAGTATGGACTGTGAAGAGCAGGGTAGGACAGAGAAGAGTTATTTAAGCCATCATATCATTAAAATTTGACACCTACAGCCTGCAAAGCATAGGGGCGGTGTTCTGAGGACTGAGTCAGTGGATAGCTAAGTGGATATGCCCTGTTTCAGAGGACATATAATTGATATCATAAAGACATTATAAAAACAGGTAGCTTTGTAGGCCCCTTAAAGCCCAGACTGTATTCCACTTTTTGTGTTCTCAGACAAGATAGCCAAACTCTGTCTGTCTGCATTTAATTGCTGAAACATTTTTGGAAGACTTAAATATATTTAAAAATATAAGCAGAAGTTCAAGGCAAAAAATAGATACTTCCAATATAGCTTAAAAATAAGTAAGTGCACACACCTAAGGCACATTTTATGCCACCAAAGTTTCTCAGATACCTGATCTCTGAACTGAAGTTCTCATCAAACAGCAGCAACGGATGTTTAAAATGCAGCATTTCTTTAAGTAGTTAGAATAAATTTGCTGTTTTAAGGCATTATAGTCACCACATACCATCTCTTGCTTAGCACATGAACTGACTGCACAGGAAGCAGTGTGTTTTTAGAGGGAGAGGAATCAACCTTTGGGTAACGGAAAACATTTATGTGATCTTGATAATCACAGGAAGATTAAACTCTTATCTTTCATTGGAAAGATGATAAAATAAGCTAAGTTTCACCACAAGCTTCAGACTCTTAGTCTTAGAAGAGCAGATGTTTAACCTGTAACTAGAGGTTGAGGTGCTCGCCGTTGCTCAAGGCCATTGGACTGGGTACCTGGACTCCTGGACTCCTTCCTACACCACTGCATTCCCTCACGTGAACCAGCTGTACCTGGTCAGCTTGCTAAGCCTCCTCTAGGTTTTTTATCTGCTCATATCACAAATTTGCTTGAAGGCAAGCAACAGAGTTTGTGCAGGGGAGAAATGGGGCAGCGCTGCTGGGAGGAATCGTTTTCTCTCTCTGCCAGGGATGAAGTGTTAACATCTGCCTAGGCCTTGCTGTAGCTGCACACTGAACTTCTTGGGTACATCATGCAAAAGCACCCATACACAGATGTTCAGAGTTTGCACCCTGTACTATGAAAACCTGGATTTCTACGCTGTGCTGCAGCTGATGTTGGCAGGAGCAGGTTCCAACAAGTTGGGTTATTTTATGTGCCAAAGTTTAGTACTTAATTTTACAGTCTTGGACTGCTGGTCACAACACAGCCCAAATCAGAGTCCAGATATTTTAATCAGACACTGTACAGTAGTCTACATAACCTGACAGTGGCACAGTACCCAGCTGCTCTGATCCTTCCTGGCCATCAGTGCTAGGACTCTCTCATCTGTCATTTGACTTTTAAATCAGGTGCTGCTAATTCAGGAACAGCATCACTGAAAGCTTCTTCCCATGTTATTACGTATTATCATATTTAGTGCAATATACTATTGCCTTCAGTTAAGACTGTCACGTGTATGTTTTAAGAGAAATAAAATTGCAAGCCTTGGAAAAACTCTGACTTGTTTTCACTAAACAAAAACAAGTTATGCTGGAGAGAAGTGGAGTCTATTTAACCTTAAACAGTAAGCATGGAATACCAGGCCATTTCAAACTGCTTGTACTACACACTATATTTATGTAGAAGCCATTAACATTTCAATGAAGAAATTTTTCTGTGGTACAGGAGTGCTTTCCTGATGCAGGAAAATCCTTCTCATAGTTTATGCAAGAATAAAAGGCACAGCAAAGCAATCATGTACACAAGATCCCAGAGCTCATGGCATAGTTTGTCTCCACTTTGTGTAGTCCATTGTCTTGTATGGAAATTATCCTATTTCCACCATCACCCTAAGGCATCTATTTTTGTTCACAGCAAAAGATGTCCTTTAAAAAATGTAGGATTGGTGGGCAGGTAGAAAATTATTGTTTGTGAGGTAAAATGCACTATCAGCAAATAAAAGAGCTCTTAATATTATCACAGCAACAGCTTCTTTTTGATACACACATTGAACAGCATGCAAGGATAGCTGGTCACTAGCCTGTGTGCCCAGTAATGCTCAGATTTGCTAAGGTGCTTCTTGCAGGTCAGAGCTAAGTAGGACAATTGCTAAGGTGACTTAGCAAGTGGCTAGGGTTATCTGAAAGATAGCATTCATCTATCACGTATTTCCAGTTTCACTGCTACAGAAGCTTCTGATCTTCTCTGCTTTTCAGAAATCATTAGTAAAGTTCAGCTTGTTGGTCAAAAATAGCAAAAGGCCATGACTAGGAAGGGGACAGCAATCCCCACACTATTAGGAATTAAATTGAAATTGTTGCCATCTACATGAACATTGTGACCTCTCCTCCCACACTGCAGTAAGAACAGATGGTATTTCTACCAAGTCATGAACAGCATCACAGCAATCACTAGAACTGTGACCTAACACAAAACCTTAAGGACAGCAAAGCCAGTATGAGCTAGATTAAAAGCAAACCCCCCACATAAATCTAGGGTCATTCTCCAAGCATTGCCATAGCTCTGTGGAACTCCTACTGCAAAGGATACAATGGTTGCAGAGTTTGTTAGAAGGAAGACTGAAGATGTCTGTGAGAGTGATACCTATCAGCAGGGGAATTTTTCTAAAAATGCATGTGCTTCAGAGTTGCCTCACCTTTAACTGTTCTATGGCTGGCAGATTACAGAGAGAGGTACTGTAGATGCTTACTCTGTCCCTACCCCTACATTTGTTTACACTTCAGCCAAGACATCTCTGGCCTAGGCCTGCATGGTGATTGCATGGATTCTGAGAACAAACCTGCAGGCAACAGAGCCAAACACAGGCAAACAAACCATAGAGAGCTAAAATCAGCTGCTAAAAGAACAAGTCCTCTGCTTGGTGTTATGCAGAGATTTAAAGCTCTTGCCAGGTAAAACAAATCTGCCAGGGTGTAAGTGAGATGAGGAAGAAGGTGAGAGAAAGAAAGGGGGAGGGGGAAAAACAAGAAGAAATTGAAATAAAGTAGCCAGCAGTCTCAGACATTGAGCCACATGTACTTCTAAAGATACCTACTTACTTTCCAAACCTGAGTGTGCCTGATACATAGGTCTGCCAGTGAGCAGAATAGAACATAAACAGTCCCACGAAACAACAGAAAAACAACCAGTTGGGATTTGTTCCTAGTCGGATTGCTATGCAGGATCCAAGGACAACAAAAACTGAAAAGCAGAAATGGACAAGTTAGTCATATACCCTCTTTTCTTGCAGTTAATAGAAAATAAATAAATAAATAAATGAATTTAAAAAAAAAAAAAATCACATTACTTTGTTTTAGTGATGTAAAATGTCCTGATATGACCGATGCTTTACTGAGCAGCAAACCTCAGGGACAGTCCTGGCAGGAGAGATCAAAACACAGGACTTCATTTCTTCCAAGTGGGGGCCCTGCCTTTTAGCATACCGTGGCCATTCTCCTCTCTTCTGGCCTTGTCATCTTAATTCCATGTGACACAAACAGCTGCAATTGAAGGGCCCAGTTCAGAGAGACTGACAGCTGCACTTTGCTGGGAAAGGAGGTGTAAAGAACGTACCAGCTCCCAAGGCAGATGTTTCAGCCATTAAGCTTTTAGGGAAGTAGAGGCATTGCCACCAATAGCAGCTAAGTTATGGAAAGTAAAACTGAGCACTGCTTACTTTTTGACAACTCCAAATCAACTTTTTTTAAACTCATTCTTCTAAAGAACATAGATTAAGTTTCTCCTAAGTGCCAGGCTGGATGCCCTGTTACCAAACTGTTTGTTCATTTGGTACCTCACTGCCAAAGCAGAATCACATACCAGCATCAGTCTTTTGGGTCGTAAAAATCCTTTATCAGACATCATCTATACCCTACTGGAAAACACAGGCTATGTATTGTAAAGAATCAATAAATATGCTCTTTCAGAATTCTTTGTTCAGTATTCAAACACCACTGCATGTGAAGATGTACAGTCAGTAAGAGCAAGGTCTGCTCTTGACCTAAGAGCAGAACCCATGTTACCCAGCATCTACCAAAGATACTTCTGAAATACTCTCCCTGATATTAATCAGGGATGCAAAGGTCAAAGGCAGCTTTGGCTGCAGTGATCAGGAGATGGTGAAGCTATCCTGAAAGAAGGGAACAAGGTGACCCTGCTCTGAGCAGAGGGTTGGACTAGATCATCTCCAGAGCTCCTTTCCAACTTCAACAAATCCATGATTAATCAGTTTCTCTTGAAAACCAGCACTTGACTGAAATGAGGATGGGACACAGTAGGTTAAGGCTACCTGTGGAAAGAGAGTCGCAACCATGATCAAAGAGCTCTCCTAGAGGAGAACTACTGTTTGTTCTTCTGGCTTGCTTCCCATCAATGGCATCCAGAGACTGGTAGATAAAAAGTCCTAATGCACCCAGGATGTATGCCCAAAAAGGTGCCTGAAAGAGATTTACATAAAAGGTCACTAGACAATTCCCAGTTTCTTAGCTGATAATCTATTTCATTAAATGTAAAATATTGTTCAGCACAAAACTCTACTGCATTGTACTATTTGTTACTTAATAGACCGACTAAATTCCCTGTGCTAGTCTGCACATGAATTGCAGTAACCACTATAATAAACTACTCCAGATATCCCAGTGCAACACAGGTCCTTCCATTTATCTAGAAAACCCAAATCCCCAAACCACTTTAACCTCTACTCTGCATCAACTGACTCATTTTTTTAACCTTAAAAGCAGTGTTTCTACAATTATTTGTACCCTTAGTGCTGAAAACTGTTTTAATCTTAAAAAAAAAAAAAAGACAAAGTAGTAGGAAGGCACTTACTAAAGTTCTCAGCAGTTTATGTGTTAGATGCTTATATAATTTGCTCAGATTTACAACATGTATGTATAAAAAACCTTTATGTTTTACTAAGCAAAGAATTCAGCTTTTAGGGAAAGAGATTCTTTTTACAACATACAAAAATTGACTATATAGGCACTGTAGGCAAGGACTTGAAGAAAATTTCCATAACCCACAGACAAAAATTCTTGTTCAAGGTAACTTTGCCTACATTTCCCTTACCTCAAAAGAAGTGTAACACATGAAATGCAAAAATAAATAAATAAATCAGCCTAAACTCATACTTCTTTTATTAGATCTTTTTTGTCCTAATGACTTTTGTTGAGTTTCAAGTTACTGTACAGCTATAATTACGAAGACTGCTGATCCAAGTCTGTCTGCATTAGCTTCTGATGAGACAAATGAAAGCAACGATCCCTTCAGACTCCAAAACTAGCTCATTGACAATCTGGAAAGAGAGGTAGTAGTTTTCAACCTCTTCCCAATAATGTTATCTATTCAGTAATACCTGTAGCAGATGCATCTGTATCCCCACAGTTGTGAAGAAGGGAAGAAGATCCTAGTTAAAACAGGGGAACGGGTGTCTGAGAGGTTTTAGAAACACCATCTGGAACATTTTATCCCAAGGCTCTCAGTTCAAATCAAACCTAAGTGGTAACAACCACAGATCACTCATGATCAGCTACTCATTTAGCAGTTTCAGTGAATGCTCTAATGGCAAATTGGTAAAATCCAAAGCCCCAGAGGTACACAGAGGTTTCTGAAGTTCCAAATGACCACAGATTCTGTCTGCTACTTATCCTCTCAATACAGCTACAGCTGCCATCTCCTCTGCCTGCTCAAATGCCTGGCCTTCCATCCAGGGATGTCCCCGGCCAGCTTCCCACACTGGACCCATGCAGTTTGCAAATTAGAGAAGTGGGAGCACTTGAGAATGCTGACATGGCTGACAGACTCAGCAGAAAGGTCAGGAGACTCCAAATAATCATCAGCTTTTCACTGATGAAGTGTTTATTATCTCTGCCCAAAGTTATATCCTGTCTGAGCAAATGTATTATTTGGCCAGCACTAGATGCTATTGCCATGGAACTAGAGAACACAGACCTGGTGGAGGGTGGGAGGGAGAGAAGGCTTCTCCACTTCAGTGAAAAATAATGACTGAAAGATGATACAGCCTCAGAATCTTGTCAAACACAGATCTGGTACAGCAGGTCTGGTCATCTACTGAACCAGAGGGCGTCAAAACAAAACAACGTTCATGTAGTGTTTGGCAGGAATGTGTGGTATGCCTCTCCTTCAGGAAAAAGCAGAGACTGATTGAGCAGTGAGTCCTCATCCTTCTGCTCCTGTGATTCCGCACCATGGAAGAGTGTGGACAGCTGCAGAAGACTAGGTGTGCCAAGAAGATCCTTTACCATGAATTTCAAGCAAAGCCTCAAGCTCAGAGGGTCCAACAGCCCAAACTTATGCAACATATGAAAATTCAGCCCCTCTGAATTACTCATGCTTAGTCATAATCTTGTTTCCTCAATCCAACGAACAGCAACTAATTTCATTCTAGTTTACACAGCCCTCTCTAACATATCAGAAGAGACACATTTTTACTATTAGACTTCCTCCCTCTTTTCCCAAAACATGGCTGTTTAAGCCAGAATTACAAAAAGGGGACAGGGCAGGGAGAAAAAAACAAAAATAGAAATAACAGTCATGCTATAGCTTAAGTTCATTTCACTCACACCAGAGTTTCTCTGTATTCCTTTAGCATCCTTCTCTCCCCAACAACCTCCCATCCTTCTGTGCTGGGATTCCTGAACCTTCACTGCCTTCCTTTATGCCAAACACTTCCTTCTTCCATTCACCACTGAGTTGTCTGTTCTTTACTCGTGGATATTAACAGGATTCCCCACCCCACTCAGTGCTTCATCTCTCTCTCCTCTCTCAGCTCAGGGACTTAATCCTTCTTCTTTCACACTCCCATGTCTACAGTTCATTCCAGCTGCTACAGTTCACCTTCTTTTCTACTTCATTATTCCCTCTCCAACAAAGCTCAGTTGTACCCTTGCCATTGAAATAATGTCACGTCTGTCAATATATTCTCCTCCTTTCTCCCTCTGACAGGAAAAAAATGAAGACCATCCCTTGAATGTGTCGATATTTGCTTTGTTTAGTGTTGTTTTGGGGGTTTTGGTTGTTTTTTTGGTGTTTTTTTAATTATTATTTGTTTCTTTGTTATTTTCTTTTTTTTTTTTTTTTTTTAAGAGTTTTAAAAAGAAAGATAGAAAAGCAGACACAGCACCTTGCCAATGTTCCTCTCCCTTCAAGCTGCTAATAGCAGAGCTAGCTGGGGCCACCTAAACACTCCCCTTCTTTTCAGACCCCCTTAATGAATGGCTTTCTAAATAGCATGTTTCAGCAAGGTATACAATCCTTTTATAAGTGCACTAAACCATTTTTTAAGCAATTCTACCAAGCCAGCCATATCAAACCTCCTTTCTCTCCCCAGCTCTGCTCTCTGCACCAGAACCCTTGAGCCCCTGCTCCCTTTCAACATCACTCTCCAAACTGCCAAGCTGTAATTGCTTTTCTCTTCCTGTCTTCCTCTGTTCCTGGTAATCTCCATGAAATTACAGACAGCAGAAATGTAGATCTTACAAAAACCCAGTGAATAAGACTTTTACTGTCATCAGTATGAAGGGCCCTTTGCTTAAATCCTGTATTATTGTATTTTTCTTTTCTTTTTTTTTTTTAGATATAAATGAAATACAAAATAACAGTAAAGTCCTGTCCTAAATTTCTAGAATTCTGTAGATTTCAGAGAGACCTGTGGCTGAGCTCAAAGCATTATCAAAGCCAGTCTCCTCCATGAGCAACCATGAAAGTGGCAGGATCAGTTTCCTTTCTTCCTTTTAATAAGGTAGAGAATTATGCTTTGCCATTGTTCTTCCTAGTGTTGATGCAAAAATAAATGAATAAACATTCAGTTTTCCATGGAACAGGAAGGGATAACAAGAGATCCATGATTCATGGTAAAAACTTATAAAAAAACTGCAAGTTTATAAAACTTATAAAGTAACTGCAAATACTTCATATTTATATGAAGCATATACTTCAGTCAGCTTGCAGGAAACCAAAACATTTCACTGTGAAATGGAGGGGATAAAATGGAAATCCTCACCCAAGAAGTACTCCTTTTTACACTCCAATGCTGCCAACACACACTGTTAAAAAAAAAAAAAAAAAAAAAAAAAAAAAAAAAAAAAAGGGAGGGAAGGGAATAAGGGGGAGAAGGAAAAAAAAAAGGGTGGGAAGGAAGAAAAAAACAGGGGGAACAGAGCAAAGCAGCCTGCAGTCAAAGTGAAGAAGATACTTAAAGTCACAGAACATGAAATGTGAAAGTAGCATCTTCCTTACCACCACACTTCATGCAGCAGTCCCATATATTATTTCTACAGATTGCTGGCCTAAGTTACACAGAGAAGGACAGTGGACAAAGACCTAATGAAAAACTACACACATGGACTTTAGTTACAAGTCTGCTAAAGCCTTTAGCTAAAAGTAAGAAGGCTCATGTTGAAATGTGCATTTACAGAAGATGATGATACAACCCATGCTCCTACTAGACAAGAAGACAGCACTGAAGCAGACGATATTTTATAAACAAAAACTTATCATGAGAGTAAGTAACAAACTAGCTTTTAATGGGTAGTGATGCTGATTACAAGAAAAAGAACAGTGTATAGGGAAAGCAGAGAACAAGGGAGTTTTGTATGTTTGCAGATCTGAAATGTAGTGTGTCTGCATAAAATGTTATTAAATTGTGAAATTCACTGTAATAGGGCATAATAGAAGCTGAAATAACAAACAGGTTCAAAGCAAATAATTCAAAAGGCAAAGTCATGAGGCAGAAGGTATCTGTGGGAAAATACATCTATCAGTTGCTGCTCTAGCAAGTAACATGAGTAGAGTCTCTCGCTGAGAAACCCTTAAACCACAGTCTTTTGGCAGCTGGAAGGGTATACTGGGGAAAGATCTTTTTTTCTAAGCAGCTGCTATCAGCTAGTCTCCATGGGATTTTAACTACCAGTCTTTCTTGTTTTGCACTATTTATACAAACATCAAGATTTCATTGTTTCCAATAAAGGACTAACAGAAACTGCACACTGAGGATTAGTCAGGGAAAAAACCCCACACCACCAACCACACAAATCAACTCATTAAAAACCCCCACCTAAAACCAAAACTCACTTGTTATTTTATCTGAGTCTTCTACTCAATGCTCCTACATTTCCACTATCAGAATATAACAAGTTCCAGTTAGTCCATCAGGTAATCAAGAATTGTTTATGAGTGGAAGAGGTGGCTTGGCAGTATAGAGAGGGGACGTTGAAGTGCATGATGCTATTAATAGTTCAGTCTGCAATACAATCAACTTTAACATCGTTTTCAGTTCCACCTTCTGCCTAGCCCTTCCAGCCTACACATCCAGTTGTAAATTACAAAGCAGGTATTACCATAAGAAAAATGGCACAGGTTGCCCAGGGAGGTAGTTGAGGCCTCATCCCTGAAGATACTCAAGGTGAGGCTTGACGAGGCTCTCAGCAAACTGATCTAGTTGAGAGTGTCCATGCTTGCTGCAGGGGGGTTGGACTAGATACCTTCCAACCCAAATTAGTCTATTATTCTATTAGTGTTGCAACAGTTTCAGTTTTTTTGAAGAAGCCATCCAGTAAGGTGACATCTTAGATGGAAGTCATCAAACAAGCAAAAAAGAGAGATGGATGCCCTAAGTGATGCAGCAAGAGAAAGTGGAGGCTCTTCTCACAGCACAGAGACAACAAAAACCCAATAGAAAAAGGAGTCTGGCTTTACACTATGTTATAAATGATATACCAACACCTGAACTTAGAAGTTAAGCCCAAACTGTAAGTTCTTAGAAAATTCAGCTTCCACAAGTAAAAAAACCCAACCAAACAGTAAAGTTCCTAAAACTCAATCAAAGCTTTCCTGGAACGAATAGTTTCATTTATCTTTTTGTACCAGAGTCCTCATGGGAAAAAATAAAACTTACTTTCTCTTTTTGTGTTTTTTCTTTTTTTTTTCTGAATAGCAAAGAGAAAAAGCAACAATGGACATTCAGACACATAGCTGTGACACAGTACGTATTTACATCATAAAATCAAGCTAAAGATAGCAGTTCTACAAGCATTTTAATTCCAAGAGTGCCACCAGAAGACAATCTGTGGTTTCCAAATATTCACTTCCATCCTCCACTGTCTGCAATGCCACAGAGTGCCTCTGTGTAAGTGATGCAAATCAGGAAAGGGATTAGGGTTACAGCAAAGCAAAATCAATTTTGGGATGGATCAGCTTCCCAATATGTCTGCCACAAACACATCTGATAACCTAACGAAAAATGCAGCTACACAAATCAAAGGCTGCTTCTGTCAACAAGAATACTCACCAAAGTGTATCTAAGTTACTAAAAAACCTCAGCCAACCACAATCTCTACCATTAGGATTTAAGCCCATCAAAAGACAAGAAAAAAAAAAGCAGTCCCCCTTGAAGATATTTTACTTACACAAAGCAATTTTCCCCTGATATTTCCCACCCTAACTACCATAAATACTCCACACTGGGAAACTTGTAGCAGGCTGGGAAGCTCTGACAGAGCTCCTTAAATCATCAGTGAAACTGTTGGCAACCCAGTTTAAGCAATAGCAGCAACAGCCCGCATTAACCAGCCTGTTTCCCCTTTGGATGGTAAAGCCATTACACGTTTTCCACCTGAGGTCGGGAAGCATCTGAGCTCCTGGCAGATAACACATTTGCAACCGAACCTTTATCATGAGCTAAACAAAGCTGAAATGGCCTCAGCTCTGCCCCACTCCTGGACACATCCTACACTGTCTTTCCTGGCTAGCAGCTCTTTCAACCTTCACGACCCCTCTGTTCCAGCCGGGGTGTTGACACAGCTTTTATCTCCTTCCCAGCAAGCTGCCCGAGCAAGGCACACGTGTGGGAGACGAGATGGTCCCTGGAGGAGGCTAAGAGTCCCAGGCACCAGGCTAAGCCTTCCTACACCTTTGCTCCACAGCATCCAGCACAACCAAGCACCCTGTCAAAGTCCTTTCCCCAGGGGGACCCCTGGTCAGCAAAGCGCGGAGGAGGCGATGGTGGGAACACACCCATCCCATCCCATCCCGTCCCGTCCCGTCCCGTCCCATCCCATCCCTGCCACCCCCACAGCACTCCGGCATCCACAGCTTCATCTCTCAAGCTGCCAGTCTCACGTTTAACCAAGGCATGACCGCCCCAATCGCCATTCTCAACCCGCGTCGCTACTTCACCCCTCCCTCCCAAGGGAAAGCCCCCGCCCATGTGTCACCGCACCGCACCCTCAACACTCCGGGCACTTTTAGGAGGCCCCGGGGTGGCACCCGCACACCGGGCCGAGCCGCGGTAGCAGCCAGCCGGGGAGGGGGGGTGGGTCGTGGGTGGGTGTCCAGTGACCCCACCGTGGGGAAGTGGCCGGGGAAGGGCGAGGGCGAGGCGGTGGCAGGCAGGGGAAAAGGGTGAGGCTGCGGGGGGAGAGGCAGCGTGGAGCCGTGGCGTGGCGGTACCTGCTCGGTGGCGCTGGGGCAGAATGCGATGAGCGGCAGCGCCGTCAGACAGTTCAGCAGGAGGCCGCCCAGGGTGATGGCGTTGGGGGCCAGCCCCAGCGGGACCCGCTCCACCAGCCAGGCCCAATAGGGCTGCAGCCACGGCTCCAGCAGCGAGCACCCGGACGCGCTGTAGCGGTGCTGTTCCAGGCGCTTCAGCTGCGCCGGGCTGAGAGGCGCGGGCAGAACCCACGGCACCGCCATGCCGGCCTTCGCCGCGCACCGGACGGGTCCGGGGTCGGGGTCGGGACGCCGCCACCTCTGCTGCCGCCGCCGGTCGGGCGGGGCGGGGCTGCGCTGAGGGCAGCGGCGGGAGGCGGAAGAGGCCGACGCCCAGCAGCGGCCCTGCCGGGGGGGAGCCACTGCCCCGGCGACCACCAAGGCGGGGCGGCAGCCCTCGGTTCCTTCAGCCCGAGGCTGGAGTCCTTCCGCCGTCCCGTTTCTGGGAGGGTTGCCCTGGCTGTGGCGGCTTCACCATCCCTGCGTCACTGTGAGGGAATGGGGAACCCCCGGCGGCGTGGGGAGACCACGGTGGTCGAGGGCGTGCACCCCGGGGGGGGGAGGCTGGGGCTGGGGCTGGGGCTGTCCGCCTGCTTCCCGCCTGCCTCCATTTCCCCAAGCCCCTGAGCAGTCTCTGCTGCTGGGGCCTGTTGGGTTTGAGCCGAGTGTCATCGCTGCTGGGTGCGGGCAGGGTGGGTTAAATGTCCCGTTCCCCTGAGATTTTCTTTACTCGTTTTCTTTTGGCAGCCCTCAAAGTGCAGCAGGTGTCTGGGGAGGTCTGATGCCAGAGCAGGGCATAAAAGCGGGGCTGGGGTGAGCTCCCTGCAGGACACCACAGGCAGGGTGTTGGTGGGACACCCAAACAGTGTGTCATGCAGGACTGCCTTCACCCTCTTGAAGGGTGCTCCTCCTTGGAAAAGGCTCTTCAAAACTAATAACACCTTTCCAGAACTTGTAGCATGTTGAACTGTTGGAATTGGTCACCCGAGGGATTTAGGTGTGTCCCTGACTGTCTGGGAAGGTACAGGAATGTTGCCAAGGAAAGGTGTGCACCGTGGAAGCTGTATGAAAATGAAAGTATAAAATATAACCTTTAACAAGTATATTCTCAAGTGGCATCTTAGACTCAGGAATGTTTTTTAAACTTTATGGTGACCTAAAGGCCGCAGCTTTCTAACCAGACAGAACAGCTTCCTCAGCAGAACATTTCCTGTTACACAGATTGAGTTGATTCGCTTGATCTGGTAAAGCTAATGCATGCATTTATTTATTTTAGTGCCATTTTCTACTGCTACTGTCAGAAATGAGTGATGAATGCAAAAGGGTAGTTTCAAAATCCCTTGGTGTGATCTGTGCACTCCAAGTGCTTAATTTACAGATGTTCTTAATTTACAGATCAGTAAACACAGTATGATGTGTCGATTGGGATTAGGGGCCAAAACAGAGAAGAGAGGAACTGGACAGTAAAGAAAAGGGCAATTCATAATCTAATAAAAAAAGATTCAGTAACAACTGTGTAGAGAATGGCAAGAAGGAAGTGTGATAATTAGATTACTTAGATCCCCAGTCCACTAGAATCGCTGAATTCGGAAAAGGTAAAATGGTTTCTTTTAATACCCTTTGCATCACTGTGGTTGATGAACATAATGGTACTGGTATTTATGGAGAGATTACTCCAGCTCTTTGTGAAACCCAGAGGAAAAGAATTGAAATCATATTAGGAAAAGAAATGTGGGGGGAAGTAAATGGTGTAATAAGTGAGGGCCCAATGAGTAGGGGTAGAAATGGATTTCCTACTGAATTTATCAGTGATCTTGGAGAAGGATTTGCTTTAAGTTTAGAAGTATTCAGCAACAAAGCATAGGACAAGAGAACACACCATTTGAAGTCTTGTGTGTTTAGACTTCCAGCACCTTCTCAATATTAAGGATATGCTTTTGCTTCCAACTGCTCTGTGCTTTAGCAAAGCAGCAGCTTTACTTGTCAGTCAGGAAAGCAGGCCATGAAAATCAAGTGACAGTAAGTACCCTGTGCTTAAAATAGATTGCCTTTTGCTCCAGAATCCAAAATGCAACAAAAGACATTCATAAAGTAAGTCTGCCTCCACAATGCTCTGTAAAAGAAAGCAATACTATGCTGTTTTGTTTTGGTTTTGTTTTTTTTTTTTACTTTTTTCCCCCCTTTTCTTTTTTTTCTGCTTTTTTTTTTTTTTTTTTTTTTTTTTTTTTCTTAAAAGGAAATGCAGGAAGCTCGAAACATCTTTTAAAAGGAACATGTCAACATTTTTCTAACTCTCCTTATAAACCACGAACCCCTATTTAAACGTTCTTTAAAAACTTTGCATGTGGTTTTTCTCTTCCCCTTTCTGTATTTGTGATATTGTTTCCAGTGAGAGAAAAATGGGCTCACACTGACCATAATCTTTCAGTGCAAACAGGTAACTATGATGCCTGTGTCAAGCTCCACGTACAGCAGTTTGAGAATGAATCCATATTTATACAACAATAAAATTTACATGCCAAATGCCCTTACCATGGGCAAGGAGATTAAGGCAAGAGAAGACAAACTATTTCCCTCTGGCTTCATTAAAAATAAACCCTTTCTTTTATTAACTTTGAATCTTGTTTCAATGTGTGTATAAACATGTTTGAATCTGCCTTCTTACTCCAAGTAATAACTATCCTTGTTCCATTTAAGTTAAACTGAACACTAAAGCAGAGCTTTAAAAAAACCTAAAAAACCAGATATGTGAAAGTGGGCAGAAAAGAAAATTTTTATGAAAGGTGCCACTGAACTATAACCTCAGCACGTACTAGTAGATCAAGACTGTACATAGGAAACATAAGTAATGCAACTAGCTGATGACTTAAACTGTTTTCACGTATTTTGAGACATCAAGGAACACAGCCAAGAGCCATAAAAGCTCTCCTAGTTTCTCCTGGAGCTTTTGTGTTTCACTGTTATTTTTATCTTTTATGACCATGTTTTATTTGCTGTCCTCTGTTACTCCTAAGACTCTTTCAGGTTCACTGATTTCCTGGAAATTTCCTGTGAGCTGACTTTGGAGATATTTCTTCTTGTGACATTGTGCCATGTCTTCCACAGCATGATACTCTGCTGCTTCTGTCCTCTCTAGGTTGTTCTGTCTGTAGATTTTGTTGTCTTTGGTATGTCTTTATTTTCCCAAGCTGTTATTAACTGCAGATTTAATTAGCATTTTCTTACCTCTGTGGTTTTGGTGACTTTATTTCATCTATCAAACACCACCCCTGGAGAATCCCATTAGGGAAGTCATCATAAATCAAAACTTTATGTTTTGTAATCCTCTATGTAAGATTCTGCAGCCTGTGTTAGATCTACTAGAAATCTCTTTCCTATCCCACCCCATCCCATCCTATCATTCCTCTCTGAGTAATTTTCAATTAATTTTTAACCCAGAGGCTTAGCTGGGCAGCACAGTTAGTGAGAGTATGAATTTATAGCACACCACTGCCCACTCATTTCAATTCCCAATACCTTCCCATTGGCATGGTGCCTCTCAAGCCTGAGGGACAGCCAATGGCAAATCCTGGGCAACACAGCTGGGAGGGAATTAAGGGCATCTGAATATAACACTTACCATTCACACAGTGAAAAGTAGCTTAGTTCAGCTTGTCTTCTAACACTGCTGGCATCTGGTGGAAATTAGGGTAGCTAATTCCATCAGCAGAGAGCCTACAGAAGCTGAGATTTATACTGGCTTTCAGATTATTAGGTATGGTATATTAAGCCTGAGGAGGCAGATAGATACATAAGCTTGAATCTGTAAACATCATTGCATACAAAGTGCAGATGGTGATGTCTGTCTTTTTGGGCTTACTGGGAAGCACAAACTCACAATAATTATAGGTTTTGGTGCTGATTTTGATGTATCTCAACAGGATGGTATTTTAAATGAGGGCCATGTGCTTAGATGCTTAAACCTGCATGGCATATATTCAAACTGACCCTCTCCCACATCCTTCTGTGCTTCAAAACAGATGGAGACCTTATTCACAGTTGGAATACATAATAAATAGAAATATCCTTCATGAAATTTTCTTCTCTGTGGACTTGTTGCCTTCTTTCATGTGTAGGTGTGAATGAATGTGTAGGAGAGAATTGATTTTGGCAGGAGCAGGTGGGAGGGTGTCCAGGATCACTGGGAATGGAGAATTGCTATCTTGCACAGATGGCAGCACAGAAGAAATCACGAAGATAGAAAGGAAAGAATAAAGGAAAAGGATCTGAGAGCGAATAAGTTTTACAGAATGAAGTGAGAAAATGCATTCAGGTCCCCAAAGTGAAAGAAGTGGTAACTGAGGTGCAAGAACACTGGTTCAGCAGTGGCATTTCATAGTAACACATTCTTTTATTTTTTCATAATTACTGACTGCTGAATGTTTGAAAATGTACCAGCATCGAATAACCACCCTGTAATGTCCTACTGGTCTAGGTAGACTTTTATACCTACACACCGTAATTTGATATCAATCATTAGTAAGCACATAACCTACCCTGTCAATACAGTCAGTCTGAGAACTAGTCAGTGACAGAGCACTAGGGAATTGGCAGCCTGGCCAAATTATGTGTGACCTTGTGTCTCACATGCTTCAGAGTTTGCTGGAGACTTACAGACAAGTTTCTCTACTCCTGAAATACTTGGAGGTTAATGATACTAAAGTTGAAAAAGTAATGTTGTCATTTTACCTTATCTAAGGCTGGTTTGTCTTGCATGGTAAACTAACTAGCAATATGGTCTGAGTCCCTCTTATGTTTTGATACCCTACAAGAGCTCCATGAATTGCTGAGAAAGGAGGCAGATCCAGAATGATGAAAGCTGACAAGGTTGGCATTAATAATATTTAAATACTGAAAACATGTAGATACAAAATTTGCATGTAACTATGAAACTATGACATTTATCTTCCTTTACTTTCCATGTTGTGTATTTGAAATGTAAATCCACTGTATTAAGTGACTGTTGATACTGTTTTCCACTTAATGTGGTGGGCACAAGTTCCTGCTTTACAGTATTTGGAAATTAAACAAGAAATGTCATGAGACAGAACCCTCCCCGCTCCCAGAAAAAAAACAAACAAAAAACAAAGAACTTGATCGATCTTAAGCACTTCACATTTATTGTACATTAAATAAAACAATTTCAGTTCCATTGAGAGACTGGCTTAGGACAACAAAACTTCTAAAACAGATATGTTCAGCTTAAATGATCATTAAGTACATATTATTAATTGCTTTATAGTAAAACCATGTTCAGTTCAACAGTTGTCAGTGAATAAGGTGAATAAGATACATTATCAAAGAGGTATGTTCCAAGGGTCTTATTGCACGGCTGCTAGCTAATCCATGTACTTTCAGTCTGAGAAAGATATGCTTGGTACCAACTGAGTACAAAGTCTGACTGCCTCCTCCTGGTTATTACACAGCTTCTCCTCTTTACTCATTAAAAAAACAAAACAATATCAAACAGAAAATAAAGCTGAACATTACAAAATGCGTGTTGTCTTCAGTTCAGTTCATTTCAACCCCAAAGCAATCCATGCGTATTCTTTCTTTTCAGTAAGAGCAGGTAGGGAAAACAAAACAAAAGAGAAGGAAAAAAGAAAAAGAAAAAGAAACTCCCAACCACATGTTTGTTCTGTTACAGCAAGAACTAAAATTCTGTAATTCTGCTACCAATTTCCAGTGCAGTGGGAGGAAACACTGTGGATGGACTCTCACTTTCTCTCAGTTTTGTCTGCCTGTACTTCACGCAGGTATGAATCAAGGATATGTGGAGGCACTCCATCCATCAATAGTCTGAAGAACGAAAGCCCACCTACAAACAAGGCATAAGACAATCTTAAGGTTGAAGGTCCCTGGAGAAATAACTTTGTACCTTTATTTTCTGGTGCAAGTGACAGAGATTTAAACAGTCCTTATTCCATACTTCATTTTGAGATGTGATAAAATTAAACCCTGTTCAAAAGTCCAGCATGAGGATTAAACATTTTTTAATCTCTCCACTATACAGAAATTTCCTGTCCTCTTGTGCAGGGTGAGTTTTTAGGATGTCATATATTCAGTCATTTATCTCACCATATGCAGTAGAGTGTGATAAACTTTACCTCAAATTGACCCTCCTGGATTTCCATCAGGCTGGATGGGCTATAGTCAAGGATGGAAGTCAGCCCAGAGGGAACAATGTGGGAAACATCTGACTGTGCTGAGTTGTGGAAAATACGCACAGACATTCAAAGTATTCTAGTGTTAGGTATTGTAATGGTTTATAAGCACTTAGCAAAATATTTACCATGTTGCCTGAAAATAACAGGTGGCATGACATATGTACAAGAATCATATGAAAAAAAAAAGCCAGGGTTTTAGATACATGTGCCTTTAGACTCCAGAGAGATGGATGGAAGTTGAAATTTCAATATCTGGGAAAGTCTGAACAATGAGTTTGGTTTTGCTTCTGAATGAAAATCAGGCCACACGGAATCACCTTGGATGCAGGTGCTTACTCCCTGAAAGCTCAAGGTTTTTCCAGAACTTGAACTCTTGGTATATGATCTCAAAGCTGCAGGAGGTTCTGCACCAATCCATAGAGGAGACTTACTCCACACTTGAGGTCATTGCCTTCCTTAGCTGTGGCAGTGAATGTCCATGTTCATAAGCCCTGCTGACAAATGGGGCCTTCTGTATTCAGTGTTTCCTCCAGCCCTGCCAAAGCTTTGTTGCTTGTCCCTGTGAGACTGAAATTGAGCCTCTTTTTTTTTTTTTTTTTTTTTTTTTTTTTTTTTTTTTTTCCCTCCACAGTTTCCAGTTTTATGATGGTTGGAGTTAATATTCAGCAAACTGCTATCAGAAGTAGCATTCTCAGCTTTTTAGGTTTACGTGCTTTATGACTGTGGCTTTACCACCATGAGTAAGAAAACTGAACTAGAAACCAGAACGTATGAGAAAGCCAGTGGAAGTACTCAATGTTTTCTTTGGTGTTCTGGAAAAATGGACAAGATAAAAGATATTTGAAGAACTTTCCGGAACCTTAGCAATTCAAGACAAAGTAGTTATTTCACTGCCCAGAAAAAAACATGTATGTAATGTCTGATAGACCATCCAGGACAACTGGTATCCTACTGATGCAAAAGCAGTAATTCAATGTAAATAATCCAAATTAGGAGTGAAATTTCATGCCATCTGAAACAAAATGTGGAAACTAATAGACACATGAGTATGTGAACTTCCTTGAAGTGAAATGACATTTAGAAGGAACAATGGGAAAAAGAAAAATATTTTTCTAAAAACATGAGATTCCACCCTTTCTCAAGGTGAAAGGAGGCGTTTGTTGTCAGAAAGCTATGTACCATTATTATTCCTCTTACAAAACTCCATGAGTATTGTATTCTGCAAGTTGCAAACCCAAGTGCTAGTAACCACACTTACCTTTGGAGCCTTTTCTGGAACAGAGCAAAAGCTTTAAAGCAAAAGCACATTGCCAAGATGAAGATATCACTGTCTCTGAATGCTCCAGCTAAATGAAACTGAGCTGATACTTACATACAGCATTTATCCTGAGTACAGATTTTAGGCATTTGTAACCTTATTAACAAAAGAATTAATCCAGTAAAGTGCCATTAGTTACTAGTGGTTATGAGACTGTTATCCCATTTAACACCATAATTGTTGCAGAACTGTTTGTTCCTGACTTTAGGTAGATGCATGATACAGACAAAAAAAAAAAAAAAAAAAAAAAAAAAAAAAAAAAAAAAAAAAAAAAAAAAAGCATGCTTTTTGGCATTCTAGTCAACTCACATAGTGCAAGTTGCGATACAAAGAATTCATTTTTAGATTGTATTAACCGTAGAGAGGTATATTCCTATATGAGTCTATCTGCATGTAAATGCAAAATTCTTTTTTATTGCTTGCATCTTACTCATGCTAATTAATCGTGCTGACTCCTGCACTGTTAAATTCCATTGAAACATGCACTATTAGAAGGCAGTGAGATATACTACTAATAGGAATAGCATTAACAAGCAATTATTGTTAAAATCTGTACTTATATGCATTAAAACTTTTATGCTACTCATTTTAGAAAACATTTTCATTAAGTGAAATAATGAAAATCATGCCATACTAGGCAGACATTGTATGACGTGTAAACAGACATAAGCTTCATATGCAAGAACCATATGAAAGCTTACCTTAGATGACAATATACATTCAAAAATCCTTACTGTTGTGCTAAGGGAGAGAGAGAAAGAGAAGTAACAATTTAATCACAAACACAAAAGTAGAGAGAAAATGTTGAGTGAAATTATGCTTATCATTATGTCAACACAATGTTTTAATCCTTAGTCATGTAAAATATGTGGGAACAGAAGCACATGAAGAGTAAAAGGTAGGGGTCCAGTTATACTTCAAAACTATCATTAATATGTGAAAACTGTATTAATATGTACACGTAGCTATAAATACTGTAATTAGTCTAAACTATGGATTGGAACCAAATTAGGCAACTGAACTTTATGATAAAAACTTCCAAATGTAGCTTCAAAGAAGCAAACATATATATATATATATATATATATACAAATACAGTCTTTTCCACTGGGGAAAAGAAGCACACACATAACACTGAAGCATTATATATATATATATGTTGAAATTCTATAAGGCAAAATAATCAAGTACAGACTAACTGCATACCTGTAAACTAAAGTATGTACTTTGTCACATATCCACCTTTACATCACTTAAACCATGCCATTTACTCAGTAGGAACCCTTACCTTCAATTGAACATTTTGACTTTATAAAACACCTGTATATATATATACGTTTATATATGTGTATGTATGTAAAATTACTCCACTTTGAACCAATTGTAGCCTTTTAAAAAATATATTAAGATTTTCAAAAACATTATCTAGCCTGATTTCTTACATATTTTGGGTCTGAAATAGTAAATTTGGATGCATGATATAATGCAGACTGGTTTCTGGGCATTTCTATTATTTTAAAATTGCACTGTCAATATTGTTAGTTTGGGCAAGTTTACAAGAAACATATTTCTGTACTAAGAGGCAAATTTTCTGAGCCCAACGGAACATAAATTTAAAATAAGTTCTAGAGGAAATGAAGTAAAATTATATGCTTATAAGAAAAAGTTTTCAATGATTTCAGTTGGATCAAGATTTCATCCTTAGATTGTGAAGGTTAAATTCAGGTATGGATTATCATTCTAAGTGCTAATTAGTAACCAAAGACTAATCTGTAATAAAGAATGGCTTTCAAGCACAACAAATGACTTTTTGATATTTCTGTTATTTTGATAATTCTATAAACTGAGAGTGGATTTTTTGAGATGCACACTTCTGTCTCCTGGAAAGATCTAAATTTTCTGGGCAAAGGTGCTCACCACAGTCATTAAATAAATTCTATGTAGGTGCAGGTAGTTCTATGCCCATTGGCATAGTGCCTAAAATCATTGTAACTCTGATGTTAAATATCCATAGTCTTGATTAATTTGGCCTTCATTTCTCATGTGACATAGACATAGTATGCCATGAGACACTAGCTAGCTTAATCTAAGAAAACCAAATAAATACACACTTTGCATGCAGAAAATGCGTTTGCATGTGGTAAGAAAGGAAGGCAATGAAATGGAATGTCCAGAGGAGTATGCTTATTATAAACCTGATCTTCCCCCGGCAAGAAGAATGGTTCTCCTGGCTTAATTACTCCATCATATATCACTGTAGAATTAGAATATTTATAGTAATATTTATTTGCATTTGAAAGTCTTCCCAGTTGATCTTAACACTTTAAAAAACAATATTTGTCATGCATCATTTTCAATATCATCAACCTGTTAGAGTGATCACCAACTTTGATTTTTCTCTTAAGATAAACATTCTCCAAACCCATTTATTTCATGATAACAGAAGCGTGGTACTTCATCTGAATTTTTTTCACTGACCTCAGGGAAGCTGATTTCTTACTGCTTGTATTGGAAGATTTACATACATATTTAGGGATCTTCCTCAACAGACTTCGAAGAGATATACATTATTTTCCATAGATGGAATACAATATTTTCCATAGATCCATAAGATGAATATGAGACATTTATAATGAGATTGTGTATGCATCATCTTTCAAGATATATGAGGTAGAGTCACTGTTTTCTCTAAGATCTATTACATTCTTTTTTATAGCACATTTGTATTTATTTTAAAAAGCCATTTGCAATTGGGCTGAGCAGCTCATTTAATTACCATCTTAAGTTCACTCAGCAAAACTTAAAAAAAGGAACAAATTACTGTCTACCTGAAATAATATTAGTATGTACAAAACCTTTTTTGGAGGACAGAATAAGGCTTTATTATTTTTCTTACTATGCTCATAAATATCACTAAAACTTTTCCAGGAAATTAATATTAAATTTAGTAACAACTAATTTTACATCTATAATCATGTAAGCAACTAGCTAAAAAAAGTCAAAAATGGTAGCACACTAAGAGTATTCAGAGCCAGTGTATTTATAGCTACTCAGTTGTTCAAATACTATGCAAAATAAGAAATCCTTGACTGTTCTGTGAGTAGTTCTATGACATTTCTAGGACTGAACATACATAGATGCGTTATTTCAGACTTTCAATACCTTGGAAATAGGTGGAAAAAAGAAATTTTAGCCAAAGAAAAGAACATTCACTTACTAGAACATATCCTGTTGCATAGCATAGAGCTTTTTAGCATGACTTACTATCCACAGATCTGTAATAACAGCACCATATCTAGCACATTCACCAGACAGGTAGCATAGCCTTGAGTGTGTTGGTCTTATTCAGTCGGCATTTAACTGTATCACGTTATTTGACAAACCCAGAACTTGACTGTTATTTACTGCAATAAAGCTGAACTATTTTAAAACAGCACATATGGAAACACACACACTGCAGTCCATTTCCAGTGAGTCAGAGATCCACAAGTCTTGGCTCTGCATCAGCTTCATGAGCAGTCATCCAAACCCCTCCTAAATGAACAAGCAGGCTGGGAAACTTAAGAGAATGATAGTTCTACGTGTAGGTCAATAGAGGAGTGAAAACAAGATGTAATGATGTTTTTATGCTTCGGCTGTTTAATACTCGTTTGTATTTGTCTGTATCATATAGCAAACCCTGAGCCTACCCTGGTTTGCCCAGCTACAGCTGCTGTATTCACTTAATCCTATTCCCTTTGCATTCATCAGTTGAACTGCCAGAGTCAGCACTGAACCCCTACAGCAGCTGTCCTGGGCTTAAGCCCTACAAATCACCAGTCCAAGCAGTCTTCAGAAAGGAGGCTGACATAATGGCTAAACGTGCCAAGATGGAGAGGGGAATCTCAGTAAGGGTGACCACTCATAAACCAGCCCAAAACACTGGGGAGAACCACAGTCCCAAGCTTGGTGGGAGGGAGGGGGACTGCCCCAGCTGATGGTGGATGTTAAATCAGGTTCAGAAAGAAACCACTACCAGGGAGGTGAAATTTAGGTTAACGAAGCAGCCTATCACATAACTAAGAAGAGACAACACACAGCCCAGGTGGGATACTGTCAGCCTGAATCTGTCAGGACTTCTTCCAGGTGTGGTGCAAAACTAAAGGTGTTGATGGTAGAGTATTCAATTTTTTTCAGCTGAGCTTCTGAAGTAAATATTGCTTTCTTTGAGAAAAAGGTATGTCTTTTGCAAGAAGGAGGAAATGTCTTTTGCAGTCTGTGGTATGGGAGGTTTTGTTTAAAAGTAGAAAATGATGAAATAAATCTAGTCTAAAGGGAGTAATTCTTGTAGTTTTATTCTCACTGTAACAAAGGTATGATTAGATACAAATGCAAGATAAAATGCCAGAAGATTTGAGACTGTAGGACATGCTGCAACCAGCTAATAGGATGATCTGCACAACCCTCAGGACTTGATGCAAAGCCCATACATCTATCTAAGTTTTCCTGTGGGAGGAATGATCACGGGAGATACTTGAATCTGATTGAGATGCTTGGATATGTTTGCAGCTTTAAGAAGTGAGTCAAAATCTCAGACTCACAGAGCTGGAAGCAATCTTGAGATGTCATTTAGAGCGTATTATAGTTCTAGCAAATTGCACTGCTCTCCGTTTTGTAAGCTGCTTTTAAAGGTTCTTGGTACCAAGGCATCTACAGCCTCTGCAGGAAATCTGCACTGACTGTTATCTACCCTAAGTGTCTTCCCCTATGTTGCCAGATCTATATTTTTTTGTTTCTTTGTTTTAATCGTCCATGCAACCATTATGGAACGAATCAGCTGAGAATGGAATAGGTCTGGCAGCATGTGAACATAATGTGTCCTGTACTTTCCATTTCAAGACACTACACAGAGAACTCGACCTATCAAAGCTAAATAAACATTTTTCATCAAAAATTATCAGGAACATCATCTCAGCTGCACCTATTGATCACTTTTATGAACAGAACTGTAGCTTTTTTCCAAGATATGTTACTTCTAATTGACTGGAAAAGGATCTAAGCATTCCTATCCAATGTCAGATACCATTCTATTAATGTCCATAAATGTAAGAGATTAGATTCCCCTTCAGTAGTGATCAAAGGCAAAAATCTTTCCATGCTCCTTTCTTGAAAACCATAACACAGAGCAGCTGCCAGTGCTTGTGAACAATTTCTTGGAAACTGTTGCATATTAAAAGAGAGCCTGAATACAATACACACGGTGTCTGTATTACGCTTCAGAACCAGTGAACTAATTTTTCCCACTATTCAGTGAAAAAAGTATCAAGATCAACCAAAATAGCTATGTTTCACAATAGCTGGAATGGGAATTAGAAGAATCATATGTAATCCATGGCAGCCCTTGTAGTTTGAACTTCCTAAAATGGAGAAAAGTTAGTTAAATTATTTCTTATCTTCAGTATGTTTCAAAGTATTCTCACATTATATGTAAAAAATTCTTTGTAAAACTAAGGACAGAAACAAACAGCTTCTTGTATTTAAATTGTACTTTTTGGTTGTATGAAAAGCTAAGTGCTGAAGACTAAAAAGTTACAACTGAGTGTAAACATGTGAATGAAGTTTAGGCCTTGGGAGATTAGGAAGTTTAATGAAATAACAAATGGACTTGGCTCTTCAGTGTGAAAAATAGATGAAGCAACCTTCTCAGGTGATGAAGTCTTCTGTAATGCTGTGAAACAGAAAGTTTGCTTGTGATTAAGGAAGACAACCATACTTCCATGATGAGGATACCACCTTTTAAACACAGTATTTTAAAAATAAAAGTAATCAAAATCAAGAAACATACTATGCATATTTTCATTAGGTTAGTTAAATGTTCAGCTTCATAGACAAAACATTTATTGCAATGGCTTCAAACACTTGCAATGCTACCACAATGGATTTGAGTTGTGGGACAAGATACATCAGAAAATATAGAAAATGGAAATTGAAATCCAAAATAAACACAATACCATCTATAAGGATATTAAATATTACTGGTTTTGTTATAGACTAGCATGATTGAAACAATATAAGTAGGGCCATATTCAGCTAGCTTGAATTCCTTCTGAATTCCTGAGTTAGACACCTCCTGTCAGCTGGCTTCAGGCAGCTTTCCTTATTTATAACCTCAGATTAATTGATCTGAAATTATATACTTTGTGTATTCCACAGATGAAATAAAAGCTTTTAGTGGGAGTTTTTCCAGCTAAATATGACACTATCTTTTCCTAGGAAGTAATTTTCTGAAAATTCTGGTCCTGAGAATATTCAGTCCAAATTCCATGGCGATTCATGAAATCAAAGTCAATGATAAACTATCTGTATTGCATAAAATATATCTACTAATGAATATAAAGGTATGTCTTCAGTTGTAGAAGGCAAACCTACTTTGTGCTATTTCCTTGTATTTGCAAAAATCCATAGTTTTGAATAATTTGTTCTTAAGGAAAATACAGCATTTTTATCAACTAGCTTGTGTCCTTGGGAGCAATACTGCTTTTTGCTACATGATTTTCCCGACAGACTTCCTTGGAAGCAAATATTTGGTTAGTTTAATAAATAATTTTAAGGCGGACAAAGTCTGCCCTGAACCTCTGCCCTTTTTTCTGTCCTTCTTCTTGTCATTTCCTTCAGAGATCTGTCTCCTATTCAAGATGATCTTGTCAATCTTTTCCCAAAGACCCTTGTGGCTGAGTCTTACTGGAGTTTCTCAGCTAAGTGCAGTCTACCTTTTGCCAGTTGTGAAAAAGTCCTTGCAATCACTGATGCTGTGAATCAGCATGGAGGGGCAGGGAGGTGGGGGGGGAGCAGGAAGGAAAGACAATATAGCATAAACACAGCATATTGGTCCTCAAAAAGAAAAGAGAACAACTGATACAGTTTATTTTGTCCTAACCAAGCTATTACTTTCATTAAGATACATTAAAAAAGTTGTTTGAACTTCCTGATCTTTGCATTTTGCCTTGCATACTTTTGGCTCCTGTGTATATGGGGTTTAGACAAAGAGGGTATTTGAAATACTTTAAACTCCTTACCTTTTACTTCCAGTTTGCAATCAACTTCTGCCTCTCCAAGTGCATTGACTGCTCGGCAGGTGTAAGTACCTCCATCATAGGGACTGGGCTTGCGGATCTCCAAGGTGCAGACACCTTGGTTGCTGAACATTCGGAACCTTGGGTCATTCATGATAACGACTTTGTTTTTAAACCAGGTTATTTTGGGCTGTGGTAAAAACAAAAGAGAGCCCACATGTGTAAACCTATGAGCTTAAATGTTTTACCAGTTTTTGTGATGTTCAGTTAATGTCGGGTAATTCAGAAATTATACAAAATAGATAAGGTAGTGATAAGAAAGAAACTGCAATTCTTAACTGAAACGTAAATATGATATCCTTCTGTTTTTAAGCATGATTTTTTCAGTGCAGCTTCTAGCACATAATTGAAGTCATAAATACAAACCTGTTATCAATATGAGGTGCTGTGTAATGACAGCAAACACCTGAGCAATAGCTTTTGACAGACAATTACTCTAAGACAATAAGAAAAGAATATTTTTTTCAATAATTTGCTGTCAGAAATTGTGAAGGTGATGAGTGAACAGCAAACATGTTCTTAAACACTTTTGAGTTCTCATTTTACTGTCTGTTCACCTTCTTACAACAGCAAACAGATCAAAAGACACAGCTCAGACAGGAAGATGCATTGTACAACGTGGTTCCCAGGGAACTCCAGCAATGTGCATACTTGAAGCATGATTTGCTTGTATCAGATAGTTATGGCTTTATTTTAGTAACAACCTTTACCAATACACAAACTGTACAGCTGTTGTCAGTGCTGGCCCCAGTATAACTCCGTCTTTTTCCTGAGGTTCTGCCCCTTCACTGAGTTATCTGTGGATTTAGTAACTATTATAATGTGTGTAACCTAGGTAAGTATGCCCTTTTTGGTATTCCATAGAGCCTACATCACTCTTTTTGTCTTAAGCCTGGCTTGTGAGCGAGACAAACAGTAAAAATGTTATTACAATTTTTATTGGCAAGTTGAACTCTCTTGTGTTTTAACTGATACTTTTGTGAGCTAGGCTGTACCTTGGGGTTGCCCCGAACACTGCAGTTCAAAGTAGAGTTGTAACCAGCTACAGCAAACGTATTGACTAGAGGCTGAGTAAACATCGGCCTTTCAGTGAAGTCAAAATCGTCATAAACTGGATATTTGTAGACTTTACCTATGAAATGAAAACAAAAGTGTTATTAAATCAGTGTTGTCCTGTAGCTAAACACTAGTGCATCCTAAACAGCTACAAAGAGTGAGTTCTGATCTACATTGCGTTAGGTACTGCTATGAGTCTAGTAATTGCACTTGTAAGGAAGGCTGGAAGTGAGTTTCAAATCTTGGACATACTGTAGTATAGATGTCTGAGAGCTTCTTTGTTTCCTGAGGAGATGGTATAGCAAAGTGATGAATATTTATGCTGTGTCTTTACCTGCATGCCTTGCAAGTTACAGAACAGGACAGATCCTGACAGATGTACTGCAGGATGCCTGTCTTGAATAGCCTTCACAGAATCACTCTGTTGCCAATTATTTTTTACAGTTTGTTCTGATTACAATCTGGCTCTGTATCTGAAAATCTTTTTCTTTCTTTTTTTTTTTTTTTTTTTTTTTTTTAATGCTTCATACAGTGCTCTGAGAATACAGATACCTGAATGGATGTATTTTCTGCACAAGGAAAAATGGTAGTAAAAGCTAGTTTCTCACTTCTACTTTATCCAGGCTCTGCAATGAAGATTACCATCAATAAATCATCTTCACCCACAAACTAAGCTGGTGTTTAAAACATCTGGACAGACTGACATCTCTTTCTGAGCACAGGCATCATTAGATATCTCTGCTTCTCTGAAACCTGATCCAAGCTTTTATAATGACTTCATTGCAGCTTAGGCCTCATACTTGCTCTTATGACAAGGGCAAGTAAGTAGTAATGAAAAGCAATGCTCATAGGTAATTTTTTTTCATGACCCCGTTTCTAAAATGAGATTAGTTTTCTTTCTACTCATGGAAGTGGGCCCTAGTACCCTGAACCTTCAGTCCCTCAGCGTGGCTGTGTGCATTGTATATTTTTTCTTTTCAGACAAACTAAGGTGATCTGGCTTGATTTTCTTCCTATAAAGCACCTGTTTGTAGAATTTCCCTTCCAGAGGAGGGGCATTTAATTTTGGGGTTTTATTTTTAAGTTCACAGTACCATTTAAAACTGACAGTCTATGAAATGTCAGGATTTTTGACTGCAGAATCAGAGTTTTTCTAGCTCTATCTGCAACAGATGTGAAGCAGGGTTTGCGTGTATCTGCCTGAAATGTATGGGAGCACATCCAGAGCTGATGGCAGGTCTCCACTGGGAGGCAGTGACCCTCTGCTTCTGACAGAACAGCTTCCTTGCTCCTCTCCCAACTTAAATCTGACAGTGGTGACTGAAGTTGGAGATCCAAGATGGTGGCAAATGTCCCCCTCTTGATTAATCCAGCAACCATGAATTATGTGGACAAACAAAGAAGTCTTTATCATAGAATCACGTAATGGTTTGGGTTGGAGGGGACCTTAAAGATCATCTGGTTCCAACCCCCCTGCATGGGCAGGGACACCTCCCACTGGATCAGGTTGCTCAAGGCCCCATCCAACCTGGCCTTGGACACTTCCAAGGAGGAGGCAGCTACAACTTCCTTGGGCAACCTGTTCCAGCCTCTCATCACCCTCACAGGAAAGAATATTTTCCTAATGTCTAAATGTGGTATAATAATGTAAAATATGCTAGTTACTACTTATAAAACTGGCCTTCCAGGCTAGGAATACACCTGAATATTTTAAAGGTAAGGCCTTCATCTCTAACTGCCTTCCAGCCTATGAACACACCCCTTCCCTTTTAACAAGGAATGGATCATTAGCTAACCATCCTTTGCAATCAAAGCACTCTCTTTCGTCATCGTTGCATCCTCACTGAGGCCACACATGTTTTCAGCAAAGACCCTGAAGTAGTACTCGTTCCCGATGATGAGCTCATTGATGGTGGCACTGGTACGGTGATAGTGCTCGATAACAGTGAACCATTCCTGAAGGACACAAACACAAAAGAGTAAGCTTTCCCTCTGCACCTATCAACCATTAGCTGTTTGGAAGAATCATCCAGCTTGTGAGAGTAAGATTTTTCTTTTAAGGGAATTTTAATGGATACGAAAATAGCGGAACTGGCGATAATTATCCTGTCTCAAATGAGCAGTAATGAGAAAACCACAGAGTTCACTGCTGAGCAATGAAGGCCAAGTGGAAAGGGAACCCTAATGAATTCTTGCACTCTGTTAGCTGTGAGGGTTTGTTTTAGGAAATCCAATACTACAAGGGTTCTATTGTGTGAGGCTCCTTCGCTCCTAGACCACGTTGCTGACAGAGGGTACTGCTGCAGATAAAAAAGTAGTAGCATGTAGTGCTCTCCAGGAACATGCAGGAAGACAATGCACTAATCTACTCCCTTTTCCACAGGTTGAGTGTTCATAAAATGAGTAATTTTAAGCAGGTGGTCCTCTGATATCTAAAGGCTTGGACTGGGAGATGGGTTTTAGTGCTTTAACCTCGCAGCAGTAACAGGATGTGATTTCTATCCCTGTACACAGTACCTAAATAAAAAACTTATATGAAAGAAGTTAATGCTAAAATTGCAATTAATATAAAGCACAATATGACAACAGAAATATTTTTTGCTTTATTTACTCTGCCCTACATAGTTTTCTTGCGTTTCTAAAGATGAACTTGTGCTGGGTTCCCTGTGCCACAGTTTTCATTGATATCTGGTCATCCTTAAGAGCCAAAGTGCCTTGTGGGGAAATAGTTTTCTGCAAAAGGCCAGCTATGACAGAATTGCAAAATTCAACCCCACAGGGAACACTGTGACCTGAATGATCCATGACATACTGGACCATAGACACTGCTGTTATTGCTTTCTCCTTAGCATAGTAATTTAGAGACAGGGGAAATCATTGTTCTGGTCTATGTATTCTCTTGAAAGTTTTCTCATCTAAGATTCCCTTAGATAAGGCAGTTCCCAAAATACTGTACTGGATTTCCAGAGTTTAAATTTTCAGTAAGTTTTAATGTAAGAATACAGCTACTATCTTTTAAAGAAATGTAGAATTCATGTTAGTGTAATGAAAATAACAAAAATCTCTATACTGTACTTTTCATCTGTAAATGTCATAGCCTTAAAAGTTATATATGTACCATTTTGCCATGGGTAGTAAGGAGTGGCAATGAGTTGCACAATGTGACACTACAGGTCTGAAAATGACAGCATTTCATTTTTATTCTTGTTACAACCTATTGAATGAAGAATTAATATTCCTGGTTTTATTTCCTCTGCTGAGAGAAAGAAAAAAAGATTTATTTTCTTCAAATCCACCTGTCCTTTCCCTTTTAGTTGGCCTCTTTGGCATCACCTAAAAACATTTCCATTTTTAGGTTTTAGATACAATGAACAGGAAATTTTTATAGTTTTTAAAGATGCCTTGCAGATTTTTTTAGCACTTATTTATCCACCTACATCAATTTAAGTATATAAAGCTTCTTATTTTTTAAAGGAACAATTTTAAAGACTTTAAAAAAAGAAACTTTTAAAACATCTCATTACTTACCATACTCTTTTTATCTGCTTTTTGAATAGTGTACCCAGTAATGGCAGCATTGCCATCATCTTTTGGTGGCTTCCATGATAAATTCACATTGTCTCCCCAGACATCATCAATAGTTACAACCTCTGGTGGACCTGGGCGATCTGTAATGAAAACATGGCAGCTGGCTCTTCCCAATGTTTGCTTTCCCTGTGTCTCTTTCCCACACTTGCACTTGGTTCTATTTCTCTCATGTATTAAAACACACACATGCTGAAACCAATGCCAAAAGGAAGCTGAGGTTGCAAAATAAAATTTTCCAAAGTTAAGACGTGTCAGAATTATGAAAAACTTAACTTGAGCATTTTGTTGAATAGGGCTTTTAATATCTATGTGCTCTTTAACTGCATAAAGACATGATATTTTTGAAAAGTTAAAACCAGCTGAATGTGTTCCTAAAAGACAACTTTGGACAATCATTACAGAGGCTGTAGGATCAATTTTGTCAGTTTTGTAAAGAAAATAGATTGGGAAAAATGAAAAGTAGATGTCTTTCCTTGTCTATCCTTCCTACTTTCATGTACTTTCAACATTTAGAATTTCTTCCACATTACATGTGACAAAGTTGCTATGAATGTACTGCCATTTCTGTCTATGGATATCAGGTTTGCATCCTGGTAGACAGGAAGATGAAAAGCATAACAGTGAAAAAAAGAGACTGATATGATCCAACAAGCACCTTCCATTGTGCAGGAAGGTTTACTAAGAGACTACAAATCTATAGCCAAGTAATAGGATGTGGAGAGTTATCACTCTCAAGGAAGATGCTCTTTGGGATTCTTCTGATTTCCTATAAGCTTGGAATGGCTGGAATCTGCTTCTGTGGCAAGCATTTGTTTCCATTTTTCAAAACATACCAACAATCTGAATATCTATCATAGCTTTGTCTTCAAAGTTCTCTACTTCCACTTTCATGTTATATTCTCCAGAGTGGCTCCTTTCTGCCTTTCTGATGAAGATGATTGTGTCATTGTCAGTGCTGCGGATATTGATTTCATTCTTGTCGATTGGAGAACCATTTTTCTCCCATGTTACTTTTGCCCTTGGTTTTCCCTGGAAGAAGGCAGGAAATAAGTTGCGTATAATTTTGTGAAAGAAAAAGGTAGGAGAACAAAGAGGTTTGTTTCCCATTTTTCGTAAACAGGAAATAAAAAATAAAAAACATCCTGAAACCAACTGAGAATTTTTATTTAAACCATGCAGCATTTGAGATTCAGTCATATAAACTCACCTAAAATGCAGCTTTATTTCTATTATTTTTTCCCAGAAGAATTAAAATGTTTACAAATTCTAGCTAAATTAGGTTACTTTCTATCTAAATTTGATGATAAATTTTCATTTTTTCTAAAAGAAAGTGGTAAAAAAAATAAACAGAAAAGGCAGAACAAAATATTTCACTCTCTGAAAGTGCCTATGTTCTCTACTCTGTCAGTGAGCAAGGAAAGTAGTGGAATAACCCCTGGGAATTCCAGACTCCCTTCTTTCATTGCAAAAGCTTTTACAATAGTTGTTAGGTAGGATGGATTTACATCTTTTGTGTGCCATTTTTGTGGGTGTAGAAGTGCCCAGTTTAGGTACTTTAATCAGAGTGAATTCCATGGGATTTGCCATCCAGAGGCTATCAATTTGCAGATGCTGTCTGCAAATAGTAATCTCACACATTTTTTAATACCTTACCTTGAAAGCCTTAGAGACTAACCATAGAATATTGCTTTAGTTTCCCAAGATCGATGTGTCTTGCAGTGTATTGCTGATCAAGCTTTTATTAAGCTTTTAAGAGCCTTGTAGAGGCTGGATTGTGCCTACTCAGTGTTGCCATTGGAAGACATGAAATAAAAATGAGTTCTGGTATAATTCTTGGATTTAGAAGAACAGGGACTCTTTAGGTAGAGAGGCAATTGCTGTTGCAAAAGGTATGGGAATGAAGGTTAACATGATGCTGTGGGAAAACTCATGCTATATCCTTGGAAAGAGTTAAAAGTGATGAATACCCCAACACTGGACACATCTAAGACTCAACTTCACAGGATGCTGGGCCATCTCATCTAAATTGTGTTGAACCTAGAAAGGTTTGACCAGATGGTCCTTGAGGTCCCTTCCAACCTGTCATTCTATGATTCTACAATTCTTAGAAAGAGTTACACGATAGCTATGACTGCAATGGCTTTATATTGCAGTACTCTAGGAGTCAGTGAAACTCTGCCTGCTCTTACTCTCAAGGTAAGAATGCTACAGTCTGACCCTTGATATTGTATCTACTACCAGTGTAAGCATTTTGCATTGTACTCGTGATTCATAGAATCATAGAATCATAGAATTAGCCGGGTTGGAAGGGACCTCAGAGATCATCAAGTCCAACCCATGACCCACCGGAGCAGTTGCTAGACCATGACACTGAGTGCCACATCCAGTCTTTTTTTAAATGTCTCCAGGGAAAATGATTATCTCACAGGTAATGTCTACTGGGAGTATTTACAAGTGTCCTTTGAAATACAGGTGACAGATCAGTTTGTCTAAGATAGCTACCCAATTTTTTAAGTAGCTTAACATAATTTATTTGAGATGTCAAAGCAAAAGCTTTGAAGCACCTCTGTGCTTCTGTGTTCTTCCAGTTCTTAGGTTAAATCACCGGCTGGCAGAAGTTACACAGGAAGAATTTGAAAAGCATATATACAAGAAATAATAATATTTTCCTGTCAGTGTGTTTAGTTCTTACCTGGAAAGGAATAACCAGATTCACAGTTTCTCCAACTCTTCGAGTATAGGTTTGTTTTAAGTGTCTTGGTAGACGAATCTTTGGTGGTTCTGAAAAAAGCCAAAAACTTGACATTTATTTTGTTCTCTAGCTGGGGCAGCCCTGGTGAGCATTAGTATAAATAGGAGGCTCTGTGATCTACAGTTGCCAGAAGTGACTAATGAGTGAAGTGCCTTAAATTTCTTGGTCCCATGATGTTACATTTGGTACACCATCAGGTTTTATAACACCAAATGTTATGATGGTAGGAATAGATGGGAAACTCAGTGCAACTCAAAAAAAGTAAAATCAAGTTCTGCAGAAAAAAAAGTCTTGAAATGCTGAGCAATGAATGCTCAGAAATGAAACAAATAAAATTAATTACCAATATTTTAAAAGATGGTTTAATTAATAATAGACACTGCACAATGGCTTTGTAAGGCCACATCATCAGTTTCCAACAAGTAAGTGTTACCCTTAAGAAAACCAAACTAAGTATGGAAACAGAGTGTATTTGTGGGTGAGCGTAGGCAGGAGGATCTTACCTATCACTTCCTTGACTAAAATAGCCTGTGGGTGGTACCTGGGCTCACTTTCACCAGCAGCATTCACAGCTTTTACTCTCACAAGGATTTTCGATCCAGTTGGCAGGCCATTGATAGTATACTTCGTTTTGTCTGTCAGCTCTGGGTTAGCCACAATCCACTCATCAGCTAGTTTAGGGAAAAGAGGATGGAAGGACGAATAGAAAGAATAAGGGAATTATAAATACATCCACTGTAAGGATGAGGAAAATTACTAAACAGTAATAGATTAGTTATATTCTGATTATTTAGTCTGTTTTTTTTTTCTTTGGTTTTTGGGTTTGTTTGGTTTTTGTTGTTGTTTTTTGGGTTTTTTTCTAATTATGCTGTAACATTATATTGATTCACTTTAATCATACATAGCAAAAATGTTCCAAACATTTAGGGCTTTCAGCTGATTATATATTTATACTCAAAGTTATTTATGTTTTTTAAAAGTGTAAAATTTAATTTTCAGAGAGAAAACCGATTAGTCTTTAAATTCAGCTGATAGAAAACAATAGGGACATAGAGTATATTTCCAAAAGCACTCATCATTGCTTTAATAGCTTCCTTGGAGAGAAAAATTTTACAATTAATTTTAATATCACAATTAGACCAGAGCTGAGTACCCTTGAAACTACCACTGAGACCGCAGTGATGAGAGAAACACAGAATATTTACAAATTGCAATGAAATGCTATCTCTCCTGGTACCTTTAAAAAAGGAAGGCTGTATCACAATTATTCATGTAATTAAAGTATTCTTTAATTTTTTTGTCCTAGCCCTAAGAAGCCACATGTCATCCACAGAGTGATGGAAACAGTACAGTCTTTCAGAAGAGCTTCAACTACAAATGATACTTTATTTTCCACCCTGCCCTCTAAACAGATCAATTTAACACTTCTGGCACCTTGACTTTTAGAAGTCAGATTTATGCAGTAGCAAGTCAGTATCAATACCTTCCACAGCATATAAAGATGGTATTATAAGATTGGCACAGAAAACAAGAGAACTATTATAAGCTAGAGAGCCCTGTAGATGTAGCACGCAGTACTGTGGTACATTTTCATAACTGAGCCTTACTTTTAGGAATTAAGTTCTCCGTCAAGCTGTTGCTTTCACATTCTAGCAGAAGAGGATTGCAATTAATGATTGTTCCACAAAGACCTCCCCCTCCCTTTATACACAGGCTATACCAAATTCTTTAGACTGGTACCCCTAACATGCACCTGCAGAAATTTGTTTTTCCTTTTATGAAGGGAGATTTTCTTTCATTACAGAAGATTTATATCCTGTGTTGAATACTGTACCTTCCACGTTAAAAGGTGGCTCCATCAGTTCCTCAGACTGATCTGTCGATATACTTTGTGAGCATCCATCTTTAAAATTAATCAGAGACACCTACTTTCACAAAGATGGAGCATTTTGACAGTGGTTAGAAATTCCTGTTAGTAAGTATGCAAAGATAGATGCTAGGCTTTAAAGATTTATAAGATCTGTATTTAGGGAGACTGAAGAGAGGAAAGAGATGGAAAGAAGACTTCTAGATCAAAGAACAGTTACGCACGGTGTTCACAGGAAAGATAAAGAATATAGGAAGAGGAGGAGAAAAAGCTGTTTCTTTTTTTTTCTTTGGGCCTCAGTACAGCCCTGGAAAGAAGAAAGAAAAGAGATAAAAGGAACATTTGGAAGAGACAGAAATGAAACAGAACTATGATGGGGAAAGTGTAGAAGGAGAAGAAAACACATCATAGAAAAGAGAAGAAATTCAGAGAAGAATTCTGAGTAAAGAAGGCAGAAAAAGAAGTCTCGGAAAAAAAAACTGTGAAAACAGAAAGAGAACACATTTAACTAAAGGCAACATAGAAAGAAAGTTAAAGGTGGCCAAAACCATGGATGATGACAGATATGATGTAATCACTAAAACTTTGTTTCCTGGTCAAAGCCATGACTGCCCTGGATTTCTTGGAATCCTGGACTTTGCTGTTTTCAGGAGAGTAAAAATACTATTCTGCTATCTGTGCATGATTCTGGAGAGTAAAAATACTATTCTGCTATCTGTGCATACACTGGGAAAGATCTCAGCCAACAGAGCCTCTCCAAAGTGCTTATTTACTAGTGATGAAAACAGATCATCTGCAGTTACAGTGGCCCTTTCAAAGCAGATAAATAGTGCCCTGACAAAAACTAGGGCCAAGCTCATCAGACTACTCTTGAAATGTCAAACAAGAACCAGTCAGCAGCATATATTACTAGGAATTGACTTCTTCAGTGTCAACATTATTTGGTCTATTCCTTATCCCCACTGCAAGAAGTTCAAGTTAGATGTTGTAAATTATCCCTGGGGGGTTCCATAACCACATTATTCACACACCTATGCAATGCTAGATACAGATACTCATGTTGAAACTCCAGCTCAATAATATACACAGCGAGCTGCCAAAGGTTCTACCACAGTTAAAGAAGTCCAGGAGTCCACGGTGTTGATCAGCTTATGAGGTTCAGAGTAAAGGCTATTACCAAGTTTCACAAAGCCAAATCAATGCTTATGTGCATGATTCTTCTAAATATAATTATATAGGTATTTTTGGTATTCCTATTTTCACACTGTGATTTCACTTAATTGATTGCCCTGAAAAGAAAGTCTCAAAATTTCCCTCTTTATAGCTACTTCAGTGGAAACAGTGAAAGAATGGAGATAGTGAAGACAAATGAGATTACAAACAGGTAACTTAAAGAAGAGTAGAATGAATATAGACAGTCATAAAAAGTACCTTGAAATTTAAAAGAGATATTAAAAAGTATGGAAGATATTAGTTTGAGGCAAAACAGGCACTGAAAGTACTGAGAAAGTAGAAATTGAGATATAGCAAGAAAGAAAAAGAAGACTGAACATAGAGAAAGAAATGTATATTCCAATAACACAAATTCTTAATTTTTATTTTCTACTAAGCTTTCTTCTTCCTAATATTTTTCACAACATATATACATAAATAATTTCAATTGTGTATATATAGATGTATATGCATATATAAAAGGCATATATAGATATACATAAACACTCAGAAAGCTATGTAAAATACATTGCACCCATTGTATTTTAACTGAGGTGGGTAACTATAAAAAGACAGTTGTCTGCCATTTTGTATCTTCGTATGTTTTAAACCTACCTGGGAAAAAAAAAAAAAGTAAAAAAATTTGTTCCATTAAACAAGTATTCAATGATCTGCTGTCTTATTGTCTTTAAAAGATAGATTTGGAAGATTCTTCTGAACACCACACACTGAAAATCCTGAAATCCTCACATTGACAGTCAGTCCCCTTTATAGCCCCATGCAACTTGCCTATCCAATGGAAACATAATAGAAGTGCTGCATTTTGATGTAAGACTGCATGCTTACTCTTTCTGAGCTGTTCCCTCAGTTCCCTCCCAATATACAAGGAAAACCCTTCCTACCATTCCAGCTGTGTCTGCCTTCAGGTAATCTTCTCCAGACTTCTGAGCTTCTTGCAGTCTGTTCCTGCTCCTTACAGGTATTCAGCTCAATACTATGGGATGTTGAGTGCTCCTGAGAAAAGCCAGGGGTTCTTCTGCACTCCCTCTCTCTCACTTGCCTGAATGAGAGCTGAGAACACTCTCTCTGATCCTCTGGCATCTGACTGCTTTTGTGACCTACTGTTTTGTAGGTCCTCATTTTGACCTCCTGGATTGTCTGAATGTGAAACATGTGACAGTATGAATGATAAGTTCTGTCCTCTACCTCTTGTCTCCAGGCTGTGGGCTGCATTCATGAAAAGCTTCCACTGAAATAAATGTCTTCATGAAAAACGTTGTCCAACTCATAGCTTGATTTACAGTGCAGTTAAGAGAAGCAGCTAGCAGACCTGAAGATAACTTCTTTCCATCCATCTAAATACACAACACTGCTGAAGTCCTGCTGATCAGCATTTGCCCTCAGAGGCTGAGTATTGCACGTACCCACTCCAGGCTATTTGATACTTACCCAGGAGTTCATAGATTTTACTGTTTGGGAAGACACTTCATTTGATGCCAAAATCTGCTGAAAAATACTTAGTTTCTGCTTCTTGATCACTGAAGTCCCTTAGTTATAAAATATATATTTCTTTGTTCCCTGTTATTTTATTCTTATAAATTTGTTCAGTATCATACATCTTTATCTTTCTTCTTCAGTTCTGCACAGATTTATATGTCTTAGATGGATATAGTTAATGATCCTGTGTGCAACTACACCAAAACAGTGTAGAAATTCCATATCCAGACATGAACTTTGCATGTCTAGATAACTGCAGGCAGCTATTGGAGACATTGTCCTCAGTATTGGGAAGTGGCACCTGAAGTAGCCTATTAGTAATATGTCAAGGTAGGGATTGCCACACCTCAGGACCTCTTGTCCCTAATACCAAGCCAGCCTGCATGTATTTTGGACCACACTTACAGCCATTCGTTTTTTCCTATCCATTCATCCACCCACTCTTTACTGAATCAACTCCTCATTTAGCTAAAAAAAAAAAAAAAAAAAAAAAAAAAAAAAAAAGATAAAGATTAGCACGGTACTTGGTACTCTACAACAGATTATGGCTTTTGATTTGGATTTCAGACCAAATGGAAGATGGATTGAACTACAATCAATGGGTGGGATGTGGAACACACACCAAAGGAAGCCTGAACAAAACCCTGCTGCTGGAGGTTTTCTGACTGATTTGCATCTGCCTTAAAGGGAGAGCACCTGATACCTGTAGAGAAAAAATGGAGAAAGTCTTACCTACTCACTACAAGTAACATACCACAGTCGTTGTCACTTACTTCCTTCAAAGCAGTATTCTACAACATATCCATCTAACCCTGCTGCTCCAATGCGATCTGGTGGCCTCCATCTCATTGTCACTGAAGTGTCAGTGGCTTCATCCAGTGCCAGCATGGTTGGTGGACTGGTCACAGCTGAAGCAAGCAGGCAACAAGGAGAAGGCAGAAGATTGTGTTACAGTTGAAAGTTTACATCTGTGGTCTGTATTCCTCTAATTTAGCATCGTAGGTGGCAACCTAAATCCTGCATCCCAGGTATTTCCAAACATCCCTTTCTTTCCCAACTAGCAACAAACTAGAAGCAGTACCTCGATCCCATATCTGCTCATGGCCTAACCCAGAGTTAAACTTCTCCTGCTGAGAAGTGAGAAGGACAAAGAGAGGAGGACGGCAAAGCAGAGAAGCTGTGAGTAGAGTATTCTACAACATCAGGTATTTTCTGGCAAGAGAAGAGCATGCAGTAGCAAAACAGCCACCTTCTTGCTCCTCTGCATCATGGGTCTGCCACTGAGCAAGGTGGGAACTTTTGCTGTCCTACAGAACCAGGAACCTTTTGTTTACCAGGTTATCACAATAGCTTGAAAAATCTTATTCTTTAGAGGAGAAAGTAATTGAATTAGCCTGTCCCTAGGTGGATGACAAGACCCTCTAGATCTTACACAGAATAATGTAAACTATGACCTAGGATGTTGAAAATATGTAATCCCTTTCCGCAAAAAACTACTGACACTGTAATCTATCATCTTTATCAATTCTTTAAATCACTAATAGTTTGACTCTGTTGACTCAGATGGTACCTATGATATATAAAACCACAGAACTATTAATTCTAGTCCTTAAAACATATTGACCATAGACTATGAGGCTTGCCTTTAGCATGTCACTGTTTTACTGTAGTGCACCATTTTTCTGTCTATATATTTTGGTTTCTTGTTTGTAAAGGACTATTAATTAGATGACTGTAATAATGTATCAAGGCTAACATACTAAATGGATACCCATTTCTATGCTCTTGTTTACTTACCTATAGGAACAAAAGGCTTTGAAGGCATACTTGGCTTGGAAATGCCAATTGCATTAACAGCAAATACACGGACCTCATAATCAACACCTTCAATCATCTTCTTTGGCTCAAAAGTAGTTTCTTTACACAGTTCAAAATTCAGCCTCATCCACCTGGAGCTTTGTTTCTTTTTCCTTTCAATGAAATATCCTATTAAACAAAATTTTATTACAGTAAGTAACAGCATGAAGCTCAATAGTGAGGGGTCTTTTTTTTGACTGGCCAGTAGTGTTGTTCTTGGATACTCCTCAGTATCTATTTCTAGCCTCAGAGAAGGTGCTTATTTATTTATTTATTTATTTCCCCCCTTACAACACCACTGTACTTATATCAGAGTGAAAAGGGCCTGATTCCGCTGGCCTCTGGGTGACTTGTACTTCCCTCTTGGCTCAGAGCATTAGAAGCTATTCTAATTTACTCAATAAATTGGTCTGAAATACCTGCTAACATCTGAACATTGTAACTCTTCAAATTTTCATATTATAAGAGGTTGTCTTTCAAGTTGGGTGATTGAAAATGTGGCAACATACAAAATGACAGTTTCAAAAGCATTAGAAAAACAGTTACCCAGTAAAGTCTAAGACTGGGTAGGACATTCTTGCAGCTGGGTACTCAGAGTATCGCCAGGACATGAGGTAAACTCTGTTCCTATGGTATCCATTATCTAGGTTTTTTTCCTTTTGAATATATTGCAGCATTTTTTTTTTAAAGAAAAAAAAGTATGTACCTAAGATGGGTGATCCACCATCATTTGCTGGAGGTTCCCAGGTCATAGTACACCAGTCTTCACCTACCTCAGTCACAATTGGTGCCTGAGGAGGATCAGGGATATCTGTTGCAAACAAAGTAATTATTACTTAAATTAAATTTTTTTTTTTTTTTTTTTTTTTTTTGCATTGTTTGAAATAAAAAATGTCAGATAACAAACAAATCTGAATTGATTTTGAAATGCAACAGGAGTTCCTTCTGAGGGGAGAGAGAGAGAGAGAGAGAGAGAGAAGGTCCTTATGGATCCTGGCACATGGTTAGGAAGGAGTCAGTGCCAAGTTCTTCAGCACAGCCAAGGCACTCGGGGGCACTTCAGGGCATGTGGCAAAATAGGGCACACAGCCACATGCTCAGGGCAGCCTGAGGCAACTGCACAAGTTTGGCTCCAGCAGTGGGGTGATCATTAACTCCTACTTAAATTCCGTGGTAAACTCCTGTGTCCTTCAGCAACACTGGGCCTTAATATCCTCAATTAATTCCATATCTGAAAATGGGGAGAAACAAGGAAATGGAAGTTTTCTGAGAATCTAGAATAGTTTGGTAGCTAGAAATCACCTACTTTTAGAGAGAGGGAGAAGAATTTGTCGCTTCTTGCGGTACAGAAAAGTAGGGCTCTTCAAGGAGAATTTATTGATAAAGTCTGTGATAAAAGACATGGTTCACATGCACTGTTCCACAGGCCTTACCAACCACTTTAATGTTGATTAGAGCAGTGTCCTCTCCAGCCTCGTTCTTTAATGTTATTCTGAAAGGACCTGAATCTTCCCTCTCAGCTGCATCAATGACCAGACAGCTGCTGTCTGAATATGTTTCTGCCCTTATTCTTCCACTGTCTGTGATCATCTAGGAATTAAAGTAAGCAGAGGAAAAAGTCATATTTTCTGGATATGAGAGTCAAAATGCTCAAAAATCGAAATCCAAATGCAGTATAGGATACTGCAGCAAAAATACTAAAAGAATTGTTACAAAAAATACACTAAAGCTCAGAATTTCAGTCAGCTGATGATAAAAAAAATGGCGAAATATCTGAGAAACAAATAAATTAACTTTAAAATATGGCAATTTTTAATATTCAGTTCAGACATTGCATCTCAAAGGAAGAGACAGTGAGCTTACTGGTTTTGTGAAAAAAACCACACTTTTGTCAACACAACCAGTCATTAATTTGATGAAAAAGAGAAGTTGATTCTCCCATAAGTTAACTCGAACTGTAATTATTCAATTTAAAGGTCAGAGTGATTGTAATGGACTATAGTTTTTCCTTGCATATTTAAAATGCTGGCACATGTTTTGGAGTGAGAGCTCTCAAAGAATAATACGCTACTTGGAATTACACAATGGTGATACTAAAATTAATATTTGAAAAACCGTAGTCAGAGATCTGATCAGATCGGTCTGACAAATCCAATAACAATAACATGTTCCAGCTTCCACATACCACAATGAAAATTTAAATGTGAACAGTAGCCTTTTGGTGTTATGCAAACAGGGACTGATCTGTGAAAAGCTTTTAATTAAGACACCAGATTCAAGACACCAATTGCCCACCTTATTGTTTCTTTTGAGACTTGACACTCCATGAAAATATATTATTCTTTTTTCAAAACCAGACCATACCTTAGCCTACTGTCAAAATGTGGCACCTATTCTGGATGGTAAGAACAGAAGTAGTCATTTGCAAGATTTTCATAATTTTTCTTCTGCATCAGATGTTTCTCTCCTTTCCAATTCATTTACAGGAAAATCTTATCTTTATTAATTTTAGCCATTCCTCAAAAAGATCCAAAAGACACTAAATAATATTTCTCAATTTTAGCCTTCATTTTTGACCAAGAAGTGTTTTTTAGATAAAATGCATCTCTCTCTTATTTACTGGCACTAAAATAAATTTCTTCATAAGGCCAAAAGTTATTTTTTGAAGGAAAAGCTCCTTTGTTAAGCTCAAGAAATGTGTGCATTGACACTGTACCTTGTCCCCTCTACTCCACATGACTTTTGGGGTTGGCTCGCCAGTGATGGGGATCTCAAGTCGTAGTTTGCTTCCTGCCACGACTGTCACAGTGTTATTTTCTCCAAGACCATCCAGGTGAAGTTTAGGGGGATCTGAAAAAGGAGGGATTGTCCAAATTTACCATGAGGTTGCCACTCTGAGAGCTCAGTGACCTGGCACAGCCTGCAATATTGAGAATCATGTTCTATATTTTGTATTTTCCTGGTATTTTCAGTCAACTGATTTTTTGTCAGTAAGAAATTTTGTGAAGACAATTTCTTTTTAATAAAATAATGAAAAATTTTTCTAATGAAAAATAAATTATGGCACCACAGACATTTTGGAATAGTATTACCATGAAGAATATAATCAATCTTCCTGAGGTAGAATTTTTTATCTAGGTAACTGCTAAGAATGATTTCCTCTAAGTGTCTCTTGAGAGCTTCAATTGCAGGCTTCTACACCTTTCATCATGCTTCAGACATCATTGTACCAGTTCAAAAGATTCTTAGTCTAAATTCTTTTTCTGAAAATGAAATTATCACTTTTATTTTACCCTGTCTGTATGGAGGCTAACTGAAGAAAATCCTCTCACAACTTATTCTTTAATGTATTGGAAATTATATTGGTGAGCATAGACCTCCAGTAACCCTCCCCCCTTCAGTCTCCCTAAACCTTCTTAATACTTTTTCTAACACAGATATCCCATTTCTTTCAGTTTTAATTACAGAACATGTTTTCTAAAATTTTGATCATTTATATTGCTCTCCTTTTGACAGCCAAGTTGCTGGTTGCAGTTAAAAGCCAGTGAGGTATTGTTAAGGGAAGAGACAATGCTTTTTTTCTACTTTTGTGTGAAAGACTGGGGTCATTGACAAGCTTTCTGTTTTACTGAGTGAATAAAATCTGGCTACAGACATTTTGCTTTCCAGGTATCATTTAACATATTTAGGGAATAAGTAAATATGTACTATTCTACTGTTTTGTTTTTGTTTTTTTTTTTTCAAACCAAACTAAATCACATTTTGTAATGTCAGCAAGCTAGTTCTTCAAGGAAGATAATGCTGTGTGTCTGAAGAGATCAGTAGATGTTTTACAGAATATCTTAATAGCAGTTTAGGCTTAAGAATTCAGTGTCAAGAAACCATCCCCAGCAGCTCCCCTAGTGTAACTTTAGCAGTTCCTCAGCCCAGGCACAGTGTGCTCTGTCAAGCTGATTTACACTTTGCCAAAGCATCAGTTCTCTTTGCTCTGGTAGATGCCTACTCAAAGGATACAGACTGGTTGTAACCAAGGATATTTCACACTGCTCTTAATTTCCAAAGGCCAGAGAAAGAGATGTTGTATGTATGTCATTGTGCAATATACTTACCCACAACATGTACTTTGCATGGAATATTAGTGTTATATTCATCTGGTACAAACATATATTCAGCCTCATCATCAACGGCAGCGCTTGCTATAATAAATCTGTGGATTCTGTAAAAAATTGAAAAGGAAATAAATGTAAATTATTTTTGAAGACTGCTCGAATCTATGAGGAAGAACCTGTGAAAAATTTAGGAGGTCTGTGCACATCTGTAAAATTCCTGACCAAAAGTCCATTCCTGAATGGTTAGTGCTATAATACTGATCAAATACTGTGATTTGTACAAAATATTGTTGAGAAAACAACCAAATAATAGAGTCAACAACTCTAATACTTTCTCTTTGAACAAGTAAGTAGAAAAGTGCAATATCTTTGACACAGGGATTCTTTTCTGCTGTCATGAAATTGTAATTTGTTTGTACAAGAATAAATTTTAGGTGATCTCATTGTGGGAGTATTCTGACTTTTATTAGACCATCTATGTGGCAGTATCCAATGTACTCTTTGTTTGCCAGAATAAAGAAATGACTGAGCAAAGCACAGGCTGCTCTTACTATCTGTCTTCCAGTACAATGGTAGCTAAGCTTTGTTCAAGGTAGGACTCACCTCTGTGCTTCTCTCTTCCTCCCCTTCTCCTACATGGGTCTACATGGGTTGTGGAGACTGCCTTCAGCTTGTTTTAATCCAAGGGGTCATTACCCAGCTGCCACTTGTCCCTTACTGAGGCTTAGCCAGCATTATGGACTCAATGCAAGCATTTGATAGCCTCTTCACAAGTGCAGTTCCCAGATACATGAGTGGTCTGATTAACTGAAGTGAAGGGAATGTACTTAAAGGTAACACCTGGTTTTGTTTGGTTGTTTTTTTTTTGACTTTGGTTGGTTGGTTTGATTTGTTTTGTTTTAAACTAGCAACCTTTCCATGAAAAAGGACAGATTATAAATGCAAAGGGGCCTGATATTTTCACATACTCTGCATAGGCAGAGATAGATGGTCTGAGTAGATGCAAACCAGAAAAAAAGCTATCAGAAAAATAGGTATTTAGAAGCTATATATTTTTAATAATGTCTAACAATTATTTTACTTTACTACTTAATATTCCAGACAAACAGAAGCTACAATGCCAAGAAAAATTCATAGCGTGAATTTAGATGAATTAAATATTTGATAATTATCCCCCACAGCCAAAAGATGAAAAAGGGAAAGGAATAATGGCATTTATTATGTTTAATAAAATAAATATGTTTGGGGGATAGAGGTTAGGCTCTACTACCAGGTAATTTTCAGGGAAGTAACCCCACATTGGCATATCTTTACAGTGTCATTCCATCAAAAGTCAAGTCAAAACACAACAGGATTACCTTCCTTTGTGATAAATCTTTACACGGTCACTAGCTTCAACCAGTTGCCCATTTTTGTACCATTTCCCTTCCACGTTTTCCGAAATCTCACATTTCAGGTGGATTTCCTGCCCAAGCATCACAGTTTGGTCTTCTAATGCAAGAGCTATCTTCAGTGGTCTCACTTAGGAAAACATAAGCAGAGATATTAATGCTAATATAAACAGTAGCTAATGATTCTGTCATGGAGCTGCTACTGACCATCACAACAGTCTTCAAATTAGAAAAATTACTCCAGTAATGAAGCTCTCAAGCCAAAATACCAGTAATATGTACTTGTAAGCTACATAAATCGACCTCTTTCAAGGTAGTCCAATGCCTTAGAAAGGGTGATCTCATTCTTGTCTAGAATCTGACACAGGAAACAGAGTGAAGGGAAACATAGTATTTTATAGAAAGCCAATCTGAAAATTCTCAAAAGTTGCATGAAAGGTCAGAGGATGGAAGTTAATAGTTAGAGAGGATAATTTCCAACCTGGACAGGTTGGAATTCACCCAACAGGGTGAATTGGTTGTGCTTAAAATACCAATTTGTACAAAATATACAAAAGCAGCATGAGTATTCCAAAACAGTGTATGTTTATGCATAAAGTATGATAACTTTAGAGGACAGGCACATAGATTTTGATAGAACTGTATGGGTTTTTTTTGTTTGTTTGGTTTTTTGGCTAAAAAGCCTTGGTTTGGCTTTCCTGTGAAAAACCTGAAAGGATTAAAGAGAAATAAATACTTGCCCTGAAATTTTCACTTTGTTAACCTGCTATATCTTTGGATGGATAGCTTTTTTTTTTTTTTTTTTCCATCTTAACTGATGAGACAGAAAGTTTTCAAGCAGGACTGGTTGCCTCTTACTGCAAACAGTGTCTAAAGACAAATTGCTCCTCTGGAGATTTGCAGCAAAGAAACCACCATGGAAGTTAAGTCTCCCTTTAAACCCTCAGGAAAAGACAAGCAAATTATTTATGTAAGCTAGTAAATTATGACATATGAATTCAAGGGCCAGATGAATGATACTTACAATCAACTGAAAGTTTGGCTTCTGATTGGCCTCCAGTTGTCATTACTGAGTAAACTGCATTGTCACATTTTGCAGCTTCCTCTATCACCAAAGTGTGTTTTTTACCCTCAACCTTGATCTTATACCGAGAGTTAGGGTCATTGGGTAGTTCTACACCATTCCTAAACCTATTGGAAAACAAAGAATGATTAGTGGGAGGTGGCCCTGCCCAAAGAAGGGGGCTGGAACTAGATTGTCTTTAAGGTCCTTTCCCTGGCCATTCTATGTTTTTATGATTCTATGATGAAGTCCAGTGTAAATAAGACTCTGAAACCTCCAGGTAAGGTTTTTTTTAAGACTTAAAGTACAAGAAGAAGTTAAACAAATTCATCTAAGAATGTTTGGCTGTTGCTAAATATTTGAATAATGTTGAGACTTTCATAATTATTTTCAGGTTTGCTGGCATAGGAAATGTTGTTGCCAGTTTTGCCTACAATTAAAATATTAGGGGTTTCATTCCCAAGTTAAAAAGCACCTGTTCAAAGTAAGGCTTACCATTTCACATTTGCATCATCCTCAGACACTTCACAGCTTAATTCTACGTGTTCACCAACATAGGTACTGGTATCCTCCAGGCCTTTGGTCACCAAAATTGGAGGATCTTTGGAAAGAGAAAATTAGAGATTTACAATCTGAGAGAGAAAACTAAGAGAAAGAGGTTTTCAAAATCATGCTATAGAAGATGATACTACTTCCATCACTTTTTATTGACAGTTTGTCCAGGCAGGCTGGCATGAGAAGATGACATTTGCCTCTTGTCCCCCATGACAAGAGATCCTTCTCTTAAAGCTGCATTTTCATTATGGTCTGTAGTTCTCTATGCACAGTAAGATGATATGAGGACACAACATGGTGCCCTTACTGGTTTAACCCACTCCTACTGTCAAACTCAAGTTTATTTAATAGCAAGAGATTTTAAACCAGTTACCCTTTGATATTTATAGGGACAACGACCTCCACTATTTTAAATTATTCTCTGAAATATTTGATGATTTTTTTATATCTCACCTTATGTGTTAATTTTCTGCTTGTTTTATTGTGCATGTGTGAGAAAAGATGTGGATATTATCAAAGACTATCAATACTGTGAGAACAAAAATGGTAAACAAATGAATAGCCACTAATAGATTTTGGTAGAGTTTTCCCTTAAGTCTGTGCTGTGGCAATGAAAACTAACTACTAAAAAGAATGATCTGAGGGCATGTGAAAATCTGTTCCAAAAGTATCAGGGTCATCCAATATCTTAGTTTGGTGTAAGGGAAAACAAATGCTATGATACCTGAGTCTCCAAAATGGCTTTGAAACAGATGAAGGACATCACATCCTCACTAGATCCCAATGCACAGTATGAAATTAACTATATCCCCTATTTCAAAGTTCTCACTAAATTGCTAAATGCAATATGAGGAAACAAATGGCGAGGGATCACTAAATACAGAGCGGTCCTACAGGCTGCCAATACAAATACAAAATATAATGAACCAGACCCTCCCTGTAATTTCAGTTGCAATCAAAGGAGCCACACCAATTTACAACAGGTGAAACAGGAGCAAACTGAGGCAGTTACCTCTCACAAAGAGTTCTGTGGAGCATTTCTCATCACCAGCCGTTACATAATAGCGAGCATCGTCTGACATCTGACAATTATTGATGAATAAAATTCGCTGGTTACCTTTGTGTTCAAAAATGTATCTGTTTGAAAAGGAATGCAGCAAAGATACATTAGGAAAACTGCTGTTTGCCCTCCCCACATCCCCTCCCCCCCCCCCCTTTTTTTTTTTTTTTTTTTTTTTTTTTTTTTAATGTAGAAAGTGCCTTAGGGATTATTAGAGGTGAAAATCCTGTTTTTTACACAGAACTGGAAAAATTATCTTCAAAGCAATTTTGAAGATTCAACAGAATTGCCACAAATTTTCAGCAAGAACAGTTAAAGTGTGTGGTGACACTGAGCATCTTCTGGCTTGTACCAAAATCCCAGGCTTGGTTGATTTGAAAAAAATAAAACAATTCAGCAGGCTATGAAGAATGGCAAATAAAATGGAATCTGAAACTTTAGATGAGTAAAGATGAAAATAACTAGTAAAAGGACACCATCTTCATTCCAGCACTCTTAACATTTTTGTTAAGTATAATAATAGCCAAAGTTAAGAAGTTAATATTATTGGTGGGCCAGATGGCACAAGAGATCAGTAATGGGATATGGGGTTTTAGTAATGGGAGATGGAGCCTTTCACCTTTATGTCACCAGTTTATATCCTCTCCAGGTTTGTAGTGACCAAAGCTCATTAGCATCTGACAGCTGCTTCAGTAGCCCAGAAGAAACTCACTGGAGCATTCACTTCAGGTCCTTTTACTGGAAACATATCCATATAGCTGCCTACAAAGCAGTTCTGAACTGCTCAAAGCAGATATAGGGGCTAAAGAAAAGGCACCCTCTTTATTATGATTTTTTTTTCAACCATGAATATTAGTCATAAATCCTTTTTGATTTTTGCAGCAACAGAAAGAAGGAAAACTGCCCCTTTTTTCTAGTTCCTATTTTTTTTTCATAGGCCAGAGGAAAAAGTTGCTAGGATTTTTTGCTGCTGAGCAACATTTGAGGAACATCTCATTATTATGCATTACTGGTTGCACATCGAATCCCTGGCTTTGTCTGACTGTGGAGTGAGATTTTCTGGACCAGGTTCTGAGAGGGTTGTGCCCACCCTAGGGACTGGGCTCAGCTTCCAGCCACTGCTCTACCTGTGTTTAGTGTCTGCACCTGAAAAGCCAATTTTAGATACATCTAGAAAGCAAGCCAATAGCCAGGTGATGCAGATGATGAAGCTTGAGTACACCAGACCTGTTGCACCTGACTGTGGTCATGTTGAGCTAATGCAAGTTGTTGACTTTGGTGTGAGTGTTAACTGGGTAGTGGAAGGAGAGCCAAAACCTTCCTCTCCTTTCCTCAGGTGGCTTATGAACCAGATGGGAAACTATCTGATGTTAAACATCTCTCACCTCAGCAGCCAATTACTGGAGAAAAATTCAAACCTCCATCAGAAGACTGATCTACTAACAGTGCTTCCCAGCTATTAAAACAGTACTGTGTAGGAAGTGTCTCTGAATTTTGGTATCTCTAATTCTTTTTCTCTTGAGGTAAAGGAGACATTCTGCATTAATATTTAGCATAGAGTGCCCTTTTCCTGGGCTTTTCATGAGCAACAGAGCATAATTTGCACACTTTTAACTTTTAATTAAACTCAGAAATAAAATTGATGCAACCTGGGCAGAGAAACAACACACTTGCTAAGGAAGTACGCGTGTCCATTTTACTGCACTTACTTTGCACTTGGTCGTATTTCTTGGCCATTTTTATACCACTTGAGTTCCACTGTTGGATCTGCTAATTCCACCATGAACCTTACTTTACCTCCTTTGTCCACCTGATATGCAGGATCAAGACCTTTGGCAAAAGCTGTTGTGGAAGCAAAATATTATTACAAAATAAGATCATCAAACAAGAATATAAATGCTGAAATGACATTGCATAAATCTCTTCAAAGATGTCAGAATACATGAATAGTATGCCATATATCACTCTATATTCTTACAAAAGTCCACATGAAACAGTTTCTTTTCTAGAAACATTAGAAAAAGCGCAAAGCTATGCAAATCTGATTATCCTGACTAAGTTCAGGCTAATATCTCCTAATGACTTTGCAGTGTGGCAACCAGCTGAGAAGTGCTACTTTGGAATAAAATGGTATAGAGCTGGTGCCATGAAATCATTTACAATTGATCTACTGTGAAGGAATTCTCCACTGGCACCACTGTGCAAGTTAACAGGCAATTTTAAGCTAAAATTCCTATTGAACATCCCACTGACAGAATAAACACCCTGGTTTGTCTAAAAGCCAAATTAGCTTTTCTTATTCTTTCAGTAGGCTGCAAGGTTTACATTGCTATTCTACTTGTGACAAATGTTTCAACTGCAAAACATTTGCAAAAATTTTGAAACCGGATGAAAGTTGTCAGCCTGTGCCGCCTAATGGGTTTTTTCAAAAAGTTTCTTTGAGATGTGCAAATGTAGGCCAAGATGCTCGGGGCAAAGTATGGCCAAGTGCATCACAAACATTTCAAAACACTTTAAAATCAACATTTAGATATTGCCAGATACAGAAGTTAGATCCAGGGGAGCTTTGGCTCAAAATGAAATATGTGATAACTCATACAAGTTACCCACAGCTGGGCAATTAATTTCTGCTAAGGTTTATGTCATGCATATGTCTGGTTGCAAGATACACTATATCAACATAACAGGAATGGAGTTATTAAAGCTGAATTACTTTTTAATGTAACTTGTTCCAGTGTAAAAGTTTCCAATTCATAATACATGTACTGTGAGGGGAAGAACACACTAGTCTTATACTTTCACTACAACAGACACTGGAAATCCCTCCCTACATTCTCCTCTATGTGAGTTACACTGGCTGATTTCCAATCAGCTGGTACCTCTCCAGTCAGCCAGGACTGATGATAAATGATGGAAAGTGGATTGGCGATTATCCCTGCCCCTTCTTTCAGCACTCTTGGGTACATCCCATCCAGCCTTATAAATTTGTGCACTTCCCTAAGATGCAGCAAACCATTGATCATGTCCTGGATTGTGGAGGGGGGTCAGTCTGCTCCCTGTCCCTAACTTCGGGAGTGAAGAATTCATTAAGCAGTCATCTTATTTAAAAGAGAACTCACATCCTTGCAGTAATAAATCTTGACTCGAAATGTGCAAGTCCCCTCAGGAAGCAAGTCTGGGTTTTTCTGATGGGAAGTTATGTTTGACTGCTCAACGAAAGAATATTCTGCTTCATCCATACCTGCACTCTTCTTCACTTCCCTGCGCATGCGCTTCAGACGCTTCAGCATTCCTCTCAGGTCAGTGATTCCATACTGGAAAGCGATCTTCTCATATTCACTGGGATTTGCGTTCTTAAGGAGCTCCCACACGTCTATGTCAGGTTCTTCGTCCTGCTGCTGCTTAACCTCCCTGGCAGTAGCAAAATGAAATTATGGGAGAAGAGTTACTGAGACTTTATCATAACGAAACAAAAAAGATGAAGGTGAATCTATGATGAGGTTAGAAATGTTTTGATAAAACTTGAAGCCCGCCACCAAGTGTTTTATTTCACTTAGTACAAGTGGAATAGCTCAGAATGGCATTCACAGATTACACTTCTTTGAGGTTGAATTTTGATGCAAGTTTCAATTTGGCCTCTTCTCATGTTTTTAGCTATAGAAGTTGCTTGATTGCTTATCATTGCTTGATTATTTAAAAAAATTACAATACAAAAAAGTAGTACTATAATAGCATATGAACTAATCCCACATAAAACAGTTTTACCTGTTGTAACCTGGGTGGAATCAGTTACAATTTATTATGGCACCACTGAAATTTGAGTATAATCTATACATTTGATAATTATATAAAAATGCTTTAAAATCCTGTGTCCCCGTAGCTGCTACCAGGGGTGACCAATGAAAGGACATTGACATCTCAGGGAATCTAGGTCTGTTTATAGTTATATCAATGCTTCTATTAGTTACTTAAAGTTGGCATATGGATAGGAACTGGAAATTTCCACACCAGCTTGGACTTGCAAGATGGATCTGTTGGCTTCCATTTTTATTTCAGTCTTAAGAGCAGGAGGTGTTTTCGGAGGTCTGTGTGAATAACATCACCTTTATACAGAAGTTTCAATACCACATTTACTATCTGCAATTCCAAGCTAAGACAACCAATAAAGAGAAGTATAATTATTTTCACAATGGCAGCTATTAAATGAGAGAACAACGGAAGCATCCTAAACAAAAAGGTGCTTTTGGGGATTGGCAGGTTAGCTCAAAAAATTGAACTGCTAGTACAGTCTGGGAATTGGAGCAGAAATCTATAATTTTTTTCCTGTAATTTCACTGGGATCCAATCAGGATCATTCTTATTTGATATAATTTATCTGACAAGCTGAGTACATTTGAGAACAGACCAAAAAATTAAATATTTGAGAAATAAAAAAAAGACTGAATTTTGGAGTGAGACATTGTTACAGATGAGCTCTATCAAGTCTGATAGAGATTTTTTTTTTTTTTAATGTATACAGAAATAGCACTTAGGTGTTGCTGAGGAGGAGGTTGGGGAGGAACTATGGAAAACCCCTTTGCTATTTAATCCATGAGATTCATTCATTTTTGTTATATGATAGAGTTATTTCAAAAAGAAAAAAAAATCTTCTCGATGAGGGATCTTCAAAATACTTATATTGTTAGCTTAGAATTATTGTTAGACAAGCTCTGGTATGTAATTTTAGGGTTTGTTCCTTTTACTTTTCTTTGGGATGATGCTTTCTGGAGAGTGACTATGCACAGCCAGCACTGGTGTTTCAGTGAGGTTCCTTTTGCATGGTGGAAAGTGGAGATCAGCTTGTAAACCTTTCTATAAAACTGACACACCCCATGGGGTGGCATTTTCCTTTCCCAGAGCTGCCTGTTGTCCATGCAATGCCTATCCATGCTAAGGAGAGGCACACTGTGGGAGCTGAGATAATGTACCCCTTAAATCAGGCAGTAGTTGAGAATGAGGATTAACTAGAGTATCCTCATTTTCATCCATCTTGAAATAATTAATTCCAGACTTCTTTTTCATCTTGTGTAACTGGGGAACAAATTTTGACACTTAGAGCAAACCAACTTTGTTCTGAGATCACAGTGGTTTCTTCTGTGGGTAGTGGGCAAGGAGTGGTTGGTATTTCCTAAGCAGGCTGACCTCTCCACAAAATCCCTTTCATTTCTTTTCCCTGCAAATGTGCATTTTGTTGAAAAATGTACCTTTTTTTTTTTCTTTTTCTTTTTCTTTTTTTTTCTTCTAATTAAAAAAAAAGAACCTAAATGTTAGAATGTTTTTGAGATCTTGTGCCTTTTGGAATTTCATGCTGTTACTGATACGTTGCATTGACAAAGCATAACCAGTCACAGAGTGGCTTCCTGAGATTAGAACTGGTTTCTCTTCCTGCAAGGCCAGCATGAAATTAGAAAATAGGCAGTTTATAAATTCTATGCATTTAGGTTTTTTTTTAAAAAAAGACACATGTTTCAAGTATTATGCACCACAGGTGAAAAGTTCTAGTTCTTTCCTTTGTATTATAATTGCACAAAAGAGAAAGAATGCACCTGCAATCTTGCCTCTTGAAAAAATGTAAATGATGTGTATTTGTCATCATAAAAGTGGATATTTGTATCCACACTGGGGGTTAATTAGCAGTCTTATTCAATTAAGCTCATAAGTATGTGGTTGCATTTCAGTGCCTGACGGAAGTCCGAGATGAACCAATTTGACCAGTATCGAATAATGGTGCTCAAAACCAAAAACGTTGTTTTGTCCATTAACCACACTACGTTTATATGACTTTACAGTATTTATCTTACAAAACATGAATTACTTATTAGTGAAGTGATAGGGACTAGTAAAACACATTTGTCACCCCACAAAACCACCAAGACCTCTTACATGCAACTCTCACATTTCTAATAAATCACCCCGCAAGCAGTCATGAGAACTGTCATGGTAAGTTGTATTAGTATGATTAAAAATCAAACTGAAGATCCTAATTAGGGATGAGAAGAATAAAAACCCAAAGTTCTGGTGTATTTGAATTGGTTCAGAAAATTCTTTCACTGTCTACTTTTACTTGCAGCCTTCCTATTTGCTTTGGTTCTTTAAATACTATCTTTACCATCATAGCCCATGAGCCTATTGTGAACTTTCTATGAAATTAATAACGCATACTGAGCTTTCCTCTTTTGGAATAAGTGGTAGATGACATACAGGATCTAGTTCTTTTTCCAGCTCTTTGTGGTCAGTTGCCATTGATTTCCATGGCATGTAGAATTTCTGGCATAAATTTTTAAAAAATTATGAATTAACTATATTGTCTTAATCTGTTAAAAGACTAATCCAGTCTTAAGATATGAAACAGAGGCATAACTATCATAACACCAGATTGTCAAGGCAGAGGAAAACGTGCCCAAGTTTTTTCTCCCTCACAGCATTTAAGTTGAATAAAACACCATTGAACAACTGGTACATATTGAACCAGAAATATGCTAAAAAAAGCTTAATACTAATGTGTATGGTTGGAAAGCATACTATATGATTGTTTTCATACCAAAATGTCTATAAAATCAAACTAAGATGTACAAAAACCCTTTTAGTTTTTCACTCTTGCACCAGACTCAATTTTCTGAACTGCTCATCCCTGTGTAGGAAATTTTCCCCTTCTACCTTCCATGCAAACACAACAAAAATAGCAAGTAAACTAAATGTTAGTGGCCTCTTTAGGTTGTGGCTCACTTTTACCCCAGTGCAGTCAAATCTGAGTTGGTTTTTTTTCTGCACACTTAAGGTACAATTAATTGAACTTTTGCATATTATACAATGAGAATAATCTTTAGGAAAAAAAAAAAAAAGAAAATTCTTAAGAAGTTATTAATACTACATCTGTCTCTTTCTGTGTGCGAACCTAATGGTTTGCAATCCACACCTGCTCACTGCATCACTTGTTTCTCACCTACGTTTCAGGAGACCACTAAAGTCAAGTTCTCCTGCATCCTCTTGTCCTTCACCGCTGTTATTAATAGAAAAAAGATCAAATCTTTGTTTAATACAGGAAAACTTAGACAACACACATTGTAGTAGCTCTACATGTCTCATATACTCAACACTGTCTAGACACACAAATAAGGGTATAAAATCAACACAAACTTGTATTCTTTTTCACACCAATTATGTTTTCTTAGGTACTTGTGAAAAATAACACAAAGGTTTGTATTGCTTGTTATTGTACTTTGATGGCAAATTTTTGTAACTGTATACATAAATTTGCCAAGACTTGTGTTAGATTTCAGTAACACAAATAAATGTGAGCTAGTCAACACAACCAGCTTTGTTTTTCATTTTCATAATGTGTGTGTTTAAAAACAAAGGGCTTGTGCTGATCTTTCGCTGTGAATGTAAAACAAAGATTTGCTTGGTGGTGCTTTTACCTAAGCACGGCTGTGCCAAATACTGATTGCACATCACTACACTTAGGATTTAACCTTTCTCGAAATGAAGGGAGAAATCAGTTAAAAAAAGAAGAAACAGAACATTGTTCATTTTTACAGACAGAATTACAGTCCTGTGGAGGTGCATTTCTTTCTATAATGTGACCTTAGGCATTAATACCTTATTATAAAGCACATTTAGGCAAAAGAAATAGCCTAAATATTTGTAAAAAGGGCAAAACCCTGCAAATGTTAAGTCAAATGATGCCAATATTTCATCTCATACCTCTATGCCAGATATTACTTAGCAAATCAGAACACTCGGATGTCATCATCTGATTGGGCAGAATTATTATTAAGAATTAAAAGATTATTACAATCTTTTAAAAATATACTCAAGAAAGGAGTGCACCTTGAATGTAATGTCTTTTGCACTTACTCTTTAAATCAAATCCATCAAATCCCTCTAAATAAAAGCAGTTATTTCTTGATTAGAATTTTGCTTGTATGTGTAAATTAACAAACTGCATTCATTTTCTGTTTGTAAAGTATTTCCATTCTGAATATTTCTCTCCATGTAAAATAAAAATATGAAGATGACATCTATACTGTTACATACACAAGACTCAATGCTTTATCCTACTTCCTCTGCAATATGTTATCTGTAAGTTTTCTGTACTGATTGCACTATTACACACACTTTTTAATTGTAAAATAACATCAAGCCAGATTTCTTGAAATCAGTGTGAATTTTTTCTCTGCTTTCAATTGATACATTATTTTGGCCAGGAACTTCCATACTATAGGTCCCAACTTTCAGGAAACATGCAGGAGAATATTTTCGTGAACAAAAATGTAATTTTATAAACCTCTAAAAAGCTATGTATTTAATTAATTCAAATTAAATTTATTAAATCAATGACACTGTAATTTCACAGTAGAGTATTTAATATCATATGTACTGTCTGTGTGTTGTAACTGGTTCACTTTATCCACTAACAACTACACTTAACCCCACTTATTAGATCTTTATTTACAAAATATTTTTTAAAAGTACTTGAAACAACTGTCTGCCTGGGTTGCTGCATGTTCTTTGTATGCTACCAGAATCCATTACTGAGGAGCTTCATAGGATCACCATTGGAAGTTACCTTCTTTTGAAAGCAGATCTGATGTCAAGGGATTGAGAAGCTTGTGATTCTATGGAATAACAGGAATTAAAAAGATAGTTAGATTTTCACATAATTTGTGTAATCATTGTAATTGGGCATAGGAAATTTGTTCAGTTTTCTGCTCATTCACCATAGTTCGTGCTGGTCCTTTGGCATTAAATTTCGATAAATGCAAAGCACTAAACTAAGTTTAATTAATGCATTTCTTTGAACTTCTTTCTTCAGGTCTGCATAGATCTGTCTCTGAGATGTTTCTCTCCCATCCCCTTCCTTCTTTCCACAGGTTCTGGCCTTTTTGTCTTCCCATTCCCTGTGCTTTCTTTCCTGCTTGCATCATGGCTCTTTCTCAGTACTTTCAACAGCAGAGGAAAGAGACAGTCTTCTTCACAGCTACAGCCTACTATTGATCATTCTCTGTTGATCCCCACACAAAGAGGGATCACAAGGATGCATCCCCCTTGTGTGAATAACCCATCTGTGCCAGCCTGACTTGGATTAAATGGTTCTGATCCACAGCCAGTGAATGAATGCAACCAGACTGACCTCTGCCTCACTGACCTCTGACTACACACACCTATCTCTGCCCCTTAGGCTCTCAGTCATCCATCAAATATCTCCTTATCTGTGACCAGCTTCCTCTGACTGGGGATGGGCCAGTCCAGTCCAGGCCCTTTGGTAGGCATGCTATATATATATATGAGAGTCAACAATTATTTTGGTTGCTGACCCTGGCTTTTCAAAAGACACCCATCTTTCTCAGCTTGAACATGCAAGTACATGTGTGCTCTTGTGCTTGTCAAACTGCTCTTGAAGGAAAAGATAAGCCTGTGGGTTCATTTTTCCAAAGTAAGACCCTTTTTTTTTAGCACAGAAGTTGACAAAGGCATGATTCGCCAGTGCTCTCCACATTGTGCTGTTCTTTATTTTGATCAAGAGTGGAAGAAATAACTTTCTGTGATCGCTGGTGAGCCATGACGTTCCACGTTCCTCTGCTGAGATGCTGCCAGATCAAGCCCTCGCTCTCAGAATAGCCCTAAGCCTTGCTCCCCGTCTTGTATGCCAGAGCCTGATTTGAATTCAGTACTAGTTTTAACTTCCTGCTTTTCTAATTTTGGGGTATATGTCTCACATGCTATCTACCCCAATATTCATTTAAACAATAAATTACAGACACTTAAGAAAATTCTCTGAACTTTGTGCTAAAAATGTTCTCTTTAAACATTACTTTATTAAGGATTCTGCAAAAAATTAGGTGGCATTTCTAGTTAAAAAAAGAAAAAAAGAAAAAAAAAAGAAATAAAAGTAAAGAAATCTTTTTAAAGCTTTACAGACACAAGTGGACTCTTACCAGTGACTTCAAGGTCAAAAGAGCAGCTATCAACTTTGTCCTTATAAGACACTTCACAGCGATAGTTGCCTGCATAGTTTTCTTTAGCTTTAATTATATGCATTTCAAATGTGTGAATCTGAAAACCAAACATAATAGTTCATTAGTGTGGGGCATACATTTGCATGAAGTAGATGGCAAAAGATTAGACTTTCAGGCCTAAACCAGAAGCAGGGAATAATGCTAATAAAGGGCTCTGGAAGGAAATTCAAAACCAGAAATGGAAATGGAAAATTTGGTTTCCCACTGCTTCTCCTGAAGTAGGAGAGCAGAAAAGTCTGCTTGTGCTCAGGGTCAGAGATCATCACCAAAATCAACATAAGGAAGTTGCGGTTAGAATCCACTGCTCTTGAATTTCTACCTGTTGTCTTTAAAGTGATCTTTAAGCTCTCTTTTGAGCTTTTTCCTCACAAAAAGGAAAAACAAACACGCACCTTAGTGTGACGCTCAAAGGACTCTTTCAGCTGCAGGTGCTTCCCCGCTTTACTGGCCAGGTCCATCCATTTTCCTTTAAACCACTTAACATTTGGTTTTCGAAGAAGATCTTTGGCTTCTACTTTGGCTATAAATGTAATATTCCCACCTTTTTTTGTAAAAAGAAAAAAAAAAAAAAAAAAGAGGAAAGAATAATCCAGTCATTGTGGGACATGTGGTTGGTCACTGACACCTGTAGAATTTTCTTTCAGTACTGCTCCTTGTAGTATGTGCTGCTAGAGTCACCATGTGCTGCTATCTCTACCAGAATAGCAAGAATCAGATGAAGTCACACAGGCGTTGAAAGTACTGCAGTATTACAGATATTAATGATTTTGGGTCTGAAAGCCTTCTGCCCATGTCATTGTGGACCTCGAGACACTGAGAAGCATGTTAAATTAGTTGAGGGGAAAATCCCACTGGCGAATCGTTCCCAATATTTGAATTTTGTTGCCTAAAAAAATCACAGATGTTCCTAGGCTACCAGGCAGTTGTAACATGAATAAAATCCCGTCTAGAAAAGAAGCCTAGAGCTCTTCATGCATTTCCATCATTAATTCTCTAATCTGAGAAGGGAGGGGAAAGAGTCTCCTCTAAATAATTACTTGGGAATAGTAAAAGTTAGCTCAGTTGTTAGAACACCATACTGCCCAGCCCCTGCTGAGTTTCCATCCTAACAGCCATCAGCTCCAGGGGAGAATACAGCTAGCTCCTTATATTTAGTTTACAAATAAATCCTCCCCAAATGCTATTTTCTACTCAGAAACTGAGAAAAGCAGTAGACATGCATGATGCATACTCCCCTCACCCCCTTCCCGAACATGTTGTAGTGTATCCAAGTACAGAGCAAACATACTGAGTAGCCCATGCTGAGCTTCTGACCATTGCTGCTACCCTGCTTAGTGTGCAACTACCTCATCATGATGGTAGGGATCAAGTTTGGAAATGAACATCCTAACCATCTCCTTTTACTGTGCTCTGGTTCACAGCATGGAAAGTCCTCACAGTGCTTGGACCCAATTCCTCTGGAGAGAAGTGAAAAATGTGATCTGAGAGTTTATCACCTGTGCTTCAACTGCTAATAGGTATATAGACAGTGGAGTAAAACAGAGCTTGTCCAGAGCAAGTTCACCAGAATGATTACAGGATGGGTGACCTGCACCTGCAGCTTCCCTACAGAACTGGACCTATCAGTCTATTTGCTAATTTACAGTTTACAACTATACGATACAAAAGCTGACCCCACAGTCTGTAAGCCATGCTTCAGGCCTTTGGGTGGATCTTTCTGACATAGCAGTAACAGTATCATAGTTAACAGCATCACAGTAAACAACTCTCTTCTCCAGAAGCTGTACCTCTTACCCATTGTGCTCAGTAAACTGTCGCCTTTTGGGCTTGCTTTGCATTGAGGTTCACTTCTCTTTGTACAGTCCTTTTTGCCTTCGAAGAATTCACATCTAACTAAAATGAGTGGAAGTATTTGGAACTGAGGGTAGAAGTGGAGTGCCACAGGAACTGTACATACGTTTTCTGGCTCTGCCTCACTGTCTGTCTCTCTGGGAGTGGCTTTGGATTTTGTTTCCATGCACTTACCAACGCTCACTGTACCGCTCTGAGGTTTTTCGACAAATAAAGTGGATCCTTGGGAGTCACCACGTTTTTCTGTATCTTCTGGACCTCCTTCTCCGAGAGACCATCCTGAGATGCAGATAGAGAGGGAAATATCAGTCATCTGAGTGTGCTTTGCTCCCTCCAAAATGCACTTACCTGAACTTTATAAACTCTATAACCCTATCACCTCTCCAGGTGTCCTGAAAGGTATATCAGTTTTTGTTCACACTGACATCCATTGCTTGGCTGTCACATTGTGTACAGCTCCTGCAAGAATGCTACCTCTGTGGTGTCAGAAAATGAAACTACTGGGGAGAAGGAGAGGGGAACCTGATCAGCCAGGATGGGGACTGAGCTACTTGAATGACACCAGCATTCAACCATGAGTGCTTTGCGGAGGAATGCAAAAACGTCAGCTCTTTGGTTTTCAGAGGAGATGGAGGTTCTGAAAACACAAACAGCTATAAGCACAAAGGAAACACATATGAGGAACAGTTCTGGTGGGTCTCTCTCAGGCCCAAACTCAGTAAATTGTACAAGCTAATTTTTCCCCTTTGACCGCAAAATAGGGCAAGGATGAAGCTTACTTTTGAACTGTGTTCTCTTCTACCAAGGTAGAAGCAGAGGGTTTGGGGGTCAGTCAATACCATGTCCTGCCCTGTGGACTGGATGATATTTTACAGAAAAATAGTTTGTCAGATGGAAATGACTGTGTCATATGTTCAGACACAACGCCTTGTCTTTCAGAAACTGGGATTTTGGAACTGAAAAGGAACAATGGTACTGAGAGAAGGAGCAAGTGAGACATCTCCCCAGGGCAGAGAAGTGTACCAGCATGGCTATGCCTTCCCAGTCTTTCTGCTCATCTCAACAGCCTTGGCTTTGTGTTCTGCAGTTACATCTCAGGCAAATACATGCAAACCCATGGTCAAAGTTAATTCCTAACAGAAAATCCAGGGAGAGCAAGATAGTGGACATCCGTCCATTACCTGTTCCCTTTCTACAGAAAGGCAAAGCATGTGTCTCATACTGAAGGTGAGAAATAGAGGAGTCCAAATGCCGCATATCCTTTTTTTGAAGAGTTATGAACACTGCATAGGGGAAACTAAGTAAAGCCAACACTGCCATGGTTGTACTGAAGAGCAGAGCAACTGTGGAAATGTACAGCTATAACTAAAAAAGCCATCTGTCTCTCTCAAACAAGAGCTTCACCTCCCTGGTCCCACTTGAACTTTTAGTTTTTTCCAGAAGCAAAAATAGCTTTTATCCAATGGTCTTTTGGTTTCATAGGTACCATAAATGAGGAACCAGATAGAGAACACTTCTCACTTAGACAAACCCCGATCTTGAAATTAAAAGTTCCTTTCTTTGCTGCCTATTTTCTGTAGAAACTCATTTGCCGGAAGTCAGAATTGTATTTCTGCTACGTAGAGATTACTGCTAAGGGAACCTTTTTAACTCATGAAAATTTATCACTCACGAATGCAACACAACTTATGACAACTGCAGGAAAATGCAACCAAACTGCTTTATTATCCTAAAGTCTATTATTGGGAATTTTTAAAAGGTGTAGAGATGCTAGATAGCGTTGCAATAAAGTCTTTGCCTTTTAGTTTTTCAGTGCATTTTGGGTAGTGACCCAAACACTTCTACATATGTCTGCTACATCTGCTTGTACAATGTTTCTGACAAGTAAAGACATTCATGTATATACACACATGTATATACACATTACACACATGGAAATATACACACATTTATATACACATGAAAACACAGACATTCATGAACAAAAATATATATAGATACACATCTACATATGTTCTGTCTATTATCTAGATGTTCACGTTATGCTGGTATAACATGATAGTTTATGGGAACAGCATAAGAAAAACTAATAGTTACTGGTGTGAACAGAACAATGTGATGGTGCTCGGTACAGGACCTGCTGATGTGCAGTGACAAACCCGACATGCCACAGAATGAAATGGAAAAAGGATATTAATTAATGGAAGAAGCTTACAAAGAGTCATTAATTTATTACCACATAAAATAACATCTTAATATTATCATCACCTTTAGATATTAACATTCACCTACTTATTAAACAAACAGAACATAACACGGGTTTGACTTTGGCTTGGGGAGATGGCATAGGTGTCTATGCCAAGTCAATAACCATGGTTGAAGTGCTTGCTGCTCAGTTTGTTCCAGAGACTGCAAATCCTGAAACCACAAAAGTGGATGTAATATGCATTACCTGCCAGGGTAGGAAGAAAGAGGTTATGACTTTGCTAAGTTTTCCTCACCGTCCTTTGAGCTGTGAGAAGAAGACATTGTCCTACAGTCTCCTGTAGGCTGAGGAGGAAGGGAATAGCTGCATATCTATCCATATAGAAATAAATATAGATAGATAGGTATGTATGTATGTGCAAAATACTGATGCATGACCCTTCTTTAACTCCTGGTTTGGCTGCTAGAAACCTGTTTGCTCTGGTACTTGAAACCACTGCAACAGTTAAAATTTGATATAAGGAGAATAAGACTAGATAACCTCTTTAAGAAATAAAAAATTTATGATAATTTCATTACATAAATTTTGGAGTGTTCGATCACGTTCTTAGGGAGGTCTCACCTGAATCTTTCTGCTCGCTTAGGCATCCCATTTGAAAGGGAAGAGCAATTCAGATGACACCATCTTAGAGACCACAGATCAACTGACCTCAGATCATTGAGATTTTAAGAACATGGAGTCTTCTTCAGAGATGGTTAGACTAGATATCTAGGACCATGTCAATAAGGAACTACTTGAATACAAGAAAAAGGAAGTGAACAGCTAAGAAAAAAAATTGCAGAAATTTTTCTCTCCTTTTCTCTAGAAAATTTAAATTAGTTTCTTTAATTCCCATTCAATATTTCCTTTTTAGTAGTTGCTATTTAGAAGGGTTGATGTTTTTTAGAAGCTGATGTTTTCTTCGTGATTCGTGTAGTTCTAAATAACAGATGAGTTTATGTTGTTCAATGTTTATATGAGGGAACAATACTTTGAATTATTTAAATAGTTTATTTATTTATCTAAGTCGAGCAAAATAATTATAAATAGTTAAAACTAAATTTTAGTATTTTGTGATTCCAATGTTACTTAAATATTTAACTTTTACCAATAAGGTCCTCTAGTACAGCAAATCAATGTAGTGCCACTGACTTTACAGGTAGCATTCAGGCAAAAGTTAATAATGCAAATTCTTTTGGGAGACATAAAGAAAATATGATCATTTAGGGCAGTGAAGTTAACTGAGAGTGTGTTTTACATTTGACATGATGCAAACCACTTTCTAGTGTCTGAAATCTCTCTTTCAGTCCCCATTTTTAAAAAAAACCTTTTAAACAAGCAATGAAGATATTTTATGCATGTCACATCTATCATGATGGACCCTGCTGTTGCTATTCTACTACTGCCAAAAAAACAAACGCATTTTATCTACCAGTTTGGCATCAAAGGCTTGGAGTAATGCATTCAAGCTACCTTCCAGGTCATATGGCCTAAGGTGATGTGGTAGACAACTATGTGGATAAACATGTTTCCTAGTCATAAGGCATCTGTTTTATTTGTAATCTTGGAATTTCATCTCAAGACTAAACTTAAAAATGGACTTCATGTTTGTTGGTAGGAAAAGATAAGGACAGTTGCTTTCAGAGCTGCTAAGTGGTATTTTACTTCCCAATGGCAGAAGTTCTGCCAAGGACCTCAAGACAGGACTGGAGAGGAACTAATCTGATATGGAAGTCTTGTGTTTCTGAACAGAGACTAACTTCGTATAGGGCACTTAGCAAACTCTTTCTCCATTCAATATGCTTTGAGTTCAGTCCAGTGGTTTGGAGTTTTTCTTCATTAATAGTCAAGAAAAAAATACATACATACATACGCACACAAAGCTCTATCACAGTCCTAACCTGCTGGTGGAGTACTAACTGAAGTGTCATCTTCATCTGTGAAAAGAAATACAAATAAAAAAGTACATAAAGAAACTGAAAGCACAGACGATCATCTGCTTTAAAACAACTACTTGAAAATGTAAAACCTGCAAAAGAAAGGGAAAGAAATCAAAGGGAAAGAAATCCTGACAAGAGTCAGGAGCATTTGCAATGGAAGGTTCAAACTGATGAAGAAAGCTTTGAGTAATTCAGTAGCTGAAATGGTAATCTTAATGTTTCAAGCAAGTAAAAAAAAACAACAGAAAAATGACATGTGGAATGTGATCTATTATTAAATCATGAGTTTATATGAAAGTTACTGAGTGGTTCTGCTTGTTAGAGATGTAATCCACATAAAATAAAAAAAAGCCACAATTAAATCAAGGTCAATCACATATCTGACCTGAAGAAGATGACATTTCTCTGACGTCCGTGTCTGAAATTAGAATATGCACCATATATGCATTTAGCATCATTAAATCAGTATACACAACACTTAAAAGTAGTCCCCTGTATTTATACATTATCATTTCTGTATTCAAATATTAATTAAAAATGCAAACTAATTTTTTACCATATCATTGGAGAATAATTAAAAATAAGAACTATTATTATCACAAGGGATTTCCTTTTAATCACACTAAAAGCGACCACCATCAGGTATTGAATAATTACAAGCAATTGTTATCCAATATACAGATATTTTAAAATGCTTAATCTCAGAATATATTGAAACATGTATTTATATAAATCAAAAGCCAGAAAAAACACAAACTTGGCATTAAACTTGAAATACTGAAATAAAGACGATTAAAAAACCTTAATGATGTAAAGACTGTCTTTGCAAGAATCTCCTACACCTCTCTGAATTTTAGATATTGTCTAGAAAACTTAGTTATCAGTTTCTGATAAATATATGCAAAAAGTCTTAGTGTATTAAAACCTAATGGTAAAAAAATATTAAAACTACCAATGTAGCATTTGAAAGGTTATAATAAGGTAGATATATTTAGCATTTAATATATATTTAATGTAAAGATGACTTTTGCATGATGACATTTCATGCATGAACATTTCTAAGTGACAGCTGAACTAGAAGAACTTCAGAAAAGTATTAACCAACATTTTTAAAGAGATGTTTTTAACTGTTTTGGGTTTGGGTTTTGGGGTATTTTTTAGATTTAGATTTGTGTTTCCAGCATCAAAAGTTTAACTCTGGAATCAACCTTAAAGTTATAATTTGTCTGTATTTTCTTAAGGTCAAGTGCAATTACTACAACAAAACCTCATCTTTAATACAGCTGCAATTTTGTAATTGTCTTGTCAATATAGTGGTCTTGTCAATTTTTTATGTTTAGTTAATCACTGAAGGCTAACTGAATGCCTGTTAATATAATTTAACTACTTAGATGTTATATTTTACTCATTCCTTTTTAATGATTCATCAAACTTCTTTCTAAAAATTCCTCGGGAAGAGGATGTCAGAGGATGTCAGTTGTAGAAGGTAGGCCTACATATGAAGGATTAATGTGTTACGTTACAAAAATTATTTCTTATTCACAGGAAGGAAGAAAAAAAAAAAAGTGAAAGGGTTGCCACCACCTGTATCATCCAGTGACATAAACAGATGGTGAAGATGTTGATTTTCAGTGAAAAAGCACAGAAATTATTGTTATGTCAGATGTTTTAACATTTTGTGCTAGCAATTAAATGAATACAAAACTAAGTAATTCCACTGCTATTTTTTTTCATTTCATGAAAGTATAAAGTGTACTTCCAGATCTTTTTGTCAATAATGTCACTGTTGAAGTTGATGATGGCTTGAGAGGTACCAAATAGTCCCTCTGGCCAGGAAAAAATAAATAAGATCAATCAGCATAAAACATTTGGTGTGATGCACCCTACATGATGATGTAGGTAATCACGTTTTTAAAGGACTACTTTTTTCTTTAAATGTATGATAAACTAAAACAACAAAAAGGTGTTGGTTTTGCAGAGGGTTTGTTGTGGTTTCTCCAGCATAATCTATCATTTTTCGAACAAAATGTTAACATCAAATACAATCATATCAAGCAAACATTCAGAACTATCAAAATGAAAGCACAGTTGAATATGCTTCAAATGGAAAGAGTATGAAAGGAATGCATGCTAGTAGGACTGTTTTGACAAACGAGTGAATAGCAATCCCTCAGTCCTTATGTCCCAGTCTCCTAGGGTGAAATGAAATGACTATGGAATAAATATTAAAATTAAATAACTGACTTGCTTTCTGTGATGAACAACAGTTTATGTTAGCAATAAGTTCTATCTCAAGATATACCCTCAAAATACTAGACCTGGTGATACGACTGTGATCATAAGTTCACTGTCCTTATCTTCTGTGAGTAAAGTTCTAATAAATATATTTAGCAATCTGATATATGACAAGAGCTAAGTATGAAGAAGTCACTTCATTCATCAGTAGATGGACAGGATGCATTACTTTATAATGTATCCTCCATAATGCATGACTTTATACAGATTTTTGTTGTTTGGCTTCTATTAATCTATGGCATATTTTCATTTTAAAACACAATATTTACATTTACTCTCTTGTATCTAACAATTATATCAATTGAGAAACAGGCTTTTTGAAGTTCCATCAGGAGTATGGTCAGCATGTAGAAGGAAAGAACAGTCCTTATCTAAGAAGTAGCTGATGTATGACTTTTTTATACTCACAATCAGTGCAACTTTGATATTAATATTTCTGACTGGTAATAAATCTAACAGGTAGAAATATCTTTTAAAATATAAGTAATAAATTCTGATTTATAGATGAACTGCCAGTGTCAAGGATTTTAGACCTTCTTCTTTCCCTTGATTTGAAATCTACCAAACAAAGATAGAAGCTGCTACTCTGCTCTCAGTCACATTGCTGATAAATTTTATCTTTTGAAGAAGTGGTAAAATCATATTAATCTATTATTTTACTTTTGTCTCTTTTTAGATTTTTAAAAGAAGACTTGCGTGCCACGTATCAGTATCAATAGCCTGGTGCTACAGAACAGAATAGGGGAATTTTGGAGCTTACTCCACTGAAGCAGCATCTCAGACTTGATTTAATCAAATTGTTAAACTAATTAATCTTTCTTTGTTGTCATTCCCTGCTCTCAGTCACAGATGACCAGGGGATATAGCATGAGAGATATTGCAGACATGAACAAAAGGGTAGTGAACAATAAATTCTGCATCTGTGGGTGACTTCAAGTGCCTGTGCTACTGCAAACTGCAGCAAGTGTTCAGGGCTAAGGCAGGAGGAATGAACCACAAAGAATGAACCTTTACCTTCATTTTGCATTAATAAATACAGAATAACTCAACCAAATGTCTGAAAAAATTTAGTTTATGAAGAAATTACTGAGCCCAGTTTAACCCATCTGAGACTAAGAGGTTGGAATTCAACTGCCTCCCATGACTCTGATTTTTCAAAAGGTATTCAGCAGCCCCATCAAGGGGACTTGGCACTCTGGAAATGGTAAATTAAATGCATACATAAAGCAATGGGAGTTTTAGTAGACATATGAATGGGTAAGTGAAGCCTAGAGATGTTTTAGTAGATAGTTGGATGGATCTAGAGAAAAAAATATCAGTAGAGCATGCAGAAATTTTAGTAGCTCTATGAATTGCTGGATGGGACCTAAAAAAGGAATGAGCAAATTGATATAAAATTAAATTATTATTCCAGCAAGTGGAAACACAGTTATAACCATATTAAATCTTTAAGATAATGTTAAAATTAAAAAACAAAGACAGAACAATTTAAACCAAATTGCTATAGGATAACATGGTTAATTTGGTGGAATTTCTGCTGGGTCACTTTTTTCTCTGAAAATAAAACAGATGATCATATATATTGATTTTTTTTCAACATTATTTCAAATATTTTTGAAAGTAGACAAGCTATAAAAGATAATTCAATCCAATAAAACTTCATTTCTCTGAGCCACAGTATTTTGATTTACAGCAAAATAACCACAGGATAGCATACTGTCCTCCATTTCTTATCTTTACAGTGAACATAAAGGAACATAAATATATAATTTCACAGAGACAATGACTACTAAAACAAAACAGAACAGTAAAACATACACACAGATAAGCATACTTTATTTTCCTAACTTCTGTTTTTAACTTTGCCTTAGAAATGAAATGAATTATGAACCACTTGGGCCATAATTATGGACCAAGCTTTCTTTCCTAAATGCCAGGTTCCAGCCCCACCTGACTGTGCTGCAGTAAGGGACTGCCCCAGGTTCCTACAGCATGCTGTTTCTCCTAAATTCTCAACAAAGACATCAGAGATGCTAAAGGACAGGCAGTGTAGAATCACTGGGGGGAACTCAGATATGAAATCTTTCCTATCTCATTTCCATTCAAGCAAGTATCTAAATCTGGTACTTCTGCAGCTACAGAAACAGTTTTATGAACAGCTTCTACAAAAACAAGACTCTAGCTGGTTTTGTCCTCATTTCCATGGTGAATGGCTCATTTTCTAGTGTAAATGATTTAGGACGGGTTGGGAAAATGCATTCTTTTCCCATTTCATGAATTATGCTCACAATTTTAAAAAAATTTTTGCAGCATGCAAAACTGAGGGAATCACTCTAAGAAAATACACTTTCCCTTCCTTGGTCAACAAAACAGCAGCTAACAGAAAGAACTGCATTATACGTAATTTAAAAAAAAAAAAAATATTGACAATTGCCTTGCAGCAATACCTACATTGCTTTGCAGCAGTGACCATTTCACTGGAGCATGGCAGGAGGTCATTCCTTCTATATATTAATATTCAGACCTCCAATGGAATTCTTACTGAGGCAGCTGCTTCCACCCTGGACTGAAACTGGAAACACTTTCCTTCCTGAGTACTCAAACAATGATTTTGGTAACAAAATCCTCTCAGACAGGGTAAGCACCAAGAAAGCATTTTTCCCCTTAGGAATATCTTGTGTTTTTGAATTCAGAGACATAATAATGTACAAAAAGATAATAGAAGTATTTGATAAGATACCTACCATGGTTTCTTTATTATTCGGTAACATGTAGACTTGTAAGCAGTGGGGAAACCACCATTCATGTTCAGTTTGGGAACAAACATTTCTCTGATATAAGAATTAAAGCAAGCAGAACTAACTGCTGGAGTAGCTGGAGGCAAAACCTTCATCTTTTTTCCTATTAGGCATTCAAGTTATTCTTGAATTGTGTTTCCATGTCAAGGTGACAGATTTGATTACTCACACGAGATTTTGTGTGTCAAAATAACTGCTCAATGCAAAGATAGGTGGGAAAATAACATGCACTGAATCCTGATTCAGAAATTTTTTATTTTCAAAAGGGTGCTTGAATCACACACTCTCGGTGTTTATATTTGGCTTTGCTGAGAAAAATAGCCATGCAAGCCTTTGCCAAATAAATCTGCAAGTGTCAAGTATGCATCCAATCTGTTTAAAAGACAAGATTTTGTCTGGAATAGACAAAAAGCTAGAATACATTTTTAAGCAAGCCATTTTTTGATTTGCCATGAAAAAGCATAACATGCCAAATGAACAGCAATCACTGCATCAGTTGTAGTCAGTATATTTTAGTTTTGTTTAGCCTTTTATCAGACCAAAGGAAAAAAAAATTATTCATTTTAAAATAAGCTGATGATCTGTTTGAATTCTAATTTGACAGGGAGTACAAAAGAGAGTGGAATTTGGCCCAGTTCTCTCAAAACATATCTTTGTAACTTGAAGATACTGAGCTGGAGTCTAATCTCAGTGGCACAAAAAATACATATTAAAAATTTTTAATATGTATTTTTATATTTTACATTTTTACAATTTTTAATATTATTTTTACATGCATTGCTAGTGCAACATCTATATGTTTTCTATATGTTTGTTCACAGCAGATGGTCCTCATTTTTCAGAACTTGTAATAAGTTCAACTGCTGGGCTCTGAACGAGGACGGAAAGATAAATGTGTAATTTTTTTTTCAGATAAAAAAAATCTATTGGACTTTGTGGAAAGGTAAATCATGCAATATTGAGCTCCTGTGAGAAAATAGAAACAGCTTAGAGTGACAGCATGGGATTGTCTGCTTTATTTAAAAGCTATCAATGTGCATAGTATTTATGAGTTACAGCAAGCTTTATCAATGTCAACATCCTGGCTCACCTAAACATTTCTTTCTGCTCGTGCAAATCACTTGAAATTTGATCTAATAACTAAGAAGTCCATATAAATATTGTTGCTAAAGCGTCAATCTTATTTGTAGAATTTTTGAAGATACTGAAGTATCATCATTTTCTTGTTCTGGATATGTCATGCAGAAAAATGATCCAGAAAGCTTTACATCACACTTATGCAATTTGGCACCAAGATTCTGAATTGAAGCTCAAGCAATCCAGCATCAGAACATTGTTTAAGAATGTTCTCTTTACTGCTCATTTTTTAAAATACGATCTCAGACTTACCTTTATCCTTTTCAGTTCCATCCTCCTGTGGTGATTTTTGCTCTGTGTAGGAAGTACAATTATATTTTTGAAAGGATCTTAAAATAAAAAGAAAAACTTACACAGCATTAAAAATATAGCAATATTCTAGGTTCTGCTAGTACTGAAAAAGCAAAATTAAAGAATTCTTGAGTATCTGTATATGTGATATACAGTTGTAATCTCAGAAAGCATTGTACAACTCTATACATATCAATTCATTTTCCATTTTCAGTGAGTTGTGTAAAATTGATGTTCCTGTATCCACTGGAAGAAAAATATTGGGTTTTTGAGAATCAGCAGTTGTTAATCCCTTGTTCTTGAGGCTTTGAAATGGGTTACACATCCTTGTTAATTTGAATGGAATTGGATCAGACATGAGATATCCAGGGTAACCAGAACTCCACCACACTAACTGGTTTATCCTTAACACATAGTACAACATGAAGAGACTGGTGCTCATAATTCTTTATCATCAGCTTCATTATTATTATTGCAATATTATCTAGTCTATTAGTTTTCCTCATCAGAATACTTGCCAGCTTATCCTCTACTCCAAGCAGGTGAGTAGGAATTATTTGACCTCATAAGTATGAAAAAACTTGGACTGTATTTTTAACAAAATAAAAATTTCTATGCTATACTTCAGGATTTGATAGGATTCCTATTCTTTTTGGTTTCCTATCTCATTCAGTTTGGATAGAAGTTGTTCAGAGAATTGTGAAATCATGTGAATTGTGCTATCTTCAAGGTGTAAACACTTGATGTTCCACTGGCTGTGAACAATGACTTTCTGTGGAAAACTTACCTGCCAACAGCCTGATACAACATAGGTTTGGATGAAGATTAGTGGACTAAAATTGTAAAGATGAAGCTAAAATAACTTTTGTGCCATGGACGTAATATCTGCAAGAACAAGCTGATACTATGATTATCCTGATTTTTTGTTTAGATATGCCTAGCCATGGTAACTGTGAGAATAAAATTTGAAATTTTTGGAGGACGAGGCCTAATTCTAGATTTATGTCAGGCTCTCAGATGCTTCTCCCTGGGTTCCCCAAGTTGTCCTGCTCCAGTTGTGAAGCTGTCCATCTTGGCCAGATGGTCAAAGCTTTTCTGTTTGAATGGGAATTTTCCTGCAGAATAATTTTCTTGTCCCAGCAGGAACTGGGGAACCGGTGCTAGGACAATTCATTATTCTTGTCAGGTGGTAACATGTCTGAATTCCAATTTGATGGCTTGACATTTAGATCTAGAAAGAGCTCTTAAAATGGCTTGCCAAAAAATTCCTGGTGTAGTTCAAGGTGCCAGTTATGTCCAATTAACTATTTATGTATTAGATTCTTGAACATCCAACTTCCCTGTTTGTGTGATACCACTTTCTAATCCAAGATGACAGCATCTTGAGTTTGGCAGAAAGAAATTAGAAGTGACTGGCATTTCCAACTTAGAAGTATCCCACTTTGATCTGTGCCTAAACATAAATGTGCCATACTGACACTCTTTGTTTTACAGAAGTATCACAGATATGGGTAAAAGGAAGGGGGTTATAGGAGTGATTTCATGTATAATTTTGTGTATTTAAATAGAAACAGAGATTGTTATTTATTTGAAAATGTTTATAGATGTTTTTAGTATAATGCTTCAAAGATGTGGTTCCTTTCTGTCTACAATCACATTTCAGTTCTACTTAGAAGATTGATAGAGAACATTAATTCAAGTACAAAGTATATCAGGTGTGAACCTCAGTGTGAATATTTTGAGATATATATATTTTTTAATACAAACTATAAAGATTTTTTAGTTGAGTACAACCATCATGAATAAAATATCAATCAACTTTTCTTACAAATATATGAAATATGACAGATTTCATCCTAACATAAAAATAATATAAGGATTACTTAAACATGAAACTCCTTATGGCAAATAATACTACTACCTCCAGACTTGGTAATTTTTAAAATGAAAGAGTGTATAATTAAAAAAAAAATTCTGAATTAACCTCCTAAAATTTATTTACAATTTACAAATTGTAAACAAATGTGTGTTTAACACCTGGAGAGTATTTATTCTGTTTGATATTGCTGCTTAGCTGTTTACACAAAATAAAGTTGGTTAAATGGTTAAATTAGAAATGTATCCAGATGCATATCTGTATCTGTATTAACCTGCATCTGAGAATATAACTCAAGTTACTCAATGCAAATCAAATCCACAAGGCAAAGGCATGCCTACTTTTCCAGCTCCACCTGGAAAGCTTTCCAGCTCTACCTGAAACCCTAGGCCCTGTGAATGAGTTTTGGCTAACTAGCCCTAATTTTGGCTTCCTGGAAGTTATTTGCCCATTCCAATCTGCATAAGCAGACTCCTCAGGTCAATTCACTATACAGACATCCAGTGATATTTTAGATGGATTATCCAGGATATGACCTAAGATTTGCTCCACTGATTATAGGTGGAGCACTGATGAACAATGCAGACAAGATATCTGACCTTCAGATGGCTAAAATTAGGAGCTTTGGGCCCCATGCTTGATTCTTTCAACTTTACTCACAGTGTACGTTCAAGGAGAAATGAGAGGGATGATTGGTAGTTAGATGCTGTTAAGCATCAAGGAAGACAGAATAACTTATCCACAGAATTTAAGCAGACTCAGTTTTCTTGCATCCTTAAGAATATTGGCATCATTATGCAAACAATTATCTTGCAAAATTGAGTCTGAAAAATCAAAATTCAGGCAAAGTGAAATGAAAATAGCTTATTAGGACAAGCTTTTCTTACTGTCCTCTCACTTTCAAAGGGGCAATGAGCACAAATCATATTATGGGTATGTAGCATCCAGTCTTATGCAATCATTTTTACTGTTACAGAGCAAATTAGCATTTTTTACACTAACCTGGAGGTATAGATACACTTTCAGTTTCATTCTCTGAAAAATGAGGGAAGAAGACAGATACTGAGCTTCAAGTCAAAGAAAATATTTTTCACACATTTGGTGTGTACTTGATGAATCTGGACACAGTCTGAGTTCATTTACTATTTTTATGTTGTTCTTAATTTTTTTTTTCCATCCATGCAATACATGGCATCTTTAGAGCGATATGGTCAGAGGCCTTAAGCTTATGCACTGTGAAGAGAGGGTACTGAATTTGGTCAGTGTGAGGAGATATAACATCCATAGAATCACAGAATTATAGGATCATTTAGGTTGTAAAAGACTTCTAATATTATCGTGTCCAACTGTTAACCTTACACCACCAAGTCCATCACTAAATCATGTCCCTAAGCACCATATCTATAGGTCTGTTAAATACCTCAAGGGATGGTGACTCCACCACTTTCCTGGGCACCCTGTTCCAGTTCCTGACAACCCTTTCAGTGAAGATTTTTTTCCTAATATCTAATCTAAACCTCCTCCGGTACAACTTGAGGCCATTTCCTCTTATCCCATCACTTGTTACTTGGGAGAAAAGACCAACCCCTACCTGGCTGCAACCTCCTTTTGGATAGTTGTAAAAAGCAATAAGGCCTCTCCCTCACACACAGGTCATCTAGCTGCTTGTCTTCATGTGAATTTATACAGGTGTGCCCCAGTATATTTATACAGGTGTGCCCCCACTGACTGCAAGTCAGTGCACTAAGTTGAAATCCTTCACTGTAAGAGTAGATGGCTCCTACTTCTGTTATGTTGTGGGTATTAACCTTTGGGACTCCACCTTCTGTTATATGCAGGAAATAAAGTTTTGATTTCTGTCACGTATAGAAGCTGGTAAGGCTATTCCTTTGCACTCAGGTCTAAATATAACTAAATCATACTCCTCATTCTTAATAAATCCATGTAATTTTTAAAAAGCAGGAATACATTTAGTTCAAATATATATTAAGTTGACTGTGTGGATTTGATATTATTTAGGAACTTCCAGCCACATACGTGGATGCTATAGAAAATTCCTATAGAGACTCCAAAGAGAATCCCTCTCTACAGGTAAAGAGCTTTTTAGTCACAGCACCCATGATAGAGAATAAAAGGGAGAAGATATAGTAAAGAACAATAGGTGCATAGTCTGATAATAACAAAATAGCTTGTGACAATTTCTTTTTTGTGGTCTAAGTTTTGTACTGTGGCCTGGGAAATTACAGAAATTTTTAACATGAAAATTCCAATACAACAAATGCATGTTTGAACATATCCCCTGTACTACCAGGATGTTTCTCATTGCTTCTCCTGAGAACAAAATGACAACTCTGTGGCACAGAAGCCACAGTATTTTCCATGTATATATGAAAATAATAATACATGGTATAATTCCATGTATTGCATGGAAAAACAATAGCAGAAAATTATTGACAATACCCTTGTCTTACTGAAATTTAATAGCTAGAAATAGGGAGTATTCTTACAAACACTGAATTGGAAAATTCTCCCTAGCTCACCAGCAAGAGACACAAATTTCTACAAAAATGCACCAAACCAAGTACTTTGCAGTCTCAGATAGAAAGTTTAAGAGCCTTTTGAGGGACTCGCCTTGAGTTTTTCTTTTATTTGGAAAAGTATTTAATTGCTTCCTCACGCAGTTGTGTTGGTAAGAAAACACACTTCTTTCCCATCTTGTGTTACCTAGCAGTAGGGAAAATCTACAGCACAGATCAGACCTAAAACACTATTATTATAGTCTGAACTTCCTCTCATACATTCAGACATACAAGGAGATACTCAAAACCTGAGCTATGTCATGTGCAACCTACTCTAGTGGAGTCTATTCCTAGCAGGGAGGTTGGACTACACAATCTCAAGAGGTCCATTCCAGCCTCAGGTATTCTGCAATCCTGTGATGATGTGATGACTGAAGACAGTCCAGGAAGTCAGTAATTTATTTTCTAAACCATAATTCAAGGGGTTCTGGGCTATTGCTAGGAAAACTGAAGGAAAAACTTTGCTCAGGGGGGAGATCTGAAGTGTTCTGTAGGAGAAAAAGAGAAAGGGGGAGAGTTGCAGGCACTGGCAGAGACGTAAAAGAGACTTCAACATAATCTTTTGGGTATGTGGGACCCATTTCATGGTCATTCTTACAGTTCCATTCCTGAGGACAGCCAGGAAAAAACCCATTAATAGCATCAAGTAGTTTCCACCTCCCCAAAGAATGAAAGCCCTTTCTGGCTGACCTCTGCAACAGGCTTGTCAGCCAGGAACAGGCTGTGTGCACCAACCAGCAGCTTATGGTTGTGCTCCTTCCCTAGGAGGCATGCTCACCGGAGTCCCCAGATGCCATTCCCAGCAGCCCCATTGCCTAATATGGTTCTCTGCTGGGGCATTGTCAGGGGGGCTGGTAGAGGAGAAAGTGTTGCCTCCAGCATGCATGCCTCAGCCCCTTGGAAGGAGTTTCTTCACCAGGTTGCAATGATGCCACTTGAGCTCCAGGAGAAAGAGGCCGCTGAGGGACCAGTCACCACTAGATTGATACCATAAGGTCAGCTGGGCCTTCTGCTAAGCAACTGAAGTTAGCTTCTGCCTCAGTTTCTAAGACAAAAGGCAAAGGTCTCTGCTTTGCAGTTGTTTCTGGAAGAAGTCAAGAATGTTCCATTTCAGGGGGTTGTGTCATGCTAAACCCAGACTTTGGGTTATTTGTTGGTTGGGTATCTTGCAAAGCAGCTGGCTATATAGAATTCCACAGCAAAAAACCAAAAAGAATTAACTTTGCAGTCCTTTCTACATCGCTACTAAGAAAGGATAACATATTAAGAAGTGTAGTTAGCAAATAAAGGGAAAGCACAACTGTCACTTAGATAACATCTCCAGAAATGCTTTCATGTCTCAGCCATGTCATAAGATGCATTCAGGATCCAGTTTGACATAGGATATGAGTACCTAGAGCCAAGACGGTTTTATTTGTGATTTATAATTGTACATGCATACATACATTCTTGAAAATGAACAGGAGATGCAACTTGAACCATTACCAGAAACTTTCCATTACTGTTTCATATTTATAATGTTCAGTTTTTCAGATAAAATGACTTAAAATCTCTTGCTATGCATTTAGATAAGTAAGCTTTCAAAGATTCCATGAGATTACCCATGTGCTAAAGTTATGGCAACACTTAAGAACTGTGTTAAATTTGGAATATAATTTTTTTAAAGTTTAGTTCCATTTTAGGTCTGGCTGCACTGACATCCGACCTCAAAACCACAAGAAGCTTTGGCAGGGACCTGGTGGAGTGCTTATGTGTGGTGACTCGTTTTCAAGGGCTCTAAATTCCCACTTCCACTGGCTTCTATGACAGCAACAGGCATAGTAACTCCTTTACATCATATATATTACTTTTCACATTGAAGTGTAAACATATTGATGCATGATGACAGTTCTAAAACATTCTCTGGGTTCTATTCTACTATTGAGATCTGGGAGCAAAATATTCTGGCCTCAGAATATTCAAAGCATTTGAGAGCTACAGGTTATCTGCAAGCGTACCGGGAAAGATGTCTGTCTGGGTAGCCCTTTTCACTTTGTGACTCTTTACTCATGACCAGGTTTGTTTTGGGTAGGCTTAGAAATTCTCAATAATATTGGAAAATGAATAGTGAGTTTTGTTTTTTTTCCCCTCACGTGAAAGAAATGACCTTGAGCATTAAAATGAGAGCTTGCACAAAATCTAAAGATTATTTCACCATTACCAAGCTGGAACACTCTCAAGAGGGAGGAGGAAAGTGTCCTGGATGAATTTCTCCCTGCAGTTAGATATGGATTGGTTATGACCCAGAAAATACTTTGGTTTGAATAGACAAGGGAGTCAGGATCTCATCCAGTCTCACCAGAGGGCTTACTCCCATTTACCTGAAAGGGAAAGCAGGGATATAGTTGCGTCATGACAGATACAGGTATGGTATCAGTCTGTGTAATAGCAACATATTAAGTGACTTCCATATGTCAAAGAGCACGAGGATGGTCACTTAATGCTCTTTACCACAAAGATCTGTCACCTTCTGCCAAATTTAAGTAGGTGCACTAAGCTTGCAGACGTAGTCTCAAGGGATCAGACAAATATAACTATTACATAGGCATTCCTAAAGTGCTGACTCTGCTACTCAGACAAAAATAGACAAAATGCTAGTTTGGGGAGAGAGAATGGCTCCCCCTAGCCCTTGTGCAGTTTTCTTCTGTAAAGTTTGTCTCCTCTGCTGCTCCTACAAGACAAAGGAGCTGCTGTTGCCGCTCATGGTTTTCTCCTGGGGTAGATTGAAGTAAGCGGGCAGGAAAGGATGGAGCACATGGAAGGGCTGCATGAGAGGTCTCGTGTCCAGATCATCAGCAGAGAAAATCAGTAAAGCTTCTTCCTTTCAACATTAACTTACATTGCTGCCAAAATTGGTGCTGGGAAGAAGAGAAATGGCTCAAAATAATTTGAACATTTTTTATGGGTCCCTGCACAGGCCAGTACAGAGTATCAGTACCATCACTGATATGATTAAAAGCTAGAGGGTCCTCTTTTGGATGACAAGAACTTGCTCAAAAAATTATAGACATTACCCAAGCATGATGAACATTTCACTGGGAAACATTACTGTCAGAATACCCCAGATCAACTGAGCTGAGAAACAGGGAGCTTGATTGAAAGTAGTTTGCAATAAGTAAAAGCACTCTTTATGTGTTAGGTTGGAATTAAATTGAAGTAAATAGACTCTTGTCAACAAAGAGCAAAAGTAGTTCTAAAGATCTGAAATGACTGAGCAGGGGTGCTCTGGTGACAGCAAAGAGGACTATTGTTGTGGCCAACATTATGATGGATCCAGTCTGGTAAATTTGTTAAAGTTTTTCTATTTTCTATTTCTTGGAAAATGAGACTGACTGTTCTGGCTTGCAGTGACTGTTAGGTTAGTTTGGTTAGACATAAAAACCCCACAAGCTTATGTTAAATAATGCCTCTTTCTGCAACAAAATGAACAGATCAGCATGTTCACTGAAGGTGAAATAAATTTTATATTTCAACAACTAAAATTTTCCAACAATCATAATTCAGTGATATATTTTCAGCTAGGGACTGGAAAAGAAATAAATTTAACAGAGAATTTTCTTACAAATTTAGTTTTACAATTGATTAAAATCTAAAACTTCCTAATGAATTTCAGCTTGTAAGAAAAAAAAAGGATAGCAATTAGTCTCAATATATAATCTTACCTACAACATTAATTTTTAAGGAATAATCCAAATGCTTCCAATTACAAAGGATTTTATGATCCACAGGATCCTACGAAGCCATCATATGATAAATGAATATTCCCTGACTTAAGGAATGAAAAAATGAATGTACAGTTGGAACAAAAACCAAAAGAAATAGTTTATAGATCCTCTTGAGGAGCTGAGGTTAGATGGCTACTCCAGATTTCATCTTCATTGCCATCCATAATTATGGAAGAGCATAAAGCAACCATTGCTTGTTTAATGTGTTCCTTGCAGTTCCCATTTTACTAAAATGATGTGATTAAATAAAATCTGATCATATGGCAGTTCACTCTCACAACTTTCTTTTGAAAACTTTGGTTTCACCTAGTTATGAAACTCTAAAGAACAATCTGAACTTGAACGAAAGCAATTTCTTAAATAAAGCAACTGGTTACGTATCTATAGTCACCTAAATCTGTTCAAGTAATCTGTCCAGTAAGGACTACATAACCCATGCTCTAACCACCCCACCCCCTTCTATTTAATTTCTGGTAGGTACAAGGCAGTGATCAGCAGTCAGCACCCTCATCAGATGGTGCAAGGCTTCCTTGGCAGCCTCGGAGTTGCGTATGTACTGTAACTGGGAGATAGAAGTCTGCCAAGTGTTGACAGCATTTAAAATAGATAATAAAGCTAGAGTTGGTGGTTCCCATGCATTCTCAAACTCATTTTTAACCCACTCATCCCACAAGGCATCAAAATGGAGTAATTAAATCCTATTTGTTTTTCCACTGTATCTTCTCTTATGTATCTCAAAAAAGTGAACCTGTAAAAGTTATTTGCTGAGCACTGTGTATCCTAGAGAAAAAAAGTGTATTTATGCTTTTGTCTCTTAGATAACAGACTGAGAGTAGATTGTAATATGAGTACCACACTTAGCTAAAATTTTCTGACTAAATAATTTTCCACCCAGCTTTTCACAGTTTTCTAACTTATTCTATCATCTTAAAAAAAAAATAAAAGAATGTTGGGGGTTTTGGTTATTTTTTTTACTTTCAAAACTAAAATTTTGTGAGGCTGTCTATCCCACAAAATCTATGTCAAAAGGATTTTGCTGAAACATGTTCTAGTGTTTGCCGACGTGACTTGTGGTGGTAAGGTAATTCATCTTGTCATCATAACTATACATTTAGTGGAAGGCTTTATCAGCCTTGGAAAGAAAAACATTTTATTTTGAACTATCATTGAAAATCTTGTTCTAAAATGAGGTGTATGCAATCCTAAAAAGCACTGAAAAAATTTGTTGGGAGTGATTTTCCCTGTAATATTTGCATAGTGAAAACTGTGGAAATTCCACCCAGAGTCAGCTTCTTCCTATAGATGATAGCTCAATGATAGAAAGTCTCAAACTTTCCTGTATTCTGGCACCATCTGAGTTTATATACTGATTTAATGTAAGTCTGCCATTATTCCCTACTCATGAAATTCTGAATTACTTACCTACCTTTTCACAGTCATCTGAACCATTCTTTAATGTTGCTTTAGGCAATGTACTACATGGTTTTCTTCTGGCTCCAGTTAAATGGGGAAGGACAAAACTGGCTGTGTAAGTGCTTCCAGTGGGTGTTACGTCTAAAGTTTGGAAGCAGTGTTCCTATTTCTGTGTTGTAAAACCAGCAATAAACCAGCCCTGAAATAGCTGATCTGTCCTTCTCAGCCTCATAAATATCCCCTGACAGTTTCATACCAGAAAGCCCTGGTTCTCCCTAGTCTGAGCAGGTAGCACAGATTTCTGTAGATGTGGTGGAAGCTCTACAGAATACTGTAGTCGATACTGTAGTCGACCTATGACTATTGACTGTGCCTGTTTTAGAATTGCTTTTTTAAAGGTCCCACTAAGGTCTATGAGCAGATTCACACTAAACCTGCTGGTGGCTGTGGCTGGTGACCCGTGAGGGGCGCTGGTGGCTTGCAGTTCTCCTGGTGTCCCCATCTGCTGCCTGGTGTCCCAGCCTCAGGGATGATTGTGACTTCCAGAGAGCAGGGAGGAGTCAGAGCAGGTCTGATTCTTGTCTTCAGGTTCAAAGTCACCGGTCTGGCTCATAGTTCAAAGGTGAGTGGTCTGTCTTTTAGTGTTTGAAAGGGAGGAAAGACACACAGACACAAAGAGCCAGGTTTTCTTGGTGACAGTGTTGAGGAGAAAGCGCTTTCTGCATAACCACAAAATGCACGAATGAAGCATAGTTTTAATTTCTTGTGATTCACTTAACAGCCCAACACATTTTTAATGTGTTAAATTGTCTGTAAATTAATGCATTTTTTGTCAGCAGGTGCTAATGTGAAAGCCAGGGTTCAAAATGACTTGTAGCCCAGAAAACTGAAAATCTTGTTTTAAACAACCTAAATCTAACTAATCTTTACTATGTATTTACTGAAATAAATTAATTCACTCATCAGTTGAATTTGATCCTGTGTATAAAAGTATGGCAATAGATTTAATTCTCAGTTTCCTATCATTCTTTGCAATAGTTTGTTAATACTTTTTCTCTGGAAGTAAATAATTTCATTTAGCTCAAGAGATTCCAAAGGAAAAAATGAAAGCAAGAGGCATCACAATATGGCACCAGAAATAGTACATTCAGTAATGTTGACTTGCTTTCTGAAAGCTGCAATATGTAATAAAGTGGGCAAGGCCATTGGATTAAAAACTTCATAAAACAAAGCACTGCTGCTCAAGAAAGACAGTAATGTATTTCTCTAATTTAACAATGTATTCTCACTGACAGTTACATGTCTTATTATAGGATAAAAGGCAGCATTACAGTTGAAAGGGCAGTTATTTCAAGAGGTGAGTACTTAATCAGTAAAGAATTTCCTTTCAGAATTTCCAGATAATTTCTAAACTAGCTCAGGAAGCAATTCCCTAATTTAGAAAAATGTTTTCACTCTTACTGAACCCAAATGACAGAACTGTTCTTTTGCTGCTCTATCCTAAAATACTCCAGTCTCAATCAAAGGAGCTTATTGTAGTATTGTTTGATGGACACTGTAACACAGACCAGACACTCTGCAGAGCTGGATTGAGTTCCCCAAAGGATTGTGCCTCATCTTGTTCAGTGCAATCAGGTTCATCCTGTGAGCCATCTGAATATGTGCAGGTAGTGGGAAATCATCCCACTTGGGGAGCTTGACTCTTCAGGAAAAATGAAAAATGAGGGCCTCACCATAAACCGACAGTGAGGCGAATTCATGGAATCCAACTTACTGTAGAAAATTGCAAGAAAGAATATGAGACATGCTGATAGGTCTCATTTTAACCAAAATTCAGAATAAAACATTTCATCCTTTTTAAGTGAAATCTGCTTCTTATTCCACAGCTTTTGAAATGTAAAGTTTTCTTTGAGGATCAGGGCAAAACCAAACATACACATGTTGCCATTTCCCTGGGACTAATTTTTTCATCTTGTTATCAGCTCTTGGTCACCTGAGTCTAAATGCTGTAATGACTGTGTCCAAATGCAAACTAAGAAAAGCATTTACTTCAATTCTTTTTGACAGTGAGCAGTGGATAATCTGATACTTTGTAGTTTTTTCAAGAAGGAAGGGTCTGCCCAGACTTCCTTCAAACTGGAGCACTCTCCCGTCATCTCCACTTGAGAGCTTGGCCCCCTTTTGAGAGACAGCATCTTACAGAATGGGATTGTATGGAGGAACTCTGACACACAGCTGTCAGGTGCACAGGAAATTAAAGATCATTCCAAGTAGCTAATCCCTAATAATGCATTACTTACGGATTTTTTTACCCAGTGCTACTCCTAAGTCATTGGACTTGTGGAAAATAATTCACTGAAGATAAAAAAGTAGGTGGTAGCATCCCCTCAGTTTACTAAGGGTGACTCATTTTTACGGACTAGAAAATTCAGAGGCTACTTTTGTGAGTGCTGATGTTCCTGTACATGCCAAGTAAAGATGATTTGTAATAAAGGCTACAAAAGATTTTTTAAAATCCCCGTAAATGTCAATGCAGGAAAGCTTTGTATTCAAGAAGAAATATTACTGATAACAAACACTGAAAGCATCAGAAGTTACCTTAAAACTCAGAAACGTACTTATTTAAAGGGAATTCTATGTACTGATTTTGTGAGTTTTCTTTTTTTTTTGTAAGATTTTTTACATATAAACATTTATTGTTGCTTAGATGCTGGCAATTCCACATTGCATTGAAAAACCCTTAGGAGTATTTTGCACATGTGGAGAGAAAGGACTTTTTCTGTAGGTAAAAATTTAGACCTAAATTAGATTTAGATCCCAGAGACATATGGCACCAGTCCAGCCTTTGGCACAGCAATATTTATGTGCATGAAAGTCACGTATGTCCCCTTGTGGGTGTTAGGCATACAAAATTACATATATCATCTCTCTGTGTTAACATTGTTGTATTTTCTACCTCTCAATATCATTTTTCAGCAAAGAAGATAACTGTGAGAATTATAAACTTCACTGTAAAAAAAATCACTTACCTTTGCCTTTACGGTAAACACTACAGCAGGCTAAACACCACCACAGATAAACTGTGAGGGCTTACATCAGTAAATCTGTAAGTGATATGTATAAAAGAAAGCTCTTAAAAAGCCTGACAGCAAAATGCATTTAAGATGCTTTTTTGAATAACAGTCACAGCTCACTGAATACTCTTTCTCTCCATCTAAAAATGCTGTTGGGTAAGAAAGAAACCTTCATGGCAAAACATGGAAATGCAAAACAAGGGCAAAGAAGAAGGGGCAGAGGACAGAGGTCAGATTTCCCCTTTAAAAATAGGGCTAAGGAAAGCTTAGATGAAAGATTAGTAAGGCTGGAGGGAATGCCATGGAAAAAATGTCATCAGGCATCTGACCCTCTGTGCCTCCACTGAAGTCTGCATCTGTGGAGGAGTGGCAGCCACAGCCTCCATTGGTATTACAGCTCCTCTTTGGGTCTAAAATAAATTTTTGGCCTAGATACTATGCTCTTATAAAAACAGAAGATACTGAATGTGCTACAGTTGTGTATTTTTCTCTCTATCTAAGCGAATATCACAACTTGAGAACCAGAAGCTATTAGCCAGTGAATTATTCCATCTGCATGGCATTTCTCCTGTGACTGTTCCTAGATATCTCTAGCCATAGATAGTGTCCAAATCACCAGGGACAAGTGTTTTCTGTAAATTTTGCAAGGAACAATGCTTTAGTACTATTGGAAACTAATAAAGTGATGAAAAAGAGCAGAAGTGCACTTCTGTGTATGTTCAGGTGTGAAAATGGTTTAAAATGTTTTATTTCACACCAGGAAACAGCAAGAGGCCCTAAATCAGCTCAGACTGGTAAGAGGGAGGTTTTGGGGTTTTTTTACTATCTAGAACAGTTGGGACAGGTGCTAGGTGTCACAGTCTGTGCAATTCTCTTGCACAGAACAGATCTCGTGGAAGAAAGATATGAAGGTGAACACTGAAATATCCAAAGGTTGGAATTCAACAGCTGTTCAACAACTATGTCTTACTGCTCTTTCCAGTCCACCAGCATACAGGAGTAGGTGAGCATCGAGGAGTAAGACCTATCCTACCAACTGAACCAGTAAGTTTTTCATTTGGGATCCCTTTCTGTTTTTGCTATGTCTGTATTCAGTTTAATTTTGTCACAGCTGCAGATCTTTGAGAGAAGGCAAAATAGGCTTTCAGATTGGACCTGCGTGCTGGTTGAGCAAATCATGTCTCCTGTGCAAGAAAAAAGTGACCACTGAGATGGTTTGAAAATTGTTTTTGCTGAGCCCCTGCCTAACGTGTTCCATTCAATCAGTTCAATGGGAAGAAGTTATCAAATGTCTCTGCAGTTTATGTCTATGCACACAGAGATAAGATTTATAAAAGGAAATCTGAGCGAAATGGAAATCTTCATCTGTGTCTCTGTATGACTGCAATCTACTCTTGGCATTTCTGATCACAATTATGAAGTTATTCTGAGCCTGCAGAGTCGTGATGAGCATGTATTTTAATACAGGTCCCTCTTAGGAAGCATCATGGTACTGCTGAACAACATTTTCAGACGCTCACTAAAACCACCATTTAATCCTATGGAAAATTAAATTAGAACAGAGCTTTTTGTAATAATCACCTGACCAAAATAACTTTCTGGAGCCATCACATATAAGGGCTACTGCCCTAAGATACTTCTATTCTAATACTTCTATCATCACATGCTATTTTCAATCAGTAATAGGGCCAAGGGATAGGAAATGATGTAAGAAATATTTCCTGATCTCCAAGTAAAGGAGAGCAATGACTCTCTTGAATATGTTCCATTGCTGCAAGGTAGAGCAGGACTTCCATCTTGCTGCACTGTGCACTTTTGGGAACATGGAGATGGGACACAGGGATTCCTCTAAATTTTAGAATGAGTCACCCAGGCATCCTTGTACTGCAGCTCTCTGCAATGCCTGGAAGTCACTTGCATGGACTGATTTGCAAGTTATTTTATCCATGAAGGTCCTTGCTGGAATTAACAATTTTACTGGAAGGCTCAACAAGAAGCAATTTTTTTTAGGGTGGTGAATTTTTTTTTGAATTTTGAAACGTTTCTGAGACTGTGCCATATTTGACTGCATGTTCAGCAGCCTTCAGACACTACTCAAGGAGGCCTAATGTCCTAAATTAACTTGCATCCAGCACTATCAGACAGCAAAGTGCCCAGCATCTCAGCATTATGACATCTAACACTTCCATCATGGGTAACTACAGCAGAGGTCAGAGGTTATTTTGGCCCTTTGAACTGAATACACACACAAAGACACTTGGCCAAGCAGTAGAGAATTGTGGGTGTGATTTGTCTCCTTTGTAAGAGGCAATTCTAAGCAGTCTGGATGTGAGATGTCCTGCTCTGCTTAGCATAGGTCCCACAGACTACTCTGTGGATATTCCACTAATAATGCAGACATAGGTAATGGGGGAGGGAAGCCAGAGAGAAAACATTCAAATGTGTGAGTGTTGCATTTTTTAGGGTTCTGAGAGGTCTCTGGGCAGAAATATAACATCATATTTCTTGAATCCATGGTAACTTCCTTTCTATCCATAGAGTGTCTCGGAAAGCTATGAAGATTGGCTGAAACTTTTATTAAAACATGCTTGCTAGAATGCCTTCTTAGGAAATGTCATTCAGTTGGACATAAATATCCACAGAAGTGGATTTTGACTCTGATTCTCACTCTTCCGCAAGGCTCTTCATCTTGGCCAAACCACCTGCTAGTCCAGTGAGACAGTGAGATCTAGGAGCTAAAACCATACCTGAAAAATTAGGAAAAAAAAAGTTCCAGAAACAGGAATTAATGTAAATTCCTTCATCGACACGTGTTTTGTTGACCTTAGACAATTCAGGGAAACTTTATTATTTAACATAAACAGGCCTTGCTACAAATACCCTTGATGCAACTGGTCCTTCATCTGACAGCATAAAGCTGTAGGAGGAAATGAGAGTAAGCTAGTGCAGAAAGGAAGGAGAGGAATTAACACTGATTTGAACAGAAATGCAACTTTCTGTTTCCTCTCATTCACACTGAAAATAAATATAATTTTGAGTGGATTAAAATACTCATATTAGCCATGAAATAAAATACCAGTTGGGTCTCCAAAATAATCAAAAGTAGCACCTTTCTTACATGGTAGATTACTGGGTGGAGTCTCCTTTACTCAAGAGAATCTAGGACCAAGGTATTCATTCCCACATTTAAGGAGATAGAACACCTGAATATCACATGCAAATAATGCTGGAGTGGCATTCACTCCTCGTCTTCTTATAAAACTACCCATTGAAGAAAATCCTGAGACACTAGGTGAGCAAATTACAGAGAATAATTCTGCTGTCTTATTGTTAAGGTACTCAGAAAAAAAAGGGAGACACAAGAATGTGTCTACAATGTGAGCTAGGGGTCCAAGTTACCGTTATAATCAATGGAAATAGATTTTTGTTCGATCTAAAATTATGCTTATGGCTCAATTTATTTCCTTATACATAGGGGATAGCTGACATTCAGATGCTGCAGCATACCCTTCTGGTTTCTAGCTGCTGCTGCAGGGTGTTGCAGATCTCCATTAGGTCCTGAGTCATATCTTCCAGCCCAAAATGGGTATACTCTCTATCCCGGAGTGTCTCATATGGCAGTAGGCAAATATGTTTAGGCAAGTGCTGGTTGGTCATCTGAGCAGCAGCCTGGGGCCCACTGACTGTAATGACCTGCTGTCCGTGACTCCAGTGGGAATGGGGACACCTTGGTCACTTGCACACATTTCCATTTGGGTATCTGGTTCCTAACCCCAAGATCTCCTGTGACGGTGTGAAGACTATTTGGATCTCTGTACAATTGCAAACTTATCAAAATTTTCAATGAACTAACTTGGACATTCACATCAGATCAGACCTCTCTTCCCTAACTTTTAAAGCAACAGCAGCTCTTCAAGTCAAAACAAGAAATTCTGTCAGTGGCCATAAGGAGCAGCAAACTCTTCCAGTGAATGATGAGAAAATGGCTTCAAATACACATTTCCTAGCATCAGTGAAAAAGAGGAACGTTTTCCATTTTCAGAAGCAGAACTTTGGTTGTGACTTGAGAGCAGAGAGGACTGGATGGGTAGAGAAGGGGCTGATTCTAAGCCACACAGTTCCTCAGACTCCAGAGACAAAGCTTTTTGCAGTGGGACTGAGTAAACTCTAATTACATCTAAAGTTAACAATTCTATCCATTTGCCTTCTCCCTTATTTTACAGATTTGTACATTCAGGGCAAAATCACGTTACTGTCTGCATGACAACATTTTTTCCCTCACTTTATATTTGGACCCCTAATACTGGAATCTCTGATTTTTTCCTGAGTGAGAAGTCTAGTATTTGGCCCTATTTCAAAGGAAATTTTTCAGGAAATATTTTTGTTTGCTCTTCCACTTCAAGGAACCCTCTGGATGTCCCCTTGTGAAACACAAAATATATTGTACTACACATTATACAAAGACTTTTAATATGCATGGTGGCTACTAATGATTTGGTAATTGAAGTCACCCTCGATCTCACTCCTAATTTCTTGCTATGTGACCGCAGACCTTGTCACCTTCTTTTCTAGATCTCTAAAAGAGATCTATGAAGAAACTCATCCTGTTTTTCATGAAACAGAAGGTTAATGTTGCATAGTTGTTGTTTGCTTTTTTTTTTTTTTTTAAAAGCTCTCTTAAAGTGATATATTTAGGAGGTATGAGGGGAAAGAGCTCGACAGTCCTTTATTTATCTTCCCAACAGGTGCAGCATAGGGAGGCACAAAGGCAACATTTGCTAATTTCAGTTTTGCCATGTACAAAGCACCCTCTGGACTGCTGAAAGACTGTTTCCTGCTTTCCTCCTAAACTCAAAGAATTTTTTGTTTTACTGCGAAGATAGCAAATATTTTCCTTGTGCATAGATACACTGCTCTTTGCACAGGGTGGACAAGCTTTTCAACTCAACTAAGAAAAACAGTAAGCCAGATGAATCTTGCATTATCCTACCCTAATAATAAATTAAAATAAATGGATTGTATAGGAATAAAAACTATCATTGTAGGTCCTTCAGTTTACATGGTAATAAAACAAAAAATACCATGTCCAAAATAAATCAAGTTTGGGGCATTTTCTTTGCCAATATAATTCATATAATAGGGAAAATATTCTTAAACTAGCGGTGGAGCAGTGGAGGCGGAAGGTCAAAGAATAAATCTGAGATGCTCTGGTATCTCAGAAGGAAGTGTGGGCACAACAGTAAGAAATTAACACTGAGAGGACAAAGGCAGTCTAAGAACAACTCAGTTCTCAGTGTGCAATAAGATCTGTGCAGTAGGACACTGCTCTGCAGGGCTCAGGATGGGAGCAGAGCCTACCCATACAGATCTAATTACAGCAGCTAGGCGTAAGTTTGCTTTCCATTTGTGAGGGCTTTAAATTTATTAGCTAAAGGTGATGAAGAGAAACTTTCTAAAGAATTGAAGTGGAAAATAAGATAAGGGTTTAGGGTTTCCTCCTTCCTTCATCCACTGAAAACTCATTTACCTGTGACTCATACAGTGCTTGTAAGCGATATATACAGGCCTGATTTCGAATGTGATTTGGCTCCAAGACTGAAGGAAGTTCGAAATAATGGGAATGATTTTTAAAGTCAGTCCTGGAGAGGGTCGGTGATGATGGCAGAAGGTGGATATCTGTATGCTTCTCTTTTGCTTCACTGAAGCATGTATCTATGCAGCAAGGACAGCAGCAGAGGCACTACCCAGTCTGGTGCTGTAACCAAATGGTTATACAGGTCCAGTCTTCTGCATGAAAAGCACTGAGTAATGTTATACAATATTCATATGGTGGTTTGTTGACTTTTTAGGAAAACTTTCCATCAGCAGTGTTACGGCTTTTTTTTTGATGCAAGCCAAAATTGTATACCAAATCAGAATTTCAATTTAGCATCTTTTTCACCTTTGAAAATTTTTCTAGCCTTGAAAATATGATACTAAAATGAATATGAGATAACTTTTATCCAACCTTGATACTGATTTTGGTTTCCTATTGGAATGCTGCTCTAGTGTCCACTTATATGACTTATATGATGAGCTGTGATACGAGTTGTTTTACAGTTATAGTTATATCATGTAGTTGTAGAACAATCATGCAATGAAACCAAACCAGTAATGTTTAAAAACCCATAGCAGTACAGGCTGTTTCAACTGTCCTTCTTCAGAGAGAACAGCATCACCGTATCTTCAAAGCAGTCTCTAATAATATGGGTTTTTTTGCTCCTTTCGTAAATTGCTTCATGTTTTGGAGATTATTGTCCTAACAGACAATATTTATGCATAATTTACTTCACAACTTTCACATTTGTGCTGTTCATACGTTCAAAAAAAGTTTCACTGAAACACTGCAGTCGACGCACTGATTTTTTATTTTGATTCCTTGCCAATATATGGGTAGTCCAGCCAGTATACAAGCAGAGCTTGCAAACCCTTTGAAAATAAGTTGGCAGAGAGCTGATAAATGCTTTGGGTTAAAATCTGGAATGGTCGCTTAACTTATGGCGATGACTTATTTCCTAGACTGGGGAGAGTAAACACTACAAATGTAGAGAGCTGCCTACTAGGGACAGACTTGCACCTGTCCCTGTGGGATGATGCCCACAAATAGTTTGAAACCATTACTCTGGAGAGGTTTGGTGCTTTTACAAAAGCATGCCCAAATGCCATGGCCTGTGACAGTGTAAGAGGGCGTGTAATTAATGGGCAGCTCTTATGATGAATATCAGTTAAAAGAAAGGGGGGAGGGGAAAGACGGACTGAGTGATTAGAATAAATTGCAGAAAGTAATTATACGAGGGAGGTTCTCCTGTCACCAGGAAAACTAAAGGCCTTTAAATTTAAATGCACTGGTAAAGGTCTTTGCTTCCACAATCCTATCTTACCCATCCGCTGGAATCATTTAAACCATGGGGGTAGTCTTCGCCTTGAGAATATGAAATTTTGAACAAGCCAAGATAAATCTATTTTACAACAAGAACACATACACCAAGGTAGCCACAACTGATATAAGACTGACTTTTTTGGAATACTACAATAAAGGCCTTAAATCATTAAGCATGGAAGTCTCTTTCTACAGTGACAAATTCCATTAGCAGTCTTCTCTTAGCTGAGTGGTGTGTTTAATTTGGTGATCCTATTTGTCAAGTGTGCACTGTGAGGCTATACTCTCACCAAGACAGGAAATTTCTCACTTTGTTAATCTAATAATCTTTAAATAGCTCAAAGAGCATTTGTCCTGAGAAAAAGCCTGTGAGCTTATTACAACACTGCCTCTGAAAAAAAATCTGTCTATATTTACTTCAGAGACTGTAGTGACAATAAAATGCAAAGCTGAGATTTTCTTAACATTCAACTGTTAGCCAGTTTCTGATTTCTCAGCTGCTTGATCGTGTGTGCTGTTTTTAACTGGCAAGACCTATGAGAATAAGGAGATTAGGATCATTCATGCAGACTGCTTCTTTTGAAAATGTCAGAAGAATACTGCTTACATGTTTGTGTGATACAGAAGCCTATGCCTCATTTTTTTTTCTCTGCTTTCTATAGCAGCTTGCCAACAAGTTCCTTAAAGGTTCCTCAAAGAGTCCTTCCAGTGGCAGTCAGTCTGAAGTTCAGCTTCATTAGTGGATTACCTTCAATCCTTCATGCCTTGGGAATTTCCTTGAGAACAGGCATTTGGTGTAAGCTTATGAATTCTTACTAGTAGAGCTTGTGCCAGTGGTAGCGTTGCTACTGTACTATTACTGGTACCAAATACTCCTGCCACTAGTAAGTATTTCTACTTGCTGTACAACTACTGCCACCAGGTCAGGTGAGATCCTGATCAATGAAAAACTTTTAGGAAGCATCTAGTCTCTTATTGTACTTCAGACAAACCTGTCATAGATCATTACCCTGACCTATTGGCTGAAAATAAGTTTTGTGAGGTGAGGACCAACCAGTGTAAAATCTGCACATAGCACTTTTCCAGAGCCCATTACTACTGTGAACTCTACCTCTATCAGAACAGAAGGCTTCAATATTGATTACTTCGATGAATATCAACTCACAAAAATTTACATTTATTCCACTGTCTATATGATGCTGTTCAAAGTTGCTAAACTTATTTTGTAACACCATTACAGAGCTGCAGTTGTCATCACTGCATTGTAAGAACATCTTTGAAATAATCTAGTCTAAAATAGAATAATAACCTTTAAATATATAAATAAATAATAACCTTTAAAAACATGAGCGTCCTAAAAAATTTTCTACAAAGCACATATCTTTTGAAATTGCAGAAATATTTTTTTTTCAGTTGGCAGCCGCAGAAGGCATTCTGATTAAACTGTGTAATATCCAGTCAAATAACAGATCAAATAAAAAGGACACTTAATACATGTGTAAATCATTTGAATTACAAATCAGACACTCTAGAAGGGGCTTGGCTCTGGGTTTGATATAGGGGATTAGGCTCCTGTATTAATACATGCACTTGGTGTAGCTATTTTCAGAAGAAAGCTTCATCCATCATTGTCCTCTAGCACTAAGGAGGGCCAGTAAGTAGAATGATCACTTTATTCTGTCAACACCACTTGCTTAGGGCTCAGTCATGCAAAAAGTTTAGTTTTTATATGACCCCAACCCAGCAAGGTGCTGAAACTCCCTAATGCTCCTGAGAGCTTCTCTTGCTCTTCCCTTCCACAAAACTAGAAACATTTCAGAAGGACCATTGAAATAGAGCAAATGCTCTTGATAGGAGAGTGTTAAATCCAATGGACTAATTCAAACTATACAGATGAGCCTATCAGATCTTTAAAGAAATGATGGTAAAGAAACGCTATTCAATGACTTACATACTTTCCACAAGATTATCTTTAAGAAGAAATTCAGTTTTGCGTTTTGGAATGCATTAAGGAACCTGTTTCTATACCTATTTTTTTGCCAGCACTTGCAAGGCGTATATAGTTTGCACATTTATGGCTTTGCAGAAGCCATGTGTATTATCAATGCTAAACAATAATCACCACAAATTCTTACCCAAATGTCTATACTTTAAAGAAAAATAAAAGAAGGGCTATGGAAGCAACGCAAATACAAGAAGTTTATTTAAGTTAAATTTTTAAAATTTAACACATATTTAAATACTTTTAAAAAGTTATTAATTAATAGACACTGAATGCTTTACACCTCTTTGGGCAGCATCCAGTGGACAATGCTGTATCTTGCTACCAGACTACATACTTATTTTCTTTGCTATGAACTTAATAATACCAGAAAAGGGACCAGTAATGCTCCCTCTAACTATCCTTCTGAAATATGATATGATAATTCCTGTAGCATGGCAAAATGTACCATTCCAGGTTGAACTGTAGAAATGTAGAAAAAAAATTCTACATTCTTCACTTACACATTAGACATACAGAATATACTTTCATCAGAATTTTAAAATTGTTTCATGGACATCCTTCGTATTCAATAAATTGTAAAAATTCATTTTATAAAAACCATATCAACAAGCTAACTTTTTAAACCATAGGAAGTATTTGTTCCCTGTTTTCCAAAGCTTCAAAATTTTACCAGTCAAGAAACCACTAATTGCACTCCAAAAACACCGCAGTCTTTAAAAAGAGAATACAGAATTTGCCCAATCACGTATTTTCTCAATACCTCTGCAAAAGAGTTGTTTATTGTCTAAAATAGTTGGAGTACAAAACAGTTTTGTACTGCCCGCCCCTTACTGAAACTAAATTCTTAGTTTAAAAGGATCGGTGTTCTGTAATGGTATGGTGATGTTACACATCTACCACTTTGGGATATTAGCTGTTGCTGAAAAATGGTCTAAAAGGTATTTTGCGTGTGAACACACTCATAATTCCTGTAATTAAGAAACGTTCAGGTAATATATGTTATGCTTACCATCCTTCTTGGTGGGTTCCGGCATTGCTACAGGAATTCTTTATTCCCAGTGAGTTTCAGCCTTTCAGATGCTGTGAGTAGTAGCCCCAAGTCCAGCTGAGAGAGTATGCAGACCAGTGTGACAAGCAGAGGGTAAGAAGAATTCCTCTGCTTTATATACTGCGACTGAAATATCAATCAAAATAGCACCTCCTCTCTTTTCAATGCAAACACTTTGAAAATTGACAGTTATGGGAACCCCTCTCACATCTGTTGTCTGCAGCCTCTGCTCCCTTGGCTTTTGGAAGGAATCTCTGCTGCATTGCATGGGGCTGATGAGAACATCTATAACTTTCTAAATTCAGCCTCACTGCTCGCTCCCTGCGTCTCTCTCTGTAACATGCAGACACACAGACACTGGTTGAAAACCAGACTGCCATACTGTGAAAGAGCCCCTCCTGCCTGCAGAACTTATAGGCACTACCTGTATCAATTTACACCTTTTTCCACATTAAAGGACAAATAAGTCCCTTTAGATAACAGGAAGTATCCCTGCAGTGACATTTCAGATCCTTTCTGTAAAAGAAAGTGGTAAGCAAAGATGGAGTGAGAAGTACAGTATTTTGTAGTGTTAAGGTAGAAAGAAGGATTATTTTGTTTCTGGTTGGAGCAGTAAAGAGCCTCTGCATCTGTCTTCTGCTTACATTTGATACGCTGTCTTTGGTCCTTTTCTTGTAGCCACCCTCATTTTGGCTTTGATAGAGATCATAGCATTCCTTTCAGCACTGCCACCTCATTAACTAGAGAGGTCATTGCTGAGAGATGAGATATTCTCTTTTCCACTCATCCAGGAGATGCAACACTCCCTGCCTTTGCCAAGCCAGGAAACCAGACAGAAAGAATGGAAATCCTATCTGAAGCACACGCACTGAGCCGCTAAACTAAGGCACTGGGCTGCCCTCCTCTTAAACTCCTACTTAAACTATGAATATGTAGGCAATAGAAATATAAGTCAAGTTAATCAGGGGGCACTGGGATTTATTTTCTTATGCCCTTTCATGATTTTGATCTATAACTGGAGTGATTAGTGCAAGAGATGAAGTGGTCCTCAAGAGTTACATCCTATTAAAACACATTTATGTCATTATCACACATCAATAAGAACTAGGCTACTAGACAGACTGCTCACTGTCTAAATACACACAAATATTATGGAAAACGTATCTTATGCCTTTGAAAAGGAGTTAGAGATGGAATAGTGGTCATGTGTCTATTTATGCTATAGTGATGCATAATTTTTTCCTCTACAATCTGTTTTCTGGCTGTTTAACCATTTTATAGACATCTTCTAAGGAATGTGCATTTCATTCATTTTATTAAGAGACCAGCCTATCATCTGGTTTTTTCCTTCTCTGCTTACTGTGGTGCTTTATTATTTGCTAAATTCATTTGTCTGAAATACAGTGAAAGGCAAGACCCCTGCCTACAAGACCTAAACAAGGAAAATGAGATCTATGTTCCTCCTTTGTTCCATGTCACTATCCAAGTAAACCTCCTTCTATCACTGAAATGATTCCTGTCCTTGGAAAGAAGAATTCTAAGCTGAATAGATACCTGGGTATTTAACCTTGCCCATGCCAAGCTCATGAAGTTCAATAAGGCTAAGTGCAAGGTCCAGCACTTGGGTCAGGGCAATCCCCAGAACAACTGCAGTTTGTTTTGGGAATGGATTGAGAACAGCCCTGAGGAGAGGCCTGAGAAATCCTGAGGGTGTTGGTTGATGAGATGCTTAACATGAGCCAGTAATGTGTGCTTGCAGCCCAGAAAAGCCAACCATGTCCTGGGCTGCATCAAAAGAAGTGTGGCCAGCAGGCTGAGGGAGGTGATTCTCCCCCTCTACTCAAGGGGATCTCAAGAAACCCCACCTGGAGTACTGTGTCCAGTTCTGGAGGCCCCAGTGCAAGAAGGACACGAACCTGCTGGAGTGAGTCCAGAGGAGGACCACAAAGATGATCAGAGAGCTGGAGCACCTCTCCTGTGAAGACAGGCTGAAGCAGCTCGGATTGTTCAACCTGCAGAAAAGAAGACTCTAGGCAGACCTTATAGCAGCCTTCCATTACCTGAAATGGAAAATGAGAAGACAGCTAGCTCCCACGAAGGGTGCCAGACTTCATGTCTAAAATTAAAGAATGTCACAGGTTGGGAGATAAATTAAATGCAATGCTTGTCAGTACTACCTAATGGGCTTTATTTTTCAGTGATTTGTTTCAAGGCCAGCATGAACAAAGTTCAAAAATGGTTCATCAACATCCAGGAATTGGACTCAGCTTGTAAAAAGTCACTTTTGGTAGCACTGTTGCACAGCCTTAGAAAGGCCAAAGAGTCATGAGGTTGGCTTAGTCCCTTACCTAGATATGATGTCTCCAGGACACGCAAGAGGAAAAAAAGAAAGGGGAATGGGCATTTCTGAAATAGGTTGCCCAAAGAAGTAGTGGATGCACCTTCTCTGGAAGTGTTCAAGGCCAGGCTGGATGGGGCTTTGAGAAACCATGTCTAGTGTCCCTGCCCATGGCGCAAGGGTTAGAACTAGATAATCTTTAAGGTCTTTTCCAACCCAAACCATTCTATGGTTCTGTGATGCTATGATTTTGTCCCTCTGTGTATGTGTATGAGTGCTGTGGCATCGGAGAACTGGTGCATGAACAGACCTAATAACATTGCAGAAATAATTTTTTTCTTGATCAATTTTCTTCTACTCAAATCCAGGCATTGAATACTTTAATACCTAGAACCAGAAGGGAATGAAGAGCAACTGCCAATTCTCTCCAGCGTAGCTGTTTCCTTGTAAGATCTAAAGACAGTCTGCTTTGCATTTCACCCATCACATACCAAGAGGTGCTGAGAACTATGTGCCTGGAGATTCCTGTTAATACAAAGAGGATTAAATACGGTCACAGTCTATCAGTGGATGGGTTAGAGAGGACCTTCATCACAATCTCACAGTGATAAAAGATTGGAGGCCAGTGCATATCCTTACAGATTTAAAGGGCTTCTTCTACAGGAAGAAGGATATACAGGAAGACAGGATCTAACTCTCAGATTAAATTAGTATACTACTGATCAGTACTGAGGCCAGTGAGTGAAAGTGTGCGGTTCTCATACACGCAGCAAAATTTCTTCTCTAGCCCAAAAGTGGGAGACTGCTGCCAAAATGTCCACAGGGAGCAGTTGTGGGCATGTGTCTGAGCTGTGCTTAGGCATGGGTGGGAGACCTGTAACCCAAGCCATACTGGTACCAGGGAGCATGATAACTTGAGCAACACTTGAACCCATACCTTAGCCCAATTTTATTTACTGGTATACACATAGCTAGAAAAACTACATTGAATCTATAATTACTGCTAGGCAGCAAGGTAATAAGATAGGTTATGGGTAGAAAAAAATCATGACACACTGTAGTGTGTGGAGTGATGTGTTTCTTGCGGTCTCTGTTTTATAAAAGCCAGCTGAGAGTGTAAGCAAAAGGCTGTTCAACTGCATAAAATTAATTGAAATTGTAGAGTAGCAATCATCAGAAAATTTGCTCATCTTTTCCCTTTTCCTACCCTTACATTATACTTGTATAATCCATTGCATTTCATATTAGGTTCTCTTTTATTCTGATAAAAAAATCCAGTGTTGCACTTTCCTGTAAAGTATTTTTTAGTAGTATAAAAGATGCCACTGGGATAGATTTAGACTATGACATCTCATTGTGCCTTAGCACAGGCAGTGACAGGGAAAGCAGTTTATTTCCTAAGTAAGCAAGCTATATTTTGTTTCAATCTCCTAGTTGTGTCCATGCCTCAAACACCTGCAAATACTTCATACTCCAATCTAAGACAACCTAGTAATTTCAGGTTATTTTTCTTCCTGCACAAATGTTGTCACAATGTTCACCCAATTTTGCTTATGCTGCAATTTTTATTAGTCCTTCAGTACTATTGGATAGGTGTCATTCAGTGCTTGCTTTCTTATAGTTCTTTTCCACTTTTACCGACTGCATGGTAGTCATCAAACTTACTTCATCACAGCATACAGGAGAAGTGTTGATTTTGGCCAGCAGTTGTCCAGGTAACTTTAAGAATGTTTAAAAAAGAAGAAAAAAATGAAAAGAATGAAACACTTGACTAGGCTTTACTTCCATTTTGATCCACTTAGGATTTTTGCCATTGTGATCATCCCTAAACTTATGCTTCTTGGATCACAGAAGTGCAGTGTTTAGGATATACAATTATCCATACACCAAACTTGTACCCTCTCTGTTAATAAATGCATTTATCTATTCATTCTATGAAGCTCAGATTTTAAATAATTTCTTCCTGCTGTCCTATTCTGCTTCCTTGTGTATGACAATCACTCACCTGATTTTCTTGCATGTGATCTTGTGAAGGAGCTGAATCAGAAGAGGACGACTTTAGCTCCTTGGTGCCAAACACATGACTCCTGAGCAAGTGAAATGGCCAAGAACCACCTTTTGAGTCAGCCACCAACCTGAATTACTGAGCCAGACCCTTCACAGAAATTGTGATGCAGAAAGAGTTGAGCTGTATTTTACTTCTAGCCCTCATCCTGTACTTGAGTTGATAGAATGGGAGGCTGTGCTTTCCCCAATCACACTTTCATTAAATTACCCTATTGCTCAAAGCACCCCTGTTTGCCTCATGCATCTGGATGAAAATGGTTCTTTCATAATTTGATATTCTCCTTCGATACATTGTGACTTGCATTTTTCCCTTCCATAAGGTGCAACCTGTCTGACCAAAAGGTACTCTCATAGCAGGATGGCTTTTGAGTACCACCCTGAGTCCTCAGCCACCTCAGGGGTCAAACATACTGAGCTCTTCGAGTCTTTCCCTTCCATGTCTGCCTCAACTAATCTTCTGTGGTCTCCTTCCAAAATATGAGCATCCTATTTTAACTCTGTTCAGCTCCTTGAGCTGTTTCCAAACAGCAGCTAACCAAGGCATCAGATAATTAAATAATTCTCTCTCGTCTGTTTTTAATAAAATCCCTTGGTCAAACATCCAAAGCCCTTATTTGCTCTTGCAGCTGCTGGATATGTATCCATAACTTCATATTTGCTGCTATTCCTAGACCTGAACTCATTTACTTCAGTCTCTATTCTAGTAAGTCGCTGGATGTTTGTTACCAGAGAAAAATCTTTGTCTTGTCACCAAGCCATAGGACTTTCAAGACTTTCCCAGAACACCTCAGAGACAAATCTTCAATGAAACTATTTAAGAATTTTCCAATGAAAATTTAACTGATATTTAGAAAAGGTGGTCGATTGAAATAGGAATGGTGGGCAGAAACCATCAGTTTAGATGACAGTGGGAAAGGTTTCCCAGTTCACACAAGGCAAACTCTGAAGAAAAAGCCCCCCAAATGCTTGTGTGCATTTTCATTAAAAAATAAACAGCACCTTGGTTTTGTTTGAATAAAAAAATCCAAAGTTTTGAAGTCTTATGTAACAGAAAACCATTTTAACAAATTCTAGTACTTGGAGTTTTGAAGCCTCTAGGAAAATATTATTGAGCCCAAGGCTGAAGGTTAAGAAGCACCAGGACAGTAGTCTTTGCTCCCATCAGGAGGAGCCCAGAAATGTGCTTCTTCAGGAGGGCTCTGGAAAGAGGTTTGACAGTCCCACATCCCCTCTCACATGCACAAGGCCTGAAAATCCTGTTCTCCATATCTTCAGACGATTCACATCATAATAATATCAACATAATTTTATGTTTAGATTCTGCCTTTGCTGCTATAAAATTTAGAGCAGGAAATAAGAGATTTTAATTAATTTATTTATTTTTATATCACTGGCAATCCACAGAGCATTTTTTTTTTCTCTTCTACCAAGAAAATAACAAATCAATTATTTTAATTTCTACCACATTGGCCATTCTCTCCTTCCAAAGAGAAGAAAATTCCTCATCGTGTAAGAATGCTGCATCTCAGGATCTGTGTTACCTTTTGAGTCCCCATCTAGTTTGTAAGGGCAGTGCCTTTTTTCTGCTATCCCTGCTGAACTTACTGGTGTCAATGAAATGACACCTGGATTTACCTGGATGACTCAGTTTAATCACAGCCTTGCACTGCCAGAAGAAAAAAAATTACTTTCCTCCTGTTTCAGGAACCCAACTTTTCTGACGTGTAAATGAGCCATGACCTTGGTTGAGAAATGATGAGAAATACTTTCTATATAAATGCAGCATCCACAAATGGGATCTTACTCCATGCAGCAAGATGAGGGAAGATTAAACCTTAAAGCCTAGATTGCATTTTTTTCCCAAGACAGTCGGCTTGGCGACACTTCAAGGCATGCACAAGATGTCGTTGACAGATAAACACCACTTGTCAGCTTTACCTTCTGCCTTACAATGACCTGAAGGGTGACATTACTGTGTAAGCAACACATGCCCCATGGTGTCCTATAGCAATCAGAGTGTTTCCTTTCTGACAGTAGCTTCCAGCTCACTGAGGCACTCGGCACCAAAGTCAGGAGCTGGTCCCTAAATCATGGCAGCAGGGAAAAGGGAGGAGGAAGGAGAGCAGCTTCTTTCTGTTGACTGCTTGGCTGATTCAGTCAGAAAAAAATAAGATGAGGGTTGCTTAGAAGGGAAAAGTGATTGTAATTTTGCCACTGACTTCAAGAGAGCCAGAGCTTATTTCACTCTCTTTTTAAGAGGCAACTTGAAAGAGGACCCTGCAGCCAGCAGAGGAAATAGATACTGCAGCCCAGATTTTTGTTCTTTCTTCCTGCTGTCCTATTCTGCTTCCTTGTGTATGACAATTGGTGAAATTGGGAACAGCTCCTCACCTGAGCTATACCTAGGTAAGCAAGACCTATGCTGGGTTTACCTGTTCCATTGCACTGAAAACTGTCTAATTGTGAATGTCTGCTTGATGCAGTGTAACAAACAGAAGTTTCTTTTTCCCTGATTTGATCTGTTCATTAAGGATGTGAGATTTCCCTCTGTAGATTTCAATGAGCACATGGTTTTCCCCAGCAGATTATGGTGTTACGACACTCGTGTGGTGTCTCTCTCTAGTGCTGCCCAATGAGGCTTGGGACGAGGAAGAAGCCCCTTCATCCTTTAATCATTAGAAACCTAGGATTCTGATCTTGACATCCCATTCAGAATTTTTTTTTTCCCCCTTTTCTATGTTTTCTAATTTGAATGTAGCATTTCTCCATTGAACTTGGTGGATTAATTTTAAATAATTTTCAGTGCAGTTGATCTGGTATATCCTGCAGAATTTCAAAAATATGCATGTAGACATTTTGCCCTGCAAATTTCTGAGATCCATAACTATCCCAACAATAGCAGAAAATTTCCCAAATTATTTTTTCCCAAGTCTGCTTCCCTACTGGTTACAATTTGCATGTTCCTTTCTCAAAATTCTGCAGCTACCTCTTGTACGTGAAGGTATACACCCTGTATTATGTGAAATGCTAGCTAAGGGGATTCCAAGTAGTCTTGATTAGTGTTTCTGAGACAGTTTTAGAATCATTCAATGACAGAGGTAGAGTTTGTAATTAGTGCTTATACAACACCAGTCATCTATGTTAAAAAATTTTACAAGCCTCCAAACTAAAGTATTCAAAATACATTGTTACTAAAAAAAACATTGCTTAGAACTTAAACTTTACTTTGAAATTTTAATTAATGAGGTGTTGCAAACATTAATACTTCATTGAGCTAGATGAATATTTCAACAATTCAGAATGAATTATGTGAATACAAGAATCATAATTCTTCAGTGTTTAAAGAAAAGCATCCAAGCCCTGACCATGGAGGGGGTGAAAATGAAACTTTTAAACTCACTTAAATGTTTTCAAAGTGTCTGTTCACATTCAGATTGCCACCATATAAGGTCACCTGTGCTGTATGATGAACACTATAAAGGTATTTAACAGAAGCACATTCAATTCCCAGATGTCCAAAGGAGTTCATACACATAATCATAAGCAGCTTCTTTAACTGGGGTGCACCTCTGTTCTCTCTTTGTAATGTAGGAATGATACCCCATTCTTTTACCCTATAGCTACCATCATACCTTCGTTGTTTCCTTAGAGAGCCTACAGAGTGGGCATTAGTAACTATTTGCACAGTGGAACTTTAATCTCAGTTGCTACTCTGATATATTGTTACTGTTTACAGTGGCTAAAAAACACTGCTGCTTATAAATAGATGGAATAAAAAGTATCAAGTTCTGGAGCTGGTATTCTCGTTTATCTATTAAATCACTTGTTCTTAGCATTACTGCAGTATAATTATAACAGTATAATACTAATTCATTAATACTAATACTAATTCATTAGTATAATACTAATACTAATTCATTGGACATATTAACAATACAGCTTCCTGACACATGGGATCCAGTAAAGCTGCAGACCACTGCTAACAGGATGGACCCATTCTCCCTTCCTTTCTCTTTTTGTCCTCCATCACCCAGATGGTCATCTCCTTGCATCAGATCTAGTGGCTGTATGGGACGAGCCAGTTCAGTTCCCTGACCTGAGTGAGCCCAACTCATTTGGAGCAGGAGACACTTTATTTCTGCTGGTTTAACCTGCTGAAGCAGTGCTCTCCAGCAGCCCTGTGGTCTCTAGATACAAAGCAACCTGAGTACAGACCTGTGGGCTGGGGAGTGGGATTGTCCCTCTTAGCTGAAGCCTACACACACATAGTGTTAGGTTTAACAGGAAATTATACCCTCGTTGTGTCAGAGGTCCACAGTTGATAAACATCCGCTTCCTATTCTGGAAGATAATTGAGATGCATATGAAGTACTTCATACTGATCTCTTAATTCCAAAAATGTCTCTTGCGTGGAGACAGATTATTCTCTAATTTATCCAAATCTTTTTTTCATTTGTATTGGATGAAAAAAAAAAAAATTAAAAAATCAAATTCCATTCAGCTTTTAGTGAGCCACCGGGGGGTCCTACTGATTCAATGAGAAGAGGGAACATAGGCTGCAGGGGGAAGAACTGAAAAAGTAGCACCATGCACCAAGAGCACAAAGCAAACCTGCAGTGAACGACCTTGGAACTCTGCTTAGGTGGAGGGTTATCAGTTTTTTGTCATTTGTTCTATGAGCCTGACACGTCCTCAGAACTTTTTTGTTCCCCTTGAGCTCATCATGTGCTGAAGATTTACCTTCTTCCTGTGTACCTCATGTAATGAAAGGAACAACATCCCCCCGTTTCCCAGGGGTAAATGTAATCTTTTAAATAGCATGTTTAATATGGCTGAATGACAAGAACACAGTGGCATCACCCTAGCTTCACCTATTGGCTTTAACAGGAATACAGTGTTGGTTTCTGATGGCATTTTCAAAGTCTTTTTAACCTCTATTTATTCTAAGTCAGCACAGACTGGAAATGAGTGATGTCTTTTAAATGAGGGATGAGGAGATTTTCTTGGGGAAAACCCCGTATGTGGAAGATTCTGACTTTAAGTTTTTGGAGAACATCCAGCATGAATTTTAAAGAGAGGCTGTAACTCAGAAAGTCACAGGAAGTGGTAAGATTAAAATTTTAAAAGACTGTCAGAATCAATTAACAAGGACTTACTCCATTAACTAAGCTTCACAAGCAGTCTGGTGGAAGTAGGCTAGAAAGAATATTTTATATGTAAAGGAATAAACAGAGATAAGTCATGAGATCTGAAGATTCATGTGAATATCAAAGAACAGGACTCCAGAGGTACTGCTCTCAGTCTTTTGTCCTTGGTTCCTAGGCTAAGGTATATGTTACTTTCTGGATCTGTGAACACTGGAAGGGGAATCCCCAAGGGATGTATTTAACTTTTGCCACGGACTGCATGTCTGATATTCAGAACACACACTTCCTTTTGACTTTTTGGGTGACATCCCTTGTGCTTAAATTTGAGTGAGTGCAGTGCCAGCTTCTGCATCTGAACTCATCTTTTCACACTGTGCTGTCAGTGGAGATCTAGTCACCAGGTTCAGTTCAATTACTTAAACATGATCACACACAGCCACCCAAGAGTGTCCTCTGGTATCCATCACAGCCTCCCATGGCCTCTGCACAGCACGTGGGTGATCAGTAAGCCTGGAGTCAAATCTGTCTCTTCCACATATCTGTCTGAGCAGCTTCAGGCACCTCTGATGGCACTATGCACCTGTGCTCAGGGAGCTGAAGCATTATCATATAGGTTTTATCATGCAGAAATGATTTTTAGGGCAAGGTGTGTCATGTCTTGGATTTCAATGGTGACAAGCCCATGTGGCAGTGTAGATATCCAGAGAGCCCTACCCAATGCATCTTTCACAGAGATTAATGATTATGAGAGATTGTTGGGCTCATAACTACAATACCTTGGATGCCCCAAAATGAGCCCTCTCATGTTCCCACACCCTCTTCCTTGGGCTCTTCCCAGCTGCTGCCTCATGTACCAGGGCTTGTGCAACTTCTCCCTGAGTGGTCACAGCAGATCAGCCCTGTCTGGCTTTTTACCTTCACAGTTGCTGTGGATCCACAGAGTTGCACATCATCCATAGCATACATCTGTGCATACATGAGACACCCAACTCAATCTCTTCCCCACATAAACACAGTGTGTCTGGGAGTGCAGACTTTACAGTTTGGGTTCTGGCTATTCCTGTCTGAGTGGTACAATGACATCTTGGCCCAAGGTTTTTTTTCAGTTTAGTCTAAGTTTTACAATATGATTTATTTAAAAAAACAAAAAACAAACAAACAAACAAACAAACAAACAAAAAAAAAAAGCTGGTATTGCAGCAGTCATCTATGGGGAAAAGTTCTTCTTCCAAAAATAAACCCTTCCTGCTCAAGTTAGAGCCTGAGGCTTAAGATATTAGCAGTCTGGAACCATAACAATACAAACATTTGAGAAGGCCAAATGTGACTGAACAACATTTGTGCACTATGCCATCACTGCTTTCTTATTACCAGTTCAATAACTCTCATGGGGTTACTTCATGGGACTTTGTCCCTGCATGTGAACTGCATAAGCAGGAAGACTGTGTGCCATCTACTAAGCAGGACAAACTTTTCTTTCATTTCTAAATTTTAAAAGGTTCTGCAGCTTGAAATATGTATACAGAAAAATTATCATTTATGTGGTTGAAAATTATTTTTTTGGCATAAACTTCTCAGGCAGGCAGTGGGAGTGCATCCTGTGCCCTGCCCAGCAGGAATCAGCCACAGTCCCAGACTGTCAGTCACAACTCTTCCTTGTGATCCACACAAGTGAACACAGTGTGAACTGTTCCTAAGGGAATTTTGGCCAGGTCAGATGGACAACATTCCCTCTACTTCTGCCTCCTCACAGTTATGGGTTAACAATTTAAGCAGTTGCTATCATCTCAGCTCTTTTCTTCTCACTCTCCTTGGGCCATTACAGACAGCTTCAGCACTGATCTCAGATGGCGATGCTAGCAGCACACTGGACCAAACCAGGAGCACTTGCAGGTTCTGTTGTATATTGTTAGGCTATCTGGCAGGCTACCTGAAAATGGCCTCTTCTTAAACCCTTTTGCTAGTTTCACTAGCAGCCACCAGGATAACCTGTCCAGGTATTTCCAGTGTATTCCAGCAGAGACTGTTAATTCTCTCCTTAATATTCCTAATCACTCCTATCTCCTGTCTCAAAAATCTTCCCCTCTGTTTTCTCTTTTATTAGTGCCCCGCAATTATTGGTTGTTGTGTGATTTTTGCCAAGGATCAAGCTGCAGAGAAATATAAAAATAGAGGGAAAAAAACAAACTATCAGATTTCTGCAATGTCAAAAGGATCAGCCAGTAGGTTGCGTGCGGCACTATCATTTTTCCTTGGCATTAAAAGTTATGAATAGGGATAAATGTCACATTAGTGAATGTCACATCATTTCCCCTCTTATGTTTGTGCATGGTTTAAAATAAAAAATTACAGAATTTAAAGATGGTCACCAAACTAAATAATTAATTTTTAGTTTAGATTTTGGGAGCCCTAAGTTGTCACAGGGAGCTGCAGTCTATGCAGTGCTGTCAAAGTTAGCCACAGTAATTTGAATAAGGATTTAAGAACCCAAGGTCAGGCTCCTAGTTTTTAAAATACCGGGTTTATTTTACTAAAAATGAGCAGGCATGACAATGGAGTTTATACCACTTCATCATGAATGTGCAGACCAGAATTTCTAATCCCATCTACTAGTGTCACCTTGAGCAAGAGAGTCTCTGATGTAGTTCTCACACTTAAAACTGAGGAAAATGCTGAAAATCTCCATTTCCTTTTGCCAGTGATAATGAAAAACATTTAATTAGGAGAAATCAACCTCTGGCTTCCTTGTCACTTAGAGCTGCCAAACTCACTGAATGAAGATGGCATCCTCAGGAACTGAGCAAGTTCTATAATGGATTCAAAAGTCAAGATCCTTCATATCTTCTTCCTCTTGTCATATCTGTGGCTCAACACACAAGTCAACTTTTATCCTGATGTAAAAGTTGTATAAATCTCAGGATAAGATGGTCTTTGACCTGTCAGTCAGATGTCTGTAAGGGTACTGACACACACAGTCTTAATTCAGAGTGTTTTCAGGACAATAATAATTTAAAGAAGAATTTAATTTAAACAAGTTTAAAGAGTTATGGACTAGAAATAAGAGGTAATTCAAGTTCTACAAGAGGCCTCAGAAGCAGAACAGGGAGTTGTGAAGGAAATCATTTGGATGTTGTGATAGGTAGAGATGCAAGCGCAGGAAGCTAGGTTTGAATTGTGGCACCTCAATGGTTTAGGAGAGTGAGAATGTGAAATGCAATTTGACATGATGAAGGAGGAGAAAGCACTGAAAAGATTCAAAGCCATATAAAGTACCAGAGAGTGGGGTGATTTTATTGATAAATTCAGCCTCCCTTGGGCTTCAAAATGACGTTAAAGCTCAAAGGGATATTTAGTCTGAGGATGACATGAATAACTGAAATATCTCTAGTCTAAGACACAGTGATGGCAACCAAAATGTAAGATTAGCCATATTGGTTCAAAGAGATTTTGTGCATGAACAAATATATTTGCACAGAGATATTCTTCCCTGAAGGTACTTACCTCACTGAACCTAGCAGTATTCCTTGATACAAGTACTGGTAGGAATCTATGAAGAGGCTTATGGAAATCCAAGAAGAATACAAAAATCCATCACACCTTGAAGAAACTCTGCTACCTTTCAGGTAAGAGTATAATTTCCTAGGACTTGCAGAAAGAATCACAAGGGTGGCCAGATTCTAATTCTTGCACAGGAAGAAGAGGTTTTGCTAGAACAAATTCAGCTGTCCCTGCAGCAGTCCAGGTATCAGGAGTCTAAATAGTTTCATACACAGTTAAAAAAGAGAGAGTGTATCAGCCACTGTCTTTCCAGACGTAACATCCAGCTACCCACAATTAGACAGGCATATACTAACAAAATTTTTTAATCCTCTGTCTGTAGAATCTCATACTATCAAATATTGCAGACTAAATGGTCTCTGACAGAAGGCCAAGAGTTCTTGTATTCTTATAAAGATGATTTGTCATCCTGTCCTAGGCACTAAATTATCTGTTCTACCCTTAGCATTTTGTATGGAAAACCTGACTAACTTCTGAAAGGCCCACTGTAAATAATACTAGATCTTAATTTTGTTGCTATTCAGTAGATAATGTTACCAGAAGTGAGCAAGCCCTTCTACATACTCAGCAAGTGAGAGCATATCAAAGAGCAAACTATGCTTTCTGGCAGCGATTAAGAGATCAAAATGTGCTCTCTCTTCTCCTGAATATCAACTTAATATCTAACTTTATAGGAATCCCTATCTGGGATGCCCTTTGGACAGTTGCATACATATCTTGGATTATATTTATTGAGTTGCTTAGCAGGTCACACATACCATTTTAATAAAAGCTCACAATGCTGCTCACTGAGCAATGATTTTCCACATTCGTATGGTCTTCTAATGTTTTGTATATAGCAAAGACTACAAGGGTTGTCATTTTAGATTATCTCAGGTTTAATTCCCTACAGGCTGTTCTGCTATTGACAGAATCTGTCATTGTTATTTTTTACGCTTCCACTCTGCTTTCTTCTTAAACATTCTTCAACTCAGAATCTGCTGCCTTGTATTTTCAGCCCATCACTTAATGCTGTTCACTTCTCTCACTTTCTCAGTCTAGCCACGCTTCTCTTTTACAAAGTTATATGCTGTGAAGTTTCTGGAAGGAGGCACTGGAGGATGCATTTTTGAGTCAGTGGGGCCCTTTACACTCATCAGTCCAGCTACCAGCAGACACACGTGTCCTCAAGTACATTCTCTTCGTAGAAATCATGGTCTACCCATTCAACCAGTGAAACTGACAATACCAAAATTCAGATGAACAGGTTTAAATCTACTAACTCTTCTAGGGGATGTAGCTCCTTTCTTGAACTCTGTCACCAAGGCATATTTTGGCTCACCTTTCTAGACATGTCCTCTTCACTGACATTGCTTTCCTCAATGGAAGTATCACAGAGGTTGTATTGCACTGGCAGCATCCCTTGGCACAGTGTCAGTCTGATTCATCTTCCATTTCATTACATGGTCTGAAAACATGTGCAGCTGTCAGAGGTTTGCAGTTACTTTGAAGCAGTATGATAAAACTATACTTATTATATTATTAAAATAAATACAGCCTCCATGGTATCAGAAGAAAATTACAAAAACTGAATTCTCTTGCAATGCATTAGAGTCACAGTTCCTCACACTTGCTCAACTTGGAGCAATTGCACAGTACACAATAACTGCAAAGAGAAAGATAACATCTTATTGCAGAGTGAAGAGAAAAACAAATAAGATGGAAAATACAAGAACTGAACTGCAAAATACAGTAGAGCATAATATACACATAGTGCAATGTAGATATTTTTACAACTTAATCTTTTGCTACTTCTTGAACTTATTTTTACTGTCTAATGGTAATATTTCATGAGTGTGGTATTTTTTTTCCCTTAATTTATCATGTCTTCTTAAGAGGACAATATCAGGCAATATTTTTTACTTTTGATGTACTTCCTGGAAAGCTTAATATCTTTGTTTTACATATGATGAATATATTTTTCTGATATGCCTCCAATTTACAACATATTTAAGCAAACTGCAGTCCAAGTTCCAACTCTCTCCATTTAATGAAAAGAGCCAGCTACATAATATCAGCACCTAGCAAACATATAAGTATATCAATAACTTGGCTTGCAAGAATAGGTCAACTAGCTTAAATACAAGAATTTGCACTACAGTGATGAGTGCACTGGAAGTCCTGCTATTTAAGCCCACCCATTTAGAGGTTATCTGCCCAGTATTTAAATTAGATACTGACAGCAGATTTAGTTTTGGCAGACAGGAATACAGCACAGGTGTCAAAACCCACAGAAAAGGTTGGATATTCAGAGGGGCTTTTCTCCCCATGGGGGTCCATGGTCTGTGACTACAGTGCAATTAGTCTTTGAAAGAGTTTTCTTAAAAGTGCACCCATGACAGGGTGCACAATTTCTGAAGATATAATGCTTCAGCTCTAATCTACTTTCCTGAAGACAATCATGAATCTATTTCCACCATGCCAGGCAGGAACTAAAAAAAAAAAAAGACAGGAATACTGTCAAAGCTAGAAGACAGATTATGCTTATTTAGGAGACAAATTTTAAAGCTTGTGTTTTACTAAGTGCACTTATTATTGATGTGCATTTATAATGATGCTGGGAAAAAATCTTTCTGTAAAAAGAACTCATCTTTTACAAAATTGAAAAAGGCTTTACAGAAATTTAGCAAGTCTTTGTTGGAGCATTCCAAGGTTCCTTTTTAATTTCAATGATTTTATATATTTTCCTGTGATGGAGAATACCATCATTCAAGACAAAAGCCTAATTACCTTTCTGCAGTTTGTTGATAACGCAGAGACTGAATTTCAGTTGTTTTTTTTTCAATAAGCAATTTTCCTCAAAACCAAGCAAGGTGTTAAGACACCCACTGCAGTGAGTGAGGTGACAACATTTAGTATTTTTTTAAGGATCATTTTACCACTTAACAAACAGAGGTCTGAGACAAATTAATACAGCCTGGTGCTGATGGTCAGGACCAGCACAAGCATGGTGAACCTGCCTGAAACCAAAAAGCAAGAATATGTGTGGAAAATCATCCTAGCAAAGTGGAAAGAGAGGTGGCAAAAGAAATAATAATCAAATTTGCTTTTAATTATTGCTTAGGCTGCAATATTCTACTTCCGTTTAATTTCTGAAAGCATTTCAATTTGTCCACAAAATAAATGAGAGGTAATATGTCTCAGCAGCCAGCTGACATTTGTGTTGCTTTGGAGTAATATATCGCAAGGAAAACAAACAGTTGCTGTTCCTGATGATTTCAAGGTGATGGCACAATGGCAATCTTTGTACTGTCCCTGGAACTGCAAGACAGGGGACACTTGCTGTCTGGGCAGCCATGGGCAAGGGCTACTTTGCATAGTAGCCACTGTGCTCTTGGACATGGAGAAATCAGAGGGGATATATCTGAAGTCAGCTAAAATACTAATGGATTCACACTTTTGCAAACACCCCTTGGCTTTCCTGCATTCTGTTTTAAAGGTTCTTTTAGTTTTTACTTGTCACTGCATTCCTCACTGATGAAGCTGTCTGGAGCTTCCAGAGCTCTGGAGGAGGGGTGGCTGTTTCTATCCTCCTTGCCTGAAGGTGTAAGTGCATATCATGTCAAAAACATGAAATCAGCTGTTTCATGAGAGGTTTCATGGTAACTCCAGACAAGAGGCTCTGACAAGGTTTGAATAATCACTGCAGCTTTGACACTTATCTAACTCAACACTCTCTTACTCTCTAATTCAGATTACGCACCTGCCCAGAGAAATGAGAAACCTTTTCCACCCAGCAAGGGCAGTTGTGTCCCTGGATTCAGATAGCAGGCATCAAAAGGGCCAACTCAGAGCTGATGAGGTGGCAATGATTGGCTCTGTCCCCTCACCTCTATCTTCCATGAAGAATGGCTAAGCTAGCATGAGAAAGAGAAGTAACAAATTACTTCCCTCTTCTCTGTAACTCCTGGAAGCAAGGCTGATGCAAGGAGGGTCCTCCTGCTCAGAGCTTTGCCTCCAAATCAGACCACCAGCTCACTCCTGTCCTAGCCCAGCTTACCCACTCCCTTTTCCTCAGAGTTGTGTCTAAAAGTTACATTCTAGTCCAGTAATATAAAAAAAAAAAAAAAAAAAAAAGCAAAAAAAAAAAAAAAGGAAAAGGGAGCAAAAAGACTGTGACTTACAGTACACAGGAGCTGGGAAATAAGAAAAACTTGATGATCTGTAGGGCACAGCACTGGTGCAAGAAAATAGCAACAAGATATGTTGCAAGATATATATGATGTAAGATAACAAGAACAGCAATGAGATTTAGAATTCATCATACATGGGTATAATAATGAAAAAAAAGAAGCCACGGCTCTTTTTGAAGAAGTGGTAGCAAACAATTATTCTATCAACCCTGACACTTTTCCACATGTTCAGACGCATGTTTAAGTTTCTGTAAGTGTCAACAGTTGGAAAAGAGACAAAGTGAAAAACAGAGATGTGATTCTTAAAAAGACTAGAGAGAGAAACGTTTCACACTAACTCTGGCAGGCTGACTTCAGTTCCAGGTAAAATATTAGCAAAACATGAGAGAAGCACCTGTTTTTAGACAGATAGAGCAGACAAACCTATTGGCTTAAAGCCAAGAGGGATTTGTGAATCAGGCAATGCCAAAGAAACCTGATAGCCGTTTTTAATGTGGTATCTGTGTGGGTGGGTTTTTATAAAAAAGACCTGTGCCACGTGGAAACAGTTTAAATAGTGCCTGGGTTACAGTTCAATACAGAGACAAGCAAGCACTTCGTACTCATATACTCTGTCTTTACAGAAAGTCCTTGCATGTCTTTAAAGGCTATCCTTCTACCCAGGTGCTTATTTATAAGGCAAAATAAGTTCTGTCCAACATAAATCAGAAAATAAACACAGGATAGACACAGTGAAAGACAGCAGACTCTCCCACTTGACATTTCTTTTTCTTTCTTTCCCTCTTTCTTTCCCTTGCTTGCTCTCTCTGTCTCTTTCACACCTCTTTCCTTCTGCTCCTCTCACTTTCTCTCTCCTTTCATCTTTCTCCTTCTCCCTTCCATTCTCTGTCCTGTTTTCCCTCTCTCACACATGCTCTTGTGTATAAACAAAACTTCATGCTTCCTGGTTTGTTTGAGGTGCTGACTCCAGGCTGTTGAGATGAGCTACATTGAAGGAGCACACTTAGAAGAACTCAAAAGCAAGAGAAAATATTCAGCCTTTCAAGTGTTTCTTGGCATTTCTTGGTAAAATCGGGCATTATGTATGTGCCCCACCATGTGTTTGGACACAGCTATGTCAAGTTTAATTTCCTTTTGTTTGTCCATGGGTTTTGAATTCAAAATGAGAAACAGACATGGCTGTTCTTGGGTGGGATCAAAAGAAATTCTTTTTTCTTTCCATCAGCCAGTACAGCAATGGAATGGCATTGTAATGCCTCCTCTTTTTTTTCATGTTGGAAGATATTAAAACCACTTTGATTTTTCTTGCAGTTCTAGGAGACAACATATTAGAAGCTGCACGCCAGGAAAATTCAATTGAAAAGGCATGTGCTGGTCTCAGCTGCCACCATAGCTCATTAGTCTGGCTAATTTTCCCCTCCCCATTCTCCTCAAGCAGAGCTTTATCTCTTTGCTGTGGTAGAACTTCCTGCCACACACAAAGCAGTGCAGACAGCAGGCGCCCGGGACGTTGCCTCTCTCTTTGCTGTGCTTTGCTTCCCTCCCTCCCTCCTAGCAGTGCAAGGTAATTGCACGTGTGTAATCAAGATCCCAGACATTTTAATAAAACTTCCTCAATAACTGAGCTCCTTATGTATCTACAGGTTTTTTTGACACAATATATTTGCTCTAATAATTTTGCATGGATAGATTCTGAGGCCTTTATATATTTATCTAAGATATCTGGCTAACTCTAATGGCTAGACAGATAGGACCATGGGCAAAATTGCAGAAGAGCCATCCTGGTGTTATAGCCATGTCTCTGTTAGCATGCACGGCAGATTCAGACTGAAAGGTTATGGAAATTCTAGGAAACCTCTTGAAGTGTCATCATTGCTTATGAATTTGTCTGCAGAAATCTAATACATAGAGACCGCCTGGTTGAGCATAGTTTTGTGCCTAATGACTGCCTATCAATTTCTTTGCCCTTTATGATTAAAAAAAAAATCAAGAAATCTAGGATAAGGTTCTAAAATTGGCTGTGCCTGGCACAGAGAATTTAATCCCTGCTATCACTGTAAAAATGTATCCAGGTACTTTTGTGAGAAAGCTGAGGATGAGCCCTCTTGGAAGCATTTCCACCTGGGTTGTTCCAAATGCCAGATTTACCTCCTTGCAGACAGTCCTGCACAAAATCAGCTTTAATGATTCCCCAGGGGAAAGACTCTGTAGACTACAACAACTGTTTGCAGCATAGTGCCCTCTGTCTTATATTTAAAGCAGAATCACAGTGTGAGTAGCTGTCACAGCTGTAACATATGCAATGGTACGTGAAGGAAAGCTCATGTGCTCTGCTCTGGTGTGAACATACAATTGCCTTCTTTGCTTAGGAGTTTTAAAGCAAGACTTGTGACTTAAAATAGAGAGTGACACTTCAGGCTAGAGGCTGTGGAGAATACTAAATAATTCTCCCTGGATAAGGATTTTATTACAGAAATTGAGTGTGAAGCCAAACCAATAATAAGATGGCAAAGCCAGCACTATTCTTACTCCTTACAGGAAATCTTGAAAGAAAATTGAGAAGGGTTCGTAGCCACACAGGTAGGTTGCATTTCTCCTCTCTACCAAGGCTGATTTAATAATTTCTGAGCAGCAGAATCCTTAATTCTCAGCACATTGACACCTCCAGAGACCAATGATGGAAATGAAGGTGTCAAAATCAAGTAGGATCAGATTGCTTTCTTAGCTTCAGCCTATCAGTGCCTTCCCAAATGTCTAAACCTTCATTCCCAGCTGATTCCTAACTTTGCTTATGCAGTCAGAGCCCTGCCAGATTTAACAGAGCCTTCTTTTACATGTATTGCATAGCTAAGTAGAGCAGGGCCTTAAGTGTGTTTTGAGACAGAACCAACATTACCCAAATATTCATCTATCTAGTCTATGATCTGACAGATAAATTAGTCTCTGAAGTGACTCTCAAGACCTTTGTTCATATAACTGTGCCCTTATATTCATCCCAAATAAAAATCCATACTTATAAGTACATACATTGTATGAATATAAGCACATACATACCCATGAGTGTTTAAGTGAGAGCAATGGCCCACTTAGCTTCTAATGGTCTTCTCAGAATTTTATATTTGCTTCCTTCAGCTGGATTTAATTTCATTTTAATTGTCAGCTACATTAGTGATTTATTTCAATCTTTTCATATTTTTTGACACAATTTCTCTTGTACATACAGATTTCAATCATTATTGGCATCTCCTATCCTGCAATAAATAATGATAGGACTAGAGGAAATGCCCCCCCCCCCAGGGGAGGTTTAGACTACATATTCAGAAGAATTTCTTTACTGAAAGAGTAGTCAGGCACTGGAATGGGCTACCCAGGAATGTGGAGTCACCATCCCTGGAGCTATTAAAAACTGTGTAGATGTGGCACTTCAGGACATGCTGTAGTAAGCATGGTGGATTTTTTCTGGGTTTACAGTTGGACTCAGTGATCTTAGAGGTCTTTTTGAACCCTGACAATTCAGTGATTCTGTGATTATTACTATTGCTTATTGCTCCTATTGCTCCTATTTACAGCAAAAAAAAACTTTACGTAAAATTCTAAGGGACGAGGATTCATGCAGCCCCCATGCTAGGGCAAGATCACCTGTCCTGGTACAATTCCTGGGTTTTTTTCTAGCCACAGAAATCTCCAGGGCTGCAGAATGTGTGCTCTCCTGTGAGATGTATTTCATTGCTTCATTAATCTCACACTCCCCAGATTTTTCCAAACAACTAAACAGAATTTTTTGTTAACATATCTGGTGCCAGAGTGGTAAATGATGATTTTTAAGTGTCCTATGTAATGGTTTCAGGTAAAACCGACAAAGGAGCTTTGGAAGGGAGTGTAATGAATTTTTCACTTTATCTCAGCATTTGTAAAATGATTTTTGTATAATTATTATAGAGCTAGAGAAAGACCTGAAAACCTTCATGAAGATTAGTGTTTCTGAAGTTTGTGTTATCACTGATTACATTTAATGATGAAGTGGGAATAATCTCAGTAAGTCATGTCATACAAGGAAATAAAGATGAATCTCACAACTTTTTTATATAACAAATTTAATTTGGTTTATTCCTGCAGGATTTTTAGTAGTTACTGTTATTTAAGATGAGACCTTGATAGTCCTAATAACATCAAAAGTTATTTTCAGCATCCATTCACATAATACTTTTGTGAGAAAGAGTCATGCCAGATTACCAATGAACGTGATTTGATATGAGTTCCTTATCAAGAACAGACATCAGTGTTTCTATTTTTATCATTAAGAAATTTCTGTACAAAGCTATAAAACATTCATGTCTAGCAGGAGGGAACAGATGAAGTGTACCTTATACACAGATATGTGATGCAGTTACTGGAAAAGTGAAAAGCTGGTATGTTAGCATAGCTAGTACACTGAAGACTGAGTTGCCCTGGATAAAAGGCATGCCAAAACTTTGTCTAGGTCCATCCAATTTCAAACACAAACTGATACTGTTGAAGACTGGTAGAAAATAAGACTAATAACTTTTTGGGAACACTGCAGAGAGAGAACTTTCAAAGCATGGGAGATGACCAGCAGAGGGAAAAGGATGGAGAGAAAGCCATTGGAAATAAAGTTAATATCAGACTGAGCTGAGCACATGATAGCCTAAGGCTTCTTAGAGAAATGCCATAGACATGAGCTGGTGGATGAAGTTGTAACACTGCAACAATTGCTTTATACCCAAAGAAGATAGATATGTGTTTCCCCAAGCCTCTGAAAAAAAGATTTAGCAAAATTAGGGAGCACTGTTTGCATCCTGTCTCTCCTACACACTGTAAATACCTTAAAACCAAGGTGTCTGAACAATGGTTTGTAATGGAGCCCTCAACTCACTACAAGCAGGGGTTATCAATGGGATGGCATTTCAATGCTTTTCTTAAAGAGGAAAAGAAAACAAGACTTCTGTCCATGTGCATAAACTAATAATTCAAAATTAAAGATGGAATTGCACTAAAAGAACATGAAAGAAAAATTATTAGCTCTACTTTATGTACTTTATGCTCCTTATTTGCAGTAGCAACCCATTCTGATGATCAAATTATAATTAACCTTTACAAAAATCAAATTTCAACAAAAAAAAAAAAAAAAAAAAAAAAGATTTAAAGGGGTTTAGTGTTGAATTTTATAGACCTTGCCAAAGGGTAATCTGAAGTCTTACATTTTATTCCCATCTTCAGAACGCCAGAGCTTGCATCATAAAGCTTGCACTAAGCATCTTGGCTATGAGTCAAGACCAACTGAAGTCACATGCAGGGTAAAGTGGTGAAGGTGACATTGCTTCTACCTGTCTCAGAAAAATAAAACCAAACAAACAAAAAAAAACCCCACAACTCTGCAGCAACCTGTGAAGGAGCTCAGCTCTCAGAAGTTAGTGGCAGTCTCCCTGGTTCCAGGTTTCCACATCTAAATACTCTTTTTAACATCCAGAGTAAGAACGTGCTAGACAAAATTGGATGTAAATCATTGCTGACATGGGACATGCAGTGCTGTGCTCTTTGATCATATGATTGACAACTGGCAAGGGCCTGCATTGTTTCTCTGTTACCTAGTGAGTATATTTGCAAGGAGCATGACAAGTGTCAGTATAGGGCAAGAGAGAAAAAGGGTGAAAAACAACTAGCAACAAATACCTCCATCCAAAACAGGACTCCACAGCAACATTAAGCTGATGAAAAGATCAAATGAAAAGAAGAAATTTTAATGCCCCTCAGTTTCACAGAATGTGAGGAGGTGGGTCTGAATACAGTGTGCTCATCTCTAAATGGAGCAGACCAAGCAATGTTGCCTTTTGGAATTTCAACACCAATTTTTGGACTCCTAGGCCAGACTACTCATTATGAGAGAATTAATTAACTGACAGTATTTGGCTTATGATCAAAGCAGCATATGAATTATCTGCATGCCTATGATGCTGTTGAAAAACTCTGACAAAATACTTGTAACTCCTCCAGGGCTGGAAGAGAACTTCAATCCTTCTGCAATGCCACTGCTACTAAGCAGCATGTAAGAAGAAATTCCCACAAGAGGCAGCCTATTCTCATCATTAAACAATTACAGCCTTTCTTGCAACTTTCCCAAAGTTCTTGGCATGGGCCATCGCTGAAAACACGAAACTAAGGTGGCCCAGCCTGGGAGTGTCTGCAATACCTGTTGTGAGAGTTGGTTGCAACATGAAGATGCACTGACAGCTGCTGACACAGAAAAAAAAAAACAAAAACCAAAACCCCACATAAAAAACCCCACTGAAAAATGCCAGTGCATATGTACCCAGCCCTACAGACACTGACTCTGCCAGGCTGCCCTGGGAGCCCTGGTGGTTCTTTAGCATCCTTCCCCTCTTGCATTTCTGCAGTTCAGTGTTGGGGTGTCAACCTTCACAGGCAGATGCATGAAGAACAACAGTATATTTACCACCTCGAGTATTTTTTCATAAAATATGCCCTGGAGTATAATTTTGGTGCCTACAACACACTTTGGAGAAAACTCCCACTTCTATTTCAACTTTAGTGTCTGAACAAAAGTCATTAGGAGTCGTTTTGTGGTTCAGCTTACCTTATTCCCACCACAGTGTCTCTCAGAACCTTTAAACCTCATGGATGCATTCCCACTTCTGGAGAACATGGTGTGGGGAGAGACCTGTCTCTGTGGAGGTGGGTGTCTGAAGTCACTTGGGGCCATGTGGGGTGTCCTGGTTTGAACCAGGATAGAAGCTATTTTTTTTCTTGTAATTTTACTTCCAGTTAAGTTTTTTTAAAATATCCATACTTGCTGAAATTAATGGCATGTTTCTCTGTCAGTGTCTGCCTCTAGAACTGATAACACTCAATGTTTATAGTTACTACTAGAAAATGTTATGCAGAACCAAGGCCACTGGTTGGTTCTGGAAAACATCTCATGCTTCAGAAAGAAAAAAGGGAGAAAAAGTGTCACACCTGCAACGCTCCTTTAGGGAGGAGCAGAGCACTCAGGTGACCAAAATCAACCAAACAACGTATTCTATCCCATACATGTCAGACTAGGTATAAATTTCAGGAATCACAAGTGTCAAGCCCTCTTTGGCTGTGGCCTGCATCCTGGGAGGATTCTGTGCATTAATCTGCTTTTGATCCCAGTCATGTGTTGATCCCTGAATCAGCGTGTTCCTGTGTCCAGCTCCCATATGATGCTGACTCCAGGAGCCCAACCTGGGACTTTTCTGGAGCCTGCCCTAGAGGCTTGGTGGTGAATTTCTTTTACAGATCCCTTGACCTTGCTTGTCTTTACAGTGACCTCAGCTTCAGGAAGAGTTTGGAGCATCTTCTTACCTTTCTCAAAGCTGACATTAGAAATTCGCAACTCATGGACAAGAAATGTGACATGGGGTCTAGGGCAGTCTCCCTGGAATTAAACTGCATTTCCCAATGGGATATTAAGATACTGTAAAGAACTTAACTATTTACCTATGTTTGAGTCAAGAAATAAATATGGAAACACAAATTTTATTCAGATGTTTTATCCACAAGATTATATGAGTGTGTATATAAAGCTTGCACATGTAAGTGGCTCCTTTAAATATGTTCACTAAGAAGATACTTTCTACCCTGGATTTGATCAAAATTACTTCTAATCAATACAGCAAAGCATACTCTTCCACTTCAAGGCAAATATCTAATTGCAAACCACTTTATTTCAAACTGCTCTACAAAGCATTCATTCAACCGCTATCAAGTATTAGCATGTTAAAAAATAATGTTCCATTGCTTAACTCTTTCTCTTTTATAATGCAAAGTCCTCGAAGCACTTAAGAACAAATAAAGCTCTGAAAACTTCATAGAAGTTATAAAGAATACCTGTAAGAAGGTTGCTGTGACTCTACAGCCACTCATGGCTGTCAGTACCTTGAAGTTAAAAACTGGTCCTGTCAAACAGGCATAAATCATATAAAATTTTAATTAGATTCATTCTATAATGAAAATTTAAATATTTACGATAGTGGTTCCAATTTTTGTATATAAATTTTTACTACCACGTGTTTGTTTACCTCATGTGCATGATACAAATACACAAAAACTTGAAAGGCTGGACAGTGAATGATTTTTATGCTTATATATATGAACCAAAATGTTTGAAAATCTGCATTTATCCAATAAATTACATGTCCAGTTGCTAAATTGTGTAACTTGGGTATTTCTTTAGCTCCTGACTGGCTGCTTTGCACTTAGACCACTCAACAGGTGTGGGTGCCTTAATGAACTTACATGTTTTTTTATACAATACAAAATTGACACTTACAGACCATAAATGCCTGTAGCATTGAAGCTTGTTCTATCTCTTCATGAAGTACTTCATCATTCCATGCCTTTGAATATCTATGAGCAGCTGTGGTTAAAAAGATAACTATGACAGAGTAATACAAGTCCTTATGGCCATGTTCAGTCCCAATGAACGTAGTTCATGATCTTAGCAGCTTGAGATTCTGAAATGGGGATACCTCTGCTTTCAAATTACTTTGGACCATGTCTCAGGCTGATGAAATGATAATTTCTCTGGCCCAGATCCCACATCTGTACCTGATCCCAGGCCTAAGGAACATACAAAAGGGAGATTTTTGACACTGGAAAGAAAGAAATTCACCTTCCTCATAGTACATATAGTGCTCCTTGTTCCCAGTCTCAGAAGATCATTTAAAACAAAAGCTGAAGGTAACCGTGATCACTTTCAAAGCTGTTAAATTTTGAGTAGGCTAGTTGTTAATTTTTCTCACAAATAAAATGAATGGAAATCTTTGAGTGACAACACCTTTCACACCTAATATTGGAGAGTCAAATTGCATGGGTGTTTGACTTCCAGCCCAGGACAGGGTGGCAAAAGTATTAATCACAACCAAAAGGAAGATTGATGTGGATTTCTCGAAACACCTGCTGCCAAAGCCATTAGTGTTTGGGGCACTCTCCTGCCTGCACTGAAGTTGGTATGAACTGTCCTCTTGCCCTTTGCAGAAGGAGGATCGGGCCCTTACTGCAGAAGATTAATAGGAGAGAGCCTGACGTTGATTATGTGCTGCTGTCCTCACCATGTCAGAGGGCAAGCCAAGAAGTGAATTACTGCCACCCAGGGACTCCAGACATGAGAGAAATCAAGCTGAAGACACACACTGGAAATTAAAACATGCTGTATCTCAGAGAAACCAATGCAGAAAGCAGAAAGACCTATGTTTCCAGTTACTTGCTGCCTGCAACAGCCCCAAACCCTGCAGATCTGTTTCATTAACATCACTTTGCTTGGTCGAGATAAGGAAGTGCTACCACTTACACCACTGACACTTTTACTTGTCTAATGCTTGTTCCAGAGGAAGTGTGGATTTGGCAGAGATCCGTGAGGAAGAAGAGCTCACATGAAGAGGGGAAACTACTGGTGTTAACAACATTAGTTTATATTTGCAGTTTAGCACATTGTAAGAGAACTTCCCTCTGTAGACAAGAGCTATGTGGCTTTTTTTTTTACCAGAGAACAGAGAGAGAATTAAATGCTTTCTATATGCCAAATGATATTCTGAAGGACTAATTAGATACTATTTTCAAGTAATTCCTTTTGAAATTGTGTTTCATTACACTTCCCAGGTTCTGGTAGAGTCATTCATCTTTTAGGACTGAAAATGTTATAGACTCGTAGAATCATGGTTTCAGTTGGAAGACACCTTAAAAGATTATCTAGTTCCAAACCCCCTGCCATGGGCAAGGACACCTTCCATTGGACCAGGTTTCTCAAAGCCCCATCCAACCTGTCCTTGAGCATTTCCAGGGAGGAGGCATCCCCAGCTTCTCTGGTCAACCTCTTCCAGTGTCTGACCACTGTAGCTGTTAACAGCTTGCACCTTGAATGCCTTTGTGTCCATGAGCACCAAGGGCAATCTGCTCTGCAAAGGGCCATGCCAAGATGGACCAAACAGAGACCTTGTTGACAAGGGCACTGCCTCACAGCACCCACAGCACAATCTCACAGTGACATCAGGTGAAAACTGCAATTTTCTGGCAGGACTATTCTTAGTGAGATGCTCAGGACTTCCAAGGCTTTTTGAAACAGTTATCCCAGATTCTCACCTGGTTTAAATACTGCACTCTTAAACCAGTGGAATGTGCCATTAGACTTGCTAGATTTTATCCCAGCATGCCATAACGCCATCGAAATTCTTTGCCTTAGCCTATGAAGACTGAGAAGCTCTGCAGACCTCAGAGATCCAAAGTAATCCCATTGCCTAAAAACAGCCAAGAGGAAACATGGCAGCAAGAGCTGGGTAAAAATGTGGCTGCCTGTGTGATGGCAGAGAATTCCAGTGGCCAGGGACCTCCTTGACGCTGTATTTTTGTTCCTTCATCTCTGACTGCACATCTCTAACCCCTGCAGGGTATGAGTTTGCCTCCATTACAAAGCATGCTGCTGCTTGTAATGAAGTTGGAGTTTTCCTCACTATCCTGCGTCTCTTAAAATGTTCTGCTTTGCCAGCAACCTCATCTCCCTCAGTCTCTGGCACTTTTTAAAAAGAGAGTTAGGCTCAACATTGATGTGTGCAGGCTGGAAACCTGGAATCAGGGACCTAGAGTAAAAATAATTCAAATATTAATGTTTTTGAGGCAATCTCATGATTTCCAAGCCAGCTCTTGTGCTTTCTGGATCTCAGCAAGATTGATGGGTTTAGCCAAATCTGTAAAGAGTTGTGATTGGATTCTAATGAGGCAGAAAAGTCAACCTAGACCATCGGACTCTTATGTATTGCTGGTACTCCAAATTGATTTGCTGAGTTTTCATTTTCTCTGAAAGAAAATATGGTATTGCTTCACCAGTGCTCTGCTTGCATACAGTAATATAATGAATAGCTACATTCCCCTTTAACTGTCATTAATATTCCCCATAGGTAATTAGTGACTCTAATTCTACACAGAGATCTTATGACAAACAACCATCTGTCTTTCTTTTTATTTCATTGTGGTTCTTGAACCCCTGGCTCAGGTTATGTGTCTCTGGAATGTCAAATAAGGAATTTATTCTTCCATCCATCAGTTTACACTCTGCATGCAGTTTGATGGCATCTTGCTAATACAGCCTGGTTGCACTGTAATTCACCTTATAATCCATTGTATCAACACTGACTGTTCCGTGTACAACTTCCTAACAAGGTGGCTGCTGCCTCTTAGATATTGTATTGCCTTCAAAGAGTGGTATTTAAAAATGTATGCTCAGCATCGTCTGTCTGGCTTGAAGGTCCTGACTGTCATAAGTAGATATGACTTCCCACACTGGAAAAAAAAAAACAAAATAAATGCTCTGCTCAGGCAAAAAGCTGTCCATCTGCTTCAGGACTGCCCTTGCACAGTACGACATCCCACACTTCAAATCTGAGGTGTGTTGTTTACTAATATGAAAAGCTTCTGCTTCTGCTTCCAGGTGTGTTGTATGTTTCAGTGGATCACTACTTATTTTTAAGCACTTTGCATACCTGGATTGGATTCTGCTAATTATTTTATTTGCTTCTTTTGATGCCCTGGAAACATCAAGAAGCTGGAGTGGCACAAGGTGGGCCTGGATGTTGTCTGCAGGACAGGCTCTGGATGCCGGCATTCTCCTCACTTTTCATCGAGTCTATGGAAACCTGATGGTACCTCACACATGGTCTGCTCCACCTACAGGTACAATGGGCATAATGGTACTTTTGCAGAACCCTTTGAAATCTCCTGGTGAAGGAGACATAATAAAAGACACGATAAGACAGCCTAAAATAAGGTAGGCACTGTGTTGCTGGTGATGCATTTTACTCTGGTGTTAGAGGTCCATCCCTCTTTTGAATAAACCAATAGTTATTTCATAGTTACTGCTGCCAGGTTTTAGCCAAAAATATGCCACATGAAATTCACAGCATCTCGGCAGGTAAGACATTTATAAGCTGGACGAAATAAGGCTCTAAACAGTCATGGATTTCAGCAGAGGCCTTTGCACAGGTATATAGTAACTGCCTCTGAAGAGCCACTTGCTGGTGGATAGTTGGTAACTCATAGGAAGATTTGCTGGACCCAAAACTCCAAGAAAAAGATGAAGTTTGGTAAAAAAAACTCTGCTGTCACTATCAGCAAGGTATTTCTCTACTGAGTATAGTTTTCCAGGTCTTCTGTAATACATGTGAGGCCTTCATCATGTTGCCTAGTGGAATAATACAGGAAATGTTTCATTCTGAAATGCAGTGTCTTTGTAAGCTGGTTGAAAACAAAAATGAAAATCACTGATAAAAAAATACTTATAATGTAAATTTTCTTTTATGGTCTCAGACTCAGTCCCTCAAATGAATCTGCTCATGCAGACAACATATATTTGCCTCCAGCTTATGTACAGATGTAGGAATCTGTTCCGGCAGTACAGAAAGAGACTGGGAGTTTGCCTTGAGTTTCTTTGTATAAGAAATTTTGTAAACCAGAAAACTATGAAAAAGTGGCCAAGGTCAAGGAAACCTAACTAGGAAAGAGCCTGAACACCTAAATTGAGCTTCAGTGTTACCCTGATACACCAGTGAGAGTTTGTAGTCATTCATCCTCTGGGCAATTGGCTATGGTTGTTTAGATGTTGCCAAGAATGCAGGGGAAACTCTCATTAACCAAAAAAGATTACACAATTTTGTTTACATCTGACATACTTTTTAGGAAACTATCCATGGGGTAATTTCTTGCAAAAGAGCTCACTGCTGTTTGTACTATATTCCAGTATTTTACACTCACTAAACAATGTAGTAATGGTAAACCAGCACATGCATCTCTGTGAAATGATAGGAGAAAATCTCAGCTTGTAAAAAACAGGAAATAGTAACCCAACACTCTCCATGAAGCAGTATCCATCTGCACTTGGGACAGTAGGACAGTCTCACCCATCTGCCACCAGAATGCTCATCTGGTAAGCATCTGACAAGGTGGAGGTGAATACTTGATATGTGCTCAAAGTGCTGCCAAAGAGAAAAAATTCATTCAAGTTAGATTGGAATCAAAATAAATAAAATCAGTTTCTCAGCTGGAAGCTAAGAATCTCTCCTGATGAACAGGTCTACTGAACAGGGTATATATACGTGAGTATTTCATAGGTCAGGCAAGGTGGGGTAGATAAAATACATTCCAAAGACGATGTGCTTCTGTCCCTTTTACAGAGTCTGTAAGGCAGTCAAAGTAATTCCTGCTAACAGAACTTCAGAAATCTAAATCTGAAAGATTTCCTTCTCCAAGCACCATGCTCAGTAATGTTAGAAGCCATTGCAGCCATATTTATTTTGGAGAAGACACTGAGCTGCAGCTTGAAATCTGACGGTTGCTCAGGATAATTGACACAGAGTTGTGGATCTGCTGACATAATGTATCTGCTTTAATTTGTGGGTTTCATGCCATTATCTTGGCCAAGATATTCTCTGTATCTGCCACATGTGGAACTGGACTGGCAATAAATTTAAAAGTAAAAGTTTTTTTTCTGTCACATCCACAGCAGCAGTGTGCACAAAGATGAAAATAATTGAGAATGGAAAGGAAAAAAAAAAAAAAAAAGGGGGGGGGACAGGCAGAACACAAATGACCTCCTGGAAAAGGATGCCTGAAGTGTCACCAATATGGTGGGAAGAGCTGTCAGTGAGTGCCACCTTGTGGGCCCAAGGCCACTACCGTGCCAAAGAGACACAACTGTCCTCCAGTGTGCAACCCAACTTCATGCCAGGCTTGGCTTGTAGCACAGGAACCTTTCATCAGAGGGCAACTCTGAAGCCACAGCAGATGTCCTTGAGCAAATCAGAGCTGTGCATTGTGGAGTGGCACCAAAGCAGCACTCACCTGGGACCCTCTGATCTTGTCTGCCACATCTGAACAGAAACTCAGGCTGCAAAATTGTCACAAGGCATGAGCAAGGAGACTGTACATGTGACTAGCTACATCCTGTACAACAGGATTTCTGCCATCCATTCAGAGGCATCACTCTGGGGGGCTCACATCCTCATTAAGTGCCTAAAGCATCATGAGGCACAGTATTAGTTACATTCATGAGTTCAATGTGGGGCACCTTGATTGGACTGGGGTGTCCTTCAAAGTAGTGTACTGAGTATGGAAGCTGGAATGAGCCTAAACTCCTTCCCCCCCCAGGTCCTATCCCACACTCTTCTGAGACAAGATGCAGCCTCAAAGTCAAAGCAAAGTAGGAAATATGGGCAGATGAGTGGGCAGGCCTACTGCTGTCTGGCCTGATCTGTCTGCTGGGGTGAGGAGAGAGGAGGCAGGAGAGAGACAAAGGTGAAGTCAACAGTGGCAAGAATGGGACAGTTATCAAGAGTTACATAGATAGGATAAAGTCCTTGTCTTGGGATCTGCCTCTTATGATTCCCCTGGGTGCTTAGCACCATCACATCTTGTGTCCAGGCCTGTGGAGATGGCAGGGAGGAGATGTAACACAAAGGCTGAGGGTGGTAGGACACTGATGGAGGGTGAAGTGCACAGGGGATTGCACTGGGAATCAAAATGCTTTCCAAGTATCCACTTGAGTCCTGTTTAGATCTCCACACTCAGCCTTGAATTTCCCATGTAGAATTACATGACAGGATCCCGCACGTACTAACAGGAGTCCAACTTCCTACAATCAGTCTTGTGTCTAGTAGTACAGCTATGATTTTACCACGACTTTATTGCAGTGCTGTACATCTTCAAAATGGCTGTGGTCTTTGGTTTAAGATGTTGAGGAACAGTGAATCCACCACATCCCCTGGTGTGTTTTTTTCAGTGGTTAAATGTACAATTGGAAACAGATACACCTTCATTCAGGCCTCAGTAAGCCTAAGCATGTGTTTCAGATTTGGCACTCGTATGCTTTTGTTTATGATTTAGCTTGCCTTTGCCAGGTTAAAGCATTGCTAACAACCAAGAATCTTTTCTGTATGTGAGCTCAATAAGAGTGCATTGCACAGTTAAAATATCCTTCTGTATAGCAACAGAACTGCAGTAGGAGCTTCTAAAAACACTCCAGGTCCTCTTGATTAGGGTGAGCAGAAAGGGGGCAGAGAGGTTACCTTCTTTCAGATAACTCTTTCTAAAATTCTCAGTCCCCCTGGTTTCTCCCATGGCTGAAATCTGTCTCTTCCATAGATATCATGATTCCCTCATATCTTCTCTGCCTGAGCTTCCTTCGGTTCTTCTCACCCCTTACACTCTTCTCTTTCAGCTCTGTAATGTTCTCTGAGCTGCTCTGAGTGATACCATCACACCTCGTTACTAGACTTATAGGAAGCAAATGATAATGTTTATGCCTCAGTTAGAAAGATAACACAGAATATGAATAACTCTTTATTTCCTTAAAAAGTAGATGAGGCTTTGAAAAGTGAACTTAAGCATATTGTTTAACTAAGCATTTTACACAAAGCAGACCCTTAACCCAGAGTATGCTACCAGCCTTGTAAATAAACTGTAACTAAACTCTTCAGTTTCTTGGCAAAATTATGGACAGTGACTTTTGAAATGTTGTATTTACATATGTACTCACAAAGTGAATGAATGCCAAGTGAAAGACCTCAGTACTTTGAAAGAGTTAAATCCTCACCACATTCAGTGATACAGGAGAATCCAGATTCAGTTCTGCAAGACCAAAGACAGTTTTGTGATTTTTACTGACTTAAAATCTGGCTCTATTTTTAATACTGCTCAACACGTGTCAGATTTCTAGGGTACGCATCTTTCATCTTAGCAAAGCCCAAACTCAAAACCTTGAACTTTGCTTGAACAATGTGTGTTGCACTGTGCATATTACATTAAATTATATCCATCTACAAACAAGCAGGTGCAAGGGTTAACTATCAAAGTCAGTGGATTTCATCAAACATCTCACACTACAATTTAAATCTCTCCATAGAAATTAGTTTTGCCTCTATTAATATACAAGTGTGTACTCATTTGATGCAAAATGTAAAACTTGGAATTGAACATAGTTAAAAGTATTTTGGCATAACAGCCAAACATCATAAGGTGATACAAGTTGATCAGGTAACAGTTGTCTGAGAAAAAGTGGATTTATTGGTTTCATCCTGGCATAAGGGTCTAGTACTCTCTTTTTTACCTAAACTTAGTCCTTTCCTATAAAAATAGTGTAAAATCACTGAGCCTTTTAACTGCATTCCTGTGTAGGAAAAGAGTTTGAGAAGTGAAATTGTATTTATATGTATAAAGTTAAAACTCCAAAAGTGGTTATAAATTACAAAGCTATATTTGTTAGGTGAGTACAGAACTGTTCGATAGAAGTGTAGCTTCTCATATTAGTGGAGGAAGAACTGTAAATAACTTCATGAAAAGCATAATCCTTTACTAACCCTCTCATGGTATGGTCACTTACCCGATGAATCCACTGCCAACAGTGCACCTGGCAATACTAATGCCATATGTCAGGATATGTGCTAAGATATGTTAATTTAAGTGATCAAGGATTAACAACTTGGCCAACAGGTGCACCTTCATGTGGACTCTATCCTTCATCCAGGCATTAATTCAGAGTATGTCTCACAACAAAGAACATTGCTGAAAAAAAGCAGGCAGTAGCATCATGCAGTTGGCAAACCTCTGCCCTTTCTAATCAGGGAGTGTGTCTGCTATGGTATAAAACTAAATTCTGATTGGAGATCTTGGGCCCATGCATAAAACTTTAAATGAGAGCTGTCAGGGTGGGATCTTTGATGTCCACTAACAGCCAAAAGCCTTGATCTTGAGCTTGGATCTACTATCTTGGATCTTCAATAATTCCTCTGATTAAAGTTGTGGAGATTAGAATATGCACCACAGCTGCTGTTTTTCTTCAAAAGTCAATGATGGTTAATCATTCACTTCAAAAGGAACAAAACTAGGGCAATATCATTTTTAAAACCCTCCTCCTTGTGTGCTTTTATATCTTAAAGGAAAACCTATCTGCAGAGAAGAGTTCCTGTGCTGGGAATCATTAAAATCTAACAAAGGCCTGTTTATGTGAAAGACGTGTCTAGCTGTTAGTGTGCTGTAATGCATAACAATTGTTATACATGTAATTATTGTAAGTGGTCCAGTCATCTGCACACTGATACTCTTGGTTAGATTCAATATAGGGTTGATAAACTGTTTCTTTTCCCAGGAAGTATGTTGGAGCAAGTCTCTGTAAAACAACAGCACTGAACTGGTATGTCAGCTTCCTTCGAATTTTAATGATTTCACCCGTTCTTCCATAATTCCTCAGTGCTCTGGCCATTTTCTGATATGTCATAATCTTGCGGTTTCCCTTTCTTTCTCCCCACAGCTCTGCAAGTTTCTCTTTGTTTTTGGAGACAAACTGGAAGACACCATTGGGCTTGTCTACCCATTGGATGCAGTTTGCCATAGCTGGATCATACAGAGACTCATGGAGGTACTCAAACAGTCGAAGTTTTTTTCTGCCTATCAAGAAATAAAGTACAAAAGCTTAGAACAGAACTCATAATTGTTTTAAAATATGAGCAATTGTCTTTTTTCTGGAAAGGATCTTACACGCAAAAGCTTAAGAAAACCTAATTAAAAGATCAGTAGAAATTACTCAATGTAAGATCAGCAAGACCAAGTGAGACAATAGTTTTGAAACATGCACAGATCTGTGGTGACAGAAAGGGATTTGGTTATTAAGAGTTTCAAGAGTAGGTTATACAGGGATCATGACAAATGTCTGGTGACTTCACTGTGTGATAGGTCTCAGAAGCCACTTTCACCAGTCTTCAGACACGTGCTCTGCAGGTGCACAGTCAAGGAATCTACTTCAGGGAATTATATCCTCCAATAGTGCAGGAAAGAGGTTCTAGAGAGCCAGCTTGAATGATCTGAATAAATGGTCTCCCTCCTTAATCAAAACTCAAGGACTGTGAGATGACTCAGTTTTGTAAGGTTTGTTTCAGGTGTGAGTTTGGGCTGCAAGATAGTCTGATATAAGAAAAGTGATTTGGTAATTGGGATAAGCAATTTAGTTCTGAACCATAAACCTCATCTAGTCAATAAAGAGCTAGACTGTGGTTCCCTAAACACGTACAGAAGTGTCCACTTGCATTCCATGCAGGACAGAGCAAGTATTTTGGTATTTATTAGTCAGCTAAGTGTTTCTCCTCACAGGCTCAGCTCTCAAACTCAAGTTTACTAGTGAGGTCTACTGAGTTTCACTTAGGCCTTGTGGATCCCTCACACTTAAATACTGCTAGTTTCCTGCACAAGAAACTGCTGTAAGGAGGAAGAATTGTAGAGTATGAGGAACATTTTGCAGCAAAGAGAATCTATGCAGAAGAGCAGGTTCCACTTTAGCCAAAGCAGAAATAAGCAGCTGCACCTAAAGTTCATGAAGCCTTGTCTTGCATGGCTATTTTAGACAAGGAACAGGGGAAAAGTGACAGTTGCTAAGGAACACTGAGGTCAAGCCAAGACATCTGTTAGGGATGACAGTAATTCTGCATCTGGTGGTAAGGAAAGAGGAGAGAAGTGACAGTCAGACTAGGAAGAAGAAGAGCACGAAATCAGAGGTACTTTCCAAAAGATTAATAGTTTCATTATCTAAATAAAAATTGGCCTGTGACTAGAAGTACGATTTCTTCTATAAATACATAGAAAGTACCAAGGTGAGAAACTTAAAAGCAAAAGTCACAGTAACACTTTTTATTAGGTGACCTCCTTATGTTTCCATTAACCCAAATTATCCTATAAAACTATGAATCTGTGTCAGAACAAATAACAAATAAAAACAGGTTACTGCAGACAGTGTCCGCTGGAAGAAGATAGTGTAGCCATGTCTGCAGAAGAACCTCACATTTCATTCTATCTGTCCTTTTAACCAGCTGTCCTTTCAGTCCTAACTGATGTCTTGGTTTGAGAGGGCTTATTGGATCTTATGTGTTAATGCAGATGTTTCTAATGCCCAGCTGTTCTCCCCAAAGTGATACACAATGTGGATGCAACAGTTTGAGCTGGGGTTAGTTCTCAGGTCTTTGTACCTCGTTGCATAAGCTAGTGGTGCTTGTTACCAGGCCCTAAACACCAGTGTCAGCTATCAGGTGTCTTCAGATTTCTTACCCCCACTTGATCACTGGGGGTTCCTCCAGAAGGTGTTTCAGAGCATCTGCATTAGATTTCTGTGCTGAGCTGTCCTGAGGTAGCCTAATTGTCTCTGGCTGTGTATAATTTAGATGTATTTCTGAATTAACTCCACTCAGCCTTGACTCACAAAGCTTTAGTTCAGATCATGGAATAATCTTGACATGCATGGACTGGACTCCTTTCAGAGGAAAATTAACTCAAAGATGATTTCCATAAACATTTCTAAGTTACTGGAGCTTTCAGAACTTGAGGCTAGCCTGAAGATTATCCTAAATAAATCCCTGTGAAACACTTCAAACATAAACATTGCACCCTCAGTACGTATCTTTTCACCTACAGATCTGTTCCTAAAGGGCCACACTACTTGCTAGTGTACAGAAAACCTCTCATGTTTCAATAAGAAGCCAAGAGGACTAATTTTATTTAGGGATAGTAGAAATAGCCCCCCTACCCCAGTTTCTGGCAGGAATATAACAATGGAAAAAAATTAAAACCCATGAGAGGACACCCAAAAACCCCTGCAAGATTGGTTATTAATTCAGAAAATTTATGTAGTATGGGATTCTGAAAAGGAAACTGATAATAGTGTAAAAGAAAGATGAAACAGGAAATGAAGTTTAACAGAGTGGTAACAATTGAAGCAGAGTTCAGATACCGATAGGTAAAATTTCCCAGTGCAACACTGGGTAAGACCTAAAAAAACCAACATTTCTGGATTGAAAGGTTTTCATTTGCAATGGTGAATTTCAAGCAAGAAGTATAGAACATGAGAAAGGCTACTCTTGCCATTGTGCCAAGGAATTTGTAGTAGTAGAAGTGGTAGTAGTAGCAGCTATTAAGCAACAGAAACCAGTGTTCGGCATCAATGGGATGAGATTAAACCAAAAACTGACACCATGTGGTTAAAGTTGAGAGAAGGGGATTTCAAAAGCAGCAAAACCAGGAAGCTACTCAAAAAGATCCCATAGTCAAAAGTAGGTACAACAGCTCAGGATGGACGCTGTGGAAACCTCATCTAGCAGTCATAGAAAGGACGTTGAGTCCCAAGCAGAAACCAAAGAATAGTTTTGTGCAAGTGACTGGAACAAACAAAGTACTGTAATGACCAATGTCACCCAACATTTTCTTTGCAAAACAGATATCTACTCTAGTAAAGTCAATCAAAAGTAGCACAAAAATAGATTTAAAAATGCACATTGGAAGTAACAAAAGCTAAGAGGTAATTTGAACAGTAACTAAAGGCAGGCATAAAATCAGGTGAAAAAATATTCACATATATGAAGCATGGCCTGACAACTCCTTGTTGTGACATATGAACTAAAATAAGTCGTTAAAGTAGGTAAAAATGTTACTGATAGCTCCATTTTCTTTTCATAAGACTTCATCTAAGATAACATATCTTGGTTTGTTTTTTCATATACTGAACAAGAGGAGAGGGTAAGATGTTAAGAGATTTATCTTACCCTATGAGATTTAGCAGATAGGAACTCAACACTAGCAGTTGCAATCTATTTACTATTAAAGGTTAACTTATTTTTTCCTGTTAAAAAACAAAACAAAAATCTAACGAAACACACACACACACACAAACAACTAGGAAAAAAGAGAAAGCACAATTTCCCACAAGATTTTTTTATAAAGCAACGTATTACACACATCAAGATACTCTTTCTACACACCTTTCCCTGCTTTTGGCTGGCCAGCAGCACCATGCATCACTTGGCCTTCTGGAGTACTCTGCAGCATATGGTAAACAGTCTCATCTGTGTAAAAATCTGCTGCACTGTTCTTAAAAAATAAGAAAATCAAGAATTACTAATTGAGTACATTATCCGAGGAAAAATGAACTTGTAGTAATTCAATACCTGAAGTCTTCAAAAAACAACCTTGCAGCACCTCACCCATGGAAGACACTTCTCTGCCATGAAGACATGCAATACCAGTACTGTACCAGTAACAAGCAGCAGAAACTTATGTCCAGTAGACAGGAAGGGCTTCCCACCAAGGGAAAAATTAAGACAGAAAACAGTAATTTCCTCACTCTGGATGGTCAGCCCTTCCCCTGGAAGAAGAGGAGGAACAGTGGACTCTGTTGACAGAGTCAGTAAAAGACAAGAGCCACCTGTACTGTGGTCCCAACAGATTCTATAGTTCCTGTGTTGTGTTATTGCTAATCTGCTGGCTTTTGTGAAATCCATTTACCTGAAATTATCTCCCCTGCAATATACATTGTCTATCACTCCTGGTGCCCATACTCCCAGTGTTTTCAAAAATGTTTATGGACTCTGCAGTTTGACGATGAACTCAGAGTCCAGGTGATGTTGGTCTTTCCAGAACTCTTAAAGGAAACTTCTGGAGAAGAAATCAAAGGTGTGATATTTTCTCACAGCATCAGTAGCTATGCAGAAGCTGGAAGTTCTCTGCCTGCTCCTGGGTAGTAGGGAGACACTCTTTCCCTTATTGTACTAGCATGTGTGTTTCCATGTTGTCATGTTTCATGATGAACCACAGAAGAGCACCAGAGTCAAATAGCTAAGATGAATACTAAAAAGAGACTATTAAACATGTTTTGCAAGTGTTTCCCAAGGCAATTGCACCTGAATTAGCCCTGGCCAAACTGAATATCAATTAGAGTTAGCATCAAGATTTCTCTTAGATGTTATAAATAGGCAGCCAATTTTATATGTTGATCTGACTCTGTTAGTAATCTCTTAACTTACAACCACATTTCTCCAGTTGTATCCTGGGTCCTTTGTAGATGGTGCTGCAGAGGAGCTGGGACTTGCTTGGAGGTGGTGGTGATGGTTGATCACAGTCAGGCCAGTTTTATACCCTGGGAATTAGGAGGATAGAGCAAAAACTTAGTGAGTAAAAGGGGGAGAAGTAGGGGAAAAAAAGTGGCAAAGAATCTAAGATGCTTCTGGGTCTATTGAAAAGCATTTATCCTATGTCTGCCTTCTAGATAATACAGTCTTCAGAGCTAAATATGTTTCATATCAACAGGTTATCCAATATTATCTATACTGTTACTACTAATCTCACTCTTGGGCTGGTTTTGTTTGCCTTCATGATGAAAAGCAGTAGTTGTTAAGAGAAAGTGTCAGATATTTCATAGCATCATGAAATATTTTGTTTAATTAAAAAAAAAAGCACCAAACAGATCACCAAACATAATGAATGGGATAATTACAGACTTAGTATAATACATGCAATAGAAAGGATAAAGGACTGTCACAGTTCTTCAGGCCATTAATACAGTGCAAATCAGAGTCTCCAGTTGTGAATAAAGTGAAGGAATATCAGAGCACCTGTAATGCCTGAAAGAATGACATGAAAGGAATGCAAGACCATAAGATGTTTAAGAGAAGCAGAGGAGAAGACCAGACTGAGGCACTTGGAATAAATTATGTACTGCAAGTCGTCAGAAGATTTTGGAGGGTACATCTATTGCAAGGGGAAATGTGGGTGCAGCTGTGGGACATAGTAAACACTGAGTTGCAAGTGTTTAATACGTCTCTACATTGTCCCTAAAATAAATAAAAGCCAGAATATTGCAAGAAATTATATATAGTCCTTTACCATATGTAAATTAACAGTGCAGTGGAGGCAAAAAGTTATTAACAGCTAAAGATATGGGCCAAATGTTCTTATTTAGATTTCAGTATACAATAGAAAACATATTAAAAAATTTCCTTGTATGAAATTCATTTCATATAGAAGATGATGCATTTTCATTATGGACTTAAAGGGTTAGTGACGTAGCCCCATATTTCCCCTTCCTTCTATTTCTGTTTACAATGTAAAAACACCAAATACAAATTCCAAATTTTATAGTAATTTAATTGTCAAAATCTTGCCTGAATGAGAACAAGTTACAGCTTGCCTATATTTGAAGTATTATAAAATAGAAAACTCTTGAAGCAAAAAACCCCTCTCTAATAATTATGCAGCCTCAAGCTGTCATTTCTGAATAAAAATATTTAGAAATTATATTAAACGTAAAAAAAAAATTTGTGGAAATTAATGTAACCTGTCTGATTCTTGGTTTGTTTTTGTTTTCTACACTGGAATTCATTGCTATGTGAGTTTATTCACAGCATAGCAGAAGGGAAATCTTCAATTAAAACATATATCTGGAAAATGGCTGTTCTACTATGGTCACATATCCACTGATTATAGGAAATCTGGGCACGATACACCAAGAGTAGTACTGTGAGGAAGGGTTAGGGGGGACTAAACATCTTCCCTGTTCTATGACATGGAAGATGCACCTCACTCTGAGCAGTGCTAATGGAGGGGTGGGAACCCTCCAAACATTCTTCTCCCTTTCCATCCTCCCAACATACCCCTCTGTTGTCCATTAAACCAACTCTGGGAAACTGCTCTTCCCGATATGTGCTTCAAGATGTACCTACCTGTACAAATACAAAGTGGTAAATGAAAGGGAATAATGTTTTGTTTTGTGTTTTTTTTACCTGGTGAACACTGCATTTCTCTGTCAGAGTGCTGCTGCAGGACTTGCAGTGCATCTTCAAAAGCCTGGCCCAGTACATCTTGGTCAGCAAAATTCTGCAAGAACATTATGCAGTCATGATCCAGAAAAGGTCAGGCTGGTTCTATCAAGATAGTCAGTCAGAAAATCCCAAATAAATATAGATTACAGAGAAAATAAATTTTCCTGGAATATGTATTTTGCAGGCCCTGGGGCATTACCATAATCATTTACCATGATGAGAAAGTTCCCACTCCTCTGAGAAGTCTCTTTGAGGTCAGTGGGACAACTCACAGGGTTATCATTACTCACTCGCACATAAGTTTCAAGGTTCATTTCCTTAATTTGCAGCAGTTTATATAAAGTATGCTTCTTCTATTGGATTATTTTATAGGATATAATACAAAGGTATATATATCTTGAATGACATGATTTATAAATCCAAAGTTATCTTCCTATAACATCGACATGGCAAAAATTATTATGTACAAGTTATGAAGTAGTTATGCAGAAAAAATGCTATACTATGCTAGTATAGGAAACCAAGTGTGGATTTCCAGAAAGCATTTGTTCCAAAATGCTAAAAAAATCCCCCCTCCTTTGCTTAGGAGTTTTCTGCATCATATTTGAAGCATTCCATCAATAATGAAAGAGAATAGAGGCATTGTAGACTTACCATTCTTTAGATATCAAAATCTGAACCCTGTTTTAAAAAAACAAAACATTTTAAACTTGTATATTTCAAAATAAACAAGAATTCTCACAGTACAAATAAAATTAAGGAAATTAAATAAATAACTCTGCATTGTTTCCAATGATGGAATAAACTATATTTAATAATATAGGAAAAGTAATTTAGGATTAGAAAGTGGTATTTTAATGAAATGAAATAACTGCAACATTATATTTTGTTGTTTGTTGTTTTTTAATTCGTATTTTTTAACTAAAATTTTCAGTTTCATTAATACTGTAAAATTTAATTACTATATACATAATTGTAAAGACAATTTTTAAAGATATTATGAAATGAAGATGCATTATTGGTGACATTCAGTCTCAGTTAACACAACTACTAATTTCTGAAAGAAAATATATGTTTAACTCCACTTGCTTTTCAGCCATAGTTGAAGAAAACTTAGTTTTTTTCTGTAATGAAGATGAGCGTGACTGTATATAAATACATAAACTCACAGACTAATTGTGAGGTCCAGAAGCAAATTTTATAGTTTATTAAACACTGAAAATAATCATATTTTTAGTCAGTTTTACATGGACTATACATACCCAACACGAAACAGAGACAGTTCCTTAGTACCTCTTTTTTTGTTACATATTTATTTTTTATATATTATAATAATCAGATTTTGTTGCCTTGCAAGTTTTTTTTTCTGTCCTCATTTACATTAACATATCAAAATTATAAAAATAATAATAACACTAGTAATAATAACGTTAATGTATTCATTAGTATTTTACTAATTAAAAGCTTGATTGTAATCTATTGCAAAAACTGTAAATTTTGCCAGTGATATCAGCAAGTGCAAAAATAGTGCCTTTGTGATGTTTTGAAATGCAAAGATGATACAAGATACATAAATGAGAAAGAATTTTATTCTAAACTCACCATGTATGAACTTATCTAATTATGCCTCAAATAAATACGTTATAAAGTGCTGTTAAAATGTCTAAAATTTTTTTTTGAAATTTTGATGACCAAGCTTATATGGAAAAATCCTGGTGATTCAGTAAGTTGACCTCATTGAAGTTGATGTGACTGTTCTCTTTGACTGCAGTATAGCAAATATTTCGATAAATTGATCTAATTTTATTCTAAAACCAGAATTAATCCTTTAGCTTCAGTACTGGCCACAGATTTTTGGGGTATAGAGCTGTAGAAATGAAAGACATGAATCACTTTTGTAAAGATCCTCACATACTGTTCTCCTAATTTCAAGTAATTAGCTTTCCTTAAATTGCTTTTGTCTAACTCAAACTCTAAACTGATACTTGGCAACCTTGACAGAACATCTACAGTCAAAGCCTAAAGAGGTACAAGTATTGGCAAGGTACTGTTGAAAAGTCATACCATTTACACAGCTGAATTCACACAAGAAAAAAGAAGACAAATTCCCACTTTAATTAAGTTTTTTTAAAAGTCTGAATACTTACCTAGAATTTCAACTCCACATGCAACACAAGAATCTGTCTGGTTTCATAAATAAATGAAAGACTGAGTTCCCACAGCAATGGGCTGGCAAATGGGCTGCATTAAATAGCTGATTTTAGGGAAGTGTTTTGGCTAGGGATTTTTTTGAGAGCAAAGGCATAGCGCACAGTCCTTCATTCTGCACAAAAGAAGGGTAATTTATACTGATATAAAAGAAAAGAAAAATGTTTAAAGAAAAAGAAAATGTTTAAAGTATTGTCCAAAGCATGCAGATTCTAGGCACTGGGAGAGATACCCTTTGGTTATGGCCCATCCTAACAAATCTGTCACCAGTATGGTATGTCTAGGGCAAAAACATATATCCCCCAGACCTTGAGGTTTTATCTGAACCTCCTGCTTTGCTCAGTGTAAGAAGCCATCTAAACCAGGTCTCAACCTAGGAATTAGGGAGAATTGCAGAACTCTACTTCAAAGCTCATGTTTGTAGCCCAGGCCCAGCTCTAAAGCATTTACTAAAGCATTCAGCATCCTACAGGATAAGAACTCTTGTGTTTTTCAGTACAAAACTTCTTACGCAAACATAATGTTTCCTGTGCCTCAGCTCTTTGTAGTCAAGACTTTCAAACTCACATTTTACAAAATTTCCTCAGCATTTTCACTGAAACTGCTATAAAATAATAATTCCCTCTTAGAATATCCGTCTATAATCCCTCAACCAATAAACATAGCCAGGAACAAGCCTGGCTATGGATGCTCAGTGGAAGCGATTTCAAGATATTACCTGATGGGATTTGATTCAAAAGATTCACCTGAAAGTTTCAGAATATTGGGTTTGGTGTTTTTTAGTGAAATGCATTTATACATGCATTTGGTTTTTTGAACTACAAGTTCCATACTGTAGCACTTCTTGTGTGACTTGGGATTATAAAGAAAAATAAAATGGTAACTTTACACATGAAATTGTGACACAGCACTGGATCTCAGGCCAAAATATGACTGCACAATTAACATCCTTTCCACATATGGTTAACTTTACTTTGCAAAATGGAAAAGTGTAGATTTTATGTTCAGTTCTTTAGTGAAGTAGAAGGATGTATCAGATTTAAAATTCTGAATCAGGTGCAAGATCCCTCCTAGGTTCCTTCCCCAAAAATGATGTGCTCATAAGTCCTCTGACGATGCAATCTGGCCTGCCTACTCACACATCTCTACCTGGAGCTAGGCAGCTACTGTTCTGCCCCTTTGTGCTCCCTCCCCACTTCTCCTGGTCGTGGAACTGCAGGGGTGGCCCTGGTGGAGGATGTTGAGGATGTCCTATGCAGGTCACACCAATTCCAACTGGCTCTCCAGCAGACCCACCAGGTGCCAAAGCAGATCCTGTATGTATGGCACCTCTGTGAAAGCTTACTGAGTATAGGTCAGAAAATGCCAAAACTGAAAAGAGAAAGCTGGGAGAAAACACTAAAGGGTGCAAGGAGAGAAACACGGGAATGAAGGGAAGGAGTTGGAGGTGTTCCATGACTGAACAGGCACACTCCCAAAGGGACTGTTGTCAATGGAGGGACCATGCTGGAGTAGAGGAAACAAGAAAGAAGGAACAAAAAAAAAAAGCAGGGGGAACTGCTACATTCTGAACCCAAAGCCCTGTGCCATCCATCTCCTCTCTGAAGGGGCTGAGTGTAACATGGAGGGACAAGTGGGGAGGAGATGTGTCTGGAGTGCAGTTGAGCCTGGGAAAGGGGAAGGAAAGATGCTTTAATGTTTGTCTTTGTTCCCCAGTACCCAAATCAGCAATACATTATACCAATAAATTAAGTAAAATTCCCAAAAAGCAGCAGTGTTGGGTATGTGGCTGATGGACAGGGCCAACATGCCTCAGTTGTAAAAGAGGGTGAATGCTGAGAGGTTAAAGCTAATGGTTTTAACACCATTAAAGTAATCAGTCTTCCTAAATGAAATTACTCAATCAGAATGTTCTCACTTCAAGTAAGAGGCTACACTATGAGGCAGCAAAAATTTCTGAGGAAATGGGAAGGTGCCAGACGTAGCACAAACACACAGCATAAAGACAGGAGCATGCACTATCTCAGTGGGGTAGATGTAAACTCCATAATTTATTTGTACATTGCATCTTTGGCCCATCACAGGGTCATAGTTGAGGGCTCAGGCTGCCTCCCCAGGAAAGCCTGTAAGGGTTTTGAAGAAATGGAGTAAGGTACAGCTCAGGGCTGAGCATCAGATCCATGGACTGCCCATTCCTCAACAAACCAAAGTACAGTCAGGGCAGGCAGCATGCTGACCTCTGTCAAGAAAACTTATTACAGAAGGATACTGACTTTGATTTTTGCATCGCATGGGAAAATGGGTTTCAGATACAAGCCTAAGAAAGAGAAGTCACTCTTCACATTTTAATGTGTAAAAAAATTTATGTGCCTGATAATACCAGTTAGAAACCACAGCATCAAGCTCTTCTCCTTCCTTCATGTTTTAAAAAAGAAACTTCCAACAACAGAACAATTTTTTAAGTTTCAGAACTTGCTTGCTTGCTTTGCTTGCCACTAAAATCTAGTTCATAGTAATGGTACAGAAGAAGCATTTTGCATCATATCTTTGATGAAAAGGCAGAACAAAATAATTTATTACAACACTTGTCAGAGCGTTTGAGAAAACATAAGCTCTCTTGCAAGAGACATTGTTCAAATGTAGAATTAAAAGTCTCACCCTTCCTAAAGGAATGTAAAGCTTGAAATGCCAAATTTTCTCACCAGGCATTTTTAGCTTTCTCAGAATTTTTTTGAATGTCAGGCAATTGGTAACTGTCCAAGTAACACATATAGACCATTCATAATGGAAGGCACTTCGCAGAAAACAAACAAACAAAAAATGGTTTTAGAAATGTTTCTGTTCCAGTGAGTTATTTGACCATACAGAACAGATTGCCTACCAACTCAACAATCTTCAGAAATCAGAAACTAGGGAATGTGACATCCAGAGAGTGTTTCTGTGCTTACACACTTGTTCTGGCCTTTGGCAGATGTCTTTGCCACTCCTTTTCTGGCCATGCAGCTCTGTAATAATCTTTGCCATGAATCTTTATGGTTCACAATTGCACAACCACAGACGTTGTCTCCCTCAAAGTGCAAGGGTTGTGGGATCACATGCTTGTGCTCACCTCCTCAGAATAACCATGTTGACCAGTGAATTTTCAGATCTCTGCCATATGCTGCTTCTGGTCTGCTCCACTCAAGGTTCCAAAGAAACTGGGAAGTGTCTTGCAGTAGAGAATGAACACAGCAAGAACAGGGATCAACCCGTGGAGAGCTCTCTTCTTTCACATGTAGAGTGCAGTGATAATCCAGGAGTGAGTGTTTTGCAGTGAATAATCATGTAGTTTAAACTTCAAATTAGTGGGCTCAGAAAATGCCTGAAATCACATTCCCAGACCTGGAATACAATGAAAATAAAAACAAAACAAAACAAAAGCATCAAACAAAACACACAAACCAAAACCACCAAACAAACAAACAAACAAAAAATGCTGGTTAATACCACATTAGTCACTATTGTTCATCTTTATTTTGGTTAGATAAATTAGTGTAGAATAAGTAGAGAAAAAAACCTGAAAGGGAACAAAAAAACAAACCCACAGTTACAGTATTGTATCATATAAACAAAATAGATGATGAAACTACATCTTATAATTCCATTTGTTTTGGGATGCTTTATTCTTTGTTTCAACAAACATGATTGTTTATTCAAATATCAGCAGATGAGGATATATCATAAACTCAAACTCTTTACTTACAAACCATTCTACAAGTGGCAAACACCCAGCAATGAAAAATATAGATTTTTGTTGAAATAGGTGGAGTTATAGTATTGGCTCCTTAGCTGATGGAAAATGGTAGAGAGCTACTTACACAGAGTTATACAAGACAACATTTAAAAAGATTTTTGCTCAACCATTATCTCCAATTTCATCTTATATATGAAAATAAAATATTGAAAATATTTGTGAATTGAATTTTAACACTAAAATCAGATACTATCTTGATTAGACTCCTTTCCTTACCTTTGAACATGAAACCTTTGCATAGCGCATTGGAATTCCCATCTCAGTGTTGTTTTTAATTTTGATAGTTCCTTAAAATATTTTGCTTTTAAAATACATATATATACTTAAGATACTTACAGTTTATAATTTTCTGGACTTTACAGGTCCAAAGAAAAAATGTCTTGCTATTTCTTAAGAAGATACACTCTACTTTTCAACTATTTCATAATTACATATGATTATTTTTGTGTAAAGGATATGAATAGAGACACTGATATGTTTGGCTCAATTTTTTTCTGCTTGAAGTACTAAAATCTTATTAGATATATTTACTTTGCTAATTTTACATTTGTAACATATTCAACTTAGAACCCTCAAATAATTACAGTCACAGAATCAGGTATTTGGATAATCTTGTCAGAGGTTAGGCCTAAACATTTAGTTACCTCTTCTGGGGCCTAAAAAGAGAAGTGCAGCATGAAGGCTGAACCTGCATGAGTGGGTAGATCAACTCTTCAATGGCAAACCCACATCTAAAGCTCCCATTTTACAGCTCGACCCAATATATTGGTCCTGGTGCCTGGGTCAGCAGGACTTCTCAGGAAGTTGTTTCTTTGGCTCCATATAACCAAAGGAAGTGACTTGCTGCTGGGAAGTCCCGTGAAGACAGAAAACCAGAAACCACAACAGAAGCACAAGGAACTACTAACAAATTGTGCACTGGGAAAAAAAAAAACAACAAAAAAACAACAAAAAAAAGCCAACCCTTACTAAAAGAATATTTAAAGATTTTAAAGTGAAATATTAATTACTTTCATTAATGTACAGTTACAATGAATATTCCCTAAAATATTAGAATAGCTAAACCACCTGCAAGCCAATAAAACTTCAGTAGAAAAAAAATCAAAGCAAAATAGGCTTAATAGTAGAACAGTATTTAATAAAGATAGCAATGGATAAAGAAAAGACTATTACTAGGAAGTAATCCTGATAAAGGGTAGAAGTGGAATTCTTTTATTTAAAGAGAAAGCATATAGAGTATTTTACTAACACTTAATAGTGAAACTGGGAAAGCCAAATAAGAACTAATCATTTTTAAAATAACCCAGCTGATATGAACGTATGTAAAAATACAAGAAAATGTCTATTGAGACACTATCTGTATGTCTGGTTGATATGTTAAAACCTTTAATTAGCATATCACTATTGATAACTGTCTGGTTTCCTGTAAATAAACAAAGACAATGGGATTAGCAGAACAGGAAAACTGGTAAACATTCCTGAAGACAAGAAATTCCTTAGAAAGAAAAAAAATGTTCAAATCAACTTTGAAAATAGTATAAAAGTCCGGACGAAGAAACAGAAAGGAGCGACTCTTCCCTCACAGCAAGCGGCCCTGCCAGAACCAGCCCTGCGACTCCTCTCAGAACAGCGCAGATGGATCGGCCTGTCTGACCCCCCCTTGGGACAGCCCCAGCCAGGGACGGCCCGGCAGCAGCAGAGACCTGAATGAAGCAAAAGCCAGAAGAAGCGAAAAGGGTGACACAGCACAACTAACGATTCTCTTTTCTTTTGTTAATTACCTCAACTATAGCTAAAATTGTAACAGCTTTCTCTCTGGCAAACTGTTTTTTTTTCTCTTTCTCTTGTAGTTTTAAAAGCGCTACCGTCTCCCTTCCTAGAAAATAAATCTTTGTAAGTTGCTTAAATCATAAAGCCTACTAGTTTTGTAATTCATTTGTCAGGTTCTGAGCAAGTGGTTGATCTTTCCTCGCAAAACAAAAATATAAAATATAAAATATAAAAAATAATATCATAACGGATCGTAACACCAGCTATCTGTGGAAGAAAGATACCTTCAGATTCAAGGGGTATTTAGATAATTTAGGATTAATTCAATAGCCAGTTTCAATACCATTCTCCCTAAATCATATAGTTGACATTTGATAAATGTTAAGACTAGGTGACAGAGCCTCTTGGACTCCAAAGGAGGAAGAAATTATATCTCTTTTGGAAAAGGTAAAAAGATAGGCATACAATAGCTGCTGTACTGAAACCATACTGCAACTTAGAAATCTTGCCTTGTCATTGCATAGACCTGTGGCCTGGTCAATAAAAAGCAGACTTTACAACTTAGATACTGAAATACAGATGCTTTAGATGTCTCCAGAATACAACACATTACTCTCCTCTGAAGATGTGAGAGGCATTTTTGTGTCTCAAACTTGAATCAGCAATGGCAGCACCTCACAGGAAGTAAAAAGACTTTATGCAGCTATTAAGAAACAAGTTGTTTGAAATCCCAGTCCCTTATGTTATTTTAAAGCCCCAGGGGTGAAGAGGGCAGTGGTGTGCATTCTAGATGAATGATAGCAGCACTGCCCTGGACAGTAGTGATGTGAGTTTAGTTGTCCCCTCAGTTTCAGGAGTTTAACCTCACATTCCCCACCATTCAGGAAGAAGACCTTGAATAGTAGACCTGTTTGTTAAGCTCAGGCTACATTACTTCTTCACCTTGAAGCTGGGCCTTAGTGAGACATCAAAATTTGAATCTCCATTAATCACTGAAAAGGCTGTTTCCAAATCATTTGTTTCCCTAGCAAGCGCTCATGCCACTGGATCACAACATTAAAAAGAGGCAGCTCTTACCCACGTTTTAAATCAGTCTCTGAAATCACATCAGAGGAAAGGTCTTTAGAAATTGCTGCCAACTTGTACAATGCAAAGGGCATCAGGCAGGAAAAAGTGCAGCACTTGGATCCTGGGCAGTTCAAGGAAGAAGGCAGGCACTAGTCCAGTCAGACTGGGTGGGTCTTGCTCATTCAACCTGAAAAAAGTGTAGATAGGGTATGGAAGGAATCTATTAAATCAGTATTAACTTAAAGAATATGTATAAAGATAGCTTACAGTTCTATTAGAGCCCTTATGTTAGAAGTGACACTGAAGTAAGCCATGGGTACAACCAGCAATGGATACTGTACTTCACACAATGAATAATTAACTTACAGAGGATATCAGCTATCTGCAGGATGTTGTAGAAACTAAAAAATAATACCTTTTCAAAAAATAAATTGGAGGAAAATCCAGGATATTAAATATGGAGAGATTATTGATTTCCTTAAGCTACAAATCTTTGGGAAGTGCCAAGATGTCTGCACAGCATGATCCCTGAGGTGTTTTATATTACATTCAGATCTCTAATAGTTTAGAAAACTTGAAAGGTAACTGAAGAGGTGTTGATGTAATTCAATGCTTCCAGAGTTAGGCAACTGCACAACAGTGCGTTCTGGTGTGGTTTGGGTAAGGGTGTAAAAGTATTTCCTAATGATAACCTCTCAGGCAGGCCCTAGAAACAAATTCGAGTGGATGACTATTTGAGAAAAAGCAATTTGCTCAGGATATATACATGCCTTCAAAGAAAACAGATAAAAGCATATAACAGAATGGTTGTTGGCTGCAGTGCAAGATTTTGGTGGGACAAATTTTGTGGAGTATGAAGGGAATGCAAAATGTATTTCACTTTAGTTGTGAGCTGGAGGGATGCAGCAATAAAGACCAAGGCTTAAGAAGACAAGAATGGCTGAAATTATTCTGACCAAAGGTCCATCAAGCTCAGTAGATTGTCTCTGATTGTTTTTCCCACTGGATGCCTAAATAAGCTCCTACGAACAGAAGATGCATGGAAACCTAGTTCCCAGTGCTCAATTGCACACAGACTTTCTTGTGGCTAACGTATTTGCTTCCTTAATTCATTTTTTATTATTATAACACTCATATGAAAGGAGCAAAATAATCTCTGATAACTAATATTAAGTCTGGGAATAGGTGGACTTTAAAGGGCCTGCACCTAGATTTTATAGAATCATACAATTGCTTGGGTTGAAAGGGCCCTTCATCTTGCTCCAACCACAAATTGCTTTGGGTACAATGAGTTATCACAAAACAGATGCAACCGGGGAAAAAAAAGAAAGACAGATTTAGAGGAAAAGAGAAGTTAGGTCTTAGAAACTCTGCATCAGGTGAAAAAACCCCACAATTAAAAGACCTATAGCAGACATATAGAATTAAACAGAATAAATGCAATATCCTAACATTTTAAAGGCAAGATACATACCAGTAGACAGACCACATAAGCATCTCTTGAAGAACCACATCTAGTCAGTGAACAAGAAGAAAAACCAACATCTATTATTAAACAGGCCCTAAATTATCTTAAAATCCTCTGAAAATTACCAGAACTCAAAAAAATATGCTGTAACAAAAAGCTATGTAAGAAAATCATGAGGCCAACTGTAATTCCTAAGTTTATTGAACTAGAGAATAGAATTAATGAGTGCACTATTAATGAAACTGATACCATACATTATAAGAATATAAGGTGTTTTCTTATTATAAGAATAAAAACTGACCTTTACCTTAAATTAAATTCAAAACTTTACAGGATCCTAGGATAAAACCTATAAAGTGTATGTATTTAATTTCTAAGTTCAAAATAGTCAGAAATAATAGGTCACTATAAAAGAAATAAATTTCCACTTAAAATAGGAAGAAAATGTTTTTAACACAATATGGGATTTTTTCCATGGAAAATATGTGATATCATCAGAAGACCAAGAAGTAGAAAAGCAAACTGCACGCTGACATTAACTTTCTGAAAACTGGAAAGATAATTCAGTTTGGGCTTTCAATGAAAAGCAAAAATGTTCCATAGGAATTTTCCTCCAGGTATTTGTGCTTCAGGAACATTTTCCTAAAATAATTATAAATAGCCCTAACAGATGGGCCCAAATTCAACAATGTGTAGCAGGTAGATCAACTATCCTTCTCAGGCAGATGCACTGAAAAGGGAATATGTTCCTATTTTTTCCATTAAGGCAAAATGTCTGATCACATTTTGACATAATTCCCATGCAAGTTATTGTCACACTGCATAACTGGTACCACAAAGTTAAGGAAAAAAGGAAAAGCAAAGAAGTATGAGCTTCTGGCAAAATATCCATTTTGAGGGACAAATATCTACATTAAGTCCCACCAGGGAGTTGGACAGCTATTTTCTAGACAGGGCTGAGATGGGAAAATAGCCTAGTGAAGACCTGAAAACAGATCATGTGAAAGGAAGGAAGCTGTATGGTTTGGAGGAAGACAGTAATAAATAGTTGTGAGAGGGAACCAATTGATCTAGTTCAGTTGCAGACATGAAAAAATGTCTAACCTTACAGTCAAATGCTCTGAATAAAAGTAGTAAAAATACAAAAAATATTTAAATCTACTCTTAGTTTTATAATTGTCATGTTACAAAAAATCCAAGCACATTCTGTCTATTGAAGGAATAGAATGAGGTCAGATTCCTGCCAGAATTCTAGATAAAAGAAATAAATTTTAGGGAACTGCAGACCACTAAAAGAAATTATTTAAAAATAGAATTCCTATCACTACTATACTCTGAAGGTGACTGAAAAACAGCTGTGCCAGATAATGAGGTTTTGTGCTTTGATGAGGCAAACATTTATGTTGGCATAAAATGCTACAGCTAGCAAATAAATGCTTCCTATATTATCAGGGAAGTGCTGAACAAGTACTTAGGCTTTGGGGATTTTTACAAACTGGTGCTAAAGAAATCCTACATCTCGATGTAGGATAGAAGGCATGCCTTCAATATTGTTTCCTGATTTGGAGTCTTTTTTGAAAGACTTTTTTTTTTTAGCTGAGTGGGGTTTTGTTTTAAATCTCAAATGAAACTGTCTTTTTGCAGTGGCTTCTATTTGGATATTGGATGCACTCTTTTCAATTTCTCTCTGAGGTAAAAGAAATGGTAACATCTAACAAGTAACTTGTCTGTGGGATTTTTTTTTTCTGTGTTCCATTGGGTAAATGGCTAGAGAAGAGAAATATAAGTGGAAAAGTTAAGAGTTAAGAAGTTAAGATAAAAAATTAGAAATGCCTTTTTGTTGTTGTTGTTGTTTTTGTTTGTGCCATTCCCACTTCCATTCTCATCAGCCACAGAAGTGCACAGAATCAAAAGCTTTAAAATCTAATTAATTTAAGAGAGACCTACATCAGACAAAAGCTGGGTGCCTGCATTTTGAATTCTTATTGAATTCAGCAAAGGAGGAAGAGACCTGACAGTTACACCACACCTTATACTTACATATATCCAGTAAATGTTTTCCATGGAATTCTTCCAACTCACACACATGACCTCAGCAAGCCTGGCTCATTCTAGTTTACTAGAATGACAAAGGTAGGTACAAAAGAAACACAAAAAAGCATGAAGTGAACTGAGAAGAGGAATCATGGGTTTATAAATTCAGGTTTCTGGTTGCTTGTTTTATGAAATTTTTAAGCTGTTGAGCAGCTAACTGCTTAAGTCCGTCATACACAGGAATCTAGAATAAAGATATGAGATTTATTTTAAGTGACTTTAAAGATTAAGTCAAACAAAATAAGATCTAGATACCCACTTTTAGAAAATATTCAGATGTGTATGATTTAACTTAAAACTGAGTGTGCTTAACATGCCCAGATAATCTGCTGATTACTGCATGGTAAGAGGTAATGCCTTGTAATTAATAGCTTCCCCAAAGGATTTTAGACAATTTACAGAAAAAAATATAATTAGGATTCCAGAGAAGGAAGCATGCAAGTTACATTGTTAACATGATGAAGAAAAGGAAAAATGACAAATCTTTTACATCAGTCTTCAAATTGAACAGTATATTTGACCTGTGTCTGCTGTACTTTTCTTATTTTCAGCTAAGCTCTTAACATTACCTGTGCAAGATATATGTTGGAGGCTTGAACAACATATCAATTCAGGGAATATAGAGGCATTACACACACATTACATTACACACAATTGAAACTTGCACATTTTATGCATAACAGCCTATAAGATCAAACTTCTTCATCCCATGTCAAGGAATGCTAACATGTTGAGAAAGGTCCATAAATGCAAATCAGGACAGAAATAACTGGGTAGATATTAGGTTTTCATGCCACCATGGACCTCATGTTGAACATTTGTTCAATAGTTTTAACTGAAATGCATGGCAAGCACAACTGCATTGTCCTCAAGAAGTATCTGCAGGAAAGAAAACCTCACAGGTATGGTATGGTTTGTGTTTGGGACATGAGGGTTTTTTTCTGTTCCATAAAAACTCATCTGAATTCAGATTACATTGCAAGCCACTATAATTCTTCACCCATGTTCAATGAATTTTCACACTTCAGCATCTGAAGCATGAGGACCCTGGGCAATGAAGTGTGCTTTGTCCCTTTCCAGTTTCTTCCCAGGCACAGGACTGTGCAGCAGATGCTGTGGAAAAGTGCTGCAGGAGCAAATGAGGCCTTGCCCTGTAACAGCAGCTTTGTACCAGGACACAGATGAGCACTAACAGTCTGAGAACTCTCTTTTCCCTGCTTTTTCAGATCAACTCTTTCTTCTTTCTTCTTTCAAACCAGCTACTACTACCACCTGGGCTGTCACGAAGCTTCATGGGAGAAGCAGCTGCTTGACTGGCATCCAGGCACAAGAAGGGCTGAATCTAGGAGGAAGGAGTACCAGAAACTGCTGTGCAGGACTCCAGGGGAGTCATTAGAAGAAAGCTGGGATTGGTAATTAGAAGAGCAGAAAATGATGGGTCATAAGACTGGGAGTGGAAGGCCACCAGAGATAGGTGGTTTCACTGATACTGGTTCTGTACTCCAGTGTGCTCAGTGGAGTAGTGGGAAGAGGTTCCAGAGACAGACTAGATCAGAGAAGAGAGGACTGGAACTTATTTGGCAAGAAGATAAAAGGAAGGCATAAGGCAATCTGGACTAATTTTGTGGAACCTGGATGAAGAGAGTAGGATTGGGGATGGGCTTGGACTGAGAGGGGCAAGATTAATAGAAGTCACAGATAGTGGAGAGGGAAGACTGGCTTTTGAAAGGTGAAGGAAGGAAGGGGTAAACTTGAGGAATGGAGGGGGAAGGACCAACGTCCTCTTCCCACTCCCAGACTCCAAGACTACAGAGGAGCTAAATATTTCAGCTGGACATTTAATGCTTCCCTGCTGCAGCAAATATCCATGAAACTCTCTAGTGAAGCAGGAAGATACCAACCTGCTATTGTCATCAACTAAGCAGTTAACTCAAATGGTGGGGATGCATGTATCAGACTGGAGAGATTTTTTTATGACAGGCTTTTTCCAAATACTACTTTTGTTAACTGAGGAATCTGAAAGTGGGGCATGAAGGAGCCTCTTCCAGAAGAATGCAGAAGCACTCCTAAGAAAAAAAAAAACCTAAATCAACACATAGTTATCTCCCTTCCTTCCATTCCTGGTGCATATTTTAACATTTTCCTCTAAAAACCTCTACTATTTTTTCTGTGCATGGGATAAATCTTACCCTAATGGTGCACTGGAACTGTTCAGGAAACGAGACTGTGATTTACAGAAATGCTGCTGCATCTGTTGCAGAAGTTATAAATTGTCAGGCAAATAAGGAAGAGAGAAGATGCTCTCAAATTAAAGCAGCTGAATGCTACCCTGGAGAAGTGGGTTCTGACCCTGTCTACCACAGAGTTCCCAATTGATGCTAGGCAAGTCCCTTTGAACAAACTTTCACAGGTGGTCACTTACTGTATGTTCCTCATTTTTGGGATATCTGGCTTGAGACCTCCATGTCAGATTTGCAGAAAAGCTGAGCAATACCACCTGCAAGTGCAGTAACTGGGCACTGGCCTGAGCCAGTGACAAGAACTGTGCACAAATGCTGAAGTCTCTAAAACATAAATTCTTAGGTATCTTATGCTGAATACACAAAATTAGTGGGTATTCTCTAATCTAATCTCTTTGTGTCTTCATCTGTGAAGGAGGGCTAATACAATTATTTTCACATCACAATGCTCTTATGAATATAAATGTTTTAATGATTTTATAGCATTCATATGCTGTAATGGAAGAAGCATATAAAGAGATTATCACTCTTTTTTGAAAGCAACATCTAATTGTGTAGTAAATAAGGTTCGGGGATCCAATCAGTAATGAAATCACACCGGCTAATTAGTCCCTAAATGAGTACTATCCCATATGGGCACTGAAAGAAGGAGAGACCTGGTAACAGAAACAGCTGGTGATCATGTCAAAATAGTACCGTAACACACATACACATTTAGGGTAAATTAAAGCTGTACAGGTCCACTTAATTTTTGCCATGTTATAACTGATGATTTTAGTAACTTACTAGTTTATTACTTTAGAATATAGTCACATCTGTTTTTTTAAAAAAATTTTACTTGTAAAGGGACTTCTTGGTCCTTACCAAAAGTAATAACATATTTTACAAAATTTTGAAGAATTTTGAGTCACATGGACCTATATAGTCCTATAAAACAATGTTAATAAAAAATGTAACTAGCTAAAAATTCCTTCCTCTCAATTCTCAGATTCTCAGCATTGTTTTGTATATTAAAAATTAACAAATTAACAAAATCTCAGATCAATTACAGGCACAAGGCACACAAAACATACTTCAGAAAGTTGTGAGAAGGGGAATCTGGGACTATTTACAGGTCAGAGATGACAAATATATTGCTAGTGCTCCATTTGGGAAAGTTTCTAGGCTGAGCCAGTAAATAAATTTCCAAGCAATGTCAGCCTCAGCAGCACCATGCAAGGAATTGGGAATTAGATCTTCCTACAGACCCCAGTTATGAGATGCAGGCAGAGCTTGAGATGTGCCTGGGACCAAGCAGTCAGAGTGCTGACATATCTGCTCTCCTTATTTTATGGTTTAATTCACTTTCTAGCTGTCCATGGCCTTCTAACACAAGCATGACGTGAAGATCTTGCTATGTGTTGTGCAAAAATAATCAGCTCATATACTGATGAGGAAGGAGAGGCAATGGGTCCTTTTAGTATAAGCAAAATTAAAAGCAGAAAAAGAACATGGCTACAGTTTCCTCTGTGCATCATTTAAAACTAATTGGATTGTCTCTTATTCAGTATATTTGCCTACAGTTAAATATTAATTATCAGTGGCCTTTTAGAGTTCTGTCTTTGCTATTTCAGAGTACATAGACTGGTGAAAAAACATTTGCTTATGAAAATGACACAGACCAGAAATAACTTGGAGACTGAAAAGTACCAAATGAAAAGAAAATAAGCAGAAAACATGTCATTGGCTTTGATTAAAATAATCTCTGTTGAAAGTACGGAATTCCCATGAGAATGTTAAGAAACAATCATAAATCTACTTTTATAAGACATATGACTCAGCATAATGTTTATTACAAATAAGTTCCTCTTTTTTTTTTAAAGAACTTGAAACCTGCTAACATATAGTAGCACCATTCCCTCAGAACAATAGCAATATATCCACATTCTACATTTCAGCAGACACAGTAGCTTGATTTTAACATTCCTTTGAAGAATAATTAAATACAGTATTTATGCAGAAAACATGAAACATATTTTTATACAGAAATGAGAAGGGATTACATAGGTAACTTGCCCATGTCTGGCAAGGAGGAGTACATTGCTAACAGAAGTTCAGTTGGCAAACACACTTTTTCTTTGTCAGTGTAGAACATTTGCCTTGCACAGATCAACTACAGATAATCCAAACTAGTCAGCCTACCCTGCTGGTTGCAATGGATTCCTGGGCAGAAAATGTTTATGGGGTCATCTGACAAAAAAACTGAAGATGCAGCAGACTTATCTCAAATTATGTTTTTTTCTACACCAGCAATAACTGTTACAGAGCATATTGTCTTTGGTCTTAACTGAAATACTTTTCTGCAGAATGCCCATTATCTACACATATCTCTGACTTCATTCCCTTTTTGCTGCTTCATTTCCAGTTAAACTACACATGCTAAAGCATTATGTGTCATTTAGGTCTCCCTTTACCAAGAACTTATTTCAGCTGGGTTTCCAGACAGCTGTTTCAGATAGTATGAATATATTACTTATACATCTTAGTACACTAGTGCAAGAAGATTTTGAAAGCATAGATTGTTGCTTGTTTTTGATGAGATCCTTTACTCTGTTTATCCCCTGTCACTGTAAGTAGATGCCACTGATCTCTGAATCATTTCCATGTGACATTCCAGGTGATCAGTGACACACCACATGAGCAACCTGACATTTGGCTGCTTTTTTCCTTGGTGTGTTCAGAGGCTACAGGTCTTAAATTTGTTGCAAAGTGCTGAAGAGCTTTCTGGGGCTCAGGATGCCTGTTGATTACCCTGTGGATTTTTCTCAGTCAGACATCTAAAAAACTTATTTGCTTATGACTGTGAGTGACTACAGTTGATGATCTATTTGATCCCTTTTGTGCCATGTTCCAAATTGTCTGATGTCATAAAAATACCAATAATCTAGCCATAAAATAGCAAGTTGCTGTTTTTCATCACTATATGCAAACGTAGAATTTCCATTCATAAATATTACATGTTGCCATAAAACATACAGCTGGTGGATCATGAACAGAAGTAAGTCCTTATCAATGGAATTTCATATTTTGTCTAATGGGATGAAATACTGTATGATGAGGCCAACTTCTGTATTGTTACTGATTGCAGTACAAAATGAAATGCTCAATAACAGTCCTGGTTCCTGAAAAATTACATTTTTTTTGAACCATAACAAATTCTGAAAAAGTACTTAGATTTTCAAAAAACTTTTTGAACTGTTGGAACTGCTGATTTAAATCTGTGCATTTTAAGCAAATATTTGTGATACAAAGATAAGTAGTTTGGTGGCAACTCTTACCTTAAAGAAAATAAAATTGCTATTTACAGTCTGTCAATAGGGAGGTTAGAAAGTGGAAGGCTTAGAGAAGAAATTAACAAACATTCATATTCAGTGTATTAGGACAGTAGATAATGTGAACAGTGGATAATGTGGTGACAAAGGCAGGCAAACCTGCTGTGAGACAACAAAGGCTTTGAGACTTTGGCTTTGAGACTTTGATCATCTCTATTTGCATGTTTCAATAAACTTTCATTTTGATTGATTCAGATGCTTTCCCTCTCTACCTTGCACAAATTTCATCTTGAATTTCTATTCTAAATTAAGAGAAACAGAAATATAAAAGTTAGCTGAAATCAACGGGTTTGGGTTTTTTCCCCTTATCATGACCATGACACCTTCCTTGTCCTTTAAAGAAGTAACTTTTTGAAGGAAGATACTGTTGCATGTATATATAAAAATGGTCAAGCCAAGACGTTTGGACAAAACCAGGCAGAGAACTTGTTAAGGGCTTCTGTATAGCTCTACCCAGCATATATACTACTACTCACACAGCTTCTCTGTAGAAAAATCAAAATATTCCTGATCAGGAGATGGCCCTCTCACTGTTCATGTAAAGATCACCCTAATATTAAAGGGGTCATTAACCCTGCTAAGAAGCCCTGGCACAGAGATGTGCTTCAGAGGCTTAGTTCCAGCACACCCATGTTTTAGGAGATGTCTACACATGAACTGACTGAGCTCTGCCTTGTTTTTCTGGCAAGAGATGAGTCTCTCAAAATACTGACTTAGAGAAACAACCACCAGGAATAAGACGAGTGGCCTGAAAAGTAATGGAAATATTCCCTCCTATGTTAACTCCTGTGAGTTTAGGACAAAACTGTGGAGAGCATGACTCAGTCCTCACAAGAATAAAGTATGGGAGACATGTAATCCATGGAGGAAAGAAGGGTCTAGAAGAGAGGTTCTCAGGAAGCTTCTGAAAGATGAAGGAAGACAGTGTAGAAGATAGTAAATCTGTGAGACTAAAATACTTTTTTTGAGGGTATGAAGCTGAGAAGAAAAAAGGCTATGGCTCATGCAATAAACTGACATTTTGCACCTGCAGCAAGTAACTACAGTATGCCAATGAGAAATTATACCATTGATAACTATACTGTGAATTTTCAGCCCCAAAATTATTTTTATTTTCAGGAGCAAGACCACTTGAGATATATTTATGCAGCAAAGCAAACTGTACACAATATAAATTCTTGCATATAATAATAGGCTGGATTCTTCTCATTAAATAGAGAGTTCGTCCTATATACTGTCCATCCTGACAATGTCTGAAAGTAACTGTAGAAAATGAGAATTAATACTGCTCTTTGCAGAAGCTGCTATATCTCTGGGACAGGCAACAGCCCCACAGTCTGGTGCTATTCATGTACTGCAGCAGAACAGAATTTCCAGTTTCTTGCTTTTGAATTGCAGGTGCACGCACCAGTTGCAGGCTGGTAGATTGCTGGTTTAGTCTGCCACTAGGAAACTCTTAGGACTGTAGCTGTAAGCTTCTTATGCAGACGCGTTGCCAATTAATCCAGATTTCATAAATACAAGTTGTAAGTGAAGAAATTAGAGTAGTACATGGAAATAAAACAAACACACACACACACAAAAAGTAACAACTACAGCATTTGTGGACAATGTGGGACTGTTGAGTGGGTCATGGGAGAGAATGGAGAAAAATATTGAGATTTTTTTGTGTGTGATCTAGCTGGCTTCAAGACAGAAGGGGAGAAGTGTTATGGCTTTTATATCCAGCCTACAAAAGACTTATGTATGATCGATGACTGTCATCCTTGGATGATTAATGGTACCTCCCTCAATATGATTGAACATGGGAGTTCTGAGAAGTATTTGAGATTCTATACCACCCCATGGATTTCGAAACCAGAATTAATGGAAAAAATCAAAGGATGGCTATATCAGACTGGAAGGGCCCCATTAAAACCATTTCAGAAAATAGACATCTTGAAAGGATACACTATTCTTGGGGCACACATGGGAAATGATATTTGGGCATTATGAATTGTTAATGCAATAAGGACTTTCAACATCCCAAAAGGAAAAAGTTGGGCACTTTTTACATCAGTAGATATTGTTCACATCTTTACTGCACAGGAACTGACTGTGTAAAAATTGTAATAAACTGTTATAAGTGATCATGGTTAGCAATAAATTGATGTGCATGGGGAAATGCAGGGACAGCAATGGAACTCATGATTATTTACCATAACTTGACACCTGCCAATGCCACACACCGATTATGATCAATAAGGTGGAGGAACCAGCTTTACTTAACTTGGAAAGGAACGTATACAATTTTATATGTTCAAAGAATAGCAAATACATAGAATCATAGAATCGGCTGGGTTGGAAGGGACCTCAGAGATCATCAAGTCCAACCCTTGACAAGTCAGTATTAACAAACCAGTTGCATAAAATGATTACTGAAGGGTTAGCAAAGTGTTTAAAATGACCATGCTGTCAGACCATCACTGGAAAAATTATTAGCCCTCCAAACGTTTGCTTAAAAGCAGGTTGAGAGGCAATGAAAATCATTAGCAAGCAAACATAACTCACAACTGTATCTAAATCTGACTTGTTCTGCCCATTTTCCTTACATCATATTCCAGAACAGACAACACAAAGCTAGGAGCTTCACCATGCTAGCTAGGAAAAGGACTAAAGCAGATGAATGGAGTGGGAAGCTGGAGTACTATGCAATATTACAATAATGGGTATTTTAAAGACGTGTACAAAAATTCACAGGAAAATAATTCAGTTACTGTATTTTGAAGATCAGTGCATGCAAGATTATGAAATTACATCACAATTCAAATTAACATAATTACCCACCAGCTCTTCCTAAAATAAAGATGATAGTCTAATGATTGGCACTTGAAAATTTCTAGAAAAGATTTCATATCACAATACATCAGATGTCAGCAAGGGTGGCTCAATGAAACTGCACTACCTGAAGTCTCACTAGTATTAAAAACCTATGTGCTCTGAGAACAGCAGCTGTTCAGGAACCATAAGAACTGTTTCAAGGGAGCTTATTATAGGTTTAATGCACAAAGCAGTCATAAACTGTAGGTAGCATAGTTTATATGCAATTATGCTACAATGGCATTTAAGAAAACAATTCCAGCCTTACCTTTAATTATGGTATTTGACATGTAAAGAGGAGATGCTTGTCTTATGTGCCCCACAAGTCTCCTGTAACCCACTCTCACACTGGAGGTGCTTAATTTTACAAATAAAAACTGACTTTTCTATTAGCAGAAAATTCTGAAGGAGAAAACATATTTTTGCTTATATATAATTCATAGGTGAGGAAGTTCTATCAAATCAAAGAGGTACTTTTTTTCTTCCTGAGGAACATGCCACAAAACAAACTATAAGAAGCTTGTGTGAGAAGGAATAAGTTATTATTTACTTCAAGTATGTGTCCCAAGATGGAAAGGTATTTAAATTCAAAGGCATCTCTGCAAATCTCTCTGCATCAAACATTGACTGTTTTACTAGTTTTACTTTTGTTCGCATGAAAAGAGATAGAATTATAGCTCTGCTCGAGAGTCTAAAAAAACCACATTCCAACTGCAAATCAGGAACAGCAATATGAACTTCTTTGTGATACACACACCAGCACATTGAAATCTGTGGCAATGGTGTAAAGCTACCTGCAAACACTCACCTCCAGCCCCGACCTTACACTGCTCTCCTGTGTTCTTCTCCCTCTATAAGATTAACTTCTCCATTGGAATGGTCAGTCATACATATTTTATGATGAAAAGAAATGTCGTATTTCTGCCAAGTGAGTGTTGTTTTTCAGAAGCATGAGGAAGAAAAGTATGGGGGAGGGATGCAGTTCAAACCACTACCTGGACCACACAGTGATGCTGAGACAGGTACTTCAGATGTGAGACATTGGGAGCCAGCTAGATAGGATGTGCTTAGGGCCCTAAATGGAGGCCTACTGGGGAGAGCAGGCCCTGTCTAGTCCATGCTGGCTTCAGTGCTTTTTTGTGACTATGAGAGGGTACCCTAAGTGATGGTTTAGTCAACGTACCTCCTACTGATGTGGCAGTACCAATAGCAATCCTACAGTTTAAAAAAAATTAGCAACATGCCGAAGTTAGGAGTCTGTCAACCCTGTTCTGAACAACTAAATAGAGAAATAGAGAATACTAAGAGAATAGAGAGAATAGAGAATTAGAGAATACTCTGGAAAATCCAGCATGGTCCTTTTAAATTTGTACTTCAGAAAACACACTGGAACTATTTGCAGGCATTAACAACTATGTAGGCAAGGGCTAGAAGAGTTCATGCAGATGGTGTAGATTTCCAAAGTTCTTCCCAGCAGAGGACAGTCCTCCAGTGCAGGCCTGCTCAGGCTCCCAGTGTTCAGCATACTCATAAAACAACAGGAACAAACAACAAGGCAGTTCTCAAGTTTGCTAAGAACTTCGTATTATTTTGAAAACAGTAATTAAGGCAAACGATGAAGAATTGCTGGAAGACCCTATAGTACACTTGATGACAAGATGGCACCTCAGATTCAATGTAGATTTAAACAAGAAGGCAAGAACTATCCTATCTTCATGTGGATAGGATTGGCTTCTGAACTCTGAGAGGTCACAAATGAGATCTAGGGAAAAAGATGTAATTCTATGACACCACCACCTCACATGTGTCTGTCTGTTCACTCATATGCTGAGTCAAAATGAGAGCAATGTTAGGTAGGACAAGATGGACAGGAAGGGATAAAGGTCATTATGAAGCCATTACCATCTGCAGCTTCTTGTCTCCTGAAGCCATCATCTCCTGTATTCTTACATATTAATTCTCTGGATGTTTCTTCATAATCTATGAACTTACAGAAATGGTACAGATCAAACTTCCAGCCTGTGAGGTATAGATACCATTAGCTCACTTGAAAAGCTTTTGAAACTGATCCAACAGCAGACAAAGTGCTTCCTGGTGTGATACAGGGCATGCCCACACTGCAACGGAGAAGGAAATATAAATACTGTCACCCTCAGCTAGGTAACCATTTTGCTCTTAGGTATATGAGTCACGAGTTATGGATCAGACAACTTGTGAGTCAGAAACTTCATGAATTAATGCAGTGATGAGCTAGTGAATTCACATTTCAGACAAATCTGTACAAAAGGGGATTGAGACCTTGTTTAACACCCTTGTTTGTCTTCTTTCCTAATGAGCTCCAATTTACAGAGTATGTTGTGATGTGAATTTGAGATATCTAAATTAACAGTGACACTCCATCCTCAAAAGTAACCAACAAAATCAAACAGAAGGAATTATTATGAAAACAACATAGGAAAAAATAGAAAACATTAAATGTTTACTCTGCACATTTGATGCACTCATATCTTTCATACCATCTTCAGGTCTGCTTCTTAAGGAAGGTGTTTTAAGGCAGCAAAGGATGACAAAGACTACCAAAGCTAAGGAATTTCTTCCATAAAACAGACAAAAAACAAACCAAAATTTTCTGCTTAGAAAAGGGATGACAAAGGGGAATAATGATCATTGGGCAGAAAATCAGAAACTATATGAAGAAAGTGAATAGAACTTTTCCTGTGTTTCAGGAAATCTAATTAGTGAACAATAGAAAGGATGAATGAAGGACAGTGATGTTACAGCCTCTCATATTGCCTTCTAGGCATCTGTTGATGGCCTGTCAGAGGCAGGCTACAAATCTATATGAACCTCTAAATGACCTAGGATAGATGTTCTTCTGTTCAATGTACTTGTCTAGCTTCTCATTTTGAGTCAATATTGTGCAGCACCACGAGTGATTAAATGACCCAAAGAGGAAGGCACTTAAAAGAGATGGCACCCATTCTAAAGAGTTTGTGAGCTCCCAGAGGTGAGAGCATTGCTTGGCCATGGCCTTGTGCCAGAGCTGCAGTGCGAGGGGACAGCAGTGCCAGTGACACTCTGCAGCAGGTGGTACCACAACCATCACAACCAGGGCACTTGCTTATCCAGCAGAAATGTGTGACTGAACTTTTAGTTTAGACAAGAAAAGAGAGGAGCACGAGAGTGACCTTCATGGTGTACCATCAGAAAACTGGCACGGGTCAGAAACTTCAGCTGCTTTTTTTCCTGGTGCCTAAGGCTGAATTCACACAGCAGCTTTCTTTCTACAATTCAAGGTGATGAAGGAGACTTGGCTGTGGCCCCTCTTCTCCCGTGGTCCTCTTATTCCTATAGGAGATGTGTATCCTTGCAGATGCCACCTCTCTTTGGTCAAATTTGGTTAAAAATAGCTGTTATATCCCAAAAAAATCATCAGGAGAAGGGAGGCAAGGGCCCCCAACAAAGTATCACCGCATGTCTCACTCCCTGCACTCAAGGTAAAGAAAACCCAAACAAACCACATCCCAAACCTCACTGGTTTGAAGCTATTTCAAAGCCTTTGCTTGTCCCTGGGTTCCTGGGAGTACCTCAGCAGGAGAACGGTGACTCCAGCCTCGGGAGCAGTGAGCGGCCACGGCCTCTTCCCTCTGGGCTGCCATAGATTCATATGGCAGAATCATTAAGGTTGGAACAGACCTCTATGATGGTCATCAAGTCCAACCTGTCCGCCCAGGGAGGCTTGAATGAGAGGCAAGCCCGGTCCAACCCAACCCAAGAACCAGCCACAGCACCGGGTGGGCACAGGAGGGCAGGAGTGAGCATCCGGCTCAGCCAGCCCCGCTTCCTGGCCACCACCCACCCGCACCCTTAGTTTCGTTTTCGTTTCCCGGCTCCTTCGGAAGGGGCATCCCGGGGCGGGGCTGGGTCGGTTCCGTCTTCCGTCCGGGGAAGGCAATTTGGGTGATGGCCGTGGTTAGTACCGCCCGAGTTCTGCGGGAGCTGTGCGCTAGCGGCGGCTGCTTGGAGAAGGACAAGTTGCAACGACAGCTGCTGGACCGGCACACGACGACGGAACATCTGGGCCGGGTTCTGCAGGATGCTCAGAGTTTCACGCTGGTGCAGCGGCCCGGCCAGGCGGGAGCGGCGGAGGGGCTGGTGACTATGGTGGTGGCTACCAGCCCCCTGAGGCTGTGCCAGGAGTACAGCACCGGCTGCGAGGGGAGGTGCGGGAGGCTGCATTTCTGCAAGTACCACTTGATGGGGCTGTGTCGGAACCAGCAGGCGAGGTGAGGAGCGGGGCGCGGAAGGCAGCCGGGGCGCCGCTATCGCCGCCTCTCCCCACCGGGGCTGCCGGGGGAACCCTTCCTCCCTCCCTCCCCTCTCCCTCCCTCCTTCCTCCCTCCCTCCCATCTCCCGCCACAGGGGATGGCGGGGGGGGGTGGGAGGGTTCGGGCTGCGACCGCTTCCGCCTCTCTGGGTGCGGGTCGGTGTCGGCGTGAAGCTTGGTCCTGTGCCCGGCTTGACCCGTGGGGTGAAGGGAGGGGTCCTGCCCGGGGGGTTGTTGCTCGGGGTCTCCCCTTTCAGTGGAAGGAGGCTTCAATAGAGGCCTCGCTGCACTTTTTTTCCCGCATCGGAAAGGCTCTTCCCTCACCCCATTTGTTTGTTTGTTTGTTGATTTTTGTTGATTTTTGGTTTGGTTTGTTTCTCTGTCCAGAGAAAAGCAGAAGCAATTGTTTCGCAGGCTTTGTGTTGCACCAGTTCCTCCCCGGCTCCCGCTTACCCTTTCCCATACACAGACACATATAGGGCCCCTGTGAGGGGGAAAGCTTTTCCCCCTCCTCCTTCCTCTCACACTGGTCTGAGCTCAGTGTCTCATGCCTGAAGCTGGTGACTCCTGCTCATCGGTGTGAGTGGGAGTGTTGCTCTGGAGTTCTGGTGTTTGTGAGCCACAGGTTAAAAATGCCAATGTTGTCCAACTACACGGATGACTGGGAAGTTACTGGAAACAGAAGTAGCGTGGCAATTATCCTCAGAGTTATTATGTAGTCTTTTAGCAAATCACACAGTTACTTTACAAAGGAGTGCTACAGATTTTTCTGAAATTAGCTATACTGATGTACTTTTTCAACTGTTTAGTGTGATATAGTTAGGGTAATAGGATAGGGACTTTCTTACAATAATTTTGCACTTGGGTTTCTTAACTTGTAGGAAGGAATGCAGATTTGTTCACGACTTCTATGCAGGCCACAATTTCTGTGTTCTAAAACAACTTGGACTTCAGAATTTCAACAGTGATGAACTTCGCCAGCTTCTGCTTCAAAATGATGATTCCCTCTTACCAGAGGTGAGTAGTATTGTGACAGTTTCTCCTGTGGTTTGGGTCCAGCCGGGAACAAAGAACCACAGGGCTGCTCACTCACTCCTCCCCCCACTGTTGGATGGGGAAGAGAAAATACAATAAAAAGCTCTAGGACTGGGACAAGGACAAGGGAGAGTTCAGTCACCGGTTGTGATCACGAGCAAAACAGACTCAGGTTGGTGAAAAAATCGGTTTAGTGTGTCACCAGTCAAATCAGAGCAGGACAATGACAAGAAAAAACAAATAAACAACAAAACAAACAAACAAAAAAACCCCAAACCAACCAATTTAAAAAAAAAAAACAAACCTAAACCTCCCTCCATCCTTCTTCCCATGCCCAAATTACTTCACTCCTGATTTCTCTGTGTCCTTCCCTTCAAAGTGCAGGGGGGATGGTGAATAGGGGTTGTGCTCAGTTCATTACAAGTTTTTTGCCACTCCTTCCTCCTTTGAGAGAGTGCTTCTTACTTCTCCTGCTCCAACCTGGAGTCCCGCCCATGGGAGAGAGAGTTCTTCGTTAACTCCTCAGATGTGAATCCCACCCATGAGGTGCAGTCCTTCAGGAATGGACTGCTCCAGCATAGGCTTCCCACAGAATCACAGCTATCTTTGGGGCAGCCACCTCCCTGGTATGGGGTGACAGCTTGCTGTCTCACCGTGGGCTGCAGGGGAATCTCTGCTTCTGCTCTAGTGCCCTTCCTTCCTCACTGAGTTTGGTCCTTGCACAGGTATTGCTTTCACCTCCCCTTCTCCTCTCCCTTGTAGGTTCTTTTATAGTTTCCTTTTCCTCTTCTTGTTAACGCAGAGGCATTAATCACCCTTGCTGATGGGCTTGGCCCTGTCCAGGGGCGGGTCCAACCTGGAGCCAGGAAAGCTCCAGCACCTTCTTACAGGAGTCATTCCTGTAAGCCTCTCCCTTTTACTGAGTTACTGAGGCCCTGCCACACAAACACAACACCATTTCTTAGCCTTATGTTTTAGTGAGCATCACAAAGTAGAAGAGGCTTGATAGTGGCTAGAGATGTTAGGTAACAATTTGGTTAGCATAAGGCAAATCTAAAACCTTAAATCTGCACTATCTGTGGTGGTTTGAATCTATCTGGCAGCTAAATACTTGAACAGCCCTGGCTTGCTCCCTTCTCCCATTTCCCCAGCAGGACAGGTAAGAGAAAAAAAAAGAATAAAAGTGACAGAACTTGTGAGTGGGGATAAAAGCAGTTTAGCATGTGGAATAAAGATGGGAGGAAACAACTGTTAAAAGGAAGTTAGTGACCACCTCCCACAAGAAGACCAACATCCAGCAAGTCTCTAAGCTAGGACTACCCTGTAAGAAGGAGCCACCTCTGCCCTCTGTCCCCACCTCCTCCTGCCTCATTTTTTCTTTTTAAATTATAGCATGAATCATAGAATCATAGAATCATAGAATCCTAGGGGTTGGAAGGGACCTCGAAAGATCATCTAGTCCAACCCCCCCTGCCAGAGCAGGGCCACCTAGAGTACATCTCCCAGGAACGTGTCCAGGCGGGTTTTGAATGTCTCCAGTGAAGGAGACTCCACAACCCCCCTGGGGAGCCTGTTCCAGGGCTCTGTCACCCTCACAGTAAAGAAATTTTTTCTGATATTCAACTTGAACCTCCTATGCTTCAATTTACACCCATTATCCCTTGTCCTATCGCTGGTCACCACTGAGAAAAGCCTAACTCCATCTCCCTGGCACTCACCCCTTACATATTTGAAAACATTGATGAGGTCACCCCTCAGTCTCCTTTTCTCCAAGCTAAAGAGACCCAGCTCCCGCAGCCTATCCTCATAAGGGAGAATATGATATTATATGATATGGAATATCCCTTTGACCAGTTGGGGCTAGCTGCCCCAGCTGTGTCCTGTCTCAGTTTCTTCCATGCTTCCAGCCTACCCCAGGGTGGAGGGGACAGAGTGCAGAAGAGCAGAAACCTTGACATTGTGCAAGCACTGCTCAGCAGTAGCCAAAACATTGCTGTGTTATCAACACTGATTTGGTCACAAATCCAAAACACAGCAGTGCATAGACTGCTGTGAAGAGAGTTAACTCTGTCCCAGCCAGATACAGTACTTCTTACCATCAAATTCAGCTAAAAAAAATTTATTATTCCAAAACTGGAAAACCAAAGAATTTGGGTAACAACACAACAAAAAATTCACTCCCCTATATTTATGTGACTTAGAGCAAAATCCCCTCTGCTTAAGAATGTCTTTAAGATTGTTGTCTGTCTATCTTTCTAGATATTAGCAGTCAAAGGGGAAACTGCTAAGTAATAAACTGGAAAACAACAAAGAATAGTGTAAGTCTTAAATGCAAGTGTAAACACGTAGCTGTAAAATATTAAAAATCATGAATTAACACAGTCTGTATGAGCGTATTGTACTTCAATTTTAATTATTTTTTTTCTCTCCCCAAGGTCTGCTTGTATTATAACAAAGGTGATGGACCTTATGGATCTTGTACCTATAAAAAGATGTGCACCAAACTGCACATTTGCCAGTACTTTCTGCAGGGGCAGTGCAGATTTGGCAGCATCTGCAAGCGATCCCATAACTTATTAAACTCAGAATGTCATGAGAAACTGGAGAAACTGGGAATGAGCTTAAACATTATTGAGAAACTACCCTCCATTTATAGGAATATGTACGACATAAAAAACAACAACAGGAACATGGATGATCTAGAAAATGCCAAGTCTTCACTGTGCAAAGGTAAATGGTACCATCTTCTGAAAACATAAAAAAAAGTCATTAGAGTGACTGTAACATTCTAAGAGATGTCATTTAGAAAAAGAAAATTTAATATCTTGATGTATCTTCTAGGAGGGACCTTGCACCTATCTTGTTGATAGATTTGTCTTGATGAAGTAGATTTCAAGCCACTATGCATTTCTGAGCAATAAAGTTCTTGGGGTTTTTAAAAATCTTAAATTTGGGGTTAGAGAAGCATAACAGGAACTGAAAATAAGGACATGCATAATTTTTTCATGGTACAAAGCCTAGGGTTGAGAACTATTGAAGAAAAGAGGTGGGGATTACTTTTGTGATTATAAACTACTTTATCCATTTTTTTCTTTAGTGTAGCTGTTGTTTAGCACAAGAATTCACTGACAGCACTATCTTAGTTGCTTCTCAGAGATGTAATGTTTTGTTTAGTCTTTTCTTTTGAAGTTCCTTCAAGTATAATTTAATTTAGCAGGAAAGAAAAGGATAACAGAATGGAAAATCCAAGTCTGTATGTTCACCCCTGCTATTTTCCCTGTAGTTCCTTCTTCTCTTGGTTGTTCTCTTTATGCTTTGATTTAAAAAGTATCAAATTGTGATACTTCAGGTTTTATAGCTGCCAGTGTGAACAGCTCTGTGGAGGGTACATTTGCTGGTTTCACTGGCATAGAATCATAGTATCGATTTTCTATTCAGGAAAGATGCATTTTTTGAGAAGACTGCAGTGCCCAGTTTGGTGGGAGCAAAATTGATAAGGCACTTTAAGTCTGTGGCCAGCTATGGTATGAGGTTTCCATGTCAATCAAGGTCTTTTTCAATTTGGAATTAGCCAGGTGCTAAAGCTGGGGGCGGAGGGGGTGGAGAAAAAACCAGGGCAGCTGACCCAAGGTGGCCAACAGAAGTAGTACCATGTATGTGTATACCTCTATACCATAAATGTCACACTTGCTGTATACTGGAAATTTTGCTGGGGAGGGGTCTCTTTCCTTGGTGCTTGCCATCCCTGGAGTCCTGTTGCCCTGCTCCTGAGGTCTGCTCTCCTCTTTGCTGTGACCATCGCTCTTCCGATGGAGCTGTGGTGCTCCCAATGTTTGACACCTGGCATTCACTGCTGGGAGTGTGCAGCTTGGGAACACCATATGGGCCAAGTATAACTTTGTGTATTTGATATTAATATAAGTATTAATATTATTTTGTTGTTATTATTTTATTGAAGCTGTTTTCACTTCAATCCAGGGGTCTCCTTTCCTTTCTCAGTTGCCTTTCTCGGGTGGGTAGGGATGATGGAACATTGGATGATGGAACAGCTAACTAAACACAGTACCATTAATTCAAATATATACAGAAATATAAAGGTGTTGGATTCTATTCTTATTTTGTGGTGATAGCTAAAAACTATGTCTGAGGAACTTAGCAGTTACAGGAAAGTCAAGTTCAGTAAGGATGGATAAAGGAATAGACTTCTGAGTATACCAGGTTATCCAAACACTTCACTGTCATTCTGGAGCTGAATGCGGTTACTCTGTTACAAATACTGTGTTTCAGCAGCTCCACTACTCAAAGGTGCACTTAAAGAGGGCTTGTTGAAACCAAGGGTACTAATAAGTCTTATCATTTTGTCCTCTAGGGAGAAAACACAGCTCTAGCCAAGGCTCCTCAACTACAAATGATGATGAATTGGAACAGATATGTTTATATTATCTGTACAAAGGTTGTGGCTTTAAAGGTAGGTTGAGACTGCAGCAAGTTCAGTCTATTTTCCATTTCTCATAAAGAGAAATTGATAGATGTCTTTGACAGAAAGGGGAAACTTTTGATCTAGATTCATTGTAAATTTTTGTCTCTGAAAGTGAGTGGTCCTTCACCACTGAGCTCCTGCTAGCCATTTTGATGGACGAATAGGATCAAGTAGGTACAGAAACTGAACTGTTTAAGCTTAGAAATTTGAGTTTTGCTTGCTTATGCTGAAAAATTGTGAGCTACTGCTTGTAATGATTACATAGGTGAACACTTCTCATAGCTGTGCATTTGATACTTTCACCGGCTAGGTGCTCAGGCCTCAAATGTGGGTGTTTTTATGATAGCCTGTAAAAAATAATGCATCTCTTACTTTTTTATTTTCAAAATTTTATAGACAAGTGTATCAGAACTCATTTTCACTTGCCATATAGATGGCAGATCTTGGAGGGTGATACCTGGAAGGACTTGAAGAATATGGAAGAAATAGAAAAAGCATATTGTGATCCCAAGAACACCAGGTATAAACTCTTATAAAATTTAATAATGTTTGGTGTTTGCTATATTGGACTAGATCCTTAGTGATTAGAAATTGCTGCGGTTCTGTTGCAGCAATTTACTTACATAAGTAGTTTCATTTGGTGTTTTACTAACCTCACTTTGCTGATCTACTCTTGCCAAAGATCTGATCCATTATAACTTACTGTCCTGGTTTTGCTGGGACAGAATTATCAGTTTTTCTGTTCAGAGAAACTGTAGTTTCGAGAGGCTGCAGAGTCCAATTCTGTGAGAACAAAAGAGATAAGATGCATTGTTTTCGTTTATATGCAGCTCTGGTATGCAGGTTTCCATAGTGACCAAGGTTGAGGGTAGTTTTGAACAACGCAGGGTGCAGTGGGCAAGGAGGAATGAAGCCAGGGCAGCTGCTGGTTCAAGCTGTCCAGCCAAAGTATTCCCCACCATAAATACCATCCTACCTATCAGGGAGCTTGGGGGATGTTTTTTTCTTCTACTGTGACTGCCTTCCTGAGAGGGTCCTGTCCACCTCATCTGTTGTCCTGTACCAGAGGCCTCCTCCTCCGATTGCTGTGACCACTGTGTTTTCACTGGAGCTGTTGTCTTCAGTGTTGGGCATTCAGCCCTCACTGCTGGGAGCACACAGCTTGCAGCTGCTGTCTGGAGCTGAGTAGAATTTTGTCTTTTATTGCTGTTGGTATTGGGGTTAATATTAGTTCATTATTATTATTCTATTTAACCTGTTTTCATTGCAACCCACGGGCAGTAGACTGCATGAGGAGGTGAGGAGCAGTTTGCTTTGCCTTTTTTATTTATTTGTTTATTTACCACCATTCCACCCTTCCTTCTTCACTCACTGAACTGCCATTGTATTAACCCAAAACTTTCCTTGGTTTTGCCCTTCCTGTTTTCTGCCCTCTGTTGCACTGGGGAGAGGGAGTGCGTGAGCAGCTATGTGAGTACTTGGCTTCTGGTGAGGGTCCATCCAGCAATCCACCTCAATTATTTTATGTGACTGACCCATAGATGCTGGTATTCTTTGCTGTGGTAATTTCTATAAACACTTCCTACTGCTGGTACCATAAGAAGTCGTAATCCTCATTAAGAACGGCTGGGAAGTTGCCGATAATGGTAATTTTATTACTAGTACTCATGGGAATCTGTCTTTGGTTAGTGATTGTCAATACACAGCTTGACCCCACAATTAGAAGTAACCTTCTCTGTCACATATTGAGATGGAGAATGGAAAGGATCACGAGGTTTGTCCCTCCTGCACCTTTTTCCATATTATGGAACTGGTAGAATACCTTGTGTACCTGGAAAGAGAGAGACGTTTAGGTGCAGAGAATGTTAAGAACATGGGAATACTTTTAGGAGTTTTGAACTGGTTATGGAGGCTCTTTGAAGCCTTTCTTAAGTTATGACAGTGTTCTGTTTAGAGTATAGTTGGTTAGCAAGAAGGCTGCATTTGTTTTCCACTGTTTCTGCACATCCTGTGTAACTAATTTACAAGTTGATAGTGGTTAAGGCTCATGGAACCAATGTGAGATCTACTACTGCAGTGCAAAATATGTACAGACAAAAGACAGAGCTGGGACTTCTGTGGAAACTGCAGGTTTGTGTTCTGTATTTTAGTGGCTTAAATTGTCCATTCGTGGTGGGCTTCTAAACCTATGTGTAAAGGTTTGCAAGCAGTTCTGATTTTTTTTTCTCTCTTTTTTTTTTTATAGATTTACTAATGGTGTTACTGAAAGTGGCTCTGTCTTGCCACATATCTGTTTTTTGAATATGTGCTGCGGATTTTCAAAAATTAGACGTCTGTCTACAGCCTCCTCTGTGACCAAACCACCTCACTTCATTCTTACAACAGAATGGATCTGGTACTGGAAAAATGAGTATAGAGAGTGGAAGGAGTATGGAAAAAAAGTAAGTGTGAAGAAACAGGTAGACTTTCAACTCTGTGTTAAAAGTGCAGAACTACTGAAAAGCACACAGTGTTTATATCCTTCCCTCTTTTGTCATTCTCTCTCTCCCTCTTACTCATACTGTACAGATGGACTTTAGAGGCCTAGTGGGATCTTTTCCCTGTGAATTTGATTGGTTCAGGTAGAGCAGTGCTCACTGGTGGGTCACAAATATTGACAAATAATTCTTTAGTGAGTCATGTCAGATAGGATCAAATTGTCATCCTTTTCATTGCTCCTGACTAAATCGTCCTTTTCTGAGATTTCAGTAGTATTCTGTGCATCTTTGCTAAAGGTCTGGTTGGTGAAATGTGTGGTGTCAGTTGTAGTTTACACAGCGTGCACTCAGCAGTGAAAGTTTAAACGTCATAACTGCTTGCATTGTTTTTGGGGGCAGTTTCAACTGCTTAAGACGTGACTTTTGCCTGAAAGCTATCATGCCCCAAAGCAAATACATACTGTAGCCACCATACCATATGACAGTTGTTGGTTTTTAAACTTGCTTGTATGTAACAGACCACCAGAATCTTTCTTTATCTCTCTGGTTTTGGCCTGACAGGATGAGGATCATAAAGCTGCCACTGTGTCAAGTAATGATCTGGAGAAAGCTTATATAGACAAAAGTTCTCCAAAGCTGAACTTCAAAGCTGGAAGACAGGCATATGAAGTCAATTTTGGAAGTAGGTTCCATTTCCTTTGTGGTTTGTTTTTTGTTTGTTTGTTTTCACCCTCCGACGTCTTTTGGGGTTTTAAACTATATTAGTGCAGAAGATAGAAGACAGCAATTTGGACTTTGAACTACAATGCTTACAGAGACAGCTTCTGTGAAAATTCTCAGGATAACTGCTGTTCATATAAGCAAAGTGGCATTCGTATTTGTTGAAGCCAGCTTTTGAGAAGTTCTCGTGCCGGGTTTCGAAATGTCTGTTAGCAAGTCCAAGTGTGACATTGCCACTGATGGTAACACAAATGGTGAGAAACTTCTGAAAGACTTGACAAGCCAGCTTCTGGTCTTTTTTAATCACTGGCTTTCAGAAAAACAAATACTTGGACAATGTGTAGGCTCCCGACAATTGTTAGCATTGCCAGAGCTATGTAGCTATTTAATTTTTGTAGCTCTCCCTGTCTAGATAGAGGCTGAGGAAATATCTTGACTATGTCATAGTAGGGAGAGTGTGTTTCCTAATAAGTCAGGAAATTTAAGCCACTTGTGAAGGTACTGTCCTTTAAGCTGTTCCATGTCCAGGTATCCTTTTCAAAGATCAAGGGGAACAGTGGTGGTGGTAATCAGCCTGGCTAGACTGATTTTTTTGTGTAGTTGCCTTTCCTCCGACTCTCCATTGCTATTTCTGTCACTTAGTATGTGTGGCAAAATTACCTGAGCAGAAAGAACATGTGATAGGTTGGTTGTGATTCAGTTGAAAGCAGTGCTGTAATCTTCTCTATAGGCTGGGGAAGTTTTTGTGGCTTAGAAGGGAAAATTGCCTGGTAAATCAGTTCCTTTGCTAAGCTTTGGGCTTTTTAGTAACCTGGGCAAACATACTCAGTGTACGTGTCTTCCAAAATAGTATCTAGGCTTGGTGGGTCCAAGAAGTTTGCTTGTTTGTTTTCTTCCTGTGTATATCTCTGAAGATGAGGCCTCATTCCCCTGGCTACTACTGACTCTTAGTTGCTGACTTTCAGTATGATGTGAGGTTCCAAGATCCAGGACAAATGCCTCTAAAATTCAGGTTGCTCTGACTTGTCTCTGGTGGTCAATAAAAATGACTGGCCTGTGATAGCTTTTAGATTGTACTTATGGGCCTTGAAATCTACAACTACTTTTAGGAAAGTAGTATACAGATTGCAAATTGAGAAGGAAGGGATGCGATCTATGGAGCAAAAGTAGATACTTATTTTACACTCATCCTTTATGGTTAAGTGTGGCTGATGGAACAGTGAAGGGAAAATAGCTATCAATGTCTGTCATTCCTTCTAAAGTTAAGGAAACTGAAACTGAAATTCTTCACAGATGTGATCTGATTTCTCTTTCTGTAGCACAAAACCACCAAAAAACCCACCAAAGAAACAAAAAAATACCCTTGGTGCCTTTTTGTCAACATTTTTGACAAAGCAAGTTTTGCTGCTGCATGAGTGGCAGGTTTTGGTGCTGCATGAAGAGTTTTTAAGACACCTTTCTGACTGACCAGCATTTTTGGTTTGGTTTGGATTTTTTTGTTTGGTTTTGGTTGGTTGGTTTTTTTGTTGCTTGTCTTTTTTTTTTCTTCCCCCAGCCATGACTCAGAAGAACCTTCTCTACACAACAGAGAGACCAATTTGCAGAAGACCTAAATTTGTCTCTCAGAAAGAGGTTGGAATTATAAGAGAAAGGTAAACTGAAACTGCTCTTTCTCAGGTGATGGATTTAGTGCATTGTGAATGCAGGGTCTTCCAAGGGTGTAAATAAGATGAAGAAGTAGCTGTTAAGGCAATTTTAAAAGAAATTGAAAGGAAAGGGACCTACTTTTCCTACCACAGTGTTTAGCTGGGGCAGTATTGCAGTTTTCAAGCAACCTGGGAGCCTTGAGGGTGAAGGAATTTGAGAATTGGACACAGAAAGTGTGGAAGCATAGAAGATAATTGTAACGTAGAAATGTTGTAGGGAGCTGCTGATTGTAGGGAGCTGTCTTATTAGAGCATCTGATTCCGTGGGAAGCAACAATGTTTATACATACTGTCCCTTTCTAACATCAGAGATCAGTTATTCTCAAAGCTATGTACAAGTTTATAAACAATTCTTTTGAGAACAACCAGGCAGTCTGAGGGGAAAGTAGTAGCTGTTGCAAGTGGAACAAAAGGTGGGAGTCTGCAGAGGGAGAAGTTTAATATAATTGAATTTAACATCCAGCTCTTTTTTATACATTTCCTTGCAGCATGCTTGAACAGCACAGAAAAGGGCAGCTAAGCACACTAATCAAAACTGAGTTGGAAATAGAGGGGAGGACTGTTTCTGTCCTGTTTCTGTCATACTGATGTGATACTGAATGCATTTTTATTTAGCTACCCCAGTGTAGCAGGACTTTTATGTGTACATTCAACTCATTAGGAACTAAGAGAATTATTTTCATGTTTAGTTCAGTCTATATCTAATTTTTTTTTCTCATTTGGAATTTTATTTCTTGCTGCAAGTCTCAACATGAATACATGGAATAAATATTTTCATGTCCTGAACCGAAAAGATAATTTTGAAGTATTTCTGAATATGTTGCCTATATTCTCCCTGAACTTGGCCAAAATGTTTAGTATTATATGTACATAAAACACAGGGTTTTTTTTTGTTTTGTTTTAATAACCTATTTGTAATGTCTTATAATGTACAGAAGTTCTAAATATACAGAAGAGTATAAGAGCATTCCAGCTCACTGGGACAAATCTGCTCTGCCTGAACTGGGATTCAAGGTTTGGAGTTGTTGTTTTTTTTTCCCCTTCATCAGTTTTGTCACATGCAGGGTTGTTATATCTTGTTTCTTCTGTAATTTAGTGCAGAGTACTGGTAAATTTGGGAGTGATACCACACTGGGCAGACCTGGAGGTAAAGGTAGATCCAGTTTTAACTAAAAATGGTGGCAATATAACAATGGCAACTTTGTCTTTCACTGCTACTGTTTATCCTGTTGCTTGGCAAATTTGCCTGAAGCTTATGCTGTCTTAACAAAACAGTTACTGGTGCCCAAGATACATAGCTTTTGAAGTCCAACATCTGCTGATGAATCAGAGATAAGTCATGCCTCTGAACTTCAGGGTAGCCATTCCCCGAGCTGTGTATAAGTAGGCTGTTCTACATCTATGGAGCATTGCTGAAATCAGCAGTGTTCAGGCTATTATCATTTGTTAAGACATGCCATAATTCCAGTGGAGTGGACTTGTTTAAATCTTTAAACACACCCAGTTAACATCTGCATGGTTTACCTTTGCTGATTTCCTGCCTGTCTCCACCACATCTGTCAACTCCAGTTTCTACAGAAAAGATTTTCTTAGATGAAGCTTGAAAAATGCTAATTTGCAAAATGCAAAGCCTCAAGAAATTGTCAATGAAAATAAGGAAAGCTAACATTGACATTCTTTATATTCCTAGGGAAAATGTACAAGTAGAAAACTTTGCTTGCTTCCAGGACTGCCATATAAGGAACTGATTGTGTCAGTATGTTGCTACTCTTCCCTAAAATTATTGATTGAATAAACCCTTTAAATTTATTTTAAAACATAAGAGTCAGTGCAGCTTGTGTTTATAGGTTGTAGGGAGTGTAGAGATTTAAAAAGCATGGATGTAGTTGTACTCTCAGATTTGCTGCAATATAAATTCTTTGTTATATTTTTTATTTGTGCTCTCATTCCTTCTATGTATTTAGGTACTGTTTGATATCTGCAAATGTATCTTGGCCCAAATATTAAAAGAGGCTGTGTGGCTGCACAAAGACCTGTAGTTCTTTTAGTGTCCCCACTTTTACAGAGCCTTTTTTCCAAGAGTATTTTTTGGTGCTTGTACCTCTGCTTCACAGAAAAAAACTTTAAAGGTCGTAAGTAGCTCACTAGGTAGGATGTTATGATTGTTATGATTTAGCAAAAGAGAGAGTAGCTTCTTAATCTTTTCCTTACAGCTGGTTGAGCTTGACCACTCTTCTAAAGAATACAGTACAGTGAAGATGGACTTTCACCGCACAATGCCCAAAACCACTATTATAAAGATTCAGAGAGTACAGAACCCATCTCTTTGGGAACTGTTTCAATGGTACGTGTAAAATACAGCTCTGGTATGTGTGCATGAAGTTTCTTGTTTCTACAGTTAGCTGTATGCTTGATAGACACATGCATTTGTGAAATGCAGCTGCTCTTAAGTCTGCTTCCACTCCTCCAGTGAAATAGCCAGGTCAACATGTAGATAATAGGTACTGACATATCCAGAACTCAGTTGAAACACAGAGCTCAGAACAGTCAGATGAGCTTTGTGGGAGGAATTCTTACTCCTGAATAAGTGGTTCTGACTTCTGCCAGGCCTGTGTCCTGGACAGCCACCTTCCACTGAAGCCTTGAAGCTGGTAATCGGTCACATCTAGCACAAAACTGGGTCAAAACTGAAACAACAGTAAAAAAAAGTGCCAAGTCACTGAGGGAAAGCCTTAACTTGAGCTTCTGTGTTTAGATAAAACGCAACGCAAAGTTTCCTCACCCTCTCCCAACAGGCAGTGAATGAAGCAAAACATTTTTACTAATAAATATCTCGAGGCATTTGTGTATAACAGAAGCATGTTTGTATGTAGCTAGACAGAAAGATATATTTTATGCCCAAAATTTAAGCCTTAACTTAAGGATTTAGAGAATGCAGTCTTTGTGTAAAATTGTTTCAATTTTAGTATGGCTGGAACCTGTCTGGGTACAACCACCATGGAGATGCAAAGATCTTGCTTCTTTTTGCAGGCAGAAGGAACAAATGCAGAAGACCAATGGTGGAAAAGCTGTGGATGAGAGACTCTTATTTCATGGGACCAGCAGCAGATACATTGATGCCATCTGTCAGCAGAACTTTGACTGGAGGATCTGTGGCCTTCATGGGACAGTCTACGGCAGAGGTTGTTTTCCAGCTCTTTCATTAATCTGAGGATTGCTTAAAAAAATTCTCAGGAGTTACTGAAGATGTGTTAAGTTAGGAAAAGGGCACTCAGCCAATTGAGGGCTTATGTCTGTGATGATGTGGATAACGTAGCTGACTTTGACAATGATCATTTGGAGATAAGGCATACTTGAAGACGACCTTGGCCTCTATATTCCAGTCTGTCCTTGCAAGAAAACACAAGCTTAAGAGAGGCCAGTTCTAGGGGTGGTTTCTCCTAGAGTCCAGATTTCTGTTCCATTTTCTCCAAGCTCCTACAGGAAGGCAATATGCCATAATTTGGGTTTGTGTTTTTTTCAGGAACGTAAATGCCATCCTAGTTACAGGGTTTTTGCTTTTCCTAATTGTATTCCTTTGCATTGTCCTGAATACAGGAAAGGACCAATGATCCCAGCAGAGTAGCCAAGAGGCAGGCTCACTGACTACCTGCTCATCCAACCAGATGTATACCTTACAACACTCAGAAATGTTCTAATGAACATGAGTAGCCTCTCTTAGGAGAGGGGGTTGGGTGAGTTGGGAACAGGTGGATGTCTGTCATCAGGAGGAAATCTTTTTGAGGAATATGGTAACTTTTAAAACATTACTTGTGTGGCTTTTTCAATGTGTGCTGTGAAACATAAAAGCCTAGGAAATACATAGTGGTCATGTTCACTAAAAGGGACATGCAGAGTGAAGGTTTTGAAAGACCCATTCATGAACTACCTAATGGATTGTCTAGTGACTATGTTTTCACACTGTATCACTTCCTTCCTTGCAATTTTGGTGTCTTATCAACTCATCTTGGTGTCTCTTCTGCAGGAAGCTATTTTGCAAGGGATGCATCTTACTCTGACCACTACTGCACGAAAGAATCGAATAGCAAGATCATGTTCCTGGCACGGGTGCTGGTGGGGGATTTCACTCTGGGCAAATCTTCTTATGTTCGGCCTCCATTGAAGGATCAACACAACTTTTATGATAGTTGTGTGGACAACTTGTCAAACCCTTCTATCTTTGTCATCTTTGATAAGCAGCAGATTTATCCAGAGTATCTGATAGAATACATCAACCAGGAATTGGCTTGAAAGAGAAAAGGTGATTTTTAGAAGTTTTTTAATTAGGTAGGTGAGTGTCCAGAAACATTTATTCTCTATCCTTTCTGTGCAATAAATAAAAAAAAAAAGGGTGTTTTAGAATTCAAATCCTGTCTCCTATTCTTTAGAAGGTATGTTTCCCTTCATTAATAGAGACTTCTATAAATTTATTGAATTAACTGATAGCTGTAACATGAGGATTGGCTATGACTGACAGTTTTAAACAATATTTAGTTATTGTTTCGAGGATAGATCTTTACAAGTGCTTGTTGGTCAGAGGCTGTCTCCTTCTGTCTGGCTATCTCAGAATTTTATAAACCAAGTTTTTTTGAAATACCTATCTTCTGTAACCACAGACATTCAAGTTTTGGCAAACAAGCATCACAAAGAGTTTAAATCTTAAGTTGCATGTGGAATAGAAACAGTTATTTTCAGTTAGCAGAACTGGGTTTTTTACTGGGTTTTTCACTTAAAACAAGTAGCAAAGACATGAAGCATCCAGGTTTAATTTTAGGAGTTAATTTTCTTCCTGGTAGCTGATACTGTGTTTTGGATTTAGTATGAAAATAATGTTGATAAAACACTGATGTTTTAGTTGTTGCTAAGAATCAAGTGAAGAACTTTTCAGCTTTTCATGCTTTGCCAGCAAGAAGGCTTGAAATGCACAGGAAGCTGGGAGGGGACACGGCCAGGACAGCTGACCCAAACCATATGACATCCTGCTCAGTGTATGAGCTGGGGGCAGCTGGTGGGGAGGTGGTGATTGCTGACTTGGGGATGGGCTGGGCATCAGTCAGTGGGTACTGAGCATTCGCATTGTATGTAATGTGTTTTGTATCATCTTTTTTTTATTCTTATTTTCTCTTCCTTTTCTGTCCCATTAAACTGTTTTTATCTCAACCCATAAGTTTTTGGTTTTGTTTTTTTTTTCTTTTTCCTGATTCTTTTCACCATCCCACTGGGGACAGTGTGGGAGAGTCAGTGTGTAGCTGCGTAGTTGTTGGCTGTTGGTTGGCATCTCTGTCAAAATTTAATAAATGATGTATCTATTAATGACTTTCAGTGTGCTTACGAATGAGAGAGTGCTGGCAGGTGTCAGGGAGGAAGAATAGGAGGCAACTCACTCTGTCATTAAGAGTATCATACTAAGGAGTAAAGTGCACTGCTTGCACTGCTTGGTTAGCAATCCTCTGGTTCTGTGGAGCAACTTTAAGGTTCTCTGAACAGCTGTTGGGAAGGACAGTGAGTGACTGTGTCCCATTAGTTACAATGTCCCTTTGGTTGCAGGAGATACCTGTAATTTTTTACAATTTTACCTGTGTAATCAAATTGTCTTGGGACTTGCAGGAAAAACTGGGCAGTGATCTTCAGCCACAGAGCTGAAATCTTTAAAAATCCGAAGCTGAATATTTAATTGTTCCCAGCAAAGAAATGGTATTAGTCAGCATACCTTTATGCAGGTAATGAAAAAACCTTGAACTGTCAAGTATTTGTTAAGATTAAAGTTGCTGATGTAGAGACAGATGTTTTGTCAAAGCTTTAATGCTTCTAAGTGAGTACTTGTTAGGAATGGTATACTGCAAAAGCATTAAGAAATACTTTGTATGGGACAAAAAAAATGCTCATCTCTACCTGTATTCTAGCAGCACTTCCTTTTAATTCATCTGGCTGATGACACACAGGTGTACACAGGGTAAATGTTGCCTCAGAACTGTGAACTGGTAGCTCAGCCATGATTAGCTGCAGTATGGCTGTGCAGAACTCATTTTGTATGAACTGTAAAACTAGCAGCACAGTATATAAAGGACAACATTCCTATCTGTGTTTAAACCCAGTAAAACACAGGGTATTGAAAAGCAAATCGTCTGTATTCTTTCTTCTGAAAGATTTGTTACAGTCCCTACACTATAAACCTCATGATAGCAAATGAGATTTTCAGCAAATGGTATGTTCATTGAGGAAGATGTCAGTATATATGAAAGCTTTCATACCTGAACCAAATAAGATTTTTCTAATAAAACAAAACCCTTGTTCATCTACACATTAATGACAAATGAGAATACTGTAAAATGTCACTCTCTCTCTGAATGTAACCAGCATTTCCTCTAAAAACTGGAATAGCTAATGTTAATCTTTTGCCAAAAAATTGAAACAGTTTGCTATGCATGAAGTTCAATATTTTTTATAATATTTTTGATGGCAAGTATGTTTTTGAAAATTTTTTACTTCATTGTTGGAAGAGATGTGCAAGTCTTGTGTGTGTGTATGTGTTCAAGTAAATAACTTAAAATGGCTGGTTGTGTTACTTTGTCATCTGTTATTTCCCCATTGCACACCCAAAAAAAAAAGTTACCATGTTTTCCACTTTTGAAACTAGAGTGTTAGCTTCCTGTGTGTAGTAAATCACTCAAATTATTAAATTTCCTGTAATATTTTCTCTCTCTCAATACTAAAGGCACCATATTCTTTGGGTAGGGGAGTACAGATGTTTGGATTGCATTTGGAAATGAACAAACTAAAAGAGGTTTTTGCATCAAATGTGACTTACAACTTTGCTATGCCAGCAGTGCAGTATGGAGCACGGTAATTTAGGAACCCCTGACCCTCTTTCTGCTGGGATGGGTAGGTGCCTGGCAAGCAGCCGAGGTCAGCTCACCACACCATTTAAGGGGTTTTACCTGTAATCAGGTTTGTCGTGATATTCTGTCTAAATTTTGTAAGATGTGGGTGTCAAAATCCTGCACACCCAGCATAAAAATTTTTTGTACTTCTTTTTGTACTTCCAGCACAAAATCTGGGAGGGATGGCTGCTACAGTGGCTGGGGTTACTGGTGCATAACTGTTTTACAAGAGAATAGACTTCACAGGTCTAAGTAGTTCCCATGTGCTTCTTGTTTCAGGCCTGGCCACAAACTCATCTTTACTTGCAAAAATCCTAGCAACTTAGGGAATCCTTCTCCCTTCTTAAAAGTAGCCATGTCACTCAGCAATGTCGGTGACAAAAATCTTAGAGATTTATCAGACTTGTCACAGTCAGGAGACAGACAGCAGGACCAGTGCAAACCAAGCAATGAAATTAACAGTTTATAAGAGGGCTTTACTTTCTTTTAGCATGTTTACCACCGTAAATGCACAGGAAAATCTGATATTAGGTGAAGCTCTGTTCAAGATGGAAACATCATTTAACAAAGGGAAATGAGAAGATGGTCCTTTTGGAAAGTATCACACACACACAAAGGAAATTCTTCAGTTTAATGCCAGGTAAGAACAGACACTTCAAATTTGAAGCCAATGAAGCTTAATATTTTCTAGAATCCAGCTTAGTTTTTTTTAGGAATGCTACTTATAAAGTACAAAACTGTAAAGGTTTTTCTGTATCAACTGTCTGATAAAAATACCATTTTATATTGACAGCTTTCTGTAATCATTGCAAAGTCCTAGAGTATGTTTTTAATAGAAGCTTTTCTTTACCAAGCAGCCTTTGCTTTATGTCATCTGCCAGAGAATGACTAAGACCCTTTTGTGAAACAGACATGCCCAATTTTAAAGAAACTCAGAGCTCAGCAGTGCAAGAAAACACACATTGTTTCTGAGGAGGGAAATTCTTTTACATGTGCTTCCTTGTTTCTCCCTACAGTCAACTGCTGTTGACTGGAGCATGCTGTACCAGACATGCTAATAGTCACCATAACTGAAGGATAGGACGTTATGTTTTGATCTTGCAATGATAAAGCTAATGCTTTTTTTTAATTATTATTTTTTATTTTTTTATAGGCTTTGGTTTTGGTTTGGAGGTGGGTGGAGGCTTATGAATCCTTAAGCCAGCTCTGCTCAGGATCAGTTTGGTACCATGTGCTATGGGAGCACAGACACACTGTGGTTAACATAAGCTTCTGTTTTGGAGAGCTTTGAGTCTCATGTCCTGCTTTTTCCACCTGTGTGCTTCCAGGGGGGTAGAGCAGTGCCAGACCTCAAGCCAATTCACTCTTTAGGTATGTTGCTGCACCCACACAGCCAGAGCAAGGGCCAGCATCGTTAAGTATCCTGGTAAAATATCTATTCAGTGTATGGTGACTCTATCAGCAGCTGTTGTTTAAAAGGAAGAAATGGCTTGGGGCTTTTGCTTTGTTTCTGGAAAGTTGGCAGCCACCTTACTTTTCTAGCTGTGTCACTAGGCCTGCACATAAAAGAAAGGACAATGGACTTTCAGAAATATGACTTGTCCCAGAGCTGTAAAAATTATTCCTCTGTCCCATACCACTGTAAACTGACAGGTGAAAATGCCTAATACTTAAACAGAAAATCTTGCAGGACAGTTGGAAAAAAAATAAAATAGGTAGCACAGACTCAAGTGAGTTTACTTCCTCAGATACTGTCTGCATCAAACTGAGAAGCAGCTGGAAAAGCCTCCTGGTGCAGTTTCCAAGCCTGTGAAACATAATGCACAGCTGCAGGCACTGCAGTACTCCCAGTGAAGTCAACATGGTGTTCAAGATGCTAGTGCTCTGTTCAGGCCCAGAAATATGAGTTGTTAAACTACTCTACTTATTACTGACATTTTCGTGGATAAATATTGAGGATATCAACAGCATTCAGGCAGCTGTAGAAGAGTCCATACAAAAGCATATGGAAGAAAAGCACAAGCTTGGTTTAGGCTTGGAGTATCTAGTTGAAAAGGAAGCACACACAGACCTATTAATCCACATAAGGAAGAAAAACAGTAAAAAATTTTGAAGGGGCAGACAAGCCTTTGATAGCTTCCTGCTCTTTCAGGTATGTGAGAAGTATTTAGTTAAGGTCCATCCAACTTTTTGCCAGTTATGTACAGCTTCTATATAAGCTGTACAGAAAATCATCTGGCAGCACACTATTTTCAAGAGGGGAAAAATGGTGGGTAACATGTAGAAACAGTGTGTTGCTTTTCAGATAAATAACAATCACTCCATCAGTAATTCATATAATCAGTGTTTCTGTGAAAGGGCACCTCTGTTTAGCATGCCAGAGATGCTCCATGGAAACAGGAAAACTTCCAAGAGTTCCAGGGCAGTACTTCACCACTGCTACCTGTACAGTTCTGTTTTAAATAAATAAGAGTAATTCTTAAAAATCCCATGATAGAGAAAGAAAAAAAAAAAATCTTCCAGGAGCAAGATACAGTAATTTGATCAGTGTTAAGGCAGCATGTGAGAAGAAAGCAGCAAAAGGTTCTTGCCAGAGAAAAACTAGGGAACCAGCTATGGATCAGTGAGCAGATGGCTCCTTCCAGCAATCCTTGCAGTGAAGCTGAGCAGTCAGCCTCAGCCTCCTGCTGCCATGACACTTCTCTGTGCATACAGCCTAGTGAGATGCAGTACCTAAGGAAACCTCGAGCAAAATATATCAGCAGGCAGCAGGTCAGTGCTTGCAAAAAACCAAAAGCTTCTTCCATATATTTATGGTGCTAAGAGAATTTATGCTACTTATAAAAATGTAAAAAAACAATTAAAAAAAAAAGTGACCCTGAGACTAAGACCATCTCCCATCTTCTCCTACAGTTTTGTTTTACAGCTAGCCAACTTGTGGTGCCCACTGAAGGAATTTTATTTTTTTTTTCTGGTCAACTGAACACTGCTCTGTGATGCTCCACCAGCTGTGTGCTGATTGAAGGGGAATAAGAAAGCATGGAGGGAATGTAAAGAGTGCAAGTGCACTGTGAAGGTGCATGTGCCTAGGCAGTCAGCATGAATGGATTGAGGGTGCTGCTATACCTGGCAACCAGACAAGTTCCTTCCTGAGTGGACTGAGACACTTGGGATATGACCTCATCCAGGGTCACATTAGGAATCAAGATTGCTGCTGGGACTGATGGTCCTGGATCCCACTCCCTTACCATGGCTTTGGTGCATGAGGCACTTTTAATTTCCTTGAGTTGATGAGCTAGACAAGGATGGTGCTAACTGTAATTCTTGGAAAGGCCTCAACATGAAGAAGATGTTGTACCAACACCTTCTGATTACCCAAAAACCTCCTCCAGTCCTACTTTCTTTAAATTTGTACCTTCTTTTGCTCCACCTTTCCACAAGCATTCAGTAGCAGAGCAAAATGGCTGTTACCTCATTTCTTTGCTCTTAGCTACTCACTTAAATGGCAAGCAGAGGAATTCTTCATTCCTCTTCAGTTGATGCAGTGTTGTCAATCTGATTGTATTTCAAATCACTCACTTAAAAATCATGAAGAAGGTGCAACTGATTCTCCGTTACAGACATAGGGAGAGAATAAGCATTGTGCAGGATACTCAGCTTTGATTTTTAGTAGAGTTTGTGATCAAATCCAATGCACTGGATCATGGGCCTTCTGTTATAACCATGGTTCCTCTGGGGCTTCTTCTAGAGAAGAGACTTTTAAGTGCATGAGAATGATGTGTGAAATAATGAATTGTGATTAAAATCTATTGAAAATTGCATGTACATTTAACATCTGCTCCATTTATTGAACGTGACCACGAAGAAAGCAATCTCAAAGATGAGTAAAAAGAAGTGTAATGTAGAAAAGCAATTAAAAGTGGTATGCTTCTTTACAGATGGTGTTCACAGCTATTAGAAAACCACCAGAAAGACTCTGGAGCCCACGTCCCATCTAAAAAAGTGCCCACAGGTGAGCAGTGAGGCAGCACCTGCTGACCATCAGTGGGACTTAGGCTCCTACCTGTCTTTGGGGTTTTGAGAGATAGTTATACACAGTGGGCCACTGAACAAGGGGTCCAATCCCAGCAGTCTTCAAGATGTACATTTCCTTTTAGCGAGGTTCTAGGATTATGTAGACTCCATTTTTTGGTCCAAGTGTGGCTTTTGATTTCAGCTGCAAAGGGATCTGAAAGGGAAAAAGAGCATCTTATGTACAGTTGTTTGTATTCGTTTTTGTGAGTAAAACAAATCCCCACATACAGACAAACATTTTTGCTGGGGGACCAGTTCATGACAGGATTACTGTGGAGGCTGCAAAGTACTTGTTTTACAGCCAGCTGTTGTAGTATTATATTAAATAGAATTTACAGCCAGAGGCTGTGGTAGTGGTTGCCCAGGTAGACTGTAAAACTGAACAGAAAGAAATTAACCCTGTAAACTCTAGAGCTGCTGAGTGCAAGTGCAATGTCTACAGCAACAGGCATTTACCGAAGTGCTAGGATCCCACAAAAGAGGTACACCCACTCTGACCCTGTTTAAATCCAGATATTTTGACAGTAGTCTGCTCTCCTCTAAGACAGGGCTGTGTAACTGCTCATTCTGATGGAAAAAACACAAAGGTTAAATCATATCTTGACTAAAACCTGGAGTCCAGGCCCCGTGTCCCTTATTATGGAAGTTACTCCAGCAGTTTTCTCAACCGAGTTAGCAAAGGCAAGTCAGTTGTCTTGTCAGGAAACACTGTCAGCTCCTTGAAGTTGACAAGCATGCCCTTTAAGCCTTTGGATATACAAACCTCAGTTTCTGGGCAGGTCTTAAATTGAAACTTCTGCAAGATCCTCAGCAGAGTAATTTTTGTCTCCAGCAAACCCATTTTCATGCCAATGCAGCCACGGGGTCCTGCCCCAAAGGGCAGGTATGCAAAGGGATGTCGTTCCTTCTTGGCCTCCTCTGTAAACCTAGAAGGTGCAAAGATGGTGCAAAGAAATGCTTTTTGCTTCTGATTCCATGCTTTTACTTTATATATCAAAAGGTGGGTATTTTAATTGGTCTTAATGGACAGGCCAAGAGGGTTGTTGATATATTATGTCCTGATCAGGCTGACACACTTAAGTAAACAAGTATTGACTTATGGCCATCAGCCTTTGTCAGCTGGTCATTCTGGGAGAGGACATTAGTAATACATTAGTATTACTTCAAATCTGTCTTTAATGACTTGTCTTCATTTGATGGCCATGATCAGAAGAGTAACTTCAGAGGCAGACATGCTGTGTAGACCTTTGCATGTATGAGGGAGAGGTAACAGTGAGGTGGAAACTAACAGGCTGCAATGTGGATTAACTAAAATCAGCAAGAGCACTTTCCTACTGTGCACCATAGGTGCAATCCTGGAGGGTCTCTTTGAAGGTTGCAAGAGGAGATGGCATCTCACGGGACTGGACAGGCCAGGGAAGCCAGTTATTACAATTTAGTACAGCCATTCTTTCTACTCTAGGCCCAAAGAGACCAGGTTCCCTGTTGGGAAACTGAAATTACAGACAGCTCTGCTCATAGAGCTGAAGTACCTGAGTCCAATGTGGCAGTCTGTATGCAGATCTGCATCAACAAGCTAGCTTATTAACCCATTAGAGATTAGCTTCACACACACACACACACACACACACACAAGGAAGAACACAAAATTCCTATTTGAACAGCAGTTGAAATGAAATAAAGTAAAATCTGTTTGACAACATCTGCAAAGACAGATGTCTACTGGACAGAATATGTACAGAATATGTACAGTCAGTGCAAGTTCTTAGGGCTGCATAATAAGTAAGGTGAGGCTCACCCTGGCCTGTGCTGAGTCAAAATGGTTTCTTACAGCAAGAAAAGCTTTATAGTGATTATATCACCCTGGAAATTTACATAGTCCTCCCATGTCATAAAGTATTTGAGCTGTTCTGGAAGTACAGATACACTTTTCCAGTTCTGTATGTGGATAAAGTTTCTTTCCTTCATGTATATGGTCATCCCTGAAAAACTCTCATCTCTTTGGATACAGTTAGCAAGAACTATAGACTGCTAAGGCACAGAGAATTCATGCAGAGTAGAAAGAGATGAGAGGTAATACAGGCTATTTCTAGGTTTGGAAAAAAATAGAGGTGTATATTTCTGCTAAACTCTTCACCATGTTTAGATATCTAAATAAGATTGGGTTACTGCTGCAGAAAGTACTATAGAGGTCCATAATTTGAGACTGAAGGACCATTAACTCATGTACTGAGCACTGTTGTATATCCCATGCAAACAGGTTAATGCAATTCTTGCCTTGCTCACCCCCATATATTATTCCAGTAAATTTAGATTCTCTCTTGTATTATTCCTGAAGCAGATTTTACAACAACATATTAGAGAAAAAAAGGCTGCAGCTGAATTAATTTAATTTTTATTAGAGTGTTATTTTACAATTCCTACTAACATAACCAACTGATACAAGCTGAGGAAAGTGTTACTAATGATTCTTCCTTCCCCAGGGAAATTTCAAAAGAGAATTAATCTCAGATTCATCACAAACAGCACCATATGAGTCAAGGCAACTGCAGCCCCCATGATATATTTTACCCTGTGATGTTCTTTGATACTACACTTAAAATGGTGAACAAACAATTAAGACAGCATTTCTAGATAAGCCTTGCTAAAAAAAGAACTACCCCAGACTTCTAGTTATTTCCAAAATTCCTCCCCAGCAAAAGCTCTGGACTTCTTTAACCCTGGCATTGCTATTCTTCATGACCTAAGGTGCCTCACAGAGTTTATGCCAAGATTTGCTCCAAAAGGAGCACTGGGCAAACCCATCTACATGATACCCGTATGGTCTTACTGGCCAAGATGGTTCTGGGCTGCCTGCCTCACACTCAGTTGTTTGTGGAGCATGTATTTTTTATCCTAGTAGACTTTTCAATATAGTGGTAGCTTAAAATGCAGCAGACTACAGAACAGCTTAAAACAGAGATGCCCATTAAACTAAATTGTGCTTCCACACACCACCATATCAAGCTGAAAGTCTCCCTGTAAGCTCAACTCAGCATCTGTAAGATAGGGCAGGGTACCAAACCACAAGTTGCCAGTGCCTTCCTCCAGCTGAAGAGGACAAATGCTCCATGTGAAAGTACACCTTGCCAAGCAGAGCTAAGAACCCAGGATCAAAACTTATGGACTGAGAACAAGTTTCCAGCAGGAGATGGGATATGTTCCCCACTTGCAGTGTACCCACACGATTATAAGATCTCAGGTGAAAAGATGCTCTAAACCACCCAGAAGCTTCATGAGTTTCTTGGGTACCTCTGTGCCAGTGAATATACCATCTCACTTCAGAATTTCATTTTCAGCATTTGATTTGGAAACAAGTTTGAAAACCTACAGCACGTTTCAACCTTGACCAAACCTTGCACCTTCTGTTGGAGGCACCACTAACACCACTTGTCTGATTTGGTAGAAATAACATATTTAATAATCTCGATTAAACTGTGCTCCTCTTAGTGGAAATACTGCTTTGGAGGAATAGTGGGTGACTGTGGCTATGAGGGAGCTGCAGGATCTGGTGTCTCCATTGTTTCTCTCTAACATGTGGAACAGCATTTGAAGCAGGTCATTGATCTGAACAGACCCAGATAAGAACTTCCACCTAAGAATAGAAAGCACTATACCACATACCTCTCAGGAATGAATTTCTCGGGCTCTGGCCAGAACTCAGGGTTGTGGTGGAGATGTCCAACTGCAGTTTCAATAACAGCCCCGGCAGGAATATGCTGCCCCAGCACTATGCAGTCTTTAGCTGCTTCCCGAGTGAACCTGGAAGAGTGTGATGTATCCCACATGATTAATAAAGGTAAACAGACATCAGGAGGGAAACTATAGAAGTTCAATCAGTTCAGCTAGACTGACCCCACAATTCTGGGAGTAAGACTTTCCCAGAAGATAAATACAGCAACAATTGCTGATCATAATGTCTTCTCAGGTTACAATCCTCCCCATCTAGAAGCATGCAACTCCAACCCAGCCAGCTAACTTTTACCCTTTTCACAGCAAAGGATTTCTGGTTGCTTGTGGTTTTCCAAAATGTTAACTGTTAAGCTGCAATTTTGCTGCTAATGGTGGTTTTTGGACTCATTTTTAATGAAAACTGCAGATGAAATATGTCAGTCATCTCTAATACCTGGCAGAAAGAGTATGCCGAATTTCCTTCAGGAAAAAAATAAATATAGGTTTTGAGTTTATTTATTTTAGAAGCTCCCTCACATTGGGACAGCACCTGAAACTTAGCAAGGGAGGATTTTGATGTTAGGGCTATGTGTTCTTCTGCTGCTGCTGCTACAGAAATACAACCAGTTCACAAGCCTTGGAAAACTGCCTTTCACATACACTCATCAAAGCAGGCATGACGTTAGCAATGAAAGTCTCCAGTTTCCACCCACCCTGTGGTGACAAGTGACAGAGTAGGACTGTCCTTAGAAACCTCATCATGACAGTAAGACTGAGAAAAGCCACCTGCCAAAGCTGAGCTTGGGTCTGTAAACCTTGCAAAAAACAGTGTGAGGGTGGGCACGTGGGGTGGCAGATCCTGATCTAGATCATTTGGTGCACAAGTGGTTGCACCTGGATCAGCCCAGATCCAGGTGGGTGCTCTGCTATATATATATACAACCTAGGAGCTATTCCCTGGCACCAGGTGTGATCACAGGGGAGAGATAATGTGCAGGAGCTTCCTTTGCTGTTTCCCAAATTGTGCCTGTGAAGTTGAACAAATATTTCAGTTCCAGGGCTGTCAATCTGGTATCATTACAGGAACATATCCTTTTCTCACTGTCACCTGTCTCTCTCTCTCATAGGTAAATAAACAACAGAGGCTTCAAACCTGGAACAAACACTGACATGCTAAAAAACACATCGACAAAGCCATGCTTCTCATCCTTACATGAACTTGGTGATAGTGGAAGCAAATTCTGGGGAAGAAAGTTCTCTGGCTAGTAAGTTCATTTAAAAAAACAAAAACAAAAACATAACAAACAAACAAACAAAACCACCAAACAAAACAAACAACCAAACCAAAACAAACCCATCAAAATCACAATTCATTTTATAAGAAGCTTGGCTGCTACTGAATTTTCCCCTAACTCAGAATTTTCCTTGTCATAGTAATTAGAATCTTTCTGAGGCACTGGGCTGTCCCATCCATTCCACATCCATCAGAGTAAAAAGCCCGATCAATAAACACCACCAACACCACCAATTGAAACTTCAGAACAACTTTGCTCCATTCTGATTCTTCCCTCTGGGAAACACTGATTTTTTTCCCAGTTTTTCAGATGAAAATCAAAGATGCATGACACTTTAACTGGCAAAATAATGTCCTCTAATACACCATCTATAACATAGTAAAGCCCACTCATCTCATAAAGCAGCAAGTACCTTTGAATTTTACTCTCTGAACAATCTTGCAGGTGTTTCAGGTTTTTGCTGTTGGGAGGCAAATTTTGTAAAGACTCTCATAGCAAGCTCATCTTTGGCTCCTTCTCATTTTTCACTGGGCTTTACTTTTTTGTGAGAAGCAGTACAACTGGCTGACCACTTTGAAAAGTTCCATTCTTTAGGTTTGCATTGATGCTTATGATGTCTCAGGAAACTGCCACTCAAAGAGTTTTCTAATTTCTTTTCTCCTTTTTTTTACTTCATCAATCTGACTTAGTGAAATTATTCTCGCAGGAGTTGGGGTAAAACTTTCAAAATGTAGCCATTAGCTTAGCTGTATTAGTATCACACAGTACTAAGGTCAAAACAGTGAGAGCCAAGTTAAACACACATGGAATAATACACTTTCTGAATTCATAACTTTTCCACTGATCAGGACATTAATGACCACCAGGCAAGGGTAGGTCTTTGCTCTGTATCTCCGATGCCCAAGAGATATGGAAGCAGCACCATCTGTCTTTCTGAGGCCAGTCCTGCTGCAAAATTGCTCCATCCTCTAACCTTGAAGGGATGTGAAGAACAGTGATGAAACAATCTTGGACAGTCTGCTGTAAAAATACTGCTTTAGAAACACCAGTATTTGCCAGATTTTTTTCTTCAAAAGCCACAATATATCTTTCAAATGCACAGGCAGTATTGATGTTGGCACAGAAACCAAGGGCATGTTCATCTTCCAACAGCAGATTTCTATTTTATAGAGCTAGGGATCTACCATGTAGAATAAGAAAGGGAAAAAAAATGGTACCTGAATGCAGGTGGGTACAAGCGCAATGTCTCTGCAATCACCATGTCCAGATAAGGGAGTTCTTGTACATTTTGGTAATCAGGGACCATCTGAAAAGACAGGAAGAAAGGAACAACTGCATTTTTTCACATTGAAGTGCCAAACCTGTCTCAGATTAGCTTTTAAATAATCTATTTTTACTGGGTATTTTTCCTGTAGAACTCGATGTCTCATCTAAAACAGTAAATGATAAAATTACACAAAAATGTGGGCAGTAATTAAATATGTGTATAACATTCCTATCATCGTCAAAATGCTTTGGTGTGCAGCCCAACTGAAAATATAATAATAAACCAAATTATCAGGCAGCATCAAAACCAGGGCATTACAGAGGGCACTAATAACTACAACAGAGCTATTGCTTAATATATCCACTAAAATCTGCAGAGGACCCTTGTTTCTTCTCAAAGGCAAGAGGGTGGCAGACCAGGAGCCCTTTGTTCACAAGAAATGGCAAGTCCTTCAATTCAGTGTTGGGGGCAAACCCTTTGCCCTTTCCCAGTTATAGAAACAGAGCAAAGTGCCAGTGCTGTGATGCCTACAGAGGAGTGGGAGATGGCACGGGAAGAAACTGGCACCCCGATGAGGAATGGCACGTGGTGACAAATTGCTCTGCTGAGTAGAGAGGCTGTGGTAGAGCTCAAATCCCACCTGGCAGGGTTGCAATCATGCCTGGGGAGAAAAGTCTGTTTCCTCCCGTGGCCATCCCTCGTGTGATGCTGCTGAATTTTCCATGTCAGGCAAAGCCTGAGCCCATGTTTTCATAAGCCTACAAAACCACCCAGCCCTTGACAACCAGTGGTGGGCATGAAAACCCAAACAGGGTTGTAGCTCAGAAGACTCTGGCCTCTGACAGGCAGCAAACACACAGTGAAAGACACCAAACCATGGACTGCCCGCAGACACCAAACTAAGTGCACCGACAACCAGGTAATTTCTCCCAGTTATTTTCCTTGGAAAAAGGACATTTTCCCTGTCTTGTCCAGTGCTTTCAGCAGAGGGCAGCCAAAGTACATCTAATAACCTCACCAGGAAAGAGTTTTGTTTTAAATTAGAGCATCTCCTAAGGACTGACACAGAGTAAATTGGAAAAAAGCACAGACGTCAGACTAGACTAAACCTTTTATGAAGATTTGGGGCCCCTGCCGTTCACAAAGGGGGCTGGATTCCATCCTTCCTTTATTTACTACAGCACTTTTCATGTATAATGCATATTTTATTGAATTTTCATGCAAAAACATATGGCACATACTGAAAATACTAAGCAGAGAACAACTCCAGATGGTATGCAGAAAAGGCGTACAATAGAACGAGGATACCTTGCTGGATTAGGGTATCCCACTTATTCAGCACTAAGCCACCATGCACCATTTCACATTAAGTGATCTTTTCTACAAAGGAAATAGATACATTCTATTATTCCCATTTCTTGGCTCAGGAAAGAAAAGCACAGAGAAAGTAATTTGCACAGGCTGAGCAGGACCAGTGTGTCAGCTCCTCTGTTAGGGAAAAAGATGCAACTCAGCTTGTCAATAGATGAAGTATTTTGTCAGTATATGTCAAATATTATCAATACAGGAAGCATAAACTGCACTGACAGCCTTTTATATTGCAGTAGTGCCTGCTAACTCATACCTTTGGCTTCAGTTGATGTGATGGTGGTTATCAGACAAAGGACCTGGAGACTAAAAGCCACAAATGGCCACAATGTGATGAGAACCACAGCTGAACGCTGTTTGAGAAGCTGTGCTCCTGTAGTCTGCATAGCTAAAACCAAAGACAGGAGGATGAATTTTATCATCTTTGCTTTGGAGAAAAGGATCCAAGGGCTCCCTGATTTCGCATGGGAAATCAGTAGCAGAGCCTGGAAATTAACTGTGATCAGACTCAAATGTCAGGCCTTCATGGCAAAACTGTCCCTGCTTCGTGACCATGTCAATGTTCCAAGCTTGATGCAAAGGCATGCTGTGGTGTGTATTAATTTTTTCCTGCTAATTTTACATCTCTTTCAGAACTTTCCTCTGTCCTTTTTTTTTTTTTTACTGGTGTTGCACAGCTCTTTCAATCCTGGGTCAGCATCTGAATCCTGTCCTTCCAATTTCTCTGCTTTCATGGCCAGGATGGCTCAGTGAAGACTTCAGGCTCGGAGTAAATGAATGGTGGAGCCAAAAGCACACCATGATGTGTTTGATTCTCTGAGCTGTACTCTTTCCACTGGGCCTTCCCATCTCTCTCATAATCCCACTACTTACTTCTGGAGTCAATAATTAAGATAATTACATGGTAACCTGATATAATAAGTATCCACTAAATCAAACCATACATCAACAAATAATATAGCACTAAATTATGGGACTTTTGATTTGCTCTTTCAAATGGCTTCTATACCTTCAGGGGATTAGCAGTTCAGAAAACAAAACAAAGGTGCAAAACCAGCTGATTTTCCTTAGAAGAAAATTCCTCTTGCTTACATAAACTAAAAGGGGTCAGTCAAATGGCAGCACAGTGAACTCTGCTATCGTGAGCATGGCAGATACATCAGTCACTTCCTACGTCAGATGCAACTTAATTATTGGCACTTCCATGCTTTTAGCATCAAAGTAGCTGGACCTAATTTAGTAGTTGTTTGCAAGGTCAGACCTGTGGCTGAGTAAATTACACACCAGCCAAGTATCTCTACTTAGGAAGGACAGTTTGTTGCTTTTTTTTCTCTTTCAGAGAAAATATTTTTCATTTGTTTTTCCACTCCCTCTCTTCAAAATATTTCTTTAGCCAAGCACATTTCAAAGGAACTTAAATATGATTTTCTCCCCTAAATGTCCCTGTTTATTCTTTCAACTTCTGGCAGTTTTGCTGAGGTGGGGGGTGTTGTTGTGCAAAGCTGCCCCTTTAACCCCCTGCAAAGAAAAAACATCTACATTGCCTCATATGCAAGATTGGGTGTTTTTTCATTAAGAAAGTGATTCCTTTCTGTAACAAGTAAAGATGTGGGGGTTGAAAGAAGGCACCAAATTGAATGTAATAAAACATCCTATATTTTAATTTTGCAGCCACTACTGTGCACAGCAGTTTGTCTCATGCATTGCACAGCCTTCTAGTATCTCTTCCTGTTGAGATGGAAGTGTAATGGCCATGTAACAACATCTTGTGGCATTTCTGAGCATCCATGTTTTCCTGGTTTGATTTTTGGAGGCGTGGTCATACACCCTCACCCATCCCAGAAGTTCAATCACTTCTAAGGTCCAGAAAGCATTCTAGTTTAGCCTTTATGAGTGACAGCAAATCCTAGGCCTCTATTCATTAAAAAACGGTAGAAAACTAATTCTTCATCCCACAGAGAACCCTGAGGTGAAGTAGCAGCAGTGCTTATAAAATTGCCTGTGTGCTACAAAGATGATGAGTGTTTTAATCCCCATGTAAATTCCAAGAGAGATAAATGTCTTCAGATCCACCCCTGCTTTTCAGTATTGGCTTTAGCATTTTCTAGACAGGCAGGCCTATTTTTTGCCACCGCCCTCAGTTAACTTTTAATTCCTCAATGAACACGAAAGGAATCCAAGTGCTGACAGGAGGGGTCTGGCCAATCATTCTGCTGTAGTTTGAGATGTTACTGTTCCCAGTTGCTTGCTCCTCTTTACTGGCTGTGGTTAGCATCACCAGAGCCAAGTCAGCAGAAGGCAACATATGCCTGCACCTCAGCTGCTTCCATACAACGTCCAGCATGAACCCATCTTCAGAGACAGTTTAAGACAAGGTACTAACTTCTCCTCAAAGTAGCTGACAAGCAAGGCACAGATCCTCCTTTACCACCTCTGTTTTGGGAATGGTAATCCAAGTACACACCAGTGACTAAGATTTCCATTTATCCTGTTGGTCATGGTCTGGTGGTGCTCAGCAGCCAGAAATGGAAACAAACAAACAAACAAAAAAAAAAACAAAAAAAAAAAAAAACCAAAAAAAAAACAGAGAAAATTTTGCACTGCTGACAGAGTGTGACGTGCACCTGAAATCAATTTGGAAGCAGAGAAGGCTGCAGAGACCACATTCCTCATAACAAGCACTGCTGAGTCATGGCCTGAGACTGGACTGGCTGTGGTTTCTCAGAAATCCAAATCAAATGCCTCATGGGCAGGTGTAACTGTGACAATGTTCACGTCAGAGAGAAGATGTGCAGATCTGGTTAAGTGCAGATGCAGATCCATGAGTTATCTGTCTATGCATAGCTACACAGTCCCCCAAAATGAAGACTTTGGATGGCAATAGGATAGGAGGTGGTGAGTCAAAAACAAGCCAGCATCATCCCTGGTGACTACCACCCACCCCTGTTTCAAATTGCCAAAAGAGGTATTCAGACCACAGCCATAGCTAAGATTCACAAACAGGTCAATAACAGTTCTTGATCAGATGGATCAAAAGTGCTGATAGATCAAAGAATCTGCCTGGGGCTTTACCTCTCTGTAGTCACCTCTAGGAGCTGCTCATCCCCTAACAGAACTAAAGCCTGTGTGACATGCTTAGACTGTGAGCAAGGAGAGAAACACAGGAATACTATGTAAAGTGAGGGTTACCCCATGAGAACCTTGATAACAACTATATCAAGAAAGAAAAGGTTAGAGATAGTACAAAAATGCAGCTGGAATGGAAAAAGGGGTGGGATAGTTCAACAGGCACCTATCTTTAACTTGCTTAAAGAAAGCTTGCCTCGTGTTTCACCACTTCCATGCCAACACGCTGGAATACCTGTAAAGCACAAAACTAAATCCTCCTTACAATGTCAGACAGAGGAATAAGGACAAAGTTGACGAGGCAGAATTTCTCTGCCAACTGTATGTTGCCATTTCCAGTGACAGAGGCCTACAGGAAGGGTATCTTCTGACAAAATATTTAGTTATTGGCAGTAGAATTAAGAACAAGGTTCAGGAACAACAAATAGGACAAACAGCCTGATTTCCAGATTAAGATGTGGCAGCAAGAGGCTTCCTGAGGTGCCTAGGATCAGGAATCCTTACAGCACACCTTGGTAGCCTCCCCAGCAGCGTTGTGCCATCTCACATGCTCTCAGAAATGAAGATTAAAGCAAGTCCCCAGCCCCATTCCCTCATGCCTCTTTCCCCAGGTGTAAGAAAATACTATCCAAAACACGTACACCCAAGCTTTGCCTTTATTTCTTTATTCCACATGGGTTACCTGCCACCTCTCTCATCTTCCTGGGTTGTCATTCAAATGGAAATGCAGCATGCAGGCTCTCACCCCAACCTCCAGTGGGTGATCACTGGGTTTGGGAGCATTACTTTGCTCAGTGAGGCATTTCCCAGGCTGCAACAGCACTCAGCATTTCAGTGAACTCAAACAAATTCCTCCATGCTCCTCCCAAAGACCGTGAGTGCCAAAGAAATTCAGCATTACAGCTTCTTGTTCAAATAATCTTCCGGTCACCCTCACACCTCCTCCAACTCCACCCTTCACGTTCTGATGGACCTCTCACTGGGTCCATCACCATACAAGTCATGTGAGCAGAGGCAGGTGTTGACTCGTAGGCCAAGTTCAGAGGTGGTGGGAAAGGACGGGGCACCAGTTACGCTTTGGTAACCACATTACACGCAGACCTTGCAGCCAAATTCCCTCCTTTACTTTGGTGCAAATCCACACAGCTCCCTGGGGATGTATCAGTGTAAGGGAAAGGAAAATGTGGTTCAAAGCATGTACCCAATGGTGCTGGGGAAAGAGCCAGGAAGTATAAGATTACATCAGTCTTGACTCTCTTTAATGTTACTCGGCTTTTTGAATCAAAGATTTCAGCTTCTGACAGAAGACAGACCTGAAATACTGTCGGTAGCTTTCTCGGTGCTAAAACAAAGTCTTCGTAGCATTGCTGTTCACAAGGAAACTTCTGTGAGATAAAAATACTTCCTGAAACTGAACAGTGTCCCCAAACCAAACAGATAAACACAAAAGCTGCAACCAAAACAGTCAGAAATTCTCTTCCACCTACATTACTACTGACACATGGTGATCAGCAAGAACAGAACAAATGCCATCAGGTAGAAGGTCTGGAGGAAAAAAAAGGCAGGAAAAGAGAAGAAAATCACTAAGTAAATTTTCTATGAGGCAAGCTACAAATGAAAAGAGAGCAGAAAAATCTTGGTTTTGTAAAGTTGCTGACTCTACCTAGTCCCAGATTCCTGTGCCAAGAGAAGTGGGTGGCTTAAAAGTGAATTAAAAACTGCAAGTGAGACTGGGTGCCTTGGGCTTTCCTGAAGAAAGAGGTCCCCAGTGTGCTGACAGTGCTCATTCAAGAACCTTTTAATACACAAGTACCCTCAATATACTGTTTTGGTGGGTTTCATTGTTTGGTTTTGTTGTTGTTGTTGTTGTTGTTTGACTTAGGCTTGGTAGGGAAGAGTAGCTCCTTTCTAGACGTGGCTCCCTACCTGTATGAGATGCCAGTCTCACTCCAGCTCTTTGAGAATTTGATGTAAGCCCTGGCTGTACACTGTAGCAGGGTAAGCCCATCAGAGGCATGGAGACTGCCTGTTTCTCACCTCCTTAAAAACCAGTCAGCCCCTCAGTTCTATCCTCAGCCTACTGAGGCTTGAAAGTAACTCTTTCTACACTTGTGTGACACAATCAAAATTTCTACTTGGGTGGCAGAAATGCTGAATGGTGAAGGATCCCGGTGGGAGGGAGGCAAAGAGGAAATTAAACATGAGAAAGGACTGCCAGAGGCCCAAAGGGCTGAGAAAAAGTATTATAAAACTGGGGTAGGTCTGTCCGAAGGGCATGTCACCAGTCCAAAGCACATTAAGCACTGAAGTTTGTGCAAGGATTAATCCTTCCCACTATAGAAGTGTCCCTTGGAGGCTGCTGCAGATCTACAGGAATAAAGAGAAGGAATTTTTTTCCCCTCGCCACAGACATCCATGGTATCACATAAAAGCTGGATGATTTAATTTAATCATTCCTCCTGCAGCTAGTATTTTCTGTATGGAGGTGATGTTGCTTCGAATGCATACAAAAGGTTCATGTGTTTAGTTTAACCAAATGTTCATTTCACCATGTTAGGTGTCAGCATGAATTTTCATGCTGCAAATAGAGGCTATCAGATGTGCCGTGTAGTGAGGTCCTCTTTGGTAGCTCTTCATCTCTATGGCCTCATATGTTTGGCAACCTCATGGATTGAGAAATTACTTAGCCCCAGGCATGAAGTATGTGGAGATACAACCTACAGAGCACAGTTCAACCTATGAGGAGAGCAGAGCTTCACACAAAATTAATTATTTTTTTAATTCGTATTTCTGTTGATACTTAAATATGGGCTTGAATTAGTGGCTGCTTAAGTCATTGGCTTCAGCAGCTGCTGGATGCCACCTTTTCTGAATTAGTAAGCAGGCAAACCTTCCTAGCAAAGGAACTGCAAGATTCTCCCATCACTCAGTGTAATTATTATTTTCTCTGACAAAAGCAGACCATTTTTAATACCATGCAGCATTTATGTAGTGCCTGATGCCTTGAAAACATTTTATGTACATTAGGTGCAGTACTATAATAAAACTTTGCCTCTCCATAGTTGTTTTTCCCCTGAGGTTCACGAAGCATTTAACAAACAATAATTAGTTGGTCATCTTCCAAATGCATGTGTGAGGTGCTCCTGATGAATACTCCCTCCCCATACACAAGGGGCCAGCAGAGATGCTGAAGACTGAGGCCAACAATTTACATCTTCAAGAGTTTAGCACCCACCAACTCCATGATTTTTTTTTCAGCATCAGTGTGACTCCTGTGACAAAACAGGCAAATACTGCTCCAATGAATAGATTTAAAATGACCAAAAAAAGAAATCCATTGCATAGCACTTAAATATATCTTAAACAAAAAGGAGATTTGTTTGTTTTTAGCTGCCAAGATCATAACTTAGGATGCCTGTCCTTGAGAAACTGATGGTACTAAAAATACAGAAAGGAAAGTTTTTTGGTGTGAGAGCTCCAATTCTTTGCTGGAGACTTCTGAACCTCCTACCTAATATAGATGCAATCAACAGGAAAAATCCACATCTAGTCCTAGCTCCACAGTGTAGCATATGGCCTTTCTACAAGTCATGAGGGGAAAGTTTATTCCAGTAGAAACTTCTCACATTTTTGCTGAAAATATGAAAAAGTCAAGAAAGAGGGGGAAAAAAACTTCTGACCAAAGCTATTCAATACTTCTGCCTCTTCTGCTCCCTCTGGAAAGGGCTGACGGTCTTGGCTACAACAAAGCAATTTACAAGTGCTATGTGAAAAAACTTGGTAGCACTTCAAACAGCTTTTGTGTTTTCTCCCCTGAGTACACAAGAAGGATCTTTTTTTTTTTTTTCAAACCCTGTATGCCAGTCCAAAACCCACTACCCCCATCTCTGTGGGAAGCTGGCTGTAAGTAGGGGTGTCTTCTACCATGGCATCCTGTAACAAACCTCTCTAGATATTCAGATAAAGCTGTCTGAGAGGAATCCTGGCAGATTCCCATTCAAGGATTTCTTTCCTTTTCTTCCCTTATTCCATCTCTTCTCCATCTGGGATTGCAGAAATCTCCCTAAGCCTGTTCACGCTTAGATTTAGTGAAGCCATCATGGTGTCATGTTCTGGCACTGATTTGTGTCTTTGCTTTCCTTTACCCTTTGTATAGCAGCATGGCAAGGCTGTCCATCTGTTTATGATTTCCTTCACACAATGACTTGGTCCTGATTACACTGATAGGCACAGTAGGCTATTTGAGGGCCAACTGGACCTCTGTAATGACACTCAAACTGTACCCAAATTGTGGGAACATTTCCAAAAAATAAAAAGGCCAGGGGAAAAAATCAACTGAGACCTACCCCAGGAAAGCCTTCCTGCCTTTAACTCCAAGAATCTAATTTTTTTATCTGGATTTTTTTTTTTTTCTATCATCAGTTTCCAAGAGAGCCACAAAACCAGAAGAGAAGAAAAGAAACCAAGACCTGGGTCTTTCTGATGTGTAGAGATGTGTATTGGAAAAGATTATAAAGATCAGTATTCAGTTCAGGAGGCCACTTTTTTTGTGGTCTCTTTTAGCACAGAATCACAGAGTCAGAGGAATTGTACCAGTCTGCACCACCTGAGGACAGACCTGGGAAATGCAGGCATCTGGGGGGCACTGCATACACCCACAGGTCAGGACCCCCTCCAAGTTCACTGAAACACTGGCCCTCAGGAGAACTCAGGAGTGGGGGGGAGAAAAAAACACAACTCCAAAAGCTGCAGGAAAAAGTCAGAGGGTCAGCAGTGAGAAAATACAGAATTCATTTTTAATCTGAAGGAGGTAATTTCTAGCATGTTTTGGGATGATATAAGACTTTACAGGGAAGGCAAATGGAAAGTATTGCTCATGATTTCTTCTGCTTAAGAGTAAGCTGTTTCAGCCTTTATTTATTTATTACCTCACAGTCCCACAATGATCCTGGTGTGAAGACCAATTTGCTGTGCTTTCTCTCTTGCTTCTCAAATATATTTTTCCTTCTTGAACCTGACCCTTTCCTGTCTCAGTGCTCAACCACCTCGCTCATGTACCTCTGTATTTCCCAATATAACTTTGTTATTATAATTCATAGAATCACAGAACCACAGAATGGTTTGGGGTGGAAGAGACCTTAAATATCATCTAGTTCCAAGACCCCTGCCATGGACAGGGACACCTCCCACTAAACCAGGTCACTCAAAGCCCCATCCAACCTGGCCTTGAACACTTCCAGGGCAGGGGTATCCACAGCTTCCCTGGGCATCCTGTGCCAATGTCCCACCACTTCCAGCTTTCCCGTAGGCCCCCATCAGGTAGTGGAAGGCTGCTATGATGTCTCTTTTGAGCCTTCTCTTCTCAGGATGAACAACCCCAACTTTCTCACCCCGTTTTTGTAGGAGAGGTTATTCCACACACCTCCCCCCTGTGCTCTCATCTCACTTATGGCTACACTATTTTAATACCCAGTATGTAAACCTTTCTTCTCCTTTTCCAAAGTTCTATCCTGCATCAAGTTGCAAAAGCTCTGGGGCACAGGGGATCCCAGCCACAAGCATACCTACCTTGATTTGACCCACAAAGTGCCACATTTGTTGAATCATGAAGCACAAAGAAAGCACTTTTAAGCTAGAAAAATGCACAAACCACAGCATTCTGCAGGGGGTTCACTAGCAATTTCGCCAATATAAAATACCTACTAAAAGATGGTACCCTTTGTCCTTTTTAGCACGAAGTGTGACACAAAGATCTACAGATATCTGTACATGGGCTAATTTGTGAGGAGGAGTTTTTGGAGAGTACAAAGATGGAGCACAGCTGTAGGCTTTTCCTACAAAGGGCCTGTCACACACACAAGAGCAGCTAGGCATACTCAGAGTACTACCAACCCCAGTCACTCAAACATTATGAGTGAGGCCCCACCATACTTAGAAATTGGCTGGAAAACACATGAGACTTATGACAAATAATATTGTGAACTTCATTTGTCTTCTGGCTTCTGAACCAGGATTCATGTTTTTTAGTCTTACCTTTTCAACTAGAAGCCTTTTTCCTTTTTTTTTAATTGGTTGTTTTTTCATTTAATAATAATGAAAGACCAGATTCTTGTTATACACCTGACTTCAGCATGGAATGATTTGACAGAAGACAGAACAAATCCCAGAGAGTTGCAGTGCAATGGCAGCATGCTGGTAATATTCCACTTACAGAGCACCATGGGCCATCCCTGCCTGCCCTTTGGCCATCTGCTGCTAGTGCTTGCCTAGAATCACACAGATTCTTTTTTTTTTAAAGACTGGGACCTTCGAATGAAAGAACATCACACAAACATGAGCTGCCCCTTAGAGTGTCCACAGTTTTGCAGCATATGTTTCAGGGGGATGTTACTGCAAGAGGGGTGTTGGGGCATAAGCATCCAACCTCCTCTGAAAATGCTGAACTTGTTGCACAATGAGGTTGAAACATGCACACAAAGTAATTGGGGGGGAACAGTGCTGAGTCTATATATAGCATTTTGTTTCTACTGGTACTAGAGGGGGGGTGGGGAAGAGAGGAAGCGAGGGGGAGAGAGGGAATATAAAGATAAATTTTGGTTGATGCTGTCATATGCAGAGCCACTTCTCTCAGGCTGAAGCCCAGACAGCTGTGGGACTCCAAATGAAAGAAATTAATTAAAAAGTAAAAAATGAAAAAAACACCACCAACAAAACAGATTAAAACCAGGACTCCATGCTTCGCACACCTACCCTGATGTATAAATAGAGACTATCTGACTGGTGAAGGGGGCTTTTTTTTTTTTGAGTGCCACGAGAACAAAGAAATCTACAACTCTTTCTAATGAACAAGCAGAATAATCACAAAGCTAACAGCATGTTGCTGCTATTCCAACTTTGCTGCTCTTGTTTAAACGACATCTCCATAGTCCCAGTCATATAACATCTATAATGTGCTAAAGAAAATGGGGTTTGGATCAATTAGGAAGTAAAAAATTTTGGAAAGCAGGTTGTTTGGGATCATATTCTGAACTGAGTTACATCTCTTGTAAGAAATATGTTGGGAAAAACTACAAGTGGATGCGATTCCCTTTTTCACCTCTTGCACACTTGGACTTGCCTTCTGCCAGTGTGATTTAGAGCAAACTCATGTGGCTCCCCACCTTAGCTCCCAAAGCATTTGTGATGCAGCTCAGAAGAGCCAGAGGATTTTGCAGTTTTTAAGCATACCCACCTAAAATGTTTGCTTCCCATGTCCCATTATGGCATAGTAAGAGTGATTGGTATTAATACTTTTGGCCTCCCTTCATGTGCACACACATGTATGCATGTGTATTTTCTGTAACACATCCATCAATTTCAAATGGTATAAAAATAACTAAAAAAAACATCCGCTCTTTATATCTCAGAAGATTCAAAGTGTTAGTGCTGCGAAGACAGAAAATTCATTCCAACTCCTATTTAACTAGGTCAGGATGTGAGAAGACTTTTGTGTGTGTGTGAGTGTTCTGCATATGCACATCATTGCTTTTGGTCCTTAGCACTACACAGACTGGGAGCTGAAGAGCCAGGGAAGATGATGGCTTGCTCCCTGTTTCCAGTGGACTTGACAGAAATATCCCTTTTGTGTTTCTTATAATGGAGTCTTGTCTCATCTCTACCACGAGAGATGTTTTGACCAGTACATTACAAACACCGTGCTGACACACGGTGCTTGTACATAGCTCTGCCTCAGTGCCACATCACCACTGCCTCTTCTTTAAAGCAGAAGAGAAAACGAGACTGTAAAGCAGAACAAGTTAAAAAAAAAAAAAAAAAAAAAAAAAAAAAGAGCTTCATTTATCTCCAGATGATACCAACATGACAGTGGGAAATGCAGGGTCAGATTCCAGGCACATTACTGGGAGGGCAGGAGGAGAGCAGGGAGTAGCTGCCGTGTGGCAAAGCCACAGGGCTCACAGTCAGAAGGTCAAGTCCTGACACAGCTTTCCAAGTGAATTTGGGAAAGACTCTTCCTCTCCTCCTGCATTTTTAATAAGACCAGTAAACCTTAATCGGGAGATGGAGTGGGTACTGCTGGAGTGCTCAGAGAAGGGAAGCATAGGTGGCTCCTTGTAAAATCCAGATTGTTACACAGTATTAACAGCAATTACAAAATAAAGGTAAAACCTGAATGGACAACAAAATTGTGGACAGAAACAGAAACATTATATTACTTCTGTGTAAATAAAGAAGTGAACCCGTCACTGAAGCTTTGGTTTACCATGTGCAATTGCTGTAGGAAAAAGCTGTAATGAGTGTTATACACTCAGCCACACGCCAGCAAAAAAAAAAATCAGGCAAAGAAACCCACTGTTTGCCTACTTTTGCTTGAAAAAAACAGCTCTAGCTTGAAGTTTAAGGTATCTGTTTTCTAACTTTGTCAACTATGCCCTCAGGTACCAAACAGAGGTTGGGATCCATGAGGGTCCTCCCTGCTTCCTACACCTCTGCCCTCTCATATTATAAGAGAACCATGCAGGGAAACTGCTGCTGCTGTTGCTGCTATGGGGCCTCTGGAAGAGGAGCAGCACCAAAGCTCCCCGAGCAGACACCAGGGCACCCCTGCATCCAGTGTCAGGGTGCAGAAGCTGGGCTCATGCCACTCTCATCTCCTGTGCTCCCCCAAATCCAGAGGGGAGGCTGCTGGGAGAAGGCAACACAGCATATCTCTTCTCCATCCTGGACAGTGCTTCTCTATTTGAATTTCTTTTTTTCGTTTTCATCATGCATTTCTTATTTCATAAAGGGGAGTTATTAATCAGGTGACCCCAGAGCTATGAGGCTTCCTGTGAACCTGGCATTACCACAGCAAGGGAGAGAGACGCTGCTCTGCTTGGTGTCCCCTCCTTGCTTGAGCTGAAAGATGGCTCATGGCTGTGCATCACCAGGCTCCAGACAACATGCAGAGTGCTCAACTCAGTGGGAAATGAAAAGGATATAGGCTTTTTTGTCAGTGCAGCTTGGTCTTAATAATGTTTAAATATCTGAAGGTTGCCAAATTACAGAGCGCGGAAACTTGGCACAAAGGCCTTTCTCCAAGATTATCTAGGTTTGCTGAAGTAAGACAACACAAAAGAACAAAACAAAGTGAGCCAAACCACCAACTGCTGCTAAGATGTTGTTCTTCTCATTAAGCCTATATGCTGAGCCTATAGAGAAGGCAGCATTTCCTGTCCCTCTTGCTGACAGCTCAGCATTAGGGCACAAGGCAGGTCACTGTCCTTGGCGATATGGTAAACAAAGATAAGAGCTAAAAGCAACGGGGTATTTTTTTAACCCTGATAATTCACTTAAAATAAATTCCATTCTGAAGAGATTTATTGTTTACTTAGCACTCCTCAAAAGAGCTTCTCAGGAATGCAATCTCCTTCCCATGTGTCGGGCACGGAAGAAGAGTTTCAGCTGAAAGAAGTAGCCAGGCCTGCCCAGGGCATCTGTTCCTCGTCCCTGGATACACATCTATGAAATCTATGTGAACCTGCTAGAAAAACATAGCCCCGAACATTTGCCCAGATCTGCTTGTTATCCTGGGCTGGGAACTTAAACAGATGTTTTCAATGGGCAGCTGTGTTCATGAAAATGCTTTGCCAAAATGCCAACGAAAAACCCCACACTTGCTTTCCTTTTCTGCTCACAAAATGTCTGCAGCAGATCAGCAAAAATGTGAAAAAACACCAGTGTATTTTCTGGCACTCTTAGTAGAAGAAGTGTAAGTCTTCTGTGTACCTGCCCCAAATAAATCTGCCCCATCCCTTTCCTCTCACAGCACATCTTCCCAAATACAGACATACCAAGCCACTATTAGGGGAAAAACCTCATGAAGTTCAGTGAGAACAAGCATAGAGTCCCTCATCTAGGTACAATTAACACCAGACATCAGTAAAGATTAAGAGATGTCCTGCTGGAAAGCAGCTATATGGAGAAAGAGCTTGGAGTACTAGTGGGCAATAAATTCTCCAAAATTCTCCATGGGTCACCAAAGTGCACTTGTGGCCAGGAGGCCCAATGGTATCCTGGGGTGCATCAGGAAAAGTGTGTCCAGCAGATCTAGGAAGGTTCTCCTCTCCTTCTGCTCTACCCTGATGAGACCACACCTGGAGCACTGTATCCAGTTTTGGGCTCCTCCAATTCAAGAGAGACAGGGATCTACTGGAGAGAGTCCAACTGAGAGCTACAAGGATGATTAAGGGACTTGAACATTACTCCTATGAACAAAGATTGAGTGAACTGAGAGAACTGGGCCTGTTTAGCCTTAAGAAGGCTGAGAGGGGAACTTACTTATGTCTATAAATACCTGAGAGGTGAGTGTCAAGAGGAAGGGGCCAATCTCTTTTCAGTGTTGTCCAGTAATAGGACAAGGATTAATGGGTTTAAGATAGAACATAGGAAGTTCCACCTCACTGGGAAGAGAAACTTCTTTAGTGCAAGGGTGATGGAGCACTGGCACAGGCTGCCCAGAGAGGTTGCAGAGTCTCCTTCTCTGGAGACTTTCAAAACCCACCTGGATGCATCCTTGTGTGGCCTGCCCTAGGTGGTCCTGCTTTGGCAGGGGGGTTGGACTAGATGAACTCTTCCCTTCCCACCCCTAACATTCTGTGAATGCCAGGAGGGCATTGCTGACAAGAGCAAAGACAGTCTTATCTTCTCCATGTAAGAGGCTGAGTTGCCTCAGCAACTCAAAGTAGGGCAAGAGGTTAAGCAGCTGCTGATTTGGATCGTCAGGCTTCAGATGAGTATTTGGAAGCTGTTGATGGCCACCAAAGTGGCCATTTAATCCTGCCATGGAAGTAGCAGTAAAACCTCCCTAGTAGATTGCCTGGAACCTCTCTGGAAGGGGCATTTGGTCGACTTCTCCTAGAAGTAGCAGACGTAACTGAAAACCCACATGGGTTCAGTTTAGGCAAACTGTCCTCAAGACGAACATAGAGTGGGGTCTGGAGGAACAAGGGATTTTCCATGGTTTCTGCTGTACATTTGACCCCCCCTACCATTTCACAGGGCCTCTGGATTTCAAAAGAGACAAGAATCTCTTTCCAGGACACAAAGAGGTTTGTTGCAATGCAGTTCTTAAACATGTGCTTACTAGTGACATCCTCGGATTGACAGAGATGGATTACCTATGGCCTCGGGCTATTCTGTGAAGTGGATTGTGAGTTTAAAATGTTTCTGTTTCATTTTCTGAAAGAGCTATAAGTTTAGCTTTTGCTAAAGTTCCCAACAGCATTCTTGGGGATAGCGTTTGTAACCCAATCTCATCTCCCAAGCCTACATCACTCTGGTGCTCAAAGCGCTGCAGCGCCCATAGGATGTTCACTTCCATATTCTTGTTTCATGTTTGCAGATCACTTCTACTCCTGCACAGTGGGTGCTAGTTGCTCCCATTGATTGCAGAAGACATGGACTTGCTCTTTTTCAGATGTTCTCATAACCTCTTTTTAGCACCTCTCTTGCCAGATATTCTGGCAACTCAAAATACAAAAATGAGTACTGCTGTCTGTTCCAAGGCAAGTTTTTCCAGGACCGCTCAAGGATGCCAAAATGATGAAGGAATTGTTTATAAAGGTCAGGACACACTGTACCAGCATGCCATCCAGCTTCTGATAAGGTAAGAAGAAACAGAAATACAAAATTCAGCACATGACAGTAAAAAGATTGATAGAATTTCTTCAACCTGTGTAAGTCATTAGTATATCTATGCATAGAAAAGAAAAGGAATCAGCCCTCTTTGAAACAGTGGTGACAGAAAAGAACCATAAAGCACATCCCCTGATGGTAAATTCACCTAATTTGCTTAATAGACTGATTTCGATTTTGTATAATTATATCAGATGGGAAACCTTTGTAATTAAAACAAAATTAAAGAATAATGTAAAGGCATTAGATCAAACTAAAGATGCTTGTTCAGGGAAAAAAGAAGTTATGCTGATAGAAGCAGTTTTATATGTGTACATTTCTATGCATACTAGAAAGTTTCATGGCATAAACTGCATTGGTTTCTAAAGTATATAGCTATCAGCTATAGCTATATGATGTGTAAAGCTATATACACATGTGCACACCCACCCACATCCTGTTCTCCCTTCAACACTGTACACAGAAATTTACTGTTCTTTTCTGTAAGAACAGCCATTTCAGTACTCTGTAATACAGAAAGGGCAATTTTTACACACTATTTTTCAACAAAGATCTAATTTAAAAACAAGACCAAAAAAAGGATAGATTAATAAAGCCCCCATCCACATGGTATTGACTGAAGTTTTCAATCACAAGCCACTTCAGAAATAAGCAACAGAGTCCTACATTAAGATGCTCACTCACACAAACACACATGCATGCACATATGCACACACAAAGGAGAGACTAACAGTTATTTATATTTCCTATTTTGAGAGACAGGAAACCTCCTTTTGCATCTGCTTTTTTCTCACTAAGAAAAATAATTTTAATTACAGTCTCTTGGCAGGAAGCCAATTTTGATTTTTTTTTTTTTTTTTTTTTAAATGACATCTGTCTAAGCATTTTTAAACTTCCTGCTCAATGTAACTTCCTTCATTTTATAGACCAACACCCAGTTACAGCAAAAAAGAAAAGGGAGTAGCAAATGATTTATTCATTTTTCATGTTAACTCTTATCAGGTATATCAAGTGGTTCATTGTTCTGAGAACTGATGGCACAGAAAGCAGATTTACAAGGGAAATTTAGGACTCAAGCAGTCTGGGAAAGGAAAAAAAAAAAATAATCCATGCATGGAAAAAAACAACACAGTTGTAACTTAACCCTAAAACAACTCAACAGTTCCTGTTCTGCAGGCTGATTTTCCTAGGTTTGTCTAGGTTTGTTTTTCAGGAAAATAAAAAAAAAAAAAAAAAAAAAAAAAAAAAAAAAAAAAAAAAAAAAAAAGAGGGTAAGAGAGTTGAGAATAGGGGAAAAACTGGGGCGACAGACTTGAATGTGAGAATCTGAGGCTTCATGGTCAGTGCATGCCACCTCCATCAGCTTAATGCTGGGCAAGTCTGCTGCATTGCTGATGTCCCCCTTGGCTTGGTTCATGGAAGCAGAGGTACAGCCTGGACTACCAAGTCCATATCCCAAGCCAGAATGGCCCCCCTGCTTCATTCAGGTAACTGGGACAGGAACCTCAGAGCTCCTCTAGAAAAAGCACAGAAAAAACCAAAAATTAAATTTTTGGATGCCGAGTGTTAAAGCATCCTCTGCCCTTCACTGTGCTGTTAGTTGTGGCTTACAAGGCTGTATTGCATGGCTTGCTGTTTTCCTCCTGCACATGGAGGATGGTGAGCTGAGAACTGAAAAAGAGGAGGCAAAACCACCACTAATAAGGTGAAAGGTGAGAAAACAGGAGAGCTGAGTAAAAAGCAGGTGCCATGGGGTGGAAAGAAGGAGGCAAAGACAGAGGCAATGGCAGACAAATGGGCAAGGGAGCTGCTCCTCCAGTGGTCACAGCCTTTCACAGGTACCTTGGGCACTCCCTGAGGTGTATCAGGGTGTAACAGGGCTGGGGCCAGGGGAAGGCTATGGGCAGGGGAAGGCTGGGTGGCCAGGCAACACCAGGGAGCAGTGAGCAGAAGAGCCATGGAGCAGGATGGAGTAGCACATTTTATTCCTTCTGGCCACTCATTCCCTGCTGTGTTGGAGTTCCAGCCACAGGCACATAGCCACACCTGGCTAATGAAAGTCCCAAAGGGATGGGATTTATAACACACATCAGGTGTGCAGCTGGTGTCATAAGAACTGGAAGAGGAAGCTAGAAGTGTACCTGCCTCTTGGCTGGCCTCATTGCTGGGACACAGGTAAGCCTAATGAACTGTTAATGCCTTGACACCCAAGCTGCATTTGCATTCTTTGCTCCAAACAACTTAGATTTTATTCTTTTAACTTACATCTTTTCTCAAGAAAGCTAAACTGTCTTTCAGGACACATGAGCAACACAACACAGAAATAACCTAGGAAAACTTTGTCTCCCTCCTGCATTTTCTGCCTCCATGCAGATCTAACCTACAGTCATCATGAAAGGGCTAAAAAAGTTTCCACGTGCTTTTTAATTTCCTGGTCCTGGTTGGAACCAGAACTGTGAGTGCTGGAAGCCTCCAGAGGAAAAATTGGTATTGTCAGTTTCTGCCCTAATTTTCCAAGATTCAAGAGTTTCAAAGGATACCTCAGCTCTTTAAGTGTTTGGAGACTTCACTTTCACAAGTGGCTGGCCGCCTTCTGACTTGAGTCAACACAGCTGGAAAAGGGAGTAAAAAAAACCCCAAAACTCTCAGTGAAAACCAGATGTTGCCATTGAGCAGAGCTACTGTGTTAATAAAACTCAAGCACCCCTGAGCTCCCCGAAACAAAATGAATAGCTCTAATAGATTTCCCAAATTGTGCTTTATGCCAGAAAGAAAGTAGGAAAAAAAATATAAGACTCAAAGAAGACTGTGGAGAGGTATGGTTCTGGTGCTGGCACTAGGATTAGTGTGCAGCAAGAAAAAGATCTCTATTTTTAGGCAGGTCAGTCTGTGTTTGTTATTTGGCAGGAAGCAATCAGGACTGGTGATTACAATATTGTTGCTGGACCCCTGGTTTAGTGGGTATGAATGTTTTAACTCATGGTTTGGTACACTGGTGCCCAACATGTGTATCACAGAGTTTAGGCAGAGTCAGGAGTTTATGTGTACCCCCAGGGCACATGGTGTTCCCCCAGTGGTACTTGTGTGGTAGCCATAAAGGAAAATATCTCAGCACTGTCAGTAACATGGCAAAGATTTTGGGGCAGTTTTGCTTAAAAATACCCTGATCAAAGATCTTTTTCTATCAACTATATGCACCTCACAGGATGTTCATGCATTCTGTGATATGATATATATACAGCTAAGCAGGAATGCAAGCAAGAACTGAAAAACTACAGTTGTTTGTTTAAAAGCCCTGCTTCATCTCATCCAGCCAACATTCCATTATGAGCCACAGGGGGCCAGCTTTCTGAGGCCACCAAGATGTCAACAGTTGGAGAAAACCTTCACTCAAATGCCCCTGGGGTTGTTCTGAAAGCAGTCACTGACATGACATCCACAGCCTTCTGCAACAGAAGCAGCGGCACAGATTTGTTAGCAGGTGCCACAAACTAGAGAAAGCTCATGTCGTTGGAGAAAAAAGCTGACCTCTCTCTCCTTCCCATCACAAACAACATCCCAGCCTTTTCTTCTCCCTTGGCATGGCTGATAGAAGGTCTTTGGAGCCAATGAAGGACGCGGACAAGATCCACATGCCAGACGGACACAGTCCGTGTGCCTCGGTCACTGCTCACACAGGATAATGTTGGTTTGCTCAGAACCAGAAGCCAAGAGAAGAATGTGTTTCACTCCTCCTGCTGCTTTCTTGTGATCAAGCCCTAAGAGCACTGGCAGCACTGACTGCTTATACCACTAACTTTAGGTTGGATCATTGGTATGACTTAGACTACTCTGAATATCAATCTCCTTAATCTGGGGGTTGTTATGTTTTAGCAAAGCTAGAAAAAGTAAACCCAAATTAGAAGTATAAATATGACAAGGTGTCTCAAATGCAGAGCTGCACATTATAAATAATGTGCCAAATGCATGCAGTGCTCTGACACTTAACAAAATAAAAATATGGCATCTTTCTCCTGGTAATCTCCAGACACTTTTTAAAATACAGCCGGGGAAGCTGACTCATGGAAAAGGTAAAATGTTTTGCTTAAGGTCACAGATCACAAATTCAATGCTAGAAAAATCAGTTCCTTAAGCTAATTCCCTTGCTTTGTCACCAGATAATATTGGCTTCAGCACGCTTGAGCAATAAATTAGACTTTAAAAAACTCAAGGGCATTAGCAAATTATAATTAAGCACATATACTGCTATAAGATGAATTGTTTTTATAATAAGAGGCAGCAAAAAGTAGTGGCTATAAATTGCACATTGTAGGAGAGTATTACTCCTTCTTAGAGACAAGAACAAATATTTTTTGCCAGATTTTGATGATACAGATGTGTGTGTACGCCTGTGCATGTTTAGAATACAGTAAAAGCAATAACAGCCTGGCCACGCTCACTGCTGTGCACCTTGATGGGGAAGATAGGTGATGCTAGATCCAGAAAACACTCCAGGGCCTGGTTTAATTCAAAAATACACGTTTTTTTTACACTAACACTGCTAAACATGTGAATTGTATTTGCTGGAGTGAATGATCTAAGCAACAGCCCCAAAGATACACCAACTGGCTTTGATAACAGGATAAACTTCATTGCCATGTAGTTATTGCTTCTTTGCAGCTAGATGATGATTGCAAAATCAGGATGACAAAATCAGCAATGACATACCATAATCAAACCTTGATGCTTAAATTGAGATGCCGTATTAGAACAGCCCTTACAAATAAATGCTTTGGTGTTAAAGAGCACTGAACATCTAAAGCTCTCATTCATGTTGGTGGAGATTGCTGGTGGTTAATTCCCTCTAACAGCCTCAGGCACCTATTTAGGTGCTTGAATAAAGAGTTAGAGATCTAACTTTAGGCACTCATGGCTGAAAATATCACTGCTAAATTCTATTTGTGTGGGCTGATGCTGAAATACTACTACGAACTTCCCATAATGTCATGAAAAAGTTAGGGATATAATAAAATTATAATAGTATGTTCTTTCCTAATGTTCTTCAGCCAGAATCTCAAACATCCATTAAGAGACATATAAGTATGCTCCATTTACCACACGAACAGTCCGTGGTCTTAGAGGAAGTCAGAAGTTAAAATAAGTCAGAAGCAAGGAGTTCAAGTAATGTTAGCCAGCATCCATTCCCCAAACAAGACGCCAGCCTTTCCTTCTCTGTTCAGAGGAGGACAGGCTGCAGGATTTACCATGTTTGCTGTGGTTCTTCTGAAAAGCACAACATCATGGATACTGAATGTGTGCCATAGGTTAGGTCTGAGTGTATCCAGCATTGAATCAAAAGGGAACAATATTTTAGCTTAGAGTTTAGAGAAAACAAGCAAACAAACAAAAACAAACCAACCCAATACTGATCAAGGAAACCACTGTATCCCTCACTGTGTTTTTACTGATTTGTTCTTAAGTCAGCCCAAGCTACCACCTTCCCCTGGCAGGAGAGCTGGTCAAACATATGCTTCTGCAATTGATCCAAGAGCCAGCTGGCATAGTGTTAGAGGGGCAGTCATGCACAAAAAGACTGGCCCACATCTTCTTCTGACTCTGAAGATGCTGTTCTCTTTGTCACCCACTCCAGCTCTCATGTCCTACAACTAGGCTGTGGCACAGTGGGTCTTCTTTTTGATTTGCCACTCTGCTGTGAAGCCATGTCTCTTTCTCAAGGTTAACCATTTAGCTTCTAGCAGTGTTCAGCTCTGAGGACCAGCTTGTTACAGCTTAGTGAGCCAGTGCTGTTGATTAAGTGGTTAAACTACATGCTGCTGTATCAACCCAATAAACAAAGCCAGTGTTGTTCATTGGTACTCCAACTGTACCAAAGTGGCATGCATCAGGTAGAGAACTAGGGGATGTCTCAGCAATCATTAACTTTACAGCTACACAACTTCTTACATACTCCAGAAATCTCCAGATGCAAGGGTTTACACTCCTTGAAATCTTATTCTTTTCCCCTTGGAGACATGTGACAGGAGTTTGACTGCTGGAAGCCAACAGCCAAACTTCATGTGGGCTGCCACTCAATTTCATTGCTGGCATCTTCCTCCTGCCAGGAGGACGAAGGGTTGGGTGTGATGAGTCTCCTGCTTGAGGTGTCCAGGAATGTCTCTAGGTCAACCCAGGAGTAACTGCTGAATTGCTCCATCACAGACCACCTAGGTTTTTCCCATGGGAGCTTTAGACTTGGCTAGTTCAGGGAGTGAGAAAGTAGACCTATGAGTTTAATTCAGAGCAGAGGATCTGAGTAGATTACAAAGCCATTGATGAACACAGACAACACACACTCTGCACTCAGGGGCCAGGACCAACACCTGCCACTAGAACAGCATAGGCAATAGAAAGCTTCAAGCCCTCATTAACAGAGTGATAAAACACCATCTCATTTGGGAGGCATGACAAGCACAAGCAGCTACTTCCCAGCACCCTGATTTTGTCAGTTTTGCTGCTGAGCAGGCCCTCTGCCTCTGGTAAAAATGGAGAGTGTGAACTTCACCAGCCCAGCAGGTGCCCTCAAGCAGCACGAGGAGCAGGAGGCAGAGCAGCCCCACGATGGCTCTTGGTGAGCACAGGGCTGGCTCTGCACAGCATCTGCCTGCCCCTGTTTAAAGGAGGGCAGTTTGGGGTGATGGGGACTGTGGATGAAAAAGGGTTAGCCCTTCCCTGTCCCCTCCTCTCCCTTCTGCTCTCTCAGCCTTCTCCATGACTTCCTATTAACCACACACACAGACCCTGCCCAGTGACTGAAGCTGCTGCAGCAGAATGATTGAATGAGACAGGGGGAAAGATGCTTTTGTAAATTCAAATGTCCATCGTTTAATAATATAAACAGCTTGCCTTGCTGAAGCAGCAAAGCTGGGTGTTGATGGCCATGTCTACTTCCATTTCACAGAGGAATTAAAAGATCACTAGGACCAACCTTTAAACAAATGACTGCCTCCTCCTCTGTGCCCCTGGGGCTGCTATTGTGGGCACTGAGCAGCTGGAACTGAGTTTCAGGGGTTCAGACCCAAGCAACCACAGCTCGACCTGCAAGCCCACCTCACCTGAATCATGCTCTGAGCCCCTAGATTATTAAATTCTGATAATCCTGCATGAATACATCCTTTTTCTTACTCGGAGTGGCTCTTACCTTGGGGAAGGAGAGGTCCAGACCTACCAGAACTTTACAACCTGTAGTAAAAACTTTGTAAGACCCATTTTCCCTCTTGAAGTAAATGGAGACAGTGGCCCTGGTAGCACCCAGCCTGACACTGTGACACACTGGACCAGGAAGAACAGAAGACCACAACAGGGATTTCCTTGGCCATTTCCAACCTCAAAAAGATGAGCATATGGCAACATAGGCAGAGTGTGAAAGTGGCACACTGCAAAAGGTTACAAGGTCCTTCACAAGACAATTGGCCTTTTTTTGCCTCTGTTTGTCAGTGTACTACCAAAAAATATTCTAATCTTGTTTGCACTATTTGGATAACAAATAACCTGTACCCTTTTTGTTTGGTACAATATTGCGCTCTCAAACCTCCATTTGTGTGCACATACAGACACAACATCTGCTACAAAATTTTTTTGTGCAATATCCACTAGTTATTAGAGCCACCTCTGCTCCCTCATGGAACAAGGAAATGTCACATAGGGGTTGGCTCTCCCAGCTGAGCTTTATTCTAGTTGTAAATAAACTTATTAATACCCCAGACAGCATAAAGAGCTACATATCTATTTTTAAACATATGTAATTATCAGCCTGCTAACTATTAGTTTTATTCTTCAGACCTTTCCAAATGGGTTTAACTATGACACAGGCAGTATTTATTTTTCATTTATTCTCAGCTATTTCAATTGGAAAAAGGAAGCTGCAAAGAGGGTGACTTACCTGCAACATTACAGTTATCCGGCAGAATGAGATTCTGATTTAATATGGAGATTATAGGGCATGTATGTTTTATTATGCTCTGGCCATTTCATGACACTTGCAATTATGGAATTAATAGTGTTGATGTTAAGAATTAGAAATAAACAATAGCTCATTTAATGATTGATATTCACTGGAAACAAAATTATCTTTAATTTAATTGAATAATTAGTTATTGATGAAGGGCTCATGATTAATTACAATTTACCTGCCCTACCAGGATTTTAAAGATCCAGTATTCATTATTTTCAATGACAATGAAGAAATAGAAAAGGAGAAGTTGCAACTGCTAAATGTCACAATTTCAACACCATGATCATTATAAGTAGGTTAAAAGATCTGAAAAACCTTCCTAATAAATTAAAATCAAAACCTGCCTCACTAGAGATACCTGCCCTTTTCCTCTGGGCTACACATCTCTCTCCACTGTGAACCCTCTGGATTTGAGCCTCAGGCTTTGGGCCAGAGTGTCAACTGGTGCAAATCAGCACAGCTACTCTGAAGCCAGTTTCACAAATAGTAAAAAATTCAATTCAGTTGGGTATTTGGTCACCAAAATTATTTAGGCTTTGTAAGGAACCTGGGTGCTGAAATTGTGGCATCAACTAAAAAAAATAACAGGTAAATATTTAACAGCTGTCATGTAACTGATCAGGGATAGATTTATAAGGATTGATTTATATGACATCAAATCACAGCATCACAGCTATGTTAATAGTGTCCAGGATGGGCATAAGAAAGTGACCATGCTTATGCAAGTAAACACCTTATGAAGACAAATGTTGCTAAAACACTGATTAGGTTTTAGCCTTGTTGCTTTCATTTCTTTTTGGAAAAGGGAGTACAAAGTGACTTTGACACTGGCTAAAGAACATGCTAAGAAATGTTTTCAGGCTACACACACTTTCTTAAGGCATTAATTCTTTCATTTTGGCTTGGCAGTCAGTGTCCCCAGTCTTAGTAGCCCTTGACCAGCTCAAAGACTTCAGTGTGTTTTCATAAGAGGGGAAGAGGAATGACAGATCGACAGCAAAGCATTTCCAAAGTGGATTCAATAATTTTAGCATGAAGCATCACTGGTTTCCTAGCTGTGTTCAAGAACACAATGTGTGATGGGATCCCTCCCAAAATATAAGAAAGGATCAACTAGATGGGAAACAAAGGTGTAAATACCATAGGTTTCCAAATGTGCTTAACCTGGTCATCAAAAATAATCCCAACACGGTTGATTCAAGACTTTTTCTAAAAATTTCTTTGTTCTGCATGTCTCTGCAAGACACTTTCTTCTATTGGAGCCTGCTCTATTCCCTATATTGGGATGGAAAGGAGTTCACTATGTTCCTTTCTTCCCCCTCTCTCCTAAACTCTAATTCAGAGGCATACCTTGCCCCTTCCCTCCCCTCTCCTCCTCAGACCTTAATTAAAAAAAAAAAAAAAAAAAAAAAAAAAAAAAGAAAAAAAAAGAAGTAATTTACAAGGTGGAAGTAATATAACAAATTATGCCTTATAGGGAACCCCCACTGCTCTAATAAAGACCTAGTAGGATCTTGGGATCATTCCTTGCTGGGGAGGGTTAATGGAGGCCTTGCTCCTTTGCATCACAGTATTATGCTTGATATTTTTAAAGGAGAAAACACTCCCCACTAAAACATAAAATAGTCTGCCTACAGCACTGCCTATACATTTCACTTCTCTTACAACTCAAAGTGAAAGCAGTGGAAGATATAAACCACTCTGCAGTCACTGCCAGCAGACAAAGGACTTTCTTTAGGGAAAGCCAGAGACTTCAGCAAGAGTTAAAACAAACAGTTAAGATTACACAGCTCACTTAATTTTCCCTTAGGAAACTGAAACATCCCTTTCATTCTACTCCTGCTCCCTCTAAATCAGGTTCAATCCATTCATATGAAAGGGCCACAATACAATACCCTTAAGGAAAACCTATCCCAACTGTGATGTGCACTATTCCTATCTGAAGACCTTGGAGGTCAAGGCTGTACTAAAAGAGCAACCAAACAGCACATGAGCCTGGAGAAGTTAAGCAAGAATCCTTTGCAGCAGCTGTCTCTGGGAATTTGAGGAAAACCTTGTGTAAACTGATGGCTTTGGGGAAGTGACCCTGGATTGTGTAATGGCCAATTCAGCTATTGCCTAATGAGAGCATCCTGAGAAATTCAATTTTGAGAAAAATTAGCACTCAGAAAAGGCCCCCTTTTTATGACTTCCTCTGACATGGTGAGCTGTGGAAAGATAATTTCTTTCTAAAGTTTATAAAGATTTCACTCACTATTTAAAAGGTTAATGTTAAAATGAAACCCATTAAAAGGATATCTTTGCTCATCCATATACTAATAACACCTTTGATCATTAAAGATGAGTTTTATTTAAGAAACCCCCCGCTACTGCCATGCCTTAAGATCTTGATCTGTCTTTCTTTCTTCTTGTAGTACATTATAATTGCTGCTAGTGATGAGATAATAGAGGTTTCAGGTTGGCTATGAAGGTTTGGGAAACCTTCCATGATCCATGATGTGTTGGTAGTGTGTGGAGGAGGACTTCTGTTTATCTTTTCAAATGAGACTCCAAGCATCTGCTCCTACATGAAGGTACATGCTGTGATGACCCATGTTGTCTCCCTGGGTTCTTGAGAAAGGAGTGCAAAAATCTAAGATTGCATTTTCTGTCCATGCTATATCTTTAACTTTCTGAATTTTACTTAGAGTGGGTAGTGGACTCATTTCAGCAGTCCACACCCACGTGAATACAGCACAAAAGTCACTGGAAGTGGCTTTATGGGCCAGTGCTGCCTAGGGATAGTAAATTGGACAGAGCAGCATATGTCCATGTTGTAGGCACGCTATGCATTTTTCATGCATCTGAGCTGGATGAAGTTATGGCTTCCATTGCTCATCACCATCCTCACCTGCAAGCTACCAACCCCTCAGATCCTAAAAGCAGATCTTCTCTGATAATGGCTCTTCACTCATTCAGCCAAAAATCCCTACTTCTTTCTTATGAAGTCTTGCACTAAAATAAAATTTCTTCGTGCTAAAAACTTCTTCACGTATTTCTTCGATACTTCTTTCTTATGAACTCTTACACTAAAATAAAATTTCTTCATGCTAAAGAGGGTCATTTTGATTGAGGCAGGTGTGGGGGGCAATTACTCAGGCTTGCAGATTTGAAGGGAATATAAACTGTGATGCAGGCCAAAGGTTGGTTGACCAACCTTTGCTGTCCTGCATCCAGCTCAAGGGCATCTAGCTGACTAAATGGTCATACTCAGAAGCTTAGGTGGTGACCTCAGGAAATATCCAGGCTCTAGTACCAGAGAGTGGGTGCTGAGAACCCAAGTACTTATTCGGGGTCCTAATCATTTCAGTTGTGTTTCACTGAAGAGCAATGGTATACCCATATGCAGTTTCCTATATTAGAAAAGGAGTTAATATCTCTAACAGAGATATATATCCATCTACAGAGCAAGCCCAAGGGCCATGAAAGTGATCAGAAGTCTGCAGCACCTCTCCTGTGAAGACAGGCTGAATGAGTTGAGGTCTTTCAGCCTGGAGAAGGCTTCAGTGAGACCTTACAGCTGCCTTCCAGTATGTGAAAGGGCCTACAGGAATACTGGAGAGAGTTTTTTATAAGGGCATGTGGTGATAGGACAAGGAATGATGGCTTTAAACTAGAAGAGGGTAGATTTAGGTTAGACATCAGGAGGAAAGTCTTCAATATGAGGGTGGTGAGGAACTGGCACAAAGTTGCCCCGAGAAGCTGTGCCCCTCCCTGGAAGTGTTCAAGGCCAGGCTGGATGGGGCTTTGAACAATTTGGTCAAGTGGGAGGTGGTCCATGGCAGGAGGGTTGGAACTAGAGGATTTTGAAAATCCCTTCCAACCAAAACCATTCTGTGATTCTATGATACAATTTTAAATCCACATTGTTTTCTCAGTTCAAGTACACACCACCTTTTAAGAATCTATGTCCTCTTAGGTTTTTTGAACACTGTATGCTCCCCAAGACCCCCCAGCTCCAGGGTGGAAATTCTCAGCGGTACTGTAGAAATAATCACAGGAATAAGGATTGCAGCAACTTTCCCTCAGGAAGTCTGCTTTGCTCTCTGGTTCCCATGGATGAGGAATGTGTAAGTTATTCAAATGTACTGTGCAGGAAAAGAGATCTTGTATGAAAATAAGTACAATTGTTATTTAAGAAGAGAAGGAAATAATGAAGAAGGAGCTTTTAAAAACACATCTGTAGTTTTTTCCACAAAGAAACAAGTAGCATTTGTACAAAGAACTATATACTGTGAAAGTCTGTTTTGTTTGTTTTTAAAAATGGTATTTTTTCAATTGGAAACACCAGAAATATGGATACAAAGCAAGTTTAAGTTACAAGTGAAATAGCAGCTTTAAAATACAACAGTAACAGAGAACACGTTCAGTTAATTTACTAACAGAAAACTCTCTAAATTTTAAAGATTCATTTTACTTTCAACTAAAGCTTTGCAAAATTGGGCTTACACCCCTGATATACATTTCTCTACTTGCTCTGGCATGCAAGAGAAAAACAGGGAATTACAACTGACCTGGCATAAAACTTCAAACCAAGTTCATGACAGCATTTACAAAGCTAATGCCGTGTGACATGCTTAGCAGGTCAAATGAAAGCAAACTAGCAAGTGGAAGTGAATAGTGTAAGAGAATTACGTTTAATTTGAGGAGGCAGAACAAAAGGATTGCTGTGTTGTTGCCTTGAAAATAATACTGGATGGATTCAGAACTCTAAATAGAAGAAGGAAAAAAAAAAACCCAAACCTGCCAGTAGCAGCTGCACTTTACACTTGCGTGGCCACATGGGGAAACCAGGGACAGGTCCTCAACCAGGGTAAATTGCCTTAGCTCTGAATGGGACCTGAATTCAGTGGGAGTCTATCTGCTCACCAACTTCAATGAGCTGTGAATTAGACCCAAGAGTGCCAGGTTTCCACATTTTCAGAATTCTCTCTCCCTCATTAAAATGTACTTACTAGTGACAGCAGCCAATATTAACCTAATGAACAAAGTTCATTACTGACAAAAAGTGCTAATGCATTTTTATGCACAGCTCATGACAATTTCATCTTTGAGGAAAGCAGAGTGACATCCTCACCCCTGGCTGGCTTGGATAAAGTCCTTGTCCAAACATTGTAGTAAATCTCCAACAACTGTTTTACAAGCCTAAACAAAAGGACTACCTTGGACTGGGCAAATTTGGGAAGCATCGGTAGCGTGAAGACTTTATCTGGCCTTTTCCTGAAGATCCTGCTTTCACTTAAATTTCCCAGGGCTCTAAATATTACAGAAAGTGTAGACCTTGCCTGAAAGAAGCTGACAAAAGAACGAGGTCCCAAAAGGATTCCCTCTAGATTTTTAACCCTATAATTTTTTAAGACTTATTTATCCCGTACCTTTGTTCTGAAAACCACACCAAGCTTCTTTAAGTCTGTATTTCAGTTAAGGCTTCTACTGTGAGTACTTGCTGAGATAGTTTTGAGCAAGCTATGAGTAATGGAAACCCCATCAGAAGCAGAAAGGTCAGTGAGAGCTGAACTAGGTTAATACTCAGAGACTTAAAATGTCTGTTGTCTGGGCCGAGGTTACTTAGCTAACCAGAAGCTAAGAAAACCCATTTTCTTGGTTATGCAGCAACTACTGAACACAGAGTATATATAGCTGACCCAATCCAGCATAATTTTTTTGTGTCTGGACTTGGTAAAAGCATGACTATTTGAATCCTACTCACTTGTTTTGCTTGCCCTGTAGAGCCTTTTGGTTCCTCAAAGCAGAGAGAGATGTTCTGCCACAAAAACAGGAGTAATGTACACTGCTGGCCCTCAACGCACCCCATACACAGCCATGACAGTATTTACAGGAGCAGCAGAAAGACCATGCAGGTTTGCTCATCAATAAAGGGAGTCACGGAATGACCTTCAGAGAAAGGGACACAAGAGGACTTTCTGAAATCTAAAACCAGTACACAGATGCCCAGTTTCCACTGGGGGCCAGTGAGGGGGTAGTACATAGCAGGGCATCTTCCAAAACACAAAAGGCAGCTAGGTTGTCCAGCTACCACTTCAGCCTTTGAGAAGAAGCTGGTAAAATTTCTGGGCAGAATCTTCTCTGTCCAGAATCCTGTTAAAGTACTCATACTTTTACAAACTGAGCATAAAACACACCTCAAAATGCTTACCTCAGGGCTGAGTAAGAAGGAATTGCACAGAAGACAGACCATAGAGCATCAAGCTCACCAGCTCCAGAAAGGAAGAGGAGCAATAAGAGCAGGTAGTGAAGGAAACTTAAGAAGAGCTTGAGTCACCACAGGACAACCCAATTCAAATGGCCCCTGACAGGTTGCAGGGCAGGGAAGGATTGTTACATCCAGCCACATCCTCCAGCTCTCAACACACTTTTAATAAGGAGCAAACCACAGACAAAGGTGAGGAACAATGGTATTGCATCACACACATCTCATTCAGAACCTGAAGCCACCTTTGACACACCACTAGCCATATTTTTGGCCCATGTACCAATAATTAAAAACGAGAGCTAGGATTCTCTTAAATACAAAACAACAAACCCCAAACCCAGCTCCACCCTTCAAACATCAAACCTTTAAGCAATACTGGAAGTATTAAGAGTGTTAATTGCTCTACAGCTTCAAGAACTCAACTCCCTGAGAGAGTTGCATTAAAAGATAATACTGGCTGCTATCTCATAGCACTATGCTGAGCAGGAAAGCTCCATAACCTGCCACAAAAGCAGGCAAGAATACAGTATTGCTGTAAATACCATCATGTCTAAGAGCAAAATCATAGTGACAGGCACTCTGGTCTGCTGTAGTTCACAATTGCATGAAATAGGGATGTGGGTAGGGTACAGTAACAAATAACAGGTATGGATTTCAAAAGAGAGAAACCCATTATTTGTAAGAAAGATGCAGGCAGAAGAACTGAATGACAAAGTGTACTGATGGATCCTTAAGTCTCTGGATGTTGATCTTAGTATGCTAAAAAATTACTTTGTCCCCTTTTCCAAAATGTCATGTTTACTTACCAGGCATTAAAAAGGAGGAGAGGAAAAAGGGTAAAAGAACAGAACCCACAATGGCTGAAGCTAAATTTGTACGCACAACAGAGACAGATAAAGCATCCCAGGGGGCCTTATCAGTTTTACACAATAACCAACAGGCTGTTTCCTGTATATAACAGCTTAAGGTCGGCGGATGTTTATTAGAGGCAGAGGGGAAAGGAAATGCAGTATCTTTGACTGACACAGCATGGATATATGAGAAGTGCTATTTATGCTTTTGACTTGAATAAGAACCACAGTGACTCATAGCTGTCTTCTGCTTACTATTCCAATTAGGCTCCAGGAACGCTAAGCACCACGCTCCCAAAAATTCAGGGCTTGTTTACTGTTCCTGACAAAAAATATTAGAGGGTAGTAAGAATTTAAGCTTCTTCAATCCATGACCATCTTTCAGTTAAGAACTGCTGGGATAGATCAACCTCTTTCCACTGCCTTTGATTTTTTTAAAAGAGACATTAATTATTAAACATTTGTATCATGTCCAGTGGGAATGCAGCCTAGGTTTGAGGCCATACTAAATACAGCTCTGTGGCATGCTAGAGAAATCGTCTGCCTGTGTGCTAATTCTTTTTGTTCCTAGGAGCCCTGTAGAAACACGAGAAGAGATTAAGCATTCAGTCCACTGTTTTTCTATTAATCAACCTAATACATTATTGAATTGGGAGTTTTGGAAACAAAACAGGCATGAGGGGGGAGGGGAGAAGGATACCTTCTTTGAGCGCAGGTCTCCCTGCTACCAGGCTATGATGAGAAGCTTTAAGTGGAAGAGGGACAGCACGATGGGAAAATTAGTAACATACTAAGTTTTTAATGGAGACCCTTCCCTGGAAAGGCAAACAGGCATTTGCTTATCACCATTCTGCTACAATGTGCTCCTAGAGGAGGTCTTCAGGGCTCTGTCATGCTGATTCATCTCTGAACTAAGCCTGGGGTACAGCCACAGACGTGGTAACAGGGGAAAGACGACTCTTCATGTTCATGAGGAAAGCAAGCATAGAGAGGAGCTTCTTGACAAAACAAGGCAACGTGCTTCTTGGTTGGAAGAGCAGAGACAAGTAGTATCTGCTGGAGACTTTGGAACTAAAAGAATGCTAATTCATTTTAGGGATCAAGAACTACCCTGTTGCGTGAAATCAAATGTTTACTTTGCTCTCTCCCCTCCAGTGCGAGACAGTAAAGCACAATAACACTTCTCTTACTTGCTTTTTAAAACACCCATTATTTTCCACAGTGCTGTACAGAAAAAAAAAAAACAGTGATCACACTCCACTCACAACTTTACCCACCTTGGCAGAGGAAAAAGTTTTTTTGTGACTCTATAGAATGGACACAGTCCTTGATGTCAGACACTCAGGATTTTCTCATTCCTGAGAGCATCGAAAGGGACACTATGATAAAGGCAGGGACAAGGGTGAAAAAGAAAAACCTGTTTTTTTCTCAACCCTCAGGATCATACAAGGCTACAAATAAGAAAGAGCAAATGGCAGTCTCCTAGGGAGATGAAGCTGTACACATGGTACATCAACCAAAGAAAAAAAAAAATTGCTAATGATTACTGTTCTCTGCAGAGAACAAAACTCCTCACTCTATCATCCTGGACAAAAAGACAGATATTCACCTTTTGCTACAACTACCTTTTAACAAAGCTCATATATAAAATTGTATACTGTTTAACCCTATTCAAATACACATTGGTGCAAACCTATCACCTGCTGTACGTCCACCTGGAGGTGTGTTGAGGGGAGCAAAGGTACAGCTGGACATTTTAAAAATAGTTCAAATAATGTCTCCAACAAATTGGTAGTAAATGTACCTACCTTTCAAAAAGGTCCTCTATTTTTTTAAGGAACTGTGACTTCTAATCATAATTTTTCACTATAGAACTGCATGTTGTACAGTGAGGCTTGGATGTTCAGAGGATTTAATTTCTGCAGTAGGTTTCCAAGGAGAGTTCATCTCCCACCTAGATGTCATGCAAGGAGCAGTCAAACATCTAAGATTCAAATAGCTGGGCATACCTGTATTATGCTGGTATTCCTGTGTGTAAAATGCATCCTCAAAGCCTAAATCTTAATTAAACGCCTAAGTGGGGCAAACTTCTAGAGGCATCAACAAGTGCTTTTAGGCATGAACCTTTCTTGCTCTGCTCCACAAACTAGACATCACCTGGGTAAAATGGCAGCAAGACAGAAGAGCTTCAGGCCAGTCTGGAAGCACCAGCATGGTCCATAACCTCTGCTCCAGAGGCCAAGTACTCTGAGAGACCTTGACCCCATTTATGCCCTGAAAACCCCCAAAGTCTCACCTTTATACCAGCATCCTGCAAGGATCAATTAATGGACACCTCATATTTCGGCCAATATTTATACCATGGAAAGTCACCAAATCAATGTTCAGAAATAAAAAAAAAAAAAAATCCACAATTGCAGATGCCAAACACTGAGTTGAAGCCACCTCTACTGACTGCTTTGGAAAGGGTAGGCAGGTGGAGACCTTGAATTACTGGGCAGCTACCCTCAGCTGCGTGTCTCCCAGCAATGCACATCTCTAAGCTATGTCCAAGAACTCAGCCTTAAGGAATTTAAGTCAACCAGTAGTAACAGCAAAGGCCTGCTTTGAATAAAAACAGGGATAGACTGAACTGAAATGATTGAGGGTGGAAACGGGAATGAGTTCCCTGTGAATCATGTGGCCACAAAAAGGCTAAAAAAGGTTATGACATGCACAGCCTTCTGTAAGGCGGAAGGGAGGGAAGAGAGGTGTCTCAGGAATTATGAGTAAAGTGGGACAACTGAGGTAAAGTTTTAACTTAAAAAAAAAAAAAAAAGAGAGAGACCAAAAGCCATTAGATACATAACCTTGTAGTCTAATATGGCCATAAATTAACATCTGCACTATATTATGTAAATTTATGTTAAATTATTCACTACCTGTCACCATATCCCCATAAAAAATCTACGTTCTGACATTTACAAAAAATGACATCTTCTGATAATAGTATTGCTACATATTTCAGTGGCTGCAATTGCCTTTTAACCATCTTGACTGCTGCTGAGGCAAACACTACTGAAACAGGGATGCTTTAGGAAGTTTAATGAATTCATTACTATTCACTGATTCACCCTCCAGGAGGGCACTGTCCATGTAAGCCAGCGTCCTTAGGGCCGTGCACTTCTCCTAGTTTCAGAACTTGCTGGAGAGGAGCCAGGAAGGATCACACAGGTCCCTGCATCTCTCCAGCTATGAGCTGAAACTGAATACCCTGTAAAGGCCCTGGCTGCACTTTTTTAGTGTTGAATGCTCTGGCCACTAAACATAGTAGGGCCACGTTCAAGGGATGCACAGCCATGTCTTATTTTGGAACCTATGTTAGAAATAACACTACCTTAGGCTACATCTTTCATAGAATCATAGAAATGTTTTGGTTGGAAAAGACCTTTCAGATGATCATATCCAACCCTTAACCTAGCACACTGCCAAGTACACAACCAAACCATGTCCCTGAGCACCATATCCACAAGTCTTTTAAATACCTCCAGGGATAGGGACTCCACCACTTCCCTGGGCAGCCTGTTCCAGTGCCTAACAACCCTTTCAGTGAATAATTTTTGTTCTTAATATACAAACTAAACCTCTCCTGGCACATCCTGAGCCTATTTCCCCTTGCTCCTGGAAGAACTTACTTGAGAGAAGAGACCAACCCCATCCCTTTCAGGTAGCTGTAAAGCACAAGAAGGTCTCCCCTCAGCCTCCTTTTCTCCATGCTAAACAACACTGGCTGCCTTGGCTGTTCTTCACAAAACTTGTGCTCTAGACCCTTCACCAGCTTCATTGCCCTTCTTTGGACATTCTCCATGTTCTTCCTGTGGTAAGGGGCCCAAAGTTGAACACAGTTAGAGGTGCATTACCCACATTTCCCCAGCCTACATCATAATAAAAGACCACAGGAGATTATTCAGGTCTTAGAACAGGACACATTTCCCTCTCTGTGTCTCTCCCCACCAGCTACAAAAGGAGTCTGTGATGTGGGTTCCCGAGAACCTTGCACAGGTTTACTCACTCCTCATTGCCACTGAGATGGTGAAGCTTGAGAAGAAGGCTCTGGCTGCTGGCCTCCTCCTTAAAGGTCCAGGAAGGAAGCTCTGGATCAGCCCTCCAGTCAAGGAGTCAATCCAACTGGTTTTACTCTCCATTTGCTAGCCAACCTCTAACATCCAGCTTACACACAAACTATCAGCACACATAGAGCAGCTGTTTGCTAGCAGCTACTGCATCGTGACTTAAGGTAGCAACATCAACAGAAGACTCCCAATGATTAGATTTGGACCAAGTCAAGAATAAGAAGAAAAGCTCTGAAGTTGACCGAGAAATGGGATAGAAGTTCAGCTTGCTCTGCCTTTTCCTGATAACTTTTTAGTATAAGCTAAGAAGCAAAGGGCAAAAGACTAAAGAAAATTCAGGCCTTCTCCTGTTAAGCCAAAACCCATGCAATAAATTACTAATGTATTTCCAGGGGCACTGTCCCAAATTTGACCCTGCAGTTCTACTCAAAAACATTAAGCCAACATTTTAGAGACAGGAGAAAGGGAAAGGGGATACATATTAAAGAAAGAAAGAATGGACTGAGGGGGAGGGAAGGCAGAAGAATAAACAAGCTTTTGTGACAGCAGGAAGCTCTCTCTTAATTCTGAGATAATGAAACGTTCCTAACCAGGCCCAACTGCTGAATATTACAAGAGCCATCATCTCGTGTGGATTGCATGCAGCTTTATTTTCTACTCCCCTGCATGGACTGAATATGATTCACAGCACAGTCACTGGAAATAGTCATTACTATTTATTTGGAGCAAGATGAGTGACTGTTCTAAACAGCATCAACTGCACCTGTGATAGTGCAGAATTTTTTTTTTTTTTATTAAGCACATCCATACCCTCTTTTTTCCCCTTCTTCTCTTCCATATTCTCTTCACAAAGAGCATTTATTACAGTGCTGGCTGTGCTGTTCAAAAAGGAAGGAGGCAAATTTACAGCCATCATTAGAGAAGATGCAAAAGCATGGCAGCAAACACCAGCTTTTCCTCTTCGTGTGCACAGAAACATGTCACACAAACAGGATGTAGACAAGCATGAAGAGACAAACAATTCATAAAGTGTAGCTAGTTATAATATAATAATGTGTTTGGCTGTGGGTGAGCCTCCTAGCTCCAATTTCATATTTTTGCTGCAATGGGAACATTTCAGAACATTTCGAACTCTGCTCCAGACAATCCCCAAAAACCATCCTATCTCCCTCAACCCCCAAGCACAGCTCCTCCGTTCTATTTGCAAGACACTGCTCACAATTTTGCTGCAGCAATTTATCTCTGGCTGCACAGAGAGGTGATCAGCCTGCTCCCTGCCTTGCTGCTGCTCTTTCTTCTGCCATACTTCAGTAGCCAATGCTGACTCCTCCCTGGCCCCCAAAACACTGCACCTATGAGGTGACAGGGCCTCAGCTAATCCCCACCCCCCCTGTTATTCCTCTCTTCAGCAGTCTTTGCCAATGAAGGTATCCTTTTAGATTGCTATTTAGAATGTAATATACAGCTATAGAAAATTCAGAGTGCTCAAAGCACAGACCTCTCTCTTGTCTACAGTCTTTATTGCCCACGTGCATGCACCCGACGTGCTTACAAAAAATGTCCTTGCTGGCAAAATCCTCTTAAAAGAGCACAGCTCTGTTTTCTGCTGGTTTCAGGCCAGCTGTAAGGAGAAGCTAAGGCCATTTCATCCCTCTGTTGCAGGTATCAGTGTCTCAAGTACCTGCATCCTGTGATGCCATTAAAAGCTTCAGGAGATTAAAAGTGTGGGTTTTCTTGTTTGTCTAACAAAGTAAGGTACTTCACAGAATAATGGATTGCTCTCGAAAACTAATAATCCTAATAGCAGTGAACAGATGCACAGAATGAATTGGTTTTCTATAGTGCTCTCAGGCTCTTATTTTTTTCATTTATGTGTGGCCTCTGGAGCAAGTGTGATTTCAGATCACAACACTAAGGGGAACATCCTGTTTCTATATGATCACTCTGAAGCCACACAAAGAAATCTTCCTCCCCAAACAGGGAGCCCAGCACCTTCCTGTACAAGGGGCCATGGTGAGACCAGCAACACAAAGGAGAGCAAGTAGGAGACACAGGGCATGGAAGAGGGGACACGTGATGCAGGGGAGAAGTGGGGAGCAAGGATTTCACAGTGACATGTACTCTATTTACACTACAGCAGTATAGTTATCACTGGTACTTCTGGTATCCAGATGCTAAAGCAATTGGCAGAGATAAAAATATGGTGGGAAACAAAGAAAATTAATAGGGTTAATAGATCACTAAAAACTGCTTTTGACTGGACTACAAGCTATAACTGTTCCTAGCCATTGCATTGATTGCTGTAGGCTTTTCCCCAACTGGTTGCAGAAAATCTCTTAGTATTGATTCTCTTACTACTGCCTGGCAAAGGACCACTACAAGACAACTTACTTCTGAGATGAGGGAGGGTTGCACCCACCTTGGGTCTCAGCAAGCTGCAACAGCACAATGCCCTTCTCCTCCTCTGTTCCACCATCCAGTCACAGACTTTGTCAATCAAGAAATAAGGACTCTCATTTAATTGTTGCAAGAATATGCAGAGACGTGGAATTAGTCTCATATCAAGCCAGTGAGAAATTAATCACTCCAGCATTAAGTTTTTCCTGATTCCAAAGACAACATCTTAAATTCTGAGGCAGGAGGACCATCAAAAATAGTCCCAGTTATGGCACAGTTAGTTTTGTAATATAGACATTATAGCTCACTAGGACCTGATCCCAAACTGTTATCACTCCACTTTTGCCTTTGATAACCATTAGTCAAGCAATACTGAGGGACACATTCTCTTCCCAGTTACTGCACAGTAACCCTCCAAGCTGATAAGGTTATTCTGTATTCGTATCCCAGAACTGAGAGGCAGGACTCACATTTTGTGGGGTTTTTTAAGCCAGAGGTAGGTGAGGGGGAGCCTGGAGGGAGATGTGAGGGAGAAGCCCTTCATATATAGGAGCAGCACGAGGCTGGCTGTGCTCACAGGGCCAGGCAGTGGGGAAGCAGATCTGACCTGGCTGAGGAAGGATCTGCCCCATGTCCTTGGTGATGGGGACTTCTCACAGCATAGCTCACCATTACAGCAGCATGCTGAGGGTTAAAGCAGCCATCACTCTTGCCATGGCTGTTGGAGCCCTCCTTCTTCGGCACCAGTGTGGAGCCTTCTCCACCAAATTATTTTAAGCAAAAGCCAGGGGTTGAAGCAGAAAGTGATTCTTGACATGTGAACTCTCAGCCTGTGAGCAGAGTGAGAGCCACGAAAGATTTGTGGGCTCCCCTTGCCCCCAGTGTTTAAATGATTAATTAGCAATTTCTAGAAAGCAATTCACAAATGGATAAAGGGCAGATTTTCAAAACTATCAGCTTGTAAATGGAGCAGAGCTGATTCTTTGGCAACTCTTCTAACAAGGTTTCTTTTTTCACAGTATTTGTTTTATGCTTCCTAAAGAGCTGTCCCTAGTCTAAATCCCAGCAGGGGGAGATGCCAGTGGTGTTTAATTACATTCCAACTATAGGGAACATTCAAATAATAGGGCTCTGGAAAAATCCCCACAACTTGGTCTAAAAAAAATTTTAAAATAAAAATTAAAAATGGAAAAAAGTTATCTGATTAAAGCAATGGTATGAATGTGCTGTGTCTCCTAACCATAGGTTTAAAACATTCTCCTCTTACAAGTCTCAAGACATAAAGCCAAATCCTCTGCTGAAGCAAACGGAATTTATACCATCATTTTACGGCAGACATTCAGCATTCAGGCTTACAGTTTAAGTACACAGTTATGAGAGGTGGCATTTTAGAGGGGTTTGCTGTTTTCTTTTTTATAAACTAGACATGCCATGTGCCATACTGACAATCCCTGTGACTGAGGACAGGTTTTAGCTTGGACCTGAAGTTTTAGTATTACAAGGGATCAAAATGGGCCCTGTGCTCTAACAGGGGGTGAATGTGTGCGTTCAGGGTACAGGTGACATCCCAGGCCCCAGGAGATGCTGGAGACACATCTCATCCTGGCCAGGAGGGTGGGCAGGAGCTGGAGATGGGCACATTAAAGGCAAAACAGAGACACACTGATCCACAGTCACAACATGGGAACCTGTTGCCCTCAGCACAAGCGTGAAGGAGACAGAAAGAAAACTGCAGACAGCCTCCTCCAGGTATAATTCTTTAAATCAGGAAAAGCCATCTAGCTGAAATATCTTTCTCGGCAGGAACTGGGCAAATGACTTCTGTGCATTCAGCTGGGACACATGAATGGTGGACTTAGAGGAAAAGTATTGTATTCAAAGCTGAGAGGAAAAACTAGGCTTTTTCACCATTCCTGCTTCTGGTAATCCAAAAAATCAGGCACCCCACTGTTCTGCAACTACCCATGATGAGACCCAACCTCAGCTCTCAGAGCAGCTCCCAGAAGGAGCTGCAGAAGGGACGTCGAACATCACTTCCTCACCGACCCTCTGGACTCAGTATTACATCCAGCTGTACACAACAGAGACTTTTCACCAAACAAGCACTGAAATATTTAATCATTTGAAACATTCAAGTGCGAGAAAATTGTCAATGAAGCTAATTAAGAATCTTGAGATAATAAGCACTGATGGCAAAATGTTCCACTCTAGCGCTTGCCATCAGGCAGTCAGGATTTATAGTATCTGTCATTTATAAAACTTATACCCTGAAGGATCTCACACTTTCAAAATGTGTGCTTCCACATCTAGCTAGCTCTGCTCCCCAAGGTGACTCAAACCGTTCATGCACAGCCAGCAATGGTCCCCAGATGAGGGGTGAGGGCTTCAGATGTCACCAGTGGACACACAAGCCTATATGGCACTGCAGCCTGAGAAGCTGGGAAGTGCCAGCTTTCATGTCCACGTGGCCATGTTCTAAGGTCTCACCCAACCCAACTTTATCACAGCAGTCATGAAGGGCAGGCCACGGGAAGGTAAATGACAGGCACACAGAGCCAACACGGGGATGGAGAGGACCATGGAGCAGACAAAGAGCCATGGCACCAGCATTTTATGCTCCGGGATTTTTCAGCAATTTAGGACAGGAAGTGAACTGGTGTCAGGCGATTGACACTGCAGATGGGTCTTTAAGCAGCCAACATGTAAATGGAGTTTGGCAAAGATACCGTGACTAACAGCCTTTTTTTTTTTTTTTTTTTTTTTTTTTTTTTTTTTTTGTGAGAAATGCCATTTTTAGATATAGAGAAACGCTGCCTTCTGCCTGCTAAGAGCAGGTGTGCAGATGTCGACAGCGAGTTCAGGCAAGTGCCAGGTACTCGAGAGTTGTCGCAGGGTACGTAAGCATCCTAACACCACCTCCCAGCTTTTGCAGGAGGCGGGTGGGTTTTTCTGTGCTGAGCTTTCCAACAAACTGCTTCTCTAGCAGACCCCATCTCTGGGCTCAACATCTCAACGTAGCCTGGTTTTCTTTCACCTTTGTTTCTAAGTTAAAGCCCTCTGCACCAGCTTCTCAGGGAGGCAAATGGTAGGTCTCTCTCTGACTCACCAGTCTGGCTCCCAATGAGCTGCCCACCAGACAGGTAGAGCTAATCTGAAATAATGCCTGGTAACTGCAACTTGTAATTTCAGACTAAAGGCACCAATTTCCCAGTCAGTTTGTAGCTACACTCTGTTACTGTAACAGGTTCTCTGCACAATTATCACGACACTTAGTAAGTTAGTCCTTTCTGAGAGAGCTAAGAAACATTTTCATTTTAGAGAAAGCAGGGATCTCTCTCTCTCTGGAAGAAAAAAATAGTAAAATTTCTCCCCCGCGTTGTGTTTATTATTAATGTTTCATAAATAAGATTATTCCATCATAAGTATTAAAATATCTTTACTTTTTAAAAAGATGAAATACACAGGAGTTAAAACCCAGGTGTGTGTGCCTTTGTGGCAACAGCACGCATCAGGCACAGGCAGTTTGAATATTTTATACTTCATAATTTTTTTCTTAAATAATTAACTAGCTTTAACTAGTGATTGTCCAGTCCTACCAGTGCAGAGGGCTTAACTGCACACTACATCTCTAAGTGTTCTTTTGGTTGCTCTGATTCTCCTTGCACTGGATCAGGACAGAATACCTCCACAAACCCCGCTTGATTTTTAACACAGAGATCTGTTTCCTACCTAACTCTGAAGATCAATGTAAGTCCATTTCCTACCAATTTTTCCAGCAAAACCAAACTGCTCCCGTTAATTCCTCTTGTGTTTAATGGATGGACCAGATATGGATGGATTCAGTCTAGTATCTTTTAGCACACTTGGGGAACCTCCTAGATCCAGCTGGGAATGTGGATTCCTTTGATCCTGTCTCTTGCAGTCTAGAAATGAAGAGGCTAAAAAATCCTATAGCTTGGTGTGATTACTACATTGTTGACATTAATGCAGAGCTGGACCAGGAAAGAAGGCATACTGCACTGAAGAATTGTACTTTTTGGATAACACACTGAAATTAAACCATTTCTATCCCTTGCTGGCTTGGAAGAGAAAGTTCTCTCAAGAGTTTTTTTCAAAAAAAAAAAAAAAAACAAAACAAAACAACCCAAAACCATCTACCAGCAAGAATGACCTGGTCTATAATTACCATTCCATAGCACAGTCCATTACTGAAGGATATATGTGTACATATATTTAGATGAATAAAGATGCACATGAGGGCTTGGTAGGGGTTGCCAATGCACTGCTCACAATTTGCATATCTGCTTATGCACAGCAAGTGCCTCATGGCTACCACATTTCTCTGCAAATTCTGAGCATTAGTGGGATTAAAGTCATTACTGCCTTAATCTCAAGTGCTAAAAATATAAAAGACAGCATTCACATTTCAATTCCCCTTTAAGCAACGATTTCAGCAATTAGTTTTGACTTAGTGGGAGTTAAGAGATCTGGTAACATTGTATACTGAAAAAAAAAGCCTCAACCCTAACTTGTGACAACACTTTCCATCTGTATATTCTCTTTGCATATTTACAGAACTATAGAAACAGGAAAATAATATACTGACAAGAAGATTTAACAACGCATAGAAACACTTTACTCCACCAACTGCAACACCTGAAACAAGAGCAAAACTGAGCAAACCAGGTCTGTGATATAAGTTTGGTAAGAATTCATACAAGTGGTGATTACTTTTAGAATACTATATCCAATTCCAATATCCACATTTTCCAAATGATGTTAAAAACCCATAAGTGAACCTCTAAAACCAGACACAAATACAGAGAAACTTTTAAAAAAGCAAAACTAAAACAAAGCAATCTTTTTAACACAAGAAAACACAAACAGGTGATATCACCGCAGTTTACAACTAGGGTCACACACTGAGAAGAAAATACTTTTCTTATGCAAAGAGTTTTCTACACAGCAGTCCAAGAATGACAGAAGTTCAGGGGAATGTAACAGCAATACACTGAAAATGGAATCAAATTCTAGTCTCTATTTAGGAGAAGGATAATTAACCATGGGCAGAGCTGCAAAAAAAATTGTGGTAAGCTCACTACTGCCAGAAAGGTTAGGATATCAGCAGGAGAATCCCCTGCGTGGCAATCCCAGCCCTACTTATCCTGGTGGCAGGATAAATGCTACCAGTCGGGGCTGGTGGCAAGATGAATCCCTACAGCATGAATGGAGATGGAATCAGAGAGTGATTCCAAACATTGCCAAACACAGAAAAAGTTCACATCTGAATGCTATTACCTGCATTTATAAATTTTTTTTTCTTGTAAATACAGAGCTAGGAGAGAAAGTGAAATGTTCACTTTGCACCAAGTCTCTGTGTCCTTGCATTGTTCTCCATTTAAGTGCATTGCTAAGGCTCCAATGATAATAAAAGATTAATTTAAAAGACCATTCTAGAACCTAAGCAAACACTGAGCCTGGTTAATGTTACATATCATATCCCCTTGTCATTTACTGCTACTCGGCATGTTTACTGTGTCTCTCACTCCCCCTCAGTACCAGCCCCAATTTACAGCAGAGCAGCTGGTCCTCTGGGGCCGAGTGTACAGCTGTAACCCCGAGCCCAGCAACAGCAGCCCCTTGATTGCAAAAGCACAACCCTGATCTCACTCAGGATCTGAACCAAAGCAACACCCTCCCGAGGTTTTGGGTCAGACCTTTGCAGTTTTCCTAAGTGACAGCCATCTCTATGTCACTACCCTACAACAGAACTTTATCTCCAGTAACATCAAAAATTGCATCTGTATATATATATACAAAGGTTCCTATTTCAGGTCAACAGAGAATATAAAAGAAGGTGGGGTGAACAAAAAAAAGAATACAAAATAAAAATTGCCTCCACTCTACCTTCCATAAGAAAATTATTATTTTGTGTAGGCTACATTTTTTATATCGAATTCGGTACATGGCATGACAAAACCATCCATGCTCTTCCAACTAATAAAAAAAGGAAAATTTAATAGAATGTGTCATGTTTTGTCTTTTCTTTCTCTTATAATTTTCTGAGTTACTGGTTTGCTTTGTGCTCCTTGCCAGCAAGATGAGTATTGCTCCTTTCCTTTAAATAAGTGGACTGCAAGAACAAGAGATGTGTCTTTAGAGCCTGATTCTCAGCTGCACTAAGGTCCTACTATGGCAGCATAAATAGACCATACCAGAGTTGCAAGTCCTTGTTTATATGTTAAATCACTCAGGAATGAGGTGATGATAATACTGATGCAGGAAAGGTGTGAGGATGATGCACACCCACCTTGACAGTCCATTTCCAATACAGGAGGGGTGAAAGAGGGCACAACTGTAAACTGAGAATCAGGCTCTTAGTTTGCAGTTACCCTGGATACAGTTCATAGGTTTTATATGTTTAATTAATGCAAAATGTGGAAGGCTCCACAGTCCTGTACAGACAACATGTTAAATACAGTTTTGCTCAACATTTCTAGAACACCAAAACTTGTAACAATGGAGCAAGGGTAATTAAAAGAGACTACTAAAGCATTTTGTTTTGCTTGTTCTGCTTGGGATCCTTCATTTTCAAAGTCAGGAAAGACATTTTATACCACGTAATTAAAACAACTGGGAGGATTTTTTAAAATCAGATATACTTATTTAAACAGAATTAATTAAGTGAAGTCCTCTGCCTTTGGTTGTACACAAGGTTAGACTATGCAGTAATAAATTCCTAAACTTAAAATCTATGGTTTAATTAATTTTATAGAGAAGGCTTCTTTTTTTCCTGCTGCAGAATTGAATGGAGTGTACCTTGTAGGGACCACTCAAACTACTGGCAAAAACACAATTTGCATTTCTGTCCTTGCATAGGGTGATGCATACACACCCTTTATGCTGAGCACACCAGTAGACCTATTGATTTCAGTGATTTGGATCTCTGATGAAAATCATTGGATTTCGACTTAAAACTATGGGGGGAACACCAGATGATTTTAAAAGGGTTCCTTGTGGGGTGTAAGGTAATCAGAACATGCAAATATTTTTGACGGGTTCTTTATTTCCCATGCCAAAACTTTTAAATTCTCTGTGCCTCACCCTGAAAAAGCAGGGACATTAATGTTGCAGATCTTTCAGGGACATTTGGAGGTTAGTATTTATGTATCATTTGGGTGCCATCATATAGAAAATGCTAAAATAACCTAAAATATTTAGAAGAGATAGATCTTCTCAGTAGATCTACCTATTTAGACCTTGCTCCCCCTTACGGAAGCCTGTGGTGCCTAAGTGGCCAAGCACCCAAACTAAAGAAAAGAAACCCATTCTCCTGACAGTTACAGTTTGGGTTAAGCATTGCTCAAAGCTGTAGCTAAAGCAACTACTCACCTCTGTGGGTAAACATAAGAAAGAGATAAGCACCATTATAAACTCCAGTAAGGAGGATTACAGCCCCCACACAAAGTCACACAGGCGACTGTCACAGTGCAAAATGACAAGGAAGGTTATGCACAAGCCATCTATGGTCAGACCTCTTTGTTCAGGAAAGAAGGAAAAGGATCAGACAAGAAAAAGAAAGGAGAAGAGAAAGCACTAGATGTGGTCTTCGAAGTGCAGTAAACACAGCTCATGAGGGACTGCCACCATCCATGCCGCTCCACAAAGCTGCAAGCATGGGAGCCTCCATTCCTGCTTGACTGGGAAAAAAAAGAGTTTCTATGTTCTTTGTAAACAAATAAGGTCACTTCACAGATCGATGGAACCTACCTCTGAGCGAAACATCCCAACAGTCCTGAAATTTCAGCTGGTTGCAACACTCAGTACGGCTAATTAGTGTAAACATTCAACAAATCGCGATATGGCACAAAACCTGACAAATGTTGCAACCTTCCTTAATTGACAGCATGGCCACGTACACAGAGGTACACTTTTCAGTACCACTTACACACTCCTTTGGTGAAGAAGCAAGCACTCCAAGTTTGCATCCAAATTGTGCATTTTGTCTCACACTGAAGTTGCTCAAGTGACAGGCAGTATTTTTAGGTAACAACCTACTTCTTGCTCCTCGTATCTCCATAGGAAATTGCTAGTAGTCATGACTTTCTTATTAAAGAGGGTATCAAACACACAAAACTGTTTTAAAATAACAAGCTTCTGAGGGAAAAACCTACAACCTGAAGACAGGCATGCAACTGGTGTCAAGCTGTGCCACTTAAAAGCACTTCCGCGGCACCCACCAAGGACAGCCCGGCAGCGCATATTTGTGAATTTCTCACAGGCAGGGAGTAAAATGCTTTTAAACATCACCTTATTTCCTCCCTCCCCCCTTTCTCCTCCCAGCAGGGATCTCCATCTGCTGTTTTCTATCAGGCAGGTAGAGCAAGATCAGTTTTACATACAACAATTTTTCCCACTACTTGATCTCCTTGCCCCAGAGCCTGGGGACATGTCTCTGGAGCACTGAGGTGCCAGGTGTGACACAAGGAAAATGTGATACTTTGGGCCATCCTCCAGGGTCTGGAAGAAAGTCAGCCACGGGGTCACCATGTACCAGAGACTTTGGTGGTGAAACCAAGGGAGTTTGAAGGTTTCTGAAGCGTCCTTCTCAAGTAAAGCTGAAGACACAATCTCCAAGACTGGAGGGCAACGTCACGAAAAAGGGAGCGTGTCATAATCTGACAAACCATAAAGGGGTAGTAGGGCCCTCCTCTTTGGACAAATGGTGGAAAAACTCACCTTTGGGTGAAGGGGCGTTCATACTGACAGAAAATTATGAAGCAAAATTCAAGCAAATCCCTCACAACTGCTCCTCCCCTTTTCCCCTTACACTGAAACAACATCTGAGCTATCTGCTGGTGGTGGCTTAAATGCTTGTGTTTTTCACATCACAGAGGCAGGAGTTTTGGACCCCCTGATTCCTGTACTTACATACCTTTGGAAATTAGCATAAACATCTCAGCTGGCTACCGATGTGATTAAGATGTGCCTCTACTTGGCAATTTTTTCCTTTGAAACAAAGCAAAGGCTTTCATTTGTTAAGTGAAAATTCCCTGGTGGAAACCCCTCTCTCTTTCCCTCCCATTTCTGACCCCATATTGGGCACTTTAATCTAATTTTGGTTTGAGGTTTTAGAAGCTGAAGGCTGCTTCTGAAGATCACTGAGGGAAAAGAAATCACTGGGAGGAACACCACACTTTGAACTGAGAGTCCCTGGCACAATGTGTATTGGAAAAAGCACTGAGAGCATTCCCAATCAATGGAGCTGTATTTTTCACACCCAGCTAGAAGAAATGGAAACCTGTGGTAAATAATGCTGCTTTGCACAAGTCCAATTACCCTAAATGATAAATCACCTAATTATTTTGGCTCTAGAGTCTTTCCCAGGTTCTTTGTCCTTTTCTTTGTAGTCACTGTCTGCAAAACAAGAGCATTTGACTGTTACTAATTAGCGAGCGAGAGAAAGAACCAGGACACTTACTAAATTCACTTCCCTTTAAATCCATCTTACAGTTCTTCTCCCCATCATGGAAAAAAAGTAATAATTTATTTAAAAGCTGCTCTGCTGGAAGAAATTTTTTCTCCATGACTACTCTATGATATTAAAATAGTCAGCTTTTGTTTTTTACATTCTCCAGAATGCTGAAGGATTAAAGGCACAGCAAGGTTAGATTAACACCTTGAAATTATCTGTGAGGTTCTGTTTATCAGCCTATTAAATCTTCATTCCTGACTGCACAAAGCCTTCTTCATATCATATCCTGAGTGCATACAGACTTGATGCATCTCAAAAACAAATCCCAAAAAGCAACAGCTCTTAAAAGTGTTTTGTTCCAGCTCACAATACAATGACTTCTGACATCTTGTTACTTCCTTGTTCCTTCATGTAGACCAACAGCAATAGCAAAAGGCTGTGGAGAACCGCCCAGTGCTCAGAAATTTTTCATTTCTCAATTTTCTCTTTTAAATTTGAAATGTAACTACAAGTATTGAGAAAGATATTAAAGTTTATTAAAAATTTCTATTGACCAGAAGGTCAAAATAACTTAATGCATTCTTCCTTTTGAACTGAGGATGCCTTAAGCATAAACAAATAAGTAAAAAACCATCATGTAGTTTTTTCTCCCACTTTTCTGAAGGCTTTTCTGAAATTCAAAATATTTTACATATAATAGGAATATTTTGTTAAATTCCAAAAACAAAGATTTCATACAGGTGGAAAGTATTGAGCTAACAATAAAAAAAAAAAAGGAATTATTCTGATTGCACAACATTCCCTAATACAGTGTGCCTCAGTAGAAATAGGAAGGATAAGTCCCAGGACTGTGAAAGTAACTGAGTTTTCAGTCATTTGAGACCTAAGAAAACCACAGATTTTGGTACCAGCTAATAAATGAGTCTTCATTCAAACACATTTATCCACTCAGTGTTGGCTAGAAACCAAGAGAGCAGTCTGTACAATTCATTGCCGTTTGTATATAATAGGTAAAATTTTATCAGTCTTCCCTGATGAAGGCCCCCAGTGCTATCTCAGTGGCTGCTACAGGAGTGAAACTCCACTTCTGACCAACCCACTTCCATAGAAAGCATTTTTGGGGCCCTGTCCAAAACATTCAGATGTGACAATTTACACTGAGGTAACAGTTTTTTGGTTGCTTTAAAGGATTTGATTTTGCAAAAGAGAGGCAACCTGTCTTTTCAAAACAGATATTGAATTAGTTGGCAATACTAATGAAAAATTGGTATTATCCAGTTCTCTGAGACAACAAAATCTATTAGCTGGTATGAAATGGAGCAGCCCTTAAATAGCACATATCTCCCACGGTTTTGTTTGGGTTTTTTTCCTGGTTACTCCCTATGCACCAGTCTTTTTATCTGGTTAGGTAAGGAAATGGTCACTCATGTCAGTGGAAGACCACTAACTTTCTAGTGTAAGAGCAGACCCAAGAATACCGTATTTTCTTCCTTTCTACATCAAGAGAGAAGCGTAAGATGAAGCAGGACAAACAATCTGAAAGCTATTAAAAGTGCTGATTACAAGTATCACACAAACACATTGTAAAAAATGGAAATTATTTAAATACAAATGTGCTGCTAGGGTGGCAGAGAAGGAAGAAAAAAAAAAAGGGAGGAGGAGGTCACACGAAGTTCATTCTACCAAGAACTGCTTTACATAATCATGAAATGCAAACGAGTTTCGATTCCTTCTGGCACAGGCTCATTCAGCCTTCACTTTGAATGCTTATTGACAAATAAATGGACTGGTTACTTCCCATTAATGCTACCTAATTCATGTACATACCTGGAGGAAAAATTCCATTTTACCTCACATTCATACAAGCTAAGATCATTTTTAAGCTATGAATACTCTGAATACAAGTTGAATTTCTCCTTGGTTGCTGTTGGGGATTTGCTGTTTCTTAACAAATTAGGCATGTGTTCTCCTCTGCTCAGCTTTCTCACCTTATGCATATAATATGTGCAACTCAGGAATCTGTGTTGAACTTTCAGATGAAGATGGAATGCCTTCTTTTCTTCAGTCATGATTCATTCTCTCCCTCCTCCTCTCTCTTATATGCAGGCATTGTGGGCATTCACAGCTTGTTAGCTGTTTTTGTTTTATAAGTCCAATACCTCTCCTTTTCTTCCTCTGCCCACAAAAAGTCCTTACCAAGAAAGTGATACTTGCTTTCACATATCTCAAGAGTTGCTATCATCCTGACCAGGGAAATGCGATTAAAGCAAGATTTTATCCCTGAGTCTTGAAGGCATCTCATAAGTAGACAGGTGAGGGAAGATCCCTGAAGCAGAAGAGGATGCCAGGGCTGGACCAGTGCTGTCATCTCCTGAAGAATCTGCCTGCCAATTTGGAACATGGAGGGATCTCATTCCAACTGGATCCTAACTAACATACACTTGGAAAATGTTTCTTTGTTTAGCTTAGTGTCCAGTACTCCCCAGGAGAGAAGTTCCTGCCTGATGAATGCAACTGGCTGCTAAGCAGAGACACAGCGTGGGGTTCTGACACAGATGTCTAAGGCCACCCTCTCTTTGTAAGTTCTTTTAGGTTTAGGTCCTATGGTTTAGTGTCTCTGCTGGCTTGCATCTGAGGGTGTGCCTAGGGCTGGCTGTCCTCTCTTTCATTGCTGGGTATTAACAATTCAGTAGCAAAAGCCTCTTGGTCCCTAGCTTCCATGAAAAAAAACAGCCAATGTATTTATTAGTATAATACATTTTTGAACTTGACCCCTACTTTACACAGAAAAATCCCCTGAGTCCTAGACAGACTGCTATCCAAAGATGAATGAGGGACTTAGGCCCATGAAGGGCCTCCCAGTTCCTGAGAAGTCATGGTCATGCTGTGTGCACCTCTCTTCCTGCCATATGTAACTCCTCTGGCAAGACTGGTGGGAGTATGACCCTCTCAAAATTGTAGAGGGGACCGGTGCTATTTACTGTGCTTTGAGTTTATCCCCCGACTTCTGCAGTGTTCAGATGTCCAGTGAAAAATCTCAACAGCCAATTCTACCTGGAACCATGCTCTACCCTACAAATAATGTTAAATTTCTGTGGCTAAAAAAGTTAACACTGATACTGGAAGTCTTCATTGATTAAACATTGGTATCAGTATGAGTTTGTCTCTGAGGAAAGCATGTAGATTGAATGTAATACCAGAGCGGTACACAGAAACATCTGGGGTAAAAATCCTGAAGAAAACTGTAACCAGTTGCTCACTCAGAAGTGATATTTTTACTTAGATTAAAAGCAAATATGCTATTTCCTCCATAAAAGCCTCAGATGGAGAAGGGAAAGAATAGAAGGATGACAAAAATGCATCCTCCCCATTACTTCCTCTTTAATCAAATCAAGATGATCACTCATAAAGTACCGTATTATTAACAACTTTGTCATTAAATGTTCCATGTCACTAGAATTTTTTTATTCTTTAACATGAACCCTGTAGCAGTGTAACCTAAAAAACACAGCTTTTGTAAAGAAGAAGCCAGCAATGAGTATCTTCCAGAAAGGCCTCCAGGACAGCACAAGCTGGTGCTGTGAGGGTGCCTGGAACAGAAGGCAAGCCATGCAAAGGTGACCACAGTGAGCAAACTGAGACCAAGGCTTCTGCCCAGGTGCTTCTGTCCAGCTCAGCATTTTTGTCTCAAAACAAGCTTGTGGCAAAGTGGGCAAACACAAGGTGGGCTTGGACTCAAAAGCTTTCTTAGGCTACCTTGCCTTATAAAGCAGAGATATGAGTCAGAGAAGAGGCCAAAGTCCTGAGTCTCAGAAGTCCTTAAGTGACTGAAAGTTAGGAAGAGTTGTGAAATAAAATAACCTCTGCCCAAGAAAAGTGAATTTGGGTGTCTCAAGTCCAAAGCCTGTATTCAAATTAGTAGATCCTAGATACTAAGAGAAGGGAGGGGGGGATGCAGAGAAGGGCTTATTGTCTACGCCTGACTTTAGCAATCTCCAGCTTTTATGAAGAAAAGTACCATGAGACAAAGATAATTAGCTGACTTCAGACACTGAGCAATTGTATGAAAAACTAACAGCATTCTGTCTCTACATTTTTAAAAGCATCTTTTTGTTTGTTAGCATCAAAACTGATTGCTGGCAGCTGAAATTCATGAATGATTTGAAGCTCTACAACATCTACTTAAACAAATAAAGGAGACAGAGAGGGTAATTTTCCTTCAACAGAACAAACAGCAACACCATGCAACATTTCTTGTGCTTCCTGGTTTTGTATGTTTTGTGCACATATGTGTATGCATGCGTAAAGGCACCTCTCTTCTGAGGCCCTTTTCCTGCAACTATTTACAATTCAGTCTCCGTTGATAAATTCAAGCCTCCACAGTCAGCAATATTTGCTTAGTGAAGCTTAGTCTCTGTAGTTGCAAGTTTCTGAGACCATAGTGCCTTGAGATACTGCATAAAAGCCACCAAACTCATGCAAACTGTCCTGGTTATTCCCTGACTGTGTTATCTCTCTGACTTTCACCTCTCATTTTCACTAATGCTCAGAAAAAACAGTCTGTGCTACCAAGGAGATTCTCTGCATAAAGACTTTAAACATCTGAAGTACTCAATCAGACACCATTGAAATGGCCCTCTCTCTCACTGCTCTCTGGTAATTTTATGGGAAGGGAAAATTTTGAAATGGCAAACATCTCTTTACAATAAGACAACTCCATTAGAATGCAGAGATGTTAGTGAAGGGGCTCTCTGATGCAAAGAACAGAATCATAAGCCAGTGTAAAATATTATTACTCCACTCAAGCCAATGATGATGTGCCGAACTGCTGCAGATGAGCAACTGCTACACCCAGTATCTTTGATAAATTACAGCACCAAAGTCATAAATTACAAAGGAGGAGTTTATGTATCAGTGCAATTCAACCCAACCCATTCACAACTGACCACAGGTAGCTTTTAAAATTGAATTAAAAGTGTCTTTTCATAAATAAAAATACAGATTTTAATGACTTTGGGATGGCATAATTCAATATTATTGAAATGAAGGAATATAGTTGAAACATAGCCTGGTCAACATTTTCAGTTAGACATATTGAAAATAATCCTGGGCCCTACAACAATAGAAGAGAAAACTTTTAGGAATCAGGAAGATTTCTTTCCACTGAAAAAAAGCCCCTTCAGATGTCCATTTAAATAGTGGGAGCATATGGCAGAACTTTGAAGCTTCCTTAAACTTTATGGGCTGAAGCTACTGGTGAAAACGTTGGTAAGTCACAACAGCACTGAATAGTTATGCCAGTGCTTTGTGGGGATAGGAAACTGGATGGACTAGAGACACACTGGGGCTTATCCTGCTCTTCATTCCTCTCCACACTGATGTTTCTATGTATCAGATTAGGCAGCAAAAAATAAGAGCTGTACATAGCATTTTAAAAATAGGATGGAAAAGCTAGTGGGTCTCGCAGTCTCAAGTGAACGTTTTACAGTAAGAGCTGCCCTTTCATCCATTTGCTTTTATTTATTACTTCTGACTCCTATGCTCTCCTTCACCTTTGCCAGGGGTCCTGATAACAGTCCTTGAATTCAGGGTGCTCCTTTTCTATGCTCAGCACCTTCAGGTATGCATTTCTTTATAACATGGCAGCAAAGTAGTTCATTCTTGTACCTCTTTTGCCCAAACTAGCTGCCCCAAAGCATTTTAGTTTTCCCTCCCTCAAGAAAATGACCTAATTTCAGTGGTTTAACCTGAGCTGTTTACTTTGCAGCAGATCAGGAGCGCATACATAACCACATAGCACATTTCACCTAAGGGCACAAATAACTTCTTACGAGAAGTTAGCCTGACCGCCTAGGTTTTGCAATCCATTTTGTACCAGCACTCTGCCTATCTAAAATTGTACAGTTCAGTAACAAAACAACAACAAAAATAATAATCTATAATTGTGACTGACTCAGGCTTGAGAGGAGGGAGAAAGGTAGAGAGATGTTTAAATGCTCAGATGGAAAGAGGTAAGAACCTCATATTAAGCAAATCCTCAGCGTGGAAGACAGAGCAATTTTTAATGCCCTAAGCATTGTGGCTTAGGACAAAACACACAGAGCAGCTCAGAGTGCAGTGGGGCTCAGAAGCAAGTTACCATCTGCTCAGAATAAATGTGTGCTGCTATGCTTCTGCTAAGCACACACACATTAAAAAAAAAAAAAAAAAATCAGCTTGCTTTTATAACAAAATAATCAGTCACAAGTGCAAAACCTGTTCATAAATACATTTCCTCTGAAGGGCTCTTTTAAAAACTCTGCACAGGAATTGTTTTCAACTGAAATGGAGAGGGTAAAGACCATGTGTGTATTTCTTCTCATCTGATTAATGTGGATAAAAACATCTTTTCCACAACTGTATAGCCTCTAACAGTTTAGGGACGGTTAGCCACAAACCCTATAAATATAATCCAGTCTTGAAATAGCAACAACTTTTTTTTTTTTTTTTTTTTTTTTTTTCCTTTTTGTTTTTCCCCTTTCCTTGTCCTCATACTGGTATTTGCCAGGCTAGCTTCTCAACTGATGCATATCACCATACCTGTACTAATACCAAGCATGTTGTGCTATTTACAACCTTCTAAAAATCTGACCTCTCTCTGCTGTCCCATAAACATATTTGTGGACTCTACAGAAAGTAATATTCTTTTATATACACACACACGTAGGCCTCTTGCTCCCACTAGTTCATATTTAACTCTCTTTTAATCTTGTTTATTTTGTCTTCACGGTACCAAAGCAAGCTGCACACCCAGCAATAAGCTTACAGTAAACAGTTGCATCTTATTTTCAGTGGGTGGTGCTTCACAGGGCATGTACTAAACCCCCAAGGGAACCATGAAGAGGGTCAGGTCTGAATCTCTACAGTTCTAATTTTGGTGTGTCTGTTAGAGGAATTATGCTTAAACTTGTCTGTCTGAGTGCATCTGGAGCAGACATGGGGCTTCACAGGTAAGAATGGGAAGGTGCAGTGTGTGCTGACAGCAGACACCACTTAGTACTCTGTCTCTCTGCTTCCCCAGAGATGATGAAAAGTTCTGTGCTCCCTTTCCCCACATGTCAAAGATCCGAAGAGAGGTGAGGAGGACAATAACTTGTGTGTCCTGCTCTCTGCAATAACCAAGGACAGAGGTTTCTCCTGCTTGCCAGACTCTGAAGAAGTCCAGGTGCTGCTTCTCATTTTCAAGCCTACCCACTGAGCTATCCAGCCAAGAGGAAGACCCAGAAAGTCTTTTAGCAAACAGAGGAGGAAGGTCCTGGAGGTGAAAATGTTATATACTTGGAGACAACAAAAGGTAAAAAATGGAAAAAAACCACTACCATGACTTGCTCCAGCCGAGTTATTTGAGGACACTTGCCTGGAAGTGTCATCTCTACAGTGTATTCTATGATGGAGAGAACTTGGCTGGACACAATACAGCAGTGCAACAGGGCCAGTTGGACCTGTCTCTCCTCTGGGTTCTGAATTCCCAGCACAGTGCTGGTGCCAGACCACTTCCAGCACCTAACCTTGTATTTCTGCTCCACACCACAGCAGCTTGCACCAAGCTAGCACAGAAATGTCCAGCACAGCAGTGCATTGGTTTCCTCCCTCCCCTTCATGCTGTCCCATTCTGCTAAGAGGAGCAGATTCCCTGTGCAATTCCCTAAGGATTCCCTGTGCAGTCAAGACAGATGAAGATCAGAGCAAACTCAGAGGCATCCTCAAGTACAACACCCAGAGCCACCAACATACTGCAGTAGGCCCAGATGGACCAACTTTGCTCTCCTCTTAGTGACTATTACAAAGTCACAATGCCTTGAGATTTTGACTGGTGTGACAAAAATGCTGGAACCACACCTGTCATTTAGAGCACCTTTTCTCAGATAGCTCTCACATGCCTTTATAAACTTTAGTAAATGAGTGTATAAATCACCCTGTCCAACACCAAAGTACAGCTATCTCTGGGATGATACAGAGCAGCTGCTATAAAATCAGACCACAACTCTGCACCACAGAATGGGGCCATAAAACATGCTGTGTGAGGTGACTGAAATGGTTGGAGGGAGGAAGAGGGAATGTGGTGAAGAGCATTTTGTAGTTCTAATTACCTGATTATAAATTTGGCTGAAGAGGTTACTGTGTTTAACACTTGCATATCTTTAAATCAAAGCAGTTTTCCACCACCTGTCAAAACAACCTGACTGTACCATTCACCATGTTTTGGTCTTTGAAAGCCCTTCCTTTCTGCAGAGCAGCTTGATAAAAGCAAAGATGACGTGCTGAGCAAAAAAAATAACCTACAAAAATTTCTTAGCAAGTGAACTGATTTGATAACTAACTGTGAGCCTACAGCTGCTGTGCCCCTTCCCTTCCTCTTCCTTGCATGACAACTTAACATGGCATCTATATATTCCCAGTTTCAAAATAGCTTCTGCTCCTGTAACTTGCAAACCATTTGCAAAGATCTTATTTTCTAGGCTAAAAGTAGTTAATTACAGTCACTAAGAGACTTAAATGCTGAATCCTTTTCCTCATTCTGCGATGAGCTCCTCGAGCAGTGCATCATCCCCCCTGCCTTAAATCATCAACTGTTTATAACAGGAAATTTGTTGAAGGATAGGGCTGCACAGATTAGATCTATGAATTTCCTGGTATCAAGGACAGCAGATGAATAATTATACTTCTCTTCCTCTTCTCCTTGGTCACAGAGTCATATGCATCATCTAAAGCTAAACCTGAAAAGTGGAAAAGTACGGGGAAGTATTTTGGAAGGTACTTCCAATCAGTGTAGGACATGAGACAGCATAGTTTGGGATAGGACCACCAGTTTGAACTGAGGCACCACACAGACTGTGTATAGTGCTCACCTGCAAATTTTTTTCATTTTGTTCGAGTGCCATCTCTACACTAACTTCTAACTTCTCTGCCACAAGTGTCCCTAGGTCCACAACATCTCCTAGATACTGAAAAAGCTGAATTTATTATCAAAATATGCCTGTAGAGAAGAGAAACAATCATTAAGCGTTCGCATTGTATTATTATTGAAATACAGCAAGTGACAGCTCAGACAGACTGTACACAACGTAGGGCCCATTTAGTTATCTAGCTTGGATCTGGAGAACATTCACATGCAAGTCTCTTCCACCGGCTCACACTGCAGTCTCCAACTGCACAGCAAGGGCTCCTTTAACTGGAACCAAACCAGGAGATCAGCCCAATTGCTAAGGGCAACTCCCTGAACAGGGCCAAACCCAAACTAACCCAAAACAAACTCCTGAGGTGTGCACAGGGGGTACCCAACAGTCCTCACTACCAGCTGTGCTAGATCACAGACCTGTGTCTATGGGAGTACACAACTTGTTAACCTAGACAGACATGTAAGTGGTTTCTTGATGTAAAATATCTTTATGTGACTAATGGCTGCTTGAAGTCAGCTTTCTATGCATTTATACAAAGAAGCTTATTAATTCATATACCCATCTACAGAGAGATATGACTGACATCGTATACCTATTATACTGGGTATCTCTCCCAGTGATTTCACTTTGGTTCCTCAGGGTTTCAGTTTTCAAGAACTGGCAAGGAGATGAACCATATTTTCCTTGGGGCTGCATGATAGGGCTTTCTGTGTGCAACTTTGCCACCAGTATGAGCCAGTAAACTGCAAGTAGTCGGGGCCAAGTTGCACCTTCACATCTTTGCAGCCCTTCAGGAAGCCAGTTGAGCTAACCAGACTCAAGGGCATAATTAGGTCTGACATATTTGAATGAAACAAGTAAATACACCCCAGCTGGAGTGTTGTAGAGCTAATAACCTAAGAGAATAACCCAAGCCCTATGGGTTAGAAAATAACACCATCAACGGCTCCACTGTATTGAGTTAACTCACACCAGAGGTATGAAGCCTGCACCGAGAAAAAGCTCTGTGGATCAGATTGCACAGCCCTGACCTCCACTGCTGTCCTCCATATGCACCCTCAAAGCAAAAGCAATTGTGGACAGAGAACCCCCACGCTCAGAACCTTGTCATGCGAGACAAAAGAAGACATTTTCGGTATACACAAATCCTGGCTTTTATGTTTGCACAAGCAAAAGGAGGGAAATGGTAGCTTTTGAATGGGCACAGTTTGCATAGTCAAGCACTTTCTATTACTAGCAAATCAGAAAAGTATATAACTTTTTTCTATTTCTTAAGAACACCACAGAAAATGGAATGAATAAAAAGCATGCTGCTTTCAAAATTGTATAGTTAAGGCTTTCAGCATGCAAATCCAGCAGCTAAAATCCATGGCAAGACAGCCATGCCTGGTGTCATTTTATTCCCATTTGCCTTGTGATCCACTGTAAAAGAGTTCATGAAAAGAAAAAGACCCTTGACCTGAATTCTCATAATTAACAACTTGTGTAGAGTGTAGGGTGGAAAAATGGCTGCTGCATGGTCTGCTAGGTACACAAAATATTGTCAAATGTTATCCAGAAGAAAGAAATGCACTTGGTAAATATAATTAAGGAGAAGTAATTTGAACACAGTATAAGAGAAGTAGAAATTGTGAATTTTTTTGAAGTATACACATATATACTGCTGCTGAGGTATGAACATTTAAAGCAAAACTTCACTGTTTTCTCTCGTGGTTTGTGAGAATGCTCTTTGTGTCCTTAGACCAGTAAATAAAATTGACCACAAAAAAAAAAAAACCAAAAAACAAACAAACAAGCAAACAAAAAAACCTCCAAAACAAACCAAACCCAAAACCCCAACCAGCAATAAAGGTATCTAGACAAGAGGGAAAAACTTAAAAATTTGTAGTTTTAGCATATGGTGACAGCTGGTTTATTTCAACAATGTAAAATATTTTGCAAAGGTTAAGCTTTCACTATGACACAAAGTTTCTGGGCCCTCTCTTCAGTTGATGTATAGTGACATTACGTAGCAGTTTCAAAAAAAAAAAAACAAACCCCAAACCTAAATAACATAGAGTAACTTTGAATGTTTTGACTGCAAATATTAACAAAATGTTAATAAATATTAACAAAATGTTAATATATGCATATAAAACCGAGATAAATAGAGGTCATGCAGGTGCCCCAAAAGGCATGGTGATATTCACATTGCCTTGCTCCCTGTACCAGGCTCTGTAGGACCACATTGTACTCACATGTTTTGTTGAGAACTCATCAACCTCCTGAAGCACTTTATCCTGGCACTCTGGATGTGTGGCTAGCAGGTACGTGGCAAAGGCCAGAGTGCTAGTGGTGGTCTCGTACCCCGCGATCAGGAAAAGGAAAGCTTGGCCTGCTATCTCATCCTCTGTTAACATCTTCTGAACCTTTACAGATGGGACACTGCCAGCATGAGCTGCCTCATCCTGCTTGGAAGCAGAAGATGGACTGATCCCACCAAAACCCCCCGGTGACAGGGAGTCAGCTGAGTCACGGCAGTCGAGCATCCACTGAAGAAAATCTCTGCGCCTCTGCAGAATACAGGATGAGAGGAAGAACAAAAAATGGGTCACTCATGGGGAATGGGAGGAGAAAGCTGTTTCCTATTTATACTGCCCCTTGGCTCCCACAGAATCACCACCAAATTTCACCAAATGTGGAAACATCTATAAATCAGATGGAAATGCTGTAAGTAGGAGCCAGTCACCACTTTCTTCCCAGTGGGATGAGGCTGATCTTCCTCCAATAGGTAACAGGTACATATTTTCACAGAGGATTCCTAATGGACACCTCCATACAGAGCTGCTTTCATTCTCAATGTGAATTCCTGGCATTTGCTGGAAGGAGACTGACATAGTCAATGCACAGTCCCATATCAAGTGGAGGTGACACTACTCATGCTTGGATAAATTGACCCACCTCCTTGGGGACATTATCCTCATATGTTCACCTGGCCCAAAGCATGAGAGTCACCAGCTCAGTTTAGGTTTGCATCAACAACAGTTTCTGTGCTGGCTTAGTAAGACAGGACTAGAAACTGATTTCTTCAAACTGGTGCATCTCTTTATGAGAAAGTAGAGTAATGAATACTTTTGCCAACATAGCATTTGAAAAATATTTTTTGAAAACATATTTGTTACGCATTACAGCAGTAGGCATTCCTGTATCACAAAACAAGTTTCAGTGGCTTGTCTTTACAAAAGGCCCACAGAATAATTTTGTTATGAAAACTGCTTTCTTGCACACTACTTTCTGACAGAAAAACTCTAATAAACAGACCTATGGACAAGAGTGAATTGACTTCAAACCAGTCTGGACAGCAAGTTTGATTAGGCTTTGAAATATAACACAAAAAGTTTGAATTGACTTTTGTGAGGGGGCATAATAGAATTGTGCTGAACCTGAGTTATAAGGATACATGATTGATTTTCAGTTCCTCAAATACCAACATCTATAGCTGAAGGACTTAGGAGCAACTGCAGTACCAGAACATGACAACTTGTGCAGTAGGATGGACAAAAGAAGGGACCAAAGCTTTCTTCAAAAGAAAAAACCTATGTAAAGCTGCATTTATATGTTCAAATAAATAATTTGAATGATTTCTTGGATCTGATGATTGAGAGACAAAGTACAAAAAGGGAAAGCCAGAGAAAAAGACAGGCAAACGAGATAAGAGTAAGGAAAGACTACATAATTATAAATGTCAAAGGACTTAATCTGATTTTTTTTTTTCTTAACATGACATGGTAAATGACAGCAGCAAGACAACAACAGAGGAGCAATACTTAGTGTCCTGTGCTTAATTCTGCTGACAACAAACTGTTCTGATCAATCTATAGATAGAGAGGAATCCTTATTTTAAGATTTGTGTAATACAAGGGATTAGCCCACTGCCTCTTTAACAGCTCCTTCCCTCCACTCCACAGAACTTTTTCCTTATTTACCTTGAACCCATGACCGTAGTTCATCTTGGAACCTGGGACACCCAAGAATAAATGCTCCAGATCATTTCCAGTGCAGGTCACTGCATGCTGATGGACTCCACAAATTGGCCAGTGAAACTGTGTTACCTCTAAGGCATGGGACACATACTTTTCCCACAGTAAGTGAAGGTGCAAAGCGGAACATCATCCACATTATGCTCAGCAAATGAGCTCCAGGTCTGAAAACATTCCCTTGTACCCAGACTTAGGCAAAATTTCTGTTTTCAAACTGGCTGTACTTCCTTGGTCTCTCATTTCTCATACAGCAAGCCCAAAGTTGCAACTGTTCTGACACAGTCTTCCTTCTCCAGTGCTAAAGATACCTTTGTTCTTTTCATCACAGAATTGCCATGGTTGGAAAAGATCTCTATGATGACCATGTCCAACTACCAACACCTCCCCGAAAACAACAAAATTATATATATATATATATATATGTCCACTAGAGCATGTCCTGAAGTGCCTCATCTACACGGCTTTTAAATCCCTCCAGGGATGGTGAGTCCACCACCTCTCTTGGCAGCCTGTTCAGCACCCAACTACACTCTCAGTAAATTAATTCTTCCTAATACCTAGTCTAAACAACTTCAGGCCTCTTCCCCTGGTCCTTTCATTATTTACTTGAGAGAAGAGGTTAGCACCCATCTCCCTACAACCGCCTTTCAGGTAGTTGTGGAGAGCCATAAGGTCTCTTCTCAGCCTCCTCTTCTCCAAACTACACATTCCCACTTCCCTCAGCCTCTCTGCATGAGACTTGTTCTCCAGACCCTTCACCAGCTTGGTTAGGCCAACTTTTATAATAAACCCCCCCAACAAAACAGTCCAGTATGTTCATTAGTATCTGTGGAGACTAGTGTAGTATAGCAATAAACTGCATCTGTAGAGATATTTCCTAAAACTAGTTATCATAACCTGAATGACCTTCATAACATAAAAATGTATAACTGCATTCATATTCAGTGGTGGTGTAACACTGCAACATACCAAGTCCAAACGGTGTAACATTTGATATATTTCTGCATTCCTCCTTCTCTAGCTGTGAATTTTCTTGTAAACAAACCCATTGCTCTCTGAGGGTTTGCAGTTCCCAGTCAGGAGCTGTTAGCTGAGTCTGGTCTTATATTTAGCCAATGCACTCTCTGGAGACCCTATAAGATGTTTCTCCAGCCTTACAAAAAATCAGGCCCTGGCCTCATACAAAGCATCTGGTTATGGCTATGATAAGAAAATAATAATCACAATTGGATAAAATTTCATTCATGAGAATTTTCACTGAAAGCAAACCTAATGAATGCTAGCACAAGTAAGTATTCCCAAGAACGTGCTATGAAATGCCTCTGTGGCCATTCTGAGGAGCTCTTTTTATTACCCACCAAATTATTATTATTTGGCTAGGAATTTAAAAGCTTCTCTTGGTGCAGAATCTGCTTATAAGGTTGTCCTATCAAGAAAAAACTAGATACCTTATCTGTGCCACATAATTTGTTTGCAGGTGAGCAAGGGGTGTTCAGAGCAATGGCTTCATAAAAAATCCTTACAAAAGTCACATTAATTTGGAAGAAGTATGTGAATATCAGAGGAGGGGAAAAAAAGCATAAAATTAGCAAGATGCAAGCTGTTTTCAAGATAATTCTACACAGTGGAAGGAGCCATATTTTAGCAAAGCATCTCTTACTTATGGTTCATTCTAATTCATTTTAGACATCAGGATAGAATGCAACATAAAAAATTGTCATCAACTGAGAGGAAAGATATCCAGGGTTAAAACCAGTCATAATGAAAGATGTATTTTTTCACAACATCAGGATGGAAAAATCACTCTAACTTAAAAACCTAACAATGGCAACAGAATCAGACACTAGCATAAAACCAAATATAATTGGACTGCTAAGTGCTGGAATATGAGAAAAAGGTATCTCATGAAAATACACGGAGTGTTTTTCCACTTTGACTGAGAGCAGGGGAAAAAAAAAAAAAAAAAAAAAAAAAAAAAAGGAGGCAGTTTTTCCAGTTTGGTAACAGAGCAGATACTGACAATGTCACTGCACAAAAACATTTTCTGGCCATCACATACAGCTGCTGGTTTCTTTTTTGCATCGGGGACATTTGTTTGATTTTCCTCATAAAAAGCAGAAGCCCATAATAGTCTCTATCCTGTCCTCTGACACTTGCATAGTTGTGTTACAATGGCCTCAGAAACAAGTTCCCTCTTCAAAAGAGTGGTGTGTCAAGGAGACAGACTCTTGTTTTGCCCTTGTACAACACAGGACCCATCATAAAGCCAATGAAAATTGAATGGAAAGATACTATTTGAAAAAAATGCATCTAATTTGAATGCAGTATGGGACAGGGTGCTTGTCTAACTTGGTGGTGACAAAGACATCCCTTCTGAAATATATAATAAGATAAGCCCTGCTTTCAGCTTCCCCAAGACAGACACCTTGCAATATATTTCCTGACACCAATGTTCTGGGCTGTATCATTTCTCTCATTAGTCTCCTTAAACATCACCTGGCCATGCAGAGAAATCACTCTGCACAGAACTGTAACGAGCTGTGTGCTGCACATTGGGAGAATAGATGTGTGCTATACTGGGGAAGGCCAAGCTGGCAGCATCTATCACTCCTCCTCAAATCACTGCTTCCTCAAATCACTGCTTTTAAGTTTTGCAGCTGTCGGAAGGAGAGAAGTATCGCTCACACACGTGATGTACTACGACTTTTCTCACAGTAGGCAAAGGTCCTGAGGGGTGGGAAGGAGGACAGGAAAAAACTTCATCTCTTTCCATCCTAAACAAAGCACTGTGTTTTCATATCTAAGACTGACATACTGGTCAACATTTTGGCAAATTCATCGCTGCTTTGGGGATCCTGAAGACCACTGGGTTATTTTTTTGGTAGAGAGATTGAGCCATTCAACTTCTCTTCAAGGTTAAGTAAAAAAATTACTTCAGGAAAACTGCCAAATATATATATATTAGTTGGATTTTTGTGGTTTTAATGCTGTGATCTGTTGTGTTTTCTGCAAACTATGCCCGAATTTTGCAGCACTCTGATAGTTCAGCTCCACATTTTGAATCTACAGAGCTGAGATGCCTAAAGCTGCACTCCTTTTTGCTGGGTTTTTTTTTTTTTGCCTTTAAAACACGTTATACCTGTGTAAGCTTCTCCAGCTGTAATATCAGTACAACACGTATCAAGCCTCAAAAACCTTGTGAGGAAAAGCTAATGATGATCTCAGAAAACCCTTTAAAACCTAGGATGAAAACAGATTTACACAGACTCAAAGAGTTTAAGGCAAAAGCACCATCACATGGGGGAAAGAAGCCCAGAAGTAAATGAGCAAGTTATTCTCTCCATCCCCTGGCCATGAGGCAGCATCAGCCAAATCACCCCTGACAGCTGTTTGTCTGACCTTCTCTTATGAACCCAGCCAAATTCCAGCTTCCCACAATCTCCCCAGGCAGTCCACCCTGGCACTGAACTGTTTTCGTCACTGGAAGGTCTTCCCTCCTCCAGTGAGTCACTGCAGATATTAAAAATCATTAGATTTCAACCCAGCTACACCTGTAACATCTGAGGCTCCACAATCTGCACGTGTCTATACAAATATATATATATACACATATGACTTCAGCAGGTCTTCAACAAGCCATGTCAATAACAGGAATCCTACTGCTGAAAAATACACAGTTGTTTTCACACGGTAGTGGCTCCATTCATGACGTGAGGGAGAAGAGTGCTCAGGCACTGCTGTTTCTTTGTCAAAAATTTCACACTTTTCTGACCTTTAATATGCAAAATTAAAAGAAGAGTGGTATTAACTGACAGAGCCATGAGCAAGGCTAATTTGACCTGAAAAAGCTGGGTGAAATTCTTAAAAATGTGATTTTGTTAGGAGCCCACCTGCCTTCAGCTCAAACTGCTGCAAGTGGCGCTTGAGGGTTCACATCTGGGAAGAGCACAACCTCCTTCTTAAACTGTTCCCACACAGTCTAGGAACAAAAATAAATGTGAATTTCAGATCTAACAGTTAGTGAATGGAGAGGAAGCAAAGAACTGCTTCCAGTCGAGGCAAGTTTAACACAGCTCATTACGGCTCCTGTAGAAGGATGATGGTTTTAATCTTTGGTGTGTGGACCTCTTACCTGTGAGCTGCAAAGATCCTAGCTAGAAGCCTAACTTGGCTGAAGTGGTATGTAGAATGCAGACATACTACAATTATGGGAGAGTCAAAATAAGGCACACACCTATTTGATTGTATCATTACTTATGTGGGCCCACCGAAAAGCCCATGGCTTGCCTAGAGAGCTGGAAACCTTCCAAGTAGTTCTTCAGTGTAAAGCCAAGGGATTGTCTGCAGCCTGCTCCATTTACACCCCTAATGAACCGATCTCTGTCTCTGACTTTGGGGAGTTTCCTTCCAAGACCAGGCTGAGCAGAATGAGAAACACTAAGTTTCCCCATGACATTCAGTCTAATGGCAAACAAGTGCCATGTATTTTGTAGCAGCTGGTTGGCATCCCTGCCATGTTGGGCTGGCAGCCTCAGCCCTGGGCACAGCACAAAATAGTATAACCACCAAAACACCCTCCCCATCACATGCATGCTCAGGGAAGCCTCAGAAAATGAACCAAAATGCAATGGCTACAGAGTCTCATCCACCTTTCCCAATCACTGCATCATGGTGAATAAGAGTCACCGGTAGCTCCTAACAGTGGCTGCAACCTCCTTATTTTGTATTTACAAAACATTTAGGATAACAAAACTCCAATAAAAACTCCTGGCATTATCAGAGCACAAACCATAAACACTGGATTTGTGCATGTGGCAGCTGAGCTTCTCCTGCCCCACAGGTTTTCCTGCTTAGAGGTGAAGGAATGAGGTTATCAGAAAATACAATGGGCAAATACAGCAAGAAAGGAATAACTGGGCACAGGGGAAGAACAGCTTTCCTCAGGCCCCCTTACCCCTCATGCACACCAGTGTGTGAAACAGGCACTGACTCCAAAATAAGCAGCAAGCTGATCATCCTCCCAAAGCTTATCTGGCCCCCCAGTAAACCACCCCTCACTCCAACCCTTCACAATTCTCAGGAGGAAGGGAGGATGCAGGAAGAGAGTATTTTAGGCTAAGTGTTTGACATGCAAAAGCTTGACCCTCTGCAGACTCAAATTGCTGACTGAAGGCTGCTGGTGTAGGCAGCCCTCTGTTCCTGTTCTGTTTGCCACAGGTGTGGCAAATTGTATTTTGTTTTGTTGTAAATTTTAAGCAAATTGCATTTGCTTGAATTTAATTCCTGTTTAATAATCAGTTCTAGTTTTAACAGTTGCCTGACATTCAAGAAAATGCACAGGAATGTCAATATTGCTTTTTTATCCTTTGTTTTTCATGCCCCACATGCTCTCTGTAACAGGCTTGCAAAGCCCTGACACTTACTTTGAAGAGCTATCAGGACATTTCAAGACCATCCTGGGAATTTTCCTGTCCTCCCTCGCTTCTCCCCATGGTTTGTTCAAGATTCTCTCTTTCTGCATCACATTACATATGGATTGCACAGTTTCTAAGGTGAGGAACACCACATTATTTGGTTTTGTGATGGTTATAAGTAATTCTGGATAACTACAAAAATAACTTTTTTAAAAAAAAAAAAAAAAAAAACCAATTATGGCCGTGAGACTGATATAAATGACATGTACTGTTACAGGAAAAAAAAAAAAAGTACAGTTAATGTTATTTATGTTCTTTATTAACAATATGGAAAAAACACTTGTCTTTTCTATTACTCCTCTGGGCAACAGTTCTTCAGTGCTGGCAGGCAATCCCACCACTGTCTAATCCATTCATGATCACACCTGCACCCTACATTAAGATTTATCCTGGATCTTTGGCTATATTAAACTGGCTTTTACCTCAAGTACATAAATTGCTTTTACATCTGACTTGTGTGCATGAAGAGGAGGAGTACAGGTTCCTAACACATTGAGTTTGCAGCACTGGGAAAGAAAAGATTATTTTCAGCTAGCCTGTGACCAATAACAAATTGTGTTATCCCCCACAGTTTCATGGATGCTCAGTTCAGTTATGGGCTTTATCCAATAGATGGCTCCTTGGTAACAGGAAGGATTCTTCCTTTGCTCTCCTTTCCTTCAGTTTCAATATGACTTTCTAATATTTACACAGCTATTATCTTGCAAATATAGGCATTTTGTGCACAATGATAAACACACAGAGGAAGCATGTGTGCATGAATTAAAGAACAAAAGAAAAATTAGATGGCATTTTATATATTTCATGCCACTTTGTCCTCTGCCAGTACAGGGATGTATGAAAAATTAGTCAGGCAGCCCTGTGGTCTGGAATGCTTCCTGAAGTCAAACTAAAAAAAAAAAAAAAAAAATAAATCAAATGCAACCTCAGAAACACGTGAACAGCATAACATAATACTGGCTTTCTCCCCCAAAATATAAGGATATCTCCCACATCTTATATATCCCTGACTGAGCAATACTTATACTTAAGCAACTTACAGGCATCATTACTCCTGTGTCAGTGAAAGATTTTTCACAAGGAAAAAAAAAAATCCTATGTGTAATTATTGATCTAATGAACCAGGAGAGCTGTGTAATTGGCAGGGTGCAAGTTAAAATCATTATAAGTAACTCTGCCATTGCTGAGATGGGAAATGTGAATAAGGTTTTGTTGTTTTCCAGAGAAACATAATCAGGATAATAATAGCAAAACCCAAGCCATTCATTACATTCAACAAATCATGCTTATCCCATATATGTGCTTGTGACTTCTCTGAATCAGAAATTCTCAGTCATTACTACCCTGAGATCTACCTTCCATCTGACTCAAATCATGTCAAATTCTTGTCAAACACCACTTTGGAGATTGTGACCCTCGTGTAGGGTGGTCAGACCAAATGATCAAGAGAAAGGTGCTAGCAGAACACCCACAATAAAGAATAAATCTCATAGAAGCCAGACCATGACTGTTTAAATTCCTACAGCTTAACACTTCAATGGGCCACAACTGTAAGTCCACTACACCTCCTGTTAGCATCTAAATAACATTCCTAATATAACCTTTATCCCCGAAATATTAAACTGCTTTGAAAAGGGGGTGGTGATGTATCAGGTATCAGTTTACTAAAAATATATATATATTTATATATCTTAAAATCTTATCAATAGCACAATTTAAGCCATAACAACTGTTAAGAAGAAAAAAAAAAAAAAAAAAAAAAAGTGTTCCATCCCTATTCAAAGCAAAACACAATCACTGTTTACACTTCAGTGCTCCAAAAGGCCACACTTAATTCCATACCTCAGTTTTGCTTTTTCGTAGCTAAAACTTGGAAAATTCTAACCAACTTGCATATTGCTCACCCCAAAATAAGCTCTTCAGCATGCTTGATTATGGGCTATTGCACTATTGCTGCCCTTTACCCCTGAGCAGACACCCTAAACCATCCTCCAGCCTAATGGCTGTTGTGCCAAGAAACAGCACATGTATAGGTACCCCATGATTTGCTGACCCTTCAGATGGCATGAGGGCCCATTGCATGCCCACCAACCAGATGGGGCAAGGAGAATATTTAACCCTTGTCTAGTCCCAATACTGGTGAAAGACAAAAGCTCCATCTTTCCCCTGGTCTCTCTCTTGGGATGCTGCAGCCAGCAGAACTTACCCAGACCCAAAGCCAAGGCTGCTGACTTTCACCCTCCTCCCTTTTAAGGTGCCAGGTTACAAACATGGCAAAAATCAGAACTCAAAAGTGAAATACTGACAACAGTTTTCACCACCAAGAAGTTTTAAACAGGCAGCAGAAGTTTTAAACAGTGATATTCATTAAGCTGTTAATAATGGATTGTGGCACAAAGCAATTTATCATGTTTCCATTGTAATTAAAATCACTGAATATTTGGGCACTTGCAATACACCTAAGCACTCTTTGCTTTTGAAGCTTTACATTTTAATGTGAATTACGGCTCTCTCTCCCCAGAGAACAACTAAAAAGCCCGTTTTAATTGGTATTTTTTTAATTGAGATTACATTATTATAAAGCATACATTTCTGTTGAAGAGAACAAGAAGGTGCACTAGCCTCCTCAGTCTCTCTTCGATATAGCTTGCTTATTCCAGCAGGAGGGAAACATGAAGGATAATCACTGGGAAGAAAGCAGAGAAAGCCCTGTAGAGACACAGGCTATGAAACCAGGACAAGGCTGCCACCGATGCAGGATTTCCTAGGCAGATTTTTTGGGGAGGAAGAGGAATGGTCATAATCATTCAGGCTGCTCTGTAGCAAAAGGCAGACGGAGGAGCAACATGCAGGGATTCCTGCCTTGCAGCCAGCTGACATCGAGGGCACATTTTAGAAAGCCTCTTCTCAAGGCTTCCAGTGACAGACAATCTGTTGTTTTCTTCCATAATAAGTAACTCTAATGTTAAATTATCCTTATAAATCCAGATAGGGTCATAAGTGTCTGGTGCCTTGCTCCAGCAGGCTAGGGAAGGAGAAGCAGCCCCTGGGGCAGCCAGGGCATGGTGGTAAGAAGAGAATTGCCCCAGCAAATAAAGTTGATCACTTTTGTGCATTAAGGTGGCCAAAATGTCTTGCCACCAGGTTCAAAAGAAAAGCAACTTCATGTGCTTGACATCCAAATGCTGGCCACATAAATAGATCTCCTGTTAGCAAGAGGGGCTGTCAGTGTCTCTTACAGAAGTACGGATCTGGTAAGATAAGGACACACAAGGGTAAAGGAAGAAATATAAAAGGAGTACAAAGTAGATACCAACAGAAGAGACAGTTAAGGGTAAAACCTCCAGAGATCAAGACATGCCAACTGATGGGCAAGACAGTAGAACCAGAATGAAATATCATGGAACAGCTTTTTCATAACTGCTTCAGAAAAGGTCATGCTGTACTGCAAAAAGAAGGCCATGTGTGGGGCTGAGAGGTCACTGCAGGCAAAGAGAGTCTCTGAGAGACTAACAGAGACAAATTTGAAAAACACCTGCTAATACCACAAGTCCTGCAATTCCCCTCCCAGTTCTGAGGGTGGCTCAGGGAAGAAAGAGGGTGAACCAATAACAGATAAAAGAAAGGAAAAAGAAAAGGATGAAATATGAAAGACAAAACTGAAGATGTTAAAACTGACAGAAAAAGGGAAAACTCTGTTATTGGAATTAGGTCAGTAAATCTGTGATTTTTTTCTAAATTAAGAATTTAGATGCTATGCTCTAGTTATATACGTCAGAAGAAAGTCTGTTTGTAGAGGGAAAGTACCCAAACATGCTGTTGCTCTGAATGGCAAGATGAAATAAATACATAAAACTCACAGGCCCAGTTAACAGATCCCTTGCAAACGTAGATCAAGAACAAGTTTTGTTTTGTTTTTAAATGCTATGTAAAAGAAGTTTAGACCTTATATCTCACGTTGGCATTCAAAGGCCACCACCCTGCTATGCAGAAAATGTGACTCCAGATGATTTCATTTTATGGCAAGATTCCCTTTGTTTGCTGATTTCAAAACCCCACACCCTGGATGAAGACCAGATCACAGATTAAGCAGAAAAAAAAGGAAAAGCTTTTAGTGACCTAAAGTAGGATCTTCTGAAACACTTGGGACGGACCACAAGGCTAGTGTACAGAGGAGAGAAAAGTTATAAAGAAATAGAAGAAATAAAGGGAATGTGTACAACTTCAGTGTGAGGTGTTTTTTTTTCCTTTCAGCTGAAGGGATGAATACAGAGACTGTACCACACAGGAAAGCAAATGTGAGGAAGCGGGAAGAGACATGCTGGAGGACATTTACTGTACGCTGAAGGAATCACAAAGGGCAATTGTGCTTCCAAACCCACAGGAAAATAACCCTGAAAGACAAAGGTAACAGCGCTTAGGCTGGATAATTTGCATAGATGAGAACATGCAACAGAAAGGACAGATAACTTACTGATTTGGCATGTATCAACAGGTATATGACTACACCAGATTCTGCCCCAAGTACTAGAAAAGAAAGACATCTCAAGACCCTTTATTGCCTTCCCAGAAAACAGATATCTTCTTGGACACAGCAAAGTCTCACTTCCATGACCCAACACCTAGGAACATTTCTCCAAAGACAGACAGTGACCCAAAAAGTTGCAACAGCCTCGATCCAATTATTTTCTCTTATCAGAGTATCAGGAGAAATGTTAACTAACCAGGAGATAAACTTCATGTCTAAGGTCATGAAACAGCAGTATTGAGTACTGGGTATAAAAAGTATTAAAGCCTATGCCACATCCTCCTGAAACAGATGGCCTTTCAGAAAGATTTAATCAGACATTGAAATGCATGCTGCGAATACTCATTACTAGCACAGGATCAGGCTGGGACAAGTGGCCAGCACTGACGTTATTGCCTACAGGGAATTACCACAGGCATAAACAGGATTTTCAGCATTTAAACTTCTCTCTGGATAACAAGCACACAGTCTCCTTGCCGTCAAAAGGAAGGGTAAAGCGAAAAATTAATGGTGGGGTGGGCAACATCTTGGCTGCAGAGGAGAAGTAAGAGACCTGGGCTCTTAAAAGGAACCACCACCTTTTTTGGGGCTTCCTCATCCTCTGTTTTTCACCTGTGCTGGTCAAGCCACCACAAAGGTGAGAGACACAGACTGGGATTTGCTGGATCCCTCCTTCAAAGCACAGTGAGCTCTTGCTGCTCCTATTTTTACGGACTCATAAAACAAGTGCTTAAAAGAAGGTGTAAGTATGGCTGGAAAAAAAAAAAAAAAAAAAAAAAAAAAGACATCTGATCTTCCCTTCAAGAACAGGACAGGTTTTTTTGGAGAGGACAGGTTTACCTTTTAATTCTTTCCTCCTCCTGTTTTTCTGCAAACATTATTTGAAAGAGTCCTTCAGCTATTTTTTGGCCTGGATTTTTGATAAACAGTCTTTTAAGTGACTGACTTTACCATATAAACACAATTTTTCTATTCACTAGAACCTTTGACAATACCAACAACTGAGCATGTAGATTTATTTAATTTTACTTCGGATGAAAAAGACTTATTTGGGATGAAAAATCCCACCCTTCTCAATTAAAAGACATTTATCATTTGTTGTAGGTCAGTCAGCAAAGCCAAATGTCCATCTTCACTTTCCACACTGAGAAGTGAAAACAGGAGGAAAATGCATGTAAATCTCACTGACAGCACTTCAGTCCATGCAACTCTGAGGGCATCCAGTTGGCCTAACAATTTCCTGGGGATTAATCCTGCTAAAGGGAGCAACTGAACCTCTCCTGCTCTTCCCAGGAAGGGCCAAAGTTACCACTGGTTTTTTTTTAGGGCTTCTGAAGGAGCTCCAGCACTTTTCCTGCAGAGATAATCCCATTTTCTCAGTACTGTCTGCAAGATAGTTTCTTGGCAACTCTAGATACCCGAAAACCTCACCAGCCTAATCAGTATGAACATCCTGGTCCTTTGACTTCATTTCTATCCCTTGTCCCAAGCTTTGCAAACTGAGGAACATCAGCAGTACTCCAAGAAGTCAATGAGAATGCTCACGTGCAGGACAGCAGTTTGAACACCAGATTGTTGCTGAAGTGGGACACGTGAAACATGAGATAGGGACACCGCTCCTGTCACCCCCTGAATGAGAGATGAAGATACACAGCAGTGACTGGAAATGGACTAAAAGGGATTGGGGAGAGCTGGAGGTTTGGGAGAAAGTGTCCAGATGCCAAGATTATTTTGTTATGGATGGTGTAGAGTTTGCTGGAGTGGGGCAGATAATAAATATGTTATACCATCTGCCTGTTCCTTGCCTACGATCCATAAACTACTCTGATCCATTACTGAGGAGACAGTAGAAATAGCCTGATAAGCACAAAAGGTGAATGAAAGTAAACAGACCTGGTATGTGTGTGCTGCCAGCAGGTAACCTCTAGCAGACATTTACTCTCTTTTCATTACTGCAGTACTCGTAAAACTCTGGGCTCACTGGTGTGCTGGGCTGCAGAACTGGGACAGCTGCAGCAATAATGCAAAACTCTTCCTGCTTCCCCATCAACACACCTCAGGGAGGTGAGAAAGTCACCACTCTTGTTACTTATTCTGTCCTTGATCTCTTTTGAGCAGAGAGACTGCAGAACTGCATTTCACGATGAAAGCGCCTCAGCCAGATGCTTTAGCCCAGGCCTGAAACCAAAAGATCACATTTCATAGGCCTGAAATTCATTGCTGGAATATAACAGACTGATCAAGAAATTTCAACTGGCAAGCAAAAGTAATAGGGATTTCAAGATCATCTCCATTTGAGGTTTTGAGGCCTTTCCATGTTTTAATGCACACTTAAGAAATCCTGAGGAAGTTATAAAATTCATTACATCTTTAAGAAAAATGGAAAAGAAAAAAAAAGAAAAAAAAAAACAAAAGGAGGGATTTTTCTTTAAATGTGGTAAGGAATTTTAAAAGGAAGAAGTAATGGCTTGACTTTTAAAAGAAGATGAATGACTAAAACACCTAAAACACCTTTAACATAATGTCACATTTTTTCCTCTTAGAATCACTGCAGATTTAACATTAAAAAGGTTTTTAACATATTCTAGAGGAATTATATCCGTCTGCTCAAAACAGCAGAGACACAAGTTTGAGATTTTAGTTCAAACCCAATATTTAACACAAATTCATTCTATATCTTTGAGACACACATTTACCTTTCTGAAAAGCCCACTTTACATTTCCACCTGACAGTGGCAGATGATAATGACATGATCAAACTATGAGAACAAGCCAGCGAAACAGAATCGCAGCATCCCTCCTACACCCTCAGAAAAACAAAAGGACCAGACTGATCCTTTGTTTTACTGACCTAAGAAACCAATAAATATGGATTATTTAGTATTGCCACATGGTGTGCATACCCTTAAATGGACACCACCTTCTTTTAGCTATAAACAAGTTTTGCTTGGTTTTCTACAAAGGCAGGAAGACTGCACACTATTAGGAGGTGTCTAATTCCTCCATCTGCTGTTTCCTTAGAATAATATTTGCTTTTTAACATCTGTACTGCATTTTCACAGTTCAAACACACACAGAGCTCCTGGAATGTACATAGTATTTAGCAAATTTTAAACTAAGTTTTCTTAGTAATTGTATAGTTTTCCCTTGACAAGAGGAGGATCAGACTTTTTCAGGAGGATTACCTCTGCTCAACTCATTTCAAGCAGTTCTTGAATAAAATAGTTCATTAGTTCATGAAAAGGAAAAACTCCAGGGAACTGCTGGGGAAGGAAGAGAAAAGAACCGAGTGCCACAGTAATTAGGTTTTCAGATTGTCCCTTATCCTCCAAAATGCAGGTACACACATGTATGTCCCTCTTCCCCTTAGGTAAAGCATCTGGGGGAGCTCATAGAACATTTTTCCCTGGGAATCAGTGTTCCAGAAATTAAAGTTGTAACCAGGCCATAATTTCCCAGAAAGATAATAAAAGATACCACTTCCTTATAGTACATTACTATTGCTACCCAGTAGTGAAAGGGTAGCTCTCCTCTTCACAAGAATTTAAACAGCTTAGTTTCAGACTTCCTCAAAATTCAGTTTCCTGACCTTTTTTGACAGAAAAAACAGAGGACCTCCACACACCAGGAATCACACGTGTCTGCCCAGGCATGTGGGTAGCCAAGGGAGGCAGCAGAGCCAATGACTGAACTTACCAGGGGATTGGAGGAATGTTTGGTGGGGAAAAGGCTGAGAAGTGGGGAAAACTGGAGCAGGTTGCAATTGTTGACTGGCAAATGCTGACCAGAGGGGAGCATCTTTTGATCTAGACCTAGCACAGTAGAGTACAGAGCATCCCAGGGCTGTACCAACTCACAGGAGACCAAATCATCACCAGAACTGACAGCACCATAGAGCTTCTCTGTGGCTTCACACCACATGGCTCCTGGGCAGTGTGATTCACAGCAGCACAGCCTTCTCCTGTTGTTACTTCTGTCTGCTCTGCACTTACACCAAAAGAAGCAGGTAGTTCATAGATCTCTGGCCAGACTAAGCTGCCAATAGAGATGCCAATGAATACAGTTCTGGTGATACTTCCCTGTGCTTCATCATCCTCTCATTTCAAATCAGATTGAGACCACCAAGAAACAGATGATCATCATCAGAAACATCATGAGGTCACTATCTGCCTGGCATGGATCAGTGACATTGAGGTACACATTCACAGCAGACAGGATGACTGGAAAAATCAGGAGATGCCAGAAGAATGTGTTGCAGGCTCTATGAATTCTCCAGTTCTCCCTGTCAAAGCGCACATATTTCAGACATTGGAATGGGCTGCCCAGGGAAGTAGTGGATTCTCCGTCCCTGGAGATATTTAAAAAGAGACTGGATGTGGCACTCAGTGCCATGGGCTGGGAACTGCAGCGGTAGTGGATCAAGGGTTGTTGGACCTGATGATCTCTGAGGTCCCTTCCAACCCAGCCGATTCTATGATTCTATGATTCTATGAAAACTGGATTTTAACACTGCTCTGTTGTGATTTTCCAAAAATAATGCTTTGTAATATCACAAATTTTATCATTCCAATTGTTGTCATTACTATGGATTACAAATTAAATTCTGGCCTTTCATCTGCTGAGATGGCTAAATTTCAACACACAATTTTTAAAAGGAGTTTCAGTTTCAAGGGCCATAAAAGACACCTTTGTCTAGGTACCATCTTTTAAAATAGATTGGGAGGTTAAGAAACGAGATATAACGTGATAGAAAAAAAACACTTATATGAATAATGATTTGCATACCAGATTAATAAATTTTTTAAATCTATAAAATTATAATTTATGGAAGTAACCAATGGTCTAGTTGCCCCATTTCTGGAAAAATTTTGCCTAAGGGAAAAATTTAAACCTGGACAGATAATCAGGATAAGGTATTTGAACACTTAAATCCTTCTGGAGTCTTCAAAGTAGGTGTTAAGTGGTGCATTAAATTTGTGCTGTTTCTTCTGAGCAGGGTAAATTTGCTCTTCTGTAAATAGTGGGAAAAGCATTTTACAGTAATTTGAATCCATGAATAAATGTAATATATTAAAATCGCTAAAGTACGACCACTAAATGTTTTGTACATAAGCCAAATGATTGGAAAATCCAGGACTGAAATTATTTGACTGACCAAAGAAAGATACTATGTAATTAAAATGACATCTGCAGCACTAGCTGATGGGATGAGAGAAAGTGACATCACGGATCTCATAAGCTACAAGTGTATTATTAGATCCAAACCCGGCTGTAAAATTACTATCTGCCCATGGGATTAGCTTTAGGCATTCAGAACCATTGTTTCATTTACTGATAGAACAGGGATGATAACAGGCTGACTTTGCTTGTCACATTGTTTTTTGGCTTTCCTTTATTCTTTGTTCACATTAGCTACAGAAGAGAGGAAGACAAACTTCACTTTCATTGAGATATTCATTGTTTTACAGTTTGTTCCAAAAGCTTTTTTTTAATTCTTTTTTTTTTCTTTTTTTTCCCCAGAAGAAAAAAAAAAGAAAAGAAAAAAAAAAGGGGGGGGGGTTGGGAAAAGGAAAAGAAAAAAAGCATTTTTAATGGTGACAAAAAACAATGAAGAGTAAAATATGAACACAATGTAAGAACTAGGAATGTGGCAACCACAGGAATACCCATTGGCCTTAATGCAGCATGGGCAGACTGTAAGGCTTTGCTTGTAGCTCCCATTATTAGCACAAAGAACCAGTAGCTACCAGTTATATCTCAGCCTCATTAAAATTCATTGCCAAAATTCTGACTGATTTCAGTGGGTACATTTCATCATTGGAGACCTAGGACACAGGACATAATTCTCCTTCATATACAGGGCTATCTGGGACACCTAATCTCTACAGACTACATTTCTGCAGTAAATTGGACACAGCTGCATTTTGATCTGTTTCACACACCATTTTTATGTTCCTGGAAAATTATTAAGTTGCCCATACGTGTAACATGACTCAGGTGCCACCAACCTTAACCAGTCAAAATTCTAGGAATATATAAGAAGTCAGGCTGTTAAAAGGGAAAAAAGGAAGCTCCGGAATTTCCATTCACATTTGAAAGCTGTGCTAATGATCCTGGACTGCAGAGGGCACTTAATGTGCTCTCAGAAATATGGTCCTAAGTGTCTACTAACTCACAGCCTTTGAAATAGTTTCCCTATGGCAATTTTGCTGTGCAGAAGCCCAGGAGCAGGTGGGACCATAGCCAGTCATGGACTCATGCATGCACTGTTACAGCAAACATGGACCTTGTACTTTCCTCCACATTGCCTTGATACCCAGCAGATACTGCCATGTGTTACCTCCTCCAATATAACCTTAAACTTCTGCTTCATCAACCACTGAAACCTGCAAACAGCCCAAATACGCAGAGGATACTGCCTTCTGGTCTCATCATCAGAAACTTGGTTTTCTTTGTGTTTTTTCCTAGCCATACCCATCTGCTGTCCTTTATGAGTTAGCACTTTGAGGGAGTGAACATCTCTGGTATAATGAAGGATTTATCCCATGATCAATTCCCTCAATGCTACTATCACAGAAATACATTGAATTTTAGTAATAGTAGTTAATACCTTAACTACTTCTAATCACATTAAATTGTTTCATTGTCCCTTTTATAAGTGATACATGGAGTATAGTTTTCAATAAGACCCCTTCAGCATAAATCCTTGATTCCAAACTCCACACCAGTATGTCATTAAAGGTCACAATGCATCTCAGCATTCATTAGAAGTAAGTTGTCTGCAAGCAGCTTAGATATATATCACCCCTGTTGGAAAATAGAACTAAGCCTGGGTCAGGAACCATGTTTATGAATAATAAATTGTTTTGGCCCATCAATGGTGCTTCCAAGACTTTTGTATGTAAAGAAGGATGGAGACAAAAACCTAAAGGCTAACAGGGGCAAAGACTACTAGAGGTTAGCTGGAGGAAAGACAAGAAGCATGTGGGAATAAAATGAAACAAATACAGAAGTGAGAATTCATTGCACTAAAAGTCAAAGAAAATGAGCAGGAAATGAACACAGCAAAAATCAACAGTATCTTGGAAAACCAATTTAATTTTTAAGTGTGTCCTGGATGTAACCCAGGATAAACTAAAATGCATTTTCTCCTGAAAGATGACAGCACTGTGGCTAAGCTGTGAGAAAAATTTGGGAAGATCCATTCTCATCTGTGCTGCTCTCCCATCAGAAATGCTCGTCAACTCAAAGTGGTAAAACATCTCATATTTCAATATTAACAGGTTCTTAATGTATACATTGTAGTGTTTCATGTCAACTGATATGCAAAACTTGTCTCAGTTACCTTTAAAATGGAATATTCATTGATGTTCTTTATTTCTTACTACATATCCATAATTGAGTAGTTGACTTACTTTTAGGAATATTAGGTGTAGTAAAGAATGATCCAAAAGGTCTATTCTTCAGGTCCAAAAGTAGACCTGAAGAACATTTGTATCATAGAACTGAAGCAAGTGCATATATTCCAAATCTATTAAAAACAGACTTTCATAAAAATGCATGTGCCTTCAGACACTTCATAAAATACTACTGATTAAAACAAAACTAAAAAAGCCATAACAGTCTTACATCAGAAGAAAGAAATACATGGGTAACAAAAGATTTGCAAATAACGCATACCATTTATATGCATACTTCAGGAAGAATTTACTACCTTTCTCTACAGCAATCTCAGTATTAAGTGTCTGCTCTTAAGTAGACATTCAAGTCCTTTCCATTTTCAAAAGCAGTAGGAACTGCCACAGGACTATATAAAACCTGCCTCAGCTTCTAGGTAATGACTGAGTTAAAACAATCAGTGGGGGGCTCCCTTTTTTCTGGTCATTAAGGAAAAGTAGCACAGATAAAACACCTGAATTTAAAATGAGAAAAAAAATGCTACAGAGTGAGTCTTCTTGGTCTAGAAATTGGGTTGGAAAGTCATCCCAGATGTAACATTTTCTGCATTCTTATTTGAACAGAAAAACTAAGAGAAGCAGTCTTTCTTGTAATGTGTTAACAAATTCTGCATCAACACTGAGCCTGGTTGATGGTACATAAAGCTAAAAATGAATAAAGTCTTCACTAAATTGCTTTGAATGTTCAAACAGACTGAGTTTGCTTTTTCAACTGAGGTTTACGCCACTTTCAAATTTTTCCTCAAAATGTTTGCTTAAACATATATTTATCACAGAAATGGCCTTACCTCAACTGCATCTTGCTGGTCTCTGAAGGCAATTGCATTTTTTACAGTTTTGATAAAAAAGCCATTCAGTTCCTTTTGTTTCTTGTTTGGCAAAATCCGGAGCAATGGGATCATTATGAATGGGAAAGAAACTGTAAGAGATTTTAAAGGGGAAAACACAGAATCAGACCATAAAAGCATATAATGTCCCCTTCCTTTCATAAATACTACAGAACTTATCAAGTGGGATGTGTCACTTCTGTGAAACCTGGTTTTCTTCCCCTCTTCTTCTCTCCCCCTTTTCCTTCCACTCCCATGGGCTAGTAAAGGATTTCCTTAAAGAAATTCCACGTTGACCATGACTCCCCTGTCAGACAGATACTTTCCAAGCTTTCATCCACAATGCTTCAGGATTTCAATTCAGCTTCTTGATGCCGCAGACAAACCACAACAAAGGCAGGAATTATTTTCCCTGCCTACCCAAGCAATTACATACAGAAGGTGGGGGATCTTGAACTAGCCTAGCAATTTAGGCACTGATACATAAAATTCTGCAGTAGTAATTCTCATTTGCAGTTATCCATCATTAGGATATTGGTTTGCTACTTTATTTTGCTTTTCTAAGCTACAGACTGGGGAAGTGGGATGTAATCACAGGAATGGTCTCCAGTCCATGGTCTTTATGGTCAGGACTTCACCTGAGTAAATTCTTGAATCTTAATAAACTCTTAATTGACTTATGAATAGTTCAAAACTAATAAATCACTCATCAGAAACCTCCTGCCTTGCCATCAGGACTGAACAGTGTGGAAATTCAGACCATATAACCTATCACCAGAAAGAGGTGGATCAAAGAATGAAACCCTTAACCCTACATAGACCTTCTTTAATGAAGGACATGGTCTTAAGAGGTATAGAGGCACATTCTTGTCCCTTCGGAAATTAGTCGTGAATCCCACTTTGCAATCAGGTTAAACATTAACCCCAGGACATTTTGGATACAGAGCTCCAGAAGGAAACAGTTCATGTGCTGCTAGTACAGGTGCAATCTGTGATGCCAGCAGGATCAGATGGGAAACTTTGCCACTGTGCCACCTGACACTGCTACAAGCAGGTCTAGGTAAGGAGATGGCAACCTCAGCACCCTCAATCATGCTGTGGTTTCCTCAGCTACGATTCTTAGTGCCCATGTATTAACAATGCCACAGATGATGCAGAACCTTAGCTTTTATGCCCTAGAACTAAAGGGCTTTATACCTCATATTCTTGCATACCCTGTCTATTCACCTGAAAATAAATGCACTGTCTAAGTGACAGCCTGTTCTGGCACTTATATTTATCATTTACAGCCATCAACCAAGCTACTGTTGCTATTCAAATGAGAATTTGGAAGGCTTACACTATCTGCTTAGGTTTCTCCACCTCTTTTCTTATGGGTGGCTTATTAGCCTACTGTTGTTTATGGATGGGATTTCAATCTCTACCAATCAAACTAAGGGCACAAAAATTCTACTCTCAGGCTATAAAGGGTAGTTACTCTGTTTTAATGCAGAAGCACATCTTAAGGGATACTGTACAAACTACAAGTCCCAGAAACCTCCCCCTCAGATCAACCCGGAGTATCACCTTCTCAGACTCTTCAGTTTCTGGAAAAAGTTGCATTAATGGTGACAAGAGCTGTAGAGCATGTGGTGGCAATCTTAAGTGTATATTAAGCCTGTAGGTTGAATTCTGACCATCTCTGAAATGAAGTCTGCTATGCAGCTTCCTGCTCCTGCTCCATCGTTTCTTGCAATTTGAGAACAACTTGTAGAACATCACCATAAAGAAATAGACAAAGGTAGACTATACTCACGGATTAGAATGAGGAGAGGCTTAAACAAAGACATTTCAAAAAATGTTCTGCAATTCTTAACAAAGGGGTCGTCGGGATTCTTCTGAGAATCCACCTGTGTACCAAAAGCTACACTACCAACAACATCCAAGGTAAAGCAGTTGTAACACCTGCATTGAGTTGAAGAACGATAAATCGTTAGCTAAAAATCACATATTCATTAAAATCTTGCTTCAACAAACATCACATAACATTAATTATTGCTTCTGATATTCTTTTTTGCTTTTAGATCTGAATTTTGCCAACAAGAGATGCTTCCATCATTCTGAAAAATGCTGGTGCTTAATAACTATCACCTCCCTGTCTACATAGTGAACATATTTTTATAGAGCTCAACAATTCCACCAAAAATCTACAAAAAATAAACAATTTCATTTGTTATTACCTACAAATCAAATGCAACAGGTCAGAGATTCATAAATATTTTACTACACATCTTAATAAAATAGATCAGTCCTGTCTCATTTTAAACTGTAGAAACCACATCTACTACCAGCCCAGTCTACATTTTCAGTGACAAGAGGTGCTTAAGTAAAATTTTCTATTAAGGATTTCCTTCATCTTCTTGATAGCTGCTTTGTAACATAAAATCATGGCCAAAACCAACAGGAACGGACTCTATGTAAAATCATAATCTCTGCAAAGGAGCAGCAAATGCTTTGAGAACTACAAACAATTTGTGGACTATGATCTAGAAACCTCAGAACTTACTGCATCTCTTTCTTTTAACTTGAGTGAGAATGTATTTTGAGAAGGACAGTACTCAGACCCAGTCTATCCTGTATGTATGTTGTGAAGCAGCATTTCTAAACTATGATCTTTGGGCATTGTCATGCTGATAACACCAGCGCAGATTTGGAAGATAAAAGCAGTACTGCAAAGCTAAATAACTTTTTTGCCTTTTCAACTCTTTTACAAAAAACCCCCAAGCATTAATAGAAGTTGAAATGTTAAAAGAGGGGGCACTGCAATAAAACACTAGTTTCAGAAGCACTCAATCATCCACCCCTCCAATATATTGAAAAAGATTAAAATCTAAGTTTTGAGTTGTTGTTGAAACAAAATGGCTAAAGTACAACCAATGTACAAGACAACTGGAGGATGTAGATAGGGTATTTAAATCCCAAAAATATGTCCCTAGGCAATTCTGGAAAACTGCAGTGGAATGAAAGTCACATTTTTATATACATGTCAAACCTGCTGAAATGGTAGTATTATGAAACAACTGGAAGATCATACTTTGAGATGGTCAACATCATTCATTTATACTCTCAAAAGGTCTTTTCCAGAGTGCCTCTTTAGTGGTGAAACCCTATCATGGATCAATAGCTTAAAGACCAGGCAAAGAAAAAGGACAAATAGAAAAAAGAGAAAAGCCTAGAAGGACTGAAAAGGTCAGTTTTCATCAGAGCACAAGGCTAAATGTAATGCATCTAAAAATTTCATAGTATCTCTTCAGATGTTTAAAAAAGAGATTTCTATGCACATACATACACTTGCCTCTGTACTTGAAAAGAAACGGGTGAATTGTGGCTAAATATCTATTTCTTTAGATGAAACAAAATTATTTGTAGTGCTCCAGTCTGAGGGAAATCATAAAGAATTTCAGAGGGCACTGACCAACCCGGCAACTGAAATGTATACAAAATAGAGCCTATTAGAAAGAATGCATTTGAACTACTCATGTCATATGTCCTAGAATAAATTTATCTGCTCACAGACAGTGCTGTGAACAGTTCAGTGAAGACCTCTGACGAAAGAGCAACACAAGAAATAACTGGATATTAAATGCAGAACAAAGGGGAGAAAGCACAGCACAGAAAATATTAAAGTGTCATTTTATAAATCAATGGTGCATTCTCATCTGTAGCACTGATCCCATCATCTCACAAAAGGCTAGTGTGCCATTAGAGGGGGTTAGGTGGAATGTAGGAGGAATGATTAAGGGCTCAAAAAAACTCATACAAAAAGCGAGATGGTGATGGACTAAATGATTTGATACTAGATCAATTCCGATATTTGTACATTATTGGCAGACTGCAGAGAATAGACTGGACAGACACTGATTCAGCTTTTCTTTCCACTTCCAGCTGTTAAAACTTCATTAAACAACAGCTAGAAATACATTAGATGCTTTTCCAAAATTACTTTTCAAGTATGCAATGGCTGCCCCCAGGAAGAAAAGGCATCTATCAGACACATCCCTTATTAAACTATGATCTCCACTTTTAAGAGCCAAGGAGGAAAAAAAAAATCTTTTATACAGTAAGCGCATATTTAGAATAACTGCTGCTATTGACTTTGTCTTTTTAAATCTGCTACTAATTTCTGGCATGTTGAACATACCTCTGGATATCAAAAGCTTTGCCAGAATCTGCATAGACTTTCAAGTTACACAGCAGGACGTCGCAGGCCTGGTTTAGTAGCGGTGTCATCTAGAAAGGAACACATTGCATTGTGAAAACCATTAAAATGCTTTGGTTTGGTTTTTTAAATCAATTTTTCAAAATTAGTTTTATCCAGTAGATGGGACAGAGATAGCAGATTCTGCTACAGCTGTGGTGAAGAACTTTTGCACAGGTAAGATGAAATTTTGGGAGTAACTGCTAAAAAAAAAATGTACACACTACAGAGATGCCTTTCTCTAGCTCCAGGTCTAAACACAAGAGGCTCTGTCATTTAGCTGACCTTTGGTTCTTGCCAACTGTGACTATATCCAGAGAGAGGTGTCAAGCAAAGACATCCCCTCTCTTTTTAGTCATTCCCCATTCCAGCAGATTGAATTATCACAATCCATATTTACAGTACATTACATATAGGCTACATATGCTTCAGGGCAGAAGGAATAATATTTTCCATAGTCCCAAAGTCCTGTAAAGATATTAGCATCAGAGGTTCAGCATCTCTATCCTGCTTTCCTTCTGTCTGAGGGATTTAATAAGTACAACTTAAAAGCACCATGTACAGCACTACAGGCTGCTGAGGGCAAACTGTTATTGCTACCTTAGGAATGTTTTTTTTGAGGGGTGATGGCATTCAATTGACATTCATGTGAATTTATTCAGCTAATGGTTCTTTCCAGTCACTGATACATGATGATCAGGTAGATGTACCCACAACCTGGATGTAGCCAGCAGTGCAACTGTCTCTTCTTTAACCCTTCATGGAAACCACACCATAGGCAATGACCAAGACCTCATTACAGGTCTCCTTCTCTTTAACATTTTACATATGAAAGCCATCAGGCATTTTCCTCAATTTCACCTACTAGGGAGCAGAGGAAGAGTGTAGCATCAGCAATCCAACTATCACCCTGAAAGTATTATCATCCATAGTTCTTTCTCCATATAGACTGCCCAGAGATCCTTACAGCCTACAGTTTCATGCCACAGTCTTCCCTCAACAATTATGCCAAGGATCAGCAGACATATGCCCAGAAACCTGTCTTTCCTTCTTGAACAACTTCCTTCAGCATACGGATGTCAACAAACATGAGAACAGACTTGTCCTGCTCCTCCTCTGACGTGCTTGATACCAAAAAAGACTTACTGCAGCATCTCAACACACTCTCAGAGCTGTGCAGCCTGCCCAGCCAAGTCCATTTTGCTTGGCACTTCTACCTCTGTGAAACTGGCATAACATTTTGTGCACGGGCACACTGCCATCCTAACACATGGGCAAGACTATACACAGTCAAAAGGCCAATGCAGGAGCATCTAATGTGTTTTCCAAAGGTAGAAGCCTGAATCAAGAATGTGTCTAGCTGCTCTTGAGGCCCCATACCTATATGAGGCAGAGCACACTGTCACTATTACAGTCCAAAGCTGGATTGATTTAAGATTTGCCACAGTCTCATAGGACAATTCTGAAGCAAGGTCAGTTCTCAGTAAAAGTAGCTGTTGTGTGTTTGGGAAGTACACACCATGTTATGTGGCAGTTTTCTTCCCCTTTTGAATTTCTAAAGAAGGTCCCCTGCAGTGAGCGTCTTTTCAAATGGTTCAAAAAAATTAACATGTTTCTGTTCAACAGGTTGAACCAGGGTGAAATCTCTGGGTCCAACCCCTCCAGTGAACTGAACCTGTCCAGCAGAACACAATGAAAGCCCTTATTTTAACAGGTATGATATTTTCTAAACATATGGTGACAATTTCACATTTTTCTATTATTGCCTTATTTTGTCTTCTATTCCACATCACATCAGCAAGCCTGTAGCACCCAGCTGGTTGCTGTTGGTTTCCAACAGCTGGCAGAGATGGCAGGGCACATACGCCTGGCCAAGGCATGTCATAGAACATTTGCACTTCCCAACATTCCATTGGCCTTTCAAAATACCATTGCAATTAATTTCTAGCCATAAGATATTTTTATTAGTAAATCTAACCAGGAAAATTGGGAAGGGGGGCACATGGATTTGATTTATTGTTAGGCATGATAGGACCGAGTCACATCAATGAGACAATTATTTGCATATGAAAGCTACGGGAGATGTCTACTAAAAAATCCTGGGATCGGGGTTTTATTCCCTTGAGGGACATAAATTAGTCCAAGATTAACTACAAAGACCACAGACTGAAATATTCTGGAGTCCCTTAACACTTTAAACACTTTGTTCAATTGTCAAGAAAAATAGAGTTGGGGGATGTGAATTATATCAAACTTTGAAAAGTGGCAGAGAAACAGACACGTTGATCTGCACTGCCTTGTATACCACTAACTTCCTATACATTCTCATTTGCCAGTCAGAACAAAAAAGCTGCATAACCTGCCTGAGATTCAGCTCTTGGTGGGTAAACAAACCCCAGCTGCTCTGCGTTCAGATTGGCTGAGCGCAACTGGATGAAGAAAAATCTAAACAATATGGTCTCTGTAAATATTTGATCTGCCAGTCATCTAATAGCAAGAGTAGCCCAGAGTCCAAATTTATTTTTTCTGCCAAAGAAGAGCATTTGGGGTTAGGGTTTTCATGATGCCAGGGGCTTTGCTGTATAAATCCTGCCAATGTGCTGTTTGGCACATAACAGATTCTGATTCTGCCTACACACGGTGCATGGGCATGTTTGCACTGTTCAAAGGCATCAGAGTCACAATCCTGTAGTTAGATGTGGTCCTCACTATTTGCTATTAATATTCCCCTGATTACTAGCACCCAAACAGGAAAGTAGAAAGCAGGATCATATTTACTATAGACAGACACACTGAAGACTTTGCTGTTCACACATAACACACAGAAGCTGTACTTGGGCCTCTTGTCCCACACATGGAATTAAATGTAAAGATAGGGGAAGGAAAAGGACATATTCCTAACATAAGAATTGCCTCTGTACCAGATTTCAATTCAGGAAAGAACAGAGCATAAGGAAGATGTTAGTGAGATTATTTGCTTCCATCTCTTCCAAGTGGGGCCCTGCTATTCATGGCCACAACCTACCAAAGTGAGCAGCCCAACAGGCACTGACTTGCTGCTCAAGGATATTCCCATTTCACTTATCAGCCTTTACATTAGTGATTTGCTTTATCTCACATGAGCACACTTGCTTTCCTGAGTAACAATAGCAATTTCCAGAGAGCCTTCAAAAATGCCTCTGAACAATGTGCACAAGCAGAGTAAAAGCAAATAAAGGAAACTCCAATGGCTGGATTGTCAGATCTTATGTCCTAGTGGAATCTGGAAGATCTACATGCTTGAGAGTGACATTAGAGGATTTTCCTGCACCGTTCTGCTGTGTTATGGCAAATTCTGCTTTGTCTCTCCCTTAGTTTGGAAGAAAATGCCTCAAAATAAACTCCATTTCACAGGTTATTTAGGACAATGCTAAGTTATGGTGTGCTCTCTTTAATTTCTGTGTTCTGTTTTCTTTTAATGGTTGGTTAATGGAGGAGAGGCTTCCCAGCATACTGACAGGAGATGACAAGACTACTGCAGCACCATCAGAATAAATAAAAATCAATAGGTTTTCTGCTGGTGTTGGCTGTAAAAGAGAGCAGAGCTATTTATCAAGTCTGACAAGGGGTCCAGAACTGCAGGATCATCACAGGCACCATGGCAAAAAAGAAGATGAACAAAATAAGAAATACTAAATAGGGAATCAAGATCAGTACAGCAAGATCACTAGTATATCAGCTTGTTTCCATACATAATAGTTGAGGAGATCATGACAGGAACACTGAGAAATGCAGCTTTTATTTAAGGGCCTCCAGGTGTTTTACTTCATCAGTTCCTCATGAACTACATCTTGGATCAACTTTCGGTGGTCAGTATTCTTCCCATTTAACAGATGAAAGTTGTTTCAAGCACAGAGAATTTAAGTATCTTCTGCCTGATCACCCACAGGCAGTCAATGGCAGAACTGCCAGGCTGGAATGGACCACTCTACTAACCTTTATATGATCATTAGAAAAAGAAAATCAAAAAGGAAGAACACACAACGTATAGAAACTGATAAAAGCAACAGGGAAGTGGGTTTTAAAGAGAAATCAAGGAGACAGAGAGAAAGCTGGAGAAGGTGCCAGAAAATCTTGAAAATTTTTAGGAAAACAACTCTTTGTGTACACGCAGCAGTCCCTAGGCTGGCTACCCAACAGCTCTATAATGTCTAGTTTCAGTTAATTGCTCATAACTTTGCAAACTAAAAATTTTCTGTGATCAACTTTTCCACATTTGTTGACTGAAAGTTGGAAATTTTTTCTGAACTAAGGGGTAATTCCTCAAGATTTCTCTGTGAATTTCTCAGTGACACTACACCATTTCTGTGTCAAGACAAGGGCAAAACACACCTCTGTCCCCAGCCATAGCAGCAAGATGTCTCTGTAGGGCATTGCAGGTCAGATACGAGCAAGATAATTAGGACTGTCGCCGGTTTTGTCCTCCAGTAGCCAAGCTAAAGAGTGGATGACCAGCTTCTTGTTCTTGCTAGTGATGAAGCTGTCCTTCAGCTTAGTAGCAGATTCTTGTGTTTTTAAAATAGAGATATCAGAAACCTAAACTCAACTCTCCATCCCTTTGTGCACCTTTCATTGTGATTGCTAAGGGGAGTACAAGGAATTGCTAACATTTATTGCTCTGTCACAGCCTAATAGCTCCTAGTTCTCTCAGAGCATCCAGACAAGTGTATGTTTGGAGTGGCACCAGAGGTTTCAGAGTTTGGGGGAACCATTCCCCAAAGCCATTTGGGAGGTTTGCAGTCTCTCCAGGATCACTGCAGATTTTGCATAGGGGAATGAAAGCAAGGCAGACATCCAGAGTGAACAGAGAGGAAGACTTTGGTATGGGGTTTTACCATATCTCAGATCTCTGTAGAAAAGGTATCGATGTCTTAGGAGTAGAAATGAGCCATGTGCCTAGCAGGATTTATAAATACACAAATAATAAATAAACAATAAATAAACAACAAATTCAGGTTCTTATAAGCTAAATTAATACCAAAACTAGTTTATTTGTAACTCCTTTGAGATAGAGAGGAATAGTTTATTATAAACAGGATGCCTTCTACATAACTCCAAATACTCTGTGGTATGGCCAATACTAGAACACAGTGTTTTAATTTCCGTGCTGCTGTAGAATTTCTCAGAGAGGACTAAATATGGTAGTGTTAAAAAGTGAGATAATAATTAATGAGCACTGATTTCCTTTGAGAAGTGTTAGTATGCCTTCTAAATAAAGCAACAGCAAGAGAAGCACACAGGTGAGGATGTAAGTTGCATTAACTTCAAATCCCAGGACTGTTCATCTATTTGGATAGAAAATGAAAGGCAAGGCTGACGAGTACATCCATTCAAAAGAGATTCTTAATTTCACATGTAAGTGTCTCTCTGTATAAGGATGGATGGTATTTTAGTGAAGACAGAGGAACAAAGTTCAGACTGAGAGACCTTCCCTACTTCTGATTTTCCCACTTTCTGAAGACTGGGATGAGAAAGCAACCATTTCCAAATCACCCTGAGCTCACGCAGAATTGCACTCCACCCAATGAGTTTGGAAGCAGTAGCACAGGGAAAGCTGTTTATCAGGCTAAAAATAAAGATTTTTCCATGCAAGACAACTACCAGGCACTAGCTGGCCCTCCATTTAAACCTCCTACCACCATTCCTGTGTTGCCACTCCAGCAGCAAGAAGTGTGAGGTGAGCACCAGCACTTCTCCAGACTTGATTTAATCAGTCAAAACCCATAGATCTGTGTCAGCTCGGTCCCAAAGCATGATGCCCAGGGTCTCCACCTGCTCACCCTCATTGCCTTCCTCTCTCAAGTCTGCCTGGATGGTAATGGCAAAGGTTGCTCTCTGCAAATTGAGGGGACTGTGGCTTTATCTCCGTTTAGTCCGACAACAAAGAGCTGATGACCTGCAGTAAGGCAGATTAGTTTCCACCAGAAAAATGCAAAAATCTCCTCTGCTCACCATGCCACGAGCAACTAATCACTTGCATGTTTAAACACCCTCCTCTGGCTAAAATTTCGCAATGGAGCCGGTGACAGAGCAAATGTTGGGGCACATAACCAATGGCATTGTCAGTCGTGATTAATCAGCATCTCCACCAGGCTGGCGGCCAATTAGAATTTACCATAATAAGGAGGTGACAGCCGGTGTTGCTAAGCGACCGCTGTCTATAGGGCTGGGAGAGCCAGACACATTTAGATGTTACTGTGGATTTCGACAGCGGCATGTCAAAACATCGCCAGCGTCTGCCCAGTGGAAAATTTTACAACCTGGGACTGGGTACCGGACTGAGGCGTGATTCCCTTTCAGAATAAAAAACATAAAGGAGGAGGTGGTTTTTTGGTTGTTGGATTTTCCCCTTCCCTCCTGTCCCTTGAAAGAAGACTTTAAGGAGTCAATCATTTATCTGTGCTTAATTAAGAGATAGGGTGTCGCTGGAACAGGACTTTGTTACCGGGAAAACGGTTCCCATGGCTAAATAAATGCTGAGACATTTATAGGAAATTAGCAGCAGGTCAGTGCGGAGACATTTATTTTCAGTCAGGGGTATTTATCTGGCAATGACATTCTGTTCCAGTGACTTATTTTATTATATGAAAGGATTAAAGAATAAAAGAAGGAAGGGGGGGAGGAGATGGAGAAATGAAAATAGACTGACAGCAGTTCCCATGTTAACACGAGAGCTGCTGACTCTGCAAATCATGAAAAGCTATGTTCCTTCTGGGAGCAATAACCTTCCCTGTACTTTAACTTACTCCTAACAGGGAGAAGGGGAAGAAGGTGTAAGGCTCCTTTTTGAGTTTGCTACATTTTTACGGACAAACTGGTTTATATACAGAGAGAGGATCATATTCTCAGATGAGCTATTCTGATTTTCAGCAGTCTCTGACCAGGGCCACACTATATATGTGCTCAGCTGCATGTGCTCTTCAGGTCTAAATAAACTGTCACAAAGCAGCAATTTTTTACCTATTCTTAATATAAAGCTATATAAAGTAGATGGTTGAAGGAAAGAAAATAATTATGTCTTCTAATGGTGGAAAGCAACACAACCTACACCTTACCTCTTTCAGTTTGGTATCACTGAAGGCTGGGGTGAGAAGGCTCCGGACATACTTCCATCTGTCATCACGAAGGCAAAGGATGCTGTCAAGCATTGGCTTGGAAATCAAATTCGGCTTCTAAGTAAAAAAAAAAAAACAACAAAACAAACCACATGATTCAGTTTTAACACAAACACAACTAGAGCTACACCAGACTCTGGAACTTGGAAACATTGGCCTGAATGGCATTGCACTGATGTTCCACAAAGAGAGAGTTTCAAATCGGCCTGAAACACCAAGCCAAACATGATGAGGGTAGAGAAAATTTATCTCTTGCTGCACACATTTCCCCTTGGACTTGTGGAAAAGCCCCAGGCCAGCCCAGTAATTCCTTGCTCAGACTGTTCTGGTTCTGCCATTCCTGGTGTTCTCCTGTGATTGCCAGTTCTCCTTTGCTGAACCCTGGCTTCTTTCCTCCCTTTCTAAGGTGACTAGCAAGAGGACCTGTCAACACTCCCTCTCCATGTGACAGGAGTGCCAACACACAGCACGTGGGTGTCTGTGGGGGACACGAATTCTGGTGACAGCTGGTATGTCAGACTGTTCTATGCATTTTAAAAGTCTTCAGAAAATACACTGATTAGAAGGCAAGTCCCATTCCATACTCTGTCTATAAGGAACACTCCTGTGGAGTGTCCAACTATGAAGCTGTGGCCAGGGACATTTACAGCTTCAGCAGTTAGCCAAACATAGTAGTTTAAAGCACTGCCCCATAAAGTTTTGTACCCTGATGACTGCCATGGATTCACTAAATTTTAATCCCACCCTCCACTAAGAAATCCCTATCCTGAGAATAATGATATGCACTGAGGAGTAAAAGTATAAAAAGATGAAAGAAGCAACGTATCAGAAAACAACGCAGTTATACCTGTTATATAAACAAGAGGCATCAGGCAATGCCCAGCCCCACAGTAGAATCTACTCCACCTTGTCCTATTGGGATGTTTCCCAATTGTTCTCAAAGGCCTCCAAAAATGAAGATTCAAGAATGTCCCCAAGCAGAGTCTTCCCATGTTGAACTAATTTTACCATGATCTCTCTTGCTGGAACTTATGATCTCTAATCTTTGTGCTAACATAAGCACAGAAAACAGGTTAATCTCTCCCTCTTTACAGAAGCACATACATACAGAAGGCTTCAATCATATTGCTGCCATCTACCCCAAATAACACTAATTAGCACAATGCATACTTCTCAGTTATGTTATCTGGAGCCATTTGTTCAGTTTCATTGCTGTCCTTCTGCACAGTCTTGTTGATTTGCATCTTTACATGTTGTACATTTACATCATCCCAGGTGCAATCCCTGTGATTTGACATGGCACTCCTGTCAAGAAGGGATTTTTTTCATATGTTCTGCAGGCCATATTCCTGTCTATTCACCCCAAAAGGTTATCTTCCACAGCATAACAACATTGATTCATGTACTGGCTTGTAGTTCCCTGCAACTCAGACTTCTTTCAGAAAAATTACTCCTAATGAGTTATTCCTCAGCCATTGTCATTTAAGTTGGTTACTTCTAAGAGTCACATATACAATATGTCCTTGTTGAACTGTGACGATTCTTTTTATGATTACTTTGGAAACTGATCAAGACCACTGTAAACTGTAGGTCTTTCTCTTGTAATGTCTTTTCTTCCTTACAAACTTAGTGCCTTCTATATAAATTGTTACGGTACTAATATTATCTCACCCAGTAAAAAAATTGCAGAATAGTACTTGCAGAGATAAAACCTCTGGGATTCTCACAGATCATTCTTCTCTTCCAGTGGTGGACTGTTCCCACTTTCCAAGTCACCTTCAGTCAGCATTCCAGGTATCATACAGCAATGTCCTCCAGACAAGCTATTCTAAAATTGGTGAGTGGGGGTGGAAGGTGTACACTTCTGTAGATATCAGGCTGTACAGAAGCACTCACTTGAGCAACTCAAATCCTCTGTAAAAGAACTTCTCTTCAAGGGTCATGAAAAGCTGACTGTCTAGCTACACTGGTCCTCCACTGCACCTCCTTAACTTTCCTCCTTATTGGAAGAGTTTGCACTTAATATCTTGTCTTTAAGGAGGTGCCAGCTCTCTTTAACACCTTCTTCCTTAACACTTGCAAGGATCTCACTGCACTGCATAAGCTCGTAAAATGCAGAAGCCTATTTCTATTGTAAACAGGCTAATGGGATAGTTTTACATTCTCAGCAACACCACCCAGTGTAGTAAACTAATGTCAGTGAGCTGACACTACAGACCTGTTTTGAGCAGAGATGAAATGTTTCTGAGTTGAAAAGTAAGTAGCAGGTTATTAAGCTGTAGAAAGAGACTGAATCAAGTATTCTCCTCAGATGACTACTGTAAGATAAAATATGTGCACATTTTTAATGGATACATGGACCATCCTCTTTCATTCAATAACATGAAAAACTTAGGACAGGTTGTCAAAGCTGAAAAGGTTTGGATTGTTTTCTCTGAGTATCCTCTTTGACAGTAGGTAGCTATTCTGAGGACCACAGATGCATCTAGAGAGACTGTCATGCAATGAGGTGCTTTCTCATTTGTTGCAGGTATTCAAAGGCATAGTAGAATCAGGAGAAGGCTCCAGAGAACTGGAAATGAACATCATCCTTGGGGAAAGTACTGTACGCTAGCCTCTGATCCACAGTTCTTATGTGCATTGCTAGAGAAGCCCTTTACACTAAATCTTGACTCAGCTGGTCACCAGATAAGTATTACTTATATATTTGGTCTTCAGTTTCAAGCTCTGAGACCCCTACTCACTAAAGCCATGAAAATCAACAACAGGGAATGTGCACTGATCACACAAAATTAATTAGTTCAAGAAATCAGGTCACTGAACAGGGCCCCCCAGTTAGCAAACACTCTTGGACCTTTGCTTCAACCACCAGCATTCGCTCCTGTTTTATAAAATAGAGACACCACATAACCTCCTCAGAACTGCTAACAATAAATTAACATTTCTGAGGCACTCAGAAACTACAAGGAAAGACCAGAATAACAATTTCCACAAGGAAATGACCGATTTTGTCTTCCAAGCAATGTTTGAATAATGCAGAGGAAAAAAAAAACAAACCAAACCAAAACAAAAACACATTATAGGGCAACACTTCGAAAAGTATTTTGCATCCACTCCTAAATTGAAGGCTGTCCAATAAGACGTGCTCTCTATAAGACGATTCTCCTCTGGAAGACAAGGCTCCACTTGGATGATAATAGATGCCATATAAATCTGACTGTGTTTGCCTTGAGAGAAAAACCCCATCCTAAAATCAAACATTCACCCTAAAAAATGCTCCTAGTTGCATAAAGACAGCATATAGCACATTTACAGAGAGGTGTCCAGTGACTGAACAAAAAGCCTGTTAACTATAATGCTATAACTATAACCATAGCATTGCCTTTTTAGCACTCCATTTTAGGTACATAAGTGCTGCAAGGAAAGAAAGACAATTTTGGTTATAAATAACTTTACTCTGTCTCTTTAAACTGAGTACACAAAAACACGTTTGCATAGCACCAGCATGACTGACAATGTAGAGCAGATTTCATTTATCGGGTTTTCCTTATCATTTCTGCAAACACTTTTGTCCTAATTGCATAACCTATGTTAGAGGTTCATACAGCAGGAATGAAAATGGATTTGGTATAAGAATGAGTTTGAGGTGTCTTAGTGAAAGATGTAGTGTCACCTCTCTCCAAATGGACAAAGTACTAGCTGCATCTGAGAATTTTTGAGCCTATAAAATTTCCTAAAAAAATTACCATGGAAGAGAGCTGTAATATTTTCAGGGCTAGGATTTTGGGTTTTTAGGAGTTACTAACATTATCTAAACACCCAACAACTGCTCTGTGCTTCCTTCTCCTGTGTAATCAAATATTTCTGACTGTGGTACAGAAATGCTGCACAAAAACTACTGGCAGGACAGTATACCTGCAAGTGCTACTGAGTTCTTTCAATCAGAGACATACCATCAGACACCACAAACAAAATCAGAGGGATCTGCCTCCAAACAAATCCTTTTAAGACATCAGTGCTTTTAAAAAAGAATACAAAATAATGTTTGCAGATGAGCAGCATCTTTGCAATTGTTGCAAGTCCCTTTCCATTAAGCTGCTCCTTAGACTGACCTTTAGGACCCAGTTATTGGCTTGTTTGTCCCTGAGCCAATTTGCCTTGCTGGTTATTACTAAATAATTCAGGCAAGGGACTCTTCTTTGGCTCTCGGGACAAGTGGTACAGAACACCTGCTGTCTCTAAGGTTGAATCACTTTGTTGAAGAGAATGGCCATATCCAAACATGCTTATGGTCATGGTGCATGTTCACCTCCTGAACTGTGCCCAGAATATGCCTAGGGGACAACTAATAGATACAGGACAAAACCATGCTAAGCAGCTTGTCAATATGGACACCTGTAGGACCTTCTCATGCACAAATATCCTGTCCCTGTTATATTCTGGGCTATTACTGTAGTCATGTGTGATTCATATATTATTTGCTTCTTTTCTGAGTTTGACACTAAAAGACTACACTGAATCTCTGACTGCCAGCAATGACTGCCTGGAGCAGGAGGAAGGGTAGCAGTACCATAGTGTTCCCTCAGAAACTTTATCTTCTCTCTGTAGTAGAAAAATGGGGGATGAAGGTTTGCAACCAGCATGAGAGTTAATGCAGCTATAAACACTCTTATGACACCCTGAATATGTGAATTGTAAAATATCCTAAAGGCCACCTCTGAAAACCTTTAAAAACCTACTAGCTCCAAAACCTACAATATAAACTATTCACTTCCACATAACACAGGAGGAAACGAAGGTCTATAGAACAGGATCTCAGAAACTCTCTTATGTTAAACTTAATCATAGCCTACTTTAGTGCTACTAAAATCAATCAAGATTTATTTCTTCTGGAGAAAACTCTCAGCACTGAAATCCTGGTTAGGCTTAAACAAGGAACTAAACTCTAGAGCAGCCAAAATCCTAAATCCTAACATTAACTCCAGCACTAGTTCTGGCATTAGCCATACCTAGCAAACACCATTTGCCTTCATGTAAGTCCTCAGCTTTCTTCCAGCCCTGTAGGCTTTGCAGGATCCAACTTTAACTGGAATTCCATGTCCACCCTTCTCTGAACTCCAATCTCCCAATCCTACAAATCACGTTACTGAGAACCACTCACTGCTCTCACCTCCAGCCTTTCTTCAGTACCCACGGACACCGCAGTATCCAGGGTTAAGTCCAGCTCTGGGTTTACCCAACCCCCTCCTTTTTCCCTCCTTGGGAATATGAGGGGTTCCCAGTATGAGGGCTCATACTTCTCCCAGCCCTTGTGCATGCCATGAAGTGTCTGTGATAGCTCTAGTGGGAAGGGCTCTGGCCTTTCTCTCCCTGGGTGAGCTCCTGGAGTGATGAGCACTGGCACATCAATGGGTTAATTTGTTCATCTTATTTTCAAGGAGGCTTGCTGTCCTTCTCTTGTAAAAATGCACTTCTGATTAAGCATTACCATCCTTAAGAAATTGCCATTGCTTAAGAAATTTTCATTTTAAAACTGAATTTTATAACATGAAACTTACTGGAAAAACAGAAATTTTGTAGACTGAAGACAAGACTCTACCCCTGTACCTCAGACAGGATCTATTTGTAAAATAATTTTCTAAAATTTGTAGATTGTAAAATGCTATTGCTACTTGTAGATTGTAAAATATTCTTATTTGTTCAACCCACATTGATTGACAGATCATCACTACCATCAGTTCAGCCAGCAGGTGAAACCAGTAAGCCCACTAACTGCTCATAGGGTATTTCATCCAGGCACTGGCAGTGGCATGACATTTATAGATCAAAATAATATTTCCTATTAAAAAGTAACAGAAAAAAAAAAAACAAAAAACAACCCAATGAGATATCTCCAGCAATATATCTTACCAAACCTGCAGTAAGCCGATCATGAAAGTGAGAAGGTAGAAGATGCTTCCATATATTAGTTTATAAAATTCCCTGTTGGTAAACTGATACATTATATTCCTTCAAACTTGCTTTGCGATTTGTAAGAGGAAAAGTCATGCCCAGCTTTTCCTGTGTTCATGACATTCAAAGACACATTGTGCAGTGGCTTTTGGCTGAACCAAGAGAGCCATGTCGCATGTTTTTAAAAACAGAAGAGATTTCTTTTGTGCCATATACACTGTAGTTCATTATCATTTCCACCTAGCAGGCTCTGGCTTACACAGATGTTACAGCCACATCTCTTCAAAATGTGTATCACTTTTCTCTTGACAAATAATACTGGAGCAAGACTCAACTCCTTACCCCACGATCTCAGCTGTCATGGAGGGCAAACCCCTGGCATTGTCCACTGAGTGCTGTGCCCCAGGGTGGGAGATCACTGGGGTCCCCTCACCCTTCTGCTCTGCCTGGGGGGGATCTCCCACCCATATAATGCCAGGGGCATTCACTACACACAGGGGTGGACTCTCCCAGAGGAGAGCTCATTCTTTATCTGCCTTTTTAAATCTCCATATCCAAATCCAGAGGTGCTGCACACCCCAGACTGCTGCTCTGAGGTGAACTCAGTCAGTCCTTCCTTGGCCAGGAAAACTATATGCATAGATATTTCCTTCCAAACACTTTCCCAGACCATCATTAAACCTGCTGATAATCTATTACACTTTCTTCCCCTCTATAAAAGTCCATTTAAACAAAGTTAGATTTTATTATCTCTGATTTAGGAGGTGTTCTTACAGCTGCAGGGGGAAAAGACAAATCACCAAACTAACTCCAAAGAGCTTATGTTTCTTTGCAATTTTACTATTATTATATTTATTTTATTATTATTATATTTAAGCTTAATTTGAAACCAATATGATTGTGGAGAAGGGGAGAAAATACGCTTTATCAAGCTCACTAAGATTTTAGGTTTTTCTTGGTCATTAAGGTACTTCTGAAGAGTGTTACAAGGTAGAATCAGTGTCAGTGATTACAATAATTGTCTTCCACTGTCCTGTATAGATGAGACTATACAAAAAGACACCTCCAAGCTCATTCTTCTGTTGTCAAGTCAGCATCTTCAGTAACTGACTTATAGCTACTGCTCATCACTACTCATTGGAAAAATGGCACAGTCAACACCAGCTTACATGTAAATACTGGGGTTTTTTCTTGCCTCTCTATGGCAAGCAGCTTGCAAACATCTGTTCTTGTCTTTGCAAACATTCTCTTAAGTCATGGTTGTGTCAATAGAAACCAAAGCGTGTCATTGCAGTGAGGTAAATATAACCATTAATAAATGCTAAAATAAACACATATGGACTCCTGCAGCCTGACCCAGACTGATATGTCACATATCATTCCATTTGTTAGTGTAAGCAAGACCAAAACAAAGTCCATGCCTTCATCAGTTTGCATATGGTGGTCAGTTTACATATTTGGGGCCCAAACAATGAAACCAAAGAATAAAGTATTTACTGTTAATTAATCAGAAGTTCTGGTATTATAAACAAATTCAGGTTGTACTAGAGAACCTGTGCTCTATATGTAGTATCTGCCATACTGAGAGGCAGTTTTTAAACACAATGTGTAAATCTACTTTCCAGCTGACATAACCGGACTTTTTAATGTTGGATAAAGTCACAAGACTATTAAAAGCCTCTGTTTATGTACATTTTTCCTAGAGGTAACATTGAGAACTAGAAGGTTCCTTTTACAGATTGTAAGGAGAATCTGGACAAAACAGTACCAAATAACTTTTGATACAGATACAGTCCTATGCTTTCAATCACTGGTATACATAGGAATGGCAGGCAATGTCCATAAGAACTTGGGCTAGATCTTCCCAATACACAGAAATGTCATATTCCACAATCTACTCATTAAGGGACATCTCTGCAGGTGGAGAATACCAAGAGAGATTGTTAGTATTACCCAGCCTCCCACTGTTTGTCCTCTAGGCTGCTGATCCCTGCCATAATCTTGACCCAAATGCCTCGGGTATGTAGTTAGATACCTCAGAAGAGGATTCACCAAAACTGAGTGTGCAGTTGTCCAAACTGCCATGACAGCAATGTAGAAAGAGTCCCACACCTCCCTAGGGTCTCTCCACCTCCTTCTCATCTACATCATAACATAATGAGCTCCAGAAGAGAGGTCACCACAGCTGTGATCAGGGATTATTCCCTTTCTTTCAAATGAAAAGTAAAGGAAGTCATGGTGGTAACTCCCTTTCATACCAACACTGAGGGAACCGAAGTCACACATGGGAAAAAAAAGTTGCTGTAATTCCTTCATGTGGATAAGGATGTTAAGTCAGAAAATAAGAATAATAAATAAAGAACTGTCATTAAAGGAGAAGGGGAAGGTGCAGCGAGGGAAAGTCCTAAACCCTCCTGTTCTTTCCAGGCAATATTTAGGAGTGAAGTGGGACTGGACTTAGAGCATTCATTCCCTTTGTGAGAACGGCTTCAGTCCCAGTTCCATTTACATAAAACTATCATTAGATAAAGCCCTACGAGCAATATTTTGCAGTAGTATCTGAAAACTTGTCCTCCCTGATCTAGACGAGTGCCTTATTAGGCTGCAGAGATTCACTAACTCCTCTACCATAAGTTCCAAGGACAGCAGAGAATGTGGAGCAGCTTCAGGCTGGAAGTGCATCTTCCCCAAGAATCACCTACAGGCTGCTAGGTAGGGTACTTCCCCGACAGATGAGGTGAGTGCCAGGGAACAATTTTCAGTGGAAAAATGCATGAAAGCCTATGAAAGCCTTTCTCTTGCAACCTGGGCAGCTTCCCTTGTCACTGGGGTCTGTATTGAGGTGCAGTTCCACCACCTTCTCTTGTGACTTGAAGGAACATGTTTGCTGCTGCTAGTTTCTTCAGGGCCCGAATCACCAGTCAGTTTCAAAGGTACCCAGTGAAGTCCCTTTCCTCTTGAAACATCATATTCATAGGTATCCTAGACTAGACATGAGGTCTCAAAACTGCTACACACTTTGGCACCAACGTGCTTCTGACCATGCTTAGAAAAAGAACTAGATGCACCTGAGAAACCTTGGTGTTGAAATCATGAGCTCCAGGGCATTTGAGACACTTCCAAGCACTCAGTATGGCTGAGCAAGAGTTTTTAATCTGCATTTTCAATTAAACTCCTCAAATGGGACTTAAATGCTTAGGACTTTCTGATTACCACCAGAGGCAAGCTAACCAGGTGAAGGGGAGGCTTACCAACACTTCATTTAAAAATAGTACTTGAATGCAAAACTTCTCAGAGTAGAGTATATATTTAAAAAATGTAACTTGTTCATGTATTTCTTATTTTATTGACAAATTTTATTTGAAGTCTTTCCCTCAGATATTGGAATATAGAAATAAAATCATAAACAGACCTGTCTGTCTTAAAATCTCAAAGCACCAAGAAATGCTAAAAGTAAACAAGTGGTAAACTATGACCAAAAGTTGATTCTTTTCAAAGGTTTTCTATCAATCTTCTAACTTCCCATACAGCACCTAAAAGCTGTTGCCTAATGTCCCATTTTCTATGTGACAGCATCATGATATACAAAATCCAACTCTCATTTTTCTAATTTGAAACAGAACATTTGGAAGCAGTACATCAGATCAATGATGTCAGCTAGATGTGAGACAACTCAAGAAAAAAGTATGTCACCTTTTTTGCCCTCAATGCCAAAATTAATATTTTAAAACAATGTCAAACTAAGCAAATAAAAATTTGCTTATGAAGACTCCACATGGTTTTCAAAAACACAAATGAGTTCAAGAAGCTATTTAAATCAACGTACTGAAAGAAAAGGGTGATTAAAAAATGAAAAACATGGAGCCAACCACCAACTCAGGAAGCCAGACATGGACATTCAGATGTTAGGGGGCTATTCTATGGGAAATGCCACTCTGGAATCACCCTGCTCTGTTGTTTCTGTAAACATCTACTGCTAGTCAAAGACAGAGCACTCCCTGGACAAACACGCCTCTTTGTCTGTTACTTTTCCTCTGAAAAGTCATTCGGAAAGAAAACTCCAGGTCAGCTGTAATGACAGCACAACAAGCTGACAACAAATCACATTTTCAATATCTGTTTAACTGAAGAATTTTAATTCCCTGCCTGCTACTTCACAATTGTTTCTAATTGCATTAAGTGTATATTTACACATCAGGGAAAAAAACAAATTTTGCATATTAAGATCTCCGCATTTATCTGTCAAACACTAATGTGTTTTCCTGATAGTAGTAACTGCTTTCATTCCTCATTTATTTGTCCCTCAAGAAGACCTACACTATAAACTTTATAAGTAGTTTTATAGCACACTTTCAGGATTTTATCTTCCAAAATTTCATATTTGTGGTTATATGTCTGGTTTCAATCAAGTAAAAAATAAATTCTAATTTTTCAAAGCATGTCAAAACATGATTATATAAAATAGCATTCATTCATTCGACTCTCAGAAACTAATTTGAGAGCGTCAAGAATTAAATGTTTGTCATAAGATAATTTCAACAATAATAAAGTCCTGTTTCATACAGATAATATTACAGGACTTATGGTGAGGTCCCTGGAGCTCTCAGTTTCGGTAAAACAGCCTCACTTCCCAAACAACCTGTAACCAGACTGTTCCTCATATCACTCTTATTTGATTTCTTCAAGGAGAGGAACTAAAATTCTCCTCTGAGTACCTTGTTCAAAATAAATTAACAGTCATCTACTTTTGCATTCTCAAACATATTAGGCTTGTAATAGCAAGCAATGAGGATCCTGAAGTATAAAGGACATCACCATATCTTGTCATCTTAAGAGTTCTAGGATAAGATAAAATTTAAAAACAACCAAAAGCCCTGCAAGTTGGAGCCCACATCCAGCTCACTGACCCCTTTCTTGCCAAACAGTCCCTCCTCAGGTGGCTCAGCATTTGGGGTGCCTGTTTCACCAACCCATTGCTTCAGTTTTACTACACTGTCACTGTGACACAAATTGAGAGCAATGGGTTAGATCCTGAATTCTCCTCCCCTTTATGTTGCCCAAAAAGCCAGTGACAGCATTTCAGGCATGGAAAAGCTGGAACCTCAGCAAATATACACTAGGACAGGGAGGTACGTGGGATGTAGATCCTCTTTTATCAAGTGCCCAGGGAAGGACTGTGTGCCAGCCACAAGAATCAACCACCTGCAAGCCTTTCAGCAAGTACGAACCCCACAACAGCCAGGAGAACAGAGAAAGGCAACAAGGAACTTGCTTGCATGTTCCCCTAGTCCTGCCTGCCCATGTGAAAGAGAAAAGAACACCTCACTCTCTAGACCATACTTTGGTGAAGCTGCCAGGCTGCACCCATTCTCAGCACACACATCACACTTGGTGGCACCCACCATGTGTTTTCACAAGTTATCAAGTGTCTGGCACTTGCAAACCCAGCTTTACTGGTGGGTGGCAGAAGGGGGAAGGGAAGGGGTTGTAGTTTCCAACCATCAGTGCTGGACAGTGTAGCAGGTACTCCTGCATCACAAAAACTGCATCTGCACAGCTGCTACTCCCATATCTGATGTTGGAGATAAAGGCCCCCAGCACCCAACAGCCTGAAAAATGAAATTGAAAAAAGAAAACCCGCTCTGCAATATGTCTAAAACCTAGCTGAAATTTTCATTCAGAATCTTAACCTTGGGACCAGCCAAAGTTCCTACAGCCAAGACTGGCCATGCGCTGCAAATATAATTTAAAAACTACCCTGAGTTCCAAGAGACCACCTTAAAGAAGTGTGGGAAAGAGAATTGCCCCACCTGACCACTAAGGACAGAAAAAACAAGGCTGTGCTGTCCATCAACCTGGGCATCCAGGGAGCATCTAATCCAACATGGTGAGACACCAATTAGGAAGGGGGTACTCCCTCTAAAACATAAAATCTACCATTGAAAGAAAAAAAAATAAAAGCAGAGATGGTTAGTGAAACTTAAATAAAGCTGCATAGTCAAGAGAAACTGGAAATACTTTTGTAATCATTTTGTTTTCCCAGGCTTTCTGAAAGAAAAAAAAATGAGGAGAGTTCCAACAAAACATTTTGCTATGTATATGTTTTTGGAACAAAATTACTTTACTTGGCAAATTGAAAGAACTTTAAATCCACATTAGAAGCTGTACCTGAAACAAAATATTCTAATCAACTTCTTAAAGTTTACTATTTTAGCTTCTGACTCCTCAAAAATAGACACAATGTGAAAATTCTATCTTCCACACATTTCCTAATCAAATCTCAGAAAACACTAGGGGCCTTGCAAGGTATATATTTTTAAAAAATTCTTGATGCAGGCAATATAGAATGCCATCTATTCTTACTGCAGTTCATTACAATGAGAAGGGAATTAAGAGAGCAAAATAAAGCACTAAAAGTGCAGTCTTTGCATCCTGAAGCACATGCAAAACTGAGTCCAATTCTTTAGTCATGTAATGCTTATCAATTTTTTTTCTACAGGATCTCTATTTGATTTTTCAATTTTATAAAGAAAACAATGTCCTGATAGGTTTTAATATTACATATTAGAAAAAAAAAATCCATATGAAATTAATCAGTCACAAACTCAGGCTTCTAAGCCTTTGGACATAAATCTCACTCAACAACTTATATAAGTTAGTGATCTGTAGAGTCCTATCACCAGAAAGCAAAACTACCAAGTGTGCTTCCTTATTCTTTAAGAATTTTTGTTGACTCTGTGTTTACTGACATTCTTCACGTGCTTGTAAACTTAAGCAGTTTGGTCAGATTTTCAAAGCGGTTTTTACATGCATCTAGAGGGAACAAAGTCAAAGAAAAAACTCTGGGTTTATTTTCCCCAACAATGGATAAACAACCCTATCCTTCCCTAGGCTGTTTCTCCAAACAGGGAGACCATTTCGATTTAAAAATTGTAAATGGAAAACATTAATCAATACCGCTTGAATTTGATAAACTACCGAAAGATAAATATTGTTAAGACATTTGGCAACTTTAATTATAGATTTTCACCATTACATCTGCTACTTCTTCAGAACTTATGAAATACCAGTACAATCCTGATGACATTAATACGTGACTGAAGGTCAATGACTGGTTAAACTGGAATGTTTCTGAGCCATTGTTAAATTATTCTGAATTATTTTAGGAAAGCTGCATAAAAAGTGCAAGAGTGCAGTTTTAGCTTCATCTAAATGCGCATACTGAAAATGGAAAAGGAAATGGGGGAACTGTCCTTTCAAACTGCCTTGGGAAAAAAAAAAAAAAAAAAAGAATATCTTGTATCTTCAATTACAATTAACCCATCAGAGGAGAACAGTGCAAGATAGTTCTTGGTTTTACTTCTTATTTCCCCAACCCCTCTTGTGCAAGAGTAAATGCAAAAGAAAAAGGAGAAGGAGACATTATTTCAGTAAAGAATGTCACTATTTTAGTTTAGGTTGCTTAATACCAGTGAGAGGAGACTGCCAGGAGTAAATAATTAACAACGATCAACAATTCTATTCTTTTGCTGCCAGACAGCTGTTTCCTGATCCCTGTATATATCTCTTGCAGCCTAGGTGTCCATGGGGCTAAATGGAGCTTCATCTAACCTTCAGCAAGCCCTCAGAAACAGGTGAATCAACATGAGAATGAGCACCATTGGGTACACTCAAAATCAGAAGCACTTATTATGCTGGAGAACTGGGAGCAAGTGTGCAGACTTTAATTTTACACCCCTCCCCCTCTTTCCTTCTTCTTTTAAGTGTAGTAAATTTAATACCAACCAAAAGTCAGCAGTACTGGCAACTTTCCTTGGTCGTGGCGGGGAGCTCTGCAGGCACCACACAGTGCTTCCCCAGCACCTGCCTAACACACTGCAGCAAGTTCCCTTCTTAAGGCTCAGACTAGCCAACTATTTGCTATCAACTATTTACAAGAAATGGTGCCAAGATATGTGGTTGCTATATAAACAAAGAAGAATTCTCACTAGACACTAAAATAAGACCTGCCGAATCATTTTTCACTCATGATCTGTAAGATTTATAGCTGTAGCACACTGTCAGTGGTAAGAAGCACATCGTCTCTAAACATTCTATCCCATGGAGGTTTTGGTCTAGCAGAATATACATTACATAGTGTACAATTCACATGCAAAAAAAAAAAAAGAAAAAAAACAGGCTGGCAAAAACTTTTGTTTAGAACAAATCTACTGGAGTTAACTGCTAGGTAATTTTGTAAAGATCAGAAGAAAACTTTCCAGGTTCTGGTCAGAGAACCACTACATCACGTTCAGATGCTACTAATGCCATCAGCTGTTTGCCACCCCACATCTGTTGGAGACAACCACCATTGAAATGGAACTGATAGAGAGCCCATGTGAACACTCATCATCTGCTTCAGTGCCAAGCCAGCCTGCAGAGTTTTTAAAAAGCCTGCATTGATACATAAATGAAGGTGGATTAGTTTCTGAGCTGAACCAGATGAGGAATGCTTACATAATCCATTTTGTAGGCCTTCCTGGGGGAATCATAAGTCCATCTAAGACATTTTAACACAAGGTTACTAGCATTGTGCTAGATAAGAATACTATCATTATGTGTGTGTGTGTGTATATATATATACATAAAAACTAAAAAAAAACAAAAAAAGGAAAGGAAAATACCTTTCAAGTTCAAATATAAACATAAAGGCAGGTAAGAGGATTAAGCTATCTGAATGAAAGACTAAAGAGAGTTATTCCCACTATTTTTGAGATGACAATACTACTTTTAGAAGACTTAAAATGAAGAGCAGAGGGCTGCAAGGATTAGTATAATAAATGCCTACATGTATCACATTAAGTCTCACTGAAGAGGAATGAACTTCACTTACACACAAGTCCCCAAATGCAACTCTTATCACATTTGAAACAAAAAGCTAATCCGTTAAAAAAAAAAAAAATCACCTGCTTGAGTAATAGTTAATAGAAAGGATTCAAAAGAGGTGGTGAGAAACTAATTTATGGCCAATGGAGCTACTGGGAGAAATGATGCCCAGATATATAACCTCTGGCCCCGGAAGTCACCAAGTCACCACAGCCCTGGTTGCTGAAGGCTGGGCAGTTGTGATAGTCTTTCGACTTCTGCTGCTGGCCACCTTGGAAAGAGGACACTCAGGTAGGTTAGACACAGACACATCTTTAGCATGCTACAGGACAACCATTCAAACTATATTTCCACATCACATCTGCTCCAGTGCTCAGTGCTGAGCTTCTAGGCTTCTGGCTAGCTACACGTAAATCACTTTCTGTGAAACATCACTTGGATAGACCTGAAAACAGGTTCCTCTATCATCAGATTCTTCAAAAGGACTTTTTGTTCATAAGCAGATGAGTTATCTCTAAATGTGGATAAAGACATGGAAAAAAAGCAAAGTGCTGGCTCTGAACTCTGATAGCTCATGTAAAAAGGCCAACTTGAATGTTGTGATCCAAGCCTATATTAATTCTAGAACAAGTGACAAGCTAATTACTCTTCTCCTAAAAAAAACAGACTAGCAGAGGCAGGAATCAAAGGACATGATGCTCTATTCTGTGTCAGGAATAAGGAAAATGGGAAAACTGTAAACAAACCAACCAATCTGCTACTGAAAAATAACAGTTTCAGAAGTCGGAAATGAGGGACTGTTAAAAACTCATGCTATTACAATAAATAAGCTTGAGATAAAATATCCCCACTTCATCTGCCCAGAGAAATAGGATAAGTTGAACTTCCCTTTAAAAAAACAACAAATCAACAGTACACAAAGGTCAGGATCAGCAAAGATCAGCATGAACTCCACTCCAGAGGTATCACACCTACTCATAAAACAGTGACCTAAGGACAGGATTAGATAAGGAAGCAAAACTGTATTTAAACAGAGAAAAGAAAAAAAAAAAAAAAAAAAGAAAAAAACCCAGTGCATTTATTAGCCTTAAGTTTTCTTTCATCCAGAAAATATTTATATTTCCTTTAACTATGATACAGAGTCCTGGGAATAGACAGCCCTTTCTTGTCTATAAGCGTTGTTTTTCTTCAATGTTGCAGTATAAAAAAACCAAACCAAACCAAAAAACCTGCTGCAAAACCAGTAAATAAATAGCCAGTGTAAGTTTGATGAAAGATTGGCTCAGAAGACTGCTTTTGGCCTGAATAGAAAGATATGCTTTCATCCTGTTTTGACTATACTCATACGTTTACCTAACATAATTGGATGTATTTAATATTGCAGGAGCCTTCAAGCAGTGCACATTTCCCTCATTAGTGGGTTTAAAGCCTTAATGATATCTCCTGTGCTGCAGAAAAGCCCAATGTAGGCTTTAAAAGTGATTGGCAAGTTACAACAGGAGAAAAACTGGGGGAAGGGAAGGCAAAACCTAATAAAAATCTCATCTTGTTTTCTTCAGTCATTTAGAAAAGGTAAAATTGCAGAATGGTAGAAGAAGGGGAAAAAAGGTGAGGACAAACATAAAAAAAACATTAATTTCAAAACTTGATTTTACAGTAATTCAAAGAAATGGGGAGTGGGTACAAAGAAGGAATTTCCCTTCATATGACTTGCAACACTTTAAGACGTGCACATTCTTAGTCCTACACAAACTCCTTCTGACATAAACAAGTGCATATGCATAGAGTATTGTCAAATCAGCATCTTTCTACACCTGCAGCAAACCCACCTTTTTGTAGTTTCCTTATACAGCTTCCCCCCCCCCCCCCCCCTTTAAGTCTCAATAGAGTTGGCAGGGAAGCCTTGCCTCTAAGAAACAGAATGTCACAATATACCATCAACTAAGTATGCAAAGGGTTTGGGATTTTGTTGTTTGTTTTGGTTTTGTTATTGTCTAATTTTGACCATTTTCCAGGAACAGAAATTTCACAGGCTGGTTTAGTTTCAAAAGAAGTCTAATTATGTACAGCTGTATTCAATATTTTCTAACTGCATTGAACAATCAGTGAAAGGGAGATTTGCACACATTATCAGCAACTAGCATCAGTGCTGCCAAAGTATGCAATCCATCTGGTGTTCTGGTGTCTACCTAGAAGCAGGTATTGAACCAATGATGGCTGCAGTACAACAGTATGAAGAAAGAGCATTAAAAAACAACAACACAGCAATCCTAGTAATTTCTCCATACCAGATTGTCCTTGTGTTTGTGTTCCCCGGTGATTTTGCAAAGCATTTTTATATGTATAGGCGTGGAGAGTGGAGAATTAAAAATGTAAATTTCATCAAAACCTTCATAGGCAAAGAGGTAGCAGGATACCATGGTGATGGCAGCACTGCAGCCCATTAATAAACCAGAGAAAGACTCAGGAATAGATTCAAATACTTAGACCAATGCTGAAAAATACCTCACTTCATGAAAATTCTGTAAAAGATAAGATGACTTGCATCTCAACATCAGCTGTGGCCTCAACCTGATTCATCATGTCTGACAGGGGCCAAGAGAAGAGGAAACGTTTTTAAGCTTTCTAGCTTCCTTATAGTCAATTGCATTGCTTTTAAATTGCCAAGATTTATGGGCAATCTGAAACACACAACCCACGTCTGTAAAAGAGAAAAAGTTGAAAGTTTTTGTTTTTCTATTCCATTGGAGTGTAACCCATCACAGCCACTCACACAGCAGGGATCAGCTGGTTTTATTTGTTATCTTACCTGGAAATTTGGCAAATGCTAGTGTTTGCTTACTCGACTAGAGATTCATAAATATTAAGCAAACAAACTCACATGACCTACCTGGACAACGATATATTAGTCAGTGAAAATAGCAGTCTCTGTAGAAGAGTGGCTTTCTCCAAGCCCAACTATGGTCTGATCACCACTTGTGAGGATATGCTGAATTCTTGCAGGACTGCTCCATCCAGCCACAACAACCCAGCAAACCATTCTCAAACAGCAAACCACCTAAGTAACCACTCAAAGAAAATGTCTGTTAAAGGCTCTCCTCTTTAAGAGGGGGTCTTTCCAAGTCTGTCACCCACCTTCAAACTAATTAGATTTAACTAGTCAGTGTTTTTAGGTGGCTTGCTTGTAAACTGTTTTGTGGCACTCCAAACCTTTGTTATTGGTATCTTCCTAAACTTCCCAAAACTCATCTTTATGAAAAACTTAAATGTGTGAGAAGAGACCATGTGAGGCACAGAAAAATAAAGGCTCCTATTCAAGGGAACATTCCTATTCTGGACAGACTGTTATGCATACTTGTTAAATACACACTCACGGCCCACTAAAATAAATGAGACATATGTAAGTAAATGCTAATATCTATTTATGAATAGCAGGCAGCAGAGGCACAAGCCAGGTGTTCAGGGTAGGCACAAATGAGCCTTCTCACCTTGAAGGACAGAGATTTCACTTGGTGTACTCTGAATAAGAATTACAAATTAAAATTATGAACTTAGAAGATAATCCTCAAAATATGTTCAACTGAATCTGTTAATATTAACGCTTTTATTTCAGTTTTTAAAAAATACTTCTGAATTGAAAGTTACTTAAAAAGACATTTCTGAAGCTGCTTCTAAGAACACACAAAAACTCCTCCTACCTCAACTCTTTGAATTAACAGAAAAACCAAATCCTAACCCTTTGCCATCAGTTCTGAAGTATTAGCATTCATAATGTTCAGCTGGAAATTCCCAACATACCCTTTTAAATTTGTTAAGGTGACAAAACACTTCCTAAATTATTTGCCCTTGTGAACACAGGAATTCTGTAGCAAAGCCAAAAACTGAGCTCAGAGCTCCTAAATCCCAACCTAGAGGCCTAATCACAAAACCAGATTTCATCTCACTGGGATTCAGAGGATCAGATGGTTCCCAGAACACTGTTCTACTAATATGTCAAAGTCTTTCTCTAAGGCTGACTGAAGCCAAAGTCTGATTAATTTTACAGTCAATAGCAGTGATCATTTGACAACATTAGTTTTGTGCTATTAGCTTCAGCATATGGGGAGTAAGGGGCAATTTGTTGTGCATGCATAAAAAGACATACACAGTCTGAAAGAAATGACCCTCTCAATATTTATCATTTTAATTTTAAGGTGTCTGCTGCAAGCATATACTCTGCTACTTAAAAACATTTGAACAAAACTGGATTTAATTGCTCAGAAAAATTAACCAGCAAGCTCTGAAAGCAAAAGAGGCAAGAAAAAAAATCCAGAATTAAAAGCTATTTTACCAGGTAAAGAAGAGGCAAAATAGTTACATACACATTGATCAAGCTAGAAAGGTATCCTAGTATGTCTAGCAGACAGCCATGGAGGCACTCTGGGGAAAGAAAACAGATACATTATGGTTGTTGAGCCCAGGAGGTCTTTCTCTGGCACAGCCCAGTGGGAACCATCAAGTCAGACCAAGGATAAGATCCTTTTCTTGGCTCCCTAGCAGAGACTGGCACAGGAAAATCTCTCAGGCATCTCAGCTCACACATCTGTGCAAGAGCACCAACAAATAGGTGGTCAAACAAATTAACATTAAACAGTTAAGTGCTATACAGTCAAATACATTCCCTGCTAGCATTATTCCCTTTCTATAAGGATGCTGTACCAGCCAAGACTTCAAACTAGCTATGATCTAGCAGCTGTAGAAAACTGCCATGTAAAAAAGTAAATCTTAACAAATTCACTGCTTGGATACCTTTTCACTTATCCTCACAGAATGCTGAATGATTTTTAGAAGCACTGAATATTCCCAGCCCAGTGAGACTGAGCCTTATTGTACACGTGGCAGGATTTTCACTTGCTTGAATTTGTCTTACAAAGGGAGGGAAGGAGGGAGGAAGATTTGAGGGAGAACATCACATCTCTGAATCACAAGGAACTGGATGTTCAAGGCATGGCCTGCCATCAGGTGTGATGTGATGGGTCTGCTGCATCAGGAACAGAAATGTCACCACAGCATGTACAAAGAGGAACATTTTGTGAAGTTTCCATAATAAGATATGACACAATTGATGTTCACAGGGCTCTAGTGAGAACTAGAGATTCAGCATCTCTTCAGATCACAGACAGTCTCCAAATCAAACATGTGTGCATCTGTGTCCATAAATATATACAAACAGGCACTGATGCACACTTGCAATTGTAACAACTAATCCTGAGACATGTCTCCAGAACTGTTTCCATATCCTATATGAACCCAGTAAAAAAAAAGATGAAACAAAATGAAGGAACGGGAAAATGAAGAAAAATATCTAAAAAGATTGAGACAGTGAACAAACATAAAGCACATTCCTTCCCTCTGCTACCACAAAAACTAGCTTCTCTTTTTTAAACTAAGTATCACAATCAAATTATTAGCACACACTGGAACATCACTTGTGTACTTAACCATCACACTGAACAGTCATTCTACAGGGTGGAAAAATTCAGATATCATGATACACATTTCACCATTTTTTCTCTGTTTTAATTACTTTCTAAATATTGACTTACACACCATCATACTGTGTGCCACCAGTGCTCATCATCTGTTCACAGAGTCCATTGCACTTTGAAATAAAATTTTGGAAAACAAGAAATTCACAAGAAAGAATGATGGCAATGGCATTGACATCCAGAAATAATCTTAGGAGGTTTAATTTGAAGAAAAGAAATTTTTCTAAACGAAACAACCAAGGGTTCAGGTTCAAGACAGCATGGATATGTGTCTTTTGGCAACAGTACAAAACTCTTCATTCCTTAAATTTTTTCATTACTTGTCTCCAAATGAGTATGTTGGTGGGTTAATTTTTCAAAACAAAACCCATACATGTGATAGAGAGACTGAAGAGACAGCCCAGCCCATCATCTGAATCAGCCTATGGGTTTGGATGCACAATGGAATCACCACCATTTACTGAATGACAGCACACCAGAGGGGGAGGGACTGCTGCATACAGGCAACATCTTTAAGCCAAAAATCAAGGCAGAAGACATCAAGTAAGATCTTGCAGAAGACCTGTAACTTACACTTTATCCACAAAAGGCCAAGAACACATACACATATGTAGTCAGTTCCTGAGGCATAGATAGAGCAACATCCACAGACACTTTTTTTGCCAGCACTGTGTTCTCTAACAAGAGACCAGGAAAAACAGCTGATGCAGGGGTATGGCAGCAGTCCTGGACCACAGCTAAACAAGATAGAGAAAATAGGCTCCTTCCTACTTAGTGGCTGTTTAATGCCCCAGGTAAGCCTAAAGCTTTACAGATTTAGCAGAATAAAGATGAGGCCAACAGGTTAGTATGATAGGAGAATTCTACATGTGAAAAGAGTAATTGTGTCCCACTCAGGTTGGGCCTGATTATCTCTGAGGTCCCTTCCAACCCAGCCAATTCTATGATTCTATGATTCTATGAAGCAAGAGAACAGACAAAAAAAAAAAAAAGCTTGGGCAGATGTTTCTTCCTTCAAGGAGGAATACAAGGAATTTGTGCAGTCATGTTATATCAACTTCCATGCTACTTTTCTTTTACTTACTTTTACCACTTTGTTATAATTTGTTAATCCATTCTTAGTTTTTCCACTGTAGCAGTAAAGCTCCTGATGAGAAAAAAAGTCATGTTTTCTTACAACTATTGAAATTGCTGTAGATTTTTGCATTTTAATACATAACCCTCCTGCAGCTGGATGGCATGCAGATTATAAAGATCTGGTCTGAATAAACTACTAGTTTCCACTTGTGATAGCCACATGGATGCTGGCAGAACACTGACTCCAGCAGCCTGACAAATCTTGACTAGCCAGTACTTACATTTGCCTTTGGGCTCACTGATCCACATTTTAAGCAAATACTTTGGCCTGCAGCTTCTGAATCACCTAAATTATATACCAGGTAATATCTTTCTCCACATTGCTCCACCTAAACATTTTATTCCTAGCTTTAATGTACACTTTCATGATTCTCAGGTATAAATAGTTCAAAAACAAATTTACAATGCAGAAATTAAAAACAATCTGAAAACAGATTATGTATCATTATACTGCCTGGCTGAGTGCAACAAACATTATAAACCTATCTCACTCACAACACATTAATGCAGTTAAAAACAGTCTTTGTGCTCTTAAGAGAAAACTTCTATTCAAGATATGAGTTACCATAGCTGTAAAAAAAAAAAAGGTATCATTTACTGCAGCACAGCCCTGCCTAGAATGCTGGCTGAGGTTTCCCTGGTTAGCCTAAATTAAAATCAATTCTATATTTTTGGCAAAAGGTCTATAAGTTAATTTTCATCTTTTCTTCTTTGACTATAATTAAAATCCTAAGGAAAAGGCTTCACATGCCTCAAGTATGAAGGTACATTACATTAGACATTTTTGGTTTGAAACGGCTATGGTGCTCACCTTAATCAAGTCAAAATTAAGTGGAAAAGTAGAATGACATTATTGCCTCCTCGTGATTATAGAGTTAACAATAAATATAACCCCTGCCTAGAGGGGAATAACTACATCCTGCATACTACACTTGGTTGCTTGTTCTTAGAAGAGGTGAACCTTAATGCAGATTTGATCTGCAGTCACCATAAATTTCTGTCACAAAAATTACTAATCAGTAACTCAAAAACAACAGAAGAGGGCAAGGCTTTTTACAACAATAGTCAAAAGATACTCAGAGTGAAGATGTGAAATATATAATACCAAAGGGAACTACAAAATGAACAGGAGTTTGGCTTCTGTTCACATGCAAAATCTACTTTATACAACGAGTGAGCTGATAGGTTCAACGTGATACAAGCATACAAGTGGCTGAGGTCTCTCTAGATGAGGAGACATGTCACAAGATGCTTTCAAAAGAGTCCTCTCAGCAGTTTAAAACTACTCTGATTCCATAAAGGTCTTCTGATGCCTCCCCAGCAGGCAACCAGCAGGTGCACAATCCCAAATTAAGATCATTCATCTTTCGAGCACTCAAAGGCATGACATCAGGTTATAGACAGCTTTAATAAAAGCTCAGCATTCACTGAATCATCTTATCCACATCTGTCCATCAAATACATCATCCAATACTTCCAACCTTTCACAAGTTCTATTTTCCATTGTCTCATACTCTAATTTATTATAATAGCATATAATATGTATTATATATACATATTATATCTATATACACACAATACATATGGGCATATATGTACACTCTATATAGAGAATATATCTCTTAACTGAAAGTACAGCAAAATAAACATGTAATATAAAATTCTTTTACCCTCTAAAACCTTGTTTTTAGAACTAGTCCTGCAGAGCATACAATTTAGTGACACTTTGTTAATAAATGGTTGCTACAGTTGCTAGTAAGTGTAGTGCATAAACTCTCTGTAGCATTCTGGGTTAGATAACTCATATTTCACCTTTGGTAGATGAGGTACAAATGTTGACTTTTGAAAATGTTGTGGTTTAACTCCAGTCAACAACTTAGTATCATACAGCTGCTTGCTCACTCTCCTCATCAGTGGGATGGGGGAAAGAGAATTGAAAGGGTGAAAGCCAGAAAACTTGTGAGTTGAGATAATAACAGCATAGTAATTTAGATAAAATAATAAAAAAGATAACTGTAGTAATAAAAATATTTTGTAATGTAATGAGAAGGAAAATAATATGGAAAGATAAACAAAAAACAAGAAAAACAACTGATGCAAATTAAAACAATTGCTCAGTACCAATGCCCAGCCAGGACCTGAGCAGCCACCCCCTCCACCAACCTCTCTCTGGTTTTATAGCTGAGATTGACATCATATGGATTAAGATGTCCTTTTGATCCAGTTGGGGTCAATTGTCCCAGCTAGGTCCTCACACAACTTGTTGTGAGCCTTCAGCCTACTCATTGGTGGGCTAAGAAGCAGAGAAGGCCTTGATGCTCAGTAATAACAAAAACATCTCTGCATTAGCAATGCTGCTTTCAGCACAACTCCAAAACATTGCCCCATACCAGCTACTATGAAGAAAATTACCTCTACCACATTCAAATTCAGAACAGAAATGCATTTGGGGCAGTGTGGCAGAAAGGCACAGTGGGTTTTCCCAAGGTCCGTTCAAACCCAGTGGTCTCACACTCTTTCCATCCTTCTCACCATTAAAGGAGTGAGACTCCTAGCTAAAAACAGTCTTTGTGTTAAAATAATAAGCTTGTGCCATACCTGGACAGAGAGATACTAGCCTAGCTTTGTGAACAACATTGACTCCACAGTCTATTCTATAATCACTTACCAGTAGACCATTTGGGGAAGGAATGGGTAAAATCAGGTAGGGGGATCTATTTTGCTTTTGAAATCTCCACTGGAAAACTCTCACTTAGAGAAGAGGAGCTTGCATTGAGTGATTTTAAAATATACAAGCAGAAGCAGCCCTACTAAAAGTCTTAACATTTATTCAGTCAATATGAGAAGAATTCTGTCACTCAGAAAGTGCTCTTCTCACTCTCACCTTTCAACTGTTATTCACATACAGCTAATATCAGATCTGAATAAATTCCACTGACCTTCAATACATACCATACAGTGCTATTTATTTCCACATAGCATCCTTAGCATACAGGATAGCCAAAAACTTCACCAAGAGAGGTGATAATGAATTAAAGAGGAGGGGCAAAACCCTGTGTGAAAATTCAAGAGGGTAAAAAGATCTCCAGATTAGATGTGGAAGGACCCAGGAACAGAAGGCTGCTTATCATCAGTAAGTGAAAAGTGATGGTTGGAACAGGGGGAGCAAAGTGGAAAGTGAGAAATAACAGTGCTCAAAGGTTGCAGCTGTGTGAGACCATAGAACAAGCAGATAAAAGCATATAAGATGAAGCAAGCTCACTTGAATTAGGCTTATGGGCATTAAGCAAGCCAAAAATAGCAACAGTGCATAGGGGAAAAACTGTTTTGCTAAACAGAGGGCTAGGAGTTAAGTTTTCACTTCTGCCATAGGCTTTCTGGTTAGTAGCAAGGATGTCACTCAGTCTGTGCCTCAGCTCCTCATCCACAGAGCAGAATGTTGCACAGAAAAGCCCCAAATGGTTCAGGAGACAATCAAGTGATAAGGCCTAGATATGAGCTTCCACAGACAGCTACGCCCAACAGATCCCTGGTGAAGGAAAAAAAAGGAGAGAGACTGGTTATAGTGACCTGACACACCTGAATTATAAATAGGAGGAAAAATGATACAGACCATGACGGATGGATGTACAACCACAAAAAAGAGAGATAAACCTCTGACCATAGAAGTCTTGAGAGAAAGAAATATTTTGCCAAAAAAGGAGGATGACAGTGTACCAACAGATACATCCAAATGACAAGGCTGCCTAAAATTAAGAGCAGAATGGATATCTCAATGTACCCTCAAAGGAATGCTCTCTAATTTCAGGGAGGTGTTATTTAGGCACCAGCTACTGCTATGAATAGTGGGTACAGTCTATTCCTGTCAAATATACTGAAGAATAGCATGAAGAAAGTTACAGACAGGAAGAAATAGGAGTACTGCTTAGGAGTGGAAAATTCCTTCAAATATAGGGAAAATGGGGGAAAAACCCTTGCCACACAAAAAAGCTTCAGCCTAAGAAGTTTGCACATTGAGATTCTTCCATTCAGACATGAGTTCTAGGTAGAATGGAGGGTGGCTGGTACAAGTGGTTGTTAAATAAGATATAGGTAGTCACAAGATGAACCTCTTGTACTGAAAGAAGGAAGTAAAGGAGACAAGCAGTCTGCAAACAGACTGCCTGGTTGCAGAGAGGATCAGAGGGGCAGAGGAGACAGACAGCTGATCAGAGATGAAATTTTCCCTGAGGGCACAAACAACCCTCCTGAATACATGTGAGTTCATTTGAGCAGGTCTGAGTAGAAAAAGGGGACAGAGGAAGCAGGGAAAGGATGGTACTGAGGCAGCATGCAGTCACAGGAACAGTGTTTTCTTGTAAAATGCTATGAAAATGCTGGAAATCTTTACTGTCCCTTGGGCCATTCTTCCCTCATTATTTGTTCTAACTAGTACTTGAAAATGAACTTTTCAATATATAAGGGTAGATAGCTAAGTGAAATAAATAACCAACACCATACATAAAAGCCCTTGCTAGCCCCAAATTGATTCTTTGCTATTTGTTATTTTCAGTGGTAAGTATGCCAAAGCAACACACGTTAACTGAAGGAGCTGTGTGCCAGTGCCAGGCAGCCTCCTCCAGCCACAGAAAGCTTAAAACCACAAAACAGACCATGGGTAGGGAAAAGCAAATAACACTGTCCCTGTGCTACAGACTGAAAACCAAGGAAGAGCAGAAGCAGGTGACTGTCTCAGGATTTCACAGGAGGCCAGTGGCAAAACTGGATACTGAAAGCCTCTCTGTTCAGAATCCATCTGATGCCTCAGTCATACAGGTTTGTATCTCTTGATCTGAGATGAAATTAACAGTGCTACCACCTCCATCCAAAAAGTCAACCTTCCTATCTACTTACAGTTCTGTTGGTGAAGTTACTGAAGTCTGTCACTAGGATTTGCTTGATCATCTCTGGTGTGGAGACCACCACAAACACCTGGCGACCAATATAGTACCTAGAAAAAGAGAGAGAGAGTCATTTTAGCAGATAACATCAACCAGAGAACTGTCACCTTTCCTAAAATGTCACCTCTGTTGGCTTGAAAAGACAAGTATCACAGAAAATGCATTCCCTTAAATAAATTAGTATCTACACCCATCCTTCTCATCTATTAAATTGAGATGCACAGACCAGGAATTTGAAGAAAACAGCTTACAGTCTTTAGTCTTTTACTGATTAAACAATACCCAACATTTTAACATGAAAGTTTACACACTCTGTGCTTACTGTGAACTCTGTACAAAGTGATTTAGTATCACTAAACCAAACTACAGAGGGGCAAAACAGTAGTAACCAATATCCCAAAGAATCATGAAAGACCTACCAAACTGATTATCCTGCAGTTAGCCACAGGCCTTTCCATGGCAAAGCTCTGACTACAAAGAGCATTTCCAGAAGTCCTCCCAAGAGTGGAGGCAGTAAAGGCACACTTCCAACACTTCTATTAACAGGTGGAACCTCATGCATCTCAGGCTCTGCATTACCACAAACTATCTAATGGATACCATCTGAGCCTTACAAAACACCAGTGTGAAAAAAAAAATATATTAAAAAAGGTCCAACAGGTATAAAACTTTAGAAGATGACTGGGTGATAGGAGTCTCTCACTTTTAGATTTTACATCCTCTATCTTGTGTTTTCATTTTCATCTGATCTTAGGAGCCTACATCTGTCCTTAGGGGACTACACACCATGTGGCTGGTGCTGCCATTGCTGTGCTAGGAGAGAGGAAGAGGAGGTTGGAGGCAGGCACAGGAGGGCTGTACAGCTTGGAGCAGAACACAAGAGCAATGCCACAGATGCTGTAATACCATGGTAATATTGATATCTAAACATTTTGGTATGATAGAGCTTAGTATCAATATATTGCTTATCACCTGTCTACATTGCAGCAACAGAACAGACAAGCAAACCCTGGGCTGAATTAAATTTAGTAACTGGAGGTTCCCATGGCAATGAAGCTGCAGCAGCACTGATTTTACCAGGGGCAAACAAGTCAGACACATGTCTTGATTCCAAAGCAGGGTTTCACAGTCCACCTTGACCCCTGTATCACCAAAACTCGTAACAACCAAATGGCAGAGAAGAACACGCAAATTACTTATTTTGAAAAGGAAGAGATCTTTTTTTCTTCTCTGGCAGCTTTCAAAAGGGAACTGTGATTTCCCAAATACAACCCACAGGCTCCACTTGAACCTCAGATACAGGTTGTACGTTCTATAAAAATAAACTTTTTTTAATTTTTCTCAGTTTGCTAAACCACAGCAAAGTAGCCGTCTGCTAATGGTCCAACTTTTCTTCAGAATCCTAAAAGGTGCATGAGAAACAGCTAAGGCCTCATTTTAAAGAGGGCTTTGATCACAGGCTTTGACAAGAGTCAAACACCCTATAGGCTCCTTCAGTATGTACTTCATACAGTTTCTCTGGCATTAGAGAGGCAAAGCAAGCTCCCAAGACAAAGACCTGTCCTGCTCCAAACCCACCCAGGATAATGCACCATAAATACTGAATTCTCACACTTACGCCTTCTTTTTTTCCTTTTCTCTAAGTTTACCAAGTTCCCTGTGCCATTCAATGGTTAGTGACTGATGGTCTTCCAACACATAGCTTTTCATAGGGACCAAATCCCTAACAATAGATGCCAAATCTGAACCAGAAGCCAAGTGTGTCTACCCAGACAATTTAACCCTGACCACAAAGAGGTACCATGTGATATGTCATGCAAAGCATGTGGGTATGCATAAGAAAGAGAGAGAAACTTCCAATTTATTTCAAATTTGGGAAGTTGCAGAGCTCCAAGCTCTGGTCCACTGGAATAACAAGACAGCACTCACAGTCGGAGTCCTTATGTCACTGTGCACTTTGTGCTTGAAAGCACTCAGGACTAGAATTTGGGACAGGAGCATCTCTTACTCAAGCTTCTTTTATGAGAAAGTGACTCACAAGCCAAGCTTATGCAAACAAATCTATTCATCATCCTCCAACTCAGACCAGTCACCCGAACTCCCAGTTCTGCTTCCACAGCTAAGCTCTTTTTTTTTTTTTTCTCTTTCTGTCTACAGGAACCTGTTTTGTCTTTCCTTACCCAGTTGTAAATAAGGGCAGAGGAGTAAGAAAGGAAAAAAATCCCTAAAAATAATAAACTGAAAATACTGAAAAAATTATCTTAAATTGATTTTTAAAGCTGTCTGCTTTTAAAGAATGACTGCTGTAAATACACTCATTCTACCATCTTTTATCGTATCACAAATGGTAAAAGCTGTCTCACTGGCTTTTTTCCATCCTCCTACTTTTGTATATAATCTTCATAACCTTTTCTAAGTTAGAAGAGACTGTTAGAAGCATGTTTGGACACACTTTGGAAGCCAATATCCACAAACTAGGAGCATGACTTCCATGATCTTCCCCTGTAGTTAAAGAAAAGTACAAGAATGGGAAGTATGAAACAAGATCATACCAGCTATTTCATTTAGCAAACACAAGTCCAGACCCTGCAAAGCCACCAAACATGTGCTTATCCAAGTTTTAACATATTTTAAATCCTTTGCAGCATCAAGGCCTCAGTCACAAACCAAGAGGATATCTCCAAGTAACTTGATTTTTTTTCAACTTGTTCCAAAATGGCAAGTAAAAGATAAAATCCTCCTGAACAATAATCTATTCTTCCCAAGTAAATAACATATTCAACTCTGCCATGTAACTTCATTTTGATTCTGTATTACTACAGAAGGATATCACCAGCCTCACATAGACACAGATTTATTATGAACAAAATCCGATATTCCTGTCAGATTTTAATAAATAAGAGTTTGAGAGAAACAAAAGCCTCCCGGCAAGCGCATTACAAATGGATTCATGAATAATTTAGGACAGCTCTTTTTATTAACTTTTTCTAGGTTAATCTTTTCACAGGGCTTGTCCACACACAGAAGTCCTACCTTTAACTACAGTAATACAGTAGTCACACTGCTTGAGCCAAACCTTTGTAATATTTTCATGGAAAGCATTCAGGGTGTAATACAAACTCACTGGCTTATCTAGCTCATTCCTGCACAGAAACAAGAACGTGTGGATGTCATATGGTATCTTCTGAGAGACACAACCCTAGCCACATGGAAATCTGTTGTACTACTGCCATACCAGTAAAAATAAATTTAATGACTCACACGAGTGTGATTTTCAAGCGTAGATGTAGATGACACCATAGTTATTTAAGTTATGCCATTAGGGCACTTTCTACTAAACTTCAGTTTGAACTGCAGCCCTCTAAACCAGAAGAAAAAAAATCCATATTTTCAGACCAGCAGCTTCAGTGCTGTTGGAAGGTGAGGAAGGACCTGGCAGCAGTACACCAACAGCATGAGGACAGCATTAGCTTCTTCTGGCAGATGAAAGTGCAGATGATGAGCCATTGCCCCAGTGGGCTGCTGGTGCAGAAGCAGTCCTGTGCTGCACCATCTCCTGGAGGGCCAGGCAAAAAGCTTTTCAAAAGTGTCCAATGGAAGCCGTGGATTTACTCCCACAAGTTATGGAAAAAACAGGCTGTCCTCCAGCACGCTTTCCACAGCACTCACAGGTCAAGGGACTGACTACATTTTACTAAATTGAGCTAAGGAAGTTAATCTGCATTCAGTATGTTTTAATAAGTGAAGAGGCTACAAACACCCAACACATCCAACTGCAGCAGTTTGGTTAGTAAGAACAGAGCACCACTCTTAGAGCAATTAATGAAAGGGACAGAGACTTCTGCCTTGTGTCCAGGCTTCACCCAGCAGGCTGTGGACCTCTTTGCAGTCATTTGGTGAACATATCTTTTCTTTTATTGGTAAGAACAAGCAGCAATCTACCAGTGATTTCTGCTGTTTGGCATGCACCTCACCATTGTTTTCTGCAGAGATGTCACCTAGGTGTCTCAACCTGCACATGGTGCCTACCATGCCTGCAGAAATGACCCCATGGAGGAAAGAGGTGTCTGAGAAATGAGCTGCCAAATCCAACCATGAAGTGAGGTAGGAGCAGTGAGAAGAGAGGCATGTTGGATGCCCAGTCTCTCCTGTAACACCCAGGAACACCACCTCCCTTTACAATAATTGCCAAGGATGCTCAGGAATCATAGAATTGGTTGGCTTGGAAGGGACCTCAGAGATCATCAAGTCCAACCCTTGATCCACTACTGTTGTGGTTACCAGCCCATGGCACTGAGTGCCACATCCAGTCTCTTTTTAAATATCTCCAGGGACGGAGAATCTACTACTTCCCTGGGCAGCCCATTTCTCTTCTCATGCCACGTAGTGAATCAGTCAACTGCTTTTAATTTGAAGGAGCACTTTAGTGTCATCCTTCCTGAGCCCCCAAGATCGTTCCAGTCCTAAGACATGGACGTGGTCTCTAAGCAAAGCTCAGAGCAACGTTGTCTGGTTGTGCAGGAAACAATGGAGTGCACAGTCAGTACATCATGGCAAAGAACCATATGTTTTCATAGAACACCTGCGTGGCAAACACCTGTAACCATTTCACCTTTTTTAGAGTGTTGCTGTCAATTCACAGAAGACTTTGATCTCCCTATCTATTATCAGTCCCATGCATTGGAAAAACATCACATTAATCATAAACCACCTATATGCTGTCAGGCAATAAAAAAGGCTTTGTTTTCTGTGCTGCAGTCTGGTAAAGTACACAAAGATCATCTGGTAAGCTAAATGAAAATTGAAAATTTTATTATCTTAAACTTCCTCAGGGAAGAACAAAAACAAATAACCTTAAAAAAAAAAAATAGAGGCATGCAGAAAAGACACAGAGGTACAGGGGAAAAGGCTAATTTTCTTATGAGACATTTACATTATGAAAAGTCTCTCTATCACTGCCTCTCTTCTTATTTTAAGACAAAAAACCTGAACAGCATGCTGCTTGTTTATAATAGGGGTCAAGCCCAGTACTATGTGCCTAATTATTTCAGAGGTCAGCAAATTGATTTGTTTTGAGCACTGTCCCATCTAGCTCTTGCAGGCAATTCAAACTCTGTAAGACCATGCAGTACATAACCAACAGCTGCAAAACCCAAACACAGTCTTCAACAGAAAGGGTTACTTTGGGCTTGAGAGGAAAGGAAAGGAGAGGACAAAAACTGTCAGTACCATGTGTCCCACTATTATTTGTGTTACATTAGCAGCTAGAGGCCTCCAAGATCCCCAGGTCCTAATTTGGCAAGAGCTGTACATAAGTAGAAAGCTTATTCTAGGCCTGCAGAGTCTACAATTTAAATAACAGAGTCTACAATTTAAATAAACTGGAGCAACAAACAGTGGGGAAAATAAACAACAACCTCCATTTTCCAGCTGAGGGACTGGGGCAATGGCACGTACAGATGAGAAGGATGAGAAGGGAATTGCCAGCAATCACCTACTCTTTTTTGCTTTTTTCTCTTTTTTTCTTTTTTTTTTCTTTTTTTTTTTTTTTTTTTTTTTTAATTTCTGTGGGGACAGACCTTCTCAGCTGCCATGCACACCTGGAAAACCCACATCATCACAGAGCTGGGAGTTAAATCCCATGCCATTCCTCCTGCATCTGAGGCTGGCAGGGTGCCTTCCTGGACTATCTTTATAAGGCACTGACAAGCTCAGTATCTCCCAATTAGAGAATTCAGAAAAGCACATTACCACTTAGGAAAAAACCAAACAAACAAACAACCCACAAACAAAACCCACGACATCCTAGAAACAGGTGAATTTAGTGCACATGAAAATGAAGCTCTGCTAACACTGAGCAGTCTGAGGCACAGAGAAAAGTTTCAGAGCAGAGCTCTGCCAACTCACACACACGTGAGGGCCTCAGCCGGAGACTAATCCAACCCATTGTGTAAATTCATGAAAAAAGACCTGGCCACAGTGCTTTCTCTTTTAGAGCAAACAGTCCCTCATTTCTTTTTTTCAATGAACTGTGCTTCTTTTTAAGTAGTGAAAGCTTTAAAATAACCACATAGAACTAATTATTTAATTCCTGACTGCATTAAAAATATCATGTAACAAGATGCCCAGGCACTGGCACTCACTTTCTGTACTGCACTGTATTGCTATGCATCCACCTCTTTATCCACATACCCAGGATTAAAAATACTATCTTCTGCATACCAAGAACCTCTGCACTATCTCAAACTAGCACCTTGCCAAAAGACCTTTGCATTCTGACATGCTTAAGGAAGTATCAAAAAGGGAATAAAAATCTGGGATTATTTATATTTTCCCCACCACTAAAAGCACATCTATTTTTAGAGGAGCATCTCCCTTGTCAGGTGCAGTGAGAGATTCATGGTATGAAAATAATATAATATATTTAGGGTTGACAATAAGGAGAAGGAAGGGCGATTGAGGCCATTAGAAGACACAAAGTTGAGTCTTTTGAGTACCTTACACAAGGGTGCATGCAAGGGTTTTTCCAGACATCTCTAACCCCAGCTGGGGTTTAGCAACCTGAGGGTGTCACAAACATTTACTAATCCCTTCCCCCTTCCAAGTGAGCAGTGCAGAAGACGCAGACTCTGCATGGCTGTGTTAATTCATTCATGAAATGAAGTAGATGACATTTACCCACATATAAGGAATGACAGGGATTAAATTAAGCTCACAAAGTGCCACAAAGAGGGAAAAAAAAAACAAAACACCACAAGAAAAGAAAGAACAAAAACCTAAGCCCTCTGAATTACACAAGCATACTTGGAAATTTATGTCCATTTGGTTTTCTGAGGAACGACTAGTCCAGACCAAACAGCAAGCACAAAAACTCCTGCACGTATTCAGGAACTAGGAAGAGAAGCAGGGAAGGAAATGGACAGAAATAAGAGAACAATTTCTTTTCTTTCATTTCTTTCTCCAGTAGGCTGCAGGAGAAGCTGGGCACTAGTGCAGTATAGAGCCATAGGGTCCTAGGCTGTGCTTCTCCACAGCTGGGGAGCTGCTACTTTCCAGGGCTGGCAGGGGTTATTTTTATCCCTGGAACTGGGCTCAGATGATTGCCACCCCAGCCGACATGCCGCGTGCCTGAATCATACCACTAGTGCTGATTAGCTACATCAGTATTCCACTTCATTAATGCGAAATGAAAGCTGTAAATAGGGTAACTGTTTTTATAGGCTGCTACTGGAAATGAGAAGTACAGTGATATTAGTAAGAAACCAATCCCTCCTCCCACCTGGGTGTGCTGTGCTACAGAAAGTGGGTGACACTGAAAGCGTTCGTAGCTCTTCAGCTCGGCAAGAGAGCCACGGGAAGGTTTCTAAACCTTTTCCCATGGTGTTTCCCACCAAGCGTGGACTGTATTAGTCTGTGTTTTGTTACGTGTGTTTAGACTGTGACATTTTCACCAAGGCTTGTTTTGTCTGCTCTCATTACAGCAGAGCATGCCTGACTGACCTCATGTGAGGGTGCTGCAGACACTTCTTGTGGGTTTCAGCATATTCCTGCGCGCGGCCTTTCTGTGGGTTTGTGAGACGCAACATGAGAGGAGTCTCATCTCAGGCTCTCTGCACCTAACTCACTACCAAAGTACAGCTTTGCTACACCCTGAAAGAAAAAAACCATCAGCTTACTGTTTCCAGAACACTGGATTACTATTTCTAGGGATAGAGACATCTGGGAGATGGCAAACTTTCTGTGTCTCTGAAGTTTACTTTCCACCACCTACACAGTGTTCATTTGTATGGATCTGTATGAGTCTATTATTTATATTCAACAGTGCTACCTATTTTTATCAGTGCAGTGGAAAAAAAAAACAAAAACAAAAACAAGGCTACAAGATGGCTGAGGAGGATAAGCAGGCAATGTTACTCAGGCTAAACAAGGGCAGCCTTCTCTCCATCTTGGTTTTTTGTTTTGTTTTTTTCCATGTAAGGGAGAGACAGGGATCTACTGAGCGCTTATCTTGATTTCTAGTCAGGAGCTTAAACAGCTTCCCTTGACAGACAGGTAAGCAATTTCTGGGAAACAACAGGCAGTATTACACTGGCAGGGCTACAGCCATTTCATACAAGATAAATGGAGACGGAGCAGTGCACTTGAAGAAGATGAGGGATATGGCTGTGATGCTGCATTGAATAACACGGCTGAGAGAAGACGAAGAAGAGGGGTGTGCAGTGCAGCACTGCTTCCTAGCAAAATGGGGGACACCCATCCAAACGGGGCACTGTGAAGCCAGAGAGGATCCTCAGTATCCCAGAAAGCAGGAGAGCAAGCAGGCACTGTGGTGCAGGCTCTAAGAAAAACTTGGGAAAAAAGGAGGAGAGCATAGATGCGGTCATACAGAGAAAAAAAGAAAACAAACAAAAGCCAACAAAGGTCAAAGGATTCAATTAGAATTTGTGATACTATGACATCGTAAGGTACAGGAACCTGTAAGACAGGGACAGGCTGACTATAATAAAAACCACAAGTGTAATTAAATTGCCAGTTATAGGCCCATCACTGAAATTCATATATGCAAGCACACTTCAAGATGACTAAAACAAAGCTGGTGTGATCTGACTTTTGCCTCTTGTAAGGCATTTCTGACCACAGCAAAATTAAGGATTCATTATTTTTCCTCCCTGAGACCTAACAACAATCAGGGTACAAAGAAAATCCATTTCTAAGTCTGTATTTTTGGAGCCTTCATCTCATATGAACTTCACATATCACGGCCAGGACCGAAGCATGAACAGGGTTTTTCACATCTCCAGTTTTGGTTTGCCACTTCAGACCCATATGGAAGAAAAGGCTTTCAGAAAACATTGTGTATATGTCTATCTGCTGAAAAGTCCTGTCCTCTTACATTTCCTCAAAAACAGAGGCATTCAGAATTGGTAGGCTGTTCCTGTTTGTTTTAATTCAGCACTGTATCTTTGAATTCTTTGCAGAAAAGACAGTTCATCTGCCTCCTTAAAATACAATCCACAGTAGTGGACAATACAATATTTTATTTTTGCATGTGTTTGAAATAAGTAGCATTTTCTCTCATTCTACTCCTTCTTACTAGCATTTTGATCTTAAATCGATGATGGTTACAATACATTGAACACCATCCCTTTTTATTCCTTTGCTCTGTTAATGTTTATGCAAATGCATGCATTTCTGAAATACGAATAACTTAATATTAGAATATCTTAATTCCTCAGTAAAATAGAGGAACCAATATACTGATTTTTTGCATATTAAAAATAACATGATGACATGAATAAGCCAAATTGAATTTTGTGTAACTACACCTACACATATCATTTTTCTGAACAAGACAAAAAGACATACATGGCTACTAGCCTGAAGCTACCTGAAGTTTAAGCAAATGAAAACAAGGTTTCAGATATGGGAAGCAGTGGGCAACCCATTCATCGGGTTTGTGTGCAAAAAAAAGACACAGATCCCAGCTAACACTGAAGAGCTTTACTCAGGCACATAAAGGTTTGTCAGTCTGGCCACGAGGGGGACAGTCCTTGGGACTCGCTTTTCTTTCCCTATCTGCCTGAAAAAAATGTGTTGAAACAAAGAAAGAAAGGATAGTAACCACCTACTGAGCTCCTGGGAATATAGTTTATTATGCTACAGCATGCAAAATGCACACAGGAAAGATTAATTTTTTTAAATCCTTGCAGACCTATGGCAATGTGCACTTTTTTCTATACATTCTTACTATCTACACGCATACACACAAAATCATTTAATTTTTAAAAATGCATTATTAAATGCACACTAAGCCAAATAAAAGTCATTCCCCAACGCTTTATGCATTTATCATGAAACCACTAGCAGAATTTTTCACAATAAAAATGCTAGCTGTATACATGACCAAACTAAATTAACTCAGGGAAATGGCTAGTATCTGACCATGTGGAAACATTAGAAAGCAGGGCATTCTTATATTACTAGAGGGGAAAAAAATAGATGTGTTTTCTTACAGAAAAACTGCAATGATAACAATATTTTTAATATTAAAAACCACTACAACTCCAGGAAAATTTCCTGCATCAATTCAACCAGTGTTGTGCTAGACTTTAAAAACCCATTAAAATAATCATGATAAATTTCCTAACTTCTTTCAGTGCACCATGCAGAAGACAAAGGAAACTGCAATTCAACAGAGATAGAAAAGAAAGAATGGAAAAACCTGATAGATTGTGCATCAGTGATAACATCCTCACTAACAACAATGGGCAAAGCTGTGCCACAAAGGACTAAAGGGGCTGGAGTGATGTGTTCAGCTGACAGTAGCACTCTAAAGTAATGACTTCCAGGAAAATCTGGTGTTACAAATGGACAACAGGCTGCTGAGAAGTAGTTGAGTCACAGCTTTCATAGCATGACACATTATTTCAGCCTAAAAATGGACATACTGAGAAACAGGATGCATATGGCTCTGGTAAGGCATCTATGGGAATAACAGCCTACAGAAGGTTAATATGATCTCCTGGTTTAAATTACAAAACCTCACTGAAATCCATGCACATCCAGAGATTTTCCCCAATGTTTAACATGCAGTCAAAAGACACACATCATGTTGCAAACAGCCATATTAGTAAGAACACTACCTAGCTGACCTATTTTCCATTTACCACCTTGTACATATTATCGGTTATAAGAAACATTCTTCTTTTGCTGCTCTTTTTTTTTTTTGGCAGAGGAGAAGGACACAATTGTATAACAAATAGCATTTATGTCACCATATCCTGAAACAACCCAAATCCCTGAGGATGGAGAAGAACAGCTAGTCCTTTCCTCTTCCACAAATGTGCCCTTTCACCATGGAGCAACACGTCCTGTTCACACACCTCCTTCTTCTGATGGCCAGGCAGGGCACACTATATCACACCAATGCTGGGGAACCAGTTCCCACATACCTGTTGCACATGTTTGAGATCTCTTCACATCTGCATTAAACAGCTGTCCTGGGCCTGAATCCAGCTGACCAGGAACATGAGCAAGATGTAGTCTCAAGAACAGCTCGGTTGTAGCCATCTTGCTAAAGGTCTTGGGACTCCCATGGACCTGCCTCATTTCTGAGTAAAGGTTAACATCCAACAGGTTAACATCTAACACTACTTAGCTACACAAGTCCTCAATCCCTCTGGATCTCTGGAGTCTACTGTAGTAGTTTTCTAGAGTTCTTCCCTTCAGACATTGAAGCATACATGAAAAACCATCAGTCAAAGCTAGGATTTTTGAGGAGGCGAGTTTGAACCAAAATTTGCATTTTTAATCATGCAACCTGCTGAGGAAAAGGGGAAAACATATAGATCTGAAAGCAGACCAATACAAACACTTCATATTCCTTCTAAATATACAGGTGTGGGGGCAAGATCAAGCAACTTGATCCTTACACAACAGAGGTACAGCAGAGACAAAACCCACTGAATCTATTCATAACTCTTATAAACAACATCAAAAAAAAAAAAAAATACAAGCACAACGTTAGGATAAACCAGCACCAAAATACATATATTGATCTGTCAAAAATGATTGAAGACTGACAATAAAACAGTTATAAATTCTTAGAAGAAGGAGAAAGCAAAGCCACCAAACCAACCCACTGAAAAACTCCCACTTGCATTCACAGGGAAAAATGGACTGGAACAATAAAACACAATGGCAGTGCCTGTACATCGTTGATAGCTGCCCCTCCCAAAAGCTGGAACAATCTTGCTATAAACCAAGGAAATGAAAATGTAAATGCATGAGCTATCATCTAGGGGATTCTGATGCTTAGCATCCTCCAGGCACAGAAGGAATGGGGGAAAAGGTTGGAAAGCAAGAGAAGGCACCACTTTTCATATTTGTAGTTATTGATCATGCTCTCGTCACCTGGAGCCTTTTTAAACCAGCAGAGACCTCACAATTACAGCTGCCAGGCTGCCTGCATGGCACCTGTAGTGCCTCCAGCAACACCCTCTTGTCCTTTGACCTTAGTACAATCTGCTGCTCCAACTCCTCCAGGGCAGGAGGAGGTAGGCAGGGATCACCTCTGGCTTTTGGGGGTGCCAGGCACATAAACAGCTGCCTGCAGAAAGCCAGTAATCAAAACCAAGCTCAAAAGCAGCCATGGAATGGGGAAATATGCTGAGCACAATGCCCAAAGAAGTCCTGTATGTATATACACAGTGATGTACCAAAGAGGTATCCAGATTTACTTGAGGGTTTGCAAACTGTGTATTTGTTGAAAGGAAATGAACATGAGGAGAGTTACGGTAATGCCACAAACTCAATTCTGTTCTTCACTATTCATGAAAATCTGTTTGTTTTAGTTATTGGGCAAAGACAAATAAAATGTCACTGACATGGGAGAAAACTTGGGTCTGGAATAAGAAGTTTAGAGTGCCCTGGTTTGCAATACACTTCTCTACCTCAAAAATCAGAATTTAAATTATTTTAATAGAAAATCATAGAATCAGAATTGTTCAGGTTGGAAGGGTCCTTAAAGATCATCTAGTTCCAAGCCCCTGCCATGGGCAGGAACACCTCCCACTAGATCAGGTTGCTCAAATACCCATCCAACCTGGCCTTGAACACTGCCAGGCAGGGGGCAGCCACAGTGCCTCTGAGCAACATTTTCCAGTGTCTCAACACCCTCACAGGATAGAATTTCCTCCTAATACCTAAACTAATTCTCATCTTTTTCAGTTAGAAACCATTCCCCCTATAAAAATAATCTAATATAAAAAAATTCTTATAAACTAAATAATTTGATATTTAACAGCTAATGCCTTCTTACATGGGATTACATTACCATCTGACCTATTTTAACATTTGCCTCTGTGCTGCACTTTTAGACCTACTTTCTCTTTCTCCTACCCCATGCATAGCTTATTTCCTACTAGGCCAAATGAGCTGTCAGTGGACATACAACATTGTTTGGCTAGTTTGATAACATTTTACTTTGTCCCTTCACACTTAGTATTTCATAAGATGTTCCATGCAATAAATGGTCCCAAAGAACCAAGATTGTTTCATAATGTTACTGCAGCAATTCCTGGTGTCCTTGCCAAGATCCTTTTTCAATAAAATAGATTCCAACATTGACAGAAAAGTTTGGATTATTGCCGAGTGATAAAATGTCTAGTGCTAGTCCTGAAAGAGTCAGAACATTGCTCCCAACTTTCTACTTTTTCTGCAAGCTACTTTAAGACGTCTGGATATGCCTTAAAATCTGCTGTACAAAACCTAATTTTATTCAGTAGGCACCATCATCCAAAAATGGAAATTATATAAAATGAGAGAGATCTAAAAACATTGGGTCAAGATCCCCAAATAGTCATAGGTCTGTGCCTTTAATGGAGCTACAATGAAGTTAACAACAGCTTAAAGGTCCAGGCCACTATTTTTGGACTTGTTTATGTGGGGGAGAGAGGAGATTCTGGGACAAGACATGATTTGAATCTTTATGAAGTTAGACTCAAAAAACCTCCTGTGGTAGAATGCACAGGACTATCAATACAAAAATTGCTAGGGGAGGTGGTCAAGTTTTCCCCTGACGTAGTTTTTGTCATTCCAGAACTGCTGTGTCTGTGCATGGGAGGGGTTTTTTTGGCATTGCTATAGCTGTTTAATTATACCACTACTATTTTATCAGTATGACTACAATAAATCCTCTTTCAAGACAAGCCTTCAGGTTCAGCCACCAAATTTAATGGAAGGAAAGGAAGATTCACAATCCCTAGGGTAATAGTGGCTCAGCTCATTTCACACTCCCCAAGCTAGAAAAAAAAAAAAAAATGAATAGAATAACAGCTGAAAACAACTTCTTCCTCTGCAGCAAGGTATACTTTTGCCTATTGCCTGATGAAATCATACCCAGTTCACCAGCAGAAGGCTTGACATAAAGCAGACTCTCCAGGGAAAGAAGAGAGGTAGTCAAACAGAGAAAAAATGTGTAATTTGAAGATGGTGCCAAACCAACAAAGAAAAAGGAGATATTTTGTTCCCCTTACTAATAATAAAACATGGTAGACTAAAATTGATCCCCAGACTAATAAGATAGAGGAAAACTAAAACCTATATATGACAAAACAATAAAAAAGCAATGAAAAGATTTATGGAAGTACATAAAAACCTTGGAATGACGTAAAAATTGTTAGGTCATGTTACTGTTTTCAGCTCAACATGGATAAGAGAAGCAGGGAGGAACAAAAATTAGAACATGGGGGAAAGGCAGCATAGGGCTGAAGGGGATGAAGAGAAGCAAGAGAAAGATAAAGCCAGGGTAAATATTTAAGAGGGAAGAAAACAACAGCAAGAAGCAAGAAAACAAACCCCACAAGACAAGGTTATCAAAGTTAAAAAACTAAACCAGAACAAACCCCAGAGCCAACAAAGTGGTGACACCACAGAAGGACAACAGGAAGCAATGGAATGGCAAGTGTCTGCACGTACTGGGCAAAACAGTAAATAATGACTGTCTCTAGGAAACAAAAGAAGAGGTATCCCAAATCCATTCCTGTACAAAGATCTAAGAACTGCCCAGCATGGGAAAAGGGGGTTTAACCAGTATCTGTGTTTCCTTCCTGAAGCTCCTAGCAAAGTGGGAATGAAGAAGGGACAGACCTATGGATGCTCCAGCTTATGCTGAGTCTCACAGAGAACCAGGACATGCCACAGGCTACTGATGTGCAGTTTCTTTTCTGCATCCTTCTTTCTTCTCCAGCCCCCAGTGGGGAATGTGCAGGGGGGAAAAAAAATCACTTTTGCTTAATGCTGCTCATGGCAGATAAGAAGGCAGGCACAAGCTGCTTTTCACAGAATCATCTGCATTGGAAGGGACCTCAGAGATCATCAAGTCCAACCCTTGATCCACTACTGCTGTGGTTACCAGCCCATGGCACTGAGTGCCACATCCAGTCTCTTTTTAAATATCTCCAGGGACGGAGAATCCACTACTTCTCTGGGCAGCCCATTCCAATGTCTGGTCACCTTCTCTGTAAAGAATTTTTTCCTAATAGCTAACCTAAACCTCCCCTGGCACAACTTAAGACCATGCCCTCCTGTCTTGCTGAAAGTTGCCTGAGAAAAGAGACCAACCCCCCCTGGCTCCAGCCTCCTTTCAGGGAGTTGTAGAGAGCGATGAGGTCTCCCCTGAGCCTCCTCTTCTCCAGGCTGAACACCCCCAGCTCCCTCAGCCTCTCCTCACAGGACTTGTGCTGGAGTCCCTTCACCAGCCTGGTTGCCCTCCTTTGGACCTGCTCCAGGACCTCAATCTCCTTCCTGAACTGAGGGGCCCAGAACTGGAGACATTTCATTTTTAAATTTCCATGCATCACACTGTGTGTGTTCATAGTTAGATACATAAACTGGTGAAACCATTAATAGCTCATGGACTTTACATATCATATATATACACTTCAGGTTTTCGTCAATAATTCTGGGTGCTGTAGGAATTCTAATGAAATCATTTAATACACACAGAAAAATACTTCAAGTAGAATTGGGATATTAAAATAATACCCACATTTTTCAGCCTTTTAAAAACCCTCAGCCTGGTTCTTCCCAAACAGTAGAAAGAAGGAAAAAAGTTACAAAGTAGACCTTACAGCCTGCTTAGCAGATTAACAAGTGCAGGTACTGGTAGATTGTGAAGAGGTAGATCAAGGTGAAATTAAGTCTAGGGAACTAATAACTCAGAATATTCCCTCTCCTTGCTTTAAATTAAGATGACAGTCTGGTGTGCAGGTGCTGATCATAACAGTGTTATGTGATACAAAGAGATAACCTGTTTAGCACTCCCATCCCAAGCCCCTCAAAATGATAATTTTAAGCATTATTTAGCCAAGAAGTAGGCAGTAGAAATCAAAAATCACCCACATTGTACATTAGGTGTAAAACACTCCTCAAGCATCATGTTTTAAAATGAAACTTTAGTTTTCAAATAAACTTAACCTGGAGGTCATAAGGACTTAAAAGCTAAGATCTGCATTGTCAGTGTTCAAGAAAAGGGAAACTAAGAGACATCTTCCAAGGAGTAAAAACAGAAGTGAAATCACTCTCAGCCAAAGCTGCTACCTGCACAGGCAGAAGCATACCAAGATGCAACCCGGTTCCTCAAGTGCTGAGACACAATACAAGGGTCTGATCTGCTGCTTCCTTTGTCAGTCTTCAGAGCTGACAGAGTTCTGGTCTGTCTCAGAGAGCCTTCCTGCACCCAGCTGATGTTGTCTCAGTGGAGTCACACTGACCAGGAGACTTCTCCTCTATGCAAAGAGTAATTCAAACTTCCATGAGTAAAGACAGAAGCATCAGGAACGTGGTGCAGGTGACAGCACTGTTCTTTGCTACCTTGCCAAGTGCATATAAAATATTGTATGTCTCCCATTTTATACTCTCTTTCCAGAGGTGTGAAAGACTACATCAGATCTTTGACTTAGGTTGGCTTTAACAGCTGCAGTAGAGTCATGGAGCAGTCAGGCATGGAGGAAAGAAACTTGGAAAAAGTGCAGCAGGGAGAACATGCCTGCACCTCAGCCACTCCCTGGCAACGTCTGGAACCTCAGAGAAGGAGCCAGAGAACTCTGCACACAGAAGAGTTCACCACTTGCATCAAACATTACCATCCAAATGGCTTTGCCTGTGCTGAGGGCTGGAACTGTGACATTTTGGTGGGCCTCTGAATCACTGCTTGTGTTCTCTAACCAGAACACAAGTGTCCCTGGACCTAAACCAGGACAGCAAGAGGCTACAGTGGCAAATAACAGCAATTACAGACTAGACAAACTCAAGTTGCAATGTTTCTCATGGAATGTCATAGTCCACATATAAGATTTTGTCCTTGTCTTAAAAGAGCTCATTACTGAATGCCTTTAACATTACTCGTACACTAAGCATCAATTTGCAATGTTCCAGAGACCTGAGGACATTTGAAATATGCCAGAATTAAACTAGTCAACTAATTTACCACAAATTTTGCCTGTAAACTGTATCCTGCAGGTCTCAGTAAGCAAAACATAAAATGCCCCATAGTGATCAGGGAGCCCACAAAACCCTGTAATGATAACACCGGACTCTGAATCTCAAAACAGTGTGGTGTGCCTCCTTTTGGGTAAATCTTAAAGACATCAGGCCCATAAAAGTTATGTTTTTAAGACCAATTGGCTCTGGAGAGAAGAGTAGAAACTGGTGATGATATACCCATAAGTAATGCTCGGGACTTGTTCCAGCAGCTTGATTTGACTGTTGGAAGTCACTATAACCAATATGTAATTATGTGTGAGGAATCAGAGAGAGATGCAGCATTCTACCTTTACCTTACCTTTCAGACAGGAGTATTGCTGGGTTTGGGTTCACTTTTAAAAGACAGCTTTAAACAGAAAAAAAAAGGTTACTATTAAGAAATGCTGAGAGTATTCATAAAAAAAAAAAAAAAAAAAAAAAAAAAAAAAAAAAAAAAAAAAAAAGCTCTTAAAGCATAACTTAAGAATATTTTCTACAATTGTTCAGTCAATTTTTGAGATAATCTTTTCTATTTCAGAGAGAATGGCGAGCACATTACACAGAGGAGCAATAAAATTGTCTGCATGCAAAGTGCTGTCAAGTGAGAGGGTGTGGAAAGGGAAGAAATACTTTTGTCCCTATTAACTTCTTTCATCTACAATAAAGCTAGCTGTTTGTGTGTACCAACAGCAGCAGGCACACATAAATTTTCAGGCACTATGGCAATTGTTTCTTTATGTCCCTGATTCAGCAAGGTAGATAAACTTCTGCTTAACTTGAAGCATGTTGAGCAACACCAGTGATTTTAATGGCATTATTCATGTGCCCCAAGTTAGGCACATGTTTAAGGGTTCTGCCATAAGGTAGGCACAGTTTGCAAGTATTTAAAGAAAAAGAGATAACTCTAATTCATAATAGAAAATTTTGGTCTGATCAAAAATCCTATAGAGTCAGAGGATCTTAGCATAACACATAAATGAAGAAACAAAGTGAGGAAAAAAAGGATCTTGGAAGAATGTGAAAGACAGGACTGGCTATGAAAGCATATCAGTCTTGAGGAAAACAGCTATCCAGGCAAGTGAAGCTACCAAAAATCTTTATCAGGCTAAATGTGATACAGAGATTAAGAAGAGCTATAGGTCAGAAACACGAAATCTATTTTGCTTCTCCCTTCTCCTCCATCCATTCTTGCTTTGGCATGATATTTTCTAGATGAAATACAAAAAGTAAATAGTTCAAAATATCAGAATAAAGGATTGATCACAGGAGAGGTAGTAAGTCCATTAGACCTCCGTGTAAAAGAAGAAATAAAGTGGGATAAGATTGTTTCATAAAACTAAATTATTTCTTTACATGAGCCTTCAGAGAAAAATACGAGAAAGCCTGTCCTGGGATTACTCTTTCTACATAAGGCAGAGTAAAGATAGAAACAGAGAGGTTAAAAAAAATAATAAAATTTGAAATTAAAATGGCAATAAAGACATTCTTTCTTCAGGTAAATTAATTGCACGATGAAGACATCAGCGGTTCCCTGCAGGAGGAGATCCAGCTCCTATCTATCTTAGGTTTTCCCTGAGGTATTTGAGAAAGGCAGAGGAAAGATAAGGCTTTTAGAAAAGTTCCAGATGCCCAAATCCTAGAAATTCATGCCCCTCTCTTGTCCACAAAAAGAGAAGGCCTCAAACCTCCACAGTGACTAACCAGTGTGCCTCAACTCCTGATGCAGAGGCAGGAGCAGCAGTGAGAAAAGCCTGTTTGTCATCCACAGCTGTGTGACTGTGAATTCATCTGCAGAAATGCTAACTACTGCCATCTGCAGCAACAATTTTTTGGGAGAGGAGAAGTCATGCATTAATAGAGAACCAACTCTGGCTCCATAGACTTCTGAAAAGCTGTCAGCTGCCAGCATGGCTTACAATCACAGCTCACCCCTGGACACATTTCAAGTTAGTGACTGGCTCCATGATCTCGCCTAATCCTTTAAATCACCCAACCATCTAAATGACATGGCTTGATCTTGGTTCTGATAATGACTTATTAGGAAATAATTTAAGGAATATGAGGAAGCCCTTAAAGAATAATAAAATAAAAAAAACCTTCTCACAGATCAGACATTGAGTAATGCCACAGACACCTCAAGAAAAATCACCTGTCCTATTTTAAGTTGCTTTCTGTGAATTAAAAACGACGCTCAAGTAACCCACTGCAAAACAAGATACTCTTATATGGAAAAGGGAGCTCCAGTCACATCTTTATTTTCAGAAGATGCTTCAGCAGTACATGCATCCCATTTCTGTGACTGCACCTTGACTTGTGACCTGTGATACTGTGCTGATCCTAGGATGCTTATGCTGGAACCCAGTAGAGGCTCAGTTTGGGTAGATGAAGTTTGTTGCTGGAGGTCTTAATAAGGACTGAGAATGTATTACACTTGGAACTTTTCAGAAACATTCTCATTAGTTCCTCCCCCTGTCAGAAAACGCAGATTTTGAGCTCATTGACTCTCTTTGTCACTTCACAAACTGACAGCCCTACATCCCTGATTGTCTTCTGCTTTCTAGAGGCAGCTTAATCCAAAATACATCCTCTTGCTATTCCTAGAGTAACCTGTTAGTCTCTACTTTGTTCTTGTCCTCCTTAGCACTTATTCTACTCTATAGCAGGTCAGACTTCTCACAGCAGGTTGAGGTTGAGAGTTTAAGCAAAGGAAAAGAAAGAATAGGGGCTTTGACCTGCTTCAAGCTGTTTCAGATGCAAAAGGACTTGAAGAAAGACTGTCACACCACAAATTGTACTGAATTTTAATCTTCTGTTCCTTTTCTTTGAAGATATACACTGAGATCTATGTTATAAATTCTTATACTCTTCCCCACATCAAACTGCACTGCTACAGTTGAACGCAAAATAGGTTCACTCATCCCAAAAGGCAATCAGCTACCTGCTTGGGGCCTTATAGTATTTTCTGTTTCTTCACTCATGGTGTGTTGCTGGGCCAAGACTATATTACTTATTTTGGCACAATCCACCAACTCAAAATCAGCCATACATGCTTACATAGCTGTAAAGTCATAATGATGCAATCACAGTAGAGTGTAAAGTGTGTATATAAAGTAAAAAATTAACTCACTGCCCCTACAGTTCTGCTCATGTTGTAGCAGTTGCTTTTCTGATTCCATAAAGTATATTCTCCCCCTTTAATTCCCCTCTTCAACCCAGAAGTTCTTGGTTTCTCTGTCTATGCCTATTTCTGATCAGTAGCCATAGCCTCAAATGGAAATGGAAAAATTGGATATGGTACAGGTGAAAATAAAGTGTCAAAACAACAAAGTTCATCCAAAAAATAAGTAACATAAGTCACTTATTTCCACAGAAACCAAGACTACTTTCCTGTAAATCTCATACCATAAAAAAGGAGAACATTCAACATAAATCTTCGTATGTATCAATACACTGCTTTCCAAATAGTGTATCTTTCACTTTTTATTTTTGGTGTAGAGAGACAACACATATATTTTACAGGAGTAGTTTTTACAGAAAATACATCAAACTACCTGAACCAAAATCTACCACTCTCTTGAAGGATCTCCTCAAAAGTCACATCAGTGGCTTGTATCTCCTTGTTGAACAGAAATGCTCCAGCTCTGTTTTTCCACCAAACCAGAGCTGTTTGTTTCTGCCTTGGCCTCCATCTTGGGGCATCTCTGTATGAAAACAGTTTTCACAGCACACACAACTGAAGACTATTTGCATTGTCTCTCTCTATGAAAGAGTAATGTCATCACCTCTCCTTTGGATCTATACACGGGAGTGAAGAAAAAAAATGCTTTTGTGACCTACAAAAGCCTTACTTGAAATAATTCTCTATGACTTGAGGCCTTTTGGAATGGAAGGGATATATTGTTTTGACTTGATTAAAGCTGAAAAGTTGATTTGACATCCTGTTGTCAAGGAAACCAATTCACACACAAAAGAAAACAGTTGTGATGGTATCATTCAGACTATTCAAGTGACCTTAGAAAGGAAAAAAAGGCTTCAGTTCCAAAGATTTGTATTCAACTCACTTCACCACTGTAGAAATAAAGATCATTGCTCTTAATGCTTATTGGAAAGCAGTTTTCAATCTGGAAAAAAGCAAAATACCCCACCTTCTTCCAGCTGCCAGATCCAATACTTTGCTGCAACCATACACACAAACACACCTACCATTTATTGCCTATTTCAAAGACTGACAAAATCATGCAGAAGACATATGAGGAAGGAGAGGGAATTTCTTTAATTGACAGGACTATGAAAAATACCCCCAGACACATACCACATCTATTGAAGAGCAGCTCGCAAGCCAGGTTTTAAAATATCTTTCTTCAACTACAAATAAAGCTTACCTTGAGCACAGCAATGTTTGAGCCCAGCTTTGTTTTCCTGAGAGGTATAAAAAAGCAGCACTTACTCTCTGCCAAGCTCCTAGATCCCTCACAAATTAAGTTTTGCATGCACACAATAAATGACTACACACGAGTTGCACTCAATCTGCACCCTCATCCTACCTAAGGGGCCCCAAGGAGGCAGAACTGTCCTGGCTGATCCCCCAGCTTTGTAGCTCTTGCAAATCTCAGAGAGGTTTCATTCCCTGACAGCTATGGGTAGATTGGAGAAACTAAACTTTCTATCTATCTGCTCACACACTGTGATTATACATCTCTTTCTCCGATGACACAGCCTCTGCCTGGCCGAGTGAGCAGACAGATGACTAAATAGCAGCTTGTCTTGAATTCAGCTTAGAAAAAAATAGGCATGATATTAATAACGAGGGAAATACACTGAGGAATGAATGCCAGTGTTCTTACATTATTGTCATTTAAGGGCACCACACCAAAGGTCACGCAGATAATAAGCCTCAGTCATTTTTCATTTGTTACACAACATACAAATTGCCAGAGTGTTAATGAATATCTTTCTCCATTCCTGGCCAGTCAAGACACTGTATTATTTCCTCTTACACAAGTACCTAACCCTTGGAATTCATTATTTCCATCACTTCTTGCAGTACTTTGTCCTTAGTGCCAAGCATAAATGCCACAAGGCAGCTGTGACTGAAGCATCAAATGCATCATATATCTGAACCTGACTTCTTTCTCATAAAGCTTTTTTGTTTGAAGAGCATACAAAGCATATTTATATAATTTAACATCAAATATGAACACACACATTCATATATGCTCTCTTAGAACTGTCTTAAATCCCCTACAGTACACAGGAGGAAAAAAAAAATTGACGTTGACTGTTCTTTGTGGATATTTCTCGATACTTATATATTGAAATAATAGTTGAACAAGATAGGAGATATCGGAAATAACTGCATTTCCACTTAAATGATGACAACTGGAAAGTAGTTCTTGGAACAGAAATCATATTCACAGAAATGTGGAAGGGCTTGTGTGGAGGGGTATACCACTTAAGCCCTCTTTCCTCCTACTGAACTGCTAAGATAGCACAGCTGAGCTATAGAGAGGAATGCCTCATTTCTAATCTGTACTTCATTTTAATTTAAGTTCAGGAATTTTGCATAAATATAGATAGCAGGAACTGAACCAAATTCATAGTATTTCATAAACTAGGTGAGGTGTTTTTAAGATTTTAAATTATTATTTCCACTGTTCACCACAAGCATAAAAAATATGCAGATTAAAAGAGAGTACTGAAGGCTAGTAGCTCAGTATAATCCTGAAAAAGACTAAACTTTATGTATATAATTAAAATTACAGAGAGAAGAATTAAGTCCAACACCAAATGCTGAACTAAAATAAGCCAATGACAACTGAGATTGCAACCAAGCCACCTCAACCTTTGTAGCCTAGACTTACCCACAAACAGGTCCGTACTCTTTTATGAGTTTTGTGTGGTTTTCCCAGAAGCCCTGGATGAAAGAAAAACAATGAAGTTTTTTAGAATAGTACTTAACAGAAACTCTGTTATACTGTGTTGCTAATGCTCACACCAAAGCTTTGAACCTCAGCTAGGAGAACCATTGTATGAGCTCATAACCTCACCTTTCTCTCATTGCCCACCTATGACAGCAGAGTCTAAAAATGTTAAAAAAAAAAAAACAAAAAAAAAAACAAAACACCACCCAAAAAAGACCTGGAAAGCCACAAAACATGTTTTCATCAAGGTTTTACATTCCAAAATATGTTACCATTTCATGATTTATTTATTTTAGTAAACTGAGTTCATGACTGGGGTCCTGACTCCTAATGTTTTTTTATGTGTAGATGGAAAAACTGACAGAGAAATTAATAACTAAGTAAGTCCATACAAGAGAAACACAGGGAATATGGAAAGGTTGTCTTGTTTAGGTTTCAATGATACTATTTTCTAAAAAAAATACAACCCAAACCTTCAAAGATAGATTTTAGCACAAAACAGCTGGGACACTGCAGCATAGTAAGCAGATTTATTTTAACAAACTTTTAGAATTTTTACTGTGTGTTTCATTTTCATAACTGATGAAAATTGCTATCCATTTATATAAATAAACCTGCCACTATACTAAATTGTTAGTGTCCTAAATGAATACAAATTGATTAATCTGAAAGAAGGTGTACAAAATGTATCCCCAAAAGTGAATATAAAAAAAAAAATCTGTTGTAAGAAAATTGCGATATTTGAGAATCATACTCCACTGTGCTAGAAAAAATAACACATTTGACTGCATTCATCTGCATTTATATTAATTCAAGAAAGACTATTGTGATCTATCTTCATTCTTCAGAGGAAACTCACTAACAAAGTAGAATACTTATGCCTCATATTAAATTGTTCTTATTTTTTATGATATACTGCAGAATATTAGCTAGAACAATATGAACTATTGTAAATATATTAACTGCAGACATAAATAAACAAGACCATCTAATGCGAATATGCTTTAGGAGCATTTTGTCACTCTAAGGAAAAGAAAATCTGGTAATCAAAAGTAGTTCTCCAACCTGTCACACTTGGGCACTTATTTATCACCCAAATTAGCAAAGCAGTTGCCACCACCTACGGTCCTTCTCTTACATAGGCCTTCTATGAGGGCTCTTAAGGGGTTTTTATTTAAAATACAGCTCTGCAATTTTGTTTTGTTTTTTTTTCTAATCCTGAACTTGCAACATATGTATTCTTCTCTTGAGTTAGTGCAGTGATATTTTGGGAGCAAAGGAGGCCACAGGGGTGGCTCCTGTGAGAAGCTGCTGGAAGCCCCCCAGGTTCCAGTTCCCTGATGTGACTCTGCTCAAGGCTGAGCAGATATAGATGCACCCCTACAAATAACATATTTAACAGGGGAAAATGAAACTGCAAAAATATAAGAAAAGGACCAGCTGAGCAGAGTAGAGGATGAAGTGCGTGGGAAATGCCAGAGAAAAGACACCAAGATCAGTGAAGGAGGTGGAAAGGCGCCCGAGCAAGAGATTTCCCTAAAGCCTGTGGTGAGATGGCAGCTGCCCCCCTGCAGCCCATGGAGGATCAGGGTGGAACAAACCCTGAAGGACCCCGGTGGGGTAAATGTGGATTTGTAGCCCCTGAAGTGCCACAGGCGGGCAGACGTGAGGAAGCAGCCTGTGCGGGATCATGGAGAGGGGCAGCTGTGGATCTGCAGCCATGGAGGAGCCGGTGTCAGAGGAGGTGACTGCTCCCGCAGCAGCCATGACTCTGTGTGCAGCCCGGGCTGGAGCAGTTCCTGAGGGACTGCACCTGTGGGAGGGACTCATGGCCCAGGGGTTCCTGAAGGATTCTCCCGGGAGAGGGACCCCGGGTTGGAGCAGGGGAAAAGTGTGAGGAGTCCTCCCCCTGAGGAGGAAGGAGCGGCAGAAACAGCGTCTGGGGAACTGAGCCTGAACCCCCCTGCCCCTCCCTGTGCCCTGAGGGGGAGGCGGCAGGGAAGGGATCTGGGCCAGGGGAGAAGGGAGGAGGGGGTGGGGAAAGGAGTTAAGATCTGGCCATGTTTTCTCCTTCTCCTTGTAGATTAAATTAGGTTTTTTCCTTCCCAAGTTGAACCTGTCTGGTTTTTGCCCATTACTGTAATTGGGGAATGCAAACCTCCCTGTCCTTGATTAACGAGGCTTAAGGTGAATTTTCTCTTCCCTGTACCATGGTGGGGGTGGGGGAGAAAGCAAGCGAAAGCCTGGTTGATACCAGCCGGGCCTAAACCATGACAATTCGACAGGGCAATATGTCTTCAGATTAAGGCAAGAACTTTACATTTTTAAGCTACAAAACCTAAAACACTGGATGATGTGTAATGAAACACACAAACAAGAAAATTGCTAAAGAGGTCGCTTAGAGGATTGCCTGGAAAAAATCTATGTATTCTAACTGGAAAAATACTTTACTACTCAGGTAAACAGAAAAGAGCCTCAATCATTAGTACACAAAAACTCAGGTTGACAAAGCCTTTGTGACACCACAAATACATACAGTTAACTCAAAAAGGCTCTTATCTGCAGACACCAAAGGAGAAGTGCATACACATTCACCCTGAACTGCATTTTGCTCCAGAGACACTTCAGCAGTAGCAGGATTTCAGCATTATGAAGGTTGCCTGCTGCCTTCCCCCCACTGATGCCAGGGAAATTCTGGGGCCACGTTCCCCCCAGCACTATTTCCCCAAGCAGTCACCTAAGACTTCAGGAAGCCAGCAGCTCGGCTCATGGGTGTCCTCTGAACACTTTGCCTGGGGTGCAAAACGTGGTTGTATTGCAATGGTATCAGCTGCATGGGACAGAAGGACTTCCAGTCTTGACACTGCTGAATCAGGTCTGTCCTCCAGCTTTCTTCCTAGTCTGAGCCTTCAGGGAGGACATCCAAAACTACAGCCGGGACCTTGCCTGTTAAGTTTTGCTTTGGATTGTGAGCACACGTGTGGGTATTACACTTGCTGTATCCACCAGAGGCATTCCAGTGAGCCCGCAGGATATTTACATTTACAAGAAACCTAAGATTTAAATGATTCAGTGAAAAAGCCTTCAAGAAAGGTGGCTTCTTGGAAGCACTGCTTATGGCTCACTACAGTAGATAGGTCAGGCAGAAGACATTTCATATTGGGCCGGTTGATCAGTAGCTGGTTTTTTACCTCCAGGTCTCCTAGATGATTGAACTGACTCAAAATTAACCACACTTAAGGTTTTCTTCCCCAAGGTGAGAAGTACAAACCTGCAGGATGTGGGGGAGAGAAGGAGCTGAAAAACATCTGGGAGAGACAGTGAGAAAGTGTCCTCAGGATTAAAAAAACATCCTTGTTCTCTACGCTGCAGGATAATTTCTCATGTCCTGCACCACTGCCCACAAGCACACACCACTGCCTACCTCCACCTCCCATCCCCAGGATACACTGATGTCCTGGCCCCTTCCACAGGCACTCAGGATGTGATGAGCACCTCAGAGCAGATCCCAGCAGACTGAAAACAGCAGAGACAGAGCCCTTCGAGGCTACAGTGGCTGGAGCACAGGCAAGGCAGAGGGAAAATGTGTGTGCATGCCTTAAAACCCAAGGCACAGCTTTCATCTGGAGGAAGCTGGGGTTACATGAAGGCACTTGTGTTTCTCTTTCATAGCCATGAGGAAGGCCAAAGAACATGATCTCAGTACTCAGTGGCAGGATATGCTATGCCATAATCTTGCAGAATCATCCCTGAGCATGGCTTCAAGTAGACAGGTTCCCTGAAAACATCCTCCTCCTTTGAGTCATGTTTGAAGCACAGCAAGCTTTCATAAAGTGCTTTTGGTAACTTTTTTATACTGGCTGAGGTTGATCTGCTCCAAGGCTCATTACTGCAGGTTTGTGATTGCAATTGTACTTAATAGCTACTGGATAACTAAGCACTACCCACTAGAAGCAACTGTTTGATAAGAAAATAGAGCTAGAGACCCCTCCTTGACTCAAGACCACACAGTCAGTGAAGAGAAGGAGAGGAAGCACACTCACAAATGGTGCCTATTGACACATACCCAGCAGACATAAGACAAGAGCTATAATGAAGCAATGTAGGGGCTAGGAAGGGGATAACTGGAGAAAAATCATACGTATTCTGATTTTTTAGGAAAGCAGAAAGAAATGGAAAATCAAGGCAATATACAGTGTTACAAGATGATGCCACATGCATCAGGAGGAACCATAGCACATTAAACACTCACTGGTAATAAAAAACTGTAAAGGCACAGTCAGTAATGCTGTTCCAAGTCAGAAAAATCACTTAGCTCTCACTTTAGAAGCTGCAGAATATGAATTGCCATCAACAATTCAGAAAAGGGTTGAGGCAGAAGCAAATTGCTGCATGCGGTCCCTACAGTGATGTACCAGCCTGATGAGAGCCCGCTATCAAACAAGATAATGCAGGGGTACAAAAAGATTCTTTCCCTGAAGAAAGTATGTTTTACAGCATCTGGTAAATCTTGGAAACAGCAGCTCAAGTGGGCTGACTGCTGCACACCTAGAAGGCTTCTTTATTTACATGGCTGGTGATTGCCTTCATACAGGGAATTTGCATTCTCCCTGTCCTCCAAGCATGTGTCAGAAGCTGCATCTGTAGACAGAACCACTGGCAAGGCCAAATCCTGCTTTCAGGGGTACAGGTGCAACCCTTATGGAAAGGAGCAAGGTTTGGGTCTCCACCAGTCACATCCAAGTCTGGCCTTTGCCAACCACATGTCTTGAGATATCAAACATTAAGCGCATACCATGTAGGGGGGTTGGGACTAGATGATCATTAAGGTCCCTTCCAACCCTAGCCATTACATGATATGATACATTAAAGGGGTTCAGGGAGGATTCCTTTGGCCCAAGTGCACCCTTTTTTTCTTCAATACATCCTGGCACCTCACGACAGATCTTCAGCAATTTAGTCCTTGTTGCATATCTCCACCTTACTAACTCCTCAACAGCAAGGCAAGATCTGTAGCAATGTCATTGTCCATCCTTGCTGCAAAAGGGTGTTGTCAACAGTTTTCAGAAAAAGGCAGTAGTACCATGCATTTTGATTTTTGGGCTGCCTAACATGACACTTATCCAACCTATTCTTACTAGTTGCACAGTATCTGCAGATCCCATGGTTGCAAATGAGGACTTTAGTGACTTTAAGCTTAAGCTCCAGTTTAAAGTGACCCAGACTGTATGGGAGTCACTGTATGCTTTAATAATATTTCAGCTCTCTGCAGCTGTAAAAAAAAAAAAAATGATCCCATGGTTTATGAACCTAGCTATGGTCCTTAAGGGTCACTGGATATAATGTTTTGAAGGGAGCCACACAGCTGGGATCCAGCAGATGCATGCTCCTGACAGCAGCTCAAAATTTAGACTTAAAGAAAGTGACTTGCAGAAAGTACAAGCATGGTAGGTCTTGAATTTTCTTGACTTTTGTAGTGTAGTGAATGCTACAATTGCTACTGAGCTACGCTGAGAGTGGTGTGGTGTGCCCATCAAAATCCATTGCAAGTAGGAAATATTACCTTTGCAAGAATGACCAAAGGAAAAAAAGCTTCTTTTTTTGCCTCTTTCTGAAGAGCATCATGCATTATCTGATGTCAGTCATTTAAAGGACAACCTGGATTTAAAGCTGACTCATATGCCAAATAAGCCACATCCTGTCACTAGTCCCATATATGCTTCACCATCACCACCTTGTAGTCATATATGGTGCCCTGTTTCACTATGGCATTAATAATCATCCTTGTTTGAGTGCACACCTCATGTCAAGAGACAAAAATCTATAGTTATTTGTGGTATGTAATGACAATGAATGACATTTATGGATCAGATTTTTATTATTCAATGGGCTTCACATATCTTTCTTCTTTCCTTACACCACCTAGGAAAAACAAAACAAAACTAAAAAGAAACCCCACCAACTTGGTACACAAATTCATTTTTTTTAATACATGGTAACATTTAATTAAAGCAACCTTTTATCAGACTGCATCCCATTTTGAAGGTATGACCACAGACTGTATAGCATCTCCAGTAATAATGCTGGGGAAAACACTAGGATGCCAGCAGACAAGAAGAGGAAAACAGCATGAACATCTAAACAGCCTGATTCTGAGCCATGTACATAGTTTGTTTCCTTTGATCATTATCCTTAATGGCTGTCCTCTGTGTGTAATTTGGTTTAATTTATGTATATGCCATTTCAGATTTTAAAAAACACATATAGCCCTTCCAAATTTATTAAAAGCATCCTTCCTACCCTTAATAGTTATTAAGAGAGGTTAGTGTTATGTAATTAAGTTAATCCTCATCTGTACAGGCTAATTAACTGAACACTAATTGAATCTGCATATGAAAATTTGGACAATGTGTTCTCATTACACAATTAAAAAAAAATTACCTGAACTAAATACCAAACAAATTGTAAATTTTTCCCCTCTACCTTTTCAGGTCTTTAATAAAAACTAAGCAGGCAGATTTATTTCTGTGTGCTGTATTAGCCCTTGCTGTCTGAAGCGAGGAGCTGTCTTGTCAGTGTTAGGAGAAGCTGCTCCTTCCCTGAAAGATGGTTCTTTTCCCCTCTTGCACAAGCTCTCCCTTTTGGCTCTGCCCTTGCCCCATGCCTTTCATCACCCTCTTCTCCTTCTGCTGTCCATCACCTGCTCTGCTCAGAGTGCAGAAGCTCTGGGGACTGAGCCATACCACCCAAAGGGTCAGAAAGCATCAAGACATCACCTCAATGGTTCCTACCACCCAAATGGATCAGATGGCACAGTCAAAGTCAGTCATGCCAATTCACCACCCCAAAGCCTTGGGCACAGCCAGCTCCAAGCCACATGGGCAGTTTGGGCAGGTCACTAGCCCGTCACCACCAAAGATTGCTTCCCAGTGATGTTCTATGGGGAAAACAGCCTCATCTCATTCTCCTCTGCCTGGGTGTGCCTGCATTACAAAAGCAAGACATGTTTTGGACCCTTTTCAGCCTTTGCTTGAGAGCATTTATAGTTTAAAAGAGTCAGGTTTCCAAGAGTGAATTAAGAAAAGAACATCATCCTTTCTGGTATTTGCTGTCTCTCCCCATTAACCAGGTTAATGGCTGATTCTAATAGGCTGCTAACAGGAGAGTCAGCAGGAGGGAGGGGAAGCCAAGCAAGTAAATACACAACTGTGAGCCTGACCTCAATAGCATGCAAGATTTCCGAGTGCATGGAACACACACAGCCTTCACATTTTCCTCTGAAACCCCACCATATGTTTTTAACATTTGAGTCGTAAGCCCTAGCTCTGTGTAAGTGGGGTGGCTGGTCAGAGCAGCTGCAACCAAAGTCCCTTGTGCACCACTTCTGGCCCAGCAGTAGCAACCTGGCACCCCTGCTTCACAGCAAGTACCTGAAGGGAAAAGGATCTGAGGAATGGGAAATGGAATATAAACCATGTTATCTTCCTTTGGGAGGATAATACATTTCCTAAGTGAGAGAACAGTGGAAGATATACATAGATTTCAGTAATGCACTTGGTCTGGGGAGAAGCACAGTAATCACACTCAAAAGGATGAAAATCAGGAGAAAAAATGAAAGACAATAAGCATTCAAGCTGTGGAAAACTTAGTATGGACTGAGTTGAAAGAAAAAGCAGAGGCATGAAAGGAGGAAAGCCATTTATTTCTCAAGAGTCACTTTGGGGATAAACTTCTCTCAGTGTTTTGAGGACTGAATCTTGCACAAAAAGTGGACAGATTTTGTGAAGTATGCTCATGGTTATGGGCTGAAAGACGGGTTCTTCCATTAGCAGGCAGAGAGATTGAGATTCCCATATCAGAAGAACTGCATGACCTAAAGATCCTGAACAACTGCAACACTGGCTTTAGTTCAAAGCAAAGCTTCCTACTCTTAGAGGTACTATGTTAACTCCAAGAATTTCTGCAGAAGTACATTATTGTCTGAAAGTGACAGAGAGGGAAAAAACCTGGATGAACATGTCATATACAGGAAAATAATGAACTGCAAGTATGATGGGGATATGCTTTCTCTGGAATGCTGCATGCAAATCTGATGAGGCACGTTCAAAAGGAATGAATTAAAAATGGAATGAGTGGAGAAAAGGGTTACAAGGATCCTCAGGGAACAGAAGACCTGTCTTACAAGTAATAATTAGAAGAGTTCATTTTAGCAAACCAAAGGTTCATTTTAGCAGACCAAAGGGAGGAGACACGCTTGCTGCCTATAAGTGTACAGGGAGTAATCATCAGGAAAGGAAAAAATATCTATTTAATATAAAAACCTACATTACTAAAAGATCAAATTAATATAAACTGGCCATGGATAAATGTTGCTAGAAATTAGATTATAGTTATTGACCAAAGTAGAAAGATTTTAGAACAGTCTCCCAGTCAGAACATCAGGGACAAAAACCTCAAAGAGGGTTTTTAGGCACAAGCCTTAATAATACGTGGATACCTGGAAAAACAGAATGTAGGATACATAATGCAGCTATGTCAGTCTCTCAAGGTGATACACAGACACTTCTAGAATAAGAGAGACTCTGCTAGTGGAAAAGATTTACTGTGCTTTTGGATGTGCAAGTTGCATTCACACTTCCAGCTGATTCACATTGATTCACCTTAACTTTCCAAAACATTCCCATACAGCTTCAGATACCCATTTGGCATTCTTCAATGAGATTCTCAATTTCTTTTTGTCTTTTTATTTTCAATCTTACTTCACTCTGCAAACTTCATTTCCACAACATCTCTGGGATGATGAGTACGCATCTGTCACAGATGGGGAGCTGGAAGTGCACAAGATTAAGCAGTTTGCCAAATGCCAGAAAAGAAGTCAACAGTAGAGCCAGAGACAAGTTACAGGTTTCTCAGAGCTCCTTCTTGGTATCCTACAAAACCATTCCTCCCCTGCCACAGAAACACAGACAGTATATGCAATGGAAATATCAATGAATTTGATCTATTTCTGAGCTTTCAGACATAACACATGCCTGAGGCTTCTGAGAAAGGCAAGAGGAAAACAACTCTGCATACACAGTTAACTCTAAAATGCTTTAAATAGGAGGTTTCCTCCTCACCCAATGTCAGCTTATGATTCAATTACTCTTATCATAATATGCACAGCTACAAATGTAATTAGTCATAAAATTATCCAGACCCTCAAATTATTCCAGCTGCTGTACTTGGCTCCCTGATTCTTGCAACGATGAATCTTTAGCCTGATTACAGTGGCTAAAAAAATATTTCTTTTTATCTCTTTGGAAGTTGCCTGCTATTAGCTTAGACCTTGTTTATATCTGCTGCAAAGCTATAATTGTAACTTTACTATTTTTATTAGGACTATTGTCTAGATAATATTTAAGCCTGCTAGTACCTTATTTTATTTAATAGTAAATGTCATAGAAGACACCTATTCAGGCATCTAGGAATATTTAATCAAAACCAGAAAACATGTCATTATGAAGACACAAAGAGAAATACAATTTGTGCGATGTGTGTTCATGAAAGGCTCCATATGAGGTCTTACAGACTCACTGCAATTTCTGATCCTGTGCTAAACACATATTTAAAAGTCAAGAAACTAGAAAAAAAAAAAAAAGATAAAGGAATGATGGATTTTATTTTTTTACTAGATTATGTAATTTCTACTGAATCTCTTCTAAACTGTCTTCTTTCCAAACAGAGTTTAATTCTCTCCTACACAATCCCTTCTTGTCTGTAATTCCACTAGATTGTTAACCATCTTTGCTGCCTTTCTTAATATTACTACATCCTCAAATTACAGCAGGAAAACAGAGCATTACAGTGCTCTCTATAGGAGGGAATTCATTGTGCAAGAGAAGACCATTGTAATGCACATTTTCACTGTGTGCTCAGTGTTTCTCAGATGGATTAGCGTAAGCATTCAGCACATCTTACTAATGGTGAATGAATTTTATTAGTTTTCTTTGCTGGCCTCCCTTAAGGGAAGCAAAGCAGTAATTGCATAATTTAAAGAAATGGAAACAACCTCTTGTTGGACAGACTTGCTAGCTAAATCTAAAGAAAACAAAGATTTCAGGGGTGCTCTGATGACACAGCACTGTTTTGGGGGGAAAAAAAATTGGTATTTGGAAAAATAGAAGTTGGCTTTTCCCAAGAAAGCGAGACAGGCAATTTTTTTTTTCTCCAAGGAGTATCTCCACTTATGTAGAGCGTCCCTATCCTTCTCAGTTCCATCAACAGCAGATTCCTGAAGATAACATTTAAAGGATAAAATATATTAACCAAGTCCAGTATGCAAAAGCCTCTCTTAGGTGCCACAGAGTACAAACAGACATTGAAATGAGTACTGAAAAAATTACATGCCCGTGTGCAAATCTTGCATCTTCAAGACAGTGTTCAAGCTTTCCTTTCTGATGCAAACTCTGGGCTACCCCATACTGCTTTAACTCAGCAGTGCCTAAGTGGATACTATTCAGACAGATGAGTTTCAAGAAAAGTTCAGCTTTAGGAGGCAACATTACTCTTCCAGTGGTTGATAATATCAGCCTCCTCAGAGACACTTCCCTTGTATACTTCTAGGGGTCTCTACCATTGTTTATTAATTGATTATAAAAATCAATGTCATTTGACTGTCTGTGATGACCCAGTCTGAAACTATGAAACACATCTGAAAGAACTAAAAATTATCACAAATTACATCTGTGCTCAGTTCCCAAATTTTGATCTTTTATCATGATGATACTAAGACACAAAACAGTGCCCAAATCAAAGCACTAGGCTGCACGCAGAGCGCTCCATCATGGGAAGAGACCTGGAAAGAGCATTACATGTGACAGACAGTAATCATGCCACTTAATGCATTACTGAAAGATACCAGGACTATTTCTGTATTTTAGCATAGTTGGACAAGTCCAGCTTCCTCTTCTCTAATTCCCACCTTGTATGGATGCAGGCTCTTAAGCATGAAAGGAGAAAAATGTCCCTATAGATTGTACTGGTCTCTGATGCAGAACAGAGCATGCTGCTATCTGCAGCACAGACAGGCCAGGCATAGGCATGACAGGTCCCTTTTTACTACCATCTATCACGTGGCACCTCTGTAAAACCCACAAGGTTAAGGGCAGACAAGTCAAGCTTGACACACAGAAGCCTTGAGGTGAGCCTGTACATTCTGCAGGGCAGAAGGGGGCCTGAAGCTGCTGAGCTCCAAGGATCTTCATCTGAGCCTTGTGAACAAACATTCAGTGTGATTCATCCTGCTCCCAGGCCAATAGATAGGACAGACCTACCCTAAAACACTATGGACAGAAATGTGTTGTAAGGTCCTTTAAGGAATAAGACAAGCTGAAGCTCCAACAGCTACACCACACCAAGCAGCTGACTCTTCACATGTCTTAAAATAATTATTCCAACAGGATCTCCTGATCTTCAGAAGGTAAGTTACTCTTCATGTTCTGTCCCGAAGACAAACACTTCTTAAGAACCTAGCCACCCATATGGTAGCTGGTAGGATCCAAGCATGGAAAGCAGACATACTTAAAACCCTTATCCAGGCTTCTTTGGAACAAGAGATTAGCAGGAGACTGAAAAAAACACTCAGTGCCAGGCCTTGCTTGGGCTGGTGAGAGGACTGCAGAGAGCAGTAGGAGCTGAGGTAGCACAGCACAACTAAACAGGAGGCTGCAGTGGAATGAGAATTTAGGAAAGCTCTAGGAATCAGCAAGGCCACCAGCCAGCACCCAGCCAGAGGGTGCCAATAAGCAGCACAGTCACAGTTCCAACTGTGATAATTTCATAGACAGGAGAGCTTGGTTTTGGAGGTGTGGATTGAATTGGCTCATGTCAGTGATTCATTTCTGTTTCTAGATCATAACTCAGGACTGGATTCTGCAGCAGCATCAGAAAAAAAAAAACTTACCAATCCGCTGGGGTTTTGGTGTGTTATTTTTTCTTGTTTGGTCTTTTTTGTTATTTTTTAAATGAATGATACTACATGCCTGCAAATACCAGGTATTTAACAGAGGAATCAATGCATTTAACTGCCCTTTCAGAACTGCACCCAGAAAAGGAGACAGAGGCTTGGCACCCTCATTCAGTACAGTGGCTATACAGAACTAAATGCTTTGGCAAAAGGCAAGAAGTCAAGAGAAACCACTGCTCCTCTGTCTCCCTGTAAATTAACCACATTCCTGGGAGGTTGGGCCACTGGCCGAAACTAACCACTGAATGGGACAGAAAACTCTTCTATCACAACCTCCCCATAAAGCAATAACACAGAAGGACTGTAGAGGAGAGCAACAGCAAGGGACAACAGCACAATCAAGCTTCTTATGAAGATACAATCTCAAATGGAAAACTGTCAGCCCTTGCATTATACTGCATTTCTTAGGTACAAAGTACTTGTTCATCTACAGAGCTGAGGGTTTGCAAATTCCTGGCTCCAGGAGGATCACATATTCTAAACAGTAGTTCCAAAACAGGGTCTTTCTCCTGAGGGTCCTTAAAGAAAAAGGAACTTTGTTCTGATAAACAGTAAGGAATCAAATGATGGGTCATTCGAAGGGCAATTTCTGCCCGGAAGTAAAAATCAAAATAATATGGTTCACTGTTTAGAAGAGCTGTTAAAAGTTTAACCTCTTGGACATCAGTGTTTGTTACAAAAGAAAAGGGCTGGAGGAATGACCACTGAAGAATGTGGCGTCCACTCATTCCCAGAGAAATAAAAGGGCATCCCACCATATCACTCAAATCAGTATGGGATGAAAGCCTTGGAGAACCTCCTGCTGGTGCAGGATCTGGCAGAAGCCAACTCTCTGCTGGACAATCTTTGAACCCAGCCCACACACACCAGGCATCACCAGAAGGTACATGGACTCCTGATCCACTGCCAGGTTCCCAAGGGCTCTCTAAACTGTCCCTAAGCAGGACAGTTTAGGGGCTGCTTAACATCAGGGCTTAAACTGAGGTTTTTTGACAGATTTTTTAATTCAACACCTTTTTAATTCAAGATCAAAATTGCACAGTTGATCTGGAAGTAAAAATAAGGATCCAGATGAAGAGTGTATATATCTATTCCTCTGACTCTCCTGCTAAAATTTCAAGCTAAAAATGTTACATGCACACCCCCCTACTTATATGTAAAAGTATCTATTTATTCTTAACAACCTCGAGTTATTTATACAACAATGCAGGATGCACTAGAGAATCAGGTCCTTCAACAGACAGGCAAACATCTCAGCTTCTGTGGAGTAGGTCATTTCTAGAGAATGATAGATTAAATGTAATTAAAACCAGCCTTGAAACACTGTCTTTAGATCCTCTCTCCCCCAGACCCTTAACACAGTAGCTGGACATTTAGTTTTGTCACATGCCAAAATCTTTGTGCCTAAAGAAAGCCACAGAAGAAGGAATTTTCACGGCTTTCTTTTACAGCAGTCAGTTGTCAGAGGAGGTGGAAGGAAACAAACCACGTAGAAAACAATTGCCAATTTGTGGTCTTGACCATTTAAAAAATGGATCCCAAAATAGCCTGCTAAATTGTTTCACCCAGAGAAAAATTACCCGTGAATACATATGCATGCACACAAAAACAGCATCACTTGACGCAGTGCTGATGGTAACTGCAGTCAAGGAAGAAGCATTACTGCATTCCACATTGTGAAAAGACCACAATGCAGTAATTATTCTGAAAGGTTTTCACAAAGCACAATTATTAAGCTAACATTATCCCATTATTGTTTGTTGCTATGGAGATAATATAATCAATATATTTTCTAGATTGATTTTTTTAAATACTACTAGCACATTGCACAATATAGCACGACTTAGCTCAATGCATTAACTGATTTTAGTTTATGATTGGCAAAGTCTTGAGGCAATAGATTGCAATCCATCTCACGCCTATTATTCTATCAAGACACTTAATGTCAAAATCTCTGCTGCCAAAGCAAGTTTTCCTTGTTGAAAATGAGAAAAAGGATAACAAATTCCTCTGAAGTAAGGCAATCTTTTAATCAAGAATTTAACACTCACTCCTAATTTTCCTTAGCCAAACAAAATTCACCAGACTGACTGCAGAAGTAGCAGAAAAGCAAACTCTACTTGAAATCTCAACGTTAGATGCTCATTTAGTCTAGTGGGGCTGCTTTGAGGTATTACCCTCCTCCACATCATATAAACTTTTCCTTCAGCAACAGGAGTCTCCAAGAAGTCAGCAGGGATCATAAGCACTGTGACAAAGCCCTCTGGATGTAAATGGGGTTCATTATTTTGCCCCCACCCCCCTTCCTGCACCAGCTCGGGGTCATCACTCGCTACCTGCTCCTGCACCCAGCGCAGGACGGCGGGCACTCAGCCTTTGGTCTCAGGGGATGGTGAAGCAAAACTCTCACAGCTACAGCCCTTAGTTTCCTTGCCTCTAAAACTGCAAGAATGTTCCCTTCCTTCCAGGTCTGCCTCTGCAGATGATAAGCTTTTAGCAAATCGAGGGCCTGCTCCCGCGTTACAGCTGCAGAAAGTCTGCACAAAGCTGAGCCTCAGGTTTTTGCAAGACATTAAGGTATTAAGAGGCTTCAGTTCTGGCACTGTTGTTTTCAGCCTGTTAGCTCTGGCAGGAAGAGATGGGCTCATCATTGTGCAAGGTCTCAAAGCCTTTAATTTCCCATAATTGTCCATAGAAGGATTTTAACAGGCTTTCTTCTCCCAAGTGGCCATATTGTGGTAAATTGCCTTCACCTTAGTCCCGGAGGTGACCGTGTTTTGCAGCATGGTTTAAGTTCATGTAAAAATTTTCTAAGTGCAGCATGCTGGACTTTGCATAACTAGATGCAAGGAGTAGTAGCAACTTTTGACAGTAACAATGCCTGTTAATTCCAGTGAGAATCATAAGTTAAGCTTAAAAGAATAATGGTTAACCTTTTCTGTACCACACTGTGGCTTTAGCTGCCCTAGGCTAGACACCAGTATACACATATAAGCACACTGGCCATAGTGTACAGTTGCTTGTGTAAAATGCAAAATTAGCAATCAGAGTAATCACAGTAATTCCACTCTTCCCTAAAGGCACCAGATTGGGTGGTCTTGTCTTTCTACATGAATTGGGCTGAGGCCCAGTATTGTAAATTTTGGGGCTGGCTGGAATGGATCCATCAGGAATGATCATTGGCAGATTAAATATGTTGCCTGTTCAGCACATCTGGCCCTTCTGGCCCAGGGGATAAGTAACAGAGTTAGGAATGCACATTCACAACCCACCCCCTGTAAGATTGCTGCACTGCCACTAACCCAAGCTGAGCTAAGGCTGCTTTATAAACCACCTCTGCCCTCCTTGCTCAGCATGATATGGATCATGCTCTTCTATCACTCTTCTCAACGATGCCACTTTTATCAAAATGTCTCTAAATTACTATGAGGGCACATGTTCAAGGGTATGAGGGCTACAGTGGTTAAGATAAGTTCAGGTGTCACTGACCTTCCCACCTTGTTTTCTTTTATATTCTTTTTTATAAAAAAATTTTCTGCTGGACAGGGCTCAGACAGGTAGGTTCAAACAGGCTAAAGTCATGTGTGAACCCTCAAGGACAGCATCTGCTCATTCATCAGCACAGCAAACCATTGCTTAATACAGACCACTGTTTCAAACGTGAAGAATAGCTTCATTTGTTTGAAAACACTGAATTGCACGCTGGCCATCACAATGCCTTATCATGCAACAGCCCAGAAATTCTCTAAAACAAACACTCATTTAGCCACAGTCATTCAGGGGATATCCATTTTGGTAACAAGAATGATACAACTACATTCCTAAGCAATAGGTCCCAACAGCACCCAGACAGCACCTCCTGTAAGCTGGCTGCAGGCCTGATTTTACCACACTCATTCATGTTGAGTAGAGCCTACGAGAAAGACCCTCATCATTTCAATGCTACTGCCTAGCAAAGTAACCAGTGTCCTGCTCAAAGGTTGAGTGTTGAGAGCAAGCAAGGGAAACTCATACAAACCACAAGTGATAACTTTATTGCGCAGTTACAATACTTAAATAGTGCTTCTGTAACCACACCCCCGCCACCACACACCAACATAACTTATTACTGGACACCTGGTGTGTTTACCTATAGAGAACGAATCCCACTTGTACAGGGTCAGTAGTAAGGACCGGTCTGATTGGCCTCAGATAAGGGATTATACACATGGACATGGGGTTGGGCATCACACGGAGAAGGGACACACCCCCTCTACCTTCCAGGGCATTCTACAACAATTGAGACTAATCACATTTTGCCTAGTGACATTCTGTAATTGCTGTGTGTCTTCTTCTAGACAAATATTACAAAATTTTAATTACTTTTTAACAGAATCAAGTAATTAAAAAAAAAAAAAAAATTATTACCCCGCAACACAGGGATTGAACTCTCTCCTCATTGTGTGTTGAGATCACAGGTAGCAAGAAGTCATGCAGTGGTGAGAGGCATGGTATAGAGACAGAATCCTGTCCCTGCACAGCAGGGACTTCTCCTGGAGCTCAGCTTTGCCAGCCCAGCTCTCTCTGGCCAGGAGGTTGACCCAGGTTGCTATAGGAAGATCCTGGGGTCCTGCAGCCTCAGCTTCCTGACTTAGCCTGACAACAGAGCCCCAGAGGACAGAGAGAAAGGACAACCTTTGCACAGGTCACACCACGGACCAAAAGGCCCTTAAAAAACTCCTGTCACCTGAAGCACTTTTACCTGTGCTTATTCAGAGAGGTGGGTTTGAGACAGGAGGTTGGGGGGGAAGCCAGCACGGCGCGGCGCGGTGCGGAGCTCCCTGTGCCGGCTCAGCAGCAGCGCTGAGCTCCGGGAGACGGGAGCTGTTCAAATGTTTTGACAGAACATGCCGATTGCTCGGGAATGTTTTTATTCCATTTGATGTGCCAATCCTGCGTAGCTTTCCAGTGGAAAGCAGGCAGACAGGCTGGGGCTGCCGAAATAAAATGACTTCACCCAGAAAGGAGAAAAAGTTGCATTTTCAGGCTATATTGACTCGGTTTGCGATTGTCTTTGGTTCTAGTCGGTTTGTTGGATTGTTTTCAATTTTACCTGGAAACTCCACTTGCTTGCAGGGTCTAAGGCCAAAAGACACCAAAACACTGTAGAAAATTAAGCTCAAGCAAAAGACCTCAGGAACTTCATACAGGTTTGTAAACAAATGGGATGCAGAGGGAAACCCAAATAGGGAAACCAATAGGGAAACCCAAAATGACTTTGCACTAAATTAATGATGTCCTAACTAGAGCTGCTTAGTCTCATTCTGCAAGAACCCAAACACCTCTATTTCTACATTTGTGGTTGTCTTTCAAAAGCTTTCTTTTTCCCTTTTGCCTTTGGGAGTTATTTATAGGGCTATTATAATTTGAGGTCTGGTCTTCTTGCAGCAGGTCCTCCATCCAGGAAATGAAATAGCATTAGAAAATGAAATCTCACATTTATGAGGTCTTTGAGATGGTTCCCTGGGGCTTTGGGTCAGGGGAAAAAAAAAAAAAAAAAAAAGAGGAGTGAAAAATATAAACACAAACATAACTACAAGATACTTGCATGGTCCCTATCTTTATCTGTCATGAATTATATGAGACTTTTTACTAAAACAGAGACCTGTAGTATAAGGTCAACAACTGTAGCTTTATTCCCCACAAGCTCTCCCATTTCACCTTGTGTGTGATCGAGCACCTTTTCCACCCTACCCTGGCTGCAAGGTGCTCCTGTCTGAGAATGTCCTTGGATGTGAACATCATGGAATGCCACCCCCTTCCCCTGGCTGCCATGTCACGTGCTTTCCACAAGATATTGCATGTTGCAGTGTACTAATGGATGAAGGTAGGTTTGTTCCCCCCTTTGCAAAAATCATGTATCAAGCAGCAGTTTCTTATCCATACTTCTTTATGCTTCTTTCTTAAACTACTCTCTAGAGCCACAAGGTGCCTTGCAACCTTCTGTTTCCTCTCAACATACAGACATAAAAGCAAGTAGAGGCAAATCAATAAAGAATTTGGGAATCCCCATCTGTTTTTCCTGTGTGTCTAAATGGACACTTTCCTCCAAAGCCTCCTCTTGCCATGTATCTTTTTCCCTTTACTTAAGTGGAATGTAATCACCGTGTTTGAAGTCCCACTCTCAGAGAATACTTAAATTAACCATCACACAGGTTCTGCATCCCAGCTTTCACTAATCCTACTTAAATTACCTCTGGCATCATGCTGCCTATTAAAAGTTAGCAGCTTTGTGTACTCCCAGAACTGAGAAAAGCCATACAATGCACAAAAACTGCAGAAGTTCATGGAACAGTAAAGAATAATCTGCAACTATTTTGATGCTTAGTTTCTTCTGAAATTATTTATTTGATAATATTTTTAACATATATGTACATTTTAATTTCTTTTTCTCTTGCTTATAATTTTCACTTTTCTTGTCTCAGAGTAAAATAAAAATCACCAATATTCAGCGAGGTTTTTTTTTTTCTACCTGAATATTTAAAATTTCCTCAGTGCAACTGCCAAAAAACCATTTCATTTTTCCCTATGCCTTGTTAGAAATCACCTAAAATTAACAAAATATTTAAAAATTACAAAATGGAACGCAAAGAAAATAATCGAAGTTAAAAAGTACAAAGACAACACAAGACTGTATCATCTGTTTCACTTCATTGCTTAGTGAAAAAAAATAGAAAAAGATAATTTTAAATACACATTTTTAAAGCACACAGGTTTGTTTAGACTTCCTATTGTTTTTAAGAAAAAAATATTCAAAGAAATGAAGGAGAAAAAAAAAAAAACAACAACATTCAGTTCTCAAACACACCTGATTAGAATACAGCTCTGGTTGATTCTGGTTTCACCTTGTCATCCATACTTGCACAAGCACTGAGACCTCTGAAGACATGGAAAATTAGATTAACTTTTGAACTTTATGGGTCTCAGACAAGATTGGTCCTTTCTTACAGTTATCTATCATTTAGGTAACGTGCATTTCTGGATCAAATTGCATAAATACTTATCCAAAGAGCACTCTAGAAAATAACATTTCATTAATTTCTGACAAATTACGAGCATCCCAAAGAGGCAATGGCTGCTTTATATCTGTCCATGTCTGCAGGTACTGCAGCCCTCACAGCTCTGCCCCAGTGCCCATCCTGCAAACACACCCTGCCCTTCCCAGCACAGGATCCTTTTGACCATGGGCCATGACTAAACCCCAATTTCACATTCAGTCCCTCTTGGGGAAAGTTATATTTCATCTCTACATCCTGCCTGGGAAGGAAGAAGGGAAAACCCAGTGAGTCATAAGTCTTACATCCAGATAAAGTTACCAGGGGGTGATGCCACCCAAGGTGCACCGTAGGCAGCCAGAAGAGAGCACACAACGAGTGCCAAAGATTTAATGGCACATATTTGAAGAGGCATTTCTCCAAAGCTTCCTGCATAAAGCCTTGCAGAACCCAAGCCCAGCTACCTGCAGTGCTTCAGCCCCACAGCAGCTTTACCTTCCTATTTGCAGAAAGGGTGGAGAAAGCATCTTGCTCACCACCCTTTCAGGATGATTTGCTGTGCAGAGGGCCAGCTTCTTATTAGAAGGGACATGCCATGCTGTAAACATTTGTAGTGAAGCCTGGGTTAGCAGCACTTGTAAGAAAACCCTAATGAAAATAAATTGTTATGTATTTACCCATATGCTGAGGAGCATATGGCTAATGCATTTAGACACTGCTAATGAAGTTAAGACTCAGCTAAATTTGTTGGCTCATGGATAACAACTGTTCTCAACAACCAATCTGAGCCTGCTATAATTTTAGCATTACAACTGATACCTGGCCATTATCACATGTACTGATCTTGCTGACATAGAACTTGTTTTCTGAATATGGGTTTTTCCACATTGAAATGTGATGGTCAGCAGCATACGATGCCACTAAACTCAAGATTTACAGGTATTGTGAGCAATTTACAGCTTTATTTAAAACAAGAAACACTACTCTTATTCCTTGTAGCCTTGAGTCTATTGCTTCCTTTCTTAATTTCAAGGACTAAAAGATTTTCTTTAGTCCAATCTCAACCTCTTCAGGCCAGTACCACACTGATGTGATAGAAGCCATAACTGAAGACAAGCACACTAAGCACCTAAGAAATATTCCTGCTCTTTTAAGTCCATTTGTAGAAGACCATTAAGTTTACTACAACAGCTACAGAAGTCCTCCTATTCAGACATAACATTATTGTGCTGCTCTTCCAAGTGAAGATCCCTGCTGATCCCTGCTTCTTGTGGGAACTCTATTTCTTGTGCCTAATTACAGGGATCCTGGAGTCCAAACTAAATTCCAGTTGAATTGATTACACTAGGTCTATCTATATGCTGCTACCATTGCAACTGTACATTATTTCCAGTCTCTTAATCCAGCTATTGCATAGCATGGCTAGTTTGTGTTTACTGTTTCTACATGTCATGACAGAGCTGGCTTTTCTTTAGCAGTATGTGCTGCCTAAAGAGCAGGCCACATAGCAATTTCCAGAGGGTTTTCTGGTGAGAAAGCAAATATAGCCTCTAAAAGCACAATACATGACAAACTTCCCCTACACCACTTTTGGGACTCAGGTCCTCTATTCTAATGGATATCAGGTAGCTACCTCTCCACTGTCCTCAAAAAGCCATCTAAAACATGTTCTTGGTAAAGGATGGAACAGCACAGCAGAGAGTGTCCTTCTGTACTGTTATCTTGGGGATCCACCTTACTCAGACATCTTTATTTATAGACCAGAGCCAGGTCTGGCACTGATTCATTGCCCCACTTGCTCTGCAACTATTGCCAAATTGTTTAAAACTTCCTCTAGCCTTCAAGTGGCCAAATCCCCTAAAGACAGCAGTGAATATCAACCTCCCCAGGTCTACCTGAGAAGGTGCTCAAAGTGTTTCACCATGACCTGATGAAAACAGAGACCTATCTATTCTAGAACACTGCCTATACCAGTTTGCAACCCCAAGGTGAAAAAAAAGAAACATTTGCTGACCCAGAAAATAAGATAGCTTTGCCCTAGTCAGACTTGCCTGAAGTTACACTGGGAGGTGGGTGAAAGCCAGGACCATGATCGGAGAGACTCTCTTCTCACTCATTCTTCTGCCATGGAGAACATAATCTCTTATTCACTTAACAGGGAAAACCCTTTAGCTTGCAATTGCCTCAGCAATTGCCTCTCCACCTCATGGAGTGTTTAATAAAGAGAGCCTAAATTATGCCAAAAGGAAATCACAAAAACATGGCTTAAAGAATACCAAAACCATGATGTTGCTACAAAAGACATCATCTCCTTCAAGGGGCAACTATTGAGGTCTACAGGTCTACTCACTCAGCCCTGCACAGCAAATAGATGTGGAAGCTGTTCTGGGCAGAAGCCACAGAGCCAACATACCACTTCTTGGAGTACAAAAGGGATCTGTTTCTTTCCTCAAAGGCAAAACACTATAGTCCAAAAAACAAAAGCATGAATCAGGACCACAACTATTTTCACCATCATTATTCACCAGCAAAGCAGCAATGATTTTTTCTTATGTAAAACCCATTGGTTGCTTTGAGAATTCTAACATTTTCCAGCTTCCATAAATGTTATTTAAAGTTGACATCATATTCAGGGATACCTTGCAAACACAGCTATCAGAAAAATCCAATGCAAAAAAGCAGAGAACATTACACCTCTACAGAAGGGTTTGAGGCTTACATACTGCTCACCCTGCTGAGATCCCACAAGCTCAGGGAGAAGTTGGGCTGAACCACAACACAGGTCTGCCCAACAGTCCTGTGAGAAACCACAAGTCCAGGTCTTGCTGAAGGACGCAAGTAGCATTTAGTCAAGTGGAAGACACAGCAATCCCATGCAGTGCTACAGGCTGGGCACAGAGTGGCTGAGAGGGACCTGGGAGTCTGGATTGACAGGAAGCTGAACAGGAGCCAGCAGTGTGCCCAGGTGGCCAAGAAGGCCAATGGCATCCTGGCCTGGATCAGGAACAGCGTGGCCAGCAGGTCCAGGGAAGTGATTCTGCCCCTGTACTCAGCCTGGTGAGGCCACAGCTCGAGTCCTGTGTCCAGTTCTGGGCCCCTCAGTTCAGGAAGGAGATTGAGGTCCTGGAGCAGGTCCAAAGGAGGGCAACCAGGCTGGTGAAGGGACTCCAGCACAAGTCCTGTGAGGAGAGGCTGAGGGAGCTGGGGGTGTTCAGCCTGGAGAAGAGGAGGCTCAGGGGAGACCTCATCGCTCTCTACAACTCCCTGAAAGGAGGCTGGAGCCAGGGGGGAGGGGGGGGTTGGGCTCTTCTCCCAAGTAGCTATAAGTAAGACAAGAGGGCATGGACTTAAATTCTGTCAGGGGAGGTTTAGGTTAGCTATTAGGAAAAAATTCTTTACAGAGAATCAGTGATCAGACATTGGAATGGGCTGCCCAGGGAAGTAGTGGATTCTCCATCCCTGGAGATATTTAAAAAGAGACTGGATGTGGCACTCAGTGCCATGGGCTGGTAACCACAGCGGTAGTGGTCAAGGGTTGGACTTGATGATCTCTGAGGTCCCTTCCAATCCAGACAGTTCTATGATTCCATGATTCTAATTGCCATGTCTTGCTTTTCTGCATTAGGTTCCTGCAAACAGATACTTGCACTGACTTTGTCAGGGTAGCTGACAAGGCTAACACCTGATCAAAGGAGGTAGCACAGAATATCAGCAGAAACTAGGAAAATCCACATACTTGAAGGGGGGAGAGGCCAGTTTTATAGATGCATGAGTATACACATAAAAACACATCTAACCCCAGGTTTTCTGTCATGCTGCAGAAAGTGACATGTCTAGGTTTAGATCTGCACCACATGTATTCATGTCACATGAAATGTATACATGCACAGGCCTCCATCAAGGTGGGAGGGTTTCCTAGGATGTAAGGGAAGACCTGAGGCACCCTGAAAGGTCTGTTTGGGCAGTCAGCAGCCCATGGTGGACATGCACAGATGGCTGGAAGAGATAAAAACAAGTTAATCCGTGATGCCATAGCCATACTTTCTGGTTCCTTACAGATAGCTATCAAGTGGCAAAACAAATGCTCCCCATCCCATTCCTCTCCTGTTTACCTGCACAAAGCAACACAAAACCATATGTGGGCTTTCACTGTCAGTGTAGGCTATATTATTCTTGTAATTAAATCCAGCCCCGTGGCCTGTCTGAGACCTCCTCTTCTGCCTTTTCCCCTCCTCTTTGCTCCCCTCACCATTTGCCTCTCTTGAACCTTGTTTAAGTTTGCATGCTGTGTCATTACATTCCAGAACAGTAAACACTGAAGCCTCTCTCACTAATCACTGACATGCTGCTTTCTAGGCTGAAATTAGACATGGGATTAATTTCATTCCTGCAAGGACACAGTCTTTTATTTTTCTTAATGTCCAACTCACAGGATGTTTCTGGCAGATGCATAGTGGGAAAAAAAAAATTGTGTTTGCTCTCTGCTTCCTCCCTCCACTTTCTGTGTCTTCACTCCCACCCATCAGCCATAAAACACCACAGCCCAGCCAGATCCCAAACTGAAAGCAAGACAAAGCACCCACACAGCCCCTGCCTCCATTCAGCAGAAATGGGCCACTCTGGGATAGCCGAGGATCCACAAGTAGGCCAGACAGAAATAAACAGGGTAAACAAAGAGTATCCTGTCCAACCAGAGAGGGGCTAAAGAGAGCAGTGTCTTTCATTAAAATGCAAAGCAGGGATACAAGCACACAGACAGTCAAAAGCATCACCGGAGCTTGCTAGAAGGAAAGCAGCACATGACCACTCCATTATAAGGACCCAAAGCACATCACCCAGCTGCACACGGGGCACAACTGCACAACCCACCTACCACATTCCCAAACATAGCAGCCAACCACACACCTACCACCACCCCAAGACCCCAGAGACACCAGCCCAAGGCTACAGCAGCACAGTGCTGCTCTCCAGGCGGCTGAGCAGGGAGCAGTGCAGACAGGTACAGTACCAGGCAACCAGAGTCGTGCAAATAGCAGAGCCAATGACATTTAAAAACAACTTAGGTGGCCTTTTTAGAAAGCTGATGGGAAAAGGGGAGCAAAAGCAGAAGCATGGCCATAGCAACAGGTCAAGTGCTTTGCCGTGGTTCTTTAGGAAGAAGGGTAACAGGATGTGTGTGCCTGCTCGGTTTTCGGAGCATTTGTCACGTAATAAAACCATTAGCCTGGAAATTCATGGGAGAGTTCTGTTTAGTTTTTCTGCAACCTGCTGCTCCAAAGCCCTTGCAGATTCCACGTGTGAAATTCCATGCTGTGTATACCCTTGTGTCTCCTGCTATGCAGCTCTCGCGAGGAAACCTCATATTTTTCCACATAGTGGTAGGAAAAACGCAGTACATGGAGAGGTGGGGAACAGTCAGGAGTTTCTAACAAAACAGCAGTCTGCTGCAAGCCTGCTTGGTTACTGGGAAAACTGAACATGCTGCTTTTTTCAAACAGCCTAATGGTATTTACTATTACATCAGACTTACCCACCGCGAATTGTTCTCATGCAATGGAAGAATTTTTAATCTAATATCTTGGACTCAGATAATTTCCCAGCTGCAGGAACTGCAATAATTTCCTATCTTCTCATTTTTGAGATAAGCTGATTAACTTGGGTATGTTTTAGTTTCAGGGTGTGATTATCTCCCTTTATTGTATTTGAGAGAGAAGGAGCAATTTATAGTAAAATAACTGTTTTCCCCAAGTCAGCTCTTACAGTCTGCTTCTCTGTGATGTAGATAGGTCTATCCTATTGCATTTCTCTTAACTCCTTAATTCTACATACTTCATTGTCCTCTCTCAGAGACACTGTATTACAGCAACTCTTATCCAAAGAAAATACACTGAGAAATCCTTGAAATAACTCAAAAAAACCAAAAAACAAACAAAAAAAAACCTCACAGAGAAAATATTTTCTTGTTTAAAATACATTTGAAAGTTTATCAAAAACCCACAACCCCACACTGTTGATCAAACCCTGCCTGTATTTTCCATTTATTTTTAGGAACACTTAGAGAAGAATAATAATGCAAAAAAATATTAGCCCCGATGTTCTGCTTACATAAACATCAGAGCAGAACAGCAGCCTCTGTTCACTTAGTAGAACTGATTTACAACCAAGTAAGGGAGAAGACATGCAAATCCTTGAATTAATGCTGTTACAAATTGAAAAACACTCCCACAATTTTGTTGAGAGCCTTTGATATTTAATGTTTTTTCTTAAATTCCCAGGTCCTAGATTTACTTGATTATGTCAAAGTGACTCCATTCCTCTATTTCTTTTCCCTTAAGTTTCTATAATGATAATTCCAGGGGAAAGCCTGAAACAACGAGATGAGGGCACTTTCTGGACTGGAAGGGTCTATGTTGAAGTGTTTTGATTTCCCTTTCTCTTCTGTGTCTCATTGTTATTCAGGGCTTTTCAACCTGCGTCTTACAGACCAAATTTGACAGTGGAAACATATAAATAACTCATATGCAGATTCTTGTAAAGCATGTATCAATTCATTTTCCTTAGTCACCATTCATTAATTCCCCTGAAATAAATGTTTATGGGTTGAAAACCACAGTCTGATGATTCAGTGGGAGCACGGCTCATCTGTTTTTCCCGCACAACATTGTCAGTACCAAGAAGGAGCCTATTTTAAAAGAGGCTCTGAAAAAAAAAAAGTGCCCCTTGCAACTAAAAGCACCAAACCCAACCCCAGGAAGGTGACAGGCAGCCTCTGGTTCTCCCCTCCTGGGGAAAGGGAAGTGGAAGCTGTCCTCTGCTGACTGCAGTGAGAGCACTTGTGTTCCTGAAAATGCCTTCATAGAGAACAGCCTGCAATATAAAAGCAGCCTTCCTATTACCAGCACGTTGCTATGGGCACTATTTCTAAGAAAGTATCCACGGGAGCAGATCCAGAAAACATGGCAATATATATGAGGGAAGAAAGAAAAATCACAAAGGGTCTGGACTTAGCCCTGCCTGTTCCTACTTGCAGCTACAGGACCGAAGAGAAGATGGACAGTGAAATGTTCCAGTGCTGGACATACAGCCTGGTGGGGCTTGTGGTTGTGCATCCCTCAGCTCTGTTCACAAACCCTGCCTGGAAGTATTATTTCCTGGTATTCCAAAATAAAATTTCACAGCTACCTTTAATTTGTTTTATTAGCTTTCCTAAAAGCTAATAAAATCAGGCTTATCTTTCCTTCATTAGCCAGCTTTAAGTGAACCTAATGAATGCAATTCCTGTAATAAAATTTGCCTAATAGATCCTAGATAACAATTCAGAAAAACTTTCTGCTGGTATAGGGCAAGACTATCTACAATATATCAAAATAACTTACTCTCTAGGCACCTTTTGCTATAGCAAGTGTTAGCAAGTGACTAATAATAACTGGATTTTGCCACCAAAGATCTACAGAGCAAGTAGCTTCATGCCATCCATCTGCATCTAAACCAGAAGAGTGAAGATGAATTGGTCTGTATTCCACACCACCAGCATCTGCTGTATGTTGAAGTCACCCTGTCAGTTCCAGTTCAAGTTAATAAAGAGTGGATCAAGTCTACCTTTTATTCTATTTTCTAAATGAAATCAGATGTACATGTAAAACTGGTATTTAAATAGGTTTTACTTAATAATGAGACAGATATTGACAGAACAATCACCATGAAGACCAAGGTAAGAGACACTATATTCTCATTATTAATTCTAATCTCAGCATGGCTATTGATGACCATGCACTTAAAAGAGGAAATTAAGCATCAGCCAGAGTTAGCCCAGCTTTCCTGAAAAGTTGTTGGACTGCAACAGAGATGCACAAGAGATATACTGCAAGATTAAACCAGAGAAATGCAGCTCCTCATTATTAAGAGAACTTGAACCCTCAGAAACATTACTGAAATTGAGCAAGGAACAAACAAACTAACTATAAAAAAGCCAACATCCAGCATTAGCAAACTAAAGGGATGGGTGAGGAAAATAAAGGAACAGAATCCAGAGGCAGAATCTCAATACGGCCCCTTCTTCGCTTCTCCTCACCCAGCATGGTAACAAGTGGGGGCACAGAGCAACAGCATTTGGTGGTACCTAATCCCAGCTATTGCTTAGGAGCAAGCAATGTTATTGGCTTTAAAACAAATGTGTACAATCAGCAAAAGCTCAAACAAATAGAAAGGTCATAGGAGCCAAAAAACACTCAGAACAAACCAGTTGGGGCTAGTTAACATAATCTGCTCTATATACATAAGTTTGTTTCACTGAGTGCATGAACTTTCTTAGAAAAGCTCAAGTAATTAACTTAAAGGAAATAAAATGTGTAAGCTCCTGCAAGTTAACTTTACCCTGAAGTTAGAGCTGCTTGCACACAAATGCTTCTACCAATTCCTTCAAAAAGCAGTGTTACTTGTACCAGAAGGAGATGCTCCAGTTAGTGTAGCATTCTCTTCCATTCCTCTTGCCTCCTATCCACACTTCCCAGTACTGTGGATAGATACAAAGAAAACCATATCTTACCTCACGGAAAAAGAGCAGGTTTCCAATGAAAGGAAGAGGTGGAGGATGTCGGATACCTACTTTGCTTAGCTTGGAGAATGCAGACGTGGAGTACCTGGAAAAAATAAGGCAGTGGGTTAATTGTCATCACAGGACTCACCCTAGTAATTGGTTCAGATAATTTTCCTGGATTCAGAGAGTGAGAAGATGCTTTCTGTGTTGGCCAAACACAACTGCCAATGTGGTGATACTGCTCAGCAGCTCCTTAGGTCACAAATAAATGCAATACACTGGTGTTTCAGAGAGGGCAAATAAATGAAGGGGCTCACAACACAGATATTCAAGTCAAACAGTGGATAAACAGAATTTCTCTTGCCACAGAAGGTCATGTAAGTCAGAAGTTACTTTCTAGAGGTTTTGTGAGGTTACAAACAAGACTGAAGTAAGCGTTTGGATTTTAACAATTGTGGCACACCCGGGAAAGAAACAAGACACATCTTCATCCATTATTTTTCTTCTTCTCTCTCGTCACCACTACCTATACAGATCACAGAACAAGAATTCATACTAGTCTCAATTGTGCATAAGCCAAGACACTGTCAGAATGCTCAAGTCATGCCTCATATTTGGGCCAGATATGCTGATTAAGTGATTTTCCAGCTGCCAGTCAGCAAATTAAACAAAGATAAAAAATACAGGGGGAAAAAATGCAGACTGAAAAGCTTCATGCATCCCTTGTTTCAGCAAAAACTGTGGCATGTTGATAGGGGCAATACTGGAAAAAAAGAAAAATCCAAAGCAATTTTTTTTCTCCACTCCCCCTGTCTTAATACAAACAATGGATTTAAGTCAGTGGGCTTCACTTAGTGAAGCCTGAAAGAACAGGAGCTAACAGCAGCAGTTTTGATTGGCCAACAATACAATAATACAGAATACTACCATTCTGAACACTATCACCAAGAAGACTAGAGTAAAAGATCTTTAAGATTATATTAACACATTATTTTAATTATATTATATATATAATTATATTATATATATATATATATAATATAATATATTATATTATATATATATATAATTATATTATATATATAATTAATATAATTATTTTAATTATATTAACACATTATATTAACACTATATTAACACATTATCTCAGAACAATACTGTAATTTTAAAGCTCTTCACAATGGTTCTCTGTCTGGGGCAGCTTTGGCACATGCAACCACATCTCTTTTCAGATGAAACTGAAGTTGAAGGTCTCCTCCAGACTTTCATCTCTTACCAGGACAGATCTAAACTAACAAGTGGTCATTTAGCTTTGGACCCCAAGTGTGGAGAGAAAATTAAATCTAACCCAAAAAAAATCCTATGAATGACATATAATATAGGGGTCACAATATCAACCGCTTTAGTCCAGCAAGCCTGCAAGTCAGCCCCATAAAAACAGGGAAAAAAACAAAAACAGAAAACAAAACAGGGAGAGCAGAAGCAGAGCCCTCAGATTCCTATGGGCTGACTCCCTCTTAAGCCCAGCATACAGCCTTGTTGACTCTGAAAACTATGCTAACCTGTTCCTATGATTTGGACCTTTCCTCCTTCAAGTCGAATAACTGATGTGCATCATTTGAAATGCCCTACCTGACACAGGTGACACAGGCAGGAATATTTTGGTTTAACCTAATGGACACACTGCACAATTCTTGGGGGTTAAGGAGGAGTGGGGAGAGAAAAGAAGAGAGAGAAAGGACCAGAAAATGGTCCTTTCCTCCAGAAGGGGGGAAAAGGAAAAATATGTTGCTAAATGAAATATATAAAACTAAGGTAATTAAATCTCACATGGCCAGCAAAGCAGAATGGGACTTTAATATCAAGTCAGGAGTCAGTAACTTTTTGTATTTCCATTTACTGAGAAGTTCTCCTGCAGCACATTCCATAGTCTCTTAATGGGATTCCTTTTGGGAAGATATTTTACAAAAATCATTCTCAGAAGACACAGATTTGATAATTTTTAAATAGCAACAATGTTTTGTTGTGTTACTTTTTATTGGGAAGTACAAACTTTCTCAACAGAAATTATATGTTTTCAGTCTACGCAAATGCACTATTTCAATATGACAGGGTATTGCACAGTAAAGGCACAGAAGTCGACATTTATTACACATTTTATACATCTTATTGACTTTTTGGTTGCTCAACTGCTTTTAAAAAATGTAAGAGTTTTTCCTTATTGAAACAGCTAATACTCTTGGGGAAAGAAATGTTTTAACTTCAAAATGACAAACAGCCTACATGATACATTTCCTTTCTCAAAGAGAGGATTTTTTGCTGCTGTTTGAAAATCTTCTTAAAGTGTCTTTTTGTCATAGCAAAGTCCTCATTTCTGTATGTAAACAGTGCAAGAGATGAAAATCTCATCAGTAGAAACCCGTCAATTTTGCAGCATTTTATACTGGATGTTTTCAGTGTATAGTACATGGCAGATCACAAAAAAACCCCACAAAAGCAAAACAAACAAACAAACAAAAAAACCCAGGCTTGGCCTACAGTTAACTGCTACTTCCACTGTAAACAAGACATTTCATAGACTCCTGGTCGTCAGGTACTACAAAGTGAAAAGTGACTGCAACAGAGCCTTGCACTACCCAAAGTAAACAATGCAATCACCAAATATTTAAAAAGGAGCAGAACCAAAGAGTACCTTGCACTCAGTTTCACAAGGCAAAAAACACCCAGACTCTGGTGACTATTTATGCTTAGGTGAGCAGTTCATCTTTGTCAGCTTCTGAAGATTACTGACAGCTCCATGCAACTGAGGATTTGCTTTCCTTTTTCCCCTCCTAACATGGTTTTCTCGGATGCTTTTTATTCAGTCACATTGGAAGTAGGTATTCAAAAGTTAAGGAAAAGCAATTTACAATAAGGTGGGAAACAGAAGCACTGTAGTCAAGGTACAAGACTGAAATGCAACAAAAGGACAGAACCAGGAGGGAAAAAAACAAACTTCCTGGATAAAGATATCTAGTTCTACCCTATGATTTCACAGTGTTTCTGGGATTTTTGAAACATCTGCAGTTTTGCAGAAAGGGGAATACAAGTGCTTACAGAGTGATGGTACTGCACACAGAAAACATTGGACTGGTAACCTTGACTCTGTCCCTTTCTGATGTGACAGATTATGTTCTGCAACCTTAAATACTATTGCGAGAGAGAAGTAGTAGTGGCTTGGATCTTTTAAGAAGAAGAAAATAAAAATTGTCCTGTATAACACACGATGAACGTCACCAACACAGGAATCTGACGACTTCAAGACACAAACCTCAGCCAGAAGCAATCTATAACTCAAACAGGCTAATTTATGTCTTTAGGCTACTCAGCATACCCATAACACACACCTGGCTGGCAAGTCACAGAGCTGTTTGCTCAGCACACTGGGAAAAATATCCAGGCTTAGTTACTGGGATGGAGAGGTGGGCTAGAAGCTGGCAGAGTGCAAAGAGGCAATCACTGGACCTTCATCAGGAGAAGCTGTACATTTAAATTTATCTCTACTAAGGGTAGAAGACCAGCCAATGCACTGAGATGGGCTAAGTCAAATGCAAAACCTAGAAACAATAGAGGTACTGAGAGGTGACCAAGATGACCAAAGCTGTGGAACAATTTCTGCACAAGGAATAAGCAAACAGCCCATAAACTTAATCCTGGAAACAGAAAGAAATTGACATAGGATATGACAAATATATTTAAGATCCCATGTAGCTTAGAAGACAAATAAAGAATTATTACCCACTAATTAAATATATAAAATCCAAAAATGAATATTCAGGTGACAGGATTAAGAATTAAACGCTTCTCCAAGTAATCAATATATTAACTCTGGAACTCCTTGCCAGGGAATGCTGTCTGTTCCAAAAGCTTAAAAAGCTTCAAAAAGTTGTTAAATAAGTCAATGAAAAAAAACCAAAAAAACCCCCAAAAAAATCAGCAGGCACTTTTAAATCATGAACTTAACAAATGTAAGAGATGCATGGAAAAGATTAAAGGGAAAGAGGGAAAATTAATCAAATTTATTTTCCTAAGTTTATTTCCTAAGGCTACAAGCTTGCAATAGCAGAATAAGACATTAGACTTATAAAACCGAAACGACTTCAATTTTCTTAAAAGGAAGAGAGGAAGGAGTCTTTACACAAAGGCAGGGGCACAAGAAAAGGATAAAACTCTGATGGCAGCAATATTTACTGGACAATCTAGCACATTCTCACTCAAAGGAAAAACATACCCTAATATTTACACAAGTAGGGCTTCCTGCACAGCTATTAATTTAAAACTTTGGCATTATATTTTGAAAAAAGTGACAGGATATCAAAAGTAACTAGAGGAACAGTCATAATCAACTAGATCAATAAACATTTCTTTGAAGACATTCAAATGGCCTCTCATAGCTAGATGATCTCCATATATATTAAACACAATTGTTAAAAAAAGAAGTTAATATGCCAAATATACTCTTGTAGGCCAGCATGGCTGACTTAAGTTCTCTGCAGTATGAACTTCTCTCCACAAAACACTATGCACAAAATAAGGAGAAAGAGTTAAAGTCAGCAGATAACTAACATGAGTTGCAATGAGTATATAATCAACAGAATTAGTCACCTGGCCAGACAAGGTAATAATAATCAATACTGCAAGAAAAAGTATTATACAGTCTACCATTAAGGGCAATCTATTTGTGCAGCAGATAACATTACAGAATTGTCAATTCTGCACCATAGAGTTCACCATACCATTGAAATTATCCCAAATTTCTCTCAATAGTGAAAGTGCGTCATTCTTTCCACATCTAAGTAATACAGAACCTAATAATATTTGAAAGCTATAAACTACGACACTTACAGATAAAGAAAGTGATGTTATTTAATTTCACTGTTAGGAGTTGGGAGGCGCATTATTTTGGAAGACTGAGTGGGCAAATAAAGAATTTTGCTGAGATAATGGAAAACATGCCTGCCAAACAAGAGATAATCATCACATATTTTCACCTGCTTGCTTCTATTTACATATACCCATACCAGATCCCAGTTAACACTGGGATGTGTTTTGCTCACAACACAGGGATAATACACAAAATAATGGTTGCTTCCCCAACATTACAGTGATGGCTCATTTAAAAATAAACAAGCATCCCCAGAAGCACTGCCTGGACGGCAGTCTCACCAAAACATTGATTTCATCCCTGGGATGGCTAGAGTTGGCCTTTCTGCTCTTAGCCCTCTCTGGGAAATTTTACATTGCAAATTCTGCAGCAGGATCACTGGAGAATTGTCATCACACAAGCTTTACTTTTAGTCATATGCTCAGGATACTTAAGGAAGAAAATCATTATCTAGTCTGATTCCAACAGAGGAACACACAGAACCCAGGACTTGCAAATGAATGAATATTGCAGATACCACCCCAGGTGGCTAAAAGCAATTCTAGTTACTACCTAAAAGTGTAATCATTAAAGAAAGAACAAAAAACACAAAATTAAATTGGCTGTCTGTCCCCAGAAGAGAGGTAGGTCCTGAAGCATGCTCAAAGCAGGAAAGAAAAAAATGGGGAAAGTAAATCCCTCTTACAACTTGTTCTAACCTTGGTCAACAAAGATTACCAAATTGTCCTTTACTGTTACCAACCAGTAACCCTGGAGAAAATGGATTTTTTTGCTGAAAGGAAAGGCACTTGGTTGCATAGCATATCTGTCTCAGAGTACAGAATTATTACTGTTCCTCCAACGAAAGATACAGAATATCCACAAGAATAATTTCAGCACATTCTAGAGGTTTCTTCAAAAGAGACTTCAGCCAGTTTTGGATAAGGCTATTTAAGTATTGCAATTTTACTTTCAAACCCAACAAATCCATATTTTTAACTCTGAATTTGTAGGGCTGTAATGCCAGTTTCAGAGATAATGAGAAGTTCCATGTAACACTTGCTCTCCTTAATCACTTGCATGCATTCCCAGTGTTTTAATTTTGATATAATTGCACAAGAAAAAGACAGACATTTCACACACTTGCACCATCTGCCTCCACATAGGCAGATGTTTTCCAGCTGCAGAACCTAAATGACCACAGGATTATTATTTTATTGAAACTTTTGCAAATGCACCAGGAATAATGTACAGGAAAGGTCAAATTATATGCACAATACTAAATCTGTCCTCACATATCTGCTAACAATCATTTTTAATCCATACTGTTCTGGTCAGAGGAACAATTCTTTTAGTGTCGCTTAAGAGAAGTGGTAGGCTTAAGGGACTGGTTGTAACAAGGCTGCAGGTTGACACAGTGTCTTTAAAGCTTTGTTTTAAAGGGTTGCTTTGGTTAAAAAAGAAAAAAAAATAGCAATGAATCAAGGCCAATTAATTGAAAAAGCCCACACAGAAAAGCAACACACTTCACTATGTTCCATAGTAGCCCTGGGAGAGACAGATGGCCTGTACAGCAGGCCAGTGACAATATTTCATCACCTCTCTCAGAGTGAAGCCCCTTCACACTGGGCGGTGACTTTTCCAAAAAAAGAGCAGAAGAACAAGAGTCATAAATCCACAGCTTCAGCCCTTTGTTTTTGGCTCAATACCTGACAGAGGTCAACAGCAACAGAGTCTGCTGTGCCCTTATAGCAACACATATCCTTGGGAAAGGAGCTGGGACCTCCACCCTACGTGGGTGCCAAGGGAGGTCTCCTCACCAGGAGGAGTTTCCACAGCAGACCTGAATTCTGGTGTATATGTGAGGCCAAACACAATGTCCAGAGGAAGCCTGGGTCAGAGCTGACAGCAAAGCTCAGCTCCCCTGTCACAGCCTTAACCACAGGCCGAGCCTTCCTTTCACTCCCTAGGACCACTGGTGCCATTCCTTTCTTGAAAACAAATTTCCTCTTCACCCTTTTTATTCACACAGAAATTGTGAAGCAGACAGAAGAAAACAGTACCACCTCAAGGCCATAAATGTTCTTGCTTCAGCCAGGAAGACTGACGTTTTCATTGGCAGGTGCATTGCTGGGAAAAATGGCTTTCTACAACCATAGTATAATTTTGCAAAGTTTTTTTCTTCCTCTGAATGCAATTACCGGTATTAATTTTGTAACTGCACATCTTAATTGCATAATTAAGAGGACATGAAGTTTCAGTCTACTTAGTCTTCCTAATTGTTATGCAAGTTTCTATCCTAGTGATACAAGTCCATTTGCAGAAAACATGGCACCTGTTTCTGTATGAATCTCAACCATTCCTACGTCCCAGGAATAATGGTATGGATTAGAGTTTTGCATTCAACCTGAGAGAGGAAAATATGCCTGGGAACCTGATCATTCTGGCATTTCATTGCAATAAAGGAAGTACTCACTAGGCCACTGGTCCATTTTTTGACAGGGTCAAAAAGGGGTTGCAATGCTATGGAGGCTGCATTCCTGAAATGTTATCTAACATACACATCAAGTGCTGATGTGCTGTGCAGGCAAAGCCAAGTTGTATTCCCACTAGAGTATACGTATCTCATCTGCCTTTCACTTTTCAATCCATGCACTTCTGCTCCATCAGACAACTTGCTGGATGTCTGTTGCTGTCAGGAAACTGGCTGGAGATTTCAGGTCTTGTACCACATTTAACAGCACCAGTATGTACAGAGACACTCCGTGGATTTATGGAAAAACAGCTGGCACTAGGGCTGCATGGAGTCAAACCCTGTCAGGGAAAGGCCTGGAAGAGACAGAATTGTGTCAAGAAGCTCAATGCTTTCCAGTGCTTTTGGGCCTGAAATGTCTTCCTTGACTGAAGACAAGGTGGGGAACACAGTCCTTCCTCCCCTTTATGAGAACAGCCTTTTTGTGTATAGGTGGCAGGATGGCAGGCACCAAAGCACAGACAAAAGGAGTTACAGGAACTTCAGGCCTCTTCCCCACTTGTAGTCTCAAATGAGCAGCTCTGACAGAGTTCAGGGACAATTCACCTCCCTTTAGACAGTGTTGGATGAGCACAGACAGACCTTCTGATTATATGGCACATTAAATAATTATTTTATTTCTTTATTTTTAATTTAAAATTGCAGGGCCACTACCCATCCAGTGGACTGAAGAGGGCAGAGGTCCTGCTGACCAGAAACAGATGTGATCAGAGCACCACAGATCATTTCATAGTGTCCAGAGAGCCTGAATTAATGATCCATAGCCCAACTTTATTCTGGCTTTTTTTAACTCGTGTGTACTTGACTTTACAACCTCAACAACGCTCCTTTAATGCAATTTTCTGTGCAACTTCTCAGGTTTTTAAAAAGCTCATTAAAAATCCATCATATTGCATCATTTTGCATCCCTGGGGGTCATCATAAGACCCTAAGACTGTGGCAGAGACCTTTGCCAAGTGAGCTAATGGTGGAGCTGACAGAAAAGCAGATTGTCTTTCATGCAAGGGAGCTGCGAGGCACAGCCTGCCAGAGGGTCTAATACTTCCTCGGAGAGAGAAAAAAAAAAAAAAAAAAAAAAACAAAAAAAACCCCCACACAAACCAAAAAAACAGCAAAATTGAAGAATTCCCAAACCAAAAATGTGAGGCTCCTTGTGCTGGTTGCTGATACCTCACAGCTGAGCCCTCATCTGCTCCTCTAGTGATGAATATTACCACATCTCCACTTTTCCTCACCCAAGGTCCTGCCATGGCTCTCTGCTTTTCACATGAGCAGACCTGCACAGCTCCCCTTGCCAAGCCTCTGCCTCACCTCCCATCACGAGCTCCCCAACCAACCTCTTCCCAACACAGCCCCATGCTCCCTATGCTATCCTCCATGCAGGGATTTATCCCAAGACCATTTGCACAAGTGCCCTCCTTTCTTACCACTTCAACACCCACAGTCCACAACTCTTCCCCTCCTCCTTGGCAGCACTGCACACAGGTGGTGGGCAAGTTGAGAGGGAAAAAGCTGGTGGAGAGGTGAGGGAAAAAGCTGGTGGAGAGGTGAGGGAAAAAGCTGGTGGAGAGGTGAGGGAAAAAGCTGGTGGAGAGGTGAGGGAAAAAGCTGGTGGAGAGGTGAGGGAAAAAGCTGGTGGAGAGGTGAGGGAAAAAGCTGGTGGAGAGGTGAGGGAAAAAGCTGGTGGAGAGGTGAGGGAAAAAGCTGGTGGAGAGGTGAGGGAAAAAACTGGTGGAGAGGTGAGGGAAAAAGCTGGTGGAGAGGTGAGGGAAAAAACTGGTGGAGAGGTGAGGGAAAAAGCTGGTGGAGAGGTGAGGGAAAAAGCTGGTGGAGAGGTGAGGGAAAAAGATGGTGGAGAGGTGAGGGAAAAAGCTGGTGGAGAGGTGAGGGAAAAAACTGGTGGAGAGGTGAGGGAAAAAACTGGTGGAGAGGTGAGGGAAAAAACTGGTGGAGAGGTGAGGGAAAAAGTTGGTGGAGAGGTGACAGGCACTTCTCACTTGCAGTTCTTATGTCCCAACCTCCCTGGTGGTATCAGATGGGGGATCTCCCATTACAGTAATGCTTTTCACACTCCCTGTAATTGAAGCAAGCTGAACTGCCCTCAGGGACTTGCTGCCTGGTCAGCTCTCAGCACAAAGGGTGGGAATAAACTTAATAAAGGCAGAATCAGAAATGTTAGCTTAAAACTATATGTAAACATAAGAGATTCCAGTGAACGCGTGCTAACAGCAACTTTTCAAAGAGTTAGTATTTGCCCAAATTTGCATGAGAAAGGCAAGAAGTACACCCATTAACAAAAAACATCTCCTCTCACCAAATATTGAATCCTTGCAAAATGAATATTAAAAAAAAAAATTCAATAATTCCATCTAAGGCAGACACTGGCCCTGGAAAACTTCAAGCCCAGATGCTTAGAGTTTCAAGCTATTGAAAATAGACTTGCATAATGGGAGCATCACACAACCTTAATTTGTGTTGCTCTCCAACCTAGTCTATAATTAAGTATGTCAGATTAAAAATAAAGGAAGTGATGGCTCTCAGTCTGAGAGCACACATAAAATCTCAGCTCATAGCTAGTTATTTTATGGAAACTCTAATCCATAATATTGGGGAGGGTGACAATGACAATGCTGTCTGACCCTTAATTACAGGAAAGATATTCTAATACCATACATACCAGATGGCCTATGATAAACTTAGAATTAATACTGGATCCTCTGCCTGCTTCCCCATGACTTGAAAACTTGGAGTATTCTCATGAGAAACAACACCTCTTTATTTTACTTGCTCATTTTTTCAGTCCTCAGATTTTTCTGGTTTTCTATCATTCCCGATAACTAATAAAACTCACCAAAACATATTAAATTACACTTCAAAACCACGTAAATTTCATTTCCACACCACTCAGGCACAGAGGAGGCACAGACCCTTCTGGAGGACTTATCCAGTTTCCCAGAAGGTGGCTGAACCAACTTGAAGACCCATTGGAAGCCAGAATGCTTCAGGGAAAAAAGAACTGTCTGCTATATTACAAAATAGCACCAGTGCTGGCTACAAAGCCCCAGAATTAAACAAGAGAAGCTACTGTACATCTAAAATATCTAAACAGTGCAAGACTGGAGCTCCATGTTTTGCTGTATTAATCTTATACTGTGAGAATTAAAGTGAAGGGTGTCTGCAACTCCATGAGAGCAACAAAGCACCGTGGGCACCAAGGAACATCATTAATTTCTGAAGGTAAAAAACAGATAATGTTTCCATATGCTTCATGGCTCCTGCACACATGAACAGTGAGCAGAAGTACTGGAGTTTCAGAGGCTTGTGGAAATACAGAAAGCAAACTCAGCCCCCTTTTTTTCCTTTGCACCTCATTCACATGTTTTCAAGTACCTATGTACTGATAAGAGTTGAGCCCACAGGAAAGAGAAACTCAGTCCTTTTCATAAAGTGAATTCATTCTTGTAAGAGATGAAGTAGATAGAGCAAGGAGTATACATAACTTTTATTCCCCACACCAGCACTAGCAGAATCCCCTTTTAGCAACCATAGGCATGAGACAGGAAGAGAAGTGAAATTATTTCAGTCACCTTTCAGTCTGCTTGAGCAGTCAATCACCACCACCAGCCCAAGTAAGCTATCATGGGCCACTAACAAAGGCTGATACCTACTACAAAAGAGTTGAATAGATGCCAAACAAATGCAAAGCAGAATTTCAAACAGACAGGATGAAAAGATCATAGGAAGCAAACTGCAAGGAGAGTCTTCAAACTCAAAAAACTGAAAAAAAAAAAAAAAAAAAAAAAAAGTGGGCTCAAGTATTACTTCCAAGTGCCATCCAAAATGCAGGAAAACAAAAGCATTTGGGGTTTCCTGGAGCTCTGAATCACACATTAAAGCTGTAAGGAGGCTGAGAGATCAAATAAACACAGGAATAGCAAGAATAGGTATGCACAAAGTGTCAAACCCAGAGCCCAGTGGACTGAAAGGTATTTACCTTCTTTAATCACCAAAAAATGCAGTAACACCATGCACTACTTGTAAAACAGCAGGTTGGACCATTCATGCAGAAATACACTTTTTAAGCTGATATGTTGCTCTCTGGGCTGCTGGTTATAAGAGAAGTGCTTGTAGCACATTATCTCATCTTCAGACTTTGAAGTCCATTCTGGCTATTCCTCCACGACACAGACAAATTCCAACCCTTAAGAATAATTCTTCTAACTTTATAAAGAAACCCTTGTACAAGTCAGATAATTTTCATGTAGAGGCTGGCATGGAAATTACTTTCCTGGAATAGAGTTGATTGACATTACTCGGTGTCATAGCACACAACAGCTTCCTCTGCAGCCTGTTTTTCTGGATCTTCCATAATCCATGCAGCCACAGCCATCTTCTCCATGGAGCAGTTGTGCACATGACACGAAGAGCAAAGTTTAATGAAGCATCTTTCCTCTCACACTAGTCCTGTCCTTCCTCAAACTGTTTATCTGTCAGGCTCATGGGTGCAATTTGTATTAGATGTATTATTGGATATTAGGAAAAAATACTGCACTTAAAGGGTTGTCAGGCACTGGAACAGGCTGCCCAGGGAAGTAGGGGAGTCACCATCCCTGGAGGCATCTTAAAGCCGTGTAGATGTGGTGTCTAGTGACATGATCTAGTGGTGGACTCAGCAGTGCCAAGTTAACAGTTGGACCTGATGATCTTAAAGATCTTTTCCAACCAAAATGATTCAGTGATTCTACATAATCATTTTCATAAACATTTGCTCTCTACAACTCCCTGAAAGGAGGCTGGAGCCAGGGGCGGGTTGGTCTCTTTTCCCAGGCAACTTTCAACAAGACAAGAGGGCACGGACTTAAGTTGTGCCAGGGGAAGTTTAGGTTGGATATTAGAAAGAATTTCTTTACGGAGAGGGTGATCAGACATTGGAATGGGCTGCCCAGGGAAGTAGTGGATTCTCCGTCCCTGGAGATATTTAAAAAGAGACTGGATGTGGCACTCAGTGCCATGGGCTGGTAACTGCAGCGGTAGTGGTCAAGGGTTGGACTTGATGATCTCTGAGGTCCCTTCCAATCCAGCCAATTCTATGATTCTATGATTTTTGTGTGCCAACAAAGGAAAACCCATTACAACCACCTGTTCCTTTGACTTGGGTTATTAACATGTAATATACCATTGTACAAGTAATATACCATATGAATCTGTTAAAGACCACCATCACAGCATCTCTCAAAGGACCTGCTCTTGCACCCCTGTCCCTGCTCACCCTCTCTCCCTCAGTTAAACAGCCTGAAACACTCCTGGCACACAAAAGCAAAACACTTCAACGCCTCAGCTGCAAACACAGAGACAGCAACCATCTTTCCATTACATCACACAGCCTTCATGTGCACAGTGATCTCTGACAGCGGTTCACAGCTCCTGCTGAAATGAAAATGATAAATAAATCATCATCATGGGGTCCCCTAAAGTGAAAGGAAGACTGTGCACTGTCATTCGATTACTTTTTAACTACCACAATGAACTAAAATTCCACAGGGAGGTAAACAATAGCAAGTCATTACCAAGAATGATTCACCTTCAAAGAGAGGCAAGAAAACTGAAGCCCAGAGAAGAGAGTTTTCTTCACCCTCTCCACATGCACCCAGGAGCAGATTGGCTGTATTTTCCAGAGGCAGAACAAAGGCACTAAATGCTGATATGCAGGTATCTCTTTAAAACAGATTAAGGAGCTGATAAAAATAAAAGAACTGATAACAGAATTGTGATCAAGAGCGGAAGAGAATAAGAGAGAGGCATGATACAAATTACAAAAAACCTGGCAGGAAGGAAGAACCTTGCTGAGAGAAAGGAAAGGGCAACTCAGCCTGTCAGTCTCAGAGAAGTCACAGGCTGGAGAGGGGATGCAGGATCTCAACACTACCTTGAACCACATACAAAGAAGAAACTCTAATACAATGAAATGAGTTAATTAATTATTACAATTGGATTTGTGTGTTTCTTGTGCTAGAACAATGATTTGATTTTTTTTTTAAGGCTCATTACAGACCTGCATCATTATTTCCAGCTTTAGTTTGTCACCAAGGAGCTGGCCATGACACTAAATTGGATATTTGAAGACAATTTTTTCAATTATTGTTGGAGATTCTGAGTGTAGTGTCTATCCTAAGAGAAGTTAGACTGGAAGATCATGGCAAAACCAACAATGGAGAGAAATCTTTGAGTTGATGGAATAGGAAAAGACGCTCAGGAAAGCATTATTACAATACCCTCAAATCAAATGTAGAAGCCTGAAAAAAAGGGACCCTCACTGGCCACTACTAGAGCTCTGCAGATCAGCTTTAACTTTAATGTCTCTCCCAAGTGGTATGTGAAATGGTGGTTGCAATTTAAAGCCCAGGTAAAGTGATGCAGTCCATACTGACACACCACACTGCACAGTGGATGCTTTATTCATTCACTTTGTCTCTACACCAGGAATATCTAACTCAAGCTAAGGTACTTTTGAATCCTTTAGGAAACCATAATTATGTATTCATCTATGTATCTACCGTGCTTGCCTAGGGACCTGTGAGTTGGTGTAACACCCCTCTGCTGTGGCAACTTCCCTCAAGAGAAAATAGGAAAACATAAACTTTAAGGGTTCTTTGAAAAGGAAAGAAAAAAATTGAAGTAATATGAGGAAAGAATCAGATGGCTGCCCACTTCAAGAGGTTTAGAAAGTTGATTTGTTTCATTTTTGCATTCATGGGTATCAGTATTTAAACAAAAGGTACTTTCGAAAAACTGTTTCTAAAAATTAAGCAATAGAAAAGGCACAACTGAGTTAAAAATGAGGCAGTGTCCTGCTCAGAGTGAACATTTTCAAAACTAAGTGGTATTACATAACATATGCCTAACAAAATGGCCAAGATGTACCAACAATACTGATTTTTAGCAAATCCAGGAACACTAGCACAATTCCAAGCATTTGAAGGGCTGCCAGCATAGTCCCAAAATATAAAGGAACAAGAGGAAAGTAGAGGTAATAAGTCAGTTTGCTGACATCATCCATAAAAAAATGGAAGTATCAATTTAGGATGCCATCAACAAGGAATATGAGGAGAGGCTAAAAATGTAATTAATGCCTGTCAGTACTGTCAAACAAGCCTTTCATTCTGGGTTGCTTTTTGGGGGGGGTTTATCAGGGAGGTGGAGGTATGGTTGATAAATACAGCTATCCCAACAGCATCAACTTGTGTTAGTCCAATGTGTTAGAATCACTAGATCATAAAATATCTTACCTAAAAGACCTCACACCCACAGTGAATGAACATGACCCTAAACTAGACAAGAGAAAATTTGGCTCAACACCTGGCCAAAAAACATGTCCAACAACCATGAGCAGGATTATTAGTAGGATTCTAAGTAGGAAGATGTACAGGTACAGTTTCTTACTCAGAACTAAAAGGAATAATGAGTTACAGCCACATAAATCTGAGCCAGATTTATAATAATAAAATAAAAATAAAATAATAATGTGTTCACGGGTCTCTCTCTGGCATCCTGCTGCCACAGAACCATGGGAGTGACCATGGGACTCTACAGTCAGACATCTACTTGTTAGTTGTTGGGCATTGCAAACCACCAGCAATGTGGTGGCAGAAGTCCAACTTCAGGCAACCAGAAGTTCAACTATCAGAGGAGGGCTGCAGGAGGCAGCTGAGACAGCCTGAGGCCTCATCACATCTGTAAAAAGGAGATTGCTTTCCCCTGCCACCCACCACCACATACTCTCTCTTTAGGCTTTCCCTGTGCTCATCAGATCTCTGCCTGATCTAACACAGCCATTAAACCAGCAGAAATGAACTTATTTTGCTGGTGGTTTTGTATCTAGGAGAGGGAAGGGTGCACAAACAAGTGCAAGAGTCAGCAGCAACAAGTAGGCAATGGGAAGGGGAAGATCTTTTTTGGCAACTGCCAGCTATCAGCTGAGCTCCATCACTGTTCCCATAGACACGGTAGCTCTACAGCTCTTTCCTAGCAAAATTAATCACTGACACAAAGATGGGTAGGATAGCATAGTGGAAAAAGGACAGGCTGATGCTACAGGAAGTCATCTGGCAGCCTGATGATACATCTGGGAAGATCATCTCATACCTCCAGGATGGAAGGCTCCACTTGAAGAGGTCACTCAGCTGATGTTTTGATTAGAGCTGGAATCCTTTCTGGAGGAGCTAAAAACACCAGCATCATTCCCAAAGTTATAAAAAGGGGCTACCAAGCAGAATTGAGGAACCAACGTGTAGAGCACAGGTGAGATGACCGTGCAACTGTTACACACAGCCCTGTTCAGGAAAGGTGTGGGAGCTTGAAAGAAAATAAAAGAAAGAGATCAAAGGATGGGGAAGGAAAAATGAAATTAACTTTTAAGTGAGTAGCTTAAGTAGCTCAGTTAGAGCAGCGTACTGAGCTGAAAGTTGAGAGGTGGCTTGACTGCTGCCTACAACACATCCACAAGAACAAGCTCTGGCAGTGAGCTTTGTCCATCCTCCCTGACAAAGCCAAAAGACTCCTGGGGCTGGGTATAGACATTAGAAAAATGTAACCCTGAATTTAGATGCCATATTTCAGCATGAACGGCATGTAAAGACTTAAACAGTTCATCAGGGAAGCTAGTGGACTCACTGTATCTTTCAGGTTAATAAAATTCCCCTTTTCCCCTTTGTCTTTTTTTTATTGTTTTGGACAAAGAGGGGAAGAAAAAAAAGAGAGAGAGAGAGAGAAAGAAGGAAAAAAAAAAAACAAAAAGAGAGAGAGAGAAAAGAGAAAACAACAACAAAAAAACAAACCACAGCACTTCCCCTACAAAGTCTAAAGGCAAATGCACAGCCCGAGTACACAGGAATTCAAACTAGATGGACATGTAGCTCATTCTGGCCTATAAATAAACAAGTGATTAACTATTGCTCTAATTGCTGTTTGCTGTCGATGGAAGAGGGACTATTTTCCTCCTCTTCTATCAGGGAGGTTTTTGTACTACCAATACAAATCAGTCACAAAGTCACAGAACTTGCCCCTTCCACACCAATAGAGTCACACAGCTAAAGGCAGCAACAAAAAGGCTTTGGCTAAAAATTGACAACAGTTTATCTTCAAAGACTAAAGCTTTGCCTCTTTCAATGGGAGCCTAAGCAAAGATACCAAGCCAGCTAACAATTAGTCAAGCAGTCCCATGCATATTTAGGTTTTCCTGTATTGAAAGGTTTATTAGAATTTAGCATTTGTCTTGTATTTTACTACCTTATCCTACCATGTAGTTTCACTAAAGATGTTTTAGGGAATGGAGCCTTTTACCTAAAAAACAACAGAAAGACCTCTGTGAGGAAAGAAAGGTCTCCCTTCTGCATACCAAATAAAGGCTCTTTGGGAAATTAATCATGCCACAAGTCTTCAATTTTCTTTTAAAATAATTAAATAATTAAATAATCATCATCATAATTAAAAAAAATACCTAGGGAACTATTTGGACCGGTGATTCTTTGAAGGAAACAAAGAAATAAACTCTTCTACATGTGCAGAGGAGAACATCTATAGTGAAAAGGCATCATCACAGACAGATGCCAGACCACAACATAGTCATCATTTTGAACATTACCACTACAGCTCAGCTTCATGTGGCCCTCTGGATTTACAGAGGGATGAGCATGTGTGGATGTATGAACAGCTGTAAAGAGTGATTTCCAACTTACCGTTACTGCCAGTTACCTAAGGCATCTTTTAAGGAACTACAAAAAAAGTTGCAAAAACCTACCATTTCAAAGGCCGTGCACCAAAATGTATTCTTTAATACACAGAGCATTTTCTACAAGAAATTCTGATGTAGTGATCTAGTCACATCTTCTCTTCAACATAAACTAAGAAACAACTCATTCTTCTAACCTGCTCCGAGATACCAGGCCTCATAATGTATATTCTTAACTTCAAAGCATGAACTCCCAGAGTAGAGCCCATATCCTTCAGCAGCCATACCCACCCTGGTTAATCACCCTATGGAATGCAGGCAAGCATGATTAATTATTCCATTAGCAACATATCATGAACCTGAGACTTACTACTAATACAAGACCACCTGTGGACTTAAACATTCTGAAAATTAACCCTGTGTTATTACTCTTCTCTCCTGGCAGATCAGAAGAACAGTTGCTTTTTTGATTCTGAAACAAGTCTGTTTGAATAGAGTTGTATTTTACTGTAGAGCACAGCCCGTTTTTGCATGTGCTCAATTTGCCTCCTACAGAGCAAAGCAGTAAAAGACTGATCTGTGATGTTAGAAACCAGCATTTGAGAAAGGAAAAGGGAACGAAGGGTTTGATTGCAATACATGGTGATGGGACCAAATCTGAGGACTGGGTTACCTGAAGGGCTTGTGACTGAGACATAGAGATTTTTACAGTTATAGCTGCTGGCATGTTGGCAAAAGGGCAGATGAATCTTTTACTTTCCTGTACCTGGCTGGTGAAACATTGCAACAAACAGAGAGGGGATGGCTCAGAGGCCCTCATGAAACAGCCTCAGGCCATCCACGTCTGCAGTGGTTCCTATTGTTCCATTAGCTGCTGATAAAATAGGTTGTGTATCTCTAAAATGGTGCAAGTATGGTAGGTTTTGTTTGTTTTTAAGGATAATTTAGTGCTTTTGACAGATGTCACATCAGCTCAGGCAGCTGAGGCACCCAGAGTACATGCTAATTACAGCACCCGTGTTAGCTGATTTGGCTTCTCCACCTTGCCCATGAGTTGGCCATGGTCTTATTTCTGCTCAAGCAACAAAAGAGCAGTTCTGCACACAACTGGTACTCGCCAACTCTCTGCTTATAAAGATCTTAAACAAAGCAAACTTTCCTGGATTTAATTCAAAAACATCAAGAAATAACCCAGAGGCTGCATATTCCACATTGCATTATCCTCACTTATTAGAAACGTATTTCAATGTTTCTCCCATTATAAAGGAGAAAGATTATGCATCTTGCATCGCTGCCTGCAGCCCCATTTTTCAAACTTGGGCGTTAAAAAACAAAGCTCCTAAATCTACATTTAGCTACAAAAAAAAAATAAAATAAAAAAAATAAGGCTCTAACTTGACGAGGCATTGCACAGAAATTCTCCAGAAACAAAGGGAAGTTGCAGACACCCAACTGTTTCTAAAGAAATCACATTATTTATCTCTAAGTGTCCAAATATAGGCACCTGAAGATAGCAGAGGAAGGGGCTTTTGACCACATTGCCCACAGCTGGAAGCCTTTGCTGCTGTACTGGTAACCCAAGCAAGAAATAACAGTGCACAGAAGGAATGGAAAATAGAAGAGAGGACAGATGAAACAAACAATGAAGGATTTAAGTGTGTGTTTTAGAACAGGGATCAGGGTTTTGAGAGAGCCCAAGGAATAGGGTGCAAGGCAACATCTGAACTGCTGCCTTTGCCCTACCTGCTCTGTGTACAAAATTTCTTTAGCCCTCAAAAGCTGTAATTTGAAGAGCAAAGACACAGTTTTCACACAACTGAGACACACAACTCGATGCACAATTTTACTGAGTGCGTGCCAACACAGAGCCCTAATTATCTGTGCTGTCATGTGTAATTAGTCAGTCTTTAACATGTAGTAATCATAAATATGTGAATGTTAGGTATGCTTCATAGATTCAATAGCATCCTGTGTTTGTACACAGGCAACTCTCCATAAGGATAACTACGACCATGCCCTGAAAGGGGCGAGAAAAATAAACAAAAGATTTAGAGTATAGGTCATTTCTCTTGAGACCTTACATGAAGCCAGAAAATTCCTTCCTAAAATACATAACCAAGTGGTTTCTGAGCTTTTTCTTTTAAATAATTGGACACAGTGCTGCCATGGTGTACATTAATGACAGAAATTGAAGATCATTATTAAAGCCTGCTGTGATCAATATAGGGAAAACAAGAGGACAGACATGAGCAGGCAGTCCTAGAACACTCTTTTTTAAGGTCAGTGAAAGTTATTCTGTGATTGCATTGGAAAATGGACATTATTAGAGAACTATGAATCTGGAAATGGAGGAATGAGGCAGTCAAGAAATATCACTGTGCACATCTCAGCACACCTGAACAGTCTTTCACATAGCTGAACCTCACATTTGCAAAAAATCTGGACCTACTCAAACACAAAATTCAGCATATAAAACAGGATTAACTTCAACTGAAGCATAGAAAGGCTGGCTAAATATACAAGACAGATCTAATACATCTCTTTCTCTTATTCTCGGTATCATAAAGATTGAAGTGTTAATAGCAGTCTTATTGGCTCATTACCTTACAGGCTTTAAAAATCTGCATTAAAATAGATTTCAAAAAATCTCTTTTTCAAATCAAGTACTGCAACTACATCAAACAGAGTCCCAGTTTTATCAGAGATATGCTGCTTCATGTCACTTAGTTGACACAACCACACATCTACCTCTGTGCTGAAGAGATGTGCGTGCAGGGAGGAGGGGAGAGAAAGGAGGAGTGCACGAGCACCTCTGCAAACATGCTGTTATATATTTTTTTTTAGTTCCAGTTGGAAAAAATTCTTAGCACAGCTCAATCAAATCTATTGAAAAGAGCTAGGAAGTCATTCAACCACCCTCTTTCAACAAGCTCTTTATCCTGGGCCTCATCCCAAATGTGCCGAAGACCATGGGAGTTCCTCAGCCGACCTCAGTGGGTTTTGGATCAGACTCACTCTGCAAGTAATCTCATTTGATATGGTCGTGTTAATTGGCTGTACTGATGGAATGAAAAGTTTTTGCAGCACATGAGAAGGGCTGACAAAGTCTGATTGATGGAAAGCCACAGGCTGGAGCCTGATAGAGGCAATGTAATGATTTTGCCTTTGCTGTACGGACACTAGTGTGATCAAGAGTGAAGCACATAAATAATTTGGGCAATGTGAAGATTACTTCTTAACTACCAAATAAGTTATTTAGCTCGCTTCTTAAATTTACTGTGACAACACTGGTCCTGTTCCCAATGGCCCCTCCCCTGTAAATGCTTTAGCCATATGTAGAAATTGGCAACACCAACACTGTAGCTTCAGTGTCACACTCAGCCACATCCCAAAGCACTGTGAAGAAGCCTTTTTAGCTCTGGCCTCCTCTGATAGATGAACAACACTGTGAAAGACTTTCAGAGCAGTAATGGCTGCAGCACACTGTAGATTTGCATTAAAAAAATATACTGTCCAGGTTGTCATAGTGTATTTTATCAATAAATTTTCTACACTTACTGTCTCAGAGGGATCCATAGAGCAGTGAACTCCGAATCTTTTTGATTGTGCAACCCTAACAGTAAAAAATCTTTGAGCACATGCCTCCAACATATGGATATGTACTTATTTATAAATTATACACATGTACTACTGTGTTCATAAATTATGTACATTATAAAGCATACACAAAAGCATCCTTAAGAAAGGATGAGATGTAATAAACTTTTTTTTAATTAATAGTACAAAAGATATTTTCCCCACATCCTAACAGATTATTTTACACATCCCTTGGCATTTTGTTGCCCTATAGAACTCAGATATGTTTCTTTCTGCGTTGCCAATGGCATTTCAAAGTCTTAACCAAATACACACAGACCCTGTCCTGTTCTTCAGGCAAGAAGCTGGCCCACAAATGCTGGGCAGCACAATAGATGTTTGCTTTCTGCATCTGCTGGTTGTCACTGTACCCCACGACTGCTCAGTGCTGCTGCCTTCAGCTCAGTGCTTAGTATTTATAAGGCTGTCCTCAATTTTCAGTAGTAATCAGTGAGTTTAAAAGCCCCTTTTCTTTATAACACATTATTTATATTCTGAAAAGAGAATTTAAAATCACAATCATCTCACCTTTATTTTTATAGATTGAAAAATCAAATATCGCTTTCTTACATCTTTCACTTAGTATCTTTTTGTGTCTCCCTTCCCTCTGTCCTACTGAAGACATCAGTCTATCTTTTTCCTGTTTTCATAGATATAAGTATGCCACCCTCCTCTCTGCCTCTCAGCAAGTTTTCCCAAAATCTGTCTACCAAGATGAATTTTTTGGCTCCTTTTTACCTCTTTCCTAATCACATCTCTTACTCCTCTCCTAAAAAAAAAACCAAACCTCAAATTAATGAGTTCTGAGGCATGAAGACAAGGATGTGTTACTGAGCTTATTCATACAGAGGAGGCAAAATCACCTAATAAGATAGAGCTTTAAAGCTTTATGAGTTCAGGAGAAGGCTTATAGGGAATAACACAGACGTCTGCAATCGCAGGGGACTGGGCTCAGCATCTCAGGAGCCCCATTCCCAGGTGCAGCCTCTCACCCACCTTTGCATCCCTTACTGCTGTTTTTTGCTGGGCTGCACTGTAAGCAGTGGAAAGCAGTAAACAAGCCTTTGGTTGTTTTTATTTGTTTGTTTTGACAGGCCTACCCATTCCTCTATTGCACAAGCTAGAAAAGAGCCGTGTCAGATTTAGAGCACCACACCTATCATTGCTTCCAGTCAAAGGTAGGGCCTCCACACTTGTCTTCACGCTGACTGCTTTCCCTGTAAGCCATCCCCTTATTAACATCAATTGCAAATCAAACCATAGAGGTGAAATTCACCACTGTGCAGTGTCAGCAGGTATCCTACTTCAGCCCATCGACACAGGGCTTATATTAAACTCTTAAGCAGAGCTTAGGCCTTATATTAAGCCTTTTTAGAGGGTGTGCTGCACTTTTTCTGAGCTATATTTCATGCAAAGCATAACACTAGGAAAATGCACTTCAGCACTTAGCCACTCTGCAAATAGATATTACAAGGAAAAAAAATCTTCAACAGATAGGCTAAGGGGCACTATATTATGAAAAAATTGAATGTCTTTTTTTTTTTTTTAACGCCATTTTATTCTGAGAAATTGATCGCTTTTCTGAGAAAATTGTAAGTGATGTGATCTGATAACCTGTGATAAAAGCATTACGTTCCCTCAAATCCAGAACTTAGAAAGTGGAAAATACCTTTAACGCTTCTCAAACTACATGAAATTCCGAATGCATGTCTTTGTTACTGACATACCAACAGAAAAACAGTTTCAGGAAAGACTCAGAAAACTCCCACTAAAACCAGAAGCTGGTGTTCAAGTATGATATTTCTTTAAAGGTTTTTATAGCAAAGTAGTTCCATTGCGTTCTGTGGGGAGAAGAGAAAAAAAAAAATTAAAAAAAAAAAAAAGCCTACTAACTTGTATTAAAGGGAAAACCATAATTGCTGCTTAGAAACTCTAAACCCCACATATTATCTAACTTGCTGTCCTGACCAGTGTATCCTCTTTTGCTGAAAAGATGAGGAACCACAGATGGCCTGAGACTGGGATAGGAGGAGAGGCACCATAGGGCTCTCAAAACTGTCACATACAAAAAAACTGAAACTACACTGTTTTCCTGTTCTTCTTCACACATCCATGGCAAAAGTATGACTGTAGGAAAAATCTGTACTGCTACAGGACTACTAGTCCACCACATCGAGCATCCACCTTGCAGTAGCAGAGCCATGTTCCACTGCAGCATAGCAAGGCCAACATGCTTAGTGAAGTTCTGCCTGTATGCATCAAGGACCATGTTTATACTCCCTGTACATCATCATCAAGTAGTACAGAATCATACATTAAGCCCAATTTATTCCTCTGAGAACAAGGGAGGAGCATTGCTATGGATAGGTGGGACACATCCAATTCTGGCCAGATGGTGTTTCTTTTCTGGCTGAGGAGAGGAAAAATCCACAGCTCTTTTAAAGACTTCACCTTAAATTAAAGTACTCCTCCATCAATGTTTGAAGGCACACTAGAGGGGTGGCACATCACTGCAGAGCTTCAGATTCATGCCTGTTTTCTACTTAGGAAAGGCAACATCTCCCTCCATGTTGGGTCTCAAGGATTTCACAACCATGATCCCTCACCATCCCTTCCAGAAATGGATTCTGCTGCCCAACAGCACCAGCACAGGCTCCCTTTGTAGAAGAAATGTCTGTGATGGTGTTCCAGAGGATACAAAGCAGGGTATTTCACCTGGGCTGAGAACACTCTGCATTGGTTACCAATTACAGAATTATTGTCCCTCAGTTAATTAACCATGTTGTCTGCAAGCAAGATAATCTCACTGACCTTAAAATATGTGTTACCCACATGTAAGCAACGAGATCAAAGCAGAATACAGGATGAGGATCTTGAGCATTTTATTTCAAGAGATCTTATCCTTTGCATAATACTACCACAATTTAAATTTGTTGCAGAAAACAATCCACACATCTTTATATCGGTTCAAAATTAGTTTATACCACTTTGGTTTACTTTAAAGGAACTGGAGGAAAAAACCTGCAAGAATATTTCTCAAAATTGCCAACTAAATCTTACAACTACTTTATTAAGTTGGTTTAAACAATGTCAAACTTCCATATAAACCTGTGCAGGTGTGTGTGCATATGTGCAGGAACAGGACTATAGAATCGTAATATCACAGAATGGCTTGGATTGGAAGGGACCTTAAAGATCACCTACATCCAACTCCCCCTGCAGGGGCAGGGACATCTCCCACCAGACCAGGTGCTCAAGGCCCCATCCAACCTGGCCTTGAACACTTCCAGGAAGGAGGCATCCACAACTTCCCTGGGCAACCCGTTCCAGTGTCTCACCACCCTCACAGGAAAAAATTTCTTCCTAATATCTAACCTAAATCTCCCCTCCTCCAGTTTTAAACCATTGCCCCTTGTCTTCTCACTACACACCCATGCAAAAAGTCCCACCCCAGTTAACATGTAGGCCACCTTCAGATATTGCTTGGAAAATCTTGCCAAAGAAAAAGCTTTTCCAGGAAAGCTTCCATGAACTATTTTCCCTGTTTATATCATCCCCTACTTATGTACCAAAAAAAGAAAGAGCAAAACATGATAAATATTATTGTCCTGTTTGATTGCCAATGTACAAGCGTGAGTGTGCACAGAGTCCCAAATCATGTCCCATGGCCACCTCTCTCCAGCCCGTGTGGCAGCAGAACAGTCCCTTCCCAAAAGGCATAGGACAGTGGTAAGAGTTGATGTCTGCATTTGCCCTTCAGGTACATCCAGAGGGGAGTGTGATCTATAGGCAAGAATGTGAACATACAAGTGCTCACCTTCATCACTCAGCAGAAACTACACAAAAGGGGCCTCAACCCAAAAAATCCCCTCACCCTACCTCCCTCACACCTTGTAGTTTCTCCCATGAGTATGCATTTAGTATTTCCTCCCACTCCATTTATACATATTCCTTGTGTCCCTGCCAAGAGCTGCACAAGCCCATCAGATGAAAAAGACCTTTACAAAGCTCATAGGTGCTGCTGTGCATTGCTGTTCATGTAATAAATATGGCCAAGAAAGTCAAGTGATTATATATGCCTTCAATGGGTTGAGGAAGGATGGACAAGTGTAGGAGAAGGTGAAGGAGGGGGTGATATAAGTTTAACACTACAGCATTGTCTTTATGGATATTTTGTTTAACAAACAAAAAACAAAAAAAAACCCCACCCTGGTGTGTACTTCCAACAGAGCAAATTAAAACAAGCCAGGTTTCTGGATTTTTTCAGAACGTGATGTGCTAGGTGAGAGTTGACACTATGCATACAATGCAAGAAATGCACAAAAGGGTTACTCACACAGGCAATTGCAAATCAGAGTTCCCACAGCTGGATGAGTGTAAAGACTAAATTGAGTCGTAGAAAATATGTGTCAAATCAATATTAACCACTGACCAAATCTTTGTTGGGAGACAGTTTAAAAATCCCTCCCCCCTTTCTCTCTCCAATCCATCCCCTCCAAATATATATGCTGTTTCTGAAAGGTCTCTCAGTACTGTGAGGTGCTACTGGAAGGGTACCACCAGATCCAACAGAGAGAGGGGTGAAGAAGGATTTGTGCTGAGCTGGCAGTCACCAGGGTCCTGAGGGACTGACACTGCTGTGCCAAAGCTGCCAGAGCCAGTGAGGACATGGGCTTGGTGCAAAGGACACTCTGGAGGGCCCATGGTGGCTCCTCTGGACACTTGTATGGGTGAGGAAACACAAGGTGCACCAGTAAACCTTGGGCCACAGCCTCCCCTTTTATCCATTATGGTTCCAGACCACCTGTTCTGGGCACCTGCAGTCTGCAAGGGCAAATAATGGTGTTAATCATTCAGGATGGGGCTCTCATGATAAAACAAGATCAGAAGCATGATAAAACGTGGATCAGAAGCAGATAGGCAGGCAATGAAATATGAGAAGAAGCCAGGTTTTCTCTAACAGTACAGAGTAGCAGCAGCCACCTAATGCTGGCAGACTGTCTGTTCAAAAACAGCCCAGGATAGCCATGAATTTGAGATGAACACTGCACAGTCTTCCTTTCAGCCCAAGTCATTTATGTAGGAGACCATCACCATCAAACTCACTAAGAACTCAGCTCAGCCCATCTAATGCAGGGCAGGTAAGGCACAGACAAGCCCAGTCAGCTTTCAGACAGTGACAGGCCACTAACAGCAACCACAACTTCCCCCTCATTCTGTAATCACCATCTGCAGAACAATTGAAATAGGGGTCCTAGAATTTATTCTTGATGCTTCACTTTGTTATCAATATTCAGGAAACGCTGCAGCTACACTGGGGAGAAAAGATAGTTTCATGGTACTCATTTTTCACACAAACACAACACAATGCATAGGATCTAGCACACTGACAAGAAAGCCTGAAATTCTAGGTCCACTCTTAGCTCTGACCAGGACTTGTGCACCAGTGGCAAATCCTTTCCCTTGGCTGAAGCTCTCCCACCCTTAAAAGGGAAAAACAATGTTCTTAAAAGAATTTCAGGGTTTTTTTTATTGTGTAGTTGAAGTCTTAAGGCAAACAGTTTTGCAGAAACCAGTATCAGAAGTACAATTCTTCTATACCTCTAGAACTCTTCTATAAAGGACTGTCACCTTTCACTTCTTAATGCCCACACTTTCAAATCTAAACGCTGCTCAGGAGTTTGTTTTCAGGATCAGTAATTTGGAACTGTGGATGAAACTGGTCAAGCCTCTTCTGTGCTTTGCCAATGCATACTCCTCTTAAGCTCTTGACATTTGTAATAAGTATCCATTTACCAAGCATTATTTAAATACAGTCTTCTGGTTGGACAAGACAGACTGCAAGCCACCATCAAACCCAGGGAAAAGCTATGCAAAATTTAACCTAGAAAGAATTATGTACTTTAATTTGGACCTGATACAGACTGGTTCGTTTCCGACAGTGAGATTTTCTTTGGAGAAAGGGCAAGCAGGAAAGGACAATTATAAATGTACAGCTTCAATGGCTAAACTCTGGACAACACAGCAACAAGCAAGTTGCACATCTCAGCTAATAGAAGAAGCTTTCCACATTGCAGGAGTGCCCTAGCTTTTGAAAACAAAAGGCTTGTGAGGTTTGGATTAGTGTGGCTGGCATAATAAAAGTACAGTGGGAACCTGATTTACTTTTTGGGAAGCAGAATTAACTTCAACGTATCTCCCCTTATTTTTTGGTGCTTACTATCAAGTAGAATCCCCTGTCCATCCCACCAGTTTCCTTCCAAGTTGTCCTTGTAGGAAAGCTTCACTTAGGAATGTGGAAGGTACAGATGGATTGCTTCCATGTTTATTCTTTTATTAGGAATTTGTTTCAGTGAGCACCTCTATCATAACACAGTCTGATTTATGCTTACCTTGCAGGAGGAAAGACAAATGCACTAAACGTTCCACAGAACAAGATGACTTCATGCTTTAAAAGATATTTTTTAAAGGATTTTGGTAGGGGACAAGAATTTGCCCTTAACAGCAAGCTGCAACCCAGAACCCACGTCAGTCCAGTTGACTCAATACATTACAATCTACTGACAAATTCTTATTTCAAAGCTTTTCATTTCAAGAACCACCTTTATGGTTTACATGCATCTTGGGGCCAAGCCAGTCACTTTCTCTGGGGCACTGGCAATCTTCATTCCAGCAGGATCAAGGTGGTGATTGCACTTCATTAAGAGCTGGGATAGAATGCAAAGACTTTTCATTTACCTTTATCTGAGTATCGAGCAGAGGCTTCTGCACTTTCTTTGCAGTAATTGAATTTCAGAGGAGAAATAGATGGTAGAGAGGAACTTGGACAGGAGTGGTGGATCTAAGTTTCATAGAAGGTCCCAAAGCTGCGTTGGAGAAAGGAGCCTTGTATCTAGTAGGCTCACAGTTAAAGACTGCAATGGAAAATCTAGATCAGCTCCACTGAGGGAATTAATTCTTCCTTATACCCCTCAGCACTATGTGCAGAGATAAAGATTTGCCCCTTGATGCTTAGCAGAAGTCTGACTTTTGAGTCAAAACAGTACTGTGTCATCTGGCTGTCTGGGCTAAACAGTGCATGTGGCATCTGCTTGATCTTCTCAAACTAAAGAAATGCTGGAAATAAAGTATGTGCAAATAAAAATAGTTTCAAGAAGAATGCTGATGATAACACCCAGTAGTACCTTGTTGCTTCATGCTTCCAAACGTTCTTAAAAGGCTGCTCATGCCTCACGGGGAAATAGGCAGCACTTTCCGCTTACAAAAATAACTGACACTCCAAATTTCATCCTCCCTAATGCTATTAGGAGAGATACTGGCACATAAACAGGATATACACGTCCAGGAGGCTTTTTGATCAGTAACAGACCCTGATCCCAAGGACACCAGTAGCCCTCGTGCTCCCTTTGTAGCCCAGGGACTGAAGCAAAGGGTCAAAAAGGGAAAAACAACCGTCACGATTATCTGTAGCCAAGATGACTGTAAGGTCTGAGGGCTCAGATTTCAGATGGGAAAATGAGAAGTCCATGACCCACAAAACCCTCAAGCAGTCCAACTTCTATTTTAAAGAGTGAAGGAGAATGCAGGCTCTGTACTCTGTAGAGACACCTGAAAACTAAAAAAAAAAAAAAAAAAAAAAGTGCATTCGGAACCACCTTTCAAGAAAAGCAAGAGCTGTGTTGCATCGTGTGCAAAATAATGTCTTGCCTGCATAACCTCCAACACCATGAAGCAATCGAAAGGGGAAAAAACAAACTATCCAGCAACCCTAGTGAAGAAAAATACTGAATTATTCTTTTTTAAGTCTCCAAGCACCAAAAGAGCTCAGGTAGATCAACAGCAATAAAAAAAACCCAAATGTATGAGAGAGAATCATATGAACCTCTCTGATGATGTGCTTTTCTAAAAATAAACATGGGCACTTATTTTGCCCCTGAACCCAACAAGGTGCATAAGATTGCATTACAGCCTTACAGTCACATTGCAAGATAATGCAGGATGTGAGACAGATTCTCACCTCACGTAAATCAGCACAGCACTGCTGGAGCCACTGCAGTTACTTTGAACAGCCCCAGAGGAGGATCCAGCCACACATTTTTGTGTGATATACACAGCTCACAAGCAGTATGATCAGCTTTATTAAAGCATGTGTTTTTCCAAACGCAACTGTCTCACATGCTTCATTATTCAAATTTTATACTAAAAAAACCAAAACTTGAGATCTCAAGATGCCCTGAGGACCAAACATATTTTAAAGGAAATCAGTTAGAAATAAGGCAACGGGTATTTAAAGTTGGGTTTGTTTGTTTTTTCCCTGCTTGTCCCATTTAATGGGTCAGGAGAGTTAGTAGGTTAAGAAGAGAGTTACAAAGAGGCCCACTGAAACCTTCTTCTCATTCTTCCTGGCTAGATCAGAGGGAAGCTGGTTTGTTTATTTTTTCCTGTTATAACATAGGTCAGAGTATGAAAAAGACTGAGAATCACAGACCTCTTGCTTACAGTCTTTGGGCTCACACATATGACAACACTGGGCAGGAAAGGTTAAGTTCAAAGCAGCTTGCACCTCTAGGGACACTTTGAAGTACTTTAGCATAATCTAAATTCATAAGGACCCCTTTAATGTCTAAGTAAACTAACAAATGCTTTTGGAACAGCCTAGCATCCCCTAAGGAAAAAGAGCTGTGCAGTAATAATCACTGAATTACCCAAATAGTCTAAAAAATAGCCTGATAAAAAAATCCTGTTAGAGCTGCTCCCTTCCTTTGGTAAAGATAATTGCATTTCTTGCTTTCTAAAACTAGCAGCCACCATTTTCCTCCTAAAAAGAGTTACTTTTCAAAGGGAAGTGTCATTCCTGCTAATTACTGACAGACCACCCTGAGGAAGTGCACTCTGTAGGCCTGAACTGTGTTCTTGTGACGATGGGGATGATGCTGTCTCACTCTGGTCCAACCATCAGAGAGCTATGAAGAATTAAAACTCCTCAAGCAGAGAGCACAACCGACATGCTGCATCCTGTTTTGGGGCAAAAATATACTTGAAAAGGAGTTGGATAAGCACCTACTTTGAAAGAAAGATGAGCTCCTTCAGAGCTCCATTGCTGGGTGCTTCATACATGCACGTTTCTAGAAGGAACCGAGGGAATTCTGTTGTATCTCCAGAAGAGAAACAACAGAATATTTCTGTGACCAAATGACCAGCAGCATGCTAAAATTGGGAATGATGTTTCCCCTTAAAATAAACTCCTCTTTGTTGTCAGTACTTACTCATATTTGCTGGAAATAAACAGGGCAACTTCCCACTAACTTGGAACTGTGTTTCTTGAAAAAAAACAGATTACTTAGTGTAAGGAAGTGAAATTAGAGCATAAGTGTCTTATGCTACCACAGGAACATTATTCTACATCCTTAATTCTGTGTCATTTCAGAAGGGATCCAATGACATGACAACATGTGGTCAGGAAGGAAAAATTCCTCTCTTACTATGTACAAGTAGTAAGCAATAGACACTTGGGTTTTTTCCACTTTCTACAAGAGTGTTAATTCATTTAGGACAAGGCAAAGAAGTCATACATCTCAAGCTGTTTCTGAGAGATCAGTGTGATATTTTTTCACTGCTTCTCTCTTACTCAATCCAGTATTTACCCAAACTGGCTAGATGTCAGTACAGCAAGCAAAGCCTCCATCCAGGACACTGGCCAACACCTATTAGATAATAATTGATACAGCAGTCCCAGCAGCCCTCTGCTTTAGACCATAGGATCTGCAAAGCAGGAAGATTTCTTTGCTTTGTGTCTTGCACAGGCAGACACAGGGGGCTGAGAGGATCCTGGTTACTTGTAGGAGGGGCTGAAGACCAGCCCTGGGAGCTAGTCCTGTCAGCAGGGGCTGTCACCTGGACGCATGACACAGGGGACATTGAAGGGGAGGAAAACACAACACAAAGACCAGCTGTGACTAGATCATTGCAAAGTGGTAACTGCAGTGTGAGAGCTATACACAGATCCCTGATGGGATGCTCAGCAGTGATGCAGGGAGACCACATAACAGAGCAGAGCCTTGAGGTGTAAGTGAAACAGACACAGGACACTTTGGATACTTTTCTCCTCTAGGTAACATCAAGGCTTCCACACCTTCCACTGAGGGTGAAAGCAAAAGGCTTTGGTAATAATGGCCTGGATTGGGTTCCCATTTAAAGTGGCCTTTAGAGAAGCAGGAGCATTTAACACGAATGACCAAAGCAGCTGTGCAACTAATTGCAACACTTTGCCCAACATTTTGACAAGTACAGTAAAGACTTTGTAGAGTCAATTATATTCAAGCAAGCTAATAGCTGGGATGGAGGGTTTTATTATTTTTTTTGCTGGAGACAGGCTCCTGATAAATTCAAGAGGAGACTTGTAACTAATTAAATTTTCTGAAGGAGAGAGAGGGCTCTCTGATTTAGCCAGAGACAGTGGCTAAATCAGTAGAAGGACTTTTAAGTGTGCCGGGCTTGCGTGCTCGTACAGTAGCAATCCCCACTGTGCCTGAGCTGTTCAAAGCAGGGAGCACAAACTCTGCCAGATGTCCCGTCCGTCCCACAGCCTAGTGTGAAGCAGCTCTGTCATGTATCCACAATAGTTGTGCAACTCACACACAGTATCAGTGCTGGCATTATGCCCAGACTCAGCCCTGGTCATTCATAAATATGGACAGAACCCAAGTCCTTGATTACAAACACTCTTACAAGCAGTTACGCAAGAGACTGAATAATCCCAGGCTTTCTTCCCAGATACGGCATAATCTTGAGCTATGTAAGAACACAACTCTGCCCTGGCACAGTTCAACATCTCTCTGTACATCAGCCCTTCTCTCCAGCACAGCTTGTAATAATGGGGAAGAGCAAAGCTTACAGAAAAGCTTACAGAAATGTGGCCTCCCACACTAGCACCCCCTCACTTCTGAGCATCCCCTGGATCTCCTGTCTGGCGGCTGTTGTGTGTTCTGTATTTTGCCTTAATGCCAGGATCTCAAGAAAAGAGAAATTATACTGACAGCCTGCTGGGGTGACACAGACTCCAAGGCTGGCAATGTTATGTCAGCAAGACTGTGGCATTTTGAACTCTGGAAAAGAATTTGAGCAGGAGAATGCCCACAGCCAGGTACAGCTGTACAGGAGGCAAAAACGTAGCCCAGAGCAAGTGGATCACCATGGGAAAGTGATCTCTAATCCCACAGTCTCCACCACAGCCCTTCTAATCCATTTCACTATCACATAGGCACTTTACAAGGTTGCTATAAGAACCAGATAGGCAAAAGTCAGAGTTTAAATTTAACAAAGTGTTTCCATCTTTAGTAAAGCAGAAAATAATACCAGCATTCCCCACGGTTACCTAACATCCTCTACTGAAATAGCATTTGCTCAGTGACTTGCTTACACACCTCAGTATTGACTTTCTTCCTTCATTCTCCCGATTTTCCCTTCACTACAACATCTTTGAAGTCCATTTCCTTGACCTGTACTGGACCATGAAACCTCACTCCATGAAAGCTCCCATTGACCCTAGAGAGAGGTCCCCTGGGCACACAAACCTCACTCTGAATTGCAGCAAGACCCAGCTCCAATTTCCTGCACTGCAGCAATTCAAGGTGCTGGCTGATTTAACACCTCAAGAGTCACGTGTGAAAATGTTCTGGCCATCCTTTCCCTGCTATGAATGTGTGTATGTTTTCAATTAGTATGCAAGTAACAGAGCAAGTAAACATGAACTGCTCATCACTTTGCAAGGGGACTTCCCGGTTCCTTTCAAATGTGGCCAGTTCAGAATTTTCTTTGAGAAGTAAGTACTCTATCATCTCTATGCATTGTATCAGAGGACCAGACAACAGCTTTAGGCAGCTTTAGTTATTTCATCCCTGCAGCAACATGCTCCTGACACAGTTTTATAGCACTCTGAGGAGCTCTCCAGCCGTACATCTTCCACGTCTTCAACAGTGGGACAGGAGCACACCTCTCATTCGGGTGTGAGGCTTCTTCCAGTCTTTACAGCCAGCTCACAGCTGCACAATATTAAACACAAAAGTCAATTATCATTCCCTATTGCATTCTATGAAAGAGCAGAATGCAGGTAGCTATTTAAGCCCCCGCATAATACATTTAACCTAGAACAGAGAAAAAATGCATGCTTTGAAATCTATTTTTCTTTGAAAGGTTTCTCCTGTTCTAGATGAGTATTTCACACAGATAATGCCTAGCAGTAGAAATAATTCCTTTCACTCTCATTCTTTATACAAGTTCTGATATAAATCCACATTAGAAATCAATCTGATGAAAGCTCAGGCAGGCACTTCAGAAATGCTCAGCTTTATTTTATTAAAATATAAATAAGTGCTTGTAGCTTTGCTACGAATTTGGACCATGTTTGGCAGTTTAGCTTTGGTGTTATAGTATGTTTAGCAATTTCATTTGGTGGATGATGGGTAACCACAACAAGGAACAAACAAACAGAAGAAGACCAGAGCATTTCAATTACCTAGTTTTGCCATAAAACACCTACAGTCTCAGGCAAAAACAAAAAGCCACCACCATAAAGCAATTTATTTTTCTTCAGCTAAGGGAAATTTTGTGACAGGAAGGAAGCCATTCCCAAAAACTGCCTTTTCCAGACCTTTGTGCACAGTGCAAAAAGCTGCCAGTGCCTAGAGTGACTGTTCTCCTGCTCATCTTTTATGCATGCACTGTGTAAATGCTACATACAAAGTGGGAGAGCCAGCACCGTTTAAAAAACAAGAAGAAAAAGCATATAAAGAAGGTGCTTCAATTCTTTACTTCAGTGTGGCTGCCTGCCTTCCTCAAAAGACAGCCATCTTTCTACTAAGCATGCTTTAAGGATGTGGTCATTATTGCTTACTGTACAAATGAAAAATATTATGAACTCAACTGGACTCCTCCAATGCATTCAAGATTATTCAGTCAGCAACTATATTTTTATGTTTTGTTCAGTAGTCAGCACTCTGGGGCCAGGTTTCCACATCCCACACTAGTCCCAGTGGAAGTGTGTGTGTATATGGAGAGAAATCATCATGGGATCATTTTTGCTTGACTTCACAGGGAGACGTGGTGCCTCTCTGGATGCACTTTGTGTTTCTGATGCCAGTCTGGATGTCTAATCATCTCTAAACTTCCCAGTACAGTCTTTCAAATCATGCTCAGAGGAACACACACAGTGGCACTCCAGGCTGCCTTCCTATTTGTTTTTAAATTCATCTACACTTACAGCTGTGGGAAAAGGAGACCAGTCCTTATACCTGCAGGGAGAGCACTGCAGGCTTCCAGCTCCTGCCAAGCCCTGCAGAAGCCTGGCTCTTTAGCCTGGCCCTGGCTGAGCTCTCACCATTCACCCTCTCTGAGCACTGGCTGCTACTGCTTAGTTTGCAAAGAGTCCTCAAATGAAGCATTAAAAGTCATGCAGGAAAGTTGGAGCAAGCCTGCAAAAATATTTTGATCAAGTTCTGTGCAAGTGGAAAGGCAACAGTGGACAACAGCCAGGAGCCCATGTGCTGTGCCCTGGGCAAGACATAAATCCTCCATCCTGCTCCTCTGCTCTAAGTGGTTCCAGGTCACAGCCATACATCAGAAAACTTTGCTGTTGTGCTCATGGTGTTTAAACTTGGGGGCAGGAAGCAGCTGGGCTCCCATGTATGATCTCATATGGATCTGCATACATATTTCCATGAGAGCATGGTACAGCTTTTAATAGGCCTCATTTCTGCTCCATAGTTACGTTTTCCTGCCTGGGGAAGGAAATACCCTGTGGATTCTGGCACAGGTAGTGGAGAGTTGATGACAGAACATCTCCAGAGGGAATCATTGTGTTGCAGAGATGTCGAGAACCAAACATCTATCCAAAAGCCAGAGAAATAAACACAAGTTCATCCCGGAACAGGTCCATAACATGGGCCGTTTTATGCAGAGATAGAGCCCGTGGCAGACCCGGGTTGTGCACTGGAGGCTTTGCCTTGCCTGCTGAACACCATGGGCTGCATCAGACAGAGAAACACAGGGCACAGGAGACACTGAGGAATTGGTACTAAGAATAGAAATGGGGCATCAATGAGTCTCTTCATGCAAAGCCTGTGAGCCAGGCGGTCCTCTGCCAGCACCCAATGCACAATTCACAGTGACCTCAAGCCACCCTAAAGTCTGTTAGAAGAAAATCTGATCCAGGGCTAGTCCTTAGGCAAAACTTCCAGGAGTGAAAACAGCAAAAATTTCTGTCCTCCCCTCTCCTTCCCTCCCACCAATACCTTTCTGGAATATATTTTTTCTAGAAGTCTTGCTCGCTGCCTCCTTCAGGAGGATTTTTCCCACCCCCAAGTTAGATGGGGCACTATCTCATACATCCTGCATGGTTGTCTTCTCATTAGTTATACCAACAGAGAGGAAAACAGGGCTCTGAGTAAGAAAGAAGGCTGGACAGGTGGATGATGCTAATTTTTATAATCCAACCCCAGAATAATTGAAGTAAACGTAACAAAAAGCTACCCTAACGCCTACATGCGTAGTAACATGCAATATCCAGTAAGCAGCTGTGTTTTCACATCCTTAGATCAAAGAGGCTGCAGAACAAGAAGGTCATGGTTTGGTTACAGTGTCTAAACAATTAAATCAGTGGGTACCACTGGGCCTGTCACTTGATCTCATTACCCTGACCTCACCCGCTCTGGAATTTAGTGACCTTCCCAGATCAATATTTCAGAAATGACTGAAGTCTTTGAGTATGCAGAGATTCTCTCAGCGTTGGCTAAACAATTATATCCATAGTCCAGGAAAAAGAAAAACTTGTTCCCCCTTTCCAGTTAGCATGTATTTCTCAATTTTTCTGGAATACAGCACACACCCGGGAGGGAAACGTGATTTTCCTTTTGCAACTTGAATCAGAGCATTTTTTTAAACTGGAACATTTTGGAGATTTTCAACTTTTTTTTTTTTTTTTTTTTTTTTTTTTCCCCTAACATCAGATTGCTATTGCAGCCTTTCTTACATTTTACCTCTGTAGACATGAAGCCAGGCTCCTCAGCTGTCAACATTTAATCATGTGCAAACCTATTTCCTTTTGCCAACTTTCATTGTAAACTCATGCATGCAAAGAGGAGGAAGCAGGACTCAGTTCATAGCCAACATATTGATACTACTTTGTTTTCTATGCATCTGACACCTGTTTGTCTGGTTCCAGCTCACCAAAAACCCTGCAATAGTTGCATGAATTAAATCGAGTTTCAATCTCCAACATTTTTTTTTTTAATTTTCTTTCTCACAGTAAAATAGCCTACTTTCAAAAAACTTGGCTAAGGCGTCTTCCTTAAAGTTTTATTGGTTCTGCTCCACAAGATTAAACCTGGCAACAAAATCTCAAAGCTTTATAATGAATCCTTCATTATTGGTATTTTTCTGAAAGATGTACAATTGCATAAGGAAGTGGAGTTTGGTCATGGATAAATGGATCTCACTAAAACTTAAATCTAGGTTTGTGGATGCTAGGTAGAACTTAAAACATTCTCAAAGTCCCCAAAATCAATGAGCAAGTGAATACATGTTTATGGCTTAAATAGCAAAAAAGAAAATCAGAGGGGTTAGGGTTCAAAAAATAAATTAAAACCCCTCAAAAATAAATTAAAACCACAAACCAAAAAAAAAAAAACCAAACCACCTTGCACAATATTTTGGAACTTGAATAATGAATTTAAGCATTTAGAATCCTGCAGTTGTTCATTCTGCTTGTGGTGATGGCATGCAAAGCTTTCCTAGACACCTGGAGAGATAACACTCAGCCCCAGCAGCAACACATCATCAACCACATCCCTCAGAGATGGCCAGATGGTTGCCTCAGCAAAGAGACAGGGCTCTAAAAAGCAAGAGCTTGCACCAGTGAAAAGTCTCCTATTCTCCGAGAGATGCATATTCTGCCAGATCTGTAAAAGGTTCCCCCTGATACTTCTGTTCCCAGTGTTCACACACTTGAACAGTAGGGATGACAATTATTTAGGAAATTTGGATGTTGCCAGGGCATTCTGTGGAAGAGCAGTGATATTTCTACTGCAAAATATGCTTGCCAAGCCTACCTACAATGCTGAGATATATGACTGAATGCTGGAAATCCTTCTGGGAGTGCCATATAGATTTGTCTTCTCCAAGTTAAAGTATATAAAGTGAATTTATTCTGCTCTGTATTTCAGAGTTCACTTCAATTGTGGAGTTCAGTGGTGCTGCTCTTGCTTTACAGAAAGGTAATAAAGATCATAATCAAGATTACTATGTTCCTAAGGTATTTCTTACTTGGTTTTGTTACGAAAGGTATATTCCTCCCATCACAAGGGCATGCATAGTTAGATAGCACATCGTGTAAAGATTATTTCTCCTGATGCAGCTGCCTCTCACTGTATCTGGAGCATTTGAACACCCTTACAGACAAAATATGAACAACAAAACATTCTTCATAGATGAAAAATAATTTAAAAGCATCCATTTAACTTGCATTTGACAGTTAGAAGAATGCTGGTTGCTTGCCTGCTTTCAGGTAGTGAGGTTAATGGCCCTTCAAAAACAACTCCAAAATATGCTGTGGTGACATAACATAAATACTGTGGGCTGTGAGTTCCCTTTTAATTGCTTTTTGGTAGTCAGCACAAAGGGATATGGAAGCTTGAGGAATTTATCTCCTCTTCTTCCTCTTGTGCACGCACATTCAAGTGCCATGCTTCATATACTGAAGCAAAGCCAGAACTGTACACACATTTACCTGTGGCACTGCTCAACTCCCTGTTCTGTCCTGGGATTCCTCACCCAAATCACAAATATTTAGTGGCTAAAAACCAAAATAACAATCATTTAGATGCATATCCAAACTTATGGACTCATATTTATCCTGTAAATAATCTGTAAAAGTCTGAGGTGAAGAAAAATAAGCTCAATGTGAAGAGCACAACTAAACTAATGGAAAGAATAACTTTTATCTAAGTGTTCCTTGTAATACTGAAAGATAAAGGAAGTGGGTGAACAACCATTTGTTAGAAGCACATCTGTTAAAAGATGAATTTGCAGGAATTAGTGTTTTACACAATCTTCTAAGGCCAAATTTCCAGCTTCAGTTTACGCTCACCCTCACCAGAATATGACTTCAACCAATCTTCTAAACCATAAGTGATTTTATATCTTATTCTGAAACACAGTCAAGATGAAACATATAATAAATTCAGGTGCTGAAGAAACAGTAAGACCACAAATGATGCATCAGCTGTGACTCTGGCTGAGGACAATCCCAATTTGTTCTCTGCTTCTCCAAAAAGATGTAGTCTTTACTGAAGTTGTGGCCCTAGTTACTAGGCCTCCTCTAATTTGATTTATTTCTAGATACAGCATACACAAAAATATTTTTAAAAGAGAGAGAGAGTTGCTCATAGGAAATGTAAACAACAGCCAGGAAGGAAATCATTGTTTCCCATTAGCTCTGATGTACAAATCCTAGATTTAAAGTGAAATTACAAAAAATATGGATCACGCATAGTTTCCATCTAAGAAAAAGAAGTCAGTTTTTCTGAATGTTGCAGTTTAAAAGTTGAATGCATCCATCTTGGGACAAGTACCCTATAATATCTTGAGACAATATTCCCTATAATTTTTGAGGGCTGCTAAGGATACCTCTGTTAAGTTATCCTTATATATATATCTATATGTATATGTGTGTGTGTATATATATATATATATGGTTTCATAAGCCATTCAGGGAGAGGAAGCCTAGTGTGAACAAGTTCAAAAGCAATAAAGCCTCTGAAAACAACTAATTGGACAAAATCCCCTAATAAAAGCATGGCAATCAGTGTCTGTCAATTGGCTGAAGCAAAGTGGCCAGTGGATATCTCGGAAGGGACCTGGACGCAGGAACTGTGGCCTGGTTGGCCACTAGGCAAGCGCTTTGGGCATGCTGAGGAGGTGTGCAAGAGGACAGGCAGGCATGATCCGGCTGGGCAAGATTAGGTAAACATGAAAATCATATAACATGATTGCATAAATCACACCACTGACAATATCCATCCGTTGTCAGCCTGAGCATTCAGAGTTTCACCAACCTTGTGCAGATCCTCAGCTGAACAACCAGGCATGGCCCACTGCAATCTGGTCCTGGGGCTCTCATCACCTGTGTTACCTGCAGCCACCTAAGTGAAATGCTTTTCTGAGATGAAGGGAATACAGCCTAGCACTTACCTTGGATCCTGACTGGATCAGCAGCACGGGCACTTGGTGTCTTCACCAGGGAGACAAAAAACATCACCATAGGAGGATTGGCTTTGATGGGTTGAAGCTCATTGCCTCATCTCTGCAGATGGAAGCACTGAGCTCTGAGCTTGGGATGTTTAAACAAACTCCTGCTCAAACATGGACTCCTAGATCTCCCAAGTCAGTAGTGACATGAAGTCCCCCTCCTTCAACAGTTTTAACAGCTTGTACAAAAGAAAAAAAAAACACAACAAGCAAGGGTCTTAGGCCACCATTTAGCACCTGGTTACACTTTAGCTCAGTTTCAGGCAGAAACTGCTAGAGCTCAAGGGTCAAGACAGAGTGTGAGGAAAGCAGTAATTGATTAATTGGTCCTTCATAGATCTTTTAATATCCAGGCCTCAGAAATTCTGCAATACCTATGGGCTGCTGCCTAGATTCAGTGTGACAGGACTCAGTGATGTGATTTTGTCAATAAGTACACACACTTCATGCTTACTTGCTTTACTTAAAGTACAAATCATAAATATTTGTATGTCACAAATTCCCCCACATTGAACCTTCATGGCTGCCAAGCAGCATGCCTGCAGAACAGAACAAGGAGGGCTATAATTTTCTTTTCTTGATTTTGTTATTTGACCTTCAGTTTTTCAGTTGTCCTTGGATCAGTCTGGAACTAAATATAGTCCTTTCAGCATTATTTATATGTTTAACCCAAAGCTACCCACGTGTGTCAAGGGACTATCCTAGCACTGTTCTAAATTATTTTAACAGCTTATTTTAAATTGGAAAACGTGGGGTTTGAAAAACCATTGTCAATTAATTATGATTCCACAAACTCCTACCAACTCTCTTGTGTTTTGTAACCGTTTGCTCACGGCCTAAAAGACAAAGCCTCCAACTTGCTCAGAGAAAGCTCTTGAAACTGTCCAGCTTTTGAAAACACTGACTGATCTTTAAATTAACACATTGATAATGATTTTGGCCACCAGCTATTTACAAATGCAATTCAATTTGCAAACAAAAAAACCCCATAGATGGATCAGCTACATCCTTGGGGATCAACAGTCATCAGAGCTGAAACGTCCCTTAGTGCACTGTATCTCCACAAACTACTTGGAATAGGAATGAAAATCCACCATATACAATTGAAAATCATAGATGTCTGAATACATGCAATAGTTCCTTCTGTGCTGAGCAATACATTTTTCAGTGCAAAGGTCTTCACCAAGCAAGGAAAAGACAAAAAAGCTATTATAACGTTTATAATGATTTCAAAACCTTGAGAAAGGACATTTTTTGCCCCAGGTAGTGATTCTGTGGTATGTTTAGCAGCTACAGAGCTAACCAAAACAACAAAAAGGTAGGTGGGCGGCCATATGGATGGGCACACATAGGTGCACACAATTTCTACTACGTAAGAGCAATTTCCCCTATCTCATCACAATCCTGCAAACAGCATCAATTTTCCTTTATTTACATAACCAGTGTGAACAACTTCAGAGAAGGATTTACGGTGCAGACTGGGTTTCTGTGTGGGTTGCTCTTTTACTCTATCCATATTATGTTTAACAGTGTTTTTCAGTCAGAAGAATGTCCGTGTGAAAGTTGAAAGGTGAGAGAATTATTTCTAACTGTTCTCTGGTAAGAAATAAAAAACACAAAGAAAACAAAAACCAAACAAAAAACACTAACAAACAACTCTGCTTTATCACTGATCTAAGGAATGCAAGCCACATTCAGCCTATGAATTTAAAGGGCTTGCACTAGTACATCAGCTTACAGCAGTTATTCAAGAGTTCAAAATTTCTCGGATAATGAATGAGGCAAGTTGTCCACATAAACTTTACCACAATGTTTTTAAAGTTTACAGTAAGCTCTATAACTTAGCACAAAATAGTGTCACCCAGAAAAACAACCAGCCATTGCCACCAACATCTGGGACATCTAAAGCTATGTTTCAGCACTCACCTTTCATTTCCTTAAAGGTCTGAGTTTGACCTCCATAGAAGCCTAAATGTTCATTGCTTTGGGAAATACATTCTTACACACCAGTTTTAAAAAGCTGATTTGTATGCACTTGGCAGTTGGTGAAATGTCTACTGATCTTTTCTTGCTGGTCCCTAACTTTACCAGGGCAATTGCACAAAGTGAATGTAATTGAGATCTCAAGTGAGTATTTTAATGATACAGTGAATCAAGGCTTAGGGCAAGAAGCCTGTGATCAAAACCATCCCAGCCACATCACCCAAAACGTTGGTCAGCTCTGTTAACTTGAATTTGTTAATATGGAAAAGTGAACTTTGAACTAGATCAGGTACAGCCTGTCCTTCTCCCAGTAGCATAGCAGGTATGGAATACATTACTTGCACTCCAATTAATTAAATCAAAATTGTCTCGTGTGCCCATCCTAATCCAGATCAGCTCTGCCTGGAGAACAATCCTGTCCTGATGAGCATCAACCCACAGCCCAAGTGCCACAAGGACAGATGCTAGAGGAGGGGGGAGAGACCACGGCTTTTCAAAAACACAGAACAACATATCAGCCACAGAATGAAGATATACAAGGCAAACCCAAGGTGGTGTCATAAAATATATTCAGGGTCAATAGTTAATGTCCCTGTTATAAAAGTTCTATTGGTTTTACCCAAGGTTATTTCCTTAGCTGACAGAAGTCATTTGGCTAGAGATGGGATAAGGGAGTTGCTTTTGGGACACAGTGTGATGTATCCAGGGATCAGATCAGATCAGTTATGTTCAGATGCTTTTTTAGAAGCTGTTTGTTCAAGTCACTTGCTAAAAATCACTATATATAAATATAAACTTATACTTAAGTTTATTGTTATACATTTGTTTGTCTACACATACATGTACATTTACAGGGTATTTACATAAAAGCTCTCTGGAGCTTTTTTGATGAGAAACCACAGTATTTCCCTTCAGTTCTAAACTATGCTTTATCAAGATGACCAGAAGGATTGTTGCCAAATTTTACTGCCTTCCTGCCTCTCTGCTAGCTCCAAGTTCCTCTATTATCTCAGAGGCTACTGACTATTTATGGCAAAAAGACAGTCCATTAACCTATCAATGCTCAAACTTCCATCACCTTTCCCTGCCCCTACAAGGATAAATACTACTCCCCCAGGCCTCAGTTTAGGAACATCTGGATAAGCTACTCTCCTCCTATACAGAGGCACAGCTCAGGAGAGGGAGATGTGCAGAAGGATGCTGCTGGGATAAGAGACACCTCCAGCTACATCTCTGCCAAAGGCTGACCTGCAACTGCTTCCAAGCACTGTGCACTTTTTCTTCCAGCTTCTTATCCAGTACCCTTTGCTCTTTACTCTATGTGATCCATCTCTCACAGTGCTGCTGGGTCTTAGCCCTTCTCCCTCCACAGCTTTTGGCCTCTCAACAGCTCACCACAGCCAAAAACAAACAAACAAACAAACAAAAAACAAACAAACAAAGAAAAAAAACCACAAAAACACACAAAAAGAACCCCAAAAAACAAACAAAAAAAATATTAAAAAAAAAAAAGGAAAATATGAGATGTCTTCAAACAAGGGCTTCCAACAGTCTGGAGGTGGCATTTCTCATTGACTTCTACTGGACTCCTTCCTGCAACAGGTTTGAGCCTGGCCCCAAAGCCACTGCAGTACTGGAGAGGAACTCCTCAGCAACACAGGGACACACAGAAGCACAAACAGGGTAGCAAGTTCTAAACAAGCATTTCGGCTGTACTGTTACCCCCTCCCATGTTTATTATGCACCTAGACTCACTCAGATCATTTCTGCCCCTCATCCTCCCATGGCAATAGTCCAAACCCACTCAGAGTAAAGACCCAGCAGCTGTGACTGCAAAGGTCCTCCAGTATATTCTCTTACATTGCTAAGCTATATGCTATTAAACCAAAAATCTCATCTTTCTTTGTAATTTTATTATTAAAGGATTGTAAAAGAAAAAAATAAGTTATATTTTGGGTTTGTTTTTTTTTTTAAGATAGAGCTGCCACTATCTGGAGGAACCCTGTGTTTTGCATACACAGAAAGGCATACAAGTATTTCATATGGTGCATTGCTAGCTGCACAGAATAGAAAGCAGCTGGAGGAAAATGGCTATAGAGAAATGGTTCTCCTGGGCATCATCTGTTGATTTGTTTTGTTTATAGAAGGAATGAGATTTTTATCTCTGCTCAAAATATAAAATGGCACTGAGCTCAGATCTTAGTTATGCTCTCACTCTGGAACATAAATAAGAAGGTGGGGAGAGAAGAGAGAAAAGGCTTCACTGCATAAAATCCCTAGAAATGTCAAAAATTAAATAAAAAATGTCCATCAGCAACATAGTCAGGGTTTGAAAGAGGAAATGAGTCACCAGCTATCATGGAAACAAGGGTGTCCTTTACATACTTGTTAATATTTTGCTTCTTCCAAAGCTGAGAATGCAGGTTAGGGACAAACTACTTAAATCCCAGTCTCAAATCCCAAGCTTAGTCCTGGCAGGATGAAGATCCTTACACTGTAAATCCACCAGGCCTTATGAGATGCATGACCTGCAAAGGCACAGATCCTTACAGTCCTTCCATCATCTTGTGTCCACAGCTGATACTCCAAGCTCACACTGCAGCCTTGCTCTGGGAAGCTCCTCGCTCCTCTGTGCCTGACACCCAAGATCTGAGGATCTCTTTCATTTAACAACAGGGCTTTGTGTTCTAGGAGAACACCAGATCACTGGTTTTGCACTCAAGTTGACAGCACTTCCATTTGTAATCAGCAAAAGTCATACCTCAGAAAAGGAAATTAATTGTGAAACCACTAATTAATTAACTACTGCTAATAATGTTAACTTTCTGAAGCTTAAAAACATAACCACTGTGAATGGTATCCCAACTGTGAGAAATTACCTGAAGTCTGAAATTTTCTAGTAGACTAACAAAATTTAAAATACTATTCATCTGAGATCTGAAAGATTCAAGGTCTGTTGCCATAGCTAGGAATAGTTATCACAAAACTGAGCATCCTTTATCTTCATACCACCTATTCTTAGCTCTTAAGAGGAGATGAGAGAGCAGACGTATCTAGAAATGGAGGCATCTGAACATCACTACAGAACAGAGCTGCTTCATTAGAAGCAGAATGGATCTGAAGTCTTTTCTGAATCTCCAAGGGGTATTAGCTCTTCTTAAAACTGTATTCTCTCACTCAGCCAGAGCTCTGACCTGACCAGCTACTGAGGAAATATTTGGGCAGCCCAGAGTCCCATGCTGGCCACAATACACCATACCTTTCAGAGATATGAAACAATCCAGAAGATCAGTACTACACTCACTAAAATTTATCCTAAAATAAACAAACAACATACAGTATAAACATACAGTCTTCCTACCATGAAGCTTATACTGAGGTCTCCCTGGAAGAAATTGCTGGACTTCAGACCATCATGAGTATTTCAGGTCTTAAAACAGGTTTGTTGAAGTCTTTGGAGAGCAAACAGATGGTATTGGAAACAAATCCTTGCAGTCCTGACCACCTCTCTCTCTGTCCCTCATGCTAGCATGCAACACACTGAAGATTCCTTAGCTGCTCCTTCCTCTCCCAGAGTGGCTGTATTTCATGTCTTTCCCACATTTCAAACCACGTGCCTTGATGACCTCTTCATCTTGTTATAGCTCTACTGAGAGGGTATTTACATAAAAGCTCTTTGGAGCTTTTTGGATGAGAAACCACAAACATGCATGCACAGATTACATCAGATTTATTGCTACTGAGTAAGTTAAAAGAACGCTTAAGGTTACAGGTTCAAAACTGCCAGTAGTTCTCATCCAAGAGCATTCATACAGCAGGAGCTTGTGACCATACAGTTACCAGATACCCACCTCCTCCAGCATCCAGTGTCTTCTAATCCTTTCCGTACTCCTCAATTTCTAACAAGTATCACAAGGTTCCTAGTAGCCAAAAGTAACTGTTATTTCTAAAGAAGTAGATTTCACTTTGTCACATACAGCCCCTGCCCCATGCCTTACTCCTAACATACATTTCAAATCAATTCCTTCCATCCAGCCTCACTGTTGCCAAACATGCTTGACCTCAATCTGTACTGACCTACTTCAAATTTATATGGAGTTATAGCCTTCTGTTCCCACTCATCTTCCCAGTCCTTTTCTAGCAGTTTCTGGAGAAGTTTCCAACTCCTTTCCTATCCAAGAAACAAACCAATGTAACATATTTGCCCTTTTCCTTAATAAATTTGACCACCAACCTCACAGGTTCTGAAGAACTGGGAAAGAAGGGACTGGCCAAGGAGGAAACTACCAGAGGAATAGATACAGAGAATCTATCACATGTCAGATGGCCCCTGCTCTAAAACTCCAGTATCCTTATTAACCTGCACAGTCATTCCAGCCATACAAAATTTATGCAAAATAAACACACAGATTTGTCACCAGTGTAAGTAGTGGCACAGAAAGAAAGGGAATGGAGAGACAGATGTTGAGCACAAATTTCTCAAGGTCCTCCACTATTCCTGTGAAAATGAAGTAAATACATTTCCAGAGCCAAGCCAGAAAATACTTTGAGGTCTTTCTGCTGGATGTTTCTGAGCAGTTAGCACATGCTGAGCTCATGGAACAATAAACTCCTTTTGATGGGGGGAAAAAAAAAGTCAAAAACAAACCTAGGGAGATAACAGATAGAAAAATCCATCTAAAGGTTTTGGGTATGTCAAGGAGAACTGATAAAAGACAATCTCTTGGTAATATGTCAATATTTTATTTTAAAATAGTTTTCAGACAGCTCTATTAAATACTGTATAAAATTCCCTACAAAAGAACAAGGTATGGTAATCATATGCATTAATTACCTGTGAGACTAAAATAAGGACAAAACACACGAAGCATTGTTATCAACCAAGCCTGATGCAAAGACAAAAAGGAGTGAAGAATAACTAGAGCTGAGCTATGTTTATCAGGAGAACCAAAGTGCTGTAATATCTTTTGAGGACATTACAGAAAATTCAACTCTAAAGCTGCAAAAAAACTTATGAAAAACTGTTACACTTCTCAAAAAAAAAAAACAAACAAAAAAGACCAAACCACCTTTGTTCACTTAAAAGCAGCATAGTCAGGGCACTGAGTGGGCTTCGTTCTGGATGACCAAATCTACCTTTTTTTTCACAGAGAAAGAAAGTCTTTAGTAATCTGTGGTGTGGCACTTTTCCAAATTATAATTCAGTATCTTACTCTGCTCTTTCTCAGGCTCACCTAGAGATGCTTGATTTAGCTCAAAGAGAAGGCCACATATTGCACAGCTGTGGGATCAAATTGTTTGACACTTTAGTGGGAATTCCAGATCTCCTTGATGTAAAGCTGTGTGACAAAGACGATTTGGAATCTGTTGGTTTTTTTCTGTCATCAACAGCAATTTGCAGGTCTATTCTGTCATCCTACTACTAGCTTTCATAAGCCATTTAGATGAAGAGAAGGGAAACAGAATGACATCCACTGACATAATGGTGATTTTAGGGGGAAAAAACCAAATGGGTCTATAGAATACTAAAAACAAAACAAAACATCCCTGCTTTCTGGCCCTGTAAACCTGATGCAGGGTTCAGTGCAAACTGAGAAGCTACAAGGTAGTAGCAAAACTCATAACATGAGTGCCTAGCTCCAAGGTCAGCCACGACTGTCAGAGGGCTATGCAAGACCCATGGGCACTCAGCAGGCAGAGCCCCACAGCAGAGCAGAAGAACCAGACCCTGAGCACTCACTGTCTGGGAGCTTCTGCCATCAGGGGAAACAATCATGCTTTAACATCCAAGGATTAGGATGCCTCTCTGAACCTTTCAACGGGAGCCTGACATGAGAGCCAAGCTGTACAGCTCAGCACTGGTGAGGCCACACCACAAATACTGTGTTCAGTTTTGGGCCCTCCACTACATGAAGGTCATGGAGATGCTGGAGCTTGTCCAGAGGAAGAGCAAACAAATCTGGTGAAGGGTCTGGAACACAAGACTTGTGAGGAGTGTCTGGGGGAACTAGGGTTGTTTAGTCTGGAGAAAAGGAGGCTGAGGGAAGACCCTATAGGTCTCTACAACTACCTGAAAGGAGGTGGTAGCAAGGTAGGGGTTGGTCTCTTCTCCCAAATAACAAGTGATAGAGCAAGAGGAAATGTCCTCAGGTTGCACCAGAGGAGGCTTAGATTAGATGTTATGAAAAATTTCTTTACTAAAAAGGTTGTCAGGCACTGGAGCAGGCTGCTCAGGGAAGAAGTGTAGTCACCATCCCTGGAAGTATTTAAAAGCTGTGTAGATGTGGTACTTAGGGACATGGTTTAGTGGTGGACTTGGCAGCACTTGATTATTGGTTGGACTTGATGACTTTAAAGGTCTTTTCCAACCTAAATAATTCCATGATTCTATCATTTCTATGGATGTATGTTGGTGCCCTGTACCCAAGCCTGTTTCCAGCCACAGGGGTTCTTGCAGCCCTTTCCCTTTGATGGCAGCAGTGATAACTGGAAGTTTGGGCCTACCCACACAGGTGATGCTCCTTTTCTGAAAGGATCCAAGTTTTGTACTCTGTGATACTGGATGTGTCTGGGGGCCTTATCTGGATGCCTTAGGGAGAACAACCCTATAACTGCACTCAAATCATAAGCCTAGATTTCTAGAAATCAAACACTACCAAACAAAATTTTAAAATTTTGTAAATACTGGGGGTTTTGAGAAGCAAAAAATGGTGCAAGATCTAGTTTTAGGTGGCATCTAGTTGGGAAAAAAAAGAACTGGAAAAAATAAAAAAAACAACCAAACAAAGTACCTGAGATCTATTTGTTCTCAGTTTTGCCTAACTCAAGCAAAGTTCTGCAAAATCAGAATGAAGTTTTTATGTGGAGACAAATTATCTCTCAGCTTCATTTTTGCTGAGAGTCCTTTCCAAAACCACACATGTAAAGTAATGCCAAGCGAGCAATAGTATCCAAGACTAACTTCAGATGTGGTCTAATACTGTTATGCTATCAACTGATGAACTCTAATAATGCTGTACCCCATATCTAAGTATTCCCTGCATTTGTATTCCCATGCAAATGTCTAGTTTAGTTTTCATTCTTTTTGACCAGAGGCTGCAAATTCTTTGGCACATTTGGGTTGACTTGTTATGCAGTGGGTGAACAGCATCAAGATCCTTTGGAACCCAAATCTCTCAATCCCTCCATATGTTTCTGTAACACAAGTGATCATAATATTATTTCTTGGTAAAAACAGCATCTTTCTGAATGATTTAACTTTATAGAAACAGAAAACAACACCACATAGGACATATGTTTTTCTATGCCTGAAAGCATGCAATTAGACCTGTATCTTACAAACATAAACAAATACCTCCCATCCAACCTCCATGTTTCTAAAAAAACCTAGGTTTGTTTAGACAAGGGGTTGATAATCCAGTTTGAACACAGGTATCTGAATGCTGTGACAGCTTCTTCATAATGCTAAGCTTATGGTACATTAAACTTTAAAGCAAGATAAACTCCTGCTTTCATTTTATCAAACATTTTCCCAGACAGCAAAAAGAAAGACACAAAGCAATGTTTGCAGCTACAACCAAGCACAGTATACCCAGCTCAGTGTATGTTTGAAATGAAAGTGAACAATAACTTGCATAGATATACTACTGTTTTTCAGTAGAGAATATCACTAGGATTTGTGAATGTTAACCTTATTCATCCCTTAAGTGTTTGTTTTTATTTCAGGCCTGAAAAAAAACTTGAGATTCACAGAGATTAAGCAAATACAGAAAGCAGTCCTTGGAATGGAGAAAGAAAGTGCTCTTTAACAAAACTGGTCTAATGATCACTTTGGCTACTAGAAATCACAGTAGGTCAGGGGGACATAGGCAGGAGATTTTTTAAGAGTGCTCAGAGCTGAGCCACTGGTATTAGTGAGCTTTATGACTTAGCCAGCTTATGCCTTACTGTTGTCAAAATAGCAGCATTTTCACTCTCCATCCCAATAGTAATGAGGAAGCCACAGCCTCCAAAGAATCTGTGGGAAGAGATTTTGTCCTACTGAGAGAAAGCACTAAGGATGGCGAGGGAAGCAGACAGCTAAGTTCTTCAGGAATGAAGGAAAGCAAGCAGGCTTGAGCACATAGAATCATAGAATAGTTTGAGTTGGTAGAGACCTTTAAAGGTCATTTAGTCCAATGTCCCTTGCAATGAGCTTTAATATCAGTTAATTTAATAGAACTTAAGGTCATGTGAAGGATAAATAAACATGGAGAGATTATGTTGGCTGAATTTTCCACTGACTCAAAATTGACACAATGAACTACAAGCAATGCCTTCATATTACACAGATGACAATGTATGAGAAATCAGAAGTGTGCTACTAGAGGATTTGTTACAAAGTTATTGATGATTGTCATTGTACCATAAATAATAGTCTAAATCATCCAAGTTTCCTCTTAAGATATGCATCTTCTCTAGAAGTTTGTTTTTATGCAGCTATAGCCCCTCCTCCCTTTCTCAGTCAGCCCTTGCTTCTCTGCCTGCTTCATGTGACCTCACCTTACCCAAAAATGTGAAGACATTGGTCTTATCACAGCTTCACAAGATACCACCCGACAGCTGAACTGTGATAAATCACAGCTGGTCTTACAATACACACTCTAACAGCCACTGAGGCTCAGCTGACAGGCAGCAGCTCAAGGCCATAGTTTAAAATCAGAGTAGCCCCACCCACAAAAATCATGCTAAGGAAAATAGCTTAGTAACACTTTACTTGCTATCCCCATTTTATGTTTCTAGTTAGATCTACCAACTCTCTTCTTTACCTGCAAATGCCTTCTGTTTAGCCTGTAAGCCTTTTACAACCATCAAGGTAGACAACCTTGCCTGTTGTTTGCAATACAAACCAGCAATTCTTTCTCCTCCTCCCCCCCTCTGGAAAGAAACAGCACTGGCAGAAAAAGCTAGAAAAAGAAGAATTCAGAAGTGATTAAAAAATGAGAATAAAGCTTAGAATGCAAGCATCAAAGGAATTTGAAGAGCTATTACTTTATAATTATTCCTGCCATAGATGACACTTGAGTTTTCTGACTCCTAGAAGAGCCAGACAATTGGGTATGCAACAAGAGCATAATAAAAACATTCTCTATAATTAGCAACCTGCATTTCTATTAGCAACCCTTTAGATAGTCTTTAAATAATTCCTCAAACCCAAGGTTTCAGCCATGAAGGAAGCTGTGAGCATGCATTGGTTTTGACTCATTCACCTAAAAAACTTTATAGAGTCTCATGAATAGATTGACAAGTTTGAACAACAACCACCACCCTTGCAGATATGCACCAATCATTAACCTTGTAGGTTCAGTCACTGCACTTTATTGAAATAAATGAATCTGAATAGCACAGCCAGCAGGCAAACCAACCAACAGCCCACAGATGTGTTCCAGAACATTTTATTCTGAGTTTAAGAAACACCAGCTTCCCATCAGTCACTTTAGGCACCCATATTTAACAAGCTACTTAAAATCAACCTGTGTCTGTAGATCAATAAGACTGGTTAGTAATAATCATTGGCAGGTAAGAGTATAAAACACTTTCCCTTATAAAACTCCAGCTTCCTTTCCTTGATGCCTTCACTGAACTTGCCTTCAGCTAGGAAAGGAGAAACAATGAGTGAATCATCTCTACTGTAAGACAATTTCCCACCTCGCTCCCAAATTAGACTTTTTGAAATGTATATAGTAGGCACTCAATCAAGCAGCTGAATGTCCACAGCCACGAGCCTCATTTAACTTTGACTTCAGTCTGCAATTAGAGGTAGGTTTGTTTATGGTAAGCCCACACTCTGCACCAAACTGCCATGTTCAGTTCAGGGAGAGGAACAGCTTTCTTTAAACTGAAACAGAAAGTGAGGCTCTGGGAAAATATGCATCAGAATGTACCCTACATTTATTTACATGGAGCCATTCTGTGTCTTCAGAGACCTCAGCACACCTTGACATGCACTACAAGGAAGCACCAGGCCCTTTCAGCTGTCTCATAAACAGCCAGATCTCATCAGTCAATCTCTTGCACTTCTGAACTGTGAATGAGCCTTTGCCCTTCCCCTCATCTCCTTAAGTTTACTGAGATCCACAGCTAAACAGCATGCTTTTACTGAAACATTTACTGTTGCCATTCTTTTCCCCGTTAAAATACAAAGGGAGAGGGAGTTGGACCTTTGTGATCATTTGGGCAGATCTTTTTAAGAAAGTCTACTTGAGATGGCAACACACGTCAAATATTAGCTTGACAAAAAAAGAGCCTTTTTTAGTCTCTCTAGATCCTCCTTTGACATGCAAGGAAGTTGAACAAAGCTCAACAGGGTCAAAGAATGAAGAAACAGATACAGAAATTATCCATAATTTAGTCTTTTATAATTGTGCTAAATCCGTGGTGCCATCACCAATTCTCTTCTAGATTAGCTTCAGGTTTTCATCAGGGGTTCTTTTTCTACCACTGTCCCTGAAACTTTCTTGAGCACATGGAAAAAACATCAGTTGACTGGAAAGCAGTCTTTGAAAAGGTATTAGAGTAAAAGCAATTAGAAAAGCACTCCCAGTTCGGCTAATTTAATTTCTGAAATAAATTATCTGGGCAGAGAGGGGTTTTTCCTTATTTTAGCACAGTTCACTGCAATGCCTACTGTGCTTACCATTAGGGCTGCTATTATTCTGATTTGTGTCCACTACTCAGCATGGAAAGAACAAGAGAGGAAAATAAAGCAGCAGTGAAAGTGTCTGTTAACTTAAGCCAAGAAACCAGGCAAGGGGCAAGAGTGCAGCATAGTACAGAGAAGCCAAGACCCTGCAACAAGTATTCTGTTTCTTTCTGGACAGCAACAATGTTTCTGCCACCTACAGACACCAACAATAAAAGTTCTTGATTTTTAAAGACAATTTTTCTTAGTGGTTTGCTGGGAAAGCCCTTAGGAGGAAACATTGCAAGCAAAGAATTTACTAAGAAGCATAATGAGTTTTGTAAGCATTTGTTTCAGTTTCTCCACCCAAACCAGCCCCTTCACATCCCTTCTAGCCAATTGTCTTCCAGTTTCACCTTAAGAATAAAAGATTCTATAGATGTTGAGGGAGCTTCATCAGGCTTTCTGTCTAATATGCAGTCCATCTCATCCTTATCACTTACCAATACAGCAGGACCAGGAAGACCACCAGCAAAGCCACAGTGATGGTTGTACTATTCATTTCTATGGAGGCAAATGCCAGGAGATTTACAGGCTCCATTTTCCTCCACCACAGCTCCAGGCTCGAGTGATGTGAATGTGTGTCCAGGGGAAAGTTTCCTCAAGAGCTGATAAAGCCTTCCACAGCTATATGAATGACATCTGCAACAAAACAGGAACCAAGAGAGCATAAACACATCAAGTCAAGCACAAACTGCAAATTTTCCCTGTTCTCATTGACTGCACACTCTGAGAAAGAATTTTAAGGTTCCCTGTATGACAGGATGTAGCAATTTCCCCCCTTTCTGCTGTTGTTGACTATCATGCCAGTAAATATTTACATAGTCACTGCTTGAGACATCAATTCTGTTGGATAAGGTCTTAGGCATCAAGTATGGGGAAACAGGAAAAAGTCTGGGCAAAAAAAATGTGGGGGAAGAGAGCCTGACCATGAAACAGATCATGGAAGAATAATAGTAAGATCCTTCAGGGGTATCCTGGCATACAGACAGTGGCATTCTCTGAAGTAACCAAAATACAGCATTTCTGCAACATAGAACTTCGTTAGCACTTAAATCTCCAAACTGTTTATAACTTAAGAGAATGGAACCAAGTAATCTTTAAGTTATCACAACTAAAAGGAAGAATTAGGGGAAAATTCCTCTAATATGACTACTAGAACACATATGTATCTAAAGACAAACTAATTAGCAGGAAAAACCAACTGTAAAACAAAGGTCCATAATTCAGTATCTGCCACACTGGTCACCCCACACAGACAGAACTGCTTGGTTGTGTCATCTCAGGTTCATAAGGACCACAGAAAGTTTTCCTGGCTCAATGCAGTGCCCTCTTGGAGGTACCACTAGCCAGCCTCTCTGGAGATACTTTGGCTACACTGTGCTTCTTGTATCAGGGTTTACTTCGGTATGGACACATCCACTAACTCCACATTGTGCCACAATCAAGCTGTCACACTCCCCCCAACAACTTGCACATGAACAGCTAAGTTTTGAGTAGTTCAGGAAATAGTTTGTCCATAGCATAGGAATTCCTTGGTTTTCTTCCATATGTTCCCACCTGCAAACCTCAACCACATTTCAAGCACCTGTCCCAGTCCAATTAAAAAAATCAACCCCAAAGGAAACCTTGAACCATTTATATGAGAGAAGACCACAAACCTATTACACACAAAGTTACCAGATGCCATTATTAAAAAAATAATCTCCATGATTACAGCAGCAGCAGCTTGCAAACAAACACTCTTGCATATGACAAAATTCCCCAAACTGTCTGGTACTGTTTGTTATTCAAGAAACTAGAAATACTCCTATGTACAGCAGCCTTCCCACTCTCCCTAAACAACCTATTTGAAAGGTAAGGAAGTCAAAGCTACACAAAAAGTTAGGTTTCTGAATTATACAAGAACCTTGAGAAACAGATAATCTGCAACATCTGATTCCCATAACACACCAGATGAAGGGTGGTTTCTTCTCTTACAACCCCAAGATAATAGCTTCGATTTAATGTGCCAGGCTTCTTCAATATCACTGTATTACATTTCCTGTTCTTATCAGAGAAGTTAATAATATAGGTATCAAAAAAGTAAAGTCGCTAACACAATGGAGTTTAATTTTAAGATGATTTGGCTCTACTTTAACTGAATCACTGCTATTTTAGTTCTCTGCGCTTCACAACTGTGTTAATTCCCTTCCAGCCTCAGATCCTTGCAGAATAAGTAAAAGGTGTTAACCAGCCCATCAGCTCCACAGAATAGCACAGTAGTTCACAGAAAACCTTGCTTATTGTATTAACAATGCTATTGCTATTCTGGGTCAGTAACAGCTCCACTGGTTTGCTGCTGCTGCTGCTGCCAAGCTCTCCAAAGAACAACTGAACAACTGCAGCAAGATTCAGGACCAGTGACACAAGGAACTAATCAGTGGGCACAAGACAATCCCAACTAGCAACTGCTCTTGTGGCACTTTAAGAGGAAAAAAAAATTTTTTTAAATCTCCATATGGTTTAAAGTCCCTTTAAAAAAACCTAAACCAATCACCACAAGTGCAGAAGGTAAGAAATAATATTCCAGTTTCACTGGGCTTTAAATTATTTGGCTTTTTAAATTAAAAGACATATTTCTCTCCACATAGAGGACTGATGCTCTCTTTTTATTATAAAATCAATGGCAAAACTACTATCAGCAAACACTGAGTCAAGCACAGAACTCATTTACTTTTTTTTACAGGAACTTTCCCAGTGACACGGGGAGGCAGGTGGGATGAATAGTTTTAAAGACATGTATTATAAAAGAAAATAGGCTCTCTCATCAGCATCCAAATTGGAAGAGAACACATAATCAAGCTCCCAAAACCAACAGCCATCATTTTCCTTTGTCAATGTTGGGGTTTTCTTCATTTTGTTTTTTTAAGTCTTTGCACCTGTTTCTTGCTGAAGGGTTTTAACTGGGCACCTCCAAGAAGGTGGCACAGAACATCTACTCTAAAACCCACCTGGAGCATTCCTCATGACAGACCCCCACATACACACAACTATCATCCCAGAGTTAAGGATTTCAGCTTCATGAAGAGGCACAAAAATCCACACAAAGTTTTGCAGAGTAGGGGGAAGAAGCCAGGGATGCAGACAGCAATTAAAATCAGCTCTTTATCAGCCCTGCATCTCTCTTTACGAGTCTTTCACATGAGATAAAACCATCCTAATTGATAATAACACATATATTTTTCACCAACCTCCAGTTCTTTTTGTGAAGCCACTCTGGTCAGGCTGATTATGGTAACGGTATCAAAGAACTATGGAGACAAATAAGTCCTCACCAACCACATGCTGGAGGAAGCCAGAGACAAGCAGAAGTGGGAAAGAGCCTTTTCCTGTCAGACTGCTATGAGTCAGCAGCACAATCTACATTTGCCTCCACAAGGCTTCACTCAAGGTTGCACCTACCAAGGTTCACAGCTCCTTCACACGGTGCCATCCGAGCTCATCTCTCCCATGGCATGTGAAATCCACAGATCACCACCTTGTTCAACACAAATTTCAGCAACAAAAAACAAAAAAAAAAAACCAAAACCCAAACATGCTCAACACACATACTCGACACCCATCTCATCCTTCCTTTCCCAGCACTGCTGGAATTGCAGACTTGGAGTTCCCCAACAAATGGCAGACCTACATGACAGCAGCAGTTCAGTCCTATGCAGATAGAGCTTCAGCTTGTACAGACATTCACAGCAGTAAATATTAAAAAAAAAAGAGAAGTAAATTGTAGCATGCAAAGTGCAAGAAGTTGAAGTGTTCCTCCACTGAAAAAAGCTGGCACCCAGACAATGCAGATTTTCCAAAAAGTCTTCCTGCCTTAAAGCCCTGTCTGCTAGGACTCCAGGAATATTTTCTGTAAATACTCTTCCAAAAACAATGCATTTCAAATTAAAGATGAATACAAGTGGAGCAGTGAGCCTCAGCAATGCTTGACACACACAAGTATCATTAAGACATGATATATAGATCTTATTAAAATCAGGATTACAGAACTTCTCAGTAGACCTAAATCACGTTAAAAATTTTGACCTGTCTTCAAAGCATAACAAATGGAAAATGTAGTCTCATGTATTTCAGCAGCTAGTAAGTCAGCTAGACTAACCACAAACTCCTGCTAATGACCAAATTTTACTCTTCTTTTGCTATTCTGCCTCATATGTTTTAGGTCTATAATAATTTAATTAAGGCTGAGTAACTCCAGTTTTATGATAGACTAAGGAAATGTAGAAAGATGTTAAGTTTTAATTTCATAGCAGTTCTTCTTTATAGAAATTTGTAGCATGGTCTTCAAATCAAGGAAATTCTGTTTCATAGACAGCTTAGCCACACAGTACTGCAAATGAAATACCACAGAACAGCTTAAAAAACCTTGAGATTAATCAGAGACTAATTTATGTGTATGTTTTAACAAAGCCCATGCACAAAACTGATGATAATATTAATATATCTTAAAGACAAAAACCTTTCCAAAGCCAAAATGAATTCTTAACATCGTTAAGGCACACCAATCAAAAAGATCAAAGGCACATTTCACAGAGTGTTTTTTTAATATTTAAAACAACCTTAACAGCCAAAGTACTGAGAGTCTTAATGTAGCAGAATAGAGAGATTTACAGAGACAACCTGACTCCATTATTACTATCCCTGTTCAAGGATTGACCAAACAGCTTAATCAGATGATTTTTTACTCCTGCATTATAAACTATGACAAACTATTCAACAGACAGACCACAGAGACATTGGAATCCTCTTACGAGGATCTTGCCGTGCTCCCAAAATGGATGGAAGCACCAGAAAGCTCATGAAAGATTCTTGAACTACCTTGAACAAACTCACTCCAATGAACTAGGTCTCAAAAGGCAAACACAGTAACTATGAAACCACACTAAGGAAGCTGCTTTCATGACATTTCCTACTGAGAAACAGAAGACACACTTTAAGACTTAAATTGGTTCCCCTAAGTCAGAACCTGGTTATATTAGCCTAAATGTTTCTCAGAAACCAGGCACCCCATCTTAACATTCTAGGAAAGCTAAAATATTATGCAAATTTGTCCTTTAGTAACAAATTTAATCTAAGCTGACAAAAAAGTTATGGCACTTCAAACTCAGTCAATATTACAGGGGCTAAAAAACTCATTATGCTAACTAAATGTACTGCCTCTGTACTAAGTCTCCTCTAAAGCAACAAGCTGTGAGATATCCTAGTTATTTCAAAGAAGTCCACTTAGAAATAACACAGATTTTGTGGTCAAAAGAAATGACAGTTTCTTCCTCTTGCTGTGAGAGCTTGGAATGAGTTTCTAAAATAAAGTTACCTTTGCTAATACTGACACTAAGATCCTGCAGCCCCAGTGAAATTCCAGAGAAAGCAGAAATTAATGTAACATCTGCTGCCTACGGCCATGGATTTCTAAGCTAATTGACTTTATTCAATAATTGGTAACTTGTTTATATTTCTATGGCTTGCTTCAGAAACTTTGATTGATTCAAGCAATCCTATAATGTCATTGCCCTATAAACTTGACTGGAGATAAGTAAGGATTTATGTTCATGGATCAATAGCCCCACATTGACAGCAAAAGCTTAAGAACCCTGCCTAGACTAGTCCTGTAGTTGAAGAGAGCAGTATAAATGTTTGCCTTTGTAACAGTATCATGGTAAGAACCAGTAAGCTATAACTTCTTCTCTGAAGCTCAATTTTTAGACACCATAAAAAATACCTAACCTCCTTCGTTTGATCAAAAAGCTACTCTAGATAGCAAACATAAGGCTTGAATTCTCCAAATGGCATTTCAGTGATGGACCACAGCTCAAAGGAACTATTAAAAACTTAACAGAAGCCCCTTATTCTCTGAATGGTTTACTAATTAATTTATTAAACTGTGTCTATCAACCTCTTTCACTCATTAGCTCGTGGGCTTGACACCAAAATATATAAAGCCCAGTCCTTTTCAGTACTTTACAAAGTGCAAAGAAAGATGCAAAACCCTGGTTTTCCCCAATTAATGGGCATATTTTGAGAGCTCAATGTGCTATCTCTAACTACTATATTCTCTACCTTATCTCTCCAGTTTGCACTTCAATACTTTTACTGTGGAATCCTTTCAAAATGATACAAAGAGATTTCTTTAGAGAAAGATTAGCTGCAGCCTTCTTAAAAGCAGGGCAGTCACCTCAGAGAAAATTAGCCACAGTGACTGGCATTGCACAGAGCAACACAATGGCTCCTGGATTGCCAGCTGGAGAACCCCTGGCCACTGCATCCTTCAAGTTGCCCTAACAGGAGAAGGAGAGTCGAAGAACAAATAGAGAGGACAAAAGGGAGAATAGCAGCCAAGAAGAGGTAGATCTGACCATCCTGTCAAGGGAATACAGCTGTGGCCACCCGCTCTGTGTTCTGCTTGTGAAAAGGACGAGCCAAAAGCTGGATGAATGTGCTGCTCAGTATCTCTTTCAAAAGCACCAGATTGATGATACAGAGCATCAGCAGGCTGGAGAAGGACTGTCAGTGCCAGAAGGGGGGCTGGGATGAAAGCTGAGGACAACTTACACATAGACCAGCTCTCATGAAGGGGTCCAGACCCATCAGGCTGGACACAGGAGGCAGATAACAGGGTCCCTTGGCACAACAAGGGGTGAGCTGGGACTGGGGGCCACCCAGAGGGTCAGCAACATAAGTCTCAGACTCAGACCTTCAATGGGGTTTCTGGGACCATAGGCAGAGTTTGTGGAGGGGGGAGGGTGGGATTTCTCAGATGAGGACAATCAGGACAATTAAGATCTAATGGTGCTGTCTTGGGTTAGTGGAGTGATGCTTTGGAAGTAGTGGGGGCCACAGAAGTGGCTCCTGTGAGAAGCTGCTGGAAGCTCCCCAGGTTCCAATCCCTGGTCTGCCTCTGCCCAAGGCCAAGCAGATTTGGGAAGCTGCATGTGCCTCTGTGAGTAACATATTTAAGAAATGAAACTTCAAAAAATAAAAATAAAAAACAAATAAACAGAAAAAAAGACACCTGCAGAGCAGAAGAGAGGAAGAGGTGAGAGAGTAATGTCAGAGAAAAGACATCAGGGTCAGTAAAGGAGTCATCAAGGCCATGTGGAGCAGTCCCTGAAAGACCCCAGTGAGGTAAATGTGGATTTGTAGCCCCTGAAGTGCCACAGGCGGGCAGACGTGAGGAAGCAGCCTGTGCGGGATCATGGAGAGGGGCAGCTGTGGATCTGCAGCCATGGAGGAGCCGGTGTCAGAGGAGGTGACTGCTCCCGCAGCAGCCGTGACTCTGTGTGCAGCCCGGGCTGGAGCAGTTCCTGAGGGACTGCACCTCTGGGAGGGACTCATGGCCCAGGGGTTCCTGAAGGATTCTCCCGGGAGAGGGACCCCGGGTTGGAGCAGGGGAAAAGTGTGAGGAGTCCTCCCCCTGAGGAGGAAGGAGCGGCAGAAACAGCGTCTGGGGAACTGAGCCTGAACCCCCCTGCCCCTCCCTGTGCCCTGAGGGGGAGGCGGCAGGGAAGGGATCTGGGCCAGGGGAGAAGGGAGGAGGGGGTGGGGAAAGGTGTTAAGATCTGGCCATGTTTTCTCCTTCTCCTTGTAGATTAAATTAGCTGTTTCTTCCCAAGTTGAACCTGTCTGGTTTTGCCTGTTACCGTAATTGGGGAATGCAAACCTCCCTGTCCTTGTCTTGATTAACGAGGCTTAAGGTGGATTTTCTCCTCCCTGTCCCATGGTGGAGGTGGAGGGTGAGGGAGCAGAGGTCCGGTTTGTCCCAGCTGGGCCTAAGCCATGACAGGTTCCTTCAAGGTCCTTACAGGCTCACTACAAAGGTGGGGAACAGGTAAAAAGATAACAACAGACACATGGGAGTAAGGTATTTGAAAGGGTAAATTCACTAATACAACACATTTATCAACACCCTGTCAAAACTCAAAATGACAAAAAAAAAAAAAAAAAAAGAAAAAAAGAAGAAGACACCGAAAGCCTCCAAAAATCCCTGAAGCCTCAGAAAAGGTAAAGAAGCATTCTTCACCTGAGGGCCACCACTCTTTTTTCAAATAACATATGCTTCCACATAAAGCCCCACTGATGTGAACGGAGACCATCCCTGTGGGTTATGGCCCTCAGGCTGACAAGAATCAGGTCCCATCTAGGAAGCTCTGCCTTTATGTTTAATCTCTAATTGTTTTAAATCAGAGGGATTGGATGCAATTATCTCTCTGAGATGAATAAAATAGCAGAAAGAAAGAGTGAAAGAATGTGTAATGGATTAGATGGTACCAACATGCCAAAATCAGGACAGCCATTGCAACCTCTCAGCACAGAAGAGGCAGTAAACTGGGACAAAGGAAAAATAAAGGTCCCAATCAAGCAAGTGAAACTAATACAATTGTCACAGGAATGGTTTTTGTACTTCAGAAAGCCCAGAAGCTATTAGGCTACATCAGCATGCAAAAAATATATGACTGCAAATAGAGCCAACCTGTCAGCTGGAGGTAATCACTGTGGACCAAGCCCAGTTCTTCAGCAATTCTTCAGTGGCATCCACAGAGCCTTTCTTTTAGGCTGCAGAAATATCCCTCTATGGTACATGGGTATTTCTCTTGGAGATGACCAGGTGCAGGGTTTGGTAATGCTGTTCTGACTCCTGTAGGCAGGCAGGGAGAGATCAGGGCCCTGTTGCCTCTCTTACCTTTGAAAATGTTCCCCATAGTAAATATTGCAAAACTACCATAACTGCAGTGTGAACAATCATGACAGATATGTTCAGATGGAAATAAGAACACAAAACTTATGAGGCACCCACCGGAACACACAGAGCTGTGGTCACACTCTGGGACAAATGCAAGGACAAGGAAAAGCCTTATCTTCACTCATGCCCCTATCCAAGAAACATCGACTGCATAAATTTATGAATCACATGATGAGTAATTGTTGGTAGATTATACCAAATATTCCCAAAGGCCACCTTCTTATCCATATGAAAAGAAGCACAGATAAGTAACATGCAAATCGCAGCCCCTTATATGCTGCAGAAAAGCTTGTATAATATATGGATGGCTTTACTCTAGTTCAGTATTTTGTGCTCTCCCATTCATTGCTTTTTCACTGCAGTTCTTTCTGATAACCCCTTAATACACTTAATTCACCAAATCAGAAATTCCTTCAGTCCTCTCATTCTCAGCAGCTATGTTGTAACACAGATCTGTATGACTCGTGAGGGGGCAGGCAAAAAGAGTAAGTGAAAGAAGAAAAAATTGCACAATCACAAAAACAGCATTTCCAAATCTTGAGTTCCTACTGCAAGTCTTGGCTTAGTTCAGTTTTTGGTGAAGCACTAGTTCTTCATTGGTGCAGTTGTGACAAATACAGGTTTTACTGGGAACAAAGATAGTCAAGCCCTCAAAGAAAGGAAAAAAATGTTCCAAAGCTATGAAACTCAAAGGATGAGGGCAAAAATACTGATTCAACTATTTTAATTGTTCAATTAAGAAAATGTATTATTTTTCCTGCAGTCTCATGAATCTGAGAGTAGATTTGTGACTTCTGAATGCTTGAGTTTAGGAATACTTTCAAAAGGGTGTGAACCCAATAAAATGACGGGTTAGACATAGAAAGTGAGGTTAAGTGGAAGACTGAATTACATGACAGCAAGAACTTAGTCTCCACAAGATTTCAGCCCTGCTGACACTCATGTTAAGTTGGTCTCTCAGCCTGAAGCACAGATTAGATCCAAGCTTCAGGTTCACAGTGAGTCCAGCTCCCCACCTCCTTCCCACCTTATGCTGCCTTCTACCAAGTGGCAGATAAGTACAACCTTAGACTGTGGCTGGGACAGTGGAGTTTCTTCCAGTCACCTTTACCTTGATTTCTCTTGGCCAAGTCTGTAAAGCAGTCAGGCATCAAGTGAAGTGCTGCCAGGGGCCTTTGCAGATGTCCACAGGTGTTTTAACAGTACAGCAAGGAATGGAAATTTTTTTGTAAATCTGGTGCATGTAGACACATTCTGTCCCTGTGTGATGGTCTAAGCTCCCTGGATGGAGAGCACTAACTCCAAGGGTAAAATATTGTTTTTCTCTTAGTATATGTAACTCCAATTAACCTTATTGGAGCATTGTGGGTACACTGAGAAGATTACACTCCTTAATGTGCAGTTACAGCTGTATTGTAAATGCAACATTACACACTTTCTATTATGGTTCAAGACGGCTACGCTCTTCAAGACTGTTATAAACCTCAGAAAACAGAGGTTTATAATGGAAACACTGAAACATTCAACTCTAAAAGCCCTGGCAGAGAGGAAATATAGCTATAAATTCAGCTTCTGTTTTCAAGCATATACATCAGCAAGGTATGAATAATATGTATTTCTACACTCACAACAGACAGATGTACACATTGCTCAGGGTAACCTTTCCTGTAAAAATGGAGGACTGAAAGAGTTCAAAATGGAAAGAGCAAGCTTTTGTCTTGTCTTTTACAGAGTTACTGCAACTGCAATAATGACATAGAAACAGCAACTGAAATTTTAGTAGCTTGCACACCGGGGTTGGATTCTGGACGCAATTTTTTAAAAGGTTGTGTTCTATTTCTACAGTCAGTAAGAAAAAGACACAAGCTCCCAAACTCTGTCATCCTTTTTTTTTAAAAAAAAAAAAAAAAAAAAAAAAAGTTAGCTATGTTTACGCTGTTCAAATAATATTGCAAATCACGTTGTTATCCTTTGCAAAAATGTATATTGTCTATACATTCCCTGCATAGGGAATGTATATATATATATATTCTCTTCTATATATAATCTAGTGCCTAGATTTTTAACACTACCAAGGAGCAAAATTTGGACTAGCAATTAATGGACATAAAACCATAAAAAAGCCCCCAGTCTGTTTGCCAGAGAAAGATGGGCAGGCAACTACACTGCCATTGAGGCTGTGGCATGTGGGAATTTCTTTGGGTATTCATAGCAATGGCAGGGGTGGGTCAATATAATCCCATTAGCCACATCACCCTGTTTGACTTCTGATATCTATGAGGAAGGGAAACCAAACCTGATGCAATCACTTTTTGGGAGGTACTCTGAGGCTGGGTAAACAGGAAAATCCATGCCTGTTTTAGACAATGCAGCCTGATGGGAAAGGTGGAGTAGGGAGGTCCACATTTTGCTGGCACAGCCTGCACCTCCAGGAGGGAGGGGACGGAGGCAACCCCAGCTCCTGTTGCCCACACAAGCCTCAGTGCAACAGGAGGTTGTCCTACAGCCACCATCTTCTTCCTCAGGAACCTGCACTGCCCCAGGGTTTCAGTGGCATCCCCAGCCATGCCACTGCTTTGGAGATGGAGCTGCCAGTCCTGCAGTGTTGGTGTAGCTGGTGTCAGCATACAGGGAAAGACCCAAAACTCAGCAAGGCTGCATCTATGTGTGGTCCTCTTTTTTTTTAATTATTATTTTAAATAGTGCTGCTCACATTTATGAAAGTTTCTTAAAAGTGTAGGGAATGCTTTCAGATTCAGATGCTCCTATAAAGTATTTTCTATTACATATGTTAGCAGTGTCACTAGTACTGTACACAGGGAAAGCATCAAATACAACAGAAACCTATGAGTTGTATGAAAAACTTGACATGACAAGCAGCCCACACACCCTCCCCATTACAGCTGATGGATTTTTTAAGGTAATGGGTTATTTGGCAGAAAGTTTAGTACTTCTTACCAAATCCTCTAGCATTAGCTATAGCATCCTCATTTTGGACACATATCCCCTCCTTGTAGGTAACCACTTGAGGGCACCATGTTTAACATTCCTGCATGCTTGATTCATGAAGGACACCTTGATTAATCCTTGATTAGTTTTCTACTAATCTGGTAGCTTTCTACTAGCCCTGGTGCCTTCAGTGCACAAACCCAACATGCCCAAAAGCTGTACCTCTTTGTGACCCTGAGGTGCCAAGTGTCCAAGCAGGAATTGCCTCATTGTCCAGACCTGTTCAGCATTCCACATAATCTTCTCAGATTAATGGCAAAGCTACTTTATTACCATTCAGAGGGCAACACAGTTCCATCAGTACTGAGAATTGCCTTTCACATCTTCTCTTGAGTGAGACCTTTACTAGGACTGACTCTTGTGTTTGCTTCCACCTTTTTCATTTAAGTAGGGTCTTGCATCATTAACCTTAGCTAAAAACTCTCACACTGCTCCTGCATTCTTCTTTGTGCCCACTGCTTGCTTTCTCACCCCAGAAGCAGTAGCTGAGAACGACTGTCACTGACCTTAAGGAGTGCATACAGCAAATGTGGATTTTAGCATAATTAGTAAATTACTTGCTGAGAAAAGACCATTAGGGTATTACTGTGTTGTTGCAGCCAGCACCTATGTATTAGAGATCACCATCTGATGTATGTTGAGCCCTGGAAGGCCAGCAGAGCATCCTTGTGCAAAGTATTTCCCAAAATTCTCTGGGAAATTTACACTCAGAGGTAAGGACCAACAGCAAGGCTGGAATACTTTCCCAGGCACCTGCTTGCCAGAGGATCACGGCCAAAATGTTCAGAAGTGTCTTACCTGACCCATGAAGCACACAAAGCTGTTTCTCCTCCCTTTGCTGTCCTGAAAATGGCTCTGTTTTATTAAGCATCGGGATGATACTGAAGCATTTCCAAGGATTTTCACTGTAGGGATCTTCACACCCTGAGACTTTCCCTTGCTTCCAGTTCAGTGAACAGCAGAAGCACTGGAACAAGGAAATATACACAGGCAAAGGCTGTTGCCTTATGCAAAAAGCCACTTATGCAAAGTGTGTATTTGGCTATTTCTCTCTATTAGGACCTAGAAAGCCAACATAAAAAGAAGAAGAAAAAAAAATAAAAAGCAAGCTTCAGTTCATCAAGAAGCTGGGTGTTTTAAGACCATTATTTACTAGAGGAAGATTTTCAGTCCCTAGAGGGGGTGAGATTCCCTCCCCCACTTTCTTCTAAGATGCAATGATTCCTTATTCCCGCTGACCCTTACACAGCGGAGCCAAAGCCACACTCACCAACACCGCTCCAAGGGACAAGGACATCCCCACACCGCCGCTCCCACCCTGCCAAATGTTTCTCCAAGCCAACCCAAGCCCCAGCGCTGTGCCAGGCGAACGACCTGGCAAAACCTCCCAGCCAAAAAGCACGGGGCGAGGAGAACCTGAGAGGGGCAAGAGGATTTTTCCAGCTCGCATCCTCCGCCAGCACCGTAGCAAATACCAGCAGATCCTTACCTTTAAATTCCTCCCCTGCCTCCTCCAGCGCTTCCCGGCCGGGTTGCCAGCAGGCAGCCGCATTGCAACACCCGGAGGGGAGCGGTGGCGAGCGGAGGCGAGCGGAGGCGAGCGGAGTCATCGCCACCGCCCACGGAACAGACAGGTGCTTGGAAAGCTGCCCTGGGCCCGGCAGCCAGGCAGGGGTCGGGGGACTACAACTCCCAGAAGGCCCCGCGCTACCCTGCCCCTCTCCCCCCCCCGGCTGCCCCTCGCCGCGCACACTGGGGGTTGTAGTTCCCCTGGGGCAGCACCACCCGCCCCATCTCCGCTCCGGCTGACTTGACGGGAAGGGAGGTTTTGCAAGGCTGCGAAGGAAACAAGCACACTGAAACCTAGTAATTTTTTTTTTTTTTTAAAAAAAAAAAAACCAAAACCAAAACCAAAAAAAACACAAAAACCCCAACACACACACACACACATATATATATATATATATCTTTCTAAAAAAAAAGCAAAATTCGACAAATATTTTTCTCTACATCAAGGGGAAAATGAGAGTTCAGTACACTTGCAATGCACATTCTGATTCTGATGGAGGTTTGGTTTGCCGGGATGGAAGGGAGAAAAATATGGAAAAAGGCTCATAAGCAAATCTTGCCAAATAACTTCACAAAATCGGACGGGAAAAAAATTAAATGTTCCCATACAGTGATTAGTTAATGACTAGCCTGAAGCCTACAAACGTGCCTATACTTAACTGTATCGTCCACTGAAGTGAATGCAATTGAATCTCATACTCCAGTTGTTCCAGAAACTCAAGGCCTCTAGAAATTATAAGCATGGCTTAGTAATGGTGAGATTTTAGAAATAATTAAGGGCTTAGTCACACTGGGAGTTGCTGCAGAGTAGCTTCACTTCATAACTCCCTTCTCCTGTGCTGGACATGTATTTCCCACTAATACTGCTTTATTCTGAATTAATTTGCATGCTGGGGGTGGGGACTTTCAGCTTACAACCAACCTTCACCTGAACTGGTAGACTTGTGCAAAGTGATCCTAAACTACATGGGGTTTTTACCTTGTCTTTATCTTTTTACCTTGGGCATTTCTTCCCCAAAGCTAGGTATTTCTCTTGGAAACTAGTGGTGAATTTTTTCACAGCATCACTGCTGTGGATTGTGAATTGTGGAGATCAGCAGGAACATAAATGCCACAAGACCCACAAAAAAAACCCTTTGCAAACATGGCCCCATTTGCCTAACTGTGAATGTTTGTTTTTCTAACATCAGGAGGGAAGCTGTGTTGGAGGAAAGCTCTCCTTTCAGACCAAAATCTCCTCTTAGTAATTAGTCCTCATGGGTAGCAAGTTTTAATGATGCTTCACGACGAACATAGAATTCATGATCTTTCTAGAATGTAGTCAAAGCTTTTAAGTTTTGCCAAAGTTTATTAATTATATATGCATGAAAAATGTGAACAATGTTAATGTACAATGAGCAACAGAAGTCCTCAGAGAGCAGTAGGTATTGAGCTCATGGGTATACAAACAGGACCCCTTTACCTGAGGGGAAGAGCAGGAGAAGCAAAGGTCCTAGAGAGTGGAAACTAACAAAACATCAGTGATGTGGGAGCTTTTAGTCCACAGACAGGGGGTACACATGGGGACTTCACTTCCACACAGCACACAGCCAGATCTGTGCAGTCAGATGGCAGTGCTGCTAAGTGAAGAAGACTTCACAGAGCTCGGGATGTGATGCAGAGGCAGACACAGACTCCTGCCAGAACAGCTGAGGACCTGCACAGCTCCGTGGCTTGGGGTGCTGAGGCAATCCCCAACTCTGCTCTGGCCAGTGGGTGCCTGTAGGACTTTTATGCTCAGGTCAAACCATCGAACCACTTCTGGACTCTGTCTGGCCCAGGAAAGTTTAGCTGTTTTGCAAGGCACTACAGCCCATCTTACAGTTCTAGAGCAAGCTGGCAGCACATGAATAGCATACTTAAGCCACAACCCAGATAAGCCTTCCAGGATAATTGAGATTCCATGGTATGTAAGTTTTAAAAGTAAGTTTTTTGTAGACTTGCTAGAAAAATGTGAGTTTTGACCTCGCGCTTTTCATTCCAAGATTTCTGAATAATCTTTTTCAATGCGGGTTTAGGGAGGAAAAAAAAGAGGAAAGAAAAATGAAAGAGTATGTTCTTTTGACTTCAGTTCAAATTCAATTGATAGAAGATCTATTAATCACCAACATTCAATTTGCATTGAGAAGGTCTGTCTTAAAGAGACATAGAAAAGCTGGAATGGATTGCTTCCAAAGGTCTTCTAGCAATAAGAGAGGAGCTATGATTGGGGGTTTTTTGTTTGTTTTTTGGGTTTTGTGTTTGTTTGTTTTGTTTTGTTTTGTTTTTTGTTTTCTGAACTCTAGCATTTGTTTGACTGAGGTAGTATCTCTTTATTAAAAACAAGATCGAAGAGAAGTGCTTTTGTGAACACACAGGTTTATTACTTATTCCAACAGGTAGTGTGTTTGTTCCTGACTCTGTAAAGACTCGCATAACCAAATCCACTATAAATAAGTCCACTGAAATTGCTAAGGTCTGTCTAATGTTTTCATCTTCCTATTTCCCAGAACAGTAATGGTCTCAGTCACCCATTATTTGCAAGAATTCACAGATAAAATCAGAATAAAGAGGAAGCATGGGTAATATAGCTCCAGACCCTCCTATTGTTTTGTTTGAGTAGGGAAATCCACCGGAGACTAAACTTTCTGTAAACATCAGTCTGACAGTGGCTGCCCCACTTCCCTCCCTGAGGGGCCATCTGACATGGGGAACCTCAGCCCACCCCATTTACCTCACCACCTCTAACACAGAGCTTGAAAGAGATGCCATCTGGAAGGACCACGGGAGGATAAACATGATGTTTTTCCCATATGGAATAGAGAAGTAAAATCCAGGTGCAGATGGATTTCCCAATAGCAGAAGGCAGGATAAGAGGAAAAGCCATTTACTGTGGCAGTGTGGCAGAGCTAAAAAATCCTGCTGCCTTTCACAGGGGAGCGTTCTTGAACTGGTCTGTGTCATGTTGTGCAGAGATGAGTGAGCCAAATTTCCAATGCTGTTCAGCCTCAGACATGAGAAAAGCTTTCTTTGCTGCTTCCATATTTTACAAAAACCAGATATTTTTTCACCATGTTCTCTTTTAAACCTAGTAGGCATGGGAAGAATGAGGGTAAAGCCAAAACAATAACCTCTTGAAGTGCTGAGGAGCAAACCAGAGAGGCAAAGTGCTCCTGTTTCTCCTGAATACCTTTCATAGCTGCACCCAGATTTCCTGGGCATTTGCTGAGACAGAAGCTGATGCTGCCATCTCACCCCATCCCCAGCAAGTATCCCACTCTGCCCTGCAGCCTCAGGGCAGTTGTGGGGCACTTCCCCTGGGGCTTGACTGACCACAAGGGAACAGCGAAATCATGTACCCAAGCAGTAGATCAGATGGTGAAGACTCAAGAGTGCACAGTACTTAATTTGCCCTCTTGTAACTCGATGACATTTTAGAATGTAGAGGGAAGCTCACAGCAGGGCAGTTCCCCATCCTGTGACCCAAGAAAAAGGGTTGTTTTCCCTCCTGTTCCTGGGGAAAGTTCTGCTGTTCCCATCCCTCTTCCTTGTGGCAGATGAAATGAGGCCACGGAGGATATCTGGGCTGGGGAAGCCACAGGAGGAACTGGAACCCACCAGGCAAACTTCGGAGGCTCCGCATTGATCTTGCCAGCAGATGGAGCAGGGCTGGCATGGGAAGAGCCTGCAGAAGCAGGAGGACCTCCTACCTCCATCCATGCCTGCCTCTCTTGCAGGAGGAGCTTCCCCTGCCCTGCTCCGGAGGCAATCTCTCCTTTCTTGAAGGAGGGCTTTCTCCTTCCCTTCTCTAGCTGGAGGGTCCATCCCAAAGCTCTGTAAAAAGCTCTGCAGCAAGGAGGGTTGATGAATATGTAAGTGGTTATCCCTGCTTCTCTGCTGGTATATGCATGTCCATACTCACATGACCACAAATACACATCTACCCTCTTGGTCTTTGGACTACCTTGAGTAGCTGGAATGCTTGAATGTACTTACACTCACCATTTCTCCTAAACTGGTTTACTGTCATTGTCTAAAGTAGCCAGCTATGATAATTTTCACTCCCATTTCTAGTTCTGCCAGGACCAACACAAAAGATAGGTATGTTCACATCACTTCAACCAGATTCTCAAAGTGAAAAATCAGAACTGAGAGTGGAAATTGAAATGGAGATGAAGTGCTTAGTCCCAGATTCAGGAATGAATGGAAAAATAACATGCTGCCTTCTCTCTCCCCTCCTTGGCTTTGGGTACATCTCCAAGACTGATTCCCCTTCCCGGTGCCCATTTCTTCATCCCTTTCACTTGCTTTTTTGTCGAGACTGTGAGACATAGGTCCTTCTGCAGCTTCCACCCATCGAAGCCATTTTTCAGAGATAATATTCTTCCCTTGATATGAAAGTGCACACCAGGGTGTTGTTTCCACCACACAATATCTGCAGAGGCACACAAGAGGGTGAAGGTGAGCCCTGACCGCTGTATTTTCATCTGCCACTCTGAAGAGGGAGATGTCAGACCCCACCATGCTGAGCTGCCTCAGTGGGTCTGTTCTGCCAAGGTAACTCCTCCACAGGCATTGGTCTCCTTGTGGTGAAGCTGCTGATGAAATAAGGCAGTCCAGGGCAGGAGAAGGGACAGCAAGCTCTGATTCCTCCTCAGCAGGCAGTGCTCAGCCAGTGGATAACACAGACACAGTGCTGCTAATGTGTGCATGGTTCAATGCTAATGTAAAGACAGACAGGTTATCCTATGAGTAATGTGAAGTGCTGTGCAGGATGCAACATACTGTACAGAATAAATACCATCTTGTTTGCGGAGGGGGGCATTTGCAAGTAACTACAATATTTATGCCACATTCTTCCCTGTTTTCCCTTTTGGTTTTCATTGTTCTGCTTTTTAGAATCAGTTCGTTCATCTTCCTCAAGGGAGTGGGAATGTTTCCTTTTTTCTTGTTTTTAAAAAGCAGCTCTTTTGTTTGTGTCATACATATGATCTTCACCATCATTAATTAAGACATCACCTGGTGTTATGCCCACAGGGGCAAATACAAGCTTTGTAAGTGGAAAAGCACATCAGTATCTCATTTGCTTAATAATAGTCTACACATTTGAGGCCAAACGGTAGTTGTGTAGCCCCAGTGTGTTCCAAAACTTCCACACTGGCATCATTAATTTTAGCCTGTTGTATAAAAAGGAGAGATGATCAAAAATCCTAAAGCTCATATCTGAGAAAGGACAGCAAGAAATCAGCATGATTTGTATTCTGTCTTACATTATTCCAGGGACAGAAACAGATCCCTCTGCAGAAAATGCCTTTGACATAGATGTTTGAGTGATCTGATACAGAGACACTAAGAAATAGCATTTTATAAGCTTTTCATGGGGTATTAAAAAACCAAAGCCGTCAAGTTTCCTTATGGAAAACGTAGAATATTGCAAGGTTTGTACAGAGGCACCATCTGCATCAGGGTGACTGACCCCTGACTAATTGACCCTCTGTGTGATGTGTGTGTGTGTGTGTGAACGAGTGTGTGTGTGTGTGTTTCAGAGAGACATTCTTTGCTTCAGTTCCATTATAATTTCTTTAAATATTTATTACTGGAATGTAAATTCTGCTGAAAACTGAAGTCTTTGCTTTGGAAAAACCAGACCATCACCTACCACGGGTGTCGCCGCTCAGCAGAATATCCAAGTCTCTTTTGGAGAAATAAAGGGATTTGGTTATATAAACAAGTCTCTGCATGGAATTATAAAAGTGGGGGTTGGAGGGTAAAAAGACAAAAACCTGCTGACTGCTGGTTGAACTACTCCTTGGCATGTGAACTGAAGTTCTGCGGATCTAGCAAGAAACAGGAGAAATATTAAAATGAATTGGTTGCAAATAATGGAAATAGTCCAGCAAGAACATTTAGAATATGCAGTCCTAAAGATGGTTTTGTTTTCAGATTGGCTTGCCTTTATTTTGAATGTAAAACATTTTTAAGCTGCTTAAGGAGATTGGGGATGGGAGAAAACATTGGCTGATTACCTTAAAGCCCAGGAAAATAAAAGTTCTCAAGTTGCTGGATGAAATAACAAACTAAAATGGGTTTATACTTCTTACATTGCTGTGAAAGCTTTACTTCTTGATCATTTCCAGACACCAGAAGCTTATTAAAAATCCACAAAGGGAAAAAAAAATCTACATTTATATGATCTTTGAAACTTTTTTTGGGATCTCAGCTTTTTATCAGTGTAACACAGAGTAAACCTGCAACATGAAAAGTACTACCAGAGCTTGGAAAGAGATTGATCACATTGATTACATAGCCTATGAGGTTACACTTTATGCTGGAGGGTCAAAACTGGAGTAGGCTAGTGTGGATTGTCCCTGTACTAAGGTTCAGATATTTGTATCACCTTTTACCCCACTGTCATTTCAAGGACAGAAATAGGCTTGGAAAAATCAGATTACTGAAAGGATTAAGTTAGGATCAGTGTCAGAAATCATCTATTCTTTTGTGGTGACACCAACTGAGAGAAGGAAAGTTTGGGGGAGGGCAGTAATGATGTTCAAATAGTGCCTATGGGTTGTGTGAGAATGAGGAACATAAAGAAGGGGAAGGAAGGTTAAACTCCTGGTAGGCAGGGAAAGCATAAGGACAGGAAAATCCTCCTTAGAAATAGCACTGGCCAGAGACCTGGTTTCACTAAAGGCTAGCCACAGTGATGGAGTATTGAAATATGCAAGTTGGTTTAGTTTATTAAACTAATAAAGTTCTATCTGTGCCTCTGCTCCTGTACTTCCTGTCCTACCACCCAGCGTGCTCAAAGAGCCACAGAATCATCAAGGAGATGTTTGCTTGCTTGCTTTTTTTTTTTTTATTTTTTTTAATCACATTGCCTGAATCTTCTCCCTACAGTTTCACTCCCATTATCTCCTAACCAGGCTTGAAAAAAGGCACCACATGCCTGACTGCCCTGTCTCCAGGGTCTCTGGAGCATTCCAGGCTGAGGAACCAGCCCCTCTTTCTCCAGTTCAGCTCATGACACTGCAGTTCCCTCTTCCAGCCCTCACTGGGCCAGTCTGCTACTGAAATCCATACCTATATTGCCTACATAAGAGCTTAGCAAGATGCAGATTGTCCAGGCTCTTCATCATTGCCTAAAATGCATTTCTACAAGTAAGATCAAATTTATACAGCTTTTTTGGATCCAGAATTATTTTGGTAATGGTGACTTTAATTTGGTGATAAATTGACTTCTGAATTTTCTTTTATCCAGAAACATAGAGAGCAGAGTACAGAAGGTACCTTTGTGATGTTGAGCAAAAAAACCCATACTTAGATTGGTTTTCCACCTAGCCTTTTGGAAGAAAGTTAAAGGCAGGATTTTCAGTTCAGAGGCTCTGTAAGTGAGATCCTGCTTCTTTGGCAAGCCACTTTCTACTAACCTTCTTGCCCCAGTTTCCCCTGACACCAGCTTCACTGATGGGGTAGGACATCCCTCTACAAAGGGACTAGGAAGCCTCTTCTGTATCTGAGTCCAATTTGTTGCTGGCACCTGTTGGCTTTTGGGGTGTACCATAAGGCCTATTCCTTTTTCCACTTATTCCTTAATAATAATAAGGAAACTCTGATAGGGAGGGTATCTCCCTGTCTTTTATCCTTCTGTTGGCCACCTGTGGGGGCAGTGGGGACTGGTGGTAGTGCAGCTCAGGGTTTTGAGCATATTTAATAAATACACCTGACTTTAAGCAAGGTAAGGGTGAGAAGAAAGGAAAGCAGTGTTTCTTGGAATAAATAATACTTATAATAACTACCCCAAATACTGCCCAATGGCTGGAGAAAAAAACAAACAAAAAACCCAAAAAACAAACAAACAAACAAACAAAAAAACCACCACCAACAACAAAAAAACAAACAAACAAAAAAAACAAACAAAAAACAAAACAAACAAACAAACAAACAAAAAAACACCAAAAAAACAGGGTAAACAATTTCCAACACTGTTCTCAGGTGTTTTCCAGAAAGTTAACTTTCATGCAGTAAGAAGGTTTTGTGTTTTTTTTTTTATTGTTGAAGGAAAGAAGTTTGCTATTTGGGGTTGTGCCTTTATAACTCTTTCTCTTCGGTCTATTCCTCACAAAAGCTTGAGGTTCCTTTTTGGATTTCCCATTTGATTTTTTTTTTTTCTTAAGTGTGAGATGGAGACAGATTTCTTAGTAGGGCATGTAGCAATAGGACAAATAGTCATTTTAAATTGAAAGAGGGTAGATTTAGACTAGATAAAAGGAAAACATTCTTTAGTATGAGGGTGGTGAGACACTGAAACAGGTTGCCCAGGGAGGCTGTGGCTGCTGCCTCCCTGGAAGTGTCCAAGGGCAGGCTGGATGGGGATTTGAGCAACCTAGTCAAGCGGGAGGTGTTCGTGCCCATGGCAGGGGGGTTGGAACAAGATGATCTTTAAGGACCCTTCTAACCCAGACCATTCTATGGTTCTGTGATTTTATGATTTAAATTTCTTCCTCTATTTCTTTAGACACAAAATGCAAACGACCGCATCTACAAAAAAATCTCAGGCACTTTTCTTTTCCTTCTGTCTTTCAGCCCTACTTCTGCTTTCCGTTTTAACTTCTCGGTTAATTAGTCATATAATTATTTCCCTCTTCATGTATGCAGTCACAGAAGATGCTTTCCGGGTCCTTGAGACTCAGCATAACCTGACCTCAGACTTGTTTGGTCTCTGCAGACCTCCTGGCATCATGGAGCTGCCCTCAGCAGTCCCGGGGCAGGGTGCCTGGCTCGCTTGGCCCAGGGTGCTGGATGCCTGCTTACTGTCTGCCTCGTACACCACAGCATCTGGCAATGCACCTTCATCCTGACAGAGCCTGCCCTCAGATGGGTTGTGAGGGCAGAAGCCTGGAGAGGGGGCAAAGCAGAAGAGACACAAGCAGCTTGTGAGAGAGGGGGGGAGGTGACAGCATCCTGGCATCTCAGGGTTCATCCCTTCAGCTCCCACCGCCGCTGCTCTTCTGCTGGGCAGCCCAAGCTGACAGCAATGGTGCCACCTGCTTTGAAGGGCTCCTGCAAGGTAACTCACTGCTATTTGTGTAATGGGCTGGAAGTCTTGAGTGAGTGGTGATACATAAAGGAAAATTCTTTGTGTAATTACTGATCCTTACAGCTTTTCATTTCAGAAAATTTGAGGGTAAGGAAATAGATGTGTGGAACCAGGTGATAAATCTCAGTTCACAACACTTTATTTTTGCTTTCTCAGTGTGTTCAGGGGCTGCCGTCCCACAGGCAGGGCTTACCAAGGGTGCAATCCCTTTCTTCTGCATTTCAAAGTATTTCCAGCTTTCTCCCTGGACAGCAATTGGAACCAACTGAACTGAAAAGTAAAATACCAGAGGGGAAAAATCTTCACAGATATTTGTTTTCAATTTTTGTTTCCTCTTTCCTTTTTTTTTTTTTTTCTTTTAAATTTCAGATGTTTTTAAAAAGTGTTTCAAACCCTTCTTTCTTGAAGTTGTGAGCAAGTTTACCTCTACTCTCCCATAATCAAGCAATAATAGAAACAACACGTTGCCTTCTTTATCCACATTAAAGCAGCTTATGGCTGTCCCACTTAGGTATTAGCTGCTACTGTGACCTGCATTTTTTCATCTCATCTCCACTTTCTTGTGGGTTCTTTTTCATTTCTCTGTAGTGGCAGAAAGGGAGTCCCAGTCATCTGTTTTCTCCGAATCAGACCGAGACTTGGCCTCTGGCCACAGGTGTTGGTCAAATGGGTGAAGGGCTCTAGTTTAGGCAGAAAAACATATCTTTAGTTCTAGTAGCCAGAAAGAATTCTTCCAAATAATGGCAATCAGGCTCCAGTGGCTCTCTGGTCTCTTCTGGGAAGCTCCTGATACAAAACATTCAAAGTTTTACATGTTCTTTGGCCAGGGCACCTTCTATGACTATGCACAGGCTGAGAAGCAGCACCTGGTTTTGTTTCAGCTATTCCAGATGCCTCAGTTTGCTAGGTTTTGGAAAATATCCTACAGAAAAACAACTCAGCAGCAGCTACAGGCAAAGCAGACCCAGGTGTCTGTAGGCTCTGCTCCTGGTATCTTGGATCACCCACCAGCATGAGGGTCAGATGCATGACATGCTCCAAGATGAGTCCATGGGCACCAGGTAACACACTGAGGAATGGGCTCACAACCCAGAGTTATTTCAGAGCAGAGCACAAAACTCAGCTTTTCTCAAGTGCCTCACAAATATGAAAAGGAGCAGGAAGAAGAGGACAAAGAAAAGTCTTCAAGTCAAAGAGGCCAAGCACTAGGATGGGTAAACAGTGTCCACAACCAATAACATTGGTGCTTATCTTGATATTGTACCTGGCACCTAGGTACTGGAGCAGTTGGAACCTCATAAATACCAATGACAGATAGTAATTAGCACCCCATAAATACCAGCAACAGATAATCTTGCCACTAGGAAGCACAAACAAGCTTTTCATACCCAACTGGCCAAGCAAGCTTGAAGGTGAAAACAAGAAGAAGACGTAAAAACACTGTTTGAAAACAAAGGTCTCCCTCTGCAGTCAAGCTTTTTAATGGAAATAAAGCCTAACCCAGCAGCCTTATACTAGCCTTGGGCTCTGAAGTGCCCCAAGTCAGTTTATATCTGCCTGATAAAAGGGTAGTTGATTGATTCATCACTGCCAAAGGCTCAGCGCCTAGGAATGCATGGTGTTTAATTTTTTTTCTGGGATCCTTTTGATCTCTCCTGGAGGCTGAAGAGAAGGGTCCAAATTATGAAGTATTTTTGCAATAAGATTGAGACCATTTCACAGAAAAGTCACCTTGAAGTCTCAAAAAATCACTCTAGAGACACAAAGGAGGTGGAAAGCTTCTAGTATGGCATTTTTATGTCATAAAAAAGGAACACAACAGATCTTAAAAAATGGAAATCAAATCATATTTGGAACAACATTAAGATCTGGCTGTAGGACCTCACATTTTCTAAGTTCTAAACTAAAAACACAAGTTTCTGTGAGGCTTTCTGGAAGCAATAACAGATTTACAGATCTCTGCAGATCAGCTAGAGGAGGAAGACAGGCATCCAACACCAACCTAAAAAGCCAGGAACTGCCACATGGGAGAAACTTGCCTTTCAATTTGATGTGTTAAATTCCACAGTAATATTTATTCCAGGTTAACAAAAGCAGCCAGAGGTACAACATTTGCTTCCCTACCTTTCCTCTTCTGCACAGAGCTCTCTCCATCTCCCCAGGTACCTCAGAGCCCAGAGAGCCTTTCACCTTGTCCTGACTACCAGACTTCTGTCACATTTGCTACCCTGCTGCAGAGCTCCTGCAGCCAGACCTGTAGCTCAGAGTCTGCTGGAGTTTGAAGGTCTTCTCATCACAGCTGGCAGTGAGCAGGACTGGAACCTGCAGTTCAGTAGCTGCCAAATGCTCCAGCAAAGCAAGACATATAACAGGGGAAGCTCCGTCAGAGCAGCTCTAATGACCTCCTCCTTAATAATATAGAAATGCAGAAGACTCTGCATTTACTGACTGTATTTACCTGAGCATTACAAAATATTAAATAGCATATTTAACAAAACAAGAGCTTTCAGGTATTCTCTTTGGAATGCAATTGTCAAGGGCAGAGCTGCACATCGAGTTTCTATCTGTTGAAACCTCCACCAACTTAATTAGGGTAAAATGAATGGAGCGTAGTCATTATAATCTGCTTTGCAGTGACACAAACATATATAAGCCTTGTTCACACGAAAGGAGAGTCCAGATTTTGCATTCAAACTTTTATCAACAAAAGTCAGGTTTGAGAGGCAAGAGGGAAGGAGAGAAGGAACGATCACAAGAATTGCTGAGCTGATATTGCTAAAATGCATGGAAATGGCCGCTAAGTCTTGCTGCCTCCACCTTTCCCAGTAGTCTCATTATGGTAAATAATTTTGCACTTATTTGAAAACTCAAGTTTCCTATGGCTGGCTGTGCTGGGGGAGCCATCAGAGCAAGCAATGCTGGATTTCTCCTAAATGCCAAACCCTGGTGCTCATGCCCCTTTGGTTCCAAGGAACATCCTAGGATGAAAGTGATGTCATCCAGAGGGACCTGGACAGGATGGAGAGGTTGGCCCATACCAGCCTCATAAAGTTCAACAAGACCAAGTGCAAGGTCCTGCATCTGGGTCGAGGCAATCCCAAGCACTGATATAGGTTGGGCAGTGACTGGCTTGAGAGCAGCTCTGAGGAACAGGACTTGGGGGTGCTGGTGGGTGAGAAGTTCAACATGAGCCATCAGTGCACACCTGCAGCCCAGCAAGCTGACCCTGTCTGTCCTTGGCTGCATCAAGAGAAGCGTGGCCAGCAGGTCCAGGGAGGTGATTCTCCCCCTCTGCTCTGCTCTCGTGAGACCCCACCTGGAGTAATGTGTCCAGTTCTGGAGACCTTTTATAGGAGGGACATGGATGTGCTGGAGTGTGTCCAGAGAAGGGCCACGAGGATGATCAGGGGGCTGGAGCAGCTCTCCTATGAAGACAGACTGAGAGAGTTGGGGTTATTGAGTCTGGAGAGGAGAAGACTCTGAGGAGACCTTATTGTAGCCTTCCAGTGTCTGAAGGGGGCCTGGGGAGGGACTTTTTAGGATGTCAGGTAGTGACAGGACTAGGGGGAATGGATTCAGACTAGAGGAGGGTAGATTTAGAAGTTCTTCACCATGAGGGTGGTGAGACACTGGCACAGGTTGCCCAGAGAGGTGGTGGAAGCCCCATCCCTGGAAGTTTTTAAGGCCAGGCTGGACAGGGCTCTGAGCAACCTGATCTAGTGGGAAGTGTCCCTGACCATGGCAGGGGGGTTGGAACCAGATGATCTTAAATGCCCCTTCTAACCCTGAAAATTCTATGATTCTATGATCTCTGCTTTTAGAGAGGGCCTTGAACTTCTGCCTGAATATAAAAGCATAATTGTGGCAGATACTCTAATTGCAATGTCTATATATAATACAAGGGAAGACAATTTAAGAGAGCGCAGCTACTCATTTTTAAGCAAATACCAGAAAACTGCCTCTGTGGCTTGCTGCTTTAGAGTAAGATTAAATGAATCAGTCTCACCATTTGAATGCGTGGGAAGTCAGAGACAGCAAAGTGACATCTAGAGACGGTTTATTTATAATGAAGCCCTCCTCCTGTAGCTGTTTGTGCTTCAGTCCTGTGCACTGAGTTCAAAAGTACCTGCCCTTTGTTTCAAATTACTCACAAATGCTACGTGGAGGCCAGGTGGATGCCTACACTGGCTTGGCTGATTATAAAGTTCATATAATTATAATTGAACTCTCTAGTGATGTTTAGGAAAAAACATATAGCTTATTATGCAGCAGCTTCAAAAGGCTCTGACTCCCTGGTCCTTCATCCAGGAGACTTTCACAACAAGGAAGAGCCTGAGCTGGGCATCAGTGCCAGGAGAAATCTGTAAGGGCAGAAGGGCAATGTGGAGGCAGTGCCAGTGGATGCTTCACTAGCAGGGAACTTTGATATTTAAGCTGGTGCTCCCCACTCCTTGAGCAAAAACATCCTCGGCTTTAACTCAGAGGTTTAAAGGTTTCCAAAACAAGAGATCCCAAAGATAGGTAAAAGCACTGTATCTGCAGCTGCAGTCACAAGCATGAGAGAAATTCAGTTTATGGTTTATCTCATTAATGAGCCAAACTGGAGTGGCACTGTGATGGGAAAGAGGTTTGCCAAAGGAAAATTGTGAGTATCACATCCCTACCACCACAGGATGTAGTCCCAAACTTTCAAAGTGTCCTTTTGAGTAAGGAAAAGCAATATCTGCAAATCTGAGATAAAGTTGCTGACACAAGGACCTGGGAGTGGCTGGGTTCCTTAAAAGAAGATCAGGAATTCTCTGTGCCCAGCTTCCAGGTGGGCAGGTCAATGAAATTGAGCTGACCTTAGTACCTGAGCCTTCCTTTCTTGCCCCTTTGGCAGCCTTGGCCTTTAGTCTATAGCATCAGCCTGCACCCCTAACTGAGAAATACTATTAAAATGGCATTAAATATTAAGAGAGACAATACAGCATCTCTCACAGTGAGGGAGCTCCTGACACAGCAACTCTTTTCCTAATAAACTGCATTGACAAACAGTTTACTTATATTCTTACTTCAATTAGATGAACTACTCTGCAACAGTAAGGATGAATGTGGCTGGGTGTTAATTATGAGATGTAGTAAATATTTATTCAGCTTTGCCAGTGTGGAAGTGAGTGGACGGCAGGGTCTCAAGACAAGACCTCATTTTTTTACAATTTCTAAAGCCATTGTCACAGGCTGCAGCTAGCCACCAAGGCACAAAGCTGTTGTGTGCATCCACCACCAATAGCTTAGCTATTAATATTGGTACTGCATTAACATTGAGGGACATTGTGGCCAGGTTTGGCTCCTATAGAGACCTGGGCTGGAAAAGGAGCTGACCTCCATTAAATAGTCAAATAAGCGTAGATGTTGCAAGGGTTTTCCATCTCTGGCCAAGAGATTTCCATCAAGCTCAGGGCTGTGTCATGGCAGGTGCTGCCTGTACCAAATGTATTCCTTGGCCCACAGTACCTAAATGCATAATGTCCCTGAGCAGATCAATGGTCAAGTCATGGACTGAGATCTCCAGACTCCTGGCTGAGTAAGAGGGCCCTGCAAAGGCAGGAGAAGGACTACTAAAAGGTACTGGGAAATTTAATCTAAGCAAAGAAAACCTCCATCTCTGCTTTCTTAGGAACTCAGACTGCAATTTCAAATATTTTCTGTTGACAGCATAAAGCTCATGGAAGCAAACACACGTTTGTCTTTGAAACACTGCTTGTCTTCTGGCCGTTTGGGAAGGAGGGATAAAAATATGTAACTTAGGAAAAGCAGTTGCTTTGCAGAAAATCCCACAGGATTCTTCACAGCACATGGGTTAGAAGCCACAAGGTTTCTTGTCAATACATTCGTACTTATACCTGAAGTATGGAAGATCAGATGTGGCAAAGTTCCACAGGAAGTTATATTACTTTAAAGGCACTGATTTTGTCTTATGAGGCTTGTCCAAAATTTTACCTCCATATGCATATTTTTTTTTCCTTATCATAACTTTCAGCATAATAAAATAATTAACACTACTCTCCTGACACCTTTCTCTGAAAAGGCTATTTCAGAGACAGAAGGGTAGAGGGAAGTCCCTTCCCTTGCTGCTGAAGCCGTGTGTGAGACCAAATATAGCAGTTCTGTGCCAATGAGACCACACAATAGTTCTTTATAAGATGGAGAGCAAGAGTGAGATAAATAAAGCTGAGTGGCAATGTGGGGTACATGAGTGGGCCAGACAGGCATTGCCTAGTGGGTATTTGGCTTGTAACTCAGCTGGTGATTAACTCCATAGAGGCTATAATGACGGGGGACCTCACCTAATGCCTCATCAAAAGGCAACACACCTTGTGGAAGAGAGCATCCCTCAAAAAATTCTCTACAAGCACTCTGTACAGTGCTATAATCACAGCCTGCTCATATGTGATTTTTATTTTTGTATATGTATATATGTGTGCGCTGGCTTTTTAATTTGAAATAGTTCCCTCCTTTCCCTTTGACTGGTGTTCAGGAATGGATTTAAAAATGGGTGTTAAATCTAATTTCAGTTCCAGAAGCACAGGGTTCGGAGTGCAAGATGATTCCTTGCATGCCCATATGCATCCCTTCCGAAATTACTCAAAGTCCAGAACAGCTGATTGACAAGGCTGAGCCAAACTGTCCTTCTAAGTGGCTGTATTTAGAGATGCATATCTGGCTGTGGGCATTGTAACATCACTGGTACCTGTCAAGCTGCACTGGCTGGTAGCAGCTGAGACTCTGCCCACAGGGCTAGCACCACTGGCCATCAAAAAAGTTGACTTTATGCTGGGGAATTCAGTCCTTCCCTTGGGAATGGCACTTCGGATCAGACAGAGTGTGTGAGATGGAGTTTAGGGGATGTACTGGTGGTTTCACCAAAGGAAGCTGAGGAATTGCAATGTGAAAAAGGGGAAAAATTTACAAGAGAATAATCTGAAAAAAAAAAAAATCTTCTTTTAAAATTGGGAAAATATTAGAGGGGAAAAAATTAAATAACTTCATTAAGCCCTGGTTTGCTTTCAGCAGGATATAAGGACTACATTTAATCTTTGTTGTGCAGAATGATTGGATTTTTTTTCCTTGCTCCATGCTTGTCTCTTAATATAGCCTTACTAGTGGAATAATTAAAAAAGCCTGCATCACAAATGCAGTGCTCTTAAGAGCTAGGTACTGATGTGCCCTTTCCCACTGCAGCAGAGGTAGGAGGGTTTCTAGCAAACTCCGGAAGGAGGAGTTTCCCAGGAATTTCTGAGCACAAAAAATGCACGACTAGGTGCTGTTGGCGATTTTCACCATGAGGATTTTCTTCAGTGATTTTTCCCTCCTTCCAACCAAGGACAAACCTCTGACACTTTCCCACATTATTGTTTGAAGACAGATTGAAATCTCGTGATTCTGACATAATTTTACTTTTAATTTCCACTCTGCAAATGTCAGGGGAAAAAATACCCTAAAAATTATACTTCAGAAAAGACTATAATTACTTCTAATTAAATCATGGCCCTGGTTGTTTGAAAGACTTGACCACAGCCAGAATTTCATTATCTGATAAGCACTTTTTTATATATATTTCAACGTTTCTTTTTAAATAATAATAAGAAAAGAATCCAAGATCCTGACAACAATACCTGAGCCAATTGCAAAAGCTTGATGGTAGGAAATGGTATTTAACCCCTGAAATGGAGAGGCCAAGTCATTTTTAGGGCATTTATCTCAGTGATATTCCTAATGGGAAAGCAAGGTTCAGAAATGTGATCAGATGTGGTGGTAGGCATGTATGAGGTGACCCAGATCTTTGCCTTCCCCAGGGCACTAATCAGACTGTGCACTTTCATAGTACCTTTATTTCCATACGTGGCACCTAAAGGGTTTTACCAACATCTGCCCTGCTCTCATTGCCACACCCCTGTCAATACTGGGGTGCAAAAATTTAAGCCACTGAGATTATATCAGCAGCATCTGGCTTCATAGTGGGAATTAAGTCTCATCCCTCTGCATGTCTGCACCATAAATCTAATTATTTCCCCTGAAAGTGTCACTTACATTGCGCTGAGGGTGCCACTGATGTTCAGACTGAGTAAAAATGTCTGTGGTCTTATAGAATTTCACTTGTTGGTGCATGGAAAATTTTGCTGTTGGATTTTGTAGTCTTATTTTGAGCTTCAGCTATGACAGGGTCATCAGTCCCCAACCTCACTCGTGTATGCAATGTACTTTCCATATGCATTCAAAGATAAGAACCTTTATTCAGAACATTAAAAAATAAGCAGTCATGGTCCCCTCCCAGTTTAGGGGGTTTGGGTGGAAAACGACTGTTTCCTGACATGCTTAGGACCCCACCTGGGTCATTTGTGATTCTTTGATTTGTGATGCTGAAGATGGAGGCCTGGGATGGAGGGAAGGGGCAGGAGAGGCTACTGCAAAACATCCGCCTGGGAAAAGGGTCAAGTGTGGAAAGATGGGTGGTACTGAAGGGAGATGAGTCTAGCAATGGTGCAGCAGCACCTGTGAAGTCAGTGAACGCTGCAGCCCCTTTCCCTTAGCATCTCATCCAGCAGTAATCCCAAGTGTTTCAGTAGTTAGCAGTGACACAAAATTCCAGTCACAAGTGACAGGATTTTTCTCCAGGTGATGCTACAGAAGTAGCCTATACCAACTGCTTGCTAATGATTAGCAGAGATGTAAGGCTGAGAGTGGACATATCATAGCAGGCTGCCTTGGCACCCGCAGCTTGCACACAGAGCAGGCATTCCTACTATCCATGGAAAAATCCTCCCCCAAATATTCCACATCACAGTGGCTAGTCTCAGAGCTGATTGTATTAGGAGGAAAGAAATTAAAAACTGCAATTGACTCACCAGCAAAAATATGTGAGTGTACCCAGCAAATAAAGTAGATTCCCTCAGCACTTACCTAATAATTTTGCTTTTAATTAAACTGTCCATTCCCGCACTGATTTACATTTAAGAAGAAAACATCTGTGCATATTTCACTGTGAAACCTTACCCTGGTGTTCACAAAAATATTTTGCTTTGCTTAATGTGAAAGATTTGGGGCCTGATTCTTGTTACCAACATGCTGCCTTCCAGCTTCTTCATGAAGGTAAGCAGGTATTGAAAGTTGTCATTGAAAGGGATGTGCTCACCCTGTGTTCTTACAATCTTTCTGTTAGGTTTTTTTGTTTGGTTTGGTTATTTTTGTGTTTGTTTTGATTTGTTGATGTGGGGCTTTTTGGTAGGTTGGTTGGTTTCTTTAATGTACCTTCATCTTTTATGAATACATTTTTAAAATTCAAACTTTCTGAAGAAGAAAATGCCGTGGATGGGCAACAAGATGAAGAAGCTACAAATCCCTTCACCTTTCTTTGGGAGAAAGAGGAAAAAAATTGCATCTCAACAGCATGTGCCTCTGGCATTGCCCCTCACATGGTCTCAGCACAGTGGGGCCCAGCAGAGGCAGCAGAGAAGGGGAGGTGATGCCCCCGCAGTGTTTCTGGCTTGGAGAGACCAAAGGGCATCTCATGTCCATTCGTGCAGCTCCTCCAAAATGGGAACAATGCCCAGCGACCATGTTTTAAAACTCACCTGCCTTCCTTCTTCCACCTCAGACTCCAAAATCTGTATTAATTTCCAAGTGGAAGGAAAAAGGGCCACAATATCCCACCATTTCCAACAAGAGGCAGTAGCTCCTGCCACTCCCACTGTGGCTGGGTTTCAGGTTGTTACCAAAACCATGTGCTTTTCTGGAGAAGCGAGTGATGTACCATCAAGATTTGCATACGTGGCACAGAAGTGGAAGGGAGCCACCCTGAGCACCAGCCCAGCACAGTATAAAGGCCACCCCTCTTTTCCCTGGCTTAGCATCTGCCACCACCACCCAGCAGCCACAGTGGACACGGATGAGGATGCTGCTGTTTTGCAGGCACATGATGCTCGGTGACAAGGCTGAGAATGCACTCAGACTATGGATGTGTTTATGGTAGACCCAAATAAGCAAATGCAGAAGTGTAAAATCATATGATGAGACATTAATATGTGCTTCTCCAGTGCTGGCTTGCTATCTTTTCCCAAGTGAAGGGGTAAAAGAGAAGCAGCCTGTTGGGATGAGAGTGTCTTTCTAAAAATTTTAGTGACATATCCTGCAGTCTCAGGCACACAGAGTAGATCATGATCTCTCCTGCAGAGTGACCTTGCCTTGGGGCTTCAGTGGTCACGCTGCTGCTATCTGGCTCCTGACAGGTACATTCACACCATGGCTTTGGCTCTGGCTGAAGGCCTAGTGACCAAGAGTGCATGCATCATCCTTACCTGGATGCTCAGTTTTGGTAAGAATGGAATGAAGGCTCAGAGGTGAGAAACCTCCAGAGTGCATTCCTGTCTGTGCACAGCAGTGGGAAAGCACATCAAGGGATTGTAACCCCTGGGCTCAAATCATGTTCCCCAAGGAACATGTTCCCATGAAGGAGGCAAGTGTGAGCCCTGGGTGAGCCAAGGAGGAAGGTGAACCCCTGCTCCCTCTGCATGCCCACACACCACCAACTTCCGCTGTGAACCAGGTTTTAGCAGTCAATCTGGGCAGAGGTCAGGGCCTGTTGTGACTGGTTTTTGTTTACCAAATGCACTGTGGCCTCATTTGGCAGAAACATTTAAAGATACATAGACCGGAATGGTCCCAGTTGATTAAAATATCCCCATACATTTTCCTCTCTTTAGATGCATTATCTGCAGATGAGAATCTGTAACATCCTTGGCTTTACTGATCCTGAAAGGCAATCAGGAATTGTCATTCTGGGCCAGCCAAGTAGTCCATCAAGTTCAGCACCTTAGCCCTAAAAGAGGCAGAATAACCTGTGCTTTGAAGCCAAGCAGCTTTAGCATTTGCATAAGTACATCATGCACTGGTTTAGCTGCTCCAGCATCCCCCTCTGTGCTCCACCCACCAGCCACAGGGTCTGGAATCACCACTTCCACCACCAAACCACACAAACTGTGTCCTGCAAACCCATCCCACTGACTCCTTACTGGTTTATTCTGTTAGGGAAGTGGGGAGTGAGTTTATTTTAAGTTCCTGCATCATGATAATGTTGATGGATGTGGAGTTAGTGGAGGCCCAATGACTATAGGGTACCTCAGGGTGAAATGGAGAGGGAGAAGAACCCATCAGTGCAGTCTCACACCATGGTGGCCAGTTTCACTGCCCCCATTTGGCAGCCAAGGAGAGTAAGGGTGGTGTGGCTAATCTGGAGTCATACTGCAGCAATATCTAGTGACAAGAAGTAAAACTGTTTTCTCTCGGAGCCTGCTCCTCTCCTCTGGTTGTGTCCTCTGCTCTTCTCTGATACTTCTCTACATCTCTATAGCTCTGAGACTTGCCTTCATGGCTTCATGGCTGCTTCTCTGATATATGGCACAGAGGTTGGCTGGAACCACAGGCATTGGTAGCCTCACAAAGCAGATAATGTTCTCCATCATAAAAGAGGGGAGCAGCACAGATGACCAAAAATGTGTTTTGGAAACATGTGAGATAATCAACGCAGCACATAGAGACAAACCCTGAGGGTCACTGTGGCTAAATAAGAGAAGGGTGAGAAGCAAGTTTATATACTGGGTTGTCTGCCAGCTGCACAGCTTGCTCTCCAGCTCTGGCCTAGACTTCCCAGTGTTCTAGCAGGAGGCAGCTCCATTTCCGTCCAAGATTTGGTGATGGTTCGTCCTGACATCAGTTTCAAAATGAAGCAACGATGAGATGTTACAGGTTTTGCTCCCTCTGCTGTACACACTTCTCCAGTGCTGAGTCTTTGCGCCTTCAACCACCCCCACCTGCCCTGCCTGCCACTCCCTTACACATTGAACACGGATCTTCAGCTTCATATTGTAAACAGAATGCTAATGGACCGTGAGACAGCACTCCTGTTATTTCAGGCATTTTTCAATGGGGTAAAAAATTCATTTAAAATGCTGAAGGTATCTTGTGACAAAGGGGGCCTGCAGGAGCCTGGGGATCACGTCCTCCACCATGCAGACATGGCCATCCTGCACCATCACCTTGGCCTGATTTTATCTGCCAGGGCAGGCACTCTCTGAGCACTCAGGGCCAGCCAGGAAGGAGTGCTCACTGTAATTCCCAAATGAAAGTTTCCACTTGCTTCCTCTTCCTCCTTGAGACATCAACAGGAGAGACCAGGTGTTGAACCCAGCCACGATCAAATCCTTCAGTGAGAGAGGTCTGGGCTGGCACCAGCAGCAATTTTGGGACAAGAGGTAATGTAAATAAAGTGCATCTTCACTGAGCTGGCCCCAGACTGCTCACCGGTAAGGAGTTCCAGGCAGGCAGATCCAGACGGGAGTTAATGCAGGACCAGAGCCCGAGGTTTTGTTCCCACCTTTGCCAGAGGCTTTGCATGAGTCTCAGCTTCCTTGCCTGTGTGAAGGGGTACCTGGTGGCTTACCTTCCTTTGTACAGCCCCTGTCAGGTAAAGGGGCTCCGAACAATGTGGTGTCACCGACAGCTTTCCTGTATGTACTGACTAAACTGATGCTCGGTGGGTTGGCGTTCCTACAGCAAGAGATAAACTAGAGAGATGGATCTTTTAAAATAAAAAAGGGGGAAAGGAGGGGTGGGGGGAGCAGTGGCTGTCAATCTCAGTAAGTAAACACTTCTTTGATGTGGTTGCTTTTAAAAAACAAAAACAACCCGAATCCTAAAAGCAACAACGTATGTTTGTTTTAAATGCATCCGCTAAATATTTACACTGCAAGCAAGCTAAAAAAAAAAAAAAAAAAAAAAGATAAATTGGAACTTTTGTCAGTGAACCAGATTGTGAAATGCCTTGAGGGAATAGAAGATTTATTTGGGGAGAGGGGGAGAGGTAGGAATTTTCCATGCTATTGTAAAACACGATCTCAAATTATATGATCCCACAGCCAGTGAATTGGAAAGCTTCAATCAGCTGCCTTTTTTTTTTTTTTTCCCTTCCTCTCTTTTCTGTAAAGAGGAGAGGGGGGGAAGACAGAAGTGTTTCACCAACTTCTGTTGACTGTTCCTTTTTTCTCCTGATTGAAATGTGTTGTTAAACAAGATCCCACATAATCTCAGCAGAGGGTTTCTCTCGCTCGCTCCCTCTCCTTCTGGGAAGCCGCGATCAGTGCCATCGGCGCTTGATTATTTGCAAACTCCCTTCGCTGCCTTTTTTTTTTTTTTTTTTTTTTGCCTTTTTTTTTTTTTTCCCCTCCTCTCCGTCTCGGTCTCCATCTCCCTCTCTCTCCCTTCATCTCTCTCTCCCTTTCTCTCACCCCCAGTGCAACTTTTGCAGACGCCCCGGCACACGCAGCCATGCCGCGCTGAGAGCGGGGGCACCGCGCCAGCCCCCCCTTCCTCCCTCCTTTCCTCCCTCCCTCCTTTACCTCCCTCCCTCCTTCCCTCCCTCCCTCTCTTCTTCCCTCCCTCCCTCCCTCCCTCCCTCCCTCCCTCCCTCCCTCCCTCCCTCCCTCCCTCCCTCCCTCCCTCCCTCCCTCCCTCCCTCCCTCCCTCCCTCCCTCCCTCCCTTCTTCCCTCCCTCCCTCCCCCCCTCCCTCAGCGCCGCCGTCCCGAGCCGGGGGGGCCCCGCCGCCCGCCGCCCCTGCCCGGCCCCGCGCCTCGCCCCGGCCCCGGCCCCGGCCCGGCCCGGCCCGGCCCGGCGCCGCCGCCCCCCGCCCGCTCGCCCGCCCGCCCCGGCCGCGTCGGAGGGCCGGCAGCGGGGCTGGATGTGCCCGGCTCCCCCCGCGCTGAGGCGGGCAGCGATGCAGAAGGCAGGCGGCAGCTTCGCCTCCGCCGAGAGACACCCGCTCAAGATGGCAGATGTGTGTTGAGTTTGGGGGGCTGCGATCTCGCGTCGTTCGTGGCGGCGTTGCCATGAATAACAGGCGTCCTTGCACCGATGGCCCCCATGTACGAAGGTAAGCCCCGACCCGGCACGGCATGGCACGGCACGGCCCGCCCTGCCGGCACCCTTCGCCCAGCTCCGGGAAGGGGAGGGGGGTGGGGGAACCGGGGGTCCCCGGCCGGCCGCGGCTCGCCGTCCCCCCGGCGTTGTTGCGGGGAGGCTGGCGGCAGCGCACCCCCGCCCTGCCCGGCGCCCGGCGGGGAGCGGGGCGAGGCGTGGGGCTCCGCTCGGCACTGAAACCCCTTCTGCCCCCCTTAACCCCCCACGGTCCCGGGCGCTCGGGCCGCGGCGGGGGGCGGTGGGTGAAGTCCGTGCCGGTGCCGAGCAGAACAATGAGGTGGCCGAAGCTTGCCCTGCGCTTCTGTGTGTGTGTGTCTGTGTGCCTGTGTGTGCCTGCCTGCCTGCCAGCCTTGCTTGCCTGCCCCTTGCTGCAGTTTTCCTTTCCAGAACCGGTCACCCCGCTCCTTTCGCCGGTTTCCTCAGAGTTCTCTCCGCCTGGGCTCTCCTCCGGGGCTTGGAGACCCCGCGGGCAGCGGCAGCGGGGACGGGGCCGCCGGCAGCCGCCTGTCAGCTCCTCCGTATTCTCCTTCAGCCCAACCCGGGCTGCAGCGAGAAGCCCAAGTGCCCTAACTTAGTTTTTTTTCGGGTTATAAAAGAAAAAACCAACCAAACAAAATACGAGGGTTAGGGAGAGAGTTGTGTGTTAGGTGGGTGCGTATTTCAGGGTGGCTGTTTAAAAAAAAGAAAAAAAAAAAAAAGAAAAACAACAACATATAAAATCAGAAAATATATCGGGGTTGATTTAAATCCCCTCGCGATGCGCTTATCGTCTCTCGGTACCCCTCCCGGCTCGGTGCTGACCGGGAAGCGTTACATAAACCGGAGGGACATCCATCCGGCGGGCGCTTTATCCCGACAAGGGACCGGTCGGTCCGTGGCGGCGGAGACCCAGGAGCCCGGCTATGGGGGGGTGTCTGGGGGAAGGGTGGGAGATGGCAGAGGCACGGGGACACACGGTACTTTTCTCCCTTTGGCGAGGCGGGTAAAACTTATCTAAGGAGAAAATCGAGCCCGGGCTGCAGCGGCCGAGAGGAGGGCGCTCGGCGGGTGGTGTAAAGTTACCGGCCCGCCGGGTTATTTGTGGGCAGCCCCGGGCTCACCGGCGGTGCGGAGTTTGGACCCCGCGAGAGACAGGCAGACAAAGAGGAGCGTTTTCGGCAGCGGGGGAAGGACGGTCGTCCCTCCCCGCTCTCGCCGCTGCCAGGCACCGGGTTGCAGGAGCCCGGGGGCTGCGGCGCCGCCGGGCGGAGGGAAGGGGACTCGGTAGCGGTGGCGGGGCCCTGCGCGGCGGCGGGCCGGTGCCGGCGGAGGGGCCGCGGCGGGCCCGGTAGGGGCCGGCCCGCCGTGGGCGCCCTCTGCCGGTCGCGCCGCGCTGCCGAGCGGCCTCGGCCCCTAAGCCCGGTCAGCCCCCCCTGTACCCGGACTATCCCCGGCGCTTCCAACGGCAGCGGGCGGCCGCCGGGTCTCACCGTGGGCAGGGCGAGGCTGCCGCCGCCGCCTGACCGCCCCCCTCGGCCGCGGCGGGGGTGCTCGCAGCCCCGGCGCGTACCTGCCTGTCCCGCCGCCGGCGCGGCATCGGGCCACCGGCGGGCCGGTGAGGCCTGTCCGGCATCGCACCGCCCGCCGCCGAGCCTGCTCAGCCCCTCCCGAGCGGGCGCCGCTGGCAGGGTGGGTAATGCGGCGATTCTTCTGAAGTTCGCTCCTCTCCCGGCCGCATCCGCCGGGCGGGCGGCGGTTCGGGGCGGTTCGGTGCCCCGCGACGGGCGGCGGCGCCCGGCGGCACCGCAGCGGCTGGGGAGGCGTGAGGCGCGGGGCCTGCGGTCAGCCCGGCCGCGCTCCCCTTCCCGGAGCGCCGCAGCGGGCGCCCGCCGAGTGCCGGCACGGCCGCCTCCCCGGAGCCGGCCAGGGGAGGGAAAGAAAAAGGAAAGGAGGCCTCGGCCGCAGCCAGGGCGGGCAGGGCGCCGGCTTCCTCCCGGCGAAGCGGCGGCGATGCCGCACCGGGGCGTGCGGTGGAAGTTTAGCGGTTCCTGAGAGCATCCTAACTTCAGCAGCTCCCGCCCTTCAGCTTGACTGGAAACAGAACAGAAAAAATGCTCTGAAAAGCAACCCCTTTAAAACAAATTCTCTGCAGCCGGTACAGAAGGGGTCGTGTCCAGGCTCTGCAGCGCGCCTCAAGCCTTGAAGTAGGTGAATATCCCAAATGGCAGAGCCAGGAGATAGTGTAAAGGCTGACAGGGATTGTTTTATTTGCTTTGTATTGCGATACGTTTGTGGGTTAGATTGCTGCTGGCTGGCTTCGAAGGAGGCAGAGGAGGGGTTAATTAATGTTTTTTCGCCTCCTAGTTGCCATGAGAGGTCCTCAGAATTCCCTGCAATATCGCAGTGCGTAGATAAAAACTCACTTATTGCAGGGGATGCAATTTCCTCCTTGGAAGGAGGTAAGGGCTGCCATCCTCCCTTACAAGCCCCATGTTACATGGGTAACAATTCTGGTCCCTAGCCCTCCTCTGGAGCATCAGTTACAGTCAGGCCACTGAGGAGAGCGCAGGAGCAGAGGGGTTGGACCAGCTCTGGGGCTAGCAGTGGCTTCTTTGCTCATGGCCTTGGCCAGGCAGTCTCTGGTGGCACACACCCACCCACCCACGGCCACCACCACAAATCAGGCAGGGTTAGGTGAAACAGTATCTCCAGAATACGGTAGGCTCTGTGATGGAAAAGGTGCCCCGAGAGGAAATGTGACACCTCGGGGGGCTTATGGAATGGTTCTAGTAGAAATTTAAGTGAGTAATAGCATAGAGCACATGCAGAAAGTCACCCGCAATTCTCGACATGGGGGTGAGGGCAGCGTGTGCCTGTGCAGAGCAGCCAGCTTAAATATTGGTTCTAAGGAGGAGGGTGGTGTCTCACCTGATATTAATAGGCAAGGCATGATAAATAAGTGAATACCTAGTGTGAAATTCTCCCCCTCACACACTGTGCAAGGAGAATTTTCTCTTTCTTTTTAAGGAATTCAAAGTTTTTGCTGTCATCTTCTCCTCTACGGGATTTTACACGTCCGTTTTTTTTTCCCGGTGTTGCAGACCTGAGCAGTAAAACGAGCAACATAAAAAGCTACCAAGTAAAATAAACCAGAAGTAACACCCTAACACTGTGTTTGACCTGGATTTTTTTGGTTGTGAGCCACATGGGAAAACACATTGGGCTTCAGAGTGGGCCTCGTCAGGTATAATCCTGCATAACCTCTGCTCCAGAGTTGGGCAAACTGATGGTCACTGTCTCACTGAGGACTGGAGATGTGGTTTCCTCAGAGTTAGCTGTATTGGCTTCAGGGGCAACAGACCAGCCTGTGGCAGGTGAGAATCTGGGTTTTTGGACTCTCCTCTAGGCAATGTTGCCTTCACTGTGCAAAATTGTCATTGATGCGCATGTCATGTGACATTTCCTCCTGTGCAGAGAACAGACCCAGGCTCTGTGGACTTGGGAAGACCTCATTTTGTGAGGACTTAGATGCTAGACATCATCAGTGCATGGGCTGTGGGTAGCTTTCTGCCCTGGGTTGGTGTCTCCAGTGATATCCAAGGTGCCTTATACCCATAGTCCTTCATAACTGGGTAAAAAAAGGTGTTTATACACTTTCACCTTTATTTTCTGGCTTTGTTCCTCTTTGCTTTGCTTCTTTCTTATCCCTGACAATTTTGTTGCAACTCAGGGTGTATTTTTAGCAGCCACATAGGTACTTTTCTATGTGGGTGGCTTATGGAATTAATCTTGGTAATATTTGTAAATTACACCTCTCCACCAGCGCTGCTGCTGGAGCTCAGCACAGGCAGGGACCTGCCCACACTCCGTCCTTGTCACAGAAGGGGCTGGGAAATCCTGAAACCCTGACCCCGGATGCATTGCAGATGAGATCCTGTTTAACACCAGGAACCAGCCAACCCTGCTGGGTTTTGAATGCATCCTCAAATCTCGTTAAAGTGCACAAAACTTGCTCATCAGGGAGGCAGCACCAGTGAGGCGTAGCAAAGGTCTTTACCCCAAAGTTTGTGCAGGGAGGTGATAACTCAGAGGCGCTTCCTGTTTATGAATTAATAACCAGAACTTAAACTACCTCAATGCTGGGACCAAAAGTTTTTATTAGCTCAGGATATGGCTATAGCCAGGATAACAGGAAGCCCCCTCCAGTTCTAATTATTGTTCTTATCATGCTGCCACATCTAGTGATTAAATGGGTTTGAGATGTAATGGGTGAAAAATGCTGTTTTATTTTCAGACGTGGGATGAGAACCGTCGGCACCAGGGGTGGGGGCAAGCAGACAAACAATGTGGTTGGACAAAGAGGCAAGCACAGTTACTTGCCACAGCCCTGGGACTCCATGCAGCATGTTCCTCTGTATGGCTGTAGCAGGTAGGGAAAGCCTCCTGGCTTCTGTTGGACACCTTAGCTGGCCAGGAAAATGAAGTAATTTTCATTTTCCTGTGCCTCGGTTTCCCTTCTTATCCAGTGGTTGTTACTTACTACCCACTTTCATGTGGTGCTCTGAAACCACTGGATGTGGTTTCATATACACTGGGTAAGAGCTGGCAATGACTCCTCATCGGGGTAGATCTTCTACTGATGGGGGACAGCCCAGACATGTCCATGATGACTTTGAGGGTTTTGAACTTAAATCAACCTCTGGAACTCGAACTATTTATTCAGAGGCAGATAATGTACTCTAGGTGGCTAAACAAATTAAGGCTCAGTGTTAGTCACATCACAGCAATGCATGCAAAAATGTGTGGATACTTGGGCAGGAGGAAATTTCTGGGAAGTCAGATCGTGAAAGGCTTGCTGACCTGGGCATGGAGTAAATCCCTGTCCTGATGGAGTGGGTCCTAGGTGACAGTGTTAGAGCAGTCCTGCCAGATGTGGAGCTCAAGGGCAAGTTCAACCACCTTCTGCTCAGACTGGGCTGAGACACCAGTATGAGACAGATTAGACCACCTGGGTGCAGCTGGGATAGCATATACCTTCTGGCAAGACACCTGAGAAGGGGAGTTTGCAAAGGCATTCAGTGGTGGGCTGACAGCTATTACAGTGTCCCCATCCCTGTGTCTGTAAGGAACGGGTAGGCTGAGAGTGGATGTTTTTGAAAGTTCCACCCTTTTCCTCTCTTTCCCAATTTAAGAAGATATTTTAAGGTCTGTGCCTAAATTTAAGCTCACAGGCAGTGCTGCTGACTTCATTAGAATTGTTTATGTCTTTAAAGCTGGCCACATGCTGAATTACCTTTCTGACTCATGGCCTCTATAGCTTCATCAGTCCACTTAAAAAAATGAGGTTGTTTCCTCACTCTTACTAGGAAGTCTCTGCCCCCTGAATGTGAAATGGTTAATTGGTGAATAACAAGAAGTGAAATTTAGAAGCTCTTTAGAGAAAAGGTTGTTTCTTCAGCTATTTACATTCCCTAATAGGGACCAAGGTGTTTAACAGGAGGCCTTCTCTCTTGAAAAAAATTCCTCCTCGCAGTACAGAGTTCAGCATTTGTTTTGAAAATAAACCTGAGTGATAATTTCTCTCCAGATAGGGCATTAAGCAATTTGTCTGTTTCTCATAGGGAAAGAGTAGAAAGCATGTAATGCTTCCCCTAGTTTACAGCACAGAGGTACAGACTGCATCTGAATCCTCCCTCGTTTGGCTGTATCAGCTGCTGAGGTCCTTCCTTTGGAAAGCATAAGTGCATGATGTATTTTGGAACCACTCAGATAGGTTTCAGATAGGTTTCTGGGTTGGGTAATTTCTATAGTAAAATTCATTCCTCTAAGACCTCCTCACACAGGTGATCTGAGCAGCAGCCCCCATCTCCTTAGCCTGGGAAGGGCAACGCCACATTGCAAAGTACCAAAAGAATTCAATAGTTGGATTTATTTATTTAAGGGAGGTAGTAATAAGCTGTAATAGTGTTTGTTTATACAGTGCTGTATATATTTAAGTGATAAATGAAGAGTGGCTGTCTGATCCAAGCCACTGACAGGATGGTGCCAAGGAATGGAGTCTTATTCACAGGAAGGGTGCAAAATAGCCATTGAGTGGTAAGGGTCCTTGAGATATGAGCCCCTCAAGCAGCTCTTGGGCTCGATTCTGATTTTGGAGATCATACTTTAGATCAGCAACAGCACCCCTGGAACTCATGGAGCTATGTGGTGGGGGGAAGGGCCACCTCTGTGCAGTGAGCCTTAGCCCGTCTGCGTCACGTTCTGGAGGGAGAGGGAGCTTTAATGCTGGGTGAGGGATGTCATACTTTGCTCTCTTGGTTTTCTTAAGCATTTCCTACTGTATGGAACATTCGCTTGGAGAAGCTGAAGTTCACTTTTTATTCATGCTTTGTTCTCTGTCCTGCTCACCTTCCGGGGCCTGTGCCTGTCTCTCATAGGATGAAGTGAGAACAATTGCTTACAGCTCTTACCCTGAAAAGTGGGAAAGGTCACTCTGCAAGGCAGTGGTGTTTGCCAGAGATATTTGGGAAACTCAGAAGGGCAGCTGTCTTCCCTGTTCATTATAACCTTTAATCCTTAAGAGCATTAGCAAGACCTGGAACAATGGTGTTACACAGCAACACCCTGCAGCCTAATTTCTCCTCTGCTTCTAAACACTGACAGGTTTATCTTGGTCTGTGGGCTATGCTGAAATGCCAAAGAAACTTAGCTGTCACCAAAATCATTGAATTCACAGCAAGCAGGCACAGGAAAGACTTCAAAAAGTTTTGAGGTTGTGCTGTACCAAATGCATGCTTGTCTAGCATGTGTCCTAATACTCCTGTCCAGCATATTGCCCAGGTATTGAGGATCCGCAGCCTGCCCAGGATGTCATTGCTGCCTTTAGCTGTCTTTGGAATTAAATAGATTTTACCTCCACTGTAACTCCATTCTGCTTTGCTTGTTGTGATTCCTTGCCCTATCAATAGCGGGTGTGGAAAAAACTATTCTTTGACATGTCTCTCCTTGTCTTAGAGGAGATGCTTCCTTATGCTAGATCCTATCTCTAATACATCCCTCAGCTTTTTCTCGGGTCTTGTTTTCTGCAGCTCTAACCATCCTTCTGCTAATCTGCATTCCCTTGAGCTAGTCCACCTCTCTCTTTAATGGCACTGCTACAGCCCAATGCTTTACCAGGGGTCTTGTGCTGGCCAAACAGAGCAGAAGCATCCTTCATGTTTCTTATAGGCAGTGCTCCTGTTTGGTTTTAAGTTTTGCACTGTGACACCATTGACCTGTGTGTACCTTATGATGTGCTGTGGCTCCCAGGTCCTGCTTAAGAGGTCTGATGCCTCATGAACCTTTTTCTGTCCTCTCTGTATGGAGCTAGTCTTACCTACTTAAGTGTATGATTTTTTTATGTGTTCCATTTGAATTTCATCCTGTACCTTTCAATTTTATCTGGGTTGTTTTGATTCTAATCTAATTCCCACAGTTTTGCAGTCTCTTTCTCCCTGGTGTCACCTGACAATTTAAAAAAAGCACAATCTCTGTTTCTTCACCAAGATCAGATTTGTTTTCCACTCCACAGTCCCAAACAGAAAGCACAGAAAATCAATTGTTTCATAAAAAAAAAAAAATAGAACCTTTTCCCAAAAATATAAAGGACACTGAAAAAAACACAAAACACTCGTCTTTATTTTCACACCTCCTATTCTTTTACTGTCCTTGAGTGGTTTTGAAGTATTCCTAAGAACACTTTTATTTGTTGTAGTATTGCCAGTGCCAAACAAAAGCAGGACCTTACAGCACTAGACATGACGTATACATGAAGGGGTAGATAGTTCCCACCCTGGAGAACTTGGATTTTACGTAGATGAAGAGACAGGAGGGTAGATTATACAAACCAGCTGGACTCTTTGGGGAGAAGAAATCACAATGTATGGGTTTCTTTTGTGTATTTTTTGACAGGGATTCATTTGTGGAAAAGGATGGGCTGCAGGAACAGGAGAGAAGAGGATAGAGACAGGTAGGGAAGGAAGATGAGGACAAGTGACTGTAACAGGAGAGAGGGAGGTGATCCTTGAAAAGCACAGGGGCTGAGGCTGTCACAGTCAAGACCAGCAGGAACAGAAAGCTGGGTGAATTGCTGAAGATGTCACCTTGGACTGCCTCACTGCCTGCTGGCATCAGTTTCTCCCAGCTTTTTCCTAACAGTTGTCTCTAACAATTTTGGAAAGGAAGATAGGTGAGTATAGGAGATAATACCTGTATTGTAATGCTCATAGGATGCAGAGACTGTGTAGGGATTTCCTAGCTGGTGTTGAAACCAGAGGAAAAGTTGATGCTATAGAATTCCAGTAAGACCTCTGAGCTTGCTCTTCGTGCTGGGGAAATTCTGGTGGGGCAAAGACTGGCTGAAACTCCAGTACTTTTTAATGATCTGAGTTCCTTGTGATTTCCTCCCTTGCTGCCATTGCTCTTCCCACGATGAAGGTGGCTGTGCAGGACAAATTTCATCTGCCATCCTCCCTTTTCCTCCCTGACAGGCTTTGCATGATTAATTTTCCTGCAGCCTGCACATGCTCTCTCTAAGGGCACGTGTGATTGTCCTACCCTCTGTCCTCATGCCTTACTCTTACCATCAGTCCTGGTGGCTGGAATGGGTACGAGTGCAGTGGCACAGTCATCAGGACCTAAGAGCACGGGTGAGATCCGCACGTGCATCGTGCCACGAATGGATGTGTGTAGCCTGAAGGCTGGGTGTGTTTTAGGCATATGAGGCTAAACATACAGTTGTGTCTTGTAGCAGGCCAAGCATTCAGTACGTTTGGCAGTGAGTCTATAAGGTTATGGTTTTCTCTTGGGTGAAGAGAGCAAGAAAACCTCTTTTTTTTCTTTGAGTTTGGGGTCAGGGTGTTTATTTGCTGCTGGATGTGATCCAGTGGATTCAGTGCGTCTCTGTTTATTTTTGCTTGAAGACATGACTTTTTTTTCCTAGTTACAGATCGTAAAGGCACATGGGATGGCAGATAGCCAGCAAGCTCCCTAACTATTAGCTGACTTGGTGGGGTGTTACGCTAACACTGCTGGAGGGAATGTTACAGCAGACGATGGAGTGGGTTGATGGAGACTTGGACTTTAGCAGCAAGGCTCAGAAATTACCCAGTCCCAGAAAACTTGGAGAACATATCAAAGAAAGTGTGGTTTCTTAGGAAGCTCCTTTAGCTTTCCCGGAATGTTTTTACTTGTAGGCAAAATTTGTAAGCATTCTTTTATTTTTAAAATGCAGTGTATATTCTGCTCTTGTCTGCAGCAGTGCCAACACAGTTGATGTATTTATCTTTTCCCTGTTAACACTTGCCATTCCTGGAATGTCTCCTGCTTAGCAGCTGTTTGTAGGTGCATTTTTTTCTTTCCCATCATCATGTACCTTTCCTTCCTGTTCAAGGCATCCATAAACCTCTGACAGTGACATCATAGGTGTTTCCATAGCAACAGATTATGATACTAGAACAGAGGATAATATCAAACAGGAGGAGGAAGAGATAAATTATGGTGTTTATATTTGTGTGACTGAGGGCTTGATTATATTCCTGCATTTCATCAGAGGATGTTGTCTGCCTGGTTTCTCCTCTGTTTATCTTACGTGCCTTTTAAAGGTTAGGAAAAAGTGAAGGGAAAAAAAAAGACCTGGAGGTCAGAACAATACAGACACATATTTTTTATAGTCTTGTGTAAACCTAGGCTAAGATTCAATTTTTTTTTATCTCAGTGGTAGCTCTCCCGTGTCTCCTGAGAGTAATCTAGTCTGGAGAAAACTTGGAGGCACAATAATCCCTTGGTGAAGCTTCACTTATATTTTAATTGAGTTATTCGTAGCCACTGGCAGTTGGGATCCCAAGTCAAGGATGTCTGTGCTGCAAATTTTCCAAAAGATGGACAAAGGTGGCATGATATTGCCCCCAGGAGCTCACAACCTGTGTTTGAGAAAGGATGCAGCAGGTGCTCCGATCAGCCAGCTCTGACATGGGGAGGAAAGGGAGAAGTATCCCAAAAAGAAGTATATCAGCAGAAATACGGTGTCTAGACACTATTTCAGCCTGGTCATGGCAAAGGTGATCCGAGCCTCACCCCAGTGTTAACTTTTTGCAGTGGTGTTTCTGGAAGTGCTTGCTGGGCACAGTTTGTGACCACTACATGGTTCTTTCGTCGCTTTGAGCTGTCACTCCAACAGGAGCTGACAGCAGCAGGATTGCAAAAGGATGGATATCTGTGTTGCTCCATGCTTACATTAGTAGGAACTCTATCTCTTTGCTTAAAGCATGAAGCTAGATGTGAAGAACATGCAGCCAAAACGCATGAGGTTTTTTTTTCTCCTAGGCAGCATTTAGTGTTGATAAATTCCAAAAGGTGAGGATTTTCAGAAGGTTTCTATTTTGCCTCTAAAGAGCAGAAATTTCTGGTCATCATTGCTATTTCCCTATTTAGATGATTGACTTCAGAAGCTGGAGAAGGATTTCCAAGAAAACCCTCTTAGATATCCTAATAACTGTGTGTATAATATTTATTCTTCTGGCAAAATTGAGGGGGAGTTAAATAGCCATTGCTAATCTTTAAAATACCCAGACTAGGGTCACCTCTAATCTGGTGATGCTCTTGAGCACCCTAACGTTGACAAATGCTTTTGATCCCATGCTTAGGAGCTCTAGTGCACCAGGAAGGAGTAGAGGGGAGGGATCTGAGCAGAGCAGTAATCCATAACATGTCAGCTAGCTTTAGCAATACAGTGGGGCACAGAGGTGTGTAACAGAGCTCTTTCCATTACAGAAGTTCTGTGATGTGCTGCAGAACAAGCCCTGGGCCATTGATGGAGCAGTGCTAAGATTAGGGGGTGCCCAGCCTCCAGCTCACAAGGCATCAGTGCCAGGAGCTTTCTGGAGTCTTGAAGGCTGCTGATGGGCTTGGTGGCCGTGTTGAGCAAAGACTTTTTGGTCCAGCTTAGTGCCACCAGGATGGGGAGAAGTTGGCAAGTAAGAGGGATCTCTTGAGTCACTCAAACTCTGCAATGCTGTTAGGATTTAAAGTTGTTCATAAGATACGTGAGCACAGAACACCTCGGTAGGAATTAGTAGTTAGGTCACCTTCATGGAAGCTTATTGGGAGCCAGTAGAGACCACAAAGGACTGATCAGGTGTGTTTCCCATGTGCAGTGCCAGCATGGCATGCTAGCCCCAGTTTCTGAGCAGGCTGACAACGCTGATCTGCGGAGTATGGTTTCCTCAGTCACAGCCTCAGTGTGCTGGGGGCAAGGGAAACTGGAATTAAGTCCTTTGGAATGGGAAAAGAGATGGCAACCTTTCCTCTGAAGCCAGAGTAAAATGAAAGGACAGCTCTTGGCTACAGCCAGAGGACGTGGTGAAGAAAACCAGAACCTCTTAACTACCCCAAGGCATGTGCCTACAAAGCAAACGGGGATGACATTTAGTCAGGAGTACAATGATCAATTCCTTCCATCTCTTCTAGCACTGTCACTGGCAGCACCAGAAACCTGACTTCCCATTGAACTCTCTTTCTGCATTCTCTCAGCATCAAGAGCATGTGTGCATTTATCAAGTGGGGATAAGAAACAGGTTGCAAACCCCATAGTAAAATAGACATACCACCTGACAAGGACACGTGAAACGCAGCCAAGAGCATATCCCATTGATGGTGACAATGCTTATTTGGCAGTGTCTTTTTCTCATGGCTTATCTGAGGCTGTGAGCACCTGGATAACAAAAGTGCAGCTTCCAAATGCCTGCAATGCCTGAAAGCCCATGCAAGTCAGAAGGGACAGAAGATGCTGAGCCATGTGTGTGAGAATACAGGTGGAAGAGTGTATGTGTGTGTATGTGTTGGACTCTTTCCATGTTTTCAGGCACATGTAGGAGTGAGCACACGTGTTTGTATGTGGCTGCATCCTCTTTGTCTAGAGACAGCAACGTGGGCCTGATTCTCGTTTGAGCTGTTAGGCTGTTCTCTCATCAAACTGCATTTGTACCAGGGCTCTTTTCCACTGCAGGGAATGAAGAAGGCAGATTTATTATAAATATAAATTAGGCCTTCTGTCTGTTTGTGAGCTGTCACAGCCTGTACAGGAGGAAAGATAAACAAGGTGAATTCAGGGTGTTTATATGGAGCAATGCTGTGACAGTGTATGTGTTGGCAGGAGTGCTGTCTGCAGTCTCTGCATAAAGGGGCTGAGTGAGTGGGGAAGGCTGTAAATCACCGTGTGTTCAGGAGGGGACACTGCCACTCTGCCTGTAAAAGGCTGGGAGATTTTTGAAGCAATGTGACTTTTTTTCAGACTGAAGAAAAGGGTTACTGGAAATCCAATTTTGAGGAAAATACCTTCCAAGATGTTTTGACTGGGAATGATCTGTAATCCACATCCAACAGCTTGCCTCCATCCTAACCCCGAACAGCTGCATGGCTGGCATCTTTTAGACTTCTCTCCCACTGCCAGGTTTTGGTGGCCCTACTGGACCAATCCTTGTGTATCTGCAGCTCTGCTAATGTGCCTTAGGTCTGTCCTCCTGTATCTTCAGTTATTTAAGTCTTTACCTGGTCCTGATGTAGCTGGCATCTATATGTAAATGCAATGTTCCCTGGGGAATCTGTGTCCATTTAGATGTATTTACCATATTACTCACAGCGTATTCAATGTAGGTGAGACCACCTAAATAAAATAGCTGTATCTTTTTCAGCATCCCTGCAGGCAGGCACCTGAGCCTGAGTTTTTGCTCAACTGCAAACTCAAGCTACAGAATGTGGGGTTCCCTTCTTTAGAACTGGGCTTGGCTTAGAAGTTATTTCTTGTTCCACCAAAATTGTTGCTGTTTCCCAGAGGAGCATTTTAATCATTATCAATCCCTACATTTCCTCTCAGCCAGGAAGGGCTGAAGGGTTTTCAGGAAGAGCATGCTTTACAAGGAGATACCTGCTTTCCCCTGCCATGCCCTGTTGCAAACAGCCACTGCCTGTAGAAAATACTGTGCAAGGGAAGAAGATAGGATGAGAGTGAATGGCAGGGTAGGGCAGGGTTTAAGGTGGGGATGCCCAATGCTTTTAATAGAGCGTACAATAAAAAAGATGCATGTGGCAGCACCTAGGTAGGAGGGAGCTAAGAAATGTGCTTATGTCACTTGGCTTTATTGGAGCAAGTTGCAGGTGTCGTATTATTGCAGGGCTTGTGAAAGGGATGGGACTTTTACTATCCTTGTGTATTTTGTGTCCTTGTGTCCTGTCCCTGCCAGCCTCTTCCCCTCTGCCACTCCTTCCCCCAGCACAGCCTTGTCATGTTCAGCCTGGTTTGGTTGAAGATGACCGTCCCACCTGAGGTGTCCATAGCCAAGGAGGTATCAAGAACATTCCAGCTTCTGTGGGAGCTGAATGCTGTGTGTCAGACAGCCCGAGCTGTGGGCTGGCAAGCACAGGGGGCTCTGCAGTTGCCCTGGGGCTCAGGGTGAACTTTTTGGGGGCCAAGTGGATGTGTGGGGGAGGAAAAGCGCAAGCACAGTTACATGGGTGGAACACTCCATGATTTCTGTGAAACACTTGCTGAAAAGGCAGATACTGGGAGTTACTTGGCTAACTAAGCCCCGGGAAGTTGAAGCCTTTCCCAGTGATCTCAGCCCTCCTGCCTTGCCCACTGGGACTGTGGGGAGGGCAGGGGAGGTGTTCCCCATCCCATTCTTGGGATGTCCAGGTGGATGGGCTGTCTGCCATCCAGCCTGCAGGGAGCTCATCCCTTTTTTGTTGGAGGTGGCAACCCAGCAGTATGGGAGAACTGTGAAATCCAACCCTGTGTTGGGACAGGCTACACATAACTTCCGTGTAAGCCCCAATGTGAAGGTTTAAAGGGAGCTGAAGTGTGGTACAGAGTGCTACAGCTGAACTTCACCCTTCCTGAGCCTTGACAGCCTGCCAAGAGGGGAACCAAAGGGTAGGACAGCCTTTACCTTCCCAGCAAGGCCAGGAACCTCCAGCTGAACTCCTCGGTCCCAGCAGAAGCATTGGATTTGGTTGGGTTTTAAACTGCAAATGTGATTAACAATGGCTAGCAGTTCTGATCCTTGTGGCTTTCAGTAGATGCCCAAAAAAGTTGTTGCAATAATGGGCTTGTTCTCTCTGCAGCCCAGCTGGTCTCCATATATCTTGTTACATATGTTCATCCCTATAGTTCTGCCCCTGATAACCACTCTCCATCTCTCCAGCCCGGTCACTGCTTCTCTTTGCAGGCAGTGGGCTGAGTTTGGGGCTGGTAGCAGGTACCACAACATCTGTGCTAGGCTTCTAGATTCCACATAAACATTGGAATGGGCCTCTGTCAGGGGACCTCTCCTGCCTGTGTCCTCCCTCCCCATGCCTTCTCCTTGCACAGAGGCCCCTTTCATCTGGTGCCCCTCAGGGAGATGCTGGGCTTCACACAGCAGTCTGAGGCTCACCATTTCTTTCTTTTCCTTTGCAGTTGTGATCTTTGTGTATTTATTGATTTGTATCAATTGTTGTTGCAATTGCTTAGGGTCACTTCAGCATTGGATGCTTTCATTTCTTTCAGAGCCCCATCACTGCATCAAACACAGCTGTAACCTTAGGAAAGCCACAGAATGTGCCATGCTGTGGCTGGGCTTGGGAGAGGGGATTCAGACAGGTTCTGAATGTGGCCCCCAGCATGGTGTCTGTTGTGTTGCTGGGAAGTACACACGTGCACCTATGCCCCCATACAGACCCATTTGCAGATGTTCTGAGAGCATCCTGTGGCATTCTGCCTACCTTCCCCCCCCGACTCAAGTCTGTGGGACTTTGGCCAGTATGCTGGAGAGAGGATCACTGGTGTTTGTCAACCTTTACAAGAAAACAGATGGTTTTTAAACCAAGGCTAAAACTGTAGCACATGCTGGAGGCTGGAAGGTAACTGTAAATCCTAGGTCTCATTTGCACAAACACATTTGGTTCCAGCCCTAAGGGCATTTTTCCTTCCTCTGCCTATATGTTTGTTTCAGAACCATGTAGATTTAGTTTGAATTTGTTTCATCAAAACACCACAAAATGTGGCCAGGGGTGGAGAAACTTATAAATTACATTTGGCACAGAGGGGAAAAGGACAATTCTGAGTGCTCCATGGGGTAGGAATCTGCAGATGGAATCTGTCAGAGGGGAACACCGAAGAGGTTGAATACATCAGGAGAGCAGTAATGATATTTGCAGGCTCTTACTTGTAGGTCTGATGCTTGGATCAGACCTCTCACTTTTCTTCTGGCCCAGCATATGAGACCCCACACATTGGGTCACATTTCAGGTGTGAACCTTACATGTAGGGTCATGTGGTGAATAAATGTCATGTGGAAGGGGACAGGCAAGTTTGCCACCAGAGTGGAAGATGATACTGGCCAGTTAGGTTCTTTCTGGGACAAAACCCTGCAACATACCCCTTCCTCTCTGAAGAGGCCATCCCTTTTGTCCCAGTGTCCACGGAGCAAAGAAGGGGGACTTGGATTCTGCCCTGAAGATGTGTGAGGTGCAGACCTACCGGAGAGAGCTCATGAGAAGGCATCTGTGGCAGTGATTCCCAGGGGGTCAGCAGTGATAGCACATTTACACTGCTGAAGGCCTTACCCACAGCAAAGATTCTGTTCGCATTTACTGGCTGCTTACCAGATCTCAAAATAATTACAAAGAAGTGACAAACCAGCTAAGATAGGCTTCAGGAGGCGACATGGCTGGGATACCCACTGTGGCTCCCTCCAGGAGGCAGGAGGAACATGCTGGCAGGGATGTGTGGCGGGAGCTCTGCACTGACACAGGTTGTGCTGTGTGCTCTTGGTGTCATATCCAGACCTGCCAAGTTGGTGTCTTTCTCCTGCAACAGCCCTCCAGGAGGGCTCCAAAGAAGAATTGGAGGCTTGTCCAGACAGAGACTGGCTGCTGGAGGGACCCCCCTCCCCCAGCCCTCCCATTACTGTCTGCAGAGGAGAGTGGGAGGTTTGTGTCCTCTCCTGCATTGCAGCCAGAAGGAATGCGTGTGCCTGGGGGCTTCCTGCCATGCTCTCTTGCCATGAGGATGGATTTCATGACACCACTTTTAGCACCTGAGGATAGGTGTGAAAAGGGAGGAGGTGGAAAAGAAGGAGGAGGAGGAGGAGGAGGAGGTGGTGGTGGTGTGAGTTAATACAAGACCCAGTGGGAAGCAGCAGCAGGCAGTGTTTATTTCGGTGGTTTGAGCCAAAACTTTCTCTCTCTCATTAAATTACAACTAATGCAAGTAGCATTGTGAAGGAGGAATTTGGGAACTGTTGTTCATCATTCAATTGCTTGTAACGAATGTGCTGCTCAGTGCCATAGCCCATAGTCTAGCTGAGTAGTAATTCACTTGGTATTTGCAGGCATGACATGCATGCCATAAGAATTCCTCTGTTAGCATTATTCCAGCATTAGTGAGGGGATATGAAAATAAGTGATGAGTTATTGTTTTTCATGATTAAGTCCAGGCTTTTCTCTTCTCTGTCTTTTTCCCATCCTTCCTCTGTGAAAGGAAGGGCCTCTCTGTTCCTTTCCCTTTCAGAGCAGTCAGGTTGTGCCCTTGCTCATCCCAGCTTCCCCATCCCCCTTCCAGACCAGCACCCTTGCACTGCTCCCTCTGTCTGTCTCCTCCCAGGTTTGGAGACCTTTACATTACTGTAGGATGTTATGGCAGAATGATAGAACATCAGAGGGGACACAACTTTTGTTGCAGATATACAAAGCCATTTGATGTTCACCATCCCTCAAGAGCAGGGACCAAGCCCTGCTCTTCATGGTTGCACTGGCAAGCTCAGAGTTTGGTGGTGGGTCAGTAAGTGGTGGGTCAGTAATTCAGTAGTTCAAGGTCATCTGCAAGCCTAAGTGACTGTTATTATTTAAAAACAATGCAAAACAAAACCAAAACAGACAAACAGACAAAAAACCCAAACAAAAATAGGAAAAGCTCTTGAGGCAGCCATCAGTCTGGATGTGCAGGAGCAGAGCTGAGCAGTCTCTGATGGGATCTGCTGGCAGTGGTCAGTGCTTGAAATCTGTCCTCAGGCCAAATGAGGGATCTGCTACTCGAGATTGTCAGGAGCATCCCTGTCCGTTCCAGTGGGTTTCCTATGTTTCCTGCAGAGCTTTATAAACGTGAAGTAGTTAAACATTACAGGGGAGTGCAGTAGCTAAGTGTTAGTTATCCCTACTTTCTACTGGTGGTAAGGAAAGAAGAAAGTGTAGCAGTTTCAGAAGTGACCTCTGTTTCTGGGGGTCATGGTCAGTTCATGGGGCTCCTTTAAGCAGGCATGTGAATACCCACTTGCATGAAATAAAAGATTTCTTTGGAAAACCAGGCTTCAATATCCCCATGAAATCCCCAGACTGAGTCAGTACCAGGGCTATACAGGATTCCTGGGCTCTTAATCTTATTCTTAATCAAGTAAGCCAGGCAGTCTTTTATGTCATTGAGTTGCTGCTCACTCCAGTGGCCCAAGCCCACGTTGGCTGTTCAGCAGAAGGCCTGGCTCAGCTGAAGGCAGATGGCAGGGTAGGAGCGTGTGCTGATCCTACTACTATTAACTCTACCACTCCTCTGCACAGCAAGCTTCTCCCTTTGAACATCAGCAGAACCATTTTTAAAAGCCCTGTGTCCCAGCCTGGTGCCACAGAATAGCTCATTTTATCAAGGAAAAAAGATACCTTGGTAAACTTTTGAGTGTTAAGCTGTCAGAGATAACCTCAAGAGGATGGAAGAAGCAGATGTAGGCTTTGAGGAGAGAGCAGCAGCCAGCTGCAGGTGTCATGTTCCTACCTGAGAAGGGACACGGGAAAGCTACTACTTTTTCCCCTCGTACTCTTTATTCATCCTTTTATGGGAGCAGTGTATGGACCAGAGTGTTCTGTGACATTACTTTGCTCATAATCACAGTTATGAAATACAAAGCTGTTGGGTCATGGTACTTGTCCTGCATGCTGCCAGCACACCTCGGCACACAGTAACCTGCAGTACATCGTGGTTATCTTGGTGTATCTCTGCCTAGTGGCAATGTTTGGAGTTGGGTATCTCCCTCTCCTCTGTGACAGACATTCAGGTGCATGTGCAATGCACAACTTTAAGCATTGGTGGTGTGTGTGGGTTTTCTCAGTTCACTTCAGGGCAATTGCAGTGTCCTGTGTCTCAGAAACAGGGAGGCTCTGTCCCTCTGCCCAGGCTCCTTCACACAGTCCTCTCACAACCCTCAAAGTGATTGCTAAGGTCCTTTCCACTCAGAAGCAATACCTGCACTCTCCTCTTCTTGGATTTTGTAATAATCCAAGATTATTATTTGTAATAATCCAATTACAGTTATTTTGTAATAAATGAGGTAGTGGTGACACTGTGTGTGAAGCCATCAACTCATATTTACTTGTGATTTGAGAAAGCGATTTTGGTTCAGACCTCAAAGACCAAGCTGATATGTGTTTTAAAATGGTCCTAATCGGAGAAGCATATGACCATATGTAAAAGCAGAGGAGATTAGCAAGGAAGTAAGCTTCGAATCTACTTAAATGTCCACGAGGAAAAAAAAAGAAATATTTTAATAGAAGAGTCTATTGTCTGCATAAGCGAAGGCAGGGGAAATGACTAATTTGCTGGTTCTGTTACATGTGCAATTTTGATTCAGTTGTTCCTTCTTTGATTCAGGCCCCCTCCTTCGCTTTCTGTACCCCCTGCCTTGCCTTGGCTTTTTCTGTCTTTTAAGAGAGAGTGGGCGAGGGAGGGTGGAAGGACTCAGTGAGGAAAGAGTTAAGGGAATGCTCAGTGGGGATTATAAAACAGCCAGGCACTTGGAAACAGTTAAGAAGAGAGAAACAGATCTGCCAGGAGGGAGTGTGGCACTGGAGCCGGTGGTTTATTTTCAAGCCTCCCTACACAGCGATGCAGAAGGCTCTCTCACAATGGGGACGGAGGTAACAGCAAAGGGAACGTGGTCGGTGACGGGATGGGGTCAAATGGGAAAGGGACTTCTTCTTTGGCACCAAGTTGGCAACCCTTCCCACTGATCCTTGCTGACGTGCTCTGCTCTGGATGTGGGTCGTTCCCATTAAGGGTGGTGGGAGTTTGTCCCTACGGTAGCCTGAGGACTCGGCCTTGCCCTGGGATCAAGGGGTCCGCTTTCCACATTGGACATAGGGGAGAGTGGTCTTTGTGGTCTTGGCATTGCCTTGGAAGGCTGAACGCAACAACTTCGCAGTTTGCTGGAGCCTGGTGCCGAGAGCCAAGTGTGGGCAGGTCTGTGGCTATGCCTACGTGACCGTGAGTTGCATGCAAGGTCCCCTGTGAGTGTGGCTGTGGGTGGACATCTTGTGCAATCCCACCTGGCCAGAGGGAGCCTTCTGTCATGCTCTGATGAGGCAGTCTTGAGTCACCAGGAGCCGTGTTTTTACTCACCCTGCCTTTGTGCCTCAGAAGCCCATCTGAGACCCTCTGCCTGCCATGCTGGGCAAACACGTGCCTGGGCAAGGCCCCAGGAAGGAGAGGCTAAAAGAGGCACCTGGAGGAAACGTGACCCAAAAGCCCAGGTTACTGGCAAGGGCACAAAGAGAAGTCGGGTTACTTCAGGCTTCCTTCATCACATTCACCACATGCCTGTGCTTGAGGCAGTAGTTAACCACGTCCCAGTTTAAGGAATGCTGCTACTGTGATGGTGAGAAGTGACCAGAAGTTAAGAAGTGACTAGAACACAGGCCCTGCCATACCTTCCTGGTTCTGTGCATAAAAAATGGTGGTGTCTGCAGCCATGCATGGTGGGAGTGGATGTGGCAGTGACCGTAGTGTCATGCACTACGTGTACTGCATGTGAGCAACACAGAGACCCGTTTTTGGGGGAGGAAAAGCAGCTACAGCTGCTGGAGCCAAAGTGTGTGGAGAGGAGGGTTAGTCATTCTGCAAGTGTCAGGAGCTCATGGGGGTAATAGCAGGAGTTTGCTGACTAATGCCAATGATGTTCATGGAGTAAACGAGAAATGCGGAGGGAAAGCCCTGTTTCTGAATTTGGAAGGAAAAAAAAAAGAAAAAAAAAAAAAAAAAAAGAGAAGAAAGGAGAAAAAAAGAGGAAGATGAACGAAGTTACTGATCAGCCCCCAAAATCTCTGGCCTATATCTTCCTCCTTTCCCTGGAGCCATTCATGAAATGAAAAATTAATAGAGAACAACTGGGTTTTACCTCCAGGGTACTCCTTTAGGCTGCTGTCTACTGCAGGCTGAGACCAGAGGATAGGATTTTGATGTCCCTCAGCATGATCTAGAAAGTGGAGTTGTCTCCATCCAGCTCATTGTGAGGAGATCCAGGGAGACTGAAAGCAAGAAGGTAATCTGCTCTCTGGAAAGGATGGTCTCTGGCTTCAGAAGGTTGGGAGAAGGATGTTAGCTGACAAGCTAGGTTAAAGTAGACCAAGTAAAGAATGATAGTCCTTGAAGTTACAGTAACTTTATCAGGGGAAATGGAGGTGAGAAGGAAAAAAAAAAAAAGTATTTCAGGTCATTAGCCCTCTGAGGGCCAGGTTCATTGTGTGTACAGAATATTCCTCTCCCCATTTTTAGTTTTTTAATGAGGAAAGAGAATTCTTATTTAAGAAGCTAAAACCTAGAGTTGTGGGTCAGGAGGTTTAATTTCCCAGTTCTGTTGCTGCCTCACTATTTAAGCTTGAGCAAGTGGCTTTACTTTCGTATGGCTTCATCTTTGACTCCATAGGATGTAGATTGTGATGCCCTTTGCAAAGTGTTTTCAGACCTGTAGAAGAAACTGTACATTTTCCAAGGTGACCAAGGCCTATGCATTACAACAATAGCTGTGTGCAGTAGAGGAGGAAGAAGGTTGATGCTTGGGAGGTTTCTGCCTGCACTGGAATAGGTTCTGTGCTTGCACAGCACACCCACAGCTTTGGGCACTGCTGGATTCACACCAGACCATGTGGGAGGGACCAGGACTGTGCAGCTGTGGAGTAGTCCACACTGTGAGAAGAGATGCTGTCACCAGCTGTGGAAACAGAGATAGGTGTGGGCTCACTTTGAGGGGATTTGAGTATATATGAAAATCTGCTCCTTTCCCATCTTCTCATGTTGCAAGACCTCAACCCGCATGCCCAAGATCACGAGCTATATTTAATGTATAGACCTAGATGCATCATGTTGTCTTTGTTGTGTTCCTTCAGTGCCTAGCTCCTTAGCTGTTATTGCTATTCAGTTAGCTTCAGTTATTGCTATTTGTGATAAATATCCTCCATAACCCTGAATGGCCAGAAGCTGAGGCATACAGGCTGTCACTGCATAGACTTGTGCCTCTCCAATAGTAGGATGCCTCATGCAGCTTGAGAAACTAGGTTATATAGCAGCTTTAATGGGGCTTTTTCCAGACGCTGATTGACCTGATTCCTTGGACCAGCTGTTTTATTTATTAGGCAAAATGGGAGAAAAAACCCTGCGTCTCCTTCATAAATGTGTTCCATTGCAGGGAATGTTTCAACTATTGTTTTGTTTATTTCACAAATTGATGTGGATCTCTTAATTCATATCGCTTTTGGAGATATTAATTTATACACTAGGAATGAAGAAGATTTGCCTCTTCATCTAATCCTGTTTCTAGAGAGAGATTTACTTAATTTCAGTGTAATTTGTCTAATGTGCAACTTTGTATGTAGAGTGTACCCAGATCCAGCAAAAACAGTGGGTATAATAAAAGAGCACACTGTACTACAGTGCTGTAAATCCCTCTGTAATTAAAAATACTAAATTAGTCGGTGTAGTCAGGAGACATTACTAGATGAAAAGCAGGGATATATGACGAGTTTTCGGCGCAGGACAGAGAAACTGGGTCTGCGTTCATTTCTGTGTGCATGCGTGGTACGTGTCTAGGGGAGGGACAGTTTATATCATTCACCAGGAAAAAAGCTTGGATGTCAAAGAGGGATCATCAGGAGTTCTCCTTGCATGTTAAACAAGGTGATGGAGGAACCAATCCTCCTGCCAGCTCCCATTTTGTCTCATTCTGCTTCTCTCCGAGTCTTGCACATGCTTGTTGGAGAAGCTTGAATGCAAGGTTGGATTTTACTCTTCTACAGAAATGTCTCTACAAATAAATTACTGCTCTGGAGAAGGCTGGCATTAGCTATGGGTTGTTTTAAAAAAAAAATTCCCCCCATCAGTCTGTCTTTTGTCTGCCTTGTTTTCCCAGTGTTACAACAGATAAATCACTTGCTGGAATTTTCAGATGGGCCTTTTTTTAGGAATTTGTGAATCTCCCTGCAAGAGGGAAGAATCCATTTATAGCAGTGTGAGAATTACTACCTCTGAGTACTGTCCATCTGTCAGTCCTAAATCCATTTTATGACCAGTATTGCCTGCAGTGCCCCACACTTGCTTTTCCTTTCTCAGGGAACAGGAGAAAAGGTGCAGATCATTTTCTAAGTTGCTGTTTGAAACTGAGCAACAAAACTCAGTTGTGCATTAAGATTAAAAATAAACGAATCGGTTATCTGAACAAAACCAGGATGGGAAATAAAGTTTGCATTTGTTTGGCATAATACTGTTAGTGTAACATCTGGCCTGTGTGGTTTCTTCAGAAGTGTATGTCATGGCAATGACCTGGTGTTGAAGCCAACCCTTTTTTGGGTTGTTCACAACTTTACTAAACTTAAACTCTCTAGGCTACCTTAGCATTCCAGATTCTTTCTCATAATGTATATTTAGAAAATATGGATGCTGTTAGACCTCTGCTGAAATTTTTAATGAATGTGAAATATCGTGAATATACAAATAAATGAGGAGACAATCTTCCATCTTAACAGCCAACCAACATTTGCATGGCATATATGTCAGGGGCACTACTTCTGCTGGCTTCATGAGCATTAGCCCAAACTTGGCTTAAGTTTTAAGCCTTAAAACAGTTGGTTGTCTCCACATCTTTAGCAGACAGAACAAGTCTCTGAAGAACTTTGACCCGAGAGTTTCAACTAGGCAGTTAAAATCAGTGGAAGCTTTTCATGTTAATCTTTCTATGCCTTAATTCCCTGCCCATGACATATGGATAATACAGTGTCTTACTTTATGAGGACATTGTGAAAATACATTCCTTTATGTTTGTGAAACATTCAGTTACTCTAATGATACATACTGTAGGAAAGCCCATGAGTAAATTACTAATTCTGTCTGCAGAGCAGAGTGTGGCTAGTACCTAGTAAACAAAGCTTGGGGCCACACCTTGAACAGAGAAGATGAAATAGTGACTAGCTGCTTGCTAGGTGTGCACTGGGTATCCTGCTGTACTGGGTGAGGCCAAGATAGTATAGAAAAATAGCCTGTGATTATATGATTACCAGCTCTGCTGCTGTACATGGGCAAAAGAGGGGGCTGAAGGAAGGTTTCAGGGGCAGTCATAAAGCTGAGGTTTCCTAAGCCTCGCATTCCTGATTTGCAGCTTTAAATAGTCTTGCTCTCACCTTTTTTCTGTTTTCTGTGTAGCTGTTTATCACATGGAGCGGGCATGAGGAATAGTAAACAGCTTTTGCTCCTGAAAAGACAGGGAAAATGCCTGGTGCCATCGATCATCAGAGATGAAAATTCTTGGTGAAGCCTTGTGTCCAGGCATTGCCTACAGGAGCATGTGTGACCCAAGAGAGAGATAGAAAAATCAGGGATGGAGGAAAATATGAAATAAATGTAGATGTCTTTTTCCTTTATTGCAACTCTTCTTTTTATGCTATAATAATGCTGTATACCATTAAACAGCAGAGCCACAAACTAACAGACTTGCAAGTTATACTTAAAGATGCACAGGGTCATCCTATTGCTTTTTGCTGTAGGTCTTGTGGGAAGGCATTCCCTGGTTTTACCCCAGGTACTCACAGTCTGATTGCTCCCACTCCCAGTTCCTGTCCTCTGGGAATCCTGAGTAGTACACATATGTGACTGTTATCTTTAAGCTTGGAAAAATGACCCAGTCCTCACTCACAGGCAGAATCACACCCAAATCCCTATGCTTTGGTTCACTTTCTTATATTTCACTTTTCTACCATGCGTGTTTGGTCAGGTAGAAGGGAGTAGCACTGCCTGTATCCTGTTGACTAGTTCAGGGTTGTATGTGGGAGTAGCAGGGGAGGAGGAGGCTGGTTGAAAAGTTTGAAGTAGAAATCATGATCATGCCATCAATGAACAAGCTCTTAGATGGCTGGGATGCTCACAGCATTTGTCCATAACACAATGGTGTCATCTGTTTCTTTTGCAGTAAGTTAGGATGGGAGTGAATTAGGATGGTGACTCTGTTCCTGCAGAGGAGGTGAGAATGGAGAGCAAAAATTGCCCTGAGCAAAGGAGCTATGATGCAAGAGTTGCAGGGAAGTTGTTCAGATACACTGACTTTAAAGGGAACATACTGAGCTGTACAAGTTGAGGAAACATGCTCATTCTCTGCCTACATTATGAGTCAAACCAGGATGCACATTTTCTTCAAATCCCTGAATGCAAAAGCCCATGCACAAGAGCCTCTTCTTGATGTGGTTTTCATAATTGATGTTTGGCTATTTCACAGTTGCTTTTCCCTATGGAATTTCTCTTAAAAATGCCCTATATTTCTTTTTCATTTTGACTGTGCATGGCGAGTTTATATTTCAGAAAAAATACTCAAGCATCATTTTTTGTAAAGCTAGGATGCCATTAGGGTGCTTTGGGGAGAGAACTGCTTATTATTTGCGCTGTCCCCTGAGAAGCTGATAACTAAAGTCCTACCAATATTTCCCCCTTTTCTGCATGTGAATTTTCAGAAAGGTCTGTCAAGACAGACATTGGTCTGGCAGGCCTGGCTGGATATAACAGTTGTTCAAGCATTAGGCGATTGTGTTTTTTGTCAGTAACAATAGTTTCAGTTTCTCTTTTCTTTCCCTTTTTTGTTTCTTTTAGTAGCAGATGCCTTTCACATTCCCTGCTATTGTCTCCTCCAAAGGAGGCTTGACTTTTAACTGGCAGCTTTCAGTGTGTAAATATGATCTGAGATCTCTCAGCCCTATCAAAACCCTGGAGAAGAAGCTGGAGTAGAGCAGGTCAGCCTGCTTCAGCTGAGGTCCCTGTGAGGGAGGAATGAGGGGGCTGTAGTCCCTTGGTCTTGTTTCGGGCAGTGTGTACCTGCACACAGGGGCAACCAGTGGTGCAAGTGGCCTTTGTCATCTCTGGGTTAATGTTTAGATCACCATTAATGTCCCATTAGGGCCCCCAGAGTCTCCCATGACCCTAGCAAGGGAAACACAGAGTTGCTCTGGAGCAGAGGTTTTGGAGGAAAGGGGCTGTTGCCACAGGAGGGGTTTTTCTCCTCTCAAAGGTGGTATTTGTCCACACAACAAAAAGTCCACACGAGTGAAGGACTAAGATATGGCCCTCCTAGGAATCCACTGCAAGGCATCAGTCTGTTGTCTTGACCTCTGATGTTTTACCCAAACTGCTGGATGCTGACTTTGTCCAGGTATGCTACTTTTAAAAGAACCCTTTTACTAGAGGTGGAAAGTGTCTTAACTCATTAATTTCGTGCACCATTCCTCCTGATCCCCTCTACAGAGCTCCTGGAGTGCCACAGCTTGATGTCCTGGCCAGCAGACAGGGAAGTAATGAAAGTAACATCCCCTGCTGAAGATCTTGTACGTGTTAGGGCATGGGATGCATTACTCCATTTCTAACCTCTGACAATTACCTCATTTTCATTTCTGACCTCCTTGAAACTTAACTCTTTTCCCCTTTGCCTGACAGCCAGCCCCATTCTGAGTTAGAGAACATAAGGCAGCATAGATGGGATCACCTTTCTTTCCGAAAAAGAGTACAAGGCAGCACCAGCACTTGTTTTGATTTATTTCTGCTCCTGGGTGTAATTATAACCTCTGGGCTTCAGTGTGAAGGTGGAAAGGGATGTGATTGAATGGGGTTAAGTTTTTTTTTTCAAATTGCATTAATACGTGACTTATATGAAAAACAACCACCCTCACACTGGAATGCAGGCAGTATTTGCAAGCTGCCTGTGGATTTATGAAGCGTTTGGAAACGCTTTGGAAACATACTGTACGTTATTTCCCGAGACCTGTTTCTTTACACAGCAATGGTGTTTGCTTAGTCTGGGACAATGATGAGACATGAAGGTATTAAAAACAGAATTACAAAAAGGGCAGAAAGTGTTTATTTCAGAAGCTAATAAGGGCTTTGTTTTGTTCAGAAGCAAAATTTCAAACTTACTTGGGACTTTGAGAGATCTGCCTAGAGAAAACTCTATCATATATATTCATTTATACTTCTTTGAGAAAACTTTCTTTATCATATATTTATATGTAAACAATTTTTTATAATTTTTTAAAAATTACATTAAAAAAAAAAAGCTTAAAAAAAAATCCCTCTTTTCTTTGAATGCTGTTTACACCAAAATAGTATCTTTATTTCAGGAGTTCATCTGCTCCCTTTACTCCTTTTCTAGCTGAAGTAACAATACTCAGTGATGTCCAGACCTCTGGTCTTCAGAAAGGGCAAGAAGAAAAACCTGGGAAACTACAGGCCAGTCAGCCTTACCTCCATCCCTGGAAAGATGATGAAACAGCTCGTTCTGGGCATCATCTCAAAGCAAGTGGAGGAACAGAAAGTTGTAAGAAGGAGTCAACACGGATTCACCAAGGGGAAGTCATGTCTGACTAATCTAGTAGCCTTCTGCAATAGCATTACTGGATGAATAGATGAGGGGTGGGCAGTGGATGTTGTCTGCCTTAACTTCAGCAAGGCTTTCAACACAGGTCTCCCATAGCATCATCATGGGCAAGCTTAGGAAGTGTAGGTTAGATGGGGTGGACTGATAACCAGCTCAAAGATAGATATCTGAGGGTTGTCATTATTGGCTTAGAGTCTAGTTGGAGGTCAAAATCAAGTAACAACCCCAGGGAACTGTATCCAGTTCTGTTCAAAATATTTGTCAGTGTCCTGGGCAAAGGGATAGAGTGTACCCTCAGCAAGTCTCCTGATGATACAAAGCTGGGAGGCATGACATGGTCCAAAGGAGGGCAACCAAGCTGGTGAAGGGACTCGAGCACAGGCCCTATGAAGAGAGACTGAGAGAGCTGGGGGTGTTCAGCCTGAAGAAGAGGAGGCTCAGGGGAGACCTCATCGCTCTCTACAACTCCCTGAAAGGAGGCTGTAGCGAGGTGGGAGTTGGACTCTTTTCCCAGAAGACTTTCAACAAGACAAGAGGACACAGTCTTAAGTTGTGTCAGGGGAGATTTAGGTTAGATATTAGAAAGAATTTCTTCACGGAGAGGGTGATCAGGCAATGGAATGGTCTGCCCGGTGAGGTGGTAGATTCTCCGTCCCTGGAGACATTTAAAAAAAGACTGGATGTGGCACTCAGTGCCATGGTCTAGCAACTGCTCCGGTGGGTCAAGGGTTGGACTTGATGATCTCTGAGGTCCCTTCCAATCCCGCTAATTCTATGATTCTATGACTTGACACACTAGTGAGCTGTGCTGCCATCCAGCATGACCTGGAAAGGCTGGACAGTTGTACAGAGAGAGACCACATGAGATTCAACAAGGGCAAGTGTAGGGTACTGCAGCTAGGGAGGAATAAACCCATGCACCAGTACAGGTTAGGGGCTGACCTGCTAGAAAGCAGCTCTGTGGAAAAAGATCAGAGTCCGGGTGGTCAACAGAATGACCATGAGGAACAATGTGCTCCTTGTGGCCAAGAATGCCAGTGGCATCCTGTTTGCACCAAGAACATGGCAAGCAGGTCAAGGGAGGTTATCCTTCCCCTCAACTCTGCCCTGTCAGGCCCCATCTGGAATACTGCATCCAGTTGTGAGCTCTCCAGCTCAGGAAGGTTGAGGAACTACTGGAGAGAGTCCAGGACAGAGATGGGTAGAGCACTGGAGTGTTTGCCATACGAGGAAAGGCTGAGAGATCTGGGTCTGTTCAGCCTGGAGGAGACTGAGAGGGGATCTCATCGATGCTTATAATTATCTAAGGGGTGAGTATCAGGAGGATGGGACCAAGCTCTTCTTAATGTTGTCTGGTGGCAGGACAAGGGGCGGTGGTCACAAACAGGAATACAGGAAGTTCAACCTAAACATAAGGAAAAACTTCATTACAGTAAGGGTAACAGAGCACTGGAACAGGCTGCCCAGAGAGGTGGTGGAGTCTCTCTCTGGAGACATTGAAAACCTGCCCAGATGCGGTCCTATGCAACCTACTCTAGACGAACCTGCTCTGGCAGGGAGGTTGGATTAGATGTTCTCCAGGGGTTCCTTCCAACCCCTAACATTCTGCACTTCTGTGATTCTGTGATGTCACCATTGGCTGCCATGACAATGCGGTGTCACCAAGTGGAGTGTTCACTCCAGGTGGAGAAAGCGCAGCGAGCAGCAGAGGAACTCTGATGTGAGCAGCAGCAAACTTTGATGTTTGGACTATACCTATCACTAGTCATGGCAAAGAAAAAATCCTCAAGAAACTCCTGGAGAGGAAAACTTGCATATCGCCCATGTAGGTTTTCTGAGAGTTTGCAGCCTCTGAGGTTGGCATGGCTGCTGGGGGCTCTTGTCTTCCACAGGATTTCTTTCTGAATCGGTCAACAGCAAACCAAATACTTAATTAGAAAATTACTTTTAAAAACAGAGAGTGGGAAAGGAGAGTTTAAGTCTGATTCAGGTTTGACATTGGATACCTGGACTGTATCCATGAGTTTTATGGGGTTATTTTTGCTTTTACTTTTTCCTACATAAACCCTCTTGCAGAAAATAAGGGAAGATGGCTAATGCCCTAATCCTGCTAATGCTTACACATGTGGTTAGCTTTCAGTGTGTGAGTTGTCCTGCTGAAGTCAGTTAAGACAATTTATGTGCTTCACCCACGTGCCTGTAGTGTGGGGGTCTAGCTGGATGCCCTAGGGGAACAGTTAAATAAAGAATTTATAGAGTATTTTCTAATGAAGACACTGTCTTGACATGGAGAAGCTGAAGTCTCTGGCCTGAATCCTCCAGGAAAAGCAAACAAAGTGGCTGTATGCCTCTCTCCTTTGCCTTTGTCTGTCTGATTCATCTCTTGGGTCACAGGCTGGCTAGAAGGTGATGCATGTCTACAAATGTTTGAAGGATTGTGGCTTAAGAGGTCACAGATCATTAAAGAGCAAGAGGGAAACAGATTTGTGTCCCCATAGACTGTGTTGGAGTGATACAACTGAAAACTACATGTGCATCTTATAACTAGATAGAACTAGACAGCCAAAGTCTAGTAATTAGTTACTGGTTCATTTGCTGGTTGCCTTGAGGAACAGTATATCCTGGTGTCCCACAAACATGAATTGAGCAGTTATCTCAGATCCACTCCAAAAGCTAAAGGTGGGGGCAGCATGGAAACCCCTCAGATGTACTTGTAGCATTCTCTTCATGCTACAGTCTCAACGCTGCACCGAGGACTCCAGGAGGACCTTGAGCAGGAAGGGGCATTACTGTTTCTCTAACATAACTTCCCTGACAGTGCAAGACAGGCAGCACCTTCAGCTGGCAAAGTGCACTTGGAGACGTGTTTTCCAAGAGACCCTGAGCAACCTCTGCAGCCACAGCCCTCAGTGACTGATGAGCATCTTTTGCTTCAAGTGTTTTCTCAGACCTCCAGCAGCCCAGGCAGCCCAGGTCTCTTTGTGGTTAGGGTCCAGGTTCCGAGTGAGAAGAGGCTGACTGTAACTCTTTCTTTCCCCTGGCTCCCTGCTACAGCCGTGCTGAAGGATTTCTGAAGTGTCACACATCAGGATGGTATCTGTTTTTCAGGCAAGCCCTGTGGCAGAACTGTACTGCCAGCCTCAGGAGAGTGGCCATATACCTACATCTGTGTTTTGGAATGTCTTAGGAATTTTGTTTGTTTGTTTGTTTGTTTCTTTTAGCAGGGCTGCACAGGCTGTGTTGCTGTTGTGGCAATCCATATGATTCATGTCTTGCACAGTCTGACAAGTTTATTGTAGCTTGCCTGTGCTGAGCTGTGTACTGCGTTTGCTGAGCTGCTCGGAGTTGGTACCAGGGCAGCCCACGGTGCTGGGTGCTCTGCCTGGGAGGACCATTCAAGCAAGCTGCTTGTGTTGGCTTTGGGAAGTGGAGAGGACATGAGAAAACTCTCTTGGCCTTTATTTTTTAAAACTCTTTCAGAAATAGCATGCTTCTTGGAACAGACAGAGCAGAAAGCAGGGAGATCAATTTTGGGATCCACTGATGCTGCCAAGATCTGTTTTCATATTTATTTCCTAAATCTGCAGAACATGGAATAAGTTATCATTTTGTTTGAACAGCTTGGAATCTCTACTACTGAGCCTGTAAAAGACTAGATGTCTAGTTACACTTGCTTCATTTTGTCATCTGCGTTCCCTAAGGTTCAAACATTACTGTGTCTTGGGGGGGGGGGGGTCCTTCATTCACTGCTGCCCCTCTGAACTTCTCAGCACTTCTTTTTATTTTTTAATTTTAAAAATTTTTTTTGTTGTTTGTTTTTTTGTTTATGTTTTGTTTTGGGTTTTGTTTCTTTTTTTGAAGCAAAAAGAATAAGAGTGCAGAGGGCTGGGAGCAGAGGCACAGAAAGGTGGATGCATCCTGGCCTTGCTGAAACCCCGAGATGAGCTGAAGGGAAGAACCAAGACAAAAGAGGAGTGACATGAGTAGTTGGGAAATTTAGAACAGTTTCATGAAAACCTGTTGGGTGCCATCTCGTGTGCAGTCCCTCTGCCATTTGCCGCTGCTTGGGGCAGATGGAAGGAGTGTGGTGGGGGGGCTCAAGCCATCAGGTTTTCTGGGTGAGCCACAGGGGAACCTACCCTGTGGGTCTGCCCCATGTGCTGTCCCCATAACCACACACTGCTTTGGAGTCCCCCACGCATGGCTCATACTCTGCAGGGTGATGGCAAGCTCTACTGAGACGGGTTTCCCTGAGCAGCTGTGAAATGTGACCCCTTCCAGGTCAGTGTTGTTCTTCCAGGACAGCACAGGGAGACCTATGTTTACCCCAGAGATCTAACTACTGATCATTTTGCTCTGGAGCTACATCTACTCCCTTTTATTTGTCTCTTCTCTGAAGTAAATATTTCCATAATAGTTAATACTAGGGCTTTGCCTGGCCCTTGGTGGCTTTTGTCGCTCAGCTACATGTTTTCTGGTTTTGCCATGGTTTTCTGGTTTTTTTTCCTTCTGTAGAGGAAGGCAGAAATAAAGGCAAGTTCTGTGTTTTGGGATGCAGATTTTTTACGTGCTGGTATAAATGCTTCTAGTTTAAACTTCATGACTGTGACTGAAGGTTGTAGGACGGAGGTTCACTTGATGCTCTTAGCTTGTTGAGGTGTGTCAGAGATGTGCCTGACAGGGTGGGCTGGTTGACAAGTGGCTCATCGTTTGTTTGGTGCCCACATCTGAGGTTGTGATTGTTGTCTGAGTGATATGTGTGGCAAGGGGGCTTGCACTGCATTTGCTCTCAGTGTGCTTAGCTCCCCAGAACAGGTCAAACATCCCCCCACTGTCCTGAACACTGTACTGAATTCACTTGCTAAACTTCTATAATAACCAGAAAAGTATTGTTGGGTAAATATGTTTTCTGTGCCCAAAAGCAACTACCCCACTTCATTTTGTTCTGAAGATAATAGACATAAAAGTGAAATATAGGCTTATGTTCTTACAAGGTCATAGTTACTTGGTCCTGAGGGAGACTGCATGTTGAAACAGGGTATTTTTAAGATTCAGTGGTACTCTAAAGACCTGCAGTGAATTAGGTCTTTGGTTTGTCAAAGCTGGGAAATCAGCTAGAAATTGCTCATGATTTGGAAGATGGAGGTGATCTTTTCTGAGATAAGGAACTCCCTTTTTTCTTAATGCAACCAGGATGGGGATACTGAATGGGGAAGGGCGTTGTGTCAGATGCAGAACTAGCAGTCAGTGCTCGTTTTGCATTTTACTGGTTTCATTTAAGGCCACCTTCTGTCTGGCTTAAAATAGTGGCTTGTAGTGGTAGTGGTCTCCAACCCCTGCTGCCTACTGTGTGGTTGGTTGCTAGGAGGGCTGCCGTCACCCACATTTTAGTTGTGGATGTGATGACCAATTCTGCATCGTTTTCCAGGCTTTGGCTGTCTGACTCAGCTGGTCCTCTGGTGACTCATTTCACTCTCCTGGAAGGACTAAAGAGGGAAGTGTGAGTATTTTCAGATATTAAAAATTACCAAACTGAAGGAGTATGCCCACCGAGGAATACCGCAAGCGTGGAATGAATTGGGTATTTATATAGGGTGTAAACTCACCCCTTCCCACTGAAATTCTTTCCCCAGTTACTGTACTTCTGCTGAATCTAGTTTCCAGTCTCTTATTGTTCTTCATCCATATGAATACTGGGAAGCTCTCTGTAAGTTTTGAGTGGTCTGATGAAAGTTCACAGGACTTTTGGTACTGAATTCCTCTATCTGGTTTTGGTTTTGTATTTTCGGTGGTTCCACCCTCTCATCGTTTACTAGTATTCTCACAGTCACTCTGCCAACAACCATAGGCCCACCACAGGTCATTTTTTCCCCAATCGTTCGTGTGTTATAGAAAGTTTCCATAAGATTGGAATTTCCTAGCCATAAGAGTCACCAGGGTTTCCATGGATGCAGGGCTAAACATTCCAAGTTCTCATGAAGACTACGGCAGCTCCCTCTCACCAGGGTCTTCTCAGAGCTACTCACCACTTGTGACAGAGGAGGGATGGAGAGAGACAGTTAAGTCTGTTAGGACAGTTAAGGGATACTCAGGAACAGCCTGTGAATAAAAGAGGGGCTTTAGGGGAAAAATGAGTCCACGCTCCAACCTTAAACTCCTGCCCAGTGGTTTTTATTTTGGTCCAGGTGGCTCAGTCCCACTGCACCCGTTCTGGTGCCAGCTCCCGGCCCCAGCCTGTTTCATGTCATGTGTTTTGGGGTTTATCATCTTAGTTTGGAATGCAAACAGAAGCCATGAGTGACACCAGAAAGTGTCTCTGACTGTCTGGCCATCACTTTTGGGGATATTTTCTTGACCCTTCATGATGCGGATGAGGAAGGTAAAGTCTGGAAGACAGGGTGAAAAATTCATGCTCAAGTTGTGTTTCCATGAGGACACTTCCTCAAGGTCTTTTCCCTGTGTGGGGGTGTGTGTGCCTGTGTGAGGATAGGTTATTTACAGAATTGTTTTACCTACTTAAAGTTCAGGTGAGGTGGTTAACCTGCAGTATCCTTTTTCTTGATTTCCTGAAATACACCATAGCCCTCGATGTACTGGAGTGCTGTAAATCCTGTGTTTGCTCATTCTTACTTGAAAGGGAGATGTTGCTGCATAATTAAGGAGCTGGCTTTGGGATAGTTGGGAGGTCATCAGATCAGTCTATCTCAATTTTCTGCTTTGGCAGAGCCCCATGCCCAGCTTCTCCCACCTTTTTCCTTGCATCTTGATTTTCCTTTGCAGCCCGGATCTTTTTTGTTTCATCCAGACCTCACCAGAATCTTGTTTCTCTCCAACAGGTCTGTATCCTTGCGAATAGGCAAACTGACCTTTTCAGCCCAGCTAGCGCTTGATCTGAGTTTCAGATTTCGTAAACAAAGCAAGGGCTGAATGTCATGCAATGGCCTCTTTGCTAGCGAAACACTTAGGAAAAAATCCTGTGGGAGTGAGAGGCTCGGCCTGAGACTCCAACAAGCCTTGCCCGTATCCTGCCTTCACGAGTAGAGTTGCTTCTCACAAGTGAGGTAGGCGAGGTGCCAAGCCATTCCCTGTGGTTTCACCACACTTGCAGGCTAGTTGGAGTAATTGACATTACAAAGCTAATATTTACAGGTGGAAAGTAATCCAGGTGGGGGAGGCAGCTGTGGTGGAAAAGGCCAGAATATGCTTTCCACTAGGCAGTTGTGGGAAGCCATGAGTGTGCCGGTGCTGCACGGGTGAGGGGGGAATAGTAGGGCAGGAGAGGGAAACACTGATTCATTTTAGCCTCTTTTCCTGAGGTCGTGGCACCCCTTCCCAGGAACTAGGGTCACAGAGGGTCTGGTAGGGTGGCCAATGGAGTCTGTAGTACCTGAGGCCAGGAGTTGAGGGTGTCCTTTGTTTCCCCTATAAGATGGGGATGCTGTGGTCAACCTCTGGAAGATAGAAACTAAAGTGACCCAACTGACTGACTTAACCCACACTGCCTGGAAAGCAGAGCCATGCCAAGATCCTCTTTTTTTTATAGTTCTGCTTTCAGGATGCAACTCTGTCAGCAAGTAGCAATCAGAGATGGAGCTCATGGAGACTCAGAGGCTCTTGCATTACAGATATGTTTGGAGGTTAAATGTAGGGATGCACATGCATGTGAAGCTGGACTACAAGGCAAACCACAGCCTGTTTCATATTTAGTGCTGAGACTATCTTGTAAAGGTCTCCAAAGTAAACTTTATGTGCTGCAGAAACGCTGTGGTTACTGTTTGCTTCACTTTGCTGCCGTGGAGGACATAGGATGGGAAGGAGGAAGGTGGCCATAACACACATTTTTGCCAAACAGCCTGACCTGGCACAATGATTTGAGTAACTTGCACTATTCCAACTGTGCTGGGTTTTCCCCTAAGAAGGTATCTAAGGGTTACCTTTGAGGTCAGTATGGACTTGACTGCTGGACCTTCTCATACCAAGATCTAGAAATTGTTGTCTGGTCCAGTGGCTGTAGCATCTGCAGGGAGGCAATGAGGAAGCCTCTGGTGAGGTATATTTTAACCTGTGTTCTCAGGTGTTGCATCACTAATTAACTATAATGTGAAGCATAAACTAGTCACACGATTAACGGAGGAAATCTATAATATTTCATGTCATTACTGCAGTTCATTAAAGTGTGAGATGGAGGTGACCCTGGAAGAATCCTTCACTGACGTGTAATCAGGGATTTAAATGTTAAGTGTATGTATTTGTCCCTGAGATTTTGCTTCATGTGCCTAAACCAGGAATAGGTCAGATAATCCTACAGCCTGTTACTCAGGCTTGTGGACACCTGAACCCACATCAAAAGAATTAATAAGAATCACCATGTGTCTAGATTACATAGGATATTAGGGCTTTGTGGTTTGCAGTGGATATGGAAGAGTGGAGTTCTGTAGTGATGAGATGGGAAATTGTGGTCACTGCACACTGAAGGGAGGACTTGATATTGCAGGGACTCTGCAGTATACTTTGGTCTACAGAGACAAAATAAAGAGAGCATAGATGTATCAAAGGGTGATCTGTTGCTGGCTGGTACTGGTGTTTCAGACGTAAAGCATGCTTATTTACGTGGTTTCCCACAGTCCAAATCCAGCTCACATGACACTGCCTAGTGACCCATCAGATGTGATGAGTGTGGGCAGATGGAGCTGGAGCAGCCTAGATGTTAACCAGACTCTGGTGCAGGTTCTGGCCTGGGGTAGTGCTGCCTCGTTTGGACTGTGTGGGACATGGCAGGGCTCTGAGTAGCCCATTTCCCACCAAGCTGCTCATGACAGCTTGCACCTGGCATGGCAGGATTGCTTCCAGGAGTGCTGGACCCAGCAGGGATGGTTCTGCCCATCTCACAATCTCTATACGTAGCTCTGGGAAAGGAGGTGCTGCCTCTACAGGGACCGTGTGGCAGAAAAGTACCATCTACCAGCATACCCCAACACAGGAGATGTCTTAGAGGGGAAAGCAGTTGTGCACCATCTCACTGGCTGTGTCCTCTTCTCCCTGGTCAGCTGAGAAAGCCATCAGTACCCAGCAGGCAAACTGCCTTAGATTTAAGGAGTTAAATAGGAAGGGAATAAAGATGTTTTCTGAGGAGAGGCAGGAGTATCCTGAGCCACATGCCCAAATAACCTGCCTAGGGCATTATAGCGAGCAACTGCTTACATCTCCCCATGGCCAAGAGTAGTACCTGAGGTCTGGGTTGCTAACTTTTGACTTCTCTATAAAGGAAAGTCATGGTGTGGATTATGAGGTAGTAAGCAGGGTCGTGTTGCTGAAGCTGTAAGTGCAGGAAAGGGATGTGGAGGAGGGCATTTGGAGTGACAGGGGAATATGAGTTGTGAAGTTGATTGGGGTCTGAGTTCCCTGGACATTGCTCTGTACCAGATCTGTGACTTAGGGGGGGAATAGAAGGATGCTCACCTTTTTTTGGTTGGTTTTGCTTACAGCTACTCTGTGTTGGAAAGTCTTGCATTATGTGTCTGTCTGTGGGATGTGGATCATATGTGGAGCCATGTGAAGCCAGGTCTGGAGCAGTGCAGGGGACAGGCCCTGCAACATCTTTGAGGACTGTCATATGTTATGTAAGCATTTAAGAAACTACTAATTAGACAGTTTTACTAGCATGACAGAAAAAGCAGAGTAGAAAGTCAGGGAGATTTTCAGCTTGAACTAAGGCTCCCTCAACATGTTCTGCTGACCAAGAACATGAAGGAGCTGAGGCTGTTGAGGTCTAAACAACACTGCGAGGTTGTCTCCAAACATTTGGTAGCACGAGGAAAGGAATTTGTGTAGCCTCCAGGAACATAAATTTTAAGGAGTTCCCAAGAGTGCAGTGGTACTGGGGACAATGCCCCTCAAAAGGGGCCACAAGGAAGCTACCATGAAGAAGGGTGCTGTGCTTGAGACAGCTATTTTGAAGGTTCAATACATTAGGCCTACCTGGCAGATCTCATTTTCATTCCTTTCTCAGCCTAGGCATGTCTATGAGTTTGCAGGCTCGTGCTTCTCTGGGGAGAAGTGGAAGATATTTATTTCAGGAGTGTCTTGTGTGCATCATTTATATGCTGAACACACGCCATGTGCTTTCGACGGTATTTTTCAAGCAGGCACTGTTGTTCTGGCAGCAGTCAGCAAGCAGCCTCTGGTTACAGTGCACTGGCAGCTCTGCAGGTACTGCAGAAGGTCTCACTTACTACTTAATACAAAGCAGGGGCTTGGTCTCTTGCTACAACCCAGGCCAAGTTTATAAATCAGTAAGTTCTAGGAGAAAAGCAGAAAAAAACATCAGTGGCTTTCAAACTGTTCCTTCTTTAGTCGCCAGAGTGTATTTTTTGCCTTTTGGGGTGATGCGGGTGGATAGGGAACTTTAGCTCACTTGCTTTCCTGAAACCTGTTGGAAGTAAAAGTGAGGCAGCTGGGTGATTTGTGTATGCATGCAGAAGAGGGGCCATCTGAATTGTAAATAGCATCTGCTAAATTATTACAAAGTGAAAGCTTACATGGGAGGAGTTCTCAGGAAAAAAGAAAAAAAACCAAAACACAACAAAAACCCTCAAAAAACAAACAAACCAAGCTCTCAAGTCTTTTAATAAAAGTATTTCAGACTGTTTTAACATTGTCCCCTGGCTGCACACTACATGGCTTGTATGGATGCTGTGGGGAGTTACATGAGTTGTATCAAAAACAGGGGAGGCCCCATTAAATCCAGTTACCTTCAGCTGTGTGAGAGGTTGAAGCGGCTGCACTAAAACTCATTATTAAAGAAAGGAACTATCAATTTTATTTTATGCATGGTGCCCAACCTTGATTCTGCTCCCAGTCCAGGGACTTTCAGTGTTCAGGGCTGATACAAAAATTAGACCTGCACTCTTCAGGACTTATATTTAGCTGTTGTGGAGTCCTAGCTGCAACCTGGCTTGGCTAACTGGGGCTGTGGGAGGCTGCCCTGCACCCCTGCTAAGGCAGAGACCAAACCTGAGCTCAGCCCCTGTAGTCACTTCCCTGAGTCCAGGGGAAGCTTTTGCTAGCACAGGTGAGGCAGCTGGGCCAGGATTTGGGCAAGCAGGAACATTCAGTAGTCACATCCTAATCCCCTCTGCTCCTGGCAGAGAGCAAAATGACGAGGAGCCAGCGGCCAGCGTTGGGTCATCCTGCACAAAACATGGCAAGGTGGCTGCTGGGATCTTCTGTAGCAAAGGGAGGTGGCAAGAGGGGCTCATCCTCACACAGGAGGTTTCTCGTGGGCTTTGGTTAAGGAGGACTTCTCCCAAGTGAAACAGCCTGTTTTTCATCCCTCTGTAGCTTAGAGCATCTCTCTGAGACTCCTTGGAAGCATCCCTGCTGACTCTAGGGGTTGCTTGGGTGCATTGCTGTCACAGGGCTTGTCTGGCATGGATCACCCCATTACTGCCAGATTGTTTCTTCAAGGACATTGTGGCAAGGTATTGCCAGCCTATGTAATCAAAAGGCTGAAGCTGTAAATCATATTAGAGGCTGTAATGAGGAATTTGATCCCTATAAAAAACCATCCAACTTTCATTCACATTTATTACTATTTCTGCTATTGCCATGGATTAAAGATCCTTTTTGGAAGAAAGAAAATGCCACCAGCTCAATTTGATAGTGTCCTCTGGAAATTTAGGGTTGTGTTTTTCTCACATTAACTGCACGGGCAAATTTGCAATAAAAATTACTTTGCTGCAGAAGCCTTCTTTTCCCATCACCAAGCTGTCAATCAGCCTGAGATTTCTTGGTATCGGACTGTGCTGAAGAGCTGGCTGAGTTATACTTCTTACAGTGTATGCACCTAAAACCTCAAATGTCAGAAAATCATTTTGGATGGAAGGAAGAGGATTTTCTCCGTCTTTTTTTAAGGGGAAAAAAACCATTTCTCTTGCGATGAGATAAAACACCTAGATAGGGTGAAAATGGCAGCAGAGGAGTCCAAAGTCCTTCCTTTAGCCACAACCCTGCTTCCCTCACCCTCTCTGGTTTTGGGGTACCAGAGTGGGTCAATATTTGTCCTCTGCTCCTCCTCTGCAGTTTTAGCCCTGCTGTGGCTACCAGCAGCATTGCAGGGACAGCAAGGGGCTGGTTGTTGACCTGGGAGCCAGTCCCTGACAACAGCTCGTTTCACCCAGGGGCACAGGCGGTCGGCCATCTGACGTTGACAACATTGAGTGACTGCTGACCTTGTTTCTAGCGTCAGCTGATACCAACTGGAGCCCTGCCAGTTTGCACCAGTGGAAAGTCTCCCTCTTAATGGTGGCGATTATCCTGATTTTTCACAGTGGCGCTGAGAAAGTTGCAGCTGCTCCTCTTCACAGCCCTGACTTTAATTTGGGGTTCCTGGGTCTTCTGATGCTATCTTTAGAAAAGCATGTGAGAAGAACCTCTCCCCTTGTTCTGCGTCAGTGGGGTGGGTTGGTTTTTTTTCCCCTTTTTATTTTGTATTAAGAGATACTGCTCAGGCACACCGTGGAACGAAACCCATAAAGCTATAAATTACAGCTCTGCTAGGTCCACAATATGTTACCAATTACATCTGCTTTATTATTCACGTCCAGGGGGAAAACATATATCAAACCAACCCCACTCTCCAGGCAGGTCGGTACTGTACGAGAAGGAACACCGTGACTCTTCTTAATCAGTGGAAAAACAAACACAGTTTCGGCTCACTCGCATACGATATTTGTGTCCAGGATGACAAGTTGAGTAATATTGCTGCTGTTCTCCAAGCTCCCCGTGTGCCACGTGCTATGGCATTTGTGGCAACATCATCTCCTTGTGGAAAGGAGAGAGGAGAGAAAGCACTTCAAAGGGGCAGGGAGCTGGGGAAGTCTGAGGATGAAGTCGCAGGGACCTTGGAAATTGCTGCCAAGGAGGTTGGTGGCAGGGGGAGTTAATAGGAATGGCAACAAACAGCAACAGAAATCACATGAAAGCTGAGGGTCAAGTCTGCAAAGGAGGGCACGCTGTAGTTTGCAGAGCTTCATTGCTAGAGCAGGGTTAGTGGGATTTTGTGTTGTATGCTCCAGCAGGGTTGAGGGTTTCCTCACTTATCTTGATAGGGACATGCCTCACTTCTTCACAAATCCATCCCTGCGCAGGGAAGAAGGTGGGGATATTGAAGCAAACTGGAGTGATTGCTTTGCTGTTTTTTTGGCTTGCCTCTCTCCTGAGCAGGTCCTGGGCTCTGGGCTGCTGGGAATTAACTGGAGAATGGGTGTTGGGTGGGTGTGTTTAGGTGTGGTTGCTTGATCATGCTCCTCAGCACTGGAAGTGTGAAGTAATGTTTGTTATTTTTATGTATGGGTGTATATGTTTATGCATGCGTGTGTGTGTGAATGTGTGTGTGTATGTGTACATGTGAGCTCCAGAGTCTTCCGAAGAGCAGCACTGAATAGTGGAGAAGGAGTTTCTTTCAGGAAAGGGAGCTAAGTGGTAGATACCCTCAAGTCTTCACACGAAGAAGTTATCCACCTTAACTGTAAAGTTTGTTGTGGTTTTGTCACTGAAGCATTCATTCAGCTTTTAACTTTATAAAAGTTGAAAACAAATCAAGGTTATGTTTGTGCTTAATAATTCTGCAATGGTGCCAGCTCAGCATATTGTCTTATTCTTCCCTCGTCATTCTGGTTTATTAAAAAGGAACACTGACGACAGACAGAAGGGTGAAGGAGGCTGTGCCTTCCTGCTTTAGGTCCCACTGGGCACTGAGTCCTTCCCCAGGAATCCCCATAGATTTGTGTTGTTCACAATACCTTTGCCCCAGCTCTCCCATCCCTGCTCTGGGCAAGGAATTTGAGCAGTAAGTCAGGACTTCGATGCCCTTTCCTCTGTGGACCACCTATTTTTTTTTCTCAATGGAATAATTTTCTGTTTTAGTGGAATATTACTCAGAATCAGTAAGTCTATCTCAGTGATGCTTTGCGTTCACTTTAAGCAATTGTGGGTTGTTCAGTGTTTTTTGTTTTGTTTTGCTTTTTTTAAATAAAGATACAGAACATAGCTGACTTCTAGAATGAAAGCAGCTAGCAGTAAAAGAAAGATTTTTGTCTTTTTTTTAAAAAGCATGTATTAGGACCTAGTTCTGCCACACGCTAATGTGTATGTTGGTTCATTATCAGTGCTGTTCATTTCCAGGGGATCTGCTTTGCAGTGATGGTATTGTCACTGTGAATAAGAATAGACGAACACAGTTTTCTAGATCTAGGAGAGCTGAGAGCACACAGTGAAGCTCATGTTGTATAGCTCCCATCTCCAGTGTCCCTGAGCACAGACCAGCATTGTGCACAATTCCCACACGCAGACTTGGCAAGCAGTCTGAAATATCATCTGCTGCTTCTGTCCTGGCTCTTCAACTTTGTCCACGCACTTCCATTTTGTCATCTCTTGGTCCCATCCTGGCTCTCTGCAGGCCAGAAGCTACACAGTGGTTTTTGTGGGAATAAATGAAGGGCATAAGTCAGATACACCAAGCTGTTTAATATAGGATGCACCTGAGGAATGAGATTGGGCCTCTGTAGGCAGAATGCTTTGCAATATTTCACAGCAGTTCTTCCTGAGAGCTAGATATATTCCTGGAGACAGTGGGAATAGGCATCACTTTAGGCAGAGGAGGTAAAAATAACATTTACATTCCGGTTATTAAAAATGAGAGGGGGAGAGCAAGAGAGCAGGAATCTTGGTTATTGTTAGTATAGTTCAACCAGGAGTAATGATTTATGTTACAGCATAGTATTTTATTTAAATATATCTCTATAAGTATATATTAAATACACATATTTATTTATATTTCTGGCATAACTTGATTTTTGTGTGCGTGTGCTGTCTCTGAAGTCCATATCCCATTTCCCCTTCCTGCCGCCAAACGACTGAAAAAATCTGGGGAAGGCATCTTGACGCTGTGGTTTCACTCTGATGTTGTATTGCAGGTATGGCCTCGCATGTGCAAGTTTTCTCTCCTCACACCCTTCAGTCAAGTGCCTTCTGTAGCGTGAAGAAACTGAAAGTGGAGCCGAGTTCGAACTGGGATATGACTGGGTACGGCACACACAGCAAAGTCTACAGCCAGAGCAAGAACGTGCAGCCCTCCCAAGCAGCCGCCGCAGCAGCCGTCAACGCCTCCCTCCAGATCCCCAATCCAAGCATCCCGTACGAACAGACCATCATCTTCCCAGCAAGCACGGGGCACATCGTGGTGACATCCGCCAACAGCACCTCGGGTGTCGTTGCAGTGTCTGGGCAAACGCTGGGCGGGCCACACAACCTGATGCGTCGCAGCACTGTGAGCCTTCTGGACACCTACCAAAAATGTGGACTTAAGCGCAAGAGTGAGGAGATCGAGAACACAAGCAGCGTGCAGATTATCGAGGAGCATCCACCCATGATTCAGAACAATGCCAGTGGGGCCACTGTAGCCACCGCCACCACGTCCACGGCCACCTCCAAAAACAGTGGCTCCAACAGTGAAGGGGATTACCAGCTGGTGCAACATGAGGTGCTCTGTTCCATGACCAACACGTACGAAGTGTTAGAGTTTCTTGGCCGTGGAACCTTCGGACAAGTAGTCAAATGCTGGAAACGTGGCACTAATGAGATTGTGGCCATCAAGATCCTAAAGAACCATCCTTCCTATGCCCGGCAAGGCCAGATTGAAGTGAGCATCCTCGCTCGGCTGAGCACCGAAAGTGCGGATGACTACAACTTTGTCCGTGCATATGAGTGCTTCCAGCACAAAAATCACACATGCTTGGTCTTTGAAATGTTGGAACAGAACCTCTATGATTTCCTAAAACAAAACAAATTCAGTCCCTTGCCCCTTAAGTACATTCGACCAATTCTTCAGCAGGTAGCAACTGCCCTAATGAAGCTCAAAAGCCTTGGACTGATTCATGCTGATCTCAAACCAGAGAACATCATGTTGGTAGATCCATCCCGACAGCCGTACAGGGTCAAGGTCATAGACTTTGGTTCAGCTAGCCACGTGTCTAAAGCTGTGTGTTCTACCTACCTTCAATCCAGATACTATAGGTAAGAGACTGAGCTCCTGTTATGTTACTAGGATAAATATTTCACCTGTGGATATTTTCTGACATTCCTGTAAATGTCCGAGAGTCATCCCTTAATCCTAAACGGGGATGGCTCTTAGAATGGCTTGTTGTTGACCAAAAAAATGTTATACTGACCTCTTGGAATTTACTTGCATTCAAAACCATTGCAAATTTGTAAATAACCACAAAAATTTTGTAAAAGCAGAGTTTGCCAGTAACAATTTAGAAAGCCTTTCACTTCTGTCAATACATTGTTCTCTCTGGGACTTTTTCCAGAAGAGGGGATGAATCTGGAGAAGCCACCTTTCCTTTCTGAGTCAATGCAAGTAGGCTCTTGGTTTCAGGAAGACCTTAACCTAAAAATCAGTACATATTTCAGTTGTGTCTTATAGTCTTTCTTCATATGTGAAACCAGGGACTTTACAAGAATAAGGTAGCCCACGGGAAAATTGTATGGATGCAGAAGATACTTTACAAAGGAGTAGTTTTCACACAGGTTTCTAGAGTCAATGAGAGTATTCTGTCTGGTATCTTGTCAGCTCTGCTCCAGGTGAGTGAGGAGCCTGGCCAGGCTAGAAATACTTTTCTCCATGGGGGAAGTTGTTGGTAGGGATGAATGAAAATTGTCAGTAATTTGGTATTGGACAGAGGACCTATTGTGGACTGTCAATTCCCACTCACAGTGCTTTTAACTACAGGTATGGTATGTTCTAGGATGGAGTTCTGACTTCTGTGTAGGCGTGTCTGAAGCAAAATGTGTAAACCAGACATAAGCCTCTTCAGTCTGTTGAACAGTTTCAACAAAGCAGCTTCTTTTAATAACCTCTAGGAGGTCATTCTTTCTCTTTGTCTTGAATCCAGGACACAAACTCTCTCTGTAGATGTTCTCCTCGGACCCTCTCGTCGATACCAGTCAGCTTAGTACAACTTCCCAAGGACAGAGAAGAGCAATTTTGCTGCTTCTTTAAGGGTCGGGGTAGAAGAGGGGTTACAGTGGGAGAGAATTTGTCTTTAGATGACAGCTGAATTTAGAAATATTCATGCCATGTTTTTGTTGTTTTAACTCTGTGAAACAGGGGCAGAGTGAAATTTTTGATCCTTCTTATTGACTGATTTAATGAAAATGACTCCTGGCAGCATCCACAGCTCATCAGATGAGTTACAAAAAACAGGGTAGTTGCTGTATTTGTAAATAGGAAAGCAATGCTTTATAGGTGGGGAAGACTGGGGACAAAAAAGTGACATGAATTGGTAACAGACCCCTTCCAGACTTCATAAATATCAAAGTGGCAAAGCCTACCTGAGCTCTGAGCTTGGGAAGAGTTAATTTTCACAGGAACAGGAACTTTGACAGTGTAGCAGTGAAGCAGCTGATTTTTATCTGCTTGTCCTTTGCTCTGAAGGAGGCCAGAAGAAAATCCCCACCCCTAATTTAAACCTTGGAAGAGACTTATTAAATGAAATCGTCTACCTGGTGACAGTCCTATCCTCCAGGAGGGACATTTTTCTGTGGTAAATATGTGAAAACTTTTAGGGTTGCAATTACGTGGCATTCTAGAAGAAAAGAAAAAAAAAAAAAAAAAAAGATAATACAGGCATTTTGTTTTTGAGTTATCTGTGATTCTGCATCAGCAGCCTAGGTCCTAGCTGAAAGACAGAAGGGGCAGCCAAAATGAAATATGTGACAGAAAGCAGAAATGAAAGAGAAAAATGGTTCATTCTCAGTGACAAACAAGGAATATTTTTTTGGCAGTCTCTGGAGAGTAAAAGGCTTGATCGAATTTGCTTTTTAAATTTTAAATGTTATTCCTGCCCAGTCAGAATTTGCAGCTTTTAGATAATAAGTTCTGTCTTGTCTAATTCCTCTCTTGTTTTCCATGCCTGAGTTGATGGGAGGAGTGGAAAAGGGGCAGCAGCTCACCAGGAAAAAAAAATAAGAAAAATCTCATTGGGTTGAATTACATCAGCAGGGGTCTGCTGATGAAGCTAAATTCAAGTCATGAGAAAAATTTATATTCTTTTTCATTTTTCTAGTGGAGAAAAGTACAGCACAGAGAGTAAAGACCTATTCCACTCCAAAGTGGAACTTCTGTGTTAGAGGAAACACAGGGCTTTATAAAGATTTCATGTGTCTTCCATTTAATTTACACTTGTTTTGCTTGCTAGAGTATGAAAGACAAAGGGGATGACTTCAAGAAATGGCACATTTAAGCTGAACATGAAGGAAAAGCTTCCTTAGAATAAAACCTCTCAGACTCTAAGCAGGCATGCCAAAGAAGTGATAGAAGCCCTGGGCCCCCTTGCATTTAAGGAAGAACAAGGCAGTGTGCTGGGGATTATAATGTAGAGGTCACCTCTCAGATGGAGATTTTTTATCGTGGGCTTTTGGGACCGATTTCTCAGGTTGTGCCCAGTGTGCTCATATTTTATTAACAACTTGCTTTTCCTTTCCCTTTTCTTTTTCCTTTTTTTTTCCCTTTTTTTTTTTTTTTTTTTTTTTATTTATTTGTTTGTTTGCTTGTTTGTTTTGTTTGGCTTGGGCTTTTTTATGGTTGTTTGGTTGAGCTGTATTGGTTTGGTTTAACACCGCTCATGAATGGGATGGCCAAATCCTTCCAAGTGAGGAGAGCTGTGTGGGATCCTGCTCATTCTCAGAGCAATATAAGACCTTTCCTCTTCTGTAAATGACAGGGCTATTTTCATCTCCTGGAGGTAGAAGACAGGAGTGTCTTGAAGCAAACTCTAAGCTCTTTCTTGGTCTATATCTGCACATCCCAGCATAAGCTAAGACAGTTCTAGGGCTGCTTGCAGACTTTACCTGAGCAATTCACTGTTGCTGTCATGTAACCTGACCTAAAGATGACCTGGATCCCTCGGACCAGTTTCCTGTGAAAGGAACAGATTTGGTATCACACAGGTGGCACAGTTCAAGGGCTCTTGCTGGGCACCTCAGTATCAGGACCACTCTGTCCCACCATGTATATTTCTCTCAGGGTAAGCCAGTGCTCTGTGGGAGGACCTAGAGGGAGAGCCAGTGCCCTCTGGAAGGATCTGGAGATATTTCTCCCTTGCTCCTGACTGCCAAGGAGCCTGAGAGAGGAAGGACACACACAGGTAAGGAGGACCTTACAGGAGCTCTGCTTTGCTGCTGGAGTCCCTCTCCCAGAGGGCAGCAATTACAGAGCAATTAAAGGACAACATCATAGCCATTGAGAGAGCTTAAACTCCTGCTCCTCAGTACTTTACTAAAAGGGGAATGACCTCAGAGCAGACTGGGAACCAGGGGTAGAGTCCTTTCTTCCAGCTGGCTGACACTGTGTCATGGTCACCTCCCCCATCTCCCATGGCTGTGCAGCTCCCCCTGCTCCAGCACCAGGAGGCCATGCAGGGCTTCTCCTGCCCACCCACTCTTGGGCAGCTCCTCCTGCTGATGCTCCAGAAAAAACAGAGGTTTCATCAGTGCTGTGGTCAAGAGTTGTCATCTAAAAGGAAGAATACTGTGAAGAGGATCAGCCTCCTTCCTCCCACTGGTCTTCAGCCCATGGTACAAAACTCGTGTTTCTATGTAGCATCCTTAGCACCCGTGGACCTGGTTGGTGGCCATCTAAGCATTCCCCCATGTTTGGCACGGTGGTCCCAGTCTGCTCCCAGTGACTAGAGTCCTTCCTCTTGTCACTTACCACCAGCTGAGCTGGCTTGTCTCTGATCAGTGACCCTTCATGGAGGTATGTGGTGATGAAGCCATGGCCTGGAGGTGGGAGTTTCTTGTGTGAAGAACTGAAGCTGCTGGTGGAAGGATGCTCAGCCCTGGTGCAGGAGCAGGGCTTTTTCAGATGCCAAAATTTTAGCCAGTCACACTAAGGCTTGAAATGAAGCCCTGTTCACAGAGCAACCAATGAAAAAGCTGTGACAGCCACAGTATCTTTGTGGGTTTTTATCTTTTCCTTTTTTATGCTGTGGGTTTTTATCTTCTTTTTTATGCTGCAATTTGAAGAGAAGACCATTGAGATAGGCCCCATGATTCCCGATTTGCAAGACCAGAGAGATCCCTTCTGCATTGATAATCCATGTGTGAATAGCTTCCCAAGAAAACCTGCATCCTGAGAAATGCTGATTTCAGGCTTCTACAGACACCCCCTCCATTAGAGCCCATGTACCCAGGTGGAAGAGGTTACTACTCAGTGCTGCACCCCACAGATGAGTGTATCTCACGAATTACTGGCATAATCACTTTTATGAGATTTAAGTCTTTTAGAATCTGTAAAATATTGCAGAGACAGAATAATGGATGTCACTCCTGCACTATTAACAGATAAATGTATTTTTTGTTGTTTGTTTTCAAGACATGCTTTGGTATGTAGTGTGTCTGGTCATGGGCTGAGTGTCGTCTTTGTAGGCAAATGCCCTTAGATGAAATGTCTGGATAACAGACAATGAAACTGAGTATAAGTCTGAAAAAGGTTTTTTTACCAGTCTAGTTGAAATCTCTACAAGAAAACAGGTGGGCATAAAGTCCTTACACACATGTTGTCTGCTACCTGGAGTGCCAGACAGAGCAAATTGTGAGGCTGTGTTCAGGTGGTGTTATAACTGGCTGCACATGCTTAGCTGGCTGAGTGTGTGTCCACAGGGATGCAGGGGACTAAACTGGGTCTCTCTTCTGCATCTTGCCACATGTGAACATTGTGTAATGACAGGTAACAGTCCTCTAGCTGTGCTGACTGGGAGCCAAAGCAAAGCTGATTCCGGAACAACGTTACAAACTCTTCCCCATCGTGTGACTCAGAGCATGCATCATTCTGGCCAAAACTGCTCTGTAAATGAGGCAGCAGTAAAAGCAGCCAGGGATAGGCTGTGCTTATTAGTTTACTCACTGAATGGGCATCTGTTCTGTCCCTGTGTAACAGTGTTACTGCACTTACATTTCAAAATATTCAACCATTCCGGACTTGCAAAAACATCTCTATCTTAGACTGTATTGCTTTTTACTGTGGGAACCTCGTTTTTCTGACAGCCTGTTTCAGTCCTACTTGAAACATTCACTGCTTTACTGAGTTTTGCCTCTCCAAGGTGAAACACGGGGTAACTAGATGGTTTTGAGGGGGAATGTTTCTTCTGGGGACTGAAGTGAAACCAACAAGTTTGTTGCTGAAGTCGAAGCTCAATTTCACTTAGTGATGATCATATCTGGTAGTACTACAGGTTTGCAGAACAGGCAGTACATTATAGAAGACATTGTGGAGGAAAGCAGACTTCAAGCTGTTCTATTCTAAACAATTCTTTTGTTCTTTCCCAAGGATATGTGGCATTGTTGGTTTGTTTTTTAACCAAAATTCAGCAAATTTATTTTTTGCGAAAGCAATATCAGGATTAATTGAATCTCAGTTTCATTATATCCAGAACATGGAGTCTTGGAAGGGAATGCCAGCTCCTCCGTTATCTTGTTAAAATTAGTGATCTGCCTCTTTCCCTGTGATGCCACAACATCTCCCTGCCCGGCTCCAGCACGAGATGATGGCCTCACTCCGAGAGGAGCCCTGCATCCCTGCAAAGGTAGAAGGTGCTGTCACAGGAGGGCTTTGTTTATTAATTAGCCAAGTGTCAACAATATGCCTGTGATGTGCCTCCAAGAATATTTCCAATAAGGAGCTGTTTGGAAGGAACCTGACAGGGGGACTTTGCCCAGCAAAGAGAAGTTGTCAGTAGCCCGAGGAGGGGGATAATTCTTGTACTGCTTCCATTTGGCTTGTTTGTGTCTCAGTAGTGGAAAATTAAATATCTCAACTGAGTGCTGGGCTAGTCCCTTCAGTCCTGTCCCAAAATGTTTTTTTTACAGCAAAGATGGAGGACAGTAATTATTCCTCCTGCCGATTTCAGTTTTGTCTTGGTGGCTGTAAAGGAAGGAACCTGTGTGTCCACAGGATGGGCTTAATCTGCCAGGGATGCTGTGGATCAGAGACAGGTACATGAAAGGTAGCCAGAGGCAGGTACCAGGGTGGAAGCACTGGTTTTCCATCAGCTGGTGCCACCGCAGGGGTGAGGGGCTCTGATCCTCACCAGTTAGCTGGAGCTGCAAAACCTCTGCCCTAGTACAGTGAACTAAAACATCACAGGGAACCAGCTGGACAAGTCCCATTAATCACAGATTATGAATAATAATAATAATAAAATTAAAATATGTTTTGGCTGCCACACTAACCATTAATTGTCGGAACAACCAGGAACCCTAAGAACACGCTGAAATCTGTGCATTGTGGAGACCTGTTTACTATACCCTTCGTTCCCATATTGCTTTTCCTCTTTTCATCACTATTAAGAGATATTTGCATGAAAAAGTGTGTTTATTTCTTAAGTACTCCTAATTTCCAGCTGTTTCTTTTCTATGCTTCAAATTACCATCTTCTGTTAGCAGATGTGGAAAAGGGATAGGATTGCCAGTGTGACCAGTGCAAGCAGCAGGATGATGGTCTCAGGTGAGGGGATGATCACTGGGAACAGGTGCACTGCTGAACAAAGAACTCTCTTTTAGGAGCATGACAGTTGTACAAAAGAGCAAGCAAAGCACATGGAAAAGAAGGGAAACAACTGCTTTTTTTAAAAAAAGAGCATTTTCCCAAAGCTGGCCCTGCTTTCAAGCATTTCCATGATCCCCACAGAGGGAAAGGGAGCCCTCTGGATGCAGGCAGCCCCATTCACCCTCAGTGCCTCTGCCTGTGGCCTGGGCAGGGAAGCAGGAGAGGGGGAGTGAGAGCAGAGCTGTGACAGCAGGGCTCAGGGTTCAACCACCAGCTCTGACACAGATGTCCTGCCCCTCCCTGAGGCATCTCACCTCACCCATCTCCACATCAGTTCTGGAGGGACATGACTTTGGAGAACAATGTTCCTTTCTTCCCTCCACGCCACTCCCTCTCCTCCATAACTTTCCTTTTAGGCACACCTAACCATCATGGGCATTCCCACCACCTAGCACCTTGCAGTCCCAGGCCTGGAGCTCAGTTCCCTGAAAGCAACACGTACTGGTTTGGAAACAAAACACACTTCAGATGCAGTTGAGCTGGTGTTCCTGTCTGCTTTCAAGAAGGCTTGCAGAGAGGAGACAGCATGCAATAAGACTCCATTACCCTGTCTTGGTACCCTGACCTGATGTCATCAGAGTACTCCTGACATAAACATCCATGTACTCTGTTTTTTTCTTTAAAACTCAATGCTGAATCCTAAACTAATCCATAAATTATCTACACTCACTGTCAAAGTCATTTCAGTAATTCTAGGAGGATCAGTAAGAGACTTAGAAGTCCCACTCTTCTCATTTGCAGGTTGGCCACAGGTGTTCTTGTGTGAAGGGTTTTTTGTTGTGTTTCTTTTGGGTTTTTTTTCTCTTGCAACACTCTCTCTTACATGATCAACAAAACAAGCCTGTCACAGGATTTCCTGCTATTTTTCTTCTCTCAAGCTTTACAAGCACAGCAAGTCCCTTTAAGGCTGCAGTCTGGTGAAATGAAGTGAAAAATCAAGGTCACTCTTATATTTACTGTACCAGGGCAGGTCTGAAACAGCTACAAATGGCTAGCTTGTTTTACTTAAAAAGAGCTATTTACCTAAGAGAAATCAAAACCCTCCTATTGCAACTATTGGCTGTAGCCCTTGAGACTCCATCTCTGTAGTACATAAAAGACATACTGTCTTTTGGTAAAGATACACCTATGCTCAGGCCAGGGCCTGGGAAATAACCTAGCTCAGTATGGTGACAAGCAGTTGCTTTTGCAGTGATGCATGTGAGTGACAATCCAGTGAGAGGGGGATAGAGCCCGGGCTGGCTGCAGTCAGAGTCTGCTGTTTGCACGTACACAAAATATAAAGTTTGGTCTCCATTCCTAGTTGCTTACTTCTGTGGTTTTGTGTTTGCTCTCCTTCCTCTCCTCCCACTCAAGTTGCTTCCTCACAAAGCACAAAGGAAACGGAGTGGGGAAAGGGTGCTGGGGTTTTTTTTTTCAGCTCTGATGACAGAAGAGCAGAAGCTGCTCAGTGGAGCAGTGCTGTGGTGACCCACAGATGTTACTCCAGCAATAGGTGGCCAGTGAAGGAGAATGCACTGGAGTGACACACTGGAATATGATTTTCCATGTCTTTTTCAGTGCATGATTTGGTCAGGGAATAGCTGGCTAAGGGCAGTGGTAGGTGCTGAGAAGCAGAATGAGGGGAAAGGGGTTGTTGGTGTGAGATCAGTGCTCCAAGTGTGAAAATAAGAATTATGAGCAGCGAGATTCATCATCTGCACTCCTCAGTCTGAAAAAGCAGCATTAGCAACACAGTTTGCACAGGATTACAGGGATGCTTTGCTCAAGTACCACGTATTTAAATCTTGTCAGGCTTTTACCTCCCCCTGTACATTTGCTCACTGCAGGCAAGAAATTTAAGTGTAACATGGAAGAAGCTTACTGTGTATGTCTGTGCATTCATTAGGTTCACATTTTAGGCCCCAGCGCATTGGGACTGAAAAACTGTGTTACACTGAAGAGCATTTTCTGACTGGAAAGTGTTTCTGCTCTGCTGCTTATTGGCAGTAAAGTTAGCAAAGTGACTAGCGTTGGTTTATAAGTGAATGAGTCATTAATGGAAAAGGAAAATTAGCTTATAACTAAAGATGCTGTGATTAGTATGGGGCTATACATTGCCCCGCTTCAGACCCCTGAACACTGTGAGTTTGTCCCTGAAGTGTCTGTCTCAACTTCTTAATCCACTTGCTGCATTTGTGCTTCAAGTTAGCCTAAGCTAATGTAAAGGCACCTGATTCTCAGGTGGGGTCTCAGTAGCTGCTTCCTTCTCCAGGTCATGCTGGGTAAAAGGAGCAGCTCTTAGGAAACAGAGAGTGGTTATCTTGCTTAAAAAACACTAATCTTGTGGCCTGACATAAGCTGAGTTAGAGCCACAGCTGTTACCTGTTTAAGGGGGAAGGTCAAGGAAATGTCATTTGCTTTTTAGGCCAGGGCATACAATGGTCTTTCTATGGTGCTTTACAAGTAATAAAAATAAAAAATAAAATTAAAAAAAAAAAAAGCAGAAGAGAGACATGCATATATATGCTGTGAGAAATTTTCAGTTCTAAAAAGAATGAATAGAAACTAAGTGGCTCTGGGAACTGAGTGGAAGAACAGAGGAGAAATCCTCTTACAGGCAATGGCTACATGGAAGTTGCTGCTAACCAGGTAAGGAAAGATGTGGGAGGGAAGAAGATGAGATTTCATCCTCCTTGTGCTATCTGGAGACTTCAAAACAAGAGATAGTTGATTCCCAAACAGGACAGAATGCTTCTCTTGCAATGGGCTGGGAACTAATTGGTGACTCCCTGAGTAACATCTTGACCTGTATCTTCTGCTTATTGAAAGACAGAAGTAAACAAAGCCATTGTTTTACTTGCACAGACATGAGTTATTTTGTGCTGACAGGTTTTCCCTTTATTTTGCTGTGACTGCATGGGATCAGTGCTTGTGTACACATTCAGGTTCTGTTCTTTCCCCCTGTCTGCTGGTTTGCATTAGCCAGGGAGTAGCAGTCTTCTACTTGGTACCAAACCTACTGTATGTTTCCAAATGCTCCCCTTTAGGGGCAGAGGCAAAGTAGGTGTGTGGCATTTGGGTTGTCTCACTGAAGTGACTCTGAATCAAAAGCTCTACAGTTCAAAGAGCTGGGTTAACTCTATTTTTTTGTTTGCAACCACTGCCATGTCTAGCTGGCTTAAAGCAGAAGTTCACAATTGTGAGTGTAGGACACCAGGCCTGATGAGACATGAAAAGTGCTGAAATTTTTGTAGTGTCATCACTGAACTTTAGTTTTGTTGGACAGTTGGGACAAGTTGAGGCTTGGACCAGTTTTCAGCTATCTCTGGGGACTTGTGCAACTCCCAAGCCCAGGAAGCTCAGCAGCTGAAGCCTTCAGAGAAGGAGAATTGTCTGTTCCAGCAGCAGATGCGTGTGCTGATGTAGAGGCAGACAAGGAAAAGTCAGCAGTGCTTCAGTTAACTTGACCCCAGGAGGTGCAGCACTGTAATGAGTGGTTTAACTGCAGAGGGTATGATTAGATCACTGGTAGTAATACTGCTGAGCAGCACCATGTTTTCTCCCCATCCTCTCCAAGCTTAGCTGGAGGTGTCTGTTGCCATTTACGCCTTACACTGTTCTCCTTGCATCCCGTGTTTTCTGAAGCGGGACTGTGCTTACAGCACCTAACAAAGATTTTTGTGGCTGAGGCCCTTAAACAAAAGGATAGTAGAGAGTATAATGGTACATGTGACCGTGAGGGCTAGCACGCATGTTAATGTGACAGCTGGCATACAGAAGGAAAGCTGATGGCCTTTTTTGGATCCACCCTGGTAAGAATTCTCGTTTCAACTAGTTGCTCCCATGCGGAGCTGTGCACTCAAAAGAAAGTCCAGGGCAGTGGGGTGGAAGGAGTGTCTGATGGATTAAAAAGTTTCACTTTATTTTGTCTAAGAGTGCTTTACTTAGCAGTGGGAGACCGAAAACCGAGAATAATCATCCAAGGGGAAAATTGAGTATTTCTTTGAAGCTCACAATAACATTTTGAGGGGCAGGTGAAATCTAAAAGGTAAACAAGTTCCACTGAGGCTGCCTGAGCTTGCTGGTTACTATGCTAAAAAAGTTAATGATAAAATACAACCAGTTGATTTCAGGAGATAAAAGGAAGTAATGGTGAAAGGCTGAATCAAATCCCAAAACTTTTTTTGAGCAATCTCATCCTCTTAATTGTCAAAAGCAAAGCTCCCGACATTGTTAGCCACATAAATTAGTGGGCTGGATTTTAGAGGGTTGCAAAAGCAGAAGATGGCAGTTTCTAGAAGCACTTTTCTGGCTGTCATTTGATAACCTAACTCCTTTTGGCAGGTACCTGAGACACCAGGGAAGGGAAAGGTAGCATGGGTTGCATTCTTTTTAGCAGTGCAGATTTGCACACAGAGATGTGGAAGCTCCCAATGTGTATCCCTTTTACACTGAGGTCAAAAAAGCAGCTTGTGTGTACAATGTATAATTAGCCAGAGAAAGAAAGGCATGTTAACTGGCTTGGAAGACAACATTCTGTCATTTGAATGGATTCTTGTTATTGTCATCAATGTTACTTTCAGAAAAAAAAAAATCTTGAAATTATTCTTTTTTCTCCATTGTTTAGCTCTTGTTCTCAGCTTTGTTATGGCCACAAGGAGATGATAAAAATGGATTGGCAGAAAGTTGGGTTTCCTGTATCATTTAGAATTATGTTTTCAGCCCTTAGCACTTTTATAGGGTCTGTTCTTCATTTTGAAAATAGCAATAAAAGAGGAGAGAACATAAGAAAACACAATTCTTTTTTTTTTATTTTTAAATGAAATTGTCAGTGCTAGTCTGAACTTTGCCTCTCATCTGCATGAAGTCTCTTAACTGTGCAGTTGGAAGAAAGTAGATACAAAAGAGATATAAAATATCCATGTGCCTGGCTACTTTAGAAGGTAATAAAAAGCCCCCAAAGTCTTGCTTGGTTTTAATCTGTATATTTATGTCTACATAAATCCTTTGGGAATAAACTTTAAACATTTATGTTGGATTTAAAGAACTACCTTCCAGCGTGAGTTCCTATGATCTATCAAAAAAAACAGGCAACTTTCAACAAGACAAGAGGGCATGGACTTAAGTTGTGCCAGGGGAAGTTTAGGTTGGATATTAGAAAGAATTTCTTTACAGGGAGGGTGATCAGACATTGGAATGGGCTGCCCAGGGAAGTAGTGGATTCTCCATCCCTGGAGATATTTAAAAAGAGACTGGATGTGGCACTCAGTGCCATGGTCTGGAAACCACAGGGGTAGTGGTCAAGGGTTGGACTTGATGATCTCTGAGGTCCCTTCCAATCCAGCCAATTCTATGATTCTATGAATGGCCCTCTTGGCTTCCAGAGGCATAGGTAGCATTTGCTTTAGCATGTGTTGAATTGCTACTTTAAAATGAGTAATGGTGATAATGGATATGAATTACAGTGTATTTGCTGTTCCCCTGAGGTTAGCAAAGGCATTGGGCATATATGGAGAGATAGTTCCCATCTTAGAAAAAGGATCAGTCTTCAGTGGTTTGGTCAAGAGCATCCTGTTATGTGCACCTTGAATGAGCCCACGTTTTCAACTTCTTCATCAGAGAGAGGTGAAGAACTGCCAGCTGCTTCTCCCCAGCAGCTCAAGAAGCACTTGCTCAAGCAGTGCTTGTCCCACCTGTAAGTTGTCAGGGCATTTTCCTAGCAGCTTGATGCCCTTCTAAGGCTCTGAAGAGCAGCCAAAGTAAACGTTTGAAACAGGTGCAAACCCAGAGCATGAGAGTTTGGTACAGATGGAAGATGAGGATGACAAAAGCTAGAGTTACTCGAAACAGCTGTACCAGCATCTGAACTGCTTCTCTCAGCCCAGTTCTACAATGCAGTTTTATGTGGGATTGGAGGAGACTCCTTTCCAGTTCAAGATCTGCTCTTTTAAGCAACTGGAGCTCTAGCTCCCAGACACACCCACAGTTTTTACCTTAGCCTGAGGCTACAGGATCTCATTACTGCCCACAAAATGGCATTTTAAGCCATGTAAGAATCCTCTGTGCTGAATATAACTGTAGTCATTACGTTTTTAAGGAGGCTGTTGCAGCAGCCCATGGACAGGGCAGAGAGAAGAGGATGCTGCTTGGCTTTCTGCATAAAATGCAGACTTTGTGTATTACACAGATCAAATTGCATGGTGAGTGAGAACTGAGGGAGTGGAGATGGTTGCAAACTGACTTAAGTTTTCAGAGCCATTGGTACATTCAATAGTTTGCAAAATAGCCACTTCTATTATATTCTTCTCCCATATTTTTTACATTCTGAGAGATCCAAGTTGTGTGTTTCCCTTCCACACCAAGAACAGTGCATTTGCTTAATACTGCATTGCCTTGCAGAGCTTTTAGGTTATGCTCACAGAATCACAGAATGTTTAGGTTGGAAGAGACCTCCAAGATCATCCAGTCCAACCTTTGAGTTGGACCTTTGCTTGAACCTTTGCTTGAAGCTATAATATTTGCTGCCATCATGGTTTTCATCAGTGGAGTGGATGGACACAGGGGTACTTTTCTTCATGATGCTTTGAAACATCTTCCATGATCTCATTGTCCATAACCATGCATCTCTCTTGTGAGCCAGGGTTTCTCCATGCTGATTAATGTGGTGGTGGGCAGGCTGGCAGGTAGACCTGGAGGGGAGAGAGGGCTGAGGCACTGCAGGGACCACAGTGTGGTAGAAAGGGGAGGAGGCTGCTGTGGCTACAGTCTTGAGCTTGCTTTCTTTGCAGCTGGCACAAGATTTTCCAAGGAGACCTTGACTGACCAGGAGCTTAAAGGCTTTCTTATCTGCAGCGTGACACAGGCCGGTGGCAGCTCGTAATTAATAATGATACTAACCCTCCTTATGCAACCAGGGGATGGATGTCTGACAGTGTTAATATGGTAGTTGCTCAACAACCAAGGCATGTTACAACTAACCAGCTGGGACCAATTATGAAAGCCTCACTAATGCCAGCAAGCACTTGCCTGTTCACATCGTTGGACTGAAGTTGAAGAGTGACTGCTCTGCAACATGTGGGCAGGCTGGCGGGCAGGTGCTGAGTGGTGTTGAGCTGAAGCATGGCCACCATGACAAGCATGGGGTGTCCGTGCTCTGGGGTATGTTTGCTGGGCACTCAGGAGCTGCAGTGCCCTACGCCGGTATCATCTCCAGCTCATCCTCCCAGATGAGGATGAGGAAGCACCCCTAGGGCTGCAGCAGCATCTCTGTCCCCACTCTGCAGCTTCTCCTACCCCCTCACTGTTGTGCCAGCACCAATATATGCCGAGTACCTACTTAGCTGCTTGCTATGGTTAGAAAAAGGGGGGAGGAGCGGGGGCTCCTGCTTATGGCTTCCTCATGAATTTTTAGTCACTACATGAAGATTTCAGGAGTGTGCGAATAAAGCGTAAAATGAAGCGAAAGACTTAAGTGGCACTGCACAAAAGGAAAAAAAAGAAAAACAAAACCCAAACAGAACAACACAAAACACAACACTGAATCATTGTCCAAAAGGTGCAGCCATTAGAGTATAATAATAGTTTTTGTGTGCAGTGCAGCTGGGGCCACAGTTGCAGAAGAAAGGTCCTCGGTGACCTGTATGATGGCTCTGTTTGTTTAATGTGCTAAAACAAAGAACTGAAATGCAGACAGAGCCCTTGCAGACACTCGCAGGGCTTCTCTCTTGGTTCCTGTGTCTGTGCCCCCTCTCTCTGCGTGCGTGTCTTCATGCTCCAAATGCAACTAATCACAGCTACGTGCTCTTGGATGCCTTCCGTTGTGTATCCCTTGTGTCTGCGCCTGGGCACAGAATTGCTATTTTTGTAATTTAGAAACTACGACAAATAACGTAAAGTCAAACAGTTACTACTTTATTGTCTGTTTTTGTAATTTGTCCTTCAGAACGAGCTCAGGGTAATGACATTATTCCCACCCCTCCACCCTGACCTCAGTCTTTTTCTATCCATTTAGCAAATACTGCAGCTTGCTCTGTTTTTAATGGGTGGGAATCAATGTGGCTTTTGAAAATGGGATTCTCTCTGCCTGCACAAACAAAATCAATGGTGTTATTGAGCATGTGCAGGGCTGTGTGAACTGGAGGGAGCCAGCAGGGTTTGCCGCTTCAGCGAGACAGGGGCAGAGCCTGTAACTCATATGGGGAGGATCACTCTTTATTTCTCTGTCATTTTGGTAAGGGCTGACAAGCAGCTTGGAACTTTTTTAAGAAGCAGGGCCTACGGAGTGTTTTTTCATAAGGCTGATAAGGTTTTTAAGGTGGTCATCCTGAGGCTGTAAAAATGAGCTAAAACCAGTTTGAGTGCCCAGTAGCAGGTTGAAAGATCCCAGTAAAATGAGGTTTTATCTGAACTCTGCTTTGTTTCAGCACAACTTTACAGTTGGGTTTGCCCTGTCTTTCAGGGAATTCTCACTGTGGCCTGGTCAGAGACCTTTGTTCTTAGAAGTGAGCTTCAGAGGGAGCTATAGCAGCAGGGATTTTTCTTCATTCAAGCTAAGCATTTGTATGCAAACAAACAATGGTGGGGAATTTGCCTATTCCTGTTTATCTTTCATGGGGTAATGAGTTTACTAATGTTGAGCTGTTGTGGGAAACTTGACTGACAGAATTTGTCATGGCCTTGGGATATGGAGGGCAGAGCCGGTTACAAATGGATGGTGTTGTCTTTTGGGTTTGTTTGTTTGGGGTTTTTTTATTACTTCTTCAGGGCTGATCTTCAGCTTTAAGATTAGCAGGGTTTTATGGCATGGTGTGGGAGGAATGAACTCTATGAGTGTGTTCTCTTGGAGATGTCAGTGTCATCTGCCAGTTCACGAGGCTGTGGTAGATGATTTGCTAGACTGTATGAGATGGTAACATGCAGGATGTTATCAGTTCAAACTTAGCCGAGGAGGGTGTATCATGATCCATGAAAGGTCTTGTATCTGCTTCAAGAACCTACCAGCTGCCTCTTCAGTCTGCATTGGTGGGACAAACAGCACACGTGAAAAGGAAGCTAAAAATTAATTGCTTTCCAAGTCTTGGCCTTTCTGTAGTATCCCATACAGCTTGTATATTTGTCTTCTGGGAGTTAGAGGAATATTACCAACTCTGTGAGACAAGACACCAGCAGTCTTCCAGCTGCAGCCAGTTTCAGACACCACTGATATGGGTCGAGTTGAAACTGATGACTTTAGTTGTATGTGAAAGACTCCAGAACCTTTCATCAACCTGCGGGGCCATTCAGTCATTTCACATAAAAGCACATGCCAACACTTGTTTTGAACATCTCTTTGTTAAGAGCACAGCAAGCCTGCTGGTTTAACTGAGAGCAGAATTTTCTGGCCATGCAACAAAATGAGTTTTCTAATGATGCTGGTGGCTGAGGACCTCTAGGTCCTGAGAGGGGAAGTGGCAAGAAGGGACCTTTCCTCCAGTGACTGCATCATCAGAAGGTGTGCTTGTTCAGTGTCCTGCCTCTTCATGAGTAAACAAGAGTTTCTTTTAAAGTGCTGTCAGCTCTGAGGATGGAGTACTGATGGGGAGGAATTGTATTTCTAATGGCTTTGTATCTCCATAGCCAAGAGGAAAACTTAAGCTGACATTTGCTTCCTTACATTGACTTCTGCTGAGCTGCCAACCCTGGGGTTTGTTGCATGACTTTCTGGTGAAATTTTCCAAGTTTGTTTTTCCTGACTCACTTCATACTTCTTGATTTCTAAGTGCAAAAAATCCTCATTGCCCCTGAATTAAATTTGTAAATGGGGGGAGCGCATTTCTAATGAACAAGAAAACTAACCTTCTACTGTCTCCAATTTGAGTTTGGATTTCTTTATGGCCATCATTTAATTTTGTGATTGTGAGTCATAAGACAAACTTATGACACAGTTTGTCCATAACTGTGGACAAATGAAACAGTTTCAGTATCCTCCACTTGAAGTAGCTTATCCTTGCATATGTTGCGAAGTATATAGGAGAGCTAGAAATTATAAAGGAATTCTTTCTCAGCATAGGGCATGGTACACATATGTATGTGCTGTTGGACACCTTGTACATTATGTAGACACAATTTTATTCATGCAAGAAGCTTGTGAGCATCAAATGTTCTTTAAAAGAAGCTAAAAATGTGTCTTTGTTGGCTTCTTTTCTTTCCACAGACAACAAAGGTCCTTTTTAAATTATTTTCAAATGTTTACAGCAGTGGAGCTTTCTGCAACTTGCAAATCAATGCAAGAAGCTTCCCTTTGCTGAAATATGTTCAACAAAGGGTCCAGTCAAAGACTAGTTCATTAACCACCTAATTTCCAACATGTAATGTAATTTTTAAATCAATATAGTGTGTTTGTTCATATGTGCTGGTGTGATAGTTAGATGTACTCCAGCATGTACCAGGATAGGCTTGTTCCTCTTGCTTTCTGAAGTCCCCAGGACCAGTAAGTCATTTTTTTTGTGTGTGGGGACACCTCCGTTAACCGTGAAGGCAGGAAACATCTTATGATGCTTTGATCCAGACCTTCTCTCCACTCCAGTGTCAGCCCTGTGTTCTGCTAGGAGGGCTGGACCTCTGCAGTGTTCAGTGGGACCTGGGCAGAGACTTCCAAATGTCCAAGCAGGAATTTTGTTCCCTGCTTGGTGCTGCTGCTGCCCCTGCCTCCTTTATATATTGCTACAGGAATGGGTGAAAAGCATTGATCAGACTATGTGGAAGAAAACAACAGATCCTCTTCTATTTTGGGCTGGGATTTTTTTTTTTTTTTAAGGTTTTAGGCGTGATACTGTAAGATTTGGGCTGGAGCCTTGATTATTAGAAACTGAATTAAACAGGAAAGCTGACATTCTTAGAGGAATCCACATTAGAGAATTAAAAAAAAGGAAAGTATTGACTGAATAGCACTGTAATACTATAGTAATAGTATTTGGACTTCCCTGACATGTTTTCATGTAGATAAGTGATCTCATTTAGGGCTAATCAGAACATGATTTCCCCCCACAATTTTTTAGCAGAAAAAATCACTGACTTTTTTTTTTCCATTTTAATTGAATACTTGCCACTATGGAATTTTGGTCTTGGTCTTAAGATTTTTGAAATCTTACAATTGAGTTGTAAGAATCACAACTGATTGAAAAACTGGTTGAAAAAAAATCAGTCTTATTTCACTTTACATACTGAGGGCAATATTTGCCTCTTTTTTTTTTTTTTTTCTAACAGCAAACAAAAATTGTATATCCCCTACTACTCTTAAGACTTTAAGATCAAACATTCTTCAACATTACTCTTTTTTTTTTTTTTTAATTTTCAATCGTGTAAGAATAAGAGTAAAAGTAAGAAACTACAATCTGAAATAGAATTGTTGCTCTTCAAGTTTCCAAAGCAGTAGGGGAAAATAGATCACACAGCGATTTTTAAAAATCAGCCCGTGTGGGGGATATGCTACACTGAACATCTTTTCGGAAAAGAACGGGATTGCAGCCTTTAGGAACTGTGATTACTGTATGAGAAACTCAATTTTTACCAAGTAAAGGATGTGGGAAGCAACAGCTTGGTACCGTTATGATGACTGTGAAGGGCAAAGCAAAAATTTTTAAATATTTTAAAGCCTAAAGCAAAACAAATGAACAAAAAAAAAGCGTGCAAAACCAAAATAAACCAAAAAACCCCACCCCACAAACAAACAGAAAACCCACAGCCACAATAGGGATTTTTCCACCATGTGGATAATTTACTGGAAACATCTGAAATCTGTTTGTGGTGGGAAGGTGCACAACAGCACAAGTCATTTCTTCTCCCTGGCGATCTAGCGAAGGGTTAAAAGTTTGAGCGAGAATTGATCCGGGGAGAGGGCTGCTGCCACAATGCTAAAGACTCATTTATTGGGAGAGCGCTACACTGCTTACTGTAATTGCAAGAAAATTAAAAGAAAGCAAATTAGCTGGGAGCTTTTCAGAACTCTTCCTCCTTTTGCTGACGTTAATGAGATTTTCCCCATGCCGAAGCGGCATTAATAACTTCCGCCGAGTGGCTGCCGTAAGCCCTCGCTTACAAAATGGAACAAACCTGGGGTGAGAGCGAGGGAGGGAGAGTGCAGGGGGAAGGGTGCCAAGCACAGGGGGTGTTGGGGAAGGGATTGAAGCCTTAAGGGAGGTTATGTTACAGTCCCACACATCCACACCTTGAGGTAGCTCCGTGTGCCGGTGGGTCCGCTGCGTGCGGATCGCCCGCTAACACCCGTGATGCTCCTGCGGCAAAGCGATGCTTTCCCTGGCTTACAGTCTGCCGTGGGGAATCTTGTGTAGTAAAGGGGAAAAATGTCACAAGCTGTGTTCTTAGGGCTGTGTTTATAGCCAGGGTATTTCCAGGAAGGTGGATTTCCTAAACTGGGGTGGAGGTCGGAGCAGAAGGGAAGGGCTTGATCAGGATCAGCTTCCTTAACAGGAATTCCTATCTTAAGCAAGAATCTACTGCTTTCCAGGAAACTGGGCTTTTCCACAGCTAGCAGAAGGGATGCTTCATAGACACGGAAGGAAAAGAGTGAAATTATCCGTGCATTTGGAGGCCCCTCTGTGGGGAAATGCTGAGTTGCAAGCGAGTTGCATTTCAGGGAAAGGCTTAGAGCGAGGCAGGACCCCTTTTTGCTTCTCCAGTCTGTCCCGTGATAGAGGTGGCTGATGGGGCTGAACGAGGTCCCTTTGGAAGTGAGGCACGGAGGAGTTGGGATCCCAAAGTGCTGCTGGGATGAGGGGGATGATGAAAGTGATGAGGCTGTAGATGTTCCTCACTTCGGGTGCAGCGCATTTCCTCTTAAGGGATGGAAAAAATACCTTTGTTTTTCTGAGAGCTTATGGATGCAAATGTTTGTTTATAGTGGGCATCTCTATAGCTGTGTACACACAAACCCGATGCATACATACACGAGTGCATGTTGAGTGGGAGTAATATTTTGTAATTTCTAAGGCACTCCTACATGAAGAAACGTGGGTGCCTAAGAAAACATAGCTGAAAGCAAAATCAACATGACCTAGTAAACAACAGCTCTCTAGCACATGTGTGCCTACTGTAAAGCCAATCCTGTCTGCACGGGCTGTGTCTGCTTCTCCGGATGCTGAGAAGTTGATATAATTTGAACTGAGAGCTCTCCGTAATGTTTTAATGAATCCAAGGTAATTGGTCCCCAGATGCTCCCTGAAGTTTCTCCTGCATGTAATACCCCACTGTCCGAGTATAATACAGTGACACCCAACAGCTACAATGCCTGCTCTGTGGGAAGTGGAACCTGTTTGGTGCAGGGAAAGTGGAGGTAGTTTTTGGCTGTTGCTGCTTGGTACAGGCACTTTCCCGGTGTTGTCCTGTGGGTGACAGCACAATTTGCAAGTTGTTAAAAGTTTAGGAGGATTCAGAACATCCTACTCCAGCGGTTTCTAAATATTTCATGCCTGTCATCTAAAGCAGTTTCAGTGCTTCAAAACAGCAGGGGGAAAAAAATTATGCATTGTATATTTATAATACATGATTGTTGATCTCTGCTTGACATTTATCTGTACTCCAGAGAAGAGGACGGATAACTCGGCTTGTGGTAGGGAAGGTAAATGTCATAACCAGGATGTCCTGCTACAGATGTGTATTAACCCTTTCACTTAATTTTATTGGGCTTGTTTTAATGGGCTTAATGAAGGGTCACATGACAAATCAGGCCTGTGCTTTTGTCCTGCTATGTAAAAGGATGCACGATGAAACTTGTGCTTATTCTGGGGACAGAGATGGGAACCATGAAATGACTCTGAGTGGCTGACAGCAGAGAACAAGCTGCCCGTGCAGGAGCCCAAGAGGTGGTGGTTCTGCGGGGCCCAATAAGTGTCCTGGTGTGAGCCAGTCCACAGAGTAAATCCATTGGTGCCTAAGACATGACAGCCATGTCTGGGGCATTTTGGAGGGTGGCTTTTTTTGGATGAGGTCTTGTTCAGTGGGTGAATGCCTGCCTGTTCCTACAGAGAACACTGTAATGAGGTGAACACAGAACAAATCAGAGCAACTGGGAGGTTTGCCTCGAAAGAAGCCAGCTGAAACATGGATGTAGATCGACTCAGTAGTGTTAGTTCCTTATGTTTATCAAGTCACATAATGATTTATTTGTTCTACCTATCTAGAAGAATCTGGTTTTTAGCTTTAAAAAAAGAGACAGGCATTTCTAGACCCTAGTGCTTATTGCAAGAAAGAGTTTGAAAAGAAGCTAAATTTTAAAAACATTGAAAACGTTCTTTAAAATTTTTTTTTAAATCTCATGTGATATCGGAGGTTGGTGGGTAGCTTTTCATGTTATCCTTTCCTGCAGGAACAGCTGGAGTGGTAGAAGAATGTCTCCATGACTCTCCATGATACTGAAGTGAGGGGAACTGCTTTTGTCTTGATTTAAATCCTTGCATCTCCAGTGCAACAGCTGTGGAGTTATTTGTGGTTCAGGTTCACTGCAGTGACAGCTCTAGGAAAATCTGCTTCCAAAATTTCCCTGAATACTGACAAGGAGCTGCCAAGGAAGCCTAAGCTACGTTATTTATATTTTTTCTAGGTTTTTCTAATTTTCACAGCCTGCACTTTCCTGTCTGGGCCCAGCATTCTTTCTACACCTTTTTCTTTGAGCAGGCCCTGGGATATCCTCCATGCAAAGGGCTATGGGGTGGTTGGTGTTACATGCAATCCCTGGCCTTGGGGAGCAGAGAGCTGCCCCAGTGGCCATGCTCTCTCTGTGCGCAGCCACATAGAACCTTTCAGCCCCTTGATACCTTCAGCATCCCTTGGGGAAAGAAATTGGGAAGGACCAGGAGACAAATTGATGATCCCTGTGCCAGGAACCCCTCAGGATGGGCAGCCAGTTGCAAGACAAAACCTTGGGAGTGGGAGGGAAGTGCGAGGTCATTCCCATTCTGATTTTTCCCTCAAACCTTCTTGTTTTCAAATGTCAAATAACAAAACCTACACTGCCTCCCTGCATGCTCCCCCCCCACCCTGACTCTTCCCCAGTGCTTGCTGCTTCTCCCAGAAATGTATCTGTACTAAGGTGATGAAGAGATCAAAGCAATAAAACTCCAAACCCAGGAGTATGCAGGAGGGACAGCAAGTGCAAAACCACCCTGCGGGTGGCAAACTGGTAGGGAAGGAGGGGTTTGGATGAATGCAGTGTTATTTTATCTGTGGGCTGGCTGTGCTAAGCAACACATGGCTTGAAACGGAGGAGAGAAAAACATAACAGGGTGTTGTAGCTTTGAGGAGTGTCTTTGCTGTGTAGAGAGCTGAAGCAAGACCCTGGAAATCCTAGAGAGGGAGAGGCTGGATTACCATCACCAGGGGGATGAAGAGATTACCAGGGAGTTAATAAACACGTAAAAAATCCCACTAGTCCCTGAAGCATGACAGGTAACTAGAATTGTGAGGCTCTGCTGGAGATTAATTTGCTGTAAATAAAAAGAAAATGTTTGTGTAGAAAATATTCAGTTTGACACTTGAAGAAAATATCCTCCAGTTAGACCAGTTAGACCTGTCTTTTTTTTCTTCACTTTCTCCCTTTCTCTCTCCCTTTCTCTCTCCCTTTCTCTCTCCCTTTCTCTCTCCCTTTCTCTCTCCCTTTCTCTCTCCCTTTCTCTCTCCCTTTCTCTCTCCCTTTCTCTCTCCCTTTCTCTCTCCCTTTCTCTCTCCCTTTCTCTCTCCCTCTCTCTCTCCCTTTCTCTCTCCCTTTCTCTCTCCCTTTCTCTCTCCCTTTCTCTCTCCCTTTCTCTCTCCCTTTCTCTCTCCCTTTCTCTCTCCCTTTCTCTCTCCCTTTCTCTCTCCCTTTCTCTCTCCCTTTCTCTCTCCCTCCCTCTTTCCCTCCCTCCCCATTGGAAAAGTGCATTTCTACATCTAAGATTTCGGTCTGTTTTGTACCTCCCTTAAATAATAATATGAAATAGAAGTCTGATAAGCTTTCTATAGGATTTAGATGATTGACACCCCACCCCCCCCCAGATGAGAGCATTTCTAGAAATCTGCGTGTTATGGACAGGTATTTTTAAGTGTCTCCACATATAATTATTAAAGGGTGCTGGTAGTTCAGTCTTAAGTTATCCCACCTTCTTTAACTGCCTGGCTAGTTCTCTGTTTTAAGAATCTAAATGCATAATATATAGTTTAAATATTTCATTTTATGTATACATTAAATACTTTAAATATTTAGAGAATTTAGGGGTTTTTTTCAGATTCTTCATTTGAGGATTAATCTGAAGAAAAGCAACCATATGCCATTGATTTTTTTTTTTGTCTATGTGTAAGGGCAATTAATCGTTTGTATTCTCTGAATTATTTCTAGTATGTTACAATGATGCAAATTACAAAGCAAACCAAGTTCATATTAAAGTGTAGGAAATGTACAGGTATAGTAGAGGTGTTTGCCAAATGAAGAATAAAGTGAAACTGAATTTTGAAAATTCACAGAGCATTTTAGAGTTAATGCTGAAAAGTTAAGCAACAGAAAAAAGCATATTTGCACCAGAGAGGGGGGTAGCTCCCTTTGACTTGTATCTCCATTGGCTCTGCTGAAGGCAGCATGGCTGTGGAAAATATAAATCCACATTAAATTTGGATTAGGCTCCCTCTGGTTTCAGGGCAAGCCTTTCTATATCTTCAGTCTCTATTCCATTAATAGTGGAATAAAGGTGAAGTTGCATGCTGCCAGGCTGAACGTCTCATGCTCTTTATTCTTGTGGGATTTTTTCCTTTTTTTTTTTTCCTTTTTCCCTTTAATTCACATTTCTGACTCAAGAAGTGGAAAAACTTAGGAGTGCAGCCCGTCATGGCTGGAGGAGCTGCCTGCACTGACGGGATGTGAAACCCTGCCTGGTTTCATGGGTTTTCACTTTTTTTGGCCAGTGGGGCTGCCTGTTGCATTTGGAATGAGCACCCACCCTCCGTGGCACCTTGGCTTCCTCAGCTGCACCCATTGCATTGTGATCTGTGGGGGCCCAGGGTGAAGGCTGTGGCTACCACAGACCTGGACTGCAGAGGTGACAGATAAGTTACCTGCCACTTTATCTGCTCCCATCCTGTGTGAATAAAATAGCTAGTGACAGTGAATGCCTTGTGTGCACCAGTGTTAGAAGAAGGTGGGCATGCTGTGATCAGCTGCTTCCTTGGTGGCACAGTGGGGGGGTCTGGTGGCCCAGAGTAAGATGCCCACCCTGGAGTAGAAAGAGTTCATGAGTGGCTGCTAGGCTCAGATTTAATATCTATGTTTACAGGAAGCTGAGGAAAAAGGAGGTGAGCAGAGGATGCAAGAGCTAATCTTGCAGATTACCTCTGCCCTTGAGTTTTGTCCATCAGATAGACAAAGGAAGTAATACAGACACTCCAAGTTTATTCAGAAGTTGTCAGTCTGGAAAGGGCTCTGCCTAAATCGAAAATAGCTTCCTTTTGCAGAAAAGGCTTCCTTACTTGTTCCTTATGTATTTATATCTGATCTGGGCTGGCTCGATGGACAAAATGTTCTGTACTTATTTCCTCTTCTTTTTTCGGAAGAAGGCAGCTGTGGAGTAGAGGAGAACTGCACCAGGGCTGGCTGGTCTGTGCAGACTGGGGACAAACACCCTGTTTCTAGGGCAAGCACTGGCACCTGGCAAGCACTTTTTGTCTGTACCTTTGTGTAGCTGCAACAGGAGAGCTTTGCTGCCCTATGAAAAGGGCTGTTCCTCTTCTTCTCTAAGCTTTTTGCTTTCATTAAGCAGAGACCATAAACCTCCACTGTGGTGGAAACAAGGGCAGAGGTGAAGGGTGGTAAGGAAGGCCTGCATGAAGTAACCCTGCAGGACTTCAGGAGAACATATGAAAATTTCCCCCCGACTTTTATCAATTAAAGAAAGAAGGGGGATGGTATAAGCATTGCAATTAAAAAAAGTAATAGAGTCTGATTTACATTTCAGAATGTATTAGCTTGGTTTTAATTGGAAAATAATTTGAATTGCAAGTGAAATAATTAGATTAGAAAGCCACTCAGCAATTTACTGCTCATATTCCCTAGAACCAGACTCTTGCTTCATAGAGTAATTGTGAACATTATGGGAGCTGCCTGTGTTTTCCCTCTTTTTGCCCTCCCCTTCCACTCCTCTCCTAACGAATTGCGTTGTGGAAGTAGAGGCACATCTTCATTAACAGCCACGTTTTATGTCTGAGCTCTCAGTTGATCACAGGGGCTTTTTTGAGGTATGAAATTTGTGAGGACTTGTGAGAAAAGAGCAAAGGGAGTTATTTCGGATTCCTCCAAGCCATTCATTCCAAGTCTAGGCTGTAAAAGAAAAATAATTGCCAGGTCCACCTTGGTATCCCTTCTTGAAATGGTCAGGGGCATTCTGGAATTATTAAATGCAAGAAAACCAGTGCCAGAGGTATGCAGTGCTTGTAATGAATATATTATTCATCCAGAGACATAGGTGTATCACTGGTGCTCTATCTACAAAAGGCACAGCAGGTTTCCAAGCACCTTGCAGCCCAGGAGCCCCAGTTCTGCAGGCTTGTGTGTGTGAGCAAGCCCAGACAGCCTTTCCCTCCTCCTTGCTCCGGGGTGAGCACTCAGGGACAGGAACAAAGCCAGGCTGCAACCAGGGCTCCTGCCCCTGGCGAGCACAGGACTTGCTTTTGTAGTTATTGGATGTCACTAGTGCTTTCACGAGGGTGAATCTTTGTATTTGAACTGAAAATCTTTTCCATCGCTGTCGCGGAGAAGTACACAAGGGAATCGTATTTGGGGAACTTGCCTATCGTGGTTTATTAATGTTATAAGTCATTGTTTACTGGCTCATAAAAACAATCTGTCACGAATTACAAATCTTGAAAAAAAATCCTCACAGATGTGAGACATAAACCAATGCATTATTGCTGCTTTTTCTCCTTTCTTCTCTGATAGACCCCAGCAACTGTACCGTCAACCTATGGTTAATTCTAATTATTTACACATAAAGCCCTTGCCTTTTCTTTCATGTCAGGAATGCTTCTTTTACTTGAGGGGTAACTTAAAACCAATTTCATTGGGCATGAAGAGTAATTGGACATCATTTTGAGAAGCAATCCCTCTCCATAATCCATCACTCTTGTCATGCCAGCTTGCTTCTGAGGCAGAGCAGCATTTGCTCCTCTCTGGTAGTCTGAGGCTGTTATTTCTCCAAGGTAGAGGCCCCTTTTCCATACTGACTTTTCCAGTCTCTGTTTTATTTCCTTAATTACTAAAGCAAAAGCAGATATTGTTAGGTAAGTGGCTATAAGAGATTCTGCTGGCTCTGGGTAAAGGCATGTGATAAATTTTCATGAAAGAATTTATTACCAGATTAGCTTCTGGAGCCAAAATATTGGTGCCAATCTGAGTGGGGAGAGTGCAAGATACCAAGTGGGGTGCTACCCTGTGGGGCTGCAGCCTTTCTTCTGGTGGGCTCTTCTCCTGCAGTGGTGGGGCAAGGGGTGGTTTGATGCTCTGGGCCCTGCCATCTTCACCGAAACCGTCATCTGCCCCACATTCTGCTGCTTACAGACCCTGTTCAGTATGTGCAATCCCATCTCATTGGTTTTGCAGATTTGTTTTTCCTTTTTTTTTTTTTTTTTTTTTTTTGAGCAACCCTTAACTTTCAAATTCTGATGTTGTATGAGGAACCCTCTGGATTTGCTGGTGGAACTTCATATATCTGTAATAGGTAATGGACAGTTTGTCTGCATAGCAGGGACATGGTTGGAGCACATGCCATGGGGTATGAGGACACCTGCAGGACCTCCCCTGAGTTAGACAGAGCTGAAGGAGGTCCTGGCAAAGGGCAGCAGCTGTGGCACTGTGACATGAGCCTGGGGTTCCCTTGGCAGGAGCTGTTCCTCCTGCCTCTCCTGGCATCAGCACCACAACCTAAACCTCTAAGTGTCTCATGTGAGGCAGCGATTTGAATTCCCAAGCTCACAGGCTGCAGATTCCTCCATCTTAAAGAGCTATTCTTCCATCTGTAAGCTGGCTACTTGTCTGATTTTTAAATCAGGTTTTTCTATTGAAAATAGAGACCAAAGGGAAGGGCCCCTGTGGCACGACCCTCACCTCTTGCAGCAGTGTGTGGGCTTGGTAGTTCCCATTAGTCCCTATCCACTCCAAGCAGATTTAACTTCCATTTTTAAATGGCAGCATTTGAAAGGCATATAGGGTTGAGCTAACCATGTAAGTAATTAGGCTAGGAATGCAAGCAGAGGGGGCCATCAGCACTCATTATTTAAGAGCCAGCTTCATTATTTTTACTGCTTGGATGCTTATCTTAACATCAGCAGCTGCTTTCATTTAAAGGGACTTTGCCTTGCAGACTTGGTTCCTTGCTAGGCTCTCCTGGAAGGATGCTCAGGGATTGCACGGCTTCCTCAGAGGGGTGAAACTAAAATAGTTTGCTCCAAAAAGGGACCTTCCTGGTGCTGGCAATAACGGAGTACTTACGCCCTGTGCAGGCTTTGCAGGGATTCCTGCCCCCATCCCTGGAACAGTGCTGCCACCACGGTAAAAGTACGATGCTCTTTGACAGTGCATGGTATATCTTTTTATTAGGTCTGAGCACGAAAAACTTTAAAAAATTAGAAGACTATGAAGTCGATAGGGAAGAGAAGTGTCAAATCACAGAGTAGCAATCTGTGCCCCAAAGTGCTTGCAGTTAAATGACCCCCACCTTGGCTCCAAGCTTTTGTTGAATCCAACTCATTATAAGGGACCTGACAAAAGTGCACAATCCAAGGTGAGCCGAGTGCAGTGTGACTTTTATTCTGACTCCTTTTATTAAATATGTATATGCCCAGGGCTGTATTTTGTTGGGAGATTTGCGAAGGAGTGTGTAGCACAATACTGTATACCAAGTGGTGATACTGCTGTGCTGCTCTGTCCCCTCCCTGAGCCCTTTCATTCTCTCTCCTGCTTTTTATCTTTCTTATATATGTGGTGGAAACCCAGACTCTGCTTCTGTAAATAACCCTTAGGTGGGGATGGGCCACATGGAAAAAGGGGTAAACTGTCAGTCAGAAAGTAGCAAAGCTGAGTCTGAGATGCTGAACTCCTCTGTGAGGGGCTTTGAGATGTATCTGCAGGTGTGCTGCTCTGGAGCTCTTCAGTGCCACCCAAAATGGCCTGGAAAGTTGAAGGCAGCTCACAGGAGGTGGACCAGTCATTCTCTGGGCAAAACACTGGGCACTGAGCAGTGTATTTCGAGAGGAGAGGAGAGGAGAGGAGAGGAGAGGAGAGGAGAGGAGAGGAGAGGAGAGGAGAGGAGAGGAGAGGAGAGGAGAGGAGAGGAGAGGAGAGGAGAGGGAGAGGAGAGGGAGAGGAGAGGGAGAGGAGAGGGAGAGGAGAGGGAGAGGAGAGGGAGAGGAGAGGGAGAGGAGAGGGAGAGGAGAGGGAGAGGAGAGGGAGAGGAGAGGGAGAGGAGAGGGAGAGGAGAGGAGGTGCTATCTTCTGCCTTTGCAGTTTCCCACAGCTTGGGTCTTTCCTGCAAATTTGTGCCCAGCCCGGCAGAGTTAAATGCTGCCACTGCTGCCTTTGCGTGCAGGGCTGCTTTGTTGCCATGTCAACTGTGCATGTCATTTGTTTACATTTGATTTGGCAGAACATTTCATGATAAGAACCAAGGCCTCTGGCGACTTTGAACTGGGGGGGGTGGCCGGGCAGGGGCGTGGTGGGATGGGGAGAGACAGAGAGGGTCTGCACCCACCTTCTGCTGGTTGCCCTCCAAATGAGTGGGTGAAGCTGCCTGAGGCCTCATCTTGATAGTTAAGTTTCCAGGAATGTAGGAGCAGAAGAAAAAGATGTAAATTCTCTTATTAATATCAAAACCATCATGCATTAAATCTCAGGTGGTTTCTTGTAGTTTGACCTATGGAGTGTGAAGGTTATTTCCAAAGCCTGTTGTGGCCCAGGTTGCTGCAGATAGGAAATTTCTGTGGTCCTACCACATTGCCGACAACCAGACCTGGATTGTTTCCACTTGTTAGTCAATGATGGGAGGAGATGAATCTTTACAAGCAAAGACCCATAATTCAAGGCAAATCTGTGACAAACTTTCCTGAGGACTTTCCCCAAGTAAAAAGCATACCAGGGCTTGGCCTCAAGCCAAGGAGAAAATATGTCTTAGAGAAAATCTATGAAGACTAAAGTACAACAAAACTCATTTTTCAAAATTGTTTCAGTGACAATGGATTATTTTTTCAATTTTATTTTTCCTAAATACGAGCAAGTTGGGAATAGGTTGATAAAGCATAAGAGATTTTCTCACAAGTCCTTCTGACTGTTTGCCAGGGACGTTTTCTTCCCATCGTTGTTACTTGATCGGGAGTGATAAATTCACCGGTTCCTTTTCTTTGCTGTTCTCTTACCTTCTGGACGTGAAACACTTTGCATGTGGTGTTGCTAGAAAACACAATGAGGTTTCAGATGCTGGGAAATTGAGGAGGTGAAGCAAGCCCCCTCTCCTTAAAAGACAGAGATTAATTTATCGTGCATTATTATGAAAAGCAAAGCTCATCTCCCTGGCAGCTCCACAGGCGAGATCAGAGGACAGTGTAAAGTCCATGATCATTCAGGAGGTGCATGTCTTTGACAACCCCTCCTCAGTGCCCAGGGAGTCACAGTGACCGCAGTGAGAGGTTGGCTGCTGGGGGCGGGGATGCTTCTGCTTTCATGTAAGAGAAAATACCCTTTATCTGTGCTTAATGTCCAGACCACTGAGCTCTACCTGAAAGACCACACTGCCAGGAACCTAAGAGAAATGAGTTGTGGGCTGACAGTATATTCCCCCACTTTGTTCCCCATTGCTTTGCTCGTTGCTCTGGCTTGATTTTTAGATACCTGTGTGTGATAGCTCAGTCCTAAATCACCAAGGCAGCGGTTGTCTTCTTGAGGCATGCTCAGATACCTGTCCTTTGGTGACAGTAGCTGCATGGACAGTGCTGCCTCCCTCTCCCCATCTTATTGCCCCTGTGAGGGGGAGCTGGTTCACCCCCACATGACCCAGGGTGTTTGTACCAGCTTGTCCTAAGGCAAAGCTAAAGGGTGGGACTTAGGGCTTGGGACAGAGACTTGTCAAACCAGAAGTGCACCAGGAGGAGATGTACTTGAAGACCACAGCCTCCTCAACAGCCAAGACAAGCTAGGAGTGAGCTTCCCTGTGCCTTCTGTGTAGGTGGGACTTGAGCTCTGCAGGTGGTGCATGTTGTTGGCCTAGAGCTTTGCAGGAGTTGCCCATATTGCTACCTGCTTTGTTGCTCATGCCCATTAATCAGGGATGTCTCCCTCTGATGAATGGTTAGGCTCATGCCAGGGAGGTAGACAGGGAAGATGGGAGGTAGACAGGGAAGATGGGCAGTGTCTGGTAGTGAGGCTGGTGTTGAAGCAGGGGTGAAATCACAGAATCATAGAATGGTTCGGGTTGGAAGGAACCTTCAAGATCATCTAGTTCCAACCTCCGTGCCCTGGGCAGGGACACTTTCCACTACTACAACTTTCCACATGTTGCTCAAAGCTCCATTCCAACCTGGCCTTGAATACTTCCAGAGAAGGTGCATCAACAGCTTCTCTGAACAACCTTTTCCAGAAATGCCCATTCCCCTTTCTCTTTTCACCCTTTCATGACCTGGAGACATCATATTAGGTAACAGGCTAAGCCAGCCTCATAGCTGTCTTGGGTTTTGGCCTCTCTAGGGCTGTGCATTTGTGATACCAAAAGTGACTGTTTTTATAAGGGGGTACCAGCTCCTGGCTGTTGAACCAGTTTTGAACTTCATTCATGCAGGCCTTGAAACAGACCACTGGAAGATAAAGCCCCTCAGATAGTACTGACATACAGGAGATTTAATCTAGCTCCTAACCTGCGTAGAGATTTTTAATAGGGCACTAATAATCACATGGTGTGCTCCAGTTCTTCTTAATTTTCTACTTAAGGGAAAGACTAGGTGCTTTCCTCAGAACATGAGATTCTTTAATTTTAGACTTGAGGTCTGGCACCCTTTGTGGAAGCCAGCTGTCTTCTCGTTTTCCTAGCAGTGCTTTAATTCTTCTGCATTGAGGACAGCTCTTTTTCTGTGTAGGATCCTTCTCATCTCAGCCCTTTCTCAGTTATATAAAGATGGAAGAGCACTAAAAGTGTGGACAACTGAAATTAAAAAAAAAAACAAACCACATGAAAACATTGCTGATGCCCTTTCTGCTGTGCTGCTGTATGCCAGATGTCTGCCTAAGGTTATTTCAAAATAACAGCACTGCCAGGCAGCAGGTGGGGGTCTAAAGTGTAACCTGTAATAAAGAGCAGTATATGAGATAATACTACAAAGTACAGTTAAAAGCAAAGTAATGTATCTTGGGCTTCAATCAAAGATCACCAAAGATAGGATGTTGCCTTGTAGAGTTCAGTTGCTACATTGTTTTCTAGACGACTTCTATCCCTCCTTCACAAGTTGGTGTTTGCATAACATTTAAAACCTGATTTGTGGAGGAAACATGCAGAGATAAACTTCTAAAATACAGGCCAGTAACTTTCTTGGAGGAGAAGTAGAGGTTGCCTACATTCCTTCTGGATATCACCTTTTCCCTTGTTTAATCCAGAAAGAAGCCTTATCCCTTCCTTCAGGCTGTCTGCTGAAAAAGTGTCAGCTGGAAGAGGCACTGGTGAGGGATGCAAGGTGCTTCTTGCTCAATCTTAGGCTTTAATTTTATCCTGAATTCCAGCTCCTTGGAGACTCATGATTACTATGCTAAGAGCAGGGACATGTTGTTTCTGTATTTATTGGGCAAGGCAGATGCCCTCATTCCTTTGTCACTTCTAGCAGATGAGATTTCCAGATGGGAACCTAATTTCCAAAGAGTTTTTCAGCAAAAATGACATTCCTTGGACTGCTTGTTCTCTAGAAGTGCTCCAAGTGGCCTTAATGCGTTCTCAGCTGTCTTTTGCAGACGAGAAATATTTCTGAATGCAAGGTCACCACTAGTAGTGATATGTATTACTAATAAACTTGGCACTTGTGGCTAACACACAAGGTTAGGACTAAGGAAGTTGGGTTTTGTTTGCCCATGTGGACTTGCTGAAATTATTTTTCCTCTACATCTCTTAGTTTTCTCAGCTATAAAGTGGGATTAATCAATTGTGCTTGCCTTACCTGGATGTATTAAAGTTTCTGAAAGTCCATCAGCTATCTTCATGGAAATACGAAGTGCTTGGGGCTTTCTAATACCACACAAACCCTAATGGCTGACCCACAGGCTGGAGCCAAATGGAAGTTCATTCTGCTTGCAGGCAAGTGGTCCTTAGCAGCAGCTCTTGTGAACATTCTTGACCTAGACCCTGCTCCAAGGGGCCAGACTCTGGCGTGTGCATCAAGATACAGTTTTTATTCTGTTAGGCATCTCTTAAAAGCGCTGGGTAGAAATACTTCTTCCCCTCATCAGCATCATACCTGGGGACCTGTTGATTGCCAGCAGCAATTAATGCAGTGCAGTCAGCAGTGCTTGGGAAGGAATGGAAGTGATTGACTTTCAAATTCAAGTCTGTTGTTTGCAGGACTGTGCTTAGGGGAAAAGCATTAAAAAGGTTTCTGTCTAGAAACTAACCGTATCTGATGTGGAATTACAAAGAAACAATGAACAGGCAAGTTGACAGTACTGTTTTGGTTTTTTTTTTTTTACTGAGCAGAGTTGCACTTTCAAGTCTGCTTTAGAAGTAGGTTTTGCAAGGCAGAGCCTTAGTCACTTAGGAGGGCAATCCTCTCAGTCCCAAAAAGAACATTGCAGCCTCTAATTAAGCAGAGTATTAACTACCTTATCTCCTTGATGAAACTTGGTAAACTCTGCTCTGACAGAGGTACACACACGGCTATCTCCCAGGAAATCTGGAAGTTAAGACATGCTTTCTCTGTCATCTATGTGATTTATTTTAACCCCTGGCTATTCCTCTGGAGCTGTGCTAAGTGCAGCTGTCTCTGCATTCAGCCCTATTTGCATAGAACTCTATTTGCATGTTGGCTTGTGCTGGCCTACAATATTAATAAGATATTAAAAGAGAGCAGGGGAAGGCGGAGGGGCAAGATTTCAGCCTTCTCTAAGCAGGACTGGGTAAATAAATTTCCTTTTATCCAGAGTTACTGACTAATATGTTAACTGGCCTCGAACTGGGATTTTGCTTGCCCTGGGAATGGTGTCTGCAGCAAGAGGCATTGCTGCCTGCTTTGTCTTCCACGCCTCCAGAGACATGAGTGGGTTTGTCCACCTTCAGCTGGAAGCTGCAAGGCTGTTCATGCAAGGAAATCTCTCTGGTTATAGCCGTGCACGTCTGGAAATAAATGCAGCCCGGTGGAAACCTACAGCATGGGAATGGATGAGAGAGAAAAAGGGGAAGGAGAAGAGATGTAAAAAAGTAGAAGTAAAAAAAAAAAAGAGAGAAGGAAAGGGCAAGTTCTTCACCAAAAGAAAGCTGCAGCCTTGATATTAGGCCTGAGCTGCTCTTACCTGATAGAGCATGTCTGTAACAAATAGCTTGGTAAGAGGGTCTGATGTCCCTCAGGGAGGAGAGCTGGGGCTGCCCACCATCATTTAGTGTGGTGGCCATGCTCAGCATCCAGAGCTGTGCTCAGCCCAGGGTTATCCTGGGCTGGCATTTGTCCTGCCTCAGGCACAGGGCTCAGCATCAGCAGGTTCTAAGTGAGGTAGTGGTGCTGTCCCATGATGTCACACTGCTCCCCTGGGGGACCTGTGAGTTGGCTGTGGTGAGGGGACAGTGAGCAGGAGAAGGGATGGGTTCCTTGTCTGCCAGATTCCCAAGAAGCAGGAAAGAGAAGCACATTGCTGTGGCCAGGAGAGCAGGGGTTGGCTGTTCTGCATGTAGACAGCTCTCAGGTATGATAATCTGATGGAACAAGGTGATCTTTAAGGTCCCTTCCAACCCAAACCATTATGATTGCAGGACCCTTGGAGCCCAAATAGTAGTGGTTGCTGTGGGGTGAGGTGATTGGCATAATCTCCAAGGAGGGGTTGCCTTTGCTCCACAGGGAAAAGAGTACTTCTGGAGCTTGCACACCTGGTGCCTTTTTTTATCAACAGCCCAGAAAAGTCTGAAGAAGAAGGGGAGCTGTTCTAGAAAGAAACATTTATAATCAGGGTTTTAAAAGATTGCTCTTTCCCAGATATATGGGGGAGTACAGGAGGAGGACCAGGAATCCTGTGTCAAGGAAAAGAGGTACCTTAGCCCCAAGCCAGTTTTCATTGCCTGTCCCAGGATATGGTGGGCTAGACCTGAGCTCACCAGTGTGTAATTACCTCCCATGATAATTCAGAGTCAGCTTTTCTTGGGGTGACGAGACAGCTGAACCTTTTCCCAAAGTCCTGAAGTTTCAACTCACAATGGAAAAATAAGTAAGGTGAAGGTCAGGGTGCCATGCTTCTGTCTCTGTGCTCAGCTCTTGCTGTAGATGTTTTGGTGGTAGCCTGGTAATCCCACAATTCACTTGGGGGAACAGTTTGATCTTTCTGTGAGGATAGTGCCACACTATGGGGGAAGCTCTTTTTTTTTTTAAATCAGTGCAGAAGCCGTAAGGGGAAAAACAAGTCTGCAACATCACTTGGCAACACAATTATTATAATAGGGTTTGCTTCTTCCTACACTGCCCAACTGAATTATTTTTTCCATATGGTGGAGCTACTCTGTTTTTAACTGGTTCTTCCTGCCCCTTCACCAGATGGCTGTTTTTATGCAGGACTTCACAGCTCTTCTGCATTGTGCCTTGCTAAGCTGAGAGCAGAGAAAGGATATACAGGTGAAAGTAGGCTCAGGACAGATGCTGCTAGCCTAGGTCATGGGTGAGCAAACGTATCTTGATCTGGACATTTAGGCATCATCATTATGATGAGTATCTAGATGTTATCTAACATGATAACTCGAAGCTAGCATCCTGTTTATTTCTGGTGGCTATGGGATTTTGATGAGGGTGTGGAGTTGAAGGAGCTCTAATGCACTGCACAATGGTGTCTCCTGGTTTGCCAGCTCACTTCAGGCCTGGCCTGTACCAGCTGTCATGCTTAGGTGTTAAACACACTCTGCTAATACATTGCAATCCTCTCTGTCTTCCTGCTATTTTTGTCATCCCAAGGCAGAGCATCCACCTGTAAGCTTCTTGTTGCTCTCCAGCTGCTGGGGGATCTTTGTCCTGCACCACAGTGTGCCTCTGCTTTGAGGTGCACCCTTGTGATGCTTAGGGCACAGGGAATAAGAAACCACAAACAAACCAAATCAAAATTTAAAAAAACCCTGCAGAAAATAAAAGGGACATACAGAAATTACAGTCATAGGTGCAGAGTGTTTAGAAAAAAATTAACACTTCCATAATTTACACCTCAGGAAAAATATATTCCACCTGGGCTAGCCAGGAGCTCCACATCTGTATTCAAGGACCTTCCTCAGTTGCTTTTAGTCTGCTTTTCTAAGGAAATTACTTGTGTGTGATCACACTGCCATTGTGTTCCCTGTAAGTTTTGAATCCAGTGGACAAATTCAAGCAAATTTGATGCAGGGGGAGAAGTCTCAGTGGTATTGAGTTCTACATGTTTCATGAAAATAGGCAGCTGGGCAGAGACCCTGTTAATGCATGCCCCGGGGGAAGGGCTGCAGTGTCAGCTTACCAGTTAATATATACTGTTGGAGGAGTGTCTCTGTACATACAGGAGCTCAGTTCTGAGACCCCTCTGTAGGAAACAGAAGTAGTCTTTCTCTGGCCTTTTTTAAATTTTCCTTTTTCCTTTGGTGAGACTTGAAAATAAAAATAACACTTTTCATCTTCAAAGAGCTTTACAAACATCTGCTAATTAATCCTTCCCTCATCTAGTTTGCTGCTTCAAGGAAGAGTGGAAAAGCAGGGATTTTTCTGAAAGTGAGTGAGATGGATCCTTAGAGGGCCTGTCTCAATCCTTGAGGGTCTGTGGCTGCTGCTCCACTCCAGAGCATGTGGCTGTGTACCATGCTGTTTGTTGTTTGTTCTTTCTTTCTGTAGCAAATAAATAAACAACGGAATTCAAAGAAACAACCAAGAGATGTTCCTCAGCACATATGGCCCAGTTTATGGGTAAACCGTCAATCTGAAAAAGCTGTAAATTGGCTTAATTAGGAGGGGAGAGAAATCACATAATTAAATTTTAGATCTTCGAAGCTGATCACTCGAGATCCTCACATTTTCTCAGAAATTACCTTGAAAATACACTGTTGGCTTCAAATGAGCTCTGGCTACTCTTTCCCAGGCAGATCCAGGTTTTGCACCGATGACAGCTCAAATTTCTGGTCAGGAGCCACCCCTGTCTCGGCTGTGTGCAGGATGGGTATCAGTGAAAAAAAAGCAGTGTTCCTGGTGTGTTTTCCCTTGATCTGGGGAAGGTGCCACGGTCACCTCTAGTCACAGGGATGCGGTGTGGAGCACCACAAGGGTTCAATATTGAGCAGGTTTCTTTCTCAAGAAAAAATCTGTATTTAATTTTACCTTGAAGTTACTCCCACAGGCTTTTGCAGGGTGATTCTCTCTTCATTAGCATTCAATGGGTGTGAACTCTTCTGGCCTGCAAAACAGGATATGTACACAACTTTGTATCATTGTGTGACTTTTGTCGTGCAAGTTTCTACTCCTGTCAGCATTTTTTTTTCTATTCCTCTTTACATCACCATGGCGTTCTGTTGAAGATACGGTTACAATTAGAAAATAATGATTTTAGTATTGCTAGAGCATGAGTTAATCATAATTTCTGGTGGGGTAGAAAAAAGCAAGAACAGAATTTAGTTCTCAGATTGAGGGTTTAGAGTATTTCTTGCTACTGTTGCTGCAGCAGCAGTTCTCCTTGTTTTATACATATTTAGTGTTATTCTGCAACTGAAAAGCAGAAATACTACAGAAGGAAGAAATGGTGATTATAGAGTGCAGGTTCTCAAAGGAAATTATTTTAAGTTTCCCCAAAGCAAAATAGTAAACAACAACAAAAAAAAGACCCTCAGGCTTCCCTGCATCAGAAACATGATGCCATACTTTGAGTAGAAACATACTGAGTTCCCTGCAAATTCATTGTCTTCAAATCATTGCTTTGTGCTTCCCCTGCCCATCTCTGCATAACTGTAATTTGCCTGCCTGTGTCTGCATGCATAAATGTGCAAGAAATGAGTCCAGAGTGACTCTCAAAGCCTTGATTGGGTTTGCTGGATGGGTAGATAGGAAAAAAAAATTACAAATAAACAAAAAAGAAAGAAAAAAGAAAAAAAGAAAGCCATTCTTCCTTTAAACTGAGAAATTCAGATCAGGCATCAGGGAGATGCAGTAAACAAGGAGCCTGGTGATGCTGTTTTTAGACAGGCACCGTTCAGAGTAGGATTGCACTTTAGGAGGTGCTAAGTATGTTCAGCAATATTGACATTTTGTTTCAGTCGGATGAAGATCCAATAGCAAATCTGAGCCCTCCGTGAATGGAAAATGGTCTTCCCTTGCATGCCCCTACCTTGCTTCTCTGTCTCACATGTCAACTATAAAGACCTGCATCCCTCCATTCCACCTCAAACTCCCGTGGGTGGCGGCAGCTTCCCACTTCAGGTGAAAGAAATGCAGGAAAGCCCTCAAGCTGCCTTCTCCTGGCTACGATATTCCTTAGGGATCACAGAACTTGTGCCATTTAATCCTTCAGCCACTGTGGCATGCTGTGGGGTGGTACCAAGGAGTGTAAACAAAATACATAATTAATAAAGCAGAAGTGGTTTGTGTTTGGTGCTAGCGATGGGTGGGATGTGAGGAGAAGTGGCGGGGTAATTATAGATGTGAAAAATGATGCAGGAACGTGCAGTAACCTTTCTAGGTTAGCTGTCCCTGTGATCGATGGCCTACATTGTTTTCTCACTAACCTTTTGGTGAACCTCCCCTTAGAATAACAGGGGAAATACAGTTATTCCCTTCCTCGTCTTGTTTGTTGGTAAAACATTCATGTGCTGCCTTATTACTGCACCCTAAATATTGCTGTGTAGTAATATTTATTGCTGTATAGTAATATTTGGTAGTAAATCATGTGGTGGGTTATGAGCTGCACCTCATGCATGGGCCCTTCTGTCTCCCCCCAGCCCACCTGGAGGCCACCTGCCCATCACAGTGTGGGCAATGGCACCAACTCTGTCATGGTCCTGATTAAATAAAAAAAGACCACTTTTCCCAACTAAAATAGGTGTTGGGGGAGCTGCTGGGACAGAGGTGTAGCCAGGGGTGTAGTTAAGGAAGTGATGAAATCAAAGATGTACCCTGAGGTCTTTCATGGAGGGATTAGGAGGCTCCAAGACTTTGGGCTTGCCACTGGTGGCACAGGCCTGGGTGAAAGTGTCTTCAAGGGGAGGTGTTGGTCTATTTGCATCCCCTGCTACATGAATGTACTCTGGCTTTACCTGTCAAAGCCAAACTTAAGCTTTTTTTCAGTAATTTCAAACACAAACATCAAGGGATGCTGCTCCTAAGAGCCACAGCCAAGTTTAAGAACCCCAAACTCCTCCCTCAGGAGGAAGATGGTTTAGTTCAGGCATTTCAGGGGTAAGCATGTGATACACGCCAGATGAAATTGCAACATGTAAAAAAATGTAAAGAATGCCAGGAAGTGTTCTTGAACTCTACAGTTGACTTAGCAGAGGGCTAAATGGTAACAGGCAGTCACCATAACTGAAGATATGAATGTATACATAAGAGAGCCCCTTCCTTCAAGAAAGTGTGGATCTTTGCCTTCATGTCCTGGGAAGTACTTTTGATTGTTGTATTTATTTCTTTGGAGTAATTACTGAACTTCCTTCCCGTCAGCCAAAAGCATTCCTGATATATGGGGATTTCTTCGCCCTTTACAAGGGCAGTTCTGGCTACTTGCAAAACAGTCAAATTAAGAAATGACATCTGTACCACAGTGCAATCCAAGGACGAATTAGAAGTTAAAATTAATCAGATGGGCATCATTCCAGATTCCCCTGGTGTATGGTAAAGAGGAGGAAAAGTTTCTTTTGCAGGATGTTTTTTTCTGGAAATGTTGTCTTTCCAAAATTTCTTTCATGACCACCTAAAATTTCAGCATGTGCGAAATGTTTATACTTCTTTGGAACACTGGGATAGCATTAAGAATTTATTTTGGCAAGAAAAAAAATGAAACTTTAAAAGGAGACTTTTGAAGAGTCCCAGAAACAAATATATGACTATGTGTTGACATGTTATGAAGGTGTTGGGAGCAACTCCTTACTTAAAATTGTGTTGAAATTTGCACTTAGTATGGATTTAAATTCATCAGCTTCACACTTTAGTGATTGAATTTAGTCTGCTGATTTGGTACAGAGATGCGTTGGAGAACAATTGAATTTTCCATGTGACGGTTTTAAATAAAGAATTAACTTTGCAGAAGACTTTTTCTAAAAAAAAAGTCTTCCTTCTGAAGAATTTTGTTTCTCCCTGCCAGCATCATGGTTACTTCAGGACTATTTGCACACCATGCATGCATTCTTGTTTGTCATGTGGTTTTCTGTCTGGCTCCTGTAAGATATGTGACATTTAAAGTCAAGAGTTATTCCTCTGCTAACAGCTTCAAGGACTCTTTTCCACATCAGGAGAGTTAGGGGACTCGATTCTTTGGTCCTAAAATGTGGTAGCCCCCTTGCCCGTGTGAGATGAGGTGTCGGTGGGAGCAGAGCATTTTCAGAGGAAACACAGTGCCAGAAATTGTGTTTCAGGCTTACCCTGGCTTTCCCTTTGCTCACTGGGCATGGGACAAGCAGGCATTCATCCCAGGAAGAGTTAAACCTTGGAAGAGGGGTGAAGAAGGAGGGGTTCTCAAGTGGACATAGAGTTTAGAGAGAGCAGGCAGCTCAATGGAGTTCTGAAGCGGAGCAAGGGCTGGTGGGGGCAGCAGGAGGAATCAAAGTAAGGGAGCTGGCACAAGAGATGTGGTACAGGTGAAGTGGGGCACCTCGGGGTGCTGCTGTCACTGTGCCCAGGGCTCCATGAGGAGCAAGGAGCATGCAGTGACCCTTCAGTGCTCAGGTTGTGCTCTAGAGCCTAGGGCACTTACAGAACCGTAGAAATCATCCTGGAAGGGACTCATAAGGGATCACTGAATGCAACTCCCTTCTCCCTGCAGGAGTCCACGTTTATGTGGGTGTGCTGGAAGGGTGGTTGTCTGCTGGTTTGTTCAGGGCAACTGTGTGTTACCAGCAGCCTTAGGTTTTTTAGCTCTGATCCTTTGTCCTTCCTGCAGATTTGCTTAAGCCTTACTTTATCGTACTCTTTACGTAAGCCTGCAGCAGGATACTAGAAGTCCAGGCTGCTGGAGCTGCCCAGCTGGGCTGCTCCCATCTGTGGGATTGCTCCTCTTCCCATGCACTACAGCATCCAGACTGTCAGTGGTACCACCTCAGTGGGTCAGGGACTCTCCTTTGTGCAGACTTGGTTGCAGATACCAGTTTAGCAGGTGCTGAGCAGAGTTTGTATTTCCAGGGGTCTTTTATGGTTGAGACTTTTTTCTTAGGCTTTTTTACAGCACCTGCTATAGTATGGCCCAGTTTTTAACCCTAGTATGAATGCAATAAAAATAAGTTCCAAGTGGACTTGTGTTTCCACAGTTCTGTGGAAGAATAATGTTTTTCCATGGTGCTGTGCCCTGCTGCTTGTACAGGGAGATGTTGTCACAGGCTCCTCAGGTCACTCTGCAAGCTGTGTTGATTCAAGTAGGGCTTGAGCTAAAGGTGGAAATTTGCAGCAGGAGTAGTCAGCTCTGAGGTGCCCCAGCTCTTCCCAGCCATGTGTACCTCCACATGTGGGTGGGCAGGCATTCTTCCGCTTTTCCTAAAACTTGATTTTCAGACCAGGCAGGTCCTCACAGCATAGTTGGGATGCTGCGACCAAGTGGGTCATTAAAGTGGGCCTTGGATTTCATGAGCTGTTGCTGACACACTGCTTTGCTGTGTGACATCTACAGATCATTTTGCCTCAGAATCTGCCTTGCTTTTTCTTCTAAAAGAGCTTTCAAATGCATGTATTATTATTACTTTTCCCAAATATCGTAAGTGGAAGCTGATGTGGTCTAGGAGATCCAGCACACTGTTTGCAAGTACCCCACTTTTTTTCTTGGCTTTGCTGTGCTCTCTCCGTGTGATCTTGGCCAAAGTGCTTCACCAATCTGTTCCCTTGTCACCACGCATTGTCTTAGGTCATCAATTCTCTGCACAGTCCAGCACGTTGTCTTTTGGTGTCTAACATTATAGGGATCCAATCTTCACCAAGATTTCTTCACACTAGAGAAATACAAATAGTTGATAATAATAATAATAAAAAATCTGTGTGGCTCTTCAGAGATAAGTAAGGGCCAATGCTCCTTTCTCTGAGCAGGAGGCAGGATAAGTACTTTATTTTTGTCTTTGTCTTTTTCTAATGAAAAAAAAAAAGAAAAGAAGTGGACAGTAGACATGATTAAAGAGAAAAAATAAAGGAAACTGCAGTAATCTGATATTTTTATCCTCAGTCCTGCTACTTGCTCTGTGAAGCCAGTCTTTGGGTCATGTCCTGAGTCTGTTTTATATCCACATTTGCCAAGGGTAGAAGTTGTGTGAAGGCTTATATTGGCAGTTGTCTCAGTATTTGGGCTAATCCCATAGAACCACCAGGCAGCTTGGTGCAACTTTCAGTATTTGATGTGAATAAAAGTCTCAGGGAGTGCTGCAGATCTGATGTAAGGAGCTTCCTTTGGCTGATACATGGCAGGGCTCTGGGCTGGGACGATAAGGGTTCAGGATGGAGCTGAGCGTGGCAGAATGGGAGGCTGTTGGGACAAGAATTCAAGTCTTGACTGTCTTTGTGTACCTTGGGATTTTTTAAAATTATTATTTCATTTTTAAAGAAAAGCAACAGCAACAACAAAAGGTTTTAAATATTCAGCAGTGAAAACAATAGATTTGAAAAGGAAAACAAAAAGTTAGAGCCAGTTCTGGCATTGGTGGAAATTTGGCTCTGAGGGAAGCGAGAACAGCTTGGATTTGCATAAATTGCATACTGCGGGTCAGAAGCAGAGTCAGAATTATGCTTTCATTGCAGTGGCATGAATGGGAGCACGTAATTGGCATTCTTTCCTTCTTGATCAGATGCCTCCTTCAGGGGTTCTCTGCACCCAATACGTTGCGTCTCATCCATTCACTGTCTGGCGTGGATACAGCTTTTGTTTTCAAATTATAATTTTTCTGTTCTCTGATTTCTTCCATAACCTGGGAAATCCCCAGCCCCCACCCCCCATCCCCTCCCACCCTTGTGCATTACCCTTTCTTTCAGAGAACAACCAGAGGTCATGCTGTGCTGAATGCAGCTGTTGTTGCATCCCCCCTGCCCGTTCCTGGTTCTGCACTTCTGGGTCAGCGTGGAGTCGACGACCCCCAGGGGCGATGGTTGTGGTGCTCAGCATCATACATCTCCTCTGGAGTTTATGGAGGCCTGATTTCCTGAGTCCAAGGAGATGAGTCTGACTGTGATCAGTCCAGTAGAGCTTCTTCCAGGGTTGTACAAAGATACACTTCTGGCTGGAACAAGCTTAGTATGTCTCTTGACTGATCGGGGACCTTGCTTTCTTTTCCATTATTGGGCTTAACAGCTCTTCTCGCCTGTTAACATTTCCAGCTCAAATGCAACAAGGACTTGCTGGCAAAATCAGATTCGGCAAAGCACTGAAATATATGCCTAACTTTATCTACATCCAGTGCTGTCATCAGAATTCAGGCACGTATTTACCTCAGCTGATGGATTTGGTAAAGAGTTTCACTGAGCTGGAGCTGCAGCCTCCAGCAAGTGCTTACAATGCTGATAAAACTTTGTGTCCATTCAGACATGGGCAGACACATGGAGGCCTTTCCAGCTTGGATGTCAAGTCCTGGTCCTCTTTCCCATGTGGTTCCCTGTCATCACTGCCTGCTGCAGGGCTTCCTTTCATTCTGGATGTGTGTTTGCACTTTCTCTCTCTGCCCCGTGTCTGGTCCTTTCCTAGGAATGTACCCACTCTGCTCTTGATATCAAATCTGCCCAGCAGCAAAGGCAAATGGCAGCTAACAGCTATTGATGGCTGGGGCCTTCCTCTTCATTTATCTACAAATGTTTTAACCTGTCGGAGCTAAGAAATCATATTGATTGGAGAGATTTTGTTGGGTCTGCTAATCAAAAGGGCGAATCCTCCTTTAATATCTTCCTGCCGCGAGCTCAGTTCTACTGTACCTTGTCTGAAAAAGATTTTATTTTCAAGACAGAGAAAATGATGTTTATAAAGTACAGACTACAGGAATTTTCATCCCCCTCTGGCTTTAGGAGGAGGAGAGCAGCTGGTAGAGAGTGGATGAGAAAGGCTTTATCTGCTATATTTTGGTTACTGCGCTTTGAGTGATTGGTTTAATAATTGATAGAGCAATTTAGCAATGATCCATAATCCTGAAAGAAGCCTACGCTCCCCTCCCTCTCTCTCTCCTTCCCTCCCTCCAAGACTGACAGGCTGCTCTCAGTGTTTTTGTCTGCAAAATTTCATCCCTTGGTTTCTGTAAACAGCCTGACATGGGAGAGGGGGAAAAAAAGCAACTGTTTCTAAATCTTTTGTCTTGTTTCTGCAAACGGCTGCACTGCTTTCTCCAGCTCAGGGCTTCAGTCATTTACTCACCCGCTTTTGCTGAAGAGACCAGGGGGTTTTCTTTCAGGCCCTAACCTAAATGGAATATATATGCAATATATATTGGAATGGATATGCAATATACATAGGAGAGCTGAGTGGTGTAGGGGACTTTGCTGTCCCCATTTAAATCCAGGATTTGTTGGTAGCTGAATCCGGTTTTCTTAATCCCAGGGAAGGTGCATAGCATTGGCAAGTACTCAGGGTAGGCCAGTGTGTTTTGCTTGCAACTGTTCCAGGATTAACCCATGGACATTGCCCTTCCCAAAAGCCTTGTGCTGCCAGTCGCAGTGAGCAACCAAGTCCCCCTGGGGTTCAAGTCCCCTGTGTGAAACCCCATTTTTAAAGATGGGTGCACATGATCCATGCTTGCCAGCTTGCACAGGGCTGTGTTTGCACATGCATGGTGTGCACTCCCTCCATGGGGACAGGGGATTTTCAGCTCTCATGATGTCTACCTCTCTCTTCCTGCACAGCAAGTTCAGGAAGAGAGCAGAAAAGATGAGGCAGAAAAAGGACATGGAGGTAATCAGGAGAGAAAGAGATAAGGCTATAGGTACTGAGTATCTGTTGAGACCAAAGGTAGGTGAAGATGAGGAGGAGGTTCTGTCTGGCAGATAGGCAAAGTCAGGTGAGATGTATTATTTTTGTCCACATGTATTTCATGCCAGATTCAAAATAAGTTGTAAATAAGCATGGCATTAAGTCACCTATGCACAGCTGTATTATGCCTTAAAATTACTAGGGGTGAGGCTGTTTGGGGCACAGCAAAGTTTACAAACATCCTACCACAGGACTTATGGAAGACAAACTGGTTGAACACTTGCTAAGAGTGGCAAAGGCATGGATGGCAAGGAGGGAGTGGGTGACTTCTCAGGGTCAGTCTCTTGACACCGTCCTCAGGAGTTTTATCACCCTTCCCAGTGAGCATCATGGTGGAACAAGAGTGGTGTCAAGGGATGAGTAGTTTAGTCTGCGTCTGCTTCTGTGATTTATTTGCTATTAAATACTCTTAGTAATGACAGGCTCCTGAGGCTTGTTTGATAATTATGCCAGTCAAGTCTAGAAATATTTCTTGTGTTATTTGCTCTGTTTTTTAAAACACAGATAGAACTGTGTATGCACACTTGCTAAAAACACGCTGGGACCTGTAACATAGCCCATGAAACACTTCCAGCTACGCGGGTGTTTTGCCTGGATGTAGGATGGTGGTGACCTTCCTACTGTCAAGCATATAGTTACTGCACCATATAGAGTCAGAGCAGTTCAGGTGGGAGTGGGCTATAGGAGGTCACTTAGCCCAACCTGCAGGTAGGCTCAAGGTAGGGTCAGCCATGAAATCAAGACTGGGACTTGGTCTTCTCAGGTCTTGAAAGCCTCAAAGGATGGTGACTTTACAGCCACTCAGGGCAGCTCGTGCCAGTGGTTCATTATCTGCAATTTCCCCTGTCCCTAGTGGGAACCTTCCCTTTTTCAGTTTACATCTATTGTCACCACCTCCCACTTTCTGCCTGAGCACAGAGCCTGGCACAGTTTTCCCATGTGGCAGAGATGGGAACAGGCTGCTGGCAGATCTGCTTTGACTGTTTTAACTCTGATGAGGTTGCTTCAGTTTGCCTGTGCACTGGGGACCCCAGGCTCAACGTGTTATTCTGAGGTGGTCCCACAGGTGTGGCTGGAGGTGGGTTGCCATGTTCCTTGGTCTGCTTGCCCAGCTTCAGGGTGGCTATTGGTCCATCTGCTACCAGAGTTCTAGCTTCAGCCCACTGCCCCACAAGTTAAGGTGCTATGGCCTTTACCATTGAGCAGTTCCCCATGAATTGTCACCTGGGCTCATCCGTCCCAGGGGCAGGAGTCAGCACGTGTCCAGGCTCCATTTCAGAAGGTCCCTATTGGCCTATGCCTTTTGCCTGTCCAGGTCCCTTTGGGTGATAGCCTTACTCTCAAACTCATCACCCAGTCTCTCCAGTTTGGCATCACCCATTAATTGGATCAGAGTGCACTCTGCTTCCTCCCCTGGGTTGGTGATAAATACATTAAACAAGCACAGTCCTGGGATGAACTCCTGTGATACCTCACTTGTTACCAGCCTCCAGTTTATATTTATGTCCTGTAATATAAACCATTACCTAAGGCTAAGCGGATCCAGCTTCCAGTCCTCTGAGCTGATACAGATATTTTTTGATGTGTTGCAAACTAATCTTGAGGGATGAGCGAGGGCAATGTGTGCAGCTCAGTGCTGGAGCTACCCTCTAGTGGTGGTTTGCTGGTGGTCTGACAACCTTAGAAATGGCTTCAGCTACACCCACAGTCCTTTCCTGAAACTGGGTGTATCTGTGTTTGACCTGGGAAATAGTAAGCATATTAGTAGGCCCTTTAGAGGCACTGCCCCTCCTTGCAACTCCACCCAAAACATCTTCGTTGATAAACAACATACTCTGATAGGTTGGGTGATGCTCCTCAATGGCTCTTGCACTCCTTCGTTAATAGCCCCGAGTTGACTAAACTCCAGGGGGTTGAAATTTATGCTAGAATCTGAGAGGCATGGTTTGTCTACATGATTTGGGATGAGTCCAGACTCCCAAGGCTGTCCTTTGCTGCAGTTCTGGTGGATTGGTGTTTCCCGACATGGTCCAAGAACCCCGAAGCCATAGATGGTGGTCTACAGTCTTGTACCACTTCTGTATGGGCTTTGGCTGAGCACCTAAGGAAATGCCATTGCTCAGGGATGCAGGAGAAATGCAGAAGTCCAGCAGTGAATGAGCAAGTGAGCAGAAGACAGTGATGATGGTAGGTGCTAAGCTTGGTCCCTGTTGGCTGGCTGGCTTTTTCACAGGTCTGCAACCACCCAGTCCTGGGGCAGAGGAAGGTCTTGAGTCTGGGGGTCATCCCTATTACATACCTGCATCCCTCTCAGGTGCTAATGGACTGGTGAGGGAAATAACAATTACAGCCTTTTGCTCCCAGAATAGAAGCCTGTCTCCTTTTACAGTCCTGCACTTAAGAAGTGATTTGGGGTCTGAGAGGTACAGAGTGACAAAAAAAGGTGTTGTGTGCTCTGCATTTCCATTAACCAAGAGCTAAGGCTACATGCTTCAGTATATGGTGATATCTCCACAAAATACAAAAGGGTCAAGTGAGCAGGTGTGAGGAAGGAGTCCATAAAAGATAGAGTTAGGCTGGGGGGAAGTTGGAGCCCGATGGCTTGAATAAAAGCCCCTTTGTAAGAGACATGAAGGATCCAGCTTCTCCTCCTGACAGGAGGTGCCAGGAGGGGTCAAGCCCTGGGCATGCAGCCTGTCAGTCACCATGTGCCTGCTCGGGCCAGGGGGTCCATCTCCTGCCTCTCTGCCTCTGCCCAGAGCTTTCTGGGTGTAGATGTGAAAGTTCCTGCTTCCTAAAGTTCAGGATTTGGCAGGTGAGACTGGCAGGTAGAAGAAGATGGGAGCTGTGCAGACAGCATCACTGTAGGTCTGTCTGCACTGCCTGCAGCTGCCTTCTTCCAGAGGCATTGCCCTGAAGACAAGAAGCAGGCACACTCTCTGCTCCAGGTGCCAGCAAGTATCAGGTTTTGAGTTATATTTTTGTCTGATAAGTACACTTGTCCATGAAGGACTCTGCTGAGACAATCATGCTCAGACACAGGATGCTACCAGCACTGGTAAATTATCCCAGAGTAAGGCTGTTTGCAGGGGAGTGTTAAGATTCAGAAAGAGCTCAGTTCTCTGAATCCCAAGCGTGTGGAGATGATTTCTGGAGTTCTTTTCTTTTCTTTTCTTTTCTTTTCTTTTCTTTTCTTTTCTTTTCGTTTTTTTTTCCTTTTCTTTTTTCTTTTTTTTTCTTTTTTTTTCTTTTTTTCTTTCTTCCTTTTTTTCTTTTTTTTCTTTCTTTTTTCTTTTTTCTTTTTTCTTTTTTCTTTTTTCCTTTTTCTTTTTTCTTTTTTCTCTTTTCTTTTTTCTCTTTTCTTTTTTCTCTTTTCTTTTTTCTCTTTTCTTTTTTCTTTTTTCTTTTTTCTTTTTTTCTTTTTTTCTTTTTTCTTTTTTCTTTTTTTTCTTTTTTTTCTTCTTTTTCTTTTTTTTCTTCTTTTTCTTTTTTTTCTTCTTTTTCTTTTTTCCTTTTTTCTTTTTTCTTTTTTTCTTTTTTCTCTTTTTCTTTTTCTTTTTCTTTTTTTTCTCTTTTTTTTCTCTTTTTTCTTCTTTTTTCTTCTTTTTTTTCTTTTTTTTCTTTTTTTTCTTTTTTTTCTTTTTTTTCTTTTTTTTCTTTTTCTTTTTTTTTTTTTTGGCATTTGTTTTTAATGTTTGGTGATGTGTAGGTGAAAAAGCCAGTGAGCTATACTGGTAATTAATTTTCCTGACAGAAACACCAGACAATGAAATTACCCTGCCACAAAGCAGGGTTGCTAAAGTAAATACTCTGCCAGCAGCAGGCCTGAAAGCAGGACAGGGTCATATGTGAGCTGCAAGCAAATGATGAAATGGCACTTCTGTTTCTGGGGACTGTGGATGGTTCCAGCATGGGGACCCTTGTGTCCTGGCTCCCCAGCACCCAGTGCTGGCAGCTTTCTGGTATACATGGACACATCCAAACTGGACTCCAAGGCGATGGGGACTTGTCGGACCCAGCGCTGAGCTGAGGAACATGTCACTCTTCACTGGCCAAGGCAATAATTTGGTCTGGGAAAGGGGTAGGAGATGTATGGAACAGGCATGGACTGGCTGCCCCTCTCCTGGAGATCTAGACTTTTGGTGGTGGCTCTTCAGTCTCACCAAGGCTGGTGGTGTTTGGTTTCTAAATTTTTGTTCTATGCTGGTGAGCTCTGAGTGAGCTGTAGAGCAGGTTGTGCCTGCACATATAGAAGGGGAGTGCCTTTCCCTGGAAGGCATCAAAAGCAGCTTTCAGGAGAGGGAGGACGAGAGGGCAAAGTTTTCTGTTTCCCTCTGTTTCTCCTACCACTGGCTGGAATTCCAGCACTAAGGACATTGTGGATGCACAGCCAAAAATCTGGCAGCAAGCAGCAAAGGGGGACGTTCCTGCATGTACCAAGGTATCTGGCATTGGGCTGCCTTTGGGTGGTTTCAGACAAGATCCCCACCACAACTGAAAGTTCTGGCAAGTTTATGTTAAAAGAAGCAGTGTTACTGGGATGGAAAACACTTCCTTGCTCAGCCATGGGGTGATCTCCTGAAGATCTCAGTGCGGTTCTGGGAGGACTTGCCTCCATATGAATCACCCTTCTGATTTATAATTACAATATTCTGATGTACAGACTTTAATAGGGTATTTCCCCCTTCTACATAGTGTTACCAGCTGCAGAATGGAGAAATCCTACGTAAGAGCTGGCTAAGACCTGAAAATGTTTTCTTTCCCTTTGGAAAGGGGAACTACTTCTTAAAACAGCTGAGCTAAATCTGAGTGCTTTTAGGTATAAAAGAGTAAGTTATCAAGTAGCCTGTGTGCACATTTTAGGACCAGAGTTATTTAATGTATGAATTCTCTGTAGAAAGTGGTAGACCAGCAGTATAGTGCTTCAGTGTGCAGATTCTCCAGACTTGCTTAGGGTAGGCTGCAGTGTAGTACTGAAAGACTGTGAACACTGGAAAACTGAACTATTTCTACATAATACTATGTCTTAAATTAACTGCAGCTTCTCTGGAGAAAGGACTGTGTGTCTCAGAGGATCTCCCAGATAAAACATCTGCTGGAATGCCTCATGTCACTCCAAAAGCAAACAAAATATTAGGCTCAGGGAAGACTGGAATGCAAAAGCATTCTGCAAATAGTGTAAAATAAGTCTGGGGAATATTCTTGTATTTAACTGTTTCTAGATCCGTTCAGCCTGTCTCCAACCAGTTCTGTCAGGACTTCCAGGGCCTAGGCACTGGATGTGGGTTGAAACATCCATGGGATGGAACACTGAGAAGCCAGAAGCTGGTGCATATAAGGGAGAACCGGGCAAAGATGGAGAAACAGCTTGTGCTACAAGAAAGGTGATTCAAGCACTTCTCTCTTCACCTCTAGGACAATCCATGTGAACATTGAGAGGTGACAAATTTAAACCTGATGAAGTAAAATTAGGCTTTAAACAACTGAGTTAAGATGCTATTGAAAGCAGAAGGTCACCTGTGGAACTCCACACCACAGTGTGTGGTTGAAGTCAAGATCGCACCTTGTCTTAAAAAGCTGACGTGGTTATGTTAAGGAAGAGAGAAGTTTAGTGTGTTAGATAAAGGTCTGTGTGCAGAAGAATCTGTGCCTACTTAACGGAGCATACAGAACAATTTCCACTCTATAATAGAGGTTCAGAAGGCATTTTATCAGTGGAGTAGTTTCGTTACAGAACTTGTAGCATTCTCTACCAAAAGGCTTGGTGCTGGCAGGCAGGCAGACCATTGCTCCTCCTGGAGTGACTCCAGCTCTCTTACTCATGGCAAACTGTAGGTGTCTGCTAGCTGAAAATCTGGAAGCTTGTGTGGTGTCTGATACCTGTCGTTCTTTTGATGTCTTAATGACTGCTTAATTAAGTTAACAAGGTCTTTTTGTCTTAGGGCCAGGCCTTCTTCTTGGAAAAATTGCAGTCAGGATGCATAGGAAGGACTGTGAGAAAGCCACAGCAAACAGTGGCTGTGGTGTACACAGGGCACCATATCACTTTGATCTGGCCCCACTCCTGCAGGGTTTCTCATCATGTTCCAAAATTGTCATATAATTCAGAGCCGAACAGGCAGAGATTACAACTGATGTTTAGGCTTGTTGAGTAATGCAAATACCAGCTTTCAAAGGAGTAAGACAAAAGAAAAGTATCTCACCACCTCTGCTCCCTAGAACAATAGGTCTAGCTTAATGACATTCCTTTTGTGGCCTCTTGCCTGTCTAAATAGCATGGACTCTTGTTCTGTGCTTTTCTTCCCAACAGCAGAGATACAAAACTTCTTTTGTGTGTGCAAAATAAAATCTCTTGTAGTTGCTGCACACCAGAAAATGGATCTTTAAGGAAAACACACTGGACAGCCGGAGACTCATGAGGAAAAAAAAAATTAGAAATCTTAGAACCTCAAATTCTAGGTCATCCCTATTTGCAGGGGTCTGGAGGTGTTGGCAGCACAAGTATGGGGGGCAGGGGGGCTGTGTGCTGTGTATGACGGCAGCTCAAGTCATTTTTGTGAAACGGGAGGTTTCTACACAAAAATCACGTTGGGAATATCCCACTGATAGTCCACCCCTCCACTCCCTACATTTGAGTTAGTGGGAGGGATTTGAAGTTCAGGCGATGAGTGGCTGAGCTCTCATTAGTGACCAGGGACATTTCAGTTCACAATGTAGAAGGCAGACAGGGAGAGGCAGATGGCTTTGAATGCAGGATTTACATAGTAATGAGATTCAGGTCACCATAGCTTCTTTTCTCTCTGCATTTTGTCTAGGTGTCGAGTAGTGTGGAAGGATGAGTGAATGGAGAGGAAAGGAGGAAAATTAACCCCTTATTCCTAAGGGGAGACTGATGTTAGGATAAAAAGTTTGTCACGATAGACTGAAGAACACTGGGGTTTGAGAACAAAAAGCACAGATGAAGCTAGAAGGGCTAAACAGTAGCTGCTTTTTAAGTTTTTGACATGTCTTCTATGGGAATGGCACAAAGCATCCTAGATTTAAAATCCTAGAATTTCCCATAATTTTTACATTCCACATTGCTGGTTTGAGAACAGACAGTTTTTTGCATTTATCATTACAAGTCAATGCAAAACTGGGGAGGTTTGCAGACTGATGATGGGGCATGGATTCCTGCTACAGGGCCTTTGCTTGTTTCCTTGGAAAAAATTACCCGTTTTCCTTGGTTTCTTGGCTAAAGACTAGTCTTCACATGACTATGTAATGATGTGATTAAAACTTAATATTTTCCACTGTAATTGGTAATCCTTAATATGATCTCACTGGTGTCAGATCTTATCCTGATGACAAATGGGAAGCTAGGAAACATAGGCCCTATTTTCAGCTCTGGATATTGGCACTTGATTTGCTCAATAGTTAACCCGAGGCATTTCCAAAATTCTCATGCCCTGAGAAATCTCAAGGCTATTTTTAAAATGATGAAAGGTTTAAAGCAGTGCGTGCTTCTTTCTTGTATCTGTCTTTGGCCTCTTTTTGATGTAGAGGTGTATGGGAAAGCAAGTTTTTCTTTCTGTTGTACATCACCTGACTCCAGAAGCTGCAGCTTTGGAAGAAAGTGTTGCAAGGTTTGCAAGAAGAGCAGGAGAAAAGATCCCTGTGTAGAATAGGACATACAGCACTTAACTGCTTGTGGAAGTCTGACCTGAGGTGGGGAACACAGGAAAGTGTTTGTGTATGGTGGTAGGTTTTGTATGGAGTTTTCAGTATTTGTAAGATACTTCTGATTCTGCCAGACAAAAATTACTTTTGAAATCCAAAGCATTTTGAATGCTTTGAATGCTAAGGGGAGGATTAATGTTGTCTTAGTTTGGTTACTGAAGTTTAGAAGGCTTGTCTAGCTTCAGTGAAGATTCAAACCATCCCAAGACACTGGGACAAATCCCTCTCATTGGGCAGGAGGGGTGGATATGTGTCTCCATTGGCTGCACAGTCTGCACAGTACCTAGCTAAGATTTGAAACCATCCTCTACCTGGATGAAAAGTGAAATGATCCTCAACTAAGGGTTCTGTGGAAGTCTGAGCTGAGAATGGTCTTGCTTATTTGGGCTTACCCTCCGTGCCCCCGTGGGGGATCCTGCTGGAGAGCTGAAGCAAAGCTTTTACCTTGTCCTCTCCTTCCTCAGCAGGGCTAACACCAAAACTCACTGAGCAGAGCTGCCTCAGTGGGAATCTCCTGAAGCCAGCAGCAAATGCACAGCAAGAGTGCCACTGTGTTTTAGCTGTTTGGTCTGGAAGGGAAGAGGAAATCTAGTCAGGTGCCTGAGGCAGACTGGGAAGTGAAGGCTTCTTTGCAACTTCCTCTTTAAGAAAAGACTTTGTTCTAATAGATCTAATTATGTTGTTTCTCTGTTTTAAGGGTTACATCTATTTGTTTGAAAAGTTGGTAATCTTTTTATACCAGTCCTGTAATGATTATTTAATGCCTGGCTGTTTGTGAAGCCCACCGAGCTGCATGAACAGAGGATGCTTCACTGCAGTGAGTCCACACAGTTCCTCCACAGGACATCAAGCTGGGCCTGAGAGCCTCCAGGGGGGTCTTTAATTGGGTGGCCTTGACTGCACAGCATTTGTTTGGGGCTTCATTTTCCCACCTGCTGGATGAAAAATAATGGTAGTTCTCTCCTTTGCAAACTGCTGGGGAACAAAGGAATGTCTCCTGGCAAAATACTGCCAGAGGACTCTTCTGCAAGGATAAATACTTACTAATGTTTGCTTTGCAGACACTTTGCTGGTGGCCAGCAGGGCCCTTGGTTCTGCAGGAGCAATGACACTTTGCTGGCAGAAGGCAGCTTCATGAGCATCGCAGGTCTTCCTACACCAGCCAGGCGTAGGAATCCCCTCCCCTTGCTAATGTTTTCTAACCTCTTCCTTTGCAGAGCCCCCGAAATCATCCTTGGTTTACCGTTTTGCGAAGCAATTGATATGTGGTCGTTGGGATGTGTCATTGCAGAGCTGTTCTTGGGCTGGCCATTGTACCCAGGAGCTTCGGAGTATGATCAGGTGGGTGCAGATATTGCTCTGGATGCTGGTAGGAGCACAAATGTTTGTGGGTTGGAGGTTTTTTCCCCCCTCTTTTGTCAGAATGAACAGATTCCAGCTTTTTCTGGTTTTGCTGAAACGGGATGTGTAATTGTTAACCCGCTGCCCCAAGTCAACTTTTTCATTAGCCACCTGGGTTATTTATTCTAGGTCACAAGTGTGCTGTTTGGGATGCTTGTAAGGCCTGACTGCCTAAGTGAAATCTCAATCAAGAGTCAATGCTGACGTTGACTGGAGAGCTCTGCACAGGTCTCTCTTCTCACTGAGCAGAGCAAACACCCTTTCTCTGCTGTAGCCAGCAAGCATGGAGTAAAGTTTTATTTGTTAGAAGAAACGCTGGTGCGCTTCATAACCCTGTGTCATGAGGGTGCATATTAAAAGCAATGACAAGAAGAATACTCAAAGTGCTGTAGGTTTCCAGTTACTATAACCTGTTGTACTTCTCTCTCTAGGCTTTTACGCTCCTTTTGTAAAACTGATAGCACAGCAGCTCCTAGAGCCAGGACTGTGGAACACTCTCCAGTCCTATGGTCTTCTTCAGGGTGATCTCAGCTGTCCGCAAATGCAGCCTGAAAAGGGGCTTTTTTTTCTTTTAGAAAATTGTTTTAAAAAAAATTAAAAGAGGGATAATAAGTAAGTTTGTAATTTATGAAAATGTTCCTTTGACTCTTATTTTGTAACTAGTATTTTTTTAGTCAGGACTTCAGAGGTGAAATTTGGAAAGGGAAATAATCCACAGTGAAGAGCAGGGCCGTTAGTGACACCAAAGGAAATCAGATGTAGCTGAAAAACTTAAAAGCATTTGTAAATCACATACCAAGCATGATGAGTAGATCTCTTTCTCATCACTGCCACACCCCAAAACCCATGAAACACACAGCTGAGAAAGAAATCACCATGCCTTCTTTCCCAGCTTAAGTGCCCAGCAAAAAGCTCCTTCTGCTAAGGTGTGGTGAGGGCTCCTGGGGAGCTAGGAAATGGTTAGGGGCTGCAGGCAGGATCCTGGTGCTTCTCTGGTTTACAAGCTCTCATGGACCAAAGTTTCTGCAAAGCAGTGAAAGCCGTGCTCAGTAAACTGGGTCCTGAGTGCTTGGTAGTCTTTGAAAACACAGCTGCTTTTTATGCCTTCATTTATTTACTTTTTTTTACACTTCTCTGTCTCTTCTCTCAAAACCACTTCCCATTCTTCCTTAGAGTTTTCTAGAATAGAAGAGTATTTTTAGTAGTTTTGCAGAGTTTGCAGCAATTTTGATGAATGAAACATTCAGGAGTCAGGTTATGCCAAAGTTGAGGTTTTGTGTAGCACCCCAGGCATGTGTGAGGTCAGTCTCTAATTAGGTAATCACAGACCCTTTCTCCTTTGAATAAATAAATTAAAGTATGAGATTCTGGAAACACATGTGTAGCATCTTTTAGCTGTGTCAGTGCCAGCACGGTCATACTCATGGAAGCAACCGAAATAACAGATGAAGTCATTTAGGCAATAGAGATGAATTACTTTACATATCATGAAGATGTCAGTTCATGTGAGAGTGTATTTCATCTGACTTCAAAGATAGTCAGTTCATAGTCATCCATTTTCAACTTCAAACTGCTCCTAGGAAAGGCCCTGTGCTCAGCTAGGGAAAAAACAGCAAATGTTAGAGCACAAATATCAAATTGTTGACATTACCTCTCAGAGAGCAGGGTGTGACATAAAAAGGTGCAAAGCAGTGAAACACCCCATTGAAATCTCAGTATAAGCCTTTCTCTTTCACCTCTAAAACCTGTGGACTTTCTTCCCTTTATCCATAGGCTTTGTGGGAGCATACTGTAAGCGTGAGTTTCCACTGACATCCATAACTGGAGCGATGCCCTACAGGAATTCTGTTTCTTCTCATTCTTTGCGTTAAGGGTTTAGGTTTTGGGTTTTTTTGTGTGAAGTCTAACTGCGTGCTACATTTTCTCTTTATTTGTTCTATTGTTTTAAACACCTCTTCCCCTACTTCAGGGGAGGCCTCCAAAGGTCTTCACAGCATGCACAGTGACCTCTCATCCTTCTCTTACAGATTCGCTATATTTCACAGACGCAGGGCTTACCAGCAGAGTATTTGTTAAGTGCAGGGACAAAGACTACGAGATTTTTCAACAGGGATACAGACTCACCATATCCTTTGTGGAGGCTGAAGGTAGGAAGATGTTTCCTTGTTTCTTTTACCTTGCAGTTGGTGGTTGGAAATGAAGATGCAGTCAGGTCCCCTCAGAGCATATGTCTCTGCTTTTAGAATTGCATCACAAATGTTGGAGTGGATATAGCCAAGATAAAACTGCCGTCCCCAAAGTTTGCAGCTTTTAGCTCACCTGCTTGAGTTCAGAGTTGACCTGGGAATCTCAATGAACTGATGTGTAGTTTAAAGAAAACATGGTCTAGACAGACTTTGCTCTAATATCGAATGCATTGAAGGGAATAAAAAAAAACCAACCAAACAAAAAAATCTCAACATAAAAACTTATTACTTCTACTGGTTAAAACCACTAGTGATGCTAGTGAGCCTTAGGTCGCTGGTACCAGTGTGTTGGGTGTATTCAGTCCCCAAGGGGAGAGGTCAGCAGGCTTCTGGCTGTAAGCGTGGGATGCTGAGCCTCAGGCTGGAGTGGATGTAAGAGACCTTTGGTTCTCCCACCATAGATGGGAGAATCCTCTGAAGTGAAAAAGAAGATATGAAATCACCTTGTGACACAAAAGCTGTCATATAAGCACAGCAGAGAATAGTGTAAATGTTACCTAGTCAGGTGAGAGAGACACAGAGGTGTCTGATGAGAGCAGGATAAGGCACAAGCTGGAAGTGGCATGTAACCTGCAGCTGATTGCAGGGCAGTTCTGGTCAATGTCTGTCTCCTGTTCTGTGCAGACACCAGAAGATCACGAGGCAGAGACGGGGATTAAGTCGAAGGAAGCAAGAAAGTATATTTTCAACTGTTTGGATGATATGGCACAGGTAAGAGCATTGGGAAGTAACCAGCACAACTGCCTCACATGCTTTAGGACAGCAGTAACAACAAGGAACTACATGATTTCTCTCTGCATGCTATTCTTCTGCCAGCACCTGAGTAATACAAAGATTATGCCCACCAAATCAGCACATTGTGTGCTGCTTTGTAGGGGAAACTGCACACAGGGCCACATGGGCTCAATGTGCTGTAGTAAAGCAGTCTTGGAGAATGGCTAAATCACATCTCTGGCTGTCAAAATCCTGTGTTTTCTCCTGTCTCTCCAGTGCTCCTCTCTGCAGCCACTGGCAAGTCACTCACCTCTCTGTGCTTAATGCTTCTGCTTGTAAAACAGTGACAATGGAAATAATTGCCATGGCTGCAGAAGAGCATGCTCACTGGAAAACATGGGGAAACAGGGAGTGCTAATTCACTGTGTTGTTTCGATGTGGTTGTGAAAGTTTATTCCAGCATAACCACTCCTGCCACTGGAGTTTGTGCTAGCAAACAAACTAGGGCACAAAACTGGCACAAACTCCAGTCTGTACTAGCAAAGTCTAGACATTATAGCATTCACAAGCAAACATACAGCAATGGAGGACTGTATAGATAGATGAAATAACATGAAAGGTTTTTTTCCTGGCACCTGATAGATGAATGGGGTGTTTTCCTTAAACCTACTGACAATTTTTATTTGTTTTATATATCTTTGTTTTGCTGACAGGACATATAGTTAATTATCTGATAGCACAGTGCTTTATATGATAAATATACTGATTATCAGAGCTTGCCTGCTACCACATGGAGGCTGTTCATCTTCAGTGGAGGGTGACTAAGTGTTTCATTAGCCATTGACCCAAGCAAGCTGAACACTTAACAGTCTGTCTAGAGATCTGACATGCACAAGGCAGCTGACAAGCCACCCCGGAGTCTTCTGTGTGACTTCAGCAGCTATCCCTTTAGATAGAGAGGCTTGAAGGGCATGTGCTCCAACAAGGAGTAAACACTAGAGACCTGCTAGAGACCTGACCATCTGCTCTTTCCCTCTAGCCCTCACCCTTGTCCTTTCTCCTTCAGGTGAACATGACAACAGATTTGGAAGGAAGTGATATGTTGGTGGAAAAGGCGGACCGACGGGAGTTTATAGATCTGTTAAAGAAGATGTTGACGATAGATGCAGATAAGAGAATAACACCCATTGAAACTCTGAACCACCCTTTTGTCACCATGACACACTTGCTCGATTTCCCTCACAGCACACAGTACGTGGCTTTCATTTCCTGGGGTTTTGAATTGAGGGATGAAGAGGAGAGCTGGTTGTGGTAGATTCCAGTCTGCGGGGCATTATTGCAATGCTTAGGGCTTAAGTGTAAATTCTTTTCTGGGTAAAACAAAAATTGCCAACTCTTCAGGTTACAAGAATGTTACTCTTGTCTCTTGGGGAGTTCACACAGGGCCAGGCCTCCCAGGTGTAGGTGGAGGCAGATACATAGTGAGAGTTTTCCCAAAGCCTTCAGGACAACTCCCTTTGACCTTCCTCCTCTTTAGCACTTTGCAGTTCAAGTTGCTTTGGCAGGCTGTCCCTTCACCATTGGGAAAACACAGCTGAGTTACTGGCACAACATTGTACTTCACTGATGGGTGCCAGGTGCATGGGAGTTTAAAGGCTATGGGGAGCTCAGGTACAAAATAAAGGGGGCTGCTTAGAAAGCCATAGAATGGATTGGCATGGGTGCTGCAGACCAACAGGTTACTGTGGTTACTGTGTCATTGCTCCTGCCCATGTGTGTGCTGGTACCTGCAGTATTTCAAGTTCATTTAAGGTAGTTTTCCCTCTGTGAGGGAGCTGTAGCTGCCATTTTGTTACATTTATCACAAGATAAGAGGAGCTGCTTACCAAAAGGTAGCAGGTGCACCATCTATGTACACCCAGACTTACCCTGCACAGACATCTTTGAGCATTGTTATCTATAAGTAGATAGTAAGTGATAAATGTAATGAAAACAAGATGGGGGATTATTTTACCAAACAGAGAGGAAGTAAGTTTCATATAAAAAACATTCATAAATTTAAAAAACTAAAGTATTTTTTTTGCAGGGTTAGCATCACATACAAAAGTTTTTAAATTTGCAGCAGTCCTTTTTAATGTGCAACATCTGATTGTGTAAGATAGGAGAGATTTGTGGTGTAATGCATTGCCATCAGAAATCTTCCCACTAACACAGCAGACCATAATCGCATCTTCATTTTTTAAGTGCTCACTTGTGGCTGCTCAGGCAAAGCCCCAGAAAGGTTGAAAATATTAACTGGGGCCAACAGCAATGAGAATTTCACCTGAATAAAAAAAATTCAACATCAGGTCTCTGAATACTAAATACTGTGCCCAGCCGGGTGTGTAACCCCACGCAGCCCCTCCGTGGTGGGAGCAGTGATTGGTAAAGAGAGCAATAAGCTGTAACCAGTGTGGCAAGTCAATGGAAATTTTGTCAGTGATTGCCTGTGGTTTTGAGAATAGAAACTTCAAAGCCTTGAGAGATGCAGGGAGTTGTAATCTCTCTTGAAAGTAAATTAGGCAGCAGAGAAAGCGAGAATATATGGAAGATGTAGCTTCTGGAAAGAATCTCTGCTGTGTCATTTCTGAAAGGCTGCAAGTTTGAGCAGCCCCAAGAGGGGCTATTCTGCACACTTCCAAGCAAAGACCAAAGACAGTTTAGCTCCCCATTTCAGATTTCTAACTGCCTGACTCCCAAATTGTTGGGTACTCCTCAGTCTTTCTGTCCAATGTGCTTTGTTTCTGCCTTTTTTCCCCCCTCTTTTTTTTCTAAATAAAGGCAGAGAACACAGTACCACATTAGCAGAGATTATACCTTGTTGTATGAAACAGTTTGGTAACACGCACAGTTTACCGTGTACAGAATATATATTCTTTCCAGGGCTTTCTACTTTTTGGAGGGAGAGTTATATTCATAGTTGACTGGAAAAATATGCAGTCCAATGGTCTTCTACATTTACTTGATAAGCATTTGATTTTTCTGAATGTTCTGCGACTTACAGGTGTTTCATAGTCCTTTAAGTGAATGCACATAATGTGCAGCTGTGCACAATGTCCTGAGCCTGTCTTGTCTGCAGGTGTTTATGGCACAGATCCAGTTCTCAAGATATTACCTGTAAGAGAAGAAAGATGATCATGTGAGTAAGAGGCAAGACAGGGATAAAAAGATCTAAGTCCTCTTCCTGAACAACCCTAGGGATCATTTGAGCTTGTTCCCTTAAAAGTTATGTGAGGATGTGTTTACCTCCCCTACCTCTTAACAGCCTAGATTGTTACAAAAGAAATAATGCACACAGCTGATTATTTTACAGCTACAGCTGGTTTTCATTGCTTGTATTTTGATTTTTATGGATTGAAGCAATGGAAATAAAATAAATGCCTTTATACTTCTTTTAGATGTGTTTCAGACCCTGAGATTACGTTTCTATAAGTAATTATTCTAGAAGAATTGTGGAAAAACTGTGTTGGTTTTTAGACCTTGGAAAAATTTTATTTAAAATAAAGCTTTGTGCAAGATCACTAAATTGTTATCTTTTAAACCTCTGTATGCTTTGCTATCCCAATTGTATGAATGAAATACCAGCAGTCTCATGTACCAGACACCAATACTGTTCTAGAAATTAGAAAGTATTTCATCTCCTTTACTGGGGATAGAAAATACAGTACTTCTCAAAATTTCCATTGCTATATCAATAACATTTAAAGGGAAGTCTGTGTACAGGAAGAAGCTGTAATCTTCCCCCCACAAAGATCCAGTCCTCGGTCTGAGAAAACCTCAGAACCTGGTTCCCTTGGGATGTTGATGAATCTGATTTGGTGTAACCTTTTGCAGTATGAATCGTCCCATTGAATGCAAGAGGACAGATCATGTGCTTTAAGATAAGCATCTGTAGAAGTGTTTAGCCAGGCAGGGACAATGTTTTAAATGCTTGGCTGGACTCAGGTCTCTGGGAGCTACTTTTCAAAACGAACAAGTAAGATTTTTCAAGGGTCTCAGTGACCAGGAATAGTAAAATTCTTCCTTGCAAAGGACTTGTAAGGCTTACGGTGAGGCAGAAAGCGTGAGCTGACTTTTCCTCTCAGGCTCAATTATCAGAAAAAATGGTATTTTTCCTTTCTTGTTCTCAGTCTCTTTCACCCTTAGAATAGCCAGTTCAGGGTGGTTTTTTTTTGCCCTGACACCTGAAGACTGACAGATTTGTTTGCTGTCTGTGACTTATGTTGGAATTCTCAACCCCATAGGAGCACCCAGGAGTCTCAGAGCAGCCACTCTCCCCTTGACACCCATTTGGCCCTCTTCTGTACAGGGTTAGTCTGACTCTCACTGGTTAAGAGGGAGCTGCATAAAATAACAAAGGGCTTTAAGAGGCTAGAACGTGCCAAGCCTGCTGTTGGGAACTAATGCAAGGCCAGCTTGATGAAGCTGATGTTCAGTTGCCTGTGTTGTTCAGCTGGTTGATTTTCTTCCTCTTATATGTGCCCCCTTTCCTTCCACAGTGTCAAGTCCTGCTTCCAGAACATGGAGATCTGCAAGCGGCGGGTGAATATGTATGACACAGTGAACCAGAGCAAGACACCATTCATCACCCATGTAGCCCCAAGCACATCAACCAACTTGACCATGACTTTTAACAACCAGTTGAACACAGTCCACAACCAGGTAAGGGCACTGATCAGGAGCAGCCAGCACTTAAAACATTTCCTTCAGTAGGGTCTAGAAGGTGAAAAGCAGAGTAGCATCCCATTTGACATGCCTAAAGAGTGATGGTCCTTTTTCACTCTCCTTCCTCTGCTTTACCTCATTCACTTTGCTTCAGGGAAGTGGTAATCTTGCAACATTTTTTGTGATGGTGAAATGTAGCCTTTATTGTTTATGTTGTAATTGGGGGTGGTAAATCCTGCTTACTTGGAAAGTTGCTATGGGGAAAAGCTCAGTAGTCCATTCATGCAGCAAACAGGACTGCACTCCCTGGGTCTGGCAGAAGTGCCTGTGATCTTACAGCACTTCTTCATATTGACATTGAAGTAAAAATAATTGTAAACCGTTTTGTAACAGATAACAGCACTGTAGCCCATCAACAGGAAAGAAGAGTTCAGTGGTAATGTTTATTCTTATCTCATTGGCTTTACTTCAGGTGCCACTGTCCATTTGGGGACCCTGTGCACGTAGCCCCACTCCTAACACATTGCGCTCTGCATCGGTGGGCTCTGGCTTTGTAGTTGTGCTTTGGACTCTTGTATTAGTTTTACATACCCCAGTGTTGGGGGTTGCTGTGTTCACAAATTTTATGTGACTCATAGGCTGAGCTGTTTACTGAGAATTACAACAGTGAAAGGAAGCTCCTCAGGGACAGCACTCTGGGAGACAGAGGGTAAAGCAATATCTACTGTCTTTTAAGCCTTTGGGAACAGGCTGCTCAAGATTCACTCTAGAGATTGCAGGTAGCATTGTGGAAATGGAGCCTGGAAAGGAAGGGAGCAAAAGGAGTGTGCATGTGCAGTGTTCCTGTGTCACTCAGAAAACAAGACTTCATGGTTAAGTTCTCGATATATGTGATCACAGAAAGTCTTTTGGAACTTTGGACTTTTTGAATTAAGCAAAACCAACAGATAGGTCATGGCTTGGTGTGATAGGATACTAGTTACAAAAGCTGATTGCCTTTCTTGGATGTTTTGGAGATGCTGGCTAAAGAAATGTATGCTACATGATCCCCTGGGCCCGAGCTGCAGGGCAGAGACCCCACAGTTGTACCTACCAATTGGTAGTAGGAAATGCAGACTTGCTTTTGTTTCCTCACAACTCACTCAGTGTTAAGATCTGTTATGATAATCTCTGAATTAAGCGTGGGGAAAGGTGTTGTGAGCAGAACCAGAAGCTCCAGTGTTCCTAGAAGAAGCGGTAGAAACATTTCCAGAAAGAGTGCTTTAATTCGAACAAGCTCTAAACCTTTCACTGTTCCCTTCTCTGTACCACTCATCTTGGCTCTCTGGTACTCCCTATCTCCGCAAAATATCTGGGGATTGCCTCCTTCCAGTAATGGCTCCTGAGATTAGGATTGTGGGGGTTCTCGTGCTTGCTGCCCAGTGTGTTGCACAGGGGAATAGCTTGCACTTCTCTGCCTCTGCAGAGACAGGAGGAGGAAGAAAGGTTTTTCATTGCACCCCTCACATCTATGGTTGTGGCTGTGGCAGTACAGCACAGGTACCCTTCCTGGACCCAGGGGCAACCAGGGCAGCACAAAATACTGAGCCTGCTTTTTCCTGAACCATTGATCAAAGCCTCAGCCTGGGTTCATACATGCAACAAGAAAATTCTGTGTCACTTATCTCCATCAAGGATGCTGGGACATTTGGATGGATATGAAAGGCAGGCTCTGGTCTAGTAGAACCAAGTTGTCTAACTGTAAATGGTAAGAGCATATTTTTATAGAGCTGTGGCATAGCTGTGTAGAGGTTGTTTGCCAGCAACTGTTGCAGGCTCAGTGCAAATAAAATACAAGTCAACCTTAGATTTCTAGGTGTTTTGCAGAGCACTGGGCTTATTCTTTTGGCTTTGCAACTTCTTCTTCTTCTTGGAGTTTCTTCTCTAAGAGACTTTGATATCAAGACCCACAAAGTTTGGGTTTTGAAAGTACTGTTGTTACCTACAGTTATGCCTTTTGATTCCTTCAAATTCAAAACATAGTTCTAGGGGCATATAATATCTTAGATACAAGGAAGAGGAAAGGATGGAATGAGTCTCTTCTCTTAGGACAAGGCTTTGCAGGGTGTGGAGGTGCCGAGTTTCTTTTACTTGAGAAATGTGAGCTGCTTCTAAAGCTGTGAGCATAATGGGAGAACAGCGTGATTTGGAGATGGTAGCATGTTCTGAACCTGTCTTCATATTGCTGCAAATCAGAGCCAGTTGGGCAATAAATGGGGCTCCAGTTCTGCTTTGGAGAGCACACTATGTCTCCAAGCAGTGCACAGCAGAGCTGTGTGGCTGGAGATCCTGCAGCATGGACCAGCTGCAGTTACTCAGGCAGATCGTGTTCCTTTCCCCATCTCTGCCCTTGCCTCTGTGCTCTTCAGTTTCCTGTTTTACCCTTTGTTTGGCTTCAGTTTGCTGTTTTGGTTTCGGTTTTGTTTTGTGTTTGTTTTTTTTTTTTTTAATTATTATTTATTTAATTTCTTTTTACTTTATCTTACACTATTTTACTTTTTTATTTTATTTTTTGGATTTTGCTTCTTCCAGCCTACCCATCTCCCTCATTTTTTGGTTTTTTTTTTTTTGTTTGTTTGTTTTGTTTGTTTGTTTGTTTTTTGTTTTAACTCCCATCATTCCTTTAGACCACCAACCTGGCTCCCACCTCCTCCAGTGCCACTATTTCCTTAGCCAACCCCGAGGTCTCCATACTAAATTACCAATCTGCACTCTACCAGCCCTCAGCGGCGTCCATGGCTGCGGTGGCCCAGCGGAGCATGCCTCTGCAGACAGGAACAGCGCAGATCTGTGCCCGGCCTGACCCCTTCCAGCAAGCTCTCATTGTCTGCCCACCAGGCTTCCAAGGTAAGTAAAAGCCTCACCAGGTCTTGGCCAGTCGTCACTGCTCCCTCCCCACTGCTATTTCATCTAGCTCTTGGTGGAAACAAAACTTCATTAGCGCAGGTCGTACGGCAGGAAAATTGCTGGCTTAGTGAATCAGAGCAATGAGGTTGCTGCAGATGGAAATGTTTGTAGCAACAGAGGAGATTGGTTGGAGATGGCTGATTTAAAGAAAAGGGTGAGGCACTGAGAAGGAGCTGGGGGCAGATGATGTAATATTTGTCAACCTTTGCCCTGAACAGAGTCTGAGGCTCTTTTGCCTCGCTTTGGTAAACTTGAAAACTTGTCCTCAGAACAGTGTTAACTCAGTGCATAAATGGTGGGCTCATCACTTCTCAGTGATTCAGTTGGTAAAAGGTAGACTCAGGAGGTTAGTGCAGCAGGAAGTGTGGTGCTGGTGGAGATGAGGGTTTGCCCCCCCGTTAGTAGGTGCTTGTGACCCTTGATCAATACATGCCCTGCTGCAGACAGCTTTGCCTGTGTATACCAGTGGCAGAGACCACAGATACCATACTGCCAGACAGCTTAGGTGATGATCAGATTTAGGCAGTTGTCCCTCTCTGGGCACCACATGCTGTAACAATTTGGAATAATTAGCCAGGTATCTGTAGGAAGTGGTCTACATAGACCTTGTTTCAGCTGGTGCATCTTCTGCTCTTCGTTTCTACAAGCCTGTCTCTAGGCACTTGTTAAATGTTCTGCAAGATTATCAAAGCTCTTTTGAACTACAGGAGTTTAGCTAGACCTCTTCTACATAGTTAAAATGCATCTCAAGGGTTTGACTTCAGAAATGTATGCTAACATTTTCTGCTTGCTATCTTGAGAAAGCTCTCAAGCAGGAGTAGCACAGGCTGTACCATGCACTAAGGTGATGGAGAAGGAAGCTTCCTCCAGCTCCACTGGGCTAATGCGTGGCTGAGTCAGCAGTGACTGGGCTTGGGGTTTGCTACATTACACAGTCAAATCAGAGCCTTTTAAATAACAGTTCTGAGAAGCTGTGCAAGAGGAAATCATCTATTCTCATCAAGGCTGAGGGAGTAGGGAGTTCTGGATTCCTGTCTCACTTCGGTCTAAAGAGATTAATTCTTGCATAGCAATGGGTTTTGGCTGGAAAGGACCCTTCTCTGTTGTCACATCCCTGTACACATGTTGAGATTTTTCCCACACATTCAAGGTACCTTAAAAATATTAATTCAGTTAATCTTTAAAGTCTTTGAAAATGTTTTTTCACATGTATCGTATTTATGAACACTTGATGGGCATGTCTGGGCTAGGGTAGAATATGTGGGACTCCAAGAGCCTGATTTTTTGGAGGGACTGAATACTGCAATTTAAGTGGACATCAGCGAGTGCCTTTAGACATCTCTGAAAACCAAACCCCTGTTCTTAGCAGTGCTGTTGATGGCTAATGCTGTGCCTTCTGTGCTGATGGAACAGGGTTACAAGCCTCCCCTTCGAAGCATGCTGGGTATTCAGTTCGGATGGAGAATGCTGTTCCCATTGTCACTCAGGCTCCTGGGGCACAGCCTCTTCAGATCCAGCCGGGACTCCTCGCACAGGTAAGAAGCCCTGAAGGCACCAAGCTTGGCAAGTGTTTTCTGTCTTGTTTAGCTCTGAAGGTTGAGGAGAGTGTATTTCTCCGAGAGCCTTCTGTGGTGCAGTTTGGAGACTTGGACAGGCATATTAATTTTCTCCAGCTTTCTCTGAAATGTCCAAACCTCTCCCGGTTCATTGCTCAGCTCAGAGGCTACATTGGAGCAGCAAAAGTCTTCGTAAAGACCTTCTTTCCTTCTGCTTCTCCACTAGAGTCAATGAGAAGCCTCAGGGGAAGCTGTGTCAAGCCTCTGCTGAGGAGGAGCCAGTGATAAACTTACTGCATCCTCCTGAATTCACAGTTGTAGTGGTAGTGTGTGGCCAGGAGTTGTGCTGGTGAATTGCATGCTGCCAATAAATACCTTTCATGCTTTAAGTTTGCTCCCTTATGTTTTATGAGTGTCTTGGCTTAGTGCCATTAGAGCTGCCCCTCTGCTCTTAAGTTATGGGTTATATCTAGGGGGCAAAGGCAAGGGCCCCATAGCCAAGGAGCTCTCCTTGTCAGCATCACTTGTTGACACAATTACCTGAAATACAGTCACAGGAAAAGCATGGTTCCTCCCAGATAAAAACTCGAACAGGAACAGATGCCACTGATAACACCTGTATGCTCAAGGGGAACTCCAGCTCCCCAAAATGCATAAGCAATTCATTCCTCCTTGTGCTGGCTTCAGTGAATATGCCCCTAATGTTGTTCAGCTGGTGCCATGATGGAACTTCTGCTGAAATCAGATATGTTTCTGGGAAAAAAGAAAAATAAAGCACCTAGGACACTTAGTATTAAGTTGTGCAGGCTGAAAAAGCCTACAAGTCAAAATGTGCATGCCTCTGACTCAGGATTGGTTGGTCTGCCATGCCCTGGTTAATGCCAGCATGGTGTATGCAGTCAGGTGCCAATAGACTTGGGGGTTTATGCCTGTGCATTGCTGGGGTAAAGCTGATGGTGCAATTGCCTTTCTTTGCCATCTGCCAGTCTTATCTGGTAAAGATGGATCAAAACACAGCTTGAAGCCTGCATGATTTCTGTTAGCTAAAGTTCCCTGCCTCTTCCCAACAGCAGAGTCTTTGAGGGCTGTCTGAAACATTGAACCTATCTCAGTTGCAGCTTCTAACAACCTCCCTGGGCCACCTCTCTTGTTTGTTTGGAAAGGAGAGCCTAAGAGGCAGGGCAAACAAACAATGGCAAAGTGAGCAGCAGTCTGTGCAGGCACAGTTGTGGGCACATATTGCTTGTGCAAGAAGTCAGCCAAGGCAGTGGGTGAAGGAGGTGACAGAGCTTAGCATGTCCCCCACCATTCTGCTAGGCCTCCTTAGGTGCACTGTTGCACAGGGCTTGATGGGGTGAGGTTGGGTCTGAGGCATCCCAAAAGCAGCAGAATCCCAAAGGTCTCGAGGCCTCCAGTTCCTTTTTTCTTCTCAAGGTTGCCTTGTTGGGATCACCACACAGTCTGCAGGAGGGACTAAGTGTTTGGGAGGAGTTTTGCTGGGTGTTTCTGTTCTGCCCCTGCTACATGAGGCCACATTTCATGGGCTGCTTCTTGTACTTTCTACTGACATTTTATTCACTGTCAGTTCCACAAGGGAGATATTTCTGAGAACACTCCTCACTTGCATAGATTTTTTATTTTTTTATTTGATGAAAGAGGGGCAGTCTGCCTGTTGATATATCTGTCTGTCTCACATGATGAAAAATGCTAGTTGCTGTTCTGATGGCAAGGCACTCTTATTGATGCCAGTGGCATCTGGTGTCCTCGGGCCTCGCTCAGTTCGGGCTGAGCAGCTGGTCTGATAAACAAATCTGTACCCAATTCCAGTTTCCTGAATGGAAAAACACAGGTTCTTTGTAATGCATTGTAGTCACATCTGATCTCAGAGTGTCTGCGTGTCTCTCTTTCAGCAGAGACCAATTCCTCTCATGCACAGCTGCTTATCTAATGCTCTTCAGACTGGACTGTGCAATTGTTCCAACTACTAGAGGCACTGTCCCCAGCAGAGAGCCATAGCACCTCCAGAGCCCACTTCTGTCTTTCCCCTCAGCTTATTTGTCCCCTTGATCAGGCAGGATGCATGCAGCTCCTTGTGCTTCCAGCACTGTGTAGGCCATCAGGCTTTCCCCCCTGCCAAGCACACGGCTCGGGTCGATGTGCTTACCCATGTCAGGATAGCTGTGGCTGGCAAAGCCTTACTGCATCAAAGCAAAGCTGGTGTCCAGCTCTCCCTAAGCTTTTTGTACTAGCAGTCCCAGAGGAGGGAGAGGGGAATGAGCTGCAGGAGCTGAAAGACCCACACAGAGAGACAGTGACATATTTTGAGCATCATCTGTGGCAGCTGTATGTCTTTGACATGGAGCTAGAACAGACCAAGCTGCCTGCAAGGTGCAGAGCCAGCGGTGAAAGTAACTTATTTGTAACTTCTCTAGGTCAGTTTTCACCCTCCCAAGCAAGTGTGCCATTTACTGTACACAAAGAGACTAGTGAAAGGAGACTGATCCTGTCTACCAATAGCTCTCTGCAGCTTCAGATCTGAAAAGAGACAAAGCTGTAGAATTTTCTGGCATACTTTCATGACATGACCCAGAAATGTCCCCTGTCCTTGAATAAGTCTGAATTCTTGATTTTCTCTCTTTTTAACTCCTTCCCAACAACACTTCTTCTCATGGAGGTCTTGCCACTGGCTTTCAGAACACCCTTATTCTGTCACTGATGCTCTGCGTCCCAAGCAGGAGCTCTGTTGCGCTGGGCAATCCACCACATCCCAAAAAGAGGGGCCAGCATGGTGCTCCACCACAGCAGCACAATTTCTCAGTAATGCAATAACTGAGAACAGGCTGCAGCTGCTGGCACAAGCCTCCCATGTGTAAGCACAGTGCACTGTGGTAGTGGATCAGCCTAGACAAGTCTTATCTGCAGATTAAATGATTCAGTGGTCCTTACCTAATAAGTGAGGAATTTGTGCCTGCACCCTGACGCTGCATCTAAATTTATGCACTGCAGTTGGGAAAGGAGCTTAGATTTGTTCAGTTCTCTTCCTGAAAAAAAAGGAAGCAGTTTTCTCTACAAGTAAATCCACGTAGTCCCCAGGGACTGACTGCAACAGTAGTTTCGTCTTCTCTTTAAAAGCTGGGGGAAAAAACAAAAGTTTCTTCCTTCCCTGATCTTTTTGCATCTTTGCCTCTTCCTCCTCCTACCTGCTCCAAGCAACAGTTAAGTTGGTTGTTGTGGCCTCTTAGATAAAGAGCTCACAGGAATCCCCTGATTGTCCCTCCATTTCAGATGTTCTTTTGATCTAACTCAGCAACATGGAAAATTACAAGCCACTCAAACTTTTGAGCAGAACTGGGGAAAGGTTTTTGGTTTTTTGTGGTGTTTGGGCTTCAGTTGTGTTTTCTTTTGGGGGGGGGTTGTTTACTGGGGGGTAGGAGGTGATGATTATGGGGATAGTTAACAGGATTCTTATGAAGATGGAGATGGGGACAAATGGAGGCTTGGAAGAAGCCTGCCCTCTTTAAAATTTAGCCTCCCTAGAGCTTTGAGCTCACAACAGCAGTCCAGAGTAGCGGTGTCATTTGGGACTAAGGCTAGTACCTCTGTGTTTCCCAGTCCAGGCACTGAGAAGTTGCCAGTGGCAGCTCTCAGATAGCAAAGCAAAGACAGTTTCCCAAGTTGAAAATCCAATCATCTTTCTCGTGTTTGGAGTCACTGGAGCGAGACGACCTGAGTCATGCCTGTGGCAGCTTGGCTGGAGGGATAGTTGCATAGCAGAGTGATGGCTCAACTCACAGAGCAGAGATTTCCACCCCTGCCAGGGAGACACTCACTCAGAAAAAGTCAGAGTGCACACAGAGAAGGCAAGCAGGCAACATGCCTGCACAGCTCCACTCTGCTTTGGCCAGGGAGCTTCTGGTGAGTTGGATGAAGGATGTGTGCAGAGCATCCAACACTGTCCTGCATGACATTCTGATCCCTAAACTGGAACAATATGGAATTTGATGGATGGACCACTCATTGAATAAGGAACCTGCTGGATGGTCACACCCAAAGAACTGTTATCAGTGGCTTAGTGTCCAAATGGAGATGTGTGACAAGTGGTGTTCCTCCAGGGCTGGTACTCGGACCAATGCTGTTTAACATCTTGGTTGGTGACGTGGACAGTGGAATCGAATGCACCCCTAGCAAGTTTGCTGATGACACCAAAATGTGTGGTGAAGTCAACAGGGATGTGGGAAGGGATGCCATCTAGAGGGACCTTGACAAGCTTGAGAAGTGGACTCATGCAAACTGCATGAAGTTCAACAAGGCTAAGTGCAAGGTTCTGCACCTGGGTCGAGGCAATACCAGCACTAATAGAGGTTATGAGGAGAAAGGATTGCAGATAGCCCTGAGGAGAGGGACTTTGGGGGTGGTGGTGGACCAGAAGCTCAACATGAGCCGTCAATGTGTGCTTGCAGCTCAAAAAGTCATCTGGGTCCTGAGCTCCATCAAAATAAGCATAGACAGCCAGTCAAGGGAGGTAATTCTGCCCCTCTACTCTGCTCTTGTGAGATCCCACCTGGAGTACTGTGTCCAGATCTGGAGTCTCCAGCAGAAGAAGGTCATGAAGCTCCCAGAGCATGCCCAGAGGAGAGCCACTAAAATGATCAGAGGGCTGGAGCACCTCCCCTAAGAAGACAGGCAAGAGAAGTTGGGGTTGTTCAGCCTTGAAAAATGGAGGCTCCAAGGTGACCTTGTAGCAACTTTCCAGTATCTGAAGGGGGCCTACAGGAATGCTGGGGTAGGGCTTTGTGCATGGGTTTGTAGTGAGAAAACAAGGGGAAGTGGTTTCAAACTTGAGGAGGGGAGATTTAGGTTAGACATTAGGAAGAAATTCTTTAATTTGAGGGTTGTGAGACAGTGGAATAGGTTGCCCAAGGACGTCGTGGCTGCCCTTCCCTTGAAGTGTTCAAGGCCAAGTTGGTTGGGGCCTTGAGCAACCTGGTCTAGTGGAAGGTGTCCCTGCCCATGCAGGGGGTTGGAACTAGATGATCTCTAAGTACCCTTCCAACTTAAACCATTCTATGATTCTATGAATCTGTGACTGGGCTGCTTGGCTTGTGCAGTAAGATGTTCCCCCCAAGGAGAGCACTTGGTGACCAATACTAACTCCCTTTTGATATCCCCAAATTCCTCTTCTTTTTTCCTCCACACAAAAGCTGTGTAGCCCCTTTCTCTTTCCTGATCCTTGAAAAGTTCATTCTCCTTTCAAGTTCCTTTAAGTTCCTAAAGTCCTCTAGGTCCCATTGGTGTGGGAAGGAAAATTTGCTGTAGGAGCAGGTAAATAATGGGACCCATCTGATCTGGAGAGTCAAAATTAAAAAGGTTCTGAAGAGTTTGATGTCTGGTTTGAAAAGCTGGTAAGTTTCTATCCCTCTTATTCCGAGTTTAGCCTGAAGCACAGCTACTGCTTTGGACAGCAGGGTTGATTTTTTTTCCTCTTTTGTGCTCTCTGTATTGATAACTTTTTAAACTGCTTTTTCTGTGGTTTCCTAGCGGTATATGTCATCTATGAGTGAAAAATGGTAAAAGCTCAGTATTCTGACCATGATCATCATTAGTACCCCCAGCTGAGCACGGATGACCACCACACTCCTCAGCATTTGATGCCTCTTGTTACGAAATTGTTTTCCCTCTGTCCGACAGCAAGCGTGGCCCAGCGGCACCCAGCAGATCCTGCTCCCCCCCGCCTGGCAGCAGCTGACCGGGGTGGCCACCCACACTTCTGTCCAGCACGCCACCGTCATCCCAGAGTCCATGGCAGGAACCCAACCGCTGGCAGATTGGAGGTAAACTGGTGGCACTCGGAGGTTCCCTTGAAGGTACCCAGCGGTACTGGTGGAGGCACGAGGGTGGGAGGGATGGGGTCCTGCAGGGCTGCAGAAGCCAAGAAGAGAAGCGTAGGGAGGCTGCTACCTGCCACTGTCCGTCTGGTGGCTACGGGCAGCTTCTCCCGTAGCTTCTAGTGAGGCCACAGCTTGAGTCCTGTGTCCAGTTCTGGGCCCCTCAGTTCAGGAAGGAGATTGAGGTCCTGGAGCAGGTCCAAAGGAGGGCAACCAGGCTGGTGAAGGGACTCCAGCACAAGTCCTGTGAGGAGAGGCTGAGGGAGCTGGGGGTGTTCAGCCTGGAGAAGAGGAGGCTCAGGGGAGACCTCATCGCTCTCTACAACTCCCTAAAAGGAGGCTGGAGCCAGGGGGGGGTTGGGCTCTTTTCCCAGGCAACTATCAGCAAGACAAGAGGGCATGGTCTCAAGTTGTGCCAGGAGAGGTTTAGGTTAGATATTAGAAAGAATTTCTTTACAGAGAGGGTGATCAGACATTGGAATGGGCTGCCCAGGGAAGTAGTGGATTCTCCATCCCTGGAGATATTTAAAAAGAGACTGGATGTGGCACTCAGTGCCATGGGCTGGTAACCACAGGGATAGTGGTCAAGGGTTGGACTTGATGATCTCTGAGGTCCCTTCCAACCCAGCCAGTTCTATGATTCTGTCCTCGAAGCCATGCCCGCAGCACTCCCTTCAGTCGATTCTCCTGAGGGGAATCGGGAGCCCTAGGGGCCCTGGAGGAGGGCACCTCAGTGGGATCCTGCGAAGGAGCTGGAGCCGGCCGGAGGGCCGCCGGTTGCGTGCTAAACGCGTGCCCGTCTCCTCCCTTTGCAGAAACACCCACGCTCACGGCAGCCATTACAACCCCATCATGCAGCAGCCGGCGCTGCTGGCCAGCCACGTGGCTCTGCCCGCCGCCCAGCCCGTCAACGTGGGTGTTGCTCACGTCATGCGCCAGCCGCCCACCGCTGCCACCAGCGCCAGGAAGAGCAAGCAGCACCCCTCGGCACCCCGGTGAGTGTCCGGGCCGTGGCCTCGGTCGTGGCGTTGAGGAGGCAGGAGGCCCTGCCTCGGGTGGGTGTGAATGCAGCCATGCACCACGGGCACGCCGATGAGGGCGGTGGGAAAGTTTCTTCCACCACCCGCTGGTGATGAGATGGTGCTTTTTGTTGAGTGGGTTCTTTGCTGTTTTGCCTCTCTCGCACCCAGGTCAAGAGAGTGGGGTGTAAGAGGGAGTCAGGCACACTGTATACCCCATAAGCTTTGTTTTGTCTGCGAGTTAGTGGCTGGGGTGGGTGCAGGGTGGGAGACTCAGGGCCTGTTCATACAGCTCCATATGCTGCTGTGATTACCTAAGGCCTTGCAGTCACCATAATTAAAAATGTAACAGTGTTCTCAGGCCAGTGTGGTGCAATGCCTGGTTGCCAGACCTTCCCACATCATCTCAAAGTGCTCCTGAGGTGCAGTGTCTGCATTTCCACAGGGTAATTGGTGGACCTCCGGGGTAACCACATCTCCAGGAACATGTACCTGGTGTGTGCACACAAGATGCGCCTTTTCAAAAGCAGTGGGATGACCACCTCTCTTCTGAGCTTTAAGGCCACATACAGTGGAGAAGTCGGGTGGCTTTACACCACCTTCAAGCTCTCTAGCTCCTAATGTAGGTGGTTGGCCCCTATCCTCAACAGTACACACCCACAGCAGATGTCCAGTCTGGTCATTTCTAATCATGGCAGCATAAAACAAGGATCATTTTATAACAGCATCTCATACAGGAACGGTCCCTAGACACCTGAATCTATCAGCTCTCAGCAGAACTATTTGGCTCTGCAAGGAGGAGACTGAGTTTTGGTTCATGCTATGTAATGTGGCACAACTCAAACTGTAGGATGGTTGTGGTGCCTGTCACAGCCCCGTGATCTTGCCTAGAGGACAAGGCTATTTAAGATGTATGTGTAGCTGTTCTGGGGAAAGTCCTCTGGGCTGTGAAACTAGCGCATTTCTTTAAAAAACACAAAAATCCAAAACAAAACAAGCCAGTTCAGGGGAGAGAACCAAAATGGGTCACCACATGTGCAGCAACAAAAACAGAGGAGCTTGTGGTTTTCCTGGGTGACTGGACCAGGGCCAGAGGAACTCTTAAGTTCACAACCAATTTGACTCTAGTTAAGAGGCCACTATTTAAATCCTTCCCATTTATGTGCTCTCTAATGTTGCATTTACTTTGGGTGGGCTCCAGCTGTCTTAGTCCATTCGTAATGCAGAGCAGAGGCAGCTATGTCCCCAGCAAGCCAACAAAAGAGAGCAGCCCTGTTGCAACCAGTGCCTGTGCAGGGCCTCCCTTTCCCCTTCCCTCTGCTGGGGCAAAGTGGCAGCATCTAGGCAGAACTGGCCACTTTCAGAGCAACTGTGTTTTTACAGCTTCATTAATCGTCATGCTTTGGTAGCCAAATGAGGAACTCTTCTCCTTTGGAGATGAGGGTACTCCACGATGCTCATTGGTATTCAAAAAGCACTGCAAATGCTACCGTGCAGCATTTGTTATGCAAAAGACCCTCTATAAGTTGGTATAGTGCTATACTTCCAGAATGACTTCCTTTTGATGGATGCCACCTATTCCTTTTGTTAGCTTTCAAGCCAAGCTTAAAGGGGCAGCCCAGGCCCCAGGGTAGAACAAAGCCAGAACTTTTGTCTTTTTCCTTTTTGAATCTGCAAGTGTTCTGCAATAGGCAGAAGAAATAACAAGAAATACAAGGAAGAAAGAAGATGTGGGAAATGAGTGAAATAGGCTTTAATCACTGTAAATATTCTCACCTGCAGATCTGTGCTGCACCGGTTGATAGACAGGTTCTGTGTTCAGATCCCTGGTCCAAGTGGGCCCTTTTCAACTACTAGGCAGGGATGCGGGAGCAGGGAGACTGGGGGGAAAAAACAGGACTTGGGAATGCCTTTCTACTACATTTAAAAAATACTGTTCTTTTCTTTCTGATTTATATATGCTATATCTGCTGCCTCACGTGGGAATGAAATGGATCTGATTACGTCCTCCCATGTATGTGCTCTCATCCATGGTACTCCACTGTCCTAGAGGATGAAGCATTGAGCAGGAAATGTTAGTTGAAAAGATTCTTTAACTGAAAATTAGGTTTTCAATGAAGAGCAGTGTTCCTGATAAATGTTGTTTTCTACAACAAATTCTAATTTTACCTTTAGCTTTCTGCAGCCAAAAGATACCTGGTTGTTATGTATCCATCACAAGAGAAAGAGGTGATCATTGGTGTCCTTCCTTCTGCAACAGCCATACTGTGCCCACCTGTGTTTTGTATATCTGAGCTGGGTGACTCTGCCTCCCAGTGCAAACTCCTGAGAGGGAGCATTTTTCATTCGGAAATTTCTAGGGAAAACAAAATGGTGGTTTTTATTAGAAGAAACTACTTTTCAGCCAATTATATCACTAAGTCCTGTGAGGCACTCTGTCCTCGGAAGAGGTGACTGGACCCCACAAATCTGTGCCACTGAACCAGAGGCCAGGGATCCAAAGCCGGGGTGACGGGCAGCCTAAGCAAACGGGGTTCTAACCGACTGACCGCCTTTCCCATTCCCAGAAACGCATCCACCTACGAAGTTTCATCCTCTCAATCCATCAGCTCGCCTCAGCGGTCCAAACGAGTGAAGGAGAACACCCCTCCCCGCTGTGCCATGGTGCACAACAGCCCTGCCTGCAGCACCTCCGTCACCTGCGGCTGGGGCGACGTGGCCACCAGCACGACGCGGGAGCGGCAGCGGCAGACGATCGTCATTCCCGACACCCCGAGCCCCGCAGTGAGTGTCATCACTATCAGCAGCGACACAGATGAAGAGGAGGAGCAGAAGCATGCACCCACCAGGTGAGCAGTGGTTCTCTGCTTTTCTCTGCGTGCAGGAGAAATGGAGGCAGAGCTGGAGCACCCCAGGAGCTGCTGAGGTGTCCCAGGAGTTATGGTTGGGTCTCATCACCTAGGAGAACTTTTGTTTGAGAGGAAAAATGGTGGCGAGGCTGAAATACTAACTCAGGGCTCTGAAAACTTAAGTGATGTTCCCGGCTGTGCTGTGCATTTACTGTGTGACCTTGGAGATCTGTAGTAGTCTCTCTGTGCTGTTGTTTGTGTAAGAGGAAATGTCTCAAAGTTTCTGTCTTTTCTGTCTCAAAGAACTGTTGAAAGGAGACTTTACAGACCTATGGTAATGAGCACCTTTAAGTTATATAGCTATTTAAAACAACGACAAAAGAAGGGGCTTGGGAGGAAGGTAGCCCAAAATTGTCCTTTAGCTTTCCAAGTGATCCAGGTATCCGTAAAGAGCATCAAATGACAGGTTCCATATGTGCTGTTTTCTGTAAAAGGTCCCAAGAATGGCTAATGATTCTGTCAGAAACATTCAATAATGGTAAATACCTTGCAAGGGGTTTTCTCAGTTCTGGTTGTGTTGCCTAAACATCCCTGAACTATTGTCTTAAGTGGCAGAAACTGATGGCTCTTTCATTGACTGCAGGTGGGTGACTGAGCCTGGCCTCCAAGACTTGAGACACCTGAGTAAACAGTGTGGCCTAAACCATCTGTGACTGCTGGTCTTCTACTGTGGATTAGAGAGAAGTCCTTAATTTTCTAGGAGTTCATCCCTTTTCATCAGAGGCACATACTCTAGGTTTCCCATCTGATGCCAGTCTCTCTGCTTTAAAAGTTGTAGAGAAATAGCCTTGCAAACAGATTAATAATTCTAGCATCTTTAGGTTGATGACTGAGCAACGAGCTTTTTAATTTGAGCCCTCCAGTATTGTCATAAGAGAACTATTATATTTTTTTTTTTATGTAGGAGATGCTCCACAGCCAATTCTCCTTTAATCATTGGAGATACATATCTATATCTCCGCATCTCTGCACTGTGGTGATAAGTGGAGCTGTGCAAATGTGCACAGAACAGATGAGATGCATTTAGCCTCAAGGATCTACAAATCTGTAAAGAGGAGTCATATGACTCAGGCATTTAGGGCTGAAATTCCTACCTGCCTCTCAACAGCCACCATTGCTTCCTGCTCTCCATCTCCTCTACCAGTGAGCCAGAGCTCAGTTCCCCTTATGTGCAGACTTGCCACAGGTTATGCCATGGTTATGCAGAAAACTAAAGTTCTGATGTTGGGCAGCATGAAGAGAACAGGTACCTCAAGGGTCGTGGGAGCTGGAAATCTCAATGGCATGTGTCATTGCAAGCAGGTTTACCCATGCTGCTGGTCCCAGGCTTCAAGGAATCACATGCAAATACTTCTACTTACTACCTGGGTATCATCTTGGGTCTAGAGGCAGGGGCAGGGAAGGAAGAGCTGGGCTCCTGCAGCCACTTCTGCTAAAGGTTGTCTCTTCCATCTCTTCTTTGCACCCATCTGACCAGTTTCTTCACTCAGCACCTCTCTGTGGAGACAGACAGAACAACATTCTGAAAAATGCCTGTAAATCAAGTTGGGAATTTGGGGTATTTAAATATTCAGGCAAGGTCTGAGTAGGGTTTAGGAATGTTGTCCCAGGAGCCAGACTTACATAAACAAACTGGCTTTGATATGACTAAAGCATATTCAGGACACGTTCCTGCCTGGGATCAGATCCCTGGCTACTTTTTGTATCCATATGGCATATCTATATAGAGTGCCAGAGCAATAGCATTCCTGGAAGGCCAAAGTTTAAGATCTAGATTTAATTTCTGAACCATGTAGAGATACTTCGCACAGATACAGGCTGTTCTTGGGCACCTTTTGGAATTGCCTGTGCAGATGTAAGCAAAGCACCTGAAGAATTAAGCCTAGAGAGCGTTAGTTGGAAAACAGCATGTCTAGAATGAAAATTTTTGGTTAAAGTCTCCAGGAGAATGATAGCAGCTTGCTCAGAGCCTTTTGACCTGGACATATCTAAGACCAGATTCTCAGCTGGAATAAGAATGTATCTTCCAGTCAAGGAAGCCCCATCAGCATTTAATGCCAATGAACTTCCCTGTTTCCAAAGCTGAGGTCTGTTTCATTGAAAACATCACATTTAGGAAAGTACCTCCAACTTTTCTTACATACTTTCTTGGCTCTAAGAAAAATGAGAGTAACAGTGAATTATGTGCCTTTCTGTAATCAGTGCCCAAATATTCAGGATCTGAGTCTAAAACTGTGCACAGAATGCATTGTCTTGCTGATATTCATACAAATACTACCCTGTTGGGCAATAGCTGTGGTACGAGGGTGAAAAATAAGGAATAACTTGAAGCACGTGATTGGTCACGTCCTAACAATATTAGCATTCTCTAGCTTAGAAAACAGAAATCATACAGCACTTGACAGATCAAAGTTAATTACATGATCCCAACTTATCTGTAGCAGTGATGTCTTTGCATTCACTGGTGCTGGATCAGCTCCTGAATTTGCCACAGCACTTCCTTTTCCTATTTTCTGTGAGACTGGAAATTTCTCTTTGACCCATGAGGCTAAAAATTGTTATTAAAGCTACCTATGGCTGTGAGAAGTAGTAGCTCCTTTGACGATGAAAGGAGTTCACAAGTCTCAGTTTAAGAAGGACTGGTAATGCTGATAAAATATGACACTGCTGATGCAGTGAAGAAGCCCTACAGCTTGGATTTACTTCAACAGAAAAGCCTCTCTGTAATACCAGAGCAGCAAAGAGAGCTTTTTGTAGCACAGGGGATACAACTTTTTTATTGGTGAAAGAAAAATCTGAAGAATTCAGTGTTATATAGGCAGAATTTTCCTGTTTCTAATGAAAAGCACAGATGTTCAAGTAGGATGTTTATGAAATGCCAGCTGACCAGGCAAGCAGGACAACACGTTGCTTGTTCTTTGCTCACATGTGTTTTTCCCGTGTTAATGAGCCTATCGTGGTGTAATCTTTTTAAATCAATAGTAATCTGAAAATGTAGGGCTCCTGTTGGGTGAAGGTGCTGGGGAGGTGGTGGAGGGTGGGCTCTGAGGGACCTGCTCTATGGAGTCTTGTCTAACGGGGCCCCAGCCCCATGCCTGGGGTGAAATCACAGCTGAGGGACCTCAGTTACAGCTTGGTAGGGACAGTCCTCAAAGAAATGGTCAGAGATTCCTGATTAAAAGATTTGGTTTGTTAAACCCAAGGCTTTTTGTAGGCCACATTTCAGTTTTAATAGTAATATCCCCAGTACAGTGAAACCTGGGGAAGATTCAAGACTGCCAGAAGGTTTAATAAGGGGAAGAAAGCATTAGGTGATCAGATAATTAAGGGGAAGACTTCTTTTTTCTGGCTTAATGGAGTGGATTATTCTTCTTCCAAAATGTAAGGAAGCAAATTTTGAAACAGTCAACATAAAAAGGGAACATTTTTTCCAACCAAAACTGTTTTTACCTGGTTTCTGATGCCCACAAGGTTTTGCATGTGACATTTCGCCCCATAGAACAGTTGAAAAAAATTGTGTATAAAAAGCATTATATGGACAGGAAACAGTATTGTGACCCTGTTTATTTATCACCAGTGAACTTCTAGACAGTCAGTTCAGAATCCTTTACAAAAAGACTCTATAGGCCAAAGTGATTTTTGCTGTTCTGCTGTTATTTATTCTGGAAAGAATTTAGGTTTAACTATTACCTGTAAAGCACTGAAAAGAGTAAAAACAGAGCACAGACTTGATATTTTTCTTATAAACTTATTCTTCTTAAGTTTCTCTCCTGGCTCTAGCAAGAAAGTGAGGCAAACAGACAGACCAACAGCTCAGTTGCAGAAATCAGAGCACATACTCAGCAAGTAGTAGGGGTTAGGTACTCCCTAGTATGCAACTTTACAAGGTGCAGTTGTTTAAACATAAATTCTCCCTTGAATAAATGTTTCTGAAGCTTGGAAGTGGAGAAAAACAAAGCAACAACTTAAAAGGCAGAGCAAAGAGGTGCAAGTGCACCCTGGGGTAGCTAAATTGTGTCTGGGAAGGAGGCACAGCACACATGGTCCTGCAGGAGTCATGCATAGGGCTGTGCTGGCTGTGCAGTGAAGGGTATTGTTATTGTTATTATTATTATTTATATATATTTACTATCCATGGCCATGGACAAGGGCCATCTCACAGAGCATGGCAGGAGGAAGGGGTAGAAGGAAAGGCAGTGGAGGTGGCTGCTGTGGTGTTACCCAGATGACTTCCCACCCAAGTAATGACTGCAGGAGTCAAGAAAAACATTACTACTTTCTTGAAACAATACAGTGATGGCCTTGAGACATGTGGTTTTGAGGGTGCTTCCACCCCAAAGAGGCAGGAGAGCCCCTCACTTCCCCACTGCCTGCTCTGCTTGCACTGGTATCATATGTAGCACATCTCCAGCTTGGATTTCCAGGGATCCTCACAGTAATCACTGCCCTCATAGTCTGAGATTGAGGTCTCTAATCATTTGCTTTACCAGGTAAAACTGCCCATTGTCAAGTGCCAGCAACCCTGAGGGAAAGTTCATAGGGAACCAGCTATTAGATGGTTTGATCAGTCTTTCACCCCTAGACTCAGGTCAGATGATCAATTTGCACATCAGGACTACTAGACCTCCACCAGGGTTTCCAGTGGCTCCACCCTGCCCAGGCATACTTTGCCATCTTTCAGGTCCTAGTGTGGACACTTCACACCCCATCTCCCTGGCCTGGTGGTGTGGGGAAGGTATCATAGAATCATAGAATCATAGAATCCTAGGGGTTGGAAGGGACCTCGAAAGATCATCTAGTCCAACCCCCCCTGCCAGAGCAGGGCCACCTAGAGTACATCTCCCAGGAACGTGTCCAGGCGGGTTTTGAATGTCTCCAGTGAAGGAGACTCCACAACCCCCCTGGGCAGCCTGTTCCAGGGCTCTGTCACCCTTACAGTAAAAAAATTTTTTCTAATATTCAACTTGAACCTCCTATGCTTCAATTTACACCCATTATCCCTTGTCCTATCACTGGTCACCACTGAGAAAAGCCTTTGCCTGGGGCTTCTCACGTGTCCTGAGCTCCCACCTCAGCCCGTGTGCATCACCTTCATTGCACCAGGAACTTTTGGGATGGCTCCTGACATGCAGACCTGCTCGACTCCTTGGTCTGTGTTTCAAGACAAATCAGGGGGATAGTCAGCATGGCTGTGGGCTCTGGGTATGGAGGCTTCCTGGGCAAGAAAACCTTATCACAGCTGTCATGTGGGCATCCCACATGAGTAACTGCCTCATTGGCTGTCTTTACTGGTAGAAAATTCTTGCAGGGTTGTTTTGTTTTCTTAAGGTTGTAAAACCATACAGTGTAGCCTCTATGTTGAGACTCACCTTTAAAACTGAGTGTGAGCTGATGCATTTTATGAATTCATCTTATTACATTGTAGCAGTGGTGATGGAGCCTGCTTCAGAGGACTTTCCCCTTGTGCACAGAAATGGCTGGCAGGCACAAACCCGGTGTTTTTGCCAGCTTGCTGATGTGTGTGTGTGAGGGTCAAAATACCATTTGTAACTCTCTTTTGACATCCAGCCTATTGTGGCTGTGATATGCTGTGCATAGTAATGCACTGACTCTGCATAGCAATACATTGACTAACCACAGTCATCTGGTAAAAAGATTGCTGCCTACCATCTCCAGAAGACACTGACATGCAACTAATACTTAAAATAACAAGAGATAAGACAGTAGCACTCTCAGCCAGCCTTCAGCAGCAGAACCTTTACAACCTCCTAAACAGTACAGTACATATGACTTAAATAGCTGCAGCACATGCTGCACAGCCTAATAAAATGGCCTCAGTGTAGTACCTGATAAATATTTCTTGCCATCATAAATACACAAATTATGAGAGCAGATTAACAGGTTGGGATGAAGGCTGAGCTAAAGAGAGGGGTGCATGTCCTCAACATTGAGCTATGCATCACATAAGATTTCAAGGTGAAGAGAACAATTGCAGTCATAGTGTGAGGTTTTTGTTGACCAACCCTCTTCTTTCCTAGAATAGATGGATTAGTCTGAAGCAGCACACTAAAAAAGTTGAATGTTACTAAGTTTTCTGAAACCTAGAACTAAATTTTTGTCATGTGATGTAATGCTAACATGCCATGGTATACATGCACACCAGTTCAAAGGCAGAGCTGTGGAAGGGGTGCCACCTTCTCCCAAACCAGAAGGTCATCTTGGTGATCTTGAGAGCATAGAGTCTTGGTTGCTATAGCATCAGCCACACAGAAAGGTGTCTGTCACTGTGGGTGAACCACATGCTGAAGAATTGCCCCTACTAGACTCCATTTTTCTGGGATTCTGGTGTAACTTGAGATATTCAGAAAAAAAAAATCCCGTTCATATGATACTAGCACATACTGAGTTTTTGATCTGGGCCTTCAGCAAGTAAAAATCATCTCAAGTTGCACTGTTATATATGAGCTGATGTCCCTGTCTTATCCTTGGCTATTCAGATGGTTTCAATGCTTTAATACCTAACTCAGCATCTTCTTTTCCTCTCTTCCTCACTCTTCATTCTCAACATCTCTTTTTGCCACCTTTCTACTAACAGTATCTGAGATGCCCACCTTAATTTCTTGCCCTGGGCCTGTGCACAAACTATCTTCTTTCTTCCACCAGACTTTTCCCTGAGATCTTCCCTTGCTGTGGGGAATAGGGACCCACTTCCATCTCTCCGCTGTGCACTCACAAGACTGGTATATGTCAGGGACACATGCTGACTCCCAACACTACTAAATTACCTATGCTGCTGCTACTGTGCTTGCAGGAGGGAAAGCAATTACCAGACTTGAAGTCAGCTTAATGGGAGGGGGGACAAGACTTTTAATAGCATTTTTCTGTGTAAGCACAAACATCCCCAAAAGCTGTGGCTGAGTTATAGGAATACAGTAGGCTTGCTGAGTAGGCGAGTTCTGTGTCAACAGGTAAAAGCTCTCTGTCCTGATACTTTGTGAGCAGGGAAGGTGATGATACATCAGCTGGGACCTCACTCAAGTAGCTCCTGCATTACAGTGGGGTGGGGAGAGCAGCTGAGCCCTCAGAGAGAGCTGGAAGGAGCACAGTTGCTGACTAGCAAGAAGCCTTGTAGAAGGGGAAGCTCTAGCTCTTCAAAGTTGAATTTTCAACACCCCCCCATTTTGGCTTAACGTGTATCTCTTAAGGCTTAAGACTCAACCAGTTTTCAGCCTGAGTTGGGCCTTTGATGCTTTTGGAATTCCCACTGTTTATCTCTTGGGCAGGCTGGGGTACAGCAGCTGCCAAGCTCTGGGCAACGTGAGTAGTCCTGACTGACTTCCCTGACTGCTTTGACATTAACCACAGTCATTACCTTTCCAAAAGACAAAAATCCATCTGGTTTTGGTGGGACTCCTCATGTGCTTGAAATTATGCAGCCCAATGAATCAAGGGGCTACTGGCTTAGTTCCTAATCCTGCAAATATTTACCGTGTGCTTTAGCTCTGTTACTGGAATAGTGCAGCTGATTTTGGTGGATGACACATACTGGTAGTGCACAGCATTTGCATATGGCCTGGCAGGACCAGAGCTGTGGTCCTTCTCAGTTTCCTATCCACAAAATGAGTTTAATGTCCTGCTGTGGTCCCTTTCTCTGGAAAGGCTTGGGTTTTGGGTTGCTTGTTTCTTCAACCAAACATATTTTCTTCATTTTCTTACTGTAACCAAGGAGCTACAAGCCTTGGAAGGAGAAGACTCCTCATGGTCACTACTTTGACAAGCCCTCAATCAAACTGGTGAAAAATATGTCCTTTCTAAAAAAAAATAGCACAAATTACACTGAAAAATACTTTTTCAGTTGATAGCTAAGCCTTCCCATGTCAAGTGTCAGCCAAAAGCCAGTATTTCCAGTTCAGCAGCTTAGCCACTTACGTAAGGAAGAGACTGTAAAAGAATAGCTAGACCTTATCACTTGTCAAAAAACTCTTTAGTGACTTGATTTTTCTTTATAAAATGTAATAACTGTCAGAGGTAGAGAATATATATCTCTTCCCAACTGGCAGCCAAAGGTAACTGCAAATGGCAAGCAGCATGGATGCTCATAAATGTGTGATTACAGGCATTTCTGCTGAAGGGAGAGAGGAATATTGATGCAATATTCGTCATTTTTATTGGCTTAATATTCTTCTTTTGTAGCACCATATCCAAACTGCTACATCTTTCTTCACATAAGTAGTTGTCCATCTAAGATGCTCTGTTGCTCTTTCCATTTCTAATCCAACACTTTCCAGCTCCTTGTGGAAAGCCAGGGTGCAAGGGTTTGTTGCATATACCTTCCCCATCAAAAAGATCCCTGCCCCTGCAGGGATTGCTTTCACCTTCCAGATTGCTGTGCAAGAGCTTCCCCTCCTCCTCTGTCACCTGCCCTGTTTTGTGTGTCCATGCTTTAGTGTAGCAAGGGCCTCTTGAGACGTACTTTTCACTGTGCAACATGGTCTTTTGTCCTCTTTGGGGCAGACCAGAATCCTGTGATGGTAGCCAGAGGAAAGTCTGTGTGATAGTAACTTGTTTGTAAATGCAGCACCTCAAGACATACTTTAATGTTGGAGGAGATGATAGCTTCTCAGTGACAAGTCTCAGGAGCAAGGTGCTTGTGAGTGCTGATGGGAGTGACTTCGGGACAGACAAGTTGAAGGGAACCCACCAGTGCTCCTTCAGCACTGCGAAAAACAAATAAAGCAAAATAATGTCCTTGGAAGGACATTCTCAGTATCTCCTCTGCCTTTCCTTAGGTAATACATGGTGCTGAGACCAGGGGGAAAAAATGACTCTATCACAGACTAAGACCAGATAATCAGGTGTTTCCTGGAGTGGACCAGCCAGAGTGAGAGAACAGAGAGGAGGTTCCATGGGAAAGGGATCTCTCTCTTTTTTAACGTGCACGCTCAAGAAATTAAGAGATGGATTCCTTTTTCTCCATGGTATTTCTGTTCCTGTTGGGGCTGTTTCCACCATTAAGCCTAATTACTTAGCTTTTTATGTGCTATCCATTTCTTTTCATCATTTTAAAAACTTCAGTTGCCATAACAACATAATGCAATCAGTGAAACATAGCAGCTATTTTCTGTAGTCAAGGTCTGTGCACTGTCAAGGATGTGAGCCATTTAAGCAAAGCTTCACCATCCCCCTTCTTCTGTCCTCTTTCTCACTCTTTTCCCCCTAAACAAGCTCATAGCAGGAAGGAAAAACTATCAGGAATAATTAGACACAACAGCAGAGCAAATCCCAGTCGTACTCATGCAGTCTAGTCTAATGAATTTCTAGCACTAATCTTGGAAGTGTTGATGTTCCTTTTTAATCACTTTTTTGATGTCATAGATAGAGTAGCTGCAGCAGGACCTTGATAACCCATGCTGGAGTCAGGAGACCAAGTGGCTATTCAGATAAAGAAAACTGAAAGCTTTACCTACTTTGCTCATTTTTTCTTCATCTGTTCCTCAGCTTCAAATGCTTATTGAGAATATATGCCCATTGTACCGTGTTCGTAAATAGAACTGAGTGTATTTTGTAGATTCATCATGAAAAGTCGTAGCATCTATTATTAAATCATTGCTGGAAGGCTGGGAGAAACCACCACGTTTTTGTGTGGGTGGTGAGATTTGCAACAAAGCATAGTATAACTGCTGGGTTTCCACTGCACACATATATAAAAAGCAGTCTGAAAATAAATCTGGCAGTCTGGATCAGTGCTATTCTAAGCAGTGTGAATATAAGATCTGTGCACAATGTCTCCCTCACTCCTTGACCTCCATGAAGACTTTCCTGGAATAGCAATGAGTGAGTTTTGAAGCCAGGGATTTGGCTGGAGCAGCCTCTCTCTATCTGGCAGAGAACCGAAGGGTGTGCTCTGCCTCTGTGGAGCTAGGCTGCCACCGGCAGACTTCTGGTGCCTTCCGAGTCACTCGTTGCCCATTCACACTCTCCCCTTGTGTGCTTGTGTTTCAGCACCTTGTCCAAGCAAAGGAAGAACGTCATCAGCTGCGTCACCGTGCACGACTCCCCCTACTCCGACTCCTCCAGCAACAACAGCCCTTACGCCGTGCAGCATCGTGCGGGGCAGAGTAACGGGAACACCTACGACACCAAAGGGGTCCCAGAGACTCACTGCAGTGGGAACCCCCGAACGATCATCGTGCCACCACTGAAAACCCAGGCCAGTGAGGTGTTGGTAGAGTGCGATAGCCTGGCACCAGGTAAATTGCACCTCTTCCGTCAAGAAAATGAGTAAGAAATAAATGGTTTATCTTGGAAGAATCTCATTGTTCGGTTTCATTTTGTTTGTTTGTTTGTTTTGTTTTCCAAAGAAACCGTGCTCCTGCCCTTCTCTCAAGTGACACATCTGTTCTTGGGAGCCATATGGCATTGTTTATGTGCCCTGGTACACTCAGGAGTCACGGGGGCAAGGTCCCAGTTACTTCTGTACAAACCCAAGAACAGAATGCAGCCTTTAGCTCAACATTTGACATAAATGCAAGTGTGAACATTTGCTACCTTGCCTTTCCATAGGTGTACTTTAAAACGGGTAAGAGATTGAAAACACATATGCATTTTCATCCTAACTTGTTGACGTTTCTGGGAAGAACCCCAGGATCTTCATTATGGACTGAGGAGGTGGACTCCTCCAGAGCCTCCGCAATGCTTAGGTAGTACGGTGTGTTGAAAAGGGGCTTATGGTGGAAGTCTGGCCCAAAGCAGTTGGCTTTGAGCTGCTTGGCAGTCCTTTCTTTTGATGCACTGCTGGTGAACATAAAGACCCAGAGGGTGAGCTCCCCACCATATCCTTCTCTCTCCTTTCCTACTCCCTGTGAGGTCAGCCAAGCCAGGGCTTTTTTTGTGCTGTGCACACTGTACTTTTCTTCCTCTCCTTGGGATTTGTACCTGCATCGTATGGTTCTGCTGGCAGAACAGTTTCTCACACTTCTGAAGGATGTGCAAAGCCTTCTCCAGGCCCAGTTTGGGTCTGGATATCAGGTCTGCTTATGTGCCTGTAGGATAACAGGCTGGTTGTGTATTTGAAGCACTGCTAAGATATGCTGTTAATTAAGAGAAATCGTTTTCTTATCCTGCTGCTTTTGTATGTTCTCCTCCCAAAAGCCACTCTAGAGGAGATTCAGTGAGGAAAAAGAAAGGTAGGGCGAGCAAATTAAAGAATGTGATGTAAGCTACAAATGTGTTTCCTTTCCTGGCACAGTCACCACCAGTCACCACTCATCCTCCTACAAGTCCAAGTCCTCCAGCACCGTGACCTCCACCAGCGGTCACTCTTCAGGGAGCTCGTCTGGAGCCGTTGCCTATAGGCAGCAGCGACCAGGAGCACATTTCCAGCAGCAGCAGCCTCTTAATCTAAGTCAGGTAAGTCAACCACGACTAATTTGGGTGGGGCATCATCCAGCTGTAACCTCCCACTCCTTCAGCATGGGCTGTCCTGTTCCAGTCTAACAATAGTTGGGCCCTACATCAAGTTTCATCCACTTGTTTAAGCTTCACTGCAGACCTTGATCTTCTGGCTCAGGCAGTAGACGTAGCAGTGCAGATCCTACCCCTGAATGGGCTGGTGATACTCTTACCATGTGTTTTGAAGACAGATGATCTAACAGTGTGAGTGGGAATAATGTGAGAGAGAAAGTGAGGTACCTCAGACACAAAGGAGTAGAGCAGGACCGTGTAGGAAGGACTGAATGGTCCTTAGCTGTAGGTGACCATGAGGAGAGTATCTTCCAGGTGAAGGGAGTGCATCAGCTCTGCTGTGGGATTGGAAGAAAAGTCTCCATTAGGTGTGACAAGGCAAAGCAGAGCCTCTATGTATATGCATGACCTCATGTAGTGAGTCTGACCCATCCTTTGATAAATCTGGGCTGAGATCTGGACAAATCTCATTACTTGACAGTATGCAGTTCTCAAGGTGTTTCATAGCCTATGATCAAAAAACCCAAGGATCTCCTCAGGAGCTTCAGTAAATAATGCACTTTTTCATGTGCTGCACCTGGGGCCTCTCTCTACCCTGAGGTGAGGTAATGAGAGTAGGGAAGTTACAGCACAGTTCTCCCAGTGTTTCAAGAGGAGAAAGTCTGGAAAGTTCAGAGAACAGTACTGGTTTGCATCCAGAGCTCAGTATGAGCTCTGTTTTTATATCTTTGTTTCTAAGATACAATTTTGAGGAGAAGAATGTCCCCCGCCCTTCAAAATTTAGTTGAAATTCAAAAAAGTAAACAAACTTGAAATGAAAGTGAGCGAAAGTGGAGGAAGTGGGTGAGATGCTTTTTCCGAAAGTGGAGAAGGAGTGTGGCATTCCAGACCACAACGACAGTGCAGAGAATTTTTACAAAGAGGAGGAGAAGGCTTGGAAGAACAGAAAGAAATAACACAGAGCATTGCCCTTCTTGCCTTCTAATTTCTATGTTATTGGTTATTTAATACTCTTAACCAGAAGATGACCGGGGAAATTCCTTGACATGACTGTGCAGTGCAAAGAGTACCCCTTGGAATATCTCTGGAAAAGTACATTGCTCCTGTCCCACTGCAAGAATTTGCCTGTGCTTGAGTAGTTATAGCTGATGACATGAGGGTACCAGGCACTTGCAGGGAAAAAAAAAAACTAAACTAACTGAGGAAATGATAACCACAAAGACCCAAGCTGAGCAAAAATAAATTGCCTGTTTAAGGACCTTCACTCTCCTGAGCTGTTAGTGCACCACATTTCACTAGCAGAGAATTCATTAGCAAATCCATGTGTTGTGTCAGCGACTAGACTTGCGGAAGATGTTCTTAAGAGCCATCTTCTTAGGAAGATTTTTTTGGGTCTTCATGTTAGCTGTGCCTGCAGATTATGACTCAAAGACTCCATTGTACTTTTGGGAGCCATTTTGGTGAATGTATGAACCTTCGGGGTTTTCCAAGGCTTGGGAGGGACCCTTTGCCATCACCTGTTTCCAAGGGAAGGCCGCGGTGGTGCTGAGGTTGGCTGGAAGAGCGCAAGGGACTTTACTGAGGCTGTCCTGGTATCATAGGACGGCTCCCAGGCACCGCTGAGGAGGTAAAGAACCCTCTCTTATCTTGTAACCTCTTATCACTGTTGCTGTCTTTATCCAGGCCCAGCAGCACATCACGACTGATCGCACAGGGAGTCACCGGAGACAGCAAGCCTACATCACCCCAACGATAGCTCAGGCCCCGTACTCTTTCCCGCACAACAGTCCCAGCCACGGGACCGTTCATCCTCACTTGGCCGCGGCTGCCGCTGCTCACCTGCCCACCCAACCCCACCTCTACACATACACCGCCCCCGCCGCCCTGGGCTCCACCGGCACCGTCGCGCACCTGGTGGCCTCCCAAGGGTCGGCGCGGCACGCCGTGCAGCACACCACCTACCCCGCCAGCATCGTCCACCAGGTCCCCGTCAGCATGGGCCCGCGGGTTCTGCCCTCACCCACCATCCACCCGAGTCAGTACCAGGCTCAGTTTGCCCACCAGACCTATATCAGTGCTTCTCCAGCCTCCACAGTCTACACTGGATACCCATTGAGCCCCACCAAGGTCAACCAGTACCCTTACATCTAAACACTGGAATAAGGAGCGAGAGACGCACCCGTCCCGGGGGAGCGAGGCGGCCGCTTTTGTACTGAGGAACGTGACAAACTAACAATGCAATGGGGAGGCTCGCTTGAAACTTGAACGAAGGAGACTTTACGGAAGAAAAGAGAAAGAGGAAAAGGATGAAGGGGGAGAACCGATTCTACACTTTTTATTTAAAAAAAAAAAAAAAAAAAAAGAAAACGGAAAAAAAAAAAAAAGAAAAAAGAACAAAAAAAATTATTAAAACAAACCACACAAAAAAACAAAAAAACAAAAACAAACCCCAACCATTCTGCACCAAACTAGAGAGAGAGAGAAGCAGCAGGACCCTCCGTCGGGTCCTGTCTTTTGAAGAACTTCACCAATAGACTTTTAAAGGTTATTTTCATCCAATAGTGAGCTACATTTAGAAATATGTTGTCCAGAACACCTAAAATTAAATCTATTAGGTTTTTAATCCAATAGGTATATGGATTAGGGATTTATCCAGCATTTCACAGGGTTTATGCCTCACCTTTGCAGTGGTCTCTGTATCCAAAAGCATACATAAGGTTTGGGGGATTTTTTTTTTCTGGAATTAGAAAGTGGGTAAGGGAGGAGGGAGGGAGAGAGGGAGGGAGGAGAAGAAAATACTGACCCAGTGCTCTAAATTTGGATTTAGCACTGCTACACTTAAACACACCTGGGCAAAACAGGCTGCACAGCACTGGTCGAGAGCAGAAGCAATGGAGCGATGTTTCTCCCTTTCCTTGAACACACTGGATAAATCCCTGAGAAATGTTATTCCTAAATGAGATCTCTAATAATGTATGTTGGGTTTCAGTTGTGTTTCATTTGATTTTATCTGAAAGTTTTCCTTTTCAGTCCCTACCCGTTTTAGTATAGGAGGAGACATTTTTAGCTGCCCCCCTCACCCCACCCCAGTAGAATGTAGCACTATACAGGTCATAACACCCTTTTTACTCCTTTTTTTTTTTTTCTTTCTTTTTTTTGTGTTGAACTTCAACGATACCAATAGACTATTCCTCAACGTGATTGCACAAAGAAAAGTGATATAACATAGGCATGTAACAAATGTGATTGTCCAGGTATGTGCGTGTGTGTGCCTGCGTGCGTGTGCGTGCAGATGCTGCCTTCTCTCTGTGGTGTGTTCCTGGCACAGCCATTACAGCTCTCACAGTCTTAGTTTTACATCATTCCCTCGTAGTGCCTTACCGAACTACAGATGCGGTTTAAGGGTTTACTTCCACTGGTACTCCTAGAAACTGGCTGAGGCTAGTTGGAATTTACTCTCAGCTCTCTTTCTTTTCTTTTTTTTTTTTTTTTTTTTTTGGGGGGGGGGGCAGGGCGTGGGGTGTGGTGAGTTGTTGTTGCCGATTTCCTTCTTTTTCTTCTGCTGGTGGTGTTGGTTTTGGGTTTTTTTTCCCCACGTCGTCAATCTTGGCTCACTTGGCGAGGTGTTAGGGAGGCTTGTCAGGGTTGGAAGTGCATGTAGCTAGGTGTTTTGTCAAGCACTGGATGGGCTGGAAGTGACTGGGTCAGCTGTGAGACCCAGGGTGACTCTCAGAGGGTCTGGGAATTCTTCTGTGGACTGGTCTCTTTCTATCCTGTGAAATAGCAGGTTTCCTTCCTGGAAACTGAATTCTCATTCTGCTGTTTGCTGACGTTCTCGGTGGAGTGGGAGGACAGCATCCTCCCAAGCTGTCAGGTTGTCCTGGGTGTGTCTGAAACGGGGACAAAAATGTAGCCTGTGAAAAGGGGAAACACTGGTTGTTGCCAACATCTCATAATATGTCTGTCAGTGGGAGGGAGTCGGGAAAGGGCTGGAGTCCCAAAGCAAGCATGAGAAAATCCAGTTGAGATCTTCAAACTCAGGTACAGTAAGTGAAAAGACTATTGTGATACATCAGGCCTTACCCACTTGATCATAGCTGTGAGGGTGAGCGCTTACCCTCTTCTCACCTTAGTCCCAAAAGATTTCCTGCAGCAGCAAAGTGGAACTGGGGAGCAGGGTGGTCCTGTGGGTCCTCCAAGCCGAGGAATGCTATGTGGTTGTCTAGTTTTTCATCGGGTTTCTAAGGAGAGCCTTTCCTGTAGCTGGGTTTGGTTCAGAGGGGAGTTCCATGGGTAACAGCAGTTGCACTGGTGCATGAATATTTGGAAGTGTCTCTAGAGTACCTGTGTCTGTAGATGGCCTGGGGAGGAAGGAAAGAAGAGAGTTTGATTGACCGTTTCCATGAAAGCTGAAGTCTTGTGGCTGCTCGGTGCCACTCTACATTTCTCTGCAACTATTGCATGAAGTATTCAGGTTATTTCACAAGATGCTCCAAAATAGCAGGTTCATCAGCAGGGTGGCAAGGGATGAGTGCCCTGGATGGCAGGAGGGAAGGAGTTTTCACCTGGGAAAACTGACAAAAAGACAAACTCAAATATATTGTCATGTGGTAAGTGCTTGGCTGGCCTGGAAGAAGGGATTCTGCTGTGCGTAGGCTGTCCAACAAGGCTGTTGTCTTCTGGCAAACCACCAAATAACCTCCAAAGTTGCCAGCTCTTGTTCCTGGGCTACCTTTGCAGAGTGTTCTTCTCCTGCCTGTCCTTCATTCCAGCTCAATATACTGTAGATGAGGATGTGATCTCTCAGCAGCCTATGCACCTTACCCCCTTCCTTTGGAAAGACAACACATCCCCTTTCATCTGAGGCAGGAAAATGAAGCCCTGCTCTCTCTGTTGCATTCCTCTCCTCTCCCATCAGTTTGGGAGTGAGAGTGTCATGCTGCTTGTGTCATGGAAAGGAAAGATAATGTTATTTTATTGTATGGCTGTTACAATTATGATGATTATTATTATATTTTATTCTGGGTTTTTATTGCACACACATTCCTTAATCTTTGTGGTTTGGGTTTTTTTTCTCTTAGTATTGTTGTTAGTGTTAATTTTATTCCTCTTCATCAGTGGCATCAGAAGGGTTGCTGTGTTTGTGAAAATTGCAGGAGAACGGGGAAACAAGATTTTCTTGAGGATGAAAATTCTGCCTCTAATCTAAGGGGAGTGGGACCACTCTGTGAGAGCAATTATAGCCTTAAGGAACAGGAGTTATTCTCCATGTCACATCTGTGTGTCAGAATAAGTCCAGGAATATTCATTCTGAGGCCAAAACCAAACAGCAGCCAATGTAGTGATCTATCAGGAGAGCTGGATTAAAAGCAGGTAAGGACCTTGGTGTCCTAGGATTCATCTCACCATCACTTTTTCTGATAGGAAGATTATGTAGAGAGACCTATTTGTGCTCCAGGCACAAATATTGGGCTGTTCTGATGAACCCAAGGTCATGCTATGCATTGTTTGGTTTTCCTGAAGGAGAAAGGAGACAGATGGCTCTGCAGAAACAGGGCTATTGGAGGAGGCATGAGTGTGGGTCTCAGTCCCATCACTGGATAAAGGGCACTGGCATGCACAGACAGTGTTAGCTGGGCAAAGCATGGCTGCAGATCGGGCAGTGTTCCTCATCTGATTTTCTGGTCTCTCTGAATGTCAATGGGAGATGTCAGAATAGTCAGGAAGCTTGCTTTTTTTTTTTTTTTTTTTTTTTTTTTGTCCCTGATGTAGATTTTACTTTTATAATTATTTGTTGTGGAATTCTATTAAGCTATTCTGGTTGCTAGAGTTCAGGTATTTATGTTTTAATTTGCATCACTTGCTCTGTTAGAATGGGGGGAAAGCAGTAGCTGAGTTCAGACTATAAAAAAATGATAGGACTTCAGCAAAGACTTAATCATTCAGCAAAGTTAATCATGCACTTGAATGCTTTGCTGAAGAACAGACTTAAGCCCTTTCAAGTTAATTATTTGTTTATGTGCTCCTCTGGCCTAGGACTGCCGAAGCATGGAAGGTTGCAGTTTCAATCAAAGTAATATTTTACTTGCATTAATTGCATTTTCCCTGTGTACCCATCTGACCTCCTCTCCTGTGCGGGCTTGAATCTGATTTATGGGGGCATTTGGCAGCAGCTTGCAGCGAGATGGGGTGCAGTGTGTGTCAGAGAAGCCACCTTTCATAATGTCCATCCTGAAGTCACTGACCTGCCAGCCTTATCTGGTGGGATGATTATGGTGGTGGGACACTGTGATTGCATGAGATGCACAGCAGAGCTCTCAGGTTGCTTTGATAGTGCAACACTGCATGTGTTCTGGTGGGTACAGGAGACATGAGCAACACCTCCATCCTCACGCCTGTAAAGGTATAGTATGGGAAAAAGTGTGGCACAGTTAGTCACAGGGGAAATCTGATTGGTTTAGCAGAGGAAGCAAAAACTTTGCATGCTGTCAGTGGCACATAGATAATAAGTCAGCTCGGCTTGCTCGCAGAGTCCCTTGGAGAAGAAATGGGATTGGTGTGGTTGGGTTGGTATTTTTGTGTGCACGGGGTAAATGGCATGGAAACTTGAGAGGGGAGGTGAATGTTTAGACACTGGAAGTTTTGTGGGTGGCTTATGGCTGGTACAGTGAGAGTGGTCCCCTTCCCCATCACCTTATCTTGCATTCTTCTCATACGGGAAGCAGAAGGAAGCAGGGATGTTGCCTCTCCTCAGAGAAGGATGTTCAGATTTATGCAGTGAAACCAGAATGCAGGAGTGAGCTGAGAGAAACTGCTGACATGTGCATAATGGAAAATTCGAATGGAAGCATTTCTCACTGCAGACTGTGACAGTTCAGTCACTTGAGAGAGCAAATGCAATTGCATCTTCCTCGGCAGAGTTGTACCTGCAGAACTGGGCCTTGGCAGGTCTCTCTCTTTCTCTCTCTCTTTTTCTCTTTTTTTAGTAGTTTTTTCTATAATACATAAAACATTCCAAGACAAGGATGCTTTTGTCTGTAACATTTTTACCTTTTTATACTTTCAAGGGATTATGTCTTGTAATTTGTTTTTGAGGGCAATTCCATTAGCAAACTTGAAGGGAGCTAAACCTGTTTTGGTTTTATTTTTGTTTGGTTGGTTTTTTTGTTTGGTTGTTTGAGGGGTTTTTTTTGTGTTTTTGTTTGGTTGGTTGGTTGGTTTTTGGTTGTGTTTTTGGTTTGTGTTGGTTTTTTTTTTTTTGTTAAAGAGAGAGAAAGAGGCCTCCAGCCACTCCAGAAATGAAATTAAGCCATAAGCCAAGACCATCGGGCAATGGGGATACAGTGTGGAAGTCCATCTTTCCTTTCTTTTTCTCTCTCAAGTTTCTGCCAGCATTTCAAGTAGCTAGCTTGACAAGCAGAGAAATCAACACTAAATATTGCTGCTATCCTAGACTGTAGGGGATGTTGAAAATTTTATTCTTCTCTCATTAAGGTTCACATTGATTAAAGTGTTTCAGTGGCAACAATGCAGTGGGCAAATGGTGAGCTGTGTAGTGGGGATATGCTTCTGGGTACTCTGCATGTTTCCATAGTGTCTTCTGGATTTAGGATTCTGGTTTTAGTTGGTGGTTCGGACACCACACAGCACTGCTGCGGTCAAGCAACAGCTGGGCAAGGGTGTTGGACTTACTTGTGTGTTCTTCCATGGCTTGGCTATCGGCCCATGAGAGTTCTGCAGTGTTACCTGTGGTCCACATCCTGGATACCTGTACCTGAGGTCTGTATAAATAATCTTTGTTGAGGGTAAGCAACACATAAGGGAAAAAATATGGGAGGGGAATGATTTCGCCCTTTCTGCTGACAGAACTGTGCCTGCTGTGGTCCTATTTCTCATGGGGGCTTCACAGTAGTGGGCCCATGGTCCTGTGCACTCATCCATGTCACCTCCACTCTGTCCCCAAGTCTCACTGGTGCACCTGTGAGGAGAGCTTGTGTCTCACATACGTGGTGTCCCTGACTTACTTCTTGTGCCCAGCTCCAGTGCCTACAAATCATTTTGCTACCTCCGTACTCAAGGAGGAGAAGATGGCCCTGTGCTACTGGGGTTCCCCCACTGCCATACTCCAGCAAAGCTGCCTCTGATGACAGTCAGCATTTCACCCAGGGCTGCAGATACTGAGTGAGGTACAACATTTTACAGCGGTGCTCCAAGCCAGGGTGGCCATCCTGTTGTGAATGTCTGTGCATGGGCTCTTTGCTGGAGTACTGCATTGGATGGGAGGTGCTGGGCTCGCTGGGTCAAATCCAAGTCCCAGGAGCCCATCCTTCCCACCCCCTGGGAACGCCACTGACTGGGGGTGATCCCTTGATGACACTGTGCTCACCTTCTACCCAAGGCACTGCAGGGACAGCCCCCTCACAGGAAGCCTGGGCAGCAAGCAGAGGAGCACTGCTAACCCAGGGCTCCGTGCTCATGATGTCTTCCCCTCCCCTCCCCCCCCCCCTGTGACAAACATAATTGCTGGGAGTGACCCCCAAAGGCAGTAGTTACCTGTGAAGAGCTGCTGATGCAGGTGGAGGTGTGAGAACTGGACTGGAGGTAAACTGGGCTGAGCTCTGTGCTTGTGAAGAGCTTTCAGAGGAAAGACGTGGTTTTAGAGCAGTTGCATGTGTCAAGAGTGAAATTCGAATGGTAGATCGGCTTGGTTCTTCAGAAGTCTTAGGAAGCATAGTAGGAGGCTTTGCGTTCAGCATTTATGGTTTGAAACTCCTGTTTCTCATTTACGGGTTAGCTTTGTCCTTCCGGTTTTAGCAGTGCTGCTATAACAGACTATTCATGTGTGTTTGAAGATAAAGTTTTTGTTTTTAATCTTTTGCTTATCATAGTTAATCTAAGAAAGGCAATACTAAAGGTATATTTTTTTCCAAAAATGATATTTTTTACTGCACTGATAAATATTGTGACATCTCTGTTCTTAACTCTTTCTCTGTGAGGGGAACTGTGTGCAGATTCACACAAACCTTGTAAATACTTGTTTGTATTTCTGACAGCCAGGGATTAATTTTTTTTCTCTTTCTTTCTTTCTTTCTTGCTCTCTCGCTCTCTCGCTCTTTTCTCTCTGTCTCTCTCTCTCTATATATATATCTTTCTCTCACTTTCTCTTTCTCTCTTTCTGTCTCTCTCCCTTTGTCCTTCCTTCCTTCCTTCCTTCCTTCCTTCCTTCCTTCCTTCCTTCCTTCCTTCCTTCCTTCCTTCCTTCCTTCCTTCCTTCCTTCCTTCCTTCCTTCCTTCCTTCCTTCCTTCCTTCCTTCCTTCCTTCCTTCCTTCCTTCCTTCCTTCCTTCCTTCCTTCCTTCCTTCCTCCTTCCTCCCTTCCTCCCTTCCTCCCTTCCTCCCTTCCTCCCTTCCTCCCTTCCTCCCTTCCTCCCTTCCTCCCTTCCTCCCTTCCTCCCTCCCTTCCTCCCTTCCTCCTTTCCTTCCTTTCCTTCCTTTTCCTTCCTTTTCCTTCCTTTCCCTCCCACCCTCCCTCCCTCCCTTTCAAACAAGGTTTCCTCTTTGAAACAGAAAGCAATGGGGCAAAAATGCTCAGAGCAAAAGCAAAGCTTATCCCACTTTCACAACATAGCCAAGGAGTTTTTGCAGTGCTGGCATAGAGTTAATATTTAATGAGGATGTGTCTTGATTTTATAATTATATTTTTTTTCAGCAAACTGTTTGGAAAGGAATAAGACAAATAGAAAAGCTTTGGTCTGGAATTCTGATCAGAAATGTCACCCATTTGTTTTATGGCACCTCTGATTTTTCTTTTATTTGCTTTCAAAAAAAATTAAAAAAAAAAAAGGAAAAAAAAAAAAAAAAAAAAGGCTTGTTGCAGGCTTGCTTGCCTGAGCTCTAGGCTGCCCAGTGGCTGTTCTGGGAGCTCCAGGACTGCTGGATCCTTTGGAAGCAAACCCACTGATCAGGATTCTGAATTCTGATTGCTACAAAGGGTATCCCACGGTCCCCAGGGATACCTTTGGGTTTTTTTAAAGAAGGATATAGATACACTTATATTACGCAAACTGTGACCTAATGGCAATAATTACCTCAAATGTGGGCATTCATCCTGGTTTTAGCCTTTTGAAAACATGTAGCCAGCTTGAACTTTGATTCAAAGACTCTGAACTCCTTAGGGGCGGAATAGCGATAAATGCCCACCCTGGTCATTGTTGCTTGAGTGAATTCTGAAGACAGTGAATCTTTAAAAAGAAAAAAATAAAAAAATCAAACCAAGGAATAGATTACTCTTTTATGTATTTTAATCAATTGTGATGTTAAAATGCACATGTAAGTATATATGTTTATAGCTACTGTAAAATGCTTTGGCCTTCTAGAAGATATTTAATGAGTCACATTTTAAACCAATATGAACTGAATAATAGACTGTGGCTACTTAAACAGTTTTCTGGCTACATTTTATAGTTATTACAGTGTTTTATAGTTTACATTTAAACTGGTACTTTTTAAGGGAAATCTTGTGTTTGTAAGTGACACCTTCAAAAACTCAGTACAGCTGCCTCTTTTTAATTTTGCCCGTTAAAAATGGAAAAGTACAAGTGTGTCTTTAATATGTATATTCTGTTTTGAGGTATAACATAGTGTTGGAAAGTCAGTCCAGAGATCAAGTAATCCACTGTATTGCAAAGTCTAGTCAAAAAAACACTCCACCCACTTTGAAGATTTAGTCCAACAGATTTTTTGTTTGTTTGCTCATTTTAATACCATACTTTGTCAGGCTCCTTGGGTTGAAGCAGGGAGCGTGATACTAAACTCACTGTTCTATGTAAGATCCTCACTGGATGGAGATACCCACATCAGGAAAATGAAGGATATTCAAAGGAAGGATTGTATTGTACTGTTGATAAATCATTAGCCAAAGGATTAATTCCTGAATTAATGAATGCCTGTTTTTATTTTGTGGGGGTTGTGTGTGTGTGTGTGACAGCCACTCAGAGGCAATGCTGTAATTTGGCTTTCGTCTGTTCACCCCTTTCTTACAAACAATAATTACCACCACAGAAATGTTTTGAAACAGTAAACAAAATATGATGTTCACCGACCATCTCTTTGTCAGCTCTGTTTTCTCAGCCCGTGCCAGCTCCTGTCAATGCTGTTTCCCTATTGTTGTTACCCTGCACTTTGCATTTTGATATTTCACATTCCCCCCTCCCCAGTCTCACTTATCCGTCTGGTTTTGTCTGTTGTGTTCTTTCACTTGAGTAACCAATGAGCATGGTGTGAGTCTCTGCTGGGCAAAATGGGACCTTGAGGTCATGGAAGTACAGGAGGTGGCATTTAAAAATATGCGTACGTACATCTGAAGAACCAAACTTCAGCTGTTGGAGCTCAGGTACTCTCAGGAGGGTTCCTCACACCTGATGGGGCTGTGTCAGTCAGCTTAGAGCAGAGATGGTGAGCAGGAGGAGTTGGTGATGCTTTCCAGTTGGGCACCTGTGCTGCTCCCAGTACAATCAGCAGCGGTGGGGCCGGGGGAGCACAACCTGCCTCCTCCTCCTCCTCCCTCAGCATCATCCCAGGGCTGCCATGCCCACCCTGACATCCACATGACCAAAGTGATCCCCTAGCATACAGCAAGCCCGGACTGTCAGCAGCACTCGGGCCAACTGGGAAGCGTCCACCCTTTCTCACTGCCACCCAACCCAAACACTTGGTTGCCCACAGCTCCTGTCTGGTTCTTCTGTTCTCATGAGGGGAGTCAGACCCACAAATACCAGCACACTCAAATGAAGGAGCCACAAGAGTCTTGTTGGTTACTTTGGCTTGCAGCTCGTTAGGCAAGAAGGGGGTTCCGACACCGGCAACGCACACCCCGTATGATCTGAATGGTTACATATAGCACCTTTGCCCTCAGCAAGGAACTAAAGTGCTTCTGCAATGCTCCCACTTCACGTGGTTACATACAACACTTCTGGCTTTTCTTTTTCCCCCCCTTTATCCCATATATGTTTGACTTTTAATTTTCTGTTGGTTTTATTTTGTTTTTTTGTGGTTTTTTTCTCTGTATTCTTCTCAAAACAAAACTTCCACGGATATTCCAGGGCACAGCTGTTTCAGGTGTAAAAAAAGGATCTCCTCATCCCATGTTTCACCAACAGAGCAACAGAGGCATTTTGTGTACCAGATTCTACTTGGGCAGAACTGGAATGTAGCCTGTATCTTTCATACCAACTCAAATTTCTGAAAGGAGAGGAAGTGTCATTAATAGCTTTATTAAAGGAGTGTGTGTGTGAGAGAGAGAGAGTAAGAGAGGGAGCGAAAAGGAGAGAAGAAGGAGGGGCAGATCAGAAGGTGAAGAATCTAGATTTCGGGTAGTTAAAAAACAACCAACAGGTGAAACGTGTTTTGTTTTGGTTTTGGTTTTTATCCTTTTAAAATTCTTTTAAAAACAGGAAGGTGGAAATGCAGGGAGTGTTTCTGCCTTTCTACTGCCCACAAGCCCAGAGTACTCTGGATGGAAAGTGGAAGTTAATAAACACTGCACAAAAATTATTAAGGGGAAAAGAGGGGAGGGAAAAAAAAGCTATGAAATGCTATCACAATCGCAAGGGAAAAGCTGCCCCTGCCCCAGCTCTGGATCTTGAGTGGTTCTTTCTCTACAGTATCATCTCAGCCCAGTTACCCCATGAAAGCCCTGAGCCGTTGTGTTCCTTCACTGTACGGTTTCTATAATAAGAGTGTTAATCCATGTTAATCTTTGTGAAAATTATTGTGTGCAACAGTATTTTCTTGTGTACTGCTTTTTTTTCCTATGTGAGTTGTCCCTTTTTCTTTTTTCTTTTTCCTTTTTTTCTTTTTCTTTTTTTTTTCCTTTTGTTAAATATGTCTTTCTTCTTTTAAAAGAAAAAAACAAAAATGAACTGATGTGTTGTAGACCTATATGTAACCTATTCCTTAGTCTCATATTATAGGTATGTTATAAGAATGGATATTTTACTTGGCTTTAGAATGTTTTACAAGAAAACTAATTCTTAACCAATCAAGTTCATGCTACTAAAAAAATGCTTGTGTTTTTCATCATGACGTTGTGTGCTTCTAATTAATAATCATTTTCGTTGTAGAAAAATGGAGTGAATTTATATTAGTCTTGGAAACTAATAATAGCATTGTAAATTTATGAGATGATTTTAACAGAAAATACATTATAGAAGAATATAGTTATTTTAATTGTAATATTACTAACTGTAGGGTGAGAAAGGAGGTCCCGTTGTGGTGAACTATGTTATAGCTTGTTATTCACGGTTTCTTTTTGATCATTTTTTCGGTCTCTGAGGTGAAACGAGTTATTAATCAGAATTTGTAAACTCACATATGCATATTGTATATGTGTAGAAATGTAATCACACTTTGTCTTGGAATTACATTAAACTGTTTTAAGTCACTGCAAACTTTGTGTGTCTGTATGTCTTCTCGCTAGTTGAAGTCTGGTCTGAATGTTTGGTTAGTTTTCAGTTACTTTTTAATCTCCTCAGTCTATTGGAAAAACAGCAGTAATGGTAGTATTAATAATAAATAGTTCTCCCTTTGAGGTGACATGTTTAGATTTGTGAGATGTGTTGTTTTGGTTGTTTTTTTTTTTCTCTCAGGGCAGAAGAGCACCTGCATTCAGAAGCACAGAAGGGTGCTCAGAGCTGAGCTCCCTGCTACCCCTTGTTGTGCTGAATGCAGTGCGGGGATGGGCTGCCAGCATCAGTCTGGTTTGCCTTTTCATTCTGCCTGAGCCCTCATTTCACTTGCTCCATTCCCTTTCCTTGCCAAGTCCCAGCTGGCCTTTGGAAGGTTTTTGTAGATGCTGAAGCCACCACCTGTTGCCAACAGGGCTACCTGCCCTTTGGGCTGTGCATGATTTTCACCATGAGGTTTGCTCAGGAGCAAGCTGGAGATGTGTCTGCAAAGGGTCTGCAAAGTATCCCTGTGGAGTAAGCAAATGGTTCCTCAGCAGCTCCTCTTGATGGAGGGAAAGTAAGACCTCCCTGCTTTGTTACTGACCCTTCCCTGAGTAGTGACTCCTGCAAGGCTCTGGGTTTCCTGGTCTGTGGGGGGATCTGTGTCCTTAGTGCAGCCTCTCCATTCCTGGGGGTGGCCGGAGGGATGCTCACTGGCTGGTACCAGACTGCCCATTCAGTTCAGGAAGGAGATTGAGGTCCTGGAGCAGGTCCAAAGGAGGGCAACCAGGCTCGTGAAGGGACTCCAGCACAAGTCCTGTGAGGAGAGGCTGAGGGAGCTGGGGGTGTTCAGCCTGGAGAAGAGGAGGCTCAGGGGAGACCTCATCGCTCTCTACAACTCCCTGAAAGGAGGCTGGAGCCAGGGGGGGGTTGGGCTCTTCTCCCAGGCAACTTTCAGCAAGACAAGAGGGCATGGTCTTAAGTTGTGCCAGGGGAAGTTTAGGTTGGATATCAGAAAGAATTTCTTTACAGAGAGGGTGATCAGACATTGGAATGGGCTGCCCAGGGAAGTAGTGGATTCTCCATCCCTGGAGATATTTAAAAAGAGACTGGATGTGGCACTCAGTGCCATGGGCTGGTAACCACAGCGGTAGTGGGTCAAGAGTTGGACTTGATGATCTCTGAGCTCCCTTCCAACCCAGCCAATTCTATGGTTCTATGATTCTGTGTTTTGTGTTAGGTGTCTCCTGAGTGGTTTCTGCAAACCTTTGATGACTGCACAGCTCTGCCAGGCCATGGGCTTGCATCAAGACATAAAGCATCAGGTAGAGCAGGAAGGTTTGTTTCATCAGTGAATGACAGCAGCAAGGTAAAAACCCTGGGCTTGGTTTTCCAGCCTTCTGTCTCAGGAATCCCTGGAGCAATCAGCAAGCACTGGGGAAACTGATGCTATGAATTTCTAGGTAGACACTGGAATTGATGGTAGCAAGAAGTCATGAAGCCTTTCTCCTGGCTGCCTTAAACTGGCTGGGACCCCCACTCAGAAATTAAAACTGCAATGCCTGTGCCTGCTTAGCAAACCAGTGAAGTCTGTGTTTAATTTGAAATCGTTTGTCCTATTAAACTTCAAGCTTTTAAACCATATGCTAACAGTTAATTGCAGAACTAGGTGCTCTTCTGGAAATGGGAAGTTTACTGGGTCATGATGTAAGGAAGAGATATTAGTGAATGATCTAATCTCAGAAACATCTGAAAATCCAGAAGAGTGAGATTAACTAGCTCAGGGGTTTTCCATGTTTGTATCATGTTACAGTATCATCTCTTTTATTCGTTGTTGTTGTTCTTTGTTTTGTAAAATTTGTCTATAAAACTGTAAAAAATATTTGTCTTTCCATTGTCTGAGACCAAAACTGATTAAAAATGCATTGTGGTTGTAGAATGTATTTTCTGACCGTTTTTTTCCCTGGAGGTGAAAATAGTTATTTGAGTGGGTCTGCTTCTAATGGAGCCTGCAATGCCTTGTGAGAGGAAATGGTGAGGGGTTTCAGCCACCAAATAGAAGGATGAGAATAGCCTTAGAAAATACTGAAACCCTAAGGGGTCCAAGCCTGTACTTCATACTGCCCAGCACCAAAGAATGGTCTGAAGGTGCAGCCATTTCCTGGAGTATTCAGGCATTGGAACAGACTGCTCAGGCAAGTGGTGGAGTCACCGTCCTTGGAGGTATTAAAAGTGTAGATGTGGCACTTCAGGACATGCTCTAGTGGGCGTGGTGTTTTATTCTGGGTTGATGGTCAGACTCAGTGATCTTAGAGGTCTTTTCCAGCTGTGACAATTCTGTGATTTATCAGCATAACCAATTGTAAATACTCCTGAGTTCAGCTAAATCTAACTTGGTAGTCATTTTACAGAAACCCAGGGGAGCTCTTACTGACTGGCAGGAGGCCAGGACTATCCATGCATCTTCCACTGGCACAGCTGGTTGCATGGAATTCATCATCATCCATTGCTCTGGGCTTGCTGAAAAGATACTGAATGCAACATGCACGAAGCTTAAACTTGGGCCAGCCCAGGCTCTTTCTCAGCCAGAAGGAATCTCTGCTGCTGTGCCAAGAGCATTCACTTCAGCAAACCTGGCTTATTCAAGGTGGGTATGGCTCTTACTTAAAACTGGGAGGCTGGGGGGAACAACAGCACAGCACCTGCACAGCAGCACAGCTGTTCCTGGCACCTGTTGCTTGTGCTTTCCAAAATGCGGTACCGAAATTTGTATTTATCTGTATGAGAACTTGTCTGACTTCCAATGCTGTTCTGCCCTCCCAGTAGTTATTGACTTCAAATGAAACTGGAAAAAAGAGGGTTGGGGAGGGGGAAGGGGACTGAGAGAAGAAGGAGAATGGTCCTGCTCCTTGAAACGCAGATTGTTGCCCTTTGGTCACTCGTGTACATGTGCCAGATCTGCACAGCTAACTCAGGCTGGAGCTGTGAACCTCCATCTTATGTAGTCTTGTGTCTTCTCTTTCTTCCATTGCCAGTCAGGCCAGGGCAAAGGTGCCTGTATCAGCATTTTCCCACAGTGTGCTTCTCCCTTTGTGCTTGCTCCTGTGAGGTGGCTCTGCAAATACTGAGCAATAAAGACTGTGATTTAAAGGCCTCCGCCCTGCACTGTGTATCAAAATCTCTGTTATTTGGGGCTTTTGCTCAAAGGGAAGCAGCCGAAGGAGGAGCTCAGTGTGTGGATCCTGAGCCACACTCAAAACCCATTTGTGGGGGCAGCAGGACAGGAAGGGGCTTCTCCTGGCAGTGATGCCACCACCACGCCAGCCCCAGGGACTGTGCACAGGGCAGGGAGCAGCCCCACAGGGATACAACACCCCTGTGTTCACCCTGTAACAAAGTTCCATGAAAAGGCACAACCTGCAGCTTATGTACACTGAACTCTGGGCTGTATTTATGCACAGGCCTTTCTGGACATCTCATACCTTGTGGTGCTGGGGTACAGGAGGCCACAAGTCCAGCAGGCATATAGAATGCTTCCCATTTGTACTTGTTCAGTATTCTGCCTCTGGTGTGTGAACTCATTAAATACAAAAAAGTTACTTTATTCCCCCCCCCCCTTTTTATTTTTTTTTTTTTTTTAAAGAAGCTAATAAAAAAGAAATTAAACTTCTAGTAATGTCACAGGGGAAAAAAATAAAAGGAGTTGGGAGGGTGGGGAGGAGGAAGTATGTTTAAAAAGAAGGACTTACTGTCCTTCCCAATTCTGTGAGTAGACCCTGAGACAATAATTCCCATCCCCTCCAGGCACTCAGGGACAGTTGAAAACCCCAGAGAAGAACCCATGCAGACACAAACAAAGAGCCAGGCTGCTACCAAAGCGCTCCCCGCAGAGCTGGGTTTGGGTCACAGCTCCATCCCGGTGGAGCCGGGGCTGCTCTAGAATAGTTCACTTCAGCTCTCTGAGGGTGTTCCTTCCACTCCCAAATATCTTTGATCTGCCTCTCTCCTTCAGACCGCAACAGCCTCCTCAGGAGTTTATGGAATGGGAGGGATGGGAATAAGAGGCTGGGCTAGAAGGTGACTGCAGGAGGTATCGGTGAAGGTCCAACCACACTTCACCTGCATGTATCAGGTTATTTGTTTAAAATGCTGTGTGATGTGGAGCCCCCAGACCTCAGAGCTCTGCTCTCCACTGTGTCAGTGAGACACTGCTCCTTTGCTCTTTTTTTCTTTTTCTTTTTTCTTTTTTTTTTTTTTTTTTTTTTTTTTTTTTTTTTTTTATGGTCCTTGTCCCGCATGATGCCATTTCCTCACCTCCTCACCCCTCAGCTTCCTTTATTTTCTTTCAATATTGTTTTGACCCCAGCATGTGTGTGCATAATTTAGCCAAGGGGCACGGGGTGGGTGGTGGGGCAGCCCGTAAGAGGCAGCAATGTGTAGTGGAGGGTGACGGGAAAAGGGAATCCCGTGAGGCTGGTTCTGTGAGGTGGGCTTATGGTTAGAGTTTTTTTGTTTGATTGGTTGGTTTTTTGTCTATGTTTTGTTTTTTTTTTTAAGGCTTTACATTAAGAAAACCAGCAACTGTGTTTGCATGGTGGCAAGGCCTGGAGACACTGAAGGTGATGGCTCACCTAGCGTGGTTGTTTTAACCCTTTGTGTGCATGTGTGTGTGTGTTTGCCTAACTACTGTTAAAACACTTGCAGGGAAGGTCCAAACCAGCTGAGAATCCTTTTCCACCCCCAGCATCCATGTAATCCCCCTCAGCTGTGTCACTCACCCCGATCTGTCACTGTCTCCACCCCCAGCCCTTTTTTCCTGCCCGCTAAAATATGGAAATGGGACGTACAATGCAGATGGATAAAACAAAGGAGGTAAAAAGACCGTGTGAAGCAGGGGGGCAACACAAGATGGGAGAGGGTTTGGTGATACTGGGAAGGGTGGATAAAGGGGATGAAATGTCCCGAGACCAGACAGGAGAGGAGGGGGAAACATGCAGTGGGATCGAAGAAGAGTAGAAGAAAATAGTGATGTAGACGTGAAAGAGGGAGATTTTCAGAAGCAATGGTTTTCCACTGCTCTAACCAAAACACAGAAGTCTGGTGAGACAGGAGGAGGAGGAGGAGGAGGGCTGTGTTCAACCCCTTAGAAAACACGGGTCCTCTCTCTGTCACATTTCTTTTTATCCAGCCTCTGGAGCGGTGCTCTCTGCAGCAGGGTGAGGACAAGACAACCCACTGCGATGGACGAAGATAATATATATATATTTTTATTTTTATTTTTTTTCTTCTTCCTTCCAGTCCTGAAGTGGAACCCCCGCCCCCGGCCGCTGCACCCCACGGCCCCTCCCCGCAGGAGCACAGCCCGACCCAGGCGCCGGGCCCCGCCGGACGGCAGAGGGCGCTCGCTGCCCGCAGCCTCCGCTCGGCTCCGCTCGGCTCAGCTCGGCTGCCCCCGATTCTCTTCGGCTCGGCTCGGCTCGGCTCGGCTCGGCTCCCCCCCCCCCCCCCCCCCAGGTGAGTGTAGGGTGCAGACTGCCATTGGCAAGATGTGAAGAGATTTAAAATAAATCCCTGCCTTATTCCAGCTCTTTAACGGCGGCCAGGTGCCACGGGGAAGTGAGCCGTGGCCCCTGGAGTGGGCGCTGCTTATCCACGTGAAATAAAGCAGGTTGGGAGCCACATGGTGTCTGTAAGGGCTTAGGTATGGGTGTGAAAGAAGGCTGGGTTGGGACAAAGACAGGTTAATCTTTCGAAAAGAAAAAGCACAAGTGATGCAAGAGCAGTTGCTCACCACCTCCCACCCGCTGAGTGATGCTCAGCCAGTCCTTGAGCAACAGGAGCTTTGGACCTCCCCCTGCTCCCTCTTACCCCCAGCCCCGGTTTTCAAATATGTTATATATAGAGCTGTTGGATGGTTTGCGGTGGAAGGCACCTGCTATATTGTGAACCTTAAAGATCATCTGGTTCCAAACCCCTGCCATGGGCAGGGACACCTCCCACCAGACCAGATTGCTCCAAGCTCCATCCAACCTGGCTTTGAACACTTCCAGGGATGGGGCATCTACAGCTTCTCTGGGCAACCTGTGCCCATGTCTCAGCATCCTCACAGTAAATAATTTATTTCTAACATCTCATCTACATCTTCTCTCTTAAAATTTGAAAGCATTAGTCATTGTCTCATCACTACTTGCCCTTCTAAAAAGCCCCTTCCCAGCTTTCCTGTAGCCCATTCAGGTACTGGAAGGCCACTACAAGATGTTCCTGGAGCCTTTTCTCCAGGCTGAGCATCTCCAAGTCTCATCCTGTCTTCACAGCAGAGGTACTCCAGCCTTATCATCTCCATGGCCCTCCTCTGGACTCACTTCAACAGCTCCATGTCCTTCCTGTGTTGGGGGCTCCAGAACTGGACAGAGTAGTCCAGGTAGGGTGTCATGGTATGGAAGATACTTTTGTTAAGTTTGGGTCATTTGTCCCAGCTGTCCCACCCCAGCCTCTTGTCCTCACCCTGCTTACTTGCTGTGGGGACAGAGTGAGGACACTACAGCACTAATGCCTTGTCAGCACTGTTTTGGGTACAAATGGAAAACACAGCACTGTACCAGCTGCTGTGACGAAAATTAACTTCATCCCAGCCAGATATAGACAGATCTGGGAAACCTTGAGAGAGATACTGTAATTCAGGTGCTTTGAAACAGAGGCAGCAGAAGAATCCAGGGAACATAGAGACAATTTTTAAAAAGCACTCAAAGATTTAAGTTTAAAAAAATAACTCGGTACTAGAGGTAAATCAAAAATAAGCAGCATATTCGTTCAGCTCTTAAGGATATCGCTGGTGCTTTTCTCTAGAAGGAGTCAAAGATCCTCAAACACGTATCTTTGATCACAGGGCTTGCCTTTGATCACAGGGAACAGCACTGTGCCTGTGCAGAGGATTTTATAATACCTCAGCTGGATATCAAATGTTAACAGCTCTGACACATCCAGTGCTGGAACTATCGATTGTGAGGTTCCCAGCAAATTGCTGGAGCTGCTTGAATGCAAAATCTGGATGGTGAAAGGTCATGGGGGCCCATTCATCCATCTCAGTTGCCCTCCCTTTGAACAAAAATGGGAGTCCTCTGGCTTCTTAAATCCATTGCTCTCTAGAGGCTTCTGGCTACAGTAATGATGATGAAGAACATCACTTCTTAGGAAGGTGAGGGGCTGTTTGGATTGGTTTTTTTTTTTCCTCCTTCCCAATATATTTCATCTCAGCTGCAAAGGCAGCTTCCTGATTTTCAGCCCTGTGAGAAGAAAACTAAGAGAAGGGTGTCTGTTTTGTCTTTCCTCATTACCACTTTCAGATTTTTCAAAGGAGACAGGGCTTTCACCAAGAAATACTCTAAGGTTTTGAGCTATGTGCAGACACTCAAGAAGCCAGTGATCTCCTCTGCTGAAAAAGAATAATTGATAAACAATCTCTGAGAACTAAACCACCTGCAGTTTGCAACAGAAACAATGCTCAAGCTCCTTTTGTAATGTTTTGTTGTTTAATGAAAACTTTGAGAAATTTTTCCTGAACCACACTTGCTATTTGTGATGGTACTTCACTACAATCAGAGGTTACATAGAAAGTATCTTGTTTTTTAAGAGATCTTTAATATGGGAGGTGCCTCCTTGCCCTCTGACTATAAGCAGAGAGGGTCACAGGGCAATGCACACATTCACAATGAAGCTCAGTTTTCTGTGGCTGCCTTCTTTCTCACTTTTCTTGTTCCTTCTTTTCTGCATTTTCACTATCCTGATTTTCCTCTTTGCAATAGGCAGAGTTATAAGTTGTCCTAACAGGAGCTCTGTGTTACTGAGCCATCTTGCTTGCTTGCCCAGGGCACTGTATTTTCTCTCTGTGAAGCAGTTGGTTTTTGTTCCTTATGGCCTCTTTCTCCATTTATTAATAGGCCTCCTCAGCAAAGGGCACTTGAAATACATTGCTGAATACAGTAATGATCATCTGTAGATTGGATATTGAGAATTTTTTTCACTGAAAGGGCTGTCAAGCACTGGAACAGGCTGACTGGGGAAGTGGTGGAGTCACCATCTGTGGAGGGATTTAACAGATGTAGGTGGGGTGCTTAGGAACATGATTTGATGATCTTAAAGGTCTTCTCCAACCTAAATGATTCTGTGAATCTATCTGATACACTCTGCTGCATGAAACCTCTGTACAGTGCAATGTGTGTTACTCCTGTCCATGGCCTTGCACATGCTCTTTGTACAGGTTAATATGACATGTTACCCTGGCAGAACAGCAATATTATCTTGATTCAGCTTCCTGGTGAGTTAATACTAATTTCTTTATAGGCTTGTGGGACAAATCTATTTTAATTCTCTAGGAAATCCTTCAATCAGAGAATTGGGCTTGGTGGGCTAAAGCCTAAGCGGTGGCTTCAAAACTGCACTCTGAGTAAAAGGGGCCTGAGGAGTGAAAATAAACCATGTAATTCCCTTGGAGAAGCAAGAGAAACTGCTACAGCTCTCCTGCAAAAGAGACCCTCTGGTAGTGCTGAGCATCCCCAAAAGGAAGGGAATGAGTGTGAGGTATCTGTTATCACTCTGGGGAGATGCAATCATAAACTCTGATCTGATACTAATTTCTGCCAATGAAAAGACTCCAGCAAACTTTGGAGTAAATCTACAGGTAAGGAGAAATTATGTCATTTAAACCTTGCTGCTGATAACAACCAAGGGAATGATATTATGGTATCATCAATCATGGCAGCACCACTAAACCTTTTGCACAAAGGTTAGGAGAAGTGTGAGCAGGGGCAGGAGAGTTCTCCAGGTCTGACCTCCCTTGCTCATCCCTCATTTCTCAGGCAGTCCTGTCTCTCTTGTGACCAGGGGCTGCCTCAGTGGGACAGACTAAGGCATGGTGGAGGTCTCAAGGTAGTACCCTGGGTATGCAGGTCCCCACCGCCCCCTCTCTTGCCCTCTGCACTCACAGAACCCAGTGTTTCATACATGCAGGAGCTCCACAGTGCTCTGCAAGGAAGAGGAAGAAGCCTCAAGCCCTCCCCCTAAAACTCTCCTTGACCAAAAAACCCGATGTGCTATTTTGTGAAGGAGGTCTGTGCAGAGACAGGCAGAGAAAAGTGGAGTCAGGACACAATAAAGGCAGCAAAGCAGAACAGAAGGCCAGTATTAATGTTGCTCCAAAGAAGGAGCCTAATAATTGCAGGCTGGCTAGCCATAGCTCAGTTCCAGGGAAAAAAAATAAAGTCAAGCTTGTATGGGATTCAGTAGAGAAAGTATTATGGGAAAGAGTATGATTAGTGCCACTGCCAAGGTTTTATGGTAACTATAAGCAAACTTGTCAAACAGAGATGATTTTTGTGCTTTGATGAGACTATGTGTTTGGTTGACAAAGGTAATTGCATAGTGATAATGTATTTTAATGTATTTTGTTGGGAACATGAGTCAGTAGTGCACTGCATTTTGAGTCTAAAAATGAGCTGTATCAATACAGCTTGAGTCAACAGCAATGAGAAGAGGCCTCAAAGAGTTGGTGAGGAGTCCAGAAGAGGCTCATGGAGATTAGGGCAATGCTGGAAGCTGTCTAATCCATTAATGTAACAATTTAAACTATTATCTAAATGAGTATGAATGTACATTGACAACAGCAGGGCCTGATGATTAGCAGGGCAGAATACAGTCATGGAGGCAGTCATGCAGAGTGATCTGGCATGCTCTGATAGGAAAGGGATACTTAGTCTTGGAAAGGCAGAAGTTGTGAGTAGGAGTAGATTGGGATTTTTAGCTTAGTGGATGGCATTGACAAATTTGAAACATCCAAGATCTTAGAGGAGTTTTGGCAAAGTGGACTATTTTCAATTCTGAGGGCATAAACAGTCTGTCTTGGATCCAGAAGCAAGAAGAGGCTCTCCAGGACACAAGATCTTCAAAACCAGAGCCTTTTCTGATTCTCTCTCAGGCTTCCTAAGCTTTTTCCTCCCCAGTACAACTCTGACCAGGGCTGTAGAGAGGGCACTGCTGCCTGCACCCCACTGCCAGACACCTTATGGTGTGAATGGGAGTCCAGCAGTTTAAAGCCCATGCAGACAGCACAAGAACCTTTGGGTTCTGCCTCCTGGTGCTATTTGCTTGATTAATGAGCACGGCTCTGTCGTGAGGGAAGATTGTGCTGTTCCTGAGTGGAGTGGGATCGCTATTCCTCTGTGAACTGATACCCTCTCCCCTGCCATCAGCCAGGCAGGGGCAGGCAGCAGCCGGGGAGCGGTTGCCTGGGAACTACACAGCACACCCTGGTCTGAGAAACAGTAGGGTCAAGTGACAGTCCTCTTCTCAGGTTTACCTCTTTGTTGGGTTTTTTTGTGTTTTTATTTTTTGTTTGTTTGGTTCTTTGGGTTTTCAAAATTTGTTTTGTTTTGTTGGTTTGGGTTTTTTTGTTTTGCTGACGGTTTTTCTTTTGTTTTGTTATGGAGTTGCTTTTCTTACCTGGGAATAATGAGTTCTCACACTTGTGTACTGCTGCCAAGGGGAGGAAAAAGAGGCATGCGAGGCAGCCAGCACAGTGTCACCTCATGTCACTGCCAGCCCGGGATGTTTTCCCCCTCCACAGTCTTCTCCAGGGTAGCTGAGTCCAGCACTCAACATGGGAATAAAGAAGCCAGCAGCCCCTGCTTTGCACTGCCCTGACCCAATACACATTGGGCCAGCAGCTGATCTAGCAGGCTCAAGAATATATTTTTTTTAAATAAAAGATCTTCCTTCAGCCAAAAAAAGAAAAGTAGCATGTGAATTGTGAGATGAAACAAAGAAAGAGCATTTTTATTTAAGTCTTACCAGAAAACATGGTTGTTTCAACAGCTTTCACTGAGCATAAACACACCTGTTTGAGGTCAAGTGCCAAAATAAACTCTCTTTTAAAGGGTGGCTTTTTTCTGACTCATTCCAACACTGCTGTACATCCATTTCTCTTTGTCTAGCTGTGGTATTCAGCAGTACAGTGTTGTCTTTATTCTCCGTGGACTTAGGATAAATTAACACTCTCCTCCCTGAAGGTATGTGGGTACATATTCTCTGATACACTTCTTTAACAGCTTTGTTATATTTGAAACAGTATTGGTACATTGTCGCTCTTCTTTTTCTTTTCTTCCTCTTTGCTTCCCTCTAGCATTCATCTGTAAAGCCTGGCAGGAAAGTAGCCAACAGGAAAATGGAGATATTGCTGGCATTCATAAAAATACATTTCACACATAGGTTTAACTTATTACTTCTGTTACAACCACCCTAAACCATCATCAAGGGATTTCTGCAGAAAAAACAAAAAAACCCCACAAAAGCAACAACAAAAAAAACACCAAAACCCCAAACCCAACAAACTGGAATCCCTTTTACTTTATCTGCTTGTCCTGCTGGGTTACTTTTAGATGCAGCATCTTAAACAACTCGACCCAAATGGCCAAAAGACAGAGATTTCTGTTTTATAGTGAGCAGTGCCACATGTCTGTCCTGAGGCGTGGGCTCATGGAGGCACAGTAGCCCTGGACATATGGAAAGTATTTCCATGGCGGTGTCTATATGACATAGAATCTTTTGTGCATACATGCACAGTTTGGCCATCTTCAGAACTGTTGTGTTACACTTCTTGCACACACAAAGAGCAAAACAAACCTCAGCAAACTCCAGAAATGAATGTTGAGAAGAGAAAGGGCTGAAGCATCACTCTAACTGTAAAGAGTGATGTATTTATTAATGTGGTCTACCTTGTTTCTCTCTCCCTAGGTGCTTATCCTGAGGATGTTTCAGCTTCTATGTATCCTTGACTTTGATATTCCTGAGGTTTGCAAGGTAAATCTGCTTTCCTTTATGTAAGCTATTGTTAGGCTACTTATAAAATGGGGACAGTTACCCTAAGTGGAAAATAATCAAAACATGCCAAGTGGCAGCCTTCCTCCCCATAAGATTTTGAGAGTACTTGGCTCTTTTTTCCCTCCTTGCAGTTGGCGTGTTCATCCTCCCACCTCTGCACAGTAAGAAACTGATTACACTGATATAATTTCATTGAACTTGAGGGGATTACCTTTCAGCTTACATTGGTGAGATAGTCTTCTGTCCTTCAAACAGTTGCCCTGATCAGAGTTGTATTTAAGGGTATAAAATCAGTGCAACTGTCAGAAGTTATAAATTTTACAGGTATGACTCATTAGACCTGAGGGAAGCATGCAGATCTCTTGTAACTTGCCTGGAGCTACCCAAGTTTAACATCTTGAGATTCCAAAAGTTTATCTCTGGCTCTGACTACATCTAATTTATTCTCTAGTTGATGCATAGTTTTTGCCTTCTATCTTCCTCCTACACAGTTTTTAATCTCTTTGCATCTTCCTTTCTTTTCCTCATTATTGCTTTTGCTCTTCAGCTGCATGTTACAATAAAGTGTGTTTGTTCCAAAGCATTTTTGCAGGAGGCTTCAGTGGAGCTAAAGCTGTGGTTGAAAGGAAAGATGCCAAAAATTTATCAAGTGGTACATTGATGGTTAATTTAAAAAATAATGTAACTTGTGCTAACCAAACAATACAGCATTTGATAAGCTACCTGCAACTCAGAGGATCATTTGCACAAGGGTCATCCACCTGCAGCACAGAATCCAAGGATAAGAGGTAAGCTTGAGGCTGAACTCCCAGCCAAGGATCATCACCACCCTTTCCTCTTCTTTCTTTGGGGTGAAAGTGAGGATGCTAGAGCTAAGGACAAGGACATTCGATAAGATTTTTTATTATAGCAAGAAATGACAAAATGAGAAAGGGGATGGGGATAGTGAGGGATGGAAAAGACTGAGAATTGTTTCCTTGGCAACTGGAACTGTGGAGCCTCATGTAGGAGTCCCTGAGAAAAATCCTAAAGGAAACCAGACTAAATGATCATAATGGTTTCTTCTGCCTTCCGCCTCTGTTTCAGGGTAAGTTTACACATCACAGTGTGGTGCTGCATAAAGAGATCGAGTTAGCACTAAATGGAAACCAGAAGCTGTGTAGCTGTAAGAAATCCTTGGGAAGAAGAGAACCACTATTGTCTCCCTTTCATAAATCGGGGGACATTTTATAATGAAAAAGATGAAAAGATTGAATAACTTGGCTAAGATTATTGAAAAGTCTTTTGTAACACAGAGGACAAGCACGTTGTAAGGCCCTTCCTAACACTCTCATCACTGGAACGGGAACACATTCCCCCCTCAGTTGTGGGTGCACTGAAGATGTTAAAGGAATTAGCAGAAGGGCTCAGGGAGCAGAAAGCAGGTGAAGTGGCTGCTGTTTAGTGAATGCCACTTGCCCACCATGCAGTTCAGTGCTCTGCAGGGGCCACTGGCACAAAAGGGTCCTGCACAGTGTTTGGCTGCAGCAGCACTGCGACTTCATTAGTGGATTTAAATGTAAGAACTGGGGCATAAATATGAATATTAATGAAAGAAAGATTGACTAACTTCACACTATTAAAAATTTCCTAGTCCTAGAGAGTAGGTGGAACCTTTTAAAAAAGGTGTAATAAAATAAAATACAATACATTATACACAAGTTAAAAAGCACTAAGCATATAGATTTTTAGCCCTTATAGTTTTCCAGTCATATAGTGATTTGCAGGTATAAAATGGATCTATGCCTTCATTTGAACATTTTTTGCCTTGATATCCCATGTAGCAGTGATAATGCAGAATTTCACAGCCATGCATTCTGGGGAGCCACTTAGCAGTGGGCAGCTAGTATCGATTTCTGCTCTAAAAATAAAGCATCAAATGCTTTTATATTTAGAAATGTATGGGTGCATGTATATATATGCATACATATATGTACATACATAAATGGATGCTGCAAAGACATAAAAGACACAGGAAGGTTAAATCAGATCTGTAATTAATAACTTTGCCAGTTCCTGTGTAAATTTTTGTGCCAGCAGTGCATGTAACACAAATTTCTGGAGAGCATAATATATTGTACCATGCCTGTGAAAGTCAAGAGGCTGTGCATTACATTCATTAGAAACCAGAGATCCAGGGCAGCAGAATTTCCAGACAGTCATGTGAGGAAGAAGTACTGCAGCATCAAGGCATCCAGTCCACTTATTTCTGCCTGTTCATGATGTTAAATAATTGCTGAGGCTTGTACCACTATTGGTTACTTCTCCAAGCAGCTTAATGATAGGAAACCAGCTTTGTAAGTGATTCCCTGTATGAGTGAGTGCAGATGTTGCATGTGTCTGTCTGATCCTCTGCAAGGAACGAGCAACTGTGGCAGCTCTAACAAAGCAGATGAAGAAAATGAAAGGGTACTTAGGGAGCCAGTATATATATTTTTTTCTCTTTGGTGTCTGTGATGGAGATGGCTGGCATATAGCACAAAATGAAATTTGTGTTCCCCGAGACTCTATTTTGAGCTAGGACTAATATTCACAAATAAAATACCATGTAAAGACAGCAGCAGAAGGGCAATGGACACTGAAAGGGGGTACTATACAGCATGCCATCTGAAACAAGATGGAAGAAACCTGCCTTACTGTCTGAAATATTCCCTAATGGTAATTAGTAACAGGGTATCTATGTGTGTGCATCTGGATATATGACCATATAGTTAGTATGTAAAAGGTGAAAATGGAAAGCTAAAACCAGCAAGTTTGTTCTTCACTGCTCTCTTGTTACAAATTTTACTTGGGTTTTTCTTCTCTCTCTTTTTCTGCTTATTTTTCACTGCTTTAAATATCCAAAATGTCATGTCTCTCGTTCCTTCTCTTTGATGAAGGTCATTTGGAGACTTGAATAATGATGTCAGAAAAAATGTGTAGCTTTTATAAGGAACAGAAATTTCACTGCCTGGAGAGGCAGCTATTCCTTTAGGGCAAAAACGATGGGAGATATTTTAGGTAGTGAAAATGAAAAAGGAATTTAATTTTATTCTTTTGATTAATGAGTGCCCAAAATGTGACATTAAGATTGGGATTAATTTCATCTAACATTACGAGTCTGCAAGAAAGGACCAAGTTGTTGAAGCTGTAGACAAAGGAGAGAACCAGGCAATGCCAGAGGTTGATGTCTGCTGTATCATATCACGAAATGCATGTTATTTCTTTCCATTCATAACAAAGGAATGGAGCTTAGAGATTGATTTTCAAAGAAATGTATACATGTAATTTCAATTAAAAAGGATCTAGTATGTTTTTTTTCCTGGTTGAGTGAAGGAATGCAAGTTCTTTCCAAAGTGGGTGTAGTAAAGGTTTCCTCCTACCAAAACAGAGAGGTCTGTAAGCATTCAAGGCTGCAGTACATTGAGCACAAATGAGGAAATGCAGGACAGGTATTTCAGAGAAACTGAAAGAGAGAAGAAGGTATCAGAGGAGTAGTGGAGCCTTCTGAAACTTCAAGGAAGTATACTTGACAGTATGACATTATCCATGTTTTCAAAGATGTACAAAATGTGCTGCCTGTGGGAGGCAGGTCAGTTGGCAAAGTTAATTCATTATCTTGATTTGGGGAACTTCGCCCATCATCACCAACTCTTACAAGTCTCCACTTCTTTGGTACTTTTCTTTAAGTCCCAGGTTCTGGAGTCACGTTATTTAATAAAAGCTTTGACTTCACTTAAAAAGAAAGAAAGCTTTTTTTTTTTTTTTTTTTTTTTTTTCCTTCTCCTCCTAGATTGTGAAGTGAAACTTGAAGATATGAACTGTAAAGGCTCCAACATGGGGGAAGCAAATACAGAACTGGGCATGCCTTATGCCTTAGCCAGCTTTATGAATACTGAATGCTCAGACTTGACTGCCAAGTGGGCATTAACGTGGTGTTAACATCATCCATTGTCTGCTTTCCAAAACTCTGTCAGCAGGTTAATGTTATACATTGAAGAAAAAAAGCATGTAATTCTCTATATGGCTTTCCTCTTTTCTCCTTTTTCCCCTATGTATTCATAAAGCCACACTATATGCAGCTCAAGAGATCTTTAGAGGTAAAATTATGGTGCAAACGTAACTGGGTTATTACCACAATAACACAACAAACCACTGTAGCTAAAGTGAATGTATTGTAGGTTTGTGATGTTAAAACTAGGTTTTCCTGAAGTGTCTTTGGTTGCAGACAATAAAAACAGCCTATATGGTAGAAGACCACTCAAAATAACTTTTAAAGAAAGGATCCATTTTTACAAGAGCAGCATATCAGCTGATGTGCAGACCTTGGTTCATAATTGAAAGTGAGACAGCCAAGGGAACACGTAGAATTAGGCTAGGGGAATTCAACCAAACATGTTTTGTGTTCAGATAATTGCATGAAATTGGGCTATTACTGTAATTTTTGCAAATTGTAATAACATAAAACAAAGTAAAATATTCCCAGTGTATACATTCAACTAATGTGCTAAAAGAGAACTACAACTGAGCACACAGCACTTCTAAATATCCTCAGTCTCACAGGTTCTTCAAATGAACTTTCAAAGGGAAAACTCTTTTTATAAGAAAGTAAGTAAATAAACATAATTTAATAGTTAACTCATGGTTTTCACTGGCAAGGACATTAGTAACATGTCCTTTCTCTGACCTTAATTTAACACTGTATAAAATGTCATTGAAAACAAGGAAAGAGTTTCAGCTCAGATTGCAGCTGCTCACTTCAGTAGCTTTCCTGACCAAACATCAGCAGTAGCTGCAGCTTGTGCTTTTTTAACTTCTTCCATGGGATAGGATTATTCCATCTTGTGGCTTTTCCCCAGCTAAGCAAAAAGATTATCAGGAGAGATGTCCCAAATCCTCCTTTGTCTCAAATTTTATGGTCTTTGCTTTTTACCCTGCATTCACCCCTGGGACTGAGCCTCAGTGTTTGGAATGAGCATCTCTAGAGGACAGTTTTAGAGGTGGCTTTTGACCAAGCAACTCCAACCCAGTTAAATCATCACAGCAGACAAATGCTGGCCCACCGCCGACTCCAGCTAATTATTCTTTGAGTGCAGCCTGGCTAATGCCTACTGCCATGGCACCTGAGAAGGAAGACTGCAATTAATCATGCTTTTATCTTTATTGAAGACTTGGCTGCTCAGGAGCATGTGCCAGCCACATGACTAGCTGGTCTGCTGAAGTGAATGCCTGTGTCACTAATGGCTCTCTCAGGTTTTCAGGTTTTGTGGTAATTTCCTATCTGCCTGTCTTCTCTCTACCGTTTTTGAGGGAAGGGAAACAATTTTAGTCCTGTGATGAACACTGAATATGATTATGTCAAATAACCAATTAATGTAGCTATGTCTGTAATTCAATCTCTTTATTAGTGTTTTTCAGCTTAAAAACCCTATCAGGTTGCAGAAGAAAATGCTTTATCAGCATCCAGTAATGAATGTAAACATAAAAGACAGTTGAGCTGTGAATATGAGGTACCTTCGTAACACTGGAGCTTTCAACTCATTTCTCTGCCACAGACCTCAGCAGCAGAGTAAGACTTTCATGGCATCTGATATTGTTCCCTGGATTCTGCTGTTTCCAGCCTATGTGAGCTGTAAAATTCCAAAAGACAAGGCTTCTGTTGCTGTGCTTGGAGGGCAATTTCCATGTTGGTGTATCCCACTGCCAGAAATTTTATCCAGAGATTCCGACTCAGGTTTGCCTTTTCTGGATTAAATTATTTATCTTTCAAACACTGCCCTTAACAAACTCTACTTTTACTTGTCAATTAAAGCTTTTCAAGTTTTTTATGTTTCTATTATGTCAGCCTGTCACAAGTATGTACAGTGGTCTTTTAAAGTTTACTTAGGGCACAGCTGTACTGTGACACACCATGCTGCAAATATCCCTGAGGCAAAGCTAGATGAGCCAGCTCCAAAACCAGGATTTGTATTGTGGCTATTTAGTAAAGGGAGACAAAGGCCATCTTTTTTGGCTTGATCTTTCTTTGTCTGGTGAGTTCGATACAACAGGGTCCTCGTCTGTAGGTAGGGTTGGTTGAAATCTCTACTTTCAGAAAAGCAAAAAAAAAGTAATGAAAGTAGTGAGAAGTTTCACATGGCTCCTACTTCAGTGTTCAGTGCTTTACAAGGGTGTTTGGTGGAGGACAATGCTGGCTGAAGAAAATAATGTGAAACCTGGTTTCTTGCTTTACAGTGTTCTGGATGGTGATGTTTCACTGAGATGGGAAGGCAACACAGAGGGAAAAGGTCTTCATGGTGACATAAAAGCAGGAAGACTTCAGGAAGACATGTGAATGAAGGAAAAAGAGTAGAGAAGTGTAGGTATTTTGTGACAGGTATTGAATGGGAGGGAACCTGGGGTTGTAACTTCAAGAGGGATGAGAAACCATTAGCAGTAGGAAGCCAAAGCACATTTGAGGAAAAGGGCTACTCAAACATCTTTCTCAGGACGATCAGGCTACTAGTATCTGTCAGCAGTATGCTAGAGGTGAATGTCACAGGCAAGATTTTGAAAGTGTTTGTTCCAGCAGCTCCTACTATAATCTGGCGAATCATCTGCTGATTGCCTCATTTAGTTATTCTTACATTCAAAAAAACACTGATCCTTGACTCTGCAAAACCTACTGATCTGCCTTGTTCATTATATAAATTAGGATAGCATTTAATTAACCTTTGGTATAAACTGTATCTGGGCCAGACAGGAGGAAGTCCTATCTTTTCATATGAAGTCGAAATGGTTTCCGGAATGGGAGATGTACCTTGAATTATGAAGTGAAGATTGGAAACAGATGTGGGGGAGGATTTTGCAAGATCTAGATATATTTTGGAAGTATTTACTGGCATTGCATAAAGTGGCAGGAACATTTGTTGAGTCTGTTTTGTGGGAGGAGTTTAATAGATGTATGTCTAAGTGACCCTTCCAGTGAGCACTTTGTTTAAAATGGGATTACCAAGGATGTTTTCAAGTGAATTCCCTGTACTTGAAATTTACTTCTTTTAAGTTCCAAAACTACAACAGACAAGGTCTGGCTTGCTCATTTTTTGTGTGTCGTTCCATAATACAGAGAAACAATCTAATCGCTGTCATGATCAGCGCTATCAGTGCTATAGTAGCTTGAAACACATTATTTTTAATATGATAAATTAACTAAGTGTAGATGGAATTATTTTAAGTTGCTCAGTGTACAAGGATGAAAGATGGTTTGAAAGAGGAAAATTTGTCTGCAGTGCAATAATTTCCAAATACAGTATGTCTACATGTACAAGATGATATGAAAAAAACAAGACAGTTAAGGTCAGAACTGGCTGCAGATAAAGGAAAAGCAGTTCAGAGAGCTACAGACCTCTTCACTGGAGGAATAAAACTAAACCTATTTACTCTATTGAAATTGATGGAAAAGGTTTTGGCAGGTGGTGAAAATGAAGGAATCTGAAGAAGCCATCTGAGTGACCATTCCTAGGAAAAGCGGAATGAAGCTGTATATTGGATACATTTGTTGCAGACCCAGTGCCACAAGTCCAGGAACTCGATTAAACAGACAGCCCAAGATACTTGTAAGAAGTGTTAAGCCTTTCAGCAAAATAGAGATGCACTTGGCCAGCCTCTCTAACATCTCAGTGAAATGTCTAGTGGAAAATGTGGAAGAAAGAAATTTATTAGACACTTCTATTCTTTTTGTAAGAGGCTCTTTCTCTGAGTTAACCTCGGTGTATTTCTCCGGAACTGAAAAGAGCATACATGCATCTTTTGCCTTTTTCCTTTTTTATATGGGAACAATCTGGTACTTGTGTGGACATTTGTGCTGCCATATACCAAGACTGCATTTTACACAGTTACAACATGAGACCATACAGCACTGTCTTCTTCAGCTACAAAAGTACAAACATCTATACCCTAATGAAGTCCATTTTTTCTCTTTCACTTTTAAACCTAGAAAGCATGGTTTCTAGTGCCTTCCTTGTACTTTCTAGAACAAAACCAATCTGTTTTGATAGTCTGGCCTTCTGAAGTTGGCTCTTTTGTCTTCTGGTGTCAGCAGATACTGCTGCTGTACTTCACCAGCTAGTTGAAAGGGGCAGGGCAGAAGTAACCAAGAACACAGGCTTGTATCAAGCAAAGTATGAGAGGTCAGACAGAGAAGTGCAAAGTATGTCTGGGCTGTATTGATCTGTAAGTAGTTTGATCACATTCCATGTGCCTTTCCACAGCATACAGCTTAAAGAGAGCAATAGAAAAACTAATGAAAAAAACCACATTCTGCTCCCTTAGACACAAATGTTGGGAAAAATCATGAATACTTTATAGCATTGGTAATAGCCTAACAAACTGTCTTCTCAGACAAACAGACCCCTCTCTTGAAGGCCTTCTCAAAACCAAGTCAGAACCTCTTTCTTTGAATGTTTTTTCAATGGGCAATTCAGAAAATTAGAAACATTCACCAACAAAATCTGTTTCTTTGCAAATTTTAGTAACAATGAGAGAGCAGGAAACAAAGCCCTTGTTTCTATTTTGTTGTTGTTTGTTTTAAAAGTAAATATTATTCAGTAAATCAAAAACCATCTTCAGCAGCTCTGGTTACTGTGCCCCAAACCAGTAATAACTTAAAGTTAAATTATGAAGCAGTTGTCTGGTTCCACTGGAAATAATGTTGATGGTCTCCAATTCATTTCAGCATCTCTGAACCAGGGTTTTGACTTGCAGTTTTGAGAAACGGGTTTCCAGATTTGGGTACTACATACTCTACAAAAAGCAAGATGATTCGAAAGTATGTTCAGTTTTGAAGAGGGTCTAATTTCATACCTTCCCTTCCAGCAAAACATAGGCTACAGGAAGAAATGAGCACTTCCACAATGAACCTTCTGAGGACGCTCTTGTTTCTGTTTTGTCGGGTGGGTGCTCGCTTCCACTGCTGAGGCTGCAGCTTCTACATGTCCCCTGTGTGTGGTCACTTGTGAGGTTTCTATCCAAAATGTTGCAAGTTTTTTGTTTGTTTGTTTTTTCTCTTACATCCTTCACAAAACAAGCTCTCAGTTTCCTAGTGGAGTCTGTCATTAGTAATCCAATCATACTTTGCACAGCCTTAGATTTTTTTGCATCCTCGGTCTTGCCCTGGCAATAAATCATAGTAGAGGTCACTGTAGTGGAAAGCTCAGTAATGTCAAAAACTTCCTGGTGTGTATGCAATGGGAAGTCATTCAGCAGTAAGTAAATAACCCTTGTGAGCCACAGTTACAGAATATTATTTCTACTCTCCCCTTAAGCAAGGGGAGCTAGTATCTTGATCTATACTACCAAAGACTGTAGCAGAGTACCACAGGAAAGAGAATTTCTCACCTTCCCACAGAGTTGTTTCTCGTGATGAGTAAGTTTGCAAGCTGCAGAGGAAAACTTTGTTCAAATTATAGCTGATTGAACCTTGTGAGTTTGCAAGTGACAATGCAGGGAAACCTGTGAGAGCCAGATTCCAGATTTCTAGCCAGTATTAATGTCCTAGCAAAATCTGCCATAGTTTTCCAGATTTCTGTTTTTGTGGTGGAATCCGAAGTATTCTTTAGGTCTTTGTTGGGATTTTGGGGTTGTTTGTTTGTCTCTTTTATTATTTTTATTATAAATGACTGTCATTCTTGACTTAAGGTACTTGTTAGAAGCATATAAGGTTTTTTGGTGGTTGTAGTTGCTTTTGGATTGTTTGTTTTAGGTTTTTCTTTTGTTCTAAAGGGACAAGAAAAACACAGCTTCCACTAAAATTCCCAGCATGTTATCCCTTCAAGGGATGTCTGAGTGAAATTCTTTCTGGTTATTCCATAGCACCTTTTATCTGTGCATTTGCAACAGGTGAAAAGGACCAGAGAGAGAGAAGATGGTGAGGATGCAGTGGCACAGCCTGAAGAAGTCATGAAAAAAGCACAAAGAGAAGCAGAGGCTGAAATGCCCTGGAAGGTATAACCAAACAACTTGTATTTCATCAGGATTCTTGCTGTACTCATGACTTTCTGGAGAAGTCTACTGAAGAAATAGCTGAAGGCTATATAAAGGGAAGCTGGAGGGAAAAAACCCTGCAGTTGATCATAAAATTGTGAGTCTGCTGCCAAACACATATGGATAATTCCTTCCCTACTTGTGGATGGGCCATAAGGCAGGGACTGAGGGAACCAAGTCCCTCCCACTGTAAGAGAAGATCAGGATTATGGCCACCTGAGGAGCCTGAACAGGAACTCTGAAGGAACTCATAAGTCAAGACAGACAGTATTGCTTCACCAAGGGCAAGCAAGTCCTGTTTGACCAGCCTAGTGGCCTTCTGTGATGGAGTGATGACACCAGTGGACAAGGGAAGAGCTATGGATTTAATCTGTCTGGATGTCTGTGAGGTCTTGGACAGGGTCCCCTGCAACATCCTTCTTTCCAAATTGGAGAGAGGTGGATTTGATGGGTGGACTGTTCAAGTGGGTGAGGAACTGGTTTGATAATTGTGTCCAGAGGGTGGTGGCCCCATGTCCATATGGAGATTATTAATAAGTGGTGTCCCAAGGGATCTGTACTGAGACCAGTGCCATTTAATATCTTCATCAGTGACACAGACTGTGGGATTGAGTGCACTTTCAGCAAATTTGCAGAATAACGCCAAGCTGAGTGGCACAGCTGACACTTTTGAGGGTTGTGGTGCCATCCAGAGGGACCTGGAAAGGCTCAAGAAGCGAGGCCAAGTGAAAAGTCCTCCACCTTGGTCATGGAAATCAGTATCAATACAGGCTGGGGAATGAAGGGACTGAGGAACAGGACTTGAGGGTCCTGGTGGATGAAAAGCTGGACATGGGCTGGCAATGTGTGCTCACAGCCCAGAAAGCCAACTGTATCCTGGGCTGCATCAAAAGAAGTGTGACCAGCAGGTTGAGGGGGGTGATTGTACCCCTCCACTCCACTCTCTACCCCACCTAGAGTACTGTGTCCAGCTCTGGAGCCTCCAACACAGGAAGGACATTCTCCTGTTGGAGAGAGTCCAGAGGAGGGCCATGAAGATGATCAGAGGGCTGGAGCACCTCTCCTGTGAAGACAGACTGGGAGAACTGGTGATACTCAGCCTGCAGAAGAGGAGGCTCTGGGTAGAACTATTATAGTGGCATTTCAGTACTTAAAGGGAACCTGTCAGGAAGATGGCAACAAACTATTTAGGAGGGTCTGTAGCTGTAGGATGAGTGGCAATGGTTTTAAACTAAAAGGGGTTAGATTTAGACTAGAAATGAGGAGATTTTTTACAATGAGTGTGGTGAAGCAGGTTGCCCAGAGAGGTCTGGAACCATTCAAGGTCAGGTTGGAAGGGGCTCTGAGCAATCTAATGGATTTGAAGATGTTCCTGTTCACTGCAGGGGGCTTGGATGAGATGACTTTCAAAAGATCCTTCCAACCCAAACCATTCAATGATTGTCTGATCAAGACAAATGGGTGAAGTAAATGTCAATCAGGCTGCCAGATATGACCAGTCTTTCTAGGGAAAACGGGGGGCTACGAGGACTCTAAAAAGGATTAAAGGAACTAAACAGTGCAAAGATACTAAGATTAAAGCAATCATGAAAGGGAGGAGGAGCTACAACTGCAAAAGCAGTTTTCTTCCAGTGGAAGAAGCAACTAAGCAGGATGGAGGATAATATGTGACTATTGAAACTGCTTCATACCTTCTGGGAAACAGCAGACCAAGACAAGGGGTGAGTTGCAGCACAATAGGGATCTACCTCATAGCTCCTTTTTCAATACTGGTTGCTATTTAATAACAGGAATTTAATTTGGAGGTGTCTGGTCAAATGTGTGAAATTGCAAGGGAGTAGAAAATATGCAGTCAAATGTGGCAGCTTTTAAATTAGCCCAGGAAATGGCAAAATAGCATAAATACTACTTTGGTCTCAGCAGACACAGCAACTGGGGAGCTGTGTCTTGAACCCAAACACAAGATGAGAAGATTATTTTCATGAGCTGAACTTCAGGAACTGAAGCAGGAAAGTGTGTTAGCTCTAGTGCTAGATTTCATTATGGTTAACATCTTAGAAATGTGAGAGGAGTTGTCTCACACTATAGTCAGAGAAGTTACCTTTGGATCTTGGTAATTACCTACAGGCAATCTGAAATGTCCTACAGCCAGCCTTACGTGCTGTTACTAGAGGCACAGTTAGGAAAATGATGTAATGTGGTACCTCTCAGTGAAGATGATAGGCAAAATATATGTTTCAAAATTAAGTATTTATTTCAAGGGTCTTAACTGCATCAAACTCACACTGGATCTGAAGCAAGCATGAATTTACATTTACTTACAGACTGCTTCTGAAGTCTAGCTCATTAAAAGACAAGAAACATTTTACAAACAGAAAAAAGCACACTGATGCCAAGCACAGGTGCACACCTCTTCTTACAGTGCAGGCATGTTGGAAGGAAGTGCAGGGATTTTTAAGCTTTTGGTGGCTATTGTTAAGTCTGCACTGGAAATCTGCAAAAGAGGTTGGGAAGGTCAAGGGAGAGGGATGGCAGCAAGAAAGTACATGACACAGCATGTATCCACAAGTGGTGGGTTATAAAAGGCTAAAGAGTCTTCTTTTGGGGTAAGATGTTTTCAGGGGACTGGCGATTAGAAAAAAATAAAATAAGTTAGCTGTTTGATTCCTAGTGGGTTTTGGGAAACAGAAATATCAATTGTTTCAGTTAATAAAAAATAATATCAAGGACATACTTCTGCCTATTAGCAGTTTTATGTTATGGAAACAATCCTTGGGCCCTGTTTGTTTTTGTTTTTTTTTTTTTCATTTGCTCAGGTGGAAAAAAAATACCTGAGTGTTATGCTACTTTTTCTACATTTTTTTTTTAAACATGTTTCTAAAAACTATGGTTTTTTTGTTTATTTGCTTTTTAAATTTGTCCCACTGTGGTCTTCTTTTTGCAATGTTTAACATCTTTGCATAGGATGTTATATCTTAGAATTTAATTTTAAGATACGGGTTGTAATCACCCATGAAGTTTCCAGTGAAACATGTCTCCGCTGTGCAAAATGAAAGAAAATTGTATTGTACAGAGACTTTTAGAATGAAAGTATAGGTCTTGTGCTAAGAGGCCTGAGGTACTCATTATCTTGATTGCCTTTGGTACCTCACCAAACACAGGACATGTGTGGACTTTCTGACCCTGAAAAAGTCTGACCCAATAGGGTTTTTTTTTTTTTTTTCAGATTTCACGCCCTCCCCTTACTTGCTGGGTCTATATTGAGCCACATCTTCAGCTGAAGGAGCCTGGCTGATTTCAGCTTTGCTCATTTACGTTGCCAAGGATCTGCCATCTATTATTTTCCTTTGCTGACTGTGACGTTATGTTGTGCTGTGCATATTGTGATATAAAGCTAAAGCTCATGGGTATTACTTTATTTCTGCGTGTCAGCAAAACAAATTCTTCGCTCCTTCTGTCCTTCTCTGGGAGGCAGTTCTGTTGCGGCCAACGTGTGCCGAGAACAGCCTCAAGTCCCTTGATGTGCTGTTTGCCGGTTCTGCGACAGGCGGAACCCGGTGCTGGTGGGACCTTTTCCCCAGCTGTGGCTGATGCTCCTGGGGTGGCTGCCGGACATCTCCACGCTCCTGAGGAGAGCAGGGCTCAGGAGGAAAGGGTGACCCCGCTTTTTGTGCCCAGCTACACCCTCATCACTGCACCTTCCTTTTTTTCCGCTTGGACGTATCCCAATGCACTCCCGCATTGGGAGTTTTCAGTCCCTTAAAACTCCACATCCACCCTGGGGGAAGTCAGGGCCTGTCCCAGGGCACCGCTCGGCCCGGCCTGTCCCGGGGCTACCGGCCTGGCTCTCCACCACGGGGGATGTCGCTCAGGAAACGGTGCAAACCATGCAGCGGGCCCAGGGGCAGCAGGTACCGGGAACCACCGAGCCGCCCCCGGAGCCCTCAGCGCTTCCTGAGAAGGGGGTTCGGGGGGGGGAGGGGGGGGGGGCGACCGTTGGGTGACTCCCCCCCCCCTCTTCCCCCCTCCCTTTCCCGCGCTGCGCGTGCAGCGGGGCGAGCCACGGGCACGCGCCGGCTTAGGGGCGAGAACGCGGCGAGGCGGGGGCGCGCACGGGCCGGGCGGGGGCGGGTCCCCTGACGGTACCGCCCCGCCCCGTCACCCCCCTCACCCTACACACACACACACACACCCCCCCCACACACACATCCCCCCCTTCTCTCTTCCTTCCCCGGGGGAAAAGAGCGGGGCGGGGTCCCGGCTTCCTCCTTTCCTCCTCCTCCTCCTCCTCCGCCCGCACACGGGGGGAGGGGGCGGGGCAGGCGCGCCCCCGCGCAGACGCGGACGGCGGGGCGCGCGCAGGTGGCGGGCGGGCGGGCGGCCCCTCTGCGCTCGCCGCCCCGGGCCGGCCTCGGCTGAGCTTAGCGCGTCGCCGGAGGGGAGGGAGGGAGGGAGGAAAGGGAAGAAAAGGAAGGAGGTAGGGAGCGAGCGAGAGGAGAGCGCCGGGCGGCCGGGTCGGGGCTGACTGTCGCCTCCCACGTGAAAGGGCCGTAGGCTCCCGGACGAGCGCCGCGGCCGGCCGAGGAGCTTCGCTGTCCCGCAGAGCGGGGGTTTCCCCCTCCGCTTCCCCGCCCCGGGGGCCGAGCTAAGCCGCTCCCGGGCCCTGCGGAGCGCCTCTGCCCCGCTCCTGCCCCGCCGCTTCTGCGAGGCGCCGCCGCGCTGCCCCCGTGAATACTCCTCACGGGGTGGGCGTGGAGAGGGGGGGAGGCTGCGGCGGCTTCCCTCCCCTCTCCGTCCCCCCTCCCCTCCTCTCCCCGGGGTGTCCCAGCCCCGCCGGCGGTAGATGCGCCCGGGAGGTGCCGCCGAGCCCGCCCAGCCCTTTCAACCCGCGATGACTTGACGCCGGGCCGCGGCGTGCCGTGCCGTGCCGTGCCATGGAGGGGATGACACGCTTCGTGGTAGCCTCGGCGGCCGCGTCGCGCTGGCGGCCGGCGCTGCCCGCTCTGCTGCCGCTGCTGCTCGCTGTGCCGGCGCTGCGGGGCTCGCCCGCCGCAGGTAAGGGAACAAAGGGGCCCGGCGGGGCCGTCCGGGCCGCGGCAGGTGTGTCGGGTCGGGGAATGAGGAGGGTGTGGGGGTTCTGCCGTGGCTACCGAGAGCAGCCAGCCCTCCCCGCTCGCCGGTGTCCGTTAGCGGGCGCGTCCGGAGGGAGACGGCGCCGGTAACAATGCGGCGGCGGGGGCGGGGGACGGGGGACGGGCGGGGGCCGCTGCCGCTGCGCCCGGGCGCTGGTGGGGAGCTCCGCATTGTTCGCAGCCGGAGCCCGGCTGGGGGGGCTGGGGTGGTGGGGAGGTTGGGATCCCACCCGTGAAGTGGAAAAGAGGTGTGGGGAAAGGGGGTGTTAAGAGGCAGCTCCGTCCCAGAGCTCTCAGGGGGATCGGTGATGTCGGGAGTCTGGGTTGTCCTCGGCGAGCCCAGTTGTCGCCTGGAGTCGTGGTCCCGTCGCCCGCTCCTCTCTGCCCGCCACCCCCCCACCCCCCCCCCCCCCCGGCCTGTGGCTATCGGAGTGCCCGGGGCGTTTGGGGGTACCGGGTGTCAGGGGGCGATGGAACCTGCGGGGCAGCCTGGGTCTCCTTCGCCTGTCAGGTTAAGAAGCATCAGAGCCCTTGGGCAGAAATGTTACCGTCCAAGCACAGCCGTGGCATGATTTGTGTATGTGGAGAGAACTGTTGGTGGTGTATTCAGTAGATACTTCAAAATAGTTAGGAATTAAATGACCCCTTTTTTTTTTTTTTTTTTTTTTTTTTTTTTTTTTTTTTTTTTAATTTCCTTTTCTCTGGTGGCTCGAGATACCAAAATTAGTCGGTAGTTAAGCAGATAGTTTAATCACAAAGACGACTCTGCTCCCACAGCACTTTCTCAGTTCATCTCTGGTACTTAAAATGAACAACTAACATTTCATAGGAAGAGACAATTTTGCTGTGACTATAGGTTTTCTTTTCGGTAAGTAACAGGTATAAAGTAATACATTCTTATCAACATCAGTAAGTTGTTGATAAGAGGTAAGAACCTACATTAACACATTTCATGAGACCAACCAAATAGTATTGACTCTTTTATTTAAACATGAGAACCATGATAATTATTGTTGGATGCTTAAGAACCCTTAGTGCTATAAAGCATGCTTATCTTTTTAAAAGTACTTTATTTCCACGTCGGAAAGTAGTTTGTGTTTTGCTGATGACTGGTTAGCTTTTCAGGGAAATGATGCTCTGCTCCAGCTCCCTTTGTAGCCAACAATAGATACTCTCTTTCCAGCCTATGTGAAAGTTGATACAATCTAATAAGCTTCAGATACTATTTTTTAATAAATTGAACAGCCTTTGCATTCAGGTTGTAAGAAGCAAACCAATAGGTTTGTAAGTTGGAGATTTCCTTGGGGTTTTTTGTGCCTTTGAAGTTAATAATAGAATGGCTGGATTTCCTTTTCTGGATTTTCAGTTAGTCAGTGAAGGCCTTTGTTTAATTGTTTGTCTAATACTGAGTAGTTAATTAATTAAACATTGTGGATTTCTCTACAGTTTTGTGTGATTGCTAAGCATTCTTGTATAACTTCAAAATAGCAGTAGAAATATTATGTAAGTAAGCCAGTGTTTGGGCTACTTGGAGGGAGCACTTGGAGGCAACAGATCTCTGCCAAAATGATGCTTTGCTGCTCAGTGTAGGGCAGGAGCCTTCAAATGGTTTTGTTTTGTGAGTCCTCTGTCTGCTGTGCATGTGAATTGTGTACAATGAACTTTTGGCATATCGAGGGCAAATGACTTCTGAGGATGCTTTTCATAAACATTTTAGAAATGGTCCATTGATTGCAGAGATCAGAGAAGAAAAATATTTTGTTCGTTTTTGGTTAAGGTGAAATGCTGTGTTAAAAATCATGAGAGGAGTCTGTTTTCCCTGTCTGGGGCCCATAATGTTAAAGTTAGGTTGTGGCCTTTATGCTCATCTTTTCTTTAGACTTGAAATGTTTGGTGGTATGAGGGATAGTGTGAAAAGGAAGAGAAGTGTACTGGTCATATGCAGTAGGCATGGACAACATTCACTTAATTGCTCAACAGATTTACAGCTTCTTGAGTATTTCTCCTGGCTGCAGGTCATCTGCTTTTCAATGCCATTTGGTCTTTACCAGTTTGGGAACAGCAAGAGCAAACTAAACTCCTGCAGCTTTGAGTTATGCAGGAGTTGCAAATAATAAGAGTGGAATGGCTGTTCAAGCCACTTGCTTGCAGTTGAAATAACAAAGTGAACGTCGTCAGTACTTAAGAAAATTAAGTAGTAAATCAACTTGGGTTTTGGAATGCTTGATCCAGCTCCCACGAAAGTCACATGTCACTGAATCAGGGCTTCAGCTTGCACGATTAAGCAGATGCTGAACCCTTAGTGTGTGGATAGGCTGCTAGGGTGCTGAAGGTAGGTGTGCATCTGAGTACCGCTGTGAAGCAGGGCTATGGCTCCGTGACTGTCTTACTGCTCAGCCCAGACTGTGGCTTTGCTTTTGTTCCATTGCACAATCTGCAGCTCCCGTGCTGACAATCTAGAGGATTTATCTTGTCTTGCTGCACTGTTTTTATGAGAGGAGGGAGAGAGAGGACAGAGCTATGTACTGGACTTGGAAAAGTCTGCAGGGAGATTCCTCAGAGACTCCAGGACCAAAGACAAGTTGTGGAGGTCAGGCAAGGAATCAGATGTAGCAGTCTTATGGGACAGTTTCCGGAAATTGTTTATTCAACTTAATTGCATGAGTGTGTTGCAGACACTTGAGTTGGCATCATGTCTCTCGTGGCCAGTTCAGCTTGTCAAGTTTGCTTCCAGTTCATTTGCACAGAACACCCATATGGCTGGAGGATTCTCTTTAAGAGTGGTTTCTATGTGGTGCTTGCTTTATTTATGTTAGCCTCGTCTCTACAAGCTACACTTGTAGTCTTGCCAGAGGAAATGTGTGTTTTGTTTGCATGTTCTTTCAAGAAGTTAGAATGCTAAACAAGCCAATGGACAGTGCAGCTTTTTGTTCAGTTATGTCTGCTTTGTGAATGACAGTTGTTTTCTGTGAAGCAAGGTCTTAAATTTCTCAGGCAGGGCTTGGACTTGAAATGTGGCATGCCTTTAACAAAGTCTGCTCTAGCAGCTTTGACCTACCTTGAGTAATAGATTTCAGGCACTGGATGCCTTAAAGAGCAGTGATTCTTGCTGCAGCATGAATCTTTTCTAAGAGGTAAGCTTCTTGGGAAGCTGATGGTTGTGGTAAGTGGCAGGTTCTGACAACCCAGCTCTTATTTCTCAATTCAGAATGCTTGTCTGTGTGTGGGAAGTTGCTTGGGAGAAAAGTGAAGCAGAATAGGTTTCTTAATAATACAGCCTCACTTCAGTTGTGGGAGACAGGGCTTTCCTTCATTTGGAAGTAAATCTGTTTATGGATGATGTCCTAAACTACCAGTGAGACTCCAGCCTTGCCCGTTGTGGCATACAGAATGAATAACACTGGTTGTGTAAGAGTTATTGTGGATGATGTCCTAAACTACCAGCATGTCTCCAGCCTGGCCCATTGTGGCAAACAGTATGAATAACACTAATTGCATAAGAGTTATTAAATAAGTGTGTTATGGGAGCTTGTGTATGAGTAAAAAGCTATAAGAAAATAGCACACGTTGTCTTTTAAATTTTGTTTTAGAACCCCAAAGTTAAGTCAAACAGTATTGTTAAATGAACAATGAAGACTTAATTTCTTTTTTTAGCTCATATGTAAGAATCGTATTTTCACAGAGTCCTTGTCAGTATGGACAGTGTTGGGCTCTGGAGTTGCATGATACAATGTCCTTTTTACCTCTTTAAAAGTCATATTTCTGTGCTTTTCTTTAGGGGTTGCTAAGCACACATGAGTTTAGTAACAAATCTGATTGACACTCCCTGTATGTGCTGTGTTTTCAGGTGTTGATGCTGTGGCGCCAGCTGTTTCGGAAGACTAAGGGGAAAACCTATCATAAAAGTGGATTAGTGGTGTCTTCTTTCTAATACATAAGATACATGTAAAAGATACAACTGACCAGTCATGTCACTGATTGTATCAGTGTAATTAATTGCATGTAATAATGACAGAATAAATACTGCAAAATGATAGGCTTGACTGGCTGTGGTAGCTGTTACTAAAGCTGTAAAGTGTTGTAATATGCTTGTAAGAAATATGACTGCTTTGCAGCAAAGTTGAGAACAGACTTAACTATTTCAATTGACATTTTCTAAATTGTGCATTTTGCTATGGGCTGAAGCATTTTTTTTCATGCAAAATGTCAGCTGAAAGAGTTCAGCTACTTCTGATGTTGAGGCAAGAAAAAAACAATGTTTTCTGCTTTGAGTTCTGCCAGCTTCTTTTCTGAACAACTTCAATACCCTTATACTTTGGAACATGCAGTTAAACTTTGGCAGATTGTGTCTGCTCTGAAGGGGATGTTTTCTCTGCTGCTGCTTTCAAAACGATTTTTTTCAAAAGCTTGTAACAACCAAGTTTAGGCACACATGGCTGTAATGAAGATGATACATTTTGTTGTCTGCTAGAACTTGGACATATCCTACACTTATGGCACCTCACCTACCTCTTAATACTGACCAGGGTGTATAAATGCCACGTGGGTAAAAGTACTACACATATTTCCTGTAGACCAAAATAATATGTGAAAAATTGGACTTCCCTGTAAAAGCCTATCTAAACTGCTCCCAGAGTGGGACCGGACTGAGCTTTAGGACTGAGAACTGGCACCTGTTTGTCATGTGTTTAAGGACATGTACTGGAGTGCTTTATTTTAGGGAACGTGGGCATCTACCTTGTGGTGCTATTTGGTTGTGTTATGCCCAAGAGGGAAAACAGAAGGCTTTTAGAAAGAGCCAGAGTGGGACTCAGGTTTAGTTAATCAGCAGGAGTAAGATAAAGCTCTATGGATCTTTTCTGGTCACTGTTCCATTCATTTAAGTGATGTGTGCAGAAACCTGGAAATTGTAGGAGGGGAGGATGCACACAAATTGCAAGAGGGAACTGTGAGATAAAAGGAACTGAAACTGGTAGGGCTTGAAGGCAAGGCATCAGTCAGGTCATGAGTGGGAAACAGATCTGTGAATGAGGGAAACTGCAGTGCGGAAATTAATCCTGCAAGAAATAAGCAGTTGAAGCCTGATAGGAGTATAAGAACACCATGAAACACAGATGGACTCGATTTAAAAAAGGAAAATAAGCCTCTTAAAATAGTCTTGAAAGAAAGAGTCAGAAGTAGGGAAGATAAGGGACTAGGGAAAGACTGGAAGAGATGTGGCAGCGTCAGAGTTGGAATTTAGGAAGAGGGAAGCGTGTGCCTGCTGCTCTAGGACACTTTCTCCAGCACTTGGCACAGAACCCAGAGCTTCAGTGTTGTCCCTTTTCTCCTCTCAGCTGGGAGCACGATAATCTGTTGCTACTCCTTGAACATTTTGTGAGCGGGCATGTTTCAGCTTTTTGACAGAAGTGTTGTTCAGAGTTTGCTTTAAAAACTGGAAAATTTCCTTCACAGAAGTTCTAGCAGCACATGAAGACTGCAAAGGCAAAAATTATCAAGTTGGAAATAATGACATTACAATAACCACACAATTTAAAACTATTTCTATGCCTGTAAGGTTCAGTATAGCTATAATAATGTGATCAAAAAGTGAATATAGCTATTTATGATTATGGAAGCACCTGCCCATAAGTATCTATTACCTACGCATCCTCACATGCCAATAGGACCCTCGTGGCATTCAGTGTATAAAACTGATGCTGCTTTGGGGAGAAATGGGTGTTGGATAGCAAATTAAGAGGCTATTTGTAGGACTCTTGCTTCTTTTGTAGCAGCAGTTCAGAGGTGTGAAATGAATGATGCAGGGCACAGGGAAGTTTGAGCAAAAGTCAATTGTCAAAAGACAATTGAATTGAATTACTGTTGAAGAGTTTCAGTGGTGTGAGCAAGTTGCTTAAACCAAACATCCCACAGGTGGTCACTAACTGTGTGTTCCTCATTTACTGGACATGAGACATTTGGGATCTGTATTGCAAAAATGCTGAGTGCTTGCAGCTGCCGAAGAAGTCGAGGGTAGATGTTGTGTCTGTAATTCTAAGTACTCATCAGTGTTTCAAATTAAGCACTCTGAATTTGACCTTGTTTCTTAGTTTCACCATTTGTAAAATGTATTTTATTATAAATTACAACAGGAAGACAAAGATTTTTGTCTTAAGAGGAATAAAGATCCAGTGAACGAGGAACCAGTCTGCTGGGCTTGAGTCCATAGATGTCTAAGAAATAAACTGCTTGCAAGCAAATAGGAAGTGATAAGTGGTGATATAACAGTATGCATTTATCATATTAAGACTTTTTTTTGTTTCAACCTACAATCCCCTACCTTTTTGTTCTTCATGCACAAACTGTTTTCTAATTCTTCCAGTCCTATTCCATTCTCCCATTTGATTCACAGAGGCTTCTCTTTATAGAAGAGAATTAATTCCCTGTATAGAATTTTTAGTTAGCTTTAGCCGCCTGGTCTTGTGGTTTGAAATAGAGCTAAGAGGCTAAAATTCACCAGCAAGTAAAGGGAAGAGGTGGAAGGCATGCTGGAAACATAGTAAAAGAGAGGTCTGAAAATCCTGGTGTTTTTTTATTAAGGGAAGTGAATCATGATATCATACTGAAGGGGCTGAAAACCCATAGAGCTGTAGGGTGGGAGAGCAGGCAATGTAATTGTGCTGTATGAAGGGATATGGTGCTTATCATGGATCACAAACAGAATGTGACTCAACTGGATGGTGCTGGATCTCACAAACGGATGGTTTGTGGTCTTTGGCATATCCTGTGCAATTATTTGTTGGTTCTCTTCATCGGCAGAAGAACTCTAGTACAGAATCCTGTCCTTTGAAGGTAAAGATGGGCTACTGGAGAGAGTTTGGATCATGGAAGTATTGAGGTTACTTAATTGAGGACAAAAAACCCCAACAGGTGGACTGGACTTTGTTCAGACATAGAAGATGAAGACAAAAAGAAGTGCAATAACTGTTCTATGAACAGTTGTTTGTGTTGAGTAAGAAAAGAAGTGAAAGACTTGAATTGTGAACAAATAGTGAACAAGACATAGGTTTTCTAACAGTGGAGATAATGAAACCCTGAAATACATGGTTTGGGGAAATAATGTCATCTGTCACCATGGTTGTAAGAACACTTTGTGTAACGATCTAAAGAAAGTGGATTGCAACAGTGATTCCACAGTGGTGTAGAAGGATGGAGTAGATGACTTCCTGCAATATTTTACTATTCTATTTTTGTGAGATTCTACAAATAATGTAATTTATGTGCAAACCTGCAACACCGGGGTCTTATGTTTATTACTGAAAACTTTGGTATGCTGTTCAAGTAAAGAAACAATCTGTAGTTGTGTAGCTGAATACTGTGTCATAATGTTTATGAAGAGAAAAGCTGAATTAGGATTTCATAGTTGCCTTAGCAATGACACTTCCTAACTTCTGAATGATTGATTTTAAGATGACCAGTTTCTTAAAGTTTCGAGGCATTTTGTAATCCTTGCTATAGTGAGTTTGCCCTCAGTAATAACAAGCAGGAGGAACACTCTGCAAGTTCAGTTTCTGAAGCATTTTATAATACTTCAGTAGATTTTCACTGGGGACAGGCAAATAGTGTAGATGTTGCTCTGCATGTCTTTATTCATCAACTGAATTGTTATCATTTGTGTATCTAGCAGGTCAGATGGAAGGAGAGGCAGCATTAGTGTTCAAAACAGTGTATTAATATTTCTGTGACTTGAACAGCTGGGAAAGCTGGGAACTTGTTAATCTTGGAACCTACTTTATTATTTACCCTTGTCCTTAGGGAAGGGAGAGATGGTGGAAGGAAGAGGTCCTAAACAATGCAAGATAATTGGGAAACTGAGTGAACAGACAGGACTTGGACAAATCTTTCAGTTGCCTTTGTTGTATGTACTGCCTCTTAGTGCAGGCCATGGCTGGTGTCTGGGATGGAGAAAGCAAAGCTGGTGACTGGCAAGTGGCAGAGTTTCCTGACCTGAGAGGTAGCTGATGGGAGGGCAGCCTGGGTGTTGTGGCCAGAGCTGTTTGCTATCTGTGTGCAGTGCTTGTCAGCTCGCAGTGTGTGTGTCCTGACAAAGCTTTTCTGGAGAGTTAAGAGAACAGGGAGCTGTCTTTATGACCTTTATCTGAAATCAGCTGGTATGGTGGGATAAGCAAGAGAGGAGGGTTAAGAACATTGATCAGGAGGATACCGAAATAAGGAACAACAAGGATAACACCAGGGGCTAGGTCTACTGTAAGAGTAGGTGAAACTGGGAATATAGATTAGGGTATTGATGGTGGAAGGCTTAACTGAGAACTGCTGTGATAAGAAGAGAGCTGCTTGATACTGGTATGTGGGAGGTTTTCATCGCTCCCGCGAGTATTTTAATTAAGCATCCTTGCTTTGGAGGTTGTCCAAGAGCTATATAGGAAAAACTGAGGCACTAGAACAGGGCATTTTCTAAAGGGGTAGCTAGGCTCAGTTTTAGCAGAAAACTCTCAGCTACCTGGCAAGATATATTTGACAATATATGTTATACTGTCTACTCTTCTGTCTTGAGATCCCATCTGGAGTACTGTGCCCAGGTCTGGAGCCCTAAACACAGGAAGGACATTGAACTGTTGATGTGAGTCCAGAGGAAGGCCATAAAGAAGGCCAATGAAAGGGCTGGAGCACCTCTGCTGTGAAGACAGGATGAGAGAGTTGGAGATGCTCAGCCTGGAGAAAAGAAGGCTCCAGGGACACCTTATAGTGGCCTTCCAGTACCTGAAGAGGAATCAAGAAATCTGGGGAGGGGCTTTTTGGAAGGACGTGTAGTAGTTTCAAACTGAAAGAAGGTAGATTTAGATGAGACATTAGAAAGAAATTAATTACTGTGAGGGTGGTGAGAGACTGGAACAGGTTGCCCAGAGAAGCTGTGGATGCTCCATCCCTGGGAGCATTCAAGGCCAGGTTTGCTGGGGTCTTGAGCAACCTGGTCTGGTGGGAGGTGTCCCTGGCCATGGCAGGGGGGTTGGAACCAGATGAGCTTTACGATTCCTTCCAACCCAGACCATTCTATGTTTCTGTAAACTGTAAATGCACCCAAAGATAAATGGTCACATAGGACCAATATGTAAAGATGTTTTTCTTAAGTAGTATTGATACAGTTTACAGGTTTTTTTTTCTTTATTTACAGCATTTTGGACATATAAAAACACTTCTATCATGTGTTTTTATAATGAATGAGAAAATTGAACTGGTATTATTTCTTGCGTGAGAAGGGTCTCCTTTTGTTTGCTCCCCAGCCAATAGTGTGTGGAACTAGTTTGTGGTTACTCTTTAAGTAAAATTTCTTTCCTCTTTTAAAGTAATTTTCTTGATACTGCTGGTGCAGGGACAGTTTATTCTCCTTGTATCTGAGAGTGAACTTGATCAGATGTTGGGCCTCTCATCTTTTCCTGTGACCTGTGTTTCTATTGCAAATAAATTCCACCACATGTATGCAGGTTGCAATAAGCAGTGCATAGACACAAATTCACAGTGATTTAGTTCAACGTTATTCAGAGACAGAGCTCCAAGCCTTTCTGTAGCAGACTCTTCTGACCTGATAGCTCATTTCTTTTTGAATAGACAGAAGATTGTTGTTTATCAACTACACTGGATTCTGAGTAGGTAGCCTGTCTAGTGGTTTATATTTAAATCTGGAGCTAGTGCTGAACTAGGACTCAGTTGTATGATATATTGGGATAGAAATTGCATGTCACAGAACAAAATCCTGATCTAGAGCAGAAGTCTGGTTTAAAGATGTTTTCAATTAGAAGCTGACAGTGACCTTACTTCCTGTCCTCATGCAGAAAGATGAAACAGATTTGGGCTTCTAGCCATTGACATTCAATTTTTAGAAGGTGTAATTTGTTCCACTCTGAAAGAACAACAAAAAGAAAAAGTTTTTCCTTTGTCTTCCCAGAGTGCATGTGCTTTTTATAGTAACTTGGTTAGAAAAAAATAAGTAAATGCTTATCAATGTGGTAATCAAGGTTTTGTCAAGAAATACCCAGTAGTATGAGAAGCAAGGAAGTTCCAAGGAGATGAATTTTGTTAGTCTATTTGCTTTTTCTTCTATGAGTAATAAGTTTGTTGCTTCTACCAGAACAAGGTTCTTAAAACTGTAAAAATTGTCAGCAGGATTAGCATAGCTGAGAAATGTGAAATGGATGCAAATCCATTTTGCTTCTTTTAAATTGACTGGATTCCAAGCAGACAGTGTCACTTGAAAGTATAATCTTCTTAAAATCCTGGGAGCATTAGGAATTTAGAAACAAAACGGAACATAGTTTCTGTTCTGGAGTATTAATTCTTATGATTCTTTAGCATTTACTGTTGCTATTTACTTTGTATGAAGTTTGTTAAGCACTGAGGTCAGGTGAAGATAGTTCTAGAAATCTTAATGTTAAAGGTTCTTTACGATTTACTAACACAACACCCAGATGAGTTGTTTTTATGTGTTTCTCGAATGAGCAAAACCCACTAATAAAACACGCTGCTATTGTATGAGATTGCACTGTCAGTTTGGAATGGTTGTATTTTTTTTCTTTGGAAGTAGTATACCCCTGAAGTGTACACTTGAAGAGCAGAATAACACTTTGTTGTATCATGTATTCAGTACAACTATCTGTGTTATTATGTATGATACTTCAGAAATATTCTGCAGTACTTTCCCTGATTTCAAAATAGTATTACCCTTGGATGTAGTATCTACAAGTTGTTCTCTGTAAATGTGATCTTAGACATTTTCAAGGGCAGAAAAATATGTAAATGTTTTATCTTCCAAATTCAGGTGCAAGACCTAATATGCTTTATAAAGACAGGTATTTTCATTTGAGTGAATACTTCAAGCTCCTCCTTCCATTTTCTTGCATCAGAAGTTACATTTCTAATGAATTAGTGGACTTGGGTTTTATGAGGACATATTTTGAGATTGGTTGGTTTTACTTTTGGGAATTGGAAAAAAAATCAGGTTTTTGCCATTAGAATGGATTAAAATGATAACTGTTGGAATTTCTTTGCGTGTTTAAGATCAGTTCTTGTTGATTGAATTATTTAGAGAGTGGCAGGTGAAAAGCATGGGTGCATGTTAAATATAGTTTATCAAAAGCAGTGAAAGGAACTACCCAAAACAGCAGGTGTTTATGTGGAACATGTGTACAAGCTCGGGCATGTAGTACTGGTTTGTGCTCATCATGCATTAGTGTGTTTGTGTTTTGGTTGATTTTCCTTTTTTCCCTTGTGACATGAGGGACAAGGGAAAAACTTTAAATTAGGGACAACTTTAAATTAGATTTAAATGAGATTTTAAATTTTATTATTTTGATGGTTGAAGAATTTATGAAGGGTTGAAGACTATCTGCAGATCTGGCTCTATGAACTCTCCCAAAGTTTAATTGGGACCTCAGACTCGAGTTGAGTTTCTGTTGTGCTCACCTGAGCAGCTACATCATAGAGTAATCTGATCCCAGTTGGCTCTCCTAATTCTACAATCCCTTCATTAAGCATTTCTTTCATCACAATGTAAAGGAGCATGAACTGTCAGCAGGAAAGAAGTAAAATAGGGAGCTACAGAAAGTTTACAAGATGAGGAACCCAAGTGATAAAAGCTCTCATTAGACTTGCTTTCTCTAAAGCAAACCAGCAGTATTTTTATTGTACCAACTTTTGTATAGTTGGTTGTGGCTGGAAACTTTGTAAGGTAAATAAGCTTGCTGATGCTTCTTGAATTTGTTTCTGCAGTGTAAGAGAAATTGCATTACTGTATCCTTTCTAATTCCTTGGCCTAGGTTCCTTGCTGCTTCAAACATGTTGAAGGTAAAACTGTTGTGTGTCTTCAGGTCTAAAGAATTTAGAGCGTTTAAATTGTAGCTCTGTTATCTCAAGCTAGATGGTAAATATCAAATTAGGTGTTTTACTTGAAACGTACATAGAAAAATAATATATTTTTTTTGTGATTTGCTTTTGTGAAAATATCTTAGAAAAGTAAATTGAAGCTGATGGGATATGTTATTAACAAAAAAATATCTTGTATGCCTCAAACTGTTCATAATCTTTTGGGGAACAGGTTTTTCTCATTGTGCAGGGTTTTTTTATTTGTTTTTTTTTTTAATTGAATTTGAAAAGAACATTGTAGGTGTTGAGGTTTTCTTTATTAAGTAATAAATTAAATTTATTAAATTGTATAAATTGTTGGGTAGCTGTTTAATTGAATTAGAGCACGATGACTTGTGATGATGTGGTCTCTCTTAGTCATATCAATAGCTTGTTTACCATCCAAAAAAATCTTGCAAACCTTCTTTTATAGTGGTCTCTATTGGTGTTTATGGAAAATTAAAATTTCTAAGTAAAAATAAAGCTTTGGTAGGTGAGCTGTTAATGAAGCAATCAATTTTTATTTTATACAAATAATCTCATAAGATTTTCCTCTTTTTTTATACATTAGAGCAGGTATTATGAACATTGAATCAGACACAACAATAATAGAATCAAAGCTAGTCTTTTGAGCTCAGCCTTGTTTCATATATCAACATTTTATGTTGTTTTTCTGGAATGTTCAATTGTCATAATATATACCTGGTCAAATATGGACCAAGATACTTGACTTCACAAATATGGTAACATAGTTTCTGTTATTTAGTAAACTTCAAATCTCTTTCTTTCTTCTTTTTCCCCTCTTCCAGTAAAAATCGTTTTGTGATACTTTGTTACCAAATATATGAACAATCCCTTCTATGCTTTCCCCAATGTTCCTCTTACTCGCTCTCATATATTCAATCTGTTTTGCTATGGAGCTGTCTTGGAGTGAAAATTGGAGGGAATTCCATCTCACCTTCTACTGAAAACCAGAAAAATAACACGATTCCAGCTTTTGTTGGTTTTGCACAATTTATACTTCTTCCAACCTCTTAAGGAGGAGAGTGGAACTTGTTAGGCATGGGTGGGGTTTTTTTCTTGTTGGGGAAGGGAAGAATTGGAAGAAGGGGAGGAGGGAGAAAGCAGGAGTGCAGGCTCTTGCCAGATGTGAATGATTTTCCCTCTTACGAAGCTGTGGCTCTGTGTTATTCTGTGCAGGGGAAAATCCAATTTAAAATGGTTCTGTTACTTCTCTCTTAGCTTGTCACTTAAGCTTTTTGGATAGTTGTTGTGTGGGCTGTATTTTAAAACAGCATTTCTATTGGGTTATTTTTTACTGGTTTTGTTTTGTGTTTTCTCCTTTAAGTGGGCTAGTTCTTGAAACTAACTTGGAGCACATTCATGAAAACAATTGGATTGGCACCTCTGGAGTGCGGAAATGAGTATCTGGGGACATAAGGGAGCGGCAGGAACCTTTCAAAACACAGCTGCCACTGACAGAATGGCACCACAGCTCAATTTTACTCTGAAATTAATTTGTTAAGGAGCAGCTGGATTAGAACTTGCTTGATCTTAAGTAGTCTGTGTTACTGAGAAACCTTCATTTTAACACTAACCTCTTTCTTATTTTAACTTGATTACTTAGTAGTAATTTTTGTATGACTTGCTTTTTCTGAAAGTTTCGGCTTCTGAAAGGAAAGTGGATCTTCATATTTTTAAGTAGTTCAGCTCAGAGTACACAATAAACTTGTTCTTTAAGGAACTATTACATACGAAAGATTGTATTAAAGAAATAAATAATAAAAGAAGCTGCTTTGGTCCCTTACTCATGCTTTGTACAGAAATTTAAAACTCCATAATTTGGATAAAGAATCTTCATTTTTCTAACTGACAGGTTTAGAAAACCAGTGTTCTTGCTAATGCATTTGGGTAGGGCCTTACATCATCCCTTACAGCTGCTGCCTTCTGAATCTCTTCAACAGTTGCTGTAGCATCAAAATGATTTACTGTGCATTTTCCACCTAAGCACTTCAGTTCCTTTCTTCACACTGTTTCAGCATACGCTCTCCCTCAGTAACCTCACAGGTCCCAAGCTTTGCCAGCACCTCAGCTTCCCCCCCTTGCTCCTGCTTCCCCCCCCCCTTGCTCCTGCTTCCCCCCCCCCTTGCTCCTGCTTCCCCCCCCCCTTGCTCCTGCTTCCCCCCCCCCCCTTGCTCCTTTTTTCCCCCCCCCCCTTGCTCCTGTTTTCCCCCCCCCCTTGCTCCTGTTTTCCCCCCCCCCTTGCTCCTGTTTTCCCCCCCCCCTTGCTCCTGTTTTCCCCCCCCCCTTGCTCCTGTTTTCCCCCCCCCCTTGCTCCTGTTTTCCCCCCCCTTGCTCCTGTTTTCCCCCCCCCTTGCTCCTGTTTTCCCCCCCCCTTGCTCCTGTTTTCCCCCCCCCTTGCTCCTGTTTTCCCCCCCCCCTTGCTCCTGTTTTCCCCCCCCCCTTGCTCCTGTTTTCCCCCCCCCCTTGCTCCTGTTTTCCCCCCCCCCTTGCTCCTGTTTCCCCCCCCCCCTTGCTCCTGTTTCCCCCCCCCCTTGCTCCTGTTTTCCCCCCCCCCTTGCTCCTGTTTTCCCCCCCCCCCTTGCTCCTGTTTTCCCCCCCCCCTTGCTCCTGTTTTCCCCCCCCCCTTGCTCCTGTTTTCCCCCCCCCCTTGCTCCTGTTTTCCCCCCCCCCCTTGCTCCTGTTTTCCCCCCCCCCCTTGCTCCTGTTTTCCCCCCCCCCTTGCTCCTGTTTTCCCCCCCCCCTTGCTCCTGTTTTCCCCCCCCCCTTGCTCCTGTTTTCCCCCCCCCCTTGCTCCTGTTTTCCCCCCCCCCTTGCTCCTGTTTTCCCCCCCCCCTTGCTCCTGTTTTCCCCCCCCCCTTGCTCCTGTTTTCCCCCCCCCCTTGCTCCTGTTTTCCCCCCCCCCTTGCTCCTGTTTTCCCCCCCCCCTTGCTCCTGTTTTCCCCCCCCCCTTGCTCCTGTTTTCCCCCCCCCCCTTGCTCCTGTTTTCCCCCCCCCCCTTGCTCCTTTTTTCCCCCCCCCCTTGCTCCTGTTTTCCCCCCCCCCTTGCTCCTGTTTCCCCCCCCCCCTTGCTCCTGTTTTCCCCCCCCCCTTGCTCCTGTTTTCCCCCCCCCCCTTGCTCCTGTTTTCCCCCCCCCCCTTGCTCCTGTTTTCCCCCCCCCCTTGCTCCTGTTTTCCCCCCCCCCCTTGCTCCTGTTTTCCCCCCCCCCTTGCTCCTGTTTTCCCCCCCCCCCTTGCTCCTGTTTTTCCCCCCCCCTTGCTCCTGTTTTCCCCCCCCCCCCTTGCTCCCGCTTGTTGCTTTGCAGTACTGGAGGACTGGCTGGGGCACTGGCTAAACCTGTGTCACTCTTCCATTTTTTGTCTCTCTTCTATTTCTGTACCCTATATCACATAGAAAGCCACCTTGCAGTTACACCTATAGCGTTGTGCAAATCAGGCCCCTGTTATAAATTCATCCCAGTCTAGCAACACACACTTGTCTGCAGGGCAGCAAATGAATCCCTGGTGTTCCGAGGTGAATGCACAAATACATGTTTAGGGATCTCAGAGGTCTTAAGTTAGGCTGTCCAGAGCTATGTGAAGGAGAGCAAGAAGATTTTGTGAGTTAAATTTGGGTGGCCCAGTTTGAAATGGTAAATGTCTAACACCTGACTGAAATCAGGTTATAAAGTATCTATGCTAGACCATGCTGCAGACTATGCTGCTTCACATGTTTACTGCACCATCCAAGAGAGCAAAATTCCAGTCAGTGGGCTTCAGCATTAAGTAGGTAGTGGAAACGTTCGTGTTCTTGGCTGATTCAGTGTTACCGTGAGAAAGCTGTTTGTCAGCACTGGAGACAAAATATTTTGTAGTGAGTGAGCTCATCAATTCCAGACTTTTACCAAGTTTTTTATGAGTGCAAACTTGCTGGCTGCTGCTGCTGCTGTTGTCAGCTTTCCTGTGAACAGAAAAGTTAAATTAATGGTGCGGGGCCTGTTGTTTGGCTTTCCAGAGGGTAGCAGGGACATTTACAAGCAGCGTGGTGGCATGACAATTCTCAACCCCTTCTTAGGCATGGGTGCTAGGCAGAGGCAAACTAAACCGTATCACAGTAGAAAATACAGAAGTCTTTCTAAATCATGTGGTATATGGAGCAGAAAAGAATACTGAAGTGTTTTGGAGAAAAATTTAAACCAGCATGTTTCTTATTAAGGAGTACATGAGCATGTTTTGTTTGGGCTTTTCTTGTCTTGATGGTCTTTTTAAACCCAAGTGATATTGAAATCAGTATTTTTTTATCTACTGGCTTAATGATGGGACAGTTCCTTGGGGAGAAACTAATAAAAGTGAGTCATTCGAGACTATGCACATTATAGGTCACTTTAGAGAAGCTGTGTTTTTCCAGTCTTGTATGGAGCTGGAAGTGTCACCCTTGTGGTTTCTTTAATTATGACTGAAGTATCACATGGATATGAAGCATTAAAAATTCTAAAGCATCTCTGGGACTGAATTAAAAAAAAAATAAGTCTGTATTGAAGTTCTCAGTGGTACTTAAAATGAAGAATGAGTTTTTCTTCAGGACAGACTTTAATTGAAAAACAGACTTCCTGATATATCCCTTTGTAATGCTGTAAAAGCTTTAGACCTTTTGCTCTTTTGCACAGTTAGCTTCAGTAATAAAATTCTGCACTGCGACTAAGAATTAATGAAGGAAAATTTTCCAGAAGTAAGTATTTCAGCATAGAATCTTATTCATGTTTCAGTGTACAGTGATAATTTTCATGGGTTCTATTCAGTAAATATTTGAAGGTCAACATTAGGTGTATTTTTCTATATATTCTGTCTAGCAGTATAATGATCTTTGAGATACTCGGAGAAATGTGAAGATATCTCATGGTGCTGGCTGTTACAGACTTATTAGGACTGGTATATGTAAATCAGTTTGGGCACTGACAAGTTCTCAGTTTACTTCTCCCTCCCTCCCCTTGCAGAGTAATAAGGGGAAAAAACCCACCAAAGCCCAGCAGGCTCAAGAGCTCCACACAAATATGAACTTGCTGATGTTTTAAAGAAAACTGCAAGTGTTGGAAATGCCTGGGCTCTTTAGATTTTCTTATAAAATTGTATTTTGGCTTTAGATGTTCTTTACTGGCACCTCCTCTACAGCAAACACGCTTGCTTAATTGCTTTTTGTTTTGTGTTTTTTTTTTGTTTGTTTTGGTTTGGGTTTTTTTGTTTGTTTGTTTGTTTGTTTTTTCTTTTTTTTTCTTTTTCCCCCCTTTCATCCCCTGCATTTACCCATATCTTTGTTGCAGGAATATTGGTATATGACTTGGATCTGAGGAAGACTCTGTGACTCTGTGAGGCAACTGGTGCAGTCTTCGTGTGGTGAAGGGCTTTTTTTAATCAGTCAGTTGTACAGAGCAGGCATTAAACTAAAGGTGCTTTGAGATTTCCCAGATGTTTAATAGAAAAGTGTATCAATAATGTGTCCTTTAATATATAGGTTTTTCTTTCTAGAGCAAACTGGTGTCAAGTGTACAGGTGCTGATCTTTCAGGTAAAGAAACATCATTCTTATGTCAACAGCAACACCTTATGGCACCTGTGAGACCAGATGTTGGCATATTAAAAGCCTTTGGTAAACAACGACTACTATTAGTGGCTTAATGTCTTGAGGGTGTAACTTTTTCTTGGATAAATGCAAAAGTCTGTTATTTTTACTTTATGTGTACTTTAGTTTGTGTCAAGATTTAGGAGGTCCCTAATAACAGAGGAAAGGAGGGGGGGTTTTTGGGTTTTTTTGTTTTTTGGTTGTGGTTTTTTTTGTTTGTTTGTTTTGTTTGTTTGTTTTGTTTTTGTTGTTGTGTTTTGTTTTTCCCTTTAAATCTTTATTTAAGTGATTTTATTCCCCAGTAGCAGAAATCAATAGAACAAAATGGTAGTCAGGGGAGCAAAGCAATCCTGTGCAGGTCTCTGGTATGCTGGTATTATCCAATTTCATATTTGCCATGAGAAACAGTTGTTACACATGAAATTAAAGATATGGCAAACACTGGATTTTTGGTTGTGAAAAACATTAGCTGAGTGCTGTTCTTGAGCTGTGGGGAGAGGAGCAATTAGATTTTAGGAGTAAATCAGAGGAGCAAATCAGATTTTAGGTTATAATACCTTTCACACTTCCATTAAAGTTTTTTAAATGAGCTTTATGAAGCAACTATTTATTACTAAGAGTATAATCTCTCATTTTATGACTTTGGGAGGACATACTATTGCAGTTCCAGCAGATATTACATATGTATTTTTCTTCTAGGTCAGTCTATGGGTAGCATCTTACGGGCAGTGTTCTGTGCAGTCCTTTTATCAGTATTATTGCAGTTCTGTTATCAACTATTGACAATTATCACACAATATCCCAGACCAAGGCCAATGCATGATAAATGTAGGATACTACATGGAAAACATGAGAGGGTTGTTGCTGGTTTAGGGTGCATTAGATGTGTCAAGTGTTGCTTTTTCTGGAGATTTGAAAGAGATGTGATGTGACTTTCTGGAGTATGGGAATTGGGAGTAAGGCACCCTTTGGCAACTGAGTCCTTAAAAATCTACTCTACAAAGGTACCTATTGTGATTAGGTATTAACTTGAGATTAAAAAACTAATTAAACCCATTTGTTTACAGTTGCCATAGAACAGACACTAGCACAGTATAACAGACTTTGTTCAATAAAATTTTTGTAGGAAGTTTTTTTTCTTTTTTGTGTGTATGTGCTAATAACATGTAGATGCTAAGCTGATTTGGCTAGAGATAAGCAGTAAAGGCCATATTGATATAATCCAATATAAAAACTTCTGAAAAACAGTGATTTGGGGCAGAAGGGAAATGTATCAGAGTTTGGTAGGCTGTTGTAGAGGAACTTTCTATGTAGTGGTGTGGCTGGGAATGTTCTTTAAACATATGAATGGAATCTGTGGGAAGTTTTCTTACTTGTGTATATGGCTCTTGTGTTGAAGGTAGTGCCACCCCTTCCAGAAGCACATTGGCTCAAGAGGTTCTGGAAAGGATGTTTGCAGGTGAAAATGTCAAAAAGAGCAGCTTAGTTAACATGTTTTAGAAACAGGAGAGATGTGACTTGATTTCTGTGTTGTGGAGAATATGAATTCTGTAGTTGAAGGGCTTTTTGGACCAGATAGGAAAAATTCTTAGTGAGGCGAAAACTTAAAAACATTATACTAGGGGTTACTTATAAAGTTTGTTATGATAAGGAAAAAATAACCATAAAACAACTTACTTTACTGGAAACTCTAAAAAGCAGGAGTTAATTTAGGCATGATTTGTGAATTGAAGTAGGCCAGAAGATTGTTATTACTGTCCTTATAAACTTCTGTCTATGTGCTGTAGAAGAGTGACATTATAAAGTGTAATAATTTATTTTGCTCCAGTCACCTTCTTTTGAATTAAATGACAAAACCTTCTGTGACCAAGAGCTGGTAAGGTGCTTGTGCATTGGCTGGGATTTAGGGGAGATTGATACAAAGTTTTTGTGTTTTGAAAACTTGTCACTTCCGCACCAGAAAATATCAAGGCTTATAGATGGTAACGATGAATGCAGGAAATGTGTAGAATACGATTCTGAAATCATAACATGCAGTCTGATCAAAAAAACTTTGGCTGATATATCAGTTTTGCAATGGAATTCTGGAACATATAATATTGTGGAGGGAGTATGGAATTCTGGAACATGGAGGGAGACAGGGGCACAACATGGGATGCTGGGGGTGCTGTGGCAGTCTCATCAGTGGGAAGCTGGAGGTGAGCTCACCTCAGGCACTGACTCCCAGCCCGACTGCTGCTTCCTTTTTTCTAGCAAGTGCTGGAGTGGAGTAGAGGTGTGGCACAGCCTGTTGTGTGTCTGTAGCAGGAAGAGTTCTATGGGTGTAGAAGCAGATGATTGTGTTTGGATAATATTCTGAATTCCCATGGAGAGGCAAGAAGAAAGAAAGGAAGGGGAAGAAGTCTCAGTCATCTTTTCCACCAAAAGAAGTTCCTCAGAGATGCGTGCTGCCAGAAGTGGGAGGTAACTCTAGAAATAAAACTAGAAGAGGACCAGAGAACAATCTGTAGACATGTCATTCTTCCCTATTGATCCCACTACACCAAATGTTTAACTTGCCTATTATATTGTGAGTAGTATTTTTAATTTTTGTTTTGTCTGTGAGCCAAGCTGAGGTTCAAGTGGTGCTGGCCAGTATTACTTGTAGTAATGCTCCCCTCAAATGTATTTTGCACGCTGGCAACTGTTAGTGTGTACAAGAGTGAAGAAGCTGCAGCGAGTTAAAATGTCCCTTCTGTAGCAATGGAAACTTTTAAAATAAATAATTAAATGCGGTACTGTGGAACTGATATCTGTGGTGACCAGTGTCATTTTAATGGTTCTCTCACACTTCCTTGCTGTTAGCCATTTACCTGGAATATTTGTTATTTGAAACTGTGATGGAAAAAAGGAGCACAGAGAAGGACAGCAATATTTCAGTAGTTTGTGTGGCTTTTGGCTGTAAGGTTTAAGGCCTCTGCTGAATGAGATGCTGGCACCGGGTGTTGTCTGTGTCATTCTGAGGAGAGATCCTGTTCATCTTGTACTTGCTGTGGTGAAGAAGACGTCATCTGAACCGGACCCTTTGGGCCAAAACCAATTACTGTTTTTTAGCTGAACTTGTTTATTTGGTTCAGTTTGTTGCTGAATTTCTACCACGTTTGGAAATTCTTACTGAATTTCTTGCTCTGCAAGTTATATGTAGAAATGCTATTGCTGTGTTTGAATTTGTAAACTCTTAGTAGCTTGTAAAACTTGATGCTGATAGGTTTTTTCCCTTCTTGGTTTCCTGTAATGAATGTTTTAGAAATAGTCTGTGGTCTTCCCAGGAAACGGGGAAGTGGAGGTTGAAAAATCTTCCTGTAATGATATTTGAAGGTTTCTGAATCCAAGATTAAACCAGGTTTCAAACTTAGAGCAGTGGTTGACCAAGAAAAACAATGGGTGGAGGAGAGACCAGCTGAATGGAAATGAGGCAACTTTAAACGTGGCTTTTCCTTAGAGAAATTAATGTGGCTTAAGAAGTCGGTCATATTGGTGGTGCATTTTCTTTTTTATTTTTATTTTTATTTTTTAAAAAATTTAATTTTTTTATTTTTTATTTTTATTTTATTTATTTTTTTAATTTTAATTTTAAAATTTTATTTTTATTTTATTTTTATTTTATTTTTATTTTATTTTTATTTTATTTTTATTTTATTTTTATTTTATTTTTATTTTATTTTTATTTTATTTTTTTATTTTTATTTTATTTTTATTTTATTTTTATTTTATTTTTATTTTATTTTTATTTTATTTTTATTTTATTTTTATTTTATTTTTATTTTATTTTTATTTTTTTTTTATTTTTATTTTATTTTTATTTTATTTTATTTTATTTTATTTTATTTTATTTTATTTTTATTTTATTTTTTTATTTTTTTAATTTTTATTTTTTTATTTTTATTTTTATTTTTATTTTTTTATTTTTTTATTTTTTTATTTTTTTATTTTTTTATTTTTTTATTTTTTTATTTTTTTATTTTTTTATTTTTTTATTTTTTTATTTTTTTATTTTTTTATTTTTTTATTTTTTTTTTTTTTTATTTTTTTATTTTTATTTTATTTTTTTTTTATTTTTATTTTTATTTTTATTTTTATTTTTATTTTTATTTTTATTTTTATTTTTATTTTTATTTTTATTTTTATTTTTATTTTTATTTTTATTTTTATTTTATTATTTTTTTTAATTTTAAAATTTTATTTTATTCACAGATGATAGAAAATCTGAAAACTGTGTGAGGATCTGAGAAGTGGGAGGTGAAAGTTGTCTGATGGTGTGATTGAACAGGGTTGTGTTGAGAGGTCAGACTTGAAAAAAGGGCATGGCAGATAAAGATGCAACTAGAACAAAAAGAGTGAAAAAAGAGAGAACAGGATAAAAATATGCCCTTCAAACCCAATATATCTAGGAAACTACCCACCTTTGAAACTGTAATAAATTAAAGCCTCCAGTTCTGAAGGCAGTAGTGCATTTAAGTACAATTATTCAAGAGCTCCATTTCCACCATCCAAATACATTAATGCACAAGAGCTGACAAAAAAACTAGTTATGTAGAATGCTTTTTGGCATGAAAAACTGCCAGTGTGGAAGAAACCAAGACAAGAGTGTTTCTTTTGAAATGACAATTAACTTAATTGTCAGTTAAAAACTGGTGATGGCTTTAAAAAGGTAGCGATATCTTTATCACTTAGTGATAAACTTTCAGGTTTGGTTTGGAGTAAGGGCTGCAACTCGGTGCAATGTGTCTCGTACAGAATGACATATTCTGAAGTAATGCAAATTCATGGAATATATATCAGCCTGTGAAGGTTCACAGTGTTGAAATAAATTATGGCACTGACAGGGAAGTTGTGGGACAAGTTTTTAAGCAATTGTTCAGGTAAAACACTTGAAATGTTCTCAAATGTTGCATGGCTACATGAGTGGTAATTTCCATCAATCACCTACAAACTTCTTAAAGGAACATAGTGTTTTCAGTTTGTTCTGGGGTCTATATTCCTGTTAGTGTAAAGGTTCAGATGTGTTTCAGTAAATAGGTCTTGGAGGAGATAACATTCTGTCAGCAGCACATTCCGAAAGGATGTTGGAAATTAAAGGAAATTATTTTAATGGACTGTTTAAATACATTACTTGTTTTGATAAAATACTTGGTGGTTTCATGCCTGTGGCTGGCTGTTTGGTGTGCTTTATCCACATTGCAGATACTAAAATTTGTTCCACTGTCTGCTGTATTGCAGCAACGGTCAAATTAACTCTGGTTACCCAGAGCTCAGAAAACGGAGCAATCTTGTAGTATTAATTTCTTTATTTCTTCTAATTTTCTACAACTGAATGCAGTATGAGTGAAGTATTTTTCAGCATTTTTAGTTTTTCTCAGAATATGTTTATGCACTTTGGACTTTTGAAAATCCCCCATGGCAGGGAGTTCCACAGTTTATCATAGAATCACAGAATCAGCTGGGTTGGAAGGGACCTCAGAGATCATCAGGTCCAACCCTTGACCACTACCGCTGTGGTTCCCAGCCCATGGCACTGAGTGCCACATCCAGTCTCTTTTTAAATATCTCCAGGGATGGAGAATCCACTACTTCCCTGGGCAGCCCATTCCAATGTCTGATCACCCTCTCCGTAAAGAAATTCTTTCTAATATCCAACCTAAACTTCCCCTGGCACAACTTGAGACCATGCCCTCTTGTCTTGCTGATAGTTGCCTGGGAAAAGAAACCAACCCCCCCCCTGGCTCCAGCCTCCTTTCAGGGAGTTGTAGAGAGCGATGAGGTCTCCCCTGAGCCTCCTCTTCTCCAGGCTGAACACCCCCAGCTCCCTCAGCCTCTCCTCACAGGACTTGTGCTGGAGTCCCTTCACCAGCCTGGTTGCCCTCCTTTGGACCTGCTCCAGGACCTCAATCTCCTTCCTGAACTGAGGGGCCCAGAACTGGACACAGGACTCGAGCTGTGGCCTCACCAGGGCTGAGTACAGGGGCAGAATTAAATGTAGTTATATTTGGGAGGGAAATACTTGCATTCTGTTACTCTTACTTGTGCTAGTTGATGCCTTTATTGAATTTTTAAACCATTTATTCTGAAGAGTCATAATATTTTTATAATTCAACATATCTCTTCCACTCATGACTCTAGAAACCTCATTTTCATAGTCTTGCTTCTGCTGTCCTCCTCCAAGCTGAAGAATCTTATAATGGTGCCAGCGTGTACCTACACTTTATCCTTAATTTTCACTGACACTTTAATTTCCCTGTTATTTTTTTCAGGAGTGATAATTGTAGCCGTGCAGCACTCAAGATCACAGTGTTTGCATATCGTATGTCATAATATGTTTCTGTTCTTGGTCTCGATTCTTTTCCTAGTTGTCTTTGCCGTTCTGTTTTGTGGTTTTGATTTCTGCTAAGCAGTGAAATGACATTTTGAAATTGTGGTGGATGGTACTTCACAACCTCTTTTCCTGTAGTAGTTAGTAGGAGCTAACTGAGAGCTTATTGTTACTTCTGTGGATAGGGCTGTTTTCCTTTTTTCTGTACTTCATATTCATTGGTCTTGAATTTCACCTAACATAGTACAAGTCCATTGTGTCAGAAGAACCCTCCACTGTTCTTCTGTTCTAGTTTCCAGTTGGGACTTTTCTTCTGGCAAATGTCAACTCATTCACCTCTGTTCCTGATTGCATTTTGAGGGTAATTAAGCATTGTAGCTGCACCACTGCTGAAAATGGGTTTTTTGCATTCAAAGCTTTTTATTCCTGTCTGCTGACATTTTAAGCTCAGTCCATTGCAGTTAAATTTAAGCATTTTGATCTGGAACCTTGTTAAAGGCTTTGAAAATCCAGTTAAAATTTTCAGGTGGGTTAACACTGTGGACACACTGCTCTTCACAGGACTGTCAGTGATGTGCCAGATGAGATTAACTTCTGAAGATTTATTTGGAAACCTGTAAGATTACAACCATTAAGTCAACAACAGATCATTGTGCTTGGCTGATCTGATTAGATAGCAATTAGATAGCAAGTCCAAGATAGAAATACTGATGGGTTGCAGGTGTTTGAGAAGGTAGATTTATAATCTTAAAAGTATAAGCAACCTGAACAAGAGTGGCATCTAAGTGGCAGAAGCTTTGTTCAAAAAGTGGGTAATTTTAAAAGTACTTTGAGGGTGAGTTTGGGAAGGAGGCTTACACTTTTGTCTGCTGCCAGTAAAGCCCAACTCCAAGAAGAGGCTAAATGTTATTGTTAGGTACCCAGCACTTAAGGGTGAGCATAAAAGCAACCATCTCATGAGATTTACCTTTAAAGTGTTTGACTGGTATCAGTGGAGAGAAAACTAGAGCCTTGTGATATTTTGGCTCTCTTGAGGTTTATCAACCATATACAAATGTTTTGTTTCTTGGTGTATTCTATACTTATTTTCTGTTTGTAAGCAATCTGGAGTTAGTTGTAGCACTGGAAAAAGTCTGTGTGAATGAAAGTGTTTTTATTTCTCTGCCTGCTTTTATGATTGTGTAAATCCATGAAACAAAAGAAATGAAAAAGTGTTATGCTTAATATAACAGTTCTCAGGAGCTGGAGTGAAATACAGTTGAAATTATTTAAAAGAGAATAGTTGTGTCTAAGGATACCAATTTTTGTATTCTATACTTGCTTTGTTCATGTTTCTCTAATAAAAATGTTTATTACTGTTGTTAAGAATTGTGTAGTATTGTGCAACATATGTTGATATATGATGATATATACATACATGTATGCAAAACTTATATATACATGGTGCATATGAAACTATACATATGCATGTATTTTGGCAGTATTAATGCCTGATGTGTTGAAGTAAAAACCTGAAAAGTAAAATTGGACAGCTAGAAACCTACTTGGTGACTTGTGATTTTTAAGATCCCACACAAAAAGAAGCTGTGTCTACTGAAAACCATATATTTTCAACAACATGAATTACAGCTTGAAATTAAACAGTGCATAAATGTTTAACATTGTTCAGTCCATCCTTAAGCTGCTGCATTGATATGGTTCATTGGCCAGCCCTTAGTGGTTGATATAGTGAGATCATTCTCAAATGTTTTTTTAAAATTTTTTTACAACTTTTGAATGAGCTTTTCATCCAGGAAACCAATTTATCTCAGATAAGCAACATACATACATACGTAACATCGAGCTACTGCCAAGCGATGCTGTAGAGGAATTTTTAAGAGGAGGTATCTGGAAGAAGTGATGCCATGGTTAATTGTCTATTCCAGAATAGCACGCACAAGTTTTTTGCACTGGTATTATATACATTATTTTTGGCTATCATGGTTTTCCCATGCTGTAATGAGCTTGCTTATTCACATATAGCTGAAGTTAGCAAAGAAAAGTTGTGGTATCTGAGAAGTCTAGATGCAGGAGTGAAGGCAAGCAGGTACAAGCAGCCCGAGATGAGGACAGTCATGAGCATCTTAATTGTGAAGACAGAAAAAAGTTGCTGAAAAAGGCCATTTATTAATGAGGTAATGTATAGTAAAATTAGTTGTCACTTTCATCAGTTTTTGCTGATTAACAAAGATTGTGAGAGCATTGTAAATGGCAGCCATTTCTTCTCTTAAAACCCACAAAGGGAGGTTATGTCCCATCTGATGTTTGCAATACTTGTAGATGACATCAGACTGATAAGCCATACAGTTAGCTAAGTAAGGCTTTTATTTCAGTTCAAGCTTTTAAATTATATATGACCCCATAGTCTGTAGATTGATACTGTGAGCTAAAATTGGTGTTCTTCTTAGGAGGATTTGATGAAATGCAAAACTCTCTTGAGCTTTCTTGCCGAGTTTGTTAATAGTGTTTTTTCCTGTGATGTCTATTTTACTTGTTGATTTATTTGTAATATTAAAAAGTAATAATCTAAGATACTTCTACTTCAGGCTCGTGCTTCTGAATTAATGATTCTAAGTACCTGTCTGGACTGGCTTATTGATATCTGTATGACAAAAATAACTAATCAATGGTTTGATTCTACCTCTTACATTGTGCTTTTAGTGTGTCTCTACATTTTTTAGGAGAGTCTGTATCATGTTGCCCACTATTGTGTCTGCTCCAGCTATCAGTAAATGTTACTGCAGACAGGAACAGCTAAATGTTTGTATATTATCAGCATCTATGCAATTCTGATTCTTGAGGATTCAATAGGGAGATAGTGTATGCTGTCAGAGTGTTAAAATTAATCTGTGAGGCTCCTAACTTAAGATTGGCAGTTTCAGAAGTACAATAAAAAAGGTAGTTGTGAAAAATGACAATTTGATTTCAAAACCTTCAGTCTTTTAACAGTGAGAAGATGATCTTTTCAACAATTCATTTAAAGCTTTGTGCTTAATGTGAATTTCCACACAGGGATACTACATGCATGAAAATGTGTGATACTGTCAAAGGTTTTTGCTATTCCAGCTCATACTTGTTTAATGGAGAACTGGAGTGGAAAACACTTGACACATCAAGTTAATTTAAAATCTTGACTTGCATTATTCTGACAATTCTTTTCTGAAGATAACTTGCATATTGAGCATGATTTTCATTGCAAATTTGGATGTTTTTCAGTATCTTGGCATTCATGTACATTTTTTCATGTGATCCGTATGTATAAAACGTAAATTTTAGTTTCTGGTGAGTTATGTATTTACATGGGAGAAAGCAGAATGATCCAGACAAAACGCACTTAAACTACCAGAGGTATTCTGTTCTGTCTTCAAGACCTTGCTCATACAGTTGTGAATTGTGTCAAAGAATATATTCTGTTTACTAGAAGAAAGATTGAGTGTACAGTTTTTTGATATTTTTATCTAGCTTCCCCATAGCAGTCAAATGGAGCCTTAAAATTCTAATATGAGAAGTCAGTGCCTGAATATATTTTTTCATCTGTGTTCTGACTGCCTATTTAAACCACATATCTGAAATTTTAAATTATCCAGTGGTATCCTTTGTGGATGATGCCATGAGTAGTTGATGGGAGCAGTTGATACTGAAAGAACAGGGTGCCCATCTTCAGAATCAATGTGCCACCTGTCAATTGGGAAATAAAAACAAAAGAATAGAATTGATGAGTTTCTGGCTAACACTCTGGTTCATGTGTGCATTCATTGTCAGTGGTGAAGTCAACATATATAGTGTGTAGTAGAACAACCACTCTGGACAAGATTTATTTCTAAAATGTTATGTGTATGTTTGAGAAATAACATGACCGTATTGACTCTTCTCTCCTGAGTTGAAATGAAAACCTGTAGTTGTCAAGGCAGGCAGCTTGCAGGTGGTGTAGGAGAAATAAAACTTGTGCAAACATCATCCATGAGAAAGTTTGACATGTTTGTATTTTTTTTAGGTGTATTTGCTTCCTTTTTTTTTTTTTTTTTTTTTAAATAATCATAAGAAGCTAATTTCCTTGCCCCTCCTCCTATCTCCCCCACACTCCCATGTCTTATGGAGGAAATATTACATTAGGTTTATAAATAATGAAGTTGATAAACATATCCATTCCAGTTGGAAAGTCATTTTTTACAGTAATATTTTAACTGTCTATTTTGAACATACAAATGTTCCTGTGTTTCATGATGAAAGTTCTTACCAGCAAGTATCCTGCTCATATATCTTTGGGTATCCCTGGGTGCATAATAAATTCCAGTACACAAGATATAAAATACTAAGGTTAATTTTCCATTGATATTGATCAACCTTTTTTCTTTTTTTAGCCCAGCTGTGAATGAGTTTTCTGGCTCTGTATGAGTATTGTGAGACTTACTAGGGTGATAACTATCCCTTTTTTATAGGAGAGCAAAATGTAATTTGTTACCTAAAGCATTGACTTACAGTAGCTTTTCCCATTAAGCTTCTGCAAAGGTATAATTCCACTTGCTTTCCAGATTGCACTGATGATGACAGTGCCCTCAACAAGAAAAATGAGCATGCTGGTAAAAATTTTGCTCCAGAGATGCCTTGGGGGCATTCTCTAGACTTTCCTTCAGTTCCATGTATCTTCACTTAAATTCTCCAGTCCTGCTTTTATATGAGGCTTTGTTGTCTTAAAGAAACCTGAGATATGATTCTTCGTTATTAAAAATGCATTTAAATTTCTCTAGAGAACCTCAGCACTTCTAGGAAAACTAACGCTATTTTGTTAGGGGAGAAAAAGCCACCCAAAGTGTCACTACAGAGAAAGTTTGCGGAAAGAGTGTTTAATTCTTACTTTTTTCTATCTAATATATAATAAGTACCATATAATAATTGTAATGTTTTTCTTTTGTAACCCCAGGGAAAAGAGAGAGGATTTTCCAGCTGTATTTAGTTACATAGGTTCCATATATGCATTGGTTTGTGCTGTTTATGTAGAAGATAGTAACTGAGAACTGTATTTAAGTAGTGTAACACTTGCATCTCTCTGATAGGAAGTAACTTATATTAGAGCTGATAGCGATAGTTTGCATAAATAAAACCTGCAGAATTTGGAATAAAAATAGTTAGGAATCTGTTCAATTAAGTTGTTTACTAGCTTATAGAATGCCACTGAAGAAATGTCCAGACATTCCAGGCTAACCAGCTTTATTGCACGGTGTGTAAGTTTCCTGGAAACTACCACTCTAGTAGTGTGGTGATATGCTTTACTCACTGCTTGCTCTTGGAAGCAAAATTGTATATATACCTGTAATTAACTTGAATATAGTAATCTCCTTTGGAAAGATAAAATGAAGCATGCTGCAAATGTCTCTTGTTTGTGTTTGGCATCTACCTAATGCCTGTATGTGTTCAGAGGAAAATCCAGGACAGGCTTCAGCAGTCAGGAGCACAAAAGGCCATGGGTAAAAGCAGTTCTGCAAACACTGTAACAGTGATGAGAACATGCAGAACAGCCATAGTTGGTCAAGTCTTCCAAATGATGTGGTTGTGCTGCTGTGAATGTGCTTGGCTTTCTAAATGGCCTTTTACTTTTGAATTGAGTAGCAGTTGCCCAGACTTTTCCATGGTCCTAAACATGAGGTGCCTTCTCTCACTATCATTCAGACATTGGAATGGGCTGCCCAGGGAAGTAGTGGATTCTCCATCCCTGGAGATATTTAAAAAGAGACTGGATGTGGCACTCAGTGCCATGGGCTGGTAACCACAGCGGTAGTGGATCAAGGGTTGGACTTGATGATCTCTGAGGTCCCTTCCAACCCAACCAATTCTATGATTCCATGATTTGGTCTCACAGCACAGTGTGATGCCATAGTTTGTAACAGTGAAGGCTGTGCATAACTCCTGCTGGCTAGGCAAAGCTGGTCCTCACAGAATGGACTTTGATTATAAGCCACCAAGTTTTTGAAGAATTGAATTATCCTGGAATAAGGCTGTCTCCTATCTAGTGAAGGCTCAAAAATCTATCTGGTGAGCTGATTGCCCAACTGTTGCTGCAAGCGGGGTTTCATGCATCTTCTGGCAGAGTGCCTGGTGCTGACTGCTGTTAGAGACTGAAAAGTGTGCTAGGTTGTGTCCTTGAACAATGAAGAGCACCAATTCCTGCATCTTCTAGAAAGTTAAACAAAAAAATCACTCATTGGAAAGAGACATTCAAGTTGTTTTTTTTTTTTGATTACTAGAGCGAATATATTACAAATCTGTGACATTTCGTTTGTGAATTCTGAAAGATCAAAGGCATGAATTCTGTTTAGCAAACAGTGGCACTGGAGGTGATGTGGGGATTGCAGACTGTTACCTGATAATGTTCCTGACAGCTGCCTTTACTGGTATCAAAAGCTTGGCTATGACAGTCTGTTTTTATGACATAAAATGTTGCTGGTCAGATTGTACTCTTATAATGGGGTTTCTTGCTTTCTAGAGGGGCCCAAAGTCAACATACTGATCATATATATTCAGTACTGAACGTTTCAAAGTTTTGAGGCTATGAGTTATCCTGTGTCCAGAGGGCACGTGTGTTGGTGAGTGCAGACCAACAACTTTTAGTCCTTTTGATGTACGGACTAAATCATATACCATGGAGCTGGTGTGAGCTGTCTGCACACAGCTCTGCAAATTGGTGTATGCCTAGTAAGAGGGTCATAAATGAGTAATAAAAATAAGTTAATGTTTCAAACAAAATATTTTGATGTTAATACAGATGTATTTGAAAGAATGTAAGATACTGGCTCTGATTTTTTATATAAATCAATCTATCTAAATGATGGGATAGCATAAGCAGTGTCAAGATAGCAGTTCTGTGAAATACTGTAGCCTCTTGAAATGTTCTTTGCAGGTCTTGGAAAGGAGAGGGAAGGGGACTGTGACTAAGAGCAATGTAGAATAAGTGATGACAGGTGAACATTCAGAGAGAGAATGGAAGGATTTTATGTTCAGGTCTATATGAAAGCTTTTGAAACTAGGAAGCATACATAAGCTTACATGAAGTACATGATTCTATTTTTGTTGACACTTGTAAATTACTTTGAGTCATGTCATTTAAGTCCAGTGTTCAGAGCTCTTTGCAGTTAAGCTGGCTCTTAGCAGCTGCTTTTGGCCTCCTCATTGCATGTGGTCCCTCAGAGTCTGATTTAAGTCTATGAATGAGTCTTTATATTTAATCTTAGATTTCCTAGCTTCCAACAGACTTATTAAAGAAATAAAATAATATGAATTTTGGAGAATGGTAGTTCATACAGCTCTGTTGAATACATTATGCTACTGTTAGAGAAACTTTGAAAGGGACATGTTTGCTGCAGAGATTGTGTTGAAGTACTGGGTACAGCCGGCTTACAGATCGGTGTAGGTCTTGGTCACTGATGTTATTTCAGTTATCTAACATCATAAGTACTATAAAAGCTGTGCTCTAAGCAAAAACTGGCTTGCATAATACGATGAAATGCTGTGTTGGAAGGGCAACAACTATCAAATCAGATTGAAAGTGAGAAGTTACCAGCATGAAAACAGAGGCCTAAGTAATAAACCCTTCTATGAGAATTTTGTGAAACAGATATGAATGCAATGTAAAAATTAGGACAGAAAATGCAGGCAGAAAAGAGCAGGACTCTTTAAATGAGTAAAAAAACTAAAACCAGAAAGCATTAGTAAGAGCTGTTCCCTCTGCCTATCCAAGCTAGGGAGTTTAGTGTATACAGAAGGCAGTTGGAAGTTGGTAGGGCAATATAAACAACCAATTTATTCTGCTTGTGGTCAAGGAAGGGAATCAGGTTTTAATTTCACTGTGCAATATTGTGTTAGATTAAATATAAGAATATATTGTACGTAAACAATTACGTCTGTGTACAGAGGAAGCCTTTTGAATCTTTGCTTCCAACTACTATTTGAAAATGGCTTCCTGGGGTCCTCAAGATTCCTAAGCAGTAAAAATAAGCTGTAATGGATGCAGAATAATAAGACTATTGTAGAGATGCTGAAGACTTCAACACCTGCCCTTACATAGATAAAATAAATTGCTAATAGCAGTCTTCAAACTGCATTTTTCTTTACAAAACAAACTTGCTATTATGTCATTTTAATATGAGTCATCTGCTTAAATCTGACTTATTTTAGTCTGTAGAGTGCATGTTGATACAGTAGAGTTTTCATTTTAGCATTTTGTAGACTTTTTACAAAGGAGCAATTCAAAGCTGAGCGCTGGCTGTCTGCTTTAATGGAATGCGTCAGTTAAGGCAATTTCCTGTTGCATGGAGAGAAACCTTAAGTAGATTTACTGAATGTGACAGGAGACATACGCAAAAAGCAAATTATTTAGTAGTTTGGAACAAGACATTATGTTGCTTTGGAAGATTTAACTGAGTGACACGTTACATAACAGGTAATTCTGCAGGGTATTAAATATGTCAGTTTGGAGCAAATCATAAACACAAAAGCAGTTTTCTTGTGCCTCTTACACGTTTGATGATCAGGTATATCAGATGAGGCTCTTGACATGGCACTGTCCTGATCCTGTCCAGTTTCTCCTGATGGGAATGGAGAGGCAAGGCACTGGGATAGAGTGTACCCAATTTGAGGTAGTACTTTAATATCTGTACCTCTGTTTTTCATGACTTGGCAGCAATAACAATGCCTTTTAATGGCAAACCTGGTTACAGCTTCAGCTGTCACAGTACTAGGTTGCTTTTGAACTAGGCTTTTGTAACTTTTTTAAAAAATCCTTTTGTGAAAGGGTGTTGCATTAACTTCCTTCCAGTGCAGTAATTTGTGGGATTTGTTTTTAAATAAAATTAACTAAATGCCATGTGTATTGCTTGGCTAAACAGCAGTTAGTAATTGGCAAGAAAGGACAAGTTTTAAACACCAAAGCCTGGAGAGGCTTTCCTTCACGTACTGCTAGTCATAAGCAAGAGTTCCCTATTGAAATAGAGAGATGGGGTGGAACAGGGAAAATGTCCTTAGCTTGTGGCTGGCCTTCAGGGAATTAGTTGAAGCACAACAGTCCATTTATAAAATTAAAATGAACAAACAAGCAGTAAAAGATGTGGGGATAAAAGCATCACAGTAACCTACAGTGAAACAGAGTACGTGTTCTGGTGGAACGCACAGGATGTGAGACATCTTTTGCCACTTCTGTTTGTTTAAATTTTAGCTAGAAAGTTAAAGCTCTCGTTTGTTCTTGCATGTCCAAAGATTTGTTAAATGTTAACATTTTGAAGTTAATGGAAAACTTGAGTTTGCAAAAGGATTTGTCAAAAGGTGTTTTCTGTTTTTCTTTTTTTTTAATAGGAAAATATTACTTCAGGGGTAAACACTGTGCTATTTGTTCCTGGTTTTTCATAAAGATCCACTGCAGTGTGACTGTTCAGACATAGTTTTGCAGTCATCTGTTATAAATAATTTTAGTTCGAGAATTTCTTCAACTGAAAAAGTGACCAACTTCATCTTCCTCTTCCTTGAGTAACTTTGAGGGCTGGCATTGTCTTTTGTATGGGTCCATGAAAGATAATGAGCTATAGCAGTGTCCTAGAACAGCTTTTCTCTTTGTAAGGAGTATTTAAAAAAATGAAAACCACGGGTATTCACTGTTCTGGCTTGTTGTGGTGCTGTTTTATGGTAGCAAGGGAGGGACGCCATGGGTGGCTCCTGTGAGAAGCTGCTGAAAGCTCCCCCGGCTCCAAAAATCCAGTCCCAGCTCTGGCTGATGTTGAGGCGATCAGTGACAATGGATGTGCCTCTGCAATTAACATACTCAAGAAGGGGAAAGGAGCAGTAAGACCTCAGGGTAGAGTGAAGGAGCAGAGGGCAATGCTGGAGCAGAGATACCAAGGTTAGTGAAGAAGAAGGAGGGGGAGATGGTGCCTGAGCAGAGGTTCCCCTACAATCTGAGGTGAGGCGGCAGGTTCTCCCCCTGCAGCCCATGGAAGATCCCGGTGGAGCAGATGTGGACCTGCAGCCCGAGGAGGAAAAAGGTGGAGCAGATGCAAACCTGCAGCTCTGGAGGACCCTACAGCAGGAGAGGTGACTGTTTCCAAAGCAGACCCTGACCCTGTGGGTAGCCTGCAGTTTGTCCCTAAGGGACTGCACTGTTTCCAGCAAAGGACTCCAGCCTTGGAGATACATCCAAGCCCTTTGGACATGGTCCTGACCAGCATGCTTGAGACAGAGGGGCTGCACAGAATGGCCTCCAGAGGTCCCCATCAGTGCCAGTGTTTGGGGGATTATACTGTGATTATAGTAGTGCTTTTGGTTTTTGCTTCGTTTTGTCAATTAAACGATTGAAAGAGGAGGGATTTGTCATTTTGTCCGTGCTTGCTGCCATGAAGCAAATGCAATCTTTGTGCACTGGTGCTTTTCCATGGAACATGCAGGAGGAATTTCTTTATCTAATTCCATTTTTAAAAAATTCTTTACTTCTATTTTTAAAAACTTGAAATGACCTTATTTGGCCTAATCTAAGTTTATAATCTAAGTTTTTCCCCAGTATGGAAAGAAAATCCCAACTCTTGATCTAATGGGAATTTTGAGTGTGTAATCTGCAATGTGTATCCTGCCATTCCTCTGGAGCAGTGGGTTTTTTGTTCCTGTGAGCTGGCATTGCTTCTTTGGTTAGAACTGGGGAAAGGAGCATATTAATACTTGTTTTTCAGTCTGATTAGCATTATTTTGACTTCAGCTCTCTGGAAAATAATGAGAAGCAAACTCTCTGCAGTATTACTCAGCTTTATGTCAATTTGAAGAAAAGAGAAAATTAGCATGATAGTGGGATTTTTTTCTTTGTGTCAAGTTCAGGAAAGGAAAAAGATCTACAGAGCTTTTGGACCTGATCTAATGTGTAAAGTGATTTGTGGTTTGGGTTTTTTTATCATCTGTGTGGTCCCAACTTCTTTGCCTGCATTTCCTCTTAATACATTTCTTTGGCAGTCGAGGAATATTATGAAACCTGAGCTGCAGTGTGTTGTAAATAAATGCAAACTCTATTTAGCAATAATAGAGCACAGTGAACTGTTTGCTATAGGAAGGCTTCTTAAGATAACTGGTAGGTCATGCCTCCATGCCTGAAGCAGTGTGGATCATCCTTCCTGGTGAGAGTTTTGAATGATTTTGGCTCTGTGTATATACCTACTTGAGTATTTGTTCTGCATTGGACTGTCACCTGTCTCTAAAAAGTAGTTGCTAAAATGTCTTATTATTAACAACATGAGAAAAATAAAATGGCCATGAACCCAACCCCTGATAAAACATTTTTTAGAAAACAGCTTTGGGACTGAGGATCCATTCTGTAAATGGTCACTATTAAATTGGGGAAAGATATGGGTGAAGCCTTATGAAACTTCCAGAGATACCATGATTCTATGTTACTGAATATGGTTGAAGGAAGACAGATGTACATACAGGGAAAAGTGTTTTGGCTTTTGTAGCAGCCAGTATTGTGCAACTGTAACTTGCTACTGTTCTGGCTGTAGCTTGAGAGGTTAACTGAGATATTTCTTGATATAAATATTTCAAAGGTAGATAGGGGTTTCTTAGTGCTCTGTGTTCAGCTACAATTCCCAGTAGTGTCTTTTACGTTCTTGTGGCTATCTAAATTTGTTAGCTTAAACTCTGCCAGAAACTTCAACTAAACAAAAATCAGTTTTGTTTCCTTTGACATACATGTTTGGAGTAACTATACTACTGCTTCTGTAAATTGATCCAATTTTTTTTTTTAAACATTAAAATATAGAATTCTAAAAAACAAAGCAAAACACAACTTGATGAATTTTCTTTTTCATAATTACATGACATATTAATGATTCCTGGTAATTTAAATTACCACAGGAGGTAAGAAGTAAGGAAGAATACTACTGTTGTTTCATTGAGTCTTGAATGGTGCATAGGGCCAAGCAGTTAATTTTGCAAGCACTTCAAGACTGTTTTAAAGATGTTCATAAACTTGTTTTTTTCCAAGAGTTTGTTCCTCATTACAAATAAAAATCCTGCCCTCCAAAAAAAATCTCTGTAATAATGAATTTATTGAAGTAAACTTCTAGCATCTGCTGTGGCTCTGCTTATCAAAAACATTCTAACTGATTGGGTTTTTATGTGCACTTGGATAACTTTCATAACTTCTCATTTCTTCTATAGAGCTTTCCTTCAAATGTCTATTTCCTACATGTGCCATGGCTTTGCTTGGAATCTCTGTTGAGCATAGGATTCTGACCATACAGATGGGATGCCAAAGGGTTGAAAATGTGCAGTATTTGGTACCTCTGAAAAATTCAGTATCAATTTTTCAGTGCTGACTCTTTGTTGATCACAGTACTATGAATAAATGTGACCAGATTTTGCAAGCACACTGTCTGATCTTCTTATCCTGAAAGACACTGCTCTTCAAGTACTTCTTTGAGCAGGAAAATATATAAACATCTCTACAATACATGTTTTCTGAATGAAGAACCTCACTTGTCTATTCCTGTTTTTTCTTGGAGGTGCATTATTTAAATAGGTGATGGCATTTGTGTTACAGAACACAATTAAACTTTGAGGAACATTTTCAATTGTAATAGCACATTTTAAAATGCATTTTTAATTTTAAAATAAATGCATTTAACTTTGCCTTTTCCATCATTATTATTATTAATTCAGTCATTATTATTAATAAACAGCTCGTGCTTTCTCATATGGCGTGTTGCTGATGGGAACTTGACCTCATGATGAGTGGGAGACAGTAGTACTGTTGGAGGTCCCATATTCTCCATAGTTTTGCTATTTGGGTTTTCATCTGGGACTGCTAATTGAGAAGACACAGTTTGTAGATAGCAGTCACCAGCCCTCCAGGAACTGAGCTGAGACCACTGGTATCTTTCAGATATGATGAGACACCAGTGGAGCATCTTAGTGTCTATCAGTTACTCTCTTCCCTGCCTGCTTCCTGCTGCCCATACTGAACAAGCATCTTGAGCTGGAGCTTCCAAAGGTCTTGCAGGAGGAAGCTTCTGTTTTGGAATCGCAGTCTTTTCAGACTTCTGAGACCTAACTGGACCAACCACTGGCCTAACTCTACCAAGCCTAGTGCTTAAACCGTGTCCCCAAGTGCCACATCTGCAAGACTTTTAAACGCCTCCAGAGATCATGATTCATCCACCTCCCTGGCAGAAAGAAGGGAGGAAAAGTTTCTTCTAAAATCTAACAGGGCAGCTTTCAGCATCTTCAGCTTCTCACAGGAGCCATCCCAGGGACTTTCCCTGCTACTGAAACCCCCTCGATTGACTGAAACCATCAACACACCTGGTTACTTTCTGGTTTTATATGTTGGCTGAACAGTGGTGAGGTGAGATTCATAGACTTTTCTATGACGGTCTTATTTGAACACAAAAATATTAGATGTAGCAGGAACCTGTTACAGGTATGAGGACCCAAAGATGAATTTCTCAAAAGCTTCTTTTGGTAGCCTATCTCCGTAACTTTCTGAAAGCTTTTATGTGAATAAGAAATACTTTTGTATGTAAGAACTCTGAAGGCTGTATGGTGCTAAAAGCACATGCTTTGCCTGACTGTTACTTTCTTCATTTCGCAGATAGCCTTGGCACAGTTGCTTTTCATATTTTAGAGTCCTATAGCCTTTTAGTTAACAATGGATTTGAACTTATGGCTTTGCCATTTCCTCTTCTGTACACTTATTTCTGATAGAACAGCAAAGGAAGCCTGAAGAGGACAAGCTTTTCCTTGAAAGGCAGAAGGGGGAGCGAGAATAACTTCTACTTTGTATTTCAGTTAATGTATTTATGGGCTGTCAGTGCATCACAAGGACATGTGATAACAGGATGCGATATACTTATTTCCAGCCTTCTTGTCCCACAGTTCAAACACACAGTGGTATTAAGTAAGTTCATATGTGCTTAGGGAGTTTGTTCTAATGTTTCTGCAAGTACAGCACTAGCTGTTGTTGAAAGTTGGGTTCCATTTTCTCTTTTCATGGCACCTGTAACTTTGTGTACAGGAGGTATAACTTTTTAGAAAATTCTCAAAAGATTTAAGCGGACTACTTAATAGCAAGAATTTTAACTAATAAGAAGTTATTTACAGATGTGGGAAACTTAAAGATAACTTTCTTTTACTGTCGTTTCCTTGACCTGTTCCATAACCATCAGGCAAGACCATTTCTTTGCAATACTGCAAATGTGGTCTATGCCAACAGAGTTTCAAAAAATGACTGGCCTAATGCAAGCACCATTATCCTGTCATTATTTTGACAATAAAGAAAGGCAGATGTGTCCCATTTCATACTGTCCGAAACACGAAGAATTGAGAACAATCAAAGTACATTTGGTAGAATTTTGGCACAAGCTTATCTCAGGGGAATCTGGAGGGGAGGGTAGGGTTGGTTTAGCTCCCTTTTACATCAGCTTATTGTATTCTCAACAATGCTGGCTCATTTGAGTTTGTAAGGGAGCTAGTGGTGAAAATGGACTTTCAGGTAGAAAATTCATAATTTTATGAAAGTGGTGTTGTATAAAATGGGAAGCTTGCCCCCAGAATATACTATTTTGAAAAGTCTATATGCTTGTAACTACTTCATTCTAAATTCTCAATCATTATAGTAAGATGTTATCAGCAACTTAATACATCTTTGTGCCAGTAATCTTCGTTAGCTCTTCAGAGTGTCTGGAAGACTTTAGTGCTGAGACTGAATTTTTCAGGCCATGCTTTTTACCCTCTTTCAAATTGTTGGAGATTGCTTAGCACAGTTTAATCTAGATAAATATTTTTGATTTAAAGTATGAATGCTGTGACAGATTCATCATTGGAGTAAAAGCTGTTCCTTTGCACCATAAAGCTTATTTTAATATTTTGAATTTCTTGTGGTAAAGGCTGCATGCATCCATCTGTATTTGCTGTCGGGGCACTGCTGTTTTGGTTTGCCCTTCTTGCATGTAAAATCTTTTGGGCAGCAGAGTGCTCAAGAAATCTGAGCAATAATTCTGAGCCTTAGCTGGCCAGCAGTGAAATTCTGGACAACCTGAGAGGGGAAGAGTTGATTTGGACCAATAGTACTTTCCTTTAGCAGAAATATATATATAAAGTAGGTCTGATGCTTCTGGCTAAACCATTATGTTCTTAGGGAGATGGGGCTGAGGCCTTTGTGTAATATTTGACACTGGTGAGAGACTTGGCTTAGGTGAGGGAAACATCCATTGTTCCTCATAAAGCACCTGTCACCTTAGCATCTGTTACCTTATTTTACGTCTGGGAAACATGGGCCTGTGAGAGGCTCAAGTAACAAACCTGGGAGAAGAAACTTCAGTAAGGTTTTGTAGCAGCACATCTCAGTTAATACACCTTGCCAGGCTTCCTAAAAGTTGCTTTACAAAAATGCTGTTTATGGACCTTTCTGTGTACTGCTTGATTTATATCTATTTATTTAATCAATAGTAATGTCCCTTCCAAAGTATCTGCTTTACTGGAAATATTAAATAATGATGTTATTGAAAGGAAACATTTGATACACTAGCAAGGGAAGAACTGCCCACGCAAACATTTTACCCTTTTAATAAGGCAGAAAATGGATTTTGTGGATTGGTTATTCAAAAAGGCTTTTTATTATTGTGATTGTTATTGCATTAGTAATTTAATTGAGAGAAGATCTCTTGAGTCTGAAAAGAAGGAAAAGAATACAGATTTTAATGCTTGTGTTTTTGTGTACAAACAATTTGAGCTTAGAGTGATGATTTACATATTTTTTTCTCAGTTTTTAAATGCAATGGAGAGAATCTATCCATTATTTACCTCTTGCTGCAGGGTTGGGCCTATTGTGTTAATTATATTACAAATGACTTTCTAGAGCTTTGAATTAGCACTGCAAGATCTCATTTAATTTCTTCCCTGTAATTTCCTAGTTTCTAGCTACAGGTGCTAATTATTGAGCACTTCATGCATGCTTCCTTCATTTAAAGAAATTTCTTTAGAGCTCAGCCACAAGTCACTTTGAGTTCCTTCTCAAGATTCACTTTTGTGAAGATTGACATTTTGATAAGAAATATGTGACAGAGACTCATGCTGAAGAAAGGCAGGATTTCTCTCCTGCCTGTCCTGATGGGTACCAAAGTATGGAAAGCCTGGAGAGGAAAATTATTTCTTGCTAGTTGCTTTGACTACTCTCTTCCTATTTTCACTATTCATCTTCATGTTTTTACTTTCTGAGAGAGGAGTCGAGCAATATAACTGTGTTTAAATATTGCTTGAGATAATTGTTTTTTTCAGGGATGGCTCTGCACAAAGCAGGCTTGGACATTGAAAGGTCTGCTGCCTCATGCAAGCACTGCTATGTTGCTGGTTCCAAAACCAGAAGTTCTGTTTTCATAGTCCTACCACTGAGCTCACGTGTCCTGCCAGGCATCCAGGAATGGGATCAGGAAGGCTACGTTCCTGCTTTCCCATAACTTTGTCTCCTACCTCAGCATCTTAGTCTGTGCATGGACAATGATGAGTTGACTTGCTGACAGAAAAGCATCTGTTTATTGCTAAGTGATGCAGTCTGTCATAGTATTTACCACTGAGAGAGATTATTATTATTATTACCACTGAGATTCCTCAAGGTATTTTTTGTATTGGTATTCTTAATATGGTATTTTTTAGAAACACAAATACAAAGAACAATAACTTTACAAGGCCAGAGATGATTGGACCCATCTTGAGCATTTTTCTCTTCGTTCTCTAGTGTTGTTATGGTTTCAGTGAAAAGGCAATGCAATCAAGTATTGTTTCCACTGGGCTTTAAAATTCAGGCCATCATAGTAGCAAGGAAGGAGGAGATAATAAGCACTCAATTCATAGGAGTTGTCAGACGTGTTTGTGGCAAGAGCTGAGGCTGCAGGAGGCAGGATGGCTTTTGTAGCAGCTGAGCAGCATTGTCAGTGTCTGTCAGTTCATTTGCATTGGGAGCTAAGTGCTTGGAAATAAATTTTACATATGTAGAAAAAACCTAAGTGTAAAATAGTCTTAAAGTCCTGGAGGAAAAGAGGATTACCTCATCTATTTTCTCAGTGCATGTAGCGTTGTTTTTTCTTTTCTAATTTTTACTGCTTTGCATGATGAAATCTGGGTTTATGCCATAATTAACAGCTAAAGAAGAAAAAGGTTAAAGACTGCTTGGGTGATCATTCAGAAAACTGGTAAGTCTTGAGACACTTAGTCAGCATTGCCACTGTTTTGAAATAGAGACACAAAATGAAGTAGGAAGCATTCCCTGCTGCAGACAAAGGGCCTGTTAGTCTATTGAACAGAAAAGGCTGTTCTTCCCCCTAGAGCTTCTCCTGGTGAGAAATTGTCAGGATTTGAATCTTTTCCACCAAATCACAACTCAGAAATTAAGAGGAAAAAAATAACTGCATCATCTTTTATTAATTTTTGTAGATAATATGACTTACTTTGTATGATTTTTAGCATTATTGAACCTCAAATTCTTTGACATTGTGGTGTCTTTGACTAACTAGACAAGTTTTACTACCATTCCGTGATAAAGGAAGTTTTTTTAAGTCATGATAAATGATTCAAATAACTTCTCACTTGCGACACAACCTGTTTTTTACAGGCTGATAGATTACAAGAATTTTTTTTTATAAAAGAAACTTTCATGAACAAAATCATTGTAGCTTTCAGAATTCACATGTCAAAGTAGAAAGTCCAGTCTTGATCAGTTGAATGATAAAAAGCTGTCTTGTTTTTCCAGTGGGTGACAGGCCCATATACAGTAGAAAACAAATCCAGGTCACCTATATCTCACCAGCTTACTCCTCATGTCCTGTTGTAGTTCATACTTTGTAAACAAAACTGAACTACTAATAGCAAGTATCTAATGACTGTGCCTCCAATCAAAGCATTTGTAAGATAGAATCTCTAACGGATAAAGGTCGTTCTTACTTTAGAAGTTGTTCAAGCATTCAGGGCCAAGCAGGAAGTAAATTCTAGTTTTAGGTTTTATCTATAGTGATTTTGCTCTCTCTCTATACAGATGTCTAAATATATGTTTAAAAAGTATGTGCATGTAGTAGTTTTTAATTAATTTAGACATTAATTTATTTTTCACTTGATCACTTCTTACCTTTAAAACTTTTGTTTACCTTGACTGTGTAAAAAATAACCTTTAAAAATTGTAAAATATTAGGTTCTAGAAGTTACCACAGACACCCTGCTTTTTATTTCCACATCCATTTAGTTCCATATTTCTCCTTGGAGCTGCTTTTGCTGTTGCTTGTCCTTCCATGATACTCATACCTCACAGTAGCATTCTATACAGAAGACTTGAGAGTATAAAATTTATTTTTAAATCTGGAAAAGGCCATACACTCATTAACCCTAAGTTTACTAGAACTTACATAACTGCTGACAATGTAATTTTTTTTAAGACTGGAAACAGAGGATTTAGCACTTTCACAGTGAGATCCATTTCCATCCCTCTGAAGTTAGAAGCTGTGCTGCCATTTCATTAGCTTCTTTTCAGTCCTCAGAAGATGCTTCAAGAGCAGCTTTACTAAATTTGATTTGAATTGCTTCTATGGCAGTGTGGATTTCTCTCTTACTTTCTGTCAAGAGGTAGTGGGTGGAATATGAAATGAATCTGGTAAGTAATGGAGTTGCTAAACAAGACTGATGAAATGATGTGTTTAACAGTATGTTGCCTTTTAATACTATATAAGATGTTATTTTGGCAGAGATTTTGGCCTTTGCTGAAAAATCTTGATGAAGACACATATAGCAGAAAGTTGGTCTTACTGATCATTAGTTCTTTTGCAGTATATGATTTGGCATAATCTGTTTTTTAAACACTTTGTGCTGCTTTGCAGATATTTATTCTGTGTCCTCTGGAGTCTGCAGTAAGTAGTCAGCAGGATGTATTTATTGAAATTATGAGTTTTAATTTAATGATTAAAATAAATTATTTTTTGTAATTCATAGAGGTACAATGTGTTTTGTAAGGACTTTCTAAAATTAATTTCTAGTCAGTTTTCTGCTAAGGACTTGAACTGTCCAATTCAAGTGCTTCTGTCACTTATTCAGCAATTTAAGCATGGCATTAGATCAGAAATTACTCAGAAATCCTTCGAGTACAATACTCTTGTCACCTTTTAGAGAACGATGGGTGCCTTTGGAACTGTTCTCCTAAAAGTTCCTTCTATTTATGTTGGGCCTTGACATTTTTTATCTGTATACAGTTAAATAATATTCAGTCACTTTTATTTTTTATTTTTAATTTCTCTCCCTATGGGAGGCTCTTAGGCTTACTAGAAGAGACCATCAGTCTGTCTCTAAGGGGAAGACTGGTAGGAATAGGGATATTAAAAAAAAAAAAAAAAGAGAAAAAAAAAGAAAAGGCTTCTGTTGGAGGGGGGAGGTAGATCCTGTTTCATCAGCATCACTGCCAGGTAAGCTCTTCCTATCTGCAGGCCCTGGCAGATGTGTCAGTGATGCAGGTAGTCTGAATGGCATATTTACTCTATGTATCCTTTTCCTTTGGCTCTAATGTAACATGTAGGACTTTCCAGTTGACATGAGATGTCTTTCTTGAAATCTCTGGACTTTTACCAGGCTCTGGAGGTTCTTCATGACAAAGGTGCCCCACAGCAACCAAGCTGCCTCCGTGAGCCCCTGATATACAATCCCCAGTGCTCTTATGCCTGATGCATGGTCCTGTGGCTCTTTCACAAGTCCATAGACCTCCTGAATCCTAGTCGATGAAAATGAGGTGTTTCCTTTACTGTATGCACAGGTCATCTGCCTGGATTCTTATCTCTGCACTAGGGTGGGAGGGAGGGCATATAGTGAGTCTGCAGCCCATACGTTCTCTCCAGTGCTTGCAGAGGTCTGCACTTCCTTTTCCATTGTTTCTTTGTCTCCATTCTTCTCATCCAAGAGATGCTTGTCCAACACATGCATCAGCCCCAACAGGAGGAGAAGCTTGACCTTACAGGTTCTGTAGCATGTTCTGTGTGAGCTGCTTCCTCTTTGAATGGTGTTATGGGGAAACATTCTTCTGGTGTGGTTGAAATGTTTCCATTTAGATGTCTTGGACACCTGTCACTCCTAGATTATGCTGGAAATGGTACATACACAGACTTCCTTGTAAAACTGGCTATACAGATTTTTGTGACAGCAAAGTGAGATCACAAAATGTTTTGTTTTGCTTAGATGTAGTTTTAAGGGGCACAACAGTGTACCTACCGTATGTCATCAGTTCTGGTTTTTTACTAAGACCTGGTTAGTCAGTTTAACTTAAAACTTAAGAACCTTGAGCCTGATAAAATACTGAGTTTTGAAGCTTATTTTGAAAAAGTGTGAGCAGATATCAGGTCTCCTCTTGCTTCGCGGAAAAGAAGCAGTAGATTTTGTGAAGCATGTGTAATGTCAAGACTTGCTAGTACTTTACAGCAAGGCTGACAAATTTTAAATATATACAGTGAGCAGAATATTAAAGAGCTATTGAAAAGGAAAATAAAATTGTGATCTGCATTTAATACTGGCGGGACTTGGAAGAGGTTAGAATTTTCCCTTTTTGGCATGTTTGTTGGATTAAGGAACCTTAGCTGCTTTAGGTAGAGTGCTTCCAGCACTCTAATGGGGCCAGCAGCTAAAACCTCTGTCTTGCTTTCCATATAGAAATACAGATACCTTTATTTTTTTTCAGTATTTCTGCTTCCTCAATGTGTCGATTTTGGATGAGTGATGCTCTGACAACATCAAAAAGGACTAAGTGCAGTGTCTTCTGACTGCCTATGGCATTCTCTAAACACTCTTAAAAACAGTTCTGTGTAAATTGAAGCTGTAATTATATAGTCCAGATATATGGTCAAGCTGCTTTTTTTTTTAAAAAAAAAAGTGAGCAAAATTATGAGCCCCTTCATCCAGACCCAGATGTAGTTCTAACTCTTTCATGGCCTGAGATCTCCATGTAAAAGCAGACGATGTTGTTGGGAGGAGGAGTGTTGTGTCCATTCCGTGTTGGAAAAATTTCCTCTGCTTTCAGCCACAATGGGGTTGCATCACTGTCTAGCTCCAGCTGAATTGCAGATTTGCATCAATAAAAAATAAATGACTTACAGCTTGATATAAATTAAATATTTAAACTCTCCATTCTGCCCCAACCTTGTTGTAAGCAGGACCTTTAAAAATGATGGAGTTTTACGTTAAGTAGTTTAATTGCCTTACAGGTTTATTAATTAAAATCTTTACTCATGAAGCTGCTTGCTAATTCTGTAATGTGCACCAGAGCTGAGTCAATTACAGTTCTGCTAAAAATAGTGTTTCACAATATCAGCTGGACAGGATCTGACAGTCTTACTTTTGAAATCATCAGCCATGGCTGTTAGGTTACTCACCAGCAACTGAGTCTGAAAGATTTGATTTTGGAGAAGAGAATACTGAATTTAGGAGCTGGAGGGAGTTGGGGTTTAAATTTCCTGGTCATGGAAGGAAGAACAGCCAAGAGCAAAATATTTTTGTACCAAACCATTTCTCTTGATTTATTATCTGATGCCAATAGCAAGAAAGGGAGTTTGTATGTGTTTCTGGGGATACCAATTAAGTCAATAGGATAGATGATGGGTTTGGTGGGCTTAGTAAATCAAGCAACTTGCTCAGCATTCTTTTGCAGGTGTGTTTAACTTCTGTGCTGCACTAAAAGGTTATGTAGTGACATGTGCAAATACTCTTTTTAATATTTCTTATAAGTTTCAAAGTAATAGAGCTTGTGTTTGTAGTGTTACTGAACTAGTAGAACTAGCATCCACCTTTTGTTCTGTAATCAAAAGAGGGAGATGGCTTGAGAAGAAAAAGCAGGTGATACTTACTGCATAAACATTAACAACATAACTATACAATTATTTAAAGGAAGATGTGGCTCAGTAAGATCTGGGAATGGTATCAGAGATCTAGGTTTTGATCTACCTCAACCTATTGATTTCAGTGACTAAATGTATTTAATTTCTGGTAGAAATCACTTAGCGTCTTGTGGGAAGAAGCTCAATCTTAACACAAATTACTTTCCTCTAAGTAAAAATTAAGTGTTCTGAGGCATTAGGAGTATAGAGAAAAGCATTTGAATGTGAAATATGTTTGACATATTTTGTAATCAAATTCATTTGGGAAAGGCATATGTTCAGTTACTTGAAATGTGATATCAGGTTACTAAACTACTGAATTCTTTTCTGACCTTTGCTTTGGTTTCCATAGTTATGCATATTTATTGTTGTAGTTTCATATGGGGCATCTGTAAACAGCAGCATGTGAGAACATCTGGTTATGCAAACCCTTGCTGATGGAAGGGAAAGGAATGGAAATGTTCATAAAGGATGGAAATTAAGAAACCTTCTTAAAGGGGTGGAAAACTTGAAGAAGCCTTTTTTTTAAGAAACTCCTTACAGGGATGGAAAACTTCTTAAACAAAAACTTTGCATGCAGTGTTCAAGTATAGCATTAGTTTTGTTTCTTTTTTTTTTTTAACTTAAAACATTTTCTGAAATAACATGTGCTTGTCATTGTGTAGTTCTCTTAAAATATTAGGAAATAAAAGGCTCCTTATCTCCCATTTTTAAGACTCCAGTTTTTCAAGAGGGTAGAATGGCTTAGAGAATGCCAGGATTGTGAACCTCTTAAACATGAAACTGTAAGCTAGCCTCTAAACTAGAACCTGCAAATTAAACCTGTTTGTGGAAAGCAAAGTCCTTTGAACTGTATGTATATCAAAATTATTACTGTGGAATCATACACTAATCATGTAGGTAAAGCAGTCAGGTTTTATCTTGATTTGCTCCTAGGAAAACAGTCACACTGTAGGCAGTGATTAGTGTATCTTCTGGAGTACAGTGGCACTTGCTCCATCTCTGAACCACTAATAATTGGATATTTTTGAATAAAAAGTATTGCAGGTTTTGCAAAGTGGCAACAATGACTGTATGTGACTGTATGACTGAATGACTGTAATGAACCTTTAAGTGAAAACAGGCTACCTTTTACTTAAGTGAAAGCTTCATTTGATATATTCCTTAGACGTATGTAAATATCTGATACTTATGTAATACTTGGAATATTGTTTCCTGCTGTAAGCGAAGGTTAGGATTTTTTTGTTTTGGCCTGTTGCAGGACTTTTCTGGAAGCTCGTATTGCCTTTAAGGGGTTAGCAGTAAATCACAAAATTATAAGAGTTGGAAGGGACCTCTAGAAATCATCTAGTTCAACTCTTCTACCACAACAGGTACTCTCAATAGATAGAAAAAAATAGCTAAAATACCCTCTTGAGTTATAAAGTTAACAAGCTGTTGCAAACTATGAAGTGCTGCATCATTGAATACTGAGATGAATACAGGTGAGTGTATCTAAGCTGTAACTCTCGAGTTTAAAATGATCTGTGCTTGCCTATGGGAAAGAGTAAGGAGTAAAGGAGGGTGATGGCAGGTGGATCTCAACATTTAAGATGAGGAAAAGTATTTTATCGCTCCCTCTTTTTTGTTTTAAATGTATTGAGGTGGGAAGGTACGAAGGAGGAATACACAGTAGTTTCTGAGCAGTCTGCAGGATTACATCTTAATGTGTCACCAACTCAGCTGTTACATTGCACTTGATTACATATTACAGGAGGAACAAAGAATTTGATGAAGCAATGCTTTAAGTTCCGAATGGTTTAGCATACTGCTCTAATGTGAGTTACTGCTTTTAAAAATAAATTTAAAAAATAAAAATAATTGCTTAATATTTATGGTTTTAATGAATTAGAGGAATGTGGGGACTTAGAATAAAGCATTCACAATTTACAGAGCATTAAATATAGAACGTACTAAAGTTAACTGGAGATACAGCAGCCTGTATGACCCTTCTGTCTTGAAAAAGATTTCTCAGCCCTTCTGGGATGCTTGCAACCAACTGGACAAAAAATTAATGTTATTTTTAATGGACATCATAGAGCTCTCTCTTGTTTCCATGGTGCAGTGCCAGGTAGAAGAAGATTCTATCAGGACTAGGAAAGCAACTGTTGTGGATGAGTATTTCTAGGAGCTTCACCTTAGATAAGTTAAATAACCCTTACTAAGTTGTCAGCTATTGGAAGAAATTATAATGACCTGGAATCATCCAAACCAGGATGGTACTCTTCTTCCAGTCAAGTAGGGTACCCGAGGAGATTTCTGAGCTAATAGATGCAGTGAGAGTGGTCTGAAGAGAGAGTGGAGGTACACAGAGAAAGAGGGGAAAGTGCAGAGGTGGAAAGGGTGAGATTTCTTGGTACTGCCAGAGGTGTGGAGTTCAGGGAACCTAAGAGTAATGATAGCTGCAAGGACACAAAATGTACACAGGTTTTATTTGTTATAAAAAATGTCCTAAAAACTTGTGTTCTAAAGCTTTGATTCTGGGTGGCTGATGTTTTTAAGTGGTTTGAGTTATTCTAATGGACTTTAAACCTTTAAACCTGAAAGCAGACTCACACTTGGTACACTCAAATGGACTTGAAGAATTAACCAGGAGCAAATACCCTGAGGACTGTGGCTCAAATCTTTGATTAGAAACCAGGAAATTGTAGATGATTTGGGGTCCTCATGCATGACATGTGAGAACTACGGGAAGATATTATGGCATAATTGTGTTGGTAACCAGGTCAGTACTGAAGGATGTAACGTTTTAAAGTTATATTAAATGGCAGAATGTAATTATGGTAGAGATAACTTATGTCAAGCATGGACCTTACAGGAAAAAAAAGCAATATTAAAACACTGCACAATGAAGCACAAATACTGTCTAGAAAAAATGCTGTCATCAAAGAAAGGGTATCCCTTCCTATTACAAAACCAAATTACAGGTTTTTCTGTGCAAACTCAAGTTCTAGTGCTTTGAGGCTTACTCAGTTTCTTGGTTTTTCTTTCCTCATTCTGAAGGCCAGGTAATGTTTTACTGTGCAAGGGTCCTCACAAATCTCAGGCTGATATCTGTAATTTATTTTTAAACAAAATCTAAAAAAAATCTCCTCTAAAACCACATCCAGTGACTAAGATGTTTAGATTTCCATTGTTAGCATACAGAAGAAAGCAAAAGGTAATACAAATTACAAATGTAATACTTAATTTGCTTTTAAAGCATTCAGCACCATCGGCCCAGTTTTGCTGCTTTTAAGATCAGACAATTTTATGTACATCTCTTTAGGGGTAGAGCAGAAGGTAGGCAGAGTTTATTTGACTTATCCTGAAACTTGCCTCATTTAACTTAACTTTTTAAGGTTTCTCTTTCTATTTTTTTTTTTTTTTTTAGCATCCTTGGTGCTTAGGAGTATGGTGAATTGACTGAACTATTTACTGCTACTACTGAAAAAGAGGAAGACATCTCACTTGACTACCTCATTCCACTGCCCTGTTACCCAGCTCTTCTTTTTCAGTGGTTTTGGTGCACTTTGAAAAAAAAATCTGCTTTTATAAATTCTATGCCTTTTGTAGGTTGCTCACCTTTATAGCCTAGCTTTGTCTATAGGCATGCTTTTACTACTTTTTAAACAATTTTGATGAAATGTTTGCATCTTGATTTTTCCTGCATACTATAGCTACTATTGAAGACAAGACATAAGTCCACTGTGCAGTTTGGAAGTTTGCAGTAGTTAAACTGATTTTGAGGGGCACTGCAAATCACACAGTGAAAGCAGAATTTGCTGTTGAATTGTACTAATTAGTGTGTTGATTTTAGATTTTAAAAAAACTGAGTGCCTGAAAAAGGACAAAAGTTGTAGATCAGGAGTTAACTGCTAAATATATCCTTAAATAGATCAAAACCCCACATTATCTTATTCTCGGTTTCTGGAAAAAAAAAACCCCAACAGATTTGTTGAGATGCTTTTAATCAGTAAAGCATTATTTGTGCTTGTTTCACTCTCCTAACTGAGCTTAGGCAGACTGAGCCTGGTGTCCTCCTGGTTACTGTCATCTGGAACTCTGTGCAGTTTCAATCTTTACATTTATTGTATTTGCAGTGCTCCAGTACTTCCGTTGTTGGCACCTCAATAATTATTTCGTGATGTTTCCTTTCCATCTCATCTTACATGTCTTTGAGGCTCCTCTGTGTGTAAGGAAATAAGCATGAGGTTGCATTCAATTCATCTTTGCCTGCTGTTGTGTGTTATTGTATAAGTACCAAGCCCAAATTATACTAGCTAATTATTGGCTAGCTAATCAGCTCTATAATTAAATGACAGTGGAGCATCTATTCAGTCTTGTTCTCCCCTGGGATTTCATCTTAATTTCCTGCTCCATGACACTGTAAAAATGGAATATTTATCATAGAATATAGAGTGGTTGTGGTTGGAGGGGACCTTGAAGACCATCCAGTTCCAACCCACCTGCTATGGGCAGGGCCACCTCCCACTAGATCAGGTTGCCCAAAGCCCCATCCAACCTGGCCTTGAACACTTCCAGGGATGGGGCAGCCACAGCTTCTCAGGGCGACCTTGTGCCAGTGTCTCACCACCTTCACAGTAAAGAATTTCTTCCTAATGTCTAACCCAAATCTGTCCACTTCTAGTTTAAAATCATTACCCGTTGTCCTATCCCTACATGCCCTTGTAAAAAGTCTCTCCCCAGCTTTCCTGTATCCCTTCAGGTACTGGAAGTCTGCTGTAAGGTCTCCCTGGAGCCTTTTCTTCTCCAGGCTGAACAACCCCAACTCTCCCAGCACAGGCTGAGAGGTGAGGTGCTCCAGCTTACTGGGCATCTTCATGGCCGTCCTCTCGACTTGTTCCAAGAGCTCCATGCCCTTCTTGTCCTCAGGCCTTCAAACTTTTCCTTGACTTCTCTCTTGTACTGCGTCTCACTTCTCTCCTCACTCCTTGCTCTCTCTTGGGAAAAAATTGGTGGCTTTGTTTTTGGCCACATGTGATTTTAAGCTGCAGGCAAGATTTGTAGAGTTTTAAAAACATTTTGATCTTTTTTCTATCCTCTTTTAAATATAAGCATAGGGCTAGTATTAATTGAAGGTAATAACCTACTTTACAGTAGTTTCCATCTCTAAATTAAGATTGGATGCTTTCTTTGTACGTTTAAAAGAAAAAGTCCTAAACTGATGATAATGAAAAAAAAAAATTGTGTTTATTTCAGAAGTTCAAACAGTAGAAAGTTAGAAGTTTTAGAATTTTTTTTTGTCTGGTTCTTGCTTCTGTGTTGTTCAACATAGTTTAATTTACTCTTACACTGAGGTGCAACAAAGTCTGACTTTCCCCTTTTGTTCAGCTTCTTACTCTTCCTTGTCTTCTTCTCAGCAGAAATGTCTTTGCACAGATAGGAAGAAATATAAGAAACATACATGCTCTGAGAATGTGGAAATTAACTCTCTGCAGCTGTTTAGTTCATTAGCCTTTCTAATTCCTTAATGGGAATTAAATTACTGGTGGGATGAACGGAATGGAAGGTTCACCACAGTGGGATTCTTGGCTGCAGTGCTAATCAAAGTTCACTTAAAGTTGGCATGCAATTGGTGACTGCCAAATTCTGCATTTTTTGTGAGACAGAAAAGATCATTACCCTGCTTAGTCACAGTACTGCACCAAGATAGTTTTCTGAGTAGTTAGATGGAATAACAGACTGTTTTATGCTGCTTTATATAACTTCCTGGTAGGGTCTTGTTTTATATTAAAACATGTTTTTTTCAACAGATGCTTAACCAGATACTTGGTATGATGTTTCTCCCTTTGCACATTCACTTCAATGGTTACTTTTATTTTACTCCTTTATATTTTTACAGCACGGCTTCTGACATAACATAGATAAGATGATGGTGGTTATTCTGTTCTTATATAGCTCCCAAATAAATCTTTTACGTGTAAAAAGTGACTCGTTTTGGGATACTAACCCATAGATTTTAGACTTCTGCCCCCGAAAACAATATCAGTCAGTTGTGTAGTATAACCTGTGCACAATGGAATTTAAGTTACTGAGCCAGAATGAAGCATATGGAGGAAAGCTGAATGCCCTGCCTTTAGGCAAAATTTGGCCTGCTTGATGTATTTATCTAGATCCCATGACAGATTATGCAGAATTTCAGCTTGCAGCTTTGAAATAGAAGTAAAAATTCTGATCCTTAGAGGCTGAGAGGGCTAACTTCCAAATGTGAAATAATAGAATGCTGCTTTAAGTATCAGAAATTACAATTCTCTGATGAAAACAGCTAAGCCTAATTAGAAATTTTCTAAGTAAAATAATTAAATAACTTAAAAGCATGAATATACACATAATTATGTTTAATGTGTTTATTAATTAATAAATTAGGTAAAGGGGGCAAAAAGCCTTTGAAGAAAAACTAAGATGAACATCCTATATCCTTTCCTCTTATCCTGAGTGATGTTGAATATAGTGCTCTGACTAATGCATAGTGATGCATTCTATTCCCAGCTGCTTAAATCTGACTCATGGTGTCTGTAGGAGACCTGCAGAGAACTGAGAATAACATGTACCTTGTGCTAAGAAACTCAGACCTTTGATATAAGTGAAAATTGTAATTGTCTGCTTTAAGTCTGTAGTTTATAAGCCTGTATGATAAAAAAAAAAGCATAAAATCTTATTTTCCTCCCATTGATTCTCTTTCCTATCATTCCAGATAAGATGTCCGTTTTACATTTTGTATTGATCATATTATTTCTTTGATGAAATGAACAAAATATTTAACAAGAGTGAAAGATGAACTGCAATCTGAAGCATAGGCAGTGATGTAGTTGCACAGTACCATTCCATTATTAAAACCAGAAGGAAACCATGCTTACTGTCAAGAAGGTTTTGCAGTATTTATAGGTGGGGACTTTATATTTAGAAGACAGCACATTTCCTTGAAATACAGGAGTTTATTGGAAGAGGGGATTATGAAAGGAGATCATCCAAGTATGAAAATTCTTGTTTTAACTATTGTGCAAAAACTTTTCAGTCCAGTGTGTGGTACATACTCTATAGTAGTAGGACTGTGATCACTGTCTGCATGTGGAGTCTTTAAGTAAGGGGAAGAGAAGTCAAGAGTTGAAATAATGCAGGTGTCATTGTAGCCAAGCAATTATTTTACTCTTTTTACTTACCTAACAAATGAATAATTAGTTGGGGAAAACCTGAAGTCTTCTGTCTGTGCAGAAGTAACTTGAAAGAAATACCAGTTTTTAAAAGTGATTAGGTTCAGAGTTCTGTGCAGCCATTTGAAAACTTCTGTTGTGACTAAGTGGATTTTGGGATGTCTGCACAGAACAGGACTGAGTGGGCGGGTGGAAGGGCAAATTGGTCTAAAATAAATCTGTTGCACAATGAGCAAACTTTATGAATCCCAGTGCCTGTTAGTGTCCTGTTACCCTCTCCACTATCTCTGGCCAACCAGGGCAGTAACAGCAGATCAGTGTCAAAAAGGTATTTATTTTTATTGGGCAAGAAGCAGTATGCGTGGTGCTATGTCTGGAGCTATGCATATGCAAGTTTGCTAGCCATCTGCTCCCAAAAGGCATGTTAAAAGCTGAGCTCTGCCTCAGCCTCACTCAGTGGAGAGAAGGGCAGAGGAATGACTAATGTGTGCTTCTTTCCTCCTCTCAGATGCTTATGTTAATGAAATGTGAGCGAAATTGATAACTTGTTTCTCGAATTCTGTTGAGTATTTTTTTAATAGGCCATCAGATTTGGAAGAATTACTGAAGAGGACAGAACATAGAATGACTTACTCCATACTCACTCAGGAAATCAGGCTTAGGATGGTGAGTTTTAGGTCTCGGTTTGTGCAGAACTTGTGCATAGTTAGCAGTTTGTGGGAGCAGATCTGCAAAGGAGACTTTCAAATGCTCTTACAGATTGGGCTGGGAATCATGCTCCTCCAAGTGCCCTTTTTCCACTTCTGCCTTCTACTGAAAAGAAGGAGCAGCACACTTAATTTACATGCCTTCAATCATGATTTCTGTCTTTTTCACTTGTAGCCTTCCTTAAGGGGATCTTTTCACCATTCCCAAAGGCCCTTAGAATTTTTAAAGATGGCTTGGGATGTTATAAATTTTCACAAGGTTCTGAAGATTCTCATAGCTGACTGATAACTGAGGAACTGGAGGGAGAAGAGAGATGGAGGTGAGGATTTTAAGTCTCCAGGAAACCATAGCAGAGTTTGGATATGAGCATTATATGACTCCCTGTATTTTGGTCTGTTATGTGAAGGCAGTCTGATGAAGATATTGATGAAATGAGAACTGAGACTTAGGCTATCAATCTGAACACACATGTTGATGTATTATGTACTATATATACTAGACTTAATACATACAAATTTGTATTAGACAAATACATACATACATAAGTAGACTTAATACATACAAAAAACATGTGTATGTTTTTATATAAATGTTTTATGTCATGGTCACCTGCTCATTTCAGATGTTTAGCTGTGTGTATTTTGATGGCATGGAGACACCCTTTGCTTTCATCTTAAAGTGGTTTGCATAATGTGGCATTTCAGAGACCTGGCAAAGAAGAAGGAACATCCCATGTCTCTGGCCATGGAACCTGCTAGAAGTAGAAGTGTCAACCAGAGGCAGTGCATTAGATTTTAAAACTTTTCTCCTCTCCCTCGAAAGGATAACTGGTCCTTTACCACAGTGTATTTACTGGTTTGAGAGCTAGTGTTGCAAGACATCTGAAAGTGATATTTAAAAAAAAAAAATTATTACTAGTGTTAGCACATACTTCTGAGCACATAAGAATTAGAGGGGTACTTATAGGGTTGCCTGGACCTTGAGGGTCTCAAGGAAGCCTATAATGGGTGATTTGGTGTCTTAGCTGCCTGTGAAGATGACTCCACTCTGGCTTTGTGAATACTTGTGCTAGTGTACCTCTTTTTTGTATGTTTTTTGTTTCTTTATTGAGTGAATTGTGGTTTGACAGAAGTGTAGTTAAGACCTGGCTATGTGATTTAAACCAGTTTTCTTGGATGGGAGCACTACTCTTGCACCTCCTAGCTGAGTTTGGTACTTTATGGCACTCATTTGGAAAAATAATAAGATAAACCCTTTGTGAGGTAAATGATTCAGTGAAAAATGCTACTGGAAATAATCTGAAATCCTAATTAATAAAAAATAAATGCATGAATGTGTGTGAATGAATAAAACTTGAGATCATCTCATAATGAAGTCATGCCAGGTAGTTAACTTTGCAGGGAAGGATAGTAAGGAGCTAAGGAAAAAAAATCTTTTGAGTCTCATTTCAGTAATTTAAAACAAATTTAATTTAGAAAATGATCACTGAGACGGATCTCCTAACCTTACTGTTAACTTAATGAAGTAGGATGTCACAGAGCAGGTACTGTCAAGACCTGGAGTCTGAACTTCTGCTAAGGGCTTGTATATGGAGCCACACACCATCAAGTAACAGCAAAATACCTTTCACCTATTGCAACTAGAAGCATCACCAAGTGTTCCTATTTTAAATATTAAAATATGTATATAATATTATAATACATATTATAATATACACAATAAACATATATAAATATTTAAATATTCAGTCTGTCAAGTGGCAGCATTTACTAGAGGAGGCAAACCACACTTTTTTGATCCTTGGAAGGAATGTTAGCACAGCTTTAAGGGCAAGACACGAGTAGATTTTCTTCTAGGTTTACTTCCATATAAAGAGCAGCCCCTCTTGCCTCCTAACTGGGCCTGAAACATCCAGTGCTGCTGCAGGCATCAGAGCTGTGACCCTGCAGCACAGAATCCTAACTGTCTGTCCCCATTTTTCATCTGAGTTTTTTCAGGTGGAAGTGTCATATAGTATAAGTTTGGGAAAAATTTTTCAGTCCAGTGTGTGGTACATGCTCACAGCCTTCACGCAATCATTGTCAGGAGTGATAGGAGTTTAAAGCATTCCACACCAGCAGGGAATGTCCTACTTTGCTCATAATCTCAGTTAGCAGGGCAGCACTAGGTGATAAAAATCTGTGTAGTTTTGAAGGTCCAAGTAGGTCTTCAAGTGCAGCTGAGGTTAACCACAGTCTTGGTTGCTGAAGAAATTTCTTTGCTAGCTGTAGGAGTCCAAAGCATCTCAGGACAGATTTTTTTATTACTTTGGTTTTATCCTTGATGTAGGTATTTTGGGAAGCAGCAGGGCAGAGAGGGAGAAATAGCCTTGTGAAAAAAAGTGGTATGTGTCTGTAATGGGGATAATTTCCTTGACTATGCAATTGCACAGGTGTTTGTACTTGCAGTGCTTTTAAAATGTTTGTGGGTGTAACTAAGAAACTGGTTATAATTTCCTCCTCCTTTCTCATGCTAGTAGGAAAATGTGGAAACAGTTTTCGGGGAGCTGATCATTGGCTCAGTTTTGCTTAAAGAAAATAATATTCTGTTCCTCTGAGGCTTTCAGAATATTTGACTTCAGTTTTACTCCAGTTGTATTCAAGGACTGAACAGTCTGGCCTTTTTAAAGGGAATTGCCAGTGCTGGAAGGCAAGAGAATTTGGAGGCTTGCCTCACTTGAGAAAGGTCTCTGACAGCATAGCTAAACAAGTTGTGCTTCTTTAATGAGTTCTGTGGTTGTTTAGGGATACTGTAACACATTCACCACAGAGGATGTACAACTGGTGAGGGAGCCCTACCCATACTGTTTTTACATACTGATCCCTTTTAATACCAGGTCCACAGTGGTGTGAAGTTGTTTGTATATGCTTTTATCCAGCTGAACACAAAATATGTTGTTCTGTTGCTCCTAAAGAGAGTAATATACACTTTGCTTACAACCCATGGGCAACTAATTGATAGTTAGGATTAGGGAATTCCTTATAATCACTGATTACAAGACCGGCTCAGCACACCTTTAAGTGTGTTAATTGACCTGTTCCTTGGCAACCTCATGCTTATGGTAACAATTTACTATATATAAGCTAACATTTTTAATTTAACAAGTCTTGGAGAAATTAGTTTCTCAAGTAGCAGAAAAGTTTGGATATTCATAAACAAGGCTTATTTTTTTTTTTTTTTCTTTAGAACAGCTGTGCTGTATGGGAAACTGCACTGAGGGTTTAGTCCTGCAACGTTTTTTTTTTTTTTTTTTAATACATATGACATTGATTCCCCTCTATAGTGCATCTGAACAGCCTGGACCAGAGAAATTATGTCTGAAATAAATCTCGAAGCCTTAAAGGAAGAATTAGCTGTAATTGTCGTTCTTGATGTGGTTGCCTAAACTGTTCTTAAAGACCTTCAGTGATGGAGGCTTCTGGATCATCTTGGAGCAATCCTTTCCAGCATACAGCAACATCGACCTTTGGAAAACTCATCCTGATGGCTATTAGGACTGCTGAGTTGTCTGCTGTATATGTGGAAAAGAGATTATTCCTTTTTGCTATAACTTTACATGTGCTTTACAACTGGTACGTTTATTTGAGTGCCTCCCCTCCCCCTGTAATCACTTTTCTTTTAGGATGGTTAATCCCAACTTTATGTCAGTCTTTTCCTCATTAGACAACCTCTGTCCATTTTCATGCTCTGAGTTCTTTATAGTTAGATCATATTTTTCTTCAATGGCAGCATTCAAAACCAGACACAGTTACACATAAAGCTCTTTTATTTATTTATTTTTTTTTAATATCACAGCATGAGAGAAGCCACTTGTGTTTGTACACCTTCCTCAACTAACCCTGTATAGAGTTTGGGAAAAGAGCCCTCTGTTTCCTATAGCACTCAAGATGCTGTACACAGGAGTGCCCTTGAGCAGCTAAGTTTTGTTGTACCACTGTACTAGATGCCATATAATGTTGACTCTGCAGGAAAAAATCTTCACATAAACCAAAAGTTTGGCTCCAAAGATTCAATAAGGTTCAGATCATTGCAAATGTGAGTGTTTAAATACAGTGCATTTGAGAGCAAAGCTCAAACTAATATACTCCTAGCACGTTTTCTTTTTTCAACTTTAATTAACAGATCCCCTCTGCTCTCTCCAGGCTCTTTCCTGGATGAGACTGATATAAGTTAATGGACCAAATTCTCTGTGTAGGCAGTGATTTTCAGTGCACTGTGTTGAAACTCTACCAGGTTAAAATAGCAGAGGTTTACTGATATGTGAATACTGTAAGGTTAAAAGCAAAGGAACCTCATGCACTCCAAAATTCTCTCTTTAGACTTTCTTAAGCCCCATCTAGTCCACTTCAAAAGAAAGTAGAAATTTTCACATGCTTCCAGAATGACTTCTTATACTTTTTTTTTTTTTTTTCTCTCAAATGTTTTTTCTCTATCAGGAAGTAGAGAAATGATGCCTTGGGTCTGTTCTAAGTATACGCCTGCCAGTCTCTGTATTTTAGGTCAGTTTATAGTAAGAGATTATTAGTGGGATAGGAATATCACAGTTAGAGATAATTAGGCTAGAAGTTCATTCCCAAGTGACTGTTTGTTGGAAGGTCGTTTGAAACCACAGGGAGTGAAATGAACTGCGGCTCATAATTTGACTGACCTGCTTTTCTTTTAGCATAAATAAAAATTTTATGTTATTTTCATCATACATGGCAAAGTAGTACATAGTATCTATGTTGTGACCTGATCCAGAACCACCAGACAGTTTCAATCGTGGGCACTTGAGCAGTGTGACTTGTGAAAGGCCAGGTTGTTGTAAGAGGAGAAAATAGCCATATGCACGATGCAGCCTCTTAAATAATTGAAACCAGCTTGATATAGAAGACTTTATCCTCTTTTACTGGGGGGTATTCTTTTCCAAAGGAAAGAATTTCCACTCAGAGAATTATTATTTTTTTTTTAATTGAAGAGTTCTTGAGGTAGTTGCTTCCAAAATTTTTTTGGGGGTATCTCATCTTGGTAATTCTCTTTTGGTTTCTACAGTGTGGACATAGTAACTGTAGTTACTATGAATAATATTTTTTCTTAGGATTAGGATATTAAGAGAAGAATGCCTCACCAGGATCTTTAATTCAGCTCTTCCAACTAAAAAGGGGGAGGAATACCACCATACAGGAACTGGGGTCAGCATTTAAGAGTATATCTAGTCATACCTAATGTGCTCGCCTCTCGCAGCCTGTTTGCTTTAAGGCAGGAGTGGGTTTTCCATCTGTGTAAGGAACATATCAACCACCACTTGTGTACATTGTAAATTTTCTGACCTAAGTACTGATAACTTAATAGAGAATGTTACTGTTTTTCTTGTCTCTTTCTTTTGAACCTATTTCACTTCAGATGGAATTCTGAACAGTAAATCTCCTAAGACTTACACACATTGAAAATTATATCAGTGTTATCTGATGATACTGTTCATTTTAACATTATCTGAAATAAATGTGGAAGTAATTACTAACATGTGCAGTCATTTTAATTTAATTTTTATTGCTAAGAGACATTATGCTGTGCATAAGATGAATTTTTTGAAAATCAACAGAAGCAGCCTACAGTTATTTAAATTATACTGAGCATTCAATAAAAGAACACAGTTGTGTGTGATCATAAAGGGGTTGGTTCTTTCTTTTGGAAAATAATATCTATTTCTTTGCATTTATATGCAAAGAAAAAAATGTTTATCAACCTTACCTCTACATTGTGTTTGTATTCTTGGAAGTAGTGTCATGATTCCAAATAAAACTGAACTCTTGCTTACCCACAGTTCTGCCTTTTCCCCCATTACAGATGTAACAGAATTACTTTCTTCCTTTTGGAATATTTCAGAAAGAAAGGGGAGGTGCTTCATGTATCTTGTAGAGAATACTGGCAGCACCATTTACACTGCAGAGGCCCAATTTCAATGCCACAGTATTTTTCAAATAGAAAGATTAAAATTATTTATGACATGAGACCCCTAATGTCTAGGTTTGGTTTAGAATTCAGTGGGTAGCTGATTAAGCTTCCGAACACAGTGTGCTGCCATGAGTACCACCACACATGAAAGGAACTCGGGGCTTCACTGGGTTCAATGTGATTCTATTTCTTAAGTAGATTGATTGAAGCTGTTGACAACTTCATAAATGAAAAGCATCACTTTTAAGTTCAGTTCAGAATCCAAAGGGTATCTGGTTTTGCTTCCAAAACCATTGTGTACTGCCCTGAGGAGTCCCACATAAGGAATGAACTTACAACACTTCACTGGGTTGAAGTTCTAGGTTGTCCTAAAACACAGATGAGATCATCTTGAAAAAAATACCAATTTCTGTATTCAATCGAAGCCTATAGTGTTCTCATAGGACTAATATTTACTATTCTTGAATTTTTTTTTCCATTTTGTCTTGGAGACTATGCAGCTAGCATGTATTTGAACCCTGTTTCCCAGTTGGTTTCTGCAGTATGTTAATTAGGAAGTTTTACTTTGTGATGTTCCCAAAGAGATGTTGTTCCTGTAAAAAATGTGAGCAAACTGCCCCATAAAGTAGAACTATGCAATGCTTTTAACTCCCATATATGTTTCTGTCTTTTACAGTGTTTTTTTGTTAACTTTCTGGTTTTCCTATACATATTTCAAGTAAAAATACTCTCCTCAGATTATTTTTCTGGATCATCTGTATGCTTATTGTTTCATACAACAGATCTTTTTCTGATTTATTTCTGTTACTCGTGTTAACATGTTCTTTCCTTATTCTTTTGTTTCTGTTATTAACTGAGGCTATGAAGTTTATAGGGCCATGCAGAAACTACAGTTCCTATTACAGAATGTTCTTATTACCAGGAATTTGTGAGTTCAGTATCCACAGCTGCTTTCTTAAATTCACAGTGCCGCAAGCATCTTGAGCAACTGAGAGCACCACTGTAAGTCTACTTAAGGATCTTAGGTGTTTTTCTGTGGCTGATAACTTGTGGTCTCAGAGCACCAACTTCAGAAAAGATGATGCAACCTTGCTAGAGCCAGTAGAGTTGAACTCATTTGTGTTGTCCATGAACTTAGCCCCAGGCCTGAAAGCTCAAACAGCAGTAGCTCTGGATAACCTGTTTCCAGTGAAGTGCTCTGAGAGCAGTGATTATTCCTGTTGTATTGCATTAAGGACATGGAAGGAAAGGCTTCCGGCAAGTTTCATTTCTCTTAAGCTGCTAGCAACTGTGATTTCTTCACTTGTTGTGTGTTGAAGACGTTGCTATGGAGAAAAAGCCAAAAAAGACCAGCATTAATTGCTAAATCTTGAGATACTTGCATAAGGAAATGTGCTGCTTGATATCATAATTATTCTTAAAATTAGGGCAGTTATAGAATCTCAAGTAAGGATACTTGCACTGAATTTGCAAGTGTTGTGCAGTGGATGCCTAAGGCTAGCAGCCTGTAGAGAAGGGACAGAAAATTGCAGGGGATTTATTTTGTGCTTCTGTTTTGTGTTCTTTTTTTGTTTTTTGTTTGGGGTTTTTTTTTTGTTTGTTTTGTTTGTTTTTTGTTTGCTTGTTTTAATTTGCTTGTTTTGCTTGGTTTTTTGGTTGGTTTGGTTTTGGTTTTAATTTGAAATAGTACTTATATTGCCTTTTTTTTTCTCCCCTGGTAGTTTTGTTGAGGAAGTGTCTTCTGGAAGTTCTGTGGCTATAAATTATGGCAGAGCTTTGATCTTTGCTGCTATGTAGTGACTTTTTTCTATTTATTACAGGGGATTATTTTAGGACAGCTCTCATTTTCCAAGTGAGATCAAGGCCAATAGCACTTGCACATTGTGAAGAAAAATCTTAGCTAACTCATTTCAAACTTCTACTTAAAGTGAGTGCTTCTTGAACTACTGTTCCATCTCTTTGTACATCACTTTTATTTTTAATGCTTTCAGCTCTTGGTGAGTGCTTATTTTCAACCCAAGGCTAGGGTAGCTGGGACTGTTCTGCTTTCCTGCTTTCCCAGCTTTTCTATGAAATCTTTTTCTGTGAAAATGCACTGACAGATTCTCTCTTGTGATTTGATTTGCTGAGTGACACGTGCTGCGAGTGCCATTAAATGCCTTCATATCCAACTGTGCTAGAGATTTTCAGTATTATTTGCTTATGCATGTACAGCTGTTTGAAAAATTCAGCATTTAGAGGCATATTACTATGATTTGGCCTTGGAGTTGTTGTTTTGTGAGTTCAATACAGAGTGATAGTATTATGCAGGTTGAAAATCTCATCTTTTCAAATTTTTCTTCCTGCTTTGTGTGACCAAAGTCTTGTAAATTTAGCTTCTCAAAGGAGCTGATTTTGGTGTTGCAGACTGGGACTTCCATTTACTTCTTGAAGTAACATGATTTTGGAGCAACAAGCCTGCTGACCTGATCGACTTAAAAGTTCAGTTAAAGGTATTTTTCCTTTGTCAGCACAGCACAATTAAGGATATGTGTCAATGAAGAGAGTTCCTGTGGATAACTGGGTTACTAGGATACAGCATAAGCTCTGTTTTAATTAGGCAGTCACTTTTGTCTTCAGGCTCCCAGAGATTTTTGTAGAGAAAATACAATTTTAAAAATAAAAATTGTTTTGGTTTAAGGATGCATTTTTTCTGGAAGTATTTTGGTGCATTGGCTGCCAAATACTGCTCACTGCTACATCGTTTGCACAAAGGGAAGGCTAATATAAATGGAATTGGTATTTTCAAAAGCTTCCAGGGTCTGTGTTTTGTAGGATGCTCCAGTAAGCATAAATGGAAAGCTTCTCAGTAGTCATATGGTTGGATGAAAACTGACACTGCCTCTTTGGAAACTAAAAATCAAGTTGATGTGGAGAGAGCAATTGAAAGAAAAAAAAAAGAGAGAGAATCAAGTCTTTTTCTTTAAAAAAAAAAAAAAATCACCTGGTTATCATGATAAGCAAATCTGATGAGAGTGTTGTTAGAATTAACATTTGGAAAGCCAATTCAATATTGTGTTTTATCCCTGACATATGGCTTCCTACATGATGATGTCATGTACAACTAAGTGCCAAAAAAGCGTGAATGCTCCCAACAAAAGCTACAGTTTGAACTACAATTTGATTTTCAGTTTTATGTGCATATGTGTGCATGACCAGCCAGCCCATCATGTTAGAGCACTGTGAGCTCTGCACAAAGTTGTGGTTTTCCTCAACTATGGGCAGTGGTCTGTGTAGGAACAATTTGTGTAGGAAACATCTCCCTTTCTACTCCCTGAGATATCAAAAATAGTGTGAATTGTCCTGGGTGGTTTGTCCTTCTTTCTTACCTCTGCATTCACCTATGTCTGTTCAGAGAAGTTCTACAGAGGGACTGCCAGCTTGAGGCACCTTGGTACTGTAGGAGGTTTGTGCAGTTCCTCAAGTGAGGATTTCTGTATTGTCTGGGTTTGTAGGTGTTGTGTAGGCATGATGAACTGTTCCATGCATGGGTTTTGTTCCCAGCCTGCTTGTTAGAAAAGTTGTGAGATTTTTGAAGGTAATAACATGGTTTTGGTGTTGGATCTCACCCCGTGCTTGTGTTTATGGAGTGGGCAGAGGGTTTCTTGGTTCTCTCCCTATCTGTATGCTCTCCTGTCTTTATTGCCTGATCTGATGGTGTGTTGTGTTTTTGTGTTACACAAAACTTCACTTACATTGCAAGGTTTTTCCTCTGTAACATTCTCTTTTGCATGGAATAGAATGTTACAGTGGTATTAAAGAGAAGCTATGTTTCTTTTTCTTTTAATATACCATTTAGTGTAAACTACTGCAGGATCCTGTTCTGCTTCAGCAGTGGATATGTTAGGAAGATTCCTGTACCATAGAATCATCAAGGTTGGAAAAGACCTCTAAGATCATTGAGTCCAACCATCCACTCCACAACCCCTAACCACTAAACCATTCACTGTAGCTCTTCATCTCCCTGTCTTTTGAACATCTCCAGGGATGGTGCCCCCACCACCTCTCTGGGCAGCCTGTTCCAATGCCTCACCGCTCTTTCTGTGAAGAAGTTTTTCCTAATATCTAACCTGAACCTACCCTGGTAGAGCTTTACCCCCTTTCCTCATTTCCTATCACTGGTCACCAGAGAGAAGAGGCCAGCATCTGTCTCACTACCACCTCCTTTCAGGGAGTTGTAGAGAGCAATGAGGTTTCCCCACAGCCTCCTCTTCTCCAAGCTCAACAGCCCCAGTTCTCTCAGCCTGTCCTCATAAGTCCTGTTCTCCAGACCCCTAACCAGCTCGGTTGCCTTCTCTTCACTGTCCCCAGCACCTCAATGTCCTTCTTATACTGTGGTGCCTAAAACTGCATAACATAGACTGCAGGTTTTTTTATGAGGTGTTCCATAAGCTGTACAGGTGGAAGCTGGGATCCCAGGCTGCCTAAAACTTGTGAATGTGATGGTTATGAGCAAGTGTCCTGAAAGAAGTTCTTGATGTTGGATAAGGAAGAAACTGTAAATGCTAGTTCCTGGTACTATAGGTTCTTGTTACTGATTTTCAAATACAACACTTGATGAGAAATATTATGTTGCATTTTTGACTCAGGTATGAAATGCAGTTAGACTGCCTTTTACTAAACCTCTTTGTAAAGAAAGTCTTCATTAGCTCTGCTGTGAGCAAGCGTTTCAGTTGGTCCCTTCCCCTTGTGTTTTGCTGCATCTTTTCTCCTCATGCAGAGATGGAAGCTTGTGCTCATTTGCTGTGCAGGAAGGGGAGTTTCTTGGATAGTTGCACCTGGGCAGCAGCTGAGCCACATCTGTTTGCATGTAGATGAAGAATGATTTCAAGATGTTCCTCTTCTGTCTTGGCTATGTACTGGAACCTGAAGCATGCAGAAGTGAGCATGCGTGTACATAGGCACTCACTTTCCATACTTCCCATTAACACTATTATTTTTCTCTTAATATACCTTCTTGTATTTGTTATGAAATTTTATCTTCAACTACAGCTTGAAAGAGTGCTGAGTTTTAGCATAATTTTTTTTAATTTTACTTTCTCTTTAACCCTTTCAGGTGATATAAGCAGGTTGATTAGTTACAATTCATAAATGTGTGTGGTAAATGATGAGACATATTCTTGATCTTTTGCAATCAGAAAAATGACATCTATGAGAAACAACTGTTAGGACTCGAGATAATTTGTGTGCTGCCCTGAGGGAGCGTGGGGCACAGGTGCAGGGATCAGAACCTTCCAAAAGTGACCCAGAGCCCGACAGAGGAGCTGGAGCTTGGAAAGGGAGGACCAGTGCTCTCGTCCCTTCCACTCTCTGGGTTTTGTGTGCCAGGGGTGATTACTGTCACTGTTCAATCCATGCTTAATTCCTCCCAGACAAGAGGGGAGACAGCTTTTCAGCTGCGTGTACTTCTGTAAGTGGTATTTTCCTGCAAAACAGATGCCTAAGAAATTTAGTTAGAGATTTACACAAGAGAAGCTTGTAAGTTTTTGCAATGACCTAATGCATACAAGCTCTTTTTGACAGAAGCTGAACTAAATGCTGTTAAATAAGTTAGAAAGTTATTAAGTGTTAAGCTACATGAAGAAGAGTTATGATTTTTTTTGGAAACATTTGCACCTATTATGCTTTCTACCCTTGGGTGGTCTACTTTTATGCTACTTTCAGTTATTTATTCAATTTCTTATATTCCATTTCTGAAAAGAAAACATTAAATAAAAAAATATTAAAAGCTTCCTCAGTGGTGACTATTCCGAGTGAGTTCATAGCTTTAATTTTAATAATTTGGCAACTGTTGCTACCCAGTTAATAGGAATTCTCCTGTGTATGGAGAGAAATACTTGGACTGTATGTAGCATCAGTTCTCTCTCTATGTAAAATGCCTCTGTGTGAAACAATGGGCAGAAATGAAAGAGCAATTCCTCTCTTTACCTAAAAAAATAGAGTTAATAAAATGTGGTTTTATAGATCATTGTGTTGTTACACAGAAGATCACTGTTATTTTGAAATTATGGATGTTTTGGACTAGTTTGCTGCTAGTCTACTGGCACTTTCTGATGTTTGCAAACTTTATTAGCTGTTGCTTAGTTTTCAAAAACAATAGAGCAAAAATTACTATTTCTATTCTCAAGGTTTAATTTTATCACAAATAAAGGCTTCTCTGTTGAATGCATTGTACCTATTTTCTAGAATTTAACATGTTCACGATGTAGGAAATTATGTACATGTTAGTAGATATTGATAATTGTGATAGTGTACAATTTTCATAGCAGAATGCAGAAAAATAACCTGTTTTTACTTTATGCTGGAGTATACAACAGCAGTAGTTTTCAGTACTGCCAGCTACAGGAATGATGAAAGCTACATGCCTCTAATTGCTTTTTGGGAAAATGACCTGTTTATGATCACACGGTTTTCTAGCAAGCCTACATGGTATATTTTTGTTACCAAAGAACTTTATATAGAGTGCAGTAAGCCTTTGGTGTAGCCATGGGAAAGTGCTGTGCTGGTGTTATGACCCTTCCCAGTTTCACACAGGTCTGCACCAGCATTAGCAGTGCATGGCCGTGCTTCTGTAAATAAGGATTTGGCAGTTGCAGGGGTCATTGTGTGCAGTGAAAGGCATCATTACTTGTGGATTTTGTTCAGGGTCTGACCAGATTTGAGGGCAAGCAGAAGCAGCAGAGAGTTCATCACCCCAAGCCCATCAACACGTATCCTGTGCTGCCACTCCTCCTGAGCCCAAATGTCATCGTCTGAGCTGAGGCATTGTGCTGGTGCCATCTGGGCCTCCGTGGCCCTTTGCCTCAAGTTCTCTCCTTTCCTCCCCTTTGCTGTGTTTTGGGGTCACAGCTTTGCTTCCTAAGCTATCTGTTCTTTTTCATAATGTTATCAGCTTGGTGGAGTTTGGCTTGTCTGGTTGTCATCCTGTCACCATTGCCTAGCTTAACGGCGGTACAGTTGCTCGGACGGCAAAACCATCACCCAACAGCAGCTGTGCAAACAAACAAAGTCAGCATTGATATTCATCAATAGCTTTGTGCAGTGGTGGCGTTGAGATACACCAGAACATGTGCAATCTGTCTGCTTTCTTTGTCCCACGGTACAGCCAGATCAGCTGCTCTGCTCCGACGAGGGAGTGGTTGCCATGCTGTGCTGTGCCTTCACCTCCTTCCCTTTTTCCTTTGCTTTTCCTTCCCCTTTGTGGGCTGTCTGACTGCTGCTCCCAAGCACATCTGCCGTGCATCCCATCTGCTCTCCGTGAGAGGCGCACACAGTTCTGACAAGCAGTATCCAAGTAGTACATTGTTCTTCTGGAGATGACAGAAAACAATAATTTGTATTATTTATGTCATGTCATTAATACTCCGTGCTTCTAAAATGCCAAGCAAATAGTGTGGAACGCTGGCTTGCAAACTTGCCAGTGAGATGTTTTGAAATCCTACATATACAAGTGAATTTCTTTCACAACTTTTATCTAAAATAATAATGCTCTTACCTTGCCCTATAGCTTGTAACTTTTTTGGGACATGGAGCGTTTTCCTTAAAAACAGAACTGTCATTTTCCAAACCCATTCTCTTTCCTGTTGTGGGTGGCAAGATTTTCTATGAGACAAAGGTGTATGATAAAATTGTTATTAACTTTGTGTCTTTCAAGGAAATAAATATTACTAAACTTAAGAAAAAGGCTAATTCTAAAGTCAGAATTAATTTAAACCAAGATTGTCTTTGCCTCTTATACATGTCTATTGGACAGCTTATGGTAGGGGAAGTAACTTCAGAATATCATCCTGTGACACGTAGTCAGTCCTAGCAGAATCTTGCCTTGTGACAGCTTACCTGTCAAATTTAACAAACATAATGAGAGCTCTCTCTGTATGAAAGAAGATGGTGATACAAAGCATAGACATGTACAGGCAGTGAAACTGTTGTTTATAGCATCACCTCTAGCTTTGGGTCAAAGTTTTGTTTAAGTAAGTGATGAAAATGCAGTTTCTAATTAGTAGATGTTCACCTTCACTGGTCATACTGTCCTTTGTGGCAATTCATGTGTAGTGTGCCTACTGTAGTGAAGCTAACACAGCTGCCTTGCAGTACTGCTGGAGTGATTGACAACACGAAGCCATGATGAACAAGAAGAACTTTATCTGCTAGCGTGTTTGCCTGCAATTCTTACTTCACTGTAAGCAAGCACTATGTGTCAAATATGTGACAAAGGTGGACAAGATTTTGCTGCTTTGTCTGTTGCCCATATTAACTGCTTGTGAAAGCTGTTATGCCATAGTGGCTGCACTGTGTCATGTTTAAACAGCGGGTGGACTTGTATATTTGTTTTACATGGTTTTTACAAGAGTGTACCTTTCTGGTGGGGTTTTTTTTGTTTTAAAAGGTGTTTGGTTTTTTGTTTTGTTTTGTTGTTTTTTTTTCCCCTGAGGGCATTGTACAGCAGCATTGTATTTTTATCCTCACACCACAACTAAGTATCATTAAGCTGGCAATGCCTACAGTGATTTTCAGGAGGAAAAAATGGATTGGGACTACTTGAGAGAATAGTATCTGCTATGCTGTAAAGCATTATGCATGAGATCTGTAAAATATAGTACATAATTACAGTGCTTATATTTGATTGTGTGTAAGTAGTGGTACAGTGGTATGAGCTCTGTGCATGTATTCTTTTAATTGTGCTTTTCAGATCAGCAGCTTCAAAATTTGTCAAGTCCATTCATCAGCATGTGAAACGTTGTGTCAAGGAATTCAGCAAACAGACCAGGGAGGGGGGAATGATTACAGAAGTTTATCACCTTTGAAAAATGTTGCTAGGCTGATCACAGTACATAAGAGAGAGGCGAGCTTCTTGTACAAGAGTGCTGAGTTCGGTTACTGAGTTCATTCAACCTCTAATTGATTTACAAATGTAGTTACAGTTGAGCACTGTATTGCATCACTGTCCAGCACTTTATACTGTGTGTGCTCATTTGAATTTTAAACTGATCCCTGGTGGTTTAACCAGGGTTCCACCCCCATTCGCCCTCCTCCAGCTTTCTGTGTGTGTGTTGTCAGTAGGTTCCACCAGCACTGTGTGCTCACTCCCATATGAAAACAGGATGTTCAGGTGGGATAGATAATTTTAGGACAAAGCCTTTGCATGTATCCTAGAAAAATGTCCTGCAGCAATTTTCTGTGATTTCCTTTAATATTCATCTCTGAAGAGCACTAATCCAATCTTGACATTTCAGAAAAGTATGCAAGCATAATCAACCTTTTCTCTGCAAAATACATCTGTGGTTGGAAAGGCTGCTACCCAGATCTTCTGTGTAACCCAGGAACACTTCTATGAGAAAGGAGGAATTATAGTTAAGATATGCAAATCATATTCATATATGATTTTTGCAAGTATGTTGTTAAACTCTTGGGTGAATTCTTAGCTTTTTCTCCTTCTTTGAACTTGGCTGTTACTACTTGAATTCAGCAAACTGGAGCAGGGAAAATTTTATTACAGGTGACCCATAAACAGAGTACTTCTGCTGCAGGTGTGAATAAAGATGGCAATTATGTGATGCAGCAATTTATTACTGACTGCTAAAAGTCCAGAAGTTAAATGAATGGCTGACAGTGCAAGTGTAACTACTGGATGTGTTAATTGGCAAATTCTTGCAGTTGATACCTGGCCTTTAGGTAAGGCAAGGTCCACATTGCCCAAAGGGAACCCTCTTAGTCTCTCATGAAAGTGTCACTCATTTCTGATACTGGGAGGATATATTCCTTGAAACAGAGCAGATCTGCTCATGAACCTAATATTAAGAAATAATAAAACCAGAGGAAATGAAGTGATACTAAAGGAAAGCAGAAGACCTAAAGTTACGTGAAATGTTTCCCTGCATTGTTCCTTGTTACATTCTTTTGTTTGTTTGCTTTGTGAGACCATTAGCTGTCATAGACTGTAGCCTTACAGAGGTAAGAGGGAGCCTCAGTTTCTGTACTTCCTCAGAGCTTGCTGAGTGTTGCTGTAGAAAGACAAGTAATTGCACAGTGAGGGGAGCTCATGTTGTCCTGGTCATTTCCAGGGGATGGAGTTTCACAGGCAGTTTTACTATTTGTGCTGACTCGCTCCTGAAGGTTTTGTCTTAACCCTTGAATTCTGGTCATTTGTCTCCAGAAATCCTCTGTGTGAGATTTGCTCACTGAGATTTTACTACTTGTGCTAATCCAGTGGTTTTTCTTGTTTGCTTGTTTTCTCTAGCTGAGAGATCCTTGGAGCAGCAAAACTTTTCTTTTTTCTCAACGGACTCAAAGGCTCACCAAAGCATATCAGGCAGCAGGACACAAACAGCCTTATCAAAAAGGACTTCAGACTCTCAAGAAAGTAATATTTTTCAGACGGTTTTATCATCAGTTACCACCCCCTTTGATGTGACTTCACTTAACCAAGAAGAAATGTCCAGGATTTCAGAAGGAAGAAGCATGCCATTGGTAGATGTCTCCATAACAAACAATGAGGCATTCTTAAGCAACACTGAATTTATTAGCTCATTGCTGAAGGCACACTGGACTCCTCCTCTGAAGTCTTTTGCAGTTTTAACAGATCATCACTCAGTTAATACAGTAGAGCCACCAAGAGAAACATTAGATACTGTGTTGCTAACACCTTCATTGTCTGTAATTTTTTCTCCATATGATATCTCAAAAGCAGCACAACAAAAGACTCCGTTGAGTGCTGTTCCTGAACACAGTAACACTCTTACAGGATTGAAGCCTTTTTTACCAGATGGTGAAAAGCTAACTGCAGTCAGAGACTTGCCATTGTACCCTTCAAATACAGCTTTTTATTTCACTTCCATTCCTTCAGAGGTGGGAGTTACAGAACAGGAGAATGTCAACACAGAATTAACAGCTCTGCCTTTTGGGGCTGCCTCAGAAGGGTCACCTCTTCATCTCAGGCTGCTGGATAAAATGAGCCCTGAGACCCCAGATGCCACAGCACAAGGAGCAGATCTGTACAGTGACACGTACAGCCATGTGAGTAGCAGGGCAGCAGAAACTCTCCATCTAAGGACCTACCCCACTCCAAGCATTCCTTGGGCCACTCTGGCTTCAGCAGCCAGTGCTGAGCCTGTTTTGTCTCTTGTTAGTCTTCCACTTGCATCTTTTCTGCTTCACTCAGCTGCCATTTCTGCAGACTCTAATGCAATTCTTCATGCCAGCCTGTTTACACGTGAACTCTCCAGTACAACACCAAATTTGCCTGCCGGTTCACACACACCAAGTCAACCAGAGCTTGTTAGTGAGCTCATGAGTCCAGTGCCTTTCACCAGATCATACAGTTCTTGTCTGTATTGTGACTCAGTTTCACTTCTGCCAGAAGCAGGCTTTTCCCCTGAACAAGAAGAGGTGGGCTCAGGTGATTATGTTGAAACTTTGTCCATCAAAGCCTCTGAAGTACAAGGCAAAACTCCGTATACAACTATAATTACTGATGGGTATGAATTAGAGGAGTCTACACCTGAAACTTTTGATACTTCTTTTCCATCAAGACCAGTTATTTCATTTTCTTCAAGATCTGCAGAAATGCCCCTTTCACACATGTTTGTGTTAAGTGCTACGGACACTGCTCTTAGCAACAGAACACCTACAACAATTTCTGCTTCTTACCACCAGCTCCCTGGAGGAATGTCACTGAACATTTCTGCTGCTGAGTTTTCCCTTTTGGAAACAGTTTTGTTGACACCAAGCACTCGTGTGGAACTCCATGATGCCACCACAGTTCTATTAGACTCTACCGTCACTCCAAGTGAGCTGGTAGCATCGTTTGCAGTCAGTCGTACAACTTTGCTGGAGTTGCCAGAGTTAATGCCATCAGAATCTGTGTTTTTTCTTGATAAGACATCAGCAAGGGAAGTACCATCATTAAATATTTCAGATTTTCCATCCAGTCTTTCATCAACACCATTTCTTATTGAACCTAGCTACTTGTCTTTATCACTGGCCATGATGAATTCTTACTCCTTCTTAAGAAGTGATTTATCAACACTTTTACCTCAGACCTTGTTGACTGGGACATCAGTACTTTCTGCGGATGTTTCCAGCTGGGACTCAGCTACCGTTGTCAGCTCTACCACCGATGCTGAGGTTTCTCAGTTCCTTCTTGGCCAAACATCATACTTTTATTTTAATGCATCCTCTGTTCCAGGTGCACATGTTCCTGAAATAATGCCATCGTCAGATTTTTACCCTGAGTCGTCTCTGTTTCTGGAAGCACCCTCAGTAGTGTCAGCAGGCTCTGAAGTTGCATTTACCTCAACTGTTACAGGAGCTACCTCTCAGCTGGAACCTTCACTCTCCGCTTTTCATTCCGTGGTTCCTACCCTGGTGCTGCCCACTTCTGACACCCAGTATCTTACCAGCAGCATCTTTCTTGGTGAAACAAATCTAATCTCTTTGTTTACTACCTTTCCAGCAACTCCTGTCTTAAATGTATCTTCAACTCTGCTCTCAACTGATCTGGCTTCTGATGAGGATATTGGTGCTACAGTTAACCCTACGCTGCTTTTAACATCTCGCAGTGAGGGCAGTGCCCACACAGCCCTTCCTCCCACAGACCCCCACAGCTTGACATCGCGTGCCGACACCAGCAGTGTGATGCCCTCTCCTACAGCATCTCTGCCTGGGACCACGTCGTTTGCTTCCACAGAGTTTCCTCTGACTTCCAGCCCTCCTACTGGATATGAAGTTCCAGCAGGAAGCAGTGTAGCTGCTGGCACTGATGCATCAGCTGCTCCCACCAGCGTCCCTACAACCACTGCCACCGGTGCCACAGGCAGCCTGGGGACATTCTCCTCCACTCCTCTGGTGACCACTACTGCATCTGAACCCGTGGTCATAACCTCTGCTGTGACCACTACTAGGCAGCCCTACGTCTGCGACATCACGGTTCCAGATGCTTACTTAGTCACTGCGGGTAAGATTCTCCAAACATTTTTATTTCATTTCTCAGAAACCACTGTAATGTGACTCCCAAGCTAAACTACAGGTGCTAAATTAGCTAAGTGAACCTTTCAAAGACATACAGTGTAAAATCTGACAAACAACTGTGAAACCATTGATTTGTCATTTACTCTTGAAAATAATAGAATTCTCTTAGGGGGAATTGTGAGAGTGAGTTACATACATGTTACCCTGCACAGAGAATGAAATAGTCTTCTAAAATTGCTGATGCTTATGTACAAGTATACGGAATTGGAGGCTTCTTTATAATTTCGTGGGCTGTAGATGAATGTTACTGTCATGCTACTGTTCTGCCAAACTATTAAATGTTCTGACTGAGTAAGTTTCTCCTTTCAGTTGTTGCTGTTTGTAAAAAAAAACCTGCATGCAAGGTAATGCTATAATATGAACGAGGAGACTTAGTTTAAAAGTTTCTGTTTTATTACCATTTCTATAATTCTACTTTACTGGATTATATTTATATGCCCCCCCTACTTATGTCAGCTGGATTTGGTGTGTTTGTAACCAGAAAAAGTGACGTTAATTTTGTTTCAAAATTAATTGTCTCAGCATCTGTGTTTGCTTTTTTGGTGTTTTCCTACCTCTTCCCAGCTTGTTAACAAAACAACACCAGTGAACTAATCCAGGGCAGCTGCAGAAATGCTGCATGGTCTGTGGTAAGCAACACATTTTGCCCTTAAGATTTACTTGTAATGTGTAAAGCAGAATTAACATAATCTTGTTCTCCAGATATGAAGGTGAGCTAGCTACGCTGGGTATGAGGAAGACTTTTTTTACTTGTAATTTAGGAGTTTTGTAGGCAAGTTAGTGATGAAAAGTAAATGCAGGATGACAATACAGAACTTTTTGGTTGTTTCCTTGGCTATAGTCACAGTCTCAAGTGTGGCTGTAATAAACAAGACCTCCATAGGGAACTGGGGGTTTTAAGCATATTCCCACTCTAGGGATATCCCTTATAGTAATCAATGTTACTTTTGTTTACTTTTTATTTAAGAGAAAAGCAGATGCATATTTTCTGTGGCTTTTTTTCTGACCTCATCAGCATTCTATGCATTGCCTACAAAACTTGAACTGTGTTATGACAGCAAGCTCATTGTGTACAGGTCAGACTGTATGTCCTCTGACTTTCAGATCCAATTTGAATGCCTCAGTGGCTCTTTAGAAGACTTTTTTGCTAGAATGGTAAAGACATCAGAAATGGAAAAATTAAACAAGAGAGGGAAAACAGACCCGGAGTACATTAATCTGTATGTACAGTCACTTTTTAGGGTACAGTCACACCTTTACCTCTTTCCTTGTCCATCATTTTATCGTTTGATGCAGTTGATCTCATTGCTTGCTTTTCCATGCACTGCACAATTGAAATTACAGCTTTGAACTAAAGCCCAAGAGATGAAGCTAAAATGTATTTACTCATTGACATTAATTTCCAGTGCTGGCCCGAAGAGCTGTTCTACAAAATGTCAGTGAATCCATCAGAGAAGTGCTGAGAGTTAAATTCAGGCGATCAGTAGAACTAGAGGTAAGTGACATCAAGTGTGTACAAGTACTCTTTGATCAATATAATACAACTGGTTTTAGTTCTCAGGCTGAAATGGTGATTTTAAAATGACCAATGAGGGATTATATCAGAGAGAGGTTTATTCTAACTTAAATTGTAGTCATGGGGGACTTTTTTTTTTTCTTCTTCTGTTTCTTTGACATTATCTTTTATTTTTTCTATGTCATCATTTTCTGTGACAGAACTTTCTTGGTTTTGCCAGAGATGCAGTGCACAGCCTCTATTGCATACCTCCTTTGGCTTATGAATTGAAACTGAACTACAAAACTTTCACACTTTGAAACATCTGTTAAAAAGTTTTGTTTCTTCTGCTATCTGATTACATACTTAGCATCTTAAACCAAACAAAACCTTCTTCACAGCTTTGTGCTATTTTATGTTCTAAGTGAGGCCATCGACACTTGAAGGGAAAGTGGTAGAATCCCAAATGCAGGATTTGGCAGATAAAAAAGGCTGAGAAAAAAAATCAGATTTGCAGTAGTAAGATGTAATTTTAAGCCCTGAGATAGGTAAGACTTCTGTCCTTCTGTATTCACAGGGCTAGGAACTGCTTTGCTCTTGGTTTCTTTTGAAAGCTGCCTCTGCTTTGATGTTCAAGAAGTGATGTTTGAGCAATATCGTAGTGTTATTTCCTGACGTCAAAGCGAGGGTCTGGTCAAGATGAATTTTAAAGGCTCTATTTTCCCCTGAAAGGGGAAGTCTACAGTCTGAAAGGAAGACTGAAAGGAACTTTCTTTCCTTCTGAAAGGAAGACTGTAGAGGCAGTTTGGAAGTACCTTAGCTGAATACCTCAATACCTCAAATGTTTGAATGGAATCACTACTGTAGGTGCAGCTTCAGCTGCGCCTGCACTTTTTCATGTCTTCATTCATCCAGTTGTCATAGTCCAGCACCACATTATCTTGCTTTTTTGAGTCTATGATCTTATTTCCATTATGAAGTTTACTCAAGTAGCAGTTTGAATTTTGCACATAACTTGTGTTTCTCCATGCACAGAATCCCATGGTGCCTCTTAACTTTTGCTTGCTGATCTATGTGGGGAAACACTGTCTCGACAGGCCCTGCCATAATCGCTGCACTCAGTTATTAAACAACTGCCTTGTCATGTTTGAGAATATACTTTACTACTGAAATAGGAGTGTTACAAAATTTCCATAAAGTATGTTTAGCTTAGATCTTTCTAGCAATACCTGCTTATAAGCTTTTTAGGTTTTTTTTTTTATTTTGAAAGATGACATTTTCCTTCTGGTTTGTGAATTATACCTTCAGGTTGTGTAAACTGGCATAGGAAGAAGTAAAAAGTTCATAATGATGAAGCTACATTATTTTCAGCGACCTTATATGCCTCAATAATATGGAAGTGCTTATCCTCGTAATATTACTGGCAGTAAGACACAATCTGGTGCTAAATATTTGAAGGTTGATTGTAGCCAACATTTGATATCTTGTGTCTTTATATTTTTCCCTTTAAATTCCTTCCTTTCATGCCCACTATTGCCTTGTAAAGCCCTCAGTAGGATATTTTGGCCCTAAGGCTGCTCAGAAGCAACTGTTTCTATAAATAATTCAGTTACTCCAGCTTCATTCTTTGCAAATTCCTTTCTATCAAAAGGAGAAAACACTTCTGTATCAGTTATGTGTATTTTATGCTAAAATGCTGCTATCATAGATGTTCCCTTTGTGATGCCTTGGGCATGGGTTTTGCAACAAAATAAATCACTAGCTAATGTATTTGCCTCTAACAGTGAAATATTAATAAAACTGTTTTTTAAATGAAGAGCCATCTACAGAATTAGCATGTTTAATGGTGATGTAATGCACAATTTTAAACAAAAGTTGTCCGTATTGTGATAGTTAATCAAGCAGAGCTGACTTTTGTACTCAAGAGTACCCAGAAACCATTTGTACATTTGAAAGTTATGGTAATGCAGTGAAACTTCTCTAAGCTGCTTTTTTACTCTCCTATTACAGCTCACAGATGTTGTTCCCTTTCTGTGATGTAATGCACAGTAAATCAGGAGATAGTCCTGTTAAGTCTAACGTGGTAGTAATATAAGCTTTAAAAATAAAATCCATGGCAACAATGGACATAACTGCTGCTCACTTTAAGAACAAAACAAGTTTAACACTGGAAGGAGAATTAAAACTTTTTTGTTCTCACAACATTTTGAGTTGACACTTCAGTCTCTGCTTGTTTATTATTTCAAACATTCTGAGTTGTTGAAGCAGGGAGAAAAAAAAAAACAAAAAAAAGGAGACAGGCTTGAATCCTGTGTAACAAGAAAACCTGTCAATTTTTTCCTAGCAGAAGTCCTTACAGTAAAGTGAGAATACCCTAAAATTTTAAAGATTTTTCCAGTTGGTCTCAATGTAATGCATCTGAAAAAAAATAAGATGCTATTGTTTTAATAAGAGGCATTTTTCTCAACTTTCTCTAATGTAAACCTTATGACACTTGGGTTAGATCTGTTATACAATGTTCCCTTGACTTTGCTTTGTGGCACTGGGGTGTGAAGTAAAATAGCGTTGGCAACAACTTTCCGCCAGGACCCCTGGTGCCATTAAGTTCATGCCAAGAGGAAAAAGCTTTTTGCCGGCCCCATTTGTGCTTGGAAATTTTATCCCGCAGTCTAATGTATTACTCAGCCACTTTATTCATGTATTTAATGTGGGGCTTTGGGCCTGTCATTAGTGTACTCTTTTCTATAACCCAAAAGCAGTGAACTTCTACCTTCAAATTCAGGAGACCAGTTTCTTCTCAGACATTTAGGTACTTCTTTCCGAGGTGCCACCTTGTGGGCTTGCATTGGCTTCATCACTACACAGTGCTGCTTAAATTCTGACTGGTACCTTTCGATTGTGTACAGATGGTGAGAGAATTGTTACCTTAGGATCCTAACGTGCGTAGAAGCAGAAGCTTTGTTTCATTTTTAAGACCTGTGAGCCTTTGTAGCCCCTATTCAGGAAGTTAAACGCTCTCTGGAGGCTCTTTACAGGATGGTTAATAAGGTGGTGGTGAGGAAATCGGTTGTTTATGCTTTCTGCCAGATGTTTACACAGCATAATACAGTGGAGTGTTGGGATGGATTAGTTTGTAGCAAAGGTGCATTGAATAAAAAATTTTAGCAGACAATAATCACTAACAAATGCTTAGGAAACATCATAAGGGACAGAGTTAGCATGCAGTGATATTTTCCCCAAATGCTATCAGAATTGGATTAGCATTTTCACTTTGGAGAAGGCATAGGTTAATGTGAGGTGGTGTAAGTGTGCTCTATTGTCATTCTTATTGAAGATTTCTGCTTTTGCTAGGAGAATGGCTTCAAAGTGCACAGGAAGTTTTGCTTGCTTCTCTGGCTTTATGGCCTGATGTGTTAAGATAAGAAATTTGTACTTGTTTACTTAGGTGGCATTCTAAAACATGGTGGTCCAGCTAGTTAATTTATTAGCATCTAACTGCTGTCAGCAGAGGTGAAACCTCCAAGGGTGTGTTGGATGGGGTTGGATGGGGCTGTGTCAAGAGGAGCTATTCTCATTCATGAATCAAGAGTCATGAGCTGTGCTCATCTCTCCTAGACAACTTTGCAAACTCCTCTGTGATTTAGCCTGTAGACAGCATCATGCTGGCATAGCTGTACTATTTCTGTCATCTGAATTAGGCTGTAGAGAGCTAACCCAATACAACCCTGCAATATCTCAAGCAGAAGTAGCTATTGATTTCACCCATGGTGGTTCTAATCTACCTGCCTCAAAATTACACATTAAGGCTGGATTTTTTAAAATTTCCATTCTTCTGAGGTTGCTGTAGTTCTGCTGCTGCAGTAAAGCACAAAAGAGAAAGAGTGTTAGCTGTTATGATGAAAGCTTGGATGCAAAATTTCAGGAGGCTGTTCATTGCATCTTTGGTGCACTGCAACAGGTAAGAGATCAAGACAGCTGAGTTGTTATACTTTCTTGTCTGAAATACCTAATTCCAGTGCATAAGTATATGCTGGCTACACTAGGCCTCTCTTCCTCAGCACATATTGCCTTAGAAATTACCAGCAAATCATCACTGAAATTTGTAATTCTAATTTCTTTTGCCTTATAAATTGTCTTCTCCGCAAGTAATGGGAAACTTTCTTTTGACATGTCTTACCCATTTTAACTGCTGTTTCCATTTGACAAACTGAAGCTACAGAGATCATTTCATCCCAAGATAAAAAGATAAAATTTCAGATAAGAAGAACTGAAAAGAGCGGTGCATATTATTCATATAAAACAAATTTGAATTCTGTGGGTCCAAATACATTTAAAATAAAAGCTGGATGCTTCATGTATTTGCGGACTAAGAAGAAAGGAATAATGAGCAGCATAAATTATTTTTTTTATTTTCTTCTGCTACTGAAGTAGTTTGTTCTGGTGAAGATAATCTCTTTGAAATGCATGTTTTTAGAGGACAGGAGAGCTGCTTGCTTTCTCATCTAAATAGTGATGGCCATCACTTTGTACTGTTGCAGAAATGCCAGTAAGGACCAAGGTCACAATTTAAGCAGCCACTGTGCGTTTCTGTAATACTGAACATGAAGCTGAGGACTTCTAACACACCCCTTCACTAGCACAAAGTCTGCAAGGAGCTAGCATCTCTTCATCTAGGAGGTGCACATTTATGAGAACTTTTAGGTCTCTGGTTTAGATTATTTATGTATTTGTGAGTCTATCATGTATGTCTCAAAATATTGTAGTGTTGACTGCCTTAGGGTGATAAAGCAAAGTAGGTGAATAAATCAAAAAAGAAAAAAATAAGGGGAAATAGGTGCCTTGGATATTGAGAGAGTTTCTTTGAAATAGAGAAGGCATTGCAATATGTTTGAATTTAAAAACGCTTTCCGTTTTTTTTTTTACTTAGTTGACAGAGAAATGGTGTGTAAGTGTGTTTGCGTGGAAACATTCACCTAGGTTTATGTATATATAATCTTTTCCTTTAACAGAATAACCAAGAATCATCAGGTTTTTTTAAAGAAGACTCAAAATCAGGAGGTGACTTGGAAAATTGTAATTGTAGTAATTCTGCTTAAGTAAGCAGATAGAAGTGTTTCCAGACGAAAGCGTTCCTGAGTGTGAAAATTATATCCATAAAACACAGATAATGTCTATTTTGCTTCTTGTTTATCACACGAGAATGGCATAGGATGTATTTGCTGTGCAGCATATGGCAGAAATGCAGAAGATGTGCAGGCAGTTCAGTAAGTAAGCAGCAGTTTTTTATGGGAACTCCTATGTACTCCAGGGTAATACAGGCAAGGGGGAATACTGCTATGCTGGGAAGTGGTAAGTGAAGAAGTGTTGAGGTTGGTACATGGTACTTCAGAGATTCTAGTAGGTGCACCTAGTGTAGAGAAGTTGCCAGAGACTACAAGGCACAGCACTACCTGAATGTCTATGCTTCTGCTCTCTCTTTGAAAAATGAAGATTGCATTTTCCTGGCTTTGAAATACATGAGGCAGTATGGATCTGAAGTGCCAAAAAATCACACTGAATTTTCTTCTTCTTTATTTCTCTTTTTTTTTTTTTATTTTTTTATTTTTTTTTAGGTGTATAGAATTGCACCCAAGTTTGCTTTCTTGGTGACATCAGGTCCCTTTGTTTACACGGCAATAGCTGTCATCAATGTGCTTGTGAACAGCAGTCTTCTTCGTGGTGAGACCCCCATGATCCTCTCACTGCATCCTTCTTTCACTGTGCCAGATAACAGGTTCCAAGTTCAGACAGGTAAGCTCTTCCTGATGCAGAGAGGAGGCAATGTTTGTTCATATTGTTTCGCAGTTCTTCATATGTGATTAAGTATGCAAGGTCATTTCACAACCCTGCATTCTACTGCTGTGAATCTTAATTTTTGATTGTTTCATGAAATACTTGCTGGATCCATAGTTGAAAGATGATAACTTGTAGATGGTTAACCCCATAATTTTGTTATTTTTTCAGTTTTTTTCTGCTTTTTTTTTTAAATGTTGCAAAATAGTTGTGCTTTTTCTATTGTGTCAGAAATTGGGAAGAAAGAAAATTATATGAAACATTTGGTCCTAAAATCACAGTGCAACTACTGTGTAGTGCCTGAGACAAGTTTCAAAATATTTTTACCTTAAGTGCTACTTTTTAGGATTCTCATAGTGCAGGAGTTAGACTGTTACCAATGGGTATTAATGGACCCAATATGTGGTTTTTTAAACAAGCTAAATGCTGTTTTTCATTCTACAAGAAAAAGAGGTTTATTGTTTTTTCCCTTAAAATTAGTGGTATTAGGATTTCAGTGTGGCTGATTCATCTTTCAAGTCCTGTAAAATTAGCCATGTGTGGTGAAGGTTTTTCAGTATGCTAGAGAAAAAAGTAGATATTTTGTCTCCAGTATCTTTTGGTAATCTTATGGCTCTGCAACAGATATTAATGAGTAAAGCATTTACTGCAGCAACACAAAACTTAGTTTGACTCTATTTTTACCCATGGGGTTTCACTGATTATGTCCCAAATTCCATGAAAAAGTGATAGCTCTGCGAAGTCTTTTGCTTGTTCTCTTCTTTCTCAAGGAAGTACTGTTCTGTATGTACCCTTTACTTTCAGTGCTTCAGTTTGTGCCTCGGAATGTGGACATTGGGTTCTGCAACTTCAGCCGGCGCATTGAGAAGGGGCTGACAATGGCATTCATGGAGGTGAGCAAACACCAGGAGTTCTACAACTTCACTGTCCAGGTAAGAAGATCAGCATGATCTGTGTGTCTTTACTTGTCCTGTGTTTCAACCAGCCAGTAAAACAAGTTAGGTCTTCACTGGCTACCACTTGCCATCTAAATCATGCAGAAATATGAGGCTTTGTCATGAATTCATGATTTTTTTCCTCTACAAAATAATGTGGCACCACGTATCCCTCTGGTTTCAAGCTTTTTGAAAAGGTGATCCAAGATGATGATTTATATCCAAAAAGCATTATTCAATATAATTGGATTTATAATTTTACATACAAAGATTGCCACAAACCTTACTGCAGTCATTTCCATGAGATTTTACTATTAGAGTAAGGTGTGGTTAAGGGGATCCTAATAGGAAATATAGGACTTCTATGCACGCTTCCTGTTTGTGTATTAACTGCCTCTGAGATCTAGAAATACATACAGCAGCATATGATGTCTGTGGCAGCCGCTACTGGAACTGCATATATAAAATGTATTGTATGTGCACTGGCTACTCAGTCACATAGCAGGGCTTAAAACTCCCTGGAAAGTCAGTAATTCAACTTAATGAAACCAACTCCCTCTCCTGTCAGAATTCTTAAATTTATTCTATCGTTTTTGTCATAGCAATATTAGTGAAAAACTTACTGTGTTATTAAACTGACACAGTAAATGCCCATTTGTGGTACCCTAAAATAAAATCTTAGCCAGAAAAATGGCATAAACTTTATATTAATAAAAGTACTATATTGTACATGTAGTGAAGTGTTCAGAACTGTACAGCTGAATGATGGAATGTGGCTCAATAGACTGAAGACAGAACACACAAAACAACTTCTTGTACTATCAGCTTAGCAAACTTATTTGAAATACTTGCCTACTGTCTGGAAGAGATTTGTTTGCATGAACACAGTTCCCATATACACTGGTGCCAAAATAAGGCTTCTAACCAGTGGTAGGGGCTGGGCAGGTGTTGTGCCAGATATTTTAACCAAGAAAACATTCATTTTCAGAATGTGTTGTTATTGTGGCATCTTCCTGTCTCTGCCATGGAGTTTGGTATTAATTTAAAATTTCTTTATAAGTAGATTTATCTTGATATCTCTCTAGGTGTTTTATTTCATAATTTTCTGGACTGTAGCTTTCAGATCATTCTGGATTATGATTGGCCATAAAGGATAATTCTTAGAAGATGAATTCACATGTAACTTTGCCTCTTCTGAGACTGAGCAGGCTGAATCAATCTGGAATAGATCTTCCTCTGTTTTGATGTGAATTGCCACCTCTTCATATTAGGAAAAAAAAACCAGTCTTTCAAAGAAGAAATGGAACTGTTAGTGAATTGATTTTGCTGACCCTGATTCAATCTTGATTTTTCAGATTCTGAATATAACTCTGAGCAGGCCTGGTGCAGCATTTCGGCAAGGTCCTGTGAGCATTGTTTTTGCCATCAGAGATAGGTACGGTTTCCTAAATGGGTCTGAAGTCAGTGAGCAGCTAAGAAACTTGTCCGTGGTAGAATTCAGCTTCTATCTGGGTTTCCCTGTGCAGCAAATTGCTGAACGTGAGTACTTGCTGTTTGCCAAGATTGAGAAATACCTTTTTTTAGGGTATTTTTTTCCTGTCTTCAATGTTAAAGTAATTTTGTGCATAAGTTATAATGTAGCTTCACGTACTTAACTTGTTTTGTGAATTCTTACGAGCAAATCCATTCCCCTTTCTGCTTAGGCTTTGCATGTGAGTGTTACAGCAGGTTGTTGCTTTTGTCACCACCCTTTCTTTTTGTGCTGGGCCAGTTATGCTTAACTTGGAATCTTTAGTACATTGGTCTTAGTCCAGATTTAAAAAAAAAAAAAAAAAAAATTTCACTTCCATCCATGTTGTTATGAAGTGCAAACCAAGGTGTTCCTCTGTGGTTATGTATACAAGGGCCTTTGCAAGCTTCTCAGCAGGGTTTACTACCGTGCACTTTGCATTGCACTTAACTGTGATTCATTTCTAGAAAGCCTGAGAGACTGGCAATGCAAGATTGTATATACCCTTATAGTCTGTCTGGGTTATCTGTAAGCAGCACTGTTGTTTTGAGTAGTCTATTATCTTTTAAGATATTACCTTTTAAGTTTATCTCTTGTTTCTTATGTACAACTTGCATTGCAAGTCAGTTTTTGTAGCCTATGGCCATCATAAGCATGGATTAATGGGAACTGCCTGCATCACAGCTCACTTGACAATCAGCCTTAGCAGCTTATGTTTGGTTAGATATTTCAGATTACCTCAAGCTCATAAATAAGACAATTTTCTGAAGTCAACACTTACCCTTATACAGTAATGGATTGTTCATGACGGAAATGGCTTGTGAATGTAGGCAAGTTCATGAGAAAACAGTACTTGCTTTTCCTGCTTTGTGGGTGTTACTGTTAACTCAGCCCATTAATGCCTCATTTCTTCTGTTTCACTGTGCTTTCCAATGCATTTTGTTAATTTGCAGTTATTTTTGTTAGTTATATAGGTGCATAACATCTGAGACAGTGATTCCCGCCATACAGGTTAAGGTCTAGTGGAAAATCAGGCCTAATGGTATCCGCTGTTCATTATGATACAACTGTGCAGTAGTATAGCAGTGAAGAAACTGTAAAGAGAGTGGTTGTCAACAGAAGTTGTTCTCCATATCATCTTTAAATGTCTGCAAGATGATTTCCTTTCAACATTTCTGTTCTCGTTTGGTCTCACATAGGCTATACCTTTGCTGTGGTGGTGGTATTTAATAGCCAGGATCAGAAAGCCTTGAGAATCCTTCTGCATAGCTGACTAGCATTTCTTATCTTCCTTGTGAGGCTACAGAACTTCTCATGTCTTGGTCTTTATCTCTCACTTATTTCAAACTGAATGTTGCTCTTGCCTTCATTGCTTGAAAGACATTTCTCTTTGTTCTATGTCAGGTCCTTTGCACCTTTGCCTTAAAGTTAATTTAGTCTCTCGGGTAATATTTTCAGTTTGACTGTCCTTTTTTTTATTGTGATGTAGACATATCTAGTCCTAGTTTTTTCATTTGTCCACCTATTCTGGAGCAATGTTTGTAGTGAATTTCTAAGTTGCTCCTTGCTGAGAATCCATCTTCTGGATTGTGTGATGGAACTACAATGCAATTAAATGATAACAGAATTTCTACCAAGGCCAGTGTATCCTGAAAGACAGATGGTCATAGGAGAAAAACATTCCTACTAAAAATGCATGTACACTGTTCTCCTTATTTTCCTTTCCTGACAATGTGTAGGAAATTTGAAGGTAATTTCTTTAGTACCTTATAGCAGGAGCTCTCCCTGTGTTATCTACATGCATAAAGTGCCTGGTTTATGGGGCTGGTTCCTGACAGTTGCCAGTGGAACTGAGTAGGCAGCTCATATGTTAATGAGAAAGTCATGCAAAACAGAATGACTGAAGAGGTCAGGCAGTGCTTTGGAAAAAGGTCCCACTTGGATTTCTTCTCCTTCTCTTACTACTTTCAGGATTTGCAATAAATTAATATAGATGATAGCTGTTGCTTTTTTGTTTATTCCTGCTGAAGATTTTAAATGAGTGTGCCAGCGGCATGGTAATTTCATTCCTATAAATTCCAGACTTCAAACAAACAAAAATTGCTCTTCTTCCCCTCAAAGCCACCAAATCTCCCAAACAATACCAAACCTCAAATCTTCAAGCAAACTCTTAGTGTAGGAAGACTCGAGCACAGGCCCTATGAAGAGAGACTGAGAGAGCTGGGGGTGTTCAGCCTGGAGAAGAGGAGGCTCAGGGGAGACCTCATCGCTCTCTACAACTCCCTGAAAGGAGGCTGGAGCCAGGGGGGGGTTGGGCTCTTTTCCCAGACAACTTTCAACAAGACAAGAGGACACAGTCTTAAGTTGTGTCAGGGGAGATTTAGGTTAGATATTAGAAAGAATTTCTTCACGAAGAGGGTGATCAGGCAGTGGAATGGTCTGCCCGGTGAGGTGGTAGATTCTCCGTCCCTGGAGACATTTAAAAAAAGACTGGATGTGGCACTCAGTGCCATGGTCTAGCAACTGCTCCGGTGGGTCAAGGGTTGGACTTGATGATCTCTGAGGTCCCTTCCAACCCGGCTAATTCTATGATTCTATGATTCTATAAGACAGTGGTGACTAAGGTTATCGTGATACACACTTTATTCTGAGCTTCTCCTAATCTGAGCTCTTGAAAAATTCTGTTTCTTTGACACATCTCCCCAGTAGCAGGGATGATGGCATCCGAACAAGCTATGTGTGCACCCTTGCCTTCAATGACCCCATCTAACTGCTACTGTATTCATGGAATGAATGTTGCATAGCAGAGCATAGCAGTTGCCTCAGATATCTTGACCAGATTTTGTTGGTTGTAATGTCTCTTAGGTTGTTTGATCCAGAAACTTTGAAGACATACTTCAAATTTGACTAGACTGAATTTTCAAAACATTTAATGTTGTGTTAAAATAAATATAATACACGTAGTAAATGAAATTAAAATAAATATATGGAATTTCAATTTAGTAGTTCAGAATTTTTAGGAACTACTAGATTTTCCCAAAGTTCACAGTGCAGAAACCACAAGGCTGTGGTGGACATGATGCCCTAAATCAAGGAGCTTCTTGTCAACGTCTTGCTGCTACAGGAGCTTCTATTTACTGTAGATTGAGCTAATTTTGATTTTAACTTCTCTATTTTGCTCTCAGTAGTGCTTCAGCACATCTGTACTCACTGTACAGCAAAGTGGGAACACAGTTACTCAGCTGGTTAGAGCTATGGGTCCATCTGTCAGCAAACACAATAGTGAATGTAGTTCACAAGCATTTATAAGCAAGACAATCACACTTGATTATTTTTAGTTGTTTCTACAGTTTTTTGCACTGTTGTCGTGGCTGTATTTTGAGCCAAAGGATTGTAGATCTAAAGGATTCAGAGCCAGAAATCATGTCTAAAGGCTCAGCAGTGTTGGGCAGATCTGTCTTGAGACATCTTATTCAGCAGTCTGTTAAGGATGACCAACAGCCAGATCCTCAAAGATACTTTGACAGGAAGATGTCTCAATGTTTTTGTTTTCTAGGCCCTGATTTTATGCTGTCCCTTGTTTTATAGAGTTGTATCAGGGAAGGTATTGTGAAGATCTTTAGACAGGTAGCTGCCTTGCTCTATGCAAATTAACATGCAACTTTCTACTTTTTCCATGTAAATTTTTGATATTTATATATAAACAATTTATGTTATTGTTTATAAATAAATATGAAGTGTTCCTTGCCATACTGTTGTGTGCCATTTGTGCTTTACTTATCAGGCATGGTAACAGGAAGTGCTCTTTTGTGGTGACTATTTTTTCCCTCTTGAGGGCTGTGTTTATGATTTTGGAAGTTTTATAGTCTGCATCTGAAGAAAAAAATAACTGATTTCCAGGTGAGCTGAGCTGTTACAGAGTTGAAGCTGATTCATACTAAGGGAAAGCTGATTGTGTAATATCACTGTATCTCAACACTGTTAAGTGCAGTGAGACTTTCCCTTCAATATCCCAAATGTGAGTCTTGGTCAAAGGAATGCATTTGCTCCCTGCTGCTGTTCATTTCACATGGCCATTCACACACAGTCCTTTCATGTGCTTTTTAACATAACCCATATATCCTGTTTATACTTTTAACTGTGTGGGTTGTCTCTGTGCAGTACCTTTTTAACAACAAGAATTAGTTGTCAGCTTTTCCCACTTATTTAGAGTCAAAGTTCATACTGAAAAGTTGTTTGACAGAACAGACCGTTCTGTGCAGGAATAGAGCTGTTGGAGGGGTCAAGTCTTGCTGCTTATAGAGTTCTTTTCTTTCCTCCACATAATTCTAGGTGTCTTTGGCAACATGCTCACATTCAGATATTCAGTTTATACTTCTTTGCATGCTTATTTTGGATTGTCCTTCTTGTATTTCACATTTTAGACTGTAAACTGGTTAGGTGAACTACAGGCCAGCAGAAAGAATACCAAGTCTTGGTGATTTTCTTGGGTGCTAGTTCATTAAAATCAATAGGAAATAATATATTTTGTATTTATGACTGGCAGATTTCTTTAAGGACAGGCAAGGGCTAGCTGTGGACTAGATGAGGAATATGAACTTAGCTTGAATAAATCTCTTGGTTTTGTTGTAGCTTTAAATAGAGAGAGTTGCCTTGAGACTTGCTATTTTGTCAGTACCATAAGTAGAACTTTGATGGGTAGCATCTATTTCAGATATTTTTGAGATGTTGAAAGGCCAGTGGGTTAATGTAAAATCATATAATACAGTGCAAAGACTGGAGAAATATTTGGCAATTCTTATCTGAGCCAGTTCCAGATCAGACTTCCAACAGCTACAGAGTCCCTTTATTGCCCACACCCTAATATTTGCATGGAATCTTTATTTTGATGCCTGAAGTTGATGCCTTCTCGTTCCAAATATTACATTCTCTCTATGCTATTACTGTTTCTCCATTTATCAGAAATAAGAACAATCAATATGGTAGCCATTCTACCTTGTCTGGTTCCACACAGTTCCTTATGAGAGGGTCAGAGAGATCCTTGGAGCATCTGGTGAAACCAAAGTCACACAAGTAGTGTGCTTCAGACTGCTGTCAAAAAGTTTCTGGGTGGCTGGGTGACCCTTTGCCTTTTCAGTCAGCATTGAGTAAATGCTGTCACACAGTATGGTGTTTCAGGGCTGCGAGTTAGAATCTTCTGATGATGATAACATCTACTTCATTAATGCATCCAGAGTCATTAGCAGACCAGCTGCGATCTAACTAATAATTGCATTTTGTCTACACAGCTTCTCCCTCAGAATAACAATCAGTCCATGATTGTTTTAATCATTAGTTCTAGAGGGCATTAGGAAACTTGCAAATAGATCTTGCTGCAATGCTGAGACTGCAGCTGAGCTCAGGATCTGACCACGTGTGCTGGTGACACCCTTGAGTGACCTATGGAATAGGAGCTGGACCCTGGGTTTTCTGAGTTGTGACCATGAACTCTGTTGCAGAATCATCTATCATTTAGTGAATTCTTCATCAGGTTTTAGAATGCAGCCTTAGTTGCCAGTGATCACAGCACATCTTCCTTTTCAATTTCAAGATTTTCTGTTCAAGTTCTTTTATTTTTAAATTCAATTAATTCCATGAAAAGTTTAAGTGAATAGTCATCCAGCAATTTGCATGAATTAAGTAATTTTCAAGTACTAATTAGAATAAGTGTGAAGAGCACATTAAGTATTCAGGCGAAACATGATTTTGGTTTAAAAGAAGAAAAAACTCAAAACTGCTAGCATTTCAAAGTTTTAGGGCCATTGAAAGGTTTTTTGATTTTCTTATCTTGCTCTTTCCATGCTTTGGAAAAACAACAGATGCCGTTTAGTTTATATTTTTTTTTTCAGTTTTTTTTACCAGAATAAATAGTACTCCAATCTAAAAACTATGCTCAGAAGAATTGTGTAGTAGGATGCCAAAAATAAATGTGTTTAAATGGACTGCGAGGTTCTTTTTTGTGTGTCTGAGTTTTGAAAATTTGATGCATCACAATCACTGTATAGAGGCCTAATGTTTCCTGTTTAGAATAAAGAACCATATTCTGATGTCCTTCTGAACAAGTCACAGAGTACCTCCCAGTTGGTACTTTTGAGGCCAGTGAGGCTATTACTGAAATAAAGGTGGAATAACCAATTTTTTTTTTCCATATGACTATTTATAAATCTATGAAAATAAAAGGTGCAACGTAACTAGTGGTTCATTTGTTCTTGCCTCTACAAATCATTGCAAAATGAAATTTTAGAAATTAGAAATTTTTCTAATGCTAATTTTCTATTTCTTAAAAACATGCGTTAGTGCCAAATTAGTCGTCAGCTGGACATACAACATCTTTACTGTAAATTGATCTATCATGGACCAGGTAATTTAATTGTTATGTGCCATGTTCTTTCTGCCAGTGAAATGGATTAAAAATTAACCTTTGTATAATGCTTAGCAAAATGCACCTGGATTAAATATTTTGAGAAGGTTAAGACCATTCTTTTTTCTTACTGTCACAGTGAAACTTAAGTTTTCCATTAAGGAAATGCTTGGCCCAGCCCCCATCTTCACTTGTTTCCCAACATGTCTTTACTGCTCTCCAGTGGAAACCTTGGGAAAAATCTTATCCCTACTGAATTCAATGGATATAGTATTATTTACTTCACTGGGGCAAGGATTTCACTCTGGTGCAGAGGTTCTTTGGAAATACTGAGAGATTTAGAAAGCTCGTAGCCACTAAGCGGAACAGAAGAGCCATGAGATTTGTCTGCAACAATGTTCCTACATGGATTTAGTTGTAATTTTTGTAAAAAAAAAAACTACCAAGGTGCTGTTTTTTAAATGTTTTCCCCTGAGAACAACTCTGAAACACAAGTCAGATCTGTTTAGTTTTCTGCTTTACATTTAGCGTTCCCATGTAGTTTCTGCTTCAGAGAAGGTCTTATTTTTATTCTGAGACACTCATGAGTTGCCTCATTGCCCTTTGAGCAAAAGTCAGATCATGCAGCTAGCTAGGAAGAGTCACAATTCAGAGAGCAAGCTTGTAAGTTTCTAGGAGCGATGACCTCAGTACAGCAGCTCAAAATCTTTCAGGTAATAAATCTGTCTTCTTCAGTTAGCTTCTTTTTGTGCAGAGACAAACTGAGGAGTGCATTTTCAGAGATCTTTCCTTACCATTGTGTCTGCATAGCCTCAGGAGCAGTAATACATCTGTGTAAATAAGATGCCTACTGACAGTATAAATTATGAAGTGGCTTCTATTTTTGTATATGGTGTTGAGAATACTGGTCTTACCAATGTTTTTCTTTCATTCTGTTTTTCCCTCAGCCTTTCATTATCCTAAGCTTAATGTGTCTCAGTTGATGAAATCTTCCTGGGTGAGAACAGGTATGTACAGTCTCTGTGAATAAGTAAGAGTTCAATTATTTTTGTTAGCAGGATAACTAACCTACATATATATCGATAGCTTAGGGGTGCTGCATTTTCATGAGGTAATAACATGCCTAAGATGAATAAATTCTAAACCCAAAGGCCTAGCGACCTGAAATATCTGGGAAATATAATTCCCAGGTCTACAATTAACTCCTGCAATTCCTTGATAATGAACACTAAGTAGTTTTTGTCTGTAAAGCAGTTAATTCTTCATGACACAACTTAAACTCTCTGGCTTAACATGTCAACTCTGCGTGCAGTCAATGTACCACATTGACTTTTAGATTTTTATTTTACTTAAAGTGAAAATTCAATATTGTATATGTGTGGCACTTTCTACCAAAACATGCTAGGAATAAAACAGAATTAATATAGATACAACCCAAGTACATGAAAGAGTTTAATCACATTTGATTGATCTCTTCTGATTCATTCGCAGCATTCACATTCATGCCCACCCAAATCTTATGGAAGCTTTATTCTATAATTCTGTAACTCACAGATGTGATTGAGCAGTCACATTTAGATGCTCAAAGGCTGTTGAGGTTGTCTGGATGCTGCAGGTCCTACCTTTTTAAGCAGAAAGCCTGAAGTGTGACCAGGCTGTGCCTAGAAAACTTTCTCCTAGGGTGCAGATGTTCCACTGGGTAATTTTTTTTTTCTTCCCACAACTTTTTTGCCTGCAGTTCACCAGTAGTATAGACTTACTCTTTTTTCAGGTATTTCTGTCTCCTCACCAGTGATGCTGTTTACTCTTTGAGTAGAAAACCAAGCTGAAAATTTGTTTCAGAGAAGAAAAATTAACAACACCAGATCATGCTCAGTAATGTGACAGTAATGTATGTCTCCCACATCCAATGTCAATCCTTCCTTAAAAAGGCCTTTTTTTAAAGCTTCCAGACTGTAAAATTTTGAAAACCAGTTGCAGTACCTTTTTGCTGTAGAGATATTATTTCTAAACCCAGTTCTTGCAGGCAGCCTGGGAAGAGCAGATGTTGGCTGCTAGATTAATCCTTTCAGTTTGTATATTGTGTTGTAAGGGTAATGACTTATTATATAGGATAATGATAGAATTCATGTGTGCAAATACAATATTTTAATATTAGATTAGCCAGATATATGTGCATATATTCCAATACTCATAAAACCTTGGCATATGCAATGTTCTCTGTAGCTGTCCCTCTCAGTTGGAGAGTTCACACTATTAAGTATAATTCTTTGATACTGATATCCAATACACAGGCAAGAATGGTCTTCTACATGCTGTCTGTAATAGCCTTAGGCCACTTTCTTTTTATTTTGCTATTTAATTCTGAAATCCTTAGTCTGTGATTGAATTTAGAAGGCAGATGCTGTTCTCTGAGACATTATGAAAATAATTTGTTTTTCTGACATCTGTAGTGGAAATTTTTGAATTGAAAAAGTTGTTTTAATATTTTTGTTTTAAAAGATAAAAAATTATAATTATATTTAATTGATTTTTTCTAATTGGATGGCTTTTTACTAAGCACCACACTTATAAAAAAAATGAAAACACTTAATGAAAAATGGGCTTGCAAAAAATATAAACCACTTTAGAAGAGAGCTTCAGGAATGAAAACTGAATTATTTTACTGCATTCAGTAGTGAGTTGTTTAATTAGATCATTTGAGTGACTGTTGCTCCATTCACTTCACTTTTTTTTTTCACTGGATACTATCTTGTTGGTAAAGGTCCACACTTTTCATGCTCCCTATGTGTTTATTCTAAGAGATTTCCTCTGGGCAATCCAGTGGGCTTTCCACTGGGCTTGCCCCAGTGATTTGGAAGACCTGGAGTTGGGAAGTGAAGTGAGCAAGGCTCCTAAGAGTTTGGGTTTGTTTTTTTTTGTTCTGTGATTGCCATACTTGTTAATATTTATCTTATCTAGGTAAGATGCACTTAGGAGAGACAAAGTCATTCATGTGCTGCTGGTCTCCTACAATTTTTCTCCTTGATTCTGAACCCTTGCCCTGTCCAGATCCACCTTTGTATCACTTCCCAACACAGCATTTTGACTGAAAGAAGTTGCAGCAGACAATTTGGATGAATTTTCCCTTTATTTGTTTTTAAACAATTCATTGAATGCTCAGAAGTTTGGTTATTTTTTTTTAGAACTGAAACTTTTTCTTCAGTATCCTGGATCTGTCTAGACTGGATGAGATTCCAGAAATTCCCTCTGCCCTGATACTTTAATTTATTCTTAATATATTCCTTTTAACCTTTTTCCAACCAATGTCTTCCTTTCCAAGATTCAACCTCTAGCTGAACTGGGCAGTGTTCACATATGAACACGGCTGCTCTTGAATTCTCCACGGGATGACTCAAAGCTTGTCATTCAAGTTGCAGCAAAGACACTGAAAAATTTTACTAATTCATTTGTGTTCTCTTCTCTGCAATGTAGTTCTCCTGGGTGTCATCGACCAGCGAATTCAGGAGGAAGTGTTCCAGGCTGAGATGGAGAGGAAACTAGCTCACCTCTTACACGAGGCTTTGGCCAGAGGGCGGATCTGGAGGCGAGCCAGTTTTGCAGGCAGCAACATCGTGCAGGTATTAAGAGCTCCAAAGTCAGAGGAAGAACTAAAATGCAGTGAATTAGTGATTAAGTTAACACTGTATAGGTTTTGAGTTGAGAAAGAACTCAAAAGTGTGTGTCGCAGTTAGTTGATAATGCTTGTGTTTTGGACCTAATATAAGGTTCTTTTAAATATCTTTGTTGCCTTTTAAGCTAAACATAACGACTGCAAATAACTGAGTGTTGCAAGTGGCTGCAAAAAAGTTCTGATGACTTCCTAAAAACTATAATGGGCATTATTTTACCAACTTCCTTTTTAAAAACCTTGCTATCTTGTCTTACTTAAATGAGCTGCCTAGCAAAAGGAGACAGGATGCTCATCTGAGTCTAAAAAAATGCTCTGCTGCATCAGCTACTTCACAGCTCTCTGCGGTGTGTTGGAGGAAGTGTAGCAATATGAGACACAAACATATGCATCTTGATGCAGCAGTGGAGTGGTATATTGTACCCTTTAACATCCTATTTCTGGCATTATTCCTGGTCACAGGAATGGCTTTCAATTAAGAACGGTTAATTGTGTCAAATCTTGCACACATGGCAGCTTCTGCTATCTGGATTCTGATGCTGCTTTATAGTTTTGTTACATGTGGAATTATTCACAGAATGTCCAGGAAGACTTGGGTATTTCAGTTTTATACTCTCATGTGTTCTTTTTAGTCAGTTCAACAAAAAGAAAAATATTTTTAGTGGCTTATCTTCATGAAAATTACTTTTTCCAGCTAATTCATCAACAGTTAGTTTACTTCACAGATGCTCTTCTAGTAGTTCAGACCTATTATGTTTATTTAACTTAATTGTACAGGTTTTGCTACCACTTATGTTTCCAGTTGCTGAAATTTTCTTACTTTTGTTTTCCTATCTCAGAAACATATGTTTTAGTAATAGAGATTTTATTTTATCTTTCTGTTGTGTAACTTGGAATTGCTGTAAATAGCTGCCTGTTTCAGATCTTCTATTCCCAACATCACTTACTGCACTTTGTTTGTTATGCCTCAGTCCTCCCTTTGCATATACATTAAATAAATATTCCTTACATTGCTAGCAAATATACCACTGCCTATAAAGTCTGTATAAATCACAGTGTATAAAATGTGTATACGTAGATTACGTTTTACTATTTTACAAAATTAAATTCAGGTAATTAATTTTGCACACACATAATTACAATCAGGTCCTTTCTAGCTTAACACTTGTATTTTGGAAAGAGACAATACCCCTTTTTTCTTATGAGTTTGTATTACTTACTAGTACATAAGATAAGGTCTGCATCTTATATTCCATTCAGCAGCACTGCTCATTTTTGCCACTTAATTAGTGCAAAGACTGCAGACTGCTGTCTTTGGGCAGTGAAGGATTCTCTTACTTGCAGTCACCACATCATACAGACATAATGCAGGGCTTCTCCAGGTGCTCACAGCCCATGCTATCAGATTGGATTAGCACTGGAATAAAGGAGATGTGGAAGTAGGAAGGCTGAAGAGAAGGTACCCTGTCTCGTAAGGTGTCTTTGATAGGTGTCCTTCTGTCCTGCATGAGAACGGTAGGTGCCATCAGGCACTATAGCTTCTTGGTAGTTTTCTTTGGCAAGATATTCAGGTTTGCAGTAGGCAAGACAGTCTTACAGGCTTTTGTGTGCAGCTGGTGGTGGGTTTGTGAATGGAGGACAATTTCTTTCAAGGATTGAAAACTGGGGATCTGGTCCATAGCTGTTTGCAAGAAACCTTCTAGCTTTACTGCTGCTAATTCTGTTATGCATAGCCAGATTTATAAGCTGTGTTTGCAGTGTGTTGTATGCGTGCATCTGTGTCTTCAGGGAGAGCTATTAATGTTCTTTGTGCTTTAACTTTTCCTGTATGTATATCTTGCACAACAGTGACTGCTGTGATAGTAAGGCCACAATGAAGTGAAAATAAGAACAGAAGCTGCCAGCAACACCAAAGTGTTGGATACTTTTATTATCAGGACGTGTTTGTGTCTGCAAAGCACTACACACACATTTCACTCTGTGGAAAATCAGGACTGTGGATTGGAAGGCAGAGTCATTATTTGTGAATGTTACTGCAGGCATATTAGTTTCCTTTCACATACTAAGAAGACAGAAATGATATCTTGAGAGGTTTAGATTTAATTTCTAAAAGCACATGCTAGGATCTAAAAATTTTAAAAATTACTTTTTAAATCTAGACACTTTGAATAAAAACTTTGAACTACCTAGGATTGCCAAGTAACATCTTTTCCCTTCCTGTTTGCCTATCTGGACTATTAACAGGTGGCACTCCATGACAAAAAGAGCCTATAATCATTCCATATTAAAAAAACCTCTGAAGCCTCACACCTGACTGTTATACACGAGATATTTCCATTTACTTTTGCGCAATGCTTATATTAATGTTTCACAGAGCAAGTGATCTTTATGTGCACATTTATTTAATGTGCATCTGCTGTTGCTGCAAATTGAAAGTACATGTTTAATGTGGTTTGAGTTGCATCTACAGAGGCTAGCCCTTGTGATGTGTTTTGTCACTAGATCATCATAACAACTTATTAAATTTTCTGAAGAATGAAATGGCTTAATTGCAGTTTAAAAATATACCAGAAGCTACTGAAAAAAGAATTTGCTTTTCTTCATTTCAGCATGCTTAGTCTTTTGAAAGGAAGGAAAAAGGTGACGTTACTAAGTGGCAGAAAGAATGATGTTCTGATTTGAAGAGCACATTACATGACACTGTATTGTAATGTGTGGGATGAAGTAGTATCTGTGAGGGGGCATAATGACTGAACTGAACTTCTCACTAAGGCAGAGAGGTTCATTCTCTTGGTTTTCTACCAACAGCTTTATGTGTCTCTCCCCAGTGTGTAATCGAAGTGAAAGCCCAGTCTTGCTGGGAGTTTTTAGGTTTTTAAATAGAGCCTTTGGAGACTGGTGGTGCTTGGCCTTTTTCTCAGAGGCATTTTGCCCCTCTGACAGTGGGGAGCAGAGACTGGCCCCTCTGTCAGGTTGCCCACAGCCTGTTCCTATCTCCTGTTCTGGCAAGCCAACTCCTCCCCTGGCTAAGCCTCTGCAAGCCAGCACAGGGAATGTCCTTAGCTCTGCATTTCCATGCTCTGGCCCTCCCAGTTCACTTCTCAGCCTCCCCACCTCAGCACAAGGAAGGCCCAGGGAAGTGGGGCAAGTGTTTGGTGCTCTGACAGCAAGTGCTGCCCAGCCAGAGCATGTCAGTAGGAAGCTGGCTGCCCACAAGGTGCTCTGCCAGTTCTCACTCTGGCAGGTTCCTGGGAGAGCTTCCTCAGACCCAGGGCAGGTTGCCTGCAATGCCTCTTTCACATCTGCTTGATGTTGCATTATCTGCTGAACCATTCAGACCACAGCACAGCTTTGATTTAATTGCTTGGACACTAAAATCCTGCTTTTAATAAGGCAGAAAGCAGAATCTTTTTAATTTCTTTTTTCCCCTAGGGGATAAATGTTGTGAAAAAAGGCAAATAATCCCCATACTCACATTTTGGAAATTGTATGTGGGCATGTTTGCTTGTTTCTGTCTAACACCCATGCCTTCAAAACCCTGAACCAATTCATCTGGGGATTCCTCACTCCTGACAGGATTGCTAACTGGGACATCCCACTGGCTGACTGACAGCCTTGTCAGTTTGCCCACCACCTGGATTTCCACGCTTTAAATTATGAACTAGGGTTGGTTACCACAGCAACTCTGTTCACTGACCTATGATATTCTCTTGAAAACACTTTTTAAATTACATTTACTGACACCAAGACACAGTTAAACCTTTACCGTGTGAAGGTTAAATGCACAACTAGTATCAACAAAGATGGTATCATATGTGTACACAGAAGTGGAATTAGTCAGGGGTTTGGTTTTTTGTGTGGTTTTTGTTGTTTTGGTTTTGGTTTTTTTGTAGGTTTTGTCAGTTTTTCCCTTCATTTTCTGACTTCCATTGTATTTCCTCCCTCCCAATGTCATCCTTCACTGCCAAAGTATAAATATAAGATGCTTAAATGCTTCTTTACACACGGGTTGCATTGCTGGATGCCTGAGGCATATAATTTTAGCCTCCTCTTGGGTTCTTAGGAGTCTCAAGGAGAGAGACATCTCTGTAAAATATGAGACAAAACAAATCTGGTTCTGTGTAGAGAGTATAATTTGGAGCAAAATGGTACAAAACCTTGTATGCAGAAATTGTGTAAAAAGTGGTCTCAGTGGCGCTTTGTGCCTAAGTTCCATAAACAGACTTAAAACCAGTTCAGATCTAGTGTGCCTTTTGCAATAAACTCAGATATTAGTTTAAAAAAAAAAAAGTTCCTAGTGAATCAGTCTGATAGAAATGAAAACTTGAAGTACTGATATTGTCACAGTTCTATTTATGTACAAATCTAGTTGTCTTACAAGTCACCTCAAGAACACCCCTTTCTGCCATCATCTTTCCTAGAATAGAAGTCCATTACCATCTTCCCTTGGATTTGAAATTTTGTCTGCAGCTTCCCTCAGTCTGATGTGATCATTCATGCAGAACAAATTATTTCAGATAAAACTTACCTGAAAACAGTGACCTTAGTTTGTCAGCACCAGCCTGCACCTCCACCCTCCACTATATTTCTTCACTCTCATTCCAATGTTCTCTATAGTGTGCTGAAATACCTCCAGCTACTTCTTCCTGCCTCCCCTCTGACAGGTCTCACTTATCCCTGTTCCTCAGCATAGGGATTCATACACAGTTGGTTTTAATTCTGTGTTAAAATTGAGCTGAGTTGTGACAACAAGCACAGGTATCTTCCCCTCTGCCTTTCTAAAGGCAGCTGTGGAGAAGTTCCTTCTTTCACCCATTAGGCCAGTTTCTGTTATTTTTGTTTAAAAAAAAAAAAAAAAAAAAGGCACTTCCTCATGGAGAGGGTGATCAGGAATTGGAATGGACTGCCCAGGGAAGTGGTGGAGTCACCATCCCTAGAGGTGTTTAAGGGAAAGCTGTTTGTGGCGCTTAGTGCCATGGTGTAGCCAATGTGGTAGTGTCAGGTGATTGGCTGGACTTGGTGACCTCAGAGGTCTTTTCCAGCCTCAATGATTCTGTATCTATAGTACTTATTGGGTGCTTCATGATGCCATAAAATGTAAGATGATCCTTTTAAGAATCTTCTAAATTTCTCTGATTCTATGTCTTTGCTTCACACAAAGAGGTTTCATAAATGAAATGAAAAATCCATAGACTTTAGTCCCATGTGGCCTTTCATCTCCCTCACTCTCCATGTGAGTTAAGGGCTACTCAGGAAGGGTGCACCCATGCTGGAAGCAGATACCAATCCGAACACCTTGCAGCTCGGTGCACTAAGGCCAGGCTGTGGTGTAGGCAGCTCAGCTGAAGCAGAAGTACAGAGCTGTGAATGTTTGTTAACTAATGACATGTCTGGGATCAGTGAAACCAGATTTAACCTTACAGCTGTTGAATATGTGCGTTGAAACCTGACATTGAAACTGACAGTTTTTTGCTACCGTCGGAGTTTAGTTTCCCCTTGGCTGGTAGAAGAGAGAACAGTATTCAAGATGAGACATGGAATTGGTTAATAGGTCCACTTAGCAGGTCTTGTTGTGTTTCACAGATTTGGATATATTTCTGCTCTATTTGTAGGTGTTCTGTTTCTCACATCAAATGTGACTGATGTTGACCATTGTTTTTTTTTTCTCTCAATTGATTTGGCATAGAAGACTTTCATGGCAATAGTGCTTTCTTTTTTTCTACTTTCTTTTTTTTTGTTGTTTTGGTTTGGTTTTTTATTTATCTTATTTTGCTAGGTACCTAACTGTTGCCACTGCTGGGCAATGCTTTTTTAGGAGTTGAATTGGTGCCCCCAAAGACTGGAACATCACCCCTGTTGAGCTAGAACATTGCACTGCTTTCCTTCAACATGATCATTTTGTTGGAAACTAGGAAAGAAATAAATATAAAGCTTTGCATTTTTAAGCCTCAGACACACGAACATTTGTGTGTTTGCTTTACTTTAAGCCTATGAACAGTGTTTGAGATTCCAGTTTATTAAAAATGTACTTCACAGGACAGGATAAATCTGAAGGAGCAAAACATACTGCTCTTTTTTTGTGGCAGGTTCTTCCAGAGAAGGAATTAAAACTCCATTTTATATGATAGAGGGTCTCCTAATATTTGCTTGGCCAAATTCTAGGTTGAGCTCACCATTACATGTAAATAGTTAAACAGAGTAGAGTATTATATATAAAATCTAATTTCACAGGAATTCAAAATTCTTATGTGATTCTCATATGCAATGTAGATGTTTGGTGGTTAGAGTGTATCCACAGGGCTTCCTCATAGCATGCATTCTTTTGATTATTAACATCTTCAGAAGTAGGTAGGAAGAATTGTTTCCCAGTGGCAAATACATTCCTTCCTGTAGAAAGGTGGATGCCAGAGGGAGCTCTTTGGAGGATGGAAGTGACTGTGCAGAGGCTTTTCCTGAGGAAGAGCAAACAATTCTGTTTGAAGCTTACGGAATATTTCCCTGTGTAGATGCTTAAGATTTGGAAAAACTGCAACAGAGGTGTGTGTTATGAATAACAAAGCAAAGTCAAAGTAGGTATTTAGAGAAGAAGAACAGCCACGCTAATCTCTTCAGTAGCTCCTGCTATCCAACAAGTGCAAAAGGCAGTAGAGGCTTCTAGGGTGGCATGGTGTTGGCATCTTTAGAATGAAAGCAGTTCTCTTAATTCAGTGCTGGATCTGTAAATTTTCATGAAACAATAAGGAAAAAAAATTAAAACTTAAGGTGTGCCAGAGAAATGTATTATTATGTAAGACACCGCTTCCCTGGAAATTTTCTTTTTGGTGACAAAAGATAGTTCTGTAAACTTCCCTGAGTTATGGAGCACTTCAATAGTGCATGTGGAATGAGACATCAATATGTTATTCCAGCAATGTCTTCTTCACGGACTTCCACTAAAAATCTTTTGGATAAGTATTAGGTGAAAATATCATGAATTTTAATTTGGAAGCAGATTATTATTACTGAATATTAGCTGTGTGTATCTACACTTAACTCTTCTCAGATGAGAGGACTGGCCCATGTGTATGTTGCCTTTGATGTACAGTGTATTTTAGTGCACTACACACAACATATCTTTCCATCAGACTTTTCTAGATATTGAAAATGTCCAGCTATACCAGTTCAAAGCAGCTATGTGGTTACTAAATTATCATATTCCATGGTGTCACAGATAGAGGGATTTTCTTTGTCAGCAATTGTATTTCTGCATCATAGTACAGGGTGGAATCTTATGTGTAGGGGTTGCACACAGCGACAAGTAAGACGGCTACTGATACCATCTTGGCCAAAACTGTTCCAGATGTTTCTTTTTAGATGTGTCCTTAAGGTCCAGGTCCTGTGAGGGGAGAGGAGAGAGAGGGTAAGGACTGAAAAACTAAGTGTATAGGAGCCCCAAATAAACACAACTTAAAATTTAAAAGCTTTCCAATTTCTTCTCAGATTGTGAACGTGTCACGGCTAGTTGGTGTTGATAACCCTGTGGAGCTGATCTATTTTGTGGAGGACCAAGATGGAGAGAGACTCAGTGCTCTGAAGTGCTCAGACCTGATGAACAGAGTTGATATCCAGCGGGCTGCAATCATCCTTGGATACCGTATTGAAGGCGCCGTTGCACAGCGTAAGCTTTATCACATCCCCACTGATGGGTGCAAAGAGCAGCAAGGAAGGGTGACATTAACTTTGGAGCTAATGGCACTGCACGGTGCCTGCAGTTGCAGTGCTTTTTTCTTGGGGTGCTGCAATTTTGACACACCTGAGGAAATAAATTTTAGCAGTCTTGCAGTGAGCTGTGTGGTGTTGCTTGGCTTTTTGAAACCTCTGCCGAGCTTGGTGCTTGGTGTCCTTAAGTGCAAGCCTCACTGCATTCACTATGGTGCTTGTTCTAGAAAAGCACAGTGTTAACTAGGTAACTTCTAGTTTTAAACTTTCTGCTAGTCTAGCATTTCTTTGCAGCTTAACTTGCAACGGAGCTTGCCAAAGCCCCACAATTGTGGGATGGAAGGACACTGGAGTGAAATGAGTGTTTTCTTTAACGAAGTAAGGGCAGAGAAGTTTAAAAGGAAGTCACTATTTTTCTGTTTGTCTGAATTATTTTTTCTGTGAATGGAAGATGTAGGCTCGTGCTAACTGGGGCATTTTGGAGGGTATAAATGAAAAGAAAGTTTCTTTACTGAATATGATTAACCTTATTTTTATTTGCTTGTATTTTAAAACAGATAATTTAAAAGTAACATGATCTTTTACAAAATACACATCAGAATAAATGTGACAGGTTGTATTAAGTCATATAAAGACTATTCAGGATGCTTGGTACATAAATAATTTACAGTACAGAGTGAGAGAAGACCTACTCAAAATTCCATGTTATGTTGAGGAAAGAAAGTTGAAAATATTTTAAAACAGTAACAGACATGTATATGATCTACAAAATACCTCATTGGTATGAATGCTTAATTGCTTTTTCTGTTTTCTGTGCAATCTGGAGTTACATTGTGCTGCAGGGTATTTTGCCAGTAGAACTAGAGTTTGTTTGATTTTTTAAATTCTCTGCTCAAAGAAAAGAAAGAAAATAGTAATAATGGGACCATCTGGATGTTTCTAAATTTTGTTCCTCATTAAAATGGTAGCTTAGTGATAGGTCAGAAGCTCATGTACATCTGCTTAATATCTGCTAATGGACTGTAATACTGGTTAGACAAAAATGCAAAAAAGTTGCAAGAATTGACCATTTACAAAAAATGGTATCAAACAAACTACATGAAGTTTTTCTGCATGTTGAAAATTTGACATGTCTTTAGAAAGTTCTTATAAAAAGCATAGAATTATATAATTTTTAAAAGGTTTCTGCTTATAGGAAGAAGCTAAACAAAATGTTACAAAAATAACAGGAAACGTCCTATCATAAACTTACTGTCAGATGCAAAAAATGGAAGAATTTTACTTTAATCTTTAGATTCATTATTAGAATGAGCACACAAAATAGAACATATGAAAGTTTTGTCAGTTCTTCCAATTCACTTTTTACATGCATGACTGGTTTGAGTACTCTTTCCAGTAGTTTTTTCTTCTGTTTGGGTCCAAAGGATCTCATACACTGACAACAAAACAGGGAAAAAAAAAATAAATGTGGAAATGCACACTTGGTGGAGAAGGGTGTTACTGATTTCAAATTAACTGTACTTATTGATGGGGAAGATAAAAAACTACATAGTGCATAACTGAAAAGAAGATGTAGCTGATAATACTGCTTATAAGGATACAAGCAATAAGGCTGGAAAGTCCTTCTTGCCTTCTTTAGGGTAGGTCAATTTTCTGGATCCATTTCACTATGTCAGCTCAGTTTTGGCTTACAGAGTGGTGTGGCAGAAGTGTATTTTCATTATTAATTTAAGCAGAGGTTTTTATAAGGTAGGCCAGGACAATTGATCACCTGCCCCATGCTTCCTGATCATGACATGTGTTATCTTATAAATGATATGACATTTACTGTGTTGTGCAGTTGCTTTCTGATAAAATCCTTAACTACCATTTACAAGAACATAAAAATACATAACCTTGGAGTGTCCTCATTTTAAAATATATAACCACATAAAATTGTTGTCTTTCTTTTAACTTTGCAGCTGTGGAGAAGATGAAGGAGCCTGCCTCGGATTCACAGAATAGCAACCTATGGATTATTGTTGGTGTGGCAGTCCCAGTTGCTGTGGTGCTCCTGATCGTTATTATTTTATACTGGAAACTTTGTCGGACAGACAAACTGGAGTTTCAGCCAGACACAATGAGCAACATTCAGCAGCGACAGAAGGTAAGAGGGGAAGTTGTGCTGAGTTGAGAGGAGCTTAAGTATTTTTCATATAAAGGAATGTGAGAATCTAGGGAACACCTAGCACTCTTAAATAGCATATGGAAATACAGTTTCAGAGCCTTCTGATTTAAACAAAAAAAACAAAACCAGAAAACCAAAACCAACACGATGAAAACAAACCAAACACAAGGAAACAAGTCAAGTGATAGTTGAAGTCAAGAATCCCATATTGTTTTATTTGTTCTCCTAGGTATATGATAGTGCATTAGATGGATACATCCTTCTGCAATGCGGGCACTGAGGCTAAGAGGAACCTCATCACTTCATTTCAAGGCTTTGGCTATGACTGCATAAGAGGAAACATACTGAGTGTTGAAACACTGACCTTGTTTTCTATGAAGGGCTGAATTTTTCTCTGGAGAGCTTCTGCTAAACTAATTTGATTGCTAAAGTGCACCATCTGTTATACCTCATGCTGAAACTAGACTTTGCTAGAGCTTATCCTTGCCACTTTGTGTTCTGCCAGGGCTCTTGTGACACTGTTGTTAGAGCTTGTTACAGGACTGAAACTTCAATTAATATATCTGTATGAGACTGCATGGTTGAGTGTGTTGTCCAGAGTGTTGGAAGGTGGGGTTAGGATGGTGAGAAATTTAGTAGCCTTTTTCCTACCCAAGACTAAATTAAAAAAGTATATGGTCCAGGATTTTCACAAAGGAGATATATTCAGTAAAAAGAGTGGAAAAGTGACCAAAGGGTTACAAATCCTGCTTTTCCTTTTTACAGCTGAAGAGAACCAGTCTGTGTGTCAGAGATGCTTATTACTGACTGTACCTTCAGAGGATTATTAAGGGCAAAATAATCTGTCTGTGCTAATCCTCTGGTACTGTAGTCATATTCTTGTACTGTCACCTCATGTTCAGTCATACAGTTTTCTCTGTAACACGTCTTGTCTGTACACCATGCTCTCTTTCAAGATAATTAATGATCTGAAAGATGAGAGAAGCAGAGAGCAGATGCACTTCCAAAGCAGTCAGAACAAATCAATAGTAACTTCCACTTGTCTTGCCACTGCAGAGAGTCAGAATTGAGGTCAGCAACAAGTGGTACCCTTTGAACTTCACCTCCTGGTACCTTGTTTCACATGTGCTGTCATAATACATAACACAGATTTTGATTTAAGAACTCCCCCATAGTATTTTCATCTAATTTGGGAAGGGTCATACAAAAGAGGCAAGAAAGGATCATCACCCTTGGTACACTGTTTCATCACATACATTTTTGGTATCTCTCTGCTGTCACAAGGTTTTTGTAAGGAAGCAGTTGGGCTGAGTTGACTGTAAGGCCAGAAACATCCTTCATAGTTTTTCTTTCATTTGATAAAGTGTTTCAGTGCTTTTTCTCCACTGCTTCCACAGTATTTTTATTTTTAATCATTCATGACTCAAAAGCCTTGAACTTGTTTATATGCAAGTCTCATTTCAGTTGTCCTAGAGAGCCTGTAAGCACTCTAGAAAGAACCAGTGAGGACATCTCGTCCAGTCCTCGAGCCAGTGGATGGCTCACACATTAATACTAAATGAAGTAAAGCAATAAAAAAAGTCTTAAATTTTTATTACCCAGCACATTAAACAGCTGGCAGAATATACTTAGAAAACCAGTTTCCACCTTTGCCGAAGATGCGTAACAGAAGAAGTACTCTGGTTTCCTTAATAGCAAGCTATCTTTGGGCTTACTTCATGTCCTCAAACAGTGTGTTGGAATTCCAGATCAAAATAGGGCATATTTAACAAGCACTGAAGACCCCTAGACAGTCACAGTGGCATACAGATGATTAGGGATATTTGGTATGGTCCTGCCCTTTAAAATGGTTTGTATTTTTTATACTATTTAATACAGTAAATGCAAAGAAATATTCAAAGGAGTGAAATCATGTGGTCAGGGACTCTGGTCTGTCAATAAACTCAATATAAAAATGACTCAGGATCCCCCTTCTTCATCCCACCCACAATTATTTCCATTCCCTTTTTTACAGTGCTTGATTATGATTTGAAAGGGGGAGCAAAAGTTTGCACTGCGACTGTAAATGGAAGGATATTTAGGTTAAAGATCTTGGTTTTTCTTTTGGAATCAATATTTCATTCGTAGGAATCATAAAGATGCATTTATAATGCTAGTTCTCCTCACTTCCATTAATCTTTAAAAAAGATCTCTTTTAATGTAAATATAGAAATGGAATGTATAAATATCAAAGTGTTTCATTAACATATGCATGGTGTATCCACCATAGGAAATAGAAATAGAATGGAAATAGAAAATGGAAATAGAAATAGAAGCCAATTCTTTTCAACCATGTAGTAAGCCTACAATATGTTTTGCACTTGAAAATGTGTGTTTGTTGGAAGATAAAAAAACTGAAAAATCCTTTTCTTGTTCAGATGAAATGGATATTGTACTGCCAAGGTGGATCTCCAGAGGTATCACCACTCTTTTTCAGAGTGTTTACTTAGTTGTTTTAACATAGCAGATCAATGAGCAGCATAATAATCTGTTAGAATTAACAGTAGCTGCTGACAGCAGATTATGTCACCTGTGATTTAAAAGCCTGGAACCAAGTTGGGAGCCTGGGAGAAGAGAAAGCCTATTTGCTTCCTGCTGATGGATGCTAAAGGCTGGTTCTTTGAAACATTGAGAGAGAACATCTGTAAACATATGGAAATACAGATTACATAAGTTTTGCAGGAGTTTTTATTCTCTGTTAGAGTCTCTTTCACAAATTTGTGTTCTTTTCTTCAGAGAGGTGCTTTAAAGACAGTAGAAGTTTTCCTGGATTCTGTAGCCCCATGTGTCATTCTAGTACCATCTTTCCATTTACTTAATCACTTTATTCCAATTTTAAACTCCTGCTTTTTCCTGAAATATTTTTATATGCACTCAGGCAACATAATTATTTGAGTTTTAATTTTGAATATGTATAATACTTTTACAGAGCAGATACGATTTCTGTGTTCCTATGACCACCATTAAAAGTACCTCATAAGCTGCATACCCTCCAGGTCTATCTTCTGATGGAGCAAACCAGTACTAATATCTGTAGGTAGAAAAACCCTGCATGCTTTTTGGATATGGCTGGCTGCCTGCGTAAACATAAGTGAGGTAAAGAGTGCCAGTGAGTTGTACTAGGTTACAATTTAGTCATACTGGCCAGCATAGGATGCTAGCACAGCTAACCCTTCCCTGCTCTGAGGACATCCCTTTGGAATCCCTTTGGAATATTTGTGTCACACTCCCTCAGTTGTGACTGTCACTAATAGCATATTTCCTACTTCAGCTGGTATAGCTGTGTTAAAAAATATTCAGATCCTGTGTTGGCAAACCCATAGATGTACCCAAGATTGCATCAATATCCATGTGCCTTAGCAGCCCTGAAGCTGGGCTGGAGTCTGGATTTACTGCTTGTCCCCAGCCTCAATCCACTCAAAGATAATATAGAGAATAGCAACAATAATGTTTTTTCAATGGTAATGACATGGACATAGTAGGCTGTATTCAGCAAAGGCCTGTTCTGCAGTTTGGATGTATGATGCTATTCTACCAGTTTGTGTTTTCTCCATCTGGCTTCAGGTTTCATCATAGGATCAGTGTCTTGCTGACAGGATAGTGTAAGGATCCTTCTTAAAATGGCTCATAACATTATCTTCTGCAAAGGATACGAGTCTGAACTCAAACAACGAAAGGCTGTTTTCCTGGTGGATAGTCTCAGAAAGTAGGCTACTTCAGGGACTATAAGCATAAATATGTAGGAAAGAAAACTTTAGTGGGAACTAACACTAGCAAAAACAGGTTTGAAGATAAAGGGTTTTTAAAAAGTGGACCTTGAAGAATCTGTCATTAACTGATCCATCCCTCTGACTAAAAGCAGGATTAATAATAGCTGAAAAATACTAGGTTACCATTTTCATTCTGGAGATTAGGTGAGAAAACATGCTTGCATCAAAGTTATTTGAACTCTTTTTAAAAACTGAGAGCTTAAGGAAGCAGGTCAGAGCAGTGAATTTCTATGCAAGATTCATTGGTTTGTGCAAGGATAATTCTTTTCAAGAGATGGACCTAAGATATTTAAAGGGTACATAAAGTATTCATCACTTGTTCTGTAAGCTGCAGCATCCTACTGGAAGTTCACCTTGATGTGATCTGAGTTGTTACACTGGATAAAGATGTCTTTGCCTTTGGAAGTAAAGTGTCATTTCCAAATTACAGGATTGTCTCTCTTGCCATTGCCTATATCCACCTCAACATTTCCCAGCATGAGCCTTTCTTCCTGCAAAGAAGCTGTTTGTTTTGTGGGTAATTGAATTTTTGCCATGGGTTATTTTTCTTCTTTGTAAATAAATGGATAAACGTCTTTAATGCCAAACCATAATTCTGCTCTGTACTGGACTACTGACATTTTTGTGTGAAAACACTGTCAACCCCTTTCCTCTTCACCAGAGAAGAAAGCATCCTACATATTATCTGTAATGCAAAGAGAGTTAGCAATATTCTTTCTTTGGGCATCCAAAAATTAAAATGCAACATGATTTGCTAGGGATTTCACTTTCCCTGCTGTGTATAAGCATTTGGAGGAAAAAAGCCAAATCCTTTGCTAGGACTTTTCTCACACCTATGAACAAGTTCTTTGATGGTTTATTTAGAAGGTCTTGGGTGTTCTGTAAATGTTGGAGGTGTTGAATTCATTGCCTTTGCAGTGCTAACGTGGACTGAGTTGCTTACTCGGCTCCTAGATTTTCTAAGGCCACATCCAAAAAATCCTAGAGGGAAAAAAGCCAACAGCTCCATGCAGGAGTTGCTCCTTTATGGGGTCCTCTCTGTGCTACAATGGTTCTTAAAGGCTGAACACAAATCTCCAGCTCAGTGCCCCTCCTGTGTCTTCACCTATGGGAGAGCTGGGGTGGCTCAGTCCCCACAAAGCACAGAGAACCCCACCTTCTCTTGGAGTAGCAGCACAGGTGGGGTCAGATTTGCATGGTGTGCCAGCAAACCTCAGCTAATGTCTAACCACCTAGGGACTGTTACCAGCCCTTGCATGTCTGCTCTAATTTGTGCTGCTTCTGACAGCCAGCCAGACTTCTGTGTGCTGCTCATGCTTACAGGCAACGAGTCATGTATTCTGCAAGATGTCTCAGAGAGGCTGGTGTGGATTTTTATTCCCTCCTGCCCAAACAGGGACATGATACCTGAATCTCTTGTGTCAGGTGTAACTTTACACCTCTGAACTGAGAGTTTTGCTTATAACTCTGTATTCAGACTTCCTCTTGGATATTTCCAGGATCAAAGAGGCCGGCCCTGCTGGAGGCTAAATATGAGTCTTCTGCTTCTGATATAAAGAATTCTTGTGATGTTTTGACATGCTGTAATGCTTTTGTTCTTCTATATGATGTAGAAGCAACAGCTTTGCATTGCAGAATAATTCCAGTCCAAAGAGACTCGTGGCAGCTGACACCAGTCTTATAAAAACTACTCAAAAACTGACACGAGTTTCTGCAAGAGATTAATGTCTGTGCCTGCTGTTTGCATAACAAATATCATTTATTTCTAATAGCAGCCTTAACTAATTATCCAAAACATTGTCTTTTTGGAATAGTTATACAGGTTCTGCTGCATACAAAGTCAATAGTTGTATTCTAACAAAGAACACAGTATTCAACATCTTAATTACTTCTGAACAGTGCATTTCTCTGATGGCAATTCCTCTGCAAGATCTCATTTGTGAAAACTCTTCCCCCATAAAGAAGATTAACTATTCATAAATTGTAGAAATAAAGTACCACACTTAGATACACTGCTTATACTGATAGATATAATTAAATGTAGAAAAATCTCCTTGTGCTTTTTTGCAAACATCTGAGTGGCTGTCTTGAGGTCAGAGCAAAAGAACAGTTAGCCCAGGTGCAAAAAGCAAAATATTATAGAAAAGGAGAAGAACAGGGGAAGTACATGTCATGCTTTGCCTTGAGTAAATCTTCAGCCTCTGGTTATTTGTAGCTAAGGAACTTTACTAGTGGCCTTTAAACCAACAGCTAGCCTTTGAAAAGGCTAGAACATTTCTATTTCTCTTCCATCCTTTTTGTGAGGGGGAGTCTAGAACTGCATATGCTATTCAAAATATAGGCGGATTATTGAGTGACAAAAAGAGAAAGAATCCAATTCAAAGTACAGTTCAACTTTATACCCTCTTGAGCATAATAGACCACTGAGACCAGTTTAATACCAGGGAAATAAATTCTGTCTTTCCTAACGAAAGATGATAAAGAATTTACTGTAAAATGTAGCTATTTTGGGAACAAGGAAATGGGCCAGTGTCAAATAATTGTTGCTTAAGGTTTTAATCTTGCTATTCACTTGTAACTTCACATCAGCAAGCAGATTACTTCTGCAGTATATACAAATGCACTTTCTGTGTGCATTAAACCCTTTTAAAATATGTAAATGTGCTTGAGTCATTGAGCCAAACAAAATACCAGCACAAAAATAAATGAAAATTGCTGACCTATGCTCTACTTTAAAAGTCTGTTAGCACTTTTCTCATGGGATGAGGGTTTCTTGAATATGTTTTGTATGTGCTCTGTCCAGGTAGTGAGAACCATGTTATGAATGTATTCTTTTGATTCACAAGTTGAGAAAAGACTTTTCTTAATTTATAATTTTTTATGTGTTGTGCAGCCTCTCTTAGAGGTTGCAGTTGATGTTGGTGTTTGTATATTTGGCCTTTTAGAAGGAATTGTTTGACATAACTTATGGACAAAAAACTGTTGGAACTGAGACACAGGAGTGGCCTGTCTATCCTATACAGTTGGTGTTCTTTTTCTAACTTATTCCTGATACTGTCATCCAACTGGTGTGCAAAGGAACCTTACCAAACCATGATCAAGATAGTATCCACCCTGTGGCATTTCTGTTTGAGAAGGAAAGCTAAAAATGTGTGATTCAGACATAAAATTCTGCCTGTTACAGCAGTTATCTCAGCAGCCTGCAGGCATAGATATACTCAGAGTTATGGGCTTTCAGCAACATGATCCCTCTTGTATTCTGTGAAATTTACTGAGCTGTCACGGTGATATTAGTGTGGCAGGATTAAATGCACAAAGGAGAAGAAGAGGGATGATGAAAATCTGTGAGAAGAATCTGTCTTAAGAAAATATTTCAGAACAGGTTCCTTGAGAATTTTTGACTTTATAAATTTTGTAAATTCAGGGGTTTCTTTGTTTTTAATCCTACTTGAGGAGCAAAATTCCTGAGGTGGTATTTTTTTGTGGGATTCCTGCTTTACGTACTATTTGTATGGTGGTGAGCAGGAAACACAGTTTTGACTTTTCAGAAAAGGTAAGGTATACCAAAAGCTGCACACTACTTTGTTCTGGTTTTCCATGCTATCACTGTCCATACCATGTGCTACTTTTCCTTGACTCAATATTGGAAATCCATGCAATTGTAAGCATGCTTCTTCTCCTCAAGAACATGTTTGCACAACTGCTTTACCTGTTCCCAGTAATGGTGATAGCTGGCTGAAGTGCTGTTGTGGGGACAAATATGAAATGTAATCTGTATGAAGAACTACTTAGTCCAAGAAAATGGGCAGCATTTTGTACATACAGCTTCTTTTTTGTCCCTCAGATCTCAAAACCCTGCTTCTTTTGAGATGTGGCTTGTCATAGAGAGTACAGGCTGTAGCACGGCTATACTGGGAGAATGATGGTATTCCACCTGGGAGGCAAAGACAGTGAACTCCCATTGCACAGCCACTTCTGTTTGCATACATACATAGTTATCAAGTGAAGTTATTTAAATTGAATTGGAGACCTTTTTTGTTTTGGTGCTTAAAAACCTTTCCTTAAAAAACCACCTAAAGCAGTGAAGGTGATCCCTCTGCACCTTTCTCAGAGCTGCTTAGTATTTTTTTTTAAGTTGGCCAGGAAAGAATTTGTACTTATGGCACAAGTTGTTGCACTATATCCCATTTCAAAGGATATGGTGCAAATGACACAATAAGACCTTGAGAAATACAAATGGGTCTTTTTTTTTCCATATTTTGAGTGAAGCTATGGAAATGGAACTCTGCTTCCACATGATTTTCTAATATGCTTTTTTTCACCAACAAATATTTTTTTTTTCTTAACTCAAAATATGCATTATTGTTGCTGAATTGCATGTATAGTTTGTATGCATGCTTTAGAGTCAGTCCCTGGCTATGATCCCAAAGGGGTTCATGTTGAATGGGAGCAATGTAAACAAAAATACAGAGAATATCCTTAGGTGCATTAGGGGTGGGAATGGTACTAGAAGAATGAGCTGAATAGGAAAATGACACTGAGAAAGGTGAGCATGCCTCAGTACTTTAAATTCTTATTTATTAGTAGATTGATAGGTCTTCTAAGAATCTCATGGAACTGCAGACAATATGGATGAATGATCCTTGCGGGAGTTAAGAAGTAGGTTACAGCTTTGATGGGATAGTAGAAGCATGGTGAAAAATTATTTAAAATTAAGATGACCTAGCAAGCACACTAGTAGCTGCATATAATTATCTTTAGTGGGTGCATCATGAGAGTAATGCAGTGAATTCACATAGCCCCTATACTATGGTGCCCTGGGAATACAGAAAAGGGTTGTGAATCTTGCCTTGGTGGTGTGCATTTTGCCTTGTGGAAAGCAGTTGGCAATGTTTAGTAGCTTTAATCCATCCTAAATGAAACTGACTTACATCTTCAACCCACATTAATTCTAAGAACACTGATTCTCATTGCCTTGTGTTTAAACTAGTAGACTTGGAAACATTTATTTTCTGTAAAGTTTCTTTATCCTGTCATTTTTGTAGCTTTCTATGTAGATAGTGTGCTAGTAAGGTCAGAAGTCAACACAACTTCTTTACACAGATTCCTATCCTATTCATAGATGATCTACCAACACTAAAGTATTATTTTTAAAGCATGCTTAGCTCCTTTTTTTCCTTAGAAGTGCATTTTAACAGCCTCTTCTGAGTGAATCTAACTCTACAAGGAACAAGGTATAAAATCAACTGTGGTATGAAATCAATAGAAAATTGTCTTAATAAATTATACTCCGTATCATGTCCAAATTCAAATGCTGCTTGTAAGAACTACAAGAAGAATACTGAGTAAGTGTATTTCTTCTCTTCGGCTTTCTGCTGAAATTATTCACTGAGATCTGTGTGCAGTATTTGCTTTCTTGAGAAAAACAGATGGTTGACATTCCTGGCATGTCCCTGCATCTAGCAAAACAATTTATTGCCAAACATATTTCTGTGACCTGAACAGTACTGAAACCATTAGCTGCTTTCAGGGACTACGTCTTGACCAAGGTGCACAGGATGTGCAGTCTCTGCAGAAGTTACTTCATTTTTCTATAAATGGCACTTCAATTTTAAATTTTTTTTTTAATTCAGCATGTAACAATAGAATTAAAACACTGTTGACTTACCAATTGGAAAACATTTCCCCCTTAGATTTCAGGAGCTTCTGCATTTGTCTAGTGATGCAATACCTTTATGAATGTGGATGTTTAGACATGCTAATTTGGGTGGTAATCTGTCTGCCTTTTTCCTTTCACAAAAATATAGAGATCACATGAAAATCTTGCTTAACGATTTGTATTTAAAACAAGAACTCTTTGCTATTCTAGTTTTGTGCAGTAGTAGGTAAAAGCACTTCAAGTTGATAAAAAGAGGCTCAGTTTTAGCATCTGAACAGGTAGCAGTATCAGCACCAATAGTCTCTTTAAAAGTGATTGTAATAATTCCTTGGTCGTGGTGAATTTATGAGTAGTAGATGACTGATCCACATGTAATATTCTGACTACCTGTCCTGAAATGAGTAGAGGTCAGCCAGTCTGTTCTTCTATATAGCTTGAAATAAAGAAAAGAAAAAATGCAGCAGGTAGCACACAGAAATTCATACTAAAATTTAGGAAACTTCTTCAATCTGAAACAACACTATTCATTCATTCCACTGAATCTCAGTGATCTAACTATTAAGCCTTGCAGAAACTGGACTTGTGTTTCAGTGTCCCTCAGACACTTTTCACTGAAAATGTACATTTTGGTTAGTATTAGTTCTCCATTAAAGTCCTAACGTTGCCGTGGTCTAAGAGGTTAGGTATCAGAAGTGTAGGGATTTTTTTAAAGACAACAGAGTGGCTTTCTGTCAGCATAATTTCTGCCATAGTAATTTTATTGATATTTATGTTTCTGAAAGATTAGAATTATTTTAATAAGTTGTTTTATATTTTTTTTCATTGAGGATCATCTTTTCATATTCATTCAGGTGTCGTGTTTTATATGTATGTATCACATTAGATTTTCTATCATTTTTCATTCATATGTGGAAGAACACATGTATACACATGGATACAGTCTCTCATACTATTTATATATTGGCTGCAGCTAGTAATGCCAACTTAAGGTTTTTAGCAGGAGATACCTAGAAATATTGTTATTTGGATGTACAGGACTCTGCAGGATTTGAATCATTCAAGACAAAGTTTTCCATTCAAGTATCAGTTCCATACTGAATCTTTTTCTAAGATGAGCTTGTTCTTTCAAAGAACAAGGTTAAAAGAAAGCAGAGTGCTCTAGCCAAATTTTAAAGATCTTTTTGGAGAAGCTCTGGTGCATATTTTCAGTCTTTGGGGGTGCAGAGTAGGGAAGCAAAGGTAATAGAACCAGAAGGTTATTTTTCATGAGGGAAATGCTCATTGTTCATTCATTCAAAATGATCATTCAAAATGTTCATTCAAAAATTGTTCATTTTTGACTAGGTTTTAAATCTTTGTGAAAATGTTTGCATAGGATTGACAGAGACTTGCTACAGGTTTACCAGTTGAATTCTCATAGGACCATATCCATTCTGTGCATATAAACTCTACAGAGCTGTACCTTAAAAGCTCTGAGGTTTATTTCTCTGCTGCTGTACACAATACAAAGAATAAAAAGAGCCTTCAGTAGGAACTCCAGTGTAAACTGGAACTGGCATCTGGAAGGAAGAGGGAGAGAGGGCAAGAGAGTGAGATGTAGAGCCTCATTCTGCCTGGCAAGGAAGAGTAAGACCAGATGAGAAGTTTATGGGTCTGCAATTTTAGGAATGTAGAACCAGAGGTTGTGTGGTGGCTGGTGCAAGTGCTTCTTGAGACCTACAATAGTGATACCTGAGACTTGCAAGTCCTCAGTTGCCAGCAAGTGTCCATGAAATCCATTGGCCAAGTGTCATCCACCCTAGCTGGAGATGTGCATAAAAAGTACATCCTTTCTCTTCTTACATTCCCTCCTTCCTTCGTTACATGTTTGCCAGCTTCTGCCAAATCCTTGGAATGAGGTGGGTATCCTGGTTTTACAAATATCATTCTTACATTCTGTCCAAATTAGCCTAATAGCAGAATGGCCAGGCTATGCCAAGCATCCAGCAGGATGGGAGAGAGCAAGAGGGTTAATGGGGAAGAAATCACGATTTTGTAAATCAAGACTCTGTTGCAGTGTCTTTGCATGAGATGATCCAGTTGTGATAGTTCAAACAGTCATAATTGCCATTTCTTACAGTGTGAGGGCTTGCCTTTGCAATACTAACAGTGTTTGAGTTCAACTTCTTTGTGGTATACCTGCAGATAAACCTTTGTGCATGCATATTATGTGTTGTACATACATATTCACATACATATATCTGTTTCCATAGCTGTGATTAGACAAAAGACTGTGTTAGATTGCAGGAAGGAATAAGACTATTCAAAGCTTAAAGATTGAAATTTTTATTTTTACATGTTTCTTAATTCCCCAAAAGGTTTACAAACCCAGTAAGCTAGACTTAACTCTAAGGTGTATTAAAATGCATGCTTCTGACATACGGCAATGTTAATAAAACCACACTCAGGAATTCCAATATTATTAGAATATTTGTCTCCTCAGTTGTGCTTGCCCACCCCTCCATCACACTATACAAAAAGAAGTAGTAACTTTGGAGGTCAAGTCGAGGGTGCTTTGAAAAATGTAGAGTGCTATCAAATGCTTTGGTGAAATAGATCTCCCCAGCACATTGTGAAGACTCATCATCTTTAGAGCAAAGGGGGCTGTAGGCAAGGGTTTGGAGAAGGGAGACAACTGAGGTGGAGCTAAGGCAAACTGTTGCACACAGGAATATATTCAAAGAGAATAGACATGTCAGACAAATCAGAGGTGGAGGCTGGAGGAGTTTCAGCAGTCAAAGTGCTGCAAGCTGGCATGATGACATCAGAAGTAAAACGTTCTTCCTCAAAAGTATTTGGGAAAAAAAAAAAGACAGCATGGAGTTTTGGTTTTATTGTGGTTTGTGTTTTTTTTAAGTCAACAAGATCCTGAAGGCATTTTTTTCAACTCTGAAGGGGGGCAAATTTCAGGAAGGGTTCACAGTTACACCTTCACAAGCTCTAGCTCAACAGTGTTTGTTTTTTTTAATCAGTGATTACAGTAATTTATATAAATTCAATTGAAGAGGTTGTTGTATAGCCTAAGAGAAAGTGAATATAGCAGAAGAGGAGACTGAGAAGGAGATCTTATCCCTCTCTGCAGCTACCTGAAAAGAGATTGCAGTGAGGCAGCCCTTGGTCTGTTTTCCCAACTAACTAGCAATAAGATGAGTGAAAAATAGCCTCTTGTTGTGCCAGGGGAGGTTTAGATTGGATATTAAGAAAAATTTTTTTATTGAAAGAGTGGTGAAGCATTGGAACAGGCTGCCCATGGAAGTGGTGGAGTCACCATCACTGGAGGTGTTAAAAAAAGATTTAGATGGGGCACTTCAGGATATGCTCTAGTGAGCATGGTGGTGTTGCGTTAATGGTTGGACTTGATGATCTGAGAGGCCTTTTTCAACCTTTATGATTCTATGACAGATCTGTTCAAATAATAAGTGTACCCGGTTTTTGAAAAATGAGCTCTGAAACCTCAAACATTTGGGTAGTTGTTCTGGATTTTACAGGAGAGCTTTTATTGCCATCTACTGGTGTAAATAGGCAGTTTGCTCTACTACAGCATCCTTTCTAAGAACCATTTGGAAAATGTTTGCTTACTGAGAAAATATTTTGAAGAGATTGTTTCAGAATATTCCTTAGGCAAGCTTATCTTTGGCATGATATCAGACGAGTCTGTTTGCACTTAGTTATGTTGGCATGCCAAGCTTTATGAAAGGGGGTTCATTTAAACATCTGGAACCTAACGCACCTGTAAGCTCACTCCAACACATGCTTCACGTTGCAGGAAATCAGCTCCAGGGACACACAGAGGGTTTTATATGTGTGCTGTGCACTGGGTATATGTGAATGCACTTGGAAAACTGGAGCTGTCAACATTTCTTTCTACTTTCAACTCCCAAACTGCATAAAATTGAGCAGGACTTGAAGAAAAACTTTTTCTTAATTACCTCGTCAGGCTTTCTAATTACTCCAAAGCCCCCAAAAATTAGCAGGAGAGCTTGGAACTTGGAGACTCGATTAAATTAATTCTGAATCAAGTCACTGACAGGGTGAGATTAGCTTCTTTTATAGATACAGTTATGAAAATAAAGGGCTAAATTCTGTGTCTTTCTCAAGTGAGACAACCATTGAATCCATAATCCCTTAATAAGATCTCTAGGATAAGTATGTAATTTTTCTAAACTCCAAAGTCTTTTATATGTTTTTCTTTCTATTTAGTATGAAATTCCTAAGAGCTAGATTTTCAGTTCTTTTCTAGAGACATCCATGCTTGCTGAAAAGTCATTGCCAGGCTGTTGTACAGCTCAGATCTGCAGAATGTTTATCTTTCATCAGATGAACTAAGTGTTTGTACAAGCACTCCCAGACTCCTGCAGATTTGGGGAGCTCAGAATTAGAAAGATCAGTAGTGACATTATTCATACTATTTAAACTATTCATTTTGACTGAAAGAAATTGAAAGAAACCTGGCAGTGCTAACCATTTCAGTTAGTACACAGTTGTCTATGGCCCTGCACTCACAAGTACACAAAAAGCTCCTCACACTATTATTAAATCTGAAGAAGTTGACATAAATCTGGAAGTTGACATAGCAGCAACAGAAAACTGTTTTTTTAAACTAGATTTGCTGATTACTCAAGATGACAGAATCATGGGTGGTTTATTTTTCTTTTCCCCACAGCACTCATGTTCATTCCTGAGACTACCGTATCCTGACCATCTTAGGACATTTTTTGGAGATCTTAACTAAAGCCTTTGCACTCATGATCACTCATGGTTCCTGTTCTTTGTCTGTATTCTTCTCTCACAGCTACAGGGCCCCAGTGTGAAAGGCTTTGATTTTGCTAAGCAGCATCTGGGCCAGCACAATAAAGATGATGTCCTCATTATCCATGAGCCAGCACCTTTACCAGGACCTACTAAGGATACTACACCATCTGAAAATGGAGATGTGCCCAGCCCCAAATCCAAGGCTTCCTCAAAGCCTTCGAAGACTGTTCGACACAGAGGGAGGTCAGTTCACAGAGGAAAACCATATTGTAGTAGATGACAGGTTGATGGCTGATGATTGTTGTATTCATAGGGCAGTTTCAGTGGAAAAAACTATTCCAGAGCTCTGAGACTTGAGTTTTCTAGTGGGCTGTCAGAATTTCACTTTACTACTCTTTACTACAAGGCTGAAAGAATTTAGTGTCTGCTTTTCTCCTAAAGACAACATGCCCAGTTAAGAGCATTATTTAAGACAGGACTATATCAGCTGGAGTCAAGTAATTGCTTTTTTATTGGAAACACCAAATGTATGTTTTCTTTGTAGTGATCTCTAGCTAAGGCAACAAGTGGTCGAAAATAAATGAAAACCATTGACGAATAGTAGTGTATTTCAATAACATAAATAGTGAGTAAATCTGTATGATAACCTGGAATTTACAGATATAAGCAGTATCGCCAAAATTCAGAGAAGATGCGTGAGTATTTTTATTTGTGGTTATATGGTTGGTCTCATAGCAAACCAACTTTCATAAGGGAAAAGGAGCTGTGCAACTGGAGAAGTGTCTTATTAATCTTCAGTGGTAATTTAATAATCTTTTCTCATAATCCTATTATGTGAATGTGTCTTGCTGGAGAGGATTGTGTTTGTTTGATAGGTGCTATAACAGAGTTGTGCAGTAAAGAAGGAGCTGCACTTTTAAAAACACAAATAAAAATGGAGCCTGGAGGAAAGGAGTGCTGTGAAGAGTCACAAACAGCTCCTCACTGTGGAGCTTCTCTGTGCTCCATTTTCCAGTAATTCCTCTTCACTCCATTCCTCTCATTTTATTGTATCTCCAGCTCTGAGTCCAATGTGCTTTTACCTATGTATTCTTGCATGGTGGGAGGAAAAATGAAAACCACAACCAAGAGCAGATTTGAATCAACTTAAAAAGCAACTAAAGGCAGTTCTTCTTGAACTGCAGGTCTCTGTGACACAGCTTGCTGCTGTACTCAACCTTCCTCTAAATCACCAGTTGCTTCATTTTCCCCATATGGGCTTTATACAACTCAGTTTCCACCTTGACAGATGCTGAACCTGTCTTCCTAACTCCCTGTAGACCTTGCAAGTAGTAGGGTACCAGAGGTATAGTCAAAGGTACCCAAATAGGAAAATAAGAGAAGAAAAATTAGCTAACTCTTTTTGGAGTAGTTTAAATAAATTAAAACAAACTAATATAAGTCAGAAGGACAAGAGGTTCTGTGTTTCTTATAGAAAATCAGAAGTGGCCTAAGGCAGAGAGTATATTTAGTGGGAGCGGAAAGTATCATGTTCATGTTCACATAAGAAAGAAGTTTAAACTGGAGGTTGTTACTGTATTTCATCAAGAATAATTCAGAAAATGAAGAAGGAAAAATTTTCAGAAGCCAACATTTTAATGCTTCTCCTGAAGACAATAATTAAATGTTGCTCAAATTTGGAACAAAGATACTTCTTTTCTTAATAGCTTATTCAAACAGTTTAAAATGTTTTCAAAAGAAGATTTCCCTCCTATCCCTCATATTCCCTTAAGAGAAAATCTCCATCTAGGCTTAACTATGGAGATGTTACCATTATCTCCCTAACATGCTGACATGCCCATGTCAGCTTGCGATTTAAAACATTTATTCCCTGAGGCAGAAGTTGAAATGTGGAATGGTAGCATAGTGCGTTATGTTGGTTTTAGCTGTTTTCCTTTTTGTAAGGAAATAGAGAAATCAGTTCATCACAATCCAATTCCAGGACTGTATGTTTCATGCCAGGAAGAAGAGTGGTGATGTGAGTACATGTTCTGTGCTGTGAAAAACAGTGAAAAATAAAAACGGCTGAGTTCAGAAAGCACCGGCATGTCTGTGCTCCAGCTGAGACTTGGACCTCTTGTTCTGGCTTGAGATGAGAAAGCTGCATATTCTTCAGTACTTATAAAGAACTACTGATGTTGACTAAGCACTATTTATGTCTGTATAAATTACTTAATGATAATTAAGATATACTGAGGAAAGAGTATGAAGGAAAACAAAGTACAGTGAGGTGAAACAAAAAGTCAGTAGCCAATCTGGAAACTGAACTCCAGCCTTATACTCTGCTGTACCAAGACAAAGTTGATGGAGATATGATAGCTCTGCCCACCTTCTCCACCTTAGAAGACATTCAATGCTGCAGATCTATAAGCTGACTGAGAGCCATTTCTTCTTTTTTTTCTCTGCTAATTTTTCTTTTTTTTTAGGGGGGAGAGAGGGTGGTGGTGATTTACTAGTATTACAGCCCCACAGAAACGAATGAAGGAGTTCAATTATCTGTGTATTGTTCAGGGAGGAGAAAAAGTGGAGGTGAATTCAGAGCATTTGTCTGCTGCAGGAAGTAGGTTTAACTTTCAATGAACTTGTCTGGCTGCATATAGTTATGTTATTCTGTTTGCTTTAGGCAGTTTGATATTTAACTGAGACCCTCAGTAACTAGTTCAGGATACCCATCTAGCCCTAGCAAATCTTGCAGTTAACAAGGTCAATGCACAGACACTTGCACAATTCCAGTGGTGAACTCCCTGCAGGAAGAGAGCATAAATGTTCGCAATACAAAGTGGTCACTGGACACTCTTATTACAAAGGCTGATCTGGGGGTGGTGCATGCCCTATATTTTTGCTATTTTTATACTGTCAGAAGAATTTTATAGCTGAAATAGTCTGTTGGGGGAAAATCACAGTATTTCTTTATATTTTTTGTGATTGCGTGAAAAAATTAGGAACATTAAAATTGTAATTTTTAGGGAAGAAATATTTTTAAAAATCCCATGACTGCATGGGATAAATATGTAAAAGCAGTATTCTTGAATGTGCCTACATTTAACTAGAAAGAAAAATGTTCACATGGACTTGTAGTGTTCTCAAAAGAACATTAGGTTGGCAAGGCTGATTATTTGACTAATTACAGGCACAGGTTTCTTATTTCTAATAACATTTTTACTATCTTGAAAGTAAACTGTTACTTACAAATGCAGTTTTTTCTTGGAGTGTATTTTAAAGGAAGGATGAGTTTAAAATCTTGTCACATGCAAATGCTATTGCAGTCTGTTTTCACACCCAGTAATAGTAACATCATGGCACTGAATATCTAACGATAATTTATTATAAATTTACTTCTGGACAGAGAAAAAAGACTAACGGTCTTGACAAGATATTTTAGCACAGGATTCTTTGTGCTTGAGAACTGCTTCCCTTTGCAAACTTATGTTACATGTTGGTTTGGTTGTTTTTTTAATGTTTGTGGCAGAATTTCACCATCGGATGCTGACTCCACAGCAAGTGAACAGTCCAGTGGGAGAGAGACAGGAGAAGAAACCGCAAGACCATCAACTACTGCAAACGAGGGCAAACCACGCAGAGCAGTAAAGAAGGGTTTGTTCCTTTTCTTTTTTGTCTTGTGTACACCAGCACTGCTTTATTCAGGTTGAAGAGTTACTCGAGTGCTATAATTTTTCTAAACTCATCTTTGGCTGCTAATTCTTATCGTTTGTGTCACAAAAAAATTTTATGCCTCTCCTTTTTGCTTTAGTTTCTTCTGTTGAAACTGAAGATCTGTGCATTCCTTTAATTCCAGCAAGCCTCTAAAACTAATGGCTTAGCAGGAATGAATCTTCCCTCCTTTTCTCTCCCACACACAGCTGGCAAACCTCTTTCCATTTAGACTTAATTGTGGCTCTCAGGGTAGCAATCTTGCACAAAGTTTCGTGGGCAGTAGAGGTCACAGCAGGACTTGATACAGCTTGGTTCTATGTAGCTGTAACTTGAAAAAGTGAGATTAAGGAAAAGAGCCCAGAGAGGAAAAAGTTATACAAGTAAGTTCTAATTCAGATTTCAAAATGTCTTCATGATTGTGCTTTAGAAAGATGAAAAACCAGCGCTAATACATCAATTATATTTTTTGACAAACTTCTTTGCAGTTGAAGTAGGCCTATTTATCCTGGAGGTACCCTAAGATACATTTTTTTCTCATTGAACACTTTATAAAAAAAAAATTTTCATTTTTTTCATTAAAGCATTCTTTAAATCATTTTTCTGTTAAAAAGTGTGTTCTTAACTGTGCCTACACAAACACTAATTGTTTTTTTCTGAGAGCCACTTGCATTTAGATGGCTTGCTCCATGCTTGAGGTTTGAGTTACCAGATCTTTGCCCTATATCACAATATTCTTCCTGGGCAAAATTCTGATTCTGAGGATCTGATAAAGGAGCTTGAGATATCCCCATCTATTCTTAATATCCATGACCTTGGCAGGAGCAGAAACAGAGAAGAAAAAGATACTGACCACATTGTGGGCACTCTCATCTGTATATTGAAAGTTTTTCCACATATTCTGTGAAGTACCATCAGAGATGTCAAGCTGACTACTGAGGAGGACAGCGTCTGTGAAATTCAGATAATAAAAGACAATATTCAGTTCTTCCTTACTTTGAAGAACTGAGGTTAAGGAATATGTAAGATAGTTTGTAAAAACTGCAAGCTCTTGGGTGACTAAACAGCAACTTTAAAATAGAGTATTCCAAACTTGCATAATGTGGAAGAGCAAGGGTGATGGAGGAGGCTTTCCTCTGTTATGAACATGTAAGAAAACAGAACACAGGATCTGCTGATGTGACAGGAAAGTTATACTTTCCAATAATACAGCAGCCAGTGTCTCTTTCATGTACTTTACACAGTGTACAAAAAGAAGATACTGTACTGGTGCTAAATGCTTTTGTGCCTTAGGTTAGTTCCAAGGACCAAAACTCATGACCAAGTACATAAATAGAAAAACAATTATACTATCACAGAACTCATCTCAGGGTGGTTTATCAATTGCTCCAACCTATCTGTCTTTAGTTCTGTTCCCCTTATGTACTTAAGTGGGATGTACTCCCACTTATTACTTGGGAGGTCCATTTTTATTTCTTCATATTCCATCTGGCTTTAAACTGTTATGAAAGGCTTACACCATGCCCTTGGTGTAGAAATGATAGGGATTGCTGCATCTGAATTATCTGGCATAGACAGCAAGCATATTGTGCAAGATGTGTCCTTTTTACCTATCATGCCCTTACTGTATTGAATACACTGTTTTTTTCAGCATTTGATGCCCCTAGTTTGGTAATCATAGGGACTATTTTTAGCATCCAGTATTGTAGGCACTCTCTGCAGAGCTCTATTAAGTGGCAGATTCAGCTTCCTTCAGTTTCATCCAAGTTCCTGTATCTTATTCAAAAATACATGCAATCCTCTTACTGCTGTGTTTTTTTCCAGTTGCCATTCTAGCTGAATCATTTGTAATAATTACTGTGTTGTCTCTTCTTTTTTCCTTTCTGTTATCAGGAGCAAACAGAGTGGGTAAGTAAACAGAGCTGATAGTTGAGTACAAATACAGATAGAGGTGCTGGGGTAGTTGCAACTGTATCTTAGGAATGGAAGGAATTTTTTTTCTGACTCTAGAAAACAAAAACTGCATTTGAACCATTAAACATTTTTCAACACAAATTACAGTCATTCAATTTAGGCACATTTTTCTAATATCATCCCAATTCTTTCAAATTATTGAGGAAAACATCACTGTGAAAGAAGCAAAACTGAGGCAACTGTCCAAGTTACAAATGTTATTGGAGTTAGTGTCTTCACTGGAAGCCCCAGACTTTGCAGGCTAGCTGCAAAGAAGCACAAATATTTTCTCATAAACTACTGTTTTTCTGGTTAGAACTGAGATTTAGCAAAGATGGAACTGGAGAAAGCTGACACTGACTTTGATCATGCGTACCATATGTAGTGATAAATTAAGGACTGTGTCTTCTCATAGCAATTTCCATCTTATAATAGAGATGGAAAGATCATAGAGAATGATGGATATAAGGCTGGCAATGATGCTCTCCATTGATGGGTTTATAAAATTAACTAATGAGAGTCATCAGCTGCTTCCTGGGAACATAATCTACTGTGATACAAAGAAACAGTGACATTTATCTGAAACTGCGTACTCTGGCATGATTCAAATTCAGTGGAACATTCCCATTGACTTTACCTGATTTTGGATTAGGGTTTATGCACTTCTGTTGCTGTGTCTCTTCTTTTTATTTCACAAGGGTGCAGGAAGCAGTAGCCTTCCTCTATTTCCAACTTCACTGGCTTCATGTATGAAATCATAGCTTTCTGCCAAGAAATTAACTTTTCTGACATTTCAGTTCATTTACTAGTTTCAACCAAGGAAACAGTGATGAATGTTGATCCTAAAAAGTGACCTATGTGCACTAGTTTTTAAAGATGTTCTGTCTGGTATTTGGGTTATTCTTCTTAGTTATTTTTCAGCCTCAGCTGTCCAGGCTGAGATGAAAATTTCATTCATATAAAGCCATCTGATAGTTTTATAAGAAAGACTTGTCACCATGGACAATAGTGTAATATAAGAACTTTGAAATGAGAAACCATTTTGCTCTTTCAAAACTTCTAAAGAAGGTCATTCATGTGTTGAGTTAGAAATCTTTTCTTCTTTTGTTGTACTGTGCAGTTCCCTGCTTTCTTATCTGCTTTACTGTGTTTCCATCTTGGTTTGTATTTATAGATACATTCACTCTATGCCTGCAGAAAGGATTTAAAGGTCAGGCACAGATTATGGTGTGGGGTTTTTTGTATGTATATCTGCTCTGCAAAGGAGAGCAACATAAAACGTTACTGTAGAGCCTTAACACAATTCATCAGCTGTGGCCTCTGCCAAACACTTGTTTATACACACAAAAGGAAAGGCTCAGGATGAAATTATAAAGATGCTCAGCATAACAGAATTTATTGGGCCTTGCTAACCAAGTAATATGAAAATAACATTTTATTTTGGAGGCCAGTGAGCTTTGAGAAATGCTATTAGACTGGAAAGATTGGGAAAAATTACTGATGTATGGGGAAAATGAGAAAGATGGGTGCAGTTCGGTTTTTCATTGTGCTACAGGGTCACTTGGAGGGATTCACACTAACTACTTAAGATGTGTCTTGTACCCCTCTGAGAGAAGCAATGCTTGCATGCTTTTAAGAAATGCATGAAGATGAGGCTGTGAAGATGCCACATGGTAAAGATCATATAAATAGAGAAGATTAGATATTAGGAAGAATTTTTTTACTGAGAGTTAGGTGCTGGAATGGACTGGCCAGAGAGGTGGTGGAGTCACCATTCCTGGATGTATTTAAAAACAATGTAAATGAGGCATTTCAGGACATGTTCTAGTGGGCATGGTGATACATATATATTATTTTATTTTATTGTGGGAGGATACTGATTATTGAATGTGGTGATCTTAGAGGTCTTTTCCAACCATGACAGTTCTGTGATTCTGTGGTATTTTGTTTAGGCTCTGTGTCTTACAAAACAGTTGGTTCAGAGAGATCTAGAGGGGAACTGTTTACCTTCTTTTCAAGGATGCTTGACAGGAAGGTCACATTTATAAATTTTGTGTACCATATGCAAATGTATACATTTGACAATGATTGATCAAGTTAGAGAAATATGAAAAATAAGTATTTTGCTTAGCTCGGGGACAGATTGCTTCCCAGCCCCAACATAATGTGCTGAATATAATAAAGGGTGCCATTCTTTTCTCCTCCTGCTCCCTTTTGTGCTAGAAGAGGGAAGCAAAGGGGCAAACGATCTTCTACAGAAGGTAGCATTCACTCATCATCTGATTCCTATACTTCATTACCACCACGTATTGCAAAGGGAACACAGCAATGGTTGTTATCCTTCTTTTCTGTTGGAGTTGTATGTGGCAGATAAACAACTAATTCTGTATTGGAATAAAATCAGATTCTCCTCCTGATCTGAATCTTTTAGAAGTCTGTGCAAGGATGTGGAACTATGTCCCTCTACTCTGTTGTGTTCCTCCATCAGACGTCACAAATCTAAATCTCTTATTGCTTATATTTCATTATAAAAAGCAGTTTGAGAATTTATGGCTTTACCATGTGGACAAAACAGCAGATTATTTTGCAATTCTTCAACAGTTTTTTCAAGCCTAATCCACATAGTGGTTCCTGTTGTAGGCCTAGCTCCAGCTAAAATACTCAAATATCTGCTTAACTGCAGATATTAACTGAACTTAACTGATTTTATTAACTGTTGGCAGGAGCAGGGCCACAGCTTCCATGTCTATTGGTTTCCATCACATCTTTTGCTGACCGTATTGGAGTTGATTTAACTTCTTCAACGATTTACAGCATGACAGTATTTGTGCAGCTTGCTTCTTACTTTGTGAATTGTTTATCCTGCCACAGGATAAACAGAGAACAAAACAGTGCTCTAGAAGCTTCAAACAGTAATATGTCTGTAAAACTATTTGTGTATTGTGTGGATTTAAAAAGGCTTTTTTGTTTAGTTCATGTATCTTTCCTATCACTTAAGAATATGAGTTTTCAGATTCTTTGAACTTCCATTTGAGGAGTTTGTGTTTCCTTCAGTATTGATAAGAGAAACCATTATCAGTATGTACTTGAACGGCTTTTTTATGGAGTAAAGTAGATTAGGATTTTGAGGGTTTGCAAATGCCAAGATCTTGATATACAGAAATAAAGAATGACAGTTCACCTTCTGGAAATGTAACAGAAAGGTGTTTATAAACTGCAAACCACTGAGTTTGCATGCTAAATATGAATCGTCTGAAAGGCCTGTGGGGCAAATTAAACACAGATGTAAAACATGGCAGTCTTGTAGCATAGCATCTGTAACATTTGACTGAGATAACCCTAGCAGCACACCTTTACTCTGTGTTCATTTTGGTGATTTAGGACCTCCTCAGACCAGCAGTGGAAATGAGCAGCACTCCTCAGCCTCTATCTTTGAACATGTGGATAGGATGTCACGTTCCTCAGATGCCAGCAGACGGGTCCCAAGCAAGATCCAGCTGATTGCTATGCAGCCGATGGCAGCACCTCCAGTTCAGAACTCTGTACTTTCTGATCGAGTAGCAGAGACCAACAAAATCAATAAAGAGGTATTTTTAAAGTTCTTTGAATGTTTGTGGAGGACTTTACGCCCAGCCAGAAGGGAAGTGAAAGGTATCCAGTTTCTTGTTACCAGGAGTTCTTCATTAGTTCCTGAGAAGTTTAGTTTTGACAAGTTACAGGAACAATACTGTTTCCCAGATAACCTTACCTGGTTTTACAAGATGCCTAAACCAAAACTAAACACAGAGAGGAGCAGATGTGATTGTCAGAGCACCTTGTGTTACTGTACTTTTGCTAGAACATGACTTGCAAGAGTCATTTAAGTTAATGTGTAAGAATTGGAACATCTGATCCAGTTGGGTTTTCCTTCTACACCATTCTTTATTCTTTTGACTTTTCAGCAACTTAGGATATAGGTTATACAAACAAGTTCTCTCAGGACATTCTGGGGTGTGAATTTGATCGATACATTCATTACTTCCAACTTCTTATTTGACAGTAAACATACAGAAACATCCTGCTTTCTCTGAGGTTCACGTTACTGTAAGCAGAATATGAGCACCCCTGGTAATGTGCTGTAAAATGACATCATGCACTACCTGACAAGTACCATGTACCCATGTCCTGGTTTTGTGTGGGGTGTAAGATGTCATCTTCTCATAATTCAGAGTGGAAGATTATTGAAACCTTTAACTGTGTTAAGATACTGTGTTTCCAAGTACCTTATGGAAGAGAGGTACATACATATATAGTATGCATAGGCAAGACAGGTTGCAAAACAGAATTCTGATTATATGGGTAAAAGAGATGTAATTCTAAATATAAATGTAAATATTAAACCTGGCTTTATGCTTTTTTAAAATTTATTTTCATGAGAGAATACAGAAAAATGAATTTTTATTTGGTTTTTAGTTCACTGCTGCAGATAAGTTCCAGAACTAGTCCAGCACAGGCAGAGCAGTTGTTGCTACCTGGTTTAGTGTCCAAAGCTTTTTGATTCATAGGAATAATTTCAGTGAATGTTGGGCCAGGACTTTTAAGTGTGGTGTTATGGTAGCTTCCCCCAGATGGTGAGATGCACTCCAGCAAATTTGTAAAACAAGGTGAGAGAGAGGCATGAAAGCTCAGCCTGCAAGAACTGGTAATGCCAAGCTCATCTAGGGACCTCTGCCCTTGCATTGCTGCTGCTTTTCTTTATAGTTTGCAGTGTCATCTTATGCTCAGCAGGAGGCTCTGAGTTATGAGCTCAATTAGCCCTTTTAAAGTTGTTGCTTCTTACGTGATGAAGGTCATTAAAGAGAATGGGTGACAGACTTCAACACTATTGATCAAATATATTTCTGTTTGACAAAGAAAGGTAGATGCAGCCTGTACTGGTTAGTCTTATAATTTCAGAGCAGTGTTGCTTCTGACAGATAACACGAGTTTTTTGTGTTCCTCCCTCCTTTTGTTAACAAACTGCCCCCTCCTCTTTAATTGCACATTCTGTGCTGACAGTTGAGTTGTATATAATATTACATATAACTTGAGGGACAATGGGAATACTGCAAAATGTCCAATATAAAAATAACTTTACAGGTTGTATGACTTACTTCAATCTTTCAGAGATTTGAGAAAGAGAGGGGGAGGAGAGATGTAGGGGCAGGCAGGTGAGGTGTGGGGGAGAGGTTTACAGAAGAGCAGAAGAAAGTTCTATTTGCAAAAACTACAGATGAAAACTAAGTTCATTTTTTTTCCCTTTCCTTCTTTAAGATACAAACAGCCCTGAGGCATAAATCTGAGATTGAGCATCACCGCAATAAGATTCGTCTTCGTGCCAAGCGCAAAGGGCACTATGAATTTCCAGTGGTGGATGATGTGGTAGTGGTTGACTCCAAAGAACAGCACAGAATATATCGCAAGGCACAGATGCAGATTGACAAGATCCTGGACCCTGGAGGCAGTGTGCCTACGGTCTTCATAGAGCCCAGAAAGAGGTAAGGATTTCAAAGATGGGAAAGAACATTTTTCTTTTAGAGTCAGCATCCAAAATAAGTCAACCCTGTACTTCTGAGCTATCAGAACTTAAAATCATTTTGTTCTCTATTTGAATTTGAGTTATCTAGGTGAAAAGGTTTGAGTTTGTCTAAACATTTTCATATATTTCAGTATATGCCAGTATGGTTTGTTTTCAAAATACTCTTTTACAAGTTCTCAGGTGCGAATTCATGATAAATAAATGGAAATGCACAAGAACTGTCTGAAAACCATTTAGTATTTGCTCTGCCACTTGTTTGAATAATTCTTGGGTAGTTTAGAGGGATCAAAATCACAGTATAAATGCTAAAAATAGATACATGGAAAATATAAACTTCAAGAAATAATATTTTTGTAAAGGGAGAAAAGATGAAAGGTAAGAAACCACTAACTTAACAAGTATGCAGATTTTGGATTTTAAAGGCAAATTCACAAATCAGTGAGATTACCTTTTGTGTATTCCCTCTGGGTAATAAGACGCATTTTTGAACCTCCCAAATCTGCCTTTCCACCCTTGCATTTTCAAAGAGAAAGTCTTCCCTGGGTTCTGTTTAATCCTGGTAGGATTAAACCCAAGATGCCAAGAGCAAAGCCTTTTTGGCAGTTTGGTCTGTTCGCCTACTGCAAAGTGTGTCTGACAGTAGTTTGGGAGGTCTGAACAGTGGGGCGGGAGCATGGATAACTTTGAAGGATGAACATGGAAGGGAGGTGACACTAGAAAGTGTTTGAGGGAGGAAGGAGATAGTTTTGAGAGCTGTCAATGAAAGTGTTACTAGAAGAAGCTTGAGGAGAGAGACTCAAGGCTAAATAATGGCACTGGCATGAAAAACTGAGAAAGGGAAGAGAAGCAGGGCTGATGCAAGGATGACTTTAAGGGAATGGTCAGAGGAGTTCAACCTTGAGTGGTACAAGAAGAAAAAAGTAAAAAGAAATATGATTATCTTGGTCTTGCTTGTTTTTTCTCTCCCTCTCTGCTTCTTGTTTTCATCCTGTTAAGTTCTCGTGCAAAACGTTCTCCCAAGCAGCGCCGACGACATCAGATAAATGGCAGCCCGATTGATGCAGAAAAGGACAGGTTAATCACAACTGACAGTGATGGAACATACAAAAGGCCTCCAGGAGTCAATAACTCTGCATATATTGTATGTATGTCTCTTGAATGACAGGAGTGCTCTGCTAATTGTAATGACAGTTGTGACATTGTGAGGTTTTTGGCCTTCTGGCTATGGTTTCTATAGCTAATTTCAGTCACATGTAGTTAGCATGTTAATCAGAGTGAAACACAGATTTCATTGGCAATCTGTCAGAATTAAGCAGTAAAATTCTGCCAAGTATTCTTTGATAATAAAGAGGCCAAGAACCAAACCTTGTTATCATAAATGCAACTCTGTTATGCAAATAAGAGTGTGCTTGGCATGTTCCACTATATGTTGAACAGTTCCACTGTAGTCCAATTTGCTGGATGTTATTTATTCAGATATTACAGAAAATTTAATCCTTTGCTCTCACAGAGCCGAAGATTCTGTTCCTTTCATGAGAATTTTTCTCATCTTTAAAATGTAAGAATTAATTATTAATGAAAGAGAAATATGTCTTTTTACTGTGCAGTAACTTGAAACAATTCTAGTACAATGTCTTGAAAATTAATTTTGTTTCCTGTCTAAAGCAGGCAAAGACACTGGAGAATGCTTCTGTTCAATCATACTCGTGTCACAAACTGTAATTAGACATCTTTAGCCACTTCTAAGCAGATTTTTCTAAGCCTAGAACTAATGTTGGAAACTCATGGACAGTTTTGATCTTGAAAGATAGTTTAGTATCTTCAAGAATTTCACTATTAGCTGCATATGCAGTCAAGTGATGTAGATTTTTATGGTTTTCCTCTGCCTTTCACACAAGAGTGTGATGATTTTAATATGCTGCAGCAGAATGAATTATCATCTGAGGCTGTATAATTAAGATGTGTCACACAGAAATCTTATCCATTCTGGCTTCTGTAGCAAGACAGTATTCAGAATGCTGAGTTCCTGATGAAGTCGAGGCTTTTGCATCTTGGTGACTGATTTTTCAGTGTACATGCAGTGATAAGAGTGAGCTTAGATAATAAGTCTGCTGCTGCAAAGCTTGTTTAATTTTCTGTTACTGAGGAACATCAAGCCCATGTGGTAAGAGCCTGGATAGCAACAGCATGCCTCAGGTATTGCTGCTATGAAGCACTTGCATGAGTCCCATTTAGGTGATGCACTCAAGTTCAAGTTCCATGTGGATAACTACTTAGTTCTTTAACAGATCGCTTTATGTTTTTTTTTTAATAATTCCTTAATATTACTGCTGATATGGTCAGTTGTTAGCTAAAGGCTGAATTAATTTATTGGAACTGCAAAAGCAGAGAAGTCCAAGATGTAGACAAAGCTGATTTCTTTCTTCCGGGTGGAGTAAGCGCTCTGCATGACTTCATTACATGCTTGCAAACCACAAGATTTCTATTGTAGCTGAGTTACTCCTGCACAAAGCTCTGCTGCCTCACCCAAAATCAGTCTTTCAGATCACACTGAAGGACGTGTTTGAACAGATGATATCATGAATGTGCATACAGAAGTGAAGGTAAGGGGCAGGTTTTGTCCAGCACCAGCATTTGTGCCATTTATTTTGCTGCGGTTCTGGCAAAGAAAATACTGCTGAGACTTAAGGCCAACAGGAGCTTGGAAGCTGATTGTTCAGATCTTTTCTTTGGCCGCTCTTCACCTTCTTTCCATTTCCTCCAGTCTGATCCAGACTTGCCTCCTGAACCTCAGACATCATCTTCGGCTGACGTGGGGAAGTTCCCTGGCTTGCCTTCCCACCCAGTCTCCCAGTATGTCCCACCTCAGCCATCCATTGAAGAGGCTCGGCAAACCATGCACTCGCTCCTGGATGATGCTTTTGCACTGGTGGCTCCTAGTAGCCAAGCAGCCAATTCCACAGCCATCACACCACCCGGGGTCTCCGCAGGACAGCCGGTAAGCAGCACTCCTGCTCCAGCAGGGAGGGCAACCACATGCATCCAGTGGGGATCACCTTATGGCCCAACTTGGGCAGTAAACAAAGCATTTAATGTAAGTGATGCCATTTCAAAGGCTTTTCTGGGCAAGTAATTGGTACCAGTTGAGCTGTGGTCACTGCTAATGTGCCTTTGCTGACAGGACTTAGCAAAAATGTAGAACAGTTCCTGGAACAAGGAGAATTCAGAGATTACCATCATATGATGGTGAACTTGTTTTTTAAGCCTTTTGGATTCTTGTCCCTTTTCCCATCCCAACCACAGGAAAAGATAGGGGTTCTCCTACTTCAGAATATCTTTTCTGTTCTTCTCAGTTATGATCTTTCACAGGTCAGTCTGTTATATCCAGTAGTAAAACTTGATTTATTTTTTTTTTAAATATATGTGCTATTTTGTATTTTTATGGAAAAAGAATGTGTTTGGCTTAGGCCATATTTTTCAGCAGGGTATCCAAATAGGATAAGGAAGCAGTATTTCTGTGTATGATTTTTTTGCATGTTTTGGAGCACTGAAACACACAGATAATTTTTTTGGTCATCTTGAGTACCACACCTACCTAGTAGAAATTTTTGTAATCCCTTCAGACTGTTGAGTCCTGTGGTTTCTCTCCTGCAGTCTGATGCTGGATGAGGTATAAAGAGATTTCCAGGTCCAAAGCTTTGCTTGCTGAACGTTTTAAGCTAAATAGACATTGAAGCAGCCCTTAATATTCTGCAGATGAGGGAAAAGTATTTTCGAAAGATTTTTAAGTTAGGAGTCTGATCAGACAGAAGAGTCTGCTAATCTGCTGTAGCAGTGATTCCCAGATCATCTCATGCTGCTGATTATTCACAAAATAAGCTCTTATGGTTGCAATCAAGTCACACATAGAGGCCTAATGATCTCTGCCATTCAACACTTAAAAGGCTGACAGTGGACTTCCCAGGGTATGAATTTTGAGTTTAATTTCCTTTTTTTATTCTTCTGACAGAGATATGTAGAATTTGGAATGACTCCACCAACAGCACCAGGTCTCCTACCAAGGTAGCTTTTTACTGATAAACTTACCATGTATTGTTTTCGTTGCAATTCCTCCGGATTTCCTACTGGCACTAGTATATTATTATGAAAAAGTACTGCATAAACGAGAAGTAATGAATGACGTATGCATGCTGTATGGAATCCAAGCCTCCATTTAAAAGAAATGTGTTTCTAGCCCTTTGGCTATAGAGATATCCTTCCAAATACTGAGTAAACCACTGAGTTTCTGCTTGTAGAGAGCCTTAAACAGTTACTCAGATGCATGTAGTTCTCCCAGGACTCTCACTTTCATCTTGTTTCTGTAGCCTCAGGGCCACACTCACTTGCAAAAGCTTGCAGATGACTAATAGAGTAATTCTATTTTTAACCAAGTTGAGAACAAATTACAGCACATGGTGACCCTCATAGAGAAAGCCTGCTTTGCAGGTCTATTATTATAAAAGGAGAGGGGAATAAGTTTTCCATCTTCTCCTGGCCTTGCCATGGGAGAATGATATAGTGATGAAAAGAGTTGTCTGGGTGACTGCTGGTTCCAGGTTTGGTGTCTGTGCTTTAACTGCACATGAAGTTGGACTCTTAAGTCATGGTACCCACTGTGGTCACTCTTGTCGCAGCCAAGGTGGTAAAAATTTGGCCTTGTGCTATTCTCTCATTACCTTCTTACAGCTCACTGTGTGAGATGAAATCCCATGGTATCAATGTCATTCATTAGGTTTCACTTGAAGTCTTCACTGCCTTGGAAACTTGGAAACTAATGGAAATTTTCCTTTAATATTTGTTCTGCATCCTGATTTCAAAGGGACCAACTAGAAAAGGCAGAGTCTCTAAGCACATTTTCTCGACTCAAGGGAACAGTTTACATGTGCATGGAGCATACATGAAATGGCACACAGTATGACATGCAGTGTATTTTTTTGTTATTTAGATTTTCTTGAAGATTATGAATTTTGAGACTCACAACAGAAAGCATGAGCAATTCTTTGTTATTGAGAATTTTCTCTTTGTTGGTCTTTTACACACTCAGAGGAAATGTAATCAATTACTTATGAAAATGCTGTAGCCCATGTTAATACATCTGGGCAAGATAGTGTCTTTGCAATATACTTTTTGTTAAAAAGTTTATCAAACTTTGACAGACAGTTTGGATTTCTGTAAATTACAAATTAATGGCATCATTATTAATAGCTCCAATGCTGGCTCTGCCAGTGCCAGCAGATGAAGTTGGCAATCTGCAAGGTTGTTTGCTTTAAGAGGAAGAATGCTTTTAATTCTTCTTTCAAATAAAAGGCTTCCTATGGTTTGACCAATAGAGAACAAGGAAAGAGTTTTCATGGCTGGGGAGAGGGCATTAGGCTTAAATTCAGGAGATGCTGATAAACAACTTGGTAGAGACAGTGCACCAACTGGGTGAAGGAAAAATAACCTTAGGTCAGTATGATTGGGTGCTGTGTATCGATGTCATAGTTCATTGGTTTAAATATTCAATGCATGGAATAGTAGTTGTGTGATTTCTCTGTACAAATGCAGTCAGCATCTTTAATGGGGTGAAACTACCTTGGTTAAAAAAAATTAAATAAAAAGTACCTAGGTCACATAACTGTCTAGGCAGACATAGAGGCACAGTGAACAAATTTTACCAGAAAATGAACATTTTATCATTCAGCAAAAATAGAGGTACTTAGCAGCAGCAGATTCATAGTGTTAAATTGATTATTTGGGGGGCTGTATCCTCCCACTTACTTAAATTACTGGAGATTAATAAGTACTCTTGAGAAAATATTTTCATTAGACAATATTAAAAAATTGTAGTAATTTATCAGGTACAAGATTCCAGCTCAGCACTGACAGTGTAAAGGGCCAGATGATCGTGTACTTTCCTGAGATGACCAGTGCAAGTCTGAAGTATGGGAAACATTCATAAGAAACTTTCATTTTAGTATACACTGCATCTCTTCATATGTGTTAATGACAGCTTTGATTAGTTTGATGAATTTGGAGAGCAAAGTTTTGAAAATTTCCTGAAAAATTATCAAAACACTCAATGAAACAATAATTGTTCATGAAATACACATGTAATGCACCAAAGCTATGTGCCCAGAAAATCTTGAGTAAGAGTCAGATTTGTTGCTAAGGTAAGCAGCTACATCACCACTCTTTCTTATTTTTCTTCTTCTTTTGATTAATTCCATTGAAGATGCATTTTCCCCAAGGGGAGGGCAAGATCTGTGAACCCTTTCCTCTGCATTGAGTGACTCCAACATGTGAAAAACACTTGTATGAAATTTTGTTAGATTTTCTGACTTCTTTTCCTGTGGAGTACGGAACATGAAGGAGGAATTATCAGATTTAATAGTTTTCTTTAACATTTAAGGTTAAAATTTATATTAAGAGGCATCATAAATAGCTGTTGTATGAGGAACACCTGCTTCTGATGAAACAATTCACTTATTTTAAGCTTGGCTCTTTTTCCACAGGCAGAACTTTGGGCCAGGCTTTCTTCAACCTGCAGAGTTAATGCACCCAGACCAGCAGCCACCTGAGGTTCAATATTCCTCCAGAGGGATATACTCAGAGGAAGTGCCATCAGTAGCACGGCCACGACCAGTTGGAAGCACTGCAGGTACACTTCAGTTAAGTTGAATATGCTTGAAAATAACTGATCCTTTTCCATATCTACACTTACAATGAAGTCAGCATTGAGACATCATTCTCCTTCGGCTTGAAATGTGGTCCTTGTCTTCACTGCCAAAAAAATGTGCTGACAAAGTGAGGTTAACTTCACATTCACAGGACCTTGCAGAAAAATGCAATGCTTTGCCATCTTCTTAGTATCTTACAAGCACTGGCTATTACACATTATATTTTCAAAATACTCCTTTCTCTAAGAATGGAAAATTGTTTTAGAGCATACACTGTATGTGAACTTTCCACTATTGACTATTATTTTTGTACTAAATGAACTAACTGATACACCTCAAATCAGCCTGCTAAATAACAATTTAAAAAATATTTTTCTGCATTTTTATTTCTCATTTCTTGCCTTAGAAATGTATGCATAAAACCAGGATCTTGTAGCTTCTAATGATGCTATCTACTGCTCCCATATGAAATCATCTTCCCTAATTTGGTTGTGAGATAATTTCTGTAGTACTCATCAATGCTATCATGAATGAGATTCTAACATGGCAGTTAAGCAGCAAACACTGATTATGAGAATAAAATATTCTATTCTTATGCAAATGCCATGGTTAATTCTCTACCAGAGAAACCTTTTCTTCCTAGGGAGTTGAAGAAGACTGGAAATCTGATCGTGTACTCATGTCAGACTCCTAGTTTTGATAGCTGCTATCCTCTCCCTGTAAATGTTAAATGAACGAGAATGACAGGGATGTAGTGACTGTTAGAGTTTCATGTTGGTTACTTTGTTGTCTGATTCACACTGTTCTCTAAATGTTTATGAATATTCTGCTTTAAAATTTAAAGTAATTCAGATGATTAGTTTTTGTCCTTCAGCATCATTACATGCAAATATGAAACTTCTCAAATACTGGCTTTTTTTGAGAGGAAAATATGAAAGTGACCTAACTGTCTGTCACATAAATCATACTGTTGTTTTGGTCTTTCTCCTCCCTTTTTGTACATACACAGTTTCCTGTTATGTATCTGTGGGTTTATTAAATGTGTTTCATTTCTAATGAATAATAAAAAAAGAATTTGTTTCCCTGTGGGAGGAAGTTCAGGAAAAAAGGAAAGCTAGCATGTTGTTATGTGTCTCTTGCAATTAACGGTGGTGACTAACCTTGCATGTGTTTGGAATGAGAGGGAGGGGAGGGAAAGGGGAAAGGAGGAGGTTAGCTTTCAGGTTGAAATGAGATACAGTGTGTTCTGACCTTCTCGTTAGTCAGCAACAGCATCGCTTAATATTTAACCACAAAGCAAAGCTGGAAGTGCCAGACTCTTACATAGTCATGTGTAGGCTTCTTCTGAGAGGTAGAACAGAAAGTGGTCTGAAGAGTTAGGGTCTTGCCAGCATCATGCAAGTAAGGTGTACCACAGGAGCAAATATCTTCTCTCTGCTGATAAGTAATTTACATAGAGACATTGCCAGGGCTTTCAGAAAACATTGTTTGGAAAAGGCTGGCATATTTTTGGAATGAAGTGTAGTCTGTGTCTGAGATGCATGTATCTCAACCTCTTCTTCTAGTGCAGTGGCAATGGAAGGCATCACTCACAAATGAACTGCACAAAATGCATGTAACTTTTCCTTCTTTATTCTCCACTGACAGCCTTCTTTCTGCTGATTTTTTATTAATTGCACAGAAACAGAGCTCCACTTTCTTCTTTTCTCCAGCTTCCAACAAAGTTTTATGTTGTCATTTGTCTGCCCTACAAACTTGACTGTGTATAAAAGATAAAAAAACAATATTTGCTTTTAAGGTTCTCAGATACAGCACCTCACTCAGGTGGGAATTGCTAGCAGGATCGGAGGTCAACAAGTGGAGATCCCCTCAGGCAGAGCAGGGCATGGCCAGCCGGGGGGGCCAGGGTGGCCCCAGTACCGTGGAGAGGATGAATATGCTAGGAGAGATGCAGTGAGTACTGTGTTACACATTTGCATAGTTTCCGAAGTAGTGATATGTTCGGGGTTTTGTTTTGGTTTTTTTTTTTTTCCCCTGCATTACTGTTTTGGAACTTTCTCCCTCTGGAATACTTTCACTTGCTTCTCTGACATTCTTTGCTTTGCTCTTCAAATGCTCATTAGCTCTTCTAACTTTTGCTTGATGTTCTTTCATCTCTGCTTCTCTCCAACTCCTTTCTCTCACTTTACTGTAAACCCCTTTTCTTTTTTTTTTCTCACTTGAGGCCTTCACCCATTAATTGCAGTTCACCCAGTTCTAATTCTGAGCTCCAGCAGAAGTGGATACAGCTTTCTAATTTCTTCTTAGAAACATGCCTCTGTATTTTGAGAACACTCTAAGTAGAAAGCACTGAATTAAATTGTCTCAGACTACCATCTTACTTTGTATTGGTATAGTTCTTTTGTCTTCTCTATTAGTGTGCAACAACACGAGTCAGGGCAATTGAATGAGGTCAGTAACTGCACAAAGCAGTAGAGGTGTTTTTAAACAGGTTATTTTCCAAGCCTCATTCAGCAGGATGTGGTAAATAAGTATGTACTCTTTTGCCAGTATTGCCAAGGCAGCCATCGTTGTTTTGTGTTCTTGGCAATGGTGCTTCTAGAGGTTGATGGGTTTGACTCAACCAGATGTGTGAGATTGAAGGTAGTATATGGCCTTTCAGAAAGGATACAGTTGCCTGCTACCACTCTGTGCTTGATGTACTTACGTTATGAAGCAGACTGACCCGTGACAACTTTATTGCAGTACTTTTGAGAGTGACAGCTTTATGCTCCTTCTTTTGCTCCTTTCCTAAACATTAAACATTTGCTTAATCATTTTTCTGATTTCTTCCTAGAAGGAGGAAGGAAGGGTCTCCTTCTCTTGCATACTTAGGACAATATGTGTTCATACGGCTTGAAGTTGCTTTGCAGTATTGCATGATCTTGAAATTACATAAAGAAGATGGAACAGGATGGGCCTCATCTTTTTATTTTAGTGAGCTGCTGCCACTCCAAATGATATTGAAAGGAGCAGCCTGAAGCTTTCGAGATCTGTGCACACTAGAGACAAACTATTTAGACTCTTCAAAAACTTCAAGTTTCAAAGCTAAAATATGTATTTGTCTAACTTAACTTGCTATCTGTGCTTGGAACTGAATGCAAGAACATCATAATTTCAGTTTACATCTAAAAAAAGCACTTGCATGAGAGATCTTATTGTCTCTCCTGTTCCATTTGCAGAAGCATCTCTAGGTTACCATTCATTGCCTCTTCTTACAACGCGTCTGTCTTTTCTGAAAATTACTCTATTTTTTCCTAGATCTGTTGACTTTGTTCTCAAATACATGTTGATCCATTAATTTCTTATTATTTTATTACTTGAATACTAACATATAACTGAATTAAATTAACCATTATCTGACATGATATGTAAACAATTGGTTACCTCAGTTTCCTGTACAGCATTTGAAGAATCATGGCCCAATTCAGTGTGATTTAGTTGCAGTCTGAAGCTTCATGTCACTTCAGTCCCAATTGACTTTGTTTTAATTAATCAATTTGAAAACTTGCTGGGCCTTGACAGAACTTCCTGCTCACTCGTTGCTGCAGTTCATGTGTTACTGCAATGTGACTTTTTTCAGTTTTGGTTATGTTTTTTAAATAAAGCAAAAGGAGGAAATCCTGGACTAAAAATAACTGAGTATGGCCTCATTTAGTTGTAGGAGAGCTCACCTAGTACCTGCACTTTCTTTTTCCTATGAAGAATTCTTTTTTTTTTTTTGCAAAGTGTTATTCCAGTTTTAAGGAACACAAGCTCTCATCTTGTAATTTCTTTAGTTAAATAATTACCTTCAGAGTTTCGATTCCTTCACTAGAACAAAGCTCTAATTTTGTCTTTCCTCCTTTTTGAAAAGAGGATTTACTCAATGACAGTTATCTTCCTTATGTGGCAGTATGCAACTGATCTTTGCCAACAGTCTTACTATTCCCTCATTCTGAGCAACTTTCTAAAATTAAAATCTGCCTTTAGGAATTAAGATCTAGAGTGCTTCTCTCACCCACAAAACTGAGGCATTTGCATTTGTGTTCTTGAAATAGCCCCCGTTCTCATGGTATCCTCATGTATTATTCCCTCAGCCAACACCTGATTTTCTGCTGGAATATGACCTCTCACTTGTATCTCCAAAGCCAGTGTGCAGGTTACCATCAATTCACCTTAATTCTACATCTAGAAGGCCTGGGCAAGCAGGATGATTACAGCATTTCCTTAGGTGGCTCAGAATAGAGTGCTGAGAAAGTGGTCATTTGAGCAGTAGAACAAATGAAGTCCAGATCCTTACAGATGTGTGTGGTGTCTTGCATCTCTCTGTCTTCCTTTGACCACCTGGAATCACCTCCTATCCATCTAAAAACCTCTGTAGCTCTCCAGTCTTCTCCAGGGTTCCAGTGTTTTCACTAAGTCATCCCTATCCTTTTACTCTATTTTTATGCTCTGGCTGCTCATTGTAGTAGCTCTAGACAATCTTGCCATTCCTCAAGTTGTCTGATGTCCCCTGGCTATCCCCTATGAGATGTATTCTGTCTGACAGGTCCAGCTAAGCACAGCCTAACCTGGCCCTCCTGCCACTCACAAGCAGATTCAATGATATCACAAATCAGGTTATCTCTATTTAGCTACCTTTTTTTGTGGATTTCGTCATACATATCTCTTAATACATATACATATGTATGTGTATCTATGTATTTATAGATCCAGCTCAGTTGAAACTGGCAACAGAGATCAACACTTATTAAAGGGAGAGTAACAAATTCATAATGTGATCTCGTAATCTTCATTACTTGAGAGGGAAGAATCAATAAAGATATTTTTTGTCATTTTTTATTATTTATAGAGAAGTTTCTATATAGAGAAGTTTCTATATAAAAATTTACATGCTATATAAAGATATCAAGTGTTACATATATAATTACTATGTATCAATGTGTATTTCTGTTAGTAAAGAAATTTAAAAGTAAAAAAAAAAAAACAAAAAAAAAACAACAGCAAAAACTATTGCAGCCTTTTTACCCTCCTTATTTTGCTGTTGTAGTTTAGCACAGTTTAAGTTTCTTAACCCATATGGTTTTGAAAGTTTTCAGACCGATCTAATTCTGATGTTATATATGAGATTGCAGATATAGACATTCTTTTTTACTGAGATATTTTAAAAATCTTTGATAGCCTTAATGTTAAAAAAACCAGCTACTGTAACTATCAAATGTGCTTCCAAACTTGCCCTAAGAAACCATTCTTATGGTGCTAATTCAGTGCAGTCTGAGTTAGGAGCTGTATCACATAATGCATTTTAATGTGAAAGTAACCTGACTATAATTTAGATTGCTGTTTAGACTCATGTGTCAAGGAATGTTTGCTTTTAATATTTTTTTATGTCTCTTATTTCTTCTTAATGTTTTTGTATTTCTCTTCTATAAACCCAGAGGTTACTTGTCAGGTTTGCTAACTCTAGACTGCATGTATGAATTAAGTTTCAGGCTTCATTGCTAAAAAATAATTCTGAACAATCAAGAGAGCCATTCATTCATTTCTGACATTAAAATCACCTCCCTTTTGTAAGAAGTAAGGCAGGATGTTACTTGAAAATCTTCTTTACCTATCATTCTTCTGTTAAATCCTCTTTCCCTCTTAATCTCTCTCCCCAAATTAACTGTGTAAATGATGAGTGCAGTCCATGAACTGTGCAAGACAGACTCTATTATTAGTTCTATAGTTTATTAGTTTTAGTTATTATTATTAGTTGTAGTATATATAGTTCTACTTTATACAAAAATTATTTAGATTTTATTTATATGATGAGAGATGTTAAGGAACATACTCATGCATTTTTTGTGTTCCTTGCATATTGCTGCCACAATCATTCTTACGTTCCCCATATCCTTCCCAGCCTCTGCTTTGTAAACCCTTCATTCCCCTCCTCCCCAAATCCTCTTCTAGCTGACCTTGCTGTCCTTTCATCCCTCATCAGATTGCTCTCTCTGCTACTACTTACAGCTTATCCATGGAGAAAGATAGTGCTCCCTCAATCATGCTAAGCTTGATCTGAACTTGCTGCAGCAAGGGGCTCCTCATCCCCAGTGCAGACCTTTTGAAAGGGGATTACTCTGTTTTACTCCCAGTTGTGCCTTCAGCAGCGTGTGTTCAAGGCCTTTGTATCCAGTGTTTTCTTCTTGCTGTGTCTCTTGTCTTCAGCTATACGAGGCAAGATGAGATGCTTGCTTTGGGGATGCCAGCTGGAATTTAGATTTTTGAAATGTACCTCATTTGTGTCCATACTCGGAGTCAGTGCAGTCACGTGGTGTACTGTAAATTCATGTTTTGTTTTAGTGTAAGCAGATTTTTTTTCCAGATGGCAAGCCTATAAACTCAGGCTTTTGTTTTGTTTCTCTTTTGTTTTGTTAAAATTGTATGTTACTGAACAAATGCAGAATTAGCCCCTTTCTACCCCGAAACAGTGATTGTCCCTAACTGGGGATAGTGTTTCTCAGATATGTAAAACAGCTGTTGAGTACAGAACAACCTAATCTTTTTTATTTTAGTAATTTTCTCCTGATGCTTCTTCAGTTGACACGTTTTCTGGGCACTGGTCAGTCACAGAGTGCTCACAGGTGTACAGTAACAGGCAAGCCAGACAGAAAAGGGGAAGGTGAAAGCCGTAGTATCTCTGTGTATAGATAGTATGAAAAAATGGCAACTGGGAAAAGAATGATTTGCCTGTTGTCCTTTAGGAAGGTGATGAAAAGGCAAGGAAGGAGAAGCCAATTCTGTTGACTTCCAGTTCTGTTTTTTTTCTTCCTGCCACCCTCCATTTAAGTCTGTAAACACTAGTACCATAGAGTAGAAGGAGGATAAGACTTTTTAATGGATACTCAGAAAGATTTTAAAAAACCCTGAATTTGGGACAGTCCAGCAATTTTCTGTATATTCACTTTGTGCCCCATAAGAGGAATTACTCATTCATACAAGAGAAGAACAGTGGCAGCAGATAGAAGCATCTCCATGCTGCTTTTCCCCCTGTTCTTTGCCTCTTTTGCTTTCTTGTCTTTTCTGGGATTATCAACTTTGTTCAGAAAGTACAATAATGCTTTTTACCTTTTTCCAGACACATATGCATGGACACCAAGAATATTCCTCCTCACCAGTATTCCAGATGCCGAGGACTTCAGCCAGGCAGCCTTCAGCACCCCCTGCTCAGCTTCCACACAACAACCTTCAGGGCCAGGGCCATTGCTACACCACCAGTTCCACTGAGGACCTCCAGCCAGGTCACTCTTCAGCCTCTCTTATCAAAGCAATTAGAGAAGAACTCCTACGACTTTCTCAGAAACAGACAACAGTGCAGAACTTCCATAGTTGATTTAGCATTCCCTTGCAAATCTGCCAGGTATCTGCTTCCTATGGAAGCAAAGACTTAGAGGAAATCAGCAATTGTTCTCTCAAAAGAATGAACTTTCACAGCTCTGTTGACAATACTCTGGAAAAAAAAAAATGAAAAAGGCAGAAAAATGAGGATAGTGAAGAGATACAGGAGACAGAGGGAAAATCATCAGTGTCAACACAAGTCATATTACTTAATCTGCTGATATTACGGTGCTCCTCTTCTCTCTCTACCCTCATTTAGTCTAACAGATAAATAAAACCTTAGGTCACAAAGTCAATACTCCAGCAACCAAGAAATCACAGGAACAAACTCTTAAGTATTATAGACCCCTTTTTGTAAGGAAGTAGGTGAAGGTTTGAATAAACTGAGATGACATTTTGCAAGAAATTACAAGTACTCTGATCTCTCCAGTGCTTATGGGGAACTGGTCTGTGTTGCTGTTCAGCAAGAGTATAAACTGCATCAGCTCAAGGGAGTTAAAGGTGTGATCCCACACAGGAATCACTTTGGTTGTAAGGAACAATGGGACTACTTAGAAAAATGGTCTTTGAGCTACTTGTAACAAACTGGAACAATAATAGTTATAGCTCTGTGCTTCCGAATGGAGCTACCCTCTGCACTCTTCCTTGTTTTCCTTCTGGTGCTGAAGCTTCAAGTGTTCCTTCATCTTCAATGTTTGCAAAGTGAAACATTGGCCTTGTATAAGAAAATATCTGTAGACTTATTCAGGCTGGAAGAGCAATGCAAAGCATCCAAACAGAAGGGGCTTGGTATTTATTTTGTTTAAAAATTATTGAAAACTGGGAGAAGAAAACTTAGCCACAGTTGAATTTGGAGAAATGTGTATGTGTATCTTTGAAAAATACATTTACATAATCTTGCTCTTGCAAGGACCAGTGATAAAATGTTGCCACTCTGTAGTTTGCTTTGTGGACAGAAACAAATCCAGCCTGACTGGTACAGGGTCACCAGCATTACATTATAAATTGATGTCCTAAATCATTGCTTATGTTTGGATCTGAATAATTTTAGTGAAAGTCAGTGACAGTTTAGAGCATTAACATAGGCTTAGATTTGCGGTTTTGAGACAGTTTCTATATTTATACTTGTTTCCACTGTCTCTCTGGACAGAAGGTAAGCATTAGCTCCATGGGAAGAATGAATGGTACATGCCATGGAACTGTATGTCGCTGTTTTTTCCAGAGTTTTAATTTAATATTAGCTACGAATTTACTAATATTTGGCCACTGCATACCTGTAACTGACATAATACATACAAAAATTTTACTTAAGTCATGATTTGTTGGAGTGTTTTTATTTTCAGATCAGACTGAATTACACCTAAGTGGCACAGAGATAGAGGGTAAGCTCAGTGTTTGTGAGGAGGCTTGGGAGCCTTGCCCTAGAGAAACAAAAAGCAAAACTATTTGATGCCACAGTTTTGGGTATTACCAACACTAGCAGATGGCAGTTATAAAAGGTCTAAGGAAAAGTCATCTGCCAGTGAGATGATGGAGCAATCGATCAGGGTAAGGGCTGCATTTGCATCACTGGGGTAAAAATGGCATTGGTAAAATACAAGTATATGGCACTGGTATGGTGTGGTATATAGTATGTTATAGTGGCTACCAAATCTGTCCCTGGTTCTGGAGCACAGTTCAAGAACTCTGACAAGACTCAGACTGAAATGAAAAACAGGTAGGAGGACACCGTGGAAGAACTCATGGTTCATGAATTATGTAAATAATATTCATTGCCAAAGCCAAAACTAGGAAGCCACTGGCTGCTCATTGATGTAGTAAAAAAGGTGGTATGTTTTCCCTCTTTATTAGGAAGCTTGGTTATATTTCTGTTTACCCATGATCATCAAAAGGCTTTATGAACTTGTTTTTCAGGACTTACTGCAATGAAGCAGTTTAAAATAATTTACAGTTCCCTGGTCAGTACTTAAAGCCCTCATGGGCACTGGTTGAGGTTTGAACAAAGTAAGAACACCAGCATGGTTGTGAAAAGCAGTACCAAAAGGTTGTTGTTTTTAATTTTTTAATCTTTTTGTGTGATAAAATCTAGGATAAACATTAAAAAAAAAAAAAAAAAAAAATGTTTTCTGCCAAGTTTGTAAATATGAGTGTTGCCAATACTTCTGCAAAATGTCAAGTTTTGCAATGTGAAGAGTGTTTTGGGCAATGTTCATCTGGTCTTATTGACAGTGCTGAAGACTGACTGTTCCTAAATGTTCCTATTAAACCCATCTCTTTCATAGTCCACAACTTTCTCCAGCTTGGTTCTGCTGTGAGGTCAGAGGCAAATGTGCTTATAATATTAGCACATTACTGTGACTTCATTTCAAGAAAATGCAGGCTTCTAGAAAGTAAGTTTGTTGTCCGGCTGCTTGTTCCAGCTATTTAAGAAGGAATATGAAGTAAGAGCTTTGAAATTTCGAGGTACTTAAACCATTTCTCCTTTATTTTTGCTAGTGGTTGTAATGATATTATGATATTACATCTTTTTATGTTTGGAAGAATATCCTTTTCCTTTTCAGTCCTAAATATTATGAAGAACATGTAAAGGACAAATAAATACTGGTAAATCAAAGAGGTTTTCTGAAGCTAAAATTCCTCTTAAAAACCTTACAAGTTCGTGGGAAAGGACAGTGAAACAGAAGTCATGGCTGTTTGGAAGTTATATTCTAGAATGGCTGGCAACTTGATCCACCTGTTCAGAAAAAAATGGTATAGCATAGTCTGTATCTTCTTGTATTAAGAAAAGTAAGGCATAAGGCACCAGTTCCAAGGATGGTTTTAACATGGGAGATGCACACTTTACATTTTCCAGTTACTGGAAAAGCTGGGTTTTTCATGTGCTGCAAAGGGACCCTGTGGAATCCACGTGCCAAATCGTGTGTTTCAACTTGGGAATTCAGGGAAAACTATAAGCTTTTGCATCCTCATGTGCTTGAGCACTTTGTCAATTTTTTTTTTTATTATTATTTTTTTGAAACTTGAAGTATCCTGAATTTAAGTATCTGTTAATGAATCTACCAGTAGCTGAAAACACTGATCAGATGAGTAGTTGGTACAGGTACAGAAAGCTGTTACCAACAGTTACAGCCATTTCCATGATGAAACCATCTAATTCATGGAATACTCAGGCTCTTCTCTTTCTTCACAATTTCCCCTGACATTTGTGTTTAGTCTGTGTTTAGTTTGGCATACAGAAGAGCTTGGCAAGATGCGAGCTATGTAATTTAGCTTGGATGGTTTTCTTTTCTTTTCTGTGGCCAAAATGTTGACCTCTAGCCTGTTTCTTTATTATCTTGGGGGCTAAGTGAAATTTTACAATTAAATTTCATACACGCAGTTCAAAACACGGGGCACACTTCAGTACTATAAAATTTTCCCTACCAGGGGAGATTCTAGTATCACATGGTCCTGTCAGTGACTCTGGCCATATAACTCAAGAAAGAAAACCTTGCTTTTAGGATGAGTGAATTGCATAGGTTGTATATTCATACTGTTAAATATGCATACTTGGGAGAAGTAAGTGGAATTTCATGGACCTTTTGCAACATACTGTACAATGTAAGCTATAATGATTTGGAACAGGCTTCATAAATAGAAGCTGGAGAGCAGCATCATCACACAAGATCTATGTATCAGCTCTGCACCCAAAGATGCTGGCCACCTTGGTATCATACACATTTATGCACACATATACATATCACCCACAAGTGCATGTTCCTACTGAGTGCTGAAGCCAGTGTCTTTAAATTAGACCACTGACATCAGGGCTACAGTGTTATCTTAGAAACTGACTGTTTACAGAGATCATAACTTCCCAAAACAGCTGACACTGTTTTGTGTCAGCTCACAGCCTGAAAGCATGTTAGGTGGGTTGCACAAGGAACCCAGTAGTGAGTCCAAGTGAAGTCAGCAGTTGTGTGATGTGCATAGAAGTAGGGAGCTGAACTAATTTTTTAATTCTTGTACTCACCACATTCTCCCCTTTTCCAGCTTTCAAGGAAGAAACAGGCATTTCCCATTCCATGCCTTATCAAGCATTTCTTGGTTAACAGGTGCCTGTCCTTCAGAAAGCTCTGTCTTGGCCAAGGGCTTTGAGGTGTCAGGGTGAAGAACATTTGTGACTTTGAGGTAGGAACATGGTCTGGGACATATTTTTGCAGCAGTGAAGAACTAAATGGATTTAAAAAACCCACATCATCTGACTAGTGTTTTCTAAATATGGACATAAAGCTGAAAATGGATAAGAAGAAAAAAGATGCCAATATGACTGTCAGAAGGCAAAGGACAGCAGCCAGATCTCTGGGACCACCTGTGACAGTGCATTAAAAAGAGAGAGAGAAAACCTTGGGCAGTCTCCCTGCCGTAATTAAAGCTGATTCTGTAACATTGCACACTTCTGTGTAGTCCTTTGCCACTTCCAATGCTGTTCTGTAGAAGTGTGAGGAGCATTTCTTGTAAGAGAAATTCCCAAAAGCAGTTCACCAAGGCTGTAGACTTTCTCCAGGACTGGTTAGATGTGCCTAGAGTAAAGCAGCAGCTTTTAGGTGCTTACATTTGGAAATAAAAATCCAGTTCCCTTTCGTGGGTGGCATCTTTTCCCTATTCCTGTTAGATTTTATTTTAAAATGGACAGGAGACCCTGGTGATGTATTCTACACTCACCAGCCTGCTGTCATTCCTGTGTTCCACTATGTGTAGATCCTAAATACTGAAGAAGCGGTAATTAAGAATGAAAGTTTTTGTCAATGCTGATGAAGCTTTGCTGTAGTTTTATAGTATTTTGGTGTGAGTGCACTTGAGTTCTTGAAAAGTCTGGTACCTCTCTTATGGTTTTCCCTTGAAATGTAGTTTCTATCAGAAGGAGAACTATCCAGCTTTTCTTTGGTATCTCTGACACGTAAGGAAGGCAGAACAATCTCAGCTTGTTCAATAGGGTTGGTGATTCAGATCCAAATGTTGGTCTGTGTTTTGTCCCTGGTAACATCTGCATGACTGCCGCTGAAACCCATTTAGTTGCACATATAATTTGGAAAGAGAATTTATCCTACAAATTCTTTAGTACAGTTTGGGGTGCACTTGGCAAGCTGTGTCTAGTTTTGACATACAAATCCTGGAGTGAGTTACTGACTGAGAGGGAGAAACTTCAGAAGCAAAAAGCCTGTGCAGTTGCACTGCCTTTTTAAAGAGACTTTGCTGGATTAGAGCTTCAGTCCTGAAGGCTGATTGATTAAGACAATTTGCATTAGTACTAGAAAAATACACGTTTCTTTGCACTTCATAGTTTATAGACCTGGAATGTTTTGTCTTGATTTTGTGTTACTTCTTCTTGATACTCTACATTTAAAATGTGTTTTATTTTGTAATGGACACTCCTGTTTAGTTTTGAGTAGTTCTTACACCATAACTGGAAGTTTATGTTTAGGCTGTTACATCTTGCCTTAATTGGAATAAAATGTTGGCACATTTGAACAAATGCTCTGAAGGTTCTTTTCAATCAAATGCTGAGCCTGTGTGGATCCCTGACATGGTGGTTTTCAGGTTTCAGAATTATTGTGATTCTCTTACTGACACAAGTAGAGCAGTTGAAGTGAAATGAGAATTAAGAGAGTAAGAAATAAAAGGTAAATGTTACTGGTTTTTATTTCCAGTTATTATATAATGTACGCAATTCTGAAGAGCTCTGTCTTGTTCCCATGAATACATGTAAGATTTCTGTCCCAAGGCTTTTTGGAAGTTGGTTTCCTCATCCAGGCTCTTTGAACACTTTAGTACTGTGCATGATTTAAAAGCAGATTTTATTTGTTTTTCAGGAAAAAACTTCTTCATTATGTATTTGTTATCTTTTGCTCTTGAAATGCAGATCTGAAAGGGACTTGACTAAAGACATAGGCATTTTTAAAATACTGCAATAGTAACACAAATCAGGAGGCTTTTATCCTTGGATTCAAGGAAAGAATGGTGGATTAACCACTATCAGGAGTAAAGCATAGTTGCCAAACATGAAATTGTTCACGTGTGATGCAGTACAGATGATGTGGGCATCCACAAACTCATGAACCAGTTACTGGTTTTGTTAGTCCATGAAATCATGAATAAAATAGTTTCAGGTAAATTGTCTTGCATTGTGCATAAGAGATTTCCTGTCAAGCTTCTCCATGGGTCAGTTTCATCCTTATGATAGTTTCTGTCTTCTAGCTTGATGGTGGGAGCTTTAAACAAGAACACTTCAAGAATTCAAGATTAAAGGTGTGGAAACACCCATACAGAGGATTTGGAGGTGTGAGGACAAGTGTTTACATTAGTGCTCCATTCTCCTGTACTTCGCTGCCACGTGGAAGAAAATTTGCTAGGACACTGGAAACAACACGTTTGCTCTTGCAGAGTAGAACCACAAAGAAGATAAGATGTGTTTGTCACTTCCAGCAGACAGCCCCTCATTTCTCCCTGGGAGCAAAGAGCACCATTCCCTGCAGCTTTGCACTGAAGAAGTATTCAGCATTAGTTCCAAAGAGCACTATTTAGTCTTTTTTAAGGATGAACTAATGTCTCTTACCTAATATTATCACACATCTGTATTAGGTGTTTATCATAGCTCAGCTAAAGCATGGTGATTTCTTCATATATTTGAGCCCAGAGGGTTGAATTAGAATTGAATGTTGTTGGGCTGATCTGGTTTAAATATATATTATCTTGAATTGCCACGAAGGGGAAACAGCCTAGCAGAGATGGCTTTGCAGGTATCTCCCTTCTCTTCTCCTGTTTAGACAAAACAGACTAACTTTTTCTCCACAAATTGTCACTGAAAAATTAACTTGGATGGATGTTTATAGTCATGTGATCTGGAAACCACAAGCCCAGAAATGTGGTTCTGGTTCTCCCAGTGACTCACCAACCACAGCTCTGTATGTTGGTACCACTTTGTCTTTATGATCAGATAAATCAGAGAGATTGGAAAAGCCATAGATAGATATAAAGAGTCTTAATAAAAGCAACCAAATGAAGAGAAATCATCAGAAGAGGCAGAACTCACAGTAATATCACTGGTTGGGGGTCAGTTTGATTTCCAGTTCCACACTGGAAAGAGAAAAGAAGGAAAGGTTGAGGCAAGTCTTTGTGGGGAATAATGGGAAGAAACCTAATGTATTGAGTAAAGAGATAATAATAAATGTAAAACTGAAATGTCTGGAGGATGGGGCCCTCAAAGAGTGCAGAGGCAGAGAGGCAGCAGAAAGTTTAACTAGGTCTCAGGGATTAGAGAAAAGTCTTCTATATACTTGTTTAAAACAAAAACACACCAAAAAAACCCACAAAAAAAACAACCAAAAAAAGCCATCTGAAATTTTAAGGGTGATTCCCTGTGTTTCAGGTGGCACAAACTCAGTAGTGAATATGTAAAGTGTATGGATAATACAATCAATGGGAAAGAGAAGGGTAGGGGAAAACCAGAGTAATTGTAATTCCAAGGGAAAAATTGAAAATAAAAGGTAGTAGAAGGGTATTATTGCATGAAACTATCTACAGAGGATTAATTTCACAATGCCAGAGGGTTCAGCTCTGTGTCAGCAGGATGCTGTGTTTCACCTGTGAGCTGGGCAAAGGAGGGGAAGGGAGGATTGCAGTTTAGGTTGGATATTAGAAAGAATTTCTTTACGGAGAGGGTGATTAGGCATTGGAATGGGCTGCCCATGGAAGTAGTGGATTCTCTGTCCCTGGAGATATTTAAAAAGAGACTGGATGTGGCACTCAGTGCCATGGTCTAGTAACTGCAGCGGTAGTGGATCAAGGGTTGGACTTGATGATCTCTGAGGTCCCTTCCAACCCAGCTGATTCTATGATTCTATGAAATACCTGCTGCTGGGAGACAGAACTGGACTAAAGAGGCCTTTGAGCCCACCTTGCTGTTGCAACAACACATGGTATCTTTGTTCAAATGATCTTATAAATTGCCCTAAGCTCTTTTGGTTCCTTCAAGTGGCAGCCAAATTGGGATAGGGTGGTAGGAGAGCAGAGGACAACACACCTGGGGAGAGATGGAGTAATTGAGAGATTTGGGAGATGGCACAGCGTGAATGGTGTTAAGCCCAGTGTTGTCCCTAAAAGATGTGAGTAGTAGGTTTAAAGACAGAAAATGTGACTTTTACCACTCATAGTGTCAGGGGGAGAAAATGTAAACTTTTACAGTTAGTTTAGGTCTTTAGCTCCTAAAGCAAAGGGCACCATGATAAGCTGGGTGTGGGATCTGGATCAGAGCTTTGTTGGTCATTTCTACCTTGTGAATGCAGAGAGGCTTTCTGTTTGTAGGGAGAAGTCAGTTCCAGGAGAGTTTTGTCAGCAAGATACAAGGGCTGTAAGCCACTATTTCTGGTAGATGAGCAAAATGATTAACTGAATGCACCTAGATTTCATACTGTCACAATTGTACATCCAAAGTCTGCCTCTTAGAGGTGTATTTTTTTCCAAGCTGTTTGCTGACTTGCGAAACAGTAATGCATTGTTTACTCCATGTTTATTTCCAGGAGTTAATTCCAAAATAGGAGTGGGAAATAAGGTGCATATTTGATTCTGGAGCAGAAACCTGAAGTAAGGTATGAATTCCACAATAGATGCTGGTATCAGCAATACCATAAATGTAAGTGGGATCTTGAGAGGGTAGTTGCTGGAGATAAGCTGGAGGGAGGCTTTAATGATATTTAATGGATACAGATCACCAGTAGAGAAATCTTTCATTTAGGAGTAACTTTTTATGTTTCGTTTCAGTTGATCTCAACCTATGTATGTCTAAGTATGTTTAATACTGATTTATTGTTTTAATAATAGAAATCAAAATGATGCAACTGTCCCAAAGCAAGAAGTTTGACTGCAGTGAGGCAAACCCTCCTGTCTGAATATTTTGATGTAGAATCATTTTTCTACTAATTTAAGTTGAGTAATCCCTCGGCAATAGAAGATTTATCAATATACACCAGTCACTGAGACTCTATCAATATGAGTGTTTATTACTATCTTCCATAAATAGGAACAATTCTGTGCATTAATCCTGGTTTAAATGCTGGTTTAAACCTAATTACCACAATTCACCTTGACTTACTTGGGCAGGTCCAAGCTGTGAATAAATACAACCAAAATTCAGTTCCTACAAAACAGCTCACATATAAACTGTGCTAGAAAATCTAGTTTTCATTTCAAATCAGACCAAGCAGTCCTTAAGATTCTGTAACAGAGTTTTCACTGGTACCAGTGAATAGACTTTAAAATACCATATGTTAGTGTGTGAGGAGGACTCAGAATAATCAACAAGTTACAGCTGTTTACTGATGTAATGTGGTGTTGTGGAGGGACTATTTGACCCAGTTATGATTAGCAACAGTTCAAGATTTAACTCAAGATTTTAATTGAAGGGTTGAATTTGAGCTGCACTTAATCATTAACCAATATGCTAACAATTATATATAAGGATATGTTACCATTAAAACAGCAACTTGCTTACAGGTTTGAGGATGACAGAAAACACATGAGCTTACTCCAATGTAAACCCTATATACCCTAAATAAAAGGTAACCCTTTTATGTAAACCCTTTATACCCTAAATAGAAGTATATCTGTACATAGGTATAAACACAAAACATACAAATGCACACACAGAGATAGAAATATTTGGATCCAATGAAAGATATATAAGGACACCCACACTTGTGAAAGTAAAGGTGTACATCCAAACAAATAGACAGGTAGAGAAGGGGATGGAAGAGGCTGGCTTATAGTTAAATTTTCCCTCGAGTTCAGAGTAAATACAATGCATTCCTCCGTGGGCTGTAATTGAGACTCGAGGAGAATGACTCCTCCTGGTCTTCTGTCAGCTTTGTCAGCAGAGAGTCCTCAAGGATTTAGTGCCTGGGAGGTGTCCCTGCTCAAGGGAGATGCTGATCACAGCCCACTGCCATCCAGGAGAGCTCAAATAGTCTCACTTAAAATAATTTTTTTGTAGGGTCCAAGTGAATTGACATTTGTCAGGTACCTTTTCCATTTTTTTTCCCACTTCCTAGTACTTTCCATTAGTTGTGGGAACACTGCCAGATTTACAAATAGTTGTATCATCCCCTTTGACCCACAGCCCAGGTACAGATGTACCAGGCTTTCAGGAGGTGATGGATTGTCATTCCCACTCCCAAAGGATAGGGGAGGCAGGCAAATCAGGGGAGTGCCTTAATGCTCTGGTTTCCTGCCTTTCACATTCTATGGACGAACCAGGAGCCTGTCACAAAACAGGGGTGCTTTAAAGCTCTGGTCCTCTGCCTTTTGCCATCCACATTCCTCCTATTTTGACTTGTATCCTGGAGAGGGGGTTATCACATCACACCCTGCACCTGAAGTGCAAGAAAGGCAAGAAGCCTTTCACTCAGAAGGGAAAGGCTGGAGGAGGGGGGGATTGCACTACCATAGTAATGGATCTGCTAACATTGATTCTCCAGAAAACAGCTTTATTTGCCCACTTTCTGTTACAAAGTCAAAGGTTATGTACTGGATCAGCTTAAAGCAGTGTGGTATAGACTGGTAACTGGTCCTTCAGGGTCTCATCACTGCTGATGCTCTCACACGAAAGAATGAACGTGCTCAGGGAACAGGTCTTCTGTGCACTAAGACATATGTGATGGTTGGCAGGGACTTGCCTGCTCCCCACCATGGCAGCTCTGACCTGCTGGGGAGAGCAAAGCCACAGCAGGTATCCTGCTTAGATCTGGCCTCTTTTGGTTGAAGATATTTTCCCTTTCTTATTCGTTTCTTAGGAAATGATTGAAAAGTTTTGTCAGTCCACCTGCACCTCCCTGCTCCCAGGTGCTGCTTGCTTGCTGGTGTGCCTTGCTTCAGGCTGTCAAATATTTGGGTTCATCAGGCCGAAGATTCATCAGCTTGTCTATGCAGAGCAGGATGAGAGTCAGAAACCAGAGGCTCCAGCCAACAGCTGCTGCAATCCACCCATAATCATCCACACCCGTCCGGCAGCACACGGCTGCTTGAGTACAGAAGTTCACGTCTGGTGGCAAAAAAATGAAGTTAGCCAGTGATGGGAGGCCCAGTGTGTTAACAAGTTTTCTTTGCAGGTGAGGCAGTGATTTCACTCTCTGCCCTGTGACCTGTCACTCTGCTTTGGCATCTCTCCCTCAAGCCCCACGCTTAATCTGGGGGATGGCAATTTTTTATTTCATTTAAATGTCTTAAAGACTTGGTCATCCCTTTCTGGCCAAACACCTGAGCCCTCTTTCTGCTGTGCTCACTATTACTGAAATATTTTAAAATACCTACTTAGCATCTGCTCAGTCAGTTTTAGGAAGGCAGTATGATAGAAGTAGCTAGTTAGAATTAAAAATAAACCTGGGGGGAAGAAAGCTTCATGCAAAAGTAAGAGTCTCTAGCAGAGTCACCTTCAGCAGGATCTCTAATAATTTACATGCCCAATACCTCTGCAGGCAGTAGAGGAATGTGTGTTCTCTGCTGGGCTGTTAACAGTGACTTCTTTGTATTTTGCAGTGGTTACAAGTACCACCATGGGAGGATCCCTGTTTTACGTATTTTAAAATGTAGTAATTTTTAACAGTTCTGTATATTCTCTCCTGAACCTTTTACATCTTTTTTGTTTTTGTTTAAAGCGGTTTCATTTCCTAAAGCAAATTAAGGAATATGTCATCAATTTTTTCATTTATGCTGTTATTTAAGGCCATACTTCTTGCATCACAAGAACACAGTGAAAATATTAATCTCTGTGTCTGCATCCTGGGTCTTACAGCAGAAATATCACAGGGATTCTGAAGGACCACAGTATCTTGACCCCTTGGGCTGGAACAGAAGCTAAGCATAAAACTGCAGCACCTAGGAGAGCTGGGTCAGCCAGAACCACCTTGCAGCTACATGCATTGCATATTGACAGGCACAGAGCTTTGCTGCTGCAAAAAGTGGATGCCTCCTGAGCTTGGTGGAGAGCAGCAAGCTTCTTGCATCATTCCAGGGAAAAGGCAAGTGCAGGTGCTGCTCAGTGGTTCTTATTCATAAGCATCAGGCAGGAGCAGGTTCCTGTGTATTGGCCTTCAGTGTACCCAGCAGAACTGTCCTGCATCTTACAGAGCAGCTCCTCTCATAACGAAAGATATTTTGTATGTGTCCAGAAAAGAGAGAGGGATGCCTGCTAGGACATGCTTTGAAGTACATAGGTTCTATAGGTACATATGCTATAATATGGGAAGTGCAGGACTATGGGTGTATTGAACATTTGGGATGAAGGAAGACTTTGGGAGAGCTGAAAGGATCTCAGGTTGCCTGGGACTGTCTGTTTGGGCAAGATCTCTTAAGGTGGGGGAAAGAGGTGCTCATTTTGCTTACAGGCAGGCAGTCTGGCAGGGAGCTTTAGAACACAGAAATTGAATTAGCTCTGAAGTAGTCAATTCCAAGCATTGAGGCATTGGAACAGGCTGCCCAGGGTAGTGATGGAGTCATCATCCCTGGAAGTATTTAGGAGTCACATAGACATTGTACTTAGGGAAATGGCTTATTTAAGAACTTGTCAGTGTTGGCATAACAGTTGGACTCAATGATCTGGGTGGTATTTTCTAAGCAAGGTAATTCTGTGATTCTGTGATATGAGTCCATCTGAAAGTACTCAACATACTACACTGGACACGCCAATGTCTTAGAAATGTGTCCTAGAGTTTCACCTGCAGCTGAATCCTTGGTAACAGTGCATGAAACCAGACAAATCCTTTTCCAGGATGGTATCTCAGTGACCTCTGTAGCCTCATCACCTGACTTTATAGTGGAAGTAATGATTTACAAAGACTTACTAAGACATGGTGCTTCGTACTCAGCTGCAAGCACGGAGCTTGCTGAAACATTGGAGATGTCTTCAGCTGCTGCTAGAAGGAAAGCACAGGAGAAAAGGCAAGTTGGATGAGGAAAGCAATACCGGATATCAGGCATGAAATTCTGAAAGCCTTGTAGATGGGATGGGAACAACTTGGTGGCAGGAAGTTCTTGCCCATAAACCTTGCTGCACCACATTATGTTTCCTCACTCGACTGCTGTCAGCACAGGCCCTGGAGGCCACCTGCTGCAGCACCATCTGTAAGGCACAGTTGGGTCCCTCTGCCTCTGCCTGGCCTGAGACTTTCACTCAGAGCTCAAGTTAACCACTGTCCTTTCCCCAGCTGCAGAGGCAGAACAAACAAAGACTGAAATGAGAGAGAACATTCAGTGTCATGGGGAGTTTCATGGCCAGTGAGCAGTACATCTACCTCTTTTTGCCCTTAGAAAGCCTCAGGAAGCTTTGGCTTTGCTGCAGGTCAGGTGCAGCTGTGCCTGAAACTCATTGACCAGCTCAGACTGGAAAATACAGCAGACAGGAATTAGTAAGGGAAGGATTTGCCACTTTATGCCACTTTCTACCCAGAATCAGAGCACTGTTGCAGTCTAGCATAGCTGTGAGGTTGGTCTCCAGCCCTCTAACTCTGTTCAGGATGTCAGAGGCCAAAACCTTCTTAGACCTCCTAGAGCTCCCCTTGCCCCTCAGCTTCAGGGTGCACCTTGCAGCACTGCAGAATGAGATGCATGGAGAGCTGCAGGATGCCTGCGTGGGGACAGCCCAGGTTGCTGTGGTCCCTGTGGAGCAGCACCAGCATGTGCCAGGCTGAAGGAGGAAGGGAGACAAAGAAATGTCACCTCCTACTATGTGCTACTAGGAATGGTACAGTTCAAGTTCAGCCAGGTGAGGTATCCCATGCTGAAATGGTCCCCTGCAGACATCCATGAAAAGCAGCCTGAAGAGGCTACAGGAGTAAGGGCTCCTCCTGCATGCCCGGTAAGGGCTCCAACATGCTGGTGGTCCACAGACCAGGCAGAGGCTATCAGAGAACTCTTTCCAGACAATTTGTCCCATAGCATTTGTTATTTCAAGGGGTGAAAATCAAGTTCCCTATATGTCTGCAATGCTGCAGGATAGTGCAGCTCTCCTAACTGAACCCTTGCCACCCCAGCCCCCTCTTTGCTGTATATTTTTGCCCTTGCCTGGCTGCAGGAAAATCATTAATCTGCTATTGTTTCCCTGTCCTTTCTCCAGATGCCTTTGGTGAGGAAAAACCAGTGAGAAACAGCACAGAGGTTTTCCACCTCCCTGGCAGCTGGTCCTCCATCCGAGGCTTGCAAATGAGTTTTTACAGGTTTATAGCTCTCTGGGTTCAGCAAGTTTCAAAGGCTCTTGCTCAGTTTTGGGTGGTCAGGGCAGTGTAAGGGCTCCTCCTGCATGCAGATGGAGGGGCTCCAACATGCTGCTGGTCCACAGACCAGGCAGAGGCTATCAGAGAACTCTTTCCAGACAAACCATTGCCCTGAGCTGATGGTGTGTGATAGAGAAAAGCAGTTCCAGCTTGATTTCAGTGAAGACTTCAAAATAATTGTTCAACTTCATTTTCAGCTTGGGAGAACAGAAGAGATCAAGTCCTTTAAACAAACCTTTGTTTTGAGTTTGGTATTTTCCAAGTAACAGCAAATAAACTGAAGCTGTGCTGCAGGACATGTTGTCCTTGGGGTCACCTGCTGCTAACCAGCTCTCCATTTTAACCTGACTGAAGATCAGCAAGACCGGAGTTTTCCTTATGGCCACTGCCACACAGCCAAGTTCCCTTGGGCATCCTGTCCCAAGGAAAGGTCTGAGTACCCATTCCTCTTTCTGACTCTGCTAGGACTTGCTGAATGACCTTGGCCAAGCCCATAATTTGTTTTCTGAGTTAATAAGTACCTCATGGCAGCACTGGGAATTATCATTTAAAAGCTGTGTATAACCTGTGGAAGAAAGTGATGCAGCATACAAAGTGTTGGTTCATGTTTATAGACATTGTATCCCAAAGGACAGGGCTAACCCTGTCAAAGCTAACCCATCTTTGAACAACTGCCAGGTCTTAAATGGTGCTGATGGTGCTGATTTACAAATGAAAACAGTAGCCTGGTGAAAAAACAAGCTTATAGGTCTCATTTACATTTTGTTTTTAGGCAGCTTCTCCAATTAAGGGGGCACAAAGCCAGATTTCCTGAAAAAAGCACCTAATAAGAGCTAAACTGGACTACAGTGAGTCTCTTGGGTGGAATTTCAAATAGTCCCTTGCCTAAGTAAACACTTGAAAGCCAAGTAACTGTGGTCTCCAATCTCCTTGCCATTCAATGAAGCAAGCTGCATCTCAGTCCCATTTACAGTGGATCTGTAAATAGCTGGCAAAAGCAAAGCACATCTCTTCAGAAAGCTGCTGTGATCGATCACATCTAGTAATTCTCATTAGCATTAATCAGTTCCAGCTCTTTCATTTCTTCAGCTGAGACAAGGGAGCGCCCCTTGTTTTTAAAGAACAAATTAGTGTCAGTGGGCAATACATTTAGGTAGGGGGGGCTGGGGGGGGGAGGGGGAAGGGGAAGGAGAAGGAGAAGGAGAAGGAGGAGAAGGAGAAGGAGAAGGAGAAGGAGAAGGAGAAGGAGAAGGAGAAGGAGAAGGAGAAGGAGAAGGAGAAGGAGAAGGAGAAGGAGAAGGAGAAGGAGGGGAAGGCAGGTTGTAGGAACTGGAGCATGAGAGAAGAGAAATACCTGCTGAGCAGGAATAGTGGAGCGTGGTGGTGAAGAAGAACACAACAAAGGCTGCCCAGGGCTCACAGGAGAAGTGCTTCATGCTGAGGGTCCAGCTCCCACCTGAGCAGCTGCACGGCTCAGATCACTGTAGCTCTTGTTCAGCAAACCCTAGGTAAGCTGAGTGTGCAAGGTAGAGAGGGTGGAGCAAAGGAGTTTCCTGCTGCTAGGACATCTTGAACTTTCCTGCCACAACAGGGTAAAGGAAGGGAAGGGCTCCTGTAGGTCAAGCCTGAAGGCTTCTCCCCAGAATCTGCTGCAGCTGGAGGGAGCGAAGGCTTCTGGAGCTGACCCACACAGTCCCAGGCAGATTCTGACTCTGCTTTTGGTCCTGTGAAGATGGTCGAGGAGAGCTGGAAAGAAGCAGAGGCTCAGAGTAGAGAATTTGTCTTCCTGTTTGACTTTGATTTTGCATGTTTGGTGGCTTAACACCCCACCTTGCCCAAAGCTGCCCAGCAGTAATGATTTTTTGGAAGGGCTGCATGTAAGCCTTGGAAACAAGTAGGCTTTGGTCATGCTGGAACAGTAGCTGATGAGTTAACATAAGGTATAGGCATGTTTCAATCAAGAAATGAGGATGAAACCAGTTGCTTTGTGTAGGCTGCCAACAGCTATGGCAGGGTAGCGATGGCCTTTTCTTAAGAGCCTGTGTTGAGAAGCTGTTCTGCTGCTCAGAATCCATCACTCCTGTGCAATGTGATGCTGAAAAAGTTTTTTCTCCTTCTCTTGTAGTTACACCAACTCCTCTGTGGCATAGACAAAGCCAGGAGCTGTACCTTCCCACTGGCACAGTTCTTGTCAGGAGGGTTGCTGGCAAAATTATAGTGGCTGGAGGGCAGGGTTTTTTTCTATAATCCCTGGAAAAGCAGCACTGTCGAAGTGCTTGTGGTGTTGTCCTGGTCTGATGAGCACTGCGTGTTGTTGCTGTTCCCCAGGCTGTTGGCTATGCTTGCTTCTATCTGTGACCCACCATGATTTCCTTGTTAGAGAAAACTTCAGGTATTTAATCAAAGAAGCACTGGGAGAGGTGGGCTCAGTAAAGACTAGGTTGCTGGTTCTCTTCAGCACTGGTCACTTGTGGTTTTGGGTACATGTGTGAGAATGAAGCTGTCTGGAGCCTGTTCTGAATGCACAGCCATCCTTTGGGAGGCAAGGGGGGTAGGCAACAATCCTGGTAGGATGGACAGTATTTAGTAATTTTCTCTTTTTCTTCCCCCCCTCATGCTGCTGAAACCTGCAAGGAGGGGTGTAATAGACATCCCATGGGAACTGTGGTGAGCTACATACAACAGGGTGCTGCTGTGAAGTTTGCCCTTTGCTGGAGGGCAAAACCCAAGTAGACTTTTCCCCGCCCAGCATTTCTGTGGGGTGAACTCACTTTTTCTCCCCACTGACCACCCCTCACCACCAAAACCACTCTGCTCCCTTCCAGCTGTGAATACTTCCATGATGCAGCAGGAGGTTCCACCTCAAGAAATCGCTGAGCTGCAGCTGAAATGGGTGTGTTCACCTTCCTGGTGTCCCTGTTTTTTGTGTCAACAAGCCAGGGGGGCTGGCAGCCTAAGGGCTGTGTGGGCTGGTCTGCTCCTGTGGGGGTACCTGAAAGGAGGTTGTAGCCAGTTTTCTTTTCCCAGGCAACTTTCAACAAGACAAGAGGGCATGGTCTCAAGTTGTGCCAGGGGAAGTTTAGGTTAGATATTAGAAAGAATTTCTTTACGGAGAGGCTGATCAGACATTGGAATGGGCTGCCCAGGGAAGTAGTGGATTCTCCATCCCTGGAGATATTTAAAAAGAGACTGGATGTGGCACTCAGTGCCATGGGCTGGTAACCGCAGTGGTAGTGGTCAAGGGTTGGACCTGATGATCTCTGAGGTCCCTTCCAACCCAGCCAGTTCTATGATTCTATGGGTCCTGGGCCCTGTCCTTGGCTGACACCTGAGGGGAGGCCCAAGGTGTGTCATGTTCAGCTGACAGCCACGTTGGGTGTGTGGTCCACATCACTCATGGCCTCAGCAGACATGAGCCGTGGCAGGAGAGATGCTGCAGAAACACTCTGACTGCTCAGGGTTGCTTGAAATTAGCCTGCTGGATGCTCTCAGCTCTGCCCCATTTCAGTGTCTTAAGTATTTTCATGCTAGTTGTCTTTAATCTGTTTGACTCTGAGCCCTCTGTTGCATCAAAACCAAAACTCAGCTCTTTGCTAGGGAAAAGGCACTCTGCTTTCTTTCAGCTTCACCTTTCACTCCTAAATTTCTCACTTGTGATTCCTGCTGAAAGTTGACTCAGCAGTTGATTTTGCAAAAATAATGAGTACAGAAGAGCTCTGTGCAGCACAAAATGTTTGAGGGGAAATAAGATGACAAAACCACTCTACTTCTGCGTGAATGATTCAATTTGTAATGAAATGTCCTTTGAATTTTAAATATTACTTAAATATTCTTTGCCAGCTTGCAGGCAAACATGCCCACTTCTGAGGGATGCTAAAAACATTTTTCAAAATTAACATAATGTATTTATTTTCATTTCCAAAATGTATTCCCTCCGTCGTTCAGAAAGGGCCCACTCCAAAGTCCCCTGAAGCAGTGAACAGACTGGAAATAAAGTCTGTGCTTGATAAGCTCAGATACAATGGGAGCCCTACAGAATCATCTCCTGACACAGATTTGCATGTGTTTCATTCCTTCTGTGTACCACATCCATATTTCCATTCTGTGACTGCCTGGAGAGGGGTAAGACTCACCAAAGCCTTCCCCTAGCTTGGTTTCTATGTGTTGTATGAAGGGCTGTGTCCACAGGGATTCCCTCACCCTGGAGGCATAACTGCAGCACCAGCAGAGATGGGGTCTTCCTCTCCTCAGGTTCCCGTTCCATGCAGGCAGGACTCCACTTACTCTAAAATTAGGGCCCTCCCCACCCCTACCCTTGGAAACTCTTCCACATTATGTAGAGCCACTGGTCAGATTTTTCTGGTGATTGTGAAGGAAGCAATACCTTCCATTTGGCAATACCTATACCATTTTGTATATTTTGTGCTACAGAGATAGAGTTTTATGATGACAAATGTATTACCCTTGACATACCACCACCAGGTGTGACTCTCAGAAAGTTGTTACCCTTATCACACACATACACACTGACTCTGTCTCTATATAATTTTTTTTCTTGTTTACATAGGCAACAGGTTTATATTTTTAATTCCAAAAGAAAGCTGATTGCTGCTGCAATCCAGTTCCACCCTGGCAGTGACCAGCATGATGGCAATTGAGCCATAGCATGGCAATTAACTCAGGGTGAAACACACAAGCTGTGAGAACACAGCAGAGCAGGTACGTCATCTCTGGGCCTATCAGTGATAAGGACAAATCCATTTTTTCTGTAGGACACTTGGGGTTGGGTTAACTACACCCCTGCTCTGTTTCAGAATACCTAAGGGTGCTTTTCTGCTTAACTACTGCAATTGGAGGGAGCTTTGGTGAAAGAGAACTTAAAAATTTACATCCTATGTAGCCTCATAAAACCTCTGGCATGGTGGAGCATTCCATGGATGAATTATTGGTGAGACACTGATCCCAGAGCCTTCTATAGCTGCATGAAATTTTCGCAAGCTGCTGAAGTCCATGTTTGGGACTCCTTTGGGCTCTGTATGTTGGCACACTGAAGCTGTGTGTGGTTGGCAGTTCCTGATTATCATTCACAGAGGCTGTGTGCAGCCTGTAAGATCTTGGTGTTAAACACTCTGGAGGATGCTTGGCAGTCTGTGCTATCAATGAAACCACAGGAATGAGTTTGCCTCCTTCACTTGCTTCACAGGTAGAAAAATCTCCAAGTGCAGCTCTAGAAAAGACAGCACTTGGGAGGGTTTATCTGTCTGTTAGCAATACTTCGTATTGTGGGGTGAACTCCCTCCTGTATAACCTTTATAAAGCTAAAAAAAAAGCTTCAGGCCTTTTTTCAGCCCTTAAAATTACTTACAGAAGTTCAAAACCTTAAGCAGCTGAGCCTGATGCCTATGATGCATCCATCAGAGAGAGATTTTTTTTTTGGTATCTTCATTGATGTAAAAAATAGCCATCTATGATAAAGCTACCTGTGAACAGGGAATTTAATTTTTAAAACTGGGCAAACGGAGGTAAAAAATGAAAACCACATTTATCCTTTAAATAAAAGAAGGGGAGTGGACATCTGCTTTTTGCCACACAGAGGAAAGCAGCTTCAGCATTTCAAATAACTCCACAACCCTTTGTGTTTTCCAGTCCAGGTTGGGTTTGCTCTTAGACAAATGTTGAGCCTGTGGCCCTGCTGTGACCCCACGTTGTGCCTCTGGAGACCTCAGCAAGGAAGCCAGAGACCAAGCAGCCGGGTGGCACGGGGCTGCCTTCAGCTGGCCTGGGCAGAACTACCAGCGCTGACAGTGGTGCCTCCTCATCATCTCAGCTTGAATAATAAGATTGTTATAAAATAGTGTCCTTATGTTCACATGCCAGAGGGATGAAACAGGATATGCATTCTGCTTCTCTCCTCTGCCCAGGAAGGGGGAGAGGTAAAGGCAAGAGAGATGGCTTTATCCCTGCGCTCTGTATTTGCTCACTCCTTGGCCACGGGGGTGGAGTGGCTGGCATGATGCAGATGGTTTTGGTGATGAAGTGTGTGTTGGGGGCCCCTTCTGCTCCCCCTGCCCTAATTTGTAGGTTATTGGTTGAGTATGACTCTGGGGCTGAATAAGAGCAGAGTAGGGTAATTGCTCAGCAAAACAGAAGCAAATCCAGGTATCATCATATGGACACAACAGCTTGGCTTTGGGAAAGAATGCCCTGTAGGTTCAGAGGTGGGGGGAGTAACCTGAGAACTTGTTTTATTTTGTTGTGTCAATATAGCTTAGTTGAGAACTGAATGATGACTCCTGACATTTAGCATTATAACATGGGCTTTGCAAGGCAAAGCCCTTTCCCACACCAGCTTCTCAGCCCTGTGCAGTGGATGTGCTGCTTTTGTACATGACGAGTTGCTGACAGTAACAACTCTGCTGCTCCCTTCAAGAGAAGTTCCAATTTGCCCATAGAAAGTGCTGAATATCATCAGCCTTTACTCCCTTCTTACTCTCTCCTAATGGAGAGAGGAAAGCTGTCTGGTGGGAGTGGCTGGTGCTGGAGGAGCAAGGTTCAGCCAAAGCAGGTGGGATGCCTGGGAGCCCCACAGCCAGCTCAGCTGAGCAAAATGAAAGTTTTAGGCCTGCTAGAATTACCTTATAATTTTTAATATCTCCTTTTTGGGTTGCTCAGCTTGAAGCAGATGGATTTCTGAAAGCAGCAGGAACCCCCCCCACCCGAGCTGAACTCATGAAGCAGGACCATTCTTCATTGATTTTGAATAGAAAACCTCCATGCTGGGAAACTCTGCTGTTACTCACCTTTTGGCACTGTTCTCTTGGACAAGCTATATACCTGTTAGCTTGTCTGGTCAGGGTTACTGGGTACCTCCAGAAAAACAGGTCTGAGAAAACATTTCTTTAAGGGGTACTTAACTACCTACACAGAGCCATGTATTTTCATTAGTTTTCCTTTTGAGATAAAATTTTGGGAACCTAGATTTAATAGAGCTTTATTTCCTGCCTCCTCTGACCTCAGTGGCAGCTAAGCCATTAGTTTCAGGAGGGGCTGAATTTATCTCTACAGTCCTTGTTTTAGCAGCTGAAGTGGGAGAAAGTCTGTAAAGACAATTTGTTCCATAGCATTTGTTATTTCAAGGGGTGAAAATCAAGTTCCCCATGCGTCTGCAATGCTGCAGGATAGTGCAGCACTCCTAACTGAACCCTTGCCACCCCAGCCCCCTCTTTGCTGTATATTTTTGCCCTTGCCTGGTTGCAGGAAAATCATTAATCTCCCATTGTTTCCCTGTCCTTTCTCCAGATGCCTTCGGTGAGGAAAAAACAGCGAGAAACAGCACAGAGGTTTTCCACCTCCCTGGCAGCTGATCTTCCATCTGTGGCTTGCAAATGAGTTTTTATGGGTTTATAGCTCTCTGGGTTCAGCAGGTTTCAAAGGCTCTTGCTCGTTTTTGGGTGGCCGGGGCAGTGTGAGCTGGCATGCCCCATCTGTTATGAGTCTCAACAACCCGCAACTGGGCTCGTGCTTGTCACAGACCTGACACAGAGGTTACGCCCGAGCCAGAAAGCTCTGGGTCCAAACCACCTGGAGGTTGTTGTTTCAGGACAAAAGAGTTTTCCCTTCTCTGCTCCGGACCAGTCCTAACCTTAAAAGCAAAGGTTTGCCGGGCTCTACCTGAGCCAGGAGATTTGGCTGGGGTGCCCCTCCATGCCCAACGTGTCAAAGAACCATCCTGCTGCCATCTCGCCTGAGGGGACTGCAGGGGAGCCGAGGGGAGAGCTCACCCTTTCCCGGGACACGCTGGAAAGGAGCACGGTGGTTGAGAGGTAAACCCAAGGAACACCTTTGCCAAAGATATTGACAGCACCGGGAGTTTCCCTGCCCCAAACCTGGTGTGTTTTAAATGTGGTGCAGTTCTGCTGGGAAGGAGCGATGGGAGACAGTGTCAGTGGTTTCTCAGTTAACTGTTCTTCTGCCAAAGAAAAATAAATTGAGGGGAGGGGGTGTTGATATAGAGGCAAGGCTGGCAGCAGGTGGCTTTGGGCAAGCCTTCTGTAGCTATGGGAATGGATGGAGAATGCATTGGAATGTTGGGAAGGGTTTGGATTTTCATTTTTCTCTCATCCCAAATCAAGATGAAAGTGAGCCTTTGGTTTTTGTGGGGTTTTTTGTTTGTTTTGTTTGTTGTTTTTTTTTCTGGTTGATTACTGAGGAAAAGTAGAACCCTGAATTTGAATGGTTTGAACCAGTTTAAATAGAATATTTCCAAATATTTCTTTCCATTTTTTTTCTTTTAATTCTGAGGTTTTAAATTTTTTTAATGGATGTTAACTACAGGTTACACAAACTGCTTTGAATTGTAATTTCTTCACACTTTTTAGTCTAAAGAAGTTAAGATGCAGCATTCTGATGATCTTTTAAACATTTTTGAAATTCAGAGAGGCATTGTTTTTTACTTTCTTACATGAGTAGTGGGGGTCTCTTACATCTTTTGTGTCTTTTTCCTGTGAAAAATATAGTTTGCTGAAAAATGTCCAACCAACTTTAAAGCTTATACCCTTACTTCAGACAGTGGAGCTGGCATAAGATATATTTTAACAAGCTACTAGAGTTGTCATATAATATATTTTCAACATCTTACGTGATTTAGTGAATGTGTACAGAGAATAAGACAAGAAAAACTCACAGGACAATTGAGTAAATACAGACTTGTGACTTTTGTCCTATTAAACAGGGCTTTAACATCTTGCGAAGTCTTTCCCTCAAATTTAAGATAAAGATTTAATATGTTATAAAGATGGTTATTAGAGTCCACATTGAAAAAGTGAGAGAGAGAGACAGAGAGAGGCACACACACACACTGAGGGTTAAGGACACTTGACTTCTCATTGCTGTCAACAGGTAGAAATGAGGATATAAAGGGACTTTGTTTTTCTATTTATAAAATGTAGTCTTGCTACAAAATTAAATGCATTCAAGAAGTGTATCTACTTGCATGTTTTTCTCTGGGTAATAATAATTACTGTGTTTGTGCATGCAAATCAGTTCATTTCAACAGTTTCTGTGTTCGGGTTACTGAAAGTAAATAACAAGCTCACAGACAAAAGGAAATCTTATGAAATGCATGATGTTTCATGTATCTCATCTTGAAAACAGACCTTTATGAGGGAAAAAGTGTTTTTTAAATCTTAAAGTTTGTTTTATTTTAAATAAAACAGACCTTTTCTTCCCGTCCCCATATGACACACTCCAGATGCATTTGCAATGTTCTGTTCACACTACCAAATGAAAATGATAAAAACCAGCCAAGCCTCCTTCATCCCTCTGACTGCAAGGAGATTTTTCTTCTCTGTCTTGTGGAAGACAAAATCATAGAATCATAGAATGGTCTGGGTTGGAAGGGACTTTAAGGATCACCAAGACCCAACCCCCTGCACGGGCAGGGACACCTTCCACTAGACCAGGTTGCACAAAGCCCCATCCAGCCTGGATTTCAACAGTTCCAGGGAGGTGGCATTAACAACCTCCCTGTGCAACCTGTTCCAGTAGCTTACTACCCTCACGGTGAAGAATTTTTTCCTAATATCTTACCTAAATCTCTCCTCTTCCAGTTTGAAACCATTACCCCTTGACCAGTCACTACTCTCTCTGGTGCAAATTCCCACCCCAGGTTTCCTCTCCGCTCCAGGCTCAGCATCCAAAACCCAAGTCAAAGTCCTGAATGTAGAGGCCTTAAGCACATTTCTCCCAGCAGAGGACAGGGCAGGGTATTTGATCATTACCTGTCCTAGGGGCCCAGTGCCTCCCTTTTTTTCCCCTGTGTCACAGACAACCCTCCCCCTCAGCATCCATCACTGCACTGATGAGATACAACCTCAGGTGGGCCTGAGGAGGCTCTTAGGAGGCGAAGAAACCCCTTTGAAGGAGATGATGAGCAGCACTGGGTTAGCTTCCAGCATTTTGACTCAATGAGCCCAATATTCCCCCAGGTCCCGGCACCTTCTGGCACCTCGGTGAGGGAGGAAGGGCTGCGCTGCTGCCATCAAGGCCCCAACGGACACGCGGCTGGGAGGAGGGCAGGCAAAATGGATTCCTTCTTCCGGAGCGAGGAGATGAGACTGATGCAGATGTTTCTGCAAGTGGAGGCTGCCTACTGCTGCGTGGCTGAGCTCGGGGAGCTGGGTCTGGTCCAGTTCAGAGACGTGAGTAGTGCCCAGTCACCAGGCCGAGCCATGGCAGGGGTGGCCCAAGGTGTGTTCGTCCTTACCTCAGAGCGCTTGGGGAAGGCGGGCTCACTGCAGGGGAGTCAAAAAGCTCATAGTGAGCGGGACTTCCCCAAAGCTGAGAGCTGGTCACCATCCTGAAGTCCAAATTGTTCCTGAGTCCCCCATCCAGTGTTCTGCACGCTGTGTGCGCAGCCTTACGGATGATTCCCTCCACCCCCACCAGAGAGAGGGCCTGTCCATGAGACTCCTTCTGTCACAGCAAGGATGGGAGGAAATGGGCCTGGTAAGGCCACTGTTGTCCTTGTCCCTAAGGAAACCCATGGCACTGCTCTGTCTCTAGGGGTCTGTAAGATGCAGAGGTGTTGGCTGCCAGCACCAAAGTAATTCGTTCTGTGCTGATGTTAAAAACCAGCACAGCAGCATGCAGCCACCAGCCCCCCTGGGCTTGTTCTCCCTCCTTTGTTATTCTTTTTTTTTTAGCTGAATGCGAATGTGAACAGCTTCCAGAGAAAGTTTGTGAACGAAGTGAGAAGGTGCGAATCCTTGGAGAGGATCCTGCGTACGTAAATGCTTGTCAAATGCAACCGGCTTTCCGCCAACTGCTGGTGTGGGATTTATTTCTTTGTTAAGCACAAAGCTAGTGGCAAAATGGTGATGGTTTCATCTGAGTCCCTGGAAATGTTTTGCATACATCCTGTAATTACCACTTCACCCTATATGGGCAGTAAATTCTTGCCCCTCTTTCGAAAACTGAACTGTGGGGAGGTTAATTAGCTTGTATAAAATGACAAGATAAATCTGGTGTTAGGCAGGAGGCTGATCCAGATGACCAAACTCCTACAGAAGTGTGCCAGCCCGTGTCTACCACAGCCACTGTGGTAAGGACAGTAGCTGTCATTTCTAGAGCAAAGGAGCAAACCCTGAGCTTGATGTGTGTTATTCACTGCCCCAGGCAAGGAGGTGTCATGCCATCTGTTTGTTCCAGAGCTGTCCAGGGCAAGGGGGTGGGTGTGGACACCACAGCTTCAGGAGAAGCTGGGTCCTCACTGAGAAAGGAGGCTTCTGGATGTCCAACTCCTGATGGATATGTTTATGCACTGGGATGATGGTCCTTTGTCACACCTCCATGTGATGCTTCAGTCTTGGCAAGCTTTAGCAGCAGGTGGTGACCAAGATGACGCAGCAGAGGTGACTCTGTGTCAAGACTCCTGTGCTCTTTCCTTGCAGGTTTTCTGGAACAAGAGATGGGTGACGATGCTGAGAGAGTCAAACCAGAAAAATACCCAGAGATACCCCTGCCTGGGGAGATGGCTGATATGGAGGTGAGAATTTGGAACAGGCCAAGGAGACAGAGAAGAGGATGTTCATCAGGGTGTCTGTGTTATAAGTTTGATACAGCCCTCCCCTGCAAGGGAGTACTCAGTCACTAAGGCTGGCTCTACTTGCCTGTGGAGATGCTCTCCAAGTCACTGTGTCAGCAGTTTAGTCTGGTCTTACTGCACTTTCCTCAAGGAGCTCAGTCTTTTTACCATGGCCTCTGAAACATCCCTCTGATCCTGCATACTAATGGCAAGGTATCACCATCATCCTGTAGGAGAGAACACGAAGGTTTTTGGTGATTAGCCTAGAGAGCTGATGTTAGAACCAGCTTTGCTGCATAAAAACCCCAGGGCTCCTTGTCCTCGTGGGAGTATGGTTGTGATATAGTAATACTAGGACCAGGCACAAATATTTTTTACTTGCTTTTGGGTGTGAAAGGAATGTTTTATTCTAGCCCAGCTGGAAGCTAAGTTTACCAATGGGGTAGTTTTTAAATGCTGCACATGTAGGTGACTAGGAAGAAAAATAATGCTTTCCAAAGATTTGGACTAGATAGTCAGAAGAATTTATTTACTGAGAGGTAGTCAGGCACTGGAACGAGCTGCCCCCGGAGGTGGTGGAGTCACCGTCCCTGAAGGTATTTAAAAACCATATAGTTGAGGCACTTCAAGATGTGCTCTAGTGGGCATGATGATATTGTTATATATATGTTTGGGGTTTTTATTTTATCTTGAGCATGGGGAGATGTTGGTGGTTGGATGAGATGATCTGAGAGGCCTTTCCCAACCATTACAATTCTGTGATTCTGTGACTTCAGCTTCGTGAGCAAGGTGGTTGCCTGGTATGTTCCTGTACCCACATCCTCACCTAATTTTTGGCCTATAGCTAATGAACCTAAGCTAATGGCCTAGTTGTGGGCTTCTTTTGTAGTCAGTAGACTGACAACCAGTCCACCTGGGACCTTAGATGTCCTGTAGCAAACGAAAGAGGTGCCAAGACAGGCTGAGGCACCCACACCAGGAACTCACTGACCTGCATGATCTTCAATCAGATGAATCAGAAATCTAATGCCAGAGAGGACAAAGTACCCAGTAGAAAATACAGCAATGGGAAAATGAGTCACTGGCATTGATTAATATCATCCTAAAGACCCAGTGTTAATTGAAGTGCTCATCAAATATTTCTGTATTCTCCCTTTGTAAAAAAAAATCCTCAAACATCTATTGTCTGAGATTTGGTATCAGCTTGGCAAAGGGCCATTGGTCTGTTTTTTCTGGTTGTGCTTGGACCCTAAACAGGCAGCCCTGGAGAAACTTGGAGCTGACCTGCTGGAAGCCAGCCATAACCAGCAAACACTGAAGCAGAACCTCCTTGGGTTGATAGAGCTCAAACATCTGCTGACGAAAACACACGACTTCTTTGAGGTGAGAGACCTCTTTACTCTTTCAACAGAGATGTGGGAAGTTCCTAAAAATAATGACATTTTCATTTGGTATGTTTTGCTGTTACTGATTTTTAATGAAAAGCCAGTGGACTTTACCACAAACCAGTAACATGTATTTGCAAGCAACTTGGTCACTTTGGAGCCTGCATCACTCCCTGAGTCAGTGGTTCTCAATAGTTTGCTTCCTAGTTCTCTTTGAAAATGTCATTTATGCTTTTCAGATGCTAAGATATTGTTTACCTTTCCCCCCTCCCTCCTTTTGGTCTAAAGCTTTTTGGAAAGCTAGCTTGGGAGGAAAAATGTCAGGAGAAAAATGTGAAAATAGTTTTCAAGCTAGCAATGCTGATTAGTTTTTAAAACTAATGTTTTCCAGGCAGAAACCAATCTACCAGATGATTTCTTCAGTGAAGATGCATCCGGCCTGCTGGAGCTGAAAACCACTACTTCAGCTGCAGCTGCCAAGCTAGGGTATGTATTAGGGATGGCCCTCACCTTGGCCAAGCTTCCCACCTGCACTGCATTGCTGTGACACTGGCACACTTCCTTTACCTTCTTAGAAGAGGTTGCTTACCAACCTCTTCAGCGTAGCTGTTGAATGAAGATGAAAGACTGCCCTCTGAAGTTATCACCTAAACTATGGTCAGGTTATGGGCCAGCAGGACAAGTGGACTTTCAGGCCACCAATTACAGTGACCCCTTAGAAGGTAGTGACTGAAAACTGTCTTATGGCATATCGCTTCTGGACTCAGGCCCTGGTCCCCAGGGTTGGATATCTAACCATAGCAAAAATCCATGGGATTGCTGGCACTGGGCTTTGTCTGCAGAAGAAAATGTTACTGAGGCTCCCCTGTACATATTGCTGATGGTAATTTGCTGGGCAGCATGGACTCAAACAGCTTTTCCTTGTGTTTATTTCAGCTAGATGTAGTGAAACTCGGTGATGGTGTTCTTTCAGGCTGGTGTTTTTACTTGCTCATGCTGCTATTTCTGAAGTCCTCTTCTACTCTTTTTTCAAGCAAAGATAGGTATGTAGAGGGCTTGTCTTGGTGGCTGTATACCAGCATGTCATTCTGCACTTAAAAGGTGCAGTCTTGTGCTTTCTGGGAAAAGGAAAACGGGGGAGTAAAGAAAAACCACTACTTCAAAATTGCTACCTCCTAGCGCTGTCATTCAGGCACCATGTGACTTTAAGCATCTCTCCATTCCTCCATTTCCAGCCAGAATTGTCTCTTCTCTCTCTCTTTTTTTTTTTTTTTTTTTTCTTTCTGTTGATCTGGGGAGGACTTCCAATCTTTTAAAGAAAGAATTATAGGATAAACTCAGTAGATTGAGATAAGAGTCTCTCTTGAGCACAGAGGTCTTATCTGGAAGTGCCTACAGCAGCAGAACCATGGCTATCATGGACTAGAAAACAAGAGATTGCATAATCACATGTATTACAGATCCTAAAAGACTTAGAATGTGCTTGTAATTTATCTTTTAACTCTGTGCAGATTCATGGCTGGGGTAATAAGGAGGGAAAAGATGATACACTTTGAGAGTATACTGTGGCGAGTCTGTAGGGGAAACATCTACCTGAGGTACACTGAAATGGACACCACCCTGGAAGACCCTGTGACAGTATGTACTCACCTGTCTCTGCTTCATGTTACTCCTCATGCATGCCTCTAACCTGCAGAAACTGAAATGATGCCCTGGCCATGCTGTGGCACCATCTGCATCACCAGACCTGGCTGCCTGAAAGCAGCCTACAGCAGAAAGGTGGGAAAGCCTGAGGAGAAGATTTTTGCCATTTTTTTGAAGTAGTTTCTTTCTAGATAGTAGAAATCACCTTTTCCTTATTGGACTCTTTTCCTCTGGGTGTTTTAAATTCTTGTTGAATTGCATTACAGAGAGAAGAAGTGAAGAAGAATGTGTTCATTATCTTCTATCAAGGAGAGCAGCTTAAACAAAAAATCAAGAGCATTTGTGATGGGTAAGGCAGGCTATTGGGCAAGCCAGTGACTCCCACAGAGGTGTTTACCTGTCAGCCCAGGCTGGCTGAATCTGGAGCTGGAGATCAGTCTCTGCACCCAGGCTGTCAGGTCTGCCTCTCAGCTCCCTTCCAATCCTCAGCTCTGCTGCTCCTAATCATGAAAGATAGCCATCACCTTGGAACTTGGAAACTGAGGTCCTCAATTTTCCAAAGTGACTTAAAGATCTTCAGCTGCTAGGATTTTGACATAGGTCATCTTAAAGGGGACTAGTTTTTAAGAAAAATTTAGTATTTCCCCTGAAAACTGGGGACTCTAACAGGTATTACAACTTGGGCACTGGGAACACAGTAAACCCTCACCCACTCTCAAGACTTCCCGCATTGCAATGTAAAAAGATGGTGCCATAGTTTATTCAACCCTTTCCCTAGGCCTTTGAGCAATATCTGTGTAATCAGAGCCCATAAGAGAAATGAAAGCTTCATAAAACCTGACTTGTTTCCATCCTGTTAAGCATCTTGAAAAGATAATTCAGGTTGAATATTTTGTTACTCTTTCATAACACTGATGACCCATGGGCTTTGTTGCAGCATAAATTAGATTTGATGAGGGCATCTGTCTGCTGTCACCCAATCCATTTCAGGTATAGCCTCACAGCCAAGCAAGGCCAGCCAAAAGCACCTGCAGGCTTCAGAAGGTCACAGGGAGGGGGTGAGAAATTGCTCTTACCCAACATATGCACTCAGGGCAGGTCTTTCCTTACATCCTCCCTTTAATCACAATAAAAGCAGGAAGGCCAGTTCATCCAACTGGGATAAATGATTTAGTCCCATAAAGCAATAGACTCCTGGGGACTACTAGCAATCCCTGCACTAGAAATGAGACCTTCCAAGAGCCTTCGATAGGCAGCAGAGGAAAATGCTCATCCTGAGAGCAGTTCACCCCTCCTGAGGTGGGAGTCTCTCTCTATAAGGTGTCCAAGGGGATATAGGAAGCCAGTGGAAGATTCTCGGGTCTCAGTCACTCATTTATGATTCTGAACCTTGAATATGGAGGGAGTTTTGCTGTTGCCACTGTGCAGGTTCATTCTGCTTCTGATGGTGGTCTTTGAGTTTTCACCAAGTCTTGTTTCTGGATTACAACTTCCTGCTTATGTCCCATTTCTTTACCTGATTTTTAAACACTGCTCAGTACCCTTCTCTCCTTCTTTATTCATGGGCAGTTGCTGGTGGTGAACGCTTCCCATCGCATTTTCCCCTGAGCCAATGACCTTGCAAGTTGTCAGTCCTTTTTTTTTTTTTTTTTCCACTTTGCAGAATTTAAAATTCCCTGCAATGAACCAATGAAAAGCCCGATACATTTTTTTTTTCCCCAGCTGAGAGGAAAAGAACAGGCAGTCTGATGCCTGTCAGCATTTTTGTTATTGATCAAGCCCAGAATTTTCTGAACTGGAGACACAACCATCTGCAGCAGGGTGCAGCCAGGGCTGTGGGGCCAAGCAGCGCTGGGACAGTGAGCAGATCCCTGCAGAGTGGTTCATGATGTACAAAGTTATTATGAGCTGGTGACATGTGTGTGTTGGTAGGCTTATAGAAAGGAACTTAGGCTGGTTTCTGTCAGCCTCTTGTAACTGAAGGAAAATGTACACCTACCAATGTCAAACTCACAGTACGTCCTTTGTGGTGCTAGCACACTGGGTTTTGTTCATAGTCATCTGATAAAGCTACATTTGGAATTGTTCTTTATATCTTTTCTTTCTCCCTTTCAAGTTTTTTTGCTTGCTAGTATGCACATGTATATGGATGTTTTGCAGAGTAGAAGTTTTTAAAATATATTTACCCCATGACCCTCTTTTTGGTCTCTGTGGGCCACCAGCTATCCCTGGTACACATTTATTTTGGTTCATCTTTAAGGCAGGATTAACTATACCTAAAGCAGATGGCAGTGTCATTCCAGCCCCAGCAGGACATTGCAGCTTAGGACTAAGTCATCATTCATGGCAAGCAAATATCCTCCAAAAATCATGGGACTGGTGCAAGCCAGTCTCCTGCAAGACAGGCTAAGATTTGTTTGCAGAGCAGCATGCTTCAGGTTACACTTGTAGTCCCTGCTTGACTCTAATTGGTAACATTAGTCTGCCAATTTGATGAGCATTAAGTCCATGCACAAATTTATTAGTGAAAGGTGTAGAGGGAGCAGAGAGGAGGAAAAAGTAGAATTTTTCTTCTCCTCTTTTTCTTGCATCTGCCTCAGTGCTAATGTGAATACTTAACTGGGTTTATCAATGTAAGGATTCCCCGCTGAATTCTCCTGGAGCTTTCAGAGATGTCTGTGCCATTAGGGCAAAGCTGATACTCAGTATGCAAAATGGCTGTTAAAAGATCAAAGCAACACTGCTGCAATAATGTTATTGGAAATGGGGGAACTGTACAGTGTGGAGGCATAAGCTTTCAAGTGTGATTAAAAATCCTTATTAAAGATGAACTAAGAGTTGTGAAGAATAAGAAGATGGAAATAATTAAGTAGGGTGAATAACCTTTGGAAATGAATACTGGGTGTTGAGTGAGGAGAGATTCAATTCTGGAAAGGGAAGTTTAGCTGAAGAGTTCGTGCTGTCATTACACACAGCTCTGGGCTGATCTCTAGGACACTGCTGTGTGTTTTGTTCAGTTTGCAACAGTCCTCGCTTGTGTGTGTGCTGGAACTGATTTTGGAGAGCAGGTGGTGATATAGTCTGTGGGCAGACAAAGCCAGAAAATGATGCTTATCTGTACACAGAGCATGCATGGTTTTGTCTCTTAAACAGGGATAGACTCCTATGGCACTGTTACTTTTTCTTCTCACTCCTCTCACACGCAGAAAGGCAGCACTCAAGCAGCCCTAACTCAGCACAACTCCACTGCAGGATGGTGGAAGTGTGCTGGCTGAGGTGGGCAGATCTCCACTCTGTAAACTCATCTCTTCCTGCAGACCTGTTGAGGCACCATTGAAGAATGACATTTATAATGCACTTTGTGTGGCAGGGCTGGCATAAGCACTAGACATCACTGAACAAACTAAATAAGAAAAAAATGGAGGCACCTCTGCTATTTTAGTTAATAAAGCACTTCACCTCAATTAAAGTTTGTAAGCACAGAGCCTTGCAGTGGTGCACCTTGTAAAGTGCAGGGTCCTGGTGGGAGCTCCTTGTGCCTGCTCTTTGTTCATCGGTATACCCTGGGACTTGTTTTGCGGGCAGGACAAGTAGCTGTGCACTTTTCAGAGAGAAATGCAGCTTAGTTATTTCTTATTGGCTGTACTGTGTTCATGTAGTGGCTTTACAACACTGCAGTGCAGAAGGTCCTGTTGGGAACTATAGATGAAGCAGTATACAACAACTACATATACAGGAGATAAGACCTTGACTCACATGTTAGAAGCCGAAATTAGTCCTTATCAGGCCACATTAAACAAACCAGCTGAATCTCCCAAATACAGCCTAGGGGATAAGCTTATAAAAGCATTTATACTGGCCTGGCCGCATGCAAGCTGACATAACAGATGCCACTCTCAGGTGTTTAAAAACTTCACCCACCCTTCCTTTCTTCCCAAGCTGTCTCTCTAGCCAAACAGGTGGAACAGAAGCAGAGACAGTTGTAATGTCGTTTTATCCTAGACACACAGTTATGGTTTGGTGGGGTTTTATTTACAGGATTATTCACTGACAGGCTGCAGGCACCAAGATTGCTGTGCCCAGTAGCTCAGCTGCAGCCTGCCCCCAGTGACTGTGAGCCGATATTGCAGAGCCAGAGGCATGGATTTTTCCAGCCTCGGTGCAAGAGGGCCATCTGTTGGCTACCGTGTTAGCCTGGCTGCCTTTCCCGGGGTGGGTTTCATGTGGCTCTTTGCAGTTCAAGCAGCTTCCCTAGGCTTTAGGAAGGTATCTGTACTGTGGGTATGAAGGTTGTGCCTGTGTAATAGTGCTGACCACTGTATAATATCATGCACTTTGTAGTACCTGAGGCAGGGAGTGGGTTTTTTGGTTGGTTTTTTTTTTAAACTAGAACTGGTGAAGGTACACTTATCTAACTGTACCTTTTCAGACCTTTCTGGGAAGCTGGGCACACCTTTGTAGTATTTAAAAGGAGTACACTACTGGGTGAGATATATGATTTTGAACTTTGTAGTATTTAAACGGGGTACACTACTGGGTGAGATATATGATTTTGTTTCCCCACCTTTGAACTGAAAAAAGTCCAGAGGAAGAAAAAGTCAGTCAAATAAGCTGTGTTTCTCACTTCTCTCTTACTGAGGCTAGATTTCGTGCCACAATCTACCCCTGCCCAGAGTCTGCCACTGACCGCCAAGAAATGCTTGATGGAGTCAACACAAGGATTGAGGATTTAAACGCAGTAAGTGGCAGTAAGATCCTAGTGGGGTCTGAACCTTACAAATGTCTGAACCTTACAGACATTTGTCCTGGCTGAAACCTTGTGGCCAATGACAGATCCTAGGCTTGCTATGGGAGCTGGCTATGCAGGGCTGGCTGGAGATGAAGCCATCAGCCCTGCAGCAATCCCCCTGCCTGTTGCAGAGGCCAGTGGCTGTGCCCTTCTTGCCCATTTACACCCTTCAATGAACTGCTGGGGGACAGCAGTTTGAAGGGCTTGAAGACTACTTGCTGCTGGTGGCTGTGGAGAGAAGTCGGGGGTTTAGACCATATGATGTGGGGCTATGGAGTGGGATCTAAGGTTATCAGCAAGCTGCAGGCTGTCCAAAATGGTTTTATCTAGCTCTTACAGCATGGTTTCCTGCAGCAGCTCATGAAGCTGTTCAGTCACAAGTGTAGTAGAACTGTACTAGGCTCAGAGAAGACTAAAGATTTTTTTTTTTAATATTTAAATTAGGTTTTCTTTATTGAGGACATTGGTCTTGGGACACTTGTCATACAAACAGTGAAAAGCAGAGACTGCTGTTCCAAAAGTACAAGTAGACCTTTTTATTGTCACACATCCTAGTCAGTGGGTTGCAAGGCAGGAGGGGGTTCATACATCCACATACTGTATTAGGACTTTGGAGGAACTTCTGCATGTGACCATCATATTGTCACACATGACAGTTTGTGTGTTCCAAGGAAGAAGTGAATGGACACCCTGTTCACCTGAGGTGTCCCACCTGTCAGTTGACAACTTGCTGTCACCCCCTTTGTGGATGCCTATGATTGCCAAGACTGCAAACTCACAGACCACACAGGTTATCTTCCTAATATGCTATCTTCACTGCTTATTTAGGCACCAGCACTGTGGTGACCACATGATGCATGGAGGTCCCACCAGTGGGTCATGAGTTGCACCTCTAGCGGGGCAGGCACACTTGTGGATGTGATGTGCCCCAGGTTTCTGGTACAGAGCTGTCTACAGGAGATGACAGGGAGGGAGTGCATGGTGAGATGTGATCAGTCTGTAAGCAGCCTGGTAAGGAGCCAATCCCACAACTCAGTAATTCCCAATGGTCTCCTCTGCACTTACAGAGGCACAGGGCCATGAAAGAAGAGTCCTTAGCAAACAGCATTGTGCATCTGGGTTCAAGTGCTCCTGTGTCCAGACCCACACACACTGCCTTTCAGGATTCCCTCCGTGTTCCTTCGTATCACTCCCTTTCCACAGTCCTCTTCCATCTGCCCTCCCCAAATAACTGCTGTCTAGATAACACCACCTGTGCCTTCCTGTCTCAAGAGCTGTCTGTGCTCTGCTTACAGGTGATGTTCCAAACCGAGTTCCACCGCCAGTCATTGCTGCGTGAGGCAGCAACTGAGCTGTGGTCCTGGTGGATCAAGGTGAAGAAAATCAAGGCCGTCTACCACATCCTGAATTGCTGTAACATCGATATCACCCACCAGTGCATCATTGCAGAGATGTGGTTCCCAGTGGCTGATTCTGTCCGGATAAAAGCAGCTCTTCAGCGGGGAATGGTAAGAGACCAGCATTTTAGTTCCCTGAAGCTCTCGCCCAAACGGCGTGGTTTAGATTTTGAGCATATATTTGGACTTCTGTCTGTTGTCATAATGGTGGACTTTTTCTGGTTTAATTAAAATTGGGGTTGTCGCATGATCTCTTGGCCTTGGAGAGCTGAGGGTCAGCATTAAATCTTAGCAAGTTTGTAGGTGACCCACGAGAGTCAGCAGTGCTGACAGCTTTACCTGAACATATCAATAGCACTGAAATTGGAAAAATCTGGATATTAGAAAAAGAGTTGTGATATAGCATTCTGGAGTCCAGAATGGACTGGAGTCGTGTTACTGCCTGTACACTTTTGGACACAGGCTGTGGTGCTGTAGGACAAGTTTTTCTTTGCTAGGCACCCTGACTGTATCTGTCCTTGTCACTGCATTTACAGGAGCGCAGCGGTTCTACTATTCTCCCTATCATGACTGCTGTACACACCAGGGCAACACCACCCACCTTCAACAGGACCAACAAGTTCACAGCTGGATTTCAGAACATTGTGGATGCATATGGTGTGGGCAACTACAGGGAGTTGAATCCAGGTGAGAATCCATGCAGCTATCTGCACCTGACTTGCTAGAGGCAAAGTGAAGCCTTTGAGCTCTGCCATCCTAAAACATGAAGTCACTGATGACTGAGAAATGAGAACAATATTTTCTGATGGTAAAAAATTGTACTGCTCGCTACATAGGTATGGATTATCTCAGGCAAACGGTTTGGCTGTTGGTCTTCAGACACTGATTGTGGTGGGAATAATGAACGGCATAAATAAGGATAGGGAGGGAACTGATGGTGAGGTAGCAGCACTGAGGAAAAGACCTAAGATCACAAGTCAAATATAGGTGGAATTTACCATGTTGAGGCAAAACAAAAATCCAAAAGGACCTGAAAAGAGTGTGAAACAGTTGTAGAGAATCCCAAAGAAACCAATGAAAATGAAGAGAAACCTAAAGTCTTCCAGATGGCTAAGCTACTTCTACACTAGGTCTGGTTGCCTGATGATTAGGGAAGGGATTGTGGAGGCCTTTAAGGTAGCAGCTGTGAGGAATGGTATGATGGGTGGAGCCCTTCTCTGCTGAGATCTTTTTGTTTAGGAGGTGCTGAGCTTCTTGTTCTTTCCTTCCTACAGCTCCATATACTATCATTACATTCCCCTTCTTGTTTGCGGTGATGTTTGGGGATTGTGGCCATGGTGCAATCATGCTGGGATTTGCACTCTGGATGGTAATTAATGAGGAGAGCCTTCTTGCTCAGAAAAGCAATAATGAGGTGAGTACCTGAGAGCTAATGCACCTTATCAGCATAGAAAAAGACTCATCATCCCCATTTGATAAGGGGGATATCTAGCTGAAGGAAGGCCGAAGGAAGATCCTTCAAAGATGCTCATGAGGCAGAGATTTAGCAAGTAATCCTTTCTACTTCTACACAGAGACCTAGATGGGTCCAAGAAAACATTATATCAATTAATAATTTTATATATATGGAAAGAGATTAGTACAGTCATGTCTTCTGGTGGCTGAGGCCCACAGTTGTATGAGACTTCAGGGACTTTGATCACTGGCATTGCCTTCTCCCTCCTCACAGATCTGGAACACATTTTTCAGCGGGCGCTACCTGATCCTGCTCATGGGCATATTATCTGTGTACACTGGCCTCATCTACAATGACTGCTTCTCCAAATCGCTCAACATCTTTGGCTCTGCCTGGAATGTCATTCCCATGTTTAAAAATAACACTTGGAAGTAAGTGGCTAAAAGTGGGCAACAAGTGAAACACCTCGAATGGAGGACATAGGCTTTGAAAAGTTACAGCAACTGCCTGTGGGGGGAAGCGGAGAGCTCCCTTCTGTGGGTGCAGTCATGAATGAATCAGAGGTTTTGCCTGACACAGACAAAGTCACTATTGAAATGGAGATGTAAATTCCCCAGGAACATGCCTGTTTGTTCAGGCACTGATGTGCATAAAAACTTGCAGGTGTCCAGGACTGATGCATAGAGAATTATTGTAATGGAGATTGTCATTGTGTAGGACCCATTTATACACACACGTGTGCATGTAAGCCCAGAATAACTGTTCACTAGAAGGCTATATCTGGTGTGGTAGTTCTCATTTCATCTCACATAAATATACCATTGGCTTGTCATATATATTACCATATACCATATGCAGTGAGATTAAGCTGTAAAGGTCATTTCCCTTTTCTCTTGTAGTAAGTCTGTGCTTCTGGACAATAGAGTGCTGCAGCTGGATCCGGCAGTCCCAGGAGTCTTCTCTGGACATCCATATCCATTTGGAATAGATCCGGTAATTAAATTAAATTGCTCCAAAATAATTTGTATTTCAATCCTGTTTCTACATATAAGGTACATCAGTAGCTCCCTGCTCTCTCTCCTGAAGCTGTGCTCTGCACTTCTTGCTATTTGCCTATTCTTTACATAGTATTGTGATGCTTTTCTTTAGTAATCAAGGGAATATAACAGTGACAGTTTTGCACAGGCAGCAGCAAAATGGCAAGCAGGAAGGGACTTTGATTTTGCTAGAGAGTGGTCTTGTGCTGTAGTCTCTGATCTGTCACCAGGCCTGAGTACTTAACCCATTCCTGAGCTACCTCACAAGTTTGAAAGCAAAGTCCTGATTTCCCTGTAATCTATTTATCATTTATCAGTATTAGTTACCTTATTCACATTTTCTTCTCATTTTCTCCTCTGTGTCCTATTCCCCTTTTTTGACATTCTGTCTTTATCATGTATTGAAATGTAGCTTTCCTCTTTCAGTCTTCATATTAGCCATTTAGACTTTATTCTTTTGGCTGTGCTCATTCCAGCTGGTCATACAAAGAAACACTGCCTTATCCTGGTTTGCGGGGGAGGAGGAGTAGTACTTTGACACAGTTTAACACTGGCCCAGCAATTAAACCGAATAACAGATTGCTCTCTATTAATCCCCCTCCCCTCCCTGATAAAGGAAGGAGAAAGAATAAGGGGGAGAGACTTATGGGCTGGAAACTAAACTACTGAACTTTAATGAAACAGTAATGATAAATAGGAAAAATCACAAAATATATATAAATGTACAGGAAAATTGATACCACGTTCCTCCCCCCTTCCCCCAATAACTCTCACATCACCACCGAGGCTGCAGGGCAGCCCTGGGAAAATCCAGGCTGGAATCCTGGAGTCAGCAGCAGTCAGGAGCTGGAGGAAGGAACACACAGATTCAGGCTGGCAGGGATCAGGACCACAGGCAGATGAACCCATGGAATCCTCCCAGGATGCCAAAGCAAAAACTGGGAACAGGCGAGGAAGGGAAGCAGGAAGGGGTTTGACCCTTGTGATCCCTCAAATTTATACCGAGTATGACGTGTATGGGATGGAATACTCTGTTTGGTCAATTCTGGCATCTATCTTGTCTGGTCCTCCCCAAAGGAGGGGTTCAGGTGGGACCTCCTTACTCCTTCTGGAAGGTAAAATGTTCCTCAGAGCTGAGCAGTGTCCTTGGCCCTGCACACCAGTCTCTGGCAGTAACTATAAACATGGAGTGTTATCAGTCCTAGAAGCAGACACTGTCTGAGAAACTTGCTGTTAATTTCAGCAAGTGCAACTGCTTTCAAGAGACTTAGCTGAAAGCAAAAGTACAAACCAGAAAATCACCTTTATCCTGGCCCAAACCAGGACATACTTTGACAACATAGTAAGTTTTTCACAAACCAAGCTTTAAAGCTATTTCCAGGACATGGGTAGTCCAGTTCAGGAAGTCAGAACAGAAGAAGCTGAATTTTCTGTACAGTGCCCCAGCATGTCCCTAATTTATATTAACCCAGGCTAGCCCCCCTCCCACCCTAGCTGCTGCCTGCTTAAGGGGCTAGGAGGGAGGAATGGCTGAACAAGTGCTGGCAGGGAAGGGGTCGACTGGAAAGCCACAGTCCTTACATGACCCTCCCTGTGGAAATCATCCCTGTCATCTGCTTGGAAGAGTGTATAGTTTTTTGAATTTTTCAAATACTGTCAGGATGGCTGAGGTGTATCTTGGGAAAGAGTCACCATGAGCTGAGGAGGTTAGGTAATCTCTTCCATAGCCATAAAAGAGGCAAACCACATCAAAAGCACATAAGCTAATGGTCCAAGTAATTCTGTCTTCCCTCCTTTCTCTGCAGGTAATTTCTAAAAAGAGGTATCTATTTACCATCCCTGGGGTCAGAATACTTTGAGATCCAGTTTTAGGAGGAAGGACAAAGAATCCTGGAGCTCTGTAGCATAAAAAAGCCAGAGAAGAAGCATACAGTTACTGTCCTAACACAACTGAAAAGTTACTGCAGAGAGACAGGCATTAATCTGATCTCCATGGTCAAACAGCTAGAATGAGCTGGTTTTTTGTTCAAACAAAAACTCTGAAGATGCTCTACCCTCCATACTTCGCCGGTGAAGGTGGAACAAATTTCAGGATTTTCTCATGTTTTTCCACCTTTGCTAAGGAAATGACTTAGTCCAGGGGCAAGGAATGACACTGAGCAGTTCTCTAGTAGAACTGAAGGTTCTGCTATCAGCCTTTGCATAGGTTTCTGGAGGACTGAAGCAAAGTCACTACATCATTTTAAATCCCTGGTTTCTTCTGTTAAATGAGGATAGTATTTTACACCTTTAGATGAGTGAAAAGTACTGTTAGGAACATCTAAATTTCTGTTGCTTGTTTTATTATTAGTAGTACCAGGAGGAGTATATTGATGGCATTAAAGCAACAATTTCCCAAACCTGTTACCGAGCTAACACCTAAAATCTTGTTCTTCTCTCTTTTTGCTACTGTTCCCAAAGATCTGGAATATCGCATTGAACAAGCTGACTTTCCTGAACTCCTACAAAATGAAGATGTCGGTTGTCATAGGCATTTTGCACATGATTTTTGGGGTGATACTTGGTCTCTTCAACCACATGTAAGTTTGTTTCACAAAGCCCATCACTGCAGTACCCAAATGTTCATCTCTAAATAGTGTCCCTCATGCAGAGAAACCCTCATATGTTCAGATTGATGACTTGAATTTTGCCCTTTCCCCAGTGCAAGTAGAAATGCCCCATACACTGACTGACTCATGCAACTGTTGGTGCAGAGTGCTGAGGCCAAAGGACAGATGTCACGTTGCAAATATTCTCTTGGATAATCTCTCTTATTTGTATTCTCTCATGCTCTTGATTCTTCTGAAATACTAAAGTAAACTAAATACAAAATAAAAATCATCTCTCGCTATTGGTAATTTTTGTCTTGAAAGACAAACTCCAAAGCACACTGAAATCTTACATAGTGTGAGAGCTGTTCTCTCCTGAATTAGTGGGCCTTTGGTCAGGATCTCTGGGTGTGCATTCAATACCTCTGCTTCTGTATTTTGGAACAAAATTTAAGAAATTATGATAAAGTAGAGGGCCTTTTAATACTGTCTTGAGAGATTCTCCAAAGCTGGAAGGTGTGTAGTGGCCTTCAAGGCTGGAAAGTGTTTGCAGATGACAGAGAGGAGACTTCCCCTACAGAACTGATTCTACACCTTCTACACCTGGTTTTGACACTCCTCAGTGTGTAATGCCTAACTTTGTAAATTAGCCATTTTTTTAAAAATTGGGTTTTATTTCAGTATTAATCTTTTGAGGTGCTGAGATATTGGTAGATCCAGTACAAAAACCTGGAGGGAGTCAGTATGACAAAGATTTTGTATTTAAATTATGGTTTTAATTTATAAGGACAGCAATAACAGACTTCTTTCTTCTTCTAGTGATAGCTGTATGTTTCTAATGTTATTTTCCATAGACTAGATGGACCTAGATGTACTGCCATACTTGGATGCATTCCTGTATTGATACTCATTGTATTAATTTTAGCTACCTTTCTTGATTCTTTCCAGATACTTCAAGAATTACATAAACATTATCCTTCAGTTCATTCCAGAAATGATTTTTATGATCTCTCTGTTTGGCTATTTGGTCTTCATGATTATTTTCAAATGGTGTCGTTTTAATGTCCATTCATCCCAGACTGCACCAAGCATCCTCATCCACTTCATCAATATGTTTCTGTTTAATTACAGTGACACATCAAACGCTCCATTATATAAGGACCAGGTATGAATCAAGCAGCTTGAATACATTGTAGCTGGCTTTGGATTCTCAGTGGGTCATATGCAGAGCTGGAATAAAGATGGGGAACAGTCTCAAAAGCTCAATCACAAATGCCAGTCACATAAGAGAGGTCTGTTACTCTGGTATTTATCTTGGCTTTGTGGACAGGTAGGACAGAGAAGTCCAAGATGCAGATGAAACCTCATGGTAAGAGTCATCCTTACAATAGTGATGATGAAATTTCAGGTACTTCTGGGGAAGAAAGGAAAGAAGAGTGACTAGGGATGAGATCCTGTGGATTAAAGACGTGCTGTCTTTAAGTCATAACTTGATACTAGAGACAAAGTAGGCATCTTATTTCCTTGATAATTTCTTATTTCTTCCTTGGAAAACTTGAAAACTTTGTTTTCAGCTAGAAATTTGATGTAGCTAGAAGATTTTCTCCCAGCTTTTTGTTAGAAATAACTCCCCGGGGAGCTCACTTCAAAAAAAAAAAAAAAAGCCAAAAATCCCTCCCAAGAGAGAATTCCTTTTAAAATCATATCTACTTATTTGCTCAGAACAAGGATTTTTTTTTTCTTGCATGATTTTACATAAGCATCATTAATGCAGAACCTATCAGCAGATGTATGCATCTACATCTATACAGTTATACACTGGCACTTCAGTGTGAGGAAGCAAGTAGAGAGCTCTGATCAGTTCCAAGTAACTGCATTAAGGCTTTTTAAACACAGTTTTCCCAGCCTTCAGAAAGTCTTTAGATAACATTTTGCATTGTAAAAACACAAAGTCTTTCTAAGATAGTATTTTTTTTCTTATATTCCTTTCCCCCTACCTCACTAGTAGCTGTGTGCTTTCTACCCGCATAGATTGTATAAGATTGTATAAGACCAACCATGAGGTAATCAAAGATCAGAGCCAGCTTTTTAAAAAATGCAGAAGTTGTAGTTTGGTGTTTTCTTTGTTTGTTTTGTTGGGTTTTTTTATAAAAGTATAAACAGTTACGTTACTTTAAAAAGTATAAACAGTTACAGCCATTGAAGCAGCATACTGCAACAAGAACACCTTGTATTATGGAGCCAATGTGTTATCAGACCTGAAGTATGGGGATACAATTTTGTCCTGGAACTGCAAATGTACAGCAAATCCTGGATTTGTTGCTTGCCAAGGGAAGACTTGGATGACTTGGCTCTTACTGCAGCATTTTTATTTTGATCAAAGACAGCGTGCCTCACCCAGTGGTTAGGACATTCACATGGGACACTGGAGAGCAAGGTTCAAGTCAGTAACACTGGGGTTTGGCAAATTAACCCTTTCCAACATGAAAACCTTTCATATCCAAGTCTCCAACCATGTCTAGCTGACAGTACTTTGTGGAGCCTTAAGATTTTTATTTTTATGTCCTTACATACAGAGGACATTCAACTGATAGAGGGATTATATCTGTTTTATTTTTTAAAAAATACCATTGTTTCTAACCATAAAGTCTAAAGGAAGGCAAGTAACTTTTTGCTCTTCTTCTTGTTTTGCCTTTAAGAAAGAAGTGCAGAGTTTTTTGGTCATATTTGCTTTGATTGCGGTTCCCTGGATGCTTCTAATTAAACCTTTCATTCTCCGAGCCAGACACCAGAAAGCACAGCGCATGGTAAGGGATACCATAGAATCATAGAATGGCTTTGGGTGGAGGGGACCTTAAATATCACCTAGTTTCCATCCCCCTGCATGGGCAGGGCCACCTCCCACTAGACCAGGTTGCTCAAAGTTCCATCCAACCTGGCCTTGAACACTTCCAGGAAGGGGGCGTCCACAGCTTCTCTGGGCAACCTCTGCCAGTGTCTCACCACCCTCACAGGAATTTCTTCCTAATATCTAAGCTAAATCTACCCTCTTTTAGTTTGAAACCATTACCCCTTGTTCTACCACTACATGCCCTTGTAAAAAGTCCCTCTCCAGTTTTCCTGTAGCCCCTTCAGGTACTGGAAGGCTGCTATAAGTTCTCCCTGGAGCCTTCTCTTCTCTTCATCTTTATGTCCCTTCTCTGAACTTGGTCCAACAGCTTCATGTCCTTTGTGTGTTGGGGGCTCTAGAATTGGACACAGTACTCGAGGTGGGATCTCATGAGAGCAGAGTGGAGGGGAACAATTACCTCCCTTGACCTGCTGACCGCTATTTTTTTGATGCAGCCCAGGATATTGTTGGCTTTCTGGGCTGTGAGCACACATTGCCAGTCCATGTCCAGCTTGCCATCAACCAACACACTCAAGTCCTTCTCCTCAGAGCTTTTCTCAATCCATTTGGATCAGACAAGGGAGTTCAGTAGAGCAAAAGCAACGCTGAGGAAACAGACCCAAAAAAAGTGTTTGCAGTGATCTAATTCTGCTTCTCTCCAATCTCAATTTCTATGGTGATTTCAAACTGTGTCTTATGGCACATGCACTGAGACTACCTGTATGGATGTATGGTTGAGCCACCTAAATAGGAAGCAGGAGCTTTGCTCACAAGGCCATACTCTATTTGTTGGGAGATGAGTTAGGTTAACACTGAGTTCTTTTGAAGTGTCATATCCAAAACCAGAGAAGACTTAGAAAGACTAAAGTGCTAGTAAAGCCAAGAGAGGGCAAAGATCACAGCTTCCAGTCCACAACCACAGGTAACCATTAGTTGGCTGCTCTGTAGAAACTAGGCATCTACATTACTCCTGGCCTTTGAGAGATCATCACTGCTTGGATGAGTAGCTTGATTTAAAAGCTGTTGCCTGCTTTCCAGCAGTGTTTTTCCCCTAGGTGATTGCCTTCACATTACCAGAGCCCTCCTTCTCTTGGGCTCTGTGGTTTGCCTGGCTCTTCAGCATGTAACTCTGGCAGCTGCACTTTCCCAGGTGTTCATTCATTCATTTATTATGCTAACAGGACTTTACTTGTCTGTCAGGATTTACTTCTCTTTGTAGTTGGAGTTAGTGCCTGGAGTACCTTTTATAGGCCACAGATGTTTCCATTTGAAGAAAAAGATGCTCCTTGTGCTGCATGACCTTTTCCAACCCAATCACTTCTGACCTATAACTGAAAGTCAGGTCCCCAGGAGACCTTTGCAGCTCGGCCTCTACACTCTAATTTCTTAGTTAGTCATTCTTCTGGGATTTGGATGAAAACTTGACATAGTTGACTCCATCTCCTGCTTTTGTGTTAGTAACATCTGAGAGTTTTTCCCCACCTCCTACTATGCTCCTGTATTGCTCTTCCTAATTTTCACATCCTAGCTGTCTGATCACATCTTACATTTACCCAGATTTATATGTTTCCAACAAAATCTGTTCTCTATACTGACATTCAGGTAAAGCAAAGATAAAGTGGGTGTGACAATGATTACTGCTGCAATAGGAAACAATATGTTATCATGAGACCTTGACCATGAAACCTTCTGGAAGCTATAAAGAGTGACAGGGCAGAACCTAATAGAAGCCATGATGTCTTTTATTGGTTATGCTGCATAATAATATTAATATTATAATATTCTTATCCTGTGCTGTCATTTCTGGACTAAGGCTCACATCAGGTTGTTCAGGCCTCTAGAAAAGCTCTGTGAAGAATGATTACAGAGAGAAACTTGGTTGTTATGACACTTTTGCCAATTTAAAATTAATCAAGAGATCTGAATTGTGTTTTGCCTGTATCCCAGGAACTGTGTGACCTTCATCAAGCCACCCGATCCTCTCAGGCTCTGTTTTTCTTTCAGCTGATGCTAACTACTTTGATTTGCACCCATCTAATTGAGATCATCAGTTTTAATGTACCTCTGTTTTCTCATTTAGCAAAAGTGATGAGCCTTCTCCTGGTGGGTATAAAGTGTGCATTGTGAGAGTAGAAAGGAGCTCCAAATTAGTTGGAATCACTGGAAAATGATCTAGAAGAAAATATTTAAGCATAATTAGCCATTCAGTAGGAGTACTCAGTTTCTGTGATCCATGGTGACTGTCTACAGCTGAAATTGTCCTAGTGTTCATGATATAGTCTTTAATATGTAACCCATCGTGAGGTTGTTGATAGAGTTCTGTGTCATGGTCTGCTTCATTTTGGTATCAACCTGTAGCATGAAACAAAATACATACTACATTTGTTTTTCTGAAAGATTCGGTCTCAAGACATCTCGGGAAGCCCTGGAGGGGAAAATGACAAAGGTGACCCAGAAAACAATCACTCCAAGAAAGTTTTTCAAGGACATCACAGTAATGGCCATGGAGAACATGAAGATGGCGAAGAGGTACGACAATTATTCAGGCAGACACAATAGCAGAAGACACAAAGTCAAGCAGAGTTGCTAGACCTTTTTAACACACTACTGAGACACACTGTTGCAAGAGTTTGTGTTTCCAAACAGAGTAAACTTTGAATATTCATAGAACAAATCCCTCTAATTTTTTCCTTTAGTTTTGTCTGGAGCAGGCAGGCTTTCTTACAAACCTTGAGCTTCTTAGTGAGGGTAAGCATTCTTACAAACCTCAAGCTTCTGTTTCTCTAGGTGTAGTTCTTTCACTTCCACATTGCACACAGAGAAGGTCAAGCCTTTCCCAAGAGTCAGTTTAACTTCTCCTTCCTTTAAACTGCAAAGGAGTGTTTAGAACTTGGCAGCCTCCAGTGCTGGCTATGGAGAAAATTTTTCTTTTGGCAGACATTTGTCAAGGGCTTCTGCAGTATGCAGTGACACCATTAAAAAAGTGACAAAAATGTTTGTAGCAGTTGGGAATACTAACAATATTGGATAGGGATAGGGGCAGACTGTTCCCAGTCACACACAAGCTTGACAGTCTTTGAAAATAAGCGTATTTAGTGATATCTCCCAAAATGTGTATGCTGGTAGGCAGATAGTCTGAAAACCTCTATTTTATATAAGAATTTATGTCTTTATAATAAATCATGAAATTGCATTGACACTTAAAGATTTGAAATTGTAAGACTGGAACACGAGCTGGTTCCTGAATATTTGTTTCTCACTGGAATTCTATTTCTCCAAGGTGAATGGAAAATATCCAGAACTGACACTTGCCAGAGTGACCTCTTTATCTCTCTACCTTTGTGTTGCTCAGGACATAGAAAAGGAAAAGGGAGGAGTATGAAGAGCCTTGTGGTGGAGTATTGCTCTGTTAACCAGGAAGCCCTAAACTAAGAACTAAGCAAATACATTTGTTTTTATGTTATTTCAGTTCAATTTTGGAGATATATTTGTCCATCAAGCTATCCATACTATTGAATACTGCCTTGGCTGCATCTCCAACACAGCATCTTACTTGCGGCTCTGGGCGCTGAGCTTAGCCCATGCAGGTGAGTGATATTTACCTCACTACCAGCTCCATGCTAATCACTGCTTCTGAACTGCAAATTTCTGTGAAGCCAAAGTTCTCCCTCTGGATGTTTGTGTCTCAGAATGTTTTGCTTTAGGTCAGATCCATCCAAGCTGTAGTGGCCAGCTCAGTTTTCAGTGGTGATCCCTGGCAGCTGTATATCATGCAGATCCTGACTGCTGAGGCCCCTTTACCATGCTGCTCTGTAGGAGTAATTCCCATGGTGTGAGCCATGATGGGAGGTACAGTCCAAATGGGTAGTCCATCCCAGAGAGATAAAGGCATTATGGAAACCATAGCTTCACTTCCCAAGAGGCACTTGTGATACCCTTAGGGTGCGTGTGTGAATGTCAAAATTACTTGAAACAGTTACTTTGTTTTGGTTCAGCAAACTAGAAAGAAAAGCTTTGGTTCAAGAACTCCTGGAATTTGTCATTTTCACTGGGATTTTTCCCAGAAAAAATTAGTAGAACCTCACATTCCATGAGAAATGTACAAATTTCAATATATTTGGATTGATTTAAGTTAAAAACAAATGCTCAAGTACTAGAAATTGCCTCAGGCAATAATTCCAGATTTTCAATCCTAATTTTCTGTAATGCTTTAAATTAATATTACTGTAATGCCTCTGGCTAGGAGTTGCATCTGCTGTAAAGAATTGGGAACACAAAAAAGAAAAAAAAGAGAAGGGGCATACCATGAACTGACAGGGGTGAGCTGTACTTCTTGGAAGAGAGATGAGCTTAGAAGGGGTTGAGTGGAAGCTAATACACATTATCTTTACATGCAGGATGGGGATCTAGAAAAAATAAAATAAAATAAACCAACTAAAACTTAGCTAAGGGCCATTCTATGCTTTATATCAGAATTCTGACTGGAAAACCAACATATTAATTTCAAGCTGGTATTTACAGGAGTATATTTCCTGAGGGCAGCAGTTGCAGGAGAACCCTGGCATCTGTTGTCACCTAAAGTAACAAGTCACTGCAGCTTAATGTGGCTCAAGGACCAAAGACTGGCAAAATAGTAAGCTGAAACCAGGTCTGGATCACCTGGATGTAGAAGAGATGGGCTAGGTTCTTGCTTCATCTGTATCACAAGAGGAAAATCGCTCAGTCCTAAATCTATCCTGCATGAATAGCATAATGAAGTTAGGGATATGTTACTGAGCTGACAGGATACATCATATATACCAGTGCTGTGAACTTTGACATAAACTTGTGTAGGAAAAATAGTTCAAAAGCACACAACCAACCTAAACACTAATATAACCTGCCTTGGATGGGACCAACCAGTTGCCTTTTTTTTTTTTTCTTTGCAATGCAGCTTCTCCATGACACCCTAAGAGAAGAGGTTTAGAAAACAAATGAGAATTACATCTCCTGTGGATCTTGGCTAGCATCAATCAGTATAACTTGTAACCTAATCTACACATGTATTGACTATGTCAATTGATCATGTTTGCTGGGATTTAGCAGCAGGCAGTCCTAGATAGCTCTGAATGATGCCTATTTGCTCTCTTAAAGAGGTGCAAATCATTCTGATGAATCTACCATGCCAAGGTAATAGCAGTCTGGGTGGTGTGCAGGTAGGAAGAATCCACTGTGTTCCTCAGTCAGCATGAAGAGGCAGCATGGCCATACATGGTTATTGTCATGTACATTTTATGTCCATGTAGATGATTACTGTAATGGACATTTTATCCTATGCCAACTCATCTAACCAGGAAAAATAGATAACCTGCCAGACTGTGTGATGTGTCTGTCCACACCTATTGCTCATCCCAGTTTTCCCTTTATTTCCTTTTGCAGAACTATCAGAAGTCCTTTGGACCATGGTGTTGCACAATGGTTTCAGCAGCAGCAGCTGGGCTGGCCTCATCGCCATCTTCATCGTCTTTGCAGCATTTGCAGTGCTAACTGTAGCCATCCTGCTTGTCATGGAGGGGCTCTCAGCCTTTCTGCATGCCTTGCGTCTGCACTGGTAGGTGGTGTAGTCTTTTGGAGCTTTTTCTGGAGCAGTCTTTGGGAGGGATCAGGCTGTGGAAACAGTTGGCCACACTAGCCAGTGTAGATGTGTTGTGCTTGTACCTACACATTAGGACATCAGTACCCTTTGGCAAACGAAGCAAGGGGAGACTTCTCCAAAGGGAGGACAGAACTCTATGCTCCATTTTTGAACTGTTCCCTGGAGCAACCTGCCCATCTTCCTGTGCCTGTGCTGCCTGTGGGCACACGTGGCAAATGGCAACCTGCACTCCTGCCCTAGTAAACATACAGGACCACTGTGGCCACCTTGACTTGCATGATAAGGCCTGAAGGCACCACAACCAGCGGTGGTGGTCAAGGGTTGGACCTGATGATCTCTGAGGTCCCTTCCAACCCAGCTGATTCTATGATTCTATGATGATTCTATAACCACACCACTGGTTGTGTATCCTTCCCAGGATCAAACACGACAGCTGGGCAACAGAAGTTTATCCAAAGCTGCAAAACCTGCTGGAAATCTGGGGCAGTGCTTGTGCCACCAGCCCAGGCTGAGCTCCAGGCTGGTTTGGCTTTGTGGCAAACAAGTTTCAAGTTAGCTCATGTCTGCCTTAACTAGACATCAGTCCAGGCTAGGAGAGCAGTGTGGATGCATCATCAGGCTAGTACTTAGCAAAGTAACACCAAGGTGACAAATTGCCCTTCACCACTACCATCATTTGGCATTCTGCAAACCTTGGTCGAGTTGCTTCTCAGTGAGTAAGGAGAGGGAGATGTCTGCATCCCCCCAGTGTGCAACCAGCAGGTGGTTATCCCACCTGCCAGAGCTGCTGGAAGCAGTTTAGCAGGCAGGCAATGTTCACCAACTGTCCTCATAAGGAATGTTTTCAGGTTGATTGATTGAAAACCAAAGCTGATGTGTGCTGGGTTGCTCTCTGGGCTGCCTGTGTCTCGTTGCTGGCTCCAGAAGCAGCCTGCATTCCCAGCTCAGGGGCCATTATCTCTCGTGGATTCCATTTTCCCATGGGTGACACGTTTCAGCCTCTCACCTGGCAGTAGATCCTACCTAGGGACAGCACTGACAGCCTCCTCTGCTCCTTCCCAGGGTGGAGTTCCAGAACAAGTTCTACATGGGAGCTGGGTACAAATTTTGTCCATTCTCCTTCAAGTACATAATTGATGGCACCACAGAAGAGTGAAACCCCCGCGTTGCTGCTTCCCTTCTCAGGCCAGGCTCTGTTCACCCACGGGGTAGGGTATGAGGGATGAAACAGAGTAGGATGTGGCACTTGAAAAAAGAGCAGCTGTGGATGAAAATGTTCTAGCTGCACTCACACTGCTGTATCTGAAATACATCAGCTGGGCTGGCTGGACCCTCAGCTGAGAATTTCCTCTGATGTTTTTGCCAAGTATCGGGTCCTCAGCATTTGAGTGAGTCAGCTGTCTACTGCTTGGTTGAAAGAGGAGATGCAGCTTTTGAATTAAATTGGTTATTAATAATCAACTCTCATGTGTTTTGCTCCATTTACTGCCTTGTCTTTGAGATGTATTTCTTTGTGAGGAAAATATGTTTTGTCTGTTGTTTCAAGCTGTGGTTGATCGTATGACAACGATTAAGTCTCTGCTAAGATTGCAGTGCTTCATTTAGCACACAATGCAAACCCACTCAAAGACAGATCATATTGCAGGCATGCAATTTTCTTCCTGCTTTACTACAACAACCCTCTTTTAATCTGATTTGCTCCAGGGCTTGACAGCACTGGATTATAGAAGTTTGCACACATCATCACTTAACAAAAGTGTTAGTTTTGAGCTGTGTAAACAAAAGAGTGAACCAGTTTCTACATTGGCAGCCAATTTATTTCTCTCTATTGACTTGTTTCTCACCAGAGACTTAAGATGACTCCTCCCGTCCTGTATTTTTCAAGGTGGGTTGCTAAAGCAGAGTGTGTAGAAATGGTAATATCTAATGAAGAGAAAGAAGAGAGGAATCAAAACAGTGAAGATTAATTTGCAATATTAATGCACTATGATCTTTCCTAAATATTCATGAATTACTAATCTTTCAAATTGAATAGTCTTAATCATAACAGGCTATTTTTTATTTTTTTTTTAACTATGGAGGATGTAAAATCTCAACGCAGCACAACAGTGGATTGGGAAGTCACAATCCTTCCTTCCATGGGATGTGACTGAACAAACCCTATTTTCAAACCTCATACCCCTGATGTCCACCTCCACCAAAGAAGTCTCCCCTGGGAGTATTCCCAGCAGGACACACAGGGCAATAGCCATCACAGACCATGAGTCTGCAGTAGTCAGGCCTGAGCCACCTTCCTGCTACAGTTATAGAGGAGAAAATACAGCCCTAGGTAGAGAAAATTTTCCACTTTTCCCTTATGGTCTCAAGAAGCCATACTGGCAGTAGGTACTAGTCACCAAGACTGCCAGGAGCCTTTTCTGTTTCAGCAACAGCTTGGGTTTGAAGCAGCAGCTGAGGCTGAGATGTGAGCACAGGAGTTTGTCTCTGACCCATTCATGGCTTCCTGCCACCAGTTGCCTGAAGGCTGCATGCATACCCACCAGGGCATGGGTAACCCACAGTACAGCAAAAAACACATGGATGTGAAGGTAGTTGTTGTCACAGTTGCTCAGTGTATGCACATCACTTTTGTTTCTTCCTTCCAGCCTATTTCACTTATTCCTACTTAGGAGAAAAGCTGTCTTGTTTCAAGACAGACCAAACTAGTTTTACACATTACTAAAGACAGAGAAAATAATTTACTTTATGAAACAATGGCTGGGTTTTCTGCACAAACTCTATTTTATCTTTATTTCACCCTTCCATGTGACTGCAATGTAACTGAGAAGGTGATTACCTGAAATAGAATATCCATTCCTTTTAGAGCTTCTTAGTTTTTTTCTTTTTGTATGAAGTTCACATTTTAAGCAAGAAAAACAAGTTATCCTGTGAATATTGCAGATGACAAGATGGTCTATTGTTTGCTGTACTGAACAGCAATTCAAACTTCTGGCTTAATTCAGTATTCAGCTCTCCCTTTCTGTGCACAACTGAATAATACAGCAGTGCTTGGGGCTCACTTGAGCACTGGTGGTACAGGGATGGCACTTCCCCACTCCACAAGAGTACCAAGCCCACTTTTATAATCAGGGAACATTCAGATGAAGTATTGCTGGAAGGCATTTTTCTTACACGCTTTGAGGAGAGCCCTGGTTTTCATCTGGGCTGTTTTTATGATTTCTTTAATGTTCCAGAGAGTGACTTGTTTTTAAAAGGTTTTCCTGTAGAAGATGAACAAGATTTTGGAGCAGAGCAGTTCTTGTTCTCCTGCACAGCTTCTATTGGGACCATGTTTTCTAGCTGGTGCTGTGAATGTGGCCACCAGATGTGGTAAGATCCAGCAGAGACCACTATTTCAGACTGGTGGACCTTGGTACAACACACTGATGTATTTTTCTGGACTGTACCCATTGTTGGGGGAGGTGTAACTCATAATTACTTAACTGAGACCTCTTCCCAAGTTAAGACCTCATCAGGCCCTGCTGGGGTAGACTCAGGATTGGTGCCTAGGGAGCAATGGGTGCTTCTGTATCCAAAGTTCATCCTTTTGGTAAGAATGTATTTGTTTCTGAGAACTGGTGACATGAGCTATATGACTCACAGTAAATGCATATTAAAAAACTCATGAATGGCCCTGTAGGAAGGGAAATGGATAACAAAGTCACTGTTTTCAGTCACTTACACTCATTCTCTCTTCTTTTTTCTCATGAGAGTCAGTGCTGTGTGTGGCCAGGCCCTCCTGCCAGGATAACTTTGGTGATGTGGAGAATGAGGAAAGCCAGGTATCAAGTTCTTGTGCAGTCTCTTGGGCCCTCTGAACTGGTGATGATTAACTGGGTTTTGGACTGAGCTTTCATAAACTTTAGGAATCAACTTCAGTTTCTTGGAGTGTGGCCTCTGACTCCTGCAGCAAACCAGGCTTTCCTCAGTGTTTACCCATATGATAGCTTTCCATCATGTCCTTGGCCAGCACTCAGACCTTACTTCTCAACCTCATTCTTTTGTTTCTCCTAGAGCTATCACACATGTGGACATTTCCATTCATGCTTCACTCTGACCATTTTTTTCATTTCTGTGGCAAACAACTAAAATATCATAAGCCAGTTAAAAAAACCCATGATATACATAACATTCCTTTGTTCCAAACACCTCGTCCTGAAAGCAGATCTCTGGCTGAGAATTTCAATGGTATTTTGCTCATTTTTTTCCCTTCTCTGCTGGGAAGCTTCAATGCCCAAACATCTGCACACTCCTGTAATTGCACGCATGCTGTTTGAGTTTTTTCAACGAAAACATAATTGTAAGGATCTGGCAGCCTGCATCTCTTTCAGCAGATGCCAGTGATGGCTGTTTCTGAATATTAGATATTATTAAGAAGAAGATGTAAAATAAGGCTGTGAAGTACCATATGTTGGTTGGGAGGAGATGTCTTCCTGATGCTTAGAAGCATGATATTCAGCATAAGAGTTAAATGTTTTGATAAAACTACTGCAGTATTGCTGCCAGCTCCTGGTATGTATTTCAAAGAAGTATTTTGGGAACCTTCAAAGGAGAGAGATAAAAAACATCCCAGCATCTTTGCTGTCCTTCACCAGTGCTAACAGACTCGAGTAGTAAAGACTGACATATACACTCCTAGTCAAGAACACATAGCTCCCATAGCTCAGATTCACTGGTCAACACAACTTCTGGCACTCAGATTTGTTGTATAATAAGGCTGGGATCACTGTGTCCATGAACGTACCCTGCAGTTTGGTACTTGGTTAGGAAATTCAAAAGCATGAAGTAGATGAACAGCCCTCATTTTTTTCATTCTGCTGGCACCTGAGTTGGCTTCACTTTGCCTAAGAGGGACTGGTGGCTGCAGTGTCTGGGCACTGCTCATGGCTTTGAAGGTAAAGGTGCCTCACATGGGCACTGGTGCTGCAGGACCTGCCTCTGAAACCTGTCAGCTAAAATCTTGATGGTGTTGCAATAGGGATATCTTCTCATTGTCCTCCCTCCATCTCTCTGGGGTCCTCTCCCAAGAAGGGGTGGAAAGCACCATCAGGTGTGGGTGTCTCTGGACCAGCACAGGTCAGCACTGGGCCACTCTGGCTGCAGAACCTACTTCTGAGGTGCAGAGGTGGGTGGAGAGGGACCTGCCTGTGCCCAGCAAGGAGGAAACCTGGTTCCTGGGAGCTGGAACACACCCACAGTACTACCAACACTGCAAGAAGATAATAACAGAAGGGAAAGCAGCACGCATAAAAGAAGAAAGGTCCACTCCTCTGTGCCTGAGACACTGCAGAGGTAAGAAAGCTTCACTCACAAAAAAAAAAAATTAGTAAAGCCTTAGTTTAGTATTGGAGGTATCTGATATTTGTATGCCATGTGCAGAAGCTCTCTGACATTACTGACAAAATTCCCAGCTGGTCTCATGCACAGCATAGCACACTGTGTGCTCTTCATGGCCTCGCAGCCCTCTCTGTGGTCTGGGGTCACAGCATCCTTCTGCCAAGCCCCAGCAGAAATTTCACTGCTCTCTTGGTTGCTGCCTCCATATGGAGTATGGCTGTTTTCTCTGCCTGCAGCAGTTTTGTCACTGCTGTTCTTTTGGCTCATGTAATTTGGCATTTTGTATTTTCAGTGGGGTTTGCAAATAGCAGTAAAGTTATGACTCCCTGAAGAGGCGTGATAGACAGCTACTACTCCATCACGTCAAACAGGGCTGCAAAGCTTTGGGAAGAGCAAACCATGGGTATGTTAGGAACCTTTAGGAGGTTTACTAAAGTCCTTCATATTCTAAATCTCTGTCTTTTGGACATAAATGCTAGAGTAGAGCATACAGTGCCAGAGACTTACCTTCTTGTCTGTTTATGGATGAGTACATTTTGCTTCTGTTGCCCCACTACCTGGACAGAGGAGGGTGCAGGTGCCTGCACAGATTTCTCATGTTATTTAAGATGCTACCCTGTTGCCACTTGAGAGAACTGTGGGTCTCCCATAGGTGTTATCAACTTTCCTGATGCCTTTGAGGGTGTCTCGGCTACTGTGTTGGAGGTGGTCCTGCACCCTACTGTTTAAGAACCTAAGCCTCACAAGGGGTCTTGCACAGCAACACCAGGGATTAGGGTTTTCTCCCCATTTCTGGAAGAGCTGCCACAGTTCCCAGAATGGTGGCGTGTGTCCCAGAGATGGAAAATGCCAGTGAAATGCTCCAGCACCTCCGAGCAAAAATTAGCAGAGTATTCCAGCATCAGGATGTGTGGGCAAGGACACAGGGCACCATCCTTCCTCTAGGCATGCCTCAGCATGGCCTGCCAGAGCCCTGGGCTGTGCCAGCCACAAGCTTCAGAGGAGAGCAGCTCTTTAACCAGCCACAGGCACAACGTGGCATCTCGGGGCAGAATGTGTTTGCAGGTGCCTATTCATAAAGAAATAAAAAAGGAGTAAAACAGGTCCCTCCAATTTTGTTCTTGCAAAGCCTTCACAATTCAGCCACACAGTAAAGCTTTACCTCTTCTCATGGGCTCTTCCAGGCACCTTGTTTGGTTCCTCTTGAGCCAGTTTTATAGAGCTGGTGGCAGCTATTGCTGTCTCTGAAGATGCTGCTGAGAGAGAATTGTAAGCAATATCCTAAATGTCCTCTTGGATGCTGGACTGTAGTGATCTGTAGCAGCGAGCTCAGTGTGTGTCACCCGACCGACTCATCTGACAATCTTGCCCCGTCCCTGGTGTCTGAGCATAAACTAAGCAGGAAAACCTGTGGATTAAAGCAAGCAATGTGCTTAATCCCTGCCCTGGGATTAAGATGAGTTTTTCTGACCAGGAATAAAAGTGTCTGTGATCAAGCCAAGGGATGTAGAGCTGGAAAACAGAAATACCATTGGAGGAAGCCAACTCTTCCCTGTTGTAATCCGGATTTTGTGGCTGTGTTTCTCGTTGACCTGAGCGGATGGGGATTAGCATGGCAGGAGGCTGAGACCAAAGATTAGGTTTGCAGCAGGAAGCACTGTGCTGGCAGGGTGCAGGCTGGGTGAGGAAGAGTTTGGTATTTGCCACGCCATCCCAGGGCATCTGGGGTTAGGGGCGCAGGCTTCCTCCCCTGATCGGGTGTTCCTACCCCCTCTCTGGGTCAGCACATACTCTCATAGGATGAATGAGTATAGAGAGCAGCACCTCTACTTCTCACTTGATCCTGGCTCCCAAGAGGTACCAACTTCTGCCTCCAAGAGGGGCAACCTGCTGACAGTCCTCTATGTCTTGGCCCTTGGAGGTTCAGCATCTTTTGGCTGTCTCTGCATGCACTCACCTTTGGTCTGGGGAAGTTGCTCTCTTGTGTAACAGGTCTCCAGTCTTCCCTAAGGCAGACCCTGGATTTACAATGAAAATCTCCAGGAAAATGCAGTGACTTATCTCCATCATTTCATCTGGCTTGTCTTGTGATTTCTCTATGTATTTTTGATAAAGGACACTCTGGGAAGATACATGTCCTAGTAGCAGCCTGAAACAAACCCATGTTTCCACTCCAGCACAGGATGCTGCTTTGCTGTCTTATTGCTCAGGTGGTTTTGTGAATGTCCAGATATTTCAGGTAAATCCCAGCCTTGCTCAACAGTGATGCTGTACCCTGGCAGGAGCTGAGATGGCCACTGCACCAAACAAGGCAGAAAATGCTATTGGCTTGGAGGAAATCCACACGGAGAAACAGGAACCCCCAAAAGGTAGGTTTGTATTGGCAGGACTAGGCTTTTGGGTCTTCATATAGCCAGGGTAGAGGGAAGATACCTCAGTCTTGGCACTCCAGTTACCCAAATCTCTACATGGAGCCACAAGCATCAGCTTTATACTGCTCCTCTACCACCACAGCTACCAGACTGGTGGCTGCTGCCTACGTTGGTGCAAAGACCTGTCTGCCTTGGTTTTTCTCAGGCCTCTGCTTTGTATAAACATTTTCTTATATCTGTAATTCAATGATTCATTCATTTTGGGTAATGTATTTTTGAAAAGAAAAATGTATTCTTCTTCAAAATCATTTTTAAGTGAGAGGCAATGTAGAAAAGAATAAAACAAAAGTTTTGGGAAAAAAAAACAAAAAACAACAACAACAAACTGACTCCTGAAATCCTGCAGTGAGTTTTGTTCTATTTCAAAGGTAATGTTGATGGATTTGACTTAGTTTGATGGTTTGTGACTTAGCTAGGAGGAAGATGGCCAGACAGAAAAAATTACGCATCTGTGACTTTACCTAAATAAGAACTTAAAAGTATACAAATACTTGAAACTTTCTGCAACGTATGTTTATAAAACCATCTCAGCCCTGTTCTTGAGATGCTTTTTTCACTCCTGAAATGGGAGGGAAAAGTCAGGAATAAAGGCTTAGGAGGTGAAACTGAGCCCAAAAGCTTGTATTTTAGGGCTGTTCCTGGGGCAGCCCCCAGCTCTCACACCACCCATGCTAACTCTAACCCCAGGGGTGCAGAGGCACCCAGCCTCGCAGCAGTTTGGGCAGGGGAAAGGAGTAGACCATTGCACAGCTGCAGCCCCAGCCATGTGTTTCTGAAGCAGCTGAAGTAACTCAGTGCCAGGCTGTCCTTCCCTCATGCCCAGCCTGCCCTCTTCCCCTCTGGATGCTGTTTCAGCAACCCCTTGACGTGCCTGGCCACCAGTGTGCCCACTGGGCTGCTCAGTGAACAAAAACCTTTTCCAGCCTTTTTCCTAGTGTGTTTCAACAACAACATGAAAAACACTGACATTTCAGAAAGAGGAGGTAGAAATCAACTGCTTACATGCTTTTTGTCTCTGTCTTCGTTTCCCCTTGGTATGCAGGGCAGAAGACATTTACAGTGGAAGAAGCTGTGGAAGACATTGGGTTTGGGAGGTTCCACATTTTGCTTTTCCTGATCATGGGCAGCACTGGGGTAGGTGTTTGCAGCCATCTGCACTGGCCTGAAAAAAAACAAATATAAAAAAAGAAGCTCTTCTTGTTTTTCTTATTACTGTGCATTAACAGAATAACAGCCATAAGCATCATAGGCCTATATTGCATCCCCTTTTTCTCATGTACCTTCTCAAGATGGATTTTTGCTGCTATTATCTTTGGCCAAAGTCAATATTGGCTAGAACTGATATCAGACCTATTTCAGAACAAGGCTGAGCAGGTTGGTCCAGAGCATCCTAGCCTGGCCCTGCCCCAGCACAAGGTACATTTTCAATAGTGCCTGAGGGTTAGATTCAGCTGCCTTCTTCTTCCCATCCCCAGGGCACCTAAACCCTCTTCAGTCTATCACAGGAAGGCTGCCCTCCTCGCACCCTTGGCTATGAGAAAACATACCTGAGTGCCAGGACCCTGGGTGAATGGTGTATCATCTGATCTGGGAACCAGAGCAAAAGTTTGAGGCCAGGATGCAGTAAAGATGCAATGTGGACAAAGCCATGAGGATCACTGCAGATGAGATATAAAAGCCTCTAGGTGTGTATAAATTAGAGGCTTGTTTTATTAACTGAAGCCAGCTGCTGGGGCAAATAGCCAATGTAGCAACAAAGTTTTTAATCAAGAACAGTTTTGAGAGGTCATCTTCAATGCTCAGATTCACATCCAGGTACTAACCAAGCAGCTTTGTTTCCAGGTGGTTGAAGACCTTGTACTACCACAGCTGGGTAAGATCCTGCTTTGCAAAAGGTCTTTCCAGTCTTCCTAGGTACACAGTGTACCTAGATATCTACTTTCTTGCTGCACCTTTCTCCCCTTCTCTCCTTGTTTCCAAGTGTTCACATCTTCCTGATCAGGCAAAGGGCTCAGACAACTGTGGGGGCACCATGGCTTCACAGAGCTGTTTGGACACAATGGGACTGCCATGGCATCAGGCTTGATGGCCTGAGGGTCTCCCCTGTGGGCTCCTTGGGGTTTCTCTTCTCACTAATATGTACACTTGTTCCCAAAGGTGGCTGAAGCTATGGAGATCATACTAATAGCTGTTGTGTCCCCTTTCATCCGATGTGAGTGGCAGCTTCAAGACTGGCAGGTGGCTTTGGTGACAACGGTGAGTGGCTTGTTTTCCCCCCATGCAGGTAATTCACTACGTGGGCATTGTCCTGGGCACCACCACGGGCTTTGTAAAGTACATTTCACAGTGGACCAAATAAATTCCTAGGGGCTCCTCTCATGGGCAAGAACAGTACCACAAGTACAACTGTAGAAAACTAGAAAGCAAGCTGATGTGAGCAGATATCCCTGCTCAGAACTGTAATGACAAAACAAGTCCCCATTTCCATATTCTTATATTGAAGTCTTTGGCATCCAGCCCTCAGCTTTGAGACCTAAAGCAGTGAGTGCCTACATGGAGGAAGTCAGTCCCCAAAAGCCACCTCCCCTGTGGTTCTGGGCACTGTAGTTCATCCTGCTGCGTGGAAAGCATTCAGCCCACCCAGAGTTCAAAGAGCAGAGCTGCCCAGTGCTGCTGGCAGTGGGACCTCCACAGCTGTGTTTCACTTCTCCATAGATGGTGTTTTTTGGCTACATGGTCTTCAGCATAGTGCTCGGGCTCCTGGCCGACAGGTATGGCCGCTGGAAGGTGAGTGAGCACCAGGATGAACATCCTTTTCCTGGGCACCATGGGAGACATTCACCTGGCTAACCTGTCATTTGATGACCCTGATTTTGCCCCTTTTGCAGATTCTGCTGCTCTCCTTCCTCTGGGCAGCCTATTTCTCCCTGCTGACCTCGTTTGCCCCATCCTACATCTGGTTCGTGTTCCTGCGGGCCATGGTGGGCGGTGGTGTGTCGGGCCACGCACAGGGGTAAGGCCATGCTTCTCTCCTCCTTCACTTCTGAAAGACAACCATCCTGAGGAGGTTAGCAGAGGTGCCAATGGACCTGGAGGAGCTGAGGTCCCAGGATTACAGAAGAAAGGCCTTTTGTCTCATTTTCCCTGAGCCTGGTGGGATGCCTGATTTCCCTCATGCTGGTCCTGATCAGCTGGTGGCTGCACAGGGACCTGGAGGAGATGGCTGGGAAGGGGCCTCCTTGGGGGCTGGAAGTGAAAAGGGGAGCAAATTCCCACGCTGCCTTGAAATAAAATGCCATTCTGTAATCTCTCTGAATCCCGGTTGATCAACCTAAATTGTAGTTCCCAAGAACTCCCAACCCCAGGAACAGAGAGGGCAGCTGGTTTGCGTTAAAGCAGTGACAGAGGGATTATTAAGCACATATATTATAAAAACAATTAGACAGGTAACAGATGAGCAAAGGCTGCTTCCTCATAAAAAAAGTCCAACAAATCTGCTGAAGCAGCAAATTTCTTTAACCAATGTAAAATGCTCCCACTTAAAAGAAGCTTTATGCCCTGTTGGGGTGGAAAGGGGAACATGGAGGGGAGAGGAGAAGTTCTGAATATTAACAACCACTTTTCTAGGAGCCTGACAAAAGAAACTATTTATTTTGACTCTCTCAGAAAAACAAATGCAGCATTTCAGCATCTTCCATAGTTCTTCAAAGCCTGATTGCTGCCGACAAAGGAAAGCCCAATGCACATTGACCCAAGAGCCCTTTGCTGAATGGACAAATGGGAGACAGATAGGTGATGTTGGGAGTAGAAGGCAACCTGTGCATCTGCTGAGCTCCTGGGCCTCCCTCCCTTGCAGGAGAATCCTTGGTCCCTGGCTGCAGAGGCTGCTAATGAGCAGAGGAAATTGAACATTTCATAAGACACTTCAGCAGCCAAGATAGAAGGAGATAATATGGGTCTCTCCCCACCCCTCCCTCTTTCCATGTAAGGAAGCACATCTCATGTCTGTGAGCCAGAGAGGTGCCCAGGCCAGGCTCTTCCCCAAGGGTTATCCAACCATTTGATAAAAAGTAGAACAGATTATTTAATGAAAAAAGAGTCACTAAAAACTGCTTCTGCAAACATACTTTTCATCTATGCTGGCACTTCAGTCACCCCACAGGACCTTCCCAAAGGTTTCCTGGTGCACAGAGTGCAGGTTGTTTCCCTGTCTGTGTCCTACAGTCGTGTCCTGGAGGGGATTCATATGGTGCATCTCCCTGGTTTGTAATTTGGTGCCTGCACAAGTGAAAGCCTTACCAAGCAGGGATTCCCCATCTTTGGGTACTCAGTGGTGGAGGAGGGCTGGTAGTCTGTCTAGGGGCAACAATGTCCAACACTGACTGAGCTGAGCATCTCTTTTTTGCTGTATATCTGTTTTGGGTTTTTTCCCCCCCTTTCTCACTAGGCTGATCATAACGACAGAATTTTTGCCCATCAAATACCGAGGATACATGTTGCCTTTATCTCAGGTAAGAGTGAGGATGTGACTGTTTCTTCTATCCCCATGACCCAGGAGATTTGTGCCATTGTTTTGGGAAGCCAAGTCTCCAGAACATCAGCCTTTCTTGCAAGGCTGCAAATGCCTGCTTTCTGCACACTGAACTGTAGCATCTGTCTTAGTAAAGAGGTACACAGGGAGCTGCCAGTAGAAAAGAGGCAATATCTTATCAAATGATTGGATGCTGCAAACATTGCATGTGGACTTTGCCTGATGGCTGACACCCAGCCTCTCAATTGCCATGTCAATAACCCCATTGTGTACTCTAATGAGGCCAGTGCTGATGGGCTTTCTGGCAAGCCCTGGGACTAGTAGCATCACCATCCCCCTCCAGGCTTGGGGTCACCTTCTTCTCTTGAGAAGCTCAACACGAGCCAGCAATGTGCACTTGCAGCCCAGAAATGAACCATATCCTGAGCTGCATCAAAAGAAGATTGTCCAGCAAGTTGAGGGAGATGATTCTCCCCCTCTATTCTCTTCTCTTGAGACCCCACCTGCAGTACTGTGTCCAGTTCTGGAGCCTCCAACACATGAAAGAGATGGAGTTGGAGGGCTTTGAAGATAATGAGAGGGCTGGAGCATCTCTCCCATGAAGAAAAGCTGAGAGAGTTGAGTTTGTTCAGCCTGGAGAAGAGAAAGCTCTGGGTAGACCTTGTACTGGCATTTCAGTACCTGAAGGGAGCCTCCAGGAAAACTGGAGAGGGACTTTTTACAAGAGCATGTAGTGGTACAAGGAGTAATGGATTGAAATCAGAAGAGGGGAAACTTAGGTTAGACATTAGGAAGAAATTTTTTAATGTGAGGGTGGTGAGACACTGGCACAGGTTTTCCAGGGAGGCTGTGGATGCTTCCTCTCTGGAAGTGTTCAAGGCCAGGTTGGATGGGGCTTTGAGAAACCTGGTCTACTGGGAGAAGTCCCTGCCTTTGACAGGGGGGTTGGGACTAAATGATCTTTAAGGTCCCTTCCAACCCAAATCATTCTATGATTCTGTGATTAATAAGGTGGTTCCCAGATGAGGTCCTAGATTAAGCCTCTCTCTGTCCCTGTTCAGGGATGACAAAGGGCTTTGCATGGGACAGGACTAGCACAGATAGTCCCAAATTACCCCTGAGATGTGCTGGAAGGATTGTGACCACTTGCTGGGCAAAGACTACAGCAAATGTGACTGGGGTTGTTGCTTACTCCAGATTTCTGCAGTGGGAACTTGCTGCATGTGCAAATGATCTGTGGATGCCTCACTGAGAACATTAATTCATCTGTCTGTTGAACCAAAAGTGTTTGTATATGGACTTGGTGGCAGGAATGCTTTTCATTACTGACTGTTTGATCTCATGGCTTCATTACCAAGTGTCATTAGAAACATATAAAAAAGAACAATCTCCTATTTCTCTCCAGAAATTTGTTATTTCTGCCCACAGATTACTCATGAGCTTGCTGTGGCTTTTCTGTATTTGTTCTTGGTGTTGGCTGAGCTCCCTTGGTTGGTCCCCTGGAAAGGGACATGTCTCCTCATGGCAACAAGTGAACTCCAGAGAGGAACTTACAGATTGGGGCCCAAATTTTCCATTGGAGTCTTGGCATTGGGTCCACTGGGCACCTAGCAACTTTCAGCAGCAGCACTCTGGCCCAGTTTTGCCTTTAGTGCTTGTAAGCCTGCTGCTTCCTCACAGATATTTAGACAAGAAGAAAATTCAAGGACATAAGTGTTAGCAGAGAAGCAACCATTGGCTTTAAGCACAGTGGTAGCCACAGCATGTTATCTGTTTTCATCTGGAACTGATTAGGACTATCTTCAGCCATCCCTCCCTAAATCCTTGATTGTCTTTCCCTCCTTCATACAACCCAAGCTCAGATTCTCAGACAGCTGCAGGATGACTCCGTTTGTATCGCAGCACTCCTCAGCACAGATCCCCACCTATCTGTGGAAACAATTGGAGGATGAAAAATAAATTATTGCCGTGTGTTCATGTTTTGACCCCTTCCTTTCCCTTGGAAAGGTCTTTTGGTTGGCAGGATCCTTGTTAATCATTGGCCTGGCATCGGTGGTGAACCCAACCATTGGCTGGCGGTGGCTGATCAGAATTGCCTCCATCCCTGGCATCTTGCTCACCCTGGTGTTCAAGGTAGGAAGAGACACCACCCCTTAACCCAGTGTCTCCCCAGGCACCAACAGGTGTCAGACTTCACTGTCCATCAGCCTGGGACTTTGCTTGTGTCCTTCTTTCCCCACTGTAGTCCTTTCTTGAGGGTGGCTTGGGAAGGTCCCGATGGCCTGGGGAGTGCTGCAGACCAGGTGCTGGGGAGGTGTCACCAGGCTTTACCTTGCTTTGCAAAGCCTCTGGCTTCACTGCCATGCTGCAACCCACCAGCACCCTGGCCTCCAGTGTTCAGGCTGCCAGCAGTACCCAGGGACCATGGGGATGCTCCAGGCACTGAGAGGAACACAGGCTACAGTGTGTGCACAGGATGTGCAAAAATTCACAAGTAGTATCTTCAGTCTAACGCTGGCCACAGCACATCTTCTTCAGTCTATACATTTGCTAAGGCTGACAAAAGAAGTCTCAGTGAAGTGTTCAAACAGCAAATGGGTGCCAGAGGTAAACACAGCTTCCCTAGGGTCTACTCATGCTTCAGAAATATCAGCCTTCGACATGAAGACCATCATATTTATGGGGAGTGATGTGGAAACTCTCTACTCATGGTACTTGTGGGCACTGCAGTGCTAAGCTGTGGCTGTTGCAAGTTACGTGACTGTGAAATCTCCTCCTACAGCAGAATAGATGCACAAGTTGATCTGGGGTGCTACCTGGGCAGTCAAATGCAGGGTCAATCTGAAAGTCCACCTGGATACGTTTGATGTTCCATTTCCCTGATTATTTTTGCCAGAAAATAATGTGTAGGCAAACTTTTTAGTCCAGAAGATAAAAAGCTGTCAGCATACATATCTTTAGAAAATTAGTTTAAAATCCATATTTCAATCTATTTGTGCATAGCCATTATTTAATGAAAATATATTTTACTTTGGAAGGACCACCAGGTGTGGGTGAATGATGCAAATGCTAGTGATGAGTGGGTTTGTTTCTAAATTTCATCCGTGTATTCCTTTTTTAAATGACCTTGTTGAATCTTCCAAGACTTTTGCTTAAGTAAGTCACACGTGCCTCATCCTGTTTTAGAATTTCAATCAATTATAGGTTGTTCTTGTTAAACCTGCATCTTAGACTTCCACCTCTCAAAAGTGCTCACTGCAGATGGCTCAGTAGCAGACTCTTGAGAGCTGGACCAAGAAAATGGGTTTGTTGGGCAGGGTGAGCCCCCAGCATGGGGAGCTGGGACACGCAGCAGTGTCCCAGAGCATGGAGATGGAGGAGGATAGACAAGAGGCTCCTCCATCTCAGGTGGTGCCTTGTGCTAATTTTGGTTGTGGGCAGAGAGGTGCAGAGGCACCCTCTGACACCACTTCACTTCCAGTTCATCCCGGAGTCGGCGCGGTACAACGTCTCCATGGGAAATGTGGGAGCAGCCCTGGCCACTCTGCAGAGGATAGCCAAGATGAACGGGACAGCAATGCCTGAGGGTGTTTTGACAGAGCCCCCCAAGGTGAGATGAGCCCCTGGCACTGCCTGGCACCTTTATCCCAGGCAGGGCTGCCAGCATCTGGGGATGGGGAAGGGAATGGGACCACCAAGCACATCTCACTCTGTCTCTCTCCCCCTCCTCACCTGGTTTCTTTCCAAACAGCTATTGAACATGATGATGAAGACACCCCTTTTCTTTTGGAGAGACAGTAATCTTGCCCCTCAAAATCTAAATTAACTTTTCTGCTGTTTCTCACATTCTTTGCATTTGCTAAGAAAAATATCACGCTGAGAAAGCATTTGCTTCTTTTACCACAAAAAGTGCCTCCAGCAAAGCACGTTCTTCCTTACTGCCCATTCATCCCCCAGGGGTGTCCCCTGTACCCCTTGAGGTCCCTCTCAGGGATATGGCTGGTCAGGCTGCAAGGGTCCTTGCCATGAGTTCAACCCACTGCTCCCAGAGGCTTCTCCCAGTCCCTGTCCAGGCTCATCCCCTATGTCCCAGTACTCCAGGCCCCTGAGTGTGGAGTCACAGACTGACAGGAGAGGGTCAAAGCAGGGGAGGCCATTTCATATGAAATCAGCCGAGCCGGCGGGGAAGGCAACCGGTCTGGCTGAACTGGGAGACCCTGAAAGAAATTAGGGTTAAGAAGAGGGCCTATCAATTATGGAAAAAAGGACTAACTTCTCGAGAGGAATATAGGAAAATAGTCAGGTCGTGTAGAAAGAAAATCAGAGAGAGAAAGGCACAACACGAACTGAATCTTGCTACCACTGTGAAGGATAATAAGAAATCCTTCTACAGATACATCAATAGTAAAAGAAGGGGCAAGGAAAACATTCATTCTGTACTGGACATGGGAGGGAATATAGTTAGCGAAGATGAGGAAAAGGCTGAGGTATTTAACACCTTCTTTACCTCAGTTTTCAACAAAAAGACAGATCATCCTATGGACAGCAGGCCTCTGGAGCCTATAGAAGGTGATAAAAATCTAAACAGCCCCCCTGAAATATTGAAGGACACAGTCAGTGACCTCTTGAGCTGCTTAGATCCCCACAAGTCTATGGGACCGGATGGGATCCACCCAAGAGTGATGAGGGAGCTGGCAGAAGTGGTTGCCCAGCCCCTCTCTATCATCTACCAACAGTCCTGGCTCACTGGGGACATCCCGGATGATTGGAAGTTGGCGAATGTCACGCCGATCCACAAAAAGGGCCGGAAGGAGGATCCGGGAAACTACAGGCCCGTCAGCCTGACCTCAGTGCCTGGTAGGATTATGGAACAGATCATCCTGGAGGCAATCGCACAGCACCTGCAGGATGGGCAAGGGATCAGACCCAGCCAGCACGGGTTTAGGAAGGGAAGGTCCTGCCTGACCAACCTGATCTCCTTTTATGATCGGGTGACCCGTCTGGTGGATGAGGGGAAGGCGGTGGATGTGATCTACCTGGACTTCAGCAAGGCCTTTGACACCGTCCCCCACAGCATTCTTCTAAAAAAGTTGTCGGCCCACAGCTTGGACAGGAGCACCCTGTGCTGGGTTAGGAACTGGCTGGAGGGCCGGGCCCAAAGAGTGGTGGTGAACGGGGCTGCATCCAGTTGGCGGCCGGTCACCAGTGGTGTCCCCCAGGGATCAGTGTTGGGCCCAGTTCTGTTCAATATCTTTATCGATGACCTAGATGAAGGGATTGAGTCCATCATCAGCAAATTCGCAGATGACACCAAGCTGGGAGGAAGTGTGGACCAACTGGAAGGCAGGAGGGCTCTGCAGAGGGACCTGGACAGGCTGGAGAGATGGGCGGATTCCAACGGCATGAGGTTCAACACGGCCAAGTGCCGGGTCCTGCACTTTGGCCACAACAACCCCATGCAGCGCTACAGGCTGGGCACAGAGTGGTTGGAGAGCAGCCAGGCAGAGAGGGACCTGGGAGTCTGGATCGACAAGAAGCTGAACAGGAGCCAGCAGTGTGCCCAGGCGGCCAAGAAGGCCAATGGCATCCTGGCCTGGATCAGGAACAGCGTCGCCAGCAGGTCCAGGGAGGTGATCGTGCCCCTGTACTCAGCGCTAGTTAGGCCACACCTCGAGTACTGTGTCCAGTTCTGGGCCCCTCAGTTTAAGAAGGATGTCGAGGTCCTGGAGCAGGTCCAAAGGAGGGCAACCAGACTGGTGAAGGGACTCGAGCACAGGCCCTATGAAGAGAGACTGAGAGAGCTGGGGCTGTTCAGCCTGAAGAAGAGGAGGCTCAGGGGAGACCTCATTGCTCTCTACAACTACCTGAAAGGAGGCTGTAGCGAGGTGGGAGTTGGACTATTTTCCCAGATGACTTTCAACAAAACAAGAGGACACAGTCTTAAGTTGTGTCAGGGGAGATTTAGGTTGGATATTAGAAAGAATTTCTTCACGGAGAGGGTGATCAGGCAATGGAATGGTCTGCCCAGTGAGGTGGTAGATTCTCCGTCCCTGGAGACATTTAAAAAAAGACTGGATGTGGCACTCAGTGCCATGGTCTAGCAACTGTGCTCCGGTGGGTCAAGGGTTGGACTTGATGATCTCTGAGGTCCCTTCCAACCCGGCTAATTCTATGATTCTATGATTCTATGATATCTACTACCATTTCCACCTGTACAGAGCTGAGCAGCTCAGGAGTTGATCATTGTTGGACCAAAAGGCCCAGAAGCATGTGTAAGTGTTTCAGGCATGGCAGGAGAGGAGTTGGGGGCCAGGCATTCCCCCAGACTGCTTCCCCATACCCTCAGTCTGGACCCTGCTGACTACAGGGTGAGAGGACTTATTCAGGCAGCTCCTTTGACCCTTGGAGAGGAAGATTGGACAAAACTATTGTCCAGGGACTCAAAATTATTATCCAACTCTTTTAAGTAGCTTTCTTGGATCTCTTAGTCCCACTGAAACAAAACATTGTCCTTAGCAATTCATGCAAGATGGTGCTATTGTACTGGAATTAATTAAAATTAAATCTTCACTGTAGTTAAATTTAATTTATGTAATAGACCCACGCTGGCTGTGGGAAGGAGTTCTGTTCATTGTGCACCATGCCAGGATTAACCAATGGTGAGGGGGGAAAAAAATTTTAAAAAGTAACCCAACCTTTCCCTGTGGACTCCTTTCCCCTTGGTGGAGGGGCAGCTGCTGGCTCTTGAGGATCAGTGGGGCAGGCAAAGCCCCCCAATGCCTGCTTGGCTCCCTGCTCACTGGGATTTCAGGCCTCCCAGCAAGATGTACGTGGCCAAAAACTTGCTCCATGGGCAGAGGAGCAGATGTAGGGCCCCTTTCCCCAGGGTGTGGGGCAGGGGAAGCTGGCAGCAGCTCCAGCAGTGTCACCCACCCAACAGCAACCAGGTCTCCCTCTAGCACCGTGATGGTCATGCTGGGGGAGTCCTGTGGGGACCAGGAGTGCTCAGGGAGTTCTCTTCTCCTCCCTTCCATCCTTTGCAGTGAGTCCCCCTGTGGGTATCCTTTGGAAAGAGGGGCTTCCCTTTCTGGAGGGCTGATGGGGTGCTGTGTTACACCATCCATCAGTCTGTCTATGCCATCATCAGCCTGGGGGGCCTGGGGTGCCAGCTACTGCTGCAGAACACTTGCCCCTGTATAAAAGACAGCTTTTTTAAACCATCTGTTTCTATAAATTTTCAGGGAAGGAGAGGAAGATTCAAGGACCTCATCCACCCCAAATACCTCAGAACCACTTTGCAGATATGGATCATATGGTAATACCCTTTTTTTTTTTTCTTCCCCTTGTTTATCATCTCTCTCAGCTGGGACATGGGCAGATGTGCAGGGAGCAGAAGTCTTCCATTGACTCTGACATTACAAGGCACCACTTCTCTCTTGGGGGGTGGCTTACAGATCCTTGGCAGCTGGAGGGAGATGGTCTGGACATGGGTCACTGTAGGCTTGCCCTGATCTCAAACCATGCCTCACACACTCTGTGCCAGTCAATGTTAACATAGGCAGAAAAAAAGTCTGGATATCCAGGACACTGCAGGATGCCACAAGACCCTTCTCAGGAGAGGGCAGCTCAGGCAGGTGGGGTGGGAACCAGGTGGAGCAGCAGGACAGAGTCTACACCTCCACTTCCCTTCTTGGGGTGAACATCTTCTTCCTGAGAAGAGGACAAATGCCCCAATTTGCAGCCCAGCCAGTGTATCTGTGAAATAGGGCTTCAACAGAAACTCATTAACTGCTACCAGTGCCACTGACTGGGGAAAATTAAGATTGAAGGGGGATGGATTTCATATGCCATGCTCCCAGTAGGTGTATGTATTACATGTTCCATTGACTTTGCTGTCTGGAAGGGAAATCTGTAAATAATGAGTCCGTGGGAATTCATTGACTCAAAATGTTGCTAAGTCAGGCCTTGAATTTTTTATGTCTTTTTCCCCTCAGCTTGTATGAGTGTTATGAAATATTGTTCTTTTTGGTTTTTTAATCCTCCTTTCTCTCCTAGTCCTCACAGGAGTCATTGTCATGTTCTCTGGGTTGCAATTCCACCCCCCACGATCCGAGCTTCCCCTGATTCCCCAGGAAACTCATTTCCTTTCCCAGATTCTGTTGCTCATTTCTGAAACTGCCAGTGGGGACAAAAAAAAGTGAAAATTACATCTCGACTTGCTTATGATTGAGCTTATGCTGAATTACTTGCTAATGGCACAGTCAGGCTGCCATCACCAACACTGTGTTCCTGACAGCCAGCCAGGGTGCAATGTGAGCTTCTCCAGCCATCTAATGAAAATTATTTTCAAAAATTCCTGGGCAGAAAGATAAAAAAACCCCTGGATGGTGGCTTCATAGGAGCTGCAAGAACTGGGGGCTGATGTTGAGGTTCCCTGGTCAGGGCCTCCCTGGGACAAGGATGGTTTGGAACTGTACCCACTTAGAGGCCTGTGTGAGGAAAGGGACTGAAGAGGCAAGTTCTGTGTGACTGTATCAAGTCACCTGCTGCAGAGCAAAAAACAGCAGTAAGGGGCAGCCAAAGAGCTGAGCTATGAGCTGGATTGGGCTGCTCTGAGGAAGAGAGCTTCATGGACAGAAGTCTGCCATGCATGGGGTGAATTGGTGGGCTCCCGGCTCATCACTAGGCACAGGCTAGGAGGGTCCATCACGCAGGGTGGCAGAGCTGGGCTACTCACTTGTGATCCCAGAGCACCCAAATCCTGTTGCACTTCAGTTTCCCCGCCTTCTCAACCACTGCTGCTGCTCACTGCATCACTCTGCCCCACAGGCTTGGCATTGCATTTGCTTATTATGGTGTCATCTTGGCCAGCACTGAGTTACTGGAGCGGGACCTGGTCTGTGGCTCCGTGGCAGTGCCCAGACAGGGCTCAGGAGAGGACTCTGAGGAGAGCAGCAGCAGCAGCAGCCCCTGCTACTGCCACTTGTTTGGACCCTCTGCCTACCAGACCATGATCATCAGCACAGCCGGAGAGATCGCACGTAACCTCCTCTCCCTTCCCTGCTCTGCTGCTCCTCTCTTCCCACCGGCAGTTCCTCGCTGCAAAACTCTGAGCTCTGCATGCACTTAGTGATGTGCCAGGAGTTGAAATGTCCTCAGTATTGCTGGAGAGGAACAGGCTCATCAAAAGAAGGGCTGGGACACAGACCGTGAGCTGATGTCAAGTGGCAAGGGAGGGCATTTCTCCCAAGGTGAATAATTCACCTTCCGGTAAAAGCACAGCTCCCTGCAGATCCAAAGACCTCCTTTGCAGTTAGCATGTACCTACAGGCTTGGTTAAACTCCAGGGGAAATCGCTCCTAACTTACCAGAACCAAGTCTGGCTTTCCAAATTCCCAGACATGTAGTTTTTGGGAAGTCATAAATAATCAATGTTTGCAAATAATCAGATTGATGTAGCTGAATACGCCACACAAGTGCCATGCTTCCAAGGAGATGGTGACCTCAGAAATAGTTCCTGTGCTGAACACTATAGTAAGGGGCAGATAATCCACAGCAAACCAAAATGCTTCCTGGTGCAGCCTACCTTGGGGTGCTGGGTGTTGTCAGGATGGCCAAAGCACACCCACATGGCACCCTTGAGAGAATCTGGCACTGTGTATGGGTCTAATATTGCAACACTCCTGGGAAGGTGAAAGTTTTCCCCGGTTCATGTTTCAGCATCTGAACTTCAAAGCAACCACGTGTTGGATCCTGCAGGGGCAGCCCCTGGTGGGACCAGTCCAGTGATGCATTCAGGTGCCTGCTTGGCCCCTGGCTCATCAGGGCCCTGGTTTGTGGCTGGGCTGTGGCCATGGGAAGCAAAACCACACAGGGAAGGGGTGTTCCATCAGAAGGTGCCTTCCTGGCCTGTGCTACACATGGCACAGGACCAGCACTGGTGCCCTGCTGCAGCACAGCAGGGTGATTTCAGAGGACAGGATTGTCACAGTCCATAACTATTAATATTTTATATTTTGTTTGTGAGGAAATATTAGCCACCACTCATGCATGTACTACAAATTACGAAGTAACCAGGTTTATGATGTGAACGAATTACAATGGTTTATTTCAGGGGGAAATGGCATAAATTTTGACAGGAGTTTTAAGAAGGAGTTAATAGTGGGAGACAAACAGGCAGAACAGGGCTTTTAAACAGCTTAATCACCCCAGGGAAAAGGGCTATTAAGAAAAGAAAGAGAGCAACTAAGCTTTTCTTTCACCCTCCCCGGATCTGTCTCTTTGAGGTCAGGGATGCTCTGCTGCTCCTTGGTGCTGCTTTTTTCCCTCTCATCGCTTCTCCTCTCGCCTCTGATTTTGTTTCTCATTTTCCCCTTTTTCCCTCTGACTTTTTATATAGTAACAAATTCCTTCTTTTCATCAATTATTGCCATAGGTTGCAGATTGGTAGCTCTGGGTCTTCCCTTTGTATTCAGGTTTTCCCAGAATTCTAATATCAATTTGCATTATCTGTCTGGCAGTTATCAATATCATCAGCATTTTATCTTTTTAGTCCTGACAAAGGAGGGGGGGGTGTCTGTTGCTGAGATTTTGCTGATGGAAATAAGTTTGGTACCTTCTTAAACAGTGTAAACTATGCCAGTGGAGCCAGGGTTCTGCTGATGGAAATAAGTGTGATGCATTTTAAACAGAGTAAACAGAAAACCTCAGAGCCAGGCTTTTGTGGATTCAAGTTTGCTACATTTTAATATAGTAAACTATGCCAGCACTGCCTCATGTTAGCTTGGATGTATTTTTGCTGATTCAAGGGGCAATTTTTTTATTTTTACTGTATCCACACTACAAGGCTCCATCCTCTGAGAGGAAGAACAAACAAAATGGTGAGGTAAAATTGCAGGATTTGGGTATAGGAAGAGATTTAGTAGGGTTTATGCACTTTTATAGAGTTTTTGGTAGGTGCTGAGCAAATGGGTATTTTTGAGGCATGTTACTTAAGGTCTATAAAGACAGACAATCATTGCAGTTCGGTGGTCTAACATTTTATGGGTTTTCTTTTTTGTCTTCAGTAAATCCTTTGAACATTCTTGGCATCAACTTCCTCGGAAGACGCCTGAGCCTGTGCATCACCATGGGATGTACGGCGTTATTCTTTCTTCTCCTTAATATCTGCACCTCAAGGTAATCTGAAAATCAGCACGTGGATCTTTTTTGTAGGGGTGGGGAGGGGGAGGCAAGGGGCCACGCAATTCTGAGGGCAGAGGGCAGTACCTATGGCAGTCTCAGGTCACCAGTTGGTCAGGACAGTAATTCTTGTACATCTCTGACTGGCTCCCTGCACCTCCTGGGAAAGCTGGGGCAGGAGGTACTCTGGTGCCATGGTGTGCAGAGCAACTCACTTATATTACTTGGAAGGCAAAAGGCTTCCCCTAAGCATACGGCTGACTGCTTTCTAGAACAGTCTAGAAAACTAAAAATTATGTGAGTAACATCCACCAGAAAGAAGTAATATTTTTCTTTCAGTCTCTTTTTTGCCACCTTTCTTTTACTATTGGCAATGCTACATACACCTCCTCTAACTTGTAGAGTTCAAGAAGAGCTCATGACATGAAGACTACCACGAGTGCTGTAATTATTTAGGTTGATTTGTGAGGATGTGCAAAAAAGATCCCCTTCAAGCTGGCAGAGCTCAGCAGCTACTGGAAACCAGGATGGCTTCAAGCTGAAGTTTCCTCTAACTGGCTGGTAGCCTGGCGAGTGCTTGCCAGTGGTGTACACCCCTGCTGCTGGCCACATTGACCACTGGCCCCAGAGGCTGGCTGAAATATTTGAGATCTGGTGTGGGAAGCTGTAAATAGTCATTAAGCTAAATTAGTCCCCTGTCAGGAAGCTGACAGTCACTCACTAAGACATTGGCCTTTGTAGGGCTATTATTGTTATTTTCCACTTTTCCCTGAAACTGAGCCTGGGACTGGGCCATCATTTTTGCTTGCAACAATTTAGTAGAGGACTGGAAAGAAAGGTGTAGGCTGGCTGTAAGACTTGACTGTAATGCCAAAGGCATCATTTGAGCCACTACTGTCCTGTTCAGACTGCTCCCTCCAGCCTCTAACACAGGCCTGAAGAAAACCTAACATGAAGTAGCCTCTTGGCAAACATGCTTTGCTAATGGACTGAAGAAAGATTATATTTGTCAAGAATCAACTTTTCCTTGTGCTTTCATTATATTAAGCTGGTACAAACCTTAGCACAGTGAGCAGATTAGGCTGTATCTCTGCTGGGACACATACTAACTCTGCTCTCCATGCTTTTCTCTCTCTAGCACAGGCATGACTGGTTTTCTCTTCATGCTGCGTGCCTTGGTTTCAGCAAACTTCAGTACCATCTATATTTACACAGCAGAGGTGAGTCCTCCTGAAGGTACAGTGAGCTGCTAGGGGGAATGAAAGAACACTTGCCTATCCTCAGGAATGCTGCCACATTTATTAACTAGTCAGAGTCACCTTCCTTGAACTAAGTAACTCTGCTTCCCAGACACTGTTTCCATATACAAGATCAGAGAAGGAATGGGAAAACTAACTGGAGGTGGAAAGAGCATGTGGAAGAGGAATGCTCTGCTGAGCCACCTGTTGGTCACCTACTACAAAAAGCTATTCTTGATGATGTTGTGTACCACCACCTTTCAGAATCCACTGTATTTTCCCTCAGCAACCCCTGGAAAGTTAGAAAAGAGGCTACTACTGAAAGGAACATTTTCCAGCACTTAAGGGACTGATATAGTATATGAGGTTGTGTGTAAATTTTTTTCCACTTCATGTAAAAAGCTGTGTTCTGTCTACAAATAGTTTTATTTCTTCAGAGAGCTCGTCCTTCTCACAGCTTTGGAGACTTGAGTTGCAAAGGTTGAGGTTAAGTATGCATTGTTGTGTTTTGCTTTTGTTTTGTTTTGTTTTGTTGTGTGTTGTTTTTTTCCAAACAATTGTGTGCAGTTAAGTGCATTACCTTGCAGACAGAGTAAGATGATAAAAAGCAGACAGAAGTAGCTCCCATCTTTTAATAGCATACTGTATTATTTAAGTATGGACTAGGCTTGAATAAATACCAGTGTTTTACTAATTCCTTGATGTAAAGACCATTGCTGCAAGGCTGTATCATAAAGCAATACCACTCACAATGCAATCAGTGATCAAACCCAAATTTGGAAATCCCCTTTCCAGTCACATGCCTGGGGTCTTCTTTTATTACCTTACCTCTATTGGCTTGGCCTAGTGAAGTATTTAAACTAAGGCTGAGTGTACTTGCTAAAATCTATTAACAGGACTTAACTGAAGGAAAACACATGCTTAAGTGTTTTATTGGCACAGGTGTTTAGGAGATGGTAGAAAGAAAATACACAAAGCACATCCTTCTAAGCTTGCAAGTTGCTCATTGGGATCTGTTTTTCCTCCTTCTAAACAGAAGTGCTGTTGATACAAATAAACAGGCAGTCTTGAAAGCTGCAGACAATATCCTTTTTTCCTACTTTGTAGCTACAGGGTCTGGCAATATAAACTGAATTCTTCCTTTAACACCCAGCATATCCTCTGTGCCTTTGATGTGAGCTGCCCGTCACAGCTATAAGAAAATGGGTGGAAACAGGGGGAAGGAGCAAACAGCAGGGGAATCACAGCCAGCTTGGATTGACTTGCCCTAAAACTTTACTTGGGGCAAAAAAAGAATGGCACAAATGAGACCCAAGGGAGCTTTTATTTCTTTTCATATCCCACTAGCTGTCCTTGATAACGTAATAGTTCCCTCTGAAGAAAAAAAAAATAATAACACCCATCATTGTTGCACTAATCAAATTTATTTCTGTCCTGTTTTAGGTTTATCCCACCACAATGCGAGCCCTTGGGATGGGAACAAGTGGCTCATTGTGCCGTGTTGGAGCCATGGTGGCTCCCTTTATCACACAAGTAAGAGCACACTTGATAATGTTGGTAATGTCAGTGACCTCTGTGCTGATCATTGCTATCAAATATACAAAGTTAAAAAAAAAAATAAAAATTAAAAAGTACTTTCTCCCAGCCCATTAGTTTTGTTGCCTAATGTTTACATAGAGCACTTCTGAGGTCTTTGTCCCATGCAGCTCACCCCAGAGCTTAGCTTTCTGCTCTCATATTCCCAAGATATTGTTTTCTTACTTTAGTGTTTGTCACCCTTCACCCACTCTGAAATTCCTAACTAACTGCCAGCTCCCCTCTCCTGGAGCAGATATTTGAGCTGTTCTTTTTCCTGCAGGTTCTTATGAGTGCTTCTTTCACTGGGGCCCTCTGCCTATTCTCATCTGTTTGTGTCATCTGTGCCATCTCGGCCATCACGCTGCCCATCGAGACCAAGGGCAGGGCATTGCAGGTTTGTAATAACACTCCAGTAGCTCCTGGGTATCTAAGGAAAGCTGGGGAGGGACTTTTCACAAGGGCATGTAGGGATAGGACAAGGAATAGTGGTTTGAAATTGGAAGATTTAGGTTAGACCTCAGGAAGAAATTCTGTCCTGAGAGGGTGGTGACCAGGGAGGTTGTGGTTACCCTCTCTCTGGAAGTGTTCAAGGTTGGATGGGGCTCTGAGCAAACTGGTTTAGTGGCAAGTGTCCTTGCCCACGGCAGGGGGGCTGGAACTATATCATCTTTAAGGTCCCTTCCAACCCAAACCATTCTGTGATTCTAAATGCTATTTAAAAACTGGTAGATTATGATTCATCCAGAATTCAAACCAAACTCCCCTGAGGATTCATAAGCCAAAATAAGGCCTGACAGGCAAGAACAGAACATTGCTGTTGCAGCAGCTTAAAGCACTGTCACTCTTGTTGCCTGAAGCTCACTTCTCATTGAGGAACCCAGATGGCCTGTCCTAGACCCAGCTACCTCATGCAAGCATTTTAGCTGCAGCTCATGCAAGCCTGGTCTTTGCTAGCATCTCCAGTCCTGACTTGAAGCTGCTGCTTCACCAGCACACATTCTGTTCTGCTTATGCTCTAGGGAGAGAGGACAGTGGATACAATAATACCTTCAGCCACTAAAGCCATTTCTTCACCAAATTAAAGTCAAAAAGCCCCAGCTGCATCAGCCTGTTAGTGATGCAGCTAGTGTTTCCTAAAAAGCAATCGGCCAAAACAACTAACATCATTATTAAGGAGAAAGCTTAAATTCAGCCTCTCTTGCACAAGTTGCACGGGTTTAATCACAGGAAGAAGTGAGCAGTGCTTTGTCAGTTCAGCTACACCAGCACGGAAATCTTCACATCACACCTGCAGCACACCCACATCACACTGCCCATTATTCTGCAGTCTTACCTGTATAAACATGAAGCCTGTGGGCTAAATAATGCATGTTCTTTAGGAGCTCAAGCAAGATAAAGGTTTGATCAAACTCGTTTGTGTGGGCTTCAGGCTTTGAAATAAAGACATTTATAGAAACACGCATTACATATATACACACCCACACTTAACTTCATTGGGACACATCTTCTAAGGTTTCCCTTGGGTGCACAGGACAGTTACCTTGGGGTTTTCAGAAAAAAGAACATATTAATCACTGCCTGCTTCTTTAAATGCTTGACTTTTATAAATGCTTGTATTTTTCATGTAATTAAAAAAAATATATATATTCTATAAAAGACTGGTGGGAAAAAAATATCAAAGTTTAAGTAAGGAAGTGGTCGAAGCAAGTTATTCTTCCCTTGTGGGTGAAATTCAGCCCCATGCAGAGGCCAGAGAACAATTTGGGCCTTCAAACAGATGGATTTACAATAATTACTAAGCAAAACACTTCATTAAATCTGCTTTAGACATAAAAAGAATGCTTTCATTCAGCTACAGTTGGATTAACTTTGGCTAACAGTGGTTGAGATAAATGGGAAAATAGGAGTGTAATAATTCCTTAATGGCATCCCCCCTTTTCCTGGGGACTTAATAGCATTACTGTACTCCTTGCAACAAATAAGTTACAAGCTCCAGCTGCTGGCCTTTATGTGCAGAAGTCAAAAGGATGGAAAAGTAAAGACCTGCAGACCTACTTGTGTCCTCGAAGGAGCCCTCACTAGATCCTAAACTCAGCTTGCTCATTTTTACCTTGTGGTCATCTCAGAGATAGCATTTGTGTATGTGGTCATTCAGGGACTGCTGAAGCACAACTATTCATTGTATTGTCTAAGGGCCTCACACAGTACAGTCATCCAATTCATAAGAGAAATTAAATACAGTATGTAAAAGCTCTTTTAACATGGCAATATTCAGTCCTCAGGCTCCTGGCAACAGATCTGTTGCTTAAAAGGTCTACATGAAACAACTAGATAAACATAAGTAACTTTGTGAAATCTAGAATATTTAAAAATAATATCTACTTGTTTCAGTTTGTTAGGACAGCATCAGTCCAACCTCAAAGCAGTCATGATGGGGTGCCTGTCAGAAGAGAGACCTTTTGGACATACCCAAATTAATATTATTTTCCTCTGTATCCATTTCTGTTGGTATTCATGTGCATTTTATTAATTTCATGTATTTTTCTCCCTCTTTCTAGCAAGTAAAATGAAAGCAAGTGTTTGATGTTGGATTGGGTAGGAAAGAAAAATAAACCTTTGGAATCCATCATTTCCTGTGAGCTGCATTGATGTTGATTGCTTCTCCATGCCATTTCCATTATTAAAAAAATTGCAACTGAACAGTGTAAGAGCAATGGTTTGTATAGTCAAATGGCAAGTTTCTCAAGAACATTCCCTGTCTGAATATTCAATAAAAAGATGCTTTCTACCTGTCCCATGAAGTGATGTGGAAACTCCTTATTATTAGTGCCATTCCATACACCAAAAGAAAAGGAAAAAAAAAAAAAGAAAAGAGGGAAAAAGCAGCTCCCCTACAGTGGATTGAGGCAAAGGGCACAGAAAAACTAGAAACAATCATTGCTGTAAGAATACGGTACTTTCATTGAGAAACAAAATATCATTCCTCAACTATATGTGCACGTATCATCTGTGTGAAAGTATTTAAATTTAACATCTCCGTCCTCAACGTGGTGGCAATTTCTGAAGATTCTTAGGGCAACCTTTGGGACCACAAAACGCAAGTTGAGTCTGATTTTTCCAGCTGACTATTTAAGCAGAGACATTTTGAAACAGCTTACAGCAGACAGAGAAGTCACTGGACTGCAGGAGTCCATCTGTGCTCCTCTCCACAGTGTTTTTCACTGGGAGAACAACTTGAGTATGAAGCTGTCTAGATAGTCTAACTTCACCCCTAAATGTATTAAGCCTCCCAGAAAATCTGTCCTTGCAAGCTCATGGTCCAGGGAAACACACTCCACCCTCCTATGGAAGCACTGTTAAACTTGGTGCCAGGGTATCTAGGACTTTCAGGCATTGTTAGGCTTTCAAGATTTCAAATGTTGCAATGGCAGTGCCTCTTAATTTTTAGGTCTGTGCTTCTGCAGTGTGCACTGTTCACATCTGTTTTGCTAGAATGGTCTCCTTCATTGGCCTGTTCTGCTCCTTCACCTTGCTGCTTTTTCTTTTTTTTTTCTGGTACTCTGAGGTAGTAAAACTCCTGCTACAAGAAAGTCTTCATGAAATCCATACAAATTAAAGAGGGGAAAAAAAAAAAACAAAACCAAAACAAAAAAAAAGCCAAAAATTGGCCAGCTTAAAAAACAACCAAATCATCATGACATTTCAAAAGCTATGTCAAAGGCCTGCTGCAAGCAAAACTGAGTGTTCTTAAATGCCCACTACATTTAAATGCACAGCATCACCCTATGACAAAGGCAAGTGGGTAGCATCTGTAGAATCCTGAAATTAATACTTGTCTCAAAATAACTGCTCTGACAAACTGGACATTGTGTTTGGGCAGGGTCCTCATTTGATAAGACATGTGGATGCTCTCCTTGCAAGGGGAGTCTCTGATTCAGCAGCCACCCTGATAAGCAGGGCACTGTCCTTAGTCAGTATGGAAGAATGGATAGCATAGGAAGCTCTGGCAGTACTATCTTGCAAAAGCTCACTTTTCTGTTCAAGGACTAAATGCAGGAAAATAGTCAACCCAGGCAGGAGGGGACAAGAAACCATCTGGACCCCCATGCCTCACCAACTCAAATCCAGAACATTCCTGAGTCTGTGCAGTCTTCTCTTCTTTCTATCTCTTCCTTCTCCTCTTTCTTCTCTTCTTTCTATCTCTTCTATCCATTCTCTCTCAGTTTCTAATTTTATTGTCATTGTAATATGGGTAGTATCACTGCTAAGTTCTGTGGGTTGTGACTTGTTTTGGTGGGATGTGACACACATGACATCAGAAAAAGGCCCCATTTTGCTTCTCACCAGGTGAGATGCTGTTCATGTCCCACCAGGTGGGCAACCCAGGGAGACTGACACTGGACTCTGTCACAGAGAGGTTAGATCCACTCCTCCTCTCAAGCCTCTCACTCCCAGGAAAGGTAACAGACACAAGTAGAGTTAACCTAGGAGCAGGGTTAACCCTCTCTTAGTTCATCTCTTTTTAACAACCAATTAATTAAAGCTGACCTTGTGAAATCTCAGGGTGGTACTTTCAGAGTAACACCATTACCCAGGAGGCTTATGCAAAACACAGCTTTACTCAGAATTGACTAAGATTATAAAGCTTGTCAAAAAACCACACAGCAGTATCACTTTCAAAGCAACAGCTTACAACTAACAGAACGTAGCAAAACTGCACTAACAAAACAACAGGCTGCAACCAACTGAACTTGGCAAAATTAGAAATGATGTTACACAAACATATGCTCCAAGAATAAGGTTAGAAAGAAAGAGAGTAAGAGATAATAAAGAGATGAAGAAAGAGGGAGTAGAAAAGATATCACCACCCTTGCATCCGGCCAATGATCCTGGCATGATGTCGTGGTCCTTGGATGGTGGGAGGGTGCACCCTGTCTTTCAAATCTGCCACTTTTATGCTACCCGGCCCTGCCTGTCCTGAGTGAGGCTTGGCCTACTTGGCACAGACTCAGTGTAGGGTTCAAGAATGTTGTGGGAATGAGTTGGTGTGCATGGGGGGGTGCTTTGCCCCTGCAGGGTTCCACTTGCTGGCCACTGCTCCTTATCAAACAAAGCCAGCATCCTCCTTATCAGGGTGCCAGCTGAATGAGGAGCTCCCCTGGCAAGGACACTGTCCTGCTTATCAGGGTGGATACCAAAAGAGGGGCTCTCTCCTTGCAAGAGCAGCATCCAGATTGCTTATTGAATGAGGCCCCCACCTGAAAACAAAAGCCAGAGTGTCAGTGCAGATGTTTGGAGACAATTACTAATTTCAGGATTCTACATAGATGTACATGAGAGAGAGGTGCAAGCAGCCCTTCTGTCCAGGTCTCCTCCAATGATCCACTCACAGCACCACACCAGTGCTACATAGCAACTCAAAAGCAGGGTTGTGTTCACTCTAATGTCTTGACAATTCCTTCAACAAAATTCTGGAACAATCAGAGCTTAATTAATCCAAAAGACTGCCTGCACCCCTGAAAACTCAGTTTTCATTTAAGATGACATAAATGAAGAATATAAACCAATATCTGGGGCAGGCGCACACCAATACTTCTCTAGCTTTGCAATCTCTGAGGGCAGAAACAACCATCTATATTGTTGTCAGTGCTTCTATAAAGTAGATTTTTCTGCAGATTTTAACAGGGACAGATGAAGAGCAGTATCTTTCTTTGACTTTTCAAACTTGTGTATTTCCAAGTGAATAATAGTGCTGGTTGCATTCTGACAACAACATATTTAGAAATTTGGAAAAACAACAGAGCTTGTTGACAGAAATCATGTTTTTTTTCCTCCTCTGAACATACACAAAGACTGACTTAGAGTTGCAGGCAAACATTTTTCCCCACAAGACTTTTCCATTGGCTCCATTAAACAGAGGCACACCTAACTTGAAACAAATAAAATAGTGCAAGAATACCATAGTTTCTTGCTGGTGGTGAGAAAAATGGCACAAAAACCTCTGTCCTTTACTTTCTCCATTGAAAATTCAAACAAACTGCTTTTTCTTTTTTTTTTCCCATTTTTTAAAGTTATTTTTAATGCAATCTCCCTTACATTTTAAAGTTACCAATAACTTCTTTGGGGGCAACTACACTTCCATTGTACCAGTCAGTATTGCAGGACAATAATATTACACCATCTGTTTTCATGGCTTGTGTTAAATACAGTACAAAGAAATCAAATTATGGCCAGCCACATGCCTTTGGTAAAATTAAAAGTCTGGTGAGATCACATTTTCTTCAAACTCAGGAAGCCACATGTTGAACCCATGTAATGTTTTAAAGTTCAGTTCTATACAAACTTCTTTTCCTCCTCAAAGTGAAGTTAAACAGCTGTCACCACCAGCAAATGGCAATTTCTATGCTGCTCCAGAAGTCAAATATAAGTTTGGAACTTCAGAGAAATTCTCCATATGCCTTCTTCTCCATTAGACTTGTGTTTCTGACAAGGGGTAGAAAGTCTAGTAAATGTCCTCAAACCTAAAAGTCAAAAGCAGTTACAGTTTGTATTTTTTCACAAATAACAGTGATAAACATTCTGAGTTTTTAAAAAAAATGTTCTGTAGTAACACGTGGCTCATTTAAGCAACTGGCGGTCTTCTCCTTTGAGGCGTTTTTTCCGGGGCTGTACAAAGTCCTCATCCGAGTCATCAGTAAGTTCTGGATCATCTTTTTCACTCTGGCAATTGGGTTGGACAGGGAACTTTCTCTCAGGGTACAAGTTCCTGAGAAGGTCTTCAAAATATGCTTCAAGTTTCATGCCGGCATCAGCCACTTCTGAGTCAGGCTGTTGGGTGAATTAACAACATTAATGCATCATAAAATAGCTTTGCCCTTAGATCACATTAGATCCTCATACAAACTGCAAAAAAAACCCAAACCATTTGAATAGCACCTGTGGAACACATGGTCCCAAAGAGCAAAGGCCTGCAGAACAGAGGCCAAGGTTAGATCTGTTGGCCAACACCCCTAGTAGCTTTTTTTTCTCTGATGGGATTATCAGAGAAAGGCACTGGCAAAAGCCATACTGCCTGGATTATGAATGCTATATAAAGGGATTCTAAAAACTCTAATCCTGACTTTAAATAAATATGTTGGGTTATGTGTGAAATCTTTGGGTACACACCTTCAGGGTATTAAATTATTTTTGAACGACTACTTGAAATACTAGAACTTCTCTAACTAGTGGATTTTTTTTAATTATAGTGAACGGATGATGACTGTAACTTGGAAGACCAGGCAGTCCTCAAGTTATGCAGAACCACTGTGGCTCATCGGTTTCCTGAAGTGGAGGTCACTGTAGCAGAAAATATTCCCAGGTATCAAGGGTGACCATGGAGGCCACTTATAGAAGCCTATATTCCCAGTGTAACTCTCACTAATTCTGTGAAGCACTCAGTACGTGCATCCCATTTTCACCACATGTGCCTGTATACGTAGTGAGGGATAATAACAATCACTCAGCATGCAACTAGAAATCATCAAGGTGAGTACAGACTTCTCAGAATGAAAATCCCTCTGAATTAAAGATCTGAGGCAGGGAAGATTAAGCCAATTTTTAAATCAAATGCTCACCATTAACCTCTACGATAAACAACTGTCCTGCCATTCAGCTAGCAACTTTGTTACAATTCTACTTTCTTCTACAAAAGGATCTCCACTGTGTATTCATCTAACACCACAATAATTTCAAATATGACCTATGTTTTTTTCACTGCGGTCTCATCATCAAAATAAGTTTAATGCAATAAATTCCTTTGTTTTAAGATCCACCCCCAACTACTGTTTTCCTGAAAGCAACTAAGCCTATAAAACCAGATAAAGTATCTATATAATTTTCTAACCTCATTAAATTCAGCACAGTTTTGGAAAATCAGTCTGAAATCAGCCACAAAATCTTCTGGCTTTGTGTAGAATGAATTGGTCACTTCAAGTCGTTTCTTGATGGTTGACAAATCCATTGGCTTTTTGATTATTTTGTAGTAATCGGGAACCTAAATGGAGAATGAAGTTTATTACTGAATGCAGTAATGCTCATTATTTATTGGTTTATAAACCCTAAAGAGATTTAGCCTTATCTTCAAAGTACAATTCTAGGATATAACAGTTGTACTTTTACCATACATGCAGAAATTTTCTGGAATAATAGTAAAATATGCTAATTTTGCTGGCCGAAATACATTCATGCCAATGCCTACTTAAAAAAAAAAAAAAAAATTTAAAAAATTAAACTTCCACCTACACTATATATGAGAATAAATGATTTGGACATTATTTTTGGATGTAGTCGAATACGCCCTGTATTAAGTTTCATTCTCAACATCACCATATAGTGACTTTGGCAACACATTAAAACAGAGGTGGTACATTGGTTGCTCAAAATGAATTGTGGTCATAAAGTATATCCTTGGAAATGGTAGGAAATTTCAGAGTTGCTGATTATTTTGGCATCTTAAACTGTAGTCGTGAGATGAAGATTTATTATTTCGTTATAAAGAATTAGAAAATTGAAAATAAGATATGAAATATGATGACCACATTTTTTCCTAACTAGATTCGTGTTTTAAGTGAAGTGCTCTAATACCTGAACTTAGTGATACATTAAGTGATACATCATATGATTAATAAATTAATCTCTTGTGCCTTTTCTTGTTACTGAAGTCAGTGGAATGTTCTTCAAAAGAATAACATACATGGAAATGTAATAAAAAGGGTACAGTAGCATATTACTTATCGATTAATTCTTTTCCCATTTACCGTCTTGAAGAATTTACATCTGATTGCACTGGTAACTCTTCTCTGTATCCTTGGACTTCTAATGCACCCAGGCATTGTTTACCATTTTAAACTAATAAACTTCAAGCTAATAATAACATTTATTTCATATTAGTACTATGGACTAGTCTAAATCTCAACATGAGGCAACTCTTTAAAAACCTGAAATAGATCCCAACTCACTTTTCTAGTGATATCATTCAGCACTGTGAAATCAGCAGACAGTGTCAAAACTTATTTTCTGTGTCTTTTTTAAAAGTATTAAGTAAAATCAATTATTGGGGAATTTTACTAGTAAATCCCCTTACAGCACAATGTTTCAACTTTTAACTCCCCTTCAGACAGTTTTAATGAAATGAAGCTCATACTCCTTTAATACATCCTGTGTCTGGGAAACCTGGTTTCTGATAATGGACAATGGTGGGACATAAAAATGACGTTAAAAACATGTCAGTTATGCTCCTGATATAAAATGGAAAGAAATTAAATACATACTGTGGGTGGAACTGGATCTTGAAAAGCAAGACTCATTTCATGACAGTAGAGGTATAGCAGCAGTCTTTCACACTTCTGTGTCAAGAAAAATAAATAAGTAACTAGGGAATCCTACATGATTTGCTCCGATATAACAAGCTATAGAAAATACCAAACAGATGCTCAGTACTCTCACAGCCCCTAAGCAGAAAAGTGAGAACCAAAAGTGTATGAGGAATTTTAAATGTCATAACTAGTGCCCTGCAGTATACATTCCTTCTCTGCCACAGAGATACCATTGTCAACGCTCAAGTGCATGCTATGAAACCTTATGCAGTTCCTAAAAGTATTATTCATCATTTTGCTGAGCCCAGCAGCAATTTATTCCCAGCAGGGAATAAAAAAGTATGTATGGCTCTTAGTGATTTACAAATATTCAGTGATATTAGTAATATTTGTCCTGATCTGTCTGTAAGTGCTCTCTTAACTGCAAAGCCTACTTTGCTCTTTGTTAGGTATGGGAAGGAATATCTTTAGTGTATCCAAATATATTAAACTGGATCTTGAGCCTTGAAAGAGATTCTAAAAATAATTTAGTGTGCTTTTATGCTTGCTGGTTCTTTATCAGAGTATTTACAGGACCTATAACTTATATTTTTGTAACATTCATTTGCAGCAAAATACAGACAGGGTTTACCTTTTACCTTTCAGATAGCAGCACATGTAAATAATGGTTCTACAGGTAGACTAAGGCCCCAGATAAAACACTAATTTCAGTGTATTTACTTAAGTTGCCAGGTGAAGCCAAGTGTATCCCTGATGAAAGTTTCCAATACAGGTCAAACTTTGCTTAAAAAAAAAGGTGTCAAATAATAATAAAACTACTACAAAGGAAAAGGCAACCCTCCCCCCCCCCCCCAAAAAAAAAAAAAAAAATCCCAAGAATCCAAATGATTCTGTCAATGTGCTCAAAGGCACATTTTTGTTCTTTTCATTCTAAAGTTTAAGGGATACAACCAAAAGTCAGAGACCCATTGCTTGTTTTGTAGCTCTTTCACCAGAACATTCAAAGTTGCAAAAGGATGGGTAGTTACTGCCAGAGACTTGTGTTAATCTCTGCAGGATCAGTATTGCTTCTCTGTATATCTTCATGGAGAAAGAACCACCTTAATTTTTAAAAAGGAGGTTGACAACGTGCTTTAAAGACTTGAAACCCTTAGTTGATAACACCAATCTATGTCACATTTGGAAAGCACAAAGAAAAAAAATCCTCAATGCAAAGTCACTGTGTGTGAGAGCTGTTAGAAACAGCACTTTGTAATTCTCTGTTCAGAGCATCAGATCACAGCCACTTCTCAAGACATTCAGTATGTGTTGCTCAGCATGATTACGTGAAGGCTGCTATGATCTAAGAGCTTATTTTACAAGTTTACTCTCCTTCTTAGCCATCACTTTTTAACAGATGCATACATTTCAGAATACAGGGAACAGCCAGGTAGTCCTCATTTTATCCTTACCCTACGGTCTATCGGAGCCAAACCCACAGCCTCTTCTGATTTTCTTTTTTCAGAGTTGTGAGCAGGTTTATCACAGTCATATTCAACTTCTGGCTTGGACAAATCCCGGCAGAACGTACAAATCCACTCCCCACTAAAGAAGACAAACAGACACATTGACCTCAGTGATGTAGCACACAACAAAAGGCTTTCCACATATTTCTGGAGAAGTTCCTCCCTCATTTGTAGGGTGTTTCTGTCTGCATTGTGTGTTGTTCTGTTGGTGGTGGATTTTTAAACACTGAAAATGTTTTATTCCAACTTTCCTTTTTTAAAGGCACTGGTGTCATTAATAGTGTCATAACAGAAAAACAGTTTGCCACACAAGACATAAAAATTTTCACTTGACCTCAGAGGATTCAAGTTCTGTTTCCTAACTACAGGGACACTGAGGGAACCATGCAGGTTGAACAGAAGGAAAAGTGTTAGCGTTATATGGCAAAAACTAGATATTCTCTCTACAAGCTTGATCTACAACATATTACTACTGTCTATATTACGATAAAAAAGCTTTTTTTGGAAAACTGGAAATTCTTAACTCCCTAAAACTTTCAGATGTTCCCAGCTTTATCAGTCAGTGTAGGGAAACCTTACACATTTTAACAACAGCATAAAACTATAATCAAATTTGCTCTGCAGGCTATGTTTACTGGTTCTCTAATACAGTTTTGAAAAACCAATGAAGAATCTACGTGTTTAACACTTTTCTTTCTTATATATGTTTTAGGAGTCTTATTAACAAATGTACCAACTTGCATGCTTACAGATAACCACAAGAGGGCTCAATTGTACTTCTTATACAGTAGGCAGAATTCAGCACTAAGCCAGATGTAACTGCGTGTGGTTACTCAGAATTATGTCCTAATAGTTGTAACTGGAGAATAGTTTCTGCCCCACCTTTTAATGAATAGTAATTCAATGGTAAGGCAGAAGACTTTACAAGTTAAAAAAATAAAATCTTACTGTTTTTTATTCAGAGTACTCCAAAGTTTCCCACCATCTGCTAGTTTTAGCATACAGTAGTGAATAATGGGGATTTTATGTCACAGAGATTTGTGCTTTCTACTGTCTTAACTTGATGGAGTTATTTATACAACAGTGCCACTTCTGTGCCTAGACAAGCATCAAAGAGATGATGTGGTAAGACATACAAAAATTCATACAGGCAATGACCTGAAGATCTTATGATACAATAAAACAAGAAACACTTGAAAGGTAGAGGAATGATTAAATTAAATATCCAAGATTCAGGAATAGCATGGTGGGTTGGAGTGAAGTAAAACATCTGTGAATCTATAGGGCAACAGCAATAGAATAAGGATTAATGGTTTTAAATTAAAGGAGGGTGTATCTAGGCTGTATATTAGGAGGAAATTTTTAAAAATAAGAGTAGTGGAACACTGGGACAGGTTGTCCAGAGAGGGGGATTATGCCCCACCCCTGAAAACACTCAAGGTCAGGTTGGATAGGGCTCTGAGAAACCTGATCTAGTTGCAGATGTCCCTGCTCATTTTAAGGAGCTTGGACAAGATAACTTTAAAGGTCCCTTCTAATACAAATTATTCTGTGATTTTATGAAATTGTTCCATTCACCTGAAGGAAGAACAGAAAGCAACAGTGAAAGTACACTCACACTGCGGACATAATATAGGCATTATTTCCTGTGTTTGAAGGAATTATGGCTAAGAGACCAAAATTTGTTGAAACAAATTTGTTTGTTAAATAAAAAACAAAAAAAATAGACCAACCAACACCAAAAACAAACAAACAAGCAAAAAAACCAATCACAAAGATTAAAATAAAAATCTGATATATCTAAAGCCAGGAGAAACTTACGCTAGCTGTAATTCTCATGCCCATGAGCATCAGTGCACTTGTTTTAATATGCAACTTTACAGATCTGAACATTGGTCAGAGATGGTTTTTTTCACTCCCTTGCCTTGTAAAGACATAGTTATGTGCTTGCTTAAGAACTGGGTTTTTTGTTGTCAAAAAGGCACAACTCTTTACTAATTTGAGTACTTACCACAACTTTAATGGGTTTTGCTTATAAAACAAAACTGTAACAGAGCATTATTGTGTTTGAGAAAAAAACCAAACTCTACTATTGTTTCAAAAGGTAAGAGAAACATTTTTATGTGCCATTTCAAGTGACATTTTAAAGAAGAGATATGCTTACAGAAGTATGCTTCTTGAGATTAGGAGAGACAATCAAGGTACTTAACTAAGTTACTATCCAAATGTTTTATACCAGCAAACTATGCTGATATATAATTAAACAGTATTTATGGAAGCATTAAACAATGAGCATGTTGTGAGGGTTTTTTTATCTTTTAACACTAGTAAGCTTACTTATTGTATGACATTCGCTTACTGCAAAGTTGGAAAACTGCAAAATAGCATTTATCTTAATCAAGATGCTAAATCCAGAAGCAAATGCCAGTAATGCTTATAACAACAACCTATTTAACACTGCATTTTGTAATTCAAGAAACTGAGTAGCTGTTTTTAACAAGTAGTCAAGAAAGCTTACTTCCTGTTTCAAGATAGAACAAGATGTTGCCAGATGTCAGTCACCACATCCCATGCTTGGAGTGTAGCTGTGTTTAGCAGCATAGTAAATAATTTATTTAATACTCTTATTAGCTTAGTTTTTTCCTTGGTTTGTTTTTTTTTTTAATTAGAGAAATGTAAATCCTTTCTGTCACCCTTAAAACATTTTATGACAATTAGTAATTCTGTGGCCTAGTTTCAATAATAGATGCCCTAGATGGTCTTGCTTAATTGTCAAATAAGTGAAGTTTTATTAGATATTTTGAAGCCACAATGAACTTAATTTTCAGTGGAAATTCTAGTTTTCACCAATTAATAAAACTTCTGGATTCAAGACTTGAAAGAAGACACTGCTTCCTTTGAGGCTGAAACATCTTGTACTGGATTTCACAATACAAAGCTTACATCTTTAAATGAAATTTTAGATGGAATTGAAATGGTCATAATTACCTTGGAAAGCTCATCAGTGTAGGGACATGACAAGAAAGATGAAATACTTTGGGACACTTCTCACAGCACAGGAGTTCCCCTCCATTTTGACATACTGCACACCAATCTTCATTGGGATCATCCTCTTTTCTGCCCTCCCCAGCATGGGAGGGACCTACCCAAGCTGTCTTCCCACTGGATGTGTTCTCCTGCAGTACCCTTGGTTGATCATCCGTGCTGTCTGGTGCATCTGTTCTTACAACAGCTTCATCAGAAGTGGAATTATGATTGCTATCTAACAGCAATGAAGTAAGTATGCTTCTTGAAAAGGTAGCCTGAAAGAAAAAACAATGGAAATCATTTAATTGGTTTCCATCAGAAACCAGATTATAATATTTCTGTGAACTTACATTACTCTACCAAGTAAACCTAACAGAATAACAAATTTGTATGCAAGCAGCCATACAACTTGCAACATGCATACAAACATTATTATCATACTACAGCGTCAGGCAACTAAACACAAGAAATTAGCTATGAAAGGCTATTTACTACTCCACTAATAGAAAATTAATCTTTGATGCACCAGAAGTCTAGCAACCTTATTAAAGTATAATACAAGACTGTGATTGGAATTTGTAGCACCACATGAAAATTTGATGGTTGCAAGCTATTACCTGCCTTCCCAGGTTTTCAATGGATAAAAGCAGCCTGATAGCACCAGTCAATTTATTTAACTGGCAGTACACCTGGCTTTATTTTGAATTCCACCTCTTTCTTTTATTTAGCTTTTCAGCTTTCCCCTGGAAAAATTCCCCAGTGGAATACTAGTAAATTATTTGATTTCCTATCAATGCTAAGTGCCCTCCACCAATGAGAAAGGAGATCTTTGTAACTGTTGATATTACATTCCGAGGCCGGGATTCTTCATCTGTTTCTTGCTTCACTATAACAACTGGGAAATCAAAATTCTCGTTTGGGGCACTTGACTCCTGTTTAATTCGGATTGGCTCCAACATGACAACTGGGACTTTGTGTGTAGAATCAGCTCCTGGTGGCCTGCTGGAGGAGCCAGAACTGTAAATGACAGAAAGAGAAAAAAAAAATGACAGGAAAAAAAGGAAGGGTCAGATCTTGATGCTTTTTGTACTCTGATGTTTTGTGAGATCTCAGGACGCTAATCTACTTTGCTTCTTTGAATTCTGAGCACTGCAGTATTACCTTTAGAGAATACAACATCCCAGTAATTTCCTTCCATGTACATTGAGAAGGCACTAAAAAAAGGGAAATTTTTAATAGCACAGTTCCAGAACTAGAGAATCACTCATGGTTTTTATTTCCCATTAGTGCAACATTTGCAAACAATCTGTGTTTCTTTTAGGTTATGCACAAAAAGGCATTCCCACTGAATATCATCCCACTTTGAAGGAGATGCAGCTGTATTTCCAGGAAGGCCAGTATTGCTCCAGAGCTGAACTCATCTTAGAACTAGATGTATCTTTTTTAATGTGTTTAGTCATAATATGATGGACAATCAAACTAAAAAATACCAGCTTATTATTATTTCTGTAATAAAGATGAAAAATTTTTAACATAACAAATTAATTCACGCAGCAGTGGATAGAATCACATTTTTGAAAATTCAAGTAAAATTTTTAAACAGCTCATAGGAGTTCTTCACAGGCTTTATCACTTAAGTGTAATAGAGCAAAAGGTATTTTGTGTTAAAAAGCATCTGCATTTTCAGTTCAAGTAGGATGAATGACACCTGATTTTTCCCTGCATGAGAAGATCACCTTATGTCAGATGTATGCTCTCATTTACTGGAACACATTATAGGACCTGCACTCCTCAAACAACATTGTGTAAATCTATTCATTAATATTCCGTCACTAAAGTCTAAAGACTTTAGCTTATTTTCTGAATTTAAAACTTAATTTAGAATTGGCATTCCTTTAATGATGCCAGCCTAGTCATCACCTATAGAGTTAATACATTTTTAGATGTCCTATTAATACATTACAAATGAAATTACTACTTTTAGAATACAAGGAGTGATGTAATAACCATTAAGCCTGGCCTGTAACAGAGAAGGTGAAGCAAAGTAATTTCTATATGCATTAAGGACAGAAAAGACTGAAGCATGTTCTGTGGAAGTCAAAGTTACTTTTTCTTCTCTCCCACTCTTTTCTTACCTCTCTCTGCTCCCAACACTGGAGGCACTGGGTGAACGAATTGGAGGGTGTATGTTTGTCACACTGACTCCTCCTAGGAAAGAAGAATAAAATTAGAACAAAACACAGGACTGTGGCAACCCTGAAAAGTGATTCAGAGAAGTACATAGATTTGTAGGAAAAATTTTCATGCAGTGTCATTAACTTAAACTGCATCTCACTTAATTGTAATTCTTAAGAGAATGAGAAGCATGGGATAGCAGAGGGAAGGAGAGGAGTATAGAAGGACATCATGCAGGCTGATATATCAAGTCAGTACCTTTGCCCAGCTGCAGTCTGTCTTATTAAATTCTAGCAGATCTCTCAGGAACACGGTGGCAAGAATCCTCAGGATGTTTTAAGTCCACCATGCTTAGCTGCCCCTAACAATACTTTGGGTGGACAGCCTGTGCCAGTGTTCTGTTATCCTCCCAGTTTTTCTGATATCCAAATTAAACTCACCCTCTGTAGCAACTGTTTCCTGTTAAATTCTATCTTGCTTTTTGAAATAGTTGCCTCTTACCACAGCTTCCAGGTGCTCCCTAAAAGTGCCATTTTTCTACAGATTTCAATGCAATTTCCCCAAATCTGTTATGTTTTTATCCCTATGTTTTTAAGATCTGGCCACTTACCCTTTCTCACAATGCTACAACACTGCCTCAATTTTACCTCCCAGTAGGGTTTCTATAACTTTGCCTTCATTTTCATATTTCTCATCTTTGATACAAAATAAAAGTAACTAATTTTGGTATCAGTGTTAACATTACCAAGTTAGACTTCCCCATTACACTACTTAGCAGAAAAACTGCACCACATTCTAGTTACCTGAGAGTCCTGGTGATGGTACTGATGAATTTGGGGACTGTACAGTTCTGTTAGAAGGGGGTTTTGGCTGATTCTGCTCTGCAGTTGCATCCTTCCTAACAACATTATCCAGTGTGATGTTTCCTGAGCAATCAATCTAAAAGGTGGAGAAGAGATGGGAAGCAGTTAGCCTTGAGAGGGAAAAAAACCTGCAACAAATCCCTCCCAGAAGACAAAACCAAAAAAACCCACCCCATGCCTCTGTCATATAGTTATTTCGTAGGTGAAGAACAAAATGCCTTTCACTTAACTTTAGTCATACAAAGGGTGAGGTGGTTACTTTGCTTTCCCTAAAAAGAAATAGCAAAATCCAGACAGTGCTTCACTGCAAGATAAGATGAGTCTGTAAGTGCCTATTTTCCTCCATCAACTACACAGAAGGCTTACATCAAACAGGGAGCTTCACCCACTGACGTAAGACAAATTTTTATCTCCGTATTTTCTTTTCACATTATATACCCTAAAAATGATAGTAAGCAATACACAAACTACCCATTAAGCCACTAATAATTAAGAGGACCAGAAGAACCTCAAAGAACACTCAGTTCTGTCAGCCTCATGTACCTTCTGGGCAGGGGCAATGTATATGGACTCCAAATGCAAACAGCAAACCAAAGCTCGCTCCTCCCAGCCACAGCCCAGGAGAGACAACTGAATTGTTTTAGGGGCTCCCAATTTACCATTTTAACTCTGTAAAAATTATACATTCTTGTTTGAAAGAGATAAATGGCCTTTTGAAATGCTGGATTTTTTTGCAATACGTAAGATCATGTTGAATAAGAAAATATTTCACCTTGGTATCAATTTTCTCAGTTCTCCAGACACCTCAAAAACCCACTGGTATGAACAGCACTGGCCACTGAAATGTCTATTTATAAGCTAGACTCATCTGAAATAGATTGAAGTAGCATCTGCTAGCATATTTATAGTAATTTATAGTATTTGGACCATATACAAGTAGAAGTTTTCATAATACTACGTACAAAAATCAGTATGCTAAAATGTCTCATAGACTCATCAAGTATGCCAATACATAATACCTATCTGCAACTTACCTTTAATTAAAAGTTTAAAATATTATTTTTTAAAAAAATTAAAATTTACCAGAAATACCATTAGCAAACCAGTGCTATCTATGGACACTGGTAAATGAAAGCTAAACTAACTCATTTTTGTTACGATCATTATAAGCTGTTAGTGGAAAACATGCAGTATCCAAATAAACAACAATTACAACCTACAATGTTATTTTTCTTAGTTGTCCTAACAACTGTCCCCCAGAACAATTCTGAATACTGCCAGCAATACACAGGCAATCCTGTACTGTTGATTTCTGGAACTGTTTTATTTTGACAGAGCAAGAATTTCAGTGTAAAAGGTTCTCGCAAGCGTTAAGACTTACATCAAAACACAACCCATGAAACATTGGGTTATGTTACACTCTTATGTTACACTTACATCAGGAAGAGATGGTAGATTGTAGGAGCTACCCACTGGAGAACTCAAATCTATCACAGGGGGACCGCACATCTTCCCATCACATCCTACAGCACTCGTGACTGTGGGGCTGGATGGAGTAGATGTTGTGGTGCTTGCAGTTGAAAGGGCAGTTGAAGTTTGTCCACTACCAATTTGCCACTGTAAAGAAAAGATGATAATCCACAATTAAGCATTACTTATTTTCAACAGACCACATCTATTGAGTATAGAGGTTTTAACTCAGCAGTTAACAAGCAGCTTCATTCAGGAAGCTAAATCCAAACATAAAATCCTGGTTTATTTGTAGTTACCTAATTTCAAGAACCAATCCTACAAGACAAGGGAAGATGACAAGTATTTGAAAACTATGAATAGAAGACATGAATGTGAATTCTTAAATTCAAAGCTGTATCTATATCTATCTGATCTAAGCATCTATTACTATTTCATGTTGCACTGACAGTGTTGTGGGAGATATATAACAGCTTTAGTGAAGTAAAAGCATTACAGATAATAGGTTGAATGTACAACTGCTCCGGTGCTTTATTAAGTAAAATAGCTATAGTGTTACTTGGACAGCATCAAGTATTTGATCTTGTGCTTTCCTTAGCAACCTAATATGATTAAGAATTTGAAATGCTGACTGCAGCTCCACCCACACATACATTTAACACCACGGTATGAAGTACACAGTGAAGTCAGACTAAATTTCTGATTTTAGATGTATGCGGTTTTCAACAACTTTAATGGAAGTTCGTGGCAACAGTAGGCAAAATTTGACTTCACTCAATTCCTTTTTAGTCAGTCATTCTATTTACTGGTTGCTAGCTTCAGAAAGACATCAACAGATAATGAAAATACTTGGAAGAACTGCTTACAGTCAGGTCAATCATCTTTTCAGATGTGCGGAATGGAAGTGACTCATTTTTTCTTACTACAGGTTCTTTTTACCAAGATGATTAAGGGAGTATCAAGATGATTAAGGGAGTGGAACATCTCCCTCATGAAGAAGGACTGGGGGAGCTCGCTCTCTTCAGCTTGGAGGAGAGAAGAATAAGAGGTGATCTCATTAATGTTTTCAAGTATGTAAGGGGCGAGTGCCAGGAAGACAGTCAAGCTTTTCTCCAGAGTGCCTAACAACAGGACAAGGGACAACGGCTATAAACTGGAGCATAGGTGGTTCTGTTTAAATCTAAGGAAGAATTTTTCACTGACAGAGCACTGGCACAGGCTGCCCAGGGAGGTTGTTGAGTCTCCTTCTCTGGAGACATGCAAAACCCACCTGGATGTGTTCCTATGTGACCTGCTGTAGGTAACCCTGCTCTGGCAGGGGGGGGTGGACTAGACAATCACCCGAGGTTCCTTCCAACCCCCAACTTTCTATGATTCTCTTAGATTTTGAAAATTTTTCTTCAATTGACTTGGAATTAGTTCTTTGACATCATAAGCATTGCAGACATTATTGGTATTACTCTACTTCTCAGGTGATAGATGAGATTAATTTGAGTCTTCTCTGCTTATTCAGCAGAGGTCCCACAACTGTGTGCTTCCTTTTCTCTCCTAATATGTCAAAGTTTAGAGTTGTCATACTCTGTCATACTCTGGAGATTGGGGCCACTACTTAGTCAAGCTTTTACCTTGTTCCTATCAAGGTCACTAAAATCAAGCTAAATAGTGGAAAGTTTTTTATTTTGCGTAATCACTGATTGTGACAGGCAGACCATGGCCAAGTTTTGTTTAAGTGGCCAGAAATCACAGTAACAGCAAACAAGAGAATGAAACACCTACATAGAACATACAGTGGCTTACTTCCCTAATGCTTCAGCTGCTTAGAGCTGTCAAAATTAAAAACTTGACAGTTTGCTTCATTAAGAAAACTGCGGATATCTTGTCATAGACAAAAAATGCAGACTGATCTAATTGAAAAGCACTCTAGAAACATAATATAGATATAAAATTTTATAAAGCACATTCAATGCTTTACTTCTACATGGCAAGCAGGAGAAAAGGGAAAGAAAGCCTACCTGTTTTATGGCTTGCTGTGCCAAGAATGCCATTTGCAATGGGTTGGGCTTTACTGCTTGCCTTGGTAGGTTTTGATTTTGAGGCAATCTCATCTGTTGTGCAGGAAGAGCTGAACCATTGGACTTGGGGCTATGATTTTGTAAATTAATCAAGCGTGGAGGTGCCTGCATGAAAACAAAGAATTCTTCAAATTAGCTGATACCCATTTCATGTTCCAAAACTTTTTATGAAGTTGCTCTTTTAAACTTCCGAAACTCTTAATAAGTAATGTGCAATCAAATAGTACCACATCATTTAGCTGACACACAGATTTTCAATTTTAAAAACAAAACCTAGTAGATGGTTTTGAATTATTCTGATACGATAAATGCAGATACATAATAACAGCCAGTGAGAATATTTCCAACTTTAAAAGTTACACAGGAGAATCAGTTTTATGCAAAAAAAAAAAAAAAAAGCCTTGGGAAAAAATTAATGACAGATTCACTTTATAGTCATCTGAAAGAAATACAAAATACATAGCTCAACATAACATATGGTTAGATACCGTATTATTTTTTTGTTAAATAAAAATGGTCTGAGTGCTATCATGCATTTTGCCAGACAAGTTTAAAGTGCCCATTCAATTGTCAATAAAGAAAATGTTCCCTAAACCATTTACACAGCCATTTGCTAAAGATGAAGCTATCTGAAGTTATGTATCTTAATTTCTTCCTTTTTTCTTATCTTTTTTTACTTTCTCCTTCAGAGTCTTGGAAAAAAAAGAGTATCGTCTGGAAATATTCATAACTTACCTGATGAGAAGCAGGAGGTTGCTGCATGGCTCCTGGCATTCTTGGATTTGGTAAACCTAATGGACCTGCTCTGCGTTGAGCTTGCTGTCTCTGAGCCATGACCTGTTGCTGCATATGCTGGAGTCGGAGCTGAGCTAAGCTTATCTGTGTTGGAAACTTAGACAACTGGTTTGAATTTATGCTGCCTTGTGGCTGTATGTTTGTTTCCATAACAGGGCTTTTGGGCATATGTGGTGGGGTTTCTTTATCTTCAATTACCAAAGAACCTAGTTTAAACAAAAGAAATAAAAATCAATACAAAAATATTCCAGTTAGCAGAAATGCCATTTTTCACAATTACTTCTTTTTAAACCATGAGGTCATCGTGCATTATTGTCATGTAAAGAATGGATAAACATGAGCTAGAGGACTCCATTTACCTTGTTTCTTTTCCTGAAAAAAAAAATTTAAAAGGTTGCATTTTATAGTAAACTGCCTTGTGCTGCAGCCTCCTCTACACAGCAGATTTTCCAAGGAAGGTGTCCTGGCCTCTCCCAAAGAGCAAGGGAGCCAAGTTTCACAGGAATAGAGTATTCTGATCCATTTAACTGTGTTGTAACACTTAAGGGTACTGTGATCCTTTCTGGCCTCTGAGTCAACATCATGAAATGCTCAAATGATACTTGCAGTTGCTGCACACCACCAATTCTGCACAGCACCTCCAGCAGATGTTTTATCTCTCTCCACTGACTTAGAAGGAAATTTGACAAGACAGATAACTTTTAGAGATTAATACTGGGTGAGAGACTTTATCTGAAGAGATACCTAGTGTGATTATATGAAACTCTCACAGAAAATTATGGCTACTTCATCCAAGAAACATGAACTCTAACTAGAACAGATTTAGACTTGATTCAAGGAAATAACATGCTGCTTGTACAGGAAGAGACAGACTGTTTAAAACAGAGTGCAGCACGGTATACCAGTTTTGGCTGAAGGAGAGTTCATTGTCTTCGTAGCTGCTAGTCTGGGGCTATGTTTTGGAGCTGTGATGAAAACAGTATTGATAATGCAGACATGGTTTTGCTATTGCTGAGCAGTGCTAACACAGCATCAAGACCTTTTCTGCATCTTACAACTCGCTTCCAGTAAGTAGCCTGGGGGTGTACATGAAGCTGGGAGGCAGTACAGCTGCAACAGCTGACCCCAACTGACCAAAGGGATATTCCAGAACATTTGATGTCATGCTTAGCATATAAAGCTGGGAGGAAAAAGAAGGAAAAGAGCTGACATTCAGAGTGACGGCGTGCTGTCTTCCCAAGGAAGCCGAGCCCTGCTTCCCTGGAGATGGCTGAACACCTGCCTGCCAGTGGAAAGTGGTGAATGAATTCCCTGTTTTGCTTTTCTTGTGTGTATTGCATTTGCTTTGCCTATTAAACTGTCTTTATCTCAACCCATGAGGTTTCTCACTCTTACTCTGCCGATTCTCTACGCCATCCCACCAGGGAGCAGCAGCAGTGTGGTGCTTAGCTGCCAGCTGGGATTAAACCATGACATATGGAAAGCTACGGTCCAAGACTACAAGTTAAAAAATTCCAGTGATCTGTGAAAGGCTTCACAGCAGCTTGCCAGTACAATTGGGTGATAGACACCTCATACTCCCTTCTATCACAGAAATCTGGGGCTTCTTCCCAGGGGAGTTCACCTCACAAGGTGCCAAACATCACTGACGGTTTGACAATCCATGTTACAGTAGAACTTGAAATCACCTTCTGCCACTTTTCTCTATATATCTACCAGTCTATGTGGATCCTGTGCAGTCTAGTCTGACTCATTTCGGGGCAGGCACTAAAGATAATTATTCCTTTTTGTTCTTAAGTACCTTCTGAAATCCGTAAGACAGTTACCCTATTACTGTATGGATACTATCACACTGTCAGCAACATGCATCTTAACTAGAACTCAAGCCATTCCCAAAGTAACTTGTTTGTCTACTCAGGCTTTGCTTTATTTTTCCTTTACTGGTTCTTAAATTTGGTTTATCTACAGAAATTTAACTTATCTGATCATAAATGTAACCACCTACAGGTTGTTATTTCTGAAACCAGAGAGGTAAATGTGATCTGGTTTTATCTATCACTTAAATATATAAACCGTTACAAAAACTTCCATAAAGGAGTACCTAGTAAAGGTACCATTTCTTTTGTGGCACTTTTCAGAATTTAAGAGAACATACTTGAACAGGCTGTTAAAAAACCAAACTTTTATAAAAAAACACCAAAACTGAACACCATAAAGCACTAACACTTTCTTTCTCTGTAGAGAAACACATATTTGCACCTCTCTGTACTTTGTAGAGCTTCTTTCTGATGAATGGCAGAAAAGGTCCCATTAGGTATCTCACAAAGCATTCTGCACATGACAGAAACACATAACTATCCATCAAGCTAGCAGTGGAGAGGGAAAGGAAGCATGACAGCAGTCAAAATCCTAAAAACACCGTTTTAGGCTCCTAAGCTGCCGAGTTCCTAGGGTGCTTATCTCCAGTGAACTCAGGCTTTCAGGCAAAGCTACCAGGTTCTGGGATTCACCAGTGTCATAAAGTGCTAGCAACTTATAGTTGTAATAAAAAAATGAAAAGAGCAGTTAGTGTGGAGACTAGGTGAAAATCTATTAGGATAATGAAGATGGAGAACATCTGCAACTCTGAAAGACGTAAGTTTCTCCTGAATTTGATTCCACAATTTCAAGAGAGGAAGTCTAAAAGCCAGACAACTGTCCAAAAGAAGTGTTCTCTTCCTTGTTCTTCTGTTTTTCTTTGACATTCTCCCCTTCTCTTTATCTCTCTTGTTCAGCATGACAAGGGAGCAACAGGGGGTTCATGAACATATTATGCTGCTCCATGGATTCCAGCTGGGGAAGATGGGATTGAAATAGAAGAAATGGATGGAAGATGCAGAATGACACTGCCTTCTGGAATCCTTTGTTAGGATGTGAATCATGGCTATAAATGGTGGTCTCTGTTTCAGAAGCCAGAATATTGCTCAGGAAACTAAAAGCTGCTATTTTCAGCATCACATATACCATTCAAGAAAGGTAAGTTTGTTAACAGTATATAATAAGTATTCATAAATAATACCTTTTCCCATACAATGCACTTTAGATGTCCTCTACAGGTAAGGAAATAAATCTAACAAAGCAAACCAAGAAACGAATAATGCGGCAGCTACTTATCTTCACAAAAAGAAAGATGCCTTCAAACTAGGAACAAGACCTCAAAGGGCTAATAAAACTCTATCATACCTAGATTGAAAATATTTTGAGCCCAGAAGCTAGGATCACAGTGAAACTGGATAGTATTGTTGGTCACTGGTGAAGCATCACACCTTGCTCGGAGAAGATACCGTAGTCGATATGTAATCTAAAACAAGAACAAAACAGGATTTGTTTTTCCTCTGGGGCCAGTGTTATGTATTCAAACAGTCTAAAAAGTATTTAAAAACAAAATAAAAAACAAACACCCAAAACTCCCCACTAACAAAAAAACCTTCAATAAGACACTAGACTATTGAGGGGAAAGACAGAGAAATTTGTCCAAGCTACAAATAAAGGACATTCTCAATATCTTTCCCCTTTTTCTTAAACTATTTTAAAAAAACAATCAACTCCACCGTAAAGAAAATTAATTATTCTTCCCTACAGATACATATATCTTTCCACAGACTTGGTTATGACATCCAATGACATGAACCATTTCCAAGTGAAGTACAGACTCACATCACTATTGCTGGTTTCCCCGCACCCACACCTATGTTAGGTTCAGCAGTCTTGGGATAACACTGAGCAATTATAAATGACATGACTCAGTTTGATGGTCTTTTTCTCTAATCAGTTAAAAACTGATTGGTTTGCTGAGGCAGTATAAGGCAGGACAAATGAACTTAATTGCTCGAAGCTGATAAAACTAATATTCCCCTCCTAGCTGCTAGAGCCTGCAGCGCATTTTGGTATCAAAAGAAAAAAACACTACATCAAAAAAAAGCCCCCAAACCAAACAGGAAAGCACACAAAACTCCTCAGTAGGTTCTCTAACTAATATATGAAAAAAATAAAGACATTTTTTTGTGATCCACTCATAGGAACTGGGAAAAAAAATGATCTAGCATCTTTCCTCAACACTGCCAAATGTTTCTGTCATCAGGCTGGTACAATCTAGTAACTTCTGGAAAATCAGAGTCAGCTTTTTGTTAGTTTGTTTATTTTTTAATTGCAAGTCTTTTAGGATTTCTGTTGATCATGAGCAGATATCTTAATGATACTACACACAGTCAGATTTAAAATGTCACTATAGGATTGAAATATGTAGCTTCATACTGTTTGCATGGACAAGCAAAACCCTCAGCTTCATTTTTATCCATTTTTAAAGACCTTTAGTGGAAGGTGACTGACAGAACAAAGAAATACAATAATTTCTACACTAAAATAGTATATATCAGAGCCATCTTACTCAGAAGCTGCAACAAGTTCTGAGAAGAACCTCAAGTGATGTAGGAAATGCAACATTATTCCCACTGTTTCACAATTTTGTGGTTTTTACTCCAAACAAAAGGAGTTGTCCCTGCTCCTGCAGATCTATAAAAATTCTATGGTAGGAGAAAATAATGCCCAGAGAGCTAAATTGTTAGAAACATTATGTATTTATATTTAAGGGAAAGCCATGAAGAGTTATATACCAATATTCAAGTTAGCAGAAAGGCATTAAAACATTTCATTCCCTGCTGTTACAAACATGTGAGTGCACATCTGCCTTAACTGCAGTTTTTAAGTAAATCTGGAGAGCTATCTTCCTACCCTTACCAAGCGTTTGCTGTACAGTAGTGCTGTGCTGCTCCCACTGGAAACTGCCCATTTGGAAAAATTCATGACATGTTCCAGCTGTTTAGAGAGCCCTGCCACTTCCTGCTGTTGCTGCAGAAGTTTCATCCGATGCTCTTTTGCCAGAGTCTGCAAGTAGAAGAGCAGTTCCAGTCAAAAGGTTGAATTTACAGTTAACAGGTATTAGCTTTCATATTTGTAAGTCACGATGATCAAGCGTTTTCACTTAGCTCTTCTAAAAAGAACCTTTGTCCCCTGACTGCAGCTATCAAACAGAAAAGGCAATATATATTTATATATATTACATATTTACATATTTATTCTTGCTACTAGGCCTTTCTGTACAATTCCCATATTTTCCTAGGATACATTTTCATGTAAAGATATGTGTGGCTCTCTCTACACACACACTTTTAAAAACACCATTTGAGATAATATTTTTCCAGGGCTCAATTCTAGACAATTGTCTCCTTTAATTTGCTACTTAATTGCTGAATTTATAAGAAAATCTGAGGGAAACACTTTTCACGCATAGAATTATGACTTGAAAACACAGAGGAAGAATCAGGGCTCAGAGACAGCCCCAATTCACAAAGCAGACAACTACAAAGAAAACAGCAACAATCCCCCCTGAACCAAACCCTCCTCCCCTCCCCGACCAAAATCCCATTTGCTCAAATGGCTTGTGTGGGACATTTCTCCACTTATTTTGCAACAAGATATGCACAGGTGGCTAATGCTAGAAATGTATTTTGTTTCAATGTGGACCCACAGAAAAAAATATTAAGACTGACATTTTTGTTTCTTACAATAGAAATTAAATTACCTCCAACTGATGCAGCAGAGCTTTTCCCTTTTTATTTATTTCTACCATCAATGTAAATATGGCAACTTTAATATCCTGTTCCACCTGCTTTTGATTCTGATTCACTTCAAGAATTCTGTAAGTAGACAGTATAGAAAATAATGTCCTTTAGCTCACAAACCCACCCTCCAAACAGCATTAAAAAAGCACCTCTACTCTTTTGCTGAGACTACAATATTTCTTGCACCAAGTAATATATCTACCATCAGGTACTTAGTAGTCAGGAAACTTATTGTGAGAAAGAGCAAGTATCTGTAACCTATGATAAAATTAATCATCTGGTTTCAAATTCTAATATCCTAAGTCTGTAAAAGTACTGACATCTGCCACTGATGAAAATTAAATGCTCAATGTAATTGGAATTCTTGATTTTTAATTGTACAGCACATTTCTGGAATGGTCCACAGTATTACAAACTGTTAAATTTCCATATAAAGTAGAATGGCACTCCAAAAACAAAAAAATATGTATTTTCTAATTTAGCTATTTCAACAACAGTGCTCATGCCTGTAACAGCAAACCATAACCTTATATTGTGAAAACAACTACTGCTAAGATGCAAGGGATAATAACCGCTTTGATGCAGCAAAAGAAGCAGAGGGTCTGCTGTTGTGTTTTCTTTTTTTTCTATCTCCACCACCCTCAAAGACAGGAAAAGAGGAAGAAAGAGTTCAAGTTGCACTCAGCATCTTAGACTGTGTTGAATCTTCCTGGCCTATGAACTTTGCTGAAGGAGTGGAGACAAAGGCCTATTGTAACACATATTTTAAAGATTTATTTTTCTCTTAGGTTTGTAGTAGCGAGTGAATAAAGCCCCCAGCATGAAAGTATTACATAAATCTTCAAATATATGTCATAAACATTATGAAAACATGAGTCATAACCTTTCACTTTTCAAGAGGGATCTACACTAAGAAAATAAGTGTGCTGATGGTGGGGAAGAATATAAGACTGCCTTCTACAGTCTGTAGTGCCTCAGCTGTTTTGTTGCACCCAAGCTATTGCTGACCATTAAGTTCACAGGCTGAGCGGAAGAGTTACCTATCACAACAAAAGACATTAAACAGGCAAAAGTCACTATGGCAAACTGAAGGTTTTAGATTTTCTCTTTCATCGAAGGATACAAGGAAAGAGATACAAAATGCATTGATATAAACACTTCAAGAAATGACAATGTATATAAAGTTGCACTCTTTGTCAGTTTTAACCTCAAAAGTTGGTAGCATACCTGTTATGGATCTGCTTCCCTGTATATTTTATGTACTTAGTCTTCTCCATCAATTTGGTGATTAGTGTCTCAATGATCACTTTCTGGTTCTGAAAAGCTTCTTCTATAAACTGATACCTGTAGTAAAAAACACTGAGTATTTGCACATGCAAAAGGTGTGATATACTTGATAAAAACCAGAGTGCCTTATATAAGACTTCTCTAATTGAAGAAAGATGCTGTTTGAGTAAAAAAATTAACTGTCCTCATGGAAGCATCAGCAAATGCTGATATGTTTTATTTCTAGTATATATGAATTTATAGTATATTTCTTGTATAGTATATTTTTTATAATTTATGATTTTCATAAATATGAAGGAACACTGTGTGACCACAGCCCAATGTTAGCAAAACAAAAATTAATGTTGTGCTGTAGTTATCAGTTTGTAAGTGAAAGTGCACATAAGCTATTACTGCATGCAAGAGAAGTATGGAGAAACAGAAAAAACATTGCTGAGTCAGTAGAAGTCAGCAACATTTTAAATCAAGGAACTGAAATAATCAACAATTTGAGGAAAAAACAGAAGTGGCATATTCTGAAAGGTATAAAACTCCTATGAAAAGGAGAATTGAAAAGGAAGACTGCAACTCTGCAAGAGCAAAGTTTTGGCCTGTTCCAAGGAACAACAGTGGCCAACACTTCTCCACCTACTGATGTCTACCTGATCAGGCAAGGAATTGCACGGGGTGGCTGCCTCAGGTATAGCAAACACATTAATACTTAACCTAACAGTACATCTGCCCCAAAATACACTAGCCAGCTGATTACTGTCATGTACTCAGAAGCTGTATAAACTCCTGCTTTTCAGCTTCTGTGGCCAGTAAGTGATGACATAAGAATAGTAGCCCAAAGGTTTGTTATGTTATCCAACTATAGCCAAACTTTAGGTTTCCTCTTCATTTTAAAGGGCTCTTCACAGAAAAGAAACACCCATTTGCTCTGTTCTGAAATGTCTGGTAATGTTCTGTTATGCAATCATCTTGTTGAAGGACAAATAAGAGGAATTAAATGTAAGTGTACAGTTGCATAACAGCCTCTGTATTTTCTAAGGACTCTCTGAAGAGCTGCAGAGCAACAAATTCTGTGCAAATAACTTGGACAGTAAAGAAAGGTCTCGTGTTTAAGTCAACAGATTAAAAACTGGAAGAATTAGGTTTTATTACAAATTATCACACACTCAGCTGCATTATTTTGGATACAAACACTGCATGTCTGTGAGCTTTGTTACTGAGCAGAAAATGTCACTTTCACATTTTTCACCTAATTATTCCATACAGATATAGAGAGCTACAATCAACTTCAAGGTATCTTCCTGTAAGTGAGTTGTAGGAAACAGGTGAATTGTTTCAATACCTGTGCTCTTTGTGTTCTAGTAATTGACAGTCGCGGCAGGTCAGCTTGTCACAGGTTTCACAATACAACTTCAACTGCTCCTTTTTGTGGTAAGGACAAAATACAGGTCGCTGACTGGTCACACCAACTGCTTCTGTTGAACAAAGGTAAAAGAAGGTAGATTTTCAGATGACACTAAGCTGGGAGGGAGTATTGATCTGCTGTTCTGCAGGCTCTGCAGAGGGACCTGGACAGGCTGGATTGATGGGCTGAGGCCAACTGTATGAGATTTAACAAGCTCAGGTCCTGGGTCCTTGCACTTGTGTCACAACAACCCCAGGCAATGCTACAGGCCTAGGGAACAGTGAATGGAGAGCTGTCCAGTGCAAAAGGACCAGGAAGTGTTGATCCACAGCCATCTAAATAGAAGCCAGAAATGTGCCCAGGTGGCCAAGAAGGCCAGCAGCATCCTGGCTTGTATCAGAAAGTGTGGCCAGCAGGAGCAGGGAAGTGATGGTGCCCCTGTACTCAGCACTGGTGAGGCCACACACACCTTGAGTACTGTGTTCAGTTTCGGGCCTCTCACTACAATGATACTGAGGTTTTGCAGTGAGTCCAGAGAAGGGCAGTGAAACTGGTGAAGGGTCTGGAGCACAAGTCTTACAAGGAGCAGCTGAGGGAACTGGGGCTGTTTAACCTGGAGAAAAGGAGACTGAGGGGAGACCTTATCACTCTTCAAAGTAACTGAAAGGAGTTTGTAGCAAGGGGGGGTGGTGGGCCCTTACCTCTAGTAACAAGTGATAGAGCCAGTGGAAATGGCCTCAGGTTGTGCCAGGGGAGGTTTAGATAGAATATGAGAAAAAATTTATTCACTGAAAGTGTTGTGAGGAACTGGAACAGGCTGCCAAGGGAAATGGTGGAGTCACCATTTCTGAAGGTATTTAAAAACCTACAGATGTGGTACTTAGGGACATGTCTTAGTACTGGACTTGGCAGTGTGCTAGGTTAATGTTTGGACTCTTAAAGGTCTTTTTCAATCTAAATGATTCTATGACTTAAAGATATTGCAGGGACCATTGTAATCCCTTGAACACACCCTTGTTAGCACTCCAAAGGCAAGGGCCCACAGGGATCTGTGCCACACAACCCCTACTCCCACCCTTGTCAGCATTCCAAAGGGACTTGGAGAGGATGGAGACAGAAGTCTGCATATGGCCTAGGTCCTGTATATCATGATAACCAACTGAGAGGCCAAGGAGCTGAAGCCCTTTCCAGCTGCTCAGCCCTGATTATCATGCCAGTGGTGGGCTTTGGTATTTAACAACAGCCTTCCCCCCCTGGCTGTCCCAAGGCTGGATCCAAGCCCAGTGACTTTCTGTTACCTATCTTTCTTCTCCAACTCCCTCAGCTTTCTCATTCCCTTTCCTAAAATCATTAAGTAACACAGGCTGCGCAGTTTGAACATCAAAATAATCAGCCTTTATGATTCATTAGCCTAACAATATATAGTAATATAAGTATCAGCTTTTATGTGTTATTCTTTCCCTACTTCTAATTAAATCTTATATTCAAATACAAACCCTGAATGTAATTTCATCTTAATCCAATCAAGGGGTATCTGACGCACGACATTTTAGTCACTCTCCCTGGGAGGGTCAGGTCTGACGTTCTAAGGTTGCACCTAAGATCCCCTCTGAGAAGTTTAGAAAGGAAGGGGTTTAATCTGTGTTTCCCTGGAAGGCCTATCCGGGTCATGACAGTCTTTTCCAAGTTAAATGTTTCTGTGATTTTAAGATCGGTTCAGTCTCCTGAGATTAATAATGACTCGCATTGCCCTAGTTTTCCCTTACCATCTTCCTCACTTGGATGCTAGAAATGAGTATCAGGCCACCTAATGAAGAATCTTAACAGCTCTAAGCTCAAAGCTGTAATGTCTCACTCGTGGTCAAGCATGGAGGTAACATCCTTCCTTTCTCATGGAAAATGTCTGGAACCCATGTTACCATAACATATTATGGCCCCACAGAATTATTTGCAAAAGGAGTGGCCAGTACTGTTGCAGTTGCAAAAGTCTTTGCACAACCAGTAAGTTCCTTTCTTGTATGGAAATGAGGACACTGATGGCTTCATTCATTGCTGTGTCTTCTTTCAAGTTCAAGTGGGTGAAAGGGTGTTTGAAGATGCCAAGACATAAACAACCAGACCTTTAAACCATACAAAATATAATAATCAGAAGTTATTAATATCTCTTTAGGACCCCACTCTAAATGGGTGAGAGGTCTCACTTCTGTTTCCAGTGAGCAAAGAGCACAGGAAACACCACCAGCTGACAGAAATTAAATCTGTTCTTTAAACAATTTAACCGACAAAGCCTTATTTCTTATGAGTCAGGTTGGACACTGAGTTTATGATGATTACATGGCCTGTAATGGAAACTGCCTCCACACTGCTGCCCATCCTTCACTGCAGCCCAGCAAGGTCTCCTTTCCATACCCACTCAATTTTCACAAAACCTGGAAGAAGCTATTTTCAGATCTGTATCTTTCAGATCTGAAAGTGACCAGCAGACTCAAGAGGAAGCCTGAAGGCAGAGAGATCATTCCTACCACCCAGTCATGTTCAGTGTACCAGTCAGATACTTCTACTTTCAAACTCTCCTGTAAGTACACTCAGTACTCACTTTTGATTAATCTCATTTGAAGGTGGAATACAGAACATAGTGTATATCTTCAAAGCTCCACACTGGAAGCTACCCTTTGAGCAATAAAGATTACAGAAATCAAAGTCCATATTGTATTTAAAATTCACAGGACTAGACATGGTGGAATGAAAATAAACATATATTGTAATATATCTATTGAAAATCTCTTTTTTTAAAATTATATTTTTACAAGGCAAATCATGCAAACCCAATGGACTTTGAACTGGCAGAATGTTTGTCAACATCCTATTGTGTTCATAATTGTCCCACAATGTTACTGATTGACAAGACACAAAGGGCATAAACAGAAGAGGTTCTCAATGAATAAAGTACAACCTTTTTTACCATGGGAATAAGTCAAGTTTTCTCAGATGCTGTACCGTATAACATATCCATTCTTGTTGGTTCTCAAAGTCCAGGTGGATAAAAAGCCCTGAGTAATCTGATTTGATCTCATGGCTAACTGCTATAAGCAGGAAAGCTGGACCAGATGATTTTTTAACTTATCTAAACTAACCTGAATTATCATAGCCCCTACTTAGGAAAACCACCCCAGTTCATAACATACTTCCCATTAATTTCTAACTTCTTTCATTTCAAACTTAAAATATACTTAGCTAAAACATGAATTCTGGAATATTTTATTACTAACAGAGCTACCTTTATTATCAGTGTGTTGAAAAATATAATCTACTAGCGTTCCTTTTGCTGCAATATACAACAATAATGTTCATATAAACCATTTGGTTGACCTCTAGATAGACTAGAGGAGCTGTTTGCATGAAGAAGTATTTTCTGCAGCTGATCTCTAAAGTTTAGACAATAATTTGCAATCATTCCAGCTGAAGGATAAAATCTATGCGTATTTATTGGTTTAAAACATTTTGCATTAAAATCATATGAAATACCAATCTGTAGGTTTTTATATCATGATGCAGCATACCTGACAGAAAAACTTGACAGAAAAACAGCTGTCAAACCACTAGCCATGACTCAGTCTCCCTTTTCAGTAGCTATGCTCTAATGCATCTAATATTTAAAATAAAGTTTTCTCTTTTGTTAGCTGAATCATTTAAGAAATCCACTTAGATGGAGAGCAGGTAAAGAGATACAAGTATTTGTTCAAATGTTTTCTGCCTTCAACAATGAAATTGAAGTGACTGGGAGACAGGAAACTATTAAAGTATATCCATTGCCAACCAGAAAAATAACATGGTTCCACTAATTCATAGGCATCAAAGGGCTGTATCATAAGGAATCTGTGCTTTTACATTTACAAGGATTAAGGAATACAATTTTTTGAAATTCATCCCTTTAAAAAGAAATGTGGTGGTTTAATATAGTTTTCCAGCACAGACACATATTCTTTGTAAAAACACAAACCAAGTGTGTTACCTGGAGATACTTCCTCTTTCTGTCTCACAGTATGATCCTTTGTGAATTTAACCCTCTGGTGAGCTCTGATGCAGGTCTTGCACAACCATTCCACACATTCCACACAAAACCCATGAGCTTCTGCATTGTCTTCACAGCTTGTGCAGACCTGATACAAGGAAGATAAGGTGGCCTTTAAATAAATATGGAATATAAATGCAAGGTATTGTTCATATGTCATTAGTGCACTTCTACAGTTTTTTGAAAAAAGTGAAATGAGAACAGAAAACTGCCTGAGGTACAGGAACACTATAAATAACTGCATAAAAGTAATCAAATGTGACTCTTTGAAGAAAATGGTCATTTTTTCAGCGTTACTCCAAAACCTTTACCTGACATAAGAGAAATCAAACCATTACTTTCTGCCCAGCACTGCACACTTATAAGCCATAAAATGTTTACAATGTAAAATATGCTCTTGTGAAATATTTACTAAAGACGGAACATGATCAGCACTGCCCTGATTTTAGAAGTCTCCCTCAGCTCAAACAGAAGCTTCAATTTGAGTTTTTGTTCACCTGCTCAGGAGTTTCAGGAAGTACAAACTGTACTGAACAGCAGCAGGGCTCTTAAGACTCTCTGCATCACCACTAAGCAAGCATTCCATTTATGCTTATCAATAAAGCTACCCTAGAACAGATTTTCAACCAATGAAAAGTCATTTTAGACAGTGGTCTGTTAATTCCTGCAGCTATCTGGAATATACCCAAGAGACCTAGGAAAAAAAAATAAGGAAAACAAACATGATAACAAACCAAAACCCCTCTGCACAGAGAGGAAAAAATTTCTTTGCATCCACAATTTGAACAGCAGGTTAAAAACTATGAATGATGGACAACACTACTTCACATGCTCACAACATCTTTAAGACCTCCTTTACAATGCACCTCTGTAGTCATAGCTTCAAGGTGGCAATGTGGTAAAAATAGTGAACATAGGCAGTATACTGTTTTAGGTAACTACCACCCATTTCTATCAATGTTTAGCACTGCTGTAAAAAAAAGCCTCAAGATGTCTGCAGATTGTTATAGCTTACAGATCACAGTGGTAGAATTCTGCTAGAAGGAGCAACAAGCATTTAGAATTTAGAGTTTGATTTTTAAAAAAATCCAAGTTCTGCACCCACACAAGATAAATATAGATTACGTTAAAGATCTTATGCAGATAGATAATTTATATGTAGAACTATGTCCCAGTTTCCCCTTCAAGAAAAAGGAGGAAAATTAGCTCAAAACTTGCCTTAGACCACACAGCAAGTTACTGATGGAACTGGAATTTGAACATAGGAGTTCCAGATACCCAGTGCTGTGTTTATTCTTCTGGATCATGTTTCCTCTTAAAGCAAGTATCTTCTGAGTAATGAAGTTACAACACAAGGGTTATTGACCCCTCTTGCTGTCACTTGGAGTTTGAAGCAGTTCCTTTTCACTAAAGGACCTGCAAAGGAGAAAAAAATGGGCTTGTGCTCCTTTTTCTGTTTGTTTACAAAAAGGAGGCCTGAAAGTTTGGGGTTTGTTTTGTTTTTTTTTAATCTTTTACTTGGTTTTTGTTTTTCTTCCCCCTCTTAGTACTGGTTGACTAGAGAAAGGTCAGAGTCAAGAGTATTACTAAAAAGTCAAAAAAATAGAACAACAGTAAAAGGAAGTCAATTGTAATCAGCAGGAAATTGAAAAAGTTTACTTGCTCTTAATCTCAATGACATTTGGGGGAAAAAAAGGGCTTAAAGATTCAGCACAGCTTCTTGTAAAAAAAAATAGAACAAGCAAGTATCACTGAGACATTACTACAATGTTACAATGTTTTCTCTCACAGAAATTCCCATGAAAAAAAAAAAATTCCTCCCTTCTCTGCCAATTATCCCCTCTTCAGGTGTGCCAATGTAACCCTCTGTAAGACTGTGGTGTAAAATAGTATTGGTTGCATCATAGTAGCCCAAGGATCAGTCGCATTAGCACTGCTGACTGGATAGTGAACTACTGCAGGTCAAGAACGCAGTTTCAAAATCAGTCTTGTTGCCAGAGAGGTATGATCAGCCTATGCCCCCAGATATCTAGGGGTGGTTTGCAAGTTACTATGGAGAATAAGAGATGGGATGATTGTTTTTCTAGTGTAAAAAAACAAAAACAAGAAACAAACCCCCCTCCCTAAAAAAAAAACCCAACCACCAACAGTGAAAATAAAATAGGCAAAGGAAAAAACCCAACTCTTTCAGACAAAGCAAAACAAAGACCCACAATTTAAAACGGCAGGGACCAAATTTAAAAAAAAAAAAAAAAACAAACCTTCTCCCTGCCTTAAACAGCCCTTCCAGACCACCTTTTGCAGACTTAGGCAAAAAAACTTGCATAGTGAAATGGCATTTTAAAAAGTTCACAAGACTTCTGAAGTTATTAGTTCCTCTTATATTCCAAGATCTTTGTCTATTTTCTTTTTTCAATATGCTTTAAATTTTTACCTCCACTGGTTTGACGTGCTTTAGTTGGAATTATATGAAGACTCTGATTCAACAACTAATAATCAGGTGCTGTCAAATGAAATGAAACTGCCATAAACATATACTCCAATTCTATATTTCTCAAAACCACCAAGTGGAAGAGAGACATATTTCTAAAATTCTTCATAGACATCATAACTCATGCTGTCAAAATAGCTATGATTTTCTAGGTAGAAACTAGATTCACTTCTACCTACTTATTATTTATAAAATAACACTCATTTTCAGATATAGCTTGGATTTTGCTAGAACTCCTGATCATTGGAATAAGTCATATAGCTAAAGTACAATTACTGCAAATATTTACTATATGCTTCCAAAATCTAAAACTTTATTCACTCTTATGTTTTGAGACTCACACAAGCAGCACTTCATGATTTCAAAGAAAACTCTCTCTAGTTAACCTGTAAGCCTTTATTCTCAGACAGATATTTATTTTTAATCGAGTTTTCCTTGTAATTATATTTAATTCACTTACTAGTTTTAGTATTTATAACCCCGGGAAGCATACATTCAGACTTCATTCAAATTTAATGAAAGCTGAAATTACTCAGCATGTTGCAGGCAAGTTCTGTTTTTTCTGCTTTTGTGTATTTAAGATTTACATGCAAGAGTTGACATAATAGAGCTGTCTCCCCAGCAACTGTAGTAGCTACCCACTCTTCTACTTAAATATACTTTGAGTATTAAAGAGATTAAAAAAGCAACTAAATGTTTCCAAAGTTTCAAAGGAAGAGAGCAAAATAGTCCAGATGAATATTCAGTGAATTAATGTTCCAAACTTCATCAGTGTAAATAAGATGCAATGGCTTCCCCTGCTGGATCCATAAAACATGAGTGCTAATAGTTCTGTAACTGTGCCTTGGTACTTACAAAGTCATCAAAAACAGCACCTCTCTTTTGCGATATTCTTGTTATGCCCAAAAACTTCTTTCAAAGACATTTTGGCCATGGTCACTTTGGCTTTGTTAAGCATACAAGTTCTTCTTGAGAAGAATACACGGTGGTTACTCTGTCACCATACAAACTAGAGAAACTTTTTGCTCTAAATTGTCCTCATTAATTGCTTTATTGTGCCAGTCAGACCTGTTGTCTTAGTATCCAGACCTAGCATCACATCTAAACTCATAACTTTTTTCATTACTACAATCCTAGCAATTCACCTAAGTTCTTCATCCTGATAACAACATTCAGAACTCCCATATCAGTAACTGGTAAAGACAAAGTGTTCCCACTATAAAATGGTATTTTCCATACATGTTGTCTTTTGGACACAGAATCAATGAGAATTAGGATCTAGTCTAAATAAAATGCAAGTAACACCAATGTTATCACCCATCTTTTCTTCTGCATTCATCTTGCACTTCTCATTCTTACTTTCATGGCTGTGCTCAAGCATGAAATAATTTTCTTCTGTTAATTTCCCTCACTTCTCTACATGAGTAATATTTAAATTTAGCATTTGCTTCAGTAGCATCTCTTGGTCTAGAAGCTCCTTTCCACTCGTTCTTATGAATCAAGTATCATCCATTTTGATTTCCAAACTTCTTTCAGCATCCAATAATTTTTGCTAAATCTTTAAATAAATCATAATGCAACAAAAATTATAAAAGGATCTATTTTTCCTTAGTATTTATGTGCTGTGATGGCCACTATTATAATGACTACTTTCAGAAAGATCACAACTGCATTTCTCATTAGTCTCTTCTGGAAACTTTCTTATGCTTCTATCCAGCAAAAGATCCTTCATGTTCTCTTGAACACCAGCCAGGAAAGCCTTTATGGGACATATACGGGACATATATATAGGTGCAGTTATACACTTTCTCTATGCTTACTTCTTTTGGTCCTGAAGTTTTCAGTAGTAATTGCAAGAAAGCACAGCTGCATAAGAAGGGTACTGAGCTGCTAAAATCAGGCTCAGACAAGGTAAACATGATTTTAGATAGATGGGTGGCATCTTAATGAGCTCCAGTTAGTTATTCTTCTCATTCCACAATACCAGGCTCAACAATACATTATTTACTAATATAGTTTTAATTATATATGCTAACTAAACATGCTAAGGAGTATTTTAGCATTATTAACATTTTAAGCCTGAAACAAGCAAACTTGCATTTTAAAGTCCTTTTTTTGCAGTCTCTCTTGAATTGAAATAAACCAGGATAGTCATATATATGGACCAGTGGCTCCAAGACATAATGATGCTTGCACAAAATCCATGGCTTGCCTCTAAGTTCAACAATTTCTTAAACATCCTGCTAAAGCTGTGAAAGTAACAAAGCCAAACAAACCACCTCAGTAAAAAATTTCTATAAAATAGCCAGTTTTTAACAGAATTTGGATGATCTTTGATATAATTTTTCCTGCAAGTAGCAGTCTCTTTTCCACTCTTGTCTATTTTGCTACTCGCAATTTTTCTTTCTTTTCTCTTTGCTCCTTCAAAGGCAGAAAAAGACAGACTGATTAGAAGGATGCATCATCCTTAAACCTCATAATAATCCCCCTTGTACAGGACAATGATCTGTTTAACCATTATTGAGTTACAGATCACTTTATGAAAAGGTGTAGGATTTTTATGGTTCCAATGTCAAAGTACAAAGGAATGTGCAAAAAGCTATACTATCATACAAAAAAACCCTAATCAAACAAAGCAGATCTGTATAGTATTTACTTCCAAGAAGTAAGGTACACACTCACTAAGCAGGTATCTAACAAAATGACAGTTCCTTTTTTGTTTTTTTCTTCATCAGCAGAAAAGTGTATGAATACTACTCTGCTGGTTGAGCAGTCTACTGCTTTGCCTTCAACTACTGCAGGAACTTTCCTGAGTTCAGCCAAGGACCTTACCTGAATAATAGACACACTTTCTGAACTTCAAGACTGATGTTTTTTCTTAGGAAGAGAAAGAAACAAGGACTAAAATAGATGTCTGCAAAGGAAACTACGGAAACACAAATGATTTGAAGAATCTCCCTGACATCTCCTCACAACACTCAACAAGGATGATGCCAAACCAAGTTCCAAATATGGAACTTCTCTGTATGTCTCTGCATCCACCCAGGATCAGAAGGTAAACAAAAAGTTCAATTCAAAATACAGGTGTTTTCCTGCAACACCTGGGGAAAAAAAACCCAACGAACCAACCAAACCAAAAAGCCACACACACAAAAAAAGCAAACGACAAACTGTCCTACATAGAGACCACTGCTCATCCTTCCAGAGACTCACAATTATATGTCAGTTTCTGTCAAGGTCTATAATTTCTCAGAAATTCAGTTCTAAAATTCCTTATAAACTGAACAGGGTTCATTGGTTTCTGAGAAGTAAGTTAATTCCTCTTCCTCGGAGATGGAATAGTCAGTGAGCTGGTACCACAAACCTGACTAGGAACTTGTATCTGTTCCAGAGAGAGGTACCCATTCATTTATGTAAGCACTTCATCACAGACTATGCAATAAAGGACCTCTAAGAAGTCACTCCCAAAACTAATTGATCAAGAGCCAATTATAGAGGTCTGCAAAACAGGAAAGCAAAAAAGAGGCATTTACCAAGGAGCCTAAGATCTGAATGTTTTGAGATGAGTGAAAATGCAAACCTAAGTAACCTTTCTTATTATGTCTTATTATGAAGAATGTGAATATATATATAAAAAGGGGATGAATTATTTACAATAAGCATATGGAGTTTAAATAAAAGTTTATGAGTAACGAGATACTTGAGATACTCTCTTACTAGCCAAAAAATTAGGACATGCAATATTTTGATACCACACATTGGTAAATTGTGGCAGATGTGATTATTCATTTTCTACTGCTTCCATGCTAGTACTTTCCTCATGAAAAATCATCATGAGGAAAAAAAAGCAGTATTACTATTCTTGCATATAAGCAGGTTTTGGTTTTGTGAGACAGCTGTTATTAGATTGCAAAAGGAAGAAGAGACAGCCTATGTAAGAAAAACAAACAAGAAACCCCTACAATATGTTACCTTCTCCAATGAAATGTTTGAGCCTCTTGCTGGATTAGTGCACTCCAGCTATATAGTACTGTGTTTTGTCAGTGTTGAGGTAAGAAAAATGTAGCTGATTTCACTAGAGGATTCCATTATACATCGAGATCTCCTGACATAGTGTTGTTTGGGTCTCAGATACATAGTGCTTCAAGTGCCCTGTCTAAAGTATAGAAATTCCCATTCTAACACCTATTCCTTACTCTTTTGCTATCACAATGCAATTTTACATTAACAATTAAAAATAGCTTAGCATAAGATAACCACCTTCTTCACATGCATTTTCATTGATTTTAACTGATTTTCTAAAGTTACTCCATGTGATAACTAAGTACCTGGAGTCTCTTTCTGCATATTAACAGCAAAAAGACCACACAGCAAGAAGCCAAGGTTATGCACACACATCCAAAAGTTGTTAACTTGATTACATGTTAATGCACTTACCTGATTTGATTTCTCTACTGTGCTACTGGGAACCTCTGTGGTATCCTTCACAAAAAAGTTATCTATGATGTGTCTTTCTGCACATTCCTGACCACAAATTGGACAGCGGATAACACCGACTGAGGGGAAAAAAAAAATCTGATTACGCTTGCACAATGTAAGATAGATCAAACAACTTCAAAAACATCTTGTAGGGATACATACTTTGAAAGATTGTTTTAATGCTTTCCTGTCAACAAGGTGCAAGTAAAAAAAGAAGCTAATTCTCATCCATCACTGAAGTGACCTTTACCTGTTATTCCCTGGTGATGCATTTCTTTCAACCAAGGTCAAGCATCTCTTTGTTTCAATCCTGTAAAGAACTTGTCTAAATCTTACAGAAAATTAATTCATTTTCTCTAAAGGGAATGTAAATAAGCAAGGGCCTCTCCCCTCCTCTCCTCTGCAACACCTGCTGAGAAACAATTCTAGTACAATAAACTCCTGGTTTAACAAAAGTGAAGAACAACACCTAACTCAAAGGGCTAAACAATTAGTATCTATCACAAGAGAACAAAAAAAGTCAAGTTCAAAACTTGGGGTTTGAAACTGAGTAGAACAGACTTAAATGGAAAAGATCTATAAAAAAACATTTTAAAGCAAACGCCTTTCCTACATGCAGAAAACAGAAAGACTTATTAGCACTGAGGTTATCATCCACAGAAAATGTCGAAAATGGTAGATACTAACATCTTGATGTAAGAAAACTATCACAGCGATTATTAAGAAATGCTTAGGATGTGGAAATCATAATGCAAAGCCTACAGTAGAATAGTCATCTGAGCCCACACTGAGATAGATTCTAGGCCTATAGCTGCACAATTTTAGGGCCCTGAAGATCAGAGGAACCATTTAATTCATGGAATTTAACACCAGTATATAATACTTGCATGTTTACCTAAACCAGCGTGGGCTTAATGCTGTTCTTGTTTCACTTTTTACAATAAAACTTGGAAGTACAGAAACTATTAAATATTTCCCTTTCTGCAGAAGATTTTAATTCCTTATTTTAAGTGCTTCCTATAAGACTGAAGTAACTTTTTCATGCTCTTCCAATAAATACTAGAGATCTAACCGGCCAACCCACTATAAATTGGTTTCCAAATCAAAGTCGACCAGTTTTACCAAATAAGCTCTTCTGGAAATTCTGGATATTTAGCTAGCACATTTCCATTTGTGTGCAGGTGATTTCACTCTCATCTGAAAGCCTGGTTTTATTTAATTGCCATTTTGCCAGTCTGCACTTCAATACATATTTGCTGATCTTTGTTTGATACACAAATTCTCTATTTTGGCTAAAAAAATTTTAACTTTTTTTATACCATCATCATGAAGCATAATTAAGAAATCCAATTCTGATATTAACAGGCATTTAATACAACTCCAACTACCTAATTTTGCCTTTTATCAAGCAAATCAATTTACCACAGCCAAGAGGGAACAAATTTTTTAATACACAAGCCCCATAACTGCTGAAAAAGACAATTTTTTATATTTTTCAGCAGTGCAGATTACAATCAGACCTCTGTTTCCTTGCTGCTGAAGCTGAAAACATGGATAACAACAATGTATTCAAATTAATAAAAAATTCAAAAAAGAACACTGGTTGTATTCAAGTGAAGACAATACACTGGAGTTTACCAAAGCTCATGGATAAACATGCTTCTCTTTCCACATAAAATTTTTTAATGATGTAACCAGGGTCACCTATTATAATTAAGTACTAAAATTTTATTTGGAAATAGTAATTTTCCAGTAAATACTTACTGGAATTGCAAAACTAGTTACAAAATGAAGCTTTTCATATAAAATAACAAAATTACCCACAGGCCAATAAAAGTTTTCAGCCATTCATCCAACATATATTGTACAGTTGTGAACCATCACAAGTCTGACAGGATTTAAGTCAGTTCATGTTTTTTGCGTTGCTTGCAGTCCAAAATGCATTAGCACAACCCTAAGAGCACACAACTGTAAATTCCAGACTGCAGATCTATAAACATGAAATATTAGAAACAAAAGGAGGAAAGTTACTGTATTTGCTGTTTCTCAGACCTGTTTCTGAAGATAACACATTAACTTTTTTTTTTTTTTTTCATGTACAGACTCCTCTTTTGGAATAAGATTTGGTCCACTAACATGGTACACTGGGTTTACATGTCTGAATTTTGGTAATGGGTGGCAACAATGAGCTGCAAAGGTGTACTCTGTGAAAAGACACCAGAGGCTGCCCCCATGTCAGAAAGCCAATTCCAGCCAGCTTCAACATGGATCTGCTGCTGGTCAAAGCTGAATCCATCAGCAATGCTGGTGGCACCTCTGTGTACAGAGGTGTTTAAGAAAGGGTGAAAAAAACTGCTGTGCAACAGCAGCTGAGATACAGTAAGAAAAATGTGAGAGAAAAGCAGCGCATGGAGAAAACCACAGTGAAACAGCTTGTCCCCTGCAGCCTGTGGAAGACCATAATAGGGGAGATGCCCACATGGAGCCTTTGGGAAACCTCATGTTGCAGCAGGTGGATGTGCTCTGAAGGAGCAGTCTGTGGAAAAGCCCATGCCAAAGCAGGCTCCTGGCAGGAGCTGTGTCCCATGGGGAGATGCCCACGCAGGAGCAGGCTTTCTGGCAGGAACAGGGAGTACCCACACTGGAGCAGCTTGATCCTGAAGGCCTGCACCCCACAAAGAGGACCAATGTTGGAGCAGGTCTTGAAAAACTACATCCCATGGAAAGGACACCGTACTGGAGCAGGAAACACATGGGGGGAGGATGGGGGAGCAGAGAGGAACTTTCATGAACTGACCCCATTCCCCATACCTACTCCACTACCCGAGGAGGGGAACAGGTAAAGTCAGGAATGAAGGAGTGAAGTTAAAAAGAGGCTTGAGGAGGAAGGGTTGACCTTTTTCGTGTGTTTGCTGCCTGACACACAAATCATTTAAATGGCAAAAAATAATTATCTTCCTCACTGTGTTGAGTCTGTGTGGCAGGGATTTGGTAGCTAGGGTAGGGCCAAAGGACTGGCTCCTGTGAGAAGCTGCAAGAAGCTCCCTGGACACCAAAAATCCAGACCTGCCTCTGGTCAAGGCCATCAGTGAAGGTGGCTACACTTCTGCAATTAACATATTTAAGAGGGGAAAAAGAAACTGCCTGCACAGTTTCCTGAAAAGGACCTGCAGCACAGAGAAGAGTGGGAAGTGAGAAGAATACTTGTGTTGACACCACAGTCAGTGAAAGAGTGAAGGGGAAGAGAAATACCAGAGCAGAGATTCCCCTGAAGCCTGTGGAGGATCACTATGGACAGATATAGACCCACCATCTGAGAAGGATCATAATGGAGAAGATGTGGACCTGCAGCCACAGAGGACCCAAAGCCAGGGGAGGTGCCTGTTCCCCATGCAGCCATGACTGTGGTCAGCCTGCTCTGGAGCAGTCTGTGCCTGAGGGACTGTACCTGTGGGAGGGACTCATGTCAGAAGGGTTCCTGAAGGACTCTGTCCCATGGGAGGGACACCACATTGAAGCAGAAGAAGACTGTGAGGAAGTCCTACCCCCAGGGAGGGAGGAGATGCTGAACACAACGTATAACAACCTGAAAGCAAACCACACTCCCTGGGAGGGGAAGAAATAGAGAAATCAGGAGCAAAATAATTTGTGCCTGAGAAGCAGCAGGAACTGCAGGTTGTGTTGTTGTTGTTATTTTTTTTTTTTTACATCTCATTATCCTAACTTTGTTTTGAACTGGTAACAAATAAAACGTATTTCCTCCCACCCTGTCAAGTCTGTTTTGCCTGTGACCATAACAGGTACATGATCCCACCCTGTCCTTGTCTCTTCATTATATTTTCCCTCCCGATCTCACCAGGAAGGAGTGAACAGGCAGCTGCATGGTGCTTAGTTGCCAGCTGGGCCTGAACTATGACTCTCACCTTAAATCTGTTTTGGTCATGATGTTAACAGGTAAAGTATCTCCCTCCCTTTATCTGTCTTGCTGAGGAGGAGGAGAGAAGCAGCAGCTTGGTGGGAATCTGGTTAACACACCATGCCTAGGTCTTAGAGACAGACAATGTTTCTTGGTGGGTTTTTGTTGTCATTTTTTTCTTTGGTTGGCTTGGAGGTTTTGGGGGGGTTGTTTGTTTGAATTCTGTCTTAGCTGGTAAGAGAAGTGAAGTGGAACTGCAAGAGATACTGGTTTGGAGGTATCTTTTCAAGTCTGATATGGAGAAAACAGAGTTAGGTAGAGACACTACATAACTTTGTATTAATTACAGTATCTGTACTTCCTGTATTGGAGGTCTAATCCAGTTTCATATATTGCTAGCCACAGAAATCTTATGGCTTCCTCCTTTCCCCAAGTAAAAAGGACTCGGAACATTATTGAAACAGTGTCATTGACCTCAAAGTAGTCTAACTTGATGACACCACATACTGCAGTAGATCAAAAGAAATTTGATTTAAAGATTATGAAGAAAACTTGAACAGATGCATGCTGGAGTCTTTAGGTATCAACAAAAAACCCTAAGGCAGTGTACAATAAATACCAGCATATTAATGACTTGATAGTTTTAAAAAAATATTTCTTCTATCAAATATTTTTATTTATAATGTATTTTGCACGTACAGTGATGATTTGCTAAAGGAATAACACACAGAAGCCCTTTTTCCTCATGCAGTTTTCCAGCACAAAGGTTTCACTTGGACCATGGACCTCCTAGGTCCTCAAGTGAACAAAACACAACACTGCTCATTAAGGATTACTGCTCTATGATTAGGAGTTTGAATCGTTTTGGTGCACAGTCAGGTTGGTTTGAAGTCATAACTGGCAAATGGTCTCAAGACAGCTATCTGAAGGAAACAGCAAAAACCTTGTATGTGTGCTCCTAACAAATGCTGTAGCAAGTAATTAACTTTTTCTTAACAACCAAAAGGACAATGGTATTTCTCAGAGATTTCTGCTCTTCAGAGTTTCAATATCATAAAGAAGGAATGCAATACAAAAGCAAGTTAATATAGCCTCAGCATTTTCTTACTACATTTCATATATGTATTTGCTTTTAAGGTTCATTGATTATTTTTTACCTCAAATGTTTAATTACATTTTAAACTACTCTTTAAGCACGCATAGAATGCATTCCTAAATTAACCTCTGAATTAATTAACATTTCCTCTATCCAGTCCCTCTACAAGATGCTTTCCGAGTGCTACAATGGACGGAACTTTTTTCAAGTGTTAAAGTTTGGAAGCAATTGTGAAATAGCTTTCTAACCATGCTTCGTCTTACTGGCAGCGCTTCCTTCCTCTTATTTCAAGACACCTGCTTCCTGAATTGTGCTGCAGTTTAATTCAGTGCTTTCAAGGCAGGGAACCTTAGCTCTTATACTAGTGTCTGTTCAAGGAGATTCAAATTCTGAGTAGTAAGATATTAAAAGCCATTAATTGATTTCCTTATACGAAATGGTAAGGAAAATAATTCATCCTCTAATGAAACTGTAGGAGAAGCATAAATATCATCAAAACAAAACCAACATCATTGCTTTACAGGAAAAAAAAAAAATCCTTAAACTATTTTGCTGTTTCTTTGCTCAAAAATACCCACAGTTCTGTTAAAAGGAATGAGGGCAAAAGAGAAGAAATAGCTGGAAAGCTGCAGCACAGAACATTATTAACCCACATGCTGTGAGATAATGGAATTTCACTAATTCAAAAATTATCTCTGCAATTGGTATTTGCTATGCCAGGTATATATTCTTCAAGTACCCTATAACGTCAGCCCAAACTTAGTATTTTCACAGTAGACACTGTACAGGACCAGACGGAGGAACCACCTCCATGGGACCCTCCTAGGCTGCTCAGCAGGGAGCAGGCACCAAATCACCTTTGCAAACCTCTCCCCAACCAAATCCTCATTAGCATCTCCAAAGGGATTGCTAGAGAGGAAGGAGACAGATATGGTCTGCATATGGCCTAGGGTTTGGTAGAGATAGGGTCTGCTCTCATTATTCAATCTGATAAGTCTCAACCACACTTACTAAGTGAAACAGGCCTAAAATATGAGGGGCTGCACTGGTGGTCTTGGGGAACCTCATCACCATCAACCTGCGCCTGTTGGATGGATCAAGGCTTCCATTCAGGAATGGTGATTTCTCTCCCTTTTGCCCCTTTTCCTGTTCTCTGTCTCTGAACTGATAACAGACACTGATAACAGGCAATTGAATAATTTATGCTAATGACATCTCTCGTCCTGGGGAGGAAAGCTAGAAAGAAGTTTTCCCTCTCCTTGGGCCAACAAAGGACCAGGGAATCATTAGCCTGGAATAGCAGGAATTTGGGGGGTATATAAGCAACACTGGGGTTCCCATTTAGTCATCGTCCTTCACCAACAGAGCCGTGGTGGTGACTTTCTCAAACTCCCTTTTTCTTTTCCATTCCTCTTCTCTCTTCTCTTGCTTGCTTGCTATTTTGCTCTCTTCTATCCTGTCTCTTTCTCTCTCCCTCTCTTTTCCTCGTATCTTTTCCTTTTCTCTCTCTTTTGCCTTGCAACATATCTGCCATACCTTCACGGGGTTATATCACTTTGCTTGTGTTATTTGTCAAATAAAACTTTATGCTTCCACCCGACCCTTGGTGGTTGGACTTTGTTCTAGAGATCCAAAAATTTTAAGTAACTTTGGAACGTAAAAGACACAACATCACTATATTTAAGTAAACACTGTCAGAGCAACTGTAGTGCAGCAGCATCAGAAACACTATCAGATCCAGGTTAACATTTTGGCTAAGACTGTTCAGGTTAAGTATATTCCTGAATGGTGAGGCTCTACTATTTATCCTGATTAAACTGGGAGTAAGGAAGATCTCTAATTCCACATTAAGGTTCCAAGCTCAGCTAATCCTTGACCTAATCATCTCTAAAGACCTTTGAGATATTTGGATGTAAATTGAACAATATAGTTAGAAGGCTTCCAATGCAAACTTATTATTTTAGTGAAGTAATTTTCCAAGATTCTCCAAAAGAAGATTTCTTATGACAGCAAATTGTCAGAAATAGTGTTGACGCTTGCTATTTTCAGTGTAATTCCCTTTCAGAATGCCCGATGCTGCACTACACTCCAGCGACACAAGGAATATCTGAGAAATCTAGTAATACCTGTAACAGGAAACATGTTGAGACAAAGCTTCCTTTCCTATTCCTCTCTACAGAGTGGGGGGGTGGGGAACTGGGTAAGGGCTACCTTGCATTTTCATAAAATTGCCTGAAGTAGCATCACCTATCATCACCTACATCCTTCAGTTTAAAGGACAAAAACAACTAAGATTCAGCAATGACTCCAGCACAGCAGAGCAGCTGCAGCTGTAGTTAACCAGCAACCACAGACCACATCAGAGCTGGAAGGGAACTCTAGAGACCACCTACTCCAACTCTCCCACTAATGCAGGATCACCTACAGCACATTACACAGGACTGCATTCAGGTGGGTTTGAATATCTCCAGAGCAGGTTGTTCCATTTTTTTATTGGACTTAGCCTTCCCTGATTGCCTATTTGTTTCAAACCATGCGTTTCCCTCTCAACCTTTTGTCAAGCTTGAGTGAGTGGATTTCCCAGCAGATTTCCCACTCCTACAGAACCTTGCTTTCTCCACTGATAACAAGAGACCCATTTGCTGATTCTGACCATCATTCATATTCTTCACATCAAATGCAAATTACTTCTTCTTTGTAATGCCCAGTACAATGGGTTAAATGTGGGCAGGAAGAGAACACACTGAATTAATCTGTAAAATAATTGAAAATTTCAGTCCATTAGGGCCTAAAGTGCTGCAAAGTTTAGTGGATAATAAACAAAAAAGACAAGAAAACTGATAAGTAGACTGAGACAAAAAAAACCCAAACTATTGTTAGACACATGTACAGTTCCTCTGTAGTCTTAGCACTTAGTGAATCTTCAAAAGAGCAACACTGCAAGGGATAAGGATTATATTCATTAGAATGTCTTTCACTGAGAGCAGTCTCATTTTACAGGGGCTCAAGTTTTCAAATCTAAGAATCCAAACAAGAACTGCATCCCTTCCTTTCTCCTAAATAACTAATGATGACATACATATTTTCATTCAAAGGTGTAAAACAAAGAAATCCATTGTCTATCAAGGAGGAAGAGAGGCTTGAAACTGTTTCTTCTCCTGCCTGTGCACTGAGGCAAGCTGAAGGAGGACCTAAGTTTAGGTGGGCAGTCCACTGAGCTGTGAGAGTAGATGTATCCACCTGTACCTGTCAGTTTCTAGCATGAAATCGCTACTCGAAGTAAGATTTTAAAGGCATAGTTATTTCTTTGTTCTTGTTCAGAAAAAGAGGTTCTCAAGTGTTCAGGTTTAGGTTTTCATCAAAATAATCATATAGGATTTAATTTTTTTTTTAATGGAGCAAGCATATCCAGAGTTCTCAAGCAAGCAGGGGAAAACACATTACTTGGAAGGGATTCCATAATCACCACCATGACTATCATGAGGAAAGCAAGTGATAAAATACCACATTTTCAACTATTCCTCTGCACCAGGATAGTTTTTCATGCCACTGTATAGTGAGCTGGATCAAGAGTAGGTGGGTCTTCAGTTGAAGTAGAGGGAAAAGACCTCCCCACCTTTTTTTAGCAGCAACATCCATTCATATTAAAAAACAGCAGTTGTGCAATATTATACAGACTTTGCTTGAACCAGACCCAGACACCACACTGCTAACAAAAGTCAGAACCCTGGCTCCCCTGCCCACTCATTTCTCTCCCATGCCAACACAGATTTATGCTGCCATGCAATGAGGTGGATTAGGGAACAAAACATGGGTTAAGTGGGGCTGTGCCAGGAGAGAAGAGTTAAGTTTCCACCCTAACAGTTCCCACTGGCCACAGGCCTACAATGTGTAACCTCTTCAAGGAATTCTCGCCAACATTTCAGAGATGCAGGGGAAGAGAAGGCACATTATCTTATTCTTCCTCACAAACTGCACACTGCATCCACAGCATCGCCATCTCAAGCTGTCCAGCAGAATGGATTTATGGCATATACTGCATTATTTCCAACTCAGTTCTCAATTTCGTGGGAGTATGTTCCAGACTACTGAAGCATCCAGAGACAACAGGAGGAGACTGCTCTGGTCTGCCCCAGTTTCAGCTCATTTGCATCTACACTGAAGCGAAGAGGTTTTAGAGCCTTTTTAATAAAGCCACTGGATAATGATTTGTAGATCCAAAAGGTTATTTTTGTTTGTAGACGCAAAGCATTTTACTAAAAAAAAGAAAAAAAGGAGGGCATAAGGGTTCTCTTTCTTGAGTACATACCAATGAAAAAGATATACTAAAAAATGAGCTCTTTAGTTAATAGAGTGCTTGAAAGCAAATGATGCCATGAAAAGTAGAATCAAGACTTGATAGTCTGGGAGACTATTAAGCAGGTATGGGCACACAGGGGATTGCTCCTCCTAAAGTGCCCACCGGTATTAGTTGGTTACAAAGCTTTTATACAGGTGAAATACACATATTGATACAATTTCCAATAAATGATTAACATATTAATAACTTTTCCAAGAACTCATTAACACAGGTGGCCACCCTCTTCCACATGTGCATTACAATCTCCAGGTGGCCTTGGTGGTCATTTCTTCATCGCTGTGTCCTTCAGATGAACTGCAGCATTATTCTTACTTATCTGTCAGTTCTGAAGCCTCAGAACTAGTTTTCCCCAGTTTTGGTACTTCTGCAGACTTTAGCAACCTTGAGACAATCCCTAGCCTGTTCTCAGAGATAAGTCTTCCAAAGCAACTACATTCCATTATTACATATATCACTGCCATGCACATATCCTCTGTGGCAACTGCATTCTACTATGACTGCCACACATGTATTCTTTTACCTCTGTTATTTAGCTAATAAATTTCCATTTGAGTCCTTTTAACTATTGCTTACATATTTCTTTAAACTACTACTTTTCTTTCTTTAAGCTATTACTTCACAACTCATAACTAATTTTTCCTAAAATGACAGTCATTACAGAATAAATTAATTAGGTTAATGCAAGGTGATTTTCCTCAATTTTACAGGAGACATATTTGACATTTTAACTATTTAACATTTAACAGATTTCTGAACAGAAACTACTAACAGCAAGTCACACACACAGCTACAATTTTTAACAAATGCACAAACATTAATATGAGGTATGCTAGAATCTAAAGACAGTGCGAGATACAAGATTTTTAGCCTAACTACAGCGAAAATTAGGGCATTTCAATTTTGACCTACAGAATCCTTTCTCCTCTCACTGTGTATATAGACACTATTAATGTTTGCAAGGGTTTTCATTAAAATGCATGGGGTTGAGGGCAAACTGGTTATATTTACACAGGTCACCTCTTTCTGTTAAAAACAAACACTTAAAAACTTAATCTGAGAGATGATACCATGTGCAGTAACGTCTGAATCAATTTTTAGAATAATTACTGCTTTCCTCTTGTTTCTCATTACGCCAAAACTGGTGCTGCAAAACTGGCAACTTCTTCAAACCAGTTTGTTCCAGAAAAAGCTGCTTCTATCTAGTTCTGACAGCCTCCTGCTGCTAGTGGAGGGGAGATAGGTTAAACCAACAAGCGAGCACATCTCAAGGGGAAACTGTCACTCACTGCCAAAGGAGCAGAAGTCCAAACAACCACAATTTTAGTTGATAAGTTTAATAAAATCTGTATGCTTTATTTACCACCCTTGAACATGTAAATAGATGAAAACCAGACAAAGACTACCAGCTATAATCCCCCCTCTGGAAGAGTGTTACAGGCCAGTTTATATACTGCAGTGCATTGACTTTCTTGGAAAGCACTGCAGAGCTGAATTAAAATATTTCAGCTGCTCTGTAAAATGGTTCATTGTTTTGCTATACATGCTTCAAACATTTCAAATATTGCATATTAAATTTAATAGATTGTAATCTATTGTAATAGATTGTAAATTTTGCAAGCAGACTCTCTAGCCACTTCCTAATACCTTAAGAAATGCTGAAGGGAGAGTTTATCTTCACATCCAAGGCTGTCCAATGCATTTCTGTCAATAATTATATGAAATGTCATAATGGTAACAAAGGGAAATGCTGCTATTGTGGGTTAGACAAAATATTTAAGTACAAGATGATGAATAAAAACCCTCACTGCCTTAGCAATGAACGTGTTTAAGCAATAATGCAGAAGCTGCCAACAATTATGCCAATTATAACTGCTGACTGTGATAAGCATTTCTTTCATCTAAATTAAAATACATTATTTCAAGTTCTGAAATTCGCATGTATTTCCAACTTACATTTAATGAAGTCAAGAATACAAGATGCAGGGATTTTTAAGATTCAGTGACATTCTTGCACAGTTTTCTTTGAGCTGCCTAGTATTCAATTTTTTGAGTTGCTAACACTTTAAAGTGGGCTTAATGCTGCCTAGATTCATACATCCTAATGAAATACCATTTTGCAGACACTGTAGGTTTCTGTCACAGTGCTTAGGTCCATTGTATCCATTGTGCTTCTGGAACAAGGAAATTAATACCTTCCTCCCTGAATAGCAACATGCTAGAATGTTGTTATTACTACTTAAGAAAGATCACAGACGTAAAAAATTTCTGTTCCCAGAAACTCTTGTAAGGAGATGGACCCAACCTTAGAGCTGTGAGCATGACACAGCTAAGTAGTTATTGTCTTGTAGCAAGAAACATCATAGTCTGGTCTTCATCTTTTTAGAGTTCCCATCTACTACCAGTTGACAGTTCAGTAGTTGCAGTACAGTGCATCTATCAGAAATGATAGTTATAAAAGAATTAGGTAAGCAGATTATCATTTGGGCAGTTGGAACCAGTCACAAGCCAAAGAACCAAGCCTGTCTGGAAGGGCTTGGTTCTTTTTAATCCTTTTAGAAAAAACGAAAACTATACTCCAGCGTAGCATCCCAAAATCTCAGACTGGTTTGAGCTGGAAGGGACCTTAAAGATCATCTAGTTCCAAGCCAGTGACTGTTGTCAACAGGTGGCCAAGTGCATGTGACACTCTTCATTGTTTGATCCACTAAGATACCTTAATGTTTCCATCAACACTGAGCAGATGTGAAGGCTAAAAAAAAAAAAAAAAAAAAAAAAAAAGACTCAAAAATTACTTCTAAGAACCTGGACCATATTAAATGAACAAAGTTAGAAGCAGCAGTGGGAACAAGAGTAAATAAAGAGCTTCAGTCAGAGTACTTGAGAAGAAATGTCTCCCAAAACAATAATGCTAACGCAATTACTAATTATTATAGCTAATGCAATGCTTGAAGGGCAGCTACAAAGAAGACTCCTTTTTACAAGTAGTCACACAAAAGACATGAGATAAATGGGTACAAAATTACTCCTGAAGAGATTAAGATTAGACACAAGAGGAACATTTTTCACAATAAAGAGTCAGCTCTTGGAATAATGTTCCAAGTGGTAGATTACCCAACTGTGGATACTTTTAAGATTCAGTTGGATAGGGTGCTGGGTCATTGTGTCTAGACTATGCTTTGGCAGAGAAAGGTTGAATCAGATGATCCCCAAGGTATGATTCGATGAATTCAAGGCCTTTGGATTGCTCATGTTACTCCCCCTCTTCTTGGATTGCCCAGATGCACCCTTGCATCTTCTACATCTGCCAGTCTTTTTTTTTTTTATATCACAGGCATACCAGAAATTCGTAAATGGCAGACGATACTCAAGTTTGGACAGCTCAGTCTCAACTTACCTGTCTATTGCACATATCTTTGCTACTGTGATATCGAATTCCTGGTGCAAAATAAACCAAAGAGGGACACAGAAGATCTCTTACGTAGTATCCAAACAAAGTGCAGTCTGCACCTCCAAAGGAAATCTTGGTTAAATTCAATAGTTTCAATATTCAGTGCCATCAACTTAACTGCAGTGTTTGCTGCATCCATGCTTAAAGCAGAAATGGACTGATGATAGGAAGTTTAAGAAGTTTATACATTGATTAAAGAATATTAGAATTAATTGTATAAATGTTTAAGATTTGAGCAAAAGGAATACTGCTTGACATGAACAATTTGACTTAGGTTGAGTAGTTGGATTAGTGAGGCCTTGGGCCACAATTCTAAATAAACTTCAGCTGAACTCATATGACAGAATCTTAGTTAAATTTTTACTCCACCACCTGAAATAATATTGAAACAAGATGGAGACAACGAGATAATAACTCTTAAACTATTTTATACAATGGTGAAATGGATTAACCAAAGCTTAAGGTTGAGAAATCGGACAGTTGAGGGATTATCCTGAGAAGAAGTAACTGGAGAACAAAGGAAAATTGCCCTGACAAGAACTGACTAATAGTGAACAGGGACCCTTGGATATAGTAGGATAGAACCATTTAGAAAGGGAAGATGTAATTATCATGGAAGACAGCTGGATGAACAGTCATATGCACGCCAAGTGAACGAGAGCATAGTCAGCTTGAGGCCTTAAAATGCACAAGTGGGTCCCTCTTCAGAGGTACCCAGCTTAAGCTGCAATAAACCAACTGAGACAGAACCTAGGGTCCAAACTTGTATTTACATTTAGAGGCTAAGACTGGATTCATCTGTACCCAGACTCAGACCCAGAAAGCAAACAGGTCCAGTCCAAACCTCAAAAGTTGGCAGGAGGGTCTTAGCAGACTTTTCTTCAACAAGAGAAAACAAAAGGCACAAACAATATTTTATGACAATTCCCACTCTGGTAAATATAGTCAATAAGATGAAAAAATAAAGATGCTTATTTTTCCACTGTATAGGTCTGAGTGCTCTGCATTTTTATTCCAATAATAACGTACAGATTCAAGCCATTTAATTTATTTGAACAAAACAGTCCTAAAACTCTCAAACCCAGTCTATTCTGACTGCCTATTATATTCAGAAGCTGTTTAATACTAAAGCCTGTAATATGCAGAATTTTTGCATCTATGAAAAAGGACCTCTTAATGGTGGCACATAAATAATACTGATTTAGCATGCCAAAGTGACTCCACAAAGTTCAACTTTGCACTTGAAAAATGGATCATGTTTCTTTGCAGTGCTCCCGAATTTTAATACCTTGGGTGAGATTTGCCTAAGTGTTGATTTACATCCTATGTATTTACTACAAGTTTCCCTCACAGTCAATGCAGACCCAGGCAACATAGTTAGGTCACAAGACATCTCATTCTTAAAGCAGAATTCTATGAGTGGTCAGACAAATCACATCTGAAAAACATCCACTCCTTCCCAGTAACTGTACTAATATCTTATCCACAATTGGGCGTCCAGTTCAATTGCAAGAATCTCTTCAATATTCTAACCCCAGTAATTAGAGCAGAGAAGATCCTCCTCCAGCTTACCTGCAATCTACAAGCACTGCATTTTCTGGGTGTAGGTGTACAGAAATAAAAAGCCAACTTACTTCACATTTATATGTGCCCAGTATCCCATACCACTGCTTGATGGATTTTAAAAGCAAGGCAGTCACCTTTTCCACTTCCCACATAACTTTAAGACTACAAGGCTGGAGGAACATATACATTGGGAGATCCACACTGATCCAGCCTCCAGGAACCAGCATTCATTAAGAAGCAGCATTGTTCCTTCTACTCTGAAAACGGATTAATATAAAAATTACTGAATGTAACTAATAAAACATATTCCTTCTGGGTTGCAGTGATTAACTGAATGATCAAGTAAGGAGAGCAGTTTCAAAGAGCTGCCCTACAGCTCTCAGAAAACAGGTTACCATCAGTGACACTACTTGTGTTCCCACTGCATACCTCATAATATTCTCTCTTGTAATCTGTAGTAGATAACTGAATCATGAACTAGACCCTGTTGGCTGATATGAACATCCACTGAAGAAATCATATGTTTTCTCCACAAACCAGAGCAGAGATCTATCAAAGGTGCTTTCCCACCATGACTAAGAATGAAGCTTAGGGAAATTAATCTACCAAAACATGTCTTTATAAATGCCTTTTACTTTAAATGCTTTTAGATTCACTTGCTCTATTTCCACTTTCTTCTATCATACTGTCTGAAAGTATTGATCATATATTATTTTTAGATACTGAAGTTATGAAAACATTACACTTTGCCTCCAATACTGGTTTAGAAATGAACTAGGATTATACTTCTACTCCTACTCTATTTTTCAAGGAATATCCACAAAGGCTTGACCTTGGTATTGTGTTTTTTAACTTACTTGGCTGGCATAAATAACAAACAAAAAAAAACAATCAACCACAACTTTAAAAATTATTTCACAGTATGACAGCTTTTCTGGCAAAGATTTGAAGTCAGACATATGTGAAGCACCTACACTAGATTTTCAATAATTTAAATCAGTCCAAAGGCAGCTAAAGAAAATCTTACGAAACCCAATCCCATCCAATCTTCAATTGGAAGCAAGGGTGGGAATTAATCCACAAAAAAAAAAAAAAAAATGCAATCAGATTGGAATACAACACAATGATACTGTTTCTAAACGGACTTTAAACAGAAGTAAGATTACCATTTAGCTGCTTGAAGAATCCATACTACATTCTGCTCTTGCACAAAGGGTGGAACAGAGGGAAGCGTCCTGTCAGCTCAACCCATTTGGGATGCCCATATATAAAGCAACCTTCATTTTGCCAAACAGTGTTTAGAATTATTATTTTGAGAAGAGATCTCTGGCCTCATCGAATTCAAAGAGCAGCAATAATAATCTAGAAGCCATAAACTGTGGTTTTGTTTCTGAGCTTTATCTGGCCATTATAAGTTCATTTCTAAGAATAAAAAGGCAACAGAGGACTGCCTCTTGATCTGCACTTGAACCTGCTGCTCCATCCACCAAGATACAATGAATTGTACTGATGGGGCCAATCCCAACAGTTTATACAGCAAGTATTTATCAAGTGGTAAGAGCAATTTTAGCAGCTCAGCCTTATGATACAAAACAGGATCCTATTGCTAGGTAATAGGGGTGGGGTTTTTTTCTATTTTTACTGCCAGAAAATACGGAAAGCCCACAGGCACTCCCATACTTTCCATCCCAGGCTCTTCATAACTCTCTTGCACAACACTGGACCCTTCCTTTGCTATCAAGCAGGGAATAACCATGCTATTTTACAGTTTGGAGTTATACATTTGAAGAAAAGGCTGCTAGCATCTCTGGACTCACATCTAGGTAGATTATGGGAGGCAAACTACATTATGTCTACCCCAGGAAATAATTCTGTATTTTGAGACAATACTTGCCCAGACAAAGCTTAAAGCATGAGCTCTAAACTCACATTTGAGTTTCCTATATAGAAAAGGGATTGAGAAAAAGTTAAGTAGAGTTTCTCAAAGCAGATTAAGGTCCTTTAACCTTGATTAATCTAAACAATCAGAGTAGTCTAAGTTATTTTAAGGAGTTTCAAAGAAGAATTTGCCAGTCTGCAGTGCAGGCTATGCCCTCATCATCCCAGATGGCAACCACCAGTGGGAAGAGAAAATAGAACTATTGAAGGCCAAGTATTCTGCAGTTGGTAAATTCAACAATTCATAGGCTAAAAAACCTGAGAACAATAGCTGCTAATGTGTGATGAAGGACCCCCAAACAAGACAAAAGCAAGTAAGAAACACAACTACTGGGGGCCAACAAAAAAATGCATAAACAAGAAAAGGTACTAATGGAACCAAGAAGCTGGTTTTGCTACTTTTGCTGTTCAGGCTCAATTTGCACACTGCTCCTTTCTAGTAACAGGCCTGTGATGCCAGGTTGTTTTACCAAGGCACATTGCATTTAAAATTAGAACTTTGCTTCTACTTTAAAACACCTTATTCTCCAGCCCCAGCAGAGTGCTGCAGCTCTACTACTCTTCCCACCTACTCACTCCCAGCATTCCTTCCCCTTCCCAGCATCAGTATTACAAGCATCCTGATGCAGGAAGCAGCCTAAGCCAGCCCAACAGAAGTTCACACTACACTCTGAGCATTAGCTCAATCTGCAACTCAACACATTCTCACTCATGTTGTGACTCTCTAGCAGATGGTACAAATGAATGAAGCAGAATAAGTGAACTTTTAAGTTTACTTCATGCTTTTCAAAGGCAGGCAGGCATCCTAGAAAACACGTGGGGTTTTCCCAAGTCAACATTTACATAAAAACAGTCCTGTTTCTTTTTTACTATGTACAGTTCAGAAAGATGTGTCAGCTCACTGGGAAAACACACATTTTTCAAATTAGGTAATCATTTCAGTTCAAAGGGTAATTCAGCTATAGTGTTGTTTTATTCAAATTGCACTATATTCACTTGAGAGACTTCAGTAGAAAGGGGAACTCACCACTTTAAAAAAAGAAGTTGCCTGTGGCAACTCGCTTATTAATCAGAAGCAGGAATCTTTCTGCAGTCAGAAAGCAAAAGGCTTGGGTTTTTTTGGAGGTCCACATCCTCCCACTTAGGGAGTTCCCACTTTGGAAAGAAGGGCCCTCAGAATCCATGAGTGGAGTTTAAACAGCTTAGCCTCGCTTACCATCTCCCTGTTTTCCACAGCCCACTGATAAATTTAAAAAAGAATCTGAAGGCTTGTTTAAAATCATTCCTCTATCATAAGATAGTAATGTATGCAAGGTAATGCACAATTTTCTCCCACATAAAAGCTTCAAAAAAGCATTTATTTGAAGTACTGGAGAGACAGTATCAAGTCATTAGCAACATTCTTTTGCTCAACCTTTGATTTCATACCTGACTTTACAAGACTCTTTCTCCTTAAAAATGGTGTGATCTGCTTAGTTCCTTCACACAACTGTTTCATGCTTTCTTTGATGGGAAACATTTATGTTTTACATTCATTCTCTCTGGCCACTAGAAAAGAAGCAGGTACTTGGTTTAGCTATGACAACTGACATCTTCAGTCCAGGTTTTAGTTGCGAATACATAGCTTGAACACTAAATGACTTCTCAGCTGGATAATTGGTGTGGTAAGTTTTAACAGCATGACTGGAATTTTTCTATGAAAACAACTTTTCTGTGACCTTTAAATTAGCCAAAAAAATAATGCTTCATTAAATTTTTACAACATACTTATGGTAAATAAGGGGTAGTAAGGCCAGTAGGAGACTTTGCTACTACTCATCTGCACAGGTCTGCAACGCAGTCTACAGCCCCATATTCACCTAAGAACCCTGCCTGACTAGTGCACTGTTGTTAAGGAAATCAGTGAAAATTACTGTATTAAAAGTATTTGATCTTATTGTAAACATCTTTTAAAACGCTAAAATTTTAAAGTTTCTAATTTGAGAAATACCAGTTTTTTTCATAAACACCTATTTGTACTGAAATAGTCACAAGGGGGGGCAGCAGTATAGCCACCTAGTATATTTATGGTTCCAACATCACAATGCAGGGCAGGAGGGTCTTACGTGGTAGGTATGTTCCTGAGATAATAATGAAAGCTATCCTTCAAACTAACTAATAAAAGTCCTAATAATTATCCAAATGAAAGAGGGGGAAAAGCATGCTACAGAGAAACAAGAAAATTTAACTTCCTTTCCAACAGCTGCATTTTCAAGGTCAAATGAAGTGATGATATCATGAAGCCCAGATACCAAGATCAGATGAGAGCCTGAAAGACTTTAAAGTCATCTGGATAAGGACTGACTGTGGGACACAGTAAGTCAGCAGATGTCAAACATGTACATGAAGGGGTATGAAGGTCTGCATTCCATGCCTTATAGACCTCCAAATTGTATTGGTAAACAATATTCCAGGGCAATAAGCTGAAACATGATCACCAAAATCCTTGCTTAGTAACTCCAAATAATTTATTCCTTAATTAGCACCAACTATCCAACATATTTTGAGTTGTTAGTCTGGACACTCCTCAATTTATATCCTGGAGTGTCCAAACATCTTATGCTTTTAACAGCTTCATACAGATTTGCATGCTAGCATGTTAGTCTACAGATAGTAAAGAGAAAAACAAACAAACAACAAAAATCCCAAAACAAACAAACAAACAAAAAAACAAACCTCTGTATCTATTTTTGGTATTGACACTAGTAAGATTTATCCTAATACCTGCATACAACTTTGCTACACATTTCCATTCCCCAGGTTTTCCCCCACGCCAGTTTTGGTGTATGGATTGATGATAAACAACAAAATAGAATGTTTACAACAGAGCAAAATACATAGTTTTGAGAAGGAACAGGATCTTCATCTACAACTCTGTTGTTTTCATATACCTCTTTGACATTTAAATATTCCACAAATGTACTATGATGTTCAGATATTTCCCACATTATGAATGCTGTCCTTTAGTTAAGTATAGACAGGTACTCAACTACTCATTGAAGCACCACCCAGTACAAAATTTGGTCAAATGGTATATTTCTAATAACAGGCATGTGTCTTGTATGTGACAGTTTTAACTCGCACAATGGGCGAAGGGTGGCCATTTTGGAAACAAAAGGAAAACAGATGAATAGGAGTGTCTATAGACACACCTGCTCACAAACTAGTATCACATTTATAGACCCACTCTTGCAGTATTCCCCACAGTGAGTAACATTATGATCATGGCAACCTGTTTTTTGGCAATGCACCAACAAAAAATATCACCTACATCAAATAATTTGCCAATGGACATTCAGAAAACAGCGAGTTCTCCAGTGCTAAGACCATTGAAGTCAGACCCACAGCTGATTCTGCAACACCTTAAACTTCCAAGAACAGTACACAGATCAGAAGATTTTTCTACAGAAATTTCACAACTGAACACGTGGCAGTATAGAGTATATCCATACCAACTGGCCTTGCCACCAGCCTATCCTGATCAACATCCACCACAGGAAACTCTTTGAATGCTTTGACACTTGTCTTTTCCACTGCCCATGCTGAACCTCATATTCAAGTGAGGAACCCTAGAATTCTTAATTTACTTGAGATTCTCTAGTTTGATTTTTTTTTTTCACAGTACTCCTTTATTTGTTGCTTGCATCTTTACAAAGAGAGTCAACATTCTCCAAGTAAGCTTTTCTATATGTAGGAAGTTGAAAGCTATTCTAGTAAAGTGAAGGACTGTTTCTGCTTGGAAGCAATTTCATGAAGACAAAAAGCATATCCAGATTATACCTGTAAATTAATTTCTCTTTAGCTACCTGCTTCTCAACTAATTTAAACATTAGCACAACACTCCATCTCAAACCTGGCTCAGTGAAGAACTTTTCAAAACACACCATCTTCTTTTTTCAAGTCAGACTTCCTTCTACAACTTTTTTCAGGCTCCTTCTTGTGAAACATCTTACTGCTCTGCACACATGCATAAGCTGTCTGTGCTTATTTATCAGGAGCTTTTCATAGTTGGTCATTCTATTGTGTTCCTTACCTAGGGCAATCCCTCCAACACAAATAGCTTCCTTGCTTTTTATTTCTTCAGTTTAGTCACAGTAATCTCACCATAAGAGGCATTTACTATCCAACTGTCTTAACCTTATAGTCTTCAGTTTATTTCTTCAGGTCACACCTCAAACATTTTGCACAATGTTATTAACAGAAAAGATGACAGATTTGCACTGTTTTGTCCTTCCTTCCATCTTCTGAGATTTAAGAACTCCTCCAACCACAACATTTTTCTCAATATAATCAGTTTTAGACACTGACACTTTTTTTATTCCAATCCTAACTTAAGTCTACAAATTTTTTATATCAGTTGGAAAACAGAAAGCAGCCAGTGCTCATCATCAAGTTCATCATCACTAGTTTTTGCTAACTAGTATACAGCCATTGTCAATTTAACTGCACCAAAACCATGAGTTGTAAAGAATGGATCAAGGAGAGCGCGACATCTGTAGTTTCTTCTTCCCGCTGGAAGATCAATAGTAATGTGGAAGCATGAAAGTAACTTTTCCTTTAGCTCAAAAGGATAAAAATGCCACAAAAAACAAAACAGTAACCCTGTAGAAAGAGGATGAATATACACTGTATAATTCATTGTTTAAATAAAAAAACAACTTATACAGTCAAAAGGAGGAAAGAGAACTACAAGTTTAATGTTGCTACGATTCATTATTTCATTTACCATTGGTCCTCTCAGGCAGATGTTTGAATAAAACTAATCTTTGCATTCTTATGATGCATTTCATTTCTTATTCAACCTACAGAATCCATATTTCTGCTGTATTTAAACAGAACATCTGGAAATTGCTGCTCATGACCTCAAAACTCATAAGATGATAATTATATTGTCTCAGCCTATGTTGCAACCCCTGAGCCAGCTCTATCTCTACCCTCTTTCTCATTTCCAAACAACACATCTTGAAATACCTCACCATACACCAAAGTTTGTGTTTCTTATGTTCCTTCCATGGAGAATTTGCAGTTCTACTTGTAGTGGTTTGAGCAGTAACTTTCCCTGGGCGCCCCAAGCTAAAATATCCTGGGCTTTGGGTCTTACAGAATTTTCCATTCTAGAACTTGTGGGTAGGGCAGTCTGACTACTACATCAATTACATGCTAAAATTAAAGACTGAATGAATACAGTAACACAGATGTTCATGTAAATGAAGAGGCTCAGCATGTCCTCTTAATAATATTCTCAGGATTTTCTCAGATATTCTGGTTCTCCAATTGTCCCAAATATTCCTCTCTAAAGATGTTCCTTTAGTAACTGCTACAAACATTTTGCATATTCAACATTTTGCTTATAAACATTTTGCTCTTAACTCCTAGCAGGATGGTGAAATGTTTATGAAATTCACAAGGGCAATGGTCAATATTTGCTTAAGGGTGGCCAATCTGGACCTACTTCTTTCTTCCTATAGAACTCGTCATTAGAACCCCCACTACCATCCCATTAAGCACAACTTCCACTAATACCCATGGTTTTCATTACATTTCCTCTTTTCTGCTCAAGTTTCTCGAGGATCTTCGCCCATTTCCACTAGAGGATGCTTGTTCCCACTTTTTTTTTTTTTTTTTTAAAAGACCAAGTTGCCTTTCACAAAGTTAAGTGGCTTACTAGATTTAAGAAGAAAAGAAGAAGAAAAAAAAAAAAAAAAAAAAAAAGGAAAGAAAAAGAAAAGAAAAATATTGGGAAAAAGCACTTTCAGATTGCAGGAGTTTATTGCACATCTCTACAGCACTGACATGATACTTCGCTGTTACAGGAGCTCACCAAAACTTCCTCGCGGCGTTTTCCCTTCCGAGGAACAATTAAAGAGCTCCCTCCTACACCGAGGCACCAGCAGGTCCCTCCGGGATGCCCATCACCTGGAGAAACCTGACGGCTCCTCCGCCCCCCCCCACCCGGACCCACCCCGGCGGGATGCCCCGCCAAGAGGACTGCACCTGAAGGGACCAACCCCAAACGACCACTCCTCAAAAAAAGTAAAAAAACCAAAACCAACCAAACTCGAACAAGACAGTCTATTTTCTCCCAACGTTTGGGGGGTTTTTTTGCCTTCAGATCACCCCCTGTTCAGGCTTTTCCCCCGGCAAATGGCAACAGTAAAGCTTTTAGGATTTTCCTTTCACACACATCCCCCTCCGCCTCCCATCCCACCGGGAGAAGACGCCCAAGCCAGGGGAGGAGGGGGACGGCTCCTATCGTCCCTCTATCCACAGAGAATGGTCCCGGGAAAGTAAATTACAGCCATCCCTCCCTTTCGAGGTGGGAAATTTAAAAAATAATAACAATTAAAAAATAAAGGAAAACCCAACCCCATTCCCCCACCAGCCTTGGCGCTGGCGAGCAGCTAACACAGCCCGCCCTGACAGGTCCCTGCCCCCCGGCAGTCCCACGGCCGGGCACCTGCACCCCGCCCACAGCACCCCGTGTGCACCCCGAGTTCACCGTCGTGACATCTCCCCGCCCCCCCCCCCCCACGTCTGTCACGACACTCGTCCCTCCGGGAGGCAGGGGACGGAGGGGGCAGTACCTCAGACCACGGGGACCGCGGGATAGGCGGGGGGAAGGAGTCGGCGGCAGAAGGAGCCACTTACCGGCCGTGCAGTGCAGGGGTGAGGCCGTCGAAGAGAGGGGTGAGGAGGGGGGCCCCGGAGGATGCGGCTCCCTGAGGGTGCCGGCGGCCGAAGAGGGGATGGCTGGGGGCAGCATGAGGTAGCGGTCGGGCTGCGGCAGGCAGCGGAGGCAGACGGAGTGGAGGCAGGGCAGCAGCTTGGGCCGCCGGCTCTGGATGGGCTGCCCGCACACGCCGCAAGTGTCCAACAGGTTGAGCGGGGCCACCTCCCCGCTCCGCTCCGCCGGGCCCTGCCGGCTCTCGGCCTCGTTCTCCCCGCTCAACGCCGCCGCCCCCGTTCGATCTGCCGGGCAAGGCCCCCCCGCTGCCGCTGGCGCTGCCGCCGCCGCCGCTACTACCGCCGCTGCCGCCTCTTCCATTGTCCTGCGCCGGCCGCCGGAGAGCCCAAAGGAGACGAAGCGGCCCCGTTGCCCCCCCCGGCCGCTTCCCGCCCGCTCTGCCTCTGCCGTCGCCACCCAGCTCCCCGCCCCGCGATGTTTGTGTGCCTGCCCCGGGAGGAGGGAGCTGCCCCGCCGCGACACACGGACAACACCCGCCCCTGCCCCGCCCCGCGCCACGCTGCGCCCCGCCTCGCCCCTCCCCCCGCCGCGCCGCCCGCCCCGTCCCGTCCCGCCGCGCCCCCTCCGAGGCCCCGCCCGGGCCCCACCGCCTACGTGCGGCCAGCGCTGTGCCCGCCCCGCCACAGGAACCCTCGCGACCGCCGGCGGAAGCCCCGCCCCGAGGGGCCTCTCCCCGAAGGGCCCCACCCCCGCCCCGCCTTCTCCTCAGGCGGTCTGGCGTGGGTGCCCGTGGCGGTGGGTGCCCGGGAGTATAGAAGCGTGGGGCGCTGCCGCTTGTCAGCCCTCGCACACTGAGATTAAAGCTTCCTTACCGACCCCCGGGGAGCCCACGGTTCCCTCAGCCTCATCCCAAATGGGGCCCTCTCGTCAGGGTAGCCTGGGTGAGAGGCTTTCACCCCTTCTAAGAGGTTGTCAGAGAGGTTCCCCTTCTTGCCCCCGCTTCAAGTGTCGGTGTCCGGTGTAAATTTTGGCCCGTATTCAGTTTGGTGGATCACATCACTGCCATGCACAAGCTGAAGTTGGCTGGCGAGCAGTAAAATTTCAAAAGTACGATGGAAAAGTGTGATCCTGGTTCAATATACGTGCAGGCATGAAGCGCTGCTTGTGCTGTGCGATGGTCACAGGTGAATGGCAATGGAATCCCAGCTCCTCAGAATATTTCATATGGCTCTGCTGGAAGGTCCACAGCAGACATCAGAGGACATCTGATAAGGACCAGCATAAGAGGGCCATATATGACAAAAGGTGAATTCCTTGAGCACATAAAACAACTGCATTCAGGAGTGCTGTCACGACACAGCTTGTCTCACATCTGTAATTTACCATGATAACAGGAGAACAATGCTACAGGTTTTTTGGGGGGCAAGGAGGGGAAAGAGCAGATTTAGCTTTACAGTGAGGAACTGTTGAGAGATAAATGTCACTCCATGCATAAGAATACCAAAAGAGATATATCCTCAACTCTTCACTTTCCAATACAAAGGGAAAAAATATCACCAGAAGCAGTTTCCTGAAACACACTTCCCACCTTGCAGTCCAGCTGCCCCTCTCCCTTTGCTAAGACCCAACAAGCAGAGCCCCCTTGTCTTTGCTCACTGATCCCATGCTCACTGATGTAGCTACCCAACACCCTACGGTGATGTTCTAACAATTCCTTGTGATGGGAACCAATGGGCTGCAAGCGTGTGCATGTAGTGATGAAGCAGGTTTGGGAATAAAGCTGAGGAGGATAGTAAAGTTTTGATACAAGGTCCTTAAGGTGAAAGAAAAAATATCAAAAATGCCATTAAAATGAATCTGTTGGGGAACATGTGGTAACTGAAGTATGGTTGATTAGTTTTAACTGCAAACATGATTGGAAAGTCAATGAGTGATATATTTGTGATTGTTGATAGCAAGTTGTAAAATCATCAAACTGAATGCTTTCCCTAACTAGTATAAGCTGTTTCTCCCATAGGTGTTCACACAGGAAAATTAAGATACTATCTGACGGTATGAAGATCAAAGAATCTGAGCAGACACTTCGTTGAAAACTCCAGTCCCCATGAGCCAGTATCCCAGATATAAGTAAAATGCTACAATTCTGTTTCCTGCAAAATATGTTTGCTTGGGATGTTGGCGGAGCACACTTGATCTGTACTGTGAAATCTCTAGTTGCGTGTCATCTGAACAGCATCTGATTTAAAGGAAATGTTTGAACTTGTGTGATTCTAATTTGAATGTAGAGCCCTGCTCTCCTTCCTGTTAGTGGTTGCATCGTATTAAGAATACTCAGGACAGGAGCAAAAAGCTTTGGAAGAGGAACAGAAATAATGATACCAAAATAAACATCCATGCAGCATAGGAAGACAAAAGTGAATAAGAAAGCTTTTAAGTATTAATAACTGTGTTGTTCAGTCAAAATGTGGAAACAGTTAATGAAAGATGATGCTCCCCATTATACTCATTTAAGAGCACTGCTTGTGGACCACAGCTACACTGTATCTGACCAGATGGGACCCCAGGCAAATCTGGCTTGGGGCTGCTTGTAAATGTTGTAGACAAACTCACCATGGGGTGACATGATGTGCTGTCTTCAGCCTGAACACAGCTGCGTGTTTTGTCTAGTTTCTGTCAGAAGCAGGCTATGACTTGTTGGGTTCTCCAGTGTTTCATTGGAATGACACAAACCAGTGGAGAAAACCTGAAGATGGTGACAAGCTGATAGAGTCAGCTTAGACAGCATGGAAATTACCTTAACTAGCTGAAGGAAAAAAACAGGCACTGAGATTACTTTATCTCTTCTTCCCTCTTCCACACTTACAGAAGAATGTACTTTTTACTTCTAGGCACAATACATGAGTTTTACTAAAACTTCTGGTTTTTTTCTGGACATCACAATTAAAGCAAATTGCAGAAGCGGCGTTATTCCTTCAGCATTTTGCCTGCTCTTTAGACGTGTACTTTATGACCACAATCTAAATCTTTGCCATTTGTAATATGGATTTCTGCAACACACTCCAAAAAATCTTACCATTCAGACAGCTGACTGCAGAAGGAAACGGCTGCCAACTGCCCAGCAGAACTTAATGGAGAGCTCATAACTAGGAGCTCATTGCACTCAGAATTTACTTGCTATCTCTGACTTATTCCATTTGTCTAAGGTTCAGTTTGTCCACTCCTTGTATTTCTAGATTTTCTAGTAGTCAGTCACTTGGCTTTACAAACCCCAACCCTTCCCAGATTACCCTGAAACATCAGCATGCACATTTCCTGCTCCTCAGGCAGCCGTGGGACACTGACCAGTCTCTTTCCAAAGTTTTTTCATAGACCAAAATGAAGCCATGGGGACAGAATCTGAACAGCTTGGTTTTATACCTTATGTGGCAACAGTAAAGGAAGTGGCAGAGGACACTCAGTGCTCTGTATCATTAAAAAAATTCTTTTGCAACTGTGGTCATCTAAGAGGTGGATGTAGCAGCTTTTTGGCCAGACTCCACTACTAGCAACACAAAGCAGTCACTGGGAGGATCTGCCTCAGAATACACAGCATTTTCTACCCTGGCTTCTCTTGACAGATGGATGTCTTAATATATGATTGGTTTTGCTGTTGAACAAAATCCATAAAATATAAAAGATGTTCACTGGTGGCAAGATGAGTGCATTAGAAATTCACAGTTAGGAAGATGTAATATATTAACCTTTCCAGCAACAGTGAAGAATGAGAAGTTCACATGCCAGAACAGCTGGAATAAGCAGTGAATGAACAGAGTGCCTCTGTAGCTATGATGGATGAGTTAGGAATCAATCTAGAATATGACTTGGGCCTATAGACTGCCTTTTTAAACTCTGCAATTAAGAACCTATAAAGATACAGGAAACTACCTACTTGCCCTTTCACCCAGGAAAGAGTGGTATTTTCTACTTTCTGTTTCCTATACTTCACTCAGTCAACATACACACAAAGAAAGAAATCTTTTCCTCAAAACTGAGGGATAGTTTCTTAAGAACTTTCTTCTTGTCCTATTATATATGCTGTTCACCCAAATCAAGTATTTCTTCAGGACCTGGCAAATAACCACTGACACTCTTCTTTCACAGTCCAGAAAAGATTCACTTGACCAGCTTGGTCTCAGCTGGAAGCTCATCACAGATGAGGCTGGTTCCAACATCCTGGAGTGGGCCAGCTGCCCTGTAAAATGTTTCCAGTGCTCCACCCAACACGCCTCCACTCTAACCTGTGGAAAATCAACACCACTGCACAGCTTCCCATTAGTTTCATGTTCAGAGAAGTCACTGCGCTTTTGTAAATTGACCCTGAGTTCCTTTTGAATAAAACCTGCTGAAAATGACAGTGGTATTCACAAGTCTCTTTAACTCCAAAATTTATTTTTTAGGGTTGACCTTCACTTCCATTGAAAATTGCACAAGCATATGTAATCAGCATGGCTAAACATGAACACATCCCTGCTGATGTCCCCTGACGATGCTCTATCCAGTTGTTTTATCAGTTACAAGTTCCATCTCTAATTTCCAGTGGACCTTTAGAGATCTCCATCACTCCTAGGGATGAGAAGGATGCCTGTGCTGAGATCCCGTGGTTCAAAACTGAATCTCTTTTCCCTTCCCAGTCCTTGTGCTTCCTGTCTGTGCAGCCTCAGTGGAATTGGGGGAATCCCAGGGTTGCCCAATCCCAGACTGTCCCAATGATTAAAGAGCGTAGTCTCAAACTAGCCCCCGAGGAGTTAAACGTAGACATTCATCCAAATAATCAGGCCAACAGATCATATTCCTAAATTATTGCAGGGTAGCTCCAAATCTGTCACATCCAGTTTCTCTTCTGAAATGCAAAAGGCCAGAAATAGCTTTCTGCAGCAGCACAAGCAACCCTGTTGGGTATTAGACTCATTTCAAGGAACTCAGGAATTATCCAGTGGGGGCCACAGCTTCTGTTGATAAATCTCAGTAATCTCAGGAATTATGAGGCAGGGGATTTAGCTGTAGAACCTGTGGATTTGAAAATTCAGTAATAATTGAGTGCTTAGCTCCCTACCTGACCAAGCACTTCTCTTGCCCTTGTCTCTCTGATGAGGGCTTCCTGCTCATGTTCTTGTCAGCATTAGCACTGATGTTAGAAAAAAATGAAACATTACTGACTCCCGTTATTGTATGTTTCTGGAAAGGTCCAAAGAGGATTTGGACCTACAGAACAGTATTTCTCGAGTCACCTGGCTCCACCAGGAGATGGTAACACACCAGAATGAGATTCTGCCCTGACTTCATTCCTGAAAATGGACTTCCTAACCTTCTTTTTAGAGGAGGGTAAGGAAAAAAAAGGTTGCTTTTAACAGCCACTTTCAGCAGCAGTAGCAATGGGAAGGCAGCCCCAAATGACTTTTTTCACCTCTCTAGTGTGAGTCTTCAGGTGCCAGGAGAGTCAAAATTTCATTTAACAAAAAAATCACAGATTTCAGAACATTCTTTCATTCAGATTAGGAAAAAAAGTGTTCAGTTTTAAAATATTTTTTTAAAATTAAGTTTTTTAAAATAAAAAGTTTATTTAAAACATTTTTTTAAAAATTAAGTTTTTTAAAATAAAACTTTCTGGATGTAGTCTGGACTTGATTTAAAAATATGATTTTAATAACAAAAATTGTTTGGATTTCGTCCTTTCATTTCTTATTGTGTAAAATAAATGTTATACAGCTACATAAAAGCTTTAGAATCTTTTTTTATACAAAAAACCCCCTTCATCTAAGACCTTTGCTAAATTATTAGAACTTCTACTCCAACTTCACAATTTTGCAAAGCATTTTTATTGAAAAAACAGAAGACTATAATAATAACAATTTAAAAATATCTGCAGATTGCAATGATCAATGAATTGCAATGGAATATGGTCATTATCTCATTACTGGTATTCTACTGTCACCTCACTTGCTGGCCTCAACTGGTTTTCAGTAATGCCTTCACAGGCTGTGCCATTTTTTTGCCCACTCACAGGCTGAATATCCACAGTAAGGTACATTTTGTTCTCTTCTTACTGTTATTGAGTGTCAGAGGTTTATTTTCCCTCTTATTGACAACAGGTCACTAAGAACAGCCCAGAACCAAAAATACATTAGTTTTCTCTTCTGTTCTGAAAAGTAACTGTAAAGGGGAATTGTGCAATCACATATTTATTTTCCCAATGATTTTAAGTCGAATATGCTCCGTTGAAATGCAAAGAGTGTTCTCTAAAGTATTAATCTATTCGTTAAGCTACTGCAACTTGCAATCTATAGGTTGTAATATTCCTTCAACTTCACTATCAACAATACTCTTAATGTACCCTTATTTTTTACCAGAAAATCTCATTCTTTCAACTTAGGCTTTTGGGAGCATCTGTAGGAATCACAGTAAGGAATTGGCTTGGAAGAATAGAATCTCTCTCTTCCACTTTTAAATATTGTGTATATTCAGAAATGCCCTACTTTGCACCCAGGCATTACATCTGTATGAGGGATTTGCATCAGTGTGACTAAACTGATTTTGCTGCATCATTGCACATTTGCTTAGTGTAAACAAGGCCTTTACTGATGGCTATGCTAAACTAACAAGAAAAAAATACAGCAACAAAAACTTTCTCTAAGGTTGTTTGGAGACAGAATTCTGAATACAGATACAGGGAAACTGTAAAGGGCTGGTTTGCTTTTACATGTTGCTACTTTTACAGTTGGGTTTTTAATGAGGCAAAGCTTATTAAAAAATTCAGAATCCATCAATTTAAGCCAAAGAATCATGCTACAAGTTTCCGAGCAGAAACACATAGCTAATCTTATCTTGGTTACTGAAAAATTGCTTTACATTAGCAATTAGCTAGTAAATAAAATGTTCACCTCTTAGAAAGCCTATGACCTATTGAGAGTTTCTCTCTCATTGTGTCCCAAGTCTCATTCAGGCAGCTAAACTGAACCCATAGTAGACAACAGGCACCAGGACCAGCTGGAGCCAAACCAACTCCTCTGTTTCACTATGCAACTTCTCTAAAAAGTCCTGAGTGGAGGGTGGGACAATGAAATAGAGGATAAACAAGTCACAATCTTGGCTAAAAGCCACAGTGGATAGATACAGATTGATGTTACCTGGGATAACACCTTCCAAGCCCTGTGTCTGGACAGGAGTCAGTACTATTGCACACAGAGTTAAAGGCTCTTACCTGGCTTCTTGGCTCTGAAAGCTTTCTTTGACATGGGAGACACTCTGCCTTGTTTAAGCCCCAAGACTTAAAGGATGAGATATTCCAAGCCTCTCTCCAATTTTTCCATTCTATTGTCATTATTTATGGTTTAAATTCTTAGGGGATTATATGATAATGAAATTAAAGGGAATAGATTACATATACAGTAACTGTAGATAGATAATATGTAAAACTCACACATTTTACTCTCAATTAGCACAAGGTATTTATGGGTCTAGGCAACTACTGAACATCTTAGAATATTTCCTACTCAAAGTTTTTGTGTTCGGTTATCATCTAGGGGAGAAGGGTGGGAAATGGGCAAAGTTCAATTTGCTTTTGCTCTTCCACATTCAGTTTCCAACTGTAGAGAAATTCCTTCTTGGGGTTACAATTTGACCTGTAACTCTTAACAGCAACAGTGCCAGTGATAAAGAGGTGCCACCTTGGCTGCTTAAATGTTCAGTCATGGCCTACAAGAACATAGCATTGCTAAATGACAAATAAGGCATTTTTGTGTTTCACTTTTTGACAGGGCAGGGGGTTATCATCCTTCTCTTAACTGCTGGAAAGAAAAAGTCAATGACTGTGCCAATGACAACTCTGCTGTCCCATCACAGCAGAGTTGTGGAATATTGATGATAACTTAATGCTTCACTCACATGAGTATTTCCATCATAAATGAAATGTGAGTAAAACACAGAAAGTTTGACCCTAAACTGGAGAGCTTTGTAGGCAGAAGACATGTATTACAGTTACAGAAATTTAACCTATAGATCTGTGGACCTGCGTACTTATGATTTTTCAGTGCTTGAATAGATTTTAAAATAAACCAGTCTGTAAATATAAGGGAAAATCTAACTGCAGCATTATGAAGTTGTGCAATGCAGCACTCCTGATTTGTTTTCTTCACAACACTGTAGATCTGTAGGCAATATGTAACTAACTAAAAGCCTAATTTATTTCTTTTACTTCTTGAAGAATCCATACCCCAAAGGAATATCTTAGTGATCTACAGTATCATGAATTTTAAAGTATTATTTGATTATAACATTTGACTTTTTGGCTAGGATCAAGGGTGATGGTTCATCCATTAGGGACATACTCTAGGGCTACATACAACTGGATTGACTTTTTATATGTATATCCCATACTTCCCTAGGCAAATTCTATATCTCTGTTTGCATTTGCCCAAAAATGGCACTTTCTTGTTCCATGGGCATGTTGTGAGTGACCTCAAAGACTGAGATGTCTCACATATTGTTGTAATGGGAAGACAGATAAAATTTGCAGCAGACATATCCTAAATGTTAAAATGCAGTTGGAACTCAGAAGTAGTTTCTAATTTGTCATTATTGTCATCCAGTAAAAGATTAAAATAAGGAGAATATTGCAATTTTTTCTTGGTCTCAAGTAATAACTGGGTGTATTTTTGTCTTGGGAGAGAACTCAGAGCTAATGACATAACTTTAGTTTCATATACCAGGCAAAAAAATATTATTTCAAGTTATTACTCTTTCAGAGATTATACTGTATTAAAAAAAAAAAAAAAAAAAAAAAAAAAAAGTCAACAGAGATACTCGGAACTCAGATTATCAGCAAATATGGCTCAGTGTACCTCCACTGAAGTAACCAGGCCATGCTATACTTGCTGACAGTCTGTCCTAGTGTCCCGACTCAGTTTTGCAGTGACTGATATGTTGGTTCACCTTTACAAAATACATAATCTTATTTCTTAGTTCCTGCTTGATCAGTCATAGGTGAGTGACAAACTGAGAAGGACTGCTGTAAAACCAGATCTGAATAGTAGAAGTATCAAGTGATTAACATGACAAATCATTTTCCCTTTAGAAAATTAAATAACAAAAACAGAAGAGGTTAAAACAATATGTACATCTGCTTAAAAACCACACTATTTTCTGGTAAAAAGAGACAGCTATGATAAAATTACATAATAGAATAATCAGTTTTCCACTGTATTATGGAAGACAAGTTAGAAGCTGCTCTAAATTATTTATTGTTATCCAATAGGCCAGTGCAGAATTTTTTCCATTCTTTAATTTTCTACAGAGTTGCCCAGGTATAAAAGCTAAATATATCAAGTTACCACTCTTGTCATTGGAATATGATGCCACAGTCCAACACTTTTCACAGTATCAGGTGCATTTGTTAAGGTTTTTCTTTCATTTTCCTACTTCCTTTTTTCTACATACATCCTTCTCTATCAAAAAAGAAAAAAAATCTATATAATGTCAATATCTGCATTTTCAGTATCTGCATACAATCAGAGCCTACACCCACCAATATTTTTTCTTGAATATATTTCCTGTTAATATTCCCTTTCAGTCTTTCCATTTTTTCACTCATGTTTTGCCACACTTGACTGACTTCTTCCCAATTTTGCTGCATTTCTCTTGCAGTATTTATGCTTTCCCACCAGTGCAGTGCCAGCTCTGTGCTGACTGCAATAAAATGATCACATCCCAACAGCATTACAAGATTTTGTCAGATCAGAGTTGTGCAGTAGTCATATCAGATATAGCACACTCTTCTTACACGATTCCTTATGATGCACTGTAGCTGAGGCACAGGGTTATATTAAGAAAAACACCTCAGGATTTTTAGAGGGAGTATAGGGAGCTAAAGACAAGAAGTGTTTCCACTTCAGCAAGGTATAGGGAAAAAAAAGCTCTATCAGTGATATATAGCAAGCCACTAAAAATGAGTGTTTCAGAGTTGAAAGCAACCAAAGATTACGTCTCAAACATCAGTCTTGAAGATCCCTCTTACCTCTTCAGGCTGCAGTCATGTGGCCATCCCCAGATTGTTGGAGTCTGCAAATGCTATGATCAGGCAGCAAGAGAAAGGAGTCAGATGTGCACATACACTTTGGGTTCTACAAGAGCTGGTGTGCTGGGTCTGGGAAGTACTGAGAATTTTTGGGCTCTCTCTAACCTGTTCAGCGAAGGATGTTGCTCTATTGTTGGGTTCCAAGTCCTCCCTCTTGGATTTCATGGGAACCATGCTTAAATCAACAGGAGAAGAGGAAAATAAAGTAATAGCCCTGGTAGAATAATAGCCCATTCATTTGGCCAAACCAGAAGCCTGGAGGTAAAGAAGCTTGGACACATTTCAAAAAGATTTCCCTGAAACAGGAAAAGAACAGGTTTATGGCTTAAATCAATGAGATGTTTTGCCTGGATTCTCATGTTTAACACAAAATGAGGGAGAAGGAAAAGAAAAATAATAGGCAAAGAAAAGCTTTATTTGTCCAACCTTCATTCTCTTCCAATGGACTTAAAATTGTTTAAGTGAAAAGAGATATCCCCTGACCAGCCTTCCACAGCCTGACATGGAAATAAATGTATTTTCTATCTGTCCTGGTTTGGGCCAGCATAAAGGTGATTTTCTGTCTTGTACTTTTGCTTTCAGCTAAGTCTCTTGAAAGCAGTTGCACTTGCTGAAATTAACAGCAAGTTTCTCAGACAGTGTCTGCTTCTAGGACTGATAACACTCCATGTTTATAGTTACTGCCAGAGACTGGTGTGCAGGGCCAAGGACACTGCTCAGCTCTGAGGAACATTTTACCTTCCAGAAGGAGTAAGGAGGTCCCACCTGAAACCCTCCTTTGGGGAGGACCAGACAAGATAGATGCCAGAATTGACCAAACAGAGTATTCCATCCCATACACATCATACTCAGTATAAATTTGAGGGATCACAAGGGTCAAACCCCTTCTTCCCCTTCCTGCTTCCCTGCCTCACCTGTTCCCTGTTTTGCTTCGGCATCCTGGGAGGATTCCATCCATTCCTCTGCCTGTGGTCCTGGTCCCTGCCAGCCTGAATCTGTGTGTTCCTGCCTCCAGCTCCTGACTGCTGCTGACTCCAGGATTCCAGCCTGGACTTTCCCAGGGCTGCTCTGCAGCCTTGGTGGTGACGTGAGAGTCATTGGGGCAAAAGGGGGAGGAATGTGGTATCAATTTTCCTGTATATTTGTATATATTTAGTGATTTTTCCTATTTACCATTACTGTTTTATTAAAGTTGTGTAGTTTAGTTTCCAACCTTCTCTCTCTTATTCTCTCTCCTTTCTTTATCAGGGAGGAGGGGGGGATTAATAGAGATCAATCTGTCATTTGGTTTGATCGCTGGGCCAGTGTTAAACTGTGACACCATTACATCCTGAAATAGATCATTTATCTGGTTTTTTTGTTAATAAATATAAAAAATAAAACAGACACAATAAAATCATTACACAAGAGTATATAGCAAAAGGGAAGTGTAAACCATGTTGATGTGACAAAATGGTATAATTGGAGAATAAGACGTGTCCATAATTTTCTTGTGCGTAATCATATGGAGAAACCTTTCAAAGATGGAAAATATCCTGGCTTTTTTATTTTGTTCCAGAGCTTGTCATTTCAGAAGAATTTCTCAAACATCAAGTAAAAACAAGCTTAAAAAAAAAAAAAAAAGGGTTAATTCATAGAATCCATTCAAGACTTTTGCTTAAGACAGTGAGAGTAGACTGCCATCCTCTTACATAAAAATCTTACCTAAGCCAAGGAAAAAGACTGTCAGTAGACATGGTAGTTAAGACACTCTCTATTGTTCTGATACTCACAAGCATCCCATAAAAATTAAGCACATTTCTATAAAGCCATCACCATTTCATTTTCCATTCAGCTGGACTAGTGCTAAATGGCATGTTAGGGCAGGAGTTGATGATGCAGCTTAGGAGGTGAATTGGTTTGTATCCAGACATAAAATGAGTTGTCTTGCAGAATGATATAAGGGAATTTAATTTTGCTGAGTCAAATTTGAGTGAAATAAATAGACCCAGAAGGCTGAATGTATTGAAGGCACTGTGTCGATGTAACAAAACTGTGTTGCTAAACATGTTTTGGGATAGGGTTTGAGGTTTCAAATGCATAAATCTTAGCTTGTTTATTGCCGTGGCAACATGCACCGTAGTAAATCTTCTAAACCTTTTATTAAAGATAGAAAAAATAAGGGGAAAATAATAAAAATATTTATAATGCAGAAAAATAAGGCTTTCATTTGAAAAATACCCGATTTCCATTCTCTACTAAGAATCTGTATGAGGAAAACACCACTGTGGAAGGGGCTTAAATAGACCGCAAGAAAGACAATTTATTGGGTTTTTTTATTTTAGAAAAGGAAGTTCTTCAGTTCACTGGAATGGGCTGGAACTGCTACAGGAGCTGCTGTCAGAGCCCAGGCCTTCCCTGGAGAGGCAGGCAATACGAATAAGGGACAAAGAAGGCACAAGAGCTGATGGGCAAAGGAACTCAGGCTCGCTGGTGCTGGCTGTGAATAACAAGTTCATTGCTAGAAAAACTCCAGCGCAGCATAATGTCTGTTGGTCACAGGGAAACATGGAAATTGCAGCAGTGTCCTGCTGTCTCTAACACAGCTGTTTGGAAGCTGTCTGTTAACAACATCGCAGCAGCTCTCCAAACATCTCTTTAACATCTCAAGCAAACTCTTCTTAAACAGAAAACAAGAGGAAACACAGATGAAGGAGGAAGGGCAGGAAAAAAAGCACGAAGCAGGGGGCTATGAAAGTCTCATTCCAGGTGTTGTTCAAGATTTAGCCAGTGCAAGTGGAGGTGTGAGGCCACCTGGATTCCTCCTTCTGGCCCAATCCTGTCTGTAGAGCTTTCATTGATAATAAATGCCTAGTACAAAAGAGCCGTGGTGGACTGAATGCAGGGGATGGGGAAAATGACTGCAACTATGCTGTCTACCTATCTTCCTGCAGTTTGGGTCAAACTAAGCATGCTTGCAGCTGACTCACCAGCCTAGGGGCACCAGAGAGGCAGAATAGCCCATCAACTCTTGATTTTGCTCCTCAGTTAGCCTTACTCTACAGTATATCAATTTTGTCCCACTAAATCTAGTCTTGTACTTTTCTTCTTTATTGGATATGATTCCAGCATAGTCCTTGGGGCTTATCACTGGGTCTTTTTTTCTTGAAAAGACTGTCACTTTATCTTTAATTTTTACTGACCTTTGCAAATTATTTTATGTAACAGGCTGAGCTGTACACTGGTCACCTTGAACTATTTAGAGCGTAGGCCTTGGCACAGCAGGATCTAATTTTTCTTGTTTGCAAGGACATTTCTTATCTTCTCTAAGGAATGAAAGTCTGTATAGTGGTCATTAACAGTATTAGAATGCTTTTTATGAGATTAAATGTATCAGCCCCGTTGTCCTAGCTAAACAATAAGAAACTGTATAATTCAAGACTCTACTTGATATACATCCTCAAGGGGAGCTAGTGTAAAACAATTCTGACATGTCTGACATGTCTGACAGGCTGTAGGGGAAAATATGCTGTGCTTTAAAATTCTGATGTCTTCTATGACAAAGCCTCCATCTCACAAGTTTGGTGCAAGGACTTAAAAACTGATTTGTGTCACGGACGTGATGGTTTATCTCATCCTCATGAGATAAGCATATGAAAAGTCATGGCACATTTTTAATACAGATAATTTTGATTTTAAGAGCAGATTTTCCTAAAGGTCCTATTTGCTATGGATAAACATCTGCTCCTGTGAGTTATACGATAGCAGTCTGGGCACCCAAACAGAAAGCAGGGGGGCTGCCTCCCTCTGGTTCCAGCAGCCCCGTTGTTCAGATCAAGACTAGAAAAAATAGAGTTGTTCAAATGCATCATGGAGAGAATCTCAGGCAGATATACTGGATCCCAGAGCCATGCTAGGTGAGGAATGGGGAGGGAAGGAGGGACTGGGGAGTTAAGGAGTTACTCCAGTCAAGTACACTGGGAATGTCAGCGAAGAATGTCACACTGGGAGTGAGCAAAGAACTAATTGGACTGGGAGATCAGGTGGATACTGGGTCTGGGATGAAGTAGAGAAGGCAAAAGACAAGGACAGAGGGAGGCTGAGGGAGATGCAGCAGGTTATCTTTCATCTACCAGATTAGTTGTCACCCCAGCTGAGAAGCAAATTCTTGGTTCATGTTTCTCACCAGTGCCCATCAGTGATCCTCTTCTGTGAGTGCTGTACTCAGAGGATGACAACCTGTGACAGGTAGTGACACTCCATTAGATGAAATAGCAGAAATCTGAGCTGATTCTTCAGGTCTCATTCTGCTGAAGAAAATGAGGTATCATGATGGAATTTCATTTCTCTCCCTCTCTCTGCTGAAGAAAATAAATAAAAGAATATTTTAAAAAACATTACCAAGATTGCCAAGAAAAGCAATTGAAACAGGAAAGAGCAGAATCAAATAATTTATGTTTATGCTATTTAATTAATTAATCTGAATGTGTATTAGGAGCTTATCTTCCCCTGTTATCCCTGTGTAGCCTGATAAGTAATTAGCCCAAACTCAGTTACAGCAGAGAATATGCTAATACAACACAAATATTTCTTTCAGCATGTTTTTTTTTTTTCATATGTCTTTGCTACACAGGCTTATTTTGTTCTCTCTGTGAATTAGTACACTGAAAAAACAAGAATGCAACTATGCAGTCATCCTGATTTATCTGTTTTGTACATGGTGCCTGCTGCCCTCACATTTAATCTCAGTTGTTTCTAGGCTGTGCGCTCTGGTCACAGAATGTCTTTCCATCTCTGAGTGCTATCTAGAATATTTTGAAAGTGACTTATGGAACAATAATGCTAGCGTAATTTACCCAAGTTTCTATGAAATATAAAGAACCCTTTGCTCGCTCAGGGGAGTAGCCTAATGCTGCCTAAGAGGAAAATGAAAAACTAATCATATTTTTCAAAGGAAAATAAGGGCTCGTGGTTGTGTCTTGGCTGCCATTATGTCTTTGAAATGAGCCTTAATGTTCTAGCTTATGTGAGCTATGGCTGAACCAGCCAGATCAGCCTAGAGACACAAGGGCTCATATCAAAAGTCCTTGTTTTTGCAGAGGTAAAATTAATCCAGTATTAATCCAAGAAAATTAGTGAAATTGTTGGAGAGTCCTAGCTGTTTCTAAGGCTTGCAGCTGCTCCACCCATCTCATAGCCTGCAAAAGAGCAGAGCTGAGGGAGCTGTCTGAAGGAAAAATTATTTATTAGCAGATATAATAACAAAAAGCATACATTGCCCCACTGATGTCTGCTGTAGGGGCTCTTGGTTTGGAGATGGCTGTCATGGCTGTAGGACCAGGGCACGAGAGAGAACAGAACAGAACAGAACAGAACAGGGCAAGCAAGCAACCATGCCTCTTCTTTAATTTTGTCCCTGGTCAGTGCTAGAAGCTTATTGCTTTTCTCTGGCCAACCCAACCTCATTTACATCAGAGAATATTCTAAGACAGTGTAAGTATGTCTTCCAGTTTATAATTGAATGCTCTAGTTATATAACAAAATTAAATGTCATCATGCAGATATTTTGGTCATGGCTGTGTTCTAGGGCCCGTGTCCTTCATCTTGATGCCTCCCCTGTATGAAGGCAGGGTACTGTACAGCATCACCTCTGCTGAGGAACAGTTGTGTGATTATATGCAATGTGTACCATTATTGCTGGTGAGGAAAGTGTGAGATATGGTTTATATCCCCTTGCTCCTCTCAGACTGGCAAGCAGTGAGTGATGCAGGCAGTCACATTTCAGATAGGTTTTGATTTAAGAAAACAAACCTGTTCTTCAGTGCACCCCCATTCAGAAAAGTGTGTAAAAGCACACCAAACTTTTCTTCAGTGGGTTCTTAAAATGGAGGAACACAGTAAAGAGCCTCTCCTGAATAAGGGTCTTCACTACAACTGCTATATTCACAGAAATACACATGGGCTTTGGTGAGCATACTCCCAAATTTAAAAAAATATCTTTTTATATATATATATATATACAATACCAACACATACTGCTGCTCAGGGCATAGGAATACATACAGCAGAAAAGGTGGAAAATATTCACCAGTTACCATTAGTGGGGCTATGTGTGGGGCTGATTTTATAAGAAAAGTAGAAGAAATCTGAGGGCAGTCAACAGATTTTTACAATTAAAACCAAAACAAAACATAGAAATAGTGGTTTTGTGTTAAAACTTGGTTAAGAAAATGGCTTGGAATTGTAGCAGAGACTGTATATCCTGAAAGTATTCAATGTAACATTAGTCTACCTGGTACATCAATTTACAAGCTGAAGCAACTTGGTAGATCAATAGGAAAGGACTACTTATTTTAATAGATGTTAGTAACTTTGCAGTTCTACACTGGATTGCATGCCCAAGTATCTACAGTTAAACAGCAGAACTATCTCTAATGCAACACAGTTTGATTAAAGATCTCTCATTCAGCCTGGGTAATAAAACAATAAACCATCATTGCTTATGACGTCAGTAGGCTACAGACACCTTTGAAGATGTATGGAAGGCAAAACCTCTTTAATCAAAGATCATGTAATTTCCATTATGGTATGACTACCCAAGCCTCATACCTGCCAACTCTTCCTGGCATGGAGTTTCTCCCCAGTCCATCATGACTGCAGCAATCACAGGGCAGTGCCTTAGCAACAGGGCCCCTGTTCCTTGAAGCATTTGGCAGAGTGCTTTACTCCAGACATCAGGCACTCTCTGCATCTCTGGAGCAAGAGCTTTCTTTTCATCCCCTTCAGTAAGGTTCACAACTATTACCTCCAGAGGCAGCTATCAAAACAAGTGGTTTTTTCCCAGAGAAAACAATGCAACCATGAGGAATGCATTTGATTCTCTGGTAGACTTAATTTTATACTTACTGTCTTCTTCCTAAAGCAAGGCTGGGATGCACAGTAGTGGAAGCTAATGGCTTCCATGCCTATCTGTCACCTGTTGGTGTTTCTAGTGGACACAGTTGAGATTGATCACTGTCGTTCCTGTGAGGTTGATCTTCTTTAGATGTCCACTGAGTGTCCTCTTCCCACATGCCAGTCTCTGGTGGACCATTTTGTGGAGGATTCTTGAGGGCTGCCATTCAGAGGATTCAAACCAAATACATCCAGTGCTCCCTGCTGACTGATGAAAGATGAGCTGGTAGGATGGTCAACTCTATGCTGAGGACAGAGACCAGTGTTCAGACTTTTTCATAGGCACTTTTTCTTTCAAGGTGTTTAGTTTTCTTGCACCTTTGTTGGCTCTACTTCTCAGGGCCCATTTTAGCATTGTAATTATAAGTAAATCCTAATTTTAAAAATTTTGTTTTCATTCTGGAACTGAGCATCTTGGGATTTCCATATACTGGAGTATGAATGGTAGAAGACTCTCCTATCCTTGCTGCAAGTTCCTTCCTAGTTACTCAGAAGTGGGTTATGACAGGACAGGCAAGCTATCAAAATGCTTTAAGAATGCTTTAAGAACCCACTGAAGAAAATGTTCTACTTTCCTGGACTTTGTGCTTTCTCACATGACTTTGTATGGCTGGTATTAGGTTTTCAGTGATGTTTGCTTTCATAGCTGTTTTTTGAATCCCATTTGACTTACTTATTTTTTACTGGGTTATATACCTTCACAACTTTTTTCAGGTCTATGGTTCAGCAAGAAAATGCTACTAGCACAATTTATGCTTCCAAGATACCTGTAATCCAGACTATGCTATGATGCATCCCAGATGCATGCATGCATGCATCCATCCATCCATCCATCCCTCCCTCGCTCTCTGCAAGGCTGTGATGATGGAGGACACGTTGAGTGTTGTAACTCCACGAAGCTTTCCCAAGGCTGCTGTCAAGTGACCTTAAAAAAATTCAATGAAACTAGTGATGAGCAAAGCCTGTCATTGCATGTGTTCTTTCAGGATGCTCTTTTGTGTGAATACACAGTTTTCTGGGCCTGAGTCCAGAGGCTGCTCTCCTTCAATTCTGAATCCATCATCTGTGTCATGTTATTCAGCATTCCACTGCAAATGACCTCCCCTATAGCGTAGTGCAGAGAGATAATTTCCTGGTCTCATTTTAAAATATTTTAACAACTCCATGTTCTCCCTCATCAAAAGTTGGGTTTTTTCCCCAGATTTTATACAGCAACTTTTAAAATTTGACATCCACATTGACAACATGGGCTCTTAGTATTTCTGCTATGGTCAAATGATCTTTTGTTGTGTTGTTGCTGCTACCTGCTGGGCTACATGTTGCTTTTCTGATATCACTCTTGAGTCAGTGGCAATTTGTTGTTCAAAGTTACACCATCTTCTGTCACAGAACCTCATGTCAAGGTGGGGCTGAGTTTTTGCTGCTGGCTTCTTTAAAATGCTTTGCCCATCTGTTTTATCTCTGTTGCACACATTTCCCTATCTTTGTTTCTGATCATCCCATTTCCTGTTTAAACTAGCCACACAGGATTTTTGTAGCTTGGTAAACAAGATGTGTGGTTTTCTACCATGGCATGAGCTTCAGTTTCAAGTTTTAGATCTTTAATACCTCTCTCTTCATCTTTCCTTGAACACTATTTTTCACTGATTTGTCTGTGTTCATGTTCTTTTTTGTAATTCCACACTTTTCATAGGTCTCAGCATTAAAGAATGTATATTTCCAAGGTTTTATTTTCTTTATGATGCATCCCTTTTGAGCTTACCCAGTTTGTTGTTATGCCTGTATTGAAGCTGCTGCAGATATATCACATTGTTTCATGAGGCAGTGAGGCAAATTTAATGGCTCACTCCCACTGAGAGGGCTCTGCCCAGCCTTAACTCCTTCCAGTCTTAACCACATGTTCCCACCTCCTCCTCATGCTGTGGTGCTCATCTCTTAGTGAAATAGTTCAGCTAACTATATCAGCAGAAAGCCAACCAGTTTAAAAAAAACTAATCAGCTTATGCCAGGCTGGTGAGCTGAAATAGCTCACAGATATATTGGACAAGGACCAGCACTAGCTGAAGAGAGAGACTAGGAACACCAGGACAAGATATATAGAGAGACAGCATCACCTTACATGGATGGCAGCAGCTAAGCTTTGCCAAAATTCAGTCATAATGGGAAATGTCATGCTGATCATTCTCCCTTTGTAACACGATTTCTCCACTTCACCTACCCTTGGCTCTAACAGTAATTTAAATAATAGAATTTCCAAACTATCAAAGCTGGAAGGGGACTCAGGTGGTCCTTGGTCCATCCATCTCACTCAATGCAGGGTCAACACTGAATTCAGACCAGGCAGCTTAGGGTTTTATCCAATCTTGTCTGGAAAACCTCCAAGGACAGAGACTGCCAAGCCTCTCTGAGCAACCTGTGTCAGTGATTAATTATCATCACAGTAATTTAATTTTTTCTGTATAAATCTTAGAAATAGAAGTCAGAATATCATGTGTTTTGCTTCCAGTGTTATATTACTGATTTTTAAGTGATTTTCTCTTTGAAGTGTATCCTTCTCTGCTTGGCATGACAAAGACCATCACTGATACTACCAGCTATGTAGCACATCTGACCCCAGGTGGTGTTTGTGCCAGTATCAATTTCTCAGAGTCTTTTTGCCATCTGGTAAGGTCCCCATTTTTAAGTCAGTGAGGTGCTTAGAAATATGTCAGGCAACAGGCACAGATCAGTGTCTCTCTCACCTTTCTCACACTCTTACTATTTTAACAGAAGGCCTAGGTCAACTACATGATCCCAGCTCTGCTCTACTAAAAAAAATGTTGCCAAGTTGACAGCACGTAAATTTAAGCCAAGCAAGATATATCAAAAAAGCAGAAATGAGGACAGAAGTGAAGTTATTAAGTTGGTAGAAGTTACTCAAGGACTGAAGGAAAAAATCTGAACTGAAAAAACTCTAAAAATCAAAATAGAAGATAGCAAATCAACAAAACTGGGGATCAACTTACTGAAAGGAGCAAAAGACACTGACCCCTTTCCCATGTGATTACCATCAACCTGTCCAGCAGGAGCCAAATGCAGCTACTGCATCAAAGGTGGTGAGGACATTAGTGCTGAGGCTAACAGCCCATTAGTCCCTGCCATTTATACTGTCCAACAAGTAGCATAATTATTGAATACTCATAATTGTGTTTGTGACCCTGCTTTTGAGCTTCCATGTGCAGGAAAAGACACACAAATAGAAGTGATGAAAAATGCTGAGAGGATTATACTATACCCCTGCTCTATCCATTGCTTGGTTGTTATATTCACATTAAGTATTAAAGTGCTCCGCGAAAAGAAATAGACTGTGTTTTGGTATTTCTTTAATTCTTACTTTGAAGGCCATTTTGGAAATGCATGCTTGTGCTCTTCTCCACATGTCTCTGTCATAGCAGAGCATTATGCAATAACCATTTTGGCATGTGGGGAGCAATGCGTTGCTCAGATCACCTGTTTTGCTGGCATATTTCCATCTTCTCCATCCTAATTACCAGATGACAGTCTACCTTCCTGGGGTGATTCAGCCTACAGGCTGGCTGGCTCACCCAGCATTCCCCACGTCATCCACACATGGATGTGTGTCAGGGGAAGGATGTGGGTGGAGCCCAATTTCAGAGTGAAGAATGCAAGAAGGAATGCATGAAATTAATATTGCTAGAGTGCAAATGTCGGCTTTCTTCCTAAAATCCCTCCTCTTAGGATAGCTTCCTGCAGAGCCAAAGAATTAGGCTGGTGTTGCAATCTAGGGAAATGGTATTCACAGACATGTAATAGATTCAGGCTATTCACTGTATCATCCATTAGCCGAAGAAGGTAGCCACCAAAACTGAAAAACAGAAAAAACCCAAACCAACCAAACAACCAAACCCCCCCCCCCCAAAAAAAACTCCAAACAGCTAGGAACAAATGTAAAGTTATTTTTTCTAGTCAAATAAACTATAAATTTAATTTGATATAAACAAGCTAATTTTAGAAAATAAACACTGGTGGGAATACAAAGGTTTGGGAGAAGAGGCTGAAGAAGATGGAAGGGTGAGTAAAAGTCTCAGCTTGGCTTATGAAGCCCCATGCTGTCCTGTAGTGAAGTCAGCTTTAGTCCTACCCACTCATGAAGGAGGCAGTTGTGTTGAGCTTGGGGAAGGAAGGAAGGAAGGGTGAGTCTGCTGTCCCATACATTTTTGTCATGTTAGCAGTTGGTAAATGCAGCAGCAGCCATCAATGACAGTCTAGCACCTGGAGACCTGCTCAGCAACAGGACCCTCGGCAGCTTGCCAGCACTTGGAGATTTAGTCCAACAACTCTGAAACATGTCTTTTTCCACTGGTGGATCAGCACAGATGTGAGACCTCACTAGATTCTTTGCAGTCAACAAAATATTTCTGGCTCATGTGCATGCAAACGTGCAGTGCTGATACGCCTCAAATCAGCAGAGTTAATTTTAACATGCACTGGAGTTTCCTGGAAGCCAAAGGAAGTGGAGCTCCAGTTGGAAACCAGGCATACGCATGAATGTCTGCCAAACTGCAGCCTGCATACATGACTTGGTGTCTGGTGTTGTATGTTTCCTAGTTTAAAAATGTTTAAAAAATCCTTTGGATCTGAAACTACTCAAACTCTCTTGTAACATGAATGGGACGTTTTTCCTCTCAGATGTAAAGAAAAATATTGGTCATAAAATGCATTAGTTATTAATAGATATAGCTTTTCAGAATTCAGAAAAGATTACTTTTCCATGCTCATCATTAACCTTAATTAATTAATTAAACTCATTAATCCCTATCATTAATCACTGATGCAAATGAACAGCTGCCTAGAGGGGAGTGAGACCCAAATCACTATCAAATTTGAGGGAATGGTGGGTGCAGCTCACCATCATCTCCAGTTTGAGAGCTGCCAGGACAGCAAGCAGGTAATACTATCTCACTGACCACGACGTCCGTAGGCAGCCCAGGCAGCCTGACATTTCTTCTGATGAACTGGCTGAAGCTTGACAAGGAGCTTGGGCTATAAGGAGAATGTTGTAGACACGAGGCATGAAGCCAAGGAAACCATGCTATGATGGCTCCAATATTCCACTTAGACTAAATCTGTTGACTACTAGTAATGTCACCTGATGGAAGTATATGAAATAAATATTTAAGGAGCAGAAGTAATTCAATAATTTACAAGGCAGTAAATCCTACTGGCATTCTATGTAGAGTTTTAGAACACATTTGGAAGGAAGTAATAATTGATAGCTAGATAAATGGAAAAAGGGATTAAAGTGTGCTGATGACTTGAACAGAATAGACTGTGGTAGAAATAATTTTCTTCAATAGAAACGGAGAGAATCATGCTTTCAGTCTACTGGGGAAAATAGTGTTTGGTATAAATCAAGCCTCAACAGGAGTGTTAAGTCATGCTTGTATAAATGCACCATATTAGACATGATGTGTATGCCTACATGCTATGCTGATACGCATAATTTAGGAATGCATAACATAGATAATCAGCAAAAGTAGAGCAGTGAGTAAGGCTGACCTTGATCCCTCTTCCTGCTTACACCTTCAAGTCTTCAGAAAACATTGTTTGAATATGATTAGAGTTTTTAGAGTTATATTCCACAGCAATATTATGATTAGCATTGTGATACATACAAAGTCACTTGTGATGGGACTCCATGAACATGTGGAAAATATGCAGCCAGTTAAATTGAGTACTCTGGAGAGAACACCTAAGAAGTTAGGGTATTGTCCCAGGAAATCAGTGAAGAATATAAAATAGCAGAATGTTCCTATTAAAAGAACTGGGAGATTAAACATGAGGAAAACATGATGACATAGGCCTGAGCAGATCCTCATCAGTAAAGACATTTCATTCAGCTCAGGTGTTCTAGTACATGATCACTCCAGCCCTAGTTATTATCATGGCAGTTCAAAGTGAATAGTTACTAAATGGTGACAATTGTCAATAAATTAAGCAGCTACTCTATTGCACCCACTGTCTTGCATGTAGGGGGGAAGAGATGTTACATCCTTTGGTAAGAACAGAAGGACTTGTGGTTTACGCAGCACACTCCAGATTGAGAGAGAAAAGAAAACTGAAAACAAGGTCCTTGCAACCCTAAGAGTTTAAGGAAGACACATTTGGCCATTTTTTCCAGACAGCTGTCCCCACACTTCCTTCTCCTCCATCCTTTCTGAACCCTCCAAAATTTCTCCTAGTTTTGCTGGGACAGACCTATAAAATAACAACTTCTGTTCAGAGAAATTATAGTTTGAAAGGCTGTAGAGTCCAATTCTGAGAGATCAAGAGATATAAAATGTATGATTTTCATTAATACACAGCTCTGGTATGCAGGTTTCCATAGTGACCAAGTTAAAGGGTAGTTTTGAATTATGCAGGTGCAGTGGGCAAGGATGGGTGAAGCCCAGGGCAGCTGACCCAAGCTGGCCAATCTAAAATATTATAATATTCAAAATATTCTATACCATAAACATCACTCTCACTATATACCAGGAAGTTTGAGGGGATATTTGTGACTCCTACCATGGCTATCTTCCTGAAAGGGTTCCATCTGTCTCGTTGTCTGTCCTGTGTTGGTCACCTTGCTGTGACCATCACCTTCTCACCAGAGCTCTCATGCTCGTAGTGTTGGGCATTCAGCCTTCACTCCTGGAAGTGCAAAGGAGACAAGTATAATTTTGTATCTTATATTAGTATTTGGGTAAGTATTAGTTCATTATTATTATTATTCTATTGAATCTGTTTTCACTTCAACCCAATCCTCTTCTGGATTCCCCCTCCTGGGTAGAGTTTAGTGATAGAACAAGTGTCCAAGCTGACACAAATGCAGTGAAGATTAATGAATTGTATTACTTCTTCTAAACAATGCTTGTCCATCTGGTTATCTGCTTTTGTAGGTGATAAGCTAATGGATGCCACTGGTTCTTTCTGAAACCACACAGTTAGGTTTTTCCACAATGCTTCTGTCAACTTATACACTTTTCTTGAGAAGAAAAGTTATAGATTTAGGTTAAAACACAATGATACAATGAACAGTTGCTCCAGCATGGTTCTGAGGATTGAATAGGCTGCATGGAGACATGTTTTCTTCATGAAAGTATATCACTGCAGTAAGAGCACTCCACTGTTCTCTTTGGGAAGAATTAACTAAAGAGGAAATTATGCTGAAAGAGCCTGAGCAAAATGGGAAAACAGAAAAAAGAGAAGGAGGTGGTTGGGGAAGGGAAGTAGCTACAAAGAGGAAGAAAGGGTGAACTAACCAAGGAGAGAGAGTGTACCATTCATTATTTTATACAGTATAATTCCCCAAATATGTCAATGCCAGCTTTTGCATTTGCAGACTCCTGGCAGGATCTGTGGCAACCCCATAGCTCCTTCTTTCCAGCTCATCTCCTGTAGCTCCTTCCTTCCAGCCCCTGGCAGCACACAGCCAGCTTCGTTTCACTTGCCTGGCGAGGAGCAGCATCATGGGGCCCTTGTTAAAGTCCTAGAGCAGTTTAAGCAGCTTAAAACTGCTTTATAAGCTTAAAGTGTCTAAGTCTTCAAAGCTGCTTAAAGCTATTTAAGCTGCTTAAGACACTTCAGGCTGTTGGCGTGTGCCATGGGGCTGTACCCAACATCCTGGCCTACAAACCAAGCAGGCAACCATAGGGTTTATGAGTCCCAGAAACAAAACCAGGGCTGACCAGGGCTGCTCTAAGAAAGTTCATCCGAGATGAGATTTGATCACTTGGATCTGCACTTTGGGATTAAGGCTGTCCTTGACACCTGACAAGGATCTTTGAACTGTTTTTTACTGTTATTCAACAAGGGCAGGGTGTCTAATGGTGGGCCTGAAGCTAGCCAGGTTCATTAGGTTAATATTCATTCATTTGCACAGGAAAATTCACAAAATCCACTCTTTGTTTCTGAGAGAGAATGTTCTTGTGCAGAGCGAAATCATTATACTGGTGTCTAAAATTCACATATGTTTTTGAAGAACAAAAAGACCATCAGACATTAACTGAAGTATGGCATAGTCAGTAAACATCTAACCTAAATATTTCTGAATTTCTGGAAAGTCATGTGGAGTCCAAACCCTGATCTTATCTTTGAGGCCCATCTTCATCTTTTTGTAGACTAAAATAACAATGGTTATTGCAAACACTGCCAGTGTTTGGCCATGGTCAACACCATGGTACACTGTGATGAGCATAGATTTCTCTAGAAAATGTTTTTTAGACAATTATTTGTTATACTAAGTAGTGACCATAAAGTTTTATATGGGTTTGAATTTCTAGCAAGTAGCGTATTTTCTGAAAAAAAAATAGTTTAAGTCAGTTTTCCTTTGGGAGTATGATTTTAAAAAGATTTATCTTAAGTGAACACAAAAAAATGCTACTTCATTTGCACGGTAATTCTGATTGGCATTCGCTTCTCTATACCAGGGTCCCTAGAGGAATGTGTTTCCCTATCACAAGATTTATATGTGGGACACAATGACTGCAACATTTTGGTTTCTGAGTGCTGAAATGTTCAGTTGTAACTTAAGCCCTCAAAACTTTTCACCTTTTCCAAAACACATTTTTTCTCATTCCCACTTTTCTAATTTAAAACAAATAAACAAACAAAACCAAAACCAAAAAACAACCAAACACCACACTAGAATTTTTAATACAATAACTTACTAAAATTCAGAATTTCTCAGAAATTGAGATGTCCTAACTTGTTAGTTTTACTGAGTTCTGTCTCTGTGCTGTTGTTTTGCAGACCCACTGTAATGAGAACAAGATTTTGTCCTTTTTTCATTGGCAAATATTATTTGATCTGTGTTTATTTTGGATATACTTGTTTAATTACCCATTTGAGCACTACCATAAATGATTAGGTCATTATTTACCTAGAAAAGACCTAGTTAATTATTAAACTTGTGTTTGCAAAGCTTTTCAACAACTCAGAAAAGATACTCAAGATTGCACAGATCACAGAAATACAAACTTGGATGGGATCTCAAGGGGTTATATAGCCTGTTATTCCTCAACATTTTAAATCAAAGCTCTACCTAACCTTCCTGAGTTGAAATAAAATCAAATTTAAAAAAGACTCCACAACACAAGATCAAAGGGGAAAAAAGTTTTGTCTTTTTTTAGCAAAGTCCAGAGAACAACCTGTGCAGTCTTCCATAACGATTAAGGAATAGACCCAGGACCACATGTGGAATTTTCAAATGCTTTCTTAGTGAAAATCTGTTACGGATTACTTTGTAATAACTTGCATATTCTCTCATGGTTTCAGGGATCTCAGCCACCTACTACAAAACATTCATCTGGTCCATCTCGTAACTTTGAAGGAAGACCACAATTGTCTTGATAATTGTAGATGTCAGCCCCTCTGATTTGTATCTAAAATCTTTAATGACGGGGATTATAAAACCTTCTTGGGTAACATATTCCAGAGATAATATTTTCTTCCAGTTACAACATCTTAGTAAAGCTAAAAAGTCCTTCACAGCCTGCCCATATCTTTAGTGGGCATGAAAAAAACATATTGCTACCCTCTTTATATAACCCTCTATGTATTTGAAGAAAGTTGAACACCATATAGTCTTATATTTTCTAGATTAAAACAAAAGCAAAACTTGTAACTTTGTTTTATGGATCCTATTTTCCAAACTTCTTGTCCTTGTTTATCTTCTCTGGATTCCTTCCAGCTTTTCTACATCTTTCTTAAATTAGGGTGTTTCAGAGTAAAATACAGTATTTTGGCCTCACCAGTGCCAAGAAGAGCTTGCTAATTATCTTGTCATATATACTATTTCAAGCAGAAAATTCAAGAGAATCTAGAATTACATTTCTATCTTTTTCTAAATGGCATCACACTGTTGACTTATTCATGGCCCTCATTAATCACTAGATTTTATCTGTAGTGTCTTTTAATTGGTTGTGCTTTTAATTTTGTCTTCCCAAATGTAGTCCTCTGCAATTGTCTTTGTTCAAATTTTTGATATTTGATTTCTGAACTGTTTAGAATCTACTGAGATATTTTTGAATTCTAATTCTGTCCTTCAGCACACATTCTGCAAAACTTTACCAAGCTTGTAATTTTTTTTCTAATTCTGTCATCTAAGTCTTTACTGAAACGTTGAAGCCTGTCCATGAGGACCTATGCTTCTTCAACATCCTCCTCGTGCAACTACCAGCAATCATGTGTTAGGCTCACATTTAACAGTGGATTGAATTAGAAGTGATTTCAAATGAGGCAGCTTTCCCTACTTCATTTGTGAGTGTACAGGACAGTGCCAAAAGCCTCACTTAAGTCAAGATACATCTTGGGTCAATATAAAGTAATTTCTACTGCTTTTCCTTATCTATTGGACCAGTTTCCTTGTTCAAAAAGGAAATCAGATTAGTTTGACAAATTCATGTTGGCTGTTTCTTATCACCTTATTATTCCCATGGCATGTATGCATTTACTTCTCAATTATTTGTCATGCTATTGCTCTCAGTATTGAAGTTAGGCAGCATACTCCAATTCCTTAGGTTCTTCATTTCCCATTTGTAAAAGCAGAAATGATAATGAGCCTGCAAACTAGAGCTGAAGCCAACAACTTAATAGTGCCCAAATTTGAGCCTTCCATGAATGACAGGTTTAAGAAAACTTAGTGCATTTATCTTTCCTCTTTTTTAAAACCATGTACCATGACAGCAAGAAATCAAGAGTGAGTCTTCAGGGCGAGTGTTCTGTTTAAAATAATTTGCAAATATGCATTGTAGTGTCAAATCTCAGATTGTTACAAAAAACATGAAGTGTGACCCCAACTGTATTTCCATTTTAGGATAGATAGTTGCTGCAGGCCCCAGTGACTTATCCACTCTTCCAGAAACTCTCAGAGATAAGTTGAGAGCCCAGTATGCATTAAGTGAATTTCAGTAAGCTCTAGAGACTTCTGTATGCTTAATTTATTCAAACATTCTTCTATGTGTTTTTTTCCTTTATGCTGGCATATGTGCTTCCCCTTATTATTACAAAAAAAAAAAAAATTAAAATTAAAAAAAATAAATTGTTAAGTATCTACCATTAATGTTTATGTGCACATATAGAATGTAGCAAAATAAATAATAAAAGATTTTTGCTCTACCCTGTGTATCAGTTATTTGTTCCTCTGCCCTTTCTCTAACTTCCTAGTATTTACAGAACCTCTTATTTTTTCTGTTTTATGCTCCAGAAGTTGTAACTCATTTTGTGACTTAGACTTCCTAGTTTTATCCCTAGATGTTTATGCTGCTTCTTTATTCCTCACCTCACTTACATGCCCTTGCTTTCACTCTTTGCAGGATTTCCTGTTTGATATTCAGGTCACTGTAGAATTCCTGATGCAGCTATACCGGTCTCTTACTACTTATCTGTCTCCCATATCAGGATGGTTTGCTGGTGCACTTATAGCATTGTCATTTACTCACAGGTTTATTTTCCATATAATTTCTTCACATGGGACAATTCCTAGCAGCACCCTGAATTGCTGTGGTATATAGTAGTCATATTTTTAAACTAGATTAATTTAAAAACAAAATGACACTGGTATATTTCATCCAACATTTTTCTCATGAGAAAAATAACACGTTCAAAATAGATAATATGCAGCTCTAAGCAACTTAATTATGTCCCATTTTAAGGAACTACTTTGCCAATGAAAAAAAAGACATGTCAGGATTTTGGCGTGATGATTTATTATTCTGTCATAGTGACAGATGTTCTTCATGTATCTCTGACATAGTAATCTAGAATCAATGTGCTTTTTTCCATATTTAACAGTAAAAAGAAATGCACTATATAAATACACTGTTATTTGCTTTAAGGCCTTGCCCTGCATTAGCTTGAAAAACTGGTCTTGTTTTGGGAGCTCTGTAGTAAAACCACTTCAGTAGTGATACTCTACCATAAAAGCAGCACTGCAGACCCACTTGGGCCCCCTTACTGGATGCTTACCAGGCTAATACGCTCAAATCCAGCAAGGATCTGGCATGCTCCTATGCTCCTCTGAATCTTGGCAGGCCATCATCTCCATTTTCAGCTTCTCAGTTCATCCTAAGGGCTGAGATTCCAGATCTTAAGGCTCCCTCGTATTACCCGTACCGCTTGGCTGCTGAGACACAGAATTTCAGCCTAATGGGAGAGGGAATCAGTGAAGCATGAACAGAGAAAGGCACTGACTCATGGAGGAAGAGGTGTCAAACTGTATCAGGAGCTTCTTTCTGCCACACACTTCCTCACCCTCTGCATTTCAATAGCCCTCCATCTGCTCTGCAACAGTTATGTTTATTGGTTACTGTTTTTCATCTTTGAGTTCTCAGAAAAAGTTGCATCACACCACAAAAGGAAGATGTGAAAAACACTTTGTAACCTATCTTCATTACAAAAAAAAAAGTGGCCAGTTACAGATTCACTCATAAAAACGTAGTGAAATACTTCAATAAAAAAATATTTGTTAACAGTGTTCCATCCCAGATGGGTACTATTTTAAATTACCATTTTGATACGCTCAGCTTATAATTTTGATAAACTAAGCTAGGGCAAGATTCAAATAGAACAGTTCTGTACTGAGGGAGCTGCGGATGTTAATGCAACTTTCACATCTCTAGTTTCTCTGAATGAGCTAGCAAATAGGTGCAATCACCAGTAGGCAATTCAAATTCTGAATTTAAAGACTGACTTTCTGATTATTATTAACAGAGGATGACATTGCTGCATTCTGGGTTTTCCTGAATACTGCACCACAAACTGAACTCAACCAAGTCTGCCCTGCTCATTTTTACCACATAACTAATAGTAAGGTGCCTGACAAGTCAAAGGAGATCTGCTGTATGATGATACAGTACTATAAGATGTCTCAAACCTTCACAAAGATGGAGTTTCAATAACAAAAGGCACAGCTACATAGAGAGGGACCCAGTCCAAACCAACTCGACTGTATGTGCTCATGGATGATGGGATTCAGGCCACTCTGGTTACTAGAGAGGCACTGCTGATGCTGACCCCTGACCCTCACTTTAAAACAGTCACAGGGCTTCCAGACCACAGCTTCTGCACAGGACACAAGGGCAGAGCAAAGGAAGAGAAGTTTGGTTTTAGCCATAACTGCCCATATGGCCATGGTTTGAGATACTCAGCCATAAACCGAGCTTAGCAAAACTGGAACAGGAAAGAAAAATACTTCTATGAGAGCTACAAAAAGGGCTTGTTTTCAAGAGCTTATCAATGTCAGTTCTGGAGAGCTTCAGATACCTGCAAAGTTGAAGGCTCAAACTATTCTTTGGGGTTTAGGAAACCAACAGAACTTTACCTTCAGGCACAAGACATACCAATAATTCACTGTTGTGGTGAAAATACAGAAATCAAGTTTCACAGAGGGTTACTATTTCCTCTCTACCTCCGGGCTGCAGATCTCTCAATTTATTTGGCCTTTTTAAAAAATGGGAGTAACATTGTTCAAAAATTTATGTTTGCAAAATCAATATATCTGTCAGCTACTATAAAAACTTATTTGGGTTTGAAATATTTACAACATAGCAGAAGAGTAAACTATGGGTAAAGTTCTTTGTGTTGTCACAAATGTCTCTTGTTCAGAAAATATTCTTTTTAGCTTTCTCAATTTTGCAGAAACAATAACCAGTAATCTTATTATTTCTTTTTAAACAGATATCTTCAAGTACAACCCACAAGGTTAAAAAAAACCAAAACCAACCAAACAAAAAAAACCCAGCATCTGATAAAAACTCTTGATTGTGGTCAGGAACAGATATGTTCACATACTTTTAAGCCCCAACCTGTCTGTCTACATTAATAATTTGGTTCTCAGCAATAGGGTAGCTTTCAAACAAAACCCCAGACTGTCCCCCCTTGTCACATTAGTTGGTGTTTCAAAGTGCTGCTGGTGTGCACAAAACAGATTTCTGTGGGATGAAATCAAACCAGGAGCTCTGGTCCACAGCACTCTCAAGGGAGTGATAAGAGATGGTCCTACATCCTTGTGTGGACTTTCCTCTACAAGGACTTCAAACATGTGGTTAAGGTACATGCATTCCCAGAAGGGTCCCAGACACTGAAGAGGCCTCAAAGCCTGAAAGTGGCTGCAGGGTCAAGAACTACATATATCTTCCTACTTGCTGTCAGCTGCTATAGTGGTGTCTGCCTCTCTGTTGCATTATCCTCACTCATCCAGGCTTCAGTTCTGAAACCTTTCCCTTCTCATTTTTCTTGCCTTCTACCATTAAACCCATCTTTCATTGTCCTCCTTTTTGTATTATCTCTTCTTTACATTTCTATTCTCCTCTACGACACTGGAAGCTCCCTCTTCCACCCACCAAAAATTAGAGATAATTGCCACCTGCAGCCCTAAGGATATGACATTTACCATGAACCCATGCCATGAGAGAAATGAGTTTCACAAGAGGCAAAATAACCCAGTAGCAATTTCAGATGGCTGAGAAACTCCCACCAGCTGTCACTCACAAGAGAAGTGGTGAAGAAGGCTGTTAAAAAGTCAAAGATGAAGACAGTCAGTACTATAATCAATAGTCAGTCTTGTGCCCACAGTACAGGGAGCTCGAGATGGGCTTTAGGAGGGAGCACCCAACTGAGCCAGCATCAGCCTTGGATTTACATACCATGAATGTCAGGGTCCCCATGTAGGCGAGTCTGAAGCAATGTGAGCCCTCACACATCACTTTTGGGAACTGTGCCCTGAGCCTTACAGCAAACTCCTGGGAGGGAACATCCAGAGACATTTCTTCAGCCTCCTCCCCTGAATAGCAGACATAAGGCCTCCTCTGCCATCACCCCCAGTTCTGACCCCAGCTGGTATGTATGTCTTTTCTACAACATCTCTGAGGTAGAAGGATGGGGAGGGGTGAGCTATAAGTTTTATGGTGGGTCTCAGAGCTGTGGAGAGCGGATGGATTTTACTAGGCTGCCCATGGAGACTACTGTGTTCTGAAGTGCACTGGAGCCATAAGCTGAAGGAAAACTCTCCTGCAGAGGAACTGTATGCATCAGAAACCTCATGCCCCAGCTTATACAAGTGCCTGGCTTATTGCTAGAACACAGGTGAGCTGCATATGGGACCCTGTCAAGATAATGCAGTTATCTGAGCCCAGACAGTAAGCCCTTGTCCAGCTCCTCCTTCTCACTGAGCAGAGCCAGAGGTACACCAGAACTTCTCATATCCTGGGACTTTCCATCAAGTATTGCCTCATGTCTGCTTTGCACTCACACCCCTTGGGTGGGGGCACAGTAGGATCAGGGGCCCTGAGTACCAATGGCCCATTGCAAGGGGGTGGCAGGGACCAAGCAAGAAACTCATTCCCCCCCACTAGGGAAATGGGGGAGGGGAAAGTTACCTTGCTGAAGGACTTCCTTCCCTTCCACCAGGACCTAATCAACACAACCCTTATCCTATTTCCTTACCAAGCATAGTTCTGCCTTCACAGCCTTTACTGAGCTTCCCCATCCCTGCCACTTTTTCTCCTCACTGCTTCTTGCAGATCTATTAACAGGCAAACTCTCCTCCACCCTTTCTGCTGGGCTGTACCTGCTGCCTGGGTCTCTCCAGTGCCGGGTGCCTGTGGCAGTGATGGCTCAGGAAGTCACAGGAGGTGAAAGCCATAAAGGTCTATGCCACCAGAGGAGAGGCAAAAAGGGTAGAGATGTTTGGACACAATAAAAGTAAACTAAAAGGGTGGCAGATTGCGTGTTCCTTAGGGATGAGTGGACAAAGCAGGCCAACCTTATAGGGGGTACCAGAGTGCAAAGGAACTCCCAATCCCTTCTCCCAGAAGAGGGGAAGATGATGCATCAATATTTTAAAAAACTTTTCTGTCTTCTTATTACAGGCACTGCAGGAAAGCATTGCTGTTTAATCACCTTGCTTCATTCTGCTCCATGTGCCCACACATGCAGTGCAGAACATACAGTGCTTGCCAGGTCTGCAGGTGCCCCTAGATAGGACAAGGGGACCATGCATACATCCACCAGGGAACTGGTCTCCATTGGTCAACCTGAATGGAAGGGCTCACCTCCATCCTCACAGAGCTTGTGCAGAGCTCAGAAAATACCTGTAACTGCAGATCACCGGGAGTGCTGGAGCCAAGTCAGTGTGGTATGCACAGCTCATCATCTCGTTGTGAGATGACTTAAAGCTCATCTTACTTCCAGCCTACATGCATAAAAGGTGTGGTTAAACCTTGCAGGTACACCCTTGCTATCAGAGTATGGCTTTATGATCAAACAATATAGGATATACAGCATTTCCCACAAAATCTAAACACCATCAACCTTTCCCTTCTTGGAATGGAGGTAGCAATATCCTTACCAAGCCCAAGGATGGAGTTATTGAAACTGTCACATCTGCATCAAAATCTGCTGAGAAATCCATAAATCTCCTTTAGAGTCTGAACAAAGCCTTACAGTGTATGAAGCTGTAGCTGCCAGTAGGCTGGGAACAGGAGCAGAATATGAATCTTATTAAGCTCCCTCTCAGTTTAGGAAGTCACAGAGACCAAAAACATGTAGATCTTCTCAGATATCCCCAACAACACCATGGGAATAAAAAACGTTTTTGCAGTATGAAATCTCCACAACCTCTTTGTTGAGGTCCATGAGATGGACCTGCCCACCCCAAAGGGGTTAGTGACCAAGAAGTAATGGCTAGAGGCTGCAAGTCTCTAAAGGATGGCAGCCACTCACTTGGGCATGGCTATGGGCTCTGAAATGTCATGTGAGGATGGTGAAAGTATGGCACCATCTCATAGAAGAGGATCTTGATGATGTCCTTCATCATCCATAAATCTTGTACCCACCACTAGTAATGCTATCTTTCTGCTATGGTCAACATAGTCCCACCCACTATTTTAAGATTCATATCCAATATTCAGAAAACACTGCAATATTTGAGCTCAACCTTTGGCATTTTTGTAGTCTTCCAAACCAAGATATCCAATTGCTCAGATAAGATCTTCATGGTGCATGGATAACTCTCCTAGAAAAACAGAGCTTAAAATGCTGCCATTACAGTGCTGGGTCAGGCTCTTGACTGATCTAGTCCAGTAGGTAACCTCAGATGGAGAGTAATACCAAATATCTACAAGTAAGTCTTGTGACTCTGATGCTATTCTAATAATTGGAAGTGGCTGAATATACCTTGTTGGAAATCTGTAAAGCAGTGATGATCTTTTAGCAGATCTCCATAAAGCTGATACCTCTGACACAATTAGAAATGTCAACCATGTTATATAAAGTAATTCTTTCAGCTACAACAGCTCAAATCTGTTACTGTTCTGTCTTCCTTTTTAATTGCATGCTTAACCTATCAAGAGATTACTGATAATAAAAAATGAGAAAATGGCTAAAAATAATTTTTAAAAAATCTTTTGAAGTCAGAAGATGCTAATTTAAGATATCAGCCAGCAGTTTACCTACCATCTTCTCTGATCACTTCTATATTTGCTTTTCTCCTGTAGAAGTGGGTTGTAAACACTTACCAGAAATGCTGCAGCCTATTCCAGTCCTCCTCTAAGAGTCTCTTCCAATGTGATTTTGCTACAAATGAGAACAACCCAGACAGAAGACATGTAACTGTGAGGCAATATTATGATTTTTGTTTCGCTCAGGATTGATGAGAAGTCAGATGCTTTTTATTTTCAGTTAGATCCAAATTTGAGACATAGGAAAAGGGAAAATAGTTGTTACCAGTTCTAACACTTAAAGAACATTAATACCACCCCTCAGCTCCCTTTTTCTCGCCATCATCTTGTGATTGTGAAAAATAGCTTATTTTCTACTAGTGGAAATATAAACACTTCTTTTTGAGATAATTGACGTCATTTTCCAGACTGGCTTCCTTTTTGGGTCTCCTCGTTCACCCATTAGCCACAGCCAGACTGCACATCCCATGCCCCTCATCTAAATGCTTTTTTTTTTCTGCCTACAACCCTGCACCTACGCCCTTCAATCAGGGCATTATGCATCGCCTCAGCAGCCTCTTCTGTATGCACTGTCCATATCTACACCAAGTCTCCCTGCTCCCTCTGTACCCTTTTCTTTCTAATCTTTTGTTGAAGCCTGCATTTATGTTCAAAGACTTCTCTAGTCAGTCTTTTATGTGCTGTGCTTTAAACCCTTTTATTCCCCTGAGCATTCCCGGCTATCCATTCTTTCCCTGAGAGGGAGGTGGATCTTCCTTGAAGTCATTATTCAGGGCAAAGAGACTGGGCCCCATTATTTGATTGATTTCACAAGTCATTTAAATTAATGGCTTGTATGCACAAGTAGCAAATGCTTGTAAAAATGGTTAATTTGTTCATTTCTTTTCAGTGATAGTGGGAGAACATAAAAATCACAAAATGAGCAAAATGGAAAGAATTACATTTTGCCCTGCTTTTCTGAAAAATAATATTAAATGACAACACAAATCCTATAGAAATACCCTATAGAAATACTGGGTGTTACTACATCTACCCAGAGTTCATTATGACTTACATTATTAGAATGAAAGGCAAAGAAATGAATTATTACATTACGATGTTAAAGCTACACCATTTTTATTTAAGCAATTGCATTACTCCCAGTGCAGTGTGCCAAAAAAATGACTGGTTTGGTGATAGATCTCCTTTTCTATTACAAAACCTCTTTTAAAATAATTAGCAAAAGGACAGAAGAAGATACAAAATATCTTTAGATGTAGGAAAAATGGGAAATGACTCTGATGATCTAAATTAGCCTAAAGCACTTGCTTTTATATGACAAAATCACTGCAATAATTTGTCTAACCTAGTGGTCTTCATATGGTGGGAGGTTGAAGTCTTACATAGGAGGGTGGTTAGGACAGAAGGGAAAGTGACAAAGCTCTTCAAACAAAATGTTACCATGATCTGCTTCAGTTTTGCATTGCTTCAAACGATTATCAGAAATTGTGCAATTTACTGAGGGGGAAAATAATTTTTTTTTTCAAATTAAAACTGTCTATTGCCAATTTATTAAAAACACAAACAACAATTTTCTGATTATAGTTAATTGAAAGACCTTAGAAAAATGCTTCATTGGCTTTAAGTGAACAGGCTAAGTTCCTGTTGTCAAACACGTGGGTATGATTCCTACTGGCTTTATCAGGAATTACAACTGTAATCAGTTAACGGAGAGAAAAATATGGCCATGGAAGTGAAACATTCCACAGTCATGTCTATGTCTTTAAATAAGCCTGTGACAATTGCTGGAAGTATGGTTGGAAACCACACCACTAAGTTTTGCCAGGCAATTGTACTGATGACAGGCATCCTATATTTGAAGGTCTCATTTAGGCATAAGTGTAGTTCTTAATAGCCTTAGTCTTATGCTGGAAATTCCTATGGGCTCAGCATTTGTTAGCCTCCAGCTCTGCTCCCAAGCTTGACCCTCTCTAACAGAGGAAAGGAGCTGCAGTAACTCACCACTTCTCCCTGGCCAAGGACATCTCTCCAGCACATCCCCAGAAGCACTGTAGCCAGTGTGGTGACAAACCCTTTGCCATCACCTTTCACAGCTCTGGTCCTAGGAGTGTGTCAGGGATAGCTTCTGTGCAGCAATCCCCAGCAGCCAAAACCCCCCTAGAAGCATGGGCAGAAGGTACAATGTTAGCTAAAGGACTAAATTAAAATGTTTCTGCAGCCATATTGCACTTGGCCATCCGATTAAATTGCTCCAAGGCACTCCCCTTACCATCATAATCTTGATTCCCGTGGGGGATGGTCTCTGCTTGGTGGTTAATCCTTGAATTGTGTATTCTCTATGTGAATAACTTTGCCATACTCTAATAAGTACAGAGTCATATTTCATGCATCTCTCTCTAGCAGTGATTGGAAAGCACCTTGAAACTGCTTATTATTTAGCTTGCCTATGCTTATGTACATTTTGCAAACACTTCCCAGACCAGACAGCAATGACCCTTTGTTCCATGTTAAGCCTTGAGCCTGTCAGAGATGTGGCAGTGGGTCCAACTTTATCAGAGATGTTCTCATTTCTTGGTTAAATGTCCTTAGCTCTTTCAGAAGTCAGATGGAAACATTGTCAGAAATTAAAGGTCGCTCTTACTGAAGTCTATGCAAAGCAGTGATTCCAGCAAATCCTCTAGCCTTCAGGAAGTGTAGTGCCTCCCTGATACACTGAGAAACACCAGCCTCTTACATGAAAGCAGGGATATTCTTGCATAACTTGCATTATTTTTGCTCTATACTTCATCAGTTTTCCATATTAAAATGTGATTATTTCATATTCACTCTGTGGCAGCATATGATGATCATCCTGGAAAATATTAATAATTTTTCTATGGTTTCAATTCTATATAGAGTCATTGTTCTGCCATTTCTATTTGCACACTGGATGAAGGCTTACCCACCGGTGTCCTTGTGAGATGATAGACTGCTACTAGGTCCTAACTAGAGGCATAAAGCATGTGTTTAAAGAATTAAGTTAATAAAGAAATGGGAACTCAGTGGCAGGAAATAGCATTATAGACTTTAGAACACCAGGAGCATAATTAGCACTGTGGCATAATGATGAAAGAAGGCAATAAAATAATTTTACTTCATTCTGTAATTCTTAGCAGAATGCAAATCAGCTTGTCAGCAGGGAAGAGTTGGTTTCTTTTTTTTAAATTTCACCTGTACGCTCTCTTAATGCTATTTTCTTTTAAAATTATTTTGCATAACACAGTGAAAACCGTACAACTGCATTTTGAATTCATGTGGTACATGAGCGGTTGTGCTCTTTCAGGTTGAGAATCTCATCTGCAACATAATTAGGAAAGTTTGTTGTGGCTGAAGTGGCTCCCTGGCCCCAGGAAAAAATGCAGGATGTGAGCATTTTATCTGTGATCTCTGCAAAGCCATGGAGGCTCAGGAGGGTGTAGATAGTAGTATCACTGTACCAGCCTTATTGAAACCAAAGAGAAACCATGTTGGTTGTGACTTGAAAAGGTCAGAGTGATGAGAAACAGCAACATCCTTGATTATTTAACTTTTCTGGAGAACAAACCCATAGATTATTACACAAAAAAATGGTGAAGAAAAGTTTTTGTGATAAACTGCTAGAATAATTAGAGTAATAGCACACTAGAAGCAGAAGCTCAAGGCAAATAACACCAAGTGCCATCTCCACTTCCTGCTGATGCCCAGGTCAAAACTTCCCCTGCACTACTTGTTATTTCTAACATACATTAAAAAGTGATTATTTAAAGTTCTTATCAGAGAGATCACTGTGCCACTGTTTTATTCCAAATCCTTATATTTTTTGTTTCACAAACAGAACATTTTGCACCAAATTCAGTTCATAGTATCATAGAATGGTTTGGAAGGAATTTTGAAGTTCCAACCCCTCTGCATAAGCAGGGACATCTCCCACTAGACCAGGTTGCTCAAAGTCCCATCCAGCCTGGCTTTGAGGACTTCCAAGAAGGTGGCATCCACGACATCCCTGAGCAATCTCTTCCAGTTTCTCACCATTCGCACAGGAAAAAAATTCTTCCCCATGTCTAACCTAAATGTGCCCTCTTCAAGTTTGAAACCATTCCTACTTGTCCTATCACTACATACCCATGTAAAAGCCCCTGCCCAGCTTCCCTGTAGGCCCCTTTTAGATACTGGGAGGCCTCTAAAAGATGTCACCAGAGCCTTCTCTTCTCCAGACTGAACAAACCCAGCTCTCTCAGCCTGTCTTCTTAGGTGAGGTGATCCAGTCCTGTGATCATCTTCATGAACCACCTTTGGACTCGCCCCAAGAGCTCTATCTCTTTCCTATGTTTGAGACTTCAGAACTGGACACTACTCCAGGTGGGATCTCAACACAGCAAAGGAAAGGGAGAGGATCACCTCCCTTGACCTGCTGGCCTGGTTTCTTTTGACACAGCCAGGATATGGTTGGCTTTCTAGGCTGCAAGCACATATTGCTGGCTCATATTGAGCTTCTTATCAACTAACACTGCCAAGTCCTTCTCTTCAGGGCTGTCTCGCCCTCAATTTTTCGCCCAACCTGTATTTGTGTTTGGGATTACCCTGAAACAGGTGCAAGAACCTTGCAGTCAGCCTTGTTGAACTTCATGAGTTTGCCAAGGGCCCACCTCTCAAGCCTGTCAGGGTCCTGGATGGCATCCCTTCCCTGCAGCATGTTGAACCCACACCCACAGCTTGATGTCATCACCTAACTTGCTGAGGGTGCACTCATTCCCAATGTCTATGTCACTGACAAAGATGTTAAACACTACCGACTCCCGAGTGGTCCACCCATCAAATCCATATCTTTCTAATTTAGAGACCAGGATGTCATGTGGGACAGTTTGCAGAAGCCCAGATAGATGACATCAGTTGTTATCCCCTTTCCCATTGATGCTGTGACCCCACTGTAAAAGCCAACAAATCAATCAGGCATGATTTGCCCTTGGTGAAACCATGCTGGTCACCACCAACCTCTATTTTCTGTGTGCTTAGCATAGCCTTCAGGAGGATCTTCTCCATAAACTTGACAGGCAGAGATGAGACTGACTGGCCTGTAGTTCCCTGGGTGTTTTTTGCTTCCTTTTATTGGAAAATGGAGTTTATGCTTCCCCTTTTCCAGTTAGTAGGAGCTTCACCCGATTGCCATGACTTTTCAGATATGATGGAAAGTGGCTTTACAGCTTCTTCTGCCAGTTGCTTCAGAAGCCACAGATGAATTTTGTCAGGTTCCATGGTCTTGAGCACTTTCAGGTTCTTTAGGTGGTCTCAAAATTGCTTTTCTCCTGCAGTTGGGGGGATCTTCTTTATTGTAGTCCATACCTTTGCCTTCTGCAACCTGGGTGGTGTGGCCAGAGCCCTTGCTGGTGAAAAGTGAGGCCAAGAATTCATTGAGCACTTCAGCCTTCTTCATATCCCCTCGTGACCTGGCCTCGATTCCTTCTGCAAAGGGCCCACATTTTCCCCAGTCTTACTTTTTTCACTGATATACCTGTAGAAGCTTTTGTTATTACCCTTGGTGCCCTTGGCTAGGTTTAATTTTATCTGGGCTCTAGCTTTCCTAACCTGATCCCTGACTGCTCAATTTCTCTGTACTCCTCCCAGGGTACCTGTCCTTGCTTCCATCCTCTGTAGACTTTCTTTTTACCTCTAAGTGTGTCCAGGAGCTCCTTGTTCATCCAGGCAGGTCTCTCTCAACTGCCTTAATCTAATCCAGGGTTATGATCATTGTTGTTGCTCTGTGACAGCTGCACTCCACCATCTCGTAGCCATTAAGCCAAAGGTGTTCCAAGTCTTCATATCTTCAACCAGTTCCTCCTTATTTTTCAGTACAAGGTCCAGCAGTACGTCTCTCCTTGCTGGTTTCTCCACCAGCTGTGTCAAGAAGTTATCACCAGGAACCTCCTGGACTGTGCACGACTGATTGGTGGTACATGTTAAACAACACTGTTTAACAGATACTGTTTAAGCAAAGGCACTGAAATCAATCCTCTTCCATTATCAGTACTGCTTTTGCTCTGTAACCATTTTACTGATGGTTATTTATTTGCTGTTGTCTGTATTTATAATACATTTGCAGTACAAAAATGAAATATATTAATTGGACTCAATCTTAAAAGTCTTTTCCAACCAGAACGATTCTGTAATTTGCTTTTTATTTCTGGATGATAACTGGAAGGTGATCTTATTCTCTACTTCTTATTTACCTTTATGATTTTCAGCAGGGTACTGGAATTCAGATTTCTTTAGGAAGAGAACAGACAGTCTGAATTTCCATATATAGTAAGTAAGTTTGCTGCTATTTAATTAAAACCTAATTTAGGCTGAACTAAACACTTCTTTGAACTAATTAATCTGACATGGAAAACTTCAGAACTCTGAATCACTAATGGTCTCATTTTATATTAATAAATGTAGGAAGAGGTACTGACATCTTATTGCTTCATGTCTCTATGGTATAAAAACACAGAAAAAAAGATAAGGCAGGACCTGATAGGGACATATGTTTTATGGTGCTTGGTGAAGAGATGGGACTGTGTTCTTTAACAAGAAAGGCGGGCAGCTATTGTAGGTCCAGAAGATGGAATTTGGTAATGGGATTTAAGGAACCTCAGGAAGCTATTTAGCTTATTCCAGATGGTGAAAGCAGCACGGGAGAAGGAGCTCACTGCCAGCTGTGGCAAGACAAGCAAGATAAACATCATATTTAAATGATTTCTAATGAATTACATAAAAAGCCTACACTCAAAGAGTGTTGGGGTTGCAAAGTTGGGTACTCAGAGGATGGGAAATTCCTGATTTAAATTTTCCCCAGACAAAACAAACATTGTAATCCTTGTATGCACTGTAAAATCTTTAATTACAGGATAACATATACCTTTTCACACAAGACCTTTGGCCTTTCTGTGAACATGGAGGGTATGCATTTAATGAGCAACTATTCATTAGCTTGTTTTATCCTCATTGTAAAGTGCATGGTTTCATGCTTTATTTACTATATCCTATTCAAACTCTACCCTGAATACACAATTAATAATATCCTCATAGGATCTCCCATGTAATTTATTGCTATAGTACTTAGTGCTTCACAAACATTAATTAATGTCTCCAACCTCCTTGTAAGGACAAGTAATTTTTCTATTTTTATGGTTGGAGATACTGTGAGATGACAAAGGGATAAATTTTAATTTTTTTTTTTTTTTTCAGGAAATCTGCAACCCCGTGTCCCTTCTTAAAGAAACGACCAACCACCATTTTCTTTTCCCATCCTGGTATTAAGTTGGGGCCCCTTCCCTTTCTCCTGCAGCAACTCTACAACAGCCATTTGACAAGCCAGGGAATATCTGCACTTGATTGTTTTGGGCAAATCTATCTCCACTGGGCCATCTTCAGCCCGAGCTGTGATCAGATGTTTCCTTGGGCAGCAGGGGCAGAAAGCAAACCTATTGCTGTCCAAACCTATTGCTTGAAGAAGAGAAGTCCACTGTGTAACCAGTCAGGGAGTTGTCCTTCAAAATGAACCAGCAGCCCTGTGGGAGATGCTGCTCCCACAGCTCCTCATGCACTAGTGCTGAGGGTGTACAATGAGGGTTTGAGTGGCTGCTCCACTTGGCAGTGGCACAAAACAGGGGAGCAATGCCACAGTCCAGAGCTGGCAGCTGACACCAAAAAGTGCCACTTTTCCTACCTTGCCCTTGCAACAGCAGGAACACAACCATTTATAAAGGTCCAGCACTTCCAGCCTGTCATACTGTCATCTTGTCTGTGTGGTGCATATGACCAACCCATGCACCCAACCCAACATTCCTGCTCCTCCATAGCTATGGCATCCCATTGGGCCCTTTCTCCTTGCTGCTAGGGAGAGAGCCTCTCCTCTGTTCCAGCCAAAACATGTCCCTTGAGCAGAGCCTGTTTACTGGAGCTTTCCTGGGTTCAAAACCCACCACTGATCTCCAAACAAAGTGACTACCCACACTCATAAACTCACTGGGACATGTCTCATGGCATACAGGTGATACAGATGGTCCAGCTGATTCTCCTATACTTCGTGAAGATGGGAAGCTGCACAGTTTGACCTCATCCTTTTTTCCCTCTGGAACACCCATGGCCACCCCTGTGCCTGTAGACACTTGCTCTGTATGGCCCTCAGCATGACTGTGCTAAAGGGTTATCACTGCTGTCCTGCTAAGGAGTGGTGGACTGGCCCCACTACAGGACTGCAATCTTGTATGCAACCTAAAGCATACAGATAACAAGATGTCATTAGCATGGCAAAAAACCCATACTCCACTTCAGCCCCTACTCTCTGAATATGGAAAGAGACACCAATCAAGGGCAATAGATTAGGTTCGATAAGCAGTGCAACTGGCTCTCAACTTCTGGTGTTTATGTTCTCTGTCCTGTCACTACTGCAAGTTTTTGTTGGTTTTTTAGTGTTTTTTTTATTATTATTTTTTATTTAATTTTGCATTAGCCTGTCAGGACCAGATCTGCTCAAGACTAATATACCCACTATCTTGTCTCTGTGCAGAGATTGGACTCTGCACACCTAGAAATGAATCTATTTTGGGGATAACAGCTCTTTGGAGTTATAAAGCTGCCATGGGTGTTACAGAAGTGTACATCTCCAAAGGTGCTCTGGTGGAGTCATGAGTACAAATCCCAGTGAAAGAACTCTGAAAGACACGGGTGTACTGAGCTTATCCTAATACCTTTTTTTTTTAAGTTAGGTCCCAAAAGGCAAAGAGAAAACATTTAGGAAGGAGACTCTGATTACTGCAGTTTTGCACAAAGCTGGGTGCCCTGTGGAGTCCCACAAATGAAACATTTGTAATAAATAAGGTATTCTGTTATACATAAAAAAGGCAAGTTCATCTCACCTCCCAAGTATACTGATATTATGATTTATGTACTTGTCTGGCGAGTGCTTTTCTGAGAAGGAGGTGTTTAAGTAAGTTTAACTACTCATTGTTCTGTGCTACAGGTGATACCCATCTCCTGCAGCCACAGACATTCTTATCAAGATAAGATCAGCAAGGAACCCCTTCCATTGGTTATGCGAGCCTGTTTTTTCGGCATCATTATCATGGTCCTTCACATTCACACCTTTAATTTCACAAGGTTTTTTTGGGATTGTTCCCTGCATTGCTGAAATAAGCCTGAATTAGTGCCATAGGTGGCACCAAATTTTCCAATAGGAAATGCCATCAAGCACATTCCTTCCCAGATGGAAGGAATCCATCCCAGATCCCAGAAGCACATTCCTTCCCTCTGACTTCCCAGAGCCATAAGAGCCTAACTTAGCAGAAGCAGAAGTGCTGGACACATTTCCGTGAAAAGCTGTTGTAGAAACATCAGTCTGGGTATGGATGGAGCACGAGTGGGATATGTCTGGTGTGGGAGAACCAGAAGTGAAGGAAGAAGGCATGAAAGGAGATCATGTGCTAATGGCGCCCACATTCCTAGATCATCAACTCCACAGCTCAACTATCTGTGAATTCTCTGAACACACTGATTAAAAAAACAAAGGGCAATCTAAGTGCAGAAACCCACACTCAGACAAAAGGACAATGAGTTAATTAGCAGCTTTGCCTAATGACTCACAGGGATGGGACAGAGGGGATTGGACAGTCATTGTCAACTTGTAAAAGGTGTAAAAGGCACACTCAAACAAACCAACCACGTAGTTGCAGAGAATAAGAACAAGCCAGAAGGCAGGATGACTAAATAACTAGCTTCCCTCATCCTTTGTCACCACAAAGAGTCCTGGAAAGACCATGTGCAAACACATGTGCAAGCTTCTGAGTACAAAAGAATGAGTAAAATCTATGAGACTGACAGTGCACAGTTAGTAGCTGGTTTGTACAAAACAAAATGACCTTTCCTTCTTCTGATATAATTTTTTTTTTAGGATTGCTCCATTAGCCAAGCTTTGCAGAACACTTCTGGATGTTAGATGCCATTATGTGGCTTCCTTCCTTCCAGGTGAGTGAAGCCTCTTCTGCCAGGACTCTGTGTTGGTTTGGCCTCCAGGTGCAAATTGGCTGGGAAACAGCACATGCTTCCAGGTGGGATTTTCTGGTGGGAATCAGATTTGATTTGAGCCCCAGGTCACGTGTTGAGAGAGAACCAGCACATGGCAAAAGGCTTCGTGTGGGCAGGGCCATATGGCTTCAGCTCTCTCTACGGCATACTTGGCTTCCTGCAAGCCAGCAGCTGAGAGTCACATCAGGAATGCTACAGATTACAAGAGGATCTCACCTATCCATCACCACTCCCTAGCCTTTTTTTAGGTTCTCTCTGACTGCTCACAAGTTGTATCAGTCACCTCTGCTGTCTGCAGAGAGGTGACATCCAGATGTCTCCACATCCAGATGCCCCCTATCACAACAGTTTCCCTTCACAGGTCTACTGAGGCACCACTGAAACTCACAGGATGAGGAGGGGATCTTAAGTACCAAAGCCTACACAGTTTTTAGAAGCAAGCCACTCCTCACTTACCTATTAATGGCTTCACAAATGCCAGTAGCATGTGTCTATAGTACATGTCTTTAAATGTTTTATGAGATCGTGATAGTCACCCATTCATCATTTATGGTCAAGCACTAAAGTATTTCACAGACAACTGTACCTGACACTAGAATCTATTAATAAGTAACAGCTATGCACTGAGAATTACAGCTTTCTTATATGTAAGAAAGTTGTGACATCAGCATAATTTTAATTTTCAAAGTCCCTTAAACAAGAATTAATCCATATAGGATCCTTGTGACAGGTAGGTGCTGATGAGAAATTCAAATTTAATTTTCATGCAGCACTGGTAATGAAAGCCTGACTTACAGTTGCATGCCATTAGGGCTGGAAGCTCTGCTAACGTGTGAATAAGTAGCACATAATGTAATTGTATTTTTTTGTGTACCATGCACTGGTTTCTTTACAGGTCAGCTTTCACTTTGGGCTTCATGTAGGCTGTATTTGGACATAGCAGCATTTCAGTTATAGCCAGGCAAAATAAACTGCTTCAGTGCATTGGCTATCTACAAATAGAGTGTTTAGTCACAGTCAACATTCACATACAATTACATTACTTTGTATACCTAAAATCTAATCATTTATTGCAAAACAGGTCCATGCCATCATAAGCAAACAGAAAATAACAGTAAAGTAAATAATAAAGGACTAGCTTGTTCTCTCTGCATCACTTCAGCAGTACAAAGGGATGCCAATGAGAATGACAATCATGGCCAAAGCCATTACACGGCACAGCTGTAAAATTAGTCTTGCAGTCTGAGGCAACAGCTACATATTAGGTTCAGCACTCCTTAAATAGTTATTTTCATGCCCAATCAAATCCCCGATCTTGGTTGTCATTCAAATTACAATGTTGGCACAGAAAGCAGAAGGGAGTAGCAGAAAAGAAGGTGTCAAAATAGCTTAAAGGTAAAGCACTCCTTAAGCCCTCAGCACCAGCAGGTGAAGGTGCTCAGAGCTACAGCTTTATGCAAACAGTCCCAAAGTTTTCATCACATCTTCTAGACTCTTGGTCTAGTGGTGGATTTGGCAGTGTTAGATTTATGGTTGGACTCAATTTTCTTAAAGGCCTTTTCCAACCTTAATGTTTCTATGATTCCACGATGTTTTTTCTGTAGCAGTTTGTGGTGTCCTTCCTTATGATCGCAAGGATTCAATACTTTTAGAACTAAGCAGACATGACCCTGCACAAGTACATTCAGGAGAAAGTCCAATCTTATGAAATGGTCAACAAAACGTCAACATTAGGAGACAGCTGATCAAATAATGAGTCCATAAATCTTGCAGCAATTTAACTGCAATGTGATAAAATAGTACAGAAACAGCTTTATAGCAATATATAGCCACAGCCATCAACTAATTTCTATAACTGCAAAAGAGATTCTTACAAACCCATAAAATTGCTCATGCTATTCAGACTTGAAGTGATAACTCAGCACTGGCTTTTCCAATCCTGGATGTGGCTACAGTAACAATGATTTCAGAAAGGACTTTAGTCTGAACAGTTATTGCAAAATGGTGGTTATCATTTTCCCAGAGAGAGAATTTTGGTCTGGCTGCAAGAGAGGGAATTATTTTCTTTTTGCTTCCAAAGCCAGTTGAAACCCAGCTGATGGTTTTCTCAGCATTTGGAACTTACCAACCTTGTACTTCCTAGCAAAGTTTAATTAATTGTGACCACTCAGGTCCCATGCAGATTTTTGGCTAACACAAGTCATGCTAAGGCTTGGTGGATATTGTGAGCCAGACCATTGGGTCAAAGAAAGAGCAGCACATAGTCAGGATGGGAGGAATAGGAAGAGAAAGAGCCATTTGCAGCCATTATCACCTGCAGGCTGCTGTCTCCTGTAGCCATCATCTTTACATGCTGATTGTTTGGCAGCCTCATCAGAATCTGCTAACTCATGGAAACACTGGAAGGTATAAAAATGTCAGCTGAACCAAAAACTTTGGAAGCAGATCCAACAGGAGCTGGGCTGCTGAGGCTTTTGTGCTGATGCTGTGATACAGGGGATGCCTGCACCATGTTGTAGGAGGAAGGATGAGCACTCCCACCCTCAGTGAGTGACTGTTTTGCTCATAGGTGCATGGTTTGAGTTACAAGTTTTAAGCTGTGAGCTGCAAGCTATGAATTGAAGGGAATTGGTGAAGGGACTCAAGCACAGGCCCTATGAAGAGAGACTGAGAGAGCTGGGGGTGTTCAGCCTGAAGAAGAGGAGGCTCAGGGGAGACCTCATTGCTCTCTACAACTCCCTGAAAGGAGGCTGGAGCCAGGGGGGGGTTGGGCTCTTTTCCCAGGCAACTTTCAGCAAGACAAGAGGACACAGTCTTAAGTTGTGTCAGGGGAGATTTAGGTTAGATATTAGAAAGAATTTCTTCACGGAGAGGGTGATCAGGCAATGGAATGGTCTGCCTGGTGAGGTGGTAGATTCTCCGTCCCTGGAGACATTTAAAAAAAGACTGGATGTGGCACTCAGTGCCATGGTCTAGCAACTGCTCCGGTGGGTCAAGGGTTGGACTTGATGATCTCTGAGGTCCCTTCCAACCCAGCTAATTCTATGATTCTATGATTCTATGAATTGGGAGAACTTGCCAGCAAGAAATCTCATTACTTTCTTGATAAGTTAGTGAATTCACATGAGTCTCCTTCACAAAGGGAACTGATCTCTTGTTTGTTTTGCTTGGTTTTTTTACTTAATGAGCTCATAAAATTAAGTTTAATTTACAGAGTAAATTTGAGAGATCCAAATGGACCTTGACAAGGCTTTAAAGTTCTGTGTATTTCACGATGGCGTGTTCTATTCCAGCACAAAGAGTGAATGAAAAATTGAATTAATTTACTCTAGTTTATTTTAAAAAACAGAAATAATTTTTAAAAGCCTACTGCTGAGTCCTGATATATATATGAAATTTTGCCAACACCTAAGCCAGGTGAGTGAGCCTAGGAAGCCATAATCACTGTTTTTATTACACAATATGCCTGTGAAGCCAGGGAGATACAGACCCCAAATGAACTTGCATAAAACCAGACTGAACTAGCTATTTCTCCCAACCCACTACACATCTGCCTTTAAAGTCTGAAATTTAATAATTTCTACTCTAAGTTTCACTGTAGGGGTTCCTACATGACATTGGCAAACTTCCATCATATTTCTAGAGATGTCAAAACTTCATACAACATGACCCTGATGCTTGGTATAGACTGAATTTCATTGTACCACTTTGCACTTTATACAATTTGACCAGGGTGAACCATCTTGATTAACCTCTTCATCAGCTTTCCTAGACTACTTCATTTGTCTGTCAGCAACTTCCCTTATGATCACAATAATTATCATTGCAACACACTATGAGTCCTTTTTTAAGGAGACTATTTTCCTTGTCTGTGGCATGGTCTCATGCCAAGAATTTATACATAATTATATGGTCTCTGTTTAGGCATACAATCTGTGAATATTACTAATTCTTTGTAAAATGATTAAGAAAAATGAAATAAATCTGAGTTTGAGCCATTGAAGTCAATTTTTACTGACGCAGTGAAGAAAAGGGAGGAAACAGAAAACGGATTTGCCTCAGTGGCACTCTATCATGGAACAAACAACTTTTATACCAAATGGTCCCTGAGAACTACTAGAGAGTGTGCAGATACTGGGTTAGGATGCTTTTCCATGCTGTGTGTCAATATCCCTGACCATTTATTATATGCCTCATGATAGTTCCCATGAACCAAGGTAGTAAGAGCTGCATTGTCAGAGAAGAAAAAGGTTCTGGCCTTCAAAGCACCCTCTATCCCTTGGCAAAGCAGGCAGGATGAGATGGAGATCCTGACACTTCTGCCAACAGCCACAGACATAGATCTGTGTCTTAAGCACTGTTGGTCTGCCGTGCACCCCATCTACCATGGGGTGGAAGAAGAGTGTTTTCAGGCCTGGTGAAGTAAGGCAGCCAAGAAAGTGGCAGCTAATATGGCAGTGTATGGTACAAGATACATCCCTTCTCCCCTGGCCAGTGGATGGAGCCGTGGCACAAAGGTGGTTGGTCACATAGAAGGCGCCAGGGATGGCAACCATACTCTTTTCCTGATACTGCCTGGTTGCACATAAATGGAGCTAAAGAAATGTGGCAACTGAAAGATAAACAGACAGTTGTCACATGGCTTGTGATAATAAATATTGCTATGTATAAACCCATGCCAGTTGTCCTTGTGGAAAACAGAAGCAAATAGTCACCAACAGGGTAAGGCGGACACAAGCACACCAAAGAGAGAGCAGAAGCAGCTCCATGTCAACAGCTTGTAGGAACTTCTTCCCCAGGTAAACAAGAAGCAAATATTCACACACATATATGCATACTACCATGAAAATAACTTTTTTGTTGTTCAGACTTTCATTTAAAATGAGCAGAATGGGCAACCTAAATGCATTCTGCTGACCAAGCAGACACACTCTTGTTTAGATAGGACATTCCATGCAGCTCGCTCAGAGCAGTGGTCAGACATGGGACCTACAGGTTTCCCATCACTATCATCGCAGAGGTTGGCCAACACTTGTCTTGTCATGTAGTATTTTCTGCTCTGCAGAATATTTTAACAACTACCCTAATTTATCAATTTTTTATAGATGTTCTGCCGCTAAGTTTCCTGCCCAAGGGTTTAGATATTTTTGTACCTCCAAGACAGCAAGTCAAGAGCCAGTGCTGCCTCCCTAGTCAAAAGTCACTGGTATCTCCAGCTTTCAGTTGCTATTATGTTTCAGTTTGGAATCTAACATTTTTCCCTCTGTTGCAGTGTTTACTAGATTCTCTACAGTGGGTACCTTACATACCCCTAGCAAAAATCAAAGGATGCCATTTCCCATATAAGTGGCAGGTCTTGTGCATCTCATCTGTTGAGACTGACTCTGTTTCTCACCAGACAAAATTAGTCCCAATTTATGTTTCTTGAGCAAAGTCTCACATCGTTCTAAAATCTCAAAGCTATATGTCTAATAACTGCCTGCTACATTCAGCTTTTACTGCTGGCAAGCTTGCAACCCTCAAAGGCAGAGGCTTCTGAAACATGTAGTAGGAGGGCTCCATATCCCTCAGGCAACATGAAACCACAGACCCAGCTGGGGCCCCTTTCTCTGAAGTGGGCCTCTGGCACTTCAAGGGTCAGAATTTACTGACCAGAGAAACAGGGTTTCACCTAGTTTCAGCTCTAATCTGCATGCAGTCCAGGTTAAAATGCCTCAGCTTCCAAAATTTCTCACTGTTGAAAACATTTTCAAATTTCATGTAATTCTCAGTAACCCCGCGTCAGACCTTGTTCAGGGCATTCCTCTGGTCCTTCTAACCATAAAGCTGCACAATGCCCCTGGTTGCAGAGGAGCACCCACTGCTGTTCCCATGCAAGCCACCCCACAGCACCCAGCTGGCACTTTCCTTTCTTCCTGTGGTCTTCTAATTGCCCTCAGGATCAGCTCAGGATCAGCCACTTTCCAACTACAGATTTATTCTGGTTGACATCCAGCGCAAGGCTCTGCACTGCTGATACACAGGCAGCCCCGTGTAGCCAGGGGGCTCAGCCAGCCCATTCCATATGGGCTGTTAATATCCCTGGACAAGCTTTTGCTGCTAATCAGGTTGACCTGATTCCCATAGTCTCTGCTTCTCCCATGGCATTTCTGCCAAAAGAGGATTGCCGAGGCTGGGAGAGCTCACACTGCAGCCCCAGTGCCTCCAGCAGGGCACTCCAATCCATTGGCTGCAGGCAGGCACACACAAGCCTGAAGTCCCTTCCTCTGAAGGGCAATAGCCCCAAATCTTCCTACTCTCCTTCAATGAAGAATCCTCCTTCTAGCTTGATAATGGTGCATTCTCCAGGAGCTTTTACTTCCCCGACCACATTTCAGGTGTGGAAAGCAAGCAGAGAGGTCTGCAGTTTCCCCATCTCTGGACCTTGGTGCACATGGGCACAGACCCAGGCTCAGCCTGGCATGTAGACAGTGCTGCTGGAAATGCAAGCAAAGGCAGCTGAGGCATCATCTCCTAGAAACACTATCTCTGGATATGAAGCCTTTTCATTGGCCTGGATAATAGCTGGGGCTGAACAGTCTCTGGCTTTGGGAACCCCCATCTGTCAAATCTGAAGTCTACAGAAGTAGCCAAGTGGAAATAATTTTTAAAGAAAACAAGAAAGTGAGTTTTGGTGAGTTAATGTCCCAGGAGGCAATTTATTGCCTGCCTCACTCTCACCCTCTTGCAACATCATTCCAATCGCTTTGATTTAGAAGTTTAAAGATTTTTTTTGGAAATTTGGGTTTTGAAGATGCCTGAGAAAGTTGCAATAGGTTGTTCAGTAAGAGGATCTGCAAGAGGTGTCTCTGCCAGTCCATTTTGAGGGACAAGGCTAATCTCTGCAGGTGGCCTACTGAGGGATACTGACAGGCTTATCCTGGAGATTAAATACATACAGAAGGAAAATGATGCAAAAAAAGAAAAAAAAATCAAAGGATGTAATTACACACAAAATATGTCCAAAATGAAGCAATTTTTAGGTTTGTTAAGCTAGATAGAAAGATTTCATCCAACCAAAAGCCTATCTTACTTGGCCAGATGACCAAGTTCAGAGCAGTCCAGCAGACTGCCCATGGCCAGCGATGTGGGACAGTTCAGTCCTTTCCTGTTCCTTATGTGCTGAGCCACCAAGAAGGTACCTGCTACCAGGAATAAATAGAAACCCCCAGTCCAGCAGAATGCTCCACTCTCATCAGCAACACAAATTTGGAGGAGGGCTCGAGTCTCAGTGTCACATCCATACCCAGTGGTGGCCACCAGACTGACATGCCAGCAGTACTCCTGCTGCCTCTGAGGATGGCAACGCAACAGAAATAGGATCTGTGAGGACAATCTCCCCATTAGGAGGAAAGCATTAACCACAGAAATGAGGAATGAGCCTATAAAATAGTCTCACCATCGAGGGACCCATCTGGCTCTTACCAGGAAGCATTTTCATGGCTCTCAAGTATTTAAAAGTAGAATTAATAAGAATCCTTTTCTTTCATCATCTCTAGGCAGTAGGAGGAATGGTTGATTAGTTTGTTTGTTGAAGTATTACTGACATACCATACTGTTGTTTTCAAACAATCAGATCTTGATTAATTGTGGTTGTGTAAATAAAATTCTTACAAGGATTATTTTCAAGCCTATTTAACTCTATATAAATGCAGTATTATTTTCAAACCTCAATTTTGCTTGCCCCAACAAACTAAAGATTACATTTTCATGCACATGGCACAGGAAATGAAGAGCTTTTATGGGAATATTTAAAACTCACTTTTGCAGACAAAGCAGACTTTCAAATGGGCCTCTTTTTCAAGGTTGGAAGGGGCAAATTATGAGCCTTGGACACAGCATTCATTGTCCCAAGATAATTTCATTTTAATCACACTGTTTACTGGATACTTATAATGTACATGCAGAAGATTCCAGGGGGATGGATGGAAGGACATGAATTGCGCAGCGTTTGGGAAATAACCCTGCTTTCCAGCTTTAAAGAGAAGTTCATTGGAAATTCTTTGTGAGGATTCTTATTTCCATAAGAAAACCAGAAAACAGATACCTTCCAAATGCACTGGATGCACTACGGCAGCCTGTGCCCACAAGTACATGTACTTTGGGAAAAGCCCAGATTACCAAGATGTTGGTCCAAGGAACAAACAAACAGCAACAGAAGTATTTCTAGGGAGAGAGGGACTTTTGCCTGGGGGACTGTGGGCTTCACTGGCAGAGCCAAACATTCTCAAGGCAAGGTGTGTTTCAAGAGGATGCAAAACATGCCAACCCTAATAGAAATTTTTGGTTCATCTCTCCTCGCATAGTTTCACCCTTGTGCTTTAACTGAATGTTGCTTAATGAATAGGTAAAAAAATTAAAAAGCATATTTTATGAAGTTAAAACAAAGTGAGTGTACAAGGAAAGTGTATTGACAGGAACACCTACACTGCAAAGGCACAGAGTTTGCCTTAGTCCCTGTTAGCCTGTAACTTTACTGCAGAATAAGTAGGGAAGGGCCAAGGCACAGCTAATGAATGATCTTAACATAGGCACAGAGCAAATGGCAGCAGCTTTTAGGTCATCGAGAAACAAAACTGAAATATTCTTCATTAAAAAAAAAGAAAGTCAAAATAAAACCTGTAGAAGTAGGAGAATGTTTCACTGATAGGGCAGGAAGAAAATTTAAGAATCAGCTCAATAAGAGGAATAGTTCTGGGAGATTTTTTTCCACACACAGTGAATCTGACAAAAAAAGAAGGGAAGAAAAAGAAAATGAAAAAGAAAATGAAAAAGAAAATGAAAAAGAAAATGAAAAAGAAAATGAAAAAGAAAATGAAAAAGAAAATGAAAAAGAAAATGAAAAAGAAAATGAAAAAGAAAATGAAAAAGAAAATGAAAAAGAAAATGAAAAAGAAAATGAAAAAGAAACAGTGTACATTCAGGTTGAATTCAGTTAAATTCTTGTCTGAGAGAAGAGCACAAGAATAAATCTTTTAAGATGGCAAATCCTTCCATTCCAATGGTTTGCAAATAAAACCTTCCAACTTTTTCTTTCAAACTATCATTCAATTTAAAATCAGAGAAGAACACAAAACACTCAATTTTGGTGCAATGAAACATTTTGGTTCATTTAAGGTTTTGGCATGATGAGGCTTTTGGATTCATTTTGACAAAGAAAATTTTAGAATATTCTGACCCAAGACATATTTTTCCTACTTTTTTTTGGTTTGGCCTCTGAACCCAAAGGAGCGTTTGCCCAGATCTATTAGAGTCATTGAATGAAGTGATGCCAAGATAGCATCATTTTAGCACAGCAAAATGAAGATGCTAAAGCATCAAATTAATCCAAAGCAGCTGTGTGATGTTTTATGCTTGCTGACTGCTGAAGGAAATACAAAAGGAGCAATGCAATGCTACACACAATGAATTCTGGAATATGATCTGTATGTCTAGAACCCAAAGATAGTGGAGGCTTTCTCTCCTGCTGTCCCATTTCTCCCTGGGCTCCTGGCCACACATACCAATGATATACCACTGGTGAAGCAAAGAAGTGCTCCCCAAAAGTTATTTTCTTTTTAATGGACTTCACTGTCAAACTGTGGCTGCCTTTTGCTACCGCAAGTATTGCCTTGACCTTCACATGTTATTTATCACTGCAGTGCTGCAACATTCTTCATTTCAAAAGACATAAGTCTTCTTAGCTGTAAAGTTATCTGAAGCCCTTTCAGTTTTTGTGTGCCCTCACTTTTAATACTGAATGCTCTCTGGTAGGCAAAACGTGAGGGTTCATAGGACAGGCACAGCCTCCTGTTGCTCTTGCTGCTCCCATTCCTGCAGCTTCTTTGGCCATTTCTGCCACCACTGAGGCCATCACTGGGATCAGTGAACTGCTGCCAGCATCAAAAAGAGCAGCATGAGTGGGAAGGTATTTTGGTCCCTTTGACATGTATTTGGCAAACCTAAGCTTTTAGAGCTCATTTCTCAGAGAAAAATAAATCCCATGTTGTCTTCATCAGAAAATACATGTACACCAAGCAGAACACAGTAACAAATGGGAGCTAACAAAGCAGTTGATAATTTAGGAGGAGTCCTCAGAGCCATCTGCTTCCAGCACCTATGATCTGTCCCCATTTGGATGATGGTGTAAGGGACTTGGGAGACTGAGAGCAGCACTTGCTGCCAGGTAAAGAGCTGTTTCATGATCCCTTCATGCTCCGTGCTGTGGCTCCATCAGAGAATGGCTGTGTTATGTAGACATAAATTAATTAAGTAAGCACCAGTGAAAGAGACCCCTCTGAAAAGCACCCAGTCAAACCTGCCAATTAGGAATTTTGTGAAAACATGAGTAAAATGCAGTGTGTACTACAGCCAAAGCAAGAATAGTCTTCCTGACACAATAGTAAACAAGTGAAGCAAAGAAGTGCTAACAGAAATGATGGATTAAAGACAAGGAACATAGCTTTTTAATATTCATGTGAGAGCTTAAGAACATTATTTTTGTACTGCCATGAAAACTGTAATACAGAATCATGGAATTACCTGGGTTGGAAAAGACCTTCAAGATGATTGAGTCCAGCTGTTAACCTAACATTGATAAGTCCTTAACTGAACCATATTCCTAGTACTACGTCTATATGACTCTTAAATGCCTCCAGGGATACTCCTCCACTGCCCTGGGAAACCTGTTCCAATGCCTGATAATTCTTTTGGTGAAGAATTCTTTCTGACATCCAATCTAAACTTCACCTGGCACAGCTTGAGGCCATTACCTCTTGTCCTGTCACTTGTAGCTTCATTGAACAGACAAATCCCCACCTCTTATAGCCTCCTTTCAGGTAGTGGTAGAGGGCAATAAGATCTCCCCTCAGCCTCCTTTTCTCTAGTAACCTCACCTCCCTCGGCTGCTTCTTGTAAGATGTATGCTCCAAACTCTTCATCAGCTTCGTTGTCCTTCTTTTGGGCACATTCTAGTAGCTTAAACATCCTTTCTGTAGTGAGGGACCCAAAACTGAACAAAGCACTTGAGGTGCAGCCTCATCAGTGCTCAGTACAAGAGTAAGATCACCTCCCTAGTCCTGCTGGCCACCCTATTCCTTATCCAGGCTAGGATGCCACTGGGCCTCTCGGCCATCTGGGCAAAGTGCTGGCTCATGCCATCTGTCAATAAATACCTCAGGTCCCTCTCTGCTGGGCATCTCTCCAGTCACTCTTTACCAAGCCTGTAGGACTGCTGGGGGTTGTTGAGGCTGAAGTGCAGTACCCAACATTTGGCTTTATTGAAATTCTTGCAATTGGCCTTGGCCCATCTATCAACCCTGCCTAGATCCTTCTGTAGAGCCTCCCTGCCCTCAGGCAGATCAACACTTCCACCCAGCTTAAGTGTCACCTGCAAATTTACTATGGGTTCACTCTATCCTCTCATCTAGATCACTGGTAAAGACATTAAGCCGGAATGGCCCCAGCACTGAGCCCTGGGGGACAACACTCTTGACCATCTGCCAACTGGATTTAAGTCCATTGACCACAACTCTTTGGGCCCAGCCATCCAACCAACTTTGAACCCGGCAAAGCGTATGAGCATCCAGGCCACAAGTAGCCAGTATCTCTAGGAGAATGCTGTGGCAAACTGTCAAATGCCTTACTAAAGTCGAACAACATCTACAGCCTTTCCCTCATCCAATAAGCAGGTCACCTTCTCATAACAGGAGATCAGGTTTGTAAACAGGATCTGCTTTTCATAAATCCATGCTGACTGGGCCTGATCACCTGTTATCCTGCATGTGCTGAATAATAGTACTCAGGATGATCTGCTACATCAGCTTCCCTGGAATAAAACTGACAGGCCTGTAGCGTCCCTGATCATCCTTCCAGCCCTTCTTATATATGGGTGTCACATAGTCTGGATTGAAATTTCTTGGTATCCTCCCAGCCTGCGAGGACTGCTGATAAAGGATGGAAAGTGGCTGGATGAGCACCCCTGCCAGCTCTTTCAGCACCCTTGGGCGTATCCCATCCAGCCACACAGACCTGTGTATATTTCTGTGGTGCAGTAGATCACTGACCATTTCCCTTCTGGATTGTGTGTGGGTAAATCACAGTACAATAAGGTGCAATATTTTGTGTTCATTAGCCCATCGGATGGCACGTGTCTTCCAAGAACTTTAATAATGATAGTAAAACTAGCTTGAGAATACTTGGGAGGAGATAAAGTGATTTAGAACAATATTTTATGGTCTGGTGAAGCTCGAATTAGTATGCTACAGTTTACTCGAAAGATCCAAAGATGAAGCAGAGAAAAAGAGGATATAACAGGGAAACATCTGCTTTTTCATATTTAGCATGATGGTACATATTGTAAATCTATATTGAATCATATTTCATTAAAAAGTTCCACGTGGTACATAGTAAGGCAGTATTAAAGCAGAAATACTTTTCTCTAAAGTCAATGGCGCTGTGGCCATTTGGTAAATCTAGAGAGAGTTGTTGGGAAGAAGATTTCACAGAAAGCCAGATAACACACACCCACTAACATCAACACTGCTTCAAAAGTTGTTACCCACAAGAATTGGTTTAACTTTAGAAATACAATGTTATGTCAATTTATTACTCAGCACATGGCGCACACAACAGGTAAGGATTTCGCTTCATGGCTTGCAGGTTTAAAATGTAATTCTAAGTCAAAACTGTATACCCAGGCTGTATTGTGTATTCATCCACAGTGGGTCTGGTACCCTGAGCAGCTGCTTTGCACAAATCCTAGATAAAGGATAGAAAACCATTTTTATTCTTACTGAACTTTTTTCTTTTGAAACTGAGGAGCTGCAGATAACATCCTTGATGGAGTATTGAAAAAGGAAAACAATTTGACTTGTTCAGAGAACATAAAATCTAAATATCTGTTTTTGAAAACACGTATTCTTTGGTAATACACATAGATTAAATCTTAAGGACCCCCTCATCAATACAATCATCTATTCCCAGTATTGCCATGAGTGGAACAACAAGAGAGTTGAATTTGGAGACCCTCCCTTTAGACAATGAGTTTACCAGGACTAAATTGTGTCTTTCAATCTGGAATCAGAGTCTTTTGTCTCCCATATATGCTTTGTCCATGGTATTTGTTCCACATAGCTTACATGATGACACTGTCTACTGCCCAGAGGATGCCCTTTCACCCTTGGAACTTGCCTCCTTACCTGGCCATGTTCGCTGTTAGGAACCACATGAATTTACATTCCCTTTCATGTTACTGGTTACTTGCATCAAGCAGACCAGATACCAGGACTACGCATCCTTACATCCCAAAAGAGCAGGTGGGTCCTGGAGGCTTGGGCTAAATTTAGGCAGGCAAGAAGTCAAGCATGAGTTGCTGAAGCTACAGAGTGACATGGCCTTCAAGGCATTGCATGACCAGCCTACCAGGTACAGAGCAGGTGTTACCCAAGTTAAGCATGTGAATCAGTGACTGCAGTACTAAGACTAGATTTGTAGGCTCTTTGTGGAGGAAAAGCATCTTCCCCTTTGCAGAGCTAAGGTAAAAAATCTACAACTTCCAAACACGACAAAAATCTCTACTATAAATTATGCATTAGCTTTCTGTACAAAGTCTTTCAGGTGACAGAGCAGCAGATGGTTTTGACTCATGTGTACACATGTTTCTCAGCACAAGAGGTTCCTGTGGAAGTTTCTAGATACAGAACACAGAAAAGATCTGATAAAATTATTTCAAAGAGGAAAAGTTGTCATTCCAGTGACAACTTAAAAAAAGAAATCAGATACTGAAAAAAGATACTTCAGCATATATTTAAAGCTGAGTAGAAGATTCCTGGATTTAGACACAAGTGAATATATAAGGCTTTGTCTCTTTTTTACTTTTTAGTGGGTTTTGAGCAGGTTGTCACTGGGGGCCCTGTGAGAATACACCCATAGGATGACAGGCACAGGATGACACCCAAGTTAAAAGCACAGACCACCGATGGTCAAAGACTGGTCAACAAAGGAATGCAACTCAGATCTGGGCAGGCTTCTTTTAGAGAATAACAAAGAAGCCATAAAAAAGGGAAGAAAGAACATATATTGTGTAGATATAAAGTATCTCCCATAACGTGAAAATGCAAAGCAGTTTAAAAAAAAAAAAAAAAAAAAAAGAAAAAAAAAGAAAAAAGGGAATAAAACAACCAACCAAACAACCTTCTGCAAGACTAGGAATGCAGGAAGAGTGGAGTGAGAAGAGTTGCCCCTGCAGTGTGCCATCCCTTCACCCAGGTCCACAGCACGTCTTCAGACCCCTTCTGCAAAGAAGTGCTGTTGTCCTAGTGAAAATCAGCAACCACCCATCCAGTATTATGCTTCTGTCTGTGCATTATTATAGAGCTGTGTGTACATGGCAATGCATGTGTATGTGTTACTATGAGTGTATTTTCTGCTCCAGCCTTCCCACACAACAAGGCTGTTGAGACCACAGCACCAAGAAAGACTAAAGGGAGACACAACTAAGTTGCTTTTTTAAAGAAAATAATTAAAAATGAGGAATAGTAAGAAGAAGTAATCCATAAACAATCCAAGATATATAAATGGTGTAAAACTTGAGATACCCACTAAATAATTCATTACACAAATACTTCATAAAGATGCGTTTCCTTGCTCAAAGAAATCCCTGAAATGAAGCTTGGCAAATGCAATGAACCTAAGAAAAGAGCAACATTAATTGCAGAAGATTCTGAATTTAACAGGTTTCTACCTTAACATGACATGGAAATTATTATTCTGTCACTCTTTCTGGAATGATATTAAGATTCAGAGACTGAGCGTGGCAATGGAGTGCGAAGGCTCCCTGTATGCTGAGCAGCTCCTCGCTGCACCTGTGTACGATCAATTGCCTCATTATCATTTTGCACAGCAGGAGAGAACGCAGCTGAATTCCTCTTTGGAGAAAACAGAAAATTCACCGAGTTTATTAACTCCCCTTTTCATCCCTAGCCTCACATACCACTTCCTTGGGGCCAGGTAGCACCCTGCAGCCATCACAGGGAGCTTCATTGCCCAGCACTGGGTGAGAAAGAATTGCACAAGAGAAGTGTCCAAGCTCCAAAGGAGCTCAGCAAGTGGGCAAGGTGGAGCAGAAAAAATAAGCCATACCCATATGATTTTTTTTTAAATGTCTTTTTGTCCCCCAGGTTAATAAATCTAAACAAGAGCAAGGATGGAAAATACATGGAGAGAAAGGAAGCAGGCATATCATTACATTTTTTTATGCTTTCATAAATCATAATAATACATCCCTGAATATTTTCCATCTGTGTGGTCAGGTGGGCTCTGCACTGTGGTGGACAAACGCAGAGTTTGGGTTACGTGGCACAGATTTTTTGCTTCCTGGACTAGTAAGAACTAAAGACCCAGTGTTGCTGGACTCCTCATTGCCTTCAGAGCTTCCAGGAGGGCTTCAGGCATCCCTCCAGGCACTTCCCAAAACTGACTAGGGGAGTAACATCGGGGGTAGCCTCCTATCCTCTTGGAAACACAGCTATTGCAACCATCAGACAAAAAAAATGTAGAGATGCATTTTGTTGGTACTGTTGTTCCTCCTGACAGTATCTGCAACCCCTTATCTCTCTTTGGATTTTGTATGCACACTGCTGAAAGCAAAATTTATTTGCATATAGGGAAAGCTTGGCAAATAGTCAAATATATTCACCCAAAAGAGCCACACGTAAGAAGTAAGTGTGAATAGAATAATAACCATCACACAGAAACAGCTGACCAGCACAAGCCCCAGAACAGCAAATACCCAGTGAAATAGTTGTAGCACTGGAATATGTTTGCATAAATTATTCACAGAATAATTCTGAATACATACAATATTCAGGCAGTCTGGGGAACTCTGCGCACACACATTTTTCCTTTTTGTAGTGTTTTATCACTTAGCTGATCCCCTTAATTCCCTCTCTCCTTACAGCCCTTGCACAGCCTTTGTCAGTCAGAGCCTGAGGAATTCTGAACACTGAGATCAAAATAGTTAAATCAGGATGCCTTCATTACAACAACTGGCCATCTGTCATTAGCAGATCCTATCTGCTTGATGCTGAAAATGCTTATGGAAGATGAATGCTAAGAGATGACTTGTTTTATTTGTCACCAGTGCATTGCACTGGCTTTTAGTTGCCCGGATCCTATGCTCAGCAGTCCATAGCAATTTGCCACTTGCCCCAAAACTTCTCACGTTTGAAAGTCTGATAAAGTATCAAAGGTCCAAAAAGAGGCAGTTTGACACCACTATTTATTTCCTGTGATTGATTCAGCACAATGCAAGTGGTATCATGCAACAATTTCAGTTTTCTTCTACACTGAGAGCATGCAAGAAAAATAAATATATCTTTCTTAAAATTCATGGAAGGTGAGGTTGAAGATTCTGTTGATTCATCGTGACCAGAGCATTTAATTCTATTCTGACAAGTGCATTAAAGTCAATGCATCTTAGATGGAAAAGGTATGAATCAACCGATTTAATTTGATTTATATTCAGTTGTAAAAAGAAATAAAATTGTAAGCAAAAAACCTCCCCCTTATACCATATTTCCTTTACTGGTTTTCCAGCAGCAGGCAGAGAATAAGTGTTTTGTGCAGGGCTGTAAATTCTCCTAATAATGGTGTTCCCTATGGTATTTGTGCACAGTGAAATGAAGAGGAAGTAATGCCTGAAAGAAGAGGCAGAAAATTATTATCTGATAGGTAGAAGATGACAGCCACAGAAGGAGAAGGCAGCAAAAAGCAGTGGTCAAACAAAAAGAATAAAACAACCAGAAACTTCTAAGAGGTTTCAGAGGCAGAAGCCCTCTGTTTTTCCACCAGTAAAGCCCTAAGCAGAAAGTGATTAGCTTGTGGCTACAGGCAAACCTTATTTTCAACACTGAATTCTGTCCAGTGTCTCAGATTACATCTTCATGGCACATGAGGCCACACATAGACCCTCAATGAACTCTCTCAAAGAGCTGAAGCAACTAAAGCCCTTCTGAGAAGTGTATTAAGAGTTTCACTTTATCCTGGCTAGAGTGCATCTAGTCCTGAGAGGATGATAAATGTAAATCTCTCAAGCTCTGGAGATAAATGTAGCCATTGGGTGTTTGTGTACTGGCTGCATGATGCCATATTTTGCTATCTAGACAAACTCATCATTGCCTTGACTGATGTTGAATGTTTCTCTTGTATGGCTAACTTACAGACCTAGTGATGTTGGTATTATTTCAATTATTATTGGGAAATAACTATAAATAATAATGAAATAACTTAAAATTAAGTCAATAATAAAATTCTCCACTCATTTAAATATTACAAAAAGTTCATCTTTACAGCTAAAAAGTCCTTTCAAACAAGATGGAAAGGTGAAATTAACACCAGGAACTATGTAAACTTATTTTCAGTGAATTTATGACTTCTATACCTCTTAGGTATGACAACTTCACAATCGTTAGGTCATTTATCAAGTATATGAATCATCCCATCTCCATTTTTCATGTGCAAACTCAAATGCCCCTTGGAGAATGTCAGGATACTTAGCATTTAACCCTAATCAATTTCCATGGAAAACAAATAGGTGTTAATACCTTGAAGAATCCAACAGTAAATTGTTTCCCTCAGGTCTTCTAAATAATCAACTGCAGAAGAGAAAACTGAACCCAATTTTCCAAGGTCAAGCGTGGCAGCCTAATTTCTGGACAAGTTTCCTCTCCTGTGTGTTAAAGCAGCAGCCTGGAAAAGGAGTCCAGTGCTGTGCATCAGTGGAGTCTTTTCCTTTGTCATGACACAAAAGATAGGTGGGACTTCTTGGGGTGGGCTATGAAATTGGACTTATCATATGGAGTACACAGTTACTGTAGGATCTTATTACCCAGAGTCACTTGTACAGGTATTTATTTCTACAAGAAATACCATGGATCCACCTGATTTGGTTTGTTTTTTTTTTTAATCTCTTCCATGATACAAGTGTTAGGGATCTTAACTCTAGCACAGACCTGCCATCTGTGCTATCAGTGGCAACTCCACAGTCTGAGGCAGAGAATGTTTTTCACATCATGGGTATCTATCTGCTGGTGCATTACCAGCAGTCCCATGTGCTTTGCAGTATTGGAACCAACAGCTGCTGAGGACCTCCAGGGAGAAAGGGGCAACAAAGAGAAGCAGCCTTCCTGAGTAGAAGAGATCTGCAAGTTCAGAAGCAGATTTATCATAGCATTTCTGACATGTCTGGATTCTCAGGAGCCTTGTGTTAATCTCCTCATGGGACCCTGAAGACTGTCGTTCCTCACCTCCAACCCACAAATGAGTCATAATCAGAAAAACTTCTCAACATGAAGGGTGAAGTGTTTTCTAGGCCTCCTGACCCACTTCTGCAGTATTTACTCAAGACAGTGATGTAAAGCATCAAGTCAGGGAGGGTTCCTATAATCCATGGGATTTACATCCAAACCTGATTAGCTCTGCCTTCCTCATCTCTAAAGCAAATGTATGAGACTTTGGATTTGTGGACTCCCGGAGTAAGACCTTTAAGTTATCAAAGCCTGTTTATTCAATGTAGAAAAGAAATCTGTTCCTCAGTGAACTTATAGGACTATTGATTGAATTCCACAAACACAATCCTTAATCGTCAATTTTGTTCCTCATCACAACAGCAGATTTAAATCTAATTAGATTGTTTATTTTTAACTGAATTCTTCTCCTGTGGAAGATGCTAAATCTGAAAGATCGTTTGATGTTCAGGAGTTTCTTAAACAAGGTTTTGCTCTCAAGATGACCAAAATCAATGTTTTCAATGAATTTTGGATCAGGCACTACTTCAAATACAATTTGTAAAAATACCGAAACAGTCTGTTGTGTAGGAAGAGTCTAGAACAGCTCCCATCTCCCTGTACAATCATTACCTTAAGACTACTTGTTGTTTCCTTTAAAAGGCTTGAAAGATATTTGTAAATAATTTTACCAACATGTCTGGTATATAGCATACTGTCCCCATCACTCTGTTTCAATTACTACTAGAATTATTATTAATAAATTACAATTAGTTGCTATGGAGATAATTAAATCTGCAAATAACAGATTATGACTGAGCTTCTGAGGCTAATGAACAGCAAGTATCAGGAACAGGTTAATCCTAAACTAGAGGTGAGCTTATTTTCCATGTAAATTGTGCAACCAGAAAAAGAAGAAATAAAAAACAAAGCACAACAAACTCATCACCCCAAAAAAACAACAAAACAAAAAAATTCTAAACCACCAACTAAATCCCTCTCCATATCCAGCATTTTCTGATGTCTTTTGGGAAGCATCATGTCTGCTAAAATATCTCACTTCAAAATCTGAATATTTATTAAATTATATTATAGCCATCCAAAGGGCCAGGCACCAATACATTGTCGCACCCATATGTTTATCACTGGCAACCATGCCAGTCAAAACCAAGCGCTAAATGTGCTGTGTGTGCACACAACTTTGTGTATCTACTTACTTGAAATAGAATTACAGAGTTAGAGGCAAATGTATACTTTAACAGTGATAGAAATATAATTTCCAGCATGTGAAAAAAGCTCTTAGCCTTGAGCTATGAATATGACTATACCAGGCCAACAAGAGTATTTTGCTTACAGTAAATTAGGGGTTTCTTTAAAGTTAAGGATGGCTGTAAAGAGAGCCTCTTTACTGTCTAGGCAGAAGATAATTTCACCTAGCTATCCCAAAAAACATAAGGATTCCTGAAAGTGAGGTGGCAGATGGGAGGCAAACCCTTGGGAAAAGATTGAAATCAACATTTTGGTTTAATTACATTCTAAATGGAACCACAGAGAATAAATTAGGTGTAAATGTTACACCCAGAAAGGATCCCAAGCAACAAATTTGCTTAAATGTTTTTTTGCTGCACAGACAAAAACCTCTTTGAGTTCATTTAAGTACGGGTGGATAAAAGAAGAGTTTTCTTCTTAGTTCTGTCTCTAAATTCATTGTAATTGCATTGCCAACATTTGTGCTATGTAAACAAATTCTCATTTACATTTGCTTTCATCTTTACTGCTGTTAAATGTGATTTCAGGAGAGCTAAGTAGCAACAAAGTTTGGGTGCAGGAAACCTTAAAGTTCTCCATGCTGGCCCCATGGAGTGCCCCCAGGTCCTCCAGAATAAAAAAGCCATACTCTTCTGGAAACAAGAGGTGTCAGGGCCATCCACAGTGTTCAACAGAATTATCCTTCCACACCCAGGATTAGGAGAGGTTTTCCATAATGGCAGGAGACTGCCAGCACCCAGCAACCCTCCTTCCTCACAAAGTTTAAGAAAAACCCTTGTCCAAAGATGTTAACTCTCCCTCGCAGGATGTTAACAGTCTGTCATTCCTATCCATCTCCTTCCCCACATAGTTTCAGAAAAATAGGCAAAGACCTTAACCCTGCCTCTAAAGATGTTAACCATCTGTCATGGCCATAGCCCTCCTTCTCAACTTTCATAATAACTGTTAATGAAATACAGTCATTCTTTCCTTCGCAAAGTTTACTGTAGGTGGTCACAGTCAGAGTCTCATGTAATAACACTTCAAGAGCAATTGCTGTTCTGCTAATTAGATTATGTTCTCAGCAATACATGGAAACAGGGAGCAATTTTAAAATAATAAAGTCAACAGCTGAGATACGACTGGGGAGACTGCTAAGCAAGCCTTAGATTTTGATGTTCGAAGTAACAGCAAAGGCCTGTACAGGCAAAGGCTCCAAGAAATATCTGGGGAAAGTGAGGCCCTTTCTAGCCCCATAGTCTGGCTGATGTGATGGATATGTGATGGCTGCCTTCGACCCCTGAACCAAACTAACAGCAGTTTGGTACAGGCCCCAGAGGAGGTAAAGACCTGAACCACAGCCAGTCCATGAACACTTCTAGTTTCAGTCTGTTCTCTGAAATCCACGGAGGAGGAGAGTGACACAGTGAGCATCCATGTATGAGCTTGGAACACTGATCATACACCTAACACATGAATAGCATGTGGCTTTTCCAAGACCTGTTTATCAAAGAACAAAGGAAGTTGTAGGTACAAGGAGTGTTATGCATACCTTTCCTATCACGTATAATTTTACTATCAGCCAACCACTTTATTCCACAAATATGGCAGCCTAAGTGAGCCACCTCTGATTTCTCCCTGCAAAGCAACGTAGCTGCATGGCAGTGATCTCCCCTTGAGATGGAACACCTCTGGAGATTGCTCCTCAAGGCACAGAGACCTACTATTCAACAGAAAGAAACCAGGAGGTCTTTGGTAAGCGACTGACAGCATGCTAAATTAATACTAATGAAACATTATTAATCCATGGAGTTAATAAATATTCATTATTATAAACTTATGCTAATGTTTGAGGGGACATGGGCTAATCTTACAGTATCAGTATGAGAACCTAGAGAGACAGCTTTGTTTAGGACCCTGAGGAATTCATGGAACAGATCAGAGAGGGCTCAGTATTCCCTTCCCATTTCCTGCCATACCCTATAAAAGCCAAGAGGGCAGAAAAACCTATCCCTTCCTGCTTCTTTCCTCCCTTCACTCACATGGTGGACATCTTAGGGGGAAGCTTCTACTTTTTGTCTTCAGCTCACCATGTGTTCTTCAGGGTCCAACTCCATCAGCTGCTGGGAAGAGCCCTGGCCCCTTTTTCTGAGTCAACTCCACCATGGGGGACTTTTGAACACTTATATCAGCAACCAATGAAATCAGGGTTTTGTATATATTTGTAACTTTTTCATTATTATCCCACATGTTACAATCTCTTTTCTGTTCTGTTAAAACTGTTTTAGTTTTAACTTTCGACCTTGAAGTGTCTGGTTCCTTATTCCCCTTTTATCTTCTCCTGGGAGGACATAGGGTGGCAGTAATTGAGAGCAATTCTGTTCTTTAGGTTTTGGTTCAACCTGACCACTACACTTTGTATAGATAATGGTCTAGTGGTTGACCAAGTCTAATGGTCCAAGTCTGAGACTAAGATTGTATCTAGCCACACCTAAGCTCCACCAGGAACTTAGAAAGCAAGAAAGTCAACGTTGAACCTCATTACTTAACCCCTCTGCATCTCTGGTCTCTGTGTGAATCATTCTAACTCAGGCATAACTCAATTTTCTTTTGTATGTTTCTTTCATGAAGTAGTTAATAAAGTGAACCTTGCCATCAAAGTCAGTGAACATTGGTAAACCACTCTTAAATACTGTTAAATTCTATTGAATGTATTGAACCCTGCCAAATTATTATTTTCACCTTAATAAAGCATATTGCTGTTTCTCTTTTGAGTGAGGGGCACAGCACTCATTCATGACATCATCACTTCAAGTGAAAGATTATTTTCACTTTCTAGTTCATGTATATGATCACAGCCTTGCTTTTTCAAGTGTTCAAGACCCACAACTTCAGATAAACTCAACAGCACCTGGATTGGCCTAGCTCCTCTGAAAAGCCAACCCAATATCTCTTCTCTGAGAAACTTCTCTTCTACACCACGGATTGATCAAATGTATATTTACTGCAATCCTACTTTCAGAAATTCTGAACAAGGCACCAAAGTATGTTTTGGCCAATTGCAAAAATACAGACTTTGTTTAAAAAAAATATTAAAAAAAAAACAAAAACAAAAACAAAACAAACCTCTACATTTGACAGTTTACTCCAAAATGGAAACATTTTTTGAACCATGAAATTTCCCAGAAAAAACTAAACCTCTGGTTCCTGACCAGCTCTACTCTCTCCAGCTTTGTTCCTTCTCAAGCATGAAACCTAGGAAACCCCATCATTGCTGCACTCTCCCTTTGCATCTCATGGTCTTGCCAGATGGCTCCATCTAGATTTTGTTCTACAGAAAAAGAGGCTCAGCTGCCTCTATGGCTGAGCACAAAGACCAATAGTTCAGCACATTTGGTTGCATTAGACATTGATGATGGCCTTGGTATAGGATCTCTATTTATGGGCTGTTAAGCTTCCTCTTTTACATATAGAGCAGATAAGGAATTTTGTACTACAAAAGAATTGTCTCATGAAAAAGTCAATGTGAAAGCTTTCCAAATACAAACAACTGGGGAGGTGATGGGAGGGGTGGAGCAGCCAGAAACCAACCCCTTTTGATTTGTCTAAAGACATGCAAAAGGTTTTCATCTCACTCTTAATACCAATCTCATCAGTCTGTGGTTACCTGAATTTCCATGTTTCCTTGTGAGAACTGCTGAAGCATGTTCCCTGCCACAGGTTGAGCTCTTTGGCCAAACTAGCTTCTGTGATGAACCATTACTTCAGATAAAAGCAAGGCTGAAATACTGGAAGCCCCATGAAAGAGGAGATTCCTCCTCTCCCCGACCCTGCAATCTCGCTCCACTTAGAAAGTTTTGCTTTTTTACCAAGCTTTGCTTTCATCGTTTGTTTTCAAACCATACATTCAAATGGGTTTGGTGGATATTGGTTATCTGTTCAGAGCCCTCAGCACCATAAAGACACTCCCATTTCTCCCCATTTCAATACTACATGGTTGCAAAAACTCTTACAAGACTAAGCTTTCTTTAGTACACTAGCAAGCCATGTTTTCCATAGGCGTAGCTGGAAAATCCCTCAAGAATAACTTATGAGGTTTTTAAAAGCCTATCTGGAGCACAGCCAACCACATCACTGAAAACTCTACCATGCCCCAACATGAGCAAGCAGCAGCCATGATTTACATCTAGGCAGTTTGAAGGTAAGACATTGAGATTTGAAGCCAAGGAAGAGATCTCTGCATTGAAGTAAAACTCAGCGTAAACATATGTTTTCTACTTTAAGGGTGCAAGAGTACCATCTGATGGTAGGATCCCATCTGAATTGTCCTCATCTGAGTTTATCTGCCTCTGCTTCCCTGTTCCCTATCAAGTATATTGGTTGGGCCTCTGCAATCACTTGATAAGGAACAGGGAAGTAGAAGGGTAGATGCTGTCTGAATGTTCTCTCACGATGGTAATAAAGCTTCTGTCCTAAATTGTGCTTGCGTAATTACTTGGAGTCCTCAGATTGCTCAAGATGTACAAATAGAAATGAAAACTAAACTGCTCAGACCTGTACAACTTTTGCACTTTATGAGGGCTGTCACAGTTTACCAATCTAATCAAATGAACACAACTCAAAGATGTGAAAAACAAATGGTTGCACAGATTCAGAAACCACACCTAGACTGAAACAAAATGGAAGGCTTAAAGGCAGTTTTCCTCTCCACAGCAGATCCCAGCAAAGGCTGTATGGGGAGGAAATCTGAAAGAATCTATTTTGCATTCAAAGAGGCATAAAGTAGAATTACTGAATGAGTAGGGAGAGAGGGAAATTAATAGGCTGGACAGTGTTCAAAGGAGTAATGGCTGTGAATGCTAATGTTCTAGCTTGCAATTCCCAACTAAGCCAATTTAATGCGATGACAAATTACAATAAAACACAATGCTGCATTGTGCTCGTACCATAGCATCAACACACTGCATATTATAATTTAAAAATAATTATTTTACCTAATCCTACAATTTTGCCCTGGTGCCTGTCCTAATGTATACCAAGAAGATAAGAGAATTCTGCACCAAGGTAAAATTGGAGATTCACAGCAGTTTTCCTCTCAGGGTGTGACAAAATTGTGCTTCTACCCAAGTACATGTTTCCCAGTTTAGTATTATTGAATAAATGGCTTTATTTGTGGCCTTCGTTGCAGCATCCCTTTCATTAACTGAGGAAGATTTTTTATATAATCTCTCTGGCAGTTGCTTAGGTTATTAAATCTATTCCCTATAGAAACTGAATCCCACTAACACAAGGGCTTCAGATTTATGTCACAAAGGTTTTTGTCCAGTTTTTCTTGCTTTGCAGAAAAACAGCTCATCCCACTTGCTGGTGGAATAAATAGTCCTTTCTTCAGAGCATGGGCCTGGCCTACGGCATATGAGCTACTCCTCGTGCTCATTCAATTTCCCCCTTTTTAAGCCTGACAGTGATCAGTTCCCAAATTTTTCAGAGCTTAGATAAGGCCCAAAGCTCTCTGAGACTCTTCAGAAATGTTCTTACTAAGCAAGTTTGAAAAGCTCAGTTAAAGAAACGCCTCTGTAAACCCATGGATAGGAAGTTTGCTTCCTAGGCCTACAAGAATCAGAGGAAACATACAATTTCTGAATCAGCATCAAGAGTCAGGCAAGGTTGGTTGACTTCCAATTTGTTTATATCTATTTGCTTGTTTTCTTTCTTTTATACATGATTTTCCAGCTCAACTGGACTGATGTTTTTTGATACATTTTCTTTGGACTAAAAATACTACTGTCTTGGAACACTTCCTGATGTTATTTTTTTACCACTGTCCAAACCATTTTGAAGATGAACCTCTCAATTATCAATTCATCACAGACTATTGAAAATAGGTAATATATCTCAGATGGCCAAAGGCTGAAATCTCTGCTATCATCTCTTTGCTTTTTTGGCTTAGCCATGCCAGAATAAACACTAATTGCAGATTTTTCTAAATCTGCTGTGGCTACGCTGTGAAATTGTCTTGGCTTTGGCTGGAGTAGAGTTCATTTTCTTCATAGTAGTTAGCATGGGGCTATGTTTTGGACTTGTGCTGAAAACAGTGTTGATAACATAAGGATGTTTTTGTTATTGCTGAGCAGTGCTCACAAAGTCAAGCTCTTTTCTGCTTCTGACACCTCCCTGCCAGCAAGAAGGCTGGAGGTGCAAAAGCAGCTGAAAGGGGACTCAGCTGGGACAGCTGACCCCACCTGACCAGGGGATACACCATAATGGATGACACCATGCTCAGTGTGTAAAGCTGCAAGAAGAAGGAGGAAAGCAGGGACATTCAGAGTTATGGCATTTTGTTTTCCCAAGTGATGTGATGGAGCCCTGCTTTCCTGGAGATGATGTTCTCCAGATCAGCAGAACACCTGTCTGCTGATGGGAAGTAGTGAATTTATTCTTTGGTTTTATTTTGCTTTACCTATTTATCTCAACCAGTGAGTTTTGTCACTTTTACCTGTGTGGTGCTCTCTCCCATCCCGCTAGGGAGGAGTGAGTGAGGGGGCTGGGATTAAGCCACTACACAAAAGGGGTCTCCACCTTTCTGTCTGTACAGTTGAAGAAACACAACGCTACAACACAATAGCATCAACAGAGTAAATCTTAATTCAAGATTGTGTAGGAGGGGAAGGTGACTATTTGGAAGCAGAACAGATTTCACTTGCTGACACACTCATGCCTACAAAGACCAAGATGAACATGTCCAGGTGCATGTAAGCACTGCCTTGCATGCCACCAAGAAATCTGGCCAAGATTCCTTGCTGTGGAGCACGTGTACAGTTACTAAAACCCCACCACCGCTTCAGGGCTTTTCTTAGGTGTGTGTTGGATATATTGACCCTTCAGGAACAGTGTCTGTGATTCTACCTCTCCATTCTCTCACACCTCTGTGTATCTTTAGGATTTAGACACTGCTTCTTTTTCTCCTTATAAGAGTATCTTCAGTCCTGTTACCTTCCCATCGTATTTCTTAATGGCTTTACAATGGCCTTTTTTTCAGGCTGACCTTTGCTTTCTCCACTGGGATGCCCTGAGAAACTGCATGTAAGTGGCTTGGGATCTTGATGACCTGCTAATGTAGGTGCTATCAACACACCTCTCGTACATCCCCATTGGGTTGTTTCTGTGGATGATCCCTTACCCAGACTTCCACATTTAGGCTAGGGTGGTCTTTGGCCCACTAACAGTCCCACTAGTATCTTCCTCTGGGTAAGCCCTGACACAAGGCAGCAGTAATCTTGAATCAGACTGGGTGGTTTAACTGGGAGAAGCTGAAGGATGGGGTTTTCTCCATGGGTTTGGAGACGCACTTATGCCTTGGTTCTTGCCTAAGACTGTCCCTATGCTGTGGTGAGCTCTGGGCCTGGCTTGCCCAAGTGATATATATCATATGATAGAATGGTTTGGGTTGATCATCTAGGTTCAACCCCCTACACAGGTGATCTTGAAATCTTCATGGATGTAATATTAAACTAACTTAGGAAACAAAAATAAAAAACTGATGTTTGAATGAAATAACTCTTGACACATCAATGAGATAGAAGGAACAAAGAGGCATAAAACCAGGTGCTAGTAACTTCAGCAAGCTGATTGCCCACGGAGCTTGGTCATACCACATGAACCAGCTGAAAATGTGCCCTTTAGATGAACTTAACTAATTATATGAAAACTACACCTCCAGAAATTAAGACACCTACCTGTGCTTGAAGACCCTCACCTAGTGAGCTTGCACAGTACAACTAAAAGTCACTGTACCTTTAAATGAAGATTCCTTGTACCAATCAGATTAAAGATAAGGGGTTATAAGCATAAGTAAAACCCCAACAAATAATGAATATGCTAATTTATAATGAATAATGTATGACTGTTCTAACACTGTGTGTGCTAGTTTTGTGGGAACACTCCCTAGCACTGCTTTCTGCACAGAACTGCTAGTAAATTGCTAATATTTCAGCTCTGTGTGTTCCTGGCTTTCACACCAGGTGGACAAACCCCACCTGGGGACAACACAGGCACCTCTCACCTCACCCATGCTGTGCCTCAGCATCACCACCCATTGAGCCGTGAGCCATTAACCCTTGGCCCTTTCTCAGGACATATAAGCATTAGCATTTGCTACAGACCTCCACACCCTGGTCAGACTAATTAAAAATACATACCTAAAAAAAATATATGTGGATTTTCTAGCACCTTATCTCTGCTGATAACATCCAACAGTCATTGTAACAACTTCTTGTCTGACTTTGCTTTCCATGTAGCAAAAGTTAATTTGATTATGAGTTTTTTAAATTCACTTTTTGCATATACTAACAACCAATTTTTGCTTCAAGTAAATTTAATCTGGCTAAGCTTCAAGCACTGGAAAATGTATCCCAAATCTTGTTCTACACTGAATTATTAAATTATTTCAATTAATACAATGGATTATACTTTTAAAAAATTCCACTACTAAAATATAACCTTCTTCTTGCTAAAGCACATTCCCACTTCTGTGAGAACTTCAGCATAATCTCACTAATATTGCTTAAAGCATTGTAAGAAGGTTGCTCAAAGAAGATAAATCCAACTGAATTCACTTCCTAGCATAATGAAAACAGATTTACATACTTCTTTTCACTGAATATTTTAAACCTCATAAAATATCTGTTGTCATTCTGAATATCACTGAATCCACTATACTCACTGTTAGATTATTAGGGTTTTATAAAACAATGGAAATCTTAGGCAGTTATTCTTTACCACAAAGCTTGAGAAGAACTCCTCAGTGATTCACTTCTCACTACAGATTTTGTTATTGCTGCCATTCATTTTATAAGGATATCCTTCATATCTTGAATTTAATGGCATGGATTTAGACTGTTTGAAAATAACTGAAAACTTATATTTTCACCCTCTTTACTAGATAGTTTCTCCATGGGTTGTGACTAGAATTTAATTATCAGCACACATAGAAAATGACCATTTGTCTCATTGAGTGTTTTTTAGCTTGTGGCATTCCTGTCACTTCTAGAGTAAAATACACTGAAGTCCTCAAAAAAACATATAAACTTTGTGGTTGACATGCTTCTCCTTGCACTGGTTTATGTTTATGATTTAAGACCCTGTGAAATTTGATGTACCTTTGAATTCTAAAGATTTCAATCCACAAAATTTGACCAAAAAAACCCACACACCCTGCTCCCAAAAAGAACACCACAAAATGGTGAAAGGTATAGTGTTCTTTAGTCATAAACTTATTCGGGCTTGAGCAATCAGACAGATCTCATTTCCTCTTCTCTTTTTATATAATGTATTCTTTTCTCAAAGTAGCAGCTAAAGATTCTGTAGTGGCAAATAAAACTGCAAGCTAATTACTAGAAAAGAGACAACATGCATGTTGAGTTATCCTGACAGTATATCGTAGGAACCTCGAGTGTAATTCTCATACAAAATATGCTATTGACTTCTTAAATGGAGATGGATACTGCCATCTCTAAATAAAAATAAAATTGCATATTCTGCAGCTACAGTTAACCATCTCATTTTATCACACTATAAATCTAGGTGAACAAGCCTAAGCTCTGTTCTCAAAACTTGATTTCACTGCCATATTTTGTACCAAAAAAATGATTAAAAGATACTAAATCATTCACAGATATACCTGTGAACACTGAGGAACTGTAGAAAGAAAGGACACTTAGGAAAAGTAACTCAGAGATTATAATCAGACACAAGTATTTGCAGATTCTTAGTCATCTAACTTGGCCCTATGATCACACAATATTTCATATTCACATCTCATGGTAATCTCATAAATTGTATCAATACTTGGTTAAAACAACCATAGAAATAAACAAAAATTAAATACAGCCTCATATATTTCTGGAAGTGGTTTTACCTCGTGCAAATTTATCTTGAAGTGTGTGAATTTCTATTAAATATACATCCTGTGTCTACCAAGGATTGAGAGGGTTCAAATATGTCCTATTTTGTTTACTATTTTAGTCTTTTAATATTTTTTTCTTTACAAAACTGTATTTCTTATGCATTAGCACAGTAACGATAACCTGATTTTATCCCTGCTCAACTTGACAAGCTTGCATGCTTTCTTCTGCTGCTCATTTACTCTCTTTTTATGAACTAATAATGCTTTTCTTTCCATTTTAGGCACCCCTCAGTGGTTTTATTTAAGGTGCTGACCTCAATGGCACTATGTAAATTATAAAGCTAGGCAAATACAGGACTGAGCCCTTTGTTTCCAAGTTATTCAGAGTTTATATATTTCATTACCTGTGAACAATTTTCCTTGATATTATTTTGGTTATTAAATAAACTACTACTAAATGTTGCTGAAATATTGTCTCCTTTCTGGGGACAAATTCCTAAGAATCAGTTTTCAGTTATTCATTAAAGCATAATTCCTTTAGGAAAAAACTATAAAATATATATATGTGAGTATGTGTATTTACTTTAAGTTGTTCTTTTCTGGTGGATTTATTCATATTGTTATGTTCTATTCAAATTGCCCTTTATATTGCATGTCATCCAACTATTTTCACTTCTGCTCCAATTTTTCACTTAGGCTAAAATGCTCTCTTCATTTGAATTGTCTTTTTCTTATATTGTCACTTACTAAGTAAAATTACATTTATATGTTTTGTTAAAGGTTTTCTACAATGGGGTGCCATTTCTCATCTACTTATGCAAATGGATGCATAATGCAAACAGCCATAAATTCATGTTAGAGTTGCAAGTAAAACTACAATAAATCACTTTTATTGTATTTGAGCTCGTCTTGTCATAAGCAATGATGAAGACCAGTAGCAGACCTAGGAAGTTACTATATGTACATCACAGCCTCAAATATTTTTACTTCTTAGTTGGGTATCTTTCATAAAAAAAACAATTTAATTGAAGGAGTTCTCTGCTTTCCTGTTATTACCCTGTATCTGTTAATACATTTTCCCCAAAATGGCCATTCCAGTTCCACAAGAAACAAATCTAGATACACCAACACCAAACAAAACTAAACACAAGGGAGATGAGGGAAAGTGTGACCTGAACTCTTCTCCTTCAACAAAATTTTAACTCTTCTTCATTGCCTTTCATTCCTTCAACTAATTAATTGAAGACTATCAATAAGTTTCTTCAACCTCTCGCTGTATTTGCTCCAGGAAAGGAGAAGAGAGGAAAAAAACACAACACTGAAAATAATCCAGCCCTCTTTTAACAAAGTATTTCAGCACATGCCTAAGTTTAAGTCCACATGTGACTCATTTTGTCTACATATAAGAATTACTGAATAAAACTCTATGGTCTACTGCACACTTGCTCCTCATGTCTTAGTATCTGTGAAGCTTTCCCTATGGGCCTTATCAGCAGCATCCTTCATTTTTTGTATGTGAACATGATGACCTACTTTTCAAGATCTTCAAATAGGATCATTGGCTAATTTTAGCACTCTACCAACTCATTTTGCTCTGTCTGTGGGTAGAAGGCCACCCACAGAGGAGGTTCACCTCTCACCAGGTTTTACCAGTACATTTTCACTAGCCTGGGACCACAGATGCTGAAAGTCTCCTGCAAGACTGGACTAAAATGGAGATTTCTCACATAAGCTACTACAAACAACAATGATGACCCCCAGGAAAGGTTGGGGTCAAGTTCTCAGCAGTCATGGCTAACCTCTGCATGCTCACACAGTAGCTTCTGGCCTTATGGAAAGAAATTATTTCTTTCAGTTCTTCTTGTCTTTCTTTGTCAGTAGCTTTCCTCCACGACCTTTATTTTAAAAAAAAAAAATTATCAGAAATTAACACATCAGCTTCTTGACTCTGTCAAGACTCTGAGTGACAGGAGGCCCTCTGCTGATTACCTCCAAAGGCAGATGCTCTGAGCATGATTCTCAGTGAAAAATAAGAGCATCAGTGTAGTTGCTCCACAGTATAGACAGATATGAGCAATTAATACAGTGCAAGAAACATTAGAAGTAGCCTCTTAGGGGCTACAGAGCAAGAACTGTGCTAGTTTTCAGTCATATATGAAAGGCAAGGCACTAACTGCCGTATGACTTTCCTAGAAGAATGAATGCTACCTGGCCTATGAATTATAACGTCAGGGTCAACATGACCTGAAGACACATTCTAAACAGGCTCTCACTGGCTGAGAACACTCCATACCAAGAGTTAAACAATTAAAAAAATAGATTTGCCTAATAAGGCCAAGCATACAACAGTGGCCTTAGCACCTGATCAAGTGCCCCTGGTGGGTCATGCACCTCATCCCCTTTATTTGGGTCCTTCATGCATTGAGCTGGGGCACCTATTTGCACATGGCTAAGATGAGAAAATAAATCCCCTTATTAAATCTATAGTGAGTATCCTTTCCTCTCTCTCTTCAAACAGCAAAGAACTGACTTTGACACAGAATGTAATGCAGGAAACGAAAAGGAGAAACAAACCAACCACAGTGTCCACTAGAAACTCTGCCATCGCAATATCAGAGTTGGTTCTGGTCATTACCAAAGAGATCTGCCCTGCCAGAATTACAGACCGAATGTCAGTTTAAGAGCATGGGGGAAGAGGGCTGTTTTACTGGCCATGTTATCTGGCATGAAGATATGCTGCACTATTTATTATTTTATCTTAAAAAAAAAAAAAAAAAAAGGTGGAAATATCTCTTCATCAAAGGACTGTGGTAACCAATGAAACGAGTGTTTCTGCTTTAGTACCTAAGGGAAGTCTGTGCTCTCAACTGCAGGATTGCTACAGATTGCAGATAATCATCTTTCAAACCTATAAGTGTTAAAGGTGACTGGAGCATGTGATATGGCAACCCATCCTACATCATTAAATGACTTTTCTGCATCAAATTCAAGTGCTCTTTATGATTTATTTCCTGTATATTTTGTACCATTTGCCTTGAATTATCAGATACTGAGCAGTGTGGGAAACAGCCTAAATGAAAAGAGAGATTTTCAGGTGTACTGATCTTGCTAAGAAGGTCAGCTGGAGTATTATTGAGACCATTAAGAAAGTTTCTGTAGGCTTTTCTAACCTGAGCCCCAACAACTGAAAATATTAAATATAACTCAAAGATTTTTCCTTGGGGTTTTTAAAAAGACTGAAAAACATGGCTAAAAATTATTAGATTAGATATGGGAATTAATTAATTATTGGAACTTACAGTGATACCCAGGACTTTAAAGTCTTTCCTCAATAGGGTACAGAGTGGAAGAATAAGGTGTACTTTTGAAATCCTTTTGTAGTTGCTGAAAATGTGTAGTGGACAGATCTGGAGGTGACTTGGGGCACCATCCCTTGGAGTGGAACTGATAAAGGAAGTTACAGCTGAACAGGCTGGTTTCAGGGAGATGAGGATGATAAGGATAAGACAAAGGATGGACTGAGCATGCATAAAGACTTAGTTCATTTAGCAGACTGTGGTGAAGACTACCAAAGACTATCAGAAAATCTCCTAAATGCTAACAAGTTCTATGCAATTGAATTAATTTGTTAATTATCTCCTGGAAGACTAATGATGTGCTTATCCAACCAGTATAACCTGTTTTTTTTTTTTTTCCACAACTGAGTTTTTCAGTATCAATAGATCCTGTAAAAAAAAAAAAAAAACAAAAAACAAGCGGGGGGGAGGGGGGGAGGAAGAAAAATAAAGAAAACATCCAGAAAATTTTTTCCTCCTTCACACAGAACCTAGGATATTTTCACATTTAGTCCATGGCAGCATCCTCTAAATGGATAAAAATTAAAGGAGATTTACAGGTATGATTCATTAGACTTGCATATGGCAGCTGAAATTGTCAAAAAAAGGTCTCAATATCAGTTTGGCCTGAATACTTACTAGCACTTCTCTGACCTGAGAAAAGTAAATTATTTCAGAATATTGTACAAACTCATGGTAAACTTGAAGCATAAGCAATAGCTATGAAGCTATTGAGGAAGGTACAAGCAGGTCAATGTCTTTCCAAACAGTAATGGAAGCAGCACAATTCACCTAACTTAAGAAAACCCTGGTGCCAGTCTGGTGTCACCCAAGGGCATCAATTGAAGGGACATTCTCCATCTACAAGCTCCAATATGCAATCTTACTTTTGTACCGGTTGTTGCCAAAATCTGAATAAGGACAAAATGTCCCAGATCAATATCATCAGAAACTCTGCAGCATATGCAAAAAGACCCACTTTTGACGCCACTGCATTGAAAGATCAGGACAGCACTGACCCTGACAAAGGACAAGAGAGAAATTTCTAACTAGTCACCAGGCTCCAAGTGTGCTAATGATGCTAGGGCAGAATATATTATTAAGTAGATGAAAAAAATACTTAATAAAAATCCAAAGGACTCATGAACTGTTGGGTAAAAAAGATGCCACATACAGAAGTATGATACAAAGTGTTTCAGTGAAGAAGACAGACAGTAAAACCTATGGCTTTGCCAGGATAGGGACTGTAACTCCCTCATGGCTGGCCCTTTCTCAGATGATGGGAAACTTTTCCTGCAGGCTGCTTCTCCACGAAGTTGGAGAAGTGAATGTGTGAAATCAAGCAAAGTACCTAGTCTGGCTTTATCTGCAACCCTTACTGAACAACTGCTTCTTCTTTACATGACCAAATTTCCACTGAAGTTTTCTGTTATGTCTGTTGTCTATATGAGTAAAGGATAAGGTGCAGCACTTCAGCCACAACCCCCGAGCAACACAATGGGAAGATTAATTATTCAACATTTTAAATTTTTAAAGACAAAACCAGCATTTACCTGTATGCGTATGTTATTTTTCAGCAAGCCTTTTTTCCATTGCCCACAGACAACCATTTATGACAGCAAATCAAGACTGGGACCACTGTAGATTATAAAGTTTGCTGTACCACAGGCAATCCCTCTGCTTTGAAATAACTAAGCACCCACTCAAGAAAACTGAGCATCACGAATACTTTCAGAATAGATTTACAACAGAAATCTGTAGTTAGGATGAGATCAGAGGCTGTTTTCACTAGGAACAAAATAATCACTATGAAGTTACTACACAACTCAGTTCTTCCAGAACAATCCCCCAACCATTAATGAAGCCTTTGAGCTCTGCTATGTGTTAGACTCATTTGCACGAACATAAAGGAGCACAAAGGAAACTTCAGTAACCTGATAAGCCTGAGCCCTCTCAGGGATGCTTCAAAGGAACCTCTAACCCAGGAGCTAGTAAAAGACACCACACAAAAAAAGGCAGAACCACCTACAGGAGTGCAAGACTTTTTATGGAACACAGGGATTGTGCAATTTGGGGATTGCACATCACTTACAGTGAGGTGTTTAAAAGAGAAACAATAGATAGGAAAAGGGAGGGAGCAAGATGGGTTGAAGAAAATATGCTTGGTGTAATAGAAGGATAAGAGGGGGAAAAAGGAGACCAGTCACATGTAAGCAGGGCTGCTCAGTACACTTGTCTCTCATCAGACTACCAACTACACCATGACTGCAACAGCAACTGCAGCAGGCAAGAGTGCATGTGTAGAGGTGTGATCACTGAGGAGTACCAAGCCAGGCAGCTGGTGATGAAGATAAGTGGCCTGGGGACAGAGGAGCCAGCTACCAGAGAAAAGAGATCTGACCAAATGCTAGAACCATTGGGTCAAATGAGTGACACATTTATATGCATGTGCATATGTGTTTGTGCAATAATATAAATGTTCCCATGCATAGAGAGCTGGAGATTATATGACCCAAGCGCCATTGACAGGGAGAAGAGGTGACAAATGCCATTACCTGAATGGACACACATTACTTATTTATATGCATTTCCTTCAGACATTCCTTCCTAACAGACTTTCATCTTGATCAGCCAAAAACAGGAACAGGATGAGGCTGTTAGTGCTGTTTGAGTTTGTATGAGTGATGGCTATAGAATTATATATTTTTCTTGTTATTGTGAATCTACTTCATATAATGTGTACTGAAATGAAATTATATTTTGTGAAACGATGTGATGTATTAAATCCACATTCTTGGGCAAATAACCACAAAACTATCAGCCAGCATCCTGGAGGTAGAGATAACTCCTAAAGATTCTTCTGACACTAGACAATAGGATGTTGATTTGGGCTCAGATAAGCAGGGTCCAGGCCTTTTGCATATAAATAGGTAGCAAGCTCAAGGAGCTAAGAGCCATGTAAATGAAAATTGGCTAAGACCAGCTAGACTTGCTGCCCAACATGCATGTGTCCCAGGAGGGATTAACAAAAGGACATCCAGGAAGACCCCTCCAAACTAAGAATGCAACTATTTAAATTAGTTCCAGGAGATCAGATAAATATTATAATTAGTTCCAGGACATGTTATGTTCATTCAAATGAGTTTTATACATGTGTATCTATTAGTACAACATGTCTTTTCTGTTGTCACTCACGTCATGCATGACTTTGAGAACTGTCTCATGGATCCAGCACTGCCATATAGAATGTCTTCTTTCTAAAACTTAGACAAGTGTTAGAGGGTTCTTTAAGTGACCAAGTTTTATAGTATCATGAGCATTGACTGTTTCTGTGTTCATCTGTGAGACTTGCTATGTCTATATAGGAGTGCACTGTATACACACCTCTTGACAATACATGCTTAGCCCCCCATCTGGTTGGACCTGTGGGCATGGAGCTAAAGCAGTCTCTTCCCTAGCAGACAACTGGATTTAGGAACCCTTAAGAATAGATTCAGCAATAATGTTTGTTGCAATATAGCCAAAAAGATGGAAGGTGAGCCCAGGAAAGATTTATTGATGCTGACAGAGTAACTGGCTGCCTTGGAATTCATTTTGTGCAGAATTGACTTGTTCAAGGTTTTAGTTTGCAATGCTACTAAACTTCCTAAAGGTAAAGAATAGCTGGAAGCTGTGAAGCTTCAGAAAAGGGAATGAAATTATCAACAAATCTCCCAAGTAGGTGAACAAGGGAGCTTTTATGAGTTGAGATATCTCAGAAATTCAGATCCCATCTTGGATTCCTCTAAAAGTAAAATTGAGGGCAATGAAAATGCTATTATCAGCTCTTCAAAAGAGCTCAGCTATTAACTGTCACAAAACTTTAAAATCTAATCTGAGCTTCTGCAAAATACTAAGAAAGAATTTAGACCTGAACCTGAAGTGTGAGTCCATGTACTAGGGACACACGTAGAAAGCAGTGCCAAAGGAAACTTGGACAACTGGCAGATGAATTGACCAACCGCAGGGTCCTTAACAACTGTGGAATATAACCATGTCCATTCCTGCCTGATATATGAATACACATAAATAACTCACTTCTATCTACAGAACTGTGGAAAAGTAGAAACCTCACCTACAGATTAATGATTTAAAAAACTGGTGGTAGGTAATGAAGACTTGGAGAAAGAGAACTGTGATACTTTTTTCAATATATATCTGATGTTCTGCGTGTGCTTCATAGGACAACATGCTATGAAATACAGAGATTGTTACTGGTTGGAACAAAATTCCCGTAGCTGTTTCAGGGTTAGTGGCTACCCCTCTCATACACAAACATAACTTGCTATTGCATATCCATAGAGCAATTCTATTCCTGGTGCAATACTAGGCTTGCTTCACATCATTCACATTAAGTACAAGAAGAAGAAAATATTCAGACATATTTTACCCAGATTTCTACTGCTCTGTAGAGCATGGACCTCACTGTCCATATCATAGAATATGCCAAGTTAGAAGGGACCTGTCAAGATCATCATGTCTTCAGTGGTTGGGCTGTGTCCCTTAATTCAGGAAGGACATGGACCTGATGAAGTGAGTCCAGAGGAGAGCTGTGAAAAGGATCAGGGGGCTGGAACACCTCTCCTAAAAGGACAGCCTGAGGGAGCTGGAGTTGTTCAGCCTGGAGAAAAGAAGACTCCAGGGAGACCTAATAGTGACTTTCCAGTATCTGAAGAGGGACAATAGGAAGGATGGAGAGGGATTGTTTGCAAGGGCTTGTAGTGATAGAACAAGGGGCAATGGTTTTAAATTGGAGTAGATTTAGACATCTATGTCTAAAGCGGTGAGTCCTGGGCTGTCACTGGAGAAAGAATTTTCTTATGAATAGTTTTCCAAAGCACCTGGGTTGAATCAGGCTCATGATCCTCTGTGTGACTTTGGGAGGGAGGATACCTAGGATAGCTTAACTCCCTACAGTATTTTATTGGGCAAGGATAGTAAATGGAGGGTTCAATTATTTGAACTGGAGACAGAAAAAACCTGACATAATCCACTGCTAAGTAAGAGAGTAAGAACCAAGCCTTATAAGCTCACTTTTGCAAAGATGATTCCTATACAGAGCAGGAAAAAGGTAGGAAGAAGTACATTACCCATTGCTTTGCTATGTATTAAGTACACATACAACTTGATTTCTGAACTATGGACTATGAAATTCTGGCTAGCTCTGGTAGGAACTTGAGGTCCAGATATTTTTGAAAGGAATACATGCTTTCTTCATCTTTCTCTTAACCCTTATATACTGAGCAAGCCTACAGACAAAATGTGGCTTGTAACAGTTTAACATACGCTGTCTTTTTCCATCACTTATCTGAAGTTTTGGAGCACACAGCGAAGCCAGGAACAAGAAATTTAAAGCTAATTTAATAAAGGAAAGTGGAAAATAAAATTTTTACAATGTAACATAAGAAACTAGATCTCAGTGGCTCTGTCTGCACTTCACGTGTCTGAGTTACTTTTACTCTAGCAAGCTGAGGCACTGAAAGTAATTCAACCACCAAAACCGGGGACACCATCACTGGCATCCCAGATATTGACCTGTCTCCTTTGGTAAGTTTCACTTATTGTGCTGATCTCCCTGCTAGAGATACCCAAGCAAATTTCAAATTAAATTAGCTTTAGATATATTTAACAAACCACCTCTTCTCTCTATCCTGGCCCTTCTTGTGAACCTGATGACTACCCAGACTATTGCCATGCTGTGCACTGCTACACGTGCTTGTTACAAGGAACACAGAAATGCCACCAAGCACCTTCCTTGGTGAAGTAGCCCTCTGCTTAATATGGAGGTGGGGGAAAAAGAAAAAAAAAAAAAAGCTTTCAGGTCGATGACCTGAATTATGCAAAAAGAGAGGACACTGATCACATACACACATTGCTGAGTAGCAGGAGATTTCAAGTAGCACTATTTTTGCCTGTAGACAAGCTCAAGCTTAAAAGCAGATAACTGTGACAGTTTTCAGAGGGTCAGCCCTGCAGTGCCAGTGCAGATCTGAATTTGGGAGGTGCAGGGAGATGGTAAAATTACCAGGAGTATTCTTTTCAAGCTGCAGAATCTTTGCTTTGGGAGATATGCACACTGCACTGACAAATACTCAACTTCCCCACCTTTAGCCTCATGTCCAGTGACATTAGCAAGAAGAAACTGGGGTGGAGAAACCTGTTTTCAGCTGAAGGAAAGAGATACCAAACTGGTTATCTGCTGGAATCTATTCTGTGCTGACGAGAATGATAAGCCACATTAATATACTCCAACATTTTAAAAGCACAATGTAATTGAAACTGCAGCTCCTCAGGGGAAAAAACTCCAAACAGGATTTACTTGACCAGACTTTGTGATGGCTGCTGTGGTGATTAAGAAGTCTGAGATAAACTGTGGCTGGAACATATATTGACATTAAACCTTTTAATCAAAGAAACAAACACGTCATTAGCAAGCAATAACTCAGAGTGATGGGTAATCATTGTAGTTAGAATGATCTGGGACCTAAATGACAGGACAAAATGAGAATTTTGTATGCCATAATTATTTTGCACTCTGGAAGACTGTGGTTTCAAACTATTGGTAAGATGTGGGAAGCAAATTACAGATTTTATCTTATGAATGTTTTATGTAGTCATGAGGCACGCGAGTCACTGAAAGCCTCAAACCAGTGTATTATACCTTCATAAATCTGTTACTTGTGTCATTTTATAGAATATATAGGAAAGTAGAACATGAGAAAGTAGAATATGCTTAAGTGTCACCAAAAGCGATGCAGTCCAACTGTGGTGGAAATAAATAGGTCTAGGATGAAACTAAATAATTTTTACAGTGACTTGCCACTGGAATCCAAGTACAAACCCCTTTATCAGCCAGCATAATAGTTCATCCAGCCTTCGGCTGTGGGGGCATTTCTGTATTTCTTTGTGTTAGCACTAGAAAGAGCATTAGCTCCGTTTCAATGCTGTAGCATAAATGTTTCCTCCCATTGCATCACCAGAGCTAAGCCTCCTTTCCATGAAGTAGGTTAAGGCTGTAGCTTGACCACTAATTTATTTTCCAGTGTCAATACCAATTCCAAAAGTTCTGAACGCACTCATTCCCCCTGCACACATGCTCCCTCAACAGATAGATAAGGAAGATTTAGATTAGGTATGAGGAAGAAATTCTTTCCTCTGAAGGTGGCAAGATGCTGGCACAGGTTGCCCAGAGAAGCTGTGGTTGCCCTGTCCCTGGAAGTGTTCAAGGCCAGGTTGCATGAAGCAACTTAGTCTAATGGGATGTCCCTGCTCATGGCAGGTGGGGTGGAACTAGATGATACTTAAGGGCCCTTCAAACCCAAACCATTCTGTGATAGAGCTAATATGAGAAATACAAGGAACTTGTTTACCTGAAAACAACCAAGCAAAAAAGCAAACGAAAGTACCCAAATACATCCCCTCAAACAAACCAAAACAAAAAACAACACACAAAAAACCACACAAAAAAAATGAACGAACAAACCCAACCGCAACACAGCATCTTCAGCTCTCATGGAAATTGCTTTCTGAACAAAGGGCTCCCTTTGTGCAGGAAAAGGAGCCGCTTCTTGTCACATATGATCAAGGATGACATACTGGATGTAGGTATCATAGACCTATACAGCTTTTGCCATGCTTTTTTAATATTTCATCTATAATTTCAATGGTTCCAGAGGGCAGGGTCATAAAAATAAATTAACATTGAACAAAACTGTAGTGACCTTTGTTATGAATTGCCCTAGGATTCCCAGGCCTCGGAGAAGATACTTAAAGTTAGATTGGAAAATAGCCTTCAGCTGGGAAGTCTGCCTCTTGCCAAACCTGTAAGGAGCCACACAGGCAAGGGAAAGTGCTCTTAAAACACCAGAGCTCACAAGTATTCACACTTTTTCCAGTGTTAGCAGCTAAAGTTTTTGCACGGTCCTCAAGTACAAGCCAGTCCCTCCCAAGACCTGGCTGTAAGCTGGCTGAAATGAGCCCATCCTACACCAGCTTTTGGGGATGCTCTTCTCTTAGTATGCATGAGTGACTCCTCAGACCTAGGCACTCAGCTTTCCCTCACAGTACCAACACAAGACCTCCCACACACATCATCTCAAGGGTCACTAAGTACATTGCCAGCCAAGGCTAAGAGGCACACCAAAGATGATTTGGAAATCAGCTTTGGTTCATAAGAGAGCTGTGAAACATACAACCTAACAGGTTTGGAGGTGCTCAGACACAACAGCCCTTGAACAACTGGAAGAAAGCAACATGAAACAGACTTACAGCTTTTCTCAGGAAGGCCACTTTCACTAGATACCTGCAGAGCAGAGGGATTTTTCCCCACAGAAAGCTATTTTTACCTTGCATACCCATGGAAACAAAACACCAGACAAAAAGAGCCTTTATTTTCACCAGTCAAGCCATGAGAAAGCACCACACCAGTGGCCTGGGGATGCTCCAAACCAGCACCATGCCAGTGTGCAGTCCCCTGGCTGCTTAGGCACCCAGGGAGGAGACAGAGCTTAGCATCTCCAGCATGTACCACATCCAACAGGATACAAGGATTTCACACCTTGCTTTCACAGCTTGCACCCTCCTGGACAGCTGGCAGGGAGTGTTAGACAAGCCTTGGTTTGCAGAATAATGCATGGACATACCTTGAGCCTGCAAAACCATCATCCAAAGTATTGGGTCTTTAGACAAGGAAGTTTTGTAGGCCACTTAGCTTTCCTTGGTCCTGCTGAGAGCCTGCAGCAATCCCTCCTGTATTTGTTGCTGCTTGCTACAATAGAAAAAAGAAAAAAAAAAAAAAAGGAGACTGTTACTTTTTTTGTTTTTTTTAAGTGTAAACAGGAATGTTTGGCACGAAAGATGATTAACTTTCATGTGGCTGGTGACTTTCTTGGGATTAAGGACTCACATTATAGGCAGCCAATAACATTTTCTATCTAAATGAGAAGCAAAATAAAACCTGGAATTTGGGTTAAACTTCTGATTACAGAAGATTTTTGAAATTAAATTTAAACATAGAACTGGGGTTTGAAGTCTGAATTCCTAGGCCTGCAAAAGATTAAATGAGCTTTATGTAAAATGAATTAAGACCTTCTGTTTAAGGTATTTCAGATGGTACAGAGCTAACATACATAACATTGAAGGAAATTTATTTAGGCACAGCCAGATGAATATTTTCTTGCCAACTTAGGAAGCAGCAAATACCACCAAAACACAAAATATAGTAAAACACACAAGTTATCATCAACAAAGTGAGCATAAGTATAATATGAGTTGGAGGTTACAGCAGTCAATATTGCCTTAAAACTTTTTCACATGCAGGCTATAAAAATAGTTACTGACCTACATACTACGTAATAACAAGAAACAACAGCCACATCACCATCCTGGGGGAAACTGGATCAGAAAAGAGCCTCTTAACAACTTGGAGACACCTGCCCCCCAAAAGGCATGGATACCCCTCAAAAGGAATGAAGCAGAAGCTGACAGTCATCACCCACCATCCTCTCCAAGGGAAACAGCTCTAAAATTCTGCAGATGGAGGGCTGGTAATGATGTCCATTGACAGTCTACAGTCCGGGAAAGGATGATCAAGGACAAGGAAAGGGGATTGGAGACCTAGAACCTAGAGGACAAGAGGACCCAGGAGAAGGCACTAAAACCCCCACCCCACACTAGAGCTTAGCAGGTTATGGTGTCCTTAGAGGCTTCAGGTGGAGCTGATCAGGGTCATTAAGGCCCATCAGTGTTCCATTAAGCCCTTCCACAGGTTGTTCTTGAGGCTATGAAAGACTTTTGATCATACTCACAGTGCATGAGAAACTCTACAGAAGTGACCAAGTGCAAGGTGACTAATGCACATGCATGAAGCTTCTGGACCTTTGAACTTTTGCAACCTCCCAGCTGTATGAACTTGGCAAAATAAGGTCAAAAGGCCTGATTGTGTAATAGGACAACCCTTTAAGAAGCTTCGGATGAAGCAGATCAGAACCCATTTGGTACTTCTTATTTAGAATGACTTTTTTCCCCCATACCCCCCTTTTTTTTTTTTAAGGCTGTCATTTCTCTTTTCTTCATACACAGAGTTTTCAAGCACCATCACCAAGAGGTCTCTCCCTAAGCTGTGTCCCATCCCATGGAATGACAACAGCTTTTAAAGAATAATGAATCTCAGTTTTTCTGATTCAAAGGCATTTTGGGGTATCCAGCTCACAGCACTTTCAAGCAACTAATTTTCAGACAGTGGATACTTGATAAAAAGAATGCCTCATTAGGGTTCTTGAGTTGGAGGAATGCAAAAGCATTTCCTACCTCTGAAGTTGCCAGGGTACAATATTTCACCGGTGTCAAAAAAGAGTCATGGAGTTAGTTTCCTGCAGTCAGAACCTTCAAATCCCATTATGGCCCCTAAAATAACCATATTTTAAAGTTCATCAAACACAATTCTGACTAATCTGATGACCCATAAGCAAACTGTGAATTCAGGTCAAATCATCAACCGACCTATTTTCTCCCGAACCAATGATTAAATACAATGGGCATATGGCTAATGTGTACAGTCATTCAACAGTCATTACCCTGAGGAGTCTGCAGTACAGAAGCTAGTAATTATGTTATGCAACATGTTCAAAACACACTCTGCACGTTTACGAGTAACCCCCCAACCATGTGCATGTACCTGTCATTTTGCTGTCTGAGCTGTGGTTCTTCACGGGAGCCACTCTTCTTGCACCACTGCTCTTTGCCCACAGCGAGGTGAGAGAGATCTGAGTCAGCAGAGGAATCTTGCTCAGGAGGTGGTTTCAGTGCCCTGGTTTTCACCTCGGATTTCCACTCTCTGTGAGTTTGCCAGCTGGAAGATGACAATCCCAAGTGAGAAGGCAGTTGAGATGAAAGTAGCTGCAGTCTTGTGGCCCCAAGCCCTGTGCTTAACTTCTTCCAGGGCACCTTCCCACTGACAATCATCCTGTGTACTGCTGCTGCTGTGTCATGATAACTGTTTACTCCAATTCATCAACACTAACAAGAAATCTCTTGTGTTTTTCCTTTAAGCGTGACCTTCAAACACCCATGCTAAAACAGAGTGGAAGTCTGATGCCTAAACTTGATTACAGAGTTGGAAATCTCTTGGGTTGCTTATAGAACAGTTAGATCCTTAGATCTGTTAGAAATCTTACTATGTACCTGCTTCCTAGGGATATTCAGTGTGACACACACCACCAGATATCTTTAGACACTTCTGTTTTGAAAATAAGATTGAGCTGCTTTTTACCCACATCTTTATCTGCAAGCAAGGCACAGAACTGCTTGACTTTTCTTTTAAATAACCTGGAAGACAAAATTAGCATGATATGTTCCTCTGGCATCTTCATGGTGTTTCCCACAAGACAAATGTGTGTATTTTTTTTAGAAGATAATAAACAACAAAGCTGCCGGGGTTTATTAAACACTAGAGTTACAGGAAAAACTCTGATATTAGATGAGCTGTTTGTTATACTACACAAATACATGAACCTGAGCTAGAAAATTAAGATCAATGAAGATGGCAGGTGGGGAACACTGAAGCTTGTTAAATACCCTCTGGCATAGGTCACTCCTGGGTGCTGAGCATGCAGGTCATGGATATGTCTGTATGCTCCCAGAATTTTTGCAACCTGTTTTTCTCATGGGATATAACAAAAAGCTGGTGGTATTTTTCAGACACCACAGGGCACACTGACAGAGCAATGGGTGTGCAGTAAGGATCGATCCCTCAGGTGCTCTGGGAGCAATGCCCAACCTGAGGAGCAATTTCCACCAGGATTTTCAAGAGGGAGGAAGGAGAAGGGAAGCAAGAGTGGGGCCACAGCTGTCATGGGGCTGCAGCACACAGTGATGGCTCTCTGTGTTATTGAAATAAACAGATCCTAATGACTAATGCAAAGGGTTAAAACTTTCTAACATGGGAGCAATGAAATGTCCAGGCAGGATGTTGCCAGGCAGAATGTGTCCAGGCAAGGCATCATTAGGCAGGATACCTCTGATATATTGCAAGGGCAAACCAGAGGTTCTGTTAATAAGCTTAGAGAAGACCCACACTCAAATAGGTCTGGTTCAAAGCACCAGCATTTATCACCTATGTGCAAAAATTCAAAGCCTGGGGTCAAAAGTACACCATAAAGAAGACTTCGAGCCTTCCTCCCAACCACCCTCACCCATGACCACCAGAAAACACTGTGTATGGGGAGATGGGTGGAGTCCCATGTTAAGAACTTCTGGGAGATGATCTGAATAACCCTGGTTCTTGTATGGAAATGTAATGCATGTGTATGATTTGTAAGGAGAAAAGGGTAACTGAATAACCAAATGGTGTGCATGTTAGAGAAGTGATCCCCCAAGTACCCAGGGCTGTAATAAATAATACCTTGCTTAATAGTTTTAATCTCTGTGGCTATTGAGTTATACCAAGAGAAAGGATTGTTTATTTTGGTATGAAGAAGAATTTAATAGAAAATGTTAACTGATAATGTCTTCAGTCTTAAGTACTCAGCAAAACAGATAACAGAAAACAACGACTAATTAAACCTATTGTGAACTCACATCATTAGCATACTAAAAATCCCCTCCTGCAGGCTGGATGGATCTCCTATTCACAAAATACCTCTGCCCTATGTGCATACCTGGGGAAAATAGAATCCCTACCATTTTAAGTGGAAGGGAAGAACTAGTTAACCAAATCCGTAGATGAATTATATTGGTATAATTAGAAGTAAAGTAATTTTGCATTTTTTGTATATAAAAGAAACCCTATGTTATGGGTAGGAGGTGATAGCTTTGTGGATTTACACCTACCACACCAGATAAACAGGCCCTGATTTGGGATGACATCCAGGGCAGGCAATGTGGGAGGTCATGCTGGGGTGGACACATGGCTGTGGTTGCATCCAGGATTGCAGTGTGTCTGGAGCTGCCATACTGAGAAGGGCTTTGTACTTGTGATGGATCCAGAGTGTTCAAAAAATCACCAGATTTTCAAGGGTTTTCCACGGTAAGTGCAGAGCAGTTTGAGAGATGAGCCCATAAGAGATCCCTGACTGCTTTTACTCATCTTGTTTCTATTTACAAATGTGAATGGAGCCTGCTTCATTCAAAAATGTTAGGAAGTCCACCTTAAGTCACCATGAATGCAAGTCCTGAAGGCTTGCCCTTGGCTACATACACATGGCAAAGTTGTGTTACTGCAGCAGTAACTCGCAGGACACAGACATGGACTTAGAGGAGCTACTCAAATCTTTAAAGAACCCAAGAAAGTAAGTGAAAGGGAGCCATCATATTAACCAGTGTTATGGTAGGGAAACTAATAAGCAAACTGTGTGGAATAGAAGCCTTGTCAAAGGCAATACATATTCTGTTTTCATATTTGTTTTAAAGCTGCAAGAGGTGACAGTCAACATTGCAATGCATGAGTCCATCTGCATGGTGCTCACAAAAGGCCCTAGTGATGAGGAAACTGCATTCCCAGGGGATGATACAGACATTTGTCAATGAGGTCTGCAATGAGGAAAGCAAATATTTAAGGTCTTGCCTGGTCTTCCACTCAAGACTGAGTTTTGTTGACTGGTGCTGACCCATGTGCCAATATATAAGTCAAAACATCTGAGTTTCTAGAGACTTCTGGAGCTTGCTGTGTGGTGGAGCAATTTTGGAAAAATCCATCAAGCAAATTGGAAGCTCTCTCTCTTCAGAGCACTGAAACGAGGGTGCTGGCAGTACTACTTAGTCAACACATATGGCACTCTGCTATGATTTCTGTCTCGGAGTGTACTATCACTTGTGCTCTGTTTTTCTCACAGCTGCTCACTCCCAGCGTTAGCACACCCAGAATAGCCTGCTGGCATATAAATAGGGTTCTTCCTCTGGCACACATGGCAATGTTGCAGACTCTCCTCACTTAATTTAAGATGGTGTTAATGCCGTTTATATCATTCTGTGTCTTCCCACCCCCAAGAGCCTGAGACAGCGCAGGCTCCTGGGGCTGCTCAATCTAGAGCGTAGGAGAAGTAACAAAACAAATGGTTATAACCAATTTAATCAGCAGGGAAAGCATTATCAAGAAAAAAAGATCCTACTAACTCCAAGTATCGACCATGTGATTCTTGTGAGATTCAGAGCAAGCACTCACCAAAGCACCCCCAACTATATAGGATAAATATTGCCTTCAAAGAAACCATGGGCTTTGGGCAACACCATTCTCCAAAGTCAAGTCTGTGGTACATCATCACCAAGATCCTTAGCGCGTGGCCACTTCGGGAATTTCCCAGCTAAGATGGAAATTAATCCCTGAACTCTCACCAAATGTCACACAAGTAGTTGCAGTCAGGCCCTGCTGTCCCCCATTTTTTCACTTTTCTCTCCTGTTCTAAAGTGTTGCACAGCCTCCTGTGTCATTCAGTTGGGTATCTGACTCTGATCTGGTGAGACATTGTGAAGAGCAGCAATCCCTTCAGACCAGAAGAACACCATAGAAGTACTATAGAGTGCACTTAGAGAAGGTAAAAGTAACAATGCCCCAAAAGCTGAAGAGGAAAGATTAGGGTAGAGCACAGGCTGCAAAAAAAGCATGATTATAGTTATTACTCAGATTCTAATAGTGGACACACAAAAGGTACCAGGAAATACTGAGGCTTCTGCTTTTTTCTCTAGCATGATATAGAATTTCTGTTTTCAGTATGTTCTTGGCAGAAGTTTGAAAACAGTGTTTTGCTCTCAAAAGTGATCTTCCTTTGTCCATTTGGCAGATTCCCTGCCATGATGAACAAAGATGAAACCAAAAATTGATGAACAAATAAATTTTTTTCTCTGTCGGCCTTGACTAACACAACCACTAGAATCAGGGCATTACATATTTTTCTGGACTTTTGTATGATGGGACCTTGAAGTCTGGGTGGCACTCTCAAGTGTCACTGTAGTAAAAAGTAAATATAAAATAGGGGTGTTTGAACTGTTTTCCTAAATGTATTTTTAACCATTAATTACTTTTTAACCAAAATCACAAATACTCCGAGGTCTAGAACTTCTAGTTTTCCAAACAATAACCTAGCAATCAGTTTAAAATAGTTACTTGCACTGTCAGCAAAGGTTAAAATTTGATTTTTTAAAAACTAAACCACCAAAACATTTTCTATTTTTATGAATGGCCAAGAGTTTTAATATTTTTACACAACAAAATTGCTGTCCAAAAATACTAGGATACATGACTGTCATGTTCCCAACTACTTGGTTTTTAATAATACCACACAAATGCTCCCTCTGTTGGTTGATTTTCAAAACTTATTCAAAATATCATGGTAGCATGCATAAAGAGAGTTTTGGGGTTTTTTTTGGGGGGGGGAAAAGGAAGGAAACAAACAAAACAAACAAACAAAAAACCCAAACTCCACAACCGAAACTGTGGCATGCAAGAATAACTTGTTCAAATTATTGGCAATCTGTCAAACAATATTAATTAAATTTTAACAGACATTAAGTCAAATTATTTGGATCCAGAACTAAATAACATTCACACAGCAGAACTTAAAATTCCATTTTGGAAGGTTTGCAGGTTAATTCTTTCTGGACCAGTAAAAGTGCTCTCTTGCAGTGGAAAGAATACTACTGTTATTCTTTTTTCTTGTGGAGTGAAAAGGCACTACTGTGTATCATTAAGAAACCAGTTCTCTATTAGCATTGAGAGCAATAATACTAAGGAGGAATTTGGGAGCTTTGTTTATGTACATTAAATTTCCAACAAGTAGTTCTTTAGGAGCTGGAGTGGTTTTGTGCAGTAAGGAGCCTTTGCAAGCCTAACAGTTGCCATCAAGGAAAAAAATTCTGTTTCCATGGAAACTTCCGAGGTGGACCAAGCATGGATTAATCAAAATACAATGAAGCCTTTTTGCAAGGTACTAGAAAAAAATCCAGTTTAAAGTGAGCACTGCTGCTCTTTCCTTCCATTCATGCAGGAAAGCATGGGAAATTCTCCCAAAATGTCTATGTGACATACAGTTTAATTAGCATGGTAAAAAGTTAGGTATTCTTATATTTATAATTAGTGTGTGGTTGCGAACTAGGAACTAGGGATTTATAACATGAAAAAAGGGAGTGAAATAAAGAATCTAAAATTATATTTATATTCCTCTTCTATCTGTTACCAAATGTTATCAAGCAGCTGGTTCTATGTTTTAAAAATTTTAATAGGTTTTTCTGTGTTCTTAGTACTGCAGGCTCATTTTTTAATATTGAAGGCTTATTCTAATATTCAAAATCCAAGCTATAGCTTAGCCTTTTGTTGTTGTTGTTATGATTACACATGATACTATATCATTTTCAGCTAGCATCAGAGGAGAAGTTTCTGTCACCAGAATTTAGCTGTGAGTTCTGCCATTGTCCAGGGATGAACAAAAGAGACAAGGTAAAAAACAACCTCCTTTTGCCAATGGTCTCAACAAAGGAAAATTTACAACAGAGCTTCATTTTTGTAAGAGCATTTCCACCGAAGCGGTTCTTTTGTCAGTTCTTTGTGTTAGCAAAAGAGATACCTTTTTTTTACAAATCTGAAGTTATTTTCTAATTATTCTATTATCAGAAGGTGTTCAAAAATACTCTGAAAGTGTGAGAGCAGCACACAATAATTACGATGGTAACCAGCAAATGTCAAATGACTGTAAACACTCCATTTGTATACAACAACATGATACTAATGTTGAAGACACAAAATGCACTTCCACTTCTAAGCCTACCTTGGAACCAGGCTCCACTCTGGAAAAATTGCCAGCAATAGCATTGGCAGGGTTCCACTTTTGTGTTTTTCAAAGGTTTGGTAGCAAATACACACACAGAATTTGTTTACTTTATTACTTTTCAGCAGGGATCTAAGGCTCAAGCTGGGTTTTCCATCCCCAGCATCACCATTACTAATAAAGGCTATGTCAGTCAAATTATGATCACAATAATCTGTGTGTAGTCCCTGTGTTATTAAGAGATTCGCTCAAATGTTACTTGGTGAAGAAGTTCACCATTGGTGAGCAGCACACGTGGATGCCTTGGTGCACAAGGAGGATGAGCTCTATGGGCTCCTGCAGGTTTAAATGCAGTAGAAAGAAGCAAATGCTTAATTTCTGTCACTCAGGAGGGCAGATGTGACTCTGAATACACAACAGCTTGGTTTGTGCAACCATGCACCTCAGCCCATCCTAAAAAGCAGATTACAGTCTGTCAGTTCTTACTTATATTTGAGAAATATTCATACCATACCAGATACTGTCCCAGAAGATAAGGCAGTGTAGTTGCTTTCAGGACAGTTTGGAGGCACTCCCTGTGCATACAGCAGTGGCAGGTGTAGGAGACACATGGGGCACCACAGAGGACCAAGGTAAAGGGTGAGTGTCAGGAGAATGGAGCCAGGCTCTTCCAAGTGATGTCCAGTGATAGGACAAGGGGTAACAGGTGCAAGCTGGACTATAGTAGGTTTTGTGTAAATATAAGGAAAAGCTTTTTCATTGTGATAGTGACAGAGCACTAGAACAGGCTGCCCAGAGAGGTTATGGGGTCTCCTCTGGACACATTCAAAACCCACCCGGCCATGTTCCTGTGTGACCTGCACTAGGTGATCCTGTCCTGACGGGGGTTTGGACTCGATGATCTTTTGAGGTACCTTCCAACTGCTAACATTCTGTAGTTCTGTGATTCTGTGAATTGCCCAACACAAGTTCAGGTGAGTCTGCAAGGGCACAGGCATGCTGAGCAGTGCAGATGTCCACACCAAGGTGCCAGCCGTGGGAGCTAGGGACATATGGAAACGCAGCTTCCACTTCAGTGAAAATGTGGCCACATGCCTAGGGCACAGGGAAGAATTAACTCTTAAAGGACTGAAGGAGAGGCCAGTACTCTCCCATTGCTGTAGGCTGCTTTCCCAGCCCAGCTGCCAAACTGGTCTGGAGGGGCAAGAGCATCCCCAGCATGGGAGGACCAGCACAGCTGGCCAGAGGGAAGGTCAAGCCACATCACAAACACAGACCATGCATCCAAGCAGAGTGGGCACCACATGGGACTGGACGTGCTGGGTAACACAGGGTCTGGGAAGCATAAGCAGAGATTTTGGGAGGCCAGGCGGAAGCAGGTTTCAGAGTTTTCCCTGTGTCCCCCTTAAGCACTGCCTCCAAGAGCCTGCAGACCCTTGCCTTTAGCTCTGTCTGCTCCATGCCACATGTCTACACCAGCCCACCTCCCTCAGAGGCTGCTGCCTCTCCCACCAGCCCTTTCCCCTCTCTGCAGGGGCACCTGGAGCCTTTGGAGCTACAGCTGTACCAGTGAGGCTGAGGGGCTGAGCTTGGGCTGATCCACAGGAAAAGGGACAGGTGGCCCTGGGGATCACCTTGAGGAGCATGGCACATGGCTTCTGCTGTTCCAGAGAGCTGGGTCACCACTGGGTGTCTGACAGCAAACTGCAGGTCTTCCAGCTTGTATGAAGAAGGTGATCTCCTGTCCCCCAGCAGGCTGCAAAGAAAAGGAGAAGTTTTATTTATTATTTATTTGACTTTAGTATGAACCAGATTGAGACCAATTTCTCAGAGACATGATCTCCCCCTTGGCCCTCCCCAGCTAGTAGGAAGTGCTTTGTGTCCAGCAGTTTTTCACATGTGACCTCTTTTTCTAGCCTTTTTCTAGGCTCCTGGGTTTAGTCAGAACATAATCAATTTCCTTTTTAGTAATTTTACTTTTCAGTAATTGTACTAGGTTTTTCAGTGATAGCAAGTGATAACACTTGATGTTTATAGTTACTGCTGGAGGGTGGTATGCAGAAAGGCTCTTGCTTATACGTATTCCAACAGAAAGTAAGGTCACTGCCTGGTTCTGCTATACTTCTTATGCACCAGAAATAAAAAGGGTGGAAAGGAGTCACACCCGTGACAGGTGACCAAAATTGACCAATTGAAGTATCCCACTCTGAGTAAATATGAGTGACCATGAGGGTCAAGATCTCTTCCTCTATAGCTGGTATCCTGGGAGGTTTCAATCTGTTTTTCTACGTTTGATCCTGATCCTAAATCCCTGTGTTCCTGAGCCTAGTTCCTGACTGCCACCAACACCCAAAGCTCAGTCTGGGACTTTCCCAGGGCTTGGTGGTGTTACTGCTGGAGTGTTACTGGGGGGAAGTTCAATATTGGTTTTTTATACCGTTGTACATATATCATTATTTTTCTTTTCATCATTATTATTTCACTAAAGCTGTGTAATTTAATTTTCAGCCCAGAAGTCTCTCTCCCTTTTTCTCTTTCCAGGAAGGCAGAGGGTTTAACAAAGAGCACCTGTCATCCATGTAATTGCTGGCTCAGTGTTAAACGTTGTTAATAAATATGTCTAAAATGTCAAAATCACTAAGAAGGTTCAAGGAGAGCCCACACCTACTTGCCTCCCTTTCCCACCAGCTTCCAAGTGCAGGCTGCCCTCAGGACATCACCTCAGGCAGCACAAGCTTGTGTCAGAGCTGGTACAAGTTAGCCAAAGTGCTAACTCCCCAAATTACTGTTTCCTAGTGCAGTTTCTTTTCACCAGGAAATATCGATTTGCCCTAGTGGAAACACCTCTTCAGAACAAACACCTCACTACCATCTTTCACTGGGAAATGATGTGAGAAGAGGCTGAAGAAGCAACTTTCTCCTTGCTCCCCACCCCGCAGGCTAATACAAGACTTGATTGGTTTATTTTCTTATGGCAGCCACAACTTCTCTCCCTAGTTTAGACTTTAAACCTCTTTATAACTCTACATCTTCATCGCAGCCAAGGGATGGGGACGAGCCGCCTCCGTCACCCGGGTGACAAGGGACATCTAGTGGCACCGCGCCTCCCGGCTCCGGCCGCGGGGACAGCCAGCCCCGCTGCCCCCGTGGGGACAGCCACCTCTCCTGTCCCCACGCTGTCCCAGCCCCACGCAGGAAAACCCCAGGGCTGGTGCAGGGAGCATCAGCTCTCTGCCTTCCCCAGCCTCGCGTTTCAGGCACTCCTCCGCCTCGGGTCTGCTCTTTCAGTCCTGTTCCACTGTGAAGTTTTTCTAATAATGTAATAATGCATTATAGATATAATAATCGATTCACAGTAAGAGGCTGGTTATTTCAGTGGGATAAGAAAATAATCTTCTCCAATTATTCGGAGAATCACAGAATCGGCTGGGTTGGAAGGGACCTCAGAGATCATCAAGTCCAACCCTTGACCACTACCGCTGCAGTTCCCAGCCCATGGCACTGAGTGCCACATCCAGTCTCTTTTTAAATATCTCCAGGGACGGAGAATCCACTACTTCCCTGGGCAGCCCATTCCAATGTCTGATCACCCTCTCTGTAAAGAAATTCTTTCTAATATCCAACCTAAACTTCCCCTGACACAACTTAAGTCCATGCCCTCTTGTCTTGCTGAAAGTTGCCTGGGAAAAGAGCCCAACCCCCCCCTGGCTCCAGCCTCCTTTCAGGGAGTTGTAGAGAGCGATGAGGTCTCCCCTGAGCCTCCTCTTCTCCAGGCTGAACACCCCCAGCTCCCTCAGCCTCTCCTCACAGGACTTGTGCTGGAGTCCCTTCACCAGCCTGGTTGCCCTCCTTTGGACCTGCTCCAGGACCTCAATCTCCTTCCTGAACTGAGGGGCCCAGAACTGGACACAGGACTCGAGGTGTGGCCTCACCAGGGCTGAGTACAGGGGCAGAATCACTTCCCTGGACCTGCTGGCCACGGTGTTCCTGAGAAGTATATGGCTTAAGAGGAATGTATGTCTGTGTGAAAGGAAAATAAATCAGAACATGGTTAGACAAGGACTCTTGAAAATTGTAACCACATGTCCTGGCAAGATTTTCATTTTGGTTAATAATAATTAAAAAATAATACTGGCATGACATCCAGCTTAATTATTTACATCATTAATAAAGACTAAAGATGCTGTCATTATAAACAGACCAAGGAACACTGAAGAAATAATTTTCACAGAATTTCCCTTACAAGCAAGGAAGGCCATGTTGCACAGCTCCTGGTCCAGGCCTCTGGCAGGGAGAGACCAAGCCCTGGGGACTTAGATGTCTAAGAAAGGAAGAATAGCTCAGGGCAAGGAGTGATGCAATGGCATCTGAGCCCAAACCAGACCTGTCAGATAGTTGTTTCACTGTAGAAAATACTGCAGCTGGTAAAACACAAAGCCCAGGAAGTTGTCTTTTAACCACTCCCTGGTCAAAGTGTATTGTGGAGCTAGCTAGTCTCTAGCTGAAAGGTGGGCAGCAGTACAGAGTCCTGCTGGCAAGCTTGTACAGAAGACTCAGCCCTAATTTCTCTTTCCTTCAGAGCATGTGCATTCTTTTACTTTCAATAACCTTTGAAAGTTTGTTACAGTGGTTCATAAAGTGGAGCAGCTCCCCAAAAGGGACATCCCGTTCTTGTACAACTCTTGTTGTTTCTCTGCTTTGTTTGGTGATCCTCCAGTCACTTCTTGTTCCCAGCCTCAGGCTTCCAGAAACGCCTTCAGTGATTCAAGTTCCTACTGCTGACCAACTCTGTGATATTCTATTTAATTTTAATGAGCAGGTTTTAGCTGTTGTTTTATGGGTTCAGCCATAATTGGTACAAATAAAATGTTAAAGTGGCAGACCCTGAAAGATTCATAATGAGCAAGGTAAATGACAAAACTCATAAAAAAACCCCAGCCCTTTGAGAAATGAGGTTATAACACTTCTCTGTACTCACCAATTTAAGTTAAAACATGGCAATTAGGTGATTTAAGCAATGAACATGCAACAAAGGAATCAAGCTGAATGCCATGTAATAGCCAAACTGAAAGCACAAGAATCACAATAATATATCTTATTATAGCTCAAAAACATCTTCCTATAGAACAAGACCATGTCTTACTATAGAACAAAAATGTCTTATTCTAGAACTTTATTCTTGCTAAGATACAATGGCAATTCAGTGTATTTAGCCCATCAGGTTAAATCAATATGAATATGCCCTTATGTGCAAAACCAGAAATGGGTCCTGTGTGGGAGGAGACAGGGTAGAGTGAAAAGCCAGGAGGACCAGCTGGGGTTTGGAAAGCTGGATTATCTGTCTCCTAAACAGCGAGGTGAAGGTACATGTGGCTTTGGTCCACATAACAGCTTGCTGTCACTGAAGAAGGATGATTACACTTCACTCTCCCCTGCACTCTTCCTTGTGTCAGGTCTGGCATTCACCTCCTTTAGAAAATCAAGTTAACCAGCAAAACTAATGCCCCATTTCTCCCAGTCCCACAAAAGCCAATGAAAAAATACTTATGAGAGAAGTCAATGAAATGTCACTTGCAGGAGTTTACAGCACATCTCTGCTATGATGTAGTTACCATTTTTTATCTGCTTTGAGTGCTTATTTCTCCACCTACAGCTTTTACAATAATTACAATAATTTTCTGAAACATTCAGAAGTATTTGCTAAGAAACAAGAATCCCTGACTCCTTCAACCTTTTGAGCTCAGGACAGAAGTGATTTTGTGCTTAGCTGGGAAGGTCTGATGTGGTGCCTAGGAACATGGTTTAGCACCTGACATGGTAGAGTCAGGTTAATGACTTGGTGATCTTAAAGGTCTCTTCCAACCAAAATGATTCTGTGACTCAGTGGTTCTAAGATGGCATCAAAGTGAGCTTTTTAAAAATTATTATTTCCTAGTCTAGATTTTCCTATGAAAGCATTGGGGAAAAAAATACTCATACCCATATGACTGAAAGAATAACATGAGAGCTGGAAATGGTGCTAAACCTCGACTTAGAGACCTTGCATGGCTGTAGTCCACTCGTCCCTCAGTCTGGGCTTGTCACATATGTTTAAGAATAGATTATTTATTTGTTTTCCTTTCGTGTTCTGTTCCAAAAAAAAAAAAATTATGAAGAACATTTGTGGTTGGGAGGAAGTAGAAAATGGCCCTTTGGAAGGTGCAAGAAACCCACAGAAACCCTGACTCAACAAACTCACTTTCAGTTTGTTGAGTCTGTCTGCTGTCTCCTCCTGTCCTTCCCTTTTTTTCTTCTGCAACCTTTCCCAGTCCTCTCTCCGAGGTTTCTTGCTTTACTCATTTACTTCCTTTTCCCTTTCTCTGAAAGGATCTCTTAATATTTTTCTTTAATTTTTTTTTTTTCAGTTTGCAACTCCCATCCATGTCCCCTCTCTTGCCACCTCTTGCAAACACTGCAACTCTCTAGAAGAAGACCACAGACTAAAAAGGGAAGGAGATGAGGCAAGGACAAAGCTGTATGGAGCAAAACAAAATTGAGAATACCTTGTCATAGAAAACTTTTAAAGAAACAGACTTGTGTTTTCCATTTGACATTTCTCTTGGGAAAAAAACCTATTTTTTTTTTTCTATACAGCATTTCACTGAAATTCTAATAAAATGAAACATATGCACACCTGTACATTCTCTTCTTTTTCTTCCCTTTCCTGTTTTTTGTTTTTTTTTCCCCTAACCGAAACCACTGTGCAGAAAGACATAAAACCCATCTCTTTTTCCCCAGTGCTCATCATGGTCATAAGACATATGAGCATCTCAAATTTGTAGTTGGCAAACAGCTGACACAACATAATGATTAAAACAATCCTAGGAAGAACATAACGCCTTTCACAGCCCTTCCACTGCTCAGAGCAGAAACCTTCTCTAGTCCTCCAGTCCTCTAAAATCTCCAGTCCTGGGATATGAGGAGATATTGAAAGAGATCTGGAGCTTTAAAACAACATTAACAATTACTTTTGAAATTGAGAAATTTTTGAAAATGAGAAATGTTGCAAGAAAAGGTATCTGGTGGGCTCAGCTGCCCACAAGAGACTCTTATTTTGCTGCGGAAACAAGGCCTACCAAATGGGGATATTACTGCTAAGGACCCAAACCACCAGCAAAGGGATTCTGTGTTTTAGGTACACCTGCCCCCAAAATTAACCTGCAGAGCCGGTCCCCTCGGCAGGCTGGGCTCAGCATCCAGCAGCTGGCACTGTTGCTCCACGGGAGAAGCGACAGGCAGCAGCAGCCACGGATGCAGCAGCAGCAGCATCCCCATACAAGGCAAGGAGGCAGACGGTATGTATAGAGACAAACCCAAGATTTCTTGTAAATAGTAAAGGATCTTAAAAATGAGACTAGAAAGGCATAAATAGGAGCATCAGGCAGCAGCTGCAGTGCAAGCCCGTGGACAGGTCTTCTGAGCGTCACTTGTGGACACAGTCATGATGATCATAGAATCATAGAATTGGCTGGGTTGGAAGGGACCTCAGAGATCATCAAGTCCAACCCTTGATCCACTACCGCTGTGGTTACCAGACCATGGCACTGAGTGCCACATCCAGTCTCTTTTTAAATATCTCCAGGGACAGAGAATCCACTACTTCCCTGGGCAGCCCGTTCCAATACCTGATCACCCTCTCCATAAAGAAATTCTTTCTAATGATACAGCATGTGCAGATGTGTTGTGAGAAAGGGGAAAAGATTTCCATTGTGCATACATGTACCATCCTCCCTTAGACCTTACAAATTTAACCTGTCCTGTGAGACAGGTAGAAAGCAGTGATGTGCTGCAAAAGAGCTGGGAAATTCAAATTGATCTGCAGCTTGTCATAAAGTAGCACATGAAAAAATCCTTCAGCAACAAGAGGCTTCAAAGTACCAAGTATCAAGTAGATATTTAAGAATATCTAGAAAATGGAAATTTTCTGCCAAATGGGAGAGCCCCTCCTCTCCTTTGGGGGTTTGCTTTGGCAGCACAGCATGGAGTAGAGATAGCTGGTATAGATGAGTGATGGAAGGCCAGAAGGGGAGATATAACAGCTGAAAGGCAGCCTTGCAGGAGTTGATGATATAAAGAAAAAGATGTTTGCTATCTTTTCCCATCCCCGAGCCCTTCAGTATCCCAGAAGTCACTTGGAAAAGTCACAGTCCAGCACAAAGTAAAGTGAATAACTCAGACTTTACAACTACCATCTTTTTTTTAGAAAATTAGGAAGTCAAAACAACTGACAACCACAGATCTGCTTTTTGTGAATTTTAGTACATGTCCTGGCAAAAGAAGAAGGGAAGAAGGGGTAAGAATTAAATGAGAGCAATGTAAAATCTCCAAAAGATAAGTGATTGAAAACATCTGGAAGGTGAGGAGAAAGGAATTAAAAACACACCAAACCAACAATCAAAAAAATAGCACAGACCAACCACCACCACTCTCCCCACCAAAAAAAAAAAAAAAAAAAAAAAAAAAAAGTAATTTCAACCCACAGCTAAAAACTCAAGAAAAAAAACACAACCAAAAACATACTTCTATGGAAAAGGAAGCTACTTCAGTACATCACATGGGGACTTTTAGGCATCTCCAAGTGCAGAAGCATGAAAGCTTGTCTGGAAGGGCACATGTCTGAGCTCTGCCTGTGCTCCTTGCTCAGCACCAGACTTCTTCCATCACTGAGGGATGTTCTGTAATCAAGTTAAAGACTGGCCTTGAGCAGACACAAGACAGCAAGGCAGAGAAAACTCTGGGATGAAAATATGAAATGGTTAAGGGTGAGAGACTCTTACTCAAAGTCTTTCTGATGGTCACTGGTTTGAGGAGGGGGAAAAAGACCTCATGCTAGGAGAAAGAAGTAAAAAAACGAGAAAAAAAATATTGAGATATAGCAAAGAGATATTGAAATAAATTAATTCTGAGGTTCAAAACTGGCCAAGGAGCTAGAGCATAAGTTTCCATATATGTTAAAAATATATGAGAAAAAAAATGTGAGAATATATAAAAATATATTAAAATATATGAGAAAATCAGCAGACAATTCAGAGAAATTAGTACCCAATTTCTGCATGTCTGTCAAACTGCACTGTCTGAATTATGGGCATCTTACATATTCTGTGTATTCACATACAAAATTCAAATTACAAAATTTAACTTACCTTTGCTTATATCTGTGCAGAGACAGAGGCCACATAAAACTCATCAGGCCAAGTCAGGAAGACAGCAGCAGTTTTGCACCAATTATGCCCATTTTGCAATTGGAAGCTCCACTAGCATCACAGGGACTAACACACAGACTCCAAGAGCTGGACTTTACCTACAATCAGTAGCGAAAGTTGGGAGTTTCATCCACAAGGGAAAAATGACACAAGACACCTTTAATCTCATTTCTGCTTCTGCCCATCTCTTTAGAGGAAGCTGCAGCAAGAGTGGGAATACTAGATGGCTTTAGTTACATGGAAATCTGATCTTCCAGTACCACCACTAGACGTCCCCTTAGCTCCAGCCAACAAAGCAGAAGTGTTTCTGTAGCCCTGAGGGCTTCCTTGAGACACCCTATGCAGCTCCAGCAGCCAGGATAGAGTAGTACAGGCACACGGGTGCAAGTGGCTGAAACAAGGGCTCCCCAGGGACTCTGCCTACAGCCTGGTGGTTTCTAGACCATGTTAGCTGCACACATGATTTATGCACTACAGTCACAGCCTGTGTTTGCCAAGCAGAGACATACCTTAAATGTTAGCACCGGGATGAGAAGAATGGGTCTATTCAGGCATGGTCACAGCCTATGTTCACCTTCTCAGCTGCCTGAGGAAAGCCACTGAGGTGGATCTGCACCCATCCTGATCCTGGTAGGTCTGGAAATTTCCTCTGATACTCTAATTAAGAAGCCAAGGATCAGGTGATGCAAGGCAAAGCAGCTGCCGAGGTAGTGATGCCCCTCTATGGCCTCTGTGAATGGCCCTTACCTTCCAGAAGAGAAAATCTTACATTCTCCTTGTTCTGCCTGTGACATGAGGTTAGATAAAATATGTTTAGGAGGCATGACCTGGCCTGTGGCCCAGCTGTCTGACCAGAGTAACCGCACTCTTTCCTTATAAACAGGACACTGTTCCTTCTGGGTATCTGTGTTTTGCAAATTCAGCTTTATTCAGCCCACTGGAATTCTACACACATATATATATAATGAATTTTCCAAAATTGAAGCAGTGGCGGTGGAATTCTCTTTGGAAGCTCTGCTTTTCCTCCAGCTTTAGTGAAACATGGAAAAATCAGCTGTTGCAGTGCCACTTCAAGTGGGCTGTTTAGGTACTTGAAAATGTGTTAACCTACTTCTCAAGGAGAACCTGAGAGAACTTACCGTGTTTGAGAGCTATGTTCACCTTCTGAGACTGACACTTAAAATCACAGAATCATAGAATTTTCAGGGTTGGAAGGGACATTTAAGATCATCTAGTTCCAACCCCCCTGTCATGGGCAGGGACACCTCCCACTAGATCAGGTTGCTCAGAGCCACATCCAGCCTGGCCTTAAAAACCTCCAGGAATGGGGCTTCCACCACCTCTCTGGGCAACCTGTTCCAGTGTCTCACCATGATGAGACTCACTCATGATGAAGAACTTCTTCCTAACATTCAATCTAATTCTACCCTCCTCTAGTTTGAATCCATTTCCCCAAGTCCTGTCACTGCCTGACATCCTAAAAGGTTAGTCTCCAGCTATCTTGTAGGCCCCCTTCAGACACTGGAAGGCTACAATAAGGTCTCCTCGGAGCCTCTTCCTCTCCAGACTCAATAACCCCAACTCTCTCAGTCTGTCTTCATAGGAGAGCTGCTCCAGCCCTCTGATCATCCTCGTGCCTTTCTCTGGACACACTCCAGCACATCCATGTCCCTCCTATAAAAGGTCTCCAGAACTGGACACATTACTCCAGGTGGGGTCTCACGAGAGCAGAGCAGAGGGGGAGAATCACCTCCCTGGACCTGCTGGCCACGCTTCTCTTGATGCAGCCAAGGACAGACAGGGTCAGCTTGCTGGGCTGCAGGTGTGCACTGATGGCTCATGTTGAACTTCTCATCCACCAGCACCCCCAAGTCCTGTTCCTCAGGGCTGCTCTCAAGCCAGTCACTGCCCAACCTATATCAGTGCTTGGGATTGCCTCGACCCAGATGCAGGATCTTGCACTTGGTCTTGTTGAACTTCATGAGGTTGGCATGGGCCCACCTCTCCAGCCTGTCCAGGTCCCTCTGGATGGCATCTGTTCCCTCCAGCGTGCCAGCTGCACCACACAGCTTTGTATCGTCAGCAAACTTGCTGAGGGTGCACTCAATGCCACCATCCATGTCAGCAACAGAGATGTTAAACAAGATCAGTCCCAACACTGATCCTTGAGGGATTCCACTTGTCACTGGCCTCCACTTAGACATGGACCCATTGACAGCCACTCTTTGGGTGTGTCCATCAAGCCAGTTCTTTATCCACCAAGTGGTTCATCCATCAAACCCCTGCTTTACCAGCTTGGAGACCAGGATGTCGTGTGGGACTGTGTCAAAGACTTTGCTCATGTCCAGCATGGGTTGCTGGACCCTTGTCTATTGATGCTGTCACCTTTTTATAGAAGGCCACAAGGTTGGCAGGATTTGCCCTTGGTGAAGCTGTGTTGATTATACCCAGTCACCTCTTCATTATTCTTCTGCTCCAGCAGTGCCTCCAGGAGGATCTGCTCCATGATCTTACCAGGCACAGAGGTGAGACTGGTTGGTTCCCTACATCTTCCTTCTTCCCCTTTTTGAAAGTTGGGGTTATGTTTCCCCTTTTCCAGTCAGTGGGGACTTCACTGGACTGCCATGACTTTTGGAATATAATAGACAGCAGTTTAGCAACCACATCTGCCAGTTCCCCCAGTACCCATGAGTGTATCCATAGGGTCCCATGGACTTGTACACTTTCAAGTTTGTCAGATGGTGACAAACCTGATCTTCACTTACAATTGGCAGTTCTTCCTTCCAACCCTTGATATTGTCTTCTGTGGCTTCAGGAGTGTGGCTGGAGTCCTTGCCAGTGAAGACTGAGGTAAAGAAGTCATTGAAAACCTCAGCCTTCTCCATATCACTTGTCATTAGTTTTCCTGCTTCCTTTCCGAGGGGTCCCACACCTTCCCCAGTCTTCCTTCTGCTGTTAAAATACATATAGAAAATTTCACTATTCCTCTTCATCTCCCTGGCTAGATTTAGTTCTAACTGAGCTTTGGCTTTTCTAACCAGGTCTCTTGCTGCTAGGACAGCTTTCTTATATGCCCCCCATTCTAGCTGTCCTTTCTTCCATGCGTAGTAGAGTTTCTTTTTGTGTGATAATATGTCCAGGGGCTCCTTGTTCATCCAGGCAGGTCTCCTAGCATTCTTTCCTGCCTTCCTCTTTGTCAGTATACTTTGCTCCTGGACATGGAGAAGGTGATCCTTGAATACCAAACAGGTGTCCTGGGCCCTCCTTCCCTCTAGGGCTTTGTCCCATGGTACTTTGGTCAGTAGATGCCTGAAGCAATCAAAGTCTGCAGGCCTAAAGTCCAGGGCTGTAAATTTGGAATACATCTTCCTGAATGCTCTGAGGATCTTAAACTGAAGTGTTTCATGATCACTGCAGGCAAGGTTGTCCCTGAGCCTCACATTGATCACCAGCCCTTCCCTGCTGGTGAGAACAAGATCCAGCATAGCACCCTTTCTTGTTGGTTCCTCTACCATTTGGAGGAGGAAGTTATCATCTATGCATTCCAGAAACATCCAGGATTGCTGATGCCTTGCTGTCAGCAGATGCCAGGGTGGTTGAAATCACCCACGAGGACCAGGGCCTGTGAACATGAAACCTCTTCTAACTGCTTATGGAGGGCCACATCTGCTTGGTTCTGCTGGTTCTTACTTACATCTTCTTACACCTTACACCTTACATTATCTGTTTGGTTCTTACTTGCACTGTATGTCATACCTCACAAGAATGACATCATCACCATTGCTTCAAGCATTTCAGGATGGAACAGAAGGAGAAGTTGAGAATTGAGGTAAATTCTGCTCTGGCAGAGTGTCAGGAGAACAGAGCAAATTACCTTGGAGAGGATTTCTTTTCTGGTCTTCAGTGAAAGAAGCCACCATTAACCTCCTCTCTATTAGTTCCTTCAGGGACCTAGGGTAATATTCTAACTACCAACTGGGAACATTGTGAATAATTATTGTGGTAATTACTTTGGCACAATTATAAATATCATATTAACAACCACCACAACTAAAGATCACCTGCTTTCTTGCTGTTGCCAGGTATTTCACTATTGACTCTGGTGTACACCCATGGTTACTCAACATCACGTGAAAGGGGTTGCAGAACTCTTGTTGCTTTAAAACTATACTGGTAAGGTCAGAGGGGAAGCTTTTGTCCTCCAGTCAAGTCCCTGCTCAGCCAGAAAGTCTTATAAGTCACCTTCCATGGTGTGAGTTAACTTTCTTGTCTTCTGCGCTCTCTCAGAAATACAAATGCTCTATGTTAAAGCAGGCAGAACATACATAAATTATACACCACAGGGGTTTTGGTGGGTGACAAGAAGAAGTAAGTCTTTAAATTATAGGAAGGGAATTTAGGTGAAGCATGAAGGCCTGCATTCCAGCCATGGGGATGATGAAGCAGTTGAAAGGAGCACCTGGGGATGGTGTGGGACCTTGAACCTTGGATGTCATTGTAGACAGGCCATGAAAACATCCCTGAGAGCCAGCTGCCTGCAGTTTATTTTCCTCCTGAACATGCTCTCCAGCCCAACACCTGTGGTACCACAGATCTACAGCAGAAGTCTTGCCCCTCTGATTTAAATAGAGATATAAACTTTCTGAGGACTAGGAATAGCAGTTGCATGGTATGGAGGAACACTTTCAGACCTGCGCTGGGATTATTTTGCAAGGACAACTTTCTGAACCAGAAGAGGGCTGAGCTAACCCAGTTCTCTGCCAACTCCACCCGCAACAAGTAGATACCAATCTTTCTTTGAACTTTGTCCCTGAATTAGAAAGGTAACGACAAGGCATCAGATAAGAAACTGGACACATCAAAATAGTCAAACAAAACCTGAAGGACTTTGATAGTAAACACATGTGGACTGAAGGCACTTTCATATGGATCCCTTACTTCAACATGCAGAAAGACCTCTAGCAGAAACTTTGTTTAGGATAACAAAATACAACATTGAGATCTTTGCAGCAGTCTGTAGCCACTCTGGGGCCCCACACACAGGGCATAGGCTCACAGACGTGTCATTTCTGGGCACTGTACAAACATAGGATAAGTGCAGGAACACCCAGAATGGTAACATAATACAAACAGAGATAAGGGAAGAAGAACATCAGTGAGCTAACACACTATGATGATGAGAAAATCCTGGCTTGCTTCCTAGAAAAGCTGTGGTAGCACCCGAACCAAAGAGGCCTCTTGGATCAGAGGACAACTGTTAGATGTTAGCCAAAATACGTTGACTAAATAAATCAAAGTACTTCAGCAACATGACAAAGCAAAATATATCCAGAGTACAATTAAACGATTCAGCATAAGAGTAAGGTACTCATAGCACTGTTAAAAAGACACTTAAACTAAACTTTAAGCAGTTCAGCTGGTTTAGCTTATTAGTTAATTCATACAGCACTGTTGTTCCAGCACAGCAAGACTAGCTCAGAACACAGGAATTTCTCACCAAAATATCTGTCCTGGCAAAAGATGGGTGGGAGATGCAGGGGTGCTGGTGAAAATGGGCTCTGCTGCCTCAGCCTGTGCCTCTTGGAGGTGGCATGGCTTGGCTGGTTTGATGCATCCCCAGCACAGTAGGGGTGGTTGTAGGGCTGTTGTCCCATGTGAAAAATGTGGACCCACAGTCATTTAAACCAGGTTCCCTCACCAGACTTAAAGCCACTCCTAAATCAGTCTGTATCTACGGTTTTCTCTGCATTCACTCTTAAACTGAATACTTTTGGTATCAGGCCCATCCTTCCTCCCCCTCTTCCAGTCACAACCATGCACACACAGACAAACTAAAATATATATGCAATATATGCAGCTCAGTGTAATTTCCTGGGTTTTGCTTTCCAGCAGACATTCTCCATGGCTGCTAACTCCACCTTGGGACCTTTCACTCCAGTCACTTCAGAATGAGTAGAGTTTTTGCTTTTCCTCCAGATAAGCCAATGAACTAAATTTTCACAGGGCAAAATCTGGCTGTATGTATAACTGTAACACTAACACACAGGGGAAACAGAGCAACAGCTGGAAAGTCTTCCAGCTCTTGGTGCCAGAGAATAATTCTGCCTGGACCCCTGAAAGGATTTTTTTTTTTCCTTTAATAATTTGCTCTCCTACCACCTTAATGCCAGGCTGCTATGAGTACTCAGGTATGGTAGTCTGAGTGAGCCACCAAACAAGTGTTAAAAAACCTCCATAGCAGTTTGCATAAACTCTCACATCCTTCTCCCACCTTCTGACCAAAGGCTGCTCTAGCAGCTGGTGGAATGAGACTTTTCTGGTGAGGTGGGAGCAAAAACTTGACATCTTACCATTAGACATTGCCTTCAGTGTTTGCTGAGTTAGGAAGGGACAGGAGGCCAAGCACATTCTCAGGCATCCTGTCAAACTGGGGCCAAGGTGTAAGCAGCAAATAATGAAATAATGTGCAGGTCACAAAAGGATCTTTGGAAAGAAAATAAAAGGAAAAAAAAAGGAAAAAAAAAAAAAAAAGCATCAGATGGTCAACAAAATTATCTGATACAGAGGAACAGGGGAATGTGAATGACCATTTCAAGTCCTGCTTTAACACCTTATTAAAATATAAGGGCCTGTGTCTGAGAAGCTGGCTGTGTTCTGGGAGAGCCATGTCAGGCTGAGATTTTGAGATTTTGCAAATAATCCTTCTTCTCCAGAGGCACCAGTAAAGCCACCACCTCAGCGCCTGAGCGTCCTCTGCACCTTCCAGCACTACAGTTAGGCATAATCACCCCCATCATTTTTTCCCCTGATTAAACTCACTTGCAATCCCATTAAGCACTAAATTACCACAAGCAGGTTTTGTTCACTCACTCTTTAACTGCAGCCTCATGTAGCACGGTGTGCAAACCCTAACGAAAGGCATTTGTACGCCAGGGGGGGTCGATACCCTGGTTTAACAGAGAGCAGCTTTGTAAAGGGAGAACAAGGCTAGTGCAGTGTGCTTTAGGGCTTTTACTTCCTATGGTCAGATCCAGATCTCTGTCACGCGTTAATGAAAGGCTGCTGTTCATTCATTCACCCAGGGTGGTCCAGTGGGATGGGACATCGTGGGATAAATCAGAGGGGACAGGCTGCATACGAGGTCCCTCCGCTTATCTGACGGTCCCGCTGGCAAAATCATACCATGAATATCACAAAACTTGGGAAGTCATACGGCTCTGTTTAGGTTTCATGCTGTTTGGGTGCAAGATGGAGTGGGCAAGAAAAGGGCTCTGCTTCTCAGGGAAATAGGGTGTCTTATATCAAGGGGCATCCACAGCCATTATGAAAGCTGTGTCCCTTTGGGCTACCATGAGGCCTTCTCTTTCTGGTGGGACATGTGAGTAGCTACCCTCCTGAGAAGCTGATGCTCCAGTGATTTTCATTTGGCCTCAAGAGGCTCTTAGAAGCATAACAGAAGTACATTTCTCAAATTTGAACACCTTAATGAAGTTTCAAATTTCAGAAATTTCTGTGCTCCCACCCGTGCGTTTCTCTGCAGAGAAGCATGCATTTGTTCTTCAAGACGTCACAAGCTAAGATCTTGGGACATGCTGTAAGGGACCACAACACTGATAGAATAGGAAGGAGAATGGGCACAGTGAGGCACAGCACAGGCTACTTGGGGATCACTCTGCAAACCCAAGTCCAGAAGACCTGGTACAAGAGAAATCTGATCCTCTTAATGTTTCTGGCTGTCAAGCTTCATCCAGCCATGATTTTCTACACGTCTAAACTCCACAAACTTTTTTGTGGAGACGTGAAAATGGTGTATTAATTTCAGTCTGCTCTTAATAGATTTACCTAAGCTAAAGTAACTCAAGACTCAATTATTAAAAATAAAAAAAATAAACTACCTTCATGCTGCAAGAAGAATCCACGCACTTGTGTAAGTTTAATGGAAATCTAGTTAAACTTCAATTAAAAAAATGTAGTTCTTTTTTTACGCAAGCCTTGCCTAGGAAAGGTGATGGGGACAGTTGGCTGATAGCCAGCTCAAGGAGTACCTGGCCATATGACTGCAGAGTTTTTTTGTGCATTCCTCCTCTTCCCTGCCAGCTGTCTATCCTGGCTGGGTACCAAGCTGCCTCCCTAAGCACACGTGAAGAGCAACACATGCTTCCAGCCCATCCTTCATGTGCTGTAGCTTCACTTGTCTCACAAAAGCCTCAAGAAACCTCCTCTTAACTTTTTTCCCTCTTCCTTGAAAAAACAAATAAAACCTCCAAAACCAGTTACCAAACAGAAACAAAGCGGAAACCCCAAACAGAAACATTGCCATGAACTAGATTACTTATACACTCAGAAGAATGAAATGCAAATACATACCCAGTGATTGCTCTGTACTTTTAGTTTCTATTTTCTCACCTTTTTGTTCTGACAAGAAATAGTGAGCATGTGACTGTAAGGTCAGGGTATCTCTAGTTACAGCAGAATCTAAGAAGCATTGTTCTGGTAAAATGACACCACATAGAAGCCACACTATATAAGAAGTGAAGGAGGCACATGATACAACGCATCCCAGACAGAGGTGTCCGTGCTAGTTAGTCTTAAATGATGATACTCCAGCTATAGGTCCTAAAGCAGATGTTAGCCCATGCTAAAGGCAGCACTGCAAACCAATTAGTGATAGCTGAAAGAGGCAACCCCACTACTACAGCTGACAAGCTTGGGTCGCTTGGGTCCCTACTCAGAGCTGGTCCCACCTGGTGTGTTGCAGGGGGATCACGAGCCTTGTAGATATCTAGGTTGGGCAGATAATGTGAATAGTACTATGCAGCACTGCTGACACAGCCACAGGGTAGGGAGGAGTCAGTAGGATATCATTACCCAAAAGTTTGGGAGGTTACTGTTTCCCCCTCACTCAGCACGGAGATCCTGCCAGTGCAGCACAAAAAGCAGCTGCTTTGATTTTTTGCAGGTGTCTTTACAAGATTTCCCATCACATCCCTTTCTCCTCTGTTTGGTTTGAATCCTCAGGCTATTGATTTTCACCTGGTTTCAAAGAACAGCAAAAAATCAGCATAGGTTCATTAAACATCTCAGGCTCCCTAGAAGCTTCATAAACTTTTCACTAAGCTGGCTAGAGCCTCAGCTTTCTATCAAAGTGCCTGAAAACAACTTGTCTGCTTTCCCATTTTATTAGGAGAGTCTTGCACAGCCCTAGCACTGCTATTGCAATGAGGACCTTTTGAAGCTGCTGCTTGGCATGTGTTTTCCGTTTATTTTCTAATAAAAAAGAATCATATGCACAAGGTTTTCTGAAAAGCAACTGTACTGGCACTCAGCCACAGGGGAAAAAAACTGCAAAAGTCCCTGATGCTTTCCATTAATGTTAAATTCAGACAGCTTTGTTTACAAATGGGACTGACCTCTTATTTAATTAACTTTTTAAAGGGATAAAATCTGGGAAAGTTTATTAGTCCACTGTGGCAAATACATTCTCCGAGCAACAAAAAGTCTCTGATCACCTTTACTTACCTCCAGACACTTCAGAAGTGGTTGAGTAGATGTTTTCCAGTTTTCAGTTAGTGGAGGGCTGATCATGGTTTATATATTGGATCCTGTTCCCATTAAAATTAACAACCAAATCCCCACCAATATCACTAGGAGTGAAAAAGGAGTGCTCAAAACCATGTGCTCCTATCAAAAATCTCAGCTTTTTTCACAAACATGGCCTGCTTAGAATATCCCTGACCCTGATAATCACATTTCCATAGCATGACCAAAGTAACAAAGTACAAGGATTTACCAAACCCCCTCAATTTACCTTTAATTTTTTTTTTTTCAAATCAAGTTTCTAATTATATTTGCACAAAATACCATAGGGTGTTTTGTAGAGGTATAACCAAAAGACAGCTACTCCATCAAATCACATATGCATTCCTAGAAGTGCTGGGAAGAATTTTTTCCCTAGGACAAACACTGAGCTGCCACAAAGTCCCAGCCCCAGGGAAGGTCTGGCTGGTGAGAAGCAGGATGAGCCCTAGAAGTCACAGGAACTATGGCTCTGCAGAACAACAAAGAGAAAGTTTAATTCCTTTTTGCAACAGGTTTCAGCAAAGGTCTGACCTTCTGTCTCCTGCATTGCATCCTGGTGCTCTCCTCTCATTATTAGGTTAATCACTGTTTATTTTGCAATTTTTCTTTTCCCTTTCTTAACCTTAAAACACTGGTCAAGAGTGAAGCAAACCCAGGCAGCAAGCTCACAGAGGCAGGGGCTTCAGGTCTACATCCAGGTCCACCCAAGCTGTGACTTGAAGCCCCTTCACCTCCCTCCGCACCAGACACAGCTTTATCTCTTGAAATCTCTCCTCCTCAGATTTCCTCCTGCCATTGTTTATAAAACTCTCCTTTGGCTTTGATGAAGAATGAAAACCAGACGTGCCAGTCCTGAGTTTTCCTGAGAAAAACTTCTATCATCATTTCCTGCCAACCCCAGTTGTTGCCTTATTAATGTGTAAGTATTTTGGGGGTACAGACTGCCTCAGTGGTAGTGGAGATTTAGATAGGAATTGTGGAGCAGGGATACAACATGCAACACAACAAGGATCTAGATAAGGAGAAAATTAGGGCTATCTATATTTGTACAAATATGTTTCTATGTACATATGGCTATTTCTGCAGAACTGAATACAGAGGGTATTTCAAAAAATGAAATTGTCCTGAAGGGAACAACATGGGAAGAAAATTAACAAAGAAGAAGGAGACAAAATTAAGAGATTTATAAAAGAAAGGGGGACCTCTAGAAATACATTGATGGGGTAGGCTGTAGTGAATTTAAATACCAGCATGCAATAAACTGCATGTAACAGGATCCCTGACCACAGCCCATCTCTGAGGGAGGTTTCAGGTCCACTTTCCAGGCCTATCTCTTTGACCTTGTCTCTGTCACATAAACGAACTGAAATGCACATATGTTTTTAAGTTTGTTTCTAAAATAACCAGACTGAAGCAGAAATACTGCACTGCCCACACTTGTCTCCCCCAGCCTTCCTCAGGGGAAAGAGCAGAGAAAAAACATGCATGTTAGTCACATCAGATGAAGGGCTACAGCTACAAGGATTTATACAAAACAGAGCAAAAAAATAATGTCTGCCCAGACCCAGCTGCAGGTGAACAGTGAGCTGTGGGAACAGGCAGTGATGGGGAGCCCTGGCTTCCTCACCCCCAGCTTTTTGCTGCTCCTCAAGGCATGCATCAGCCCTGTAAACATGCAAGAGATCACCAGGCACATTGGAGGGATGTGTCCACCTTCTCCAAAGAGCAGAGCTGCCCATGGGCACCAAGAGCATCCTACAAATGAATTGGTCAAGGGGCAAGGTATTGCTGCTCCAGCCTTTGCTATTTTTCCAGAGACCAAGGCAGACCATGTCCAAGGGACTCTGGTACCAAGGAGATGCCTTTGTCCTTCAGTGGATGCTGCTGCATCCCCAGAGGTGACCTGACAGGCTTCTTTCTAAAGAACAAGGGATTTGAACCATGGTTACTTCTAAATGTGGGTCCAGGAAGGAACAAGCATAAGCAGGGAATAAAGACGGGATGAAATCATCTGCTTCCAGGTGAAGGAGAAAAGAGTTAGCATAGCCTGCACACTTTCCATTTTGATTGATCCCAACAAAAGAAATTCAAGTTTCAAAACCAAAACATGAAGGAAATTGTCACCAAAAATTTAAATAAATAATAATTAAAAAAAAAAAAAAAAAAAAAGTTATCTAGTCTAAAAAGCTGTCCTTTACCTTATCTTATTCCATATTCAGGAGACACTGCAACAAGAGAGATTCATATTTTATTCCCAAGTTTATATACCAAGGGATAGGCTTGTGCTTTAGGAAAATAAGGAGAGCATACAGCTCTGGCAGCCTCGAACTTCTTATTCCTACTCTGTGCTGCAAAAAACCTCAAGGCAAATCCTATGTCCCAGCACCAATGATTCCCTGTAGTTCCTGTGCATATTCCTCATGTTGCTGCAAATACATTACCACCTACAAAAGCCAACCATGACTGCATCTACATGCACTTGTCTCCCTTCTATCCTAACCACTGAGACCTGCAGAGCCTTTTTCTTTCACAAGGCTGTTTGTTCCTTGAAAATCTAGTCTGGATGGTCTCTCTGGGAAAAGAAGGACATTTTACACCCATGTATACAATAAGCAGAACAACATACCTGAAATGGCAGCTTGTTTTTTTCATGAAAGTAAATTTTCATCATATTCAGACGTGGATTATCTAACAATTGTGATGTTCACAAAATGATTTCCTCATTTCTCACTTTGGAGACTTGGCGATTTTCAGGAAGATCTGTCTGAAAGAGATCATCAAATTGGTAGGAGAACCCAAACCATCTGGTCTAAAATGTCACCTATTGAGGCTACAATTAAGATTTAAAGTACTTCTGTTAATAAAGTAAGCTAGAAAAACTTATTTTCCCTTTTGGAGAATTGTATTTGTTTTCTGACCACAACAGTACTGGTTATTACTCGTTGAATTGCTTATAGGGTCAACATCGGCAGAGCCTATGTAGCTTTTTCTTTTTTAAAGCGGTTCAAAATCTTGGGATCTAGTGCTTTAAAGGTGTTTTGACAAAACAGAAAAAATTGACTCTGAAAAAAATTTAAAAAGCTCAAATTTTTAATGTCTCTTCAAATCGTGTTTTAAACATTTAATAAGATTTTTAAGTTATAAACCTACCCTAGGGCCACCATTAATCCCTTATGGCTATGAGAGATACCAAGTAACCTATGAAGGCAGGAAGAGAACATTTCGTCCTTTGTTTCCTACCTATTATAGTTTACTAAAACAAATACAAAAGACTTTAAAAATCATCATATAAAAAGAAATTCCTTCAAGCTCCCCTTTCTTGTTATGACAGGCATGATTTACTCCAAGTTCTAGCCCCAGCTCTGCCCTGACTTTTTTCCAGTCTTACGCAAATGAAGAATTGTTCATTTCCCTCCTCATAATCCCAGGTTGGATCACTACCATTTGATTTGCAGAGATGCTACACAATACCTTGGAAAGAGACAGAACATTGTGCTGCCTCATTGCACAAGATAACATGAGGTATGGAAAAATGGAAGGGTGAGCATGTCAAAAACGTCAGCTATTTGGGCATAAGCTTGAGTAAATCTGACGATGGAGTCCAAATGGGTAAGGTGGTGCCAAAGACAAGTAATGGGCTGGTAAGGCTTGACAGAATATTATAAGAGTGTTATGCAATACTTGGGGAGATTTCTCAACCTGCCACTGTAGATGTGAACGTCAAAAATTCAGTGGCAATATGGGAAAAGCAAAGTAGATGATGAACAATAATATTGTTTACTTCCACTGCAAAGCAGACAAAAAGAATGGCCATTGCAAATTGAGAGGGTAGTGAGGAAAAAAAAAATCACCCTGTGGTCAGAGTGCATCACCTTGGTACTAAATAGGGAATAAAGTATGTAATGCAACTTTAAATCCAGCCCCAAAACCTCTGTTCATAATCCACAGATATTCAAGTGGGATTTTGCTTCCTGCAGCAGCACAGCTCTGTCCCCCCCAGTGCTGCCCAGCTGCCAAGGTGCTTCCCTTCTGGCATGCCACCTCCAGGAAAAGGACTAGCCCAGGCCAAGCTGAGCTTATCTGGCCTTTTAAAGCACTCTGTCACACTTGAAAAAGCATACAGGCAGAGTAAAACTCATCAATGGGATGCTTTAAATCCTGCTCTTCTAAATTCCCTGTTCCCGTGCAGGGAAAGCATCACCTGCTCTCAGGTGGCACCAGCAAGGCCCACAGTGCTGTCTATTTTTACAACAGTCACAGGAAATACCTGCAAGCAAAGAAAGCAGCAGGCTGTTAGACTTTACCTTCAGGGCTCTCTTTTACAAGTGAATAGTTTCCTCTTCCTGATGTTGGTGCTGGCCCAAGTGAGATGTACTTCAGAGGAAGAGCTGCCCCAGTAGGGATTTGAAGCTGGAAGTGCTGCGGTCAAGCAGGGACTGGCAACTTTGGGACTTTCATCTCCAAACCTGTGTTGCCTTTTGAACAACACAAGATAGGGGCAAGAAACTACAAGTGCCTGTTCCCTGCTGTTTTGTCTCAAGACCATTTGCCAGATGGTGTGCAATGGAAAATCATTGTGCATTTTGCGTGCTGTCCCAACTGCGTGAAAGTGCCAGTGCAGCTCTGATGCAATTAGTCAGATGTGTCAGCTTGTTCCTGGAGGCAAGGAAAGAAGCAAGGTGTCAGCAAGGGTCTTAAAGCAGGTAACACAGAAAACAGCTGTTTATCCAGCACAAGGAAGTAAAATGATCTTTCATCAGAGCTGAGCTAAGATCTCATCCTCAACCCTGAGGTGGACTCAAAGGAACCGTGTGAGGTTACACATCTGGTAAGCAAGGGAGATAGCTGGAAAAGCAGTGGTGTACCAAGTTAAGGTAAGGTTGGCCAAGGCCTGTATTATTAGGAGACAAGAGAAATCTCATCTTTTGGAACATATTGAGGTCTGGTGGTGCTTCTCACCCAGTTCCAAGAGTCTGGCTTGAAGTAAGGGACTCACATGGGGGCATGGACCTCTCAGTGAATCACTCACACCCAATCAGGAAGAAAAAAAACCCAACCCCCCTAAACACCTCAATTGCTAGACACAAACAGTATCATGATTAAGGGTTGGACTTGATGATCTCAGAGATCCTTTCCAACCTGGCTGATTCTGTGACTCTGTGATTCAGAACCACAAATCAGAAAACTCTCTCAAGATACTACCATGGTGGCTACCTCTCTTTAGTGTGAAGAAGAAAGCTGAAACAGAGGGAGCCCATCAGGGCTCTGTATGGGAGAGAGGCTGTGAATACATGGCCACTTCTCCTTGGACCACTCCTTCTGGCACCACTTCCTCAGAGGAATGCACGGGGTATTTTCCGCCAGGATCAGGTAGATGGCATACTGGAAATCATCAAGACAGGGCTTAGATTTTCAGGCTGCCAAAGGAAAGGGCTTTCTATTGGATAGGATCAAATGGCAGGCCAGACTAAATGAGGTGAGATATGAGGACACTTACTCAGGGCCAAAGGTTAATGCCTGCCCACATGACAAGGGTCGGTATCTGAGGAATCTAGAGGCCAGTGTGCAGCTACTAACCTTTGCCCGGAGATCCGACACTCAGTGCTCACCCGCTCCAGGGCTGTGCATGTGCCATAGAAGAGAAATTGAGATACTGTTGCTAGAAGAAAATGATAACATCAGTAAACAGAATGGGGAGGGGAGCAGGGATTAAATAAGCCGGCTTCTGGCTTGATTCGTTTCGAGCCCGGCTAACACTGAACTCGAGCATGAGGAATGTGCCCAAAAGACATCAGGCTCATGAGCCAGAGCCTATGTAAATAACACCAGCAAAGGGCTGGAGGATTACCTTTCCAAAGGATTAGGAGGATTACCTATTCAAATGGAGCATCTCCTTCCCTCTCCGGACAACTCCTGGTCCTCCACAGGGCTTTTCAGGCCACCAGTAGCACTCCCTGGAGGCTAACAGAGGGACTCAGCACCTGAAATGGACCCTGAAAGGAAAAAAGGGCACATTTTAGGGTGCCGTACTGCTCGTACTGGCCACCCTCTCGTTGTGCCACGGGACAGATGGCAGTGTAGACATCCCAGCTAATTTTGTCTCTGGTGTAGTGGGACACTGCTCCTTCTCCTCTCCCTCCCTCAGTAAGCTCTCCCTCAGCATGGCCTCTGGTACAGCCTCCACCACGGGCAAGTTTGGCTATCACAGTCCCAACAAGAGAAGGGTGGAACTGCAGAGCAGGCACTGGCTGCTGGCACCCACCCTGGCAGAGCACCCCGGGGGCACCCCACAACACCCAGGTGAGCAGCAGTCTGTGTTCGAGGTGACACCAAAACCCTGGGCCCTGCGCCGGCTCCCAGGTGGCAGAGGAGGGGCTGACGGGGATGGACCGGGCTGGCCATGGCAGGGCCCTTAAGGAAGCCCCCACATCTCCTGACGGTGAGAGCGCAGCTCTACAGCTGCTGGAAGCAGTGGGAGGATAATCCGGAGCAGCTGCTGGCATTCCTCTTGTTCCCTAGGAGCGACCGAAACTCAGAAGAGGACAGACTTTGCAGCGTTACTAGGAGCAATGAAACAGCATCAGGGATACCTAGGAATTTCCCTTTTATCGCAGCTGCAGCCGCAGCGGGTTTATAGGAAGCAGAAGGGATAAGCGGCTCAGCCGTCAAGTATTTTCCCAATTCTCGTCGCAGGCACAAGTGGTGGGCACATTTTCTCCTCGTCCTCATACTGTCTCTAAGGAGCCAGCAGAAATACCATACCAGTGCTGGAAAAGTGGGGAAAGATGAGATTTTTTGGAGGTCAGGCACTGCTTGCTGAGTCTTGATTCATTAAAAGTGTACATGTATTATACTCTTATTACCATCACGCTGTAAATCAGATACAATTTGCAAGCAAAAATTTGCACCTTCAAAGAAAGACTTAACAAGTCTTTCCTCAGCAGAAGCAAAAAACATTTAAATAAACAAGAGCATGTCATTTAAGTGTTTCATTGTTTGCAAAGTAGTTTACATGCACCAGTGGGAGCTAGGGTAAAAAAAGTGTTTGCATAGAAACTGCTAAGAGGGCCTGTTATATCACACTTCCCAACAAAGCCCAGGCTGTTATCCTGGCTATGGTCAGCCTTGTTGTGCAACAGACATGATCAAAGGCAAAAATCACAAACACTTCCATATGAGAAATCCCTTGGCCACGAAGAGAGGGAATTGCACTGGTGGTATAAGGTACCACTCATCTCATTGGGTGTCCTTGAGAACTATACCATGATATATGTAATGATAATTGGAATCTGAGAGTAAAGAATAAGAAGATGATACAGCACCAAGAAGAAGCAAGAAGAAAAAATCCCCAACCCTCACGTTGTTTATAGTACCCCTACAAAACACTACACTGATCATATTTCTTAGAGTTAAAAAGTGAAACTGGAAGCTATCCTTGATATATATTAGTTCACCATACTTAATATTAAAAAAAAAAAAAAAGGAAAATAAATACTAATTGTGACATATGCTACTAAAATATCTAAGCTAAATAGTTGAAAATAAATATTATAAATAGATATTCCACATGCACAGCAGACACATGCTACTTTATGTGCTTTATTAAAGGACCCGGCTGAAAATATGCAGGCTGTAAGACCGTGTTTTAAGAAATTTTAACTAAAAACACATGCCGAGTATACATTCTTGCAGATAATTACACATAGAGCAGAGCACGGCTCACACAGACAATAGAAACAGTGAAGAAACAAGCACTTTTTATCTAATAGAGAAACACATGTCTACAAATGTACTTCCTATTGTCCTTTTTAAAAAAACTAATTTTGGAGCACTACAGGTCACCAACCTCTTGAATCTCACTAATCTAATCTATGCCCCAGGTTTACTACAACTAATCTAATCCAAACACTCAGATTTACAAGATCCAGGAGAATACTATTTCTAACATCTTGCCGTGTCCCAAACAACAGTTCCAAAAAAAAACCCAAAAAAACCCCAAAAAACAAACCAAAACAAAAAAAAAAAAAAGAAAAAAACAAAAACAAACAAAAACAACAAAAAAACAAAAAACAAAACAAAAACCAAGCAAACAAACAAAAAAAAACCAAAAAAAAAAAAAGGGGGGGGAAGGTGGGGGATAGGAGGGGGGGAGAGGGCAACCCAAAAATCTCAGAGAAAACAGAAACAACTCTTTCTCATTCACATCTTTTATCTCCCAAGCATTGGGGAGGCTATATTTAAAGGCTTTGCACATTTTCTCCTGTTCCCAGGATATCCACCAATTTGAGATTAAGTGAGTAAAAGGGTGACCTCTTTATTTTAAAGGATTCCTGACAGGTCTTGTTCAGGTAAGGAGGCTATTAAGTACTTTCTTTACTCAAGATTTCAGTGAGTTTTTAAAAGTAAGGAACCTCAGATGTCTGATCTACTTTTCCTGTAATCTAATCTTGTATCTAATATTTCTTTACATTTTTAATCTATATTCTTTGTGCTTGTATAAGGGGGAGAGCCATAATGACATACCCACATTTAAGTAGAAGATGCTGCATTTCAAACTCCTACTCTTTACTTGTCTGAGATGACTGACCTAGCTAGAAAACTCCATGCCATTGAACCAGGGATCATGACCTTACCTTGCTTTTAAAGCCGTTTTTGTGTGCTTTACAAGCTTTGCTACAGACGGCAAACTTGTGACAAATAGGATGGTAATTCTCATTACTTGCTAGTTAGGCCAGGCTGAAACCTCATTGTTTTTGTTTCCTAGAGAAACAACTGAGATCACATCTGCATTTTATAAAAGCTCCTGAATAGCTGCTGATCAACAACAACCAGCAGCCAAAGCTTTGCACTGTTTTGCAATTGGAGTTTACTAGATATTTTATCCTTATAAAAGCCTGAGTAACTCATTTAAGCTCTGCAACCAAGAACTGCCCTCCCCTGAACACCTAGCAGAAATGGTTACTAACAAGAATTATTCACAAAGGGCTCCGGACTGCTTCCTTTGTTCTTTAAAGGATCCCATTGTCAGCTCAAAATCCACCAGTATTTCTGTCTGGTGTGAAATAAGGCTATTCTGAGTTAGTAGCTCAAATGTAAATGGGGAAAAAAGAACCCACCACATTTTCCTGTCTGTTTTCTGGGGTTTAATAGAAAATCTTCAAAGGCACTAAAACAGTAGGGAAAGGAGCTGAAACCTCTGTGGAATTAAAAAGTCGCATGTGTAAAAAGTGTTCTTGGTATTTGGTGTCAGTTAAGGCACGGGGGTGGGGGGAAGGACTTGTAAAACACTGCCTCTCTCCAATTTCTCTGACAAGAACATTGGCTGAATTTTGTAAGGACCAGTCTAGCAGTGAATCTAGGAAAGTAGTGATATTTTCCCTTTACTCCATGGTCTGTCTGTCATGCCAACCCCACTGAGTGCTGGGGGATGGTGCCCATAGCAGGGTAGGGGTGCCTGAGGCTGCCTGGCTGGGTGATGGACCACTTTGCCCACCTCCTAGAAGCAAGAATCGTTCTCCTTCTCAAGCTCTTTTCTGTGAATTGTGGCAAGTCTATCAATTCCTCCTTCCCAGTTGTCATTGAGGGCTATCATGTATCAGGCTAGCCTGCCAAAGAGGCTTCTTGCACTTGCTCACTTGCCCAGGACAGGCACTGCAGACACAGTCTTGCTTTGCTTAGCTTGGAATCACGCGCAGCTCAGGGCACACATTGCTCTGATGCCAGAGCACATGAGTGTGCTGGATGTGCTCTGAGTCTGAAGCAAATGAGTGAGCTGTGCCCTGCCATAAAACTCCCCACAAGCTGCTGGACTGACCCTGGCAAGCTGATGGATTGGGAGAAATTATGGAAAAGTGGGTTCTGGGGTGTTCTTGGAGCATGGGACCTCAGGTGTAGGAATAAGTCACTTGAATGCAGGGCCTCTTCATGGGATACTAGAACATGGCTGGAACTGGAGTGGTGTCTGAACGCCCTCTGCCACATCAGACTCTCCCCTACTCACCCCATTTCCACCTCTCTCCGTGGTTTTGTTACCTCTGTTGGAAATACTGCAGAACAAAGTCCTATACCTCAGAGATGCAGCAGATGGTTCCATATGCTGGCATTGACTTGTTCTCCTATAAACACAGTCTGCTTAGGCACAGTTGGCAAGGAAAGGAGAGATTAGAGCTTCTCCTGCAGCAAGACAATGGTAGCCAGTTAAATGGGAGGCATAGAGGAGGACACTGTGTTCCCTTCCTCCACATGACTTGCAAATACCTGTACACACAGGTACTCATAGCTTACAATAACATGTGGGGTCTAGCAGGATCAGGCTGCTCACAACAACTACAGCCAGCCTGTAGTTTGCCCAAGCTCCACTCCCTGAAATGGCCTTGGCCAAATTCAGGCCACCTTCCAATAAGCATTTTACACCACAGCATGCTACATTTGTCCTGCAGAATGTCCTATCTCATAATTTTTGAGCAGGGTTGAATTGGGCTTGCACTTAGTCATGGGCTTCTTGGCACGTTCCTGTCAGTAAACGTAGCAATTTTCCTATTGCCACTGGAGACCCTCACAGACATTTCATCTGTAATGCTGAAAGGTTCTCTGGGTAGAGTGTTCTTCAGGTAGGTCCCCAGCCTTAACAGCCATTAAGCATGCAAACTAATGAACACCTATTGATTTCAAGGACTATGCAAAGATAAGTTATCATGATGGATCCATTAACCTTCCTCTTGTAATTGTGTAACTTCTTCAACGATTATGCACAGAAAGGCAAGTAGAGCATTAGAAGAGATAAAACAATAATCTGCCAGGCAAAGGACGTGTTTATGGCTGAGGAATAATGTTCTTTGAGGGTTTAATTTCAGGTTGATCTGGGAAGACATAGACTACCATACACTTCAAAATCAAATGGGGAGAACCCAACATAGACACAGTTGCAGGACACGAAACCTTCTGGCTCAGAACATCTCTGCAGAGGGATGTAGAGACATAGCCCTGAGTGTTTTACGAAGGTCAGAAAGGACAATAAGAGCCATGGGTTTAATTTCATAAAGGGCATTGCCTCCTAATGGGATATCAGTGATAGGAAATACTTATATTTTTCCCACTGTGGAGGAGAACCAAACTGCGAGGATCCTGATCCCAACCACTGTAATTTGGGACTCATGCTAAGGCAGAGGAACTCTTTACCACTGTCCTGTCTGGAATTTTCTTCATTCCTTCCTTGCACCTACAGCAGTGGTTTTCAACCTGTGGTCTACAGCCTTTGGAAAGGAGAAGTGGAAACTGTCCCCAGAGGACACACAGTGTCCCCGGTAACCCCGAATTTGAGGGTTTAAAAAGGGCTTTACACCTCTGTGGGAAAAATGCCAAGACTTGCAGCCCTGAAACATGGGAAGCCCGTGCCTTGCAGCCGGGGGCAAAGCAGGGCAGACACCTCAGCTGCCGAGGCCTGGACCCCTCACCAGCAGCTCCGGGCAGCGCGGCCCCGAGGGGGATCCCAGGCAGCGGGCAGGACCCTACCCCCCTCCCTCCCCTCCTTCCAGAGTGCAGGACGCCCACCGTCCCGCTTTGGGTTTCACACAAGAAGCCTTTGCACTGCAAAAGCTCCCGGGGGGGGTCTCGACGGGGCCGGCGCGGGGGTCGGCGGGGCCGTGTCGGGGCGGGGCTCGGGGCGGTGCGCGGCGGGGCGCGGAGCGGGGCCTCCACCGGCACACGTGGCTCAGCCCCCCAAAAAGGCACTCCCCGCCGGCGGGAGCGGGCAGTTCGTACCTCGGCCCCTGCAGAGACACCGTCGGTCCGGTCGGGTCCGTCGGTGGGTGCCGGTGCCGGTACCGGTGCGCAGGGGCTGCGGTTGTCTGCGGAGAGGCGGTTCCCGCCCCTGCCGGAGGCAGCCCCGGGTTCGGGGCGGCCCTACCTGCCGGCACTATGAACCTGACAGCCGAGAACCACCGCGTCCCGCTGAGCGACGGGAACAGCATCCCGCTGCTGGGGCTGGGCACCTACGCCGACCCCCAGAAAGTAAGTCCGGGAGCCCCGCACCGCCCCGCACCGCCGGCCGGAGGGGGCAGGTGGCGGCCGCTCTCTTTGCAGACTCCTGTGCCGGGACTGCCCGCCTATTCCCGCCTCCTCTCCTTCCCTCCCGGCTATTCCACTTTTCATTATTTTCTCCGTGCAAAGTTACAGCCCGAGCTCTCCCGTGAGCAGTACGGGGCAGACCGCGGCGCGCAAAGGAGGAAAAGGTGGGGGGGGGAAAAAAAAATTTCGCCCCTCTTGCGGTGTGCTGCTCACCGCTCCGCTCCGCGCCGGTGAGCGCACGGGAAAGGGGCGCGGGGGGTCCGGGACCCCCTCTGCCCCGAGGGACGAGGGTCGGCGCGGTCACCGGGAAAGGGATGTGACACCCGGCAAGTGCCCTGAAGCCCCCGGTCCCGGGGGGAGCTATGCCTCTGGGACCCCCCGACCCGGACCCGCCGTCCCCCCTGCGCCGGGTTCAGATAAGATAAGGAATCTCGGACCATCGCGTAGCTAGCCCCGATACTTTCCAAGGAATGTTCCTAAAGCAAAGGTCCAAATTCCTGCATCCTGAATTCCCGCGGCTCCCACAGCTGACTGCCAGCGACCAAACCACTCTCAAATACCCTGCATCCTTGGGTTTTGCGTGTCCCGGGCAGGCATGCCATCCCATCCCATCCCATCCCACCAAATTGCTGCTGCATGGAGGCTGTGGAAGTACACCTGATGCTTCTCTCCTCTATGCACCTGAGAACTCAAAGGCAGCTGGCTGCTTGCTGCTGCCTTTCACTCTCTGAAGCTGCCAGATCTTTCAACAGTTCTTTTTGTTTGTTTGAAGAGTGGGAAAAGAGAAATCGTGGCCAAAATCCTTCTTGTGTAATAGGAACAGAGTTGAGATGCAATATTAGGTGTATGACTCTGCATACCACAAGGTATTTTTAGACACCTTTTTAAAGACAATTCTTGATTAAAATAATTTACCAAACACTAATTGGACTGTAATATATTAATAGGTATAGCAGAAGATCTCTGATAAACGTTGCTGTGGGCAGCACATGAGCGATGCATCAAGGGTGTCAGAAATTCCCAGGGCTGCAGATACCCCTGCTTAACAATGCTGGTTTACATGGGCAGAATTAGTGGGAATCTGCAATTTCAGAGGCTGGGCACCGTCCCCCACATCCCTTGAGTTTCTGTAGATATTTTCAGCTAGTGCCTTCTTTGAGTAACGGTGACACAAAATTAAGCTCTGGGAGAGGAGTTCTAATGTACCAAACCTGAGCCTTGCATAATTCAGTGACAAAGTAGCTCTGAGCAAACTTGAAGCGTCTCTTCCCAAACTCGCCTATCATACCCCCAAACCTCGATTTGCAATTTTACAGTAGTTTTAAATTGAGAAAAACGAGGCTTGCAGCAGAAGGGGTGCCCCTGCGTCCCTGCCGGCAGCCTGGACGGGCCGTGGCCCGATGCTGTGGCATTAGCCAGGGTCAGGCAGGGAGCCCAGAGCCGCAGGTTAATCCACCGGAGCTGAGAGAAGGAGCAAGTGGGATTTCCCTTTCGAGGCAGCTTCTCGGCAATGAGATAACCCTGCTAAGAATTTGTTTTGCAAAAATTCTAATGTCCCAAACTCAGCACAGCATCAGTCCTGTTCTTTCTCCTCCTCCAGCCTTGCACATCCCTGCTGCCTCCTTTGTCCTCCCACCGGCTGAGGTGGACAGCGAGCTTTTCCATGGAGTTCAATCGGCCAAAACGAATCATTTTTAGCTAGAGCTATATTTCAGCCGAATCAGCTCCGGGCAGTGTTTTTTTTTTTGCTTTTCACGTGTACCTCATTTGTTTTCCGGTGAGAGGAAAGGGGGGACAGCAGGACGATGCAGGCAGGGCTTTGCTATGGCAACTCCAATTTAGAGTAACTACAGCTGCTGCGTAACTGCACCCTCAGTGGGAATGGGTGCATGTACCCAACCATCCGTTCTCCCTCCCCCTGCATTTGTAGGAGTTTGATTTTCTGAGCTTTCTCCTTTCTACATAATAAACATGTTGGAAAGTTATAGGTGGGAGGAGGCGCCGAGAAAAGGAAGAGAAAACGGCACTGATAAGGCACTTGCAAAAGTCTCCTTTTTTTGCAGCAGACCAGGTGAAGCACTGTGTGTTTATCTGGAGGACCTGCTCTGAAGCTTTACACACTGGGATTAGGACTACACATTTTAGTCAGGGAATATGGGATTTGTTGCAGAATTGTTTGCAGCTACTGGTCGGCGATGGGGCAGGACGTTTAAGTAGGTCCCAGTTTAAAGCTTGCCCATCTCCAAAAGGCTGCTTTGCTGATAAAGAGGACGGCGGGGTGGGGGTGTGTGCTTCTGTCAACACCTTGCTGTGGCAGCGAAGTGCTGCTTAGCTGGGACAAACTGCCCTGCCGAGTGCTGACTTGTTCCTGGCCCAACTTCCACCAGGATGCCTTGCAAGGTTCCTGTTCCTCCTGCCTAGAGAGCTGAGAGGCTTCGTGGCAACTCAGGACTGTTTCAAGGTTTATCTTAACGAGCGAGATTATAAACTAGAGCACTGACACATTTCCCTTAAAATGCTTAGCTGTAGCCCTTTTTGCCTGAATTGCTTAAGCAGCAGCATCTGAGCTCCCCAACCTCCAGGGGTGGGGGCAGGCAGCTGGTGGTAGCAACGCTGCCAGCCGTCCCCAGCATGCTATTTCTGCTTATGAGTCAGATCTCCACGACTTCTAGTCATCTTGTGCTTTGATATAAAATACAGAGCCATTCATTTGTCAGATTATTCATCTTGCTCTTGTAGACAGATTTTTTTTTTTTTTTTTTTTTTTTTCTCCCTCAAAGGTTATTCACCCTGGCACCTCTATGTCAGAGCAGCTTGTCCAAAACAAATCTGTTTTCTCCATCTTGCACTATAGCCCAGTAGCTCATAATGAGCCTGGATTGTTCTTCCTGCAGTGCAGGAATACACTCACTGGTTAAGCAAACCAGGCAGATCTAGTTAACCAGGGAGTGGGGAAATCTGCTTCTCCGGACTGTTACAAGAAAACAGAGGCAGGGGGCCAGCTTTCATGTTTTGGGCTTTGTCTGGGTAAACAGCACAGCAGAACTTCAGAACTGAAATGTGTCAGCAGCTCGCCTTGCTTGTCTTAAATAGTTTAATTGTTTTCCAAAAGACAACTCTGGGAGATAAATCATGTTTCTCTAGTTGTGAAACATCAAACAAAAAATAAATCTGTTGACTGAAAATTGGTCCCCTGTACAAGTTTACTGACTCAACGCAGTACATCACTCAACCAGAGAAGAACTTTGACTGCTGTGGAAAAGGTCTATTTGGTAATCAGATTAATTTTAATTGATTCCCCCTAGATGTAGGAAAGCTTTTCTTCTGACTGGATACAGGTCAGGAGGACAAAAAAATCAGCTAATTCTTTGAGACTGAAAACACTGGTAATGCAATGTTGGTGATTTCTTCTTGCTTTACTCTCCTAACACAGCAAGAATGTGCAATTAATCCATTTGCTATCAGCTCTTCTGCTAGCAGAAAGAAAGGAAACTTCACTGGGTCAAAGAAGTAGTGATAAATTTGGGTTATTTATCAAGTAAAGGTCTTAGAATTGTTTCTTGCTCTTTTAATATTTTTTTCTATGTATTTTTTAGGCAATAGAACAATACTATAACTAAAAAGCTTAGTTTGCTTTTTGGTGCAGATGTCAGTACATTTAAGTTGGTTTTGCTTTCTCCTTCACATCAGGAAGGAAATGTCTAAGTTGTATTAGATTCTTAACTACATAAATTAGGAGGTTCATCGCAGCAAGGATGGACTCAAGTGAAAGACTGAAAATCTCAGTCACCGACTCCTTCTCCTGTTCTCTCTTCCCCAAATATTCCCTCACTTCATGAGTCTGGGAGGGAAGCACAGCAGGAACAGAGAATCTGGACTATCGATACCTTCTAGATAGTTTTAAAGTTTGAGGCAAATTCTGCCTCTGTGGATCATCCTGGCAAAGCCCTGCTGACAGGGCTCCAGCAGATGCTCCGTGTCCAGCTTTCCCTCCCTGAGGGCCCCTGAGCCGTTGACCCAGTTCTCCGGGGTATTGAATGGATGCTGGGGAGGGGGAAGGAGGGAGAAGGCAGCTCCACAGGGAGGGTGGAGGAGGACAGTTCCCTTGATTGAGCCTGTGGCATTACCCCATGCCACAGCAGAGCCAGATTAGTCCCTCAGGCTTCCATCACCTCCCAGTACTAATGCTCAGCTCACAGCTCAGTCTGGCAAGAGGTACCGGTACTCATTTGGAAGGAGACAGGGTGCAGGGACGAGCAGACTTAGAGGGGAAAGGTGCTAAAAACACTCCTAAATCCTGGAAATCCTATGCCTCGTTAAAAGCACACTTACGCCTGCTTCACTTTATAACTCACTCCTGTCAACACAGCTAAGATCATCAGTCCAGTGCCTCCACATAAATACTTGCTGTCTCCCTAGAAGGTCAAGGGGCCTTGGCTGCAGCTCTTCTCCTGCCTTCCTGTTTTGACTGAGGGAGGAGAGGGCTTGGAGGGAAGGTGGTGGCAACCGCACTGTATACAAACGCTGCTTCTGAAACATAAGATTGGGCAAAGGACTCAAGAATAGCACCGGGTGAGGGTTTTGGGCGAGTTGCAACTTTGCTAAAAATGAGGGTCTGAGGTAGCCAAATCCATTCATAAATTGGAAGCAGTTTTGTGGAATGTTTTCAGGCAAAACAAATGGTGAAGCATTTCATTTTGGGCACTGGCAGTACAAGCTGAGGAATCAAAGGATTGTTAAAGCAGTTGGAGGTAGCAGTTGCCTTTCCCTGAATAGCCTGCTGGTGAGGGAATCCACATGGGCGGTGGGAAACCAGATTCAGTCCTCCTCTCTGCCTCTGGGGATTAAACTCATATCGCACAGCGCAGGGAAATAATGTGATTATGGGGATATGTGATAGCTAGAGAGAGGCAAGAAGAAACACGTACAGGCTGGAGCGGGAGGAGCACCCTCCTCATGGGAAAGCATGCTGCCCACCAGCCCCACAGTTTTGGATGCTGAAGAACTTAGTATGGCATCTGGCCGGGAGGATAGAGACCCATTTCCCCAAATCTCTAACGACCACAAAGTAACCCTTGTGAGTGCCCAGACAGTCTGGGTTTTGTTTAAGAAGAAATTGCTGGTTTGAATCAAGGAGAGGAAAAGTTCATCCAGGGCTCCCGTATCCAATCTGACTGACCAAGTGAAAAAACCTGTTCCGGATAAGTAAAAACACTGTTTTGGCACCCTGAATTACTTTTTACACCCAAGCTAGAAGCTGAACAGAGTAACTTTTCGTTGTATGGGACTAACAGCCCCTTTGTGCTGTCATAGACCCTTTTAGCCAAAGAGCTCCTCGTACAAGGACTTGTAGACATGAACTATTTCCACCACTCTTAATGCTGCAGGCTGCCTGCCTTGTTGCTGTCGTAGCCTACCTTTATGTCAAAAGAGGTAATAAGTGGCCTGTCCCCCTAATGAAATCTGTATCTCTGAGCTGTAATGCATGGGTGAGGGGGATGTTACACACAATTTAATTCCTCCTGGCCATCACATGCTTCTGAACATGATCAGATGGAGAGAGATATGATTTCAGGAGACTTGTAGAGACCTGGCCTGAACCAAAGCCATGAAATGGGTTGTGTAAAGTCCCAGGCAGGAAGGACACCTGAGAGACGTCTCTGGAGAAAGGACTGAAGCTTCAAGGCATCTACTTCTTGATCTCTTTCCTAAAAATTTTTGCTCCTCTGACTCAGACAACTGTCTCCTGAGGTAAACCTCCCACTTGGCTTCTAGATTTTTTTCTGGAAAGAGATAAGAGAGGCAGTGGCAAGAGCAGGAACTGCCCTAACATGCAAGTGTCCTTACAGCCTTAACTTAGTTCCCACGATGTGCTATTGTAATAAATATATAGAGAAAATTCCCCAGTACTTTTAAGGTGAACAATTACCCACAAAGATGTGTTTAAACTCAGCGAGTTCTGAGTCTGACGTTAACTCCATCATGAAATGATCTTTGTAAACCTACATGAAATCACCACAGATGTAGGCCAGGGAGATATTTGTCTATGGAGCCTCATATTTATGCCCTGAGATTAAGAAACAAAGAAAGTTCCCCAAATGAATTTGTTTTTTAAAGCTGTTGGGCCATATCCCTTGACCACCGTTTCCAAAGAACATTTTGTCTCTTACAGTCCCTTTTGGTAAAAACCACCGTCTTTCTCCAGCCATTTGCTTTTTAAGCAGCAGTATTATCTCATGAGGTACTAATTCTTCTTTGGAGAAGCAGAGCCACAGCTGGGGTTGGGATTTCTGAGATGTTTCTGAGGGTAGCCTTATGTTTCCATGTTCTCTGAGAACATGCTATACCCAAACCCCTAAACCAAGATCTGTGCATTTGACTCAAGGGCAGAAGGGAAGGAGATACATTACTGCAGCCTGGGAAGAGAACTATGCATCTTGGAGGGCTCTTTGCCTGCCTGTCATTGAACTCTTAGCCTAGTCTTCACACTGAATGATATTTATCTGGAAACCATATATCTGTAGCCAGATCACTGAGTGACAAAATCGTGACTCAGTTAGTTTCACGCTTGGACAAACTGCAGATGGGATGCCTTCCTGTGGTGGCTGGTATCCTGGTGTTGAGTGATGCTCTTGTTACTCAGTCTCAGATTTTACTCTTTGTTTCTTGACTAGAAACTGACAAGACCCAGTTGTCAAGGGTGGATAAAGGCAGGATTTCTCAGTATTTGGTCCACAGATGCCTTGAGAAGGTGCAGTAGCAGGCATCAGCACAATGTGGCTCTCGGGCAGGAGTGTGGCTACTCACCAGAAACCCGATCAAAAGCACTATCAGTTAAAAAATACAGGAGAAGGCTTCTGCCTGAGGATTCAAGAAACTGCCACAGCTCTGGGCTGTGGCATTGTCTTAATGCATCCCTGCAGTTTGCTACAAAGATGGCAAATATGCCAGAGGATGAGGAATGAACAGATGAACTCTTAAGATTCCACTTTCATAGATCAGGCTTCTCATAGCAAATAGGTGAGGGTACAGAGAAGTAGCATGGACTAAAGCTAAAAGGTCTTGGGCAAATCCTGTTTTCACCGAAGATTTCTGCTAAAAATTTAATATTGTATGACACATTTAAAGTTGCCTGTCATATATGCTTTATAGCATATTTATGGCAAGTGAAAAAAGCCAGTTTATCTTACATTCACTTTTTCTCCTCTGCCATACAATTTTTCTGTGCTGCCACTGAAAGACCCTGTCTACATTTCTGTGATGTCAACATGTTGTCTCCTTGGTGTTCAGCCATGACCTCTCCTGCCCTGCCTGCAACCACTTCGTGATGCCTCAATACCTGCTGGCTCCCTGTAGTCTCATGTTATACAATGGAACATTTTTGGCTTGCATAAATGCAAGATTGCATCGGTATCTCATTAAGAAAACAAAATTGAGGAACCTAATTAGAAAAAAACAGGTAATCAGAAAAGGAAGCTGGTTGTTTTCTGAAATATGCCAGACTTAAAACCTCCTAGCTTTTGTGTAAACACTGTAGTATAACCATTGAAGTCAGATTTTAAAGCTGGATTTGGCAAAATGGCTTATCGCTCTCGAGCTGGAGAAAAGATTCTCGCTGCAACTTTCTTGAGGACACACACTTCGTTCTAATGGCTTTGATTTGCAAAACACATGGCCCTAAGACACTGTTGAAATTGCAGAAATGCTCATTTACCTCCATGTATCTTTTCTTTTTTGCCGAAATCTCTGTGGCTCTTCATTTCTATGAATCCTGAAGCTTAATAGAAAACAAATTGATGGTATGACTAATCTCTACTTCGTGCCAACGGTTTCTGTGGTGTTTCCAGCTATGAACACAATTACTGTTTAATCATGTGTGGCAGATTAAAAGCTGCATTTATTGAAATAGTCAACATGTGAAATTCCTGATGAGGATGGGCCCAGCCTTGTAGATGAGGTTGAATGAAAGACTACCTTTCTAGTTACAAAGTTCACCAATGCTATGGAAGACTTCTAGGCCAAGTGGCCAGAAACCTGCAAGTCCTGGGAAATGGTAGATTTTTCAGTTTGCTCTGAGGAGCAACGACTCCCTCCCCAAAAAGCTTTAAACTATAAGCATGCTTTAAACTATAAGCCTTGAAAAAAACTCTTCCTATAAAGATGGTACCTCTAACCTAAGCTGACATCTCAGGTGCTATTTGAAAATGTTTTCAGACTACTCCATAGAAATATCCCCCTGCAGAGCAGAGGACTTCTGCTAATGAAACTGTTGACAACCCGATAATCACCTGGCCCCGGTGCAGTGATGCCTGCCTAATCCAAGCAGAAGGGCTGGCTCTTACAACCTGGCACCACATCACTTGGCTCCCAAATGTGGTACCGACACATGCGGACTTGGACAACACAAGAGCACTCCCAAGGAAAACGTTCCCAGAGCAAGGTGACATTTAGGAGATGACAGTTTTGTCTGGGAGTTGGTATGCCTTTTGCCTGGCAGATATCAGATGCCAGCATCACCCACTGAGCTACATATCTGGCTATGGCAAGGGTAGAATTGCTTTAAATCAGCCCACATCCAAAACTAGTAGAAGGTTAATCCAGATAAACTTTTAGGACAGTAGCACTACCCAAAGTCAGTCATACGGATTCTTGTTTGGAAAATAATCAGACAGAAAGTATACCTTTTCTGCTCCATAGCTTTGTACTGCAGTGGCAAGCACTATCTCTTTCAATAGACCCCTCTTCCAAAAACTAAGCTAGCTGTTACAAATGCAGTAATTTCAAGGCCGAATATTCACACACACACAGAAAAAAGAATTAATTTTTTCTCTTTTCCTCTGGCTTTTTAGACATACTGTATTTTTGACCCTGCTCAAGAGCCACAGGGAAAGCCCTCCTATGTAAATAAAAGTCACAAGGATTGTTTTGCAGACAGGATATCACTGACATTGTTGAAGAAGGGAAAAACTGAAACCCTTTGACTAAGTAAGCTGAATTAACACAACTGAAGGATATGCTTTTCGAAAAGAACATTTAGAGCCCAATTTTCCAGACAGCCCTCCATTTTCTAAAACCTCCCTGACTGACTCCATACGTTAAATATGGCTGCACACTCCCAAGTGTCCCCGATTCCCCGCAGTGTTCTGAAGAACAGTGTATGCATGTTCTTACAGCTCATGCGGGACGCCAGCATCTGGGTTGTGTCTTGGATTGACCTAGGAGACCACATTTGTCAAAACTTGAAAACACTGTGCAGAAAATGCCTCTTTAGGCTCCATCAAAGCCAACGTTTGTTGGTTCAGCTAACTAGGTGGTGGAATTCCCCCAGTTTTACATCTGCCTTCGCAAACACCACTTCGAACTGGCGCCAGAAACCTCTCCCCTTTGACTCTAGGGAATGAAGCAGAAGAACTACTGGCAACCTTTTCTTTCTCCTCTGTATTTCACAAGCTGGTACTTTATTTTCCTCCTGCACCTCATGCACCCCTGGCATCACATTCCTTATCTGAAGGATGTTTTGATATTGTCCACCCTTCTCCTTAGGTCTGTGCTTTCCAGGGCTGGCCAGCCAGCTATTGCATTCTCCAGCTCTTCAGGAAACTGTCCCAATCCACCCTGCCAGCACTGCAAGCCTGGGATCTGAATGTGCATGACATATGCTTTGTTTGCTTTAATCCTCTATCTGCTGACAGAGATGCATGGCAGCACTTTAGCTCAGGCTTGCATCAAGCGAAGGTGCATTGAATGAAAAGTTTTGGTAATCATAAAACTGAGGATTCTGCAATTAAGTGGTAAAAATAACTCCAATGTCTTCTGCCAGTGACAATAATGAAGCTTTCCTGAACAGAGCTTTGACTAAATCATAGAATAACAATGTCACAGGAATTCTAGACATGATCATTCTGCAGTTATTTAATCTAATTTCTGTCCTATGGGAAATCAAACCTCACTCTTCAGGCCGCTGATAGGACCTCAGGCTAGAGGAGAAAGGAAACCCTTGTCCACACTCATGTGTAGCAGTACACAAGACGGCAAACATCACCCTCCATCTTCTCTGGGCACTTTCACTATCCTCTGCTTTCCAAGGCAACACATTGCATGACACACAGCAAAGGTCTGGGCCAGTGTAGCAGCTCGGGGCTCCCAGCTGTGCTCTCTGCAGCCATTCTCATCTCTACCTGCTTTTGCAGAGATCCCTTTGCTGGGTATTGCTTCTGGATGATGGCTGTCCATGCTTCTGGGGGATGAAAGCCAGATTTTCCTGTGCACGAGAGAGAGAGATGTGCTGGCAGTTGCATTTTCCAAGAAAGAGGTGTACAGTACAGCTTCTCCTTTACAAGATTAAACAATTCTAAGAATTTACTCTTGTGTGGCTCATATCCTCTGACTCTGTAAACTCAACCTGTGCTTTCCTGTAATGCCCTCTGTACACATTTTCTATGCTCTGTTCCTAACATCTTAAGCCAGCCTTCTTTGCCAGTTTGTCAGGAAAACAGGCAAATGGAAATAAGCAATTTGGCTTCAAGAAACTTGCATAAGAATCTGTGTGTGAGTGCCGAGCTCTGGTGAAAGAGGCTCCGAGCCCAGGAATGTACCTACTTTCTCCTTCCTGTATTTAGCTGACTAAGATTCCTAAACAGCAGCTCCACATCTTAAATTATAGGTTAGGACTGGAGCGCTAAGCCCACAGTTTGGATCTCTTTTGTAACTCCGCTGCAGCTAAATTCAGATTTTTCCAGGAGATGGCCCTGTCTTTTCCTACAGCTCAAGCTCTTCCTCTCAGGATCATTTTTCCCAGCTGAGGGACTGGATACCAGTACACTACCCAGGGGAGGTGGTCAGGACTAAGGTAAACAGCTCCTACCCTGAAGTGTTCCTTCCTCAGCTCTCACATGCTGCCAAGACTGCTGCAATCCTTAATTCTGCAAAGCAGAATGTGGGAGCCTAACTCAGAGCATTTTCCTTTACTGTATGCACTAATAGAGAATAAATTACAATAGAGGTCTTAGGACATTTATAAAAGCAGTGCCTATGGTAGCTGTTCACATGGTTTTGCGACATTCCCATCTGCTGCTAATGTGTCCTGTTAATTTTGTCTTTGGAGGCAACCAGAATCCCTCTTTATCATCTGGAAAGATGATGGAAATTGATGACCAGAAAAGGGTGCTATAGAAAAAGCAAAAGAATTGGAGGGCTGATGAAATGCAACTCTAAATAAGGGTAATGAGTAAGACAATCACCAAGACTGCTAAGCAAATACTGTTCTATTTGAGAGGGAACAGTGAAATTCATGGGTATGCCTGCACAAAAAATACTTTCCTGTGGCTTGGTCACATGCAGTCACAAGCAAAACCAAAGTTGTATGTTTTCAGTGGTAAGGAGAATAGTTTTTGACAAAATGGGATGTGATGGAATGTATCTGTAATAAACATTAAAAAATAAAAAAATTTCATGGTCTCAGAGGAAAAAGAGAGCTGACCCCTTCAAAAAGGCAGAACTGATGAAGCACATTGCCTTTTCAGACACATAATATGTGGTAGCTGGCCAACTGGCTACTTCATCTATGCAAGAAATTGCCTTTTCCTTTCTGATTTCAGTGAAGGTGCAAACCTGAGTCTGCTCCCCTGTGCTTCAGCCAGATTTATTTACCATGGAATTTAAAGGAAATGAATACTGGTTTAATCTGTCATGCCTGGTAGTAAATCAGCAAGTTCACAAGCTATTGATTGATAGAGGGAAAAATTATGAGTGTTGTTCCCTGAAACTCTATGATCTTAAAAATAACCTAGATGCTATGGAAGGAATTATTATTATTGATTGAGTAGTAGTCAACCAAACACTTGTTTTATGATAAAACTTATAATACCTTTTTTTGGCACAAATTAGTGAGTGACTGTAGAAGCACTGAAGATAAAAATCTGACTTGGACTGGAGAAGTGGTTTTAAAGTTCCAGTTATAAACCAACAGTCCTTGACTAAAGTAACATAGTTGCAGGGCACACTGATTAGAAACTGAAACATTAATTACAGCTAAGGATTAAGCATACCTCTTAGCTAAAATAAAAGTATTAAAAAAGTAACTTAAATAAAAAGTAATAAAAAAGGAAAGGCTTGTCTTAAGTCCAGAGCATCCTGAATTACTACTGAGAAAGATTTATAGCACAAAGACATTTAAATACCTCACTAGGCATTTGTGCTGTTCTAAATATGAGCCCTGCTTATTTGAGAATAGTGCAAGAATAAATGCCTACCCAAAATGAGCAGAAAGCACAGGCAACCACATCTTAGATAATGGGTGCTAGTGAGTATAACCTGTAGTAAGGAGGAGGAGAAGGTCTGGCTTTCCTGGTAGACTAAAGGTGGCTGCTTGGTGGGTAGCCAGCCTGGGAGGTGTTGTTCCATCAGCCACAACACCATCAGATGTAAGAGCAGCCATATCACAAATTTCTATCTTCACTTAAGTAAAAGTTTGTTTTCAGATGGTAATCTCTGATCTAGTCACTAGTAGTTAAAGACGTAAGAGATTAAAACTCCTCAGGCTTAGCAGCGGGGAAAGATCCAGGTTTGAGCCTTCTCTGTTGAAAAGATGGATGAGCAGTGGTGATCTGAGTCATCCAGCTCTAACATGGTCTGTCAGGAAATAATGGAATAAGATACAACACTTAAGGCAACACTTCTAAAAAGTGGCAAAACCACAACATGACTAGCCTGTGCAACTCATCAGCACAGTTTACCACAGCCCATTACTGCAGGATTTGGAAGGAAATGCTAGAAATTATAGTTTCTCCATTAGCATGAAAATAAACATACTGTATAAAAATTCCAGACCTGCAGATGTGTCAAGACTTCAGCTGGTCTGGTTCAGTAAAGGCAAGATTTTCCAAAAACTGTTCCCTAGGTTGTCTTGCCTTTTTATGTGAAGCACCTTAGACCAGAATCTGTCAGAACTACTATGCCAAGAAAAGAAAAGAAAAAGAACTAGTGCAATAAAAACATTCATATTTAATGTAAACCCATCTCCAGCCACTGGTAATCAAGACCTGATCCAAAAAAAGCCTCCTTGAGCTGCCCTCAAAGAAAAAGATCAATCCTTGAGATGGAGAAGTCATTCTCAAGGTTATTTGTACAGATGTGTGTAAATCCTATGCAAAAGATTAAGAACTACATAGAAGTTCAGCTCTAATGTAAGTTAATCAATTCAGCCAAAGGCAGCTGCACTTAATAAAAGCTTCCTCATTTTCCTCTATGCCATTGTCCCAAGTCTGCAATTATGCCATTCCGCTACATGTGAGATTCCACACCTTTAGTTTACAGCTTTAGGAAATGACTGGGAGCCATCCATGTTCATGCAATCTCTGAAGAGTGCAAAGAGAAAGGAGGGGAAGCTTTGGAATCAGGTCCACACTCCATTTTCAGGCTCTTCAACAAAAGGGAAAAACTAAAAAACACACCAAAAAAAAAAAAAAAGTCAAAAACACTCTTGTAAAAAATCTGTATTAATGTCACTGTACTCTAAATATTCTGCTTTCAGACACTTGAGTGGTAGAAGTCAAACAGACTGAAGCAATCTGGAAGTCACGCTGTTTGAAAAATCAGATTTCATAGAGGAAACACTGATTGCACTTTAAAAAATATATTTCTCTTTGGATAACTAGTCATCACTGAGACTTGAGATCACAAGACCTTTAAGCTGCTTGTGCTGTGCTATTCAGCCTGAGCTTTGCATCCACGGCTACAGCTCATTGCTCAGAGGTCTGAGGTTACTGCCATCAGTAACTGCTGGCTTGTAGTACTTGTGTCAGAGCTTTTTGCTTGTTGCCTCCCTCAAACCCTTCTTTGCAGGTTCAGACAGGGACAAAGCATTGAACATGTTGGAGGTTGTCACTTTTCCGTGCTTCACTGTACTGTAACTCTGCCCAATGTGCCCCGAGTGAAAACCAGCCATTGACTGCTCCTGAAAGGCTTTTAGTCAGCCATGGTCTTCATTACATCCTACTAACAACTAGAAAAGGGCTCTGGCAGGGGCTGAGTGTGCCTTTGGGAGTCTTCCACAGTGAAAGCAGTGAAGCATCCAAACAACTATTTCATTGTCTCTTTCAATTAAGCAGACAATATTGCGTTGGTACTGTTGTAAATACTTCAGCATGCCAAATTGTGTCTTTTTGCCTCTTGGCCCTCATCTCTGTAATAAAGAAGGGCAAGAGTGAGTGGCTTTACAATTTAAGTAACCTTTAGGAACCATGTCCTGGAGCAGGAAGTCCCACCTGAGCCTGAACAGAAGCCAGCCCAGTCATATCCAATGGCTCCCAACCCTGGTGGGATGCTGAAGAGCAGGGTGAACCAGCAGAGATACAGTCCCATTACCCCAGAAAAATCTGCCACCAACCTACAGCTCTGGGACTGACAGAGAGTTTGACTCCCATGTGTCCTGAGCAGGCCTTCACAGATCTTTCATCCATGAACATGGAAGAGCATAACAGTGTCATTGGTTACTGGAGCATCCTGTGGCAGCTGTGAGGTTCACACTTTCTAGTTCATTAGGTGGTGGAAGAGCAGCTGCTTATTTTATGGCAAACTCCTAGGCAGCCAAGCCAGTGGGTGCTATTAAAGGGCAGGTTGGAGGGAGAGGAGGGAAACTGATTGCTGTGGTGAAAAATGACCCTTCCCAACAGCCCCTATTGCCACTCCTGCTTCTTTCCTTGGCATCCGGCAAAACCAACAAATCTGAAATTCTTCCTTAATATCCTGTCTCATTTCCAGATGTCTCTGGCATCTGCACAGGAGAAGCAGCTTGGTCTTGGCCCTTCATTTGGATGTAGCAAAGTTCACCTCTTGGCATTTGCTGTTGGCTGACAGGAGTGCAGCAGAGCAGGTTGACTCACCCTATTTCAGTTTTTCTTTGTGTGAATCAGCTGTCCCTGTCACAGCAGAGTAACACTTATGAAAAGGGCTGGAAAATAGTGTTGCCACATCTTGCTGAGAGCCCTTGACCACTATCACTTGGAGCTGCCGTCTCATTGTATGAAATGTGGGAACAATAGGATGGTTTCAGTACAATATCAGTGATCAGTCAAAAGTTTTCAACTTTCTTTCTTGGTTTGGTCTACATGTATTTTGCCTGCCACACTGGCTAACAGAAAATACAGGTGTTCTGGAAAAAAAAGCTTACTCTGAATTTCAGCAAAGACAAGTAAACATAAGTGCAGCACACAGTACAAAAATGCCACTCAGACTTATTAAGAGGTTTCTTGGACTTATCCCAAACTGAAGCAGTAAGATGGATATAAATGTACCCTAAAACATCTACTGGCTCTTAGTCATACATTAAAGCAACTGTTGTCCAGAACTGGGAACACCAGTAGGCAGTCCTAAGCTATCACCCTTTGGATTATGATACCACCAAAGGTAAGATGATTTGAGGAGAAAGAAGTCAAATCCAAAGCAGATGCTGAAAGCTCTACTGGACCATAAGATATTCAGAGAGCCTCTGGGCGGGTGGTTGACTAGCTTGCTCAAAAAAAAAAAAACAAACCAAAAAACCTCACAAACGAAAAAAACACTTTTCCATTTGAGTAAGGGACTTAATCAGATGACTGTTGTTAGAAATCCCTGTCTCTCTAAGTATTTTTCATATCAAACATTCAGTTCTACTCTCTGAGGACTCTGCTACTCTCTTCTTCCCAGACACAGAAAGAATTTGTTTGCTTCTCTCCTTTTTCCAGTTTAATTCCAGATTTGTGACAGTTTCAGAGAAAAGCACATTTTTATTCAGAGTTTGAAACACAGGTACCTGGGGAGGCGTGAGATGCCTAGACGGGTTGAATTCCAACCTGAACCTTGTGGGTATCTCGGGGACTCTAGCATTGCAGGAGAAGTGAGCAGGAGACTGAAACTGTGTTTACTCTTTTTCTTCTCCCATTAGACTCCCAAAGGTACTTGTCTGGAGTCAGTGAAGATTGCCATTGATACTGGTTACCGCCATATCGACGGGGCCTTTGTCTACTTCAATGAGCATGAAGTGGGACAGGCTATCCGGGAGAAGATTGCTGAAGGAAAGATCAAGAGAGAAGACATTTTTTACTGTGGCAAGGTGAGAGGCTGCGCTCGGATTGTTTACACTAAACCCAGGATTTCTGTGTGTTTTAAGGATGCCAGTGGTCAATATTTGGCATGCTTCCAGACCCAACATCCTTCAGTTTTCTTCCCTAGAATTACCATAACGCTTCAGAGCTTTAAGAGCACTACATTCACTGTAAAGCACAGGAATTGCTCTTGCTCTCAGTTGAAAGCACAGTTAGCAGTCAGAACCATGCACCATCCATTCTGCCCAGTATTGCAAGTACCTGCAAGTTGAGACCATCCCCACGCTCAGCAGTGCTGCCCAAGCTGTTACTGTCCCTCGTGCTGTGCTGGCCTGCAAATCTGTACAGTCACACACTGAGCCCAATCTGGGCAATGATCCTGCAAATGAGTTATTTACTGCTAGAGCAATTCTCTGTACAGGTTTTGCTGTGAGATTGCACAACAAAAGGGGTGGGAGCAAGCACGTGCATGCAAGTGGCTGTGTACAGGAGAATAGCAAGGGCTTACATTGGTACTACTGCCAGAAAATTACTCATGAAGATACACCCTTAGTTGCTGTATCACCTGTCATTAAGAAGTTCTAGGATGATGAATCAACCTACTTGTAGAGAAGATGTCATCATATTTCTCCTCTAGAGCAACGAGGCTCGTTAATGCTTTAAAGTCTTAGCTTTTTGTCAGACACTTCATTAGACAAGGGATTTCCTTCTTTTAGAAGAGAAACAACTCTTACACCTATTATAACTACAGTGACTTGATCCCAGGGTTAAGACAGAGCGCTCATTACACGTTGAAGAAGATAAGATGGCCCCAGAAAATTCATGGTGCCTCCCCAGTTTCTGACAAAGTTTGTGACCTCAAGTTCCTCTTCCTGCAGTGCTTCTTTGGCCATATCAGCCTAATATTTTCCCTTTCTCCCTTCACAAATAAAATGTAATCCACAAAAGTTACTCAACAGCCTTGGAAAAAAATACCAATGTTCCTAGAGTGAATGATCCCATGGGATTAAAGGCCCATTTTACTGTGAGCAATTTAGTTAAGCTCCGTGATCTGGGAAACAAAGCTTCAGATTGGGTAGTTTGCAGAACAAGTGAATTTTCAGCAGCTCTAGACAAGTTTCCAAGTACAGCAATTTCCAGTCTGCAAAGTACGCAACTCTCTTCCAAGTTCCCTGTTCAGTTCTACTAGTAACAACCTTGCCATCTTCATAGAAAAAAAGCTTCATATCCTCAGATTTTCCACCTTTATCAGAGTAATCTCTCATATGCCATATATGTTGATTTGGATCGGTCAAAGTATTTTCTTTCAACTGTTTTACAGTTTCATTACTGCAAATTACCAGTTGAATTTCAAATCAAAAACACAAAGTTGTGCCAAAAGGTTAGAACCAGATGTCCTAACAATTCTGAGTCTTTAACTTTCCCAATTGCTTCCCCTATATTTTATTTTCCCATATGAACCTTTAGGTTCTGTGAAATTGCGTCTCTTTGTAAAACTTTGAGGATTCCAAACTTCATTTATTTATTAAGCCTTTCTATATTCAATGTGTGATCTAATCCCTAGATGATTTTCCAAGTTGATGATCACTACCTAAGCACTGAGATACCTGTGAAACTGCATTTGATTTCCTAATTATAAGTTTTTACCTAACTGCAGATCCTGCAAACCCCAGGGCTGCAACTCACGGTACCACAGTAGTCAATGCCTGTGATTGCAGCCTGTCTTGTGACTATGAGATTTGGATGGATTTATCTTTCTGATGTTCGATAAAACTTCGGGTGCTCAGGGTGACAGTTCAGTAGAGTAACTCTGAAAAAGTTCAAAGGTAGACGTGGAAAATAGTCTGTAACAAATTTAATCCATCACAATTCAGGATTTACACAGATTTCACTGAATGTTTTCATAGAAGCTTTGAATTTCCCAGAAGTGGGACCAGCTGTCCCTTGTCTTAAGAGCTTATGTATCTTCAGCTGTATGTACCTTATGAACTTAGGTATCTTCTGAACTACAGACAAAGATCAAGCCACAGATAGATACATCAGCTATTGATTGATAACTGAGTGATATGAACTGTTGCATCTTCTGAGAAATGTAGTAGGCACAGCAGACTATTCTTGAAAGTGGTCTGCATAACAGAAGTTGGGTTTGTTTCCAGCCTTAATGACACCTAAAAGTACTGGAAATTCCAAGACCCTTCAGACTCAAGTCCCTCATGCAGATCCTCCCTTAAACAAAGACAATCCAGACTGAAAGCTGGTCCACCAGCAAGGACAGAGTGGCAGTGTTACTGGAATAGTGACTTGGTGCAATCAAGCTGCATCTGCCAGTTGAAATCATCAGCACTTGCACTTGGCTCTTGCTGCTGGCTGGCTGATCAGGCAGAGTAGCTCAGCATCCAGAAATTTTAGAGGTTTTCTATCAACTGCCAACATCTCACTTGGCTTATATAACAAGACCTTTCTGGTCTCCATTTTCATCCCTGGATATTTCTTTCATTAAACTAGAAGTAACATTTCCAGGAAATATGGGGTCCTGAAATGCCAAAGCCAGCTGGCAACTTTGACTTCTCTACATGGGTTCTAGTTAGGTAGATAATACAATAACTTGTACAAAATCATGAAAACAGTTATGAAACTCTTAAGTTTCCATGGCATCTATGTATTAACATAATACAAATGTTTGCTAATTCTAAAGGCTGTTTCTTTAGAAACTCTGCAGTTGTTTAAAGGAAAGTATATTCACTGGCAAGTACTGAGGTCAATAGCACTGGGTTACCAAGAGCACTCAGAAAAACCGCTTCTAAACTATCAACATATCTCAGGTTACTAAATTTCTTAAACACAGTAATGAAACAAAGCAAACATGAAGTGTATATAGACTTATTTCCTTACTTAAATATAAGTCCAAAACAACATCTCATTTTACTCATAAAATGAAAATTGAAGATTAGCAAATGCTAAAAAACATCCACACCAAAGGCTGTCAGGAAATCCAATGGAACAGCTTAAAACTCTGAAGGCAGGACCTTGGTCCCTTTAGTGTAGTACACCTGCACCTGTGGAACCACCACCTTAGGGATCATAAACTCTTCACAGCTTATAACATACAACTGGGAAAGGCCTAGTATGGATTTCCAGGTGCCAGCCCCTGCTTTGATGTGTCAGCTTAGGGCAGGGTAAGGTGTGTTGCTGTCACTACAGCTGAACTTCAGGATAACTTGTCCTTGCCTCTGCTGGCAGAACTGCTGGCAGTTATTCCCTGTAATATGATAGTCTGATTTAAAAAAACCAAACAAACCTAAAATATTTAAAATAGAATCATAGAATCATAGAATCATAGAATAGGCTGGGTTGGAAGGGACCTCAGAGATCATCGAGTCCAACCCTTGATCAATTACCACCACAGTCACTAGACCACGGCACTGAGTGCCATATCGAGTCTCTTTTTAAATATCTCCAGGGACGAAGAGTCCACCACCTCCCCAGGCAGCCCGTTCCAATGTCTGATCACCCTTTCTGTGAAAAAATTCTTTCTAATATCCAGTCTGAACTTACCCCGGCACAATTTAAGACCATGCCCTCTTGTCTTACTGAGAGTTGCCTGGGAAAAGAGACCAACCCCCGCCTGGCTCCATCCTCCTTTCAGGTAGTTGTAGAGGGCAATGAGGTCTCCCCTGAGCCTCCTCTTCTCCAGGCTGAACAGCCCCAGCTCCCTCAGCCTCTCCTCGTAGGATCTGTGTTCGAGTCCCTTCACCAGCTTGGTTGCCCTCCTCTGGACCTGTTCGAGGACCTCAATATCCTTCTTGAACTGAGGGGCCCAGAACTGAACACAGTACTCGAGGTGTGGCCTCACCAGGGCTGAGTACAGGGGCAGAATCACCTCCTTGGACCTGCTGGTGACACTGTTTCTGATACAGGCCAGGATGCCATTGGCCTTCTTGGCCACCTGGGCACACTGCTGGCTCATGTTCAGCTTCCTGTCAATCCAGACTCCCAGGTCCCTTTCTGCCTGGCTGCTCTCCAACCACTCTGTCCCCAGTCTGTAGCGCTGCATGGGGTTGCTGTGGCCAAAGTGCAGGACCCGGCACTTGGCCTTGTTGAAGCTCATCCCATTGGAGTCAGCCCATCTCTCCAGTCTGTCTAGGTCTCTCTGCAGAATCCTCCTGCCTTCCAGCTGATCAACACTTCTCCCCAGCTTGGTGTCATCAGCAAACTTGCTGATGATAGACTCAATCCCCTCATCCAAGTCATCGATGAAGATATTGAACAGGACTGGGCCCAGCACTGATCCCTGGGGGACTCCGCTCGTGACCGGCCGCCAACCGGACGCAGCCCCATTCAGCACCACTCTCTGGGCCCGACCCTCCAGCCAATTCTTAACCCAGTGCAGAGTAGGCTTGTCCAAGCTGTGGGCAGCCAGCTTTCTCAGGAGGATGCTGTGGGAGACGGTGTCGAAAGCCTTGCTGAAGTCCAGATAGACCACATCCACAGCCTTCCCCTCATCCACCAGGCGGGTCACCTGATCATAAAAGGAGATCAGGTTGGTCAGACAGGACCTGCCCTTCCTAAACCCGTGCTGGCTGGGTCTGATCCCCTGTCCATCCTGCAGGTGCTGTGTGATTGCTCCCAGGACGATCTGTTCCATAACCCTGCCAGGCACCGAGGTCAGGCTGACAGGCCTGTAGTTTCCCGGGTCTTCCTTCCGGCCCTTCTTGTGGATTGGCGTGACATTCGCCAACTTCCAGTCATTTGGGATGTCCCCGGTGAGCCAGGACTTCTGGTAGATGATAGAGAGAGGCTTGGCGAGCTCTTCTGCCAACTCTCTCATCACCCTTGGATGGAGTTCATCCGGTCCCATAGACTTGTGGGGATCCAAGCAGCCCAGTAGATCACTGACAGTTTCCTTCTGGATTGCAGGGGGGGTGTTTAGATTCTTGTCTCCTATAGGCTCCAGAAGCCAGCTGTCCTCAGGATTGCCCGTTTTACTGTTAAAAACTGAGGCAAAGAAGGCGTTAAATACCTCAGCCTTTTCTTCATCTTTGACAATTACATTCCCGTCCATGTCCATTAAAGAATGAATGTTTTCCTTGCCCCAGCTATGTCCCTTGGCACCTATACTCACTATCTTCTCCTGAAAATCACAATTCAAGTGTTTCACATTTCAGTAATGGATTCATTCTATACCTTGGCATGCTCTGACTGCCAGTTTTGTTGACAGAACTGGCTAGACAATGACCACACAAATAAACACCAGGTTTCTCCAGCCAGTAGTGGTGTCAACAACCTCAACATGACTCCACATGTCAGTTTTGTGCACTGAAAAAATAAGATAAGCTATCCCAGATTTTTGTGTGCCAGCAAATGGCAATTTAGAGCTTCTATTGTGTGCTAATTTTGGGTTTTGTCCATTTTAACTTCATCAATGAGTTTACAAAGAGCTCTTGGTTACTAATTACCATGCTTGGTTTTATTCTTGCAAGAGATTTGCATCAGCAGAGTTCAGCTAGAGACAGTACTGAAACCAAATGAGCTGATCACACTCCATAGCAGCTTCAGGGCATGACCTCGAAAGGAACCAGTTGGGATGAAAGAGGTTGAGGCAGCTGTGCTTTAACTCATCACACCTGCATTACAGTAACTAAACAATAATACAGCTTTCAGTGTGGACTGGGGAGTAAAATAAAATTTCCCTATATCAGGCAGTCACTCCCCACAACTACAGGAGGAAACCAAAAGATTCTCTTTGTGCTGGGTACTTGGCTGCTTAATAGCTAACTCACATGATCTGAGCTTCTGCCTTTGAGTATAACACTGACCACACATTTCTTGTGGGAACAAAGTTTTCCAGTGAAAGCATGTGCTTGGAAAGCTCAGAAAACAAAAGGAATCTGCCTAAGTTCATTGAGCAAGAGTTAGCAATATACACGACTCAGAAAACTGTGTTGTAATAAACAAAGAGGTAGTGGCTTCATTGGGTCAGCACTGGGACAGTCCTGGTCAGGGATTCCTGTCTTAACCTCTACATCTGCCTGTGGCAGAAGACAGGATAAGGCCTCTCATTGTTGTCTTGTGATGTGAACCAAAAAAAACCCAAAAAACCCCAGCCATCTTTGTTCTGTGCATAACAGGTCTCTCGAAAGGACAGGAGTGTGTGTGTGTGTGTGTGTTTGAGCAGGGATGGGTGTCAGCTGGAGGGTGCTCACTGTTCCTCTGGGCACCCAAAAAAAAGAGCCTGTGCTTGCCTCCCCAGCTGTGGAATACTTGTCACCCCCCTGAGCTGGTGCGTCCCACGCTGGAGAAAACCCTGAAGATCCTGCAGCTGGACTATGTTGACCTCTACATTATTGAGCTGCCAATGGCTTTCAAGGTAAAAAGAAAAAATGCTCAAAAAAAGTGCATGATTGGCTTGATCCATGGTCTCCAGCTAGCATCTTCCTTGCAGATTCCAGTCTGTATTGAAAATAGCACTTTGGCCAGATAATGTTTGCTATACACTGTATGCATACATTTCTGTGTACTACCCACACAAAGAGAGGCTTATAGATGGTGGGAGAATAGTTAATGACAGCTGTTGCATGGGGTCTCCTCACTGGGGCTGAACACTCCCTGTGCTGAAGAACCACCTTAGCTGAAGCAGCACATTCGCCTTAATCCTCCCTGATATCAAAGTCAGAAGGGAGTCAGTGAATGAAAGGGGTTATGCAAAACATCAAGGGGGTAAAAACAAAGATTGGAAGGGGAGAGGAGAAAGGGAAAAGTTGATTTCCTTCCTCTGTCCTCAAAAATGAATAGCCTTAGTAGTATTGAAACCACTAGGCAAATCATGGTTGTGATCTAAATCTCATTAACTCCAATGCTCCTCTTGGACAGCTTCACTTGGTCACAAACATGGCTTGTCCATCTCTCACTCTGAAATGTCTAAAAAGTTAAAGCCCAAGATTCCTTCATACTACTGGCTCTGGCAACTTGTATTCAAAACCTTTGAATGCAAGGAGCTCCCATCAGAGCTGCATGCCTACCACATGAGCTCCTGCAAGTCCCCAGACTTTCTGGTTACACAGCCCCTAGTACCTTGCTTTACAGTCATCCTTTCCAAGTACAACATATAAAAGGAAATTAAATAGAAATAAAATTAGACAAATGAGATTCAAAACAAATTTAAGTGGTTTTGAGCAAATGATATTATTTTTCTTAGCGAGAATAGGGTTAGCTGTCTAATGGTTTCTCAAAGATGTTTAAGCTCTAAACTAGCCTCTTCTTGCAAGGAAAGTAGTAAAATATAATATTAATAATTAGAAAACTAAGGACTCCAAACCGCCAGAAGCATTGGATAGGAAGCAATTTACCAACGAAGCAATAACCTTAGACCTGCAATTCCTTTTTCCCCAAGGAAATCATATCCCATTAAGACCTGTATAGGACTAACTGGTCTCAGATATTAAAACTTTATTTATGCAGTCCCACGTATGGAATCCTTTTGGGTACATTTTGAAAAATTTCCCACCACTTGTAATTTCCTGTTTCCCTTTACTTGTGTTTGTGTTCTCCAGTAGTTCATTCTCCCACATAGTGAAGGTCATTGTCTCACAATATAGAGATATAGACAGCTGGCTTTAAAGTAATGTACATCTGACTCCCCGAGGCCTGTATCAACAATCTGGGTTGTTTAAGAAGTAACAGTCCTAGAGATTCCTTCACATTCTCCATGAGAGGGGAGAAGAAGTCACTTTCTGCTTGAAAAATATACATTTTTCTGTGCCAAATAATACAATAAAAATAATAATAAAAAAAAAAAAAAAAAAAAAAAAAAAACAGATACAGAAGACCCCAAACAATCCTTTTGCAATGATGACAGTTTTCCCCACTTTGCTCCCTCTCTCACAAATACACCTATATTCTGAATGCTGTGGTTGCCTTTGGTGAGGAGGGTGCAGGTGTAAAGCTGACCAAGTCCTGCTCTGCCCTCGCCTGCAGACATCACTGCTTTCCTCTCTCCTCAAAAGCAAAAGCAGCCTCTGCTTGAAACCAGTGAAGTATTTGAGATGAAACTTACAGTTCCAGTCTGAAACCTGCCCCTGCAGAGCACAGGGGTGCAAGCTGTTATAGGGGCTTTCAGGCAGAGTAAGAGGAATCTGTTTTACAGAGAGCATTGCTCAGAGGAGAAATCGCCCACCACACCAGCACTTTCAAAGGTTCAGTTTAAAGGCTGTATTCATTTTTAGCTGAAGCTTAAAAGAATGCTTTCCTGTTTTCAGGAAATACTGCTGAAAGTGTAGTTATTGGCTTACTTTTCAGATTTGTTTGTATCTCTGCTGCTCTAGCATTAAGATGTGACATTTTTTTACAGGTACTTACCTATAAACTGTGTTCTGATCAAGAAGGAATTTTTGTCTTTGACTCTCATTGCTTTTCAGTCATTCTTTCAAAGCAGAGGTTGGAATAGAATTTACCTCCCCCTTCTGTGACTGCATCCTTTTTTTTTTTGCTTTAGTAATGAGAAGGATAGTAAATAATAAAGAATGTCAAGAATGGCTGACATCTGGGGTGATTCCCTCATGCATATTCTCCATTCAGGACTTTTGACCTTCTTCCCTTTAGCCCAGCTCCTCAACTCTAGCAAGGCAGATGACCAGCAGGAACCTTTCTTCCCCAGACACCACATGGCCTCTGCCTGGGAAGCTCATACCCATGGGCAGGTACCATCAATACTCAAGTACCTGTGCACTAAATGATCTCCAAATCCCTCCCAGTGGAATTATTCTGTCACCTATGGGGAAAGCAGGTGTTTCAGCCCTCATTGAGCAAGTCTCATTCAAGTATATTCTTGTCATTTTAAGAGAGTAAACCAAATCAAACCAACAGCCTCAGCATTTGACTTCCTATCGTCTTCTGTTTATACAGCAAGGATTCACAAATAGTTTAAATTGCTCTCTTGAGAAAGCCCTCTTTGTCAAAGACCATTTTGTGAAAGTGATTGGATGTGCAGACCTGTCTTCCTGCCTCGGTGTTGGTGAGGAAATTATTAAAATGGAGCATGGCTTTCCTCTCAGTGGTTACCAGCAGCTGTGTTCTAAATCATAGAATGGCTAGGGATGGAACAGACCTTAAAGATCATCTAGTTCCTCACCCCCAATATGTGAATAAGTTGTCTGGTAGCTTTTGGGTTGCCTCCAGACTTTGAACACAACATGGCATGATCCCTACAAAGTGGCAGTGCCTGTACAGTGTTATCCCACTGATTTCAGTGCTCAGATGGCAGCACAGTAGGAAGTCACCCTACATTCAGTCTAAGGCACATGGCTTTTTCCAAAAGACCTGCAAGAGAAGACAACAGCCCTTCTGGGAGTGACTGGTGTGGTGTAGTCCATGAGAAACCAAAGCTGAGAAATGTGACTAAAATGTGAAACACCTTTTAAAAGACCTAGAAACCACTATCCTGTCACCATCAAAACATTTCTCTCAGCGTTTTATTCTTCTTTATTCAACTGCAGATAGTTCTTCCATTCAGGAACCCCTTTGCATAAAAAGGTAGCTTAGCAGGAAAAGTATTGCCTGGAGATTATTGAGCAGAGACAACTGCACTTGAACACCTTGTGCAACTCCTTGGAAGGAGGTTTGATCCTTGTGGAAACTGGTATCACAATAGCTGGTACCAGTTACCTCAGTCAAGATAAGTTCATCTTCAAGCCCTGTTCATCCTGACTTTGTTCAGTTTTTAAAACATATGACAGAAAGAAAAGGAAACTGGAGGGTACTAAGTTAGTTAATGTAATTGCTGCCTATGACTATTATAAAAAAGTAGTGTTGAACAGAAGTTAATGAATTAGAAATGGAACAAATAAAAATTGAATTCAGTCTCAGCTCCTGAACTCAATTCCAACTATCATGTACTGAGCTTGCAGTCCTTGGAGAATCTGCTGGGATATCATGGGGATGAATGGTTTGTTCCAAAATACATGGGGTGGTTTTGTAAATAGGGCTCCTCAACCTCAACTTATGATGGCAAACAGTTTGTCATCTAATAGAAAAATGTACTCAACAGCCACCTAGCTCCTAGTCAAGATTATTTTTTTCAACAAGACATAACAACAAAGGCAAGAAGTGGTCTTTGTGGAATTCATTGAGGAAAACCAGCACATTTGTAGGAGATGAGCTTATGCCTGTAACTAAGACCTTGGCCTCTGAAATCTGAAACTCTTTTCCTTAGGCTCACTTTTCCCATGAAAGGCCTTGAATTTGAACTTTTTGACTGAATTGGGAGGCACCAAATACTGATGATATTAGTCACAGCTGCATGTTCCCAAGGAGTTACCATGTCAACATCTTGTACCCAGACCTTTGAAATGCAGCAGTTTGCAGTCAGATCAAATATCAAGCATCACTGAAGGGTTTCTATGAAAAAAAGTGAAATTGCAACCAAACAAAAGGGAAGGAAGTGCTTATGCATTGCAGTGAAATGACCATCCAAATAAGCAGTGAAATGACCATCCAAATAAGAGAAAGCTGTGCTCCTGAGATATCGGATCATAACTCAGCTCTGAAGTCTTGTTTATGGGGTGTAGAGATAGGAAGGAGGAGTTTCTAGTGTCCAAAGAAAGGTGGGAAATGTGCTTAAGAGGTTCACAACCTGTACTGTAGCTAGACACATAGCCCTTGACCACCAGTAAGCAGCTCTTAGAAAAGGTCCCTCCAGCTGCTGGGAGCTCGTACTCTTTCCAAGTGCCTAGGACACAAGCAGGATCAGGGGAAATAGCTAGAAAGAAAGGAGGGAAGAAGTGGAAAAGAATACAGGTTGGTACTCTAAGCCAGCCCTTTGGAAGGAGATTAGTCCTTTGGATGCCATTACATAAAGGTCAAATTTGTTGAAAAACAAGGCCATCTGGGAACTCCTGAATGTGCACTCGTGACAGTTCAGAAGAGTATCCAAGGACAATCCAGTAGTGGATGATGTGGTAAGCCCAGCATGAATGGCCTGTTGAACTTGGGGTGTTTCAGAAAGTATTTGATTTTTTGTTTGTTTGTCTTGTTTGTTTGCTAGTAGAAACGGTGTCTGTGGAAAAATCTTTGAGGAGTGAAAGTTTTTCTCTAAAGAATAATAAAACTGTGGTTTTACTTTTCAGCCTGGAGATGCAATCTACCCAAAAGATGAAAATGGAAAATTTATCTACCATGAGACAGATTTATGTGCCACTTGGGAGGTAAGCAAAAACAACATCCATCCATATATGCCTTAAACACACAGATCCTCATTCCTGCTTTTACTTGTGGCTTTCAAAAACAGAGCTGAGGCATATTGGCAAGGGAAATGGATCAAATTGTACTAGCTCCATGGATAATTCTTACTTCTGTCCTTAGGGATGTTGCTTCTTGCCATCATTTAATTATTTTTATAACAAAACATTGTTGCCAGATCTACTATTCACACTGATTCTTTCAGAGCGTGCCCTCTACATTTGGCAGTTCAGGTATCTGCAGGCTTTTAGCAATCTCTTTTCCTTATCAGATCTTTACAGCAGGGGAAAGTTGGATCTGGAACATGACTTCCTTTTCAAAAAAGGAAGCTCTTCACCTTCAGAATATAATTTGTCCTAAAGCTTACCATAAAAGTAAATAAAACAAAACCCAACCAAATCAAAAAACACAACAACAACAAAACAACCCACCACCAAAGAAACAAACAAAAAAACACTAAAAAAATCCTAAGCCGTTTACCATCAGAACAAGTTCACTCACTTCTACATTTAATTATCAAATGAGAACACAAGGGGTTTCTGCTAATAAAAGCTGGAGGGAAGTAGCATTTACCTAAGGATTGCATCCTAATTTGTTTGTGATATGCTCTAGAGTCCTATTGCCAGATGCTTCTTTAAGCCGACTGCCACTTGGCTTCAGGAGCTCAGGTGAGGCAGATTGAGAGATTTAGCAATCTCTTTACATTGCTGCCTTTTGAAGCCTTGAACACTGTTCATTTCATAGCCAAATCTGGCCAGCTTTTCTTCTGCACCACATCTGCTGCAATAAAGTCCCTAATTCAGCCTTGTTCACACCAAGAGAGATAACACAAGATACTACCAGCTCCACCTCAGTTTGCACCATCCAGAGCTGGATAGTTGCATCCCAATTTAGCCCTACGAGAGGTGCAGCAGATAAAGAAATGGGTAAATTCTACGTGAAAGTTCAGAGCAGGAGAGAGCCTGGGGTGGGTTCTGTCTTTTCCCTGGCTGCCGAGCCATCCAGGGTCTCAGGGGCGATGGGGGCTTCCACATTAGCTGTTCATTCCTCTCATTCACAGGCTAGTTGGTCAAATGTTCAAAGCAACATCTGTCTGAACACTGTTAGGCTTTTATCTTCAAGCTGGTGCTTGTTGTGAAGGACAACTTGTAGCAGATCACTCTCTTGAGCTAGTAAGCCAAGAGAAGAATAGGTGGTGCTGAGTGCCTGCAAATAATAGCATCAATCTAAATAAAACTCACTAAACTCACTCCAGATAATTTCACTCTCAGTATGGTGCTAGCAGGCAAAAACAGCTCCAGATGACTATATTTGCTGACTTGTCACTGAGTGATACAAAGCATATGAGGCCAACTAGAGGTCATCAAATAGATGGTGCCTCTTACGTCCCTGCTTTCAGCTCCTGTGAGACAGGAAAAGAATAACAAAACTGGCAGGAGGGGCATGCAGCCCCATAGTGGGGTCTGCTCTGCCTCAAACAGTCACTGAATCATTTGTGTGCAGAGCTTCTGGGAGCAAAGGGAAAGACCATAGGAAAGGACTCTTCTTGCCCCTTAACAATGCAGTAGATGAAGCTAATAAAGACCAGGGCATGTTTTCATATTCAGCTATTAGGGTTTTTCTGAAGCGCAGAATATCTAAATTCCTCTCTTTCCCCTCCCGCGCTCACCCCACACTTTTTTTTCTATTTTATTTTGTTCTGAGGCTTTCTGTGCTCATTTTGAGATGTGCCTTGCCAGATATTTAGGGGATTTCACCAGACAAGAGTCTTCATATGAAAAACTGTTGTACGATCAAAAGGAATAAATTGACTTATCAGAAAAGCAATCTGTTCTGTTCAGTCTCCCTCCTCCAGCTTTGAGGCAATGCTAAAGCAGCATAAAGTAAGCAAAACACTTGAAAGCAGATGTCTGGCACTTAAGTGTCCATCTCTCAGATTAATCTTTCTGCTGTCCAGAAAAATTCTACCCTCTCAGGAGGTATAAAACATTAGGGTTTGGTCTGGAAAGTGGGTCTACTCATGAATGGAGTTTAGAAGAGTGGGGCAGCAATAACCCTTGTGCTTCTAGTGCTGTTACTTCTGTTGCAGAAAAGGTTTTTCTTCAGTCTCAAGAATGGGTTCTCTTTCACCTATCTCTAAAACACATGCTCCAAGGAAGAAAGCTAATGTGTGGGACTCCACTGGTTTTTGCTTTCTTTGCAGGCTATGGAAGCATGTAAAGATGCAGGCTTGGCCAAGTCTATTGGTGTATCCAATTTCAACCGCAGGCAGCTGGAGATGATCCTGAACAAGCCAGGACTTAAGTACAAGCCTGTCAGCAACCAGGTATGGCTGCTAAGCCGAGGGCAATGCCTGCCATGGTGTCACTGCCCTGTAGGGAACACATTGGCAACACATGACCTAAGCTGCCATTTGCAGAGAGATGATGTAGACTTTGCCACAGATGCTGCCCTCCATACTATCACTCTTCCCTTTACAGCCTGAAAATATTACTCATCCTATCTGGGCTAAATATAAATATTTGAAGGTGTTGGAACAATCGCTCTCCTCAGTTCCTGCTCCAGCAGGAAAAAAACTGGTGCCTCTGTGCCAAGCTCCACAACCAGGTTGAGCGCTGACTCAATGCCGATCTTAGATCTCTGCCACGTACCTTACTTCAAGTCCAAAAATTTCCCAAGATAAACCATGCAGAGCTAAGCAGTCTTCAATGAAGCCACATCTACCTCAGATGACATCAAACCAACCCTAAGTGCAAAGGAAACTGACTCACTCTAGGCTTTTCAAGTTTAAAAGCCATTAGAAACAACTCCTAAATTTCCTGTAATCACTTTCTTGTGCCTTTCCTGTAAAACATTGGTAAGACTTAGAGAAAAATTAAATTAGAGAAGAGATTCTACTAAGCAACTTCAGCTAAACAAGCCTGTGAAGATGATAGGCATGTCCAGCTCACATAACACTAGTGGAGCTCAGAGAAAGCAGCAAGTGGCAGGGACCCACCCAATGCCCAATATCTTTGACCGGCATTTGGCAGGTCACTGCAATTCCTGGAGATCGCCGGGAAGCTCTTCCGAGTCTTCTGGCACAGACAAATATCCACATTAGCAGTACCAGAGGAGAGGCCAAAGACCAACTGGGACTGACTTCCCACCCTCAGCGCGTGGCCTGAAGGGCTGGGGTTGGGACAGGGCACAGCAGGGATGCTGGCTATAGCCTTCATTTCTGTCTTTGGCCTGCAGGGAAAGGCAGTCTGTGAAAAGAGGAAATTCCAGCACCTTTCACTGGTATGAACATGCCCAGCAGGTGCAAACTGCAATTTCTGGAGTGTCCCTAAGGCTGCAGTAAGCATTGCTGCTGCTCCCTGGGGGAAAGGAAAACTGAGCAAAAGACTAAGCCCAGCTTAGAGCAGCTAGCCAGCAAGCATAGATGTGCCAACTAGCTTCAGACTGCCTGCAAACAGTGGTTGCTCTGTCACCTTGTAGATGTCACTTTCCCAGAGACGGAGCTTGGAGTCAGAAAGTCTCTGCCTGTAAGGGAACGATGCACAGTATTTGCAGTTTGGGAGGGCAGAGCTCGTAACAAGGTTGTAACTGCTATGGAAGAGCACTTCTCCTTTGAAGACAGGCTGAGAGAGTTGAGATTGTTCAGCCTGGAAAAGAAAAGGCTCCTGGCAGGCCTGTTAGTGGCCTTCCAGTACCAGAAGGGGTCCTGTAAGAAAGGTGGCAGGGACACCTTTTAAAAGGGCATGTAGTGATAGGCTAAAAGAGGGTAGATTTAAATGAGGTATTAGAAAGAAATTCTTCACTATGAGAGTGATGAGACACTAGAGAAGCTGTGGATGCCCCATCCCTGGAAGTGTTCAAGGCCAGGCTGGATGAGAGTTTGAGCAAACTGGTCTGGTGGAAGTTGTCCCTGCCCATGGCAGGGATGGTTGGAACTAGATATCTTTGAGGTTCCTTTCAACCCAAACCATACTCTGATTCTGTGTCTCACCTTTTGCATGTTTCCCATCACCTCCTATCTGGAATGGCTTATGCCTACACTTATCCTAAAAACAACATATAGATTAGCATCCTGAGTACAAAAGGCAGAAAAACAAAGATCTGACCCATATGAGATGGGTTGCCTTCCCAACCTGCTACTCTACTGATCTTCCCTCACTTTCATCCCTCCCACTTACTGTCACCTTTCCCTAAGGACACATAAAAATTCCTTGCAGACAAATTATAATCACAGATGTTAATTTGCTGTTTGCCAAAACCTCCAAACAAACGCAATCCAATCTATCACGCATCAATGTTTGCTTAAAACAGTAACCACAGATTGAGTTTTTCTATTCCTTATCTTACACGCATACTTTCTTGAAACCATCATCTGATCTGTAGCTCTCACAAATATTGGAATGTGGTCTACTTCTGCATCTGGTCCTGTTGATTAATCATTCTTTCTATTTTACTCTTGTAGGTTGAATGCCATCCCTATTTCACTCAACCCAAACTCCTAGAATTTTGCAGACAACACGACATTGTTATTGTTGGATACAGCCCACTGGGAACATCAAGGGATGAATCATGGTAAATCTCCATGTTACTGTCTGACAGCAGGGCCACTATCCAGGAAAAGAATAGTTGTTCTCCATTGCTTTGGTCTCCGCAAAATACCTTCACCCACATTTTTCCAAGTAGCTTTGAACTTCAGTGTTTAAATATTACCATTGTGAACATAAATTTGCAACACTCCTGCTTCATGCTGTTGTCAAAAAATCACACATAAAGGAGGTTGCTTTAGGTTTCCTCTTAACAGAAAGCACATGACTGCAACCAGAAATTCTGAGGCCTAGGTAAAAAAACCTAGAAATTAAGTCAACATTAGGATATCATATAGGCAGATGCCTTTGACAGCTGACCAACATAAATGCCAAAGCTCTTCTTCAGTCTTTCACACTACTTGTCAAAAAGGTGCATTATTTTGTCCATAAACAAGTAGATTCCTCTACATATTGACATTAAAGATAATGGAAGTGTGCATTTCCTTTTGTTCAATTTTCTTCCAGGGTAAATGTATCCTCCCCTCCTTTACTGAATGATCCTGTGCTGAATGCCATTGGGAAGAAGTACAACAAGACAGCTGCACAGGTTGCTTTGCGTTTCAGCATCCAGCGGGGAGTGGTGGTCATCCCAAAAAGCTTCAATCCACAACGCATCAGAGAGAATTTCCAGGTAAACTTGTACTCCAGTGGTGTGTGGATGAATCCACATACATTAGCCTAGCCCCTATAGAAGACAGCTTTTTCATTTCTTTCTGCAGACAAATGACATGACCAATGTCAACTTTACTATAGTTGATGACTTTTGTCTCCATCACTTAATGGTATAATGATATGGCAAGAATAGCACAGAGTAAAATGGAAATTTTGTTGTTTTTTAACCCTCTTGAGTAGCTAAATTTCCAGCTAGTGGTGTACTTCAGAGCACCAGTTGCTGCAGTGATCAGCACAAGCAAGATGAATTAATTTGGTAAGTCAGCAGCCCAAGGTTGCTGGCTGTAGGTGCATGGGAATGACTGACTTGTTCTACCTATTCTTCAGATATGGGGCAGCTTTGTTAAGGCAGGGTTGCTGAATACAAACGTGCCAGAAAACTCATAACCTCACCACAAGAAAGCATCTGGCTTGATCAACACACCCAAATAAGATGAAGCATTTGTTCCCATGTCTCTTGCAGCACTCACCACCCACACTTGCTCCCCACTTTCCCAACCAATGTAACACTTCCAAAGCTGGTGGCCCAGTACTTGCCAGACTACCTTTCTCCTCTTGCAAGGACTGTAAGCAGATGTGACTGGACTCACTTGCATTTATAGGAAAGTCTTAAGGATGTGAGTGTAGATTTGCGGGGGAGACAGCACAGAGGAGATCAGACTTATGAAATCTGCTACATAGCAATGCTGATTGTATCAATAAATGCTAACTTATTTCTAACATCTCTTTCCATTAGATCTTCGACTTCTCCCTCACTGAGAAAGAGATGAAAGAAATTGAAGCCCTGAACAAAAACGTTCGTTATGTCGAACTGTTAATGTAAGTCCAAGAAGAATCTTAGGTCCCAACAGAACATTACTGTCTTTTCAGATATTTTTTTAGATCACTTTTAGTTTTTGTATAAACCACCTTATTTTAAGGTAAGGCTTAAATATGGGAGATCTTTAAAGCAGTCTGAACATGCTTCTGGACCCCTTGCAGAAATAACTGTGGAATATTTGCTTACAACTCAGATGCCAAAAGCCCACATCATAGAAAGTGACTGTATCTTGGTATTCCATCTCAAACACTTTCTGCTACATGTTGCAATGATGATCTCAGCCACCCACAAGCCACCCATTGTCCCTGTCTAGTAGTGTGGGCACAAGAGCTGAAATTCCAACAGGAGCACTTCCATATCTTTCCCCTCTTTCCCACTTTCACTTCCACTGATCAGCAAGCCATGCTGCTGCTCAACTACAATGGCTTATAGATTCTAAAACTAGTGCTTCCAGAGGCAGCTTTCTATCTGGAAGGCTAAGATTTAAGAGTACTGTTTCATGAAACTACCAGGCTAAGTTTGGGAGAGTTCAGTTCCTTCTTGCTTAAATACTTTGGTCAGAACATCAAAATTTGCCTACCCAACTTTCTCATAAAAGATGAGACATCTTAGGGACCACACAGGATGAGAATCTTTGTTTTGGTCTGTCCTCTCACGCTTTCTTCTTCAGCAGCCTCTCACTCCTGTAAGCAGTTGAGTTCTACCTTCTACATGCTGTTGAGTTCTACATTCTTATATGGAAAGCAGAAAACCATGAAAGTTTTTTGACTGCTCCACTTCCTTCCAAAAGCCAACTAGGCTTGATCTCTTGCTATTGTTATCCCACTCAAAGTAGTTTTGCTTCACCTGAAGGTTGTGCTACCCCAGAAGCCTCAACATCCTTTCTTCCAGAGAATGAGGGAATTTGTTTTTCCTTCAGCTCGCAAGCATCTATGGTTTATGGCCAAACTTTACACTTTCCCTTTTCTAGGGTACTCAGCATGTAGCCAGATGCTAATTTCTATGCATTTCTCATTACCCAGGATTATCTGCATCTTTCCAAACTGTAGTTTTCTCAAGCATTAAAAGTAATCAAAAATAGGACACCAGTATTAATAGCACTCTAAAATACTGTTACTCAAAAGATGGGGGAATGTTGTAAAGGAATAAATAAATCACTTACTATGCTGCATAAATATAATAGAAAATATGAAGTAAATTAAAAGCATCATTATGAAGTTCATCTTTCACATTTAAGCTCAGGCAAGTGATCTCCAATTTTAGTTTCTTAAAATCTAAAAAAGCCTTTCATCAATTAGCAGCACCTAGTTCCAGAAGGATTCTCACAGCTGGCCTAGCAGATTCTTCTGTGTGTTTTGGTTTATTTTTTCATAACTAGGTTGAGCTATATCATAATTTAAACTATTAGTGAGTATATACACTAAATGTAAACTTAGCGCAAATGCAAGAGCCTTATCTAGAAGCAAAGTTAAAGAATGCAGAACTTCCTAAGCCATCAATCCAAAAACTAATAAACTCAATTCTTTGCTATATTAGACTGAATTTGGTCACAGGAAGCTGCTGAGGACAAGGAACACACACAGGATGCAGTTACTAACAGATGTGTTACTAGCAGATGAGTTACTAGCATAAAGAGATTTCTTATTCCATCCAGCAATATATATCTGAAAAAGTCAAACCATCATAGAGAAAGCCTTCTGGTTAGTCAACTTTGTGCAAAATCTTTGGCTGCTCTGATGCAAATGCCAGAAGGAATGGAAAAACCCAGCTTTCCTCTGGCTTCTCCAGTTATCAGCTACCATGGGGGCTGCATGCAACCCTGTTGCTTTGATGGTGTGAGTAAGCCCATACAAATAAGATATTGCAGTCAGTGGAACAGGTTAGCATGATAAGCAACTGAGCAGAAAATGGAGGCTTTGTATAAAGATGAATATTCCATGAAATCAGTCTGAAATGGTGTCTTCTCTCCTTGAAGAAATCTGGAAGCATTTCACCAAGCAAGTTTTAGATTAATATGTCTGCTTGCTTTATCTTGTGATCCCAGTCTCTGCCATAGATATTCTTCCTTATCAGTGTTTACAAGCTGTATTAAGACTTCTGAGTGAATCATTTTCACTCAAAGGTCTCAGACCTTTAAACATGTGAGACCTGAATAGGAAGCATACTCCTTAGAAGGAAAGTAGAGATTATGACACTGGTAACTCAGATATTGTCAAATTATATTGAAGCCAAACAAGCCAGAACGTTGTGGCTTTTTTTTTTTTTTTTTTAAACCAACTCAGTCTGTTAATGTGTAAACACTTGAGCTTGGCTGAATATTGGAATGAAATATTTTGGCACAACCAATTCAAAATGTTTGATGCCTTCCCAGATAGTTAACTTCAATATTGTGTAATGTTTCCTTCACAGACTAGAAGGATTCACAGCTGGGATAAATGCCAGTGTTTGTTGTGCTCTGCTGTAAAGCACAGCAGCCAGCTGCCATGGTGCACCTGAGAATGTTCTTCAGAAATTTTTGATTTTGTGAATGGAAAGTGTTTGTCAAGCCAAGGCTTGTGTTTTAACAAACCTTCTCAAACAAGAAAACTCACAACAAAACAGAACCACCTCTCTCTCAAGTTTGCCAGTAATTGGCAAAAACAGTGGGGTTTTTTCACCTGCAGCTGACCCTGGAAATTGTCTTCTTGCCTTTTATTATGATCCTGGATCACATACCTTCTCTGAGCAAGAGTTTTTAAAATGAAGCCTGAAGCATCTCTACCTTGGGTAGTATGCAGCCATGAACATTTCTTTCTCCCATGTACTGGGTCATCCCAAAGCTACTTCATAAGTTCTCTGCTCATGGTGCTATTAACCTGTCAGAGCATCTACCCCTAGGCTAAACTAAAGGGCAGCCACTTGGACAAACCACTTTATCACACCCAGACCTGTTCATTCCAGCTTTAAGTGTGGAAGCCAAAGTCATAATCTGGTGTCTCCACCTCTTCTTCAAATACAGGCCCTGTTCATGAGGGTCTTTCCAGGCATCTGAAGAAAGAAGTCTTCCCCTTCCACAATGCACACTTAGTGAAGCCATCACCCTTCCCTACAGCTCCTCTGCTAACAAGTTAAACCCACAAATACAGCAAGAAGAGCAGACATACAAACTACTCTTGCTGTTTTTCCCCCATCTGCTCTTAAGATAATACAGTCTGCAGGGCTGAAATATGCTCCTTCACTGTCCTCTCCTTATATGCACACGGTTGCTTGCAAATCTGCAGGTAAAATTAGCCAGAGCAGGCAACTTCTGATTAAGCAGAAGAGCCTTCCACAAAGGCCACCTATATACTGCAAGGAAGAGGTTTGCTAGGTTTACCAGTGATGTAATATCCTGCTTCACCCAAGCAGCTCACTTGTTCAATTTGCTCTATCCACAGGTGGCGTGACCATCCAGAATATCCCTTCAGTGATGAATACTGAAAACAGGGAGTGTCTGGGCAGGTTCCTAAGATCAGTGCCATTAAGCTTTGCTGAAAGAGACCCAACATTTGGTGCTTTGGCTTCACCGGAGTCTGTCCAAACCAGCATTAAATACATGGTGTTTATTTCCTCTTGTCTTGTCAGTCTCTTATTGCTACTGAAGAGCAAATCTATTTAACCTGTTGAATCTCTGATTTTAGCTTAGGAGGCTTTAAGTCTGAGCATGGAAGCTTCAAAACCAATAGCTGGTAAAACTGAAGATACGTCTTACAAATAAGCTCACTAGCTCAAACCAAATCATTTCCACACTATGGCATATTCCTCTCTGAATTTGAAATAAGAAGTTCTGCTTCAGTAGATGTAAAGCAGTACCATTTTGTTTCACAGCTCAGATGAGGGAAAGTTAGGAGTGTTAATCAGTTAACTGATTTCAAGATATATATGTACCTTTGTATATCAATATATATCTATAGATAGATTTACTGCTTCATACAGTAAAGCCTGTTTTGCTCTGGACAGATTATTCTTCAGGCACATACACAAACTGCATTCCATAGGTAGACCCAGCTGGCTCCACATGCAATTAGTTCAGCCCCTAAAGGATTAAGGACATTCTTACAACCTCACCACCACCTCATAAAAACACAAGAGAGTAGGTGGATATAGATGTAATAGTCATACAAAGGCCTCATGCAAATACCCTGGAGACACTAAAGATGTTTAGATATGGTGCTTAGGGACATGGTTTCATTTAGTGGCAGACTTGGCAGTATATTAGGTACACGGTTGAATGTGATGATTTTAAAGGTCTTTTCCAACCAAATGATCCTATGAGTCTGTATTTGAGCTGCTGTACGAAGATGGTATTGCAGTGTTGCATATGCAACCTGGAGCTAACACTAGCAAGGGCCTCTTCTCACGAGGGTAAATATCTCTTAAATGGCTGTACTGCTCCACAAACTGATCCTCACCCAAGAAAAGTTCTGTTCACTTTAAAGTTCTTAGTCTTTTGTATAAACTCCTAGCCAAGACAATGCTGAATTAGGAAGTTAACTTTTAAAGCAGGAGACAGATGTATTTTATTAAATACCACTTTCTGACATGCTTTGAGACTGCAAAACACTAGCATGTCCAAGAAAAGGTAGGAATCAGACAGAAGCAGCAGTGTTAAAACCTGGAAATTTCCTCCAGTCTGTCCTCAACTCTCTGAAATCTGAGGGCTGAAGCATGGACACCAGAGTACAGAAGACTAGGTCCTTCAGCGTTCATTTCTTTTTCAGATCATTTTTTGTTGCTCAACAAATTTTTCATCCTATAGGTACATCAGCAGAAGGTTACTTTCCTTCTCTCATGTGTCCAAGCACTCCAGTTCCCTGCAGCAGAGGGAGTACAACAGAAAGGTATTGGAGAAGACACTGAACTGTACACAGAGTACTTCATGTACCAAAACATGCATACTGCCATTAGAAAATGGGTCATACAGAGTCTTCAATCTGCAGCATCTGCTTTTATTTATTACTGTTGCTATTTATCACCCCTGGAGTGACTGAAACAGGAAAAAAGAGCGTACAGTTCATGGAGACACTTCTGTTGGGTCAGGGTGTGTTCCTCAGAGCTGATGCAAAGAGACACAGCAGTGAGCATTTCACAGGAGGAGTAGGCAAGGCTCTCAAATGGGTCTGGTTCCAATGCATCCCTGGATCAGCTCAGTGGGCACCACTAGAGAAGTGAGGCCTCTTCACTGGAGGTTAACTTCACATAGCTGTTACAAATCCACTTGCAAATCTATGTCAAAAGGGGAGGATTCTGCTTCCTGGAGGTTACCTTAGGGCAATTCCTACTTTATTCAATTACCCCACTTGGGACAGAGGGGAAAATAATAGAAGGTGGTGTAGGTATAGCTGAGGAGGCAGATGACACATTAGAAATCTGGTGTAAATTTAAGGATAATCCCAAGGTCAGGTGGAGTTTTGCTCCCAGTGGTGGTCAGAATCACTATCATAGCCCTGCTTTGCCCCTTTGGAAACAACTGAGGTCCCAGCCAAAAAAGCATGAACATAACCCAAGTTTAAATTCAAGTGCCAGAGAGAAGCAGTTACCACCATACCTAACATGTTATCCCAGTTGCTTTGTAAGTACAAGCCTTAAATAGAGTTGTAGGGGCTCAACTTCTTTACAGTAGCACTGTACAAATTTTTGCTCTAACTTGACCAGGTGCAGGTCTCCAGCCATGGCCAATGCTCAGGCTGGCTTTGGCAAAACTCTTGTTTTCCACACTGCAAATGTCAACTGATGTTCAGCTTAAATGCTCACAACAAACCTTTCACAGATATCTGCTCTTTCCAAACATCCCCCCAGAGGTCAGGCAGCACCTGAGGTCTAATAAATCAGGTGACCTTGTATGTGTGAGTAAGACCTTATGCTGAAACCTTTCTAACAGGAAATATCCTATAATCAAGTCTTCAATCTGTATGGAATAAACAGGCAGGACAGATTGTGTTTCTCCAGCCCAAGTTGTGCCAAAAAAAAAAAAAAAAAAATTTCTTCTTTTCCTCTCCTCTAATTTTAATAGAATCCTCCTCCCCTTCTGCATTGCCTCATTTGTATCCAATGAAAAAGATTCAGCCTCTTCTCAGAGGCAAATGCTCCCATACTTGTTTCTACCAGTTATGAAACCACGACTGACATCTAGCCTAGTTTTTCCCTCACTTTGCTCAGTTTCAGACCATTGCTCCCTATTGTTCTCCATCTCATCCTAAAAAGAAAAGGTTTAGATGAGGGAAAAAAAACAAGGCTGCAGATGAGGGCTTGGGAAACTCATTCCAACAGCAGCTGCACAGACACAGGGAAAACCCAAACTCTGGTCCCTCCCATGATCTGCTTGCATCTAGCAAATTTCAGAGCCTCATTGAACTTGCTGCCTGGTATAAAACACATCCCTTGGGAACACAGCACACAGCCCTGCTCCAACTGGAAGGGTCAGGTGCAGACAGAGGAGGATTCAGCACTTCTTGCTCCAATGGCAATCACTTATGACAAGAGTAGACCCAAATACGTACCACCAAAACTTGCTTACTTTTAGCATAAGTAACCCAAGAAGTTTGCAACATTTCCCATAACTGTGACGTGAAATAAAATCCAAACCAAAGAAGTTTGCTTCAGCTATGCACAGGTGACCTTATTGCATGGAGAAAAACAAATAATGCAGCATTTTAGATTCTTTTTGCATCTCAAGTGCTGCTCTGGACTGGCCAGCAGAAAACCAGGTGATCTGCTCACATCCCCAGCAGCAAAGCAGTTGCCAGAGTTGTATAGTAGAACATGGGCTTACCTGGGTGCTGCTTAGAGGCATTCCCTGCTGTTGCAGAAACTCAGGGCAGAGCACAAGGCTTTGTAGCTGGGCACTTCCCTGGGCACATGCATGCCCATGTTTAATAGGTGAAGAAACAAAGAAGCCCTGTCAAGCAGGTATTTTGTGACATGCCAACATTACCTGCACTACATGGTTAGATGAATTTGTTTCCCCCACGGAGATGCAGAGATTCATTTTCCCCAAGACTAAATACCATAAGACATAAATACTATAAGACAATATAAGACATAAATACTATAAGACAATATAAGACATAAATACTATAAGACAATATAAGACATAAATACTATAAGACAATATAAGACATAAATACTATAAGACTTTCAGAGGGGACACACATCCAATTTTCCCTGCAAGAGTGCAAGAGGAACAGGGAAAACAGTAAGAGGCAAAGTGGGATGGGCCCCTGTGTACATTTTACAGCCTTAAAGAATGCCCTTTGCGTTTATATCACACATTTTTGTACCACGAAGCTACTAAGAGATTTTTACATGGGTGTGCAATGTATTCTGTGAAGAAAAATGCAAGTGGCCGTATGAAGCCATCAGCCATCATTAGAACATAGTTGTGGTTCAGGAGAACAGAACACAGGAGAAGGAAAGGCAGCATCTCTCATTTTTCATCCCACGCCTTGCATTAAAGCCTAGGTTTCAGAGACCTGGGTGCTCCAGAGTAAAAATGAGATCTCTTCTCCTGGCCAAAGAGTAATGATAATTGCACACAGAAAGTGAGTTTTGCAAGCAGTAGTAGAGGATCAGAGTCCAGAAAAGTAAAAGTCACCTGTTGAGGCCTCCTCACGTCATCCCTTTTTTGAATCCAAAATTTTTTTTAATCCCTTTTTTGAATCCAAACCCCAAAAGCTACTCACCTCCAGACTGGCAGGATATTTAACCACTACCACAGCCTTGGGACATGCAAAGGAATTCAAGAGCAGAGAGGCTGATATGTCCCATAACTAAATAACACCACTTCATAACCAGAATCAAAGTTGATTCTTCAGTTTAGCATGTGAGCCATTTAAGTGTAGAAGTGAAGCCAGGGTTGTAGGACTCTCAGACTCTTACAGGAAAAGAAATCACACACCTGGGAAGTGAAAGACATTTCTCTGATCTCTGCAGCAAACAGAGAGGACAAACTCTGATCACTCATGTACAGTACCTGATTTGTAGATTGAAGATATCACCTTTCTTATTTTGAGTAGCACTGAAGTCTACTTTCTCCCACCCATCAAACTGAAACACTTCGAAGTAAATCAGTTTGGTATTTGCAAGACAGCTCCCTTATTTTCTGGAGGATAGGAAGGAGGGAAGCTGCTTTTTTGAGATATATTTTGTGAGATCACCCACACATCTAGTGGAAAGCACTGAGGTAGAGAACAAAGTCCACAAGAAAGTGACATGTTAGAATGAGATTTAACATACTTATTTCACTTGTGACCTGCAAATACATTTGCCTTTGATGGCTGGGTTATCTGCATGCAGCTGAGCACCAGTACAGTTTTCATCCTAACTGATTCTAAGCCACGACATATTTCATGTCTTCCCAATATCCTACTACCCTGGAGCAAAGACTCTAGCTCAGAATAAAGGGCTTTGAGAGTGCAAAAAGCCAAAAAAGTTAATTTTAGTTTTTTCAATGCCAGCCAGGCTCCTTAGGGAACCTTAACTCAACATGCATGAGCAATACTCACAACAGGACAACACATTGCAAATCAAATGCAAAGCAGAACCAAATGGAAAAAGGGGAGGGAGAGAAGGAACTGGAAAGAAAGATGACTTGTGTGTAAACACACACACATGCACACAGAGAAGCACCACTTGATGAAGCTGCTCAGATTTTGCTCTGTAGATTGCAGCACTACCTGAACGGAGGCCTCAAATCACTCCAAGGTCACTGAACATAGAGAAGAAAAAACTCCTGTAACAGGACAAATGTGCAGTCAATTGCAAGTTAAATGAGAGCTCGTAATGACCTAGAACACACCTCAGAGCAGCCTCATGCATAACAAGGAAAATGCTGTGCAAGTGCAGGGTGCTGAGGACACTGGATTCTCTCAATATTTCAGCACATACAAATCAGTGTCTCTTCCTGACTCAAGGTTTATACAACCATAGACACACAGAGGCTCCACACCTTCAGTGCCAGAAAACTTCTAAATTTTATGTTCCTTCAGTCAGTCTGACAATTGTTTTTCACCCAGGTAAGGACAGACATCAGCAAAAGTTATCACAAAGACAAAATAACTCTTTGCATACTTAGGGCAGCCGTATTGCTCCTCATTCAAACATTTCTCAGCATGCATCTACAAGGCAACATGCAGAGCACCTCACATGTGAAAAAGGGAGCAAAACCATCCCATCAGCCCACATGTTCAGTACTGGTGTCTCCAGGCAGCCCACAGTAGGCCAAACCAGCTGTTTGGCACCATGATTTGCACATGATTTTCCTCCCTGTTGCTCCACAGTGGTAGGACTGCAGTCCTTTTCTATAGGATGAAGAAGAGACTGCCTTTACATTTCATTGACTACACTGATCTGTACTTCAGAGGGAACTCCAACATACAGAAAGGTTCCTCTAGATCATGGATCAGAAATTTACACCTTCATTCAACAAGCCAGTGCTATGTCTCTGGTCCCCTGGGAAGTACAGTCCTCCCAACGTAAAGAAGAAACAAAAAAGCAGAAAAGAGGTTAATGTTAGAAATACCCACATGATTTGGGATTTCTAGTAGTTTTTTTCTAGGCATGGCAATGAGAGCATATAAGCAGTCATTAATTCCCTTGGCAATCTACACCTCTCCAGGCAGAGACCGCCAAGTTATTGGCTCATGCTTCACAGAATTGGTTTGTTGAGTGTGCAAGAATTTAAGGCAATAAAAGTGCCCTCAGAGAGCACGGCTGGAAGGAGGAAGGTATTATAGATCCCTTCCCTTAGCAATTAGAGCACTAAGTGATGCAGCAAATCAGATTCAAATCTTTATGGGGGTTTAAACCTACATCTCACCTAACCTTGTTACTGAGCTATATAGCCTTCTGGAAAGGATCTGGCTCCATCCACCCCACTGAACTTTTCAACTTTGCATGAGAAATTAATCAGGATTAAAGCAGTAGCTGAGAAACATAATTAATTTCTTGGGAAGGAGGGCACTTGGGAAGGAGCCCTCACTCAGGTTGCTGCTGACTGGAAAACACACAGAACTAGGATCAAAACCTTCCTCCCTTGTGCTATGGTTCAATATTGTGCTAACTGAGCTGCTCTCCCTGATCTTTCTTTCAGGCACAACACCAGTTAGATTATCAGAGAGGATTCTCTGTATTAGGAAAGACCCTATAAATACCCTTCCATCACAATATGTACAAACATGAATTTCACTGAATTTCTAGAGTTCATTACTACAGAGAGAGCAAACCCTATAGCATCACTTAACCAGACCCCCCAACAGGCTGCACAGAGGTACTACAGATGCAACTGAATTATAACATTATTTGCACCTGCCTTTCACCCGATTACTCCATTACCTTGCATGATATTTGCCTCCTCCAAACCTATATGTCTTACTTTGCAGCTACAAACATTTATCCAGATTCTCTTCTCTCTCCCAGCTTTCATTTTGCCAAAAAAAAAAAAAAAACCCACACACAAAACAACACAAAAACCCCAGTTTTTAAAAAGAGCATTGGGCATCAAGTCTTTTCTGTGGCATTTATGATGGAAAGATAGACTTGAGTGAACATTAAAACCCCAAACTAATTAGGAAAGAGAAAGCACTAGGAAATAACATTTTACAACTTTCAGTAATTATGACCATCTGAAAAATTATGAACTTTATGTGGAATAAAGGCCTGATGTGCCTTACAGACCTAAACCTCTAGCAAAGTCAAGGCTGGAGAAGGACAAAATGCTGGTGAGGCAGTCAAGGAAGCCAGCTGACAGGTTGTGGAGACTGACCTGTTTAAAGTGCTACAGAGAAAAGCAAGGTTCTCCTCTTCCAAACCATATAACAAGAGAGACAAATTAATTGAAATATTTACAGCTACATCATAGTACATAAATAAGGAAATATTCAAAGAAAGGAAAAAAAAACCCCAACACAAAAAGAAACAACAAACAAATACAAACCTAGTAGTTTGGCCAAGATACAAGTTTTTAATTATGAAGAGCTACTTTGGAATTTATGGCTACAGCCACTAAAGGGCCAAAACATGGGTGCTACAATTTCAAACTAAAAGCTTGTATAACAGCCAGTGCATAATATCTGTGTCAGACACTGCCTAGCTAGCTGGATGGGAACATGACAGGAAGAGGAAAACTTTCCCACTTCACACTGCACAGAGGATTATATGACTGAGGACTCCAAAGTGATTTGTCTGCTGCCAGGGTTCCATGCTGCTTGGAGATTGATACTTTCAAGTTACATTCAATAAAAGCACCTTTTTTTTTAAAAACAAAAACAAAGCCAAACAAACAAACAAAATAAACCACAAAAAAATCCCCACAAAAAACAAAAAAACCTCCTGTGCTCCAAGAGAAAGGCCAGAAAATAGATATTTGGAGCTTTTCAGCCAGGAGGTGGAGAATATTTACAACTGCAGACTTGCACAGGCATGCACATTCACGGGTTGGGAATCCAGGAGTATGTTTCCATGGGGAGGTGCTGGGATGAGGCACAGCAGCTCATAGAAACCCAGAGCCCCTCACCTGCTGCAGCCAGGCACACAGCACTGCACTGGCACTGAAGAATCAGGGGCTGGAAGCAGCACAACAGCCTAAACCCAGGGTTTACAGCACAGGTACAGCCTCCCAGGAGAATAGCACAGGGCTCCCCCAAACAGAAAACATACTTAAGTCCTTTGCATTAGCTCAGTATCAGGTTGATATTAACCACAGTTTAACCAATTAGCCAGAAGATTGTTTCACCTTTACTTTTTTTTGTGGATTAGCACTTTCGGTTCATAGAAAGGCTTCTCAGAAACAAGCCAGAAACAAAACCAAGCAGCATTCCCCCACCCTACTACTTTTACACAGCTTTCTTTTCAGCTCCTCAGAAACTGCTGCAGCATCCCCCCCTTGCAGACCCATCCTCATATCACAGATGAAGCAGGTTCTTGCCTCTCCAGACAAATTACCAGAGCAGACAAACTTTACCTGACACTTTCTTCCTTTTCCTTTCTACTCCCCTGTCCCTGCAAGTATCTTACCTGAAAGAAGAAAAAGTGAGGTAAAAACAGCCACCCCAACCACAGCAGCTTGAAGCTGCACCAGGAAAATAAAGAGATCACTCCCCACCTTCACATCTGAGAGGTTGGGAGGTTATGGTGAGTTTATGTGCTCCTAACTTAAGAAGTCACAGGTGAAGCTAATATCAGTTACCTCGCCCTGAGAGGGGGAAGAGAGAAAAAAACCCAAACCCTGAGCAAGTCTCTGTATTATATTCTTGGTTCTGGCTGGAGCTCAGGCTCTGAGGTAAACCATTGAATTTTGGGAAAAAAGCAAGTCTGTATGGCTCTTAACTTGTTTTTTGTTTCCCTTTACAAAATTTCTCTCTACTGTTTCTGGGTCATCAGTCTGCAGATCTGCCTTAGTCATCAGGCTAGGGTGTTAACAGAAGAATAAATAAATGAATCACACCCTTTGCAGGCAATTACTGTGAAATAACTCCCTCCCCCTTGACTTTCCTGCATTTTCCAAGTCCAGGAAGCCAAAGCCTACGGCGGCCACAGTGAGAATACTTTGGTCATCACCTGTCCCTCCGGGCAGCCTTGCAGGAAAGCAACCTACACACTGATGCCTGGGTTTGGGGACAGCTGGTGCTGGTGGGCTGTACCAGCACCGTGGCCTGGCCCAGAGCCTGGCCATGCCCCTGCTGAAGCAGGAGACAGGAGGTGAATCAATGCCTGTAAGGTAGGCACACCTCACACACATCCCTTGTGTCTGGAGCTGCGATGTCTCTGTGGAAGAGCAGCAGGTGTAGGGAGATTTGTCACAATCTGGCTTGGATGCTGCAGTGCCAAGCACTGTAGCAGAGGGTTATGGTCCCACAGTGTTGTAAAACTCTAAGGTTGCATCTGAGGCTCTGGTGGGCAGCAGGGACTGAGAAAGCCTGCAAGAACTGGAAGTATCAGAGTAAAGTTCAGAGAGGAGATGTAAGCCTCAGGCTGCTTTCAGAGTAAATTAAACACCAATGTGTTGTAGGATGGCTCTCATTTCCAATTTACTTCTCTCCTGGAGAAAAACATGAAAGTTTTCCTTCTGAAAACCCAGAGAAGAAGTATTTGGCCTTTCAGAAAATCGATCGGAAGAATAAAAGGAGTTTCCACCACCCTTTAACCAACTCACTTCTCCAGTCACTAAGCAGAGCATTAAGACCATCCATTTTTGACCCAAAAATATTTGCCCCCACTGAGGGAACTGTCCTAGTGAAAGTTTTCAGGAGATATGCTGGACCTGTGTTTCCACATCTCTTTCAGTCTATGTAGTGAGTTTAGACAGGTCATGACAATCTCTGCTGGAGATTTGTTGCAGCCTTCTGATCAATCCAGTTCAACACTTCAGTTCATCAGGAGGGTTAAAGTCTTTAACTGCCTACTGTTTATAGCAGGAAAGCCAAAGAGTATTCCCAAGGTCCTGCAAGCAATTGACCTTGCCTATTTGTAACTACTACGGTGCATTGAGATGGGACTTTCCACCCATCTGGAGAACACTACTATGGTCTGATTTCCCAAAGAGTGCATTCCAGCGGGGATCTATCCCAGCTCCAAGCTGCCCATGTTGAAAGCTCTTGACAGAGAGCTATGCAAAAGAGATTTATGTGCAAAATTACCTTCCTTTTTTCCCCCTTTCCATTTACTGTTTGGCACTGTTTTTTCTTTTTCTATACCTTAAGTTCTCATCATTAAAAATGTATCTGGCTAGTTACTGAGTGTTATGTTCAGTGTGAGCTTTCTGTGAATAGATTAATTCAGTTCATTTCTCTGAACAAGATCTAGGGTAAGCCAATTCTCAGGACTGGTCCACAGTTTCTACAATTCTGGTAATTTATGGTATAAAATTAGTTGGCCTTCAGTATTTTAATAAAACTTTTCCAAACAAGGTGCAGAGTTTGTTGTTATATTGTTACAGCTCCACAGTAGATTTTTTTCCTCCAACAGAAAACTCATCCTCTGGAAATATATCAGCTTTGGGAATACATGTATCCTAAAGCTATAAAAATTTATTTCTTTATGTATGTGCTTATACTTTTACCATTCTGTTTATCTGGGTTTTTATTCTGTTTTATTCTGGTTTTTTAGACACATTTCTATGAGTCTGTGCTGTCTTTTAATACAAGGAAGCATTATATTAGCACATTAATGCTATCTTCATTCCCCATCAAGCAGAGTCCTGGACTTCTAATTAATAATATGTGTAATTCTAGCAAGTTAAAAACCCCACACCAAACCCATAACTGAAAGTCCATGACTCTTCAGGTATAACAAACATGCCTAATAGCCCCAAGTGAGCAGTCATCTGTCTCTTCATGGGATCAAAGGGAAGGAAAGACAGCTAGCCATAACACATCCAGTCTTATTTACTAGCTCCTCTTCCTGTTCCCAGCTATACACACAAATGGAACTCTAACTTCACCAGGGCAATTAATTTTACCGGTGTCAAAAGAGCAAAATACTGTAATGCTCCTGCAGGACTCTGAGGGCTGCTGCTGACATCAATGCCCTGCTTGTACCTGCCTCCACTGCCACGTGGATATCTGCATCCTTTTGAAGCCAATTCTGTGTCATTAGAACTCCTGGGTCCCTGTGCATCCACCCTATTCCAGCTCACAAATAAGACTCCTACATAAGACATTACAGAGAGTTTCTGCTTTTATGAGAACTGCTGATCAACGCAAGGTTTTGGAGAAATTTTGTGTGGATAGTGGCATAGTTCTGAGCATGGGTGAGACAGATGTGCTCTCAGAAATGGGTGAGATGGTCCCCAGGCTGTTTTGGTGTGGTTAGAAAGATGAGGGATGAAGTAATGATCCAGCTAAACTCTTTGAAAGCCATAGTTTCTGGAGATGCCTAGAGTCTCTTTAACTTCCAAGGGGGGTTTGTGCCTGTGGATGAGATCTTACATGACTATTCCAGCTGCTATTTTTTTTCCCTTCAGTTAGAGGTTAAGAGTGCTTTGCACAATGGTCAGGGAATGCCTTTTCAGAAGAAACGTTTGAATATCATTTCAGAAATTATTTCTGTAGATAAATCATGATAGGAGAGGAAGAAACAGCTAACAAATATTTTGTGATCTATAGAAAAATATGGAAAAGAATCTGGATAGGACCACAGAAAGGTCCAAACCAAATCTAAACCAAGTCTTCCTTTGCTGCCTTTCACAGTCTATGTTTCTTCTTCTGACTAACAGGGACTTCTTGAGCAGCTCCCCACAGGAGAGAGAGAGAGCTCACCTCTCTCCTATTCCCATCAAATAACACACAACATTTGTGGGTCTGTACCACATACCTCCAGGTTGTCTTGAGGGCCTTGGGAAAATTTTTGGGCTGCTTGGAGTACATGTTCCAGCAAGGCTTTTGAAATGAACACATACAGCTTCCTAGCAAGGGTGGGTAGGTCTCAATTATTTGACCATCTCTTTCCAGCACTGTGTTTTGGCTCTGAATAACACAAGTTAGACCCTATTTCCAATGCTTCAGAAAGCTGTGCCCCCAGAGCACACAGATGGTCACAGTGGATCAGGTCATCTATGAAAATAATGGTAAAAGAACAACTATGGGACAATCTTTTCACTGGAGAAATTTTATTCTAAACACCCATCAGGTACTGGGCTGGGTCATGCCTTGAAATGGTGAGGAAGTTAGATTGTGAAAGGTGGTTGATTAATAGGAGAGGGGAAAATATTGGTTTGGGTTAGACAAAAAAAAATAATCTTTCCAGCAAAAAGAAAAGTATTAATACTTTCTGCAAATTAAAATGAAAGGACATTCCTTAAGAGAAAATTGTTTCAAAATAAACAAAAAGTGTTATATTTAGAAAATCTAAACCACTTCAGCTTTCCCCAGCTTGCTTTGTTTGCTTTAGCTTAAGGCAGTCTGGTGATGTAGAGCACATGCTCCATCACCTACCTAGGCTGTGACTGCTTTCTTTTCCCTTTTTCCTTGTTGGTTCAGTCTAGCTGCATGTGGTTTCCAAGGGTCCTGCTTCTTCTTCATGGTGTTGGCACTCAGGATGTGGTTTGTGGAGAATGTCCTAGAGAGAGAGACACCAAAGGCATTAGTCAAAATGTAGAATGATAGAGCCTTTTCCCAAGCTCAGGAGCTTGACAACTCATATATTCTACCAGCAGCTGCATGCAGTCTAGGTAAACCTCATACAGACTGATGGTAAAAATTCTATGAAGTCATTTAACTTCTTCATAAACTGACCATCATGTTGTTTAAGTTCAACATGTTAAGGGAGAGGGGTCCCTCATTCCTGATCAAATCCTTCACTCCTGCAACAAGGTCGGCATTCATTTACATGCCACAGTCCATTTTACAGCGGCAAGAGGGCTTCGACAGTCCAGACTATTCTCAATGTTTTTAGTGATTCTGGATTACTGCCAGATGGATGTATCTCCCAGTCTTGAATGTATTTAACCCCACAGCATTCATCTGGGTCAAAGCAGTGACCCCCCTCTACAAGCTGGGAACTGAACCCCAGAGAGAAGAAAGACTGGAGCAATCTCTGAAAACCCATAGGTACCCACATTTCTACCAGGCTTTACCAGATCCCACTGTCATGACCAGAGCTAAAAATTCATGTGAGTTCCATACCTTGCTGAAATCCTGCTTACACAGTTCAGCAGTCTGAGATCAGAGTGGGACCACAGCAGCCATGTTCATTACTTGTTGTGGACAAGTAGATGATGCACAGGGTAAGAAAAAAGAAAGACTTTTTTTTTGCAGTGACAATCTCTGTTTTTTTAAGGAAGTACTAACCAAGAACCTCTTGCTCTGATACACCTTTCCATTATTTTTCTTTTTTAGGTGTCAGTAATTACTTGCAGCACATAGCTGTAGATTATCTGTGAGTATTCAATGCTGACTTCCAACTCGTATAGCAATATACACACTTGAATGTCCACACAGTGGATGGAGGATATAACAGTGACTACTGCTGGGTTACCTCACCCTTCCTATTCTAACACCTTGATTGTCACTATAGCTAGCTTTGCTCTTCATAAATATTGAAATTTTCCATGTTGGAGAGCTGCTTCTGTGTGGTTATTGTAATTTAAAAATATTAATATCCAAGGAAAATTATAACATTTATTCCTCAAGAAAAACTGTGCTTTTGTAGCAGAACATCAAGTCTGGTGGAGCATCAGTTTTAACAGCAAGGCCACGTCTTTTACTAATCATAGGAAAACCTGCCCAACGTGGTCGGTTTATAAGTATTTACAAAATTACACTTCACAAATGTACTGCTGAAATGCCTTTAGACTTCTTGGCAGCAGAGTTCCCCTATGGTTCCCCAGACATTTGAACAGCCAGTCCCTGGGACTGCAACTTGAGCAGCCTTCACTGCCTTCACTTCTTGCCTTCCCTTGCTAACTTTTTCAAGAAATCACTTTTGTCCTCTTGACAATTTATTTAATCATTTTATTTTTTGTGTGTATGTAATTGAGTACAGGTGGGCTATCTCACAGCAACAGTCTGAACTGATTTAAAAGTATTAGAGGACCTTGGCAGTAGATGCTAGAGAAGTATGAAGTGTTTATACTGTGTCTATGTGCTTGTAATGAACTTTTGCCAGATCTGTAATTCAATTTATGCATACAGATCAACTTTTTAATACCTTCCAGGAATTATTGTTGTCATCATTTTATGTTTCAGTGTGTGCATTCAGATAAAACATTTTGCAATAGGACTGAAAATGTTGAATTCTGTTTTGAAAAGTCTCCTTTAAAGTTAATGGATTTTGTCACTTTCAGAATAAAAGTCATTTAAAAAGTCCTGAGATGGCAGTCTCACATACACATTTTTGCAAAATCTGAAGACATATATTCCTCTGTGTTCTTACAGAATTTAGATTAATGAAGTGTGATTTCATTTAGTAGCTTTCAACAATACCTGCACAGACAAACACACACACATATATATATACACAAATGCATATATACACGTAAGAAAACAAAGTCCACAGCTCTGTATGTTCCAAATTATTTTTTGTGATCTTACCTAGACTATTTCGAATTTGTGATTACTGCTTCTTGACCTTCATTTAGAAGCACATTCTGGTGCAGTTGCAAGAACCCTACCAGAGCTGTATGCTAAGATGCATACATTAACAACACCGTAGGCAGGTTTGAGCAATGCACTGCAGCCCCATACTATATCTCCAGTTCCAAGAAATTCAGTACCATACTTTTCTCATTATTTTAATTACTGAATGCCAATATATTAAATAACCACCCCTTAAGAAAGGAACGCCAAAAATTTCTGTAATAACTACTTTCTTGATGGTCAAAGAACACTGCCAAAATCAATAAACCCATTGTCTGTGGTAAAATTTGTCAGCACGCCTATGAACCATAGAAACATATTATCAGATGTTTTCTATAGATTCATAGGCTTTTTAAATATTTAATTGTTATCTGAAAACTGACCTTTTGATTGACCATGAAACAAATGTTTATTTTCATGGACAGCCACACATCTGAAATGGCAGCGAGCCCCCAGACCCCTCGGGCCTAGATAATGCTGACAGAAAGGAGTCCTTTTTGTACAGCAGTCATGCTCCAAATCAGTGTTAAGTCCTGTAACTTCTGTTTGTGTCCACATAACCAGCCTCTCCAAGGTGTAAAAAATCAAGCCTTGACTGTGTCTGCTACCAGCTTCACAGAAGATACTGCTGGAAAATACTACGGCTGCCATGTTAAGAGTTTCTGTCTCGTTCACCTTTGCAGCCTGTGAAGACAACTATTTAGACATTCAGGCTTGAGGTTCTTTTGCAGTGTCCAGACCCCAGTGAGCACTGACACCAGACCACAGCTCCCCATCCTTCCTGCCCTCCAGGGTGCTCCCTGGTGCCCCAGCTCATGCACGCTGGCAAAGCAAGTGCCAGTGCCCAAATTCATGTTCATACCACGAACAAAAGCAGGAGTGCTGAGACTGGATGATCTGGACAAATACCACACAGCCATACACATACACTGCCTCACAGCCATGACATGATTCTGCTGGAGAGTTGTACAGGGATGCTCCTGCTCATGTCTCTTGGACCTAAGTGCAGAAGAGATCCACCTTACCAGGGGACTGTTGAGGTGCTACTACAGATTACTGGTAATGATGATAAATTGTCAGAGCTATATAATAGACACACCTGTTTTTCCACAACTGTGGATGACTGGTCCAGAGTGTAGAGCACAAGTCTTACGAGGAGCTGCTGAGGGAACTGTGGTTGCTTAGTGTGGATAAAAGGAGGCTAAAAGGAGACTTTATCGCTCTCTGCAACTATCTGAAAGAAGCTACAGTGAGGTGGGGGTTGCTAACAAGTGATAGGACAAGAGGAAATGGCCTCAATTTGTGCCAGGTGAAGTTAGTTTGGATATTAGGAAAAATTTCTTCCCTGAAGGGGTTGTCAGGCACTGAACAGGCTGCCCAGGGAAGTGGTGGAGTCACCGTCCCTGGAGGGATTTAAAAGATGTGTAGATGTGGTGCTTGGGGACAGGGTTAAGGGATCGACTTGGCAGTGCTGGGTTAACAGTTGGATTTGATGATTTTAAAGGTCTTTCCAACCCAAACAATTCTATAACTCCATAAGACTTCAGATGACAATGGATCTGTTGCTGCATGAAGGAAAAGTCTTGTAAGAGTTAGCTATAGTTTAAGTCACACAGTGACTATAGATGTAATATCTCACTGTGCTTCTTTTCTAGTCACACCAGTTTATAATGTTCCTCATGTCAGCCTTGACATGAATGAGTGTATTCACTTTGTATCACTGGTGAGGGAGAGACCTTTGGAATAGAAATTGCCAACAACATCTCGGAGTGCAGTAAATTAGAACAATTGAATTAATCTGTTTTTTCACTAATCAGCACTCAGCAATAGACCGCCTTATTCTGGCCCCAGCTGAGCAATCAATGAAGAAGTTTTATTCTAATGGATTTTGAGTTTTTCTAGATCAGCTGGACTGATTTTCAAACTGCTCTTTAAGAGCAGAAGCTGCAACTGGGGATATTTTTTCCAGAAAAAAAAAAAAAAAAAAAATTACAAAAAAAAGGGGGAGTCAATTACTGCAAGTCAATTACCGCTAGAACAGCTACTATTAAAGATTTTGCTTTGGAGTGGCAAATAGCTTGTGGTTTTGTAAAGCTGACATTTTGTGTGGCACACGGTCAGCACCACGTCCCCTTCTAAGAATCCGGCTGATTTTAGTCCTTGGCATTCTCAAGGCAGTGACAGCCCTGGAGGAAGAGCGGCTGTGGCCACCCTGGGGTTCCCCTGCTGCTTCAGCACACTGCTAAAAATGAATCCTCACATACTTGTTTTTCAGAGAACAGCAATGGGCTTGTTTCACAACAGCTTTTGCTATATTTTACTTATGTTTCTTTCTCTCCCTTTAAGGAAGAAAACACATGAATTGAGCCTTTGTTCAGAGGCAAAGCTGACACAGCTTAACCCTCACTGCCCCAGAGACATACTCCATCACATCTCTCCAGCACAGCACCCACTGGGGACAGAACAACTTTGTCACCCACATAACCATGAAAAACATGGAATCCCACCTGTATATGACCATATATGCCTTTTTTTGTTCCCAGTCTCAAAATCATACTTTCACAAATCCAAATCTTACAACTTAGGTGCCTGTGTCCTGCTTGGGACTAAATATTATTAAATTCAGTATACATGACTGGTGGTTTGCTTATTTCTGACTGCTTACTTGTGATGGTGCTGGCTGATGACAAACAACTGCTGTTATTGTCAGCAGCAATGCTGTCGAACACAGCAACATCAGAGAAAATCAGAGCATATTCAGTGTTTCAGGTACATAAACTTCAACCTTTCAGCCTGAGATGTTAACATCTCTGAGTTTTGTCCGTAGTGATGCTGGCCATGTATTTTTTTTTCAGCAAGACTGAATCAAGAAAGTATATCAACATGTATCTAATTACTTAATTACTATAAGCACCAACAGAACAACACAGAAAACAAGCATCCTCGTCCATTTAATAACTGCATCACTGAACATCACTGTTAATGGATGCCAGCCAGCCCAGGTTTGTGGCCCTGTACGATATGGTGCAGGGGCATCTTAAATTATTAATTGTGCAACCTAGAGAGAGAAAAAAAGCACACATTAGGAATAGCCAATTAATGTTTACGAAAATGAGCTGATGAACCACAGAAAGAACCAAACTATGTCAGAAAATCAGAAACTTTGCAGTAGATGAAGTTTTCAGTAGAACTTGTCATGGGGACATATTAGACAACAGTTTGTTCATTGTCATCACTGACACCGTTACTGTAAAAAATTATTAAAACATTTAATCTAGTTTGGAATTAGAAACTTGCAAGAACACATTTAAGTACCATACTTTTATTCCATCTTTTCTTTCATCTTTCATAATTATATTCCAATTGGGGTGGAATCTACAATAAATTTCTTGTTGAAGTTTTCTCACTGAACAACTTCAGTGATCAAATACTGAACCCTGCACTTCAGTCATTGTCTGATGATTTTTAACCCAAATCCACTTTATTGTTTCTGTTTTCTACTTTGAGCTACTGTCAATACCAAACCTAACATTGGCTGGGGTTTGATGTTAACAAGATTATCTGGAGCACCACCAGGAGCTGGCAAACTCTACTGCTGAATGATGGAGTAGGTGATATCAGCTAACTCCAAGAATTCAAAAATCTCACCCATGTGTGCAAACCTGCCTCTGGTTGAGGATGAAGAAAAACTCTAGACCCCTAACAGTTGTGATGCTTTTGTACGGACTTAAATAATATAATTTCCTATTCAAGAACAAATTCCGTGAGTCCGGGGAAAAATCTGAACTTGTGGATGACCTGCAAACCCCACTGACAGCCAGGCAAAGCATTTCTGTGGGTTCAAGTTTGAAACTGAGCTGCAGTATCAGGACACACTGCAGGAAATGAATATATATAAAATGCATAGAATGAAGAGTGTAGCTGTTGACAGCCAGACACCAAAACAATTTGTTTAAAAATAAAACAAGAAAACATTCTAGCAACTTCAGCTCCTTAACAGAAGCAGATGCAAAATGTTATAAAGAAATAATTAGAGTAAACTCCCTGAATGCATACTGATGTTGTGCAAGACAGATCAGTTTAGAAACGTACAGCTTGTGATGAAATATTTGCTTTTTCCAGAACATATGAATACAGAACATTGAGTTTCCTGTTCTGAGGGCATGGGGATGTTTGGTGGAGCTGAGGGGTCCTGCACTCCAGCAGGCACCACCTGCTGATAAGGTTTCCTTTCCTCCTGCATGGTAGGACAGAACCTGGGAGGATGAATTAATGACACAAACCAAACAGACCTCCCACAGCACCAAATTTCAAGCTTGCATATTTGGTGGTGCTGCCAAAGACTGTGACAATGACACAAATGGGTGTTGCACATTTAGTTTCTAAAGCTCACTGAAGAAGAGCAGCATGTATGTGCACTGGACTCTGACTTTGAAATGACTCTGTTTATGTGGGGGAGCTGAATCTCCAACTTTTTTTTTTTTTTTTTTTTTTTTTTTTTTAAATTTTTGCATAAGAGCTCTCTGGCACTTTGCCTGATTTCAGAGCAGCACTATTTTGCAATTATTGTTGTCTGGTTTGCCTTATTCTTCTTTTCCTGTGAGAGACACTGCAGCAGGACAGCCCCTTGGTGTACTCCTCCTGTTTTCAGGATGCAAACCCATGGCTGCAGAGAGACAGGGAGACAGAGGGAGACCTTCACAGGAGGAGGACCATGGGGGTGATTTCTGTGTGCTGATACACATACCAGGGGTATAGACCATACAACAATGGACAGAAACAAGAATTCCTCCTCAGCTCCTTCATTAAAATACATCCCAAGACCAAGGGGTTGTTTCTTCCCTGCAGGCAGCAGGAATACTATTGTGGTCCAGCAGAAGGCACTTGGGGCCCATTTCCTAGGAGGGGGATCTGGGCAGGGGCTAATGTACAACTGACCCCTGCAGGTAGGGATGTTCCTTTGAAATTGACCTTATAGTGGCCTTCTAGTACATGGAGGAGGTCTACAGAAAAGCTGTGGTGGGGCTTTTCCCCAGAAAGGATAGTGACAGGACAAGGAGTAATGGTTTTAAACCGAAAGAGGGTAGATTTAAGTTAGATATTGGGGAAAATTTCTTCATGATGAGGGTAGTAAGACACTGGGATAGGTAGCCTAGGGAGGTTGTTGATGCCCCATCCCTGGAAGTGTTTAAGGCCAGACTGGATGAATCCTCGTGCAACTTGGTATAGTGAGAGGTGTCCCTTCCCAGGCTAAATCTTGATGATCTTTAAGGTCCTTTCCAATCCAAACTATTCTATGATTCTATGAAATGTGCCTAAAGCAAGGTGAAAAGTTTTTTAACAGTGGCTCATTTTTTTATTTTCCACAAAAAATCCCAGCCAAGAGACCTCCCCTAATGTAGCTGTTGCGTTCACTGTCCCTGGCAGGCAGAAGACACAAGTTCCATCTGCCACTTGGCTTCACACCCTCAGGAATGGGCAGCCCTGGTTTCACCTGGACAGCCTTGCTTTCAACACTGTGTTTTCACCGGAAACCTGTTGCTCACCATAAACCAGATTGCTATGGATGGGGATGGCAGCAAACACAGCTCCTGCTTGGCTGTGAAAGAGAGCAATGGATTGGGCTCAGGTTCTGACCAAGACAGCTGGAGTGATGTGGCTGCACTGTGAGAGCTGCTCCACGGTTACAAATGCAAATTCCCTCTCTCACCATTCTCTGGGAAAGATGAAGAAGCAAAGAGAGGACCTTGGGTTGAAAATACACCTTAGACAATCTCAAGCTGGAAGTAGAATATTTCCATTTCCAAAATCAGGCTAAGTAAATGTCACACTCCCCTTACTCATGTTTTGATATTCATTTGTTCCCTCCTAGGTTTTAAAGGAAGTAAGTTATTCTCTGTGTTTTGTCTTATTCCCTTATCTCAAGATTTATCCTAAATTTTCCTGTACTCCCAGGTTAATTCACACAGAAATATAAAATCCTAAAGAAATATCAGTAAATGCACTCTTTGCTAATGAAACTGCAAATTAGAAATGCTCAGGGGTTTTTGGGATAAAACAAAAGTTTGCATTAATATGTGTTCATGTTCACATTAAATGCATCTGTACCTGTTCACAAGTTTGCTTAAATCTGTTCAGGAAGAAGTGTGCCTTCCATTGCATACACAATTTCAGAATCAACCTAGTAAAATTAATATTTTTAATGGTCAGGAAACAGAGAAATCGAAACCCGTGGCGAGTGGGAGGAAGTAAAAAGGTAAGAAAGTGTCAGATTTTAAAGATAAGAGAGAAGATAAAAGTAAGAAAACAGCACTGTGCTGAGATGCTAAAATCCAAAACACTCCTGGAAGGTACACTCAGCGCACCACAGAGTAGAGGTGGTGCTTTTAACTTTTTCTGAAACAAAAGTATCATCTATTGCTTACTTTTAAAGAACTTTGCAACTAGAAACACCTGTAGGTATTAAAGTGTGTCTGGCATGGGCTTCAAACATGAACTGCTGAGTTTTCAACACCCTTTGGAGATACCAACTATCAGATGGGTTATTGGCACTGTTGCTAAGCCACTGAAATAAACATAAGTGAAGTGGCCAGAGCATAATTTCAATAGCACTCAGAAGAATCAGAATTCAGAGCAGCAGTATCACTTTTGGGAGCCTTGTCCATATTAAGAAACGTGAAGCAAACATAGTCATTAGCTCAATAAATGTATCGAGAACTGGGAATCCTCCTTAATTCATTCAGATAGCGAGGACCCTCTAATTTGCTTGCCAGGAGCATTAGTAAATAAGATCCAGCTGAGTTTGACCTAAGCCATAGGACTTGTTCTCACTCAACTTTGCAAAACAGGAACAATTAATAAGGCAAAGACCATATATCCTCCTAAAAGGAACTAAGTATTTGAGAATACTCTTTTTAAAAGAACCTGCTCAGCTGGAGAAAGGACATTGTGTTGTTTCAGCATTTTGAGCATCCCCCACCCCCTGCTATTATCAGGGCTCAGTTTGTAGTGGGATCAGAAAACCAGATGGTAATCCCTATTTTCAATAAATGGGAGTCTGTCTGTGGGCTGTCATCTGCTCTCCCAGCATGTGTGTTGAGAAGTCAAGGCCCCGTGTGGGGGAATAGAAACAATTTTATTGACAGGTGGAATTGCTGCTATTTAAGGACAGATGTTTGTGTATGGCTCTTATTAAGGTCTGCATCTCATCAAATATTTGGCTACAAAAGGAGGAAAAAAAAACCCAAATGGTCAATTTCTTCAGATTTTGCTCCATCAGGATGAAAGAATTTCAGGTGCTTAATCTGTGTTACTATGAAAATAAAGCAATATCAGAATTCGTTAAAATAAAACTTGCTTATAATTAATTAATCATTAATTTAATAAATTGCATTATTTTTGCAGTATGTGCAAATGCTATTTGAAAAAAAAAATTGGGGGGTTTTTAGTGTGTGTATAAATTCTTCTCTTTCCTATAGATAAAAAATATGATACAACAAAATTTATGTAAAAACACCACCTTTGTACCCGATACAAAAAAGAAACAAGGTGTACAAGAAATTCACACTAAGGACAGAAAGACTTACTGGAACCACTGGAAGAGGAAAACAAAGTTAAAACTATATACTAAATAAAATTAAGCATTAGTAGATCTCAGACACATTAGAAGGATCTGTGATTTACATAGAATCTGAACTCCTTCCTGCAGCACAGTCAACAGAATCCCAGCCTCTACTCCAGGGAATATTCAGGGATTTTTGTACAGTGAACCAATCTAACAAGACTAGAGAACAAAAGATGCACTTCAGAGAACTATATTTCTGTGGTGTATTTGATGTTTTGAAGGAGGATTTGCAGTAGTCTGGTGTCTTTGATATGGTTTTAGTTTCCAGAGTCTAAACACTGACATTCAGATTATCTTTAATTTCTCTTAGATGCTTGATTTTATAGTCCAGCACATCCTGAAAAAATAAGTTGCATTTTGTCTTCATAATACAGTACGTCCATTTGAAAAATAGTCATCTGATGTAAAACAAATCTGTATGAAACAGCCACAATAGCATATTAATGAATATGGTTGAGGTACCATGATTCTCAGTGTCCAGCTCACATTTGGGTAGCTGCTGTCTCCAAGAACCAACAAATGGTACCAGATATAAGCAGCAAAGTATCAAGGCACATTGTAAAGGAATGCTTCTGGCTGATTCAAGAGACCTTTTTTCTATTACAAAATATTTCTTAAAAATATATATTTATATTTTCTCTATTTATAATATTTAAGTAGGTACACTCAAGATTAAAAAGCTCTATTTCTGGTTTCCAGAAAACTAGAGAGAGTGGTTAAAAATCTAAGATTTTTTGCTGTAAACTTCAATTTTGCACGTCCAGCCTCTGTTTTCAAAGAACCTTCCACATTGATGGTAACAGTGATGGCCATCTCAACACCTACACTGTAATGCTGGCAAATGAGAAGTTGAGCAATGCCCACAAGACAGCATTTCTAGTTGGTGCTGTTCATGTAGATGGCACCTTGGGAAAGGCTTTCACCTTCAGCAGTTTCACCTGAGTCAGCTTTTTGTGACAAATCCAACATTTGAGTCAGTTTTCTAACCTACTGGCAATTTTGAAATGGCAGAGAGTTGAGGGGCTTTAGTGTTGTTTCTTCCTGTATGATGTTCATGTGTTTGAATTGTGTTTTCATGTCAAGTACAAAATTTAATTGGTGGAGCCTAATTTCACCCTGAACAGTTAACTCCCTCCAAGAGAATAAGATGGACTGGAGCTGTAATCCTGTTTCAAGTAACAGAGTATTTGATAATGGTCCATAATGAAATTAGAAAGGGATAATATCAAAGTACCTTAGCCTCACTCTGACTGAATATAGCAGATAACTGTAGAATTGTTGGTTGTGTGGCTTTAGGGTTGAGGTGTGTTTTACAAACCAGAATTAAGACAATTTGAAGAGGGAAATCTGAAATCCATGGGAAGATTTCAGTTTTCTTTCTCTTTCTGCTTTTCCACAAGGGTTTCAAATGAAATTTTAATTGTTTTAAGGTATTTTTTGAACTCCCTAGGTGTACTTGGTGCCGGAGAACTGATGCTACAAAACGACACCAGTGGTACCACTGTCTTTCTGACTGGGGAGTTTCATCCATGGGCACATGTCATTGTTTGAACGCGATTAAGAAAAGAAGGAGGGGACTTTCAGACCCTGAGAGGAGCAGAACAGAGGGGTCCATTCCCTCCCATTCCCTGCCCACACTCTATCAAAGCTCAGGCAGACCCCAGCCCCTCCTCTCTTTCTCCCACTCCTCGCTTCGCTGCTGTTCCCCTGTGCTCCTTTACCCCCACCTCGCCTCCTGCTCTCCAGGATCCACATCCATCGGGTGCTGGGAAGAGCTGTGGTTCCCCCTCCTGAGTCAGCCCTGCTGCAGGGCCCTCAGACACCTATCCCTGCTGGTATCAAGACCAGGTTGTCTGTGTATATATATATATATATACACATATATATATATATTTGTATATAAGTGTATTTTTATCATTTATCCTTTAGGTTATTGCCTTTCCCCTGTGCTAGTGAATCTGTCTCCAGTTGTTTTCAATTTCCAACTCAAACTCCAGTCTTTATTCCCATTTCATCTTCCCCTGGGGGGAGGATGTGTGGAGAATAGAGGGTAATTCTGTCCTTAGGTTTGTGTTCCACCCTAACTGCTAAGCCATGAGAGCACGGCTTGGGGATCCAGGCTGATTTCCAATGTGAAGAGTTTCCTTTTCCCTGAGATTTGACTGTGACATGGAAGGGAACTTTTACTTTTGGCTGCCAGGTGGCAGGTACTGACTCAAGTTTTCCTCACCTGAAGATGTGAATGTGCCACATTTCTGTGGCTGAGGATGAGTAGACTTGAGAGTTGGTGTCTCAGTATCAGCCAAGGCCTTTCCTTGTCATGCAAATAGATTTTCTAGCTGTGATGTTGAGAGTGGACATTGGATTTGAAGGTCCTAAATAATCTGGCAGTTTTCTGCAACAGAAGTTAATGCTTTGTGTACCAGTTTGCAAAAGGCAATAATGTCTACAGGGGCATGTGATGCTCTGTAGGCCTGGGAAGATTCTTCCTGTAGCCAGAAGTAGGCTGAAAGTGGTGGGGTTTGTAGCTTAAGCTATCACCAGCAGCATTTGTGGTGACAGGGGTAATCTGAGCTGCTGGGTGTGTGACCTGGCTGGAAGACAGTGGGTGCCCACAGCTCTGGGTGGGCACTGCCTTCTGCTGTTTGGAGGCCAAAGAAAGGACATAAATGGCAATGAACAAAGGGATGCAACTGTGCTCAAGCTTTCCAGTGTCCTAGAAGCAGTTTTAAAATCGGAATCAGTGCTTAGTACTGAGCTGTGAAGCAATCTTTCCTTCGTTTGCAAGCCATCAAAAGCTGCAAATGGACAGATTGACATCTCACCTACAGGAGCTGCAGTGCTCTGCAGAAAGTAACACAATGCTCTAAGGCCAGGGAAAGAGCACAGTCAATAAGTTAATTCTGTGAGTCACTGATTAGGTGAAAAGCCTCAGCTGCATTTCCTGCTGTGAGCACTCTACAACCCAAGGGACTTTGCTTGCCTTTCCAGATGAGTACCTGACCACAGCTGCAGCCCTAGACTTGCCCTCAAGCTCAGATCCTCGTCAGGCTCCTCATTCTAAACCCAAATGAACTCATAGTTTCATCCTTCCTCAAATATTCCTGTCCCCCCTTTCCATGACACCTGTGAGTCAGCTCCACAGAGGTCTCATCTTTTCCTAGGGGAAAACTATAATCCTGGTCTCCAGCTCTTAACAATTTTCTGAACAGTATTTCCTTTAAACGCTTTTCACTTTTAGAAAAAAATTCCCCTATCCCACAGAAATAAGCTGATTTCTAAGGAAAAATAAAGTTATAGCTACTTTTTATTCTCTGTGTTAGATGACTCAGTGGGCAGTTTTATGAAAGAAAGAAAGAAGCCCCTTGGACAGCCTCATCCCAAGAGTTAATACAGAAATGGAAAGGCTTGATCAAAACACAGCAAGTAGGGAGTGATGCATGAGAGAACATGACTACCAGCAGCCCTTCTGCAGCCATCTTCTGATTCAGTATCAATTTGCCATTGCTTCCTACTGCAAGAACTCCCTACCATTGCCAGTACTAAACTGAAGCAGTTTCTGTGAACCTTATCTAGACAGACCCACAGGGTCTAGTTTATTTGTGGAGTGAGTAAGTAAGAATTCATTTAATTCACATGGGCTTTTCCAGGTGGCTAGACAATTGTATTTCTACTTGGCAGGCACCAAATTCACTTCCAGTAAATACACTGAAACCAGCTCTGCCATCTCTGGACAGTAGGTAATGCCAAGTGTTGCTCAAACTCCATCTCATCATTTCTTCCTGCACCTCAATGGACAGAAGCCACTGTTTCCCTTTATCAGCTAATAATTGAATCAAAACACAAGAGTAAATTTGTAATAGTGCTCTGGGGAGCTTTCCCTTGGGGACCTGACAACCTGAAGAGACAATGTGCTCTAATGTTGTGGTACCTCTCCTGTCAGAGCTCACCAGAGAGTGAGGAAGATGCAAAGTGAACATCAAAATATTACATTCTGTTCTCCAGCACTTCATCAGCAAAGAAACCTTTGAGCATTCTGAAACACAAAATATTCTGAGCAATAGCATTTTGTGAAATTAAAGTCATCTCTCTCCTCACCTTCCAAAAAAAAACCAAACAAAAAAACCCAAAAAACCCCCATCATGAAATGAGGTGGCTGGATGTTGAGTTACAAGGTTTAACAACAGAGCAGGAAGGAAGTGAACTGTTTGCCCATACTTGATTTACCTAACAGTGTTTGCTCTGTAAGCAGCCTGTTGATGCAGGGTGTTCTGGTGTTCTTGTTACAATGTGAATCTGAAATGTGGCTTCCATAAAAAGGACAGCATCAGATTCCCATGCATGTGTGTGCAGACAGTCACAAGAAATAGATCATTTCAAACCTTTAGGGGTATTCTGAAATGCAGAGGAAATATTTGTAGCCAGTAATGAAAAGAGCACAGCACAGACACCCACACATGTGCACCTCCAGCCCTAAATTGGAAACCAGAGATCCAGTAAAATGGGATCCTCAGCTTGCTATGCCGAGGTGAAATGTGCACTATCCAAACAGACAGGAACTCTTTAAGGGTAGGAATATGAGATTTGATAAACCTACAATGAAATCACCTACCTCCCAGCAAACCCCAACTGCACCTACCAGGACGGTTGGTTTAGGGGAGCAGCAACAGACCTGGATTTGGTATGCTGATTGCTGGATACAGAGAGTTAAAACAACAGTCTTATCATTAACTGGAAGTGATGTCCAACAAATACTATTACTTCCAATACATGCTTTATCCTTCTGCTTTCATCAAAAGCCCTGTGATTAGCCATGAGTAACAAGATCCACACCCACTAGGTTCACAAAGCTCCTGAGGAGCTCATGAGTTTGCTTAAGAAAAACTTTTAAGTTTCTGATCAAATCCCCCAACTCCCCACAGGAGGATAAGAAGGTGGAAATAAGCCAAATACAACAGTTTGGTCCAGGCTCTGATTTACTTAGGGGATTTCCTACAGCCATGAGCTGAACGTTGAGATGGCAGAATAATCCCTTCTCCATCCCAGTCGGAGCACACACCACTGGGCAACAACTCAATCACCAGGAGAAGTGCCAGGCAGCAGCACAACACTTCAGAACAGCCACCACCAACTTCAGTCTGCAGGGTGAGGAGCAGGGTGGCTGTGCCAGCAGACACCCCTCACAGAGCCCCTTTTTCTCACCACTCCCTGCTGCAAGCACAGGCTCTGCAGCTCTGGTGGGGCACTGCCACGCATCCTTATCCAGCTCTCCGTGGACTTCCTTGCAGCTAATGGCATGGCACAGCACCGTGGGGATCTACCTTCAGCAGCTCTGATACCCCTGCTTCTCTTAACCTAAACCCAGGGAAACTCTGCTCTGGGACAGGGAGTGACCCAGTGGGGAAAGGGCACGGACAGGGTGTCCCTAGTGGGACTGGCAGATTGACACAGAAAACCAGGGTGAGAAATGCAGACATTGATGCAATAAGAAAACAAAGCCAACTGTATCCCCAGCACTAGTTAGGGGGTTCCAAGAATGTTTTATAACACCAGGTTCTTACACCTTTGGGGTTTCACACCAACAGAGGTACAGGACTGCTCTTCACAGTGACTGAAGCCACCAGCACTCAGGTCTTTCCATTGTAATGACCCCAAACTTAGTTGTGGTTAAGTGTAGGAGGAGACAACTCAAAGCAGCTGAGGTGTCCTGTAACCTTGGGCCCTTCTGAAGCTCTCCTAAACCCACAGGGGCCCTAGCTGCTCATAGGGGATGGCTGAGTGTAAGGGATGGCAGCAGGGCAGAGCTCATAGAAGCTGCTTCTAGCTGGTCCAGGGACAAGACCAATACTCAGGCAAGCACAGGAAACTTTGCTCTTCCCTCACCAAGGGCAAAAACTGAGGAACAGCTGCCTGCAATGGCACCACTACTCTACTCCGCCTGCCCCAGTTTCATATCTGAATATGCTGGACCTACCCTCAGCACAGCAACATGCTGCACACCTACGTGGCAACACTCAGTAAAAATCCACTGCAATATCCTGGTGTGAATCCAAGGAACGTTTCACACTCATCCTTCAAGTTTTGGGAGGGAGATTGTGTAATCCTCTTAAAGCAAGATGCCAGCCCAGCCTGCAGTCCAGGAGGGCACAGGCAGCTCAAAATAACAGCTTAGCTCTTTCTAGAAGAGCAGGAAGTAAGTGCTGTTTTGATTTGTGGTATGACTGGACTGCCTGTGGCATCTACCCATTCTCTCAGAGGGGTTATGTGAAGACAGGTCCCTTCACTAGCTGTCCATTGTGTTGTCTATTCCTGCTTCAGCACACTATCAATGGTCAAAGCAGACAGAGGAAGACCAATGAATCATTTGCTTCTTTGGTATCCAGGAATATTTTTTTTTCTGTCTGAACTGGAGCCCTTCTGACTCTTATTGCAAGATAACCAAATGGGAGCAGCTGAGAAATTAGGGAACATGATGTAACAGTCCTTTAGGATATGATCTAAAAGCCTTTTCTTGCCACAAAACTCAAAGCAGCCAAACCACAGGACAAAAACAGCTCAGAGCCCATTGTCTACTCTTCTTACGCTGACAAGATGCTGATGATCTTCACTCCATGGAAAAACAACTCCAGAGAGTCACCCCTCAAACATGCTTTTTATACTCCTTTTTCCCTATTTTCTGTATTCATTTTCCCAAGTTTGTCCTAAACAACATCTACTTATGTAGTGTATTTTACATGGAAGCAATTAGTTTTATAAATTTACATTTAAATCTATGTTGCACTTGCATCCAAATCATCATCACATTGTCATGGTTATATTATTTATTATGATTTAACTGCCACCAGTCTGTTTAGGAGGAAAACAACTCTTATAGAAGACCCAACCATTCTTTAAGTTACCATACTTGTAGTTTTACTCCTGCATCAGAGTTTCACTCCTCCATCAAACAGAGCCAGTCTATCTGAACATCCCATAAGAGGTTCTTACATATAGCAGAGTTCAAAAAGAGTTGAACTCGTCTAAATATCTTTCAGACAAGATATTGTTACACCTCTGACAACATGTTTACTCCAAGACTTAAGCTGAGTAGATCTGGTGGATCTGGTGCTTCTCAAAGATGGACACTTTTTTTTTTTTTTTTTTAATTATTACCTATACAGCTGCCAAATGTCTGCTAGAAATTCCAGATCCAGATGGAGGGTGAAGATAGACTCACTTTCCCTCAGCAGTCTCCAACAAGATCTTGAGCTACAAACATGCTGTGGTGGGCTGTGCTGGATGGGCAGTATTGATGAGAATAGCTGGCATCTCTGGCAAATTAGCTTCCTAAGAACCAAAAAAAAAAAAAAACATGGGTAAGAAAAAGCATAAACCAAAGTAAGAACAACTATTATTGGCACTTTAGAAGACAATTCTTCAACACACACCTTCATCTCTTTCCTACCCTAGGTAGGTCCAAAACCAACCTTGTGTTTCCAAATGAGTTTATTTTAAAACACCAACAGGTGGATGGGGCTGACCTGGCATCTTTCACCACTGCTTTTTGCAGCTTAACTGGTTACAAAAGGTCTAAGGAGGTAGGCTCAGGTCCACACAGTAGGTAGTACAGCTGTGCACTCTGGAAACACTACAAGCATTTTGATGCAGGTCCAGCTCATGCACTTGAACCTTTTCCATACATTGTCCCATGAGTCCCACAGATTCTTCAGTCAAAATTCTGCTCACAGATAGCGGGCATATGAGGTGAACTCCTCCACGGAACAAGAGCCTCTCATCCATCTCCTTCCCGAGGCTTCTATTTTTCATGTTCTCCTTCTGCCTACAGAAAAACTCATCAGAGGTGTAGCACATGCATATACATCCATGCACAGTCACTCTTTATCTTTAGGGATTGACTGCCTTTTCCACCCAAGTCCCAGCTAGATCCTAAACAACATAGAAGACGGGAAAAAAAAATGATGTAGCCATAAGACCTGTATCCCATTATATGGTGAAACTTATGCACACTGGAGTGTTGCCTTCATCTCTTCAGTAAATCTGTGTGCCTGAGCCAAGCAGAGGCAGTGATGTTTGAAATCAGAAAAGGCAAAGGAGCTGAGCTAAGCCCCTTTTTCCTTGACTCAAGCCTTCCCCTCTCTCACCTGTGAGGGCAAAGCCTTCCACCTGAAGTCAACTGGTTAGTGGTGGTTTCCTGCATGACAGAAGAGAGTCCACAGCTACTCTCTGTTTAGCATTGCCTTTGCAAAAATCCCTGCACAGAGAAAAAGAGTATGTGGCTGGGGAGAAACAAACTCTTCCTTTTGTGGTGTTAGATCTGATCTTCAGACATTTTTTAAAAAAGCTTTGTGAGTTTAACAGGAGGTACTTCAAGGAATACAGGATTATTTTGATGAGGGAGAAGAGAATCAAAACTAGAAAACTGAGTTTCTGATATATACCAAATAACTTCTACTCACACCTTGTACAGGGATAAAGACAACAGATCACAGGCCAAACACTCACACAGTCTCTCACACTGCAGACAACTCTAATTCTTAATAAGATTAACACTTTAAGTCTTGGTCTTAGACCTCAATTTTTCTGATGAAACATTGGCAAGGAAGCAGACCACATTTTCTACAAATTCACTCTGTTCTCAGAGTATAGTCACTTATTTAGAAGTACTGAAACATTTTCAGTTCCTTTCTGTAAGACAGGTAAAATTAATTTAAACATTTACATCCATCCCCTCACTGGCCTTTAATTCAAACCTATCTACTAATTTCTCATACTATGTTCAGTCATGGCCACACTTGACAAAAGGAGAAGCATAAAACTACACGTTACACTTACAAAACAAACAGCCCACTCCTCCAGAGTTTTGAATGAGTATTTTTGCTGAATGTGTGGAAAATGCTCATGCCAACTGGAACCACTTTTTTTTTTTTTTTCTTTTTTTTTTTTAAGAACATTCGGTTTTGGTGCTGTTTATTTCTTGGAAAACTTCAAACTCAGGCTGACATCTCTGGTTACTACACTTGAGCCCAAGTGACCTTATTCTCTGCTTCATTTGTGAAATGATAGGGGCAGGCACCTAAGGCAGAGAGCCTTAGGTTCGGTTCAAGTGTAGGATTAAATGTAGGTCTCCCATATCAGGGGAAAACAGTCTACCCACTCCTCTGGCAGTGGTTAATCAACTTCTTGGATTTCATGAAAAAAAAAAAAAACCTCTGGCCTTCTCCATTTTGAATGAGAACATTGCAGTTGTGAGAAGCCAAACAGTAAAGAAAACATTTCCCAAAATCGTGTTGTTCTACCAACTAGGGAGGGTATGTACAACTTGAACTTAAAATGCTTGGGCTTGTTTTTCTTCCTAAAAAAGGTCACAGAATCTGATAATTTTAAAAGTGGCTTATGTAAAACCAGGCTTACACAAGATTTGTGTGCACCCTAGATGTAAACCCCAGGTTTATGAAAGCCATCTTTATAATAGAAGTAGTCTAAGTTGCTGGGGTTTCCTAATCAAAACATAAATTTCCTATAAACCCCAGGTCTAATTCCACAGGGCCCCAACCTTTTTATCATCTCCCCCTCCCATTCTTGGATTTAGATATTTTTCCACCGTAAATCAGAGAATCAGAGTGGTCAGCTCCCGAGGAATGTGCCTGAGCCCGCAAGGGCTGGGATACGGGGCTGCATGGAGAGGGAGGCATTTTGCTTTTTGCCAAGGGGGAACCACCCACACGTTGGGAGGACAGGATAGGGGCCCAGGCATTATCTGAACAGCTCCACTGCCACCAGGGGAATGAAGTAAAGCGGATACAAACAACTGGAACTGCTGCCAAAGCCTTGGAGTTAGGCTTGGAGTCCTCCGGAGCCTGTGGATGCTGTAATCCTTCATTGTCTGCTGAAATAACTTCTCCATTTCCATGTCTTTGCTGTCATCACGGCTGACTTCTACTAGCTGGAAAGAAGTTAATGTAACACAGACTAACGTGTTACAGTGCTTTGGGTTACACCTCCCTGGTCCCTTTCACAGGACATAGCCACCATCCAATGCGGGTGCAATCATGGCATGGGATCTTTCAGAGCCCTCTCTCACATATTCATGGTCTTTTCCTCACTCTTTCTCTTGTCTCAATGGGCTCTGAACGCCTACTCTGAGAGCTTTTCCATCATGCAAGAGCTATTTCTGCCTGTGGAGTACATTTCTCCTGCCCAGAGAGCATCTGCAGTCCTAGCAAGCTGAAGCGAAGCTGTGCAAAGACACTAAGGGTTCAAAATAGGTGTCCAGCTCAAAAAGAGAAGGTGAAATTGTTGTTCTCTATGAAGAGCACACTTATCTTCGTCGTGCACTAACCTATCATTATAGACAAACCCTGATGTTACTGTAGTGAGTCATCAAAGCAGCTTTATTTGTAATCATGCTGCCTGATGTTTCAAAACCACATAAGACCTAAATCTCATTATAGGAATACTAAATGAGATGATGGTCCCCCCAGTGCTCATGCTCTGATTTTTAAATTCTAGAGCCTGATTGAGTTTTAAAGGAGAAACAGTCCTGTGAATAGGGAGCACTGAGGCTCAACATGCAAATCATCAGCTGTCATCTAGGTCAAACCAAAAGCACAATGGATAAACCAATGCTTCTGTGCACTGAACATTTAGATGTACAATGCCATGGTATGAATGGACTATGTCCCCTGCAATGCTCTTCTGCTTCTCCCTCTTGTAGCTGTGCATTTTGGAGTGACACATTTGCAAGCTGAAAACCAGTTGCTCAACTCAGGTATGTATTTTACATTTGCTTGATGCAAGCCATTCCAGACTTTAACTTTAGACTATAAACTTTACCCAAAATACTGAGCAGATGTGAACAGATACATGTACTTCATATCCTGTTTCAGACAGTGCTGAATGGTCCCAGACTGAAGCAAATATGACGCATGGGAACAGCATCCAATTGCCTGTTTAAATCAAGCTTAACCAAGATTGAAAAACTCAAGGGATTTCCACAAGACAATCTACTGGTCACGCTTCAGGGACTGCCTCAGAAAACCTTCTGTCTTTATATTATATATAAATCCTTCCCTCTTACTAATGCAAGCTACAAATATAGAATGTCCATGTATGCTATAGTGATGCTCTGCAACAAGATGAATCACACAATGCTTTTAGCAAAGTGTTACCATTTCTTTCCTCACTTCGCTACATGCTTTTAAACATGCCTAATCATACTGTGACCTACTCCTGTCTAAAGAAATTACAAGCAGCTCTTAAAGCATGATCTCTGTGTTACCTCTTTGTACTACCACCAGGCCATATTGGCCTCTTTTAGCAGTAAGCTACCAGAAAAATGGATGTAGTGGCACAAACAGTTCACACGGTGTCTGTTGTGACCCTAAGAAATTATAAAAACTGTCCTTTTCCTGAATTGCATGCCATGCAACCCCCTGGGGGAGAAATCAGAGAAGGAAAAGCTCTCCAAATCCATGTCAGATTATCAACTCCAAACAGAACATTCACTTTTTTTCTTTTTCTCTTTTTGTCCCCTGACTGATGCAAGACCCCACTCACACTTGTTCCAACAGCACTGCACACATTTCCCCTAACTGCTGTCTCTGCTCTTACAGACCCACTTTTTCTCCTGCTCCAGACTACAGGATGTCAGCCTTATTCTCTGAGCTTCCCAGCACACTGGCTATGTGGCAAACCACAAGTATGTTTTCCCCAGGCTGTATGGCCAGGCACACCTGAGCTGGACCTGCTCTTTCACATCGTCAGCAGTATCAGCCTTGATAGAAGACTATAAAACACCATTATGGTAGAGTTTTTCTTTCTCCACCAGATTTATTTGAACACTCCCAGCCCTGTAACTTCTCAGCAGCATAAAGAGAGAAAGTGCCCTGGCAGTCTCCAGGCTGCTGGGATTTCTCCTCTCTTGCAGCATTGATGCCACAGTGACTGCCTACCAACCAACACCATCAAACCCACCACCCAGCCTACCTGCACAGTCTGCCTCAACAGATCAGTGAATCATCCTGAAGCAAGAGAGGCCTCAATAAACAGATACCATTTTTCACAGGCAAGAAAATAACAAGCATATCATCCCATACCTTTCCTTGTCCTGTTTCCTATTGATACTTGTTGCAGTACTGGAACTTCTGCAAATTTTTATCACAGTCTGAGGACTCAGATTTCTCTGGACTGTTTCTTGAAAGAAAAAGCAGATGTACCACGAATGAGAGAGGAGTTTTTTGCCATTTGGGAGTGGTGCCCAGGGAATCAAATGTCATTGTGCAACACAGTGGGATTAGCCTCACTGGTGCTGCTCCTGCACTTACTGGCATTTTGCTGCCAGAAGGAAGGGATCTATGCAGACATTTTCTGCTGTAGCAGCTCACTGAGGAGCTGATTATCACTGTCATCTGATTTCATGTTTTCTTTCCTTCACATAGATTCTGTCTCCAAAGCCACCAAGAGTTAATGGGCTGCTGAGCTGGCTTCCAAGCAGCACTAGCTCCTCTTTTGTGGTGTCAAAAGAAGAGACTCTCTGCTCTCTGACCTCCTGATGATAGCACAGGGCAAACACGGGAACCTGTAGTGCTGCCTGTGAAAATTCTGGGGAGATTTGTGGACAACTTTTTGACTGTGCCTCACTCCAGGTGGTCAAAGTGTAGTGATATCCATCAAACCTTCTGTTCCATTTATAAAACCAGGCCTCTCTGAACTATGTAGTCCTTCTCTGTGTATCTAGACTCTGCCTTACTCATGTTACACCTTTTCTGCTTTCCAGAAAGTGTGGCGTAGTGCCTTGTATTGACCTCCCCATCCCAGATGCTCTCACTGTTGGGCTGTTTGCTAGGGATGCTGGAGGTAACTCCTGCTGTTCCCCAGAGCCCAAGAGCTGGTGCTGCCCACAGCAGACAGAACCTCAGCAAAGGGTGATGTCTGGAGGCTGGGGAAGCCCAGAGCCTGCTGCATGCAGATGCCTGGAGAGCCTGGCAGCCTCTCTGGTAAATGTGGGTAAATTCACCAATATTATCATAAGTAATCATCACTGCACATGATTTCTTTTTAAGTTCTGCAGAGAATATGCCATAGAAGCCCAAATACAGCTCACAATTAACCAAAGGTCTGGTGCCCCTGACCTTTCTTCTTCCCTGTTCTCCTCCCTGAAAGCAATATTCACAGCAGTTTGTGGGGTTTTGTTCTGCCTGGAAAAGTACTGGCTGCGTGGCAGTTTCACACCCAAGAAAAAGCAGAGTTACCAGCACGCTGGGCTCACTGTACATCATGGTAAACTGGATTAATATAGAAACTCAAATTACAATGCATTAAACAACCAACTCTACTGTGTATGCATAAGAAGGACAACATGTCCCTGATGAATCAGTCCTTATCATTCCCTTCAACATACCCACATCCTTATTTCAGCCCTTGATTTTCCAATCATAAATACGTAAGAAAGGCTCCCATATTCACAACCTTAGCTCAGCTCAGTGTAATATCAAGGACACAGAGACACTAATCTCAAATGTATCTGTTCAGACCAGAGCCACCCCTGGTTTTGATCAGTCTGCACAAACTGCTTCCATTTTTTTCTATGTGTTTTTCTTCCTTCCCCTTCCGCTTCTTACTGTGCTAAGAGGGGCAGTTTGATTCCATGAAAGGTTCCCTCATTGCTGTTACATCCAGGTAGGAAAGGATTTTAGAAGATCTTCTGGAAAAGAAGCTGTGTGACAGTTAGTTTCCCTGTAAGTATATCAAGGGGTAAGCACATAATTCTTTTACCTTTAAAATCTGTCTCATATTTCTGTTATTTAAATTGAAATTCAAAAGTGCACTGATGAATTTGAAATCACAGCTCCACATCTACAATTATAAAGGCAGCACCTTGTTCTGGATGCTACAAAGAAGAGGGATGCTGGTCAGCAACAGGCTTTGGGCCATAGTGCTGTTGCACACCTGGTACGGTTGGATTTAGCATCTGTTCAAGTCATGGGGAAACCAGTGATATAAAACAGTCAGATCACTGCCTTGTTTCTGAGCTACAGAAGGGTCTCTGCTTTCTTTGCCAGTCCCTGCACCCCATCAGGTCAGAGGGGTTCTCTCAGGTCCATCTCTTCTCCCTGTGTCTCCCACCAATTGCTGCTGGTGGCTGCAGTGCAGTCTGACTACCAGCAGTTACTGATTGTTGCACAGTGCCACCCACCTCACACCCTGCAGCACTTCACCCTCCTCTGACTGGCCTAGGAGGGGAATAGTCACTGCCTGGAAAGATGAGCTGCAATTCCAGGCTCTGGAATTAATTCCAAGTGAGCTTATAGATGGGGATGACCCCCAGGAGAAGCAGGTCGTTTTCAGGGATTTGCTTTTCAGCAGATGTATGCAGAAAGCAAACCCTTCCCACATGCACAGAACTTTCAAATTAAAATGAGTTTTCAACAAATTCCCCAGCTGCCTGTAAAGGCAGCCTCTGTTCAGAGCTGGATTTCCTGAGAGCATTAAAGAAAATCAGAAAAGAATGACAGAAATGTGCTAGAGGATCAAGACAGCATTGGGAGAGTATTTGCATCACTTTTGTTAAATAAAGCTAGCAAGTGGATATGCCTGAAGACCTATCTAACAGCTAAGGAGCAAACTGTTGTCTGGTTTTATCGAATCATAAAATCATTTTGGTTAGAAAAGATCTTTAAGATCATCAAGTCCAACAACTAACCACCTCTAAACCATGTCCCTAAGCACCACATCTAGAAGCCTTTCAAATACCTCCAGGGATGGTGACTCCACCACTTCCCTGGATGAGTCTTTTCAGGGTCTGACCCAACTATTTCAGTGCAGGAGTTTTTCCTAATACCTTCCCTGGCACAACCTGAGACCATTTTGTCTTGTTCTATTGCTTGTTACTAGAGAAGAGAGACCAAACCCCACCTCACTAGTTCCTCCTTTCATGTAATTGTAGAGAGTGATATGGTCTCACGCTCAGCCCCTTTTCTCCAGATTGAACAACCTCACTTCCCTCTGCCACTCCTCATAAGAAGAAGCATTTTAAGGAGAACTCTTTTCTTCCCCTGACTAAAGTTCAAAAAGCCTGGCACAGCATGGGTCTTGGAGTCATGCACAGGGACTCCGAAATCCGCCCTCTGCTCCCATCCCATCCCACTCCCTCTTCTTAGACTGGGGCTGTATCTTTCCTTGCACCAAAGTCTGCACATCTCCTTGAGCCTTCTTAGTGGATGATCCCCTTCTTTCCATCCTCTCCTTTGTGCTGCTATAGCACTGAATGCTGACAATCCACAAAATGCTTCCAACCCTCTCATGACCCTCCCTGCAAGCCTTCTCTTAGGACATAATGTGTTGAAGCGCCAGTCACATCCTACCTGAATTAGACATCAAGCAAGCAGATATTTCATATTTGAAGATGATCTCATACTGCCAAGGTCCTGCTTGAAGCTGAGGAATTCTTTCTGGTCAGCCTGAAATGCCTTCTTCGTATGTGTAGAGGTTACAGTGGCAGCACAATGGTTGGAAGACTAGAAAAAAGAAGGGAAATATCCATCAGAAGACAGTTTTGGCTTAAAGGGACTGAAAAGCAATTTTTTTATTTTTTTTTTTATCAGGGGTGACTGATTAGGACTTGGATTTTCCCAGTGCAGAGGCCTATACCAGCCCTGCCCTACCTGCTACCAGAAGCTGTTTGATGGGCTCAGCCCCCACTTGCTCCCAGCCACTGCTCCCTCCTCATCACAGCACACACAGACAAGTTCTGCCAGGGCTGCATATCCTCAGAGCTCCATCCACCTCTGCAGGCTGTAGTGTTTACCACCTTCTCCTCAGCCCTTCTTCACAGGTTTAGAGAACATCACCATGGCTCAAAATGGTCATATTTTGCTATTGTTCCTTGTCAGCACATGGATTAGCTTTCTTTTGTTTCCCTTAGCAGAAGTTATGGAAATCAGTAACCTCCATTTCTGCCTCTTCCATTCTCTGCATCTACCTCCTCCTGCCAATGCAGCTATTGCAGCAGGTTGCCACTGCCCACTCTGGGCAGGTTGTCTTCCAGAGGACACCTGTAGTTTTTCACCTCAAGAGGGATTGTTCCACCTCAAGTGGATTTGTTCTTCACAGTACTGATGACAAAGAAGAGGAGAGATGGCAAACAGCATGATGTGGGTGACCGGACATCTGAGTCACATCACCTCATGAGAAGTGGAGTGGCCAAGACATTGGGTGATGCACAACCCAACATCCTGCAACCCCCTGGCTGCTGCCAGTGCACAGCACACAGGGACAATCCTAGGGCTGTGACCAAGGCCTGCAGTGGCAAGCAAAGTTCTCCCACTGGACGTGATCAACAAAATAACAGCTGTGGCCCCACCAACTAACAAAAAGGATACTCGGCCCTTTTTTAGGCCCTGTTGGTTTCTGGAAGGTGTGTGTTCCTGGCTAGCATCAGATTGTGAAATCACTCCATGAAGTTACCCAAAAGAAAACTTTAAATGGGGCTCCAAACAAGAAACAGCTTTTGAACACATTAAAAAGGAGATTGTTTAGGCAATGGCCCTTGGACCAATTTGAACAGGGCCAGGCACTACAAATGTGCTCTAGACCACAGCTGGGAACATCAGTCCTACCTGGAGTCTACAACAGAAAGCTCCAAGGGAGACTTGAGGTAGGCCCTTAGGCTTCTGGGGTTGAAACTACAAAGGCTCTGAGGCCAACTATACTGTAACTTAAAAGGAGATATTGGCTGCATATGAAGGAGTTAGAGCTGCTTCAGAAGTGATTGGTACTGAAGCACAGCTCCTCCTGGTGCCCTGATTACCTGTGCTGGGTGGATGTTCACAGGCAGAGCTGCTGCTTCTCACCAAGCCACCAATGCTACATGGAGTAAATTTATTGCATTAATCACACAGTGAGCTCACACAGAAAACCTTAATTGTCCAGGAATTGCAGAAGTGGTCACAGACTGCCTAGAAATCACACTTCAGAAGCCTGGCAAAACATCCTACTCCCCAGGCTCACAGACCAACAACTGTTCAACACTGGGACATCATGGGTGGATCCAGGGACTTCCCTTCTACAGCCACCACAGCCCTGTTCCCAGAGGACCTGGAAAGCTGGGTGGGTAGTGCCAGCTAGTGGCATGGCCCATGCAAACTGAGCATGCAAAATTTCTCCTTTGGCTGTCTCCCACCCCCACCAGACCTGTTTGGCCAATGGCAGATTTTGCTTGCCATCTGGATGCTTAGGTTTCTCTGAACCACATCTTGAAAAAAAATCCCTGAAAGTAGGCAGACGTAGAGAAGCTACTCAGGAAAGCAAAGCTCTGCCTTAGATCCCACTGTCACTGCACGATGTGAGTGCTGGAAGTCTGCAGCAGCTCAAGAAAGACTGAACAAATTCACAGTACATGAGAAATCCAGCCAGGGTCATTAACCACATGTCTGTTATCTCAGGCATATAAAGTGCCTGAGTTGCACAGCACTGGCAGTGAGGGATGCATCACTACCTGCTGCTCCTCCTCCTCTTTTCCAGGGATCCAGTACCAGGATCCAGGCTAGCATGCTTGGGCCTGTCTGTCTGTTCATCCACTCTTATATAGAAGGGTGTATGACAAATTGCTATGTAGCCAAGCTTGTTGGAGCAAGTCCAGAGGAGGGCCACTAAGATGAGCAGAGGGTTGAGGCACCTCTCTTATGAAGACAGACTGAGAGAGTTGGGATTGCTCAGCCTGGAGAAGGCTCCAGGAAGAACTTATAGTGGCTTTCCAGTACTTGAAGGGGGGCTACAGGAAAGCTGGGGAGGGACTTTTCACCAGGGCATGTAGTGAGAGGACAAGGGGGGACATTTTTAAGATGAAAGATTTAGGTTAGGCATTAGGAAGAAATTCTGTAGTGGGAGGGTGGTGAGATGCTGGTACAGGTTGCTCAGGGAAGTTGTGGCTGCCTCCTCCTCCCTGGAAGTGTTCAAGGCCAGGCTGGACGTGGCCTTGAGCAGCCTGGTCTAGTGGGGTCCCTGGCCATGGAAGGGGGATGGAACTAGATGACCTTTAAAGTCCCTTCCAACCCAAACCGTTCTGTGATTCTTTGTGTTATTCACAGAGTGAGATCATTTTGCCTGTGCTGCTCCAGCCTGAACTGGTGGTATGAGAGTGCAGACAGGAGGTCCTCTTGTCCACCTAGAGACTCCCCTCTTGATCCCATCACATAGCCATTCGAGTTATCACAATCCCACTCCTCAAAACTGGACATGGACACTTAAAATAGTACTTATCCATGACCTAGGTCTTCTTTTTTCTATCTTTAAATATCATCCCATCCTTTTTACTCACAAATATCAGCCATTCAATGTCTTTCTCAGCCAATAGCCCCACAGTCAAGAAGCCATTCTAGGGTGATGGAGAACAACCACAGCATTCAGCTCTCCTTCTGCACATCTCAGGAAATGCAGGTCTCCTTAGTGCTTCCTCTTTTAAAATTCCTCCATTGCTTGTGATGCCATATGCACCATATCCTACATGTTGGTCTCAAGCTATCCTCCTAAAATGCTGTTGTTTTTTTTTTTAGTGTTGAATACCATGACTTTGTTTTTCTAATCTTTTAACTGTAAAGATCTCCAATAGCACCAGCTCTTAAATCACAGTTATACAAAATAATGGAAAATTGTATAGATTTCCTACATTTCATGCCCTGTCAGACACAAATAGCATCTCCTCAAGTTCTTCAATTTACACAATTAATTTTCTCACAAGTGCTTTTAAAGATGTACATTCCCTCTTTTAGGGTAGACACTTCTGATGGATGTGGGGATACATTGAAGCATAGTCAGGCAAGAAGTTGCACTATGGAGTCAGCAGCACATCAAGTGTATTAAATAAATTATAAATAAGCAAGTATTCTACCTTTAAAGTTTATTTCCTATTTCTCTGAAAGAATTGGAAATTTCAGAGGACCTTCCTAATCTGCCTGGAACACCTTCTGTAGATTAGGTTGAAGGCTACAGAAACAAAAGCAGTGATGGTGTCTGCTATGGGTAACTGGCTTTTAATGTTCTTTATGAGATGTGTATAAAGATCATAGGGGGAAATAAGGGAAAGGGAAAGGGAGAGGGAAGAAGGAAAAAAACCCAGGAAAAGTAAAAAGGAGAAATGGAAAAGGAGAAAAGCAAAATGAGGGAAAAGAAAAGGAACAGGAAAATGAGGAAAAGGGAAAGAAAAGGAACAGGAAAATGAGAGAAAGGGAGGGAAAAGACAAAAGGAATCACCTTCTGGCAGTTTGCTTAACAGTAGTCTTGAAAAGGAAACCCAAACTCAGCATGAATTCCCATACCGTTCACAGCCCAGGAAATTGTCTGTTTTTCAAATCTTCAGGGAAGAGACCAAGTCCTAAAAGGTTTTCTTTTTTATTTTTTGTTGTTGTTGTTGCCTGTGATTTTCTCCCCTCTGAATGTGCCCGCATGTGGCATATGCACTGAACAGACACCTGCCCCTGGTTAGGTAGCCATGGTATTCTTTGATTGTTACTGATGTTTCACCTGTAAATGTCAATGCTTTAGGGCTTTGCCCCAACAAAACCTGAGCAAATGTGGGAATAGATCACCTGGCTTCCCATTCCATGTTCTTTGTGCTGCCCACTGCAATGAGCTGTTTCTTGTGATGAGCAACAGCTTTTGCAATCTTCATGAGCTCACAGAGCTTTTAGAAGATTCTGTTAATTTTTATCTGAGTTGACGGTGTTTACACAGAGAGGAGTCCTGCAAATGGGCTTCCCAGCTGCTACGTAGTGAAGCTTTTGCTCTACTTCTGAGTCCTTCTAGTTATGTTTCAGATTCAGGAAACTACCTGGACACCAAATGCTACTAGGAGTAAGTAGAAGTAGAAAGCAGAAGTTGAGAGGGGGGAAGAAAACAAATCAAAACCTTGATCTAGGAAGCAAAGGAATTAAGCTGGTGAGGGGGACACATCAGGGAGTTACTCATACTCTACAGAAATAGCAGGAGCTGGAGGAGGTCCTGCTGGGAAAAATGTATTTTTTATAGTGCTGTCACAAAGTTTAGGTTTGGTTAGTAGCCTAAAGTTTCATGAAAGGAAACTAATCATATCTCAGACTACTCTAGAAAAATGTAAAGAGGCCATTCTGTTAGTAAGGAATTTGAGTTGTTCTGTCAAAAAAAATCAAAAAAAGGGAGACTTTTTAAAAGATATTATGATGGATGGGAGGACTTTCAGCCAAATAAGTTCTGGGAAGGGAGAGGTTGTTCAGTCACTAATATGACATCAGATTTTATGAGGATCCAAGAGGAAAAAGGATGTGGAGAAGACTCAGAAGAAGTTGCTTGAGCTGAGAGGCAGAAAAGAAGGTCAGCTGGTCTTCAGGAAAGAAAAACAGATCACAGCTTTAAATGGATGCTGCAAAGTATATACGTTAAAAAATCATAAAGCTGTAGGAACCTTCAAAATGAAAACAAACTGGAATATGCTAGGGCTTTCTGCAAAATGCAGTGAGAAAGAGTCCGAAGGAAGCAAATGTGAAAGAGCGTACAAGGTGTTAAAGACAACAGAGACCAATGTGCCTTCTAACATCTCCTTTGGACTCAGTAAAGGGAAAACCATTTTGGAAAAAAAAAAAAAAAAAAAAAAAAAAAAAAAAACAACAACAACAAAAAAAACCCCAAAGCTGAAGATTAAGCATCAGAAAAATATTTCAGGGAACACAGAGTGAAATAAAGCTTCTCTTTGGGAATGGGTAAAAGCATAGCTTCCTCCAGTGATGAGGATATCATGTGCAGACACTTCCCAAGTATTTACAGGTTGAGCACTGGCACACCAATTAATGGGTCCTCTGACATTGCAGTAAAGCATCTGGAAGGAAAATCTAAGCTTATTAAGAACAGATGGATGAGAACCAGGTCAGCCTTTCCTATTGCTCCTCTTTGTAAGATAGATGTAAAAGTAAACTTGGGAAGGCAACATGAGTTAATTTGGGAAATAAGCATCTAGGACTCAGCGTGTCAGACAATAGGCTTCATCAAAAGAAACAGGTCTGCAAAACAACAGGAACAATTAGAAAATGTTGTTCCCTGAAAATCAGTGGAAGTCTGATTACTACAGACCTGTATCCTGCAGCCCCTAGCTGAGGACTCCTGCCCTTCCTCAACCCCCTATCATTACCACAGCTGCACATTGATTCAGGATTGTTATTTCCTCAATCAAGAAAAAGTCTTGTTAAATAAGTCAATTGTTGAGTGTATCGTGTCAAGAGCAATATCTGTGGTTTCTTCAGCTGGCACCCATATAGTGGTGGTGGCAGGTTATGGGGCTCAGGTTGATTTTTAGGAGTTGAAAGGTTTTGGAAAATAATATGTCATTCAGCATGTTCATTCAGGTTGCTATGATTTAATCATACTGTAATAAATTCTGCCAAAATTGTTTAAAAGGGTTGTTTAAAGTGCAGAAAAGTAAAATTTGGAACCAGTAAATTTAAAGAAATCCTGAAAACATGCTGAGGTGTTAGTAGAAAGCCTAGAACAGATGCATGAAGATGTAAGCAACAGTGTTAAAATCAGGGACACTGTGAAGTGCGAAGAGCACCACAAGAAAATCAATTAGAAACGCATTACATGGAAAGGATCACTAACAACTTCACATCTGGCAAGTCTTGTGGAGGCAGCTGGCCTCCCAGAAGAGCCTTCTCTCTCCAGTCTCCTGCAGCAGCCACAGTCCCAAAAAACCTTCAAATTGTGGTGCAGATGGAATGCTCCCACAGCACCTTCCTGAGAGGAACCGTATTTGAAAGGTGGAGAAGTAATTAGCCAAGGTACCAACTGACCATCTCATGTTGAGAACAGCCTTCCTCCCTACCCTTGAGCAGAAGGAGCTTGGTGAACCATGGAGGCACTCGGACAAAGCCACCCCTTGGAGCATCCACAAATTCCCTGAACAACCTGTTCCAGTGTCTCACCACCCTCACGCTATAAAGAATTTCCTCCTAATATCTAACCTAAATCTCCCCTCTTCCAGTTTAAAACCATTACCCCTTGTCCTCTCACTACAAGCCCTGGTAAAAAGTCCCTCCCAGCTTTCCTCTAGGCCCCCTTACATGCCAATAATTGCAGGTGTTACTGACAGTTTGCAAACATTTCTCCTCTAAAAACGGTGCTGAGGATGCTTTCTGTTTGCAGCCTCAGGCACCCAGGTTCAGGTCTCAAAGAAGTTTTAGCAAATTTAAAACACCAAACCAAACTCACAGGAAGAAGTATTCTCAGATTAATTTGCTTTTCATTTTTTACTAATGGTTTCTGCTCTTGGTGCCTCAGCCCAAATCCCTGCTTGGGCTAGAAGCTCAATACCATCTTATGCCAGTCAAAACCTATCCTGCAGCCCCTCTCCTTTCTTTATTGGTGTTGGCGTGAGCAAATGTGGGAACTCTTCTTGCTGAACACCATATTTGGGGCTTGGGCTTTGTGAGGATTTTGTCTAAGTCAGGTTTCAAGTTGACAAATGTTCTGCATCTGATCCTCACACCCCTGTAGAGTCACTGGTACTGGCACTGGGAAAACAGCAGCAACACATACCTGGAGGTGGGATGCTGCTTTGGGCAGTGACACAATCTGAGAATTGCAGAGAGCCTGAATGTGGGCTCCTCAGGGAGCACTTCTGCTTCAAATTTGATACTTCAACACCTACAAAGCCAAGATGAGCTACACCTCATCAATCCCTCACAGCATGCACCAGCCCCCTGCCTCACTTTCTCAATATCATACCAGCACCTAATTGCTGGAGGATGTGTGCACTCTTCCTGCAGCCAGAAACACTTTTTAATTATTGGAAAATATCCAATCTAATCCTACCTATTTATGAAAAAAACTAGTTTGAAACAGTTAGAACTTCCTGTTTGTACAAATATTGCTCAGAGTCATGTTTATGTCAAGCACAGGATGCAACCTTATGACAACTGATGAATCCAAGCCAAACAGCTCTGCAAAATCACTGCAGTTTTCCAGTGCAATGGTATTGATAGCCAAGGAAAGCAATCAGCTCTTGTAGGCTGCTTTTCTTATTGAGAAGGGTGTGTGACAGACAACTTGTTGTCATTTGCTTTTCTCTTACTTATTTTTTTTATTACAAAATATCATCTATTATTTAGGAAAAAGTCAAATTAAGTGGCTTGCACTTCCTAACTACATGGAAAGCCCCCTGCTCATCCATGGCTGACAAGATTGGGTCAGTAATTTGCAAAAGAACAATGTCTAGGCTCCTGCAATGGAAGTGGGACATGAAAATGCACAAAATATGGAAGCTTAGGGACTCATTGCAGTCACCTGCCTTCCTGGTGTTTTCTAAGAGCACTGATTGTCCCTGGAGATAGCAGGCTTTAGGAAAGCTGACAAGATCCTACACATATCCCTACTCTTGGCTCTTCCCACTCATGGCATGCACAACTGAACTCCTTTTGACTCCTTTGCTGAATTTCAACACCTTATACACAAGGACTGTTTTAAAATAAACCCACCAGGTTTCAAGTACTTATGTGCATCATCCAAGCTTTCACATATCCATCCCAGTCGGAGCACACACCGCTGGGCAACAACTCAATCACCAGGAGAAGTGCCAGGCAGCAGCACAACACTTCAGAACAGCCACCACCAACTTCAGTCTGCAGGGTGAGGAGCAGGGTGGCTGTGCCAGCAGACACCCCTCACAGAGCCCCTTTTTCTCACCACTCCCTGCTGCAAGCACAGGCTCTGCAGCTCTGGTGGGGCACTGCCACGCATCCTTATTCAGCTCTCCGTGGACTTCCTTGCAGCTAATGGCATGGCACAGCACCATGGGGATCTCCTTTCAGCAGCTCTGATATCCCTGTTTCTCTTGACCTAAACCCAGTGGGAACAGAGCAAGACAGGCTTTCACAGAGGAGGGCAGACTTGACCTGGAAGAAGGTGAGAAGAGCCGTCAGCAACACGTCCAGGAAAGAGAGCAAAGTTCATTGTAAGAATTAAATACAAACCCTTCAGTATGCAGGAGCTTTCTGCCTTTTACTGGAAAGACAGGTTATGATTCAAGACTTGTACTTTCACTTTTCCTCCTTCCCTACTCCCCACCCAGCCTCCCTTTGGAACACCAGCACCACCACAGGCAGGAATCCATTTGTGACTATCTCAGTGGATCAAGTTAACTGCATACTCAGCAGTGCAGCTTTCAGCAGCAGCGTGTGGCAGGGCAGCAGGACACAGAAGGCAGGTACACCTCCATCCCAGGCTAAAGATAGGGTGGAGGTTAAAGTTTAGTACTTTCTGCTGGCAAATGAATAGCCCCTACTAAAAACTAAGCCCCAAAATCCTATAGGGGATTGGCGTTCATTTGCTGCATTACAAAATGTTCTAAAACTCCTACTAAAATTGAGCAAACATGAAAAGAAAAAAAAAAAAAAAAAAAAGAACTAGAATGTAATTTATTGAGTATCAATTGAAAGGAGATTCTGCCATTTGTTACAGGATCATACACCGGGCCTGTATGCTGTACTCCAAGATATAGGCAGGGTAAATCTGGTGCTTCTCAAAGATGATGAAGATGGAAGGGTCTGTCAGGTGATCCACACAGCTGTCATAAAGTCTGTTAGAATTGCCAGGTCTGGCTGGAGGGCGAAGGTACTTGGGGTTTCCCTGAACAAAGTCTCCAACAAGAACACGAGCTACAAACATGCTGTAGCGACCCCCGAGAGAGGAGCAGTACTCGTGAGAATAGCTGGCATCTCTGGCAAAGTAGCTTCCTAGGAACCAAAAAAAGTCACAGATGAGACAGTACATTAACCAAGAAATAAACATCTCTTATCAGTGCTTGGTCAGCCAGTGTTTCATCAACTCCAGGTAGCTCTGAGCACATCCAGGTGTTTCCACATTAGCTTATTTTAAAGCATGGGCAGACTCTAGCCACATTTCCCCATCAACCTCCCAGTTCCACCTGTCCAAGAGCTTTGCTGAACAGCAGGTACCTGAGCCAAAGAGGGGGAGGGTTTAGTCCTTCCTGAAATGGGATTGCTGCTGATGCTGCCAGCAGCACTGCAGGTGCACATGGCTGAGTGCCCTAATGGCAGGAGTGTGGGTGTCAGGGACAGTCAGTCACCTTTCACCCACCCACCAGCCTGGCCAGGGGCTGCAGCCCATGCTTCTCTATGGATCCTGAACCCACACTTCTGCATATGTACCTTGTCCATACATTGTCCCATGAGTCCCACAGATCCTCCAGTCAAAGTTCTGCTCACAGATGGCAGGCACATGGGACGGACTTGTCCCATGGAACAGGAGCCGCTCATCCACCCATTCTGACCTACTGAGCTTCTTCATCTTCTCCTTTTGCCTAGGAATTAAAAAAAAAAAAAAAAAAGAAATTATTATATTTTACCCTGGTTCAAATGGGGATAATTTCCCAACTCGATTCCTCCTGCTATTTGGTCATGGAGGAACTGTGACACAAACCACTCTCAGCAGGGTTACAGCTTGCTTTACACTTCTGTTGGTACCCTGCTGCACAGCTGGCTCCTTCCAGCAAAATAAAAACTTCTCAGCATCACTATGGACTGAGTCACCCACAATTGCATACCACATGAGAGAGTAAAGAGACAAACATCTCTTGACTGGGAATTGGTCAGTTCCCAAGTTATATAAATCCTGAATACATAAATATGGTTATAAAACTGAGCTGTATGAAGCCACAGTAAAGACTGCATAATCTCTACCCCTATCTTTCTCACATAAAAATTCCCATTTAAAAAAAAATCTGTTTTGGAAGAGGCCTAGAACCAAAAAGAATGAATTTGAGTATCGATTAGTTCAGTCATGGTGAAGGAGACTGTTCTCTTTGAACTGCACTCACAGGAAGCACACACAACCTGTTACGTGATTAAAAGAGAACTGTGAAAAAAACAATAACCCCACCAAAGAGAGTGGTGTCCCAGCCCTTCTGAGGGCTGTCCTGGGGGATCCTCAGCCCCAGAGACCAGGGAATACCCAGCATCATGAGCGATAGAAAGACTCTGGAACAGGTCATGGATGGAAATGTCATACAACAGTATGGGATTCCTTATGGGACAGGGGGAAAGAGTGTTCAGGAGGGGATTAACACAGGACTTACAATGTGATCTTTAACAGAGGTGCTGTAAGTGGAAGAAGCAAGATGGTCTGAGGGGGGGACAAACATGGGAAAATAGTTTGATAAGGGGTTAAAAAGGGCTGGTTGTGTATAGTTGGTCAGTCAGTCAGTATGTATGGTCATAGTCCGTACAGGCTGCTCTATCTTCTCATTAAACTCCATTTCTATCTCTTAACTGAACTCTCCAAATCTGTGTCCATGTTCATGTATGGGGTTCAGGGTGCAGCAGCTGGAGTGGAACCTGGGATCACAGGAGCACATAGCACAAGCAACTGCATCAAACAAGGGTGTTGAGGTCAGTGTGCAAGCACAAGCCAATGTCAAGCTGGACAGTGAGTGAGGAGGATATCTGACCTGGGAGTTGGGTACTGAAAAAGTCATAAATCTGGGCCAGATGCTGTAGAGACCAGAAAGTCTGAGCTGGCTTACCAGAAGGATCAGTAGGCCCAGGTCAAGCACTCAAGACACCATGAAGTCTTTAGAGACCCATGTGCATGTGTGTGTGTGTCTGTGAAAGATGTAACTGGAGATGCCAGCACATCCCAGGGGCCAACACATGGGTAGGCTGAGTGTCATATGCTGTGTGCATATTCAAACATTTTTGTGTGCATTTTGTGTCTGTGCATCTGTGCCTGCCAGGAACTTGTGCTGAACCTCACTTCCAGATGGGCCCAGGCACACACATATGTGGCAGATTCACCTCTGCTGGGCTCCTGGATTTGGCAACTCCTAATGCAGACTGCTGGGGACAATAGATCAGGAAATACCTGAGCAGTCTTCTGCTGTCATAAGGAGAATGAAACAAAATAGATACAAACCACTGAAAAACTTGCCAAAGTGTTGGGTTCTGGATCCTCTGCAGTTGCAGGATGCAGTAATCTTTCATCGTCTTCTCAAACAGCCTCTTAATTTTTTCATATTCATAGGAAGTGGGGCTGAGCTGTACTAACTGAAAATGTTAAAACCATGAAAAAATAAGGTGTTACTGACAGTAACAAGTCTTAGTCCTTCCAGAGGACCCATCAACCTCCTCACATAAGAGAAAAAGCCCTGCCATTAAAATCACAAGCTTCTCCTGTCTCTCCAGTTAATCATCCCCTCCTTACCTTCACCCTCACTCCCCATATTTAAGCATGGACTGAGAGAAATGAATGAAATCCCATATGAGCTTCCTTGAGTGGACACACCTCCACATCTAGGTTATTTTTACGTCAGAGTAAACTAAAGATGAAATGCATGAAAGTGTTCAGGCTGAAGAAGAGAGTATAAATTTCCCCTTAATCTGACACCCTAGATCCTCCTAGCTCCTAGGGCTAAGCCTACTTTTACCATGGTGAATAACATTTTGCCTCTAATCAATGGAGGAAATACTACAACAGCCCCTTAAGATGCAATTCATACAGGTTTTTCCAGATTATTAGCTACCATGGGAGCATGCAAAGGACAGGTCAGACAAGGAATGGCCAGAATGACCTTTCTTATTCTGTGAGGTGTAGGTAGGGAGTCTAAGGGAGTTTCTGAATGTGAAACTCTCAATCTTGTTTCACCTCATAGTTGCTTATCTTGTAAGACATGTTTAAAAGCCAGGAACAAGTGCCTTGGATCACGTTCTCAGAAAAATCTTTAAGAGGACACAGTTCACCTCATCCGCTGGAGAGCTGTAAAGATGTATGTACCTTGAACCCAATATCGGGCAGTGCAGATTGGTCCCATTGTGGAGGAAAGACAGAACATGAAAGAATCAAGTTTTGGCTGCAGGAAAGAAAGAGGAGCAAGTCAGTCCATGATACTCCTAACCAAATCTCTCTTCTAGAGACCCCAGGTGCTGGCCCTCTGGCAGCCTTCTGGTATCCTGGGATTTTTATTTTTGTTTTACTTTCCACATAACCATTACCCCTTTCTCCAGTTTAGATTTTCACACGCTAAGGCATCTCTTGGTAGGTCAAGACACTGGTAGGGCAACTTTAGTGAGAAATAACATGCTCTTAGGTGGTTCATACAACTGCTCCCAGCTAACCCTCTCTGTATGCTGCTTGAACCTCTAGGAAGTTGGAGCATAAGCCCTCTCTTTCCATTTGGCTACTCATCCTTAAATTGATGGCCAGATGGGTGGCCTGGCCCTACCCATCTCCAGGACCAAGCCTGTCAGGAGGCTGTGGAAGGCACTAATGCCCCTGTCAGTGCTCAACAGCTTCAAGGCCCTCCTGGCACATGTGTATTAACCCAGGTACCAACACCATTAGTATCCACTCAGGAGCTACAGTTTGTTTTCTTTTTGAAACAACCCACCCTTGGATGAACTGACCCGTCAGCTGAACCCTTGGCTTCAAGTGCACTGTCTGCTGGTGAGTTTCTAGAGCAGGCAAGGTTCTTATTACAATAAAACAGTGGCACAACCAGCTTTTAGAGCAGACATGCTCAAATTCTGTAAAACTGAGCTTCCTTTAAAAAAGCAGTAAAATAGGGGACCCCAAATAAGTGCATGAGTTCACTTTATTTAGAGGTATTTGCTTCTGTGCTATATTTTATCCTCAGCTTTCCAGGGGATGGAATCTATTTGATCCACAGTTCTTGGACTGGCAGTCCCTTGCTCCTACACTGTGCACAGTTTATTTAGTATTGTTGGGACATAAATCAAGGAATAAAAATTCCTGGCATGGTTTTGTCAGCCCGATGTGGCCTTGCTCTCACAGAGAGAACAAATCTATTCCAGGCATCTGTCATAGCTGCCAGAGACTGCCACCCAACAACCTTCCAGCACACTTGACAGAAGTGTTGCATAATTTACAAATCCTCTAACATTTGTCATTAAGCAAAGGGTACCTAAAAATAAATTTAAGCAATCTAAAATTGAATTCTGTGCAGGTAGGAGGAACTTCTTAGCAGAAAGGTGCTGTCATCTAGCAACATTATTAAATAAGGAATGTAGATTACCTTTTGTCTTGCCCACCTTGACAGGACAGAAATTTCGGCAGTCGGGCAACTTTTCTTTGAGTTTCATAAATCAAATTTGTTTGGACCATATCTGAAAAACAGAATAACTCAATAATCAGGTAATTTATTGTCCAGGGACACACTCTGATGTGTTTAGAAAAAATTTTAAAAGGGAGGTAGCCCTGAATACCTCATGGAGGCATTCTACAACACCCACCCAATTCCATACTTCGAAACCACCTCCCCATGTACTGCATCTTGTTAGAGATCAGGAAGGTCAACCACCTGCTAGCATAGGTTGTGAAGCTCAAAGGCAACCAACCACCAACTGCATCCTCACATGCATTCACATTCAGGCTGTCAGCCAGAAAAAAAACCATATCTGACGTCAGGCCTACAGCAGGGAAGAGTTTTCAATATGATGGAAGCCATAAATCTAGCTTTCCTGGCAGAGCAGTGTTGTTATGTGTTGCTATGAGGAAAGTCTGTCCTCTCCTCTTGGTCCTGAAACAATATCACAGAGTGCACGCTGTGTGACATGGCTAATTATCCATTGTTTCCTCCTTTAAACACCACTCTCTTAATTCACGCCAGGAAACAGATTTAAAGTTTGGAAAGCTAACAGGCATTTTAAGATGGGTAGATAAATTAGAAGCAGAAAAGCATTTCTCATTTTCCCATTCTCTCTTCGTGCAAGCAGCCCTTAACTGTCCTTTGCTGCACTGTGTGCTTTCTCTCCCCATAACTAGCTTGCAAAATGTCTACCATGGCCTCACTTCATCACCATTTGACCTTTCAGTGCTTATTTTTTTCCTTTCCCATTTCTCCTCTTCGGTTGTATAGGCTCAAATGCATAAGCCAGGTACCATGAAGTGCCTACTGTCAGCTTTTATTCTGAATAAAAGAATATTGTCAGAGATGGGGTTTTTGGCTATAGAAGCACAAGTCTAGAAGCTGGAGTGGGACATCCCAAAAGTGCAGAGAAATGAACATACTGCTCAAGCTCTGCTTGGAGAAAAACAGGAGGAAAAAAAAAAGGCTTGTTCAAATAAAGCCAGACATAAGTTGACAGCTCTGCATGAAGGAGGCTAGCTTAGAGCCAACTACACTACTACTACATTAATAAATTTAAAACAAGTAGATACTTCACCTTTAAGGTTTAATTTATACTTCTGAGACCCAGCACTGAATAGCACAAAGCCTTTTTGATCAGCTAGAAACAGCTCCTCCAGATCTGCAGATGTCACCGTGGCACAGCAGTGTTCTGGATGCTATAGAAAGAACAAGGAAATCATACCTGTTAGAGACCAATCTTTGCTTTAGATGACACTGTGGGGAAATACCAATGCTTCCCCAGGCCCCTAACACAGGATGCCATTCTGAACAAAGTCTCTATGGCTTCAAGCATTTTGTTCTTCAGCAATACAGGGGTACCCCACAGAGAACAGCTGCTTGTGACAACAGCAACAAAGCAGCCTTCACAGCCTGTGTGGTCAGCTCCAGCCTAAAGACATCCATCATCACTGGAAAATGCACTCGCTTTCAAAGTCAGCCCTTTGAAAGCTTTTACAGGGTAGCAGGACTCCTTTGAGGGACAATTAATAAGAGAAATCCACCAGGGCATCAGAGCAGCACTACCAGGGCACCCAGCAGTGTGTGTGAAAGAGACCAGCTACAGAACAACGTGCTCTAAATAACTCTCCAAAGGTGGCTTAACAAGAGCTCTTGGCATCAACAGCAGATGGGTCTCACCTCTTTCCCATACTCAATCCACTGCCCAGAATCATCGAGCCAGTACCAGGCATACTCCATTTCGGGAGCAGACAGAAGAATCAGAAGACACCACAGATGCAGAAGAGCTCACCAACCTCTGGAGGCTGACCAGTTGCTGTGAGGCTGCTTGCTTGACCCTAACATCAGAAGAGAAATCCAGATTAAACTATAAGTCTTTTCCAAAGCTGACATAATATGTGATACCCCTGGTCTGGTCAGAAGTCTAAGCACTTCTCAGAAAATGAGACACTTGCAGATAGGAAGTGCAGGCTTGACCTTGAACCAAGGATCTGATGTTTGTATGTTTATGGGGCATGGTAAGTATCACAGAAATCACCCTGACCTCTGTGGCTTGAACCAAGATTGCTGGTTTTCTCAACTATATATTTTATAAATGTATACACACATATACAGCTTGCCCAGATGCTGGTGGCAAGAGCTTCAGGGTTGGCCTCTATGAGAAGAGACCAGGGGATGTCCCATGTCATAGAGCCATTTAGGTTTGAAAGGACCTTTAAGATCATCAAGTCCAACCACAAACCTATCACTCTCAAGACCACCACTGAACCATGTCCCTAAGCACCACATCTGCAAGACTTTCAAATACCTCCAGAGATGGTGACCACACCACTTCCCTGGACAGCCTCGTCCAGAGCCTGACAACCATTTCAACGAAGGACTTTTCCTTAAACCTCCCCTGGAACAACTTGGAGGCCATTTCCTCTTGTCTTATTGCTTGTTACTAGGAAGAAGAGAATAACTCCCACTTTGCTACAATCTCCTTTCAGGTAGTTGTAGAGAATGATAAGGTGTCCCTTCAGCCTCCTTTTCTCCAGATTAAACAACTCCAGTTCCCCCAGCCGCTCAGCAGACTTGTTCTCCTTACCCTTCATCATCTTTATTGCCCTTCTTTGTACATACTCCAGAACTTCAATGTCCTTGTAGTGGGGACCCAAAAATGAAGACAGTACTTGAGGTGCAGCCTCACCAGTGCAGAGTACAGGAGGATGATCACTATTCCTGCTGGCCACACTATTTCTGATACTAGCCAGGATGCCATTGGCCTTCTTGGCAACTTGGTATAGTGTTATTTTCCACATACTCCAGGAATTTCCTAGACTATCTTCTTTCTGCTTTATTATGTTTCCAGTAGATATCTTCCTTCTCCAAGAGGTAAAGGAGCCAACTAGAAAAGGTGTTATGTTGGACCTTGTTCTCACCAAGAAGGACTGACTGATGGAAAACAATAAGCTTAAGGGCAGCCTTTGCTGAAGTGACCATGAAATGCTGGAATTCAGGATCCTTAGGGCAACAAGGAGGGTGTGCAGCAAGCTCACTACCCCAGACTTCAGTAGAGCAGATTTTAACCTCTTTGGAGATCTTCTTGGAAGGGTGTAATGGAATAAAATCCTGGACAGTAGAGGAGCCCAAGGAAGCTGGTCAATGTTCAAGGATTACCTTCTCCAGGCCCAAGAGCACTGCATCCCAAGAAAGACAAAGACAGACAAGAATGCCAAGAGACCTGAATGGATGAACAAGGAGCTCCCGAACACTCTTAGTTGTAAAAAGAATGTCTTCAGAGGGTGGAAACAAGGATAGGTAACCTGGGAGAACTACAAAGAAGTTCTCCACGCAGACAGGGATCAGGTTAAGATAGCTAAAGCCCGAGTAGACTTTAACTTCAGGAGACAGTGTACCTTAATTTTGTACCAAATCACATGCATGCCACAAGGCCAGGTTGTGGAGCCTTAAAAGGCACAGGTAAAATACAGGTGGGGACCCTCTTGGGAGGCACTCAGCTCAAGCTGCAATAAATTGTCCCTGTGACAGAACCCAGGGTTCAAACTTTTCTTAATGATCAGAGGCTAAGACTGGATCCGGCTGCACCCAGATTCCTCTGAGAAGAAGGTTAGAAAACAAGGGGTCCAATCCAAACCTCACGGACAGCAGAGTCATATCAAACTCTCCTCTAACAGGACCCAGCCAACATTTTTCTGTGTGTCTCATCACAAAATTACTCTCTCACGGAGCACATACAGCCAAGAGCTGCCCAATTGCAGCTGTGGAATTTGCAAAGGTCTTTGGCTGAGCCATGCAGAGCTGCTCAAAGAATCTGGACACAGTATTCACAGAGAAACCAGAGGTGATCATTTATCTGTCTCTGATGCCTTTTATGATTTGGAAGTGGTGGCAGGTATATAGAGTAGTCTAATCAGGGGAAATCACTATAGGAGGTGCCCCCTCATAGAGCTGGTTACAGTACAAAGGTCCATAAAGGCTTGGCAGTCCCTGGACCACCAGAACAAAGAGCAAGGAAGGACCCAAGTCTCTTTTGCAGACTTAATCTGTTCAGCACGGTCTTTAGACCGTGGCTACTTTGTACACGGTAACACCAGCCAGGCCTGTTCCTAGAAAAATGCTCCCAATCAATTTTATCTCAAACCCTACTGGGGTAGATTCATGAGATCCAGCACTTCCAAGTGGAAATGGAGTTTTTTGGCTGCAACTGTCCCTTTCCTCCCCTCTGCACAGCAGTTTGCTGCTGCTGCCATAGCAGAAGAATTTGAAGTTTGTAGATTCAAATTGTAGGATTTGAGGAAGCAGCGGGGAAAAGGAGAGGAAAGCAGGGGAGTGGATTGGGATGATGTTACCAGGTAGCTTTTCTCCACTGCACCACCCCCCCTCCATCCCCTCTTCTCCTCCTCAGTCTGTAGATGGATGCTAAGCCCTGCTGGTTCCCCTGCAGAGACCTGGGGCTCCCAGCACCCCTAGCCCCATCAGCTTTCCAAAATGTCCAGTTCTTCTTTACTTTCACTTTCACTTGCCAGTGTTTCTGCCCCTTGCAGGGATTTGCCACTCACCAGCTAACCCCAGCTAGAAAGAAACAGAGGTGAAACATTTATAAAAGCAAACAGAAATATTTTACTGGCAAGACAGGTAACGTCCTTCACCTTTTGCGGAGGATTTCTCTATCTGGTCTTGTGCAACTGAGAGATAGGCTGGAAATTTTCTTTTTATGTCTCTACAGGAATAGGTTTATACGGAGGAAATTTTATATATAAAAAGCAACTTAATGCCACCTTACCTCTTAAACACTTCTCCCTCGCATGGAAGAAAGGATAAATTAATGATGCTACAAACACAGCTTACAGTATGACTAACTGCAAGCAGGTATGCTTCCAGCAGACCTTCAAGCCAAGCCCACAAACATGAAATGCCCAAGTTCCTCCCTCCCATCTCTGCAGTAATCCAGCAAAGAGCCTAGCATACGCTCCCTCCCCTGCTCCCCTACTCACAGTCCTGCTGTCGGGCTGCTGGGCTTCCACCCCTGGGAGCTGAGGGCATGAGCCACGTGTCCGTGAGTCAGACGAGCCCTCTGAACCCTTCCTCCACATGGGAAAGGTCACCCTGGTGCAGTAAAACCTCCGGAAATAAAATATCAGCAGCTTGCTCCAGCTCCTCGTGAAATCCCAACTGCGCGGTTGTACCTCGGAGCCTCTCTCTCGGAGTCTCTCCGGGTGGGACGTCACAGATGCCTCTTCTGCAGGCACTGACCCTGAGGAAACTGAGCTGAGGAACATTTCCTTCTGGCTATTGCACCACACACACACGCATCTGCCAGGCATGAGCAGAGGGGCCAGGCACAGCTGATGTTTTTGGCAGATTCACCAGTAAAATCAACATCCCTAAGAGCCAGCGTAGTTTGTCCCTACTGCTTGGTTCCTGTCATCCCGCACCAACACTTCCTTTGAGCCAACTCCTCCCAGCCTTCCAGTGGCTGGGCATATTTAGGGCCTTCTCCTTTCAGGATTCCCGCTGGGAGCAGCTTCTGCTGAACATCATTCTTTAAAAGCCAAAATCTGGCATTGCCCTTGCAATGCAAACCTCAAATCTCAATGCACAAAGTAGGTGTATCGCTCAACATGCTCTCCACGGTTACGGCATTGTTCAGGGGGGGCTGCAGGAGCTGCATGGAGCAACCCAAACCAGTGCCAACCAAGCATGGGGTCTGGCAAGGCAGGCACAGTCAGTATTTGCATTCCTTTATGCCGAAGTCTCAGCCTCTGCTCTGTTCTTCCCCATGAAAATCAGAGCAGGGTTACCAGCTTTCCAGTCTGAAAATGCCAGTCTAAAACGCTGACAGCATTTCCCAACAGAGCTCTGAAGCATGAAGCTTAATGAGAGGTCAAGTAGTATTAATTACATAAACTTGTTCAGATGTAAACATTTTTGTAGTACTTCTTTCTGTTACACAAACTACATTCAGTTGAATTGCCCATAACATTTTTGATTCCTGATGATCTAGTCAGACCAGATCCTGCAGTGGCTGAAACACAGAAATCTGTGTTTTAGTTCTGGAAAGTCTACATGATTAAGTGCATTTTATAGACATAGTAGTAAAAAACAAATAAACAAAAAACCAAAAACCAAACAACTAATCCTAAAAAACACCACAAATGTGATTATGAAGGTGAACTTTGCTTCTTCCCTATCTGGCCATCATTGACTGGCTTTTGACCTCCCATATAATATCTGCCTTTCAGCTCCACGGTTGCACAACTTCTAAGCTACCCTTTGACTGAAGAGATTTGTAGGATTAGGTCCTGCAGGTTGATTTTTGCATCTGTGAATTCTCTAGTAAAATACTCTTCTGAACTGAAGCCAAGAGCTTCAGCAGGCATGAGATATCTGCTCTAGGAAAAAAAATCTGGCTTGGTAGAATATGTTTATGTAACTTTGCTGAGGGCAGCATACCATCCACTCTAAAAACAAACAACTCGCCACAAACTTGGGTTCACTGTAAACTGATACTTTCTGAACATCATATTTTTTTTTTTACTGTTATTATTATTGCTTTTAATTGCAATGTCATCTGTGGAGCTGCTGAACTTCTGATTTCAAACTGTCAATGTTACTCTGGTATTATATCTGTTTTCACTTCCAGTATCTGACAGGTCTTGGAGCAGAGATCGTATATATAGCCCTACGAGAGCATCTTCCTGCACAGTCAGCAGAGGTACTCAAGTGTGGTTTCCCTGCATATGTCAAATGATTTATCACGTATAAAGAAACCATGGTCCAGCAGGTAGGATTACTTATTTTCCCCTCAGAAATTACAATTCATGTTCCCTTTTTCTCTTCAGAGAACTTGGACTAAATAAATGACATTTCACCCATTCTGCGTATTTCTCTTCAGACAATCAGCAGCTCTGCTGCAATTTCAGGCCACTCCAAGGTTTGATGCATGAGTATTGACACTAGAGCCTGGGCACACTGTGTTCACAGGGGTCCTGCAGCACCTCAGGCATCTACCTCAAGATGGGAAAAATGCCCCAAACTGCTGCCTGCGGGGGTGTACTCAGGATGTGTTGGGGTGATGGGACTCACCTGGTTCTGCAAGGTCTTCTGCAGGTTGGTTCCCCAGCCACCAGCACATGAGGTGCTGTGAGGTGTTCAGATTCAGCAAAGCCCAGCATAAGGGGGGGATCAACCCGTGCCTGGAAGCCTGGAAACATTTCCAGATCTCACAAAACCATGCTCTCATTTCAAGCTGTTACCTTCTCCTGTAGGTTGTGATGCTTTTCCCAATAAGACTGGATTTCCTGTTGGACAGTGTCCAGCAGCTTGTAAAATAAACTGTTGGAGGACAGGAGGGGGGGAAACAAGCCCTGCAACCTCGCTGCTACTATCCCAGCTTAATTTAGCACAGGAATGGAAAGGAGTCAAAACAGGAATAATAATTCTCGACTCATCTGGAAAAAAAAAACCCACAACTTATTTATTTCCAAATCTTGATGGTGAATTTTACAAGTTTTGCTAGATTACACTGGGTTTATACATGGTACTTTGGTTTCACTCTAAGAACATAAATGCTTGATATAGAAGATTAAAAATGCTCCATGTTCCGCTGTTCCTCTCTCCAGTGGTCATTAGAGGAATCTCAGCATGCTACTTTCCATCTTTTAGGAGAAGACTAACAAATAAGTGATTTAAAATAGTTAGCTGCTGTTTTATCTTGACATAATATTTCTACAGTAATAATGTAATCCAGAGCAACTCAATAATGGAAACCATTCTTATGTCAAAAGTTCAAATGAGCATTTAAGTATCAATTCAGCAAATCATATGAGCACAGATTTAAAGTTAGAACTCTGATATGAAGTCTTCTTGCACCACCAAAAGATGAACTTATCCAGGAATCTACCCGAGTCTTATAAGTGGTCTTGTCTAACTAAACAAGAAATTGTATTTTCAACTTCACTGGTGAAGAGAGGGTCTCAGGAGTTGAGGGAGTGATCAGGACCTATTTTGTCCTATTCTTGTTGACATGTAGCCAATATTTAAAATGTGTTTGTACATTTTGAAATGCCATCTCAGAAAAATAAAATTGAAAACTGAAATGTTATTTCAAAACACAATAAACTTACTCTGCTTATGCAATAATGAAAGCAAAATATTCTGACCTCACTTTGTTAATACTTGAATTTCAGAGGGTTTTCAAATATCTTCTCTTAAACCTGAATCTGCACTTTCTGGTGTATCAAGTTTTATCCCCATCCCTTCTCCTTTCTGTTATCTGCCTTATTTCTAATTTGCTCTCCCCACCTCTTTTCCTTCATAATATTTGTCCACAGCATGGCTACTTCAACACTGCAGTGTGAAATCTGCATTTGGCTTCCATGTATTGGTCTCTGTGTTCTGCAGCATTCTCCCTTCCCCTATTTGCCAAGTTAAGAAATTAACAAATACACACACAGTATTTTACCGAGGTCTGGGCTAGTCTGCAAAATTAACATCTTGGTTTTGAATGCACTCTGCAGGAGAAGTAAGCTCATTTCAGATTATTAGGCTGTTCAGATAAAAAAGAAAAGGGCAGAAACAAATGTGGCATGCTCATCCCAAACCTGAAGAGCAAGCTTAGGAACACTTGACTCAAAGTTTGGCTCAGGCTCACTCTCATGTGCAGTGATTAAAGGAATAGGAGCATGGCCTGCTTTTGGTAGGATCAAAGCTATCAGAAACAGAGTAAGCAGATTTTATGTTTATCTTTGCCTATGAGTTCTGATGGTTTTCTCAGTAAGTCTTGATTTCTTGTGGGACTACTTCCAGCAGTATTTGCAGTTTGTGTGTAAGGTAATCTGAAAAGGGCAAAAAAAAGAAAAAAGTTTAGTCTGGAGGAAATCTTGAGATACAACTGAAAATGAGAGCATCAGCACTGGTGGCTGGAGCACTTTATCTTAGCAGAGCACTGTATCTGTTTCCTTTCTTATTGTATGTTCTCTCTCCTGTTCAGTGGTTATGATACACTTCACCCCAACACCAAAAGAAAACATGATTCAGAACTAAAATTATAAATTAACTGAAAACTGAACTCTCGTTTATGACTAAATCATTGTGCCACCAGGGCTACACCCAAAGGAAACCTGTGCTAGACATTGTGTGGATTGGAAGTGTGTTTCATTTACACACCCACTTCTGTGCTCAAAACCATCGTGGCCTCTTCACCAAAGAGCCAGCCTTCAGATGTGACTATCTGTCAGTCTCTCCATCCTAACTTTTGATCTTGTTGCTCAGTGCCAGCCAAAGTTGACCGAGAGGTGGTGATCCTGAAGGTCTGATTAAATTTAACAGAAACCAGGGCTGGGGTGTGAAAGTGACCCTTGCTGTTCCCACTGTTAGACATCAGCCCTTTCAGTTTTCTTAAGCAAAGCATCAAACTGACTTATCAGTATGTTCACAAGCCAGGCAGATACACCCTGTGCCTGGCTGCCAGCCACCCACAGCACAGCCTGCCCCTCATCTCTTCAGCTGTGGAGGCTGTGTCTGGGGAAAGCCATTGAAGGGGTGGCAGGGCTCATGATACAGGTTTCATGGGGCCTGTTGGTTATGGAACAATTTGCATTAGAGATGAGCACTGGGAAAAAAACAACATTCCCACCCCGGGCGTGTTTAGGTCTACAGTACTGAAACTCAAACATATACTTACAAAATGGGCTACGGCAACGACTTAACATTTGCCTATGGATTATGAGGTAGTAGACTGGAAAACCACTTAAAACCATGGCACATCCGATGCTAATGTTCACAGGGTCTGAGTAGAAAGACATTGCCACTGTGAAGAGGCAGATGATGGTAAAAGAGACAGGAACGAAGAGAGGAACCTGAGGGAAAGAGCACAGTAGACTCTTGGGCAAAACTGGTGGCTGTAGCAAATCAGCCTCCACACCCTGTACTCACTTCTTCATCTTAAAAAAAGATGAGAAAAATCATATAGCTGTCCTGCACACTGTTTCTGTGCAATCAGTTGCAAACAAGTAGGTTGCATAGAACAAAAGTTGACTTGTACCAATTTGGGAGCACAAAGAATCGTAGAATGTTAGTGGTTGGAAGGGACCTCTAGAGATCATCTAGTCCACCCCCCCTGCCACAACAGGGTCACCTAGGGCAGGCCACACAGCAATGTATCCAGGTGGGGTTTGAAAGTTCTCCAGAGAAGGAAACTCCCCAACCTCTCTGGGCAGCCTATGCCAGTGCTCCATCACCCTCACAGTAAAGAAGTTTCTCCTCATGTTGAGGTGGAACTCCCTATGTTGTAGCTTAAACCCATTAATCCTTGGCCTTCCACTGGGCACCAGACATTGCACCCTGTGAGGTGCATGCCTCCTATACTCATGTGCATCAGGATATCAACCTTACTTGCAACTGAAAGGCAAGCAGGGGGAGAAGTCACCTGTACCCCACTGCTCTCTGAATGTTCTACTCCTGTGCATGTGAAAGCCCACATAGCTACTTGCCACCTGTGGCAACTGCAGGTAGAAAAACGGAAGCCAAGAGTAGAAGCAGCACTTTGAATCAAACTGTGACTCATTTTGACCTGCCTCCAGCTTGCCTGGGATTTACAGTGCACAAAACAGGATAAACTGGACTTTCTATCTCCACAGTACATGCATCAAGAGCATGAGTTTCAACAACACCCTGATGAAAGACCAAAGCAGCAATCAGCACTTCAGCCTTACTCTGTAGGGTGGTCCAATTAATTCAAGGGAGACTTCAGTAAATAATAGAACTGTGAAACTTGCCCTCAGTTTTCAGATCCAACTTCAGCCAAGTTACTTGTGGCCATGGCTGACAGAATGAAAGAGCAGCTGGTCTCACCTAGGGTGACAACCTCTTTTCCAGTAACAGAGATACTATTTTGGATGCTGACCATGCCAAGATGGAAGAGATCAGTTGCTCTAGTGATGGCAGCCATCCAGCCACCAAACTTAGATGCTCTTGCTATTTTTCCCCCCCACAGCATCCTCTGCCAACCTCTCCCACATCCACTCACTCATGATACACATATGCTTAAGAGGTGTGTGAGAGGACTTGCTCCTCTTACCCAGGTTTTCTCACAATTTTTTACTCAAAATGCTACAGGGGAGAAGAAGTACCAACACAATATGATTCGGTCTGGTTAAGGTAGTGGCAGAGGACAACCCGTATCTGGCCACTAGAGCGCAGCATATGCCCACACCACCTGCATGCAGCCCTTCCCCATCACTACTTCGGGCTGCAAAGTGGTCACAAAAAATGGGGAGAGGATGGAAAAAAACAAATAAACAAACACAAACCAAACAAACAAACTGACCAAAATGCCAGCATTTCTCTCCCTCTCTTTGTCTGCCTTGTGAGCCGCTAAAAGCTTAAATCTCTGTCTAAAATAAAATGGGACAAAATCTCAGCAGCTGAAAACTTCACCAGTTTTGTCCACTACTTAACTTCCCCTCAGAAGCTTGGTTTAAAAGAAAAAGAGAAAGCCTATTTAAAATCTAATTTTGGGTGAGTACACCATTGCAGCCAGCCAACAAACTGGGAAGCTTCAAGCTCTGTGCTAAACATGCTGTCTCCAGCAAAGACAGAGAAGATAAATTAACTGCAAACTTTGCGTTATGCCTCGTGTGTCTTGGGAAGGAGCCCTGGGAGCCACGAGAAGTTTTTCTGTCCCCTGAGCATCTCGCTGATCAGCTGCCCGGTGCCTGTGGCCTCAGAGGTTTCCTCTCCTCCCCAGGAACTGGCTGGAGGCACCGTGCAGGCGTGACCAGAGACGGGAACAAACTGTGCGTGCCTCAAGCATCACCCCAGCCAGTATCTTCTGCACGTTATCAGGCAGTGGGAAAGGTGCCCTAAGCATAAGAAAGCTACTCCAGCACTAAGTCCAGCTTCTGCTGACTCTACCTAATATTTTTGAGCCAACAGATTATACCCCTTAAAGTCAGGTTTGCTCCCAGAATGCCTCTGCTCTTTTTTCCCCGAGCCTGACTGACACTCTCCTGCAAGAATCTACCTACCACTGGAATGACATCCAGGCAAGGTTCCTTCCTTGCAGCCCATCAGAGATGAGTGCAGGGGCTGCCTTCTGCACGTCTCCCATGGGGTTCCCAGCCTGAAACTTTGCTCTGTGGAGCAGGCTGCAATCTTACAGTTGCTGCTGGTGACACCATGCAGAACAAGCTTTTATAGGATTCCCCACATCGTTTTTGGGCACATCAGCGACTTTCAGGACCTCCCCACGTGCCTTCCTGAGCAGTAGGGATGAAGATCCCTTAGAGCTTAAAGGCAACCATGGCCATTCAATGCCCTATTGATTAGCAAATCAGAGTGAGAGATGGGAAGCCTGTGCATTCCTGGCTGTCAGATACACCCCGTGCATTACCTTGAATGGGCTCTGCAGCTCCGGGTGCCGGTGCCGATGGACAATGAGCCCAAGGGTGGCTAATCCTATGAAGAGCCATCGGGAAAAGCTGAAGAAGTTCATTAGATGGTAGATATCTCCGATACACACCATGGCAGTAACCAAAGGGAACTGAGCATTGTGAAGATGAAACACAGTCATTAAAGCCTTACTACGGTCCTCAGACTAGAAAGAATAATATGGATTTTCTCCCCCATTCCCCCTGCAACCACAGGCTGCTGCTTCACACCCCCAGCATTTCAGAGAGCTGTAAAAAGCAGTGTCACTGAAGGCAAAGGGCCTAAACACAATGGTTTGGTGTGATACAGAAAGGAGAAATTCTTTCAAGATCAACAGCATGTTTGATGCTTTATGTTCTAGGCAAGGCAATTAAAACATACATGACCCAAAAGCCTGTGCTGCTAGTATGAAGGCAACTTACAAAGATACCTGCTAAGTTTTCAGTAGGCCAGCCAAGTTACAAGAGGCACTGAAGCACAGTTAAGATGAAGCTAGACCATTGTCAGAAAAACAAAATAAAATGAACAAAAAGTGGCACCATCTCTGCACAAGCTCATTCGCTCCACCACACCTGGGAATTCCAAAATTAACCTGGCAGAGGTGTTTTCATACCAAGCAGCAATTGTGGTAGATGGTAAGGACAGGACTTTTACAAAAAATTGATCAAGGCAAGGAGTTTGAGGGACTGGGTTTGGATACAAGTACTGGCACAAAGGGGCTTAATACTTTGCAGCTGTTTCCAGCATTCCACCTTTATTTTTTGGAGGCTGAGTTAGTGTCTCAACACCTTTTACAACACCTCAGTTTCTCCAGGCTTTGCAAAAAAGCCAGGGCTGCAAGAATAGGGCATGTCACACAGCCACATCTCCTTACCATTAACATGACAGCAGGAAGGGGTGTATGCTTTCGAATGTGTATCATGGAGAAGAGTGGAGGCCACTGTCCTTCCCTGGAAGCCACAAACAGAGTCCTAGGAAAAGACAGGGAGCCCTATGCATTAGGATCCCACATCCAGACTAGAAAAGAGATAAGTTGCTGGACTGACATGAGGCCACAAGCTATCCCCCCCAGCACAGGTCTGCTATTCAAAGCCACAGGTATGACTTTTAGTTAATTTTGGGACATTTGGAGTCAAAACCAACTTTTGAATTTCCATACCTCTCCCAAGACTAGTTAGTTCAAGGCAGTGCAGAGCCCACCAATAGGATCACTGCCCACTAAGACAGACCTTTGGGCAAGTAAAAGTGACCATGAATGAGTTCAGTAAGCAAGAAAGTTTCTTGCCATCAGAGAAGGAATTAATCTTTCCAGTAGGAAGTGGAGTGGTCACAAACTTCAGTTCTTCATAAAAGTGTGGCGAGTATATGAAAGGGGATTGTCAGTCTTGATGCCTATATTTATATACACACACATACGTAGAGCAAAAGAGTAATTTCCTCATATAATAGGGGATTTTCAGTCCTCTAGCCAGCTGTTGGACAATATAGTTCAGTGCACAGCCAAGAGGGCAGGTACACATAACACCAGCTATAAAATGACAGCAGAGAGCTCCTTGCCTTCATCCCTCCTTTGACTCATGAAAGGGCAATTAGGGAGAAGGCATTGCATCCAATTTCATAAATTTAATATCCACAAATAAACCACTCCAGAACATCAGCTGGGCTGGAGCAGGGCCCAAAGCAGCTAGGGCATGAGTGTAAAATTGGTTTTATTGCTGTCTCTGTGGTTTTGCTGGGGTGTGTCTGGCCAGCAGCCAGGGAGGCCCCGTCAATGTTTATGTGGCCTTTCTGCAGTGATTATGCTAATGGTGCCAGGATGGGGGAGAGAAAGACGACAGGGACAGGCAGAACCTCTGTGGTCTTCAGGGACTTCTCATCCTCAAAGAAAACCACTATCTAGAGAACCTAAGGGGGAAGATTCTCTGCACCTCTATTTCATGCAGGACTTCAGGGTAGTGGATCAAATAACTCATCAGCTTTCACACTATGAAACATCCCTTCCGTATCAACTGAGTTTTCCTTCTGCAATCAAAGCTGTGAAACAGAACCGGCTCCAGAGAGTTCGCTCAGCTCCTCAGGACCAGCCCAATGTGCTTCTCCATGAGCTCTGCCCCCATTTTAAGGCTTCCATAAGGACATGCAGCATAGCAGTCAGTGAGGCTGGCAAGATAATTTTTCCATGGAACAAAGCTTTTCTTATTGCTACAACATGATTTGTTGAAGCTTGACTATTGCTTTAGGTATAGCCCGTCCCCAGTAAAATTTCACTGACCTCAAAGCAATGTCCTCGAGGGAGAGTTTGCCTTTGGCCAGAGATCCTCACAACAGAGGGGCCCTGTGCCCTGCAGCAGAGCAGCTGGGTGAACCCAGCAATAGAAGAGATTCAGTCTCACTGAGGAGCTGCCAACATCAACAAAGCCTCTAGTTCAGCAGAAACATTGACATTTCACTTTAAAGTGGGGATTTAAACTGAAGTGTGGGGGAAGAAGATAAAGATCTCTGTTTGTGACCAACTCTAGGTATCAAAGTCTCGACCTGTCCAAAAATAGAATGGGTAGGCTCTTAGCCAACAGGGATGATCTTCTAGTTGACATCTTGGAAGTCAAAAACCTTATGTTTCCCACAAGAATGGCCAAAATCCCATTGTATGGGCAGGCTGTTGCATAGGTCACTGGTGCTTCCCTCTAATTCAGAAAACCAGAAGAGTAATACATTTTTTAGGGATGTGACCTTGAAAACGTGAAGATTCCTCCATTCATGGTTCCAAAGCAGGACAGCCCGACAAGGACAGGGACCACGGAGATCAGGCTTTTAAAGGCTCGCTGCACAAAGCTCTGGAGGAAGAGCAAATGTGGCTTTAGGAACACATGGTGATCTCTAGAAAATATCAGATTCAAAAGAAAGAAAACTTCCTCCATCAAAGGAGTAAAATCTAACTCATAAATCTTGCCTTTTTTTTTTTTCTGTCACCTGCAGGTGATTTGTCATTATCTTTAAGGCAAAACTGGAAGAATTTGCTGCTGCCCAATAATGCAGAGAAATGACAAATCGATGAAGCATTTTATAGGAAAACCATTTCTGAAACACTTGCCATGCCCACTCTTTCAGCAAAAGCTGACCACACTGGAGAAGGTTAACAGCAGGGGAACAACTCACCACAGCCACAGCAGGAGAAGCCAGAACATCTTGCTTTCCCAGGACCGTGTAATAGGAGACATTGGTGAGCATGTACCCCACAATTACCGTGATCACGGACACGATGACAGCTAAGGGGATATTTCTACAAGAAAAGGGACACACAGCATGAGCTCTCAAACCTTGTTCTGCACAGTATTACAGCAGGTTGCAGCTGGTTTAAGCCAGGTGAACCCCCAAACTTGTGTCCTCCCATACTGTGTTTGGGAAAGCTGTAGTGCCCCAGTGGCACTACACTGACTTCTCCCCATCCTTACCGTTCAGGTCTGACCAACTCCTCACGCACAAAGCTGGTCTGAAACCTGCACAGGGGGAGAGACAGGGAGAGAGTTTGAGCCATGTCCAGGACACCATTCTGCCGTCCATGGGGGTCCCTCCCATCACACCTACCAGCCTGAATATGCGAACATGCCTGCATAAAAAGCCAAGGGCAGCTTATCCAAAACCAGTGACTGTCTGTCAAAAGCATCCTGGAAGTTTTCGGTGTGGCCTGAAGAAGAGATAAACAAGAGACACAGAGCAGGGACACATCAGAGATGGGCTCCCTTCCCAAAGGATAGCACCCCTGGCATCTCTTGCCCAGACCTGGGAAGAGTCTTTGTGACTTCCTCAGAGTCAGATGTTCAGATTGGTTTCATTGCTTTAGTTTTCAGTGCTTTGCTGTTGGGTTTACTCCACAAACACTGACAGAACATTTCAGTCCCCCATCCAGCTACAGGAGATGTTTCAGGAAGGGCAACAGCAGGTTCTGCTTCAGAGAGAGCCTGCTATCAGAATGGGAGATGGTGGAGATGAGAGGACCTAAGTTGTCCTGTTTTTTTTTTTTACTTTAGGCCCAAAATTAATTCACCAGGTTGACCCTTCTTCTCTTCTTCCCCCAGCCCTCTGAGCAGCTGGATGCACAGTCCTCTTTGATGTGGTGCAGTCAGCCAGGCAGCTAATTCAGCTCTTGCTGTGCTCCCTTCTGATCCCACTGCTGGAGCACTGACCCCAGCCCCATGCTGGCTGGAGCATGGGAACCAGGGCAGAGGAAGGAGCAGGGAGAAGGGATAAACAAGCCTGGGCCCCTGCTCCAGGCACCCTCCTGCCCACTGTCCCTGCCACTCACTCACCCTTGCTTGACCACGGGTGGGGGGAAACTGAGGACATAGGGGGCAAAGCAAATAAAATTTAAAAAAAAAATTAAAATAGAGGTGGTTCAGATAGTGATGCCATTTTACTAGCTCCTCCAAGTTTCTGAAAAGTTCCCTGCTTGAAATAATAACCAAAAAAACAAACCAACCAAACAAAAAAAATTAAAAATTTAAAAAAAAAATTGAAAAAAAATCAAACTCGGGGTTTTAGATATGAAACATTTTGTCAAACTCCCCCCCAAAAAACCTAAGTAGAAATACCAAATGGCACCTCATTCAAAGGAATGATGATAAAAAACAGTCAAAAGGAGCTACATTTCCAGTATTTTAGAATGCAGGTGGCCCAAGGGTTGGTTCCACATCTACATTCAGTTCTTCAAATTAAAGTCTCTTTAAAAGTAAAAGGTACAGAGCTTGCCTGCTTGGGCTGTGCCAGGATAGGGGTGAAATGACATGGAGCATGTGAAGAAAATCAGGCTACTCCTATGAAGGTGCCTCTGCAAGGAATTCTGTGATGAGATTTGTGTATTTGGGTTTGAAACGCTGACCCAGCAAGTCTCTAAAACAAACTTGAGCCAGAGAAGGTAATGGCAGAGGAAAGGAAAAGAGGGGGGAAAAAAGAAAAAAGTTTTTAAAAGGGGGGAAAAAAACCAAGTCAAAAAGAAAACAGATTTGAAGAAAACTAAATGAAAATATGGGAAGTGGGCCTGTCAGAGTAGTCTTTTTATGTTCTAAAATGATTGCTGCTAAGTGATGGTGCATAAAAAGGATTTATTGTCTGTGGTACATTAATGAGTGATTTACAGTCCCCCATGAGTCACATTAAATACAACCTGTCATATTGGGGTTTCTTGGTAAATTCTCCCTCCAGATGTCACCGGCACTTATCCTCCTCACAGGAGAACGATGCCAGGGCTCCAGATTGTCCTTTGAAGGCATTCCTAATGATAATGGCTCAGGATTTCTAGCTGCAGGGCAGTCCTTCAGTTCAGAAGTGCTGCCAGCCCGAGGGGATCTTTGCATGTTCAAAGGAGCCAGCTCCAGACATCAGAAAGAAACATGACCGTGGAGCCTCCTGCCTGTGTTGTTTTCTCTGCAGAGGAAGGTAATAGTGTGTGAAGAGGGAGCAGGCTTCATCCCTCGAGTGGGAATGCATTGGGCTTTTCTATAAACTGAGGCTTGGATCAAAGCCAACACTCTTGTATCATTCCCAGAAGATACGACTGGTAGGGTTCCCCCCCCCAACAAATCTGGATGCGAGTGTGCAATCCTGCATCAGTGTGTTCTAAGTTTACTAAGTTACTGCACATCCTAATAGGAGGTAAAAAAAAAGAAAAAAAAAACAAAAACAAAAAAAAAAACCAAAGATGAAAAAAAAACCAAACAAACAAATCAAACAAACAAATAAACCATAAAAAACAAAACAAACAAACCAAAAAAACCCAACAACAAAAACCCCCAATACATTAGCTTAATCCACAGACAAGTTAGAGATGCAGTTACTGGGGTTCAGCTGAGGGCTGGTAACTCATTACACAGCTGTGACTGGCTTGGGTCACCACAGGATGCTGTCACACATCCCTGATGCCCATCCAATTTATGTTGCTTTGGAAGGATTTCAAACCACAGTGAAAACAGGCAAGTCTGACACCAAAGAGAGATGGTCTGCAGAGGAAGATGTCCCTGGGTAGGCTCACACAGCCTCAGGCACTGAGACTCTGCTCAGCTGGGGAGAAAGCACAGCTGAGCCAGGTGCATCAGCCCAGTGCAATGATGCAGCTTTGTACCACCTACCCTGGGCTCAGCTCCCAGATAATTCGGATCCAGCACACAGGCAGGGAAAGCTCCTGACAGCTACAGGAGTACGAGGCTTGTCACCTATAAAAGCCATGACAGGTGGGCTTGCTGAGCACCCTCCCTCAGCCACACAGCAGCACACCTACCCTGGGCCAGCAGCATCATCCCTGGCACGATGATGAGTGCAAGAGCCAGGAGTTTGACGACGGAGAGAGCTGTCTGCAGCCGGGCACTCCAGGTGACGCTCCAGGAATTGAGGGTGAGGACCATGTCTGGAGAGGAGACCACACTGCTACAGCTGTACCCCACGCTAGACACATGCAGGAAAAAAAAATATACAGCAGCGCTCCCTGCTTTAGGAATGCTGGGGAGAAGGCTGTGTCTTTACAGAGAGGATGCTTGGGGTGAGAGGTGTCAAAAAACATGTCGGGTGTGGCTCGGTGGCATTTGAAGGAGGAGATGAGTTATGCTCCTGAGAGGGACCAGGAGCCTGGTTGCTGTAGGGTGATCCATGCCTGCCTGCAGGGAAGGGGGGAGTTTGCAGGGACATCTCAGCATCCCCTTCACAGCTGTCCCTGTGCCAGCACCTCCCAGCCTGGAGCAGGCAGGAGAGCTTGACACTGGGTGCATCAGGAAAGGAGTCAAAACCTCGAGCCTTATACCCTCAACCCAGGTGGCATTTGCAGAGTTATGCATGAAGAGTTTCTACTCCCATTCCTGGCACAATCCCCCTGACTTAGGGCTCTAGATGAGCAACAGGGAGGCCCATTCCCCTTCTGGGAAAATGGCCTCGAAGCTTTGGGTAGCCAAGGGGAAAGAAAGCTTTGGGTAGAGAAAGCTTTGGCTCGAGAAAGCTTTGGGTAGCCAAGGGGTTAAGATGGGGCCCTGATCCCACAGTTATCTCAGAAGATAACAACCTGTAAGTGTCGCTGGTCTGGAGCAGAGAGGCTCTGAAATGGGGATTCCTGTAGAAGTCAGTACTTACAGTACCCCAGGAGAGACACAAGCTTCACAGCAGGCACAGGGGCTGCACAGGGGGTAAAGAATGGCTCCAGCATGTAGCGTCCAAATGCCAAGGAAACCACAGCACTGTTAGCAGGCCTGGGGGAGAGGGACCGAGCAGAAACTCTGGTCTGAGGACAGCCAAAAAATGGCATGAAGTAAAACTACACAAAAAGAGGGAGGGGGGGATTTTCCCCACACAGCTTAATCCTGCTCTCCCATGCAGATGGTGAAATCCCACAGAGTCTTTCTCATAGGTTTTTCTCGGTAAACGGGTTAAAAAACACGTGCTGCTAAAAGATTAGTTCCCAGCTGGAGAGCAAAAATTGAGATTAATCATCCTGAGCAATGCACTGTGTTTCATATGTCCTGCTTCATCTCAGCTTACATGAAGGTCACAGGTTATTGAGAGACGAGGACTTCCTTTTTAAAGTTAAAAAAGAAGTCATTTGTAATTTTCTGAAGTGTTATTTAACTCAGGGCTAAGCCAGAAAGTTGTCTCCACAGGAATATCAAATCAAGTTTTGCAATGAAAAGAGATCTGAAATAAATCTGTCTTCTACTGTCAGTCTCTGAAAAATACCATGGCTCTTGGAAGATCCCAGCTGCCAGGGGAAAAGAGCGATACTCTTCAAGTACGGATCACATTGAACATGTGTAACTATTTACTCATTATATCTTCTTCCTTTAACCATTGAAAATCTTTAAAAATTTTTCAGATTGCTTCTACTCTTTCCTTTGCAAATTGTCTAGGTTGTTACCTTGCACTGTAACTTTTTGGTTTTTAAATGGTCAAAGCATCCAGCAAATGGCAAACAAAAAAATCTCTTACCTGATGGCAAAAAACTCTGCCCACAGAAATAAGAAACTTGGCAAAGGCCCTAGCGTCTCCAAAATGTAGATGTAATGACCTCCAGACTTGGTGATTCTTGTTCCAAGCTCTGCATAACACAAGGCACCTGGAACAGTTCGGGTAGAAATCCACTGAGTAAATCATCACTTGGATTTTCTCTTTTCTGTGTGACTTTGTAGGGATCAAAGCAATCTGTTTAAAACAAGTGGTGATTTAGAGGAAGAAAAGAGGTTTAGCAGAACCACTCTTCCTTGGGTTTGTGTGCTACAGTGTTTTGAGTAAGTTTTGAAGCAAGTTTCGAAGAAATGGACTTTTCTGTCAGAAGGAAAGAAATTCTCAGTTTTCTGGTAAATGGTACAAATTTTTCATGGAATTGGTGCAGGAAGATTTGTGATAGAAATGTTGCACTAAGACACAAGAGGTCTCCTTTGCAAAACTTCCTGGAGGTTTGTGTTCCTACTTCTCCTCACAGTTAGACCAGCGAGATGGTTCTTACATGGCAATCACAGCAGCTCAGCTGACAGACCATAGCTGACCTGACCATTTCAATCACATTTTTAATCACAAACCACATTCCTGTGTCCTTATCTTGCATCTTCATATAAATCCCTTCCTTCATTTGAAGGCATTAAGCCTGATAGGGCACCTCCTCTAGAGGTCATCCCTCTGAGAGGGAGGACCTGCCATGGGGGGACAGCACAGTCCCGATGGTGCAATGCAAGGGAAGCATCCACCTGGGAGGCTTGTTTGGTCTTTTCTGATGTGTTGAGGTACCAGTGCACCGCAGACCTGGGGTCTGCTTCCTCCTGCCCTCCCAAGCACCTCCATGAGTCCCTGCCCCTGTGCCAGGATACAACGAGAAACCCTGGGAGAGGCACGCTGGAGAAGACAGCTTAAAGCTTCCAGGCAAACAGACAGAAACCTTTAAGCCTGTGCCAAAAAAATCCCATCTGTGTTTTCTCTGTAGGGCAATTCATTGTGCCATTTGAATGTGTCCTAAGTACAAATCCTAAACCCTGCCTACACTGGATTCACTCACTAGGTTAAGACGTCCTTTGTTCACCAAAAGAAATCATAAAACACTTCACTTCTTTGAGCACAACTCTCAAGTTGGAGCTGAGTGCTGCTGGGATGTGGCCCTGTGGGGTAAGACCATCTCTAGTTGTTCTATCTTCTTCTTTGCCCTGCTCAGATGGCTGTGGAGGGAGAGCACAGATGAACCCAGTGGTGAGTTAGCCATGCATCCAAATCCTGTGGCTATTGTGCCATATTTAGGTCACACCAACGTTGAGGACATAAATTTTTCCCATCACTCTTGGAAAACTTGTGCAGAATCCCTGTTCAAAGTGTGGAATATAGGCAGACACCTCCTCTCACTTATCCCAGTGGGTCCCTTTACATGCTTCAAGCATGTGTTTTAGTGCTTTGCTGAGCTCATGCTATAGGACTTGTGTAAATGCCACACTTGAAAGAAAAAAACATAAAGGAAAGCTTTCTAATGTACTGCAGAAAAAGTGTCAGAGCAATGATCAGGGGAGGTCATCAAGCTGATAAAAGGGAAGAACAAACTAGAAAATTTGGCTACAAAATACAGTAACTAGACAAAGAGGCTCCCATGACACTTCCAGCAGTCTGTCAAAGGATGCAATGGAGAGAGTGGTCTTTCCAAGAGCAGAGCTTCGGCTGTGTGATCAGCACATACATTATCATTTGATGCTCTGCTCAGTTAAAAAGAACACTGCTCACATTAGATTTTAAGGTTTTCTTTAACCAAAAGTATATAATTCAGTAGCCACCCACGCATGAGCTGCAAAGTGAAATACTGGTATTCATATGCTAAGGGCAAGAACCACATGGTTTTGCCTTGTTATCAATTGAATGTCTCTATTTCTAAACTTGTGTACATGTCAGCCCCAGAGTAGTGGGTTTTTTTCCACATGGAGTATTTATCCTTCCTTTTTTTTTTTTTTTTAATTCCTAAAATATGACAGAAGAACTTAAAAGTGAACCAATTAAATAAACATCACATTTATCCCCAGAGCTAAGAGAAATCCTGCAGTTCACCTAACTGTACCTTTAAAGCATTTCCATGTTGGTCATTTTACACAGATTATGAGGAAAACTAAAAGCCATACACTTTATCCATCATTATTTAAGAGAGACATCATTTCAGAAGAACTAGGATGAAACCATCACCAAAAGGTCAACTCACTGTGAGAAAAGACCTGTATTCAATATCAGAAACTGAGCCAAGGGTTAACACACAGCGAGCAGGGCTGTACTAATCTGCCCTATCTCCTGCACCAAAGCAGTATCAGATGTATCCAAACCATTTCTGATAGACAGACACCCACCCCAGCTGGTGGATATTTTGCAGCCCTCCAGGCAATCTGCTCTAGTACTTCTCTATCCTCACCAACAGAAAGGGGATCCCTTATGGCATATTAAGACTGTCACTTCTTGCCCTTTTTGCAGTGTCTCTGAAAAACACTGCACAGCCCTCAGGCTCACAAGTGCCTTTTAGATGCCTGCAATCTCCCTTCCACCTTGCAGAACAAGTTCCTCATCTTTTCCCAGCTTTTCTAGCACAAATCATCATATCTCTGTCTGCAATCACTGTCACTTCTTTGTCCTAGAATCACACACGATTTCATATTCACAGAATCAAATTGTTGGGATTTTCTAGATCAAGCCGGGGAAATAATTTGAAATAGAGTCCCCTGGTGACTTACCCCCACACCCTGCTTTGCCCTGCCCTCCCCCATCCCTGCTTGCTAAACTTTTGCTTCTCTTGCAGCAGCAACAAGGAAATTTTAGTTTATGCCTCTCCCAACAACTTCCACATCAAAACATGCTGGCTCCCCTCACCTCCCAGGTACTTCATCAAAGGCTGATGAAGCTCACCACTTACCAAACATTGAGAGAAGTCCACAGGCAAACCAGACAACCAGGGAGAAACCCACGCTGCCAGAATTTTTCAGTACACCTGTTGGGGAGATGAAGATGCCACTGCCAACCATGCTGCCAATCAGGAGTGAGAAAGCCCGCAGCAAAGTTATTTTCTTCCTCAAAAAGACAGCCTCTTCTTTCTTTTCTTTCTCCATGGCTTTATTCTAATCCCAGGGCACGGTCATGCATTCAGGAGCTGCAGCCTGCCAAGTGTCCTCAAGGCTCTCCTGTAAGACAAGTAAAGAGTTAGGAAATAAGAGGTTTTTTTCTGGACAATATTTTTGTCGGGACCTGTTGCATCTGGTTTCAGCTGCTGGATTCACCAACCAAGCCACAGAAGCACATGAGATGCTCAGTATTGTCCCTCACATGAGTACAGTTCCTGAGAGGCACTTTAGGTGTTTTCTGCCAAGGAGCACAGACCATTACAAGTTGCATGCCACACTTCAGGATACAACTTCCAAATTCAGCTGTGATGCATAGAATGGAACTGGCCAGGTTAGGCTTAATTTAATGGAACCTGTTTTGGGGGGAACACTGTTACCAGCATCCTGCCAAAGAGCAGATTTCAAGATGCAAACCTAATAATCCCGACCTTGAAGATGTCTGAGGTTTGGGGATTATTTTGCTGTTGGTTTTTTTGTTTGACTGTTGTTTGTTGTGCGGTATTTTTAGGAGCAAAGAGCTCTCTTAGTTGGGGTGCAGAGATGACTGAAAGTTTTTTACTTCCTATCCATCCTTGCTGAACTAACAAACTCTGATTTTCACACTAGAGCTTCAGTTTACCAGTGTTTCTTAATAGACTGTCAAGGCTTTCTGCTTTCAGTGTATTGAAGAGTCAGGAATAAATACTGTTAGCAATTCCAAGAGAGAGCATAATTGTGAATGTCAGACAAGTAATTTCCTATATTAATATAAGAACTTTCTTGGCAATAGAAGCAGAAGTGACGCTTTTCCTAGAAAAGAGGGTACTTTAGACACTCCAGGAATCACAGAAGTTGATCTAGATCCAGTTCTCTCTCGCACTACAGTAACCTCCTACTTCACCCTCTTGTCCCTCCAGTTTCTCTCTCAGTCCCAGGCTGGCATCTTCACCAGCAAACTCACCTTCTGCTTAGGTAGGTTAGTAGATTTTAATTTGCTGTTTGTAGTTTTCCTAACAGCAAGGCAGACTTTTTACACTGCTAATTAACCCTGGTAGAGCAGATAAGACAGGTCTCAAGTAGATAATTTGGCTTCTGTCTCTCCTCCTGCCACACATCTCCTCTAATGCTCACACTCTTGGCTTTAGTGGTTTCTTATTATCTTAATCCAGGAAATTGCAGGAACAGTGAATATTTGCCTCAGCCACATGGCTTTAAGCTGTTGCAATGTTACTGTACATGAGAATGTATTTATTTACTGGGTTTCTTAAATTATTTAATATTTGCAATAGTGTGTCCAGGAGTAGACAGCAGTCACCTACAGAAGCAGATCTAAGCAGCCAAAAGCAATTTTCTTGATACTCTATATTGTCATATATAAATGTCAGATATTGTCAGATATAAATGTTACCGTAACTTTGAGGGGAAAATTCTTGTTATCAGTAACCCACAACACCTCTTTGTATGCCCTGTAAAAAGTCGGCATAACTAGGGGCTTCTTTCCCCTATCCCCAGCTATTTTCCCACCTGGAATCCAGCAGGAAGAAGTAGGGCTTATCACTTTCTCTGCAAGCATATGAATAGCACATGCAGAAAGTCCTCCCTCCTGCCAGCAGCTTTAACTGGTTTCTCTGAGATCGAGCCAAGCCTGCACAAGGATCTTCTCATTCAAACCAGCCAAGCTGAGTTAATAAACCTCTAATGAGTCCCGGAGGACTTCTTAAGGCTCAGATGGGTCACATCAGCCTCATCTGGACCTGCGAAGCTGCTCCTCTGAGTCCCCAAACCACAAAGAGCTGCTGGAGATGGCAGCTCCAGAGAGGCAGGGAGAAATCCCTGGGAGGTTCCCCAGCTCTCAGCTGCAGTTCCCTCTGATGCTGATTAATTAGCTCACGTGAAATACCGATATCATCTGGTACCTCTCTGCCAAAAGGAGAACCACAGAGCATTCATTTGCCATGGTGAAACACAGAGAGCTCACTGAATGGAAAGCAAATTGGAGAGAGGTGTTTTGCACTGCTATGTCTAAAATGCTGCTGCAAGATAATTAAAAGGGCACTTATCTGTTTGGCTTGGTTTTAAAGAGAGCAGGTGCATTTACAATCCATCAGACTCACATTTCTTGCCGAGATCCCGAAGTAGCAAAAGACAGCTTCTCTTGGCGGGCTGTGAAATTACACAGAGAGGGGGGGAGGAACGAAAAAAGGAGAGATCAAGTCAAATTTACAGAGCAGGTTAATGATCCAAAGCAAACAGCAAACTCCATGCTTCTGTCCACATGCCTTTTTTTTTTTTCTTCTTTTTAATACTACTGCCATGCATAATATTTGGAGATAAAACAGTCCAGTGAATTTCAGAAAGGTAAAATCTATCAGGATTTGTTCCATAAGCGTTGAAGGAAGGGAGCAAAAAAAGGAAAGAGTAACAGAAAGCTATTGAGTAGCTCCTCAAAGAGACATCTAGAGAGCCCACCACCTGGAGAGACCATTTCTGTCTGCTCTGCTTCCCAGCTACATTCCAACACCAGGCACATTAAAATGCAGAGATGTTAATCCTTGTGGCAATGCTTAAGAATATTCACAATGTGCTTAGCACAAAGGAAACGAACAAAGCTGCTTTTTGTTCACCCTTTTGATTCAAGTCCTTCTCCTTCCGAAATTCAGTACCTTTGCATGAGCTCCTCAAGCCAGCAGGACTGGAGAAAAACAAACCCATCTCACAACTTTTCGCACCTGCTAGGTCTTTACTCCCTTGTTCTTTATCTTTACTGATTTCTTCTTTATTTAGCTGTTAATCTTACCTCTCAGGCACTGCAGCATGGATGGAGATGAAGGTGACAAGCGTAAAGAGAAAAACCATATTTGTTATTCCTAGTGGTGTCTAGAGGCCCCAGCTGAGTGCAGGACCCATCGTGATCAGCACACAGGCAGAGTGGATGTTATTCTGCTTACAAACAAGCAAGTTGGAAAAAATAGAGGAGGGAGAAAAGATCAGTCTCAGCTGGGGAGCTGAGACCTAGAGCAACTAGTGACCTTCCTCCTCCGATCATGCAGGAAGCGGGTGACCTCCCTGGGAGACACATCATACCTCCAGAGTCCCAGTTCAGTGACTTATCCCCACCAAAAAAACCCACAACCCTCAGCTACTAGGGAGTACTCTTAACTATTTACAGCTGTATTTTCTTTGCCTGGGCCTCAGTCAATACTATACAGCCAAGAACAGGTTAACCCCTTCCTTTTCATACCACAAAAGATGCAGGCATCAAACTGTTCTCTGCAGTCCTATTATATTTGGTTTTGTTTTGTTTGGGTCTTTTTTGGTTCCAGAAATGTCACTCCAACTCAATGTCCACCACAAGGCACAGGATCTAACTAAATAAAATCAGCAGTGAATGGGAGCTTTTTTATTCACGCATGACAGTAGCATAAATAAGATTTAATGAGACTGGTGGTGGTCTGTTCTGGGAACACGATCAGAAAATCTGTTTAGGAGACCTGAGAGATGCTTGTTTATGGACCAAAATGAATACATGAAATAGGCTGAAAAGACAAGACATGCAGCTCAGCTTCCTTTCAGCTTTCTACAGATGTTTACCACCCTCAATAAGAAACTGGAAGGGACAGAAGTTAATAAATCAGACTCGGGCTTGCAGCTGGAGATATAGTAATAAATCTAGGGTGGTTGCCTTAGGTGTAAATGTAAAAATAACTTCCACTAGCTTTTTTTTCTACAGAGTTTCACAAATTCAGTCTTGTGAGTTGTCTGTCAAGAGACTGCCATTTCCTAGCATTTCTTTCTTAATGAAAATATTTTTTTAAGCCTTGACAGCAAAATGGTTCCTGGCGCAGGTCACACTTACCACTTTTATCATTTTGTTTAGGCATTTCCAGTTGTCCTTGGGACAAGACTGACTTTTTCTCTAAAACAGACTGATGAGGTGGTGAGTCTGAACCTCCTGATGAGGTGTTGATGACCTTTTAATTGAGAACCTAGAAGTACTGAATCCACACTTTGGCTCTTCGGCTAGAAATGGACTAAATTGAGTCTGGTTTTTCAGCAGTAGAATTCCTGTTGCTCTTAGTTCCTTCCCACTAGGATCTAAATCCTACAACAAGTTTAAAATTCTTCATTACGACCAGTCTGCCAACGAAGCCATTACAAATGGATGTTTTAATATTAATAGCACTGGTTCATTTTCACAAGATGCACAGATCATTTGATGTCATTTCACTTTTCTAAGCATCCGAGTACAATTTTCCATCCAAATGCCATGAGAAACTCATGTGCATCCAAAACTGATTTTCCATGCATGCTGTGCAGAAACATTGACTCTTTCATGAGCATTTCTTCCTTTCATGTTGCCTGCAATACGCAAAACACAAATATGGAGGAGACATACACCTGATCAAAGTAGGCTCAGCTCTTCTTCTACAGCACTAGATATTAAAGACTATGAGAAAGGTGCATCAGCATTGCTGTGAAATTAACTGATTCCCCTTTCTTACAAGCAGAGGAAGGGAATATCCCAGGCACTTGTCTTCCTGCCCATCGTACCCAAATGAGCAGCACCCAGAGGACCAGGCACTGGGGCACATAAATCCTAAGCAATTTAGCAAGGAGAACGTTTCACATAGTAGATCTTCCTGAGACCAACATCTTGGCTCTATAACATCTCTTGTGGGGCACAGTGTAGGGAACTGTCCTTAGAGCTTTGTTCTTTTGCAGATGACTCTCCAAGTAGCAAGCTGTTTCCAGTCTCCAGATCAGACCTCCTCCCTGGAACAAGACAATTTGTCCTATTTGCAACTGTTTTCTTAGCTGCGTAAGACAGAACACAAACAAAAATAAATCTAAACATTTCTAGCAGAAGAGACCCAACAGAGAAGTCTAATGCTGTAGCAAAGTACTGCCAAAATTTCCCCAAATGAGAACGCTTCTTAACCATTTCAAATTTAAAATAATACTAATAATAATCCTGTAACAGAGCACCACCACCCCTACTCCCAGTGATTTGTCACAATGCATCCATCCTGCAGTCAAAGGATCAAATTGCCACTGACGTGGAGCTGGGCAGTGCCAGTGCCCCACATCCCTCACTCCATGCAGGAGAAATTCCTCCATGGACCAGGTTTTGTCTTACCGCTTGCCCTGGCTGGTGGCTATCAAGGATACTGCTTCTTAGTGACTGCTTGGAGATTTATCAGGAACAAGGTGAACAGCTTCAAGCTGCTCCCTGGGGAACACGGGTCCCCATCATGGGACAGCAGGTGCTAAACAGCCACTCATCCCTGGGGCTGTCGGGCTGTGGAGCTGCAACAGTGGGGGCATTATTGAGGGATATATACCCATCAGTGTCAGGCCAACAGCAGCAGTATCCAGAACCACCTGGTGCATTTGCTTTTGTGCAGCAAAATAATCCCCAAACCATCCCAGGAACATTCTGCAAGAACAAGGCACATTTCCTAAAAAGAAGGCAATGACAAAATAGCCATGCCTATCACCAGCTTTCCTCACAAAGAGGAAATTCTTCACTGATGCAAGTTATTTTATCCTGCTATGAAGACAGCTCTCTCCAGGTGAAACCCTTTCTTAGTCCAGGAGAAAGCCTCCTCCACTTCTGCAATTGTCAGATGTTGTCAGATAGTGGGCCCCCTCTGATGGGGGTTCCTGACCTACCCCCTACTTTAACCATCTGGAACTGAATGTCAAAGCTGACAGTAGTAATAAAACTCTTTTTTCCATATTGCCTCATATATTTCTAGTTTCCCTCTTAATCCCACTGCAACGCTGCTGATTTATCACTCCAGGCCTCCAGCTCCCCTAGGGCTCCACCACAGTGCCTGGCTTTGTTGCCTCTATTCCTTGTCTTCAGGGAATTCAAAAGAAAATTTAAACATTAAAAAAAACAAACAAACACCTATTCACACCTGCATTAGACATTCACTCAGATTGCTACCCACTGCCTATGTGGCTTTCTATTTCATAGTCAATCCTCTGTGTTTTGTGGTAAATGCCCACTCCAGTACCTGACTGGCACAAAGCCCAAACCCTGCCTTGAAGGTACCTCAGGGGGGGGGCCACTCTCTCCATCTGGCCTCTCCACTCAGATGTAAATCATCTATTAAAATATAAGCCAAATATACAGTTGTTCTGGAGGGAACATGTTTCTTAGTTAACCCTTTCTGGTTCTTATCCACAATTTCTCAGACTAAAGGGATTTAGATTTTGCTATGCAGAATTCCAGATTAACCCCTCACCATTCCCCAGGCCTCTGATGGAGGGAAGCAGGACAAGGAGGGTTTTCTCTGACCACAACTGCTACTTCATCTCCTGTCAGACAATACAGGAATGCAGGACCAGAGTTTCTGGTAGCATGCCCCATGTAACAGGGAGAAGTGTCTCGTAAAGACACAGCTAATCCTCCATCCAGAAGGAAAATGGGACTTACACTTTTCCCTGACAGCACTTACACGACTTCTTTAACTCTTTTGTGGGCATGGGCTGTGCTGGCAGCTGGCAGACAAGGGTCGTGGTGGGGCACAGAGGGGGGTTTAGTTAAGGGTGGCAATTACCAGAGGGAAGGGGAGCATGCTCCATGCTGAGACCAGCTTGGGTAGAGCTTTAAGGCCTGGTCTGAAAGGAGTGTCTCCAGCTGTGTTCACAAATCCCTCGAAGGTCTCAGTTTGTGCCTGCATTGAAGAACACATTGTTATATCTTGCGGTTTGGGTAAGGGAATGAATACCTGGCTCTGGGTTCTCCAAGCCCTCACGAGCTGCAATCCATTTTACCTTCAGCAAAAGCTGAAGTGCAAAGACAACAGTAATAAGATCTGAAGGGCTATTAGGCTCCTGATCACAAGGAGTCATATCCCATAACTGCATCTATGGAGCTTGCCACAGGCTGACATTTGGCACCATGTTAGCACAGGGATAAGTTTGCAGTCCCTGCCAGCTTTCCCAGAGCCTGACAGATAGCACCAGAAATTAAAAACCCAACCTGCATGATTTTTCAGGTAACTTATGGGCCACCTCTCATTTTCACTCATATTTAGTGAGAATCAGATTCTAGGAACAAGTGTGTCAACATTCACTGGGAAGGTTAACTCAACACAAGGGCATGTTTATTAGATTTTAATGTAAGTACAGTCATAGAAGTATCTGCTGGGAAAGACTTCTGAGTGCCTCTGGTCCTGCCTCCCAGAAGAAGCAGGACTTGCCAACATGAGCTCAGAACGAGCCATGGCTTTGCCTAGCCAAGTCTTAAAATCCCTCAAGGTCAGAGACCCCCTGAACTCTCCAGGTAACCTGTTCCAGTGCTGCAGCACACTCCTGGCCAAAAGCTTCTCCCAGTGTCCAACCTGAGCTTCCCAAGCCACCGCTTCTGGCTATCATCCACATCTACCACCCCTGAGACCTGCAGAAGCACAGCCTCATGCCTCATGTCTCCCTGCACAGATAAGCTTTTATCACATCGCCTTTGGTGATGGTCCTTGCCACCCCTCCCTCTCCAGCAACCAGGGCTCCACCAGCCCCAGAGACTCACTTCACTTTAAGTTTCCCTGAAATCCGTGGATTCAACACAGCCATGGACTGTGATGGCTTCAGCACAGAGAGCTACAGGCAATCAAAAGGCACCAAGTGGATATTCCCCTCCAACCTGGAAACTCCAAATGTCTCTGATGACCTCTAGCCTTGGAAACCCTATTTTTGGCTTTTTTTTTTTTTTTTTTTCCTCTCTCTCTCTCTCTCCCTTTTCCATCCTGGACTTTGAATGTCCCTCTGATCTCTTCTTGTCTGCATGGTTGCATCATTCATGGCAGGTAAGGTTAGCATGAATAGAAGGAAATACAAACAGCACTTCACACAGCATGCCAGCAGCTGGGAGGGAGGACCTGCAGCCAGCAGAGGTTACAGACCCCAGTCAGGTCCAATAAAGACCTGCATCGCTGGAGGACCAGGAACTACAATTGCCATTATACATGTTGAAGTAAAGGTCACTGCCTCTCCTGCTTCAGAGGCAAATCTGAGCGCAGGAGGGTGCCTCAGGAGGAGGTCTCCTTTGTGCCCAGTACTGAGCACCGGGCAGAGCTCTGCTGCCGGCATCTGCGAGGAAGAAACATCATGTGATTCTTTTTTTTTTTTTTTTTCCCTCCCCCCTTCCCCTTCTTGCGGCTCAGCAGGGATGCAGCACAGGCATGGAGAGAGCAAAGGAGGACTTCCCATTGCAGGATGGGGCCACAGCCACGGGAAGCGCTGGGACCAAGGAGCCACCATCCTGACCAGGGAAGATCTGAATTCAACTTCTCTCCTGGATGTCTTAAAACATTCCAGAACATTCCTGTCATCTCCACACAGCTCTATCTTGGAGGTGATTGCTGTCCAGGGCATTGTTGATTCAAACCTCTGCTTGTTTCTGTCCTCAGCAGACTTGCCACCTAAGGGAAGTAGAACAGGGGCACTGTGCAGGGCCACCACAGCTCACCTGGCAGAAGAGGGACAGAGAGGTTGTGTCCCCAAGGAAGGTCTCTGCTCCAGCAGGGGCTGTGGCACTCTCAGCAACCCTGGCAGGATCCTCTCTGGAGGAGTGGTTTGTGGGAGGCTCCCCATGCCAGTGAGAACATTGCAAAATTCAGGACATCTGTACAAATTCCAGACCGATGCAGCTGCTCAAATGTAATTATGAAAATTATTAGCAATTTAATTGGGAAGGCATTGCAAAACAGCTAAGTAGAAAGAAAACAAACTGGCATGCTGTGACTGATGTAAGCTTGAAACAACCTCCACATGTCACTAGGACCAGCAAGATCATCACCAGCTGAGGCAATGCTTCCAGCCACAGAAAAGCACTTCCAAGGGGAGCGACTGCACAGCCAGGGTCAAGACCTCATTCCTTGTCACATTGCTGGTGAATGCCCTGGCCCTCCCCTTCCATGAAGAGATGGCTTTTCAGGGACACAAGCTTCTGGCTACAGTTTGATTTTCTGCACTTGTCAAAGCTTGGGACTGAAGCATGATTATCCAGGATGGGTTAAAGTACATGTCAGGAATACTTCCCAGCCTATTCAGAACTGAGCCTCTGGGTCACTCTCAGTGCTTTCTTTCAACCAGCAGTGATGTTGAGCATCCTTAGACCTCACCACAACCAGCATGAGCTGCTGGCCCCTGCCAGCCACTTTCTACTCAGGCACAGTCCCTGCTTACAGATGACCTGGCACATCAGTGCTGAGCCCTGGAGAGGCACAGGGACAAATGAAGAGGGAAGTGATGGCCATTGTTGCTCACTAGACTGATGCATTGCTGCAAAGTTTGTCAAACAGCTGCCAGGTTTGGCTGCGAGCTGCCAGGCACCCTAACACAGTGGTGCAAAAAGCTGGGAAAAAGTTTCCATTCCAAATCAGAAGCTGTGGTTCACTCAGCCCCAGACCAGTGCACCATAGATTGTGTGACTCTGTGGATGTAAGAAACACACTTAGCCTCCTGCTGCACTTCCAGAAAGCACTTCCAGAAAGAAGATGCAACATATTCTGCATATCAACAGAAAGAAGAAAGTAGGAACAGCAGTAAGAAATTATCTCAGATGCATTTAACTGGCTTTACTTAAGCTAGTTTGTGCTAGGTACAGACAATACCACACCACTGTGTTCAGGCAATTGCTGTGACTCTCTTACCCTTGCCCAGCCAACTACTGATGATTTAGGTGAAGCAAAGATTTACTGGGTTATTTTCCTCCCTTGTATTGTTTATTTTATTTTAGAAAACCTAATTTTAGAAGGCACTAGCAGAAAGCTACAGAAGAGAAGAAAAAGCAGAAATTTCAGTCCCAAGACACAGGAAAACCAGTGTGAGTCTTTCCACAGGTTTGAATGGGCTTTGTGTTAAACTTCAGTGTAAGAAAGGAAGGAAAAGAGCAACACAAACCTTTGCTTTGAAGTCTTTGTTCATGCCCTCAAGCAGTGAGGAGCCCAGGATGCTCCAGGGGAAGCCTTTAAGGGTTTCCCTGTCCCCAAGGAGGTACAGAGCAAACGGGGAGAGCCGGATGGCACAGCCAGCACTGGATGTTCCCACCCAAGCAGGATGCCTGCAGATTTTTTTTTTTCCAGGAGGGCCTGGAGATAACTTGGGTTTTGGTGGGTTTTTTTGCTGCTGAATCAGGCATTCCACAGTGGAGACAGAGACCTGACTGCTGGCTCCTGGCCCTGCAGCTGCACCATGCCTGGCACGAACCACCGGGGACACCAAGACAAGAGGGACAAGTTTGGGGCAACGTGGCCCCTCACTCACATCCAGCTGATGGAGTCACTGGAGGCTTGTGTCACCCCCTCCTTGGCAGAAAAAGCTGAGAAAGGCACTGGAGGAGGACGAACCACAGGAGACAAGTCCCTGTCTAGGAGAGAAAGGACTCATTGTACAGCACATGCCAAAGGCACTGGAGCACAGAGGAGGGGGGGTAGATTTGGCAGCCAAGTGCTAACAGTCTGTCCCCGATGTACTCTGTCACTCATCTTTTTAGGCCGTGACTATTTAGGTTATTGGTATAAGGGTAACATGTCCCAAAATATGTAATAGTCAGGCTTTGCTGAGAGCTCTTTAAACACAGTGTGTTTCAGTTCTTTCTCCCAGACTGCTTCTACCTGCAGGAAAAGATGGCCTTGTCATTAAAGTCTTTTTTAATTTTTCAGCTGCCAGCAACTATTTATCTTTGCAAAGCAAGCAACCAGGAACATTTTTCTTCCTGCTTTGCTGTAAGTTGCAAGATTCAGAGCAAAAACTTCTTAAGATAACAAAGACCTTGCCCACGCTCTGAGTGTGCAGCAGTGATGCGAACACGTACATTCTCCTTCCTCATTTTCCTTTGGTGGGAGTTGTCTTACACAGATTTTGGGGCAAACAGAGATGCAACAGAGCCTCCCCAGATTGATGATGTCCCCTGGAAAGCCCAGAGCCTGTGCCTGCCAACTTGTGTTTTTAACACCTGGCCATAGGAGCACAGTGGAGAGGGCAGGACCTGTGCAGCCTTGTGGCAGCATTTTCATTTGCTGTGTTTACAAGGCATCTCGTCTCTTTTGGCAGCCAGCAGTGGCAGGCAGCTAAAGGCACTGCTGAGAGAAACAGGGTGCAAGTGTCTCACTCCAGCTGGCACGGGCAAGGGAGCCAAATGTAAGAGTGGTGGCCCTGGAAAGGGAAATGAGAAGCTCAAAAATGAGGTAGTGGGAGATTAAAACATCAGATTGAAAAGGAACAATAAGTCCCTGGTGAGGAATATAACTGAAGGGGTAGAGATGGAACAGATTGCAGCTCACTAATGAGGCAGACGGTGTTTTCTTTCTGATCTGCAAATTCAATTGGCTTTTCTGACAGAAAAAGACCCCTCCTGCCCCAAAATCTGTTTGATACCTGCCCTGCTTCTCTCCCCTTTCAGAAGCAATAGCTGCTGGGGCAGGCTAGTCTGACAAAGCCCACCCAGGCCAGCAGCCCAGTGTGAGGCCAGCCCACGCTCCTGGCTGAGCCCTCACCATACCCAGTGGAGAAGGCAGGCAGGACTCAGGCAGGGCCATACCTTCCTGGCACCTGCTACAGAGCAATGCTTCAAGCTCCACAGGCCTGTAAAAACGGGCCACAAAGCCCAGGTGACAGCAAGGCTCAGCATCACAGGCGATGTCCCAGGTGCTAGGGGCTGCTTCAGACCATTAATCAATGGCTGAGGGCATCTGGCAAAATGCTGTCTTGCTGCAAAGCTCCTTGGAGTGTGAAGACCTTGGCTCCCCTGTTAGGTAGGAAGGCTCCAGGTGTGTGGTTTCAATCTGTGAGAGCTGCAGACAGGAAAGCAGAGCATTTCAGGATACAACAGCCCTGGAGCAGGGATGCTGCTACCAGCCATCAGCACTACTGTCCTGGTGGTTCTGAGATGTTCTTGGAAAACTCTTCCTGGGAAGGAGAGGGAGGAAAGACAGCAAGCTGCAGATCCTCACTTCTAGCTCCCACCCCTCAGTTCTCTGTATTTCACTGGGCAAATAATAGCTCAGAGTCAACAGCAACAGCCTCTTTCCTAGAAATGGAATAAGCACAGCCAAGTAGCAGGTTGCCAAGCTGGGGATCCGGGGATGCAGGTTGAGGCCCTGTTCTGGAGTCAGCTGCTTTTGGTGTCTTTAACAGAGCATTACTTCTATGACACCAGACAATATCACATCTCTCATTTGCTGTGTTTTGTGGAACATAAGTGTATGAAAGATGGGGCAAGAGCTGCCACCCTCATGCCTGGTTTCCTCATTGAAGCCTTGGCCTAAGTACTCCGGACTAAATGGGCAGAGAGGGCCCCCTTCTTTTCTTTCCTATAACAGAGAGAGATTACAGTTGTCAGACTTACCAGACCAATACCCGTCTTTAGTATTAAAGCCTCCAAAACAAAAGAGCAAAGAGAAATTCAGCATAATTAATAGTTCTGTGGGCATGGTGCACCTGGCAGCCCACACAGCGTTTGGCTCTATGAAGATACAAAGAGTTTTCTGGGAGATGTTCTTTCTCCTATCATTTGCAGGAAGGAAAAGAACAGAGTCACAAAATGCCCCTCGCAATATTTGGTCACAATGAGCTGCAAAGGCTTGGTTTGCTTAGACCAAGTCATATACAGATTTGCACTCACCCTCATGCAGCCAGCAGCAATCACAGACCTAGGACCTCCACAAAGACAAGTCATTGAAAGGAGACTGTCTAAGGAGGAATTCATCATGTGATGGGTCAGCCCTTCAAGACCCACCTTTTCCCCATCAGCTGATATGGGTTCTCCTCTCCATAAGCTTAGCTCACAGCCAGAAATGTCACTGGAACTTATTTTTACTCTGGAAACACAGCAAACAGCATAGGGCCAGGACACAGACCAGATCACCACCAGCAGAGCAGCAGCCACCTCCAGGCAGAAGTCTAAAGAAGATACCCCAGCTCCTGTCTTACAAAAGATATTCTCTGATATGGCACTATGAAACACTGCTTTTTATATGCACATCCATTCTTTGATGTGCATCCCTGATATTGGAAAGGCACAGTTTCTGTAAAGCAGTTAACTAACAAATAGCCCTGGCTTAGTCCCTCTTACAGTCCGCTCTTACACTCAAACTTGCCAAAAATATCATCATGACTTTTCCTACCTTACACAGAAAATCTCTGTAACCAGTTCCAGTTGCTTTTCCCTGTCTGAAGTATTTGCAGGAGTACACAGCCACATTCAGAACAACACAGAGCCAGCCCTGCAGATCAAAACCCAACACCTCACACCAGTGATGAATCAGAGATATCAGTAAGCTGTCAGAAAGATGGCCAATTGATACAGGTCATCTTCAGCAGTTAATTACATCAAATGAAGATGCCTCCTTAGGAGATATGCTGTAGGCACTTATGATAGGAAGGGGGATGCTTATAAGGCTTATCTAATGGCATTTTACAATTTGTCTCCCTTTTAACACAAAAAAAACTGAGCCCCTGCCACACGGTACTATCATGGACTGGTTTTGTGTTACCACTGTGCTTGCAAAAGGCACAAATATGCTTACATCCTTCTTATTTGCATACCCACTTAGATGTTACCAACAGCTTTTCAGGGACCATCATATTTAGCTCTAGAGTTTTCCTCTCCTAGGAAAGTTTTCATCATGCTTTGGCCTCAAGCTCACTGACTCTTTACAAGTCACCTCTGGCCTTTTATTTCAGGACATTTGCTTACAGAGGGTGACATGTTCCTGGCTGCTGCTGACATTGCACATATTTTTAAGAAAATCCTGCCTGTAAGTCTGCAAGGTCAGGATATTTCTGAAGAACAAAAAGGCAGACACCATTTAAAGTGGACCTCAGATCATCAGTCACTGAGGTACTCTGCTTTATCAGTCTTGCATACAAAGGACTGAGTCTCAGCCCTTGTGCTCTATTAAAGCGAAGTTCCTGTTTTGTATGAAGAGATGCTTCAAAAGCCATCTCTCTCTTTCCCAATTCACTTAAAACAAGAAACAAAAAATTGCATTCCTGCCATAGAAATGTCATGCAAATCCCCATGACCTGATTTTTCCAGGGAGGTTCCTTACCTCTAACACTGCTGATAGAAAGTCAATATTTAACAGAGCAGATGCCACAGAGATACACTTCTGTTTCTGAAAATAAACATGAAGGCCACATTGAATGTGCCCACACATCCCCAACATGACACACTCTTACCACATGGCCCTGAGGACAGCCGTGAGCTGGATCTCAGAAAGCTGGCTGAGATTATCTGCAGACTGGTAAGGAGACATAGGGGAGAATAACCCAATTAGTTGCAGTCCTGAAAAGCTGTACTCATTTCTACTTCTACATAAACACTCTTCCAAAAGGGGCTGCAAACACCCCTTTTCTCCAGTTACTTTCTGTTAGGAAAATAAGTCACCAAGTAGAGGTTTTTCCTAATTTAAAGTAGCAATATAGTGCCTTCAGTGGCAGCAATTCCTCAGCTCTACTGAATGATCAGAGGCTCTAGAGCAGCTGAGGCATGATCTATGTGGATTTCATTGGGATCCATGTTTTTTCTTGTTCTCTTTTAATTTTCTCCAATCTCATCATTTTAGTGACAGACTGAAAGATGGATCCCAATAAAGAGACATTGGAAGTTTTTCTTTGCTGTGACACTGAAGTAAAGCCTTTAAACAATAAGCCCAGACTCACACAATAGATCACATTGGATTCTTACCTGTCCTTCTTCAATGAGTAAATGCCTGAAATCTGATGAACAGGCTAAAACCTTTTCAAATGTTTTATTGCATGCACAAAAGCTTAGAGAGATAAGTGTGCTCTTAGGTGATGGGAACTCAGGTAGATAAGCAACTTACATCTAAGCAACAAGAAAAAAAGAGAAAAGTCACAAGACATCACACAAGGAAACCCAGCAGTAAGGTGCATTTGCTATACCTTCATCCCCATGGTTCCTCATGGCTCTCTTCAGCCACTTAGAGTAACAGTCAGGACTTTAATGTTGCATTTCTGATAGTCAGGACTACTAGAATTCCCATGACTCCTAAAGTAGCACAAAACCCACCACAAACCCAGGCCACAAAAACCTGACAAAAGTTGCTATTTCCACTTCCCTCCTCTCTCTTCCAACCTTCTCCCAAAAAAGTTACTGAGTCAGTCAAAAAACACCTTTGCTTTATTTTAAGCCGCTGGCTGGTTTTCTATATAAATCCGAGTTACCTTGAAATAAAAATAGTATCGCTTGCATTTTTTCCCATGAAGAAAAATAGTATCAAAACCTAATCTCTATTCACACAGAATGTAGGTGCAAGAAATCTTTATTCTCCCTGCAGAAGAATGCTGTGGGAAAGACACACCATACACATCTCCTGAATTCATGGGGATGGAGGTAAACTCGAGGAACAGCTGAGAGATGCAATAAAAAGATTGGCTTTATTCTATGGTAGCAACGTCCCATTGACTGTGACCCTGCCATTTTAGTCATGGTTACTCTGGAGTACATCATGACTAACATCTCCCACTATACATCCCTGACAGCAGAGGAAGTGCTGGCCTCCAAAGCCATAACTGTGGTGAGTGCAGCCCTTTGTTTTTGCCGGATATTTTCAGGGTAGCACAGAAAAAGCAATAACATCTGGGACCATCTCAAGGGGCCATTGGCAAAAATCCAGAGGCTCCACAGAAGAAGCAGCAGATTGTGGATTTCAATGCCTTGGGCAGGATGTCTGTTTCCACAATGGCTGAGGAAGGAAGGAATATAAAGGGGAGATGGCCTGATAGAGAACGTGGCCATGATAAAAAGACTCTGTTCAATATTAGTTTCCTTTAGCAAGAAGAAAGGTGCTCACAGTCACTGTGTTTCAGACATTAGTCTCTTGCCTCAGTGAAATGGGAACTTGTTAGTCTTGAGGCAATATTAAATCCTGGATTTTAAAAGAGGTACAAAAATTGACAGAACAGGTATAAGAGAGAGCAGGTCCTTCTCATTCATCCTAGAGTTTTGCAAAAAGTTGTTGAAATCAGTTCCTCGGCAATTTCAACGCTGGTGGCTCTGTCCTGCTTTGGATAGAGGAAACTTAGCAGCTGCAAGGTGAGTATTCGTGCTTTCTGAATCCATGCACCCACAACAAAAACTACCAGCTTTTTACTTACAATTTTGTTCTGCCTCCCTTGGACAGCTGGGAACAGTCACATTAGCAAGCAGATTGGTTATTGACCCTTCTTGTAAAGAGCTAAAACAGTAAAAATCACAACATTGTGTGAACATTCCCCTCTTCTGATTGCCAGCTGGTCTTAATGCCACCATAGCTAAACTTTTTTACCAAGGGGAAAACTGAGGTTTCAAAAGTAAAATTTGAGGATGGGATTCCTTGTAGAAAAAATGAGGTCATTTGCAGTATGACGCCTCAGTGTTCTCTAACTTCCCAGCTCCTATTCATGTTAGGTTGTCCTACTTGCCCTCTCTTTTGGCTCCATATGTCTTTTCCAGAGTTTAATTTCACGCATTCCTATGTCAAATACCAGCACTGACAGCTTTAAGGGGATGGCTGCCCGCTCCGTATTTCAACTTGGAGTTTTGGGTGAAATTCCCACAAATCTAGAAGGAGGAAGCCCGGGCTGCAGGCTGTGTCGTGAGCTCCTCCTGGTGGTCATGGATGCTCTACTATCCTCCTCCGTGCTGGAGAGCAAAAGCAGCAACACAGCCTTTGGACTTTTTCTCTTCTTCTCCACTCAAGAAACACAATTGAAATGGAATCAGAAAATAATCCATTTAGTCTGAGACTGACGTAAAGGCTTTCCTTCTTCACTGCTTGCAGGTGTGGCTAAAGGGAATGAACACATTCTTACCTTTGCACTGACTTTCTTCAACAATAACAACAAACTCATTAAGGTTCCCATTTTCTTCTTAGCAGAAGCAATAATTGCAATAATTTTGTTTGCTGATGATTCCACTTTTTTGCATGACCCACAGCCAAAAAAATACATCTTTCCTAACTACATCAGTTCAAGACAGCCTTCTCCATGCTGAGTCTGCAAGGCAGAAGAGGGAAAAGAGATATTTACATCATTTTGTGAAATTGGGGAGAATGGATAGAATAGGAAATTCCATTCTACTTAAATACTATGTGTAAAAATATTGGAGAAAGCTTAACTTATAAATAATCCTGTCTTGAGGTGTTAACAAAATCAGCTCATTAGGCACTGCAAAAGCATTAAGCATCTAACAGCTGCTGTCCCAGAAAGGCTACATTACAAAGAACAAGCAGTGATGCTGAAGCAAAAACAAAGTGTGAGAAAGAATGGACATTTTTTTGCAAAACTATCACTAGCAATGGTTTCCAGACCCCTTCTAGCTGGCTGTTAAGATACAGTATTACGGCATTGCAGATCTGCTGATCGCTTTGTAACATGAAGTTATATAAATACTTAAATATGTAAGAATATGAATAAATTAATGTATATGAATTCTTTATAAACACATTCTGCTAGACAAGTAAAAGAAATAAAATCTCAATGTCAGATCTGCCTCTTCGCAGAGCCGTGCTGCCAAAAAGTGACTTCATGCATTTCAAAATTATCAGACCAGAGAGTCAGTCACCTTCTTCAGGGTGGACTAGGAGAAATCTTTGTTTGCCCTGCTCCAGTAGAGCCAAAATGCCTCAAGTGAGAGGTACCAAAAACATCATCTTGCATTAGAAAGGTTCGTTTTAGAAATTATTTTTTCAGTGTATCATTCCAATGACTTGGCAAGGAATTTTACGATAGCTGATCTATGTTAACACCAGAGGATCCATTTTTCTCACTATCTTCAGATTTTTTTCCCTTAGCTGCTTCTGTACAATCACTATTGCTTACTCAGCATAAGAAGTACAGACCAGGCTTCCAAAATCCAGTTTGCTCAGGTGCTGTCACACAGAAAAGTGGATTACACCACAGATCAGAGGCACAGCCTGGTCCTATGTTAGACTGTTTGCCTCAGCAAAAAGCACAGATTACATGAACTGCATACACATACATGCAAATACGTTATCTTTTCTTCTACATACTTCCAAAATACCTCACAAACTAAGTGATGCAGTCCTATGCCTGAAAAGGAATCTCTAGGTCCCTTGCCCTTATGGCTTCAAAAGAGAAAAGCTGCTTTTTCTAAATTTTACATCATTTTAATTTCTCAATATTGATGTTACTGATTCTGAACTTGATGGCATTGATTTGAAAGCCCTTTGGGATGTTGAATTTTGCCTATTCACAGGTGTGGCAACCTTTGACCTCACACTTCATGGTTAATAGCATTTCAGACAGCATAGCACTTAAGATAACAATACTATTTGAGGGGACAGGAAAATCAGCATCAGTTGCACCCAGAAATGCCCTTGAAGATTTGGAAAATTTGAAAAATGTAGAAATGGAAAGTTAAAGATATTTTAGCTTATATATGAGAATTACATATATGAAAAGGACTAAGTACCTCAATGCAGAAACACTGCAAAGCATAAAGGAAAAAAAATATATAGCTCCCTAAGGTGACGAATAAGATTTTGTAACCTTCAGCTACAAAAACTAAAAATCTACAGAAATTATCCATGTACATTTTTTCAGGCTTGTGATTAACCTGCATCAATCTTGTCTGCAACAGAATATAATCCTAATCATTAAAGAGTAGTGAAATGAATGGGAAAAGAAAAAAAAAAAAGTCACTAAATATCATCCTGTTCAGAGCTTTTGCAAAACCAGACAAAATCTGGATCTGTTGTAGTCCAATCTTCCTCACAGCTAATAAAGAAATTCAAGCAGCTGTCTCAAAGAGCTCAAGTAGCATAGGTCTTTGGTTTAGATATTTTTATAGAAAAAGAAATGTGGCTGTTCAACCCCCTTCCATCCTGTTACTCCTGTGACTGAAACCCTGATGATTAAGTGCTGCAGTGGCAATGTGGCTTCCCAGGCTAAGGAGCTGCATTATGAGGTGACTGAAAATAACTGGCCAAAGCTACAGTCCACTCCATTTCATTCAAAGTAACAACTGAGGAATGAAAGACAGCAAAATGACAATGGTTTAGAGAAGGCTTTTTGAAAATTTCCAAACAGAAAGGCTCACTTCCTATTATGTCAGTAGTTTAAGTGAACAAAGCTATCAGCTCAGAGCAGCAGCCCTGCATGATGAGTACCTAAGCAAGGCAAGTTTAGCGTGGAGAGGAAATGTCTTACATCCACACCATAAGTGGTAAACATTGATTTTCAACTCTCCAAATACATCCATTGGTCTAATACATGTATCACTTCCCCTTCCTAATCTCACTCATAGCTGACCACGGGATGTAAAACATGAAATCTCTGCTTTCTCCTCCTGTAAGTGAAACCCTCAATACTGAAGAAAACAGATCAACAGACCCAGTGCCTAAAATAATTGAATGTAGCCATAGATGAGGTATGCTGTACAATGGTTTTGCATTTCCTCAGAGCATCTCACCAATACCTCTTCTCTGAGTTCCAGCAAAAGCCTGGGAAGACAGAGATCATTCATATGCCATGTCCCATTTAATGCTTGGTCTCCCTCCCAAGACCAGAGCAATTCAGGAACACTTGTGGTGCTTAATTTCATGAGAGGCACAGCTGTCCAGCCATTTTGGAACATGATCAACTCATTTGGCAGCAGTGCACTTGCACAGCTCACTGATTTTTCTTCTTCCCAGCCCCTTCCCAGCGGACCTGGGCTGAACATGGAGAACTCAGAAGCAAAAGGGTTCCTCTCAATGCTAACCTCATCCAAGCCACCCCATTCTGACATCACTTTCAGGGTAGCTGGCACAGTAAACACATTCTTTGAATGTTCTCCTTCCTCAACAGATGCACAGCTTGGTGGGAAGACAGAGGTTTGCTGCCTCTTGAGAGAAAGAACTTCAAGCATACGGGAAGAGTTCTGTCCAGCAACATCACATGGTGGAATTTGAAACCATTTCTGCAAGTACTGGTCAAGCACAGGAAAATCATTATTGGGCCAGACCTGTAATGCATCTATTCAAAGATCTTTTTGTAAATAAGCAAGACCTCTGTAACTAAAAATCAGTAAGAATAGAACACGATTTAGAACTTTTTCAATTTAACACTAGTGTGGAAAAGCTGCCTAATTAAACCACATTTCCACAACCCAGAATGTATTCTAAGAGACCAGAGTAACAGTTTCTAGAATTTTGTTGACTTCTAGATTTGCCAGAAAACCCCCCAACTTGTATCTTTATGACTTACCACCAAGGTGTATGATTCAAGGGCAAATGTTTCTTCCAGAAAAATACCACATTCTCCAAGTATGGGTGGGAACTTTACTCGCACTCATTACAGCAAATAAAACATTTGTGAGAAATAAACTTTGGGGCAAAGCATCACAAACAAGCAGACTCTTTGTACACTGTTCTTTTAGTTGACTTGCATGTTCCAAACTAGAGTATTTTTTCCAAGACCAAAGCAAATACAGCAGGAGCAGTACAGATATATAGATCAATTAAGCCAACACAGTTCTTCAAAAAATTGCAGTACTTTTTCTAAAGATCAGCTATAATTGGCTTCAGAGGAATCAGACCTTAGTCTAGACAAAGCAAACTGTCCTATTACCCAGCTGTTAGGTGTAATACTATGTTCTCTGGCAATGACAGACTTTATTCACTGTCTTGTCCACCACCTATTTCTTCTGCAGGTAAAAACTGAAGTGTTTGACTACTGCAGAAACAAAGGCATTTTAAATTCCTGGTTATATCAGAATGAGTAACAGTAGCATTTTCATTTTACAATTGTCCTTGTTAACTTTTGGCATGTCAGTTGACATTACTTACCAGCAGTAAAAGTGTAATTTCAAGGGCTCCCAGAAAAAATACTTCTATACAAAGAAAAAAAAAGTTTCTGTAGAAGCCAACACTCAGTATGATTGACTTCACAATATTCATTCTACTACTCAGGTTTCCATCATCAATACAAAGTCATATCTAAACAAAATGAGCAAGAAAAGGTTTGGTTGAATGTGTTAACTAGTAAGTCACCACCACAAGTTTCACAACTTAAGCAGGTCATGACAAACCTTCCAGGGGAAGAGTTGAACTTCACTAACTGTACACAAAACCAAGTTTCTAGGCACTTTACAAGGGGGTACTCTACCTCAAAAGCAGTAGAATACTGCTTGATAAAAAAGTTGATCAAGAAGAAAAATAAAAAAACTTCAGTCTTCAGATTCCAAGACAAGTATCTTGCCCATTCCCTGACTTTAGAAATCAATTCTTTTGTTGTATTTGGTAGCCTTGATATCTTTAAATCAATCTGTCCATTAGGAAAGAACAATCCAGGTAAGTATTTCCCCATCTTCCCCAAATAGAAAAACAGAAACACTGACTTGAAAGGGAGATACAGCTCTAGGTGCTGCAGGCTATCCAGTAGCTTTAATGCAACACTTTGAGATATTTGATATTTTCCAGTGTATTATTCTATGTATTATTCACCAAGCAGCAGTCACAGAGAAAAGCTCTGGAAAGCAGCTGGCAAAAACAAAAAGACAAATTGTAAAGGTGCTTAGATAGGTCTGTTTATGGGTATGAAACTTGTACTTGTGGCCCACTAAGGTGCTCTCTTAACTCCATCACATTAAGACCAAAACATTAGTATGAGCAGTGAGTTCAGTGTGACACATGCAGATGAGTCCATCTGACAGAAATGCACATGAATGTAAAGTTGTCCTTCAATGACACTGATCAAGACATTTTCAAACTATGTGGTTACTCTGATAGACAAACGGCTCTTTCAGATCTTTGGCAAATCTTTGGCTAATCAAATTTAAAATCAGTTTCAACGTGTTAACTGAAAAGGTGTAACATCATGTCAAAATACAGCAGGAACTGATTTCTGGACACAGAAATATTTAATCTTCACCCTCTGTACTTAAATGATTATTTTTATCCCCAGGCTTTCTTACTCCACTTGAATTTTTGAAACAGCACAGAAGTTTCTAAGCCCAAATCTACAACACTACCATATTTTAAGCTTCAGGCCACAGAACTTACTAGATTTTTGGGGTTTTTTAACTATTTCAGTCTTATACCTAAGTAGATCATGGTGTGATAAGGTCAGCATTCTTGTTTTTTATAAAGTGTCTAGGACAATGAAGTCTGGGTCCATGAAGAGATCTCCTACTCATTATAGTCAACCATAAAGTCTCTGTAAACTAAAAGCCAGGCTAAGAAGTAAACTTGAGTATAGGCAAGAGGATGCTCCAATCAAACAGCTTTTGACACCTGGTTCTTCCAGTGTTGTTGCTGCATCATTTATCTATGGCTCCCACAAAATGACCATCACTGGAATCTAAGCATCTGCTCATCACAGCACTGAAGCAGCTCAGTAGCATGAAGCACTATTTGCAGAAGAAAATGCATTACAGGAAGCTGGAGTGCAACACAGTAAAGTCTCCATTACCCCCAGGTAGAGTACCCACATGCAAACACTGTACTGCCATATGGAGTCACAATAGGGAGCACTGACAACTGTAAACCAGATGACACTTGGTAGGCAAAATAAGCAGAGAAGTCATCCAGAATACAAGGAAGTATGACAAAGTACCTGGAAGTGAGGGGAAAAAAAATATCTTCTTTCAGAAACTGTACACACTTAAAGGGGAAAAAAAACGACAAACAAAAACCTCAAAAAACACAAAACCATCAAACATTTGAGACACCTTTCTTACAGTTCTAGATCTGCTAATATGATGGATCACAAACACATCCACTTCCCTTCTATATGAGGAATCTGAAAGAATATACACATCTACACAAAATACATTTACTTGCCATATAGTATGCTTGGACTGAAATGAGATTTGTACTTTGAGAAAGTTAAAAAGCAGAATGACAATATTGCCTCACATTTCTCCAGAAAATTCTTCTTTAAAATGTGACAAGTAAAGGGCAAAAGACTGGACCTAGAAAAGCATTTTTCTCCTCACAATTCTGTACAGTTTTCTGTATTTACACTGAAGATAACGCACAGAAAGTCTGAAGAAATTAAACACGTTAGAGTGCTAAAATCAAAACATAGGCAATACATTTTTTTAATTTGTTATTTTAAAGTACAGAAAATGGAAACTATGAATATCAAATACAAATTTAAACAAAGCCACTTGTCCTTCCCTAGAATAATCAATGTGAACTACTTATAGAAACTTACAAATTTAAAGCAAAATCAAAACAAAATAAATACTGTACATACACTTTCCCTGCCTGCAGGCAAAAGAGGATGGGAAATACTGTTATGAATTGAAAAAATGCTCTTAAAGCTGCAGCATCCCATTTCCCAGCCAAATACTTAACACAGTAGTGCGTTTCTGTAAAAAGGAAGACACACATACACAGACTCCTACTAAGCAGACAAGCTAGTACTTTTTGAGACACAAGAAGAAAAGATAGAAATTAGACTATGAGCATAGAAAAAGGAGAAGAAAAGACAAACGGGCCAGCAAAATGTTACTACAAAACTAGTAAATATAGCCAAGAACTAGCCCCTTTTTTTTTCTTTTTTTTTTTTTTTTTTTTTTCAAATTCCATGTTTTCTTAAAAAAAGATTCACCAAAGCATTGGCAGCAATAGACATTTCCCAGCAGAAGTGACAATACATATCAATATAATCTCTTAAAGTGATCCCTTTCATTCCCTTCCCACAGCATGAAACTCTTATGGCTTAATTTATATTAAAAGTAGAAAAAGACTTTTTTTTTTTTTTTTTTTTTTTTTTTTTTTCCAAACAGAAATGCAGCCTATGAAGAACATGCATTTCCTTATCAGTGCTACTTTTATTTCCCATCCACTGCATGATTTATCACTCATACATTCCCACAAAGAGGGTTAATAGGCTGGGGTTTTTCTTGTTTGTTTTTTTTGTTTTGTTTTGTTTTGTTTGGTTGGGTTTTTTGGAAAAATGGATGTTGCAGCTTTTAATCTTGTTGAACCACATACAGTAAGGCCCTTGGTTCCACTTATATTTCTTCTGTGAAAGAGTAGCTCTGGGCTCACTCAGCCCCAGAGCTACAAACAGATTTTAGTTGTATGGAAGTACTACATGAATGAAAGTCTGGAAAGACACTCGGATTTGGGGGTCATGGTGGGGGGGTGAAGGGATGGATAGGTGGGCATGTGGAGCCTAGATAGGGCACTGCTTATAGGCCTGTAGTACCAGGTCACTCTAGCTTCAGTTCCACTTAAGTCTCCACGATTACTAAAAAGGGGGTGGCAAGATTCACATCAGCTCTGACCCCAAAACCCTACACAAATTTTCAGTGTTTACAACTTCATGGTCTTGTGAATCAAGGCAGCTTATGCCATATAGCAAAGCCTAGGGAAAGCTGAAGCTTGTCAAATGTGATCATGACACTGTGCTCTCTTACATCTCTCTACAGGTAACACAACCACTTCAACCACCAAAAAAACAAAGCCCCCAAAATCCCCCATGTGATCAGAAAGCAACGATTCTAACTGTCAACATCTAACCCTTTCAAAATTGTCTTTAAGAACAGACTCATGTAAAGTATTATAGGTTGCATAGGTAATCTACCTCAGAGGTCAACGAAGGCTACCTTGTAGCCAGGGATTATTAGCAAGTATAGTAGGAGAACAAAAGGAAAAGTTGCTGGAAGTCTTTTGATAATAGTTTCTAGATGGTATTTTCATTTTCATCTTTTTTGGTTTTGTTTTGTTTTTTTGAATTGCAGGAACGTGAGAACTTGATACTGTGAATACTCCCACAATATTAAGTTTTATGCCAACTCCAACTTCTCTGACATTTCAAAACAGATTATCCTTGAAAATGAGTTACTATAGCAGGCTTAATTTTCTTTGTTGTCCAGACAGTGTTCCCTACTCCCCCCTTCTTACACCCCAGGTAAAACATTGAGAAAAAAAATAGGGCTTTTTCTCTCCACTACAACAACACAAGGCTCAGTCCATCTACAGAAAGATTGGTGCAGCAGTGTTTTCATCTATAACACAATAAAAATATCCCTATATACAAGTACACAAAACAAGTGAGGTCACCACATCCTCTTCATGAGCTACCAGGAGACATTTTTTTTTCTCTTTTTTTTGTTTTTTTCTTTGTTTGGTTTTTTGTTTTGTTTTGTTTTGTTTTGTCTTTGTGTGTTTTGGTGGTTTTTTTCTTTTTTTTTCTTTCTTTTTTTTTTTTTTTAAATACTGCTCATTATGGCAATATCTTTTAAATTACTTCTCATGAGGTGGAACATTAGAATTCACTTCTGCTGGAAGCATGGATATCTGAAGAAAATGGGAATGAACCTCTGCCTGTTGATAGCCTGTTACAGAAATTCATGACAGTGGAGTGCCACTTTGGAAAAAAAAAAACCAAGAAGATAAAATACGGGTCCAGCCACATCTGTGTTTCAATAGTAAGATAAATATAAATAATGCAGATGATCAGAAAAGTGACTTTGTATTAAGCCAGTTACCTATACAAGAAAGCATATCCATATTTTAAAATTCCTTACTCCAGATTCTATTCTGGCATATTTCTATTTCCAGTAGTGTTCTCAAAAATCTGCCTTTATGGACAGACAGACAATTCTTCATTCTGCTCTGAAACTGACAGCTGCCGCAAACTGAACTTTTCTATTCTTAAAATCCATACAACCAGAAAGCAGGAAACAGTTTGGTTCAATATGCTAAAGCTAAAACATCTTCCAAAGCCTGGCAGGCTTTAGTCCTTTTGCTCAAGCTTAAGCAGAGAAGATATTTATATAGGCATCTAATTTTAACAAATATTGAGGATATAGTTTATTTCTTTGACTTTGGTGAGAACATATTCAAATATAGATAAAATACTATCTTTTAACTGTTTCCATCTGGAAAACATAGCACCTGAGAACAGAAAGTACTTAGAGTCACTTTCAGCACCTGTGGAGTACTTCTTAGCTTATTTTCTGCTTTTGAGAGATTACCTTCGTTCCCAATAGTCTAAACAAAGTTGATAGCCTGCATTAAATAATAATAAAAATAACTAAATTTTTTTAAAGACTGAAAGCATGCTTTTGTGAAACCATAATTAGAAAACAAAAAAAAACTTTAAAAAATTCAACCATACGCGCACATACAAAACTATAAAGTCAACACAACGTAAAAGCGGGTCTGCAAAAACTCTTAAGTTATGATTTTCAAAATCTAGAGGAAGTGAAGTCATGAAAGCTACCCAACTTATTTGCAGTTGCATTATGTTTTGATGCTTCTCAATTTAGAAATAGACTAACACAGTGCTAAATAGTTTTGACTCTGCAACAATCAAACCCACCTGACACCAGACCTATTTTCATAAATTTGTAAAGGCATTCATAATCTAGCCTAAATAAAAATAGCTCTGCACAAATAGCTCTGCAAAGTCCAACTAAAACTGTTTTTAAAACACAAAAAGAGAAAACTATTCCAGTATAGAATATGGAGGAAGGAAAAACTAGTATGGAAAGTTAAATGAATTCTATGGCTTGGGTAGCTTAACCTGAGTATTTTCACGCTTAGCAACCCATAAACAAAAAAACCTCAAACAACCAAAAATATTGTTGTCACTAGCGTATTTATGTTTTCATTTTGGCTGGACCCTGCAAAATGCCCTTCTTCCAGAATCAAGTAAAGGTATTCACCCTCCTGACTTCATCCCCAACCCCCAAAAGTTAAATATTTAATTTTATATTACAGAAAAATACAAATTTAGAATCAAAATTATTTACAATAATTCAGAATCGGCATTTGCTGTCAGCTCTGTGTGAAGCCTGACACAAATGATCATTCTGACACCAGTAAGCTACTTCATGCTTATATATGCACCAGTTAAGACTTTCAACCCTCTGTCTCGCCCAACTCTGAAAGCCACACACATTTTCCTGCCTTCCTAATTCTTCAGTGAAATGTTGAAAGTACAACAGTATTTTAATGCTTCTTCCATGTTACATTAAGTAATATGCCAAATCTTAAGACTGCAATGTGTATCTTATGAATTATTTCAGATTAATTGTTCTGAAGAAACATTTATCTTAACTGATGTCCCCGTTCCTCCAAAGAGATATATTAGTTTTCCCTCATTTGTACCAACTCTTAATTAACCTGTACAAATGCAATTTCAGGGAGCCTTTTTAAAGAAGAAAATCATCATAGACAGATCACCAGGAGGACAAGTATTTACTCCAATTCGGAGGAAGGGGGTGCAGTTTAAAACAAGTTAGCTACTGGACTGACATAAGATTCTTCTGTCTTTAATGGACTAGAAGAGACTCCTAAATAAATAAATCTGTATAAAAGAGGACAAGTCAAAAATAATCAAGCTGGCAGAGAATATACATCTTGAAAGTCAAGAAAAGCCCAGCCAATAGCTTACAAAAAGCAGAAGAAAAAAAAAGATTCCATATGCCTTAATTTAAAAAATAATTAATAATGCATCTCACCCCTATTTAAGACTATAACCTGAATATCAAATTTAGGAGTCCAGACTAATCATAATTAATGTGGCTCTCCACTGCACCAAAAATACATTATCAAAACAATTAAAAACTTTCACATTCTTAAATCTAAATTAATAAGCCCCACAAAAAAGTCTTCCAAATAAATAGGTTTTTAAAATGAATTTAAAAGTTGTCAAAATCTATCAGAAATAAATTATTGATAAACCACCTTTATCATCTCCCCCTCATTAATTAGGTCAGAAACTACCAGCAACAAATGATATACAAGCCCTGATGAGAGACTATTTCTCACAGTCCATGTCTCTCTGAAGATTTCCCCATTCCCATATGGTTATTGCTGAGCAGGTGTGGCACAGTGAAAATGCAGCATTGGGTTGATTTTTTTTTTTGTTGGTTTTTTAGTTTGTTTGTTTTTTGTGGTTTTTTTCGCGTTTTGTTTTTTTTCTCATTTTTGTTCATCAGGCAGTGTTTTTACATGGTACATGCAAGTCTGCTTCAAGCAGAGGAATAACAGCAGCTCCAGGCTCTGTGACCTCAATACTGTGGTCTGTGTGGGAAAGACAGCAGTAGAAGTAGCAGCTACATTAAACAAAGAAGCGTGCATGGCCATTCCGGTTCAGCTTCAAGATCTTCCCAAGGCGCTGTTTAGCAGTTGCCATTCCTTTCTTTGGACGTTTGCCTGAAAAATGAAATCAAAATTTTTACCTGAATCAGTTAAAAAAAAAAAAAAAAGTTGTTATATTCTATGCTAGAGAAGGGCAGTGAATTTTGCTCTAGTTACTCGCTTGACTAAATTATAGAAAATAAACTAGAAATTAAAACCTAAATATTATGATCACCAGACTATTTTTTGAAGTGTCACAGCATTTAAACCTTCAATAAACAAATCTGATTCAGGCCACTGTTTCAGAATATAGCTCTATTCACTGTAATAAATACAAAATGGTACACATACAGAGGTGCAACAGCAACTATAAAATATTTATCTGGCCACTTCATCCGATCTCTCTTATTTTTGTCTCCACATACTATGTGCCAAAATCTGAGTCTCCACAGGATGTACATTTTGTATTTTTCCTCAAGGTTTAAACCTGTCTTGTTTTTTTTTTTCTTTTTCCTTTATTTTTAATTTTCTTTTCCCACAGTTTCTGCATCTAAGAGCTGTTTTTTGATGTTTACAAGCTCCTCTCTTCCTAATCTTCTCTCCCCCCCAGTTCTGGCAAGAGGACAGGGATAAAGCTTACCTTTTGTCGCCTGGTTGCTGATAGGGGGTGGATTTGATGCTGGCCTCTTTGTTGGATGAAGTGGCACAGACAAGGATGTTTCACCATAGGGCCTGTCAGGGCTAAGGCTGCCATCACTCAGCCGACATTCTCCTTGAATTAGACTGGAGTCTCGTGTGCATTTGCCATGCTGAAAACTCAAGCTGTTGTTGTGGACTACACTTCTGTTTTCCTGAACCTTATGGTTGGCGTCTGATGCACTCTCTCTCTTGATATATTTTTGAGTTCTGCTTGTATCCTAGTACAGAAATGAGGAGAAGATAGAAGTGGAAGTTGATATCTTCTGACTACAAGTTGACTGTTAACTTTACTGATTATACTACTCTACCTTTAAAAGACCTATTTCAGTTATACCAGTGACTGACCACTTTATGATTCCATCATTTCTTACAGTTCAGATACCTCTTAAAAATAAGACACAATATAGTAGTATATCTGTAAAATCTTTTCCATAGGCATTTAAGGGCAGTGCTATGGATTAGTTACATATACTAGTGTATTCAATTTCTCTACTTTTTGGTTTTAGTTTCAAGTGAGCAAAGCGCATGTAATTGCTCCTTACCGAGCTGGCCACTACAGCAAGTTATACTGTAATGTTAACTACTAAAACAGGCAACTTGTTTTCAATATTCATATCAGCTGATGAGAGAACAAATGATAAATTGGGAATTACCAACTGTAAATAAGGAGTATCACATACTTAGATATTCTTATCAGAAAGAACCTACAATGCACTCAGTGAAAAATACAGCTATTAAATAGTGTTGTTATTTTGCAACTTTAATGTTCTATTTAACTGCTTAGTTGTTCTAATACTTCTAATATAAACAAGTTTATAAATACTAAAAAAATGTTCAGAGTGTAAGACACACAACCTTTCATTTATTTGTTCCTTGCTGGATTACACCTGGACATCAAAAAGCAAAAATATTTCTACCTGTTGGCTGTTGAAAGGCTGTATCAGTTTGGAAGTACCAATTTCCTAAGCAAGTACCTTTACTACAAATACTACCAACAGGTCCCATTTGTTCTGATGCTCTGTCTGGGAATAATGATGAACAAACAATACAGTTATTTCCCAGTTAAACTGAGTGTAATTGCACACTTTTTTTATGATGTATTTTTTATTTTTCATAATATTGCCCTGAGCACCTTAATGCCAGCCACTATGACAGAAGAGAGTTTGAAAGGAAAAAAAAAAAACAAACCCAAACAAACCAATAACAATGAAAGAACAGCATGAAAAAAAGATAATTGTCAGTTACCAGAACCATCTATTACTGGATAGGCAGTGTGGCAAGACCTGTCCAGCATGCTTTCTGTACTTTCAACTTTGTAATCTTTTTCTTCTATAAAAATGTGTTCAAAATGTAAAAAAAACATTGCTTTACCGGAGGGGTAATCCTCGAAGCTTCATTCAAGTGTCTAGCCCATGATGAAGTCCCCACATCTCCCTCCTCTTCCTTCACAGACCGACCTAGAGAGAAGTTGAACAAGCCTGAATTTTACAAGTCAGTAAGTAGGAACACAAAGTACGTCATACATTTGAGTGACTTTAATCTTAAAAACAGGACAGAAAGGGAAATAGAATGAAAAATATTTTCTATATACAAAATCTGTTATCAGAGCTGCTTGGTTTAATTGCAATTAAACTTTGCAATATTTAGAAGATGTATCAGATGACTTCTCAACCTAAATTTGTCCTACTTTTCAGAAGTAATATTTACTTCTTCTTAGAAAAAATTGGGAAAACAATCTCACAGTATAAATACAAATAAGTAAAGACCCATGTATCACAGTATTGAAGACAGCTTACTTTCTTTGTTACACTACAGTTTCCTACCACGGCTTTGTAACACAAGGAGTTCACACAAAGATGAAACTTTTATCAGGTATCATTCTTCAGTTTTCAGGTATTAATGATTGTGTTGTTTCTAAGCACTGTTGTGCTATTCAGGTACAACATATGGAAGATCTATGCTGATAAGTCTACAGAAGAAGTGTCCACACTGAAAACACATTTACAGTACCATTAGCTTATAAAATTCAGCATATCCCAAGACACCAAATCAATTTGAATTTGGAGAGACAAAGGTTTCATAAAACCTGCTAGCTAGTAAATGCAGCTTCATCTTCTTCACTCATGAGGTTTGACACATATGCTGGGTCTGGTTGGAACAGAATTTTTTCCTAACAGTCCATATGATGCTGTATTTTAGATTTGTGGCTGTAACAGTGTCAATAGCACCAAAGTTCTAGTGGTGCTGAACAGTGCTTGGACAGTGTCACACAGCTTTCTCTTTTCCCACTCTGCCCCCTGCAGTAAGTAGGCTGAGGGTCAGGAAGAGACTGGGAAGGAATTTTGCCAGGACAGGGGACCTGAATGAGCCAAAGGCATATTCCATACCAAATAACATCAACACTGGGGCAGAGGAATAGGGCAGGGGGAAAGGAGGTCTCACAGTGTAATGATAGCTCAGAGACTGGCTGGGCATCAGCCTGCTTGCAGAAGGTAGGGAGTGTGCCTTTGCCCCACTTGCTCCTTTTATTCTTTCCCTGGATTAGTAAAATGTCTTCAAGGCAACCCATGATTCTTACCACAATACTTATTTATTTACTGGATTTTAGGGACATAAAATCTGTTCAGCTACCAGAACAGTTCAGGACACCACATTATGCTTTCCTGCTAGCCACATAAACAAAAATGAACACTTCTTTGAATTAGCACCCTATCTGTTACCGAGACTCTTTGTTTCACATCAGCAAAACCACAATCTTCTTCTGTTTCCCTCTCAAACAAAGAATTTTCAAATATTATGACTCCCTTTCTCTCTGTTCCAAGAAGTGATCTCGATTCCTTTGAAGGGATTAGTGTTAATGTCTTGTTGTCTGCCATTCTCAAAACACATGTCTGTTTTCCACTGGCATTAAAACACCACTGACAAAAAAAAAATTCCCTCTGAATTCTTCTCTTTAAGATAAGAAACTCCTTTACTGCTATGCATTCATAGCCGAATTTCAGGAGTGAAGCCAAATTTGCCTTCAAAGACAAATGAAAAATCACTAGAATATTTCTATAGAAATCTAAGTAACACACATGCCGTGAAAGCTGCAACCATTAATGTTTTGTCAGTCTTCAAGATCACATTTGCAATAATGAGACTATATACTTAACCTAGCCATAACTTTGACAGTCTTGTAAGGATGCCACCCAACTTTTACATGGCAATATTTAGAAGATGTATCAGATGACTTCTCAACCTAAATTTGTCCCAGTTTCCAGAAGTAACATTAACTTCTTTCAGGAAAAAAACAAAAACCAACCAAACAAAACCAAACCAACAAGCAAAAACCAACAAGCAAAAACCAACAAGCAAAAACCAACAAGCAAAAACCAACAAGCAAAAACCAACAAACAAAAACCAACAAACAAAAACCAACAAACAAAAACCAACAAACAAAAACCAACAAAACCCAAACAAAAAAACAAAAAAACCTCAAAACACCAAAACAAAAAAAAACCAAACAAACCCCCCCCCCCAAAAAAAACCCAACCAAGACAGACAGACAGAACCAAACTAAAAAAACCAAACACCAAAAAACACACCTTTATAAACGCTGGCATGATTTACTTACAAATTTAACTACAAATCTAAAAATGTTCTTTTTTTTGCTTCTTCTGAGAAGTTTAGCAGAGAGCATCAGTGTCATTAGTTCAGATACCTACCACATTCCATTATTTTGTGGCTCTGAGAGGGCTGTCTGTCTTTATGCCGACTCCTGGGGTAGCTTCTGTGTTCCTGAAGAGAGGTTCTTCTATCTGTGCAGTCTGTGCTTTGAGTATGACCTGGTAAACATGTAGTATAGTGCAATCCTGCCATAGAAAGCATGCCCTGAATAGCTTCTTCTTCTGTACTTGTCGAGGTAGGACATTCCCTGGAAAAATAAAGGACTATTAAGCAGTTCAAAACAGAACACTGAATTTCTCAGAAGGAATATTTTCATATTGGTATAAAGCAGAACCATAAATACATGTGGAAAGACTCAACAGTTTATAAACAAATGCCCACACTCTGCTTACTTTTTACTGGGAGTTTCATTTCTGGATGGCTTCTGGGTTTTTTGACAAAAGTCTCTCATGACCTTAGATTCCTCTTTGAAATTTGATGTTACTTCTTGTTTCTCTTCATCACCTGAGCTTTCTGACTCCTCTGAGGAGGAATCCTTCTGCTGAAACAAGAGGAAACAGAACATAGAATGGTCACCATGCCTCCTGAAGAGAGATGATACCTTCACTTATTCTGTGTGAAAAATTCAAAAGCTTCCAGGTCCAACTTCTTTACATTCACAGAATTCAGAATGCAGATGACTTGAATATAGCCACAGAGATGCTATACATTCAAATTTTTTAACACTGATGAGTACATGCTCCAGCAATAGAGAAAGCAACTCCAAACCTCATTTTCTTAAAGAAAATATTAAGTACATTAAACCATGTATGAATCACTGTATTCAATTTAAAGAGAGCATTGATTATTCTTGTATTTGATACTCAAAGATGAGGAATAAACATGAAAATATAGTTCCATGCAGCAGCTAGAATAGATGCCTATTACATGTAATGGGACAGATCCTGCCCCAAGCAGCTGGTTTCTCATTCCTGCTCAAACAAAAGAAAACTTCCAGCAGCAGCAGCTCTCTGGTGAGTGACAGAAGCTCTCAGGTAAATCCAGATAACAGCAGGAACAGAGATACAACAGCTGTTGCCTGCCTTACAGTGGCAGAGCCTCATTTAATGAATAAAAGGTCTTTTCATCTCCTGCTGAGATTACAGCTTGTATGGGTAGGGGCTTCTCAAAGGTGAAGCAACCATATGTGACTCAATATGCCTTTATGTGAAGCAAGGGCTATAATACACGTTCTATCTCAGCACTTCAGACTTTGATATTTTTAACAGTTACAGGGAACATCATAATTTTTTTTCAAGACAAGGAATCTACATGACATCCAACAAAACAGTTAAAAGTGGAAGATCAGAACATGGAGGAACCATAATCCTTCAAGACTGACACCACTTTCCCTTACCATAAAAAATACAACTGGAATGAATGAAGTGCATCAAAACACCAAGGAATGTTTTTAAACAACAGCTTCATTCACAAGAGCAGTTTGTTTATTTATCTTTGACACTTGGAAAGTGCCACAAATGGGCAATAAATTATAACTATAAGTATAGTGAAACTATTATCTTGTTAAGATCTTCAGTGCAAGTTAGAAATACAAAAAGGATCAACAGGAGCTACTGAGACACATCATTTTAGACATACATCATTACAGAGGACAAACTTAAACATGCAGAAAAAATATTCTATTAGATACTATTAGAAATTAAGAAACAGAAAAACATAGATGGAAGACAGTAAATGCCATAAATACAAAGCACTCGAATGACAAAATCATACAAAACTGACTGCATTCTCCTGTGAAGAAATACATCAGTTCTGAATAAGAAGTTGTAAAGAAGCCACATCATGAAGGTTCCTATTACTTATTCCAACAATTGGATAGGGAAATTATGGAAAACAATATTTCATTTAATTGTAAAGAAATCACTACAAACTAGACCCCTCAAATGGAAGATTCCCATTTATTTCAAGTGAATTTATTTCAAGTAGTCTAAAATACCTCAATAGGATTTATTCACTTCAGTTTATTTTAGAAAACTGAAGGCCTGTAAGATTTTTTTCCATTTAACTATGCTCTAAAATTACAGTGTTTGGTAGATACTCATAGCTCCAGTGATGACATTTAGACTTATAGAAGAAATGAAAAAGGTAACGAGGATCTAACTTTTCTGAGACTTTGCATGTTCCAGAGCATGACTCATCCTCTGCAAGTCCCACTTTTAATGACAAAGAAGATCATAAATTTGGCTCGAGGTAGTGTATCTTGTTATCTTTCTCAAGATTAGAATAAATGAAGCATGATGCCAAGTGTTACATATTAACTTGAACAAGAATTAAGTACTGTTATTGCTCTTTTAACACAAACTTTGACAAGATAAATTTGAAGTGAGTGAGCAAAATTATATTTAATTGCTTTGTTAGCTTTTGTGAATTTTTTTTTCTAGTTATACCTGTGTAGTGCAATCAGGCTCAGATTCTTCTGAATCAGAAATATCAGAGTACTCTGAGGATCCATTCCTGAGTTCTGATTTCACACTTTCAAAGAACACTGCAGAGAGAAAAATTAAAATGTAAGAACCAGCATATATTACACACAGTATATAACAATTATTTTGGAAGTAAGAAAAAGGAACATGTATGTAGTTTTTGACAGCCTGTAAGCAAAAGCACATCCACACACTGATCTGGTTTTCAAGTCAAGTTCATTTAAAACTCTATTGAGTTGCCTACTGTTGACCAAGAGGCCCCCCAAGTCTGGATGAAGTCAGAGGAAGAGAAATCAGTAGCAGCATATATTAATTTCTCTCCTATACAGCACATACTCCAGAGTTGGCACCTTTGGCAATTTCTGGTTTTGGATATAGGCCGGAGACAGAGGAGTGGCTCTCAGAAAAAGTTAAATAGAAATAATCTTCAATATTACTTCGGCTTAGACTCTTTGAACCTGGAATTTCTTTGCTTAAAAATAGAAGTAATTACATGGAAATACTAAAGATAGAAGGTAGAGGACATTAAGTGTTTTAAAGGTAAATAAATAATTGTATTACTTGCAATTTTACTTTTACATCACTGGCATAAGCTGCCTATTTTGTGCTACCAGAGATCTGCCAATTGGGGCTAAAATGCAGACCTGTTAAACAAGATTAAAATACTACTGTGATGATATACAATATACTTGCATTGGTTTTCATCACAGAAAGATCTGAAAAGGGAGAGGAAATACCAGCCTTACACATGCTTTTTCCTAGTACTACAAGAAAGTATACTCAGAGAAAGAACTGTCAAAATAAAAGGCATCAGAACTAGTGGTGTATGATAAAGCAACCAATAGAATCAGTCACCTAGTCCACATGATTTACTTTTTTAAGTGCTGAGAAAACTCCAACATGAAGAGGCTGAGCAGTTCTCTGAAGCATCTATTCTTAAAAGATACCATATGTCCCAAACAACCACAAGTAGTAACACATTTTTAAGTGCTTGGAATCTAAAGTTCAAGGTCAGTGGGTAGTATGTCTATGTGTGTCAGGTCTGCTGGCAGAAATCTTGATCAAGTATAAATTTGTGAAACACTACAATGTACAGTTAAACTAGCAAAAGTTTTTTGGAGCAAAGCCGAAGAGAATAAATAATGTATGAACCTGTGTCAAGAAGGTAGTGGGTAAAGAAAGCAACAATTTTTTTCAAGCTTTCAAGTGCTTATAGTTTCATATAAAACTATGCTGAACAAACCAGTATTTTAATTTTACATGCCTACAGAGCTAATTTCTGATTTGTACTGGTTTGCTTTCAGCATGGTTTTATATGAAATTATATAAACAGAACTTAATTCTCTCTAACTCATTATTTATGCAAGCATAAAAGATGTACCTGCAACATTATATACACTGCAATTCTGGTGGGATTTTGTTCCTATTGTAGACTACAGCAAAGCTCACAATAGGTATCAAATATATTTCAAGGGATATTATTAATTTCTAAATACTGCATAAGTGGAAATTATTTTTTAGAGTCAAAAGAAATCTAAGAATGAGACAGGTTATAAGAAAGTGAATCAAATTAACAGCTAGGACTAAACCTGAAGACTAATTCAACTTAAGATAGTATCAGAAAGAATTGCAAGGAATATCTAAACCCAGTGAATGAGCAACAACACTGTATATGAAGTTTAACTAAAGCAATCCTCAGCATATGACACTAAAATAAATATTCTAAATTACTGTAGCTCAAAATACCCAAGGGATTTCTGATGATAATTCAAGCCTTCAGCTTATTTCAAAAAGGCAAACAAGATGCAAACAAGCAACACTATGCATGATACAGAAAATCATATTATAAAGGTCAAATGAATTTCCTTTTGGACTACTACCGCTCTCAAAATAAAAATCTGCTCCAAATTACGAGACAAATTAAAGGAAGGGGTAAGAACAATTATGGGTATCTAAATATGCTCATATCTGGAGCTTTAGATCTTAGGCAAAAGAAATGTGAAAGTAATGAACCACAATTTTAAACAAGCTACACAAAGTCTCCTCAGGAACTTTTCTTCTTACTAGCTTAAGGAACTTGAAGATCTTAATTACTGAAATGACTAAAGTGTTAAGAACTATGAGTCTTCCTATAAGACAAATGATTCAGCAAGACAAAAAAAGAATAAGGACATATACATAATTAGCTATATGGAGATAATACTAAGATTTATAAAAGCAATGCTAAATATAGACTCATATTTCAAAAGCCTTCTTGCCTTCTCATAGATATTATTAATTGATGATACTCAACTAAGAGAGACAAATTATTTGTTATCTGCCTACCAACTGATAATATAATCCAAACTGAATGGCTAAAGCCACCTGACATTCCTGGATCATTTGAGGCTGGGTACCAGCATCTATGACATAACACACTGCATGAGCCTCAGTTCTGATCCAGTTTGGCTATACTAATATTCCTATATACAGACAAAACATGGACCATTTTTGACATTTAATTTTGCAAGCTCTGTGCAGAGCAGTCAGAGATGATATCTCAACAGCACAAATTGTTGGCAACACAGAAACCCCCTAACCATTGCTTCCTCACATTCTACATTCTCTTACAGAAGTTTTCTCACCCTTCTCTTTCACATACAGGTTTCAGATGCATTCACTGAACTTCACAACAACACATCATGTATTAATGGGATCCCTGATCTTGTCATCCATGAATGCGACTGGTAACTGAGCTTTGAAAAATTCAGTCTAAATATTCAACTTAAGTTTTGGTTTGGTTTTGTTAATTACCTTATTAATTACTATTGTTGCTTTCACATTAACAGGTCTGCCCTCGTATAAAAATACATGTCTGCATACTTCCAGAGGTTAGAAGGAATACTCCAGAAATCAAGTTCTTGAAAGCAGACATCATCTGTAAAATCAGCCTAAGCTACTGTGAATTTCAACAAATATTTTAAATCACCTTCCCTTCATCCACACAAAGCATCTTGCTCTTTTAAGCACAGCACTTGATCTTTGTCTCTCTGATAATACTGGGTCACCATATAGGACAGGGATCTTGGCATAACACACAAAGCTATACAGAGCTTGATCTGTTTAAAGGCATCTCTCTGTGGACATTGCTTCTTGGCCTCAGTCCCTGGAAGAACAATGGAAGGTGGCAGCTGTTACAGAAACAGATAGTTCCTTTTATGGAATTCTCTGCAGGAAAGTAGCTTCTGTCTATCTACCTTTTTCTGTGTAGACCTTCAGTTAAGGCAAAATAATGAAATGTAGGTGTTCTGTAATAGGGAGCTTTGGAGATTCTCACTATTCAGTTGAGAATATTAACAATTGTCCCGAGGACTCAGTTTCTGGAAGAAAAATCTCAACATTCTCTCCTAGTTCTAAATACATTTCTTACATTTAGATACACACTGTCATATTCATTCTGCATCAAGTGCAATAATGATTTTAAATCATATTTAAATTTTAATAATGATAATAAAGATTTTCTTCAAAATCTACAACTTCTCTGTCTGATTTAATCTTTGATTCAAGTGTAAACCTTAGGTTCATTTACTCAATTCTGAAAGTGGAAAAAAGCTACATATGCCTAAGCCTTCACTCAACAGCCATTTCCCCTGCTGGTTCATGAGTACCCAAGGACCTCTTTCCTGTGCAAATTTTTTAATACTGTCCTCTGTGACCTTTGGAGGCAGAGTCAACAGGGATTACAAACTGCTTTGCTAACAAAAATGATTAAATATTTTAGCAAGGCTGACAATGGACTCAGATGTTGTTACAGATTGTTTTGCAGGAAACCAAAGCAACTGTAAGTCTCTAGAGAAGTCTTGTTATCTTCTAAGTGTTGACCTTAGTTTCCTAATACATACCCTCTGAGCCCTTGTAAGCTTTACAGTGGAAGGATGTGACTTTTACAATTAAACAGAGACAGCTAAGTCAAGGACCAATCTGTCACTGCACATAGACAGTGCTATTATAAGTAGGGACTGAAAACAGGCATTCAATATTGATATTTTACTGTGATCAGCACTGCATGCTTGGCAGCAAGGTTTGAGGCTACCGAAAGACCAAAAAAGAATAACTCCTAGCAAAGGACGGTGTAAAGTATTGGAAGGTGAGGTTAATGTGTTTTACAGATAACCTGAAGTCTTCCCCAGCCTTGCAGACTGCTACTGCTAAGGTTAAAAGTATAAGATTTTATTGATACATAATGGTGTTTGAGCACTTCTACGGAAGAAACCTATCCATCAACACAGCATACAAAATTGTATGATCGAGTATGTAATAAAAAAATGGAACAGAAAATTGAAATATAAGATAGATTTAACATTATGATCTTTTATTCTCTACAGTGAAGGATGAAATTAACTATTCACACTGAAGTATATTTTGGTCAATCAGCATTCTTACATTATGAAACAGATCTAAAAAGGAATATCTCATCTAGAACACCAATTAAACCTGCACTCTGAAAAACACTATACACAGTATTCAAGATGGCACCAAAAAAAAAAGGTGAGTTTTACTTTTCAACTCTACCTTGTTAACCTCTTCAGTAGGAGGAAAATATCTGACAAATGTTTTGTTCTAACTTCTTATACTACTTTCTCTGATCTACTAGTTTAACCTTTGGTAAAATTCAGTCGGACTTCACAACAGTTAAAACCCTCTTCATGATCATCAAAATGTTCAACTGATAGGACTTAGAGACAAACTTACTGTTCAGTGGCTTCTGGGTATCTGCATTCCCTTCTCCTTCATATCCTGAGGGCTGATCTTCAACCTTAACAGTTGTCTTTTTTGACCTTGTCCTGTCATCTTCATCCTCACTATCTGCTGTGTAAAGACTTCGATCTGTAAATGGGCGTCTCTCATCTCTGTCTCACAAGAAAAAACATGTTATTCTTACAAACCTGAAGTAATTTTTTCCTTTCATTACATACAACACTCTCTAGAGATGCAGCACTAACGTTTTCTTATGCTCATATCTTCATTCCAAATTGCATGTATTCCCACTGTACAACCGTCATTTCCATAAAGATGTAAAGTTATACACCAGAATACTTCTAACAAGAATTACTTTAGTATATGGATACAAAACAACTGTTTCTACTTCGAAGTATTCCCTTTAGTACAAACCCAACTGATACACAGAATGGAATGCTCTAACAAAAGAACATGCATGGGCATCTCCTCCTCTTCACTCCAAAACCGTGGCTCCACTAGGGGACAGCAGACACAACAGACAACACATTCCTTCTGTATTGCTAATACGAATCTTACTGGTAAAAGGGAACTCGGAACTCCACTAACAGAAAATAAATGTTATTAACTATTAGCATGCTCCAGACCATAATGAATAACTAGGAAGAAGTTACAACAGTTACTCGGAAGAAGTACAACACTTTGTACCTAATTATTCTTCCATTTGACAGCAGAAGGCGAAGATCGTTGTCTTTTGTTCGCCATTCAGGTACTGTAGAAGATGGCTGAAAGGGCTTATTAAATCTCCCATTCAGTTTTGAGCTTGCAGTATCCTAGAGGAGTAAAACGAATGATGCTTATTATTTATTTTAATAAATTCAGTTGTTTTCCTGAACTCTAAAACCTTAAACTCAGTACCAGAATGGTTACCTTCCTGTTAACCAACTGAGGACAGATCAGACAGAACATACTGGGATGTAAAAAAAAGCACACAGCATCTCCTCCTTCCTTGAATCACCTATATTATCCCGAAGCATCTGAAATGTCACAACTTCACTATAATACTCATATGCTTCCTTTGAAGAACTAGCACTAGTCAGAACAAAGAAATACCAATAAAGACGGGCAAACTAAAAGCTGGGCTTGGACCTGATATGGTAACTCTGGGACTATGAATTAATAACCCAGAACTAATTTACAGGACAGTAAAACATCAATAGTAGAAAGTAACCTACCATAAGCAGAACTTTCTTAGCTCAAAGCAATTTGACCTGTATTCTCAAGCTGTCGTTGATACACAGATATGACAAAACAGGAACAAGTACAATAGTAATTTTTTTACAAGTCAATACTGATAGCGAACAACGTATTTCTACATGAAATGACAATGACTAATACTTCTGAAGTTTTTAATTAAAAAAAGTATTTGTACCAACGAGCAGCACAGGTTAACTATTTGTTGTAAATTTTATGTTCGGTTTGTCTTTGGGGACTAAATTAATGTCTTTTCTTCATGCCTTGTATCAACTGAAGGATCCCAATCAGTATTTTTCCACTATGACAGTGAATCCTGTCCCAACTAAATTTGTCATCATTTCTTATTGTCAGAAAGCTTAATCTCTTTCTTAAAGCTACTTGTTTCCATTCCCCCACTCTTTCTCCCATTTATGTTACTGTTATATGAAATAAGGTCACAAAACCAGAAAAAAAGAATTTTTCAAGAGACTACATTTCACTCCACAATACCTTTGCAATACAACCACAAAGTCCACAGCCCTACAAGGGAGATCAAAGGCAGTCTTAGGCTCACTGCTAGGGAAGCACAATTATACAGGATATAGAAACATGACTGAAAACAAGGCTAAACGAAGTACAGTAACCAATCTGAAAGAAACAGCTATCTAAAAATACACTGTGAGGCAGTCTAACTCAATGCCTCATCAAATTAAGGCTTTGCAAACTTCCTTCTCTTTACAAAGTGATTCAAAGCAGCACTTGGTAGCTACTGCAGTCCTAATTCAAAAACAATACTTGAAGTAGGTGGTGGATTCAGAGCACCTTCAGAACCAAAAGGCTGAAGGAACCTCTACCAAAAAAAAAAAACAAAAAGAGAAATTCCTGTCAGGAAAGCTCAAAAGAAAGAACCCAAAATCTAATTTATCAATGTCTCATGACGAAGAGTAGTAGCCTGTATTCTTAAGCATGTTAAAGGCTTTTCCCTTTCAACAGAGATTAGAAATCTACTCTGGTTTCATTTTTCTTGCAAAAAACTTAATACTTGCCTCCTCCCATGGTGACATCTCCAGCCTTTTCAGTACCTCCCTGGTGTGGAGTTCCAGGATGTCCAGATTAGAAGGAGTTTTGGTAGCATGGTCTCGCAGTTTCCTCACCCTTCGTCTGGAGTGGTGAGGGGAAGTTGTTTCGTGCAAAGACCGCGAAGTTGGACACACACCAAGAATTCCCTGAGTTTTAACTAGTTTGCTGTTTTCCTCCTTTAATTAAAAACACACATTTCAGAACAGTCTCAGCAGAATAAATCCACATATTATAGAGCTGCTACTTAATAATCTGATTAGATGTAAATCAGATAAATAAAATTGCTAGACCTTTTAGACAAGTACCACATATTACCTACGGATTTCATGCACAAAGCTTAATTCTACCACACCTTCTTCCCATTTGGGGCTTTTATACTCTCCCTATAGTAGTGCTTAACACCAAAAGTTACCACCAAAACACAAGGCTTTATTTGTGAAGGCAGCATAGGGTAGACATGTACTACACACAGAAGAACACATTTTTCTTCTTTCCCCATGCAAATATAAGAATTTTTCAAGAATCATTAGCCACTAAGGATTAAAGGAGCAGAACATAAAGGGGGGAAAAAAGAAAGAAAAAAGCCCACCGGCTATGTAACAAATAGCAACAAAACATTAAAACAACAACAACAAAAAAGAGCAAAAGAGATGACAACTGGACCAGAACTAACAAACAAGAGGACAGAATGAAATGTGAACAAGATTTCAAACTAAACTTTTTCACAACGTATTCATAGTAATTGCTGTAAGTAGCTATAAGTGAGAACATTTTAGAAATACTGACCTACAAATAATTTCAGCATTAAAAATTTTATTTTTTAAAAGAACACATAAACACCCCTTTATACATTTTCTTTACCTGAAATACATATAGCTTAGTACTGCAAACACTTTTTCATCTTGTACAATTACATAGAAGTTAAATAAAGTGAAAGGTAATTGTGGTCAATCGGAAGCATAACTACTATGGAATTCCCTGATTCAAATATTATTTTTTTCCTTCAGTCTTAAGCAGGATTACCTCTGTTCTTACCTCCACAGAACGAATCACTTTTGAGAGCTCTTTTATGAGATGCCCAGGCCTAATGTTGTCTGGAATTTCAAAGGCATGTTCTGTTACAAGCTGTACACAAAGGGGGAAGAAAATACAATTAACATTTTCAGGTAAGAGCAGAAATAATATTAAATAATTAAAGAAATTTAAAAATCTATAGGGGAGAAAATTTAAAGGGAAAAAAACAGATTAATTTATATAACAATGACTACAAACTGCCAGGAGAGATATACACACTGAAGCTTCCAGTCAAAGTTTTAGAAGGCAGAAGGTATATCCTAATGTCTCCAAGAATCCAAAGAAAGGGTAATATAAAGCCATTTTGGCAACCACTTAAATTTTTTTCTCCCTTCTGTAATCAGCTTCTTTTTCTTCTGTTAGCATGGTCAGTATGCAGCCACACTTCAGAAACTCTATCATGACCATCAAAACAGCTACAGACTAAGGGAATTTCAATATGGCAAAAATTTAATCTAAAAAGCAAATCACAAATAGCTATCAGTAACCAACATGCAGAGTTTTAGACATCTGCCTCACATTTCACTTTTTAAAAAATAACCCTCTTTGCTTATTTAGAATCTGGTAGGTTGGAGAAAGTAATTAAAAAAACAACATCCCCTATAAAAAATTTAGGAAGCTGTAACAGTTTATCCTCTTTAATCCCCTGAAACAGTACCAGAGATAGAATTCCTATAAATAGATATCATCAATCTGAGTAAGTCCAAACTCTAGAGTTAGATCTAGTAAAAAATATGTTTAGTGTTTTGAATGTACAGATTAAATGTGCCAAAAAATATTCTTAGTTAGAATTAAAGACAAAACTGCACTGACACACAGACCAGAATTACTGACATGAATCCTGGTATACCCTTAATTGACTATTTAAATAAAAAAATATTCCACAGTTTCAGCTACCCACACTTCAAAATGAGATTCAGTAGCAAAATTATTGCTAGAAGCAATTTCATGCTGCATGTGCATTTATTTCATAGACCCTGGCTTTCCTGTTATCAAGAAAACAAATCCTCTCCCCCCCAAAAAAACCCAACATGGATGTATAGCCATGACACAACCATTCATATCAGTGCCACTAATTTTACAGGAAAGACTAAATCAACTGCTATTATTTACTACCATTCATTCTTTGAAAGCATCACCTCTACTTATTCACACTTGGGAACATGCCATCCATGCCACTAAACTGTGTAATTTTTCCATCAATTTCCTTGTCATTTTAGGACCACTCAGCCCTTTTTATTTAGGGACCTCACTCTCCCAGAAGCATTCCTGTCCATGAAGACTTCAAGAGGAAATGACCCATACTATCCCAGAATACTAACTCCAAACTTTCCCTGGTTTAAAACCACTGAAAAGCCTTCCTAAAGCAAACATATTTTATATCAGAAGTATGTTATTTTGCTGGTACGATTTACAGTAACTCTTTAAGCAAAGTAAGTTCCATTGACAAGCTCACTTGTTTCCCACTATAAAAGGTATCTATTTACACCAAAGCTTTCTCAGTTAAGCTGTGGCAGAGAGATTGTTAAAAAAATAAAAAATATATCCACGTATGCAAACAAATTCAAAAGGATTTACAACCTAACAGCCTAACAGAGGAAAGGATGGGAAGGAAATATGAATACCTACAAATGCCATGTCTGAAAAACTATTATCATAATGAAGTAACTTGGTTTTGAGTTGCCTCCTGTGTCTCAAAACACACTGCCTTTTGGAAAGGAAACAAGCAATCCTTCAGACTGAAGAATTCTCTCACATTAGGGAGAACATTAGCAACAAAATGGCCAAAGTATGCCAGACATAAATTGCAGGTAAAGAAAACAATAAAAATTAAAAACTGAGGCCCATGGTTCATTCAAGATCTTCAAGAAATTATTTTGTAAATGTTGGATATGTTGGAGGAAAATGAAATATGTCTTAGATCAAGAGATGCAGGTAAAAAAAAGTACTGGTAGGAAAATTAGTCCACCCATCTTTGGTAACTAGCATCACAATGATTTATATCAATACTTAGAATACAGACACAAAAATGTCTTAGATCAAGAGATGCAGGTAAAAAAAAGTACTGGTAGGAAAATTAGTCCACCCATCTTTGGTAACTAGCATCACAATGATTTATATCAATACTTAGAATACAGACACAAAAATGACGATAAAATAAAAATAAGAAACACCACATCCCTCTCTCCTTTTAAAAAAAAAATCTTTTACAACGGCTATTAATGTTTTTTTAAAAAACACAGAGAAAATGCCTCAAATAATCTTACTGGTACATGACAAACATCTGAAAAATTGAATCTGAGACCTGTTGCTTATGCAAGCTGGAAGGAAGCCAGAGCTACAATCCAAGAGCACAGATTAGTGGGTAGGTCATCATAGTTATTGTATGTATCAACTAACCTGCAGACTCATGATCTGCACTAAAGTAAGCAAAGGCTATGTACATTGATAAAAGCCTTGCACAAACTGAATTCAGGAAAGGAAAACTTAAATAATTTTTATAGCAGTCAACCTTTATTCACAGGATATTGTAATTTTTGGTAGTCTTTAAAAACTGCAGAAATTAAGATCCTGCTGCCCTGCAGGAACTGATGAATTTGAAATATTCCAGCAAAAAATTAAAGTAATTCACTAAGATAATCCACACGTCTCGAAAAGACTTACTCCATTATATGCACATGAAACCTCCTCAGTAGCCTGCTCATTTGTGGAATAATCTTCAGTCATTTCTTTTCAGAATGTGTCTGAAATCCCCAGCCTGAGTAGGTCATACAGCAACATAAAAAGCTCTACCTGCCTTTAGCTGCATACAACTACCATCCATCCCATCACACACATGGCCTGCTGCAAGGAAAAGATCCCCTAACCTATGAAACTGTAACTAGGAAAGAGGACTGCAAGGTACAAACATGGTAGATGGCTGACAGCAAACAACGCTGTGACCAGATCACTGATGATGTGCAGTTTCTTCACATCCTAAAATGTCTGTTCAGCCAGTGGTTTGTCACAGGTCTCACTAATAAGCATTCAAAATTCAGAGCATGCAATTAATTTATTTTCCTCACAGAAATGTTGGAAACATACCACATTGTACACGGATTAATCAAACTACTTAATGAGCTCCTAGACAGTACACAAATGCTACAATACTATGTGACAACAATCAGTCAAAGAGGAGTGCCAATCTAGTTTCAAAATAAAATATGGATTTATAGAGACTATGTTTGATCTCAGTTATCAGCTGCCTGATTACTTAGTTCACTTATTATCCAAGCCAGAGATGCAGAAATAGCTTGGATTCACACATGGTTTAACAGCTTAGGCAAAATACCCTGTAAACACTGCTACACTACTTACTAGCTAGCTTTGACCCACAATGGCACAGACACTGGAGAACCAACTCAGAGGTGTCAAAGGCCAAAGGTTCACCTGGAATCTGTAATGCTACACTGGCTAGAAACCAGCTGATTCCACACAGAATAATCACCTCTGTAGATGCACCCTGTCTTTAGTTCCACACAGCTCATGATGTTGGATGCAGCACTGTGCAAATTTAATACCTGTCGCATAGTAAGTTCTCATAAAAGAACTTGTGAGCAAAAATACCAAACAGAACTCCAAGATTCAGTTCAAGTCAGCATGGCCACCAACAAACTACAACCATTAAGTTCAGTCAGAACCAAACTGTCTGTCACTGAATAGCACTTCCCAGAAGCACAGGTTCCAAAAGGGATTATTAGCTCAGGCACACAAAAAAACACAAGGAATTTGGCCAGATCCAGTGCTGTGCCAAAAATAAATAAGCTTTCCTACAGAGCACCATCAAAGCCAGCATAGACAACAGACTAACATAGACAACACATTAATGATTTTACAAGACTCAGACAATGTTCTGCAGGGACAGTACTCAACCAAATAATAACACATGCAAATCTAAACCAACTGTTCAGCAATACAGGTGTACCTGAAATGTGCCCTCAAAAGCACTAACATGAACAGAAAATGCTAAATATCAGGGCATTTCATCCTTCCACTGCCTCCGATCAAGTATATAAACAGGTTTGTTAGAAAAAAAAGCCCCACATTATCAGCTTATCATTAACATTCTTATCCCATCCTGAGGTGAAGCAAGATTCTGCTTCTACCAGCTACCATACAGAAGCTTAATAATTGGTCTGAAAAGACCTTATTAGCATCATGGAATATAATTTGTCATTATGATTCTTCTCCAGATCATCAGCAGTACATACTCTCCATAGTCTCTCTTCCATAGTCCTAACTTTTTCCATAGTGGATGCAAGTAATCTTAAACTTTTAGAAGGGTGCACAGACCTTCAATTAATTCTAAATCAAAACAGAACTCAAAGTAGCAAAGAAAATCACTTATACTTACTTCTTTTTTCATCCATGATTTTAAAGCAGTAAGTAAAGCCTTCACTCCTTGCACTAAATAGCTTGGAGGTTGGAAACCATCTTCCCTCAGTTCTACAAAGGATACAAATACAAGTTAAGAATAACACTTAACAGTGAAAACAATACAATGATATCTGCCCTTCAGCCAAAGTTGCCATTATCCAACAGCACAAAAGAGGCAAAACTGTGCAAGCAAATGAAACATGACATCCTGTATTTGTGTATATACTGTAACAAAAATACCAACCTAAACCTAAAATTATTTTATGTAAAGTCTTTTTTTTATTATTATTCTTTAGTGAATATGGAATAATTTAAAACATACTAAAGGTCAGCTAGAACAAAACAGATTGAAATACAGAACAACAGAAAACATATTTAGCAACCTGATCTAGCAGGTGTCCCAGCCCATGTAAGGGGGTTGGAACTAGATGATCAAGGTCCCTTCCAACCCTACCCATTCTATGCTTCTGTGATATTTGAAGAAAGAAATCACCTCTATAGCATTCAGAAACATTTTAGCCAAAGGGGACCAGCAGGATGTGGGATGTATCTAAGTTAGAATTCTTATTGCTTATTCTCATACATATAGCAAATGGTTCAAGCTAGCACACTTTCACTCCCCAAACATTTGTCACCCTTCAAATTATCGCTATTCTCCTTCACACAGTTTACACTATTTTTCCTCCCAAAATCAATGGAGGTGGGAGTAGAAATCACTGCTACAGAAGCTGCTTTTCTTAGGAAACCTCGTGCTCCCATGTGATCGCACTTCCTTTCAGTTTTCTCTTTTCCTTCATGGGTAAAAAAGAAAGGAAAAGACAAATCCTCCATAAAAAGTCAGAAGTAGATTGCAACCTCCATGTTCCTGACATATATTTCCACTTGTCAATAGCAAAATGAATCAACATCAAACTCATTTTATTTACTTGAAAGAATACACTAGTAGAACACCTTACATAAACAGATGGGTTTATACATCATAGCATTTTTCTGCAACAAAGTATTTGCTAAGCCATAGAGAATATCCTTCATAGCCACCCCCTAGGATACAAGTCCCCATAGGCTCCTTGCCTATGTACCCAAGGATTCATGGGATAAAAAGGGGAGAGGAATGTAAGGGGAAACAGGCATGGGACATGACACACAGTTAGCTATAATATTTAGAAACATACATCCCACTGATTTTTCAGCACAAATACAGCTCATGGGTCTTCTGACAAGTTTGTAAAATTTAACCACACAGGTGTGGCATCAACCAAAGCAAACTTTCAAGAAGAAAATACTGTTTTGCACGGGAAAATTTTTTGCAAGTTTGTTCTATTTGACAAGATTTCTCCGTTGCTTTAGTTTCATCTAGAAAATGTAAACATTTATTTAGGGAAAAAAGGGTTGTTCAATGACTTAATTTGCTGAAAGACGACTGTTTTCATTTTTAAAAAGGTTAAACGAGATTCTGATCTCTTCCAAAACAGAATCTGAATTCAGCAGCTTCTTCTGAAAGTTTCTCTCCTTTGAAATATTTAGTTTCGAATATGACATTCACTATTATGATTAAATGGCAAAGGTAGAGAGCAAAATATCCAAGGAGAAGAAGGTGAAGTCAGACAGGCATACCCTCAAGTCCAGTTATACACAGGCACGGATACAGACTTACAGGACTAGATGGGGAAGTTTGGGAAGGGGAAACAACTGTCAAGAACAAGAAGCAGGTTAGATGTCTATTGATAAGCACTGATATTAATTATTTAACACAGCTCCTAAGAACTGATGCATCCTTCCTACAAAAGCCCTCACAGACACCCTCACCTTTTCATAACAAAGAGCAGAAGACAACATGTAGTTTGACTGAAAAGGTCAAAGAAAATGTTAAAAATGGAAGAAAACTTCTTCAATCAGCTGTGAAGCCAAAACAAAACCCACGAATAGATGTCAGTGGGATCCTTTAGAGTTAGTTGTTGACAAAGAAAGAAAGGCTGCCAAAGGGCACTCACAGATCATAACTGATATGGAAGAAGCACGAGTGAAAAACTGTTAACACTGAATTAAGTTTCTTATCTAACCTAAAAAGGTCTTTTCAGATAATGGCAACTTAACCAATTTGCCTAGCAGTACAGTTGCACTATGCCAGGCTCTTAGATACTCTGTCCTGACAATCTACACTATTTTCATTGATCAGAAACATCATCAGCATTGGATGAAAAACGCCAACAAAATAGTTCAAAGGTTGCAGGAATGTGCTACAAAGTATTAAGTACAGGCATCGCCAAGTGCACTGAGATTTCTGCTCTGCCCAAGTTACCCTGGAAACCTTTGATTATAAAGGTACCTTCCAGAAAGATAATTTGCTAAACCCAAGAACTGCTGGATCTAGTACTGTCGAGGTACAGCATTCACTAAATTCTGGTTTAAAATAATGTGACTCTTCCAAGAAAAGGAATTAAACTCTCTTTTTCCAACTTAAAATGTTCCCTGTCTTCAAACAACAGCAGTATAACATTCTCCATTATGAAGAGGGTGTGAGGGGACACATATATGTAAATTTTTTAAAACAAAACAAGGATTACCTTTCAATGTTTCCAGTAAGTTTTTGGCCACAAACCAACAGATGGCTTCAAAGAAAGGAAATTTGAAAAGATCTGGGGTTTTTAGCCTCTTCTCCATTTCATAACACCTGCATAAACAGAAACACCACAAAATATGAGTATTTTAATTATCAAATGCATTGTTCAACTATGTAATAATTCAAATTGACACAATGTCCAAAATAAAATAAAATAACCACGGCCATGATAAATAAAAGAAGTATTACATGGTTAAATTCCAACAAGACCACAGACAAAATTGAACTCTGGTCTCATCCAGGCTCTGACCTTAGCAAGTTTGACTGCGGCACTTCTAAGAATAAAGTTGGACTTCATAAAACTAGGATACAAACCCAATGTGTGATCTTTTAACAGATGGAATTTTATCAGGATTCCACTGTAATAAATAAAAACAATATGTTTAGAAGACAGCTCCACATCTTGGACAAAAACTAAATACAGCTGCCCTTAGAGCAATGCTGACTTGAGGACGCTCATTTCAACTCAGTGCTGCACACCTGGGATTGCCCAGTGTTGGTTTACTCAGACTTATCTCCACAGAAGATCTTTTTTTTTCCCTTTTATTCACTTTAATTCTCGGATACCCCTCATTTGGCTTTTGAAACAAGCTTTGCAGAAGTGAAACAAGAGTATGTGCTTCATACAGGCTAACTGAAAATGCCACTAGCATCTGTTCGAGAGCCTGTACTGATTTGATCCTGGTTAAGAGCATAAAGAAAAATATCTATTAAAAATATCCTACTTACTTAAGCAATAGTATAGAAAGGAGCTAAGACTAACCTGAGCTGCATGCCAATATTGAGGTTGTGCAAAAAGTTTCCTCCAAAAGCCATACAATCCTGAGATGTGAGCACAGCGTGAATCCAGCCTGAAATTACAAGATTCTGAAACTTAGTACACACACATAAATTAGTCTAAAAAGTATCCTGGACCACATATGTAAGTTAAAAAGCTGTTCCTGGAAACAAAAAAAGCAAACAAATTTGTGTTCTGTGCTAGGAAGAAGTAATTTAAATTTTAACGACATGCAAATTACAGTGTTTCAGAAATCTAGTAGAACTTGAGTTTTCTGAAGGACTTAAGATTAAGACATTTTCAATGGACAGCAGGGTTAGGGAATGCAAGACCACTGGTGATTTTTAAAGTACAAATTCCCAAAAGTTTTCCCTCCAAACAATAAAAATAAGTAGGGTCAGGAGAGGAAAAAGCATACTAAACAAAAGATAAAGTAATAAAAATAGAATAGAAATTACATTATACTACTTTCAATATTTACATGTTGCTTACAGTAATTGGCCTGCTTTATGAAAGTCATTTGCCAATACTGAAATTTCTCAAATAGGAATTCAGAAGTAGTTCTATTAATTATTCTAAATACAGTCACACTAATTCCAGTGAAACTGTGATCAATTTAAAACCTAGTCTAGGCACTTCAACTATAAAGAATTGTTACATAATTGAAATACTGTCCTTGTGAACACCAATATTCAACATGGCAAAGCACAGCCAACATTATGCTATCAATACAGTACACAAAAGAACATTTGATATTAGCTTCCCAATTAAAACCAGTTATATTTAAAATTTATACAGTGCAGCTTAATGTAAATTAATTACAAATAGAATTTCTTTCTTCAAGATTTTTGTTCTGATTTTGCATGCATACACGTGATCTGTTATGAAAAGATGAGTTGGCTCCATATTTGCAGATTACTTCATGGTTTGACTGAGCGTAGGCAAATAGTACAAACATAGAAGTTCCCCAATTGGAGGCAAGGGCAGACCAAATCACAAGCAACTAGACACTGCAAACTACCATTAAATCAATGCCCTAACTCAGTTGAGAACAACCAGTTCTAGTTGTCATGTTCCCACACATAAAAAGACCCAAAACCTACCAGCTATTCTGACTAAGCAACATGCCCACTATGAAGCCTGGGAAGGAAGGAAGGGACAGAATGGTGAATGAGAGATCATAGAATACAATGGCATATGCAACATAGGGGTTTTTTAAATTAAATTACACAGGTTTACACATGTTCTTTGAGAAGTGCAGTGAAACGAAGATTGTCTTGTATTACCAGCTGCATTTTGCATTTGGTAATGTGGTTTCCATTTTTCACTCTAATCATCATCATCACAGTAGATTAATACCTCTGACTCTCCAAGGAATGTGTGTATTTCAAGCCCTTAAACACACATCTCCCCATACACTGACAAAAGTGACAACAAAACCTCCTCACTGTTGCATCAACAAGGACTTTCACAGCATACTTATACCAATTAAAGGATGTGGGTTTTTTACATTCCTACTCCCTATTTTTATGCCATAGTTTTGATCAAGTGCTATGTAACAAAGCAAGAATATTTGGGGTATAATAATATGCATGTGATATTTTTAATAATATTTAAATAACTCTCAAGAGCCTACAAGCAGGTGCTATTCATCTACCTGCAAGATTAATTTAAAACCAGAATTATATTGTGAACATATTCAGAGATTATAAAATAATTACAACATCCACTAGCATCAACAGCAAAAGTGTTTTTCAGTAGAGATCAGGGTTTTTATAAAGCCTTTAATCAGTCTTACAGAATTTCCCATTTTGAACAACACGTGTCTTGAAATCTGCTTTAATTTACTGGTTCTTATAATTGAACTCCATCATGTGTATATGAGGTATGTATGTATGTGTGTGTCTACACACACATGTATACACACATTTACATTAAAAAGTACCATTTGATGCCTATACACACACAAATACATGTATACATTAGAAATTATTACTGTTTTCTTTTTGGTCCCATTACATCTGGTCCCAGTGAGAGCTCAGATTCAGCTGACTACTGGGAAGTATTAATTATTAATTAAAGACCTGTGGGTCACAATAAAGTTCTCATTTTGTAATTCTGAATTCTTTGTTTATAGCTGTATAAATTGACACTCGGAAAAAATGGAAAAATTAGTATAATCTCTTGTCAATAATAAAGGGTTTTTAAAAAAAAACTCTGTTCAGGAACACTAAATACATATATAGTTCCTTACCATGTAATATTTATTCTGAACAAGCCATGAACTAGAACTGTGAACACTAACTCCCACTGTCAGAAAACTGAGTTATGAGAAAAATGTAGTAGTCTACAAAGTTAATGACAGAAGACAGTACTGAGCATAATCAAGGCATATTCCAAAAGTAGAATTGTACATCATTTTTCTTTTGTGTGCATTTAAAGCTTCTTTGCAGAAAAAAAAAGGGAACATTATCCAGTACTAATCTTTAATAATAAAATAAAATGTATTTATATGGATGGGCTAGATAAGTGAAAATACAATAAATCAACTGGCACTCACTTTATTGGCAAAATATTTATTAACAACTTCTAACTTCATGGTAACCTAGGGGTTGGGGCATTTTGGTTTTTTGCAGGATTTTTCTGTGCTTTTTAAAATCCATAAACAAATTTGCCTAGGTGTTTCTTAGAAATGTCCTCCAATGTAGCAGATGGTATTAGGTAGCTTCTACAAATGATATTCTCAAAGAAAATCAGAAAACACTATACCTCTGCATCATTTTTAAAGAAAAATGTGGAAATGAATTTATTAATTACAGTTTCATAAATTTTATATATAAATATCCTTTCTACAATTGAAATCATATGTCAATTTCTTTTACTAAAAATAATTCTTCTATTTTACTTAGGGACACTTTCATTTTGATTCAGTCTCCACCACAGTTTAGATTTCCTGCTGACCAAAAACAAAAAATGGAAAAAAAAAACCAAAACAAAACCCAGCTTTTATTTGTAATCCTCTAGTCTACAACATAAGTTTACATGATGTTTTGGTAATATTTTTGCCTAACAATATTCGAAAGCTGTAAACCAAAATTGTATTATAAAATTAAGATAAGAATTCAGTCTGTATATCTATCAAATGGTGAACAGTGCATGTTCTATGAATTGAAACCATTTCCGATATCCAAATTATGCTCTTATTTGTTGTCATATAATTGGGTAACAAACCCCTTCTCCTTCCCTGATATTACCATCAGGTCATCTGAAAGGATAATTACTTACTTCAAAAATTTAAAATTCTACACTTGTTACTATTCTTTCTTATCCAAAATTTTAGAAGAAACAAAATATTGATATCGCAATCATGGGTGATTAAATATGCAAAGTCCTAGCAAAAAGGGTAAAATCTTACCTGTTGGAACAAATAAAGTATGTCCTTGCTTCACAACACATTTGTAACATTTGTCAACCTTGTCCCCAAAATACACTTCACTCTGGGTGACAGATGAACTCCAAGACTCGTACAGAGCTAAATTTTCATCAGTGGGCTTGATCAAATAGAATATCTTCTCACCCTATTAAATAACAACCAAAAAATCAAATAAATAAATGAATGCCTTTGTGGAATTATTCCTGCTAAAGATGCAGACTGATCCAAATGCTAAGTATTCCCTATTTCCACTAAAGAATGTTGGCATTTCCTAGTGATAATATTTCACAACTGCAATCCACCAGAAGGTTAGTACAACCACCAGCTGGTGTCTTGCAATGTAAAAGAAGCAAACAAACCAAGCAAAACTCTTCATTGAAGTATAAGAAATTCCAGCTTTTATAAGCCATTTCTGTATATGTGCACACAAGACAAATGAGAAAATATGACGAAACCACTTTGCCTCTTTTACAATGTATCCATGGTCAAAATTTGAGAGAACACAAAGTTGAGTATGTCAATGACTTCCATTGAATTAATTTTTCATAATAAAATCTCACTGTATTACCTACCACTCTACTAAAATGACCAAACAATTAAAATTTAAAACAAACTCAGCAACAGCATGCTAAAATAAAAGCATAAAAATGCAACATTGACCATAAGTAATTTATTTTCAAAGTCCTTCCTTGGTTTTTAAAGCACGAAATGTCACACAGGTGCTAATGCTATAGCAGAAAAGTATAGACACTGAATAGATTTTGTTTCACAGAGTCATAAATCAAGAAGTCTTCATACCCAGAGAACATGGTACCAAACTGATGTTCCTCCAAAATCGATATGAAAATCAGTGTAGCTGTCCTGGACACCCATCAAGCAATACTTCTGAACAAAAGGCTTAGGGAAGACAGAATCATCTGGCCAGTAATTTTCCACCCATGAAAGCTTTCTGGCAATATCTGGTACTTCCACTAATTCAGACATCCTTTTAAAAACAAACAAACAAACAAACAAGATCCATAAATATAATCAAGAGTAGGCGTACTTCTGTTTAAACGACAGCTTCAAATTTTTCTTTGCTACAGTTATTACTTATGAATAAATTAAAATATTCCATACCTGGAATACATCACAGTAGTGGTCTACATAAAATAAACAGCCTCCTTATTTCTCACTACAGACACAATATTCCTACACATGCTGTTCAACTTAGTGAAAACCACTTCCTACATTGAATAAGCTTAAGTCAGTACTCACTTTGTGTCTGAGAATTCCAGGCTGATCACATTCAATACTTTTGGTCGATCAGGATTTGTGAAATACTTAATATAATTATGGAGCTTCATTTTGCTGTCTGCTTGTCTTGCTACATCTATTACATCTATCACTTTGTCACCACCTGTGAAAAACAGGATAACTTTCTTAAGCCTATCACAGAAAAACACAGCAAATTAAGCTGTTTAAGAGAAACTTTTCTTTTTTCCCAGGCTTTACCAAAACATTTCTGGACAAACTCTACTACTATCAGTCTTCTCTTAGAACAGACACAGATCAATACAAACCAACTTTTTATTAGGTAAAACTTTAATTGCTATAATCAGCTAAGGACAGAACTGAAAACACTCTAAAAATAAATCCTCTTTCCTGTGGTTAACCAAAAAGAAAAAGAGTGGTATAGAATGACTGTAACTGTTGGGCTTGGGTTTTTTATTTGTTTTTTTTAAAGAACTGGATTTGTGGCTGCAATTGGAAAGACTAGCATAGAGAAAGTTATGAAAGCAGATCTATTCCTCACTCTACTATTAGTCATCACCACAGCCCTTGAATATTTAACACAAGGATCACTGTGAATTCTTTACAAACAATAAATCCTGCTGCTCACAGCTTGCAATTCTTAGCAAACTACACTGAACTTGTGTCATATGCTTATGCACAAGTTTTTTACATTAAAAGTAAAATAAGTTTTTTTACATTTAAAACTATGCATGCACTCTTTCACAAACATTCTACAAGCCCACCCTCATCCTCTTCATATACGTGCATAACTTCTATGCACAGAGTAATTTCACAGAATAATTGTCATGAGTATGCTTCATTTCTGAAGACTGGTTTACGTATCACTTACTTATTGTAAAACAAGACAACCAAAAACAGAAAGGAAAAAAAAACCACCACCACACACCAGAAAACCCATAGCTTTAATTTTACTTTGGCAGTCTGCAATTTAGAATATATATTTAGCACCTGGAACCTCTCATAATCATGCAAATATTTATTTTAATTTACAGACAGGATCATTTGCAAGTACTGTAGACTGCCTCTTACCTACATAACGTTCCACATCTAAAACTGAGAAAGTTGGCGGAGGAAGTCTGAGCCCCAGACCATCTAATTTAGGAACCATAATGGGAACATCAAACCCATGTTTCTCCAAGTATCTTTGTGTCAGCTGGCTTCCATGCATTTTCAAAATTACTTCATCAGCACTGGTGGAAAGAAATAATGGAGTATTAGCAGGAAAACACCTTCCAAGTACAAATGAAAAAAAAAAGGTCACAGTTTTTGGGAGGACAGATAGGAATGGATACATTTGAATTAAAAAGAAGTGCATCCAGTACTATTATATTGGGCTAACTAAAAGACAAAGTATATTACCTGAACCAGCAAGGAAACATTTACTGTCATGTGTCATCTAGGAATTCAGGGTCTTCATATATGACTGAACACAGTCATTTAAGAAATGGAGAAAAGCAATTCTCAGAGAAGGCATTAAAATACATTTTGGTAACAACAATAACAAACTCCTTTAAAGAACCGTAATTCATTACGTTTCAGTGAGATAGCTAAGCACAGAGAGCTCAGGTTGAAAACATGACTGTATCTCTCCACTGTTTCCTAAAGCATGTGGGAATGAATACACTATCCATTTATATAAATGTTCTGTTATTTGGAATGACACTGAGGAATACTGCTGGAACAGAGGAAGAGAGACAATATTCTGACAGTTCAAGCACACGGAAGAGAAAAAACACCCTATGACTCATGTTAACTCCCCTACAAAAAGCAGCACACAAACCCTTGAAAACTCAAAAACCACCACCCTGTAGCAGTCCCAACAGACAACGTATCCCAGATGCAAAACTCAACAGAGGAAGCTACTGCATGAAGAGGCAGGGACTGGAGGCAGGGAGTGAGGAAATTCTAAAGGAGGAGTAAGTAATCCTTGACCTTTATTTTGTGAAGACAAATGCTATTTCCTGCCCTCCCTCCCTCGGGACACACTCAGATGACAATGTTTCTGGGTTTTTTTCACTGAAATGTGTAAGTAAGCTTCTTACCTTGGAAAAGAGCGAGCCCGCAGCTGTTTAACAAAGGTCCTTGTTCCAGCCTGCACTGGTTTGGAACCATCATCCAACTCTGTGTAGTCATGCCTGTGCCAGTTCCTCCTCTTCTTCACTACAAGTTTCAGAAGGATTAAACTTTTCATTAGTTAAACAGATGTCTCAGATTAGCAGTCATCCCATCAGTGAGCCAGATACGCCTCAATCACATTACTATAATTACCAAACCTGACTGTTTATGCAGGTGACATTCTACCTATTTGAAATAAATGAAATCTTCAGGACACCTGACAGTAATCCTCCTTATTTCCTAAGGCTCATACTTTTACTTTTTTTTTTTTAATAAACAGAAGAATCACACCTCTTGAAGATCCACAGATTTCATTTTCTATACAAACAGAATTAACAGGACCCAATCCCAGTGTGCTATCTCACCATATGAGTACATCCATATCTAGTCTGATAATATTACTACTCACTACCATATGCTGTTTGAAACCTGAACACCTTTCTTTATCCACTGCCTATGTCTCTACAACAGTTTTTGGCGTAAGCTGGTTTTGGGCAGATGTGATGTTTACCATGCAACCACAATACATGTAACAAAAGCACTGCATCCCAAAACAATCAGCTTCTGAGTTATCTGAAGGTTGAATGCACTGTTACATACCAGAAATAAAGAACAAAGGATAAATTAATGGTCTATTACAACTCTGGGAATCTGAAACTGGTAGTTTAATAGCAACTAAATTGCATTTTTAACAGTTTCCTGCAATTAAATGGGCCAAGGAAAATGAAAAACTGCACATTCTCATAAAACACCGTTGTGTGGGTCTCCACGTTACAAAGGACAGACACAAAAATGAGAAAAAAACTATTTTCATAGAAGAGTTTGGGTTGAAAGGGACCTTTGAAGATCACCTTGTTCAACCCCCCTGACATGGCCATAAACATCTCTCACTAAACCTGGTGACTCAAAGCCCCATCCAACCTGGCCTTGAACACACCCAGGGAGGGGGCAGCCACTGCTTCTCCGGGCAACCTGTGCCAGTGTCTCACCACTCTCATTGTAAAAAAATCTTATATTCCATCTAAACCTACTCTCTATCATGTTAAAACCTTGTTCTGCCACTATAGGCCTCAGCAAGAAGTAGCCTTCTTTCTTCCAAGCCTTTTATATATCTTGAATGGTTGTGTTTTTGAACTCTGTAAGCTGTATGCAGCCTCTCCATTTGAATTTTTTGGCCTTAAGTGAAGGAGAAGAATCTTATGACATTTATGGTGAGTTTACTGCCTGTGTCCAGATTTCCATAATTTCATAACAAATTCTTCCATAACAGATATTTCTAGAATCTTCATCAACAACTCATTTTGTATCCATTTATAAAGAACACACAATTACTGCTTTGAAAGGAAGCCCTCAGTTGTATCATCTATATGTTTTGTTAGCAAAATGCTCTTGTCCTCAAATACTCAACAGTCTAAGAAGCCCTAATATATTCCCAGCAAGTGCCTTGGCAAAAAGGACCACCATCTCATCACCTGGGAACCAATCTCCAACAGTTCTGTTGACAAACCAGCATGTAATTTACCACACTAAGAAACAAATTAAAGGTATGGTAATTTTCAGGCTGCATTTCAGCTCTTCCTAGAAAAGCCAAACTCTGCTCCACAGCATTAAATACTTGCTACTGGAAGACTGCCCCAGCAAGATTTACTAAGACCAAATCTATAATCTAACCACTAATACTAAGCATAAATGTAGTTATATCTGCTGAGGAAATATAGAAGAAGGAAAAGCTACTGTTACTTTTCAAGACAAATCGTGTTTTGCAGATGTATTTGAAACAGTCTGCAATGCAAATCTGACACCCAGCTAAACAGCTGTATTAATATAAATTTGAATTTCATGGAAGAGCTCATCCTGAAGTTTTCTAAAATGGCAATGCATCCAAAATCTAGCAATACTGAAAATACAGCTAACAGTAGCAGGAAACCAAGGATTTAAGAGGGGAAAAAATATTTTCTAAAAAGAAAAGAAGAAAAGCTGCTTCTCAAAAAAAACCCCTAAACAGTTGGTCATATAAGAATGACTGACACCTTATAGCTATTACACATAAAAGGTAACTATTCCAATTGATAAGCTGTTTCCTGCAGACATGACAAAATTTATCATTTAGAAGATATTTAAGAGAATAAACTGACATTTACAGCTAATTGCTAACCTGAAAACCAGTACTGAGTTTAAGAGCCTGCTTAATGAGCCAACCATCCAAATACAGTAAAACTTTGTAAATAATGAAGCCAGGTTTGTTAAGTTTGCAAAGCTATTTCCTCAGTCATAAATAATAGCACAAAAATTAGTGGCTAATACAAATTCACAGCAAAGCAGTTTCTCGTGAATTCTCTGCTGTTAAAACAGCTCATTAAAACTGTAAGATGATACAGCTGCTAAAGAGCTGCATTCTGTGCTTACAGTGCAGAACCACCTTTATAAATCTGTCTTTCCAACATTTAAAAATCACAAATTAAAGTAATTCTTCTACTTAATATTTGGCAAGGTAGATCATCCGTCCATAAGTAAGAGAACAATGAAGAAAACAATAATGAAAACTTTTTCTGCTTACCTATCTCTTAATTCCAAAGTATTTATAACCCCTTAAGACATTACAATGACAGTTGAAAGAAAAACAATTTAACTGAATGGATACTCATGCTCAAATTAAAAAAACAAAAAAACCTGCCAGAAGTTAAAATGCACATATAACACCTCTCCTTCCCAATCACTCCAAACTAGTGGAAGAAACCTGTGCTCACCCTTGCTGTTCCTGAAAACGTATGCACAGCCTGCCATGAGAACACTAAAAATGCACACACTGAAAGTAGACTAAATGGTTGCAGGGGGGTTAGGTAAAGGAAAGGAGTGTGCCATAAGTTTTCACTAAAAGTAAGCAGAAAGCTATTTTTACAACTAGATTCCTGATACACCAATGGGCCAGTAAGTGCCTACAAACACTCCTCTGCCTTTTCACATTATTAGTCTGCTTGCCTTGGAAGTCACATGCTGGACTTCAAATGGGGAGCACCAAGAGGTGTAGATCTGTACAGTGAGGCCCCAAGTCTCAGGAGCAGACTTCCAGTTGATTCCCAGTTACCAAAAAGGCAAGAGAAATGTTAGCATAGGAAGAGTGAAAAATTTAAAGGAACGTACAGCAAATCATGGAATACCATTTGTAAGGCCCAGTACATCATCTCGTATCATTAGCTCACACCAAACACTGGCATTAAGACCACAGCCAAAAAAACAGGTGGGAGGGTATTAACAGAATTTGAGAAGGTAAGACCAGATTAAGAAAGTGATGTCCTGCCAACCACAGTCCTGTAAACACTTACTGCACCTCCTCCTCTCTTTAAGCTCTGGATTCTAGAGTCTAATAACAGACCTGACTGCCAGAATTGATGCAAATAGAGCATTTGGATAACGGTGCTCATAAGGATCACTGAGAAAACTTTGAAAATAACAAAATGTAATACCAAGACTCTAAACCAAGTAAAAAAATGCCATAGTGTATTAGTATTTTTTTGAAATTGCTTTCTTTTTTTATTACATAGGATTTTAGGATTAATTATTTATCACTTTACACACAAAGCTGTATACTAAAGGTCTTAGAAAGTTGTTGCTTTTCCAAATCAAGAAGATTTGTATTTGTTTAGAATGTTAGAGTTTATTTTGTTAGAATACAAATCTACAAGTAAAAATGCTTACATAACTTACATATATCATTTCGTATGATCCAAGTATTGGAGCATTGCTGCAAAACTTGAACTCATGAGACATAATTGGTCTCTCTAAACACTAAAGTAAGTAGCACCCAAACCACAACTTATCACAGATTTGATTCTGGTATCTTAGCTGAGAACAATTAATAAAATCCCAGGTGAAGATACATTTCAATATAACATCTCTTTTTGGGTTGGTAAGTGACACGCCTGAAGCTTCTACTAAAATCTAGATTATCTACTTCTTTCAGGCAATATGAAGAAATAAGGATAATTTTTACCACAGGTTCTTGTCTTTTTGAAAAGACTTTCAACACAAAAATCACTCATCTCACTGCTGAATTGCTGCAGGTGAGACAGTTTACATGAGAGCAAAGAGCCTCTTGCATTACAAGAAAGGTTATCCACTGGCATCACAGGGATGTGTACTAGTTCTCCCACATTAAAAACTGAAAAGAAGTTTCAAATTTACTCGTTTATTATTTTGAAAGTCTGACATGATCCCCCTTCTACATCTCATCCTAGTTGCCCTATTCCACAGGAAAAAATAAGGTTGAAAAGTAGGGAAAGAAATGGCAGTTATTTGCTATTCTGCTTTATAGGAAAGACATGCTGATTTTTAATTAAAAATGACAACCAGGATACTAAAAAATATAAGAACGTAAAGCAGCATTTATCTTACTAAACTAAAAGTAGCTAACCCCGAACTCACATGTTAAGCAAGACATACGTCGTGCAACATATGGTTACTACATCCATAAGAGAAGCTTTATCAATTTGCAGATGCTCCCCAAGATTCCCCCTGAAGGTGTAGTCATTTAAAACTTTGAAAAGATTCAGCTTTGAAAAGATTCTTAAGCAGTCTTAAGTCATTGCTGACTATAAATCATTATGTGGTCTCCAAGAAAAAAACATACAAAACAGAAAGGAAGAAACAAACAAAAACAAAAAAAAATCCCACCAAAACACATTACAAAACAAAAATGACCAGGACTTACTGCTTTTTGGTTTAAGACACAAAGCGCATACCAACATTTTTCAGGTCTGAACACAGCAACTTAATTGTTGGAAAGAGTAAATTCATTTTTACATTGTTTCCTTTCGAGAACTGAAGTCATGGGGGTAAAATATAAGGACCTCGATAAAACACTATTATTTCAGTAGTTACAGAATGACAAAAAACTGTTCGAGCTTTCCACTGCAGATCTCTACAGAAAATTTATCTACTGAAAGGAAAACCAAAGGAGAGGTGTCTCCTGCTACTGTTGCACAGACCTTTCTGGTAACTCATAAAATTGCATGAGAACATCAGTGAAGTAAAACTTGTAGGTAAATCAGAAATCTGAAATTCGGAGCTGTGTAAATCTCAAGGATGTAAACAGGAAAAAAAAAATACAACCCAAAACACAAAAAACCAACCCACATGAAGTTCATATTCTCAGATTTAACTGGACTGTTGTGGCATAGAGCTTAAAATCACCAAGAACAGTGAGACAGCTAAATCATATCTTTTCTTAAAGTTGCCTTTTTAGGTATTATAATTTTGATCATTAAAATACAGGAATCTTAAGCTATCTATTGGAATTTTAAAAAAAAAAAACAACCAAAACAGATTCCCTAATTTTTGTTCTCTTTCTGTCAAGTCCAGATTGTTTTCTTCTAGCTCTGTGTACTTTGATTTCTCTAATCTATAGCAGTAGCTTATGTTTTATTCTATCTGCATCTCTAGATCAAGAAACTTTTCAGGGTGGTTTGTTTGTTTTGGTTTTTTATCAGCTCAGACTTAGTCATGTAGAACCAATAGCTTCTAAATAATCAAACACATCTTGAATGCTCTTCTGAATATTTTTTTTCAGCTGTACATGGAGAGAAAACAGTCGGAAAGTGTAAAATAAAAATTGAGTAACCAATACTTACTTAGAGAAGGTCCATGGAGAATTGCACAGTTGGGACAATGGTATAGATCAATGTCAACAGCATGGTGCTCCTCTACCCCAACACAGCTGGAATAATATTTATAAATGTTAAAATCAATAAATGCAAGATTTATTTTTCAATCTAAAAAGTAATTAAATCTTCATTTTTTAACCAAAATATGCTTAGTCTATAGAATCACGAGATACTAAATTATCTCAGCTACTGAGCTGCCATGAAAATTTCAAATGCAAAATTAAGTACATCTTCTTGGAAGCCAAACCACTACAGATCAATTAGAGAAGACATGCTTTTGCACAAAGTTCTCAAGAGAAAAAAAAAGTAATCTCTGCTTGCAGGTAGAATCTGAATCGTGGCAGATTTCTTCCTTGTAAAATTTCATTGACACTTTTAAGACTGCTGACTTTATAAAATAGAAGCAAGACTATGTCACTGAATATCTACTCCAAAGTTAAGTGTTTATATTCAACACATTCTAATAACATGAGAACTTGAACAGTTCTCCATTCAGGTAACTTGTTTCATATCAGAAGTGTAATGACAGCTTAAGCACTGAAGGTCTGGAAAGACCCAGATGCAGAAAGTCTTTTCCCTATCAGCCTAGTGCCAAAATTGCTGACACACTCCAGTAAGTGTCAGTACGTGCTGCCAAAACAGAAGACTACAGTCTAGTATTCAAAGGCACCAATGAGAAAACCAAATCTGAAACTGAAGAGCATCTCCATTTAACTATCAATGAGAAGTACGCCATTCTGAATGCTCTGTAAACAGATTCAGCTGTTTTTTTTTATTTCTCCATTCATTATATACCACATTAAATTTAGAAATTATATAGCTTTTTAATGTACACACAATTCGAAATCTAAATACAAAACTCAGCTGCCGCACTTCACCACAACTCATGCAATGTTTAGTATCTGTTTTAAACCACAACTACAAGAATTGTTATTACATGAAAATTCAGCTGACGTATAAACAAAAAGAAAGGCAGAAGCAGTCTTTAAAAATGCATGTCCAATTTCCTTCTGGTTGTGTTTTCTCTCTTTTTATAGAATAGATGACTGACTCATAATTCTACGTATTTTAAGAAAACTAGTTTTAAATATACACTCTAAAAGCCCCCAGTGAGAAGGATGGTTTTATCCATGCTTGAAATCCCATTATTTTAGATAAATTTCTGATTTTTCAACATCTAAAGTTATTCGTGTTGGACTATATCTCAATAAAGTTTGCACAACTACACAATGAAACAGTGCTCCATAGGAAAAATTCCTTACTCCCTTTCCCTTTTCTTGGTGTTTCTCTGATGTGTTCTTCATCACCCCAACCAGGTTGTCTTAGTGACTAACTAGAACTACGCAGTAAAATACCAGTTTAAAAATTGTCATACTCTGTTTAAGACTGTTAATTTTATTCTCTAGTAGAATGCTTCAGATAGCTTGACAATAAAGCAGAAATTTTGTTAAGTTCTGAACACTTTCTCTGATTTGATTAACTTCACAGCATTTCATGAATGCACACGGGGTTTTGTGTGCAGAGACAGCAGGTGACACCAGAATGGTATTAGAATAGCTGGAATAGCCATTCAGTAACAAAAGCAAACATTTTTTGGTCCACTACTTACAGTCTAAACTCAGAACTAACTAGAAACGCAAAACACTAACTGGGAGATACTGGAGGTTAATCTAATAGCATATACCTGACTGATGAAAAGGGCAAATGAGGTGCCAGCACCTGCAAGAACAACCATGGCCAAGGAGGCCACAGAGCATATCAATCACATGGAGCACTGCTAAAGTCACTTTCCTGAGTCCCTTTCTGCAACATACACAGATGAACCTGACATTAATCATTCTGGCTACTAGCAGGCAATCAATTACTGTGGTAAGTGGAACTTCAGACCTCAAGAATCAAAGCAAGGTCACCAAGAGGTAGCAGAGAGTCTGGAAAATATTAACATCCTCACAGTAGCACTCCCAATACACTAATGTTTTTCTGAATGAAAATGTGGCCCTCCTCTGGACTCACTCCAAAAAGCTCTACAATCCTTCTTCAGTCAGGAATTCAAAACTGGACACAGAATTCCAGGTGGGGTTTCAAGAGAACCAAGGAGGAGAATCACCTCTTTTGACCTGCTGGCCACACTTCTTTTGATGCAGTCCAGGATATGGTTGGCTTTCTGAGATGCAAGCCCAGAAAAGAAACAGAAATGGTTCTAGAAGCAGCAGCAAGGTAGGAAAATTCATTTTTAAATAGACCCCATAACATCACAGTAGTCAGACTTCCTCAAGTCTGCATCAAGGCAAGGTCAGCAGGAGGTAGAAGAATTAGGAAAGAGCCAAGTTTCTTCACACAGAATGTGCCCTTCCCTGGCAACTAAAAAAAGCCCTTGATACTCAAAGCTCAAGAAAGCAATTCCACAGACTTGAGTCTCACTATAAGGTGAATTATTTTGATTTAGTCTCGATTTTCCATTTGATTATTATATTTGTAGCTATGTATAAGGACAGAGTGTAAATCAAAAAGGACTCCCTAATGTAGCTGATAGATACCAATGGACCTCTGGGTTTTTTTGTAAAGGGAAAATAAGGCTTCCTTCAGAGGCTCCCCTCTACTGAAGTATTGCTATTAATTTAGAATTTAAGAGGTAAGAGAAGTACAGACAATTGGGTATGACAGATTCAACAACTGTTTCACAGTTATGCTGGAATGCCTTGTACAAAGAGTTTGTCAAAAATAGTTACAGTCAGCATTACCCTGCACAGCTCTACAGAGTAAGGCACCCAAGGCAGCTGGCAGTGCTTGTCTCCTACAGGAGCATGATGTTGTGAACAAGTATTGGATACATGAGTCACCAGAGACTGCTGCACCTTCCAAATCTAATACCTGCTTGCTCTCAGTCAAGCTTGGCTTTTCTCTTCTGCTTCTGATGTTATCAAGACCACGACATTTTAGAGACTGTTTGACTGCCTCTACTGGTATGACTGAAAGAATCCTGGTTTAAGAAAAAATATCCAAAGTACTCTTCATTCTAGGGCTTGTTGTTAGTGTCCTTAAAGGGACACAGTTATTTGAAAAGCTATTTATTACTTTTACATACTCTGACATTATACAAAATTCAAAGTACAATAGGGGATGATTACACACATAGGACTAAAGAAGTGAAGATACGAGTAAAGACTGAATGACCATTTAACTGTCACAGCTGAAAAGACTAATAGGATACATTATCAACTGTCAACAAGATATTCCCACTAGGAAATTTCTGAGATTTCCTGTATACTGCAGAAAACAGATTCTACCTTCCACATGGAAAACTTAATCTGTCAATAAACTGGATCATACACGACACCATCCTCCTGGATTTCATCTTCTGTTCCTATACCGCATCAATTCAATTCCATATGCTCCTTCTTCAACTCTTTTAGTAGCACATGAAAAACAAACTAACTCTTCTTTATAGATGCAATTGTACTTCTTATGAAGTTTCCTCAAGTAGCCTCCACTTCTCTTAACACCAACATGACACTTCATACCTACAGGCTTCATCTAGCAGATGAAGAAATGTGGCAGGCCACCAGAGGAATGTCTAATACTTCTTCAACAGATATTGTTAGATAGATACTGTTTCACAATTAGATACTGATTTACAGCTCAAAATTAAGACAGCTTTTTACATCTCTTACTTTCTTCTTGGAACACACAAACTTCAGGACCAAAGACTTCTTGGTTTTCAATAGACTGACCTGAACAGTGTGACTTTTTGCTGTCATTGTGCAGAAAAACTATAGGTTCAGGACTCCTGCTAGTATGCTGACTTAGATACAATACCTTGTAGCTTTTCCAAACTACAAAATTACTGAAAATTGCATCTTCCAAAATTCCCCTATGTTCTCCCACAACCTTTCCTTGCTATGCCACCAAGAGCACTGCAGGCTTTATCTATAAAAGAAGAAAAAAATATGTCTTGACAACCAGTAGGCAAGAAAACAACAAAAATCCTGGAACAGTGGTAAAATACTAAGGGTACTATAGCATGTTCCCTGTTATTAAGAATAGATAATTACTAGGGTTATAGGCATGTTTCTGATAGAGAAAAATCCTTCTTCAATTTCCAGTTATGCACTGAACAGCTGAGAAGACATATGTAGAGACTGAGTCCCTACTGGGTCTTCAGAAGGATGAGGTATGAAGTAAGGCCATGAAGTTCAACAAGACCAAGTGCAAGGTCCTGCATCTGGGTCGAGGCAATCCCAAGCACTGATATAGGTTGGGCAGTGACTGGCTTGAGAGCAGCCCTGAGGAACAGGACTTGGGGGTGCTGGTGGGTGAGAAGTTCAACATGAGCCATCAGTGCACACCTGCAGCCCAGCAAGCTGACCCTGTCTGTCCTTGGCTGCATCAAGAGAAGCGTGGCCAGCAGGTCCAGGGGGGTGATTCTCCCCCTCTGCTCTGCTCTCGTGAGACCCCACCTGGAGTAATGTGTCCAGTTCTGGAGACCTTTTATAGGAGGGACATGGATGTGCTGGAGTATGTCCAGAGAAGGGCCACAAGGATGATCAGGGGGCTGGAGCAGCTCTCCTATGGAAACAGACTGAGAGAGTTGGGGTTATTGAGTCTGGAGAGGAGAAGACTCTGAGGAGACCTTATTGTAGCCTTCCAGTGTCTGAAGGGGGCCTGGGGAGGGACTTTTTAGGATGTCAGGTTGTCAGTCCCCCCACAGGACTAGGGGGAATGGATTTAAACTAGAGGAGGGTAGATTTAGATCGGATGTTAGGAAGAAGTTCTTCACCATGAGGGTGGTGAGACACTGGCACAGGTTGCCCAGAGAGGTGGTGGAAGCCCCATCCTTGGAAGTTTTTAAGGCCAGGCTGGACAGGGCTCTGAGCAACCTGATCTGGTGGGAGGTGTCCCTGACCATGACAGGGGGGTTGGAACTAGATGATCTTAAAGGTCTCTTTCAACCCTGAAAACTCTATGATTCAATAGGTCAGTTCTAGAGGTAGCAAAAATTCATCAGTAAGAGGATTGCCTCAGGTATTTACCAAATACATAATTTACATTGTTTTCAAGTCATTATAACTGAAAATATTCTGTGTTATTTCATCTCGACACTACTTTGTCTTTTTAAAAATGAGTATAAAAATAGGAGAGATTTGTTTATACATAGAAGATCCGACACTTGTCTTTTTAGTATCAGGCTTTATTACTGAATTTCAAATCATCACAGGCAAGAGATATTTCTCTTAATACACAGGAAAAAAAACTACTAATAAAGTAGTTGTCAAGTACTGTACCAAAATTTTCAATTTACTGTCAGAAGTTTACCTGAAACTGCACTTGCTACTTTCAGTCCTAATCTTTGAGTGTAACAAAACCCCAAATGCTACCAATAAAAATGAAGCAATACAATTGTCAAAATGAAATAGGAAGTTTGCAAGTTATGCAAAGAGCAGCTTCTCCTACTCCATCTCAAGAATGCAAAGAAAAGCGTGGGGTAGGAAGTGAATTTGGCAAATCTAAGGAATTCTGGTTAGTCTCCAAATTCCACGTGGGAAAAGGATGCCAAGTAGACAATATTTACAAATGAAAACAATAGAAGTACTAAAGATGTCCCTGTGACAACCAAATAACCACATCTGTCACTCATGCAGGGACAGCATTAAAATACCTAATTAGGACTAGAAAGACAAAGTCATTACTGTTGACATATTACACACCATCCTGTAGAAAAAAAACAGCTAAAGATGAAGGTTATCCAGAAGAAAGTCTAAAACTTAAAAGTAGTGAGATTTCAAAGTCTGAACCTCAAGTGCCAGCTAGACTTGTTTTCCCCTTCTTTTCAAAAGGCATGCAGTTACACTGAAGTAATGAAACTGATCAAAAACCACAAAACATGGGAAAGCACAAGCTCTCTCTTTGTCTTACCACCAGAAGCCTGGCAATAATCACAGTACTAGCAATTTTAGACTTAAAGTTTTATTTTGGCAATTAGATTATTTTAAAGAAGTTACAAACCTTTATATACTAGATAACGAACCACGCTGCTTTAAAATTAATTATGAATAAAACCCAAAACACAACAACATAAAAATATTTGGGCTTTTGCCATATTCATTTTCCAAAACAGAACACCTTCTAAAAAGCAATGGCTTGTATAGACATAACTGAAACAGAGTGCATAAATATATTTTTACAGGATAATTTTTAAAAACAGAGAAAAAAAAAAAAAAAAGGAAAAACAGAATAATACTTGTCTAGCAAATATTTCCCTCTCAAATTACTAATTTTCTCAAAAAAAAGAAAAAAATTAGATTTGTGGAAGCATATACATGTTGGACCAACAGCATACACACTTTTACTATGTATTCACTCCCATAACCAAGTTCTTACAGAGCACAGTCCAACGCAAGTATATTACAGATATACTTTCTTACTGAATACTGCATGATGCTACAACACATTTAGGAATCCCAGGAACAACAGTGCTGCAAGCCATTATACACATAATCTCTGAGCATCTGACCTCAAATGCTCAGAGGCATCTGTTCTGACACTTCCAAAGTCCTAAGAGATTTTAGTCTACTTTAGGTTAGCCATCACATTGCACATTAAAAATGGAAATGCTCATTACATAGGTTTAAACTTCCCTGATGTAATTTAACCCTATAGCTTCTAAATTCTGTAATATTCCTCTGAAATGAGGTATTGCAGTAACACAACAGGCCAATAGATATATATGACCTATTTTGATCTCCAAAGAGCCTTCTCCAAAGGCTCTGATTTTTTGGACCTTCAGAAATAAATTTTTGGCAGCTGTACTAGTGCTGTCTCGACAGAAGACAATCATGCACATTCTTCCATTGAGTAAGAAAATCAGTATACATAATATCTCTCTCATGGGATCATAGAAAGGATAGAGAGCAGTCCTTATGTATCTACTGGCATGTTCTGTTACTACAATACCTCATTCCAGAGAAATATTACAAAATTTAGAAGCCATGGGGTTAAATTACATTAGGGGAGTCTAATGAGCATTTCCATTTTTAATGTGCAATGTGATGGCTAATCTAAAGTAGACTAAAATCTCTTAGGACTTTGGAAGTGCCAGAACAGATGCCTCTAAGCAATCAAAGCTCAGAGTTGTCAAGGAGGTGTCCTTGCCCATGTAGAGGCAATTGGATCTTGATGATCTTTAAGGTCCCTTCCAACCTTAATCATTCTATGATTCTGAGCATATTTGGTATAAGCAGCGTAATCTATACTTCTAATAATCTATGTTTATGATAAAAATGTGCATAGAGATTACTTTCTATACAATTACTTCATTTAACTACTCATAATTCAAGCAAAAAAGAGGTAAAATAACTGTTAAAATAGCAGCTAAAAGAAGTACATGCTCAGGAAATGCAAAGAATTTTACATGCACAAATATACACTGAAGGCCAACAACATTTTACTACAATGTAAAACTGTTACAAAGAGACAAACAGTCCACCCTAATTCATAAAAGCATCAACAGCCATGGATTACGTGTAGCAGTTTTATGACTTTTCCTAATGACTATTGCCTGAGAAGGCCAAGTTAACATTACCCAAGTACTTCCGATGTTTTCCATCTGTTTAGCATCATCTACTTAAGCACATACCCAATTTCCCCCTCCTTCCTATGCCAACTGAGATTGGCAGTCTCTTATCTACTTATTCTTCCCAGTCAGACTAATTGCATCAAGCTGCTCTAAAAGAATATTTACAACTAATTTTGTTTCTGTACTTTTAAAATAGTTTTACAGAAATGAAGGTCTGAAGGAGACTAGATTTTTTAGTATGAATTTTAGCAAAATAGCTGCCTGAAGATCATAAAAATAACATTTACAAAAACTGCAGCAGACCTCAAAACTAAACAGGATGTCAGAGTCAAGACATTTTAAAAGCAGCAATGGTAGCTGAAGGCTTTATTTCAGTGTGAAGCCAATTAGATGAGATAAACCAGAATGACACCAGCAAGTGAATCAAGACTCAAGATTTATTTTTTTAAAAAAATGTACATAAATCTTACATGAAAACTTCTTCAGCACTTTAAAACCACTAATCAGTGCAAGCAAAGCACTTGGCTCAGGAATTCAGAAAGATTCTTTGTAGCTGTTCAGAGTCCCATCTTTGTGTGTGCATTTTGCCAGTGTGACCAGACACACTAAAGTAAAGGAAAAACAACAGCTCAATCTTACTTCAGGCTTCATGTCTTAGCAGAGTTGCAATGGCCACAAGCATCTGGAAATGCAGGAGAACCTTCCCACAACTGATGCAGGAAAAGGGATTAATATTGTGCATTTCAGGTAATTGTAAATACTGCCATCCCGATTTATTTGACCACAGCCAACATGAATTTTACTTCTAGTTACAATTCAAGTCTGTAACAGCTTTGCTTTCCTATTAGATAGCACCAGCCTTATACACAAAATAATACATGTATTAAGAATCTGGCTCAAAGACAGGGCACTGGAAGGGGATAAAAGGACAAGAAAAATTAACTGTCTACCTATATACTCATGACAAAGGGTTTATAGATCTTCAAGACAGTTTTTCAATCAAGTATTTTTATCTCCTCCTCAAGACTCCAAGTCAATTAACATTCACCTCTTCCCTCTAAGGCATTCCAGAACCTAGTGAAAGTCCCTGACAGGTAACTGCATCTTATTTACATAATTATCCATATTTCAAGGTACTCTGTCCTAATGGTGCTTACAAATGAGAGGAAAAAAGCAAAACAAAACAAAAAAAAAACAAAAAACCAACCTTACAACCAAGTAAGAAAAAAAGAAAAAAACACCACCTTTAACATAGTATCTTTAAAAGCAGAACCATCACTGTCTCAATTCCATGAGAAGAGGGGAAAAAAAAAAAAAAGAATATACACCAAACCACAAAATCTGCAGCCCATTCAAACCATGTGGCACAGCTCTCTTGAAACAGAGATCTGAACTGAGTGCCTGTGTGTGGTTGTATTTGACTCTGGAACAAACTACTACCCAAGACTGCTAACATTATTTCCTTGCCAGGAAGAGGGAAAAATAGACTAAGTTCTACTACTACAGAGATAACAAGAGAGTGGGAAAAGGAAGTTAGTAGACAAGCTAATTAAACCTTCTCTCATTCAGGAATAAAGCAACTGTAATAACTAATACTGTCAGTGAAGGCCAGTCCTTTTCCTGAATGAAGATACAAAAGAAATGAACAAGCTTTGTTATTTAATACCTACACACATTTGCTTGCCTCAACATTCTAAGTTCTTTGTCTTAGTATTCCTCAGCACCAACTTGCATACAGACAGACTCCTGTTACATTATCACACTCTATTTAGCTTTTGCATATGGTGTGGTCTTAAAAACTACTGCTATCCAATGTCCTTTAACCACAATCAACAGAAATTTCCATTCCAGTTCCACTTCAGAGTTTCTTACTAGGTAGTAAAGGCCTTTTCTACACAGACCAGACATACTAGGTACTTGTTTCTGAGAGGGCACTTGAAGGGAAGGAAAGATGACAGAAATTAAACGGATCATTAACAGCCAATGAAGAGAAACTTGAAGTTCAATCCAAAACGATAAACAAATCTTAGGAAGCAATGACAGAACATAGCTTGCACTGATTTAACAGCTTGCAGCCACTGGAAGAGGCAGGTTACTCCTGCCCTTCCAAGCAAGCACCCCTATTTCCCTTCCCTGCAAAGGCCCTGGTACTTGCCTGGCTACCAGGCAACCTTGTTTTCACTCACTTATCTGCCAGAAACTAACCTAACTAGTTTTCTGCCTGTTTATCAAGTTAGCTTACAGCACAGTCAGACAATTATCACAGCCAATCCGTAAGATGATGTGAGACTGTAACCTGGAGAGAGATATGAGAAGCAGGGCTGCCCTGTTTGGCAATGGAAGTCACCAGACCCAGTCAATGTTCAACATCACTCTGATTATCTCTAGTACTCAGAACTACTCCTATCTAACAGACAAATTGTCAATAGCTTACCAATGAGATTGGAGGGAACATCCCTCCCTGCATCTGAAAAAATTCCTAGAAATCAATCATATACCCTGAACACACTGAAAAAGATACTAAGTCCAAAAGATGCATATATGGACACTAGATGCTGTAAGTGAACCAAAGCTTTTTAGACAGCCTAGCATTTAAGATGATCTTATTCTGACTGCCTTTAGGTATCCTGATTTTTCTTTGATGAAGTGTTTAGTTTTATCAGTTGCTTGAGATCAGTACCTCCAGCAACAAGAATATCTGAGGCGAGTACCAGGCAGAGGTATGACTTTATGCCATTAGATAGACTTTATGCCACTATATGCCATTACCAAAATCTGACTACAAAATGCTCTTTTCCAGTAATTCACTAAGCCACAGCAGTAATTACAGCAGATCAGAAAAACAAAGTAGTAACCCAAACAGTTTGAAAGCTGTATTTCTAAATCACATCTAACATGGTAGGACAAAACAGGGAAGACAAATTTTCAGCTAGATACTGATCAGAGACACAAGGTGACCATTCTGAAACATGAAGGTATCTACCTGCTCTTAACAGAAGAAGTATGTTTGGGGTTTATTCTGTAGAGCCTGAATAGAGAAAAAATCACTAATGGTTCTTGATTATTCTTGCACAGCAGTCCTGGAATTCCAGACTTACCTACACCCAATTCTCACATAAAAAATAAATAAATTATAGATTCACAGATTATGTCACCCTGGAAGGTACACATAACAATCATCTATTCCAACACCCTGCCTTTCATAAAACAACATAAAACTACACTGTATGACTAAAAGCATTGTCCAGACACTCCTTGAACTCTGCCAGCCTTGGTGCTGCAAACATTTCCCTGGGAAGCCTGTTCCACTGACAGACCACTGTCAGTGAAGAACCTTTTCCTAATGTCCAATCTGAACTTTCCCTGAAGCAGCTTCATTCCATTTCCTTGTGTCCCATTTGTTGGGTCACCAGAGAAATCAGCACCTCCCACTCCACTGCCTTCCCTGAAGACTGTAATGAGGTCACCCTCAGGCTTCTCCAAGCTGAACAAAAAAAATTATATTATTTAATATAATATTCCTACATAACAAACAGATCTCTTTAATATTAGATATTAGGCCAACCACATCTTTTAGATAATCTGCACTCTGTATTAAAAGCAGGTTTTAATTAGTTTGGGAATTTGCTCAGCAGTTCCATTTCCTTCTCAACATCTACAAGTGTTGGCTGCTCCTCATCAAGGAAGGGCACGGACTGCAGCCTCCTACAGAGAGAGTAAACAGGTTATTCCAGTTGCCTAATAAAGATGAACTCTTTAAAAAGATGACAAAACATGATGAGTACTATCAGTACTGGGCTGTTATGCAATGCACAGTCTGTAAAGCTTTCCACATCACGAGTAATACTATCAGTAGAGACCATCAGATCTGTCATGTTCTCAAGCACAGAGATAAAAAAAAGGTTTGGAGGTGAACAGTACCAAAGACACAATGGCTTTGATTAGGAAGATAATGACTGTTTTTGAACTGTGCCCCTTAATTGGAAAATGACATGAGACATGATTTGAAAAATACAACTTTCTGCTAACATCACTAGGCAATAACCCTTTTCCATCTCCCATGTTCTAGTGCCAGTAGCCAATGTTAGCACAACCTTAAGACTCCATTGATGCAAATCCCTTATTTCTGGGTTCCTATGTGACTGATCTGCTTCTTTTACACACTGCAGCAACAGCAAACTTGCTTAAGCCTGCTTTATGCCTTAACTGCAAGCACAGTATATCACCTAACTGGTTTAAAAATTTCTGAACCAGACTGGTTTAGAGACTTCCTGGAGCCCCCTGGTAAGTAGCCTTAACACTCAAAATAGCATTCAGAGTCTCTGCAGCTGTACCTGAAATGGATCTTTTATTACCTTCAAATTCAAGTCATTAAATAGTTCTGTTCAGAAATAAATAAATAAATAAATTAAACTCTTCTGCTTCTCAACTGTGTAATTCCCCTTCCAGTCTACATTATTTTCCAGACATTGCTAAGAACCTTTTAGAACCATCTTCTAACAACAACATAAAATAATACATGATGGCCCTACAGCACTGAAATACCTTACTTTTATGAGGCAAATAGACTTGCTGTGAATAGCAAGTAGAGACAGATGCTTCATTTTTTAAGAAATCTGAGAGGAAACTGGCTCATCATCTCTATCTCAGCATCCTCACTTCAAACGCAGATGGAGTAGCTGATTACATTAACTTCTATTTAAGCTATGATACAAGCAAACTGTTTCAGATACACAGATAATGAGTTTAAATATCAGATGTTATGTTGGCTGGCTGGCAGAGCAGTAAGCAGAATAAGCTGCTTCAATCAACTAGATAATGCCAATAATTCAGATACCTTCATTGAACTCTCAGCTGCTGCTTACAGAGGTCCAGAGGGGAACAGTGGCCAAAACTGTATCCATGCACTCCAAAACATAACAAGTTACTTTTATACATTACTCTGTCTACAGAAATCTAACTGTTCAATCCTCTTCAGATGGAATTAATGAAGCACAGTAATTTTCAGACCACGTGGGAACTTCAAATAGTGCAGAACAAGGCTAAGTAGCGTTTGGGGGTTGAATTACTTCAGCACTAAGATTGAATTTTATCTGCATCAATTATTTTTATTCTGGATATAATATGACACACTGATTTTAATCTAAAACTCAAAAATAAAGTTCAGATACAGGCTACTGAAACTAGCTTTGTTCTATCATTAGATATCTGGAGTCATCTAAATTATTTGCAAAAGCACAAATCCACATCTTTTTTCATACTTTACAAACACTGTTAGCATTACTTGACAGTCTGTGCTGATGTGGTAAAACATTTTATTTTTGTATCACTCTAGTGTATGTATATATATATATATCTCTTACAATACCTTCTCCATATTGGGCAAAACACCAGTATCATTTAAATAACAATGCTGAAAGAAATGCGTAAGAAAAGTATGAAGTAGCAAGCAGAGGACCTACTGCAAAAGGTCCCCTGGAAATGAGCACAGACACTTACCAATCCTGTAAAAATTACAAGAGACATTAGGGTTCACTTACTGTGAAAAACGCAAAATTAATTCTTTGGGAGAAAAATTCTGACTCAAATTTAGCTTAATTGCTTCTATGAGGGAAAACAGGAAGTCTGCCAGAGAGCAACACGTCCAAGTGTTCTATTCTGGGTGTCAATACTACAAGAAGTGATTACATGAAAATGTTTTGATACAAGCTAAGTAAATTATTGGCAATTCAAGAGTGAAAGGACACATTATTACAGTTGTCAGCCTCTGCCTGCAAGGGTCATCTCCACCTTTACAGGCTGCTGACAAACTGCTTGGAATGCAGCTCTGCAAGAGGACCCTGTAGCCCTGGTGGTCAACAAGCTGATCAAGACCCAGCGATGCAACCCCCTGGCCAAGGGAGCCAACAGCCTCTGGGGCTGTGTTAGGAAAAGCACCCCCAAAAGGGCTCCCGAGCTGATTGTTCCTCTCTGCTGGGCACTGGTGAGGCCACACCTGGAGTGCTGGGCACAGTTCTGGCATCTCCAGCAGAAGAGATATGAAGATGCTGCAGCACATCCAGCTAATTGTCACTAAGATGATTAAGAGACTAGAGCACTCTTCATATGAGAAAAGGCTGAGAGCTCTGACCCTTCAGCCCTGAAAATAGAAAGCACATAGGAATCTTAGCAATACATGTAAATATCCACGTGTATAAATTCCCCTGATGGGAGGGGAAAGTTGACAAGTTTTTTTTAGTAGTGCTCATAACAGGAAAGAAGACAACAGCCACAGATTAAAGCATATAAAATTACATTTTCCCCCAATATAAGGGAAGAAATTATGTATTTATTCTATTTTTAGATGCTAGAATGGTCAAACATTGGAAGATTGCCCAGAGAGGTTTCAGAGTCTCCATTTGTGGCCATGTTCAGAACCCAGCAGGACACAGTTCTGAGCAGCATGCTCTAGATGACCAGGCCAGAGGGGGGACAGATGGACTAGATGATCTTAAGAGATGCCTTCCAGTCTCAGCAGTTCAGCAATTCTGTGGAAGTTATTTAATGAATCAAAATTTTCTAGATTAATTTGGATCAATCACTACATTGTTATAAATCTGGTTTAAACCAAAATGAAGACTACCAGACAACTTTTGATCAACATCAACTGATAGTGAGTGATTAGTTAAAAAAGCAAATACAATAGAATGCAATCTTGATTGTTGTAAGGAATAACTACTTCCAAACCCAGAGTAGAGCAGAATGAGGGTGCAATCAAGCAAATGCACACAAAAAGGATATATCTGTATAAGGTTTGCAACCGAGTAAGGATGCTGGCTCCTAAAGCCTACCTAAATTCAGAAGGTGGACAGTTGCACTCACCTGGCACCTTACCACCCGACCTGAAAATTTCAGGTACCTTCTATTCTGCTCACCCACACACCAAGCCAGCATGCACTGCATTCCCTGATACCTAAACCAGAAGGCAAACACAGCTGCCATACCTTCACAGTTCCAGGGCACTATAAAATAATTACGAAGGGAGAAGATATTTTATTTTTCCAAGTGAGACAGCAGCAGCACTTAATCGGGTTGTGGGAGTTCAAGCCCACACATCTCAAGAGAATGTTCACCTCCAGGTTACTTTTTATGTAAAGATACTCTTTATCTCCCCCCACTTATGGCCTCTTACTCTGCAGAAAAGAATCCAAGAGATTACGGGTCCAGAACAGAACGTAACATGACCCAGACATAATATTCTGGTTAGGGCACTCAGACGAGACTCATTGAAAATATTATCTTGAGATCTGGCCCCTGCTCCTGACATTAGTGAATAAATACATGCAGTGCATATGCATTACAGCACAACATCTTGCAGGTCTTAGAAAAAGGGTTGGTTTGTCTCTGGTCCTCTGATCTAACAGTGCTTCCTACAGGAATGTAACAGTACATCCCCCAACTATGAATGCACCCACTTTTCTTTTTAAAAAAGGCAGAATTGTTCACTTTTCTACATATCTCAGTAGCTGGTGAGGACTTTAAATGTGCCTAAAACCTGACTCACATGTGCCAGACTTTTTGAAGAACAAGGAACACTTAACAGTTTTCACTGTTCTGGTTTGAAAATTATAGTAATGTTTTACTTTTCCTTATTAACCCAATCAAAAAGCACTAAGAACATTTTACTTTAATAATTACAAAAAAATAGTAAATATTTCACATGAGAACAATACTTTACCATCAGTGTTTCCTAGATAAAGATTTAGAGGTCAATGATCTCTGAAGAGCCTTTAATGAGTTCAATAATTCATTGAAGTATTAAGCCATCTTCTTTCAATTTAATTACAGAAAGAATGTTTATTTGTTTGTTTGTCTTAAATAGCACTGGCTATGAAACTTAAACTAAAAATAGTAATAAAGAAAACTCAAGGCATTTAAAGAGCAGTAATTCCCGACCTTAAAATATAATTAGTACATAAAATATACACAGAGTCAGCTTTCTATGAAAAGACAGTTTTTACTTTTAGGAGTTCAAACCGTAAAGTTAACAGACAACCTCAGAATCTAACTTCAGCAAATATAGGAACTAAGACTGGACTTGATGCAGATGATCCAGGTTAGATTCCATTTATAAAGCTACATTTTTAATTTAAATTCATGTTGATCACCACTTTGTAATTTCTGCACACCATAAAGTAGTTTCCACCAAATCAAAAACTAAAGCATGCATCTGTATTAGAATCAACATTCCTACTGGCTGCATTAGAACTTGGAACTTCCACACTTCACTTCAGAAATTGGTCATTGAAGCAGATATTTCAGCAGGGAGGCTTTTTTCACTCACAATTTACTGTTTAAATATAATACTCCGGACTCTTACAGTACAAGTTAATATTCTCCAAGTATTCTTTGTTCTAATGCCTGTTTCCTTATGCACTGTCTTTGCCTTCCTGTCCTGATTCCACCCAGCTCTTCTTCAAGACTGTCTCTTTATAGGTCTGCTTACTCCCTTTGTAGATATCCTATGAGAACAGAAAAATCTCCTCATCTGTTCTGATTTTTCAGACACTCAAAAACCAGAAATCGCATTCAGGTACTTTGTGTCTGATACCAGCTTTGAAAGGAAGTATATCTGCTTTAATTCCAGCCTTGAGCATATAGTCAGGGAGTTTTCAGCAGTGATCATTTAGAGATTTACAGTTTTTCTTTCAAGCACACAAGGTTATATATACATGATGTTGGCAAACATTTAAGTGGACAGAGAATGTTTCCTTCCATATGTCTTGTTCCAAAATACAATGGTGCACAGACTTCATAGGGAGCTGATTAACTTCTCAAACACAGAGCAATACATACATCCACACTGGAGAGACTTGCCCAGCACCCTCAGGTTGGCATTTTAAGGAACAAAATTTTACTATACTGTTAACAAATAACTCGGTATATTAAACACATTTTACCTCCTACTTCAGTCTCCAAATTCCCCACTGGCTATACAACAGAAAAATAGGCTATTCAAAACATTTACTGGTGTGTTATAAAAAGCGTATTACATTTGAGCAGTGTTGCTCTGGGATGGTGTGGATAACTGCAGACATAAGCTTTTGTGCTTCAGGCTGCTGTATTGTCCAACAGCAGCTCCCTTGGAATCTTCCACACAGTTTGCATTGGGAATTGACATCACATACTGCAGGGATGTGTTCACTTCCATTCTCAGCAAGTCATTAAATAGTTCTCTTCAGAAAAAAAAATGAAGAGCAGTAAGGAATGAATTTCAATTCATTTTCAATTACACGATGTAAATGTACAGGTGTCTGTTTCATCTAAGTTTAGTCTAGACAAGACATTTTCTCGAAATCATTTCACTGATAGCCATACTTAAAGGCTAAAACCTTATTTCCTCATTTTGCTTCTTATGATTTTGTCTCATTTCCTTCTCCTCCTCCACACATAAATTTGCTGTTTAAGACTATGTAGCATGAAATAAAAAGAGAATTAGAAGCAGTGCTATCCTATGGATAACAAAGATTCAGCCAATTAAGGTAGACATGCATTGACATTCGCACAGTGGGGGGAAAGAAAAAAGGCACAAGAGCACTAATGTGCCATTAACAAACAGGACTGTAGAGATACCTTAATCTATTCCTTAATGTACAGAAACCACTTTTGGGAAAAGACCACTTGTTCTGGGGGCATCTTTGCAAAAAGGACACAACAGGCACTTCTCTTTAACAGGTCAAGCACTGGCACTAACAGTTACCTTCCTTTCATCAATATACAAGACACCGATTTCTATTACAGTAATAATTCTATTCAGTATCCAGCACCAGAACTAACTAGGTGTATAAATCTTCATTCTTTTATAAAGTATAGGGTTTGTGGTTTGGGATTGTTTGGTTTTTTCCCATTAGCCAATAAAGATACTCCCAAACTCAAAGGCCAGGAAATAGAATGCACAATACATTCTCATTTGGTGATGCTAGCCAAAACACCACTTACAAAAAAAGAAAACAAAATTAGAATTTGTCCCTTCACCAGCCTGGTTGCCCTCCTTTGGACCTGCTCCAGGACCTCAATCTCCTTCCTGAACTGAGGGGCCCAGAACTGGACACAGGACTCGAGCTGTGGCCTCACCAGGGCTGAGTACAGGGGCAGAATCACTTCCCTGGACCTGCTGGCCACGCTGTTCCTGATCCAGGCCAGGATGCCATTGGCCTTCTTGGCCACCTGGGCACACTGCTGGCTCCTGTTCAGCTTCCTGTCAATCCAGACTCCCAGGTCCCTCTCTGCCTGGCTGCTCTCAGCCACTCTGTGCCCAGCCTGGAGCTCCCCATGGGGTTGTTGTGGCCAAAGTGCAGGACCCGGCACTTGGCCATGTTGAACCTCATCCCGTTGGAGTCAACCCAACTCTCCAGTCTGTCCAGGTCCCTCTGCAGAGCCCTCCTGCCTTCCAGCTGATCCACACTCCCCCCCAGCTTAGTGTCATCTGTGAATTTGCTGATAATGGACTCAATCCCTTCATCTAAATCATCAATAAAGATATTGAACAGAACTGGGCCCAGCACTGATCCCTGGGGGACACCACTGGTGACCGGCTGCCAACTGGATCAGCACCGTTCAGCACCACTCTCTGGGCCCAGCCCTCCAGCCAGTTCCTAACCCAGCACAGAGTGCTCTTGTCCAAGCTGTGGGCTGACAGCTTTTTCAGGAGGATGCTGTGGGAGACGGTGTCAATCTCTGAGGTCCCTTCCAACCCAGCCAATTCTATGATTCTTACTGGAGTTTTGTGATGCTTTAAGCGCAACCCAGCTGATCACTCTGAAAGCATAAGCTATAGTCAAGGAATTTGTGTTCACTCAGTTAAATAAGACAGTTTTCAGCACTTAGGTGTCTAATCACTCAACCGTAAAGCTGCCCAGTTATTTGTTCTTAGCACAAATAAGAGCAATAATCTGAAGTACTACTCCTACATTAGTTACATAAGGGCAACACACTTTAGTGCAGCATTAAGAGATTCAAAAAGATGCCCCCAGAGATCCTAGTGATTCACACAGGAGGGGACAACCCCAGAGGCTGCAAGTTCACCTTTATCTGATGCATCCTCCATGCAGACAAATAATGCAATCAGAACTTGGTATGAGTTTTAACAGCCTACATATGTACATCAGTTTTGTTAACATGCTTTTTAGTCTTACCTTACATAAGCAACAGAGCACAGCAAAAATAGCCAAGGTATGGACTTGAGGCTGTGACACGTCAACACAGCAAACCATCATGAAATAAAGAGAAAATGCTATCCTGAGAGACAGACTGGCAATGTTTCTCTGGGCACAATGTCACATTAGCATGGCTATCTTGCTTTTAGTACTGTTCCTAGACTGCTCCATATGGCACTTAGCAGCTCACAGATTTGCCCTGAGAGCTGCATGGTGAAGCTGCAGTGCCTTATTTGATTTCTGCCTGTTCCTGACACTGCATTTGGCAAGTCAACAGCATGATAGTGCTTTAGAGGAAAGAACCAAATATTTTTACTACTGAAAAAAAAGTTAAAATCTGTATTTTGGGCAGGCAAATTATAAGTTTTACAAGCACTGCTAGATAACAAGACATTGCCATTTGTTTGATTGCTCTTCATTTACTCACTCAGTTTGGCCTTTGTCTATTGGCCCTCAAACATCAAGATCTCAAAAGGAAAACATCACTTTGTTCAGAAAATACTTCCTGATAACTGAAAAAAAATGACAGATCAATCCTATATCCTCAATATCAAAGACTTCATTCCTTCAAAAGTCACCTTTCCTTGCACTCATTTTCATGAATAGTGCTTTAAAAGCCTTTAAGCGAATAAAGCATTAATGTAAATGGAACAAACACAATTAAATTTATGAAATGAATTTCCCAGGCTATCTGCAATGTCAGCTGACAATTTCAAATGAAAATAAATAGACTTCATACGACAATATATTAAAAATTTAGAGCAGTCATCCTCACTCCAGTTGGCTTTTAAGACAAAATGATGTGTGAGTGTTTTTTTAAAAAAAGCTTTCTTGCTTTTGTGGCAAACGTCAGCATTTATGCCTGCCGGAGCAACAATGAACTCAATATTTTCAAAAACAAAGACCAGTTTTAAAGCCCACTTTAGTTAATGCTGAAGTAATGGAGAAAACAGTATTAAATATTAATTCCATTCAAAAGCAGAACTGACCGGAGATATAACTAGCCACATAAATCCACATTACCACCATACAGCAGACATCTCAAGACTATTCATACTCCATAGGCTGTTAGTTGTGTATTCATGAGCTAATGTTACAAAACAGTAGAAAGGACTGATAAATGGAAAAAAAAGCTTAGTTATTTTAAAAGCTGGATATTTCACTAAAATATCCCCCCTACGTTGCTGATAAAGCAATAGCAATGCTGCTTATCAGCAGTGGAACAAGTATAAAAGTTGAGCATATTTCTGTTTTCTCAGTATGCACCCTGTACTTATGAAAAGTCTTCACTGATTACTCAGAGCTGTTTTAAGACAATGGCATCTTTTTTTAAAGTGACGTAGAGAAAGTACAAATATTCACATGCAAAGTATGAGTTCATCTCCAACTTACTCAAACCATCAGGCAAACAGGATGGATTCAGTGTATCATGTGATCCTTCAAACAATGATCTAGAAAGTGCACAGAAAACTGCACTGGGAGTAAGAAATCTGCTAATGAATATGAAAACTGTCCAAAAAAACCCCAAACAAACAAAAACAACAACTAGAAACCACAAATGAAGAATGAAAACAAAATTAATGTGATTGTGTCCACTGGCAGTTAAGAATGATACTCCACTGTAAGACTTTATCCATTTTATTGCCATTGTGTTGCCCTAAGACAACTCAACATTGTAAATAGATTAAGACAATTTTTTTTTTAAATAATACATTTCATGCTCTGCACTCTATCACCTAGCAGATATATACAAAATTAAGTGCACCAAGCCCCAGCCCCCTACACAGACTTCTCTTATCTTTGTAGATAGAGAAGTCAAAGAACAGAGCCTTCTGAAAACATTTTCATTCTTCAGTCACACCAAGCATATATTAAATATAACAAAATGAATGGAAGATGCTGAAGTGCTACATAACTATCAGAAGTAATTTTGGACTAAAAAAATCATCACGAATTAAGTAGCTAAAATAACATTAGAAATCACTATTAGCCAGTTAAATTACACAAATTTAACTTACCAGACCTTTGTTTGCACAGTCAATGGCCAAATAAAAAACAATTGTATCAAAAATATCAATATAGGTAAGCCGTAACATTACAAACAAATTAAGGGCTGGGTTTAAATGACTAATTTTTTAACATTTGTATCCTTTAAATAACATTGAACAGGCAAGAATTTGTACTTTAAAAATCAGAACAATTAACATTTAACAATTGTTTAGCAACTCACTAGAATCTTGTTGCAATTCTAATTTGAAAAGATTAATTATGTGCTGCCTAGTACTCTTACAGATCTTTATTGAACAATACTTTTTTTTTTCATTATCCTAGTTATTATGTTGGAATGTATATTCTGAAATATCTACTATGTTTTACTACAGAGCATCAAATAAAAAATACACATCTAAACAAAAGAAGTGTTAACTTTCAAAGTATACATACTTCAAATAGAGCCATTTTTCAGGTCAACTGTAAAGAAACTTGTACGTATAATTCTACATTATTACAGTTTCAAAAAATGAAAGAAATTTGAATGCTTACTACTCTATAGTGCTTATTATGGTGGAATACATCTACTTTAATATATATTAATAAGTCTTCCCACTTCACAGATGGGAACCAAGAGAGAAAAAATGGCCTCCTCAAATGAAGAATAATAAAAGGATTTGAAACAGACATCCAATTACAAAGTGCTAGTCTGGTATCCTGATTATTGTTAGTTTCTTCTCAGTTTAACCGAAACTGTTTCAGCTTTTCTATTGTCAGAAGAGCTGAAGTCACTTGAAGTCACTTAACTCTTTGGCAGAGGACACAGAGCTCATTGGTTTTGAGCTGAGGCTTCAATTCTACCTCAGTGGAAACAAGGTTAAGTAAATCAAAGGAAAGTAAGGTTAACAAGCGTCTTACATTTCCCTTGAAGTCTAAAACACTTCCCTAATATACACCCAGTTGCCACAGGAAGAATTTAAGGCTTATACATGATAAAAGCCAGAAAGTCAGTTCAAGAGCCTCTGGTGCCAGACCAGCCCTAGTGACCAGACAAGGGCTTGTTGATTCAGTTCAGGACCTTACATAATTAAAATTACTAGGTCTAAATTTTCTGTAAATGGAAGCTCTGCACCAGCAGGTATTTCTAACAGTCGGGTGCTTCACCTGTCTTTGCAAACAGATGATGTTTGGGGTCACAATGGTGCAGCTGCACTGGCAATGCCTTGCTTGCTATGGATCCCACTAGCCAAGCAGATGGGGTCTACACCAAGGCCATCTGATTCAAAGCCAAATCAGATATGGTGGCTAACAAGGTTCCACAAAAATGGGTGAGCCACTCATCCCCAAAGGGCCAGTGAGGAAGAAAAATGGGCAGCTGCCCTGTCCTTTTCCACCCAGGTTCATCACCTCCAGCCACACAGTTCTCACCAGTGTTTTGCAACAGTCTGGGACTCATCTTAGCCCTTGATGAGCCTGCTCAGCTCAGCAACCCAACAAAAAGCTCACCAAGCCGAAGAATGGGTTTTGTCAGTGTTCAGAGTGGAGCTGACTTACCAAGCAATCAGACAAGCACTGAAGCAGGAAGAGAGAAATTACAGCAGCATGCAGTCAGAAGTGGGACAGCCTCTTTCAGCAGCGAAGAGCTGGCAAAGCCCATCATGTAGAACCTCATGTATAAAACTCCAAAACAAAGAATCAATTCAGAATAAATAGTCACTCTAGAATGTACATGTCTGTCTTTTCTTAAGGAGAAAGCCTGCCTTCAGAGTACAAACCAGTGCATTAAGAGGGACCTGTACCATGTAACCTAACAGCTGCAAGCCAAAAAAATCCCTTGATTTTGACATTGTGCTCCAATCAAGTAGTGGAGAATTTGGTTTTTTCTGGGACCAAAAGAAGACATGCTCAAATCTAAAGAATATCAGAAAAACTAAGTTCCATTCAAACTTAGGTCATTTTGGTGCTGAATTTTTTTTCCGTTTGAGAAAAAAAATTCAGTGCATCTACTATTTAAATAATCATCCTCAAAAAGTATATGAATCATCCTTCTCTATATATAATTTTATTTACTGGTGGGTTTTTTTAATAATGACAAGGCTGTAAAAAATATCAAATACTTAACAGCAGAGTTCTATATGCCATCAACGAACTGCACTAAGAAAGGAAAAAAGTTAATTCTTACAAGATTACACAGAGTACAGAATTAATCCAGAGAGCAAGAGCTATCAATTTAAAAACAATTCCATATAAATTTAATCAATTTGATTTTGTTTTGCAACAGAAATATGTACATACACACAGATTAGTGCTGTATCTCCTTTACTGCCCTTTAACCTTCAAAAGTGAAATGCTGATTTCCATAAGCATTTATACAACAAAAAGGATTTATAGCTTCTAGATTTAAGTTGCATTCACACAAGACACCAAAGATATGAGCTGAACAGCTGAATGGACTGTTCTCTTTCTTTCTCCTTGAGGGAGAGACACCAAAGTTGACACCATCATAAAACTTTAGGAAACATTACTGATTTTGTACAAAAAAATGTTCCTTTCCTATTCCTCACTGCTCTGGCTTTGGAGAATAAACCATTTCCTTTGTAAAGAAAAAAAAACCCAGCTTAAAAATATATTAAAAAGGTTACAGGCATTTTAAAAGGCAGATACTTTTATTGCAATAGACATTCAGAGATCTGATAACTTCTTACCCTATGTATCATTGAGACATGCTCAAAGATCACTGTACGTTTGTTAACAAACAAAGCATCCATTGGAAAAGCTCTACATCAAAAACTTCATAGTAACACCTGCATTTTTAATTCTTTCTTTGGCTGATTGACTTCTCCATGCTCCTTTACAACCAGTGCAGCTTTACAAAGCAGGCAGCCTTAAAAAGCAACCTCTAAAACCATTTATTCCTGAGGCATTACAGACAACATTATGTTGAGCAGACAAAAACTGCATTATATACGTAAACTTAAATTTGTTCTGACCTGTCTGAAATACAGTCTACCTGAGTATGTGGCATCTACGCAACACACATCAATCTAGCTGAGTACAGGTATCATGGACAGAAAAAAGGGAAAAAATATCAAAGCTGACAGCAGGATTTCTACTCACTCCACAAACATTCCAAGAACAGAGCTGACTGCAAGACTGGATTAACAAAAAAAAAAAAATTAAAAAGTTCCTGGCATAATGTTACATGTATCACAACAAAAAACACAAGCGAGAAAAGATGAAAGTATTACTTTAACTAATAACTGAAGTAGAGCATCAAAAAAACAAAGGGAGACAGAATGAGAAGTATTATGCTATGGTACATATCATATGAAGATGAAGCCAAGTTTTTAAATAGGTGTCAAGAACTACTGTATAGATTTAAGAAAAAGTTGAGCACTTGGAGCAAAGTAAAGGAGTTTTTCTGATGCAGTCTAGCTGGAGTATATTCCAGACAAGTCAGAAAGGGAGAAGAAGTTTAATGTGACAATTTCATTAAGAAGATAAAAAGACCAGAAAAACAGATATTTTGTGATATATAAATGGGTTTGCCCATCTCTAGGTTTTGACAGTTTGTCATTTCTATGTATATTTTGTCTCTCTATCCCTTTGAGCTGTTCAAGAAAACAATGAAGCCTAAAACACCATATAGGCAGAGGTTTTGCTCTTTTGTTCAGCAATAGGTAATTACACAAGACTGTGGCCGGTTGTTAGTCCCACTCATAGAGTGAAAGGCAGAATGCAAGTTCACAGCCTTGTAAGGCATAAAAAAATATTTGCTTTTTACACAAATACTTGCTAGAATCGATAAAATTTGTATTTTATTATATCTATATATTCATAAGTAAGTCAAAGTACAGTCATTTGAAGACAGACAGTGCAGGAACACCCAGGAAAAAAATTACATAAAATTTAAAGGGACTAGTGTTCTGTCAGAAAGGACTTTGTACTGCCTCTAGTGTACTGCTAAGGCACTCTCTTGACTATACATAAGAAGGCAGCAAAGAGTCTGTAATCCAGTAATACGTGCTATGTATCATGCTAGTGCACCACAGCCTTAAGTAATCACAGGATTTATGTTTCTTAAGATGAAGTCACGTCAATTCATTCCACAGGCTGCAGGGAAAAAAAGAAAACAAAAAAATTTAAAAAAATAAATCGAGAAAGCATGACACTGAGAAGTTCACTTAGAACTTCAAGATTTGAGAGCGCACATTTTTTTTTCACAAGCTTTGTAACAGTGTTCACATACTCTTAGATGAAGGGGAAAAGCACTCCCAGAGCTGGGAAAGGACAGTGGTCTCCCACAATCCTGTCCCTCAGTCACGGGACTGGGTGAGCATGCAGCTAAATCCCAAAGCAACACGGCTGCTGCCAGCTCCTGCTGGCTTGCTTACTTTCCACACTTAGGACTTGCTTACTTTCCACAAACTAGCACGGCAATTCATTGCTAGCACAGTTTTTCCACCAACTACATGATAAAAGTCAAGCAGAGGAACCACTGTTAATCTTCATGCTGATTAAGATTTTAAAAAGCTACAGAATGGTCTGTCCCACCTTTGTATCAGTCAAGACTTCGCTTCTCTTATCAATTAAAAAAAGTAGTTCACTTGTACCGTAGTAACGTTAGTGCACAAAACTGGCATTTAAATTAAGCCTGCATGTAAGTTGAGCAATTGCCAAGACAAGACTGAAAGAACAACACACAAATACAGTAAAATACTTGCAAAGACAGAGAACATAAAACTCTGCAAAGACCTTCAGGCAAAGTCTGCACCTTTACTAAAAGCAGTGGCCAAGTTTTGACAAACTTGTATTAAGCTACTGTAATCCAAAAAAGCTGCTGTGTGTCTAGCTTCAAACAACAGTACTGGCAAAAGTAGTAGCAGTCTAGTTAGAAACACTAATGAGGGGTTGTTTATAAAGGTATGACAAGTCTGCTTTGCCAGTTTTTACAGTTTACAAAGCCCTTTTCATAGTTTCTATTATAGTGTGGTTAGAGTGGAGTGAAACCCATCTACAAAAAAACAAATCCACTCAACCTATGTAGAAGTCAACATCTGAAAGCCCTCCTTTCTCCCTAAAACGTGGCAAGGAAACACTCATGTGTAATAATTCCTGTTAAGTAACACCTAGATGTGCAACCTACTTCTAGCCCTCATTTTTCTTTTTGCCATCGAGAGGAAGAAAGACTAAATAAATAAAGGGGGGAAAAAACAAAGGGGGAGGGGAACAACAAAAACCCCAAATATCCACAGTTCCTCTGCCGCCAGCGCTAAGGGCAGAAGATGAAAAGCAAGCCCAGGAGCGCGGCCGGAGCTGCCGCCCGACTCCTCTCCCCGCCGGGAATCGCTCTCCCGTCCCCCCCTTTGTTAACGGAGGGGCCGTGAGGGGTGCAAACCCGCTGCACGGCCACGGCTTTGCGGACAACTCGGGGGGGGGGGGGGCTCGGAGGCCGCCGGCCCCGGAGAGCTGGTGGCAGCCGGGTCGGTTCCGCTGGGCCCGAACGGGCTGTGCCGGCCCGCACCGGCAGAGGGCGAGGCGGCTGTCGCGCCGGGAGCCTGTTTTTGTTACACGGGGGGTATTTAAATGTCCTGCTGTCAATCACCAGCCACTTCCTACACCGCCGCCAGCTCCCCGGCCCGCACGCCGACCCCGGGGTTCCCCACATAATGGGAACCGGTAACTCGGGAACCCCGAAGCTGCCAGCCCGGCCGAGAGGCTTGAGCCGCGGGTCCCCAACTTGCTCCTTTGTTTAACTGCCCGTGAATCCCCACCGCCACCTCCACCTCCTCCCCCTGCTCGCAGCCGGGTGGCTGCCGCCGGGCCTTTATTATTTACACGCTCGGCTCGCAAAACACACCAGAGTCGTCGTCGGCCGGTCGGGACCGGGCTGGAAATGTCAAAGCGGCGAAAGGAGCGGGGCGACCCTCCTCCTACCCCCGCTGACCCCCGCCAGCCGCCCATCCCCGGACAAAACGCACGGCGGAACCGGAGCTCGGCTCGGACCGGGGGAAGAGACCTAACACCCGGCGCGGTGCCCCGCCGCAATTCTTCGCCAAGAGACCGCCCTGTCCTGGGAGAGACCCCCGGGGGAGCGGAGCGAAGCGAGGGGAGTGGGGGAGTGGGGTGGGGGGGGGGGGACACGACACCTCCTCAAAGCCGGCCCAACTTTAGGGTGGCTTCGGCTCCGCCGGCGGAGCTGCCAGCCCAGGAGCCCCGCATCTGTTGCTCTTTCATAACCAACCTCCCTCCGCCCGGCCGCCTCCTCACAAGCGACGACACATGTGCACAGGGACAGCAGCCCTCGCCGGCACCGGCCGCTGCCACAGCCGCAGGGGGGAGCCGGAGCAGTCGGGAGCCCGTTTCTTCTCCCCCCCCCCCCTCCGCCCCCCACATGCCGCCGCGCAGCCATTGTCCCCCGGCCGTTACCGGAGCGGGCCGAAGGGGTGATGACCGCCACCGCCCGTGCCCGGTGTCCGGCCGGCCCGACGACCCGGCGGTTCCCCCGCCGCCCCCGCGCCGCTTGGCCCCGCGCGGGTCCCGGCGCTTACCTGCCGTGGAACCAGTCCTTGCAGATGTCGCACTCGATCATGAAGCGGCTCACGTCGTAGGGCTCCCGGCACACGCAGTACACGGGGGTCGCGGCGGCACCCGCCGCCGCCGCTCCGGCCATCTTTAAAGAACTCACTGACTGAGGCGCCCGCCCGCCCGCCCCGCTCCCCCCTCCCCCCGCCGCGGCCGGCGGCACCAATAACAACAGCGCGCGTGCCAGCCCCACACGCCGCGCGCGCCCCGCCGCCGGCAGGCAGGGAGGCACGGGCAGGCGGCGCGGGAGCGAGCGAACAACAGCGCGCGGGGGCGCGCGCACGTGCGTCACCCGGCCCCCGCGGACGAGAGGAGGGGAAAGAGGAGAGGGAGGGGAAGGAGGGGAGGGAGAGAGGGAAGCGGCCCCGCCCCGCCCGGCTCTCCCCGCCGCGCATGCGCCCCGAGGCACGGTCTCACCCTCCCCACACACATACACACACACCACACACCCCACCCGACGCGGCCGCCTCGCCCAGCGGCTGGGACTGGACGTGCGCAGGAGGGAGGGAGGGAGGGGAGGAAAGGAGAGAGGGAGGGAGAAAGGAAGGGAGAGGGGGAGGGAGAGGGAGGAGGGGGGGGGGGGGCGGCTCCCGTTGGGCGCGGGGAGGGGAGCGCACGTGCCACCTCCGGGAGGCGGGGCGCGGGGAGGCACGCGCTGGCCCCGCCCCTCCCCTCTCTCCTTCTCCCCCTCCCCTTCCCTCTCCCCTCCCCTGATGGGGCAGTGTCACGCGGGGAGGGGGAGGGGCAGGGTGCCGCGAGGACACGGGCGGAGGGCAGGCGGGCGGCGGCGCGCGCCGGCTCCCCCTTATGTAACCGCAGCGGCGGCGGCGGCGGAAGCAGCCGAGCGGCGCCGAAGGAGGCCGAGTGCCGCACTTTGTTGTTGACCGCCGGCGGCCGCGCAGGCGCTGGGGCGGCCTCCGCTCCCCACGTCCCGGTTATGGGGACTCGGAAGCGGGGGCAGCGGGCAGAGCCTGCGGGGCTGGAGGGGGCAACGCTGTTTGCCAGAGGTCTCCCCCCCCCCCCTCCCCCGCCTCTCCCCCCTCCTCCGGTTTGGTACCGCTGAGGAACCGGCAGGGTTTGGTCGGAGTAGGTGTGGAGCGTCTGTGCTGCCGCCTTTTGGCCCCGGGCCTGTGCTGGGTTAGGGTGGGAGCAGCCGAGTCGTCCTGACCGCGGGACACGCAGGGTCTGTTCACTGAGGGTGTCTGTATTGGTTTCAGCTTAATTCTTCTCATGTGCATTCAGTAAAGCTCGCTGAAGACCTAACCGAGGGTCATAGAAAGTCAATGAGATAGGGTTCATCTACAGCGTTTTTTGGAGAACGTGCTTCCTGATGGGTACACCGAGTGCTGCTCTCATGGGATCCCTGCCTGTCACCAGTTCTGGAGCTCCCAACACGAGAAGAACGTGGAGCTCTCGGAGCAAGTCCAGAGCAGGGTCAGGAAGATAATCAGCTGGAGAACCTCTCCTGTGAAGACAGGACAGAGGTCGTGTTTCTCAGCCTGGCAAAGGCTCTGGGAAGACTTTCCAGTACCTTGAGGGGCTCAAAAGGAAACTGGGAGGGACTTCTTACAAGCGCATGTAGCAACGGGGCAAGGGGTAATGGCTTTAAGAGCATGAATTGTAGGTGAGGGTGGTGAGACACTACCACAGGTTGCCCCAGACATTGTGGCTGCCCTCTCCCTGGATGTGTTCAAGGCCAGGCTGGACAGAGCTTTGAGCAACCTGGTCTAGTGGGAGATGTCCCTGCCCATGGTCATGCCCATGCCCATGTCCCATCCAGCCCAACCATGCTGTGATTCTATGAATGCTGCAGTGGGCATGTGTGCTTTTCCTAGATTTATGTGAGGGCAAAGGTATGTCTGATTTTTACAAAGACTGGATAGTCCACAGTCTCAGTTGAGCTGGACTTTGCTAATAGCCTTTTTTTTTCAGTCTCTGTTTGGAAGACGGTTCCGTTCCATGCAATCACTCTGTCTTCCAGGACACAAAAGTAACACTGATATATTAATTAAATGCCATCATGGGCAAAAAGAGTTTAAAATAGAGATTTCTTTTTTTTTTTTTTCCTGCTGTCAAGCAGAGTCCCAAGTAGCTATGGAGATTATAGGGAAATGAGAAGTCATGTCCTCCACACCATATGTACCAATTCTAAAGTGAAACAATAAATATATTGGAAGTCCATGGTGCTGTGATCATAACTAACAGACTGTGCACAGAGCAGTATAATTTTACATCCCATGCCTTTAACCACTAGTCGCCAAACAATGTACGTTTGTTTGGCAAGGGGAAGCTCAGAAGTAAATGTTTCCTTTCCAGGCTGTTATTGTGAAGCTAGCTAATGTTAACATTTATGTAAGACAGCAACATGAGATGATGATTTGGCAGCAAATTGGATAGCACAGAAATGTAAAACCAAAAAAAAAAAACCTAGCACACAGGCTGTGTGACTGAATGGAGAACGAAACGCAGACATATAGGATATGTAAAGGATGTCTTCAAGAAATACCAGATTCTCAGACCAAACCCTGACCTACTTAGCAAGTGCACATTGTTCTGACCTGAAGGGTGTTGTGAGTGTTTCTATACACTCTTCTTTTCCAACACATCACAGTATTTCAGCAACTCAGAATGTGGACGGTCCTCTAAAAAGCTGATGTTAACCCTAATAGGAGTAAAAAACACCACTAAGGTAGGAAATTATGATTTCTGGAAATAACATGTATCGAGGCTTTCTCATGAAAAATATTGTTTTCATTTGTTAATCTGATTCTAAAGCAGACCCAGGAAGAGGCATACTAATGGTAGGGCCTGCAAGCTCTTTCAGGAGCAATTACAGATAATGTAACAACTACTAAGAGACAACTGTTAGAGTCATTATTCTATGTTTGTGCAACGAAGCATCACTAAATGGAGTCTGAAAACAAACAAGTCCTTGCTCCTTAGTTTGCTTGTTCTTAGGCTGTCATGTGGTGAGTCTTATCTTCAAGTTGCAGTTACCAGATGCAGTAATAACTTTATCCGAAGTGGCCATAAAAAAAATACACACGTGTTGTATTTGAGGACCCGTCTGCAAACCACAAAACCCTTAATTGCTGTGGTGAAGCGCTCTGTGGGGTATTAACGTGGGGGTGAGGCTGTCTAAGGTGCCTCAGGTGGTGGGGTGGAAACCTTGTTTTGTTCAGGGTGAGTCCAGTGTGACTGGATTGGATGAAGAAATTTTCTCTCGACACAGAACACAAAGTTGCCCACGGAAGAGAGTACAAAGAACGAGGAAGCAGGCTGGTCTCAGCACTCTGTGGGGACCTTCCCTTCACCAGCCTGGATTACTGCAACAAGCTTGGGTCTTTTGGAAAAGAAAGAAGTTGAGACCTTCAATATGGAAAGCAAAGTTCACTCTTTAATAAGCACTTTCTCTACTTCTGCAAACAACATCCTTCTGCTGCTGTGATTTCTCTCAGAACAAGGTGTGTTAGTGAGTCAGTCAGCTATGGGCACTCCTTAATCAGGTAGGGAATACCTACTTCAACCGTTTCAAAAAAAACAGAAGCATAAACCAGCTTAGTGTCTCAGTCTGATCTGCTCTTTGTCAGCTTCTCTCTTTCCAAGCTTTCTTTCCAGCTGCATCGAACTATATGATTGTTAACGTAGAAAAAGTTCAGAAAAGCCAAAGACCACACACTGTAAGAATTACAAAACCACTTTTAATAAGTATTCTTCCCAGAAACTTGGAGAGCTTTTATGTGACAGTCTTACTAAAAGCAGTTTAAAAACAAAAATTGCAATGCAACCCATGAATGTAAACAAATAAATGAAGCCCCTTCATGAGCCCAGTCCCCAAAAAACTTCAGAAGCAAGCTCATTACTCATGGCAACACATCAAGACATGAAGACACCTGGAGCCATAGCCTTCTTTGTCCTCAGCTCCCAACCAGTAAGACATACCGAAGGGAAATATGGGCTGCAGAGTGCCTTGTAATAAGGAACACTTGGCTTCATCTGCTTGGCCCCTGGATCAGCTCTGACTGCCCAAAGCAGGTGAGACAGCAGCACCACAGGGCCAGGGAGGCTGAAGAACCATCTCTAGAGGAGCAAGGAGCTCTGGGGATCCAAAGGCAGGGGGACAAGGAGGGGGTACAGGGGTGAGGGACTGGTGGAAGGGCAGTGAGAGGTAAGCAGACAGGAGCAGTGAGGTTTGGTTAAAGAAAGAAACAAAGGAATGGGGTCACTGAGAGACATCAGCCATTTTCAGGTTTTTCTCATTTCCCTGATTGACTCTTCAGATGTACAGACATTGCTATGCTCCCACTTGCCCCATGCTCTAGGTTGCAGCCAGCCTACCATCCCCCTCAGCAGCTGGAGCAAGCCAGTTCATCCTTCAAGACATGACCAAAACAAAAATAAACGTTTCCACCAAAACATGCCCTGTCCCATGCAGTTCAACCCCTTGCAAACAAAATTTCCAGCTTCCATTGCCTGCTCCCAGTCCCTTGCCTGACCGTGCAAAGACTTTAGAAACACAGTCACAAGAGCTAGGGCTGGCAGGCGTGACAGCTCTGACAGTCAGAGTCAGGGATGAGGACAGCAAGGACTGAAGAGTACCACCTCTTTCTTTGCCCCTCTGGATAAGCCCCACTGCTGGTACTCAGTAAGACAGAAGTCTTCAGGTTATGTTTGGAGGAGTGTTGTCTGATAGCTTATGGTTAAAGCCAAAATCAGGCTTTGGGGTCAAAAGGGCTGAAAGCCTAGGTTTATTTCTGAATAACATGAAGGTTGCAGAGAAATAAGATCTGGTACCCAGGTCTTGTCATTCTGGGTCAGGGCTGCAATGCCACCTGAACTAACTAAATCAAGTGGCTTCCCACGAGGTCTGGAGGGATGATAAATGCACTCAACCTTAAATTTGGGATGAATTATTACCACCACTCTGCTCAGCAGCAGAGGAGGTAGGAAAAGAGAACACTCATCATTGCACAATAAAAGCATCCACAACCTATGTCTGACTTTGTGTATCTCCCAAAGTACATGCCAGATGCTGTAGGTGGCATACAGATAGGATAAAGAAGGGGGACCAGGGCAGGAAGGGTGTCAGAAGGGAGAAAGGGATTTTTTTTTTTTAACATTTATCACTTCTGAGTAGTAACTAAACCACATGCATGTACACACAACTATGCCTACCTTGTCTCTTGGGAACAGGGGGAGAACTCATGCCCATTAGTCACAGGAGGGGTGGCTCTCACACAGCAGGGCATGGCTGGTTAAGCAAACACTGGAGATGATAGCAGAGAAAGAGTTGTCCCAAGAGAAATCAAGAATAAGAAGAATCAGAAAAAAAAAAAAAAAATCAGACATTAATGGACATTTCCAGAATAGTGTGAGAACAATCAAATAAATTGTTGGTAAAAGGGGGGTAGAGGTAGTTTCCCCATGCTCGGTCATTTCTTCAGTGTGTTTTTGTACACTTTGGAAAAGCACTCCTTTTCTAAATTATTTATTTATTTTCACATCAAGAGGCTTAAGGCTGCCAGAAAAACGAAGCTCTGGACTAAAAAAAGCATTCCAGTTCACTGCATGAAACTGCCCAAAGTATTGCCCAGAATTGGCAATATGATCTTTGCATCTTCAGAGAAAATACTGAGTCATGTCGTCAGCCCACACACATCTAACAAAAATAAAAGCAGCCCAACATTTCAAGATTCACCCACTCGTCATTTAAAGAAAACACAAGTCATTCAGTCATGCCTCATGCTTCAGAGACCTTTAGAAAACACCCAGCACAGGGAACATTCGCCTACCTCCTGCCCACGTGCTGTTGAAACCAGTGATGTTATTTGTAACTCCTTGACTTGCGGGTCTGGACAGTGTTTGTTTCAGCATCCTTGGAGGAAGTCGCTGAGACTTAAAGGTTTTTACCGAAAACGTGACACAATAGCTGCAGCCTCAGCCCTTTTGTCAGCAACACTGAAATGGTTTAACGTAGCGTACCCAGCTTGAACCTTGGGAAAAGACAGAAAAGCCTCCTGTGCTTCATTGCATAAAAGATCTGGCAAACTTAAGCCATAGAACTTAAGACATGGTTCGTACAACATGCTACTATATTCCTTTCAAGGGTTAATCCTGTACTGAAGTGCTAGCTCTCCCTGTCACTCAGCACACATTAGACCACTAGGTATTTGCACAAAGATCAAGATTTGGGGAATTTCCCAGAAAATCCTCCTTTTACACCTTCCCACATCATTGTCCCTTAGCAAGAAGAAACAAGCTTCTGCATGTCACCCGGTTGCTGGCAATGTCTCTTCCAGTGCTAAAAGCTGCTTGAAGTATTAACAGCTGAACCTGGAGGTGCCAGCCCAGCTCATGACAGAGAGGAAGACGTCACAGCACAGGAGGACACGGAGTTACACAATCTCTGTGGTGCTGAAAGTAGTGCTGGAAACTTGTCAGGAGCCCAAAGACCAGAGCTAATTTGTATTCTCTTTTACACAGCATGATTTTAATCAGAGCGAAAAGCTCCCAGTTGTGTTTTATGTACAGAGCGTTATAAGTAGAGACAAGTTAACAGAGCAGCTAGGAGCAGGACATGCTCCAAAGTGCAAGGAGGAACATTAGATGGGGAAAAGAAGGGCAGGCAAGCCTCCTACACCCAATTTGTCAGCATTTCCCTGATTCTTCAAGAAGGGCACGTGCTGTGGATTGAGAGGCTAAGATGCAACTTCATCAAAATGTTTTGATTGCCTAATTCTCCTTATAAGAAGAAAGAAAAAAAAAAAAAAAAAAAAAAAGACACCTTCAAAAAGCTTGAAGACAAGCTTATTTGAAAAAGCTCTTCCCAGAGGTTCTGGATTGTAACCAAGCAAAACATTAAGGAAACACATCTCACTTGCCATTATTTGACAGCAGTTGTGCCTTGTTGACCTCTAACATAGGCTCCTCATGCTTCATCTGCAAACAGGTGTGTGTGAGTTCCCCTTCACAACTAAACTGCTTCGCTGAGAGCAGACAGTGCACAGGGCTGGCACAGCCCCCAAACACCACTGTTCTCAACAGAGTCTCCCCTCCAGCCCCCCCTTTCTACACTGTGACAGCCAGAGAGTGGGAGGTGGGTGCCAGGTCCTCGTTCGGTCCCCTCTCCCCACCTGGGCTTGTAGCCACGCTGCCTGCACAGGGTGCAGCGCTGAGGTGCACCCTTAGGTGCTACCAACGTGAGCCAGTGAGGGAGGGGGAGCTGCAGGTTAACAGGAGAGTAAATAAACCTTGACATTTCCTGATTTGTTTGCTTTGTTGTCCCGGTAGGTTTACTGGAAACTCAGTTGTGGGGTTTGCTACCTGGATAGTGCTATTGCTGGAGAAAATCCTCAATTTTATTCTTCTTCTCTTTACCCACAGGGAATAAATTCTCCTTTCAGTTCAGTTTCATTCCTTGAAAGCTGGAAAAAAAACAAAGAGAGAAAAGAGGAAAAAAAAAAAAAGAAAAAAGCAAACCTAGGACCTTTGCTTTGCTCTGGAGCATGATTTGGGCATGTTGTTCAATGTCTAGTTCAGGATGGGATGAGCCGGATGTTAGCAATATAAAAGAAAAGCGGGGATACAATCTCAGCTGGAGCTTCCTACATTTGGTCCAATCAACCCTGCCATCAGAGATTTATCCCACCAGTTGGCCCCTTTCCATCATAGCTCCCAAAAGCAGTGCCCTCTCTGCTCTCATCCTTTCTCCATGCACTCCTTCGCCCCCCTCCCCCATGCACATTTGTCCCCCCTGACTCTGATAGCTCCCCAAGGAACTCGGGCACCACCAATGCTCAGGGATGGGGAAAAGGAAAGACAGTGTCAGCTGAATATGCAAACAATCCTGTGTGCACCCCAGCATGTACAATCCAGGTCTTTGTCATCATGATGGAGTACACTCCATCCTATTTGTTTTCCTTCCCTGGTATTCCCATACACCCCCTTTCCATATGAGCAAATGCTGAACCTTAACCACCTTTTTTGAAATGGGCTGGTTTCTGCCTGGATAGTATCTGTCCACCAGCTGCATACATATTTTGTTCAAAAATCACAGCCATTAAAAAAAAAAAAAAAAAAAAGGCTTTTTCTGTGTTTGATTTCTGATACCACTAAGGCACCAGGTGGGAGCAGTTTTCACTTGCACGACATCCCTGTTTGGATGCAGACCATGGCGACTGGAGAACGACTGCTTTTACACTTCGAGGCGATGCGTTTGGGACGCTGCTGCCTTCCTACTTGCCCGCTGCCATCTCCCCTGCATGGCACCATGCTGCAGGGACGTTCATGAGGTGTGGACATCAGCCTATCCCCCCTCGCATCGCCCTGGACAGACAGACACCCCGAGCGTCAAGGTGATCGGGGCAAAGCGGTTCTGCGGGTCAAGGTGGTGGTGGCGAGCGGGCAGATCCCCAGGCCTGGCAGACAAATAGCTCTCTCTCTTTCTCACTTTCTCTCCCTCCCGACTGCATCCGTCATCCCCAAGACAGAGGAGCCTCATGAATCAAGTCAAACACCCAGCGACAGGCTGGGGAAATCCATTAATATGCACCATCCGCAGCACGTCGCCAGCCCCCGGCCTCGCGCGCCGCTCACCTGCCTGTCTCACCCCTGGCAGGCAACGCCGGAACAAAGGAGCAGGGGAGGCCGGCAGCCACGGCCCCCGAAAAGGAGGGAGGCAGTGGCTGGAGACAAAGCTCATTCACCGGCCGCCATGGGTGTGAGGAATGCTCCCGCTCGCCCTATTGTCTGGGGTCCTTTGTGCTCCTCCACCCCTCTGGTCCCCAACCACGCAGGCTGAAATATTGGGAGTGGGACAGAAACGGCTTTGTCGGGGGAAGGCCCTCGCGTGTGAGAAGGCTCCTGCTCTCACCCCGACGTACGTGTCTGTCTGGCACACGGACCCACGCTCCTGACCCAGAGGGCGGGTTGAGTCCCCGTCTTGCCACCCCAGAGAGCCCATCCGAGCCGGGAGCTGGGGCTGCAGAGCAACGCAGACAGGCAGATCCAAGGTTTTTTTTCTCAGCCCCCTCCTGAGCACCTCCTGCCCCTCCAGAGATTTTTCCCTGCGATGCCTTTGGGAGCAGATCTGGCAGCGCAGACTTTGGTGTGCAACAAGCACCCACAGTGACGCCTGCACCCGTTCCTGCCTCAGGACCAGCACAGACACCTCTGCCGCTTTGTCTGGCAGTGGCTGTGGCCTCCTCCACATGAGCCACATCTGATACCCTTGTCTCAGGGCAGAGCCATAATTGCCAATCTCTCCCGAGGGGTCTGTCCCCAGCTGTAGAACACCACTCGGCTCTCCTCCCACTGCCACCACACGCTGGCATCTGAGGGACCAGGACAGAGAGAAGAAGGGGAGAGCCAAGTCCCTCCAGTGTGGGGAGCAGAGTGACCCTGCCATGCCCATGCCCAAGGGATCAGAGTGCTGCCCGGTCCCATGCTACATGGTTCAGCTCTGACAAGTGACCTGCGGAGAGGTACTGCTCATCTGCACTTCAGCTTCTGCAGTCCCTGCCTGCCCACCCTCAGCTGTCCCACCCCTCCCTGCAGGCACTGCTCGCACAAAGCTGTCTTAGCCACACATGATGACAACTGCAAGGTAGGGTTCATCTGGGCAATCTGGTCAGTGGGATGTAAGAAAAGAAAGAAAGATAAGGTCCAAACCTGAAGGAAAAGCTTACTCTGAGAAATGGTGCCTGCAACCACAAAGGAGCCCTGATAGGCAATTGCTCCACCGCTGGGATGGCAGTGCCGGCTTCTCCAGTGCAGAGAGGTGCAGCGTCCAGGAACAAGCACAGAGTTACTGTACAGAGACTGCTGAGGGAGCCTGAAGGGTCTCTGTAAGGGACAGGGATAATAAGGAGGCAGCTGTGTATATACATACAACTAAAAAGCCCTTTTCTCAGTTTTGCGCTGCTGAAACAGTTTCTGACATTTTTCTGGTACTAAGGAGCACGTGTTAAAGAGGAAGACTATTCAAAGTTGAATTTCTCTTCCTATTTTTCATTATACTCAATATATTTGAAGTTCTAAGTAGTTGTTGCAAAAAAGTTCCTATGATCATCAGAAATAAGCTTTTGCTAAAGAAAATTGCAGGAATTCCTATTGTAAAAATGAAAAGGCCTAGAAACCATACCTAAATATCATTACTTCCCTCCTTGAGCTTTGCTCTTCACCATGAAGCTTCAGCAACTCTTGCAAAGTATCCTTGGCCTTTATAAGCAGGATTCATACAGAGTTCAGTGGACAGGAAATTCTCAGTAACATTTAAGTTGCAGAAGCAAGGCCATCATTCCCAAAGCCACCAACCAAGAGGCAATTCTGTGAGGCTAGATAAGGCAAAAAGGCAGATAAAGGAAAAGGCCTTCATCTTGGACTGTCAAATTCAGAGAACGAGGAAAGACCGGAGTTGGGTGGGTGCCATAGCTCCTGGCCTCTCTTCTCTGTGCCAGTTCCATGACACTTCCCCGGGCAAATGGGGACGTGACAGTTCTGTCCCCTTGGTCTCCAGGTCTGCACTGAGTTGGCGTTCCCACACCAGCAGCATTTCAGCAGCTGGAGGTTCAGTTGCATCAGCCCAGAGCTGAAGTGACTCCAAGACCCCTTTTGGCACCCAAGCCAGAGGAGCTGTCTGAGTTAATGAAGCTGATGCAAAGGGGATGGGGTGTAGCAAGGTACTGAAAAGCAGGGAACTTCCCCCCAGGCTGTCTTCAGCTCCGGCAGAGCATTTGGCTCAGTTTGTAATTTATTAACACCAACACTCACGTGATCAAAGTTCAGCACATTGCTCTTCTGGAAGAGGGGACTTGAAAAGCACATCATACAGGTTTTCTAAGGAATAAAAGAGATGTCCAGAGAAAACATCTATCTCAGCTGCCCAGAAACCTCCACTGCACCACTGCCTTTTTACATCATAAGGCCATGTTTGTTCCCCCTCCTGGTGCCTCAGAAGCCATCTCCTCTCAGCTCTGCACCTCAGCAAAGCCTAAAACAGTCCCCAGATTTAGGAGGGAAGTCTCTGCCGAGAAGGCAAATATATTCACATCCCAGTGAGACAAACAGGTTTGTTGGCACACACACCGCATGTTTTAAGTGTCTCCCCTGAAGCTGAAACTTAACCCGAATCTAAATTGTGCCTCTGGTGCCCTTAATTGAAAGAAGTGTTCAATAGACTATGTCACTTGGAAAATAAATCACTTTGCTGCTGGGTAAATGGGGATGGGTAAGAGAGTCAGTGTTGCACCTCAGCATCAGATTGAGAGCAGCAGGGCTGTTTCTCCTGGGAGCAGGGGACAGTCACATGCAAGGGGACGGCTGTGGTTTCTGCAGTCAGTCTCTGATGTGGCCATTAAGCCCACACAAGCCAGGTCACCTCCTAAAGAAACTTGGAGATCCCAGAGGTGATTTTCTATCTGCTGCCACCTGTGCTGACTACTACTCCCAGGGAGCCATTCCTTTGGAGCCAGAGGGAGAGTGGCCCTGGCAGGTATGGAACATGGTCACCCCACTGGTGGGCAGAAAGTGTACCTCACTGGAGGCAGAGAGGGTACATGCAGAGGAGATGCAAAAGGACACAAAGAAAAGGAGGTTTTTACCAAACAGAGAGGAAGACAAGAACCTATCACTGGTCAAACCTAATAGAGAAGGTGCTGACAGATGGACCTACTCATGTAGACTTTCAAAGGTATCTTTTGGGCAGGATGATACCAGAAAGAAAATGAAGGCAAGAGTCACTAAGCAGGTGGCATGCTTTGAATCCTGGCTGGCCCGGAATCAGCACTACTTATCCCAGCACATGCCTGTTGCAGGAAACAAGTTACCCAGGGAAGAGGGGTTACACAGCAATTCTGACTACTTCCCAACCAGTGGAGCAGCCAAACATCCTCTGCTGCCCAGAGCTTCTCTGCAGGCTCACAAGCAAAAGAGCCAAGCAGGTCTGATTCACTTTGCAGCTACTGCCCAAACCAGCATAGTTAACAGTGTTGGACCTGATACACAAGAGACAAACTTATACCAACTTAATGGACAGAAGTGTCATGGCTGGAAAAGACCTCTAAGATCATCATGTCCAACGTCAAAAAACAGCCCAAAACACACTGCCCACTAGAACATGGCCTGAAGTGTCTTATCTATATGGTTTTTTAATACCTCCAGGAATGGCGACTCCACCTCCCTGGGCAGCCTGTTCTAGCTCTTGACTCTTTCAGTAAAGAAATTCTTCCTAATGTCTAGTCTAAACCTCCCCAGGAACAACTTCAGGTCATTTCCTCCAGTCTTACTGTTTAATCACTTGAGAGAAGAGGCCAACCCCTGCCTCACTGCAACCCCTTTTCATGTAGCTGTAGAGAGCAACAAGGTCTCTCCTCAGCCTCCTCTTATCTAAACTAAACAATCCCACTTCCCTCAACTTCTCTTCACAGGACTTGTTCTCCAGACCACCTTGGTTGCCCCTCTCTGAACTCACTCCAGCAACTCAATGTCTTTCTTGTAGTGAGGGGACCAGAACAGAACACAGTACTCAAGGTGCACTCTCACCAGTGCCAAGCCCAAGGTGATACACTGCTTGCTTGTCCAAACCTGCAGATGTCCAGGGAGCACATGGTTCTGTTGTTTAAAGTGTTTTTATTTACATACTTTATAAGGAACAGTATCTGTGTATTATTCTTCACAAGTATCTGCACTCCCTAGAGGTCAGAGTTTAGAACATCCAAGTAAACTTACTGGAAGTGTTCCTCATTTTTGAGCATTTTATTAGAGCAATCATCGATTTATCAACAAGTGGCACCTCTGGTGAACGTGCAACTGATATTTACTCTGATCCACAAAGAGCTACTATTTTAGCCCTGTTAGAAGCAAGATGTTAATTGCTATTTTCATGGTACCAATGGCTATTGCTAGACCTACAAGGACACATAGTCTATAGCCTTTTAATCAAAGACTGGGCCTGGGAGGAATAAAGTTCCAAGCCGATTTCTTTCTGGTTGTTATTAAAAGGGATCACTAAACATTCACCACACTTCCCGGTATACTTTGTGTCTGGTGGGATAAAGCATCCCTTCTTTCTCACACTTGCAGAAGCAAGTACAGTTGGAGAAAGGAACAAAGTTCCACTTCTGCAAACACCTACCAGAAGAAATGGTGCCATTTGGCCATCACAGTCATTTGCTTTTCCTGCAGAAACATACTGACATGGCCCTTACTTCTCAGTGGCTGAGAAGGGAAAGAGAAACCTTGACCAAAAAAGAGGAACCAAGTCTTCAGGAAAACAGCAAAGAGGATGCTGTAAAACATTTCAGGAAACACTAATGGAGAGATGGGGCAGCCAGAAGCTTTGAAAATTTTGATTTCTCCAAGATAATGAACTTTCTGTTATAACTAGAGGAGCCCTCTCTCTCAGATTTCTCAGACAATGTTCAATACTGTAAAAGGCTGTAGAACAGGGAACGCTCTCAGCTGGGTTAATTTACAAGGTAAAAATGATTTTTTTTCCCCCAGGAGAAGTTAAACTAGACTCATGGCCTAGCCTCTCTGGGGCTTATAAAGAGTGTTTGAAACCCTTCTGTTTGCACAAGGAGAGCAGGAGTGTCTCCTGCCCCAGGAGCACAGGCACTGCCAATTCCAAAACCACCTCAGCCACTGGGGAATTGCCCAAGTGGCAGCACTTTGCAGGAGAAGTTAAATATTTCAGATTCCCTTTTCAACCAGGCTACTTAAGCTTTAGATCTGTTTTTTGTTAAAGCCTTTTTATTTTAATTATGAAAGTCCTTGCTGAAATGCAGTACCTTGCCCACTTCAGTTACTGTTACCATGTGCTTACTGAGGTTATCAGCAAGCCTTCAAGATGCAGCAAGGCTGAACTCAGTAGTTCTCAAGGAGTGATAAAAACCCCTTAAGTGTAGCACAGGAGAAAGATTATACTCTCAGCAAACAGAGGATCCAGAACGACCCTGAGAAACTCAAGTTTTGGACCAACAGCAGTTTCATGAAATTCAGGGAGAGAGCCCTGGGGACAAGTAACAGCAGGCATCAGCCCATGCTGGGAACAGACTGTCCCAATAGTCACCTGGCTGACAAGGACCTGGGAGGTACAGGCATGCTAAGCTGTGTATGTGTTAGCTCTCACCTCAGACACCATGGACTGCATAGTGGGCAATGTCAGGGGCAGTGTTGTCAGCAGGCCAAGGGGAGGTGATAATTCAACACTGCAAAGGCTGCACCTGGAACAAAGCTGGGACAGCAGAGTAAGGCTTCCTAGAAAATCTGTTCTTGATTATTGAGAGAAAAAAATGGAGGAAAAGAATAATAAAAAAAAAAAAAGTGACAATTTCTTCCCAGTTCACACATTTTATAAATGACCCTACATTTAGGATGTGTATCTGAGAAAGCCCAGTTCTTTTATTTAAAAATTTATTGTAGGAAGAAGGCTTGGTAAAGGGAACCAAGCTCTGGGCTGTTCAGGGCACAAGGCAGTGCTGCCAGCAGCCTCCCTACCAGCAGGACACAGGAAAAGAGCAGAAAGAAAGATGATCAAACAAATTGCTGACAACATTCCTGCCCCCCTATAACCCTGAAGCATCACATCAAGATTCATTTGAGATGGCTATGGACTAATAGGTGGGTTTGACAGGTGGAGAAGATCAGATAGGAGAAAATATGATTGTACTGAACTGGCCCTGAACTCCTTGATCTCCTTTGGAGAAATTAATTGCTTTTAGCTGCCAGGTGCCAGTCACCAGTGCAAGCTCAGTAGGTAAATAGACATAGGCAGTGTTTGCAGCAAGAAGCTTAACTAAAAAGGAACTTTACCCACCCAGAGCAGGCCCCCACTCATGTCAGTGGGAAGACCTCTTCAGTAATCAGTGACACCACTTAAGGTCTAAGCTGCTCAGGTAGCTACTGCATGTCAGCTCTTACAGGTGCTGTGCTGCCTGGGGGCTGGTTTGGATGACTGGAAACAGAAAACCCCATCTGCACTGAGCAAAAATCAGTATGCAGCAATCATTATTAAAGGCAAGTGCTTCCCAAGCACCTACAAGCTTTTGGCCTGGATGGGTTGACAATACCACAGTTAAGTAGGCAGCACCCTTTACTTAGTCCGAGGAGATGAGCCCTTAAACCCAACAATTTGGACACTTTCACATAGACTATGAATTTCAGTTGTTTGAATGCTGCTCACGGATTTTTATTTTCCCTTCTCACCAACCATCCCTCCATGAGACTGCTGTCCCTCCAGCAGAGGACAATTTTTTTCTGGAAAACATCAGCACTTCTCTACATAATCTCCCAGGCACAGGACCTGATGGCCAGCAAGATATCCAAGCATAATTCCCACATGCTATGTGTTTGGGTTTTTTCATCCCATTCCCTTCTTTTTATGACCTAAGTAGGAGAGACTCAGGCCAGATCTCAGGCTCCATCTGCAGCCCAAGATTATGATCTGAAGCATAATATTTCTTTATGAGCAAATTATCACCAAGACTTCAATGCACTGTGGGCATTTTAAAAAACTAAGTGTTTAGCACTTTTATTTCTTTCTGCTTTGCAGTTTATGGCTCCCATAAATCAGGTGACAGTCAGTGGCACAGAGAACTGATCCAACCTGTGGTAACGAAGAAAGGGGCAGAAGAAGGGAGCACCAACTGAGTCCTTAACCAGGGGACCTCTGCTCCCTGCTGTAGGCATCCCTGCAGGGGAGACAGGGTGCTGCATTCGTTCATTCATTCATTCAAGGATATTTAATCACTCAGAAATGCACCAAAAGCTATACTATGAAGTAACCCAGCAAGCAACTCATCAGGGAAACCTCCTCTTCTCTCCATTTCCATTCTTCCAAATACTATTACAACAATCTGTCCTGTAGTCAGGCTGTTCCCAGTCATGGAAAAGGGGTCCCTAGCCCTTCCTTTTCCCTGCCCCTTGCCACCTGCCTTGTGCACTTGGTCTCCAAATAGCTCAGAGCAGACACTTCTCTGCATACACACACATACACAACCCCTGCCAGAGGGCCACCATCTTCACAAGACCTTTAGGCTCAAAAGATAAATAGTATACAAATGTTCCAGGGACTTTGTTGGATTTGGGGTTGCAATATTATTTACTGATGGCAGTTTTATTGCTAGCTGTACTTCTTTGTTCCTTAATAAGAATGGGTCTTTCTCCCCATGTATTCAGTGCTGGTTTTCTAGAGGAGACATTGGTAAAAGTACTTTATCCCCCACAACTAGGAGAATGGGAGCAGGGGTGGATTTGTGCTGTTTCAAAGAAAAATCTGTGCAGAACAGGGTGAGAGGACTTCTGCAAGGACAAACTCTGATGTTCCTTCCACTGGTTCACAGAAGCCTCAGAGGTGACACGAACGACTTCATGTGGCAACCCTCCCTTGAATACTCCCATAGTCCCAAATAATTTCTTTGGTATTTCCAAAGCAGTTGAAGCCACCACAAGGCATTTCAAGTCCCGTGGACGTTCTGCCTATCAAGGCAAAAAGTGATGCCAATCAATTGTGCTACTTTTGAGTCGCTGCCTGCAGCCCAGCCACCACCACTGACCTCCCATTCCACCAGGAAGATTTTGCCCGCTACAAAGGCTGTAGAAGAGGCAGGGTGTGCTCCCTCTCCTCACCAGGCACCCCCCTTCTTGGTGGGCACTGGCAGGTCCAGACTGTGCACCCATTCTGCTCTGAAAGCTGTGAGAGTGCTACTGACTGAGTAGCCTTAGTGTCACCAAACACAAAGGTGTGGGATTACTTCCTTTTACACACATTTTACCAACTTTTAAATGCACCCAAGAGTTCCAACCCATGTTGTAACCTGCACACAAGATTGTGTGAAAGGTAAAAGAAAGAAGTTAATTGAACACAGATAAATTCATCTAAGAATGGAGCTGGCAAGAGTCTGCTGGTGGCCCTGGCCAGAGGCTGCAGCTCATGCCTCAACCCCAGCCCCATGTTGGGCATCTGACCCTGCTGCCCAGTTTAGTTCTTTGCCTTGGTCACTGGGACTGCTTGCCCCTCCAAGTTGCTCTGTGATGATTTCCACCCAATGCCAACAAAACAGGGGGGCACATGGTCCAAAGTGCAGCTCTTGCAGACAGCCTCAGAAAGTGCCTGGGAACCTCTAATCCACACAGAGTAGGCTGGATTTGGGGACAATGGAAAAAACCAGTAGTTTCTGTCCCCTCCAAGAGCTGACAGTGGGATCTACAGAGCACACTAGGTTTCCAGATAGGAAAGGCAGGTGTCAGGATCAGTTGTGGATCCCAAAGAGCATCATCCCTTTCCAGGTCTCTTGGCCATCACCCTTACAAAGGAGACAATTGCTGCTTCTCCTGTTCAGCAGTAGCTGAAAGCAGGACATGCAGGCACCTCTGGGAAGCCTAATGCAGAGGCCTCTCCTTGAGCATTCAGCATTGCTGGGGCCACCAGGCAGCACCAGACAGTAGGCAGAAATGGGTCCATGCCCTGAACTCCCACCAGTGTGACAGCCAGACAGAAATCACCTGTCAGGTTTCTTCCCATAAAACAAACAATCAGCTAACCACACCGACATAGCAGAGGCCTGACCATGGACATTAAGCCACACAATGCTCTTCGTAGTAAAACTGAGAATATTATAAGTGGTGTGCAGTTGCAGCAGGAGGACACCCATCCATCCATCTGCAGCCTAGGGTGCCCATAGTTATTGATACAGGACTTGGCACAACAACTAGAGCCAGGCTGTGACAGTAAGGACTCCCAGTTGAAGAGCACAGGTAAGACAGAGATCTGCCAGTGGCTCACCCACACGCTGGGGTTGTCACTGGAAGTAACAGGATTAGCAGAGAAAAGAAAAAGCTTCCAGGCTAGCAAGGAATAAACAAACTTTAGAAGTTCAAGCAGGGCTTTAAAGCGAGTTTTATGCACTAGAGGGTCTAAATGAGAATCTAATAAAAATGAGAATCTAATAGAAAAAAAAAGAAAAAAAAAAAAAGGTTAAACCCACATAGCTTTCCTCCAGGAAAACATGTTTCACAGAGCAACTCCCAAATGCAGACATCAGTCTCATCATCCCAAAACCCAGTTGTAAAGCTAAGAACTGTTGCTTGTGTCAGATAGAAGTGTCAGATAAGCCAGGAAAAAGTACCAGCAAGACTCCTGGAGCTTCAATATGCTCTGGGATCTCTTGGACACATCAGGTTTTACTCTGAACATATGAGGATCTGTGAGGATTAAGGCCAGAGGTAAACATCATCTGGAGTTACTCTGCCCTCCTCCAGGAACTACAACTGTGCCAACAGAAGGACAGGTGGGAGGCAATGGCACCCATATCAGACAGCTACCTCCTCTCCTGCAGCTTCTTTGCAATCCAATGGTTTCCCCATTTTGGTCTCCAGGTGTTAGGTTGTTGCTGTGGATTCTCTTCATGGGCAGGAGAGCTGCCTGCTGCTGGACACCTTGTCCCCCTCACCTCTCCCTGTCACCAAGGGGAACATAGGATCCACAACCCCCCCCCCCCCCAAAAAAAAAAAAAAAAAAAAAAAAAAGAAAAGTTAACTAAAGCCAAATAGAAGAACAGAGAAAATGTGGGGAGGCAGGATGTCATTACCAGAGCTGGAACTTGGCCTGGGTGCCATGGAGATGAAACACAGCAGATGGTTAAGGTGAACATGGGAAGCACACGCGCAGCACCTGACTGTAGATTTAAGACCAATTAATACAACAAAAGAGGAAACTTGACAAGGAAGCAGAGACCTACAAAATGACTAAGTGAACCATGAAAAGGGGAGGCTCTCCCATCAGGAAGAAAAAAAAAAAAAAAAAAAAAAAAAAAAAAAAAAAGAAACAGAAAAAGAAGAAAAAAAAAAGCAGCAGCAGAGTGTACAATATCTACAGAGCCATGAATAAACTGAAGTTGGAACAGATGGAGACAGAAACAAACCACTGTGTGTATTAGTTGGCTACCAAGTGAAAGAGCCAGCACAGGGGAAAAGGCTTCCCCACAATTCAGGGTGAGAACAATAGGCTCTGGTTCTGCAGCACCCCCTTCCCGAGGTGCTCAGTGTCCTTCATATGGCTTAATTTAAAGCTCACAAGCTGCAGCACTCTCAGATCCTAACAAATGACCAGGAAAGCATATTCTTCTAAATAATAAACCGCGTGTCTCTAATTAAAAGAGCCCAGGCATTATGAAGCAGGGACAGGAGCCATCTCTGCCTGCCCCTCACACAGAAACAGACCCCCGCGACGGGGCCCTGCCTCAGATCCGATCCGAAAGGGATCAGTGGATGACAAACAAAGGGTATCCAATGGATGGTGACTGCCCTGAGGTGGCCACGGTCACAGCCCGCTGTGTAAACACTGCGTAAACCCCTCGGAGGCAGGCAGGAGACTTTTATCTCTGCAGGCAAGAGCGGCTTTGCACACAAACGTTTACACTGAATTTTATCTGTTCACCTGTGAACTGCAGCCCCGGCGAGGTCAGAGATAAGAAAACAATCAAGGAAACAAGCCAACACACCATGGGGATGGGAGCAGGGAGAGCACAGTGCGATGCAATGAAGCACCACAAGCCAAGCCCCTTATTACGAGGGCATCTAAAATCCCAGCTACAAAGAAGGGGAGACAAGTGTCCCAAGGAGCACCAGACACTGGCTTCCTAAGAGCCATCCGTACCCCAGCCCGAGGTAGGCACTGTGGGGATGCTGAGCCCAGCAGCAGCACCCCAAAACCCCCCCAGCAACAAGCAGCCCCTTCCTCGGGCTGGGCTGGCGGGTCCGGGTCCCCAGCTTCCCCTCCAGGTCTGCAAACACAGGGCTGTCCCGCCACTGTATCTGCTATGTAAATCCCAAAGATAAACAAGCCCAGCTCTGCAGACAGTATTTATCACCCACTTTAAAGGCAGGCAGAGTGGGGCTAAAGCCCCCTGAGAGCATCCCCCACCCACAGCAAGCTCAGTCTGGAAGCAACAAGCTTTTCATGGCATTAAGTCCTGTCCTGCCTTGAAGCCAACTGGCCAAAACTTCAGTGACTTCAAAGCAAGACAGCTTTTGCAGACCCACTTGCTCTCTGAAAAACCTGTCCCCAAAAAGCCCTTCCTTTTGTCTGTTCTCTGGGCAGACCTCAAAGCATTTCTGGTTTGTCCAGCAGCAGGCACGCTCACACTCCCCGTAGGAATAAGGAGGCACCGGTGCATTCCCCCACCCCCAGAAGTGACTTTATAAAACAACACTGGCTGAGAGGCAGCACCTGCAATGAGCCTAAGCACAGGCACAAGCTATAAAAAAAACCTCTCCCTCCCCCCATCTCTACCCCCACCTGATTCTCTCTGTGGCTTTAAGCAAATCACGTAACTTTTCCTCCTTCGTTTCTGCACCTGGGAGAAAGTAATATTTACCTACCCCAGAAGGGTGTTGAGAGGATTAGTTAATGTTTACACAGCATTTTAAAGGATAAAATATTCTGTATTAATTCCTACCCGCTGAAAAGACTGATATGTATGACTCTCATTAGCTCCAACGGGAGATTCTTGCTGGATTTGGGCCTTACCACTTCAGAAAAGTAGGAGCAAGATGATGTGATATTAACATTTCAAAAAGTGCCTGCAGCACGTGCTGTAAAACCCCCTTCTCTTTTGACTCCCGCCGGGGCTGGGGAGGTGCACCTGCACCTGTTAAACATTAAAGCATCACAAACTCAGCACGAGTCCTTGGGGCTTTGCCAGCAGCTTGGGTAAACTCCCCCATCCCCCCCTGGGGGGGGTCCCCTTTGCAGTCCCCCACGGCAGGGAGCTGGCCTCACCTGTGAGATGTCCCCTCATCGATTGTAAGCAGCTGTTGCACCAGGATTGCCCTTCTGCTCACACTTATCAAGGTTGCCTGGCTCTTATCTGAAAGACCAGAGCCAACCCAGGTTTTCTTGCCCTGGGGGCCGTGAGCTTTTGGTGGGGTCTGTGCCGAGGGGACGTGCCAGGCGAGTGGACATCTCATGTGTTTGGCCACACCACTGCTCAGCTTGTGTCCCCTGTGACTGGGTACTGGGCAAAAAGAAATTGCAATTGATATAGAACCAGAGCACCTGGCAGTGTCAGTAAGCTGTCCAACCCAGGGCACCCACAGCACTGAAGAAAATACATCACCACACATCCCACAAATCAATCCACCCACTGCTTGGGCCCTTTGTATTCCCAGCAGTGTTGTTCCCTCCACGTGCACTGCACATCTTGGTTTGGAGGGTGAAGACAGCAAGGTGCCACCTCTGCCCCTGACACAGGTATCCAGGCTGGACTCCAGGCATGGCAGTACCAAGCTCCCACCTCCAGCAAACAGTGCAGCCATGGTGGCTGCAGCTCTGTCTCACAGAATCACAGAATGTTAGGGGCTGGGAGGGACCTTGAAAGATCATCGAGCCCAACCCCCCCTATATGCCTGTCCTCAAAAGCAGCATGGAAGAGCTGAGACCTGTGGCAGTGAGGAGGAGGAATGGGGGACTCAGAGAGCTGGCCAGAAAGGGATTTGGGTTTAACTGCTGGTTTACTGCCTGTCAGCAGCAGTATATTGCTGTACAATAAGGGAAAGGCTGGAGGAAGGTGTTTGAAAACCAGCCTAACCCACCCCCAAACTCATGAAAGAAAATCACCACCAGAGCAGCCCCCCACTGGCTCCACAGTTTCAGGGGGGAGATGTGGTTTTGAAGCCTGAGAACAATGGGGCAACCTTTCCCTCCTTTCTTCTGGCAAAGGTAAATGACCTCTCTCTGGTGGTGTCCATGCCGGGGGAAGCCACTAAATGAGAAGCCCCAGGCCAATAAAGCATCTCTTTGTGCCTCGAATGCCTTGTCCCATGGTGCTTCCCAACCTTCCTTGCTGCTGCCCTCAGCAGCGGTCACTCTGCACATCCCTGGCCAGAGGCAGCCACGCAGCCGTGCCAGCACCGAGGGCTGCTTGCCAGAGCTGCACCAGGGCTCCCCAGGAGTGGTGAGGTTGGTTGCAAGCCTCAATTTTCCTTTCCAGAGGAACTCCTCTGCCCCATCTCTCCTTGCTTCTCACTTTCCCCTGACTTCCAGGAAGGCAGGCGGGGGCTGAGGCACCACAGCTGGCTGCTGAGCAAAATCAGGAGCACAGACTGAAACATGACTAATTTCTAACACATCACAGCCTGCGAGTCAGTTTGTTTGTGAGCCTAAATCGTTCTCTGCTGCTTTCATACCGGCTTCTTTCAAGGGTGAGTAAGCAGAGAGTGGCAGACATGACTTTTATTATTCCCAGGGCTTTGAAGTTGTCCCATTTCCCCGCGGTTAGCTGACTGCATCAGCTGTCTGTAGTGACACATTTTGAAGAACTCAGCACTGATGCATAGGTGGCCAGACCAAGCTGAGTTGGAGCTGGGTATATTCCATTTGATAGAGTTTTGTGGTGACTCATTTGTTGCCTACCCTCTATTATTCATTGGTTTCATCTCGTCATTTTATTTCCACATTCTTGACAACTTCCAAGAAGGTCCTTTTGCAGACAGAGGTCAAAGGCAACAAAACCAGCTTCAAGCTGTAATTGAAGCAGCTTTAAAAGTAGCAACACATGAGTTAAAGTGGATTTTGTGATGAATACCTTTAAAGAGTAAACAATGCCACTTGAAGAGGCAGAAAACTGTTCAAGCTACAACAGTGTGAGCATTTCATGTATTTATACATGTGGATAGACTCATACATATGCAAAAGGTAAACACAGAAAGACACATTGATAAGAAAGTGAAACTTCCTGCATTTTTGAAAGGCTAATTTAAAACAGCTTGTTACATAGATTTTTTTTTTTTTATATTTAAAACCACAGCACTTGCACACATTTTGAGAGAAAGTTGTATGTTTTATTTCCATCCCATATTAAGCTGCTCTGGCATATTTTATTTTTTCTGCTGCTCCCGAGTTCCTCATTTCTCATCTATACTACATTGAACTATTTCTTGTCTGAACGGCTGACATCAGTTCTCTTTTTGCATAGCATGAAGACACAGTTTGAAAGTGTAGGTACATTTGATGTAGGTACAAAGCCTACTTCAACTTTTGCACAAATACAAACCTTTTGTCAACTGGAGGTATCACAGCCACCTCCCAGAAAGAAGGTGGCACCACAAACACCCAAAGTCTAAGCAAAAGCACTGGATTGTAACTGTGGGGGTTGTTCCCACAGACCAGTTCAAATTCTGCTCTCAATTCCAGTGCCAATTTAGGGCTCAAGATAAATCGCTTTTTTCCCTTGAAAGAAGTTTGATTACATTTATGGCTCGTTTCAGAATCCAAGGGCCAAGGCTGAGATGAAAGGCCAGGGGCTGAGGGATGCCCCACATCCAGCACTGCACAGGGCTGAGGCGCTGGCAGCCGGGAAGGGAACTGACAAATTCTGTTCCCAGCAGCGCTCAGCACTCTTGGGTAACCTCAGATGTGTCATTTAGCCTCCCACTGACTCAGTTCCTCATTCTTGATGTGGAAATAACACTGCTTCTTTATTTCGTAGGCTTTTTGAGCAGATAAATATCTTTTAATTAGGTCTCGGAATCCGCTCGAGAAGCGCAACTAAAATAGCGATCAGTTGTGATCTGAAAAAATGACACAAAGTGAGGGCTGGGAGGAAGGAAGAGACATATGATAAAAAGGAAGGCAGCTCCATCAACCAAGCAGATTCCTCATATCACCTCAGGACAGTTCTGAGCGAGAGCCTTGGCTCTCCATACAGAATGGAAAATTCCAGGGACTGAATGGGTTCCCCTAAGGACTAAGGTTCACTTTGTAAATGCAGTTTCTCTCCTTTCCCTCTCCTCTCCCTCTTCTCTTCCTCTCCCTCTTCTTTCTCCCCCCTCCCCCCCACTTGACAGGGCTTGGCCATAAGCTGAAGCACAGGAGAATTGCAGGCTACAGGTTAGGATCCTGAGTGTGCTCCCACTACTCAGGAGCTCCTTGGGTCCCTTCAGAGGCTCCATTTTCCTTCACCTCCTGGTTGTGAAGAGCTGGCCACACAACTACCACATCCCTGCCAGGGGCTGCCTGGCTACCTGGGGAGGGATCCAAACATGGTACCTCTACCCACCCCCTGGGGCCCCCTCAAAGGAAAGGGACCCCACCTGAATCCCCACTGGATGGGGTTTCAACCACCTGAGCTATGACAGACTTCTGAAACAATGTCGTGTTTTAGCATGTCAGATGTCTGTGTGACCCAAGTGCTTCTACCCTCCTGTGAAGGGGGTGCAAGGACAGGCACCACCCTGTAACACAGACATGGTAACTACCACAGAGAGACACGCATGGCTGGAGATTTTAAGACAAGTGACCTTGCACCCCTGTCACAAATGTTTTGTTCCAAGCGTGAGGTGGCTGACCACAACCCTCCTCCATCCTTCACACATTTTGGTGGCTGAGCCAAGGGAGGAAACAATACTTCGTATTTTTCAGAGAAGACAAAGCTGCAGAAGACACCGATTCCCATGGCAACAAAGGCAGAGAAGCGTCCCAAGATGTGATTTGCTGTCACCGTACCCACCTCGTGGAAGATAAGGACAAGTGATAGCTCTGAAAGGAACTGTTTCCATGGGACCCTTCCCAGCACAACCCAACCCTCTGCCACAGCTTTCAGCATCAAACAGGTCTGACTGGTGGAGAGCAGCACAGGCTGCCTGCCTCTCCTCCACCCCCAGGAACAGCACTCTCGAAGCGTGCCTAACCCTGAACAAGGCACACTGCTGCTCACTAATCCACTTACCCAGGCAATTACACTGGGATAGCAGCCTGCGGAGAGCCACACTCAACTTCCCAGCTAAACATTGTCCTGGGTTTTGGTTTTGTTGTGTTTGGGGTTTCTTTTTTTGTTGTTTTTTTGTTTTTGTTTTTTTTAATCCATGGACTGCTACCTTAAGCTCTGTTGAAAGCTTCTCACAGAGCGCGCATTTATGCTTTGGTAGTGCGTGCTATGTTAAGTGCATTTCCTTCTGACACTTTCATTTATCATACTTGTCCCCTCACACCCCTGCCCCTTCAGTTCCCTAGGGGAAAGTTGGTGAATTTATGCAGGAACAAAGTCACCTTGAGCTTTAATCCACACCCTTGCAGAAGGAATAAGTCTGTCGGCAATCACATCCACCCACTCCACAACTGCATTACAATGCTCACTTTGTTAGCACAGAAAATACTGGCTCCTTTTCTAGTCCTGGAGACACACTACCACAAAGGCTGGAGCAAAGAAAATGGACTGGAGACAGAAGAGGATGGAATCCATCCTTGCACATTTGAGACTGAATGGGTAACCTGAGGTGAAATAGTAGAAATAGGAAGAAAATATCAAGTCTGGCAAATCAAGACCTTGAGTTACGATAGCCTCCCCACCTCCCCCCCCAAAAAAGTGACTCCCTGATCTCTTCCTAAGAGAGAGCAGCCAAAAAACCTGCAGTTAGCTACAGAAGACATTCAGAGACCCCCATCCAACTGATAGTAAAAGAACAGCCAGAACAGCAAAGTACAGAGGAACAAGGCACATGCAGCAACCTGGATTTCACCATCTGGGAGCAAAGGCCAGAGTTCCTCAGAACTAGGGTGGAACCCAGCTGCTGGGACCCTGGCTCCATGCTCCCCCAACCCCCTCCATCTCCCATTCAGGGAAACCAGTCCTTACCCTGCCTGAGCACACAAGACCAAAGACAATATTTTTAAAAAAAGGCCTGGGAGCTCCAGGAGATGCATACAGAAACAAAGGTAAGCAGCAAAAAAGCCAGCAGTGACCCTACCAGCCATGCACAGGCACTTGCCTGGCGTTTCAGAGGCGTGCACTGATTCAGACATCACTTGTGCTGGTGCACTGCTGACAATCCCCTCATCTTGCAGGCAGGGGTCCCACCTTTGTATTTCTCCTCACCTAACAGCTCTTTAACATTCCACTGCAGGAACCATAGCTGCCTGTTGCAGTCTGTCCTACGTGTTGCCATGCCTTGATTAGTAGTCCTGGGATGAACCTGCTTCTGACTGGAAGAAATGAAACATTAATGTTCCCAGAAGGATGCAAGAGTTACAGTAGAGGGCAAAGAGACTGAAAAAGAGGTGAATGGATAGTAGAGCCAGTTTCAATGAAACTGCCTCTTGGATACTCCCATCCTTCCAGTTGAGTAACTCAGCCATTACCCAATTGCTTTGTCATCTTTGGCACTCTCTGCAGGCAAACATCAGTTTTTGTCGCTTTCTTCAGCCATGCACCCTAGAGCAGATGAGTGAGTTTCTGCAAACTGGTCCCACCTGACAAACAGGAAGAAAAGCAAGAATGTAGGTCTCTGGGTGTACGAGTTCTCTAATGTTGGAATCCAGGAGCCCAAACAAATCAACCCATCCAGAATCCCCAGTATGTTGCTTATCCCATTGTAAGAAAAGATTTACGTAGCACGTCTGAATATTCTCAGCCTCATCTTCTGCAATTCCACCAGAAAATTCTGAATTACTTTGTTACTTATGTCGCCCACATGAACAAGAGTGGAGTGTGTGGTGTATGGAGGTCCTGTTCCTCAGAACTGAGCAACACCAGCAGTGGACTCAGACTTCTCCAGTTCACTTGGAGGTCCATCAGCAGCCACCTGCTCTTTTAAGAATATTTGGCGACAAGATAGGTTGTCCCCAGTTTACCTGGGCTTGTGCAATCACAGATGCAAATCTTCTCTCTCCAAGCAGTAATCTTAAACTTAACAAGAGAGACACAAAGCTTGCTATCTGCTCCCAGCTCCAGGAGTGCTTTGTCTGCTGCATATTTCCAAAGAAGCCTGCACACTGTTCTAGAGGAGGCCAAAGGAGACATTTCAGGAGAACTTCTGTAGATCCAGACATGTACACAGGCTTAATCATCAGCACAGGAGAACCAAAGGCAACATTCACAGCAATTGTCCAAATTCTTCTTCTTTGTGCTACGCTAAACATTCATCTAAGCAACTCTCATTTAAGATGGGCTTTAATAGAACAGACATGCTTTCATGGGCCCCTATATCACAGGCACATCCCCTCCCCAGATCCAACTCCATAAAATGGTCTAAGAGCTTGTATTTACAGCCCTCAGAGGACAGCAGGCTGTTTACTAAAGGGATTAGATAAGCCTTGACAAAGATATAGGAAGGTGGCCATGCTGTGCCTTTGAAAACTTTTGCATTGCAGAGCCCGAAACATCCCTGTAGGCACTTTGAGTTAGAAAAGAAGGGGGAAGAAAATGCAAATAGGTTTGGCAGAGCACTTTGGCCACCTCTGGAGAGAAGGCAAAATTACAGCAGAGTAACGGATCAGTGGTGTGCCTGAGGCATCCCTGAGCAGCCAAGGGATTTTACTGGGAGGGCTGTGGAGCTCACCTCAAGAGCTACTTTCTCAGGGAGTAAACGCTAACCCTTGTAACACTCAGCAGCTTCTCTCCCACCTTCCCACAGAAGGGAAAGCTGCTCCTCTGGGTTTGGTGAGGGCAAGAAGCTCACGTACTCTCCAAGGCTGCCCAACACTCCCAAGCAAAAGCCAAATTTTTGCCCCTTGGAGAGCACTGTGGTAACTGCCACTTCTTGCCAAGAGGTTCCAGACCTCTGGGGAAAACAATCCACAGCACCACTGCACCTATAGTGAGGTCTTTCCTTGATATGGAAAAAGCACGATGGGGCTGAGGCACACCTTTGCTTTCAGAACCTATTTAGTTAGATGGTCTGTCACATCCAAGGCTGCAGCCAGATGCCCAGAGATCAGTTCCAAATGCACTTCCTTTGTGCTCTAAAGTTAAATAAATCCTACTCTTTTCCTTGCCCCAGAAGGGGGGTTGGTGTGGATGGCTACTATCAGCATTTAAAAAAAAAAAAACTCAAGCAAATCTCTACTCCTTAAGAATACTAACTTCCAGAGTAGGCTGGAAAGTTCTTCATGAGTAGGAAAAAAAAAAGTGACATGTAGTTGTAAAAATACAAATTATTACTTTTCTTGATAAATAGCATCATAGTACCACCCAGCTACTTGGAGCTGAGGGATAAGAATGCATAAGCACAATGGTTTCTCCAGCAGTTCAGGATTGTGCTCAACTCTGAATTTACAGTAAACTATAAAACACAAACACCGTTCCCCACTGTGTCCATTTAAACAGAGCTAAACCTAGGTGTGGGTTTGCGTTCAAAGGAACAAGCCACGGGAGAGAAGGCACAGCAGGACCAGCAGCCACATAGCACACTTAGTTTCAAGGGAAGAACACCTGAGTTCCACATGCAGATTAACCAAATAAATAAATAAAGCCAAGTGTATGTTCTGGCTTCTTTATTTGATACCATTAATTATACCCATACAGGCATCTCTGTTAGGGGACTCACACAAAACTTCTTGTAAGACCCATGAGCGAGACTGCCAAACCACAACGTGTGGGACACAGTCCCCTTTTAGGGCTGGGCTGAGGGTTTGGTTTCAGCCTTAGCCAGGGTTCAGGTCTTCCCAGCAGCTGAGCGCAAAGCAGTTTCCAGAGCCAAGCCTCTGACGAGGAGAACGAGAAGCACGCTCAGTAGAACCGCATTCAAGAAGAGCAGAATAAAACCCACGGAAGAATTAGCTCAGATCAAGTCAAATTAAGTTTATTCACGTGAGATCGGTTTGGACGTGACCAGACTGAAAACCTTCCTCCATTGGAGCACCTTGAGGAAAATACACAAGAACCCATAAAAACCCAGGATAACAACAAAACAACGCCTCGCTAATCGAGGGTGGCCTTAGATGGGAGCTGCTGCTGGGCAGCTTGTGCTCACACCACGTCCCACACTTCTCATGAGGGGACAGAACTGTTTACAGGAAACCATTTGTTACAGGGCCCTGCCCCTCCTCCCCAAGCCCCAGCCCTGGCGACCTCCCTTTCCCACCCCACCTTTCATCAGAAGCTTATCTAGCGCCCAGACGGCCCTCCAAAACCCTCATCCAGGTTGGAATTTGAAACCACAGATTCTCAGACACAACTGCTGGGGCAAACGCTGCCGCCATCAGTTTTGGAACTAAGTTTCAGGGAGTTTTGATTCTATTTGTACAGGGGCTAATGAGTAGCTTGGGATGTGAACACTAACCCCAGGGCATAATTCTGAGAACAGGATGACAGATTCTCAGTCTCCAGCTCTAATTATACAGGCAAAAATTGGAATGGGAATGAGAAGAGACAAGAATAGGATTTAGGTCCCTCTTCAGCTTAATGGCATCATCTTCCCAAGCACTGAAATTTTTCAAGAGTTAGCAAAAAAATGCAAGAAAGAAACCTCCACCAAGAAAGAAAGAGACTCTCTCTCTCTCTCTCAAAAAAAAAGTATAGAATGGAGCAACTGAGTTTCACAGGAAGCAAAAATGTGCACAGAGCCCACACTGCAGAAGCAGCAGTTACCAAGCAATTGTTCAATACAGTAAAACTGTAAGGCACTAATAAGTGTTCCACTCATTACAATTAACATGACTAAAATGACATTCATCAATTAAAAAAAAAATGTAAATCACTGTACACTTTAAAAGGCAACTTTTCCCATTTAAGAAGTTTCCAAGTTTCAGCTCCATGATATTTTCTTGTCCCCTGCCCCCATCTATACATGACAGTTAGATGTTTGATCAGAAGTTCTGCTGGTTAACACATGCCTATTACAATGAAACATCCCAAGGCAAAAGCAGGAAACAAATCTGTTGACAAGTTATTAGCCAATCCCATCAATAAATGGGAGAGCTTGCCTGTCAGTCACCCTGCTTACCACAGGGTAACTGAGCATCTCAAAAGTATTCAAATACCACCATACCAAGTGCAGTCACACATTTCTAGTGCTGACTTGCATTTACCTTTCTCTTCAAGGTACAACTCAAGTTTTAAAACCCCAGAACTTGAAGTTCTCTACCAGCTACAGGCAGAAGAGCACAGGGGAAGACAGCAGCATTTGCTTATTGGTGCCATTCCATGAGTATGCCTCAGTCCCTCTCAGGAAGCTCATGTCTAAGAGCAGCAAGGTCCCTTAAATTCCTTTAATTCCATTTTGGTTCTCCTTTGCTGGAGATGAGCAATTGCCCAATAAGTAAGAAATCAGTGACATCAGCTTTCTTCAGAGGGTCACCTGACAGTCCCAGTTTGGTCAGTACTGATAAGAGTTCAAATAACAAAGCCGTAGTGAAAATTATTTGTGTCCCATTACTGATCCCCAAAGCCATTCAAGGATCCTTCAGACAAAGGATCTGTTAAGGCTTGTTCTCAGAGATCACAGTAAAGTATTGCACACTATTTGTCTGCTTAAATAGTTAAAAACTGAAAATCTCATTTCACAGAGATTAGTAATAATAATAATAATATTATTTTAAAAATGCTAAAAACATATGGAAGTAACTTCTCCATGTGAATCAATGGGAATACGTAACAGTTAATAGCTGGGCATGGCAGAGGTCTGCATGTGCAGAGATTTAGCAACAGCATTTTTTAAACTGGACAGCACAAATTCCAAATAATTATTTTGGCCCTTTCTAAAAGCTAAAGTGATTGTAAAAATTTTGACTACCCATGAAATGCACTGTATGATTTCACTGGCACAACAGAGCATCAAAATTCCTTGTAAGACAGCCTCTCCACTGTCAGTTTTAAAGAGCTGACCTTTGGTCAGGACATCCAGAAATAAATAAGAGCGGGTACAGCAGTGAGACCACCTAACAGAAGACACTAGTGTGAACACTAACATGGAAAAGTCTGGTGGGCTGGGATAATCCAGCAGTCCCGTGGATTGTCGAGCTTCAGTCAGCAGCTCCATGATGCAGGTGGTCTCAGGACGGGTATTTGGTACTTCCAACACTGAGCTTGCAAAGGCAGCTCTGTAAAGTCTTGCAGAACCATTTTGAATTAGTCCACACCTAGAAAATGTATGCAACAGTCTCACAGAGTTTTGATTAGTGTTCCAGCTGTCAGTTCCACACAATGCTCCTTCCAGGGGCAAGCAGAAGTCACTCAGCCAGCGCTCGCAGGTGCCGCTCATCCAGGAGCAGTCTGACCTCCCTCACTATTAATGGTGAAATGAACAGGACTGTTGAACTCGTCTGTGAAAAGAAGCATATCCAGGACAGTAAGCACAGAGCAGCCATAGCTGCAGCCATCCTGCACTCCACCAGGCATTCAAGGCCTCCCCATGAAGATACAGGCTAAGAGAAGTCACAACAAAGTGGCACAGCAGCTGGAAGGACTAAGCCTGCAGGAAAGCTCACAGAATTTCAGCTGTCACAATCTTCTTTTCATAAAGAAGATGAGCTCTTCATCTCCTCAATGGCTTCCTCCAGGTCACCTTTCCTAGTTACCCAAAGGCCTTTTTCCTTGCCAGCACAAATGCAAAGACAATTCCTGGCACTTTCATCAGGGAAGAATGGATTAACTGCTCAGCATTCACCACTGTGGCAATGCAGAGATCTGGGTCTGTACCTCCACCGGCCCAGATTATCAGGGCAAGGCATTTTCATTTTAGTTTCAAGATCCTCATCCCTCCTTTTAGTCACCTGCAAGGGCTAACAAACAAGCAGCTTAACTTCACCTCCCTGAAAATATTAGGTACTATGTTTTATGGAGATGAAGGAGGAAAAAGTTCTGCTTTGGAAGTCAGTCAGGTGGTATAAGCTTTAGTAAATGCATCTAGGTATTTTAAGGCAAGTATTTTTGTGCCCCTGCCACAGTATCAGTTTCTCTTAGCCAGTGGGACTTTAAAGGATCAAACAATTAATGCAGTTGATTTAGACTGTGATCAGAGTTCACAGCTGCTACAGAAATACATTGCATGCCTAGATCACAATTTTCAGGTTCTCACAAAAACTTTCTATTGCAAATTGAACTTTAAAGAATTTTAAGAAAGGAGAATTCTTACCATTAGAATAAAGAAATAGAAAACCCACATCCATCCCAGGTTCTCCTGTATCAAAGACACCAGGTACTAAAAAGAAAGAGGGGAAAAAAAATTATTATTCAGACTGGGAAGCATGACTTTCAGGGATTATTCTTTCATTTTCTAGAATCTGTGGGCAATTAAGACTCCATACAGAGCAGATCACAAAACCTTCCAGCTGATCTTTTCACGTCAGAAGAGATAACTCGGGACAGCAGCCTTTTTGCAGAAAACCCATTCTCAGCAAAGCAGGAATACCATCCCAAAGCTTTACAGTAACTCATGGCAGCACAAAGACAGAACAGAACTACAGTTTCAAAGGGTGACAAATTGACTGCGCTGAATACAAGGTTTTTGCACAGAACACTGGGACATAAGTGGATGTAAGTACTCTTAGAAGAACTAAAAGCTCTAGAATGGCTTATAAATTACACAGAACAAATTTTCAAGAGCTGTGCCACCACTAACTACTTAACCCTTCATTGCAGGCGAGACACTTGAGACTACAGTCTGTTCTGAACTGTGTCCTGGTTCAATAGGACTACACAGGCTACAAAAGAAAATGTACTCCCTGTTAGCAGATTTATATTCAGATGCTGCACAAGAGCCTCCCTTCTTCACCACTGAGTATATTAGCACAAAACAGGATCTGAATTTCTAACACATTCATTGTGCATTTGCTGTTATTCACACACCCCCAGAATGACATCATGGTTGTCTCTGTTGAAATAAATGCAATGTTAGAATGGGAGGCAGGTGGAATTTTTCAGAACTAAAGACCCAGTTTTTATGATGATGTAAGTTTGAATGGCATGTGTGGGGGAAGACAGAAACACTCCAGACAATGTAAAAAGAACACTGAGAGTACCAGTGCACTTTAAGATGCCCACAAAGCACTTGTAATTTTCCATGTTTAGTGGAGCTAAGCAGCATCTTTACTACAAAACAGAGACCGAACGATTGGATTTATCACTCAATCAATGCCAAACACAAACCCAAAAACCTTTCGAGAAAAAAAACTTGTATGACTTGCCTACATCCTTGGTATTTACCAGCCCTAGAGGATACCTGGAATAGAACTGGCTCTGATATTTTTACTAAATCCTCCCCTCCCCAAAGGACCACTGACTTCTTCCACATAGTTAATGCTTGTATTTGAGAAGAAAGAACATCCCCAGTGGGCACACTCTCAGCTTCCTTTTCTGCAACAGTCTAGTTTTCAGACCTCTGGCAGCATACTGTAAGGACTATCAAGGCAAGTGGTGCTGGATTTACAAGGTGTAAAAGACATCCATAGATAAAAAGGGGAACCAGAAATAAGAGCAAATTTCAGATTGCTTTATAACTCTTGTAACATTCATAATTGGTACTCTAATTTTACTCGGTTATAAAGGTAAACTTTCCTGTAAGCAAAGGTTTTGCTATTATCTTTGAACAAAAAAATCTCAAACTTCAAAATATTTTTACTTTTTGTGAAACTGACCTTTACTTGCTTTTTGGAGTTCAGATTATCAAAGTCTAAAATTCATTTGAATAGTAAAAGTGCCATAAAATTAGCCCCTCTGAATACTTCCTTTAGTTCTTAATTGTATTGTTTCCAATGGAAGCTTAAAACATATCTGTTCTCTTGTATTTTTCTCAATAAATTATAGTAAAAGCCAACCAGACCCAAGTTGTTCTTTCCTTCCATGAAACTTTGGACTGAGGGATGAGCTCACACCTCCAACCACAACACAGCCTCCTCTCCTCTTTTCCTCAGACCTGTTTTCCTTGGGTAGCCTCACCTGACCCACTGCAGCACCAATACTGCCAGTTCCATCCACAATTCCTGTGACTGTTGCCAGGGCTTCACTGCTGCCTCTCACCAGATCCTGGCGCCCCAGGTCAGCAGAAATTGCAGAACTGATCATGTTGGAAGGGCCCCCAATGAAAAATCCTGAAAGTGTCAAGAAAACAGCCTTGATGCAAAACAAGTATGAGGACAGATTCTCAACAGGACATCTTCAAAACACCTATTTCCTACCATGCAAAGCTGAGGAAAAGGGACAGTCTAGGGACAGTCGTGCAAACTAATTGTAGGTGGAAGTGTATCCTCACAACTGAGGCATGTGGTCATGGCACATCTTGTGTAGTGCCTGAAGAACACACATGGAAAATATCACATTTTCATACACCAGCAAAACTGAGGTGAAAAACCTGTGGCACTCTGCAAGAAGCCAGGACCCACTAAACTGTATACAAAAAGAGCTACTTTTAAGCAGCATGCATATACAAATGCTCAGCATGAAGCAGATTTAGACACATTTCTACTTTGGAGAAGTATACCCCCATGCTTCAGCCTCAGTCTCCAGGGGTTCATGGAGGAGATGGAAGGCAAAAAAAAAACAACCCACAAAAACAAACAAACCAACATGACAGAACAGAGAGTTCTGAAGTAGGAGTGTTTGGAAAGAAAGGATCTGTTCATGGAGGCTAATCTTAATTCCCTAACACAGCACAGTATGTCTGCTAGCACACAAACCTTGGGACCTCTCACAGTACACAGGGCATTTGGAGTTCTGACAGACAAACACCCCCAAACACAAGCTCATGACTTTGCCATACATCCACCCCCTCAGATACCAGGTGGCTGCTAGGTACTTCACAAATCTGCCCCCATGACACTGAGCCAAGGCAAAGCCCTTTAGTTCCAAGCCATTATTCTATACAGTCTGTGTTCTGTACCTCTCTCTGCAAGGCAGTTTTTCTACAGCTGTATTCCAAGAGTAACAGAAATTGGGCCTCAGCTTTTACACATTCTGCAAAACCATCAGAATTGGCAGTGCACATAAATGCATTACAACCACCTGAGGCTGGGGTTACTGATTCTTTTGCCATGTATCTATACATTTACTAGCACAACAGTGGCATTTGATAAGATACCTGTAATTGCCATGATCACAGCGTTGATGGGCTTGCTGTTTGGAGAACCTGGAAAAGAGAGACCAAATGAGTATAAATAAGACTAATAAATCTGACAAAGTCTTCTTCTTTTTACTGAGGATCAGCAAGCAGCATGCAAACATCCAGTTTGAACCATCTGTTCAGTTACCTACATAGTGACAACAGTAACTTCTATTTGATTAGATACCTCCACAGAGATTAGTCTTATTGCAAAGGCATTTAGAGACTTAAGAGACCCAGAAGTTCCCTGAAAGCACTTAACAATAGCAGAGTCACCCCTGCCATTAAAAGTTTGTGCCCTATTTCAATAAGAGATGTGCCTGGTTCTTGGTCCCAGGCCTTGTTATGCCTCTGTGACACAGCTTTCACTTATTCTCCTTGAAAGTCCATTTGATTAGTAACAGAAACCTCCCCTAGAGAGTCAGAGGGAGAAGTTAGACTCAAACTCTCCCATCATAAAGTATTCAGCTTCCACTCATTATTAAGTTTTCAAATTCTTTTTTAAAACACAGAGATTAGATCTGGAGGTAGTAATCCAGGAACCGCCTAAAGAATGCTGCCCAATAAAGTGAAAAATGCACAAACCCACATCCTAATTCCTCCTTACAAAGCCACATTTGAGTATCTACAGGTTCCACTTTTCTTTCCAGGAACAGCATCATAACATCTACATGCAGCTGGTTTCCCACTACAGCCCCTGGGTGCTTTTAGTCTCTATTTTCCCTGATATCTCACTTTCAGACACCCCCTGAATTCCTTACTCACCCATTCAATCTCAAGCCTACATACAGTCAAGTTTCCAGGTATAAGGCAAATTGCAGGCTTCTTCACTTATTCTTAGGCTATTATTACTCCTCTGTGAAACATACTATGCACAGAAAAAAGTTTCCTAGTTTGGCTGACAGAAATTATCACAGTGCAGTAACTGTACTGCCTGTCTGAGCCTTCTGTATCTGGCTGGACAGCAGGGCATTTGGAGCTAAGCACAAGATACCTGGACCTCTGGCTACTTTGCTACCCAGTACAAACTTCAAATCTCATCAGCAGTATATTTATATTTACTTCTCATTTGCTTTTTAAAGTAATGAGTTAGCACAAGAACCTACAAAATGCCACCAAACCCCACCAAACCCAATCCTCACCATTTAATGATTATACCTTAGTGATCTTACTTTGAGACAGTCTGAGTAAGCCAGCATGCTTCTGGAAGGCACACTTCAAGTCCAGCTCTGGCACTGACTTCTGTCCACAAGTCTCTACAAAAGCCTGTCTGTACTGTCTCCCCATTTTGGAGAATATACAGAGAAGTGAAATGACATCCCAGTGAGCTAAGCACTCCCATACCACAGGACACCAGGTCTGAAGACACAAAATTGTTGCCCTTAGAAAAGCTTCATATATTTTTCATAGAAATAAGATCTGCCTGTATCCTTCTATTCAGTTTACCTGACAAAACTCCTTTTAATAATCAATCCCCCAGAGCCATAGCTACTATAAAAGCAGAAGAAACTCTTCAGTTTCACCACTTATAGAAGAAAAAGTGATGAAGTCTAAGACCTTCTTCCTTTCTATAATATATATATAAATATCACAGATCTGTTTCTACTCCCTTCTTACTAAAGGGATGGGTCTTGAGATTTCCTGCTCTGCCAGTTGTGGTGTTGATACAATGACAATGCCTAAAATCTCACTGACACTGGAGAAGGATCCAGTACCATTACTCACCAGTACAGGAAAATCCACACTTTATTTACCAGAGTTCTTCTGTACAGTGTCACATTTCAGGCAAAATAGACCAAAAGGCATCATCCTGACCCAGAAGCAGTTTCAAGACCAGAAAACATAACCAGGAGAGGCTGTGCTCTGGTTCTCTCTCTGATGTAGTGAATGAACCCCTTATCATGGCACAACAAAAGCATACTCACGGCTGTATCCAAAAAGAGAGCCTACAGCAAAGAGCAGGCTAATTGCTAGCACTGGGGCTCTCTTCTGTAACACATCAGAAATCAAGCCCTGGATAGTCCCACCTGCAAAACAAAATAAATCATCATCAGGCTCAGGATGTTAACACCTTGAGCAAAACTCATTTCACCAGGTGCCATGGCCTCTTGTCTTGTCATCAATACATATTCACTCTAAAATCTTGAAAATTGAGTCTCCTGCCCTTACTGCCATGGGCAGAGATAACAATAAACCTAAGTGGCTCAGACAGAGTAGGGAAAACTACTCATACTGCTTTCTCAGGAATGAATTACTTCTTTTTTTCAGGCACACAACTAGCCATTACTCCTATTTTCCTTTTTCTTTCCCTATTGCAGCTCTAGAATCACCAGAACTCTGGATGTAAGATAACTTAACATTGTGGCTGGTTTCTTTTATCAGAAAAGTGCAGGTAAAAGTAGTTCTTTTAACAGGAAAAGCATTAGCACACAGACCTCTCATTCCCTGCTGTCTCATCTAATCAGGGCAGGTACAACCAATTGCAATGAATGTCAATGGCTGATAAAAACCACCTATATGTCATTGCTACCCATGTAGAAACTGCTCTGCTAGTAAAAAACAGAATGTTTAGAAAGCCTAACATAGAAAGGGCCACAGAGGCAAAAACACTTGACCCTGAACAGACCAAAACAAGGATGTCTATTCTAGGAAAGCTAACTGGACAAGGTAATAAAGCAAGAAACTGAGCACAGGAGAGTGGAAGTCTAAACACATACACAATATGTTCCTTATTCTGAAGGAACAGAGTAAAATTTTACAGCCAGCAGAAACAAGTGCAATTACATTTTATTTCTGAACATAACACAGTTGTGCTTGCTCTGCTGAGAACTGCAGAGTCTCTTCTTAAAAGTACAGAACATAAAGGACAGTACAGAACCCAGTAAATCCAAATCTAAACTCTCTCTCAAGGGTACCTGTCAGAAAGAAAGGGACACCATTTTGTACACAGCACTTTTCAAGAAGTCCCAGTGAGTAAAGAAAACTGTCCTCTGGGGGTAAGGTCCAAGAACATCATAGTGGTTCCCTTGAAATTATAGTACACTCCCTAAGGGACTGACATGCTCTGTGTTTTAGGGAAAAAATACCCACACCAAAACAGCCAAGCAGCTGAGCACATAAGTTGACTTTTCATATATTCAGCAAATAGATCTCATGAACATGACTGCTCTGAGCTGCATTTGCTGTCTTTCATTTTCCACTGTTAGCAGGGCAACTGTAGATGTCATCATTCACTTGCTCACTCACCTATGATTCCTCCCACATCATACCAGATTGAGAGCTGGTCAGCTTCTGCTTCTTTCCATCCAAAGTTGTTGCTGAGATAGAAGGGCAGCCAGAAGAAGAAGGAGTAATTCACCAGTTTCAAGCAGGCATAGGCCAAAGAGTACTGGAATAAAGAGAAGGCCAGCAAGCAGTTAGCATCTGAGAAATGCAACCAGCATTCCTCCTTCTTCCCATAAAGTTCTGTATCCACCTAAAGTTTTAAATGGGAAGTGCTTCTGCATTGCATGTGAGAAGGTAGCATCATGACACCTTAATGCTGAACATCAAAGGGAACCCAGGAATACAAAAATCACTGTCAAGGTTATTTTCTTTTTGCTGAATGCAGTGGGTTAAAATACTTCCAGTGTAATCTTGAGAGGAAACTACACCAAGGCTCTGAAAAAATTAAGGAAATTTAATTCATCTTCCAAAGAGCAGGGAGCAACCACGTGACATGGAACAAGCTTGACAGATCTGTGCATCATGCTGAGCAAAATTATGTGAGGTAATTCCTCTGTGCTGTCTTTTGCTGCTCAGAAGGCTCATTTGCTTAGAGCACCAGAAGAGCATGCGTCATTCATAATCCCCAGGCAGGTACTCAAGGACACAAGATGAAAAGTTTGGCCAAAGCTAAGCACATGCTTCCAAACCCAACAGCTCAGACAATCTCCTGCTGAGCTCAAGTTCTCCCTAGCTAGCAGGAGATCATCTTTAGAGCTTTCACATGTGTGGCAAAGATTTGTTCTCTGGCCATGCAGAGGGATGAGTCACACTGTTCCAGGAAGGCTTCCTGATAAACACTGACAGGGCAGTTCAAGGAACCCCTATTTGAAGAGGTAAGTAAGGATGAAGGTGGAAAAAACAACCTGTTAAAATCACAGCTTTTAAGACTGAATGTATATGTATAGGTACACGCTTGTCTTTGAATTTCCAGAAGCAGATACTTAGATACAACTCCACAAGATCACCTATTCTGAATGTGTATTTTAAAATAAGGTATAATTATTTTAATAGATATTTTATTGTGTATTATTAATGCTTTTCCATTCCTACAGGTCACAAACTACACTTGTAAGACACAGATGTTTGGTAGAGTCCTCCTGCCTCACACTGGGAAAAGCGTAGTGTATGAAGTAACATTTATTACACCATGCTTAGAAACTGTCTACCAGATTGTCTGACTGATTAAACATTAAATTTCGACAGATTCAGGGAAAGACTTTGTACTAAAATTCTTCCACCATATCACTCAGGAGGAGGAGAGAGAAACTACAGAAAAAATGTCAAGTAGTTTTTTTAGAATCCTGTCAAGGCTTTAGAAGTACTCTCAGCATATGGTCTTTCATTGATTTCACATCTGAGCACTGATCTGATAAACTCTCAGACTGAGAGGTGTTCATGTTGCTGCATTAATGTACAGAACATGTCTTCAAAATCCCAAGTACAGAAACAGCACCGTCAGGTGTACAGTACCTCCCTATGCTCTGGCCAAGGAAAAACAGGTCATGCATCAACAGAGGCAGCTTCCACCACTAAGAAATTTTGCCTAATGGTTCTTTATATATCAGCCTGCTCTCAGCATCACCAAAACTGACCAGTACAGCATTTAGTCATGTAAGGAAAGAACAGGTAAGCTTTATTTTGCCATCCCTCAACCAAGGTCTTAACAACAGGACTGTGGTTGCCCAGCACTCCACTGACAATCCAATGCATACTTTATGGATTTTGGGTTGCCTTAATCACAGCAACCAACCACTTTAGTCATTAAGGGTATCTGGCAATACTGTCCATTCATTAGTTCTGTTTCATGATCAAATCCAGCCAGTTAACTCTGTGATACTGAGCCAGCAACCCTGCCCCCATTCTTGTACTGGTTCTAGTATTCAGGGGGCACACAGCCCACAGACACATAAAGTCTGTGTTTTTCAATGGCAGATTAATTTTTCAGCTGAACCAATTCCACGGATTGGGCAATACTGCTGATGTAGAATTACAAGTTCCCACACAAGGGACAGGATGAGGTCATGTGGAAAATGCATCACCAGGCCTTGTTTCCAGTAGTTCATTAAAAACCAAAAAGACCTACTTTGCCATGTTACATCATGCTGATTAAAACTTTTCAGGCCAGATTTCTGCTTTAAGGCAACTGAAAAAAAAAAAAACAACAAACAAACCTAAACCTCAGTATTGGTGCCACAGAGTTGTGTGTGATGCTCAGCTAGCAGTGAGAAGCCTTCAGCTCAGGGCAGCTTAGCCACCTTGCCAAGCAAGCACTATACAGCCACCTTGCGCATGGCCTGCCTTCTAAATTCAGCAGCATCAAGTGCAGGATCTCTGCAGCCCTTAGCTGGCTCATGACATGCACTAAATGAAGCAGGAGTCCAATGGGAAGAGCAAAATGCAACCACATACCTGCCCAGTATTATAATCTATGCATAAAGATAACAGTACCAACACCAAGGTTTTAACAGCATAAGAAGTCAGATGTCAATCTTATAGCCTCCTATGATGGCATGCCTGGGTGGGCAGATGAGGGATGAGCAGTGGACTTTCTCTACCTCAACTTGGGCAAGGCTTTTGACACTGTCTCCCATAACATCCTCAGAGGTAATCTTAGGAAGTGTGGACAAGATAAGTGGACAGTGAGGTGGCTTGAAAACTGGCTGAATGGCAGAGCTCAGAGGGTTGTGATCAGCAGCACTGAGTCTAGTTGGAGGCCTGTAGCTAGTGGTATTCCCTAGGGGTCAGTACTAGGTCCAATCTCATTCAACATATTCATCAATGACCTGGATGAAGGGACAGAGTGTATCCTAGAGCACATCTCCTACAAAGATGTTGAGAGTTGAGGTTATTCAGCCTGGAAAAGAAAAGGCTCCAGGGAGACCTTAAAGTGGCCTACCAGTACCTGAAGGGGGCCTACAAGAAAACTCAGGAGGGACTTTTTACAAGTGCAGGTATTGACAGGAAAAGGGGTAATGGCTTTAAACTGGAAGAGGGCAGATTTAGTTTAGACATTAGGAAGAAATTCTTCGGTGAGGATGGTTAAGACACTGTAAGAGGTTGCCCAGGGAAGCTGTGGATGCTCCATCCCTAGTGCTCAAAGTCAGGCTGGATGGGGCTTTGAGCAACCTGGTCTAGCAGGAGGTGTCCCTGCCTATGCAGAGGGGTTGGAACTGGGTGATCTTGAAGGTCCCATCCAACCCAAACCACTCAATGATAAGCTGAGAGATCCATGTCTGTTTAGCCTGGAGAAGACTGAGAGATCTTATCAGTACCTCAAATTTATCTAAAGGGCAGGTGTCAAGAGGGTGGGACCAGACTCTTTTTAGTGATGCCCAGTAACAGGACAAGGGGCAATGGGAACAAAATGGGAGACAGGATATTCCATCTGAACATGAGCAAAAACTTATTTACTTTGAAGGTGACAAAGCACTGGAACAGGCTGCCCAGAAAGGTTGTGGAGTCTCCTCTGGAGACATTCAACACCCACCTGGACACCAGACTGTGCAGCCTACTCTAGGTGAATCAGCTTTAGCAGAGGGCTGGACTAGATGATGTTCAGAGGTCCCTTCCAACCCCTGCCATTCTATGATTCCACAAACACATGGTCAATGTATTAACGATGATGTCAACAAATGCTGACAACACAAGAAGTCAGCTTTATGTTCAACAACATGTATCAGATCTCACTAAAAAAAAATAAATAAATCTGTATCCTCACCAGTACTACACCCGGAAGACAACAAGCTTGGAAAAAACCAATGGCCTTTGGCTGGATGACAGTGTCACTTTCTTGACTAGAGTAATTCTGGTCGTCATCATCTGCATCGTCATCGTCCATTAAAGGTCTGTTGGCATCTTCCTCCACACTGCCATCTTCATCTGCTCCAAGCTCAGGGAGGCCTAAGTTTTACAAGGGATATGCAACAGGAAAGAGGCCACAGCCTGTTTATCCTCACCCCACTCTAAAACTATGCTCTCTTCTTTTAAACAATTCTCTCTTCTAACAATTTCCTTGCTCTCCCATACCTTCCTCCTCCTTTGGCTTAGAAACATTTCTAGATGGTGTTCTGCAGTGTCACCAGTTTCTACCCTCTGTCTTCTAGCACTCTTGAAGGTATTCTGTCTGATCCTGGTGTCTGCTTTATCTGTTCTGAGTGTCTGGCCATTAGTTGGAAGACACAACAAATTAGTGCATTTCCCCCTTTATTTAGTGGTTGGGCTTCTGGGACCTGGCTCCTGGGTACCATTTCCCTTCAGCATGGATACTGAGTGACCACTCAGACAGTTGCTGCCTGTTTACACTTCCATGGGAATGGAAACCCTCAGAACTGCAGTGCACTTGCTGGGCTGCTGAATACTCCTCTGAGCACTCTTTACAGCAGTGTTAGTGCTACCAGCTTTATAGACTTTGCAGGCACCTGGGAAACCTCCTCCACAGCTCTGTCAAAGCCCAAAAGTGTGTTTTGTTTCCCTGTTACACTTGTCTACCATCTTCTCAGAGAAGAACCATATCCAATCCGAGAGCTATTTAACAGGCTGCAGGAGACCTGCAGATGAAAATTACTTTCCTTTCCCACTGCACAGTTAAGACTCCTAATAGTCTCCCCTACAGCTGCCAATTATCAGTTTGCCTACTGTTTCTTTAAAAAAAAACCAAAATTATTTTCCAGGTGAAGAAAACCTGTTAATTAGATGCACCCTGATGGAGATGTTAGAGCCAGGCTGGTTTATTTTGCTTTTTAAAATATCAAAACCCTATACACATGGCATACTGTGCCATATGAGGAGCATCTGCGGGAACTGGGGTTCAGTCTGGAGAAGAGGAGGCTGAGAGAGACTTTATCACTCTCTACAACTACCTGAAAGGAGGTTGTAGTGAGGTGGGGTTTGGTCTCCTCTCCCTAGTAACCAACAGGACAAGAAGAAATGGACTCAAGGTGTGCCAGAGGAAGTTTAGATTAGATATTAGAAGAAACTTCTTCACTGAAAGGGTTAACACTGGAATAGGATGCCCAGGGAGGTGGCTGAATCACCACCCCTGGAGGTGTTTAAAGGACTTGTATATCTGGTGCTTAGGAATAGGGTTTAAGCACTGGACTTGGTAGAGTTAGGTTAATGGCTGGTAGTTGGGTTATGGTTGGACTCAAACTTAAAGTTCTTCTCCAACCAGAACAATTCTGTGATTTGTGTGATCTTGGTGAGGAAAGCATTTGTTCCATTAAATATACTGAAGTGCAACACCATTTTACAAGAACCTGAGGCTAAGTGCTGTCACAATGAGAGGTACTTTTAGTACTACATGGAAAGCTGCAGATCTGCTTTCTGTGAAGGGACTGAAATGGTACAGCAGCCCTCTTCTACTTACCCACTTCCTTTGGCGATGTCAGGAGCCCAAAGAAGACAACAACTCCTCCAGCAAACTGTACTGAGGCAGTCACCAAGAAAGCATACTGAAAATAAACAAATAAAAGATTGTTTTTAAAAAACCTCTCAGTCGCTTTCTTTATACTGTTTGCACTCCAACTTTGTCAGAGAGCAAACACAGCTAAAACAACCCAGACTACATCCATAAAATTTGGAAACAAGTGATCTCTGCATCTCCTGAGCAGACTCAATTCTGTCTAGGCTAAAAGATCACATTGGAAGAGCTGGTTTAGTGTACTGAGGTGACAGCAGTGAGGAATGACCTCACCCAGCACAACCACAGATCCAGCTGCATTGGAAGGGACTGCTCAAAGAAGGGTCAACCATCAAATTCAGATCAAGTTGCTCATGGCTTTCTTCAATCGGGTCTTGAAATCCTCCAAAGCTAAATACTAAAGGCTCTGGTCCTTTTTTCCAATGCTTAGCTAACTTTATAGTGAAACAGGTTTCCAAAAATCTAGTTGGAACTCTCCCTGCTTCACTTGATACCTACTGCTGTTTAGGTCTCTCATCATGCAACCCAGGAAAGAGTCTGGCTCAGATTTCTCAGCAATTTTCTCACAGGCTTTAAAAGGCTGCTATTTGGTATCCATCTCCAAAGTGACAAGCTCTGCTAGCATGTCATGTGCTGCAAGATGCACGGGTTCACTTACATTCCCTCTATTCATTTGCCTGCTTTGCCACATTACAGCAAAGTAGTGCCTGTTATCTCTCAGAGACAGCATAAGAAACTAATCTCTCATAACCCAATCAGACATGCAGTCCTAACTAGAAGCCAGACAGCAATACCCACCTCATAGCCATATTTGAGAACACAGGAGGCAAGGAATGCCCCAAGGATATTTCCCACAGATGCACAGGCACTCCAGAGACCAAACACAAACCCTCTCCTGCAGAATGGGAAGAAAATTTTAAAAAGGCAATGCATTGAGAGGGTGACATTAAGAACAACACAAAGCGAAGATTAAGTTATGAAAAAAGTTACAGCATTCTCCCAGTCCGCTTTAAAGAGACTCAAAGATCACTTAAAACAAAACACAGGATAACTTGGGGATTCCAATTAGATAATCAAGGACTGTTCTATCCTGAAACACCTGTGTTACAGAACAGGTAAGCTGGCAACCACAGGGTTACAAGTTATGGCTAGAGCTCATCTACAGTACTCCAGAGTACTGTAAGTTCAACCTAAATGAGTCCGTTTCCATTTGGTCTCTTTAATGGCAAGTAAACAGAAACAGGTTTCCCAAGTAGCATGAAAAGTCAAATTCAGGCACTCTGCACTGAAGGACTTTTGAAGTTTGAACCTGTGCCTTTAACATACACAACTGTTTTCACACCAAGCTGTTCTGTCACTCCAGAAAAAAAAAACAAAAAACAAAGAAACAAAGTAACAAGGCATGTTCCATCCTTCATAACTTTAATTCTGACTTAACAGTTGGTCTTTTTGATCTGAGAGTTTCAGCTCAATCTGCTACTCAGCAGGTCAGATAAATGAGTCACTGAAAAAAGCTCAACTTACCCAGCTTTTCCAAACCAATTGCCCATGACAGCAACCACACAGGGCCAACCAGTGGACTGCAGCAAGCCATTCACAACCCAGAGACAGCAGTAGAACCACTTGTTGTAGAAATGCAACCATTCTGTGAGCGTGCCAAAGAAGAATACCTAGAGAGGAGGGAAAAGAACCACCGAAAATAACAGAAAAGAAACCCTGAGGCTACTGCTGAAAGCCAGGCAGGAGTGGCATCCTAAAAAAGAAATAACATGAGGGAGAAGGTTCCCCACAGGGGCCAGGCAAAAGGCAAGCCTGGCATTGTTTAAGAAAGAGCCGAGAGCTAACAGCACCCTCTGCTGAGCCACCAGAGTGCTGGCTCCAGAGCCCAAAGAGCTCCAGAGACAAATAGGCTCTGGCAGCACTTCCACTCCAAAAGACCTTTATAACAGGAGAGAAGAAAGAAACAAATACTTTCAGTAGCAACACTAAAAAATACAGTAGCCTCTTAAACTGCTATTGTACCGACATCCTAATCCACAGGGCTCTAAGGAAACAAAATCCTCAGCAGTCGTTTATCTTAACAAATGCAACATAAATACTACAGCCAGGTCTCAAATTACTAAGAGCTCTAACCCCAACTAGCCAAAATAAACATGCTTTGTGGCACACTGTGCTAGATGCATGTTTGTGGTCATGTGTCTGCAGAACACAGTAGGCCATAGCGAGGTTTGTAGCTCCCAAGTAAACCAAAAGTACTCCACACATTTTACCACTACTTTAATAGCCAGAAAACCGCAATGAGAGAAAACAGATTCACACTGATCTGCAGAGGCTTGAACCTGAAGAGCCCTTTTGTTTTAAGTGGATATTCTTTTCTGACACGTGCCCTCCCAGCAATTACAAAATAAGTAAATGAATGCTTAGTTATAATTGACAGCATGTTCTTTAGAAAAGGGAGCAAAGATTGCACTTGGAATTAAAAGTGTTGATGACAACATATGCAGGCTAAGAAAACAGATATATTACAAAACAGTCTCAAAAAGTTCAAATACCCTAATTTTGTACAAAAGCTGTTCACCAAGTCTCTAGACAGTGCCTCAAACTTAGGAATTTCCTTCTGACACAGCATCCATAAATAGATATTTCAGGAAGAGGTGAGTCATCTAGCAGAGTTCTATGCTTTAGACAATGCAATAACTCCAGGACAAAGTTTTACACTCAGACTTTGAGATAACTGAGGTACAGCTACAGCTTAAGGGCAGATTCACTCTGAAACAAGAGCCTCTTCTCCCTTAAAGTAAAACCCAACCCAGAAACTAGTACATAGTACTAGTACATAGTAGTACATCCTCACTTACCACCAGGGCAGAGGAACACATGCCAAAGGACAAAACCCAGCGTAAGTTCAGACGATCCCCAACTATGCCACTGACAAAGAGACCCTAAGAACAAAATACAGCATTAAATAAAGCCAAAAGATATGCAGGCTATCTACAAAAAATTAAGTAGAACAGTCAAGCTGATGCAAATGTTGCTGGTCTACCTATTCACAGTTTGATTCTTACCATTCCTTCTGCCACTAGAAAAAACTCTGCTTATAGTTGTTAATTATATTTCTTGGTTTTAAAAAATTCAGCTAAGAATTCTATGAGAGAGAGAGAACTAGCCCTCCCACCCACTGGTGACAGGGGTGTGAGAAATTCTGAAGTGACAGTATTTCTCTTGCACTTCTCAACAAGCATCTTTGCATGGGTGACAGGCACGAGCAGAACTAACAGAAATGGATAGTAAAAATCTGGTCCTGAACTGAGATTTTAACTGTATTAGTGCTAGGAAGTCCAAGAAGATCCTTTTAATCCCCTCCAAATGTGTGTGATTAGATCTTATTGGGATGATCACAAAGACTAGCAGCTTTGGGTTACTTTTACTCACCATAGCATAAGAAAACAAAAAGATAGTGTCCAATGTCCCCAAGAAAAGAGTTGCTTCTTCTGCATTTGGGAATAAATGGCTGCTGTTCCAGAGCTACAGAGAGAAAATTTTAACAGGTAAACAGGGAGAAGCACAGCTCATTCTTCTCTTTCTCAATGGAAACCTCAACTCCAACGCAGAACAGCATCTGGCCCCAGCAACATCCCATTCCTCCAACACTCAATCAAATCAAGAACTATTTCTGCAGAAGATAATGCCTGAAATGTCGACTGCCATTTTGTTTCACTTCTAAAGGGCAAGCTGGCCAACCAAAGGTCAAAAATGCTGTTTCTGCCTGGATCAAGACAAATGACTGCCAAAACAAACCCCTCTTCCAACAAGCATGCAACTGTCAGCTTCTTACACAGAAACACTGAGGAGCATCTTGGTTAATAATAGAGCACAGGCACATTCTGATTTATCTGCAGTGTCTCATCTGTACTTATCTTGCCATCTTCACTAAATGAATAATTCCCTTACAATATTTGTGGCAGCAACCACAATAATGAGTGACAGACCACAAACCAAAAAGAAAAAACACAAAAGGAACAAGGGGAAGAAACAGACTGGTTAGAAGCTATGTACTCCAGTCACTAAGGTTATGTTTTGTGCTTACCCCAAGTTTCATTTTACTTCCAATACGAGCAAGAGGAGGAAAAAGACCCAATCCAAAATAAGATTAGTTGTATCAGTTGAAAATAGCAAGCTTTGAAAGTGATTTAAAGAACAAATAAAGCTAATCAGGATAAAGTTTTCTTCCTTCCCTGACATGTTCCCATTAGGAAACAAATCAAATCCCAACCTGACCTATGGATGCACCCAACTCAAGTCTTAGTTTTAATTTAATCAAGTCTCAGTTTAGTCTACCTCTCAAGGAGAACATCCTGCACAGACAACAATAATTACACATCCCCTTAGTTAAAAAGATGCAACACTGGTAAGGTCTACTCCTGCAACTTCTGCTTATATCTAATGTGTCCAAGAAAACTCATAAATCCCTTGAAAAATAGTTTTTGCCACTTGAGGCCACTAATACCTACTTACGCCAGTAGCTTTCAATTTTTAACCAGAGATGCCTGGAGGTCCACAAGCTATTAAGAGTCTTAGAAGGATAGCAAATCAAATCTTTTGTAATTAGGCTTAAATTCATTAAACAGCGCCTGCAGAATTACCACATCCTTAAAGGCTGACAAGTATAGATTTAAGTTGTCCTTCTAATAAAATCATAGAAGGGTCTACTCACAAAACAATTGCAAAATGTTTTGTTATATTCAAGAAAAATTTCAAAAGTATAAAAATAAAGAACAACTGCAATTAAAAAGATATAGTAAAGTTTAAAACCGATAGCACTTAATGACTCCTCTGTCCATGTCCTTAATCTGTTATGTCACTTACTTAGAATGGACTTTATTGTGAACTGACATAACATAAATTAATACCAAAGGCATGTTTTGGCCATTTTGTTTGATCAGACACAAACACCTCAACATGCAGCAAACACTAAATCACACACATATACATATTTTTTTTAATTATATCAAAACAGCTTCCAAAATAAATTAGTAGTTTGAATATCAGTTAAGGAAGTAAATATAAGCACCCAGTAGTTCATTTTAGCATCCCCAAGATGCTCTGTTTTGCCACACTATAAAATCTTGAACATATTATGGGCCAAACTTACAGTTTTCACTCATCACAGAAAAAAATAAAAACAAAACCAAAAAAAACCAACAAACCAACAACCAGCATTTATCCCCCCCCTCTGTCAAACATTCAAATAACAAAGGATTTCAAATGCAGACAACACACAAGCAACTGACTTGGAACTCCCTGGTCTAATAGATCTCATGGTTTGTCACCAAGCTGTTAATAGAAGATTTCTTCCTCTTCTCAAAACCATCAGGACAAGCCACTGTTAAAAACAGCCATGCTCCTTAAAGAGGTAGGAGGTGGTTCCTGCATTCCCACTTGTGAGATACAAGCAGTACCCAACTTCCTTTTCTGTGAGTAGACACTATCAAAACTCCCACTGCTTTTGCAGAGGCTGCGATTTTACAGACAGGAGGTGCTAAATGTTCAGCAATTTTGGAAATCAGACCTTTTAGATGCAAGATAATATCATTCTTCAGTATCAATTCAGGATAAGTAACTAGCAGTTTCAGATAGTTTTCTTTTCTACTACTTTGGTTGTACTTTTAATAGGGTGGCAGCAGCAGCACTGCTACAGAACAAGCCACAGCCAGGGCTTTAAAGAGAAAATGAGTAAACCCATTAAATTCTCACATTTATTGCCTCTGACACTTCAGTGGTAGGGTCCCTCTTTCCCCCTCCTCTTTCACCTCTGTGCTGCTGCCTCCTACACAGTCTCTTCTGTGGTCCCCATTTCCATGGGAACACCATAACTTTTCAAGGAGAAATTTTTCTATGGGGACCACTAGGAAAGATTTCACCATCACCTCATGAATCAGAAAACTACAGTTCAGACACTTTAAGTTCCTGCTCTCATTCCAAGAAGTGTCCCTGAAAAACACTTACAGGGGCCTCTCCCTGCACCTCAAGTTCAGCACACTGGAAGTTACCCATCTTTCTTTGCACTTGCCTATTGCTTGTGTCCTTACCTCATATGGCCGGAGCTCAGGGGCCGTGCTGTTCAGGCAGGAGGGAGTCCATTGGCTGGAAATGCTGACTTTGACATTACTGAATGTCTTCCTGGAAGCATGGAGCAGGGAGTAGCTGCCAGAAAACACATGAGCACAGGTTGACCAAATCTTCTACGTAGGTCGAGTGGAAAAGCATGGAACTCAAAATACAGATACATGCTGTCTAAGCAGACAGCACAGCAGAGAACTGGAAGTTTTGGAGATAGCCAGCAGCAGGAACACCCAGTCTATGGGTAGACACAGGGATTTTAGTGGACAGTTGTAAAACAGGGTTTTGGACTGCAAAGGACTTCCTCTTTTTCAAAAGAGGAAGTGACTGTGTAAGAACAATTAGCTACCTTAGAAAGAAAACAAAACAAAAACTGGGAAAAAAGAAAAAAAAAAAAGAGAGAGAGAGAGAGAAAAGAGAAGATGCACTCATCTGGCTCATCTACCAGTACAAGTGCTCTTCCAGAGATAAATTAGGTCTTAGTGGCACTACTGCTGTGAAGCTCAAAGGCGAAGTTTGTAAGAGGAGGCAAGCTTTCAACAAACCAATCTAGTAGACCTTCAGATTGAAGCAGTGACCTCTTTGTTGCCTGTCCACTGTCTGCAAACAGCATTTTCAGGGGAGAAGCCAACCCCAGAAGCAGCAACAGTTTGTTCCATCAGTCAGGACACGCATTAAAGGAGTTCTGAGCATCAAAAGGTTTGCTTTCTTCTTTCAGCTAGTTCCTCCTCACACCCACTCACATCCACCCTTCTGCAACAAACTGCTGCCAGCCTGGCACAGTCAGCCTCACCTTTGGTGCAGTACCTGTTTGCAGTTGGATTCCCCAGGGGCACAGCACACTTAGCTCCACTACTGCATGCCTCCCAGACCAGTTAAGATTATCTTTTAAATTTGTTTCCAAGGCTCACACCCAAAGTTTATTTCCCTACCTTCATCCTCCTTCTTCGGGTACGCCCGCACTTCTCGAAATTCAGCAAAATGAACACTGCTCTATGTAAAGATACACTCAACCTACCTGAAGAAGGTCAGCAGGAACACAACAATATGATGGTGGGTGCAATGGGACACAAGGCCTCTGTTTGCAGACTGCCTCCGTAAGCTTCCAGGCAAAGCCATCCTCCTGGCAGCCCTATCTCTGCTCCTGCCCTTAGCCACAAAGGCTGGATGGCGCTTAGGTCATTTTTCTTCTCACTTAAACAGAAGGTGGGAAGGAAAGAAAAAAGAAAGCATATTTGAATTAGAACACATATAAAATACAGCTGTATTCCCCAAACAACTGGAATTTAGCAGGAACAACTCCGTCATTCCTTCACAATTTGTTTCACAGTGCTACCCATCTCATCACACGTACGTTTCTTGACACCTTCTATGCTCCAAAATGTCTTTCTACTCCAATTTTCTCAGTACCCCCATGGTTATCCTGCACCACACTTTTTTGCTCCTCTTCTAGCTTCTTCAGGGTCATCACCAAAAGAATTCCCCCATGATCTACCAACTTCCAGTGTTCCCATATTAAAGACCATTCTGCACCTTTTACACACACAGTGCATTACAGAGTGCTTATAAACAAACTTTTCACTGCTACCTCGCTGGCTATAGACTGACAAGTCAGTCAAGGGAGCAGCATTTGGTGAGCTGTGGGGAATGGTTTTGAATCTAATTGCCTCTTTAAGATGCATTTGAAAGAATATACGCAAGAGTGGACTTGCACAGCAGGAAAAAGGAAAGTTACTGTGAGGACAGTGTTGAATCCTATTCGTTCTCAAATTCCATCTGTCACTACCTCATTAGTACAGCATGTGGAAAGTCATGCTTCCCTATCTCTACCTGCAGGGCATGGGTGACATCCACCTAAACTTCTAGGTACCAGCTGTTACCAGCACCGAGGAAAAGCTACCACAGACACACAGCTTCTGGGTGCTGGCTCACACCATACTGCTCCCTTCCCTCAGCTGTGCTGGTGTGACTGAGAGTCCAGAGAACAACACTGCTGGGCAGCCAAGTGGCAACTGAATCTCTCTCCATGCCTGCCTTTTGTTTTCTTGGTAGAGATTTTTCCAGCCAGACTTCTGTGCCACAGCTCACAAAGCAGCTACACAAGCACTTATGTCTGTGCAATTGAGAGAGCAGTGCAGAGAAATGATGTTGCAGAACTTGATTCTGTTCACACCAGCTGGCTTGAGACACCTTCAAGAGACATTTATACCCCACACACATCCTGAACACCAAGATGTGAACTAATCTACCACCTATGTCCCCCCAGAGAATCAGAACTGCAATGAGACAAAACATAATGCCTTTGTGTTCTTTCATATCCACAGGTGCTTTTTGTAATGATTTGCAAATCTAGCAGAAGACTCCAAGTTCAACTTTATAACCTCCCTTGGAGAAATTAGAAGTCATTGTTCAGGATCTCACATCTGAACTCCTGGCTCCTGCTGAAAAGAAAGTATTTCCCCGAGACTCTGTTCTTCCTTCAAATAACTCTTACAGGTTTCATCGAGACAACTTTTACTGTAAGAATTCTTCCTTTCCTGGTCTCTCAATGATGATGTGTGCCTGACCAACAGAGAGATGCCAGCTACTACTGAATACATTAACCACAGAAAACAAAGCCATACCTGCCCTCCACAACAGCGTATGGTCCCTCTGACTAACAGGAACCCAGCTATTACATCTTTGAGGCACTGAAGTCACGTTTGCCCTCACCACATTTGAACACCTCTATTCTCATCCAGGACAAACACAGCAAGTCTATACAAGATCTGAGACTGACTGCATCTATTCAGCCCAGCTGCAGCTGAGCCACATTCCCATTCATCCAGCTTGGACAGCACCTTCTAGCAGGGACATGATTCTAGACTGCTTGGGTTCACCTGCAGTTGGAGCTGTGGGAAGGAGAGGCTGTCCCTGCAAGAAGCATCTTCACAAGTACCCTTGACATGACCTCCATCTAAGGCCCCAGACCATTTCTCAGTGTCAGTGAATGAAATCTCAGGGCACACACAAGTTTCACTCAGCTCTACTCTCCTTCAGGCAGAGGTAAAACCGCTCAGGGCTTCCCTCCACGCAAGCTGCACGAAGAAGAAAAAGGAACCCAAGGCATTCCAGTTTCCCAGCCCCATCCATGATCCTCACAGACCTGTGAATGATACACACAAGAGCTCCTTCTCCTTCCCTGCCTTTCCCCTCCCAAGGAGATGGCAGATAACAGAGTTTTCTGGAGGAAAGCAAAACCCTGCCAGTTGTGCAACCCTGTGGGAGAAGTTCCTTCCTCGGGTAATCAGTTTGCAGCCTAAAGCATGAGATTTACTACTTGCTTCATGTCAACTTACGCAAATACAGACCTTGTTTGTCCAAGATACTGAGTCTTTTTAAAGCTAAGACCTGGTTTTGACCGTAAGGTGACTTATTTTTTTAAACAGCGTTTACTACCGAAATTATCTGTTCCTTAGAGCTTTTAAACCTCAGCTACTTTTCTAGACAACCTTCTGGCACAGGACAACACTTTTCACTTATTTACAGCATAAAAATGACTATGAAAGACTTTTTGTTTTTTATTTTACATTCTCCATCCTGCCCTCTTTACATTCAAAACCAGCATTCTCCCTAGGCTAGAAGAGTATGTAACTGTGAGTTCATCCTCCTAAATTAGTCTTCTAATTATTCTAAGCATGCCACATTAAAATTGTAGCAAAAACCAGGAAGCAGGAGAAACCACAGAACTCAAGGCAATGAAGCACAAACCTTTTAAGAAAGGAAGGGGGTTGCTTTTAGTGTGTTTGACTGCCTTATCTGCTTGCTTAGCACTGTTTACCTTCAGCTAACCGATATTTAGAATAAGCTTTTGTTAAGCTTTTTGCATTCTCCCTTATCCATTCCCTTGAGATCAAAATAAAGGCACCTTAAGTTCAAATAAAACTTCCTTAATGCCACCCTGACGCCTATCCAAAGCTGTCAGGAAAAAACAGAATTAACATTCCTGGGACTTCCAAAGTGCCAAGGAAACAATTTAAAAAATAAAACAAAACATACACACACACACCAAAAAACCAAACCCAAACAAACAAACAAAAAAACCAACCACAAAACAAACCCAAGACACTCTCTCATGCCACCTTTATAAACCGACAGAAAAAATCAGAGGTACAAACCCAGCCCTCGCATCCCCCCACCGCCAGCGGACCGCCCGTGCCCCCGGGAGGGGATGCTGCCTGGGAGGAAAAGGGGCTCCTCCCAGCACCGGTTCGGTCCAAGCAGTCATGCCTGATGCGGAGGGGACAGACTGACCGGAGAACCCCCCGGTAACCCAGCTCCAGCGGCAGAGAGCTGGGCCGAACAGCCCGGCTCGGCCCGGCGGACAGGCCGCGGTCCCGCGGGCGGTTCCCACTCACCTGAGGCGGGATGAGGCGCCGGCTCCGCTGCTCCGCCCTGCGGCTGGGCCGGGCCGGGCCGGGCCGGGCGGGCCGGTTACGGTCCGGTAAGGGCCCAGGCAGTGAGTGAGGACGCGGCTCTCTCCTCTCAGCGAGACCCCGCACGGGTACCGGCGCTGACAGCCCAGAGGCCACGTCCTTAGCGGGAGAGGATGAGGAGCAGAGCGCAGGAGGCAGCGCACAGACCCACCCCGCCACTACCATGAACCCACCGCGGCCACCGCCCACCCCGCGCCCCCTTCCCCGCCCCGGGGGAAACCTCCCGCCCCCCCCCAGCACGGCCCTCAGGAAGCCGGCGGGAGGAGGCTCTTCCGGCGGGAGGGCTCCGTAGCACGCCGGGAGTTGTAGTCCGTCCCCTGCCCCAGACAAGCAGGGCTCTCCGGCTCTGCCCCGCAGCGCCCCGGGCCTCCTACCCGCCTCCCCCCTCGCAGGGAGCGGGGAGCCGGCGGGGCTGACAGCGTTCCCCCAGGTGAGGCGGCGGGTCAGGGCAGGCGGAGGAAAAGGAGGAGGAGGACTACATTTCCCGCCGGCCCCGCAAGGGCCGGGGCGGGTACAAAGCGGGCGCTACCTGTCCCGGCAGGTGAGCGCCAACAGGTGAGCGGGCGGCGGGGGGAAAGGGGGGTTCCTTCCTCTGGGAGCTGGGCTAGGGCGGCTTCTCCACCTCCTCCTCCTGCTCTCCATCCCTGCCGTAGGCCCTCCTGGGAGCCGCGATGCCTTTCCCCAGCTCCGGGGCGGACGATACTTTCGACTACCTCTTCAAGATCATCCTGATCGGGGACTCCAACGTGGGGAAGACCTGCGTGGTGCATCGCTTCAAGACGGGGCACTACCAGGAGAAGCAGCAAAACACCATCGGCGTCGACTTCACCGTCCGCTCGATGGATATTGACGGCAAGAAAGTGAAGGTCGGTGATGGCTGGAGCCATCCCGAGCTGCCCCCACTTCCATGGCGTGACCCCGTTCCCCTGGGGGGGTTGGTGGGGTGCCCAGTCCCGCTGGAGGCAGCAGGCAAAAGGCGCTGCCTTGCCCACCAGGGGTGCTGAGCAGAGCGCTTTGCCAGGAGGGTGCCCTGGGGAAGCAGACACCCTAAATTAGGGACGTAATCGTTGTCCTGGCTCCTCTGGATCTGTAAGGGGAGAGGGCTCGCACTTTTCTTGCAGGGAGCTCGTTGTGAGGTGGCTCTCCTCTTGGGGGGGAGAGGGGAAGGTATCCCTTCCTTCCTTCAGAGATCTGGGGCCTCGGGCTGGGGCACCGAGGAGGCAAAAGTCTCTAGTTTGTAAAAGCTCTGCTTTGATCTGTGCTTGATCTGAGGGGAGATGGAAACTAGCAATGCAAACACCAGAAATGATTGCTAGCTGGAGCTTACCTCTGCCTGCAGCTGAAAGTTGAGGTGCCTGCCCTTTATAAAGCTTTGCTCTGCCTGGCTCTGCATCAGGGCCTCTTGGCTCTTCCTTTAACTGTGTGAAAAGGCTGTACTGCTCTAGTACATTAGTACAGTTGAAATTGGGTTTCTTGCCCTTTTTGCAAAACTGGGTTTACCCTTTCACCTTGCTCTTTGTTCACTGTGGATTGTCTTTATAGACAGTAAATGTCTTCTGATCTAGAGAGGGCAAAGACAGGCTGTGGGTATAGTGGAGTGAACTGGGATGAGTCTAGCTGCCTTAGAGGCAAGGGGTTTCACAAGCATAGATGCTGGTGGCAAACACTTAGGAAGTGGCATTTACTGGTCTTAAAAACTACTCTTCTTTCTTTTACAGATTCAAGTGTGGGACACAGCTGGTCAAGAACGCTTTCGGACAATAACCCAGTCTTATTACAGGAGTGCCCATGGAGCCATCCTTGCCTATGACCTTACTAGGAGGTCCACATTTGAATCCATTCCTCACTGGATTCACGAAATTGAAAAGTATGGTGCAGCAAACTTGGTCATGATGTTAATTGGTAGGAAACTAATTTAAAATATTATGTTGTATAGCTTTTTTTATTCGTGTATAAAACCCTCTTCATTTTGCCCCACTACTGAAGGCATCTATAAATTATGAGTTAAAGAAAAATGCAGTTGTAATTAAAATAGATCAGAAATTGTTATCAATTTTACCTAAGCTTAAAAAATTAGGAAAGTCCCATCCTGTTCCTGACAGGACTAAGCTCACTGAATGTAGTGAAACTTTTTCACTTATTCCTTTACTGCTGAAATAATGCAAAAAATCTTTGTGCTAGTCTAGCAAACAGGGACAACCTTACTGAGGTTACAATTGCAGTAAGGCTGGCCGTATACTCCTGCTGCACAGGAATTTAGTGGCTCAGTAATTCAAGACAAAGTGAAATGCACAAAGCAACACAACTCTTTGTTCTCATCTTTCCTCTCTGCTCTTTTGATATGCCTTTACATTGCTCAGTAATGGGACTCCCATCAGGTAAGACAGTACCTGGAACTGGGTTTTACAGGGCACAAAGTAGTCTGCTTGCATTCTTCCATGTGTATTCCATTAGCATTCAAGAAACTTTGCCTCTCGAAGAAAAGAAATGGGTAAAAATTTCTGAGAATGGATCCGGTAGGAAGCAGTGTGGTTCTTTCTCTTTGTGTTTCAGGTTGTTATTGCTCTTTCCTCCCCAAGAAATGAGAAAACTGGTGAAGCAGAATGAGACCTTTTATTTACATTCCACTGCTTCTGCCTGTTCCACTGTGGCATTGTGCTGAGATTCACACAGCAGCCCAAACCGGCTCTTGGGGATAGACATTGCTGAGTCCCACAGCGTGGCAGGCATGGGACCTAAACTTCTGCCTGTGCTCCCAGCAAATTCTTTACTTCTGCTGTGGTGGCTCTTCCTGCTCCTCCTTTGAAGAAACAAACAAATTCTGACCTGCATGTAACTGCAGTGCTTGGGATGAGTAAAGAGGGAGGGGGTGCAAATCACTATAGCAATACCACAGAAAACTGGTAGAGCTTTCTTAACTTTTATGAATCTAAAGAACAACTGGTGGGTGTGTGTAGGTTTTTTTGTTTTTAAAAAGTTCTGCAATTTAGTAAAAATAAAGCTTTTGTCAAGGATCCAGCTCAGTGCTTACTTCCAAAGCTGATGCTCTTTGCTTTACTTACTTTCAGAGGAAGTCTTTGTACATTTACTTATGTGTAGTCCAGTTATACCCCTTTCTGTCATGAAGTTAAGGTTAAATAAATCTGCCTTTCCTGTCTAGAACCAAAGGAGGAAAGAGCAAGTGCAGTTTGGGGTGGTTTGTTTTTTCCTTATCCTTTCAGAGAAACTGGAAAGGACTTTAGGGAGGGGAGATTGCTTATATAAGCTTCAAATTCAAGATCTGAATTTGATGTAAGTTTGTCTTGAAGTGAGGAATGTGGATTTCAGCCATGTAATGCATGTGCCAGAACTGATGGTAATCCCACATGTTTCAACTACTTAAAATACCTTTGTATGTTTATCTGAGGTGTTTCATGACTTCTTACAGATTTTAACTATACAGCTTTTAGTAAGTTTATACTTAAGTTTGTGCACATATAGATTACATTTTAAGCATCAAGGTCACTGGCATGAGTTCTTTTTTGCCATTAGCATAAAATGACTCACTTATATAAACAGGTCATACTAAAATCTGATTAACAGTTGACCAGGTTCTTCCTGGGTCTTGGTGGTTTTTTTTGAGCAGATCATGGAGTCTTAGAATGTCAGGTTGGAAAGGACCTCATCATCTGGTCCAACCTTTCTGATATTATTGTTTATATGCTATGTCTCAGCACCCCATTGAGCTGAGACTTAACTGAGATCTGCTTTTGACTAGCAATATTCTAGATCTTCAGAGCTGACCACTCACTTGAAATGTGTCCAAAGTAGCTGGACAATAATAACATAACATGTGGCTTCCACTGAAGGTGGAATAAAACAATGCAACATTGCTTAGGTTTACTGTGTGTAATCACTATAGCTCCAGGATGTTGAAGTTGATTGGTTTTGTTTTTTTAAATTTGACCTAAATGCTACCTAATGTTTAAGAACACTAAGGAAAGGGACCAACAGTTGCTTCCAAATAATCCTCTAGCACTACTGCCAATAAGTAAATGGATGAGCACAGGGTTTGGGTTTTTTTGGTTGTTTGTTTGTTGTTTGTTGTGGGGTTTGTTTGGGTTTTTTTTGTTTGTTTGTTTTGTTTTTAACTTATTTGGTATCATCATATGATTAGCTACAGTTTTGCTCTACATTCTGTGTTCAAGATTCTGACACGCTCGCATCTTGTTTTTCCAGTAACTCTTATTCCTAACAATGTTATTAACAAAATTCAACCAATATATTGCACTTTAAAGATTTTTTTTTGAGAGAGACTATGTTATTGAATTACTTATTTGCCTTCTTTTAGGGAACAAATCAGATTCACTGGATAAGCGCCAAGTCCTGTTTGAAGATGCCTGCACACTAGCAGAGAAGCATGGTCTCTTAGCTGTTCTGGAGACATCAGCAAAAGAAGCTCAAAACATAGAAGAGGTCTTCACATTAATGGCTAAGGAGCTAATAGCCCGAAATACCTTACAGCTTCATGGAGAGAATCCTCCCAACAGCATCTATCTTGATTCCAGGCCAGTGATTGCCAGTCCAAGTGCGGAGAAGACGCAGTGCCCCTGCTGAAGAGAGCTTGCAGGAAGAACCGGAAGAACTTGGAAATCATCATTCTCCTGGGGCTGTGTGACTTAATTTTATTCAGTGTGCTATGTGGCCTGAAGCCACGGCTCTGATATCTTGACCTTTCAGTTTGGCTTGTAAGTATCTTCAGAGGTGGTTGCTGATATTGGTAGCACAGGTTACTTTGAACATGGCAGCTGATACTTTAACAGGAACTTCGGAGTTGAGGATATCAGGAAGCTGCCAGGCCTTGCCTTAACCAAAGAGAACTCTTAAAAAAACCTATATTCTTTGATTATATCCTTAAATTATTTTCTGGCTGAGTCAGAAGATAACTTTGCACCAGAGCTCTGCATTGATTTGACCTTTCTAAGCTATTGTTTGTTCTAGTGCAAGCACTTGACTCTTTGCCAGTAGCTTTAAGAAGTCTGACTCATGCTTGGACAGCACTTACCCATTGCTGCTTAAACTTTCATTTAAGGGTGGGCCCCATGTCAGACACACAGCCACCCATCCCAAGGAACCTAACAGAGCACATGATTTCACATCTGTACTGATTTCCTCATCAGACAGATTGAGACACTCCTGAGGTTTCATAGCAGGCAGAATATATTGCAGTGGGATTCCAGCCTTGTTCCTGGGGTGAGAAAAAGTTATCTTTCATTTTGTTCGCTAAAAATTGTTTCCAGTTGTGATCTTTTGTCTTACTACACAGAGTTGCTAGGAGTAGTGAAACACTCAAGGCACCAGTAAGGGCCTAAATCAATGCTGGGGCGAAAGGGCTTGTTTTGTTTTTTCTCCTAACTTTGTCTTGCTTTTGATGTGCTGATTTTAATCAAAAGCCTTCCTTAGTTTGTGTGATGGGCCAAAAACTGCTTGAGAGAGTACGTCTGTAGATTTTCAAGGGAGTGTGAAGAAAGGACTCAACCTCCTGTAAACCTCAGCAAGGGGCAAGGTAATGAGGTAACCTCACCTCAGAGCAGTAAGGGACTGGTATGGGGTGTATATACCATAAAGCCACCCCCAGGCAAGTATATATGCTACTGCTATAGAGATAGAGCAGCTTGGCAGCAATAGAAGGTTTTGTTTTGTTCCTCCCAAATGCAAGCTCTGCTTTTGTGGGGGCTCACTGCTTCTTTGTACCAGAACTGAATGAAAGGAATGTTGTTCTGTTGTTTGGGTTTTTTTGGTTGGTTGATTTTGGGGGGTTTTTTGGTTTTTTTTTTTCAGTAGGTGGAAACAGGAATGGAGAGGGAGGAAAGAAATATTATATAGATGAAGCTGTTTGACTGCAGTCCTGCAGTCCACATGTACCAAGGGTGATGCCTTCAGTGAACCAGAAGAAATCAAAACTCTGTAATAATAAAATACAGTCTGGGATACATGCAAAGAACCTCTGGGAAGGCTGGTATGCTGCTAGCATATCAGATGGCAGTCTACCCATCTTTACAAGTTCTTGAAAAAATAAGGAAAGGCGTGTAGCAAATATTTCTGGAAAATCTTGTCTGGGAAGCACAAAAAATAAAGTAGAATGAATAACTGATTTACAGTATTGCAGATATTTCTAGTACTATTAATGCTTCCTTTGGCCAGGTTATTTGCTATGACATGCAGTGAGCAGGGGTTAATTCAGCTACATGTAAGCCAAGGAAGAAATCTTCAGTGGTAGCCTCTAAAGCCTTTTGGTATACACTACTGTGGTGAAAGCTTCATCTTCTTCAAGCACCCTCTTTCTGATGTTTTCTTTTTAATTCACAATTTCATCTTGTCTTGGTACTAGCCTACTAGTTGCATTTTAGCTGCATACTTATGTGACAGCAAGCATCATAACCTTTCAAAGTAGTTCAGCAAGTACCAATCCAACTTCCAAACAAGTTTCGATACCTCTCGTGTCACTAGGAAAAGTCAAATACAAGTTTACTTATTTACAATATTCTTGTGTTTAAAATCCAAACTATTCCTGGGAACATACCAGTTTTGGTTTGTTTTTTTGTGGTTTTTTGTTTTTTTTTTTAGTATCCACACAGAAACTGCTAGCCAGCTTTGTGTTTCAGCTCTAACAGACAACATTTGCATCAAATACTAATCTTCAAGGAGTCCTTAATAGAAAAATATTGTGTTCATCTCCAGTTACACTCTTTCTTTATCCAAGAACTGAGGAAGGATTCTACCTTATTATCTAGACTATCTAATAGACATCTATAGACTATCTAATAGACTATTATCTTTGTCTGGCTCACTGGGGCTACTGCCTTAATTATATTACTGGATGCAATTGTTTTGCTTGCCCTCAGTCTGGAGGCTTCTGCTGGCTGATGCTGTCAGGTTACAGGGCTCTTGCCATTCTCATCCTACACACACACAGCTACTTGCCAAGTCCTTCCTTGGCAGCAAGCTGTGCAACACAGGATCATGGAGAACAGGCTTGTGACTGCTTCCAGCTACACTGTTCCCTTTCCTTTGGAAGGTCTAATGGACTCTCTGCTGCTCTTTCAAGAAGCCAATCTTCAAATACCTGTCTGCTGTGCAACTAAATCAGAAGTGTGACCTCACCTCTCTTTGCTGGTTCTGATTTTTGGGCAGCTATACTGAATGGCTTCCACAAGGAGCATATTTAAAGCTGTTGTGAGAATGGAGAGCTGCAGCAGATGCTGCTGAGATTTTTCCAGAGCGTACATGAGACAGTATTATTCATTATTTAACATGTGAAGACAGCTATAAACTTAACATGCTATAATAGAGGGATTTTTTTTATTATTCTAGACTGTAAGATAGCAAGCATTAGATTAGCACTTCTGCAGTTGTGCTTTTCCCTGTCACAAATCAGCTGGAATCCTGCAGCTATGACAGTGCAAGCTGACCAAAAACCACATTAACTGCTATGAAGCCTTACATTAACATACTTGTTCCCCCAGCATCACATGCAAATTTAATGTGCTTCTGGACAGCATCATTAATGCACTTGGAGAAGGTGTAGCTTAGTGTAATGTTGTTTACAATGCTATTTCAGCAACTTCTACTGTCCTATGATTTTGAGAGCTCTACCATCATGCTTGAAGATGAGTTTGTTAAATGTTTACCTGGAAGAAGTGCTTGAATTTTAGCTGTCTGAATCTGCTGAGTCAAGTTACTTGTATGGCTATTACACCCATGGCAGATGAGACTGAAGCAGTACCTACTCACCTAAAAAGGTGAAAAGTATTTTAAAATGGAGCAAATTCTGCCCCTGCCCAGAAGCTGACTGGCTTAAAAGCAAATATAACTGCAACCCAGTGATGTGGAAGGCATATGGCACTGCCTATGTGGTCAAGCTTTTTCTCATACACCGGGGACAGGATCTTAGTAACAGAAATGGAGGTTCTTACCTAATCATTCCAGTTAATTTTTAAGAAAAGTTAGGAGACAGAGAAAGCAATTTTCAGGCCCTGAACAGAAACTAGAGACATCTATCCTGGAACCTCCTTTCAGGATGGAGATGCATGCCCCTGCTTTTGAACAGGGAACTGAAAGTGGAGCTCCTCCCAGCCAGGTGAGTGTTCTAAGCAGTGCACTGTTTAGAGGTGCCCCTGGCCCAGCTGTGGGCTGCCTATTGGCAGATTTATAAAAATCTCAGTTCCCAAAACACTCTCTCTGGCTGTAGCAAGGGAGACTTTAATACTCACTGCTTAGTGTACTGATCCCTAAAGCCATTTTCAGGCACCTCGGAAGAAAGCCTGTTGAGGACTGAAACTACAACAGGCAATGCTGTCAGAGTCCTTTGCAAAAAGCTTTAGACAGGTTAGACCCCCTACACCTAAGAGTACTTCAACTTTTAATAGGAACTTGGAGTTTGAGAGAGGGAGGACTTTTAAGTCTTTTAAAGCTCATTTTTGTGCTGCTGCTCTAAAATCTACCTAAACTGAGCTGCCTGCACAGGCTCTGTCTGCAGTCACATCAAGCTGGTGCCAAACAGGTGCTGACTATGGCTTGACTGCAGTCGACAAATAGCAAATGGGTAACAGCAGCAGCAGCAGGTAGGGGCAGAAATTCAGCATATTTGCAATCCCAAATTTCCTTCCTACAGCTGTGTCTATAAACATCACTGCCTATTAGTTTTCACTGCCAAACCTGTCTAGTTTTGCTTTCCTGATGTCAGGCTCACAGTTAACTACAGTTTAATGCTCCCTTAATGCCCCCATTAAGAGTAAAACCGACTTTGTACCAAGTTTATCACTACAGTAGTCTTGTATTGTACCTCAACTGCTGCATTAATAATTCCTCCAAACATCAGACTCCATCCCTCACAGTATCCTCCAAATTGTGATCTCTTTTGTACCTGCTTTAGCAGGGCAAGAGTTGCTTTGTATTCCAGTAAGTGCATGAGGCATCCTCGCAGCAAGACACAATACCCCTTGGGCTAGCTGGGAAAGAGCTGTGACATCTAAAGTTGAACTAAAGCAGCTGAGGTGGTTAGAACAATCAGAACAGGCAGCACTTAACACAAGATGCAAAATTTTCTATCAAAACTAAGTTTATATTGTCACATAAGGAGTAAAGCCAAGGTACTTCAAATGAAAGTGTCCATCTGTACTTCTAAAGACTTTCAAACCAAAGATTGTGTTGGTGGAAATTTATGGAGTCTTTGTGCCTTTTTCCTTATTGCACTACTCTCATTGGCCTCTTCAGTTCTGTACCTTAAGTATTTACTTAAAGAAAGCATAGCACAGCCAAAATTATCACCACCCATCTTTTTATGTTAAAAGTTTGTTAAAGTTTGCCTACTTTTGTGTTCTTACAAAGGAAAACCATATCAGCCTATAAACATACTGTACTAATTTCAAAGGCCTTGTTCTTTTCAGTCGTTCCAGTCCTGGGGGAATGGAAATCCATTCTTGGAGGAATGGAAATCCATGCAAGATCAGGCTTACAAACAGGCCTACCACCAGCAATATTCAAACTAGAAGTGGCAGCAGCTCCACTTGCTGACAAACACCTGCAGTTCTTTTACCTTACAGAACAAGAACCACAGCACTCTTCAAGGCACAGATCAACAGCAAAAAGCTGTCACGATCCACCTATGTCAGTCCCCTTGCAGCTCAGCAGAACAGCCTCCACTAAAGCAAATCACTCATCTGTACATTCTCAGCTTCCACTGTAACAACACACAGAAGGCAGATCAGAAGCAGCAGCCACCATTGTGCCACAGGGATACCCACATGAGGTAAAGCACACCATTTCTGGCCCCTTATTTAAGGAAAGCTGATGCATGCCCTCTGGTTGGTAAGTTTACTACCTCTGTCTGTTACCAGAACACGTTTTTGTTAAACTTATATTTGAACACAGTTTTCCAATAGGCTGTTAACAACTTAAGTTCACCATGTAACTTCCATTTTTTCTATTCCTTCTCAGCTCAGTTTCAAACGTAATTTACACAAATTACATCCAAATCTTTTTCTCACTCTGCCACTTGCCTTTGGAGAAAAAACTACAAGCGAACTAAAGATGGTTTCACACTGTTCAGTTGAACTTTTGTTTGTCATATCCCTTAGCATCTCAGGCTGTTTCTAGTGCTGTACTTCCAACTTGATACATTTCTGCAGAAGGATGCTTCCTTCTGAACACACACAGGCTCAAAGAAGCATGTGGACTGTCAGGAAACAGCCTCTGCAATACTTGTAATTGCTGTCCAAACAGCATTACAACAGTCCATAGAACATGTACTTCAGCTGACTCTCTTTAGGACAAATAAAATTAATACCACAGCGCAGAACTTATTAACCAGGAAGCAAGCCATGTTCCCACTTATAGCTCCATATATTCCTTCAGCTGCCTGTTCAAAATTTGTTCCTTACATTACAGGTTCTTTGCTAGGAAGGTTATAACCAAGATAAAATTCCATATTAGTGACACAATTTGGCAGGAGTTAAGAATAAGCAACGCAAATGCTTTTATACTTACAGAAACACATGGGCACACAGAAGCTCCAAACTTAAAAGAACAGAGAGACTTCTTGTTTCATTTTTTTTTGACTTTTTTTAATTGGGAAAAGTGCTTCTTACAAAAGGCAGCTGCAAAACAATACGTTATAGACCTCAGAACAATTTCTCATTCCATTTAAAAGTGAAAGGAGAGGCAGTCTAGGGGACAAGAGCAGCAGGAGAACAGATCACGGGGCATCCACAAGTCAATAAAAAACAGCAATAATGTAATGCAAGGTTAAAATTCCTGTGCTGGGGCTTTGGTGGCAAAGTAATTTCTCAATGCAAATTATGGCCAGAAACTGCATGACTGCCTTTGTAAGCAGTAACCCACATAAGCTGAACAGCTTTACCAGGCAACCTGCCCAACTCGGATGCTGAGAGGCACACGTACCTCAAAGCAGCCGGGAGGCACAGCAATCTCCTAGCGAAGCTCCTGGCTTAGGTGGTTACATCAAACTCTAAAACTTACAGAGCAATAAAGCTAAAGGGGCCTCTCTGGTGTTCCTCTGACCTCACCTTGGCTAACCGGACTTCTGCTCCTGGACAACCCTAATCCTACACATCAAAGAGCTGCTGTATTAGGGGGTGCTGTCTATTAAGTTAAGCGATAGTGAAGATTACTGCCACAGACTGAGCTGAGACCACTAAACCAGTTTCATGTCCAATTGGAGGCTAGGCTTCATGCACCAAGAGGGGATGAAAGATGGTTTTGTTATTTTTAACTTACACAGAGTCTCCCCATCCTTGAGGTCCAACTCCACATTTATCTGTATATACACATAGAGAGTTCTCCTTTCACAAAGACATTTTCCTTTCATGCTAACACAGTAAAAACCCAGAACGTTCACACCTGGTTCTGGTTACACAGTAGTAATAGTAATGTGCAAGTAAACAAGAGACCAAAATCACAAATGAAAATGTGTACATGAGGGGGCTGGAACGGAGCTGATGCCAGAAATAGAGTATTTGTATCTGGCATGAAGTCAGAAATATTGATACAATGACAGAAAGACCATCAGCCAATTTACATCCCCACTGCATGGCCACTGCTCATTTTTGTATCTGGGCTCTTCAAAATGAGTGTGGAAGTCCTGTAAACACTTTAACCCTGGAACTGGGTGAACTCTGTTGGGTACACAGATGAAGCAACAAACCTAAGCTAACTGTTTGACAGTTAAATTCATTTTTACAAAAACTAACATTTTAAAGATTTATTTCATGTTATTCTTTTTAAACAGAGGAAAAAACAACACTCCTGGGATGGGAGGGGATAGGAAGAGACAGACCCTGGGTAAAAGTTATTACAACAGCACCTGGAATTGATCGGCCTGCCTAGGAGAAACACAGGCACTGCCACAACACCACAGGTAATAGCTACTGCCTGAAGCCAAGACGACAGTCCACACTCCACTGACAGGTGCTATAGATCCAAGTCATAATAATCTTCCAGCTCATCATGAAACAAGTCCCACTCATCCTCGGAATCCGTTAGCTCATCGTCACGTCCTGCTGCCAACAGCATAAGCAACATCTCACCAAGCTCAAAGGCCACCACCTCATCCTCATCCTCGTCGGTCTCAAAGGGATCACCGTTCTCCTGCTCCTCAATGAACTCCCAGAACCGATTCCTCCGCTGGGCCTGTGAGTGGAACACAAGTGTTTGCCCAGGTGACCAAGCAGCTCAAGATAGGAAGTCTTTCTAGAGACTGACAAGATTCAGCCCCTGGACCACATCTCATTCAAGGAGATACCGACCTCCAGCAGAATTTACCCTTATACGCCTCGAGTTAATGCTGCCCAACTTTACTATTTCAGTATGCTGGCATACTGGGAAAGTTTTAAAAATTCACTCTTTCCATCTTGGCCTCCAGCATTCTCAAGTTTTAGACTACCACGTCCTTCAAATTCACAAGTAGAAAAGGTCAATCAGAAGATTTAAAAAAAACAAACACCAAAATAAAAAAATACCCCAAACATTTCCCTGTCCTTCAGGCAGCTGTTTTAATACAAACGCCACCTCTTGTGGTCTCTCAGTAAAGGAAGGGCAAAAAACAGGAGCACTGACCCGGTATCTACTCGATGTCCCCACTTTGGATCTCTGTGGCTCCTCTCGGCGGCCATCAGGATATGCATGCTTGTAAAAACAGTTCCCTCCAAATGGGCAGCTCCCACGGCCTTCATCAAAATACCTGCATGGCTTGTTGCTGGAAAGGAAAATATTGCAACCCTTACTCACAGCAGACCCCAACCAGACTTCAGAATTGCATTTACCTGTAGTCCAAAAGGATCTCAGGTACCATTTGGAGCTGAAGATACTTTGCCAGTATAGCACCTACACGCAGAAATAAAGCATTACACAATGTGTGTGGGTGGATACATGCATGGGGACACTACTGGCTCACAGTGCACAAAACCATACTACCTTACAGCTGAACCACCACTGTTTTGTGTATAGAGGGGAAAGATGGAGGTCAGAGAATACAGATGCGTGCAACCAGTCACAAAACTATTCCTGTGGGCATAGGCAAGGATGCACTTCACACGTGGTGGTGGAAAGGAGGTGTGAGAGGGCTTTACACCAACACCCTTCTTCTCCAGGCATGTCTTTATTTCTGCTGTCCCAACCTGACAAAAGGCTGCAGTGCTCATACCTCATTGCCTCCTTGTATTTCTGAATGAGTTTCTGCTTCTCTTCCTTCTCCTCCACCCAGTACTCACTTGGAATGACAAAGTTAGATGTGATCCGACATTCTGGGCAGGACCTGGGGAATGAACAGACTGTGCTGCAAAATTCTACATTCCAGGGTGCTCTCTCTCCCCTATATAACAAGTCATGGCACATTTCCATCTTTAAGTATGTATTATACCCACACACTTGCTGTAGAGGCTTTTCAATCTAGATTCTGTCTTACACAGGAGGGTACCTAAACTCTCTTCTTTGAGAACTCAATGGAAATGGCAGCTGGTCAGCTTGTCTCAAAAAAGCTTGAAAAAACACTTCACACAGACTCCTTTTTCTTGAGAATTAAGTAAATTTATTTTGGTTTGATTTCTGTATTTATTTGATTGGAACTGTTTTTTTAGAACAGACTTTAAATGGAAAAAAACTTTGTCAACTGATTAATGAACTAGGGTAGTAATGAATTAAGCAGCATACATTCTGAACTGGTTAATCTGCTTTCAGATTCCCGGATGGGTGTCCAAGATGTGAAAAGTAACCACTGGACAAAATGGTACTAAATAAATGAAAGTTATTTTCTGCCATTAAGTTTTGCAAACTTATCCGTATTAACCAAATCAGAGTGTAAATGTTATCCCTAAAAATTATTTCACTTCCAAGCTGAATGGTATGTATTAAATGCAGCCTGTGTGCAGTCTGCACCTGGAAGTCTCTTACAAGTTGCCACAAGTTACTAAGTTCTTCCCCAGTAACAAAGCACAATGGAAACAGGGAAGTGCCTCACTTTATAATCTTGCTCTCAAATTGTTTAGCACTCCTCCACTTGCGGATGCACTTGAGACAGTAAGTGTGGCTGCAGTTGGAGAGGATCCCAAAGCGGCGCTCACTAGGATTAGCTTTCTCATACACCACCTCCATGCATATCCCGCACACCATGTCTTTGCTACGCTGGACGGCAAATGAAAGCTCCATGTCCTTCTCGTGAGCTTCAATGCAAGACTGAAAAGGAGAGACAAAGAAAACGACTGCAGAGACAGCTGGTCACCTAGTGAACTCTAAGCAGGTGCTTAAGCTCGCTTTTACTCCGCTGTTTTACCTAATGAATGGAGTCAGATTAAGCTGAAAAAATCTTTATCCTCAAAAAAAAAAATAAAATTTGCTGATAGTGGGAAGCAATGAATTCAGAGTTCAAATTTCTTTCTTCAAAGATTGCTTTTAAACATGAGAAAGGCATTCTAGAAGACCATCCAGTTTTACTTGGCAAAGAACAAAGCTTTATGATCCTTAAGCAGACTGCTCTCCCAGCACAGACAAGGAAGCTCAGCTAGCTTTGGGTACAGCCCTGACAGGAAACAGTCCGGTTTACAACAGGAATTCCATTAACTGCCTGACCTGTGTGTGCCTTCAAATGAAAGGGAATTAGTGACAAGTGACTGTGGGGAGCTAGGAAGCAATAACTTAAAGCTTTTTTAACACCAGACAGTTGTTTGCTTACCTTTATGTGCTCGGATCTCTGTGCAGCATCAATTGGATGCAAGACCTGCAGCCCACACATATCACATACATCCCCATGGATATACACGCAGTTTTCTCCATAACGACATTCTCCTACTGCAGCGTAGGGGCACAGCTCCTTCTTTATCTCCACATCTACTTCCTGCTTTTCATATTCTTCTTCAATCACCATTTCTTCCAAGGATGCTTCAGCACAGGAAGGGGCAGCTGGGAACAAAATTAAGGACAGTATGCAACACATTCAGATTTATAGCACTGGGAGTGCAAATACTTTATGTTTTAATGCAAAGCAAACTCTGGGTAACCCTGCTCAAGTTATCCAAAGAGAATAATAAAAGCAACCAAGGTTCATTGCAGTCCAGGTTTCACACACCTTCACTTTGAAAAGTTATTTTCCCCACTCAAGAAATCATGACAAATTTCTTCATCCTTCAACTGGACAAGACTGAAGTGATGAAGGTTTAAGAGGTCAGATTCAGATCTATTTACAGACTAAGCTTGCACTAGAAAAAATTTCCTAGTCCTTAAGTACGTATTTATACAAATTCTGTTTCAGCAACAACTAAGTAAGATTAAAAATCTTAGTGCTCTTAGAATAAATTTCACATTTGTTTAACTTAACAGGCTTTTCCCTAGAAATTACACAACTGAAGCAGTAACATGTATCCAGCGTAACAAAACACTAGTATGGAAACACCAAACCAGCAGTTCCTTCTGTGTTCCTTCCAGTGCAGGCTGATTACTGTGTTCTTGTTCAGTCTGAACAACAGTTTCACTTCTAGACTCCCGTGCATCTCTATGAATTATACAAAACCTGCATCCACATGTCTCAAACTAACCTTAGCCTAGATATTTGCCAAAAAGCCTGCCCTAAACAGCTATCTGGTCTCTCATACATATACATTTAGCCTTAAGAAAATGAAATTCAGGGCATTTTCATTGCATTCTAAATTAGCCATCAGTTTTACAAAATGCTGACTAAGTAAATTCCCCCTTACCAAAGTTCCTTAAATGGAAATGAAATCTGTGTAATTTCCCCATTTGGACTGCTGCTGCTTAACACTTGTCCCTGTACCTCTTGAACGTAGGCTTGTCTGAGCTCTCAGAAGCCAAACAGCCTTCCAAGATCACTACATATGCAGGATGATTAACTACATGACAAGACAAAAGCCATCGGTTTGAAACTGAAGATAAAAGAAATGCAATAGAACAAAGCATTATTATACTCAGAACAAATAAAGAGCAAAAACTGGACTTCATTTACATAACCTGAAGCTGTTACAAGAGTAAAAAGGCCATTATGCCTTAAGAAAGTGTAGCTTTTATAAGCTTTTGAAGCGGCAGATGTGGGGAAATAAGCAAGAACTATGAAAGGCACACTTGGATCTCTAAAAGTAAAGGACAGACTCTCCTCAAAACAAAAAAAAAAAGAGGTTGCACACACAGAGTTTTCATCCCTAGGGAACAAAGGGACACGGTAAGCATTATGTATGCTTTACTGTATGCTGTTAGCTGTTTGACAGAAAGGGTAAGAGAAAAAGCAGGTCCCCGAGAGCTCACTGTTGTGGGGGATAAGCAAATCCTGAAGAAAATATCAGCTCTCAAAATAAGTTGAAGTCTGCTTCTTCAACCACCTCTGACTTTAGAGGTCACTTGCACAGATATTGGATCACTCTCTTAGCTAGAAACATGCTTTTCAAAAGCAAATGTGTGATGGAATAACAAGCAAATTGACAACCTGCTCATTTTTCAGTAAGAGATTCCCCTCTTCCTCTCCCACCCCCCCAAAAATCATTACTTCTTCCTCATAAGTTCTAATGAACTAGTACCAAGAAAAGTAACAGCAACCATACACTAGGCTCTACCTACTCTTTTGAAAGTAGTCTGAAAATTTTTAGTTATTAATTGAAAACCATAATCTCTACTCCCCCCAAAAGCAACAGAAATTACAACTACCAGTCAGTTTTTATTCTCTTGAGAGTCATTTTTGGTCAGTATTTTCTGTTTAATGATGCCACAGATTTTTTGCCTAGCTGTTTCACTTGACTTCTGACATCTTGCTTGATCCTTACTGAGGAAGACAAGTTCAGTAGATCTTAGCATACATGGGCAGAAGCGTAGTAGACAAATGCAGACAAAATGCAGAAAAATGCAGTTTCAAAGGAACTGAGTGATACAAAACTTCTTTTAATTGGGCTGGCAAGATTATCTTTGCTTAAGGCAATCCTACACTCCTGGAAAATTCATACTTTGAATGATGAAGCACATTTGCAGCTTAAGAGAAAAATTTTGAAGAATCACCTGCACCCCTCTCAAGGATGTATTTTGTCAAAACTTTATTCACTAAGGTTTTTTATCCATTAAAAAAACAAAACAAAAAACCCAACAACCCAGCAAACTTACTATGCGAGATGGGGAATAATGGCTTTGAAGTCTTAGCCCTCAAGCATTTCCACTTCCGAGTATCTCAGCTCCCATAACCTAAAGCCTTGCTTACATAGCTTCTCTACCTACTGCACTGCATCTGCTACAGTTTTGCTCCCTGTTGGAAGGCAAAACTAGAGACACAAGACTCCATTGCTTCAGTAGTTCTGAATCCAGCACACCACACAGAGTAAGCTATACTCCCAACAATTCTCTCTGCTGTTTTCAAAACCATTACTCTCCAGTAGATGGACCCAATCCTTATCCTCCCACTCTCCCTTCACCCATTTCAGCCAACAGGATTGGATTTATACAACTGAAAAAAAATAGTTCATTAAGTTTCATTCAACCACCGCCTGCTTTAGCCTAAGACACACTGCAGCAAGAAAAACATTCACCCTGTAGCAGCAGCAGGATACAAAACAGAATTTGGAACAAGAGTCTGGGAGGAGAATGTTATTTAACTTAACCTATGGCAGCCACAATTTTCCATTAAAAAATCGGCCTGACATTCTAGGAAAAGGAACTGCTTCAGTAAAACTAAGTGAGTTACAGGTATAATGAAATGGTCTTACACTTCAAGAATTTAAGAGAAAGCATCAGCTCTCCTGTAAGGAGTAGGTGTATTTAAAAAAACCTCTGGATGTTCAAACTATCAATTAACTGATTCCAGTGGAGAGTCACATAGCCATTACGGGGACTGATGCCCATGAAATTGGACTTCTCCAGCTTAGGAAGTGATCTTATTGCTATTTTCAACTACATCATGGAAAGGAAAAGGGAAACAATAAACCATAGAGGAAGACTCTTCTCGGATGTGCTCAGAGGGCAAGCCAACATGAGGAAAAATTCAATTACATACTAGGAACAAGTTTTTACATTGTGAAATAAGTTCAACACTACAAAGGTTGCCCAGAGGTGGTTTGTGTTTTGAACATTCATTCTAAGAAAATGCATGCCTCCATTAAAATATTTAAAAAAAAAAAAATCACAAAAAGAGGCAGCAGGTTCTCTTTCCAGAGCAGTGCTGTTAATTACATCATAACTATTTTCTCCTCCCATCACATACAAAAATTATAAACTTCAAGGAAGCAGATTCTCCAAGTCATTCAGAGCCCTAACAAGAACAAGCCAGTTGCAAAGAGATTGTCTTTAAGTGTATCTGTTTTCAGAACATCAGGACAGTAGTAGCAATTCACATGGGACAGTCTGACTATTCACATCAGAAAATTAAAGTTTAAGTTAAGGAAAAGTCACTTGAAGTGATTAATAAATACAAATAGTTGTATTTCAGAAAACTAAAGTATTAAAATAAATTCACCACACATAAATTGTTGAGCCATGACAGAATTCTCTTACCACGTCCACAGTATGGCTGCCCAGGGACAAACTCGACAGCATTCACCCAGTCTTCAGCACCTACTCCTGCAGCTGCCAGATCTATATTTTCATCTGCCAGATCTATGTTTCCAGCTCCCAGATCTATGTTTTCAGCGCCCAGATCTATGTTTCCAGCTCCCAGATCTATGTTTCCAGCTCCCAGATCTATGTTTCCAGCTCCCAGATCTATGTTTCCAGCTCCCAGATCTATGTTTCCAGCTCCCAGATCTATGTTTCCAGCTCCCAGATCTATGTTTCCAGCTCCCAGATCTAGATTTCCAGCTCCCAGATCTAGATTTCCAGCTCCCAGATCTAGATTTTCATCTTCTATCCCAGCAATGATGTCTTCAACTGTTTCAGGGAGTGATGCGAAGTCTGAGGACATCGAGGCATAAATCTTTGCATCTGGATTCACATCAGTCACTTCTTCCTGTATCAGTGGCTTGGTATGTTCATATCTAAAAAGTTACAACACATCATGTCAACTCTTCACAAAAAAATATCTCCATAAAGCAGCCCAGAATACAGGAAATAATAATAAAAAATACCATAAAAAACCAAACAAAACCGAACAAAAATGAAACAAAACAAACAAAAACCCACAACAACCTGATTAAGATACACACACACTACTCAGAAGGAATATCTAAAAATGACCTGGAAGAGAAAGCTACTGACCACCCTCTAAAGATCCATGCTTCCACTTGTGTCATCTGTCAGCACTGCTTAAGGAAACAGAAGGTACTCCATGATTTTGGAGGAAATGCAGCAGCATTACATAGAATGAACTTCAGCTGTGCTCAAATCTGGTCACAGATCTTTGTGCACATGCATTCTTACTGAATCAGATAAATTACTTCATTCAACTTTAAGAAGAGAAAACTGGGTACAGATACTGCTAATCTTGTGGGAAGCCACAGGAAAGATATGGCCAGACTCTTCTCAGAAGTTCAGCAACAGGATGGCAGTCAGTAGACAAAAGTTCAAAATGGAAGTTACAATTAGATACCAAGAAAAAAAAATTACTGCAAAAATAGTCAAACACTGGAATGGGTGCACAGAGAGGCTACACAGTCTTCATCCTTGTAGAGAATCAAACTTGACTGCACAATGTTTTGGGAAATCTGGCCTAAGCTGGTTCTGCCTTCAGCACAGCTCCAGAGATCCACAATATAAATTATTCTTCTTCTCTATCTGAGCATCTTGCCTCTTTCAGATGTTATTAGTTATTTCTAATCCCTCTTTCAAATCACTGTGGAAAATGCTGCTACCACCCACAAGCATAAAAGTGACATTTCTCTACAAAATGTTTTTCAGCAACTAGTAGACCACATTGGAAAATAAATTACAAGTGTACATTTGAAGTCTTAGATGTTTGCTTACTAATTTTAAGGACAAAGAAAGGGAATTTTTGGAGATCATGCAAAAACTTAAGCAATAAACTTAAGCAATAGCGATCTATTTACCTTGTATCAGATTGAAAACAACTGTCATGGTTCTTGCATATTAAAGAGATGCTCCCAACCAAATGTCAGCTTCAAAATTCTAAGAAAGCTATGAAGCACAATTTTTTAAAGTCAATCGTTCAGACCTCAACATCAATGGTTTCCAAAGGGATATGCACCCACCCAATGAGATGAACAAGACACCCACTGGAGTGAGAGAGGAAATACTAGAGCTTGTCTTTTTATTTCCTAAAAAGCAAGAACTTGAAGTTTTACTAACATTTAGCATACAGCATCGTCCTCACTCTGTCTCTATGTCAAAGGGTCCCACATGAGGTGTCCTGAAGGAGCAGCAGGTGTTTCACCACGCAGAGGGTTGACAGGGGCACCCTCGTTTGTTCCTTCACTTATAGCACAATTCAATATATTGTGGGTTTCTTGTGCTCAATTAAATGGATTGACGTTACCTTGTTTTACCTAAACTAACTGACCAAAACTAAGTAGCTTGAAAAGATTACTGCAAATGAAGAGAGGACTGGAGACGACACTGATAAAGTGAGGAGAAGCAAAAAAAGAAAATGTCAGATCTAACATTGCTCTACTTCTACGAGGAGCTTTTCTTTACAAGGTAAGGACAATACCAACCTAATGAGATCTGACAAGAACTTGGGGACAGTATGTAAGCTGAGACTACCAACAAGACTATTTGAAATACAGATTTACAACCGCAAACCTTGCTCTCAGTTTTTATTATTTATTGCCTTGAGATATCAGATAATGGTAGTATAAACCCATCACAATTAGCACGGCATTTAAAACCTAAACAGCCAGAACACAAAGACAAATCTATACAATTTTTTTCAGATATCAGTCATCTGATACTCCACCCAGTGCTTTACAGGAACTTCAGCATAAATGCTGCAATAGTTAAAGACAAAAAGCCATACCACTGGACCATTTGTTCTTCCTGCTGTGGTAAAACTGACTGAAATAATGCATGGAAAACAATACAGCGACAATACAAAACATTCCTTTGTCATCAATACTGTTGGGAATGCCATCAAAAATACTATGAAAGATGTGAAGAAACAATTATTAAAACAAATTCTGTAGTGTGGGAAATTTGTTGTACAGCTGGATGAAAGTACAGATGTTTCTAATATGCCCCAGCTTCTGGTATTTGCTAGATTCTGTTTCAATAATGAAATACACAAACTTTTGAAAGAAACTTGCAGTATGGAGACAACATTTTGAAAACAGCTGTTCCAAAACATTTCCACCATTATGCAATTTTGCTGCCAAAAAACAATGCAAGTGTGTCAACTATTAAGAAAACCTCTCCTATCTTGTAGACTTAAAACTTATAATATATTTTTAATTTATTTCCAACTAATAAATCTTTCAGTGAGAAAAGTTTCTGAACTGTTAATAAAAAAATTAACGTTTTTTTCATCTTTACTACACTATTTTTTAAAATCTGGATTTTGTGTATATTTTATAATGTACGTATCAGTACAGTACCAGATATATCATCTACACCTATGTATATATTGTGAGGTATTAAAAAATTTTTCATGGGGTGTGTGATCAAAAGTTTGGACACCACTGATCTGTATGGCAGGTGAAAGGAAGGCTAATTTTTATCTTCCTTATACATAGTAAACTATAAAGATTAAAGCTAACTATAAACTACCATATGAAGTCATGATGCAACTTTTTAATTGTGTAGTAGAGCTGTAACATGACAAAGTTGTAACTCCTGATATATTTTAATATAGTAAAGTTAAGAGGATGCAAACAATAATCCTCTGTAAAGCTTTGCTACACTAGGAAAGCATTAATTTCCTGTCTACACACTTAGTTTTTATTCTTTTTAATAATTTCAGTATTAGGGTTGGGTTAGAGCTTAAGTCATACAAATGACTTCATAATGTAGAAGCAACATTGTAAAACCTACATGACTACAGCTACTTTTCCAAAATGGCAGTTCAAGTTGTTGAGAGTAGCCATTCCTGAAGAGACTAATGATTGGAAAAAAAATTTCTTACCTGTTCAGGCTTCTATAATCACTCACCAAATGTAACTCAGTTTCACCAGTTCAGCTAGTCTGAATGCAGTCTCAACAGTTCAACTAATTCATCAACACATGTTATTAGTAATAAAGCCCACACCCTGACAATTAGTACTCGTATGTTTGTGTATATATGTATGTATATATACATATTTACTACAAGTCACCTTGCCTTTATTTACTTGCAGAGTGAAGAAAATACTACAGTATTTAGCAAAAGGAGGCACTTTGTGAAAAAGTTATATTTATAAATTTCTGAAGTTACAACGACAGAGGAAAACATTAAGATTTACTGTCCCCTACTGGTGGTCTCTGAGAGTGAAATCACTATCTAACAGGATGGTCAGTGTTATTTATTTACCTGCAAAGATCTCCATAAGCACAGCATCCTCGCTGGTAGTACCTGCACACCATGGCAGACTGACTAGTGGAGAGGTCATGGGAGTAGCGGCAGTTGTCTCCTTCCTTGCAGACTCCATGCATGAAATATCTGTAAGAGAGCAGATTACTGTGACTTAAGGGGAAGATCTGAAGATATAAGCCAAGTAAGTGGATGAGGAATTATGCTGTAAATCAAGATATGCTGAATTAAGACCACCACTATCGACCCATGGCACCGCATTCCAGTATAAAAATCTAAGAACATCTGAGGAAGATGAAGCTTTAACTTTAGTGAACTGCACTGCACATTTAGGGACTTATGCCTATAAAAGCGAGAAAAAACCCAAAACTTGCCCTGGGAAATGACACAGAAAGGAAAGAGTCTTGCACAAAGTCAGTGGGGATAAATTTTCACTATCACCTCGTGTTCTGACACAAACGAAAACCTTAGAATTGTAGAAAGGTATTTGCTAACCCAAAATTAAGATCATGTCCAACTGTTAATCTAGTCCTGCCAAGTCTCCCCTAAGGACCACAACTACACTTTTTTTAATACATCCAGGGATGGTGGTATTTAAAGAAGTCCACCACTGCATCCAAGAACCAAGGACTTAAATCTATTCTGAATTTGTAAATAACTCAACCAGTAGTATCTTCCTCTCCAATAATGCAAAACATGCTTGTGATGGATAATTACATGCACATTTGTTTATACCATAGGAGCCAAATAATCAGTCGAAACACCCTGCTTCAATACTGTCTTGAAAGAGTTCTAGTTTCACAGCTTTTTGAGGACAGCTTAGTAGATTTTAGCATGTCAAGTAATGCAAGTTTAATCAAGCTTCCTCAATTTCAGCTATTCAAGAAAATGTAAGAGTCTTCTTTAATTTAACTTTTAACCTAGAAGAGCCAAGTTTCTTTAAAGTCAACAAACTTCAACTATTCAGACTCAATATGTTCACATCAAACCCACAACTGAAAATACAAGTGTAAGTACAGATCTTCCAATCGCTATAGATATATAAAACAAAAGCAAAAAACAACCCACCCCCAAAAAACCTAAACCTACATAAGAACTGAATCCACCAACATGTTTACCAACTCTTCAGTTTAGAAAGAGAAGCATTGGCTCCCAGATACTAAGTAGGCTACAAACTCTGAACTCATTGGAAATATCAAGACCTGGTAAATAAGTACATTCGTTAATGTTTAGCTCTCATAAAAAACACCGCTTGAGAGAATATTGAGACGTAGTTTATACCCCTCTCTGCCCATCCTGCTGCTGAAAGGGGCAGTCTGCCATCTTTCTGTTGCATACTTCCACTTTTCATTGGTTTTACCACAGCTTTGCAGTCAGAAGAACAAGGATCTCCAGCTAGCTGACTGTGCAGCCACACAGCAGTACAGCCAGCACAAGAGACAAGAAGGATCATTTTTCAGCAACCCAGACTAAGATTAGGAGGATCTCTCTTCACCAAACAGCACATTCAAGTCAATATTCCTAAATTTACAAGGTGCAAAATTGTCAGACTGCATGAACTTCTGCATAGGTACTTAGTTGGCTATACTTGTATGAAGTCAAATAAATCAAAGGGAACAGTTCAGCAGATTACATAAAACAGAACTACATTTGTAATCCAGTACTAGGAATCTATTACAACCTGAGGCGAGTCTTAAGACGGCTGATAAACTTCCATATGCAACACCAAGTGGTGTATTCAAGCTATTAAGAACAAATAAAATTTGAAGTGGTTTTAAAAACCACTGGCTGACACTTGCCATCAGCCTGCTCAAAACAGTCACCTGTCTGTCTGTACACAGTGGCCACATAGTAACCAGATAAGAAACCTGGTCCTACTAAAAATAAGAGGTGTAAGGCCAAGATTAGGCTATGTGGAATGTTTTCGCAGGAGAGATTAGTACCCTACTCGGGTTTGCCAGATGGCTGCATAAACAGCTACACCACCACACACCAGGAACAGGGTGTTGCAACAATAAATCAAAAAAACCCACACTGCATAGCCAGCATCCCCCACTCTGAGCAAAAAAACCCCTACCATCCACACACACAACAAAAAGTCACAGCCCACTCACAAACCAACCCACCTCAAAGTGAAAAACAAAACAGCGCATGTACTTGTGGAACCAGAACACAACTGGAATTTCTGGCTTGCTTTTAAGAAATGGGAGTTGCACCAACAGGGTAAAAAAACAAACCAAAACAAAAAAACTCAGGTTGTTAAACGTTTACTCTTCAACAACTGTTATCTCCACCCTTTGCTTATTTCCACACAGCATTGTTTCCCCCATGTGTTGGGGCATGCAATTTCATACCCACCTGCTGACTCATAACAGAAAATGGCTTCAAATGCAACCTAACATTCCTTTTGCTGTCCCCATGGTTATTTTTAATCTAGATCAGATCACTGCTCAGCCACACTGCTACTTAAGCCAACACAGTGTTGAGACACCACTACAGCTGAAATAAATGATAAGAGAAAGGCACCAGCCTGAAACACACTTCTGCCAGAAAGTACTTGTCAATGGGACTTATCCTAAATACATAAGCTTCAAAACTTGACTCTTCTACTGCTTGTTAAACTGAGGAACCGAGCTCCAAGTCCCTTTTGTTCTTCCTCAGCTTACATTAGAAAGTTCTCTGCAAATACAGATTCTGTAGAATTCTGAAAGTTGTCTCAATTCATTATGTCAAGATGGTAGCCTATAAAGGGGGTGGGGGGTGGAAGAGAGAAACAGAAACCAAAAAACATGCACAAACTCAATTTAATTCACATGTCATTTTTAAAGGTCTGCAGTCCTACGCAGCAAACAGCCTCATTTGAAAAAGAAGACTGGGGTGGGAGGAGAGAAATATGTACTTCTCTAAGGATTACATGAACTTCCTCCCTCTCCTCTTCTCCCCTGCCAGGAGGATTATTGTTTTGTTTTTTTTTTTTTACTTTAAGTTCACAAAGAATTTAATAATTTACACATGAAATTTTGATCTTTGGCTAAAATTTGGTCATGTCAAAAAGTAAACAGTGCATTATTTTTTGGTTAAAGGTAATAAAACTGCTGTTGGAGAGTACCTTTACACACACTGATAATTCAGTTCAACTTTAAGCTTACACAACGGCAATACCAGCCTCTTGTTTCTGGTTACAGGGAAAAAGGATCTTTAAAACTGAAAAATACATGAGTTACCTGCCTCACTCAGTGATACACTGAAGGACATCTGAAATTTGCATTCTGCCAAGTACTCAGAGATTACAGATGATTTCATCTGAAGAAGTAAAACTAGATCCAGCCATATGACTGGATTTTCTCCCAGTGCTTATGATGCTGTCATCCAAAAAGCCCTTACTCTGGCAGAAGTGCTCTGTTTTTCATATTCAGATAAACTAGCATAATTTGGTGAGGCTGCATCAGGGGACAAAACCTGATTATCTCCCCTGTACGGTTCGTTGCATGACTGTTACAAAACATGAGTGAAACCAACGCACAGAACAACCACCACCAAGTACTAACTGCCTGCACTTGGATTTTATTAGGGGAAAATGTTTCAACTCATGTCTAGTTACAGATGCCTTGATCAAAATAGCATACCCTCATTTTCATGAGGTGCTTAAAAAAAGTCACAGAAATCAGGCTTTTCACATCCATAAGACCAAGTTGTAGACAAGATCTGGTGAGCTGGAACTCCAACTACTGCAGAGGTCAGATGTTACAAGAGCTACAGTTAATTTATTACAATACTGACAAGATTTCAGCTTTATCCAGGTTTCAACAATCCTGATTTTCATGATGCTTTAAAGTATAATAATCTACTGAAAAATTTGTTTTATACCTGCTAGAATAATATTACTTCTATTACTTGCTGTAAGCTGGAGAAAAAGAATTTGCAATGCCTTGATCAAGCAAACAATGCAGTTAAGTAAATGCAGTCTTAAATCCTGAACATACACCAGCTTCTTTCTATATATTAAGCCTTTACTCTTGTAATACTTTAAGCAAAATCAATACATGATACTTCTCTCCATAGTTTTTGAAGCTTGCAGTGGGTTTGCTTACTCAGGTGTGGTTTATTCTTTACTTCAGGTCAACTTAATCCTGCTTTCAGGAAACCCCATTTTGTTTCTTAAGCTACCAGTTTTGCTGAATAAGGATGTCAGGTCTGTTACACCTGGCAACAAGCCTCCTGAAAAAACGGAGATACCACCATTACTGGCAGATAGGGAACCTCAGGGTTACAGTCAGCTGCATTCATTAGCTTCTTCAGGTGCCATACAGAGATAAGAGAACTTCAGGCCAGATGGCAGCAGGGAGGAAGGGGCCAGGCACACAGTTTTACCACAGCGTGTTAATGTTCAGCCACATGAGTGGCTGCTGGAATTCTGTTAGTAACCTTAAGAAAAAAGAAAAGGCAGGTGTTAATAGCATTTATTTCCTTGTGCCTTCTTCCCAATAACCTCCTTCATCCAGAAGCTAGAAAAGGGCAATACAAGCGGGCTGTTAAGAGGTTTATTTTCCACATCCTACTACTATTGCAGCACTGAATTAGGGAAAGATATTTTACTGATTCTTAGTCTTCACACCAGAAGGCAGGTAATACCTGATATGGGTTTTCAGAAATAATAGCAAAGATATAAACACAGACAACCCTAAAAATACACAGTCTCAAAATACACAAAATAGCTACTTGAGTTTTATTTATATTGAGCTATTAATAAAAAAATAAGTTAAATGTAATCTGTTTACAATAATTTGATGACCTTAGCTATCACTGCATGACATCTGGAAAATACAAATAATCTGGAGGAAATAGTGTCAGGTCTTTGGAAAAAATGTTGCTTATACTGCTGTTCAATAACCACATAACCATCCAAAATTGGAAGGACAGAGAAGCTTGGTAATAACCACCACTCCTTATTTCAAAGATATCAGCAACAAAAAGATCGGAAAATTAAATAAGTAGTACTTATGAATTCTCATTTTACTCCTCTGCAGTTTATTCCAGATTAAAATATTATAAATTATCACACACCACAAAAGCCTTGAAAATTGCTCAACTATAGAAGCAATGCTAGAAAATTAATTGTCTCTTGAGGAACATGATGAATTCCTACATTTTACCCAGCAGCTTCTAAACTTGAACAAAAGTACATGTCTATAAGAAATCAGGCTTTCATTTTAGTCACTGTTATCTCTTACTTCAGGATATCAATCATCCATCCTACAGATATCAAACTAACATAATAAAATTCCTTATCCAACCAATTTCTCATCAGGTATTCAAAGGAGCAGCAAAAACTTTACAAACTGTAAACCTTACAGTTCTGATAAAACAAGAATATTTCTTCACCAACTACAAAGTGCAAAGTACTTATACTGAAGAGATCACTACCTCACAGGAGTTTTTTTAGGACGCATTTACTGTCACACACGATGGTTCAAGTCAATAAAATCTATAAATAGAATGGTGAAGTGCTAGTCAAAATGGGAACTTCTCTATCTACTATACTAAGAATTTGCACTTTAATATTCTACCACTTCATCTCACAGGAAAATCTTCTCTCTTAAAAAGGTAAAACAAGATTTAACAGCAAAAAGTATATTTTCTTAAATAAGAATACACCCTCTTGAAACCGAACTTAAAAAGCAAAATTTTTATCATACATTCCCAGAAACTCAAGTTAAAATTGTTTCACTTTAAAGACTGAGGAAAGCTAATATGTTTGTAACTTAAATGCCCCACTAAAAATAAACAAGGAAATAAGCAAGTAGTGGGTAACTGGGGGGGGATTAGTCAGAAAGAACAAAGAATGGGGAGGTTCACTGGGTTCAAAACTGCGACCTGATTTTTGTTTAAGCTCACATTAAAGCACATTAACCATTACAAAAGAGCAGCTTTAACTCTCCACTAGTCACGAGTGTTTGTAAATAAATATATTCATAACACTAACTGCATGATACATTTAACACTCACTGTAGGGCATGATACTGATAAACGTGACTGCTTCTGTACTCTGGCAGTCACCGTCCTCAATACATTTATTGATCTTGTCTGTTACCTGAGAAAAAAAAACTTATGTTCTCTCACCAATCCATTTCACCTAATTGAGCCTTTCAACCTTCAGAAATAATGAGGCAATCTCTACAGAGGGAGCACTAACGTACATCCTTGCAACTCATTTAAAAGCTGAGCTAAGCATAATTCCCGGACACTTCCTCATCACTGGCCTAACCTTTAACTGCCACAAATCAAATATTAACACGGCAAAAATTCTTCGTGTGAAGAAGTACTTAGGGCTGAGAAACAGTGTTTCTCAAACGGTCTGCTTAACAGTGAATTAACTAAAATAAACAATGACCAACAGTTGCCAGGAATGCTTTAAATACCGCACTGCATACTTAAGAGCACAAGAGAGACACAGCAAGCAAGCTGCCTGCAGAAGTCAAGTGAGGGTTCTTACTACTGCAATTTGTACCTGCAATCGGCAAAAATCGGAAAATACACAAAAAAGATAGTAAGTGATCATAGATCTTGTGACTATCTGCCCGAGGGATGTTCCTTCTGGCTTCCAAGTGACTTATAATGTATTTTTGCACAGAAAATATTCAGATTAAATGCAATTTTCAATTTTATTTAAATAAAAAATAATAAAATTTTGAAAAACTAGTAGGAGATGCCCGTCGATGCTCATTTTGGATTACCATTTTCTTAGTAACAAACTAATAATATAACGGGGTTCACAAAAAAACTATTTTATATTCCTTTCAGTCTGCAGCAAGGCCAGAAGAATAAGTTTAAAAATAGGCCAGGTTTACAAAATGCAGTATTATTTTCATAATCCGATATAGAAAATTTCTCAGAAATACAGTTTAAGGAAAATCACAAGAGAGTGACGCAGCATCCAGAATCTTAACAAAGTAACAGAACTATTTCAGTTTTGTACCCTACCAGGACTTATTCCCACACCCCCGTTCAATAAATAATTCTTGCCATACCAATCACGAATTCATTTACATTTGGAAAATCTTTATTCAACCGGACAAGAACCTAAAGCCTTTCGCACTTCCTGCTTTCTCGCATTTTCTCGAAGGGAGTTCGAGGACTCCCCCTCTCCCATCTCCTTCACACCCATCACTGCGGGCATATTTTCACACAATGGAGTGACCCACAGCACCGAACAAGGAGCCAGCAACCCCTCCAACCTCCGCGGCAAGGGGGGTGGGCAGCCACATGCAGAGTGCGCAGCGAATCCGCGGGGAACATCCCCCTCAAAAAAAAAAAAAAAAAAAAAGGGGGGGAAAAAAAAAAAAAAAAAAAAAAAAAAAGCAGAGGCAGAAAAAAAAAGCCGCACCCCGCACCGCCCCCACGTATGGCTCCTCCGGCAGGTTAGGCCCGGAGCGCCATCGAGGCCAGCAGGTACTTCCGGCAACGGGCCCCTCCGCCGCCGCTGCACTACAACCCCCACAAGCCCCGCCGCCACCGCCGGTTTCCGCCCGGGGCCGCTGTAGGGCGCGGCGCGGCGCAGCGCGGCCCGGCCCGTCCAGCTGCGCAGTTTGCCGCAGGCCTCCCCCAGGGCGCGGGGCGGGGCGGGGGGCGCTGCGGCCGCGCGCTGCGCGTACGTGACCGGGGGGGGAGGGGAGGGGAGCGGCTCTGAGGGAAACGGGCCCGGGGGTGGAGCGGGGAAGGAGGACGGGGAGGGGGCCGGCTGCGGGGGAAGGGGGAAGCCGGGCCCGGAGGGGGGGCAGGGGGAAGGGCGACCGCGTCCGCCCTTCACCACCACCACCGCCCCCCCCCCCATCCGCCTCGCGGCGGAGAGCGCGTACCTGCAAGTGACCTGCTTGGTCCATCCGCCTCCTCCCGGCCCCACGACGGGCGGCGGCACGTCTACGAAGTCGAAGGCCGCGGCCGTGGCTCCCGCGGCCGCCCCGGGAGATGTTCCCAGCGCCACGGCTGCCGCGGCGTCCGCCGTTGTTCCTAGAGCCACCGCCTCCGCCATTACTGTTTATCCCACACAGCGGCAACGCCGGAACTTCCGGGAGCACATCCTTCCGGCCGGCGGGACGGGGCGCACACGGGCGGCGATGGGCAGCGGAGCCGCTGAGCCGCCCTCTGGATCCGCCCCCGTCCCTCCCACCGCCGAACGGCGGCTCCGATTGGCGGAGGGGAAGGCCCGGGCGGGAACGTGCGGAGGAGGGGGGAGGGGGCGGCTGCCGGGCGTTACCGCCGCGCGGCGCTGCCGTTGGCCCTCCCGGGGCTTGTGATGGAGGCGTGAGGGGAATGGCCGCCTCGGATGCCTCCCTGGGGAACCGGCAACCGGGCCTCACCCATCCGGGAGGAGCGGGAGCGCTCGCCTGAGGAGGTGGGGCCTTCACGGGCGCCCGGCTACCGGTTTGCGCCGGCTGAGTCAGTGTCGGGAAGCAGGCCTTGCCCTGGAGGGGAGAATGCGTATACAGCAACGCAGCGACGGCTCTTGGGTCAGGGGGAAAAAAAAAAAAAGGAGGCGGTGGTGCCTCAAAAGCCCGATCCGAAAACTGGCACTGAGAGACGAGCCCTGCTAATTCGGGGTGAAAAACATCATGTCCTGCCATGGTTAATCCAGGTTGGGAAACTGCTGTTTGCCTGACCTTCATAGTGTCCTTGCCTTCCTACCACCAAGAGTCGTGACCCAAATACTCACCGTGGCCCAAAAAGGCAGTGGGAAGCAGGCATGCAGGGACAAAGTGAAGGGAGAAGTTAATAAATGCAAAGTTACTGATCTTTTGCAAACCTATTTGGAAATATATTTAAATAATCAAATATACCCAAGTCTTAAATCACTTAAGAAAAACTACTGGAATCAACCCTTTGTTCTAAATGCAGACAGTAGGACACCATCCTAAGGTGGCAGGCCTTCAGGAAGAGGTCAGAAGAGGTAAATCTGTTTTCAGGTTGCCTTGAAACCATGACTTCAATGCCCTTGAATGACTTGAGGAACAAGGTAATGTGAATGGACTTAGAGAATCATAGAATTGGCTGGGTTGGAAGGGACCTCAGAGATCATCCAGTCCAAGCCTTGACCACTACCGCTGTGGTTACCAGCCCATGGCACTGAGTGCCACATCCAGTCTCTTTTTAAATATCTCCAGGGACGGAGAATCCACTACTTCCCTGGGCAGCCCATTCCAACTTGTTGGCATTCACAACAATGCAGAATGCAGAGCCACAACCTCAGCAAACTGAACTCTCAAAAAGGTGAAGTACACAGAGATTTTAACAGACTGCAAACCAAGGTAAAGGTGTGCATCAGAAAAAAGGATTGCCAAAAGTTCAGCTTCACAAGATACGAGAGACAGAGATATTTAGGTCTTGGGAATGAACATGGTCAGTTGCAGAAGACCAACCTTCAACCAAGAAAAAGAGCTGATGTTAGCTGAAGACCTGGATCCAGGTTCTCAGTGCAGCTTTGACAGTCAGCAGAAGCCACCACTCTCAGAGCAGCAGAGTGATCAGTGCCAGATGGTTCATAAATTCAGTTCACTCAATTCACTCAGTGCCATGGGCTGGTAACCGCAGCGGTAGTGGATCAAGGGTTGGACTTGATGATCTCTGAGGTCCCTTCCAACCCAGCCGATTCTAGGATTCTATGATTCTGATCCAGCTTGAGTTGTTGCATACCAAAGAGTCCATGTCCTCTTGTCCTGTTGCTTGTTACTATGGAGAAGAGACCACCCTCCACCTCACTACAGCCTCCTTTCAGGTAGCTGTGGAGAGAGATGAGGTTTCCCTCAGCCTCCACCAGACTATGTAGCCCCACTTCCCTCAGCCACTCCTCAGCAGACTTGTTCTCCTGACCCTTCATCATTTGCACTGCCCTCCTTTTTACATGCTCCAGAACCCCAGTGTCCATATAGTAGGGCCCAAAACTGAACACAGTACTTGAGCTGCAGCCTTACCAGTGCCAAGTGCAGGGGGACAACAACTTCCCTGCTCCTGCTGGCCACACTATATCTGATACAAGCCAGGATGGCACTGGCCTTACTGGCCACCTGGGCACACTGCTGGCTCATATTCAGGCAGCTATCCATCAACACCTCCAGCTCTCATTTCATAACAAAGATGTTTTCTGCACCTGATTCCACCTCAGAGCATTTTTTCATACAATGTGTAACAGTGAGACCTAAGTTCAAAAGCCACACCACATTTTTATATCTTCAGTCTTACATTCTGTTAGAAACATCTGGAGAAAAAAAATTACTTTGTGTTTGGGAAAAAAAAAATAATCAAATACCTTATCATCAAACCAGAAAGATAATCCGAAAGGTTTTTTTGGAGTCATTGGGATGATCATGAAAATCAGCTGACAGTGCCATCAGTACAAAGATGTAAGCCTTTTTGGGCAGATTAAATCACTAAAAAGTGACTTCAAGGAGCCTTTGTTTTGGTTAGATTTTTGCCCTACATAGCTGCCCTGGCCAGGCAGCCAGCTTTAGGCACCACAGTCCACACAAAGGTAAAGCAAATAAATGGTTAAATAACTGTGTTCCATATGATTCTGCATGTCTGTAGTACATGTCTGCAGTACATCTTCTGGATACTGGTGGCCCAGAACAAGCTTCACAACCAGAGAGACACCAAGAAGCTCGTTCAGCTCACAGAACTGCTACAGACTCTTAGAAATTAGGTACTCAGGGAAATACTATCCCAAGGCAGACGTGCCAGTGTGACAAAACTAATGTGGAACTTCTCATTTCCCTAATGCCTTCAGTAGTGATGCCCCCAAGAGAGATTTTTTATAGATGGTAACTCACTCACTCACTCACTTGCTCATTCACTCATGGCAGAAATCACAGTCAGATGAAAATGCAAGGTTGTCTGGAGGGCCCAGCTCCCAGCAGGTAGTAGGAATTTGCCATGGTGATGACTTTTTCCCAGCCACTCCCATTTTACCCAGCAACCTGTTTAATATTAACCTCCACTTCTGAGGCCCAGAAGGGGAAGCACCAGCAGCAAGTTCCCTGGGTCACTCCAGGCGGACAGGACTGGAAAGTCAGTGCAGCAGCAAGCAGAGGAGAGAGTGTGACACAAAGCCCTCACGATTTCCTACAAAAACTGTCTGCAGCACTTTTCTGGGGCTTTCTGTCTTCCCTCTTACTGTGGTCTTGTCACCCTGGCCCCTAGGCCATTATCAGCCATAATACCCCTTTTCAGAAACAGTGTCTCAGGCCTCAGTGGCTATTCTAATGCAGCAAAATACGGGGTTACCTCTTGAAAATTGCTTATATAAGCTCTCATTTTCATTGTAATAAACCCAGCAGATAACTTCAGAACCTGGGATGCTCACAGGACTGCAGGAGTGCCCTCAAAGAGCTGCTTGAGCAGCCCTGCTTTGTCTTAGACACCTACAGGTTCATATTAGAAAGCTGAGCTAGAAATTCAACAGGCTGTTTTTACACTTGGTTTGAGGAGAAAAATGGCAAATCAAGCAACACAGTCTTACCCCTGACTTACCTGATACAGCAGACCAAGCTGGGTGCCTACTACATAAGAACATTGTGAGATAATAATGATCTTTAGAGCTGAAAACTGAGTGACTAGCTTGAATACTAAATTATAATGTTCTGTAGCATGCCAAAAATGTTATAGCCCAAATAGGTTCCTACAGTACTGCAGTCTTTCCAAACAGATCTCAAATTATAGAGAAAGCAAAATTATATTATCATTTGTGTATCTTTTTCAAAATCGTAATTTTACCTACATATTTTCTTTTTAGTACATCTGGCTACCCATCACCCATCCCCCCAGGAAGAAGGTACCATTCACAAAATCTTCAGCATCCATTTATGGTATCCATTTATGCAATCTGTCATTCCTGCAGTCAAATTCCCTCCAGACTGCATAGCAAAAGTCAGAAGCAGTTTTGTCTTTGTAACTAAACAAGCTTTGTTTGATGTTTCTTTGAATGTCTTTAGCTGAAAAGATTGGACGGCTGTAGAAAACAAGACCAAAGTTGCAGGAAACTTATTTTGAAAGGGAGAAGTGTGAATATGTTTTTATCAACCTATGTTTTACAATGTCCTGATTAATGGATTGCAGTAAAATCCATTCCCTGACATTGATTACTTTAGCAATACACTATCAACCACTTTACCTACTTTTATGTTATGCACGGAAGCTGCATACAATGATGTCTGTCTTTTACCCTCTGAATCAATTCTTTTGTGGGTAGCCATTTAACTCTGATATTTTCTGCAGAATATAAAATTGAAACATGAATAGTATGTGCATTAGATCTCAAGAGTATCAGGGCTTTTTTACCAGAGAACCAAGATTTATTAGTTCCAGAGTCCTTGTTTAAAACCACCCTGAACATGTTAGAATTGATTGTTTTTACAGTAGGAGGCTGTGGTAGTTGGTGAACCCAGATTGTGCTCTGGGTGTAGCCAAGTGTCTGTGCTGCATGGAGTGTTGCCACAGCTGGCTTTAGACCTACACCATTCCTGGCCGGGGAGGCTGAAAGCTGGGTAGAGCTCTTAACCCCAGAAAAAGGAACTTAACAGATGCATTTGGCGAGGTTGCAGAGGTGGCGTGAATGCAATTCCTCTGCTTTTTAGGAATGAGTACAAAGGGGCTCAGCCTGCAGAGGCATCGTGTTAGTGAGCAGTGAATTCACCGATTAAAAAACCCCAAAAATCTAACAGCAAAGGAATCTGAAAAACGAGAAAAGCCTTTTAAAGAGTGAGGGAAAAATCCAGCACCATGGGAACAAAAATAATCACTGCGGCTTTCCTCGCCCCGTTCTGAAATGGCCCCCTGCACCCCGGGTAGTTGCAGAGCTCAGCTGTGCCCGTGGTTAATAATAAATGGGCTCTCTCAGCCTGCCCTCTGCACCCCCATGATGCTCCCAGCCCTCCCTCCTGCTCCCAGGGCTGCCCAGGCACCGCTCCGGTACCGACCCGGTACCGACCCAGCCTCCCCGCAGGAGAAAGACGCCCCGAGGTAAGAGACAGGGCAGGACATTGCTCCATCCCGTCGGATGCACCGGGTCAGTCCCGAGGGGAGGCGAGCAGAGAGGGTTTGGAAGAGGGAGGAAAGCCAGGCTGTGCTAGAGCTGCCTGAAACTTGGACCAGCCACCTCCAAAGTTGTGTTACAAGGCGAAAGGTCTTGCTGCAAAACTTGCCAAGCATCAAAATTCTTTCAGCCAGCCCAAGCTGAGTGGTGGCTGAGATTCCAGTGAACATCAACTAAGTCGCATTTAGTTTGAGGTGGTGACCAGCTGTTTTTTTTATCTGGGCACTCCTGGCTGTCCTGCTTTACAGTTTAGGGAGCTGTTAAAATTCAGAGCACAACTTGAGCAGCTCAGCTGACCTTTGGCATAATCTTTTTTGCTTAATGAATTTATTCCAAAGCTGACTTTAGCCCCAGAGGGCAAAGGGTGTGTATGCACACGCAGTCATACCAGAACATTTGCATGAAATGCTCAGGCTGCTGAGCTTAGCACTGCGTAGGCAGAGGTTGTAAGCATGAATTAAGTGCTTTTGCATTTTGTGTCATGATATGGTTCCATAAATTTAATTAAGATTCTTGTCTTTAAAAGGTTTTGGAAATTGGAAAAAAGTCTTGCAGTTTTGGTCATGTGTACATTGCTTCTCATGAAAAGCCATCTGTCTCGATGGCTTGAGATGTCCAGCAGAACCAGTCACTCTTTTCCTGTGTTATACAGCCCAAGCAGTCCTGGATAGCTGAAGTCTTTATATTTGGGCAATAAACCCCCCTCCTTCTGGTTTTAAGATGGTTCTGTATAGCTGTCTTGTCACACACTGTGCAAGAGATCAGAATCATGTTATGCTAAATGTAACACAAAACCAGTACTGGGTTCTAATTAATTTACCTTCTGAATTAATGATAGGTACAAGGGAGTGAAGGAAGGAATCCTTTCCTCCTAGGGAAGGGGTGAGGAGCAGAAAGGCCGGAGGAATATCACCAAATGTTCAGGGAAAATAGGTGAAGAAGCCAAGCACTGAGTGAAAATGCCCTGAGTCCCAGACCAGATCAGTCTCTCAACTTTTATGACTCTCTCCCCTCCTTTGTCTGTTTGGAAATCAATTTAATTAAAGTGAATAGGAGTTGCTAAGAGACCAGAGGAGTTCTGGAGTTTGTTGCTGGGGGTGAATTGCCACTCTGCTTCCAAGGCTTTGCACTAAGAATGATGTAACTTGAGCCTACAGAAAGCCTTCCTGGCTCTAGGGAAAGCTGCTCTTTCCTCCTAGCTACAGTCTGGTTTACCAGTTCTCAGCTCCTTTCTTTGTTTTACTGAACTGCTTGTTTTCTCCTAGACAATGGCAAAACCCAGATTCATCTCTTTATAGCATTCTTCTGCCTGCATCCACCTGGGAGATTTCTCCTTGTGATCCTTCAGGTTGGCAGTGGCCATGCCTGCAATTTATCATGAGCAAGTAGCTTTGGAAATTAGCCTACTTCCAAACTCTCTAGTTCATTACTTCTCATACTTTCCTTTGCCCCACCTTGATTTCAGCCCAGCATTGACAATAGATCAGGTGAACATTTCCAACTCCATTTCTGCAGCTTAACCTTTTGCTTTGACACCCTACCTCATGGTTGAAACACCAGGAGTCTTCAGGCAGTCTCCTGGGCAAGCATCGTTTACCTTCCAGGATCAAGGCAAGTGATATGTTTAGCCTCACACATATGAGGTTGCTAATTTACTTTTTTTTTTCATTTTTACCTGAATTGTCTTATCTCAGGACGATCTGCACAAGATGATTAGGAAGATAACCTATAGCCTGGGAAGACATGTGTCCACTGTGGCTTGTGGGACCAGGCAGGTGAGAAGATTTCTGCATGGTGAGTAGTACTTTCTGAAATGGTTCCCCGGTGGAAACCATTTTCCTCATTTGAACGCAGCAGGGATCTTGCTGGCAGTGTTCTAGGAGCAAAGCAGAGAGCAGCAATAGTCTTTATGCGTGGTAGTCTTAAAATACATTGAGTTACTATGGTATCCTTCTTCTGGTATGGTTGCAGGGCTCAGTTTGTTTACAATCATGTTAATTTAAAGTAAAGTTAATGGAGACAATGACAACCCAGCTGCACAAGTAATGGCAGAGGAGCATTCAGTGATGATAAGGGAGGTTATGATTCATATTAACAGTGGAGGTATTGTTCAAATATCTTGCATAAAAAACTAAGGCAAAGAAGCCTTAGTCTTCTTCAGATTATTTGTGAATTCATCTCAAAGAACAGCTGAAACTATAAATAAATTATAAATTACAAATTTTTAATAATACTTTTGTAATATTTTTATAAATTATTATAAAACTAATTTTCTGTGATGGTGACAATTTGCTTTTATAAAGCAGCTCAGGGGTTACTGCAAATACTCAATGCAAATAATCTCTTTTCTATGTTCATCCCCAGGTGCTCATTTCAGAATTCATCCCTCTGTACAGGAAGCCCTGATAAAAGGGAAACCAGTCGTAGCCTTGGAAAGCACCATCATTACACATGGAATGGCCTATCCCCAGAATCTGAGGTGATGGATTTTGATGTTTCTCCTTCAACAAAGTTGTAAAGTTGGTCAATTTATACTAATAAAAATCTTGTTCAACCCAAAACCCTTGTAAGAGCAGATAGAAATGTCAGGTTGACAGGCATGTAGAATATGAGTTCCAATGTAAACCAATTATATTTGGAATTTCAAGGGCACAAATGGGGTCCCTATTTATCTCTTTATCCAACACCTTAAATTTCTGGCTCCCTTTAAAATGTGGCAGGAGATAATGCCATCACTTGCTCTAAGAGAGCTACCAGCCTTTTTGGCTGCACAGTTTGTACAGACATTGAGAACACTCAGCAATTTCTTTCATTATGTCTTTTGTAATGCAATAAGGACTGAACACAATAGTGAAATCTGTTCTTTAGCTCTACTCAGAGCAGCTACTGGGAGAGGTGCTTGTCCCTCTTGCTGCCTTCTGTGCCCAGCATAGAAACCCCCCTACTCCTACTTTTTGTTTATTGATGTTCAGTAGTTTTGTGTTTCATTTAGTTACAGTGCCAGAAATCATTGCACTCTGCCCTCCATCCTTGCTTCCAGAAAGCACAGGAAGATTTCAGTATTGATTTTCCATCTTGCTTTTTACCTGGCCATTATTTTGCCTGACAATCTTCTTAAACTGAAGTTCTAAACATTCAGTTTGGGGGAGGAGGTAGTTAAGAATTGCCTGGTGTAGGTACAGATAGGTCAGAAAGGAAGAAGATGCTGCTCTTAAAAAAGAATAGTGTACAAATTATCAAGTGTCAAACCTGGAAAGCTTAGAAAGACCTAGTCTGCAGCCGTAGAGGATCCTCAGTTGCAGCTCTTTGGCACTCCTGTTATTCTATATCTGACTTCTTGTATTGTGAGAAATATATCCTGGTCATTTGAGCAGGGCTGGAGTTACCTGGTGTTGTCATGAAGATGTAATCTTGGAGGAATAAGGTACAGGAAATAGGTACAAAAAGATCCTATTTTTAGAAGATCCCTGTTTTCAGTACTCTATTCTACAACCAGATTTGCCTGTAAACCAAGCAGTTTTTCTCAAAAATGAAGCATAGAGTTTGGACATTGCTATCCTGAAAACAGGAGTTTTATGCTTCTGCAAATTCAAGGGCAAAGGCTTCAGCCATTAGGGAGATACAGAAAAGGAACTGGATTCAGCTGAAGTCAAAAGCACTGTGTAAAACTGGAAACTGAGAATGATGGCCATCAAAGTTGTTCTTTTGTTTGATTGTTTGCCTTACTAAATTTATGATTGTTGTCTTGTTACTCTTATTCTAGCATGGCCAAAGAGGTGGAAGAAATAGTAACAACAAATGGAGCAGTGCCAGCCACTGTAGGTATTTTAAAGGGTCGAATCCACGTGGGACTCACAGAAGAGGAAATTGAGTTCCTGGCAAGCAGTAAAAATGTAGTTAAAGTGTCTCGGAGAGATCTTCCTTTTGTCCTTAGCCAGGTATGGTCTGCAGACTTTCTATTATGGTGTTTTCTATACAGCAATAGCTGCAGGCCCTCTGGCTTGTAAACCTCTTGAACATGTCATATAAAGTGGTATCTTATTGGTAAGCTCAAACATGGTCCTATCTAGTCAAAATACAACAGAATAAGGGAATAGCAGCCATGGAATAGGGATCCTGAAAGGTTATTCTGCATTGGCCAGCAAGCCATGGGCACTTGGCTAGTAATATTCTTATTGGCATGATAAGGCATCATCACATTACCTGTAAAATATGTGACAAGCAGGCCATCCAGAGCCTAGGGTGACACTAGCTGCTTGTGAAGCCTTCTGGTTGCAAAGCCATGGAGAACAAAGGCCACTTCTGTCATCAGGGGAAGAACAGCTCATGTAGCAAGGACAATGATTCCTCCGTATTTTTACCTAATAAAATATTTGTATCAGAATTTCACTTGTCAGCTGGTGACAGCAGGCTGCTATGACATTGCTGTGTGTCAGAAAACACACATGTGGTATTCTCTGCATCACCCTGGGTGCTGACTAAGACTGGTTGTCCCTTGACAGGGCTTTTCTGGTGGCACTACTGTGTCTGGAACAATGATTGTGGCGCACAAAGCAGGAATCCCTGTGTTTGTGACAGGTGGCATAGGAGGTGTCCATCGTGGAGGAGAGAACAGTAAGAAAACCAACACATTCCACTTTTCTCTATATTGGTACTGTTTTATTTAATTTCATCTTTTTCCCAGTCTGTCCTACAGTAACCATCTGCTAAGAAGAGTAAAGTTGTCATTCTTCTTGACTATAATACGGTTGTTTTCTACATGGTGTCTGGTTTCCAGAAGCTTCAAAATATTCCTCTTGAGGACTGGCCAATTGTTAAGAGGGTGGGAGTTTCTCTTTTTCTTTTGTTTACACAGGGTTATATGGGGGTTGTGTACTGACATAACAGGTGCTGACTGTACCTCTTCCACTTCCTAATGGCTGGATAACCTGATACTGACTACCAAGCACAGTGGTTTTATTGATTCTCTCTCAGCTGAGGAGAAGAGTACCACCACAAGAGACTCAGACCCTGATCCACATTAGAGGCATGTTCTTCTCTCTCAAAAACCTGGAACATAGCCCAGCCTTGGCAGTGTAGCTTGTGACCTTTAAGTGCATTCTGTTTTCATAGCCATATGTATTCCTAGTGTAGCATAAGTGCACTGCCCTTTCAGATGTGGTGTAAGTTCCAGACTGGGGAGTTTCCTGATGGCAGCAAAGCTCCTGTGGCATTTTTTCTGCCAGTGATGTTAATACCAAAATCACAATCTTAAATTATACTCTGTCTCCTTGAACTTTGTCCTTGCTATATAACACTTTTTTTTTCTATTCTACCAAATTTTTGCATGCTATTTAGCGATGTGATCGAAGACCCAAGAGACACAGTGCAAGACTGCATCTCTGTCCTAAGCCATGTAACTCCTTTTTTTGTCAATATCTCCTTCCATCTCAACAGCTAAAGGCACGATCTAAACTGGCAATATTTATTTGTGAACCTAAGTGGTTTCAAAAGCAGGCAGTGTCATCTCAGGCAGATGTGTTATTTTAAGAGGGCAGATCACATCAGCTTAGAGTACAACACAATCACCAACAGAATGGCTGCTTGTCCCTTGGCAGCTCTGGATGTGAGTGCTGACTTGACAGAGCTGGGACGAACTCCGGTTGCTGTTGTATCTGCAGGAGTCAAGTCTATCCTTGACATTGGCAGGACACTGGAATATCTGGTAGGTAGCACGGGCTGCTGAGCCCAAAAGAAGATAATGTACTTTGTGTACAGAATGCCCAGTGGTGTTGGAGAAGGCATTAAGCCTAGGTTTTTTTGAAATTACTGTTGAGAGGACGTGAAGCCATATTTACAGTTCTCTAGTTCTGGGACCATACAAGCATTGGACTGCTCCCTAACAAATCTGTCCATAGCCAAGAGGCTGTTCTGGTAGCTATTCCAAATGAGGCAAAAGGCAGCACTAGCCAAATCTCTTTCTCTGGTTTTAGAGCTTGCTTTTCTAGGAAAATGCTCCAGAATTGATAGATAAGACAAGCTAGATCCATCAAACACTAAAATAAAACCAGAACTGAAGTGGGAATCAAGATGATTGTTTCAGTCGAGTAACTTTTTAAGGTTTGGTATGTTTGAAATCACCAGGACCAGCACTTCAGATGACAGCCAAAATCAATACTTCTCTATTGCAAATAGCTGATCAAAAGCTGCTATTAATGCAATACTGAGTCCAAGGTAACAACCTGTGGTGAGCTTCAAGCATAAGCATAGGACATACATGTCTCCTGTGTCTCAGTAAGCCAGATTCTGTGTAACCAGTTAACATGTCTGGCTCTTTGTTCAGAAAAATGTTGGTGCTAGAAAGGAATAGAATGGTATGTATAAAAATAACCAAACCCTGCGCTAAATAAAGGCAGTTTCTAGCTGGGTAAAAGGAAAAGGCTCACATACTTTTGGTGGGTCCCCTTTCCCTCCACTGATTACCTTATTTTCTCACCTCCACTGCTGCAGGAGACTCAGGGAGTTTGTGTGGCTGCCTTTGGAGAGTCAAAGGAGTTCCCAGCCTTCTTCTCACGCCAGAGTGGCTTCCAAGCACCATATCATGTCCGGAATGAAGAGGAGGCAGCTAAACTCATTGGTGTGTTTCATCAGGGAAAAACCCTCCAGGGGTCCTGGAAAACAAGGACATGAAAATCACCTTGGATGAGGCACTTGCTCTTTTAAATTTGGAGGAGAGTTTATCCTGAAAAACAAGCCATCCAACCTCCCCCATTCCTGCTTCAGTGCTTTGAAAATTAAGTAGCAGGGAAGTTCAGTCTTTACAGCAAGCTTCCTAGCTAGTTGCAGGCACCTTGGCATGTCATACACATTTTGTTCACACTGGGGAAAGTGGAGGGAACATGTATGCTAATGTGTTTACAAAACCAGCTGCTGGGCCTTCAGAAGTGGAATCAGTTTTTGTAGATAAAGTTCTTTGCCCCTTTCATTGTATAGAGAGACTCAAAAGAAATAGGCAGATGTAAATTGATTGCTAGCTGCAAAAGACCCTTTCTTTGGGTCAGCTAAGAACAGGAACTCCATCTGCGTGGGTTCCTTTGCCAGCTCTTCTCTGTCCTCTCCCTTCAGCATTTGATTTATCCAAGGAGAACCACTAATGCTCTGCCTGTCCTCCCCCAGGCAGTGCTCTGGGACTAGGGCTGAGCAGCGGGGTGCTGATAGCAGTGCCTTGTCCCCAGGAGCGAGCTGCCTCTGGCCAGGTCATTGAAGAGGCCACCCAGCAAGCTCTCAGTGAAGCCAGGTGAGAAACAACCTAAGCCCCATCCTTTGCTCACCTGGTGGTCTTAGGGAAGTGAATGACTTTGGGGTCACCATTGTGGGGGCTGCGGCACAGCTGAACCCACAGCTGTGGGTGATGCCCACAACATGCTTTCAACTGTTGTTCTATCTAACCTGAAGCTTGTTTACAGGACTTTATGGTGTGCAGTTATGGAGATAAATTATCTGCTAGGAGCAGCGCTTCTCCCCTAATTCTGCTTCAGCTCAGTCCTTCTCATTTTGCAGGCATTTTCTTTATCTTTGCAGATCCAAAGGGATCACAGGCAAAGAACTGACCCCTTTTATGTTACAGAAGCTCAATGAATTAACTGCTGGGAAATCACTGGACTCTAGTATCCTTTTAATGATTTGGGGGTGTGTGGAAGTACTCCAGTATACTTTTTATCTCTTCTGATAATGCTTGGTGGGAAATGCCATCCCTTTATTAAAAGTCAAGAGAAAAGCAGCCCTACTCTCTGGGATGCCAATGTAGGATCTGGCAGAGCCAGGTTCATATCCAGGCTCATCTGCCAGTCCTCTAGGAGACGTGGTCCTACAGATTGGTAAAGGCATTTTTGGATATTAGAACTGTATGGAGCTACAAAGTGGGGCTTTCAAGGCCTGCAATACTCTGCTTCTAGTGACATTGCTAAAAAAGTTGCTGAGAGAGACTTGACAAAAATATCAGTACACATCTCTTTCTGGAAAAGCTGGCTAAGATCCTCTGAGGTTTTTAGACTCTTGGCTCTAGTTTAAGCAGTTCACCCTTTTTCTCTGTGAAGCTTTTGCTTCTGTTCCCTATCTGTCAAATGGAGATGGCAGGTTTCCTCTCTGTGGACAAAGAAAGGTGAAGAAACATATAAAAATTCTGGGTGTTCATGCAGTTTGGTAACCTAATAATGTATGTTCCCCCAAGGGATTAGGGATCAAGTCTCACAGCATCTATTTTCTGCTTTCTCCCTCTAGACAATTCATACATAGGCTTATGACAGATCAGTCTCTCTGGTTTTGTTTTTTTCCTTTTCCTCAAAGAAATGCCAAACAGACCTTGCTCTGATCCAGAACAATGCCAGAGTGGGCAGTTGCATTGCAGTGTCCCTGAGCAAACTACAGAAAGCCAGAAGGAAGGGGAACCTGCCTTGTCAAGAAGATATAACCCCACCTCAGCCAGTGAGTCTCCTGCTGCTCTCCATATAATGCCTCTCTGCTGACAATGCAGGATAAGTTGATCTCTATTTCCAAAAGTAAAAGGTGATTTGGCCAGTGACCAATCTTTCTGCTTCAGGCTGGCAGACATTCTCTCTTTAGTATTTTCTGTTCCTCTCAGATAAATATCCTCTCCTCCCCTATCCACATTTGCAGGGAATAAACACTGACAATGGCCTAATCCCATTAAGTCTTAGACCATCAAATCCATTAAAACTTTAATCACCTTTTCACCTTTTACTGAGCCCTTACATACCACTTCAACTGAATTGCTCTAAGTGCCAGGGAACTTGTGACTACAGGAGTAGACCTGGAAAAGGGTGGGGGAAGATATTTTTGAGCTGCTGAGCCATACGTGTGCTATAAATATCTCTTTTTCTTGGCTTCTTGTTTGTGATTGCCAAAATTATAAGAGGTACAGCATATTCCAAACAAGATCCATTATAACTTCAATACTCTATTCACTTTCTTGAATTTCGTGTGTTCCACATAATTTACAGGAAATCTATTTTAGGTAGTCTTTAGAGAGCTGAAAAATCTTCTAAAACCCATTTGCAATAGGATTTGTCAACATAAAAGAGGGCAATGACTCTAGAGGCAATAACCCAGCATTTGATGGAATGAGAAAAAGCAGCTGTATGTCCCCAAAGAGTCTGGAAGCTTCCCGTTAGTTGAGCTGTACTGCTTTTTGCTGTCTTTGTAAGACAGTGATCCACAAAGTGTCATTGAGTACAGCAATTTCTTCTGGGAGTTTGCAAGAAATTACTGCATTTTTCTGCCTACTTTTTTCCATTTTCTTTGATGTTTGTTTGTTTGGTTTTTTTTGTGGTTATTTTGTTTTGGTTTTGTTTGGTTTGGGGTTTTTACACAGCAGTGCTTGAATGTTCCAGAGGTTTAATATGTCAGAAATTGTCCCAAGGGAAACAGCTTCAAGGACACTGACATGACTAGACCTGTTCAGCTTCTTACATTACTTTGTCACCACTCAGAGACCATCAGCACCCAACTGTGTGCACAACAATATCCCACTTGCCATGCTGGGGCTGGCTACAAGTAGATATAATTCAGAAAGCAATATATAGATGAGATTTGGATTCTGTCTAATCAGGATAGTACAGGCCTGCGTCTGGCCATTCAAAATAAGCACAGGCCCTCACACTGTAAATTAGATAGCTTTCAAGAGGGTGGGAAAAGTGACCAGGAAAAGCAAAGAAGACTTAGAAATGTTTTCCTCTAGCCCTTCCAACCATGTTTTATTTCTCTCCTTCTTTCTTATAGGTGGTGATCGGAGGTATCAACGTTGATTTTATAGCCAAGGCGCAGAACCCCGTCATCCTGGTAGTGTATCTATAGCAGTTTTCTTAGCACTACAGCTACTTCTACAGGAGTGCCAAGCCAAAGGAGAGTTGGGAGGAAGGTGGTATCCATGCATGATATCTATGTGTCTGTATGCACACACATGCACAAACCTGGGAGGTGTAGTGCTGTGTATTTGTTGTATTGTCTAGGTGGGCAGTGAAGTAATACATACTGATTTACACTGTTCCCATGCAGAAAGTCACTATCCCCACCACTTAAGACAGGGGAAGAGCAATATATCATCCTTACAGTCACCACATATTATTCTGCCCTCTACAGTCTATGTGAAGGTGCCCTGGGGGCTTTTCTCTGATGCCATAAGCTCAAAGAACATTTTTAGCAGAAGAGCTGCCCAGGACACTTTGGAAACACATATGCAAAGAGCTAGAAGCAATGGATAAAGACCTTCACTGTGCTGTGACAACCTCTAATTCAAGGATGGACTCTTTAGGGGGGAAGTCCCCAGGTAAGAGCCAGTTCTAGCTGCCTGGGACTGTCTTAGCTATGGAAAGTGGCATGAATAGGAGCAAGAGTCCCTGTGTCCCTGCCCACAGTGGTAAGAAGCTTTTGATAAAAGTATTACTGACACAGTTATAGCTAAACAAGAGAGCAAACTTCCTCAGTCATAAAGGATTTGAGTCACCAAAAAAAAAAAAAAAAAAAAAAAAAAAAAAGAAAAAAAGGGAAGAAGGTTATTTAAAAAAGTCATTTTAAATGTTACCAAACCCTCTCCCTCTCAATTTGGTTTGACTCATAAACAACAGAGAAGCTAAAGTGGAGCAAACTTGGGACTTCCCCTTGCAAATGACAACCATTTCCATGGCCTATCCAATTTTTGTTGGAACTATATGAAGTACCACAGATGGAAGTGGGGAAGCTTGCTCAAAAGTTGTTTGTGTCTCAAATGACTCTATGCTGATTGCTGAGGCAGAAACTCCTGCCTTCAGATGGCACAATCTGTGAGGACCTCCCCATTGGCTAGGGAATGCCATGCTGGGGAAGCTGTCCTTAAGGCAGATGGCTATTCAGTGATACAGAGGTATTATAATGATAAAGGGTGACACGTGCTGTGGCATCAGCTATGAAGGCTTGCAAAGCCAAAAGTCCAACTGCTTCAGCTGTGACCTAACTGATAACATACATACCCCACACTCATCTATCAGGACAAGGAGCTGAGCTCTGTGTAAGGGTGGGCAGCCACCCCTAGGTATGTCAGACATGAGTGCAGATCCCTGGAGCACTCATGGCACAGGGAGGTACCAAGGGCAGCTGTGGGCCCCTCTGGGAACGGTTGATGAGGGAAAAGAAAAAAGATTTTATAAAACCGCATGAAAAAGGGAGGCATTAGCTGCCCATCTGTACAGCAATGAGCCACAGAGGTGATGGCCCATGGTGGCTGCTACCCAAGTGCCAAGCTGCAGGAGGATTTAGGAACTGACAGCCAAAATGTTCCTGCTGACAGCTGCTGCACAGAGAAAAAGGCACTTTCAACAGCGTTGCTTTGTTTGGGCTCCTGAAGACAGATTTTTTATTTTGTTTTAAGGGCTCAGCTCCCAGCAGATTGCACCCTTATGCATTCTGGATTTGTTGCAGAGCACTGGGGTATCACTCATACCTCATAAAAAAGAAGCTGTGTTCTCTCCTGGCTGTAATTCCCACATGGCTTTCAAGGCTATTCAGAAGCAAAGTGCTTCCTATCTGACCTTCAGAGAAGAAAACACAGTCTTGCTCAGAGAAAGGTGCTGGGAAGAGCATTATTGTCATAACTCTCTCAGGATACCCAGAAGTTGAAGAAAGTCTTATTTTTATGTGAGGATTTCAGCCCTCAAAGGATGTGGAAGAAGGTCTCTGAGATTCTCTCAATTTCCTGATATACTGCCAGAAAAGATCAGCCCAGATTTTTTTCAAATCACCTCAGCAAGCCCATTTTCTTATGAGTTCTTTCATCACAGCCAGCCCTAACTGAACACATGGTAGAAGAGATACCCAAGTACCACTCAGAGCTCCATTTAATTTCTTTCATTCAGAGCCATTCATTTCTTTTCCTTCAAATGCAGGCTGATAGATTCCCTCCCACTGCACCCACCTGCTACTTTTAAGAGAGATTTCCCATCTCCATTTCTTTTAGGCCCTGTGGGGTTGTACAGCAGCAGAAGTCACCCTTAGAGGGTCACCCTGGCTGGGTCCCTGAGAGGGAGAGGCTGGTACACCTGCTCTTAGGGCAAGGCTTGGCTTACAGAACCTGAAACTGTGCTTTTGGGATGGTCAGAGGACTAAAAGAGAAGATCAGCATACCAGACAAGGAAAGGAGCTCAATGAGTATTTTCAACATCCCTGTGGGCAACAATTTTGAAAAGCAGATAGTGGAACTGCATACAATAAAGTTTGTGCTCAGTACTGATGTCAGTTAGTACCCTCTTTTAGTATTTTAATATTGAAATAGGAGCTGGTGTTCAAAACCATGTTGTTTGTCTTCCCTAAAGAAGCATCCTTCCTTTTACTTTAGGGTAGGGTTTTTTTTCTCCTTGGATACCACTTCTATGGATAGTGAGCTTCAGAGTTAAAATAGCCAAGCTTAGCATTTTTGAAATCTCCAGTTCTCAACAGGAAGCAGTTGCAGATGGAAATATCCTCATCGCTGGCAGTACCAGTGGCAATTCCCAAGGAAAATAAGCAAATGTAACAAAGAGGCATTTGGTTAAGGATGGGTGACAAATAGTTGAAAGATGGCAGAGGCCAGAGCTTGCTTGTATACAGGCAGTTCTGTTCAGATAATTCGAGATGTTCAGGGCTTGGAGAACTGCCTGACAGAAAAGCAAAGTTATCTAGAATTAGCACCAAGTCCTACTGTCTACAGAAGTGGCACAAAGAAGAACAGCCTAGAGGTTAAAAGTGGGTAATAAAAGTGTATATTTAGATGGGAGAGCAGCCTCTTGCAGTCATGGGGCTGGATGCAGAAAGAAGCACTGGATGCAAAGGACAGATGTATAGAGGGGACAAGAAGGGTTCTTAGAGAATTTGAGTATGAGTTTTGTGAATGTCCAAGAACAGTGACAGGTTGGAGGCGGAATATTTCTTACTGTGATATGGCAATACATTTACTTGTTTAATTCTTTACAAGCAGGGATATTCTAGTGCACCTGGGCTGACATGGAACAGAGAGAGTCTGGGCCAGGAGCTGCTGTGTATGGGCATGCCACATGCTTCAGTACTTGCCACTCAAACACTTGATATACTCTTGAAAGTTATGAATTATCCAGAACTGTGAAGTTCATTATGACCATTTTTAGACATGGAAAATATGGTTTGGGATTTTACAAAACAAGAGCTTTAAAACCATCTGATAGTCAGATGAAGTCCAAATTGGTCTGAGCACTTAGTGATGTAATTCTTCTGGCAGATGAATTAGAAGGAAGGAGATGGGTGAGGGACTGCCTGTATTCTGACTGTCTTGCTGTTTGTGACAGTCTCACAGATGGACAGAGGAATAGAAGGCAGAGGCAAGAGAAGAGAGTAGTTGATAACCACACAGGTGGAGAAGGATATTTTTGATGAGGGAGATATGTGGGAAGATAAGAGTAAGTAAAAAATTATTCAGATTGGCCCAAACCAGGACACAGACAATGAAACAGATCCTTCTGTAAGTAAAGTACGGTGGCAGTACAGGCAAAGGTAACATTTTGTATCAAATAGGAAAATAAATAAATAAAATCTCAAACTCCAGGCTAACCCCAGGCTATGTAAGGGGGGAGCTAAATGGCCTGGAAGGCAGCTGCAGAGCCCATCAGGTCTGGGTCAGCAGCTCCGGAGTCCCAGCACTGTTGTGAGCAGGTAAATTCAGAGTGCTGCTGGGTATCACTTAAAACACTTATTAGCTTTGTTCTAAGAGGTCTTGGCAAATAAAAACAGATTAGAAATGCATGGGGAGATCAAGTTGACCTTACCTCCTAGGAAGTGGGACTGCAGATGGCTGCAGAAGCTTTCATTGCTCTCAGTCTGCTAGCTAAATGCCTTCCACTTCCTCTAGCTGCAGACCTATGGTTCAGCAACATCAACTTCCCATTCATAGAGATGTAGCATCTCTACCAAACAGCCCTCCCAGCTTTGCCATTTAACCATTCATTCTTCCAGGGTGGTGGGCAAACAAATGCTGGAAGAGTGAGACGGAGCTTTGGCGGCGTTGGAAGAAACCTGGCAGGTGCCTGGGGCGTGGGTTTGCCTGTGGGTGCATGCCAGCTATGATCTCTCTTTCATATCCCTTCAACAGCAGGAGCTCTTCAATTCTGTTAAGATCTGGGACCTATTAGGCAGTACACCAGTGAGGAAACTGCCTGGAAAAGGCAGAGGCTATTCCAAGAAATAGGAGGGGAGGGAGTTTGGGTCAGGAAAAGAAAGGTCTGCAAATACTATGTTAACAAGTATGTAGCACAATGACCTCAAATCAAAGTTAAAGCAGCATCAGTGATCTCCAATGACTGCTGAACAGCCTCAGTATTGAATTAATGCAAGGTTATGGTCACACTAGAAGTATGTTATGAGCAAAAATTTGAGTAATAAATAATAGGATTGTTCAAATATGATCACCCACACACCATAGAGAACTGAGGTGCAGGAATTACTGCAGAAGAGAAAGGGCTTAAGACCTTGGCAACAGAAAAGGGTCACACTGGTACTCCACAGTAGCAGACCAGTATCTAGGTATTGAAATTAGCAGAAACAAATTACAGAATTATTTTAGGATTATTCTGGCTTTTTGACCTTTCCTGAATCTAACACAAATCTACAACCACTTCAGATACAGAGATGGAGAAGCTTGAGGTAAAAAAAAAAAAAGAAGTCACTCATGCCACCCACTAAGGTATAATCTGTGATAATGTGAAGGAAGGGGAGGTAGAGTTTTCTATGAATCCATTCAGATTCAGAGATTCTAGTGAGGTGACATGGTGGAACAGCAGTGTGGGACAGAAAAGGCTGCACAGAGGCAGTGTGGGAAAGTCCATGTGCCTGTAATGGTAAAGGGGATTATGCCATGGGAGTGCAGAAGTTTCTTTCTCCTTGTATTTTCCTTCCCTCATAGATGTTAAAAAAAAAAAACAAAAAACAGAGGCTTGAGAGTGTCAGTGCAGCAGGGAGATGTAGATCCCCCACTCATTTGCAGCAGCTGTGGCTGAGTTTCATCCTGAAAGTTTTTCTAGTCAAGGATTGATGGGCACTTAGTTTTCCAGCAAAGGGCTTTCCTACTGCAGAGGCCATCACTGTGCTCATAGTACTCTGATAGATTGATTAACACCTTTTATTTCCCTTTGCTTTTAGACTGCTTCAGCCGTCTTGGACAGACTCCTCTCTTTATATCAGCTGTAGGGAAGGATGAACATTCAGAGTCCATCCTGCACTACTGTCACCACATGGTATGTTGTGCAGTAATGGCACGTCAGAAGCATGGAAGCAATGATATTATAGGAACCATTCAATGCTCCTTTAGTTACAATGAGAAGTCAAAGGACCTTCCACCAAAAACACAGAAAAAAAGAATACATGTGTACCATTTGGAACCTGAACCGTGAGGTCTGAATCCAGCTTCAGGCAGTGCTGCTTAAAGGAGAAAGAGAGGTAAATCAGAAGGAGCCACAAAAATTCTAGGAAGGCCTAAGCACAACCAGAAATATGCAAACCCTGAGAGACAATGCAATGCCAGAATCAGCCTAGTTTGGGTAAAGCATAAGAGAGAAAAGCTGGATCTAGGAGCCCAGGCTGGACACTTCCCAAGTTCAGAGGAATAGGGTTTTCCACACAGCTACATACACCCCCTCCCAACTATGCACCAGAGGAATACCTGATGGCTGCAGCAGTTTGTCCCCTGCGGTCAGGAGCACCAGGAACATCATCACCCCCAGCCAGGGAGCAGATCAAGCTCATCTCAACCTCAGGTACCTCCATGATGAAGAGGCAGAGCTGAGGCCAAGGCAGGGCTGTGGGTGGGAGCCCCAGGTGAGGCTGGTCAGGGCCATTAAAGCCTATTAGTGACCTCAGGGCCCCAGTGTCCAAAGAGAGCAGGTGGGGCTACTTGAGCAACTCAGTAAATGAAGCAATAAGAACTCCTCTTGCTTTGTTTATAAAAGCTTCATAGCAGCAGGTCTATAATCCCTCCCCTACCCAACACAGCACAGCTGGTGCCATCAAAGTGAGCAGACTGCTGAGGGAAGATGGATGAGCTGGCCAGCTGCCAAGCAATTCTTGCCCAACCAGTGTTGGAGAGGACCCTTTCTTTAAAACACCCAACTTCCCTGTGAACTATTGGGTGGGGGGAGAAATACATTTCTCTGTCCACATGTATATTTCAAGAAATGCTGTGAGTTCTCTAAGCAGATCATTGACAAGGCCCACGGGGGGAAAACACCTCATAGCTCTGTGACACTGCTGTGGAAATGGCTCCAAGGCTGCCCTCAAAATGAGGCTGTGAAGTCAGTGAGGTGGCTGATGTAACCACCAGCTGGAGTTTGCCACCAAGACATGGCCAGCATATTGGCAGGCTACTGAAGTGTCACACAAGCTATGGGTGAATGGATCTGCAAATGACTCTTCCATTACACAACCTCTGAAATGCACAGCAGTCACTGTCACGCTCATTTACAAAACAATTTCCTTGGCCTGCCACCTTCTCCACTGCAAGCACTAAAACTAGCCATCCACCAGGATCATCTAGGCCAAGTTACCTCTGAAATGCTGCTTATCTCAAGGTAGAAGGGAGGCTGAAGGGAGAACAGCAAGCTGGGCTACCAGTCAGATGGAAACAGAGAAAGAATGAGCTGAAAATGGCAGGGAAGAGAAAAATGCTCCATGTGTAACTGTCCTCCCTGTTTTAGGACACGAGTGCCATCCTTCAACTGGAGGGGAAGAGCACAGCCACTTACTGTGCTGTGATCACTAGTTCTGGGGATCTCAGCATTGCCTTGGGAGATATGGACATCCACCAGCAGATAACAGAGTCATATGTAAGCATGGTGTCTGCTTTGTAAGCTTTTTCTTATGAGAAGGAACAGGGGTGTGGGACAGAAGGCAACTGGTAAAGCCATACCAGGATGGAGTGGGTGTGCAGGGGGAAGTCCTGAATTTAACCCCCTCACATTGGTCACTGAGATGGGATCAAAGCAAGCTACCAGAGCCATCTGTTGCTGCTGACCCAAATGGAGCTTCTACCTTCCTGCTCCAAATGGTATCACCACTATCATCCCATGACATGTAGTCCAGGACCTCTTAATTAACTGGTCCCAGCTAATCTATAATTTTTGGCACTTCAAAGCCAGCTAGAAGTCTTGTCTACCTGCAGAAATAGTATTTCCTCCTTTAGGGCAAAATGAAAAAAATGGCCAGAATACTAAGTTAAGGTTAGAGTAGATTTTCCTATTCCACCCCTGCCTCACCATCCCTGTTGTTCCTACATGCTGAGCTGTATCAACAGACACTGCTGCTCAGGACATCCAAATCTTCAAAACATCAGGGCTAATGGAAGCAGTGATTAAGGACTGAGTCTGTGAAAGCCCCATCCCTCCACTCATTCTTCCCTCCTCATTCTTTTGTTGACAGAACAAAAGCTTATGTTTCATGACTGACAGTGACATGGAAGTTAAGTGCACTTTACTTACCAGTATGCTCCCCAGGAGATAGAAACTTCCTGAGGAAAAATATGGTCATTGCTCCCACTCTCATCCCCACCCTGCCTCTCCCAGGCCTTGGTACAGAAAGCCATTACATGACAGATTAATTCTGCAGAGCTCTATGAGACAGTTGTGGCTAGTGGAAACTCTGAGCCAATCTGCTACTGCAAAGTGCATTCTGGCAGCCCTTCTTTCCACCAGGAAAGCAGAGATATAGGAGGGATGCTGCATGGTTGTCTGTAGCACTGCCCTGGTGCTCAGGCAGAGCTTGAGCAGCATTATAGAGCCAAAGGAGGGAATGGCAGCTCCTTTCTCTACTGATCCACTGTCCCCAATCCCTACATGATTCAGGAAAACCCACGAGCAAAACATAGCACAGGGAATCCTACAATGACAGTAAATAGCTTCATTCCCTTTTGCTTTGGGTTTCTGACTGACTCATGGGACTGAAATAATCTAGTGAGGACCAGCAAGTACCTTTCTCTGCTAGAAGGGCCTTGCCATTCGAGTCCCATGCTTGATGGCAGGGAGCAGGGGAAGAAAAGAAGGGGAGCAGACAAATTGAAAGATCCACTTTCCTTACAGAATCACTTTATGGCTGCACCTAAGGGCTGCAATATGAGCAAAGATCCTTCATCCCAAGTCTGAACAGCACTAATTTTGTACCTCTGCAATGACTCAAGGTCTCTCTCCTTTGTCTCCTGGATTCTCCCTAGGTGTCCCAGTTCAAGGAGAACCTGTGCCAGGCTCCACTAGTTTGCATTGATGGAAATGTGCCTCTTTCCACTATTCAGTATGTCTGCCAACTAGCTAGAGAGCATCAGCTGGCAGGTAACGAGAATTCATCCAGTCCTGGTCCTGTTGCTCTTAAAAGTGTGTGTGCCAACACTCTGCACACATTGAGCTCTCTCCACAGCTGCTTGCTGGAGTTACTCAATTACTGTCTGCCATGCTGTGTTATTCACAGTGCTCCTTTCTATACACTACAGATCTGTTTCAAATGGATGAAACATTTCTGCTTTCTCTGAGTTTTTCTCATTCTGCACCTAAATCACATTACCCATAATGTCGGTGCTATAGCCCTTGGCACTGCCAGAAAGCCAGAGAAAGCTGATCTCTTTGCTTTTAATCATTTGTGCTTGCACAAATGTGTGTGCTACTGCCAGTCTGAGCAGCTGTATAGTTTGCTTCTCATAACAAGTGCTAAAGCCTCTTTTGAGAGGGTTTGTCTCCCACTCCTCATAAAATACATAACCTCCTCCTTCGGTATGTTAGGCACCCTTCACAAATCTTTGGAGTAATGCCTTAATTTTTAAAAACAAATCCTGAAGAAGGAGGCAATATTCTTAAAATCTGGCAGAGGCTCCAGAACCAGCTAAAAGAAGTAACAAACCTGAAATCTGATTATCTCTCACCAGAGCCAGAAGTCACAGCATCATTGCTGAACACCAGAAAAGAAACCTTGGGAGACCTTGTGGGCAGCACAGGGGAAACAGTATCTCAGTTTCTAATAGATAACACATGTAACACCATTTCTGCTGATCACACTGAGCCTTCTACACTGCACCCTGTTCTGACGTAGAGGTGTACCACAAATTAATTAATTAACCAATTGCAATGTTGTTTTGAAGTGTGCTATGAGCCAACAGATGAGAACAAGGCCTCTAAGCCATTCCTCTCAGACAGCTGGAAAGCACTCACATACATTTCCCCCAACCTGCAAGAGCTCAGAGCAATAAATCGGACCCTTGGGAACCCTCTGCCAGCAGGTATTGAATACTCAGAAGGGTTGGTCACACTTTTAGATAATCTATATCTTGGAGAACAGCAGTTTGTACTCCAGCCCCTATTTCAAGCAAGCTGGGCTATAATACAGTGGGAATTAATAAGCATTTTTGGCATTTTCTGCCTTACTTCCATCTCTGAGTGGGTTGTAGGGCCCAGGCTGGACTGATGATGTGTCAGAGAACACAGTAAACCTGGATGGATCCTGTCCAAAACCAGAGATCCCCTTTGGCTCACTTCATCAGCTAAACAGCAGCAATCTCTGGTTTGTAAATGTGTCTCTGAATCATGATGCTCTGAGGGGATCTGTCCCAACGGTACCACTCTTTGCAGAAATAAAAAAGCCCACAAAATGCAGGTGGCAATCCAACAGCATTAAGACAAGGAAGTCATGGATCTCTACAGACATGTGCTTAGTCCCATGAGGGGTGGTTTTCTCTGCATAGGATAGAGGTATGGTATGGCAGTCTAATGTCAGAGAATCCCATGTTTCTCATGATTTAAAGGAAAAAAAAGAATCAACCACATTTCAGAAGTGCTCATAAATAGTAGCAGTCATGAAGAGTAGCAGTGATGCTCATAAATAGGCTGGCAGCCTATGAAAATGCCAGTCAAGGACCTTCAAAGTTACATCACAGTTTTCCTCCTCACTGTCTAAAGAGCTGCCATCCAGGTTGGAGGATGTTGTCCAGACTGCAATGGCCCTGGCCTGCCCTTTGCTGGCCCACCTGCACTGTGTGGTGGTGACCCTTGGCACTCATGGTGTCCTCCTTTGTGGCAAGAGCCTGGGAGGGAGCATCTCCCTTCATCCAGGAGCCCATGAACAGGTAAGGGCATAGAAGAAAACCTCTGAGCTCTAAGCTGCTTCTTTCTGGGACCATATAGCACTGTTCCTATTTCTGGTGGCATAGCAGCAGTCCTGGGAAACATGACATCACTGCTGGCAAATCTGTGTGTTTGGGGGTGGGACACACAGCTCTGAAGGAAATCAAGTTGTCTGTCCATATACTGCTGTCTCCTCGCAGCAGTGCTTATAGTCAGCTAGTTTTAAATGCACTTGCCATGAATATTCATGAGCGTAAGCTTCATTTTCAGGAAGCTTCATTTAAATAGCTGATCTCTTTCTTTCAAAGTGTGAAAATAAGATTATTGGATCCAGCAATTCCCACTACCTTCTCTTCTCTTCCCCCACAGACTTCAGCTGCCAGCCTCTGTGCTACCCACTACCCTGCCATCCACATCAGCAGAGAGGAGATAATCAATGTCTCTGGAGCTGGTGACAGGTATATGGCTCATGGCTTTGTCTCTCCAGCTAAATGTGGAAGGGCCATAATCGGATTTCTTTGAAATTTTACTGCAAAGGCAAACAATGTTCTGCTGCTTGAGAAACAGACAGGCTGCTGCAACAGGACTAGTTACTGCAATTCCTTGCAAAGCTTGCTAAAAATGTCCCTATAAGCATCTTGAAAGCCAGTCTTGCCACTATTAGCTTCTCCTTTTCTTTAAGATCCAAATCTTTCATGGCAATCTAGTAGTTCTGAATTATTCGGGGCTGAGATGCTAGAAGCAAAGTAAACCCCCTTGCATCAAAGTTGTCTTACTGACTTCTTTATTTCCACACTTCTCCAGTCAAAGTGGGGCTGTGATTCAGTAGCTAAAATTGCCCTGTAAAAGCATTTCATCTGGTTCCACATGTGCCTCTGGCAATAGCTCATGCTTCAGAAGGGTCTGCTGTGTAATTTTCTTAGCTGTTCTCACAATGCTGTACATAGGAGTGAGAAATGACATGTATTATTCCAAGCTTCACTGATCAGTTCTTGATCTGCCAGAGTAATATTTTATTATGCTCCTTGTTAACTTGTCAAACTATATGTAATAGTCAGGTTGTGGGCTTTTTTCTTCTTGCTTTGTAAAATAGTTGTTTCTATCCTTCTGTTGCCTTGGACTAGACCAAAGGGCTGGGTGTGACAGGTATTTCATTTTCCTACTATTACGTACCAATAACTCTACATAGCAACACTTCTTTTTTTCTTTTACTAGTAGGCAGAAGGAAAAGTCTTTTTAAAAACTTACAGCATCCTCAGTATGTGAGTTAGGATCAGTCAATAACTTCTTTCCAAGATGTTTAACCTACTTAACAGGAGGACACACACCTTGTGTCCCAAATTGCCTCTGAGATGAGTGCAACAGCAAGCTGGGCTTCTCCAAAGAAAACCAAAGTGTTGTTTGGGCCAGGAAGTGTAACAGTAGAGGAACAGGGGCTGGGAGGAACCTTGAGGGGTCAGCCTGTCCTAAGAAGAGCTCCTCTTTGCTCACTACTTCTAGCAGATGTGCCTAACCTCTGCCAGCCCCTGCAGGGACACATCCTCTGGACAATTTTTGCTAGAGGCCAATGTAAACTACACATCTTCTTTAGGGTTTCCTTGCCCTTTTTAAAAGCCTAAAGGAACAGCAAAGGTGAGATAATGTGCACCACTAACAAACACCTTCACTGAGTTACAGAGGAGTACTTGAAGTTTGCTTTTCCTTCTAAAACTAGCTGAAAGCTGAAAGCCCATTACTGCTCCCATTCCTGAGGTAATATTGTTCTGGAAATCCCATTCCCCACAATCCCCAGGCCCATGTGGGAGTTTTTGTAGTCCTCTGGTTCACCCAGGGCTTTCCTTGCTGGTGACCATGGCCACTCCATTGAACTGCAGAAATTCCTGTTCTACAGAGTAAGAGTGCCAAAGCAGACTGGAAATGCTGGGACACTGCACTGACAAACATTGCCATCTCCACATTGCCCAGAAACTGGTAAAGCTGCCTGAGCCCAGGCTGCAGGCACTTTCAAGGGTCTGTGCAGCAGGGTGTGAACTATAACACAGGTAAGGCTCAGCCCCATGAATCCTTGCATTGATCCAGGGCACCTCACTTGCTTCAGCTTTCCTGTAACTCCAGAGATGCTGCCCAGGAGCTGTGTGTGTGTGCAGGGAGCAGCACCTCTTTGCACCTGGCTGCCGTGACAACATAACACCATGTGCCTGCACATCACATTGCTAGGGGATGCTCCCCCAAATATTTACCCTGAACTTCTGGAGCTGCTTAGAGACTGAATGGTTTATAGAAATCATAATCTTCTGTGCCTTTGTTACGTGGAAAAAGTTGTTGAGGTGATTAGTCAGAGCACAAAAAACCCCAAGCCTGATCTTTTCCCTTTCACCATAGATTTGCTCATTAATCCTCCTGCAATCACATTTTCCTGCCCTTGCTTCTTGCTCTTAAATGTCATTGTCTTTTCCTCTCTCTTTCACTTCTGCTTTGTCTTTTCCTAGCTTCCAAGCATCATTACTTTATTTAGCTATGAATAAGCAGTAGCTGTTCCCAGTCAATCACAATCACATCCCTCTACATATTCATGCCTCAACAGAGCTTTCCCCTGCAAGCCAGGGAGGTGACAAAGTTATTCCCTTCCCCTGATGGCCTCCTGAGTGCCTTGTAAAGACCTGTGGGTGACTGCTCTTGTTCCAGACACTCATTGCTTTTACTGAGAAATCTCAAACGGAAAACCATAGCAAAAAGTTTACTGAAATCTGAATCTTCAATCTCATTTCAGCTTTAGATTTTTTCCAGCTGTCTGTTGCCCCTCTCACATATATATGGAAACTTTACCTCTGTTTCCCCTCTGCCCCTATGGAGACAGGAAGGAATGTAACAAGGCCCAGCAAGAAGCAGAGAAGTGACAGAATAATTAGAGATGGAGGCAAAATTAGATTCTGCCCTTCTTAGACTCCTTTCTTCTGCCTCACCTGAAATACTGGGGAGAATGTACCTCAAATTCTCAGATGAGAAGCAAACAAAATGTAAACAGCCCTATTTGGGTTTTTTTTAAGGAAATGTAAGCAAGAAAAAATTTTTTACTATAACCTCACCCCTCCTGTGTGATATTTTGTTTCTGCAAGCATTGGTTGGGTCCACATAAATGCTCTTACAAACAAATGGCCGTGTTCCTGAGGTCAAAGCTATTCCCTCAGTGTTAAAAACTACCTTTCCTTCTCTCCACAGCTTAATGGCAGGAATCCTTGCAGGAATGCTGGCTAAACATGACACAGATACCTGTGTCCGGATGGGTCTGCTGGCTGCAAACTTGTCTCTCCGTTCCTATGAGCCCATTTCTCCAGAAATCAGCACTTCCAGTGTCAGCCTGCAGCAAGTCAAGAGCAGGAGCTGGCCAGAGGTGAAGATATGGAAGATGAACTAGGGCACTCTGGCTTTCTCATCCATCACCTTGCACTCCCAGCATTGCCATGTCCAGGAACTGGGCTGTGCTTTGAACTTCAAGCTCAAAAGCTGCTCTGCTGACCAGAGAACTTAGACTTTTGGTACATACCACCTTTGGGGAGGTCAAGTGTCAGTGGAATGCATTTGGTGACAACTTGTATCACACTGCTCACGTTTATGTTAGTCTGCTGTTCTTTCCTCTCCTTTTATTTTCTTTTATTTTCTTTCTTTTAATTTTTTTTAATTATTATTTTTGTTGGGTTACAGCAGCCACAGCTTAGTTCTTCATTCTGATACCTGTTGATAATTTATATCACCTCCCCGTTGAAGGAGAATATTAATCTGTTTTGGTCTGGAGTAAATCCTCAGAGAAGGAGGCCCCAAGCCAGGCAACAACTTTGTAAAGAAAAGCTGTTTTCTGATCCTTCAGACCTCTGAACCTCCAGTCCTTCTAGGTTTTCAACTGAGGGAATTTTCCCTTCCTCCATCTTGTGTCACTGTTGTCTGTAGCTCTCCTGCCACCAAATCCTAGATCATCAGGACCATGTTTCTTCAGGTGGGCCCAGCAGCAACATCCTCTTTTGCTACTTACTCCTGGTTGGTATCCCAGAGAACACACAACCTCTGGCAAGGTGCAGCATGTGACAATGGCAGGTACATGACACTGTACAACAACCTCATTGATCTTCCCAAGCCAGTCAGCAAACACCATACTTTCTGGCTCTGAAGCCCAATGCCCTTGAAGAAAGGAGACAAAACCAATCAAAGAGGGGTAACCAAGGGCCAGCTGGGGACCTTTAAGATGTCTGTCCCTTGTTCCACATGCCCTCCTCTGGACTTGGGGCTTCCTTCACCTCAGCCCACCTTCTTTCCACCTCAGAGGCTGAGTCAGGAGGAAAAGAGAGGAAGCTCTTCTCACCACACCTCTGTTCCCTGGCAAAGCACGGGGTACTTGGCAGAGAAAACTTCCCAGACATGGGGAGGAGCAGTGGTGGGCATGGAATCCTGACAGAGCACTGCATGCTGGCACCAAAAACTACTGGTCAGTCACACCTTCCCTTCCTTATGGAACAAGAAGTCTCCTGGTACTATGACAGGATAAAGACTGTTTCCAGGGAGGAAGGGAAGCACAGTCCTTGTTTACAGGTGGACATACAAGCTGTGTAATTCAAATTACTCTGACAAATTTGCAGTGAGTCCATAGCAAAGACAGGAACAGAGCAGAGCTTCCTTGACCCTGTCCAGACTACAGCTGCATGATTCTTCTGCCTTTAATTGCTCAAGAATCTTATTGCCAAGAATATCTACACTGAGATCAATTTTATAGGAATAAAGTATTGTCCACAGCCTTTTAAAAATTAGCTTATGGAGGCAGCTTGGCTATGGAAATCAGCTTTTCACTCTTCTGTTGTTTAATTTATCTTTTGGAGATAGCTCTTCCAGAGAGCCTGCAACCCCCGAGTGACTAAACTTGAGGGTGGGAAGATACAGGCTCTGCCTGTGGATATTTTTGGTCACACAGGGCCCTTGGTATCTGACTCCCTTGGCAGGGAATAACAAGGGATGGCAGTGGATGAGTGGCCAGAGACCTCTGTGTGGGTCTCACAGGGATGCCTGCTGGCTCACAGCTGCTGAACCATTCCCTATTAAGAAGGCCAGGGACCCCATCAACTCATCCCCACTCCACAGGGGAACACCCAGTGTGCACTTACAAATGCCAAAATTATGTCTGGGGGAGCACAGGACAGAGAGGGTCCAGCATGGGCTTCAAGTACAGTATGAAACAGCCTCTCTCTCTCTTACAGCTTTACAGCAGCTGTGGTGTCCAAGTTTGTCATCACAACAGCCATACATGACCATGCCTGTTCCCTAGGGCACCCCCACTGCCCACACAGCAAGTGATAGCAGCAGATGTGTAGGATTCAGCTCTTTGGCCTCCTGCATGGTGTCCTGCCTTCCTTTTGCTCACTTTCAGGGGGTGGGTTGGCAGCTCACTACCACCCTCCAGAGTCCTTCCTTCCACCAGGAGGATGTAGAGCAGCAGGCAGGACACAGACACTTCTCACACTGGAAATCTGGCCTTGGAGATGTCAGAGGTGATGGAGCTTGAGGTGCTGTGACTGCTGCCTGTCCTGCCCAGCTCTTTAGTACGAACTATCCATAAGTGCATCCTACCCAAAAGCTTTGACCAAACCAGCATGGTCAGTCCCTTCTCTGTGGGGACACAACAATTCTGAATGAAAAGCTTCTCTCCCCCAGCCCTGTGCATGTGCAAATGTTGCCCTTTGGTGGCTGAGGTGGCTCAGTAGAAAAGACTCAGAGGGTGACCTTCCCTGCTAGTAAGTGGGGCTGAGGGTCTGTGTAAGAGGTGCTCAGGATTGTGACTACAACATCTTGGCCAAGAGGTTGATGATGGGGAGTTTGTGACATGGTGGAGGGTGCCATCCCTTCTCCAGCCATGAGAGATGCCAAACATGGACAACATGGACACCTCCCACGGAGTTCAAGTGAAAAAGTCACCTCCTCCTTTGAAGGATGCAGTGTGTACAGGATGTCACTGCAGGCATAAACAGTTATATACATAACTGAAGCTCATTAAAATGAATTTCCAGTGGAGTTGGGTCTTGGTGCTGGCTGATTTTTGAGCCTGTTGCCCCTAAGCCTGGAGTACAGCCTCAGCCTCCTTCTCAATACATCCTCCTTCTCAATACATCACTGAGGACCTTGTCTGAGGAGATCACTGGTGTCTGACATGGCACAAGAGCCAACCAAAGCTTGGTCAGGGCAGCTCTAACACAACTCTCCTGAGTGGGCTCTGCTGTTTAGTAAGTGAACTCCCACTGCAGTGGATGGGGACACTAACTGGGTGCCTCTTCTCTACCCAGACCACTTTCTGCAAGCTCACAGTTACTCCCTACCTCTGAGCCTGCTGCCTTTTCATCAGATTTGGCTAAAAACTGGGTGAAGATCTGAGAAAGCACGAGGAACACAGTGGAGAAAGCTGATAAAGTTCTATCAACATCAGTGCTACCTCTATAGGCAACCAAAATGAAAACAGAACGGCTGCATTTTCAGGGACTCAGGGGACTAATTTTGTTCTTATACATCCCCTCTCCATGTGCCACACACCAATATTTAACAACAGCTCTCTCCCACCTGTAATAAGACCTTGCTTACAAGTGTGGTTTACCTAAAAGACTCTGCTCAGAAGTGGGAGACACTGCAGACAGGCACACACACATCCCTACCCCTCACAGAGTGGGGACAGGGGGGCTGTGGTGGGAGGGTGCAGGGTGTTTGGAGCATGAGGGAGGGGGACAGGGACCCACACAAGGAGCTGGGCTTGCTCACAAAGAGGGAGGTGGGACATGTTAGGGGTGGGGGAACAGGGTTGTGCCCCCAGGGTAGGGCCCTGCACTATATAAATTGCTTTGGCTGGATCCAGCAGCAGGGAAAGGAGGCAGCTTCCAACCTCTGCTTCTACCTCTCTCTGAACATCATTGTTTGGGCAGGAAGACTCCGAGCAAAGCCAGGCTCAGAAGATGAAGGTCCATTTGGAGATGGTTGCTGTGCTTCTCCTGGTCCTGCTCTGCTCGGTCCTGGCCCCATCTGAGGCACTGGGGATCTGGGCAGCCACTCCAAAGTGGCAGCCAGGAGCTGGAGGGGACAGCCTGCCGAGGCAAGGCTTGGAGGGGAACCACCCCCCAGCCGGCCCATGGGGGGTGATGGGAGAGGTTCCCTCCAGCTCCAGACCCCCAAGCAAGGCCATGGCCAAGCCCCTGCTGGGCGGTGGCAAGCAGGACCCCCCCAGCAAGCCCTGGAGGATCCCGCATCAGCCCTCCCGCAGCAGGAGCCTGGGGCTGAGCCATCACCTGAAGGGCCACGGGAAGTTCAAGGGGGACACGGTAAGCACAGCCCATCCCCCGCCCCGAGGATCAGGGTTTGCACCGAGGGTTTGCAGGGAGATGGGGAGCGTGGGGAAGTGTCAGCCCCTTGCTCCTGACCCCTCGGTGAGCCCCTTCTGCTGACCTGTCTGCAGGGCATGGAGGGGCTGTGTGTAATGGGGTTGAGTGCCTAGGGAACAGGACGGGGTCAAAGAAATCTCGCTCTCTACAACTCCCTGAAAGGAGGCTGGAGCCAGGGGGGAGGTTGGCCTCTTCTCCCAGGCAGCTATTAACAAGACAAGAGGGCATGGGCTTAAGTTGTGCCAGGGGAAGTTCAGGTTGGATATCAGAAAGAATTTCTTTACAGAGAGGGTGATCAGACATTGGAATGGGCTGCCCAGGGAAGTAGTGGATTCTCCATCCCTGGAGGTTTTTAAGAAGAGACTGGATGTGGCACTCAGTGCCATGGTCTGGTAACCACAGAGATAGTGGTCAAGGGTTGGACCTGATGATCTCTGAGGTCCCTTCCAGCCCAGCCAATTCTATGATTCTATGATTCTATGAAATGGGTTATTCCCTAAACTTTGCAGCTCCATGGGTTCCCCTGGCGTGGTGGGATGCTGCTGGCCCAGCATTTGTTATAACAGGGAGCCAGCTCTGACAGGTCTGTGCAGCACAGAGACATGGAAACCAGGCAGGACAGCCCTATAACTCACTGTTATGCAGGGGAAGGAGAGCATCCTCCTGGAACAGACCCATGCCCTGAGTTGCCAGCAGTTTTACCATGCAAATGCTTGCAGTCATTTGGCTACACCCCCGTGCAGGCTGCTACCATCTGCCCTCACATGTACCTACCCGTGCAGCTCAGCCAGCTCTTCAGCTTTAAAACCAGCACCCCCATGCACACCTGAGCCCCAGCACCCCCATGCAGAGCCAGCCTCACCACCTGACAGCCCCTGGGGCACTGCGGGGACATAAAAATCAGGCAGGAACAAGAGCAGTAGCAGGAGGTGCCGAGTGTGCCATGGCCCTGCAAACATTCCCCAAGAGCCGAGTGTGAAAGTGCTGCCCACAGCAGGGCCTCACAGCACTGTTCAGCTTGTGGTGCAGGGGAGGGATATGGGCAGTGACAACCCTAAAACCCCCTGGGGTACCTGGTGAGGTGTAAAGCAGAGCCGATGGCTGCACATGCCCGTGGCCAGCAGGTCGGGAGGTGAACACAGGTCTGGGTGTGTGTCCCAAAACACCAGGGCAGGAGGTGGGCTGGGGGCACCTGTGCTGCACAGGCGGCAGCCCCTCAGCCACAGGGGACTGACACTTACTGCACTGTCTGCCAAAAACAGTCACGAGCTGACCTGGAAAATGCACTTGGGCCCTGACTTCTGCAGCTCCTTCCATGCTGCTGCTGCTCTTCAGCCTGGAGAGCAGCAGGAGTGAAGGTTTTACTGTACTATTTTGTTGTTTTAAATGGAAACCAAATACCCAGCAGCAAATGCTCATCCCATTATACCACATAACCTTCTGCAACCAGGCTTTGCTAGCTTTCTAATGAGAGCTCTCATCTTCCTATCTCAGGGAGATGAAGAGGCTCTTTTGAGCTCATCTCACTGCTGTCAGTGTAACCATGCTGGAGCTGTCAGCCCCTGGCAAATGCAGTCCCGAGGCTGAGCAGTTCATGTCACCCCAAAACAACTAACAGGCTGCAGGGCACGTAAACCCCAAAAGGAAACCTCCTGGTTCTATGAGAGATCCCTGCACAGAAGGTACCTCTTTGAGGTCTCCTCAGGGCTGGGGGCTCTCAGCAGCGTTGAGCAGAGGGTGATGACAGAGCTGTGACTGGGAGGGGGTCCCAGGCCAGGGGTCAGGCAAGGCGGGACACTGTGGCCACTGCTGTCCCTTCCTCTGCAGCACTCCTGCCACAGCATCCAGTCCCGACCCTGCCAGAAGCCCTCCGACTGTGGTGGCTGCCTGAGGCTCTACACCTGCAAGCTGCCCTCTGGCACCTGCAACCTGAAAGGTGTCTCCAGGCAGAGAGGTAAGCCTCAAGCCCCCCAACAAAGGGGAAACACCCCACCCCACCCCACCCCCCCACCACCTGCAAGCACAGCCCTTCAGCTACACCCCTCCTAACCCAGATCACACCTACCCTGTGCAAGACAGGTCTTGTCTGCAGAGGGCTGCCTGTCCCTCCTGCCACCAGTGGCCACCATCAGTGACGAACAAGCCACTGCATGGTGCTTGGGACACTGCTGCTTCTGTCCGAGCGGGGAGTTGCCCAGCACCCTGAGCTCTTGCAGGGCTTGTGGGGAAGCCAAGGAGAGGGATGGGGCCTTGGGGTTTAGCCAGTGGCTTTGTGAGTCAGCCAAATGCATCTCTCCCAGGCATCACGGGCACTGCAGAGCTGCTCATGTCAGCACATGTGAGATGCTTAATTAACCAAGGACTGGCAGTGAGCAGAGGTGACATCTTTGAGCATTTAACCTCACAAGAGCAAGCGTCCCGGTTCTCCTGTGCCCTTGGTAAATCCACGGTGCCTGCAGATTGGCCTCTCACCTCACCCACATGCATGTGGTCATGGAAGAGAACTTAACCAAAGCTACAGCTCTTTGTCTGGTGCAGGAAACCCCTGCTTGTGGGATGTGGAAAATATAATGCTTTGGGTATGTACAGTATAGCGTGTATATATGCAGCATGTAGAACACATCCAGCACGTGTGCTCTGTCCATAATCTTCTCTGGCCAGCTGTTTGACAGTCTCCATGGAAGTGCACATGGACCATGCTGGGTGGCACAGCCAGTCCTATGGATTTTCTTCACAGGTGTGTTCCTGCAGAGCTTCCAGATCCCTGAGAGATGTAGGATCCTGCTCATCCCCGGGTAACACAGTTTGATAGGAAGCTGGAGAGGCTGTCCTGCAGCTGGAGAGCAAGGCTCTGTCCCAGTTTCATTTTAAATCCTTAAGGGAACAGCTGTAAATGTTTCTTTCGCTGCAATTCTCATGCTGCTGCTTTTTAACACCCTTCGTGGATTTCGTACACTATGTAGGCTTGATTCCCACTTTCCTAGGAGGTGTCAAAGAAAAGCAGAGTGGCCACAGAGCCCCATGCTGGCAGAGCCCCCAGATGAGACAACTGGGGTTATTTCACAGCCCTTTTCTCATGTGAGCTATTAGGATACTGTAAATAAATTTCCACTATCTTGGCATGCTCACACAAATTCAAGCTGAGCTAAGGAGCCTGTGAGCATCATGGATCCTAGGAAGCCATCCCAGCTCCTTATTGCAGCTCTTGCCAAGGAAAGCAAAGTGTGAAAGCCTCACCTGAGAAGGGGAAGGAAGACCCCCAGGCACAGGCTTGGCAACTGGGGGACACCTGTAGGACACCTGTGTCTGGAGACCTGAGCTGAGTCACAAAATCAGCTTCATTTAGGACTCCAGAAAGCTTTACAAGCATCCTGGCCACCTTTGTGTGTGTGTGTGGATCCCAGCTTTGCAAAACCTCATTTTGCTACCATTAAAAAAGAAAAATACCTTTAAACAAAGAGAGCCAAAACACAGCATTTGATTCACCTTCAACTCCACTGCAGTTTCTTTTTGCAGGCCCACCACCACCTCCTGTGCCAGACTAAGCTTTAACTGGTGCCAATTTTGCTGAGCACATGTGAGGGGCAGTCCCCACACCTTCCACCTGGTCACCCCTGGAGGATCCTAAATCTGGGGAGAAGGGGAATAAATGCTGCTGCCCTCTCTGACCCCCACTATTGCTGCTTCAACTGTGCCTGCACACAAGCTGGGGAGCACAGAGCTGTAGGTGCTGCCTCCCTGCCATGGCACTGTGGCTGCTCTGTATTTATGGTGCTCAACACAGAACCACAGAGGGGTTCAGGTGGGAAGGCCACTACGAGGTCATCTGAGCCAATGCCCTACTTCAGCAGGGCCAGCTGGAGCTATTTGCCCAGCTTATCTGCTTCCCAGATAGTGGCACATGCCACAAACATGAGCAGCCCCATCACACAGGGAGCCAGCAAAGTTCTGTCTCCAAGCACCCAGCCCTCCACTCACCCAGCTGCCCCTCCCTGCCACCATCCATCACAACCCACTTCCTCTCTCCTTAACCATGGCAAAGGAAGAGGATGCCACTGTAGGAAACTGGAAACACAGACTTCAGTACCATACACAGAGCAGCACTGGACCCACAGCTCCCCCTCTGTGAGCAAGTGGAGGTGAGCTCCTCTGCATCCCACTGCTGGCCAACAAGGTCCTCTCTCCCAGGAAAGCCCACTGACCACAGGAGCACCCAGCCCATGTTCAAAACCACTGGCAGCCCTGGGTAGCAGCTACCCACAGCAGAGGTACCCACAGGCAGCCCTCACCCCACAACCCCCAAGAACTAGGGAAGAGATTTTCCTACAGCCCACAGAAGATGAGCCTTTGGCTTCCTCTCCAAGGAGCAGAGGAGACTCAAGGATGCTCCAGCTGCTCTCAACTCTGCCCATTCAAGCAACAGGACAATGAGCCCTTACCCCCTCCTCAAACTCAATGTGCCTCCCCTGACACCTTCCCACCTAAACAAACAGAAGAGAGGCAAGCAAGAGGTCCTACCTGCTACCCAAACAGGAGCTCAGCAGCTCAGAGCAGCAGGCACTCTCTGTCTGCCTGCTTCCTCCTGTGCTCCTCTGCAGCAATGTCCCAGATGAGAGGAAAGCCCATGTGATCTGGAAGCAGATCTTCCAGGTGACACCTTGCAGGTGAGCTCCATTTTGGGTTTGCTCTTTAAGCAACCAGGTGAGGAAACGAGGCCACTCAGGCTGTAAGGCTCACAGGGAAGCCAAGGGCTGGGCCAAGCTGAAGGCTCAGCTGCTAAATGCCCTTTCTGGCTCACAGTGGGCATTAAGTGGGCAGAAACATCTTGTCCCCTTCTCCAGAACACCAAGGGTTTGCGTGCTTTTTACACCAATCGCTTTTAATTACACTGCATAGTGAAAGGCCTCTCCGTGTGCCAGGACCCCCTGGCACAGCCACTCGGGGAGCTGGCTGGCCCATCAAGTCCTCAGTAGGTTTAGTGGTTCCCCCTCACCCTTCCCCCTTGCTTGGAAGCTCCTCCTGGTCAGTCCACATCATCCTTGCAGCCCTCAGCATCCTCACTTTGCAGAGACCTACTTCCTTCCATTTCTCTCTGCTCCTCCCCTCCTCCATGCCCGAGCTTTGCCAGCTCAGTCCCATGGGATTCCCACTTTGGCCTCCTGCAGCACCAGCTGGAGACAGGGTAAGAGTCATCGGTTAATAATTGTTCTAACCTCAATATAAATAGAAAAATACAACAAAACAAATAAATGACTAGCTAAGAGATCCAATCCGCCGGGATGCCTGCAATGTGCTAGTGCAGAGTTCAGAGAGTGCTTGGTCCAGTGCATGGTACTGTAGATATCCAGAAACCCATCCCAGCAGCCCAGCAGCCATGGAATCCTCTTGTGGCACCACAGTCCTGTGTGAGTGTCCCCCAGCCATGGTCAGCTCACCCATGGCTGCTGGCTCCCGGGGGCAGGCTGAATGGCAATGGTTGCTAATAGTCTGAGTTATTGTTGTTAAATGGTAAATCCATTCTCTTCTATGGGAGGAAGACGTGATTCACTGTTACTTTTTGTGGAGGAATTTCATTTTGCTACCTGGAGAGACAGAGAAAGGAAAATGGACTTAGCAAGCAAGACTTTTCTTTAAGTTTCAGGAACAAGGACTAACATCCATCTGGAGCTCTTGTCTAGCTCCACTTACAGGAGAAAATGGATTAACTCCTGGGTGATTCCTACAGCTGATCCCTAAGGGCAAACCTGAAGGCTGTGGAGACTGTCTCACTCCCCCCATCAGGAACTGCATCCACCATCCCTGAGACTCTGGTTGCTCCACTGCCTGCTCAGACTTGCCTGTATCCTTTAGAAGACACAGACACAGCTCATGGCCTGAACACTGGTTCCCCACCAGCCTCCAGACAAGTGGCAGACCAGGAGGAAAGCCAACAGCATGCCAGAGCAGGGATACATGGCCAGGTGCTGACCACTCAATGCTCAGGGCCCTGCTATGCAAGGAGGCACAAACAGCCACTAACCAAGTCCTGACATACTTCAGCAGCTGCTTTGCTGCCAAATCTGAAAGCAACAAGAAGCCCAAGCCTCCTGAGAAGCCAAAGATTTTTCTGGTTCCTTACCTAGGCCTTTCAGGAACCTATTGACTCCACTCTGCTCCCCACTGGGAAGTGTTTCCAGGTACTCCTGAGCCCGTACCTCAAACAGACCTGCAGAAAGAAGGAAGTCAACAACTGCTCTTTTGCTTCCCTATAAATAAAAGAAAGAATGCCCACCTGAAAGCATAGCTGCTTACCAAGACATTGTTGCACATGAGAGGGAACAACTCACCCCACCTTGTCCACCAGGTAAGCTTAGATCTGGGACAGGAGCTTTGGTCCATGTTTGTAGGGCCACCCTACTACCACCTCCTCCCCCAGCCCTGCAAGGCTGGCTGAAGTTTTGAACCTCACATGGGGAGAAACAAAACCTCTGTCCCTCTGCTATTAAGTCAGAAAGTGAGACTATCTGGGGAACTGTCACACAGGATTTACCACTCTGCCAAACCTCTTTTACACAGCCACCTATTCAAGTGTTCACTGCTCATTAGTACTGGGGAGGAAACTGCTATGCCAGCACTAAGCAGCAGTGTGGATGGGAAACTTCAGCACCAGTAGAGCGCTCAGGACTGAGGGTTAACTGCAGTGAAACAAAAGCAGCAGCTCTGGGAAGGAAATGAACAACCATATTTTCTACTAGCCAAAACAGGCACAGCCAATCCAGCCAGTTCTTCCTCTAGATATGCAAAGAGGACATGAGGGACTACAAGAATAAATATTGTTCCAGAAGCATACACCTTCAGTGACAGTCCTGATGAGAGTTCACCACAGAACAAAGAGGCACACACATGGAGGACACTGATTATGTCCCTTAGTGCAGCACTGAAGGGTGCCTGTAACCCCAATAAGAACCTACCAGATCACACACACAAAGCCCCTGTTCTCCAGCATCCAGTACCCATGCACTGTGCAAACACTACGTCTCACCACGCCCCTGTGAGGCAATGCACCCCCCTGGGAAGATAAGGAAAGAAAAAAATCCCCGAGTGACTTCTTGAAGGCTGCAGAGGGGTGTCTGAACAAACCATCAGCTGTGCTGCTGCTTCCCTACCACCTTCCTCCCAACGTCCCTGCACAGACACTGCAGCCTCCAGCCACGGTGCTGCGGACGGAGCCGGCGGTCGCTGAGCATCTCCCAGCTCTCACGGGAGCCACAGAGGAGTTTTCCTGACTGCAGAGCCCCTCACCTCTGACCCCCTGCTTCCGCAGCTCCCGCTCCTGAATAAAGCCCCCAAACATCTGTGTCTCCATGAAGACCTCCAGGAAGCGTCGGAGGCTCTTGGAGGAGACGGACTTGCGGAAAGCTTCGCGCTGCAGGGCTCGCTCCTCTCGCTCAGTGGGGGTCAGGAAGAGGGAGTAGTGACCCACAATCTCCACAAAGAAACGGACAAAGGCCTCGGACACCACCTCGTTCAAAGGGTTGGTCTCTAAGGAAAAAAGAAAGAGGCAGCGGTGAGGAGAGTGCTGTAAGGACATAGCAGGAAAGGCCCTGGGTACAAACCCCCTGGCTGAGCAGGGATCTAAGCCTGAGCGGAAAAGTCTGCTCAAGATAGACAGCATCCTAGGAAGTTCTTGCCATGGAAAAGGACCGGGCTGCTACTGTTTTGAAGGCCACCAAGCTTTGCCTTGCCTTCCCTGCAATCCCCTACAGAGAGTTGTCTCAGCCCAAGTTCCTGTGAGCCACATGGCCACGTTCCAGACTGCAGCTCTCCAAGTGTCCCTCAGAGGAGCCTGTATCACTCAAACAGCAGCAGAAAGGGGACTGTGGGATGCCCTGCCCCAAAAGGAGTACAGGTGCTCCCAGAAGCTATAATAGAAGGACAGAGCCAGGTAGGGATAAGTACTGTTTCTCTTCACACAAAGAGAATTGTGCCTGGTGCAATGGAATACTTAACACAGCTTCAACTGAAATCCTCACCTACCTCTAATTTCTGTGGTGTTAAATTCAATACAAGCCTAGTTCTCCCCAAAGAAACAACAGGAGAAAAAGGGCCAGGAAGAGATGTGGTTTCAAACTGAAAGGTACTGTGCTTTACCCTGCTTGCCATTGACAGGGCCCTCCTCCTTGTCGCTCGCCAGCTCATTCCTCTGCTCCAAGATGTGCTCTAGGGCAGCCTGCAGCTTGCGGGGCAGGATGGAGTCCTCATCTTCCATCTGCAAAAGAGAGCCACCTCCTCAGCACCTGGGGCTGGGACATAGCCAGCCCTCGCCCTTCTCCTCACCAACTCCTCTCCCATCCCCAGCAGGGAAGGGGGGGAGCACTGAAAATTAACTACGAGGAGAGGGAGCAATCTCAAGTAATACACTTGGCACTTTCCCAGCATCTCCCTCCCATTGCAGGGACCATCAAAGAAGCACGAGAGGAAACAGAAAGGGGGGTGTCTTGTCCCGAATATTCTGTTTTGCAGCAGTTTCAAGTGTCCTACCCCAGAGGCTACTGGTCGTGGCTCACCCAGGGCCTCACAGTCTGCCTGCCAGCCCTCCCACCCCCACAAAAGGGACAGAGCTGAACAATGCTGGCGTGCAGCCCGGAGAGCACAACACCCCCTGCTCCCCAGTGGTACTGCTACGGAGGCGTAGAGAGTTCCCGCAGACTGAGGAGCTGCTGGGGACTCTGTGCCAGCTCCCACCAGCCCTGGCTGAGGCTGCCTGATTTAGCTTTGATCTCTGAAAGAGAGGTGGCAAGGTAAAGTGTTTCCCTCTCACCCACACACTACTCCCTGCAGCAGGAGGTGCACTCATCCTGTCCTACCCGTGGGACCTGGGGCGTGGGTGAGACTGATGCAGCTTTGCACATCCATCTTTCTCCCTTCGTTTATCCCACTTTTCCTCTCCACGAAAAAGGGAAGTAAAAATCAGCAGACAATCTCATCTGCAGAGCAATACACAGGCTCCCGTGTACTGGCTTCCTACTTATGACCCATCTCCAGCGCAAGGAGCGAGGAATCACAAGCTCCTTGGACAGGAAGGGATTTGAAGAAATCACCGAGGCCTCTTCCTCACTCAGGGACAGGTATGAGACAGAACATGGCCAGACAGACACAGGCTGGAACAGCCCACACTGCTCCCCAGCAGACACTGCTGAGCTGAGGCTTTCCAGCTCTGCCCTCAGCCTTACAGACTGCCACTCAGAGGCACCTGCACTGCTCCAGTGCCACCACTTCTCCTTCTTCAAAAAGAAGAGAGGAAAAGAGAGATCATGCACAATGATTCAGTCCTCAACAGCTGTGGTTTGGGACTGTCGTATTATGTACATATGTACACAGCAACCCCTGTACCTGCCAACCACAAATCCTGCTCCAGTTTGTGTGGGCAGTAAACCAGTCAGCTGGTAAACCTGCAGGTCAGCAAACATGGATGGAGACCAGGTGTGGTGAAAGAAGGTGAGAGAAGATGAAGGATATGAAATTGCTCTGCTCACCTGTCTCAGAAACCGGTTATTTACAAGGTCAACGACGAGGACCTAGGAATAAGAGGGGATGAATAAAAAGGAGAAGTCATTATTTCCCTCATCAGAGTTTATCCTAATCTGTTTATCTTAATCTGTAAGTGCTCTGGAGGAAATACTTTGGCCCTGCCCCTGCTCTTCCCACCCACCAGCCACTGCAGCTGGAGCAGGCACCCAACATGAGCCAAGAGTGGAGCCCTTGTTGTGGCTTTCTAATGATATTGCCACAAACCACAGAACAGCTTGGACAGCAGCAGGATGAGCTCCAAGTCCAGCTCACCACTCCCCACTACCACGTCAGGGTCACAGCTCCACCTTTTATTGCTTGTGCATTGCACTGCTGTCCCCTGGATGGGCAGGGAGAGAAATGCCTCTCTGACTACATTCAGCCTCGTGTGTTCACCCTTGTGCACCGTGAATCTGGTTCTTAATTATTTATTCCTTTCATTACACACCTCTGTTAATTAGAGGTGGAGTTCTCCCGGCCAATTCGTAGCAATCATACTTCAAGCCTGGCAGACTTTGTGCTTTGTTCCCAGCCAGCACTATGCAGAAACTTCAACAACATCATCATCTACCCACAGCAGCCCCAGGTTGGGAGTTCCCAGCCCCCCTGCCTTCCCAAGCTGCAGACAAGGCAGCGGGCAACCTTCTGCTTTCCCAGGGCATGTCTGCCTCCTCCCTCACCCCACGCTTGCAGGAGACAGAGGATGAGACCTCAGCTCCTTCACGCCACTAGCTGCCAAGGCAGGTTCTCAGGAACAGCCCTTCTGTGACAGAAGACAACTTGGCAGAGCCACGGTGTGGGTGCAGGGCTCACCTCCTCCACGGGGAGCTCCTTCAGGCGTGGCAGGGAGCTGGAGAGCAGGCCGATGAGGAAGGGGGTGGGTGAGCACACGATGTCAATCATGGAAGGTGGCAAGACAGGGATGTAGGTGTGCTGCCAGGTGAAGGGGTACAGGAGGGCCACTGTGGCATGGCAACACTTTGAGAGAGTGCTGGAAGATGAAACGCAACCAAGAGCAATGTGGTCAGTCAGGAGATAAGTAGTGCTCCTTGGAAATCAGGGCTCTTCCAATCATTCCCCAGCTGAGCTCCACAATTATTAGGGGCTTTCCCAGATTTCTGACCCCATTTTTCAGGTTTGGGGGTGATGACTGGAGACAGGAGCCCAGGTTACAAGAGACAATCCTGACCCACGTGCATGTGACAAGAGATGGGTCCTACTGATTCCAGGACCTGCTCCTCCAGGGCCCTGAGGGGAAATACGACATAGACATAAGGTTTTCTATGCCACTGCCTTGCATTAGATAATGAGTTCATTCTCTTACAACGTACCTCTGTGGCTCTTCCCATGGGAAAGCCACAGCTCTGAATGCACAGAAGCTATACTGACCAGCACAGACAGTACACAGCAGTGGGGTACAGAACATGGCTCCACCACTACAGCAGCCACCAGCTGGGCTGTACCGTGGGCCACTTACCTGCTGGTCATAGTCTTGGCCTTGTTGATGCAGCTGGATGACCTGCCTGGACCCCTTGACAAAGCCCCAGGCACAACCTGAAGCCACAAGGTCTCCAGGTATTTCTGCAGATTGTTCCAGCCATGGCCCAGCCTTGCCCTGTGGCTTGCTACCTCTGCAGCAATGCTTTGCCTTTGGGCAACCATTAGCAGGAGCAATCATGTGCCAGTGGTGGGCTTTTCCATTGGTCTCACTCATACTGATAACTCCTATCAGGCATGTCAGAACATGGAGGAAGGAGAAAGGCAGCAGTTTTCATCCAGAGACTATTCAGGCACCAAGCAGCCTGTGGAGCCTGCCAAGTCTACTTAGAATCATGGGAGGGTGAAATCCCTGGAAGGGAGCACACAGCCAGCCACTCTGGGATGCTGCCCACAGCTCACAGGATCACAGCCTTCCTTCTACCCTTTTCAGATGCCATCAGCAGCTCTGCTGCAAGTGTCTTTGCTGACAACTTCCAAGAGGGTCCATACAGAAATCCCTATCAGCTCTCTGGCAGGAGTTGGGCAGGGGCTGCAGGTTGACACAGCAGAACTTGCTGCAGGGCACCAGTTACTCATCAGTTCTGGGTCTGGAAGCATTTGTAATGCCTCAGGAGAGGGGGAAAGCTTACCACTATAAACCTTGTATATAACATCATTTTGTTTTACTAACATCCAGGTCTTGAAAGCTAGGAGGAGGGGAAGGAGGCTGGTGTGGCCAGAGGAGTCACGTCACAGAGGAAGGGTGCCCAGCTGGCTCCTGTTAAACTCCACGGGGGAATTTACACTCAGCAATCCGGATCTGGCAGCTTATTGCTGACTTGTGAAGGAAGAGGTTTGACTCAAGCTTGCTCTGAAAAGCGAAGCTTGCTTTCCTTCCCCTCCCCACCCCTGGCTCCAGCTAAGAGTTGAGGATTGGAATCCTTGTGCTGCAAGGCTGACACATGCTGAGCAGTGTGTGGTGACTGGGCTACAGCTGGCTGGCTTTCACCAGGTAAGTTCTGTTTAGCAGAACACAATTATGGTTGCTTAGGACATCAGTGTGACCACATGAAGAAATCAGGTAGAAAACATTTTTAAACACATGATGCTTTTTGAAGACAAGTAAAGCCCATGAGATATGCTGGAATCTGTTTAACCTAAGACTTTACCTAGGGCTGTAACAAGTAGGGAACAGCAGTAAACCTTGACAAGGAGGGTCTTAAGAGTATCCCACTCCCTCCTCACTCCCACATTCACTCCTGCTGGCTGCTCCTCTGTTGCTGCTCTCAAGCTGTGCCTGCCCTCAAAAGCTAACCTATGTCTTGCAGTGTCTACCACACGTGCAAGGTAGAGAATGAATCTGAGAGAAACAAAATGAAAACAATAAGAAAGTACAGAGCTAGTATGAAACCAGAAAGTTTACCCAAAACCCCCCCCAACACACATGCAGAAAAAGAACAGTATCAAAGTAGATCATTTTTCTTGTATCCATCATACAATCCAGTCTTGAAAGAAACTACAACAAAAATAAATGTGCCATCTCAGAAGTGCACTCTAAGTTGAAAAGATCCTTTAAAAACTGTCTCCTTCAAGGTGGTGTTACTGGTAGATCCATACATTTCACACTATGTTAGTATGTGCAAAAGCAGGGGCTTCTCTTCCTCTCCATTAACACAGAGCATATTTTCCACTCCTCAGTTTCTGACTGATAATAGCCCCAGTAACAACAACATCATCATCATCATGGTGAAAGCTGAAAGAACTCCTTTCATCACCTGTACGCAGCACCGTGGCATTGCTCTTAAGACCACCATCAATGGACTTCCTCTTCTTTGAAGAGAGACTGAAGGTGGAAGTTTCATCTTTGTGAGAAATCCTGAACCTTGAAGGCACACCCAACTTTCCTGCCTAAAGGTGGAAACTGCCTTTATAGAAAGCATTTGAAAACTGAGGGAAAGGATCTCTATGATTCCAGGTAGCTCCACAGAGGAGCAGTGAGCAGCTGAGTACACAGTTATTTATGGCATAGTGAGATATTACAACATGCTGTCTCCTGCTGTATTTATGGTGGCTTGTCCTTCCCTCAAGCCTGCTCTCAAGTCCCAGTGAGCACACATGGTACGTGAGAGATTAAGTGGGAGGAAAGATGGCTCAGGTCCAGTTAGAGGAAGTCACAGACAGAGCTGTTTAAGTCTGAAATTGTATGCACCATGCAGTGGGAAGTAAGAAAGCTTCCCATTCTGCCTTTCCATCTGTGAATGCCTCATCATCTCCAGGATAAATCCTAGTGATCTCTGTAGGAAGACGTTTCCAGGGAACAGTACTGATAGGGTTGAGGTCTGTGAGCCTCCTCTGAAGGCACATCATTCTGCCATACTGGAGATGGACACAGAGGAAGTAACACTGAGGTGTCTCTTCTGCATGTGATCCAGTCAGACTTCTGCAAATAATGTCAGGGAGCTGCAGCAGAACCTTGGTCCTTTGGAATGACTCAAGCCTAAGGTCCCTCCTTCTCTCAAATGCAGCATGCAACAAACACTAAGAGACTGCTGATTCACACCGTGGCTGCTGAACCTTGCAAAATAATCCAGTATGATAAATTTATTATACACCACCTGTGTTACCATGTGCTCTTCACCCAGCAGCAATGGTGGAAGGGCCCAAACTACACCTCAGCTGTAATACAGCAGATACACCTCTGTTGAGAAGGTGAAACTGGACACGGAAGTTCTGGGCATGCCTCTGTGAGATGTGTAGAGAATTAACCACAGTTGCCATGCACAACACAACCAGAACAGTTCAATGCTCTCTCAAAGCACTATTTATTTCAGCATCAGTCAGTCCTTTGAGAGTTCTTATGCCAAAGAGGCAGACAATGCCTTTGGGGTAGCTACAGCCAGTGTCCCTGCTGAAATCCTAATATCCCAGGACATACATGCCATAACCATGATAATGACTTCTGCCACTGGAATAACACTGACCCAGGGTGTTGTGTTTTGCTTGGAGCACTCCAGATGCCACTAGGAATGAAGAGATCTACCCAGTGTGACTGCAGTGTGCTCTGGGGAGTGCCAGGCACCACCTTCAGGCCACAGAATTTCAATGCCAGTTGTTCAAACGGGACACAGATACCTCTTTCTAAAGCTTTTGGTTTCAACAGCTAATCCTTAAAATACTGCAGGTCTTCAACATACACTTTCAAGATCCCAAGCACATTTTAATGGGTTCATTCAGCTTCCTCCAGGGAGCACGGCTGAGCTGCACCTTTGATGTCACTTGCACAGGAGCTTGCAGGAGAGACCAAGATATTGCCAGTATAGAAGATAAAAACTTGAAGGGCTGATTTGGATACAGGCTGACACACAGATCTCTCTGGCTGAGCACTCCCTTGGCCAGAGTAATGATGTTGCAGCAATTTGTGACATTTGTTTGCTTCAACAGCAGGCCTTCCCACCACACAGCATTCTATGCAAAAACCTATCACTGTCACACAGCTGCTGCTTTGTGGTAGTCACCTTGAACAGAGGTTTCCAACACAGAACCTCCATACAGAGTCTGCAAATACTTAGAAAGCATTCTTTGCCTGGCAAAACTTGCTCCAAAACTACCCTGGCTTGCTCTAAAAAGACACCTTGCAAACTTGCAACAGCTTCCATGGAAGGATACTGGCTGCTCAGATTGGTTGCTTCACTCCCAGACTCTGAACTGAACTACGGGGTTTCCAGCTTTCTGCTCCAAAGGCAAGCACCTACACTAAAAAGCTCATCAAACTGAATCCCTCTTTGGGTTTAGGATACTTCATGATTTCTGAAAAACACTATTGAACCAACCAGACTTTTGGAGTTTATTGCCAGGAAGTCCTTTGCTCTATGCATAAACCAAACTGCTGAAAATACGCTGGCATTTGGCAACTTAGCATCATAGAGTGGTTTGGGTTGGAAGGGACCTTAAGCATCATCTATTTCCAACCCCTCTGCCATGGGCAGGAACACCTCCCACTAGACCAGGTTGCTCAAATACCCATCCAGCCTGGCCTTGAAAACTTCCAAGGGGGCGGGCAACCTGTGCCAGTGTCTCATCACCCTCATAGAAAATAATTTCCTCCTAATATCTAATCTAAATCTCACCAACTTCAAGTTTTAAACCACTGTCCCTTGTCCTCTTGCTACAACTTAACATGGTTTGATAACATGATGGTTTTTTGCTTTTACAAACTCCCTCGGATTTCTGACACTGGGTTACATCTGGATTTACTTATGATGGATCACAGATCTGTTTTACAACAAAACAGACAAAGGAGCTTCCAAATTTTGCCCTGTGACTTCAGGCAGCATTGCTGCAACTCCCACCTCCCACCACTGTGGCAGATTGGTGGGGTTGCAGGCAAAGCAGCAAGTGCTACGGTGCTCTGAAGAAACAACAATTTTATCTGACACATTAACTTCATCCTTAGGCTTCTTCTTCTCCCTAACAACAATACAAAATGGAGAAATCTGGGAGGCTGGGATTTGCAGTGCAAGATCAAACTATTTTTGTTGCACATGGAAAAGGCTTCTTTTTGATGATTAATTACCTTTCCTGAGGATGACCACATTGCAAGTGCCTGCTCTAATTCTTTCAGATCTGCCTTTGATAACAATGCCTACTCTGTGCTGTTGACACAGCTGCAGTTTCTGGCAGGGACAGAGGCAATTGCTCAAATTGGTCAGATCCACAACAGACTTTTAAGGAGACCTGGAAAAAGGGTGCCTTGATTTTAAGCTCATGTTAAGTTTTCCTGATTTAAAAAGTCCTCTAAAACATGGCCCCTCAGGCCAGTAAAAACTGCCCAGCTCTGGGCACCTTGTAAAATCAGGACACTTCTACCTGGAGGAGACCTTTTAAAACATTGGTCTTCAGTGCCTTGAACTGTGTGCCAGGCAGCAACACAAAAGCAGCTCTGCTGTTGCAATGCATAATCTGTGCCATGGCCTCTACTGCCCCAGGGCTAAATCTTGCAGTGAAGGAAAAGAAAAAAAAAAGATAGAGAAGACTGCACAGATCAACATGGCTTTTAAAAAAAGTAATTTTCCAGGGTTGCGAGGCAATGTGTACGCCAGTTTCCATAGCAACAGATAAGGAAAAAAATCCACCTAAAATCGAACTAACCAAATTCTTTCCTTTTCTGCTGCCAGGCTCTGGATTGACAAGTCTTTAGAAAACACTCCATGTTCATTCTAAAGATGGAAAAGACGAAGTATTTCACTTGCTGTACACTTGTTAGATGCATTTCTTGGCTCAGCTTGAAAACATTTCACAGTTCACACAGTATTTAGCAAGTGACCTTTCAGCTTTCTTTTCCCACAGACAGATTTTATAGTAATAAAAAATTGAAATAAATTGCATATATCATTTTCGCTGTCACTCACACCCAGAAACACCTTTGCACACACATACAGACAGTTATTGATAGTGCCCACATGAAGAACTGCAAAGAGGAAGGATATATGTAATTTATTATGCATCTTTCACAGTGTCACCTGCACTCTCCCCGTTAATCCATCTCAGCTGGATTATTTCTAGCATTCCTAACCTCTGAGCAGTTTCCAACAGCTGCTTTTATCATTTGCTTTTTTTTTTCTTTTCTTAAGCTGTTGCCAAGAAGTATTTCTTTTCTTTCCTCTGAAATTGGCATTTTCACCCCTGAAGTAAATATTTCTTAATATTAATTTAGTTCAACATATTCTTGGTCCCAGGAAGAGTTAATTTGGACAGAAGATCCTGTATCCATACCATCAGCTTTCCACCAACAATTAGATGATATTGTTTACCTTACAAAAGTTTCACCAATCCAGTGCACTCACACCACTAGACTGGATTAAAATACAATAGTTTTATGTAGTTTCGAGGGTTATTTTCTTTGTTTTCTGTTTTTCAAACCTTTACAGTCCCCCTTGGGGCAATATTCAAGTTTCTTCTCCACAAAAATGAGTGGCAGGGCCACTTTGTTACAGGAAAAGAAAGACTCCCCTGAAACTGCTCAGAGCAATGTCTTCTCAGAAAGATTAGATACTGAAACTCTTGTAGAGAGCTGGCAAATCTATGGTAAATATTTGAATCTGAGCCCTGTAGCCTAACAGACCCTGGGTCTTTAAAACGTGAGTTCTTTTTTTCACACAAGCAAGTTGTTTTTGGACTTGCTGATCTGAAAGATCTTTTCCCCCAAAGCAATTCTATTATTCTATTTAGAGATTCTAGAAACTATGATTCCACAGCTCTCTCCTATTCTCTTATACAGGCCTTGGCAGCTGGACTCATTCCTAAGGACCCTGGATACACCGAACAAAAGATACACGGGGAAAAAATCCCACTAAAATCCATGCAAGTGTTTTTAATTAGAGATACTCTGTAAGACACACCATGCCCAGAAAACACAGTGATGGAAAGACGTGATATGGAAAGATCTGGTAAATAAAGATTTATCTGAAGTGACACCTTTTAAAAAAAAAAACAACCAACAAACCAGTTCCCTACCATTTATTTTAACCACCCAACCCTCATGTAGAGATTACACAGTGTCATCTGTGTCCTTAATAGATTTTCTCAAAATGTATAATTTGTCCTACAGAGGAAGAGCAAAACCTTTGAAAACAGTCTGTCATCATAAATTACCACATATATCATATATGCCACCTAGAAATACAGTGTTTGGATGAAATCTTTCATTTGCTATGCAAATCTAAATGCTCTGCATGGAATGTGTAGCTTAAGTATCCCACATACTTATATACCATACATGTAATGAATCTATGACTGTAGAGAGGCAAACCTTCCCTTTTTTAATCAAGAGAAAAATTGTCAAGCATCCTGTGCTGCTTGGATGCTGCAACTTCCTTCTCTCCAGCCCATTCCTGTGATCAGACTGCCAGAGCTTTGCCTGCAAGGAGCCCCAGATCCCTGCAGGACAAATTTTTACCTCTGCTTTTGTGTTGAAGGGGCCTCCCCATCCTTTGCCCCAGAGCTGCAGCCTGCTGGCTGGAAGTTGTGAAAACAGACAGCTTAGGGGCACTGTGCACTCCTGAAACCTGAGCAAGAGCTCCAAAGTGTCATTACTCATCCAGGCAGCTTTTCTTTCCCCAGCCTTGGCTAACTCTCCTCCCTGAATCCTCAAGTGCTTCAAGGGCTGGAGAGCTGCCAGCCACCAGCTGCACAAGATCTTAAAGAAACCTGGGCCCATTTTCATACTTTAGGGGTGCAAGCAAAAAAATACCCCCCCTCTGTAACCATAAATTGAACAGATTCAAAATAGAAAAGGATCCTCTGTCTCATTCCCCCTCACTGTATCCTTTACTTGCATCTCTCACAATTAAAAATCTTAAGAACCAATATTAAAATAGAGGATGATGATTTAGGAAGATTTTGTGGCATCAGGTAACAACCCAGAAGGGATGGTCATCTCTGCCTGAGGCTTGATCCTTGGAAAATCCAGCACAGCCCAGTGGGGAACACTGCAGCACCAGGGAGCAAAAGGAGATTTCATTTATTTAACACCAGGCCTCCACTGTAAAACCGTGTAGAGGAAAGGGAATTTGGGTCTCCCTGGGGACGAGATGCTTTTTGCAAGCTGCGAAGCAAAAATACAGTGTATGGCCTGGGAAGCACAGCCCTACTCACACCAGAAAGGAAGCTGGAAAGGAGCAGAATTAAAACCGAACAAAGCAGAGAGAACAGCCAACGCAGTCTTCTCAGCCCTCCTTCCTTCCTTCCTTGGCAATATCTTGTTTAAGGAAATGCAAGAGGGTACCTGAGCTTGTCTGCGATGAAGATCACCCTCCTCTCCAGAAGCAGGGAGGCGAAGACTCTGCTCAGGTGCCTCACGCTGAGGGATGTGAACAAGGACTCAAAATCAACATGCTCGAGCCTGGAGTCGAGCGGCCGCCGCAGCTCAATGAGCTGTTGGAGAGAGAAAGACCACAGGTCAGCTCTTGCCATCCACACACCCTGCTGCCCGCAGGGACACCTAACAAGCATTACCAGCTGTGCTGTGAGTGTTGCACAGCACTAAGCCCTCAAACAGTCTTTCCTTGTGTTGCTTCCCACAAATCCTTCCTCCAGGCAAAGCTGAAGATGATCCAGAGTCTACTCCAATTGGCACAGCATGAGACCAGCCACAAGGTTTACCCACTGGACTGAAGACAGGGAGATCTTCATAAGGAGGAAAACTAGTGTCCAGCTACAAGTGGTTTCCAAGCTTTCTTGCATTCAGGCAGCAGCATGGCTCAGAACCTTTCAGCTTTGCATTCTTATTTTTACAATTACAATTTACGTTTTGTTTTTTTTTTTACAGCAAGAATTTGGATGCCTAACCTACTGACTACAATTTTTTTATCAATTACAGAAAAGAGCAGCCTGTGGGCATTTTTCTTTGTTCTTATCTACTTAAATAATTCCTATCACAGGACCTTATGAGTTTATACTCCTCGTATCAAGACAGATACTTATCTGAATTGTTCTTGAAAGCCTTCAACACCACGCATTTCATAAATCCCACAAGAAAACTACTCGAGTTCTGAACTCCCCTTAGCAACACCAAGCCTGTAGATGAAGTATGTCTCTAGCAAATAACTTCAACTACTTGTTGTTTTAGTCTCAGCATACACTCAGAGCAACTGGCCATCTTCCTCTCTGTAAGAACTTCTTGTTCTTACAGTGTACCCTGGAACTTCATGTGTCTTCCTTTGTTTTCTATACTCAGAAAACAATTTTCTCAAGCTTTGCCTCTATTTTCTAAACCACTTAGTAAGTGGAACTGCTCCTCCGGATGTTTCTCCTGCTTTTGCATTTTTTGGAAAATAATACTCTTTAGCAAATTTCCACCAATACTGGGAAGCAGAAAAATCACTTTTATTTAGTATTCATCCCTTATTTATTATTTTTTTCCAGTTTGTCTAAAAACTGTTAACTTCTACTCACTTTATGGCCCATTATACTACCTGATCCTTCTCTGAAGTACTACTGTTCACTCAGTTACTTATGTGTTGTATTAGACTACTCATTTCTTCTTCCCAGCATTTTGCTCTTGTCCATATTAAATTTCAGACCAATCCTTCAATTTACCAAGATCATTTTGAATTTTAATCCTTTACTCTCCCAAGTGCCTACAACCCATTCCAATGCTGTCATCTACACACTGTGTAAATGAGGGGTTTATGCCATCAACCAGATAATTCATGAACATTAAGGATCTTAGAACCAAAACAGTCAAAACCTTCTCACAGCTTTACAGTACACCACTGGGATTCTGCTCCTCAAGGTTTTCAACCATCTATGTACATGCTCTGCAGTAATTTAATTTAGTCTGGACTGTTTCCAGTTTGGTTGAGGAGAGTGCCATCATGTTTAGACAAAATCTCTCTACTTGCTCACTTTTCTCTCTCACATTCAAGGCATACCATGCCCAACAGGAAGATTGGCCAAGACTATGTTCACTTTGGCTCCTTCCACCCTCCCAAAATCCTTCAATGCTACACACAAAAGCTGTGCACTCTTAAAACCCTCCCTGTGTCCTCATACCAGATTGTGATGCAAAACCCACCTTCACTTACACACTGTAAATATTCCATTCTAAAAGGCTGCAGTACCACCCCTGTGTGGCTTCAGGTATTTTTTGACCAGAACTCTAACTCTTTGCCTAGTCTCACAGATAGAGTGGTTCTGTATTAAGGATGCTGGAAAACATGTTATGAATCCTGTCTTCAGGAAGTTAAGTGTGGGGGGCCTCGAGAAGATCCAAGGCCATGTGTTGTGTAGCACAGGGCCTGCCAGTCTGTGCCACTTGGACTCAAGGCCAGTGTCCTGTCTCTTTTTTCCATATTGGCATGGCTGTGTCCTTACATTCATTTTTAACATGACTTCCCTTTTGCTTCTGGGGCCATTGAAGTTTCTGTGCCATCCCCCTCAGTCCCACATTTTATCCCCTTAGTTTCCCCACACAGTTGTTAGCAATCTGCCCCTGAAGATCCTCAGTGCTATGTCACAGTCCCAACCCCCAGTCACCAGTCCTGCACCATTTGCTGGCCTAAGTCTCCCTCTCCCTAGGGTGGTGTCTTTACCTCTGTTCCTGAGCCTGGCAAGAAGTTCTTGACTGTAATGGTCCGGCCCAAAGCTGGGAAAGGTGCCTCCATTACACTCCTCATGAGAGGCTGCACCAAGGCAGGGGAAATGCCCCGTCTCTTCTCTACCTCATCCAAGATCTGAAAATAGAAACATGAAGACACAAAAACATAGAAATCAGGGGGAAGATGGGCCAGCAACTACATACTCTCCTTAACCTAGCATCTACATGGAGCCTTGAATCATAAAGAACAAGGCCAAAGGTGCAATGGAAGACCCTTCATTCAGTAAGAGAAACCCAGCTCCAGTGAGGTCAATGAAAATCTTCCCATTTGCAAACTCCCTACCACCCTTGGAGTCAGGACTCCACCTTTAGTATCTCTCTGCTTGTGTTCTGGTACTTCTGCTGAAGGAAAAAGGCAATAGCTGACAGTCTAGTCTTCCTTTTAATTATGTTTTTCCTAGGTTCTGGAATTAGCATGCAGTTGCCTTCCCAACACCATTGCAGGCTCTTTCTTCAGTCATCAGCTTCCCTGATCCCCACATTCTTGTGATGCTGACTTCACCTTCCAGTCCCATTTGGCCTACAGCACAAAATCTCTCTCTCTTCCCCCTCACCTTAGAGAAGAGATTGAAGCATCCAAGACGACTCACAATGCAGTAAACTTCTGGAAGACGCTTCCCTTTCCCACTGGGCTTTCAAGACAAATGCAAATACAAACACACACAAAAAAGAAAATGTTGGAGTTATAACTACTGCAGAGACAGTGACCAGTCACTTAGTTCTGCAGCTCAGAAACCAGCACACATGTGACAGAATGCTGCTGATGACAATACCTTAAGTCTGGCTCAAACTTTGGTATGCTAGAAACAGTGGGGAGAAATGGCTACATTCACATTATGAAACCAACCTTCCTAAGTCAAATCACTAGGGCAGGGCAGACTGCTCTATAGAGACAACTCTGAGCCTACAGGACCAACAGAGGTTTAGACAACTGTTGTTTAGTAGCTACCTGAACCTAAGGGAGATAAACCCTATCTTCAGCTTAGTGGTGAAACAACAGCCCATGGAAACAAATGTTGAAGCAGTGGTGTAAGGAAAAAGTAAAAAAGCTATATTTGGAATGGAGAATGGTACTCAGATAGCAACTTAGGCACAGAGGAGAGCAGAGCTGCTCTGCTGCTGCTCTGTTTTTCTACAGTGAAAGAGAAGAGCAGCAGCTTTGAGGTTTCCAGAACGGGTGCCAGTAACACCAATGCCACAGAAGGTTGCATCTCTAGGAAAAAATAGGGATAATTACCAGCAGCCTCCTACAGTATCCAAATCGCCTGCTTCCATCTTCCCCCGTCAGGACAAATGAGAAGGTTTCACTGCAGAAAGAGACACCAGAGTGACAAGGTAACCATCACCCACATCAAAGTCTCTGACATACAAACCAAATAAACCCAAAATATTTTTGTATTTCCAATACACCTTTCTCAGAGTTCTGCCCAATTATCTACTGTAACAGCTTTCATATTTAATTAGCTTGATGTATAAATCTCTTTCACGTGAATCAGGACACAGAGTAGAGTACTTACCTGGCAAATTGATGGATGGGTGCCCAGTCCTTTGCATCAGGGAAGCAAAACTGGGGAATAGCTTTCAACTGATCTTCTGCCTCGCGCATGAATTTGAAGGAGCGCTCAAGCTAGCAGAACAGAGAGAAGGAATGTTTCCAGTTATTCATGTGGGGATAGAGTGACTTCAAATATTTTTCCTGTGACAAATGAAGAGGTGATGGCAGAGGCTAAGCCTCTGCCTGGAAGATATTAAAATTTCTGTGATTCTGGCTCACCTATTCTTTAGATATCTCAAAGTAACTCTGTGCCCCCAATTCCACCAAGCCCTGCATCTGCAACACCTGCCCCTGCTATGCTGTGCCTCTAATCTGGGAGCAAGTGATGAGAGAACCAAAGTCTGAGGGCACTTCTGGTTACATTCCATTTACAAACACTGGCTCTGTGTTTCTCCCAGTCATTATTCCACGTTTTGAGCTGGACTATTGGTGAAAACTGTGCTGTTGCTTTAAGAACACGTGTTTTTTTTCCAGGTGTCAGTTTTCTTAAAGAGAAAGCAGAGGCAAAGAGAATAGCTACAAAGAAATCATAGCTAAGTGCAGCAACAGATCTAAATCAGCTGCTCTTTCAGTAGTGAGGAATACCATGACAGTTCTCAGTGGGTGACTGCAGCCCCTTTATCTCCAGTCTCACTGAACACTGACACAGCAGAGAAACTACTGACACAGTGCGCAATCAAGAAAGAAGCTGTGGCAAGCGCACCGCGCAACCTGAGACACGTCAGCCAGGCACCACACCTTCAATGGGAACTGCTGGGTAACCTCGGGGACGTAGGCAGCCCCAGCCTGCTTCTTGTGCAGTGACACCACGACAAAGTACTCAAACAGCTGCCTCTCTTGATACTCGATCAAGTCTCGTTCCAAGGTTTGGTACCGCGGGGTTTGCTTCAGGCGGGATTTCACGTGCACCAGGCGCTGGCTGTGAGCTACAAAGGAAAAGATCAGAGATTGTGGCTTGGCCTGGCTCTCTGCACAGAGCAGCAACAGTGCTTTGCAAAGACTCACAGATGGACTCGAAACCACCTCACTGCCTTTTCTTTGTCAGTCGCTGAGTAAGAGGTGGGAACCATTTGAAAGCTGCACTATAAATATCAACAGAGATGGGATGTAATCTTGTGCCATCACCCTGAAGAGTTTTGGCAGCAGCAGGAGTTCATTGGGTAGTTTTTTACAGCTGAAGGCATCCATGTGAAACATGGTGTAGCAACCAATGTAGTCTGGGCGTTTATCCTAGCATTCATTGATGCATTCTGAAAGCTGACATTATTAGGTGATCGATAACCTTTGCTCAGAGGACACTCTGGGTAGCGATCCCCGTGGCTTTACAGGACCAGAACTTGGGCCAGGCTAGGGTTACACTGGCTAAATAATGCTGAGGACTCCCAGCTTCAGTAGTGCAGGCCAAGAACAAAAAACTGTGAAAAGTGGGGCACATGAATAAAGCTGGCTCATGCCAGTCCTTCCTGTGCCTAAAACTAATCTCTCAGGACTGTGTTTCTACAAGTTAACCCAATACAATAGGAAAAGAAAAACTGCCAAGCAAGCTCTAACTGCAACACACATGAACCGTGGGACAATAAACATTCCAGCATGGAAAGTAATGAAAAGCTGCCTGCTGAGAAGAGACCAGATGAGATTCCCGAAGACCAGCCCCCTGCTTTGTTTTACAGTTGCATCCCAAATTAAATCTACATGATGTCTCCCTTACTCCTGCTACAAAAGAAAGAAAGAATTAACTACAAGAAGAGACTACAGCACATTCTTACAACTGTACTGTTTGCGAACACGGGTGGCAATGCAATGTTTTGACAGGAACAATAACCACAGGGATACAGCAGGAACTCCAAATACATAAGATGTCTGCTTGGGAGACAAGGTTTCCTGAGAGATGGTATATACTTTAGGACAGACTCTTGACCTTTTGTCTAGTAAAGCTTTGTCACTCATGGACTATGCCAGACAATGTAATTTAATGCAATCTTGAGCTACATCTTAAATCAGGGAGTGTAACAATCCCTGGACAGTTAAAGCCCTGAAAAGATGGCTTAGATTCCTTTCTCACATCACCTATTATGCTATTTGCTCTAAGGCTATAATTCTTCAAAAGTTTTCAGAAGTGGTTCCTGTTTTACCAGGGACTTCAAAAGAAGGAGTGTCACAGCAATGCTGAGTGCTTCTGAAAAGCTCACTCAAGCTCTGCATTACTTATATTCTGTGTCACCTATTAAAGATACCAGGATTATACTGCTGTCACCACGGCAGAGTTTGTCTGTCAGCATTTTTCCTTCCCAAGGGTCAGCACTTATGGCTCTGACAGTCTAATGACTGCTCTCTGATTTTTTACCATGTTTCAGACGATGTACAGTGACTTGTTAAGCAGAGGTAACTGTCTGTTCTGTTTGGTCTGTTAAGTAAAACATACAAAATCAGATGTTTCAGATAAAAGAAACTTCCTAAATTATCTCACCTTCTTATTTAAAAATAGGAAACTTGGAAGTTTAACAAGGCTTAGAGCAAAATACAGGTGAAGCTAGAGCAAAAACCAAGTGCCAGAGCTCTTGTTCATAGTTATGTAGATTTGTACACTCACTCAGACACAGGTATGGCTCTAGATATTGTTCAGAGCCCAGTGCTGTTGGATTTGAGGTGACTGTGTGTGATTTCCACCATCCCCTGTATAGGCAGTTCCTAGCTGCACATACAGATGCTACAGAGAAATCAAGCACATGATTCACTGTGATAACCAGTAGTAAACAAAGAGTTTGAGTCTTTCTGGCCACATCTACACTGCCTTTTTCAGCTACATCTGAACATGGACTATAGTCACAACATCATGTTTCAAGAAAGTTGTGAATGGTGCAGACCTGGGTGCAAACTCTCTCTCCCAGTCTCCAGGCCAGCTTGAGAACCTGTCAAAAGTAGGTGATGGCAGCCACTTTCAGCTTAATATTGCTAGCACAGGAGTACAGATAGAAGATTTCCCAGTGCAGATGAGAGTAAGAGCACACTGTAGTTTCTGTGTGGGAAGCTGTGCTCACAAGAAGGAACTCAGCCTGAGATTTCTGTTCTAAAAACCTGAAGGAAGGTAAGGATGAACATTCCTAAGCACAGCACACATTGGTTCATACAGAGTGGGAACTGCTGCCTATGCAAGGCTTTTCAGCTTGGGAACTGACCTGATACCCAGATCAGGTGTGCATGTGAGTATGAAAACTTTGGAATCAGAGGAAATTTCCCTCTTGCATTCTAACTCTGCCAGGACTTTGAACTTGCATTATAAACTCCCAAGAGGTTGTAATGTCAGCTAACTACCAGCACAGCAAGGTTTCAGAAGAGTATTGTGGAGACTCTACTGGAGTGAAGCAGCACTTTATCCAAACCCTTTATCCAAACTCAGCCAGTGTTGAAGAGTCTAACTAGCAATAAATCATATAGTGCAACTCTGTTCTCCTAGCTAGCCAATCTAAGGGTAGCTAAGGGTTTTTTCTTCCTTGGTAAGTATGTAGTAGGGTTTCACAGTGACTTTTCTGTTGTATTGAGATCTTTGTTTTCTCATTGTGTTCTCAGTGGAAACAAGCTCCTTCTTCAAAAGCAGAATGCATAAGAGAAATTTTGACCCAGGATCTCAGGGCACTGTTTCTCAGGAACCATCTTCTCTCTTCACACATGTCCTTACCTTTCAGCTTCTCTTCAGTATCACTGTCTGATTCACTGTTTTCATCTGTAACTAGGAAAAAAGGAAGGGGAAGATGAATTAAGTAAAGCCTTTTTTATAACTGTGCATTTCTTATCACTGGCATGAGAAAGCCAGGTCTGGAAGCTATTCTATAAATAGAATAAACAATAACAAGTAATTGTGGGGAACAAATAGAGCTGGTGGTCAACTTTGGTTGGAAATTAGGGTGTTCTGGAAAAAAATACTGTGTTGAAAAGTTTTTATTTAAAGTTTTATAGAGAGGAAATGTTTAGAAGCAACTGCTCTGAAGTACCTGAATGATTCTGGCAAGTTATTACTAAACAGTGGGAGGCTGGAAGTCCCAATCTTGCTATGGTGGAGATGGTCTTATGGTCAAGACTAGAAAGCTTGAATCCCAGTTGAGGGGCTATACTGAGATGCTGAAGGGACCAGGACTGTTTAGAAAGCTTGAATCCCAGTTGAGGGGCTATACTGAGATGCTGAAGGGACCAGGACTGTTTCAAAATCTTCTGGCTTTCACTGGACAGTTCACTAAAGTGACACATTCCCTCAAAATATTTTGATCTCAACAAATCACTTTGGACAGAACATTCCTCTGCAAAGCTTCTAGCCTGTTCCAGAAAAAAACATCAAAAAGTGTGTGGGGAGGGCAGATTTTTGGTGTGACCTTTAAGGTTATCATGTAAAGCCCTGGAATGACAATGAAGCAAGAAAACGAAAGTTGCATTTCAATGAAAATCTTTTGGCCTTTATCTTTCCCCCCAAAAAAGATGGAAGCCCCAACTCAATCTCAGCCTGGACTGGAAGAAGAAAATGTCACATAAATCACTAGGGCAGCTCAAACTCTTAGACAAGTTGTCAAAAAGTCTGATGTATGATGATTCAAAGTTCCTTTACCTTTCCCTGAATTGCTCTCTGTAGACTGTGACAGTCTCTTGACACGTTTCTTTCCCCTTCGTGCCTCATAAATGGCATTGATTTTCAACACAAGCTGCTCAGCAAACACACAAACAAAAAAAGAAAGTTATTTTTCTTCCAACAGCCAAGCAAGAAAGTGAGAATTTAATGCAAAGTGCTCCGTTCTCCAACCCTGGCCATATTGAAACTTCTCATTTGATGGCCTAGAACTGATAATTGCCATCATCTACCTTGCACAGCAGCCTCCACCTGTGCTGCCAATGGCACAGAAGCAGGACAGCCATGCTGGCATGGCAGGAGCCCAAGGGACAAACCCTGATGAAAGGCCAGGCCTTAACACATTTCCACACTGCATGGCCATATGAGCTTGACGATGCCCACTTGGGCATCTCCATACCATGGTCCATGCTTCAGGGAGAATCAGAGCATTCCTTGGGAACCTGGTCTTCAGGTTTGAAAGCAGAAAACTGGCTGGAGCATCACAGTGACCTCTAATGTCCTTATGCCTTTAGTATCTGTTGTGGGATGTGCTGAAAAAGCCTTTATACCAACCATGGGAGAAACATACCACACAAGGAATCTGAAGTAACTGAGATTGGTGTGAAACAAGAATGCTGAAGTACTTTATCCTAGTGGTTTGTTTTGCAAGTACTTTAACCCCTGGCCTCCCAGCTGACCAAGACAGAAAAGATTTCAGTGTTGGGCATTGCTGGGCTTAGTGGCTCATTCAGTTCCTCTGGTCTCCCTACCTGTCCCTGAAGGGGAGCACATAAAAGTATGTGTGAATGCACTGATAGAGATCAAGCACATACATAGATGTGTAGGCATAGTGGGAAAGAAAAAAACCCTAGAAATCTGCAGTCTTTGGCTCATTCATGAAGATCTGAGGTATACACAGAGGGCATTCAGAAATCAGATGTACAAGCACAAACACAGACCTAAAAAGGAAATGAAGATACACAAACACATCCCATTTTGCCCCCAAAAAACCTGTGGGTTAAGGAAAAAAAAAATTAAAAAATCACCACAGCCTCTGGTAGCTTCTGTTTGTCCTGCAAAGACTGGGATAAGCAACAGTATTTTTATAACTGTGTTTTTGAAACATTCAATAGATAGTCTGCTGCTGAACCTCATTTTGACTGAATACACTTCCTGCTAGATCTGAAAGAAAATAAAACTGAAATGGAATCATGCTGTATCCAAATAAGATGTAGGAAATACTGCTCCAGAAGGTGCTTATGATTACAGACAAGTCCTTTTGTCACTCAAATGTCAGTATTTTCATTGTTCATCTACAATCACACCCTACCTTGTACTAGAAACAGACAAAGCAACAATGAGATCTAGCAAAGAACAAGAGATTGCCAGGAGGGAACACCAGCACAACACACAGACAATTTTTGACTGTCCCATCCATCAAAAGAAAAATGATGGGGTACATTTTTTTCCCAAAATACTGGTTTTTTTCCCCTCTGAAAAATTTCTATATTTATCAAAAAATTAAAATTATTTTTTTTCTTATTGTTTCATTTCTCTGGACAATCAGACAGAAAAATATCTTCTTCAAAAATTGCAGATATGTTTGTGAGCCTTCTTCTTCAGGCAGAAAGGAGCTTAAACACAAATCAAATCAACTGCCAGGACAACAGCTATATTGCAGGGATGCCACACTGGAAGGTAAACAAAACATTGTCTCATTCCTGACTGAAAGAAGCCAAGCAAAAGAGAGAAAGCCCGAGGTTTACCTTGGGTATCTTCCTTCTCCTCTTGCCATTCTGAGGGTCTCCCAAGGAGAAGAAGGTGTCATCTGGACTGCTGGGGGTTGAGGGAGGGCTGATTTTGGATGGTGACCCAGCCCCATCACGGCTCAGTTTCCGGATGTCTGGCAGTTTGAAACTTCGTCGCTCTGAGTTTTGTCGGAAAAAAATGGGCTTGGAAAGCAACTGGAAATGGAGGAGAAGGAATAAATGAACACAACACCTCATATACCCTTGCTGAATTGCTAACACAGTCATGGCAGTAAATCCAGTGGGGCAGCCACAGCACTCAGCTGACACAACAGCCCAAACTTGGAGAATGCTCTACAGACTTCTGTACACACAAAGAATTCACCCTGCTGCTGGGCTAAGACCAGGACTATCCTGATCAACAATTCAGCCATCCCATATTTGTTCTAGACCAGAACGTAATCTCAGGGGCTGGCCAAAAGGTCTTGCTCCATTGTGAAAAAAATTCTCCCAGGACTTGTGTAATCCAGAGGCTGGTACTGTGCTAACCAACCAGCCAACTGCAAACATGTGGAGTAAGGAGCAGCTAGTCAGGAGGAACAGAAAAACAGTGAGTCTAGAAAAATCTACTGTCAATACGGTTGCCTTTGACAGTAGCCAGAATTAAATATTTCAGGAGGGGACAATAAATGCCACGATAAACAAGTGGGGAGATGAGTTTCCTCCTGAGCTCATCAGCAAGTTTGTTGGGAACACAACAGTAGATATTCAAATGCCAGTCCAAAGTTCTTAGAGTCTCTGACCAAAACTAGAGAAGCAGAAAGCTCTGCTCCAGATAAAGAAAGGCAAACCACTTCCAAAAGAAAAATGCTCAATAAAAACTCCTTTTGTCTTCTCCTACAGAATTTCCCAGCAGTTATGACAAGGTTAAGTCATACTTTTTGTGGGCACTGTATGGACAGTGCCCAGTGGACATATCTATGTGGCACCAAGCAATGTATGGGAGATGTAGATGCAGATTCAGATCACAGCTTTTAGACATCATAATTATAACATAATTACTCCATTTACATACTAAAAATGTCTCCCTGCTGGGAACCAGTTCTGTGGTGAAAGGCATCCCTGTGTAACACTGCAGCCCAACTCTGATAGCAAAACTGAGAAATCATGGTGCACCAGTGGTTGTAAAGCTCTCTGAAGGAAATCAGCTGCATCCCAAAACTAATACATAGACCCTTGATGCTCTAGGCCTAACTAGAAAAAGGAGAACGGATTGGGAACCACAGAACAATTTTCACTTTTACACATTGAATTGTACAAAGAAACCTCAGTTGCTGATTAAGCTGGCTGGAAAAAGAGGAACATGTCAAAAAACACTGCACAACAAACTTCTGAAAAAGTTAGGTAACAGCTCTAATAATAGCTGCAGCTTGGAGACCATGGGAAAACCCTCTGGTCAGGAAAACCATGTTTGTATCCCTGATATCCACTCTGAACCCAGCTGTTGCCAAGAGGACTTCTGCTGTCACATTGTCCCTGCTGTTCCAGGCTTGAACTATCTAAACAGACAACAGGAAGCAACCAAAACATCTCAGGAGGCTCAGATCAGGGATGGCCTTGGTAAGCTCTTAGCTCTCAGCAAGAGGTGCAGACCAATGTTTTACCTCTTCTTTTGGTTTCACTGCCAAGGAGGGAAATGGCAGCAAGCTGTGAGCTGTGCTGCTGTTGGGGGACACCCTGTTAGAACCAGCCCTCTAGCCAGGGGACTGGCATTGCATTTGTTACTAGCAACCAGCCTCACAAAGGGGAGAGCAAAGGAGGCATCTTAAAGGAGGGGGCTGCACAAGCATCTTGGCATCAGCATGGGCAGAGAGTGTGCTGCCCAGTGACACTGAGCCAAGATGACAGCAGGGCTTGATTACCCAAACACTTACATGCCTTCTCTGAGGGCAGGAGCAGTTTTCTTGCAATGTATTAGCAAAGGGTCTTCCCCCTTTCCTGCAGGAAGGCAGCCCTGGTGCGAAAAACAGTCACAGCCAACAATCCATTTGTGGAAGGAAATGCTGCTTGTTACTTTGCTAAAGGGCAATAAATACCCAATCATCACACTACACTCTGACCAGTGGTTAAAGACAAAAAGGAAAAAAACTCTGACATGCTAAAGTCACATCGTCAAAATTCCACTTTTTCCACACAGAATGTGGATTCCACCCAACAACTTTCTGAAGGAGGAGAGGTGTCCACTTGAAACAAAGTACCTTAGTGGGAGTCCCAGGTACAGAGGAGGTGGGGGATGCTGGAAAGGTCAGGACACATTTCTTTCCCAAGCAGCGGCTGTTGGTCTCAATATCTTCATAAGGATTTTCCTTTGATGGTGGATCTGCAGCAAAAAGCCACAAGCAAGAGATTGTATGTGCAGAAAATCCTTGAGGTTTGCCATAAAAACCTGTTTGGGGATCTGCTGGCCTTCTCCAACCTCCCACACCAGACATAAAGACCTGTTCTCAAGCATTCCTGCAATTGCCTCACTCTCTCCATAACCCCAGAAGTCCAGCTGCTCACTGGACATTGTCCAAACCCTGACACTGACATATGCAGCCATAGGAACATATCACAGATACGTTCACATGGAAAAGATGCAGTGAGTCCTCAAGTTCATTTCCCTGTCTTCAGAGGAGCTGTGAGGTTCTCATGCACATCAGCCCATAATTATAGTTCCTTATTTCCAGTCTTCTGCTTAGAATTCTCTCTAAATGAAACTGTGGGCTGAAGGCTAGCATAAAGGTTCTCTCTCCTCTGTAGAAATCCCATGTTTAGGGGGACCTCTGGTCATCATTTAACTGGGGTTGAAGGAATGCCCTGCTCTTGGGCTGACTCTGCAGAAAGATTTAACCCACTCAGTGAACATGGATGTCTGTTGTACAACATAGGTTTTGAAACACATCTGCCTCAACCTCACATGCACCAGTTTTTTAAGAGGGAAGGTATGTCTCACCCAACCTAGGCCATACAAAGTTAGGATGCTTTCTCTGTGGAGGGGGTAGAGGAGAAGGGACACCTCTAAAATAACATTCAGCTCATTCTTACCTAAAAGCCCTAAAAACCACAGAGCTTGAATGACCACACAGATGTGTCCCTCTCTTTCTACTGTTTCTGGAGATAAGACACACAACTAATCTGAGTTTTAAACAACAAAAATTACACACAAGGATCTTACATCACACTTTTCATCTGTACTGGGAAACACCAACACAAGTGTGTTCAAAAAGAAAAAAACAACTCTGAACAAGCAGATTGTGACATTTCCATTTGAGCATCTAAAAAAAACCACGACAAAGGCTTAGCCCATGCATCTGCACAGGCAGGCAATTTGTTCTAAGACTTTTGTCTTCATTGCCACAGCTCCTTGACATGCCACAGGTCAGCAGGGACTTGAAGGAACTGCCTTTCTGTTATTGTCATGTGATGCTTGGCTGAGAGCAAAGACTGGAGGTCACTGATGCTGCAGGCCTCTAGAGCAGGGACTGGTAATGGGTCTATGCCCTATCTGGGGCATTCCCATCTGCCTGCCCAGCTGGGGCAGGAGTGCAGCTGAAATCTTCATAAAAGGACAGAAACCCAAGTCTTTTCCAACACTGACCTCTCTCTGTGGCTTGGTGATACCCAGCACAACAGTGGTGAACTTGTGGAAGAGAAGGAAAGAATGTGTGACACCAGCAAAACAAGTCTGGTGTCTTGTTTTGAGGAACAAAATGATGAACATTTTGGTCAGCAAACCTGCTCTTGTCCCTTAGAGTTGCTCCACTTGTCCAATGGCACACTTCAGTACTTAAAATATACTTCAGTTGACACGTAACTGAGTAGATCAGAGAAAAAAGAACAAGCTTGGATTCTTTTGCCTAACCCATCCTCAGACTGCTGGGAAGCATATCCAATAGTCTCAACATAGAAGAAAGAACACCATTTCCCTCTTTTTGACAAATAAACCTGTCATCCGTCGGCCCAATACAATTCCCTCTATTCCAGGTACGCAACAGTGAATGGATAAAAAGATGGTGCATGAAGGGAAGCTATAAAGATGGTGCACGATGGGACTCTGTGTGACTTGCTTGGAAAGGGAATGGCTCTCTCACCAACAGCTGAGCCCCCCCATAAGTCACACAGATGAATAAAGGGTTGTGTGTGTGTGCAAATTCCCTGACAGACACACATCATTATCTGTGGGTCAGCACTAATGTTCTGCAGGTGAAGTTTTGGTTCCCCTCCTCCACTGATGTGCTTTTCAGAAGTTGTTTGATTTGCAGACTATACCCGCCTGTGGTCTCATGAAAAACAAAAATAACTTTTTCTGGAGTTATCCCTGCCCATCCCTTTTCCCAAGCTTCCATGGTAACACCACCAGGACTGCAGGAAACAATTAAAGACCACTGACTCCCATGCAAAGCCTATACATGCAGCAAGAAAACAAAAAAACAAACATCCCACATTAGCTGACAATTACCCATAATTTTGTTTTCTTCTAATTTTTGCAATTGAAAGCTAGAGGGGAGATGAATTTCAGCCTGGTATTTTGAGTTCCCTGAAAGCTTGGGACACAGTGGTATGCTTGTGTTTGAATGGATGGACTTGCCTATACTGCCAGTCTGTAATGCTATCCATGTTATTCCAGCTGACAAGGTGACCCTCAGTGGTTTCTGAGACCTCCCACCATGCCCCAACACAAAAAAAACCCCACCAGCAGCTGCTCAGACACTCCCTGTTCTTTTGGGCCCCTAAGTAAAGAGAAGAAAAAAAGCAAACACTAGGCCATTAGCTCCATAAATGAGGCCAACAGCTTCAAAAATGTCAAAAAGGATGAGTTGGCAGCACCTTGTCTACCATCGGTCACAAAGGAACACAATTCCTTTGAGAGACCTTTCTCATCAAGTATGATCAGGTTTTATTTATGTCAAAATAATAATGCCTGACCTGCCCCTAAGAAAATGCTCCTCTCATGCTGAACAACACAGACCACCTTTGTAGGAATACAGCTGCCTGGCAAGAGCTGATGCAGTTATTTTCTTATTCTGCTAAACACAGCCAAGAGTTTTACACAGCACCAGCCTACAGTTACACAAACTTAAGGTTTTTTCAAGAGTGATGCTTGTATTTTGTGTTCCATTAAAGGCATCTAACTCACAACATTAAAAAACACTGTATAAATTGAGTGGGTTACAGGAAATAATCTTTGAAGTGGCACTGATCTGCCATAGAGCTTAAAGAATAAAATAAAACTCAATTTCAAAGCTTGTGGGACTTAATTTCTTCATTTCAGTGATACCTGGAGCCAAACACAATACTGTTTCTGAATTGTGGAACTGACTTCAAAGGCTGCATTTTCAGACTGTTTGCATTATCTCGGTTGTGACATGCTCACCACAATGAGGAGACCAGAGCTGTGAGAATTAGTCCACAGACAAAAGAAAAAAAGAGGAAAGAAGCCAGCAAAAAATGAAAAGCTGGCTCCCACATGCCTCAGTTTCATCTTTGAAGCTGATGTGTTTTGAAATAATCCATCCATTTTTCTATTACTTACATTTTACACAAGATTATTTGCATCTTGGTCTCATTTGGACAATAAACATACTTTATTCAGCACCTCTGCTGAGTGCCTGTTTGACCTTGAGTCTTCCCAGTTAACTCAGCATTAGCAGCCAAACCCCTGCCCTTTCCAAAGCTCCTACCCAGGATGTCTTCATAGACATTCTCCTCAGATAAAGTGCGTGTAAGGGCCAGCTTGGTCTGCGCGTACCAATCCACCCGTCCGTTCTCAGAGGATGACTGCAGCAAGTCTTCAAACTCATATGATTTCCTGCACCATTGATGGGAGAGAAGGGGCACAGAGGAGAGTGATAAGAGTTAAACAGTGTTTATAAACAAATCACAGCTAACTCACTTCTCCAACATACCACACAGCAGGCAAAACTGATTACTGAGAACGCTTCGCAGCCTCATCCCCAATAAAGCATGAAAAAACAACACTGAGATTGGTTATTTTTAACAGCCACACAAATAATGGGATTTCAGGGATGCTGTAGATAACCTGGGTTGTCATGGCAATTGTACACTGTGAAGACGCAAGTGTGAGGAGGAACATCCTGCAACATGGCACAGAACCTCAGGGAATGAAAGGTCACATTTACAGCACAGATTCCACCCTTGGTAGGAATAGGAGACTCCCAAATCCAGCTCTCTTTGAGAGGTACAGGAAAGCTATACTCCATGCAGGATGGTAGAAAGGATAAAATCAAGTGACTATCACTAACAAACCTGGAAAGTTACAATTTTCCTTCCTGCACTGAAACCAGGAATTTTTAGGTGACAGTTTATGCAGAGCGCATTAGAAATAGCTGCACACCTTATGCTCCCCACACCAAAAATGTGTGACAATCATGTGGGAGGGGAGAACAGGCAAGAGAGCACTCCAGAATAATATATACCCATCAGATTCATTTAGAGGAATAGGTTTACTACGAACAGTGAAAACGTGGTAGAATCTAGATATTATCATTCCAGACCCTGTTCCAGACCCGCTGTACTAATTTTGTAACAGAACAGATTTTCTGCTAAAAACCCAAACCAAATACCTCAAACCCCTCAAATCTTGAGCTTGAATGTTAAGCTATATAATACAGTGACCTTAAAGCCCAAATCTGCCATGACTTATCCCTTCAGTTATCCTGTGAAGTTGTGCTGGCCACTCGCATGTTCTCAGAGAGATGCCTGAGTGCTGGTTACAGCCAGCAAGGCACTCTGGGGATTATCAGTGATGAGGGAAGATCCCTCTCTCCCAGAGAAATATGGGAAGGCAGGACTCCACCATCAAGACCAACACCTTTGTGAAACACAGTCCAAATACCTGTGGTCAGCGTTGTTCTTGTGCTTCCCACTCCAGAGTCTCCTGCTGACAGCTGATGGGGGAGGAGAGGAGGGTAGAGGAGGGGGAGGAATGGATGGCAGAGGGGGTAAATTTCTCTTATTCCTAGCTGCTGGCACCCAGTCCTCTTCCCCCTCATGTTTGAAAGTCCGCCGGGGCTTTGGTAGCGGGTTGATGAAAGGTTTCTTCTCTGGCACCCCTGGTTCTGTGTACACATTCTCCACCTTGCAGTCCTTTGATTTTGCATGAGAAGTTCTTACCTCTTCTAGAGTCCCAAAAATTGGCTCACTGATTTCAGAGTCTAAGCCAAGAAGCCTTTTGTTGAGCTCAGCACCACATATGCTCTCGTGGCCTTCAGGAGCAGCGTGTGCTTGTGCTGCCTTCTCCTGCAAGCACTGTGGGGAATAGTAAGTACCAGGCAACTGTGGCTGCAGCTCTGCTGAGCCATCTTTCAAGGCCTGCTCCAGCTTCTTGACCTGACTAAGCACTGAAAGATTTTCCTTATGGACCTCCCACTTCCCACCTTTCACCTCCTTGCATTTTCCAGGGCTGGGCTCCACTTCTTCATCTTTCTGTGCTTCCCCCTTCCACTCTGCTGCCTGCCCTGTGCCTTTCTGAACTCCTGCTTTCCACTCATTCTCTTTGCCGGCCCCTTTGCGCTCCAGTTCCCGATTTGTGAGTCTCTTGGTCTCCACTTTCCAAGTCACTGGTGTTTCCCCGCTCATCTTCTCAGTTACACAGGGCACCTTCTGCTCCTCTTTTAGTCCCTGCTCCTCCTCTCTGCGAGAAGCAGACTGTGTTTCCTTTTTCCCCTCCCATTCTGAAATTTTGTCCTTGATGCTGAAGGACTTATTCCTCAAACCGATTTTTCCAGGTGGGCGTACATTCTGACTGCCTCCAATCTGTTTCCTGACAATCTTACTGTTTTCTTTAACGTTCAGATCCACAGATGGGTCACTGATGATCATTTTGGGACTAAGCATGTTCTGCTGAAAGCAGTCTATCCTTGGATCCAGCATCAAGTTCTCCAAGGCTCCCAGTGGGTTCTTCACCACAGAAGAAACTGGTTCAGCTTCAGCTGTTAAGCCCAGGGTGACAGAGGCACTTTCAGAACACCTCTCACTCAATAATTCACACAAAAGTCTTTCAAATTCCTTCACTGCTGCTGTATTGTTTTTATCTGCAAGCTTGAGCCTATGCAACAAAGACAAAAAAAAAGGAAATAAAAACCACTCAACACCATTGCTTACCCTTGGTTTAGTCCACCAGCTCCACGAGCTCTACTCATAAAGCTGGTAACAGCAGAGTATGCCCAAACTAAGCACTTGGAAGATGGGCTTATGGGGAGAACATTACTTCAAGACACAACACAATGCTCTCCTCTCTTTATCATTACAACACAGTTTGAAATGAATTCTTTCTCTGTGGCTGAAGTAGGTGACAGGTGAGAGAGGTATTTTCTGTATATCAGACATGATGATACCAATGAGAGGTTCACCAGCATTTCTGTGTGCATGTGTGAGTTCAGAGCTTTGGACATAGTCAGAACATTAAGCAGGTCTTGTACAAACAAATGCAAAATGAATCATTTGCAAACTATAGGAAAATTGCTGCTGTTAAAGCAGAGGAGAAAATACACGATTTGGCTGGAATTCCTCTAGTGTCTGCTCAGATAGTCTCCCCCCTGGTCAATCCAAACGTTTCCAAAATGCATATTAATGTACAAAGACTGCACTTTTATTACTACATTTCTATGGCCCTACCATCCCAGGCCTCACGTGGCCTTGGGCTCCCATAAACTCACAGTCACTCTTTTGGCCTTGAGTACATGACATAGCACCCAGACACCAGACTCAACACTCTCAGAGCAAAGGATTGAACATCTTCATTGTTTTGAGTCCAAACTGCATCAAAAGTTCCTAATATATTTAGTTCAGGGATTTTGGGATTCCCAAGTGTGTTACATGACAGCATCAATATGGTGACATTTTATTAATATAGTAAAAATCCAGCTAAACAATCATTCCAACATAAAATGTTTCTGAACCAAAGCACTTAGCTGTGTCTTTGAGGTTTGCCTGGGCTTGGGAAGGAGCACCAGGACAACACAAGGGGGTTACTAGAATCAAAGTCCCTATTGTTATTTAAGCATGAACCCAACATTGAGATTCAGCTCAGGGAATTGTTCTATCAAGTGTGCCTCTTCCAGAACTCAATGCCCTTGTAAGAGCATCCATGTGGATACCCTGCATGCTGGCAGGCCTTGAGCTTTATCCTGGAGTTAAGCAATGCTGGCAGCCATTGCAGATTCAGTTGTAGTGAAAACTGAGTCTGGGATGGGTTTCTGAGCAGAAAGGGGAGCCCAGCCAGATACTGTTCTTCCCTAGCCTCACAGATATTTAACTCCTGGCTGGCTCTGTGACAGCAGCATGCTTTGGTTAAGAAAAAAACTCAGCCTTTCCTGGGGAGAGGGCATCACAGTGCCAGAGGTGGCTCTACTGCCCAGTAGGTTGGCCATTAAGAAAAACCTGCAATGGGTGGGGACACCAGGGCTTATCTGAGGAGTCAGTCACTCTAGTCTGCAGTGTTGAAGTTTACAAGTACAGGTGGCTCAAACATTGACAGGGATATTATCAGCACAAATGGTCTTGCCTTGGGCAGACCTCTTCTAGCACAGTGAGTCTGGGACATTGCTAAAATGTTCCACATCCACAGCCCATGGATGTAACCACCTGAGACCTACAGAGGTGTGTTTTACCATGTGAGGACAGAGAGACAACACAGAGCAGAGAGAATGTTTCCTTCCTCTGGTTTTGTTTCTGTTGGGGACAAGAAACACAAGCAAAGCACCCCATCACTAAAACATGGAAAGCTCTCACCTCTCCACAGACTTGCAGACACTGCTTTCAGACTTGCTGCTCACATCGGCCACCTTGCTAGCTGTCATCATGTCAGCACACAGCAGGGCAGCAGGTCACCTGCAGACAGACACAAGGAAGAGGCATTGCTTTCTGCTCAGCATCCTTCTCTCTTCTACAACACCCACCCACCCCTGTTTCTCGATAAAATCCAGAAGAGCAGAAGGAAGACCTGACAATTCTCTGAGGACAGCTTCGGTTTCCTTCTCTGAGAAATGGGAAAAGGGGTGATAACAGCACACCTCAGAAACCCAGGGAAGAGCTGACAGGTTTTGAAGGAAAAAATTATCTTTGACTCAGCATCAACTGCTGTAATGTGACTTGAATATGGAGCATATTTTATGAAAGATTTTATTATTACCTAAATCTCAGCGGACTTAGGGTGTTTCCCTCACAGAAGACTAAAACAAAAATTATTTTTAAATTATCTGTGTCAAAGCCAGATGACTTAAGCAGTCCCTGTGCATGCAACACTGTCACAATGTCCCCAACCTGGGAAAGAAAACAATGCGGGCTGAAGAGAACTGCACTGAAGTAACTGATTACCTTATATTTTTCCCTCTGGTGGGCCATGAGCTGCTGCTAATCTGCTTCCAGAGAACAACTCCTCATGGGGGTAAGATAAATCAGCCACAAAAATGACTCATTCTTGTTTGTCTCATAATTTCTAATATTCATGGAGCAAGACTGTCCCTCTCTTTCCTTTGAGTATTGCCGCTACCCAGTCAATGCAGCAGACCAGTCTCTCTTTTTATTGTATTTAAAGCATTAAATAAAACCTAAAAGAATTACTCTGTTACTGTGCAGCACCATCCCTTCACACTTCTCAGGGTGGTCTGCCTGCTCTCCAGCACTATAATAACAACAGGCTCACCATCCTGTAGGCAATACTTGGAAAATCTGAAGCCACTCAAGTCTGTCCCCTTGGCTGGTCTGCCATATGCTGCCCACCATGCCTAGTATTTGGCAACATGACCAGGGGAATTTAGTAGGCTGTCATTAGAAAAATAAAATACAGCACACAACAGTAAGGAACAAAAGGATTAGGGGGAAAAAAAAAAAAGATCAACAAGCCAGTCTTGTTTGTTTGGAGTTTTCTCTCCCTCCTTTTATCCCACACTGGCAACGTTCCTGAGGCAAGGAGTGAACTCTGGGTCAACTCAATGTGTACACACTCAGGGCAGCTCATTGCTAACCATTTCATGGACTCTCCTACCCTAGACAATAAACCCCCTTGGCTTCTCTTCCTCGTTAGTAACTTTAACAAATACCCACTTCATTTTGAGTGAAGCCTTCCAACACTGTCAAGAAAATTTACCAGCCCAAGGAACAAAATCTGTTCATCCATCCGTTAACTGTTATGGATTGAGAATAATGAAGAACTAATGATCACTTGTGTTCCTGGCCAAAAAATGACTCACCCAGGCAGCCAAAGCAGATGCCTGCAAAGCTACAACAGAGGCTGCTCTACACTTGGCTTACAACGTCCCCAGAGCAGGGAACATCTCTTCACTCACTGCTCATTGAGTTCCTTGCACAGCAGGGTCACTGGCCAGAGCTCCTCAACACTGCCTTCAGCAGTAAGAAACACAACAGCAGTGGGAGTGGGCATAGACACAACCCCTGTGGCTGTGCTGCCACACCAGACACTTGGGATGAGCTTCTCTTGTCTTGGTAAGATCACACAGCTTCCCCATTAGGAAACTCCATCTCCCAGCCTTTTCCAACAGCCCCTTAACAAACACTACCTTGAAAGACAACATTTGGGTATGAGTGATTTCATACTGATGTTCAGCACTATCACACCCCTAGCATACCTTCTGAGGGGATGCCAAAAAGAAGATGATACAGAGTAAGAGGTGCACTTGTTTCTTCATCTCTAGTGGATGGGACTGACTCCAGTGCCCTCAGTGAGCAGCTGGTGAGTGCTGCAAGGGAGTCTCCCATGAAAGCAGCACTGCTACCACCAGCAGATCAGCATGACTTAGAGGCCAGAGGAACATTGTCCCCCAAGCTACCACATGTGACAGGAATAACCAAAACTCACACTAGGCAGATTAAAGAGCAGGTCAGGAGCTTCCAAAGCACCAGATGCTGCAATATGACAAGAACCAGGAGGTACCTACCAACACAACCACTGACAACACACACTGCACAGGGGAGTAAAGCCATCCGTAGGTGGTACACAGATTATTGACCTTCACCCTTGAGCAGCAGAGTACACAGGGCATCCTCAGCATCACCCAGGGGATTACTGTAACATGTGAGCTGGTCCTGCCAAACAGAGTAAATATTTATCCAAACACGTTGAAAGACACAAGGGGAAAAAGGAGTCAATTCCGGAACAAACCAGCATAAAATAATAAGGTAACTCCCCATCAGTCAAACAGTCAGATAATAAGCTTGGGGCCACTCCCAAGACCAAATAAACTCCAAAGGTGATGGGATCATCTCTTCTGCTAATAAAGTCACCAGAAACACCTTGCAGGCCTGACCCACAGCCATTGACACCTGACAAGAGGAAGCTGAGATGGCAGTAATGCACAGGAAAAGGTAGATCTCCTCTACTGAGGTTTTGCTCTAGAAGGCACTCTGAATTAACATGACAGCTAAGGGTAAGGGGAGATCCTGTTCCTCCCATCTCCCCACATTTCTGCTATGCTCAACCACACACTACTCTGACTGTGAGCTGGCTCAGGCTGTCTTTGGAGCTCCTCTGTGACCTGCTATAGCTTACTGAGAGTTTTAGGCAAAGCAGTTAATGGAAAGGGTTCAGTGTGCACTTGATCTGGTACAAGGCAGGTAATGTGACTACGTGACAGGAAGGAAAGGAGGGAAGTGGGGAGAGAGGAGAGAGTGTGCGTATAGGAAATCTGCCATTGCCTTAGAAGTGTTATACAAAATACTCTGCTTCCCTTCTTCACATGCAACATGACCAGGGTGATACAAACTACCCAGAAGAACCAAGCAGGGCTGAGTTCAGTTAGCAGGCAACCTGAAAAGAACACACATAGATACATCAAGTTGCTGCTTCTTGATTGACTGACTGCTGCTTTCTTTAAAAACCAGACCAGAACTTTCTACTGGCAATGGAAGGCACAGCCCCACAGCAGCACAAGCACAGGGTCACCACTCCGGGCACATACATCCTGGAGCAACAAGGCCATAAAAGGGGAGAAAAGATGCTGAGCCCAATTTGGAGAGCCTCACCACTGCAATTTATTCAGGAATCCATGCCATTGTTTGGGGGAACAAAGCAGTCATCTGATACCGTTTCAAAATTAAACTGGGAAAGGAAGGACAGGGGAGGAGGCAGGAGGAAAGAGGGAGGAGAAGTTCTCAAACCTGTTGGCCGGACCCTGGGAAGGATGTGAAGTCTCCCAGCAGAAGCCTCTCCTTGTATCTCCCACATGCACCCGGCCTCACAATTCCCAGGCCCATGTGACAGAGGCTTCCTGCTACCCAGCAAAGCGAGACCTACCCCGACCTCTCTCTTCCAAACTGAGTTCCTGCCTGCTTTGTGTTCGCAAAAAGGCGTTTGTTTACTGATCTATCACTGGCATGCAGGAAACAGCCTTGAAATGAGCTGTAATCATCTGTCTCCAGCAATAGCTGTTTGGCTTTCTTCTAATTTAAGTTTTCCTCCTGCCACCCACCCCCCTCTCCTGATGCCCTCTTCCCCACTTCCAATAAAGACGCTTTTGGAGTGGGCACATCTCTCTCAGGGCACTAGACACTCACTACACAATTATTTCCAGAGCAACTGGTGAATAAAAGAGGTGCTGAATACAGGCACACTCCCACCCCCAAAGGACAGAGAAGACTTTTGGAGGAACAGGAGCTAGACTCCTTCAGAAAGAGGAAGAAAACAATTTTGCCCACCGCATTTGGTGCAGCCACCAGATGAGGATGAAAGACAGAGAATAGCACTGCAGTCCATATCATCAGAAACAGAGTCAGACAGTGAGCAGGTTACACATGGGATCTGGTCTCCAATAAAGCCAGGCAGCAATGGCCGCAAGCCTCCCAGGCCTCCCTTCTTTGCTGTTTTGTTTGTGGGGAATAAAAGACGAATACCTCAAAATGGGCTGTGGTTTAGGGATGGATATTACCATTGCCGTGTGCTGGAGGCCATGTCTCAAGATTTTCTTTGCTCTGTTTACTCTGCACCTCACACAAAAAGCAGATCCAAGTCTGTAACTGGATCCGAGCCACACCACTGGTGCATATAAACAATAAGGCTTCACAGAACAACCCGGAGCTGGCCAAACTCTCCTCCAAGATGAAAAGAAACATGCTGAGTTTAAAGCCCATGCATGCTTTTTTCTTGATGCTCACAGAAATGGTCTCTCCAGTTACTTTCATAAGGAACCCCAAGCATCCAGAGAAAGCCTGCACGACGTAACAATTCTCTGCTCCTATGCTTTACAGAACAAAGGATGCAACATATAGACAGCAGCAAGGAGACAACAATATGTAACATACATATATAAAGAACAGGAAGGATGCCAAGAAGACAAAACATTAACAGGAAAATCATGAGTAAGGGGAAGTCAACAGTTAATGTCTTCAAGGCTCCCTCCCCCAGCCCTTGCTCTGTTTAGAGCTCGTTTCCCTTTGGGGAAAGAAGCAGGCATGAGGATGCGTGCTTGTGCACGAACACATGCACACAGGGCACTGTGTAGCCCCCCACCCTGGCATGGTCCCAGCACCAGTCAGCACCCCTGGGCCCAGGATTGAGCAGCCTTCCCAAGGTCCCTATCAGCTGCAGAACCTCAGGGGGTGAGCCCAGGCAGAGCAGAGATGACACCAGCCAAGTGGGGATGTAGCTAGAGTCAAGAAGGGCAATGGAATCCAAGAGCTGTGTCCTCAGCAAAAAGATACTTGCAGTGAGGAAGTCACTGGCTCAAGGTGCTCAACACCAACCGAATGGCAAGGCAAAGGTTTACTGAAACTTGAGTTTAAGGTGTTTGACCCAAAGCTTCACCACATGTGCCATGGGCCTTCCCTAGCTGACAGCAGTAACTGCTTCTCCTCAGATGACTTCTATGAAATCCACTTAATTCCTCTCCCGGTCAGCCCTGCAGATGAGTGCACCTCAAGGTCTGGGAAGATGGGTCACATCCTTAGCAGCAGGGCCTCTCAGTAGCATTCAGTGAAAGGAGTATTTGGCCTATGAGAGAACACTTTTTTACTGAGAGGGTGACTGAGCATCAGAGAGGTTGTGGAGGCTTTCTCCTGCCTCTGCTGCACTGCCATTCTGTGCTGGGCATAATTAGTTTGGGGCAAGGTGAGCTGTCCCCTCTTTGTAGGTACTGGTTGTCCTGGCTGTGGAGGCTGAAGACAGTAACAGCAGGATCATTCAACTCATCACAATGATAGTGGGATTCTAATTGCAGATAGTTAGACAGAAATAATTCATTAAAGGAATGACAAGCGGGAAAAACTTATGTAAAAGAAACAGGATAAATTTACATAAACATATCCATGAAGTGCCAATGACTGGGAAGTGATACACTTCTACAGTATCTTTTAGAGCCAGATCCCACGCAGCCTCCTACCCCTTTCACCTGACTCTGTCCTAACTTTTCCCTTTGATCTATCATATCTTGCACCACAGGGCTTACAAGGGGGTCAGGAGAATCCCATGTGTCAAAACAAACTGTATTTTCAAAAATACAACCTCTCTCTTTGTCCATCCACCCCATGTCAGAGGAACAATGCTGCAATACAAGGAATGCAGAAACTCACAGGGCTGGTGTTCAGCTGTGTGCAGAAAAGCTGTGGTGTGTGTTAAGATATGTCTTTTATTTTACTATATAATTCATTCTACTGACCTTCTCCCTCTCTAAGCCCACAGAACAAACCCTTCCTGATTTAAAGGATTACTAAGGTTAAAGGAACTGCTCTGCTTCGCCCTTTCCCTGGGCCTCTACTCCTCCCAGCAACATGGTCTCATCCCTGTCCTCAGCAAAGGACATGCCTCATCAGATCTAATCATTGCCACTGACTAAGGATTGTGCCTACTTCTTCCTCCCTTCTTGCTCCTGCTTCCTTTGTATCAGCTCCAATACTTGGAAGGCCCTTGCTGAGCTAGCAAGGGCTGGAGCTAGTCCAACCAGCAAAAAAATAAAATAGGAGGTAAAGCAAAAAAGTTTTCTGCTCAGATAGTGACATCAGTAATCAGTAAATCATCGAAAGTGTGATGAGCACTGAAGGATGTGGAAGAGAAGGGATGAAATCATATTGCTGAGACAGATTCACTGAATACTTTGCTTTCTCTTCACTGTTTCTCTTCAAGGACATTTGCAGCTCACCACATAAGCATATAAATGGCAAACTAGGTTGCACAGCCTACAGGCAAAACTACAATTTGCTTTTAGTAAAGGGACACGCAGGACTTGTTTTTTCAGACTGCTCCAACTGCAAACCCCACTGCCTTCACAAGTAGCCATGGGGCCAGCCCCACAGCCTTGCATCCGGCACCCAGGCCAGGGAACACACAGCTGGCTGAAGATGGCAAAAACTCTGCTTCCAGGGTTTTTCCAACATTGTGGAAGAACAAGTGGGGAGGCTTCTGGCCATTTCTCCTGCTTTAGCTGACAAATTAAGCAAGGAACACCTGTGGGCACCCATTTCCCTCACTCCATTATTCCGATGTGCCTCCAGAGCAGGGCTTTCCAGCAGCACAACACACAGACACCTGTGCCCACCCAGCCAAGCCTGAGCACTGCAGTGCATGTGAGTGGAAGACACAACTGAAACAGCATGGGCAGCCATAAATGTAGCACTTCTCAGTTTCTGAGTGCTCCATTTCACCCATACAGAAACTTCATTCAGAGAACGCAAGTGAAGTTTCTGCTTTGGGTCAGTTGGTTTGGTTTAAAGGCAAACAAAAGAAAATCCCACTGGAGTCCCATGGTGTGGGACAACACAGAATTACCAGTACAGATTCTTTGGCTCCATCACAGGGACCTCTGGCACCTGAGTTAGTGGAATAGCAGGTAACAGCAGCAGGTCTTGGAACAAGATGGGACAGAAGCTCTGCCAGGGGTTTTACACATGCTCACCAAGGAGTACAGGCAACTTCAAGAAACACAGGCTCTATTCCAGACTTCGGAAGGAAGAAAGCTCTGGAGGGACACACCATTATTTTTAAGTTTGTCCTCTGTCCTCTCACCTCCTCACACTAGAATTTTGTTACATACAGTCTTCTTCACCCACCCAATAAAAGTCCTTGCTTCTCGGGTCTCCCGTTGCCCAGACAGCCCAGGTTTAATTCTCTGAGGTCTTTACTCAAATCCCAATTTCCTCACCCACTGCTAATCTCATGCTCCTCCCACTATCAGCAGTTCCAGCCAGGTCCTCTCTGCTCCTCTCCGTTACCATTTCCTTGTATACCTCTATTTCCAGACTTGTCCTGTCAAATAATTGCTTAGCCAGTCCTCTATCCATAGCTCATCCAAGTATCTTCCCTCCATACCAAGGACTTTCTGGGATGGCTCCTAGCTGCACTCTTCCTTGCCTTACTTTCCTTCCAGCCCCCCAGCCCTGCCTCAGCTTCCTCACCCATGCCTGATCAGCAGGAACAACCTTCCCTCCACACTTCCAAACTCAGGAGGCCTCCATCACTCAATCTACTTTATTAAAAGCTCCTTCTCTACAGATCCCAGCTCTGGTTTTTGTCACAAGCCCCCAGCCTAGTCTCACCAAAACAAAGCCATCTGACATGAGATTGGCTTGAGCACCTCCTCTCTGGACAACCTTACAGGGCAGAACTTGAGGAGCTTGCATATTTCCCCAAGTTTTAGCATGATCACAGCTCTCCCCTGGATAACAAACATGCCAAACTCATGGACACCGCTTCTGCATGCCCACAGTGCTTACTTGGGACAACACTTGCCCCACATGAATGATCTGCACCTACACATTGAAGACACTGGACTCCATACATGCATTTCCCTTGTGAATATCCTGAGTTGACACCACACTTCTCCCCCACTGCGTACCCACACATGCACACCGTAGCAATTATTACTTTACAAGCAGAATGACTAAATCACTGACCTTGACTAGGACCAAGAATAAATTTTCTTTCTTTCTTTCCTAGACCAGGCTTTGCCTCTTCTGGGTATGAGTAAATTAAGTTGTTTCAGCCTCTTTTCTGCTTCAGTGCCAGGATAATCAATGGCACAGGAGACAAAAACTCCTGGTATTCTAATCCACTATTCCTGGGCAGAGATTTACAGAGAGGTCCTCCTAAACCCCAAAAATCTGTACCTCTGGTAAGGATGCCAGCCTTTGGCTCTGAGCTGAAGATGGCACATATCTATCCACATATGACTACCAGGTTGAGGCTTTATTCTAGGACCAGCATTAGGACTGGGTTGGCAACAAGGCTCTGCCTGGAGAGAAACTAACCCTCAGCAGCTAAAAGAGGGCAGACAGCAGGACCTGCTCTGGGAAATAGTGGTGGGTCACACAGGGTCTCAATCCCATCCTTAAGCCATCCCTGTTCTTCAGGAAAGCAGCTGGACCCTTGAGACAATACCCTCACCTTCTCTCCATTACTTCTCTCCACCACACACTTGCTGAAGGTTGTAGGTGAAACTCCTCAGGGATAGCACCAGGGTCACCCACCTGCCAGGGAGAGCTGGATGGACAGTACATCTAGTAACAAGTTAACTACTGAAGATTTTAGCTACTAAAATAAAAAAACCTTCCCTGACCACATGCCAGTTGAAATTTTCTTCCCATAGAACCTTGGAAGAGTTAAGGTTGAGATAACATGGGAGGGGCAAAGTACAAATTCACAGTCCAAACACCATATAACATGTCTGTTTCAAAGCATAAGATTAATCTTAGCAAGAAAATAAAAGTCTGATGCACTTTCTAATGCTGGGGAAATAGCAATTTTTCTCCCCTAGCTTCACTCTTTGAAACAACTGAAACATTTTGGCCAAAGGCTTTCAAAAGTAATTCAGCCAGTGGGAAATGTTCAGCATGGAAAACTGGTGAGTGAAACAAAAAAAATTTTACCTGAAGGCACAAATCAAAACCAGGGTCTCACAATGTGGATTGTCTTCTGTTGAAGGTGGGGCTCGCTGCACCCACTAGTATTAAGGTTGTCCCCACATTTCCTATTGTCTTATTTTCCCTTTGTTACTCCCACTAGACACATAAAAAAAAGAAAAAAACAAACCCAAGGGTATTCAACATCCCTCCACTTTTCTTCAGGCAACCACACCCTCAGCTGGAAAACACCATTTCCAGGGTTAGTAGTGGGATGTTACACGACCATGTCAAACAAACAAGCTATGTTCTTTTTCTAATTCCCTGCTCATAGGAACAGATTAAGTCCTGCATGTACAGAAGGTAAATATTGTTATTTGTGGTGGCAAGTATGGTTTGTATTACTGCTTAGAGACATGATAAGTCTTCATTCCTGCAGGTAGTGAAAAAGACATATTTTCAACTATTAAGAAAAAAGTCATATGGGAAGGAAGACAAAGATGCAGTATTTCCCTATCTGTCTGCTAAAATTAAGTGTAATTACAATCTTTAGTGCAATTACATGTTTCAGGCTAAGCTTCCTATAGAAACCAAAACCCTGTGAAGTGAAGGCAGAAAAAGAGGACATCTCTTCTGTGAGGGTTCTTGGCAATAATATATCATCTCCTCCTTGTGTTTCAGATCTTGCAATAGCACATGTGTGCAGGTGGTTGGGTTGCTCAGACCTTTACAAATTAGGAGATAAAGATGAAAATTCAGCTATTTTCAGTCAAGGCTGAAGAAGACACTAATGGTGGATCCTGTGTTGCTGAAGTGAACACGAGCTTGTTGATGACATCAGTGTAGTCAGCGTTTCATATCTGTTTTCTTTGGCTTTGAAATTACCCACACACAAGACGACAGCAGTCAATATAGAGTAAACCAGAAGAAATACAGAGCAGATGTACATGAACACTTGCCAGAAGAACAGCCTACCAGCCACATAGAGGGGCAGGATTCCTTGGAAATGCAGGGGAACTGGTTTCAGTCCCCAACAAGGATGAAACTATGTTGACAAATAATTTCTATCAGTGCAGCTTACTGGTATAGATATTTTCCCTCCTTTGATAGGAATGCTGTGTTACAAATATAACAGTAAATCACTTCTGGAGTAAAGAGTTGGAAAGAATTCAAGGTTGTTATTAAGCCTATAAGACATCCAAACATTTGACAGCATAGGAAACAACCTGACTAAAATATAACACTCAGCTCATGAACCACACTGGAATTAATTTTCGATGTGGTGAGATAACCTCTGCTATTCTAGCATAAACAGGACCCAAAGAGGTCTCTTTGAGGACCAATTCTGCAAAGAGTTTCCTGGCAGGAAGACAAATTGTCTCACATTCAGAAAGGAAATGAGAGCATTAAAATGAATAACTTCAACTTCTTCCAAAAGAAGTTATCAGGGAAGACAAGCGGAGCCTCAGCAAATCTCTCCTTCAGTGGCCCTCACCCTGCGGGATGCACTCCTGCCCCTCTTCATGAGGATTTAGCACACAGTTTCCTGAAGTCTCCATCACCACAACCTTGGGGCACCATCTGCTCACTCCTGATCATGCTGTGCTCCAGACCTTGCTGTACCAGGTCCAAGTCCATGACCTGCCTTTACAGTCTGCCTCTATAAAGCATCCCCTTCCAAGCTCAAGCAAAAAGTCACTAGCAGATTCCTTTTGATTCTGGAGATCCCACTTCCCCCCTGCCTTGCTCGGCCTCCTCCTTCCTCCCACCCTTACTCGCCCACATATCTCAGCTACCACAAATTATTGCAGATCTTATTCTTTATCAAAATCTCTCAACCACAACGCAGCACACCACCCTCCTGTTAAAATTTCCTCAGCGGAGAGCAGGGCCAAGCAGCACGTGAGCCACCAAAGATTTACACATCACCAGGAGGAAACCTGCCCGCTTCCAAAACAGAAATTAAAAAAAAAAACCTCCGCAGAGAGGGCTTGCATTTATTTATTTTTCCAGGAGGAAAGCTGCTCCCTGTGGGTGTGTGCGTGCGTGCATGTATTTGTCAGGACAATAGAAAAAAGGACAGTGGAGCGGGGCTGCCAGGAAACAGTCGGCCATCTGCCCGATGGAGAGAAGTTTTTCCTTTTCTTTTGTACCGATTGGAATGTAGCTGAGAGCCGCCATCCGCCATCCGCCCGCGCTGGGAGGAAATCTGAGAGCCTCAGCTCTGCCAGGGAGAGGAAGCGTGGGGGAGGGAGCCAGCCCGGGCCCTGTGGTTAAGCGGTCATTGCACTCACGGTCAATAAAAGTGGTGAAAAAAACCCACCCGAACCGAAACCCCAAATCCTGAGGGGGGAATCGCTCTTCCTCCTCCGCCCTTTCACTCTCTGCCTCCCAGGCACCGGGAGAGGATCCTGAGCATAGGAACCGCCGAAGGGTTCGGCAGAGGAGCCAAGTGTCAAGGCAGAGGACCAAGGAAACACAAGGGGTTCCTCCTGTGCTTGTCCAGGAACTCCTGGACAAGAAAGCAAAACCAAATCACCTCACACTGCCACGTTGCTCAGCTGCCCGCGACCCTCTCAGCATCCAGACATTTAGCAACCCGAGCACAAAATGGCGTGGGGAGGGACTCTGCTCTGTGGCTCCCCAACCCACCAGACAAGGACAGAGCATAAGAAGTCCATCCATAACCATCCATAACCATTTTCCCCTTTGGTACAGGGATACAGGGCTTTGGTGCAGCTTCTTAGGCCCTATGAAGAGAGACTGAGGGAGCTGGGGGTGTTCAGCCTGGAGAAGAGGAGGCTCAGGGGAGACCTCATCGCTCTCTACAACTCCCTGAAAGAAGGCTGGAGACAGGGGGGGGTTGGGCTCTTTTCCCAGACGACTTTCAACAAGACAAGAGGACACAGTCTTAAGTTGTGTCAGGGGAGATTTAGGTTAGATATTAGAAAGAATTTCTTTATGGAGAGGATGATCAGGCATTGGAATGGTCTGCCCAGTGAGGTGGTAGATTCTCCGTCCCTGGAGACATTTAAAAAAAGACTGGATGTGGCACTCAGTGCCATGGTCTAGCAACTGCTCCAGTGGGTCAAGGGTTGGACTTGATGATCTCTGAGATCCCTTCCAACCCGGCTAATTCTATGATTCTATGATTCTGACTATGAAAAAAAACCAACCCACAAAACAACAACAATGCAGCAGGGGAAAAAAAAATCTGATCCTTTCCTTGCATGGTCAGGCAAGAATTCCAGCAAGACACTACGATGTTCATGGTGGCACATCCTGCTTCCAACTTTGTGGCAGGAAAGCCCTGAGGAAATAAATGAATAAAGAAAGGTAAAATTTGCAGAACTGACTACAAGACTTCAAAGTTTAAGACCCATTTTCAAAACTGAGGATCAGATTTTTTTTTAAACAAACAAAAAAGTAGCTAACATTTTCAAAGCTACTTTGACAGCATCATGCCTTTTTCACTGATTGCAACAGGAGACACTGTCTAGGTATTGATGGAAAAACTGAGAAAACATCTATCTGTATCTTTGTGCACCAATGTACCTTGCAAACTCTGACAAGGTGTCATCTCCATCTCAAGGGAGCTGGCTGAACTTGATGATGAGGGAGATATCTGAGATAACAGGTCACAGCCCTCAAAAAAGCCCTTCCAGAAGAACTCACTCATCCAGACATGATCTAAAGAGCTTCCTCACATCCTGACAGCTTGGAAGATGGACAAACTGACCCAGTGACGCTCAGCACCTAAGTGCACCCAAGCCAGATCTGGACTGCCACTTATGCATCCCAGTCCCTTTCAGAAACAAGACTCAGGTTTCTGTCACCTCTTCTTAAACATTGTGCCTCTCATAAAAACAACACCATCACTGTAAGCACAGTGTGGGACCTGAAGCCAATGCCCTGGCTGATTCTCTCTCGGCTGCATGAGAGATAATGGAAAAAAGTGGAAAAAAGGAAAAGATCTGCTATACATTTTTTTTCACCATGAGATTTATAAAACACTGGAATAGTTCTGCCATCTCCATCACTGAAGAGCAAATTGGACAAAGCCCTGAGCAACCCTGTTTGAGCTCAAGCCTGAAGCTGCTTCCTGCAGGACACTGGAGTAGAGACTTCCTATAATCCATTCCAACTTGGACTATCCTATGATAAACTGGCATTAATTAGATGTAAAAGAAGAAAGATAAAGTTTATTTTTAGTTCCTCTTTGGTTTGGTTTGGTTTGGTTTTGTCTTGTTTCCCTAAAAATCCGCAAAACTCACTCTCTGTCAAAATGCTATTTCTAGATGCCTTTTCTTCCCTAAGAGGTACATTTTTGCCTTTCATCTCTTAAAACTCTCCTACTGATCAGATAGAAAACAGTAAAAAAATGACTGCTAAAACAAGATATACAATTATGCAATCTTTATCACACTTTGGACTCTTGTCACCAGTGTTTCTCTAGGGCCTAACAAACTTCAACAGTTCAGTGAAAACTATTAGGGAGGCCATGAACCCACCAGTAAAACTGCCTTGGCAAATACTGATGAGTGCTAAATCCACATTATTAGAAAAAGAAAATATTTTTTTTCCCAAAGTCATTCCACTTTCAGAGAGACCAGGGTACAATTTCTTTAAAAGCTTAAAGTTATTTCATAACTACATTTTTAAAAATGCCCAAACTGAGAAATCTGAAAGCATTGATTTGTTTCTTTGTTTTTTCGGAAACATTTCTTTGGGTTTCTTATGGTAGAAAACCTAGAAACAGGAGCTAGCAAGCAGGCACGTAGTTTTCACTACTGTCTTTCAAGGGATGTGCTAAAGGCAATACATACTCTAGGGGACTGCAATTTCCATTGTTTACTTTCTTTCATATACACTGAACTGTTTGACAACAGAGCAGAAACAGAGCACCCACGTTTGATTTCCTCCATCAAGCTCTTATCTCATGACTGAAGCAGAGCTCTTCTTACAGAAACTTCCAACCCCAAGAACATGCATCCAAGTTTTGTATTCCAGAGTAACCACAAAGGCATACTCCACCCAAGATGTTTGAATGTTGTCCTGGCCTGGGCCCCGATACTGTTTATTGTGCACAGGAAAACTCATTACTAAAAAGGAGCCAGCACTGAATGCATTTCACAACGGCAGATTTTACAGGACCCAGAGCAAAATATCAGAGTAGGAGTCTTCTGGAGTCAAACTCTTTGCGGAAGCCCCTGCTTCCTGAACTATTCAATAAACACCATCCCTTTTCATCCTAAATGCTCATGAACATCTTATTTCTAGCCCAATAAGAGCCAAAATCCTAGCTCTGCTGAGGGTGTTGATTTGACTCCAGTGATGATGCTGTGGCTTGCATTTCACCCACTAAACTCTTCACATCCATCTCATTTCTGCTCCTCACCTATAGATACCCAAGGAGAGCCCCATAAAACCTTTCTGCAGGGGTCAAGTCTTACAGGTTCTCATACAATGTTAAAAGAAAAAGTTTCCTGCATATGAGGTCTTTCACAATAGATCACCAGCATTAGGACAAAGGTGACCTTCAAAGTACAACACTCTGATGATACACAGGTTCCTCTGTGAAGTTTATATCCTCCCTGCCCCCAAAATTACAGAATTACAAAACCAGAATTGCCCACCCAGCTCTAAAGGTTGTGCTCTGGAAAGAAAATGTTTTTCTCCCTGCAGAAGATGCTGATTGTAACAAATGCGCATGTTCTCTAGCTTAGATATCTTATGATTTAATAGATACGCTATTAGATACCCTATGATAGATTTAAGACAGACATTCAGACAGAACTACCTTTTTTATGCAAAGGTAGAAACTGCACTAGGCTGTTTCAATTATCCATGCCTGAAAACCATGGATCTTCTCATAACAGTGTGATTTTCTTTACTGAAAAGAGAATTTCTACAGACATTACTGGCAAACTAAAGCTAATCTGGATCTTTTAGGGAAAATTCCCCAAACATTTTATTCAGTTAGAAGTGCAAGAAGAATTTATGTAATGCTATAATTGTTTTACTTCTTGGCTGGTAACTAAATGTTTTGCCATTCTTCTTCCCATCCTTTCCACATGTAACAACTCAAATGTTCACATGGGATAGCATATACTTGACAAAAATCTGTCATCCACTTCTCCAAGTGGTTTCACTGCATTCATAGTAAAAAGAAAAATAAGGCAGAAGAAAAATTTCAGCGCTAGCAATAGGTTAGCAGGAAATAATTTTTACTTATAAGCCTTCCCAAGCTAAAGGGGTAACAGAGATGCATTGTGTTGTAAATATCATACAAAACTAAGAAATCACTTTAGATTTTATTAATGAGAATTTGACTTTTGATGACAGGTATAAATAGTGATGACTAAGAAATCACTCCTACTTCTGGCTGTATGTGTAGCAAGACTGACTTTTCAACGTACCATACACTGAGATAACAGTAAAGAGTTTTTATTGCAAATATGCTTCCAGATACCTCAGATGAACATAGTTTTCAATGAAGAAACTAAACTGCAAAAATGGGCCAATCCATCTCATCCATGTACACTTCTTTGTGCTCCATCAGTGTACCACTGAGTTATGCTGACTCTGCAAAGCTAAAGAAAAGTTGTGCGATACAGTCTCCTGCTTAATTCTGTACCTAAGGATTTCATGGCAAGTCACATCAAAATCTTCTCCTTTGCAAAATATTATTCACAAATTGTTGTTTTTTTTTTAAAAAAAAAGTTACACATGCAACAGAGACAGTAGGACAACTGAACTTGTGTAGTCCTTCAGGAAAAAATAATGAGCTGGTGATTAACTGTTTTGAGGCTTTTCTGAAATTTTTTTTTTATGTAAAAATAGAATGAAAGAAAACTCAACATAACCCAAAGCCAGGCTTCTTTTTTCAAAAAGAGTATCTTTACCAGGAGGCTGAAGTACAAATAAAATACTACTGTTGAATTCATCCAAAGAGGGCAACAAAGCTGGTGAAAAGACTGGAAGGTATGTCCTGTGTGGAGACGTTAAGGACTCCAGGTTTGTTGAGTTTGGAGAAAAGGAGTCTGAGGAACTACCTCATATCTCTTCACAGCTTCCTGAGGAGAGGATGTGGAGACAGAGGTCCTGATCTCTTCTCTCTGGTACATAGTGACAGGACATGTAGAAATAATTCAAAGCTGTGCCAGAGAAGGTTCAGACTGGTCATTAAAAAGCATTTCTTTACCAAGAGGGTGGTCAGACACTGAAATAGACTTCCTAGAGAGGTGGTTGATATCTCTGGTCAGGTCAGGCTGATGGCCTGAATAGGTCAGGCAGTTGGAGTAGATGTAGGACCTTTCCAACTGAAACATTCCTATTGCTATTGTTATTCCTGTTCTATTCACAACAATAATCATCACCATCAAATGGAAGGTTGCCTTGAGCACGGAAGAGCAAAGGGACTGGGCTTGGTGTATGTAAATAGTTTGGTTTGAAGAATAGAAAACCTACAACTCTTATTCCTGCAGCGACTGCTGGTCAGAGTTGAAGTCCTTCAGTGCTCTGATAGGGCATATCCTCTCTTTCTGATAAAGTTTCCAGATTCCTCTGGATCAGAAAAAAGATATACTGCATGCAAGCAAATATTAAACAAGTGGGACATGAAGCAATATATTACATGTCAGAATAAATTAGTTTTAAAAAATCTAGCCTCATCAAATTCTGACAGAATTTTATCACAGTTGTGGCTTTCAGAAATGATCCGATCCTGTTTTTCCTTGAAACGCACCCAAAACTGTCTTTCTCTGAGTAAAAGAGGAATTCAGGAATTTAACAGGGTAAAACTTGGTTTCCCACTGAATATGTGTATGCTAAACCATCATATAAAGGAAGTTTCCTTCTGTGAAAACAAGAGGATACCAATGGGGCAAGCTTTAGCACAGACTAAGTAGCAATAACTTTCAGTCTTCCTCACCAATACAAGTATAGGACTGTTGTATGCAAGAAGTGACACTATGGCAAAACTTCAGTTTGGAGCAGTAATTTCAGGTGACTGAGACAGAAATCTGATGCAGAAAATAGTTATCACATGTTGGTTTCCCAGGAGGAAACTTCTCAGTCCTTTCTCAAGAGTTCGACAAAGCTGGAAAATGGCAGCCAGCTTGATCAGGGCTTCTTACCTCATCTGGAAAAGGCTCAAAACCTTATACATCCCTTTCCAGTAAGAAATTAGCTTGCAGAATTTGACTACAGATTCCTGCACATACAGCCTAGTATGTCAAGGCAGGGGAAAACAGACTCCCAATTACAGTCTGATCCCAAGCTCCCTGAATTCATGGAGAAGTTCCCATGGACATCCGTAGACTGTGAAGGATGCCTCAGGCTGTGGTTTTGCTCAGATTCTGATCTCTAAAGTGCTACATGTGCTGGAGATTATATCCCTCTCAACTGTAGCAAGAGGCATTTATTTCCTCTTACTCCTGTGCCACTCAGAGCTCTGCATAAACCAAGACTTGATTCCTATTACCTAAGAGAAAAGGTGAAGCCTATTATTCACAGCATGCTTTGCAGCTGAAACACATTTTTGTTTGTGGAAAACTCATCCATCTTCTTGGGGGGGGTGAACATTTTTAAAGGAAAAGCTTCAATTGTCTGAAAAGTCTCTGGGAGCTTTTTTTAATTTAGCAAGGTGGTGCTTGGAGAGCAAACTCCTATTTATGAAGTCCCCTCATGGTGCCCTGTGAAATTTGCCATTTCCCTCCGTGACAGCCAGCACTATCTATCATGAGAACATAATCCCCTAGGACAGAAGACCCGAGCCCCTTTGCTGCTCTCCTCTGCAAACAGATGTGTGCACGTTCCTCAGCTCTCTAAGTCAGGGCCAGCTTTTGGCAAAGAACTTCAGCAGCTGCACATCTGCAGAGGGAAAAGCTTTCAGCAAAAAATACAGAGGGGGAATCTCATCCTCCCCCTGCTGCAAAGCAAACTCAGCATTTGTTTCTCTCCAGATGACACTCTGATGGGTTGATTTAATCATTCACATATGCATGCCCAGTCACATTGCTAGCAAAGTACCAGGGCTCTGACAGCATCTCACCTGAACTGCTCACAGTCACACAGCAAGAAACCTCGCAGGATATTGAGGGAAAAGCAAGATTCAGGAGATTGCTGATAGAAAATGATTCTACTAAATGCAGCTGGGTGTGTGAAAGAACACTTATGATGAGGAAAGCATCTATGCAGGTGTTTAATTTTAAGCCTATGCTCAAAGCACACTGTCTTCAATTATATTACACAAATTCCAGTCCAGACTTCCCTGAGCAGGAAAAGTACTGCACTGGGAGCTGAAGTGCTCTGATGGGTGGATTTAAGCACGTGCCTAGACCTGCACGTCTGCTTAAATGATTTGCCAAACTGAGGACACTGTACAGAATATTTAAGTACAGCAGGATCACAGAAATGCTTCACCACTTTGATTCCCAAAGAGAAATTACATTAAAACACAGAGCATCTAAAATTATTATTCTGGTTTCAAAGAGCACTAAGTCCTTGCCCCCTAGAACAGTCTCTCTGGTGGACTGCCAGAGTTCCAAGTAAGTTTCTGGAAACACACCTTAAGTGCCTGAACTTGGTCAGGAGCCATTTGCTCTTGGGACCAGGAGTCCCAGTGCCTGGCAGGGTACCACCCAGAACTCTTTTGTCCACTTCCAAGTGAGGTGGCACCTTTCCTCACTTAAGCTGCCGCTAACCATCACCAGTTCATGTCAAATGGCTGAGCCAGATTTTCAAATTAGCAGAGAGCCAAGGTTTTCTGACTGCTTTTCTGAGGCCAGATTTTCTGCCAGGCACAGTCTCAAGCACAGATATCTAAGGCAACACTCTTCCAAACAAGGTCAGCACTCTGTATGCTGAATTTTTCAGCAAATCTGTTTACGTTCCATGATGCCTAATGAGGAACTGAGCATAGGAAAATACAGCTACCAGCATCTATTTGGAGAACCTATCTTTACACTATTCTCAATACAGATCAATAGCTTTCTGCTTTACATGTGCTAGAAGGAACAAGACCAGTGAAACACACCTCCATCAGCATTAGCAATACTGTTTTGCAAAGAAGATGAGACAACACTTGCTGCAGTTAAAGGATGCCACAGCTGAAAAAAAAAGTAATGCCCCTCCAATGGCTTAAGCAGCAGCATCTGCTTTATTAATGGCACAACACCAGCAGCAACCCATAAATCCTACTTCAGGCATTATAGATAGAGCCAAACAACAGCTAACTTACCTGCCTAGCTTTTCTTTTGCCTTTTACTCTGATCTTCAATCACACATCTCAAAATGATGCATGCCCCATACCCAGGCTCCTAGATGAGACCTCATCAGCACTGCATGTGAAGCTGACTGTGTGAAGAGCCCAGGGGACAGCCATGCCCATCTGTTAGAGGCTTTTCACTGTGTGGGTTGGAGTTTTCATTTTAACTCCCTCTGCTTCTGGGCCCCTCTCCATCTCTTGCCCCTCCCAACTCACTCTCTCTGCTCATGAAGACAGAGTTTCCATCCTGGCTGTGGGCCAGCACACGCCTGGGCAAAGGCAGTGCTCAGGAAAAGCCATCTTCTCCTCCTTTTCATCACATAAACACTGCTGATTCACAGCTTGGGAGCACAGAGCTCAGAGCAAGATTTGGCTCTGGTGCAGAGGGAATGAGGACCAGCAGACTCCTGCTTGGGCTGAACACAGCAGTCTGGCCACAGAGGGAGTGCCTCATCTCCTGGACCCCTGCTCCCAGTGAGCAGCCTGAGGCTTCACACCAACCACCCGTGAGTTGCTGAGTAAAGGACCAGATGAGTACTGCCTGAAGTTTGGGGCAGCACAAGATAAAATAGACATCAAGCTATTGGAGGGCATCCAAAGGAGAACCACGAGGATGGTGAAGGTCTGGAAGGGATGACTTATGAGAAGCTGCTGAGGTCACTTGGATTGAAAAGGAGGCTGAGGAGTGACCTCACTGCAGTCTATGGCTTCCTCACAGGGGAAGACATGGGATGGGGCAGATTCTGATTTTTTCACTCCTGTGACCAATAACAGGACTCAGGGAAATGGTAGAAAGCTGAATCAGGGGAGGTTTAGGTTAGGTATCAGGAAAAGGTTTTTCATCCAGAGGGTGGTCAAACATTTGAACAAGTTTCTCAGGCAAGTGTCCAAAGCACCAAGCCTGCCCGAGTTCAAGAAGTGTTTGGATGATGCTCTCAGGCACATGGTGTGATTCTTGGGGTGCCCTACAAGAACTGTAGGAGTTGGACTCGATGATCCTGATGGGTCCCTTCCAACTTGGCATATTCTGTGATTCCATGATTCTATGATAACAGGTAACATTCAAGCCAAATTCTCATTTGCACGAGCAACTGAAAGGATCCAAAAGATTTCAGGTAAACTTGGCTGGCAGTGCTCCAGCAGTGGGCTCATTACCTTGCCCAAAAAGCTCAAGAAGGCCTCAGAGATCTACTAACTCCTAACAAGTTTAATTACTAAAAACCGACCTTTAATCATCAATGTAAGTATTGAATCTGCCCCACTAAATCCCTGGAACTAACAGTATGCCAGCTGCAGATGGTTTCCTTGACTTGGGGAAGGGAAGAAGCACTGAAACAAAGGAGAAAGATTATACCAGCACTCACAGCATTCATTCCAGCAGGCCATTACTCTTTTGAGCTTCTATCTTTGCAATTATGCTTGCTTTCCCCTCAGCTTTACCATGAGACAGTGCTATTTGAAGAAAAGACAAAAATAAAGTTCTCAATACATGTTACCTGTATTAAAGGAAGGAGTCCAAATTTCTTGCAAGTTTTCTCATGAAATGCCTTTGATGGTCTTTGTGGCACACATGGCACCCCACATTTTACCAGCAAATGTTTAGGAAACATATTTACTTCAGAGCAGCACACATACAGGGGGTTTCAGCGTAGGATTACCCTGGCCACCAGACCAGGATTATCCCAAAAGCACAATTTCTGTTGGAAACTGCAATGGTGACAGGCTGGAACCACATGTTCAGAGCTGCTCAGAGCTGTCTCAGCACAGGAGGGATAGGACCATCATGATGGCAGCACCCAAAGTGTGCTTCACTGCAGGTTCTATGCCATGAGTTCTCAATGAACTCCTAGATCACTAAAAGACATGAACTGGTGAAGGCTCATACGAGCAGCTGGCAACTCTCCATTACTCTAACCAGTAATGACTTTCACCTCATCAGTTGAATGTCTGCAAGACACAGAGTATCTTGACCCAATTAGGTGGTGAACTACATAAAGGTTGGGGTAGATCTTGAATAGGATTGCCCTTTAAGACCCTAAGTGTCTTCTTTTGTAAGATGGTGATGTTTTCTAGTGCTGTGCTGACAACAGAGACCTTTAATTGCTCTTCAGTCTGTTCTGTGCCAGGCTTCCACTCACAGACGTGGTGGCCTTTGGTTGAAAACCCAGGTTGTAGAGGGTCAGTGGTTCCAGGGGCTCTGGCTTCTTTGTCTTAGGCACCTAACTTCAAGATCACCCAAGGTCCCTGTAGAACCCTGCATTTCAAAAGCACAGCTTTCATGAAGCCAGGATTCTGGAATGAAGGCTGTCTTCACTAAAACCTGGGGCTGAAACCACCACCAAATGTCCTGCATAGCCACACATTTTAGCCTTTGCTTTTATTTCCCATAGCTGGTAAAGCTGCTTAGAAACAAAAACTGGAGAAAGAACTCACAAGCAAGACAAGCATGGTATTGTCCTTTCCATTGCACTTCAGAGCTACACTCAAAAAAATACTGTCTCTTCTCCAGCCTTGCCTGGGTAAAACAGTGTGTACAGATTCCTGCCCCTCAGATGCAATGTTATTTGAACTGTATCTAGGCAAAACTGGGCTCTCTCATGTCCTGACAGAACTCAAATGCAACAAGGAATTTCTTTCTAGCCACATCCCACTCCCTTCTTCCCTGTGGAGAGTCTTCATAGTCCTTAAGGAACTGCTATGCAAGTTCATTAAAAGTCCTATTTCAGCATTTCCTTCATAGTAGAGGCCTCTTCCAGCCAGATCTTGGGAGCCTGCCAACAGCCGTATCAGCCACTAGTACTTAAATCCTTCCGCTAAAAAATGCTTCCCTGAAGAGTTTATACCCCAGTTCTGTATGCCTAAGAGAGCTGATCATCAAAATCAACCAGCTTCAACAAGAGTTTAAGAGAGGCTCTTCTACACTCTCATGGGCTTAGTGGTCCACTACTTAGTGCTGCCTTTTCTCCCCTTGGCCTGGCCTCCACTTAGGAAGGAGCAGCGCAGTCCCAGTCAGGAAATAAATGTCAGGTGCCACAGAAAGAAGAGAAAACCAGCTGTCTGGGGTGATATATTCAGAGGAATCCAAAAGAACACACTTTTTGGGCACTTCTGAAATGTCCAGCATCTCCCCTTGTTTAACAGTCTAGCTCAGTTGCATGAAGATCTCAGTGCCAAATTTCTTAAACTTGAGACAAGGATTACATTTGCCTCTGTGCCCCCAAACCAGCCAGCAAAACAGAGATTTTAATTCCTGTCCAGATGAATTAGCTATTATGACTGATATTCAGAACAACAAGCTCCTACCAAACTAAGATCAACACTGTGAAAGCCACAGCCTTGCAGCTTATGTGATCTTTATTTATCATCTTGTCAAAACGAACATTTCCAACACATAAATACACCTGGCACGGCAGAAAGATAAGCATATTGTAAGCACTTGACTTGATCTAAACTCTCTTCTTGTTTTTGGAGAACAGAAAGCATCATGTGGTTGTCTCTGCAGACAAAATGTCCTAAAAGATTTCCCAAGGCGTCATCAGGCTGGGGAGTACTGAAAGCAGAACTTTGGTACATTGCACATGCACTTGTAGCCTACAAGGAGGACTGTGCCTGGGGATCCGAGCTGATAAAACAGGGAGCAACTTTTACACGGACTGTCAGGAGAGGGATATACTGAAGGCCAACCCAGGCTTCACCAAACCACCTTCCCACTCAGAGGCAAAGAGAAATCCCAGCTGAGCCACACATCTTTAGCCTGCTTTTTACATCCAGAGTTGCTCCAGTGCCCTTAATTTTCAATTTAATTTGCTTTCTCTTCTGTTTCTCAAGGAGACTCTGTATTACCCTGGGAAATTCTGTGGCTTTCCTGTCATTTCGGTACTTCACAGTTTTCAGTTGTTTCCAAGTCTGTCCTGATGTGGTAGATACCCATTCTAACACATTCAAACGCTGGATTATTTTAGAAAATCCAACCAAACAAAAAACCACAACCAGCAAACCTCACAAACACTACCCCAATGACAACAATTCAGAATACTACACAAGGATGGAGGAAACACATTCCTTTCCTCTGGCAGGATGTAATAATGACTCCCTTTCTGGTGGTTCAGAAATGGAGCCAGTACACTTTATTTGAATTCACTACCACACACCAAGAATGAGTGGTCAGTAAAGTGGCAGCCAACACATAAAACAGCTTCTTAATCCACCAGCAACACCAGAAGCTCTCCTAGCAGCAAATTAAAGCCCCATGGAAATCTCTGCCCTTTTATTTATGCTCCTAGCAGAGCTCCAGGCCAGAGAAACTTCTCTCCAAAAGCAACAACTCAGTTTCAACGCTGAGAGCAAAGGTGGCCGGGAGCACCCCAGGAGCAGGAACAGCTCCCACACATCTTACTGACCTGTCCAGGAAACAAAACTACACTCTTGTGAAGAGTATGTTAAGTACCCCATGCTCAGCAGTTAATACCATCTCCTGTGAGACTCCAGTGCATCCCCTAGCAGTCAGAAAGCTTCAGCCCCCCATGGCCATCCCTCTTCCAGCACTAAGCATCAAGAGCCAGGCTCTTTGGAGACCCACAAAATCTCATCTTCTGCAAGTGTCTCAAATGGGAGTTTACTCTCCAGCTTCCATTTGACACCCCGGGACCACAGCAGCAGACTGTTCATTCTTCGTTATTCTTTTCCCAGCTGGCGTTTATCTCTGTGCCTATCACATTGGCAGCCACCATCCCTCGGTACCACAACGAAGGTTGTTGGTTTTTGAGGGTGAGTTGGTGTTTCTGGCCTCAAGACAGGTGAACCCTCCCACTGAACCCCAACAGGAGTCAGAAATGCCACCCTGTTAAGCTACGGACTGCACCTAAGTGCAGACGTTTCCTCCTACCGAGGGCAAAGCAAGAGAAAAGGAGGATATCCAGAGCAGAAAAAAAGAAACGCAGAGCTACCATCACGCAGTTAAATCAGTTTACTGAAACCGAGAGGGACTCTGCTGCTTGCTCCGGCACGGCCCGGGCTTCTCCCAAAGAATCTGCTCAGCGAGCGTTTCCTCGTATGTATATGTGTATATAAATTGTGTTCATTTATTTATTTATTTCGGGATACCGAAGCAGGGCTGAGTTCACCCAGGGGCCGAGCGGTAGCCGGCTGAGTTGCCTCCGCTCCTTCGGCCCGTCGCTCCCGAACCACTTGGTCCGGCTGCGGGACCACCGCCCTCCTTGTGTCCCCCCTGAGCTTCTCCCACTCGCCTGCGGCCGGCAGCCCCTCCGGCCCCGTCCCGCCCGCACCCGAGGGGTTCGGAGGGAGCAGCCGCGTTCCCCGTCCCGACGGGAAGCGGCGGGGACGAGCGGCGGTGCCCTCAGCGGCCGGGAGGGCGAGGGGGTTCGGCTCGAGCCCCCCCGGCTTTTGGTCTCTGCAGCCACACGCATTACCAGGGGAAGAAAAAAACCAACTTAGGAGCTAAAGGAAAAAAAAAAAGAAATCAGCGATTTTTTGTAGCGGCATCCATCCCCCGTGCCCCGACCGCCGTCACGGAAGACGAGCGCTCTACAGGTTGCGGGGGGCTGCCTCCAGGTCCCCTCTACCCCCTTCTCCCCCGGTAGCCCCCGCCGCTGCTCCGGCCCCCACCACGGGCCCCTCGGCGCCCCCTTACCTTCCTCGGCAGTGGCGGGGGTGGGGGGCCGTGCCCCGGCATGGCGGCGGCGCCCGGCGCCGGGCTGACGGCCTGCGGACGCGCGGCTGGGGGCTCCCCGCCCGCCGCGCCATGCAGCGCCGCCGCCCCCCGCCGGCACCAGCCCCGGCCCCGGCCCCGGCCCCGGGCCCGGCCGCCCTCCGGCGGGAGCACCGCCCCTCCCCTCCCCGCCCCGCCGCCAAGGCAACCGCGCCCGCCCCTCCGCTCGGGGGAACACCGCGTCCTGGCCTGGCCTGGCCTGGCTGCCGGCCGGGGTGCTGGGAGGTTCGGCGAGGCTGGAACTGAGGGGAGCGCACGGAGGGGGAGCCGTCGAAGGCAAGGGCAGACATTAAAGGAAAGAAAAAAAAAAAACATAGAGTTGAGGTGCGCAGGACGCCTGTCTAATTGCAAACAGACATATCCGAGGGAAAGCAGAAAGTCCCTTCTTGCTACCAAACTACCTTCTTCTTCACGGAGAGGGTGGTCAGACATTGGAATGGACTTTCCAGTGGAGTGGTGGATTCTCTGTCCCTGGAGATATTTAAAAAGAGACTGGATGTGGCACTCAGTGCCATGGGCTGGGAACTGCAGCAGTGGGTCAAGGGTTGGACATGATGATCTCTGAGGTCCCTTCCAACCCAGACAATTCTATGATTCTATGATTCTATGAAACCAACACCAGTATCAGCTCGCAGGGGATTTCAAGAGAAAAGCGTCTGGCCAGGGAAGCCTCAGGCCTCAGAAACCATTCCCATCAGCAGAACAGCTCACCTGCCTGGGGCCAGGATTCAGCTCCCTGTTGGCACAGAATTTTACTTGCTCTGATCTGAGCTACCAAGCAGGTAGGGGAGGGATATGGGTTGGAATGCAGATTAATTCTTCCAGCACGTTTGTGGTTCCCGGGATAGATGAAAAATATCAGCAAGGATTTTTGTTCTTCCCTCCAGGTAGAAGCGTGTAGTTGGTAACACACATCCAAAGCTGGGACTCAGCTGAACTCCAAGTATGAAAGGCTCCCTCCCAGTCGAAGCCTCCCAGCACAAGGCAGTAGCACAGCTGAACTGCCACAATGTCAACACAAGTTGAAGCATCACCGTGTCAGTGACCATCCCCTAAAACACATTATTTGATGTATTGCGTTAGCCTACACAAAACTTACCAAAAGGGAGAGATGGGTGATGTTACCATCAACAGGTACATCCTTGGAAAGTGTTTCATTAATTGAAATTTAAAAAGAGCTCATATTCTTTTCAAAGGAAATGAGCAATCCTTCATGGCAGTGTAATTCCAAAAGAGGTTAAAACGTTGCCAGCTGGCTTGGGAACAAGCAGGAGACCCAGCACAGCCATCAGAGCAGAAAGCCCAAGGTGAAACAACACGGTAGTTCTACTGAAGTATCATCATCTCGTCAGGCTTTTCCTTTTCATTTAAATTTCTTTTACCTGCCATCACATCCTCTCAGATACTTCTATCACTCTAAGTGTCAGCTGTTTCATTAATACCCTGCAAAGGATATCACTAATAATGGCAATGCTTCAAGTGTGTCAGCCAGGCTACCACTAGAATGCTTTGGCATTTAAAAATACAAACAGCTTCTCTTGTCATGGAACAAAAGAAGAGGCAGCTGTCACCCGGCAATGGCTGAATGTCACCCTGCACCTGTCATCTCCCTCATTGCACCTGTAGCTCACCGGTAAAAACCAAGGCAGGCTCAAAACCACGATGGCCAGAGTCCACCTCAGCTGCAGAGATGTGAAAGCCTCAAGGACGGGACTGTTCCCGCTCGTCACTGCGCACCCACTGGGTGACAGGAGGGAAGGGGCCTCTCGTCCCCCTTCGCCATGACCCCAACCTGAGGCGATGCCCCCACTCCGGTGCCGGCAGCTCCAACTCCTCCCCTCAGAGGGCATCCGTGTCGTGGCTGAGGCGTGCAGTAACACCTCCCCTCCCCTTCGAGGCTCCGGCTCCAGTCCCTTTAAGGGGCGGGCCGCCAGCCCTTGCCGCCGATGTTTGGCCGGCTCCGCCTGCCTCCCCCCCGTCCCCGCTCTCCCTCCGCCCTCTCGGCAGTGGCCGTTAACGGCCGGCGATGGTGGCGGGCGGCGCCGTGCGGCTGCTGCCGCTCCCGCGTCCCCTCCTCAGCCGGGCGAAGGGGACTCTGTCCGCTTGGGCGGCTGCGGGGTGCGGCGGCGGCGGGCGGCGGGCGCGGCGTTGGGTCGTGGTGGCTTTGGCGGTGCCCGCGGCGGTGCCCGCTGGGACCGGTTGGAAGGAGAGGCCGGGGCAGCGGGGGCCGGTATGGGTCGGGGAGCGCGGCCCGGAGCGGCCGCCTCCACGTTTGCTGAAGCGTTTGGGCCTGGCGCTTCGGTTGAGTCTGAGGGCCTGCGGGTTGCTGCTGCGCTTCGGCCCCCTGCTGCTGCTCTACCCGCTGAGCCGCCTGTGGCCCGGCCTCGGCGCCCTGTGGCTGCGGCTGCTGCGGAGAGCGGCCGAGGCTGCTGGCCCTACCTGCGTCAAGCTGGGCCAGTGGGCCAGCACCCGGAGGGACCTCTTCTCCGAGGCCTTCTGCGATGAGTTTTCCAAGCTGCACGTTGAGGTGAGCCCGCACCCGTGGGGCCACACCGATGAGCTCCTGAGGAAGGCGTTTGGTGAGGACTGGACGGGCATCCTCAAGTTTCAGAGCCTGGAGCCGGTTGGCTCAGGCTGCGTCGCCCAGGTGTATAAAGCCTATGCTGACCTCACGGCCATCGCTGGCTACCAGGCCAAGGAAGCAGCACAACGCTGGGAGTTACGTTCTGCTTTTGAAGCTTGGGAAGTCTCAGGCTTTAGAGGTCTCCTCAGGTGGCTGAGGAGGAGGAAGAGCGAGGAGATGCGGGATGAGAGGAGCAGGGGGGAGCTGAGCCCAGCAGACTGCTCCCGGGGGAGTCCTGTGAGTGGGGCGTCTGTTGTGCAGCAGATAGCCAAACCACTCCCGAGTCCAAATTCTTCATCAGCCAGACATCTCACACCTGTAGCCATCAAAGTAAGTCCTACATCTGGCAGATAGATGTGTCAAAATTGGGTATGCTGGACAAGGTGGATCAGATTGTTATTCCCTTGGAGAGGAGTATCTCTCTAGGGCCAGGTAGAGAGGGAGAAGTGTGGTTCACCTCTCTCAGTGTCATTTCTCAGTGCTTTGGTTACAGCCAGCTGCACTCCAGACTTGTGGTGGCTCTTCCCATCAAGAGAGCTTGAATACCTGTGCTGCCTGTGGCACCTATGATGTGGCATGTGGATACCAGAAATGTCTGCAAGGGTCCAGTTTATATTAAAATAATGACTATTAAGCTTGGTTTCACCTTCCAGAAAATGAAACCCCTTCTCTCCTCACATGAATAAGTCTGGGACAGATAAGTTATTTTCAGCAGTTTCTTCAAAGAAATCTTACAATTGAGATGTTCCAGGTACCGGTCAGCAGTGCATGCACAGAGAGGGTAGGAGTGCGAAACCAGTGGCAAATGGCATTGCATGGGACTGTAGGGTCCAGCACAGTTATATTCCATATGAAGATTATAATGTGTTTCTTTACAGCTTAATCCATGGGAAAAAAGTTAATTTTTCTGAGGATTACCTGGGGAACCCCTTATTAGTGCCTAGTTTTATAGGCTGGGCTCTATCTATTAGGAATGCGTCCCTTCAGTCGATTGAAATGGACCATCCTTTTTACAGACTTTGGGGAGCTGATCTTGCCACCGTTCATTGTCGTGCAGGTCCTGCACCCTGGGTTAGTCCACCAAGTCCAGATGGACCTGTTTCTCATGAAGATGGGTAGCCACATCATTGGACTTCTCCCTGGATTCAAGTGGCTCAGTTTGACTGAGATCGTGGAGGAGTTTGAGAAGCTTATGATTCAGCAGGTGCGTGCTGTGCCATGGACCAACCACTGAAACAAAACGGCCCTCTCTTGCTACTGGATGGCTCTAACTTTGTTCATATTGCTAGTTTTTAAAGAGTTAAATGAAGGCTTGCATGTTCTTTAGTTATTCAAATCATCCACATAACACTACTGTAAAAGGCTTACGTGCTCACAGTAAAAAAAGCAAAGCAGTGAAAAAGATTTTTAAATCTAATGAAGACTGTCAGTCTTTTTTTGACTTTGAGAATCCTTTTTAGACTTTGAGTATGTTTTCTGGTGAACAGCATCAATAGCTAGATAGCCATAGTCACAGTCCTTTTTGCTGCATTGTGAAAGATGAACCATAATGAGAGACCTCTCCATAGGAGAGTATCTCCAAACAAGTGCTCAGACCTTTTCTCTTTAATCCTACATGTTTGTTTGCAATCTGTACTCGCTGGTCGTGTTTGTTAGTACTGAAGTATATTTATCAGTATAACCAATATACTGTCACTTAAGTTCATAATACATTCACTATATTGTATTGAAGTCAGACTCATAGTATGACGTGAAGTTTTGCAAATATAAACATGGGAAAATGTATTCTGACTCACTAATGTGTTCTAACGACACTTTTCTGAAATATCGTTACTACCAAACTTAGAAAGATTTCACTACAGGCATAATTTGATTTATGGTTCTAACAAAATGAACCATATCTGCTAATTTAACTTTTGTGTCTAGATTGGAATGTATGAAGTTTGTTATAAACTTTTGAAAGCCTTAATTCTTTTCTGCTGTTGCAAAAAATCTACACTATAAATTGATGTAAACCATTCTCTGTATTCTGATGTGATGTGAGGTCATTAGTACCTGGTTAGTCTATCAGAGCTTCTGGTGGATGTGGACTGAGGATTAGGAGAGCATCTGATAGACTTATAATTTCATTTCTCTTTGAAAGAACAAAAGGTCTTACTGGGATTTTTCCCATTGCCAGATGATCAAAGTGAAGCAAAGTTATCTTGCCTCCTTGTACAGCATCAGTGGGCAGGACAGATGTCCCCATATCAAGACACTGGGGTCACTGAAGAGCTGTTTTTTGCATAGTGGGCTGTTTTGGATGTGTTACATTAAATGTCTCCCTGCTATGGCTGCTTAGCTGTAAAATGAGGTGGAGGCTGCAGTTCTTCTGTCTGCTATTTGGACATCAAGCTTTGGCTCAGGATCTGTCTTACCCTTGAAAATAGTAAAGTCTTGGTCTTTTTTGAGACACCATGCCTGTAGTAAGAGTCATCCATATTTTTAATGTGCTGGATTGTAGGCCATCCACTGTCCAGTCTGTTACTCTCCTCTTCTGTCAGGAAATCTATAAGCATGGAAGAATCACCACACTATTTTGTTTCCATTCTGGTTTTCTGACTAGTTCTGTTGCTACTGAGTATTGCACTGTACAGTCATATCCTCATTCAGGATCTTGAAGGTCTAATTCTAATGGCATCTCATTTCCAACCTGCTTTTTCTCCCTTCAGATTGACTTACGCTACGAAGCCAGAAATCTGGAGCGTTTCCGACAGAACTTCCTCGATGTTGATTTTGTAAAGTTCCCAGCTCCCCTTTGGCCTTTGGTAACGACAGATGTTCTAGTGGAGACATTTGAGGTAAGAATTGTGCAGGGTCTGAGAGCAGTGGTAGTAGTGAGAAGACCCTTAGGAAAACATGCCAAAGAGGTGTTTTTTGAGAGGTGTTTTTTGAGGAGTGATCAGAGGCAGAAGGATGCTTTTATTTGCTTAAAGAGATCGATGTCCTTCCTCAGTGTCTCTTCCACTCTCTCTGTTTGTAAACAGTGCATCCCAGAAGAGAGGTGGCAGACAGCTCGATATGGAAGTGAACATTTGGCCTGAAACCAAGCAGATCAGCAGTGTGTCCAGCCACCAAGTGCTTACCTCTGCTTTGCAAACCAACACCACGCTTCAGCTCTCCTCTGTGGTGGGTCAAAGCAAGGAGCTCAGCAGTCTGACACTTTCTGATGCTTGCCTCACTTCCCTTGTGGATGTGAGTCCACAGACCAAAGCTTAGTCTCAGTTTTTGTGCATGTGATCCTGGCAAGACTGTTTCTGCCCAAGGCTATATCAGACCCTCTTTCTAAAGAACAAAAATCTGCTTCTGTTCTCCATTATAGTAGGTACAGCCTCTACTGAGTCGCTCCTTTCTAGGGTAGGGTATTCTTATCACCTTCCCTCAATGCTGGGCACCTAGATAAAGGTTTGGTTGAAGGTGAGAGACAAGGTGTGTTTGACTCCAGCTCTGTCTTTGTTTCAGGAGAGTGAGCCTATTTCTCACTACTTGCATGCGGGGATTCCCACAGAGCTGAGGAAGAGGCTTGCAAAGATGGGCATGGACATGCTGCTAAAGATGGTAGGCACTTGGCTGAGGCTGGAAGTGAGGGTTGTTTTCCCTGTAGAGGCTATTCAGTTGGGGTAATAAGAAGACAATATGGCTAAAGAGAGAACGTGTTTGCTTCCCACATCTCCTACCATTTTCCTCATGGACTCAAAGACAGAGCTGTGTACTTTGGAGCCAGCCTGTGGATTCCAGGTATCTTGAGCTAACAAAAGACTTGGGCTGCTAGGGCACTGTGCAGCTCCTAAACTGTCAGAAAAGAGGGTCTGTACTTCATGTGCAGTGTAGCACTAGGTCTGAGTAAGGCCTGGGCTAGTCTAGCAGCTAAGTCTACACCACTACTGTGGACTCTGGCACTGAGCTTCTCCCACTGCAGAAGGGCAATCTGCATGTACACAGCAGGGTCCTCCTATGCAGCTTGATCCTGCATTGTTTAGGAAACCCATGAATCCCTTTAATGAATATTCACATATTGCCAAAGAGCTATAAAGTGCAATGCAATTAGCAAATACCAGGCTCTCTGCAGAGACTATGGATGTAGTTTACAGGGAAAAAGAGTCAGCTACTTTATTTATTGACTCTTCCACCAAAACTGCCTTTTGTTTTTTTAAAAGGAAGAGCTAACTATGAAGTAAAGAAAACAAACATGGCCAGCTTCAGCTTATGATTCAGTTCCTAGTTCTTTCGTGGTTGAAATAATCGCAAATGATCTGGAAAGGAGTGTTGAGAGGGTGACACAACTGACTTCTGAGGAGCCAGGAGAGCTAGGGGGGAAGAGTTGCAAAAGAACCTCATGCTGCTGAGTGTGTGGGCAGCAAGTGTTGGGTGAAATCCAGCTGATCACTGCAACATCATGCTGGGGTGGTGGCAAGGCCTGCAGTTCTGACTCTGTAGTATGACAGACTCTGAAATAGCTTTTACTACTCATAAAAGCAATGGTGGAATTCAAATAGTCTTATGCTAACTTTAGATTCAGTGGTTAGGAGCAAAGCAAAACCCCCAAGTTCTAGGAGAAGAAAAGAATTTAAGAGCAAAGAAACAGCACTGGCTGCTCTAAGACTTGCCTGTCCTTTAGGTCTTTGTTGACAACTTTGTCCATGGTGACCTGCACCCTGGGAACATCCTGGTTCAAGGCACAGCCCACTTCAGCAGCAGCTGCAAGGAGCAGACAGCCCTCGTGGACCTGTGTGACACGCTGGTGGTGGAAGTGAAGCCATCCCTGAGGCGGCTCTGCCTGGTGCTGCTGGATGCAGGGATCGTGGCAGAGCTGCAGAGTGCTGACATGCAGAACTTCCGGGCAGTTTTCACTGCTGTGGTCCAAGGGCAGGTGAGGCCTCTGTCATGGGGGCTGGGAAGCCAAGTCTGGGGAAGGGAGACAGCTGGAGAGCCCGGTGGCCAAAGTGATAGTCTCTATTTCCCCTTATAATCCACCCTACAAGGAAGAGAACACTTGCTGGTGTGGAAACTATACCAGACACAGACATGAGATATTCAGCTGCAGCAAAGAAGCTGACAGAGGGATTTCAGTGGCCCAGGAAATGGAAAGTGGTAAACAGGAAGCACTGGCTGCCACTCCCCAGTTAGGAGTGCTTCTGATGCAAGTTAGGACTGCCTGGGAGATGCTTGCATTTGAGACTGTTGCAAAGTCTGCCAGGTTTTGCTAGATAAGAAGAGGGAATGGATTAACTTCTTGGTCTTCCACACACATTCCTCTCTGCAGCTTTGTTGCTGGAAAGCCCATGTCTCATCCTACATTTTGGTGTTGTGTCAGTGTCTGTAGAGAAGCAAAACAGGTGGGGGTGGGAGGCAGGGGGTGTCTGGCCTTTGCTGAGCTCTTCTGTATAAGAGGAATTACTTTATCCTCCCTCCCACTTATTTTCTCAGATGGACTAGGGAATCCAGTGCTGATGTCACCTGTTCATTTTGAGGACAGGTATCTGTGCCTGTACTTGCATGTAGCTGTTCCTCAGCTGTGGGTTGGATGGCTCACCAGTATATCTCACGAGGGACACATTTTACATTGGTCTGCATAATCTGCTGAAGCCTACCAAGGGGTCAGTGCTCAGCTGTGTATTCAGGCTCATCCTCTGCTGCCAGAATTACTTCTCAGCTACTTAGCAGAACCTGCAAACATTTAATTGCAAGTCCTTCATGGCTCATGCTGGGTGTAATTCATGATCTACCAGTGAAAAACTTATACACCAAGTCTCATTGCCAAACCTGGAGCCTCTGGCTCTGTGTATTGCTGTCAGATACGTCTTCCTAGAGAAGCTATAAAGCCTCTCACAAGTGAAGCATGGATATGGCTCCCCGCCTTTCTCACCAAAGATCTGCTGGTGTAGAATCACACTGCTTTTCCTCTGCAGTCTGCAAATGAAGGGTTGAATTTGGCCCATACAGGAGGTTAATACATGCCCTTTACACTGTTATCTTCTCTACCAAAAAGAAAATGCCAGTCCTGTGGATTTTTCCCTCCTAAACTTCTGACTCTGAGAGATCTCTGATGTGTTCTACTGTACAAGAAAAAGAAAAATAAGCAGGGGTTTGCCAGATACCAGCTAAGACTCTTGACCAGTTCTGCACCTGCTTCTGTTGGTTCATTGTGTCTCCATTGCTGGAACAGGGAAGCATGGTCCTGGGACTTCTCCCTGCGGTATTCCTCCTCCAGGAACCTATGCAGCAGAGGCTTTCCAGGGATGGTGGTGTGCAGCTCCCTGTAGGCCTGCTGGCACCAGTGATCAAGTTCTCTTTCTCCTTTTCATCTTGTTTCCCAGGGGGAGAGGGTGGCAGAACTGATCCTTCATCACGCCCGCGCTAACCAGTGCCAGGATATCGAGAGGTTCAAAGCTGAGATGGCAGAACTCGTGACCAGGGTCCGAGGCAACACCATTGCCCTAGGAAAGGCAAGTTCTGTGTGCAGAAACAGTGTCCTACCCTCACTTACCTGTAAGTCAGTGTAGCTTGGATTTCAGAATGTGCAAAGACCAGCTCTGATCTCGTTAGCACCACCAGCCAGTTCTGGGTGCTGTTAGTCTCACAGATGCAACAGAAGTCCATCAAACCCATTATTTTCTTCTAGTTAAAAAGCTATGTGTATGTTCGTTTGTGGGGTTAGTATGTTCTTCTAGTTGCTGTGGGGTTTTTAGTGGCTTGGGTTTTGTCGTTTTTTTTTAATCTCTTAACATCTGCAGCTCTGTGATGAGTTGTTGAGCCTGATGTTACAGAGTGCATTCTGTTAGTGAAGGCCAGCCTGGGCACTTCAGAGAATGCAGCATGGTGGTATTGAGCAAGTAAGTGCATGTTGTGTACTGCTGTGAGGCCAGATGTTCTCAGCCCTCCTGGGCTGGCAAGTAAGCAGAACTGTGGGCCACAGCTGAACTCCTTATCCTGGGCAAGGTTAGGGAATCACACCTTGATGTTGGCTGTTGTCAGCCCAATAACCTTGTCCCAACACCAGAATCAAATACTAACAAATAGAAGAATCCTGCCTGTCACTGAGGTGGCTCAGTCTTCTTGACCATTTTTTAAAAATCAGTTGTTGACCTCTCTTGTATTTCAGCTTCAAGTGGCAAATCTCCTCTCGAATGTCTTCAAACTACTGATGACCCATAAGGTGAGGTCCTGTCACTGGCTGCCTTCAGTACCTGGAAGTTCTTTTGGGGAGGGAGAGCTATGAGGAAGGTGAAAGGCTGACAAGAAGGGGGACTGTGACTTCTGAAACTAACTGCTGGGAGGGGGACTGCAGGAATGCATTCAGGTGTTGCAGGCTGGATTTCTTCTGCTGCACTGTTTCTCAGGCCTTGATATACAGCCTACCAAGACCAGTTCCTGTTTTGTTGGGTTGTGTCTTAATACTTCATTTAATGGTTGATGCTATTTACTAAGAAGAATGTTGCTGGAACTATCTTATAGTTCTTTAGAAGAAGAAAACTCAATATATGTTACAGTTGTACATTTTTGCATGCTTTCTTCCCTGGGCCTCTTGATATTCGGTTATTTAACAGCACTAGGCCATTTTACTGGTTTGTTAGGCACCTCAGGAATTATAAGTTTCTCACAGAACAGAGTTGACTTCTTATGACTGATGGTATTTGAGGGACAGACTTCCACAGGTTGCAGACAACCTTGGATATCAAAGGAGCTCTGGTGGCCTGAACTAGAACAGATGAGAAGGATAAGTCAGCCACCGGGCTGCCCAGCCTACAAAGGGTCCCCCCCTAAACATTCCTGAGAGCTTTTTGTCATTAAGCCTTGTTAAGCTGGTTTCTAGTAACATGAAACATAATTTAGACCCTTACAAAGCAAGTCCTCCCAACTCCATGAATTCTTAATGATCTGGCTTGCCCTGGAACAATTCTGGTACCTGGCAGGGAATTGGAGAGATTGTTCAAGTGAAGAGCAGAGAATTTTTTCCTTTGTGATCTGTGGGGGCCTTTAGTGGCCATTCAGAAGATGACCTCTGCCTTGTTAAAAATAAGTGCGTTCAACTATATTGGATACTCCTGCAGCTTATAACTACACTAACAATGGTGAGCACTCCTAAGCTCCTGCTCCTTCAGGATGGAGGAAAAAAAATCCCATTCCCAGTCTTGAAACTAAAAAAAAAAAAATTCTCAGGTTCCCTTAGGACACTTACCCTGAAATTATCACCTTAGGTTTGGGCCTGCTGCTGGATTCCAGTGTGTGTTGAAACTCCAGGTGATGGAGTTGCAGTGTAGTTTCAGGTCTGTGTGTGCTCTCCTCAGCCTCTTCCCTCCCCTCTCAGCTGGACCTGGGACCTTTGTGGAATGTGCTCAGAACTAAAAATGGTCTTCTGAGCCCATGGAGTCTCTTGTGCTTCTAGGTGAAGCTCGAGAGCAATTTTGCTTCCATCATCTTTGCCATCATGGTTCTGGAAGGTCTTGGACGTTCACTGGACCCTGAACTGGACATCCTGGAGGCAGCTAAACCATTGCTCATCAAAACTGCAGCTTCAGTCCTCCACTAGACTCTTGTGACTGCTGCCCTCTCACTGTGCAGGGTTACCTCGGGCTGTTGGTGAGCTGGCAAAGGAAGAAGCTGAAGGTGAGGAGTCACATGTATCTCGGGGAAGTGCCATGCAGTGGTTACTCTCCATTATTGCTGCTTTCAGCCAATTCATCCAGTTGCCAGGTGTGGGATGGTAAAAGGCTATTTCAGAAACCAGGAAGACTTTTTGCACAATTGTAGAGTTCTAACTCACTGCGCAGTTCTATGAGCTACTGTGCTCTACTAGTTTTTAAACCAACATATCATGTAGTTTAGGTGCACAAGATCACTGAAGCCTAATGAGAAAAGCAGTTTTACTTGTCTGAAAGTCTTTAAAAACGTTAACTGATCAAGTCTGTTTTGCAGTACATCAGGTTAAATGTGTAAAGTTAAGTACTGACTTATCTGTCACTGTGGTATGAGAAACGATGTTCCAACACCACTGAAGCTACTAATTCAGGCTGAAAAAAAAAAGCTGATAAACCTTTTTGGGTTTTGTACTTTTAACTTCTACTTTTCTTGTAGAAGTGTCCTGAGATCCTGCTCAGAGTGGTCTGTTCTTAATCATTTTGGATGATAAAAACCGACAAGTCAATCTGATTTTTCAAAATTCCATACTGTAGCACAGTATCATAGGAGATTAGATTATAAACAGCAAAAGAAAATATTTGCCTAGGTGGAAAAGCTAATTCCATAATAAAAGCAACTTTTGGGAATATTTGTACTGGTCTTTTTTAATCTTAAGTCTTTTTTTTCCTCTGTGTGATTCCTTCCTACCACCCTCCTCCTGCCACCCTGTTCCCCTAATCAACTCATGACCTTAATTAATATGCAGATACTTTTGTTTCCAGCAGCCTGCAAAACAAGGAGCCCAAGCATTTTCCTAATGAATGGAAAAAACATTGTGAATATTTAAAATTAAATAAAACCAGCAAAAGAGCTAGATCATACGTGACTTTTACAGTTATTTTTACTAGTAGTATTGAGATTAATTTATGACTGTATTTTAATAGTGAGCAGCAGAATCTATGAATGATTGAAAAAACAGTAATGCTAAATATATGCCCAGATATACTGTGTGTGAAATTGCAGCAGCATAGGGTGTCCATAGTGGCCTGTTTTCAGGTGGTTAAGCAATGAAAAGAAACTGCAAGCAGATAATGTGCTGTTTTATGGGGATTATAAAATAATGATTAATGATAGATTAGTGAAGTCTGAACAATAAGTTCAGATTCTGCTCAGTATATTTCATGTACTTTGATTGTTACATATTCCATTTTCAAATGCTTAAGGATGAAAGCAGCAGTAGAGTTTAATCTCTTAGCTTTTAGGCTTGTTTCTGTAAGGCAGACTTAAACTCATATCTAGCTATACTGTTGTCCTAACTAGCACATGATTTTGTGTAAAAGACAACTTAGAAGAGAAGCAAGCAACCCTTAACAATAAACAAAATCTCCATGTGCTGCCAGACCCATTTTCCCTCAGTAGTGTGCTGCCCCCTCCCAATTCCACCCCATCAGTTAGGGAGGACTTGGGTACAGCCACCCACCTTGCTGAACAAATTTCAGCCAGCTTTTCCAGAGGCTAAAGAGAGCTTAAACAAAATTGTAGAATTCCATGTATAAAATGCAAAACTGTGCTTCACATGTAGTTTCCATATATACAGCGAGTTACAATTTTTTCAGACCTTAATTTAAAAAAACAAACAAAATGTCATTGTTCACCTTAAAGAGAGGTTCGTGCTTCTTTCCTTTTCCTTTTTTTCCCCTCCGTTTTTCTTTTCTTTATTTAACAAACAATCAAAAATCTCATGACTGTTCATGCATACTATGGATCCTAGAGTTAAAAATACTCCTTTTAGCTATTAAATCCATAGAATAGTTTGTAAACATCTGGATGAGAGATTTAACTGTCTTCTGGGGAAAAGCTGAAGACATAACCTCTCCATCTCTCAAGGAGCACAGTCTATTGCTGAGAAACTGCTGGCAATTCAAAAGATTTGGCAGCATTTCAAAGGAGCTTCCTTTTACAAGTTTCCTTAATTTTGAATTTTGTTTTTTAAAATGCTGTTATCACTGGTGCTATGTTCCTGTAAAAGGAGTGAATTTTTAAAACACTTATGCTTTTGTTGAATGATGTGCCAGAAAATGTGTAACATGGTGCTAAGTGACAACAGAATGTCAGGCACCAATACTTAAATTTTGTATCTAGCTTGCCTCTAGGTATTACCTAGAACAATGTATCTCAGATATTGTATATATTTTAGCATACTTTTGTGTAAAACATGAACATCCTTCTATACAGCTTTGAGTGTTCCAAGAATAATGGGTGTGGTCTGATTTGGAATAATAGCAAATTGAGGTTGATTTGCATTATTATAATGAATCACAAAATTGGATGATATGCTTTTCTAGCAATACTTAATAACAGTTTGTTATAATCAAATACAGTAATTAAAGATTTAACAAAGTTTCTAATGTAAATTGCTCACATAAAGAGATACGTTAAGATGTTAAATTTTGGTACCTAATGCTACTGAACTGCACAAAAAGAAGTTGCAGTGAAATACACCTCCAACTGATATGTGAGATGGAATTGTAGTAAATTACTATAATTTGATCTGTTTGCTCCAAAATGAGAAGTAGCAACTACTCACTCTTTTCCATCTGACTTGCTGCAGTTCCAGAGAGTTCCGAAGGGCCTCGTTTTGGGATTGATATTTAATAGAGTCACAAGATGATTGACTTTGGTCAGTATTTTTCCATTGTGGTCACAGTTCGAGTCAGCTGATCTTTGGCAAGATTCAGAGTGGGTTTGTGATCTGAGAAAGGGGTCTCAGGTATGTTTCCCAGGCAACAAGAGTTCCAGCTGCATTTAGGGAGGACCCAGTCACCCCAAATCACTGCATTTGCAGTAAGACTAGAAGGTACCCAATTGTTTTCAACTCACAGCTCCAGCAGACAAGGTCAGAAAGTGTCTGATTGTCTTACACAACTCTACTTGGCTGCAGAGTTGGGTCTGTCAGCAGGGTCACTGAATATGGTTAAGACAAAAGAACAGTTTGACAGGTGGGCTAGAAGAGTAAGTCCAGGAAGAAAGGCATGTGAAGGATAGAGCAGTGAAAATGTGCTCTAGCTGCTAGGAAAAGGAGATTAAAGACCTCTCCAGAAATCACAATTACACTTGTAATAAATGCACTCAAGCACCCAAGCTCCATCACACTGACTCACACCTACAAGAGAGATCAAGACTGTGAACTGCTCAAGGGCCTGCTTACTCACTCAGCAGCTTCTTTACTCTAGCAGTAATGCCCGGAGCATCAGAAGATTCTGTTCCCTGAGGTACTTCTGGAGGTCACAGAGTTTCTGGCCTTCTTTTTCTGTCTGCTGATGTGAACGTTCTCTGCTCTGGAACACTTTCCCTTTAGCAACCTGGTGCTGTTTTTTTTTCCTGTCCTGCTCCCGTGATTCTTGTTCCAGCATTTCCTGCCGTGACTTCATTCTGCTCCTGAGAAAATTCTACATAAAAATGAAGATATTGACAATTGTACAGCCATCTTTTTGTTTAATTTCATCTGCAATTACCACTGGCAGGAGTCAGAAATAGGTAAAATCTGTGGAAATTCACTCCTTGCATTCAGAAAGACTCCTCCTATGGCAGAGATGGAGAATTTTACTTTCCATCTTTCACCTTTATATCTGTGTCAAAAGAATGTTACCCTCATTCATTTTTCTCTAAATGATATAATTATATTGGATATAAACCAGGTGAAATTCAGACAACTACTCTGGATGGTGACACTGCTGGAAACACAGCCATCCAGGAAAAACTTTGCTGGAATTGCCCTTACCAGCCTTTCTTTCTCTCGTTCAAAGCTCCTTTCATTGTGTTCTGCCTGCAGCTCCTCTCTCTGCAAACGCTGTGTCCTGAGAAACAGCAGTCTCTGACTTGCCTTCCTCTTCTCCTCTTCTGGCAAGGAGGATTCCTTCCTGTTCCTCTCTGCCCAAGCAGCCTGGAGCAGTGCCTTGCGCTGCAAAGCTTTGTCTTTGCACTCCAGCTGTTTCTCCAGCCCTTCCAATGTTCTCTGATGCAATCGCTGCCTGTTTCCAAAACAAAATTTCCCGAATTTCTCAGAAAGGAAGAGCAATAAAAGAAAAAAGACAGTGCGTAAGACACAAAGCAGATACTCTGGTTTAGTTAATACTCCAGGGCTCTTTGTTAGGATATGGGTTAAACCTGTGTCCTCAGCAGAGATGGCAAAACCCCCAAATGGGCTGGTGCCTGATGTCAGCTAACAGCAGTTATCTGTTCACCTGGCTACACACCCTGGTGTGGCTGACAGCTCTTGGCCAGGGACACCAGGGGCCAGGGAAATGGATTGTGTGGACAGAGCTCCAGGACTCATCTGGACAACTGGGTGGCTGTGTATATCAGTGGTGGAGCCACAGGGCCAACAGAAGAGATGAACACAGATGGGTCATGGGGCAAGGATCTGCTTAGCTTAAGTGGACTGTGAGGCCATGGCAGGGAACAGGGGTCTGGGAGGCAAAAGAACTTTGGATCTGAGGATGACATTGAAGGGAATTTGCCCTTGGAGGTACTGCTAAAGGTGATGAGTCTGTGCTCTCCCATACCTCTAGCATCAATCTTTTTCCCATTAGTAACTACCACAACCACTCTGCAGAGACTAACATGAGGCACAAGTGGTGGTGCCAGGGAGCAGACATTACCAACCCTCTAACATTTCCTGCAAAACCAGTTATCTCCCAGGCATTACCTCTTCTTGTCCCTGCACAGCTGGTGACGGATGCCATCTGCCTCTTGCTGCTGCTCCCTCTTCAGCTGCCTCTGTTCCTCTTGCCACCTTTTGTGCTCAATCTTGGCTCTGTTGAAGTCCATCTCTTTCCATCTCTCCCGAAATGCACCATTAACAACTGATTTCTAAGAGAAAACACCACCAAACCCATAATCTCAGCAGAGTATTTTTCTAATGTAAACTGCAGATCTACAAAACCTGAACAGTTTAGTCTTCCAATGTCACTCCTAGAAACTTTCTTTGATCTAGAAACCACACTAGCTCATAAATTCTATAGTGTCACTTCCAATCTATGAAAACAAGAGTATGATACCTATAGAAAAGACTAGGTTTAACCAACACATGGGTGCCTGAAAATCCAATTTTAAGAGTTCTTTATAGGTCATCAGTCAGCATGCTGTGCTGGTTGTTCCAGTGTTGAGCCAGGTGAGCCTATAACTGTGTAATCTTTGTGTCAGCTTCTGGATTGGATGGAAAATACATGTTCTGACCACAAATTATATTACAGATTCCCTGTCAGGTTGTATTAGAAAAGAGAAACACCTGCCTCCCACTGGCCAAACACAAAATCTTACTGCAGTTTCTACACAACACTGATTCCCAAGTGGAAACCTTTTGCTTCTATTTATGCATACCCATTATTCCATATAGGCATAATTTTTATTACAGTAAAAACCTTTAAGAAAGAGATTAAAGAAGAGTACACTGTCACATGACATAAACAAACCCCTTCATCCTAATAGCTAAATCTAATTTAGACCAAACACTCACTGTAATGCTTTTGTCTTTCAGAAGATTTAGATTTCTGGCTCTCCTAGCCTGCAGGTTGGAGGTACTGTGTGGTCTCTGTGCAGGCAGAGCTGATTTTATGATCAGGTTGTCTTTCTCTAGTGATTGATTCACTCGGTTGAAGAAGCTCTGGCGCCTGAAAGGAACCAAAGCATTGGTTCCCAGGGAAAGGTTCCTTTGGGAATCTTGGATTGGAGCTTCTGCCATTCCAGACTCAAAAAAACCTTTCAATCAGAACAGGGACAGAAGAGGTTACAGACTGTTTGTAAAAGGAAAGCAAATTAAAACAAACAAACAAACAAAAGGGCTTCTCCTACAAAATACATTCAAGCAACACTTTTATAATTTAGAACCAACAGTTTCTTCTGAGGAAGTGGGACAGTTTTTAGTCTCCACAAAACAGGTCCCAGCTTTCAGAGAAAAACCTTGTCATGGCAGTGAAGCAAGAATTTTGCCTGGTAACACAAGATCACTGACTGCACTTACAGCCATTCACTGTTGTGAATAGGAGTTGTTTACATGGGGTTTCACAGATGGACATGAGCTGCTTCTGCCAATGCCCTAAGACAATAAAAATTTATGAATTTATTGACAGGGCAAAGCCTGAGCTATGCTGCTTAGCTATACTGCTAAGAGATTAGCCTGGGCTAACACAGCTTTTGGGTAGCTGAGAACAAAGGTGGAGATTGCTTATGTCTTTCTGCTAGAGACAATGAGGATCTGAGTGGCAGCTGTTGCACAGAATGATGCTGGAACACCAGCTGGGGGGAAATGTGCCCTCCTGCTTGACTTTTCATTCTCCCTCTAATAGCAGAGACAGAGCAAAGCAGTAATGCTTGAAGAAAGCTTTGGGCTTTCAGAGCCCTCACTTAATTGCCTGCAATTGTCACAAAAATTACTTAAATGAGAACATCAACAATTTGATTAAAATGATGATCCAGCCCCATTGGGATGATAAGGGAACAGAAGTTTACTCAATGGCATTATAAAGCATTCATTTTCATCACAGATAAGAGGAGGAGTATCCTGCAGAACAGTCCTGGTGAAATCTTTTTGCTATAGGCAGTCATAGTTAATGTTGCAATATAATTTTCTAAGTAAGGAAATATTATAATAAATAATAACTCTAGTGAGCATTATGGTAAAGGTTAAGAAAACCCAAAAGCTGTTACTGCAGTAGCTGTAAAAACAAAAAAAAAACCCCAACAAACTTCTATCTGAAAATACTTTCCCCTTGAGAAGGTGAACAACTTTTTGAGCCATACCATAATTAAAACATACATATAATGATACTATATTGTGGTGGCTACACTCAGCATGGAGTTCCAGCATTTTCTTTTGAAACATCTATCAACTATGGCAACAGATCTTAGGATGGCCTGCTGCACTGATATTGTGTGGCAAGTCTTAGATCTGAATAAAACAGCTACAATTTCAGTACCATGTTCATGTTTAACATTAGCCTCAGTTTCAGCATCCTGCTGTCTGCTCTCTGCTTCTTCCTTGTGGGCTCTCCCCACTAACCAGCTGTCTGTGTTGACAGCAGTATCAACCATAGCATGAGCTCTTTCCCTCTGAGGACTCTAGAAATAACAAGAAATGCAATCATAATCCAGACCTGATAAGGAAAATGTTATTTTCATGAATTTTTAGTTTAAAATCTTAAGGTGTAACTGAAGTTTGAGAAAAAATTTAAAAAAGAAAAACAACAACTCTGGGGGAGTCCTTTACTAAACAAACAACTCCTGGGTAATTTTTGAGCACTTCATGGGTTTCCCTACACCTTCATATGACCTAAAACTGGCAGTACTTCTGCCTGGCAGGGTCCAAACTAGTAGAAAAGAGATCAGTCCAGAGGAGCTCTGGCTGAAAGACAGATGTTTCTGGCACATGGCAGAAATCAGGATTCTAACCCTTTCAGGGCAATGGAGAAAAGCTTAGCAGTAGCTGATGAACATTAACTTCCTCTTTAATGATCCTAATTCAGTGCCCTGTTCACGATCACCAAATAACTACCAAGGCTCACCTTTGTCCTGCCTTTACTTCCTTTACAAAGAGACAGGCTATAGCAGAATTGGGCTGTGACACTTCTCATATTCTGCATCCATGGAAGAGGTTCTAGGAGTCCAGCCAGTGACAATGACAACTTCTAGCTCTTAACCTAGCCAAAGCATCAGGTAGACAGTGCAGAGCAAAGTCTCTACAATCTTGAGCAGACATACATAAGGGACAGACCAAAAACCTCTAGTAATTTTATTTTGGTACCCTTAGCAGAAAACTTGAGGCACCAAAGCAGACATTATACAAATAGCAGAGCAGAAGTTAACAGAGGAGTCAGAGTGAAGCACTTTTTACCTTCTTATGTTCTATAAACTCAATGTTCTCTTCCAAACCAGACCAAATATCTTTTGGAATATTTTCTGTCTTCAATCTCTGATCTTCCTTCTTGTCTTCCTCTCTGCAAACGCTTTCTGAAGATGAAATCCTCCCTTCAGACACCTGCTTTTCTACTTTCTTGCTGAGTTCTTCTTTAGTCAAATTTGTTCCTGGGATGAGGGCATCTTTCTGCTGCAATTTGCACCCCGTGTGCCATCTGGGTTCCCATGCTGCAAGGCAGCAATGGGGAAACAAGCTACACCTGCAGCTGCACTTAGCACATGGCTGTGTCCAATACAGGCCCCTTGGCCAGTAGTCCAGGGCTGAGTGACCCTGTCTGTAATGGCCTGAGGCTCTATAGCCTGGTGGCACAATGTAGGGGTAATCCAAACTTGAATCTATCACCATCTGCCTGGCTGATAAAGGCATCTGCAGTTCTAGGATGATGCGTTCGCTTAAGGGCAGAGGGATCCGCAAAGTTTGGTCAGAAGACACCTCCTTAGTCTGCCCGTTCCAGAAACTCACAAGCACTCCCCTTTTCTTGTAAGCTGTGTTTATCATTAAAAAAAAAAAAAAAAAAAAAAAGGCAAAGAATGTATTAGAAGCATGTATGCATGTCAGCCTGTGTGATTTATCTCTTAGAAAGCAAGAAACAAAAATTACAGCCTGTGTTTCATACAATTTTATAACAACATCCATGATTCTTTTTTTATAGGTTTCAAATCTGACCTTCTTTTGAACTTCCTATGAAGAGACAACAGATAGCCAAGATCTCACTTATCCCAGACAGCCAGGATTTTACCCTGCAAAAGCTAGAAACTAGACTAAACAGATAATCAGGTGCAATATTCATGAGGGCCAGGAATGTTTTCCTCCTTCTGCTGGAAGAATGTATCCCAGACACAATTTTTTAGGAAGTTTCCACTCGCAGGACAAAGCAAAGGCTAATTCTGGTACTGAAAAGGAACAGGACACTAGGTGCCAGCAACAAAACAACAAAAAAGAAGAGAACCCAAGCAGCAGCTGATGAATTCTCCAGGGTTGAGGCTGTTCTCTCTTCTGTAGAGTGACCAGCAGCCATGGTGAGCCTAGCAGGATTAAGATACCCAATGCCCCATACCTAAATGTGCCTCCTTGTCCTCCATAACCTTTAGCACAGTGCCTGGGCCAAAACGTTCAGCACTGGCCTCCCATGGTGCCAAGACTCTGTCTCCTGGAGCAAGAGGCTGGTGCCTGGCATCTTCATAGTGGAGGATGTCGTAGAGAGGCGTTTCCTGCATGCGGAGCTGTACTTTGCCCTTCTGAGTGCCACTTCTCTCAAACTCTATTAAAAAGCGTTCCCTGGAGCCCTACAAGAATAAAACATGTGGTTTTCAAAACAGACATCTGGGTCCAATTAATGGCCAGACATAAGTGCTAAGAGAGGAGTGGCAGAAATCCCAGGAACTGGAATGTGATCTGTGAATGTAGCTTTCCTGTTCTACCAGGTTTTTCACGGTCCATATTGGACTTTAAAAACAATTAAAAAGCTGAGGCAAAAGGGGCTGACAGCCTTTCTCTTCCTTTCATTTTGAACTTAGATGTTAGTTGGCTTGCCTGGCTCAGAAGAACACAATTAATGTACTAAGGCAGAACTTCGTTAGGAAGCCTTCCTCCTTTCCTCAAAACAGCAGCCGAAAGAAACTGCTGTGTATGATGCAGTTCGTTACATAGTAATGAGAACTGTAACAAACCAGTAAAATGGCATAAATCTAAATGCTTTAGTTTAAACCTTCAGTAGTGGGTGTGGGGAAGACTTTTAAACCAAAATTTCATCCTTCTTTGCTGATCTATGACAAGTAATCCTGTCAGTTGCCACTCCAGCTAATGTCACTTGTGCCTTTAGCTGTCCACATCTGTTTGTTCTACCCCACCGTGGAGCTGACAGCCATCCTCAGCTACACTAACATCACTATTTATTTAACTACCCTGTGAACTCAGAAACAAACCAGAATTTTAAAGAAAGCCTGCAGAAGAAATTTTCTGTTTGGCATCCAAAATCATCTCATAAATTCCAGACACAAAAGGAAGAGAATGAGGAAGGATCTCTGTTTGGTAAGGTGGAGGTGGTCCCTGGAGGCAGACATTTTGGGTTACTAACACTAATGCCATTTAGCTAATTGACTTTGTTGCTGTTGCTGGGTAAACAGTAGATATAAGGGACTTGTTTTGTTTGATTATCTCTGAAAAACAACTTATTGTAACTACTAAAATGGATTTGTTTCCAGGCTGCTTCTGCTTGCAGGACTTGTCACAGCAAACAGCCAGTCATCGTGAGGAAAGAGAGATGACAACAGTGTGTGGCAGGAGATCCACTCTGCAGCAGGGCCATAGGACTGGTGAGGCATGGGAAGAAGAGGAGGGAGACACTCAGATCCTAGGCAGAGCCTTTAAAAAGCATAGTTCCCAATAAATATGTACCTTCACCTCTTGGGCAATGTGACCCAGGTAGTAATAGCCATCAGCTTCTCTCCGTGCCAACACACGAGCTCCCCGTATGAAGCTGGAAGCCTCTGGGGATGAATCAATGAAATCCCTTTTTGGTGAGGATATCAGGGGCATGCAAAGTGAACTCAAGTTCCATGCACAAATGGGAAAGCTGAAGAAAACAAATATACAAGAAGTAATTAAGATCTTGGCAGCAGAACTTCTGCAACTTGCTGCAATGAAAACAAACTAAATCCACATGAGACACCCTCCCCACCCCACAGTAACTCTTTGTTTCCAGGCTTTTCCCCTCTCTTCATTTCCAGTGACGTATCTACAGATTTTGAACTTACTGTGTTACTGAACATCTTGGCAGCAGAGGGCCACAGGGACCTTTATTAGCTGTGTGACAACACTGGGCATGGGAGATGGACATGGCACTTACCTGGAGAGGGGAAAGAGAGATGAAAGCTGAAAAGAAACTTGACTTTTGAATACTTAAATTCATAAACAGGAATATTATTTACAAAATTGAAATTTACTTTCCGGTATATTACTTCTTCCTTTGTTTTAATTCTGCCATCACATTTTGTGATGCTATACTGTTTATCTATGATGTCATCACAGATGCTTTTGATTTTAGGAAATCAAGGTTGAAAAGAAAAAATATATATAAAAAACCCAACTGTAACAACTAAATGGTAATAACCCTGGTAAAAAAAGCCTTATATTCAGCTACCATATATGTAGCAGGTCTATAGCTGTTTCTTCTATCATGATGTGTTCTTCAAAGGACAATATAATCATTTCAAGCATACACAAAGCTAAGCAGATATCCACTTTATCCCACCTCAGATCCTATCATCATTTTATTCTACTGTGAAGGAAGCACAAGGTACACGATTCTTAAATCAAAACAGCTTTCTATTCTTGCTAATCCTTATACCTTTACATAATTGATTCTAGTAAGAAGTTTGGAACCTGGAAAACACCTGGAAAACACAATTTTTCAAGACAAGGCACAGCTTGGAGGCAGGCAGCAGTAAGGAGGCAGGGCAGGGATTCTGGAGGTGCCTCTCCCAGCTCTAGGAGCAATCAGACATATCAGCCCTGACAGCTTCCTCCCAGTCTGGCTGCTCCTGGGGTCTCAAAGAGCAGCCTGTGAACAGACAGAGGTCACCTGTGCATTGCTTCCCCTTGTATCCTGCTTCTTACTCAGCTCTCCAAGCAAGGAAGAGCTGTAAGGTCAATAAAAGGAGCTGAAGTCAAGGAAGAATGAACAAGGTAGGGATTGTCTAGAAGACTGTCTGCCTTTTCAGGTCAAAGGCAGCAGTGGAGCCATCTGGCCTGAGCACCATGGAAAACTGGAAACTTTTGAGAACAGTGACATGGGGAACAATATGCTAGGGACTATGAGAAGGGAGAAATACAAAATATGAGGGAGTTGAAGTCTGAGGATCAGGATACCCTGGCTGCAGACAAAGTTGTACAGTCATCTCACAAAGAAAATGTAAAATAAAAGTGAGGTATTTGACCTTTCTTGGGGATCTTTACCTCCACCTGTGACAGACACCTCTTTTCAAATGCTGGTCTGTCAAGTTCAGTGAAATCACTTTAGAGTCTTTCTCTGCAAAAGTAAATGGAGCTAGACCAAAATACACCAAAATTTGACCCCAAGTGTTGGCAATTACACCTTTTGTTCAATGTTGAGTGCCATCTTTCCACACAAAGATTTAAGGCAGAACTAGGTAAAATTGTACAATGTTATAATTAGAGGGGGGGATATACAGCTCAGGATGTCAGGTATGGCCTGTCACAAGAGATACCAAACCTATTTTAAATCTTTGTGCACAGATTGCTTTGCTCATAAGCTGCCAGGCAAAACGAGGTTACCACTCCAAAGGGTCACAGAAACTCCTCCTCAGTTCTACTTTGTGAAGTGCCATCCAGTAATGATTCAGAAGGAACAAGTGAGTATGCACTAACCTTAAATTAGTGGCATACCTGTTCAGAAGCAGTAGTGGGGAGTCAGATCATTTGAAAGGAGCCCCAGGTTGTCTGAATACTTTTAACTTTTTCATAGGATTAGAATCATAGAATTAGCCGGGTTGGAAGGGACCTCAGAGATCATCAAGTCCAACCCTTGACCCACCGGAGCAGTTACCAGACCATGGCACTGAGTGCCACATCCAGTCTTTTTTTAAATGTCTCCAGGGATGGAGAATCTACCACCTCACCGGGCAGACCATTCCACTGCCTGATCACCCTCTCCGTGAAGAAATTCTTTCTAATATCCAACCTAAATCTCCCCTGACACAACTTAAGACTGTGTCCTCTTGTCTTGTTGAAAGTCGTCTGGGAAAAGAGTCCAACCCCCCCCTGGCTCCAGCCTCCTTTCAGGGAGTTGTAGAGAGCGATGAGGTCTCCCCTGAGCCTCCTCTTCTCCAGGCTGAACACCCCCAGCTCTCTCAGCCTCTCCTCATAGGGCCTGTGCTGGAGTCCCTTCACCAGCCTGGTTGCCCTCCTTTGGACCTGCTCCAGGACCTCGACATCCTTCTTAAACTGAGGGGCCCAGAACTGGACACAGGACTCCGGGTTTTGCTTCCTTCTTTCATGACCACCTGAATCTCCCAGAAGGCACACAACATGTACTGGATGGAACTTGCTCTCTGTTAGGAAGTTATCAGATTTCCTCTGACTCTTGCTCTGGGAGTACAGAATCAGAATGTCTTTGGTTGGGAGAGACGTTCAAGATCATCCAGTCCAACCTCTGACCAGCACTGTAAGCTCATCACTAAACCACGTCCCTAAGGACGAGGTCCACACCCGGTCTAAATACCTCCAGGGATGGTGACTCCACCACTGCCCTGGGCAGCCTATTCCAATGTCCGGCTGTGAGCCTGTCCCCGTCTGGCAGGCTGGCTCCTCAGAAGGCCCCACCGGAGCCTCTCAAACCGCAGGGACCGAATGCAGGCTGCTACTCCGGCGATACTGCGGAGAGAAGGCCTGACCGGGCAGCTGGTTAACACCTACGGGGGAAAACAAAAAAACCGAAACAATAAAAGAGAAGAAAGAAATAACAAAAGCCGCGTCCCCACCACGAAGTCGCCCCCCGGGCCGCCCCCGCCATGCCGGCCCTGCCGCGCGCGTGCCCCGTTGCTGCGCAACCGCACTCTGTATGCTGGAGGGGGGTTTGGAGACAGGGCCGGGTTACTCCTTTATCCCCTGCCACAAAGACGAAAAACCGAGGTCGCCTTCCTTCCTTCCCAGTCCGGGAAGGCCATCCCGATCCCTCTTCCGCAGCCTTCGTGGGCAACGCCGATTTTTGACACCCCAGAGGATTCCCGTCTCCCCCCTCTTCGGAGCGTTGGTGCCGTCCCACCGCTCCCAAGCTTTGTTGGGGGGGGGGGGCAGAGGCTCTCTCGCGGCAGCCCCCCAGCTGGGCGGGGGCAAAGCGGAGCTGCGGGGAGGGGGTGTCCTCTTCTTCACCTGCCGGACCGAACCCAACCCAACCCAACCCGACCGGACCGCTTTCCTTTTCACAGCCTCCTCACCCGGAGTTGGTAGGCGCCGGAGCGGACCAATCGCCGCTGCTGTTATTGGGAGGTGCCGGGGGTGACATTGGCGGAGCGGGTGCCATGATGCTGGCGTCCCTGGGGCGCTCGGCGGGGCGGCTGCTGCGGGCCGGGACCGGGAGCGTGGCGGCCGGGCGGCGGCAGTGAGTAGGGAGGGCGAGAGGCTGCGGTGCGGGCGGAGCGGGTGCCGTTGGGGCCGGTAGTGAGGCGGCGGCTGTGTTTGCGGGTGTGTTGCAGCGCGGGAGGAGAGGTGCACATCGAGCCCCGGTACCGGCAGTTCCCGGAGCTGACTCGGAAGCAGGTGATCCAGAGCGAGCTCATCAGCGGGTTCATGTGGTTCTGGATCCTCTGGCACTTGTGGCACAGCTCGGACATGGTGTTGGTGAGGCTGGCGCGGCGGCGGGGAACGGGGAATGGGGAACGGGGAACGGGTCGGTGGCCGGGCTGTGACCGCGCTTCTCTCTCAGGGCCATTTCCCTTACCCCGACCCGGCCGCCTGGACGGACGAGGAGCTCGGGATCCCTCCGGACGACGCGGAGTGAGCGGCTCCGGACACCGGCGTTCCCGGCAGAGCATCGGTACGGCTCCCACCGCCCCCGGGCTCCGCTGTGAGGAGCGGCAGAGGCGGTCACCGAGTGTCCCCCAGGCCGGGATTGTCCTTTCACTTTCTTTCCAAGTTCCCGGGGCCCCGCTTACTGCCCCTGCCTTCTCAGGGTGCTGCTAGAGGTACCCTAACTCAGCCATTGCTTGTGCACCCCCAAAGGTAAATGTGTCACAGCTCTGTTCTACCGCAGGCAGATTTGTGATTTGTTTATGCTTTTTCTTGCCTTCACACACTCTTTTCTTGGGTACCTGAATGCCCAGCTCCTTGGAGTCCCCTTTTAGCAATAGAAGCCTGCAAAGCTTTTTTTTTTTTTTTTTTTTTTTTTGAGGAGTTGAAGCTTTACTGCTATCAGTTGAAACATTTCTTTATGCTGTCCCATAGACCCAACATTACCCAAACTTGGGGCCATGCTTTCTCTGTTTCTAGAGATGTGCAGCTGTCCCTTTCAGAGTTTTAAGCTTTTGCTCATTTCGGATTCTTTAATCACCCCCTCTCTCAGGCTGCTCTGTCACATGATGGCTCTAAAACAAAAAATAACTTCAACTACTGCTGGGGACAGCATGGGTACTATTGTGGAGGTCCCTGCTCTGTTCTCAGTAGTGGGAAAAGGAAGTGTGAAAAGGTTCTAAGGATTTTCCTCTCTTTGCAGGTCCATGGAACTAAAGGGACCCCTGGCTCCAAAGCTGTGGCTCCTCAGTCCTTATTTCAATAAAAGTTAACTGTAAACAAATGCTAAGCTGAATTGTAGTTCATTTTTAAGTGCTGCAGGATTTCTGAAATAGGAACATTACAGCTTTAGAGGCAGAGTACTTGATTATTTTGTAATGTTTGCTTGAGATGTAATGTGCTGCCCCCACTCCCCAAGAAACAGTGTTCAGAGAGATTTAAAACTTCATGAATGCATAGTAGGTAAGAATCCCACCCCTTTAATGGTCTGCTAAATAACCACAAACAGGGGGCAAGGGAATAATATCTGTCCATGCTAGAACTGCTGAGAAGATAACTTTAAGACATTTTACTGAAATCTGGTCAATAGGTAACAGTAGGAGTTAAAACTTGTCATAGCAGCAGGGGAACTTGCCCTGAAAAGAACCCAGACCAAGTGGTGCTAAGCTTTCCCTGGGATGAGGGGGATCACCTTTGGGTATTACAAATGTCTTGCATAATTCTTCTGAAGTGAAACCTCAAAGTAAAATGCCTTGGGTCTAAGCTAAGCTCAAGAAGTTCAGCACAAGAGAGATTAAGAGAGGTGGGTTTCTCCCCAGACGTCCCTTGTGTGTGTTTGTTTTTTTTTTTCCTTATTTTTGTTGGTGGTTTTATTCCCCACCCTCTTTCTAAAAGAGCAGCAGCAAAACACATTTCTCACTCCCCTTAACCACCTTAGTTGCATCTCTAGCACTTCACAGAGAGAAGGAATTGTGAATTACATGATAAACAGTCTCCTGCAGACTTTTCCATGCAGTCAATCTTTATTATAGCAGTATTCTCATATTCACATCAAGTACATAGAACTTTTTGCCTTTTATATAATACAGAGTTCTTTAAATAACTTTACACAGAAATAGTTTTCTTCAATCTGAATTCAGCTATCAAATTTTAATATGTTTTAAGTCTCCATGCTCTCTAACCAAACTGGACAATATTTCCCATTGTACAAATTTACATGAGAAAAACTCCAAAGTACAAATGAAGGGATGACAAAAGTAAAGGGGGAAGGAACAAACAAGAAAAATAAGTTGTATTTGCAATTACAGGGGAAACTTGAGAAGGAAAGAAGGGGAGTTGCCATGACCTATTTAACAGGAAACTGAAAATAAACATTTTGTTATGAATTAAAAAATAAATACAGTTTCAAAACAATTACTCCATTGTAGATTTTCAAAAGCAGCTATGGAAATCTACTAACACAATTGTATTGTTTTTTGTTTTTTAAGTAACCAGACTGGACCTTCCACTTTGCAGTCACAAGCCCCTTGCAAACCTCTGGTGGTCAAAAAAAAAAAAATACAGCTGAAGGGAATGTTGTGTTAGCACAGAGTTTAAATTGGTGGGACATACATTTCATTGCACTAAGGAATAAACAAACAAAAAAGAAAGAAATCAAATCTGTATATAAATTTCCCTTTCCTCTCCTTACTAGATACTTTGCTTCTCATAAACAAGCCTCTGTATTATGAGGTAATGCCATTGTCTTGACTATATATAAAAATAATCAAGTTTAAAGGATACAGATGACTGTATCTATAAACTTTAAACAAGCCAGTCCTCTCTTACTCCCCCATAGGGTCCAACAACTGAGTGCTACACCTTCCATCACTTTTTAATGAAACGGATGCATTGTGCCTCTCATGGAAACCCCCCTCAAGAGACTGCTGTGCCTTTCCTAATCTAGGAAAAGCAGCTTGCACTCAAGTAAGAAAGAGAGACAGTGCAAGTGATTGCAAACACATATACCCACTCCTTCAAAACAAGGCAGTCACAGAAGGCAACAGTGGCCAGCCTGCATGTGTCTTTTGACAAAGGGGAAAAGGGATCCAATTAGGCAGCTGGTGACTTTGACTTTTGCTGTTATTTAAGAAAAATGTCACCTGCCCAGCCCTGGGAGACCATTGCTACACCTGAAACGAGGTGGGGAGGGAGGATGAAGGGCCAGGGGGAACACTGTGGCCGTAGCTGGGATGGCTGCAGTGCTGGGGAGTGGGTGTCTGCAGCCCCCAGCAGTGCCAGACCCTGCTGCTGAGTTCTGGGGCCCAAAGGTGTTTCAAGGGTGGCAAGAAGCAAGCGGGCAGGGCTTTCCCCAGTCCCAACAAATGAGATCAGAAGAGAAAGAATGTTAATCTGGTTTGCCAACACATGCAAGTTGACCACTGCCTGGTTTCTGTCAATTGAGAAGTGTGGAGAGGGGGGGAAGAAGGGGAGGCAGGTAGGACACAAGGCTCATGAAGGAATGATATGCTTTTTTTTTTTCTTTTTTTTTTTTTTTTTTTTTTTCCTTTGTTGATTTTTTTTTTCTCTAAAGGTTCACAGCTTTGAATAAAAAAAGCACATTTATTGCACTTATATTTTATTTTAGACAGAGTTAATTTAAATTATGCCCTCAGAACCCCCCCCCACCATCCCGCAATAACACAACACCCAAGTTTGGTCCATTTTGCCCCCTAGATCCACTATCCCTGCCCAGGTGGTGGGCTTCATCTCAACTTCCACTCAACTCCCAAACACACAATCAGGCTTTCTTTACAACTAGGATGAACACACAAATGCAACAGAAAATGACATTTATCAAAACAAAACCCAACCCTTTTCCAAATCCAAACAAAAAGAAAACAGTTATTTTGTGGTTTACTCACTCAAAAGTAAACGTCACACAAGACTTATTCTAAAATATGGCTGCTGCAAATGTGACAAACTAGACAAAATGACCAGACAGGCCACTGTGAGCTCTGAAGGAGGCTGGATGAGCTGAACACACTGCTGCTGTGATGCAATGAAGGAAAGACCTAGGTAGTCCACAAGTCTCCAACACTCCCATCAGCTCCCTTCTCTTAGAGAAACAATTGCTATGTGATTTTGTTACAAAAAACACAAACCACACCAAAACCTGGACAAAATACCATCCTCTCACATGTACTTTTAGTGCAGAATTTGGAGCAGGTAGAAGGATTCCAGATAATTCCTGGAACATGAATAAAACATTTTTACACTTTGCTTTCTAAAAGGAACAAAACCAAATTAAAATGGGATTTGATATTTTGTATGAACTGTGCATTTAGACATAACTTTGTGATTTAAAACTATACCCCAAGTTTTGCCCCAAAGAAGAAAAGGAAAAGACCTGAAAAAGCACTAATACTAAAACCTGTTATTTTGTCCTTCATGGACAAGTAGATTAAATATGACACTGGTATGTAGGTACTGCCAGAAGTCTACGTAACCAGCTTGAAATTTGAATAAATGAAATTCAGACATACGGGTTGCCCCTCAGCTGACAAGACACCTACCATCTCCCACAGTTAATGTGCAATGACAGTATATGATCACTAAAGAGGAACTGCATTGTTGAGAAACTGCAAGAGACTGGAGAAAGAACTAAGGAAACCTGCTGATATTCCAGAAAATAAAATTAATTGCACTTTCTGGGCCAGGGAACTAATTGTATGGCCTGATATATGTGGGCTTTGATTATACAAGTACTAACCATCAATTTCTCATCCAGTTCTCATTTCTCATCTACTGTCTCATTCCAAGATGCTATGACAGTGTCACTTTGGGCCTCTTCAGAACTTTCCGTTACCTTTCTTTTAGCAAATTGTGTCTTTGGAGGAGGAGGAGGGCTTATTAATTTTTAAATTAAATGAACCTCATTTAACTTTTGATAGAGCAGATTTCAAGCAGCAGGTTTACTGTAATCACAGGTATTTTGGGGAATGATCTCTGCCCTCCTTTTACAGAAGTTTACTAACTCCCAGATACCTATCTACAGTAACAGCTATATACAAAACTACTGCATGAGAAGTAAACCAAAGTCACTGCTCTAGTTACAAAGCACCTGGTTTACATTCTGTTTTACTTGTTAAGGTTGCAAAGGCACATGATCATTTGGCAAACTGCAAAGAGTGTTTTGGGGAATCCCTATGTAAACCATTTACTAGAGAGGGTCTTGGTAGCTCTCTTTTCTAAAGAAAAGAGAGAAGCTATTTTTCACCTGATTTTGCTCTTGGTGTACTCTATATTCTGCAGTTTCCTCCATTCACAGTTTCATAGTTACTTACTGCTGTTATGGTCCTGACTTAGAAGCTTCTGTGTTAGCATCCTTGAACTTAAATGCAAAGAAAAGGTTTTAACAACTTCGCTCTGCTCTTCGGATTATTTTATTTACTAGGTAAGAAGCAATGAAGACGGATATTTAAAATGCATGCCAAAACAAATAGCAAGGGCAAATGCATATTAACAAGGCTGCAATAAACAAAAAGATAATTTTATAAACTTTTGTGTAAAATGCGTAACAGAAAACCAGAACACCCATTACCTTCAAAGTGATGCTGTAACAACAGTTCACTCATGCAATTGTTTTTTAACTGAACTTGACTGTACCCAGAAGCTTTGCCTGTCACATCGTGCTACTGGTGATACTTTTTTCAACAGACAGAAGACATCTTGTCTACAGTACTATGAATACTTTGTGCTACACATGCTGCACTCACAGTCAAGAAGGGAATGAAATCTATAGGTTGCAAAAATGTGAAATGTCTACCTGCTTCCCTAAACTTAGCCCCTCCAGCTACCAAAACTTCAACTGGTACAAGCTTGTGAGGTTTCTGAGGATGTGGCTCACTCAAATGTTTTGCAAAATGGTGGATGCATTTTAATCACCATTAATCCAAGTGATGCTGAGAGGCCATGTTAAGATGGCAGTAGTTGGCCTCATTCTGCATCATCATCTGCTAGAGCATTTGGGTACAAGAAAAGATGATTTTAGTTAAGCATAAAAAAAGCAGAAGATAGTTCATTTAATGACCTGCACGAGTTGAACAAAAAAAGAAATGACTGGGCTAATTTTATCTGGGGCCATGCAGAAATTACTTTCAAAATAACCAGGCCTCTATGCTCATACTGTTTGGTTTAAGCTCAATTACAATGTTCCAGTTCCAACAAACACAGTGCAGGAAACAATCCTGTACTGGCAAGGAGGATATAACAGATGATAAGTGTCTTCTAACTGTACAGAAAAAAGAAGGCAGCAGGGAAGGTATATGTGTTATTAATAAAGACATAAAGAGCTGGGACTGGATACTGGTAGTTTTGCAAATAATGATTAGATACTAGGTACTGCAGAGCTAAAAGAAGTATGACTGTCCAGATGTTTAATGATTGGACTTTATGATCTTAAAAGTTTGTTTCCAACCAGAATGATTTTGTGATTCTCTGTTTGTCCCAACACCTGCATACAAAATATGTACTAACATTTCCACACTATGGCATGTGCTTGCAGTTGGGACATCACAGAGAAGCTTAAGAAATTTAGTGTAATGGACACGAATGTATTGGTCATCTCAGTTTTACTCCCTTCATCCCACTGCTATACAGGGCACTCAGCTCTTGTCCGCTCTTATGTCCCCATTTACTAAACATCTACAGGGCACCTTTAAGACTGGTTCTGGTGACATGCAAGACATCCAAACAACTCCTGAAGGAAAAGATTGGAAAAAAAAATTCCCAGTTATTTACAAACCTAAATTCTTCCAAAGCTTTGCATGAGTATTAGACAGGACTTCTCACAGAAAAAAACACGCATTACTACAGCTATCTGGAAGGAAACAAACAAATGCGAAAACCTGTAGAAATGCATCCTAGAAAGGACTTCTCTAAACAGCAGCCAAACAACTTGCACATTCCTCAGGGAAAAAGAAAAAAAACAGGAAAACAAAACTACAAACAAACAAACCCCAATAAAAAAACCCCCAAAGATCATGTGTTACTTATAAAGTGCTTTGCATGGACAAGGACAGCAATTTTCCTTGTGCTTTTCCTATGGGCTCAAAAAGCATATTGTAGACTAGTGGGTAATGAACCTTCACAAAAATAAGTTCATTTTAAGAAAAGATAGAATGAAATTCCTAACAGTTACATTTTAGCAGACAATCTTCTGCCAGCATGACCTTATGGAAGGAAACTAGGGCTTTCAATAAGCTCTGTGAAACAAATGACTGTTGAACCACCTGTACATTCTTGCTCCAATAACAATTTTTTTCAAGAGAACATTAATTTCCAGTATGTCTGACATGTACAAATTAGGCCACAGCCCATACAGAGGAAGGAGGGAGAATGAGCAGCAACTACTTGGCCCTTTGGGAGTCTGTAAATGCTCTCACCTGCCTGCTGACCCCAGCTCCTTCCACCTCTGAGCTATTGGCCTCAGATGCTGACCAGGGAGAACTCTGATTTCACCAGTTTGCACTCATGCTCACTCATTAGCTTCTCCACACTCTAAAGTGGCTATTGCTACTATTTAAATTCCTGCCAATTTTAATATGGAAAAAACACCTTACAGCATCTGAAGACCCACAACAGACAAGAAAAAATTTGTGCTTTTTTTTCTGTTTTTTTTTTGTTTTGTTTTTAAAATGCATCCTGTACACATAATTCAATTTTATTCATGTACCAACATGAATCACTTCATTCTTGTAGTGACTATTAAGTCATTCACTATTGCTGTCTTGCTAATGTTTGTGGAATTAATATGAATACACAGTATTTCAGTTATAATTCCCACTTCAGATTAGTCCGGTCCCTATAACCCCAGTAAACATTTACTGACAAACATAACAGACTACCAGCAACACCGCAAAACTCCAGGGTTTTATAAGCATGTTCCACTACCAGTGTGCATTTCTCCCTTCACCAGGGAGTGATCTTCTGCAGACAGAAACAGTCCAGCTCTCCTAGAGAGGGAAGGACAGTGTCCTCACCCAGTGTTTAGCAAAGACACCACATTCAGACACATTTAACTCCTTCATCTATTTGTCATGATTTTGGTTAACATCCCCCTTTTTCCCCCTGCAAGAACCTCCCTGCTAGAGGGGGGCTGGTTCTCCTGCCTCACCGTGAGTGGTACGGCAGATATGAATCAAAATCTGAAAACTTCTGTCTGAGCTTAAATTTCTTCCTAATGTGGTCTGACTTGCCTCTGTACAAATAATTTACACGTAATACCACATACCAGAGAACTCTGCAAACAGATCACATCACAAGATACTCTACTAGAGGTAAACAATGTGCAGAATTTTATGAGTTGTTTTTTCCCTGACTAGTTAACTTGTCAAAAAGCTACCAACCATTTGAATACCAGGATTAGAGGACAGGAAAACAAAGCACTCTAATGGAGATACCGCCACCTTCATCCTAGTTTGCAAAGTGTACAAAAGGGAAAGACAAACAGTAAGGGGAAGAGATGACAGGGAGAGAAAGCAACGAGAGGAGAAGTAGCCAGCGTGGATCCAGCAAAGTACCGTTTTGTTTTGATCTAACAGCTTGCCATTAGGACAAGATGTTCCACATTTACACACACACTTCTCAGAGGACGTTTAGTTAACAGGATAAAAATCCTTTAAAAAAAGCTCTTCAAAGTACCAAAACATAATTTTCGGAATGTCTAATTCTAGGGGGTTTTGTATTTGTATTCAATTCAACCTGAGAACTTTTTTTCCCATTTATGAAAACATTACATATTGGTAAGGTACCTGGCACTAACCTGCACCCTCGTTTAAAATAAAACTTTTAAAGTAGGTACATACACCATTCACAGTCTGTATCATAAATTCTACAGACTTCAGATGCTGTGGTAGCATCTTTGATAAATACATTGTATCATATGATACAAAAGAAAAAAAAGAGAGGACATTCTCGCTACATTTTTTACTTTTTTAAACTTCAGTTTGTTGCTGGACCAACAAAAGAAGGATTTAACTAATCCTTCTAAAAGATTTTGTAATGCACACACCAAGAAAATACTGGAAAAGGAAAAGTTTATGGTTGTTGGTTGTTGTTTTTTGAAGAAGTGATAAAGAAAATCTGAAAAAAGGTGCAGCAGCATCCCCTTTTCCTAGAGATTAACCTCTTCGCCTTTCGAGTAACACCTCCGGCTCCTACCACACCATACTTAAAATTTTACTGGAATAAATCCCAATAATATAGACAGATTTAGGTATCTGACATTGTAATACAGTGAAAAGGGGATACTGCGTTGTCCATGAATCAGTGAACCAGAAAAAACAAACAAACAAAAGATCAGAATGGAGGAGGATTCTTTTAAATTAGCACTCATCAGATATTCAGCCTCTGATGGTACGTTGTTAGAGGGAGAAAGCTGACTGGCAGACCATCCAAAGCAAGTCTCCTAAGTTGCAGCAGCAGCTCCATCCCCTCATGCCCGAGCACCACAGTCAAACCACGAGGGCCCTCTCCTCTCCTCTCCTTTCCTCTCCTCTCCTCTCTCCTGGGGATGATGCCAAGGGCACAGGCAGCCACTGCGGGTCTCCGAATGCACGTGGTGGTTTGTGTTGAAGGAGAAACACTGGCAGCAGAGGATTCTGGTTCCCAAAAAGGTACTTTTTTTCCCATTGTGTTGGACTGGCAGTTCCATTCTGCTCCGCTTTTAAGCTTACGGATATCTTTTCTAAATTACTTTAGGTTTTGTGGAGCAGAATAGAGTTTTGATGTAAAGAAACTGTAGGAACACAAGACTTAAATAACAGAGTGGGTGCTGCCATGGTGCTGTGGCTACTTGAACGCTGCAAATTCTCCTGTAGAGGGAGGACAAGAGCTTGGTTTAAATAGATGATTTCAGCTAGTAGGTGGTCAGAGATTTTCTCCAGACTAGGTAAACATTAGGTTGAATATAAAAGATGTTAAAAAATGCAAACTATTAAAAATTAAAGCACAAAAGAATACATAGTGAAAGAACATTAAATATAGGCCCAGCACATTCTACAGAAAAGAATTTTTTGAAAGCAAGCTTTACCCATTCTTCCCAGGACAGAGGTCTAAAAGTTCAAGCAAGGCCTAATTCATCATGCATTTGAAAATAAAATGTGTCCATTTAATTTCACTTTAAACTCTTTATTGTACATATATCCTCCCAAAAAGCAACAACTGCAATTAATTTAGACTGCAAACTAGTTTCAATTCTGCTATAAAATTGACTTAATAGCAAAGAACTACTTGACACACTCATTAACATTTAAAGACATATACAGTAAGGTGCCTGAATATTAAAGAATGCTAGCATCTGACTGAGAGACCAACATACCAACCTCCTGTGAGAAAATTAAGTATGGGGAGACTGACTACTCACTCCCAGACCAGAAAGTAGGCCTTGCTAACAAGGGATACAACAAAGCAACCCCATGCAATAATCTCCTGAAATTCTGATGGCATGTGCCAGATAGACTGGTAGTGCCACAGAGACGATGAAACTATGGCACAGAGTAAGACCATTGCCCTAACTCTTGTGTTTGCCAGAGAACTGAATAGAAGCCAAAACAAAGATGCTCTTCCTCCTAATATTATACTTTAGCCAAAAAATTTCCATGCCACCCACAAAGCTAACGGGAAAAGTTAGGGAAAGTTGTCCAGCTGTGCTTAAGCAAAAGGACTCAGGAGCAGGAGAAAAAGAAACATACATATAACTTCCCACTGTTGGGCTCTACATGAATTTTGGGTTAGTTTCTTGAGAACACTCCTCAGAGCTCTCCTAAAAATGAAGCACTGATAAGCAGACAGAAGAGCACTTTTGTTCTGGTCAGCAGGAGTGCATGAATACCATTACATCCAAACAATTGTTCCTTATCTTGGTGTTCTTTCATCCTTTCAAGAGCCAAGTGTTTTGTCAGTGTTGGCTTTTCTTAAGAATCTTACTCTGAATACTGGAAACAAACCAGAAATATCCCTGCAAATATAACTTAGACAGATAGTACAAATTCCATGGGATGCCTTGTTCTATAAAGAAGGGAACCAAGAAAATGTTTAGCAGTTTGAATAGGGAACAAAAGGCATCTATAGGGCTTGGTAAGCACTGCCAATACAGCTGGTCTATGGGAACATGAAGAAAGCAGGGAGAGAGAAGGCTCTGTGCATCATAGGAAATGAGAAGGGAGTGCACCCAAAGCCCAACTTAAGGGTAGTTAGCACAGGGGGCTATGACAGTCTTGAAAGACTATGGTGGCACTTGTAAGTTTTAACAACACCAAAAAAGCTTCACAATGTCTCTGACTGCCCATTTTACTAGTGCTACCAACAGATAAAACCTTTGTTCTAAATAGTCTGAATATCTGTCTCTCAGGCACATTTCACCTATCTCCCAAGTCTCTTTACTATCTCTTACAGAAACAACTAAATTTTTGTACTTTAGCCCCTTCCCCCATCCCTTGTTTTAACTTTTAAGAGGACAAAAAAGTCATCAAGTATTGCCCGTGAGGCTAATTTTTAAGAATGACATTCATGCTTAGCTACACTTTCAAAACATGCTCTACTTAATTTATTTTTCAGTCTGCTTTCCTAAACTGCTGATTAAAGATCAATTTATAAACAAGAGATTGCTCCTTCATTACTCATCTTGTCCTTCTGCCCATTTCTGGTAATAATTCAGCTTTTAATAGTCATGCAGGGATTTCAGAAGATGAAAGATGAATGATTAATTGGGAAAGGGCAATGGAAAAACAGGATCAGAAGTCAAGAAGCATTTCAGAAAGAATGACAGCTATAAAAGGTGATTTTCAGACCTTTCTTCCATTTAGATAAAACCTTAGCAAAGACTTTTTTTTTTTTTTTTTTTGACAAGTTATTGCTAAATCCCATCTTTCAAATTCAGGTGTTATTTTTTCAAATCAGTAGGAGAGACCAAAACAGGTGACACTAATAATGGAATTATGTTGATTGAAAATGTATAAAATGAGGTTAGCAGTAACAGCTTTCTCTACATGAGGAATGTGGATGGCTACACCTAGCCACGTACAGACATCCTCCTTCCTGCTAGGTATTGACAGGATTTTCTGAGGAGTAGCTAAAACACTATGTCATCCTTTCTATTCTGAAGATGTAAAATATCTGTGGGGTTTTTTTTATCTTCTGAAAGAAACCCCATCTGTAGGAGAGGGACAGAGAACACAGACAACCTCTGAGACCTAGGTACATACAGATAAGTGAAGTAATTCACTGTTTTCTAGCAGGACAGGAAGATCTTGCCTGAGAGAAGTGAATGAATGAAACAGACAGCTTTAGGAACATAACCCAATATGCCCCATCCTGCAGGCACAGGATTATCCTGATTCTGCCCTGCTAAGTCTTTAGATATAGTTCTGTAATGGCAAGTGCTAATTTAAACTGGGATGACTGCAGTCCTGCTCTCCCTCCTGACTGGAGCTGTAGAGCAATGACTTGCCCCTTGTGCCATGCTGGTGCTATCTGGCTCTGAGGCAAGACAGCTTGAGGAGCTGACCAAATAAATGCCAGCTCAGGCTGGTGGGCAAGGACAGTTTTTTAACCAGTTCTTGTAGATCTGCTCTGCTGGTGGTAGTGGTAATCCACTCAATTTCATGTTATGGGCTTATGGAACTGGAGAGCACCTGCCAGTGCATGGGTAAGGAGCTGGGCCATGGATGCTCCAAATTAGATCAACTTACTGTGAAGCCATGCTATCACATACTTAGCAATTTGGGATGTGCAAAAACCTACACACATTTTTATTCATTGTAAGCCAGATATTCCGCTCAATAAAAAGCACATCAGATATCAGATATTTGCTTTGACTGGTAACAAAGAAATTTCTTTCCAAAGGATGGGTAGCATTTGAAAATCTGCATTTCTTGCAGAGCCCTTTAGAGTAAGTTGTTACAGTCTTTTCATGCTTGATACATGCAAAGCAAGTGGAAACTCTTTCGAATGTACACTTCCAAAAAATCTGTACCAGAAAGATGATTAAGTACTTTCATGTTGTGTCCAAACATATTATAAGGGCATGTTCTGAGCAAATCTGCTGCCTTTGATTCCTGGAAAGATTTAAGATGTGGTTACCTTTCTCTACTCTCACAAATTTGGAGTTTATATGAATTAATGAAGATACTAAGGTATATATAATGACACCTTAACTGTACTCATTATCCTGGGGTAGGTGCTGTGTTTCTCAGAAGAATCAGAAGAATGGGCCCCTTCCAGACCATGCCAGCCTTATCCACTGAAGCAGAGAGTCAAAGGGAAACACCAAATTCCAATGCCTTGCAGGGATTACAATCACATTATAAACTATGACAGAGGCATTCTTCTGTTGGATCCTGCACTGATCATCTAGTATGGATAACATCCACTGACTAAATAAAAATCTTGAACATACAATGATGTGGATAATTAGTATCCTCAGAAGAATACACAGTAGGATTTACAAGGATCTGATCCTTCTAAAAGGTACCAAGACAGACTTAGTTTCTATACTGAGATGCAGGGAAGGAAGAACAGAAGGAATCTCACATAGTAAACACTACCCCTCTGGAAAAGCCAAAGATCCTACAGACCTGTTTTCAGCACTAGTAAGTATCTGTCTCAACTAATATAGCTGAGTTGCATCTTTGAGAACATTGGCCCAAATCTGTAGATGCATTTAAGCATCTTCCTCCTACTTATGTTTCCAAATCTCACTGCAGCAGCAATTACAAACTACAGAAGTTAAGACTTTTGATGCCTCTATATCAGATAAAGTCAATGATCCACAAAAAACAATCTCCTTTTAGGTTTCATAAAATGTTTAGTGAGAAGCTAAAACCACATTAAGGCCATGGATCCCACACTGTGGGAACACATGTGAGAACAGGTGACAGAGGAAAAATTCTAACACACTGACCATATAGCAGAGAATGTGGTCAAATGTGTGTAAGGATGGCAGCACTTTCCCCCCCCATAACTGCAGTTTCTATACCACGGGAGAAAAATCTTAACAAAAAGGAGTATAACAATACTCCAAGGAATAGCTTGTGTGAACTGATCTGGCAGACCTGAAAAAGAGTGAGCTTGGGCAGGGCAGTGGTGATGTTTATGAACTCTCCATAACTCCCTGTGTGGCTAAAACCTTTCTGCCTGGGATGGTGCATTTCCAGATCCCCCAAAAGACCCAGCATCATCATCTTGCTCTTACTGAGATGGGCACTGTACTCTGTACTGAATCCCATAGCCCAAAGCTTAAGAAGCATTCCTCCTCACTGTCTAGAATTAAAAGAAAACTTAAAAATTAATGAATAAGAAGGGGGAAAAAACCCTACTTAAATTTTAAGATATGCCAAAATCAGATGAAACTACAGGAAAGATAGGAAACAGATTTTCTAAACCAATACCAATGTTCATCCTCCGTAACCATTTCCACAGAGATAGATTTCAACAGCTGAATCTTCTTGACTAACAAGAATGAGAATAGTTCCCAAACTGTTCCAAGAGGAAAAACCAAAAAGACCATCAGAATCCATCCAGAAAATGAAGGAATTACCTATATATCTTCAAACTCTCTAAATTCTGCCTTGTTCTGTCAATGTTGTCGAGTTTTGTCTGTCAAGCTCAGTTGACAGACAGCAAAAAAATTTTCCAATTTCAGATCCATTTAAAAAACCCTATTGCTAGCAACCTGCAAACTTCTTTATAAGTATGTAAATCAGAAGCAGATAAGAACACTCCTGGCCCCTCTAATCCTAACAAGAGAAGTAACAGCTTGTTTCTGACGCAGACGAATCTGTTCAAATTAATAGCTTATCAGTTTAAAACAAACAAACTCACATAAAGAATTTCAAAATATGCAAGAACAATAACATTATAACAAGTCAGTAACATTACTGTTTTCACATCTGACACTGAAGACTGATATAACCTGAAACACTACTCCGATTGACCTGTTCCAGAGTAATGCTCTAGAAAAAAAATACAACCTTTAAAGTGAGCTGACAGGACCTTGGTAAGGTATCTAGCTTTCTCAGTTAGATATCTAGTCTAACTGATTCAATCCTAGTAAAACTAGCAGCTTTTATATGGAAGTGAAAAAAACAATTCCTCACTGAACAGAAACATGTTCAGTGATATTCTTAACAATAAAGATAATAAAAACAGTTAATCCTAACGGAATTCATGGGTTTATACTGATTTCCATGAAAATAGCTTTTTTTTTCACATCTTCTTTTCCTATACAGCCTTCCATCTAAAGTACTTGGTTATGCTGAAGATTGAATTGTTAATTTTTTTTTTTAATTTTGAAATCCTTGCTAGCTGAAGGATACAGGGATTGTTACCAGCAATCTCGCAGTCAACAGAAGCAGAGATTCAGAATTTCTTCTGTGCTGCAATGTAATAGGACATTTTGAGATGGTCTAAACTATAGCAGGCCAGAGTATTTAGGCAAAAATAAGTAGTAAAAAAAAAAAACAAAAACCCACGCCACCACTCCTCCGTAGGGAGAGATGGTCTTTAAACAGCACTATTGTAAACTTCAGCTTTCAAAATAGTCACATGTCACTAAGGTCTTGTTTGGATTCTGTGTTGTATCTGCTCACTTCTGCTGACCACGAGAACTTTTGACTGTTCTCAGTCTTGAAGCTATATTTATTTTTCCAACTGTTTCCCACATATGAGGAGCTTTACTAAGTGAAGAATCTAAAGCCTATTGCGCAAATATAATGACCTCAACTGAAGTAAAAAAGAAAAACAAACCACCATAGCCTGAGTAGATGAAAATCAAATACACTCCTGAGTAACTAATTCCAATCAATAAACCAGGCAAAAATGTCACAGGCGAAAGCAAAAATGACACTTAATGACCTTAAGAGCATTTTGCTTGTTTTGAAGTGACTTCTCTCATTTCTCTTATGTGACTTTATAATTCTTCTTGTGCCAGCTGTTCCCAGGGCATTCCTTACCAACACAGACTGTGCTCAGGACACTCAATGCCCAGTGTTAGGAGGAAAGTCCTCATTCCCTCAGTAAACCTTAAAAATGTAGCTGGTAGGAACTGAGAACGTCCATGTCTTGCACGAACAGGGACACACCAGCACACAGACACACAGGCACATGCTTTCACATTTCTTTTCAGTGTACTGGAAACCCACCGTATCCCCCTGCTTGAATGGGTGTTTTTGGAGAAGCACAAGCATATAGACTAAAATCCTCTGTCTGGAAGCCAGCCCGGTTTAATGAGGGCTCAGATGCACTGCGGTGAATTTTTGGCAATGACCGGGCCAGAAGCTCAATGGAGGCAAGAATCTAAAACAAGTAAAAAAAAAAAAAAAAAAAAAAAAAAGTGATCAAACCTGTTGTTCTGAAATTATAACACTCTCTCTAAACCAAAGACAGATCATCAATTAACCACAGAAAAATATTTATACACAAATTTAAATAGAAACTTTTAGAAATAGACCGCTGCATTGCACTGTGATGTTTGTATCCTCAAAAAGCCAGAAGGGAAGTTTTGGGAATCTATTGCCTTATTTTCCCCTTTAAAAGGGCATATAAATTTCCCCTTGTAAGCCTAATGAATGTACTTACAATGCCTCCTTGTTTATGCATTACTACCTATATCTACTGCCACTGCAAATAAACAGTTTTGGCAGTGGGTTATTTTTTTTCTTTTACCTTAAAGCCAGCAGAGGGAGCTCCTTATATTTTTTTTGAAAATGCTTCGGTTACATTCAAAACAACAACAACAAAAAAGGTTCCCCCCAAGCTTTTAAGTATCCAAACCTTCCTCAGCAGACACTATAAATCTAGTTTTGTGACAACACTGTCAGTTTCCCTTCATAAAGTCTGGGGAAGAGCAAGAAGGAGGGTATAAAGATTTCTGGGAACATCTACAGCATGTTCTTATTTGTCTATCTAATTGTGATTATTAATTTCACTACCGCCCAGTTGAAATTTTTTCCAGCACATAAACAAAAGTAATTTTAATACTTGCTTTTTGCACTGAAAATAAGCATTTCCAACTAAACAGCACTAGCCAGGTACTGAACCACTGCTCTTATGACATTTTGCTGTAGCACTAACCAAAAAATTATTGAACTGACCAATGAGTTCATAGAAGCTAATAATTTTTAGCATCTGAATTGCAAAGTCTACTGAGAACTAAGAAGAAAAGTTTCTCACCTGTGGAAAAAGGGGTCTCTCATCTCTTTTCTTTTTTAAGCATTCTGCCATTAGTCTCTTCATAGCTTTTGGACAGTTGCTCCGTACTTTGCTGAGGTCTGGAGAGAGGTATCCTCGTCCCACCATGAAAATTATCTTTGTTTAAGGGGAAAAAACATAAAAGGGGAAGAGAATGAGTGTATAAGCAAACAGTAACAGAAGATAAACATTTTGCTAGACAATTTTACTCCCAGAAGTAAGTTTGAAACATCATCTCATATTGAAAATGTCAGGCTTCTTAGAGTAAAGCCTGCTAACCTATTTAGTTCAGAGAAAAAATTAGATTTTTTTTTTTCCTCTCCTCCTTAGAGAGATTTCTGTGAAACAGAACACTAGTAAATGGTTACCATTTATAGCCATAGCCATCTAAGGAACAGTTCTTCAGTGTCAAAAACTGTTACAAAAACAAGAATAAGCAACTGTGTCAGGAACAGGATGCCTAAAAATAAATATTCTGTTTAATATTATAAGTCAACAGCAAATTCCCACTGAAAGGTATTTTTAGAAACACAAGGACTTCAGATATTATTCTCAAAAGGTAATGGTTTTTAAGTTCCTTCATATAGTTTTCTACCACAAAAGCTTATTCTTGACATTTGACCACCCTTCCCCATCTTGCCCCCTTCCCCTCCTCAAAAAAAAACAACCCCAAACCCCACAACCCAAAACAAACACAAAAGAAAACTGCTTCTTCTCCTCTGTAGAAGAGGAGACAGACAGGCTATGTATTTTTACAGTAATTCCTTTAACATGAAAGGTTTAGATCTCACCCAAGGATAAAACTTAAGCATAAAGCAATGTAAACTAATAGAAAGCTGGAAAATCTAAACATGGTTCATGTTCTCCAGAATATATATAAAAAACCCCATTGAGCATCATCATGTTAAGCTAAGGTCTAATGCAATGTGGCTTGAGTACTGCAGTTGTGCTGACACTAAAAAGCCCTTTCAACCAGTTAAGGATCTGCTGCAGCAGATAATCACTACCTTTTCTGAATACTCAAGAGAAACCCAACAGGTGTATCATACCTTATATTTAATAAAGTCTATTTCACACCTTGACACTGGCAAAGAAATCGAAGAGAAGCAGCCCATATCTCAAGCAGGGTTTACATGTTATTTGTACTAACATAATCCTGGTCCTATTTCAGTTTTCTGATTCAGTCATATCTGTGTTGGCATCAAGGAGCATAAAACTCCCATATGGTTTCTGTAGAAATCCCCATGCACCAGAGCTGCATTTCATAGTAAAAACTACTCTACCCTGTCCCTTACTACTGCTGCAATGAGACCATCTTCTACCATCTAGAATTACTTGTTTCTAAATAATTACAATACTTGAGTTGGAACTATTGAAAAAATGTTACTAGTTACATTTCCAATAAAATCCTTACAAATAATACTGGGACTAAACTTTTATTTTAACTATGACAAAAGTGAGTATCACTACAAGAACAGCTCCCTAGTCTGTCTAGAAAAATCTTACAGTGAGAGAAACACTCTGAAGTGTAACAGGAAGGATGCTTTGCTCACTGAGATTCTTACTTATGTCACAGTAGCTGATGTAGATGCACCAATACAGAGCAAGTGATATTTACATCTTTTCAGACAGTAGACTGGGAGTGACAAAACTGAATACATCAGATCACATTTTAAATGATTGCTTCACTAGCTATTTAAATTTTGTTTCAGCACTCAGTTGTGACCACCCACAGCAATAGGTTCATCTTTCAGAACTCAAAAGGTAAAAACAAAACAATGCCCAAATAGTGCTTTTAGAAGGCTTTATCTAACTGGCCAGAAATCTAGACATTTCCCTTCTTTCAAGAGGCAAATAATAATTAAAAAAATTTAAAAAGGGAGTCACTCCAAATTTGACAAACTGGGATGAAGTCTTCTGACAAATATGGAAGCAGCCTTATAAAATGGCATTCACAGATGAACGTTGCTATGGTTGCAATTCTCAAGTACTGACAGTGAAAATACAAGGGATGCGGACACAGATACATAAATATATCACGACCCAGACATGAAAATATTTTACACCAAAGATCCTGATGCATAGATACTATTTTCAGATTAGACAGAGGAATAATGAATCAAATATGCCTTCAGAAATGTGCCTGTTCTGTGGAGATATATTAAAGGCGTCTGGCATCACTTGACCTAGGGAATATTTTTTCACAATTAAGTAATCTTCTTACAGGATTCACAACTCTGGAAGGTCATATACGCCATCAAGTAGGATTTGAGAAATGCTGGTATCCTGAAATTTAATTAGATGGTACAGGCATTTCTCAAGACTGAAATGAATACAACATTCAGAGAGTTGATTGCTGTTCCATTTTGTCAGTCCTATTGCTGAACTACTACTCAGTGCAAGAGGAAGTGGGGTGAGGGGGAGAAAGAGGAATATCTGAACATATGGAGGATCATTTTGCCTTTGCAGAACTATTCTAAACTAGATTACTATTAAGTAACTTGCTCACTCTCTATTAAGTATCCTGGCAACCAGCTCAAAAGCTGAAAACCTGTATTTGAAGTAAAAAAAAAAAACACAACAACAAAATTCAAACCCCTCATGAGAAGTAAATCGGTGCTACATGGATGAAGCGGATCTAGAAAATGTAGAAACATCATCTCATAACATCAGAATTAGAAACATAAATGAAACACACAAAACATCAGACTGTGCACCTTACAAGGCTGATGCAATCTGTTTCAGGCCACAGTTAATTCAAGTCAGTGCCTGCCCTTACCTGGTCCCTGTTGTTGATGTTTGAGTATGGCAACTGTCCAGTCATCAATTCATAAAGAACAATCCCAAACGCATACACATCCGACTGAAAGCTATATGGATTTTTATCTTGCATCCGAATAACTTCTGGTGCCTGTACCATAAAAAGACAGAATTAGTTTAATTTCACTATGTCAGGCTGTACCTCACATACCAGGAATAAAAAATGGACTTGTCCAGAGTATAACAGATGCAAGCAAGGCCCACCTGTTCCTTTAGGTGTTACTGTGTCCTAATACACAGTGGATGGTTGACATGAAACTCAAAATCCATTGGTTCATTTTATCTCAGTGATCCCTTTACTCCTCTATGACAGAACAAAATGACCTTGTCTGAGCTGAGAAGCTATTTTGCAACCAGAATTATAACAACGCTTAAAATAACAAAAGCTAACAAAGCCTTCAATTTTTTTGAGGATTAAAGGAGAAAGTGGATTTGCACAGGAGACTGCAACTATACTTAAGACTTAAGCAAGTTGTACAACCTCTTGAGAGTAACTGTGCTTGAATCCTTAGAAGAGCATCTTACTTTTGGCTGAACTAGTTCCTCTACTACTTTGAAGGATGTTTTTCATGGCTTTTCCCACCTTTTCCTCAATCCTAAATTAATCATACCCTTATTCCTTAGCCATCATTTACTTTCTAGTCTCAGCCTCAGAGTAAGGGATAAAGACACTAAAAGTTTTTACGCTGCAAATCATGTTTCAAGAAGAAGTTGAAAACATTCATTTAGTTCTTCATATTACTGCTTGTCTTTTTCAGCTTAAAGACAGTTTGTAAAAATCAGTGTGCTTGAGGGATAGTCTCAGAAACTTTGGCCAAAGGCAATTAAATTAGTTGAAACAAACACACCAATCACCCCTTGCTTACCATCCATAGAATAGATCCAGACAACTGTTCAAACTGATGAGATCCACTCCATCGTGATTTCACTGTAGCAAGACCAAAATCACCTATTTTTACTGTGAGGTCTTCATGAAGAAAAATATCTAAGGGGATATGTTAAGGGAAAACAAACAAGTGGTACAGGTCTTGTCCTACAAGTATAATAAACAGCTACAAATTTGCAATATGAGACACAACTGTTTTGGCTATCCACCGCTACTGAAGAAGGTTTCCATATCACACAGATTCTAAGCAGCCAGCATGGTGAATTATGTTACTTAAGGGTTACATCACTAATGACTAGGCCAGTGCTGAACAGACCATGGCCCAGGTGGTGTTCTTGAAATGCCAAGTACTTTCTTGAAATGCCAAGCACAAGAAAAGCTGAAAACATTCCATGAGTGAACTGGTGTACTCTTTCATTACTTGCAGAAATCAAATGAGGAAAAAATCTGTGATAACACAAAAAACCCTTGCTGCATTATTGCAATTACATCACTAGGGACACTAAGTATTTCTTACTTTGCCACTAGTGATATACTACCTTCTCAGCACTACTTCAACACAGCAAATACTCACGCATGAGCAGTTTCTCATATCAGTAAGTACATTTCTGGCAGGAACAAACCAAACCAAACTAACAACAACAACAACAAAAAAGAAACCACAAAATAACCAGGAATGTCACGTTCCACAGTTACATCTCTGGGAAAGGATACTATTACTCTTGAGGTCTCTGTGGATGATTGACTTGGCATGCAAATAACTGAAAAGGAACATCATAGATTAGGAGGATTAAATTATACTTCACTAATCAACAACTCAAAATTCACTGTACTATTTAAACACAAGTTCTGTCATCATTCAAACTGCATAATATATTTATCAAGGTGGTAAAACTTCAGTTACATATGACAGATCCTGCAACAGTCACAGGAAAAAAAAAACAAAAAACAGCTTAGATTTCCAGCTCAAACATTATGCTACTGAAGAATGAAATACATACGCACCAACTTCTGCTTTTCAGTTCTAACTCAGTTCTCAGAATAAAAACAAAAGAACCTCAGTAGTTTTTGACATGCTGTTCAGTGCTGAAGGTTCGTTCTGCCTCCCAGCCTTAATGGTGACTGTCAAGACAGTTTGTGGGCCAGTTACAGCTTCAAGTAAGGTGTTTCTAAAATGTTGAAGCTTAACGTGCTTCCCAGTCTCAGTGTGCACTCAACTATGCTGACTGTTTTTTAGGATGGGACTGGAAAAAAGACACCCTAACTGCATGCTGGATAAATATGATTGCAGGGAACACAGGGGAGAGTAGTTGCCCCACAGCCTAGATACAGCCTAAATAAGGCAGCCAGTCTCCCATAGCTCTTTAGTCAATGAGATCAGCACAAACCTACTGGAAAAGCCCCAGTTAATGTCTCTGCTTTGAATCATGCTCATGAAACAGCTTCTGCATATCCAATACCTACAGAGGGAGCCTGGGGAGATGTGCAGGCTAACAGAAGGCTGAGCCTGGTTGCTGCAAACACCTCCCCACCTCCTGACTGAAAATATAAGAGAATACTTAGTAGATAACAGTCACAAATTAACTGCAATCATCATAGCAGTTTTCCATCTGGAGGGCAATTTCTCTGATCTTACATCAGTGTTACGATTTTATTGTGTTATGACACACAATATTGGGCTAGCTTTGTAAACTTAACTCATTCAATTGCCCTCTCTGGGAGTAAGGATTACTTAACAGTCCTTAGAACAAAATAGGTATGTTTTTCAAATGCTGAAGGCTATGATTTAGAGAGCTACAATACTTATAAGAAAAGAAGAAAAAAATTGGTTCTTTCTGCTAACAGGGCTGCCTGTCTTCTGCATTATCTTAAAAGATTCTGTCCTTTTGTTCACAGGGTGTTGTTTTAAACTATGTTTCCCCTACTATTACAAAACTATCTGCACTGTAAAGATCATAAAAGCCTGGAACAGAAATCTTTGCTCACAAGATTGAAAGTTTAACTACACTGTAATTATCTTTATTCTGCTATCTAAGGCTACATTTCCTTGATGATTTGCATTTCCCCATGTTCAAAAAAACCCTCAAAGTGTATTTTACTAATCAAACTAAAAAAGACTTCACCAAATGCTTTGATCATCAAGACAGGATGCTAGGCTTGGCAAAGTGAGGAGATAGCTGGCCTTATTTGCCAGTGTCACTCAGAGTGTGAAAGAGTAAGTAAAAACACTGCCCCAATGCTCATTTGCAAACAAGTAGCACAATACTTACTCCATGCCTTGTGCAGTCTGTCGTGCAATATCAATTAGCTTGATCATTTCAAATTTGGTCTCAATGATGTGTAGATGGTGATATAAACTGGACCCCTCACACCATTGTGTAACAATTGCCAACTGAGGCTTTGTTGAATAACCCATGAAAAGTAGGATATTCACATGTCGTGTTTTCCTGTTGAAAACAAAACAAAACAAAACAGGAGGAAATCAAGTAGTTCAGGAAAAACCAAGGCAGGTCTATCACAGTCTAAACATGCACTTCTAAACAGAAGTCGCTTGGTCAATCTCAACTTTTACTAAGATAACATAATAACTTGTTGCTAGATTCGGTTTAATGAATTATTCCTGCAGTTAGCTTTTTTTATCACAATGGCATTGAACAACTGTTCTGAGGTAAGCACAGCTTCCTCCTGCTTTTGTAAGCAACCTAGTACAGTACTGCTCAGAAGATGCTTCTATGGCCCATAAGGAAGGCACCCAAAATGAAATTCTAGTCTCAGAGGCTTCCAGGAAGGACAATCCTTTAATTCAGAAATTATTAACATACTTCTTTGACAAGACTTCACTTTTTCTTAGAGTGTTATTTGGTAAGAGTTTTATACTCTCTATGGGGCCACTATACAAGAAAGGATGGAAATAGGTATGAAAAATGTACCTCAGTAATGTGAGGTGTTTATGATATAAAACTTGTTTCCCAGCAGCACTGTGAGAGACTGGAGTTCACCACAGAGATCTGATCAGATTAAATCAAATTTATTTCAAAGATGGGACAACTCCAGGCAGACAAACTACACAATGAGCAATTGAGAGAGGATTATCTCAGTAGATATCCTGGCAGATTCAAGGCTTGAAAGAATCTACTGACACTGTGAAACCTGAAAGGGTCTTCTCAACCTCCAGGAAAAGTCAATCCCATTCTCACTGTCATCAAATGGACATGAAGAACTAGGTAGCTCTAAACATACCAATGAGATATTGCAAAGGTGAGACACTTAAGAATTCTGCAGTATTTCCTAGCTTTCCCAGGGGCTAGGAAAAAATCAAGGTAATCTGCTTCAAACACAGCTCAGTACTGAAGACAGGAAAGCTCTCTGCTGATTAAACCTGATGGACCAAGATACAAACTTGTGGTAGCTTCTTAAATCTATGCTGCTGCTGAAGATGGCAGCATATGCTCTTTATGGATTTTTTATATTAAGAAACTAATGAGAGCTTAGAGTATAAACCCCTTTGTCCTCTCAGCAATGCAGACTAGGATAGTTCTGTGTGACTGTGCCTTTTTCAAGTTCAAGAATTTGTCAAGTGATGCTGAGAGTAACTGTTGAGTAAATAAAAAACAAGCAGTTTCTTGCAAATCCTACCACAAAGCTAACAAAGTAATGCTGGAGAGTAAAGGAAAAGGCACAAATACAGGTAAAACCAGCTTCTTTGGGTCAAAGGATAGAACAAGTGACTATTTACTGTAAGTGCTGAAATGATCAACATGAGAGAAAGGCTGAACTACAGCTATAAGGACTCCCAGCAGAAATCTGGACTAGATATGAACTACAGCTATAAGGACTCCCAGCAGAAATCTGGACTAGATATGAAATTCTATGAACAAGACTTTTTTATTTCATCAAGTTCTTCTGAGCAGGTATGTCAAAAATACAGAGACAGAACCATGAGAAGAAATAGAATATGCAGAACTACCATTTCCTCAGAGAGAAGGTCGATCATCCCCTTTTCATTTGTGTAGCTTACTGGGGATGCTCCTTCAGAACAGGCATCCAGCTCAACAGATCAGTTTTCCAGAAGCAAACAAACCCCTTCTTCCTATTTCATTTCTTAAAACAGAATAATGCTTGAGACTGCTCAAGACTGTACTTAGATGCTAATGATCTTCCTAAACATTTTTCCTGGTTTGGGCCAGGATGAAGTTAATTTTCTGTCTTGTAATTTTGCTTTCAGCTGTGTCTGTTGTAAGTAGTTGCACTTGCTGAAATTAACAGCAAGTTTCTCAGCCAGTATCTGCTTCTGGGACTGATAACACTCCATGTTTATAGTTACAGCTAGAGACTGGTGTGCAGAGCCAAGGACACTGCTCAGCTCTGAGGAACATTTTTCCCTCTGGAAGGAAAAAAGAAGTGAAGAGGTCACACCTGCAACCCTCCTTTAGGGAGGAACAGACAAGATAAATGACCAAAATTGACCACAGTATTCCATCTCATACACATTATACTCAATATAAATTTGAGGGATCACAAGGGTCAAACCCCTTCCTTCCCTTCCTCCTTCTTCACCTGTCCCTGTTTGCTTTGGCATCCTGGGAGGATTCCATGGGTTCATCTGCCTGTGGTCCTGGTCCCTGCCATCCTGAATCTGTGTGTTCCTGCCCCCAGCTCCCGACTGCTGCTGACTCCAGGATTCCAGCCTGGACTTTCCCAGGGCTGCCCTGCAGCCTCGGTGGTGACGTGAGAGTCATTGGGGGAAAGGGAGGAGGAACGTGGTATCAATTTTCCTGTATATTTATATATATTTAGCGATTTTTCCTTTTTATCATTACTGTTTCATTAAAGCTGTGTAGTTTAGTTTCCAACCCATAAGTCTCTCTCCCTTATTTTCTCCCCTTTCTTTATCAGGGAGAGGAGGGGGATTAATAGAGAACATCTGTCATCCAGTTTAATTGTCGGGACAGGGTTAAACCATGACAGCATTCTATTGTATGGTATTGATGGATCCACTTTTAAGAAGTGAACCTGAGACAAATACTTCCTCCAGGAAATTACAAGGAGTAGACATGAGAAAAAGAAATCAAGAAATGACTTTATGCTAAATATACTTTAAAAACATCTCAAAGAGAAGCTAGTGCTCTTGAACAGAAACTATTAAACAATGGATAATATGGGTGGTGCTGTAGCTCAGAACCAAAAATTAGTCATGTTCTCCTTCAATCTCAAAAAATGGATGAGAGAAAATAAAGGCCTACAGTTCACATTTGGGCCTCACTGTGCCCCAGGGATAGTACAACAGCACAAGCCAGTCCTGTTTTGAGTGTTTGGGTATACATATATATATTCACAGCATAGGTGTACAGAAAAACACACGGTAAGGAAGAACAAGCAGTGGCCACAACAATATATTTTTACATGGCAAGTTATATTTTCTGCTCCAAGTATCATTATGGAGGAATAAGAGCAATGTGTTCTAATGCAAATCAAAAGTTCTATTAATAATGAAGCATAAATATACTCACATTATTTTACACTGTTTAAATATTCTTACCTGAGCACTCCTACTTCATTTTTGAAAGCCTGTAGCTGTTGAGGTGTGGGTGCTGTAACATTCAACATTTTCACTGCCACATCACCTTTAAAATAGCAATTTTTAATAAGTGCCATTGATATGTATTCCTCTATTGCGAAAATGTTATATAAGGATCAGAAATACTGAGATACCCTGTTTTCTAGCTTTCATGAAATAAACCACTACAATATTAAGCAAAGTAATACTCTGTATAATGTATAAACACTGTTCTTGTATAATTTTCTTCTGAGAAATTCTAGCCAAGTAAAAACTTTCCACATACACATTTGAAATCTTCATGTACCAAGATGGATACTTCAGCCTTGCTAGTAATTATGTTTCATCTTTACCCAAATAATTACTAAATTCAGAAAAAGAGGGAAGAATAGAATTTCTGAAGAGCTTGAAGCTCTAACACAAAATACTTGGCGCACTACTTATTAATTTAAAAATCATCTTCATAGCCCTTCAATGGACTCTCCCCAGTACATCCATATCTCTCTTCTATTGAGGAGTGCAGAATTGCATTCCAGGGGAGGCCTCACAAGTGCTGAAGGGGAGGATCACCTCCCTTGATCTCCTGGAAATGCTTTGCCTAATGCAGCCCAGGATATTATCAGCTGCTTTTGCAGCAAGCGCATATTGCTGGCTCAGAGTCAATAATATCAGCTCACCAGGATTTCCAAGCACTTTTCTACCAAGCTGCCTTCCAGCTGGGTGGGCCCCAGGCAGGACACATTACTTGCTTAAGAAAAACTGCTTGCCACGAGAGCCACATACCATGCCACTTTCCTTTGTAGACTGTTCCAAATGATCCAGATCCTATCCTTTGTCCCACCGTGATCTGTCCGTCTGGTATCTCCCAATCATCACTTGAATCTCGTCGACCAAGAGTTTTCTTTATATGTATGCATAAACAAAAAAATGGAAGAAAGTAAGCCCATTAATATCTGTGTAAAGAGCTGCTCTTTTAAAGATCTGGTGTAAGCATTTCATATCACTAAAGTTTAATGTTTCATATGATAAAGTCATAAAGAACTTGAGTTTTCAGCTATGGCATTGGACTTCTCAAGTCACACATACACAAAACTTCAGCACACAGGCATACTAAATTGTTTCCTGGCTTGAAATATTTGCCACAGGTTTCTGGCAGTGTTAAAATGAGTAAATATTACCTCTTACCAGAAACAAAATCTCCTTTATTATTCAATTCTTACTCAATCACAATGATAAATTTTTAATTAAAAGAATGCAGACACTTTAAGGTATTGTTACATTTCAGAATCACTAGAGAAATTTCCAAGTTCATGAATCATAGTGGGAAAAATGAAAACTTACTTGAAGGGAAACAGGCATTATAGTATGAAAACACCAAAATATTTGGTGAAATGCAGTGAAAGTGAGTATAGTCAGTTACTTAAATTATTTATATATCACTCCCACAATGTTGATGTTTTGTTTAAAGGATATCAGTTTAAAGTCATTGATCATTACAACACTTATTTTCAAAATAATTCAGAAGGCTCCTATGAAAGCGAAGTGAGACAAATGTGGTCCCATAGAATTTCTGTACTATGAATATACCATAGTACATATGAAAACATCTGATCTTTCCCTTACCATTCTATTTCTGTCTTCTGAGGATGAGGATGATTTCCTTTCCCGCTGGGGTCCTGGTGACTTCTGTAACGCTTTCACATTGGTGAGTGACCCAGGCAAAGAGGCAGGAGGTGTTGCAGACAAACCTGCAGTTGAACCTAAATTTCAGAAACACGACAGTTTTATTGTGAAGCCCTCTCACAAGAATGTATTGATATTAGGTGCAAGAATTGTATTTAAGAAGCAGTATCTCCAAATATCAATCTATATGTTAAGAGAGAACAAGCAAATACTAGGAATATTGTTCTAATATTCGATTAGTGCTCGAGACTTAGATTTCAGGAAGAGACAAACCTATAGCAAACATCCCTGTACACCAGATAGTCCTCAGTGTCTTGTTCATGAATTATTAGAAAGACGATGCCTCTTTAAATAGGAGGGAAAAAAAAAAAAGTGTTTTTGAAATCCACCAGTTACTTTGAGAAGAAAAGTAGTACCATTTCAGTTAGCAGCAGCTACCTCTCAGATTTCTTGTAGCTAGCCTTTTAGAGACCAAACAGATAATTGAAAATACTGTACTTTGGAATCAAAACAGACTAAATGCAAGAAATTGCATTTTTTCTAGTTGAGCCTCCAAGTGCCACCTGAAAACCATTTGGCTGTTTTAAAGGTATCTGTTAGCAGAGAGATCTTATTTAAAAGTAAATACTAGACTGCAGAAAGGATTAAAAAGTTACTTTAGGTAGCTATTTGAAGTATATCCTATTAAATATAAGAAGAACAAAACATCTATAGCCTATATGTTATTTAAACAAATCTCTGCAGGAAAATGTCTACTAATAGAGCAGTGTTTCAGATCCCTACTGGCTCTTTACAAATAGAGCACTGATTTTTAAAATACACCATAATTATTTGTAACAAGGTTATGCCGACCCCTCCTAATGCAAAGGACATAAAATAGGGTCAACTGTTAATTAAATTCATGCTGCTCTGCTAAACAATGTATGTCACTGTACATCTCCAACATTCCAAAGCTTTCTCTCACAACAGTGCTCTGGGAAGGGGTCAAAGACAATGCTCCTCCTCATATTTCTTCAGAAGCCCCATTCTTACAAAAAAGCGTATCCTAATGCTAAATTGACTTGAAAAATTGGCTTTGTGACTTTTAAAAATGTTGCTCAAGTTCAGTTACTCAGTATGTGCTGATTTATCAGACTATATGTATATATCCATCATGGCCTGTCCTCACTGAGCTAAAATCCACTACAATTACAAGTGGAAGCCCAAAATAATGACATACCAACACATCAAAAATGGAATGTAGCATCCATAAACTTTGTCCAACATATTAAACTAACAATGATGATCCATATTGGGCATCCCAACTACATGTGCAAGGAGCAGGGAGCCAGTGATCTGAAGGATGGACTTTTTTTCATGTTCATGTTACAGTCACTATAGTGTCATATATTTATTATTTGTCTGCAATCACACATATATGGAATTAAATGTATGATGCTCTCAGAATACAAGCAATTTTCCCAAAGTTTACTGGGCTACAGACTTGCACTGCAATATCAAAGATATACTAGAACATGATTTCTTTAGAGGTAACCAAAATGATCTATTTAAGTTTTAATACCATGATACAGAAATATGAGCACAATATTCACCCTTCGCCAAAAAATGCTTAAAGCACATGGTAGAACATTACAGTTAATCTGTTCATAATAATACCAGATAGCTTGATTTTCAAGTTATTAGAAAAGAATACTTCAGATAGTGTTGGACATTAGCTTGGACTCTGAAGCTGTATGTAACATTCCATGATGTAGCTAGTTTGACTGTTGGGAACACCTGTCTTCTTACACAGACTTCTGGAAGAACTTTACAATTATATAAGGTGAGCTGCTCTTGATATATTCTGAAACAAGAGTCTTTGAAACAGCCAAGATGGTAGCATTTGAAAACCACACTACATACACTGAGCTACCCATTTCTACGTGTATACATATAAACACAAATCTTTACTTTTCATGCTATTATTCAATAGTTGGTTTCTGCAGAATATGAAATCCCACAGAATTTTTGGGGATTTGTGCAATACAACACATCCATTGACAACTTTTGCCCCAAATCAATTATGTGAAAATGGAAGAGTCTTACTTTGTATGAAGCAGGGCACAAATACTGTTTCACTGGGAATTTACTCAGAAAATAAGAGCTCCATGGTCTAAATTATCTGGTGCCCCAATGTGGTATGAATACACATTTTCATACTGAAATATTTGTCAAAAGTTGACGACATATTTCTTGAAAAGATTGAGACAAGGTATCAATGGAAATGGTTGTAATTCACAATTGATTTTCTAGATTACTTTTCAAAATGAAGAATACTGACTACAGGAAACTGTTAAAGCACTGAACTGACTTAAACTGAACAGTCAAGGAAGTTCTAAGTTGAGGATGACACCTGGTCTTTAAAATCACTACAAGGCAATCCAAGAACCTTTGTTTAGAAAAGAAAATGTTCAGGTCCACACAAAACCCTCAACTACGAAATTCCTTGCTTTTGAAGATTTAAGTCAGATTTTATTTCTAGTCATTTTCAAGCGTGTAAAGGTGAAAGTGAGTATGTGTGAAAAGCACATTCAAAGCATTCCAGCCAGGCCAAGCAAAAAACAGAGGTGTTCCGATTAACTCACACACTTACATACACACGGTGTGAGGGTGAGGCACAAACAGCATCTGTGGTTTTACTTATTTTGTTTGGGTGAAAACAAGAAAGAAGAGCCCAACTACCTCTGAACACTGGGCCAGGCTCAAAATCAAACACTATTTCACTGGGGACAGAATGAAGGAGGGGACTGGGAGTCCGGGATTGGTATTTCCGAAGACAGCGCATCAGCTGGTTCAAAGGGGCTGTTAGAGAGAAAGAGACGGGCAGGCAGAGACAGAAAGACAGACACATAGAAGAAATGAAAGAAGTCATGGGAAATAACTAGGATGTTTTGACTCCTATTCATAGATTGCTTCTGTACTTTGAAGGAAAAAAAAATAAATAATCCATTACTAATAACATTTATTTCAGGACTGGGAACAGCCAATTGTTTTCAGATGCCAAGCAGACAGTATATGACCGAGAGTTAAAACCAACATGATAGCACAACATTTAAATGCTGGACAAAATGGGTAAAACTGTGGAGTGCCACATCTATCAACACAAACAAAAATAGCTAAAACTGGCAACTGTAAATTAGTAGGACTGCAGGAAATTTCTTTTTAAAAAGCATTCTAGTGCTGATATAAGAAAAAACAGCTCCAAACACAATGCAGAAGGTAGGTACCATCCTACCAACTACCAGGTTTGTGATAGCCCACAGTACAAAACCTTCAAGATCAGGACAGAGTGCACTAAAGTAATTCAAAATTTACTTATGGTGGAATTAAGTTATAATCAGTAAGAGATTGCTGTGTTAATGATTTGAAGTTGGAAAAACTGCCATATGCCTGCCCTCTTTACTATTCCTTTATTTCTATACTATTATTATATTCATAGGAATACATATAGCACATAAGAAGCCCTCTTAGGACCTTGACAGCCAGTGGAAGAAGTGACTTAACAGGCCCATGTATAACATGTGAAGAAAAATAAATCTTCTGGCACTAGTTCTGACTTCACTGAGAATTAGGGCCATGTGTTATTGAAGGAAACATAAGACAACTTGGCTTTGGCATAAGGTCCTAAAAAACTGGTTCCAAGAGTAGCACAGGCATGCAGTACAGCAAAGCAGCATCTTCAGCAGGGGTAGAGGGGGAGAAGAACCGGAGTATTTCGTGCTGCTTTAGGATACAGCAGTTTGTATGGAAAGTCTATCTGCAATATGATGGTTCTCAATGAAAATCCCTGTTGTTTCCATGGCTAAAAAGGTAACAACAGGCATACAAATCTCAGAGAGAGTTGGGAAGCTGTAGCATATCTGTATGTGGCCATGTGAGTGAATGAGTGTGTGCGTGTGAGAGCAAAAAAGTGAGAGTGCAAGGTTATTTTAAAGCTAAAAATCTATATACCACTTCAAAACTTTTTCTCCTTCCGTCTCCCCCACTCCCAGAATGACTGGCAAATGACTCAAACCTTTGTCAGACAAATATTAAGTTCATGGACAAGCAAATGCAAATTCATCTTTTGTTCTAGTCATATTTTCCTTTGTGCCTGTGTTTTGTAGAAGGAAGTAGAACAAAGGGAAGGGACAGAGCAGTTGTGTAATTAAATACAGCATAGTAGGTGGTTTAAACACTACTTACCTCCCTCTCCTCGTAAACCTTGGTCTCTAATCAAGTCCTATAAATAATAATAAAAAGTGCTTAATTTAGGTCATATTATTTACACTTCTGAATCAACTACAGCTGATCAAACAAACTCCATAACCTCATATGGTGTCCACAAAATAAAATTTGTTTTCTACCCTGGTTTACTAATAGCAGCAACTCCAAAAAACTACTTATAACAACTACTCCAACTTTTCAAAATTAGTTGCTTTCAAATGGTATCTCTTAGTTGCAAAGTGCACCACCCAAAAGAGATGATGACATGGAAGTACTGATTTAAGCATGTAGTTGGACAAAATGCATGAAGAAATATTGAACCATACATTTTAGTTACAGTGTTTGTGGCACAAATTATTTGAACTGTCATATCAGAAGCTGGGGCACCAATTTTCTGTTCTGAGGAACATCAGACAAATGAATTTTGCTTACTTTCTTTCTTATAACAAAGCACCTCATTTGCATAGCCAGGCATACTCTGCTCTTCTCAGAAATTCCTAACTGCAAAAGGTTCTTTCATTTGCAATACACTGTGAACTGAAAGTATGTTTTACAGCATATCCAAACTAACAGCAAACTACACAAAGGACTGAAGGATTTTCTAAATAGAAGAAATGTAGAAAATTCTAGCAGTTTCTCTCAGCATGTCCATTTTCATCATGAAGCTTTTTTTTGTAGTTGTTACACAATTATTTTATTTCTTTTTATACCTGGTCTGCTGCCAAACACACTGGTCTTGTCTCTCAGCTGCACCACTGCCATATACCATATGCAAATCTCCATGCAGCCACACTCTTAATAGTCAAGTAACATCTCACTGTCACTCAGCTCACATGCAAAACAGGTTTTGTGCCTCAAGTGTCCAAGCAGGCTTCAAGTCTGCTTCACCTAATAACTGACTCATTTCTAGAGAAGACTTACAGGTAAAATACAAGCTGTGTAAATTAGCAAAATTAGAGAGTGCTGAGACCAACATTTTGGAAGGTCCTTATACCTAATACCAATATTATTATTATTTATGATTCAGCACTCAGAGATTTCAGAAATGTGGAAAACAAGTTTAGCAGTTCCTGAGTATTCCAAAAGAATGGTCAGAACAATACATACTGAGCTTTTGAAATCCTAAGGAACATTTAAGTCTGAACTCAGTTTACTGCAATAATTTCATTTCCTTCAATACCAGAAATATTACTTGAATTACAAATACTAAAAATCCCTGTCTTGCATATAAGAAAATATGCTTAATACAATGGTTTGCAAGAGTGGTTGCTGGCTTTCATATTCTTAATGCCGTGGTAGAGGTAGCAGCACAAGCTTTAGGACTACTGACAAAAAAAAAAAAAAAAAGTAGTGGTTTGTTTTAGAATGTTTCTTTGCAAAAAGAAATGATTATACTGTCAAAAGGCAGCTTCTGATTTTGGAGAATGAGTTGTTTGCATTCTTACAGCTCTCAATAGCAAGTCTCATGTGGGATCTATGAAGCTTCTGATGGAGCACCAAGGATTACCTTAGAGAAACAACACTGCTGCCCACAGGATAAATTTAATGTACTGATATTCACGAGGGAAACATCAAATCTGTTATTCCTGATCCAAACATTATTAATACTTACATCAATATTGACTGGCTCGATTGTATTGATGTGAACATTGGGAGCTGAAGAGGATCGGTCGCGTTGCCCAAATTGATTTCGATGGTCTTCATCTGCTGGTCGGAGGGGCTGTGGGATTGGAATGGATTTTGAAGGAGAAGGACTAGGGAGAATTGGTGGTCTGAGAAACAAAGTCAAGGAAAAAGAGGATTTAGGTCTACAAATGGCTTCAAAAACTGCATAGTGGGTGTGGTAAGTCCTTTTCAACTATAATAATAATAATACATATATCCAAAAAAATTGATCTAAAGGCCTGCATAAAAACAATTTACAATGAAAAATCTCTGCTTCACTATGATCAGTTGCAACAACTCTCTGCTGCACAAACTACCTAATTACATGGCTGTGAAGTGTTCTGAGCTAAAACAAAAACCCCTAATCTATCATCCCAAACTCATAATTGTAACTCCTGACCTGAAAAATTCATGTAGCCCAGCAAGCTTTGCACCCATAGCAAGATACTCTGAAGTTTCCACACTTCAGAGTTCATGTACTCCACTCTCTTTAATGGCAACACATTGAGAACCAAAAATGCTTAACATCTTACATCAACATTATAGCCAGAAGATGTCACAAAACAAATTGTATGGATAGATTAAGTATTCAATTGAGAAAGGCTTGAGAGAATTACATACTGGTAATTCAGAATAATTGATTAACATTATGGCCAAAGTAATATGAATTATTAATACTAAAATAAACATATCACCTCTTAACCTTGACCATTATGAAAGAGCTTTAAATAGTTGAACACTTTAAATGTTACTTACAGTGCTTTAAGTTCAGCAATGCAATAGAACTAAGCTGAAAGGTAAGTGTTCAGACTATACAGGGAAGTTTTCTGAAGAAATGCAAAAGCTGCCAGCATATAAAGCCTTTAATTTATAATATTCATGAATCATATATTTAAAACAAACACCTAAACACTTGCTTTTTCATTTCTAAGGAGACAGAATGTCACTGCTTTGGTTATCCATTCATTTTGTTAAAGTACAAAAAACTAGCCCATCTCTCTTACTCTAGTCAAGGTCATTCACTGTTAAGTCTAACAGTTCAGTCTAATAGATATAAGGCAAAAGATCAATGAGAAACATTTGCCACTTTTTTCAAATAACACTTCATGTTCAAATATGTGATATCTGACAACAAGGTTTCTAGAATGTACAGAAAACAACTCATAAGAGCAGAGTCCTCCAGCCACTCAGTTACTCATGGGTCAGTTACAATGCCCACAGGAAGAAGCTTCAGAAATAAGGCACAGAGCAGCAGTATGTCCTGGAGCTGCCTCCCCTAACTCCTTGGTCCTCCTGCTACCTCCTTGGCTTCTCCAAACATCTTTAGGGGCAACTAACATTTTCAACAGGATCTCTCAACATTTTTTTCAGAAACAGGTCTGCTTCAAGGACTATTACCCTGCTTTTTATTGATGAGTTTATGCAGTTTGGCACCAGAATTCAGTGCTATCTATATCCTAAGTACAGTCATCCTTTCCTTCCTGGGCACCAGACTCTCAACTGAGAATAGCCAAACAGGGAGCTTACTAATTAATCCAAATAACAGCCTAGTATGTCTCGTAATAAAGTACATGGATTGCTTCAGAAGTAGGGAGGGGGAAGAATAGGTAGGGAGGTTAACCCCAATCAACTTTTAAAAAAATAGTTACCTATTGTCACGTAACCCAATATAAATACTGGGAGGTTACTGAGAAGACATGAACTGAAAATGCAAATAATCATGTCTCAGAAAGGGCCTTAAACAGCCCAGCATTTCAGACAATGGTCAGAATTACAGAAACATTTTAAAATGCAGTTGGTACACGTATAGATAAAGATTTTCTTCATTGCTAACAAGTGTCTTTGGGTAAAATTTTCTATTGTAGATGAGGACGTTTTGAACTCCTAAACCTTTTTGTAAGGAAATCATGCAACTAGAACCCAGATCACGAAGGCCTTCACACAGATACAAGTGCAGGGCTTGGCTGACATTCTAGCATTGGGTTTTCATGTTAAGGCAGGCATGGGATGCTACATAGATCTCTGATGAAAAACCTGAAAAGAGTCTCAGCCAATTCAGTACTGTCATTGTTGAGGTAGCTAACTCCTGCTCATATTTTCTAAGAGTTCTCAGCAATGAAATTAAAAAATTTTTTAATAACAAACATCAGACCACTGCTTTAGGAGCGACTGTAAGACAGCACTTGTCTGCTGCCACAGGACAAAAATTGAAGCAATAGGATTTTCTGTGATTGTAAGATGAGAGAGAGAAACCCAAACTGCAGAAATATTGTTTCATTTACATCCTCATTTGAATCATACATGGTCATTTGCTTAAGGGAATTTGCAAATACTTCTGTATTTCTGTTCACAGGTCACCATGTCATTAGTACAGATAGCATGCTATGTCATACTGCACTTGAAAAGTCAATAGTTTTTCTATTTGTCAAATTCTAACTGGGGGAGTTCAGAACTTTAGAAAACAATTACAGGCTGATAACTCTTTCTTGGAGTCTTTAACTACTATTGGAAGGATCTCTGGGCAAAGAATACAGAGATGGGAATCAGTTAACATGCCCCATCTGTAGTATCAGATTTTCATTAACAGGTATCCCTGGCACACTTACAAAAAGGTACGTTCTTCTCACTAAATGGGGATTTTGCTTGATAAAGGTAAAAAGCAAAGAGAAAAAACACAAGTGGTTTGCTAGTTAAGGTGTCCTATTGAGATCACAAGCTTGGAGTAGTTTACCACCAGCCTCTGTCTGTGGCAAAAGTTGTATCTTGATCTGTATATCCAGACCTTGATCTACAGAAAACATCACCACAAAGAATGCAGCAATCCTCTTAACCACCAAAAGCCCATGCTTATCCTATTCCTAAATTTTAGTAACTCCAGGAGAGTAGAAGGGACACTGGAGCAAAAGGGACCAGCCACTATTCAATGGAAAAGGGTGACATTGTCTGTTCCAAGTGAGTTACAAAACTAGTTCTGTAGCCTATGCAAACATAGTGCCAGGCAACATATTACAAAAAACAAACTCCCCAAACCAAACCAAAACCCAAGAAGCAAGAGGACCAGAACACAACTGCTGCAAAGAACTGTTTACTGTGGCATACATGTATAGCTGGCTGAGGCTCAAAGGAGCAGCAGTTCAAATACCAGGACCTGAGCTTCTGTTTCTCCTGGCCTTGGTGAGCACTAAACAGCTACCCTGCTAGCTCGGGGAGACCTTCTACAAGTAAGGTCAATAATATCACATATTTCAGATTATATCACTTCATCTTGCACCATCTTAGATGGGGGCATTCCTTTAGGAAATGATTTTCAGATTCCCTGGCAACAAGCTGAAAGAGTTGTCAAATCTCAATTTAGTATGCTGTGACTTTCCCTGGCAATACAACACAATTTTTTTTTGGACCACAACTTTGGAATAGGCATATTGTTCCCTCCCTTTTTATCAAGCCAAAGCAGAAGGAGGTTTTATCAGGAGACAACAGTAATGGCAGAGAAGTGTAGATTTTCACCGTGCCATTACAGCAAGTGCCAATGTTTTCCACAGATTTACAATTCCACAAATTTGGGTCCATGGGAAGATAACTCAGAAAAGTGCCAGGCATGCTACATTATATACAAACATTTTTATAAAATCATATACAGTACTTCCACCCAATTTTAGAACTTGAAGTGATACAAGTTAGTTCACTGTACAAACACCAAATAAAATTTTAATACATTTTCCTCAATTTCCTTTAACTCACTAATGTGATATTTCATGTATTTAAGAGCTGGTCTACTCAGGAAAGATTTTTCTTGAAAGAGGTTGGTTTGGGCTTCAATATTTTTGCTTGGATTTTTGTTGTAATTTTTTTTGGTTGTAATTTTTTGGGGGAGTCCTAGCATGTTCCAGTTTAGTAATTGTTGTACTCCATAGATACTGCCAGAAATAAAAAAGTAAATTTTCCTTTCCTCACCTCTGCAGCCTGGAAATAGTCAAAGACCCCAAATCAAATGCTGACTTGCAGAAAGGGATAGCAGTAAAATTTTGTAACTACAAGCTAGAGAAGATCACTCTTACAGCAGACTCTGAAGTCAGGTTAAAAACATCATGGCACAGATCTGGAACCATCATAACTTGGTGTGGACTAGTGTTGTTTTCTATTCCATGACAACTTGTTTTCATCTGTGTTGGCTTGTAGGTGAAAAACAACTGCCAGGATAATCATTAATGGTGTACATTTAAACTGGCATTTGTAAGATTAAAGCTTAGCAATGCTTTCCTATAATTGCTGACAGCCTCATATACCAGGGGCTATCAAGAGAGCTGTCATTAGTCCACCAAATCAGGTTTCAGCCCACTAGCAAGATTTTGCAGATAGTTGCAAATTTTGGAGAACAAGAGGATTCCCTCACCTGTTGTACATGTTAAAAATGATTTCTCTGAAGATCATGATACCAGGCTTTTTCTGCTCAGCAATAATGCATACCAGGTTGAATACTGCAGGAAGTTTGCTAACATTTACATAGAAAAGGTCTGGTGCCAGAATCTTAAGGGGAAAAGGGGAAATGCTCATCATTGTTTTCTGTGAAAAAACACAAAGCTTTTGCTCGCTGGGAATCTTAGTGGTACTTTAAGACCATGTCTTTGCTTGGCTTTTCAGAAGCTTTGCTAGACATTTAAATATCTTCAGCTGGGGCAGAATGATCAGTGAACAGAAAGGAAAGCATAGGTGTTTAATCTCAGGCAGGAGCCAGCTCTAAGGCAGGCACTGGCAAGCTTCCAAGAACGGTGCACCACACAGTCCCCCTTTCTTCCTCAAATTCAGAAGATTAAGCATGTTGTGAAATGTCATTTTTCAAAGAGTCGAGATGTTGCCAACCTGCCTACTAGCAGTGCTCTGCCTGAAGCAAAGCAGATGCCTTCAGCTTTTGAGTCCAACTTGCCTCTGCGTTAAAGTCTGATAGTGTGCCCCCTTACCACCCACTCCACACCTTTCTGACTCTACCATACTATCTGTCTCATGACTTTCTCAAGCTTTGCCCAATATCACAACACCTGAGGGAACGGCTGGAAGTTGAAAGAGACAACTTCAGAATGATTTTAATAGCTATACTCTCCCCTTTTCATGAATCTGTTAGATTCAGGGAATTGGGTTCGCAGAAATTCTGTGCTCATATTTTGCCAGCAAAGATACAGAAACTTTAAGGTAGTGCAAGGAATGAAATGAATACAATGTATTATATAATGTTTATGTACTTCAATTTTATTACAAATAGCTATTATTAGGGAGACCTACACTTTTAATAATCCTTTCCAATTAAGTGCATATTATAACTGAAATGACTGCTTTGGCACAACAGGATAGTGCAAGCTGAAAAAACTGAAATGGCACAGATGACCTAATGTGGAGGCCAGACACATTTGTATAAGGGGTTCAGAAATGGGCAAGTGGGACCATATCTGCTCCCTTATTTTGAGGTGGAATGTCTGGAGGGACTGCCTATGGCTTACAGTTGGAAGAACAAAAGGCCACAGGACTGGATTGCTCATGGTACACATGAGCTAAGTGAAATAAAGTTCTCCAGCACATTTAGCAGCTTTTGCATCACATCCAATGGTCTTTCCCTTTTCCTTTATGTCCCCTTCTTTTTCCAACTTTTCCATTTGATCACTTGGCAATTTCTCAGCATGTCACACAGGTCTTTGCTCTTGAGCTTGTCTTGCAATACAAACTCTTCCTTTCTTTGGGCACTTTGCCTGCTGCTGGGATCCCTTCACAAGGCTAAAGATGAAGGATGTTTCCCCTCTCCTTCCTGAGGTTTACCAAACGGTTAGTGGGTGGGACTCCTCTGTTGGCCATGCCATGCAAGATGCTAGGAGAACAGAGAAATCAAAAGAACAATTATTAAACTAGTAAGTGTTAATAAAGTGCTAGTTCCTCACATTTTCAATCCCTTTGCCCAAATCTCAATTTTCAACCCCTTACTCTCTTTCCAGACGAGACTGACATTTGATGTTGATTTTTATTTTTTAATTCAACAGTTGAACTGTTTTAACAAAACTGTGGGTAAGCATTGTTTTTCAATCGAAAAAGCAGCTTTTAAATTTTTTTTTTACTCTAAAGAATTCAGATAAATTAATATTTCCATGATTATGCCTTTAAAAAGCAGAGATATAATAATAAGGAAAGGCAGAAGGTTAACTTGAAGAAGGCACGGATGGTGCTATAGGTTTACATGATTGCATCTGAGCTGGTTCTGAAAGGAAATACTACAAACACAGATGCTTGGGGGAAATTGCATGACTTTGTAACACGCATGCTACTTATGAACACCAGCTGATAAACAAACCATTTTCAAAATAAACAGAATTTTGAAGGCACAATTAATACTTTTTTGTTTTGTTTTGTTTAAAAATACATACAGCATGGCAAAGAAGTAAAAAGCAGAAACCTATAACCCTTTTAGAGCTCCTGCAACCATAAACATTTACAGGTGCAACATTTAAGAAAAGCTCCTTAAATTCAATTGGCAAGTATATTTAAACTATAACATTTTTTGTATATGTGGTGAAGTTAAAAGCACTAAGAACTTAATCAGCTTTCATCTCAGTTTTTCCTTTCGGTTTTTACTTCACAAACCTAAGACTGCCTGAAGTAGTGCAGGTATCAATTAAGATAACCTATCCTGCTGTATCCTTTTAAACTGGTAAAAAAATCACAAATGTGAGGCAGAAGCAATTGAAAAGTAAGAAAGTTAGCAAATTCCAGTATTAAGATTGGGCCTTTGGAATGTGCAAGCATGTAACAATTTGTATGAACAAGCTTATTCACACGTTAATAGTTGTACCCTTTTTATAATTTCAGCTGTGCCATAAGACAGACAGACCCTGATTTGCCTGGAGCACCACAAGAAGCAGCTGTGTCCACAACTGCTGTACTAACAATATTAATAGTATATAAAGGCAACATCCACTAGATGGATAGGCTCTACCAAATGTACTTGAAATAGCACAAAAATAGTACAAATAAGAACATGATCTCTTTTTGTACTTACCAAATGAGGCTCCCTCTACGAGACTGTCAATCTGTTTTCCTGGCAGGCATCACATCTGATCTTTCATAAAACAGTCTTGGCTGCCCAGGGAACTTCTTTTCTAGCCAGAGTCCATAGGCGTCTGTGTAGTTTCCAGTTGTGCTTCTGCTTTCATCTGGGCACACTGCTCACTCTTCCAAGAGAGGCTCTCTGACAAATTCAGTTCATCTCCATGCTGCACACACGTCCTAGGAATGTTTTTCTGAAGGCTTTTGTATTTGGTGTTCTTAATTAATCTGCATCAGGTGTCTTGACTTTTGTATACATCCCTGAGTTACTCTTTCCTTGAGATTTATTAACTATCTAGTGCTGGGTGGCATCAGTAACTTCCTAGCTATTAGGAATATAATGTAAATATGATCACCTATCTCTTCACAGAGACAGAGGGTGCAGAGTCTTTAATGGAAATAGAGGGCATGGAGGCTATGGTCAGTTTTAGAAGTCTAATTTTATGGAACCTGGATCTGCAGGAAATGGGTGCTATTGATACATCCCAACAATTAAATAGAAGGATGAGAGCTGGCCTGGAGGATACTAAAAACTATGTAGAAAAGCAGTATTATGAACCTGGAACTGGCAATTTTTTTACATCAATCTTACAGAGGTGTAGCTAACTCTGAAACTGAGGTATGTTGCTTCAAGGCAAATAAATTGTAGTTTCATAATAGAAACTACAAGAATAGTGTGAATATATACAGTTTTGGTATGTGTTAAATTTAGGTATAAAATCTTTCCTGTTTAGACCAGGTCTAAGCTACCATGCAAAAAAAATCAGTTTAACAGGTAAGGCCCCAATTCTACAGATACTTAGGCACACGTTTAATTTAGGTTCAGTACTAATTTATATCATACATGTGAATGAAAACAATCACCTCTCTCAAGTTAAGTACTGGTGAATATATTTGCATGACAAGCCAGAATACAACATCATAGAGAGAGTTGCAAAGCAGTTTTTTTGAGTGTTTCTAAGCATACAGTACTGAAATGTTATATTATTAAACAGCACAAATAAGGTCATACCCAACAGAATCTGAGGGGGGCACTGAGGGGTACGATCCAGATGCTGGGGTGGTCTCTCCTAAGGAGGCCTCCTCCTGTGGTATGGGGTGATGTTCAAAGAATTTGGAGACAAACAGCAAACTGTGAGGCAAGAACAAAACAAAAACAACCTAGCTTGTGCAAAACCCAGGAGCTTCACAATATAACACCCAAAGATTGGAAAACAACAAAAACCAAACCCTCACTGATCAAATTCTAAATTTTAAAATAAAGACTACACTAACACATTAATCTTCAAGACTTGCTAAAAATATTTACTTTACAAAGCATCATGCCATAAAAATACCTGTGTGGAAAGCATTTTAAAAAATATTTTAGTTGAAATTGCATATATCTGGTTCTTCAAGAATGCACAATTTATACCTCTGTGTTGAGCACATGAACTTAATGTTTGCACTGATGCAATGCCAAAGACCAAATGAATGGAGCTATGTTATCCATAAGACCTGAGCACAAACTTTAGAGGTGCCCAAGGAAACAAATACCAACACAAGCAAAAATTAAATTATTTTCTATTTCTAGAGTAAAAACTAGCATCTTAAGTGATGCCTTGTATGGAAGTCTATTTAAAAAAATTAATAGCCTCCACTGAAACCTATCAAATAGAACACAGAGCCAGTTTACACCAGATCCTTAACCTACATCAAAGACTCAAACAAATAGATGAATAATTAAATTCAAGAACACATGACTGTTTCGGACATTTCTTTAACTTTTCTTAACTAGGCATCAAACTACCTACTGGATTTATTTTCAATCACTGTAAAACCAACTGCAATTTCACCCTATTAATCTAGTGTCTCAACATGTTTTTCAGGTTGAAGAGAACAAACCCTCATCTAAATCCACATCTAAAAGTTTAAGGGCCCTAGCTATCATGTAAAAATAAACCAGTTTTGATTAATAAGAACAACTGTGCACAGCAAGAAGTCTGTCTGTTAAAAGTCAAATGCTCAACCACCCCATTCATACTTCAAATAAAGCATTTTTTTAGTCCAGTAAAAAAATATGAACTGGTTGTCTGAGGCAGAAGAGAGAACATGAATTATGCAGTCCCACAAGAACAGCTGAACTCCTATATTTTTTTCAGGCACCTCCTCTGACTTCACGAGTTACATATTTAATGTAGGAAATCACTGAGATTAAGCTGTAAGCTTAATAAAAGGCAAAACTTTAAAACCAATCATGATTACTTACTCAAGCTGGTCATAATTAACACACATCAGTGGCACTTCTGTACTACAGCGCTGGTGAAATTTGTAGCCACATGTCTGGCACCGGAATCCCTGGAAAAGCAGCTTTCGACAGAAGTCGCAGAACGCTAACGTGAAGAAAGTTTTTCGTACCTATATTGTAAAAAATAGTAATAATTACAGTCCTTCTGTAAGCCTAAGATAGGCTATTTGCTTTTGCCTCCCTCAAATACATCTACAAGCCTCTTTTTTTATGCCGGAGCTTCAGTTTTGTATATCAAACAAATTTACACAAAAGATTGTCTCCTTTTTGAAACAGTCTACATGCATAAAGATTTTCTTTCAAGTATTTATTGGAATTAATGCTTCACTTCATTAGAACCAAGAAAACCAGCAATCAATCTGGAACAAAACACTGGACTATTATCACGCTAGAGACATTAAGCATTTAATAGGATATAACCTATGAAACCAAAAGCTGCTGAAACACTGTATCATTTTCTAATTTTTCCAGGAGCCAAATGACATTGCTATCCAACACTAAAAAGACTGGAAATACAAATATATATATATATGATTATGTATATTTATATATATATATACACACACACACACACATATATATATATCTGGCTTCTATGTATGGTTACATATAGAGTTATAACTTGGAACTCAGGAACATTTGAAATAGCCAAAGGGTAAACAGATATTATCCCCATATTACGGAGGAGGGGGAATAATTTATTTCAAATTTAGCAATACTTAACATAAAAACCACATTCCAGTTTTATTACCACATGTAATAATCAAAACTGCAGGACATTAAAAAAAAATATTAAACCTAATAGCCTTTCATCTAACCAGCCATAGCCAAATGAGTTTTGTAACTCATTTGAGTAAATGAGTTGTTTGAGTAAAATAATTTTAGCAGCTTGCAAATAGACTTTTTAAAAATAATTTTAAATTGAAACAAAAGGCCTTTCTTCTCAATGTGAGAAACATTATTTCCAGGACTTTGTATGTAGCTGGAACTGTTTGGATGGATTCTGCTTAGCAGCCTCATTTACTTGGTGCCTTATCAGGTCAAAACATATTTGTGCACTAGCATCACTGATGATGTCAGCACAACTCTGGGAATAGTTAGTTCATTAGTTAATTGCTTCTGCAGAGCCAGCAGGGAAGCCCAGAATACATTTTATACATACAGCAATATAAAAATAGTAGATTATTCTTACTGCTCTGCAATGCAGTGCTGATTGAGCCCCCCTACATTTATAGATTTTAGAGGGTGTATTCCATCCAAATGCCAAAGTTTTAAGGGTGATCAAATACTCTAACATCACTTGTTTCAATTAAAAGTCTAATTCACTTAAACTATTGAGATCAGAAGCTTCTTTTGCAACCCCCACCACATCCCACTGAAAAAAACAGCATTCAAAATTGTTAATTTGAATTTAAAAGTACTCTACTTTAACCCTACTCAACATTTCCTTAAAAAAACCCAAAAAACCAAACATCACAGTACATACAAAATTGTGCGTTGTGAGTGGCACATTCTCCAAGACTTCTACGTGCAACTCCTCTCCCGTGAGCCAGGAAATGTCAGTGTCCCAGCCAATTGGCTTCTTCTCTCTAAAGTGTAAATAAGCCTTTCATTAGCACCAGCACACAGGCCCTTGCAGGTTTCCTGCAGAAGATGTGAGGTCAGATAGAAAGGGACTTTTTCAAACAGTTCCAGTAGTGGCCGATTCTTCAAACCAAAGTGGCAGATACCCCTCTGATCAAATGAAGTGCCTGGGAAAGTACCCGTTCCATCAAAGTTCCAAAGATAATTTTGTGCACTAATGATAATCTACAAAATTTGCCTTCCCCTCCCCTCAACTCAGTTCCCCTCAATTCAGTTAAGAATGCCCCATAAACAAGTCAAATAAAACCAAAAAGTTTATGAAATCTATTTAATTCTTGTTTGGTTAGCACCAGTTTGATCAATGGGTGTTTTGCCAGCAGCCTGTAAGCTTCTCTTACTCTTCATTATGCCTGTTCTTGAAGCGATTGATTTTTTTCCTAGGAGCTTGCCACTCTTTAGACCTGTCTTCCAGGCACAAATCGTTTTAGAGTAAAATATCACATCATTCTGACCTTTGAAATAAACTTCCACAACGTTGGTTAGGATTGGCCATACTGGGTAACTCCAAGAAGAGATTCTAAGAGCAAAAACCATCACACAGAAACCATACCCATCTTGTATTCTGTAAACAGCACAGCATTCTGGAATAAGACCTCTCATCATCAGAGCTTTCTTTAGGCTGTCTCGGACTGTTACCCCACATCTTGCTGGAACCTGAAGGTCAAATATAAAAGAAATTAATTTTAAAAAGTTTTAAAAACTTTTTATCCCTTCAAACTGATACAAACATTTTGACTGTCAGCTGCAAAACCTCACCTTCATGATGCTTTACAGAACACTAGGTAAGAGTTTTTCACAATCTTTTTTGTCAAGTGAAGAATTTTATTGGTGACTACTATACATAAGCAACCTAGCTCAGCTGGAAGAGAGAACAAGTTTTACATTTCTCTTAATGCCTTTATGAAATTTTGACCCAACACTAAAAGTGACTTTCCATCTCTTTTGATCTTGAAGAAAGTGGAGACACAGCACACACAAAGCTAATAAATACATACATAAGAAGTTCAGGCCAAGCTGTAAAATTAAGTGAGGCATCATGCTAAGTGGAACTACAATGGAAGAATTAACCTGGACTGCACTAAAAAACATAAAAAAAAAAAAAGACAAAATGCAAACTTTTTATTTTCTGTTTCAAAAACAGAAGCATGTAAACAAATGCACTCAGAAACAATCATCTGAGTCAGGAAGACAATCTCCTCGCATTTTAACCTATATTTGCAAATCACCAGACACTTCGTATTTGAAAAACATATTCCTCCCTTCTGTTTCAGTATCTGAAAAGTTTAAATGTCTAATAAGATGAGAAGAATGGAGAAGCACACTGTAACATGCCAAACAATGAACTGTAGACTCTGCAAAGTACAGATATTTTCCTTGCCTCTACTCTTGCTGTAAGCATATCTCAGAGGAAAAAGGACATCATCTCTAAGTATACCTGTGATTTAGCAGTCTATTCTGCCAAGCTATAAAACCAGAACAATACATAATCTGGTGATTTTGTGTAGTTAAGGGGTTGAGTATCACCCAGTTACTACTTCTAGAACTAAACAATAATAATGTGTAACACTTCAGCTGGTATACACACGAGGACAGCTCTTATAATCACAGACACTATCTCAAACATGAAGCAAAAGAAAAAACAATGGACTTAACATTTTTGGTTAAAGTCTCTCCGAACACCTGAAGCTCAATTCTAGCTTGCTAGTTAGTGGGCTAAGCCAGAGCCCTCAGTAGCCAAAAACAGTCTCTTAATCAGCTTCAACCAGCTTTGGATTGGAGCCTTGGTTTTCCTCCTTGCACTTAAATTTCCATGGGTATTTAGGGGCTCTATGTCCTACTTAAGGACGACAGTGAAACACAGCAGTCTATTTCAGGTAGCTTTGTGAACACCACTTGAGATTACACTATATATTGCTTTTCTAGAACTCAAACATATGCTCTCAGAAGAGACAAATTAAAGAAACATATTGCACCACGGTCTTCCTCCTATTAATATGAAAGTGCTTCTTATAGGATATTTGTGTATTTCATCTGGTCAACACAAATGTTTTAAGAAGAGAACTTCTACTAATGCCTTGAAAAAAACATCCTATAGCATACTGCTTTACAGTCTTTATATTCAGCCTTGTGACTTTGTTTTACATATGCCATCATTTCTTAATGCACCATTTTTTTAAGCTAAGTAACAACTTCCCATCCTAGAAGTTATCACTGTGGCTTTCAACGACTCGTAGGTCATTCCTACAGCAAAACCCCATATTTTTAAATACCTGTCATTGATACCAAGAGGGAACCTGGGGCACATAACTGTTGTCAATGTTGTCAACAACTTTCCATTGTAAAATTCATCCCTCTGTTGCTTAAGTCTCTACCAAACTACTTTTTCACATTGAAATCATCTGTTCAGAGGGTCTTCTTGCAGTGAGTTCCCCCCTTCTCCTAATCCCTGACAATACAATGAGTATAACTAACACCATTTTAGGAGGCAAGGAGACATATTCTGTGACCAAGCAGGTCACAGATTTGTCTCCTTTCCCCTCATTATTAGCCCCTGAAGGTCCTGTGAATCAAACAGACAAACGAAACAGATTTTTTCTTCCTCCCCTTCCACCCTCAAGGTTCCTGGGTGTCAGGCTCATTGCTCCCTTCCTTGGTGGCCTTGAATGTCCCAGGAACAAGGGGACACCAGGTAGTATAGACAACTCTATCACAAAACAGACAAATAACAGGACCCAGAAAACTGTCCATAAGATTAAGCAGTTATCAGTCCTAAGGGGGGAGACCTGGACTGGAGCTGCTGCCAGACAGTAAAACATGAGGTCTACTGTGGCCAGGGACACATCATCATCCTTTTATTCTTCCCAGGACTGCAGGAGTGATGTGTATTATAAGAATTTCTATTCTAGATTATGATTGTTATACTGATACAGCAAACCACACACTAAATATTTGACACAATCTGATGGATGCCCAGGTGATCAGCAATTATTTTTTAAAATATAGTACATATTCTGTATTACACTACTTATAACTTGTACAATATTGATTCTGCTTGCAGAAACCCTGTGCCATTCTAATAAATTCTGTACTGTACTAATCATAATGCCCCATTAAGAAAAAAAAACCTTAACTGTAACTATGATTTCGCACTATCATCATTCCTGTCTGTGCCAGGTCACAAGTTCTTCTTCTTCTAACACATATTTACAGAGTAAGTATTTAAGAATTTGACTAAAAACTCTTAAGACTTCAGGTGTGCTTCAATCTCCCCCCTACATCAGCTCACAGCTGGTTTTACTCTAAGCATAGTTCCCACTGGACTGAGATGAAGTCCCCCAGACACTTCAGGTCTACTTTTGCAGCAACATCAGTTAATTCATCACTGATACCCATACTGGAAGATGACACTCAGCTACTGAGAGGCTGACAAACTAGAGGGGGAAACAGGGAATGAAGAGAGCCAGGAAAGTGGTTGTTCAGGTGGGGCCAGGTGTTCAGTGGGGCATGAAGGAGAAGAAATGGGAGAGAGGGAAGCAGGATAAACTTAAGAACTGACCAGAGAAAGCATGCATATAGTGAGAGAGGGAATCTCCAGCACCACGTTGGTGAGAAACAACCAAACAGGAGAGAGGGCAGAGTGAAGAGCTAAATGAGGCAGAGGGGTGGAAACAAAGATACAGTGAACTACCATGGTGGGGGAGAACCAGCTGAAACAGCTGTGGGTGGCAATGGAAGCACATCCCAAACAAGCAATTTTTATGCTGCAACCAGGAGAAAAGATGGCTCAGTTTGGAGAAGGAGGACCAGAGGGAAGGACCTGCCAAGGAGAGGCATTAGAACTGAGCATGGAGGGGGAATGAGGTTCTAGCTTAAGCAGAAAACTTTGAGGCACTAAGTATTAAAAGAAACCAGGGTAGCAAAATCTAGACCTGGGTGAGGGAATGGAAAAGGACAAGGAGGAAAAGCCGAGCAGTGGAAAGGTGACTATCATTAAAGAAAAGTCAAACTGAAAAAGGAAAGGAGTCCTGTGCTCACTGGAATAAATTCTCTTCCTCCAGCACTGATCCTCCATAGAGGGCAACATCCCCCAGTACCTTATGAAGCCAAGATCTGTATCAGGAACCCCCAGCTCTACTAATGAATTACACTAGTGTAAAGAATGCCACTTCAGATGAGTTAAAATTTATTTTTCCTTTTAATTTTGATAAAGCAAAGATTTATGAAGTTACAGCCTTCCTTTTAAGAAATCAATGAAGTCAGAAAGGCAAGTTCTCAGAACTTGTCAAGTATTAGAATGAAGGTCCCCTACAGCAAAGCAAGTGCAATAGGACTACAAAAAACGTGCATTAAGCATCTTCCACACTTACTATTCATTATTGATCAGTATTACTTCCCCAAGTCTCCTTCATTAAAATCCCAGCCATATTTATGCAGCCTGTAATTATAAAACATGGATAGAACATTTCTCCTCTTCACTGCCAGCTACAACAAGATACAGCTAAAGAACAGTTAGGGAACTGTTTTGATCATTTCCAAAAAATCACCAGGATCCTGAATCAGCATCACATTTAGAACACTCTCTTACAGACCTCCCAAGCAGAGAAACATAAGGCTAAATTAAAAGAACTAAATACTAGGATAAATCCCTGTACTATTGATTAATCATTTTCCCAGACTGGTACAGTACAGTCTATCACTGTCTGCACATACAGCCCTTCAGCACCTACCAGCACCTGCTGTAAAGCAGAAATCTTGCCCTGCAAAGCACTCCATCTACAATCTCTCTTTTGCCTGTCCCATCCACACACCCAACTAACGGCAAGACTAATGAAAAATCCCACTCCAAGGAAGTGATTTGGAGAGCGACTCAATCTGAAGAAAAAACAAAACCCTCCCAAAAATGCTTTTTTCCAGCTAACAGAACCCCTGGAGCAGGAGTTTCAGAACAGCTTTCTACCAATCCCCAGGAAGGGTGTGTGGTCCTGCAGCTTGGGAGCACAGGGAGCAGGAACCCCAGCATGGTGCAGCTCCTGACACACTGAGCTACCAGGCTGCCTGCCAGGAGCCAGCAGCTCCAGCACAGCAGGCAGGCAGGAACCAAAGTGGGTTTATCAGTTCCATCAAGAGTTTTGACAGGATTCCCACCGTGCATTTTAACTGAATCATATCAGCACTTTTAAAAAAAAATTGGTTCCCCGTGAAAAAAAATCTGATCTACTTCAAAACATACGTTCTTATGACTGTAATCACATAAACTGAACAAAGCTGGCATTTCACTGGAACAAAAAAATGCCTGGCAAGACCAGCAGATCCTTCTGAAGGCTCTGCTAAGGCACGTGGAAAATGTGGGAACAGTTGGTGGCAACCAACATGGCTTTACCAAGGGTGTCTGACAAATTTGGTAGCCTTTTCTGATGGGGTCACAGTGTCAGTGGACAAGGGGAGAGCAAGTGATGCCATCTACCTGGGCTTGTGCAATTCATTAGACATTGTGCCATATGACATCCTGATTTCTAAATTGGAAATATATGGATTCAACAGGTGGACCACTTGGTGCATAAGGAATTGGCTGGATGGTCTCACTCAAAGAGTTGTGGTCGACAGCTTGATGTCCAAATGGAGACCAGTGATGAGTGGCACTCCTAAAGGGTTGGTACTGGGACCAGTGCTGCTTAACATCTTCATTGGTAACATGGATGGTGGGAATGAGTGCACTCTCAGCAACTTGGCTGACAACACCAAGCTGTGTGGTGTGATTGACACAAATTACTTTCTAAGGGTCTTTTTAAGATACTTATATAACTAAGATTTGTAGATGAGAAAAGGTTTAGGTTTTTATAACAATCTGAAAGCTAATTCAGCAGTTTTTGAAAAGCAAACAGCATGGGAGAAAATGGGCTACACAATACTAAGGAAAAGTACAGAAGCTGCCAATACAAGTGTGTTAAGTGTGTAGCTTAATATCAGAGAAAGTAATTTACTTGTAATCTTATGTAGAACAAGGAGTGAATGAAGAAGAGACCAAAAGTCATGTGCAACTTTCCAAGTGTGAAGTCCCAAAGAAACTAATGACAATTATTCCAGATTCCAAAAATTCTCAAAGCAGAGTATTACCATCTGGACAGTTTAACTAGAATTATAGCATTCGTTTCATTTATTCATGTAAATTACTCCTATAGACAGAAAGTGTTCATAACAGTGATATATATTTAGTACTGTAGCCACAAGCTTTTAAGGAATACATAATAAATAATTTATTTCTCTAAATCAGGTCATTCCTGAATCAGTGAGAAATTTAGGGCTACATCCCTAAATAACTCTTACATCACTTTTCTAACATCAGAGCAGAACCTGGCATAGCCTCAGTAAGTTAAAAATGCTTCCTTACACCAGTGCAATTTCCCATATTTTATAGCAATAAAGAGACTGAAGAGACTGAGCAGCATTCAAGAATCAATGCAAAAGGTATTCTCTGAAAGTTGAGGTGTTAGCCAGTTCTTAATATCTAGTACTACACTTCTAAAACCTAGCTAGCTGGTTCTGTTTTTTCTTCAGCCTAACTTGCTACCCATATATACCCAAGTGTTATATATGTACATCAGGTATGTGTAACATACCTTAGAGCTTCAGAAAAATCCTGAGCAGTTAAACAGCACTGACAGATAAATTCAAACTCCTCTGTGGCAAAGATGTAAGATGATACTGAACATCACATCCTCTATAAAATGAAAAACATGTTTTTTCTGGATTTCTGGGCATGAAGCTCTGAACAAATTCCAGGAGAAAGCAGCATTTAAGAATATACATTCTCAATGAAGTATCTTAAGATGAAAAATAGAGGACAATTCCACTGCATTAGATCTTGTTTCCGAGGGAAGGTGAACTGAATTTACCCAGTTTATAAAGCTACTTCCATTCCATCAAATGCATTTAACTTGCAAAGACATTGGCTACCAGCACCCACACGTACCTCCAACACTATTAATGGGCACACGTTTGTGGAATGGACTGATTTATGTCAATATAGAAATAGATGCTCAGGAGTATACCATCACTAACCCACAGTGGACCAAAGCTTCTGTGCCTAGTGAACAGCAGCCTCCACACTACCATTTTCCAAGCTTTTGTGGGACAGTTAGTTCCCCAATTGTGTTCAGAAGAGCATTGATCATTCGTAAAGGGAGAGCAGACAGTGGGATCACTATCTTAAAATTTTAGTTAGGGTGTCAAAAAAAGTCATCTTGCTGCTCTCCAAACAAAAATTCACACGTTAGAAATTTAAGTTAGAAAATAGTTTAAATAAATCTTTCTAATAGGTCAGATCCAGCATCCGCTTGCACAGTATTCTGTCTCACACAATCACACTCCAAGTGCTTTAAAGGCAGGGAGAGGAGGGCAAGGAACTGTACCACAGAAGGGTCAGAAATCACATCCCTCTCTAAACTGTTGCAACTGATCCTATAATGAATGGATATTTTAATCACCAGGTAGGTATACACATTCTCTACAAGTAATAAAGCTTTGGTTGGTTAGTTTAGTTATGCAGCACAAGAAGCCATGAATTTAAGTACAACCTACCCGACAAGGAACTACAATATTTCTTCCCATTATTTTCAGATTTGTGACTTGCATGCCATTTCATGGAGTGCCTGCACAGCCTATCAGGAGGTAAAGAAAACACACCCCAAACAATAGTTTCCTCTATCATTCATTCCTTTCTATAGACAGGCTTCCCATCTCTTAAGGTAAAAAAAACCAACAAAAACCCAAATGACTAAGATCTCCTTGCTTGAGGAATACTCTTAAAAGCAGTGATCAGTGTTTCACAAGGAAGTCCAGATCACAAGGCACTGATTTTATAATGACAAGTTTTTAATATTTTGTTTGACTTTGCAAGCTAAGACTGTGTGTCAATAAATCTGAAGTAGATTAAATTGTTCTCCTTTCAACACATACCCCTTCAAATTTAGCCAACACTAAGCTTAGCCTGCACGGTGGTTAACCCTGGCAGGTAGGTGAGCACCACTCAGCTGCTTGCCCACTCCATGCTCAGTGAGATGGGGGAAGGAAATTGGAAAGACAAAAGCAAGAAAACTCCTAGACTTAGATAAAGACAATTTAATAAGTGAAGGGGAAAAAAAAAAAAAAAAGTTTTCTAGCAATGCAGAAGCAATCACTCACCACCAGACTGATGTGCTGCCAGTTCCTGAGCAATAGCACCTTCAGAAAAACTCCTCCTTGTCTTATTGCAGGGGATGATATTACATAGTATGAAATATCCCTTGGGTCACTTGGGGTCAAATGTCCCCACTGTGCCCCTCCTCAGCCTACTCACTGGGGAAAGTGGAGAGAAAGAGGGAAGGTCTTCACCCCACACAAGCACTGCTCAGCAATAGCTAATGCGTTACCAGCAGGATTTTGGTCACCAGTCTAAAACACTGCACTACAAGAGTGCTGTGAAGAAAATTACCTCCACTGAAGGCAGGCCCTGCTGTCACCTCCTGTAGCACTGCTGCCCACTCTGCTTCACTGAACACCTCCCAAAGACACTTTCTTCAGGCTTTCCTAGCAGGAAGGACTTACTCATGGTAGCTGTGAAGTCTGTTTCATGGCACAACCTTGTGATATCAGAATGTTTTATTTGCAGCCTAAAAGAGGTCTTCTGTGGTTAAATTCCTTCCCAAGGAAAGTGGGTTACTTAGTCTCTAATTTGATTTTTGCCTTTCAGCTGCAGGATGGGTAGGCCAACAGTTCTCCCAGTCAATCCAAATATTTAAAAAAAAAATGGATCAAGTAAAATTTACTTGAAAGTAAGCTACCATTTACTTCATTCCACCATTCTGTTCATATGATGCATACAATTCCAAAACATTCAGAAAGATTCAGCAAGCAGCAATTGGCACAGGCTAAAAATAAACTCCATTTCTGTGGAATTTTTAATTGTTCTTGATTAGAAAAACCTAATCGTGTTAAACGAGGTGTGTAATTAAAAGCAAGAAACTAGTTTATTCAGCTGCCTGAACATCTCTTCTCTGTATTTGCCTTACACTTGACAGGTGAAACTGGTAGGACAGCTCTATAGAAATCCAGTACTTACTACTTGGTAGGCTTGAGGCACACACTCACAGCATAAACTCCATAAAGTAAGATGCAAATCTTAAGCCAAAAGAAATTAATCAAGTAGCAGGTTTAAAACCAGAATATTTGAAAGAGCCCTGTTGTGCATGCATGATAAATTAATTTATGCTAAAAATTTAGGTAGGGCAAAAATATCTGATTATTTCACTCTACATGACTGCAGAGAAGACCACATGATTGCTTCTATAATTAAAAGGCAGATGTACTAATTAACCGAGGTGTGACAAGAGAAGCCCAAAATAAGGGTTGTCCTTATCCTCAGCATTCATAATCCTGTTTAGTTTCTTGAAGTCTTAAAAATAGAAATTCTTCCTTTTAAAACTCAGTCTCACATTTGCATCTGGAGAGCTTTCATGAACTTTCTAACACATAAAGACATATGACATTTCTGTGAAGCATACCAACACATAATAAAGTGGAAAAGAACATGACTGGCCCAAATTTATGCTGTGTTTTTACACAAATCACCTCTAATTACTTTTAAACTTGAAAAGGGCAAAACAAGGAAAAACCAAACACAATCTTTCACAGTTGGACACAGAACAAAGAGAAACTTCTTTTTAATAAAAGTACTACTTTTGGTTTAGAAGTTGCCATAGAAGTTTTTAGACTTCATGGTGAGTGAAAACACATCATGATTTGATTCTCTCCAGAATCTGCAGAGAGATTATATACTTGAAGGCTGCTAAGCTTTCCTGAAGCAGGGGGAGCACTGACCACTTCCCCCCTTGTTTCACTACTCAGACCACTACAGACAGAAAGCCAGCAGCTGCTGGAGCTGTGAGCAAGGACTCCCTGTAAACTCAATGAGCAGAGCACCAAGGACTCCTTACTACTTTTACAACCAAATTAACCAAAGCAGTCAGAGAACATGAAGCAAACATTTTTCTCTGGAAGCCAGCAGTGTGTGGCAGATAGAAAAAGGTTACATGCAGATGAAGAGCACTACTCCGATGCTTTCAGCTGTCCAACAATTCTTACACCTGAACACCAATTTTTTCCTAACTTTGCATGCTCCAACATATCAGCATTTAGGATTCCTCACAAGGTTTCAGTCTGCTTCTCCTTCTTCTTCTTCTTCTTCTTCCACACTGCAAGTTGGAAGAGGTTCCTTGGGTAATCAAAGGAACTCAGGGCTGCCAACATGCAAGGTATATGATGTTATTCCTGAAGTACTTGAGTTAAGAGCCCCCCACTTCATTCTTTTTCCTATTAGACTTCACTGCAAACCCACAAAACTTCTACTATTGTTCCTATTAGTAGTTTTAGCCATTTGTTATGTCCCATGCCTTGTATTAAATGGCTTTTCTCAGCTTTTATTTCCTCCAGTTTAAAATAGATAGCATGTGGCAGATTTAAAGACCAACATGGAATACAATTACTCACACCACATATAATCATGCCCATGGAATTCCTTACCACAAGACAAAAACTTATAGTATCCATAGTACTGCTTCAATGGAGGCTGGATGGAGGGTTACTCTATATGAAACATTTCAACTCATAAAATTCCTGAGTGACATATAGTTCAAATTCCGAAGACAACTAAGGGAAAATACCATACATGCCTTCCTCATTCTTGTACTCTTCCATTGCGACAGAGATTCACTCCAGATACGTCCACAAAATATTTATTCAATCCAAGGTCTTGGAACATTATCCAGGAACATTATCCAGGAACAAAGATGTGCCACAGTCCTAAGGTCTACAGTAAGCAAGCAACCCAACATGTGACATTCCTAGATAATTTTAACTGTGTTGTCAAGTTCTACAGTTGAAGGTAAAAACTGCAATAGCCCTTGCAATTGGGAGTGTTTTTTTTTCCCTTATCCCAAGCCTACCAGTTTAAAATTGGCAGTTCCAGAGACACACCCAGGTGCTCAAAAAAACTCCCCTGCCCCAAACCCACAAATAATAATAATATAAAAAAAATAAATAAATTACACAACCAGAAGCAATCCCCTCAAAAGTTTAAACCCTGCCCTATATGCAAATACCATAATCCTGTAATCTTAATACTCATAGAAAGCTCTTTATGTTCATTGCCTGGAACTCCTCCTTTTCAATTAATTTAAAACTTTTTCACTGTCTTCTGCCTCTTACATTAAACTGAAGCTACCCTATTGAGATTTTTAATGACTTCTTCCAATACCTCTGATCATCTGTTAATCCTCTTTCTCCCTGAATTACTAACGCTCCTCAACAACCAGCTGCGTGTCTCCTTGCATTAATTTGTATGAGTCTCTTCTGTTTCCTTTCCCTTCTCCTTGCTTACACCCCCAATCATATAATTTGGGAAAAAAAATGCTAGTCCACCATGCAATTACCTAACCATTCCACAAGTCTGTGTTCTCTCTTGGATTCTCTTTGAAGTCTCTCTGGTAACGTAACTTACGATTTTATGCGCACACAATCATCTACTTCCCTTTGCAAGACTACCTCCCTTCCACCAAAACTAAGTCTCAGCACACAACATAGTATCTCAAACTTCTAGCAGCCAGCTCTGGGCTTAAGTTCTTACCTCCCTCTCCCATCCAAAAGCTCTTCCTTAATTAGCAATTTCGCTACTACCCAGCCCACAGCCATTTATATTTGTAACCCATACCAACTTCAAACTGATTTTCCCCTAAATTCTCCCTCCCAGTTTGGATAAGTCTCATCAATTTGTTCTCAAAACAACTGATGATCTCAGGTAGACTTTTTTTCCATCTTGCATGTTTATTATTTCAACATCCTTCTCTCAACAAAACAAACCCTTCTGCAGACTTACTATGCTCACATCCACACAGAATGCTTTTCCCAAGACATTTAACTACTCAGTTTAACCATGCAACTGAGGAAAGAAGTAGTATATGCATTTCAGACATCTACCTCTCTGCATTATAGGAGATAAATATTTTTTCCCCCTTTTGAGAACAGCACATGATCTGTTGTTTTTTCTAGGAGGTTGTTCAGAGAAGGAGACTTCACTTCATCCCTTCTCAGGCTGACTGAAGAGGAAAACAATTTTCTGACACTCTTATGGATTCCCCTCAAAACAACCAAGACAGCAACTTGGTTTTAACTTCAACAGACATTAAGTTCTAACTCTGCTGTTGTTGGCTGCATCAATATGCTGACTTCAACTGCTAACTGATTGTTACCATCATCAGGCTCCACCACACACTGACCAGGCTTTCAAGGAAGCACCTTCATACCTTTTCCTAAATCAGAAAAAACTTTGTCCAACACTGCTTCACCATGACACATACAAAGAAGCTTGGCATCAGCTACACTACCTATCTACCAAAATCACTTATTCTTATTATAGTCTCATTTCTTCTACTCCATCCGTTTCCTCACATTGTATTTCGAATTGGAGCCAACTCAAACAGATGTATTTGCTTGATCCTACACACAAACAATACTACTAATAAACAAAATATGCAGACAACTCTCAAGTAACAAGGCAAGTAAAAAATGTAAGCATCTCCCTCCACCCCTATTTCCTGCATTTTTCAACACCACTAAACAATTAGCAGAAGGTTTAGTACTCGGGACTGCTTCAGAGTATGATCAAAGATAAATAAGAATTGGTTCTCCATCACCAACTTAATTCCAGTCGCTTTAAAGTCATTTGAAGAACTGGCATTGCATTCCCCAATAAAAATAAACAAAGACTCCCTAGTATCTGACAAGTTCTCTCCCCTCCTGAACTGTGTCTGTGGTTGGAGGTAGAGACTGAAAGTATTGTTGTGATATCAGAAGACATTTCTTCCAGAAGCAGAGATTAACTGAAAGCAGTTAAGGCTGGGGCAGGGGTAAGCTCATTGCAACACCACAACCTTCAGAGCATCTCTACATGTTTGGTTGTAGGACACATTTTATCTTTACTTTAACCTACACATGGAATGGAGACTCATGGAATGGGGTGGAGGGGAAGGGGTCATAGCAAGTATCATGTATTTTCACAAATAATTTCCTTCCCACTTCAACCCCACCATGTCTGAAGCTATCCTGTACACCTGAAAACCATATACTACTGTCATGGCTACATAAGCAAATAGCTCAGTTAATGGGCACAAGTCAGACAACAAATTTCAGTTTTTAAAGCCAAAGGTAATGGAGGAAGTCTAAGACACATGCATCACTTCTCTATTCATTGAGTACAAAGGAAGTTTACTAAAGCAAGTCATCTCACTATTAACTGAAAGCTACTAGGTGGTAGCTTGCTATCTGACAACTTAAAGTTAAAACTTCCTGTTAAGCTGCAATTCCTTCTGAACCAGGATTGCTTCTGTAATTTTCTAATTTTTCAATAGACTACTTGTAGATCAATAAATATTGAAAATAAGAGTAACTGCAGTAAGTATCACCATACAATAAATTCCTGATTATCTCAGTAATGTTTCAGGTTTCAGAGAAATAAACTTCAGCTTCAAGACCAATAACCCAAAAACTCAGAGTTCCTGTTAAGTACTGCTTCCCACCTGTAAAAAAAAAGATAATTTACTAGGTATATTAAAAAACCCTTCAGCTCAGTAACATAACTAGATCCAAGCAATGTGTAAAACTGAAGAACAGTAAGTCATGTCTGTCCCTGAGCCAAAGCTGAACCATTCATTTGCAGTATCTACTTACCATGCCCGAGTATATATTTCCAAGTGCTTATTTAGAATAACAACTTCAGTCAAAACCATGTCTCTCCTACCAGAACTGCAGCTGACCTCCACCTTATATACAGCATATGAAGCCAAATCCTGAGCTTCTGGACAGCGATCCCACACTTGCAGCTCATGCCTCACAACATCCGCAGGGCATCTTTCTGTTTCTTCATGTGTACATCTACAGATTTGAGACTAAAATGACCTGCACTAGCCTGTCTCCTACTTTCTTGGTGGTACAACTTTTTTTTCCCCCCTCTCTCATTACAACAGCAGAAGACTACACATTTTCCTGAAGCTCTTGCTCATAGCGTCCCACATTTAGCAAGCTGGAAACAAGCTGGAGGGCTACATTAGTGAGGCAAATGTTTTTTAGACTCCAGTAGAGAGCTAGAAACAAGAGCAATAGCCTCTCCCTGGCTATACCCACATTAAACCATGTTTGTCTCCCCTAGTCAGGAAAGAGCATCTAGATTCAGCACTGGAAAAAAACTCCTGCCACCAGGCTGCCAGTCACTGAGTACAATTCCCTCATCAAGTCACAGCAGGTCTCTAAGCTAGAAGGTTAACTCCTAGTCAATACATGGCAACAGGCAAGCTGCCACTCTTGAACTTAAATCTCTGGTGAAACCTGCAAGCTCCTAAGAAACATGGCTGATATCACAAGAATCACAACATTCACCAAAAACCCCAAAGCTTAGGACTAAAAGTGAGAAGAAATGCTACTCTAGGAAAGCACAGACTCGCATATGTTTTTCAGCATACCTGTGCTGGCCCAAAAATGTGTCACCTGGTTCACATTGGAATTCAATTCCCTCTTTTTCCTAACTTGTAATCAGGAATACCAAAAAACATTCATTCTTGTCTACAAGCCTGATGTAGTCTATTTAATAATTATTTTTTATATAAATTTACTCCTTCAAAAGCCAAACAGCTCAGACTTGAGAAAAGCCTTACCACACCTCTGATAAAAAGGACTGAGGAAAAGGTGAAAGAGAAGAGATGGAACAAAGAGGAATATTGCAGATGAGTAGAAAAGAGTTGAAGTACATCAAACAGCTTAGGGAAGAGGGTAAGATAACACACTGGACAGAATGAAAAGAAAATGAACAGAACAATGCAGGAACTAATATACTGTGACCCATTGTGGGAAAGAAGCAAAAACAACTTGTGGAACAGCCCCATCAGAGGGGGCGCAGCTACAATAGCCATAAAGGGTAGGGCAGAACACATGAAAAAGTCTTTCCAAAACCCAGTACCTTCTTACCAAATTTTGCAGTGTGGGTAGTACTACGTGCCCAGCCATACCACACAGGCAGACAGAAAAATCACCCTACTTAACACTGCATGTCTTCATAGTGGCCATAGTTTACATTAAACCTCCATTTCTCTAGATTGAAAACCAAATGCTACTTTCAATCTTTAGCTATATCTTCAACAATGAAACAATACGTTAAGAAAAGCATGAGGCAAAAGCAACTGCCCTTTAATCTGTTATTCCCACTCTGAGTCTTTCAATCTCTTCTGTTTGGTGGGGTGGAGAGAGGGATAGATGGAAGGAAGGAGGCAGGGGAGGGGAGAAAATACCAATACCAATACCCAGCACTACTCAGTATGTGTTTTCTTCTCTTTGCCAGCAACCCAGTTTCCAGTCACCATCCAGTGACAGCCAATACTCAACTGACTGCTAAGAAAACCACTGGTTTTGTATGGACAGTGCCTGTGCTTTCCATCCATTTCTCACCTTCACTGGAACCACAGTTTCCCTTTTAAGTAGGGAATATGCACTACTTGGCAAAACAGAGCCTAGACTATGGCTTGTCAGTGATTCTATGTATCACAATTTGCAAGGTATTATTCTAAAGCACATTCAAGGCTCTTCAGTTAGCAGCTCTTAAACAGATAAAAAAAATCCCATATGTAATGGACAATTAAATAGGCACCATTAAGCCAGCTCTTCTTCCATGACTCTAAGGAATCACTGTAACATTGTAAAAAGATGATAAACCATTTTTTAAAATCAGTTTGCTGGCAATGCTTCTTACCCCTCCTAATAGCAACTATGACCCTCCCCATGCCAGTTCTCTACACAGGGCCTGACACCATCAGGGTCCTGATAAAAACACTTGCCACAGTGAATGGGAAGGAACAGAAAAAAACCCAAACCCAAGCAATTCTGCACAGCCCTTTTTTGCACTTAAGTATTCACTGCTGCTAGGAAATTTGACAACATGGAAAATACTTTCCTCAATCTATTAAACTAATCAATAATTTTGTAAAATATAAGAAACAGCTTCCTGCCCACTCCTAACCATTGAAAATTGTATATTACTATTTATCAAAAAAAGTTCATTTGAGGAAAATATTTCTTGAGGTATCTTCATTATTAAAAAAACTCCTGAAAGTTTTGTATTCTGTGATTATTGCTATAATAGACATCTGTGTTAATCCTGTAGAAAATATTCAACATACCAAAACAAGCGAGTGCAGCAGAGCACAAATGGTGATCGTGCCACCTCTCTGACCTCCACGTCAGTATTTTTTTAGCTCCCTTCTGCATACAGAGGGAGAGGTACAGGAAATACTGAGATTACAGGTATGCGAATAGCAACTGACTCACCACAGTCCTTTGCTTGTTGGGCAGGAAGACTCTAACAATGGGCTTCTGTGGAGACTTGGGGTTATTCCGTGACATATCAGCAGGGTTCTGATAAACTGAAAGGGATGAAGGTGCTACAGAGAGGCTAGAGGAGGATGATGATGCTACTGTGTCTGTTGAAGCTGAGCTAGACACAGAGAAATCTGTTCCATTCCCCATGGATTCCAGTAACTGCTGTTCTCTCTGCTGTAGAGCATCGAGTTTGCTGGTGTACTCTTCATAGGCCTGTGAAGGAAGAGCAGCTGTTACAATGATGCAGCAGGCTCAGACAAAAACAGAAATCCAAATTCAGACTGCACATGAAGGAAAAAGACATTCTAAACTCACTAATTTCCCAGGAATACAAACAAAATGGTCTGGTCAAATTTTTCAGTAGGACACAAAGAAGAAAGGGCTTTCAATTCATCATATTATACCTTCTGAATCAAAGACCTCATTTTTTTATATATTAAATGGATAAGTGGATCAAAGAAACCATAAATCACAGTTTCAAAGCACTAAGCAGTCTAATACAAAACTACTTTAAAGAAGACAGCAACCTTTAGCAAATGTTGTTGGCTGCACCACCAAATTACTGTGCTACAGCTAAATTTATCATTCTCTTAGAATGACAGCTAAATACATCTAATGTAATAATTGAAAGCTGAAATCTGCTTTTTACAGTCTGCATCTGCCAACTCACCTAGCTCACTGTTCGTCATCTTCCACCTCTGACACTGTCCTTTCATACCATAGTACCCAAAAAACCAAACTGCATTTCACTTAGAAAACTAAGTTTGCCTTGTGAAGTCATCCGTAAACATGTAAAAGTGATTCTTTGAAATAATTTAACATTAGTGTGAGATTAACTTGACATTCCATCAAGTTTATGGAAAACCTCATTAAACACGGACGAAGTCTCTTAAATTAAAAAGCTAAAACATTAGTAACATTAAATTTGCACTAATAACATTAAACTTTTCATTAATGGTACTAAAGTTAAACACTATTGCTGAGCTCTAAAATGGAAATAAATATTCAGTATACATTTTTGTGCAATGTTTGTTTCCATCAACTTTGTCTTCATAACAAGAACATTTTTATCTGTACTCAAGTTATCAGAATTACTTCTTCAGCATGTTAGTAAAAAGTATCTTTAAAATCTGAATCAATTAAGGAACGCATGTTTCATGCTACATAAGCATGCTGTTAACCAAGGATCTGTTAGGCTTTTATAGATAATAAAAAAAAAGACCTTACAAACCTAACAACTCATCAGTAGAGAAAAAATTTTCTACTTAGGTGTCCAGGAATTTCTATGCCAAGCTGTATGTATTTGTAGTGCTACAAATTATGTTTATGTTAGGATTTTTTTTTTCCCAAGTTTGCTTTCCACAAGTTTTTTGTGCATGAGTTCTTAATTACAATTATGGGAGAACTGAGCTGACCAAAAGGTCTGAAGGGTCTATATATGGAAAAATATATTAAAAGTAAGAGAAAAAAATAATCAGCATTAAGTGGTGTTGCCACAAATAGCATATTTTACTATGTATTTACATCTCTGAATTGTACATGTCAGATTTACCTAGCCCAGGCTAGTCACCAGGTTGGCCCCTCCCTTTTTATAAAGGTTTAGCATGTGCCAGGATGGACCTATGTTCAAAATTTTTGTCATCACAATTTGTCAACATCCCCACATTGTTAACAAAGAGAATGATTATTTGACAGTGAGGACTAAGGAAAAAAAAAGCATTTAAAGAATAGTGGTGGATATCACAAACTGAAATCCTAAGTTTTATGGATTCCATTTTTAATCAATGGACATAAATTGCAGCAAACTAAGAGCTACTTAATATTTCTTTAAAAAAAATTGAGTATGTCTAGTGTTTCACAAACAATCCTAAACTTCGAAATATAAAGCCAAAACATTTTCACTCTAGCAAAATTCCACTGTCAAAAGTAAACTAAAAGGTTACCCAATCATAAAAAATGGCATTTTTTTTCTGTACAGTAACACAAATGTGTCTCTCCTACTTTCAGCATCAACTTGTCATGTAAATTCCTGTAAAAGTTCCATGTGTCAAGAATTATTTTCAGTAAACAGAAGTAGGAATCATAAACTGTTACCATTTCACCAGTACTTTTCTAAATACTTACTTCCTTTTCTCATGAACATTGCAAAATATTATTTGAAGACATACAACATGACAGTGCTTCCGGATACTTGTGGGCTTAGTTCCTTCACAAAATTACATGCAACTTTCAAAATACTCTATCCTACAATGTTTACACTGGCAGCTTAATCTGTCAGTAATGCAAACCCAAAGTCAAATGATTTATCTTAAGAGAATAAACAATAAGCATGGAAAGCTGGGAGTTGCTGCTGGCTTTGGGCTCTAAATCATTAAAATCTGCATGAAAAGCTCTCTATTTTTATGGAGACAAAAGTTCAAGTATTATACTGTTACTCAATGTCATAGGCAGAAGATCCTATAGTGAAACATCATGAAACTAGAAATGCATCAGTAGGCTTTTAATACATTTTTCTCTTTAAAAAAAAAATAAATATATATATATATATGAGCAACAGTACTTGCAGCAGAAACAAGATACAATAAAAGCTCATTTTTACAAAGATTAAGTATTCTGATGAGACATTGGTGACAGATGATGTCTAGCATGCCTAAACCTTATACAGCCAACAGCACCAAGTCAAAATACAAAATAACTCCATGGAGTTTAATTGAAAGAGTGTTAAAACAGCAAAGCTGACCTATGAGAAGTGTTTCTAGTTAAAAGAAAGATTATGCTGCAGAGTTGGCCTGTCTACAAGAGACATGTAGCAGCACATCCATACAGACAGGCATCAGCAGCTAAACAAATCTTCAAGTTAGTCAAGGCCCTCTGGGTTAACTATAAGCTTGATTTCTAACACTGTTTTTCAAAAACAAATTTAAAATTAAGTTTTGTACACGTATTTCAGAAAGAAAGTTTATAAAATCTAGAATGAAACCCGTTCAGTTTAGGTATTCACATTTAGAAGTGCGTAAAGTTCTTCAAGAAAAACTAATCTTGCTTTCACCTTGATATAGAATCAGAGGAGTATAAAAAGAAAAAACCAAGGAAAAAACCAAGGAAAAAACCAAGGAAAAAACCAAGGAAAAACCAAAACCAAAAAAAACCTCCACCCCCCCCCAAAAAAAACCCAAAAAACCCCCAAAAACCCAAAAACCAACCCCCCCCCCGGAAAAAACAACAACAAGGAAAAAACAACAACAAGGAAAAAACAACAACAAGGAAAAAACAACAACAAGGAAAAAACAACAACAAGGAAAAAACAACAACAAGGAAAAAACAACAACAAGGAAAAAACAACAACAAGGAAAAAACAACAACAAGGAAAAAACAACAAGGAAAAAAGAAAAAAGAAAAAGGAAAAAAGAAAAAAGAAAAAGGAAAAAAAAAAGGTTGGAAGGTATCCCTAGAAGTCATCTGGTCCTCTGTTTAACACAGAGATAATTTTTAGGTTTAATCTGCTTGCTCAGGGCCTTGCCAAAGCAAACTTTGAACATTCTGAATGATGGAGACTTGCACAACCTCTGGGCAAGGTGTTCCAGGGCTCAACAGCCACTCCTGATGAAGAATTTTCTCTCATGAAATTCATTTGATGCTATCTATCTGTGATGCTGCCTCTTCTCCTGTTGCCGTGCACACCTGAGAAGTCTCTGAGCCTCTCCTTAGCTCGCAAGAGCCTGCAGATTTCTCCTCAGCCTTCTCTTCTCCATCCTGAAGACAAGGAGTGAGCAGATAAGTCTCTCTCTGTGCAGTTTTCTGCCCAGGGTGAGGGGTGGGTTCCTGACATCTCTTACTGCTGACAGAGCCCCCCCTGCCCCTTTCCTACAGAGCTGCTTCCCAGGCAGGTGCCTGCACCCACAGCCCAGGTGTACAACGCTCCATTCCTCTTCCTTGCTGGCTTGCTTTTCTTCTCATGACACTTCAGTTCTTCAATTCCTCCAGCCCATTTATTAGTTGCCAAAACCAGACTGTCTCTAATAATATCCTCAAAAAAATGTATTTGTTCTAACACCATCGGGCACCCAACTTAGTGTGAGTTTATGGTATTTACGAAAGTTAAAGGAAAAAGACATATTTTCAAAGCTGACTCAAATTGGCACATCTTGTCAAGCTACACATAACTCAGTGGCTAAAATAGAACAAAAAGTTAATTTTAATTATATTGTATATCAGTAAATATAGTCTCAGTAATGTGAGAATCCTCCTGGAGGCTTCAACTAAATAAAATGTACAAAGACCTGGTAAGCTGCCAAGTCTATTTAAAGCGTAAGAAGTTGCCATGTTTATATACAATGTATATACCTTTCATAACACAACCGCCACTCACTCAGGAGCAGCCAAGTTACTTCTTAAATGTCCCAACTTATTTACTGACAAAACAAAAACTGACCTCAGAAGTCTACAAAATTTGCACAATGTTGCACATATCTGATAACAGATGACATGATACAAGATTTTCTCAAAACAAAAAATATTTTTGTTTTTTAATTACATATCATTTATATTATATTTGAAACTTGCTTGGTGTTGGGTTTTTTTATTGTTTTGCTTTTGGTTTTTTTTTTCTCTCCCACAACCAGGCTATGCATTCTAGTAAAAACATCTAAGCCAAGAAGAGGCAATAAATTAAATAGATATATTTTTAAAATAACCTGGGACAAAACCAAGTACCAAAATACGGTTTCTCCTCACTGCCCCCTACCACATCTTATTAGAAACCCACTATAAACTCGAGCAGACCAACTGTTTTTACCATGTTCCCTCCCCTCCTCAATCTATTTTAAGTAATACACACGACATTGCAAGACTCTTAAAAGCCTAAACTACAGTTTCCTGGTCTTTGAAACTGAGATTGTGTTTCTATTTAAAAGATGTCTGACCTTTTAGGCTGTTCATCAAATGCAAATCCCACTAAGTTAAATGGGAGCTGAAGATAGACAGTATTGTACGTCAGGATTTCTTCATTTAGTAAGACTCCTAAATCTGTACTTAGTCTAACTTTAGACACTCCAGTTTTGGTCCAACTTATTTGATCAGCATCTGTTAGAAGCCTTGTAAAAATTAATCTGAACTTCCCCAGAGAACCACAATGTTTCCAAGTGGTTGTAGTGAGAGTCAGCATTTTCCTGGAAACCCAGAACTATCTGAAACAACCTAAGATTCTGAACCAAGATACATTTCAGCCTGTACCTGTCTCCTGTTGCAATAAGTAAACTTTAAATCAAAGAGGTAATCTTCTTTAATTAATTAAGTTGACCTCCTGCACAGATTCTTCAGATACAAAGGAATAAGGAATGAAATACTCTTCTGAAATTGAACGGCTTCTGAATAAAAATTCAGAGCAAGGCCTTTGAACAAAACATGTTGAATAGCCTAGGAAAAGACAAGGCTAGGGGGAAAAAGATAATCCCAGTAGTTGAGGGCAAACATAGCTCTACCCTCATGATTCTCATTTTAAACTACTTCCAAGTTCCAAGCGTAGGAAGGAAGATGGTTCCTTCAAGATAAAATTAGAAAGCTGAAAATTTCAGACTTATTTTAATACCACTATAATTCTATCTATATAATAGAATTCTATTATATACTGTTTTATTTTGTGTAGAGTCTGAAGTCTGAATTAAAAAAAAAAAAAAGAAAGAAAAAGCAGGCATCTTACTCTTGGTACTGTTAATTGCAGTAACCTACAGGTCCAGGATGGGAATTCACACATAGAGAACTCTTTACATGTGAATGGGCTAACATTTTTCAATTAAGTGCTCACAGATGAAGTATTCATAGATAATACTGTACACATAACTACAAGGCCAAAAGGACACAATGAATTTTGGACATTTTTAAATAGGTAAGGCCACTCTGAACAGCCATTAAGAGCCTACAAAAGCTAATAAATCTCATTAAGTCATTTAAGCACAATCTTTCCCCTCTAAGTTTGAACCGACAGCTTTTGGCCAGTCTGGGTCTCTACAACCCATTTCAGTTTGCTAAAAAACAGTTGTTGCCAATACTAAGTTGGAATGCACAGATCTTTATTCTCCTTTCCCTTAACAACTGCCTACTTTGACTATTTCTGACAACTGGTGTCCATCTCTTTTTGGTACCACAGTACTGGACTTCTTTGCAGTAAAGATTTCCAGTGTTTGCAATGTTAAGACAAACCTTTCGGCAAAGGGTTTTTTCCACAGTGAATCACAAACTGTATTTTGGGAAACAGCCCTTGAAGGCTAGATATAATGAACTAAGAAATTATGTGGGAAGACAAAAATCATTGATGTATCTGTAATACAGTACTTCCGAAAAGTTGGTAAAACCTACTGAGAAGCTCCAGCAGCCTCTTTTCCAGAAGAAAATGAAAATGCTATTAATTATATTTCTAGACCTACGGAGCCAAGCAGTTATTTCAAATATTTGACAGGTCTGGTAGACCTGAGATGCATGCTCACAGGCAGGGGACTGAAGAAGAACTAGGATTACTTAAGAAAGAACTTTTTTTTAGGTTTTAATACAACCATTGTTTACTACATTCATTATTTTTTCCAGTCAGAAAAACAGAAGAGTTTTTCTTGTAATCATATTAGAGAACACTCCTAAGATTCCTGAAACTATTATTAATTACAACAATTAGGAGAAAATTGTGTAGTTAATGACAAATGCTCTTCTGTTAATTTTGTTTCCTACTGCTGTGCCTTGTACATACACCCAGAAATGTCTCCGCAGCTTAGGTCTCTTAGCTCAGATCCTAATTTCCTGCCCTGAGAGGAGGGAGACAAGATACTCCCTTCCCTCCAGCTTCATGCTACATTTTCCACTCCTAGGCAGCTGCAAACAAAACAGCCCACACAGGCTCCCAGGAATCCCTCTCTGTGCTCTACAACCACCTTTTTGAGACCCTCACTGATGAGTAATGGACCTAAGAAGGCAGACAACCTTGAATCTGAGTACCCCCCCTGCAGAAATAAACTGATCTTGGTATCAACATAACACAAGTCAATCACTTTCAGTATTTCAAGAAATGCATTCTCTACTACTCAGTTGATGAATCCTGAAATTGGTGACTGCAAGAACAGCTGTCAGTTTTAAAGTTCTTTTTATATAAACCACATTGAACCCCTCTCAGAATTAGAGAGAAAACAAGTCTGCTGCTGCAAAAAAATGTTTGTGTTCTTACACTGATGAGCACAGAAATGTTTTTTCGCTTTTATTTTCTTGAACAACTGTAACTGAAACATGAATTTATTTTTTTAAATGAGGTATATGTTTTATAGTCAATGCACAAATAGTTTTACTACATCCTTCAAGTGCTTAATTTTCAGAATTAGTTTTCTTGTTCAGTTCATCAGCCTTCTTACGCGCATTTCCACTCCCCAAACCCCCGCCTTTCTAATTTTAATTAAAAATTGGAATTTTAATTTTAATTAAGATGCAATTTTGTCACTGGGTTCAACCACAACTTTACAGAGGGAGCTTCAACATAGTTCGGGACTCAGCATGCTGGGTGCTCTGAGCTCTGTCAATGTGAGCAGTTCATAAGATGCATAAGAAACAAAGGATACAAAGTCAGACAGGAGTACAAAAGAACTGAACAAATCCTATTGTATCAAAACTCTATACAACAGAAAATAGATAGCTGTCAAGATTTTCAGTTATATAAAAAGCCATGGTTTTGCAGAAAGCATTACAATAGCAAACTACATGTTTACAATAGTGAAAGGCAATATAAGTGAAAGCAAAAGTGTTCATTTGCAGGTGCTTATCTAACAATTAGCTTTGGTTAATTGCAACTTTTGCTAAGAGAAGCAGACATGATTGCTGATAGCACTCAGGAGGTGATAGATGGGCACAATCTACAGAACACCTTAAGAGTCACTCGTATTTTATAGAAGATGAGGACAGAGCAGTGGAAGGAAACAAAGGGAAGGGTGACAGTCCAAATAACAGATTTGCAAAACAGCCCATCCATATTCTCATTAAATGCACAGCAATATTGAGCTTTACAGCCAAAAATGAACCAAACTATCAAAATGTATAAATCAGGAGATGATGGACAGAGTGAAAGTTACACTACCTTCCCATTCAAGCACTTTGGAGACAGTACACAGACCACAGTGTCAAGACCTAGACTTAGGCTAGATGTGAAAGCCTAAGGGGGAAAAAAAGGTGCTGCATAGGAATCAGTGATGATGCTCAGGTAAGGAACAGAGCAATAGGGCCAGTACTACACAGGAGCTCTGTAGAGAGGGAGTTTGCTATTTCTAACTGATGTCAGACAGATGAGCTATCTATTGAACCACTAAAGCTAATCACATGTACTCAACACACTCTCCTGTTCTTTTTGTTCATATCAAGAATATTGTCTTTTCTTAGCTTGGCATTTCCTAGAAGCAAACATGTTCTTCGACACATTACCACACTATATTTTGAGCTTTTTACACGGAACTTTGTCCTTTCATGCTACAACTAGGCTTGTTCTGGCCCTTTTTCTGACAGGTGGAAGGATATAGGAACTGCAAACATGAGCTCTGAGCTCTAGCAGTGACAGATTAGATTTGGAAAAATTGCTGTGAAATAAATTCTGATGATAGAAAGCATCCCCTGTTCTAAACCAAGGCAAAAGCAGCCAAAAAGGTGGTAAATGCACAGAAAGGGAAATGTGTCAGATGACTGCTGCTGGGTTGAGATGAATAGTTAAGGGTAGACAGTAATCTTGCTTCTGACTGCATTAGGTACTCTGTAATATATATCTTCTTGTTCTTTCCTTCACACTTCAGTTCTACAACAGGAAATGTATACAATGAACAAATCACAGGTTTGCAGCATTTAGTCCTATTCACTTCAATTAATCCATCTGAGGATGATCTAATCTAATGGCAATCCAAAGAAAGTTCCTCTCTTCTCTTACCCAGTTTTCAAGGCTATTGACTCAGAGCTGTAAGCTCTTCCCCTTCCCTAACCCTAACCACAGCTTTGGGGCTCATTGGACTTCACCATGACCAAGTTCCACCTACTAACTGGATGGCAACCTAATCCAACAAAACCAGAATATTTTCCTTCCAGGTGAACTGAACAGAAGTTGCTCAGCCATGATCACTGCTGCAAGTGCCTAAACAAAGGAAAGGGAAGAACCCACATAGCAAAGAGCTGGGAAAAGCAACACTTTCCATTTCAGTGGCAGTGGGCTCTTTGAACAGGACTTGCAATATCGTAGGATAAAATTTTACTGACAAAGCAGAATCTCAGTCACTTTCACCTTTTTCCCAGTGGCTTACTTCTCCCTAGTCAATACCAGCACTAATTGTCACATGACACACTTGGTGATCCAGCAGAACTCAGTGCAGCAGAAAACCACCCTGCTGTCTTGCAGGACTTTCCTACCTTGTTGATGAGCCAGATGAAGTTTCACCAGAGCAACACATGGAACCATCAAACTTACAAATCTGCTTTAAGCTTCATGGTTTGTAGTCAACAGCTATTTCCTTTACACTATCATAATATTTCCCTAGTACATATTTGCAACTGCAAATGCCCTCTTCTCTATTAATGAGCCACAATACAATCAGAAAAGCTTCCAGTGTAGAGATGTCTTTTAATTTATATACAAACAAGTGACAAATGGCTGTAATGAATGAATGGTTTCACTAACTGAAATTCAAACATATTACAGATTAAGCTCATTAGTACTGCAATTTGATATGCAATCAAATGAAACCAACATGCAGATGACAATATTAAATCCAGACATAGCAAATAAACCAGTCCATGTGAAAACAGAGGTGTATTTATATACTACTGAGTGGTTAAAATAGTCATTAGCACTCATTCAATACTCACATTTCATATTAGCAATAAGTAAAACAACTATAGAGGGCCTCATTTGACCTTAATTGTTAAGGACATTATGTCAACATTTGTATAGTCATGCTATTGCCCTGCTCTGACAGCAAGATAAAACTAGAAGTAGCTCAAATAATGAGAATTTTGCTTTTAATTACCCCATGCCTTTAGGCAGCATTTACAATTAAAGGGACTATCAAAAATTTGTGTCGATCTCCAGTTATTTCTGTTTTTCAGAGAACCAGGAAATGGGTAGGGTTTGGAGCAAGTCATATCCATTTGTTATTCCTAATAGATGCAACTTATGCATGTAGTCCTTTTTTTATACTCTAAAGGGTCTTATGGCAACATTACTTTATGAACCTGCAGTGTTGACAGAATACAGAAATTGAATGTGTAGTTAGTTTACAAATTAAATACAGCTTAAAAATATTACTCCACCCTCAAATTTTCTGCATTCCTTTAAGAAGTTCCTGTCTACTAATACAATTTTTAGAGTCTAAATTATTAGTTTTCAAAGAGAAAAAAGTGAAGTCACCTGCTTTAAAGACAATGTTAGTCTTACGTTTTCATAGGTATATATTTACAACAGAGCATGACTCTTCCTATAACACACATACGATCTGCCTCCTCCCCTGCTCCCATACCCCTAAAAGGAAAGCTTTAAGTTTCAATTGTACCAACGTAGCTTTTAGGCCATGCCATCGATCTTGCCCTACTGAGGCCTACCAGGAATCCCATACAGTTCCTTTCTATCTCCAGGGAATGAGTTAAGTTTCTAATACAGAATATTGTCTTTCACTACAGGTATTCACAGCCTTAACATTAATATGCTTCAGGTGAGATTAAGGTAACACACCATTCATCTAACCACATGGATTTGAATGGAAACTTACCTCTAAATATATCGACGGTGGGTTATGCTCTCCTCCAAATTTGTCTAGCAGTGCCTCTATATGTTCTTGTGTTAATTTAATCATCTGTTTGATATTCCACACCTAAAACAAATAATTAAAATTTTTATAATGAAAAGGAGGCTAGAGAATCTGTTCTAAAACAAAATTACATTTTCTTGATATCTAATAGCAGAAGCCCATAATAAAATTTTAATTATCAGCACAACAGTGAACAAGGTTATCCTATTCATTCACTGTCCGTAAGACACAGTTTGCTTCTTACATAAACAGAGAAAAACTAAATTTTGTTTTAAAATTCAGGAACCATTGAATAAACATGAAAAATAAATTGTTCTTAAAAGCTCTTTATCAAAACTGTATTAGGTAATCGCCTTGCAAGACTCTGATGTGTAACTTCTACAGCACTACAAAGTTTAGTGAAGGAGTTCTGTCAAACCTTAAGAACTCTGTGTAAACAACATTCACAAAACCTAGACTTAGTGTCTTATTTGCCTGAGAATAGGATGTCTTGATCTTAAAGAACACCTATACCTTAACTTATACACTTCTAACTTCTACACCCTGCAAAGGTTTCTTATGTTTTCTTGGACACAATCCAAACTAGATCAAAACAAGTTCTACAACATAACTTGAGATGTTCACAAAGAAACAAAAACTCTTAAAACACACAAGTCACATTTTGCACATCACCTTATTTACACCTTCAAATTCTAGACATCAGTTATTTGCCAGTAGTTTCCTAACGTAAACTAATAATTAATTCACTTATAGCCCAAGTTTTAGAATAAAGATTTCATCAAGAAGATACACTCCAGCAAAAATAGTTTGCTCAGGAACAAGCAACCCAGACTTCTAGGAGTAAAGGGACCCCAAACAAAGAGTGCTACTCAAGTATTCTGTTTGCAAATTCCCTTGGGGCAACTGTGGAAGTCAACTTGCTTCTCAACATGCAGTTTGCCTTGTTGAAGCTAAGACTGCCAATCAGCAGCAAAGAGAAGGATTTCTGTATTTTGCTGTTTTTTTCCCAAGATAGCAAGAGCTAGTTTTATGGTTGCTGAAAAAAAGAAGCTTGAATCAACACTGTTTCAATTAACACAGTCAAGAGTTTAAGAATTTCAGGTACTGGTAACATGCTGGTGTATATATTTCTTAGTTTGCCAAGAATTTTCTGTACTCTATGGATTACCTCCAGAAAGAGGTTTCATTAGTACTTAATGCAGATTCTATTATTTGCTCATTCTGGCAATTCAACCCACCAAAAAGTATTCCTCAGCCTCCACTGTACCACAATCAATATCAACAACTTCTTATACTTAAATGCCTGGTAGTGGGAAGTGGAAAGGGAAGATGCTTCACTGACAAAGTAAGCCAGAACTGCAGGAGGGTTGAGATTGGAAGAGACCCCTGAAGGCCACCCTGTCCAGCTCCCTGCTCAAGTAAGTTGTCCAGGACCACATCCAGATGGATTCTGTGTATCTCCAAGGATGGAGACTACACAGCCTCCCTGTGCCAGCACTTGGTCAACCACAAATTATGAAAGTGCTTCCTGATGTCTGTTTGTGCCTATGGCCCCTGCTCCTGTCACTGGACACCACCAGAGTCTGGCTCTGTCTTCCTTTCACTCACTGGAATCATTCATCATCTTTGTGGAACCTCACCAGAGTCCCTCAGTATGTCCATGTCCCTGTTGTACTGGGGATCTCATAAGTGGACACAGCACTCCAAGTGTGGCCTCACCAGTGCTGAGCAAACCAAAGTGCTGTCAGATGAGTTTCCAAATACTTTTTTTGAATATTGATAATGAATAACTTCCCTGCTCATGTGTTATTTTCTATTTTGTGCCATAACCACAACCTTGCATCTCTCTTTTCTTAAAGTAAAGGTATAGAATAACAAATACAAGTGAGCAACAGTAATATGCACAACAGAAGCATATTATTTAGGACATGTTGGCAAGTGAATCAAACAGCCACTAATGAGAGCAGAAATACTCCTGCTAAGTTAATATCATGACATGAGCAGAACCTGAGTGACTAATGAAGAAAATTTAAAGAAAAAATTGTCAGCTTACTGCCAGCTGCCAGGCTGGGGCAAAAAAATGCCTTCACCTGAAGAAGCTGAAGTAAAAGCCTAGTGGAAGACAACATTGTTCAAACAAGCTGAAAATGGTGTTCTGAATTTCCTACTATACATCTGTGTAGTAAACCAAGAGCCTTTCCACAAGTGAATCTTAAAAGGAAACTTAATATGGATTTCTATCATTTTAGAAAGGCTATTCACACAGTTAAAAGTTTGCTGAAGGCCAAAGGAAATTTATCAAAGTCAGCTATAGCAACAAATTATTACTTGTTGCGCACAGAAATAGAAAACCTGTTTCATGTGCCATACTCACCAAAAGCCTTCTGTCAAGCTGAAAAAACTTTCACAATCTAATACTGACTATCATGTTCTTTCCCTAATCAAGCAGGCATAAGAACAGACATGCCATGGCAAATTTCCAAACTTCACAATAAACCTTCAAGAAGCAACTTCTACTAATTTTTACTTATATAAAACTCACCTTCTGGCTTCCTGTATTAGTGAATATGCTTACCCATAGGGTTTTTTTGTGATCCAAAGCATCCCTTAGCCAGCTAGTTCCCAAAGAATCAACCCCTGTGCAGGCATACTGCATCCTGCTAAGCAGGATCTGTGACTACTTCAATTCAACTGCAGGAACTCAAGCCTTTTCCTAACTGGAATTGGGAAGTGGTGCTCTGTGCCAGTGACCTCATGCAGCTTTCAAGTGTCTGCTCTGACACTCCACAGTACCCACAGCTTCTGCCTCACAAAAAATACACCAAACCTTTTGCACTTACACAGCCAGCAGAGCCAGCACCTTCAGCCTGTGTTTCCCCTCTCAAACCTGCATGTTCCAGTAAGTTATCTCAGATAAGTTTGCATCACATGAGACAGCCCAGCCTGACAGATTTGAGCCAAGACTCATCCCTATAATCTCTGTGGAAAAAGCTCAGAAACACTATCTTAAGAATTAAATCACCTGAGTTACTTAAAAGCATTCAGAGATGCACATGTTTCTTAGGACTGTCCAGATAAAAAGAGTAGGAAAATTGCCAAGGACTCTAGTAGGCATCTCATTTCCCATAAGCACATACATTTCAGGACAGCAACCAAGAACTACCTAACAACCAAGATAATGAAAACATGAAATACAAAACCCTTCTAGCAATCAGTTCTGGACCAAAAAGAGCTTGTTCCTAGATAATTGAATAAAACCAAGTTTTTCAAGCTAAAAGCATACGTGCTAATAGCATTCCTTCCTTGAAACCGCAGAGTAATCCCTTCATCCATGCTTTATTAACACTTTCTCTAGAAGTAAAGTAAAACTGCTAGTCTGAAAGTAAAAGACAACCTATTTTTTGCTACTCTTACAAGCACTCCTTACAAAACTTCACACCTGTAGGAAACCATAAAGCCATAACTGCCAAGTATCTTGCAGAAATACAGAAAAGAAAGAGACAGTTGCTAGAAATCTGAATGTATTTTGAAGTAAATTTGCAATACACACAGTACTGTCTACATCCAAATCCAGGCCCTTCTCATATGAAGCAGTGTGATTAGGCAAGACACAGTTTCATTGTCGTTCCACAGAAAAAGTAATGAATCCTTTAGAGCTTGGATAACTTTATCATATTTCTGAAAGAAGCATCAAAATTTTTTTGTCTTATCTGGTAGAATTAGGTTAAAGCTATCCTCTATCATAGGAGATTAGATTTGATTCTCCTATTAGTGCTTCTGACACGAGGAAGCTGATGCAGGCTAACATGGACACAGGCAGCCATAAGACTGGAAATATTCCAGATATACTTGTATATAAACTTGTATCTGCCTATTATGGATAATTGCACATTAATTTTGCAGATAAGCACTCCCTTGCAATGTAATAAAGATGACCTAGTTCGAGCCAGAGGCAAGTCAGATACAGTAGAAGCCTGAATCTATTCTATTCAGGGAAGGCTATAGCTCCACAAACACCAGGCTGTAAGCCACAAAGTTATTTTCACATCCTCTGCTACTTGTCAGTATAGACAGTGCCTGAGACAGCACTAAGAAAACTACCTTTCACACTTTCTGCACATGGCACCAGCTTTCAATCTTGCAGCACACTCCAACCCTAACCTCTATGAGTCACATTTGGTAGAAGACATATGAGAGTTATTTGTCCAGGCACAGTATGTCCTGTATTTAGATTATCACACTTGGTGATGATGAAGAATACTTTGGTAGAATGAACTAGGTAATTTAGAAAAAAATTATTTGGAAACAGTTTTATAAGGGGGGCAAAATCATCAATATCAATCCAATACTATTCTAATCAGCCCTTTCAGGCTTCTTCCTTACAGAATCAATTCAGCTCCTCGATCCACTGAGCTAGATCCACTTTATGAGAAAATGTACAAAATCATTCTTAGCAGGATCTTCACTAACTTGAAAGGGAAGCATTAAAGACAGGCAAAAGGACACGAATCAGGTTAATAACTCAGCACCACTTCAACACTCACATGCCAAGATGCAGAGTTTGCATTTTCTCCAGTTTCTTTGCTGAAAATCACTGTTACCTCTTACTCATATTTTGATATCTTTTCCTGAGATATCCTCCTTTCTCAATCAATCTTGGATGGTACTAGCTCTCTTCCTGCCTCTTAGAAATCTGCTTTTTATTTTCTGCTATCACCCACCAGACCATTAATATACAGTGGGAACTATAATCCTTGCTTTCTTCCTACACTTCAGGCTCCAACTCTTCTACATCTCTCATGGAAGGTTCTCTCAACTCACAGATCCATTGTGTTAATTTTCTCATTTTTCCTACTTTCTGCTGGTTCTTCATGCTTACCACATTTTCAACAAGTCATTAAACTTATTGTTAAACAAGTATGAAAAATATTAACAGCTGAAACTTAACTGAAAACCAGCATGCAATGGGTTTCACATAAGAGTTTACATAAGTGCCCTGAAAGTCAACACTGAGGCTGCCTACTTTATCTTCTCTGACTTTTTATTAATGTTGGCAAATCATTTGTATTGCAGCTCTTTCCCAACGTCCAAGATACAAACGTCAAAAGTATATTTTCATTGCTGAATAGCTAGACACCCTAGTAACAAGTCTGGTAAAATTTACAAATCATAGAACAAGTTTCAATTCTCTTTCATTCCCCTGCTTTTTCCAACACCTGCCATCTTTGCTGCTTGCCGCTAAGTAGAATTTGCCTCCAAGCACTATAAAAAGGAAAAATTAACAAATGTTTTCTACCACACCAGAAGAGCAGAGTGTGAAAAATAAGAGCTGTCTGTATCCTTCATTTAAATCATTAACAACTAGTTGCACAGCTTTCTTTGATCTAGCTAAATCTTTAATTCCACATTCCTTGAGGCTTTTGTGTTGCATTACTTCTAGTCTCTTTTATTCAGTACTTTGGTACTAATTCAGTAGTCATGAGGGTCATGCACAGAACAAGTTCTGGTACAATCTACTGTGTTTACATTTATGAATTTAACAACTTCTCCGTAGACTGTCAGATTTTAAAGAAGAAAAGGAAAAAAAACCTATCCAAATTTCCTAACTTACTGAAGAATGCAATTTTGCTTTAGAGAGAGAACTATCACAGATTCTCAACAAGTGTTAAATCTATACAGCAGTGAAATTTAAAATATTAACATGCATACTCCAGACCATTTCTGCACACATCTTAAAGTGAAGACAAGTCATATTTGTGATGGAAAGCAAGCAGCCAACCAGCTAATTATAATAATTGCCTATAAAAACCACATACCAGTTGAGCAGAGCTCTAACACAGCTTGGGTCACATTAACTAAAATGACAAAACAAATAAACTCTGTCTCCTCTGAACTACAGAACTTATTCTGCTCTCTCCTTGCAAGAGCACACAATGAATTAGACTATCCAGAAAAGATAATCAGAACCTATTTAAAAGTTCATGTCCCAAATCGATATAATAATTTGTTATACACTTTGCAATATTCCTCCACTAGTCTAACCAACTGGTTGGAAAATGAGAAAGACAGCTGGAATTGTTAGTTAAGTACAAATACATTCTGTTTGTTCAGAAATATCTGTGATCCAATAAAGTAACTACGGTGTCCTATTTTTATCAAAAGGGCCTCAAACCCTGAAACACATAAAAATACACTTGTTTCGTTTTTTTTTTTTTTTTTTTTTTTTTTTTTTTTTTGTATTACAAAAGTAATTTGATCCCAATCTAGCAAGAATCACAAACAGAAACTGCCACAGAAATAACACTTCTCCTAAATGGCATTCTATGTTCTACTCAGCAGAACATAATGCCTTAGTAACTGTAGTACCAACATGAAATATGAAATAATTTAAACAGTAGAACTGGCTCCTTGCCACTCATTGTAGAGTTAGGAGCGCTAAAAAAAAAAAAAAAAAAATCTGAACAAAGGCTACCATGAGGGGAGGGAAATGCTGAAAATGACCACCTAGTTCAGAAAACTGAAAAAAAAACCCAAAACCCAAAACCAAACCCAAAACCCACAAGAACCCCCAAACCATTAAGAAGATATTTTTATTAGACCTAAACATCAGCTGATCAAGTCAGAAAACTAGTTAGTCCATAAAACCTGCTGCAAAATTTATAACTACTGAATCTAGAGAGTGGAAAGTTATATTAATTTTCAGTAATGTACATAATCTTTAAAAAGTCATACGAGACTTTATCAGCCCTTAAAAACTGTATTTTAGCAAGATCATGGGAATGCTTAAAGAAATCCTCTCAAAGCTGTCTCAGATGATGCTAAAGACTCAGATTTAAATCTACATTACTCAACTAATTAGAGAGCATGTCTGACCTATTAATATTTAATGAATAAATTTACCAAACCAGTTCATAGATTCAGGTACCAATATATAATCCAACCAAACACCTAGGTACTACCACCTTCTTAAAGTGATAATGATATATTTGAATTAATGTTGATTTTATAGTGACTTTCAAACACCAGTAACCAATAACTACTACTACAAAGAAAAAACTAGACATGCTCCTCAGACTTCAGAAATGTCTACACTCAAAATAACCCCTTTATCTGAAATAAAGTTTCATAGAATTGCAAGGGTTGGAAGGGACCTTAAAGATCATCTAGATACAACCCTGCTGCCATGGGTGGGAACACTTACCACTAACTAGATCAGCTTGCTCGAAGTTTAAAAGTTGCTTGAAGTCAGGAAAAAAAACTTTAAAAGTTACTAAGTTTGTGCCCTGAGTGTCAGAAAATGTTTATTGAACACAATGTAACTGCATTTGAAAAGTATTTACTACTTATCACTAATATAACAACAACAGCTTCACTGATTACTAAATTGTTTGAGAGACCTTACTGTGTAATAGATTAAGATATTAGAAAACTGAATTAGATTAGAAACTGAATTCCTCGTCACTTATTTACACAGCACATTTTTAAACAACTGTTGTTAAATTCATAAATGTAAATACAATCTGTTAATTAAAAACCTTACTTGCTTGTCTCCAAAATGAAAGTCTTTAAGGGTATACTCTTCACATAGAAAATTAATAGCCTTTTAATATTAAATTTTGTGCAGGTATACAGAGAGAACCCACAAAAATATTTCCACCTGATTAGAACTTTAGAAAAAGAAAAGAAACACTCCCTTAGGTGCCCAAACACACTCCTATGATGTCCTGAATTTAGTATTGATAGTGTGGAGAATACATTTCATACCAAGCAGTGCATAACAAACTCCATTTTCAAAAGAGCACAGGTTGTTTTCTGATTTTAATGTTCAGGTTGGTCAAATGTGTTACTATGAGATGACTGCTGGAAGCACTGTTCCCCCAGAACTCCTGTCTGAACTGACAGCACCTTCAGACCACAGGGATCGGCAAAAATTTTATCTTTGCTTCGTTCACCCTTTTATACTAGGGTCCATATTCATTAAGTGTCATCAGAAACAAAGTAAAAAAAGGCACTGCTGCAGCTCCTTCAAAACATACAAATGTTAAAAATAAGCCAAACACAGCAGGGAGTGTGAACAGGAAAAAAAAAATTAAAAAAAAAATAAAAGGCACATAATTCTGCATGAAGCAGCCTTGTTTAACTCTAGCACTGGTCACAGAAACAACAGAAGGAAAAATCTGAAGCAAAAAACCCCATACTGATTTCTGTATCCTGCACTCTCTATGAGAAAGTATCTGTGTTCACATGCATAGACATTTGAACAGTTGAAAATTACAAAAAACAACTCACACCTCACAAACTTAAATACTGTACTTAGAATTCTTACGTGGTCAAAGTTATTGGAAAAGCATACTTATTGTACAAGCTCAAAGTGGACCTTCAAGTTCCTGGCACACAGGTAAAACTAGGGCATGTAGTGATCTTTCTGTGACAGGTTTGCTCAGAAACAATCCAGAGAGACAAAGTAATACTGTTACAGTCTAGCATAGGAAGCTCAAGGCCATAAAGAAAATAACTTATCAGGATCTAAACCCGGCAAGTCCAGCAAAGACAGCCTCAGCTGAACAGGACTTCTGATTTGAGTATAAAAAAAAACAAAAACAAAGACCACTGCAGTTCCTCGGGATGGACATGATCTTAAAGTAAAAAAAAAAAAAGTAAAAAAAAAAAGTAAAAAAAAAAAGTAAAAAAAAAAAGTAAAAAAAAAAAGTAAAAAAAAAAAGTAAAAAAAAAAAAGTAAAAAAAAAAATTAAAAAAAAAAAGTAAAAAAAAAAAGTAAAAAAAAAAAGTAAAAAAAAAAAGTAAAAAAAAAAAGTAAAAAAAAAAATTAAAAAAAAAAATTAAAAAAAAAATTTAAAAAAAAAACAAAAAAAAAAAATCAAAAAAAAAAGTAAAAAAAAAATCAAAAAAAAAAAGTAAAAAAAAAAGTAAAAAAAAAAGGAAAAAAAAAAAGGAAAAAAAAAAAGTAAAAAAAAAAGTAAAAAAAAAAAGTAAAAAAAAAAAGTAAAAAAAAAAAGTAAAAAAAAAAAGTAAAAAAAAAAATTTAAAAAAAAATTTAAAAAAAAATCAAAAAAAAATTTAAAAAAAAAACTAAAAAAAATCGCAAAAAAAAAGTAAAAAAAAAAGTAAAAAAAAAGGAAAAAAAAAAGGAAAAAAAAAAAGGAAAAAAAAAAAGTAAAAAAAAAAAGTAAAAAAAAAAAATTAAAAAAAAAATAAAAAAAAAAACCAAAAAAAAAAAAATTAAAAAAAAAAAACTAAAAAAAAAAACCAAAAAAAAAAGTAAAAAAAAAGTAAAAAAAAAAGGAAAAAAAAAAGTAAAAGTAAAAAAAAAAGTAAAAAAAAAAGTAAAAAAAAAAAGTAAAAAAAAAAGTAAAAAAAAAAGTAAAAAAAAAAAAGTAAAAAAAAAAATTAAAAAAAAAAAGTAAAAAAAAAAGTAAAAAAAAAAAGTAAAAAAAAAACTAAAAAAAAAAAAGAGGGGAAGGAACTGAAAGGCCACAATACTACCTCTACTCTCCTGAACCACATTCCTTCTGTCTCCTACCTAGCAGGTTTTGGTGCTTGTCCAGAGCCACATTGAGAAGGTCTCAGTTCATTAAGATTGCAGAAAACTAATTCAGCAAAAGCAACTCCAATTTTTTTCAGCATTAGTGAACTGAATGAACTTAAGATAGGACCTACGTGGTACTAAGTTGTCACAAGGGAGTAGATCTGGCTGAGTGGCCAAACACAGGTACAGGGAAGAGGAAAACTTCCTCTCTGGGTGGCAGAGCACCAGGTGATTAACTTCAGGGCAATCCTGGTGATGGGAGCAGCACCAACCATTAGGGACAGCAGTTATGACAGAGCATTTCTATTATATTGTTTGTGACATTGTCTTTTGAACTTGACTTGTTCAAACTAAAAATAAAGTGTATATAAAACTTATGCTTGGCCAAAAAGCATCTCCAAAAAAACCTTAAACCTGAAATAGCTTGTATGTAAGGCTGGACTGGAAAAAAAAATATTAATTTCATTTCCTTTGGCAAGACAAACAAAATTGTGTTTCCTACTTGAAATTTACTCCAGAATCTTTCATGCGGGCAAATTTTCTATAGACAAAATAACTAATTAAACTGAACTACAGATACGATACAAGGTAACAAAAAGTGGAAAAAGTAGAACCTGTCAAAAGGTATCTCCATGAAAAAAAACCAAACCAAAACCAAAACCTACTCATCTAGTTTACAGCAAATTACCTACACACAGCAAAATAATTGCCTTTCTCAGCTAAAACCAAGTCTCAAGAAGGATATTAATAGAACAGCTTTAAAAATAAGACTTCTATGAGCTTAACAACAAAGTATAAATGGGAATAGCAATAGTGGCTTAAGGAGCAACATAAATGAACAAAAAACTGTATCCAACCAGCTTGTGGATATCCACAGACAAGAAAAAAGCCTCTTGAGACCATCAAAACTTTCCAGAAGAAGCTACTACTCTATTAACTAAGTTCTGTGTAATCAAACAAGCTACCACAGGACAGAGCTGTTAACCCTATTGCCTTTTGGGAAAAACCTCACAAGCAGAAATGTCTTGAATATCCTCACTAAACACAAGTATTTTGAGGTTCTGCTCCAGTGTTCCACCTACTGTGCCACAAATAAATCACAAAAAGCCTAGGGTAAAAAAGATGAGACGTTTGAGTGTTTTCTCTACACCTGGATCAACTTCTCCCCACCACCAGTGACAAAATTTGCTTGTGGAGGTGACATAATCTAATAATGGACATTCTATAAATAAGTGAAGAAAGTATATTTTCATGTTTCATTATACTTAGCTGTATGAAAAAATGTCTAATTGTGACAGGATATTACCTCCTCCACTACCATTTAAACTCACTACATCTCACAACAATCGCCACAAGTCTGAAGAAAAAGTTACTTGCATTCTTCCCTGTATCAGATTTGACAACTTCTATTTCTTTTAAAATAGCCTCTTTTTTTTTTCCAGTCTTTTCTCAAAGCTCTGATCTTCCAGACTTCAGATCTTATTATTCTTTTTTTTTTTTTTCATCTTATTATTCTTTTCCAGATTCTCCTCATTTAGACCATGTATTTCTTAAAGCTGTGCCCAAAGTCAGACATAGTATCTAGCCAAGGCTTTTCCCATGCTATGCCAAAGAAAAGAATTATTTCACTTATCCTTGAAGATATACTCCTGCAGAATATTAGCTGGATATGAAGGATCTTGTAGCTAAAGTATAACTTCTCCTCACAATTAAATAGGATGTCATTCACAGACTATAAATTTAGCTCAATCCCTGAACAAAAATGCTATGAAACATATTGAGAATCAACATAAACCAAAAGCAACAAGTTAAATTTTCAACTTTCCAAATAAGTAGCATGTTTAACCCTAATCTTCAGAGAAACAGCAACTTAAAAGGAGTTATTCTAATTCCTAGCATGATAAATTCCCTAAATGTTATTGCAACAAAAACAACCTCAGTTTTCCTTGGTGATTCTATATTACTTTATGAAAACCCACTAGTTACTACAGTTATAGGTGTTTTTTAATTCAATACATTTTATTCTTCTTCTACACTCTGTTTTACAAGATTAAGGTTTCTAAATATGTAATTAATATTTATGCAGGATAAAGTCCAGCATTACCTCCTAGAAATCAATCAACCATCCAACAGCTGAGACCCTCACTTCACAACCTTCGAAGTAATTTCCATCTTCCAAAGAGCAGTTCAGGGCACAAAGCTCCAAGTACAGAAAATCCCATTTGAATTATTTAATATCGGTGTAAATAATCTCCAGCAACAAGAGCCTTTCCCTCCCAGCTGTCACACACTCTTTACTACATCAAACAACCCTGTATTACTCTGAAAACCTTCCATCCAAACAATCAGTTGTCCTGAGAATTCATCCTGGGGAAGAAGTCAACCTATGTGCCTCTGGACACAGGTACACATCCTAGGCCTCCCAACACCAGGAATAAGTGAGCAGAAGAGGAAAATTCCTGCTCAGTTAAACTTGCCCCTACTCTCTTCAAATCCTTATGCCTCCAAGAAGCACTGATTTCCTAAATGTACTATATGAACACGTGGGCAACTACTCTTGCTAATCATGAATTGTAAAATAGAAAGAAAAAAAAGCTTCAGCAACTTCTTATACTCTTATGTAATGACTCCATTAGGAGAAGCTTTCTAGTATCAGCAGTTTCGCTACTGAAGCAGCTTCTAACACACTGAATTAATTATTTGATTAAAAACTGGCCATGAGTTGACTGACATGGCTCTAAATTTGGTTTTTTTCAAAACCCTGGTCCTTGAATCCGTAAGTGACATTGATGTAGCTGTACCCAGCACAAAACACTTGATTACAATCTTGAAGCAGAATACCTCCTTTACAAGAAAACTCCAACACACAAATTTGTGCAAAACTACTTCAAGGTCTGTCAGAATTCTTGTTTTCTGCATCCCCTGCCTTGAAACTATAAAATGAGTATAGAACTGAAGATTTTCCTTCTGGAAATCAGGACTGCAGTTCCTGAAAGATCACAAGGAACTAAAACCTCTCCAGGTATCTCCTCAAAATAAGTGAGGCTATGCTCCTTGGCAAGTTTCCACAGCAAGGTTATCTTTTAAAGCTTAGATGTACCTTATCTTGAAGGTACATCAAAAAATCCAAACAAAACACTGGAACATCTACTTACATTAGAGCCATGAGTCAGTTAGAAGTACTTCAGTATCTGTCAGACTTATGTCACTTTGAACTTGCATTGCACTTCAGGTTGGCTTGTTTTTGTATTAAGGATATTTTCCATTTTAACTGTACCAGCAATTTTTTGGTCATGAACTTTATTAAAAGTAGAGGTTTAGATGAAGTAATAGGTGTACTTATACAGTAAACAAAATCTAATTACTCATGACTTCAGGAAGAACTAGCCAAGTAAAGAACAAAACCACATCAGAAAATTAGAATTCTAGCACCAGCTTTGCCTTAGACCTGTGTGCTACAGTATTTCTAATGCATAAAATGCTTGCTTTTAAATAACCAAACAACATCCCTCCCGTTTACAACCATGAATATATGCACACATACTTGCAAAGTACAAGCCTCACTGGCTGGCAATTGTTCCAGATACCAGACTGCTTCTCTCTCCCTCTCTTTTAGGGAAGCAATATACTCAGAGGAGGTGGTGTCAGGGGTGAAAGCTACACTATATTATTTAGCAGTTGGAGTAAAATCTAAAGACAACACTGGCCTAAACATTTTCAAAGTCCAAGTGACTTACAACACTTTCACAAACATCCCTGTTGGTACAAAAACTTACTTAAACAAACAAAATCTTGCCTTCTGCTACTGTTTTCCCCTATCCTCTCTTACAGTGCAGTTTATTTACCTTACTCAGATGTATTGATATTACTGTTTTAGGCCCACAATATGAAATGTTATTGAAATGATTCCACAGAGATTTGGGTATTTTTACAGCACAAATAACTGAGAAATTCAGTTCCATGCACTGTTGCACAAGCACAATTCACAGAGTAAAAGTCAGCAATAAGCTTTTTAAACTATTTTGCTACTAAAAGAAAGCATTTGTTAAACCCTGCTCTTTAGGTATTTAGGTTTGTCAATCAGTTGAGAGTTTGTCTTTACTCAGGAGAAGACTGGACCTTGCATTACCCAAATCATTTAATCTCCCTGCTGGTTAGGTGCAAATTAAAGCATGCAGCTGAGTTTTTACTTCCTTCAACAAGTATGCCAGTAGCTCCTTTAAGGTGAGGGAACTAATCTCACCTCTCACTAGCACCAATAGGGTCTGAGTCCTTCCCTGTTTCTCCTTTCTGGACATCTACCTAGCACGGTCTCTAGTACTTGTCAAACTTGTCATCTCATTAATCCCACCATAATCCACTATGCTATTAATAAGTTAAATGGGGAAAAAGACAATCTTTTTCTGGTGAGCTGGGAGTCAAACTAGATCCCTCTGTGAGCTAATGACCACAGCCAGCTCATTTTCCCTGCTGAAGGCTCTCCTCCCAGAACAGCAAGAAGCCTTTACCTGGTGGGCTCAGCACCTTACAGGTGCAAAAGATTCTGTTCATAGATAAGAGGTCCTGCACCGATTACACAGACAGGCTGGGGAAAGCTGAGCTGAAATAATCCTCAGCAACCAGCTCTTGAAACAAGGCAGCAGAGCTTCTGGCATCTGTATTTACCTCCAGAACAGACTTGATGCATGGCATTTGACAATTCGTTCTGACTGAGATGCCTATAGTACCCGAATCCACAAAACACCTCGCACTGTTACGGCACATCCTATTCCACCTTCTAAAAATGTTTCAGAAGTGTCAGCGCCTTAACACTTTAACCCTAGCAAAACAGGTAGTGCCTCTCGCCCTCCGTGGGATTGGGAAGTTAAGTAATATGCCCCAAAACACAGGAAGTATGCAAGAGAGACACAACCCAGAGGCCCGGCATCCCCGATGCCTGCACAGTGCTCTCCCTGGCCCTTAACATTTCCTCAGACTCCCCCTTGCAGAAACAGGCCAACATCCACAAAAGGCACCATACCCAACCCTGCTTTTAAAACACAGCTCCGTGGTTTTAAAACATACTCACAGCCTTTCCACAAACCGATTACAACCCCCCCACCCCCCCACCACCACCCCCCTCTCCAAAACCTCTGCCGGCCGCAGCCCCAGGTAACACACAGCAGGCGTGACAGCAGAACACGCAGCCGGGTTTGTTGGAAACCAGACCCCGACCCGTCAACCCTTCCTCAGCCGGAACCGGCGGGGGAAGCCCCAGCTTCCAGCCCTCAGCCCCCACCGGTTCGGGGGCGCCGCCTCCTCACGACGGCGCGGGCCGCCCCCGGGACGGAGCGGGCCCGGTCCCCGTCCCCGGGCGCTTCCTGCGTGCGCCGAGGGGTTGCGCGGTGGGAGCGGGGTCGCGGCCAGGCGCGGAGCGGAGCGGAGCCTCCCCGCCCCGACACTGCACCAGCGACGGCGGCTGGAGAGAGCGGCGCCCCCGCCACCGGAGAGACCGGGGTCTCCCCCGAGCGGGGATCCCCGCTGCCGCCGGCCTCACCCCGCCGGCAAGCCCTGCGCCGCCGCCCGGAGGCCCCCGGGTGCGGAGCGGCCGGAGGGGGCGGGGGCGCGATCGGCGGCGGGGGGGCAGGTGGCCGCGGTGGCCGCCGAAGCCGCGGCGTGGCCTCACCTCCTCCGGGATGGCCGGGTCGCCGGTGCCCCCCGCGTAGCAGGCGCCGAGTGCGGGCGGCGGCGGCGGCTCGGGCTCCATGTCCCCGTTGAAGAGCGAGGCCCCCTCCGCGCTGCTGCCGCTGCTCAGCGCCGCCATCTTGGATCGAAGCGTTGGGGCGAGAGAGGGGGAGGGGGGAGCCGCGTCCCCGCCGCCGGGACGCCCCCAGCCGCGACCCGTAGTGGGAATAGGGGGGGAGGGGAGGGGGGCGAGCGCGGATCCCGGCCAGCTCCCAGCGGCCCGCGCCACCGGCACGTCACTCCCGGCCCGTGACGTCACCCAGAATCGCCACCTCGGCCACTGCGCATGGGCCACTTGACGCCACCGGGAAACACCCTGACGTCACGCCGCGACCACCCGTCGCCCTGGGAACTCGAACGTGGGCTCAAGCCACGCCCCCCCCTCCGCGCGGGCGGCCGCGCCCCTGGCGGCTTCGGCGCCCCCTGGCGGCAAAGGAGCGAAGTGGAGATGAAGCGGGCGGGAAAAAAAACCCCGCAGCCACGGACCGGACCGGACCCGACCGGATCCGACCGGACCGGGGATTGGGTACCAAGTGCCGGGGGCGCTGCGGGGAGAGATCCCATCACTGCCCGGCCCGAGGGTCTTTCCCCATAGCGGGCTCAGCTACGGCCCGGGGTGCCTCGCAGCCTGCGAGGGGGGTAAAAGCAGGAGTCAAAGTGATGGAAGGGTTAAAATGGGATACAGGGGGGATGTGTCCTACTGTGTGAGGTAACAGTGTGCTGGAACAGGGGGGCGGTGAATTGGCAGGGGAGGAGAGGGCTCGACAGTTCCTCGACAGGTCTGACATCATTTGGTCAAAGGACAGCGGTGTGGATTGGAGGTAAATCTTTATACGTGCGGCAGGGACAGAGATAGTTCTAAAAGTCACTTTTTTCATCCGAAAATATGGTGCCTATTTGAGTTGTAATTGATAGCAAATCAAATAATTGATTTGCTAGTTTTGGTAAAACATCCTCATTTTTCCATTGGCAACATTTAGGCCTTAAGCTGCTGCAAGCTGGTGCTTTATTTACTGAGGATGCTTCAAGTTCTGGTTGTGAGCAAAGTGGGAACCAGGACCCCTTCCCTCTCCTCAGTAACACCTCTCTTACCCTCTGGCCAGTGTTGTCCGGTCTGGAGATTCGGGAGCAGATCCGAGTTTCCGAAGATGAGCGTCCACCCGGTCTGTGCCTTGTTTTGCACTGCCCTCCCTGACAGCCTCTCCTGGAGAAAAAGGTGGGATCACAGAGCAGGACCTGCCCTGGGCCTCAGTCCTCTGGTGTGAATGACAGAGGAACTGAGGCTGTAGGTAGGGTGGATTGGGAAAAACCATTCCCTTCTGCTCAGAAACGAGGGCTGGCAGCCACTGCTGGCTCCCAAAGCTTGCTCACTCCATGTCTCCTCTGCCCATGGCCATCTTCCCCCAAAGTGGCAGAGTGCTCCCATTTAAAGTAAAACCTCGACCTGTGTTCTATCTCTGTATGCTGCTAACATTTCACTGTCACATAAAGCATCCACTAGATCAGGTTTAAGACTCTTAAACGTTGCTGTCTTGCTGAAAAGGTCTTTACAATAAAAACCAGATTGGTAACTATTTTAATACATAATGTATTGTAACAGCAGCAGGATTCTGGAGATGGTAAAGATGGTTCTATTTTATAGTAGTCAATTAAAATACTAAAACCCATGCAAGTGCAAACACCCTTATCTTTGCTTCACTTCAGCTGTGAATACACAACCATACAACCTCTTAACACAATAATCCTGATGACAGACTTGAAGTTTATATTTTATCTTTCACACTGGGGTCATTAGTGCATAAAAACATTTTAAATTCAATTTGACACTGTCAGTGCTGTAACATCAATTTACTGTACGGACACAGCAAAAAGACAGAGCTGAGGATAAAGGACCCCATGGTGTAGAGTAAATTAAACTTGGGCATGAATTTAGCTGAGGGTCTTTCCTTTAGAGAGCACAGGAATTAAAGTATTAAACACCTCCTGAAAACAAGTGAGAATATTTAAATAGATTTAAAATTTTTATCTTACAGGCTACTCTTTCTAGTGATAGAAGCTTAGGTTTTCTTATGACTGGTGGCCTGCAATGCAGTCAACAAAAAGGCTGCACAAATATGTAAGGATAAAATGTACAAACTAAGCAGTGCACCAAGTTTAGAAATTTTTCTCTAATAGCTGCTTTAATGAAGAGGATAATTATCAGCAATTCCTGCTGTGTGATGGGAATATCTAATGGTAGTGAAAAACACACAGACTCTCAAAATAACATACATGCTGAGGACTAAGCACTGGGACAAATTTCCCTGATCCTTGAAGGAAAAGGAGGCACAGGTAGCATGAGTTAGCTTTTGAAGTACACAGCCTGTTGTGGAAAAGCCAAGAGGTTAACGAACAGAGAAAGCCCCTTTGTTCCAATGGAATTTGTACCAGGGGAAAAGTTAGTCTTAATGTGCAGAACATAGTCATAGCCCTTGTTTTATTCCCCAAGCACTATATTCTGGGGCATAAATCTGGCAGTAAAATTAATAGACTCTTATCAATGTGTAACTTCGAATACCTTTCCCAGGGCTTTCAGTAATCTTGTGTCCCTTTGTTTCTGAGCTTCTGAGGTTTTTTTTTCAGATTTGCATTAATATAAAATATATTTGCTAGACTTCAAAATATATTTGCTAGTACATCAATTACATTTGATGTACTGCCAGAAGGATTGAAATTCTAAACCCTAACACTGTCAGGTGATGACCAAAACTGGGAACACACTCGATAGATGTGAAATAAAAATGCAGTGCTCCACCTAAAATAAAGAGCAGAATACTATTAAAAAAGATAGCTTTGTAGCTAGGAAACATAAATCTACTATATATGCTGTACTTTCCTTATGTTTTGGAGAATCTACCCCTAGTGATAAATGGAATTTCCCACTCCTTCACATGGTGGCATCTTTGGTCTCCTTGCTTAATCCATAATGATGGAAGATAAACCATTAATAACTGTAATTATTTCTTGGTGACCTGAAATCTTATCTGCTGCTGCTAGATGTCACTCACCAGCATCTGTTACAGAGACTAGCTTTCATTATCACTGTAGGTCAAAATTAAACTTACAACCTAAATGTGAAAGGATGGTTCCTGTTATCAAATCTGTAGGCCACTCATAGCACTGGCTGGTTGATTCCTACAATGCAGCACAGCCAGTTTATCTGGTATTGCAGAAGATAATGCATACTTGTAAATACAAAACCTGCCACCTCCCATTAAGCTCTTAGTTATTCACTGGGGGCTTGATCATCCTGAGATTTTTATTTTTTTTTTTAATTTTAATTCCAATCAGAAAACAAGTTCAGCTCTTAAAAGACAAAGCTAGATGACCCCACCACTGGAACATTTACCAGATCTAATCAACACCTGAACATCAAGAGAACAAAGTTTTAATGAGTCAGTAAAAATAATTGTATGGTTACCTGACAGGAGCTGTCTCATTGTACACATTTAAACACATCTTTATCCTTTGCCCCAGAAAAAGAATTAATTCTAATTATGATCCACAAGAGATATATGATGAAACCTACTATTGGTCTTATATATTCCTTCAGTAGCAGACAGCATCTCAAAAAAAACCCCAAACCTAGCCTTCTAGTTTTCTAGTAAAAAAATCACAGTATTATTATTTGCATACTGGATAGAAAATAATTTTTCTAAAGTGGTGTGAAAATTCAACACATGTTAAAGTCTGCATGTCTTAAATGTACTTAAAATTTGTACAAATTTCTGCTTAGCCTTTTCACACACTGAAAAGACAGTATTTATCCCATGCATTGTAGCATTTGTGCTTGGCCTGTGTACATTTGAAAATTATGGATTAAATTCTGCACCATGAAAAAAAATTACAGAACTTAAACATGTTAAAATATACACATTACTTTTAAATGCTGTGATGTTAAGTAGAAAGCACAGATTATTGTATCTAAGGCAATTATACTGTGTAAGTGTCAGACTAATTCTCAGTCTTAACAGATGAGATGTTGATGGAACACATATACTAATGACAAGTCATGTTCCCTGTTATCTTGGTCAGAAAATGTGAAGTATAATAAATAGTAGGTTATTGTCCAGAATTCAGTAATTTTCTGACTACTAGGCAGAGTAATACAGACTTAAAAAAAATACTTTGCAATCCAGGAAGAGGATGTTGAATATATTTTTAAGAAATATAAAATTTTCTTTATATTTCTTAAATATAAAAGAAATTATAAAATTATAATTTATTTATAGATTTATTTTTCATTTCTCTTTAGCACCTATATAGGTGTATTATTCCACTCACTTTAAGATACACTATATATCTTTTCATATTTCTAGGGATTGCTGTCCAAATGCAAGGCAATAGAGAAAGCAAGGCTTTTTTTTTTTTTTTCTTCACTATTCCTGTACAGATCATTTTTTTTCCCTTTAATATCTCCTTGAGAACTTCTAGTTCAGGAGATTTACCATTCTGTGGCACTGCTAAACCTGAAACATGCATACCTTCAGGGAGAAATCAGGTAGTATTCAGGTGGTGATTTGAACTTGTCAACTGAACAATCTGAAATGGTGGAGCTCTTTGCCTTTGAGTTAAATAGATGAGTAGAAGTGATGAGGATGGGTGGAGGTCAGGAGAAAAAAAGAAGGTAGAGGAAAAAGGAAGAAAATGTGAATCTACCAGGTTTTTAGCCCAGTTTTCATTCTATCAGTAAAAGCAATGTTACTCTAACAAGCTTTCTTTTATAGATAAATAATGACATATTCTGGATTTTCTTGAAATTATATTGGAAATATTTACATAGTTTTCATTTGATTCAAACACAATTTATTTTAGAGTCACTCTTCATGAAACTGTTGCTTTTCTCTCCCTAAACCACAGCCCAGACCTTCAGAAAGTAAAAAGCGAAATATTTTCCTTTGCAGGCAACATGTGGGAGGCGAGGAGCAGGAACAGTGAAGGGACTGGGGCATGGGAGTGACTTTCTGTATGGGTCCCTTCTGTACCCTGCACATTGTTCAGCGTTGGAAGAACAAAAAGTTAACCTGTTTCCTTCCTTGTCATAATAGTGACCTCATGGTCCAACAATGTATGTGCTGCATGGTGGTGCTCTGCCTCTCTGCTGGCTTCCTGCCTTCGCTTGTGTGCCAGCATGAGGAGCTGAGAAAACTACCTGTCTTTTTGCAGGAAAACAGGAGCATAAATACTGAAAACTGTGGCATATAAGGAACCATCAAGAGGGAGTGTAAACCCTGAAACCACTATTAAGAGAACAGAAGCAGCAACCAGTGGAAAAGAAGGGGGAGGGATGGGATGGAAGATTAGATGGAGAGAGAACAGTGGAAGAAGCCAGTGGGGAAGAGCATGCGGTTCTCCTAGGAAACAAAAAGCAAACGAAAACAGGGAAACAATGGAGTTAGGAGCACTGGTTTTCCTGTCTGACATGCTTGACTGGAATGGGGGCCGAATCTCATGTTTGAGAGGATTAGTCAAGTCCCTCCTGTTACCTTAGCATCCCTTGTCATTGCTTAAACACATTCAGCTAGTTCAGATATCTGATTTCTGAGGCCTTTGTGTTGGATAGTGATAAGCTGATCAGCTTTAAGAACTGAGTAGTTTCAGATTTCTTGTATTATTATTCCAGCATGAACAATCGCATTTCATAAGTCAAACCCATCCCGTTCAGGCACAAAAAAGTGCTAACGTGATTGAGCAAGTTCCAAGAGAGGTCAGGAAAGGATACCACCTCAAGGAAGTTATTTTGCTGTTCAGAAAATGACTGCTCAATTATGTTCCAGACTTAGGATTTTCCTTCATAATATCCAGGCTATCTGAGCTTCTTCTGGCCAGAAAACCCACTGTAATTTGATTCTGAAGCATTTTGCAGACAGGTTGGTAACTCTCTACATCTCTGATCTAATAACAGTTTAGATAGTAACTGCACCTTGTCGTTTCTAACCTCTTCACTGAGCAGAAAAACTCCATTAGGGTTGGTATTGGCCTGGAGTAAGGAAACTTTTAGAGTCCAAAATAGCTAAATTAAGAATAAAATCAAATACAGAAACTGCAGCTTTGATGTGGAACAGGGAGAACATGGTGACCAATCATGGGTTTTCAGGGCAACACCTCATGCTGCTGGAGTTTTAAGAGACACTGTTCTTCAGTGATAGGTCAAATAGGCTAGGTAACCTTTTCAAATGAATGCTTATATTGTAAAATACACGTACACATCTTAAGTATTTAAACATGTGTCTTTTGCTGACAGAGGCAGTAGCATAGTTCACAATCCATCCTTGTCTTTTAATTCTCCCTAGCACTGAGACAACACAAGCCCCACAGACGCTTAGACTCTCCTGAAGAGGCAAACTGCCTGCCAAGCATTTGGGAATTCAGACAGTCTCCAAACCATCTTGTGTATTTTCATCATTCCTGTGAGTATGCACTTGGCTGAAGGCAAAACTTGTGGGGCAGTGGTCAATGGCCTCTCAACACTTTTGATGCCATGGATGGCTTAAAGCTTATGGTGATGCTAACAGCCCTTGGACACAGTTATTCCTTTTTAATATGACACAGCTTCTCTCTCCAGAGGACACATTTGTTTTGGTAAATGAGCACAATTCCTATTACTCCCTGTGGGGTAATTCTGCAAGGCTCCAGATTAGATATTAATTTTATATTATTTTTAAGTGATTTGCATGCCTAGTCAATACCCTACTATCTGTCAGCAGAGGACATTAATGTTTATTAGTAAACTTGATGATTCTGTCAGACAACTTGAGTTTTAAAATAGAGACACATCACACTGTTGGCTGTATCAGTGTCAGGCAATGGAGCAGAATTTTGGCAAATTCATCACAGGTGTAAAATGACTAGGTTTAGAAGCAGATAATTAAAGAGGGAGCAGTGTTACTTTCTGGTTGTCAGTAACAACTCTGTCATTCCTTAGCCTAATTAGTACTTTTTGATTTATGCTGTTCATTCAAAAAGCATCTGTGAAGTCTAGAGCTTGTGAACTTACCTGCCTCAAACAAACCCAGGACAGACAGCCAAGAAATAACATATGCTGCCTCACATGCACCCTGTGTATCAGTCTCCTTCCGTTCACTCACATGAGAAATATTGTCTGTCTAGATGGCATCTGCACTGCTTCATTCATGGACTCCAATATAAATGTGCCAGTTTGGACAAACTAGCTTAATAATGCTGTAGGTTGGAGCCTTCATGTAAATGATCCTATGCCTACAAATTAAATGTAACACTAAGTAGCATCAGCTGAAACATCAGTTGCATATTTTTACTTAACTAGAAAGTCAGCATAGACTCTTAAGAAAAAAATATTTTTAAAAACTTAAAAAAAATTATCTTAGGTATAACTTAAAAAGCAAAAAATATATAATAAACTTCTCTGTTGCCTAGACAGCTCATTACTGAATGCAATACCCTCACACCTTTAAGATTACCTCTGTCGCTGCTCCCCCAGAAAAATTCTGCTTGATGCTGCCTCTCACACATAGGCTCCTTTGCATGCAAGTAGAGAAATCAGAAATGTTGTACCTTGTCCATAATAGTTGCTGGTTGTTAGGTAGCATCACCCAGATGTCAGCAGAGCACACTACAGATCTCTTAGTCTCTCAGAGGAGGAGGCTTTCCTTAAGCCACCTGCAGCTCTCTTCTCCATGGAAACCAATGCATGGTACCCAGACAGCCTGATATTATGTGTTCAATGCTGATTCTCACCGGGGAGGCACCTGCTGCATGCATAGGCATGACACTCTCTAGAGAGATGTTTCATCAATCCTGTCCTGAAGAGACCACTGTCAAAAGCTAAAGGGGATTACAAACCTCTACACTGGCATAGGACTTACCCAGCTGTTATTGAGATGCAAGTCCCATTGATACCAGTTGGAGATACTCAATATTCATGCAGCTTCTAAAGTCAGACCATTTCTGTAGGTACTTGGATCTGGAGTAGCATTTTAGACAACCACTTTTGAAAGCTGGGGGCCATGTGATACTATTCATTTTAATCCAGGAAAGCCTGTAGTGGAAAATGAGGAATGCGATGCATTTGCTGTTATGTATTTGCAGCAACACACCGTTGTGTGTAGCAGTAGAATAGTTTTTAACTATCTGGACCTCAGGTGTTTTTTGCTCCTAATAGCATTAAAAGCCTATTTCCTGAAGGAGTCCATAAAGCAAACATCCGACCCACCAAAACAACAACTGAAGTGGGAGAGACCCTCTGGACTCCATGAAATATTATACACAGCTTTAGGAGCCCTGGGATAAAGAAAAGTACTTTCAGGCCTAGACAGAAAACCTAATGGATATGAAGATCCTTGTTTGTTTTCGTAGACCTAGCTATCATATGAGATGTGAGGTCATCCAGTCTGCCTCCTTCTTTTCCAGGAGAGCTGTCCCAGTGATAATGTTTTGTAATACCTGGCTTAGCTTGGCTCTGCCTCACTCAGGCAGCAGAAGCCAAACCCACTTCTTGGGAATCTTCTAGATTTTTCTAAATATTTCACTTTGCTGAATTTTCCCTAGTATTCCACCCAGAACAATTCAATGCAGTATGTATAAAGCCACTTCAATATCATGATAGTTACCCTGTTGATTTCATATTTATCCCCTTTGACAACCCTAAATAATTCCTCACCCAGTAGTGATGTCCCTCTAGTATCTCTCTACAGTCACTCTGCTCATCCTTCAGACACACTATAGCTGTGATCTGCTGTGACTGAGAGTTCATGAGCAAATTCTTTCAAGTGTTTTGATGTCTGTTCCTTCTTCTGTGTACTCAAGACATACTAATATTACACTTGAAGAAAAGAACAAGTAAGGAGGTGAAAGCTGTGAAAAGACAAAAATGCCTTTCTTCATGCTACCCCAGCTATGCAGGCACACAAAGATCCATTCTAAATATTTGGCTCACATACACAAGCTTTATCTCTAGGATTTATGATCAGGTTTTAAAAAAAAAAAACCTTTGAGTTTCCTTTGTTGTTTGGACAATCTAGAGAAATGATGCTGCCCTTAGAAGATGTTAAACAGGAAGAGTTTATGCTCTCACACACACCTCAGTATCAAGATGATGAATAGAGAACATCTCCTTGAAGGATTTTGTTTTCAGGACCTATGCCCAAGGGACTGTACAAGAACTGTTACAATCAAACAGTTACAGAGAAGGAATCAGATTCCCATAACACTTGTTTTCTTTACATATTATCCTTTGCACTGTAGGAGAAAGAAAAAACATGCAGAACAGTCTTTCCCTCATCAAAGCAGCCCTTCAGATTTGTGAAGTTTTTCCAAAACATGCAGGCTTTGTTGATTGTTATTTTTTCAAACAATCCTAAAATGGCCTTCAAACTCAGTGGTAGAGGAATATGTACACAGGTGCTTTAAGATTTAGAAATATTTACAGTTTAAGAAATATCTTTGATTTTAAAATGTATTTTTACTTTCTGACCAAAGTAAGATATTTTTTCAGCATTTGAAGTCTGACATCTAAAGCAGAACAGTGAAGATAGTAACTTACCACATTTCTTAACTATGTCATCAACTGTTGCATTAAAGCAGCTTCCTGAAATACAGAGGTACAAGTCCTACCACAGCCAGACTAAGCTATTCTTTGCACAAGGTTCTCCTGGGGTAAATTCCCATTCTAAAAGCAGCTTACCCTCATGACACTATTCACTAACTGATCATTATTCTAATTTTACTCTTGAGGAAATACAGGCAAGTAAGACAAAGTGGTTGCCTAAAACCGTAGAGTATCTCAGGTGCATTTCACTGACCTATGTGAATTCAGGGCATTGCTTTAATAAATAAACAAACTCTTTCCACATGAGAAGCAGCTTTTTTCAATTTATACTTTCCCAAGCAGAGGACATATATATATATACACATATACTTTTACACACTGGTACTTTTACCAGAATGCAACACTGCTTTTGTCTTTTTTGTTTTTTTCATTGTACCATTACGAAGTATGGGTGTATGAAAGTAAACTTCTGCCTGTCTGCAGGACTTCTGGTGTTTAGAGGCTATAGAAATAGCTGCATATGCTGTAGAATATGTATGGGCTATACACATACAGGATACATACAACTGGGCCAGCCTGTTTACAGAATAATTTGTGATTATCAACTCGGCAGCTTTAACTATATTATGCCAGAGTATAATTAAAGACAGGCATAGTTGAAGCATTATAAAATAAGGATGCAGTGGCACTTAAAGTTGTTCAGGATTGAGAAGAGGCAAGGTTTTTGACTCTCAGTCCCTCAGAGATCAGCTAACCAGATTTATTCTGACCAAGAATTGAAACATCCATCTAAACATCTCCCAGGGACAGTCAGCTCATGTGCTCAGGAAAAGAGTGATTTTTTTTTTTTTTAACAAAACACACAAGAGTTTGAATGGTGATATGAATTGATGTGAGGGGAAAACCCAAAATAAAATTATATTTGAACAGGATTGTACATTAGATAGACCACTACACCCATGGTGCAAAAAGCATTTGTAGCCATCCTTATCTCTCAGAGCATGGCTGAACCTCTCCTTCTCCTCCTAAATGCACATACTGCATCCATACTGGCATGATGTTTCAGGAAGGACTTCCAGTTTGTCTAGATTGTGACTCACAAAACGTGGTGCTCTTTAGGCAATGTCGATTCCTAAATGACAGAATTCCTAATGACAGAGGAGGTAGGAAAGCATGTATTTCTATCCCAGCTAGGGAGCAGAGAAAGCTGTTTTCTGGAATAAAATAGTGACAGTAACTACCACTAATGGATAAGCAATGGATTATCCCAGTACTAGGATAAATTCCAATAAAATGTCTGAATCATTGTTTTATGGTTAAGTTTCAGGGAAGGGGAAACAGCCATTTTTGAGAAGACCTATTTCTAGCAAATGAGCACTACAGAAAAAAAATTATAAAAAAAATCTGGCAGGGGAACCTCTCTTGTACTGCTTTTCTAAAAAGTTGTAATTTTTCCCTCCATCCAGTTTGCTTCTGTAAACACTGTAAAGATGGAAATCAACAATTTAGTCCATATGTTTCACATCTTCTTACTTCACAGGTACTTGCATCAGTTTCTCTCCCTTTTTGGATATACTGCAGGAACTATCTTCCCCAAGGATGTTCCTGAGGTGATGCTTTGATTCCAGAGCAGGCTTTGCTCTGGCAGGTTACAGGCACAGGGGATCATTACAGATGATTAACTAAACAAGCCTTTCACTTTCCTGTTCATGACAGGAACTTCTTAAAACCCATAAATAGCTAAGTGGCTTGGAGCAGACAAGTAAGAACAAATCCAATCCCCAAGGCTAATTAACAATTATTACACTGCTGAGTCTGTATCTGTGTGTAGCAAGGTGGCACGCTAAGCACTCACTGCCCTCAGCAGGGGTCCTTTGATGCTCAGCCTTACGTAGGCTCAGTGTGGTTTCAGAAGTATAAACCATGGCCAGTTCTGCTGTGTAACTATTTTAGATATCATTTTATGTATACTCATAAACTGATCTCCTCTCACACACATGGTTTAAGGCTATGCAGTTACTTTACTGGAGCACTGGAGCAGGGCCATAATTCATCTTTTGATGCATGCACGCTCTCTTGCATGTTTATGCTGTCAAAGTTTTAACTGTTTCACAGGATACTGTTGATTTTTCCTTTTAAATTGCAAGAAAAAGACATTTATTCATGTTTTAAAAGACATCAAGTTCCCACCGACAAAGCTGTTGTAACTAGTCACCAGCTGTCCATGGCTGCAGTAGTAATTTTAGTAGTTTCAGAACTGGTCTTTCTTTCCACCAAAGCAACGGATCAACTCCATCTACTCACAGACAAAAACACAGCATCAGGCAGCACCAGCCTTCCTTCTTGAGCAATTCCCTCTCCTACCCAGTACCTGGCTCCATGCTGCTTTCTCTTTCCAAAAAATGGAATTCAAAGGAAACAGACCACTTCCTCTCAGCATGTGTCTCAGGATCCTCATACTACTCAGGGGGCCCAGCACAACTTTGTAAACTTCTGCACCAGACAGGTCACGACCCATAGACAGCACACACAACACTAAAAAACCACATTAGAGGTGAGTAGAAGTTATAAGTTAGAGAAGGATTTTATATTAGAGTAAGAGAGAAGATTACCCACTATAATATAGAGCAGGTATGAATTACTAAAATCTCTATAGCATTTTGTTGCTATAGCACTTCTCTCACAACACTGCAGTTCTCCTAAAATCAGCCTTCTAAAGCTCAGAAAATGAGGTAACACCCAGTAAGGATACTGAACAAAAACTACAAAGCTCATCAGAAACACCTTTAGTACAGTCAACACTCCTTTAATAACCTTGGCAAAGTAAAGTTGTTTAGTTGTTGTAAATATACATAGTTCCACCAGTTTCAGTGATCACACTTAAATTTGAACCTGCTTGGTTTAGAAATGTTAGTACCTTAGTGCTGCTCCTGACTTCAGAATGTCTTTGTATGGAAACTCATTGTATGAATGAAACACTTTGTATGAAACTCGTTATAGGCATGATAAGCAGCAGTAAAAGCAGGAAACCTTGTTTTTCTTTGTGGCCCTAAGCAAAACACTGTTGATCTTCATCCAAGAAAGTAAAACAGACAGTGAAAAGCAATTTTCTAGATCCAGAAAAACTGAAACAACCACAGGTGTATGCAAGAAAAACACTGAGCATGAGCACTTTTTTTTTTTAAGTACTCTTTTTAATATTTGAGGAAGAGAGGGCTCTGACAAACTATCATGGCACAATATACAGTATATTTAAACCACAGAAATTAAAAACCAATAAAACACACAGACCCACCAAATGAACTTTCAGAGTGGACTCCAGTATTTCACAGTGTGTTTCTCGTGCCCCACATGCAGCTCAGATGCCAAGCCCTCTCCAGCTGGGAACATAAAGTCTGGCATAGAGCTGCTCTCCAGCATTTCCAGTAGTTAGTTATATAGTCCAAATGGGATTATTTCTTCTTGAGTGCTCTCTTTCCTTCCCCCTTCTTTGGCTTTTCCTTCCCACGGAGCTTTTTCAAGCGTCTCATCTCCTCCTTAAAGTCCTGATGCTCATCCCTAGATGGAGGAGGAAAGAGAAAGGCTTACACTATTTCCTGGAATACCCAGATGTGAAAGATTTTTTCAACAGTAGGATGATGAAAAAACACACAAAAATTGTTTGTAACAATGAAGCCCATACTGAAACTCACTGCATTGTATTCAGTCTTATTGTTAGCTGTAATTTCAGCTGGAATAGCATCAAAGATTTCCTCTGATACATTCTGAAACAACAAGGCTGCCCTTTGCAGCAACAATTGGTGTATGCATATGTACATTATTTTCATTGAGTTTATCAATCCACAGTGTTTAAGTGTGCAGTAAAATACAAAAATCAGCAAGAAACAAGAATGAGAATTTCCCCCTTCTCATCCAGCTCAGCAGTCTAGCAATAGCACATTGTGTTTCTGTGCTATAAACTAAGTTCAGGTCATTAGTTTCTATGAAAACAGGTGCATGCTGAGCAGTAATTACAGTACATGACACTGCTCTCAGGTGACTTCAGGAATGAGTTATGAAGAAACCAGATACTGGTAGAATCCTAACAGGAGAGTAAGCCAGGAATGACAATAAGGGGGCAGGCAGAGTTAATGAATCCTCAATAACATTATGATAAATTCTATTTAATCTCTGTCACTGTATTTCAGTGTAAATGTATTTTTCAAGTCACAGCTACATCCTAAACAGCTTCAGATTGCTGCACTGCTATTTTTTAACACAACTTCTTAAGAAAAAAAACTTGTGACTTATCATCAGGCCCTATTAGTCTATGACTGTTCATTACATATTTCTGACCAGCAATCCTCATTCTCTACAAGCTCGCTGTATACAGAGCAGCTAAAGAAGGAACCTGAGATTAGGAAAGAAAGGAGAAAATAATATTATTATGCCACTGAGGCTTTGTGTGTCAACAGCTATTCCAGAAAGAGTCTGGATGCCCACCTAAATCAAGAGCATCCTGGATGCAATGTTTAATGACTAGCATTGCAACTCCAGCAATAGAAATTAATCTGGGTTTACTTTACAGGGTTAACAGCCTCAGTTTTAAGGGATTTCTTCAGTGCTACCTGACTGGAATCAAAGAACTGCATTTGACTCCTGCTGATGTTCTTCAGCAGTACAATTTTTCCTACTTGAAACTATGGAAATGCATTTAGAAAGCAGTTAACCGGATTGGATGAAGTTGGAATTAAAAAGACTATTTAAACCAAATTTGAGTTTAATTTGACTTAATTTATTTTAATGGATAAAAAGCCCTGCCAGCCTAACACAAACTTCCCTTCTCTTACATTTCACTTATTAGCTGTTGAGCCATTGAGGAATATATAGACTGTTTTAGTGCAATTTTTGTGTTAAGGTAACACCACCTTTTTGTACTACACTCATTTGTCCTATTAAGAAGTACAGACCCACCTCTTGTCTAAGAGCACTCTCTTCCCTTCCCCACAAAGCCAAAGGAAGAACTATTTCTTATAAATGGGCTGCCCATAACTATACCTAAATTCTTTCTCACAAAAGACTGTAATTATGGCAAAAGTATTTAGACAGCAGTCGCTTATTTTACCCTCCTTGTCCTCAGTGCAAGGACCAAAGGCATATTTCCATGTGTACCATATTCTGAATTAAACCCTCTTCTAGTTTTGTTTTTTTCTGGAGGGAAAACAAAAAGAAGTAACAAAACTCACATCCACCACTTTCCCACCTCCAGTCCTGCCTTCACCCTGTAAGCACTGCAGGTTACCTGTAGAGACCGAAGAAGCGGAGTTTCTTCATGAGGCCATGGTAGGTGTTGTGAGGAGGATACCAGTCGTAGACCTCCTTCCGCTTTGCCAAAGGTTGCTCGCTGAATAACTTCACTACTTTCATAGATTTTGAGTCAGTTGGCCTGACAACTTCTCCAAATATTTGAGCACTCAGCCGGGCCATTCGAAGGGCATAACTGGAAACACTGGACATCTCTCAAGGAAGAGTGGGCACGCAAAGACAGATGGACTTTACTAAAAAAGGAAATAAAGAAGAGCCTCAATCCTAAGATGACAAGAGTATCACAAGCTATCCCAGAATTAAGGCAAAGTAATTCACCATACGCTGATCATATACTTGAAGTCCTGCATTCCTTGCATGAAATTAGTTTAATTCTAAGTAATTCTGCAAATAAAGAATGTCTAGTCTAATTCAGGTACAATCACCAGCCCAACTAGGTCACCACAGGCAGCAATAAGGACTATAAAAGTACCTACACTGAACCATAGTGTGCCACAGCTCCTTTATTAGAAGATCCTGCTCAGCTTGCTGAAGGCTACCTTCGCGTTCCAGTCACAGGAATAATTGCAGTGCAAATGCTGCCAAAAATGGTGCCCACTGTGATGACTCCCATTTCTATGCAAGCACAAGGTAAGACACCACTTAAACATGTTGAGAATGCAGTGTGGAGGTTTCTCTCATTAATCTTTCTCACCCTATTTCAAACACTGTGTGAAAATTGTTACCATCTAGCAAAATGGTCTATTAACTGTAAAAAATAAATCATGTTTCTCTATATAAATCACACAGATCTATCCCATCTCAACTCCCTTCCCTTAATAATTTCCATCAGCTTTTTCTCCATTCTTTTCAGTCTCTCTTGATAGCTATTCTTTATGAGAGGAAAAAAATTATTTCTTCACGCTAGATTCTTTTTTCCCCAAGAAAATCCTACATCACCAGCTTCCCATTCTTTCAGCCATCTTCCATGTAATGACATATCTCTGCAACAAAAATGCTTTAAGAAAACCACTATTATTAGGCCATGAGAGACAATATTTATACTCTCTTAAAGGTTTGTGGAGATGGGTTTTCTCTCAGCTTTCCTACCTCTCTACATTTTTTCTCTGCATCATTACTCATTCTTTGCAGAATGGGATGTAACAGACAAAAATATGAATCCCATAATCCTGTATTTGAAGCCATTTGTTGCATGTACTGTGCCTTTCTAAGTAAGTGATAAGTGTCCAGCTAAATTAAGCAGGGTTCATCCTAGTGCACCACACTTACGTTGTAGTTTAAAATTCTTGTTTTAAGAAGTATTTCCAGAAGATGAGCATGAAAAATTAAAGAACATGGAGCAGGTTCAAGAGTAATCAGAAGTACAGGGCCAAGTCCATTTTAGTATGATAAAAGGGACTTTGTTGTTTAATAACACAAATCTGAAGTATTCATAACCTCACTTACATACTTTTGCCCACTGGAGGACCTGATGTACAACTGTCTAGTTTTATTTACTCCTGTTATTAAAGCACTAAAAAGGAAGTAGGAAAAAACAAGCCAAGAACGAAAATAATTCAAGTAATTTGAGCGAAAGAGAATAATGGGAAAAATAACAAAAGGGAAGGCAAAGTGTCAGAGACCTCAAGTTAAGGCAGCAGGTCAAGTGTGAGAAGACAGCAGCTCTTAAATTATTACTGCAGGGCAGCACTTCAACTTAAGTATCTATTACAGGGGGCATAATCACTAAGTCTTGCTAATCATGTTTCAGACCAGCCCGTCCCAATTCCTATAAAGCACTGAATTGTGACAAAATTCTTCAATCACATCATTGCTCTGAAACCACGACCAGACTCAAGAGTTGCTAAATCTCTTCTAATTGCAGCCTTAAAGTGAAAATACCTTTATTTCCTCATTGATGTATAGCAGTGGTCTGAGGAGCCTGCTTTTCACTTCAGAATTGCTAAAGAAAAAAGCCCAAGCCAAGGCTGGAGACGTCTGGTAATCCTTGCTAGACTAAGAACATGTAAGAACTCAGAAAGGTGAAGGCTCCAAATTCCCACCTGCCAAACCTATCCAAAGCCAGTTTTAGAGCAACCTCTGATTCTGTGCAACTCTACTAGAACAGCCATGGTATTTTCAGCATCAACTACTGGCAATTAACAGACCTACTCCAAAAGCAAAGCCACCATACAGTGCTGCATCTTCACTTGCTGGCCACCCCTTACTGCTACTCGAAGCCTTGCTTTCCCGTCTTAGCCTCTTGTGTTTGTTGGGGGTTTTTTTTGTGTTGTTTTTTTTTTGTGTTGTTTTTTTTTTTTATTCTTTCCTTCCCAATCCGTTGTCTTAGACTTAGCATACGCCACGACAACTTTGCGTATCTGGAATTACTTTTCGTTTTTCCTACGATATTACGATCAAGTAAAATCTGCCCCGGGCCACCACCCGAAGCACCCAAGCACGCCCCGTCCCCTGCAGTTCCACGGCCCCGCTTCTCTCCAGGAGGACACAGGTGGAAGCCCACCCACGGACCACAGCCGCACGCTGGGGTAACCGCACCGGCGGCTCCCCGACCGGCAGCCCGCCCCGGGGGACCCCAGAGGCGCCCCAGGCTCGGCGGAACGCCGCAGCCCGAGGGCCCGCAGCCCATATCCCCCCGTTCTACGCACGGCCCCAGGTCCCGAAGCCCGCACAAGGGCGGCGAGAGCTTGCAGCCGCACGTCGGGACCGACGACCGACCCCCGACCCCAACCCCTGCTGTGCCCCGGGGCTGACCGGCGGGCGGAGCGGGGCGGCAGGGCCGGGGGGCGGCGGAGAGGGCGACGGCGGCAGCGCGTGCGCGGTAACTGCCCCGCCCAGGCGTCGCAGCGGGTGACGTCGCGCGCTGAGCGGCCGTTGGGCAGCGGCCGTTGGGCAGCGGCCGTTGGGCAGCGGCCGTTGGGCAGCGGCCGTTGGGCAGCGGCCGTTGGGCAGCGGCCGTTGGGCAGCGGCCGTTGGGCAGCGGCCGTTGGGCAGCGGCCGTTGGGCAGCGGCCGTTGGGCAGCGGCCGTTGGGCAGCGGCCGTTGGGCAGCGGCCGTTGGGCAGCGGCCGTTGGGCAGCGGCCGTGCCTGAGGGAAGCTGTCTCCTCTCCCCCCCCCAATAAGTGGCATTTTGTCGGGGTGCTGAGAGGCGATTCAGGTCTCCTGTCACTGACCGAAACCTGAAGCAGTGTAGAGGACAAGGAGGGTAGTTCTGAGGTGTGAGGCCGGGCACCGGGCCTCCTAATGCTTCCTTATCGGCTTCTCCCGAGCCCACTTCACATGAGCCTTCCGGGCTCTGTGTTTATGCTAATTTTTAATCAATGCCAGGAGGTGCTAAATCGGGCTCTGCACAAACATCCGATTTAATTACGGTTACGGGATTACATTTTAAAGACAAACATGTAATGCCATCAAAGAATAAAATTGGGTTTATCTGGCTGGATCTCTTTTTTGGAAGAGTGTATTAGCGTTAAAGAGCAATGTTAGTCCTTTGATTAATTTCCTGTTGCCTTTCTCAGAGGGTGTAAGTCTTGTGACCTCTGCATCCCAGTCACCTCTCTTGCCCTTTTTGAACATGGATGTGATCTGTAATTTCTCTTATATGCCAAGATTCATTACAATTAACATTCAGTTTCTTTTGTCAGTTCTTCAGGGATTATACTGCAAACATTTTTTAGATACCCTGTTTTAAAAATGTTTACTAGGTGTTTACCGTCGTTACCGAGACTGAAAAGTATTGTGTTGGTTTTTGTTTTTTTGTTGTTTTTTTTAATAAAGTACCTCTTCCGTAATCTTTCTAAGGATGGAATAGCAGTTTTTACCATTTCTGTCACTTTTATGCTATTACACCCTCTCTAAATACTCATATACCTTGTCAGCATTGCACTGCCTGCTATGCTGTCTTGGATTACTCATGCACTTTCTACAGTCTTGGTTTTTTGTATACTCCAGAACACTTTTCCTATATTTTTGTCTTTCCACATTATTATGTACTGTTTTTAACTTCCGAGTGTTTCCTTCATCCTGCTGCTGAGCCAAAATTGTGTGTCAGCCAAAATTGTCAATTTTGTTAAATATGCAATCATCTAGACTACAGAGTAAGATCATAAGACTTATCATTTACATTTCTGTCTGTATTTTTGATCCATATTTTTCTCAATTTTGTCTTGATGGAGACAGTCTTTCTGAAATGTTTCTCTGTGTGTAGGAGAGTATTTCCCTGGCTGGGACCGCCCTTTTTTGCTTATTTTAATAAAATTGTGATTGCTGGCTCCTAAGTAACCACCACTTACTTGTCCCATTATTAAATTGTTTAAACATTATGAGTTCCAAAATACTTCTTCCGTATAGACTGGAATACCTTCTGTCATTGACTGCAAGTTTTAGGAACTCTGATGAGACACAGCTGCTGGCAATTTCGGGCATTTTCCTCATACAGCATCAAAGTGAGCACACTTTTTGTACACTGGAGGAATAAATAGTTGGATTCTCTGTAGCCATCTCCACTCCTTTCCACTCCTCCTCAATAATGTTAACTGTGACAAGTTACTGTTTCCGCATCTCTAAAATAATGATAGTTTAATATGTACCGTTACCTTCCACACTTTCAAATGTCTTTACTTGTTTCAAAGGACTGTAGCAAAACATTTTCGTATTACAATTTGGTAAATCATCCTGCCTGTGTTAATAGTTATACCAGTTTGATCCCATTTGTCCTCATCAATGAAAATATCCAATTCTACTTGCATGTGACCCATACTCAGAAATTTGACATACAGACTGCTGAAAAACATCTGTTCCTTCAAACTGTTGATTCACCTAAAAAGGGAACCCAACAGTGTGGTTCTGGTTCCATTTTTGTTTTCCAGCAACATTGCCAGCCTGGTGTCTGATTGATTAAAGTTATCATAGAATCATAGAACTGGCTGGGATGGAAGGGACCTCAGAGATCATCAAGTCCAACCCTTGACCACTGCCGCTGTGGTTCCCAGCCCATGGCACTGAGTGCCACATCCAGTCTCTTTTTAAATATCTTCAGGGATGGAGAATCCACCACTTCCCTGGGCAGCCCATTCCAATGTCTGAAAGTTACTCCGCTGAGTTTCAGACCAGAGACATTTTGTGGATTAGGCTGATGGAGGAATTATGGCTGTTCCTAATCAGAGCAAGCTTTCTTTTCCTAGTTAGACATCACAGCTCTGGATAATTGGGAAGGAGTCACATCATAGAGATTTTCTCTTCAGAGACCCAGTGTTGCTGACTACGTTTGGCAGGCATACACATGTGTAACAGTGCACATGGGAAGATCCAGCATGGCTTTTTTTTTGGTGTGAGGGAAGCACACATACATAAACAGCTCAGGATTAGTTCATTCTTCTGCAGTTTTTTCTTTAAGATCTGTTGCTTCTCCTGTCAGCTGTGCAATAAGATGCAGTAATGAAGTAAAGAATGTGTACTCACAATAGCGTATTTTTGTTACTATATCACTGTTATTACTGTAGTTATGAGGAGAATTTCTTGCAAAGCACCCAGCCAGGGTTCACATATTAGCCAGTAAGGCAGTATACAGACACTCTGGAAGAAATATCAAGGTCGCAACAACTCAGCACATCTGCATCTTTTTAGAGGTGGAGCATGATCATTTTGCAACCCACGTAGCCGTAAATGATCTTGTGCAGCTCATCCGAGGGGCTGTGTGTGTCTAGGTTCTGGCAGAGAGTTGAAGCTCACTGGGCAACGTGCTTCACTGCGGAGGACATTGTCCAAATGGCTCTCCAGGAGATGATGCCCACCATGAGAACAGGTTAGACGGGGCAGTCACCTTTCTGGCAGCCTAGCAGTGCTGCAGCAAGCATCCCCGGGAATAGTTACTGTCAGCAGTGCACGGGTGGCTGCACTCCTGTTTTAGTTACTAGTGCTTAACATGCAGGATGATGCACTCCTCGGTATTGTGCTTCTGGGCACAGAAGGTATTTCTTTGCTTCGTTTATGAGTTATCGCCGTGGGGATGTGGCAGGAGTGGGAGACATTTGGGACATTGGGAGTGGGAAGGCATCCCACTCCTTCATCCCTCTGAAGCTCATCCACCTTGCTGCTAGTGCAGAATGATGGGATACTTGTGGAGATGGGGTGTACAAGAGCTAGAGCTCCAGTTCCTGCAGCTGGTGGTATCTAGACTGCTATGCAAAGCCACCTGTCTAATCAGACCGATGTAATGCTATTTATGTAGCACTGTAAGTGTGTGTGTAATCTTTTGGGACATATAAAGTGAACGGTGCCCACTCTGAGGTTTTCACAGTCCAAATTAGATGTGACGTGCTGAGGGATAATAATCACAGGGAATGGAAAGGAGCAGCAGAGGTTGACAGCAGGACCTGTCTTGTGATAAGCTGAATTCTATGGACGTGTTAGGTCCTCCTGAGTGTTTTGGTGTACATAGAGCAGAGTGTTTAGAGTTGTCAGCGATTACTAGAAGAAAATTAGTGGCAGATGGGTGAATAAAAAATGTGAAACCCAAGAAAGGAGTTAAAGGGCAGTGATTTGATGTGGGGCTTGGAGACAACATGGGCATTCACTGCTTTGGGACTGTTGTGAGGAAAAAAATCATGGGAATGAAGAAACATTCATGGAGCACATGCAAAGCAGCAAAAGAAGAGGAAGAGGCCTCATGATAGAGTACAAGGAAGACCTTTTTAGAAAGAGTGGGCAGTAATTTGGTCTGGAATTTTTTGATTTGATCAATAGTGACCTGGAATTATTTACCTAGTCAATTCCTCTTGTGTATGTATTTTAGTTCTAACTGAATGTTGAAGGGCCTTAAGGTAGGATTTTGACAAAACACAGTATTAGAGCCACTGTGAATTTGTTCTGATATGCACAAGAAAATATATACTCAGAAATAAAAAATGATCAGGCTGCCAATTTGCCCATCTGCATTTGGTTATTGACGATAGGAAAGGAGAGTCTGAACTAGTTTCACTTGATCTTGGAAATGAAGCCCTTCAGAATTTCCTGTGTTATGCAGTAATCAACTTTGTTCCTAAGTCTTGTACCTAGAACTATCATCTCATGCTGTAAGGTGATCTCTAACATTTTCTTGTTATAAATTTTGATATGAGGGAAATAAATTGTCTCCATCCAAGTCAGGTAGAAGGAGTATCTGAGCATTTTGTAAAAATGCATCGGCTACGTATGTGTTTAGAATATATTTGTTAGTAATTTTTTTTTATGTGGTCATGATGGATTGGTGAACTTCCATTGAATTTTATTGCTCAGCAATTCAGACAGAGCCATAGAGAAGTGTAGCAGTGAAAATCCCTCAGGAGAGAATGTATTGTATTAAGAGACTGGCAGACTGTGGGTGGGCATCTGAAGTATATTTTGACTTTAAAAGAACGCATCAAACTAGTGCCACGGAGCAGAATCTACAAAGATGCAACTATCAAATACTGCTACTCCAGCTATCTAACACTGGAAACACTTGGGAGGGAGAGGCAGCTTAGAAGAAAAATACAAATTACTTTTCAAAGCCAGTTGGCATCTTCAGCTTATTGCTTTCCCAGCCAGCCGGGCTGTCGAGGCAGCCTTCTCGCCTCCTGGGGAAAGAGAGCAAGTGCTCTCCCTTTCTCTTGTGATGCCCTCACGCTGCTGCCTGAAATGATAGTGACAGTTCTCCAGGAGAACTGTAGCATGGCCATTTTTAATGGCAGTCAACCTGTTAAGTATAGTGGGGGGTGCATGAAGCTGAACAGGGATGGGTGCTGTAGGTTTCCACACATCTACTTGTTTGTCATTTAGACTGACTAATTTGTAGTTCAACAATATGTCAGAATAAATTATTAATAACAGATTTAAATGAAGCACCTAAGACTGAAGAGAAGGAAAATTTCTCAGTGGTAAGATCAAGAGACTGGGAATGAGAATTGTTGAATTTTTTTTTTTTTTTTTTTTCCGTAACTCCATTGCTAACTCACTGTTTGACCTTAGGCAAGTTAGTTAACCTATCTGCTATTTCATCCCTCTGTAAACTGGGGATAATATTGTCTGCTTCAGAAGTGGGTTGTGAGGAATAATTGATTCTTAGAAAATGCTCCAGCTTGCTGTAGAGAAAAACATACTACAGAAGTATTACTGTTACTTTGCCAACAACATGCATATAAAACTTTGAAAGGCAACAGTAACAAAGACACATCTTTCTTGGAAGGAACAAAGTATTTTGGGGGGAGAGAAAAATGGAAAAATCTAAAAATAATGGAGTCATCTGAAAAGAGAAGAAATAATGAAGAAATCTGTCTCACTGCTGGTAAAATATCTTGTTTCTCTTCTACCACTCCTTGCAGAACTCATCTGAAAGGACATCTACCAAGGTTTTAAAATAGGGTGAAACAGCTGTGCATCTCTAACTATTTGACCAAGTGTAAAAATGAAAAGCAAATAAAAATGTTCTAGCGATAAATTTTTCAGGAAGATATAAATCTCCTAAACAGAAAATCCAAGGAGATTGTTTGGGTCTGTTTGAGTTCACATTTCTGTTTCTGTATGCTGAACTCTTGCCAAGAAGCTGTCTTCTATCTTGGAGTTTTGGCACACTTTGATATTGTATATCCCTGTTGACTCTATGGTTCATTCCAATGGAGATTTCCCTCCCTGTTTTCCTGGTCCAGGCCCCTTCTTGTCTTAGGGTATCCCAACCAATGCTGACCACAGGATACAACATCAAGTCTTTGGAGCACTCGAGACAGCCTCTGTCTGACTGCCTCTGTTTGCAGGTGTTCCAAGATCTGGCTACTGTGTCAGTAGCACTCTTTGTAGACTTACAAAGTCTACACTGATCACTGATCAGCCTTTCCCCCTGCTAGAGCTTTTTGGAGGCAGATCCACAGAAACAGCTAATTCTTTGGCTTTAGTTGAAGTTCTTCACTCCAGTCCTGGTGGGTGACATGAGTTGCCGTTTGTTATATCAGGGTAGACCCAGGGTACACACAGCAACCGAGCACAGCACTGGTAACCAGCAGTGCTCTTTGCTTCAGAATTTGGCTGATCTGAGAAACATAATCAATCTTGCATGCATTTCCCAGCCTCAGTTTCTTCAGCCTGTGGGAGTGTTCTTCTGTCCAGTGGGCAGCTTGCAGGAAGTATTCAGGATCCTTCTTGTCACAGCTTGTGCTTGTCCTTTTATCTGCAAGCTTGTTTGTTGTTTTTTTTTTTTTTTCCTCTTTTTTTCACTCTGACCTTGCTTCAGTACCCATACTGAACAAGTTCTGCTCCTTCACATGCTCTCTGGACACCTGTTACCTTTTTCCTGCAAAAAAATATTTCTTCAGATTTTAGGGCTGTGAGTCCTGAGTTCCCTTCTTCCCTCTTTTTGTCCTTGGCAGATTTTGTTCCTTAGGCCATTCCTCTGGAAACAATCAAAAGAATTAGCTTCTTGCAGGCCAGTCTCTTTAACATACTTGTTGGGCAAATAGTGTAGAGTCAAGAAGGCTTCCCAGTGTTTCTTGTTTGGTGGGTGCTTACTTGAGGGCTTTACAGCAAAGGTGAATAAATTAACACCTTCCATGTCACAGTGTTTCTCACTGGAACAACTTCAGTGTATGAGTCATAATGACTGTGTTGTAGCTGACAACATTTTGTTGACTGTTGCTTCCTCAAAGTGGTTGAGGCTCATTCCTCATGGCCACGAGGCCATGTTGTGTTTGGTACTAACACAGTATTCAAAGCAGAGCTAAGTTTGTTGCCATGGTCTTAGAGGTGTCCTCTTGCTGAGCTTCCTGGAGGTGCTGGAGATGCCTTGAAGTGCTCTTCTTCCACTGGTTAAACAGACAAGCAGCCAACTACTACTGAATTTTGAAATCCAGCTGTGTCTAGCCTGGCTAGTAATGGGGCAGTTCAGCTCTGAAGAGGATTTCTGAAAATGGCAGCAAGGGGCTGTGCTTGCAGAACTCAGCTTTCCACAACGTCTTCACAATTGTAGCTGCTGCTACCAGCATGCAAGTCACTGGCAAATGGTCAGCTGCTGTGTGGTGTCTCCAACCATAAATCCTCTTGAATACAGGACTGCAGAGAGCACTCTGTCCCTAAGTCATATAAGCAGGAAGGAACACAAATCAGTGTACTGCATGGAGAATCCAAACAGGCATTTCCCTCAAACATGTGCCTACAGAGTTTGCATCCATTCACTGCGCTGTAAGCATCTACATTTTTACTGTAAAGCACATGGAGATGTCCAGCTTCTGAAAGGTGCGTTGGAGGGGAGGCATCAAGCTATTGATTTCTGTGAATATCTCATTTGGTGTATCAGATTTAGTGGTTTAATATATTGTATTGCAATTTCCAATGAAAAATATAAATGGCATGTGAAACTAACTGCTGTTGTGATTTCAACTCAGTGTTGGCAGAAGAACAGTAATTAGAAAATGAGCACTGGTAGCAATTCTGCTGAAATGTATGGATTTTCTTTCCTCCTCTTACCTTTATTCTTTGTTGAGACTAACAAACCAACGGGAGTTGTGTGGAAACTCGGTCTGCTTCCTTAGCATTCATCTCTTCCTGCTGCACATTTCCCACCTGGAGCTCTAATCCTTTCTTTGTGACCTAATCGATTCCTCAATAAGCATTTGCAATATCACAGTGCTGAAATTTCAGGTGGGGAAATGTATGGCACAAATGAATGAACTCTGAAGAACCAAATACTTTATTTTAATGCAAATATTGTTTGTGATAATAAATGAAGAGCAGTTAATACCTATTTTGTATTAATGGTTTGTTAGTTTATCATTATTAGTAATGATTAATAGTTTATCATCCTAGATGTCATCTGCTTCTACAGAGACATACCATGTGTGTATTTATTTGTATATACTTCCTTTTTTCCTTACTGTAAATTAATCTTCTTTGCTAGAACTTTGCAGCCAAGTGCAAGACATGAGGATTGAAGTCTTACTTGTGAGTCATGTTCCAAAATGGAGGGGTGATTTTAGAGAACATAGTTTTTTATAATCGGGTGCTATTTTTGGTTTTGCTCACTTGTTTTCTTTGCAGTCTCTTCTATGATGATTTCATATGGTCTATGATTTCATATTTTAAGGTAAACTTTGTTCTTCCTTTGTGACTAGAAGTAGTAACAAATTGTATTGGCAGCTGGGAGGCAATCATAGATGTGATACATTCATTGCCACAGAACGTGTTATTAGTGTACAAAGAACATGGCTCTTTCTTTCAGTGGATTAGTTCAAAAAACACTGCTGATAGAACCCATGTCCAGAAATTTCTATGGGAATGAACAACAGGCTCTGAAATCTGCTAGAAGCTTAGGGAAGGTTGTGTGGTCTGACTTGCCACACCAAGCAAACTAAGAGTACTACAGCTGTACCTTCATATAAGACTGCCTATATGAACTAAAGATTGGTGCACTACAGCAAAATCAGAATTATTCAGGCTTTAATGTATTGAAGATGAATGTGTTAGATGTAGCTTTAAGAATAAAAGTCACTTCTTACAAAATATGCTAATTATTGTCAGCTAAGAAGTCTGAGTTTTTGCTCTGTGTCAGTACTCTTTGGCCCTAATATCTTCTCCTCTCTGCCATCCTGGATTCTTCTTGCTATTTCTATAAAAGTCACAAGATCTATGAATTTTAATGAGAAGTAATATCTCCTGTTTTCAGCTGAGCTCAATGATGGTGATGTTGGAGAGCCATCTTCCATGTGTAGCTGGCTTTAGGCAGCAAGTGACCTTGACAGGCAACTCCTGATTCAGAGCAATGTCACCTTCATCACTGCAGCAAGAAATGAGTTTTTCCTGATGCAGGGTTTAAGATAGGAGGCTGGGCTTTATACATCCGAAAGGTAAACTGGGGGAAGCACAGGGGAGCTTGCATGAAACAGTAGTTCTTTTAGCAAGGCATTTGGAAAAACATGTCTGCAGAAGAGAGTTCATGTCCAGCTCAAGGAAGAACAAGCTGTAGAATATGAAGATGTTGACCGCCAATCTGGCAAGACATGGCAGGAGACATGAGAGAGTGGCTGCTGCAATCACAGAGCACATCAGAGTGAAGCTAAATCTTAGCTTGTGAAAACAAGGGCTAGGGTTTATTTTCTGTAGTAGGGAGGTGAATTTGAAAAATCCCTGAGGTCTAAAGATTGTCTGTGTGCTGTGGCTGAGTTGTCTCCTTTCCCAGCAGAACTCCCTCTTTCAATAGTGGCTCACACATGTGCAACTTAGGCCTTTTCTTTTTCTTAAATCTTATCTTGATGCTCCTCTGAAATTGGAAGAGTTTGAGTGTTTGATCAGGACTCAAAAGAGACAGGGAAAAGGCTTAGCTTTCCTGGGTGAGAACTTCAGTGCTCATCTGTGAGCCTGGTACACATTTAGATCCTGCCACCTGGTTGAAAAAGCTAAAACTCATGGCAACAACTCTAAAGGTGGAGCAGTGAGTTCCAAGTTATTCTGCAGCTCATCACAGTGCCTTTAAACATTCAGCCTGTATGGAGGTAGTGCAGGGATAATGTCTTCAGTTGACCAAATTTGCCTACCAGGCCTTGTTTTCAGCAGCTTGTAGCTTGCTAAACTTTAACTATTTGAGCTGACATTTTCCAAGCATGATGTCCATGTTGGGGAGTCTGAGGAAAAGTTTATCATTAACTTTAAAAAAGTTCATCCTTGTTTTGCCTGAGCTTAAAAATATTTTTGGAGATGTTCTGATGAGAAGCAGTTGTTATCATACATAGTTAAAGTGTGCCCACAGTGTAGCCTTCAGTGGCTAACAGTGATGTGCTTTTGACAACTGACAGCTAAATAATAAAGAGTAAGTTATCACAGGAGGAAGCAATTTTAGTGGAAAGGCCCCAGTGATTCTTTTTGTTTTTTTTCTTTTTCTTTGGAAAACAACATCATACTGTGGTTCTTTATAGTTGAGTTTTATCTTTTACCTGTCTCTATGTGAGGAGATTTACTGTTGGCCATTTTTTCAGCTTTATTGAAAAAGATGATATAGGACTACTCACCTACATATCTTCCTGCTTTCTGCCCAGCAATTCATTTTCTTCCTCTCCAAACAAATCTGGTCTTTTGATGCTACACTCCATTCAGCTCCTGACCCCTGATTAATTCTGCTTCAGCTCATGTATGTTTTTCCTGCTCATCACAACTTCAGGTCACTAAATGAAGACTCTAAGAAAACACCAGGATAAAAAAAGTCAATTAATTGCCATTCACTTGGGTCTTGTGTTCATGAAGTAAGATACATGATCAGATCCTACTTTCTACACAAACTTTCTGTTTGTGGTAGATGACAGATGAACTAGAACTCTGCAGTCCTGAGATGGCAGCTGTTTGGTGAAGAGTTTGGAGGCTGTGTAGTGAGCCTAGAAGATGAATACAGGAAAGAAAAATCATGGTCACACAGTTAAGGCTACTGGATTAAAACTGAGAACTGAATTGAACTTGGGTGACTCAGATACATGACATTCTTCCCAGTTGCTGTCTGTGTGGTCCCCATTTTCTGTGTATCCTGTTTCAGTCACCCATTCACTACTTTGCAGAAATATTGCCCTCTGTGTTTACAGCCAAGGTGACAGCGAGCTGTTCTTTCAGGAAGGAAAGTGCTAAGCACTCTGAAAGTTTTGGTTCTAAGCTTCTTTAATTGATCACCCAAAATACACTGACATGGTTGAAAATATTGGCTTTTATCTCTGCTCCTCAACAGGGAGCTGTGAAGATAAATTCACCGGTATTTATAAGAAGAAGAAAAAAACAAGCCTTGAACACTACAATGAGAACACCACTATAGAAAAGCCTGTGAGGAAATTAATCATTTTGTATTCAATGCAGGATCTGGATGCTCTACAGTAAATAGTACACGTGCCATGCCTTGGATGATAAGGATAGGAGAAAATTTGTATAGTGCTCATTAAGTGAGTAACATCCATCTTTTGCACTGAAGAAGGCAGGAGACTCATGGAAACAAAAAATCATGTAATTAAAGATTGTATCATAATGTGTTTGCATGAGAGGTGAATTAATGTTGCACAGGTGATCTTAAAGCTGGCATTCACTAACTTGCCTAACTTTGCAATCCAAATTATTTTTTTTTTCCAGAGAGCAAAACAAATCCCTTTTGGGAGTTGGCATGACAGGGCAGCAGACATCCAGCTAGGTGCTGGTGTGTGCAGCTAGGTACGAGTGTGTGCACTAGATACCAGTGTGTACATAGCTGTTTGCCTAATCTCTCTCTCTCTGTGTATATATGGATAGCTTGTGTTTATGCAGCTGGCTGGTGTTTCCTTCTGAAAATCCTTTATTATTGAAAAAAATAATAAAAGGATCATAAAAACTGGTTTAGATGCCTGGGGTTCAGGTGCAAACTTTTATATGGCATTTTGTGGCCCAGGTCTTCCTTCACAGAGCCTCTGCTTGGTTCTGAGTAACACGAACACCCCAAAATCTGTTTGAATGATGGGTGAAATGTTTGTAGGAGTTAACGTAAAATCTTTCTAAGGGATGTGCAGCATCTTTTATGTCTGTGTTAGTCAAAGGGCTGGCATGCTGTGGATTCACCCACCCGCTATCCAGGGTGCATTGGAAAGATAAAAAAAAATTAGTAGATATAATTTGTTATATCTTTGTTTGGTTTGATTACTGTCTTGTATTTGAAATCCTGTAATTGGAGCAGCAAACTGCCTCCAGGGCCAGTGCTACTCCAAGTAATGCAGCACCAGTACAAGTTCCTTTGGCTTCAGTAGGTGGTTCATTACAAAGAATGAAGGCTGGAGCCCATGAAATTAAACATCTCCTCTTGGGGAAAGAAGCTCACAGAGAGAGAAGGGAAAGAGGGAGGATCATCTCTCCCTGTTGAATAAACCGAGGTAGCAGCACATTACTTGCTCAATCCCCTCCCCCACTAGATGGCACTGAACTCTTTTTCTTTAAAAGAAAAAAAAAATAAAAAGAAAGAAAAAAGAGAAGGGAGAACAAAAATATGGTGGAGGTCATTTTGATGTTAAAAAAAACCAAAACCCCACCAAAAAAACCCCAAAGCCGAAGAAAAGCAAATTGCAACTGGTTTTCCTCAACTCTGCCCTTCCCCCCTTCTAGCCCCACACCCCACCCGTGTGTACCTTGGTACGGGCGCTCTCTGCTTTGGTGTCTGAAGCTTTCGGGGTGGGTGATGGTAGCTGGAGGATGCTAGGGAAAACGGAAAAAATCCTGGGAGGGAATGGAGAGGAGACTGTTCCTATCTGTAAGATAACATCCGTGGTGAGTTCTAGCAGGCAGCGCATGGCTTGTCACAAAGAATTGGCTCTGAACAGACTCAGCCAGCTCCGCTTCTCTGCCCCATGCCTTCAGACATTTTTCCTGTGCACCCATGTGCTTTACCTTTCCCTCTGGATCACTGAAATCATGACCATCAGAAAGGAAAGCCTCAGCTTTCAGTCTCTTGCTAAAACTGCATTTTCAACCCCCAATTCATTTAAGATCCATGAATTACCTCCCTTTGCCAAGATGTCCTTAATTCACTGTAGGGAGTGGTTTCCACGTAGCGTACCAGCGTGTGTGTGAGGTTTTGTATTTTAAATGCCTTTCTCCCATCTTACATTCATTTGAAGATCGACAAGGATGGTTTTTTCCCCGCTGTGGTGAGGTGGGGGGTGGGAGGAAAGGAATTTGATAATGATCTGTTTGCACTGAGAAGGGACTGTCTGTAATCATCCCAGGAAGAGGTAAAGGTTCCTAGCACCTTCAGCAAGCAGTATTCTGCCCTTTCTGAAAAGAAAGGGATAGTGATGATGAGGGAGAGAAATGTTTAATTCTAAGACTTAAAGTGGAGTTCATCTGAAATCCAACACTTTCTACTATATTTCTGTATTTACAGTGGCTTGCAGAAGGATATAGATTGCCATCTGATAAAGCTACAAATGCAAGCAAAAAAAAAAAAAAAAAAAGCATAGAAACTGCTACTGAATGCCTTTTCAAAGAAAAATGTAAAACCTGGAACAGCATTCTAATTTTTGGTTTTCAAACCCATGTTTAAGAATGAGAAGAAGGAACAAGTCTGGCTCCTCCAGGTAGGTAAGTCCCCCTTCCCCAAACTCTCTTATTGTTTTGAAGTGTGATGAAAAATCCCGACTTCTGCTGCATCTACCTGATCAAAAAAATCATGGCTCTTTGGACAGTAATCCTAATGCTTAACTGGAAAAGGAATGTAGGTTTGATACATTACATGAGTGTCCTGTTCCTGCCATCTCTTTGGCCAATATAACAACAAAATCAGCTCTAGAAGCTGTATTCTCCATTCTTCTCTTACCCCTAGTCTTCCAGTTTATACAGAAAACAGTTATGTCTTCCACTTCAGTCTAAATAAAGAATAAATGTAGCAGACTCTTCTGCTTAAATTGAATATCCAACAATTTTATCAGCCAAAGAATATGTTTTATAAAATCAGGCTTGTTGCCTGTTGTCATCCTTCTGCTTGGGACTTGATGCTAAAACCTGACAAAAAAATCTAGGTGCACTCTTATCTCTGTGTGGGTACAATACAAGAAACCTGTTCATTATCTTCTTATAAGAGTCATCAGATTTTAGGCCACAAGCCTCTAAATTTTATCTCTGAACTGACAACAAATATGGCTGCTCTAAGCCCACTATAAAATTTAATTATTTTTATGTACTGACATGTAGTTGCTTGAAAAATCCGGTTATAGAACTGGATCCACTTGTGCATCACTGCTTTTAAAGTGCCACAGATCCTTAAATATTTGCCTTTTTTATAGACAACAAAGGGAAGTTACTGCTAAAAAAATTTAAAACATTGCCTTGTTTCAATAAAAAATTAACTTTATCTGGATCTTTCTGGATACAGTTAATGTTAATAACATAACATTGAAATTTTGCAGTAGTTTCAATGGATGTGAATAATCACAATGTCTATGGTTTGGATGATCGACTTCATGAGTTTTATAATCATGTGAGGGGGTTAGACAATGCAGTACATTTCAAACCAGGAATGGTTAATGGGAGAGATGCCCTTCCATAGCTGGAAAGCTCAGCTGACTTGGGACCTGGTTTTGCCACATGAGATGGAAGAAGATGTCTTGCCTGTTTTCATAATTCAGGTTGGAACCAAAAACTGGTAGCATCCAGATTTTCAGATTTTTTTTTTTTTTTTTTTTTTTTTTTTTTTTTTTTTTTTTTTTTTTTGATGCAGCTGTATTCCACAAGAAAATCCAGGTGTGTATTTCTGAGAAATGAAGAGCTACAATGTCCCACCTCTGCTCTCCCCACTGGATCAAGTAGTTTGTGTAGCTAGGGTTAAAAGCCAGAAAAAACATTCCATTACTATTCTCTCAGGGATGAAGGCTATAATCAACCCAGGGGCTCCACTAAAGGCTATGCTCAGTTTCTATTCAGATAACACAGCATAGGCTTTAGAGGCCAAAAGCTGGCCAGATCCAGTGTGGATGTAGATTTTTGCAGCAGAGGTCTATGGAGAGGAATCAGGCTGTGGACTTTCTGGTGCAATAGGAGTGACCATGTTGTTTGCTGTTCATGCTGTGAAGTCACTGGTGTGTGGGAACCAAATATCAGATAGGGATAACTAAGTTCCTCGTCCAGCTCCCGGATACTGTGGTACTCACAGATCAGGATGTGCCAGGACCCAGAGCTTTTTGATGCAAGGGAAATGGCTGTGTTTATTTCCTTTTTAAATCGTACAGTTCAGAGTTTGGAGGCTTTGGTTTTTAGATCACACAGGAGGTCTTGAATCCAGGGTTTTTTCAAGCTCGGACTCCGCGTTATGTAGTAGGTTGGGATTTTTTGGTGCAGTAAGACATAGCTTGGGTTGTCTCGGATTTGGTTGACACACTGTACGGGCCTTTGACTATGAATGAGCAGGATCCGGTTAATTCCATGTTTTGCATTTTTCCCTCTTAAGAAAGTAAGGCTTCAATATTTCCTGCCTGGGAAGTGGTGCAGTTTATCTTTAAGGAGGCTAGAGAAATAAGAAATGAGTCTCACGTTGCATGGGTGACATCACTGGCTTTTGGCTCAGTGCTCTGTATTCTCTGTCTGTAGGCTTTAGCCAAGGCTGCAGGGCTCGGTGTTTGAACAAGAAAGGATTCCCAGGTGTACAGAAGATTGGATTCGCTCTTATTTGGGTTAAAAACGGTGAAATGAGATTTCTAAAGCTTGGGGACTCCAGCTCGCCTTCTGTTGCACTTGATCTCTACAAGATGGGTGAGTTATTCCCACTAGAGAGAAAGGGAGTGGAAATTTAAGGAGAAAAAAAAAATTATGTCTGAATATATTGCTGCTGATGCTGTGGATACGATTGGTACGAAGCTGCTGAGCTAAAAAACCTCAGCTCCGACGTGGAGATCAGGCCATATGGCAGAGGAATGGTGCAAACCCAAAGCTGTTGACAGCAGTTAAGGGGCTGCTTTCCTCTCCCCGTGTAAGGTGTGTAGCCTCTCCCTCCCCCCCACCCCCCGCCCTCCCCCCTCCGGTTTGTTTTGGTGTGATTTCCCCCGACCTCTCCTCCCCATTCCTCAGCATCCTTTCCGCCAGCCCTAGCCCTGCCTGCCCGCCTTCATCTTGCAGATGGATAACCTGCCGCCGCCTTAGCAGAACTCTGCACGGCACATCCCAGCGCCGGGGACGGAGGAAAGCTTCTCGGATACCAGCATCGGCAGGAGTGTTGGGTGTCTCTGTGTGTCTGGGTACGCCTGGGTGTCTAAGGAGGATGCCGGGCTCGGGGACCGCTCCCGGTGCTGCCTAGCGGGAGGAGCGGGGCCGGGAGCGGGTCCTGACGGGGCTGCGGCTGCCCCCGCCGCCTCTCCCCGGGCCGGGAGCGGGCAGAACCTGCCGTGCTGGCCCCGAAACCTGCCGGGAAAAGGGATCGTGGCCTTTAGGCTGCCCGGATGAGAGCGCAGGCGACAAAAGGAGGCTGGTGAACGGCAAGGTTGGCAGAGAAAAGACGAGGTGTTTTCCCAAGCCAAGATGTCAGTGACTGTCAGCAAAGTCTGCTAAAGGGAGAGCCCTGTGAGTGCCTGCGTTTCCAGCCCCAGCCGGGGAGGTTGGGTTTTAGCCGCGATTTAAAACAGCAGCAGCAGCAGCAGCAACAACAACAGATTGCTCCCTCCCTCTCTCTCCCTCCCCTTCGACCCCGCTTTAAACCCGAGCAAGCGACCGACTGTCCAGACGATGATGCTCACGCTGAGCCACTGCCAAAGAAAAAGGCAAGTCACCCATTCCTGAAACCTGGAGAACCGGCTGCTTGTAAGCAAGAGGTCTCTTAAGCTGTTGAACTTTTCTGTCCTGTGCTGATGCTGTTGTGAGACTGCTGACCTGAAAGCCATCTCTTCTGGATTTCCAAGCTGGCCAGATTGAAAGAGATTAATGGACTGATGAAACAGCCGTAGCTTTCAGGTCTCTTCAGGGAGGGAAATATCCCTTCAGCCACCGTCACTCGGGTGCTTGTGGTGTGGGAAGCAGGACCTCTTTGGATAGGTTGGTTGCTGGCTCACTCCTGTTGGAGGTGGAAGGCTGTGTGTCTCCTCGCCAAGCCTCCTTCTCAGAGAAGAGGCAGATGAGACTCCAGGACTGTCTCCAGGGCAGAACTTTGTAGCTCTCTCAGCATCCCTCCGCAGCGTGGATGTGAGCCACAGGAGTTGGGGATGTTTGAGGCAGCCTCTGCCAAGTGACACCTGGCAGCTGGTCCAGAGGTTTTGCGTGGTCTCACGCTGAAGGGCTTTGCCTGTTGTGAAGATGTCCATGGTGTTTCTGTGAAGCTGAGGTATGGCTGCTGGAAGGTTACTGCTGTATGCTGGCCTCTCTTTAGCTCTGTGTGCCCTGGGCATGCTGGCTGTGGCAATTTGCTCTGACCATTGGTACGAAACTGATGCCAGGAAGCACAGAGAAAGGTGCAAGAGCATCACCACTAAGAGAAATGATCCTGGCTTCATTTATAACTCTAACAACAACCTGCCTCTCAGGGCCAGCAGGTCTAGGTTGGACCGCTGGGAAGGGAAACTCCTCTTGGCAAGAAACAGGAGGCAGATCTTTGCTATGAGTGCAGTCGACGAGTGCAACAGACAGTACAACTCAACCAACATGGGGCTCTGGAGGAAATGCCACCGACAAGGATTTGACCAAGAACTGGAGGAGCTGATTGCCAAAGGTAAGAGCTGTTTTTTACCAAATGAACATGCCAGGCCTTCTTGACCTGAGCAGAGGCTGAGCAGAACCATTTGGGCTCACAGACGGGAGCTGGCATCTCTAGCCAAGCACCTCTCCTTGTGATGTGTGAACTGGGCTGGCTGGGCATTGCTTCCCAAACTGTTGCCAAGGCAGTTTCCCACTGGATCACTGCTGCTGAGGCATGGGGCTTGGGAGCAAAAAGGCAGTGGGGGTAAGAGTAGATACACCCCAGAATGTCTCTTTCATGTCTCTGTCTCTCTAAGCTTAATATAGAATGCCCATCACCATGGTATTATTATTTTCTACATAGAATAAAAATTGTTCATAAAGCAGATTTTTTTTTTTTTTTTTTTTTTTTTTACCGTGATGATTTGGTGATTCCAGGGTAAAATTACCCCAGGCAATTACCCCAGGCAAAGTGCATATTATTTTACTGGAGGATACAGATGTCTGTATTCCATCATTCCCCTATGGAATGCCCCATCAATCCCAAATTACACCATTTACAGTGCTCACATGTAGGCTTTTTCTATCCTCAAATGGAGAGTAAACAAAGAGAAATGCTGAAGACCAAGAGAACACCCAGCTTGCTGTTTACACTGTGCTATGTTTTGGAATATTTTCAGTGTCTCCAAACATTACATGAATATATTAGGGGTGTTAGGAAGGAATAATTTTCTCTTGGGGTGGAGATGAATCTGGTTGCCTGTAGCATTTTTGTGCTATGATTTTCCTGGTATTTTGTTCCATTTCCTTCTTTTTTCTCAGAAGATACTGGTTCAAGGTGATGGTCAGTTTGCTCCAACGTTTCTTTGATCCGAAGTATAGGAAGGGGACCTATGCATAAAACCCAAACATCCTGTCTAGAAAAGATGTATGTTTTTGAAGGATGATGAGGGCTTCATTAAAGGATGACAGCACCTCTGCTACCCACAGCACGGTTACTCCATACAGTAAAATAACATTTGCCTCCCTCAGATGATTCTCCAGTGGTTCATTTCCATATCAGTGAAATCATTGCTTCTTACCCTCCAATCTTTAAAAATACTTGTTTTCTAAGTGTGTTCTCTGTCCCAAACTCCCTGGATAGCCTGCGTTGATTCCCTTTTCTGACATTGCAAGCAGAATTATTGCTTAAAGCTAATTATTCACAAGGGATATACTCGTGTTTCCCCGTGTATACATCTTGTTCTGCGTGTTTTAAAAGTGAGCAGCAGAGGTGAGTAGCAATGTATAGACTTGCACAGAGAAAGTACAAACAGGTGGTGCAGCAGGGAATGTAGATCACTATTTGGAATCCTGTCTGTGTCACTAGCAACCCTTAATGTCTAGTTGATGTTTAACAACCTAGATGAAATGATTTGGTGGCTTCAGTTCCATTTGTAATGGACAAGTGAACATGTCCAAAGCCTGCCAGCATCCTGGCACCTTACTGCTGGTTTCAGTGCCGAGGGAGGGATTCCTCCTCTCTGCTGAAGTGAGGGTGCAGACGTGCTGGGCTGGCTGTGGAGAGCTGGGTTGCTCTGCCATGTGCACTCACTGTGCTCAGGGCATAAACAAAGAAATTCACCTTGACAGTGGTTGAACATGTCACTAGAACTCATGTTTGGGAAATGGAGTTTCAGTTATTAGAGAGATTTTGCATCTTCAAATCAATGAGTGTCATTCTTCTTTCACTGCTTGCCTTGTCCTGGGTGTAGGAATTTCTCCTTTTTTTCTGACAGAAACTGCTGAAATTGCCTGGCACTGGGCAATGAGTAAGGGCAGCTCTGCTAAGTGTTAACCATAGAGAAATGTGGTTAAGTGAAGGAGAAAATAGCCTTCAAACCATCTGGCTGTAATTTGTGTATGTCCATGTGTATGTATGATGAGTGTGTGAATGAGTATGTGTATGTGTGGTGAACTAGCTCTAAATATACAGCATTTGGCTGGTGGTGAGGGATTCCTGGGTTCAGGTACAGTGTGAATTCCTGCACACAATCTCCTGGACATATGTGTTTGCAGATGGCCAGATAGCCACTTCATGGAGTTTCCTCCTCAAGGTCAGAAGTGCAAATTGTGCACACACAGGAGGTACGTGCAAATACCACTCTGTGTGACTCATTACCTTCTTTAAATGTTTTTGGTACACATTTAACAAACTTCATTTTACATTGAGAGAAATGTTAAAGGAGGGAGACTCATAATAATGAACACCAACATAATCATTTTTTTGATGATCTTTTTGGGGTGAGATTTTATCTAAATTTAAACTCTCAGCCATGACAGAGTCACACACGTTAGCACTAATGCTATAGAGGTGTATTCCTTTGGCACCTTGGTAATAAAACAAAGAAAAGCAAGTATAATGGCAATTCAAGAAAATAAAGTGTTTGACTTGCTCAGAAATAAAAATGGACATATTACAGGATTGCTTGTCCACTTTATGTTTTGTTAGATGAATGAGAACTAATTTGTTTGATACTAATACTCTTCCCTTACAAAAAAGTAATGTAGAATGCTTATCTGATAAAAATCCTTGTGTGCTGGAAGCTCTGTATTAGAAAGAGACAGCTTTACATGGGTAGTCAACCAGTGTTCCTGTCCCACCCAAGGCCATCTACTAAACTGCTTTCTTTACAATCCTCAGCTATGTGATGAAAGTGGAATGAGCACATTTGCTGGTGCTGTCCACTGTTGAGAACAGCTATGAGTTCAAAATGAAGCAGGAATTCTAGGTTCAACCTAGAAAGCAACCTGACAGCACCACCTTGCTTTTCTTGTTTTTCTTCCATGGCAGATGCTCATCTGGAATTAGAGGTTCTAGGGGTATGTGCCTGGGCAAAGCAGGCCTTTTGCAGATGTGGAAAGCTTCAGTTGTTCTCTGCGTGTAGTAATCAAATACCCTGATTGGGGTAGATATTCCTGCACAGATGAAATTTCTCTCTGTATAAAATTTGAGCCCCAGGGCAAATACCATATAAAAGAGGATGTTATTGGTACACTGCCTTTTACTCTTTCCTCTGCCAGCTGTTAATTCAATCTAGCTCACCTCTCCCGGAGATGAACAAACTAATGCAGGTTCTGGCCCTAAATATTGTGTGTAATGCTATATGTAACTGAATGTAAATGCTATTAAGGATTGGTGCTTTGGTTTGAGCTTTTTTTTAAATTTATTTTTTTCCCAACTGTACAGGGTCTTAACTGAGACATTTGTTTTGAGACAAATCCTACATTATTCCTTAGGCAAAACTTCTAGCACTGAGAATAGTAGGTTTGTCTATCAAAGGGTAACAAAAAATGGTCATTAAATGCCTAGCTAGCTTTGCAAATACCCTGAAGTTATTCTGCTTATGAACTCTCCTGAAATAAATATAAGCTGTAGGCAATGCCTTGTGGCAGGATCAGACCCTATGGTACTCAGTAGTATTCTTATTCCAGTGGTTTTAAAAAACAGTCCTGTTTCTGAAGATTCTGGATCACTTCTGTAATTCTAGTCTATATTTATTACTGTTACTTTATGGCAAATAAAACCTTTATGTTGTATTTGACTATTTGTTACTTCAGATTCCTTATGGATACATATAAGAGACACTAATGCATATATAAAATAGTTGGACCTATTTATATGTCTCCTATCACTTTTTTTTATGTTCCCACAGAAGCCAGATTCATATTTCAAAATAATACAATTCGATAAATAGGCAATGAATTAAAACTCAGGGAGAGTCGGGCAGATGTCAGAGCCCAAAATCCTGAAGAATATTCTAAAGCTGCATCAAAATGAAGCACTTAATTTGTTCTCCATATCATCATGAATGAAAAAAATCAAACAAGAGAAATTACGGTCAATAAAGAAAGTTTTAGAGGTGAACATGCAAACCCAAGTCCCAGTCTTGCTAAGTTACCTGAATAATCTGTATTCCTGTGAACGGGGTATATGGACTGAGGGAAAGCATTCTTGTAAAGAAGGACCAACCAAAAAAGAAAGAGTTTACAAAGCTGGTCCTCTGATTCTGCTTTCACAGTTGGTCAAGTCATCTAGAATTTTGGGACTAGAGTTTTACTCCTGATACCTAAAGCCTTGCATAGTCAGGGAACGCTGGGCTCTGGGCTTGTTGAGCACAATAATCTAAGTTTCTTCTGATTCTTAGGTGTCTGTCCAGTCTCAGTAAATTAAATAGCCCTGCTGCTTAAGACCCTTTTAAATATAGTATTCCCTGTATCCTGCTAGATCCAGTGTTTACCTGTTAACCACTGAGCTTCTAGCAAAAGTACCATTCTCTCACCTTACTCAAAATCCCAGTGAACTGACCACTGCCACCACTGAGCAAGCAGAGATCTGAAATACAGGTATGTGTCCATTAGAGTCCAGAGGAAGGCAAAGTCTGTGTCCTGCTTTGGCAACCTCCAGCTCACTATTCCTTATATGTGACCCAGAAAACAATCTGGAAGCCACAGAGTTTGCGTCTTATGGCAATGTTGTTCAGGACCTTTCCTGCACTAGTCAGAGGAAACTAGAGAGGAAAAAAAGGAATTACATCATTTAATTACAAAGGTACAATGAAGTAGATGAAGAAGTCACACAATAACCAGACACTATTCCATTTAGACAATTACTGCTCAGAGGACCTTTCATCTTGCTTTTGGAAGGCTGCCAGTTAAACCTGTATGGATGGGGCTCTGCTGCCTGCCATTGGAATCCAATTCTACTTAAAAAAAAAAAATAATTCACAGTGACCTTATTATTTCAGTTCCCCTTTTACCTTCCCTCTTCACCCAAGGTCAGTGGAAGTCACAGTAAACACTATTTTTAAAACAGTTTATTGTGAGTAGATTTAACCCATTGGAAAAAAAAAAAAGCAAGTAGTTCCTGTGCGGCCTACCTCAACCCCAAATAATATGCAGGATTTCTGGAATGAAAACATTTCCTGTTTTGTTTGTCAGATGCATGGCACAACTGAGAAAGAAAGGCTTAATAGGACTGCTCTGGCCGTCACTAGGTATTATTTATACACAGTTGGAAAAGCCTGAAAAAAGGCTACTTGCAGCTATCTTTAGAAGTAAAGAGATTTATTTCCATAAAACTACTTCCAATACCTTTCCATGCAGTAGATTTGACTTTTAAAATGCGATGGTTTTGCTGGGTAAATTAGGACAGCCATTTTTCGTGTTTCTCTTATACATTAAAGAATCCAAAAGCTTTGTTTAAAATGTATGTTTGAAACCCAACTGTTCTCCAAATGCACTCAATATAAAAAGGACTTTATTGAAGACTTGATTCTGATCCTAGTGAAGTCAATAGTAATGTTTTATTGAACGTGGTGATGCAGCAAATTCAGGCCTTTATTGTTTCCTCTGAGGTTAAAATTGTCCCTGGTTAGAAAGGCCAATGCAAGATCTGTGGAGTAGAGTTCTGTTGGAGGGATGCAGTGAAATTTAAATAGCAGGCAAATTTTGAGTTGAAACTAAGGCTAACCAGGTATTTAGCCTTTACCTTTTTCGATGCTGTAATTGCTCTTAGTCTATTGATGTAGATTAGAAGTCAAATAACTGCATGTTTCTAAGATACAGCAAAGACATCCACTTGTTCAGAGCTTCTCTGAAATCATTTAATGGATGAAATCACTGGAGCTTCATGCATGTGAATTCGAGAAGGATTTGGCCCATCATATTTTAAATAAGCAATTTTAATATTTTAATTGCATCAAACTTAAATAGCGATTCATTAAAAAGTATCTTTACCACAAGTAATGAGAACCTGACACATCTGAGATAATTAGTTTGATAATATACATCTGCTAAAAATACTTAGAACATATATGTAACTGAACAGTGCTGCAACTGCCTTTAATTATGCTGTTTTAAAGGGCAAATTTCAATCAAGCTGTTGGCTTTCAAGCAAAAATGCCGGTGAGTACAAATGGAAATTTTGCCTGAGTAAAAGTGACAGGATCATGCCCTTCTCAAGAGAAACCGATATTTGCAGAGTTGCCTGCAGGACTGTATGTTTTATTTCTGTTCATTCAATTGAGCATTCAAATCCTTTTGAGAAATCTCAGCATTTTTATCCTCGCTCCTTAAAAACTTCTTTAAATTATGGAGGAAAGATTTAATGTCAGTGCAGATGTGTTCTGTTTACTGTGAACATAAAAATACAAAAGATTATTTCACTTAAATTGGGATGAAACAATCTGAACTATTTTGTCAACTTTAGCAATAAAAATCCATATTAATATTTCTTTTATTCATTAAAAAAGTCTTTTTGTGCGCTCAGAATAACTTCAAGAGTGGAATGGCTTCATTAACCATTGCAGAGCCAGTAAATGAGGAAGAAGAATTTATGTTTTGTAGGTTCTGCAAAAATAATGACAATCATTTATAATGTAAGTTGCTTAATGGCTCATTGCTAACAAAGTGTTGCTGGAACACTTGAGTACATGTTCACTTCTTTATGAGCAAAAGAAAAAACCCAAGATGGTTTTTCTTACATTTTAAAGGTATAAATAAATGAAGAATGTGGATTCTGGAATGCAAGTGCCCTTAACAGACCATTCAGAACAGAATCCACTTAGAAGAGAAGAATGTAAACCAACATATTTTCTCTGCAGGAGAGAAATCAGACTGTAAAATGGAAATTTCCCCATTTTCTTTCTCATAAAACCTAATTCTTCCACAAATAAATATTCAGAACTGCCCAGCTGAGCCTGCTGAAATCATAATGCTTTGCAGATAATGACCAAAATAAATGGAAGGTAGTACTGAAGTTAGGGCAGGGTTTACAAAGCCAGGATTCAGTCCAAGCTCTGCCACAGCCTTCCTTCATGACCTGAGGCAAGAGACTTAATCTCTCATACCTCAGCTCAGTACCAGTATAATAGGGATTTCATTCATTATTATTAATGCCAGTTAGAGTTCTACCATAGGATTTATGATCCTTAGCCATGGATCAGAAAACACGGATCAGAAAAATGTCACCATCCTTCTGACAGGTTGCTGCACTTTAAATATTGGAGAGTAATGCGGCTTTATGAGAGGGTACAAGGAGACAACAAGGTAATTATATTCAACGTGACTGGTGGTGGTCTGAAAACTCTGGCAGGGGAACCACATTTCTGTAAGCACCACGAAATGTGGGATTCCTACAAGAGTTGTAAAGAAGGATAATGAATCAGAGGTTCAGATGTTTACCAAGATGGTCTTCTAAAGACTGACGGATGGCGCCAGAAAAAACATGGGTCATGTCTTCTTGAAAAATTAATGAGTAGGTAGGTGATGGGGACTGACCTCTTCGGTTGGCTGTAGGAAGAAGTTGACATTTCCTTAATGAAGACAAGTAGATTACACTAATGAGGTGGATATTAACACATCTGCGAGGAGAAATGACGTGGTAAGAGTGATGCGTTAGAAAAATTATATTCCTAGCAGCATCCTGAATGGAGACATCGAGGGCAAGATCACATTTGTAAAGGTCAGAAAAAGAAATATTGTAGTAATAAAGGTATCAGATAATGAGAGCCTAGATGGAAAAAGAATATGCAAACCTTAGACATCCCCTGGATCTATTGATGTAGTGAGACACATGAGATGATTGTTCCAATTGTTGACTAAGAACAAGAAGGAAAGTAAGTGTTGGCTGTGATGTGACCAAGAGAGGAGCTGGTGGGGGAACTCCAGGTGGCATTTGTATCTGGCATCTTCAGAGCAGCTGGTGATTAAAGGGAGGAGAGAAAATGACACAATGTTTAGAGAGGAAGATAAATGTTTTAAGAGGAAAGAATTTTTTAAGATGAGAATATTTTAATAGTGAAGAAATGGAAAGGTAATTGCATTATGAGTGTAAAGTGACAAGAGGGGTTTGAGAGGTCGAGGAGGATAGAGAACGAGAGGACGAGAACTGCCATAAAGTAGGGAGGAGTATAGGATAAGACTGGCCTGATGGCAAATGAAAGAAATGAAGGAAGAGAGCTGCACAGGAGTTTTTTTTATCTGTGGGAGAGGAGGCTGAGAAAGGAGTTGTAAGAGAGCAGGAAATAATAAGGAAAAAGGAAAAGCTACTGGAGGAGGAAGATCATAGTTTGTAATTTTTTTCTCGTGGAAGAACTGGGTGAAATCCTGAAGGGGGGGCTGGAGGAGGCAGAAAGGTCTGAATAATGAGCCAAATGTGAGAAAGACAAATGTATGACTGTAGGACTGAGATTTAACTGAGATGAGCTGGAGTAGGAAGTCTAGGAAATGAGCAGAACTGAATGGGTTTAGAGAGGAGAAGTTTAGCCAGGCATCAAGGTTCCCTTTAGAAATTCTGTGCTCTGTGAGACATAGCAGAGAGCATCAGATACAGCTCAGCTGGGATTTGGGATGGCAAGGCAGGAGCAGGTAGGGGGAAGCAGAGGAAAAGGTTTATGAATTAAAGTGCAGCATGGATAACATCAGCAGGCAGAGAAAGGAAAGAAATGATAAAGAGAGTGATAAAGGACTGAGAGTAGGCAAGAATTCCTTAATATTGATGATTTGAGGTGACAGAAGGGCTAAGCAAGCTTAATGTGAAGGTGCTGGCTGATGGTTGTTGCAGAAAGACATTTCAAATGAAGCTTTTTAAAAGTATTTCTAGACTTTCTAACGGGACAAAACGATTGCACTAATTTCACTGGGTAGCAAAGGCTATTTGAAAAGATTTTTCTGCTTATATATGAATGTATGATGGTTGTTTCTATGTCTCCATTATTCAGTATATATCTTGAATATGCAAAAAAGCCTTTATAATTTAGAAAGTTTTTCTTTCTGCCCAGTGGTTATTTAATGACATAAATATTATAACAGAAACAAACAAACTAAAGAAAAGACCACAATTCTTCTATTACATGCTTAAGGTGTAAATTAAGATCACTAATGTGACTTAGAAGGGGTGATGCTAATTTATGGTACCTGATGATCCAATTGCATTGCTCTGTCTTAGGTGCTTCCCATTGAGACAGTATCTGAGTATTGTACTTCTTCATCTTTAACCATAAAGGATTTCTGAAGAGTGTAATTATTCCTGTCTTACACAGAGGACAGCTGTCTAGCAATGCAGCCATCCTGCAGGGAAAAGTTCATGTTGGAAAGAAATTTTTGGTGGTAGTCCCCGTCTTCCTAACTGCATGAGCTGGTGTTTTGTGTTAAATTTTATCCATTTTCTCTTCAACATCCCTAAAGATTATCCAGTTCTGCTCACATGGTATTCCATGATAGCTAAAGAGATAGTAAGGTAGGTTACACTGATCAGAGAGACAAAGGAGACAGTTAACAGGAAAAAGGGGAGTAGAAAAATTCACATAACTTAATGGACTCAAATTGGGAAGTTGGATAATTTCCATCTCAGACTTCTGAAAGGTGTGATATGTGACTTTGCAAGTCCAGTAAAAAGGATTTTCAATAAATCTGTCTAATTAGGATGGTACATTAGGAATGAAAAATAGCAAATCTATACTTAAAGAAAGGAGAAAAAGTTGTCTGGGCCACAGTGGACCTTTTAGTTTGATCATAATAATACCAAGCAGAGTTTAAAGTAAGTTCTAAAGGAAAGATTAATTAAATGCACAGGGGTAATGAAATAAACATAGAACATATGTTTTTCTATTTGAAGTATGCTAAACTACCCTGATATATATTGCTAGGAAGGTAACTGAGTTTTGAGACAAGGAAATGTCTTAGACCTAAGTTACCATGATTTTGGTACAGGATTTTTTACAATGTTAAAGTAATTAATGCACAATTTATGGTGTGTTTAAAAAACTGACTAAAGAAAAGCAAAAAGTGCTGAGGAAGGGAGTATCAAGATGAAGGTCAACAGTAGAGTTCCTGAAGTAGGGAACCACCTTATTCAATAAGGTAATAATGGTATTGGAGAGGGGTCTGTAAAAGGGGAGGTGACAGCTCTCATTGAGCTGAACACAGAGGAGTGAGCTTAAGGCATTTGCTGCTGCTGCAGGAATGAGACATTGGCAAGAGAAAGAAGGCCTGGAATATTATAAGGGATGATGCTGAGGACTTGGTGGTAGGAAAAAGGTGAAATTTCTTTTCAATGTAGAATGAATATTTTGGTCCTGAAAGAGATCTTGACATTTTATTTACCCTCTCTGGTGCACACTGGAATTCTGGTCCTCCACACATCCCATCTATAGAAAGATTGTAGCTCAGACAGCTTCCTCCACGTCCAGCTTCCTCCATGTTCACGTACTGTAGCAGGTTTCCTTTTGAAGTAGGAAAAGTGTATACTTGACTTTCACCCCACCTGTAGTCTGCAGAGCAAATCTCAGCAAGGAGAGGCACAAAGGGCTTCACAAGCGTGAACCTATCTTCAAGTGCAGAGAGACAGTGGCAACTCCTGACAGAAAGTCAGATCTGATTGATGGAGCTGAGCAGATACTTCAACCTGGAAAATGTTAAAGTTGTGGGCAAGGTGTTAATTGAGCCTTCTCCGTTACAATCTTTCCTATTTTTGTCAGCCACTTCTGAGAAAGATGGACATGGACTGAAGCAGATCCACAGTGGGGTTACAAGTGTGAGGAGAGAAACTGAAAATCTATTTTAGAAATACAATTTTTATCCAGAGGAATTGGAGTTAAACACAGGAGAGGAGGAAGATGTGTTTCTTTCACGGCCCTCACTTGTGTGTGAGTGAGGGCCATGAATACATGTAGGCTGGAAGCTGTGCTGAAGTGGGGCTCCAGGAGGAGTGATGAGGGCACAGCACTTGTAACAGGTTTTAAGGATGAAGATGGATATATTTAGTAAGAGAGATTATATGATATACTTGCCTACTATGCCAGAAAAATGAACACTGTCCTTTCTATTGCCGTGTCCTTGTGAAACATGCCATAGGACTGGGAAGGATTAATTTATTATTACTATTAATCCCTTTTTCTTCCCCCAAGGAAAAGCATATTCAGCTCTGTATCAAGCAGGACCTGATGGAAGGAGTGTTTGTCACCAAGCTGTCTGATACCAGCTGCAGGTGTCTGGTGAGAGGGAAGGGACCTAAGACAAATCCAGCTGCACCATCCCAGCTGCTTTGTCTCTTTCACCTAGATCTGAACTGCACTTTATTTCTTTCCTGTGACACTTCAGTCATCCAGGAAGGACTGGGGATGAGGACCGTGTGCGCTTAATGCACATTTTACATATCTTTCCCTTAGATAATGCAGTTAATAGGGTCTTTGTTTCCTGGCTCCTTCGTCTCCTTTCATTTCATATTGCCTTAGCATGACGACAGCAGAAGCCTGGTAAATTCTCAACTATTTGTATTCATCAGCCAGGAGAATGTAGAGCCTTCAACTTCCTCCTTAAAATAGTTTATATAAAATAAAAGAAAATTTCCGTGCTATATTTAAACATTTGGGATGGCTGGCAGCAACGGAATTAAACTCTTATTTGCACATATTTAAATTACCATGAGATGTGTATTTAAGCTCACAAAATGTTCAGCCATTTGGCTGGTGGTGCTTGTTGAGTTTCCTTATAGCAGGAAGGATTTTGTCACAGGACCCACAAGTTTACAAGGGCTGAAGGCACCCACTCCTGGGATTTCTTAATTTGTTTGTGCAGCACCAGACCACAATTCTCCCAAGAGTTATCTTACAGGAAACAAAAAGTCTCCACAGCAGTCAAGGTAGGAAAGGATCATGTGGGATAGCCTTTTAGGCTATAATTCAGCTTCCAGAAAAGGTTGAGTTAGGGCTTCATCAGTCTGTATAGGGCAACACAAGCTGGGATGCTCTGCCTGTCTGGGTGTTCAGAAAACCTTGTCTGAGGTGCTGGGTAGCAATGTTGCCTTCTGTGGTTCTGGAAGAAAATGTTACCCAGCTCTGCACCTGAGCACCTGGAGAAGAAGGGTTGTATCTAGGGTGGACCAGAGAAGGCATTTCTGTTTTCTGCTTTGGATGAGCAATGACAACAATCTTATGAAGAGCAGCCCCCTTTTTGCTCCAGGTGAACTGGAAAGGGTGGTGACACAGACCAAAGGAAGGAGACTTGAGGTGTTTGGTGCTTCCTCTATGGGCATGTCACATATCAGCTGGATGTGAGGTCCTCTGCTTGCATGCTGACCTGTGTGAATGTGACACAGCTGCTTTTTAGGAGTCATGTGTCTGGGGCAGAGGAATGCTGTGCTAAGCCAGTCTATACTGTGAGGGTTTGGAACAAGGGTTGAGCTACACAGTTTTCTGTGCTCATTTATGTAGACTTGAGCCATCTGTCCTTTTGTCCTATGAAATAATCTTTCATATCGAAGAGGAAAGAGGAATCCTTCCTACCTGGCATCCTGAGGAGACTTCAGTTTTCAAATGCTATTCCTTGTCTTTCATTGATCCTGGTGAGGAACTGGGAGAGGTAGCCACAGACTGACAGAGGTGGCAACAGAGTTATGGGGACAGAAGAATGATAATACTGTCTCATACTAACCACTCCATAAGGTCCTCTGCTTTCTAGTGATGAAGTGGCTGCATATGGGCTTGTGCAGCACCTCAGCCTCAAGATGGCCTTGGAAACTTCTGTTTGGGGTAAACATGAGGACTTGTTTCAAATCTGCAAAAGAGAGTTTAAACGGGAGTTTTCATGGGGAAAAGTGGGGCTATTTGTTTAAGTGCCTTTGAGGGAGAGAGGCTACTTGAATGATTGGAGGTAGAAGAGGTGTATGTAAGGTTTGGCCTCACACTAACAGTAATGGCACTATATGGATGGCTTCTTCCTTCTCCCAAGCCCTTCCCTGCTGTTAGGAATCCTGTCCTTTCCTTATGGGTGTTTTTCTTACTGGTGTTTCCTGCATTCTGTGCCACACCAGAACTGGTGGCACATCTTTCCCCCTCTCATTCATCAGTTACTTTTAGCATCTTGCTTGTGACAGGGCGACTAATTGCATGGTCAGTGTCCTCAAATGAAGAAAAAGCATCAGGAGCAGATGAACTCTTTAGCACCAAACTCTTATTTCCTGTGCTTGCCTCTAAGAGTAGAAGTACAAGGAGTGAGGAAGGGAAAAGAGATAGGATTTCTTTTAGCAGAAAGTTGCTTGCAGTGTTGAGGCATGGGCAAGTCTTCAGGCTCAAGGTCTGCTTTGCCTGCCGCAAGCCTTCAAACCAAGGGATTGTAGCATCCATTTGGTAGGTTACAGTACTTCAACCAGGGTGTAGTTTTTGGCAGTGGCACTAGGATGACTGGAAGGATATGTCTTTGTTAAAGATTCTCCTCCTTTTGAATGTAGTTTATGACATTTTGTTAGTTCTTGGACCTTCATTTTGAGATGACCTTCACTTGATTGCTGTGGTGAGGTGGTTCTGTTGTATCTGTCAGGTAGATAATGAAGTTGTTTGAATGCTCATCTTGGACACTTGAGTTAGGTATTCAAATATCTTCTTTGGGGACCAAGACTTTTCAGGCTGCTTGTGATATTGTTTCAATGCTTGTCTTTAGTGTCCATGTTTTGAGGTGAGATCCAACTGTTCAGCTTGCAGAGGGTGCAAGTTATTCCATTTCTGTCCATCCTCGTGTCAATTTACACCAGGGTAGGCCTTTGTTGTAACATTTAGGGATCAGATATAAGTGCTTCTTCTTAATTCAATACTTTCTTTCCAGGATTTCAATCTGTGATAAAATGCCAGTTTGAACTTCGCCTCTCCTTCAGAGCAAGAGAGAATAATTCTGCATGGTGTTAGTAGAGGCCACAGAAACTTTCTGGTACCTTTAGTGGATCTTATTTTATGGATGGGTGGTAGTCCTTGAACTTGTCTCATGCATCTTGGACCCTGTCAGTGTGACAGTGTATTAAGCAGGGCCACCAGGGTCTGCAGTCTGGGCAGCCTACATGATACAATGTCACAGCCTTAGCATTTATCATAGAATCTGCCCCTTAAGGCAGGTCAGTGCTCCTGAGTGCTGCTTTTGTTTGAGAAAGTTTTGCTATCCATCACAGTTATGACAATGACCTTCAAAGCTAACGCCACAGTTTAGGAATCTAGTACATAGATATTTGAACTAGAAGGTAGAGGGCACATCTGAAAAACTGGATATGGCTGGAGGCAACAGGTCAAGAGCACTCTCAATAGTCATTAACATCTTCTTTTACCATTAGCTGTTCCTTTCCAAAGCCTAATATTAATTATTTTTCTCTTGTTTCAAAGGGCCTGGGAGTTGAGAAGTGACTCCTCTGACATTTCAGTATATTGCTGTAAAGAATATGGAGAAAGTTTTCACATGAAACATGCAAGAGCCAGATTTTACCCATCACAGGTGCCAACCTGGTTTCAAAGGATTTAAGAAGGCATATTGTCTGCTATGCTGCTTGTTTGATATTCTTCTATTGATATATGTTATCTCTGTAGCTTTTTTATCTGCTAATTAATGTATGGCTGTATACACTGGTCTTTCATCTGTGTTTGAGTTTTATGCCAGACACAATACTTTGTTTATTCATTATTGTTATGGTGCTACTTAAAGGTTTAGGAAGGTAAGACAGAGGTACATTTTAGCTCTCACAGCTGTAGAGGGAACTTTTTTGAAATGAAGCAAGGGAAAGCAAAGGTGGAGTGAGTACACGAGCACTCAGCCTGAAAAAAATGACTTGGCATGGTGATCATCAGAGTCTGCCATTCATCTCACTGGAGCATCGTGTTTCAAGACAGAAGATGACTACTGAACTTCAGTGATAAAGGGAAGGTCATCATGAGGATGAAGCCATTGGAACTGAAAGCTTGGAGATGTGGAGAAAAGTAAATGGAGACAAAATTAGTGGAGACTTAGACGAAGATTGAAGGGGAAAAGGAGAATGGAAGCACCAGTAAGCAGAGGCAGCAGTGGCTAGAAGGGGAGCAAGTCTTGTTGAGTATGAAGCCCAGGACTTGGCCTTGAGCACATTTTGAAATTATATCAGGTACACAAAGACCATGTTTCCCTTTTGATGATCAACAAACTCTTGTACTGACACTGTGTTTGGGGAAGGTGTGGGGAGACCCTGAACTCCAATCCTTCCTGTGAACCGCACTCACTGTGAGATTTTTCTGCCAGGGATGCATTTGGGTCCTCACTGCAGTATGGGCAGGACAAGGGCAAATCTGTGACCCACCTTGTGAATCTTGAGATGGTAATTTCACCTGCCATTTAGGTCTGTGAAGAGCCTCCGTGGGGGCAGGTCTTCCAGCAGAGCAGTTTTGATCAACTTTTCCTCCAGAAACTGAATCAGGAGCCAGAGTCCTCTGGAAAGCCCTGCATATAAATATCTTGTTTAGTTAGTCTAATAAAGGTATTACTATCAGTGCTGCTTGGAGGATTTATTGGGGGATTTCACTAAGACAGTGTTAGCAGTGGAATTATAGTCATTCTTTAGTAAGACCTTGTCAATGCGAGAGAATATAACGTTGATCCAATCAGAGATATTTTACAGGATCAATGTAATATTCCTTTGCATAATCACAACCAAAGGATTATGGGCCTGTGCTGGGAGTGACTCACTTAGCAGATCACAGCCTGATTGTTTTAAATGGTGAAGTACAGCCAGATTTTAAAAGTGTGCATAAATACCCCTGTATGTTAAATAAACCAGGGCTCCTTTGGACCACTGGCATTATTTTCAATCTATTGCTTTTAAACAATATTTTGTGATACATACATTTTTTATAGCTGAGCCATACTGAAGCATCTTGGTATGACCTTGAGACAATTCCCTCTTCAATCCAGGAAGCCAATGTACATGAAACAGGAGAGGAGGCCCCGAGGCGGGCAGGGAGGAGGAGAAGACAAATCAATATACAACACGAGCCTTATAGCCCAAACACCATAAGGGACCCTGAATAAGTTTGTCTAATTGAGCTTTTGGATAACGCAGCAATTCCTCCAAAGGAAAATGAGAGTTGCAGCTGACAGTGAATTCAGGAGGCTGAAGAGTGTACTGTGGTATGCTGGGAATAATTTGTAATACAACAAGACCTCAATATTGGTTACACTGCTGTCTGCATTTTTCAGGGTCTCATTACTGCTCTGTTGCTTTAATGACAGCTTTGTCATGCATTGTGGAGGCCCTAAATCCCTCCACTGACTGCATTTACTGAGATATTCCCCCCAGTTTTAGTAAGGCTGCTTCTGCTGAGGAAGAGGAGAAGTATGTTTGATGGCTTCACCACAATATGACTGAGTGGTTCCTTTGGATTTGCACATACATCTCAGGGAACGATGGAAAAGGGAAACGGTGGCTGAGGCACAGAGCAATGGCTCAGCTCACTGATAATATCAAGGGCCATTCAAACTCCAATCTTGTGGTTTCAGATGACTTCAGCTGCAGGGCTGCAAAAGTTATTTGGGGAAGAAAAAACAGCTATTACAAGTGACATTTAAAACTAGATGGGACACAGCTCTTGTGAAAATACAGCAGGGATCAGCTTGTTTCCATCAGGGGTGAGGACAGCCTGCTGGAATTTACCCCTTCAAATGAGTTCAGGCTGGGGGAAAGACCTCCAGGAGATTGTGGTCCCCATGGCTTTGCCTTGCACCAAGAAGCAAAGGAAGGGAGAGAGGAGGCAGGGGCAGGGTTACCACACTCTCAGCAATGCAGGCAGGTCTCCTGGTGGCATCAGCACCTGCCAGGGTGACATTATTGCCTTCACCTGTGGAGGCCTCATGTTTGGCCATGGCTGGGAGGCGATTCACTGGAGGAAGAGACTGATTTGATGGCTCCCCTTTGCCTGAAGCCTCCTGCTCTCTGTGGCATGTGGTGGGGAAGTAGCTGCATATCCTCTCGTTTAGTGGACTGCAAGCCCTTGCAATGCTACCCCAGTGCAGGCTCTTGCTACCCATGGGAAAGCTGCTCCTGCTTTGCTGATGGCTGCTTCCAAGGGACCTGTGCGACTGTGTGTAAGCCCTGGGATGTTGCCATGGCTCTGGCACCATGGGTGGCACCAACATGACAGGACAGGTTCAGATTGCCAAAATCATTAAGAGGGTGTAATCATGGTGCCTTATTTTTTCCCTTGCCTACCTGGAATAATCAGCAGCCAGATTGCTTCTTCAAAATGCAGCACTGAGAATTAATCTGTTAGCAATCATTTACTGTATCAGCTCTGGCCACCACAGCTCTTGGACATATTTATATCTGTGCAATTCATGGATGCAATTGTCTGTCAGTTGTTTTGCTGGTGAGTCTGTAGAAAATCTATCTTAAAAAAAGGTTAGGGGGTTCTGACTTGAACCTAGGCAAGCATGAAAAATCAGAATAAATCCACCGTGATAGTTTGTTCTTCATTGTGTAAGTTTAGGATGGCCCCATATCTGGGATTTTCACTCTTGACTCTTGGCATCTTAGCTATGGTGAACCCTCTCAGATCACAGATAGTTCTGGTCTGTGCATGTTTCCACGTTAGTGGATCCATAGCCATATAAGCATTCTAGTGTAATTTGCATTTTAAAGTAGTCTTAAACAAGCTCTTCTGTCTGCAGCTGGGCTTTGAGAGGATCATGTTCCCTGGAGTTAGCCAAGGGCAATGTACTGAAGATCACACATAGATTTTACTCTCAAGCAAAACTGCTTTAAAGTCCAGGGGAGCAAAGTCAGTCTTGCTGAGGTGGGAACCAAACATGTCTGTGACTTCAATGGGACATAGGTTTTGCCCAGCACTAATTTTTCTTGTGAAAAGACTTGAGGAAAAATGGAGAAAAGCCTTCTAGACCAGACCTCCTGGGGGCTTACTAATCACTCCTTCTTGCAGAAGTTCACTGCCATGTGAGTCCCCTGAAATATTTCCTTGAGCTGAACAGGAGGTTTGCCTAGAGAAAATGACCTACATAGGAGGCAAGTGCCATGTAACACTTGCAGCTAACATTTTATTTGTTGATATAATAAAAGCATGTCAACAACCCAGTCTTGCCAAATTTCACTTGCTTATTTGGCTGGGATATGTCTTTTTTCCCGAGGAAGGAGTAAAATGATGTTCATTTGTTTCTTTACTACACTCCTGGCAAGGAAGAGGATTTTGTGCCTGGGCTGATGCATTTTTAAGTGAATTTTTAAAGGTTGTTATTCTGAACCATTGCCCAAAAAAGTCCCAGAAAAAATACTCTGAGACTTTATATCAACTCATATAGCTACCTTCAGAAATGAAAATGTTGGGTGTCTCCTTGAATAGTCCAATATGCCTTTAACATCACTATAGGTGCAGAATTCATTTCTTCTGTGAAAGCTGCAGATGTAAATGTTCCCTTTCAAACGGTGTCACAATTAAATAACGTAGGTCGTTCTTGATGCATGTTGTGTCGACCAAATCATTTCCATCATCTTATGCTTACTACTTTTTCATTTTTCCCGGAGGGATTTGCAATCATCATGAGTCACTTGCCATTTTGACTTGTTGCCTAAGCTAACACAAGCACAGAGCTTCAGCATGAGAACTGCTCACTGCAGTTAAGTGCAAACCTCTTTAATGAAGAGGTAAGGCCAGGCCTTTTTGCTCTAATCTCTTGGGGGGACTGATCTGCCAGGCTCTTACACAGGCTGGAGAAGTGTACCACAGTCTTCATGTCACTGAAATTTTCATACCATTCCACCACAGAAGCACCTAAATGCAGACGTGCACACCTCCACAAGGAAATACAGCTCAGAGACTGTCTGGAATAGATATGCCATGTATTATTAATGACTTAGTTGAAGAATCTATAGTAATATTTGTACTACGCCCTCTGCCACTCTTTCCCCCTCATCCTTTTAAAAACTTGAGCTGATTATTATTTACTCTAAGCTGCCTGGTGACTCTCAGGCTTGCGGATCTGAATTCCTGCTGCAGGGAGGGGAGGTTGGACCCTTCTTGTTCAGCAAAATGGCCGATGTGGGCAGAAGATGTGTAAATCAGAGAGTGCTGCAAGAAGAGCACTTAATTGAAGCTTTATCAAGTGCCTGCAGAGCTGACCTCTGAGCAGTAGCTGAACCACAGTTGGGATGGGAGCAAGCCAGCAGCTTTCACTGATGACTAAGCCCATGTGCTGGGAAAGGATTTGCTTACAAAACTCGCCTGCTTTACCCGTGGGTGGCAGAGCACTGCATAGCTAGGGGTGACTTAAATCATTCCGCTTAACTCACTTAAATTGTTCCTTTCAGCACAGATTCATAGCTCTGTGTACACTTTGATGACTCTCTGGTTGTGTACGGGAGGTTTAAGTTAAAGGCAGGCTGCTGACTGTTGGGGTCAGCACGATGCCAGCGGCATGGGATGGGGGGGGGGGATTCAGGCTGATGGTGACACCACGGCATGTTCAGACCTCTGAAGCTTTTTCTTGCTGGTCCGGCACTGCAAGAGTAGATTTGGACTGTTCCAGTCCCTTCTGCATGAGCATCTTCTTCTGCATGAGCATCTTCTTCTGCATGAGCATCTCCCTGCCCTGCATGTCTGCAACTACATATATAGACACAGGCAAATATCAAATAGTTTCAGATATTTGCCTATTGGGAAATGGATCCCACTGAACTGTGCAAGGATACTGAAGAAAATAAAGCCCTGAAGATTGAAGGTGAAAGAACAAAGAACCGTGTAACTTTTCACTAAGCTGAAAATGAAGAAGGGCCAAATTAATTTGGAGATAAGATCTAAACAGTCTTAACAGGTAATTGAGAGGTCATTGACAACATTTTTCTATGTCTGCAAAAACCCATTCTGTTATATAGGAGAAAGAAGACCATATAATTAAAAACCACAATAACTTCACTGTGATGGGAAATGAAAGTAGCAGAAAGTAAAAATTGTGAATGTGCCTGTTCTTGCACATAGGAAGAAGTAATTTCACAGTGAAATTTCTGGAAATTAGAAACTAAGAGTGTTAAAAGCTAGATAGGAAAAGAAGTACAAGAGTGGAAAGCTATTTGTAGCTAAGCTATTGCGGGAAACAAAGCTCCAAAAGCTATTGAAGACACTTCAAGTAAATTATTATTATATCATCTATAATAGCAAATATTAACAGTAGAAACGAGAACAGTAGTGTTTATTTTTTGCCAAGTGGAAATGTTTAAAAAATAGAAATCAAAGATATGTTTAATAATGATTTTTTAAATTCTCTTGGAAAAAAGCTAGATAGGTTATTCTTGCCATATGATGACAACAAAATACTTTCTCTACCAGTAATTTAGACTGGCAGAGCACAGTTAATGAAGACAGCAATTTTAATTTAATAGATCTGAATGATGTGATACCAGCATTTTAAAAGGGCTGGCTGAGGAAATTTTCAGACTTAATTCATACAAATGATGATTTTCAGAATTTGTCAGAATACTGGTGAAATATCAAAAACATAGGAAAAAGCTGGTATTCAAACTTTTGGTAACTATAAATATAGCAATACTAGGAAAAGTACTGTATCTGCTAATGTAATTAATAAAGAATTAAAACCACATATGCTAACTAATGCTAATCAACACGGATTTATAACAATAAATCTCATTAAACTAATTTTTGTTGATAAAGGAGCTAGTGCTGATTGAATATTTCTTCTTTTCTTTTAGGCACTTGACTTTGTACCAGATGACATTTTGATTAATAAGCTACAGAAACCAACATGATGCACATTAAATGGATTAAAAAGCTTTCTAAATTATAGAGTTCAATATGAAAATTTCTATAGACATAAACCAGATTTCACAGGGTGTTACAGGTATCAGATTTTTACATTAGTTATAATTTTTATTAAATAAGTAGGAAAAAATCCTGACAAAGTGATCCATAAGGTATTATTAACAATAATTTGGAGAGTGATAAATAATAATAAAAACCAGATAACTCTGTGGAAATTCTTTGAAACTCTTTGTAAATGGAGAGACAAAATGTGTTCTTTAGGTACATGTGTTTGGGACAGTGGGATGGTTTATAGATATAGCTGATCCATCCTAGTGTCTGTACTGGAAGCAAATTATCTACCTCAGCTGTGCCTCATGTCTAGGGTAGAGCTGGCCCAGACATCATCCCTGCATAGCATAACACTCCACCAAGCTCCAAAGACTTCATCAGGCTGATAAGTATTTGTTTTGCAATGATGCAAGTTTGGTGGCTTTTTTTTTCATTTTTGGTACTCACACACTCCAGAAGGGTTGAGGCAATGGAGAGGGTTCAGGGCAGAAGTGATGGTGATGTGGAGGAGGGGATGCTTTGTAACAGGAGGCTCAGCCAGCCAAGCTTAACAAAGGGAAGATTGAGGGGTGGCTTTCTCATAGGCTATAAAACCTGCATATGGAAAGGTAACCTGCTCAGAGAAGACTCTATCTAGCAGGAGGATATTGTGTTCATCATGAGTGGAAGGCTGGGGTTAAACCAGATGAATTCGAATGAGATCAAAGGCCAGCCATTTTAGAAAAGTCATTCACCCTGGGAACAGCTTCCTCTCAGAAGTGGTAAATTCTCAAAGTTGATAAAACTTTGAAAACTTAGATTGTATCTTCTGAACAGACAGGAATTCAGGATAGTCCTGTGGCCTGTCCTCTGCTGGCTGAGTGAATAATCACAGAGCTGCATTCTGGGCTCATAAGTTGTGATTTAATATTACACAGAAGCTGTGGCACCAGAAAAATGAGTGCCTGGCATCAGGAGTCCAGATTTTATGTGTCAGTCATGGGCTTTTCTTGCTTTCCTGAATGTAGATCAAAACTTGGAGTATTTTATGCATGTAAGTACACAAAGCCATAATCACATCTGCTTCAAAGCACACCTCCTTGCCATGCTGTGGGTAACTGGATGGATCTGGTGGCGTGGCAGTGAAATAGGCCAGGAGTGCTCTTAATGTAGGGCCATATTCTGCTGCTGCTTCAGAGATCAAGCTGAGAGTATTTTATCACCTTCAGCAGCACTTTACTGTAGTGTAAGTCAAAGATGAGTTTACCCTGGCAAGTCAGCACTGTCAGTTGTCCCACAAGAAAGGATGTGGTGGGTGATGACAGGAGCAGGCAATAAAAGAGGGGAAGAATATATGGCAAAGACAACAAGGAAGGACAGATGGAGGAAAACCATTCAGGAGCATAATGGAGGCTAGAAAGCAGAAAAATGAGAAATCTGTGTTTTAAGCCGTGTTTTTGTGTACATAAGATAAAAAGGGAAAAGCATTGCACAAAAAAGGGAGATTCAGGAAGGGGGAGACTCGAAGAGAAAGAGCATGTAAACAAAGGGTAGGAAGAGAGAAAAGGAGAAGAAACAGAAACATGTTTGTTAGTCTTTGTGACCTTCCGTTACACTTACTGAATTATTTATTCTTTTATTTGCTGGTATCTTCCTGCCAGCCCTTTAGTGTCACGATATAAATAAGAACAGAACCCTGTTACTGCTGTTTCTGGAGGGATTTTGATGTTGAACGGCAGTGGTGCACCACCCCCCTCCACCCTGCCATTAGGCGATTATGAATTATATGCCAAGTGCCTCTAATAACCAAAGGGAAAGGGCTGCTCAGCACATTTGCAATGTAAATCTCATTTTTTTTTCTCTTTTGTAGGTCATGAAATTCAGCCCTCTTCTAAACCCCTGTGCCCAGATTGCAAGCTCCTACTGCACACAAATTTCTCAGCCTGTCCTCTACAAGGGTGACAATTCACCCAACGCTGAGCCCCTCAGCATCCTGTAGGCTTGAGATAACATTGTTATTATTATTATTTTAAACACAGACATGCTGCCTCATGTCACTGAAAAATTCCTACGTAGATGTTATACCATATAGGAAAGAAGACTACTGAAAAAATAGAGATCGATGATGTATTTCAGTGAAAAAGCAAGAACCTGATTTTCCCTAGCCTGCAGATAGTCACAGGATGCAGTTTTCAGGCCATCATCACTTCCTAGCCAAAACTTCTGAAGTGGTCAGTGCCCAGTACCTCTCAAGTAACTCATATAACTGCAGTTTCATTTTAGGCTCCATACTTAGTTTCTGAGCTTCTACATCTGCTTGCCCTTGGCACCTCCTTTGAAGAAGCAGATTCTGAGTGACTGCAGGAGGAGCTGGTGGCTTCTGGAGAAGATAACATTGTGGTTGTTGCACCTTGCAAGAAGTTTAAGAGAAGGAAGGACCCCCTCATTTAAAAAAAGACATGAACTGAACTCCTTGCTTTATTATTGGGGAATTATTTATTATTGGGGAATATATTGCTTTATTATTCAGTCATAATTCAGGTCATGGATGGTCAGTTTCTTTTTCTTAGTATACTGACATTATGGGACATGTAGTTCAGATCTTGGTTCATTTTGGAGCAGTGAGCAAGATATGTGAACAGTTAAAAGGAGGGGAGGCAGGTAAGAGGGAAAAAGAAGTTAAAATTACTTGGTGTTTGCTTTGCTTTTGGGGCAGTTTCTGTCTCTGGGGAGAAATTAACTTTTCTCCACCACTTAGATTTCTCTTAAATGCTTAAAATAGAGCTCTGGGAGTGACATGGCACTGAGGCCTTGGTGCTGGCCAATTTCACCTTATCATATTTGCTCAGAATATTTCCAGCCCAGCAGAGTCAAATTGTTGACAACCCTGCACAAGCTCCAAGATATTTCCTTGCTTGCAAATTCAGCTTTCTCAGCAAGCTACTCTGCTACTCCAGTTATCACCACTGGAGAACGGGTGTCCTAAGGGATTCTGAATGGGCTATGCAGTCTCTCACCCATGGGTTTTAATTTGACCTTACCTGCATCACTAGTGACCAAAAGTTATTACCATAAGTGGCTTACGTGAAATGTATTGGTCTCAGTCAATTATTAGCAGACAGTTGTCTGCACTACCAAACCACCATCACAAATGGTGCTTTTTTTGGGAAATCTTAAGCAAAGCCAGGGTCAGTATGGATGGACTGAAAAGTGCAAGGACAACAAGCTTTAAGTTTTGTGCTTATTCACTTTCAAGAGAATGAAAATAGCACAATCTGTAAAATAGCCATAAAAACTATTTCAGGCCTGGGTAAATTAGAGCAGTGTCAGGTGACTCTGACTTATGCATGGGATGGTCCTGCTACCTAAGACATCTCCCATCTTCAGGAGACACAAAGGTGGCAGTCCTTTCCCCTGTCTCTACTGAGGCAGAGAAGAGACTGGCAGCCCAGCCTGTACTAATACATCATTTTTTACCTAGTGTGCCTATGCAACATGTTCAGCCTTGGTCTACGCAGGCTATCACACTGTGGACAAATAGGGATGCTGTTTGCCAGGCCTTTTCTGAGCCATAGAACACCATCAGATATGATATGACTACCCAGAGGTACTTGGCTTTGTTGGGGTACAGATGGGGTGAGATGCAGAGCCAGAGCCAGAGCCCAGAAGGAGAGAGAGCAGTTGGGCTGTTTTGCTTGAAGCTACAGGCAGCAGACTTCCAAGCTGTGGAAGGCTTGCAAGAACTGATCTGGAAAGTCAAAATAGCACATTTTTCTCAGAACCGTAACACCAAATTCAATTTAAATCAACCCCAAACCCCTATTTTATTAACTGAAATATTTCATTTTGATTTTGGTTTAGTTCTTCATTTATCTTGGTAAGCACATGTTGTCTCCTGCCTGCTGCTAAATCCCCAGAGACTCCCCTCTTCCACCTCTCTCCTCTCCCCAAGCTCTGACAGTTGTATTGTGCTTGAAATATTTCTGTGCACAGCTACAGGAAAACAGCAGTGGAAAGTGCCTGACCCTTTGGCATTACTGAATCATGTCTTTATAGCTGTCCTTGTCTTGGGGAAAGCTTTGCTTCATGCTTGCACTCTGGCTAGTTCTGCAGCTTTGTGTAGTCCTGCAGTTGTGGGTACAAATGGGATCTTGCTGTCTGGTCATCCCTGTAGAAATGCCCCTGCCCAGCACTTTGCATGCACTTCTAATTTGGGATGAAAAACACCTTATGTGGGAATGCTGAGCAGAGGCCAAGGGGGCTCTGCTGCTCTTGCTAACTGGGTTTTCAGAGCAAGGCCATCTTTTTTGCAGCTGAAGATGGGCTGCACGGTCACGTTTGTGTTCCCCCACCATTGGTGTCATGATAGTGTAGTAAGGGAGGTGGTATGGTGGCAATGAGGCTTACTGAAAGGAATTCCCCCAAAAGAGAAGAAAAGGTGGGAAGGAGGATCTTGATGGACCTCAGTGGGTCTGCAGCATGGCATAGATGTACAGGAAGAGCCTGCAGGAGCTGCAGCCCTCTGTTAGCATCTTCTACCAGGGCACGTGGTGCTGGCATGTGGTGGCAGGTGGGAACCCTTGAGATGTGGCTCATCGGGGCAGCTGGGGCTTGGGATAGGTGAAGCAAACAGTGCTTTGGGTAAATGAGAAGAGCATTACCAAACTGGAGGAATACAGGGGACAATGCTGCCAGCTTCTAGTGAGCTCTGATCATGATAAAAAATATGCAGCTTCCACCTTACAGAAAGCAGAACTGAAAATAAAAACTACCTCAAAAATATTAACACTGAGCTTCAGTATGAGATTTCTTCCAAGGGACCCAGCAGAAAGCCTAGTCCCTAACTAAGGACTGTGTACCTAATTTTGCTTTGACTAATCAGAATCATGAGGTCATTTGGGTTGGATAAGACCTTTAATATCATCAGTCCCAACCGTTAACCTGACACTGCCAAGTGCCCCACTAAAACATGTCCCTAAGCACAGTATCTACATGTCCTTTAAATACCTCTAGGGATGGTGACTTCACCATGAAGTCAGATGACTGACAGACAACCCTTTCAGTGAAGAAATTTTTCCTAATATGTAATCTAAACCTCTCCTCACACAACTTGAAACCATTTCCTCTTTTCCTATTGCTTGTTACTCGGGAGACCTACCCCCACCTCACCACAACCTCCTTTCAGGTAGTTGTAGAGAGGATAAGGTCTCTCTTCATCCTCCTTTTCTCCAGACTAAACAACCCCAGTTCCCTCAGCCACTCCTCATAGCACTTGTGCTCTAGACACTTCACCAGCTTCCATTGCCCTTTGGATGTGCTTCAGCAACTCAATGTCCTTCTTGTAGTGAGGGCCCTAAAAACTGTACACATGCTCAAGGTGCAGCCCCACCACTGCTGAAAATGTGGTAAAGAAATACTGCCTCAAAGCATAAAATCTAAACAGCAGAAGAATTACTGAGATGATACTCTCTTTTCCTTATTTTGCCAAGAAACTCAGGATGGCTGCTGCTATTGCACAAAAGCTGAGCTAGAGTTGGAAATGTATCCAAACATCTTGACTCCTAATGTTATGCCTTAGCTATAAAAGCATCCTTCCTTCCTAAATAGTTCAAGTCATTGTCTACCCAGGGAACAAAGAGAAATGTAGACTCTTGTCTCTTATAAATCTGAATAAAGCCTCAGGTTAGTGTGATCAGACATATGGAAAAAAGATGGATGACACCTCTATGATGTGATTGAACTACTGGCATCACAGAACAAGTGAATTTTTTTTTTCATAAAAGGTAATAATCACTTTTGGGGGGAGAATCAAAGGGTCTTGTGAGTTTTTGTCAAGTTTACTGATGAAATAGTCACTAAAGTGTTAGAAGGTAAGGAAGGGTCAAAGGAAACAAAGGAATGAAAAAGTAATTTTCCTTCAGTACAAAAAATATCATTGTGGAAGTGGTGACAGTTTTTAGTATTCTTAAAATAAACTTTCATTTTTAGGGAATATTTCTCAAGGAAAAATTGATCCAGTTAAAAATATTACAAATCAGAGCACTTCATTATGATTTGACCAAACTATTCTAGGTTCACCTAAAATGAAATTTTTTGTCCCAAGGTTTCACTGAAAAGCTTTACAAATTTTATTCAGCTTGATTAAAATTTAATTTTTGCTGATTTTTCCACTTAGCGAATTGGATCTCATGGATCATTCCTTACTGAAATATCATCTTTACTTTTGCTATCTTGATCTTGCACACTTAATTTGGCACTAAATATTTTTGTTGAAGTTTTCTAGTTTATATTTTTTAATAGTTAAGAAGGAAAAAATAATTTAAAAAAATCAAATGCATTAAATTTTCATAATGTATTACTTTATTACTGGTGAGTAAATATTTTATCCTACTTTGGTTCCCCCAAAATATCCTCTAGCCCATTGACCGTAGGTCAGGTAAACATCTTGACCTCCAGCTATTCAAATTTAAAACCCTATAAATAACTTTCTCTGGCTTATGTCCTCTGCACCTATAGTTATTTTCACAGCTAAGAATGTCATTGCACGAAACTGACAATTATACTTGCCTTTTTTTTCCCTATTGCTTTCTTTTTCTTCTTTACATAGTTCATAATATGCAAAGATAAGAAAAGTCAAAAGGAAATTCTTAATTCAAATAAAGTTAAAATCCTGCTACAGACAGAAAAGTAACTTTGGAGAAAAAAGTGACATCACCAGTCTCTGCATTATTCTCTTCAGTAGCATCCAGATCAAATTTATGTGGTTCTCAAGCTGATGTTTCTAACCAGCCAATCCTTAAACTCAAATTGGGATATGGAAGTCAAGCTCCATCCTTTCTGACTCATGTATAATCATCCTTAATAAAGTTTCTACACGAGAGGATTTAGCTAACAAGTTGGTTTTTATCATAAACTAGACAAAAGATTAGTCCAAGCCATCCATATGGATGCATAGCTTGGCTGACTCTTCATCAATTGGTTAAATGTATCCTATCTGTAAAGCAGGTCAGAACAGAATGATCTGAAGAGCCAATCTCCTAAGGTGGGAGTTGGTTTTATGTAGTGCTTCCACTCACCACAAGCCTGGGAGAAATCCCTTTTGCTTTTCTTCCCCCCACCTTCATACCCATCTACTAGCCTACAAAGCAAAATGGGTTTGTGGGATCGAAAGTAGGAGGCAAGAGAGGAATGTGTGGGACTCTGCAAAGTGATCAGCTGGCCAATGGAAGATGCAGTTAGATTTTGGGGTTTCCAGCCCCAGAGCTCTCCTTGTTGAGCACAACTACACTGAACACCCTCCCCAGCTCCTTGGCTGGTGCATTTGTGAATTTAATGTATGTGTGAGGCTGTGACAGAGATCGCCAGCAACCTGTGCAGCAAGCTGCCATCTTCCATCTCCTCAGGGTGAGGTAAGGACTCAGTCTGAGCTTGCTTTGAGATCTCACCTCTTTTAAATGAATATTAAATCTTGTCTTCAATGTTATTTTAATCCACTTGCCACATACTTAGTATGCTGAGCTGTCAGGTGAGAAGGAGTGAGCCAGGCTGGCAGAGGGTGAGTGGGATAACTCTCTGCCTGGGGGGGTGTCTAGTCCTTCCCCCTAACCACACCTACCTTTCTCACTTCTGATGATGAATGTTAAAGGGAAGAAGGGATGTCACCCGACTTTTATCCTGTCCCTGGAGTAACCATAAAAAACTGCAGGAAGCTTATTCTTCAGTTTGAAGGAGAAGTGATCTCCATTAAGTAAAGAGAGGAGAGGATCATGCTTATAGGAAGCACTAAAGCAGGAGAGCAGTGACTGGTCTCTGTTCCCCTATCTGCTGCTAGACCAGCTTAGGAAGCAACTTCACCTTCCTGAGCCTCAGCCTACTCACCCTTTATTGTTGATGAAGATACCTCCCTTGCAGGGTGCTTTGAAACATGTTAGTAAAAAGTGCAGTATTAAAAGGAGTATATGCTATTAGTTCCTCTCTTTCTGTCTGGAGAAAGATGAGATTTTTTTGGCTTCTCAAACAGATGTGTGTCTGGGTTTTATCTCAGTAGATATGGCTGCTGGCTATTGCCTTCAAACAGCTACACACCTTCTAGGGCCTCAGTCTGGGGCTCCTCCGTGTTGCATCAATGGTGTCTGGAATGCAGTGGGTGTCCCTTTGGAAGCTTCCAGGGCTTCCCTTGGATCACATTGGGTAGTGACACGAGATCATGCTCCTAATGGCCTGGTGCAGCCTGATGTCCTGTGGTGTGGCATTCTGGGGGTGAGCAGCCATTCTTCTCTTCCTTTATACTGCTATTCTTCCTGCTCCTCTGATCCTGCTGTGCTCAGTTCCCCACCTGTCATCTTCTCTAGTCCCATTTTGTTATTAATAACCTTGTCCTTTGAAGTTAGCCCAGTACTTAACCCAGCCTTTGTCTCCTGCCCATTTTGCATTGACCTTTTGCTTCTCCACACAAATTGTTCAGTGTAACTCATAAGGTTCCTGATGGCTGAAGAACTGAAAACGTGGCAGCATGTGGCAGTCCTGGCCTCCCACAGCAGGGACATGCAGGTAATAGGTTTCTCAGGGAGCCTCAGGACAGACAGTGGGCAGAAATCAGTCCAAGGTAAGAGAAGAGACTTGGCCCTTACAACAAGGTAAGATTGGGTGGCAGTTAAAGAGGACTGGGGGGATCCTCCTCTGTGTGATCTTTGATTTGTCTCGGGTGACTTTTGAGTTCCCCACTTCAGCATTTTTTCTCACTATCTTATGAATCTCTTGTCCATCCATCAGCAAGACTCTGTACCATGAGTCTCCCTCTGATCCTGTGACTGTAGGCTGGCTTATCAGCTTCCTTCACTGTGGGAATGCAGCTATACATTATCCAAGGCTACAGAGGTTGTGCATAGTGATGGGTGCTGCTCTACAGTGGTCTCAGGACTGTGTGGCTGTGGGATTAGGTGGTCCTTTGCTGTTTTAGGAATAAACTCTAGGCATACAGAATCCAAACAAGGATTTAGCCAAGCAAGTTTTTTTTTTGGGGCAAAATTCCATGGAGACATTAGAAAATATGTTGAATCCTTGTTTTCTGACTATTATAGTTTATTCTGATACTCCTCCTATTGAGATTTTCTGAGCTCTTGAGCTCTGTATCTGTCTAGTAATGGAAAAATCAAGATGTGAAAATAATTTGGAACTCATGCCACTCAAAAAGAAGCAAATGCCTGGAGACCAGCTCTGATACTCAGATAGAACATTATGCATTAATTTGTAAAGCAGCATTTTTGCAGAAAAGTGCCAATGTGGTTTTGAGCTTTATATATAGAAAAACCCTATTGCAGCTCAAGGTGGTAATAGGGCTACTCTATACAGTTCTGATGCGTTCACACCTAAAATCATCACAGCCAGCTTTGCACAAAACTTTACCAGCAGTGTCTCAACAAATTGAAAGTTCAAAGAAGAGTAATACAAATCATCAGGATGGCTTTAGGACTAATTTAGATGGAAAGATTCGAAGAGATAAATAGATAAACGGCGCTCTGAAACATGAAGGTTGGGATGTGCTAATTTGACTACAAATATTTGGGGGGTGTTAACACAAAGAATTACTTGGTGTGATTCAAAGGGCTGTGTAGTGAGAAATGGCACAATGAAGTGACAAATTAGTCTGAAAACTACAAAGAACTTTCTTCTGTTGAACTATGCAGTATTAATATTCTCCTTGGGTTTTCTTGTCAGTAAAGTATCTACAGAGGTAGATAACAGGCTCTGAAGGCAAAAATTCAGAGGCTATATTTCATGGAGTTGGTCTGCACCAGAAGAGGTGAACTGGAGATTACTGGTTCACCTGCCTGAGACAATGTCTATCTACCACATATTTTGTTTCTTCTGCACTGTTGGTTTCTTTTACATATATTCTGCCAAACTAAAAGAGGCCAAAGTAAAGTGTTGACTGTTAGATATAAGATAAATACTGGTTACTTTTATGAGAATTAATTTAATGGAAAATTGTGGAAGTAATAGTAATTTGCTTCATTAGTACCACCAAAGGAGCCTTCTGATGATACAAACCTTGCAGCTGCTTGTTATCTCTTTCACATTTGTGAACTCCTGGCCTGGTGGAACAAGATGAACAAAAAGTATGAAAATATAATCTTTGGGAATGCACCGTTCATTCAACCTGTACTCTTATAACCCATCATATCCAACTTGCATATTATTTTATTGCTACATGGTTATGACTTCCATATTATGTTCCAAATAAGTGTACACATTTCAGGAATATTGTTAATTTAGCCCAATCTTGCAAATGTTGCATCTCAATAAAAGACCTTAAAATCTGGTGAGTTAACACATCATTGTGCCTTGCTACACACTTAAGAACAAAGGTTTTCTTCTTCTTTAAAGGTGAAACTCTTCCATTATGCCACTTAACAAATTGCTTAATTGCCTGAGGCCCAGCCCCTGAGGCCTGCAGTGTACATCTAGCAGGATCCCCCTCATGCTCAGGGGTGAGATCTGCATTCCTTTTAATTTTGATTTCTTCCCACTTCTACAGAGGGAAGATTTCTTCTTTGTCTTTCTACATCTGAAGTAAACTTCAGGTGACTCTCATTTTGTTCACCTGTGGTGCTGCAGACTGTTCACACCTGAAAACAGTGGCTCTAGAGCAGACCTTTGGCCCTTGATTGCTGAGGATTTCTGGAGGGTGTTTCCAGGAGGTGTGGAAGGTGCTGGGGGTCTTGCTGTGGGGCCGCAGACAGGGGTGAGGCTGAGGAGAAGCAGCCCAGGAGAGTAGCAGGAAGATGCCTCAGCCACCTGCATCTTCCATCTTGACATCTGCTGGTGCTAGAGGTTTCTGAAGACACAAGACAAGTGAGACACAGAAGTATTTGTTCTCCAAGTGCTTCTGCAGGGCTGGAGATGTTGGGCTCTTTCCTCTTGCTCTTAGACAATTCCTTTATTTGGTGGATGTTTACTTCCAGAGGGAGATATAGCTAAGGCCCCTGAACGGCATATTGCTTCTCCAATGTGAATGTTGTAAATAATACCAAGAATATTTATAGTGGGGGTTGTTTGCTTTTTATCAGTTTGGAGTTTACTTGAGGGAAAGGGAAACACCACATTTCACTCAAGCCCTGCTGTTACAAGGACCAGATCCTGGCTGGATACCGGCGGTGCCATTTGCAATGGCTGCGATCCCACAGCCCGGCGCCCGCTGCCATGGGCAGCCACTGAGGCAGGAGAGGACGGCACCACTCCAGGTATGGCTTCTCCACATCCCCACGGGGGAAAACAGTCCCTGTACACCACATGGGGCTGATAATGGCATCGTGGCAGGGGCAGCTTCCCTTCAAGCAGGGGTGGTGCTGGCCTAGGGAGCTCACAAGCCTTAGCGGCCATGATCGGCCCTGCCTGAGGCCTCCCCATGCCTGCACCCGGGGCCATTTCAGCTCAGCCCTGGCCCATCACAGGAGTTTCTGCTTTGCTGCAAAATGTGTAATTATTCAGCTTATGACTCAGTCAGCAGTACTGTAGGTGTCAGCGTGTAATTCTTCGCTGCCCTAAAGTAATGGTCTTCGACCAGTGGTCCAGGGACTATTTCTAAGGGTCTGTGAAAGGTAATGAGAAAAGCGAGGCTATTGTCATTAGGCTTAAATTCATTACCCAGGGATCCATACCTCTATTTGAGATGCTTTATAGGTCTGTGAGTTTAAATGGTTGAAAACCATGGCTCTAACAGCTTTCTGATGGTCCCTTACATAATGCAATAGTCACACATTTTCTCTTCCCCCAAAGTAATAAATAGAGAGAGCACTAGGTCACACATCTGTAGAGCAAACTATCACCAGGAAGCTGTAATGGTAGCTGCCTAATTGAACAGACATTTTATGTATTATAAGTGAAAATATTAAATCAACCCTATTATAATACATATCACATTGTGTGAGATTTTGGAGGATAACTGCTGCTTTGAGACAAATGTTGCTGAGAGGAATATTATAAAGGGGACAAGTATTAGAAAGGGCATCTCTTTCATGCAGGATTTATGCCTGAGATCTAGGTCTTAATGTCTTTGTTCCTCGTGGAATTTTATTCCATGCATTACTTGGCAACATCAAATGTGCAAAAAAATCAATATATCTCTTAAAAAATTGACAATACGTGGCTGACAAATATTGGCGTAATTTTTATTTTTGTATAGTTATTGGTCAATAACCAGACACTCAGGATGTTTTCAGGATTTGAGCCTTCACAAATCAAACTATTGTGGGAAGTAGTGGTAAAATCTAAAAGGCTGGCTACTGCTTTACAGTTGGAGCACAATATGGAATTTTATGGTCCTCTTTGTAAGATCTATAGTCTGGTCACAAGAGATCATTTTTCCTGGGATATGCTGTTAAAGTTGAGGTTAATGGGACCATCATATGTAGTGTGGGAGCTTTCTTCAGAAAAGAATCTAATAAAGCTGAGTCTGAAGAACTGGAGTAACCTGCTTTTAGGTTTGTGTGAATCTTGCCTACCCAAAAGATATGAAGCCCGTGTACCCTTTCAGCTTTATTTTGGGTGTTTAAATATATCTTAAATGGCATATAGGGCCTGTGATGACAGATTGCACTAGGAGTATTTTTATTAGGAAAATGTGGTAATATGAAACACTGTCTAATTTGTCTTGACAGAAGAAGAGAGATTCCAAAATAGCTCAGTGGAACATGGGCAGGAAGGAATGAAAGGCAAGTGTGTGGGGGTGTGTGTGTGTTGTGGGGGTGGAGTACACAGGGCTGCTTATACGTTCAGGGCAAATCATCAGGAACATGTTATCACCTGTAAAGGGAAGTCCTGGGGACAGACAGAGTCCCAGGGGTAAGAGCTGTCTGAAAAATGAGTAAGCAGTTGTGGAAAGATAGACCCACTCTTTTTAGGTAGGGTTTTTTAGGTAGTTCGAGGTAGGCTCACTTTCTTTTTTCTGTCCTCCATTAAATTTCAGTGACATTTTAATGCAATCTTTAAAGTTGTTACAATGAAATTCTTTTTTTTTAATACTTAAATTGAAATTTTCAATAACATTGCCATAAAAGTATATAGACATGGAAAGTAGCAGAAATAAAATAAAAAAATTAAAAAAAAAAAAAAAAAAAAGGAAGACGTACATAATTTAATCATGAAAGGTGTATTTTCTTGAGGGCAAAGATTCCAGGACTGATTCACCACTGCTCTCTGCTTGTTGGCAAGAGATGCTTCACAGATGTAGTGCTAGTGCCCTCATGGGGGTCTCTGTTGTTTCAAGCCTGGGCTCTGTAAAGCTCTCACTGCTGGTGGGCAGAGCCCTGTCTGGGAATATTTCCTTTTGGTGAAAAATGCAAACAGTTGTAGCCTGTGTGAGAATAGATATTAAACTGACAGGATTTTAAAATGTATTATAACTGTAGAAGAGGGCTAAACATCTGAGTACCCCAGAACTGCTGATAGCTATTTTCTGGCTGCACAGAAGTCTTTTACTCTGCTATCAGAATAAGACTGGGGGGATATCAAAGAACAGTAAAAACTGGGACACTGGGATGATTGGCTTAGGGGTTAAATTTTTTTTCAGAGCTAAATCAGTAGGGCCAAATATCAGAGCTTCTATTCATGTTCAGTAGTAGCCACATTAAAGTCACCTTCCTTCTGACTTTATGCACAATTAAAAAGGTTACCCCTGAGAACCAGATTAATGGTATCAAAATCTGGCTTATTCCTTGGAACAAAAAATGGAGGGAAAGACAGAAGATCACTGAGCTCCAGTTAGAGGAAAGTTTAGAGAAACACACAGAGGAAGTGATTAATAATGAACTGAAATGTTAAATTTTAGATCAATACAAGACAGAATTGACTGTGGTGTTAAGCTACAGAATTGGATTTTGAGATAAATGGTAAACTCTGGTTGCCTGAAGCTCTTAATTTGTTTGAGAAACTGCTTAAAGCTATCTTCTGTAGTGTAGTGTAGGGTATTTTTCTTAAACTCCTGGAGTGGGGTGTCAGGAAGGGAGCAGAACACACAGCTCGTGTTACTGTAACTCCAAAGCTTCATGCAGAGTTAGTTATGCATGCTTTGTAGTACTAGGAAAAGGCAACAGTTTCCTGGTAAATGTGCATTTTTCAGATCATGGAGTATTACAGAGAATATGGAATAAATAGTAACTTTCAGAAAATTTCAGAAAATCATACTTAAATTGGAAGTTTTTTAATGTTACTACTAGAGCATAAAAATAAATGGAAAAGTAATTTATAGCTTGAAGGCTTGCATACTTATTGGGTATGGGGAAAGAAATTGAGTTTCAAAGCACATCCTAAAGTGAAAGATTTGGTAGTTTCAGCCTAAATCACATGGCATTGTTTGTTTCCTGGGAGGGTGATTCCTGTAACCACCCAACTACTAACAGCAAGTGTGCAATTAAAAATGTATGCTGTGTTTGTCAGCTGTTTGAACTGTTCAAGCTAGTTACATAAGGTGAAGAAATTCATTACATAAGTTACACCATGAATTGCAAATCATTTATTTAGTTGTGACAGTCATAGCTTAAGATATTTGTAGGCCAAGAGTAAGTCAGTGAAGTAATTTATGAATCATTTTGAATAATGGATAAATTTCAGATTTTTTTACAGCCCGCTAGCAGACAATTAGCAAAGAAAAGAGGGCAAAACTTGTCAAAGTTGTATTTAAATTATTCAGTCTGCTCCAGATTACTGAATTAAGTTGGGTAGCTGGGTTTGTACTATTGACTAAATTTGGCAGTTCATAGCTTGTTGTTGCATTCCTGAGTCATCTAGACTTTTGAGTGTTTTTCTATATAACTGTATAATTATAGTGAGGAAATAGAGCCAGTACATTAATAAGGCTTAATTAAAATGTATATACACACATACTTGTGTATAAAAATGAAAGTACAAAAACTTAAATGCTCTCCTGATGGAGCATGAGACATAGTAGCACTCTGCAGTGCAAATTCTGCATGAACTTTGTCTTTTTTTCTGCATTGGTACAGAATTTCAAACAGTCTAGTAATAAGTTAGAAACTGTGTTGAGAAATAAGCAAAAAAAATGTTGGTGTCTGAATTTTCTTAGTTAACCTCCAATTTTTCCAAAGTAATAGTTTGTTCCCGTTCTGGAACAAAAATAACCTGTATTAGTATTGCATGGTTTATCCCTTAACATGGTGTTGCCACTAGTGTGTTTTTTCAGGAGAAATCTTGCCTTTACTGCAATGATTATGCAGAAAACCCAATTTAAATGCAGACTAGCCCTTAAGTTCCAGGGGATTTTGTTAATTCTAGTGAAGTCTTATGCTATAGGCTCTGCTCTGAGAAGCTTTCATGTCAGGTGTGAGTAGTGGGAACCACCTGCTACAATGGCAAGGGTCTCTGCCCTCTTATCCTGAGGTGTGGGTGGCTCAGCTGGCTAAAACTGTAACTCTGATCCCATGGCCTGTGAGAAAATGTGGGATCTGGCTGTGACCTTCCTTCCCCTCCACACTGCTCATCCTGGCCCATGAGAACTCATTAGAGGTGTCTGAAGATTACTTGTGCTGATAGTGTGTGTTCTGGCTCAGCTGCTGGGTTAGTTGAGGATTATCAGTTCAGCCAGGCCTGGATCTCCCCTCTCTTCTCTTGACTGAAGCTTTTTGGGATGATTGGCATGTACAGGGATGCTGCTGGTCACAGTATGTTTTCTTACAAGAAAAGTAACTCTTCTGGGGCTGTAATGGCTCACAGCAGGTTGGCCATGTGTCAGCAGAGCACCATGAAATTGTCCTAATATAAAATAGCCTCTAGCCCTGTCTCTGGTCACCTATTTGATGTACTTTTCAAGCAGTTTGGTACCTTACAGGTACTTCGTGGTGATTAATGAATGTTTATCACTCTGGGGAACTTTCAGGAGAAAACATTTAATAAATACACAGGGGGGTTATTTCACTGCATAACAGGAAACGATGTGCTTAGTTGTTTCTGTAATGGCTGGGCACCTTTTTGGCAATGTGAGCTGCATGTGCACCAAATACAGAGCATCTAAGTTTTTAATGGCTCTTCATGTTTAACTGAGGTGGCTGGTGAAAACTTTTGGAATTGGGGTGTGTGTGTGTGTGTGTGAACCATGCATGCTTCGAAAGGTAGAAATTGCCAATGTTTTGCTCTGAGTTGAGAGCCCATGCACCAAGTCACCTTATGAATAAGACAATGAAAATATTGAAAAACATCTATATGGGAGAAAGGAGCATGGGAAAAAGAAGAAAGAGATTGGCTTTGATGTTCAAGGTACATGAATCCTGCTTCCTAAGATGTTACAGAGTTGTTCAGAGAAACATGAACAGCTCACATCTTGCTAAATGTGTTGCTTGTCAGGGAAGTTAAACTGATCAGTCAAGATCTGACTTCTGTGCTGTTACCTGGGGTGAGTTGGTCATGGAGAGGACATAATCTCAGTCAGGTCCTCAGCCTTGCCCAGATTTCACCTGCACTATCCACCTGTCAAATGCAAGAAAGTAATATTGAACACAACTGTTTCCACACCAAAAGTCAGTCCTCACTCCAGTGTTACCTTACTAGAAGTACCTATGTTGAATATAAGGGGCAGGGAACATGGAGTAGTGAATTACCTTGGTTGGTTTTGTTTTTTATTTATTTATTTATTTTTGTTTGTTTTATCCTGGTACTTTCTAATCATACCAATTAATTCAGTTCCCCCCCCCCAAATAAAATAGTTTGCAGTGTTTTTGTTTCCACTAAGATTGTTCCCACCCACCTTGTCTGACTTACTTTAGCAAAGTAAGAGAAAACTCAATTTTTCTTATTCCCTTTTCCCCTGCTTTTATACTATTTTGTCTATCTTTCATCATGATAGGAAACTTCTGTAAAATGATATAAATAAAATGACAGCAACAAAAAAAATAAAGGCAAATTCATGCAGAGGGAATCACTGTTCCAAATCTACAAGAGAGTGAAAGAAGATGCAGTTCATTGCCAGGCAAAGTAATTTCAGAATAATTTTTTACCCTTCAGGAGAAAATACTAATTAAAGTATTCAGTTCTCCTCTTCTGTACAAGGCAGCATAACTCTGGTGCTATACAGAAGGCTTGGAATGACTATACTGAGCTAGTCTTATGGGTAGGTATAGTGGGATGGAGGCTAGAGTTGGTTGGCCCTTCTTAAAAATATTAGCTAAGTAGAGAGTTCTTCAAATGATGTTGTGTGGTCATAGTAGGAGAATACACAGGAGAGAGTTAAAAAGTTAGTTGCTCATTTCCTTTTAACTCTTCATTTCCAAGTAGGACAGATAATTTCTACTCTATTCTCCTGACATCTCTGTGTAGGACTGCTGAATCAGTGTAGTCCTCTGCTATTGCAAGCAACTGTTCTGCCTAATCCCATCCAAAGATGTCTTAAGATACATATGAAAAAACAGACTTACTGCCCTTTCTTCTAGGCTCCCACCAAAATGTAGGGCTGCACCTATGTGGTTTTTCAGGTTTGGCTTCATTCTTAATGTTCTGTCTTCTTGTGGTTGGTAGCCTTGCCCCTATTTTGTGAGTCTTCTCCTTTGCAGCTCTTGCCATCAGACAAAGGTGTTTCTGCCTCATTGACTTGCCACCTTATCTCAAAACACAGAAGGGAAGATGCCCTTTGTCTGTCCCTTAGCTCTTTTCCATACCTGCTGTTACTTATTTGCCTCAACAGAGTGTCTTTTGGGGTTTAGCACTGAGAGCATGCTATAGCCAAGTGAACTCATGTTTTGCTACAGCTGCTGGAGTAAAGAAAAGCAATGGATACATTTTGGGTATTAAGTGGTCCCTTCTTTTTTGGGCATAATGCTTGTGTTAATATGAACAGATCTCATGAACCTGTTTTCTGTATCTGTAGTGCATACGTTTATTAACATCCCCCATTTGGATTGCCTTGTAGTGACTTTCACTAATTTGGAATCAAGGTAGACCACTTATTCAAGTTTGGTTATTACAGTAGGACTTGAAGTCATTGCAGAGAAACTCTGGTAATGCCAAGCCTTGGAATGGAGCCTGTGTACCTGTCCTAACCTCTGTAAGTCAGAGCCAAAATACTCAGATGATATCTGGGCACAAATCACATAAGTTAGAATAGTTCCTGAATAGATTACCCAGATGCTTTCTTCAGTTTAGACCACTGATGTGTTTTCAGTGACCTTAGAGAATTTCTGAGAGAGTTTCTGGAGCAGTCAGAATTCTCTCATATGTAATTTTCTCCTTCTTGATGCTCCTTCATCATTGTCACAACTTGCTCACTGCTTAACTGCCTCCAGCTGCACCTCACTGGCATGGATAAAAAAATTGGGTGGTTTATAAAGGAGAAAAGTATAAGCATCATGCTACCTCAGACTGATATTTGCAAAGGGAGAGGGGTGAAAAAAGACCAAATAGCACTTCTTGTAGATGTATGAGAGAAACAGGCAATCACCTTAAAAAGAGATTTGATGTCTTGCCAGGGCACCACAGGAAGAGAAACCAGGACAAGCCGCATCCACTCACCTGAACATTGCTCAGCCATGGTTAGTTGTGTGATGGCTTTGTGACAGAATGCTGCAGTTGCTTGTGTTCCATGAGCTGTTCTGTTCAGACCTTTAAATCTTGGATGATGGGACTTTTGTTTTGCCTTTATGTTTGGTAGTTACTTAAATAAAGAGTGTTCTGCTTGGGAAAGAATGCTAGTCATGCCAGAGAGTATGTACTGGAAATGGAGAGAGATGCAGAAGAGGGAACAATTAGTGGTGTTGCAGTTTTCTCCCCTCCTTAAAACAAAGCCCTTTAATCTCCAGATGATGCAATTCACACAATAGGTTGTGTTGATTGATATCACTCACTCATGAAACAATCCACTCAGCTTCTGCAAAGAATATTAGTTCAGCAGCACTGGCAGAGCATCAATGGAAGTTAATTTTAATGGTAATTTGGAGCCTGGCTGATTTCTCTTTTAAAAGGCTTTTCTACATGAAATAAATTTTTATTGCTAATTAATTTCATAATCATCTGGTGTGGGTTTGTGATAAATAGTGCAGTTCACACTAACCTCCCTTTTCTGGAATAGGAAGAAGGTAGTGCCCTCTCCTAAATTCTCATGGCTTGTCATTGTGTGGAGTTCAGAGACATGAACCACAGGGCTAAGGAACTAGAGGTTAAACTAACAAAGGGGATACTTATTTTAATCTTGCAGCTTTGCAACAAGCTGTGATTCCTCTGATGGGGTAATTCATGACACAGGAGACTGGGTCTGCCTGCCAAAGACACACTTTGGAGTCTCTGCAGGGCAGTACTTGGACTTTTCCTGTTGGTTTCCTTCTGACTGATGTGAATTGCATAGCCCTAACCCTAACAGAAGATACTCTCAAAACAGAAGATACTCTCAAAACCTGTCATCGTGGTGTCTTTTACTCCTAAGAAAACCTGGTAAAATTCTGCATTTAAGAGTATCTGTGGTGACAGGAGTCTGTTTTTCTCCTTGTAGAAGTAAGACCGGCATCCTTCAGCTATCGTGCACAAGGGCCACAGGGTATTACTTAAATATACTTTATGTAATTAAGAGCAGTAGTTGAGAAAAATTCACACTCAGCAGTGAGTACATGGGCAGTGTATTTGGTCTCTAGTTCTGTACCATCAGTGATGGGAAACTGCAGAGATCCTGGGGAAGAGAAGGCTCTGGGAAGACCGTACGGTGGCCTTCCAGAATGGGAAGGGACCTACAGGAAAACTGAGGTGGGGCTTTTCACCAGAGAGTAGTGACAGGACCAGGGGCAATGGTTTCAAACTGAAAGAGGGTAGATTTAGCTTAGATGATAGGAAAAAATTCTTCACCGTGAGGGTAGTAAGCTATTGGAATAGATTCCCAAGGGAAGTTTTTGTCCCTTGTCTGGAACTCTTTAAGGCCAGGTTGGATGAGGCCTTGTGCAACCTGGTCTAGTGGGAGGTGTCCCTGACCATTCAGAAGGAGTTGGATCTTGATGATCTTTAAGGTCTCTTCTAAATCTAACCATTCTGAGATTCTGTTATCCCTTCCAACACAAACCATTCTGTGTTTGATTCTAGTGCTGAAATGCTTCAACTTTTATGCTACTGCTATGGGTCATGTTCATCATTTGCAGTAACCTCTCATACTGATTTTGTACCCCGTGGCATGGAATCAGGGCTATGGAATGACCAAAACATCAGGCAATTTATTCTAATTAGAAAAATGCATCTGATGTCAAATATAAGATGAAATCAGAGGAGCATGTTGAGGCTCAAAGGTGGCTGCAGAGGCAATCTGCAGCTTACATGGCCATATACTATTTCCTCAACAGTTTGCACATTCTTAATTCCTCTAGGGGTACAGAATGCTGAGTCTTCTAAACAACCAGGACTATTTAAAACTGGTTTCTGCCCTGGTATAATATGAATAATAAAATGACAGACTTGTCCTCAAGGAAGAACGCTTGTGGGCAAGTGAGACATAGAGTTGAGCATAATGAGGCTGTGTGGGTAGTTGAGATATATGGTTCAGCATAATGAGACCATTCTTAATGGTTATGTCTTTTCTTGGACCTTGAATATTAGTAATGTATGCAGCTATCTTCTTTCACTGATTTTTAAGTGCATCTCTCCACTTCAGTACAAAATCAGGTTATTAGTTGTGGTACTGGAAACACTCAGAATGTTTACAAAATGGTAAAGGAATTGGGTCTGAGAGAGTTCTAATTTCATGATTGCACAGTGCTGGCCTTCTAGTGACCTGATTCAAGACTGAGGCTCCTAGGCATTGCTACAGCACTACTGGAATACAGTAAATGTCACCAAGTCTGTGGGAAATCTAACCAGAGAACAAAAGTATTTTCTCTTGCTCCATCCTTTTGATGACAGCCTAAGTGTTCTTAAATGTTGTAGTCTATAGGACACGGAGTGTTGCATATTCTTCTTTAAAGTAAGCTATTGTCATGCAATTTCATAGCTAAATATTTCTTCCACAGCTGAAAGGCTGTGAAGGAATGTATAAATATGGTTATTTTTCACTTCTTAAGGTGACTTGTAGCAAAGATGTTGGGTGGAAGGTGGGAAATATTACCTAGAAATTTCTGTTTTCTGTCTGCTGAGGGATTCTCCACTTCTGGGGCACTTGCTCACTTACTCTGGAAAGATAATTATCAAACCTCTGGAATTCTGTATTGCTGAGGTATGTTTTCTTTTATGAAATACACTATGAAGTGCTGACATACAGTCTTAGCCAGTGAATGCTCAGGGCAAAGGCTTCTCTTTTGTGTCAATGAAGTCACGTTTATGCAAGTTTGAGCTGTTCACTTTCTGGTATCTCAGAACTGGAGCATTTTAGCCAAAATATATCTTGGTACTGAAAATGGTTATCTCTGTATCCTGTAGCTGCTGTGGATATCTTTAGAAAAGCTATTTAATCCTTAAGGTCCAAAATCCACCACATTTGCAAATAAATTATGCAAAGATGTAAGATGATGTTATCAGCTTCTGAAACTGAGCTGTTTTGTCTTTTATTCCTCTCTCCTTTTCTTTTAGAGCTCTGTGCTGCTGTCTCATTTTTCTTGCCTGTGGTGCAGCTGTATAACTACAAGCATCAATGTTGTACCCATCCTGTTAACCATGTAAGCATGGGTGCTCTATTCTCTGGGCATGCTAGTTGCTGGAGGAGGCCTTAAAAAAGAAGATTTTTGTATGGCAGTTTGGGGCAGTGACTTTTCTGCTACTGAGTCTGACATTTGTCTGCCCTCACTGCATCTGTACTGCAGGATGAGACTTTTTACTTCTGCTTCTTAAGTTTCCTTGTCCTGGCAGTGCTTCCCTGAATCTCAGTCATGAACCTGCCACCTTAATCTCTTGTTCCCTTTGAGGTAGGCTGTAGTTAGAAATACTTTTGCTGAAAGTGAGTTTGCTCCCTGAACTTGAACTGCATTCTCTCCCTAGTGCTGCATTTGGCAGGGTAAAAACCCTGGTGGGTTTCAACTTTGGGCACGATCAGCTTGCAGCTATTATCTCTTTACTATGATTTTTGTCACAATTGTTGTAATTAAACCTGATATTGCAGAACCCTAGGGATAAGGATAAATCTAATGGTGCATCCAAAGATGTTTTCCAAAAAATGTGTTTTCCCTTAAGTTGGCATGTTCTCCTTGTACCCTTCATGACAGTGGCTGATGGCCCAGCATGTCAAGAATCATCTTGGATCTTCTTCAGCTGATTCTGAAGTCAGTGAACTGAAGTCTCATGCTTTTGGAGTCTGAGAGGCTGAACACAGCCCCTAATGAAATAAGAGGAAAGAAAATTAGAGGGTAAGTTAGCATCTGCCCAGGCCTTCTCCTCTCTCATGTTGTAATTTACTGGAGGGAGAATTCCATGTTGTATAAGATGATGTAACCTACCTTGTGACAAACAGCTTTTACTAATTATCCATATTTTTCCTGCCTTCATTTTTAATTGTTTTTTTTTCGAGGGTGGGAATGCAGATCTACTGTCTCTGAAATAATTTATAGAGAATGGAATGATGGATTAAGTTTGTGTTTAGACCTCTTGCAAAGGGAATTGATTGCACTGGTCACAAATAAGTGTCCACAATTTAGCATATGAAGGCAGGAAACAGAAGGCCTGAGTTTTTGAGGGGATAGTATGTAACTTAATGCTGGGCATCAATGCTGTCTTAATTAAGTGCTTTGAAATATTATTAAGATATAGTCCATGCAAGGTATTGTAAGAGTAGTAATCAGAACACAAAGTATAGAATTAATAGAATGTGATGCTGTAATAACACTTGGATTTGGAATTACTATGTGGATAAATATAGGAATCCAGGAGCACACAGGATGATGAATTGTAGAGTTAATTTTTTTAAATGAAGCATTGCAGTTCAAGACTTATCATTACATATTAAACAATATGGAGAAGGAAGGTACAAGAAGTACAAAACAGAGGAACAGTGAAAGTTTTCCAGGGCACAGATTCTGTTCCCTGTATTTGTACTGTAGAGCATTCTTCCTCAAGAGCATCTTTGTCTCATTGGAAGCCATCAGATGCTACTGTAATAAATGCACAGGCATTTATTACAGCTCAGACTAGGTGTAAAGATTAAAGGGAAATAAATCCTGAGCTGACAGTGTCTGAGTAAATGCCTGTTGCCATAGCCCCTTCCCTCCAAATGTGAAGCAATGATCAAAACTGATGAAATTCCAATGTGGACTTAAAGGGCTATTCTGTACTTTGGAATTGGTGCTAGGAAGTACTTTCTTTTCTCATCCCCTGTATAGTGATGGGTCTTTTGGGACATGATTAACTCCTACCCTACCAGAACAAGTATCACAGAGCTGGCTCTTGAATTGCAAAGAGCTGAATAACACCTTAGGCCTAGAAGCCCCAGTGGGATTCTGCTGGCCTTCCAGGCATGGGGTGATGGGACAAAATGGAAAGGGGCAAACACCTTCAGAGGTGTGATGCTTACCTTTTAGATAATGCTTGTTGCTGCCATCCATAGCTGATGGATGTATGTGCATTATGAAGCCTCTTTCTCAAGGTATGAAGCCTTCTTGACAAGCAGTAGAAATATTTAGCCCAGTTTGGCCTGTTCAGGTTATCTTACATTGCAGTTAGTGGGAGATTTTCATCCTGTAACCCTCTAATTTGATTTGACATTTCAGACAGGAAGATGCAAGAAATTGTAGATTACTTTTACTAATTTGATTTGACATTTCAGACAGGAAGATGCAAGAACTTGTAGATTACTTTTACTAAATGACAGGAAGATGTTATAGGCAAGGGAACATTATGCCATGACACCTTCCCAAAGCAATACAACATCTACCTCTCCCTGCATAAAAAAAAACAAAAACAAGCCCAACAGCAGCAGCAAAAGCCCAGTCTGCTCTACAGTCTTCTTGACCCAGCTGTAGACATGTCTCTTGGATTAGAATTTCCCATTCCACAATAATATTTTTATGATTAAATAGACACCAGCTCTGGGTATAAGCTAGAGTCACGTGGGTTTACTACAACCTGTAACTTTCTTCAGCATATAAAAATGCAATAGATGCTGTGAGAGCTACTTGAGTTTCCTCTAGTCTGTTTTGCTGCCCGGTTACATAAACTGGTCTGGCTTCTGCCATTTTAAATTTCTGCATTATATGGCATATCTTACACATGTCTTAAAAGAAAACAAACGTCATGAATCCTGCCTAACATGCTCAGAGAATAGATGCCTTTAGGATTTGGCCAGAGCAATTTAATTCCTGGTTGAGGACCATGCTGGGAGTCAGTCTCCTCACTACGAACTTTCCTGCAGCTGGCAGCTCTTGGCATAGCCTGGCCCTGCCAGTTTTTTATGGTGAATAAGCAAAGTGAAGATCTGGGCTGGAAACTTTTTAGTTTCTGGCTTCCTCTGTCACTGTACAGGGACATTCAGCCTTTTGATATTTTCAGGCACTGTGAAATGTGTGTTGCTCATTTGGTGCAGCATCTCCAGCAATGTTGAAACTGTAGCTCTAAGTCGTTGACTTAATTACATTTCAATGCAGCCAGACTTGGTGCTAGCACTGAAAATGAATTATTGGAGCATTTGTGAAGAGGTACTCCCTGTCTAAGCCTTCTGGACACAGGGGTGTATGATGGGATTGCAAAACTCATCGCTGCATAACTAAGGGCGCAGTCCAGTCAATGGAAAAATATTTTTTGATCACATCCACCAACCTTTCCTATTTGAAATACTTCTTCAAGAATCATTTCCTTCTGTAAGGGAGAAGCCTCTTATGATTTCAGACAGCTGCAGAGAGAGATTAACAATATCTGTGGTTCATAGGTTTTAGAATGACCAAATTGTGCTTTAGCTCATCTTGGATTTCACAGTACAGTTGTCTCATCTTCTTACCACCGTCTTTATCATCTTTTCCTTTTCTCTCTAGTTGTGTCTTTCAGTTTCTTTGACTATTCAAGAACTACTTTTAAAATAACTGCACAATATTTCATTTTTTAAGGTCTTTATTTGGTTTGAGTCCTCATGTATGATACTATGTCCAGTTACAATAGTGCAGCAGAGGGCCTTGCAAGGAAAGGGTAGTCAGCTGGGAAATCTTTTGTCCCTCTGAATGCATAGTCCTTTACAAAGGAAGGTAGAGCATCCTTGTAATTTAGCAGTGGCAATCCTCAAGTTAATGAATAATCTGAATGAGCACAGTCCACAGAATGGCTTCACAGGGAAAGAGCATGGTCATACATGAAACTACTCCTTAATTTGGAGAGCCATTATACATATTATCTTTATAATTTAGTAGGCTCTTCTTGCTGGTAAACAGTCCCAAGGTTTATTTCAAGATAGTGTTAGTAATTCAGTAGCTTTTGTTCATCAGGCCGTGTGATCTGAGTAGATATTCCGTTGGTAAAATTTATGAGTATATAATATATATATATATAAGCTCTCCTTATCTACTCCACTCTTGTGAGACCCCACCTGGAGTACTGCGTCCAGTTGTGGAGCCATTTTTACAAGAAATATGTGGATGTGCTGGAACATGTCCCGAGAAGGACCACAAGGATGATCAGAGGGCTGGAGCAGCTCTCCTATGAGGACAGACTGAGTGAGTTGGGGTTATTCAGTCTGGAGAGGAGAAGGCTCCAAGGAGGCCTTATTGTAGCCTTACAGTATCTTAAAGGTGCCTACAAGAAAGCTGTTGAGAGATTCTAGGATCTCAGGGAGTGGTAGGAGTAGGGGGAATGGGTTAAAGCTAGAGCTGGGTAGATTCAGATGAGATGTTAGGATGAAGTTCTTCACCATGAGGGTGGTGAGACACTGGCACAGGTTGCCCAGAGAGGTGGTGGAAGCCCCATCCCTGGAGGTTTTTAAGGCCAGGCTGCACAGGGCTCTGAGCAACCTGATCTGGTGGGAGGTGTCCCTGCCCATGGCAGGAGGTTTGAACCTAAATGATCTTAAACATCCCTTCCAATCCTGACAATTCTGTGATGCTAAAAATTGGTCTCCTTCGTTTGGTTCTTGTGAATCCCTAATATGTGGCCCCTGCCAAGAAATTTAACCTTCTCTCTCCTTTTCCTCATCACAATTTCTGTTCAAGTCCAAGTTGTGAAACTCCTCTCAGATCCAAAGCTCAGCTGAGGGGCAAACTCTACATGAAAAGATGTTTTGCATAGCCCACATAAGTCCTTTCATTTAAGTGATGTTTTTCAGAGAGTGCTGTAGGCACTGAATGAGCCCGGGCCTGTAAGTGGGACCTTCTGGGAGATGAGTCTGTTATGTCTCAACTTAAGTTCCCTAATGTGGGGTGCAAAGCATCTGAATGATCATCTGTCATGTTGTGATTTCTGCTGTTTAAACATGAGGTTGAAGTGCTGCAAGTACTTGAAATGCTACAAGAAAGATACAAGAACTTTCTCCAGCTCAGCAGTTTGTGGAGATGGTTGTAAACTAGCAACAAGGAGATACAGAGAAGGGCTTATGTTCCTCTCACTTTAAGATGTAAAGAGGAGTAAATGTGTACAGAAAGGCACATTTACATTGTGAAGCAGCGTATAAAATAGCTTTTTAAGGTACAGAGATAGACATCCTTAAACTTTACTGCATGTGATCACAGATCCTCAGCAGAATTAATGATATCAGTGGACCCATTCTTGTTTTCTTTTTGGCAATTTGGGACCCTGCTTACCAGACATCTCTTTGAAATAGTCTTCAAAGCTGGTGCAATAAATACCAAGCTTCATGGGAGTATCTTACTATTAGAAATGGAAGATGTACACTCATATAAAACAAACCTATCCCTGGCATAGCCTTTTGCTGTGCTTTTTCTCTGTCTTGACAGCAGTGCTGAGATGACGCTTTGTTCCATGAGCTATTGGGTCATCAGTGAGTTTTTACTGGCAATTGCTGTCTCAGTGACTTTTTATTGATTTAATTTCTGCCTCCAAACAACTAGGAGCAAATATTTTTCAGCCTTTTTAACCTCCTTAACTTTTCCTTTGTGCTCTTTCCTTTCTTCTTCCCTCTGGCCAACCCAATGCAAATAGATGGACAAAAAGATTAATAGAAGCAAGGAGATGCCTTCCTCCTCTCAAGTGCCCCTGTAGCTTTGAGGCTGTTATTAATAGCTTAAGTACAAAAGTGTTTCATAACCATCCTCTTGCTCCAGCTTCCTTGCCAGCCCCCTTTCCTTGGTCCTTGGAGAGAAAGTGTGAGCTCATCCCTTTCCAACGCAAATTCAGCTTTTGGTCTCAGACTTGGATTCTTTTCTTATCATGGGTGGAATATTTATCTTCTTCCAGCTGGTTGCTTGAAGCAATCTGTGATTTGCTGGAATGTGGAGACAGACCTGGCAAAAGCTGTTCAGGTACCTTCTTTTTCCTCTGCTTCTGTTTCTGTCTGCTCAGGGCATGCACACACATCTGCACCTCCATCTCTACTCCCACAGTGTCTGAAAAGGAAATCTGGGTATTTTTCTGTGGGAACAGACACTGAAGTTGAACTGCAGGTGTTTCAGTCTGAAATCCTTGTAACTATCTGTGTGGAATCTGGGCACCGTACAGCCCACAAATAAAAAAGTTGTTGTGTGCATCTGGAGATCCATAAGCTTTGTGGATTGCTTCCATTTCCTGTGCACTTTGGATCTGGTTTGGTTTTTTTTTTGTTTTTTTCTTTTTTTTCCCCCATATCTCTTGAGGTCTAATGGATCAATACTGAAAGTGAGTAGGCGGGTTTCCATCCCATATGACCTGGGAAGAATGGGAACGACATATTGTCATCTATTACCCCATTTCTGTCCGGATAGTAGAGTATGTTAGATGCTTTCAGCTACCTCCCTTTATGATTTCAGTGAGTTTTTACAAGACTTCTTTACCAGCTGAGCATTGTCTAACAAGTTTTACTAAGATAGAAGCTCTGAGAAAATCTTTACTTGGAAATCAAGTAAGATGAATGGTAAAAAAAAAAATGTGAGTGAAAAAGAGCAGGAAGAGTTGTCATTCTGCAAAAAACATTTGCTCACTTTCCTAATGAAAATCTTTAAGCCGTACATTCTGTTAATGTATTTGCTGGGTATGTGCCATTTCAGGAATAAAGTATTATTTATCTTATGAATGTCTCAACCTTCCAGTGGCTGACAGTTTGGTGAACACAGGCAAGCTTTTCCTCTAGATAAAACAGGATGTTGTTATCTTCTGAGTATGCTTCACTGAAGTTCTCTGTTCATTAAATTTCCCAGTGGTCAGTAAAGACATCTACATGTAAAAAGAAAATTTAGGTGATATTGTAGAGTTCTGGCCATTGAAATATCCTTTTGCCACTGGCAGCCTCTAATGGACTTGTAAGTACATTTATAGTAAGTACAGTTAGCAAATTGTTATTTATTTTTATGCAGAAAATTGACTCTGAAGCAAACTGCCACTTCTGAAACTTGATATAATATGGCTGATAATTTCAGCTGGAAAAAAACTCAATGAAAATTAAGACAAATGACAGCTTTTTAGAATTTTCAAAATACCCTTTCAAGACTTTCACTGGAAATAAACTTCTAAAATTATTATTTAACTGTGTCAAAGTAAGTTACATATTAATTCATTTTTGTGGATATACAAAACTTCTCAGTTAATCTAAAATTCTGTCTGTTTTTTTTTCTTTCTTGGTTGTGTCAGTGTTATCCCCCCGAGTTTTTCAAGTTGGCCTTAGAAGTCAAACTATAGAATATTTTCCCATGTTTGTAAGCATGGCTGGAGTGATGACCATAGGACCTCTTCCACTGCATTAGGAGAGAATGGAATTGCACCTTTACAGAACTTGATTACAGAACTGTGCTTATTGCTGTGGTACTGCTCATACCATTGGTAGCTGCTCTCTATAGTTGTCCAGTCTTGGAGATCAACCTTTTGGGTGGATGAGGCAGCTTTCCTAGAGCTGTGCTCACTCAGGGCTGAACTTTTGGCAGTCCTCACTAGGATGGTTCTAATTGCAGAGATGCACACAGCATGGGTTAGCTCTACATTTGCAAATAGTGTGGTACAAGAGAGGTGTCAGATGAAGTTGCTAAACCATTATCCATCATATTTGAGAAGTCATGGCAGTCCAGTGAAGATCCCACTAAATGGAAAAAGGGAGACATAACCCCTATTTTGAAAAAGGGAAAAAAAAAAAGACCTGGGCAACTATAGGCTACTCAGCTTCACTTCTGTGCCTGTCAAGATTGTGGAGCAAATCCTCTTGGAAACTGTGATTAGGCACACAGAAATTAAGGAGGTCATTGGTGACATACAACCTAGCTTCACTAGGTGCAAATCCTAACTGACAAATCTGGTGGCCTTCTATGACAGGATTGCAGTGGCAGTGGACAAGGGAAGAGCAACTAATGCCATCTACCCAAACTTGTGCAAAGCATTTGACACTGTCCTGCACAATGTTTTTTTTTCTATATTGGAGAGACATGGACTTGGCAGACCATGTATTGGTCTGTCTTCCAACCCAAATCATGATTCTATGATTTGTAACTAATGCTCTTAGAATATAGAATATATATTGCTCACCTTACATGTGTTCTCAGAGTGTTAATGTTACTTCAGACTGGCTCTGCTCTCATAGTGTTAGTTGAATTCCCATTAGCTCATCTTCCAATTTAGCTTTATTTACATCTAATCTAAACCCAGATTAGATGAAGAATCTAATTGGCATGGTATTACAGCACACTGTGTAATGAACCAGAGCATGAACTAGAGATGATCAGGAGGTCATTTTCAAAAGTGCATTCCTGATACATGGTGTTACTGTAAACACATTAATTGTTTCTCCCAGTATGGGGCCCTTGGGTCCATCTCTGAATGGGGAAGGGGATTGTATCACATCCTTCTCTGATGTATATATGAATCTCTAAATGGTGAGTAGAAGCTGGTAGCGCAACTCTACCAGCTTCTACAGGTAGCAGCTAGGGGCTAGCAACTTAGTCTTGAACCCAAAAGACATGACACCAACCGAAGGGAGGCATCAACTCAGTCTCCTTGGAGCCAGCAGCAAGAAACAACCAGTACCAGAGGTTGTTCCACTTTTATCTATGGCAAGCAGCAACAAGAACTACTGTCAGACCAACTAAACCTCAGTTCAGGATGATGCCAGAGCCATCCAAGAAGAAATATTATCTCATGTTCTAAAAATTTGGCCCCTGCTGCATCTGAAAATCTATCTTAAGCTCAATTAATTAGAACATTGGCATCTATTTATGCATAAAAGTTAATGAATATTCATCATAAATGTTGATTAAGGTGATGTTATTTGCATATTCTTGCAAGATTTTTAGACCTTTACCCTTAGGTATTCTAGTATTCAAGATATTAATGTGTCACCGAGGGAAATTCTGATTAGGTATTAGCGGAATAAACTCATAATGAAAGTGGTCAGATGTTTGAACAGATGCTCAGAGATGTTGTGCACCTCCATTTTTGGTGGTGTTTAGAACTTGAGTGGACAAGGCCCTGAGCAATGTGAAATATCTTTGATTTGAACTTTGAAGTTTTTCCTACTTTGAGCAGGGGATTGGGCCAGGTGACATTTAGAGGACCCTTCTAAAAGAGATGTTTCTATGGTTAACACAGAGGAATAATGTTCCTACATTTTTAGCATTAATATGATGGGTACAAATATGTAACCAGTGCTATCACGGTTAGTATTAGTGCAGAGGTAATGAAATAATCCTGTTAATGGTGTTGCAATACTTTCTGTTTTCATTAGGAAGGTAGTTACTCATCAGAAGTTCATTAACTAGTGTTTCTGATTGCAACCCTTTCATAGCAGCTCGTTAAAGTAAAGCCTGATTTCTCCATCTACCTTCTCACAGGGTTTCATTTGCTCAGTTAATGTATGCAGAAACTGCAGTGACAGCCTTGCTTGTGTTAAGGTACCTCCTGATGAGTCCTGATGATTCATATTAAATGGTTTAAAAGACTGAGAGCAGCACATACAGCCAAGGGCAATAATTCTTAAGTTGCACCAGCCTGAATGGCCAGGGCTGGTTTGAAAGCTTTGTAAAATGCTAGCATGACTTACCGATGAACTTTTCCAAGGGAGACCAGAATTTAAGACTGAACATTAACATATATATGTGCAACACACAATTATTTTTGGTAACCTGATCCTAGCCCTAAGTATGACTATATTCTCTGGAAACCTTACAGAAATGTTACGCTAAGAAAAAAACCTATAAACTTCCTCTGCTCTACAAATTTTCTGAAGATAATGTGAAACAATTAGAGGCTAAATGACCAATCTATTTCTTCTGTCAGCTTGGTATGGATACGATCACCCAATGAGGAAACAGGAACCAAGCCATAGGATTAAGGCAATCTCTCATCCAGACAGCAGTTCCTCATAATGAATAGCAAATATACAGAGTGAGCACAGTTTGCAAGCCAGAGGCTAAGATTCCTGTTACTAGGAAATGTTTGTGTAGTAATTCTCAAGCAGATTTGTAAAAATTAGAGTTAGTACAAAGGGTGAATTTTGTGAAATAAATGGCTTCCTATGAACATTTCATCAAGGGGTATCTACAACAAAAGGGAAGGAAAAGCTGCCTGGAGGTAATAATGGCTTAGAACATCCACACCAGTCTTTTCAAGGAAACTCATCATGTCAGAATCTTTGTCAAGAAATGTAATAAAACAAATATTAGCTGTACAGAAGGATCCTTCTTAGAAATCAACATACATATTACAAGAGAAGAATGGTTGCCACCTGCTTTCAGATCTCTGTGATACAGAAAGCAAAGTGGCTGTCATGTCAGATCTGGCTTTTTGTGAAGTCTTGAATGGCCATCCCATGGACTACTCAGAGTGAGCTGGCTCCCTACATCTGCCCGAGATTCCTGATTGCTCTTACCCAAAGATTGCTGCAAAGAGAAACTCCTATATGTGGCTGTGAGCCCTCCAGCCAGAAAGGTGACTTGTCACAGACAAGTGACAAGTAATCTGTACCTGAACCTTGCAGATGGTTCCACGATCTGAACCCCTGCATTTTGGAGAGGAAAAGATGAGAAATCTTGTAGGCCTCATTGGCAGGAGAGGAGTACCATCAGATAATCTGTGTAAGCAACTTTTCTGTGTGCTATCTTGGGCTGGATCTGAAGTGACATTATTGACACTTACCTAACTGCTCTCAGAGGCTACTAATTTAATGAAAGATGTTCTGAAGGAGTACTTTCTGTTGCTAGCTGTCAGATGAGCTGGTCTGTATTATGCAGAAGACTAAACTATATGACAGTATAAATTCCTGAAACTTGACAACCAGCTTTGCAAAAATCAAGCTGACTTCACAAAGCAAATGCCTCCGGGAGCTTCTGAGTTCCAAATTTTAGGACTGATGTGGCTATTACCCTGGGTGGCATTTTGAATTTTCACTGTTTCTTAAATTAGCTGTGGGTGAAGACTGTTTCTTGGAGCAGTTTGAAAATGTTGAAATACTATTATATTTGAAGAGGGGATGGGGGCAGGAGTGAGGAGCTTGGTGGTGAAGAAAGATGCTTGTCCAGAAGTTCTGAAAAAAAATGTATGGATACCAGAAATATGACCTTCCTTTTAATTGATTTCAACCCTGTTCAGCCTAGGGTGGGAGAATGGTTCAGGTCACCCCCTGCATTCCCTTACAATATGGGACCTCTGCTGGGATAGTGTTCACAGCCCTAGGAATGGAGGGGGAGCTGAGTTTAACCAACAGCTGAACTTACATCAGGATATTGGGATAGTTTTGCAAATTGAATTGAAAAGAATCACATTAGGTTTTCAATTGATATTCCTGCTATAGCACAGTTCAAGGATTTTCCTTCTACTGAAGAGAAGAGGAAATGCTCTACAATAAGGTGATAGTGTGGAGCATTGCCCAGTGGATATGGGAGGGGAACTGAGTAGGTAATTGGATCAGTAAGAGGACTGGCATGTTTGATGCCATGAATACTTAGTTGCTCTGGAGGAAATTCTCTCTAGTTTCCTTATCTCAAATTTACTTGGCATCTGGGCTTTGCTGGAAGAGATTTGCAGCTGATGAATCCCTTCTGAGCATCTGTGGTTATGTGAGGATGGTATGGCAGTTTTGCTCTTCATCTTCCTAGTTGCATCTGCCTGCTAATCCCTTTCCTAGCACTCTGGTTGAAAATGTCAGCCACTTTGTTTTAGGACTTTCAGTAAATGTTTCCCTCTAATCAGAGGAACATGGATTATACTGCATACATCAGTGGAACAGCTTTGTGGCTGTTTCCTGTGGTCAGCTATAGCACTTGCTATGGCAACTGCATAGGTGAAAAAAACTCACTCACTGATTTGCTCTATAAATACTGTTCCTGGTTATTTGAGCAAAGCCTAGAGCTCAGCTGCAACTTCATTTGATCTTTCTAAGTTAGGGCTGAAGGCTCGAGATGCTCCTTAAACTGCAGTTACCCTACTGAGGGAGGGTATGAAAGGGAAAGTGTTATTTTTTTTTGTACTCTTGCTTCCGCTCCCACCCCAAAGACTGGAGTGAGTATAACTAATAATTGATCTGAAGGTAAGGATTTCTTAGGGTTCTTTCCCTAAGCAGTAGTTCTGATCCTTGTTGCAGTCACTGCCTTTGCTCTCCCAGGGACCTCCAGGAACTGGATGTTTGGGGCTCTTGAAATGAGTGCTTTTCTTTGTGGGACAAGTAAGAAAACATCATGTAGCATGAAATTGTCATTGCTATAAACTCATTTTCCTAATTTTTATTGGAAGGTCCAGGCAAATGGAAGCCATTTTCTGAGTTCTGTACCTGAGCTACCATTGAACCATTGCTACTTCATTGTACTCTTAGTTCTAGAAAGTCTTTAAACATCATCTTAAGTCTCATTAAAGCAATGGAGATGTATGTATAAGCTCAAAGTTATTCATATGGTGAAGTGATGACCTCAGTTTAGACTTTCTGAATCTCTCTGCTTTAGGCTTTGGTGAGACACAATAGTGAGCAGCTCACAGCATTGCTACTATCAGTATTTGCAGTAAGAACAAGAAGTCTGATGGACCTCACTAGACATTAGCTTCTTTGGTGTAAGAGAAACTGCTTTCTGCTGATTACTTTAAGAAGTTATAGCAAATGGAAGAGTATTTTTACTTCCTTCCATCTGGATGCTTTTATTTTCAGTCTTGGCTCTAGGTCCTTGCCTGCTGTTCTAAATAAATATATTTTTTCTGGGCAGGTATTTGATATCTTAATTTTTGATAAATAAGTATTTTACATTTTCTTGCCAATGCTTCTGATCCGTGAACGCAGATGAAAAAAAGGGGATAGTAAAACCTACAAGAAAGCAAAGATGTGATTTGAGGCTTTTTAAAAACTCTCTGCATAGTAGCTGTCTTTTAAAAAATACTATTCTTGGTTTGAAACTTTAATTCTGGGCGTACATTTGGTGCCCAGATGGTGCAGACTCACACAGAAGCCCATCGTGCTGTCAGGGCAGGCGGATACATATGTAAATATTTTGCCTTTTCCCCTATAATATTTGGCTTTGTCTAATTTAATTGCTGTCAAAGGCAGAATGTGGAGAAGGCTTAAGAGGAGCAAACAATGAGGACCTTAAATGTTTGTATTGCGCTAACTTTGGAAGATGCCTCTAGACTGTGATGTAACTAATAATTTTATTTTGTGGGTTTTACTCTTCATGCCGTGAGTCTGTGGTGCATCATCTAAGTTCATGCCAAGCAATATTTTTACAACTTGAGGTAGAAACCTGTATTTTTAGTGGCATAAAAGCATATTTAACCCCTTGGAGCTGTCAATATAAGGCTAATGGCTCTGCCTTTTCAGTTCAGGCTGACAGTAAGTGTCTTCTACCTGCCTCTTGGTGTATAGAGCTCTTTATTATTTATATAATTCATTGCTTCATTTAATTTCTTCTATTGAATGGCTGTCTTCATGTATTTTTAATACATAAAAGCATTTCCAGCACAGCTGCTTCCCTGACCAGTGGCAGCTACTAGCAGACAGTGTGGTCAACCACGTTAAGGATGCTGATTTAGTTATTAAAGGCTTAATCCAAAATGCTGTAATATTGACAGAAAAATTACTTTCATGACCTTTTAATCTGACTGCTTAGTGAGAGGGTCTAAGAAAATCAGTGTCTGCTGAGGATAATGGCAAAATGGATGTAGGAAACCTTACTGCTTTTCAGCAAAGCAAGAAAGGGTAGGGTGCATTATCACAGGTTTCTGATCAGATGTGAGATGTGGCTTAGGCTGCAATTCATGGAAAGCATCTGGCTGTGCCAAACACATTCCTCTAAGGACAGTAACTCTGCAGAAACATGCCAGGAGATCAGGGCCTGGAGGTGTGATTGTTGTAAAGGAAGGAAAGTGGCTGTAAAAAAAAACCATCGTAATATGAGCAGAAGACAAGCAGAAGCAGCACATAGTGCCTTTTTTTCCATAAGAAATAGATGAAATCCTGAGTACAGGGGAAGAACATTGCCCATTTGTGTTTCCACCTGAGGCTCATTATTCAGGGGTGCCAATAAATTCTTTCTTTTTAGCCTGCTATGGAAGTGCCTGGGTACCCACATACCACAGCCTGTCATACACTTCTTGTCTTGCTTCTTGGCTGTGGGGCAGAAAGGGGTAAGGAAAATTGTTCACTATCTTTCTATATTATTTTTCTTGTGCTGCTTTTTGTTACTAAAGGAGTGGTCAAAGGTGTTTGCTTTGTGTATCTCCTGGAATATTGTCACTGACATTACTGCAGGATAAGCCAAGATGTGGATTTACAGTTTCTCCACAGTAAATGCTGGTAGGCCTGCTGCTAGCTCATGGTTCAGAGAAAAGGAATGAAAGGAGGAGTGATTTGCCACATATATATATATATATATGTATGCAAAAGCAAACACTGGCAGCTACTGCTGAGCCTTTCCTGTATCCTAAGTTGAGATGTAAGCTTACCCTACAGGTCATTTGGGCCTTCCATGGACTAAAGATAGCACTGATTGTCACAGTGAGCTGATGGTATTGCTGGAATGGTATTGCTGGAACTGCTTTGCTCTTTGCTTTTGCTTTCTGTTAACAAGCCCATTGGGTCTACAGCTGGGAGGACATGTTGCATTCATTTAACAGCACTTTCTTTTCTTAATTTTGCCCTTCCCAGGAGCAATTGAGAGGTGCACATACATCAAGTACCACTACTCCTCAGCGACCATTCCCAAGAACCTCACCTACAACATCACCAAGACAATCCGCCAGGATGAGTGGCATGCATTGCGTAAGTGTTGCTGGATTTCTTGTCTGTTCTCCTCACCTGCAGACAAAGGGAGGTACTCACTGGTAAATGAGACCAAAGGCTTTGACTGACAACCTGCTCAGAGCCCTCTTCCCACATACAGTTTGTCTTTGCAGCAGACTGATCCATTAATTCTTAGAACCTACATCTCTGTTTCTGCTGCTGACTAGAAATTCTGCTGAGGCATGAAAGAAGTGGTAGTGGGGAAGACATATTCACACGCAGAGATTAATATTGAGTTAAGCAAAAAAAAAAGAATGACAAAATCAATGCCCTGTTTTTTTAATTCAGTAGAATGCTCTGCATGTGACTGTATTCTCATAGAGTTTATGTTGCTGCTGAGTCTCCTGCTTCCAGTAGAATTTATTGCTGGCTTTCACTGTAGGATATGTCTTGCTGCCTGCAGCTCTTGGGTGAGTCTGGCATCAATCTCTGACGATCTAGAAAGAGAAATGTTGTGGCCTTTGAGGCATGGGGAACAGGCTTAGCCCTTAGTGGTAATTGTAGCCAGTGGTCACCAACTTCTAACATTTGCTGAAGCAACAAATCTGACAGGGGTGGAATTGCCTTAAGGTGTATTTGTTGGCCTTAAAGCTTTTCTCCTCATCTTGTAGATGGAAAAGGTTTTCCACTAATAAAATGGAAGAGGCAGGATTTCACAAGGAAGGGTGCCACTGCAACTTGTTCTTGTTAATACATACTCATAAGGACTGATGAATGTCCTGAGCTCCTCTATGGAAGGAGTTAACAGATCCTTGAAGAGACAGGGACTGAGTGATGCTGATTCTGACTGAAATTCATGAAAAGTGGTAGTGGGCAGCTACTGTTCAGATTCTATCAATCTGAGAAATGGGTAGGACTTAACAGAGCTTTCAGACCCTGTTTTACTCCTGTCCGATGTAGCTGGTTTTTTGTGAGTGTCCCTTTAAGCACTGGGGAGGAAAAGGTGTGATGATATAGCCTATTTCCTTCTTTGGTAAGATTAGATCTGGTTTGAGATGCATTGATGCTTTTAGACCTGCCTGGTCAAATCTGATAAAGCATTAAGAAAGTTCTAGAGGGTCCTGCTAAACTATTTTCTTTTATGAATTTTTACTGTGTGTGTATAAATACATATTTTTTATTGTGACATGATGAAGAAAACAAATACTGAAGGTTGTAAGGGTCTAGTCTGGCAAAATAGAGTGCTGTGCTAATTTGTTCCTGAAATCAGAAGGTCAGGTGGTTTGGTTCCCTTCAGGTTTTCTGCTACCACCTGTCATCACTGCTGCAGTTAATTTTATTTTAACATTGCTCATCTGTGAACAAAAAGAAACACTCCCCCCCCCTACAAGACATCTTCTGTTAGGATTCACAGGACAGAAGGAAGGTCTTTGGATTATACTTCTGTTTGTGTGTGCGAGCCTTTGCCACTGCTGTGAACAATGACTTCTTTGTAAGCAAACACTGGGAATCTCACTATTTAAAGTAGGAATTATTGTCTTAAAGAAGTTAATCTTTATTTTAGCAATGGCTCAAGTAAAGGGTTATGCTGTAGCACTGTTATTTTTTTTTTTTAAATCTCCCAACTTAGGTATCACTACTAATGTTCCTGGCCATGTAAGACACTTGGTGTGTCTTTGTTTTTGGGATCAGCAGGTTCCTGAGTGTGGTGTGTTGGTAACTGATGGGGGCCTTCAGCAGGATATTTGGTAGTCTCCAAAGTGGCAGTCTAGACACACTGTACTCATGTATTTACATATCTGATTTGGTCTGAGGCACTTTCAGGGTGAGACTTTGTGTTCCTTCCCTGGGGAGGCTACACCAAGTGTCTGGGTGTGCATGCATACTTCTGACCCAGATATGAGTCAGATAAGTGTAGGTAGATTTAGATAGAACTGAAATTTGAAGAACCATATCTGAAGACAGGGGAGGAAAAAAATACTTTTGCTGAAGTGCATTCTTCTCAGCTGTGTGTGTTTGATATGAGGGGTTCACCACTGGAGGACCTCGAGGCCACTGTATTTAAGAATGATCTGAACCTCTGACTATTCCCTGTGTAGGAACAGTGTATTTTCTGTTTTTCTCTAAAACATCTGTTTTAAAAGACAAGGGCAATACCAAACTTTTAAAATTGTATTTTGTTTGAGAAGGATGTTATTCCTTTGCAGCAGAGTAGACATTAACTGGGGTAAGACTCTAAGTCCCTTCATAACGTGTCTGTAATTTTAGTCCTTGCCTTAGCAGCCAACCTGGTTCTGTACCTCTGGACTAGCTTTATCCAGGACACAGTTACTTCAGTTCACAACTGCTCATTCTGAGGTAGAACAGTGTTTCCAAGTGAAACTGCCCATTCTTTTCCTCTGAACAATTTCTTCAGAATTTTCCTTTTGCTGTGTATTGTGACAATTAACAAAAGGAGAAGAGCTTGCACCCGTTGTTTTTCCTGCTCTTTCCATGGGTAATTCTCAGATCTGTAGCATGAGATGGAAAAAAAAGTATCTCCTGAGGACACACTGAGGCAAAAATTCATCTTGAAGAATTTCAAAGGAACTGGAAAGAAGAAACAAGTGACTGATCACCCTACTAAAGAAAAACACCTCTTCCAGGCTGAAGCCACTGCTGTAATAGTTGTATTTCAGTAATGGTTATTTTCCTTCCCTGGGGCATGAGCAGCAAACTATTAGGCCTGGGAAGGAAATCTGGAGCTTTTCCTCTTTACTGGTTAGGAGATCAGAGAAGAGAGGGTTCCAGCTGTGCCCAGCAGACTGGTGGGCAGGACTGATTCTCCATCAGTTTTTGTTGAAATGAAGGAGTGGGTGAGGGGCAATTAATCTGAGGTTGAGCATCCCATGGCACCAGTCAGCACAGAAAGCAGACAGCCTCTAGCTGGGCTGCCAGTTATGCTGGAAGAACCCAGGGGAGCAGCTGGACCTGAAGGAGTGGTTTGATCTGCCTTTATATATATTTAATTTTTTCTACTCTGTTTGACATTTTCAAGGTGGAAATTTTGCTCCAAATTGATTGCCTGTGAGAGCATGAGCCAGGGAGATAGGACTCCACTTCCCTGAAAGGACTTCCTCTCATCTCTGGTTAAATAGAGATGGAAGGAAGGATGATGTAGTATCACCATCTCTTGCCTGCCAGGAGATAAATTTTTATCTAATGAGACAAAACAAGTGTCCATGTGAGCTAGGAAAGGAAGGGATAAAGGAAATAAAACTGTATCCTGAGCACAAGTAACTGCTTTATGGAAAATGTCAGTGTAATGACATGATTGCTTCACTATAAGGTATTTGCCATCACAGTTTGGCCCCGGCCGTGTGCACTTTCCATAGTTCTGACTTCTGAAAAACTCCAGTAGCATCCCTGATGGAAATGGTGATATATATTATTAGAACAAATGTCCAAGAAATGCTGAAGAGTTCTGTATTTCTTTGCATATTCAGTTCCATGTGTCTTATGCCGTTCTTGTAGGTTTGTTTTCAGTATGCTGCAGATTTGTGTTCGAAGGAGCATTTTCAGGTGATAGAATAACCACGTTAAATGGATGCCTGTGCTTTGAGAAAATTGACCACAAAATGATGCTATATTAATACTATTTTTTTTCCTCTTGCCCCCCAAACTCGAGGAAAACATTATCTGGTGTCTTATGGCACAGAAGGTGAAAGTCTGTGCTTGCTTTGAAAATGGTAGTACCACCAAGGTAGTGAGGGGATGTGCTGTATCCAGTTTGGCATATTCCAGGAATCAGCAGTGCTGTTCCTTAAAGGCACTGGGAGGCGTAAGACACCCAAAGCCCAGGGAGTGTTTAGCCCACTGGCTTACACCTCAGAGCAAAACAGTCACCTGTTGGGGTGATGCTCTTTTGTACCATCAGAGGGGCAGTAGCAAGGTTGTCCCACTTGTTTTGGCAAATAGGCTGTAGATAACCAAAACTTTAAATTGATCTTCTGCTGTAGTCTTTAAGAAACAACTGTTTTGGGAATGGTAACCACGGCACAGAAGACAAATTCAGAGAGAAATTTCTAAATATGCCTAAGTCAGCTATCTACATCTCATTGTCTTGCTGGGAGACTTTCGATTAGAAACTTATTTTAAGGAAGGCAAATAGTGCAGAAAAGGCAGAAAGAGATAAGAGGAGAGGGATTATGTTCATACTTAGAGCCAGTCTACCATGATAATGTTTTATTTTTGCCTCTAGCTCCTTTTGTTTAGACCTTATGGTTCCTTGCTCATTTTTACCTCTGAACATACTTGTGTTCACTCTGGGACCACTTTGTGCACCCATTCCTGGAGTGATTTCAAAAAGAACAACTGTGCAGGTACTCCAGGACTGTGGGTTAGCCTGCTGTGGGCTCAGACCTGCCTGGACCCTCACAGGGGTGGTGCCTGTGGGTCCCTCTGCAGTCTTCCCCACTGGGGTCTTGGCAAAGGAAGGGTAAAGAGAGGCCTTTCCAGGGCTACCTTCTTTCCAAGGCAGGTGAAGAAAGTGTTGTGGCTTAAAAACTCTTCAAATAAGCAAGCTGCTGATGGGTCGTCTTGATGGTTTTTTCATCTCAAAGATTAAGTCAAGACAAACCACTGCATCTTCCTTTTCCTTCTGACTTGGTAGCTGAAGTGGGACAAATGCTGCATGGTGCATAGGGCCTTTGAATGGCAGAGCTCTCAGTGGCTTCAGATGCATTGCATGAAAGTCTTCAGATCAAAAGAGAGATGAAAAATTATTCTTTCCCTCCTAAAGCTTTTACTTTGCTTAATCATAAAGCCTATCATGTGAGATAGGTAGCTGAATCTTTAAGTCTGTTGTCCTCCCTCCCTCCCTCCCTCCCTCTTGCAAACGTGACCACAAAAAAGGAATTTGTTTGTCTGCTGTTCTCCTGATTGCCACCCAGGCCTATCTTCCACAGAAGCTGTGTTTTGTGTCCAGGAACATGGAGAGTGCTGCATCTGGGCAGAAAGTGGATGGAATTGCTATGGAAACTGATCTCTTCCTGCACAGCTTAGAAATCATGTCACCAGCCTGCTCTAGAGAGGACCAGTTCAAGCACAGGTAGCTGATGCTTCCTGTGAAATGTTTAGACTTTCTTATATTTTTAGGAAAGGCTCCTTCTCTGGGCACAGTGGCATCTCCTGCCCATCTCCTACCCCCCCATTTCTCCTGCAGGACCATGAAACATGGGATCTGAATTGAGAGCATTGGCATGGGGAGCTGCATTGTCAGGAGAAGAGGAACCATAATGCCTTGTGTTAATTGGAATGATAAGGTTCATCTGTGCTTTGGAAAACTGCAATAATCCTGTGTTTCTGGTAGGCTGATAGTCATTTGCATAAAAAATTAATTGTAAACTCAAAAGTAATAGCCTGGCACACTCTGAGAGCAGTCTCATTGGAGGAAATGAAGGATTTCTACAGGATGCAGAGAGTGGCAATATTTTAATTTATAGAACATCTACACTGAGAGCTGAATGGATATTTTTCAACCTTAATGGTCCAAACTTTGCAGTAGATTAAGGCTTTCTCATTTGGGCCTACAAAGCACTTCAATACCTCTTAAAACCAGTATAACTACTTGAAGATGCTGACAAAATCTCCCTTTGTGGAGGTCAGTTGTGCTGGTGATGGCAGTGGCAAGAATTAGTACTCTAGAAAGTTGGTAATGTCTTTACTTTTAATTTCTCCAAGCTTCCCAGGCCTTCTCGCTCCATGGAACAAGATGTTGAGATTTGTACAGATGCTCAGTTGATATTTAGTAACACCAGTAGGCTCATGACCCTGACTGCTTTTATGAGCAACAATAAATATTTCATTGTTTTATCTGTATTAAGTGCTGACCCAAGAGAATTTTGCCTTTTTTTTTTTTTTTTTTTTTTTTTTTTTTTTTTTCCCCCCCCTGGGTACTACTGAAAGCAATTATTTGAAACAAACAAGCAGCATCCCACTTCTCTTGCTCTTTTCTTCCATCCTCTCTCCCATATTCCCTTAGGTCTCCTTCCATTCCTATCTTCCTCTACAAGGAAATGCTGTTTCATTTTTAATTAGCTACCTTGACCCCCAGATGGAGGTACACCCTGAAGTACACCACCATCCTGCTGGTCAATGCCATTTGGTTGACAGTATGATCTAATTCCTTACTGCATTGGTTATTAAAGTAGATAGGGCATCCTGGAGGTTACTCACAGAGCAGGTGCTCACATGCCTAGAGGTGAAGTGTTGTTGGATCTCCATCATATTAATCATTCCCATAGCTAATGACCAGGTGGTACTGACAGAACTCATTTCCCTCTCTCTTTGCTGTAGGGTTTTCTTCTTCTCCTGCTATTTCAAGCTAAGATGTAAAAATTTGTTTGGTGTTTTTTTTTTTTTTGCATAAAAATCTAAGACCTATTTTGAAAACTGTAAGGGATTTTATTGCCTTCTGCAAAGCTGCATCATAGGATCTGCTAGGTCTTAACTAAGGCCTACATTACATTAATGTAGTACCTATATTAGTGAATAGGTTTCCCAACTGCATACTACTTTTATTTCCATAATACCTTTGCTTTTTAGTGATACCATGTGTAAGAGAGGAGGTCAGCAGACCTCCCAGTCCTGAGTTGACAGAGGTATCTGAGTAGGAAACAAGGCCAAGATTTGGGAAGGGAGAAAATGAGGACAAGGAAAGGAGTGAAACTTTGAAGTGTTCACTTAGGAGAGGTGAGACAAAGGGATTGCTGAACACAGACTGGGATAAGGCTGAAATGGTGGACTTTGGCAGGTGCAAAAATGGCCAAGTTCTTTGCTGACTGTGTGCATTAGAGGAGGGCAGGGGGTGAACAGGGAAGAATCTGCTCCAAATCCCTCTTCAAAGTGCACAAATAAGGAATCTTCCTGCACACCACCTGTGCATCACTTAGCAGAGGAGAGTGCTCATCCTTCTCCCTCAGCCAGGAGGTTCTTCTACCAGCTCATAAAACAGGAGGCTCAGAGGTGAATCAGAAGAGTCTTATTCTGCTGACAAATCACTTGTCACTCTTCTGAATCACCAAGAACACCCCCACTAGAGTTTCTGTTTTTACAGTTGTTTGTTTTAAAGTGGAGAACCTAAAATCAGATGAGGATTTTTAAGGCTGCAAACACAAGCATGTACATTCAGGAGATAGCACAGTTCAGGTTGCATACTTGGCCTTAATTTACCTCCTCTGAGTACACTCATTATCAAGCCTTTAATCACTGTAATCACATGCTGTATATTCCACAAGACTCCTGCCTTCTTCCATACGTTTGGGATATTCTGTTTCCGTTCAATGATATCTTCAATGTTTGGTTTCTTTTTCATTGCTTAATGTATGGTTACTGGCTTTGTTTATTGCAGAGTACACAACTCCTGATCCAAAGCACTTCATGAGCTTTGTCACATTTCTAATTATTGTACTGAAGCATGGTATGTAAAGATAAATATATTAATATCTAAAAAACCTTTTTCAGTGGACTATAATTTCCATTTCAGTCCTGGAAATAAAATTTAACCGCTCTCAGGGTTGGTTTTTTTTTTTTTTTTTTTTTTTTTTTTTTGGTTTTTTTTTGTTTGTTTGTTTGTTTTGGTTTTTTGTTTGTTTGGTTTTGGAAGTGTTCAGCTGGAATTGACGATGACTTGAGTTTTACAGTACTTAGCATTAAATAGCCTTTCATATGGTCAGAGCAAAGATCCCATTGATTTTCAGAGCAACTGAGTTGGGTGACCACTTGAAATCTGATTTCAAATGGTCACCAAAATCACACTAGGTAGAGTAAATGAGGAAAACATGGCTAGAGACCATCTCTAAAGCGATTTCATAGGCTAATTGACTTACAATCACCATGAGCTTTGGGGGGTAAGTGTGAAAAAAAGTGCTTGAGTAAAAGTGAGGAGGGGCTGTATGTCAGCTCACTGATCTCAGCTTCCTACCACTCTTAGCTAGAGGGCTGAATGTGTTCTCACCTTTCACACCAACCCTTTCAAAGGATATCCCCTGACTTTGACATGCTTGACTCAGCAACCTTTATAATTTTTTGATCTTTTTTTGTTTGCTTTTGTTTTTTTTCTAAAAGTGCAGGCACTTGGATTCACCTTGGCTTGGGATGTGTTTTACATTGCCTTCTACAGTTAGATTGAAAAAGAGAAAGCATGTGTTAATCTTTATCACTGAAAAGAGTCTTAGAGTATTTATGGAGCCCTTCTGAGTGCAGGAAAATTGAGAGCAAACCCACTCCAGCCTTCCTGGTGATTTTTTGCAAAGGAGTATTAGATATTTTGCCTGTTGCAGTGTGGAATGTTGACAGGTAAAACATACCATAGCTAATCATGTCCAGTCATTCAACCAGTCAAAATATAGCTGTATTAATATGCATACAGGGATCTCTGTTTCCCTTCTCTCCCTCCTGAGAGACAGAGGGGGAGAGAAATGGGCGTTTTTCTATGTCTCTTGGCTAATCAAGAACGATGCCTTGTGCATTCTTAGGGTGACAACACAGGGAAGAACAAACAGGATGATCTAACAGGTCTCCTCCATCTCTGACTTCTATAATTTTTGATTTATATACCAATTTAATGCCTGATTTATGATGATTTATATCACAGTTTATTTATACCCCAGCCTGATGCCCTATCCCACACTGTTTGTGAGATGAAAGCCCAGCCAGTTAAATATTTCAAGGTGATTACATGCCACATGCCACACACAGGGTTAGTAATGAGAAGTAAGTACTTCCTTGCTTCAGTGCAAGAAGAAATACTTAAGTGGAACGTTTTGGAAATGAGATTGTTGTGGTGTGTTCACAAAGCCATGCACCATTCACAAGGGAACATCACAGCAGCCAGCATGAGAGAGATCCAGCAAACTTTGAATAAACAACCTGGCTCTGACCCTGACAGAAGCTGCAGGCTGAAACATGTTAGGTGATTCTTATATGTTGATAACTACTAGGCAGTGGTTGCCATTTTAATTACTGTTTTGCAATGATGCTCTTTGTACATTGAACTGCAGAATAAACCTGACTCTTATGTACAACTAGGACATCATTCTGATTGCTACTTTGAAAAGGTCTCAAATGTGTGAATATTAATGTGTGAAAAATTTAATTCATCTTTACATCCTCAGATTCTTATATTGTTAACTGAGCCTGATGGTTTTGACCAAGTGATCAGAACTGAATGTACTTCTGTCCCAAGAGGCTGGATGAAACTGGAAGATTTCTCTTAGGGCCCATCCTAAGACTTCTTAATTGGCTGGGTGAATCACAGTTTAGCTGTTCAGTTATTCCCTACCCACCTCCAGAAACTGATTGCACAGTTGGTGAGGGAATAGGAAATCAGGAATACAAATCAACTGCAAGGTATCTCCTGTGGGACTTCAGAGTTCAGTCTTGCAACTCTCATCTGGCTGCTCTGGATGTAGGTTACATTTAATGGAGCTTGAGCCTGTGTGTCCCTCTGCATATCTGGAATTATGATAGCTAATTTGAGTCTATCAGCCACTGGTGTGTGCAATTAATCAGCATCTCTTTCATATGTACAAACTCTCTCTCATCTCTTTTCTATATCAGCTTTATCTTTTCTGGCTGGCCTTTTGCATCCCTGTTTCTTTTGGGGTTTTGTCCCTCCAAACTTGATTCTCATGTAGATAGTCTGAGAGAAGGAAATCAATGGAAGAATATCACTTACTGACCTAAGAGGGGCTTCTGTGCCATACACAACTAAGACTGTAAATAATTCATAGGGTCCCTGTCTTTTCTTTCCTCTCGTAAGACTGGCTTTATTAAAATTTTATGGGAGGGGATATGGAGGTGGCTGAATAACTGGTTTTATCTGATACAATCCTTAGCAATGCATTAGCTTGGTATTAGCTGCTCCTCACTCATCATCATAGGCACATGCTAAATCAGTCTTCCTTGTAGAAACCATTTTGTAGCATCTTATAATCACACTTTTCAGCATGATGTAATGCCACTCCTTATAATTCAATCTCAGGCCTGATAGTGTTGCCATGGGAAGAAAAGTGTTAAGCTGCCAAGGCAAGGCTCAAGCTCTTTTTCCATTCCTGAGAGAGAGTCATTTGTGGCATGAATCCATATAAAGAAAGATCCAAATCAGAAGAGAGCAAAAAGCTGGGTGATAAGAGTTTGGTTCTGGTTATATTTCTACTGGAATAATAATCCTACTGAAACAAGAATAATGTGCAAACAGCATCTGGGTGAAAAATACTCAATAGATTTAAGAAAACAGTGGTCCTTGGTATTTTAGGCTTCTTGGTATTTCTGTGAAAATTAGAAGATTCCACAGTTACACTTTTATGTTAATACTGCTGCTGGCAGTGTGTAGTGCACCTTCCATCCTAACATCTCGAAACATATGGGCAGTGGTTTTCACTCAGTAGCCTTCTGACTTAAGCAGGGTGCCAAAGGAGGAGTACAACCCAAGTACACCCATTTCACATGCAGACAAAGAGCTACAGAGAAGTTAATTGACCTGCTAAATGTCATGCAGAGAGTGAGTGGGAGAGCCAGAAACAGAACTCGGGTCTTTGGACTCCTGCTGCCAAAAGTGCTAGACAATGCTGCCTCCTGTAGTGCCAGAGATTATGCAGTATATCTTCCAGAAAAGGCCATTGCAAAAACAGGAGTATGGTTTTTAAATTAAAAAATGCATAAAAAATTTTCAAGTGAAACCTTACTGGACAAACCCAGAATCCCTTACTTACATTAATGGTGATTTTGTCTTGGAAATAATGGCAAAATAACCTTTGAAGACTGGTAATGAATTAAGGAACACAAAGTGGGGATTTCTCAGCAACCTCCTGGAAACCAGGTCCTTGGAGAAATCAGAAAGTTAGCCACTAGCACCAATAATAATTGAAAAAAATAATATGGAATATCCATTAGATTCTATTTCTATTAGCATATATGAAAGTGCTGTGGATTTTCTGCCACATATGAATTGGACTCTAAACCAGTGTCCTCAATGATTGTCATGACAACTGATATGCACAGCAAGAACAACATACTGGTACACAGTTTTACTTGCAGCTAATCAAGCTGTCATTTTATTTGAAAAGTAATCAAATGCAAAATAATCATCAGTTGTATTAGAGAGCCCTAAAATGATTTAGAAGAAGAAATCCACTCTGAATAGAAAACTGCAAGTAAATAATCTCAAAATGGCTTTCCTGTTACAGCCTGGGTTGCAGCTGTTCTGTATGGCAAATCCTCCCTGGCCTGCAGCACGGCCAGAGCCAACTCTGCACCTCATCCCAAAATGGCATGAGTGAGGAACAGATTACCTGACAGGTATAATCCTGCACCATGATTAAAAGCTATGAACCCCCGACTGCCAGGGTGTATTAAAGCTACCTGTCATTTATTCCACTGTAAACCTGGGTTGAACTGGTCTTCAGTTCATTTCAGGAGTATCTTCATCTCTCACAGAACTTAGCATATATGACCTATGTGATGACTATTTCTGATGTATTCTGTTGCTGTTTATGTCTTTGCATGATAACAGAATTATGATTTGGAAAATAAGCCTTGGCTCTAACACTTAACCCTTCACTGGAGCACTAGTCCTCTGTACTGGTTTCAGCTGATGAAGTGGAAAAGTCTGTAGTGGCATCACTTATAGGAAGAATCAGATTTTTCATGTAGAAGGATAAGAATTTTTTAAAGAAGCAGATAATTCATGCAAAAGCATTTTGTAACAAGGAACAGGATGGAGAATGCAGAAACTACTTAATATAGCAATAGGACTAGCTTTTAGAGTAGTCCTCCCAAAGTTTTCCAGGAGGAATCGATGATTCTCTGAAGAGCTGAACTCACAGCTCTTCTAGGTGAAAGTTTTTGAGGGACCAGTGGTCACACAGGCAAGAGCACTTTGAAAATCTCTGGGGTGCATTGGCTGAAAGGGTTCCCCCTGAGTGAGGGGCCAGGGAGAGCTAAGTTCCAAGCATCCATAGCCTCCAAGACTTGCAGACTGGACTATGAGGTTCCCAGAAGGAATTTCAGTCAAAGAGGAGATAGGTAGGATGCTGATGAGATCCCAAGTTTTCTGTAGAGGACTCTGACTCACACAGCAATTTCATCTTGGTAGGGTTGGGGGGAACAAGTTTGGTGCCACTTGCACCAAGAGAGCCACTTGCTTTGACAGCAGCCTTCTTTTTGGTGTTGATAGAAAGGGAAAGAGATCTGGTGGGCAGCTGTTTAGTGGCATGGTTGGCAGCTGGAGGAACATTTCTGATTTTCACGTCTTTTACTCATGTATTGTAGGCATGAGCAAAGAAAACACTCCCAGATATAGGAACGGGACTCTTGCAGCCTTGCATGTGGTGAGGGAAGAGTGGAGTTGTTTGTATGACTGGGACACTGTTGTTTTTTTGTCTTGTGTTTTTTTTTCTCTTCTGGGGATGTAATTCGATGAGCTTTTAGTAGTATCTTTAAGAATATGAATAAGCAAGCTAAGGTGATGTCTGTAAGCACCTGGGGGGAAACTAAAAACCAACAGAGAATAATGGAAAAGCTGCTGGAGGAAATAAAAATGCAATGCCTAGATGCTCTTTTGCATATAGAGAGAACCTCTCTCCTCTCTTTGTTATGCATCAGTGTGGGTGCATTAGATTCATGTGAAAATCAAACAAATTCCAGACATCTTGCTGAGACAATAACCAGAAGCTGTTGTCTCTGTCACTTTCCTTTTGCAGCAAAGTTTGATAGTGAATGAGACTGGCATGAGTTTGCCATTACTCACTCATTACTTTAAAAAATTTACTTCTGTCTGTGTGTGTCAAACTCTTGGCACAATTCTAGTAAGCAACAGAAAGGTTGAGCAAACAGAGCAAGCCTTTCCACAGATCAATAGAGATCAATCTCTTCATTTCGACTGAACGACAAAACAAAAACAGCAATTAAAAGTATGTTTGATGCTGATAGCTGGCGGGCAGCTCCCAAAACCAAAGCACCAAGGGACACATAGGAGAGCTGTTGCCTGCATGTTATTTATACTGTCCCCATCAGGGGGATGATGTTAGCATGGGCATGAGGATCACAAAACAGGTAGGAACATCATGTAAGCAGGAAAATCATATTCCTTGAGGCATGAGTATTGAGGATCATGGCAAAGCTATTTGACTAGGGCTAGGTTTGTGAATTTATTGTTTAGCAGCGAGTGGCCCATGGCACTGTCTGCAGTGCCATACAGCTTTGGGCATATGGATATCCCAGACCACAGCATCCAGGGTAGAGCTGCAAGTGACATGAGGATGGGACTATACTCTGGTGTCAGTCAACACATTTAATGTTCATTGGTACCAACTCTCCATAATACGTGCAGGTCTCCATTAATACAGAAGACCTGGTGCACAGACTTAAGTAAAAGTCTAAGAGTGGGATGATTACTTCATTTAGGTGTCATTAGATCATTCCATCAGTCACGTGGGCCATAGCCATGCCACTGGCCTGAACCCCAGCAAACCCTACAGGTATAGCCTGAAGGCAACATGACAAGACAGTGTGTGAGATTCACTGGGCTCTGTTTTCTGACCAGGTGCTGTGTTCTGAAAGGGGCTGCTTGTTGCATTCAAGTATCAAAACAGGTCTTGGTGGAGTGGTTTTAAAAAGTGTGTCAATACACAGCATTGTAAAGAAAATAGTTTTCCTGGTAGGATCACTGGCTACGTGGAACATCAAGCTATAAAAAGATAATTCTATGCTCTGCTGTATATATCCATCTTATACCCACCTGTGCATCTGGGATGGAGAGCATGGCTGTACAAGTAGCACAGGACAATAAGCAGTTGAATATTACTACTAGCAGTTGTATATTACTACTGGAAAATATAAATAGTTGATGCTTGATTGCCCCCTCCCTTTTCTGAAGGAGTGGAAAGCTGATTTCTCAGTTGTCCTGATTTCAGTGTGTTGTTTTGTTTTTCTTGCTACAATGCTGGCATCATCAATAAAAGTAAATGAGACATGGTTGGATGTGACCGTTCTCGTGGCCTCTAGTGTGAATGAGCAGACAGCAGGAAGAGAACATTGGCTCCTGCAATGAATTTTCCCTTTCTTTGGGGCTGGGGCAGGGGGTGGTGTGGTGTGTGGGAAGGCTGAAATGATGTATTGCTTGGGAAAGCAAGAGATTTGACAGCACTAGCTAAAAGCAGGCATACTGCAAGCAAGTACTGGGCACTTTTCCCAGTTACAGCCATACCAGTGTGCTTAATCACCAAGTACAAACTGTTGTTTTAGCAAAGAGCTGATCCCTTGCTGGTGTGGTGCATTCTCTTGTCTTCAGACAACTTTGCTGCTGTCTTGAGCTTTCCCCTGCAGTATTTCCCTGTTCTTCACAAAACCCAGCACTGTCACAGCTGCCAGCTTTGCTCCCGGGGCTGCCAGTCACGTCAGAGCAAGTGTTGCTTCAGCATTGTGCTCTCCAGGAGGAGGTTAGATCCTGTAGACTAGCACCCATTTGCAGGGTAGGAGTTCAACTCATAGCCTCAGTCTTTAGGTCCTTGATTTTATCCAGCTGCTAGTTTTGGGACAAAGAGTGTCCATGTGATGCATTTATTTGCTTCTCATCGGACAGCTATCTAGGAAGCACTTTGTCCCCTGATGTAAGTGTGTTGTAACTGGGCCTGACAGGCATGGCCCTGAGGACTTGTTGCACCAGTAGATTTCATCGGAGAGCAAGAGCCCTCTGGAGGGGACCAGTCAGCTCTTATTCAGTCGTGGAGTGGGAGAAACAGTGTTTAACACAGAGTCAGTGATTTGGGCTTTCTGTAAGCTGAAGGCGTACGAGCTGCCTGAGGAGCAGGCTGAAAGAGCTGCTGTGGCACAGTTGGAGTGATGTTGAGGGGCCTTGGGCCTGTCCCCAAGCCCTGGGAGGGATAAGGACAAGGGTCAAGAGCTGGCTGCACCCCTGTATTCCCTTTTATTCCGCTATGTTCCCTTCTATTCCCCTCTTCTCTGGTGGTACCCCTGTGTGGGTCCTTCTGGGGCTTTTACCAAACAGCAAGCCTGTGCCAGGGAGATGTACTGCTGCTGAGTGGAGGAGAACAGAAGAGCTGTGAAAAGGGAGGTCTAAAAGCTTGTGGAGCAACACCATGTGGAAACCACAGGAGGTAAAAATTTATCATTGTAGCACCAAGTGAGGCAAAATCCTAGCACCTCAGGCAAACAATAACAAGCCCTGAGTTGGCAGAGCTGCCCTCCTGCAAAGCCTGAGCTGTTGTGGCTGTCCTGCTCTGCCAAAGCTTTGAGGCAGCTCAGAAATGATTACCTCTCCTCCCTCTTCAGGGAAATGACAAGGGGTGGGCTGGGGAAAAGGTGCCAACAAGCACTTAAGGAAAGAGAGAATAGAAAAAATTTCATATTGAATATATTCATCACGATCTATTCTAGGGTCAGTAGCTGGGTTTTTTGTATTAAATGAGGTGTTATTTTTAGATTTCTAAAACCATACATGGAAATTATTCTCAAGTGTTCTGGCTTTCATCCTGTATAAAAAAAGACCAACAAACAATCACATCTTGATAGCACATTTATTGCATTATTTTTCTGTGATTCCTTTTATCCTTTCTTCCTGCTCCCAAAAAATGGTCCCCCCTTGCTTCCATGCCTTGGCTAATATTGCTGGAGATGCAGCAAGAGACCTGCTTAATATTTTCACTTGTTGCTTTACTGTTCAGTTAGAGTTAAGGGGAAGTGCTGATGGGTTAAGAGGCTTAGCTGGAAGCCCACCCACTTCCTTGTGAATTTTTCTTCAAAGAAGGGCCTGACAAAGAAGAGTTGCTCTGTTGCAGATTTGCTGAGTTCAAAGTGAGTACCCTACAGATACAACATTGTGATTAATCCTCAGAACTGGCACATAAAACTTACACTATGCCACTGCTACTAATGCTAATGGGAGTCAGGCAGCTTACTCCCAGAGTAGTTCTTTAAAGAGTAATAATTCATCCAGAAAAGTCCTGAGGCAAGGAAAGTCATAGTGGTTTTTTAATTCTTTTGTAAATCCTTTTGTCTGTGGTGCTGAGGTTGCTTTTCATTCTTTTTAAAGTCATGGGTCAGCCCTGGAAAGGTAGGATCATCTTTTTTCCATGTCCTTGAACCCCTTGGTTGCCATATATGTATTTGGTTGCATATACCAGAATTCCAGGATATAGTCACAAAGGAGATACAAAAAGTGTATTTTACACTCTGTAGCACAGGCAAAATTAGTGACTGTAGAGGTAAATGGGATCTTGAGGCAGCCACCTGAAAGCACATGGGGAAAGCTGACCTGTTAGCTCTGATGGGAAGCAGTCCTGTATCTGGAGCATGGCTTTGACATCAATGAGATGTTTACTTACAAAAGCTTGTGCTTGTTCAGAGGGAAATGTATTGGGGTAGAGGACTTTGAGATGTCTGACATGAAGTATGCTTGAGAGGGCCTGATGGTCAGTAGAGAAGAGCTCAGAATTCCTCAGCAGCATGAGTAAAATTGTTAGCATCTGGTTATGGTTGCATGCAGCAACTCTTCTTAGGTGGGCAGCTGCCAAACAAAGATGTGGTTTGGGAAGATTTGGCTGTATTTGTAATTTCTGTGTTACTGAGAGCTGAGATTCCCAGGGAAGATGCTTCTTTCTCACTGAAGAAGGGAACTTTGGCTAGGAACCAATTCATAGAAAAAAAGCTCTGTGCAAAATTGCACCACAGTACCAGATATTTTTTGCTACATGTATATAGTTTCCTCCACAAATGTAGTGCATGTTGGTGTTCCAAGAACAAGAGAACTGTAACTGTGGGATAAGTTTCCATACTCTATTGATTTCTAAAAGCACTTGAACTACTTGGCATCCCAAGCAACCCTGAAAGTCACCGGCGAATCTTAAAAATCCCATATTTTGTTTCCAGAGTAGATGAACCTACACAAAAACTGATGGATGCAAACTGTCTTTGTGATCCTGGTGTGAGCTGGCTGTGGGTGACATGTGGCAACTGGCAGATGAAGTCAAAGGACCTCCTGAATACTAAGTTTGGGTCTTGAGATGAGTCCTAATTACAGCTTGCATTGCAAAACTTGAGATTCCTTCAGTCTTCCTATTTGAAATAATGATCTTTCAGCATTAGCTTGAGTACTGGTCTAGGGGAGTGGGTCATTGATTAGGTAGAATTCCCTTTCTCTCCTACCTTCTGATAAACTATCTGAGTTACTTTACCTTTCCTGCTTTTTTCTTCCTACCCAAATGCATCAATTTTATTTTCTTTCTCTTGAAATTATCTAGTAACCATGTGCATGTCCCAGTCGTTTCTGTATGTAATAATAATGAGATGACTTCCCAACTGATTTCTCCCTTTGCCTGATTTTTTTTTTTTCTTTTTCCTGTAGCAGTGAAGGTGGTGCCAGGTACCTCTTGGTAAGATACTTTTTAGTTATTTGAACAATGATATCTCAGATACCTTGGTTAATTTGCCTGCGCCTGCCTGTGGCGACAGTCAAAGGACAGAGAGACTGAGTTTCCTTTGATTTGAGAGAGGTGAGTAGTGGCAAGCTGAGTTCTCAGCAGGATGGATGGGCAAAAAGCTCTAAATAATTCTTAGTGTAAACCATTTAAACTACTAGTTGGAGCTGGGCAGGCAACATTTAACTAAAAGAACAATGTACCTTCTTCATTTGCTTGCTGGCATATTTTGGAGGAATATGGGACAACATCTAGTATAGTGGTGGACCTTAAAAGGACCGTATGGACTACCTGCCTGCTAGTAGCTCTTGGCAAGTGTAGAAGGAACAATAGACCTTAATATTTCCTATTGGGCTGTGCAATATACTTTTATCTCCTTTCTCCATTTATAATCCTGAAACAGCCTCTTTCAGAATGCCATGATCACTGGCACAGGCCTATTTTTTTTTTAATTTGGAGTGGCTTGGAATGCAAAACTCTGGTTTAGCTCCAATTGGAACACGGTTATATTTTAGACAAACTCTCATTTATTGAGGAAACTTGGGCTTTACTCTCCTGTTGAGTTCACAAGGATGTTTTATGTGCCCTTGGAAGATGTTTGACAGTGTCATCATTAAGTCTTACCACTATTGTATAAAAATGTCGTTCTTGAGTTTCATTTTTATGAGAGCACATTAGAGAAATCTGGGATAATCTAGAATTCTTAGAAAAAGATGACTGCTTATTTTCAGAACTCCCTGTAGATAGGAAAAACAACTTGTCTTTCAGGAGAAGATTGAAGACTGTAATTACACAAAATAGCATATACTTGCAATGAGTTGATTTTTCAGATTTCTATGTTTTAGAAGAAACCATACTCATCTATTGTCCTTTCTCCAAACTATAGCATGTACTAGTACTCAGGGGTTTGGGTCTTTTCCTATTACTGCTGTTCTAATCCATAACAATTAAAGAAAAAAACTAATTTCTCTACAACTCCCTCATAGGATTTTGAAGTTACCATGAAAAAGTCACAACAGCCAGGTTCTAAAATCCATCCCTTAAAAAAGTCACTGTGATTCCTTCCTATGAGAGCCAATAAGGTTATTAAATTCTCATAGTGGGAGAACATCCTGGGAACACCAGCTCTGTTCTCACGCTTTCATTGGCTGCTTCATCTCTCTGTTGTTTGGGTATTGGACATTTATTCATCAGGTACTGGTATTTTTTTTTTTTTATTATTGAATGTGATTCCCTAAGGGAGACAGAGTCAACAATTTTCTACTAGAAAGTACGTAATGGGGCAGCTCTTATGAATTACTTCTGTAACGTGGGTGAAACATCTGTACCCCTCATCTTTTCTGTTTCCCTTATGTTCTCTGTCCGTGTCTGTTTCTGCTGCAGAAGGGCAGCCTAGCACCTTGCTAATGAGACTTGCTGAAACATTTTGCAGGAGATGCTGTTGATGCACCTGCCCAGTGTGACCCTTGATGTCTCTAGGAGACAGCAGAAACTACGTGGTGATGACCATGAATGGGCAGGCAAAGGTTTGCCTGTGCCCAAGCTGGGAGGTGTTTTGGGGTTGGCTTTCTCACCACCCAAGATCCACCTACTATTCACCACACCTACTATAGGTTTGTTCTTCCAGTCTGATGACAAGATTAGGTTTTGAGCAAGGTCTAGTGTTACACACAATTCTAGTGTAAGCATCCTGCCCCCACCCCCATGCTTTCAGCCTCAGGATCCTGGGGGCAGCAGTCACTCTGCACATGCTCCTGCCTGGGGCTGCTCAGGTCCTTCATGCACTGCACTGGCAGCTCTCAGACTCTGAGTGTCAAAACTTCCTACGGAGGGGGTGGTAGAGCAAGCCGTGATTTGAATTTGAATTCTTGGCAAATTATTTCTGGGGTAGGAAACTTTGCTTGAGCTCATGAACCTCAGTTTTCGAGGTGCATTAACTGTAGAGAGAGCTTTTGACATGTTCTTGCTGCAAGGTCTAACAACGGGGAGGTTATCTGCATGATGGAATTACTTTTTGTAATCTTTTGATGTCATTTCTTTAACCTTGTGCTAGTTTTATCATAAGGATACCTTTGTTATATTCTGCTTACAAAAGAGGAGAAAATAACTAACTAGTTATTATTCTAGTTGAATAACAGAATAAAATTCAGAAATGGTTGTCACACTGTTCCAGCATCTGAGGAATATCAGCATTGTGAACTGAATGTTATTAGCATATATATTATTAACAGTGCACAGACTTTATTTATTAACAGTAATGCAAAGATAATTAATTCTGTATGTGCTTGCACTTCTGTTTTGATGGAATTAATATTGAAAAAAGCTTGTATTTTTCAGTTTAGTTTAAAAATATTGATGACAAAGATCAAGTTATTTTGCTGTTACTCTGTGTCGTGTGTCACCTCACACTCCCTTAGGGACAAATCTAAGGCTTCATTTTCTTAATATTCTTTCAGTATATGGCAGGGTGGATGCTCTCAGCTAGGATTGATTATTGCTGTTGATTCTTGCAAGTTGCTGTATCACCACAGTAAACATTTGATGTAAAATTTAAATCAGCTTGTAAATACTGAAATCAGCAAATAATTTTTGCCTTCATATTTTCAGTAACAAACATATACTCCCTAGTGCAAAACAAATGGCATGCGTTGTGCTTTATAAATTTACATCACAAGAGAAAATTATTTTCATAATAGCTGTGGCTTTTATTCACTGCTAGGATTAAGACATAATAGCACAAACCACACAAATACCCCAGATTCCAGCTGTGGCTGCTCACAAATAAACAAGACTATTTCAGGCAGTAGCAGAACCAAACTGATGAGTGAATGTGCTGATGCAGTGAGCCTTTGGGAAGCCCTCGGCAGCAGCAGTGAGCTGATGGATCTCTGGTCAGAAAAAGCCATGTGTTTCCCTCTCTGGGGAAAGAAGCAACTGCCCTTATCCTCTGGGCTGCATCCTACTCCTCCTAAATCGTCTTGATATGTTTGGCTGATGGTGCAGTTGCTCAGGATGCAGGACAATTCCCTTAATTGTTGATCAAAACCATTAGATGGTATTATTCAGTAAATGCTGCACTCGGCTCTTTGCACTGACACCTCTGCAGCAGGGATGTGGCAGCTCTGTTTCTCAATCTATGGGTTGTTGTTCAAGGGAAATCAGAGCAAGACATACATGCCTTATCTAAAGGGTGTAAAAGAGAAATTTCTGCCATTGACCTTATTTTGTGGTTATTATTTCCCACTCCACCATCTTACCTGCCAGTTTTACATCTGGAAAGAAGAGAGATGCTTGGTTCTCGGTTAGAGAGAACACAGACCCTTTAGGGAAAGACAGCTTAACCCAATGATTTCACTTATAGGGGATGGTGAAAGGAAAGTTCATGTCAGGAAAGTGGAATGATTTTGAGATCCATACCTAGGGCTCTGCTGAGCTCATTTATGAATTCCAAATTTCTGGAACCATCATGGTTTTTTTATCTTTTAAAACAAGTTGCTAGGTCTCACTTTCTAATCACCTGTGTGTTAGACCACATTAAGCCTTGGAGAAAGCAGGAATAACTGAAACAAGCTGGCCTCCTTGTGCAATGTCACATCTGCCACAGGGAGTTGGAGTCATGCTGTGGATGGATGGAGAGAGGTGGGGCAGAACAGAGACACATTTGTGCTTGTTAGATGCAGCCCTGCAGAAGACAGTTGGAAGTTTTCCTGGCTGGTCCATTATCCTGGAGGAGAAAAGGAATTGATATTTATTAGGCTTTGCATTAAGGAGCTCCTCAGCTGGTGGTAATTTAATTATTGGAATGTTTGTTAACCCTTTGATGAATGAAGACAGATCTTGTTTCACATTAAAAATCCATGAGAAATGCATGGGTGTTAGAAACAACAACTCTTAGCCAGGGAGTACCCAAGGGGTTAATATGTAGTCAGGGGTTTCTTGAGGACACTTGAAGACTGCTTGCACAAAATATCAAAGGTGTTTTATTTGAAAACACTTAGTGGCTAGAGATAAATTTAGAAGTATAGCTCCTTACCCACAGATACCAGTTCAAGTTCAGATATGTGCGTGGGGGTTGAGTGTTCTTAAAAGTAGACTGGCTGAGGCATTTCAAGTCTATTCAGGCAGACATTTTTAACTACAGTCTTCTTGGTTCTAGGCTCAGAGTGATGCTGCCCCTGTCCCAGAGGCAGGACTCTTACAGTGTCTGAATAAACTCTTCTTCAATTTCTAGTGATCTCCTTACATTGCAGTTGTCAAGCTTTCCCTGTGCAATAAATATTCTACAGGAGTACTTCCCCTGTTTGGTTTGGGTTGGGTTTTTTTTGTTTTTTTTTTTTTGTTCTTCAGTACTCCCTTTTCATCCTCCAAGTATTTGAATATGATTTCTCACAGGGCAGTGAAAGCAGAACTGTACTGGCATCTAAAGATACTCACTTGGGTTTTTCTCCTCACAGTTCACATCCCATTTTGCCTCCAGAGGAGGAGTTTATCTTTCTCACTGAATTTACCTAAACTAATCCATGCAGAATGAGACTGCCTTTTCTCTCTCATTTCTGCTGTATCATCTCCTCTTAAGTTCTAAATATCATCTAGTTTGAGGGAGGGCCTTCATACCCAGATGGTTCTTGGTGTTTAGTGCCCAGTGCTCTGCTCATCACTGGATCGTGGTGCCGGTGTTGTTTTAAGCAAGACCTTAAAATGCTCCAAAGTTTCCTTTAAATGAGTTAAGTGTGTAATCTGCAGGTTTCATTTCTGCTAGAATTTGTCTCTTTCCAGTTATTCTATGTCCCGTATATCTGTGGCACAAACATACACGTGCATATATATGGGACTGAGGGCAAACTCCTATCCCATGTGTGCAAGAGATGAATGTAACTGCACACTCAGTCACTACATAGTGTCTGCTGCTAACTGTAGGTGCTGCTGTCTGCATAGGTGAAAAACTGTGGAAGGCGATGCAACTGGATAGTCTGAGAACTGGATGGAGTCTGTAAGTTCTGTCATGTTCATTTTGACATCCTGCACATTTTCTGTTATACCTTCTCAGGGTTTAGTGCCCTTAAATGTGTGTCTCAACACTGATACACAAATCCTGTCAGTGAGAACACGACACCTCTGAGTTACCCTGTGCTCAGACAGAAGGAACAAGAGCCTCAGTACGGAGTGGCAGGTGCTCCCCCTTCTCTTTCTGAGAGCTCCCCAACCATTTCACACAACTACCTCTGCAGTTGGCACTTTGTAGCAGTCTCAGAAGGGAGGGCAAAAGCTGAATCAATCAAGAGACTGCGCTGGTCTCAGTCTGGCAGGTAAGCTCCCTCCTGGTCACAGCTGAGATGAATTCTTGTTCTTTTTAACTGTTCTTGCAAACAGGCACTCACTGAGCTGTTTCTGCAGTGTGAATAAACTGGGGACTTCTGTACAGCAAATTTTCACCCTCACTAAACTTCACAAACAGCAGCTTCTTGACCACGTTGCTTGGCATCATCGTGTAGTTTTGGCAGGCATTTATGCTGCAAGGAGAGACTACCTTCATTCTGGCTTGTGGAAGGATGAAACTTCTAATATAAGGAGAGAGAGGGACTGGGCATGGGATAACTTTGCTTGAGATGAACCCCAAAAATTTGTTTCTGAAAAGGGTTCCCAAACCTTCTGCAGAAATTCAGAGAGGAAACTTGAACTAAACTGGGATGTAATTTTGAGGTTTTGTCCTCGTCCCCCCCCTCCTCAGCAGACTGCAGAACGGAAGAGTGTTTTTTCTTGACAGTGTTTTGAGCATGTTAAGAAATAGATTGGTAATGAAACCATGCCACCTGAGTGCCATATATGAGGTACCCCTCATATGAGGCTATATGAAAGATGTCTTCTGAAAATAAGATTATTTTTGACTCACACACCTTGTTTTTTAATCCTCTTAAAAAACAATTTGGACACTACAAACAGGCTTGGGCATGTATATTCCATACATATTGGATTTGACACATGAGTATTTGTACATAGGATCCTGTAACTGCTGCAGGTTTTGAGGCTTTTAAATTATGAGGAGTCAGCAGTACTGAAGGAACTACTTAAGAGATAAAAGTGTCATGTCATGAAGGCATCATCCATCTTTTCACTTGTTTGAAACTAGAAAGCATCTCATCTGTCTGAAAGTTTTTGACCGGTGTTCCAGTTAGGGCTGTTAAAAAAGGCATGCTCAAGGAATCAAGTATAAAAAAAAATGTGCCTCATTCAAGTCTATTGATTTTAAACTCTTTCTAGCCCTTTATAATAATGTGAGAGATTCTTCTGGCTTTTCACCAGTCTCTGAAAACTGAGACATCTCACCAAGTGTGGGGAGGAGGAGAACATGGCACCGTTTTGTGCTGCTCCACAATCCCTACCACATTCCCTGCAAGTTTTCTGATGCCCAGGTTGTCTGACAGGAGGCAGAAAGTTGCCTCACATTTTTGTTTTGTGAATGAAGATGTTCATTAGTGATATCATGTTGATAGAGAAGGTGCTTCTATTTTTGCTACATATGCTCTTTGATAGAGGATGCCAGTTTTTGGTGTACTATCACTTCACTTTCAATTTCTTTAGTGCCAGTAGATTTTTTTTTAATTAATATTTTCTTTTAATTTTTTTTCTGAGATAGGCTTTTTTAAGCACAGAGATGAATTATTTCCCACTGTGACTGTAATGCTTCCTGCTGTGATTTCATAGCCAAATGTCATTTATAGTAGTTGAATGCCAGTATGTACTTACAAAAGATAAACAGAGAAAGAACAGGTGAGTGTGAAAATGCTAGATGAGCAGAGTGGTATTTTTGTGTAGGAGGACCAGATGTGTTTTGAGGACCAATGGAAGTGAATGTCTTCCAGTGAAGGCTTGTCTGTGTTGTCAGCTGCAGGCTGAGGATGCTATTAATGCTTGGGAATTCTTATGGAGGAATCAAGGGCTTAGATGGCCATACTATTTCTTCTGCTGTCTTAAGGTGTGCACACTACAAAGAGCAGTAGGTTTTTTTTTTTTTGGTTTTTTGTACACCTGTCTTGCACAAAAAAACCCAGCAACTCAGAAATGGTTGACACCTTTGGAATTCAGTGTGAGGGATGGAAGGACTGGTACATCTCCCATCTTCCCAGGGGGGCTTGAGCCTCAAGGTACATCACTGGGTCATAAAGTAATGAAAAGCTTTTACAGTGTGATGCCTCTCTAAGGATTTGACATGCAGATATAATTCACAGGAGGGAAGTGTCCATAGCATAGTTAAATAGTGCAAATACCTTTGCTAGCAACTCAGCACAGGAAACTGGTATCACTGAGTCTGCACAAGCTGTAGTGTCTTCTTGGTTGAGATATGTGTGTGGGAAAGTGTTTGCTTCAATGACTATTTTTGACCTATTTTGTAAATTGGTAGGACTTATGCCTCTAGAGCTTTAAATCTGTCAATTGTCAGTAGCACCTCATAGCAAGAAGAAAACAATTATTAACAAATACACTTGAACAGAAAAATTATTCTGCTTTTGAAATTCATGTTTAAGCTGATTTTCTGTGAAATGCACCTCTAAGATTATCCTTTTTTTAAAAACAAAGCCTTATTATTCATGAAAATGTGATACCAGGTTTTTGGTCCTCAGTTCATACAGAGGGCAATGAGATAGAGAAAGAATGAGCTGTAAAAAGGGAATCTGTAGACAGAAAAGTATCTGTGGAAAGAACATCAGTGTTCCCTACCTGCTGTGGTTTTCCTATAGAATTTACTTAAGATACAATGCAAATGCAGAAATCTTTAAAAAAAAACCTTTGTTCTGAAGTACAAGGTGGGTGTTTTTTGATTTTTGCAGAAAGATACCAAGGAGAGTTACCAGAAAGAGGTTAGCTAGTACTTACTTTTGATGGCCAAGGTAAAAAACAGTTCAGTTTATTAATTTTTGTATTAGTGTGGTAAAAGAAAACTTCTTTTCCTGAATAAAAGAAGTGTGAAGTATAACATCCTATATAGGAGAAAACATGAACTAGAGCTGGTAGTTTAAATGAATTAAGCTATAACTGCTCCAAATATTATTAATAAGAGTGACTGAAGAAAGCTTTTTCATTAAAACCTGACAAAAAATAGTATTTTTTTAGAGAGAAGAATGTTGGTACTTCCCAGCAATTCTTTTACAGCATTCAGGAAAAAACTTTTAGGGTCTTGATCTTTTATAACTATAAGCTGCTAGAACTTCACAAATTTCAGACAAATGGTGAAAAGTCTTAGTGTTTATTTCTCTAACAAAACCTCGTTTTTTTTCTTGTTTTTTTCTTTTTTTCTTTTTTCTTTTTCAAGGAAAGTGAATGAATTCCACGTGGCTTTTTGTCAAAAATCTAATTATCTGTTTAAAAAGATGTTTCAACAGAGAATTTTTGACAACCTCTGTTGAGTAATGTTGACTTAAAAGGCTCCCATCTTAAAACACAATGATTTTTTGACAGTACTTCCCAGCAAGATGTAATGTTATGTATAAACAACCAGATGCTCTGAAAAGCTACGAGGAGCTGCATGGAATCATTCTTTTACCTTTTCTTGGGATCTGGTTTCAAGGTAGTCAAGTTAATATGGCACCAGCTTGAATCCAAGATCATGAGTCCCTTGTATGCTGGGCTATGTTGCAAGATTCCCCAAGGAATACCAGTGGTATTTATTCTGTGGGGTAGAGCACAGTGAAAAACCCAGTGGATGTATCACCTTGCACCTGGAGACAGCAGAACTGCCTCCTAACACCCCCTGATATCTCTGTCTGCTGCTCTGCAACATTTCTGTTGCTGCGTTTAAGGTAAAGATTCAGCTCAGGCTTCTCCATCCCTGGGATGGATTTACCCGTAAGTCACCTCTCCCTTCTTCTAGATTGTCAGATATAAGACCTGTAAGAGCCCCTAGATCCCTCTTCTAGGTCATGTCCTTGCTTTCTCCAGAGATTATAGCAAGCCATCCCTTCCACTGAACTTTCCTACACATATGCAAATAAGATGCTATTAATGCCACCTTCTTCCCCAGTGAATTGGATGGAATAATGGTTTTGGAAAGCAGGGACTCTGGGCTTCTCCCCTGGCACTGACAGTCCTCTTCCAGTGACTCTTACCAGCACAGTTGCTGTCTCTGACTGACAGTTTCTCATGTTAAAATTGAAATTGTAACACTTTTCTACCTGACAGGCTGGAGGTGAGAAGTGGTTGTGAGGATTACTTACCTAAGGGCTGTACCATGCCAAACATCATTAATAATGCAAAATGAGAAATGTTATGAAACACAAACTGAATTCTTGCTTTTTGCTTCAAAGGTGAGATTTACCACACTGTAAAACCCTGTTTTCCAGGCAGATGGATTAACTGATGTCTTATGGCATTACATACATGAAATAGTGGGAGAATGGCAGGCCTTGGAGTGTCTCCCACATCTGGGTCGCTCTGCACCATTCAGCACATTAGTGCATGAGAGAAGAAGACTCTGGCCCATGTGATGCATCTGCCAAAAGCTTCCCAGGTTGTTTTCTTAATTTAGGAGGTCAAGGTTTAGCTCCGATAATTACTTATATTCTTCTCTTTCAACAGTCTCCCCTAGAACAGGTAGTGGAAGTGTGAGAGAGGAGACTTATCTGTCTGTCTTAGTATAGGGATGACAAGAGATAAGAAGGAAGGACGGCAGAGGACAGAAGAAGCCAGTGAGTATGTAGAGGGAGACAGAGGGGAAAGGAGATTGCAAAAAAGAGAGAAGACAGATTGAGTAGCACAAGCTAAAAATAATCAGTGAAGGGAGTGAAAATTAGTTGTAAAGCATAGACTGTCAAAGTGCAAGAGAAGGCAAAGGAGAGTGAGTCAGGGTATAAAGAGAAGAGGAAGAAAATGAGTTTATTATCTCTTTTATCTGACAGTTACTAAGATATAAAAAACTTGCCTGATGGAGAGCCAGCAATTACCCTGCTCCATGCAAGCCTTGGCTTAAAAAAGTGAGAAGGAAATGAAACAGATTTCTGATCAGAGACAACCCTCGGCTCTGCCATTGCTTGTGTGCTGGAGCAGTGCCTGCTTCTCTGCTGGTTCTCCACTCTCTCTGCTGAGCTGGTAGAATGCTTATCATCAAGATACTAGTGTCAGGCAATGCCTAAAGAGGGTCTCATCCAGGTCAAAAGGAGCAATGTAAAAAGCACTGGAAAACACTCCTTGGAAGCACCTAGGAGTGGGTTGTTTGATTAGTTGGTTTTATTTGTTAACAACCCCTCAAAACCTACATGCTGCACATCATCTGGGATGCATAAAGGGTTGAATTCATGCCTCTGCTTCCTTCAACACTGGCACCTGTGGAGGCTTGGGGGATTTCTCTGGACAAAATATTGTTTTACTCTCATGCTCTGTTGCAGTCCCACTCCTTGTCACACTCATTAACACTCTGCAAGAGGGAACATGCACGTCCATGACCCTGCTGCAGGTATTACAGTCATCTGTGGTCCATGTGCTTGCTGCTTCTGTAAGAAGGCAATGCAGTGCTGGGGATCAGCTCCATTCCTACCAAAGCCACCTGTGAATTGGAAAGGTGCAGCACATAAGCTTTAACCAGGAGAAAGCAGAAAAGATGGCTTTGTAGCTTGACAGGATCTAGGGTAGCCCTAGAAGCTGCTCTCGGACTTTTTCATCTTCTTTCACACATGACTGATTCCACTGCAGCTCCTTGTTTCCTTGGTTCATTACTTACTATGGGACTAGAAAGGGTTGGTCCATCTGCCAACTCACTGCTCTGGCACTGGGGAATCAGCCTCTGGTTCCTTTGTTTCTCTTCCATGGTTCCAGCAAATGAGTGCAACAACCTTGGGCACTGTGGAATAGGGTCCCTCTTATTTTTCAGTGGGATAGGTTTGGACCTCTGAAGAATGGAGATATTGGTGTAGTAGGAAAATAAGGTCAGCTGCTTATTCCATCTTTTTATTTAATTTTCAAGAATGAAGAACTTTCATATCTAGGCTCTTGGCTTACGTCCAGCCCAGAAGTAACGGGTGTCAATCACCACCACTTGATAATCTGGACAGATACTGTTCTTGTCAGATCCACTACATTTTCAACCATGCTGATAACACACCTTGCTGACAGTCAGGATAGAAACTGTAGAACCAGAATCATAAAAAGAATTGCCTTCATAAAAACAAGCTGGAAGGAGAGGCAGCGTGCAGGCTTGATTTTAGTCTCGGGTTCCAAATTTCATCACAGATGCCTGGCAGTGTGGCTCTGTGCAAGCCATGTAACTGCAGCACCTCAGCTGTTATCTCTAAAACTGGGATAAATATTGCTTTCCTGACTGATGTTATAAATTATAAGGTACTTAAATAGTATGTAAATTAGGGTCCTGTAAATAATGCAGAAGTGTAGATGAGTGTAACTGGAGGAAGATGAGTAGAATGAAAAGAAGTTCAACATGAAGCAGGACGCCAGTCTGCTGAGTGAAAAAATATGGGGAGTCCATAAACTCTACTTATTTTCTGAATAGAGCAAGTCTGTTAGCCATAAATCTCTAGCACTAAATAATTTTAAATATTTGTCTTGTTGGTTCAGTTAATTTTCTGACTTTTGAGTTATTATTTAAGAACTATGTCTCTAAGAGCGGGCCTTAGGTTCAAACCCTATAATGTGATTTAGGCTTGCTTCTGAATTGTAGGGACTAAATTCTGCTGTCAGGTACATAAGCACAGCTCTCTGGGATGTTGATGAGATCTGGAGCTGCAGATACAAATTCGCTACTTAGAATATTTGCCATATATGTAGACTTTTAAAAATAACAGTTTAAAAGTTAGGTTGGTTTGGTTGGTTGTTTTTTGTTGTTGTTGTTGAGTACAAATGATATATAGTGATAATCCACTAATTCCTGCTGAGTGAACTCAAAGATTGAGGGATATAAACATTCCATAGTTTCCAGCATTGTACCAACTTCAAGCTGGAGCTCTGTTTAGGAAGTGGATGGGTGGTGTGAGGAGACTTGTCCTGTATTGAAGGGGTATCTGATCTCAAAGCCTGCCAGGATGTGGTAAAAAGCTGCAGTTGTTCAACAAATCAGAAGATAGAGCCCAGTTACAAACCTGTGAGAAATAAACATGGGCTATCATGTAGAGGCAGTACATGAAAGTGTCCCAGTAGGGAGCATCCTCTGTGACATCTTCCAATGGTACACAGAGTAGAAATCCAAATTTTGCTGCTTTCATGTTGCACTGTAGGACTTGCCATTGCATTGAAAACTTCCCTAAAGGGAAGCTGGAAAAATCTGGCTGCGACTATAAAAAGTGCTTAACCACAGGCAGTCCTATGTGAATGTGATCTGAGTATAATCTATCAGGAGCATCCAAATACTCCTGATAATGTTGTTTTTAGGTGTGATGGTTTCAGGATGTAATTGCATCAAGTCTGGTAGAAAGAGATGATGTCTCCCCCTTGGAGAGGGGGTTGTGAGCCTGACTCCATCTTGGTGATTCTGTCAGCTGCTGGAAAAAAAAAAGGACTGGCTTTTCCACTGAAGTTTTCCTTTCCCGCTCTTTTCCTGTCACAGGCACTTCAGAAAGTCCAAGGAACAGCTAGCTAGATCAGTAAGATTTATGTATGGACACAGCAGAAACCAAACTGGAACTGTGTTGGCATCTAAGGCTTTGGAAGAACAGGGAAATAGAGCTGTGTTTGCCAACTGTTCAAAGGGAAAAAAACAATAGAGACAAGAGCACTGCTTTTTTTTTCCATGCGAGCAATGCAATCTTGAAAGAAGAAAAATAAAAGACTTAGTTTAATCCCAGTGGTAAATGGCTAACATGTTCTTCAGTCTGTTTTCTTACCTACATTAATATAATACACAGTGATTGTAAAAATACAGCACTTCACACTGAATTTGAGATTGTGGCTGGACAGCTTGAGAAAAAAGCTCTAAATAGGGACTTTTTGGGCACTAGTGAAATTATGGCTTTTGAATGTAAAGGCTGCTTTGAAAACACCTGTATAACTAACTGTGAAAGAACTAATGTGGAGTCAGATTTTTGGCATGAAAATTAGAATTTCATTTTGCTTTTTATTTTGGGTTTTTAAATTTTCTCATGTTTGTGAACTTTCTCAAGGGATATAAAAAATCCTTTCCACCCTTTGCCATTATGCCATAAGGTATTTGTGGGACAGAGACACGTTTTACAAATGTCATTTAAAGTCTTTTTTGTAGCTCTTTGTTTCCAATAGGTGTAAAATTAACCTGGCTTTAGTACATTATTGAAACACCTGCACACCATTGGATAACATTTTCTTTGCCCTAGTAATTGCATTTTTCAGTTAACAGATGCCCCAACTGCTTGTTTTGAAGCTGGAAAGGATAACACAAGTTAGGACCTACATAAACAGAGAAAATTACTCTTTCGATGCTTCTTGGCAGCAGTTGTGGATTAGATACACATGAATGTCCCCTCACAGACGTAGAGGTGATATTAAACTGAGAAATCATGTGATACCAATTAAACATGTATGTCAACTGGCTTTGGTTCAGTAATTTATTTTCCTGAGTGTATTCCAGTATCTTTTAAAAATATATTTGACACTAAATAAAGAATAATCAGTCTGTTAGAGTGGCATAGAATGGTTTGGGTTGGAAGGGACCATAAAGATCATCTGGTTCCAACCCCCCTGCCATGGGCAGGGACACCTCCTACTAAACCAGGATGCTCAAGGCCCCATCCAGCCTGGCCCTAAATACTTCCAGGGAGCAGGCATCCACAATTTCCCTGGGCCACCTGTTCCAGTGTCTTACCAGCCTCATAGTAAAGAATTTCCTCCTAATATCAAAACTAAATATCCCCTCTTCAAGTTTTAAACTATTGTCCCTTGTCCTCCTGCTACACACCCATGCAAAAAGCCCTACCCCAGCTTTCTTCTAGGCCCCCTTCAGGTACTGGAAAGCCACTATAAGGTCACCTTGGAGCCTTCTCTTCTCTAGGCTGAACAACCCCAACTTCTTCAGTCTGTCTTCATAAGGAAAGTGCTCCAGTCCTCTGATCATTTTTGTGGCCCTTCTCTGAACATGCTCAAGGAGCTCTGTGTCCTTCTTATGTTGGGGACTCCAGATCTACACAGAGTGGTCCAGGTGGGGTCTCACAGGAGTGGAGTAGAGGGGGAGAATCACCTCCCTTGACCTGCTGGCCACACTTCTTTTGGTGCAGCCCAGGACCTGGTTGGCTTTTTGGGCTTCAAGCACACATTGGCAGCTCATGTTGAGCTTCTGGTTCTACCTTTAGCTTATGTTTGGGGTTTTTTATTCAGGCTTACTAACATGGCCTAAAGTGGTTATCATTTTTCAGTGGTGAAAGTCAGATAACTTGCAGGCATTCAGAGCTTCAGACAAGAGTTTTGTGCTCCTGGGAAGGGAAGTCACCCTCTTTTCCCTGGGGGACAAACTCCTACAGCTTTCAGAAGGTCTGAGGTAAGAGTTAAGGTATTTTTAGGTATGGGAAAGTTATTTTTAAGTCTTCTTTTACGATTTTTTTTCAGTTTTAATGGCTCCCTCTGAGCCCTCTGTGGTTGGGGTTGTTGTAGCTAAGGCACCTGGTGCTTAAGCTGAAAAAAAAATGAGTAACACAGTCCTAGCAGCACTTTAAAAAGCTTTTTGTTCCAAAAAGGCTTTCTTTTTTAACATGCAGCAGATGGGATAGTATAAAGTTTTGGAAGTAGGTTATGGAGTCTACTTGATACAGAATAGAGGCACTGTGCAGTTCATGGTTTTGTTACTTAAGGAGTCCTGTGATGTGCACATTTCTATCAGTAATACACCATTTCCTATCCACTCCTTCCTACCTCTGTAGCATCTCTTCAGTGGTACCAGTGCAAAAACTTAGGTGTCTCTACCATGAACCAGATAAAGGAGCTGATCCTCCTTCACAAGGACCCAGAGAGGGAGAAAATGTTTTTTTTTCTTCTGAATCATTTTCCCAGCTCAGATTATTGCCGGAGCCCACTGCCTTTGTGTGGTGTGAGGGCAGGGAGAGGTGGCCTTGAGGCACTGGAGCAGGGCTGCTGATGCATGCTGGCCTCTGAATTGGTACTGCTCTGCTTTATCTGGACACCGTTTTTCACTGGGATATATGATCAGGTAAAAAAGGGAGGACACATAAAGACCACACCAGAGTGTGACAGTTTAAATTAAATGAAATTTTGAGCCCACATAATGGAACAACTTTCAGTAAAGGATTACAGCCACTTATTCCCAGTAAGCCAACACGTTTACTTTCATCCCTACCAGTCAGTAGGACACACACAAGAAATTCAATTTAGCCTTCTGTCTACCCTCCACCAGGCAGACAATAAATTCATTTAATCTTCTCCTTGAGGCTATGTCTGTTCCACACTTTTCTTTGTGGCTATTAAATAGGAAGGGACATATTTACTTCAGATGTTTTCCAGTCCATATCCTCCAACCTTCACAAGAGGCAAAGCCACAAGTCTTGCTAGGGCAAGACTCCAGCATCACGTCCTTTCTCCCTGACATGAGCAAAAGCTGGTTAAGGTTGCAGAGGAGGAGCTTCACCCTGTAGGTCTCACAGATGTCTGGGTTGTTGGTGTCTAATGTGTCTTGTGGGTCACTAAGAGACTTGCTCTTTGAGCCCATATTTAAGACAAACTTCTAACAAAAACTGTAGATATTCCATGCTGTCTCATTTCTGTAGAGCATCATCTGAACTGCTTCTTTCTTGAGGGACCCTGAAATAAGCTTCACCTGATTTGATTTCCTGGTGGTTTTCTCACTGTAAAGCTCTGAAATAATTTAAGAAGTACAAATATGTGTGTGTATGCACTTGTGTACATACCTGTTGATATAGCATGCTTATAGACTAATATAAGTTAAGGGAGATGTAATAAAAGATTAAATTCTGCACTGCACATCCAGAAGAGGGTTTTATTTACTGTTGTAAATAGACTTCAGGCTGTTCCTGAGAGCTGAAAGAGCCCTGAGCCTGGTATAGGCACCTTCTAAGAGTGCTGTAATTTTTGGCAATTTTTGCCACCCCCCTTATCCTGCTTTGGGGATTTATATATTTTTTTAGCTTTCAGTAAGGAAGAGAATAGATGTAATGAAAGTCATTACAGCTTTTTCTTCTCCCTCTTCTGGCTGCAAACCTGATGGGGCTCAGAAGTTGTACAGATTTCTTTTGTCACATGTTGCTGGTTACCTGCACTGTTGATGTGTATGAGGCTTTGCATCTCTTCCCAGTGCAAAATCCAGGGAATCCTTACATTTGTAGCCTGTTGTATGTGCAGTGTGGTGTAGTGTTTTCTGTCTGGGAAGCTCAGATTTATGTGGAGATCCCTCACAGAGTGTGTAACAGGAGGGTGGGTGTGTTCCTGCATGAAGTGTGGCCATTCCCACAATCAATCCCATTCCTCTACCAGCTTTGAGACTCTTGCTCTTGTCTCTGTCCCTTTTATAAAAAGGACAAAAAAATTATAGCTCTTGAACAGCTTTAAATTGCCTTTAGAAGGTCTTTTAAAATGTTAACTTATGGTCTGCTTTTTCATGTGCTGGTGCTGCCATTACTTCATATTTCATGTTTATTGTCTTTTCAAGCTTTTTCAAAAGCGTTGCTTACATATACCTTGACTGATCACTGCCTTACTGGGATGTGGAATTTTATGGCACATTGCAACAATAGATATATGAATATATTAACTAGGGAGCTGGGAGTGAAGAATGGATGTGAGTGTGTGAAGATGGAAGCAGTGTGTCTATACAGCTTTTTGTAGAGATGAGTGAGCCCATTCATCCCATCTCCAAAGCTTGTTTGGAGCCATGATTGTGCCGAATATGGGGAAAAAAAAAAAAAAGACTAGCATTTACCTAGGAATTACCTAGCATTTACCTAGGAATTTCTATTATGTAGAAATATGTGAGTAGAAGATGATGTGGGGACGTAGTTCATGTTCTTTCTCATTTTCTGGAGAATTAATTGCCTAGTCCTAGATAACTGCAGAAAAATTTTTCTGCTTTCCAGGCTTTGCCATCTACATTCACTGGTCTCAGAACTTCAGTTAATGTTACTTTGACTTCTTTGTAGGGAGGTTTGCTGACCCACAAAAGGGGTTAGTGCTGAGTGGGCAGGTGTAGTTTTGCAGAAGCAGAACTGGACACTGCAGGCACTAAAGGTCTGTGATGCTCTCACCTTAGGTGCAGCAATGAGCTCCATTTGGTAGCTGTGAGACCCAGAATTCAGGTTTCTGGATGAAGGTGAAATGAAGTCTCTAGGGCTGTGTTAATTTGGAATTTAGTACCATTCTGGTAGCTTAAAGCAACAGAGCATAACCAAAGCATATGTGCAAGCCTGATTCCTGTGCACCCATTCATCCAGCATTGATCTTGAGGAAGAAAAGTAGTTCCAGAAAATCTTTGGGATCGCCACTGTATCCTAAAATTACATTTTTTGCTGAATGAAATAAAGTAAGATGTACAAGGCTGCTCTCTTATGCTTTTGCATATCTGTCTTTCTATGTACCGATGATATATTTATATGCAAGGTCTTTGTTCCCTGTTTGCTTTTGGTTTATAGTAAATCTCTGAATCTTCAGAATCTAAAAAAAAAAAAAAAAAAAAAAAAAAAAAAAAAAAAAAGTTTCCACAGAGTGGGTGCATTTCCAGGGCTTTGGATTTTGCATGTGCTCCTGGGCTGTAATCAGAGATGATTAGAGTCAGCTTTAATGCAGTGCCACACTGCAGTACAAAGTCAGCTTCATGGTAGGTGGCAAGCAAGCAGGGCATTTCTTACTCTCTGGAATAAATACTGCCTTATGCTGTCATATATTTCCACCTCGTGTTGCTGCCCATATCTGTGTTGTTGGCCCTGGCCTATGTGGAACCTCTGTGTAAAATAAAAGGCTACATTTGCTTGGGTGCATGCCTGGTGAGCTGTCTGAATGGGGGGATGAGATCTTTTTGAAACCAGCTGTCCCTACAGCCTGGTACCACTGCTCATGGCAATGGCAGGGATTGCCTTTCTGGTCACCTACACTGGAACTTTGTTTATGGTCCTTGGTCTTCAGCACATAAACAGTGTGATGAACTCCATTTAGACATATTTACTAAGCTTCAGGCTGTTTTTTACCTAGCGTGAGTCCTTCAAAAGTTCCACGAGATGGCACTGCACTAGCTCTGCTGTAGATAACGACAAAAAAACCTGTTCTGAAGGGAAAATCAGTGAGCTTCACTCACAACCTTGTGATACACTTTCCACCTGATGCCCAGAGTCTTTCTGCTTCAGAGCCAAGGTAAAAACCATCTTCTTCCTTCTCGTGGAAGCTGGTAATGAATCTGCTCCCTGACAGAGCTGCTTGTGCTGGGCTGATTTTCAGAGGGAAACCAAGAGGTGGCAAAGGTTGCTTTGGATATTGGTTCATTAGCCAGAGTACCATGCAGTGCTGACTAGAGGGAAGGTGCTTCCTTTCCCTGCCACTTTGTTTTTGTGTTTTCTTTTTTTATCGAGGCTGCCTTGGGAACATAGAGTCGGTGTCTTCTCAGCAGATGTTTTGTCTTAGAAAATTGCCTTTTGAAGGGGCTTTGTGCTCTTTTATTTTTGTGTTTGTGACCCTTTAAAGATGATATATATTGTTTTCTTCTTCCCTGCACCTTTCCAACAGGCACCTTTAATTACTCCCTGTCTCTTCCAGTTTCTTTTCTGCTTCTGGTATTTTTTTCATGTTACACTTCCTGGAGCAGGAATCATAACAAGTAGTCCCAGGGTGGCTTTTGATCTGTGTTTTCTTGCTTCTCCACACAGGGCTTCAGCCTTTGTCATATCCCAGACAAATGTGACTTTGTCAGTGGAGAAAACTGGGGATAATGCCCATTGCTGACTACAACTTTGGAGCATTACAAGAGTAACAGCAGATCAGGGAGATGATCAATTGGTGCCTGCTTGCTCTGCCATGTGTGTCCCCTGCCATGCCATCTGTTGGCATTACCTAGGGCTAATCTGTTAAATTTTCAGGCCATCTAATGGTATGACTGTATTAGTTCTGGGAAAAGTATGTCCCTTGATTTTTAGTACAGGTCAACTCATTTTTGCTATTGTGAAAAAAGTTTAAAGCTAAGATCTAACCTCCAGGTTCCCAGGGAACTAAAAGTTGAATTTGGCCTCACTAGCCCCTTGTGAGGTTAATGGGATTTTCTCCATTTCCTGCAAAGGATGCTAAGACCGAGTTACAAAAGTCAGATGATTTGCTCAGGGACATCCAGACAACTAACACTGAAACTGTGAATCCTTTTTGATCTTGTGCTCAGTCCTTTAAGAGATGTATCCCTTTAAGTGCTATACCACCCATTTTAAAAAATGACCTGCACAAACACCATAGATGTTCACTTGTAAATGCACTGGCACAGGGAGCAGGGCTGCCACCCTCATACTCTATTCAGTAGATCACTCCCCTTCTCTGTTGTATCTTTTTAACCTTTTTCCTCTTCCTCTCCTGTGTTCCATCTCTTTATGATTCTTTTTGTCTTTTTAAGTCTTCTTCCCTCTTCTTTGGTTTTCTTCTCCTCTTCCACTATTTTTTTCTCCCTTCCTGGAAATGATCACCCCTGCCACGAGCTGTCGGAGCAGCTTCCAAACTGTCTGACTTTACAAGCAACTGCTTTCCCAAATTTTTCCACCCCTTTTGCACATTTTGGGAACAGCAGCATGGACAGAAGGCCAAACCTTCAACAGTGGCTAGCAGATAGGGTGCAAACTGCCACATGTATGCAACAGACAAAAGTCAAAGGGAACAGGATGCAGTGAAAGGACAGGTGCAGATGTAATTTTTCACTGCTGATCTTTTGCTGTGAGGGGGAAAGAAGGAAGGAAGGAAGGAAGGAAGGAAGGAAGGAAGGAAGGAAGGAAGGAAGGAAGGAAGGAAGGAAGGAAGGAAGGAAGGAAGGAAGGAAGGAAGGAAGGAAGGAAGGAAGTCAGTCTTAAATTCCCTCTTTACTTATTCTTTCTCTACTCACTCAGCTTTGGGCAGACTCATCCCAGATAGCAAGGCTGGTATGTTGTTAGTTGTCATCAGGTCTTGTCTGCCCCCACAGCCTGTGCTTTTGTGTCCTATACTGTGATTTTTAAAATATCCAGCTTCCTTTTGGGGACTAGTAGTGTGTTTCTGTTGCACTTGTGACCTGACCTTTAAAGGCCATAAGAAGCTTTTTTCCTCTAAATGAAGTCAATTTCAGGAAACAGAGGCAGATGAATCAAGTGGGAAGGGACTTTACTGGCTTAGAAATGGGTTTTGGGCCCTCCCAAGCTTGCATCATTCAGACCTGCTGAGAACCTTCTGGACCCATTTCAGACCCCTTCCAACTCTTTTAAATAAAGGCAAGGGAAGGTAGGAGCCTCTCCCAGTTTGTATGAACTACCAAAATGAAGAGAAGTATTTTTAAATTTTACTTGTTTTCCAGGCATTTTTTTACAAACATTCTGGGACCATGATTTTTTCAGAATAGTGCAGCATAACTGGCTGTGCAACCTTCCTTCTGGATTTTTGTACCACTGTGCCTTTGCACTCTCAATCAACTTCCGAATCCCTCAGCAGAAGAATGCATCCCTCAGCCCTTTTAACAGCTGATTGTGTTGCACACACACACCCAAAAGAAAAAAAAAAAACAACAAAAACAAAAACAAAAGGTGGTTTTAGCTGGGGAGAAAATGGCCTGCCAAACAGTGCAAAGAGTGAAGAGAAATTTGTGATGAACAGACTAGATGGTATGATTGTTTAAGTGTAATTTCACCATCAGTGGGAAGGCTTTTCATTTTCATGAATTCATTTTCAGAGAGTACCAACAGTCAGCACTTACATTGCCAAGGCAGTTTGCCAACATTAAGTATAAAATCCCAATGAAGAAGAGAAGCAAAACCTGTATTTCAGAGCTAGGGAAACTGAGTCCCATGTAATTAGACATTTTGCACAATCTCATGAAACAGATCAATTGTAGAGCTAGAAGAAGCAGCACCTAAAAGCTGATGTGACTGCAGGACAGATGCCAGCTCCTCTGTGATTGTGACAAGATGACAGCTGATGCCTAGCTCCCAGCTCTGGACTATGGCACTTGAGATTTTGTTCTCTCACCACACAATAAGCCCCCTAAACCTGGAGTAGCTTCTGGATATGCTGGCTATCTTCTTTCTACTCTTTCTTGTCTTTTCATTTCTCACAGCAAGTTCTGCCTGCCTACATATCTGTTTCTCAAAGAAGGATTGTTTGACAACACTTTTTGGCCAGGTTTGATCAGAGCAGCTAATAGCTCTTTTCTAATAAACATCTTGTAGTCCAGATGCAGTCTATTGGATTTGTTCTCTTAATATGTTGCCCTTTTATCTCCTACACTGTGCAGTCCTCATTGCAGAGAAGCCTCCTGGTTGGCACTCTTCCACAATTTGTTTCCTGGAGAAACAGTGTGGGGCGATTCCATCCTGCCCCTGCTTTGCAAATGCCTTTTCGGAGCTCCTCCTGGACCTGCACTTCCAGCAGAGAAGCCCCTTTGCTCTGAGAAGCTGACCCCAAGGAGGGTCCAGGCTGTTTGGACTGCCAAGGAAGGGACAGCGGAATTTGGGAGGGGACAACAGCTGCTGTGAAATGTCACATTTCCTAATTGCAAAAAATCTCAGCCTTCAGCTCTGCTCCTGTCCCACTCCTGGCATGAGTGGAGTAGAAATTGCTGCTCTCTGGGAATTCTGCTCTGTATCATGCAAGAGTGGAGCTGATGGCCAGCCCTACCCTTTTCTCCTCTTAACCCTTTTCTAGCAACCAGAGAAACAGAGGAGAGTAAGAAGAAGTTTGTTTAGGGAAAAAGGTTGGAGGAGGAGACTTTATTGCAGAAGTGGGTTGGAAGCAACAGCTTAGTGGTCTTGGGTGAGACTAAAGAAAGTGCTGTGTTCCAGAGGATAGGGATAGGAGGAGAGGGCCAAAAAGGATGAGCAGACTGTGTACAAATAAAAAGGTTCCCTAAATCTCTTTTCTTCTTTCCTGGCCTCTGCCTAGTTCTACCATTTTCTGAGAGCCTTCAAGCTCACACCCAGCCCTTTTCACCCCCCTGGGACTCACTTCTTCTCACTCCCCAACTCAGAACCTGTTCTGCTGCTGCTCAAAATTTAAATTTTACCTCCAAAGCCAAGAACATTTGGTTGAGCTTAGGCCTGATATATATCCAAACATCATTCTTTCTGTTCAGGGTTGTATGTCCTTCAAAGCTGCCACTTTTAGAAAGCTGCACTCATGAACTCACTGCTTCTTCTAACTTTTGAGCCTCTGGTGGGCAAAGCAAGTTCATTAGCAAAATCCTGTTTAGAAAAAGTAAAGTTTATTTAAACCTCTGATTTTCAAGTGCCTAAGGTTGTGATGCTGGATATGTGTGCTGCTTTGAGCCAGGGCAGAACCGACAAATCTGTAAAGGTTTAATGCTGCAATTAAATGAATGACAGTGTGCAAAACAGATTGAAACCCAAAAGCTTTTTTTCAGTTGTTTGTGATCTGAGAAAATGTTTTTCCTGTATTGCAGACAAGGTAAAGGCATTCAGAAGAAAACAAATATTAAGAATTTTGAAAGTAGTATTGGCCTAAGTCCCACGCTTTAAGATAGATACTTCTTGTTGCCACTTGGTCAGGTTTTGAAGCAGAAAATGTAATACCTCTTTTCTTGGGTGATATTAGCCTCTTGGCTTCTCTCTCTCTGCTTTCTCCTGAGGCCAGAAATGTTGAGGTAAAGGTTCAATGGATGTTAGCATTTCTTTCCTGTGCAGTGTTGCTTTTTGACTGTCATACTAACATTTTAGGACTGCTGACATTTCTTGTAAATTAGAAGAGCATTCAAGCTTATCTGTAGTAGTCCAGAGCAGTTGTGAAAATGTGAGAAATGTAATTTCTCTTCTTCTCTACGGACACTAGTGCATGGGCAGAGTTCAGTCTGTGTCAGGACCAAGTACATAATCCAGTGGGCTAGAAGCATTTTAGTTGCTTTATATAAGTGAATAGAAATAGGTTCAAAATCTTTAAAACCATCTTGCTTTCCTTCAAATGCTATATAACTCTGATATTAGAAATCATCATGTTCATAAGCAAGCAACCTCCTTCACACATCTGAACCCAAGTATCATAACCACAAACCCTGGAATACCCAAACTTTAAATAGTCCAAATAAAATCCTTCCCAGTAATCACTTTTCCAATTTCCTTGGCTTTAGACTTGTGATAAATATCATGTCACAGTTTCTCAAGTCATTATAATATCTTCCAGAAAATTCCAGACTTCAAATGTAAGATATCAGAAGGAAAATACCTTGTAAAATGCAAACACATTAAAACTCAAAAAACCTCACAGTTCATAGAGCAATAAAAAAAAGAGCTCAAAACCAAGCTGGTTGTTCCTTTACAGATCACCTCCAGGGTTGCTGAGCTGTGATGAAAGGTTTTTCTTCTCACTTGATAAGAATAATGTGTTTATTGCATGGGTAGAATGCAATTTATGTGGTCTATTTGTTTCTTGGGGTTTGAATTGAGGTGTATCATATTTGTTCTCCAGGTTAGCATCCTTGTTTTTTTTTAAAGGAAGTCTCTGATATTCCTCACTGTGAAGAAAATTATGGAAATGAGTCTGCACCTGAGTCTGCAGGCAGCCTGAAACCATGGCTTGTGTTCATGTCAGAAGATGTTTTGGTAGCTTGCCAGTCTGGTGCCTGGGTACTGTAATTTCAGGGGAAACATCACCAATTGTTGCACTGCTGAGAGCATGGGATGTGGTGTGGTTAAGGGATACACACAGGTCAGTTTTAAATATTCCTTAGTTTTGGTCTCTGAAACTCTCCCAAGAAATGCCTGGCAGAACATGCAGAAAAGCACTTTTAAGAGCTGCAGGATTTTTGGCTGATGTTTTGGTTTTTTTATCTCGAATACCTTAGTTCTCAGTTCCAATTTAGCTTAGGATGGCACTTTCCGAATGATGCTTTAGAAAATATCTCTGCTGCTTTGTCCCAACTTCAACTCTTGACATACATCCATGTTTTATAGATGAATAAATACTTAATTGTCACTTAGCAATGTTAACTGTTGCTTAAGTCAAAATGTCTTTGTTTGATTTTTCAAGAGTTTAAATATTTTATAAAGCATTTAATTTATTTTTTGTTGGTACATAAATAGAGACAGTGGTGCTTTAAATATATTAGAAAGTATTTCAGTTTAAGAATCGAGTCTTTTAGTCTAAACTACTAATATCTGAAAGTGCCTTTGATGTACCTATAATGGCTTTGAAATTGTCACAGGAAAAAATCTGTTAGTGAAAGCGTATTCTATAAAAGATCCATTAGCCCAGTATCTTTCCCTTGGTCAAAAGAAAGGATTTGCTGGTGATAATGGCTCTCAAAAACACATGCCTCATCTTTCTTAGATCAGATTCTGTTTTAGAGAATTACATTAGGCTTTCAGATACTGGCAATTTGCTGAACATTTTCCTGTTCCTCATCTTGGGAAAAAAAGTGCTTGTTACACTAACAAGTGTCAGAACCTGTAGATTCTATTTATTGCCCTTTGCAAAGTGCTTGTCACAGTGATATTCAGGGACTGTAGAAGCATTAAAAACAGCAAGGAAGCTGTCTTGGAGGAGTTGGTGTGACTTGTTATGCTGGGTATGTTATAATGTTAAGTACTGTGAAACTGGGATGGGGAATGGCCACAAGTAATCCAAAAAATTATTTGGAGGAAGATGTAAAATACTGATACTTAAATGAGCACCTTCAGTCTGTAACCATACCAGAGCTGGGGCAGCATTCATCCTGTGATCTGCAGCTGTACCCCCGTGACTTCGTTCCCTCCACCCCACTTCAGATGTCATAGAATCATAGAATCATAGAACTGGCTGGGTTGGAAGGGACCTCAGAGATCATCAAGTCCAACCCTTGATCCACTATCGCTGTGGTTCCCAGCCCATGGCACTGAGTGCCACATCCAGTCTCTTTTTAAATATCTCCAGGGATGGAGAATCCACTACTTCCCTGGGCAGCCCATTCCAATGTCTGATCACCCTCTCCGTAAAGAAATTCTTTCTAATATCCAACCTAAACTTCCCCTGGCACAACTTAAGTCCATGCCCTCTTGTCTTGCTGAAAGTTGCTTGGGAAAAGAGCCCAACCCCCCCCTGGCTCCAGCCTCCTTTCAGGGAGTTGTAGAGAGCGATGAGGTCTCCCCTGAGCCTCCTCTTCTCCAGGCTGAACACCCCCAGCTCCCTCAGCCTCTCCTCACAGGACTTGTGCTGGAGTCCCTTCACCAGCCTGGTTGCCCTCCTTTGGACCTGCTCCAGGACCTCAATCTCCTTCCTGAACTGAGGGGCCCAGAACTGGACACAGGACTCGAGCTGTGGCCTCACCAGGGCTGAGTACAGGGGCAGAAGTGTCCCTGTGGTAGGTATCCCCACCCTTTTTGCAGAGGTGTGAGCACAGAAAGGCTGCAATCCTCTTCCCTGCTGCAACACTCTTTCAAGTGGAGAAAATACTGCTATCATTTGTTACACAGAGTTTAGAGAGTTTATTTCATTGTTTGGGAGAGGATTGGAGGGGGAGAATCACCTGGCTGCCCCTGGATGTATCATAGTCCTTCTCCACTATGCCAGCCTGATGGAGACTCAGGGCTGAGAGCAGTGGTAGTCACACACCTCCCAGCTGGTGCCCATTGGGCTATCTACAGACATGGGTGGCTATCTCTCACCTCAGATCAAGGTATCCTTTCAGTGGTTTCTTTGCAAGTTTGGAGGCTTTAGTATTGTCTGCTTCTTACAGGACAAATGTGTCTTCTTCTGTAACCACACAATCAGGAGAGGATTTACCAGGGTACAGGTGGGCATATAGGTGATACATGGGTTGCTGTATCACTAGGTTGCTTCTTCACTGAAATGTCCCAGTGTTGGGACACAGCACAGAGCTGTGCTTTAACCTAGGTACAACAAAAACTCTTGCCATTTTTTAAAGAGAGCTTCATGAATTGGTTTTTAAATTTGTTCTTGTCAGTGACATTTAGCTATAGGAAACTGAAAGCGCTTTTTTTTTTTTTTTAACAAGAGGGTTCAAGCACAGTTTTTGATACGGCAACAGCAAGACAACTGGTGAGTGGAAGGTCTGAAGCCCATGGCAGGACTGGAGCACAGGGTCAGCAGCCCAAGGCTCATCTTCACCTTTTGAACCCAAAGCAAGGTACTCCCCTTGGCTGACTGACTTATGGAAAGGTTTTATAGACAGGCTCAGGCTTTCCAGTCACCAAAACTGTTCCTTCTGCCCATGTCATAGCCATAGCATCCTGCAGTATTTTCTGGGCATTTGACTGTTAGTTGTTTTTTTTTTTAAAAAAAAATCTATCAAAAGATAACCACGTGAGCAGAATCAAGAAGTTCAATAGCTTCACATACAAACAGAAATTCCTGCAAACATTGCTGTATAAATTGAAAGGGATTATTTACCCCAGAAATTTTGAAGGAAGCTTAAGTTATTAAACTTTTCATTTTGAAATTTTCTTTACATCTATTTTTGGACTGATCTCAAATGCTGATATTGTATTAACCAGTAAAATGAAAATGGCATCTTCAGCTAGTTTTAACAAGAACTGTGATTTCTGTGTACATTTGCATCTTTGTAACACAGGGGTGTCTCATGTTTACCCTTCATGGAGATGAATCTGGTGCTTGGAAGTCCCTTCCAGTTCAGTATTCCTGAGATGAAGATAATGATGACACTGATGTTATCTGGATGGGTGGCTAGGATCCTAAATGTTAGATTGTCCTTTTTAGTTCATATCATCCTGTTCTATTCTTACTATACAAGAGCAGCACAGCATGCTGTAGAAACACACACACACACACACACACAAAAAAAAAAGTAATCTTGGCATAGTGGAATGGTCCCCTGAAATAATGTCTGGTTGACATTGTTTCTGACCTCATGCCTTTGCTTTCCTTTCTTCCTCCCATGTTCTCCTTCTTGGTCCAATTTTTCATTAAGATATAGGAAGTGGATCAATGGATTGAGGGCAGAAGGCTTCTTAGGTCCCCTGGTCCTGGGTGGAATTGACTGATGGTGAAGTGGACCCTCATTTTGTATTAAAGGCTGAAGCTAAGCCCTCTTGCTCATTAGGAAACTGGAGCCAAAGGGCAAACATTTTTTTTGTGTTTTGACAAAAGATGAACAATTGCATTTGCACAAGTAATTTGGGAGAGTGTAAAAGCTGTCAGCACAACTAGATGTGTGTGTTCATGTGCAGAAACTGTCATTTTTCCTGACCATGTATTTCCACGTGGTCTGATGTTTGTGAAAGGATGGACACATAAAAAAGACTACAGGAATGTCTGCAAGTTTCTAGACAGACTGCCTTTTTCTGTAGTTCTAGATGTGACAGGTTTCTCAGTGGCTAACACCTTCAGGGAAGATGGCTGGGTGATAGACTCTGATCTCTTGATGCCTTGTGCCATGTGTGGCATCTGCATCTCTGCAAAAGGGACTTCGAAGTGCCACCATTTTGATCTGGTGACATCCCACAATCACTGCTTGCCCATGCAAAGGTTTTGCTCTGGATGATACTGGTGACAGTCTGGTCTTCTTTTTAAACAAACTGGTTTTGCATTCTGTTTCATAAGGAAAAACTCCACAGGACTCCCCAGTAAAACAGACATGAATAATAGAGCTTGACCATGACTCTAGTGGTCAGCACTGCTCTGCAGCCTACAGGGCTGCTGTGTAATGCAGATCACTCTTATTTCCCCCCCTTCAGTAATTAGCAAGAGCCACTGTGGCCTGGGGCCACCCATCCATCTTGGTCTTCATTTTATTGCATAAGCTGTGCAATGGTACAGGATTTCTTTTTCAGTGTGGTCTGAGAGGCCAGAGGCTGCCCTCTCCTCCTCTCATTGCTGTAGATGATGTTGCTGTTTCATCCATTTGCTTGTCATGGGGGAGTTCTCAGCAAGTGGTTGTGAACAAGGGAAGGCAGATGTGTGCTTACGTGGTACATGAAGACATATGGGGAACTGAAGGTGTGCTTTAAGGTGCATGAATGTCCAAGGTAAGCTGTGTTGCACTGGAGTAGGCATATTTTTGGCAGCTGAAAGCTATTTTGTAAATCTAAAATATATTGCTGTTTTGTTGCAAAACAACAAGAAATTTTTTTAATTGTGCATTATTGGAGCAAATGGCCTCTTGCAAGAATATGAATAAGGCTTTTCACATCATTTGGAAGAAGCAGTTGGTAGCAGTGTGGCAGCAAAATGTCTTAGCAAATTTAAGCACAGTCATCTCCACAGAAAATAGTTTAGGTTTTGCCCTTTTATCTTTCCTATTCATTTCTGAGTTTCTTCTGCACATGTCCAGCAGATAATATGCCTCTGATACTGTAGTTTTCAGGCACACCTGCCTGGAGAGATGCACCCCCTCCCCCTTTCCAAATACTCAAATCTTCATTTTCTCACATCAGTGAGTATATATTAAGGAATAAGTGGTAAGGGGAAGGATATTATTTGACAGCTAATATTGTAAATGCTGTCTAGTGTGGTTTGTATATGGAAGCAGTAGTAGCTACTGCTGCTATGGTTTTGTTGCTGCAGGGAAAATGCAATAAACAGGAATTTCAGAAGAAGAGCTGGCAATGAAAAAAGGTCCTGGGATTTCGTTTGTTCCTACTGTTCTACCACTGTTAGATCTCCATACTTATCCTACTGGAACAAGATATAGATCTCAACAGATTCTGGCATGCTATAGATGTACTACATAAAAGCAATATACATACCTGCTTCCATTAAAATTCATCTGTGAGGTTCTCAGTGGAAAATAGTGACACTGTGTTTCATAATCACTTTCATTTCAGGATCTCAAAACACTCTACAAAGACTAATCACTCATCTTTATGCTGCCCTGTGGTAAGTTAGCATTATTGTTCTCCTTTAATAGGTGAAGAAGTTGGGATGCTCCATAACCACATCATAAGCCAGTAACAGAGCTGGGAAGAATTCATACATCTGACCTGGTTCACTTTATCCACAAGGCTGTACCTTTTCCTTGCAACCTCAGCAAGTGTCTGCCACTGCACATTATTTATGGGTTCCCCTGCTCAAAGCTCCATGTTTCCCTCCTTTACTCTTCCCTTTGTCAAGGCACCTGTTATTTCAAAGATTGTAGAACACATACTGAAGAAATAAACTGCAAGAGAATAAGATGCAACTTCTTATCTTATTAAAGGAATGCATTTTCATGCGTGCCCTGGCAGTAGAAGAAGAAAACAAGATAGTTCTCTCCTTCCTTTGCATGTGTAGGCTGTGCTTCTGGAGATTCTTGGAGGAAGCTGCTGCCTGACTTCCTAAGATGCTTGGATACAGTGTGTGATAACAGTACATAAACTCAATATATTGTTATAATTCCTCTTCCAGAATCACTGAAGAATAGTTGATTAGCCAGAAAGTTGTACACTGGCGCCTGGAGATATTGTGGGTGCATTCATTAATTGGTTGGTTGCCTTTTCTCTGCCTGTCCATTGCTGCATGTCTGAAGGTAGGCATAAAGGACAGTGGGGTTTCTCAGCTGGTTAAGAGCTTTCTTTGTTTTCTGCACTGTCTCATTTTCCCTGGGGGTACTTGTTTTGGGTTTTTTTGGGGGGGGGGCTGGGCAGTGCCAGGATGATTCTACATACTTTAAAGAGAAGCATTTTTGAGAGGGGAAGGTGAGTAAGCAAAGAGATGTTCCTTAAGCCTTAGCTCTGTTCTGACTCAGGCAGAGCTTAAGTATTTTTCTTATGTGAGACTGTCATGCATTGGCCTGTTACTGATGGAATGAACTGGGATTTGCACATTTAAGAATAGTTCACATCAAAAATTGGACTCTATAGGGTTTTCTGCCAGAACTTAATCTTCCTTTCCTCAATACTGGATGTTACTTTTTATGGTTTAGTCTTTCCATGGTCTCTTAACATGATTTATGCCATATCCTCAATCCTGAATTTTTCTGCATCATCTGGTAAAGTAAAATATCTCTCTGATTGCTTTCTCCACTTTCTTGATTAAAGTCAGTCATTCTGAAAACATAACAAATATTTCTCTGTGGTCAAATGCATGTGTTTTAATAAACAAATCTTTCCCTCTAGCTGTGATTTCCCTGAAGACAACCTGCATTAATTGTGGGGTGCAACTGTGGAGTCTACCCAAAGTTTGGCCCTTTAGGACTCTAGTCCTAGTAGGGTGTGAAATCAGTAGCATAAATTAAGAGGATTCATGGAATAACCTAGTTTCTATTTATGATAATTAAACCAAATTTTGTTTCTCTGACTAGAGTGGAAGAAATTAGAGTGGGAGTTTTCAAAGTTTCTTTATCAGAATTCCCTGAAATTTTTCCTTCTGATGAGCTCTGTGCCCATCTGCTGCCTCCACTCAGTTTCTCTTATGAGGACTTCTATTGCTTTCTGTCTTCAGTACACCATCTGGACACTGGCTCATGCCCTGACTTGGAACATTTGAACCAGGGAAACCCTTCAGTAGAGACAGCTGTGATCTGGCCAGTCTTCTGCTCTTGCTGATGCAGTGTCTTCCACTGTTTTATGGTTTAATTTCACTCTATGAAGAGGCTGTCTCTGCTGATAACTCTCAAAGATCACAACCATTGACTTCAGCGTTGTGGCTGATCATTTTCACATTGTAACCTGGTCCACCCTTGGATCATTTGCTTCTTCCCATGGCTGAACTGGAGAGTGACTAATTCAGCCCAGCAGCACTGAGTGCAACCACATAAAGCTCTACAGCTACAGCCCTTAAGCTACTCCAATATTTTGTGTTTTGTAGTGTGTAACTTATCTCAGTGAATGACTGTGGGTGCAGAAGGGTTAACAAGCTACGGGATTAGTCTTCATGTACATGAGGCCCAGATGGTGTGCTTAATTACTCTGGCCAGCCCTGGCACCATTCTGCTCCAGAGGGAATTAAATGAGGAATGGTGTGTCAGAGACTCTTCCTTTCCAATCTCCCCAGAGCAGTTCAGCGGCACAAGCTCCACAACTCACTATGTGTCAAACATGCCCAAGGCAAAGTGGCTTTGGGGTGGAGCTACCCTTGAGGTTCTTGGCTGGGCTTTTATATACTCTGCATGCCATCAGGGCTGCACAGGGAGTGACTGCAGGACATCATCTTCTTTGCAGAAGGAGGCAAATCCTGATCATGAGCATGTCTATAATGCTCACAGCTCATAGAGCCTCAAATGCACGATGAGAGCTTGCTCTGTTAGTTTTACTGTTAATTTTACTGTTTCCTCACTGCTTAGTATCAAACACATGGAAACACACTATCTTGATGGCTTGCTTGGCAATACACCTATTCCCAGACAGGGCTTACAGGGCAGATCCTGGTTGCTCTCAGGAGGAAAAACCCAAACCACATCCACAGGATGTGCAGGCTCTATTTTCACTTCTTATGTGTGTCTCTGCAGAGCAAGGCTGCACATCAGTGGAATGCAGATGGCCCCATGGCAAGATGTGAGCTGACCCCAGATGGTGCAGCTCATCCTTTCCTAAGGAGTTATGGCCTGGCTGCAGTGGCTGAGTCCCCAGTTGGAGCTGCTCTTTCCTGCAGCACCAGGTCTAGTAACCAGCTGTGAGGAGGAAGCTGGCTGTTCTTGTTTGCTTAGCAGAGCAGTGACTGACACTCATGTGCCTTAATGTACTGGTCACATTCTCTCTTCCCATAACAGCCAGAAGTTGTAAGTGATTGAAATGCTAGAGAATGAAGATTTTTAGCAGGGGCTGATGAAATTAGAAAGGCACTTAAGATTATCAAGGTGCTTTAAATATTAAAGTCCTGTTTTCACACTGAACCTCTATGCTCTTCTGCAATTGGCAAAGATTTGTCATACTTGGATTTTGGTCTGAAATAAAGATCCCTCTTCCTCCTTTCTTCCTTTTCTTTCTTCTTCCTTTTCTTTCTTCTTCCTTTTCTTTCTTCTTCCTTTTCTTTCTTCTTCCTTTTCTTCCTTTTCTTCCTTCTTCCTTTTTTCTTTTTCTTCCCTCTTCTCTTCTCTTCTCTTCTCTTCTCTTCTCTTCTCTTCTCTTCTCTTCTCTTCTCTTCTCTTCTCTTCTCTTCTCTTCTCTTCTCTTCTCTTCTCTTCTCTTCTCTTCTCTTCTCTTCTCTTCTCTTCTCTTCTCTCTCCTCTCCTCTCCTCTCCTCTCCTCTCCTCTCCTCTCCTCTCCTCTCCTCTCCTCTCCTCTCCTCTCCTCTCCTCTCCTCTCCTCTCCTCTCCTCTCCTCTCCTCTCCTCTCCTCTCCTCTCCTCTCCTCTCCTCTCCTCTCCTCTCCTCTCCTCTCCTCTCCTCTCCTCTCCTCTCCTCTCCTCTCCTCTCCTCTCCTCTCCTCTCCTCTCCTCTCCTCTCCTCTCCTCTCCTCTCCTCTCCTCTCCTCTCCTCTCCTCTCCTCTCCTCTCCTCTCCTCTCCTCTCCTCTCCTCTCCTCTCCTCTCCTCTCTCCTCTCTCCTCTCTCCTCTCTTCTTCTTTCCCTTTCCCTTTCCCTTCCCTTCTTTTTTTTTTTTTCTTTCTTTTAAATTGAGAACAAAGTTAGTTCAACTATTCCTGAGAAAAGTCAAAAAGGAAGGAAATGCTTTTAGATGGTGGTGCTGGTCTTCTAAACTGTTTTTCGGCAGTAATCACAGATGTTTGAAAGTTGTGATTTGGGGTGGTAACGCTTGCTGAGGAGTGATGTTTGACCTTTTTCCAGAGGAAATTTGGTTTGATTTGACCACACTACTAGCACTGAAAATCACTTACTGACCCTGCACGGTAGAATGTTTTTGCTGGGCTAAGTGTGCATCTCAGGAATGAGATGCTGTTTCTGTGTGAATAACTTCATTCTGCAGTCAACTTGGAAAGCCTCAAAAGGGCTTTAAAAGCACAGGCTGCTTTTTACCTGTGCTTGAAAAACTTAAGGTTTGAAAAGTGTATTCCATAGTGCCTGCTGCTCCACCAGTCAAATTGCCTCTGTTGTGTGCAGAAATGTATTCAGCTCTAGAAGTTGAGAGGGCATGAATCCTATTTCCAGGTCTGTGCTTTATAACTTTCTGTGCCTCACAACTGCTTAAGCGTGTCTGCAATATGGGATCTGTGATTCCTTATGGAAATCGTTCCCACTGGGGCAAAGCGTATGGCTCTGATCCAATGGTGACCTATTTTTATTTAATCAATTGAAGAGGTTTTAAAAATCTAATACTGAATGTATGGAGTAGAGGTTTTATCAGGTAGATTCACACAGCCCCTGCAAATGAGCCTACACACACTTCTCAAGCAAAATTTGGTGAGAGGTAGCACCATTCTGGTGTTTACCAGATAAGTTTCTGTATCTTTAGAAGCTTTATATCCCAGTGGATTTAACATATCTTTTGATATTCTGCTTCTCTCTCATAAAGCAAGTAGATAAAAACTCTGTACAAAAGTAAAATAGAGAAACATGTATCGCATTTGAGTTTGAATATGTAAATTGTCTTGAGCCATGCACACACTTGTACCTCTGTCTTGAGCTGGCTCTGGGGTGAGTAGTTAGGAAAGGGGACGTGGTTCAGGCACTCATTGCTGACTCGGGCTCTGCAGGTTGGTCAGCTGGATCCACCTGAACCCTTTGTGGGACAGGCAGAGAGGCTGCCAGAGAAATGTAAAAGCTGGCAGCCTCCTTCCCTGGCAGCCAGAGCCTGGGGGCACTTTGCAGCCAGCCCTGGAAGGCAATGATCATGAGAGGGATAATGGCTTGTTTCGGGTTAATAGATCCTGACAGCCTAATTTCCCCTGGTGAAAATAAAAGGGAATAAATCTTACAAATACTGTAAAATCAATAGCTAGCAGGGAAGGGGCTGACAACAAGACCCTATATCCACAGCACATTTTTTGTGAGAATTGTTCATTTCACATTTCGAGCAGATGGGTCCCCTGTGGCTTTGCTAGAGCCAGGTAATCCTCTGTTCTCCTTGCTGTCATGTCTCTCTCTTCAGTGTTTGTGTTTTACTTGCTCACCTTTGAGTAAAGAGTCTGAAGCCTTGAGCCTGTTGGAGGGGAACTGCCTTGCCCAGAGAGGACACACACTGCTCTTGCTTCTGAGGGGACCTTGGAGCCTGCTCTTCCCTCTTCTCATAGGCATACAGGGCTAAGATGGTTAAAGGCCTTTATTTGTAAATAGTTAGATAACCATATCCTGACCACCCAGGATAACCCAGCCACAGAAGCCTTTGGTCCCCAGAGGCAGACCACAACCTCTGTTTTATTAGTGACCGAAAATATTGACAAAGATAACATCACACCTCTTTGCCTTTCCAAGGTCAGAGTTTAAGATGCTACTCATGCCCTGAGTAGCCATACTCTTCCTCAGACAAACCTCTGAGTCCACTGAGGACAGTGTGCAAAGAGTGTGGATTGCCAGTGTTACAAAACTAGAAGATCATGAAATGGCAAGTAGTTAAACACTTAGTATGTGTGCCTAAATAAATGGTGGGGAGAGCGCCCCTGTGTTGGCACTCAGTTGTGAGTTGTTGGACTGGAGTGAAGCAGAGAATGTGATTTTCTTGTTGATCTGCTCTGCTGGTAAGTGGTGGGAAGTTGCTGAGAAGGGCTTCTGGATCCTTGCTGACACACACTTTGCAGACAGAGGCATGGCCTGCTCCTGTGTAGGGTAACCTTGAGGGGGACCTCAAGCTCCAGGCTCCTTGGGCCAGCATGAACATGGACTGGGTAGTCCTTCCAAAGGGTGATGGTTGCATGCAAACTTGCAGAAGAAGGCCTGGCCTGGAGTAAGTGTTTTCTTGCTTTCCTAAGAGTGAAGATCAGTGAAAGGATTGGTCTCTATTCAGTTCTTCTGTGGACCCTATTTTAAAGCCAGGGTGGAAGGAACTACATGTTTTACTGATTTCAAATACGAGAGATTATTTAGGTTGGTAAAAATAAGGCACAAACTTCACTCAAAGATAAGAATAACAGAACAAGGATATAAGAGAAGCCTGTGTGACTGGTTGATCCCACCTCTCAATTATAGGGCTTTGGCTCTTTTCTGTCAAGGTATTTGCCTTTAAGCTTTTGCTTGAAGTTACAACCTTCATTAAAAATAAAGGAAATTCACACTCTCTTTGGTTCCTGGATGCAGACATTTTTGGACAGAGACAAGTGAACATTTTTCCTCAGCCTGTCCCAGCTCCCTTTCTTCCCTGCCGAGGGACATTCAGAGACAGCCTGCATTCCCTGTGTGGTCAGGGCACTGTCCTGGCTCTCAAACTCTACCTTTGATACAGGATTCCTCTGTGACCCCAAACCTGCAATTTTTCTTCTGTCAGATGGTCCAATTCCTACTTTTCCCTTTTTCTGTCTCTTCATCACCCGGTTTTCAGACTTTGAGGCTCAATCTTGCTCTCTGTGTAAGTATGGTGCCTATTCGGTGATGTCCTTTCCTTTGCTGGGATTTCACTTATTACATATTGGAAAAGTACTGCTCGGTGAAGTCTGCAAAGGTTTCTCCATTGATGGTTGAGATTTTCTACCCTTAAGGCATGTTCTGTTCTCCCCTCTCTCCCTCTGCTTATTTATTTTATTCCATTTATAGTGCTGATGCCCTGGTGCAACACCTTTTCCTCTCATTTGCTGCTGTCCAAGGGCAGTGGGGAGAAATTAAGGAACTTAAACAGAAGTGCATTTTAAGAAGCAGACATATCAGAATTCTGCTGATATCAGGAGATACCAAATGCAGAGTAGCATTTAAAAATCATGCACAGAAGACTAATTTAAATTGTGCAGGTAGTTATGTTTCCTTATAACCTCTTTTGGCTGAAAAACACAAAATTGATGCATTAGAGTTCTACTTCTCCATTGCAAAAGGTAAATAAAAATCAACATGCTGCAGGCAGTCTGTGTTTATAGAGCAAAGGCTGCTGTCAGGCTGGGCAGAGAATCCCCTAGTGACTCCTATTCATAGCACATATTTTCCTCCATTGGAGTAACTAATGAAAGAATAATATTTAACAATAAGGATAATAGTAGCTGGTTCACATGTGTTTTCTCAAAGATTACAGTACTCTCTTCTTACTGATGTATTTTTGAAGTTACATAAGCCCAGGACACAAAAATAGTTTGCAAAAGTTGTCCAAAAAAAAAAAAAAAGTACCAACCCTGGGAAATGGGATCATTAGTTAGGTACTCCAGTGGTAGAGAAATGGCTTTGTAGAGGAAGGGTCTACTGGGCAGTAAAATGAATCTGTCATCATAAATGCAAAGAAGGAATCGGGGTACTTGGGAGAGCTGGAGGCTCTTTGTGCTCTGTGGACCAAGGGAAATGTTATCTTTGTGCCAAGTGATCTTTCAGCAGAAGTGATCTTTCAGTGACTGGAAGTGGTAGAAGGCAAGATAGAGGCCCACAAATGGAAGCAGACCTCTTGACTTGCCATGTTGCCATGAGGTACAAGGAGGTGAATCCTCAGCGTGCACAGCTGATGTAGTTCCATGAAGGAAGCCTGCTTAGACACACCAGGCCTTGAGAAATGGAGAGGGAGGTGAGGTAGGTGCTTTTGGCAAATGTGTCTTGTAGCACTGAACCCTCCCTCCTGCTTTGGGACCCTGTATCCCAGACACAGCAGGGTGACACATTGGGATGTGGCTGGTAAGTCACAGCTTGTATAAGGGATTGAAAAGTAGAAGAGAGGTCATGAATGTGCTGCAGATGTGTGGGATGCAGGTGCTTTGTATCAAGGGACAGCCTCGGGGGACAATGGGAGGGTAAGAACCTTGCTCTTGCTCCGTGAAACTTGGCAGATGTGTTGAAGTAATTTGTTTTGAGTCATTTGGCACATCAGGGGTGAAACCAGAAATAGAATCCAGGTCTCCTGAACACCAGAGCCACCACCATATCTCCAAAACCATATTTTCTCTCCAAAGTTATTTCAGAAGTATGAAAAGTGACAAGGGATCTTGCACCTTTCTATCCAGACAGCTCTTTGATGTGGCCAGCTGGGTGTTCTTTGATCACAGCTACATATTCAAAATCTGTGACAGGTCAGTTTTGCAAAAGAGTTTAAAATGAGTTTTTCACGTGTTCAGGATCTTTTGTTACTGTAGGCAGAGGCAGGACTGTGATGCTAGGGATAAAATGAGTTAGCTGTTTTACATGGCAGCTTTCAAGGTGACCTTCATGTTAAAAATACCACCTTGAATGTAAATCAGGAAGTCTTATGCATTTATGTGTTTATGATTTGAGAAATGTGGTTTAAATACCTGGCACTTTGCAGTCAACTAAGATAAAACCTTTCAGAAGCATCTGCATGCCTTCTGACTCATACACTATGCTGCATAATGATGTAAAATCATGCAGACCTGGCTGGTGTGGAAATCAAGCCTAGGAGAATTTGTAAAGCAAAAGCTTGAGCCAAAAGTCCTCTGACGTCGATCCTCTGGGGTTTCAATCAGACCCTGCATGTGTTTTTCCCTCTCCTCACTCCAGCTCCGGGTTCTAATTGCAGCTGTAACTGGAGTCTCACCACGATCCCGTGATTTGTTCAGGCTATGTGCTAACCATACTCATCTCCAGAGAAGGTTGCCTTCATAGAAGGACTTTTCCCTGGCATGAGACTTTTCTTTCCTTTTTAGGGTTCCTATACGTTCTCAAGGAAACATAGCTGCAGCCAAGTGCTAGGTGTGAGTCAAAGAACCATGGTTGGAATTTAAGGGGTGTTCTCTCTTTGCCATATCAATGAGAGTGCAGCAGTGAAGAGCAGACACCATGGTGCCTCAAGACAGGCAGAGCAATTTGGGAAGTGTTTTTTCTTTCAGCAGTAAATATTGTGCTCAGCAACCTTTTCACATCAGCTGTGGGATTTTCAGCAATGTCTGGAATTGACCATTTCCCCCGTGAAGGGGCAGAGACTGAGCACAGCCTGTGTGGCAGGCAAGGTGCAGAGTCTGAGCTCTCCTTCTGTGCTACAGTCACATCTGGAGCTGATGGTTATAGGGCAAACCCTGGCCTTTTCAGTGCTGTCTTGCCACATCCAGTGCAATACTAGTCATTCAAAGATTTTGGTTTAGGATTACCTATATGCTATTTCTAGAGTTTTCTCAGGACCTGTAGGCATGAAATGCATTTTTATAACTGTGTGATTCTGGTTTTTGTTGTGTGGTGGGTTTTTTTGTTTCTCTGTTTATTTGTTTGCCCAAAAAGAAGGATAAACTTGGGACTGCAATTAAAAAAAAAAGCATGAATAAATCCTGAAATGCTAAGAAAAACTGAAACAATGCTGCTGAGGTGGGATATCTTTCCTGGAGCTATCAGGCCAGTGCAGTCCCGCGTGTGGGACTTCATGTATCTTTGGCTTTAGCTGACTTGAATCCCTTTTTTACATTTTAAACTAATATTTGTCTTGATGGATAAACAGGTTGACCACAGAATCTGAGAGGCTCCATCACTAGAAGTGTTTGAGGGCAGGTTGGATAGAGCTTAGGGCAGCCTGATCAAGTGAGAGGTGTGCCTCCCCAGGTAGGGAGGATTGAAACAATGTGATCCTTAGGGCCCCTCCAACCCAAATGATGCTATGATTCTATGCTGATTTGTCATGTTTTGACTAGTTAATATGTAAACATATTTAATAAAGCCTTAAATGAAACCACTGTCATATGAACATGGGACTTCTCCTACTCTAAGCAAGGGCAGGCATCAGCAGTAAAAGAGAAAAAGCCCAAAGTAGGGATGGTATCAGTATAATTCCCTGTCTTGGTAAACATGCTATGGACTTGTCTCTGTGCTTGCAGCAGCAGGACAAAGGCTTCTCTGGGATGCAGTTCTGCATTCAGTTCTGGTGTCAGAGGACTGGTTACAGCCCACCACCACCTTCTTGATTACAAGCAGTGAGGAGGACCAGGCAGTGTCAGATCCCTTGGTCCCTCTCTCTGTAGATGCAGGGTGCAATCTCTTCTACAGGGTGCTGTAGAAGGTGCTGATGTCACAGCCTCTGTCAGGGCAATTTTCATCCCTTCACTGTTAGTCTGCACACAGATTTCATTTATTGACCTGACATTCTCAGTGATCCCTTCAGACTGTCTCCAGGTTGTTTTTCAACCCTCACTGTCAGAAGCCAGTTTTCTGCTCTGGCCCCATTTGGATAGAGCAAATTCCTCAAACCTCCATGTGCCTGCTGCTGCAGCTGCACATCCCACTGGTGTGGCTGCTTCCAGCATGAACTTCCCAGGCTCTTACTTACTCTGCAAACATAGTCTGTCCTGAGAAATGTTTTAGGGCTTTTTTTTTTTTGTCTTTGCAGGATTTCCTCTCTATCTAGATCCACTAGATGCCCTGCAAAGACTCCTACAGCTTTCCTCCTGCTGTCCATTGCTGTCTAGTGCTCATGCTGGTAACAAATAGAAATTCAGTTCACCAGCCTCATGGTTTAGGAAATGATGTGTTCCTGTGCTCAGGCAGTCCAGACAAGGTAAAACAAACAAACAAACCACACCAAAACTCTGCGGAACACTTCAGCCTTTAAGAAGTTAGTTCCGTATCATGCAAAGCTACTCAGTGGAGAATGAGAGATTCTAAAATTAAGTATAACTACCAGAAAACTCCTCTTTGTGAACTGAGACATTGCAATAGCTTTGCAACAGGAAGAAGTTTGGAGTTGTTCAGTTCCACCCAATGAGTTCTAATGCCTGAATAAGTGCATTCAAGTATTTATTTGTGCATTTTAGAAGTTAAGATGTGCAGCTGGTAGTTTGGAATGGATGATTTCAGGCCTCTGGAGTGCAGATGTTCAGTTCAGGAGTTCAGTATAAAAGGAACCAGTTTTGGTCCCATACATCTGAACAGTGGGGTTGGGAACCCTTCATAGCTGTTTGCAATGAGTGTTTTGTCAGTGTTAAAACTCTGTAATGGTAGAGCCTGACCAGATGTCATTTCCTCAACTCATTTCTATTTCAGTCAGGAGTAGACCCAGGTAGGTGGGAAAAACATGACCACAATGCTTTGACCTCAGGACTTTGAGGTGCACCTTCCCTGCAATGCAGATGAGGCCAGAGAGAATTAGTGTACTTGGGTTTTCCTATGTTTTTTTTTTTCAGTAGCTTGTAGGAAGCATTTTACTGGCAATACGTGTCCTTCCTCAAATTCAGTGATGAGTATTTTCCACCTGGTGAATGTTTTCACTTCTGAAATCTATAGCTCCTCTTGTCTGTTCAGTTTAGCCTAATAAACCCTATCCTGAGATCTACTTAACTGTGTCCTGACACTGAGAACACCAACAGTCTGACTAGAGAGCCTTCATTGCACATGCTGAGCCATGTGGTAAAACACCAGGACACAAAATATCCATCCTGTCTTCTGTGCAGATACACAGTGAGTGTACATAAAAGGTAAGGAGAAACCCACAGGATAATAAAGTTTAGCAGACAACACTCAAGAAGCTTTGTGGCTTATCCAAGAGCAGGAGAGAGAAGCTACTGCCTGCTCTGGAAGAAACTGTAGTAGCAATAATGCAAATGTTACTGGTTGTTATGTTTCAAACTAACCAGAGTGACAAGAAAACTTCTACCAGATTTGAACTCCATATGCCTGAATACAAAACTTAAATCTCAAAGTCCTTGGGGAGAAGATTATGAATTGTAAAGATACTATGAATTTGAAGCTACATTTTACAGATTCAAATCCCTGTGGATTTCGAAGGGTCTGGAACTTGGGCTGAACCTTGTAGCTTTGAAGCTTCCTTACACATTAGCAAAGTTTTTTCCTGTTCTCCCCTCCCTCCCCCCATCCTGTGATCCATCTGTAGTTCCTTTTCTCTCCTATGGTTCTCCAGCAGGCTCTGCCACATGATTTGCACTATATTTGGTATAAATCAGAATAACATCCTGGACTGTGAGCTCTGGAGAAACACAAGACTTTTTAACAGCATGTTAAGAAGGAGCTCATAAGTCTGTTTCCTCACTGTATAGGTACAGTGGGAAAACAGAAATGATGAAGGTAATATAAGTTGGTACTGGTTAGCTCCAGTGCTTAGTCAGAACCACTGTTATTACTGCCCTGGTGAGATATTGTAGCAAAATATACTAGTGATGGGATGTGTGCATAAATTAAAGGTAAAGGATAACTTATTCTGATGGTGGGAACTAGGTCCATCCTCATACTCCACTGAGATCTTATATATTATGTGAATTTGACCTAAGCATGTTAGAAGGCTCTGAGAGGAATTCATTCAACATGTCAATTTGATTGCATGCAGAAGCCAGTAGGCATGTCCTTTCACCCCCATTCCACACCATGACTTATTGCTTGGGTGGAGATGTACTCTGGTACCTTCTTCTGAGGCATCAGTCAGCAGTGGGGTTCAAGACTCTAAGAATCAGTGACCTGACCAGGGATCATAAAGGAGAAGAAACTGAATGTCCTTCATTCCTGTGCTGAGAGGAGTGACAGCTTCTGGGAAGACAGACAGTGAGACACTCTGAGAAGAGTGACAGTGATAAACAGGTTCTGTTTATCATGTTTTTCATTTTCCTGATTGTCTTTACTTCCATCAGTAATTTTTATTTTCAGACACTATCTTTGGTCTGTCATTCTTTCTGCAGTCTTGAACCCTGGTTGAAAGACCACTACACCCAGGAGGATGCTGTTTAATGCCTGCTATTCCAGTGTCTGCTCTGACTGATTGTTATGGAAATTAGTTATTATCAAAAATGACAGGAATCAAAACATGCCATTTTAATATTCAAAGACTCAAAAATAGTCTTTCCCTAAATACACATTGCACTTGACTATGGCACATTTTAAAGGTATACTTCAAATATTAATTTAATTGTTCTGGGAATTGTACTACTACTAATTTATGAGGAAACTAGTTGAGTAGTAAAAAAATTATTCAGAAACAATTTTAAAAAATCATTTATGCTTCATGTTTATTCTTATTCCATGCATTACATGTTTTTTTTTGTTTTGTAAGTATGATTTTGCTACCTGTTGACAATTTTTTTTAATGTTGAAAGACAATACAATCTGTCAGTAGACAGACTTCTGGAATGACAGATTTCCCATTCTCTCCAATATCTTTAAGATGCTACTTATATCTTCTTAACAGTTATGTTCATATTGTTTAGAGATCTGAGGCATCTTTATGGGAAAAAGGTGATCAAGTAAATAAACAAAACAATTATCCAGGAAAGGCAGTTAGAAAGCACTTCATAGGCCAGATTTGTTGGCTTTAAAACTTCACTCATCAGTATTGACTAGGGAGTGTATTTTTAGTAGTTAGTGTCTTCACAACAAATTAAAAACACCCCAGAGTATCAACCTCTAAGTAAATTATTTACTTTCAACAAGTCGCATTACTCTACAAGAGTTTGATCCAGCATGCATTGGAGGTTGTGTGGTTCTGACAGAGGTAAAACAAAAATTGTCTGTAATATTAGAGGTCACTGCTTAATATTGTTTATGATTTCAGGGTTGGGTTTTTTGTATCTTTCTATCATTTGGCCTTTCTGAAAAACCTGTTCTGGACTCTCTGTGTCTTGCATTGAATAGGTGACAGACCAGTGGTGGTGGTCTTTGTTATATACATAGACTTGGTAAGCCCTAAGTTTGCTATGGAGAATAGGATTTTAATCTTTAGCTGGTTCCATTAAAAAATGTCTTTTTTTTTTTTTTTGCTAAAGGTGTTGCTCTCTCCATCTGTCTGATAGATAATGTCTGAGATATTTGGGTAACCACAGACAGAAATTGTAATGTCATGTGGTTTACATACCATGTAAACCCATATCTTCCCAAATCTTCAGCTTTATGATTGCTCCAGCTGGTGGCTTACTGTCCTGGGATAGCTGAAATAAGTCATACACTTGTCTGAGGGATTCCAAGTCAGTTACTGTTCAGATCACACATCACAAGGAATGTGGCAAACCCAGAACAATACTGAAAACCTTTCTCTGCTTCATTTTTCTCATCTCTTTGGAGTGTTTCTTTCTTGTGTTTTGGCTTCTCTTGTGAGACCAGGTTCCTTTCTGTTTTTCTGCATAAGACCTCTCTCCTTTGCAGTACAGTAGCTGTGCCATCTCCCATCTTTCTTTTAAGTAGATGATGAGCAAAATTTGCCTTTAAACTTGCTGTCCCATTTGACAATAACATCTTGGTCAGCATGGTTGACTGACCACATTGCCTTACCAGCTTGCTTGCTGTTTAATCACCAGCTTATCAAAGTGGATGTTTATTCCTGATCTGACTGTCGTTTTTGCTTGAAGTGTTTCTTCCAGCAGAAAATTATCAAGGTTTAATGTTTTTTTTTTTCAGTCCAGTCAATCCTGCCAGCCTTACAATTTAATTTAAAAGCAGAGATCTAAGAACAATAGAGGCAAGCAAGCCTCTTGCACAAAAGCTATTTGCAGTTTGAAAGTGAAACTCCAATATCAGGCAGAGCTCTGAGACAGTGGAAGCAGATCCTCACTGTAGCTGTTAATAAAATGAGAGCAATCCAGAGAGTTTACAGCAGTATGAATGAGTCTGGAGGCTTATTGTAGGTGGTTTGCTTCCTTTTCTATTTTTGATTCAACTACAGGGTTTTCTTTTTTAGTATAGTGACATATCAGTATGCCTTCCAGCATTATTGTTCTGTCCTGTTTTATTGGAATTTTGTTGGTGATGGGTAATGGAATTGAGCACTGGCCCTTTTCTTTGAAGCAGTTCAGCTGGCCATGCAGTGATTAAGGTGAAAGGATGTAACAGGAGAAATAAATTGCCTAATTGTTGCTGATGGCTGCCAGAGGGCTCCAAGCATCCCTGGCCCAGCCTGGTCTGGGTGTGCTCTAGTTTCTTTGGGAAGAGCTGGCTTCATTCATGGGCTGCTTTGTATCTGATGAAAGGAAGAGATTCTTAGAGAACGCACACTCAAACAAGCTGTGAGATTTGAGGCAATATTTTTGCTTCAAGGCCTTCCTTGGGCCATGAGGAGTCAAAAAATAACAGCGAGCTGGGTTAGTAGAACAGCTAGTGCTTGCTCTACATTTCCAGGAGCAAAAAAAAAAAGGTCATTGACTTTAACCTTATCTTCTATTCCTGCCCAGTGTTTTTGTTAACCCTTAGGGTTTTTGGTGTGCATATGCCACAGCATCCATCTTCTTCCCAATGCTTCTTTCTTAAGCCAGTGAAATAAAAGGGAGAGCAAAAAGATGTTTTAATTTCTAGCCAGAGGGGAAAGTATTATCTGTAAGATGAGTATGGAGAAAGTAAAAATGTCTAATGATCTAGTTTTGTAGGGTTGCTTGCTGATTACACATTACTCTTTTTGCTTCTGGTGCTCCCTGACGTAAAGAGCTTTACCCTAGAAGGGTGCATGTCCATGTACTAGTGAAAAAAATACTAAGTAGGCAGGACCTACAGGGAAACACTGCTCCTCTCTGGGCTGCAACTGTGTGAAGAGAAAAGAGAAAATCTCTCTTTCTGGTACCCGACATCTCCTTCACGCCTTCTCTGATTCTTGGTGTTTTTATTATGGGCTTTACATCCTCAGACAGAGTCCTGTGCTTTTATTCAGAATGAGGACAGCATTGCAACAGAAATGCAGTTTTTTTCCTCTCACCAGGGCACCTCCATCCTTAACTAGAAGACAAAAGGTGGAAAGCTATTTCGATTTTCATACCTGCTTTCATTATTGTGTGGTAACATTGGCACTGCTTTCTATTTCTATATTTTTCTTTTTCTGTATTTTTACTTTTCGTTGACATGAAGCTCAGTCTGTTGTGAAACTGCTAACTGCTTTCTCACAGTTGACCAAAAAGTCATTCAAGTAGAACAACTTTAATTTTGCTTTTATTTGGATTTGGAATGTTTCCTGTGACCTCAGATGAAAGGCTTTCTGTCCTGTTACCACTCACCTGATCTGTGCAGTCACCCATTTTTACATCATCTTTGTGTCTAGATAAAGGTTTTCTTTGTGTGAGATGATGCTGTGTTGTTGGAGTGAAAACTCAGGGTGTGCTCATCTTCTGCTGCATATAAAAGAGGAAAAAAAAGCAATTAAAAAATAAAACAAAATTTAAAAACAATTTAAAAAGCAATTAAAAACCAAACCAAACAAAAAAACAAAAAAACAAAAACAAAAAAAAAAAAAAAAAAAAAAAAAAAAAAGGAAAAGAAATTAATAATGAACAGATTATAAACTGAAAAAGAAGGAGGGATGAGTTTCAGGTATTCCAGATCCCGTGGGAGTTGGGGTTTTGCTATGGACTTCTCTCTTGTGCATTATAAGAGTAAGCATTAATAACAGAACATCTGCAAATATAAAGAGCTTAACAGCTACACAGGACAGGCACTTTGAGTTCTGAGGACTGAATTATTTCCACATTACCTTGCAGGACATTTTCATACTTATTAGGTTCAAAGCAGCGTGTGTATAAAATGCTTTTAAATCAGCATTCCCCATTCCTCCACTGCAGGCATTTTACAGTTGCTTGATACTCACAATGTGTGGGAGCAAATCACTATGTAAGGCAATCAATCCTTGTACAGCTTGAAATTCACAGTTTATGTCAGTTGCATTTATGGAGGTGTTCAGGTTTAACTTAACATCTTAAGGTCCTTTAATCAGAGCATTCAGCTCCCTGGATGAATTGTCTGATTTAACCTCTAGAAGCTGTGAGTTCACATCCTTCTTTAGGGCTGTCTTTCAGTCAGAATTTGCCACAAAGTCTGTTTTCCTCCATGTGAAATGCAGGACTAAATTCCCCACACACTGTTGTTCTTATCAGCCCAAAACATGCTGCATAGAACTACAGCATTTCAATAGCTCTTTGTAGTGAGGAAGAAAAACATATGAAGCCAAGTCTAGTTTTCCAGAAATGGTGCATGCATGAAGAGAGCTTTGCTCCCTATGAAGGAAGGGGATATACTTTGAACATTCTATCCCTTTGCTCGCTGAGCTCTCATTCCCTTGCGTTGCTGTTCCCCTACACTTCTGTGCAGAACTTTTAAGCATCCATTGTGCTGAGCTCCATGAAGCAAGAGTATTTGCTGGTGTATCTGCAGCAGCCCAGCAGTGGCATGCATCTAGTGTGCAACTGGCAGAAAGGAAGCAGTTAATTACCCTTTCTTTATGTCAGTGTCAATATGTTTCTATTACAATCCTGGGTCAGCCTTGGGACCCTCAGGTGGCTAATCTACATGAAATTTCATGTGTGCCTTGAGCTTTAAACAACATCCTGGGTAGCCTAGTGAAAAAGGTGGTTGATGGCTTTTATACAAAGGAGTGGAAATTTAGCCCCTGTTGGGACTGCTTTCAGCAACAGTGGAAAAATATGAATACTTGTCTGTCTCCCCCTCTTAATAAACAAATCCTTATCATTTTTTTTACCCCCTAAACAAAATAAATGGTCCAAAGCATTTAAGACATACAGGATGTGCTATTTCTAAAAAGAGCCAAGGCAGATAAAGAATGATTTATGAGACTCACAGAGCACCTTGCAGCCAGCTAGGTCACACGACATTTTGCAAACTGACTGTGTACACTCTGAATGCCTGTGTGTCTTATGAGATAAATGAAAAAAGTGTAACTTTTCCCAGAAGCAAGTAAAAATAAGGTATGTTAGTACAATAATAGTCTAACAAAGCTTCACATAATTTTCAAGAAGGCAGAGAACAACTGAAGAGCAGGAAAGATAAATGCCCTGTAGATGAGTGGGTCTTGAAGCAGTGCTAAAACCTTTACTTCAGTGAGTAGTGGTGTGTTATGTTACTAATGATGAATGCCTAGCACTTCTGGTGTACCCTGTGCTGAGCTTTGGCTGACCCAAGCATCTGGCCAATTCTGCATTAAGGTTATTTAGACTAAATGAATTCCTGAAAAACACAGCCTATACTTGTTTTGGTTGGGGAAAGTTTTATTAGAGAGTATGCCCTTGCTGCCCTTACTGCTCTCTCTGTTCCTCACCTGGCTTTCCTACAAAAGAACCACACTACTTTGACTCTTTCCTGTGGTGCCTCATCTCACTGATCTTCATGTCAAGATGTGATCCCAGCTGAAAGAAGCAGCAGTTTCTCTTGTAAGGAATGTTTCCACAAACGTGGAAAGCCTCTTTTACCATGGTCCCTCCACTTGGCGTGTGGTGGTTAGAAATCCAGAGATGATGGATGGACCTGCCATTCCTTGGCCATGTTTCCATTTTCTTTTTTTTTTTCTGGCACAGAAGAAATACCAGCCACTGCCCCAAGTGCTCTTCCTTCACTGTGAATTAAGGATCTCATATCACTGGTTGTGTTACAGTTCCTGCTTCTCTGCACCCCTACCCTTTGCAGGTCCTCCTGTTTCCTGAGCTTTCCCAGAGCATGGCTTGCCTTTGGAAAGGTGTCTTCAAATTGTGCCTCTGCTTCTGCATCACTAGGTTGTTGTTCTCCAGGGCCAAGACTCTTTATTGCCACAGAACACTGTAGGAACTTTGACTTTTCTGTGCCAGGGTGATCAGTGGGCAGCATGTATAGAGTGCATCCTCTCTCTGTTCTTCTTAGGATGAGATGACAGTATAGGAATATATATATTGAGGTTCAGATTAGATATTAGGAAAAATTTCTTCACTGAAAGAGTGGTGAGACATTGGAACAGGTTGCCCAGGGAGGTGGTAGAGTCGCTATCCCTGGAGGTATTAAAAAATTGGGTAGATGTGGAGCTCCAGGAGATGACTTAGTGATTAAGGTTGTGTAGGACTAGTGGCTGGACTCGATGATCGTGAAGGTCCTTTCCAACCATGATGATTCTATGAAACCTCTTGTCTTCCTGAGACTGGAATTAATGCCTTCAGTAACCCTTGTTCAGTTGCTACTGTAAGTCAGACATGAGGTTTTCCCATGCAGTTTGCTGCATCCTGCATTTCAGTGATGCTGCTTAGCAATGTCTGCTGTGTGTAGTGGGTTTAATACTTTCTGCAGGCTGGATAACTGGGACAGAGTAAGGTTGTAGGATGTTTTTTCAAAGATGTATGGCAATCTTCATCAGAAAGAAGAGGAGGACCCGAGAATCCAAATCCTGTTCCTTTAGTTGCCAGACTGATTAATGGTGAGAGAGATGTGAGGTAGTTTAGGAAGTATCAATGTTTGATGGTTGCTTTTTGGTCAAGTAACCCAGCTAGTGAGCTCAGTTTACCACATGAACTACAATAAAAAACACTGAGATATAAGTTGAGCATCCAACATTGACCTTAAGTGTGACTTCATTCAACTCCTTGATGTATGTATAATGTGAATGCATCAATTTCCATACAGTAACTGAATGTGCTGGGAGAAATGACAAAGGTGCATTAAAAAAATTGAGGATTATAAGGATTCTTTGATCACTGTTACTCATTTAGTCCAAAGAAACAGCTGATACATCTGATTTTTGTAAGGTCTTTGTCTTAAGAGATATAATCCTGAAAGAATTCAAGGAGATAGATGATCAGTTGAGTTAGCGATCTGTTGATTAATCAAGCTGTCACATAAATGCTTTTATGACCTCATAAATAAAATGTGCAAACTTTTGTCAAGGTATTAAAAGTGAAATAATATTAGTAATCTTTTTTTTCCCATTCCACAGACTGTGCATGCACGTGCATATGTATTCGAGCATGTTGCATCGGGTGATGGCATGACTTGCCATTCCATAGAGACAAAGGCAACTACAGAGATGGGCTTTTTCCACATCTCTGAGTGTGGGTAGACCTGCACTTTTAACAGATAGGTGAGTGTTGGCTACAGCATGTAGAAGTTGTTTCCTGTGAGCCTCCCACTGCTGGCCAGTGGTGTAATGGCTGAGGTGCAGTGCAGTTATCGTGGAAGTTACAGTGAGGTCCCTTGAGTAACTGTCAGTACCATGAAAAGATAAAACAAAACTTGAGCAGAGGACAGAAAAATGTAAATGTTCTCAAACTGCATGAGGAGTCTTTGTGTACAATGTCCTGATAGAGCTAATAGTAAGTAAACAGGTTCATTTTATTATTCACTGAAGCTTCTTCTAGTAGTATGGGTGAATAACTAATCACAATTAGTTTTTACAATCAAATATTGTCATAATGGATACCTGAACTATAATATGTCTGATGAGATGGAATTTAATCCTCGTAGCAGCAAAAGGATATAGGTTACATTTTTCCTGACTTCACTATTTTTGTTGACCCTAATGTATACAAAATGCATATTTTTGGATCCAGAATGGTTCTCAATCTTGTCCCCTGCCTGCAGAGAGAGGGCAGTGAAGGGGATGAATGTCTGGTGGAGAGAAAGGCAGAGCTGCCTGTTGTAGAGGTGGACTACAAGATAACATGGGTTTAGTGTGTGCAGTGTTAGAGGAAGAAAGGTCTTTGTTGTGTTTCCTTCCTTCTGCAAACCTATGTTGAAAAAGCTGGGAACAATACTGTTTATTTTAGTTATAAGAAAGATAATACACCCAGGAGTCATCTCCATTTCATACTGTATGTCTTTATCACTAATATCAGCAGCCTGGGTAGCAAGAATGGACCCAGAAGGGCTGTGGAGATGGAAGAAAAACTTAACTAGAGTGACCATCTGTCTTTCATCTGAGAGGGAGGACCCTGGGGGATTTCAGACTGGTTAAAATAAGCAGTGTTAGGATTTCTGTAGCTGTGATTTTTTTATCTAAAATACATAAGTAAGGCAAATTTTATAGGGAGAGAATATCTTTTATTATCTCAACTGGTATAGCTGAAAAAGAACAGTTTTTCCAGGCTAAAAGCTTGTTTCTGTGTTTCTTCCAGCTATATCATCTGTTGACCTAATATAAGATGTTATCTCTCTCCATCAGCCTTGCTTCAAGGATAGCCCTGTACCCTCCTACAGACTCTCACAGGACAACATAACCCAGAAGAGCAGAGGTGGACTTTGTGTCCCCTTCATCTCACAGTGCAGCAGGTCCTGTCCTTGGACTGTGCATTAGTCCAAAGAACATCCAGCACCCTGACACTTTATTTGGGATTGTGCCAGGTTCTCAACTGACTTGTATTGAAAAGGTAGGCTGGTGGCTTGAGAGGCTGAAATGTGGAGTATGCCTTTTGGTGTACCCTGTTGCCTAATGGTCAGTGCAAGATTCTTCATGCATTAATATGCTCTCCATTCCTCTCCAGTTAGCAGGAGAAATCATAGATGGTGTCCATTGTTAGCTGCACTTCTATGGAGTGCATGAAGCCTTTTTTTTTCTTGAACAAATTGAACTTCTTGATTCCTAGGCTAAAGAGGGGCTGGGTGCTGTCAAAATGAGGGCAGAATTTCCCTATAAACAGGGAAGTTAAAAGGGTCCAGTCAGGGTAAAAATCATGAGGCTGCTAGTACACCACAGAGCTGTTCCAGCAAATAATTTGTCTCTCTATTTAAAAGTAATAAGAAAACAAATGTGTTTACTTTGTTACTTAAAATAACCTTAGAAGATTAAAACTGAAGATTAAAATGATAGTTTTCATTTGTTGGAATTCATACTGTTTGGCCACGCTGCAGTTTCACTGCTAATGAGGTGCTAGTGATTTTCAGTTTTTGCCTATAGTCATTTTCTGCTCATTTTCAACTTTAGATTTTATGCAGCATCCCAGAGATGTGATTGCCAGAGCAGACTGTTAGTTTATATTTAAAATGGTCCATTGTATCTTTCTTTTTTTTTAATTAATGTATAACCTCATGGAAACAATTGTGTGGGCTCAAGCATTGTAAAAGTCTTAGAGAAGTGAAGCTGTAGAAAAAGCATGACTTCCAGTATTCTGCTAATTTGGTAAATTATTTGTTTCCTAATAAGCTCCAGTACTGTCAGAAGATAAAACCCAAATGTTGTGCCACCACCAGTAGAAAGAAAATTTTGAAGTTTTCTTTGTATGTTGAAAATTAGCAAAGCATCCATTTGAATTTGCCTATTAAAACATTTTACTTTTATCAAATGAATTACAAAGGTTCTGAGTAGTTTTGGGATCAATACAGAGAATTGCACAAACACTTGAGAAGCCAACACTGCTTGCAGCTAGACATCACTGGGAGAAAACTGTAATTAACCATCCATCTTGAGAACTTAGAAGTAACTAATAGCCTTCACCTGTACCCCAAATATTTCTCTCCATGGGGAATAAAACTTGATGGATGAACTCTAGTTTAGGCCATGTGTATATTTCAGAGTTCATCAGTGACTTATGTACATTTTACAAAATTGCATTATCAAGTGTAGTGTAACAGATGTGTACTGCTAACATCAAATCTATACCAATTTATTTCAAAGCATGAGCTTTTGCTTATTCCCTCTCATTTTGACAATAAGTTTCATGTTAGACAAATGAGTGATCAAATCTGATGATCAGGATTGAACTGGTTTTCAGGAGTGATGAATATGTGGAAAAAATCTGTGTGTGTGTGTATTGCAATAAGTGCTGGAGGAAAACCTAGTTGCTTTTTCTCTTGTATTGGAATACATTAAAAATATCTGCATGTAAATCACGAAGTTTCACATTTATTATGTTAATGCAAGATGAAAATAAAGTTCATTGTTTTGAACAAAAAAAAATTGCATTCAGCATACATGATGAGTATAAAGGGAGTTCTAAAGAAAGACCATTTTCTTACTGCAAGAAGGACAATTTTGTTTCTACCCTGTTAAAAGGACTGAGTACATTTGTGCAAAAAATGCAGGCACTAATAATTAGGGAGCAATTAAGACTGAAATATTTACAGATAGAAGGTGAACAGTCAGATAAATGGCCATGGATGCTGAAATCTGCTTGAGAAGCTGCCCTGGCAAAGTGCTTGAAACGTGCACAATTTTATACCCATATGGTAGAGGTGTCAAAAATGCTATCTGTTGCACAAAATTTTGTATAAGGCTGGGTAGAAAAACCTCTACCATGAGCTTTCTTCAGTGTCAAATTTGATTTTGTCCTAAACAATGATTTTTGTTTTGTTTCCAGAAAAATAAACATTTCCTTACAAAAATATATTTGTATTTCTTTATAGATCATTAACCAAGACCAAAAACAGGTGGACAGGTACTTAAACCAAAATGAAATTTTTAAAGTTTTACTTTGACATGCATTTTGCATTACTAGTAGAATTTTCTGATGAGAGGAATATATGTTTTTTGTAATTAAGTGTGTCCATAGAAAAAACCCAATGTTTTAGGGCTTGGAGGCTAAAGAAATCAGTGAAGAGTTTTGCCTCAATCTGAGCAATGTGTCTGTGGGACACCGTAGTTTTGGGAGGTTTTGAAGCCTTGGTGTATGAGGGAACTGTCAGGCTGTGTCAGTATGTGTGTGCTGATGAGCTATAAAGAAGTCAGCATCTTCTCAGGATACCATTTCAAACCTTTTGCATCACTGATGCTCTAGTCTAGGCAGTGCTCTCTAGGGAAATGAACATGATTGTGTTGATTCCCACCTTGATTTCAGCATGGTGACCAAGACTGAAATAACCACAAGACAAGGTGCTACAGCTTTTATCTCCTTTTCTATCTTCCTCCTTTTCTTCATGAGGCAGAGTCATTAGGCCTAAGTAACAGTGCCACATCAGGATGCATGGATTTTATATTGCTGCTTCTACAATCTCACTATCAAGGGGCTTAGGGGTCCTCTTATCTCAACCTGTCCACAAGGCATCAGACCTAACTAACAGACCTGTTTTCAAAACTCAATATACAGCAGGTGTTTGTAGTGACAGTTACATGCCCAGTGTTTGGTCTTTAGGGTCTTCAAGGAGGTGAGTGAGTATACAGAGTTCATGTTACCCTCTTCCTTCCACACATTTTAAGGATCAAGACCACGAGAGGGCTGTTTGGGAGGCAGAAGAGGGCTAGTTGTAAGAGCAGGCTTCATTTCTCAAGGTTCTGGGGTTGAGTTTCACCCAAGAAAATGTTCTCTCTATCAGTCAGATTATTTTGATTACTGGTTGTGAATATTATCTCTTGATTTGTTGCAAAAAAAAAAAAAAAAAAGGGTTTTTTTTGCTGAGCCATTCCTCTGTGAAGCGTGCAGTAGGGAGGCCAAGATGTACATTGCAATTACAATCCTGACAAATCTCTGTGTGCTACAGTTGGTATTTAGGAGCATTTCTGTGCCTTTTAGGGGTGCGTGGAGTATTTCTTCTGCATGTGCAGTATGTCTTGACAATCTGTGGTATGCCTACAAGAGATGCAGTGTGAGTCTTGCAAACCTGGGAAGGAACTCTGAGCTTCACACCTGATTTGAGGTGTTTCCACTTTCAGCCCGGTCTGTGGTGAACTCTGACAGTGCTGTGCAGAAACCCCATCACTCGTTGTGCCTGTCCACTCCTATACCCATTACTTTCTGCCTCCCAGGATGCTGATGGCTGCCTGGCACACTACCTAGGTGAAGGGTGTCCTCCTGTAATGTGTGACTTTCAGGAACCATACCAAGTTTAGAAAATCCAACTATTGACTTGCTTGCTGGTGTTAGACTGCTTCTTAAAGCAAGTAGATTGATATTCTTACAGGCAGCTCCAACCTGCTGAAAGCTGTAAGTCATTGCTATTGATAGGCAGATGTGATAAGAGTCGGTAAAACCTTAATCTTCCTAAGTTTTTACAAGCTTATAGACATTTAGGTCCATTCCCATCAGTTCTTTCACCAGAACCATTAAGAAGCAGCCAAGGATGATGAGGAATTAGCCTTCTATTAGAAGTTAGCCATGTTGACCAAAAGCCATGTTGGTAAAGCCTTTCCAGACTACCTCTCTTCTGAGGGTAAAATGAGCAAAATTGCAAGCTGCTGAACACCTCAGAGAAGGTCACCATTCTAGTGCTCCATTCATGGCCCTGAGAAGGCTCAAGTGTTTTGAGGAGGGACTCAGCAGCTTGCAGTATTAGGCACAGAAGAGGGTTGTCTGTAACTCTAGTCCTGTCCTCAAGAAATAAAATTGTTTAAAAAGAATAGAGAGTGCCTGATTCTTCCCATTTTGCTTCGTAGATTTGAATAGCTGTATATTAAAATGATTTTATGGTCTGATTGTGAGCAGCAGCTGAGAAAAACTCAAATACCTGGATTTGAATGCAGTTACTTCATCAGGAGAGTGCAAGAAGAAGTACTGAGAAGCCTGTTAAAAGGGAATATCTCTGCTGCTTGTTTTGCTTAATAAATATTCATGAACCCCTCCATCTCCTTTCTTTGCCCTTTGACTGGTTCTATTAACTGGGAGCCATTAGCTGTGGATGAGGCTTGAACCTCATAAAACATTTTTGTGGTCATCAGATGCATTATTGGAGGAATTTGCAGATACAGACACTCTTGACATTCACATCTGTTCCATCTAATTATTCCCAAATTGAAATCGTAAGCCCCTCTTTGTGACAATGCAGTATATTTCTGGGGAGCTGACTGTGTTATTAAAGGCAGCCTTTCACCGCTTCAGACAGGGAACGAGCGAGACACTCATGAAATTTCATTTTTTTATTTGCAGTATTCCTGGGGATGTCAAATAAGTTTGGGCGAGCATATGTGATGTATGTGTGAGCCTATATAATATATAAAAAAGCACTATTTCTTATGTGAATATTTTACTAAGGAGGTCAGAAGGCAGCAGTAAAGAACTTAGACATTGCTTTGAACAAAGGATGAATACTCCCCAATGATTCATTTGGGTTGTAGAAACTATGCCTCTGTCTGGAGTGAATATGCCAACGGGAAGGTGTAGATTTTGAAATAGCTTCATGCTTGGAGACTCACAAGGAGATATGCTTGGCAGTGCACTTGTCACCCCTCTGTTGTGGCCCAGGAGTGCTATCAGAGGAGCCTGTGCCACTGTCCAGGTCTCCAAGTTTTGGGTGGCCAAGAAGTTTCTAGGAGGACAGGGACACAACCGTAAGTGGTTTAGCTATGTGGATCTTTAGTAGGAAAAGCAGTTGTTTGAATCACTATTTCTGTTTTTTCCCTTTTCTCCCTTGTCCCACTAATGCCCCTCACCCTTCAGGTTTTTTTATTTAGCTCTTTTTAAAAAATATTTTGATATGTCTCTATGGCCTGATAAGTAATGGCTGCTGTAAAAGATTGCTTTTGGGAGGTAAGCACCCATCCAGCATGAACCAGATTAAGTCAGCAGCTCATTTCACAAACTGGTGCTAGATATCTATTCTAGTCTAATGGATTTTGATGAGCTCTCAACAGGTGAAAAAAATGCTAAATGGGAGATGAATGTTATCTTAAATGTTACGTTATTTTATTGTCCTGTGTCGTGCTCTGTATCCATTCTTTGCTTCACCCACAGACTGTGGGACAGGTCACCAAAATCAGATGTGTCATCCCGTAATGTAGAGAATAGGTGGCAACCAATACTGTTTGTTACAGCAGATTGACTTTGGGGATTTAAGGATGAAGCAATAAAATGACCAGCTGCCTGCCTGAAAGGAAGATCCAGTCCGTGCCTCATTAAAAAAAAAAATAATTTGTTTGCTTATTTATTGCAATTATTTACAGACTGCTGATTCACTGCCACATTCTAATTTTTATTCTCCAAGCACACGCACACACATACACACGCCACCGCAAATATGTTACAGAAAAGCTGCAAATTACAGGATGTCTAATTAGAAAGCTTTGAGGAAAAGATGACAAAGAATCATTCACCATGGAGACAGAAGTTGCTTGCTGGTTTATAGCCAGCTAAACAATGCTGGAGACTCTGATAAGCTATTCCGGGGGAGAGTAGGAGTTAGGCTGTGTGGAAAGCAGGGAGCTTGTACACAGCACATCACAGAGGAGCAGAGCTCTCTGCTCACAGAGAGGGAACAGAGACAAGGATATGTGAATAGAGAGTGGTGAATACACTGGATACGTCTTAGATTAGTTTTATAATCTGATATAGTGCCTGATTCAGAGCTCTGAAGAGAGCAGGAAACCACTCTTTGCTTTCACTATTGTTAGGTCATGAGCAGAATGAAGTTCTGGTTTCTCTGTAGACATGGTCATCAGAGGTGATCTGGAGACAACAGATCTGCATCTAGATTACAAGAGTGCTAGAATTGTACAGTGCTCAGATAGGAGGATTTTTAAACTTCAGCCGCAAAATTCAAATGTTTGTTCTTAATCTGTATTCTTTCAGCCATGTGGAACTGGCCAGAAAAAGGATATTTTGTTTCAGGGCTATTTTTATACGCAAGATGTTTGTCACTAGCAGAAAATCTGGCGTGATAGGCAGCCTCTGCGTAAGACAGTCTGGGGACAAGAATAGCTGAAAACACTGCAGATGAAGACTGAAGTACATTGACAGTGATCTATTATTACATGTAGAAAAACTGAACAGTGTATGACTGGATAGAGCATGTAACGTAAGCTTCTGTATCCATTCCAGTGATACGCCATTCTGAAGGTTTCAGACTTCTGCTTTTAGCAGAAAAGGTTCCAAATGATTCCACATTTCTTGTATTTCAAGAGCTATGTAGTGACTCGTGTTCACAGCTTTGTGATGGATTTGCCATCACTGGGGGATGTTGCATGTGACAATATTGCACCCAATGCAGCATCACAGCAGCACAAGCACACAAGGTGTCAGATCAGCCACAGTACTGTGTGAGACACTCTGCTTTCCTCAGAGACAAGGTAGGTAGGGAGACTTTTACTAATGTTTTGATTTGATCTGTATTCAATCTAGGGACCAATCTGATGAACCAAGACCCTCCTCGCTGCAAAAAAACCTTAAAGGAACTGAAGCCAAAGAATCCAACATTGCTGAGAACCTGTGTGAGTTACTAAGAGAGAGAGTAAATTTGTCAGGCCTGAAAACCTGACAAAACCCCTTCTGTGAAAACATTTGGGGTCTAAATTTATACCCTTCTGCTCAAAGTACACATCCACCTCCTTAGAAGTAGGTTTGATTAGCATTTAGGAGTGAACATCCAGCTTTAACTGAGTGAGATCAGAAGTAACTGAGGGTTAGGTAAAATGGTTCTTATGAGAACTAGGTGAAATGTTGGTTCTATTTCAAGTGGAAAATGTACATCAAGTTAGCCAAAGGAATAAGCTGACTGTATTAAAAAACAAACAAACAAAACCCAAACCAACCAATCAACCTAAAAAAACAAAAACAAAAAAAAACCCTAAAACCAGAACAACCCAGGATATTTGGATATTTTGCCATTCTGAATTGCTGAACAAGCATCATTAACATTCAAAAGGGACTGCTTTGATAATATCTACACTCAATTTTTTTACTACAAATGTCTGTACCCCTGGATTGCTTGTTTCTTGGCAACTTTAGAGAAAATTTTACTCAGAACAGGAATAAGCCTTGGAGAAATATTTTTCATTTAAAAAGCCACAGATTTTTTAACAGATATAAATGAAATGTGGAGTAGTGGTGTTCCTTGAGAACTGCAACCACTTCATGAAACTTTAAGACAAACCTAGTAGAACTGGGATATATATATATTTTAAGGAAACTTTGCTGATATGTATCATGCAGGGAAGAGAGGAGAGTTTCTTTCAACACACCTAGACTAAGCTTCAGTTCACTTTGGTTCTCACTTTTGGTGCAGAGTTACCATTTAGTCTGGTCATCAAAGGGAAACAGTTTGCAAAAGTCTCCCAGATCTTCTCAGCAAGTGAGATATGCAAAATGTATGCAAAATGGGATATTTTCATTCCCATTAATCTGAATTTGGCTTAATTTATATCTGTGTGCGCTAGTGAGTTTCCTTAAGTTTTGAAGGGTTGAGATATTAAAAAGTCAAAGTCTGCACAAAATTGTGTGAACTGTACTTGCTGAGGCTCCTAGGAGGGCCCTCACATTCACATACCACTTCCAATTCATCTTCCTGTATTCAGTGGTCCATACCTTGTTCCTAGCACACCTTTCACTGAGATTGTATAACTTGGAGCAGGCAGCAAGGAATAAGTGATCAAAGAGATGGACCTTGAAGTGAAAACTCCCCAGCTGAGCTGTATATTCATAAGGAAACTACAGGAAGGGGATAACCTGAAGCCCCATTTACCCACTGTGTTGATGGTGGTCTCCAGGATAGCATCCTAAGGATTGGAGTGGATGCACTGCATTTAGCAAGGATGCTACATTTGACAAATGGCAGTACATACATGATGAGATGGAAGATAAAAACAAAGAACAAGTGAATACATGACTCATAGTGCTGCTTGGTCAAGAAGTCTCTCCAGCATAAGTGGTCTTACCATCAGATCTATGGCAGCAATGATAAAGATATGGGCTTTCTTCTCAGCACATGTCCCTTTCCCCAAACCCCTTCAGGTGCTGATAAGACAAAGACAGAACCTGTTCCAGCTGTGTGGGTGGGAGCTTGCTGCCTCCTAGGGTCAAACTCAACTCACCTTAGGAGTGGGAGGATACAGTCAGATGAGAGTCTCTAGACTGAAATTTGTCCCAACAGATTAAAAAGCTGCTGTGTGTTTGTCTGCATTCCTGACTGGAGAGGGAAAGCACTTGAGCCAGGTAATTAAACATGTCAGCTTTTTATCCAGGAGAGTATTATATTAAATTATGTACAGTAAATATTTTTGGAAGGTGGAATTCTAAAGAGAACTTATTGATTTATGGCAAAGGGCCAAGCTTCTGATGGGGTTGGCAGACGTGTTCAGCATCCAGGGTGAGCCTGGATTTGGTGTGTGCTCGGGAGATGCAATGAGCCGGGCGAATCAGTGCCGGGAGGGGGGAGGCTGCTCTGTGGCTTGCTTTCCTTTTTGCAACTGCACAGAAAAGATTGTGAGCACCCTTCGGCTTTTCCTACGCCTGTTGAATCGATAATGGTGGTGTAGAAATGCTTCATCAGCACTACTGTCTCAGCTGTTCTTGTAAATGGTAACATTAGCAGGACTACCCGGCCATAGCAAGCAAGGGTGGCAGTGAGGGGAGTGCAGAGAAAAATGTCAGCAATATAGATGGTCTTGCCAATGCTGGCAAGGGCTGGAGGGGATAAATGGGCACCTAGAGACGTCATTTCAGCTCCCTGGGGAGACCAGGGTCAGATGTTTATTGTATCTCTTAATTCCGGGGGGAAATGCTGTATCTGAGATATTGACAGTGTACTTCTGTGTACTGCCTTCTGTCAAGGCTGATAGGTGTACTTGGCTTTTTGGTGTTTGTGGGCTCTCTGCTACTCAGAGGTGCTTCACTTCTCTCTGTGTGGGCAGATGAGCCTGTCGGTCATCTACAATGTAAGGAGACAATCTTGGAGATCTCATGCTACACTAGCTGAGAATGATTTGGTAATGAAGGCATTTCTTATTTGTAATACCTTTCTTTCACTCCTGGGAATTGTTTTAGCAAAGGGCACAAAAATCCTTGCATGGCATTGTAGGAACTTAATGCTACATGTGTTTTCATGTGGTCATAGTGCACACAGCATAATGGTGGTAACCCATCTTGCAACTATGTGGTCACAATGTGGTGCACTACAGGTGTGAGTCGAGTCAGGCAGGATTGCAGATGTATCACTGTATAAGCATGTGGAGCATTCATCATCATATTTACTGGTTGTTAGGTCAAAGCATGTGTTTCAGAAATAGGAATGTTAGTCTTGCATGTGTAGATATGTCCCAGTTTGTGCTTCTAGGTGTCTGAGCTATAGGTAAAAATTTTGCATGCAAGATAAACATGTTTACACTGTGTGATGCATACATGTGTGTTGTCAGTATTCTTGGATCTTTCAAACATAAGCGCTTAGTGGGGCAACCCTCTATATATTGTGGAGTTGTAAAAGATACTGTTATGCATATAGGTGGATTTTTATTTGTAGAAACGAGTATATGAGTTATGAGTATGTTTTCCTAAGATTGTTTTCATTTTCTTTTTTTAATACTGTTTGTTATAGTTTCTAAAAGGAAGACAGAGATGCGGTGTAGTACAGTGTATGGCATTATGTTCTCCGCAGGGAGCCATCAGTGAGTTATTTTAAGATGGCTCTTCATTTTGCAGTGTAAGGCCATTTCATGTCTAAATGATGAAAGTCCATTTCACCCATAAAGATTTTAATTTAAAGTGCCCAGTGCGTCTCCTCAGCTGGAAAAGAGCTATCATTGGATCTTTGTGTTGCTATCACAAGGAAAAAAATAGAAGCAGAGCAAGCAGAGAACCTTTTACACTGCCCCTTTCATGGATAACAAGTGTATCCAAGGGGCCTCTTCTCCACTTTGAAATGTCCAGCTATTTTCAGAACATTTTTAAATTTTTCCACAACTAAAGTGAAGTTTCACATGGACACACATTTGCTGAGATCTGTCAAAATTACCTTTGTGTGCTTGAAAAAATAAGCAACATCAGACAAGGCTTGAAAGGTAATACATGGAAAGCTGAAGCGTATTTCAACTTTGATAAATGGGGGTTGCATATGCAATTAATCCAAAGTCTGGATGTCAAAATACCAGTTTGCAAAAGAACATGCATGAAATCCTGCAGTTTGGAGCATAACATGAAATGTTCATCTCATGAAGTTTGAGCTGTTGCCTATAAAGTAAGTCCCTTTCTCCCATCTTATTGAATAATAATACATGGTTTACCAAGGATCTTTTTTCAAAATAATTCTTGAAATTATTGATTTCAGTTTGATTGAACATTCTTGGATACTGCCAAACAACCCAGCTAAGATTTGTGTTTCTGCTCTCCCTCTTCCACAGCACAGTAAGAGAGTGAATCTTGAGGTCATATTTAATCTGCTGACTTCACTGGAGTCATTCCAGGTTAGGACAGCTGTGAAAATGTGGCCCCAGGTCACTAATGAGAGCTCTCTCACTGGAACTCCAACCCTGCAGCAGCCTTATTGACACTGCTGGCATTTCTCTAGTGCAAAAAAAGCATAAGAAATGTTTTGGTTATGATGCAGTTAAACCCTCTTTAATTTTAAAGTGATTATAATCAGTGGAGAAAATCCTGTTAATTAGGCAATTATATACTCTGCTTCTCTTCCAGCCTCCTTCTTTCTTCATTCCCCACCTTGTTTCTGCTTTGGAAATCAGAAGAACAGACATATTAATCTTGGCTTCTAATCTAAATTCATCTCCTGGGTCAACCTCATCCCAGGCAGCTCACCTCTCCCTTCAGTAGCAGGATGATTTAAAAGCTCCACCATGCCATAATGATTATTTAAAAGTGAGGGGTGACACTGTGTGTGTTTGTGTGTGTTCCTGTCTCTCAGTCCACCCTCTCAGGATATCTCAAGTATCTTTTACAATATAACCTTCCAAGATAAATTGATGTCTGTTTCCATTGCAGTTTGAGGATGCCTATAGGTGAAAGCTTTTCTTACTGAACATCCAAAGCTTTCCTATTTTTCAGATTATTAAATGGCATGCTAGTTGTCAGTCAAAATCCACACACATGAAAAGCCATGGCTCAGTGCAGCAGGCACACACATAGCTATATAATGAGGGAATAAGATCCTGTCAGCTTGTCACAATCCTTCTTATCCTTCATGTCCCCTTTCATCTCACCTTGGTTTTGCTTGATATTGGTTATCGTGGGGAAACAAGGCTGTTTTACTTTCTCTAGTGGCATCACTGCCCTTACCCAAAACCTGAAAACTTGTACTAGCTCCTGTGTTGTCCTGTATTTAATGCTGTAAAGTTATCCCTGGGGCTTCATGCAGTAACCTCTGGGCTGAGGAAACCCTGGCTTTTTAAAAGCTTTTCCAAAATGTTCTTACAGTCCCTGGTGTGACGGTCGCTTGTGAAGCAGAGACCAGACGGGTAATCAAAATCAGTAGTTATGCACGCTTGTTAGAGAAACAGGCCATCAAGACAGTACTTAAGGGGAGATTAAAGTATATCATCAATATAAATAGATATGTGCAAGGTTGGGAAGGGAGAAGGGAGGGGAATGGGGAGAGTCTGCAATAGCTCAGCATTAAGGTTGTCAACCCTTCCCCACGCCATAAGTGGGATGACGCACGGAAACAGAACAGGAGTGGGTCGAGAGAGTGGAGAGGGAGAGGAAGCAAGAGGGAGGCAGGTGGAAGCTAAGGAAGACTACGTGGAAACTGTGGAAGTGGAGTAGGAGTGGTTTTGACATGTGAAAATAAGTTTTGGAGCAGGTGGAACAAGTAGGAACAGAGCAAGTGTGGGTAGGGCTCACACCTGCTAAAAGAGCACGTTCATATTTTTGACAGCTTTCCTCTCTTTTTGGTGTATGGGAGCAGTGTTCTCTCTTGAGCACACCTGGAGGTGATGAGAGGATGGGGAGAAGCAGCTGCTGGCATCTCCCAGCCCAGAAAAGGAGTGAGAAAGGGAAGGAAACATTTCAGAACTATTTAAATACTTTGCTCTTCGGCAAGGAATCGTACACCTGGATGTTATCAGGTATCATGCTTCTTGGCAGCAGAGCCTCACAGCATAATGTGTGGTGGCAGCATTTAAAACGTGTGTTTCACAGTCTTTAGTGTCCTGTTGCTTGGGGGGGTGGTTCCCCATCATGTGGATGGGTGATAGTTGGCCTGAAGCTCTCTCTCTCTTCCAGACAAAGCAAGATTTTGAAAAGCACACGATGTTGTGTTTTGGATGTTGGACTAATGTTGTTCCCTTGTCTTTATATTCATGGGTGCTCTGGTGAGAGAGTTGTTCATAAAACGCTGAGCCATTTAGCCATTTATCTTTGTCTTTCCAGTCTTGAGCAAAGCTTATTGTCACACCCCCAAAGAAAGCAGAAGAAGAACTGAGAGAATTTTTAGCTCCAGATAAAATATTCAGACAACATGGTTCATTTCTGTTTGCAAACTAATTCAGATTATGGCTAACGCATTTTTTCTGAATGTTGTCCAAGTAGTGTGGGACTTTTTGCTCAATGAAGTTTGCTGCTATCTGCTGCATGACTGACTTGATCCTGGAGTAGGTATTTGAGTAGTGTTTTTCTTCTTTGAAAAGTTGTTTGAAATACCTTCAATAGAGGAAATGCAAAGGGAGAATAGAGAATAACAAATTTCTGCTGTCAGTTTGGACAGTGTCAGTTGAGCTCCCTGGCTTTTCAAACATATTACTTAAATAAAAAGGTGACAAATAACAGTGCAGCACTTAATAATGGCTCAATGGTGTCCCCCCTGCTTTTATCTGTAACTTCAGGGTGGGTGCTGCTTGGGCAGCCCTCCCACAGTGTGTTGCAAGGCATGCATGTCCTGGCAGCCAGACTGGAGGCAGCTGTGCTGGGTTTCTCTTGGTGTACCCCTCACAAACATCCCAACTTAGGTACAATATGGCTGATCAGGCTGTCTGGAGAGATGCCTGAAAATAAACAAGATTTTTCTCTGCTGTTTTCTGAAGAAAAACAAGTGCAATATGCTAGAGCCCACCACAATGCACCAAAAAAAAAAAAATTTTTTTTTTTAAAAAGGAGAAAAAAATTAAAGAAGACAGCAGTGGAAGGGAAGAGGAATGAAGACTGCACATTTCCTTGCTTTCCTGAAAGCAGGGGCTGCTTTTGACCCTTGGTTGAATTTGTCTGTATTGGAGTCAGTGAGAGAAGGATGCTTCTGCTGGGATACTGTTGCCATGGAGACCAGCAGAGACAAGAGAGGCAAAAGACTGCCAGAGAGGACGACTTCTGAATTGAAAACAGGGTATTCCACCCCTTTGCACTCCCATAACCCAGTTCCTGCTGTTTTCTGCTCTTCACAGGCTGTAGCTGTAGTAGCCTTGATGTGGAGGGGGAGGCAGCTCTTTACTTATCCTGTGTAATGGTTATTTCTACACCTTTCACAACCCAACAAAACAAATAGAGCCTTTTTTGTCTCACACTTGGTCCAAAAAAATAAAAATAAAAATAGAAAAGTAAAAAAGTGTGAAATTGCTCTTCCCACCCATGAAACTCCACCTGCCTGGAAACTAAAAGGAAGTATCATCATTTTAATTTGAACTATCACTTTCAGCTCCAGTGGGTGTGTGGGGGTGGGTGAGAGCTGAATTTCTAGTTTCTCTCTCTGCCATCTAAAAGGAACATGTGGATGAGCTGATAGTGTCTGTTACCTGCCTCTTCCTTTCAGGTGTGTTTGGTGAGAAAAGGAGGATGGGGGAGGAGGAGCAGGGTGTGTTCATTCTTTATTCAACTTTATCTGAGATTTCCCATTTTTCTAGCAAAGTTCTTGTGGTTGTTTTGGTTTTTTTTGGTTTGTGTTTTTGGCTTTTGTGTGTGTGTGTGTGTGTGTTTTCTTGAGTTTTTTTGTTTGATTGGGGTTTTTTGTGTTGTTTTTTTTTGTTTCCTTGTTTTGTTTGGGGGTTTTTGGGTGGCTTTTTCATTGGTTTTGGTTTGTTTGTGTGCTTTAATCACATGCATTTCACATGTATTTCTTCTCTGTTTTGTATTGCCAGGCTTAGGAGGAACTAGGAGCTGCAAAAGCAATAGGTGAAAGGACAAAGGAAACTTTAGCTGTTCTGTAAAAATGGTGCTTTCTTTTTCTATTACAGTTTCTATACTTTCAGACCTTTTTATATTTACTCTTTTTCCACAGAATATCCTAGGCTGGGTCTTGGTGCTTGAATGCCAGGAATGAGTGTTAGGATTCGGCTACTGACTTGTGAGCAGAATACCATGTTTTGACAGCATTTCACTAGCAGGCAAAAGCTATAAACAAGAATTTTTAGTCTCAAAGCTCTCAGCTTTCTTGAAGTTGCACTCTAATAGTCAGACCCAGACTTCCTACCCATTACTTCAGCCAAGTGTACTACTCCAAACCCTGCTTCTCCTGGTTTGATCCCTACACATCTCTGAGTGGGTATTTCAGATAGCTGATTGATAGCATACAGAGTAAATGCTGCATTAATAAACATTGTTTAAAACCCCCTGTAAGGCCCTAGCTCTAAAAGACCAAGAATATGAGAAAACAGATGTTACAGGAAGATGAAATACAGGAAGTAATAAGCAGAAGCCTTCAAAGTGTTCCCTTTTTTTCCAGGCCCTTAAATAGCTCTAATTTTCCTTTTTCCCTATTTTTGACAGGACTAGCTCCAAACCTATCAAAATGTCACGTTTGGGCTGGGAAAGATTTCCTTGATCTGTTTGAGACCTTTGTTTTTGCATTCCCTAATCTGAACTTTCCTCTTCAACCCCAGGAATGCCAAACTCAGTCTTCTCTCTGCAGTCCCTCTGTGGCAGTCAGCAGTGGAACATAACCAAGACTGGTGACATTTGGTGTCTACTCCTTCCCAAGGCCTTCCTCTGAGCTTCACTGCCCAGTAGTGGCTGAGAACATTTGTTATCTCCTAGGCTTGGGGCCCAAGCAGGAAATAAATATATTTTTAAGAGATAGAGATGCATTAGTTATTGTCATCTGTTCTTGCTTTAATGATGAGAATTAGAAAGAAGGAGGATGGGTTTCAGATGGAATTAAGTTTCCCTTTCCTCCTATAAGACACCCATTACAAGTCTTTCCAAAGGTGCTGCCTAGTCTTTAGTAAAGGAGAGAATTTATGCACTGATAAAAATCCAAAGAGGAGTTAAACACTGTTCCCCTCACCACCTTGCTCTCCTCTTCTCTCTAGGTTGGTCAGTAATTCCTCCTGAGTGAAGCAAGCAGTTTTCTGGTGAATTATAGCTGTATTTTCTCTGCCTTGACTCATTCACTGCTTTGATATGCAGGTCTTATTCTGGTTTCTCCACAGAGGTCCTTCTATAACTGTTTCTCTGTAATAAAGACTGACCAAGGAATGAGATTGATGTCTGACATGATAATTCAATCGCTGGCCTTTGATGATCTATAAAATGAGCCTGTGATGTCTTCTGATCTGCCTCTTGCTGCAAAGAACCCTTGCAGCAGTGAAATTGCTTGCTGCCTCCATTAGTTTGTAAATAACCTGTGTATTTGGAGGTCAGTTTGGTGTGACATTCTCTGGCTTAGCAGGTGGCCTGCACCATTGAGCCCATTTGATTCTTGATTTTTGAAGGTTTTAAGGCAGAAAGAATAATTGATAGATGACATAAAAATAAAGAAAAAAAAATTCCCTCATTTTTGTCCTTTCAGATAGGAATGGTGTGAAACAATGAGTCCCTGTGCCCTGTCCTTACCCTCTCACTTGGCTTCCTTGCTCTGTTGCTCCTATTCCTTTCATTCCCCTCACATCTCTGCTCTAACCTTCTGCTAGGAAAGGGCATTTTTTTTTTTTTTGTAAAAATTGTAATCTGAAGATAGGCTACTGGCTGGTACTCATAACTATGAGATAAATGCCTTTTGGTAGCACCTCTGGAACAGATAAGTTTTCAGCACAGATGAGCTTGACAGCAAGGAATTTACGGTACTGATTTTTCTACTTTCCAAGAGATAAATTCCACCTTTACCTCGGTGTCATTTGTACTTCCCTCTTCCACTTTTGTGAGAAATTTGGGCTCTGCTTTGCATGTTGTTGGGAATTGTTTAGACTTTGTCAGCATGGATGGAGCAGTCTGGGAAGGGTCCTGTTTCTTCTTCTTGTGAGTTCAATGGCTGGGAGAGCCCAGGCTTGTCCCCATTGCTGAAAAATGAAGGGTAAATATGTAGGGAGGTGTTTTCTGGCTTGCTGGTTATCCATGGTTTAGATGTAGGGGCATCCTGAACCCACAGAGTTTATTGAGTGATGATGTGCTGTGTGCATGAAGCTGCATTATATCCAGGGCTGTGTCCCTTCCATAAAGACTGCAGTGACTTCGGTGTCTCTGGGATGTTCTTGGACTTGGGAGGAGTGGGGAAGGGAGCAGTGGCAGGAGGGCAATTCTGAATGGAGCCATTGTGGATCCCTCTGGCATCAGGAGCTGCAACTGCTCCAGCCCCAGAGGGGCTCCTCACTCAGCTGACACAGGAGGCATAGGGAGGCTCCACTCTCTGCCTAATACAAGAATTCTGGGCACTGGGAACACTACAAAGCATAAGAAGGACATTGAGCTGTTGGAGCAACTCCAGAGGAGGCCCATGAAGATGATCAAGAGGGATGGAGGACCTCTGCTATGAAGAGAGGCTGAAAGAATTGGGGTTGTTCAGCCTGGAGAAGAGAAGGCTCTGGGAGACCATATAGCAGATTTCCAGTATCTGAAGGGTGCCTACAGGAAAGCTGGGGAGGGACTTTGTAAGGGCATGTAGTCGTAGGACGAGGAAGAATAGTTTCAAGCTGAATTAGATCTAGATAAGGTATTGGGAAGAAATTCTCTACTGTGAGGGTGAGGAGACACTTGGAACAGGCTGCCCAGGGAAGTTGTAGATGCCCCCTGCCTGCAAGTATTCAATGCCAAGTTGGATGGGGCTTTGAGCAGCCTGGTCTGGTGGGAGGTGGCCCTGCCCATGCAGGGGGGTTGGAATTAGCTGATCTTGAAGGTTCCTTCGAACACAAACCATTCTGATTCTGCAATGGATGTACACCCCACCTCAGAGGCTCTGTGGCAAGTAACCTAGGCCAGGAGAGACAATGTTCATCTAGAGTTAATAAACCTGTTTGGAATTAAGCTCATTCCACACAGAGACCCCAGGATGTTTCTGTATCCCATTCCTCACCGATTTAGCAAGACTAATTTTGCATTATCTGGGATTACCCAACCTCTGTCTCCCCCATTACTCTTGACAGTGAGTGCAGTTTTCATGAGGATTCACAGGCATGGAGTGGACTCTTCACTAGTTAGGCATGAAAGGTGTTCTGTCTCTGTCAAGTACATCCATCAATTAGGTAGGGAACAGAGGTGATACCATTGATGTGATACCATGTAGACAGATGAAAGACTCCTTTGCAAATAGAATAAGCCTTACAGGCAATTTTATTTTCAATAACTGCTTTTATCCTCCACTCCTAGGTCTTGGAGAGATGTTGCCATTCATATTGGGTGTGTTTACAAGATGTATTGGGCTAAGAATGAAATAATCAAATTAATTGTGCTCAGTGTAAGTGTGTATTCAGGTTCTCAGAGGCCAGTGTCCTGACTTGCAGCATCACCTCTTTTTCTGTAAAATAGCTGTTGACAAAAATTCCCCACTAAGATCTATCCATCTTCAAAGAAATATGGTTCTCAACTTGTATTGAAACATTTAACTTGTCAAGTAAATAGTTTCTATGGAATGGAAAATAGTTTGATGCTGTTTTCTAGTGGTTGTGTTTGTGCCATGAGAAATAACTTCCTTTCCAGTTGTGATGCCTTCTGCAGTATGGAAACTCCCACGGTAACAATCCTGAAGATGTGGAAGTGGCTGTATTGCCAAAAGAAAATGGCAAGCTAGTAGGATTCCCCACATGGTTTGAAAAGTTCTTTTCTTATACAGTGTAGGGTTTATGTAGTCTTTCTGAACAACACACTGATGAGTTGCTTTAAAAGTAAGCATTATGGATTCAGATCAGCATAAACAGGACAGAACTTGATCTGCTATTTCCATCCCCCTCCATCTTTAGCTATGTTGCTGATTAGGGCTCATTACAAGGGTCTGATTCACCATTCTATTACTGCTCAGGTTTATGGCACTGCAGCTACTGTTTAAATAGCATCAGCCCTGCCCTTGTTCTTTTTGCTCCTACCCAGCTCTTTTTTTCTTTGTTTTCAGACACCAGGTGCCTTCCTTCACTCTTTTAACCCAACTCACCTGCCCCTTTCAGCTCTCTGCCCATGGTCGACTTTGCCTTCTGCAAAACCCTTTTCCCTGCTGGTGCTACCTACCATATTTTGCATGAATATAACATTTTGCTGCTTTGTCTGCTTTGCAGTTGTTTTTCATTTGTCATTATTTTTTAAAGGCTATCGTGAAGATAATTTGTCAGACTCTAGGAGAGAGCTGTGCAGGCAATAGAGTGGAAATTATCCAGCTTGGGTCAGTCCCTACTGAGCCCCCATGGCAGGGCAAGAAAGAGAGGTTTCTCAGTGGGATGCTGAAAGCCTTCCTTATTTCACATGCAGTCCTTCAGCATATTTTCAAAGAGCCTTGCCTTGCATAGCATCCTCTCATGTTTCCTTTTGATATTCTCACTTCCCGCCTCATATTTTATTCTATCTTCATATCAAGGCTGTGTGTGGTGCCAGCTCAGAATGAGCTGTCATTACAGTAGCTGGAGAGCTGACACCACAGGCTGTTGTTTTGATCATGGATTTTAGGTTACAGAGGTACATTGGCAGTACTGAGTGGTTGGTCTGCTGCTAGTCTGGGAGATGTGGTTTCTTAAGGAAGCTTCTCAGGTGTGCTCAGGCTGTCTTCAGGACTGCTGGAGAAAAGGGCAGGACATATGGCTTCTAGGACTAGGTGTGATTCATAATAGCAACTACCTCTCAGCTTTTCCTTTACCAGTCTTCTCAGTCTCCTTAAATGCAACAACCATAAATGCAATTTTAATACAAAGAGAGTAGTTAATAGACTCTTCCTTTGAACTTGCCATCCTGCACAAACTCCCCCAATTGCTGAAGAGTTCATTATTTCCTTGTGACAGCAGCAGCAACTGCCAACTGAGGAAAAAGGTAATTTTAAGAGAGCGTGCAATGTGTTTTTAGGTAGGGGGTTTGTACACTATGTGATCAAGCAGCTCTTTATTTGTAAAGAGCATCTTGCTGATGCTCAGCAAGATATGCATGGGTTGTGGCACATCTCTGGGGAGCCTATGAGCTGGAGTTTACCACCCAGTACAGTAATGCCACAGTTGGAATTCAGTGTTTTTGGGAGACTCACTCAAAAGCCAGGAATAGAAGTGATGTTCACTCTAGCACCGAGAAGTGGAACACTGCAGTGGGAAGGGAGTCCCCAGGCCAGAGTTAGAAATGCTACAGCTGCTATTCTTAACCACTTAAACTCAGCAAGATCCAAGGGCCAGGCTTCAAGAGAAATCCCTCCATTGAAGAGTCTGATTCTCTTGTGAATTAGTCTGGCCTGAAAAAGAAGTAACTGTTTTGAAGTGGATGCAGATAAAATAGTCAAGGGGAACAGTACTGAAAGCTCACTCTACTAATTGCACCAATATACCACTTTATACAGAAAATTCTCTAATATCTCATCTAACATGAATTTCAGGTATGGAAAACCCCAGACCAGACCAAATTTTCCACTCTCGACACAAAATAGCTCCAGATCCAGCTTGGGGGTCTTTGACCAAGTTTGTTGGTCTGTCCTGATCAGCACCTGCTACCCATAGACAAGCCAGTACATAGAGATGCACAGACCCAGCAAAAAAGGAAACTGTTAATGGCTATCCCACCTTGGGCAGAACTTCCCAGAGCAGCCAGGCTAGAAAAGTGGCCAAAAAGGAACATACTGAGTCTTGGGAACGCAGTTAGAATCTCTTATACAGTCCTGCAGGATGAACTTCAGGGCCTGAAGTTTTCTTGGCTGATCCACCACCAGACACATGTTCTGCATAGAAAGGAAGGATCCTTTACATAACTGCCAGGGCAGAGAAAGCCTTGTTTTGATCTGTATATATAATAAATGGCTCAAAAATTGGATGCTGAGCATGCACCCAGATGCAGCCTTGGTCTGGAAGCAGGGCAGTGTGTTTCCATGATGGTTACCCCTGCTGATAAGCTGATGAGCTGATTGGAATCTATATAGAACTAGACAGAGCAGACTCGTGTCTCTGCACTGTTTTCCAGTTTGTTCACAAGCCAAGTAGTCTACCTGCAGGTAATTAAAGTGGGCCATGCTTTTCTAATGACCTTGTCATTGGAAAGAACTGGAGCTGAAACTCCTTCCCCAGTTGCATGGTCTAGTTAGAGCATTTCCATGGGGTTGTTCCTTCCTGAAACTCTGTCTCACTATGTAGCAGGGATCCTCACATTCATGCATTCGGAGGCAGGAATTCCTATTTGAAAAAAAAAAACCAATTAAAAAATGATGGCATGTGTGTGCATAATATATAGCTATTTAGCAACTGAAAAGTGGTGATTTGGAACTTACTGTCTTCTAGTTGCGTACAAGAATAATTTCAGTTTACATTTTAGGTAGTTTACAAAGTGCAGGACCAACCACTTATATGCTGGCTTTTTGCCTACTGCAAGTCACCATAACTAAGCAGATTATAATTTTGCGAGAGAATGTATTTACAGACCTGGAAAACCAAGGTAGTTGTAAATGAGTTAGCATTTTAAGAGAGCTGGGATCTTTCAGTCTTATCTAAAGAAAATCACAAATTTGGCCTTTGGAGTTTGGTTTGTCCTAATAGGACACAGCAGGATAACTTCAATGGGACATTGGAGAGCAGTTTCACAATCAGAGGCTTCATTCTCTGAAGACCTAAACTGGAACGATAGAAGCAGTTGTTTTAATGCCCCCACAGGGTGTGATGCTGTTATGCTAATTTGTATCACAATGCCAAAGTCTCTGCTTTAATAACAATAATGTCTTAGTTAGACCAGTGGCTTAGTAACTGCTTTTTAAGATGCAGTGGATGAATCAGGGATCTGGGAGCAAGTAAAGCAAATTAACATTGTCAGCTTATCCTTGAGTGGAGTGTTTCTCTTCTCTTTGCACTTGCAGACAACTTCAGAGGTGCAGGAACTTGGAAGAGAAGAAATAGTCAAAATGGAAAATTGAGTGTTACTTATATGTGCTCTATAGCCTCTTCTTGTCATGTCTGTCAGTGACAGGAGATTGATCTATTCCCTCCTCTGTTTAATGCCAGGCAACGTAATCATCACTCTAGTCATGATGTGTCAATGCTATCTTCTTCATTTTCATCATTCTCAGCAAAGAGGCCATTGTCACTGTCACCAACATCTTTCTGTTTTCCTCCTGCTTCTCCCAACACGTTGTGGTCAGAAGGCAAAATGTGGTGTCTGGGAGCCAGAGAAATTTGGGTTGGCAATCACAGAGACTATTCCTACCACTCTGCTTCCAGTAGCACTGAGTCCCAGTGGCAGTCACAGCATGGGTGGAAGTGTAGCTAGTAGTAAAGGCATTTTTTACTTTGTTGAGGCTGATGGTAACATTTCTGGAATCAAATGGGAGCTCTAACAAATTGGGGTTTTTTGTGTTCTCATAATTTTTTTTTCTAGTACACACTCCAAATACATGAGTACGTGTTCCTAGTTTTTCCCCTGATGATCACTTTTCCTCAAGCTGCAAGTGATCACTAAGGTCTCTCCAAGTACTTCTGTAGAGGAAAGGGGTCCAGTAAGTCTTTGTAACAAAAGGACTGTGATAAAGTTGAGTTGCTGGCTTGTAGGTATTTATACCTCATATTTTAGGCACAAGGGACACAATCAAAAGTGAAAGACTATGGTCTGTAGCTACCAAGTGCAGTTCAGAGCTATGTGGAGTTGCCAGGCTTATGATAAGGCTATAGACAGATTCAGAGATGTTCTTGGCAAGTCTCTCTCTCAGCTGTGCACACCAGTTTTATTGGGCCAAACTGTAGACTGAATGCCCCTGGAGTCAGGTGTCCTTTAATACTCCCTGCTTGCATCATGAGCCATTTTTTCAAAGCGATGCCTTTCCCTTCTGGTTTGTTTCAGGGCTTCTGTAATGATCACTTGCCATGTTGTGCATTAGTTGATCTCAGTTCTTTTGCAAATAGGCAGATGCCAACAACACTAAAGCACAAATTGCACTAGCTAGTGTTTCTTCTGGCACTCTGAACAACATGACCATGGACTGAATGGTATGGACAGGGAGGTAGCCCATAAACTTTGGTGTTGGCAGCTGCAGTTGAGGGTACAAGCATATTGGTAATGATGTATGTCACCACTGCCCAGGTAGGCCATTGCACGACTTGTTCTGCCCCAGAAGCCCTGCGATCAGACTAGACAGGCTGTTCCCGTGGTGAGCCCCCACTGGAGAAAGTTTCCTAAGGTCTGATCCCCATCTTGCTCACCTTAATTTAAACTTGTTTCTTGTTCTGTTCCTTATGATCAAGGAGTGCTGCTTATTGCCTACCTGTCTGCAACCTCCTTTCACATGTCTGGTGACTGCTCTATCTCCTTTCAGCTTCCTGAAAACTGAACACCCTGAATTCCCTTCAAACTCTGACCATCCCCAGTCATTATTTTACAGACATTTCATCACTGCTGTTGTTTTCCTGTATTACCTGTGATATGCAGGTGGTGAACTTCTATCTGTAAGGCAGTCAGCATAGCACTTTTCACCAGTATTTGAAATTTGAAATAAAAGACACAAGTAGAACAACTCTCCAACCCATGGCAACTGTACGCTTCTGTTGAAGGCATGAGGGTCATTACTGTCACTTAATGAATATTGGTTTTAACCCAGATTGTATCAGTCCCTCTTAGCTATGCATTGCTCACTGTTAATCATTAGAACTAGGGATAAACAGGTCTCAAATGAATCAGCTTCTTGGCTCTGTTTTTATGGACTCCTGGGAGATTATGATTTATCTTCCATATGATATTGAGGACTGGGATCTGTGAAAGATGAAATGATATAAACAACAAAAGGACAGATTTGTCATTACGTAGCTGCCTCTTCTTATGGAAGTGCATATGGGACTATTGAGCTGGGTGGTTAGAAGTAAGGAAAGGAAATTAATCTTAGTAGTAGGACTATAGGTATATAAAGGCAGATAGTTTAAAAAAAAAAAAAAAACAAACAAAAAACCACAAGACATGAAGGCTTTGAAATCATAGCCTGGAGTAAAATAGTGAGAATTTAAACCTCAGCTTGGCTGCTGGGTTTGTCTTTTGCCTCCTTGGCAAATGTTTCCTGTGAGCTGAGGCTGTGACCCCAGAGCTTAATGCAAACAGCAGTGTTAATCAAAGATTCTCAAATGTTTCTTTGCAGAGACTAAGTTTTTCCTGGAATTTGTCTGAGTATGACCTGTGGCTCACTGCCCCTTGTCAGCCATATGGTACAGCTAGGAAGGGTTGTTATTTTGGAACTACCTAGAGAAAAGCTACATGGAAGCTACATGTTTTAGGACAAAATTAGTGTTAGGGTGAAAGCTGGAGTAGGAATTCCCTTAGAACTCTGGCTGGTTTTACAAAATGTTGCTTTCATGCAAAAGCATGCAGTTCCATGCTGTGTGCATGTTGTGGAAACAGGGAACAAGTGTTTGCTTCATGGAGAGAAAGAAGGAGAAGAGGAAATGAGGGAATTGGCTCTCTGTGCCAGTTGTATTTCTGCTGCAACCTTCTGTTTTGCAATCAGAAGATATTACACTAGATGGGAATGTCATCCACAGAGGCACACCAACAGAAAGAAAAAAGAGAAGCTGAAAGGATGAGAGATAAGAAAACACTGTGGTTTCCCTTTGTTGAAGGGGGGAGCGATAAGCTTTCTTTCTTAAAAAGGGATTCATTCTATGAAACTGTTTAGTTGCAGGACAGATTTTGTTCTTTACATGCATGGATGGTTGTGTAACCCGGTCACTAACCCAGTCTACATGTTCCAGATGGCCATAGTCAGTGCCCTGTATTTCAGTTCCTTCACTACATTGAGAGGCAGCTGAGGGTTAACATTTTCTCCAGAAAATAATGCCCCTCTACATTTATCTGCTCCTTGTCTCTCCAAAGGTTCTGAAAGACAACTTTTGCATAGAGCTCCCATGGCAGCAGAGAGCTCAGCAGGACTAGGATTGCAGGTAATGATACTGCATGACAGAGAAAGCCCCACAACAAAGTTAAGTCAGGTTGAAGTACTGATTCTGGTCTTTTCTCAGCCAGCTACTCTCAGTGCCACCATCATGCTTCTATCGTCCTGTACTCATATGTGGCTCTTCACAGAGGTACCATAAAAGACCCTCACTCTGAGAGGTGTGCAAACTGCACCCTATGGCAGTGGCCCTTTGGGGACTGTGAAGAGCAGACAAAATCAGCAGGTGAAACACCCTCCTGGTGCCCCATCCTGATGGGCACTGCTCATCTGACTGGGGCAGGAGGACATCCCAAGAAGGAACAAGGGACAGAACTGTTTGTTGTAGGAGTCTCTCCCTCCTGACATGTCCTCAGCAGCCTTTTGCTCACCCATTCTAATTCCCTTCAATGCTTCTGGTGATGAGGAGGTCATGCAGCCAAGGTAATAAAGTGGTGTGCTTGTCTCAGCCTCTCACCATTTTACAGCCAGTAATGCATTTGTAATGAAGTGCCAGTAGGTGCTACCAATTACTGTGGAGATGCTAAACTGCTTACCTGTGTTTTTGTAGGTCTGTCTCAGGGAAAGCTTCTTTGCCTCAGTTAGTAAGTGGCTACACTTCTGGGATCAAAAAGGCTTGTGTCCTGTCCTCATTGACTTTGCACAGTTTTAGGGGCTGATATGTGTGGTGCTCATGAAACTGGTGACATCCCAGGAGGGCTGGAGTCCCTAGATAGATCCCTATTTATAGGTTGTTTGGGAGAGACACTGTGCCCACAGTTTTTTACAGTCCATAAAGGTCCATATCTGGCATAAACTCAGTGCTTGTTCTCATGTGTTCAGCTCTGATTTGTGAGGAGATGGGAGCTGTGAGCATCCCGGTTCAAAAGGCACTAAAGCAGCAAGTGCTACGGAGTCACGTGCAGCACGGTTGGCCGTAGTGTCCATGTTGTTGCTCTAACAAATTTGCTTACCTTGTCTGCTAATCTGAGAGCAAAAAGAAGTGGCCTAGAGGTAGAATCCCCTGGGTGAGCTTGACTAGTTGCAATCTGATAATTTTCTTAACACATGGAAAAGCCAGCGGGTCAATGGAAGGTATGTAAGCCAAACTCCTCCATCACTGTATGTCTGAGAACCTCTGGTTTCCTGAACTTGCACATCCGTATGTTGAAGCTGTCTCCCCTGACCTTCACCTTCGAAAAAAACTTTCAGTCTTGTCCTGACAGATGCAAGGGTGGGCAAGACATTGTTCTTCCTAATTTTTTTCCTATTTTCTTTATCTCATTCACTCCTTCTCCTCCCCAGGGGTAAAAAGAGAAAAGAAGAAATCTGAGGGATGGCAATAACTAATTTGTGGAGGGTATTTCATTTTTTAAATCCTTCCCTGTTGCCTGCCCTGATTACATTTTACTCAGTGGGTGTTTTCCACTACTTAAAAGCTATTCTTCACAAATGAACCTTACTCATTTATTTAACTGGGAAATAAATCAAATTATATTTTAAACAAACAAAGTAATATTTTAAAGTAAGATGTTCACTAGCTCTTTCTTTTGTGTACCTTCTTTCTTCTTTGAAGTATATATTCCTGATAGAGTGTTTTCTTTCATGACTTCTTGAAGGCATGGAAGAGAGCCCCAGCTACCCAATATTGTATTTTCATTTGAGGGCCTCTGTAAAGTTGCATGTCACAATAAATGGTGTTGCTTTTGTGTAACTGTTTATAATCTGCTTTATGGACCTTAACACCATCCAGTACTCTTGTTCCCTTAAGATAGGTGTTGAAATTAAATTGTCTGCAAAGGCTTATTTATTTTTGAAGTTTTTTTCAGTGAGAGATTATTTATTCTTTTCCTTTTCTCAACTTTTGTTTTACTGTTTTTTTCCTTCTTGTTCAGATGGTATAAACCAATTGCTCTGTTCCTCCAGATTTCCAGCTTTCAGTCCCATGCAGGGGGAAGTGGGACGGAGGTGAACAGCAGGACAAGGCAGGGAAGAGGGTATGATTCTTGCTTTATTTGTGCAGCAAGGTATTGTCCATGAAAAGTTAGTAGCTGTCTACTCACCAGGAATGATGTGCAACCTTCCCACTGCATGACACCACTCATATCACCATGTGGGCACTAAACAACACGGTGTGGGCTCCATCTCGTGTTCTATGCTACAAGCCAAACTAAAGACCTCTGGCTCCCAGCTATGCCAGAGATGTGTCTATAATGACTTTTTAAGGATGTGCAATTAATGGGAATGAAATCTCCTTAACTCCTTAGCTCCTGGGCAGCTCCCTGCTCTTGCTGTTGTCAGCTTCTGTCTTTTGAACTGGCTCACAGCATACAGGTCTCTCTGTTGCTGTTGTTCTGGCTCAGGCAAGAAAACTGTTCCTGGTTTATTGCAATCTAAATAGGAGGTAATGTCTTAAATGCTCTAAAAATGTACTCTTTTCTTCTTCAGCTTCTTGATTAGATGTGAGAAACTCCAATGGTTTTTACTAGAATCACCACAGTATTATAGAATGGTTTGGGATGGAAGGGACCTTCAAGATCAGCTAATTCCAACTCCTCTGCATGGTCTGGGAGACCTCCCACCAGACCAGGTTGCTCAAAGCCCCATCCAACCTGGCCTTGAACACTTCCAGGGCAGGGGCATCTACAACTTCTCTGTGCAACCTCTTCCAGTGTCTCACCACCCTCCCACTGCAGAATTTCTTCCTGAAGTCTAACCTAAATCTTCCCTCTTCCAGCTTAAAGCCATTTCTTCTGCTTTAAAGCCATTAAGGTTTTTCTTTGTTTAAGTAGCTCTACAGGTGGACATACAGATATTTATTTAAAAATAGGAAGATTTTTGCTGAATTCTGTGTTTAGGCAAGGTCACATTTGTTGGTTGAGACACTGGGCTTGAGAGTAAGATGGTTGGATTTTACTGTGGATAATTTGTTCTTAAATGCATTGTTTGCCCCTTCTCTAGGTACTGTTCAACCCCACAGTATGTAATAGGAATTTAGCTGTGCTGAAAACTCACTTATACTATGGCCAGGTTTAGTGTTGCCTTGTAATTTTCTGATCTGCCAGCTAGGGATAAGAGTACTTGCCCATTAATGGAGAAATGTTCCAGTTTACCAGTCTAAAAATTAGAAATCAGAAGCCAGTCATGCAGTAAAAGAATTAAGAGAACTGACTTAAGAAGCAAGGCTTTTTTTTTTTTTAAGTGCAAAGTGTTTTCCAATTACCTTCAGGTTTTTGAATCATAAGGCTTGATTTCTACCAGCTCCTGCCCAGTTATATACCCACAGCTCTTGCATATCTGAGGACTGGGGCTTCACATAAAGCAGAGCAGAAAAAGTAAAGTGGTGAGGCTTATGAAAAAAATCAAGAGAGATTATAACACTGATGCTGTAGACACAGGGCTTCATTTGTTACTATTTGCAAACTGGTTTGTGAGCCTTGTATGGCATGAGCTATAGAAAGATGCATTACTGTGCCATGTGCATCATCAAACACTGCACCACATGTCTCTCCAAAGCGTGTGTGGAGTGAGAGCGTGGGGCAGTGAAGTAGTTCCATCTCCATTCACTAATGATCCTTGAGCAGGTGCTCATCTCCTAGGCTGCCTGCACACAGATTGCTTTGTTACCACTCTGTGTTCTGCTGGTGTGTTTTAAATTTAGTAACTCCAACAAGAAGTAAGATTTCTCAAAAAAGAAGGAATGTGACTAAGATAAATAGACTTTGTTGCTTTATCAAGCACAAGGTTCTGTACCTGGGTTGAGGCAACGCCATACACCAATACAGGTTGGGAAGAGAATAGATTGAGAACAGCCCTTTGGAGGAGGACTCAAGGATGACGGTGGAGCAGAAGCTTAACCCGGGCTGCACCAAAAGAAGTGTGGCCAGCAGGTCAAGGGAGGTGATTCTCCCCCTCTACTCCACTCCTGTGAGACCCCACCTGGACCACTCTGTGTAGATCTGGAGTCCCCAACATAAGAAGGACACAGAGCTCCTTGAGCATGTTCAGAGAAGGGCCACAAAAGAGGATTGGAGCACTTTCCTTATGAAGACAGACCGAAGAAGTTGGGGTTGTTCAGCCTAGAGAAGAGAAGGCTCCAAGGTGACCTTATAGTGGCTTTCCAATACCTGAAGGGGGCCTAGACGAAAGCTAGGGTAGGGCTTTTTGCATGGGTGTGTAGCAAAACTACAATAGGCTTTAAACCAAAATGGTTTAAAACTCAAAGAGAGGAGATTTAGTTTTGATATTAGGAGGAAATTCTTTACTATGAAGGTGGTAAGTCACTAGAAGAAGGTGAGCAGGGATGTTGTAGATGCCCCTTCCCAGTCCAGGAGGAGACCTTGAGCAGGAGGATTCAAGGCCAGGTTGGATGGGGCTATGAGCAACCTGATCTAGTGGGAGGTGTCCCTGCCCACACAGGGGATTTGGAACTAGATAATTTTAAACCCACTTCCAACTCTAGCCAGTCTGTGATTCTATGGTTTTCTGACCAAAACAATATCTGGAAGAGCAATGGACAATAAGCTTCAAAAGACATTGGGTCAGGTGATTTTTCTAGGCTGCCACTACTGCAGTTCATACAGATGTAGCCATACAAACTAAAACTAGGTAGATACGGTCTTGTTGGTATTGTATCAGCTTGGACATCAGTGTGAGCTGCAAAGCCTACCCCAGAGGATGAGTAAACAGTTTTTTTAGTTAACTGGTATTGAGTTACTGTATGTAAGTGCTAGCATTACCTAAATTAAGTTGGGTATGCCTACACAAATGTACATACACCAGGCTCTTAGGGAAGGAAATTGGCTCATGTTGTTGTGCACAGGTGGCTTCTGATGATTCCCTATCTGTCTGTAAATTGGAACATGGTATCAGCAGAGAAGAAAAACCTCTTTTCCTCCATTTTTTTTTTTAATAAATGGAGAGCTTCAGGCAGTTCCCCCTTCCCTCTAGTGCTCTCCTCTTCTGTTCATTTTCATGCCAGGTCACTTCTTGCCAAAATTCCCATCTGCTCATCAGTGGCATTCCAGAACAGGAGGTGCTCTGGGGACTTGATGCTGATTAATAGTCCCAACATTATTCATGAGCCTGTGTGTGAAAGTAGGAGAGGGAGATGGTGCCAATCAGAGCTGCACTAGAAAGATCTAGGAGGTTCATCTCCCAGGGAAACGAGGGAAAGGGAACAAGAGTCAGTGGTCACTGCATGTCCTGTCCCTAGGTAATACGTGTCACATGATTGTTTCCTCTGAGAGAGCCCTCACTCTAATTTAAATGTCCATATGAAAGCAAAGGAGCTTATGCCTGGCCCAGGGACAGGCTTGAGAGTCAGAAATCACTTTGGTTTTAACTAAGTTCATTTTCATCCCATTGTTCCAAATTATGTGCTTAAGTGCAAGCAGTAGAAAAATTCATTTGGATAGATGTGCACCCACCTGTGTTCATCTAGAGAATTTCTTATATCCTCCACCACCCATTGCTTGCCTTTTGCACTCCCTCTGTGCTTTGTTCCTGTGTGCTATGGCCACCTGGTCATCTTTTGTGTAGAGAATTTTCAAATCTGTGTCTCATTATATTGCAGAGTGGGTTCCAGATATCTGAATAGCATCCTCTGTGATGCTGTTGTATGAAGGATACCTTTTACATATACCTTTTTCATTTTCCTTATTTACCCATCCTATTTAGCCTTTTCAGTTTTCCCTATTAAATAAATTAGATTAGGTAATAATCCTTATCTTTCCTTAATCATCCCATTGAATGACAGCCCAAAATGACCTACTTCCTTGAGAGTGAAGTGCTCTATACCTGAGGACAATAGCTTTTCCACTCTACTGTCCTGTTCCCTGTCTTTGTCTTTTTCCCATCTCTACTCCACTTTCTGTGCCATCTATCTGTCTCCTCACATTCTTCCCCATGATCTGAATGAGGGGTGGAAGGCCATGTCAGGACATCTGTGACAAGAGACTTGAGAGGCTGGCCCACAGCCACGCTTTTAATGGAAAGGAAAGGCACAGGGGGAAGTCAAGTCAAAGGGGTTTCAGTCCCCTCAGCCTCTCCAGGTAAATTCATGCCTGCCTTCCACTGTGAAGGCACACATGGAATTCCACATGTAAGTGTTGCTTTGTGTTTTTAGCTCTACGGACATTCCTCTTTCCATCAGTTTTGTCTCCATTAACAGTGCTTTCCCCCCCTGCCTTTCATCCTGTCTCTCTTCTTGCTTTCTTCCCTGTGGGGTCAGCTGCTCACTCCTATCTGTTCCTGCTCCACCCCTGCATTCCCCACCACCACCATCTTTTTACTTTCTGTCCAGCTTCAAAAAGCACCTGCTCTTCTGGATTCTTTGTTCTGTAACCCATTTTCTTTGTCATTTGCTCCAGGAAGAATATAATCGGGTACAATGCAGGGAAATTTGAGGGCATCAAATCTTACATCCTCACCTATATTTACAATAAGACACGTATATACAACATGGGGGAAGAAGAAAGAAAAAAAAATGCGATAAAGGTCTCTTCTGCTGCTGAAACACCTCTCTGAAGCTATGCATCTTGAAAAAGATCACATAGTTTGGAATGGTAGATCTCTGTGGCCTCTTTGGAGGTGACTGAGATGAGTTGGAGGACAAGATTTGGCAAGTTCTGAGTTGAGTCATGTTATTCTTAAAGGTTGCAGCGGAGGTGTGTTTTAATCAGCAGATCTGTACAGATTATACGTTATAAATTAATTAATGTGCCCCTTGACATGGTAGAAGTAAGCTGTCCCCATCTGCTGGTACTGGCTGGTGGGTGCAGGGGTGGTGACAGAGGCAAAGGCACTTGCTGCCTCTGTTGGTGCTCACCTCTCTGGCTGCTTTCAGCATCTTTTGCTGTCATCGTAGCTGCTAGAAAATGCATCCCCCCCCACCTTAAAATGGAGTGAGAAAAGATAAAGTGGGGTAAAATAGCCATGAAACACTATATTATCTAGCCTTGGCTTGGCTCCTTTCACTCAGCAAGGTGATCCAGCCCAAACACTGATTCTTTTTTCCTCTTCCCTCTCACACTTGTTCATCCTTGGTACCCATATTTTTTCAGAAAGGAGCATTTAGAAGAGAAATCACTGCTATTGTTTGCATTCACCACTTCTGAAATGCAAATTGAACTAGATGTCTTGCAAGTCTTATGAGGAGCAGCTGAGGGAATTGGGGTTGGTTAGCCTGGAAAAATGGTGGTTGAGAGGAAACCTTATCACTCTCTAGAACTACCTGAAAGGTTGTAGTGAAGGAACTGTCAGTCTCTTTTCCCAAGCTAAAAGTGGTAGGACAAGAGGAAATGACCTCAAATTGTGTCAAGGGACTTTTAGACTGGATAGTAAGAAGAATTTCTTCACTGAAAGCATTGCCAAGCACTGGAACAGGCTGTCCAGGGAAGTGGTGGTGTCACCATCCCTGGAGGCATTTAGAAGATGTGTAGATGTGCTGCTTAGGGTCATGGTTTAGTGGTGGACTTTGTAGTGCTGGGTTAGTGGTTGGACTTGATGATAATCTTAGAGGTCCACATGTCCACTGCTTGTGAAGCAAATGTTTACTGCTCAACCCTCATTTCTTTCTTTGAGATATTTTCTAGCCACTGAATTTCCTTTGAACCTTGATTCTTCTCAACCAAACTAACATTTTTTATTAGAAACTGGAAATGACCTTCTCGTTCTGCTAATATCAGATTTCCAGAATGCCTTAAAAATCATGTAAGTGGATGCTAATCAGATTGGTTTTGGGTAGGGCCAAGGAAGAAGATAAGCTCCAGGGTTGAAGGTCTGCTGTAGGGCTGCCCTCTACCAGCATCCCCAATTATCTTCTTAAAAAATCAATTCAAAAGTCCTGATGTTCTCACTCATCAGAGGCCAGTGAAAAGGCAGTGTAGCTTAGAGACTAAGCACAAGAATCAAATCAAAAGCACTCCTGGGCAAAGGGCTGTATTGATTAACTAGCCTACATGTTATTTTGAAGCTACTTTAGACAAGTGAAGTTTTAAAAAAACCAACAAAACGAAAACAACAACAAAAAACCCCCACCACACTACACTGATTCTTTTTTCCTTTTGTATCTCCTTTTCTTAATGAAAACATTCACCCTGTAAATTGCTTGCCTTTTCTTCCTGTAGATACATTTTGTGCTTCATGACAGGTTTGGTTCTTAAGCCTGCAGGTATTGTGCAGCAAATGCTCTGTGGACCAAAAGAGCTGAAGAGGGTGTCTCCATTGAGCTCTTCTCACAGCCATCTATAAGCTGTGGTCTGCTGTTTTGGAGGCTGTTGCTCCCAAACATTTTGTGCATATCCAAAAGGTTTGATGCAGGCAGCATGTAGCCATGCTGTTTCTATATCAGAGTCAACATTTTTAACACCACCTTATTCTTGCTGCCTTTGGTGCCTCACTTCCAAAAAGCAATCAAAAGTCATTTCTATGCACTAGTTTTAGTCTAAACTAATTTATAAAAGCCAGCAATTTGGGATGTGCTGCACATAGAAAGCCTTGATTATTCACAGAACTGTTGGTAGTGTATCCTGTAGGTTTTTGTTTGCCTCCTTCTTCCTTAATTTCATTGAAATTTCCATCTCTTGCCTGTCAGCCTCTCTCCTACGTGCTTCTTCTCTACCCTACCTGGTAGAAAAAAAGCCTCGACTATGAACCTGAGCAGACTGTACCCCTGGCTAAACAGAACTGCACTCAGCTTCACTCCATGTTTGATGATTTAAATCCTGTGTCTTCATTATGCAGTGGGTAAACACATGGAGATGCCAAATCCCACCAGCTGCAGAAGGTAGCACTGATTTCCCCCCCAACCACTCCAGAAAAGCATGCTGCACTCCCCAGCTTTTTGGCAAGAGGCAATTTGCTGTATACATCTCTGCAGAGCCAAAGCCCTGATGCTTCAGCAGCCAGACTCACAAACATGAATGTGTGCATGTGCAGTCCCTTCCAGGACTTGACAGTCCGTGCTGTCAGGAGATTAAATTATACTAGTGGAAAATGATGTGAGAGAAATAGCCTGAGACAGATTTCTCAGATATTGACCAGTTTTCTGCCTGACCTGTTAGTGTTAATTCCCTGTCCTTTCACTCCAGTGTTTTCCTCTGTAGCAGTTAGGTGCAAAATGTAATGAAGTCAGCATTTTGGGGATGAGATGTCCAGAGCATTAGCCGTGAAAGGCAGAACTCAGAATAGTCCCCAGCTCAGGAGAGGTCTCAGGGTTCTGGCTTCTAGAAATGCTGGGCAGTCCAAACCACAGGAGAAATCAAAGGGAGCTGTGGAGCTTCAGCTTGTCTACAGCTCTGGCCCTCAATGTACTGCTGATTTAACAGATATTTTTCATTTGGTCTGTCCACTAGTGAACAAAGTATCTTTCCCATCTTTCTCCCTTTTCTTCCAGTTTCTGCCATTTTTCTGTCCTCATGAAGACTTCCTCTTCTATTTCCTTCTCTGTGTTAGTCAGAGTTGGGGTTTTTCATATCACATAGCCCTTACTGTCCAAAAGTTAGGCAATTTGTTTAAGCTGACCATTGAGGCTATTTTCATAGCTACTCCATCTGAGACAACTATTTCTTATGCAAAAATTCATCCTTTGGAAGTGTCCCACCTCTCTTCCCACAACATTGAGCACAGTTAGATGGAACACCTACCCTGAAGTCACCTCAAATTAGGCACAGTGAATACTGCCCAATCTCTTCTTTGTACATTCCTTTCGAAGCATGGAGCAATGTATAGCTCCAGATAGATTCTTGCATTAGGTCCCCAAAGATGCTGAATACCAGGAGCCAGAGGATGCTGGGTTTTCTTCCTATTTCCTTATGGCTGTGGGAGCTGAAATTACTGGTCTGCAGACTAATGTGCCACACTGGAGGCTCTATAAGGCTGTCTGGCTCCCCTTATGGCTCTGTAGGTGTAGAAATGCCTTGAATATTATTCTTATTCACTCCTCTGCGTGCAGGTTGAGGGGAATGAACTGAGTGAGAGAGGATAGATAGCAGGTAAAAATGGCAAACTAGAAGAATAAGGAAAAAGTAAACAAAGGAAGGCATAGAGTAAAAAAACAAGGGGAAAGAGGCAGGATGGAGGAAGTAAAAAAAAGAAGTGAAGAAAAAGAATGAGGGTAGGAGTAGTAAAAATGGAAGTGTGATGCAGAAATAAGGAGGACAGATGGAAGGAGACTGAAGACAGGAGAAAATGGGAATCTGACAGAATACAGGAGAAATGCTTATTATGGGTTAATTTTCTTCCCAGTGGAATAGTCCCGTTAAGAAAAAAGAGTCATCTAACAGACAGCATGTCAGCTTGAAATTACATGCAAAAATTAATATTACGCTGTGTATGGTTTGCTAAATTCCATCCCTGGGGGACATCTTCTGGTGGAAACAAACTTTGGGTTTGTCAGTATAAGGCTTTTTCTTTGAAGGTAAATTGTTCTGTCTTTGTGTCGTGTACCTGGCAGTGGTTCACACGCTGACAAAATCTCACACTGGGGAGAGGTAGAGGTGAGAGGTCTTTCCTCATATCAAGCTTGTATGCTGGGCTGGGAGGGAAGTGGAGAGACAGGGACATAGTGAGAAAATCTGTGCAGATTAAAGAGAAACATCTATAAGGGACTGGTAAGAATAGAAGGAAGGGTATGAGATTGTACAAAAGACATGAGCTGCTGTAATGGAGAAGTATAACCAGTGAGCAGGAGGGGAAAAATGTCCTCTTCCCTTACTATCTTCTCATCAATGAATTCCCTGCTGATGTTTGTAGTTTTACTTCTCTGTTTCTCCTGACATTTCCTCGTGTTCAGCTCCTTCTGTAATTTCCTTTTGCCTCTGCCATCTTCTACAGCCAAGAGCCCTTTTTTCAAACCCTGCACCCTTATGTATCCTTCCTGCCTTTTCACACTCTGCACATAACCAGTGTCTCCCATTCTCCCTTAGTTCCTTTTTCTCACACTTTTCTTTCTTACCCATTTGTGCTCTTTTCCTGGATTTACCTCCATTGTCCAGTTATTAGAGGTTCTTGCTCTGGTGTTCTCCATAGCCAGGGTCTCACCATTACACACACATATTTATTTTATATGTATACACAGATATATATCACGTATAAAAATGTGTTCCAGAATAATGTAATGTATTCATATATTTTAATAATTACTCCAAACAAGAACTAGTTCATCTGTCCTTGGGCACAAGATGAAGCCTGATTGCTGTTCTTGCTGTAGCTGATGAGCTGCCTGCTTTAATGTGAGGATTCAGACCCAGAGACATGATTGCATTTCTCCAGTGCCTTCCCTTAATTCTCCTTTCATGCCCAGAAACTGCCCATGTCTTGGCAGGATGAAGTCATGGTTTGGTTTACTTCAGCACTAGCATCATGTGATAGGACCGCTGAAATACAGCTGCCCCATTCTGATGAATGCAATACCAGTATAAAGGCTGGAAAGTGGATCTGGCAGAATAGGATAGGGCAGCATGAGCTGTCACGATGAACCACACCAGCTTCAGACACCCATGCAGCCCCACTTCTCCCTTACCCACCTCTCTTCATAGTAACTTCTTCATTGCCCTCACACCCAACAGCAGAGAACTCTTCTCTGTACTTTAATTAAGAAATCCTTCTTGCATATGTGCTGAGGGCCTGTGTGTCTTGATGCTTTATGTCTGGAATTATGCTTGTAAAAACTGCATGTAGATAGCTTAATTTGGGGTTGCATTTGCTGTATATAGATACAGATTGTTTCTGGGCATTTAAAAGAAGAGTAAATTACATTTACCCTCACTCCTTGGCCACTTTTGGGAGGGCTTAGTATAGGTGTGAAGCAAGACTATAAATACTGACCCTTTTCAGCTCTGGTTTTCTAAAGAAACGGGGTTTCCATACTAACACTGAGAGAGTGAGAGTTAACTTTCTCTGAGTTAAATTTGAACATCTTTGGAAAAATTGATTGGAGGGACCCCATGTGGAGAAGTGTGTTGCAGGGACCACGCCTTCTTGAACGTCAGAAAATCTGTTTGGGAAAGTTGCCCTGAGATGTGCATCTGCTGTCAACCAGAGTCTGTTAATTCCTCTGGTTATGGGACTGCACATTGAGGCCCTGCTGAGTTCTCTGCTGTGTGGCAGAAGTGGTCTCCCAGCTCCCATGGCTCCTTGTTTCCCACTCACTCTGTCTCAGGTGGTCCATGGTCTCAGTGCCTTTCCAAAGGCAACACTGCTGTGAGGGTACAGACTGAGTCACAAGAGCAGCCGTGCTTCCCACTGTGCTTCTGTCTTGCCCAAAACAAACACAAAAACAATCAAACCTATGTTCTGTTATGATAGAGCATGAAAGGTGAGTTTACCTCAGCCTTAAGACCTAAATCATGGCAGGTTACAGAGGGCAGTCAGCAGATTTTCTGGAATCAGAAAAAATGGAATCCAGAATTGCTGGAATCCAGAAATTTTCTGGCATCAGACAGTTTGCACAGTCAGCAGATTTTCTGGAATCCCACAATGAGACCAGAACTGTGAGGAGCACTGACTTTGCAGGTAGTTTTGTTGCTGAGACTAAGAAATCAGAAGCTTACAGTGTAGCCAGCCAACACTGTGTAGAGAAAACTTTCCATGTTTAGAGTTTGAAAATCTCTTATTTTCAGTTTTTACTTTGCTGTCCATGTTTGGACAAACTTCTTACCATGTTTGTTTTGGCCATTGACTCCACATTTGGATTCTCCTGGTCATATCAAATTCCTTGATGTATTAAAATTATCATCAGGAGGCCAGGGACATCTATAAGCCAGCTTTTTAATAATTGTGGGTATAGGCTGTCTGGCCTGCAGAAGCTATTTCTGGTCTGAAACATGTTCATCATATACTAATGGAATTCATTGTTGCCAACTCAGCACAGGTATATTAAATAACCCTGGTTATGGTTGTAAGACATTTTCCTACCTTGGCATTAGCAATTTTGCCTTTTTTATACTACTCTCACACCTTAACTACTCTCACACCTTCGCTTTTCTTCAGATTTCCTTTGTTCTTGGAGTATTTTCAGACACCTGCATTTTGTCATTGTTAACTCTGTCAGCCAGGCACTTTCCCCTAACGCATTCAGCTTCCCTTATTAGTTACTTACACCCAAAACTTTCATTGAAGTTGACTGCTACCTGCAACTGCTGCCTTACACTTTGCCATATGTGGCTTTTATTTCTAATTACTGCTTTATTTGCTATCAAATCAAGCATTGTTTTCCTCTCTGAGGCTGTAAGCTTTCTTGACTGTGAGACTAGCATTTTGACTAGTGGATTAACTCTTCTTGAATAAAGCACTTCCACCTTTCAGTCATGTTACCTGTCTAATTTCTAGTCCCTCTCAGTTTCACTCAACTTCTCTTCAAATACCTTCTCTTGAAGTCTTGAGAGGTTTTGTAGGACTATCTCTCTATTTTGTATGCATGTGGGTAGGTATATGCATTACTAGTAGGTGCTGACCTTTTGTTGCATTTATTGATTGTAATCTGGCCATGATAGCAGGTTTCCAGGCAACTGTCATTTCTCAGTCCAATGATTAATTTATCTTCTTCTCATTGGGAGAAGAGAGGGAAATATAATCTCTTAATTTAACTTTTTGTCACCGTTTCTTGTTTTCATGCTTTTTTCCCTTCTGGGATGAGATCTGTTCTTCTGAATATAGACCCTCTCAGTCTTTTTTTTTTTTTTTATTCATCAGTGTTTCCAAACCTCTAACCATTGCCCTTTCTGGAATTAATCCCCCTGATTTGTTCCTCCAGATATACCCTTCAATTTTTTTTTTTCCCAATAAATTTTTCCCTGTTCATGGATGACATATATGGATTACTATAATGAAATTATATTTCAAGTATTCTTCTTTGCTCTTTTCTTCATACATAATTATTATTATGATAATAACTTGTCCTGAATGCTGGTTTTGCTGAACACTGATCTGTCAATGGAGTTCATAGTTTAGAAGCCAGTAATGTGTGTAATAAATTAAAATTCTTCCTTTTGGTACCTCACATTTTCCAGCAGAGTTTCATTTGTTGTCTTTGTGCTCATCCGCTATCTTCCCCCTGTTCAGCTGGAAGCCTTTATCACCTTCTTCATTCTAGATTATTGTTATTATTCTAAGCAAAATTATTTGGAGATTTAATCACCTCCCTTTTCTCTCCTTTTCATAGATCACCACTAAACAAGTTTATGTAAAGTACTAAACAAATATCAAAAATCTCAGATCTTTTGCTGTGAAATATATCACGCTAATTTGAAGACAGAAAAGAAAATCTTTGAGATCCTGGAGTGTATTTTGGAGCAATGTAAACTGTTTTAAAATTTGGAGTTAGGAACCATTCTGCTAGCATCTTGTTGACCGGCTGGGTCGTGCTGAAATCTCCTTCTCAGCCACTAAAAACCTCTCTTCTTCACTTCTTTTTCTCTTTGAGACATGTCCTCCTTTCTCCTAACAGTTAATTTCAGAGGAGCTTTGATAACAATGAGATAAACAGTGTCAGATCAACCAAGAGCACTTTCCTCTTAATAAACTGAATAGACATTCTCATAGGAGGTCATCAAACATTGATTTGTCATTATATACAATATGGACCAAATTCAGCCTTCTGTTACCTGACTTCAGCAAAGTCATAATAAGATAATGGGAGTAGAATTTAGCTAAAGATGCAGTTTTATTTTCACGTGTGGCTGCCTTCAGCTGTGACGAGTAAGGAGCCTGCTTGAAAGAGTCCTGACTATCTGTGGTATCGAGGACTCTTCCCTCCCCTCCCCTTCCCACTGTGGCTGCAGTGATCAGCTAAGTGGTGCTAGAGTGATAGATGTCATCCTTTGCCGGGAGGCTGGATTGTCATTCAGACAGGAAAGCACTTGCTGCTTGTCTTCATTCTTTCCTTGCTTGGATTTATGTGGGCAATTGTCAGCAGGACACTTTTTGGATCTGAAATTGGGTCTGCGGAGGGCTTTCTCTTCTGAAAGCCGTGGCATGTATTCAGTCAATCACTGTTACAAACAAAGGACATCTCTATAAACTAGGCCTAACAGCTCAGTAGTACTGGCATTAAAAGGAACTTTTTAAAGTGTTTAATTTGGGAGGAGCGAGCTGTTGCTAGGAATGAAGCCTGCATGCAAATAAATAGTCTGTGGAGTATCACAGTTGTTCACTCCCCAAACAGGATGGAGGAAGATAAGGAAAGGAAAATGGTAAAAGTACCCCTGGCAGATTTCTGCCAGCTTTCAATTGCAGTCAGGCAGTAAGTCCATGCACGCATCAGTTCTGATGAGCTGATAAACAAATCTATCAAATTTGCCAAGTCTGTGGGAATCCCGGGCTGTTTAATAGTAGATGGAGGTAGGGGTTACAGCAGGATGGAATTTACTATAGCTGGGAGCTGAAATACAATAATAATATGGTAATAAATATGTCTCTGCTCCAGCAGAGAGAGCAGAACTACTGGGGCTGCATGAAATTTGGATATAAAAGGGGCATCAGTGGGACACCTGGAGGATATTTAGCATAAGGCAGTAGGAGATGTGCAGGAGCTTAGGAGATGTGGCTAATGGAGAAGGTTGCAGTCTGTGAAGCACAGTACTCTGAAACTCGGGTCATACATTATATTTAAAATGAAAATGATAGGCATTTTGGACAATGTCATAATTTCATCATGGTGTTTAGTAGCTGGATGAAATATTTGGCCTCTCTGTGGAGTAATACCCTCTTTAATTTACTATCTGGTGAACATGCAAGCATGTACACGTGTTGTACAAGCCTCTCATTTTGCTTTCAAGGGGAATTAGTTTTGAGTCAGGGACATTTTAGGTGATGTTGTATCACCTTCACATTTGTGTAAGAAGTGCTTTAAATTATGACTTGTCTATGCCCTCAGTCTGTGTACTCTGTGGCAAAATCTGAACTGACATGTTTATGTGTCTAGGAACTAAAATCACTCTACAGAGGCCAATGTGAGGGTCTTCAATTCAAGAGTGTTTGGCACCAAAGTTGTTTTGACCTTCTCTCTAAATACTCATTAAGTTAAACACAGGCATAAACAGCTGAGGAAAGAGGTGACATGAACGTTCAATGCTTGGTAAGTCTGACAGGAAGGATCAGCAGCAGCTCCTGCATGCACAGAATTGCAGAGACAATTTCACTGATAGCAACAAACTCATGGTGACGACTTGGGTGAGAAGACAGAGAAAGAGAGGAACAGACAGCATGACATTTCAATTACCTCCGAGTTGAAGAAAAAAAAAAAAAAAAAGAAAAAAAAAAAAGGAGAGATGGAAAAGGATAGGGAAAACAAATACAAAGCAAAACAAAAAAAGTCCCCAGGAGCTCTGTGGCATTAATCTAACCTTCAGCATGACTGAAAACTGCACAGGCAGGTGAGCAGAATTATTGATGTTTGAAGTAATTACTTCAGCAGGCGCTGCTATCAAAATTCATAGTGATTGATTTCCCACTAGTCAGCTTATCTCTCTGAGAACAAGTTCACTGGAAAGCAGCTTATAACCCCTTCCTAATAAGCCATGGCACATCACTGGAAAAAATGGCGTCAGGCTCCTTTTATTTTGCATTCACTGCTGTTAAAGGTTGGATCATTCAAAATTTCAAGACACCAGGCTGTTTTCTTCTCCAGACAGCCTGGGAATAGTAATCTGTGCTCCCCAAGCAACCCACCCTTGTTCTCCTAGGTGCAATGTGAACTAAAGGAGGTTTTTTAGATTGATTTCTTTCAGTAACATAAAGGAAAAGTCGTATCTGAACACATATGCAGTACATAACTTTATTTTTAAAGGTGAATCTCAAATATGAAATATTTTTTGTAGGCTGACTGAGAGCTGGTTAAATCAGGACACTGGGGTGTATCATTGAGGTATCTACCTTTAGATCACAATGATGAGGTTGCTGTTTGCACTCTGAGCATCATCAGCTTAAATCCCTGTTCTCTCAAGCTGTGGATCCAAGTCTGAATCTGTGTCCAAGTCTTTTGGATCAGTTTGGGTGAAGATACGGTCTCTGCTGGGGCTGTCTTCAAAAGAAGACCTGGAATACACAGTCTGTGTCATCACAATTAGCATCAGCAAAGGACCCCAATGTTGTGATGAAAATGTGATTAACAACCTCTCATGTCACAGATATTGCAAGTAATGTTAGGTAACAAGGAATTACTATCCATGACATTGCAATAAATATTCAGATGAATGCAGACTCCATACCACCTCTGGACACTGGCAAATGACTTACAGAAAAGGCCTGTCAATCCAGAGTGGGAAGGGACCTTTTTTTCCCCTCATTCAGTTTTTAAAATGCCATTGGCCAGAAGGGACAGCATCAAAGACATAGAGTTCTAGTATTTGTTTAGTATCTAGAAGATCTTGGGATTTTACCTTTGCTTCTCCTACAGACTCTTTTGGTTGGCAGTCCTCTACTCCTGCAGATCAAAGTACAGGAAAGAATTAAATGAGACACAAGTGCAAAGAGGTTGAACTATCAGTCTCCTGGATTTTCATTAGTCTTTGTTAGGGGGCACATCATCTGAAAGGGTTTTTCCATTTCCTTTTGGCTTTTTCCCTGTGCACAGAGAACCAGAGCATTTCCTTGCACTATTTGTTTCACTCTGCCATCTGGCAGGGTGCGCACACATAGGAGGCAAACGGTGCTATTTGCCAGGACACAAAAGGATTATTTTCTGGGTCAGTTTTACTGAGGAAAAGAGGGAGAAAAAGAGGGTGCTGGAAAACCATTTTATACAATTGGCAGGAACAGAAGCTGAGTGAAATAATTTCATAGGGCATAGGTGAGCTGCTCCTTCCAGGACCCAGCAGCTGTCTGCTTAGAAGGTATGCATGAGAAGGAGACATGAAGGTAGGAGGCCAGTTAGAACCTGAACTTTGGTGAATAATTTAAATGAGAACTTTTTTTTTGAGTTTTGGGAAGATTTGGGCTAGTTTTTCTTTTTGTATTGGCCCATTTAATGAACACTTGTGTTTCCTGGTCTTTGTTGGCTAATACATACTCAACAGGTGTGGGTGGCTGACTCCCTGTGGGTAAATCTTTTCCCCTGACGTGCTTGTGGGTTCCCAGTCTGGAGCCTGCTGTTTGCACCAGTGAAGACTGTCAGGGTGACACTGCAGCTTCATCACGCTTCCAGAGGTATGTGGTGTCCCACAGTACCCTGTTACAAAACATCAGCACTTCTACACCTCCACTGTACGTACGTTCAGCACTAATCTTGCACCCTTCTCTGTGCCACACTTTGGGGCATAGCTCGGCTGGACTTGGTGCAGAGGGACCTGGATGGGCCTCTGCCCATCTTCCTAATGCTGAGGCAGCTGCTTGACTCCAGCCATTAGGAAGGGCTGCTGGTGGGTCTTCCTTCTCCTACCCATGAAAAATCAGTACTGCTGCATGCCTGAGGTCTCTTTGAGCTATAAGAACCTTAGGAACTTTTGATATGTGCCACTACACACACATCTGCTCTTCTGTGGGCTTCGTACCATGGTCTGCAAACCAATATGGCCACCCTGGTTTCTGGCCCACTTCCCCAATAGGCGTCTGTGCTCTTTTTATCCCTCTGGGTTTCCAGTGCAGCAGACTACAGCAGAGACCCTTCTGGCTTGCAGCATGGTGCTTCTATTTCAGTGCTTGTCTCCCTGGTCAGTGTACAGTGATCCTCATGGTCCATGGGAGCCTGGCAAGGGTGGGGGAGCAGATGGTCACAGTAATACAATGAGGTGATGTGAAAACTGCCTCTGACAGGGGCACCTTTGTGTCAGATGCACAGAGATAGCTGCACCTCGCCACAGCTAACGAGGAGGCTAGATGATGGTTTCCCTAGCAGGAACCTCTCCCATTAATCCCTTCCCCCAAACCTTCTACATCTGGCCCAAGTGTTTGTATCTCTTCCCACCTGTGTCTCTGAGCGGGTGCGGCGGCAGCTCGGGTCTCCGCTCCCCGCTGAGTCAGGAGGCGAAGCGCAGAATGCAGACCGGATGGTTCCCCCGTGGGGCTGGAAAGCCTCTCTCTGTCTGCAATTGTTTCTGACGTTTCACCTGTCACGTCCTGAGCTGTTTCTGGGGAGTGATAAAATGTTCAGATCTCTGACTGTGTATCCAGTACTTTGCGTTCCCTGTTGACAAGAGATCAAAGATGTCAGAACTCTAGAAAAGACAAAAAAATGAGAGATTGAAAAGCAAAATATATTTTAAAAGGAGAGGGAGAGGAAAAAAAAAAAAAAAGACATGGAGATGGAGAAGAAAGTCAAGCAGAAATAGGAAAAATTGCCTAGAGGCAGGTGGACAGATGTCTAGCAAAACGGACAGACAACTGTGGCAGAAAGACATCATGCTCCTTGCTGTTCTTGGGCTGTAATTATCAGCTATTTAGATAGGAAGCCCAGGCAACCCTGTTATTATCAGTATTCAGCACCTCTGAGGTGAAGCCCAAAGCAATTAATGCCCTTTGAGAAGTGGGGACTAATTACAATGAGCACTGATTTTAAGCAGAGAGTTTGTGGGGAGGGATGGATTAGGATTTTCTCATTTTACAAGGCAGGGGAGGGGAAATTTGCCGTAGAGGAGTTCCCCACAGATGAGTGAAAGAGGTATCAACTCCAGCAGAGAAGCTTCAAGCAGGGAGTGACTGCTGATGACACCTTCTCTAAAAGCAGCCCCTTTTCTTTAGAAGAGAAATTGCTGTCTGAACTAAGAAAGTTCCTCTGAGAAAGCAGAAGCACTCAGAAGTACATATCCAAGAGAGCAGGGAAAATCCCATGTGGTCTCTGAGGTGAAGGAGCATCACACTCCTGAGTTATTGTTTTTTTGTGTGTCTGGCTTAATGTAGCATCCGTAAAGGAGACAAGCCTGTAAGATGGGGGGAAGGAGGGAAGTGCACTTTCCTAGGTGTAGGGCTGAAGTTCAGGAGCAGGGCTCCCTCCTCCCAAGTATTCCTTTAACTGGAATTACCATCTGGTAAACCATCCTCCTGCTGATCTGGTCCTGTTGTGATAGAGAGCACTTGGCATGGCATTACAAGATTACGGCCACTTAGATTTTCAGGGAGATACAGAAGAGTATCCCAAAGGAAACCTTTCAAAGAAACTTCTGAAAGACTGTATAATCTGCAGTCTCAGATTTCAGCATTAATAGCTAGATGTGCACAGTTGCTATATACACATACATATGGATACAGATCTAGCAGGAGAGTACCTCATCTGCCCTTACTACTACTGCACAGCTACCCATGATGTGCTGCATCCTGGCTTGTGTGATGGCTCAACAGCTGGTGATAGATGCTCCTGAGTTAGAAGCCTTTTACAAAACATGAAATCCCAAGCACAGAGAAGTCTGTCTGTCAAGGCAGCCCAAAACTCAGATTTCCTTCTGGCACTAAGCAGCCACCCAGTGTCCTTTGGTTCAGAAAATGAAGTGTAAGCAACTGAGAGGAGAACTTGGTGGTGTTATTACGTTGGGATACTTTCCTCTAGCTCTCAAGCATGACTGGGGGTGAACATCAGAGCCAGCAGTTTATTACTCAGTATACACAAACTAATGGTGTATTTTGTGTTTCTAATTAGCCCCTCAAGCACAAGACAGAACCCGCTTGGAAAACTCAAGCTTGTGAATTGCTTCTTTGCTGTGAAGCCTCTTCCGATAGTGAGGAGGAAAGTGTTTTAAAGAAGCCACCTGTATGAAATGGCTGTTAATCCTCCTTAAAAAACCCACATTTTTTTTTTTGTTACAATCTCCTGGAAAACACCATCCTTTATATTTGTCGCTGTGTTTTTCATATAAACTTGTTCTTTGAAATGCTAGAGTACAGAAACAGCTAGAATGCAGCAACAGTGGCAGGAGAGAAAGAAAAGAGCCAAGAAAGAAAATCTATTTCCCTGAAATCTGAAAAGATCAAGGAGTGAGCTGGTGGCCACAGCTGTGGTGAGAGTGGCTCTTCCATCCTATGGCAGCAAAGCTGTGCAGAGAGAGGCCTGGTGGTAGCTGATGCTGTGGGAGAAAAAAAGCAGCAAGGAAAATATTTCTTTTACCAATGCAAGCTTCACAAGTCTTTCCACTGTCTCAAGTGAAGCAGCCGTGCCCAGGGGGCCCTGTTCTGGTTTGGAGAAGCCTTCACTAGGTTCAAGAACTGGGTAATGTGCAGCCACTGCATAGCTAACCATGGTTAGCTATAAATGGTTACTAACCTTATTAAATGAATGGTGTGACTAACACTTACTGAGTGGGGCCTGAAGGGAACACCCACATGTTGAAACAGGGTAATTCAGGGCAGTGTTTGAGTTCTGTGACCCACTTATTTATTTGTTCAACCTCCAGCTTTTCTCTATAGTAGTCCCAAAGTGGAGCTCTAAGACTGATTCAGTTTCATTTTAGATTTAGCAACATTAATAAGAACCAAGCAAACTCTGGAGCAATAGAGGCACCATGTTGCTTATATCACTGGCCGGGACCAGAGCTGCACTCAGTTCTGTGGAGCCACTTGTCAGAAATCTTTAGAGGTTTTGCTTCCCAAAAACTTTTGCTGTTGGAGATCCTTGAAAATGGAGTGTTTTCCCATCCTGTTTTAATTTTTGTTGTTGTTGGTTTATTACATCCCTTGCTTTTCTTCAGATATTTTGAACACAGCTAGAAATTCATAGGGCCTGATTGCTTATTTTCTGTTTTACTTTAGATCTTGGCATGACATCAGTGATTTATTAGATCCATTCTCTTACCTAACCAGTGCAACAGCTCAGTGTGTTTGCTTGGGACTATTCCTCCAGTAAATGGAGTCCTGTGCTGCACAGCAGTTACATATGAGTGTTTTATTTCTTCTTTTGAAACACTTGATTTAGACACTTTTGAGGAAAATGGCATGGCAAGGTGACAATTGGCTTTTTTTCTGATAGAATAGTTTCTGTAATCGTTACGTTGAATTTCAGTTTGCCAATGAGAGAACTTTTTTTAAAAATACACGTTTGCATGTCAGAGGACTCTATATAAGTCATTCTAAATGTGATGTCCTCTAGATGCCTCACCAGACTTTCAGAAACAAAGCTGAGGCTGTCCTGGGTTAATCCCATGCAGCTTTGTGTTTAGACTGCTACGTGAGGACATGGGATTTGGGAAGTTTATTGAGTACTTGGGAATACTTGTGTGGTACAGACATAATAAATCAAGCTGGTAGATTGTATCACTTCTGTCAACTTTGCCTTGATTTCCAGAGCTTTTGCTGTTTTAGGGCCCCACAGCAATAAAATTTGAAATCCTGCAGAATTTACCTAGTTTGGGATTTGATACAAAACTCTTCCTATGTACACTTAAAAGCTTAATGCTATCTTGTGGACAGACAGATTAAAGCATTTCTTATCAGTGCAACAAAATGGAGGCAAACATGTTGTATCACTGTAAAAATAATAATTTTTTTTTAATGTAAAAAAATTTTAAAAAGGAAGGAAGTACTTGGAGAAAGCTCTTTTGCTGTTAGGGCCTTGGAGATTTTTAGAAAATTAGACTCAGAGCAGAAATAGCAGGTGCCTTTGTCTAATCTCTGGTAAATAAGGAAGAGCATGTGGGTGAGAAGATCGGATTTGCTTAGAAAGAAAAGTAACCACTTTTCCCCAAATTCTGCTAAGCGCTTTAAAAATAATAATTTTGAGGGGCAAAAAAAGATTTTATCTTTATTCAGCTGGGTGGATAATGATTTTAGATGCAGACTCTGCTGGCTGTTTGACATAATTTTTGCTCCAGCCTGCCCTGCTCTAGCTTTGTTTGGAGGGAGAGCATGGAAGCTCCCAGTAGCATCACTCGGAGCCCTGCTCTGCTCCTCATCAGCTCCCTCCCTTCCTCCTCCCTTCACATCCTTCCCTCTCCCTCTGTTTCTTTGTGCTGCATGTTCCCTCTTCAAAAAGTAATTTCATGGCTCATGCACTTAAGATTCCATCAGAAAGTCGAGTCTTTGATCAGGCAGACAGACGCCCTGCTGGGATTTCATTGGCAAATCACAATTCCCTTAATTAAGACTATGTGTCTTTATATCACTAAACTGATTCCAGCTGGGTCCCTGCTCGTTTTACATTCAGATTTACCTAGACTGTGGATTCTCACCCCCTGCAACTCCAGAGGAACAAAAATAATTTAAAGACTTCCATTCCCAGCTTTTGCCCCGATTGCTCCTCCCCACTGGTGCAGTGGTTGCTGTGGGCTGGGAACTGAATCTCTCCCTCAATCTTGTTTGCACTCTCCACCAAATTGGGAGGTACAGTCATGCAAGGGATTTGCTCTGCTTCTCTCTAGCACTTAAAAGCTGTGAATCAGTAGTACAAAGGGGATAGAACTCTCCTGCTGTATTTTTTTTCTGTTTTCAGAAGCCAGGTTTTTACTGAGATTGAAGAAGATGCTGAAATTCAGCATAGTTTTCTCCTTATTCCCAGCTTTCTTTAGCTGTCGATTAAAGATGCAGCAGGTTAAGAGTGCTGGCTTATGATAATCACAGGTCCTGTGTGGGAGGGACTGTGGTGACATTTCTGCTGTGCTGGGTTTCGCTTGTTGTATTAGTCATGCCAAGGCAAACATTTCTCCAGAGACAAAATACAAAAGCAATGAGTCCCGACTTTAAAGCGTGTGGTCTGCTCTGGCCAAGGAGATAACGCTCTGGGGAGACTTTCAGCAGGCAGTGTTGTTTTGCCTTCAGTCATCTGCATTTTTTCTTTCTCCTCTTTAATTTCCTCATCTTCTCTGAGCAGTGCCCTGAAACCTTCTCCAGAGAGAGGAAACTTCCCTAGCAACCTGCTAACAGCACTAATTACAGGGATAGCAAATCTTTAAGATGGCTGCCATGAGGTAGCAAACAGCCTCTGACCTGAGAGCCAACCTTTTACCCTCTGGCAACGCCTGTGTGGGGAAGCCAAAAGAAATTCAGGAATGGGGCTTCCCAGCACCCCAACCCCACTGATATGGATGAATTTTCAGTGAGCCAGAGAGAGGGACTTCTAGAGCCATCCTCTGGAGCGAATCCTCCAGGCATTTTTAAAATCATCTGCGGGGAGATGGCAGGGACTAACAAACATGCCCACGGTTTGAGAGATATTCCTGTAAATATAATTGCAGGCAGATTCTGCCCTACTTGTGGTCCATGGCTGTCCCTGTGTGGGGCCCAGGTGATCCCACCCACAGGCTCTGAGCATCCCATCAAGTGACAGCACTGTGGCTGGGAAACCGGGGTGCTGGCTGAGTGGCAGAGGATAGAACTACAGCACATGGGAGGCTGTTGGCTGCTTATGCAGCCATGCTTAAAATTCAGCAATAAGAAACAAGAAGGGCAGCTCTAATGGCTAGAAAACCCTGACTCAGCATTTCTGGAAGCTGAGCTGCCTGCTTAATAAGTGAATCCAAAGTCTTGACTCAGGACACATCTCCTTCCGCTGACGGATTTGTCTTCAGCTTTATCATAGAGAATTCTTTGGTTGAAAATACCTACTGAGTGATGTGCCAACAGAGCTTCAAATCCTGTCTCAGGAATGTAGTGATGTAACTGGGCCATAGTACAGCTTGGCTTTAAAGGGTCTTCATTTTAAGAGTCTGGTGTATTTCCAGCTGTTCGTTGCAGAAAGAAGAGTTTTGGTTCAGTCAAGCAGGGTACAGCCTGAACTAAACCTTAGTTAGCTCTTTACCTACTAATAAAAGCATTAGCTGAAAACCCTAACAGGACTTTACACTTAGATAAGTCTTTGATTTGAGGATTCCAAGGCTCTTTCTAATAAGAATTGCTGATTATGGTTCCATGGTAAGACCAAAAGATCAAAAGGGGTACAGGATCTCTATTTTGTCTGAGACACAGAACAACTGATACCAAATATACAAAATGTACATTTTGTGACTAGAAAATAAATTTTATGAGACTCCATAAAAACTTGATAATTCATATTTTCATTAAAATTAATTTAAAATGTCATTCTTATAGAATGATAACATCTGTGTTTCTCTTGCCCCAAATCGTCTTAATGGAATGATAGAGATGCATCAAACTCACATGTAGTTAATGTTAATTGAAATTTTGTTCATAGGCTCTACATAAAGAAATTAAGATGTAATTAAGCAAAGCTGTCAATGATTGCTGTGTCTGGATGTTGTGGTTATTGGGATCTGTGCCAGACTCAGGTCACTTGGAGGTGCAGACAGAGGAGCCCAAGCTCCTTTGCAGTATCTTTTCTGTACTTCTCTGAACACAGTGGGATGATGGACTGCAGGAACTCAGTGGCACTGGGGATGTCCCTCCCTGTAGGAAGAGGTCTCAGTTGGCAGGGCTGTGCCAGGACCCATAAACCCACTGTGGATGGAGCACAGCTGCTGGGTGAATGGAGCCTGGAGCAGAGACACTGAGACTCAGCTGAGCATTCTCTGCACCCTTTGCTATAGTGATGGGCTCATTTTCAGAGCCCTTAGACAAAAGTGTTGATCAAAAGTGAAAAGCCAGAGCCACTAACATGCTTCAGATGTGTGACACCACAGCCATACAGCGAACACTTCCTAAAAAGGTTAAATTAGGAATAGTCATGTAAAGCTGGTACTTCGGGTTATCAAACCAGTAGAAATACCAGATTCTCTTTGGCTTTCTATACAGCTTGCTATGTGTGATTAATAAATAAATAAATAATTAAAACAAGCACAGAAAGCAGAAATCCAGGCTATACATAGCTGAGTTCATGTTTAAGAGACAACAACTACTTTAAGGTAAGAAATGCAGAGATAAAGCACCGAAGCTCTCTGCAGCGATGAAGAGATACCACAAAGTGAGGAAGTAGAAAATCAATGACATTGCATTTTACCAACAATTAAAATCTCATCTGGGACCATAAAGACTGGTGTCACTCTTGTCCACACTGAATTGTAATCATTGTATCTGGCCACTGACTTTCCTAATATTTTCTTTTGACCTGATAAGGAATCTGATACCTGACTAGTGCTTTTCAGATGTCTTAAAAGTCAGTGGGAGGGTGCTAAGATGTGTTAACACAGAGAGAGAGAAAGGAGATGGTAGCAAATGATAGGGGAACATTAGAAAGGGAAGAGAGGTGTGTGTAAGGGAAGGAGGAGCAAAAGATGATTAAAAAACAGAGTACTAATAAGGCAGAGCAGAGAAGAGCTGGTGAGAAAAGGAGGGGATTTGCACCAGACATGGGTGTAGAGGGACAGATAGGAGCAAAGGCAAGGAGAATGTTGGATAGGACAGGCTGGCAGCTATAAGGGTGGTATATTTCCTTAAAATACAGATATCTGCATACTTTGGACATGCATCTCTGCTCTCTCTAGGTGGGCAGACCTCAGCTGAAGAAAAGGAGGCTGGGACCCTGGATCTTGATAAAATGCCTCCCATCTTTAGGTGACTGCATTTGGCAGTATAGGTTCTTTTAAGAGACATATCACTGTTGTCTGAGGCATAGATGTCTGCCTTCTGCTTTACTGCTAATAACTAAAGGAAAAGGGGAGGTGAATCATGCCTGTAACCTGGTGGAGGGCAGCAGAAGTGAAGCCTGGCCCCAGTCTGTATCACTTTCTAATACAATGTGAGCTCTTCTGGATTGCTCTTTTTGCACTACAAAATCAGGAAAAAAGCTCTCCTTTCCCAATCAAAAGGTGCTTTTTCTATCTATCACAAATGTATTTACTGTATCAGTCTCCTGCTCTGTACTTGTTAGCGTAGAGACAAACACATAACCACTCGGGAGAGGTTATATGTGGTGCTTTATTTGAGGCCCCAGGAACCAGGGGTACACACCCAAATCTGATTCCCAAAAACCATACAGTGCGGCCGTAATTTATCCCTGAAAATTTCACAGTCTAATTACATATTCAACAGGTTACAACATTTCTTAATACATATTCATGTGTAGATTACTTCATCGATGGATTACGGCATCAGTCCCTTTGCGCTTGCGTGGTTCCCTCTGGTGGTCGTTAGGTGGTCGTCAGGATGAAGTAAATAGTCTTCCTCTGATGAAGTAAATAGTCTTCCTTACTGTGCCCTTTTCACCTCTTTCTCTTGGATAATGTCCATCTGGTGTTGGGCAACTTCCAAGGTGATTAACGTGAATTTTACTGCCAACTTTCTCTTATCTCTACTTAGCTCACTCTGGTATGCACAGTCCCATCCTTATCTTGCTACCTAACGAGGTACCAATAAATCTTGAATACATGGTTTTCTATACCATTCTTTACAAGGTAAAACTTTTACATGTTTCCACATTTCTATTTCTACCTCTAATTCTAAAATAATCAATCCTAAAATAATCAGATTTGGAATATATTTCTTTTACTTTCTTTCTATCCCAACATACTGGGCTGAAGCCTGTGTTTTGATATGCAAACACAGCCTGCAATCTTTTCATTACCTTTCGATATTTCGTACTGCATGATGAGATCAAAGAAGTTAACTGCATTAGGAATCTCCTAACCACAGCTTTTTGGGAATGTGTGACTGTTAGCAATACACAGTAGGCCTGTCCCTCCATTTGTTGGTCCCTCCTTCACATATGTACCCATCACAGCTTCAAACACTGCATCAGACCTGGAGAGACCCATTAGGAAGTGAGCAAGCCAGCCAATACAGGCAAACTGAAAAGCTTCTAAAAACTGAGAAAATGTGCTACAAGAATTTCAGATCTCAAATCAATTGAATCACTCGTGGCTAGGCACGGAAATGTAACCATATGTCATCTCAGAAGCAAAATATTTGAGAATTAATTCTGTTTTACTCTCCTGTCAAAGCTTGGATTCCAAGTTTAGCCTTCTCATTCTTGCCAGTGATATTATTAGCCTTCTGCCACCACTCAGGTGCTGCAGTGGTGGACAGAGCTGTTGAAATAAAAGGTTTTCTGGATGGAAAGGCAAAATTAATAAAAGAGCATGGTAGAAAGGCTGCAGGTGGCTTTTAGAAGTTTTTGAGCTAAAATGAACAACAGTTTATTTTGGAGCACCCAAGAGAATTTTGGCTGAAATGGGATACTTTGATTGTCTTAACATTTTTTAAATCCTTTTTTTTTTTTTTTCAAATGTAAAATACAATTTTTTAAAATGCTGTTTGAAATGAAAAGTCAGAAGTTTTATTACATATGGAACATTTTGATTTTTTTACATATCAACATTTTTAAATGTCCCTCTTTTGGAACTTCTCAAAAACGGTAAAAACCAAAAAAGCAGAACTGAGCAGATAACTGCACAGACACTTTGTTACACTGCTTTTGGGGTGCTCTGCTGCCAAGGAACCACAGGGGCTGGCTACCCCTTGGGGAACAAAGCAGTCAGGCAGGCCCATGGGAGCCAGGCAAGTCTGATGGCCAACTGGCTTAGGGACAGGGTCTGGACTGAGGTTTGATGTGTTCCTGGCCAGAGCTGGGCCTAGCTGGGGTGTATATATAGACCATATAGATTTAAACCTTTTCTTCCCCTAATTCTTAAAGAACTTTTTGTTGTGACAGGCAGGAGATGGTGAACCTGGCCAAATGGAGAATTGGGAGAATTGGGCCTGACTTGCATGCTACCATTTTGGGGCCACTGATGCTGAGTCCTGCATCAGTGAGAGCAGCCTCAAAACTGCTTGGGTACTGGTAAAGGGGGAATGGACCACCTAAGCACATATGTGTGTGTCTCCACATGCAGCACCACAGCACACGGGCAGTGTAAGGAAAAAGTCAAGGTTTAGAATCACCAAAGAGATTTGGTTGGAGGGTCCAGCCCCCATTCATGGGCAGGGACACCTTCCTCATGACTGAGTTGCTCAAAGCCTCATCTGACATAGCCTTGAACTCTTCCAGGGAGGGGGTATCCACAACTTCCCTAAACAATCAGTTCCAGTGTCTCACCACCCTCACACTAAAGAATTTCTTCCTAATGGCTAACCTAAATCTCCCCTCTTCCAGCTTAAAGCCTCACCCTAACACTATATGTCCCTATAAAAAGTCCCTCCCCAACTTTCCCATATGCCCCCTTTGGGTACTGGAAATCTTCTACACAGTCTCCCAGAGCCTTCTTTTCTCCAGGCTGAACAACCCCAACTCTTTCAGCCTTTCTTCATAGGAGAGGTGCACCAGCCCTCTTGATCATATTTATGGCCCTCCTTTGGACTCACTCTGAGAGCTCCCATCTCCTTCCTGTGTTGGGGGCTCCAGGACTGGATGCAGTACTCCAGGTGGGGTCTCAAGAGAGCAGAGTAGTGAGGGAGAATCACCTCCCATGGCCTACTTACTGGCCACACTTCAAAGTGTTTGTCAGTCAGTTTCCAGCTCGCATAAAACCAGCTTTAATCTATATCAGTATCACAGGCTCAGCCTTCAGGGTGAATGCATAAAGCCATGTAGTATGGTCACTTTCAAGTGCATCCACCAGACTGTCATCCACTGAAAGAAACAGGATAGCTGCACCTTCCCCAAAGAAAAGTCTCTTGGGTAGAGAGGTTACAATGTCCTGTGTCCTATGTAGGTATTTCTAGATTTGGAAGCTTACTAAAATCTCTTCTAGGGCATTGAAATAAAGCCATTATTGAACACTTAGCTATCTGATCCTTTCAATATGCTTGTGAGCAATTAAGTTTTATAGGATCTCACTGGAATTGCTTTAGATTTCCACTAAGTCAAGGGTCTGGCTAAGTACAGGCATATTCCTGTTTTCTTAGTAAAACTAGAGAGTCTGTTTCATGGTCATTTCTTCTAGATTATTTTGTGGATTTTATAGAACTGCTGTTGAAAGTGATATTTATTATGGTTGTGCATAAGTACCTAACGTGAACACACATATATTAATGTCCCATTCAGGTTGCAAAACATTTACAACTGTGATTTCTTTCCTTAACTTTCTTTTTGCATATCTCCAGACTGATAGGCAGCCTGCTTCTGGCTGACTGAGGAGGTAGGTAGGGTAAATTCAGAGAGCACCCTTTGCCCTCAGGCATCTGTGCTGCTTGCAGGCTTCAGAGACTGTGCACAGGGACCTCAGTTTCTGGGCTGGTAACTGTGTGACAGTGACAATAATCCACAGTTTGGGATGGGAAAAATACATAGGATGAAGGCATGTCATCAGGGTTTATTTAGTTTAGGTCATCTTCTGGTCTTGTAGAAAGTATCGTGGTATTCCCAGGAATTAGGGCCCTTCTATCCTGTTTACCATCCAATTACCAGTCCCTTCAGAGACCTCAAGCCACATCTCATGGCCTCACATCACTCTGTCAGAGCCTGGAGCTATGGGCAGAGTGCTGCCTGCAGGGCTGGGTTGCATTAGTGGCACTCACTCTTTTCCCTAGCAAAGATTGAGGGGTGCTTTCCATGAAAAGGTAACAGCTCCTGTGGGAGCCAATAGAGCTGCAAGACTTTTCAGCCTTCTCCCCTGCCAGTCAGTGCACAGAGGCTGTTTGACTGGCCTGCTCCCACTGACGTGTGGTCAGTTCTCAGAAAATCCCCCACAGATGCACAGGTTTGGTGTAGGCTTTTGTAATGATCTTGGCAGCAGGAGCGCTAACACTTGCCGTAGAAAAATTTGCCTCTCACTGGTGCTTCCACTGTTGCTGCCATCAAGGCAGCCAGTACAAGGATAAGTTTTTCCTGAAAAAGTGCAAATAGCAGCAGCACAGCTCCTTAGAAACTTGGAAAGGTAGAGAAACTCCCCTCCCTGTGGAGTGAGGGAACTGGGTGCTGGGCCAGGGAGGCCCTCTACAAAACCAGAAATGAGCTGACATGCAGAGAAAGCTTTTGATGAACACCCATGGGCTATTCTGTGTCAACAGGATTTCTAAAACAAGGCAGAGGCTCTGTCCCTTGCCATGTGTGGAAACCCTGCCTGCTTGCTGAGCTGTGGCCAAATGATGACTGAATTCCACTCTTTTCACCTGATGAGACCATGCAGTCTCACATGCCAAGTTGGATCCTACTGATTATTTTAGAAGAAGCAAAACATTGCCAGAAGTGGTCAGAGCTAAATATGGTGTTCTGGCTTTGGAAGCAGCTTCATGCTGTTTCTTGAGGTCTGACAGGTGAATGACTTGAGATCAAACATGCCATGGTAAAATCCAGTGTGCACTCTCTCAGGACAGCTGGACACCCTGCACTTCTGACCCCCATCATGCTCCCAGTCCCATCAAGGATAACCCCTCACAAATGTCATGCTGGTAGCAGTCATCTGTATCCTGCAGTTGCATGAACACCCATGCATAGTCCAGGCTTGGCCACAGTCTCCTGCCTATCAAGTGACATTGCTTCAGAAAGGTCTTGGGCTCCACACTCCCTGTGAGCATGGTTAATACATTGATCCAGCAGCTACCCTACTATTACTTCTTCAGCACAAAAAAAAAAACCACTTCAGGGAAAATATCTCAAATATAGGAAATCTGACTTTTTCATCAGGCTTACTGTTCCCAGCCTGCACAGAGACCCAGCTTTCTGAGGCTGTACTTTCAGTGTCATCCCACCTATGCCAGCAGCTGCAGACCAGTGGGTCCCACTTACCCTAAATATTTAGGAACCTCTTGGAGTTTGCTAGAGCTCGTGTGGGCTCAACATTTGGCTCTGTGTTTTGGGGGGCAGGAAGAGCAAGCTGGGACCTTATAAGGACCTTATAAGCTAGGGTATGCTTACCTAGATTCTTGTGCTACCTCCCTACCTTGTCTGCCCAGAGAACCCATGTTGTCATAAAGAAAATTCAAATAAGCCATTATATTTAAATAGTAACTTTGCATCACTGGTTAGCCACGTACAACAGCTACACCATTACTACGTGTGACTATTTGCATATGCATATAGGCACTCCACCTCCACATTTTCCACCAAGGCAATCAATAAACCATGGTAAAAGCTACAGTTCTCTGATTTCAGAAAAAAAAGGTATTTCCCTGTTACTGAAATAGGGATCAGAAAGAGAGGGGGAGAGTGCAGCACCACTTACCTCACCACATAGCAATAACCATGCCCAGAAGCAGAGACCAGGCATATCTGAATGAAAGAATAGGATTGTCTTTCTAACAGTGGGGCTTAATTAACCACGTGAATAAGCTGCTAAGTGCAACATTTTTCTTGTTTTCACCTTGTCACATGATGCTTCTGGAAGTTACCTTTTAGCCAATTATTAAGGGACCCAATATAGATGTAATTTGGAGATGATGTATGGTGTGTGATGTGTGTTCCAAGTAGCTGAGCCAATCTGTCAAGTGTCCCTGATTGTTTACACTGAGATATCTTGCAAAGTAAATTCAGAGACACTCCATGAAACAGGGTTAGAAAGCATTTGTTCCTCTGAGGCTGATCACATTGGCAGAAATGTTGAAGATTCCTTGTTAGAGCAACTGCTGAGCCCTGTGACATCTGATGTTAACCAGATAGTCTGCACAGATTGAATGTCAAGTCCCCTTTCCCTTCTGCTAGGAAAGACTTTCCCTAAATTTGCCACATGAGGAGAATCTGATGTAGGCATCTCAGGCTACACTGGGCTTAATGGGTGCCTAAGGCTCTTTTTCCAAGCACAGATTTGCTGGGGTACATCCAGCTGTGGTTGAGTTTTTCCTTTTTTTGCTGTGCATACATCTGTGCAGTAGGCTTTTGTTTGGCTTGTTGTTGTTTTTTTCCTCCTTCCCCCAAGCTGGTTTGGCTGCTCACGCAGCTTTTTACCAAATTGCAAATTTATATTCCTTCTGCCTTTGGCAGGCCCATATGTGGAACTGTCAAAATGCCACTGGCATCAATTGTAAAAGGTTAGTGCCACATTATAGTCAGCAAGCTTATTAACAAGGAAATTATTTGGTTTTGGAAAGGGGAGGACAAATGGGAATCTATTTTCCAGGCACCTGCTTCTTCTACAAAACATTTCTTCTCGTCACATACATATTTGCAGAAAGTTGTTCCCATCTGCATAGGAAAAAAAATTAGCCAGAGACCCCAGGAAGAAGAACACTTGTTTCTTGTGACATCCTAGCAAGCTGGGATAGGAAGATGGAGAGGCAATGAGATCAAATTGGCCAAATTTGCTGAGGTCTTGAGCAGCAGGAGAAACACTGGAGCCATCCATTAGAGAGGCAAGAGAAAGAGAACTGTCTGGACCCTATCAAAAAGTTCAATCTATGCTGATTACTCTAAAAAGGACCAACCACCGTGTAGATGCTTGTCCTCAGGGTGTGTATGAAGGTATTTCACAGGAACCACTGCCTGCTTTTTGGGCTGTCACTTGCAGCCAATGCCATCCTGACCTAGATTCAGACCAGTGACCTCAAGGTAAAAGCCACCAGAGCCCACAGCTGAGCCTCTGGGGTACCAGTGCTCCTTCACTCATGATTATTCCCTTTTTGACATGGCAGAAAAGGCCCTTGAAGTTACTGATAACATACTGCTGGGGGTAGTATGTGTCTGACCTTTTCTGTAGGAATCAGCTTGAAACTGAGGTGGAAAAAAAAGGAATGAATATTAATAATCGGATTGTCCCAGGGATTCTTCCCTGGTGACAAAGCCCATTGTGCCCTGGTATTAGAGCAAGCACCATGTGCAGGTGGCTCTTTATTGCTCCCTGAATGCTGCTGGTAGTGAAATTAAATTTCACCACTCATGGCCAAAACCAAGAAATGGAGATTCTGCAGCACACACAGCCTGTGAGAAGTCCCTCTCTCACAAGGCAGGAACTTCTCTGCTGCCCACCCATGTTCCTGCCCATCCCTCTGTATGCAGGTCAATGGTCAGCATATGGGATGTGGGGAACTGGCATGTGGCAAAGCTGAGCCTCAGAGCAGTCATTTCAGGCAGAGAGGAGGAAGGGATGTGTAGTTGAGGGCATGAGGTAGGAAGAACTTGCATGCAACATGATGATATTGCCTTAATTAATTTCAAACTTTCTACCTCTCCATGTGTGAACTGGAGATTTCAGCTCACTCCTGCTCAGGAGGCTGCCCTGGCTCTTTCTTGTTCTTGTTGCTTTTGGTGCAGGAAAGGAGGCAGCACTGTGCAAAACAGCAGATCCAAATCTCATACAAGGTTTTTGGGTTTTTTGATGGGCTCTGCAGAGTCCCAGGTGCCAACACTCAAGACGAATGTGAGGTGACAAATATGGATCAACACATGAACATCTTCTTGTCTCAAGATCCCTCTCCAAACTCTCTCAGCACAGCCTCCCCAAGCCCCACTGACTCCTTGGCTGTCAACTCATTTCCTATAACACTTTTGTTGACACCACAAATAGCAGTGATGCTTTGGTGGCTTTTGGGGAGGTGCATGGCCCTGTTTCCTAAAGGTGCCCTAAGGGTATAGAGGTGTCTCACAAAACTGCAGAAAGTCTGATTCTCCAGCTGGGACTAGGGCCCTGGTGACATCCCCAGCAAAGTGGCATTTCAGTGGGAGTGTGCAGTCACACGGGCACGGGTGTGTGTCACAAGGACCAGGCAGGATAAGACCTGTGTGGCCCCATCACTGCCTCCTGCAGGCTCCAGAGGCCCTCCAGCAAAATATCTGAGCTCAAAACCCAGACTTTTCACGGGCATCTTCACCCGCCTCCTTGTGCCAAGCAGAATTTTAATGCACTTCCAATTTCTCTTTTTAGCGCACACAAAGAAAAAAGAAAAAAATTAATAATCATCTATAAGAGAAGTTCTTTTCAGACAAATTCAATGCTGAAATATATTTTTCCCCACTTTTAAATGGTATCTATTTAAGTGCAGATTTTCTGGTTTCCTATGTGGAACTTGGAAGAAACGCCTTTCAATTTAAATGTTAATAGAAGAGTAAACTTCAAAATCAAAATTTCTCCATAATGGAGAGTGTTTTCTCTTAACTTTCAAGGTCTTTCTATACTTCTTCCTTTTTCCCCATCCTCCTTCCCCTCTCCCCAGCCCCCATCCTAGCCTCACTTGCACTAATTTGTCTTTTTTAAGAAAACAAGAATACACCTTTCAGAGTTCCTGAGTGAAAATGTTTAATGCTGGGGTCTGTGGCATGTGTACATTTGGGCAGAGTTCTGGGGAACTGATGAGGCAGAGATACCACCACTCTACCTCCAGCCTTTTTTATCCCAGATATTTATCAAACCTGCTGCTCCCGATGCTTTGCAGTGGGATTATGCTCAGGCTTGTGTTGCGTAACATTGCACCAGTGGTTGGGGCAGGAACTGAAAGTGGGAAAAAAAAACAAACTAAAACCAACCTTAGGATAATGTTTTAGTTGCTCCTGAATGGATGCAAGGCTTTGGTGCTGGGATGGTAGGGGTGGCAGGGGAGGGAGGATGCAGGAGGAAGAAAGTAAAACAGAGAAGGCATTACAAGTCTCTCTTTCTGTATCACCCCTCCTGCTCGTCCTGTAGTCCATTCCTGCCTACCTTCAACTTCATTTATTTTTAGGAGGAGCCTAGGGAAAATCTACATTTTACAGAAGACCACTGCCTTGTACTGGGGGTTTACATGCAATTATGTTTCTTGATTCCTGTCACACTCCATTGGACATCTTTAATACAAACTTTTCTTTAATTTTCCTCATCACTGTCTTCAATTCTCCATCTGTTCTTCTCTTCTCTTAGTGAAAGAAAAAGAGGAGAAAAAGTGTTTCTCTTTTTCCTTCTTCTTCCTTCTGAGCATGTTTGCAACAAGAGATACAAAATGAAGATTAGCTTTAGTACCTTTACATGTATTTAGTAGACATGTAGGTACTATGATGGGGGATGGCTTATAGGAAGCAGAGTGTAACAGGGCAGAGTTTGTCAGCGTGGAAGGAGACTTTTGCAAACCAGACAAGCCATTACTATATTTCATAGGATATAGGGCTTTCTGTATCCAAATTATTTCAACAGAACTGTCACTGTACTCTGCACATCATTATCTGAATGCCTCTGAAGAAAAAATGGTGAACTGGCTTCCATGGCACACATGGAAGACTGGAGAAAGTCCAGTTTTCAGGGGAAAACTTTGGAGAACCCAGCCCTCCTACTGATTTCAGGAAAATTTCAAGATTTCAAGAGGGCGTGGTCTTAAGTTGTGCCAGGGGAGGTTTAGGTTGGATATTAGAAAGAATTTCTTTACAGAGAGGGTGATCAGACATTGGAATGGGCTGCCCAGGGAAGTAGTGGATTCTCTGTCCCTGGAGATATTTAAAAAGAGACTGGATGTGGCACTCAGTGCCATGGGCTGGGAACCACAGGGGTAGTGGCTCAAGGGTTGGACCTGATGATCTCTGAGGTCCCTTCCAACCCAGCCAATTCTATGATTCTATGAAAAGCAGAGTTCACTGGGCTCTTCATTCTAGATGCTCAGCCTCTTGCAGGCTGAGGTGCTGGAGAGACTGCTTGCCCCAAGGCAGCCCTGTGAGCCCCTGGCAGGGCTGGGTGGTGAGGCTTGCCTCAATGCTCTGCTCTGCCTTTGCCCTGGAACCCAGAGTCCATCACAAGCTTCTTCTAGGCCACTGGAGAATGCAGGAAAACTTCCCTTTAGAAAGCTGAGCTTTCCACATGGCCTCTCCCTCTTCCACTTGGCCTGGGGATGCTGGGAGCAGGGCAATGGTGCCTCACATCCTCCAGCAATCAATCCTCTGGCCAGGCTAATGTGATGCTGAGGGACTCTTGTTCTTCCTCCCCAGCAAGATTGTACTTGTGGTGTGGTGGCAAAAAGGAAAGGTTGCTTAATGTAAAAAGTCACCAGCATAAAGAGCTGTGCTCACTGAACTCTTCAAGGGGACAGCAAGGGAGAAAAATGCAAAAAAACTCCCCACAACTATTATCTGAAAAAGTCCCAAAGTTAACACTGAAACGGAGCAGAAGCCATTTTATTACATGTGCCTCAAATTCTTCAACACCTGTGAAAGCTTTGTAAGAAAAAGCCTCTTGGCATGGCTACAGCTGGGAAATGTTTGCTTTGTGTGGTCTCACCTAGCAGGAGCAGAGAGGATTAAAATTGTGAATATGAAGAAGGATGTCCAAAAATGCCCATGCTTCAGACTTTCTTCCCTGTTTCTAGGCAATGAGAGAGGCAGAGAGGGGATGAAATGTTAGACTGGGCAAATAGCAAGTGTGCTGGAACTGATGCTTGGAAATGTTCCTAGATGATCATATTTTGCAGTACTAAAAGCCTAAAATAGTAAATCTGGACAGGGAAAGTTTCTTCAAGATCAGCTCTTGAACATCACTAAATAAGTAGAAATTTAGGTACTCTCTGAGAAAGATCTCCTCTCCAGAATCAAGAGAATGAAAGGGAATGGCTTGGAAGGTAGGGTAGGTAGGATAGTGGAATGATGCTTTAGTGTATTCTCAGATACTCTGGGCCACTAAATCAGAGATTATAAGGGCAAAGTTTTAATTTCTTTCCCAGCCTGCTTTCACACAGTTGAGTAGTAACAAGGCAGATAATAATAATAATAAAAAAAATTAAAAATCTTTTTTCTTCTCCAATCAAAGTTTCTTTTTCAACAGAAAGAGGATGTAGGATTGGACAAAAAAGACTAATCCCTTCTATGGGTTGTTACTCACAGCCATCTTTCTGCCAAGACCTAGTATAACTTTTTTGCTGTCTATGGTAGAACTACATCTGATATCTTAAAGTTCTGCTGTATAAATGCCTCCTTTATGCATATCATAAAGTCTCCTGAAGCCAAATCCATTGTTTTAGTTGAACAAGATACTTTTTCTTGCCTTTCTTTCTTTCCCCCCCAGCACTTAAACAAGCTTTGTTTCCTCCCTTCTCTACTGCCTCCATGAATCTCTTCCCTTATTATCTAGAGCTTCTCTTTTGTCTTCTTTCTGTTCTGCATGAACAAAAAGCATGAGTAAAATCAGAACTTGACATTCAAGCTCCAGATGGTGCCTTCAGCCACTGCAGAATTTCTTAGGCCCCTGTATTTTCCCAAATGCTGGAGGAAATGCTTTGAGATAGTGCTACAGCACTGTGTGACCTGGCCTGGGATGCCCCCTTCCTCTCTGGTGCTTTATCAGAAGGTTCACCAGAGGCAAGAAATCACAGTGTGATGTGAGGTTTGCATGTTCAGCATGGACCTCTGAAGGTATCAACCTTTGTAGAAGGCAGGACTTCATTTGTCCTCTGATGAAATGTGCACCTGACTCTGAATTTGTGGGATTTCTTATGAAGGAAGACAGGCTGAAGTGCCAGGAATGCAGAGATGACACCTTCCTTTTGCGATTGTTTCTGTTTTAAATAAATGTAAGAACATTTAAGAAATGTAACAGAGAAAATCCATATAGATGGTCTGTTCTGACAAAAATAAATTGTGTCAGGATGTCTGTTCTATGCCCTTTCCTGAGGGACAAATTGAGTAGCACAGACCACAGCCAGTTTGTGAAGCTTCCAATCAGATGTATTTCCATACAGGCAAGTTCATACATGCTGGCAGACTAACACTTAACACTTCATCACACAACCAGCAAACTCCAGCCAAGAGAGGGTGATGGGATTTTCTGGTTTAGGATAAGTTATGCATAATATATATAATCAACAACTCTTAGTGTTGCTGAAGGGGGTGGTGCTCATTGTGATAGCATTAACATAATCTTTAAATTGAAGGCTGGGTTGCCACATGGTTCAGTAAAAGGCACTCAGAGATTTTAACTGTGTCTCAGGTAGACTAATGCATACTTCTTTTCTTATCTCTCCGTACCTGAAGTGGAAAGAAGGGATTAAAACCTCACCCTCTATTTGCCAACCTCATCCAAAATGCAGTTTTAAGCTGTGCAGAGAGAATCCCCAGGGCCAGAGGATGCCACTCAAAATCACCTGCATTGGTACTCATTGGTTCATTGTAACTGGGAACTGCTAGGGCTGGCATTCAGTAAAAGACACACTGTCCAATTTTACATCTTATCCTCCCTGTAGTTTTGGGGCAAGGTGGGAGAAGGGATTATGTCAGAAAAACTTACCTCTGTGCTGCTGATTCTTTGTAAGAGAAGGAATTTAAACAAAGCTTAGTGAAATCTGGTTAATTGTGTTCTTGGCCTGTGTGCAGCTCTTGAACAATTTCCAATACTTATATTTGTTTGGAAAAAGATTAAAAAGGCCTTATTTTGACTCTTTTCAAGTGGAAATATTTTTAATCCTGCACTGGTAAAGACAAAAATCAATCTAGTGTAGGAGAGTATAGATCAAAGTGACCCACTGTGAAGGATTGTGATAAAGAATTAGACCATCCCCATTTATTTTTGCTTATGGAGATAATATATTCTGACATTTGGTCTTAGAAGGACACAGAAATATTTTTGTTATTTTCTTTTCTCTTTCCCCTTTTGCTGAGACCTCTCAGGAAAGAGCAACACTACACCCAGAATGTCTTCTAAGCTTTTACAGATATTCTGGATCAAAGTTCAGGGTCCTTAGTCCCTACAGACCTTTCTCTATGGGGAGAAGAAAGAAGGTTATGTAGGATGGACTATCTGAAATACTGTTTGTATCATTATTTCTTCTTCTTTAGTCTGATAACAAGCACTGTAGTTTGATCTGGTACCAAACACTTGAGAACAAGCAGCTCTGAAAGCAGAAGCCATGTTGTGTGTTTAATTGGCCAGCCAGAAAGCCTGATAATATAATATAAATTAAATTATATGCTTCTCCACAAACTTTTCATGTAGCTGTGGGAAGGCTGACTATTGTCATCTTGTCTTGATTTCCCCATCTTTCACAAGAGGCTCATATTTTTTTCTTGTATGTGTTGTGAGGAAAGAAATTTTGGAAGTATTATTAAATTTCTCTGTGCAAAGGAAGGTAGATATCAACAGGGAGACCAAGACCTTGCTTTTAAAAGATGACTTGCACTTTCAAAGAAGAAGACTGAACATCAGAAATAAAAAATGCATTTTGACATTTTCAAGAAGTGATGCTGATTCAGAAGATGTTATGTTTTAAGCTGCTAGGGTGTGAAACTTCTACCACAATGTGACAACCAGAATTAATTACTTTATTGCTCATAACAAATACAGATGGACAGATATCAGGGTGAAATGAAGGGCAGGGGCATCTGCAAACTGACAGAGAGAACCTTCTACCACATGCTGCTTGGAAACAAATGGATCTTAATCAGCTCTTCTGCCTTTGTTTATCTTCAAGAAACCTTTAGAGTTAGTATTCTCCAGTGGAAGACTAAAATGCTTTTAGGAAATGCATGTTTTATGAGAATCCATCTCTGTTTTAAGGAGGTTGTCTAAAATGCTAATATTTCTCTTCTCATCACAATTCACAAAGCCTCTGAATTTCAAATTTACCATTTCAGTTTCAGTCATGGGAATTGGATTGCTTCATTCCCTGTCTTTACCCCAATGTTATCAATCAAGAAATGTGTTGTTTTCAGCCTACATGAACAAGATGCTTGTGTTCCTTCATTGTTTTTTGAGACAGGAATGAGTTCCCTGCCTATTACGTGCAGCAGTGCTAGGCATGGAAAGTACTCCCAAGGGAAAGATATTCACACATAGTTTTTACTTCACTAATATAAAAAAGAAAATGGGATGAAGACAGTACCTCTAAAACATGAGTGGAAAGATAATATTGCACTTTCACCCACAAGTGATGGTGGTATCTAAGTACAGGTAGTAAATCATTGAAGCTACTGATCATGCAGGCAAGGCATCAAAAATCAACTTCTGTATTATAGGTCTTACAGAACAGCAAAGTAATACCTTCCTTAGTAGCACATTGTAGCTGCATTTCTAAAGGCTTGGGTTGCTAGAGAAGGCAGATTCATAGTACCCCGGTGACTTTTGTACTTTGCTACAAAGTAAGGATTTAGGATGGGTATCCAGGAGAGGATCAGTGAAGCATCACACATGAGTGAGCTAAGGTAAGGTGTGCTTGCTGCTTCAGCTCCCGTTTGGCTGCATAAAAGTTTGCATTTTGTGGCAATGGTCACTTCTTCAGTCGATTGGGATTGTCATGCCATGGTCCTGAGAAGCTGTAGTTACTCAGGTTTTTGAAAAAAGAAAGGGCTACATCAAAAAAAGGGTGGCCAATAGGTCAAGAGAGATTATTCTACCGCAGTCTACTTCCCTCTCATGAGAACCTACCTGGAGTACTGTGTCCAGTTCTGGAGACCCAACATGGGAAGGACATGGAACTCTTGGACTGAGTCCAGAGGAGGGCCACAAATAGGATCAGAGGGCTGGAGCACCTATACTATGGAGACAGATGGAGAGAGTTGGGATTGTTCAGTGTGGCGAAGAAAAAGCTCCAGGAAGACCTTATTGTGTCCTTCTGGAAGGAGGGGGGCCTTCAGGAAAGCTGTGGAGGGACTTTTCACAGGGGTGTGTAGTGAGAGAACAAGTAGTAATGGCTTTTAACAGGAAGAGGGGAGATAGAGATTAGACATTAGCAAGAAATTCTTCACTGTAAGGGTGGTAACAGAAAGATGGTGGAACAAGTATCCCAAAGAAGCTGTGAGGCTCCCTCCCTGGAAGTGTCCAATGGGGACACTTGGATGGGGCTTTGAGCAACCTGATCTACTGGGAGATGTCTCTGCCCAGGGCAGAGGTGGGAAATAGATGATCTTTAAAGGCCCCTTCCAACCCAAACTAGTCTATGATTCTATGATTCTTTGAAAGAGTGCAGAAAACCATTCATTTCAAAGTCTAAAAATAAATAAAAGCAATTTCAGGAAAAAAAAATAAAAATCCAACCCTGGGATGTGTTAAAATGTCTTAAAGTTCTGTTACATCACAAAGCATAACACTTTTTACATTTGCAGGATGTGTTCAGTAAAGGTCTTAGCAGTGCCAATCAAACAGACAAAATCCCATCAATTTGTACTGATGAACTATCTTTTATTAATATGGTATCTCTTGCTTCTAAATTAGTAGAAGTAATTTATATATTGCCTCAAGTACACAATGCAAATCTTTGTTTTTCTGATGTGCTTTCCAAGTCAAGCATCACACTAATAGAACAGTAATCATAAAAAAATACCACTAATAGGGGGATGTGTCCATAGAACTAACTCCTCTTCCCTGGCCTGTTCCTCACCAAATAGCCTGAGGGTGATGATTTGTTTACACATGTACAGTACTTCCCCACAAAAAGGTATCGTTGAATAGACTTGTTCCCAACACTGACCTCAACTTCATGTGGGTTCTGACAGGTGAGGAGCCCTGGAAGATGCTCTTGGACAAGTGCAGGCTGTTTATGAAACCAGATTTGCAACCCTCCTTTCCCAGCACTGCCATTTGCAAGGGCTGCCCTCAAGGCAGGACAAAAGTCAAGGTGGTTTTGAATAGAAAAGATAATTTATATTTTATTTATTTCAGGTAAGTCCTAATGGATGAGCTTGTGAGGAGCAGCTTTGAAACTGGCCTAAGCAGTAGCAATCTTAAACTAAGCCCACTGAACTTTCAAGAACTAAGATTTCACTTAAAAATTCAATTTTTATTTTTTTTATGCACAGTCTGTTAGAGGTTAATTTTCTGGGTTTTTTTCAAGAGCTAAGACACTGATGGATTTTGCTGTGTGGTTAGAAAGGGGATTTTAGGTTCCGTCAGGAGCAGAGGTCAAGTGAGACCAACCACAAAATTGGGCCTAGAAATCTTGGGCCTACTACTTCACCTCATCTGTTCAATGCCAAAAATGACACCAATTTTAATGGGGTAAAACCAATTTCTTCATTTGGCGTATAGGATGTGGGGATGCTTGTGTTCCCCTCTGGGACCTTTGAAAACTGACTCCATCAGCTAGGCATTTGGGCAGGTCTGAGGACTTACTGACATGTTGCAGCTGAATAAAGCTCTTTAAATTCAGCTCATTCAAAGCAGGTTGTTAGGGTGTGTTTCCATTAGGACAAGCAAGTGCTGTTACCCAGAGCCAGCAGTCACAGGGTAAAATGGAAGGGGTTTGTAGAGCTGACACAGGCAGCTGTGCAGTGCTTCTGAGAGATGTGTTCTGCTGTTATTGAAGGTGACATAGGGAAGAGTAAACACTTTGTGTGTTTATGTATCTTTCAAATTTAGTCCAGGTCTTCACAGACTGAAAAATAGGAAGACACTCTGCCATCAAAGATGCTTGTTAACATTCACTGCTTGTTTTAGAAAGCACTCTGAGAAATTCCCAAGGACCAGCGACTAGCATTGCCTGTTGGAAGTAGAAGTTTCTGCAGGAAATGCTTTTTTTTTTTTTTTTCCCCTGCACCAGACCTCCCTGAACACATTCAAATGCTTTGTGTTTTGTTTGTGTGTGTTTGTTTGGGTTGGTAAATATGAATTTTGAGATGTGTCTCTTGTTAAAAGAGTCCTAGTTATTGGTGAGGTGAAGACCTGTTAATCTTTATGTTGCCAGAGGGACTCCTTGCAAAACCCAGTGACAATAAAGAGGAACCACTTATACTTTCAAGGGAGGGGTTATATTCTGAATTTGACCTTGCATAAGAATTTCTATAGTGAACTTAGCCCTGAACTTAGCACTTAATCAAATCATTCTGTTGCAACACACCTATAGGCCTTGTAGATACTTAGTGTTTTGGATAAGGAATTATATAAATCTCTGATCATGCTAATTTATCACTTTTCACAAATTTCACTGAATCCGCACTGCTGGTATTGGTGTTACTTTCAATCCACTGTGGTGAAAGGGTAAAAAAAGAACAGAAATTGAGAAACAGGCAAAGGCTGTCCAAGGAGAAAACTGCAACAGAGACTGGTAGATGATTCAGTTTTCAAATCTTCCTCCCCTATCACAGGCATTCTGCTTCTTGAATAAAGTGAAATCATTGCTATGCAAAAACATGGGGAAAAAATTGTTTCAAGAAACAAATGCTTTGAGAGCTGACTTGGCTGGAATTTTCTCTGCACATGTATTCTTGACATATCAGTGCTTAAACTTACTAAGCATGCATGAGGGGAGACAGGGAACAATCAAGTGTTACTGAAGATGCCCCCATCTGTTCCATTATTTGAGGGAATAAATATGCTCTTTACCTCCCATAGCCCTTGCTGTTTCAGTTGCCAGGTGGTCTCCCTGCCCAGATTTCACATCCAAAGCATCTGTGAAGACTTTTTTTTCCCAGCACATGCAGGAAGAGGGATCCCAGTAGTCACATGCTCTTTACAGAAGGCAAATATGCATTATAGCCAGGTCTTAATTTAAAAGTTTATTACATTAGGTCTTGGGGATCTTTTTCCTTTGTTTATGAAATAAAAGAGGCCAACCCCCTGCATCCATATCAGATGTAGTACTCAGTCCCCACTTACAGAGCAAAAAATACTTCAGCTGCATCCCCCTACCCTCCTTCTGCTCTCACTGTTCCCTGAGGCACTCAACAATGTCCTTGCCAAAAATCATCTGTCTAGGTCACTATCTAGATAAAAGAGAGGGCAATAAAGTGTCCTGTCCCCCGGTTGCTCTGACACCCAAATATTGCATGCCTCACCATCCTGGAGGTACCAAGTTTCACAGTCACCACGACTGGATAGCAAGGCACCATGGCCCAGTTTACACAGGGGAAGCTGTGGCCCGAAGGGGCTCAGTGACACCCAGGATCACACAGGGGTTTGAACTGAGGTGATTCCCCTGCTATGTTAACACTGGAGCAAAGCATGAAGCACACTTTGCATATCAGTTTGAACAGGCAAATCTATGGGATGTGGTAAAGTAACAAATGGAGATAAAAAGACAAGATTCAGACAGATGTGCAGGTACCCAGAGAGCTACTAGGCACAGAGGTGCACTGAGGTCACTTGAGCAAATTGTCACAAGTCACTTGTGGGTGACATCTGCACTGAGCTTCATCGTGTGGTGAAATGCTCATCTGCTCTCTGCCCCTAGCCCAAGCTAGTATCTTAATTTATGGATTGCCCTCCCTGTGAATTGTCCTTACTCAAATAATCCCTTGCCGAAGCACACCAAAGACCTTGCGGATCAATAGCATTTTGGATTAAGACTGTTACGAACCTCTGAAGATGCTCATTTATTACTGTTCACACGTCTGTTGTCTTTGTGTCTTCCCCACTGCAGATCTGCGCAGGATGACAGCTGGCTTCATGGGCATGGCTGTGGCCATCATCCTCTTTGGATGGATTATCGGGGTGCTGGGGTGCTGCTGGGATCGAGGCCTTATGCAGTATGTGGCGGGGCTTCTCTTCCTCATGGGAGGTAAGGGTGTTGATATTCAATGAAATGTGGTTTGCTTTGTGTTTCCTCTTTCTACCTGTCCCACCTTTTCTAAGTTACTGAGAAAATGTTTTCAGAGTTTTTAAGTGATTCAGACTTAGTTTGACTCCAAGATACTTCTGGTGTGCATCAAGGATAACTTAGCCATAGTTTGATATTACTTTCATGACACAACTGTGTCTGTAAGTCACAGGACTGGAAATCGCTGCCTGAGTTTTTTAGTCCATTTCTGTATTGTTGCAAGTAACACTTTCACCCTTAAACTTAATAAGCTTTATAAATTCAGTAATAAAAATCTAAACATTATGCATATGTTATTTCCCCCACTATCGTGCTTCATAGTGGGACACTTTGAAAACTAGAAACTGAGATCAAAGCTTTAATGTATCTTTAATCCTTAGAAGCTGTTCTTGAGTCAAATGTAACTTTTACTCTATATATCTTTTTTATGATGTACCTATGAAGAGCAATGGTATCCTCTGTTTTCCTTTTTCCACTCTACATACTCTATTTCTTGTAGAAGTTTCTCTGTAAAACCAGTCCTCAGTGCAGCAGACCTCTCTGCCACCTGTTTGTGTTTGCGCTTGCCTTTCTCAAACAGGGATGAGAAGGACCATTCCCAAACAAGGTCTGATAAGTACCTTGTATAAGTGATGTAATAGTTCCCTTTCTCTGCTGGAAATCCCTTGCCTGAAGTATTTTGTCATTTTATTTGCCTTTTTTATGCTGCATTGCTCTGGAGACCCACAGACATCTTTCAAATGAATGATACATCCAGGCCTTTCTCCTCCTTCATGATTTCCTACTGGTCGTCCCCCATTTTACATCAGAGGTTCTGTTTATTAGTGCCCAGGTACATGCCTTGGCACACTCTGCTTTTGAGCTTCTTCCCATTTCTCCTACACCAGCCCTTAAAGTCACCCACCCATTTCCAGTGTAATGTTCCAGCCTTTCTTATGACAAATGCCAAATTTTCTGTATCCAGCAGAATTCTGACAGACTTTCTGTATCCAGCAGTTTCCATGGCACAGTTACCTTAAATGAAGGGTGTGACAGTCAAGCCCCAAACACAGTGTTGGGTGAATGTTTCAAAGTGCACATCACTACTTCTCTCTTCTTTTCTCTTCTGGTGTTTTTTGATTGTTTTTTTTTTTTTTTTGTTTGCTTGTTTTTTGGGGTTTTTGACTGGGGTTTTGCCTCCCTAAGGAGATCAGCACTTCAGTGAATTTGGTCACCTATGGTGTAACAGAGCTGAGAATGGAAAACACAAAAAAGCTTCTGTACTCACAGAAGAGGAGTGAAGTGTCCCAGTAACAAAGTATTTATGTTCCAGTGAAGTGACATAGACATTGACTCTCTCAGTGCCCACAGACACGTTTGAAATCTGCTTTTACCTTGTACAAGCATACACTGGTCTATGTGTGGATGTCTGCAAATGGTTTGTTGTGGGTGTTAATACTTTATGGGCAATGGGTCTGCCAAATTAGCTTGTTATTTATTGTATAATTAAAAGCTTAGTTTGCACAGAGGCTGTTTTGCTCTAACATGGTCAGATATGTGTGTGGTATTTAACTTATTGCAGCACAACATTCAGATTAAAATATTAAGGCTATACTAAATAAATACAGAAATGCTAAATCTATTAGAAACTAGCTAACTCTTGTTTACTAATTGGAAATTACCACTGTATGTGTGGGAGAGTTTCTAGTGCAGCTGTAGGGATTACTTCATGGCTTCATGTTATTTGTTTGTCAGGGACTTGAAAGGAAGCTGATAAAAGTTTCCAGGTAAAACAAGACTCAGTGTAACCATGCATAATGGGATGGGTCACTCATAGCTTATAAACCCGTCTTTTAGTATGCTCAAACAATATGCATTTCAATGGAGACAGACCAGGGTCATGCAGCTGGTACCAGAAAGTGTCAGTCATCCTCCCAGAAGGAGAGGCTGCCTCTCAGAAAGCAGCAGTTCTGGAAAGGTCTCTGGGCTCAGAGTTGATGGGATCATCCAGCTTCACAGGAGCTCTCAGGGCAATGCCACTGCTAAATGTGCCGGTTTTGATGGGAACATGCAATAAGAGCGTGAGGTGGGGTTATCTCTGGGCAAAACAAAAGTATTTCTGGACATCCTAATCTGTTGTCCATACTAAAGAAGGATATGGAAAGATGGGGAGAGGTTTGCAGAAGAGCTACAAGAATGATTCGTGGTCTAAAAACAAGGAAAAACACAACATGCCACAAAAAACAAAAAAAAACAAACCCACCCCAACTGCTTGAAACTGTTTAACAGAAGATTTATAATTGACTTGAACACAGTGTAGAAGTACCTGTGCAAGGAGAAGCCACCTGATAGCAGCCTGAGCTTTGACTGCATAAACAAAATAATAACAAGATCCAGCAGCTGGAATCTGAAACTAATTAAAATGAGAGGCACCACATTATTTTATCTACCAAATTCTGTCAAGAATGTGTGACATTTTTAATAAAGCCGTGTTGGGAGGAGATCCAATTTATTTTCTGCTCCAGCATAGACAGGTGGATCGGGGTTACAAAGGGTTACTTCCTTTCTTGTTTTGCACAAGTCAGTGGCAACTGCTACATCTTTCCAGATTTCTTCTCATGGCAAATGTGCATAAAGCAATATCTACAAACTGAAGCAGTCAGTTAATAAAGCACACAATTAGAGCCATCTAATCTAAAAGTCAGTAGCTATCAATGTTTTCAGACTGTGTCATATGTTACACTGTCATTCCTTCTACAGCCAATGGATCTTTTAATTTGAACCTTTTTATTGCTGGATGGTGTCTGAATACAAAGTTGGTACTTCTGTCAAGGTGTAAATGCTGTCAAGATATCATCCTAATGGTCCTCAAAATACGTGGAGCCAGAGAACCTCTTAGTTTTTCTTAGCTTTTCCTCCAGTCCAATAATGGGAAAAATGTTTAGGGAGGTTTATGACATCTGACCTCACTGCAGATTAGAGGAGACAATGTGAAATTGGTAGCTATGTAATCATCCTTAAATCTAACCTTCCCTTCTATTTGCAACACTGCTTGTCTTTGCTATGTTTGTAACATTTGCTTTGTTTAATTTCTAGACAAATAGCTCCTCAGTAACTATTAAACATTCCTGGTTTACCATACCTATAGGTTTTGTCCCTAATTCCACATAATTCTTTCAATGCCAAATCTCAGTGGAGCATTGGGAGGTGTGATAATCTAACATGGCCACACATTGCTTGGACCTCTGGTTCTTTATTATATTTATTGAAGTCTTCTAGCCAGCCCATGTGGTAGTGCCTAATGAGGACCTGAATTAGTGTGCTTGATCTAATTTCTCAAGCAAATTGCTGAAATAAGTGATTTGTGAAATCCAGGCTGTTATCTGGTGTTAGGTCATCTGGAATCCAGGGTGTGTAAACTGTGCTTTGGAGTGTGCTTTGCATTGTTATTCAGCATGTTTTGTAACTAGTTAAAAATTCTTAATAATTCATTTTCTCTATTTTGCCCAACCTATCTGTCCCAACACCAATTCCAGGTCTCTTATGGCTTCTGATGTTCTTTTGCATAATTTTCTGTATTTATTGCAGAATTTCTACTTGGATTCCTTATCTTGAACGACAGCATTTGCCTGACCACAATAGGATTTTTTTCAGTCCCTCATCTTGCACAGAGCCAGATGGATATTGCAAATTATGTTTAGTATTTTTGACCTTTTTCTGCATGATGGTACTATTGCATATCCTCCTGTATCCAGAGTTGCAGTGTCTGTTGTAGTTTCATTTTGGTATTGTCATCCTGGAAGATGGGAGAGTTTCTCTTTTTATTTCTCTATTTGGAATCATGCTCTTAAAGTGCACTAAGACTAGTTCATTTTATGCATCTTATTTGAGACTGTTAATTCTATTATAGAACTGGGTCATTCTCAAATTATACATGACTCTAAGCACATTCTCTTGAAGCTTCTCATGTTTTCTCTACATGAAAATTGTTGAAATCTGCAGCAGTAAAACCTCAGTACTGAGCTTTTCATCCATAATTTTGTAATTTTATAATAATTTTTGGCACTTTAGAAGCATCTGTAACACTACTTCCAAATGTCAGAGTCCTGTGGCAAATTTGATGCTTTCATGCTCATCTGCCTAGTATTTGTCTAAAAGGAATTCAGTTAAACATCTGCCTGAGGAAACGAGTGTGGGGCATTTTATAAGTTGTGTTTTGATCAAAGTATATTTACTTGCACAAAACCCATGCCTTGGCTTTTTAAATTCTAGAGGTGACCTCCTCATCAGTTCCCAGGAGGTACTGCTCTTATTCCCTGGCTTTGAAAAGTTCTTTTCAATGAATCCAAATCCTTGATTTGTTTGGTTCTATTATCATGGCAAACATGTCAATTCATTCTGTTGATGTCTTTAGCCCCTCATTAGTAGCTAATATTATTGCCAGGTCAAGGTCAAATTTCAGTTTTACTTTCAGCTCCTAAGAGTTGGCATACTATGAATTGTCACACTGGCAACTGGATGCAGGTAAATTCCTGTACCTTCAGGAACCCCTTCTTTCAGTTCTTCATCAAGTTGTTTAAGAATATTTCCTGTGTCATGATAAGCAGATAAGCTATCTATCCACCTAATGATTAGGTTTTTTCCCACCTGCTCTCTACTGCATGAATTAATAGGATTTCAGCATCTCAGGCTCATTGTCTTTCTTCATCCATGCAAACCCAACCTCGTCATACTTTCTGCTAGTGTACTTGCCTTAAGAAACCAGTTTTTAAAGAGAGTCTCTGGTAGTCTGTGGTTTTCCCAGTTGAGCTCTGATTTCATCAGTCAGATGTTTCTAAACGTCACATTGCTTGCTTTATTTCCAGTGTTGAGGGCAGGCCTGAATTTGTACCAATATGTTCCAAATCCCTTTTCCTCCTCACAGGGAGAGTGGGGTGGGAGGGCTGTCCCATAGTGGCATGCTCCATGGTTGCAACCTCCCCTTCCCTACCTGGTGTACCTCCCTCCTGAACTGTTGGCCCCTGTCCTGGCTAGGAATATAAAATAGCACTTCCAATGTCTTCCTCTGGTTCTTGCTTCAGCATGAAATTATACCCAGTCAAAGCTACATCACTTGCCTTTATAAATGTATTAAAAGAACCCCCCTGATAATAATGTTCTATCATCCTTATCAGAGCTCTGTCCTTCAGCTGCACATTCATATATTACCTTTTTCTCAATATAATTTATATTGAGAACACATTTCAGTGAAATAGTTAGGGGTTTTACTGCATGCCTAACAAGGCAGGCCTTCAGGGAGAGACTTCTGCATTGTCCTATTTTGTTCCAAATTTACTGCAAATTAACGTAACAAATCATCTCTGCACTTGTTTACTGTTTTACCCGTTCTCTTCACTCTTATCTGGTCTCTGCCAGTTTTGTTTTGTGACATGCGCTTCAGGATCACTTTAGGGTTTTTTCCCCATTTGCTGTTTTCCTTAGAGAAGCTTATAATTTTACAAGCCTTGCAAATATTCATTATTCTTTGCAAAGCCAAGCCTATTTCTTGCTGTAACCTTGCTTTGAGCCAATTATAAATTTTACCATTAATAATTCAGTCTCTAATTAGTCTATTTGGAAATTATTCCAGCTGCTAAATGCCCTTATTCATGTGATTTAGCTTCACCACATAGATCTGAAATAAAATGAGCTGTATTCTCACATAGCAGCTCATTTCTTGTCTTTGCCTAGTGACATTTTTGCATGAAATACTGGGCTTGGGGCTTTGCTTGGGAGTCTGAAATTCTCTTTTTTACTGGCACTGAAAAGCCTGAAAGTTTTGTTGTACACATGCAGCAGTTCTGCAGAGTTTTTCCACTCTGATTCTCTATTCTAGCATTTGCTTTCAGAAACATTAGGAATTTCTTTCATCTTTTCCTCCCCCCTCCTCTCCAGTGATCATCTGCCAGTCTGGGGGATTTGAGTGCCATTTGGCAGCTCCACTCCTGCCCTGAACTTGGGTTTCTTCTGACCCACCTAAGAGTGCTATGAAGACTTTGGGGTTTTTGCAGTGGGTACATACTCACAGAACTCAGGCCAGGGTTACAAAAGCTTCAAATCTTTTTCCACAGCAGTGGTGAACACCTATTCTTTCCAGTGCTGGCTGCTGTGGCAGAGATAAGCAGGCAGGAAAGATGTGTGAGAGAAGAAAAAATAAAGTTATGCAGGTGCACCGGCACAATTTAATGCTTTATTTCAGGTATGCAAGATGTTTATTAAAGAAATAAAGAACAGCCCACTTACAGATGTATGAGTACATTCTGGTTTTGTATTATAAACCAGGGAGAAACAACCTTTTATAAATCATTTCCATCCTCCTCTCTTCTCAGAAATATTTCCAAAGTATTCCTTGCCTCACTTCAAGGGCAGTGAACTAAGTGCTTTATATTAGCCCTACAGCCAGCCCTACACCATTTCTATCTGGCCACTTTTGGCTCAGCCATGCCACACTTCACACAGTTCTGTCACAACCCCCTGAGATCCCAGAAGCTGCCAGAGTGCTGCTTGCTGTGTCCAGGAACTGATGACCAGGTTGGTACTGGGGGATGCAAACCCCATCAGAAAGGAGGATTTGAAAAGAGGGTTTGGAAGCCCTTGCAGCACAGTTATGGGCATCAGTGAGCTGCACACTTCTGTATCCTCTTGCATTTCCTGCCTCCACAGGGAGTTTTGTCTTCAAAATTTTCAAGCCTTCGTGCCTTGTTTCCTGTGCCTACACCCTGCATATGTTAGTAGATGACAACTGAGGCATCTGTGTATTTGCAGCCATGGATTGTTACCAGCTGTTGAGTCATTTGGGTCCCAAATTTAACTCACTGTACTTTGAAAATAACACATAGTGGTAGAAAATAAGAGTGTTTATTCTACACAACTCTGGTCCTACCATCTCAAAATAATTTTTCCACTGCTGACTAATTTAAGGAACAAAAATGGGAGCAATTTAATACAACAAGTGTGAGGCAAAGCTTTGTGATTGACACCTCCTAGGCTGTTATGAAGTATCCTCATAGCAGCTGCCAGGACAAGGCAAAGAGAAAGATAAACAAAAAGACAGAGTAAAAGACACTCTTAGGAGTTCATCTGGAAATATGTCTGGTCTAACAGGGCCCCTAGAATTTCTGTTTCTCACTAATGATCAAGGCCTGTACCCATTCCTTAGGATGCTCACTTTTGGTGATATGATCAATTACGACACTGAGATTGAAGACATTTTCTATGATGTATTTATTTTTTCTTTTCCACAACATTATTCTTTGACAATACTGTTTCATGTGCATCTTTCTCAAAAGGAATAGCTTTAGAAAGTTTGCATACAATCTTTTTTTTTTCCATGTAGAAAGACAAGTGCAAATGAACACAGGTATGCATACAGAGCTTACGCGGTGTCATGTGATCTTTACAAAACCAGAGGTCTACAATAAGTGGCTGTGAGGCTTGGCATAAATATGCTTTTTGAAGGCATAACATCTTTTACCAATTTGAAAAGTTACCAAAGTAATGTAGTAAAAGTTGGATCACTAGAAAAAATAAGGTACCAATCATGTTTTAATCCCGCGGGAGTTACTAAATTAATGATAACTGCAGAGGAACTTCGTAATTCAGCAAAATTCCTTTCAGACCACTATAAGAATGTGGATTGACCTCCAGATGGAGACAAAGTCTGATTCGTATCAAGAGGTGCCATAAATTGCTTATGAAAGTCTCAGAAACAAGCCTCCCTCAGCATGACAAGGTCAGTCCCCCCCCCCTCTGTCATGCCTCCCACACCACAAACATACACTCTTCTTCCTATTAGATTGTTTTGGGTAAATTTTGCATTACACTCTAAAGTGATTTAAGACCTCAATTGGAGTGAACTTGAGCTAATGTACAGTGTTAATAGGTTTGAAATGTTTAAACCTCTCTAAGGCTCTTGCTTGTTTAAAACCCTCAGACACATTACAAGGGTGTTGGGGAAGGCAGAAAAGCAGCTTTATGGGCCTGTGATGAGACCCATAACCCAAAGCAGCCATCCAGGCTTTGTGCCTCAATACCCATCAGGCCATTAAAGTAACAAGGCCAAGTGCTCCATATTAGGATAATAAGAGGTAGCCTGGTTTTAAAAATACATGTTTTCCTCACTTTCAGGATCTCTCAGTCCCTCTCTTCAAACACCTTTCTGCTACACAGCCTGTGGTATCCCTCATAGCTGGGGCTGCAGGTCATGTTCTTTGGTCCTGTTTTAGGCCATGTTTCTGTGGCCTAAAGAGTGGTCTTTATTTTCTTATGTATTTCAAAACCTGGATACTGATAGATACACATCCATTTATGTATGCACATATATGTATAAGGATATAGGTCCACCTGACATCTACATGTTCAGCTTACATACTTGGCTAGGACTGGAGGTGCATTTTCATCCTGACCACTAACCACTATTAATACCATTTAGAAATTAATATCACTTTCCTTTTGATTGTTACCTAATTTCCCATCTTCACTCAAAAAAAAAAAAACCAAAAAACAAAAAACAAAAACCCAAACAACATTCTGAAAACTATCAATAACAATATATATCCCTCTTGCCATCTTTAGGGGTTTTTTCATATGGTGTCAAGGTGGCCTGTTTGGCCTTTCCGAGCTCAGAAACACTTGTTCAGCTGACTGCATGAGAAGGCTCACAGCACTTTATGCTTAAAAGGCAGAGCAGGAGTAGGGTGTAAAGTCATTACTTCTAGTACTTCTCTATGCTTATTGGTGTACTGAGAACATATTCTGTATTTATTTCTTAATGCTGGTAACCATTTTGAAAACAAAACAGGGGACTCTCTGGAAATACCAATGATCACCTACGTGGACTGCAGAGGCTTCTGTGGGTCACTGCACACCTGCCACCAAAATGCCCTTTCAGAATTTCGTGTAGTAATGCTCCTCAAGGGGAATCATAAAAACCCATCTTTGTACACTCCACAGCATAAACTCAAAAGCAGAGTTATGTCCTTCTTCTCACATAATACTATTTTCATTGCATGCTATTTTTTTGCAGATACCTCAGGAATTTAACCTATTCTTATGTCAAGAACAGATTTAGCCATGAAAAGCGAGAATCTAATAGTTAAAACCTCCATAGAAGAAAGGGAATGGGATATAGAAATGTGGTTTTTTGTTTTTGCTTTTGTCTCTTTTTTAAATCCATAGCACAACTGAACTGCAGGGTGTAGCAATTTAGAGGTTGTGGGGGTTTTTTGTTTGTTTGTTTGGGGTTTTTTGGTTTTGGTTTGTTGTGTTTTTTTTTCCTGGAATGAAAGGAATGAGAGAATTCATTGTCGATTCCATAGCTTTTGATCTCCATGGAAACATTATCAGCTGACTTCAAAGTCAACCTTCAAATATGTTGGATTTTTTTTCCCCTGTGGATTGTTTCTGATGCTCCTAGATATGCACTTGCATGCTGGGGGAGAAATACCAACACAAGCAATTCTGGCAACTTTGTACCTGCTCACAAAAGATCACTGGCATTTAGGAGAAGGAGAGGAGAGTCTTCTTAATGCCATGCAGAGGTCTCATAGTCTCAAGCAAAAGACAGGGCAAGTATGTACATGCACCTATACGTTCATTGTTTTTCAGTCTTAAATCAGTCTCCCTGAACTTAGCCTATAGTAAATTAAGGAGTCAGCTCACTCTGGCTTTTCAGCAAAAAAAGTATTGGTATTCCTCTGTGTGTTCATTTTAAGCCAGCTCTACTGACTTGTAATTTCTTCCTCACCAGGATGGGAGGTACTGACAGAAGCATCAGTGCCTTCCAGAGTTACAAGAACAGGAAAGCTAGAGTAGTCTATGAAGGGCATGCAATCTAGTTTGCCTGTCAGGGATGTCAGTAGGTCTTTGGGGGCCTGACAGGAGGTGAATTAAGGTAGAAGCAAAGTAGGGGAGAGAAATTCAATAGAATTACAAAAGACTTTCCCACCCACATCCCTGGAAAACAAGTTACATGTATTTTAAAATTCTGTGGTTGTTCCTTATCCCCTAGTAATGCCAGCAGGTCTTTGATCTGTTTCTGGCTTGTGAATTCCAGTGCCAAAATGCATCAAGACCAAGCAAAGACAATGAAAATAAAACTGGCTTTTATTATTTGGTTGGGGTTTATTTAAACAAAAAACAAAAACAACTGAGTTTTTTGCATGCCTGGCATCAAAGATTAAAGATGGCACATGCAAGAGAAGGAAGAATAATACTGGCATGATTTGTTGGACAGGAAGAATTCTTTACTGAGAAATTTCTGCATGTGGCAAATCTTGTTAAATGCAGACTGAAGCAAGGTTTAGACTTTCCTCTTTGACTCCTCAGATTTTTAACTTAGAAAAACATTTCCTTGGACAAATCACTGCTACACTTTCTTGGTCTGATCTAGACAGAGACCAACTGGTCACTTCAAATTCCACAGAAAAAAAGCAGCTGGACCTGGCAGAAACCATATGAGTGGATCCTTCCTTGTTTTGGCCCAGCCTGGCTCTTCCAGGGGTTAGAGAGACAAGTCATGCTGATGTACTTGTGTGGGCTGTGGAGGTATTTCCTCCACAACAAGAAAAATTTCAGCATGTGATCCTTTAAGGCAGTAAAGAAGAGGTCAGGGTAGTTAGTTGCTTGCAAACATTCAGATGAATGATGGAAACATCAAAAGAGTGGCCTGCATTCAGTGGTCCTTGTTGACAAGACAATTACATCTGATTTTTATTTTTGGCTATTATATCTTAGTAACTGCATCATTTAGCCCCATACAGAAAGGATTTTTCAGCTCCTGGCAGGCCAGCTCAGGGAAACAGCACTAGAGTCCAGAACCATTTGCAGCAAAGATCCTTAGTTCACATTCAGTAAAAAACAACTGAAACTTGTACAATCAAGAGACCTTTGGTCACTTGAAAAAATTAATGGATGGGCTTCTCTCCAGCACCTGAGGGAAAAGATGGATTGTATCAGGTAGCCAGCACCATCATCCAGACCTCCCAATGGCTTCAGCAAGTAGTGTCTTCAGCAAAGAAAAGGATTAAAAAGGCATAGGAGTAACTCTTCCCTTTCAACCCTGAAAGTATTCCCTAGAAGAGTATTTTTAGCAGCACACACTAGGCAATGTGGAAGAAGGCTGCACTGAACTTGTTGGTGCTGTTCTCCAGGCTCAGTTGTCTTGAAGAACATCTGTCTGAAAACTTTTCTGCAATTTTAGGTTTTCTACAAAAGAAAGATTTCACAGACCCTTTGGGGTTCCTTCTGAGAGAGGTTCAATTTTTTGCCTGGATTAAAAAATCTTTATGTGGAAAGAGGCAGAATGACTTGGCTGCTAACAGACCAAATACAATGTAGTGCATTGATTCCCCATGCTATCTGAGAGTAAGGCAAACCCAGCCTGGCCTGATTAGTTTCTCTTCAGCTCTTGGCAAATTTTAGGCTGGGAAGCACCTGCCTGAGATGTTAAAACCTGATACTAAAACTTACATGTCTTTTCACCTGGCAAATCTGAAATGTGATGGAGTCATTTGAATTTGCTCAGAGATTTAGTGCTCATTTCCATTTAATCTTTTAGCCTCTACCCGGGCCCATGCTACAGGGGATGAAAGAAACATGTCAGCAGCCTTTGCATGTTGCCAGGCATGGTGCTTGCCAGCCAGCACAGTGATGGCATAATTTCACTAGCCTTTGATTATGATGTTTCTTTATTTTAACATTAAGAGATCCTCTTTCTCTCCCCTCTGGTCCCAGTAAAATACTGAATCACATCCCACTACTACAACTGGCACAATTTTTGCTGCCTCCTCTGTCGTGGCTGCAAGTGCATGAACCATTATGTTTGCTCAGTGGCTGTAGTCAAGTCACTTTATTATTGCTGGGTTATTTTGGGTGGTTCATAGGAATCACTACTGCTAAAATAATCAGTGTTCAACTCAAGATTTGATCAACTCCCTTATTTCTCCCTGGTCTGTTTTATCAACACAACATGCCTTTAGCTAAGTAGTACTGCTTTTGCCTAGCATGCCAACTCATAACTTGAGAGGGTGCTTGTTCACAGCTAGTGTTCATTTGCTGCTGTAGTACAGCGCATGAGTATCCACTCTTGGTGAAGTCATGTGCACTGTGGGATATGGTACCAGAAGTGTCACCGTGCTGCATTAAGTGTTTGCAGTTGTGACAGAGGATGGAGTCCTCTGATGCCATCACATCTCAGGGCTTGTGCAGAACAGAGAGGCACTGCTGCTGAAGAAGCAGGCAGCAGGTGTACAGCTCGGGCAGGGTATGGATGCTGCCAGTACATTTGGAGGTAGGAGGCCAAAGGCCAAATGTAAACTGCATTCTGGCAGTGCCTATAATGCAATATCATAGCAACAGTATAGAGCCTGCAGTTTACTCTGGTTCTTAGTAGAGAATAAAAATGTACTAAGTTCCAGCCCTGGTGGGTTTATGGTCTCACAAGGACATCGCAGTGAATCTCCATCACCCAGCCACTCTTCTTTTTCCATCTCAGTTTTTTTTATAAGGGCAATTTTCCAGTAAACCCCTTGCTATTCTGCAACCTATCTGTGGTGCTGCAAGCTGCTTCTGCTGGAACAGTACATAATTACGCAATAATTTATATTCTATGCATGTATGCACAGAGCAATAAAGTGTTCTCAAGAGCTCCACGCTGCTGAGGCGTTTAATCCGTGCACAGAAGGAGTTTACTGCAAAGCTGCTCCCTCCAAAAGGCTTTTGTCACCACTGTGTTGGGAGGGAATTCAGTTTATTCATTAATAATTTCATTTGATTGTGATATAATTTAAATAGCTAATGATACACACTCCACTTTAGGATCAAACCTCATTTTATTTGTTTGTTTGATGTACCTTGAAAACAATAAGAGATAGTAGGGCACAGAGAAAGTAAAGCTAATGTTGTTTCACTTGTGAATTTTTTTTTTCCCAGAACCCTGTAATAAAAAAGTGAAAAAAATTAAATAAACAGCACTCCTTCCAAAGACAATATATGCCACAAATTGCAGCTACTAGAAATATTAAAAAGGTGGAGATTCATATTTATTTGAGAACTGCTTGGTTACAGAGGACATCTTAAAATCATACCTTTGTGTTTCTCTTTTCATCTACTGGTGTTTATAAGTAATATTGACATTTCTAAATCTGAAGAAAAAAAAAAGGGGGGGAGAAAAAAAAAAGAGGAGAATATTCAGGGTTTTTTGGCTTGTTTAGTTTGCACATCTGACAGCACAGTTAGTTTGTGAGTCATTCTGCCTCACAGAGGAGAGAGAACAAGTATCATTCTGTTGGACATGGAAGAAATTATTTTCAAACAAAGGGAAAAATTATTTGTTGTGAGGAAGGTCTCAGAAGTGGGCTTGGTGCTTGTATCATGTTAATTACCAGCTTTTCAGATTTCTCTTGACTTCAAATTGCTGTTCTCCTTCAGGTTACAGTCAAAATAAGGATGAGGATGTTTAGAGGAAGCTTATGCTAATGGGGTCTGTTTGCACACCAGCACCAACTTCACTTGCAGCATTTCTAAGAAAGGCAGCGATTCTCATCTCACCAAACACCACAGACCCCATGAAATCTCTCAAGCTCTACACTTCTGGAAGCCAAGCCAGGTCTGTGGGTGAAGGATAGAGCTTCTGATGTGGTTCAGGAGGGCACTAGCATGAGGCAAAATTCAGGCATGGTGCAGATGGTTTGAGCCTGCTTGTGTTTAAAATCCTTCACTCACAAGCAGTTCTGCTCTCCCCTGGAGGTGACGTTTGAAAACTGCAAATGGAGGCTTTGCAGCACCTCACACAGCTGGACTGATCACAAAAAAAACAGAGGCCCATGGCTCTGCTTGATATAATCATGCTTAAAAACAGCTACAGCAAAAGACTGACTCATAACCCACTCTGAATTAGGCTTTGGCCAACAATATTATTTCCTTTCTCAGCCATCGCTCTCCTCACCATGGTCTGTTCCTGCAGCAAGGGTGTCAACTTTATACATCTATATAGCGAATAAGTTCATCTCTCTCTTGAACAGTATTCCAGTCAAGATGGACGAGATACTAAAAAAAATGTTTAATGTTCTTCAATAATGTTAGAAGGAAAAGCACAAGATAGCCATGAAGTGTTTAATAGCTCAAACCACTGGTGACCGTCAGTCTGCTAGCAGGACAGGCACTGTCAAAATCACTCAGGAGGATGAGTGGCTGTCTGATGAGGAGTCAGGGTGTAGGTTTGAATACATGTCAAACATCAGTTTCTCTGGTGCAGACATAGCCTTACCTGAGATTTCATCTCTTACCTGACTGAAGCATTTTGCAATGACACATGAATTTCCTTTGTCAAAAACACTGCTGTTGCCTTGTCTCATTCATTAGTGTTTCACTTCGGATGATAACATCTAAATCTCAGCACCAGAATTTAACATGTTCTGCTGTCCCCAGCTGCTAGAGGAGAAGGTCTTTATCTACCCTGCCCATTTACATACCAGCACATCCCTGGTGAGCTCCTGTCATTCGCACTCTCTGTGTCAGTGCCACTGCAGAAGTGCTGAGCCTTGAACCACCAGCTTTCAGGTCTGGTCATCTGCTTGGACCAGAGTTATGGGTAGTGTTTTTCCCAAAGAAAGAAAGGTTTGTTTTGCCGTGGCTGCCTGGAGAACTGGAACATTAATACACATGTAGAGGGCAACTCACTGATAGCAAGAACTTGCCAGGAAAATGAATAAGGTTTCAGCCTAAACCAGGACAATTTTCCAGAGAGAGAAAGATTGTCCAGGTTGTGGATGCTCATGACCTGCTGCAATCCTGGTGCTGCTGAAGCACTGTGATCCTAGTGCAGGCAGTGTCATGGGCAGGAGTGACAGCATCCCTGCCATCCCTGCTCCATGTCTTACCCAGACAAACAGAGAGTGCATTGCCAAGGGTAAGCTCAGTCTCTGCATCCCTTCCACCCATGGCCCAACAACTGTGCAATGTGCAAGGATGATTCTTTGTGTTATGACTGCCAGTTCATGAGGAAAAAATAGAGAACAATCCTAAGGTAGAAACCATACTCAGTTTTCATCTGTAACTCTCCTGGTGAGCAGTCAGATTAACTGTAAGTGGGAACTGCCTTGCATGGCTGAAAATAAACAGCACGCAGGACTCGAATGATGGCCATAAAGATTCCTTTAGGTGGCATAAAATAACATTTTTGTGTGTCTGTAATGAATAGCACAAGGGACGCTGATAAACCTGTGCCATACAAGACATCCTGCAGAAGCACAGGGGGGGTGGCTGGCTAAGGGTTGTGCTATGCAACTTCTGATGTTGTATGTGTCAGTCATTATTTGTTGTCGTGCAATTAGCACATTCTCCAGTGAACAGGCAGGACAGAGGCAGTCCTTTTCAAAAGAGGTCTCATGCTTGTGATATGCTTTTTCTCTTGTGTTGTTACTTACTCTTTATTGTTCATGGTTATTGGGCAGAATACCCCCAGCAAGGTGGAGTGCCAATATATTGGGCATTGTTCCAATACAGAGAGTAAGCAATGCTCCCTGCATTGAAGAGCTTGTAATCAAAATAGCCAAGAAAAAGCATGAAAGCTTAGGGAGTATTTTAAATCCAAAGTTTGGGGTTTTTTTTCCTTCCCTTTTGTACTTAGCAAATGCAGCTTCAGTCTGGCCACACAGATTTTCCCACCCACCTATCTTAAAAATTTTACATTTCAAGAGGGCTGAAGTTATTAGGTTCATGCTGGCAAAGAAAGTCCTTTCATGCAGTTTCCTAAACACAGCCATGTGAAAGGAGCCATGGAGCTTGGTTCAGGGCACAGTGACTCTGATAGATCCTTTTTTCCCTGCTCCCACAATGAAGTAGTCAGGTTGACGTCACGCAAGGAACAAGTGCATTCTTGCCAGACATCTTCATGTTACTGGATAACCTAAGTGATGTGATAAAGCTCATGAAAACACATGAAACGAGGTGTATGGATTCTGTATCAGAAAATCTAATTTTTGAGTAAGGGATTCTAGGAGGGATACCTCCCTGTTTATCATATGCTGTTCTTCAAAGTAGTATAGGACATCTCTGAAGACAATTCCAGAGCCTGGGATCTCACAAAGGTTTTCTGGCAGTCAGGAGCACTCTCTGTAGACTAATTGGGTGCTGCTGTGAGGCAGGAAGGCACTTTTTATTTAAATAACCATAGAACCTACCACAGCATCTTGCTTGTCCTGAGTGGTACCCTGTGGCATTATATAACATAGGTACAAATGAACAACCTGGGCCTTCTGGAAGCTATACATAGCATTAAGGGAGGCACCCAGAGTTACCTTATTCCCTGACCTTTACAACAGAAAATATCTGCAAGGGTAGCTCCAAAGCACACTGAAGAAAAGATAGTCCAAATAGGCAAGGTGGTGATCAGAAGAGGAAACAGAGAGAGGGATGTGACAGTGGTCTCAGAGCAGGTCTGTGACAGAGATTGGCCTGCAGATTCTAGACCTGTTTTCCTACAAATGCCCCATTTCTAATCCTAATTCCAGGTGACTTTGCCACATAATCTTACCTGTGTCTTCAGCGTGGGGGATGTAAAATCAATTGCCTCAATGCATTTGCAACTGCAAAAACCAAAGCAGCAGAGAAATAACAGAAAAGTTTTGCAGGAAAGAAGCAGGAGCAGGGACAGGAAGGAGGAGGAGGGGGCCAATGGGCACCAGAAGAAAGAGCTTGACACTATACCCCAGCAGGTTGTGACTGCTGTGGAGGATTGTGCTATTCTAGGGATGGGACTGGGAAAAGTAGGTGATTCCTCACCAGCAGGTACAAGCAAAGAGATGCAGGGTGTGCTGCACAGGTAGCACATGTAGCACATCACTTATCTTTGCATGAACAGTGAGATGACACGCGAGACTGGCCACGTGTGTCCCTATAGAGTGTGTCCTGCATCTGTGCCCAGGGCTCTCCAGGAAACTGGGAGATGCCCACAAAGGAAGGAATTAGAGAGGAAAAATAAACTACCAACTTGAAGTTGATTTTAGATTGTTACCTCTTGAGACAGCAGGATAGCATGTGCAGCTACATGCTGTTTGGTGTGTTGGTGGCAACCATGACATTTCAGGAGCTCAGAGTTTAGTTTTGTTGAAATTGGAAGTCAAAGATCAAAATTAGACTCATCTGGGTGGGCTAAGGTTTAGTGCCATCCGAAATGTTTGACTTCCCATAACACTTACCATCTGACAAGCTTATGAAACTATTCCTTGCAGTGCTCACAGGAAGAAACGAAATATTGCTGCAGAGATAGAAAGCAAGAACACTATACTTTGAAGATTTTCCCAACATCCAGATTGGGAACTGCAGTAATTCAGAGGGTAGAATCTGAATTTTGTGAGCAATTTTATGATTTTGACAATGATATTTAAAAGGAGAATAGATCATTAAAGATTTCAGATTTTGGTATAGGAAAACTCTGTAAAAAAATTCTCTTAATGTAATTTCAAATGTACATTTCAACAGAGCTAGAACAGGTGAAGTATTTTGTCATATTTTCCTCTCTAAAATGCATCACTGAAAAACTGAAATTAGATTAAAAATGCAAGGTTTTTTCCTCAAAAAATGCTGGAACATGATGATGCACTCTGTGTTTGTCTAAAGCAAAATTCCAGAAAAATCAATGGTTCCATGAAGCATTCTGGTTCCCAAGGGCTTGCTCATGATGAAATTCTGTCCTGCTGAAGTTTCTCCATACAGCTCTGTTCAGCACCAGATGAAATATTCAAGGCTCTGTTGGCATTCACTTTGTTCCCCATGGAGCCATCAGACTAAGCCACTTTCTGCTGGGTGTTCCCTTACTGCTCGCACCACCGCTTCTCAGGCAGCTCAGAAAAGTGGTATATCTGTATCTATCACTCTTCTAACTCTCTCTCTCTCTCTTTTTCTTTTGTTTTTTTTTTTTTTTTCTTTTTTTTTTTCTCTCCCCTCCTTCCTTCTCCCTTTCCCACTCTCCTCCAGGAACCTTCTGCATCATTTCACTGTGCACGTGCGTGGCTGGAATCAACTTCGAGCTCTCCCGCTACCCCCGCTACCTGTACGGACTTCCTGACGACATCAGCCATGGCTATGGCTGGTCCATGTTCTGTGCGTGGGGGGGCCTGGGCCTCACTCTTATCTCTGGCTTCTTCTGCACTCTGGCCCCTTCTGTCCAACCTGTCCCCAGGACCAACTGCCCCAAATCTAGACCTGAGAATGGGACAGTGTGCTAAAACAAATAGCAAACACACACAGTGAATATATATATATATATATGTCTATGTATACCTATACATGCATATATATGTATATATAATTATATATATATATAATCTCAAATTAATGCCAGTGCCAAGGTAGAGCTGAGTCCAACACGGCACTCACATCTCCACCGGACTCCGTGTTGCTTCGTTCTTTCTCACAGCGATGGGAAAGCTTTTCTCTCACGTGGCTCTTCCATCCAACTCTTAACTTCAGCATCATACGTTAGAGGTTGAATGAACATAGAGTTGCACCTACCTACTGCCATTTTTTTGGGAAGGGGAACAGGGGGTCCATGTGGGGGATCTGGAACCAGAATCTGTAAAGGTCATGGAGGGCGGGGTGGGGTGGGAGAAAATGCCTGTCCATTGCAGTCAGAGGGAAAATGCAAACAGCAAGCAAAGAAACAAATCGAGCATTTGAGAGACCTCTACAATGTACCTCCTCAAGGCCGTTATCAGAAAACTCCCACTTATGTTTGCTTTCTTAAAACAAAATGACAGAAGCCTACTCTGTCATTGCTATTGGAATTTATTTTTGGTTTTTTGATTAAAACACAGAATACAAAATGGACAGACCATGTGGGGACAAGCAGAAAAGCATTTTCTCTTTGCTTGCCAAACTTTAGAAAGAAGCAAAGAAGTTAAAAAAATAATAATAAACAGATCTAACAAAATAAAACCAGAAAACAACAAAAAAGCCTCCATGAGGAGATCTCAGTGGACTTTCCAACTATGAGGTTTTAATCTTCCAGCTGCCTTACATCCAGGCTTACAACTGAGGCTGAACTGCTATCATAAATGCAGCAGAAGGCCTTTTGAAAATGCTGTGATACATGTGTGTGTAGCTTTTTTCTTCCCTCTTATTTATTTTTTTTTTTTAACAAAATGAAAAATTTAAAACATCGCAATGTGATTGTCCACTAAACCATCCATGCTGTGTTTTGTGGCCCAAGACTGAGGCACTGCAACCGCAGAAGCGTGAGGAAAGCCGTCAGGTCTGAGACAGTGTGTATCCTCTGCTGGATTTCAGGATGGTACCTTGTTTTCGTGCATTTCAGGATGGTGGATCCAAGGGAAGACTGACCAGGGAGAAGAGAGGTGGGGGGAGCCCTGGCAGCTGTTCTTCCCAGCTACTTACTGGAGTGGGATTTGATCGAGTTTCCGTTCTGGATGTTTAAGACCATTGGGCAAAAGCCATCGCCAAGGAGAAAAGGGGAGCTATTTTTTGTAAGGGAGAAGTAAAAGATGCCTCTTGTTGTGTTCATGTATGCCAAATTAGACCTTCCTGTGTCTTGTCTTTGGAAACTGCCCCGGTTCACTGGACATCTCCACTCTCCATCTGGGAGAACTGTGTACAGATGCAAGCGAAAGGGTCAGATGCAGAAAACAGATCCGTTCCCCATGAGCTCAAGTGTTGTATGATATAATCGTGAATCTGCAAATGGGACTCTCTCTCTTTTTTGGTCTTTCTCTTTTTTCTTGCTACTACTTTTCCCATTTTCTCCTTTTTCCTTCACTCTGCTCTTCCCATTGTTGAGGTCCTAGATCCCAGAAATGCCAAATGAGCAGCATAGTCTGGAGAGGCTGGGGAATGCCATTAGAGGAAGCAAAGCATTTTGGCTGTGAGGGCAGAGGATCCTTGCAGGAGACCAGTGGCTGAGGAGATGGTGGGGAGGAGGGGCCAAGGGCATAACCAAGGGGAATCTGAAGAGGTGATGACTGAATGGCCATGTGCAGGAGTGAAGGTACTGCTGACAAATGTACAGGCAAAGGGAGAAAGGGCAGAGAAAAAAGGCCTCCCCCAAGCCAACATGCTCTTAATTCAGGGATAGTACCAGCAATCATAACAATCAAAAATCTTTTCTTACATGTTAGCTGCATGCCATCAGTCCTCATTAGTCAATAAAAACCATCCTCCGCATCTACAAAAACTCACCAGGAGAAGGAAGCAACCTGCTGAGACTGTGTCTGCTGCACAGAAACTAAGGCATTAATTTCCAGGTCATGCCATTTACACAGCTGGCAAAGAACAGTATTTTGCTCTGTTAAAAAAAAATCCAACCAACCAATAGTTATGCAATAGAATTGCATATCCAGCCATTCCCCTCCCAGCCCTGGTTCTCCTCCTTGTTACACTTTGTGTGATGATGTTGCTGTATTAGCAGTGCCCAAAGAAATGAAGTTTTTGAGGGCATTTTGGAGTAGGGTAGATTTGGGTTTCTTTTGTTCTTGCTCAGCTACCTAGCTTGTACTTTCTCTGGTCTACAAATTCCCCAGTCATGCCAATGCCAGCTGCAAAGCCAGTGTGTTGCCACTGAAGTGCCATTCCTAGCAGGTGAAGTTTTGTCATTTCACTCTCCATTAGATGCGATCAGAGAAAGTATTTATTTCTTCATATTGAAAATGCAAGCCTTTCAAAGAAAATTCCTTTTTTAAACTGGATTGGGTTTTGTTTTGGTTTTGTTTTTTTCTGGCAAGATTTTAAAATAGAGTGGTTTTGAAAAGCTTTGAAACCGTTTGACTGTGCAAGTGCCTACTAGATAAGGAGGCTGATGAATTGCCATTAGGAAGAAGAAGAAAACTAAAAATAAAAACAACTCTTGAAAAGGTAAATGAAAAGTGAAAACAGAAAACCTACAACTGAAAACCTAAAGAGACCTTTAAGAAATTTTGTGAAATTTTTCAAAACGTGAGAAATTTTGAGAAAGAACTTCTCTTCAAGGTAGTAATGTTTAGAAAACATTTTAGAAAACTGGTAAATATTTTGTTAAAACAACTTTGAATGCAAATTTGCTTCCTCCTCTGAGTGACAGAGAAGGTGTTTCATGTGAATACAGATACCTGGAGTGATCTAGGTAAGCTAAAGGGCACAAAGGTATCTAGCTGGAGTCCATCATCAGGCCCTGTGGTATGGAAAGTAGTATGATGACTCCTGTGATTATTTACATACTCTTACAGATACAGTTTTGAAAGAGTTTTATCAGGAAGATTTAAAGAAATTTAAGTAATTTCTCTGTTTCATGGATTCTCAAAGCTTTCTCTTCTTTCTGTAGCTAGCAGCCCAGCCTTGTTGAAGTATTCTCTTATGGTGTTGGTTTACAAGCTGAATATGAGCCTGTGTGTTTGTCTGTTTGTGCAAAGGGTGGAAGAGGGTTACAATTATTTTTATTTATAACAGAGAAGTGTTAACCCTGGATCTTTAGGCCAGTTCTGTGATTTTCCACTTGCTATAGTACAGGGTTTCTAAGGCTTGTGTGGCTATGAAGCATCTTAAAAACTATGGGAGTAAGTGTCTGAAGCAGTCATGCTTATGTTCTTATATAACCTTAATGTCAAACTGTATCCCCAAAGGATCCATCTGTCCAAATACCAGTACTCCCAGCTTTGCCTCAAATAAGGGCAAAAATCCCTTGGGATACTCCAATTTTCCCTCCATGATACTTGCAGAACTGGGAGGAGCCCCACATTCTTTGATGCCATTGAAGGGTTCTCACAGCCCCACCATGCTTTCTGTCAGCTCAGACTTGTCTTTAGAGCAGGGTTGACTCAAAACACATCCAGATCCAAATTTTCAATGGTTAGTGCCTCCACGTACCTTCAGCCAAAGCACACTCCTATCTAGACTGAATTTCTTCATTTTGGGGAGGCTTTGAAATATATTTCTGAACAGATTCAAGCTTTTTTACTAGTGTCTGGTTTTCTGGTTTGAAGAGTAGTTAATTAAAAATCTGTTAGCTGTGATTCCAGAATTATAGGGCTTGACCCTGTCCCTCAGATCTGCTCTGGCAAAGCGCCTAAACATGAGCTTTACTTGGAGCATGTGACTAATCCCCTTAACATTGGTAGACTATTCATATGCTTAAAGTTAAGAATGTGCTTTCCTGGATGATGTTCAACTTCCCGTAGAGACCAGCCCCCACTCTTCTTTTCCTATCCCACCCTTGTAGATAATGTGACACTCTTGTCCTAGTCTGATGTACCAGTGGGTGTTCGGTCCCCCCTTTTCCTTGAGGCTATAATGTGGGGTCCATAGCTGGCAGGCTCTCTTCTGCATGTGCATTGCTGAGATAACCTGGCTCTGTGCTCCAGAGACTGCAGAGGAGGCAGGCATCATGAAACTCCAGTCCTAGGGATGCAGGATGAGTTGCCTCAACCCACTGTCATCTGTAGGCCAAGATTTTGTGGGTAGAGACTCCCAGCTATTTAACGGTGAAGTTGTCCTGTGTCCACAAGGGAGTTAGCTACAGGGGGTTCTGCTGTCCCTCCCTGCTGGGGACACTGTCTACGTGAGGGGGCTACTATGTGGCTGGAGTCCATGTGCTCTGTATCTTATGTACTGTATAGGACACCTTCTTCCTCAAGCTAAAGTCATTTGCGTGTTAAAATCCCTGACTCATACTGGCCACCTGTATATATCATCTCTCCCTTCTCCCTCCCTGCAAACACACAACTGATCTTCCCTGAACTAAATAGTACCATCTCTCCAGTTCTATTTCTAGTTGGGCTTCTTTTTTCCTTCATTCTACTCCAGGGACAGTCACAAGTGGATCTCAAACCACCAGTGACCAGAGCAATTTCTTTGAAATATTGCTTTTGAAAAATTGCCATTACTTTTTAAAAATGTTATTCCAGCTGCAGTAACAAATTAAAGGAAAAAACCAAACCCCTCAGAGTCCTCTAAACAGAACATCCTCATCTTCCCAGGAAAGAATCATAAGAGTGTAGGTATCCTGCTTTCCTGTGGAGTCATTTGGGACCACTTTTAAGCTACGGCTGTTAGCGGTGAGGTTTGTTGGATGACAAATGGAACAACGTTGGTGAGGGGGAGGATTGATATGCAGGGGGTATCTCAGATTCCCAAGAGTTCCTGGAAGATTGTGTCTTCAGACTGTGTGTCTGCCCATTTACCCACCATGCAGCACCTCTGAATCAGGCTCATCCCTGGAGCCCTACTGATAAGCAGAGCTCCGAAGAAAATCACTATAATCTGTCCTTAATTCTTGAGTGCCAAGCTAACTGCCAGCAGTGAAATGGAGAGGAAATAATATGTTACCAAGTATAGCTTAAATAAAGACATACATTATTGTGGCTCTTTCTTCTGTGTGTCTCTACATGGGCCTAGAAGGGCTACAGAAGTGCTCAGGCACATTCACACAAACCAGCACTGCTTTTTCTTGCCCCAGGTTCTGCACTCCATACTGCTGTGCTTATCCAGCCAGCAAAGGAAGACTCAAGGTGAAAAACTGAGAATGATTACCAGGCACCACTGAGTGAAAAAGAGCAAAAAGTGTGCATGAAGCACAAATGGCACATAAAGATTAATGATGGATGAGTTTCCAAGGTCAGGAAATGAGCTTCAAACAAGCTTGAAGTTTGATTGCGAACTCCAGGCCAGATCCATAAAGTCTTGATTCTGCCAGTCTAAGCTGGAAAGCTCAAAAAGAAGGTCTCAGCTCAAAACTTACAGCCCTACTGTTTCCAGTTATAGCCAGGAATATAAAGCATCTGTTCCACAGTCTGGTAAAGTCTGTGGAAAGCTTCCCCTTGGCCCAGTGAGTTTTGGATCAGGTGCCTTATGAAATATTTTAGTGCTTGGCTAACAATGAAAATGCATCCTTACACACAATATTGAAACTTTGGCTTTACAAAGAAACAGTCATCAGATGTTACCTTTCCTTTAGGGTAAGGTAACCCTATTTAGGTTACCCATTTAGGGTTTCTATCCTGTCTGCCCCACTAATATCCTAATCCTACAGCCTTCTTCCGAGCCATAGTTAGAGACTGCAACATTTTTGAAAACAAACGACCTGTTGTGGGTGCTGAGGGGTTCTGACAAGCTCCTTTTTCATGCAGGGAGAACTATAGCCTGATACCATGCTGTCAATTTAATTGCAGTATATGTTTAAGATTAATTGCATGTACGTGTTTAAGATTTAACTTGGAGAAGGAGTCTACATGACTGCATCAATATAGGCCACAAGAGGGGAATGAAATTCTAGTCAGCTCTAGTAAAACACTCCAGAACCACAGACCAGTTGTTCTTCCTTGCTCTGGGAAGACTTGTAATCAAAGTAATAGAGGCTCAGATAGGTTATCTCCAGGGGAAGCTGAGGGCTGAAAGAGAAGGAAACCAAACAGCAGTTGCTGTCGGTGAACACTGACAGGCATTGGTAGAATTACGTGAGGAAGGACCAATGTTGCCCACAGTGTCAACAACAAGAATTGTCAGTCCCCTCTAGGACTGCATTTTTATATTTTTGCTTCATTGATTAACACTCTTGCAGAGTGGCAGGAGCCAACTTCAAAAGTTTTCTTGAGTGAGGGTGACATATGGGCACCCTCACTCCCCTCCTTCCTTAGACACATGCGTGCCCACATGATGTGGATGCTAGTAATCTGTAAATATGTGTACTAGAGGGAGGGAAAATACATGGCAAAATGCAGCACAATTCTTTTCTAATCTTTTATACTTAACTCAGGAGTTGCAATGCAATTCAGATGCTATCTGCATTCATGTTAGGCTACGCATGCTGATTGCATGGAAACTATGCCTAAGAAATGCAGGGAAGCACAATGCAACTGGGACACATTGGGTATTTGCCACCAAAATGTATTTGGATATTTAAGAAAGAGTTGTCAATGTCATTCTGATCCCACATATTCAGGGAAAAGGAAGAAGTATGAGACACAAATACATGTTCTCTTTGGCATATTTTGCCTTTGAGCAGGTACCAAAAAGGGAGGCAGTGATCAACTTAGGGCAGTAACATCCTGAAGGGATGTTACTCTCTGTTACAGGAAGACTCTCCAGAGCTGAACATCAGTGCTCTTGAATACAGGATTTCTACAGAGCTACATCTGATCCAGTCAGTCCTGAGATAGACATCCTAACTCTAAAACCACAATTGTGTGCACAAGGCCTTACTACCTTCTAGTGCCACAGGCTCTAGTACCAACCACTCATGTAATACGTATGGGAGTAACTTTCAGAGGGAAAAAACAGGGGAAAAACTCATCAGTAGGACAGCCTTGGTTTTCTCAGATTGGTTTTTGCAACTCACTTTTGCAAGGTGCTACTCTAACACAGATGGCTTCCATCACAAGAGGAAAATTTGTGCCATATCACCTCTAAATCTGAACAGGTAATGATCTCCTAACAAAAATCTTGCTATGCCAAGAGGCAGTGCCATGGCAGGACACCACCTGAGTGTTACTTCTGTCTCCTCTGCAGAGAGCTTCTGCAGGCTCTTGGCATCAGGAAGACCACAGCTGATGCTGCTCAGCACAGCAGGGAGCATCACATCCTTAAGGCTCTGAGCCCTACCTGTGGCAGCAGGGCAGGGGAATGTCCCTGTAAAGGCAATTCCTTCAAGTGGCCTTGTTATTTTGCCACCTGGTCAGAAATACCCAGTCAGCAGCAGTGATTCTGTGGTAGATGAGATAAAGAGGCAAATCTTCAAAAAGCTGGCTGACCTGCAGGTTTTGCCCCAGTTTCAAAGTGATGTAGACACCAAGAAGCATGAGCCAGATACAGCTCAGTCTCCTGGGGCCAGCTACACAGAAGAGCCTCAGCATCCAATTCCTCCTTAGACAGTGAATAGGAGTGAAACACTGAATGCCTTTGGTGCTTACACATTTTTATGTAAAAATCTATATGCTCCAAATTTGCTTAGGCTCTTGTTTCAAGAATAGATTTCATCTGACTGTAAAACATAAGGCTGTATTTTTTCATGAAAGGTTATTAATTAACAATATAGATCATAAGAAAAAGATTCAAGTAATCAGAACAATAAAATAAAAGAGCAGCATTAGACTATTCAGTTAGAGTACACTGAATTATTCATAGCTCCTGGGCACCAACAAGGATCACAGACATCTAATTTAAGCTGTTACTATTTTTACTCTGCACTTTCCATCATTTAAAGTGTTTATATTCATGTATTTGTTTGATCTTTTGCAGGACAAAGTTTCACCTTCTTACACAGCTTTTCTGTGTAAGAAGCTGAAAATTTGGGGACTTTTGAAGATATTTTTCTGCAGTAACTTAAATTATTTTAAAGCTTTTTGAGGCTTAGTATCACCAACATTGCAACTCTCAACGCTATAAACTGTGCTTAAAATGGGCTTGAACTGTCACTTCTTTCTGAAGTAAAATTCCCTTTGATTACAGGTCATTGAAATCAATGGGAAATTTGCTTCATTAACAACTATTCAGGTGTATATGTGATGAGGGGACTTAGGTAAGGGAGTTGTACTTAGATGTCAGCCCACTTAGGGATCTTTTGCATAGGCACAGGAGCAATCACCACTAAATCATCCCAGTTCTTAGTCAATTTTTTTTTATGAAAAAAAAAAAAAAAACAACAAACCACCACCACTATACTCGTGTGTAGCTGGAAGAATACAGTGATAAATCTAACCCACAGGCTAACACACATATACATGTATATATGTATATATCTGTGTGTATATATTTGTAAATTTATGAAAATGTCCATAGCTTAATGATTGCCTGAAATAACCTGAGGCTGATGTACAGAATTTCAGGCAAAGGACTGTTTCTTTTTCACAATCCTTATGTATCTCAGACTTAAATTAAGAATTATTATTTCCCAGGAAAATCTTCAATCTGCCATTGCTCCAGTGGGGGAGGGGTACTACACAGAAATCAGTGGCATGCACATCCACACACATATATCAAGAGGCAGGGCTGGGTCTCAAGGGCTTTTCTAAGGAAAAGAAATGGACTGAAAAAGCCATGGCAGAGTTTCTGTTCCACAGCAGCTCTCTCAATAGACTCAGTTATCCTTTTATTAAGAGGCCCTCCATACAGATGCTGCACTTCTGCACTAGGTGTATGTTTGAGGGGCACCTTTGTGGATGATGCCAAGCTACACAAAGACCTGGCTTTTCTGACCTGATTTTTTTTCCCATTAACCTTAGGCACTTAACTGAGCTCTTTATGCTAATGGGATTGTCTCCTCTCGTTTCCTCTATAGTTAATGAAGAGACAGTCATTTCTAGAGGGTGAACTGGTAAAACTGACATCTGAATCAGCTTTAGGAGCTCCTTCTATCTCACTCCATAGAGTGATCACTCACCTATCTTGGGTGGTCCCAAGATATTAAAAGATCTTAAATCCTGGTGAGATGAATCCAGGACCTAGCACAGAAAAGCATCCATATGGAGATCAGCCTGTGCTTCAGGTGCATGGCCTGGCTCACCATGCAAAATGCAAATGTTAATTGAAGGAGACTATTGGAACAAAATGAGATATTCACAGGAGAATTCCCTTCCCAAAAGGCAGCATGACAGCAAAGGCTTGCCCCAATGCCTAGAAACTGTGTTTGAAGTGAGTTCCTTATGGCAGTTTCCAGACATGGACTACTGGGTGGTCCCAGTGCTGGAGGTCAGAGATTTTCAGTCTGAACTCTTCACCCTTTCTCTTTCTCTTCACCTTCCTCTGTCAGTCTTCAGCATTGCTGAAGCAGTTCAAAGAGAGAATTTGCATCCTAAAAGTTTGAATAGCTAAGCTTTTCAAAGGTTACTTTTTTGCTCCATCCCCAAACTGAGCTGAAAAATGTCATCTAGCTGGTAGCGATAATCAAAAATTTCTTCTCCAAGATACAGATTGGAAAGTTTCATGGGTTTGGGGATTTTTTCAATGTTAATAACTGCTTTACAAACAGCTTACATGGAGATTAAAGAGATTGCAATTTCATCCCTTATTGTTGGGATTACAGTTGTCCTCAGAAAAACTAAACTGAGGACTCAACAAGAGAATGAACTGTGACTGTTATTTAGAAAGCTGCTCTGACAAGGTTGAACATACATCTCCATCTCATGGTGAGAGGCTCTCAGAACAAAAATTTGGAATTGCATATTGATAGCAAGTCTGAGTGGAAGGACCAGAAATTTAATCCAATACAAAACTTTGTATTGCTCTTGTGTATTCCTGTATTTAACCTGAACAAAAAAACCACAGTCAGAGGAGGGAGAGAATTAAACTGAATTCTGAAAACTCCGGGGCTAAGTGAATTTTGAATGTTGTGCCAAGGAATGGTCACTAATATTTATTTCTAAACCTAAGTTTAAGTCAGATACTTGACAATCTGCACCCATCGCTTGGAACAATTTTATTTTTAAAAATACTCTTAAGGTTATGGTAAATGGGACTTCAGCAGGCCTGCAGGGACCTGTAAAGTAAATATTCAATACTGTATATCATTACTTAGGAGAAGATTATAGCTAGAAAGTGGAAGATAAAGCTGAGTTCCAGGGATCAAAGGTCATTTTTCATCATGGTACCTCCTTGATCAAGCTCTACTGTTTCATCCTGACATTATTCTCCTGTTCTCTTTCCCTTTTTTGAGGAGCCAGATACGTATCTCTATTTCTCTCCCCTCCCTCTTTTTCCTCCTGTGTGAGAATATAAAGATCTTTCCTGTAAAAACATTTTTCTCTACGTACCATTCCATACCTACTCTTGCATATGTGACTGTTTTGCTATTTGAGATGTCTGTGAAAAAGAAATAAAGGCTTTAAGAGTGACTCTGAAAAGGAGAAGGAGCTTGAGAATAAATCAGATTGAAAGATGCAGCACTGTTTTCTGCGATACTTCTCAGAATGTTCCTAATTTTCACCATTGCCCTCCCTCCTTCTCTGTGAGAGGGATGGAGACAGCCCTGGGATGTGGGACTCTCAAAGGCTGATCTTTTAGCTGTTGACTCACTGTGTCCCACAAGTGTTTTGCAGACTTCTCCAAGTTCTACCATCGAAGGAAACCTCCTTTTAAAAGGTGATACAGTCAGTGTGCAACACCACAGGGGAAGAGGCTCTAAAGGGAGACTCTGATCCCTTTTGTCTTTCTTTCCCTTTCTATTCAACAGCCCTGAGTGTCCAGCCATGCACACCCTCCTTCCTGCTTGCCCAACTTTGCCAAGGCTGTAGCTTGCCAACAGGGGCCTGCCTGGCCCTTCTTCCCCACCCTACACTTGGAATCTTCTTGGATAATTTCCCTCTTTCTCTTAAAAACACCCATTTCACCTCTTCAGGAAAACCATAACCACTCCTGAGGCCCTGCAGCCCCCGGTGGGACAGGACAGCAGCAATGACTGGCACCAGGGCCATCCTAGGGGGTAGGCAGAAGGATGGATGCAGCTTGCCTGGCCACCACATCAGGGAGCTAAAGCTTCACCTCGCCTTGCAAGCTCCCACTGTGCTGCTGCTGAGCCACTCGGCCAGTGCAGAGCTGGGGGTCTGATTCCTCACTCTCACACACGTGCCATCACTCAGTCTCATAGCAAAAAGGTTCAGGCAAGGCAAAACACACCTGGGTAAAGCTTTTTGCACAAGGGTCAGTGAGAAATCACAGCTCACTGGGCTCTTTACATCCACAGTAGATGCATCTCTTGCAGGTATTTGCTTTTTAGGGCTTCTTCTGCCACAATATTTACCCCAGCTTTGAGCTACCACAGTGGCCAGAGGTTTTTGGAGGGCTCACCTGCCTTGACTCTCTCATTGGTCCTTTTGTTCTTAAGGAAAAGCACCTTTTTTGCTCAGAAGAAATGAAACGACTCTCATAACCATCCTAGAGTGATGGCAAAAGTTGCAATTACTGCTGTCTCTAACTGACAGGTTGGGAGGCTTAAGATAATATCATTCGTTTAAATGCCTGCAAATATAAGTATGTCAGCACTTTTCTAGGGCATTCCCAAGTAAAACATTACAACTGGTACAAGACATTTGTCATGTGGATGCTTCTTAGCCAGATGTTTATGTTTCCTCTAAGTGCAGTACACCCATATCAAAGCTGGATAAGAAAAGACCTGGAATGCCCTAATATGCACTACTCAGGCATATTCAGGGAAATGCATTGACACATTGCATTTATCTGGCTTTTCTTCTCTTCAGAAAATTTTACAAGTATAAGTCATGCCAGACCTGTCTGAGGCAGGTAGGTATTATAGCCATTTTAGAGATGGGAAGCCCAATGCCTGTGAGAAGACCTGATCTTTTTGTGGTTTGATGCCCCCTCAAAACTTCCACTAGCTGCAGGTGCATCCTGCTGTTTCCAGCACTTTTGGGAATCCAGACTGTAGCTGATTTATCCAAATCCACAGTGTCTGTAAATGTGAAAGCCAGGATTAGGACACTTAGGATCCTGACTTCATCAGAGCACTGCTTCAAAGCTTTGATCCCACAAAGCACGTAAGCACTTGCCTAATTTCAAGCATGAATGTCCCATTAATAATGCTCTTGCCATGCTTAAAGCTAGGCACATGCCTAGTTGCTTTTCTAGATTGGGAATTACATTAAAATATATTAAAGTTTAGGGTATTTTGAAAATGCAAAAATGTGTCCATTTCTGATTATGTTTCAGGTATTCTCAAGGGTATTCAAACTGTGTATGCAGCCACTCAACCAGGTGGAACACTTTTTAGCCAATCAGCACAGAATTTAATGAGTTTTGGGTAGTAAGAATCACTTGTCAGAAGTAATTGAGGGAGGCAGGTCCTGTGAGGTCAGGACTTCTGTGTGTGGCTCCTGTGCCTATTGGTGCTAACAACACATCAGCAACAACTGATAATTGGGTTTGGTCGTTCTGGTAAGATGTGAATGTGGTGGCTAATTTCACAAGGAACGTGACATCTTATCAAGTGTTAGGTACTTTCCATTTCTTCCTGTAATCTGTTGAAGAAGAAGTGAACAGAAGTGGTTTTGACATGTAACAAACCTAAACTTCTTGTTCCTGTACTCCGAGGTGCTACTCTGCAGACACAAGAGTGTTTGTGTGTGCACTGGTTTGAAATGGTCCTGAAGGATCATTTCAATGTCAGTGTTGAGATCAGGGAACTAACGGGGGAATGAATAAACCTCTGTAACTCTGAAAGACAAAAGTTGCAGAAAGCATTGCAAGTCTTTGCTGAAAAACTGGCTCCATCTTACAATTTTCCTTTTGTTTTGATTTTGTTTGGGGTTTTTTTGTTTGGTTGGTTTTGGTTTTTTTTATCCAGACTGGCACCGAATACTGTATTTTCATCAATTAAAATCTTGTCTGGTAACTAACTAAACGATTTGTTCATGGAAAATTACAAAAATAAATAAGTAAACTGTCAATTGTGGAATGTAAACTGATTAAACAAATAAAAAAATCATGTTGTGTGTTTTAAGCGGCTGTGTCTGCTTGTGTCAGGAGCGGGGCTGTCGTTACCCTCATCCCCAGCTGAAGGATGAAAGACAAAGAGTGGAAAAGGAAGGTGAGTGCCTTCTGAGCTATGAGATATTGGAAATATTGCTTGAAAACCACTAGTAATAATGATTAGGTGGCTTCTGATCAAAAACTCTGTATAAAATATTACGAATACAACCAGTATCTCAACCTGACCGTTTTACGAGGAGTTTTTTCTGCCTTCCATAGAAAGGATTGATTCCTGCTGGAGCTTTGGGAACTGCATGTGCTCTAACACCATTACTCACCTTTAGAGCCACTTACCGTGTAGAAGTCTGTGATTTGACAGAAATGTACAGAGGCACTGCAGTAGTAGAGCTCCCACTTTCTTCCAGAAAATAAACAAACAGAACTGAATATGGAATACAGTCTTTTGGGTCATTGGTGCTCAGCTGTAAAGGTTTTGTGAAACCTGGCAGGCATAACAATGCACCAATATTTGTGCTTCCTCATTGCACTCATGTCCCTAGGCCAGCAATAACAAATCAGACAAATATTTTCTGTACAGCTTTGAGTGTGCAACTAGAGTTGGGTTGCAGGTTGAACACCCAAAGATCAGGGTGCTCAACAAATGTAAAATATAAAAACTAAATGTATAACATTTGGTGGAATGGACAAAAGTTCTTTCAACTGTCCTAGCAGAGGAAAAAGCAGGAGAGTAGCTTGAAAAGAGAAGCAAAACTTTTGAATTTTTTAATCAATCAGTTTTAAATTAATTTGCCTAGAATTAAAATATTAACAAAAATGCAGGGAAGATGCTTTTAAAATAGTTATTTTGTCAAGTATGGTATTAAATAATGAAGTTGTCAGCACTGTCTGCTTTTACCTGATTAAGCAGTTAAACCTATTGAGATCTGACAGTCAAATATAAAGAGGCACCTAAACTGCCCTGCTGGGCTGCACTTTTTTTTTGTAGCTGCTAGTTCTTCCTGAGTGGAATGGGTTTTTAGCAACAGATTTCAGGTTGTAGCAACAAGAAACAAAGCCCTGAATTCTCAGGCCGGAGCTCTTCCTGTTCCCAAAGAGCTGCTTTCCAAAACATCATCTTCAGTAAAGAACCAAATGAAGGGGTTGAATGGAGGGGACAAAACATGAAATTCTCTATCAAAAACCTCATCAGTACTATCATGAATTCCTTGACCTCTTCCCGGTCACTAAAGGCTGAGGAAGTGAGAATTCTTGGTGATATACTAAACTCAGATCTTGGAGGATGTACCTATTACCAGTGCTTATGACCTGCTCCTGCAAATAAAGTCTGGGCAACTAAAGCAGAAAGAAAGAGGGGGAAAGAGATAGCCAGGGACTGCAGAAGTTGGCAACCCCCCCAAGGCAAACGAAGGGACTGAAGGCTACAGAGCAGCATATTTAGACGATGGGGGGAGGGTTAGAACCCTTTCACTTAAAAGTTTCATTTTCTTGCCTACTCCTGCCCATGCCAGCAGGCACAACCTCCCACCCAGCCACCCCCATCTGCTGACTGAAACCTCTCTGCCAGCAGCAGAGGACAATGGCAGTGGCCACTCGGGTCTTTGCTCTCTGCCCTCAGCAGGGGCAACGTGATTCATCAGGGCTAAAAATGGGAGCCTGCAGAGCAGAGGTGTCCTCTCTCCTGGCAGTGATGGTAGGAAATGCCTTGTGAAGAGGGGCAGAGGGCTCAGCTGCTCAGAGCTTGTATTGGAAAGGGGGAAGAGGACCGTGGGCCGCAAATGAGGACCGTGAGCTGCAGGAAAGTTTTGAGAATAAACACCAAGTCTGCATTAGCCATTTGAGGGCTGGATTTTAACCCTGCAGTGTCCAGGCTGCCCAGGCCAGCTGCTGCAGGATCCATTGTGTTTGATTCTTGGGGTGCTGTTCCAGGCAATGCCAGAGGACCAGATAGGAGTCTGCAATCCAGCTAAACAAAGCAGACAAGAGAAGGATCATTAAATGTAGTCCACCACAGAGGAAACTGAGAACAGAGAGGTTTTGATTAACTCAACACCACACAAGGCACCCATGGTGGAGCAGGGGCTTGCTGTGCCCTTGTGAGGCTGTCTCAGTCAGGAAGGCAAGGGCTGAGGCTGCCTCACATGGGCTTTGCCTCTTCCCCATGCTGGGTGCCTGCTCTCAGCAGCTCACGTTTGGGAAGTGCCCATCTTTCAGGGCCCAGCATCTGCTTCAAATTAGCACCATCACCCTCAAAGATACCTCCATCTATTCAAGACTCTACCTGGTTGTGAAGGGAAGTAACTAATTATTTAAGAAGGAAAACAGTGAATGTTTTGAGAATGAGGTTCAGGAGAGAGAAATCTGTCTGTTGGCTTTCTCTGCCACACAGTGGGGCTTCCACGAGTCAAATGGAGGAATGGGGACAAAAACTCCAGTTTTGCAGATCAGTGAAATCTCTTGCTCTGCCCATAAGCAGCACTCCAAAGCACAGCTTTCCTTTTGCTTTGGGGCATCTACTAAAGATTTTTGCCCACACAGGAGGGAGGACCCTCTCACTGAAAAGCAACCACTCTGTTTCAGAGTCAGGATGATCTCCCAGTGACCTTTCTTGTCAGAAGCACATGATAACTGCAGCAGACTGGGACTGCATGGGGCGAGGATGCTGGTAATGAAATGCTTTCATAGCTCGACACTCATTATTCCATGACATTATCAGGCTCTTCCCCAGGGGCCCTCTAAAAAGTCACAGCTGAGCTCTTTTCCTGCAGAGACCAAAACCAGACCACCTAACAAGCTACATTTACTAAAATTTTTAGTCCCTCGTTGCTCAGGGGGCGTGTGGTCTCTCTTATTTGCATTGAACAGCTGTGGAAGAACTATGCCAGCTCAGTTATGAATTTATCAGCCTGATAACCCACACAAAGTAGTCTGCCCATCCCCAGCCAGGAGCAGATGAGGCCATGCAAGGCCCATGTTGTCCTGGGGTCCCCAGCACACCCCAGCCACCCTCTCTGCTACCTTGCATCTATGGCTAACTTGCAAAGGTCGACCACTGACCACTTCTTTGGAAGAAACTGCACTTTCCCCTCGGTTGCTTAATTCCCTGCAGTTTCTTGCCATCCTCAAAAAAACCTTGATCTTCTCAGTTCTGAAATGCAAAGTGTCCATTGCCAGCAATGAGGCCCTCACCTGGAGCTGGTGGCTATGAGTGACACCTGTGTTGGCTGTGACAGCAAAGAGGTATTTCTGGCAGAGCTCAGCTCTTTATCAGGAAATGAGCAAGAGCAGGAGGGGCAAGGGCTGTACTGCCAGCAGATAGAACCAGAGACATCACAGAGTCTAAGCTGTGGGCCATCATCTCCCCCCTCCCAGCTTGTCTCCCTGGAGACAGCCCTTCCAGTCAAAGGTAGTGGTGGTTGTGAGGGGAAGTATTAACCAGGAGAACTGGAGGCACTAGGGATCTTGGCTTTCACAGCTATGCTCAAATACAGGCCAGGAACATAAAGGGAGAAATAAACCCTGCCATAAGGAGCAGGCAATTTGGAAAAGCAGAGGCAGCCAAAGGGTGAGAGAAGGGAACAAAAGACACAGGGAAAGCCTTCGTAGCAACAGTCCACGCTTGGAGTTTTCCATGTATGTTTGAAACCACAGCTCATGGAAAGCTGCTTAGCGCTTCAGTGCCTTCAGCTGGCAAAATAAACATTTAAATTCAAGTGAGTGCACACATGAGTGTACACATCCATACACACATGCACCCTCAACTGGTAGGTAAAACATGAAACAAAACTGAATAGCCTTCTTTGCAGCAAGGTAGATTTCTTCCTTCTCTGTTATGTTTTCTTACAAGCTTCCTGTAACCTCATCAGAGAAAGGGGGCTGAGAGTGAAACAAGTTGCTCTGTGAACTGAACAAAGCCTCGACTTTTCAGTTTCACTTTTGAGGTGTCTCTGACAGGTTGCAGTTTCTGCTTCATTTGATCCAGCTCAGTCCCTTTGGGAATTCTCTACCCACCATGTTTGCAGCAAGCAATACCATGTGCTGAGGTTTATGAGGAGCTTTCAAACAGAACGGGTGACTGCTGAGTCCTCCCTTTCTTCCCTTCTGTCAGATGGAGATTCATGCATTACCTTGTGCTTCTCATTTCTCCCCAGCTACCAGTTTTGCCAGTTTAATCTAAATATTTTTGAGACTTCTAATGCTCCATCAAATTCATCTGCAAGTAGTCAGCAGATCCAATAGTTGGTGGAGACAGATGGGCAGACGTCAAGTGACAGTATCTTCATTTCCTCAGGAAACCAGGCTAAAAATACTATGTTCAGAGTTCAGCTTTTTTCCATAAAGATGCACAGCTTCCCGGGAGGCCCAGCCAAGCCAGTGGACGCAGGTGGCAGCAGCTCCTCTGTGTCCTGGGTGGCACCTTCGCCCACTGCAGCTGTCATTGCTGCTCCTGCCAAAGGTGCATCACGTCAGCTTTTCTGTTCAGCTGGGGGCAAGGCTCTGCCTCTTGTGATCTTTGCTCTGGGTCTGAGCCCTGAGGAGAAGTCCACCGGGGAGGGTGAGGGGAAAGCATTCACGGTCAGAGCAGAGATGCACATTGTCTGAGGCAGGAGCTCAATGCTCCCAAACTGAGCCTGGTGCATTGAAACGTATCTGCAGAGATGGGCAGATGCCCTGAGGGAAGCTGTGTCTCAGGATGGGCAGTCAGCCAGGCTTCCCTCCCTCCTCTCTCTGTAACAGTGCCTTGCAGGAAACCTTGCATCCCACTTGCCTGACGTGCTCTGCCCACCAGTAAGCAGGGATGGCAGCTAAGGAACTTCTGCAAGAGATTCTTGTGAAGGATGCTAAGGTAGTTCTGCTACAAATTTTGCTGGGTGGCACCTTCCCAGTCTGTATGACACAGTCCCAGAGCTGCCTTTTTGCCATTTTGACAGTGTCAACAAATTAATTTTCACCAGCCTGGCGACTTCTCTGAAGAGCTAGCTCTGAGTCACGTGTGTGTTAGGAGCATGTTCATCTATTCCTGAGCATGCTCCTGTGGCCTGGGGTTTTGCAGGAGTGATAACAGGAGTGCAGGAGGTCATGCACCAGCCAGGTTACTTACCTGGCATGGGTAGGGAGAGGGGAAAAGGTGGAGGGGAGCAATGGTGTACCCCTAGGCAGTGAGAAGTGGCTGCTAGTGCTCTGTCTCCAGGTGGCTTTGCCAAAGCTGTGTGGCTTTTGACTGCCCTGTAAGAGCTTTGTTGACAAGTACTTAATTTGGGTGAGTTCATCTCATAACATTTAAGGAAGTGAGAGGAAAGAAGGATGAAAAGTGATGTGTTTTTCTTTTAGCACCTCTCTTTTTCTCATTTTCTTCTGAAGTGTCAGCACCTTAAATAACAAGTCTTTTAATGCCTCATTGCTGCCTGCATCCAGTCACAAATATTACATGCTCTTTCAAACAGGCCAAAGTCTCAGTTAGCCAGATCTTCCCTCAAGGCTCCATACAAAGCCCTTTGTTCTCCTTCCTCTCTCATTTCCCCTTTGCTGTCACATTCACTCCTGCCAGCTCAGGAAAAGCTTGCCTCTTGCTTTGCAGAGATCAAAGAAGGTTGAGGGCAAATCCCTCTCCTGAGGTCTGCTGTTTAGCTTCCATCCCACCAAGATGATGACCAGGAGGAACCATGTCACTGATGTCCAATTTCTCACAGTTTATTTCCAGACTTGAGAACCCAACTGAGAGGTGACAAGGTACCACTCTGTCCCTGTGTCCACCCACACCTCCCAGGAGGGTTGGCTAGAAAGGGATCTCCTACAAATTCTGCTTCCTGGGCATTTGTTTTTGTGAGGGTGCTAGAGATGAGGAACTCCTCCCTCAGAAAGAACCTCTCTTTAGCAGCCACAGACAAAGGGCAACCCATCACCAGGCAGGAGGAGGATGAAACAAAGTCCTGAGTGAGACCTACAGACAGACAGATCACTGGGCTGACAGATCCCTCCTAACCACACAGCAAAGGCTAAACCAGAGGCACTGGTTTGATTCAGGTTGTTGGGTTGTTTTTTTTTAATAAGCTTGCTTGCAGTTTTGCACTTCCTGACTGAGTCCAGAGTGCATCACAACAGAACAAATGCCAGAAATATGCAATGCATGGGAAAGAGCTGTGGGAAAGATGGGCAGAAGGAAAGCTGCCTCCTTTTGCTCCTCCTCATATGCTGGAATACTCCCATTGCCCCTAACAACATTGTGGGAGCCCCTGTGGCTTAGGACCTCACTTGTTTGTCCTAAAACTGGCTGCATACATCACCTGTGATGTATTTCTCCACAGGAACATAGTTATAGCCAAGCGTAGCCCTGACAGGAGGGTCACAAAACACAAATAGGAAAAGGACAAGAGATTTACAGGCAGTTATACCAGCAGGGGTAGGATATTATCCTCCCATTCCCACTTTGTTCTTTCTCTATGGATCCAGAAGAGTTCTCTATTTTTAAAAATCCTTATTTGTTCTTTCTTTGCCCACTTTACTAAAAAAATGTAACTGGCTACCTCTATATTTCTATTATATTTGCGGGAGTAATCCTGGATTATTGAGGCAAATGCAAACTTGCATATTAAGCCAAAAAAAGGAATTACAATTGTTTGGATACAAAGTAGAAAGGAGATGGTCCAGCACTAAAAGGTAACGATCAGTTAGCTCTCCCAAGTCCAAAATACATCCAAGCACCTCTCTGCCCTGGCTCCCTCTCACACAGTAATTTGCATTTACAAACACATAACATATCATACCATCCCTTCGTTGATTTAATGGGACCTTCTTTACTTCAGAGAGGGGATTTCTTTTTTAGCCATTTGGCTGAGTGTACCAAAGAGGTCACAAACTCATCTGTGATGGTTGGGAAAAAATATTTCCAGGTCAGAATGAATGTTAATTATATGAGTGAAGTAGATAAAAACAGTGAAGTTGGATGAGGATATTTTTTATATAGCCAGAGAGGAAGGAGTCATAAATGTTTCCATCAGGTGTGCAATGTACCCATAAAATGTTCCAAATATATTTTCATGCATTCGCAGCTGAGGAAAAAAAACATTTGTCAGCTATTATTTTACCAGTGAGACAAATGATGATCTGGTGTTGGACTAGACACTACGGATCAAAACTAGGGATGGGAATTGTTTTGATGCATGTTCAAGTGGCTCTGTGCAGGTGTAACAGAGCTAAATATAACCTGGCACAGCTGATGGGCAACAACAGCTTGAAAATGCAGCCGTCTGCTCTCCATGACTGCTTTTTCTTTTACTTCCATAAATAGAGGATCAGGCCCTAAATCCCTTAAATACGGATGGCTTAGAACTTCTCTGTGGTTTTGCTTTGCTCAGTGCAACATCAGGAGCTGCTACATGTCAAGAAGAAAGTGATGGCCTCACAGTCCCCCGCAAGACCATCAAATACATCACCTGGAAGCAGCTGACATACCCAGGAGATGCTGGATCACTGTCACCATGTCTCCAGCAGCCCCTGGGCTGGACTGTATGGGGATTGGTGTTTGCCATGGGAATCCAGCAATATTATCTCTGATGAGAGTTCTTCTTGCTCACAAGCCTTTTCTGCACAAGCACAGTTCTGACTGTGCCATTTTGTGGTAACCAGGGTATGTAAAATGGCCAAACTCTAGAAAAGAATCCTGTGACTGAAATGGGATTTTTTTTCCTAGCTATTTAAACCGTTCTCAGAAAATAATGAGCAAGAATCTGTGTGAACAATCTGCTCCAGAATTATCCATCACTCACTGTGAGATTCAAACTTAATTCAAATGCCATTATTGTATGTATTTTTATTGTACTCTGTTTGCTTAATGAATGTTGCAGTTGTAGTAATAGGATCATTGGTAATACGAAACAGATTTGCAGAATGATGAGAAGATAATTAAATGATACCTTGAGGGTGATTTCTGTTTAAGACACAGTAACTGTGTCATAGAGTAAATAAACTTCATGAGGGAAGATATCAATGGTTATTAACCTAAGATACAATTATTCCCAAATTACCAGGGTACTGCATTTTATTACAGTGAAAATGACTGGTGACTGGGGCTGGGTCCAGGCTCTCTCACTCACGAGGCTGTGGGACAAAGTGAGTTCCCCACACCTACATGTCACCTACACCTGACATGACCCAGTGTATTTACAGGAGTCATGCTGCCAGACTTGGCAAATACCTTGGGTCATGAACTCTGAGGATTTGACAAGTCCAAGTGCTCAAGAGCTGGCTTTCAAGAGCTCTGCATTATGTCTTGTCCAGCTCCCATCATTTGTAACAGTCACAAAAGCCTGAAAGCACAGAGGTGACAGGGATGCTTGGCTACCAAAGCCTGTGGTCTTAAGACCACATCTTCCCTTCTCAATCAATGCTTAGTGACATTTCAAGACCAGCATTAGTGTAGGGAATCTGCTGCTGCTGCTGCTGCTGCTGCTTGGATCTGAAAGGCTGGCTTGGGACAGAGAAGCAGTCATGGGTCTGCAGGTTCTGCAGCTGTCCACCTCTCCTGAACAAAACACCCTTCCTCTCATGTGCTGGTGACCGTGCAACTATTTATGTGCTGGAGGTGACAGTCTCCAGTGAACAGAGAGCTGCTCATGTCCCACCAGTTTCCTAAAGCACTGGTAACTTGCACATATGGGCACAAGCAGGAGCACAGCTCTCCAGCTTACCCTGCATCATCCAAATGAACCATCTAAATTGCCTATATATTCAGTGTATATGGAGAGGTTTACCAGCTTCCTGAGGGCCTCTAATGGTCTGTGGAATATTTTCCTGGCTCTTTGCTTAAGTTTTCAGTCCCTGAAGGACCTTCACACATCCGTTTTGATCCTAACTAATGAGAGTTTCTACATAATTTTTAATAGTAATTCTGCTAATAACATTCTCTTTTTTTCTCCATGGACTTTCCCCCAGCTATATCTTTGACAATCACAGTACATCCTTTATCTGAAGCTGTCAGTTGTTTTTCTAATTCTAAGCTGCATCTACTGCATTTGCACACAGGTAATTGGGTGTGGGTCTGGGCACCCAAATGACTGCCAGCTGTGCATTTAACTGCAAACAGCAACTCCCAGGAGGAACTGGCTTGGGTGTGACACAGCCAATTTCAGCAAACACTTTTTTCTTCAAATTAAAGCTAAAATCTCTTTATTTAGTAGAACATGCTGGCATCACATTCCATTGGCATCTGTGGTGCAGAAGTCGTTGTTTCACAGCTTTGAGAATAGCTTTCCAGCACTAATAATGTCCTTGGAGAAACGCATGCATAGCTTAATTCCTGTGCTGCAAACCATTGGAATAGATTCCCCTAATCAACCTAATCAACCCCTTTAGTTTCTCAGACTCTGTATTAATATTGACATTGCACATCCATTAAACATCACCATGCAGCAGTGCTCCAGGTGGTTGCTGCAGGCAGATAGATTGGGGGCAAATGTCTCTGTGCCACCAACCTTCACAGTGAATCTTTGCACATTTTCCATGTCTATGTGGACAAACTCTCCTTTCTCATCTCACCTCTGATTAGCTCATGTGACTTTTTATGTTAATATTATTTGTTTATTAGTTGCACGATCTAGAATTTTCTGCCCTGTTTGCCTAGGTTTGGCCTGGCAGCTCTGGCACCAGAAGATACTGTGCTTTGTCCCTGCAAAAAGGAACGTGACAGTACTTGTTCTATCATTCTTTGTCCACTGAACCTATTGAAATCCCTTCTTTGCCTCTGATTTAAGGGCATCTTTTCTAAAGACAAGAATTGGAGGGAGGAGGTGACAGCATGAAGGTAAGGGAAGGGGACTCTTCCAGGTCTGCTCTATATTCAGTTCTTTCCTGGACAGTATTAGCCTTTTATTTTCCAGTTTTGTGCTTCATAAGCTTATCACTGTCCATTCTGTTTTGCCTATTTATTTTCTGCCATATGGGACTCTCCATACCAGTGGCTTATAAATGTATTTCTGGCAACACATTTTCTTTGTACAATAGTTAAAAAATAAATGTCCTATTTAATTGCAGTTAGACCATTTCATCTTTGTCCACTGTGTTGTGCATTACTGCTATATATTTCCATCTGAGCATGGGGTGCTGCCCTTGTTTTCTTTACCCATCTGTATGTTACTTCTTTTGGTATTCATAAATTTTTGAACAGTGTTGTAATGACCTTTGCACTTCTTGCATCTGTCATCACATAGTGGACATGACCCCAACCTACATTACCTTACATAAAGTGTACATAATCCATAAATGGTTTTACAGAGTTGACATCTCAAATCTCCTCTTTCTTTTTTTATGATTTGGGTGTCTCCACATATCTGCAATATCAGAGCCCTGACCATCCTCAGCAAAACTCACCCTGGACCAAGTGTTTTCTGTGTCTTGGCAAACCTTACCTTCTCTGTTAATGCCTAATTGTAAATCTTCTGATAGTGGTTTAACTGCTTCATTCTTTCCCTCATGGTGTTTTCTTAATTTACTTTACTCCAGGTACCTTATGGTATTCAGTATTTAAATTACTTTCCCCATCTGTTCTTAGAAAGGGAAAGCAAGAAAACAAATCAAGCAAAGATGTCACATAAATGGAGCCAATAACTGGTGCTGGTGCATTTTGGAGAGTACAGCTGACAAGTATGGGCTAGAAACTGTAGCTCAAAAGGCTGCAATTTTATGTAGAATACAAGGCTGTTCTAATCTAGCCTAGTCAAGTCTCAGAGTCTTACATCGTCCTCAGCATCCTCTCTCTCTGTTTAAACAGAATGAAGAGCAAAGACAGTTGTTGAACTGACACCAGATCAAGATGTGATACGGATTCAAAGAAAATACTCTCTATGCAATGAAAAAACCAAAAGCAATTTTTGTGTCACAAATGGAATGCTGATTAATAAGAAGAGAATAACAAGAGACCTTTTCAAAACCATAGCGTTCAGTAACTCTGGAAGATAAATGCAGTGTAAAACTGTGCAAAACCCAAAGTAGCCACAGAACCTGTTGACATATATTTGCTGGAAATGGTACAGAAGTTATAAAGAAAACATGTTTGGAAGAACTCTCAAGTGTCTTCAAAAATCAGTGGAAACTGAATATATGACTGAACTGTAACTCCAGAAACTTTTTTCTGAAGACAATAGTAAAAATATGAAATAGCTGGAAGACAGAAGGCAGTGAAAAAGCAGACAAACATAATTTATTCTAATTAAAGAAAAAAACCAAAACAAAACAAAGTACAGTTATGCATTTACTGGTACCTGAAAACTTTAAGAACTTTATTTCACAGACCAATTAAATGGCCAGTAATAATTCATATGCAAAGATAATTGTCGGTATTAGATGTGCTATATATCTTTTGGCAGGGACTGGACCAGACCAATATATTGTAACCAAGTGGTATTATACCTTTCCTAAGTGGCAATATTTTGTGCTCCAGAATCAAAGACAAATCAGTGTTCTAGCTTCTACAGAAGATATTCTGCTGATGAAGAGGAATGGGAGTGGTTCCTCATAACTGTGATGGATTTTCTCTGCCTGCCTTTGCCTGCGACTGATTTTGTTGTTCCCCTGACTCCATCTAAGGACAAGGATAAACCAACTTATAGTCACAGGGCTCTGACACTGACTTTGGAAGAAGTGAAACTTTGAGCAAACACAGTAATGTGCTGGCTATGAGATCAAAGATGTCAGCCAGATGTGTTCAGTGGGCCATGGTGATGCACACAATTGAGACAAAACAAAATGAAAATAGAAGCATTTAACAGAAAACCAACTGGGAGTCTCTCATTCCTTCAAACTGTGGCTGTTGCTCTTTGATTACAAATGCCCAGGGCCCTACTCCATCTGGTCGGTAGATTTGGATGTCACTGCTTCACTGAAAAAATGAATCATTGGTACAGATCTATTATTAAATTTCAGGAGCCTTTCTGCATATAAGATCATCTGGTTCTAGGATGTAATCATGATGGCAATAGCAGCAAGTGGATTTTCAGGTAGGTGACATCTTAATGTAAATATAGGTAAGCAGTATGTAACATCATATTTCTGAATGCACTGGAATCAAGAAACAGTAAAAACCCCTTTATTTCTTACCCTCTCTCTCATCCAAATGTGTAGCAGGAATAAACGCAGAAAATACAGCTCGATCTGTTTTATTTTATTATTAAACAATGAGCATTAACCACTGAAAGAAAAAAGGTTAATAAACTCTGAGAATCAGGGAATATTTCTATTCTGTGTAATAGTTTGGTTGTGGAAAGAGGAGGCAGGGTGTAAAAGTGGTGGGGTTTGCTGTAAAAATATGCTAGACATGCTCCTGAAGTTCCTTCTAGGGAGGGTGAAGCTGATGTCGTGTTCTGTATACAGAAGAGCTGAGGAAGAGCATGGAGGGGGAGGAAGGCAAGAGATTATTCTCCCACAGCGTTTCTCTGAGTTACCCAACCAAAAAGCCTGCCAGTGTGATTCAGATCTTTCTCCAAGCCAGTGGAGCAGGCACTGACTGCAGACATGACTACCCAGGGGACTTGCACCTCCAGGCAGAGCTGGAAATGAGGGCAAGAGAATCCATCATGAACTTTCTCTGCTCTCACAGGCAGTAACTTTGATTAGTTCCAGTGACTGCAGCATTCCCTCTCTCCTGCAGAGAATAGTGGTCAGTGGTGGAATGAAGAGAAACATGGGACATGGGGTAGAATGATTTCTTCAGGCCCTGGACTCAACACCTGGAGAACAGAAGCAGAGAAATGGTGACTGGGGTGACCAGCAGCTATGTCTTCTAGCAGAGGACCACAAACACACACCCAACATGGAAAGAAAATGTTCTTTCTTTCTACTGCCCACCCTGTGCCCACAACTTGTGGGGAGAGAAAGCTGGAGGTCGATATGCTTGGAAGGCTGGAGCTCCCATCCCACAGCCTGATCTGGAGAGACACTCAGTTGGTTCTGCTCCTGTCCACCTTAAATCATGCTTGGTGTGCTGGTGTCGTGAAATTAAAGCAAAGTAAATAATAACCTCCCTTTCTGGGCCAGAGGCACGCTTAGGTTTAGAGCCTGGGGGTTTTCTCATCAGCTGCACAAAAGCTGGAAGGTTGTGTGAAGATGCTCTCCTCTGTCACCCTGGTGGGGAAGAGATGGGGCAGGGTGGGCAGACTACAAGCAGAAACAGTGCTGCCTTGGGCTGGCAGGAACACAGACTTACACTGGTGTGGCAAACATGTAGCTCCTACAGAGCAATAAATGTATTCTCTCTGCAATACAAGTGACTATTTGCATTTTACTTCTAAGGAAGCACCTGAAAACATATGATCATCATAGTGGAAGGAGATGTCGACAGCACTGCTATTTGATACCCTCAGCCCACTCTTAGCTGAATCACAAATGCCACCAGAATAACCAGCAGGTCTCAGTTCTCCATGGCCGTAAGTACAACAGAATGAATACATTGGACTGGGGATGCTCCTTCCTTTTTATGCACAGGGAGGCATGTATCCCATCATGTGAAAATGCTCCTCTGCTCTTGTACAGTGGTGATACAGAACTTACTATAGACATAGGATAGGGTCATCTTTCTCAGCTTTATCATAGAATCATGGAATGGTTTGGGTTGGAAGGCACCTTTGAAGATCAGTCCAACCACCCTGCAGTGAGTAGGGACTACCTGTATTCAGGCTATAAATTTTACTAAAGTCCCACTGGTATTACGTAGTGGCTGTGAACAGGACTTCTGTTCCTGGTTTTAAAGGTCCCACTCAAAACTACATACCAAGTGGTGAAACCAGTGACTTCAGTAAAATTATTACATATGTTCAATTCCATTCCCAGAGAAAAGAGCACATGAGAAAACAAGCAACACAGATGAGTTAGCTGAGGTGAGGACTTGAGGACAGATTGTACTGAACAGAAAAAGAAACTAAATCATTGACAGTTGTAGGGCATTGCCAAATATTAGAGAAAAATCTTTCTACAGTTTCACTCAGATTCTGTAGCTAAGAGGAGAACTGAAACAGTTGAGCGCATGACTTCTTAAAATTATAAACAAATATGTCCCTGAAGCATGGTTATGTCTCCGAGGCTTCTTCTGCTAACAGGCAGAAGAACTTTGTCTCTAACATTGATAGTAAAGAGAGGATGATTTTAAAATTGCTCTTCAAAAATGGGTCAGACATGAGCAACCAGGATGAGGTACTCACCTGTCTTCACAAGTAACTTGTGTGATAATTTTAGGTGGTACGTCCCCAGTCAAGTATTAGAGATGCTGAGTAGTTTTTGAATGACTATTTTTTACATAAACCATCTAGCATTCTTAAGAAAACAAAAGACAAGTGTCGGTTTCTCTTGAGCAGTTTTCTGAAAAAAAATTAGCAGCCATTTTACTTGGCCTAAAAAATGACTACAGTATATAATCTAGGGGATGTCTGATATCAACAACTTATGCTCTCATTTTCCATTGCACACACTCTAATACCTACTTCTCTTGATTTGACATGCAGAAAACTAGGGCAGCTAAAAAGGAAGTACCTGGTACATACACAGCAAGTGTGATCTACCTTGAGGGTGATCAGATGGCCACATCCAAAAACTAGGACATACATGCTTGTAGGGATGGGATTTTACAATGGACACTGCACCCTAATTAAAACCAGGTAAGGAAACAAGAACACAATCTGACATTGTTGTCTTCAGTGTTTCTTTCTTCTAGGGGAAGCTAGAAGTTGCTAGAAGTGCTGTGCCTGAAGTACCCATCAGAAGCTGATCATTTAATGTTTTTCTTAGAAAAAAAAAATCCAAATCTTCTTCTTCAGAAAATGAAGGGAGAAGAAAAACCAAAACATAGTAGGGAAACAAATCCATAGGGTTTCAGCTGTTTTCCTTATCACTAACAGCAGAGTGTCTTCCGGACCATAGTCTGCATCAACTTGATTCTTGCAGAACAGACTTTTGCATACCCAGAGTCCCAAATTTGGCTTCAAGCAGCCACCTTTTCTTCCTACTCACTAGAAGGAGCCATCATCATGAAATTGTCCCAAAGCATTTGCCATCATGAGGTCAGGTCTTGCCACCTGATTGTGTCTCTGCCTTTCCCTGGCAGGATGTTGGTGCTCTTCCTGGCTGTATGGCATCCTTGCGAGGATGGTCTGGTCTCCATGCATGGATAGAGACGTTTCTCTTGATGTATGTGGTCATTCCATCCCTGGGGCTGAAAGAGCAACACTCACGTACCTCTTATCCACCTGTTCTTCCAGGTGAACCTTCAGAAATATTTTTGCTTGGGTTTTTAGGGGGCACCTTGGATGTTTCCATCAGTGTGGAAACCCACCTCTTTGCTTTTGTCCTTTACCACACAAAAAGTCTCCCGCTCTTTCTCCGTGCGGTTGCTGGGGCTTGCTGACAGAGCACATGGGTTTTTCCTTATTTTTTTTTTTAAATTACCCTTGTAGTCAGCACTGGTGATGCTGCACCTCGAATACTGTCTTCAGTTTTGGGTCCCTCACGACGAAGAAGGGCACATGGTCCAAAGGACCATGAAGCTGGTGATGGGTCCGGAGCACAAGTCTTAGGAGGAGCATCTTAGGGAACCGGGGTTCTTTAACCTGGAGATAAGGAGGCTGAAGGGAGGCCTTATCACTCTCTGCAACAACCTGACAGGAGGCTGTGGAGAGCTGGGGGTTGGTCTCTCCTCCTTAGTAACAACCGATAGGACAGGAGGTCTCAGGTTGCACCAGAGGAGGCACCAGGTTGGATATTAGGAAAAATTTTTTCCCTGAAGGAGTTGTCGGGCACTGAACAGGCTGCCCAGGGAAGCGGTGGAGTCACCGTCCCTGGAGGGGTTTAAAAGATGTGTAGACGTGGTGCTTAGAGTCACGGTTTAGTGGCGGACTTGGCAGTGCGGGTTAATGTATGGATTCCATACCTAAAACCTCTTTTCCAACCACCACGATTCTGCGGAATTGAAGCAAAGTGTCCGGACCGCATCTGCGAGCACACACGGCCTGAGGCGAGGACACCGACAGGGGATGGGATCCCCTCAGGTTCTCGCTTGATGCTCGAGGGGAAGGTTGATCAAATCCAGCCTGGCGTGAGCCCGGCCCTCACCCCTAAGCGAAGGGCGGAACCCCGCGGGGAGACTCGGCGGAGACCGAGAGAGAGGCCGGGAAACGGCGCGGCCCGGAACGCCGGTATCGGGGGAGCCGTTTCCAGCCGAGCCGAGCTGGGCAGAGGGAGCCGCGCCGGTTCCCGCCGTCCCGTCCTGAGGGGCGGGTGGCATGGCCGGGGCGGGGAAAGTGCTGAGCACCCTGCGGAATCACTGGAAGAAAACCACGCTCGGGGTCTGCCTGCTGAGCTGGGGCGGGAACTGGCTCTATGGGAAGCACTGGTAATTGCCGGCTGGGGACCCAGGGGGTTGCGTGGTGGGCGGGAGAGCTAGGCCGCCGCCCCGCCCGTTTGCCCTCAGAGCCACCGGCCCCGCACGGCGGAGGCATCGCTTCGCCTCAGAAGCCCGGGATGTCGGTCTGACCCCCTGAGGCCGTCTCCCTCCGCTGCTCTTGAAGTGGGGGTCTCCCCTGGGAAGGGCTTCGGTGCCTCGGGGGTGGCTGTCCCTCCCCCCTCGGTGCTGTTTTGTGACTTCCCCGCCTTGGCTTTCTTGTAAGTTTGGGGCAGGTTCAGGCGGTGGTTTTAAAGAGAAGTGTTGTCAGGGTGGCCTGAATCATTCTGGGGTCTGTTGAAGAGGAGAAAGGTTTCCTCCTTTTATCGTAAAAAAAATTAAAAGGCCACCAGCCAAGCGTGTGCCGTCGGCATTAACCAGTATTATAAGGATAAATGAAAAGCGAAGGCCCAACACCTGCAAGTGGTGCAGCTGGTACTGGGCTGTGGGGGAACCCACCTGTGTGGCTGTGAACTGTCCCACTTCCTTTGTGTCTTTTAATGGTGCCATACGCCTCGGGGAAGATGCCAAATAACTGTTGCATGGATGTTTATGCCTTTCTTTAATGGATGGAAGCTGCACCAGGGGAGGTTTAGGCTGGATGTTAGGAAACATTTTTTTCACTGAGAGGATTGTCAGGCACTGGAATGTCCTGCCTGGGACACTGGTGGAGTCACCATCCCTGGAGGCATTTAAAAGGCATTTGGACCTGGTTCTTAGGGACATGGTTTACTAGTTAGATTATGGTGTTGGTTAAAGGTTGGACTGGATGATCTTGGAGGTCTCTTCCAACCTAAAATATTCTGTGATTCTTGAGGTGAGTGGCTGAGCACTGTGCCTCCCTGGTGCTCCTGCTTGGCTGCTGTCACCCACCGAGCTGGAGGGAGCCCATCAACTGTTGTAGCAGAGCAGAACTGATAATATAAGTGTACCTGGCAGGGTGTCATTCCCACTGTTTGTGGAGCAAGGGTTCCTTACAGTAAGAAGATTCCTTCACAAGTTTTAAATAGCGAGGCTTATATTTTAATCCCTGTCTGTCAGGATTATGGTTAATACATTTGATGAAAATGTAAGTATAGCCAAATTATTTTTAAATTTTGGTACTTATGGTGCTGCTGTTTAATCTGCCGCTCTCTTAATGTCATTTTAATTGTTAAGTCATGATTTTCAGCCATGTTCTTTTCTGCTTACCTTAAAATGCTGTCAAAACCTCAGTGGAAAACTTAGGAAAAGAAATCTTTTTATATTGTTTGTTATACTTTTTTATTTGCTATTACCTGGGGACTTTTGCATTAAATCAGTCTTTTTTTACATCTGCTTTAATTGCCTATATGTTATCTGAAGCACTAAAGCTCGACTGACTGCAGGGCAAGCAGCAAAAAAACTCTGTCCATGCTTTTTCCCTTGTAGTTGCTGACTGTGAGGCAGGCTGTGGTAAGATGGAGAATAACTGTGTGAAAGTGGTGGTAACAAGGTTATAGTTTTAGATATTTGTCTACATGGGCCAACAGACAGAAGAGAAATACATATTATACAACTATGTTGTAAGCAGAAGTATTTGTGCTAAACAGGTTGGGGCTTTTTGATGCCTCTGTGTAATGTCAGTGGATCCTTGAGCTTGCATTCCACTCTTCCCTCTGATAACTTGAACCTGATGACTTGTATCCAGTCATATCATTCTGGATACCTCTTACCCAGAAGACTGAACTTAATGTACAAAACATGGAGAACCTGACGGCAGGAGTGAGAAAATCCAAGCAGCCCTTTCATGGCGCTTTGTCACCAGTGAAGTCCTTTCCTTTTGGCTGCTGGACAGCAGGGACTAGGCCAGTATCCTCTATGCAGCTTCTTTTGCCTCCAGATGCTGTAATGGCTTTTGATGTTGGGGTTTTTGTGGGTTTTTTTCTTTTTTTTTCCTACATGCCACCTCCCCAGACTGCTTATGTACCAGCTATGCTGGGGAGCATGAGAGGAGCCTTTAGCCCCATGCACAAACTGCTGCAGGCAACACTTGAGGAGGTTGATGAGGGAACCACGTATGGCTGTGCTGGCCATGAGTCTTGCTGTTATTGACATCAGGGGCTAAATTACTATGCATGAGGCATAATTGACTAGACTTGTATTTGCCCTTTTAGAACAGATTAAAGGTTTAGTGAAGTCTTGTGCTTCCATTTCTGGCATCACTGGAGCTTCTGACGAAGGGGCTTGCTTTAGCACAGCATCACTTCAGATTAGCCTCTGACTTCTTGGAATTAGCTGTCTGAAATGATGCTCATCTGTTTGCAGCTGAGGTCCCATCCTGCCATCCGTCTTCTTGGCTTTTCCATCCTTGAGGATTTTCTAAGATATTTCTTTTGCAAGGAGAAGATAATTTGCTTTTTTTGACTTCTCAAGGTTCATTCTTCTCTTGGATGCAGAAACTACGATCCCTGCATTAAATGGAGCTATTGTAAATAACTACCTGTCCTGCAAATAAATGGCAACTCTTCTGAGGTTAGGGTCTACGTGCCCATAGGTACAGAAGAAGTCTGGAATACTTCCTTAAGACTTTAAAGGGAGCTATATGGACAAATAAAGGACTTTCTTTTTCGGGCTTGCTCCCTGTGCCTCTCTTCTGCCTGGAAATGGACCCAGGTGTCCCTCTCCTGTGCCCTGCAAACTGTGCTGTGGCATCTGATGTGAATACCCTTGTGCTCCACAGACTGTTGAGGAGAGAGGGACAATGGAGTATTTGGTTCATTGCTGTTAGTCTAAAGGTTGTGGATGATGGTAACTGTAAAGGAGCTTCTTAGCCCAGTCTTGTAGGATTCTTTCTTTACGCAGCATTTAGTTTCTGGATCAGTGTTTTAGCCCTGCATTTTTCAAGGTGTTTGTTCAGATACTTCAAAGTAAGTTTGGATGAACAGGAAAAGAGTAAAGAGGAAACCTTGTGCTGATTCCCCCTCCCCCATTTGTGATTCAGCCCTTGGAAGTGTGTAATATAACACAAGATGACTTTTCTAAAGAGATATCGATCCAGAGGTGACAAAGGGTTTTCATGTGTAAAATGGTAGGCATTATGTCTGGTTGAACTACTTTTAACTAAACCCTATTTCTGGCCTAACAAAATCTTAGTGACTCTTAAAATTTTCTCTTTTTTTTTTCTCATAAAAGAATGTGTTTTAAAAATCAATTGTATTGCATTTAGGATAGCAAATACTCTCTTGTAGTGTTGGAGAATAAGTTCACTTGGTGTTGTCACATGTGAGATTGTCTCTTCAGTTTCTCTGGATGAATTAATATATTAGCATAATTTTAATCTGTAGCATATCATACTACAGGTGCAAGGGACACTGAATTCAACATACTAGATGAAAGCCTACAGGCTCTACACATTGTCAGATACACATTCATATACAGTACCCTACTTCTGTTTTACATATACATATGAGGTTATTACAGATAAAGGTACCATGTGATTATTTAAAATTTCTGCCAAGTTTGGAAGCCCATCTCACTATTATGTCTTGGGTCACCTTTCCTGAATTGAGCTGCTACTGCTGTTTATATGTTCAGGTGGTGCAGTGAGTCACTAATTCTGTCAAATCAGCAGAAATTGAGCCTCTGACATGATGCATATCAGCTTAATTTATTGTCAGATTTAGGTGGACTGTTACCATGGTGTCACTGGGTAAGCATTCACCACTTTGTAAGGATAGGGACCCCCGATGTGGTACTGAGACAGTGGACTCCTTACATACTCAGTTTTACTCTCTATATGTGAAAGTATTGACTTTCTCCCTGGAAAATGCTGTCAGGGCCTCTCAGCCTTTCACTGCTTGCCACTAGTCCGAGTGTTGTTGTTATCCATAGTTGTGTGTTAGTCTCCCTGTGTTTGCCAACTGATCCTTGCTTTCTGCATAGACATCCTGAATGGCTGACTTTATTTCATCAAAATTTTGTCAGAAAAAAAGGCATACAAATTCTGTGTCTTGGGTAAAACTGTTGGAAACTAAGATTTGTCTCTCATTCTCTTCCAAAGCCAAGCTGAAAGAAAACACCTAATATCTAGCAAAGAGGATGCTGTGCTCTTGCTGTATTAGAACCAGCCAAAAAGCTCTCTGCTAAGATAAAATCTCTTTTAGGATTTCTGTTACAGCTCTCAAGGGTGATCCTATATGCCCAGCTTTGAAGTTTCTCCTTCATAGAACTGTGTCTTTTGATAAAGACACTGAACTCCAGATTTTAGGCTGCTTCTTGCTTGAATATGCTTAATAGTTTTAAGTTTAATGCCGATAACCCTTTTTGAAAAGGGATCTCACACCTGGGCTGCTTCAAACATTTGTAGTTTTGACACTTTTGAGTTCCTTTGGTTGGCTCTAAGATGAAGGTTTGTTCTTGCTGTAGCTGTGGGCCTCAGACAGCTTCTTGCATTTGAGTTCAGTGTCTTCTCCCTGTTGAGTTCACTGCTACCCTGGCTGACCTTTCATCATGGGAACCAGCCCTTCAGCCCTGACCTCTGCTGGCTCTTGAGCAGAGGTTGCAGTCTCAGCTGGAGGAGCATGCATACTTAAATTTTGTGGCTCTGTATGCTTGCATGTAAGGTGATTATTACCTTTCCTAGCTGACAACACTTAGGACAGGAGCTGTAGCCACCAGTCATGTGCCAGGAGTGTTGCAGACAACTCAGAACAGCCTCTGTTCTTGTGGTTTGTACAGCCTGGTGTGTTCTGGCAGCCTGACACAGCTTGTACATGGTGAGCTCTGGACAGTTGTTCTTCCTTCATTTCTGCATTGGTTCCTTGCTTTAGTGTAAACCTCCTCTGTTCTCTAAAGAACAAGAATCTGTGCTGCAGTGGCTTTGCAGGATTGACTGGTATCTTTGTCAAACTAGCCAAAGTTCTGTCCATGGGTTCAGTTTAGGACATTCTCCTAACCCACCTCCACTGCTCGTTCCTCTCTGCCTCCCAGTTTTTTACTGCTTAAGCAAGTTGGCCCAGTGGAAAGCTCTGTGTGGTGCTTAATTCTCACAGTGGGAAGGCAGCCTTGGGTTGGCCAACAGATGCAATGTTGCATGTCTCTTTTGCTTTAAGGCTGGAGCTGTTTCTATAAGCCCTTAGGGAGAACATAAAAATTGATTTTTAGTTTGCTGTGGGTATGGTACAAGTCAGAAGAAATCTCTGTGTTCTCTAAGGCAGTGCAGCAGTTTCCCTCAGCTTTCACTTGCTCATGTTCAAGTGTCATTGGATAGGCTTTATTACTACATAATACTAGTCAATACATACAAAAAAATCTTATGTTTATTACTGAAGTATCTTCTCTTGGAGCTGTTACATAGCCATATTTTACACAGCCATAATCTAATGTGCACTAAGAAGATTTTAAGAAGTTACCTTTTTGCTACTCTCAGCATTTTTATATATTTATTAATTGGTATGACCTGTGGAGAACTTCCAAACTCACTTATACTGTAGGTGAGCCATATGAGATAAGGCAAAAGCTGTGATACAGAGGGAGGACTGCTATTCTCACAGGTACACCCCTGTGAGTGCACTTACATTTTTTTTTTTTTTTTTTAGTGTAAAGATAGTTAAATGTTGACATACTTGTTATGGAAATAAAAATTTTCCCATTACTTGGCATCTTTAAGCGAAACTCAGGGCATCTTGAAGCTAAACTAAAATGACTGAGCTATCTGTCCTAGTTGAATCAAGTGGGCATTTGTTTTGGCCACATATAGACACAGAGGGGAGGAGAAAAAAAAGTTCCAAAAAAAAAAAATCACTACTTGTGCTCTCAGCAGTGCAGTGTGGGCTTACCCTGTCCTTCTGCCTTGATTGAACTGGAATTAGCTGTGACAGCATTGTTTAGCTTGGAACAGAAGCCTTTTCAGAGACAGTTATTTTAACTCGGACACTTTTGTTATATCACTGCAACCCAAAACAAGTCTGCTCCTCCAAGTAGTATTTCGGATGCTTCATACAAATTACTTGTTCCTTTGGTTTTAAGGAACAAAAATTGCACTTAAAAGCATGATTAAGACCCCTGAGGAATTTTTTTTTTTAGACTCTAGTTACTTGTTATCCTGATGAGGTACTATTCATGTATATATTAATAATTCTTCCTTTGTCTTTTTATTATTACTAACACTAAATTGGTGGGGTTTTTTATTATAGAGTAATATTCTCAGAACCCACCTTTATACCTCAACCCAAGTCACCCTACTTCTACTTTGAGGACCTTGCAGCATCTTTTGGTGTTGCTGTTTGCAAAAAGAGCAATTTCTGTAGCTTAGTTACAGGCTAATAGTGTAAGCTCATAGATCTGAACAGATTGCACTTGTCTTTGGGACCAAAGGTCTGACCAAGCCTTGCCTTCTCTTCTGACATTTCCATTGTAGGACTTGGCCTGGTGAGCCACAGTTTGTGGCAGTAGTGTGCTTCTTCCTTAGTCATATATTTTTCATGGCTTGTGAAAAAATGATTCAATCATTTTAATTGGTCTAGTGTATTTTTTTTTTAATATTCTGACTATAATTGGGATTTTATGTCCTTGATAGTTTTGAGACAGTAATGTACTGTCTCGCCAGATATTGTCAAGGAAAAGGTCAAGTGTTTTAGTTTCATCAAGGAGGGGGGTGTCTGGTGTCTAGAGGACAGGGAAGACTTTAGGCACTGCAGAATAGGGTTCCCTTATTTGTTTGCAAGAACCAATAGGGCGTTTTTTGGTCTGGGGAGAAATGAATTTTGTTCCTTGCCCAGTATCTCTGTCTCCCAGTAGCTTGCCAACTGCACCCATCTTGCCACCTTGCTAATGCTGCCTGTTACCACTATCAAGCACAAGGATCAGTCTGAAATTTCTTTCTGAAATGAACATCAGTGATATATCTAATACTCATATTTTCTTCTTTAAACTTCATTTTGATGAGTTCAGTAGTTCTTACCCCTGAGTTACTGCTTTAGGCTCTGTTGAGACCTAGGTGCATAGTAGGTGTTTTGGCTTAGAAACTGATGGAGATAGGAGTTAGCAATTATAATGCACAAACATTTAAGACCATAGAAGTGACACTTAAGTGTATTCAGTTGGAATGGGAACTACCTTCAGTGTAAAAAGCCTTATTAACATTGAAGAAAAAAACCACCTTAGATCTGGAGCCCAGTTACATAGCAATTTAAAAGTAAAGCAGTTATGCAGTGTCTCACAGTTTATGTAATCTCAGCACATAGGCATCCTGGTCTTTGTTTTGTGTTTTTCTTTACTACAGAAAGGGTGTTTGTGTGCACATGACACAAAAAAAGAATGCATTTGTGCTTAAATGGGTGTGCTTCATCTTTAAAATGTATTAAATATGTCTTAAAGAACCTGCACTTTTAAAATTTAACTGCTATCAAAGTGTGCAAATGGAGCATGTTCCTACATTTAAAAAAAGAGCAAATTGTTTTAAACTTACACAACCTAATGTCCACTCTCTTTTCTGTCTCACCCAATAGTGATAACCTGCTGCGAAGAGCTGCATGCCAAGAAGCCCAGGTAATACCGTTTAAAGTGATAAAATTAGATTAAAATCTCCCTCTTATCTTGGTTGTGCAGAGCTCCTGAGATTTTCCCAGTGGGCCCTCCCTACGTGACAAGCCTTACAAAGATGCCATTCCTGTTCTTTGGCTCAAGTGCCAAAGGGTGGATGAGGCCTCAGTGCTTGCAGCCAGGGTGCTGTACCTTTCATGCCCTGACTGCTGTTGCAATAGATGCAGTGCTGGGGTAATCCCAGTTAGTGCTGTAGCTACCCAGACCTCCACTTCTGCAGATGTAGTTGCTCTCTGTGCCTCTGAAGTTCTGGCAAGAAGATGATATGTTGACAAGATAGGAGCCTGAAATCTCCTATCCACCACGACAGATGTAGTCAGGGCAGAAGCAGTGCAAACTGCTTCATGGTAGTGCTTAGCTGGAGAGACCTTGCCCTTGTCTCTTCAATCTTGAGTGACTTTATCAAGGGTATTAAGGGAGATGACTGACCTAGCACTTATGAGACCCACGTACTGTGAATTTAATGGAGACAATCTGTTTGCAGATCACTGACAAGAGAGCTCATGTTCAGAGAGGCATGGTAATTCTCTGAGTCTACTGACTATTGCCCATGTATGGGCAACCAGCAGTGAACAAATTCCCATACTGTAGTAATCCCATAAAGAAGTCTTGTCCTTAATAAACAGTCTTTCAGGGGTGCAAGTGCTGCTGCTCATGGCTGCATAGATACTGCTTACTGGCTGTGATTACTGTAGTGGTGTGGCATAGGATTTTAAGAGTCTTTATATCTCCCACAAGTGAAGTTTATTCTAAATCTCCTCTCTTAGAGGATCTTAGAGATTTTGAACAGTGTGACACTGCTGTCATCACCACTACATACTAAGGCCCGAGAAGAATATTGAAAATTATTTTTCTCGTTAAAGAACTTTCCTTGAGATTACCCTGCTTTGGTGGTACACCTGAATAATCCCAATTTTAGCCTGCCAGCTGTTGAGGGAAGGATATTCACAGCACCTTAGTTTGAGCAATAGAACTTCATGCCCAAAGAGATGTAAGGAAGCTCAAGTCTCATGAAAGAAATAGAAAAATCTTTCCCTGAAAATACTGCTTTCATAAATCATATTTATAGCTTCAGAATCAAATGCATTTTCAACTCTCAGCAACAGTTGTTCTTGATTTTTGTGTTTTCAGTATCCATTTTTTCTACATAATAACAAAGTGACACAAGTTTTTTCATGTCACCAAAAATAGCCCTTAATACCTCAGTATCTGAAAGATTGATGACCAAATTAAAAAAAAAATTAAAGAGGCACTGAAGAAATGATATCTAAGGAGAAGCCTAGTCATCTAAGTGTGTATCCTTGTCAAAAAGGTGTTACTGCTGAGGAACGAATGGTACAAAAAGATAGTTCTGTTGAGAAAATTCTGACTTTTCTTTTTCTTAGTTCCAGTCACTAAGTGATGGGATCTATTCCATTAAGGGTTATTCTTATAAATCAAGGTGCGAGAGCACTGTCAGTAGAGCTTCATGCAATTTCAGTGGTTAAAGCCTGGGAAAATACCCTGCAGAAGATTCCTGCATTAGGAAGGAATCAACTAGGAAGCCTAGTAATCAGTTCTTGCTGTAGTTTCCATTCTCACTGATATGTCAGGGGCAAATGCTGTTTGAAAACACAAACCAAAACAGCAGTAAGACTTCAAATGTCTGGTATTTTCTTTAGAATGGCAACAGTCTGTAACTGAAAAAAAAACCCTACTTGTCTTCATAGTGCTGTGTAAGTATGGGGAAAAAGCAGGCAAGCTCACCCAAGAAAAAATTTAGACTTAGTGAAGTGTGTGTGGGGGGGTTCCCTATTACTTTTACATAAGATTTTTAAGCTTGTTATAATACCAGATTGATGAGGTGTTCACCTCAACTACAGCAGTATTGGTGCAATGACTTTGCATGTCTGAATTTAAATTTCAGTTTATGATGACAGCCTTGGGTTGGCAAGTGGTTATAGAAAGATTCTATAATAAAGAACCCATTTATCACACCTTAAACCTTTTGCACTCCCTTCTCTGCAATAAGCCAGTGTCAGCTGACTGTTAACTTCATTTGCATTTGTGGTCTTGCTAATTCAGTCTGCTGATACTGAACTCTGGGCCTGTGTTGGAGAGGTCTTCTTTAGCTGGCAAACAATTCACCCAGTGAAGCAGGGATAGTTTTCCATAAAGGAATGTGGTTTCTTTGTTACTATTCATAAAGCATTATAAAACCTTTGTATAAGATGTTCTTTAGTTACAAAATAGTGATTGTCATTTTAGTGATTGTCATTTTAGAAGTCCAGAAATGCAGTACCTGTAAATTCTGTGCATTTTACAAGGAAAAAAACATTGACTAAAATACACCTTCACGTATGTATTTAATAACCATTTTTACTGTCTGGCTTTCAGTTTCTTTCCTTTGGTTGTGGTTTGGAAAAAAAAAAAAAAAGTTGTAATATTATTTTTTTATTTCCTGTCTTAAAGATCAGCCTTTGCTCTAGAAATGCCCCTGGATGTAGCATATATGTCTAACTATATTACATAAAGAAGTGATTTTGTCATTACTTATAAGTTTTTTATGAGCCTTGTTAGGTTCTTTAGAGCAAGCAAATAATTAATTGTTTCTACCAGCTGTTACATGCTATAAATCCTCTGTATTTCCTTAATCCCACTCAACATTGCAATAAAATAAGTTGGTCTGTTTTCCAGTTGATTTTTAATAAAACTTAAGAGCTTCTGAAATGTTTCCCTTTCTTTGAAGATTCCTTTACTCTCAGCAGCATCTCTCATAATTTTCCTTTCTTGAAGAAGAAACTCAAAAGTTTTAAGTATCATAGCCAGCTGCACACTTCTTTTAATTAAGATTTCCTGAGCAATGTTGGCAAGTGGAATTAATTAAAAATTTAACCAGCTAAAGATCACTAAAATCTACTGTGGCATGTGTACAGTATTGACCTTCCTCAACATAAAAATTTCTGCTACAGGGATTAACTTTAAAAATAAAGGGGGATGGAAAACCATGGAGTTTTGACTGTGTCTTGTGTTCAGCACAGTCACCTACTTTATTTCTGAGGCTTCTGGGTGGTACTGCTGATTACATTGTCATCCTCAAAAGCAATCTGGTTTGGTCTGGTGGTGAGGATGCCTTTATGTGATCTAAAAGAGATTTAGAGTGGCAAGTAATGTGTGGAAGCTTTGCCTTTTCTTACCTCTCCTGTGCTAAAAGGCTATGGAGATGGGTAACAATGTCTAAAACATACAAGAGGCTGTGTGAAATAACTCTCAAACAATTGTCTTAAAAGCCAAAGAGGGATTCAGTGACTTGTATATTGAGATGTTAGGAAGAAAAAATGTCTGAGAAACAGCTTATAGGGCAGACTCTCTGGTGATTACTTTTTATATCTACAAAAACTTAAGCATAGCAAATGCAAAAATGAGTAAAAGAGGGACAAGAAATGAAGCACAGAAGTGGAAGAAGATGCAGAAAGAAGGTGGCAGGCGAGTGTATGAGAATTACATAAGGAAAGAAAATTAAGTAACCTTGGAGTCAAGGATAACTCCCTGGATCTCTGCCTGTGGCAGAAAACCAGAGGTTGACAAAACCGCAGTGGTGTTAGAATTGTAAAAATAAGCTAAAGAGTACTTGTGACAGTGGTGTGAGCTGTAGCTAAGAGTGCAGGTCTTTGATCAAGAGGCTTGTACAATGGCTGAAGATGGAAGTCATTTGAATGTCATGAGGCTTGAAAGCTGTCATGGTTTAGGCCCAGGTGGGAACAGCCAGGCATCTGCTTGCTCACCCCTCACTCCCCCACTGTGGGACAGGGAGAAAATCCAACTAAAAGCTCCTGAGTCAAGACAGGGAGATTTTCACTTACCAGTTATCATCATGGGCAAAATAGACTCAACGTGGGGAGAAAAAAAAGTTATTAAAACAGGAGAAAGAATGAACAAGACCAGATCTTAAATAACTCCCCCCCAACCTCTCCCTTCTACCTGAGCCCAAATTACTTCACTCCTGCAGAGGGGGAATGGAAATGGGGTTTATTATCAGTTCACCACATGTTGTTTCTGCTGCTCCTTCCTCTTTAGGGGGAGGACTTCTCACAGTCTTCTTCTGCTCCATCATGGGGGTCCCTCCCATGGGAGAGAGTCCTTCATGAACCCCTCTGAGATGAGTGCCTCCCAGCAGGTGCAGTCCCTCAGGAACAGACTGCTCCAGCCTGGGCTGCACACACAGTCACAGTCTGCTTTGGAAACAGTCACCTCCCCTGCTGTGGGGTCCTCCCTGGCTGCAGATTCACATCTGCCCCACCATGATCCTTCAAGGGCTGCAGATCCACATCTGCCCCACCATGGTCCTTCATGGGCTGCTCCACTGTGCTCCTCCATTGGCTGCAGGGGGACAGCTGCCATCTCATCCCAGGCTGCAGGGCTCTCTCTGGGAGGGCACTTCCTTCCTTCCTTCCTCACCAACCTTGGTATCTTTGCTCTCACCTTCCCATCTCCTCTGCCCTGACGATCTTCTTTGCAGTTTCATTTTCCCCTTCTTCAATATGTTCCTTGCAGAGAAGCATCCACCTTTGCTAATTGATTCAGCCTTGGCCAGAGGCAGAGCTGGAACTGAGGTGGAGGAGATTCCAGCAGCTTCTCATAGGAGTCACTGCTGTGGCCTCCTTACTACCAAAACCCTGCTGCTCTGACCCCCCAAAAAAGCCCACTGACCTTTGTAGAGATGTGTCATTTAGAACTGATTTACCACTGTGCTTAAAAAATAACTGAACTCTACTTTTTATCTCACTTAGATTTTTGGCAATGAGCTGATCCCTTCCAGTATGCCATTGAAGAAAGCCACAGTGTTCCTCAACCCAGCAGCTTGCAATGGGTAAATTTGTCCCTTCCCTACACTGATATGTGAGGCCTTCTTTCTGTATTGTTCCTCTGCCAGCTGGATTTTTGAGCTCATTTTTGCCTCCCTCTGATGCCAAGCTGGTGCTATGTGACTATGCCAAACTTAATTTCAACAAAAATACGGGGATGAGAAATAGAACTAGATGCTTGAGTTAAAAAAAATTATTTCTAAACATATGTATATTTTTATTTTCCTTTTATTCTGTCTTTTGGCCTTTGTCATTCCTTTATATGTGAAATTCCTTTGTAATTCTTCCCTACTTCTGTGTAGGATGCATTTCCATCCTCAGTAACTACTGAAATAAGAGATGACCTTGATTGCTACAAGACTTGAACTTAGAGAGCAGTGATCTTACTTCTGTGGGAACCTGTCCTTGAAAGGCCTATGCCCACAAACTGAGAGGCTAAATATGGGCTCAGAGCAAAACTGGAAGAAGTCATCTGCTATTTTTGCATGCTCATTAGCAGAGAAACAGTTATTTTGGATATGTTTGTCTGTTTCTTCTCATTAGTTAAGCTTCGTATTAGTTGCATCTTGGCAAGAGGTGGGGAGTTGTCAGTAACAATATGAAAGCAATTATACATCTGATCTGGAAGTGCTTGGACTTAAGTGCTTTCAGTCAAAAATTTCATGGCTGGAAAATGCAAAATGTTAATAAATTCAGTCTCTGACTTCTAGTCTCATTGTTCTACTTGCTACAAGCAGTTTATAGGTAATGGCATAATTATTTTATTAGGCAGATAATGCATAAGACCTATAACAAAAGCAAGATAAAATTTTGCTTTTGAACATATTCAGTATTAAATAGTTCTGAAAACCTAAATGGGACCTCTATGTAGCCTTAAAGGCTGGTGCACTGTAAGTCAGTGTTTTTCTAATAAGTTTCTCTATGGAGATCTTGCTTTGTTGTAGATTGGGGTTTTTTTAATTTTTTTGTGGAGAAAGATAGATAATCTTTTCTGAATTTTTTAAACTACAACAAAAAGCAGACAACTGAGATACGAGTCTAGAAATTTAATGTTTGAACCAAATGAAATCTCACCTTTCCTGAGTGGCAGGTTGTGTGCCTGATTGTGTAGATTGCTTTTAAGTAGATTTCTTTTTGTTATTCATTTGTGTCTTTCCTTTTTCATTTTTTTAGCCTCAAGACTAATTAAACGGATTTTACTCTATTTTTCTAGCAAAGCCAGAAACCTTTTTGAAAAGAATGCTGCTCCAATTTTGCACTTATCTGGTTTGGATGTAACTGTGGTTAAGGTAAGCACTGTTCTGTTACTACAGATGTATTGTCTGCTTTGCTGTATCCTCCTGAAGAATTGAAATTCCATTCTGAATGCATGTGAAATTCTCAGTTGTACTGTGGGCATCTCTTAAGAAGATACAAATACTGAGATATTAAGCTGTACTTAATATTTTTCTTTTTAATTCACAGTTAATTTATAAACTGTGTACTGAGTTTTTAATTTTCAGCTAATGCAGTACATGTGCTTGTCTGTCTGTCTAAGGCAGCCCTTCCATAATTCATGTTTGAGAGAAAAAGCTCTATAAATACTTGAGTGCTGGCTAGTGGTGCATGTCCATCGCTGTTAAAACTGTCAATTCTGCATGAACTGGCAGAATTCAGAAGTAAGGAACTTTGTTGTACAGGGAAAACTGTTCTGTTTAGTTAAAAATAACCTTTTATTTTTACACTGAAAATATCTCAGTGTATTCCAAAATAATTCAACATTCCCATCACAAAAGCAGAACACCAAACTCTGAGGTGTGTGAGGTAGCAGATTTTCTTTTGGAAGAGAAGAAAAAGTAAACATGAAGGGATTCTGATCTTTTTGCAGTTTTTTGAGGCTGTGATATGTGGATTGTTTAACAGTCACTGTGTCCTAGCAGTGAAGTACTTTAATATAAATCTTTTTCACAAAGTGTTGAAATTCTATTGCCTCTCTCTGATAATTGAAAATACATAGTCCCACTCTAAGGAAAAAAAATTACTTTGGAAGACCTCTAGACGACACTTTGTAGCTTCAGATCCGAAAAGCTGGCAACTCTGTCTTCTGAGATGTCCCTGGAAAAGACATTCACTTTGCAGAAGGGGGTTTGGTGGTTTAGAAAGTAGTGTACTCTTTACTGCTAAACTTGTCAGCAGCTTGCTGTCAGGCAGTAGCCTTTTATGTAGCTGATGTTGTGTTTCAGGAAGTGCACTTGAGCTCTTCAGCTGCTAAAGATGTTGGGACTTTTTCTGCAACGTCATGGTTTACTTGTGGTTTTTTTCAATCTAAAACTACCTGGAAAATTTATTATTGCTGAGATATTCTAGATCTATTGAATAAGATTTATTCTGATATTTCTTTTTGCCTTTGTGTGTGTTTCCTTGAATGTATTGTATTTGGCAGCTGATTTGTTTTTTAACTTGAAGAAATGTCAGTGAATGTAAGTAATATACAGTATTGTGTGCCTATGAAAATAAGCAAATGGATAGATCATTCTTTTTTTTCTGTAGAAGAAAGGTCAGAGAAACAGTCACCTGAGTTCTCTTGTTCGGCTTTCTGTTTCTTCAGACTGATCATGAGGGACAAGCCAAAAAGCTGCTGGAACTGATGGAAAATACAGATCTGATCATTATTGCAGGAGGAGATGGCATGGTACAAGAGGTACTGCAGTAGCTTTGTCCTTGTTTGTTGAGCCTCATAATCAGGCTGAGGGTGAGAAGATTTAGTCTGTGTAATGTAGAAACATCATAACAGCTATTACTAGAGATTTGTCCATTTTAGTATCTGTGTTTTCAGTCAATGTTATAAGAAAACTCTGCTAGTTTTATTAGGCTAAAAGTCATGATGGGAGTGGAGGCCGAAAGAGCGTGTGACATAACTGTTTTCCAGAATTTTACTCTAGACTGAGAAATCTGTTTGGGGAGATGTAATTCTAACTTATTTCTGTGTAATGTAGCTGTAATAGTTTAATTTTCAAAGTTTATTCCTGTCTGTACTCCCCACAAGGAGTGCATGTTTTGCTAAGTGGGAATAATTTAGAAATCACATGGGATTGATAACAAAGTGTGGTATGTATTTAATAAATGCCTATTGTCAAGATGATGGCTATCAGGAGCAGAATACTCTGTTTTTCAAGGAGTGCTGTATTTTATTAAAGCATTTTCTGCAGTGCTAACTACTGGCTTCACAAGGCAATGGCTAAATGAAATACACTGATCATAAGTGTGCAAGTTTTTTCTGGCCTAAGAGTTAGTTGGTTATTAATTGCACACTGACAAGTGGTATTTTTGCATTATGTGGGGTATCATTCACTGTTAAAACAGTTTTACTGGCATTGGTTATGATGACAGCATATATTCATGGACACTCATAATCCTGCTATTTCCACAATGTTTGCACACTGAACATGCCTCCTTGCCCGTGTAAGCAACTGTAGTACCTTCCATGAAGGAGTAGATGCTCCTTAAATCTTTTACAGAGTAAATGTGGGTATGAATGTCATCATAACAATAACTTTAAAACAAAATTCTCAGAGCTGAGCATTTCCCATGTTTTTCAGGTCGTAACTGGACTTCTTCGCAGAGCAGATGAGGTGAGGAAGTTTATTTTATTTATTTCTTGGAGGAATTGTCTTGTGCATCCACTGTGATTTCTTAGCTTCAGCAGTTTTCTACACGTCTGCTCTTGCTGAGTAATCTGTGAGCAATGCTTGTATCCTTCAGTTCTGCCTATTTTTCTTCATTCCTTTTCTCATGGAGCTTCATGGCTCCCAAGCTCTGGGAAGTTTCCAGTGTCAGGGAACTGTGGGACTGTGGAGAAGCCAAATGTGCATCTTTCAAAGATCCATGGACCAGTTGTGTATGCTGCTTTGTTTGGCAGAAGCACCAAGTCAATGTACATGTTTTCCATGTATTTATACAGGCCTGAAACTGAATTTAGTTATGGCCATGTTCCTATTGCTTTGTGATTGCTTTGCCATTTTTTCAAGCAGTGAAGACCTACCTGGCTATGCAGATGACTGCAGAAAGCAAATTTTAACCTCTCAAGGTAGACTGCTCCAAATGGAAATGAGAGAGATTTTTCTTTCTAAAGAGGGAGGACAGTATTATTGAAGAAAGGAGGGAATCATTGTTCCCAAAACCTTCTGGTGGGAGCTGGCAAAAACTCAATTAAATGATCCAGACAAGATTATGATGATATCCTTGGCAGCTAGAATCGTATCTGCTTAGGCAGTTGCTTTGTCTGAATATGACAAGAGAAACTCTGCAACCAAGCCAGTAGCTTTTAAAGGGACACTGGCTGTATCAATTCTGAGACATGTTTTTAAGTTTAATAATATTATAGTTGGCCTTCAAGATTTCTCTAATCTCAATATATTGGAAGGAAAGTTTTTTGAGGATTTTTTTGGCTACTTTTTCTTCTCTATTTTTTGCCTATCTTGATGTAGCTTGGGTTGATTTGTAGCAGTATAGAAAATTCTGCAGCCAGTACTGTTTTGAGTGGGATACTGCATCTTGGCATTGCCACTGTGTCACTTCATGTCTTGAGCTGGGGAATTCTTCCTGTGCTTCATCATACTGTGTCCTAGGAGCAGAGATCTCCTAGGACCCTCACTCTGTGCCCTACATACCTTTTTCACTTGGGGATGTCATACAACTGGTGTCTGGATAAGAAAAGCCTGTGCAAGGTATTCCAGAAATGCTGTTCCTAGCAGCCAGGAGAGCAGGGCATGAGCTGCAAACACCCTGTAAAACAAATCTGAAGACAATGAGAAGCATGCTTGAGATCTGTTAAGACTTCCAGGTGACACAGAGGTAGCAAAGGATGGGCACAAAGTGAGGGGGGTTATTTAGTCAGTGCAGATTTGCAGTATCATGGCACTGGCAGTAGCAGTGCCCAGGAGGGAGATGGTCCATTGTGATATATGATCTTTTCCATTGATTTGCTGACACGCTTCTAGAAGCACAGTTTATTATGAGGTACAGTGCAATAACTTGCTCCTTCAGCAAGCCCTTTTGCTGAACTGTGGTGCAAAAAAATAGCACGGTCAGTGACTTCCAAAAATTAGACCTTCTGCTGCTTCATGATTTGGATGCCAGACAAATCAATTCATTTCCTTTCCTTAACTGAGAAAATCTCTTTGCCATGCAAGGTTCCTCTGTCAGAGGGGAATTTCTGCAATGATAAATGAGATTCAGAGCTTGTGCTGCCACCATCAATATTAAGAAAGATGGCAGATTGCTGACAGAATCCATGCATTAGTTAGGACATGGCTGCTAGCCTACATGTAACAATACTCTTAATGATTACAGAGAGCTCCTTTGTACCCAGTTGGCAGTGGTGGGATCACAGATTCGGATGCCATGTTCTGAGTCATTATGTGTTACTGCCTCATTTAAGGAAGTGCCTGGTTGCTCAGTGCCAAAGGGCTGATATCAGACACAGCTGTGATCTCCACACAGGAAGCTTCGTTCAACTGATGCAAATGTTAATTTCCTCTCCTCGTGTGTCCAGGCTGTCTTCAGTAAGATTCCCATAGGATTTATACCTCTTGGGACGACGTGCAGTCTAAGCCACACGCTCTACCCTGAGAGCACAAACCAAGTCCAGTAAGTCTTACACTTTTCTAAAAGGGGACCTTTTTGTGTTGTTCTCAAGGATCAGTACTTCTTGGTAGCTTGATACTTTTCTTTTTCTTCTATGTTACATAGAAGTTGGCAGTCTCTGGGCAGAGGCTGATGATTGTGTGGACTTGTCTGAGTTAATGAGTTCCAAAAGCTGACTAAAATTAAAAGAAGGAAATGTATGCATTATTAGAATGTGAAATAATTTGCTGTGCCTAATTTCTTTGTAATCATGTGATGCTCAGAGTGTTTTAAAAAATAATAATAATTAAAAAGATCACGAAATAGTCAGAAAGGATATGACAAGCTTAAAGCAAGAATATGTCAAAATGCAACAACATAAAAACCCCTCTTTCTGTCCCTTCTCCAGTCTAAGAATTCTAGAAACCAGTCCACATAAAACCTGGTTAGCACCTGCAAAGTAAGGTGTACGAAAATATCTTCATGGGAAAGGCTGGATCCTGTTACTGACTTTTGCAGGGTTTCTCTCCCATCCCTGCCATGAGACTGACGCTGACAGTGTTCCAACAACCTGAATCTTACCTGTCAGCATCCTGGATGTGATCTAGTCTTGTGCTGTTACCTGCATTTCAGTTTGTTGTAAGCTTGCTTGTCCACTTCTGAAGTAAAAAGGCTAGTCAACTAAGCTTTCTCCTCTTTTCATTTTTTTCCTTCCTGTCCTCCCATACTAATGACTATATTTCTCCTTTCTCCTGAGATCAGTTCACTCTGGTTCTCCCAGTAACGTTCCCAGCTCTCATTAACATTCTTTTCTGTGGAAGCCTTGTGGGTATCCATCATACATAAAACCCATGAGCCACCTGGCATAAAATCCTCCATTAAAACTACCGGAGTTCTCTGAGGCTCAGCAAGATGGACAAGGCTGTAATCAGCAGATGAGATTAAAATAATAATTTATGTTTGGGTTCTAAAGAAATGAATGATCTTGTTCTCCCAAGGTAATGAACTGTGCAGGTGAGACTGCACCATATTGGTGAAGTTGAAAGGAATTTGGTCAATAGGCTGCTTAACAACCCACACGAGAGACAGAACCTGACTTAAGAAGTGCAGAAATCATATTTTAAAAAGAAATATGTGCCTTTTGGTTCCTTCAGTGCTATTAGATCTTACCTTTGGAGTTCAGGAACTGTAGATGTCTTCCAGAAAGACAAAAGGTCGGAGAAAAGAAGAGCTTAGGGAAGAAGAGCTTCCTTCTCTATCTCAGTATTTTAAGCCTGATGAAGCTGAAGGCAGTTTCTTCTGATTCACATGAATATTGGGCTGGATCTAGAAACAACATTTGGTTTGGTTTGGTTTTCCCCTCTCCAGCTGAAATAGTGGAAATATGTGTGATGTGGAATTTAAATTTTACCCATCTTTGAAAATAAGGAAGGAGGGTGAACACAGAGACACATAGAGACTTCTTTGTGAACTTGACACTTTGGTTACAAAATCTTTAGTGCTGTGCTTTATGACTTGAAATGGGAAAGTGCCTTAGCTACTGTCCACAACTTAATGGAGACCAGAAACACATGAGCACTGCTGATAGGTAGATTTATGTTGGTTAAAAATCTCAAAACAAATTAACATACTAACGTCAATTCAGTCACAGACCCATGAATTGAGATTGGTCTCATGACCATCCCCTTCTCTCACCAATAAAATAAATCTGTGACTTGAGCCCTTAGTGTGTTGAGTATCCAAAATAGCAAGTAACAGAGCTGGCATGTCATTTGCTAGATTAGCTGAAGAAAGACATGAAAACCTTAGGCTGAGAATTCCCTTTGTTTTTTGCTGTTTGTTAGGACACAGGCTTTGTCTTGCATTGCAGCCACACAGCTTTTTGATTTCAAGGAAGTGCAGCACTTTGTCAGAGTTCTTTCCATGAGGTCATTGTGTTTGCTGCAAAAAAGCTCCCCCTTGGCTCACAGTGGAGTTTGCTGACAAAAAGTATTTTTAAAGCTTATTCTTTTTCTTCCTTTCTGTTCGTTTCCTTTGCTTCTTTCCTATTTGTTTTGCAGACATATTACTAATGCTACATTGGCCATTCTGAAGGGAGAAACAGTTCCACTTGATGTCTTGCAGATCAAGGTAAAAACATCTCCTTATTTTGCACTCAGCATTCATAAAACTTCCCAGTTCTCATGTTGCTCTGTTCAGGGAGTCTGCTTTCCTCTGTATAATGCTGTTATGAATTTTGGTTGGTGGTACCAGCAGTTCTGATAGCAGCCATTTCTTCATTAGTCTAAACTAATGAAGAAGAAACACTAGAATGCCTAGGTATCTTTTTTTGAGGCTTAGAGAGTACTGATGAATACAAAACTTTATAACACCACTGTTTCTGTAGAAATGGCAAGATATAACAATAGCTGTCTGAGCAGATATAATATATTCATATGTATTATGGAGTTGATAGACTTCTACAAATTGAAAAAAAAAGTGAAATGGAAAACCTTTGACTATGGTTTTTTAAATATTCTTTTTCCATTATGTTGTAGAATGGACATTTCTGCAGCCAGGACTTCTGTGTCACTGTGCAGAGCTCCTTGCTTTTGGCTGACACAAAATCAAATGGCTGTTGCTGGGAGTACAGTCAAAAATCAGCCTCTTCAAAACTTCACCTCTTACATTTCTCTTTGGGAGCAGATGGAATATGTAACACGTAAATTCTGCTTAGCTTTATTGTTGTTGGCAGTTATACCTTTTCTGGGAAATTTCACTTTTGGGATTAATCAGAAATCGTTTTTTATATAGATTTTCTCAAGCTGCAGAAAACAAGGTTGGAAACAGGATAAAGCAATTTCATTATGTTCATTTTTCTTTACAGGGAGAAAAGGAACAGCCTGTGTTTGCAGTGACTAGTTTAAGATGGGGATCTTACAGAGATGCAGGAGTTAAAGTTAGCAAGTAAGAAAATACTGTATTTTGAAACTGTACCTCTTTTAGCATCTGTTGCCTAAAAAGACATACACCCCTCTCTGAAGAAGTCTTTTTTGAGTGTAAGCATTTGACAGGCAGAGGCACCCACCCAGTTTTAGGTCTCACATTATACAACATGGGAGTGTAATACATTTCAGCATTTTTGTAATTTAAAATAAACACTTCCTTGGTGTTGATTTGTTCTTTTAGGTATTTACTTTCTGCTTGCCTTGTGGTGCCCACTTCTGTGACTTTATTCAGACTGTATCACTGAGAAAAGCTCTCCCTTGAGTAAAGTCTAAGTAAAGTAATTGGCCATTGTTTTTCATCAGCTGCCAATGAAAAGATGCACACAGACTCTGTAACTCAATTCCAACAAGAGACATCAGATGCAGCAGAAATGCCCTTCAATTGCTGCCAGAAATGACATGGACCGTGCTGTCTGATGACTGTTCTCAGAATGCTAAACTAATAATTGTTGGGCTTTCTCCAAATGGACATTTAATATGCCACTGTCTGTGTATCAAATGACTGGCATTATCTGGTGAAGGAGCAGCAGGGCCAAAGCAGTTCACTTTTCAGACTGTTATGGAGGAATTGCAGCCCATGCCTCTGCTGCACAGCTGTAAGGAAGTAGCACCTGTGTTGTCAATGAGCTGCCTTTGCCAGGAGACAAGGTAGCAGACCTTTGGAGTCTGACTGGCAGATACTTGAGTAGGATTGAGAGGTGATATGGAATGGGGGAGATGGGTGGTGAGACACTGGCACAGGTTGCCCAGGGAAGTTGTGGATGCCACCTCCCTGGAAGTGTTCAAAGCCAGGCTGGATGGGGCTTTGAGCAACCCGGGCTGGTGGGAGGTGTCCCTGCCCATGGCAGGGGGGTTGGAACCAGATGATCTTCAAGGTCCCTTCCGACCATAGCCACTCTCTGATTCTGTGATAGGCAGTGGATGGCCAGGGTGTTTGTTCCTGGGAAGCAAAGGATGTGCATAGTAGCTTGTGTGGCTGCTGGCTTAGCTGAGCTGCAGGCTCTTCTGCTGATTGCATCCCTAGATTAAGGAAGTGCACTTCTCTCCCCTCTTCACTCTCACTAGGCTTCCTGTGCATGCCCTGTTTTTTTACCCAGTGTCAACTTTCACATCGTTTCCTGAAGCAGTTCCTTTTCATGAGGGTCTTTTGGACTCAATGCTGGAGGTGTGAAAGCACCTTTTCTTCTTGGAGCAGCTTGAAGATTTTCAAACCTCATTTTCGTCCATGAATGTTTAAGATTTCATAGAAAATGGGGACAGCACTTCACCCACAAATTAATGGGTGCTCAGGATGTACTTGGGACAAGGACCATGTGTGCTTGTCCTGTTTTTTATACTTCTTCCTAAGCATCCCCTTTCAATCCCTGGTATATTTCAGCACAACTGATCTTACACTTAAAAGAAGGCAGCTACTATAAAGAGAGTAAAACCATAAGCCACAGTTCCAGACTTTGTCTGGCTATCTCTCTGCTAAGCACTGTCCTGGTGGAGATGTGGTGCTGTTTTGTGTTTTTGAGGTTTTATTATTTTACAGGCAATTTGACTACATGATGGGAGTGGTGTGACAATTGCACGTCCTGGTATTTAATGACACACTTAAATCTGCAGTACTCTTGAGCTGATGGTGTTTAATGTGCTTTGTTGACCTTCTCTGGTGGAAGACAGTGATCAAAATATGTGCCAAGCCTGCCTAAGTATACTCCCATCTTTAGATTTTGTACAATACTTTATGGCTGACAGGATTTTTATTTTGTAAAAAATTCATTTTGATCCAAGAATCCTTTGGGGCAAATTGATGTTTGCTGGCTCTGTTCTTTTGTCGTTGAAGCTATTGATTTTTACTGGTTTGTTTGTTTCCTCCAGACTCACCTTTTATTGCATATTGTGGAGATGCATCCCACTAGCTGTTAGACTTGCAGACCTTTAAATCCTCCCCAGTTGTGTCACATAACTCGGTAAAACTTTGCTACTGAGATACCACACTTCCCCTAGTGAAGGCTGTGTAGTGCATTTTGGTGATCTGTAACTCAGGAAAGGGATGCCACTGCTGAGCTGCTGGTGACACGTAGAGACTATCTTAGAGTATCACAAAGCTAAATGTTGTAGGGGAGCACTCACTTCAGTGGCAAATAAGTCTGTGTGCTCTGACTTCAAGCAAAATTTCTCCCTTTCCCGGTATCGATCCCCTGGATATCTTAGAAATTCTACCTGTGCTCTTTTTTTTCAGGTACTGGTACCTCGGGCCACTGAAAACTAAAGCAGCTCACTTTTTCAGCACACTCAAGGTAAAGAGTAATTGCAAGGAAAGTGGGGTTTTTTTGTAGTGGAGCAATGAAAAGGCTATGTATAATTTATCTGCATGTTTTTGTGAAAAGTTTTGGTAACTATATAAAATGAGAGTGAAACTCGACTTTTGAAAAATCCTGCCAATTATTAGACTTTTGAAGAGATGGAGAGGAGAAGGAATACCAAATAAATAAATAAATAAATTCTTTCCTGAGGATCTGTTGCTGCAAGACCACCAGGGGGAGCCAGTAACCACCCTTGAAGCTGTAGGCGGTGTTAATGGTAACCATTAAAGTGCTCGGTCACCTTCTCTCAGTAACCTTTCTTATGATAACATTTCATTCTGATTTATTCATCTGAAAGAAGTGCCTATAATTAGACTGCTCATGCACCTTGATAATCAGGCGTATTTGTGTAGAAGACGTGAAGATTAATAGCTTATATCTCACCTTAAACTTCTCTGTTGCTTAAAATTGATCCTGGAAAGATTAAAATTTGACCCGTATGAAAGGTGAGGCATTCTCATTCACATGCTTTTTCCTTTCTCTCTGAACATACAAGGAGCCTCATGAAAGGTTGTGAAAATCCCCAGGAGTTGGTACAGTAGATCAAATTGTGCAGTCCAGCCGTGCTGTGTGTGATAGTTTGAATGCTTCCTTTATAAGAAGCTCCAGTAAAGGGGTGTTCAGTTGTAATGCGTCCATGAAAGATTTTTTTTTTTCTTCTCCATCCCCAGGACGTTTGAGGTGATGATTCTGTGTGCTGGCATACTTGGTAGAAACCTGTTCTTCACTTCTCTCCATCCCCTTCTGATTTTTGTTGAATCCTTAGTCTCAGTTAATGACAGTAATAGTGGATTTCACTGGTGAGCCATTCATTGTACATTAAAAAGATCTGTACTACCTGCTGAAGGTTAAAGAGAAGTGCCTATTTTTTCTGCTGTCAAGATAGAAAAGTTTCTACCTAATCTCCTCTGATTGTGGTATTCATTGCTTTACGTGCCTCTTATGTTATCATTTTGATAATTTCTATAAAAAATGGCTCCAGCCTGTTGAGCTTAATCTCTCCCTGGTTTATCTTTGTTGCTGTGCACTTCATCTTCTCTGGTTTTGCAGTAGCTGTCCTTTGAAACAGGATGACCTGTAGCTGAAAACAGTGTAAGGGGAAAGAGGGGCATTGTTAAGAGTGTAATTATCTCTTCTAAAATGCACAGGCTTAAATTATCACAGCATTGCTGCTTTTTCCTTTAATAATTAATACTTAACTGTTTGGGTATTGCTGTACTGATAGAATCTCTGTTTGTCCTGTTTATTATGTAAGTAAGTGGAGTCTCCTTGCTCTAAGAGGGGTGAGGTGAATTAGCTTAACAATCTGTGCTATATGATGCAAAACTACTTCTAAAATTTTGTGCATAGAAAAACAATTGTATTGTATATATGTGGGCTCTTGGCTGGGTTGTTTTAATATATCCATTTTAAAACCAATCATGTTGTTAAATTATTTTAAATATATATTAGAGGAAATTAACTTTGTAAGAATCTAGAAGTATTTCAGGAGCTAAGCTTCTTCTGTAGCCCATCAGTTTCTGACACTGGAACCTGAAATATCACTGAGAAGAATGTGGGGTTTTTTTATAAAAAAAAACCCCTACCCCTCCCAGGTGCTTTCTAAAGCTTATCTGACTTCCCTTAGGATCTGCTGTATTGCTGTCTATAAGCACCTGACTGTGAGGTCAGATCTTGATTGTCTGAGTTGTTGGAGAAAAAAGGCCTGCCAGGTTTCAGTGCCCCTGGGCTGCAGACAGCACTGTGGTCTTTGACTGTTTGCACTGGACCCTGCTGTGCAGTTACTCTTTGAAGTTGCCTTTGTGCCATGCAGAAACCAATTGTGCTTTCAAACATTCCTGTTGACCTTGGCAGTGTTGGTTGTTCCCTCCAGCCAGAAGCCTGGGTGCCCTGCCACACATAAGCAGCAATGAAAACATCCCTTTCCCCTCTGCTTATAGAGGGGAAAACTCCTCACTTCTGTCTGGGGGGAAGGAGTAGATTGGTAGACTTGGGAACTGTGGGTGATGTTTTCCTAGCTGCAATACTGTCATCTCACATACATATCTAGGGACTGGAGAGCAATAAGGTTGGCTGAGGCAGTGTTGGGATCTGGATAGTCCTAAAACACCCTGGGAGCACAGAATAAATAGGCTGAGGGACTAAACAGAGTAAAAACATCTAGGTACTCAACAAAAAGCCCTTGATCTTCTCTGTTTTCTTTCCATGTAAATCCAAGGAGTGGCCTCAGAAACGTGAAGCTGCTCTCCTGTATCTGGGTCCAACTGAGAGACCTCCAGAAGAGCCAGAGGAGAAACCATCCAGACCTCCTTTATATGTGAGGCTTTACAGACGACTTAGGCTATACTGGTCATCTCCTCCAAAAGGTGAGGGGTGTGTGTATTTTGGCATAAACTTACAGGTAGGCTTTATTCCTCTAATAGATCAAAGGTAGGGTGGGTTCTGCTTTACTTTTCTGTGTTATCATTTTTATAATGTTATTATTTATTAAAAGTGTGACTTTGTCAAGTTAGTTACAGTGATCTCTGCCAGAAGTGAAACAGAGTAATCCTTTCAGTCCTTGTGGCCTCATAAACAAAAATGCATTTGTGAAGAACCCAGGCTATTTTTTGGGCTCACAGTTGCTTGACATTGTTCTGAAAGCCTCAGCTGGTGATACTTGGCTCTTATGAGTGAGGTTCTTGAAATCTTCCTGGAGTAGAATGGCTTCTCTAGTGGGCTGGTGTGAGAGGAGCAGCCCTTTTTTTTTCAAAATGGAGGGAGTTTTCTGGGATAAGGAGAGCAACAAATATTACTTAACATAGGAAAGTAAAACCTGGGCCATGCAGAAGCCTTAAGCTTCTCTCAGTACATTAATTTTCTGTACTATAGATTTCCCTCTGTGTGCTTTGTGAGCTTCTCTTGGGTTGGATTGTCAGCTAGGCAGTGCATGTGGCAGACTGCAGAAAGAAGGGGAGCATTTATTTTGTGCAGTCTGGAGTAGTGAAAAGTCCTCATTTCCTTCTTGGCTAGCAGAGGTGATTTAAACTGAAGTGTGGACTAAGTGATCTTTATATGAGAACTGGACACTGGGGTTTCCCCCTACAGAAAATGCATGTTAGTACTGCATCCTGAACATTAGATTCTTGTTGTTTTGGTAGCAATGCTGTTTTCTAAATCTTCCTGTAATACTAGCCCAGGAGATCTGTTAATCTTGTGTACAAGGAATCACAGAGATCTTTCATGTAACGTGCTTGATAGTCTTTCCTGATACTGTGGGAATATTGGTGGTATTTTTTTTCTTTCCTTTATACTCCCAAGCTCCCTTTTCCTTTTCTAAGATTTTTCAGTTTGAAGGAAGCAAAGGTAGTGGTCGCAGCAGGTCAGCGTGATTTTTACAGATTGATGTTTCATGTTTCATAGCAAAGAAATTATCATCTGTGTAATTAAATTCCACTTAGTGATACCTTCTCTTTTGGATTTCCAGAAATCCCCCAGGAGGTAACCCCAGAGGACTGGGAAGAACTGAAGCTATCCACCATTGAGCTTTCCATTGCAACACGGAACAGGCATCTTGATCTGAAAGTAAGACCACAGTGTAACTGGATTCCAAGTGCTGTCTGTCCACACAGTTTCCCTTTCTTTCTAAACTCCCATTTTTATGTCTGTGTGCATAAAACTTACAGCTCCGTGCAAGGAAAGGCCCTTGACTGAATCCAGGAGTTGGTAGATTTTAGAGACAGTGTAAAAATGCTGGAGACCCATGTAAAACTAGGATGCAGTAGGATAAGAAAGAAGTTGTATAACAAGAGGTTTCACTAGCCAAAGAGAAGCTTTAAGATTGCCCAGGAGAGAACAAGGCATCAGAATAGGCACTTGTTTCCTTCTTGACCCATGGAAGATAGGGGATATCTTATGGGATAAGATGCTATCTTTTCAACTGGTGCTGGAAGGAGGCTGGGAACCTGAATGTTGGCCTGGAATTGTGGCTTCTTCTCTGTCTTGGCTTGTAGAGCAAAGAGTTAAAAAGAACTGGGATTGGAGAAAGAACATGGACTAAACTGACTTAAAGGACAGCAAATGCAGGTGGTTGTGAAAGAGGAGAACCAAGGGGGCAAGGAAACTGTTCCTCTCATAACCTCAACATGCTCATGCAATTCAATCACTGTTTAAAAACCTGTCTTTGACTTATGTCTGTCTTCCGGTGCAATTTTATTGTTGTGAAAGCTATTTGGATAGGTGTCAGTTTTACTTTTACTGAAAAATGCTTAACACAGTGATCCTATACTGATGAGCTGCTCTGCATGACTTCCTTCTTGGCTGCAGCAAACCACTGCTACTACACCCAGTTTAACAGGAGGTGTTGAACTTTCTGCAAAGGGTTTCTCACTCAGAATTTATACCTGAAAATTTGTCTTGTATTGATATGTTATCTTCGTATGCTCAGTCAAAAACCCCAGGCAGATCTAATCTTAACAGGGGTTTCTAGATGGCTCTAGAACAAAACAATTTTGGTAACTGCTCTGGAGTCAGTTACATAAAGTAAAAACAGACCTACCAAGAATTTAAAATTTATCTCATTGCCACAGACTTTGTCTTGTCAAAATGCACTTTAATACTGGTATTGAGCAAAGAAGTGGTATAGGGTTCTCAGGTCTCTTGCATAGCCTAGAAGAATGGATGAGTTTGTTAGGGCAGGTGTACTTGGCTGTCTCTAAAGTCGGAAGTAGTTTTATTCTGCATGTTATTTTCTATAGATGTGGACTCCTTATGACTGCTTTTGACTCCTGCTCTTGTAGCCATTGTCCCTGTAACCATCAAAGGTGGACAACAGCTCTCTTGGATTGGTAGCAGGACATACCTGCAGGGTATTATAAGCCTGTTGTCTTTGTGTCACACCTCAGATTTATGGCTGGGCAGTACAGGTTGAAGAGAAGCTGAGAAAGCTGTACAGGTGCAACCAGACAGTACTCTGCAGACACAGCAAGGGAATAAAACAAGTTATACTAATAGATGCATTTATTTTTACATTTCCTATTTTGATTGCATCCGCACTAAGACCTTAGCCAGGACAGAAATGTTAAGATACATAAATAAATAAATAATGAATGGCATCTTAATCAAAGTTGCATTCCCAGCAGAAGCTTTACTGTATACTTGGTTTGAGGGCAAGCTGTAAATAGAAAAGAAACTAAGTAGGGGTTTTAAAGGAATGATATAAAGAGTACTTTGACTTCTAATTTGAATTGTTTAAAATTCTCTTACTGTAGTGTTTGGTAGCCAGATGTTGCATCACTGTACTGTTGCTTTATAGTCATGAAAGACATGCTGATGAGAAATCTTTGTGAGCAGAAGTAAACCCAAGAGATTTGCTATGATTGTCTTTAATAAATGTATGAAACATAACAAGAAGCCAAATGTGTGAATCATTATTTTGCTGCTTGTGTTATGATTGAATACTCATCAATGAGAATTTACTGTCTTTAATTTATAATCCAAATCTCAAGAGTGGAAAAAAGCATGAAATGTATCTTCTATCTCCTTTTGTAGGACAAAGGACTGGGCATTTTGTGAATATGTTGCAGGATCATGGGTGTGGCATTTTGAAGTGTTAACTGCTTCATTTCTGAATCTTTTTTTCCACAGCGTACTGAAGACTTCATGGATATTTGCATTGAGGCAGATACTGTCAGCAAAGGAGATTTTGTAAACAGAGGGTGAGTATGGGAAGCCTACAAAAACATAACAGATTCTCTGAGTTGGAACACTAATTATGAGAAGTGTGCTGGTTTTCTGTGATCTTGTACTCCAAAATTTAGAAGCAGAAAATGGCAAAAGACACAGGTCAGTAATGCTTCATGAGGATTACTGCTTTTGTTCTTGAAAATTCTTACAAATATTCTCATTCTGGAAACAAGGTAGAGCAGCCTACCTGGAGTTCTTCCTAGCTTGCTATACCTTTCATCTTTTTCCCCATTACTATTGCTCAATGCTACTTGGATAATGCTTTTGTAACAGGCTTTTACATACAGCCATGCAGACTTATCCCCAGAATTTTTCAACCTTATCTGCTCAGTGTTTAAGGTGTGGGTCAGTGAGCTGTTAGTTTTGTACTAGTGGCACCTGGAAATTTTGAACTCTTGTTAGACAGTCCTTGCTTCTAAGTGAAGTGCTCCCTTAGCATAGCAACACTTGTGAGAAATTAGGTCTGAGCTAGAACTTTGGAAGAGTATTATTTAAACATGAAATTTAAGCTAATTGATGCTGCTTGTACATGGATTAAGAAGGCTACAGGTATGAAGAAGCAGTATGTAGAGCAAGAGTGGACATGTATTGCTTCCTTTGTGCTTAGAATGTCATCTTGTAGAGCATTTGTTGCTCGTGCTCACACCAGATTCAAAGCTGAGTGGACTTTTCCAGCTTTTCCATGCAGTCCCACTAGCAAATATATTGCATCTTCAGTGCAGTTTTTCTTCCCAGCAGCAGATTTTCCAACTAAATCCTGGAGTGGCCTTGTGCACTTTACCTTTTTATTTGCTAATATTGTTTCTAGTCTTAGAGCTCCCTCTAGTGAAACCATAGTGTTTAAAGATTTCCACACATTTTTACCTGCTTGTCAGCAGCCTAATAGTTCCTGCATGTATGTCTTGTTTAGGATAATAATAGCAGCAACAGGCTCCTTTTTTGATCATCCCAGTGGATATAGGTTCTTCTGACCTAGTTATACATGCTAGGTCAGGTTACCACCTGCAATAGCTTTTAAACTGCATGAGTTTAAACCCACTTGGACTGTGGGTTGCTTGACACTGAAATATTAGCTTTGAAGGCTACGGATAGAAAAGAGGAGATTTTCCCATTAGCAGCCAGAGGAATCTAGGTTCTTAAAGGAGGGAGGCCAAGGACGTGCTATGCTGAGTTATTGGACACCCTGCTAGCAGAAAAAAGGTGGATGAGTTTTTGTGATTTAAGGGAGGAGTGTTTGAATGTACCTTCACTGTAAAGAATGTCTCCCATGGGGACTGGACATGCTTCACACAGCAGCGTGTCACGTTTTCTGGCTGCAATTACACAGTCATGCAGAAAAAGCCTCTGATGAGCATTAACCTGCCCTGCTGACTAGAGCTAATTAGAGGTAGTGCCACAAGCTTTGAGATGCTATTCAAGCAAAGTTCAAAGAAACAAGCTCTTTTGATTAAGTGCCCAAAAGTCCGTACGTAACAAAGAAAGAGAAAGAGGGGTGTATGGGCTGGGGGAGCAGCAGGCGTAACTGGTTAGTCCTGCAGAGAGGAGTTAAAACAGATAAAATATGCCCTGTTTTTTTGCAGAGCAAAATCAGGGTGTTCAGAGAAACTTCACTGCACAGTGCCCTTTGGCAGCTAGGTTTGATTCAACCCTGTTGTTAGAGGCTCCTCACTGACTAGCACCCATGGGGTTTGTCTTTGGAAATGTGTGAAGAAGTTCTTTCTTTTTTCTTCTTTTTAATGCATAGATTTTAACTCCACCAGAGTTGAAAAGGTTTTAAGGGAAAATACCTTGAGTGCTGATCCTGAGGAGGTTGTTTTATAATGGAGAGAGCACTGACACAAGCTGATGGAAACTGATGGATCACAGAGAGGAAACCACACATCCAGAGGAAAACTACTATGCAGGCTCAGGCAGTGCGGGGACAGGAAATGGTGTATGTGTGGGGGGGTGTGCATCAGAGTGCTGGAGAGGAACTGCCACTGGATTTCAAAGAAAAGAATAGGTCATCTGAGGTGTATAAAAGTGCCCTCTGGCTGTGGATCAGATTTATGTGAACAAGAGCATCTGCAGCAGGAGCAGAGCTGATGTTTAAGATAAGGTGGGGGAAGAACAAGTGGATACACGATAGTGCTTACTGAGAAGTGCTTAAGGGAAGGAGAGTGGGAATGGGAAGTGCAGCATCAGTAATCTCTGTCCTGATAGCCAGCTTAGATTCTGCACATGAATGTGTGGAGAGCTGTCACTCCAGGGTATAAGTACAGTTACAAGCTATGGTGCAGAAGACTGTTTTGGTTTTTTTATTTCTGAAAGAGGCTAAATCATTTCACACTGGCCACTTCTGGATATGAGAACTAGGTTAAAATTGTGTGTTACCTGCTGTAGTGGTGCCCTCTCTGCCTGTATTTTTGTAGTTCAGCATATGGAGTGGGATAAAATAATCAATTGGAACTGATGCTGTTAGGCTTTGGTCTTGATCCTGTTTGCCTTTGCTATCTTGTGTTGAGTAAGGAGTGGAATCAAATGGAAATGATTTCTGATCCTTTTATACTGGGTCACTAGAGAGGCTATCACTGCAAGTGGAACTGTGTCTATTTGCTTCCACCAGCATTCTCCCTTGGCAATCTTTAGTTCTATGTCTTGCCTTTTGAGCCCTCCTTGATCCCATAATCACATCAATGTAGAGCCCTGTTTACTTTTGTGGACCAAGACATCTACCTGCTCACCTGCATGCCATATCCAGGACCTTGTATGTCAGGCTTTGAGCAGGTTAAACCTTAAGCAGAGAATCTTGCTGCTTGTTTATACAGCACTGCATAAACTGAGAGTATTGCATGCCATCGATGATTTATAATTTATATCGCTGGGAAGATGTTTAATTCTCTCACATCCACTCATTAATCTTTTAGTATATACAAATTTGATTGAAAACAAACTTTCTATAGCTAATCTTGCTTCTGTCCTTCTCTGCTCTTTCCTTTGGTGTCTTAGTTTTTCATCCTTTGTTTTTGATTATCATCTCCCATTTCAATCCTCCCTTCTCATGTCCTTTCTCTGGGATTTTCTGTGATTTTAAGAAGAGCTTGCATTCCTCAGAGCATAAAAGGGTTGGTGTATAGGGAGTTTCTGGCATGTTTTTGTGGACAATATTTTCCTGGACAATATTTAAATACACTCTTCTTTCAAATAAATCTACAGAATAGACAGAAAAGTTGGGGACAGCTGGCATTGCCTCTTTGAGGAACATCTATCTGCAGTCCTTGAGAGCTATGATACACTAATGCTGTAACCCTCTGCTATCCCCATCACTATTTGTGTGTTGCTGTCTCGAGAGGGACCCAAACTGAGAGGTTACTGCCTGGGGTGCAGAGTGTCCTTTGTCAAAGGTCAGCCAAAAGGTTATGTGTGTTCTCAGTAAGGAGACCAGAGGTGGCTCGGTGTGTCAAGTAAGCTTGTGCTTTCTCTGCAGCAACATGTGCTGGGAAAAGGAATTGCCATGTGCTCTTTAGCAGTTGACCCAGTGATAGGAGAGCAACCTAAGCCTTGAAAAAGACACGTGGAATGTGCACCACCAGCTTTCTAAGACAGGCAACTGCCTTTTAGTTATTCCCACTTGATATCCAGAGAAGTAAGAAAGTAGCACTTCCTTTAAATACAGTATGTGAATAAGAGTTTTTCCAAGCATCAGAAGAGAGTAACTGACAAAAATGCATATATTACTTTGAATGGGTACAATGATGGTGTTCTGGGGTGTTCTTCAAAAGAGTGATAACAAGCTGCTAGTAAGAAACTTCATGCTGTTTTTCATGTGAGAAGAGGGTTGGTTTTTGATGATAGCTGAGTGTTTCAGTATTACTGTAATTCTATCAGGTTTTTTGTCTTTAGTTGCTTAGGTTGCTTGTAACTCGTGGGTACAAGGGACATGAGATGGTAGTCATTGATTATAGGAATTGTAAACTTCAGCATGTGAAGTGCACAGAACTGTGCTGTACAAATATATTCAGTGAGCATCAGAGCTGAAGTTGGTTGGAGGTTGTCGGTGTTGTTATATGTATTGACTGCAGCAGAAGGGAAAATGTCTATTATACTTTCTTACAGCTAAACCCAAAATATTTGTATATACATATAACCTCTAAGTTTACACAGTGCATAGCGATTTACCAACCCACAACTATGTGCCATCCCTAAAGATGAGTATTTCCTAGACAATCATCTTCTTACCTTTCTTTTGGTTTCAACAGAAGTCAAAAGATGCAGGATCCATGTGTGTGCCCTGAGGAGAGTCAGTGCATCCAAGCCAGCAGATGCATCTTGAAACTTCCAGAGGTGAGAAGCTGAGTGAGTTGGGAAACCCCTGTCATTTTACGCCCTCAGACCGGTTGGTGTTGCACATTAAGAAATCCCTACTCTAAATCTGGAAGGTTAATCACACTGCCAGTGAGACACTCAGTTTCTCAGTGTGGCAACTCAGTCCCTGTCTAGGAGATGCATTTTGGAAAGGGGACTGTAAACCAGAGGGGAAACTTCATTTGCTAGTAAATACTGACAGACATTTTATACAGCCGGCAGTGGTGGCTGTAAAGGTTCTCCTGCTCAGCACTCATGCATTGCACATGTACACCTTCCTCTCCTTAGTATTGGAATCTGAATTCCTCATCAACATTTTACTCTAGAAAGGACTGTGCTGTAGAGAAGATAAATTCTCTAAGCTTTAGGACACCAAGGAGGGTGACACAAAGCAGCAGAGCTCAGATCACTACAGGGAAGTGTCTTGAAACTTTGAATAGCTGACATTAAGTGAATCTCATAGGTAATTTCTATCTTTAAATGATCTGTGGTTCAGCAAAAGAATTTCATATTAAGAGAGAATACAACATGCCAGAAGGTGAAAATATCTGTGGCTATGAAGTAAAAATCAGGAATTATGATGTCACGATAAGCCAATACTTAGCCATCCTAATACTTGCCTCAAGCTCATATCATGGAAGTTTCCTGATTCTGAAAGAATACTCTAGAGTGCTGGGTTAAGTCCAGCTCAGCTGCAAGTAGGGGTTGTGGTATAAAATGAGTTCTTCAAACTGCAGCTGCTGCAAAGACATTCAAAAGTACATCTGCATGGCACAAGCAGTGTAGTTCAATTCCTTGACCCAGCTTTCATGAAGGAGCAGGAGGTAGCTCAGATGAGTCTCACAAGCTTTGCACAGAGGCAGGGTATGTTGATCCAGGTGGACTGCTGTGCCTATGACTTCCAGGACCTATGCTACTTTCTCTAATCTGTGTTTTTCTGGTGTACCAGTTCACTTGGAGCTAGTTTGGGTATCCATGTGACATAGCCCTACCTCAGGTCAAGTGCGTGTAAAGCAGTCGCCGAAGTTGTTTAGGTAATATCAACCTCTACTTTTTGATGAATTATTTTAGCCACTGGTGACTTTATCAGGGTTAAATAAAAGGCCCTACAATTGCTTTGCATCTCACGTTTCAGATTAATATAGTAAAACAATACCAGAAGGTGTCTGTGACAAGGATTTAATACAAGTTATTTAACAGGCACTTCTGCAGATTAACTTGTGTCACCACTGGCAAACCGAATTCTAAGGGCATGTAATTGTAGTTCTAATAGCAAAGAATCCTTTAGTATAAACAATATGGATCATTAAAGCTCCCTGGCATTTAATTACCAGGAATTAGCAACTCAGTGAGGTAACATGTTATGTAACAGTCATACTATATTGTGTGCAGTGAAGGAGAGCTCTCGCTGTGTTGTTGAGACCAAATGGGCTGGAAGGCATAGGGAGGGACTTCTCTCGATTAAGACTCATCTGAGTTTTCAACTGTAGTCTATTAGTAAAATCAGGTATCAATATTACAGCATCACTGAAATAACCTGTTTGATGTTTAACCCTGATCAGCACTCTTCTCTGTACACAGGGCACTGAGGGATCTTTTGGCATTGATAATGAGGAGTATGAAGCCATGCCTGTGGAGGTGAAGTTATTACCTCGGAAACTCCGGTTCTTCTGTGATCCCAAAATGAGAGAGCAAATGCTCCGGGCAGCAGTACAATGAGAATTCATGTCAAAGAGGCCAGTGTTTACCAGTCTTACCAGGGCCTCTTCATGTGACTTGATTAGCCCTGCCAGACTAATTAGCTGTTTGGCTATTTTTACACACAAGGTACTTCCACTGGAAGAAGCTGATCTGGGTAGTCTAAAAGGGGTAAAAAATGAAGATGAAAATTCTAAGAAAAGTATATTAACTCGATGGCATCTTATTCTCCACCCCCCAAGAAGTCATCAGTGTTCCATTTACAGCACTGAAGGCTGAGTCCTGGGTGTCAGATGCTACTGCTTTAATGCAATTGTATATTAAAGTAAAATGAAAGCACAGTCATCACATGTGTTAGGTCTGTTTTACCTGTGTATAAATATAGCAAAACCTGGGATCTTGGAAAAATTTATTTTGGGGTAGTAACACAAAGGAGGTCTGTGAAACGTTGGAATTGCCACATTAAAGCAGGTGGTTGGTTGTCTACACTGTCACAAAGTTGGAAAGCAGTCATACAAAGCTTCAGAGGAAGTTTAAAATTTCCCTGTATGAATATCTGAGTAAGATAATTTTTTTTTTCATCAGATTCAACAGCACAGAGTTCCAGTTAACAATATAGTAGAAATACATTCCTTTGATCAAGTTTAGGTTTGTTATACAGAAACAAATTGGAAAATGCCATCTTTGATCTAAAGGTGTATGAAATATGTGGGAAGACTCTTTAACTAACCAAATGAGTCTTTTGGAAAGTATTCCTTTTATCCCTGTAGTAGTATAACACAAGTAAGAGCATCCACATAACTTTTACACTCAATGTGTCTGGTTGCTCTTCTCTTTAATGTAAACAGTTCTCATCACTCCTTATGCAACCTACATTCCCTGGAGCTCCAGTACTGTAATTAGCTTTGTTGCTTTTCTGAGCTTGTGTTTATAGCTTCACTTAAATTGCTGAAAGGGACTATTGACTTAGGCAAGGTTATCTGTTGCCCTTCTTATTATAACTTACAAATTCACGTGATTTTGCGTTGCCTGCTGGAAGAAAAAAATGTGATTCCTATTTTTCTGATGTGATTGTTGTTTGTAGATACCCCACGTATTATGCCATGATCTAGTCTTAAATTCATCTGTTGATTCTTTTCTTCCTGCTGCTGCAACAGCATCCTCTGCTGGACATTAGCTAAAGAAAAATGCTTTGAAAGGGGCAGCAGAGTTGATTTTCTGGGTAATGTGGGAAATAAACTGAATGCTCTCCTTCCCTTGACTGTAGTATGGAGACAGTAACTATCTAAGATAATGGGGCAAGCACTCATCCCCTTCTTGACTAAAATCTAGGGGACTAGGAGCCTGGTAGTTCTTTTTAATAGTTATGTCTGTGTTACACTGTCTTGTTTCTTATCTGTGGCAATTAACAGTGCTCAGTGGGCCCCTGGCACACTCTCCAAGGAAGGTGTTGGCTGTGCTCTGCTCTTTTTGCTTGCCACAGGGACACCCGGAATGTTGCTCCTCAGACACAGGCTCATTCAGTCAATTCTCAGCAACTTGAGTTTCTCCTCAAGCTGATGCTTCTGTAATAAAATCAGCAATGATTATTTTTCTCAAGTGGCAGGAAAGACAAGGCAGCAGCCATTTCAAAAAGGTAAGCTTTAATTGTATTAAAAAATACCCATGTTTTAGTAAGCAGTTTCTCTACACAGCCACAGGCCTATGGGAGCAACCATACATCTGCAAGATGCAAACAACATCAGAGCTGTTAGAACTACAACCAGCCTGTTGCAAGGGACAAGATAATAAAAACTAGATTCTGGTTCATCTGTACCATTTTACAGGGGAAAAAACTAATTCTCTTCCATAATATGAGATACACCACTCCCTCTGCAATGTGATGCCTTGCTTGAGGGTAATCCAGAGCTCTCTTCAGAATTGGTATTGTTAATGCTGCTCTGATCTTGAAGTACCAAGGTACATCTGAGACACAGGCTGCTATATAAATATTCATATGAGTAGCTTGTATAAATACCATTCACATCATTTTTCTCCTTCCTCTGCAGTTCAGAGGCCTTCTGATGTGGGGTGGCTCTAGGCCTCTGAATTGCAACATTCAGAGGGGAGGTGTGAGGAAATCATTACACAACAGGTTCAGCCCCTGCTTATTTTATCTACAGTGTTGAGGAAAGGACTCAATTCTCATGCTTCTGTCTGACAGCAAGACAACTTTCTTGGTAAGAAACTTTTAAGATGGGAAGGAGGAGTAGAATCCTAGGTCCCACTCCTGAAAACACCTTACCTGCTTCAACTCAATCCATTCTAGAAGGGCTTAAAATACTGCAGCATAAATAAAAAGGATAACAACCTAATAACAAACCAGCCCAAAGACACCTGGTTTATTTTAACCACAATTAAACATTCCCATTAGAATGGTACATTGCATTAACCAGGACCCAAAATTCTGGTTCACAGGCATTTAGTACCCTCTGTTTTAGACAGACATAGCACACTGTTAAGTCAGTACATTCCACTCCTGCAGAAAAAAATTGTGTTGTCTTCTCTCATACTGACTAGACCTCTGACCTCAGAGGGGCAGAAAGGAGACAGCGGCTAACTTAGAAGTAATAGCTATGCTGAGAGAATTTGGGTTAGTATCCATGATTTGTACCTAGACGTTTGCAGAAGGACAGAGCACCCTTGCTCTTCCTACTCCCCGAGGAAAGCATGCTTGTGGCTTGCACGAGGGCCACAGCTATTCCTATTTTTTTGCCACCAAACTTGGGCAGTTCTTAAAATGGAAGAAGTATTACAATAGCCCTGCTTTACAGAATGAACTGCACAGCAAGCTACTTTCCCTTGAAAAGATGATGGAACTTTCTGCTGCTCTTAAGAATGCTGGATAAGCCAGCTCATCTGTGACAGAAATCACCATTAGCTCTAACACACATCAGAATAACTACTCCATATATGCTGGAAAAGAAGGTATTGGCATGTCTCTAAGACAAGTCTGAACTCTTAATTTAGTAAAATGCCTTTCTCCTGGAATCCATTATAGTTCTTGGTTGTGCTTGGCTCCAAGCAGCTTGGCCTAACTTTGCAGAGGGAAGACTTTTGCATGATTTAAGTGTCTGGCATGATATCCCTTGTTCAGACTGAAAACCTAGCTTTTAGTTCTCTCCCAAGCTTCACCTTCCAGTCCAGATACTACAAGTAGTAGTAATTCATTACCTGATTATACATTTCTAGTGTAACTGGAGTTAAAATGCAACTATGAAGCTTTTGCTGTCCTGTTTGAACTCCAGCAAATACCAGCTGTGAACATATGTGCCACTATAGCCACTATGTGCTACGTCTTGTATATCAGGAGAGGAACACAAGGGGCACAGGACATACACATGGTTGCTGTAACCACCATTCAGCCTGGGCTCTGATCACAAGCAACTGACCAGAGACATCACAGCAAAGAAATCAAAGGCACCACTGTAAAGGCAAAGTACTGCAAATGGAGATGTTTTTGCAATAATTGACAATATCCTACCTATGCCACACTTTCCTCCCACTTTTTAATTCAAAACACACCGAGCAACTGTCTCCTTTCCAGATGCTAGTTTTCTAAAAAGTAACTGTAAAGTGCTAAGGAGGGGATTTTAAATGTATGCACTTAACTATTTTACCTTTAATTATATTTTTTCCCAGAAATACAAGAGTCACTGAAGTGACTCCAAACAAAAACAAAACAAAAACAGCCTACTGAACAAGCCCTCCAGGCTCAAACTGTAGACATCTGTTTATGTTATATACCTATTTATCAAGGATTTTCCACACAATAAAAGCAATGTCTATTAGAAAAGGGCAGTGCAGGTGGACAGTTCTTTTGCACCAAATCAAACAAGAGAGGTGTAGGATAGAGGAGTCTTTTTTGTTCTGTCTTCTGTCTTTTGTACCAGTCATCTGCCAAGAGAGGCTGTGGAGAACCAAAATTACAAGAGCAAAACAGGCTGTAGCCATCCATCTGGGATGTAGGATGGATGCTACTTTTACAGTAATCTGCTTGCTTCAATGTTTCTGCACCCACACCACTGCTAGGAACTGAAGACTTAGTTTCTGGGAAGCAGAGGTTTAATAAATGCCAATTAGTAATTCCAGGAGGTTCTGCTCAGTGGGTTTTAGCACTGCTGTCTAGTAGACCTGATGTTCTGACAGCTTGTGAACATAGCCCTCTAAAACAGGGTGTTAGAAAGTTTCTGACTGCAGGGGCTGTAAAATTTCAATGGCAATTTAAAGGTTTGTTTCTATTTAGTTCAGCAAAAGAGCTACTGACATCAAAGACAACAGAGTCATTAACAGCTGGCCACTATATAGCCAGGCTTCAGAAAGTGAGAGGAAGAATTGCTGCAGACTAGTTTCAGTTCCTATTTTAATCTCTCTGAAGAAAGTTAAGTGCCAGCAATACTTCCTCAGGGATCAGCACGACAGATAGTAAAACTGGTCATTTTTTTTAATATTACAGGTGTCAATTTAAAAACAAAGTCTTTTCTAAAGGAAGAGACTGGTCTTTCCATTAAATTAAATTAAATTTAGCTCTGTGTTTTCATCTTTCTCCATTTTTTCCCTCCAGCCCTCTCAGGATGATTACGTTACAGTTGTGAAGAACTGGCAAAACAAGCAGTAAGAATGTTTTCTCCTGTACAAAAACATCCAAAGCCAAAATCAAAAAGCAGGAAGGGAGAAACAACTGCTGAGACAGGCAGATCACGGGCACATAATATGCTGAAGCTCATACCAGTTAACTGTGTAATAAGCCCTATAGGGCCCCCAATCCCACCTCACTAAAGCCTCCTAATCCACAGCAAGCAAAACTGCCCCTTTGCTGAAGACAACCTTGAAGGAAAAACAGGATGTACCAGCCTCCTTCCCTCCAGAGGAAGACAATCCACAGAAGGTCTATTTTGAGAACATTTTCTTCGCCTCTTATAAAAAGAATTAGCAGGTGATACTTTGGTGGTTCAGGTTCTGTTTCATCCTATAACATTTTTGGATAAATTGATATATCAGCTACAGTTTGCATTTCTGCAAACTGCAGAAAGGTTCCAAAGTTGTGGAAGTCTATTGGTCTTATATAGGAGCAGCAGCTAGTTAGCTATAGCCACAGTTCAGGAAGAACAGGTAGCTTAAAGCCAATGCTACTGGCTGAAGGATTTTGGGAAAGGCAGTATGGCACACTTAGAACTCACAGTAACGTTCTTGAATTTTGCATGGCAAAGAAATCACTCTTTATCAGGACAGCCTTACTGAAGTAACCACTGATCCTGCATGCACTGAATCCTATGCTTTCCACAGCACAAGAATAAAAAACAGTGCTTATCTGGCTCTACATCATCTCTGCCCAGGAAATTAAAAAAAAAAAAAAAAAAAAAAAGCTTGCTGTTAGACATTGCTCCCTGCAGCTGAGCCAGTTAGGAACACTGAACTCCAAGGGAATCTCCTGTAAACTGCAAAACTGTTCCAGCTGGAAGGTCACATACTGCTCTCTGTCTCACACTGAACACCGAGGACAGTGGCAGGCACTGCTGAAAGCTGCTCCACAGAAGGAGGATCAGCAGACAATGTTAAAGCAAAAGAGTGACAAGTACCATCTGCTACAAAGGAAGAGCTGGTGACATTAGTTAAAGCATACGTATTCAACCCAATCCAGCCCAACCTGAGCTGAGGCTGGAGAGCATAACAACTGCAAGGTGGCTCAGTGATGTTGGTCCCTGTTAAATGAGAGACCATCTTGCTGGTTTGAAGATTTTAAACCAAAACAGCAGGTGTGATGCAACTGAAAACCAAAGGAAGTGCCAGGAGGGAGTATGTAGACATGGTGCTCTTCTGCATCTATGAGATAGGTAGGCAGCATCTTTGCCAGTTTATACCACCTCAGATGCTGGAAGTGAAACCATGCTGTTCCAGGAAGCAAAGTCATAAGATCCCATAACACCCCCTTATCCCAAACTTCCTTCTGCCACTAAAGACAAAAGGTGGCTTTATTCCAACTCAGCTGCTATAAGCTGGGTGAGGGATGTTTAAAGTAGTTCTGGTTTTTATCATTGCTTTAGCTGTCCCCAACAATAAACGTGGTTGAACAGATGTTTTATAAGACTGGACCACTAACAGCCTCTGCTGAAGCCCTCTTCAGTCCCCAGGTGGAAAAGGGGATGGTAGAAAAGGTTTTCCAGTCAAGTCATAAGACCTCAGCTGCTGCTGGTCCCCATCAGACAAAGTGCTTTCTTGAAGTCTTCAGCCCTCAGGTATCCAGGCTAGGCCAAAACCTAGATATCACTGGCAACAGTGAGGATTGGTGCAAAGGAGCCACTGGTCCTGACTAAACAAAACAAAACAACAACAAAAACAAAACAAAGCCAAACCCCACAAACAAAAAAACCCACCAAAAAAAAAAAAAAAAAAAAACAAAACCAAAAAAACCCAACCACAAATGAAAGAGAAAGAGGCAAAACAAATAAAAAAGACTGGAACAGGTACTCACTGTGAAGTTGAAGGGGAGAAAATAACATCACATTTTGTTTTAAAATTATAAATACTCTCCATATAAAGTTATTAAATAGAGTGAGATCTGTCCAGTGGCTGTGGTGAGTTCCAGTGATCCTCCTAAGCAATGTCTGGTAGTCTTTAAAAAGTGGTCTTTGCTTCTCATCTCTCCTGCCCTTGGTTTAAGTGCAGCAGGGGTTGTCAATGACTAGCATAACATCGATGCCATACACTTCCAGCAGGTCCATAAGGAAACTTCGATCTCCTTGGGGATCCAGGCCCATGCCTCGTGCATGGTCAGCAGTCAGTGTCTTGTCCTGGCTGGCTGACACCTCCATCAGTGTCTGAAATATGCGGTTGTTCTGCTCCATGAAAAACCTACAGGATAAAGCCAGCTAAGATGATGGCATCGGACCCCCCAAAAGCAGCATATTTACCCAACAGGCAACAGAACCTCAGAACTGCATTTAATCCCCTTTAATCATGGATCCCACCTTCTTAGGTGATGCTGCAGAAGCTTTCCATCCACCCCACGGATGAGGCAGAATAAACAAGATAAAGCAGTAACTTTTAATTTACAAAGTGCTTTTCTCTGGCTCATTTGTGGTAGGAATGTCACTCTTCAGAAGTGAGGCACGTTATCAGCTAATGTGTACTTTGTGGTAACCAAGTGGCTCCATCAGACCTATTGCTCCCATAATGCAAAGAAGGAAATGGTGTTGTCATCCATCTACTAAACCACTGGGTAAATAAATTCTCCATTACTGGAGTAGAACAGAGCTCTGAGGGCTATTCTTTACCTACTGCTTTCCTAGAAATATGCCAGGCTGTTCAGAAAGAGCTCTGACTGCCTTTGTGCAGTTCAGTGTACAGCTCTGCCCCCACAGCCCTTCACACAGTTTCATCCCATTACTTCTCACCTGCTGCAGGCTGTGAACAATAGCAACAGGCACTGGAGGTGGTAAAGGTGTGGTTTCCATCTCATGCCATGCCTCATACTCTACACCCAGTACTGGTTCCTTTGTTTGCCAAGTACAAAGCCAGCCACATCAACGGGCCAGTCCTTCACACTGGATTGTGTGAAGGTCTTATCTCCACACTGTACCTCCCCCAGCACAGTACAGTCCCTGCTTCCCACACTGTCTGTTCCTGAGCCAAATGTCCTGGCATGAAAAGTTTTAGGGTGCGTATGTTTTAAAAAATGGCAGGGTATTTTTGAGTTTCTAATTGTTTTTAAAATTCCCTTCTCCCTGTTAGCACTTAGAGACACCAATGGAGACTAACATGGCTGCATTTGGCTTGTCAAACTGAAAGGAAGATAATCTGAAGAGATGGTTTGGTTCTTGGATCTCTAGAGGAAGAGAGGTGAGTATACAGAATTATGTTAACCGTGATGTTTCCTAATATGCCAAACTAGTGCAATATGAAATCAATGAAAGAGGCTCCCTAAACCTGACAGTGACCAACTAAGTATTAGAGGTAGCCACTCACAAGATGAAAAGGTCCTCTTCACAGGAGCTACAATCCTCACCCACTTCTTGAGAATACATTAACATCTGCCTGAGAGAAGGGAGACAGATTAAATGCACATACCTACAGTGAACCTCAGAACATTATAAGAAGACAAGGGTTACAACTAAAACCATCACAGCCATTTCGTGGAGGGCAATCGGACTAGTCAGACACAGGGTAGTCTTTATAAGACACTGTACTAGAAATCAGGTTGTTTTCAGCTCTTCTATAGATCAGTGGTTGAGCCAATGGTGAGTCACAACCTCTGGTTCTTGCCTTCTGTCTGCTCCATCAGCTTGCTGGCAGAGCAGTTGTATGTGTGCAGAGTGTCCAGTGGTTCTTGTACCAGTCAGCTGTAGTAAAACCAGAACCTCAGAGATAAGCTGAAGCAGTGGAAAACTTTGAAAATACTAAGACAAGAAGGAAAGCATAAAGGAGCACATTTTTATCCTACATTGCACTGCCCTCCTATCAAGACCAGGACCACCCAAATTATTATAATTACCTCTGGTCATTGAGACGTCGGTACTTCTCCTTGTCAGCATTGTTAATTTTCAGGAGTGGTTGCAGATGCTCATGATGTGTCTTCACATTCTGGTTGTCCACATAGACATCATACAGGTCCCGTTTCTCCTCAAAGATCTTTTCTGTTGTACCTGCCAAAATCAGAGAAAATTTTCAGAGCAGAATGTTGCTTTCCCAGCAGATCAGCTGTTCTGTCTTGCTTTCATAGTTAGTCATTCCATGCATATCCTATTTTGCATCAGTTTTATTCCAGTCTGGTGTCTCAAAACATTTTGCAGCCTTAAGTTAAAAACGTCAGACCCAATCCATCATACTTACAGGCCACATATGATACTTCTGTCTCCAGCATTTCTATGTCTGCCACATTCACATAGAAGAATGGTTTGGACTCTGGGACAGTTCCTCCAAGACCAGGCAGAGAAACATTGGCAAGGCAACAGCAGCAATACACTGCAGACAAGAGAAGTACATCCTAAGATGCTTTCAGTATTCCCTTAAGGGCATTCTTACCCAGTTGTCCTCAACACTTCTATGAAAACAATGATTAGAGCTTGGAAATGCCCCTGAAGACCAGAACTTCTCAAGTGGGGACATTTTGTTTATATAGGAAATAATCAATTCTTCCATAGGAATCCCATGTTCTAGATTCTACAAGTTCATTCAGCATGCTGCTTCTTAAATAGAGTTCCTGTCAACACAGGACAGTGCCAGGTATGTCCTTACCCAAAAGGCCTGAAGAAAAGCATTCTGTAAGGAATGGGTAAAAGCAGGCTGAATGGTGCTTTCACAAGGAATGTTTGCAATGGATTTTGAAGACCTGCATGATGTCTGTCCCCTCAGTCCCCATAGGCATCTCTGCACTGCTTCAGCCTCCTAGATCAGAGCTCTGTGGTGTCCCTGGAAACATACCTCTGTAGCAGACAACTCCAACTGGGGGTGGTGAAAATATCAATATGCGCTTGCGCAACAGGGCAAACTTCCAGAGGACAAGGATCTGCTCACCAAAAAATTTGATGAACTGAGACATACAGCCAGCAGGGTGTGTGATCTGCAGGTGGAGGGAAAAGGAAGAAAACAGCTCAGAAGTGAAACAGGGACACATGCACAGATGCTAAGACTAAATGTGGGAGCAAGACCAGCACACAGCCATGAAAGAAAACTGCAGCTTCTAACAGTCCAAGTGACAAAATCTTACCTAAAGCAGCCTACAAAGTGCTGGAATGTCTGCTTATATAAAGAAGTACAGGGCACCAGCAAGCACAAAGCAAATTCTTGCAAGCCTTAGAGCACCTCACCTTCATCTCTGGGTACATGTATCTGTGGATGGATGGCAGCCAGTGGACAGGTTGCTGAGAGGTAGGGGTGCCCTTGCTATCGGGGAGAACTCCTTTCTTGTCATCATAGAAGGCTTCTAGATGGGAGTAGTGCCCTGGCATCTCCAGCTGGTGTCTGGAAAGGAAAAAAGGGGAGATCTGTAGTGTCTTCAGATGTATTTAGTGTCTTGTCCTCAGCCAACATCTGCTTTCCTAACCATCAAAGGAGCCTTGGGTGTCTCAGTTGCGCAGATTTGCCCAAGAGGGCAGCCAAAGCATCAGGACTAACACCAGTTCTCAGTATATCCAGAAAACAAGGGCAAGATTGAAGCAGACAGCAAGCTGATGTGCGTATAGGACTGATCCTGTTATAAAATGAGCTCATGTGGAAACAGCTTCCCCTTCTACCATCACTGTTTTCCCTGCCAGGCCCACACCATAGGCTTTGAAGCCTTCTGTGAACCCTTAGTAGAATGATTTGCAGAAGGAAGAAAAGGGAAGCTCCTTGTCCTCTTTTAACTCTCCCCTTGACACTTACATCCCCATAAAATCAGTAGAGTTTGGATAGCATCTGACACGCCTGTTAGCAATGAACAGACTGTTGCTAATCCATTCCTTATTTTCATTCCATTGTGAACCTGTAACTCTGGAGAAAGTTACAAGTCTGTCAAGGCAATGTTACCTCTTACAGGTGGAGAGTGGCCAATCCCATTCCCAGGGGAACTTACCTGACCTGATTCTCCAGAAAGTGCATGTACCTATACAGCAGGGTGTAGGAAGGGGAGAGAATCCCCACAGACTTCATGCGGGCACCACGTTCTAACTCACTCTCCACAGGCATGTTGGCAAAGCAGGCCAGGCCAAAACAGAGCCCTTTTCGGAAATAACTGGGGACAAATGTTTTACAGAAAGGTTAATGTTACAAAGAAGGAAGGGAAAGAAATAAAGGGAACAGAGAGAACACCCTGAAATCCCACCCTGCTATCTGAAGGACTGAAGGCAGGTGTCTGGTGTCCTAGCCTTCTTATTTAAGGGAAGAGTTCTCAGTGCCTCTACCACTGAAGCCCCTACCAGCCATACCACAGGCAGGGGAAGAATTCTGAAGGAAGACTAACAGAGGGTGAAGAACCTAGTCAGTGCAGCATCCTTCTTCCAAGACAGAAGAGCCTGTGGTGCATGGAGCTGTGAGTAGTCATATTTTGAGTGCCAGCACACTGAAACATGCTCCAGTTGAGTGCAAGGGTTCAGGTTCACATCTTTGAGAAAGGAACTGTTACTCCTGACCAAAAGGAATGGTGACACTGCAATTTATTGCAAAGCATTGCTGGATTGCAGCTGAGTTAGTAAAAGGATGAAATTGCACAAAATTCCTGGCTTATGACTTTCCACTGAAGGAAAGAGCTATGGAAGAAGAAGGCGAGCAAGGACTGTTTGTCACAGCATTTAAGTGATCCAAAAGCACTGGCAGAATTAAGAACCTTTTTCTAAGCCCAGCTCTTATGAAATCCTTACCATTTCAGTTCTGTCATTCTTTCTCCTTCATCTCAGGCATCTGCTGGAAGTCCCAGTAGCAGCAGTGCAATATGATTTGCCCAATACACATTAAAATTTGCCCAGTACAGAGAAGCTGTCCTGGCCCATTCACCAGCTGACCTCCACAGCCACAGCTGTTGTGCAGCAGATCCCACACAGATAGCCAGTATTTGAGATGATGCTGAGAGTATCTGAAGAGTATCTTTGGCTCTGCTAGACATAGTTTAGCATGTTTATGCAGGAACTTAACTTCATAGCTGGGTTGTGTTTTTTTTTTCCTGCATGTTCTGAATTGAGGGATGGTGGTATAGATGGATGGCTAAGAGGAAGAAGTAATAGAGCTCAGACATACTCACATGAAATCTGACTGGATTTTGTGGGACCCACTTGCCATGGACTTGAATTCCACACCTTCCAAATCAATATCTTGGGGTAAACACCACTCCACCATGTTGCCTGCAAAGAAGCAAATTTTTATGGGTAAACGTGGGAACAGAACTCAGTCTGAAAGGGCCAACACCAGCAGCAGCAAGCTGTTGCTTTTACATCACTGGGATGCCAGTAACAGTGCACTAATGCAACTCTGAACTCTTAAATTGTCACAGACAGTAGTTCCTCACATCTCTTGCAGAAGTTACTTGTTGCAGCACAACACTCAGATATTGCAGAACATCTGGAGCTGTTTCTGAAGCTAGTGCTATTTTATGGATTTACCCTATTTAGGGGTAATTACAGAGCAACTACAGTTCTACCTGGCAGTGGATGAGCTACAAAATATACACTGTTCCATTCAGGCTGTTGATATGAGTATCCAATATAAAAAGAACCCAAAGTACAGACTGCTGCACTTCAGGATGAATTGGAATATCTCATTTCTAATCTAAGGGGGGAGGAGTTAGCAGAAGCAATCGATCCAAGTACTGCAAAATGTTTGTGCATGCTAGAATAATTAAAAAAAAAATAAAAAAAAATTACAAGTTAGATCAAGATTAGCAAACAGTTGTCACCTGCCAACCCAGCCAGAAAGCATGAAGTTGTTCAATGGAAAAGGCCACCAGAGGAGCCTGATCCTGGAACAGATGGTATCAAGAGAAGTCACAAAAAGTCCCTAAAGCAGATGAAGCCCTGCCCTGCCCCTGGCAAGTTTACCATGTACAAAAAATAAGGATTGCTCAGGCTTTCCTATGCCAGCACTTCAGAGCTTATCTTGTTCATCAGGACATTCCCACTGCACCAAGATGAGCTCCAGGTTTGCGCACTGGGTTCCTCCTGTTCTCTGTCAGCACGCACATAGCAACAGTATTCAAAGTAATGCAACTTTGTTTTATCAACACAGCAAGCAAGCATTCTTCAGGATAATGCAATGGCAGATGCACCATGATGATGCCTTCTATTGGGACAGCTCTCCCACCACCCTTCAAGGTAAGCATCCCAGCTGTGCTTCCAGAAAGTGTACATTTGGGAAGAAACAGTGTACACTTGGAAAGGTCTTTCACTCGGCTGAGACTTTTAGAGATATTTAGATACAAGTCCTCATTTCTGAAGCCTGTCTGATGTGTCATATTACTCATGCTGCATAAGCATATGCCTGCACTCTCACAGAGGAACTGGGCTTAGCTACTGACATTTAAATGGGCTATTTTTCTTCTCACACAGATACTGTATTCAGCAGACCTTCCCCCAGCCCTGAGGACTTCCAAAAAACAAACAAACAAACAACAAACAAACAAAAAAACACAACCAAATAACCAAACCACAAAAACAAAAAAACCCAAACATTAAGTGCTTTAAGTATAGCAACAGGAAAGGTTTTGCATCCAGCTGACTACTTGCAGTCCATGAGCAGACCTCTCTGGTAGAACCGGGCGGGCTGGGGAGCTGTGGCAGCCCCGTGACCCTGGGCTCAGCTCTGTGCAGTCACAGGAGGGACCCCAGAGTGCTGCTGGAAAGCATCTTCCCCTCTGAGGCCTGTGAAAGGCTGGCAGGGAAAGGCAGTGACATCATGCCAGCCTGCACGGCCCCCTGTAGGCTTTGCATATTATATATAGATGCTGGCTTCTGTTGTTTGGAGGTTTTTTTTCCTCTGTGTGTGTGTGTTTGATTTTCTTTTTAAAGGCACAAGACCCTTCTTCGACAGAGCGAGGAAGTCAGCTTTTATGACTGTTGTTGCTTCTTCACCACAAAAATGTGGGTAAGGTCAGATCCACTTTTAAGTCTTGCATTGCAGAACATTGTTTATTGGTTGTTACCTTTAGATTAACAGATCAATATGCAAGAGCTCCATCGAGCCAAGGAAACTGTTTGACTTTGTTCAGCCTAGTTTCAAATGCTTCTGTCAGGCATAACACCCCCTACACAGGTGTTGAAGTGGACATGGCCATAAACAATGCTTGTTCTGCAGCAGTAAGGAAAAGATGCCTTGAAACAGATCCTATGTGCAACCACAAAACATTGCTGTAGCACACAGGTCTTTTTTTTTTTTTTCTGGGATGTGTCACAAGCAACCCACACCTGTGCTCTTGGCAGCTCCTCATGCCACCCTGCCCTATGAATGTACAGGCAACGTGGCAGCCAGAGAACAGACATGGAGATTAAAAAGAAAAAAAAAAAAAAAAAAAAAAAAAAAGATTAGGAAGTTGGCCTGGTGAACCAGGAGAGCAAACAAAGGAGAGACTTCACCCAGATGCAATCATGACAGCCAGCCTGCCTGAGAAACTGGAGGAGGGAGCAATATTGTAGAAAAACAGGAAGCATAGCCTTTCCCCATGCAGAAAGCAGCTCTCATGTGCATGGGAAACTTTCCAAGTGAGAGTCACCCAGGAGGCAAGTGGTTTTGCTAGGTCAAATCTGCAGATATGGAGATCTCTTGGGGGCTATGAGCCAGGTGTAGGCCAGGTGAGAACCAGCACTCTCAGTTACTGGTGTGCAAAGTTAAGGATGTTTGCTCTCTTTCACTTGTATTTTCTCTCTCCTGGATTTTCACATCCTTACAGAAATTATGATAGCACTAGCATTTGGTGGTCACTTGGCCCTCACCATTAGATGTTTCCCAAGATCTCTGTGGTTCACAGCTGTGCAGTGCCACCATGTTGTACCAGGATGTGGGAAGTACAAAATGTGACACAACCATCACACTGGCTCCGTTTCCTGCATGGATTTAATGGAGGACAGAAAAACAAAGTATTTGCACATTCACTGGTGCAAAATGGATTACTTCCCTCTCCATCTCCCTCCACTACTCACATCACACTTTAAGCCATCCTGTGGAACCTCCATGGAGGTTGACTCTCATCATTGCCATCACAGAAAAAGGGGTAAGAAGGTTCAGCCTCTTTTCAAGTATTCTCATCTGACAGAGCTGATATGGCCATGGACTTTGCTTCATTGTTCTTTATCTCTCTGCCAAAGCAAAACTTACTGTTGTTCTATTTTATTTCACTTGCTTTACCCAAGACAAATACAAATCTTGGAAGGCACATGTGCTCAAACCTAACACCAAGTAAGTAACATCTGCCAGATGTGTTCCCATTGCTGCCCAAGATAGCATTAGGGCTTCTGTTAGTCCCTTCCCAAGGAAACACCTGCATGAGGCAATTCAGCAGCCTCATTAAAGCCCTTGTGACAGTGCTCTTTAACCTGATCAAACCTGATGCTCGTGCTTTTTGAAGTGTCTGAGCATTCCCAACTTGTTACTCGCTGAAGGAGGGGACTGCCAAAGAGCAGGGAGCAATGAGATGATGGCACAATTGGCTCTCAGGCTGACACCATCCTGCACTTTAATATACAGTTCACTTTCTGCACTAGAGCAAGAGCTATTTTTGCAGTTGTGGTGGAAAGAGCTCCTTCTCAAGTGCCACAAGGTTCATCCTGCTGGAGGTGAGGACAGCACTACTGATATATGTTCACCCACTCACAGAGTCCCAGGGCCATCAGAACCCTAACAGTGGCCTGGCAAGCCCATAACCTTCCTTCATGAACTCACCACATGCAGCTGCTAGATGCACTGAGCTTGTCTGCTTCAAGCCCTTCTAAATGCTGGAGGAAAGCTGTTATGTTCTTTATCAACATAGTAACCACTTCATCCTACACTAAAACATCTCTCACCCAATTCTCACCTGTATATAAGCAGACTTCACCCGGCATTAACTACCCTCCCAGCCACCACCACAACTTCTGCCTTTCACATGCCTGAGCAAGCTACCAAATGAGGTCTGCTGTGCTTTTCCTGGGCAGGATCGAGCAGGTTTCCATCTCAGACACTGCCTGGATGATCTCCTCTAAGTTACACACAAGGATCAGACACCAATAGGAACATTACAAAAATCCTTCATGCCACCTGATGTGGTTGACCCAGGAATTCCCATATTCTCTTTCTGACCCTAGCGAGATGACACCACTGTGCCTATTTTCCAAGTCCACATCCTGCACAGGGCACTTTGCCCTCCATTTGTGAAGCTGACATTTGTTGATGTGTTCCTCACACAACATTTGTTGATGTGTTCCTCAAAGTCCTATCATGCTCCTTACATTCAGCATCCACGTCACATCACAGCAGGAGGCTGAGTCTTCCTGGACTTGACAAACTACTCCAAGGCTGATGACACCCAGCATTAACCTGCACATCAGATGTGAGAAATGCTGTTTCCCAACTTTCCCTGGACTTCATTCAAAGCAACAGCTGGTTCAGACAAACTCCTGAGAAAGCTCAGCTTTCTGCCAAGCAAGAAAATCTCACCATTTTGTAGAAGGCATATGCTCTCTGATGGAAAGACAACCTGCTGTTGCTGCAATCATCCGGACTCTTCCAAGTGTTGGATACTTATGAGAAACACCTCCCTTTCTATCTTCTGTTGGAAAGATGACATCCAATCTCATTTTGAATTTTGGTGAGTCAAAGAGCCTCTGACTTTCAGACTGTCTCTGGTACAGAATGAAACTGGTAACTTCTGGAAAGCCCTGTGGTGTCTCAGGACACAGCAGCCGTGGTGTTTGGCAGTGCATTTCTGACAGTTCATCACACCTGGGGCTCCATTCTCCTCACTACTTCCTTGGGATTTTCAGTTCAAGTCTGGCATTCAGTCTCCACTATCAGAACCTCTCTTTTGAGCCTGATGTTGATTGCCTCCCTCTTACACTGAAGAACCCCACCAAACTTTACAGAGCTCTTTCCCAGTACTTTTGCTATGGATTTGCTAAGAAGGTGTCTGCAGAAGAAAGCAGAACTTGCTCCTCAATCTGGATGCTAATGGACTCCTGCACCTACCAAGCTACTTGATAAACTTTCTGATCATACTGAGGCTTTCAGCTACACCCACTTCTGCCTTTGCACCCCTGCTTGGCATCAGGCAGCCAAAAGACCCAACAATCTTTCTCAGGACACATGAGACCCCTGAACACAGCACCTGTGCTAACTGTGTCATAACATCCTGTTCTGTGGATACTGTGAGAGCAGCAGGACTAAGAAAACAAATTTTAAATGTTTTCTGAAACTCTGATTTGGAGACTTAAAATAAATTTAATTTACTTAATTAATTTACTGTGTCACTAACAGAAGAAGTGATACAACACTGAAGTCTGACAGTGCCAAGAGAGATGGATATGGCACTGAACGGTGCAAAATACATTGCCTTGCCTGTCTTCTCTGCCCTCCTGGCCCACAGCACTCCAAAGCACCAAGAGACCCAAAGATCCCACCAGACACCAGCCTCTAAAGACACGGGTCACCAAGAAACACAATGCTGAGCTGCTGCTGGGGACCCTGCCAGATTGAAGAGCCACCCATCCATCGCTGACAGATGCAGGCAGGTGCAGGCCACAGAGACAGCAGGATGCTCCTGAGATGCTGCCAACAGGTGGGTGCCCTCCAGGCAGCGCCGGGCAGAGGACTGGAAGCTCCGTGAGGTGCAGGGGATGCCCCAGTGCCCTCCCCAGAATCCCTGTCCCGTGTCCCGCTGCGGGGTAGAGCTGCGCCCGTCCCTCCCCTGTCACGGCATCTCCCTCCCGGCAGGAGTTCTCGGCGGGATGGAGATCTCATGTCATTTCTCCTACATTTCATTTTCAGCAACTCCCTGGTGCCCGGGGCTCCTCGGGGGGCCACGGCGGGGTTCTGGCAGCCCCAAAGCGGAGGTCTCCCGTGGGGGCGGAGGGCAGCCCGGCTCCCGCTCTCCGCCGGGGTGCGGGGAGGCTGCCCTCAAACGCGGCGGGGGATGGGTCCCCGGGGGTCGGGGGGGGGATGCCCGCCGCGGGACCCGCAGCCCGGCCCGGCCCGGCCCTCATCCATCTTACGAGAGCGGCACCGGGAGCCACTGCAGGCCCCGAGCCCCGGCCCTCCCGCCCCCCAAACGCCTCTCACCCGTGCGGGGATCGAAAGTGACCACGAAGACGGCCACGATTTGGTCCTCCTCCGCCTCCGCCCGCCGCGGCCCCGCCGGCTCCGAGCCGCCCCAGGGAGCCGCGCTCCAGCTGCCGCCGAGCCGCCGCCCGACACCGCCACCGCCACCTCCCGCCTCGGATGAGGGCGGCGGCGCCGAGACGGCGGGGCCCTCGGCCCAAAAGAGCAGCGGAGCCTCGTCCGTGCGCTCCACCATGGCCGCGCCGAGCCCCGCCGAGCCCCGCACCGGCCAGCGGCGGGGGGCGGGACAGGGGCAGGGACAGCGCGGAGGCGGGGAGGCGGAGGGACGCGCCCCCTCCGCAGGAAAGGCGGGGGCAGGGAGGGGAGGGGTCTGGTATAGGGGCTGGGGCCTAACGGGGGATGGGAGGGGCTCCGGGCATTTTTGGGGGGGTCGTGATGTGGAGGTGAGGAGGGGGGGTGGTGGTGCAGCGGGTGTTGAGGTCACCGGCAAAGGGTTCCCCGGTGAGGGGTTCCCCGCTTCTGTGGGCTCCGGTGACAGCTCCACAGGGTCAAGGAGTGACAGGACGAGGGGTCACGGGCTGACGGTGAGGCAGGGGAGGTTTAGGTTGGATATCAGGAAGCATTTCCAATGGGATGAGGTTCAACACGGCCAAGTGCCGGGTCCTGCACTTTGGCCACAACAACCCCATGGGGAGCTCCAGGCTGGGCACAGAGTGGCTGAGAGCAGCCAGGCAGAGAGGGACCTGGGAGTCTGGATTGACAGGAAGCTGAACAGGAGCCAGCAGTGTGCCCAGGTGGCCAAGAAGGCCAATGGCATCCTGGCCTGGATCAGGAACAGCGTGGCCAGCAGGTCCAGGGAAGTGATTCTGCTCCTGTACTCAGCCCTGGTGAGGCCACAGCTCGAGTCCTGTGTCCAGTTCTGGGCCCCTCAGTTCAGGAAGGAGATTGAGGTCCTGGAGCAGGTCCAAAGGAGGGCAACCAGGCTGGTGAAGGGACTCCAGCACAAGTCCTGTGAGGAGAGGCTGAGGGAGCTGGGGGTGTTCAGCCTGGAGAAGAGGAGGCTCAGGGGAGACCTCATCGCTCTCTACAACTCCCTGAAAGGAGGCTGGAGCCAGGGGGGGGTTGGGCTCTTTTCCCAGACGACTTTCAACAAGACAAGAGAACACAGTCTTAAGTTGTGACAGGGGAGATTTAGGTTAGATATTAGAAAGAATTTCTTCACGGAGAGGGTGATCAGGCAATGGAATGGTCTGCCCGGTGAGGTGGTAGATTCTCCGTCCCTGGAGACATTTAAAAAAAGACTGGATGTGGCTCTCAGTGCCATGGTCTAACAACTGCTCCGGTGGGTCAAGGGTTGGACTTGATGATCTCTGAGATCCCTTCCAACCCGGCTAATTCTATGATTCTATTATTTCCTCCCGGAAAGGGGGATCAGACATTGGAATGGGCTGCCCAGGGAAGCGGTAGAGTCACCGTCCCTGGAGGTGTTGAAGGAGAGGCTGGATGTGGCACTCAGTGCCATGGTCTAATCCGTGTGGTGGTGTTAGGTCATAGGCTGGACTTGGAACTCGGAGATCTTTCCCAAAGTGAGCCCATCCTACTGAGTGAGATCAGGACCAGGAATGGGGTGTCCTCCTGCTCCCCTAAATTGCTGCAATGGAAGCTGCATGCTACAGATCTGAAGGAGTCAGTGATAGTGATCCAGTAGGAACTGGTGTGTAGGGATAGGTACATAAACACACATATACATGTGCTAGAGAAGGATGTGAAATTCAGAGGAACAGGCAGGATCATCTTGAGACTGAAAGATGGAGACAAAAGCATGACCAAGACATCCACATGTAGCCAACTTTTATGTAATTGCCATCCTCATTACACTACCACCAATGTCCTTAAGTGTCATTAGGATTAATGTAGTTCCCCGGGACTTTCTGATTAATTGGATTACCCAATTAAGCAGGCCACAATTAAAGGGAAGATATTGTCATAACAGCCTTAATTGTCTAACTTTTTTCCTGTTGAGCAGCGCTGTGTGTTCAATATGACATTAAGAAACTCATCACCCTGGTTCCTCAACAGTGGGTTTTGGCTTTTCTCTCTCTCTCTCTCTTTTATTTTTTTTTTTTTAGCTTCCATTTGCTGTGAGCATCATTTCAGACAGCTCCAACACTGAGTGGGCTTTTTGTTTCATGCACAGGTTGACTTTGCAGAGCTATAAACTGCAGTATGTGGTGTTTAGCAGATGGAGATTTTCATGGAAGGTGTCTGGTAAAGAGAAAAAAACAAACCAAATCCTGCACAATATTTTGTTACTATATAAAGAAAAGCCAGAATCTGCAAATGTAGACAGTACCAAGCACCATTTTGATGAATATTATTTTTTGTGCTGGTGATGCTAAAGTGACAGCTCTTTTCTCTCCTCTCCTTCATCCCCACAGTGGTGCTGGCATGAATGTCAGCCTGTCCCCCAATAATCCAGGCAGGGGAAACAAATCCTGAATAAAAATCCCTCTGTGACCCACATAGGCTACTTGAGGTGCAAAGCTGTTCTCTGTCCCCTTTGCTGTGCAGTTGCCCCAGCATCACCCACCCCAGCACAAAGGAGGGGACACAGCAGGGGGGGCACCCACTGATGGGGAGCAGGGGCTGCCAGTTCTGGCTTTGAGATATGTGAAATGCCATCACCCTCTAAACTCTCAGCTTCTGGTGAAAAAACCTCATGGGACTGGAAACCTGGTGGCACCAGAGCTATTTACATTCCTTTGGCTAGAAATCTGGGCCACCTTCAGGGCAAACTGTCAGATACATGAAAAAACTCGAATATTTCACAAATATAAAATAAAATAAAAACTTGGGCCAGGAGAGAATGCAACCCTGTAGGAGAAAAAAAAAACCTCACATTCAAAAGACAATGAACACATTTTCCCTCCAACTGAGGGCTAAGAAAATTGTCATGAGACCTTTGAGTAGTCCTCCAGAAAAAATGTGAAATGAAAATGTGGTAACTTTTAGTTGGAAGATGCAAGATGAAAGAGTTCATTCGTGCTTAGAAAAATGTATACTGACAATAAAGCCTGAGGGGGGAAAAAAAGTGTTTCAGATAGGACTGAAAAGCATGGTCTGAAAGAGTTCCATTGCTGGGTTATTAATTAAAATGTAGTTATAGGGACTAAAGGCATTACTTTTTCAGAGTTACAATGCAATATCCAAGGCTCCGAATACTGAACATCTGATTAATAGAGTCAGATCACAGCAGTACTAAAGTGGTTCTGCCATAGTATCTCAGTTGGCCAGATGCTACAGAGACAGCTTTTCACAGCAAAAAGCAGCCAGCACCAGCACTCCCAGGCTTTTGGACCTTGCTCAAGGTAAGGCACAGGGAGATGCAGCAGCTGCATTGCAGGAGAGAGTCTGCATGGCAGCAACAGGCTCTGTGCCTGGAAGAAATATTTCAACCTCTGGGCCAGATGCAGCAATAAAACCAATATGGAGTTCCTGGCATGTCCTCCTAAAACAGCTTTGGTGGCCTGTATTGCTACCAAATTGCTAATCACAGCCCTAACAGGTAACTTCAGAGACCTATGTGGCCATCTTTTCCATTCAAAGAGCAGGGCTGAGTGACCTCAGATTGGCACAACCTTTTATTTTCTGGAGGGAATTCCTACAAACCGGTTCTGGCATCTCTTCTGGGATGCAGCAAATTCTGCATGTCCTTCTAGAAGTTTTCTTTGGTGCTAAGAAAAAAGTCTGCTGTCACCTCATTGCCTGTTAATTAAAGCTCACTCTGGTCCCACTTTAAATCACAGGATCAGTCATGGAAGGATCCTTGTTTTTCACAGTTTGCAGCAAGAGGAAACATAGACCCCCCCCCTCGGTGAGCAGCAGAGCCACCCAAACTTGGAGCTGCCTTCACTGATGCAGCCACGTTCTCCCTCCTCTCCCTTGAGCCCTCAAGGTGGCAACCCAAACAAAGACTTGTGTGAGGTGCCTAGATCTCTTCTGAGGTTTGGCATGTTACAAATTATGTTACTAACCCCTCCATGCAGGCTGCAACCTTCACCCAAACTAACACACAACTAAAGGAAGGACATGAAATTCAGCCATTAAAGAAGGAAGCACAGTGCCCCATCACCACAAGCCTAATCTTTTATCCAAGTAAATCCCACAAAGGCTGCAGCATCTCTGCTGGGATTAACATGGAGCAGACTGGCTGTCAGCAAACATCACCTCCCCATCAACCCCAGGAAGCTGGAGGAGGGAAAAGCCTGCAAAAGCAAGGAGATGACTCAGAGGGAGCCCTGGCTCCCTGCAGAGCTGATTGCAGGCACAGCAAATCCATATCCATAGCAAAACCCCTCAGCCACCAACTTTCCTCAGCTCAGGGAAAGGTGCACAGGTGCTTGCAAGCTCCAGATGTTTCCCATTAGCAATGGCCCAAGTGTGGTGGGTTGGTTATAAATGTGCCATGGCAGGAGAAGGCTTGTTTGTAGGGTTATCTGGTGACTGCTTGGGGCGCATTCTGCTTTTACAGTGGTATGTAGCATGGGTACTCTTTCTCTGGTTGACAACTTTAAAGTAGAAAAGGATGAGGGGGAGGTTGGTGTGTGTTGTCCTATAAGAACTGATAGCTCTGTTTCTAAGTGTGATGAAAGTATGGGTGAAGTATTAGTGGGTAGAGAGGTAGCCCTGGAGGCTTCCAGGGAAAAGCAGTGATTTCTGAGTTGTATCTGACTTGCACCACCAAGGTAAAAAGCAGATTCTGTTGTTGTTACTTAAACAGTTGCTGCATACATTTGTATTTGCTATTTCTGGGGTATCCAATGCTATCAAATTATAACTATGAGGGACCGTAGCTTCTGTGTATGTGAGGCTGAGATGGGACAGTGCATGCAGTAGGCAGAACTAATACCTTTGATAAGGCAAGGAAGAGGCTGGTTACTCTGCCTTTTTAAATAATGCTGTCTTCTCTCTCTAACCAAGTAGGCTGGTATCAGCTCTACCTGTTCTGTTTCATATGTTGAAATGGATGACTGGGAAAACAGCAATGAATTCATTCAGCGACTGGATTTTTCCAGTTGTGGTGAAGACAGTGAAGACATAAGTGTACAGGAGGAGGAGGAGGAGGATGATGATTTAAGCTTGAGTCCCACCAGGAGCTGCCAGTTTCAGGAGTGGCAAGAGAGCAGTCCCTTGGCAGCAACTCCTCAGAGAAATCTCAGTGATATTTACCTGAGCAGGACAAAAGCCTCTCTGAGTCCCCCCCTGAAGCCTTCCCCGGTTGTGAACAAGAGCCGGGGTAATGCTGAGACCCCACTGCATATCACCTGGAAAAAGCTGCAACTGTGTGACACCCCACACACTCCTAAGGTAATGCCATGTGTCTTGTCTGTGAGCAGGCAGACAGACAGGGTCTGTGGTGTTGCTGGGTGGTGAGGGGATCTGTTGTTAGCTCTTTGGGAAGCACTTTTTAAAAATGTTACTGATTTTAATGTCTTCTCTTAGAAACCTGGACTATGAGCTGCTTAGCTATGGAAGAGTTTATTCTGTGGGTGTAAACAGAAATCTTTGTGCAGGAGAAAGTGTCTTGGCTCTTCCCGAGCTGTTGTTAAAACCAGTTAGTTGGCATCAGTCTGACTTGAAAAACCCCAAGCAACCATGTGCTCTGGCTGCCCGTGTGTCCTTTAGGCTCTCCTTAGGGGAGCAGACATCTGTAGCATCTCTGCAGGAACTGTGCACTGTGCTCCCACAGAGGAAAACTCATTTCTTTTCAAGGAGCTTGTCATTCCAGGGAGAGTTGGGAGACAGGCAGCTGGCCTGACTGCTCTGTTCAGCACATTTTGGACCCAAGTGGGTTTTCTCTTGAAAGAGAAAGTTGTAAATGGCATTGTGGAGGGGGTGTAACTGGTCTGGTCAGGATTGCCTCCAGCCAGGTTGCTGTCTTCTGCTGTTGACTCTTCCTGTGTGAAACTGAGCTGTTTAGTGAATTTGAGAAAAGAGAGACTTCACAGTGCTTAGGGTAACAACCCCTATGGAAACAGTAACAAAGCAATGTGTGCTTGTGGAGGAATGTTAGCCAGACATCCTCTTAAGTCACTGTCCTAAAATGGAACTTGCTTTATTGGGATTGGCATTATGATCCTAGCCCCTATTTTCTCTGATACTTCTCATATAGTTTATAATCCAACAACTTTATTGTCTTCTGCAAGCACAAGTGTAGACTTGGTGCCAGCTTATCTGTTCCTAGATTATTTTTGTTGTGTGCACTGGCTTCTAACATTCAAAACTTGCAGAGAAATGTAGCTTCTGGTAGTGTAAGATGCCTCCAGTGTGTGTTCTGCTGTAGATAACAGGTCTTCTGGGTGCCTGAAGACATGTTGCCTGTGGTTCCTCACCTTGTAGCCCATGAGCAGCAATTGCACTAGATCAATTTAATTTCCTCTGCTATCTTCTGAGAGAAAGGTCTTGGTTTCCAAGCATGCTGAAAAAGGTGGTTTCTAGAGGGCCTAAATCTGCCTATAAACGAAGCTGGGAGCATTGATCTCAGAACTTTTAAAGGTGAGAAAGAGGGTAAGAGCAAAGCCACATCCATCTGCAGACAGATGAGCACTGTGGCCCCAGCTAGGATGTGTGGTAGAGGAGAGAGATTATTGTATTTTGTGGACCTACCCAATCCTGGAAGAGATTGCTGTAACTAGTTGTGGTGGCTGCCTTTCTCTGTATGGTATCAGGTGATGTTACAGGAGCCAGGTCTGCTTGATTATGCAATAGAGTCCTAGTAGAGCAGATGGAAAATCCATGTGTACAACATTAGGCTGCAATGGTATTTTAGATTCCTTTCTTAACTTGTGGCTAGACTAGAATGGTTCCACAGTTCTACAGAGCTGCTTGGCTGCTGAGTTAAAAACCAGCCAGAGCTTGAGAAAGGGATCAAGCAGCACTTTCAGTGTCATAGGAAACCAGTACTGAACTTCCAAGTACCATATAGAAACAGAAAAATAGATAGAAATAGCTATATCAATGAATGCAACATCAGGTAGGTGAATACAGGGTACTATATGCAGCTCTAGGGTTTTTCAAAAACTTTCAGTAGGATTGTGGAGCCACATCTTCACTCAGAAGAGAGACCACTGTTGGATCAAAAGGTATCTTGATCTTCATGACACAGGGAGTTCTGGATTCTTGAAGGTCTTTTAACTAGAAGAAAGATATATTGAAAGCCATTTTAGACCTTCCACCACTCCCTTGAAGCTGATACTAGTTATAAACGTATTTTGAAAAGCTGATGGTTACTGAAGGGAAGGGAAATCATGGAAAGTAAGTAGGTTTTTCAGTCTTCAGATCAAGACTGAGTGCTTCTCTAAAGTAATGCTGTATTCATCCCAACGATTTGAACTAAATAAAACACAAGGGCTTGTCTCTTCTGTGGAAAGATGAACTATAGAAAATCAAGAGGTTCTTTCTGAACTTAGATTCCTGCAACTCTTTCTCTTCCTCGAGGAGAACTGTTTTCTGGTCACTTTGTCAGTAGCCAAAAATATTTCTACCAATTTCTCCTATACTAATGTTGCTTATTGATGGGGATCCAAAAGAAAACTTGGGTGATGTTCTATGTCATCCCCTGACAAATCTATCCTGACCAAACTGCTGTCATGTCCATGCTTGACAGAACTGGGTCTTCTTGTGTTACTGGAACATATGATGTGATTCCTGTGTCTCTATAGGTAGGAAAGATGAACAGCTGGCTCTTCTTTAGGACTGTGCTTGTCAAAAGGGCACTACAGGCTTTACCCACATGAACAGGGTGAACATGAATAGAGTCTGAGAGGGTTTAGTAACAAATGTAATAGTTTGTGGAAGGAGAAGTAAACTCTCAGGACTAAATTAGAGACACAGGGTTTTAATGAATTGGCTATTCTGAGTTAATTTAAATGAGGTAAGTTTTTGGTTTGCAGGAGAGCAGGGATTTTATTCTGACAGAAGGCAACAGAATACTTTTGCTAGTTTATCTGCCACTTTTTTTCCTTCAATTCAGAGCCTGTTATCAAAGACAGCTTTCCCTGCATCTGGGACCAAGGCTCCACCAAAAGGCTTTCGACATCTGAGATTTACTCCTGGTGCTGACTTAGCTGACCCTACTGAAGCTCCTCATGTCAACATTAATCCTTTTACACCAGAGTCATATCGACAAATGCTCTTCCTTCCTAATGGCAAGAAGACCAGAGGACAGCTGTAAGTGAGCTATTCTTAATAGGCTGGAAGGAGACTGAAGGAGTTAAATGATGATAGATATGTTTAGTACTTTATATGCTATCAATGGCTGACTTCCATAGTAGTCATTGGTCCAGAGCAAACATTGGGGATATATGAAGATAATAGAAATGTAAATAAAATCAACTATTTCCTTTGATCTCCCACTTACATTTCTGAACAAGTGGCTTCTCAGTGCTGTGGCTATAGGAGAAAATTGTATTTTCTTTTCAACTAGGGGCAGAGTGGAGCTTCAGTCAGTTGTGTATGTACCCACAACTTGGAAGAAATCATGTGCATGCCTATAAGTTATACAGCTTTTAAGATAGGTGCAGGCCACTGCTAACCTGCAAGAGATCAGGACCTATTCTGGGTTAAACAAGATCCAAGCTTAGTCAAGTACCTGTGTACTGCAATGACATTCAGCTTCTTTCATAGCCTCAGCTGTAACAACTGCTTAGTTCAGTATCCCCCTTGAAAGCACTGTGCAAGAATTATCTCCTTCAATCTAGGAGTTTGTTGTGCAAGGTCATGAGCCATATAGCTTCACCGGTAGTAAGGTGACTGGGAGAATGATGCCCTTGAATGATTCTACTCTGTCCTGTGAGCAGTAGTGAAGCTGGTATGTGGAAGCTTTCTTAATGGAAAAGGTGACTTCTTATCCCAGAACTACAGTTTTAAAAGCCTCAATTGGAAACTCATTGTGTATTAACACTTTATGAAATATATCTGTAATTAAACTAGGGAGCATGGTTTGAAGATTCTTTTGAAAATGTGTTTTCATTTCAAGTCTCAGTTGGGCTGCTGCACTGGAATGATACACCCAGACTAAATTTCTGTTATAGGAAGGATTCTGATCCAAGAAAACGGATAAAACGAGAGCTACCTACAATGGTGAGTGTCTGTATTTACCCCACAGCAAAGATAAGATGCTAGTAAAGATTTCATGTTTGATAAAATTTATTCTGCTATTGGAGTATAAATTGGGGTGTCATGACAGAGGATAAATACCTGTGACAGGATAATTCCAAGCTGAATGTTTCATGTTAATGTTTGAGGCAAAAACATGGTAAAGATTCCTTTCTCTAAAGGAAATTTGCACTAAAGCAGAGCTTAAATTTTTACAAATAATTCTAAAATTTACCGAGTTTGGTCCGGAGGGCTTTTCATTTGTGTTCCTCCAGGGAAACTATTGCTATATTATTGAGTGTATTATCTACTGTAAATAGTGACTGCCTTTGTGGTTTGAGAAAGCAGGTTTATTGCTGTTCATATGAAGAAGTGTACTGAGCATTTTGGGCATGAATGGAACGTGGCTTTCATGTTGCAAATAACATATGTGCCTGCCTTTCAAAAACATAAAGGCTGAGTTGAACAGCTCTAACTGGAAAAGTACTGAAGGCAAAGTTTGCCATTGTGACTACTGCAACTTAAACTTCTGAAGCAAGGTGGCAAAGTCTGTGCTCTCCTTCAGTAGGTAAACCTCAAGCTGAGGGGTGTCTATGCCTAGGGGTCCAAAGGAAGCCCCCCATACACCTTACATAGCTACAGGATGGCAAACACTGTCTTACAGCACAAAACCAAATTCTCTTCCTGTTGCCAATGCTTGTCCTTTTCTGACAAACCTCAGTGGTGGAGCATGTTGGCTGCACAGGGCATGGTGAGAGGTCCCACACCCCCCCAGCTGTGCTGGCAGAACCTGGGAACTGGTGGGGGAATCCACGTCCCACAGCAGTCTTCCTTCTTTCCAGTTTTATCTGTGGGGAAACTGCTCATCCAGCTGGCTGCTGGAAAGCAAGCCAAGCCTAAATTAAATGCTTGCGTTCAGATGACGTAAAAAAAAAAACCAAACAAACCGCAATTTTTCTGAGTAGCCCTATTGAGGGAATTGCCTTGTCCAAGTAGATATAATTGTTCATTGTAATTGTGAGTAATTAGGCTCACTAGGAGAATAATGGTGCCCTCTAGCGGAGGAGACTGGTATTGCAGAAAGGCTGCTCTCCCTGGGGAAGCTACAGCTGCAGAGTAAATCTGTTGCCAGGTAACTTTAGGGGCTGCCACAATCATTTTCCTTAGAAGAATGCCTCAAATAACTTGAGACTTTCAGAAATATTATTCTGCTCGACTGCCACTTAATTACGTAATGTAGATATAGAATTGTGTACCAAGAGCTTTTTAAGATACTGTAAAATACATCTGCCTTATGAAATATAACCTGTTATGAAGGGCTGCTGGTTTATATGGGCCATTTCTTACTGGCTGTCATGACCCACTCTTTACCCCCCCCTTTTACTACCTCAATAACAGCAGAGGTTTCAGTGGAAACCATCATGCAACAGAATCCACTGTTCCTGCAAGGGCTGCAGGAGGATGAGGTAAAAATTACTTAATCTACTTTCTTGTTGTTCACTTCATGCTCCACTGCTTATATCTTTTTCTTATCTGCCTTGCCAGGAGACATCAGTCTACAGGCAGTACCAGTAGCTCCTATTTCCCTAGAGAACCATTATTGTAGCAATAACAGTGTTGCAGCTGCTGTTGTGCAGGCTTTCAGCCCTTGGTGGAAAAGTGACTCCTGGAGAGAAAATGCTGGGAATACAAATAGATAGACTGAGACCTGCTAATGTGCCAGTAGTCAACAGCTGGTGGGCTTTAAAGCTGATGAGAGCCTGAACTGATTCAGAGTCTCTCTTCTGCAGGCAACCTTACCTGCCAGAGCAAAGCAGTTCTGAGAACAGAGTAAAGCATAGCTGGGGCCACTTTAAGCCAATACACCGAGCTTCTCTCCTGAGCTCAGAACAGGCTATGGCTCTTATTTAAACATAAATTCAGCACATGAGTCCAATTCAGTGGCACTGGACTTTCACCTACCATGGCTGGTAACAGGTGGTCTTGAGTCTTCTTGAGGCACAGGTCAAGTATTTTCTTGCTGCTGACTCCATCGGCCATGGATCAAGGAATTGGGCAGGGCTGGCAAGAGAAGAGGTGTGATGGTAGCAACCCAAGGTGGCTTAGGTACATACAGCAGACTAGACTGCAGTTATCCTTAGCTGCAATTTATATCTCTATTAGTAGCAATTCATTATTTTGAAAACCAAAATTAAAAAAGAGTCTTTGCCCAAATCAGGCCAAGATGGACTTCATTGGGTGGTCAGAACAAACCACAATATGCCTAAGTGAAAGGTGGAGTTTCAAGAAGAACTGGCACGCCTGGATGAGTATCCAAAATGGGAGAGAGAGCAACGTGGGTGCTCTGTGTGATCAAGTGTTACATAGCTCTAAAAACATACAGATGTTGTTATTTAAGTCTTTCAACTCATATTTGTCTTTGCTGTTTTTGTGATCTTGTAGAGATACCCTCTGAAAGAGAGCAATATGGTTTCCCGCTACAAGAAGGAGTTCCTGGAACTGGAAAAAATTGGTATGGGGGAGTTTGGCTCTGTCTACAAGTGCATCAAACGCCTTGATGGATGTGTTTATGCCATCAAACGCTCCAAAAGGCCTCTGGCAGGATCCTCAGATGAGTGAGTGTGCTGGCTAGAAATTGCCAGTTGAAAATGATGGGCATGTTCTTGGGAAGTGTGATGGGGAAGGGGGAGTGTGGATCTAAAGGTATCTTCTGAGGGGCGGCATGAGCAAAAACTGGCTGCTGTTGCTCTGACAAGTAGCAGTTGGGAGAGAGGGGGAGGTTATCCTGTTAGGACTGTTGGGTATAAATGTCTGAAAAAGGGAAGAAGCCACATGCATTTCAAAGTGAGATGACAGCTCACCTACACTTCTCAGGTCCATCGTCATATAGTTTATTTGTGGTATGTTCCTGCCCTGCTGTGCAGCCAGCACTTCTCACACCTGTATTGACCAGCTAGTGCTGTCCAGCATGCTAAAGTCTTTGAAGATGCCTTTACCTCTTTAACAAAATATTTGCTCAGTAATTATTTTTTTGACAGATGTTCAGCACATTTGAGCAAAGTCAGGTTTTTTGTCAGCACCTGTTAGAGCCAGTATATCTTTGTTTAGGACTTTCTCTTGGGTTTTCAATTTTGGTTTCCCTTTCTCAAGCCAGGCTGCAAACCAGGCCTCCTCGTGTGGTCCCAAGCAGCACCCTGTCACCACTGCTTTTTCTCTATGTCCTTCTCCAGGCAGATGGCACTGCGTGAGGTTTATGCTCACGCTGTCCTTGGGCACCACCCCCATGTTGTGCGCTACTATTCAGCCTGGGCAGAGGATGGCCACATGATTATCCAAAATGAACACTGCAATGGTAAGAGCTGTGACATTATTAAAGGCTGGGATCTCAGGATGGGTGCAGTTACTTCCTTTTGTACTTAAATATGGGACATTTTGGGGCAAAGGCACTGGGGCTACAGTTTCACGGGAAATCCAGTAAGGGCTCATAATATTTAGACAAAGCTCTGAATGGTATCAATGTTTTTCAAGTAGTGAATACCCTGTAATTTGTGGGATTTTTAAAACTATTTCTCTGTGTTGGCTGCCCTGGAAAAGTGTTCCCCCTGATGCTGCTTTGAGCAGTGTCTGGGACTGCCCAGGTAAAACCTGATGTGAGACCCAGGAGTAGCTAACTGAAGTGCCATGTATCTTGAAAACAAACCCTTCTTAAAGAAGGGAATAATGATTTGAAGAGTGCCTACCTGGTTGAGATGAAAACACCTTACATCTTGGCTAGAGGAAAGAGCTCAACAGCTACAGAGGAGCAGTGCTAAATGAGGTAAATCTTGAATGGGAGTGCTGCAGGCAAGGTGGTAGACTCTTGGGTTTGCCCTTGGCCATACTGGAAAAGACACATCCTGGTACCAGAGGAGCTGAAGGCAAATATGTAACTCCTCTTTCAACTGCTGCTGCTGTCTTGAGGCTCAAAGATGAGTGGTGAGAATTGTTTGGAATAATGACTGAAAATCTGATGGAGTTAACCTGGAAATGTGGTGATCATTGCTGCAATACTAAAGCATTCCCTGTGTTCTAGCCGATGAACATCAAACTAAAGGAGAAATAGTGAAAAGCAGGCTGATGGGGAGAAAGACTGTGGTATTTGCTAGTCCTGAGATAGCCAAAGCACCTCAATGGAGACCCACAAAATGCTATTTCTGTGTCAGATGTTGCATCCTTCAATCAAAATTGTTAGTGGGAGCTTAATTTCCTTACTCCATCATTCATATGAATGCCTTCTGCCTGTAAGCATGTTAAAAGTAATTAACTTTTCCACTATTAACTTGCAGCATCAGCATCACTACCAGGTCAGCCACTTTCATGCTGCAGATTGTACTGTAGCTGCTCAGTTGCTGACAAACAGGGAGCTGGGTGCTCTGAGGCAACAGAAAGGCTGAAGCCAAATGGTGATGTCCAGACCTGATCACTAGAGCATATATATCTGGTCTGGTAGGGGTTTGTTTCTACCAAGTCTGCCAAGTGCTTTGGGCAATAGTTTCTACTAAGCTATTTCAAACATGCTGCTCCAAATTATTCTCTGGTCTCAGACTGACTGTTTTTACCTAGGTGGGAGTCTCCAAGATGTGCTACTGGAAAATGCAAAGCTTGGCCAGTATTTCTCAGAAGCAGAGCTGAAAGACATTTTGTTACAAGTCTCAATGGGGCTAAAATACATCCACAACTCTGGCCTTGTGCACCTGGATATCAAACCTAGTAAGTACAGTGCTCTCCTCCTTTGTGGAGGGTCCTCCAAGTGAACTGCCAGGGGAAGGATCTGAAGTAGGTCCTTCTGACTGGGCCTATTTCAGTGCTTCAAAGGAAAGAGGATCTGGCCCTAAGAGGTGAATGCCTTCTGAATTGGTTTTTTTTTTGTGTGTTTTTTTTTTTCCCCATCTTTCCACTACTGCTGCTCTAAAACTGAGCTTTCTCTGGTAGTTGACAGCATTTTACTTCTCATGATCTTAATCATGCTGGCTCATGTATGGGAATGACTTTCATGCTGGTGGCCCAAGTAGGGCTGCTAACGAATCCAGGGACTTCCTTATTTGCTGCTGTCTTTTTGCACAACACTTGGCCTTTGTGAGAGCTTGAGAGGGAAGTGAATATTTATTGTACCTATCCTGAGGGTTAAGTACCTGCAAAAAATAGTAACAAGCTTTCCACTTCGCAGCTGAGGATGCGTATTGCTGGGGCAATGCTTCTCTCCACAGTTACATAGTTCCAGCCTTATAGTGGAACTCTATTTTCCTTCTGGAATTGCATTTCAGGCTTGAGGGCCAGAAAAGTTTTACAGTGGGATGTTTTATGCACAAGATACAATTGCCTTCTGCCAGCAGTAGTGCTGAATACATGAGCTGAGCAGAAAGCAGAGTGATGGAGGGAAGAGTGCATAGTTTCTCTGTCTGCAAGGCTTAACTAGCTTCATAGGTGGGATTTTGACAACTTTGTCAGGCTGCTGCAGTCTGCCTACTGATACAGCACTATGGCTAAACTTCACTGTCTTGCAGGTAACATCTTCATCTGTCACAAGCTGGTAGTTATGAGCCCTGATGGGCAGGAAGAGAGCGACAGTGAAGATGAATTCTCTTCTGGTGTGGTGTATAAGATTGGTAGGTTTTGGGTCTCTTTACAACTGGCTTAAAATGCAGGCTGAGCTTGATACAGCTCTGTCCTGCTGGCTGAAAAGACTTGCAGACAAAACTGATAGTATAGTCCTGAATTACTCTGCTGCTTACCAGAGTTGATTCCTTTAAAGAGAAAAGCCCATGAAAAGATGTGCTTGTTTCCAAGCCCAGGTTCCTGAGCAGGAGCAAGCTGGGTCTCTAACTCAGTATTTCCTAATTTTTCTGTTGGTGCCCATAAAATGTAGGATTTTGCTGATGGAAGAGATCTACATCTGTTTGTGTTATTAATCACTTGTTCTTTGTCTCAGGTGACCTTGGCCATGTGACATCAATAACTAACCCACAGGTGGAAGAAGGAGACAGACGGTTTTTGGCCAATGAGGTTTTGCAAGAGGTACAGCTGCTGGTGGGGTGGGGAGAGATTCACTCTTCTTGTGTCTGATCTGGCTGTGAACTCATCAAAATTAACACTTGATTAAGAGTAGTGTAGGCATGGGTTTTGTCATGCAAATACCCAATATTTCATAAGTAACTATCATGAGGTTAGTACAACTATTCTGCTTGCAAGAGATAAACAAAACATTTTCAAGTTTGGAGACATTTTGTGTTATGCATCCAGCTGAGATTAAACTGCTGGATGTGACAACTGAGGAATAGATTCACCCAGATAAATGTCTTGTACAGCAAGTGCTGGTCAGGTACTATGGAGAGGTGAGAAGAACAACACATGTCTCAAATTGTCTGCAGTTTTGCCACTCTAGGCAGTGAACAAAAGGGAATCTGTATATAGCAACCAGCTTGGATGTGTTCATCACCTCAGGTATTTAAGTGACAGTATCTTTTTGTGCTGCAAGTGGATTTAGGAACTGTTAGTTCAATATATCACATGCAATCTTTAGAACAAATTGGACGTGGCTAGCTTACTGCCTTGTGCTGAAGACTGCAGGCATACTTTTTTTTGGGCCATCCTCTGGATTTGCTACACTGATCCTAAGGTGAGCTGGAAGCTCCTGGGTGAAATTGGAGATGGTATTAGTTACTAATACTACCTGCTATTGAAATTTTTATCCAAAAGAGGAGAAAAAACCTAATGGGGATGGTGAAGGCAGTATTATACTTGTTTGACTGCTTCAACTGGTATCCCACCCCACATTTGTTCATCACAGCAAGACAATTTCCTCTTTATAACTGCTTCTCTTCTCTCTGCAGCAATATTCCCACTTGCCAAAGGCAGACATCTTTGCCCTGGCACTCACAGTGGCTCTAGCGGCCGGCGCGGCCCCGCTCCCTCACAACGGGACCATGTGGCACCACATTCGCCAGGGCAATGTCCCCACGATCCCCCAGAAGCTTCCTCTTGCCTTTTTTGAACTCCTCCAGGTGAGGAAGTAACCTTGAGAGGATGGAGGCTTTTTCAGTTGTGACAGAGGGAGTATTAAACTCTGAACTGCGTTGCTTTCTAGCTCATGATTCATCCTGACCCTGTGGAAAGGCCTTCTGCCACAGCTCTTACTAAACATCCAGTTCTGTGTCCTTCACGTGGAAAAGCTGTGCAGCTCCAGAAGCAGCTAAATTTGGAGAAGTGCAAGACTGCCATGCTGGAAAGGTAAGGCTGGCTTGGGTTTGAGAGGGAGAAGACATGAGCAGAACAAGTGCTGCTGTCCAGGCTTGACTGTAGGATTTTTGTGTTGGGAGACCTGAGGTGCAGAAATGCCCAGTCAGATTCTGTTCCTGGAGCTGGGAGGGTAATGAGGCTGTAGCAGGAACCTGGAGTGCCCAAGCAGCTGTGGTTTGCTTCTGGCTATGAGGAACTGTCTGTATTAGAGCAGTGAACTTGTATGCTGGTGTTGGTAAAGGGTGGTTATATATATATATATATATATAGCCAGTGGGCAGATGAAGAGTTGATCCTGCACTGAGTGGTCTAGCACAGATCATTGCCACCTCAGAAATATGGGGTGGTGGCAGATGTCCTCTTTCGCCTTGTTCCCTCTCACATTGCTGTTGGCAGTAATGTTTTGCGGTGCTGGGATCTATGAATGGCCCCACCTCCCCTCTTAGTGCAATGGTTGGCTGGGAAACAGGTTTTCCACATACCAGGAGAGCATATGCTATGGGAGAGCAGCAAGCACTGGGGTAAAAAACCAATGGAAAAGAAGCATGTGCCTTTATTATGTATTTCTGCTGCATGAGATGGTGCTGTGATTCAAGTCCCACCACTCACTAGTATTTTGAATAATGGGAGAAAACTGAGCTAGGGATTCTTCATACTGGTGCTATTATGTTGCTTACCTGGCTTATAGTTTTCTTTTGGTACACCTTTGAAGCTGCTCTGTTCTGAAGTAGAAACTCTAGAGATACAGCAATCTGTCACCCTCTGGGGTGAAGAGGAAACTTTCCAGCAATGCTGGAATACTTCAGTAACCTTGTTGTGCAAGATTGTCCATAGCTTTCTTCGGTAGCTGATGGGGATTCATGCATGATGTGGTTTTTTTCCCTTCTTCCTTCCATCTCCCCCCTGCAGGGAACTTAAAGCAGCCCGCCTTGCCCAGACCCTCATGAAGGACCAGCCCTTAGGAAGTGCCAAGTTGCAAGAGTCTGAAACCTCTTCTAAGCAAAACAGCAAACGCCTGGTGGGAGGGAAGAGCTGTCGCTCTTTTAGCTTTACTTTGGGTTACTGAACTTTTGCGTTGTCCAAAAAGCTCTGCATGCTAAATAGCCCTCTGAAAGCAAGAAGGTTTGCACAGACTGATGCCCCGTATTAGTTCTCCCTGTTGTGTTTTTTGGTTCCCTCTTTAGTCATGATGTTGGCTTAGGGAAGAATGACTGTCTTACAGGTGTCAGATCATGGGACTTAGAATTGTTGCCCTCAGTCTTGTTTAATTTCTGGTGTAACTAGTCTTCCAAATGAAGAATAGCTTTGCCATACAAGGGAAAGCATGGCATTTCTCCTACTTCCCCCTTTGTTTCATTGGTGCCTGTTATTGGTGATGATTTGGTGGTCTTAACATAGCTTATCTTCAGAGGGGGAAAAGTGGCTGTTATGTGGAAGCAGCTGGGTCCTCATGGAAGTGAGGAGGTAGAGACTGTGGTTGACAGTGAAACATATGTCAGGAGGCAGACTGGTTACACAGCAGTCCTGATGGACCTGGGATGTGACCCGCGTGGCATTTCACTGAGGGGGGCAAAAAGGAAAATACTTCTGAGTGAAGGGGACTTTACTTCTGGAAGCAGAAGGAAAACTTTCTCTGCCTTAACTTTCACCAACAAGCACAAACCTGTGCCACTGGTTAGGCTGTTGCAGACTTGTCCCTGATGCCTGATCTCTTTTTATGTCTGTGGCCAAGGATTTCTTGCTTAAAGCTGGAGAGGGAGGTGTGTGAGGTGTGCTGCTGGCAGCAGGGCTGTGTAACCCCTTCCCCAGCACAGGTCCTGCTCAAGCAGCCCGACAGCAAGGAAGCTAGGAAGGGTTTGTTTGGGGTTGTTTTTTGTCAGTTTCTTGGAGTTGCCTTGAAAAACGCGTGTCTATTTGATATTTATTAATCCCTCTCGCCCCCACCACCGCGGATTGTCCCTTCCTGGGCCCTTGCCAGGGGTGTCTGGACACCAGGGGTTGCATGGCTGCCAGGGGGAGCCTGTGCTTTGCCACTCGCTTATGTTCACATTTTTTTTTTTATACGGTTCGTTTCCAAATGCCGGGCGGCTCGGGCGTTTAAACTGTTTAGATCCTGCCTCCGAAGCAGCGAAACGTGCAAATAAAGATTTTAATCCTTTCACCTACGCCCGCCTGACTTTTTCTTTCCCCCTTTGGGCCTCCTTCCCCATCGCCCCAGCGCTTCTCGCTTCCTCCCCCGTGTGACGGGGAGGCGGGGGGGGAGCCCTTTTTCCCCGCCCCGGTTACAGAGGGGGGCGCGGAGCCTGCCCACCAGCCCACCCCACGCTGCCCTCTCCGGACCGGACCGGACCGGGCCGCGGAAGCGCCGTCGGGGCAGAGGGTCGCGCTTCCGGCCGGACCCGCTTCTCCCAGGCCCCATCGCTTCCCTTTCCGCTTCCGGCAGGCTGCGGGGCGGCGGCGGGAGAGGTGCAGAGGGCGGGGGGGTCGGACGGGAGCGGGCGGCGGGGGCGAGGGTGAGGGCGGTGGGGTTGGGTTGGGTTGGGTTGGGGCTCCCGCTTCAGGGCGCTGCTTCAGCCCTGCTTTTCCTTCCGCAGGCGCGGCGGCGGCGGCATGTTGCGGAGACCGGCGTGGCAGGTAGGGGGGGGATGCCCCCGTGTGTGGGACCGGGGCCGTGGTGGGGGAAGGGGGAACAGGGAAGGAGAGGGCTGAGGCTGGAGGCGTCAGCCCGGCGGGGAGTTCGGCTCTGGTTTTGCGGCCCGGAGTCCTCGCTGGGGACGGGGAGAGGGCGCCGAAAGCCCTCCCACCCCCGGGGAGGCGGTGAGAAGGAGCTCCCGCCCCTCTCATCCCCCCCCCGGGGTTCGGTGTTGGGCTCTGCCGGCCCCCCCCCCTCTCCCCCCCTGTTCTAACCTTAGAACGTAGCGGGGAGAATCGGGGATCCTGGGCCGCCGAGGCCGAACCAGCTCGCTGCTGCCGGGCCCTGTGCTGTCAGAGCCTCCGCTGAGCTCCCTGCCCGCCGGTTCCCACCCCTAGCTGCAGGTGCCTTTACCGCAGCTTGGAAAAAAGGATGTACTGACAGATCGAGCTCATACCTGGAGTGAATCTTAAGTGGTTTGTGATCAGGGAATCGTACAGGCATACAAACCCACTTCTGTTTTGCAAGCTGTGTTTGCTTTGGTTTAGTTCAGCACAGGGTGGTCTATCTTATCTCCCTTTTAAACTTTTTGTTTATCTCCTTTTTGTAGGAGATGAACATTTCTTCCAGGTTCCTGCACGTAGGCTTCTTGCAGAGGTGTCTCTGGGCTTTCCTCCTCCTTTTTCTAGGACATAGTATTTGCCAGCATCAAGCCAGTTCCTTTTCTTGCGTGTGTTTAGAATCATAGAATCTGCTGAGTTGGAAGGGACCCATCAGGATCATCAAGTCCAACTCCTGTTGCTGTGTAGGGCACCCCAAGAATCACACCAGGTGTCAAAGAGCATCATCCAAAAGCTTCTTGAACTTGGGCAGGCCTTGTGCCATAACTACTTCCCTGGAGAGCCTGTTCCACTGCTCAGCCACCCTCTGGGTGAAAATCTTTTCCCTTATATCAAACCTAAACTTCCCCCAGCCCATCTTTCTACCATTCCCTGGGGTCCTATCATTGGTCGACAGAGAGAAGAGGTCAGTGCCTGCTCTTCCTCCTTCAGTGAGGAAGCAGTAAGCAGAGTGCACAGATTTTTGTGGCATTGCTTTGCCCTTTGCTTGGGAACAAAAGATTTATCAGTGTGTCGTACTGCTTGTGGTGGCAGATAGGAGTACATTTTGGGCATATCTTGTTAATTTTTGAAGTGAAGCAGAAAGTTGATGAAACTATCAAAACTGTGCCTGCAGTTTCCAAAAACTGAAGCCCAGCCAACTAAACAAGCCCCTGGTTCAACTTCTCATTGTGTGTTACAGAAAAACAGTGGTTACTGCATGTCACAAAAATAATTGTTGATTTGGGCCATTCTTTTTCCAAGTTTCAAAACTTCTGCTTTCAAAACCTCTGTAACCTTGGAAAACAAAGTGCAAAGGCATGTGAATGATATTCATACTTTATGAAACTAACCTTTGTTTGTTCCTTCAGGTGCTTCGACAGTTTGTAAGACATGAGTCTGAAACAGTTGGCTCCTTGGTACTTGAAAGATGTAAGTAGCTCCTCAGATGAAGCTTAGCTGTTACTCTTGGTTGGTTTTCTCTGTTTTAGAATGGCTGAAAATATACCAGGAGAGAAGCAGCAGTGGTAGCTCCTAAATGCAGTAGCTAAGAGTGTGTTGTTTCAAACACTTTTGTATAGCTTCCTATATGGTCTTCATCAAGTCAAGGAGCCCTTAAGGGGAGAGAGAAAAATAAAAAATCTCTGATACTCAGTATAACCTGTACTGCAATAAAAGTCAGGTATTTTTTACTGTATCAATGGCAGGGAATCAGGTAAGCTACTGTCATGTTTTCTAGTACACCTGCATTAGGGTGTCTTGTGCTTTTTTCTCAGTCTCTCCTGTATGCCTGGGGTACTTGTGTGGGTGCTGCTGCTCCTGCATGATTTGTTACAGGTGTACACTTCAGATTTTACCATTCAGTTCACATGCTTATTGTGCAAGAGCTATGGTCCTCTGGCCTCTTTGAGTTGTCCTTCAGCAAGGAGAAGGAATGAATTGTGTCCACCTAGTCCTGATACCTGTGTAAAAACTAGTGACCCTGCAGTTCAGAGGACAGGGTGCAATAATGCAACTTTGCTGCTCTAAAAGTACTGTTTTAGTGACAAAACAATGGAATGCTGTGGTTTCATCATAACAAACAAACAAAAAAAAGTCAGATGAGTAAATGCAAAAAAAAGTCTCGAGTGATGTGTGGTTGTCTCTGTGAAAAAGATGACAAAGGAACAGAAAGAATAAGGAATCTTTTAACTGTCTAAATGAGCAGTGATAATGATTGTGCAGGCACAGTCAACCATCTGCAGGGCTTGAATAAGCCAAAAGTCATAAGGGCTTGGAAGTGGTTTAGGAGGTGCAGAAAGTCATTGTTTTGGCCCTTGACAAAAGCTGCTGACTTACAACTTGCCATGATTAGAAACATTGTAATTTACCTGTATATATTTTTACTGTCTTGCATTTCAGCCATGAATCGTGTTCAGTTACTTGGCCGTGTTGGACAGGACCCTATCATGAGGCAAGTGGAAGGAAAAAATCCTGTTACCATATTTTCTCTTGCAACCAATGAGATGTGGAGAACAGGAGACAGTGATGTAGGCCAAGGAGGTGAGTCTGCAATCAGCAGCCTGCTTCTGCCATGTTCCATGGTCATGTTTGCATGTTCAGTAGCACCACACTTTGTCTTCAGGCTGCTGTGTAAATCTCTTGGGTGCAGGGAAGTTCCTTGGACGTTCTCACTGATCCTCAGCAGCATGTACTGAATAAAGAGCTGCATGTCAGCCTTCCTCTGGAGAAGAGGAAAGGGTTTTGAGTTGTTAGTTTTTCACTGTTAGGGTTGCCAGAAGTGTAACAAGTAACTCTTACTGGTATCCCAAGAGGAGGAAAAAGAAAACTGAATCCTGATACATTTTCTATTTCTGATTCTTCCATCAGTCTGCAGCTACAGGAGACTTACTTTTTTTCCTCTCAACTTTTGGTCAATGGGGGGAAAAAGTTCCCCTCAATGTAAGAGGGGAAATAGTTCTTCTATGAGCACTAGCTTCCAGGAAGACTGATCTCTTGGTCTGGAATGTGCTTCTGCATGATACTTTAATTTGGACGCAGATGAGTGGAACACAGAGTTCTAGTATGGAGTGGGACAAGGCTTTTCTTTTTTTTTCTTCTATTTGAGAAACTGATTTCTGAGGCTTGGCTCAAAAAGAGGATTTGCCATCCAACTTTGCTATTTTTATGTAACTTAGGTGATATCAGTCAGAAGACAACATGGCACAGAATCTCTGTCTTCAGACCTGGCCTCAGGGATATTACTTATCAGTATGTGAAGAAGGGGTAAGTGAATAACAATGTGGCTGAGGCTTTAATGCTTTAATTGGTTGATGTAATAATTATGGTGAGTAGGAGCTATACTAAGAAAGAAGTGCCTTAAAGTAAATTAGAGCCACTACAAACAAGCGAGACAAAAGCCTCTATTCAGAGTCTGGCATAGAGGAGAAAAGAGCTTTACAGGTCTCTGACCAGAAGCAAATTCTTGATTTGGGTTTTTTTATTGTGTTGTGGTTTGTTTTGTTTGTTTGTTTTTCCAGTTCTCGAATCTTTGTTGAAGGCAAGATAGACTATGGTGAATATACAGATAAAAACAATGTGAGGAGGCAGGCCACAACAATTATAGCAGGTAAGGAACAACATAGCAATGCCTGTCTTGCTCTTTCTTCTGCTTTCTCTCTGCTTTGACTTTTAAAGTCGAGCTTCACCCTCTCAATCCACACTGGGGGATTTTGGGAGGATGAACAGGCTGTACAACTGGGTGTCCTCTGGCACTGCTCATGAAGACAGAGTGAGAGCAAGTAGTTGCCAACTGTTGCATTGTTTGCCCACACAAAGCAGTTGGTGCAGCAGGTAGATACTGTGTGTTTTAAGAACAGTGGTATGCAGTACTGCAGGTCAGGCAGATGCCTTTCTAAGCAAAACAGTTTAGTAGATTTGTCTTGGTCTGGCAGGGAATTTTTTCTTCCTGTTTAAGACTAAGAGCTTCGCTAACTTGAAAGATCTTCTGCGTGGGGATAACTTGGTGGAGAATTCAAAATACTTCAGCCTGGTAGCCAGTAATGGTGGCACCAAATAGAGAGGAAGATTATCTGTCCCTTGGGTGGATGGAATGAAGAAGAGAACTGGGAAACTCAAGTTTCTCTTTGAGCCTTTAAATAGCGTGAGCATCCCACATCTTTACCGTGGGTAGAGCCACTATTTGTGGCTTCTGAGGGAGGGCTAAAATAATAGAGCAAACATTTCTGTTGCACAAGAGTATTTAAAAATCCCAAAGCTGGACCAACGGAGAAGGAGAAAAAACCACGATTCTGGAGGTTTCTTCTGTGTGGCCTCTTTGAAACAATAGCAATCAAGCTTTCACATGAGCAGTTCAGCTGACAGTGCTGCAGGTTGCTATTCAACAAATAGCTGAAGGGGTGAAGCAAGTCTTTTAAAATTAATTTCTTCTTTTTGTTCAATATCCCTAGTCTCAAGATGCTTTAGAAATTACTGAGATTTGATGAAATGAGATTCCTGTAGTCCCATAGGCTGATAACATGGTATTGCATACTGAAAATGACAAAATAGAAAGAGAATAAGCTTTAATGGGTAGACATGATGGTCTGTCACGATTTAACACTGGCCCAGCAATTAAACCAAATGACAGATAGTCATAGTCAAAGATTCAAACTATTATTTCAAAGTGTTTGTTATCTTTGTTAAGCATCTTTTCATCAGATTTAATGCAGTTGTTTCAAAGTATGTACGATTGCCTTGAATTTTCAGTGTTTTGGGGAGATAAGAGAAAAAAAACATGAATTGGACAGTGTTTTATTTTAGGAGCATATTCTGGTTTGAAATATGCATTTTTTGCAGCTTATTTTAAAACAAATAGGGTGTCTTTGTGGGTGGGTGGGCTTGCAACAGGGCAAAACAATCCTAAAGATTAATTTTTTTTTTTTTTTTCAGATAATGTGATTTTTCTGAGTGATGGTGGTATGAAAGATAAGGTGTGAGGCTATTAGTGCCTGGACCCAGGCCATTTCATTCCTTTTGTTTTATGAAGCTTCATAATTCTGTAATCATGTGTATTGCTGTAGTTTCTTTAAAAAATAAATAAAATGTTTGATACCTACAGGGGTATCTCTGTTTTGTTTTTCCTGTGTGCTTTCTCTTTCTCTCCATCATCATTCTGAGGTTTGTTTGTGTGTGTTTTTTGTTTTTGTTTTGTTTTTTTTAAGAGAAAGGTAACTCAGGCAGCTATATTCTTGAGATGGTGTATATATGAATGGAAATCACCTGTTTCAGCCCTTTTCAAACCTTCTACCCTTGGCTGCCTTCACCATCTCTCTTCTGTCTTGAGAGGCCTGACAGCCTCATCATCTCTCACTGTCAGTGTCTCTCCTCTGTTCCACAGGTGTCCTTTTCCACTTTTCACTAGGTGAGACGACTAGACAGTAACTTGAAAGCAGAGCCATTGGCCTTGACTGGTGCACAGCTTGCAGCTCCTCTGTCACAGAGTAGGAGGAAGCTTTCTGTGATTGCACATTTGCATCTGCCCCTCCATGGATCATCCCGTTTGATCAAATCAGGTGTTGTCTTTCACCAAACCCTGTTTTGGTCATATGCTTAGGTCTTTATTATGGCGTTTGACATGACTGTAATGACATGAACGTTATCATCCCAGTATCTTGTGAGGGTGCTGTTTGACATTGGTCTCTTTTCCCAGGCAACTATCAGCAAGGCAAGAGGGCATGGTCTCAAGTTGTGGCAGGGGAAGTTTAGGTTGGATATTAGAAAGAATTTCTTTACGGAGAGGGTGATCAGACATTGGAATGGGCTGCCCAGGGAAGTAGTGGATTCTCCGTCCCTGGAGATATTTAAAAAGAGACTGGATGTGGCACTCGGTGCCATGGGCTGGTAACCACAGCGGTAGTGGTCAAGGGTTGGACTTGATGATCTCTGAGGTCCCTTCCAACCCAGCCAATTCTATGATTATAACAAGCACATTATCCCAGTGTTTTGTGAGGGTGCTATGGCTGCCGTTTGCCATCAGGAGGAGCTGGAGGAATGGCTGCCTTGGCTGTTCCTTGCCAGAGGCCCTGTGATCATGTGAAAAACGTTCTTGGTCCAGGATTCTCAGTTTAATGTGGGAGTGGCATTTAGTTTGCTTTAACTTTGTTTTCCTGTCAGGAAGACTGAGAATTATTAGTACTGCTAGTGAAAAATCACACAAGTAAAAGGAGTTTCATTCTTTTACTTGGAGGAGTGGTGACATTCCCACTGGGAATGTCAACAGGAAAGGGAAAACATTAGAGGTGACAATTTCCCACTGTCAAAGCCGGTGGAATTTTGTATCTCATCTCTCTCCAAGTCCAGTACAGAATGTGCTTTTTTACAGTTTTTACAGCTCTTCTCCTTTAAATAAATAAATCAATAAATCCTGCTTCTATGAACATTAAGTTCTACCAAAACCTTAAACTCGCAGTTCAGTGTCTATTTCTGGTTGGAATTCATACTTTAACTAGCATTCTAGTCCCTGTCACTGACATGTGTAGGTGTTAGATGTGCTGGAAATGCTTAGCTACTTTAAGTAGTACCTTTTTAAGGAGAAAGTTTGGACTTCATTCTGACTTAGTTTAATCCCTTAAACACTTGGTGGTCAATCTGAGGCTGTTGTCCTGCTGGGAGAAATTGTGATGGTAGACTTTTAGTAGTGATCCAAATAACAGTTTGTGTTTGGTCTGCACAAATTTTGTCTTTCATCTGAAAGCTGTGGTTTGTCTTAAGCTTCCTTTGTATCCAGTGGGCCTGGGGGGAGCGTGCTCACCCTCTGCTTAGCAGTTACCTCCTTTTTCTCTGCTCTGCTGTGGTGATCAACACGGCTTGTGACAGTGTCTACTCTGAGTCTTGGAACTGGCTTTCTATTCCCAGCTCCAAGTAGAGTCAACAGCAGTGCTTCCCTTGACTGCTGCACATGGAGGGGCCAGAGCTGCCAGAACTCCTCTTGGGCTGCTGAATGGTTCATGCTAATCTCTGCCCCTGGCTCAGGATGGGGACAGAGCTGGGTGTGGGATTAGGTGCCAACAAAGAAAATATTTGTTTAAGAACTTCCAACTTTTCTTGCTTTTCTGGTTGCTCTGTTTAAAGTTGCAATTTAAAGACTGAATCTGCTACAGAGACAACATGCACCTACTTGGAGAACCTGCTGTTTGAAAAGTGGTGTGGTATTTTGAGTGTTCACACTTTTGCATTGGGGATAGATTTTCACAAATGATTCTTCATTAGTAATACACATAGTTGCAGAAAAATAAGCAGTGTCACAGGTATGTTGTGCATTCAATTCCTGTGTCTGCTTTGATGCTATGGGGCAAAGTTAATCTACAACTAAGTAATTTTGGTTATAAGAAAATCTGGTGTGAAATCGGTGTTCCTACAGCATCTGTGTTGGCTTTTTATGTCTAGGTACTTGTTCTATGAAGAAATGTTAAAAAATGGAAGTAGTGTCTACTGATTTAAATACAGTGTTACCTTGTTTATAGTTAGGCAATAAGTATTTTTCCGTGTTGTCCCTTGATGTCATTCAGCTTTTGCTTGTCTGTGTTGACCTCCTGTGTAAACTGGATTAAGCAAACTGATTGCTTGCATCAACCAGGACTCTTAGAAGTGTTTGACCTTTGCAAGGAATTTTTGTCTTTATGGGGATACATCGGAAGACATAAAAATAGGTATGATTTAACTTCAAAATGACAGAGCATTTTAACCAAGTTATTGGAGCATTTCTTAACAGACCTGAGACAGAGCTATTCTGGTTTGATATGCTGCTCAGTTATTTCTGCCAGTCTGGTGTAAGGTGTAGGAAACTCTCTTCTCTGCTTGTTTCTGTGGCTGCTTTGAGGAAGGCACCATGGGTCTCTGTCATGTGAAGAATGTTTTCAACTTCAATGGAAGTGTGACCTGTATTATGGAACACAAACACAATTTCCTCAAGCCCGCGTGACACAGAGGGTAACAAGAGGACTATTTCTGTGGAACTTAAGATTTCTTTGGCTGAAGTATCTTCTCTTGCTTCTGTTTCATGACTCATAGTTTCTGCAGACAGCGTAACAGGATGAATTAATAACTGAGGATTTGGACTGGTACAGAATTACTAGAGCTTTTTACCACCAGTTCTCCCTGGCTTGGGTCCTAACCTATCCAAAAGACTTTCATCCTGGGGACTGCACAGGGCCTCATGTGAAGGGGGGGTAGGTGTTTGAACCCTGTCCCAGCTCTGCTTTGAAGAACAGCAGTGCCTGTGGGAGCCTGATAAAAGCCCATGCAGAGAGAGGTCATGAATTCCAAAGTCAAGAAAACTGAATTAGTGCTTTGACAAGTCCCTGGGTACAAGAGGTAGGGATATTTTGGTGAAGGGAACCTGTGTTTCTTCCAGTGCACCAGTCCTGTGGTTTTAATAGTAGGCTGTCTCCTGTACTGGTGATCCCACTTCTTTCACAAGTATTCATGTCAGAAAAGGAATATAATGCCAGGACTGTGGGAAGAAAACTTCACTTATTCTCAAGCACGCTTTCTATTTTTAACTCTGAAATTTCTGTGTTGGAAGCCTTTTTGCCAAATAGTTGAGCACGTCTCTACAAACTAAGACTTAGTGGCTGTTTTATCTTGCCAATGATGAGCTACTCCACACAGTAGCGTGATTTAGATCTCATTTACATGAGAAATTTGCTTTGGTAGTGTGTTACCAGGTAGTGGGTTGTGCAAGTAACATGTTTGCAGGTCATGCAAAGAAACCAACTTTCACGAGGCTTCTGTGGAGACATTGTCTTGTGGGAAGTGTGTGCTAGTTGTGTGAAATTCCTTTTTTCTCCTTGTTGCTTTATGCACCCATTAAATAATCAGCTCATCACCATACTTGGCCATTTCAGGACAATCTCCAGTGACCCTTGTGATTAGAAATTGATTGCCTCATCGTTCTTTGTGTTTTTAGTCCTGAAGTTTGTGCTCTATAGTCTTTAATAAAGAGGTGCTACGTTTGTTGAAGAAGCTTTATCAAACTAGCCATTTTCTCTGGCTTTCAAGGGGAAAAATTTTTCATCTGTAGTTGGTCAAAAACATTGCAACTGTTATCTTGTAGGCTTCTGCTGCTATTTGTTCTGTTCTTGTTGGTTGACTTTTCAAACTTATTTGAACAGAATGGCTGTAGAAAATGGATGGTTATCTTGATCCTGGTTGTCACAAGTCAGAAGAATGTCACCTGTAAATATTTAATGAATCTTTGTGCAACTGACCTGATCAAGAACTGATTAATGATGTGGCTGCAGGAGTTGCAGTTTCTGTAACCTGGATCTGCATGGAAAAGAGAACACCTTTCCTTTGCTGGACTCTGACTTATTAGACTTGTATAATTCCTATCTTTTTTTCTTTGATATTTAAAGCAAGTGGTGTTTATTTGGAGCTCTGCCTTAACAGCCCCCTCTTTTTTAGCTAGTTTAGTTTTCTGTGTGAGTTTTCTGTTGTTTTCTGTGTGGGCTTTCTGATTCTTGCAGAAAGGCAACAGAATGCTCAGTAAAACAAAGCTGAGCTCTCCCCTCCCTTCAGCCCTATCTCTGCAGAGAGCAAACCTCCACCTTTTTATTTTGTATATTATCAATCATGTTTTTTGCACTGTTTCCCTATGCTGGAGAGAGAGAGTTCAAACCCAGTTCAAGAGTCTGTGGTGAGGAAATGGTGTTACACAAAAGAAGAGATGAAAATGCTCTCAGTATTAGATTTGGAACTTAAAAATACTACTAAAGCTGCTCTAAGAGGAGAGTTACAGTCCACAGGAAAGAGTCGATTTTCAGCATGCTAGCAACTACTGAAATCTACAATTTAAATTCCTTCAGGCAATATGGGAAAAAGGAGGATAGTTGTTTTTTGCTGCTTTCCACAGTGCCTGATTCCTGATGTGGTGTCACTTTGTGAGCAGCAATGCCTGACACATTAGACTGCTAACCCATGTGTTGTATCAGGACACTGAATAATTAACATTCTCTAGAAAGGATTAATTTCCTCCACTTTTTTAATGTTCCTTCTTGGTGCCTTGTGTGTGCTGCCAATTTTTAGCAGACGCTTGCTAATAGAGACTTCCTGTGAAGAATGGTTGCTGCAGCACAAAATCTTCAGTGTGGTTTATATGCTGCTACTTGCCACCATGCAGGGCAAATTGATCATATTTCCTTATGAACTCTCAGAATTGTTTTAGTAACTTTGAGATGTAGCCTTGAACACTAATTTTAATAGTATGGCAGGAACTGGGCAGGATTCCCAGTTGCCAGGGTGTAGTCACTAGTTACCCACATTGTTTTTATATTGGTCAGTAGCCCCAGAAATGGGTGATCTTCCTGTATCAAAGTACTTCAGTGGCCAAAAAAATCTTCCAAGATGCTTATGTATACCACAGCAGCAGCTGTGCCTCAGTACCAGTGTTACAAGACCCTTGGGCAAGTGCAGAGGGGAGAGGGACACAAGCTTACATTGTCCTGGAAGAGTGGAAACCATTGAGAAAAAGCAGCATGCTGTTTATCTAGGACACTTAATTTCCTGTTAGTGCTTTACCCAAGGGGGAACAACAGACATACATACTGTGTATCTTGTTTCCTAAATACTTGTTTATTCCTGAGGAATGTGTTAGGATGAGAAAGCTCTGCCCAGTCAAATACTCTTGGTCAAGTATCAGTCCTTAGGAGACCTGCAGCCACCCAGTCAACACCTTTTTTTTTTTTTTTTTTTTTTTTCTTTAAGGTGGCTTTTATTTTGTTGTCATACGAGGCAAACATGGCTTTCCCTTTAAGCTTCTCACATAGGAAAAACACTAATTTAGTGTCCTAGCCCAAAGAAATTCTAAAGAAGAAATTCTGGTCACAGCAGTAAATTAAAAGGATCTAATGTCAGCCAGCAGAGTGATGGAGAGCCTTTTGTTAAATGGATTATATCACAAGGCCACAAAAACTTTTGAAACTAAGAACACATCCAATGAAAACAGGGAGTTTTCTGGGTAAGGAACTGACCTTTACAGGTTTCACAATCTGCACCTCAGGACTGGCTCAGTGTAATTGCTTTGAAAACAGTGCCTGACAGTGCCAGGACACAAGAAGTTTGTACCTCTGGTTGGGCTTGCCAAAGTGGTAGGTAGCAATTCAGGCACTGGTAACTGGGCTTTAGAAATTTTCTGTGCTGCTGAGGGCATGTACTGGACTGACTTGTTTCACAAGGCCTTAAAATAATTTATCTTTGCAGAATCTTTGGGGCACTTTGGGATTTCCCCTTCACATTCTTCACCAGACAATGTTGCTTTTTGCTTTATTTTTTAAATCAAGTAAAAAAGATTAATAAATCGTAGTATCCAGCCCAAAACAATTGATGTTGGTTTTACTTTTCTCGTTGCCATTTTGCTTGATGGGTGATGGGAAGTCCTCCTGCCTTTGTCATCCTCAGCGGCCTGGTCTAGGATCTTGTTAGTGAGGATTGTGTTGCTCCTGATGCATGAATGTTTGTTTGCTCTGTGAGTGAGAGCAAGTTGCGTGTCACAAGAAATTAAGTCTAAGTGGGAGGTCTGAGCCGTAGAAGTTGGAGACCTTATCTGGAAACCCAGTTATGATTTGTGTGCATTGCAGCATGGAAATGCCAATTAGCTTTGAACCTCCTGTGGGAGTGCCTGGAGCTGAAATGAGGCACTTGAAGAATGCCCGGTTTCTCGAATCTTTTATTATTTTTAAAGAATGACAGCAAGTCTCAAAATACCAGGATTTCCCACTGAGTGGCATTATTTTTACTGTTGGTTGATGACCCTCGGGGAAAGGTGTGGGCAGTCACCAGGGTGCTTGTGGCTGCCAGGAGTGTTGCTGTGCAGCCTCTCTAAAAGCGGATGGTTTTTAAACTGCCTGTTCTGCTGCATCTCTAAACACCTCAACTGCATTCGGTCCCATCCCATCGTGGGTGTTTCTCCATTCTTTTCTAACTAAATCCCAACAGCGGTGAGCAGCCGCTACCTTCACCCCGCACCCCCTGAGCTGTATCTCGGCCCCGCACCGCTGGACTACGGGGAGAGCGGGGCCAGGGGGCTTCCCCTGAACGTTTCTTCCGTGACCAGAGGCCCTCCCCCCCAACCTCCTCTCGCTGCAGTGACCGCGGCGGGGGACGCTGGGCACGGTCCAACCCGGAATAGGGGCTTCGAGCGCCGGGTTGGGACCCCCGGTTCCCCGCCGTGCCCACCGATCCCTCCGGACCCCGGCCCATCGACCCCCGCCCTCACACACTGAGGCGGCGGGGGCGGGACCTGCGCGCGGTGGCTGCAGTCTTGTCGCTGTCCCATTGGCTGGCGCTCCCGTCGCTCTCGCCGCCGCCGCCTCGCCATTGGCTGCGGTTGGCAGGGGAGGGGGGAGGGGTGTGATCTCCGCCCCCGCCGTGACGCGCGGGGAAAGCCCCCGCCCAACATTCCACAGCTGGAGCCTCGCGGGGGCCGAGTGCCCGACGCCGATTGGGGCGCGGCCCGCCCGTCGGCCTCTCTCCTCACCCCCGATTGGCGGGCCCGGGCGGCGGGGGCGGGGCCAGGCGGGCCGTGGGCGGGGCGCGGGACGCAGCTGGCGGGGGCGACCCGCACGCCCCGGTCCCGCAAAGTCCCGGTGGCAGCGGCGGGGAGGCGGTCTCACCGCGGTGACGGGCCGGGAAGCGAAGGGCGAGCGAGCGAGCGAGCGAGGGGCCCCGCGGCCTATGGGAGCGGGCGGCGCGGTGTGAGCCGGCCGCCGCGGGTGGGCAAGGGGCAAGCGGCGGGGGGAGATTTGTCGACGGCGGATCGGCCTGCGGGGTTGCCCCGTGTGTTACGGCCGCCATGGAGGTGTGCGAGAGCGGCGGGGAGCAGCCGCCGCTGCTGCACTGGGACCGCAAGCTGAGCGAGCTGTGCGAGCCCGCCGATCCCGATACCCTGCTGTGCCACACGGTGAGGAGCGGCGGGGGCGCAGCCGCGGGGGGCTTCGGGGGTGCAGCTTTCCCGGGCGGAGCTGCCGGGACGGCGAGGGGAGGGGCTGGATGAGACGCCCCCCCCCCCCCCCACCCATCCCTCCGAGGGGGGTGGGGCGCGTTGCGGGGCACTGTGGTGAGGGTCGTCCCCGGCGGACTCGGCCTCCCTTTGAGGCGGGGGAGACAGAGGCGCCGCCACCGGGGGTCCCCGCCCCACGCTTCTCTTCGGGTCCGGTGTCCCCGGGCAGGCGCCGGGTCCGTGTCTCGCCCATCGGGCCGGGCTGTCACAACTTCCTCCCCTCCGCAGGCGGGCGCAGCCGCTGGCAGCTCCGCGCAGTCGGGGTCCGCCCGCCGCCCCCCGTCTCCCCTTGCAGGCCGGGCCCCCCCCAGCCCGGGCCTCGTTGTTTCCCCAGGGCGGGCAGCCCGCCTCCCGGCCGGGGCTCCTTCTTCCCCAGGGCTCAGCGCTGCCGCCTGCTCGCCCGTCGGGAGTCGCCGGCCGTGTCTCCTCCTCCTTCTCAAGCGAGATTTTCCCTTCGCTGTCTGGCTCCCCGGCTCCGGTTTGTCCCGGCAGCCCAGGACGTGGGACAGACGGATGGATGTCGTGACCCAGGGGGGTTTCTGTCCCCCGTGCTCACAGCCTGGTGTCATTTGCCATCGTGCTGGTGTTGGTGAGGTTGGCTTTCCCCTAGGTGTGATGTGAGGGCTCCTTTAAAGACGCCGATGAAATCCTTTGCTTGAATAGCTTTGAGGGCCAGCACGTGAGGTTTGGATGATTTTTATTTATTGGTTTTTTGCCCGGAATCCCTCTATTCTTGCTTATGCAAAATACCTAGGTAAAACAATCCCGAGGAAACGCATCTGTGTGGTTTCTCTGTCCTGGAGGCTTTTTGGGAGGACTGAGGTACAGCTCTGTAAAACTCTGTAGGTGTGAATCCTCAGTGGAAGGGAGCTGGCCTGCTTTGGGAGAGCACCCATGGGAGACCCCTCCAGTTGACCGTGGGTGCAGAGCGCGGTGCTGGAGTGGAGGCCCCGTTGAACGCGGTGATAGCGCCTGGCAATGGGGCTCAGGTTCCTTCCTTGGGGTTCAGGGAGTGATGTGCAAGTACAGTCACCCCACAGAGAGGGACCAAGCCTTTGTCATGGGAGCAGAGGTGATCCCACAGCCTGATGGATGGCAAGGCAGCGTGCTGGTGCTGCGGGGATGGAGATGTTGGTGTTGGTCTGGAAAGGCAAACAAGGAAGGGCTTATTTGTTTTGCTCTGTACACTGTGGCCTTACTGATCCGGGATCGTGTCCGTCACAAGCTCCAAACCTCGTTTTGGCAGGAAGCGAGCCTGCTACACGCGTGACTGTCTTTAAACATTGTTTGGTTTCTTTGTCTTTGAAAACTTGGGCTTTCTTGTGCAATGTGTATCTTCTGCTAGATCCGGGAAAAGCCAATCGTATGTTATGGTGGGTTGTTGTTTGTTTTTTTTTTTTAATTTCTTTTAAAGAGCCAGCAAGAACACTTAACAATGAAAAGCTCTTCTTTCAAGCAGCTGGTTTGTTGTGTTGGTCTTTTTCTTTAAGAAGACACAGCCTTTCTCTTCCAACAAGGAATATATTGTGAATTAAATGAGGCTCTTCAGGCAGTGCTCCCCACTTGGAGTTTGCAGTTGTGCTGGGATACTTCTACTTTGTTTGGATCCTTATGTTGAGAATGGAGTTGCCACCCTTAACTTTTGTTTTCCTCTTCAGTGATCTACTATTACTATTTTAAATTTTTTTTAATTACTACCCTGAAAGAGATCTTGCACTTTGTCTGGAACTTGTGGCTGTAGTGACATGGAGATGTGTCCATTTCCAGGAGCCTGGGACTTGGTTTTAAGTGTAGCTTGGCAAACAAAACATCCTGTCTGTCAGTAGATGAAAATGTGCTGCTTTTCCCCGCAGATTTTTTTCAAGTTTTATTGGGCATTTTAAGCTTCAAGTGCTATGATGAGGTGTGTTTTGCAAGAAGCAGTGCATAACTGGATCTGCAAAACCTTGGGCTGTCATCCCCCTTTACAACTAGCATTCTACTCTTGATTTACTGGTGTGGGCTATTTGTTTGTTTTGTTGGGTTTTTTGTTTGTGTTTTGTTTTGTTTTTTTTTTTAATAGGAGCTTAAGATTTCTTTAGACCACCTTAAAATCAAATAAAAAGCATGAAATCAATTTATCTCTGTTGTTGTTTCTGGAATTCTTTTTTTTAAAAAAAAACCAAACCAAAACAAAACAAACAACAAAACCAAACCATCAACTAAAAGCTATGGATAAAGTAGTAGGTGTAGTAGGGTATTAGAATCTTTAAAGTAAATAAAGGAGGTTTTATGAAATTACCATTCTCTGGGAGGGGAGAAAAGCACATGTTTCTGCCTGTTGGACTTTTGTTTTGTAAAGCACATCCTGCTGTGTGGAGGAAAATACTGTGCTTGAGATAATGGAACACAAGTTCTCCATTTACCACTGTCCAAAGCTTCATAGAATCATCTTTAAAAACAAACCAACCAACCAAAACAGCCCCTCTGCATGAAACATCTGTTTTTCTCTTGGCTTATACTTTCCATCTGGGAGGATTGCTTTGACCCAGATGGTTCTACCGTGTGTGTATCCTTATTGCAGGGTGTTTCTGATAAGACTGAGGTGGTGAGGACTCCCTCCAACGCAGTGCCCACCACCTGTGCATTCATCCTCAAGGCTGAGGAACACGTGCTCTGTGGCATCTTCTGGTCTTTGTGCACTCCTGAGTTGCCCCACAGCTGGATGGATGTGTGGGTGCCTTCAGGAGAACTTCTGAGTGGGCTTAGGGAAGGTGCCCAAGAAAGTCAGACAGGCCTGGGAGTGGGAGCTGGGCTGACCAGGGGGAGGAGAGAGAAGACAAGTGGTGACTGAGGGGAGAGCTCCCAGGCAGGAAGAAGGATCCATGTCCTTTGGCAGTCAGACCTGTGTGTGCAAGCAGGAGTGGGTGATAATTCTGTGCCAGCTGCCTTTTGTGTATTTTAAGTTGAAATTTAAACTTCTTATGACTGCAAAGGCTGCTCGTGGGTCTGGTTGATCTGAAGCTAACAGACAAGTGTGAAAGCATGCATACACTTACAAAGTTGACTTCTATTTTAAATTGTTCCAGCCTGTCTTAATTACCAGGGCTGAAATCCAGCCTCCTGGGGATTTACATTTCTCTTTAACAGCTGATGATTTCATCAGTGCCTGAAGCAGCATGAGGAGCAGCAGTTCCCTTGCTCTGCTGGTGCTGTTGGTGATATCATCAGTTAGGCTGGGGGAAAGTGGGACCTGGAGCAGTTCAGCTCTGGTGTTGGCAGACAGCAAGCCTTGAGGTGGCTCATTAAATTCTTCATGGTTAATAGTAATTATCTGGATGCCAGGTAGCTTTATGTTTCTGAAGTGGCTTAGTTTCCCATCTAAGAAAAGGCCAAAAGGGTTCCCAAGAGGTGTTTTCGTGGCATATGAATGTGACTGTATAAAATCTTCTTATGGCTTGTTAGGATTGTATGTCAGTAATACTGTACACTGGCATTGTGCAAGTTATTATTATCTTTTTATTTTTCCTGGCAGTCAAACAGAAAGGAAGTGCAAAAGGGCAAAGAAGCACGGCCAGATTGCAAGCCCTTCACCTTTGTGCCACTGCTATTACTTCCCATAAAGTTCAGGTGGGCTCAAAGTGGGCTTTGTGGTCCTGGTTCTCCTCTGGAGTTGATTAATGGTTGTACACAGCCCAGCTGGGACACTGTCTTCAGAGACAAATGCCAGATCTGATGCCGATGGAGAAGTCTGTTGACAAACACACTGTGGTGAAATGCCAACTACCCGTCCCATGGCTGGTTGGGAGATGAAGGACAGATGGTTTTTAGGAGCCTTTGACTTTTAAAAACTCTTTATTTAATACTGAGAAGCCCCCCCTCCCCCCTTCCCCCTTATTTTCATAGTTATTTTAACACATTAGGATACTGGCTACCTCTTCCAGATGGTAGCAATATGCAGCTGATCCTGGCATGGCAGATGTAGAACTGCCTCTGCCTTAGAGGGACATGAGGGTGGGGGCTGGCTTAAATATTTATGGCTAAATTCTCAGATGTCCCGTCCTAAGTGTCTTGATGATGAGTGGTTAACTGGAAGATATTTAAAAGGATAAGTAGCTCAAATGCTTATTCTTTAAAGAACCTGACATTTGAAGCTCATATGAATAATATGACATGGCTCAAATGTCACATTGCTGACACTGTTTTCTGGGTGCTATTTGAGCTTGGCAAGCCTGCTGCCATGTCACTGATGGTTCTGTGGGCAGCTCAGGCCTGGAATATGGGTGCAGCATGAGAGGAGGGGGCATCCCAGACCTTGGCTACTGAATTACCATCTCCCTGTCAGAGCACAAAAGCAAAGTTAACATGCCCCTGGAGGTTGATGCTGGACTTCAGTGTTGTGATCATCACCCAATGAAGAGACTCTGAACTGGCCTACTTTCCTTAGATAAAAACTGCCCCTAACAAGCCTCTGAACCTCACCAGGAGCTGCTTGTGACTCATTTCCTCTCTCACAAAAAAGACAGCTGCTGTTGGGCTTCTGATGGCTTCTGCAGAAATGCTTTCTCCAGAACAAGCTGCCAAAGATTGTCTCTAGTTTTCTGAACATGGCACTGGCAAGAGTTAATTTAAATGGATCACAGTGCTTGATTTTTACAATCTGTGTGTATTTTAATTAAAAGTTGTGGTTACCACAATATGTCTTGATGTGAAGCTGGCTATATCTTATGCTGTGGTGGCTGCATGTAGCTCTCTGTAAAATCTGGTGTCAATATAGTTTAAGCCAATTTATTATTTTTTTTTTCAATTTTATATGGGTTGGGGAGTACTTCAATTATTTGAAAGTGGGGTTTGGACTGTTGCCCATTAACATAAAAACTGAAATCTCTCATTCTTTCTTTTCTCTACACCTGCATATGGAGGACCAGATGGCTGACTTCAGGTGAAATACTTGTAAAATCAATACTTTCAAGTATGTTGCCAAAATCTTCCAGTAAATAGGGGAAATGTTAAAATGAGATTTTTAAATAATTGCATACATACTTGGTACAAAGCATGAATGTTAAATTTTGAGAATACCTTTTCAAATTTAAAAAACAGCATCAGAACTGCTGAAGATCAGAACTAGTTGGAATCAGTGCCTTGTACTGAAGCCATTCCTTTCTCTCCTCCCCCCGCCGCCCCCCCCCCTTTTTTTTTTTTCTGAATTTAAATAAGAATCCCAATCCTGTTTGGCAAGGAGCGTGCCAGGTAGTCATAATGTCTTCAAATGATCTACAGTTCGTCTAAGAGCTGAGATAAACACAAGTGTGATACTTTGAAACTTTACCCTCACATTTGCTGACAGTTAAAATTAGAAAAAATAAGAGTATTGCGTTGCTGGATGGTTTCATTTGGACTGCCTGTAACTATATAGTGATCTGCTGTGAGGATGGGAACTGGAAAAAATGTTAGTCAGTCTTGGGACTGAATTTGGAGCATCGTAGATAAGAATAATCCAGCATTTACTGTACAAAAATTTCTGATTTTATTTTTTTTAATTCCGATGGGCATGCCTGATCTGCCCTTGTATTCTGTAAATGTTTCCTTACTTTGGGAGGCCAGTGTTTTTAAGCATGGAGCAGGTCATGCATGATAGCTGGGGTAAAGGAATTTCATTCCCCGTGTTACCAGACAGGGTTTTCCTGTGTCTGGACTTGTTGAACTTATCTGCAGCAGTGGAGGAAATCTGTGGTCTTTGCAGGGCTTTGTTTGCACTGTAAGAGGTCCCTTCTTTGGGGTCTTTCATAGCTAAAGGTAGAATAGGTTTTCACTATCCTCAGAGAGGGCTGACCAATTTTTTTGTTGTTGTTGTTGTTGAAGCAGTATCACTTTTAGGAGTGTCTGTGGAGATGGCTGATCGGACCAGCTGTAGATTCCAACTGTGCAGTCTAGATGGATTGTTTTGTGGGTGAGACTTTTGCAATTACTGACAGGCAGGCAGGCAGGGTGACTAACCTAGCTCTCTGGCATCTTTCACAGGTTGAGTTTAGGAAGCCCTCCCTTTAATTCCTCCAACTCCCTAGTGCAGCTCTCCTTTTTTCCAAGGGAGCTGGGTTCTCGGTGGGTTTCCAAGGGTGCTTCTCATGGTAGCTCTCTGCAATGGGTTTTTCAGGGAGAGCACATTAATTTCTGCTGTTGCTCCCTATTCATCTCTCTCTGAATCACGGAGATGAGAAATTGCTTTCTGGATGCCCTTTGGCTGTGTTTTTTTTTCTGGGTGAGGAGACCTGACAGTGCGGTTCTGCACCTGGATGGAACTGCAGGCTGTTGTGGCAGCTGCTTGCAAGCTCAGCCAGTTGTAAAATTTTTTTCTTCCAAGAAGTTCAGCTTTCAAGGGGTATCAGTTTCCTGACACACCTTATCCTGTAGCAGCCCAGGAACTGGTGCTGACGTGAGAAGGCAGGTAGGAATATTTGGCTGGGGGAGAGGTGGTGAAACTGCATTTTGGTCTAGAGGAATGTGCAGTCTGTGAGCAGTCTGGGTAGCTTTATGGGTTGTGCTTAGATGTAATCCTGATGTGTGTACATGTGTATTTATTTTGTACCTGTGGACTATTATTTGGGTGTCACTGGAAGGAAGGGGGATTACATGTAGGAGGATCAATAGGAAAAAGGGTTGTTTGGGAAGAATGTGGATATGCAGGAGAGAAATGGACAGATCTGAGGTTCAAAGCAGCACCCATGTTGGATCTGGTCATTGGTACACCCACCCTGTCATGGTGCAGAGTGTTGGTGAAAAGTGGTGGCTGTGTTGGATGTTTATTTGTTTTTCTTGTGTAAAAGTGACAGAAACAGTGTTCAAAACACAATCTCAGCTTAGGGCCACATTTTTCTCTGGCAAATATGCTACCCTTTCACCCCACTTAAGCAAGTAATGGGCAGGAAAGAAGATGGGTCAAAACTGGTGAGGTTTGATGAGGTGTAGCAGAGGTGGGCATTGCATCCATTATCTCTAATCTGAGATACTGAGCTCGCTGTAGCAGGGAATGTCACTCTGTCTGTGAGCTGTCAAACGTAGCTTGTGACCACAGGAAAGAAGAGTCACTGAATTGAGTTATGTCAGTGTTAAATGTCTGCAGGATGGATAAAAATGCTCTGTCAAATACACAGTGCTCCCTCTCATGAAGGCAAGTTGGGAAGCAAAGAAGACCATGTGAGAAAATAAAGGTTATTAAATGGGAGACACCTGAATTACTAGTGCTGTCCCCATAGCTGCCACCTATCCAACTATGTAGCTTAATAGTGCCAGTGATTTTTCTGTGTCTTGGAAACTATGAACTTTTTTTCCCCCCCCCATCTGCTGCTAACCAGCTTTCCATCTTCTGTATGTGATCTGGTTCTGCTGTGTTGACAAGCAAAAATCTGATGGAAGAATGTGACACCTACTTCCTCTCTTTTCTCTCTGCCAAGGGAAAAGAAAACATTCCCCTTCAGCCACATTGGTGCTGGCTTTGTCCTTTCATGCAATCTGTTTGTTATGTAGAATGAAAAATAGAGACCAGGCTGCTCCAATAACCTATTAGGAAGCCTGCCTTCCTCGTGAAGGCTCATGTGCCCTGTGCAGAGATGCAGGGAGGGAAGTGAGTTGGTGTTGGTACAGGCTTCCCCCCAACCCCATGGTGAGGGGGAAAAAAACAATATTACTGATATGCTTTCGTGGCCAACCTACTGTACCAGCTGTACTTGCTGGGTGAGCTCCCTTCCTGCAGGACAAGCCCCAGCTGTTTAGTGATAACTTGGAGTTTCTCATCTCCCAGCCCTTGCTGAAGTGGAGGTTGGCTGCAGAGGTAAAGTGTCTGCTCCCTTGTGACATGGGCTCATCTCCAGTAGGGAGGGAAAAGGTCACATGCCCTTGTTCTGCACCAAAGATGCTGACTGCTGCCTCTGATTTTGGATGTAAGCAGGGTCTTAAAAGCAAAATTCTTTTGAGCATGTGGTGATTTTTGAAGCGAACGGAGCATCTTTAAACTGCTAAGATCTGGAGTATCCTGTTTAGTTTTCTTTCTCCAAAGTTTGGATGCTGTGATACGAAGATCTGTAGAAATGGGTGAAAAAGGCCAGACTTTTTATGACAGGAGGCTGACAGAAAATGGACATGGAGTGAAATAGGTTCAGAAAAGGTAAGGAAAAACAACTTCACTGTTAGGACAGCTGAGCACTAGAACAGGCTGCCCAGAGAGACTGTGTCATCTCTATCTTTGGAAGCTTTTAAGACCTGACTGGATAAAGCCCTGAGTGACCTAGTCTGATGTTAGCACTGGCTGTGCTTGGGCAGGAGGCTGAGCTAGAGAACACAGGAGCCCCTTCCAGCCAGAGCTGTGCTGAGGTTCTGTGGCAGTACTGGAGCCAACACTGCCGTGTTCAGGTTGTGATACTGCATTGTGAGGCAATAGTCTGGGTCACAAGTTCTTCATATCCCCATTAAACTACCAAGCAACTTCATTCTGCTGAGGTTTCATTGTGTGCTGGACTTGGGGTTTGCTTGTGCACCCATATTTTTGTTCAGGATTTTCCTGATAAAAGTCTTACCTATTGAATCTTCTGTCACGCCCTTCTATGATTCTATGATATGGGTGTACAAGAGTCCTGCACTATTTGCTTCAAGGTTTTTTGCCTTTGTGCAACCTCGTATCTGTAAGGATTGGCTACTGCCTGTGTTATTTGCTTTTTGTGGCTAACCCTGAAACTGTAGGTGTGGGAAGAGACCACCCTGCAGAGTAGCTTGTGTGCCTACCTTGGAGGAGGTTTTATAAACCTAAAACCTGAAAAACAGCCAAAAGAAAAAAACCAAAAACCAAAACAACCCAAAAAAACCAAACCAAAATAAACTCAAGCCCTGAATACCAAGCAGGTCTCTGTTCTTTCACCCCTGCACTCCCTAATGAATTTTGTATATAAGGGGATCTTATCCTCAGGCTGGTTTTTTTTCCCCACTCTCCTATAGGTTCTTCTGTTTGCTCCAATAATCTGGTTGCCTCTTGATTTACTTTTGTATAGGTTATCTGAAAATGTGTATCTCCTTTCTGGAGCTTGTGATACCCACAGCAGAGTATGTGTAGAAACTTCAGAGCAGCAAAGAGCTGATCTTCAGCTATTGCAGCAGAAGCAGCAAGATGACTATTGCCTTTGGGGAGTGCTTGTGATAGGACAAGCAGGACGTGATCTACAGGAGGAATGAAGACTTAGAAGGTTGTTATTTCTAGCAAACAGATACCTGGCTTTCTTGGATCTGTCCTGGCTAGCAAAGGATGAAGACTGAGGAAAATATGATGCCTACACTGTCTGCTTCTGTACCTTGTAATATGAGGCAGTGGCAGACTTTCTGCAAAACATGTGCCTTTCTCATCATGGGTGTAACTGGGCTAGTCATCAGCACTGATGGCATGTCCTACTCCTGCACCACAGCTCCCTTCCCCTCCACCTCTCTGCTGTCTCCCTCCACTCAGGCACAAGGTGTGAGTGTTGTTTTGTTTTGTTTTTAAAACAAAAACAAACCACCAAAACACCCTGCTTGTGTGTGTACAGCTCTGTCTCATGCCTCCTCGACTCCCTGATGAAGTGCTCTGGGGGCTGAAGGCTCTGATAAGGATGCCCAGTTTGTCTGGCTGCTTGCCCTCTGCCTTTCCTCTTGTCCAGACATTTATTTTGTTTTTTTTTCCCCCTCACCTCTCCACCCTGCTGCCTGTGTGTCTGCCTGACCCCTTCCCTGTCTGCACCCCCGAAGGAGCTGAAGCCAAGACTCTGGCACCAAGAGCTTCTGCCTGTGGTTACCAGCCTGATGGCAGCAACTCTCCAGGGAGCTGGCAGCTGTGGGAGTCCAGATGTGGGAGGGTACTACACCACAGCCCTGCCACAGCTGGGTCACCCCACAGGATGCTGGAAGGCACTGCTCAGGCATGACTCCAAAGCAACAGGCCTGGCAGAAAGGAGCTTTCATGCTATTTTTGAGGTGCGAGCTTTCAGAATGCAAAACTTGCCTCCGTGCTTTTGCATCTCTGTTTCTTTTGGCTGGTTTGCTCCTTCTGGCTTTCAGTGAATGGTGCTGCTTATAAGAGGGACTGAAAGAGAAAAGAGAAGTCTTGCTTTTGTCCTCGCCCAGAGTGACTTATGGCTTTTCATTTGGCTGTGCAAATTCGGAGCAAAATGTCAGCTGAATTCCTATTAACTGTTATCTCTCTCCTCTTAAAAAAAATGCAGGAGGGAGTCTGCTCTGGGGCTTGGGAATGTTTCCCTAGTGCTTGCTTCTTGGTTTGTTAGAAATACATTGCAAAACCATAGGGGAAAGATTGACTCAATTTATGTTGCTGTTCTTTCTCAACTACAAACATGTCTGCAAGATGAAAACCAACAACAACAACAAAAAAATGGCACTGACCTTGAAAACTGTGCAGTAAACCTCTTGATTTAATTTCTAAAAAAAATAAAGGCATTTAATGCCCAGACCATATATTTTGGTGTTAATTAAAAAGATTTGGAAAAAAGAGGCATACAGATAACTCTTCCCTCACTACTTTGTTGGAACAGCTTTCTGGCAAGATCAGTTGGAAACCTACTTGTTTTTAAGATGTGATTTCAGTGTTGGGAGGGACATTATGTGTAGCTGGCATGGAGCTACAAGGAACCCCTGGACTCATTTATTTTGTTTCAAATTTGTTGGTGTTTGAGGGGAAAAAAAGGAGGTTGGAAATACAGACAAGAAACAAGAATCTGCAGAAGCTTGCATTGGTGAAGGCCAAAGGGAGAGACAACTGAAGCAGTTACTCAGTGCAGAAAGCTGTGAAATCTGTATATCAAATGAGCCAGGATTATGACTGGAGGGCAAATTAACTTTGGCACTGCCATAAGAGGGGATTAAGGTGTTGAAAAGTACAATTTGAGGAGATGCATGGAAACCTGGGACTTGTAGGTGTCAGTATACTACAGTTTGGCTGTGGGATTTTCAATTCTTGATACCTAGATATCTGGAAGAGAGGCTAATTTGGGAGAATTCAAAGAACAGCAGAAGTGTGTGGTTGAAGTACCTGTTTGATGAGGAAGGACTAAAAACGTTAAATGTGTATTGCTTTGACAGGTGTTTGGAAGAGAATGTGGAAGTTGTATAATCAGAGCAGTTTATGTTAAGCTCACACCGATATTATTGAGGTTTATGTCTCAGTTTCATGTGAGTTATATTATGTAATTTTCAGTATCAGTACCAGAATAAAGACTGTGAAAACTTTGGTTTCAGCTGTGGTTCTAGCACACAAATAATGAAGATCTTTGTAGTCACAGCAAGATCTCTCTGAGGCTTCTTGATTGGAATAAAATTATCATTATGGTGAAGGGGATTAAAACTTCAAGCTGTCGTTATGTTTTTCCTTTTTTTTTTTAAACAGCTAGTGTCCTCTGAAAATGCCTTTTCCCTTTTTGTCACAAATAATACTTACAGGTTAGAGGAGTGTAAAAAAAGAATCTGTGAAGTAAAGAGGAGATGATGATGATCAGCTAAGAATATCCAAGGGGAAAAGATAATGTTGGCAAGTGTAAGGGTAGAAAGGGGAATTGGTTTATGGTGTAGTATGAAAATTAACCATTGTCAGTAATCAGGTTACAAAACTTACTGGACCTGGCAAACCTGGGTAACTGTAAATCCAGCTAGGCAGGAAGGTTCCAGAGAAGTTCGTTTTGTTATCACGTATTTATTGGATCGTGACATCATGAGGAAATGTCTGAAAATATTAAATTGATTAAGAGTAAAAGGGAAGAAATAAAAGACTATGCAGGGATATTCCTGGTACCAAACATGTTTTAAAATACAGAAAAGCACTTGTAGGATTTCATAGTTATAGAGTGGAACAATACAGATATGATTTTAACCCTGATAGGTAGGATTTTATGAAAAACTGATATAGTCAGATAAACCTGACTTCATTCTTTGAGATAAAAAAAAAACATATGAAAGTAAATGGATAAATTTTGCAAGTAACTGGATATTTATTTTGTTGTGTTAATTAAAAATTGTACCACAAAATGTGTGAAGTTAAAGGTTGACTCAGAGTAGTTGCTACGGGGCAACTGGTGTCAGAAGGTAAATGTCAGAGGATAAGGTCTGATTCCTTGCAAAAATTACCAAACAGGACGCTTACCAAGATTTTCATCCATGATTCAGAAACAACTTATGTTTCTGTACAACAAAAAATACATTTCTATATAAAAAAATAAATCTCTGCCTATGGGGCAGGAGAATGCATATTGGAAATCAGGACTTGGAAGATGATCCAGAGTTCAGAGTAGAAAAGCAACTCAATGTGCTCTGCTTGAGGGAAAAAGATAAAAAAAAAATTAAATACATTTTTCAAAATAATTTCTCTTATTTAACCTCAGTATACAGTGTTGGTGAACACAGTGTACTAAACATTGTCCAGTTCCTGAAGTTCATCTCTTAAAAAAGGATAAAATTAAAAAAATTGGAAAGCATAACAAATAAAGGGTGGGAGGGATTAAAACTATATTGAGTTGTTAATTTTTCAACCTTTGCATCTCACCCATGTTCTGTCATGGAAGTTATATTTCAACAAAGGACAAATTGCCAGACCCTATAAAAGGGTACCACAGAGAAACACAGTGCACTGGGACATGTGGAAGGGTCAGATTCGGAAGGTTTCATAGTTCCTTTCTAGCTTTAAATGCTGTAAAAATTTATTGCTGAGCCTATTGACTGTCTGGATAGTGCAAGGCAGAACACACAGCAGCACCCTATGTGACTCCTTTAACCTGTCCAAATGCATGACAGCATTTGGTCATTCTCCCAAACTGCATTGACTTCAGTGAAGTTTTAATAAATGGTTTAATACCTTCAAGCTGTTTTGAACTGTTTGCACTTATCATGACACCTCTCAGCACTTATAAAAGGGGACAGCATGCAAGGCATGTGGGAAAGAGTAGAACAAGGCATTTGTCCCAGAATACAAGGCCAGCTTTATGTATGTTCCCTCTTGGAGTCGATCACCAAAGATGGCCTTGTATTCTGTGTACCTCTGCCTGGAACACACTGGCTGAAACACACCTGACTTGCTGTCAAGTTTTTCCAGGGTCTTCAGCCCTGGCTGGCAAAAGAAGGCAGAGGAAAGCAAGAAGGCAAAGCAGTTATGGTGAAGGATGATTAAAAAAACTAATAGACTGAATGCCTGAGGAGGTGGGATGAATACCAGGGTGAAAAAGGAAACCTGCTAGCTTTCATATTTGAGGTTGAGCTAGTGGAAGGTGATGGCTAATATGATCCCATCTATACCAATGGTGCCAACATTTACACCAGTTTTAATAGGAGAAGATTGTTGTTGTCATCCTACCTCTTTTACCACGTTAATACAAGCCTGTGCTTTTCTACACTACCAGCTGAAGGAAGCTTAAAATCCATTGCCTGTGGCAGGCCTCACCTTACTAATGGGTGTTCTTTGCAGCATTTTAACAAGCCTGGTTTGGTTTTTGATGCAGGGTATATAAGGGTTTTGTTTGCAGAGTTTATAAGGGTATTGTGTTTAATTTTGACATGCATGTTGAGACAGGAGGACAAGAGTGGCCAGGGCATTTGGAAAGAGTAATTTTTCTTCCTGTACATGCTTTCTATTAAGGTACCTGGCATACGGAAGGCACGGCCTTAAACTGCTTCTATATTGTGGCATAACCTTCTCTAATGGTGGTAATGTTGGTTTTTCTTTTGGAATGTGCTACCAGGAAAAATACTCAAGTGTAGCAGGAACAGCAGAGGTGGCTTGAAAATGCCTCAAAGCTGTATTGGCAATGCAGCAATCACACAGAGAGTGCCCAGCTTCCCTAAAGCAGTGCTGCTTTTCCTTCTGCCATAAAGCTCACGGTGTGCCTGTGATATGTTGGGGGCAGCTGCTGAAGTGTACCCTTGCTGACCTGCTGCTCTGCATCAGAGAAGCCCTGACAACAGGTCTGCTCGGGAATGAATCTCCTCAGCTTGATGATCCTGTCAGGCTGGTCAGGCTCTGCTGGGTCTAGCAGGAGAGGCTGATGCTTTATGTGTTAATGGGAGCCACCACTCACATCCGTGCAAGGACAGAGCTCAGCAATCCTCCTTCTGCAACCCTAACTAATTTTTGGGACAGAGGAGCACTCCCATGACTGCTTTTGCCATCCTGCTACAGGAAGGGAACCTGTGGCAGCGCAGCGCCTCAAACTGCTGTGGGTGCCTGGAGCCTGAACACAGCTTTATCTTTATCTTTGCACAGCTTCCTTATCTTGTTTCTGCTTAGTATGAGCAGAAACAAGCTTGGCATGGCTGAGCTCCTCAGGGCAGTAGGCACTGCAGTGCAGGGTTGGCAGGTGAGAAGCTTGGACCAGGTGTGCTCATAGAGAAACCACACGGAGAGGCAGCTTTGCTGTCCCAGGCCACTGCTTCCCTCACCCCTGAAACAGCCTCTGGGAAGTTGGGCCCTTGGATTATGGCCAAGACACAGAGCAGCAAATATGGAAATAAAAGCAGAAGTGAGATTTAAAGCTCTTTCTTTGTTTTTGGTGCGTCGGGGTTTTTTGTTTGGGTTTTTCTGGGGTTTTTGTTTGTTTGTGTTTTCCCTGTCCAAGTTCTAAGAACAGGGAGTGATTTTTTTTTTATTTTTTTTTAACCCCTCATTTTTCAAAGTACTACTAGAATGCTTTGGAGGAGACTTTTTTAAAGTCCTCTTTTCAAGTATGTGTCCTCTTTTAATTGACTCTAAATTTTTAAGGCACTTTGAGGCAGATGACCCAAAAGTCTCATTTCATGCTTCTGCGTACATCTCCAGAAAGAGGTCTGGTGTCCGAGCCAGGCACACTGTGCTTCATCAGTTTAGTCTAGCAGCAGGGAAGGAATGTAAATCTAAGGCCTGGCTGGGGGTGGATGATCTGAAGTGAGTGTGCAGATGCCAGAGAAAATCTGGACAAAGCTGGGGTGTGAAGAAGCCTGGAGTTAAATGGGGTAAGAAAGTGTAACAAGTTGTGTGCAGACCAGGCTGTGAATTCAGTTATCTGCAGTGGATGCAGAAAAGAAAGGGCTGGTGCTGGGAAAGGGCTTCTTCAAAAGCTTAGCCACTAGCTGTTGCTGTCATGTCTGTGAGCTTTAAGGTAGTGCTGTGACTATCTAAAACATGTCCCTGTGAAGCTTTGCTTCAGAGATCTTGCATTAACTTGAAACATCTCAGATTGGAGTGGGTTTTCCCCATGACAAGTTGTACCAATACAAGTTCTCATTTCTTCTTTGCAACTCTGAAGGTGAGAGGGGCCTGGTGTGGAAATAATCCTTAGGTTACATACTGCTTGGTGCAGTACCTTTAAGCAACGGGGAGGAGACAGCCGTCGTGGTTTTCTTATCTCTAAGCAGAGTGTCAAGGATTTCTCTTAAAGCATGAAGTGTAACCAGTGCTTCCAGACTCCTAACCACAGCTCTCAGCAATCCCGTTTGCAATCCACAGAGACATCTAAGCCCCAGCCATCAGTAAACATACAGACAAAACTGTATCACTTCCCAGAACATGCTGCAAAACAGTTTATCCAGGGACTCGGCAGAGACTCAATTCCTTGAGTGTCCCCTGCTTCTCCTTGGCTTGATTTGAGGTGGGTGCCCGTGTTGAATTTCTCCTCCAAGCCTCTTCTTGGAAGCTCTGTGCAAACCTGCCTGTTTCCAGTTAGTGACACAGCACTCTGGGAAGCTGAGCCAAGCCAAACAGGGATGTTCCCTGCTTTGGGAGTGAAATGGTAGAGCCTCTGTGCTAGGGCCTTATGGGCAGTGTGCTGACAGACAGTAGAATTAAATGCTCAAAATCAGTATTAACTTCTCAGAGTCTTCTTTTTAGCAAATAATCTTTCTTCCCTGGTGTGTATCTTCACTTTAAAATCCCCAACCAAACAAAAAAGAAAGTGAAAGGGAAGAAGGAAGGATGGAATTTTTCCATCGCTCTATAACAGTGAATGAAAACAAGTTTATAAAATGTTATTTATACTTTTATGTGAGGAGCAGATCTGTGACATTTAGAACTTTGCTCCACTACTGCATTATGCACAGTCTCTCAGACCAGTGAAGAGGCTTATAGGAAAAGGCACGAGTGTAACAACTCTGAGGAAGAGAAAGTGTCTTATTGTGAAAGGATATAGTCATAGGATTTGTTGAGGGGTGGATCAAGGAAGAGCAGAGGGAAGTAGAAGAGAAGCTGAGAAATATATGCTGTTTCAGCCAGCTCCTGCCCTAGAAACTTTGCCATGCAGGAGGATGCTCAATGGGTGTCACTTCTGCTCCCTACCTTGCTGGTAGCTGCTGGTTGTCTTGTAAAGCTTACGTTGTTAATTTTTCATGTGTCTTCTGACCCAGGCCTTCCAGCTGCTGCTGGGTGAGTTTAAATAGAACCTCCTCCCTTTATAAATTAAGTTCAGAGTGCTCTTCAGGGCATTCAGGCTGAGGGCACAGGGCAAGACGTGACAACAGTAAGTTTGACTGAATTTTGGGGGAAAAAAATAGTAAGGAAGACTCATAGCTTCAAGCTTTAAAGACTAGTTGGACTGACCAGGAAGAGATTTAAGAAAGTAGAAACAGGTTTTACTGGTAAGCCAGGCTGGATTCCTCTTATTCCGTATTTCTTGGGTGATGAACCTGCAACTTAGTAGCAGAATCTTTATACTCAGATCCTGTTTTCTTTTATCTTTCTCTGGCAGAAATCATTAAGTTGTCTGTATCAATGCCACTTTGCAAAGCTGGGCCTGGGGGTTGGAGGCACCTCCAGGTGTTTTTTTTTGCTTGATTTGGTCATAGGCTGACTGATATAGTACAAGCTTGCTCAGCCACTTGCTTTGGTTGAGATTCTGTCTGAGCTCATAGGGATAAGGAGGACTAAAGGAAGAAAAAACAAACAAACAAAAAACCAAAACAAAAAGTACCTTTACCAGAAACTGGTGCAAACTTCTAAAGATCCAAATTTGCTTTTGAGTTTGGCAAGAAACCTTGATTTGTCCACTTTTGTCTACTGGTGTATTGGTGGAAGTGTGCTGTATTTTGGAGACAGCTTCAGTAATTTGGGGAAAGGGTGGGAATATACAGTCCAAAGCAGAATACATCTGAATATAGTTTAGATGACTTTATAAAGTTTTGGAAGCTATAAGTGGAAGGTGCTTTTTTTGTTTAGTTAAGATTTTGTGTATCAATAAGGGAAGATGAAGATCTTGGACAATAATATTATGGGATTTATTTATATGGAAGCATATGTGAAGAAGAAAACATGAAAACATGAAAACTTGCTGTCTGTCCCCATACATGCAGTGTTTAAAATGTGACTTAATAACTATTTATTAAAATATAATAATTCATATTAAGAGTTTTCAGTTGTTGCCAGCCAGGTCTGAATCTATAGTGATTTTGAGCAATGTGGGAAGTGGAACACTGCTGTGGGACATAAAATGCCATCCAAGTTGCTTGTATTGCATAGGTGCTCCATTGATCAGAAGCAGATCTGCTGCTGCAGTGGTGACATCCCAGCTTGTCATGATGTGAAACTTCTGAGCACATCTGTGGTGTGGGTGGGTGGATACTCAGCTGGTTGTGGGAGGGCCACTGAGCAAATATTTTACTGCAGTTGTCTCAACTATATATGGCAGCTCAGGAAAAAAAAGAAAACAAAACCAAACCACTGCAGTGGTCAGGATGCTTACTAAAAGAAGCTCAGCTGAATTTTCTTTTCCAGTTGCTTCAGCGTGTCTGGAGTGTTTCTGTAGTAAGAAACCAGTCAAGTACTTTGTGTCTGGATGGCAAATAGTACAGAGATGAGTAAATACCTCAGTCTTGAGTCTGCCCATGGTGACTGTAAGTGATCATAAAGTACTTTGCTACCTAGTATAGTCTTTTTTAATGCATTTAGGAGCATCCTATGCCAGAAGCAGACATTCCCTTAAGGAGGAAGGGTTTGATAGTCTTGTGTGTGTGTCCCAACACGTGTGTGTTCATGTTTTGAGGGAAGCAGCATAGCTAGTGCCCTCCCAGTGGCAATCTTGTAAATACAGCCTGCAGGGTTGATTTTGCTGATTTATGGTAGTTCTGGCAGCTCCACCCATCAGGGATTTTAGGGTTGTGGTAAGTAGCCTACTACAAAATCCTTCTAGGCAGTTAAATTTTGTTGTTGCAACATTACAAGAGACAGTATGTTCTGATCAGGATGCACCATAGCCTGAGAGGTTTCAGGCTGATCCATGAGCTCATAAGGGTAGCAAACCACAGTGTCTTCTCCACAAATGAGCAGTTCATCCTGGAAATGTCTTATCCGAGTTTGCATTGCATAATTATATGATGCCCAAGTCAATCTGCATTTTTTCCTCATGTGATCATGGGATGACAATTGAGTGAAATTGGTCATTTTCACACAAATTTTGTGAAGTCTTCGACAGAGCTGAAATGCCTCATCTTGTGAATGTAAGAAATATTTTTTAATTACAGGGAACCTTTAAAAATGTCTGCTCCCTATACTAGTTTGGATCTTCCTGGGTCTGAAGACAAGGCATCTTGTGTTCCAGCCTTATATGTATGCATAGGGAGATTTACATATACTAATATAGGAATAAGCAAGTTCTTGTAACATTTCTAGTGTCAAATGCTGCTCTAGTTTAAGGAGGTTGCTTCTTGCATTGGCTTATCTGGAAAATACATAATAACATGCCTCAGTGATATGTTTTATGGAACGATTACAGAGGAGTTGTTCATATTGTTCATAACTGCTTCAAGAATATGGGTCTTATTTTTTGTGTTGGAAGTTCATTTATCACTTCAATGAAGTTCTGTGGACCTGACTTCAGCCAGAATGGGCTAATTGCTGCAATTAAATCAGAGCATCTGCTCTCAAGTAGAACAAGCCATGCAGGATTTGACTAGCTTTCAGACTGTTGTCAGTGAGTGCACCACTTCCCATGAAGCAGAACTACACTTTCTTAGGTGTCTTCTGTATTTGGTGACTTTATAATGAAGGACTGCTGCAAGCATCAAACTTCAGGAGGGTGCTACAGCTAAAAGGCAGAGCCTGGGTGCAGCACAGTCCAAGAAAAAAATCTCTGTGAGGCGGGCTGCTGCTGTAAGGATGCAGTTTTGGGGGGAAGGGAGGTATAAAAAAAAATCCCATCTTTTCTGGGGAAAGTCAAGTTGTGCAAGCCATGATTCTTTGGCTTCCTGGTGAGCAGTTGTTAAAGTTATGGAACTGTATGGGCTACCTAGCTGGCATCTTAAATGAGGTTTAATCTGGTTGGCCAGGCTTGTAAGACATAAGGCAAGAATTGCCCTAGGAATAAAAAGGAAGAAATTAACAGGTGACTTTAACCCTGGTTAGGCATGCTCTGTTGGGAAGACTAGATGCCTGGTCAGCCCCTTTAGATCTGGCAGGCTAACAGTACTGGGGTAGCTTCCTCACACTGCTCTGCCAAGGTGATCTGTGTTAGCTTGAGTAGTGGAACTCTAACCCATCCTGATGGAACTGGGTTTGGAGCATCAGATATGGAGATAAGCTCTTAGTTCACTCTTGCGTATCCAGTGACCTCTGGGAAGGATGGGGATTTATGCTGTATATAATCCAGCACAGTTTCTCACAGAATGGCAAATGTCTCTGCATTCTGTGCCTGTTGAGTAATTTCACCTCAAAACTTCTGGTGACACGGCAACACTGGGATTTTATTGGTGATGCGTTGTCATGTGGAGCAGCCATGCTGTGGGATGCTGAAAGGAGCCTGGGACAGCTGAACCACACCTTTTGAAACAGGATGTAAGGTTAGTGTGTAAGACTGCACACTTATCGATCCCTTTTGCATTTGAAATCTGGTGTGATGGCTTCAAACTTGGTACTGCAGTAGGAATGTGCCTCTTTATGCTCAGTCTGAGTTTTAATTGTAGAGTTGATGTATCTGAATAGTTTGCATGTGACTTTGCCAGGACTTTTTCAGCTTTCAAGACGTGTTCTCATCCACTGCATGTGGGCAGCGCTTAACCTCTTGATCTGTAAGAGACAGGTTGCCAAAGTATGTTTCATCGCTTGATATTGTTTTAACACTCCTTCCCACATGCTGGGTTTCCAGGCACATCAGGGGTTTCTGAAATGTGTTCCTTCAGTTTTGTTCACACTGGTTTGTGTTGTCCGAGAGCCCTACTTTCTCCACTGCTATGAACAGAAAAAACCTAACTTCTCAGAGTCTGAGGAAACCCAACTGTTAGATAAAAGTGATGGTAAGATAAGGCTGTGGTAATCCAGCAAGGTAGGGTGTCCCTTTGAAGCCTAAGAATAGGCAAGGGAGCATGGCATCGCCTTATAATTGCACTCCTTGCTCCTCCTCTACTCATCCACTTAAAAGCAGAATGAAGGGAAAGGGAAGGATAAAGAAGGGAAGGGAAGGGGGAAAGAGAAGGGAAGAGAGAGAAGAGAAGAGAAGAGAAGAGAAGAGAAGAGAAGAGAAGAGAAGAGAAGAGAAGAGAAGAGAAGAGAAGAGAAGAGAAGTGAGAAAGGGAAGGGAAGGGAAGGAAAAAGAAAAGAGATCAAGAAAAGAGGGAGAAAGGAAAGAAAGAAACCTCAAGTAAATACCAAGCCAGGACAGGGCTGAGGCGGCGGAAGCAGAAGCATGCAATTAAAAAAACCTGCATGCTCTGTCTCAGACATTCCTGCAGCTGCAGGCTCCTGGTTTGGTATCCGGACGGGCTGGACCCCTGCCAGCCCCCGCCTCGAGCAGGGGTTCTGCTGGGGAGCGTCCGGCAGCGGCTGGGAGGTTGGGATTGTTGCTTTTTCTCTGCAGGGCGATGAAATGGCTTTTCCAAGGTCCTGCTTCTGCTCAGAAATACTCACTTTCTCTGTTTGTGGGCCTTGAAGAGGCTGCGCTGGAGGAAGAAAGAGCCTCAGAAATGAGTCTGGAAGGAAAGGGGAGCCCACCTCTGCTCTGCACCCCGCCTGCACAGTGCCCTCTCTGTGCGCCTGCGGTGCGATGAGATTTACAACAAACGTGTCAGTGTTTCCTTCTGGGTTGGTGGGGAAGGAGCAGGGGTCAGCACCAACACTCAGGCTTTTGAGACTCTGGGACTCTCAAGGCTTCCATGCATGTGTAACTTTTAACCAAACCCGGCTGAATCCAAATGGTTTTATTCTGCCAAAGGGATCATGCGAATGTGGGGCCGGGGGGAGGAAGGGGTGTTGTTAACATATGGGTTACTGGCAGTGTGAGAGCAGGACTGGGACTTCAGTGGGGTGAGTTGTGATGGTGTTCTTGCCTCTTTCCAAGGACAACTCCTCTGTGTCTGTGCTTTGGGCCTGAGTAGCCCTGGAGTCTCTCTGGGTACATACTTGGTCTTTCTTTCCAAAATGCATATTCTTCCAAGGATCGTGTTGGAACGAGAGAGAAAGCGTATTTACTTAATTTATTAAAATAAATGGTTTAGCAGCACAGCTCTTGGTGTTATTCTGATGGCTGAGGAAAGGTGAGCAGCTGTATAGTTCAGTAGTGCAGAATTTTTTAATTTAAAACACGTGTTTTAAAGCATTTCCAGTGACAGCTGTGACAGGGGAGCTGCAGCCCAGCATTGCTGGTTTCATGCTGCTGCCTCCAGTTGTCTGTCTTGAGTCTCTGCTTGAGGCTGCCATGGAAAGAGCTGTCTGGGCCTTACACACCAGTGTTTTATCTTCCACTGCTGAGGAAAGTTGGGCACCTTGTCCCCTCCTGTGAACAGAAAATATCTGCCTACTGTGAGACAGCTGTAGCCCTGCAGAGAGCCAGAAGGCAATGTCTTCTTAATCCGGGGTGGTTTTTCTGGATTTTTTTTTTCCAGAACTTGTTTTTCAGAGTTCTTGGGCAGTGATTGAAAGGTGCAGGTATCCTGGGGCTAGGTGTGTATCTTGTGCAAAAAGCACCTGTAGTGCCTCTGGGAAGCTCTTAGTGAAATATTGTCTTTTTTTTCAACATCCCCAGGGTTCTTCCCATCACAGGCAGTGTGCTGTTGTGCCACCATCAGCAGAGGCTGAATGCAGTGAATGACCTCATGACCTTTTTGATACTACAGGTTATCTTGCCAAGCACAAAGCTTGGATGTATCAGCAGAGGAGGCTTGCCTGTGGCTGTTCCTGCACTGGTTACACAAGTGGTCTCTTGTTTTCAGGATAAGAAAGGAGTCATTGCCATGGGAATTTAAGTGTTGAAAGGTAAGATAAGGACCTGTGTGCATTCCTCTCCTGCTCCAAAGTTGTGTCCTTGAGCCCTGTTTCTGCCTGTCTCATCACCTAACTTTCTGTGATTCTGTGATTACTGCTGTGGCTCTCCAAAGTTCTGTCAGGGAGTCCCTTCATAGTCCTCCCTTATTCGCTTGATTTCTTCCCTAAACAAACACCAACTTCAGAGCATACCAGGGAGCATCTAAATGAGTTCCTGGGCATCCCTTAGTAATGAGAGGTTTCACACTATTTGTCTGGGTCTGTAGCCAATTTTTTTATTGCTCTGGTTGCCCCTTTTGGAGGTGTATGGTGGCTGTGTTGTCTATTAAAAGAAAGCTTAATTTACAGTGGTGTGGTATGAAAAGTCCAATCAAGCTTTTATAATTGAAGTTAAAGCTCTGTGTGTATGGCCTCTACCTTACCAACAAAAAAAGGGCATGAATACAAATCTCTATAAATCAAATAAAGGCTGCTTCTCAACACGCATCTCTGTTTGCTCCTTGAACTTTTAAAAATGGGTTTGCATTGGGATCAGAGAAATCATCTCAAATGAAACTGTCTGGAGCACAGTGTCCAAAGGCATATCAGATTTTCAGAGCTTTTATTTAATATTTTCATTTTAGATGGGGAATATGCAGTTTGAATTACTGTTAGCATGGACATCTGGTCTAAATATATTTCCTTGTTCTGCCCTGACCTTTCCTTTCTGGCTTAATGAATCTTGCCAGAGGGAGGATAGTTTTAACTGCTGTTACATGAAGCAGAGATTGAAGCAATGGAGGCAGGGTGCAGAGGCTGATGATTTCTTCTATTCCTTCTTCCCCCTCCTGGCAACTGATAAAATACCACATATGGGCTATACTGAAAGTTGGATGGTCCATTTAAATTTCTCTTATCTCCATCTGTTTCCTGGCTTTCCTGAGTGTAGTTGGCTGCCCCCATAAAGCTCAAACTGGAGGCTTGTGTAACTGTATCATTTAGTGGATCAAAACTATTGAGTTCTTCTCTAAAATGGTCTGGTGGTCTCCTTATACAAAATGCTGCTTTACTGGGCCTTTTGGAGTGTTATTAAGTATTTTTATTGCAATAGTGAAAAAATAAAGGTGACTAGTAGTGGAGAAAAGATGGACAGCTGCTCTTACAAAAAAGAAAAGTTATTATTTTTCTGTATTGTCCTATGTTTGAGTTCCCAGTGTGTGCATGCTAGCAAGTTGTTATGGCTACAGGACAGGTACAATTTGGCTTATGGAAATCCCAGAAATGGTGAGTTGGCAATAGTGCCAACGATGCTCATTTCAACTTTTGTTGAAGACCAGATCTTCCTGAGCCATCTGGGTCTGCTACTGGTTGGTAGACTCAGAGCAGTAATTTTTCAATCTCTTGTTATTTTAAAACATCTAACAATTTTGGAGGGGAGGTTTGTGGACTCCGCAAATTTGAGCTTGCTTCATGTTCTTTAGTTTCGTTTGCTACTCTTTGTAGATCTTGCAACCAGGAAGACAAAAAAAGAGTAGCAAAGAGGGTGCTCAGCACTTCTAAAGAACTGATGATTTTAGTTTTGGCATGTATGTACTTGGCTGTCTTTGTACCAGTTCTGCATAAGGCATGGTCAGTATGAACCTTGATTTATAAAATCTTGTTCTTAAAATTTTGCTGCAGTCTTTGGAGAATATCAATAATATCTATGTGTGAATATGAAGCCATATTAGTCAGAAGGATGTCAATGTGTTTTACACATGAACCGTTTGTTCTTTTATGTTAATTTAATTAATAAAAAGTTGCTGTGGTTTTTATGAGCTTTTATGTTTCGATGGAGGCTTAAGATACTCCATGGTAACCCACTGTATACCAGGTGTCACTTTCAGTTCATTGTGATAGTATCTGTCCAAAACTAGATCTTCTCCCATACTGGTGCATGTCCTGAAAACTTAGTTTTGTTTCTTTTAACGATGCTGAATTTCAGTGGCATGAGGTCAGTTCTGATGCCTGCAGCTACCTCCAACCCCTGCAGGAAGCAGCAGTTTCAGGATTACTTCTCCTCTTATAGTTTTTTTGATTCTTTTAGTTAAAAAGCCTTCCTGATATCACATATTTGTCGGTGTATCTTATGCAACAGTTTTTCTGTGTAAAATCCACTGCAAGTTTCAAATTCCTCAAGAGTCCTATTGCATTTCACTCTCCTTTCCTCCCAGTCCAGATGGTCTGTAGCAGATGCTCATCCAAACTGTTCTGCAGCCAATGGTGTCATATTAAAAAACTGAATTCTATTTAACACACACAAACACAAAAGCACTCACAGACATATATATATATCTGTGTATCATCACCTTAACTGGCTTTGGTGTTATTCACTGCTGATAAACAGTACAAGGTTCTCTTGATTATTTTTCTGGCTGTGTACCTGTGTTTTCCTAGAGCTGAGCAGACTTATTTAGGTCTAGGAAAGATTTTTTTTTTCCCCTTAGGTGTTTTCCACATGAGCTGCTGAAGGTGGGGAGCTGTGCTGGCTTGATGCTTGGCAGCCAAGGTTTCAGGTGGCTACCCTGGTGCAGGTGATATAGAGGCTGCACAGAAGAAGTCATGACACCTGAAATTTGAATGCAAATTGTGCTTTCTGAGCTTGCTCTTTGCCTCTCTGTAACCCTCACAGTCTGAAGTGGCTCTGTGGGTCCCTCCAGGCCTTGGCACAGCCTCCAGCACTGTGCCCTGAGAGAAGAGGCTCACTCTGTCCCAGTCCTAATCAGAAATTTTATGGTCCTGATAGTGATGCTGCAGTCTTCCATGCCATTATCCTTGAAATACCTTGTGATGGGGAAGTTTCACTTTGTTACTGCCTGTGGGCAATATATTTATATAATATATAACCTTCAGCAAATGTTGACATGTTGACAGGGCCCAAGGAGCCTCTGGAGGCTTGGGGCTAGTGCTAGCTGGGTGCTGAGAGAGGTTCCATGAAGAGGCTCGGTGTCCTTCCTCACACACACACCCTGGGCTGGGCCTCTGCTTGCTCACTGGGCACCCAGTCACCTCCCAGTGGCTCCAGTAGATCTTGGCTGTGGGTCGCAGGGGTCTGGGTTAGTGTTGGCCGGGGCAGAATGGGTGAGTGATTACATGTGCCTGTGCTTATGCAATGTCTGAAACTTCCCTCCTCCTGTCTCTACCCCAGGGATGCTGGCAGGCTTTTCTGGCAGTCTCCAGAGAGTCTTCTTCCACACTGCTCAATATATCCAATTAATTAAATCATAATGCTGCAAGTGAAAGCAGCTTTGTTTGTGTGTTGATGTTTTAAGGATGTGGACTGGGAAGATGCTGCGCAGGGGTGCATGTGTATATGTTGGCTGGAGGTGTTGGCTAGAGTGTCTTTCTGCTTCTAGTGCCAAAAACTTTCATGGCTTGAGGGGATTAATCTTGTAATTAATCCTTAAAGCAGGATGAAACGCCTCCTTTCCTTTAAATGCTTCCTCTTCTTCCTTTTTGTCAGCTTTTCTGTATTAAACTAAAAATAAAAAAAAAGGATTTCTTTCTAACTTAAAATTAGAACCCAAGTTGCCTTGTTTTCCCTGTGTGTGAATGGGACTGTGCATTAGGTGCTTGTGTTTGTGCTCTTTCTCAGGTTTAAAGGAAGAAGAAAGTAACTTGCCTCTGATATCTCTACCATAGGTAGCCTTTTATTGCTTCAGACTTGGCATTGGAAAAGAACAGTGGGCCATGGATGCCCAGATGTGCAGCTTTTCTAACTTTTTGTTGGAAAAGAGACTTGGAAATGAGAAACTGCTAAATCACTTCTTTTGATGTCTGTCCTTCCATGTGGAAGCTCCCTATTAATTCCTCCACATACCCTGGCATTCCCCTCACCTGGGCTCATGGGGAATCTCCCATCACTACTGGAATCTGCTGTCTGTTGGATGTGGTTTGTATGGAAATGAATTCTGGGCTCTGAAAATTATTAAAATGCTGTGTGCTTGTGAGTCCTTACATTTGTTGCAGGCGTTTGCTTGTGCTTTGGCAAAACTGCAGCTGCCCCTCTGTTTCTGAGGAACAGATTGCTATCAAAAGGATAAAGAATAGTTTGCATGCATGGGTGTTGCTGGGCATTGGTGTTTTCCATCTCTGAGAAACTCTGCAGTCCAAAGCAGGCCTGTCAATTTTTGGCTCTGTGACCCTCTCCCAGCTCGCTATTGAGGTGCAGTTCTCAGAGTGATGGCAAGTGGTAAGGGTTCCCTCTTGTAGATAGTACTCATCAGCCCAGCTTGGGAGTGGGAAATAAAAGGCTCAGTTGTGCAGAAGGGCTCAAGAACCCAGCCTTAAAAATAAACTAAGGGAAAAGGCTTTCAATGGGCTAGTGCTGCACAAGGTGACAGCTACTTGGAGCTTGTTGAGTAAGGAGTGTGGAGCTTGCTTGTGAGCAACCCTTGGTCTTTAACCTAGGTTCTTGAACTGTGTTCCCCAGCTGCCTTCCTGATAATGATATCAAGTTATCTGGAATACAGGAATGCAAAGCAGCATCAGCAGGTTTCCCAACTCTGGGTTCTACCGGGTTCTCTAGAACATGCTGTCTCTCTAGTAAACAGCCTTGCTTTGCTGCAAGAAGGCCAAAGGAAACAATTATGATTAATTAGTTTAGACATATATAAATCATGGGTTATAAAACTTCCCCAGATTGTTTCCTGTTTGAATTCCTGCATATCTTTGTAGGGATACATCCAGTCTTCAGTTAAGAGTGGCTTGGGTCAAAGAATTCATGCTATTCCTCCATGATTGATTGTTCTCTCTTTTTTTTTTAATATCATGTCTCTTTATAACCACAATTAATGGATCTGGCTTCAGTTTGTAATCTTAGCTGCAAGCTGGTAGAGCCGTTCTCTAATTCTTATTCTCTGTTTCACTACTTAAATGATGTTCATGTTCTGCATTTGTTTCCTCATTGACAAGCTGAATACATTGGTTTCTTCTGTTACTTTTATTTTGAGGTGGGATTTCCATCTCTACAGTGATTCTTTGAAATTTCGGTGGTTGTTCACCATCTTTTTTTTTTTTTTTTAATTTGGCAGTAGAGGATAGGAGTGGCTGCATCTGCCATGAGCATGGAGAGAAAATGCTTCACACATTCACACACACCACTCTGTCTTCTGAAGTCTTCAAACCCTGTGTCCCCTGGGCTGTGCAGAGGACACAAAGTTGTGCCATAGGCATGAAGCTGTGCTGCAAAAGTGTACCTGGGGATTAAGCCTTACAGGGCAACTTGTTTTAAATGTGAAGCTTCTTTTAAGGAAAAAAAAAACCAACCCTAAATAAAGAAAAAAGGCAAGAGCTTGTCAGTATCATTACCTCTGGTGACCTGACCTTTTTATGACTTGCTGCTCTTGCTGATGCTGCAGTGTCTGCAAACTTAAAGGGTCCTGACTTTTCCTCTTCAGTCATTGATAAAATATTAATTTGAGGCTGAGAATTAATCCCTATGAAAATCCACTGAAAATGTGTGGTGCAATTAGCTGATTTGTGTTTTGCATCTGGAGATTTCTTATTTCTTTATCACATTGGCTTTGTTTTGTATAGCATCAACTCAGTTAACTTAGAGACAAGGTGTATTAAGATTGTAGTATTAATACAAAAAGATAAAAAAGATAGATTATCAATTATGTGGAATTATAAGCATAAATTAGATTTCTTTCCCTTTTAATCTTGGTTACTTTACTTTCTTTCCTTCTCAATCTCTTCCCTTAGTCAGGAATGAACAGTGGGTAGATTAACTTGCTGCTAGTTTTGGTTGCATTGTTTACGCTTAAATATATTATTTTTTTCTAGTCCATCTCTATTGTCTCATATTGAAAACAGTTTCAAGAACTCCATAGAAGCTCTGTTCAGACTTTCTGATCGAGGTTTTCTATTCTGTTAATTAAAATGGCCAGCTTTGAGTAGCTGTTATTTTTTTTATATTCTCTTCCATTATTGTTGGGTTGAAGATAATTTCATTACCATCCTGTGGGATGGTTGTTTCATCTGTTCTCATATAAAGAGCAGTAATTCAGAACCACCCCCTCCCAGGAATATTCAATTAAACATTTTGATCTTCCTCCCTCCCCCTCCAATAACTGCAGCCAAGCGTGGCCTCATCTATAATTACCATTCTTCTGGATCCTGACAAACTCAGAAGCAGTCTTTTTTTTTCCTCTGAATTGTACTTTCCATTAACTCTTTCTTGTTTTCTAGGTTCTGATTTATGCTGATTCTCATTGTTTTTCTCTTTCTCCAAATAGCCCAAATATGTAATACTTGAGAGTTTCCATGGTAGGCAGGGTTGTTTGCAGAGTGTTGCTTTCTCTTCACCTGATGTGATGAGATGGTAGGGGGTTTGCTTTTGGTTTTTAAGCAGGTGTTGGAATGTTCCTAAATGACTTACCAAGACTGATGTGTTCTTGTTGGAAGATCTCTCAGGCTCTCTTGATTCTCTCTTTTATGAGGGCAGTCTGAAGAGTTCAAACAGGGGGCAGCAGAGCCTGGGCTATATGAAATGGGGAGCTTTAAATGGCAAGGCACTAAAGCCAGTGACACTTGGCAAAAAATACACAACTGGGAATTGAGAGGGTGTTTTTGCACGACCTCGGTATGCTGCATTCCTTTTGCAGGTTTATCCCTTTCCCAGCACTGTATCTTTCCCTCCTCCTCCCCTTGCTTCCCTCCATCCTTGTTCTTCTGGCTCTGCTCCTGCAGGGTCTTTACCTACAGCTTGTGGATTTCTTTTCATTTCCCCTGATCATCTTTAGGTCCTGCAAGATGATGAGGAGTTTGGGTGTCTTTCACCTGCTTGAGAGCAAAGGTCTGGAAATGAGAGGTGCAGATGGATGAGGAGGATGCTCTGAATGGGGGAGGTGTAGCTAAAGAAGCTGAAATACCTGTTCATAGCCAAATGAAGGCAAAGCAGGTTTGAAAGTCTCCTGTGTATTACGAAGACTTGTAAGGGGAGAGAGCCAGCACACATATTACCAAGTAAGCTATTCTACTAGTCCCTGCATTTCTGGAAATAAGCATAGAGGAGAACTAAACACACAGCTTTTGTTTTGGTTTTTTCCTTGCTTATTTTAAGACCTTGGGTTAGGATACAGCTCTTTCCATCCACTGCTATTTTGGGTCCTGAACCTTAATCCAGTACCACTCATAATTATTTCTTATGAAGTTCACTGAAGTAATGTTTGCTGGCACCATGACAAAAGACTTGCAGGAAATTGGAATACCAGCTCTCAAGTATGAGGTGCCTTAAAATAATTTGTCTAGACAAAGGCTATGCATACTTCCAATTGTGTATTTAGTTGATGTTGTTCACGACCTGTCTCCTCGTTTCCTTTCTCTCCACAGCTTTCAGTAGAGCTTCAAAACTAAACTGGTCTGCCTTGGGCAGAAGTAAACACCAAGAGACCCCCACTGCTCTCTTGGTGACATGAAATGAAATACATCTTTCCTCAGAGGGAGGGTGTCAGAGTAGCAGTGCTGATGGAGGTACTGGTCCAGGCAAAATGAGATGTCAGAACAATTTCTGGGGTGTTTTCTGCAGAATGGAGGCTGTATGAGTGCAACGCGAATGTCTTGAAGTATCCATCTCGTGTTCACCACTTGAGGTGGCTTCAAAACATAGGTTTTTGCTGTGGGTTGGGTTTGGACAGGGCTGTTCCCTGATTTTGTCAACAAACAAATGGTATTGCTCTGCTCTTCTTTAGTTCCTATGTCGGTAGGTGGTTTGAGTTGAAGCATGCTGGAAAGTTGAAAGCTGGAAACAGGTTGGGCCAGGAAGGCTTTGATTATACCTGCTGTCAGCAAAGTATCAGCTCTGTGCATCCATAGTGTTTGAGCTTCATGCAAGTTTATAGAAAGGATGAGAGATAGGTGAAATCAAAACCCAGGATGTATCTACTGAAAGCAAGGTGTAGGGCTTATTTACTTTAAAGAGGTTCTTTAACGTAATCATGTGTTCCACTGTCTGGTGAGATCACACGTGGGAACAGGATTTCACATCAAACTGACTTTTTTAGCACATGGTACTTTATGTGTAACACTCAGGAGCAGAAGTACTGAACATGAAGTCCTGCCAGTGTTCTCCTTTCTGCCCTGATAGTAGATATTTGTCCGATAGAGGGGGAAGCAGTTTCTGCAGGGCAGGGTCTAAAACCCATGGCTGCTGAGGTCATTGTGAGCCAAAGGCTACTGATCCTTGAGCTCTGAATCAGGCAGGGGAGTTTATCTCTCAAGTAAGGTGTTATGACCTATGGATTTCTTCACATTTGTTTTGCAAAATCGATGTGTTTTGGTTGTGTTTTTTTTTCCTTCCCATGTGCTCAAGCACCTGTCTCTTGAGTTCAAAAAAGGGTTTTATGTATGTAGTGTGGGTTTTTTGTTGTGTTTTTTTGTTTGTTTTGTTGTTTTGTGGGTTTTTTGGTGGTTTTTTTTTTTTAAACTTTACATGTATCTGCAACTTTAACCATTATGCCTCTTTGTATTATTCGGCACTTATAAAAGCTAATTCCTATTTTCCATGATCAATACCCAGAGAGTCTGCATTTAGGTGTAGGACCTTGAAGAGCGAGTCTGATTTTTCAAGAATTAAAAGTGCTTAAATAAACATTTAGAAGCTTAAGTTTGTGTCCTCCCATTTCAAGTCTCAGCTTCCATGCTTCAACTCTTAAAAACAAACAAAAAACCCAGCAGAATCCCCCCAGAATTAAAAACAGATCTATAAAACAAAACATACTAACTCTTTACTGAAGAAAATGCCCAGTCTCCTTAAGCTGCCAATAGTAATAGCAAAACCTTTCTTATTTTATAATAACCAGACAGCTTAATTAAAAGAGCAGAATTTTGATGAGTGGTGTGTGGGTTTGCAGCCAGCATAAGGGAAAAGAAGGAATGATGGCTCCTGCAAACTGGAACCCTGCCATTTAAACTTTGCAGCCATTAGAGAAGTAACGTTGTTGAAGAATAAAATAGCAATTTTAAATGTCAAGTGTGCTGTCAGTCACAAGTGGCAAGCCAGGGCGTGCAGCAAGCACATGGAGCAGAAGTTGTTGGATCCTACCTACATTGCTCACTAATTTAAGATCCTCCTTTGGAAGATACTGGTTTGGTAGTCAGGGAGGAAGTTGTTGTGAACACTTTAAACATGAACCAGTTGATCAGCAGAGCATCTGCATTCTGCAGGCGGCCCCCTGCACAAATAGGATCCTAGATGACAAATTACGATTTTGCTGGGTTCTCCTAACAGCATCTTGGCACAGTGTGCAGCCTGGAATAGTTCCATTTCTGGGAGGTTGTGCCCATGAGAAGAGTCTGGCAGCTTCAAGAGTTAGCTGAACTGTGAGAAGACCTTGCAGGGTGAGCAGATGAGTGAACTGCTGCTGGCCTGCAGGGCAGGTTACAGCATCCCTGCTTTCAGTAACAGTCCTTGAATTGTGTGGTGGTGGTCATCTTTGAGGGGGGGGGGGGGTTTCATAGAATCATAGAATCGGCTGGGTTGGAAGGGACCTCAGAGATCATCAAGTCCAACCCTTGACCACTACCGCTGTGGTTCCCAGCCCATGGCACTGAGTGCCACATCCAGTCTCTTTTTAAATATCTCCAGGGATGGAGAATCCACTACTTCCCTGGGCAGCCCATTCCAATGTCTGATTGCTGGGTAATCCTTGTGACTTCTGTCTGTGGTTATCCTTTCCTCCTTCCTGTTATATCTGTAAAGTTGTTTGGGAGTTGGACTTGATGATCCTTTTGGGTCTCTTCTAACTTGAAGTACTCCATGATCTCTAAAGGGGCTGCAAGGCTAGTGGATTCTGTTTAAAACACTGGCATCCTGCTGGCTGTGCCCTTTACAGAGGGTTTATCTGTGCCCTTTGACAAGGAATGCTGTTACATGAGGACTGAAATTAATTTTCCTTGCTTTCCTCCCTTCTCATTTCAATGGTGAGAGAAGATGGTAAATGGAACCAAGTGCAGCCCACCCAGATATAAACCACTGCTCTAAGCTGAGGTCTATTTGCACTGGAGTTGAAGCAGAAACTGAAGTAACTATTTTGTTTCAAAAATGACCCTAAATTAAACCAGCTGTGCAACAACAAAATGTGTTATCCTTGCTGCTGAGCACCTGGGCTCACCATAAATGCCCACTGGTGAACTGTAAAATTTGTACATAAAAATTTCAACTTGTCTGAAAACTTTTTTTTCACTGCTTATTTTTTTTTGCTGAGCACTAAGTAGTTACCCAGAAGACACTAGTTAGAAGGAACTTGCAATTACTGCAAGTTTAAACCTAAAGAGCCTGTAGGTGTTTCTGAGGTGTAATCCAGCAAATCAGTACCATCTCACTGTAAATATTTATGACTGCCATTGCATGCCTGGAGCATAGCTGGGGAAAAAAAACAAAACAAAACCTACAAACCAAAACAAAAAAAGACCCCATGTGCATCTATTCCTTTCTTCACTAGATAATTTAAAAAAAAACAAAAACAAACAACCACATAACTGGCCTTTAAGTATTTTGCCTGGATGCCAAAAAGCATCAGAGAAATCAGTGATGTAAGTTTGGAAGCTGAGCTTACTTTCTGTGTCTAGGGTGAGTCACAGTGGCTGGAAGATGGAAGGGGGAGGCTTGCCCCCTGCTCTTGGTGGTTTGCAGGCTCATGAAAGGCAGACCTGACAGGCTTGTCTTACCACCTTGGTGGTAAAGGATTGTGACCCTGAAAAGAGAAGGGCATGGGGAGAAGTGCTGGGGAGTTTCAGTTTTCTGTGGTTCTGCTGCTCAAACTGGCAGCCTGAGAGCTGACTTGGGAGGCAGATGAAGTTCATACCAGTGGGCCTGGTGTGAGACAAATAATAATAATTAAAAAAAACCTGAAAGAAAAAGAAAAAAGTAGCTGAGACTAAAGAATGGGTGCATCTGACCTGAGAGCATATTCCAGACACTTACTTGCAACACAGAATTAATAATGAATTTTGAGATCTACCAGGGACCCAGATGGGGGGAGCCTTGTTGAAGAGCTTCCAGCTCACTGACTCACTGCTCTGGACCTCTGGACCCCATGACTCACTCCTCTCTGACTTTGTTTTTTTTTTTATGGGGAGAGGGTGGGAAATAGCAAAATATGCTCCCATCTTATTGAAAAGTTAGACTGGATCCAAGAACTATGTACTGGGGGAAGGGCAGGGGAATGTGAGAAGGATTTTCCTATTTTATATGACCCCCAATAGCAATATTGCAATAGCATCCTTTTCTGATTGCAGACAGAGAGCTTAAGAGGCAGTGAACTTCATGGTTATTTCTTACCCGTGTCTCAACTGTGCAAGGAATTATATATATATGTATATATAAATATATATATATATTTAGCTCATATTTATTCCTAGTTACTATAGGTTTTAATTTTTTAAAATTATCTTTTAAAATCCAAAATAATTTTTTTCTTGGGTGGGAAAGGATATTAAGGAAAGTGAAAGAATATTTTAGAACTAGGACAGAGAGAAGAATAAACACACTTCTTGGGAGAAGTACTCTCCCAAGTAGTTACAAAAAATATATCTCTCCTTATGCTGGTTGTTGGCTGGGAATACTTGAGTGTTTGCAGTGGAAATGTGTGCAAGCATGTGTGCATAGTGGGGTGGATTATAAGATTTACTCAGCATGAACTTCAGCATTTCCAGCTGCGTAACCTAAGCAAGTTTGGAAGATGTACAGATTTAATTGCCACATAAATCTATTAGCTGTGAGTTTCCTGGCATTTGTTTTGCTGATGATGTAACCTGAATGTTATTCACTTAGTGGTTTTTTAAAACTTGTCCAATTTTTTTTTTTTTTTAAATGCTTAAAATGAGTAATTTCTGGTGTGAGACTCCAAATGGTGATATTTGCTGTTATGGTGGATCTCTCCACTGTTTTCAAACACCAGTTTCAGGTTACTCTTCACATCCTCCCTCAAGTGAAGTCATTTCAGTGCAGGTAATGACTACACAGTAAAGAAGTCTATAATGGAATAAAATAATTGAACAACTATTTTTCTGTGACTTGGTTTTGATTTTTAAACTGTAGAAGGTAAACACTTAGAAATCTGAGGTTCCCTGTGTTTCTCCTTGGCAGGTAAATTATCCAGGGGTAGTGTAAATCTTTCTCCTGTGTGATCAGTATTTTTCAGGTGTCTCAGTTCTCATCTATGGCTATAGCTAAGACTTTTTACCTGCCATCAGAAAGCTCTTCCAGCTGTTCATCAGACCAAGAGGGAGCATCTCTATGTTTAAGAGTGAGCAGTTAGATGTGCCTGCAGCTGCATGCTCAGTACTGTGGTCTGTCCATGGGGTCTCTCTGCAAATCAGATTCCAGCCATTCCAGGTGTGATTGCATTAACTTTTTCAAATATTCACTGCCAATTGTAGTTGGTTTCCTCTCACCCAGACTAAAACATACCAAAGGGAAGCTCCCTACTCTATCAAACTATATAGGGTGCAACCTTCTGCTCTTCCACTGTTTCTCCCTGTGGGGACATTGGTCTTGTCTGTCTGTCAGCCCCCATCTTTGGAATCAGTCTTATGGAAAAATACAGCATTGCTGCCAGGCTGTCCTTCATTTCTCGTGCTCAGATTTGTGCTTAAAAGTGGTGTTATCAAGGCACTCCATGCCAGCAGAGGAGCTCTTCTTGTCCTTGCAGGGCATACGTGAGTGAATTGCAGAGATGAAGCTACTAGGGACTTGCACAGGTAGCTCTTCCCAAAGCTGAAAAAGGTGGGTACAATTCCATACAAGCCATGAGTTTGGAGAAAAGCAAGTGGTGGCCAGCTTCCCTGCCTTAAACATAAACGATTTCTAGAAAGGGAAGAAGTACCTGAAAGTCATCATGTTTGAATCTCTGAAAATTAGCTGATGCTCGAGTGCCATTGAGTACTGAGAAAAGTAATTTTTGTTGTTGGAAGCTGACACACTGACACCTCCAGTCTCTCACCAATCAACTAGCAACAGGGAAATAAACAGCACCATCAGCAACATACCTGGGAAGAAAATATCTGCCTTGAAGGAATTTTTTAAGTTGTGCCTTGGGGTTTAGCATGCAGAAATTTACAGGCTTCTCTGCTGCATTGTCATCCTTGGTAGGCTTCTGTGTGCAGTCCTCCATAAGCAGCATTTCTAGGCATGGTTCTTCATTAGCTAGAATGGGCAGGTCTCTGCTCCAAGCCTGTGTGGTTGGATGCTGCACTTGCAAACCCAGGCAGAGCTGCTACCAAGGTGTATGATGCTGTTCACAGCTCTTGCCATGCAATTAAGTTGGGAGCTCAACTGGTGCAGGCTGCTGACTGGCACCTATGTGCCATCTTTAATAACTGGCACCCTGCCTGAATGCTCCAGAACTTGATGCCTTTAGTTAGTAGCTGGGACTTCTACTCAGACCTTCTTAGCTGCCATATAAGCAGCTGCCAGATGTCTGTGAAATGTGTGCTTCATTCCTTGAAGAGGAGATGGTATCTCCATGCTTTTTGATCTGTTTGCAGCATTTCTAGTTAATAGCATCAATCTTTTGTGATACTTCGCATTTTATTTCCTATGCAACTTGGATATGCAAGTCACAAAAGCTGCTTAAGAAATTATTCCTTTTTCTCCCTGTTATCTTAATGTTAAAGGAAATATTGGGGGAGGAGGGGGAAAATTCACACCTGTGGTGCATGTTTCCTTCCCTATGGTTAGCAGCTGGTTTGTCCTCTCCCCTCTCTTCCCCCTTTCCTCTTTTTCTTCAGGAGCACTGCCTTGGACATTACATGTACTCAGATTTCATTGATACAGAAGTAAGAGTCCTTGCCTTCCACCCCCCATTATTGCTGCTCAAGCCTTGCAAGAGATGAGTATGAGGCAGCTTTGTACCAAGAGGTAGATGATGGGATTACTTTTTACCCCATCTGTGTCTGTTGAGTAGAACAGCTCCACTTGTGGAGGGGGGATTTATCCCTCAGGTATGGTTAAACCACAGGATGAGCCAAGAGGAAGAAACTGACTCCTGAGAGAGAAGTATCTTGAATTTGTGTATGGTTCTCACTCTAGCGTGTTGCATATAGGCTGGTTTGCCCTGGGCTGCTTGGAGAGCAGGGCTTGCTTTGCAGTGTGCTGAGATGCTGCAGCATCCCTCTGGGGTGGCTCTGCTGGGAAGGGTGGGTTCTGTTGCTGCAGCTGGTGTGTGGGACTTGAAGCTGATGCAGTGCATTTTCTAGACTTGACAACGCCTTGTCACTTGTTTAATAATTTAAATATAATTATGAAATGTCATTTGGGGCCCTTGACTTCTCTTAATTTTTTTTTTTAATTATTTTTTTTTTATAGTGAGTTCTTTTCTTAGTAAATTTTTTAACGCAACTGTTATATGTTGAGTCATGTTAATGTCATGGCTGTGGCATCTAGTGCCACATTGTCAAGCTTCAGGTCATCTGGTGAAGTCAGCAGTGCCATGCACCTAGCAAAACCTGAGTCTCATTTGATAAGACAGGAAAATAAAAGCCTTGTCCCTTGAGCAGAGCTAGAGAAAAGGGCTTTTGTCTGGCAGGAGCAGGCAGATGCTGTGGAGAGCTGCAGCCTACAGCCCAGCTGGTCTGCAACCAAATGCTACTTTCGAAGAGCTATCCAAAATCTGCTGTGCATCCAGATATGAGAGCTCTCCTCTGTTTGTTTACTGTGAGGTGATGTTTGTAGCTGTTCTGTGTTCACCAAAAGCACCCAAGTTATAGGTGGGAGCAACTGTTCATCCAGATTGGTGGTGAAACCCTGTGAGACTGCAACTTACATTCTCTCTGTCAACAGGAGCACATCTGTTGTGTTTGTTCTGGGGGAAGGGGAAGATAAGGTTACATCTGTACATCCCGAATCCATGACTTTTTTTTTACAGAGGCTGACATCCCAGCTGAACACCTCTCTTTTCTGTGTGGAGAGAATAGTTGAATAGTTCAGGCAGACTCCTTGTACCAGCACATGTCTGCAGCCAGTGCTGTGGCTGCCAGTGGGGTGTGAGGATAGCAGGAAGCTGGCTGTCTACAGAGGTATAAAAAACAAAAATAATAAAAAAGAAGAAAAAAAGGCTCATTTTAACGCAAGTGCTGCTTTAAATCTTTTTCTCTATTTAATTATTTGTTTCATTAAAGGTGAGCTCTCTGTGTGAAAGATGCCAATGAGGCAAAAGCCACAAACAATTTCTTCCTTTTGCAATAGACAGGTTCTCAGGGTAAAGTTCTCAGTTTCCTCCCTGAATTGCCCTTCTCTATTCCTGAGTGCAGGGGTGGTTGCTGCTGTCTCAGAATTGAGTGCTACTCTGTGGCTTTCCAGCTCTGAAAGTGGCTGGTGACTGACTGCCAGGATGCATGTGGGAACAGAGGGGGGGTGTGGGGAGGAGAAGGGGGAAAGTTGGTAATGGGAGAATGTGCTTTAAAATGAGAGGGAGCAGCTCAGGTGTAGGTGGAAGTTTTGAGGCCGAACTGCCCCCGGATGGTTCCTGCTGTAGCTGCTGCTCAGAGGCCTTTTCTTTAATTCTCTAGGAAAGTGGAGCTGTTTTCCACAAGACAATTTTTTTCTCAAGTTAAAATAATGTCAGAGCAAGCTAGCTTGGAGCGTTCACTGCAGTAAAGATGTGTGTGACATATGGAAGATTCCTGTAATTCAAGTGGTGGTGGCTTTTGTAATCACTGAGTGGGGAAAAGTCTAAGATCCCTAAAATTGTCTGTTCTCTGAATTCAGTAGCTGTACAGTCTGACCTTGTGGCAATTGTCTGAGGCTTGTCTATTGACTAGAATTCAAACTAATATCACAGACTTGTAAAAATAAGATTAAAAATTTTAATAAAACTAGAGAATAATTTTTAAAATTTAGCATTTATTTGTTTGATATTGAACAATTCTGTTGCAAATGCAAATGCTTTTCTTTCTCATAGCTTGTCTCTTTGCAGCTGAATGTAAAAAGCAGAAAGCACAAATACTGATGACCATTTTGAACATCCTCATCCTAAGGCCCACTTTGTCTCTGGTTTTGGGAAGTTGAATGTGTCTTTCCTCTTTGCTTTTTCTATAGTGGTTTTAGGAAAATTCCCCATTCAGAAGGAAAAAAAATATCAAACCACAAAAAGTCCCCAAAGCCCCCCCAAAAACAAGCAAAAAAACAACCAATAAAAAAAAAACCTAAACCAAACAAAACCAAAACCAAAAAACAACAAAACACCTAATATATCAAGCAGTAATCAAATGGAAGAAGTAAAAAAAAAATAAATTATTTTGTTCCATTAATGCAAATATTGAAGCAGCCCTATTTTAGCATCTCCTAGTCATCAATCACAGTATTTCATGTAAAAATTAGAAAGAGGAAATGTTCTAGCCAGTTTTAGGAAAACATGCAAACAAATATAATTAATTCTCACCATTAGCCTGAATGAAAAGAAGCGTGGAGACTGTGGGCAAAAATTGTACCTAAGAAAGGCATTGCTTTTTTATAAGTTCATCCTATAAAACATGTTTGAGAAGCATTTCTGTCCCATGATCTTTACACTCTTAAGATTTGCCCACCCTGTTTTACTCAGTGTCTTTATTGATGCAGCAGGGTGTTCAACTGATCTTTAGCACCCTTATTATTTCTTTGCATAGTGGGGAATTGTAGTTTATACTTTTATCCTTGCAGGTGTTGGGAGACTGCCCTGGATTTGAAGTCCTAGTGAGTCCTCAGGTATCAAAATCAAAATAAACAAGGCTTTCTAAGATGGTCATGACCTTTTTGCTGAGTCATCTAAGAGTTTGTTTAGTTGTGTTATCATTTACAATAAGTAAATATGGGGCTAAAAATCTGTTTTGCCATTTGTAAAGGCTTTCCTTTAGCTAGATTGCTAGCCCAGCATAGCAACCGTGGTCCTCTGTTTATTGCCTTATTTATAGTAAATATTTTTTTTTCCTCGGTGTCAGTCAGAATTGACTGAAAACTTACTAATTTTGAAAGAAGGCACAGTTAGCACTTGTGAGCATCTTGGAAGAGGTGCTCAAACTTCCAGGGGACTTTGTGAGAGGTGGCTGTGCTCAGTGCTTTCCAGCATCAGGCTTCAAGGCCACAGGTGCTGCTGGAGCTGGGAAATGTCTGTACTCGGGGGTGTGAGCACACCACTTCCCTCAGCGTTTTATACAATATTGACTTGTTTAATTCCTAGTTGAGCTTACAGGAAGCCAAATCTTGAATTTCAGTGTCTGTTTCTGCAGGAGAGAGCCAGATGAAGAGCCAAGATCAATATTGCTTGTAAAAACAGAGCAAATCAAACAGTCCTGAGATTTTTGTGGGATCCTACCCCAGTCAACAAAGACTCCTATATGAAATGGCAGATAATTCCTGATTGTTCTGAAGAGCTTGTTACAATTCATTATACAAATATTTTTGTACAAAACCAGAATTCTTTGTGTGAATGAGATGAGCAGGAATGGTTTCTTGCACTGCAGTTTCTTAGTCTGTCAAAGATGTAGTCTTCTGACAGTGGAAATAAAACCAAGAAGCGATGCAGAATTTTTGGCTATTGGTGAGAATTGCACTGGAGTCTCAAGGAAGTAAATTGCAGGGTTTGGTTTGTGTGCATTTTGACTAGGAAACAAGCAAAGTTATCCTACTCTATATAGCCACTATATATGTTGATAGTGTAACAGATAAAGCAGTAGTTAGTATTGGTTGTAAGGAGCTTGAGCTCTGGGGCCTAGAAGCTCCATAGGGTCTCTGGTCCTAGGTGGAATGTGCCTTGTAAAATAGATACATAAATCATTCAGGAAAGCTATTTTATAGCACGTATGTTAATTGTCTAGCTAGGGGACATGCATGGACTTGTTTTCCTAGGATGTGCTATATTGTTCAGTGCAGTTAAAATAGTCATATGTGGTGTCAGAGTCTGTGTCTGAGTGTGTTTCCTTCTTCTTCTCTGCTTCAGTGAACTTAACCCAATACTGTTGATAAATCCTGCAGGATCTTTCATGCTGCCTAGGTGAAATGTGCTTTCCCATTTTTAGTGGTGTGCTGGAGTATATTTGCTGGGAGGTCCCAGGCTCCTTCAGGACATGACTACCCTCCTTTTATTTCCCATTTTCATGGCAAGTTAATGACAGACTCTTCTGTTGTAGTGTATTCCTCTGAGGGGATTCTTGTTCTAGTTGCAGATCTTTTCAGCTTGTAGTAGTGGCTGGAGGAGGAAGTCATTACACAGGGCTGGTAGATCCTGCTGCTGACTGGCACGGATGCCTGGTGCAGATACTGGAATTGTTCTGAGCGATGCTCTCATGTTGTTGGCATGACAGACAGGCAAGGAGATAAACTTTTTCTTCCCTTTTTATCTTCACAGCACTTCACAGAGTTCCTGGATGAGTTTTCACCTGATGTTCTAGGCCAGCTCTTGAATGATCCCTTCTTGTCTGAGAAGAATGAAATAATGGAGGTGGAACTGTCTCCAGCATCCCCAGCACCTCTCATCCAAGCAGAACACAGTTACTCCCTCTGTGGAGACTCTAGACCCCAGTCTCCCTTGACCCACATCTCCACAGAAGATAACTTTAATGAAGGTACTATACACCAAACTCTTATTCATTTGTTGTGATGATGCAGTAATAAAATGTTTCTGGTGGGATGATGGTGCACTTAAGGGGGGCACATGAATGTTCTTTGCTAATTGCAATGAAATCACAGAAGGGATTTGTTAAGTCTGTGAGCATTGTGAGTAAAGAAACTTGTCCATAGATGGGGAAATTGTGCTCAGGAGATGTTACTGACTTTTCACTGTAAACATTTTGAATTAGAAGCGCCCAGCATAAAGAAAAGGGAGAAGGGCAAGAAATACACTTGTTTCTGTGTGTCTGAATCTGTGGTTGTTATAGGTAAATGGAGTCTGATAAATCAAATGAGGAGTGCCATGAAGTCTGGGTACTGTAGAACATGATATGTAAGGAAAGGGTGAGGTGGGTTTTGTTTGGTTTTCTGGAGAAAAGACAGAGGAGATATCTTATGGCTGTCTGATGAAAGGGTGCAGAGCTGACAAAATTGTACTCCTCTGAGATGCACAGTGATAGCACAAGAGGTACTGGTTGCAAGGTGCAAGAAAGGAAATTCTGGTTAGGGATTAGGAAAATAATTTTCACCATGAGAGTGGGTCAAGTACTTGAACAGTAGTCCAGAGAAGCTGTCAATTTTTCATCTTTAGAGATGTTCAGGGCCCTGAACAACGTGATCTGAATTGGCCAAACTCTGAGTGGGCAAGATGGTCTCCAGAGGCCTCTGAAAACTACATGTTCTAGGCTTATTAAAAACAAAACCCAAAACATTTAAAAATACATTTATTTTTCATTACTGAGTATCTGAAGCTTTCTGGAGTATTTTTTTCAAAGTGAAAACCAGATGATCTTATTCAGGTTTCTAAATGCACATGTAGGAATATAACTTTTTTTTTAAAAGAAAAAAAAAAAGGCAAAGAAAAAAATTGCACCCATCAAGAAGTCACTGGTAATCTCATAAAGACATAATTGCAGTTCTATAGGTTTTGTGGTTGTGGGAAATATTGATGCATAGAAAATTATGAAAACCAACAGTATTTTTAGCAGTTATCTTTAATTCAGAAGTTATAAACATCTGGAGGGGAAAAAGGGGAGATGGAAGCATAATGGGAGAAAAGATCCAACCTGTTTGCTGAGGGTGTGGAGGAAGAGGTCCATGTGTGCCAGCATGATCTCCTGCTGCTGGGAAACTGAATGTGGTTTTAAGGAGTGGCAGGGGCTGAGAAACAAGGTTTTTTGAGGGACTTGTATAATAAGAACATGTGAACAATTTACATTCTCCAAATAACCACCCCAATGGGCTTCTTGGCGAGCTCTTACAGCTCACACCCCCAAGTACACACATTTTACACCTCTTCCATGGTGAGGCTTTGTGATTCTTCAGGACCTTGCCCTGCAGGACCAGGAGTAGAAAGATGCTGGCAAGGAGGCTCATGTGACACCTGCATGCATGTGTACACACATGTTCTGGACATGCCCTCCCAGGCTAGTTGAAGGGCAGGCAAAGACAGGGGACGTGAGAGTGTCACAGTTTAACACTGGCCCGGCAAAACAACAGATTTAAACCAAGTAACAAATTTATATTTTAATCTCTCTCTCCTCACTGATAAAGAAAAGAGAGAGAATAAGGATGAGAGACTTATGGGTTGGAAACTAAACTACACAACTTCAATGAAAACAGTAATGATAAATAGGAAAAAATTACTAAATATATACAAATATACAGGAAAATTGATACCATGTTCCTCCACCCTCTCCCCCAATAACTCTCACGTCACCACTGAGGCTGCAGGGCAGCCCTGGGAAAGTCCAGGCTGGAATCCTGGAGTCGGCAGCAGTCGGGAACAGGAGGCAGGAACACACAGATTCAGGCTGGCAGGGATCAGGACCACAGGCAGAGGGACGGATGGAATCCTCCCAGGATGCCGAAGGAAGCAGGAAGTGAAGCAGGAAGGAAGAAGTGTGAAGTGTTTGACCCTTGTGATCCCTCAAATTTATACCAAGTATGACGTGTATGGGATGGAATACTCTGGTCAATTCTGGCATCTATCTTGTCTGGTCCTCCCCAAAGAGGTTTTCAGGTGGGACCTCCTTAACTCCTTCTGGAAGGCAAAATGTTCCTCAGAGCTGAGCAGTGGCCTTGGGTCTGCATACCAGTCTCTGGCTGTAACTATAAACATGGAGTGTTATCAGTCCTAGAAGCAGACAGTGTCTGAGAAACTTGCTGTTAATTTCAGCAAGTGCAACTACTTAAGAGACTTAACTGAAAGCAAAAGTACAAACCAGAAAATCACCTTTATCCTGGCCCAAACCAGGACAGAGAGGAAGGGGAAACCTCAGGATTTTCTAGTGTCCTTGGGCACATTATCTATCTGGGCATATCATAGTGCTTGGGCACATCACTGTCACACCAGCAGTTACTCTGTGAAGTATGACCTGGAGATGCAAACTCCTTCCAGCAGAAACAGCTTTTCAGGTGCCATGTGTTAGTGAATATTGAGATGCAAGCTGGCTCCCTGTGAGAGCCTTCTTACTTGGTTTGTGTTAATTGTGTAATGTTAATTGGCTCCTTGGGTGCCATTTCTGTACCAGGAGCAGGCAGGAGGATGCCGAGCCCTGCACCCACCTGGACAGCCAAGTGAGTTGTGCACCATGGGCAGAGAGAGGTCACCTCAGAGCATGGGGGACAAAGGGGGGGCTTGTACCACACGGGGCTGGTGTGCTGAAGGGAAAAATGCATCTGCTGCCTGTAAAAATAGCCTTATTTTTAAAACTGACGTTTGCTTCCATGGCAACAGGACTCTTTGTAGGTGGTGGGGAGGCAGGAATGACAACTGTGGATGTATGACCCCTCCTGGGTCTGCCACTGGGCTGACCCTACATCATGTTGCTCGACTGCCTGCCTGCCTTTCTGCCCTTCTCCTTTGATCCATGCCAGCCTGCTGGAGGAGGGAATTGGATTTTGGGAGTTGTCTCCATCTGTTTCAGTGACATTGAACATCTGCACTGGGCACCCTGCGCATTCACAAGCGTGGGGTCCCAGAGTCCCAGTGTGGGGTGGTTGAGAAAAAGGCCCATCTTGTTTGGCAAATGATTTTCAACACAGGTTTAAGCCATTCAGTGTCTATTTCCATCTTTTGTTCTTTTCCCCTACTGAGCCTCTCACAGCATTACTGAAAATGTTATTTAATGCTTCCTTTCAGCCATTACAGTGGAGTGAATGGTCGCTGACTCCAGAGCGATTGTTGCAGGGGAACAATTAGCTTCTGCAATGAGCCATTCTTGTTGGCTACTACCTGGACATTACTGCAATTATGAAGTTGTTGTTTTGTGATGGTTTTTTGGGTGTTTTTTTGTTTTTTGTTTGTTTTTGTTTTTGTTTTTTTTTTAAGTGCTACGTGCCAGAAATGTCAAAGCTATCAATTTTATAAGCCTGGGTTTAATTCTTCCAAAGTCCTGGTAGCATCAAGTTAAGAACACTTATAAGTCTCCATAAGCTCAAAATCCCAACACTGGTTTTCTCTAGTTTTTTGCTCTTCTGACTTCACTATATTGAGGCTGTTTCTCCAGCTTTGTGCAAAAGAACTCTTCTGAATACTCACAGCTTCTTGCTAGTGTGGGGTCTCTGAATCTCTAGCTTATAAAGCATTGACAAGAGTAACTATTTTAAAGCAGATGTGTGCAAGACTTCTGCCATTTAGTTCTTTGGTTTTCCTCTCTGAGAATCTATTCTCTTATTTAATTTTGCATGAAAGTTTTAAGACTAAAGATATTAGAGAGAGACTTACAGGCCCGACTTGTAAACCTGGGGAGGGAGCCAGGCTCTACCATGAAAAAGGTGCCTGTGCCCCGGGTACCAATGAGCCACATCAGTTGTGCTGCTGCCTCTCACATCTCGCTTCTGTTTTCTGGTTGTGAGCCCTGGGGATTTTGAAACAACTGTGAGTAGCTGTGGGGAAGGAAGCACAGTGGGTAGTTGTGAAGTAGAAAACACTTCTTGGGAAGAAGCTGGGAAGAGGAAGCTGAGAATCGGGTTTATGGATAAGGGAGAACTCTTGCTGTGTGTCAGCACCTTGTGGGGCACAGGTGCACTTCTGACAGTCGTAAGCCATTAACAAAAAAACCCCTTTATTTTCTATTAGAGTTTGTACATGTCTGTCTTCATTTTTCCAGTCTCTACAGATTTTTGGAAAGGGAGAGCTGTGGGTCAGACATCCATGAGCAAGGCAAGACCCAAATTTCAGCAGAGGCTATGGTTAGTCTCCTGAGTGACTTGAGATGGGAATATAGGGTCCTTCTCCGCTCTCTGATGCTTCATCTTGTCAGCTGGAGGAACAAACTTTAGGATAGTGGCTGCCCCTCGTTTTTGGTGTGTGAGATACAGGTGAGAACCAAGTGCAAGTAACGCTGAGGGGCTGGTGTGCAGCAGGAATGTAGAGGCAGATCTGTGTGGGGCTCTTCATCCTCTGGGCTCAGCTCAAGTGGTGGAGTGGTTCCCTGTGGGTATCTGGTTTTTCTGTGCATTTTTTACTTTGTGAGCCTGGCAGGGCAGAGGCAGTGGACAGCTGTCTAGTAATTTGTATGATTTCTCTCCTCAAACTGTGAGCAGGTGACTGGGTGCATTCCTTTCCCTTTCCCCTGAGGGCTCTGCTTTTGAGATTAGTCTTGGTCCCCACCTGCCCCTCCTGTTCTTGCTTTCCTGCTCAGGAATGCTTTGAAGTTACTCTTGGATTTGAAGTGGCTTGCCTTGGCTGAAGGTTTGACAGTGATTGCAGAAATGGTATGTTTCTATTTTATGCTTGGCTGTGCCAACCCTGAGGCCGACCCAAGAATATAACTTATATTGTTACAGGGGTTTTTATTGCTGAGGTTATTTTGTCCTGTAATGTGTTTTTAAAACTGAAGTTGTCTTTTTAAACTTTGCCTCCATCTCCCTACATGTTGTGAAAAAGACAAAACCCCAAAAATAAGAAACTCAAGCCAAACAAACAAAACCCTCAAAATCACTGTATATTGTTTTCACTTCTCCAGTGCAAATAGCCTTTCAGCAGTAAATTCAGCCCTCATCTTAGGCAGTGCTTTGCACAGGAAAATGGTTTATTATGAATGGAGCCCGCAGGCAGTAATCAGTGTCATATACTGTCTCTTACTGAAGAGGAACCCGTGGGCTCGAGGTTTAGGGTGGTCTTCATATATTTTATATCTGTATATGTATACATTATATGTAAAAATATATAGTATTTATAAAAACCATGTATATCATATCTTTAATATATGTTGTTAGCGCTTATATATATATATATCTCCTATTTTTATAGTCTATATATGTGTTCATTGTCCTGCTTTTTTTTGTGTCCAAATATTGAATCAGTGAAATGTGAACAATGAAAGTGGTACCTCTTCTGCCCTGACTTTAAAGGAAGTGGAACTGGACAAAGAAATTCACTTGTGTTTTTAAAAGATGCTGTCAAAGCAATACTGGTAATTTTTGCAAGCACATTCCAAAGCAACTTTTTTCCTGTATGGGTTTTTTCTTTTGTTTGTTTGATGGTGTTTTTTTTTATGTGTGCTTGTTTAAGCAGTGGTGAGGAAGCCATTTGGTGGTGATAATGTATTTGAGTGATTTTTGTGTGGAAGGGTAGCTCTCAGTCCTTGTCAGCATCTGTAGTTTTAAAGAATGAGAAGACTTTTGACCTTTTATATGTTCAAGGTCCAAAAATTCATTAGGTCACTCTGATTCAAAACAGTACCTTCGACTTGGGTAGCATTATCTGAAACACATCACTTTTGATTTAGAGGTGGGCATTTTGGTAATTACTTAAGATCAGTGTTAATTATTGACAATATTATTTGCAGTCAGACCTCCTTTAGTTTCCAGTTCCATGTATGAGATCTCTTTATGATCTTTTTCCTTGCTGGAGTAAAGAACCATCTGCTCTCAGAAACCTCTTTCCCCAGGTGTTTGTAGGCTGTGACTAAATTCCCTCTTGATTTCTGCTTGGATAGAGCATAACTGAACTGCACTCGTTTGGGGTTTCCCTGTATGGGATTCTGTACATCGAGTTAGTCTTGCAGTTCCTTTCTAAACAAGGGGGCTTTTGCAATTGCTGTTCAAAACTGTGTAAAACAACCGCAGGAACTAATTTTGCAGAAATAGTTTCCCTAATGATGAGTATTAAGGGAGTGTTCCTCCCACTTCCAGTCCTGCTGTTTCTGAAACCAGTGATCTCATTCTCTTTTAGCTGTGGTGTTGCACTGGGAGTTGATGCTCACTTGGTGATGTGCTGTGAGCATCAAGCTCTTTTAATGTGTGTCAAAGCCTGATTGCTGCCATAATACAGCTAGGCCTTTCCCAACATGCGTGTGAGTTGTGGAAAAAAGAACTCAGAAGGGTGAGAGAGAACTGTCTTATTTGAACACAGTACTTTTGTAAAAATTGAAATGAAAAATCATAATCTTAGACGACATTTAATAGTATCGAATCTTTAGGCTGTAAATCCAAGCGACCACCTCAGTCCGTGCCTCACTCCCATATACACAGAGTGCTATAAAAATATAATTTTTCTCTCCCTATGCAAAATAATTAAAAACATCAAGGTATGTATCCTAGCTGACAGCTATGCTTGTGTGAAGTCTAAGGCTGAAGAAAGGCTGAAACAGAACCTGAAACCCCATGACATCTCCTGGCTGGTTTTATGTGACAAAATTATTCTGACTGAAAACCATCAAATTCTTCACTGGAAAGACGGTGTTGACCCAGGTTGGTTAAGTGTGGGAGGATAAATGTGTCCTTGTTTCTACTTTAGTGTCTTTGACAGTGACACGAATAATCTGTGGGGTTTAGATGGACTCAGGTTCTCAAAGCAGGGATGCAGGTGTGACTGATGACCCTTCTTTGGGAGAAATGCTGCTTCTGCTGTGCCTTGTGATTTTGGTGTATCACTGCTGCTTATCTTTGCTGATTTATTTAATTTTCCCTTCCAGGCACTTTAGAAGGACCCCAATGTCTGGTAGTCAAACAGTATCCTCTTTGTTGAGGCTGTTTCAAGGGCTTCGGTTTCATTATTTGTGGTGGGAGTGTGTGTGTGCTGGGAGGGGGAAATGCCATCTGGAAAATCTGAAACAGAAACTGTTTGTCGATGAATGTGGGCTCTCACCTCATGGAGGAGAAGGGGGGTGGTGGCAGTGCTGTTGGTGTTGAGCATTTCAGGCATGACAAACAGGACTTGTGTCTGCCAGAGGGTGTTATGTGAACCCAGAGCTGGGCACTGGGGACGGTGCGAGCCCAGGGAGAAGACAAAGAAGCAGTCATTCATTCAGAAAGGTCCAACTTGCCTTTGGGAGCCTGGGAAGGCTCAGACTGCAGAGCTGGTGATGCTGAACTTCCCTGCATGTCTAACAGCATGCCCAGAATCCATGCATCAGCAGAGGTCCTATTTTGAGTTTGTGGTGGAGTGTTTCTGCCACCAGAGAGTGAGTGGCCATTTGCCACATCTTCCAGGATGTGTTTTCCCCTCCCAGTTAGCCAGCTCTGAGTTTGCAGCAGGGTTTCTGTGGGGTAGAGTTAGTGAACACTCCTGGTGTGAACAATCCTGCTGCTACCTCTACAGAGGCAGTGACCTCAGAGCTAGGATCCAGGCAAAGACTGACTGAACGCTTGTCCAAAGTACAGCTTTGTAAAGGTGGAGCCTTGGTGCACATTTAAGCACCATCTGAGTCAAAGTGTCCTGTTAGCATGTGGTGAGCTGAGTCTGAGACTGCCTCCTCTAGTACATGGCACATCTGTGCAGAAACCATGTGGGCTGTGCATCCAAGCCCTTGTTCACTATAACATTGCAGGATCTGGCAGGGATCAAAGGGCATCAGTTGAAAGCCTTTTGCTCTAATCTATGACACAGCTGAAGAGGAGGAATATTTAAATACACTTGGCTGTAGAACCTGCCAGTTTACCCTCTCAAGGGATGTCTCTGCTGATGCCTGTTCAAGGCACTTTCACTGGTAGACTGTTGTGGTAGCCTTAAGTTTCCCATTTTTTCCTTTCTCTAGCTGTTTTATCTCTTCTTGGACAGTGAAATTTGAGAAGGCAAGGACTGACTATTCATTCTGCCTATACATATGAGGGTGTCCCTTGATGCTTCTCCAGGTTTTATTTGCAGACCTGTTTCCAGTGACCTGCAGCACATGCATCTTTTTTTTTTTTTCTGTGTGATTAAGATCAGTCATGGTGGTAATGGCGGTATAGATTGTTTTTATTTCCCTTCAGGATTTGGTTCAGTGTTGGTACCCCTCATGTGGGTTTGTTTACCTAGTGGTGCCATCTTCCTTTTTACTACATGGGAGAAAAAGGTGGAAGTCATGGGTTTTTTTCTCTGAATACTTGCATTCTCTCTACTTTGGAGGAGTGAGGGAGAAATACAGAATACATCTCGAATTTAATTTACTTAAAAATACACAGTAACTCACTGATGTAACTTGGTTCTCCATGCAAAAAGTACCTCTGTTAAACTCTTTAATGAACAGCACTGAAATGAGTGAGGGCAGCAAGGGAGATATTTGTAGTCAGTTTGTAAGCTCTGCTTCTTTGTACGTCTATCACGGAGGGTGAAATTTATTCAATGCTGGAGAAGATTTATTTTTTTTTAGGACAGGAGCTGGCCTGTTGGATAAGACTGAAGAATTACTTGGGGTGGGAATAATTTAAAAAGGGAAAGCATATCTTAATGGGAACTCTAATATTAAAAGGCCCTGTACAGATGAAGAATACTTTTGGTATTACTTTTTTACTATTCCTACCCTGCCTTCCAATAATATGTGGAACAAGAGAAGCAAAAACTTTCCATTCTTCAGAGAAATATGAGTAGCCTGGAAAGCTGCATGGGCTGTTGTTTAGAGACTATATTTATTTCTTTTAATACATCTATATATTCATACATCTATATATAAATACAGATTTAATAATTAAAAAAAAAACAACAACAACACAGAAGTAGTGTGTGTATTAATTCTGCCATGTACAGACAGAGCCCTTCTTTGTTGTGTGTTTTTCTTGTATTCCTGAATCACACATACTGGTTACTGCTACAGTTGTGATGAGCAGAGGAGCACTGAAGTCTATTTCTGTTGAAAAGCATCATCAGAATATATGTGGTGAGCAGCATAGAGACTGAGGGCTGACTTGTGTGTGTTGTGTGCCCAAAGCCAAGTATTTGTGCATAACTCAGTCTTCTTAATGGACTTTAAAGATGTTTAACTTGCAAAAGTAGCCACACCTGGAAACTCAATCCATAATGTGTTTTGATAAATTATAACAACAGTGCTAAATCATCTGAAAAATCCAGTTGTCTACAGTTGGCCATTTTAAATTACTAGATATTGTTTGGCCTTAATCTGTCTAGGGCCATGGCTCACATGAATTTTCAGGACTACTGTAGAAATTAGTTCATGTGGGTGAAGCTTTTTGATTGTGCCCTAGGAGGTACTTCATAAACAACTCTGTGAGAACAGAATTTGAATTGATTTGGTAGAGGAAAGGTTAGGCTGTGTATGAGACAATGAAACTAACAAGACTCCCCCTTAGTTAGGGGATCACTATGCATTCTGCATGTTGGGTAAGGCACAGATTATGCTGGGAAATTATTAAAACATTGCTAATTTTAGGTGTATATAACATACAAAAGTACAGGGAATTAAATCTTCATAGGTATTTCTTAATACCTGTGTGCTTTGCAACATTAATGTTCAGTTAACATAGTCTGCATGTTTACATAGATATGTAAAGGGCAGGTGCCAGGATCCAACTCTTTTCAGTTATGTCCAATGGTAGGACAAGGGGCAATGAGTACAAGCTTGAGCACAGGAGGTTCCATTTAATATAAGGAAAAAAGTTTTTGCCGTAAGGGTGACATAGCACAGGAACAAGCTGCCCACAGAGGTTGTGGAGTCTCCTTATCTGTAGGCATTCAAAACCCACTTGGATGTGTTCCTGTGTGACCTCCTGTATGTGACCCTGCCCTGGCAGGGGAGGTTGGACTAGATGATCTTTTGAAGTCCCTTCCAACTTCTGTCTTTCAGTGATTTCTGTGAATTTAACAGTGCTGCTGTCTCGCACATTGAAATGTTAAACTGGGATTTTGCTCACTGCTTTGTAGGCTCCTTACATGACATATTTCATATGCCTAAATGGCTAGCATTTATGGACTTAGAGTAGGTGAAGGGGATTGCTTCTCATCTCATCGTTGCGTGATAAGAGCTCTGAAGTTCATAGGAAGCTTCAGCAAGGATGAAGCAGCTGGTATCATTTGTTCAACTGCTGAGATTTTGAAGCCTGAGAAGAGACATCAGCCAAAGTGGGCATTTTTAGGATATGGTGTTTCCCAGCCATTTGAATAGCTGATTCTCTTGTTCAGGCTTTATTCTCTTTATATCTGCATATCTCTCTTTATATTGCAGCATATTTTTTCTTACCTTAGTAATGCAATTTTGCCCTATTCATACCCACCTAGAATATCATAATCAATAAATTCTTCTCATGCTTTTGTTTTGGACTCCATCTCAGTAGTTCACGCGTATCTCCTGGATTGTGTCAAATACAAGTACAAATACTTCCATTTTTTTACATCAATTTTATACTCTTTCCATAGGATGTCTTGCATGGCTTGGAGAAGAATTTTCCTTCTGCTCTAGTGAGTCCCCTGAGCCAGCATCCATTGCCCTTTCACTTCAGTATTTCTCATGAACCTTCTTGCATGTTCTCATTATTCCATAAAACATCTCATGGTTCTTCATACCCCTCCATAAGAAAGACCATTGACTTGGAGGGTGTGCCATGCCTCTTATTATGACCAGGATTCTGTAGCCTTCTCAGTTTCCCCCTATTTGCCTAAATTTATCTGATTTTGTGCATCATTCTCATTGGTACAAAGTCTGCCATTTTGTTCATCTAGTGTACAGGGCTTGGTAGAGTAGATTGAAGTACTTAGGGACTATTACAAGAATAAACTAAGAATGATTTTAGATAATGTCAACCTGCTGTGGTTAGGAAGAGAAGAAAGGATTATGAGAAATGTTTTTGCAGCTCTTTTAGAGGAGATATCATTGGTGCCCTCGGAAGCTGAAATGTGTCAAAAGAAAATAACTTGTTGCACAATATGAATCATAAAATTATAAATTGGTTTGAGTTGGAAGGGGCCTTAAAAAACATTTAGTTTCAACCTCCCTGTCATGGGCTGTGACACCTCCCACTAGACCAGGTTGCTCAAAGCCCCATCCAGCCTGGCCTTGAACACTTCCAGGGATGGGGCAGCCACAGTTTCTCTGGTTGACCTGTTCCAGTGTCTCACCACTCTCAAAGTAAGGAATTAGCTCATGATAGCGAATGCTTAGCAGGTGCTTGGAAAAAGCATGGGGAGGACACTATAAAGGTGGAACTTGACTTGTGTGTTCTGTCATTTCTTTTCATGGGGTTTTTCATGTGGAATGACAGCTGTCACCATGCATCGTAAAAGGCAACGCCAAGAAAGTTAGATATATTTCTTGAAAGTGTTAAACTGCTGCTTAAAACCATCCGTAATTCTACAAACTGGTTAGACTGGCTATAAAGCATAACTCCAATCAGTTTGTGCAGGTCTAAGTGGTGATGACAGGGTTGTCAGGTTAATCAGCAAAGTCAGGTTCCAGAGGAGTAAAATGACTGTCTGAAGGTCAGCATATCTTGCTGCCTTACAGCAGCTGAACCCTTGTGATGAGCCTGGGGATTAGAGGTGATAAACATCACAAAGTGTTGCCTTAAAGGACATGCCCTGTTTCCTTGAGAAGCCACAGCTAGATTTCTCTTCTACTTGCAAGATGATACAAATCTCAGAAAGTTCAAGGCAAATTACTTGGTTCACTGACTGCCCTCATATGTATGTTGCCTTCCCTCCCAAAGGGAGCCTAAAGTAGATTATGGATGGTAGAGCTGTCACTGTGTATCTTGACCCAGAGGTGAGAGAGGCAGCAGGCAGAGAGAGGCTGTGCACAGCATGATGTGGGAGAGATTTTGGCAGAAGTTACCAAAACAAGCATTTGAAAGTTGAATTTGCCAAGAGATTCTGGATTTCCAGGCAAAGCCAACACTTTAAAGCTCTTATCTGAATGATCCACACACAGCTAGCTAGATTGAATTCACAGTTCCACTGAATATTTCATTGCAATCAGCAGGGAGGGAGCTGCACTCCTGTGTTTGTGAGTAGAGAGGCTCAGGGAAGGTTGGAAGAGAGCAATGTCCTCTCTTCTAAGTTAATAGACCTCTTTTTTCTTTTTTCTTTTTTTTTTTTTTTTTTTTTTTTCATAAATACTTCTGTTGTTATATTTCTGCATTTTGCAGAAAGCTTTGAGAGTGAGCCCTCCAGAAATTTAAATACCATGCTTAGCCCTTGCTGTACAGTTGCTTCTTTTGGCAGAGCTGGGTTTACTGTTCTTGAGCTTCTGATTACAGGATATATATTTTTCATTTTTAATTCCTTGGTGTGTCTTTACCTAAATTACCTCCTTCCTTGCCAGCAGTGGAGGTTATGTACCACAAAAGTGGAGGTTATGTCCCACCACAAAGCAATTGCTAGCACTGGAGATGTGCATCTCCCTTCTTCCTCTGCTCTGCTTCTGCCCAGTGCCTGTGTGCTGGATGCCTGGGTGGTTTTAATAGCAAGGGCTGGGGTCCTAAGCTTGTTCTTGCTTTTGTTACCTGTTTGCAGCTGAACTCTGTTGACATCTCACCAGCTTGCTACCTTCAGATGTGTAAGGGTCTTGTATCAGCCTTGCAGAGTGCTGATGGCCAAGCCACAGCCCTGTGGGTGCCTCTCACAGTGCTGATAAAGCATGGGGTTAATTCAGAGCTCTATTGCTGTTTACTGTAGCCACACTGTGTACGTGCTGGCTCTCTGCTTTAATTCATATATGCAGTAAATTCTCTGTATAATGGAAGGAGAAAGCTTTTAAAGAAAGATCAGCACTCTTTTATGTTTCTTTGGCCTCGGATTCCAACTGCTTTATTTATGAAGTTGTGTCAGAGTACTGTGTTGTATGCTGTTCAGATGCAGTACAGCTGGTGTTGGATACTCTCCTGTGAGAGAAAAGAACTTATGACTGAACTGTAATAATAGGGGTGGGTAATTATTTTTTTAGGCAGAATTACAACTGCCAAAAATGCATTTGATTTTTTTTTTCATTATTTTAAAGTGGGTTTTAAATAGTCTCGTGGCATTATTTTAAATATTGAGTCCTTCCAAGTTCTCAAGCCTCCATCACATGTTAGACCTGAGAGAATAAGCTAAACAGGTTGCCTCATGAATGGAAATGGGGAGCTAACAATTTACCATGTCCAGTTCTTGACAGTACAAGGCAAACTTTTCAGCTTTGGCCAGTGAAAAGTTTCATGGCTTTCTACTGATGGTGGGCTTGCAGTGGGTGGGGCTGGGGGATACTTCTGCCAGTTTGTGATGCACATTTCATTACTACCATTCAAAATCCACATCCTATGCTGTGACTTCCAGAGTCTCTGGGAAGGAAATGAGCATGTTCATCGTAGCACTTTGTACTCCTATGAAATCAAAGCCTTAATCCTCTTTTAATACTTACTAAACGAATCCTCGAGGTAAAAATTTTGAAGTTGTGAGTGTGAAAAATCCTGTGTTCTTAAAAATATGATATAAACTCTGGCTATTTGATGACTGCAAGCTGTAGAAGGAGCTGGAGTCTGTCTAAACACTCTTTCTACAGGGAGGAATAAAACAGTCAGTGGGAATTAGCATTTGTAGGACATGGCTCCCTGGCTGCTTTACTCAGTGGCTTGTTTAGTCGTGTTCTGCTATGTTTTAGCAGCTTTCAGCAATGTACAGTGATTAGTGCTCTGTGTCTTTCCTTGCTGCTCCTCTCTGTATCCTGGGGCTAGGATTAGGTTACAGCCCTGAAATGGCATGGCTGTCTGCATTGACTGAGAGCTGAATAGCAAGGGCAGAGTTTTGTTGATGGATTGAAATGCCTTCTGTGTTTGTTTCCCTTCTCTAAAGGAGGGATGACATTATTTTCATTTGTAGTGTTTCTGTCTCCGACCTAAACATGTGGTGTCCAATTTCCTTCCCTGGCAGGTGACCTGGAAAATGAGGAATGGTGTCTGGGTACCGAGCTGACTGCAGCAGCAATAAAGACTGAGCCAGTGTTGTGTGAGACATCAGGCCTTGCTCCCTCAGTGAGTCTCACTGTCACAGCCACATCACTGGAGGGAGAACAAGCTGAGCTACAGACGGATGCCCTGGTACATGAAGATTTTCTGTTTTCCTCTCTGTGCAATTAGCTACAGATTTCCTAAGACTTCATACCACTGTACTCTCCCTGGCTCACCAGAGTCTCCAGCCAGTGGAGGAGGAAGCATGACTGTTCTCAGTCCCCAGGGCACAATGTCAGACCAGGCTGGGTGGAGTTAGTATATGCTGAAAATAAATGCTTCCACTTGGATGGGGATACGAAATATGTGAAACAGAAATTAATTTATGAGAAAATGATGAAAATTAAATACAAATTTTCCATAATCCTCTGCTAGTCTGAAGGTGCTGTCCCTCGTACATCGTCCTGCTGTGGCTTGGGATGCTGTAATTTGGCAAGAGCATATTGTGACTAGCTGGTGTCTCACTAGTGTTGCACAGATTAGTTACATAGGCTATTGAGAGAGATTTTGACTGCAATGAGCATACTGATGCTCAAGGCTGACTTCCTGAAGCCTGGGACTGTAGCATATTTGCAGACTCTGAGCAACAGCTTGGCAGCCTGGTGCCTCTGCCATGTTAACATGGCAAGCCAGATGTCTTCCAGACATCTTCCTCCTTGGGTCTGATAGCGTGGTGCTCAGTGAAGAGCACGTGCTCTTGCCCCCAGATGACAACAGTATTGAACTCTCCTCCACTTCCAGGGATGGTTCTGTCTCTGCTCAAACAGGCTGTGCGGTCCGGCAAATCCTAGCATTAGCTCTGTTGCTAAGAGAAGTAATTTGAGTGGGTTGCACACTAGCTTTCAGTCTGAAATGTCATCTCTGAGGCATAATCCTTTATTTAGCTAAATATAGTAGTAAGAAAAGCCACAGTGGGAGTAGTCAGGGCAGAATTTTCTCTAGCCTGGTTTAGAAAACCGTGTGAAACAGTTAAAGCTTTGCCTGTAGCAGGGCAGGAGGAGAGGGAACATCTCCATTTATGGAGAAGTCATCCTTGCATCCGTCTCTAAGATTTTTAAGATGTGTGCTTTAGGTTTTCATAATGTTAATTTATCTTTTCTAGATGAAACCGCTGAGCCAGAAAGTTCTTCCAGAGATTAAACTGGAGCCCCACGAAGTGGATCAGTTCCTTAACCTGTCTTCTAAGGAAGGTCTGTTAATTACCAACCCAAAATGCAGGGGGAGACAACCATAATGGACACTTTACCCTGATTAAATATTTGGATTCCTTGTTCACCATGTTAATCTATTTAGGCTGAAGCTGTTGCCTTCTAGGGATTTAACTCAGGCTGTTGAGGATCCAGCCTCTCTTTGACCCAGTTACGTGCTTGCTTTTTTTTTTTCCTTGCTCATCACAAAGAAAATGAATCCTTCTTGTCTGTATAAAATAATGTAAATGATTTTACAGTTGCAGGAGGGAGCTTAAATTCTTAAATACAGGATTATTTAGGCTGGAAGTGAAATCAATTGGAAGTGACTTAATTAAGTTATAGAAAACATGAAGAGCATAAGTGGAAACTTTACCATTTTAACTTCTGACACAAAAACAAGAATGTGAGTTTATATGAAATTTAAAGTTAGGTGGATCTCTTTGTATTAGTTTTAGCATATTAGTTTTAATAGTTTTTAAGAATGACCAGGACTACTTTCACTAATCTATAAATTAGGAAGGAGAATGATCCCTGCCCTGAAAGTTAAACACAGTTTTGTGACATGTAATCTGTCAACTCAAGGAAAGTTTGCAAGAGTCAAATATTTGGGCTGAAATTGGAGCACATAACTGCACCTCGATTAGGAATACTTGATATACTGTTAATGAATTCATTTATGTAGGTGGTTAGAATTGCACTAGGGATAGAAGCAAGTGATGCAGCAGGTGGAAAAAGGGAAGCTACTTCTCAACACAGGGTGTAGATTCCATTCCTCAGACTGTGAGCTTAAGGGCCTTGCTGTTTTTCATGTGTGTGTCTTCTTCTGGCAACTACTAGAGTTAAGATGCTAGATGAGAAGAGGCCATGCATAATAGCTTTTTTTTGGTACTATTTTTCTTCTTTCCTCCCCCATCACCCATTTGATCTTTGAAACTCAAATTTGCAAAATAGAAGTGGAAGGTTGCAAATTCAGCCCCGTGTCTTTCTACTCACAATTTTCATTGCTGTAAATTTATCTCAGAGAAAAAAATGACTTGGTTCTGGCTGTTCTGAACATCTGCTAAATTGTCCATGTAAAATGAATGTAGGTGAGACATTGTCCTGTTTCTCTTGGTCCAGACCCATTTGTTCATAAGCATCACTTCACTATCCATATCCACCACAGGTTCCCTTGGCTACAAAGGCTGTTTGGCCCAGTAGAGGTTGGCTTATGGCCCTGGATAGTACAGTGTGAGAGAGGTTCCTCTGCTGTTCCTGGTCAGTCAGTACATTAAAGCTTTTGCTGTTGTTAGGTTGTCACTTCCTTCCAGCTGGAGGACCAAATGAAGCCTTTAGGGGGCAGATTATTTCTCTCCTCCCTATCACGTAACACCTTGGATGTGATCCCTTCTCTTGAAAAATACTGGTGGTTTGTTTCATCCACAGCAACATTAGGAAAGGCTATTAGTTTTGGAGAGAAAGTGCACTGAGAAAGTCTCAGAGCCTCTCTGTACTTGTACTGGATTTGTACTGCAGATTTACACTTAAGCCTCAAAGAAGAGGCTGAAATGTAGGTAGAAATAATTGGAGCATGTGTGCAGAGCTTTGTTTTGTCTCTTGAACCTAAAGATAGCTGCTGCTCTTCATTCCTCCTTTGGAGACCTGCGTGCTCTGAAAATCTTTTTAAGTTGCCACTTTTGCTTGACTGATCTTGGAAGCGGGGGAGGGTAGTGATGGTGGTGGCTCCAGTGGAACTTTAAATGAGCACCTCAAAACCTTGTGTTATATGTCTCGATTCCCATTTAGCAGTGGATCCCCTGCATTTGCCTCCAACCCCTCCCAGCAGCCATGGCAGTGACTCTGAGGGAGGGCAGAGCCCAGCCCGATCGCTCCCTCCTTCAAGCCCAATCCAGCTGCAGGCCTCGTCCAAGGTGACATCACGTGCAGCTTCAGCACTCTCCAATTCCCCTCTCCTGACTGCACCACATGTAAGTTGGGCTGGCTTTTTCCAGCATTTGTCTGTTTATTTGTCTGTCTTTTTTTTTTTTTTTTTTTTTTTTTTTAATTACAGGTTTTGCCGTGGATTTGCTAAGACTGTTGGTCTTCAGATGAACCTATCTCTGGTCAAAACTGCAGATCCAGTAGTTCTTGCTCACTGGTCTGCTCTGTTCCCACAGAGTACAGCTTGTGCCTCTCCTCTAAGTTTAGACAGGATTCAACAGTGTTATTAGGTTTCTCCCACTATGGATTATGTTCTGCATTAGGGCCCAGCCCTGCTGGGTTAACTTGTCCCTGGTAGATCTGCATCTGTCATTTTGTCAAAAGCCAGTGGTGATCTTTAGGGAGGGATCTGCAGTAGCATTTCTCCTCCGTCTCTTCTCCTGTTTGAGCCAAGGGAAGTTTTACTGTTGGCATCAGTGCAGAGCTGGGCTGAGATCAATTCTTTTGAAGGAATCCTGTCCCAAAGGTTCAGTATCTGAATTGAAGCTATCTGAAGGGTTTTCCCCTTCCATGCATTCCCAATTGCAAGAAACTGTTGTGTTAGTAGGCAGAGTCCTCTCTGATGTGGGAGAGCTGCTGCATCTCTTCCTTAACACCCCTTTATCTAGGGCTGTGTAAGCTTACTGTTAATTCATTTCTATGACACTTGCAGAAGTTACAGGGGACTGGCCCGCTGATCCTGACAGAGGAGGAGAAGAGAACACTGATAGCAGAGGGGTACCCAATCCCTACCAAACTGCCCCTGACAAAAGCAGAAGAGAAGGTGCTGAAGAAAATTCGCAGGAAAATAAAGAACAAGGTAAATGTTAGTTAGCTTTGCTGAGGAGTCCCTACTCATCTTTCATATAAAAAAATGCTGCAGCAGCTCTGCAGTAATGGTCTGTGTACTGTTGAATGCTGTAAGATGTCTTTAAACAAAGTGTTGTTCTTTGTTCCTAAACACCTCCATCACATTGTCTGTCACTGTGACAGTGTGCCTCTGTTTAGGTATTTACCTGAACACATGAACAATAGAGTATTTAGCAAGAAAGGTATCAAGTTGCTGTTGCTTGACTTCACTTTAAGAACAGTACAATCCTATCCTTATGGTATGCAAAGACCTCTGTATTCTTTCTGTGGTTATGAAGGTGTTCTTTCCACTGTTTCATGTTTTAAAATCTGACTGTGTATTTCAGTGCCCTAGTCTTTTGGTCACTGAATTCTATGACCTTTAAATGAATGATTGGTACCAAGGCTGTGAAATGGCTTACAGGTATTTTCTTTTCTCCAGCACAGAGAAGAGCTAGTGACAGGAAGGAAAGCATTTTATTTCAGATCCAACAAGCTCACTTGGTCTAGAGGATATTAGCACATCTTTGAAGATTAACACATTCTGTTGTTGGTTTTGCAGATAGAGGTGCAAATTTGTCCACAATGAATTAAAATTTGGTCTTGTAATATACTTTCTTCAAAAGTTTTGGAAGTGACCTTGTGTGTTTTATGTACTAGTTTCATATAATAAGTGTTATTTATATTGGAGGGAATGTCTGGAGGTCCTTCATTCCAATTCCTTTCTTTGAAAGCAGGGTCATCTTAGACCAAATTGCTTAGGGATTTGTCCACTCATGTTTCACTGTCTCAAAGGTTAACAAGTCCCCAGCATCTCTGGGTGATCTGTTCCCAGATGAGCCCACTCTTGTGGTAAAAACAAATTAGAATTCTAATGTCCATTGTTGCAACTTGCATTTGATGCCTCTTGCCATTTTACTGTATGCCTCTGAGAAGACTCAGTGATAATCATCTTTGCTACATGAGGTAGTTGATGACAGCAATAGGATTCCCTCCTTGGCCTTAAATCTGAACAAATACAGCTTCTCCACCTCTCCTGATACACCATTTGCTCCATCATACCTATTCTAGGAGTGACCCTTCTCTAGGCTGCTTCTGTACATCCAAAGTATTTCTTTCAGAGCCACAATCTGTACACTGCACTCAGAACTGTGATCTTACAGGCACAGAATAGAGGGGAAGAACCACTTCTCTCGACCTGCTAGCTACAGTCTTGTTAACACAGACCTGGGCATCTTTGCTATGGGGCTGTATTACTAACTTATGTTTGACTTGTTCATCTGGACATGCAAGATTTTTTTCTACAAAGCTACTTTTAAGCACATACAAGGGGTTTTTCCTCTCTCAGATGCAGGGCATGGTCTGGGGACCATCTTTTAGTATTTTTCATAGGATGCTCTCTTCAGATTAATGTGATGTGCTTTTTAAGGTTAGTTCTATAAGACCAAGGAACGATCTTTTTTGCTGCTGAGGGGAACAGTTTTGCTTCAGCACGTGGAAACAGACCAAGGCAGTGCTTTGCTTACCAAAATAGAAATGAGAACAGTCTGGAGGCTTGAATCTAATAACATCAAGGCTTTACCAGTTTATTAATTCATTACTGATGTTTTTTTTTTATTTTCCCCCTATGCAAATATTTGCTGTTTTTCTTCTTTTCCCTTAGATCTCTGCCCAGGAAAGTAGAAGGAAAAAGAAAGAATACATGGACAGTCTGGAAAAAAAGTAAGCCAGCCTCCTTCCTGTTTGAAGTGGGCCAATAGCAGTGGCTGCTGGATTGGGGAGGGATCCAGCTGTTGAAGCTGAGACTGCTTTGTGCACAGAGTGCCAGCTGCCATCTCGTGGTTATAACTCAGAAAAGGCCCTTCTTCTGGTTTCTGCTTGTATGTGTGCTGGGGTGCTGCATTCCTCTCTGTGTCTACCTCTAGCACGTTGCTAACATGCCAGCAGAGGCTTTGGTTTAAAGGAAGAAGGTTTAAATAAAGCAAGACCCATCTGTTGCCTCCTCCTCATGCAACACTCAGGACCTAGTGGGGAGGCAGTGTCCAGGGAAAGGTGGATTCAGGGTGGATGTATTCTGTCTTCTGGAGCATATGGTGACAGAAATAGGAAGTGGGTGAGTCAAGACTGCCTGGGAAATTAAGCAGGACTCAGGAAAACAGCATGTGACCCATCAACTTCCTTTAGTGAGAATGAATTTATATCCCAAATTAATCTTTCTTCCAACATTTAAGTAGTCTGGTGTTTCTCTTACACACGTCACCAGATGGATCTGTTAAACCCCTTATACCATCTTTGGTGATATCCTTTTTTACCTATTTCTTTATGAGTGAGTCTTGCTTTCTCAAAGATATTCTTGGGAAATTCCACCACATACATACATACAGAAAATCTATTTCCCTTTCCCTTTTCCCTTCTTGAAGCTATTGTGGATGGTCATGTTTGGCTTTTTAGGAGCGCCATATTTTTACTTGGGCCTGTTTTGTGGCATGTCATATGATGACCCACTGTAATTTATTCCAGGGCAGTGTTAAATGAGCACTCTCTTTGAAATCAATCCTTCTGGCTTATGAATCTCCCTAAACTTTAAATTTGAGGAGCTGATTTCAGAAGCATGGCATTTGCTAAATTGCCTGGCATGTCTCATTCTAGCAATGAAATGCACACATTGAACACCTTTGCAGAAAAAAAGCAAAACTTGCTAACAACATAGACATAACATGTTCTGTGACTTTTAAGCCATCTGTACCATGCACTGATGCACAGAGAATATCTGAAGAAGATCTTTGCTATTGCTATTTCAAGAGGCAAAAAGTAGTTACAGCCCATCCTGAGTGAGCTACACCTGCTGAGATATAGTTGAGCCAAGATGATTAAGTTCTACAGCTAGTAGTATCTTTTGTGATGTTTTTTACACCATGAAGTATGATTAAAGATTAAGACTAAAGTTTGTAGGTGTAACTTTATTAAATGTAGTCAAGAGCATAGGATTGTCTGTAAAAGCGAGTTTAATAAATGATTTTGACATTCCTCTTTATTTCCTTGTTCTGTCTTCAGAGTTGAGACTTGTTCAAATGAAAATAGTGAGCTGCGTAAGAAAGTTGAAGTCCTGGAGAATACTAACAGGTAAGGTTTGAAGGGAATAAAACAAAGATGTAGTGTGACATTGTAGTGAAAATCTGGAAGCCAAGAGATCAATTGAAATGTGAGGAATAGCTGCATCTAATCTGGTTAATGTCAAAGAAAGAAGAGTAAGGCCAGTTATCATGAGTGCAGTGTGATAAAAAGCATAGTGTATTTGATTTTGGGTCTTACACTGTCTCCCTAGCCTGTGGTAGGCTTGGGAAACTTTTTGTGACTCTTCTTTGAGTTCTTCTACAAGGAAATGTGTTACATAACAAACAAACAAAAAAGCTCAACTCTCCAAATTGTCTTTGTTTAGTGAGAAACTGTTTTGACAGGAGACCTTGACCTGGAGCATGACACTTGCAGAAATTACAATGCTGAAGTCCAGGAGTCATTATTAGTTCCCTCTGGGCTATGAGATATCATTGGAATTATTGTGCACCCTTCTAGCCATCTCCCCCAGAATTTCCTTCATTTGGAGGGGAAAATCAACTTTCTGTTTCTTCATTTCTGAAGAAATGGCTGACTCAGTGTTGGCTTCTCAAAGGACACGTGGCAGAAAATGTTCAGTAGCTGAGCTTTTAATCAAATGTTAATGGCAAGTGGAATGTCAGTCCTGGCTTGTGCTCACTGTGTTCTCACAATGGCAAACTCCAACGAGTAGGTACTCTATAAACCCACTGTTCACACCTCGTTCAAAGCATTAGTAGTGATCTTTGAATATTACCACAGAACAGAACATGATGGCAGCACTGAAGTGTGGGAGGGGGATGGGTTTTGAAGATAAGGCCCACAATCATGGAAAATGGCCCTAGAGCTTGTCTGGCAGCCAGTGTATTGCTAATTGAGTGGCATGTGTTGTTTCCAATCTCTAAATTCAATCTCTAATTTCATGGAGCCAGACCCTGTAGCCCTGAAATTTGCTGGAGAGTCTCTCCCACACACTGCTCATGCATAAAGACATCTGCTGCTTGTTTGAAGAGAGCCAAACCATTTCTGTGCCTCTTGTATCTTCCTCTGGGGTTTTATATAAAAGAACCAGGAATTGTTCTGGAGGTGTAGAGTAGGGTTTTCTCTCACAGGTTCTGTTCCAGGAGGTGCTGAAGCCAGCTGCTCTAAGGAAGGGTGCAGCTGTGGATTAATCACTCAGGACAACATGTTGTCAAGCCTGGAGTTCTTCTCCCCACTCCAGCTAAATTTGGCCAGCTTTTTTTATCTTTTTATGTTGCAGATGTGGTCATGAGAACAGCTTTGTTGATGCTGTCTGTTGTTTTAGACAGGACCTTTAGCATCTTCTTTATTATTTGATTATCTTAATTCTCCTGTGCTAAGCACTTTTAAACTATATAGCTAATTGGATCCTGTGTAGTCTTTGTACGTGTGATGAGTTGCTTTTCTTCCCTCTGCAACAGCATTGATACTGATTTGTAATCTCCTGCAGAGAAGTTGATGTTCCTGATCCTCTGCACAGAAATTCTTGTAATTCGTAGTGATGAATTTTTTAAAATTTAGATACAAAGTGTTAAAGCTTCACACTGAAGTACTCAGAAATTTGTAAAAGTTCCTGTTTTCATCAAGCCTGAATTATGTAATATACCACATTATTGGGTTTTATCGATTATTGTGGTTTTTTTCACCTTAACCCCAAAGAGACTCTATTTAGAGTATAATTGTGCAACTATCTCATTAAAAGAATGGTTCCAGGCCAGTGTTTAGTGTACTTTATCCACTTCTTACAGTGTATTCAAAATGTCTGGTTTCCTCATTGGCATTTGCATAGAGCCTTTACGTGGCATCCAGAAACTGTTCAAATATGTCTTTGCAGCATCCTGTACTTCCATCTCCTAAGTACAATCAAGAATTAAAGTTTAAAGCAGTAATTCTCAAAATTATGCAGTGTCAGTTGATTCTTGAGTGCCCAGATATAAATGCTTAGGACTTTATTTCTCCAAGTGCTTAGCACATAGTCACACACATGTATCTTATTTAATATGCCCAAAACAGAGCCTCTGTTGGCTTTAGTTGCAATTTAAAGTGTACAGTGCAGTAAAAAATAATGATGTTGTTGAAGGTCTCATCTAAAAGTAGATCTAGAAACACTAGAGCTGGTCTTTTATTGTGGAAAATTCTAAGAGTGGAAGAAAGATAACAGGAAAGTATGAGCTGTGACTACATATAAAAATGCTTAAGCATTCAGTGTGGATTTGAAGACAAAGTTAGGGTTTTTTTCCATTATTGGAAATTTGCCTATACCTGCTTACTGAAAAGTTTATGTTTATGTATATGCTGATACTCAGTTTCATATTTTTATAGTCTGGCTGGAGGTGAGAGGAACTGAAGGGAAATTTCCAAAGCATACAACTACTGAACAGCAAAGTTTTCTTTCAGTATGTGCAATCAGTATTTTAGACCAGACTATTCTGTCACAAAAACATCTTTTTTACAGATATGTACCTAAGGCTTCAGGGAAACCTTGCTTGCATTTCAAAATCTGTCTCCAAACCACAGAAACACTAGGATTTCTTCTGGTAAAAATGTTCCTATGTTATTCTCAGTAACATGAACAAATTTAGAAGAATCTTCCCTGAGAGCCTGTTTTAGCCTGAAATTCTGGATCCGAAAATATGCCATGTAAAATGTGCAAGTGTGGTCAAAACCTTTGCATCCAGAAGCATCTCCTTTAACATTTATGCATGTTGAAAAGCAAGGCAGGAGGCTGAGGATCAAGATAAAGGGGAGTTTTTCATTCTCATTACTCTGAGTGGGTGACTGCAGCATCTTTGACATCTTTAGTATTAGAACACTAGCATATGTTTCCTCTCTGAATTTATGTGACTCAGTCCCTTAAAAGAAATCCATCCAAGTTTCTTTCTAGACCATTTGTTCAAAATTAAGGAAGCACATTATTACATGCACATCTGTTGTGTCTTGTACCCACAAATGAGCCAGGCTTTCTTTGGTTTGAGTAGCATCTCAATATGGGGCACTGCTATCTTAGAAATCACAGGGTTTGAGAAGAATCTTTCACCAAGAGTTGAAGGGGCTTGTCCCTGTCACTGAGAGGGTTTGATCCCGTCATGTTTTGACACTGGGACTGAAGGCAGAAACTGCAAATGATCTAGGGGTTGAATATGGTCCCCGAGACCAGCATTGTCTGGTTGGGAGCAATCACTGTTTGAGGTTAAAGGCACTACTGAAACATATGGTGATGTGTATGACATACAAAAATTACTTTTGCTTTTCACTTCTCTTGAGTTTGTATTTATAAATATATTGATTATCACTTTTGTTGTGGAAATGGTAGACATAGGATCCAATTAGCGTATGGTTGAGAGTTTCACACATGAATAATGCATGCTAGTAGCTGCTAGAGTTGCTCCCATGTACTAGAAAGTTCCACTCTGACAGGCACCTTAAAGGCCTTTAAAGTTTTTTAATTTCTGATGCTCCTGCTGAAGTTGCTGTTACAACTCTCAGTCATCTAAAGATTGAATTGCATATCAGCCTGAGCTGATAAACGATAGGGTTTATCATTACCAAAGCTGACAGACTTCACTTATTTGGATAACTGTTACTTCATTTGAGGCTGATAAAGTGAATTTCAAGGATCTGGATTTAAATTGCATGAGATATCTTGCACTTCATCTCAGATCACCCTTATAATAGTTGACAAAGCTTCACAGACATGAAGCAACTCCTTGTTTTCAAAGGAGCAGGCCGGTGGGTTTTGTTTTGTTGTGGGTTTTTTTATGCTGAAACATCTTTGATGAAAAATCCCTGGATTTTTTTCTTTAGTTCAAATGAGGAAAAATTGTGGATTTTTTTCTGCTTTGAGGTATTCTGATCTTTCAGAGAAACCCTTGCTTTGGGATTTGCTCTTTTTCTTACAAACAGGAAAGTCAGAGAAGGAATCTGTGTACTGGAAGACATAACAATTTTTCTTCCGCCTTATCAAAATCCGGTTTTGTTCCTCACAAAGTAGATAAATCTTGATCAACAGAAACAATGTTTGGCATCCCCTAGAAGCTGCCTTTTTTGTCTAAATCAATGTTGAATTTTAAACATAAACACTGGATTGAAGAAGCCTCCCAGGTGGCAAGGTCCTGGAGTGACAAGCTTCCTCTCCTTTATCAAATTGTCACTGGAAGCAGAGGGGAAGCCTTGACTTATTCCTTACTTTGATAGTGGAAGGGGCTTTTCTGAAGATGTAGATGTGACTGTGCACACAAAGCCAAGACATCACAGGCTGAGTGATTTTGCTGGCAGTTTGTGGAAGGAAGAGCAGGGGTCTTCAGTCACTTTCCAGCTTTCCTATGAGGTGCTTCTATTTGGCAGGGAAAAGCGTGAAAGCACGTTCACACCTCCTACGGAGGTGGTCCTCTAATTGAATAGCACTGGGAAATGTGTCAGACAGTGAAAATAATCCCTGTGGGTGCAAATCCCTTTATGCACACAGCCTTGGGATTGCATTTTCTCCTGTTAGAACTTATCCATAGACAGTGTGTTTCGCTAAAAGCATTCGTGGCCTTCCTGCTCATATTTAGTGGAAACACCTTTTTTTTTTTTTTTTTTTTTTTTTTTTTTAAACTTAAGTCCTTGTTCTGCAGAGACCTGCTTTTTTTCCCTCTCTTAGTCCACATCATCCCATCATCCCTGCAGCAGTAAAGTAACCATGAAGGCAGCTTTTGCATGGGAAAGATCCTTTGATCTTGGAATCCAGTCTTACACCATTCCTGATGCAAACAGAAAATAAAAAGGTGTGCCCCATTTTAATGGTGGCAAGGTAAATTGCTGTCACCTTTGAAGAAACTTTTTTCTTGGTCTTGCCTCAGCTCTTGTTCTTAAAAGGTTTGACAATGCACCTGTAGTCTGCAAGCTACCACCACTGAGTCCTTGTCTGCCGAAAAGATGTTAATTTTGCTTAAACAGATAAATTACATGGGGAAGACAGACATTTTATATGAAGGTAGTTGGCAAATAAAGTGATAGATGAATCTTCCTCTATGTTTAGGAGACCTCAGCATACCTGCCTAGCTACATTTTCCAAACAGAGAGTGTTTTGGAATCAGCTCTCTGGGCCCACTCTGTCCCTCAGGTTTTTTTAATTGGACACAAAAAGGCAGAGAGCAACAAAAGGAAGAGAATTGCCTCGTCTCTCTCGTTTTCCTCACCATCCATTAGCTATTTTCTCACTGACACCTCTACAGAAAGTGGAACGAATAATCAGCATCTTAAGGGTGCTGCTCCTGCTGCTGCCAGACCCCAAGCTGGGGAGGAGGAGAACATTTTTCTCCTTGCTCTGCAGAGCTGTTCTGTGTTGTGGCCAGTCACTCAGTCCTGAAACAGGGGAAAGATTTAGTCTTCAATAATAGCATGGAAATTGCAGGGTTAAAAAGGCATTGCTGTGTAACATACCTGGTGATGTATAGTGGAAGTACTGTATGTAGCACATTCTGTGCCAGAAAATTAAATATACCATGTACACAAGTCTTTGTGAACCCTATGCCAAGGAGTGGATGTGAGGAGGAACGGGGGAGAAGTGCAGAAGGGAACAGAGAATTGGGATGGTCTAATTTAAGTGATGAACAGTGTTTTCATCTCTTAATTTGCCTGTGGGCTCAAAGAGAGAATATAGGACTGAATTAAACAAACCACTTTCCTTTTTTAAATTCTGTGTTGCAGAATAAACCATGCTCCCAAGACATCCTTCCTTAATAAGTTGAGAAGGATCTGCTGGCCCAGATAAATCTGTTCTTTGAGCATGCCTTGAGCTCATTTCAGAATGCATTCCTGAAGTCCTTGAATTCATTAAACCCTAATTAGCAATGAGCATTGATGATTAAAAAAATCTATAATAATAAGCAGACTAGTGTATATTGAGCTGTGAAGGCACCTCTGGGTCTGTCCTACAATTAGCTTTTAGCCAGTTTGATCTTAAAATAATCCTTCTATTTTCTCTGACATCCTGACCTTGCCTCTTGCTTTACCATTTGACGTCACAGCTTCCAAAGCTGTTGTCTGGAGTTTTGTGAGGGTTACCCTCTGCAATAGGTTGCAAGACTTAGAGCAGAAGTGAAAAGTAAAATTGGAAACAAACGGCAGAATTAAAATGTTGATGCAAAATTGTGCTATACTTTACTGTGTCGATGACAGGCATTTGAGTTGCTATTTGTCTGTAAAAAAAGCTTTAATGAAAACAAAATTAACACATCTGTGAAAACTCTGTATTAATTATTCTCTGGGATATTTTCAGAATTAAGTGACTAGTATCCTGACTGGAGTAACTGATACTAATTCAGAAGAAGAAAAACAGTCAGATAGACAGGAAATTATCATCCTGATCTGAGACTGTTGACTCCAGACAACAACACAAGAACTGGCATTATGGTTGGGACCTCTAAAAGACACAGAGTAGCCACTTGAAGTATCTGTGATTTTTGTCAGCTCCTGAAGGATTTAGCAAATAGCAATGAAGTGCTTTATTTAGGAAAGTAATTTGAGAAATGGAGTCTGTGCTTATGCCTGGCTTTGAGACTTCTTTTAAAGTGATCAAACATGTGGTCTAACCACTATACAGCAAGTTTTCAGAAAAAGGAGGTGTCCATATACCTCTGTCATCAATTAAAACAGTTATAAACTTGCCACTGCACCTTTGTAAATACTGGTGAAACTCCTGCTGGATTCATGGTATAGAACCAGGTTATGTATGCAACCAGTCCCTTGCATATTGAGCAACTTCAGTTCACATGCTTACCAGATTCATTTCTTGTAGAGACAGCAAATAGACAGTTTTTATTTATAAGAGCCTTCTGAAAGCACTGAAGAAGTCATTGTTTGGGAACTGTGGCCTGTCAGCTGAGGGAAAGGCAAATCATCTATTTGAAAGCTCCAGTGTTTCTATATGTAAAAATCTTGTAAAACTAGAAACATTCCTTGCTAGTAACTTCAAGGGAAGGACTTTATCTACCTGTACTTTGTCATAAATGCTGTATTATCACCAGAAGTGGAATTTGAAGCAAAAAGCTGTTTAACCAACAAGCAGATCAATGCATTTGATGCCTGTCTGTTGTCTTTGCTTTCCAGAACACTTCTGCAGCAGTTGCAGAGACTCCAAGCTATGGTTGCTGGGAAGGTGTCCCGTTCCTGTAAGGCAGCCAGCACACAGACAGGGACCTGTCTTATGGTGAGTGTCCCTGAAGCTGGGAATTGTAGGGCAGTAAGAATCTCTTTCCACAAAAGCACATCCCCTGTTCTGCGAAGCCCCCACTTGCAAATTCTCAGCTTGGGAGAATTATCAGCTTCCCTTCAAATTTTGATGCTTAATTTTGAGGTAGGTGAGATTCCTGGCTGATGAAGATTAATGGTTGTGGGAAGCCTTTTAATTCTTGTGGTGACTGGGCCTGTGCTTTTGATTGCATGCTGCAGTGATGAAAAAAGGAGCACTGCTCCTCTGAGTAACATGTTTTATTATTCCCTACAATATTGTAGGTGAGAAATGGTGTCTAGGGTTGTAAAATGAGAACGAGGGTGACCTTTCATGCTTGGTTCTTTTGATACCAGTAAAAATAATTTTGCTCATCCAAAATAAAAATATGACCAAAGCTGTGAATCTACCTCTGTCCTATTTCAGTAATACTCAGGATAAGAAAAGAATTAGAATGAAACTTTTCCTGTTTTCCTCCATACACTCAGCCAGCAAGTTCCCTTTATACTAGTGCTATAAATTGATAGAAATAATTTTCAAGGCCTAAGCTGTTCTCCTTGTCTGCTAGCTTCTCTGTCACTTTGAAGCAAGACTGGAGACAGCACCAGAAATAACCTTGGAAATTCCTGACAGTATCTGTAAACCATACATGGTGGCTGTGTCTGCTTTTCTACTTTGTGAGTAAATAAGACTATGGACCAAAATGGTGTCAGACATTTTAAAAAAAAGTCCAGTTGAAATCTGCCCTTTAAATCACTGAACTGTTATTTTAGATGTGCTTTTGCTAGGATACACTGTATGTAGTTATGAAATGAGGCCTCAGATCTGTTTTGAAGATGTATCAGATCTGATTTGTGTTTGTTAGTTTTGATGTGGGTGTGTTGGCCAAGGACAAGTGCACTTAACTGTTCTGCATCCTCCTTTTGCCAGATGGTGGTGCTATGCTTTGCAGTAGTTTTTGGCAGCTTCTCTCAGAGCTATGGGCCATATTCTTCTGCTACAAAGATGGTGTTGCCCAGGCAGCATTCCTCACCAGAGTCCTACACAGACGCCATTGGTAAGTGACAACTATCTCAGTCTTGCTCCCTGCTTGGTTGTTCTTTGACATTTGTTTTCCACTCCCATCCCTAACCCCTTCTTCAGGCACCTCTTTCTTTTCTGCTCCTAAGCAGGCCATTCCTCGATATACCTATGTATTTCAAAGAATACCTTGGCAAGATGTTCTATTGGCAGAAAACTGCATAGATATGGGCAAAGCCTTTCCCTTCTAGCCTGCTTGGTACTTTACTTGGTTTAAAGCCTTTCTCTTTCCATTTGTGGAACTATATCTAGTGGTCTGTAAAAGATAGCAGGATTTCTATTTGTTATCAAATGCTCATGCTCTTAAAATGCACAGCTGATGTTAGCTGGTGTTTCCTTTACCAGTGTCAACAAAGGGTCCAAGTGGGAAACAGTCAGTATGGCATACTCATAGTTTACCAGCTGCTTAAACCATATATTACCAAAGTGATTGTTTTATTTATCTTGTTTTTTGAATAGTTCAGAGGTTTTTGATCTCTACCATCTTTCCTCAGTCATCAAACTACCAGTAAGTCTCTGTGAATAGAGAAGACTTTTGCAGTTTTAGTTCTTCTCTAACGGTTTCCATTTCTTGAAATGACCAGGACTGTTCTCTCAGTTGCCCATTTCTCATCTCTTTTTGCCTTCTGTCTCTGTATGCAGTGAGGTCAAGGAGTCTGCTAATTTATGAAGAGCCTCACCAACTGGAGGAGTCGTCAAGCCCCATCTCCTTTGCAGATCCCAATGACAGGCAAGCAGACACCTCCAAGTACCCAGCATTGTCCCTGGAAGCCATGCCAGGGGGACAGCAGGATGAAATCATGCAGTTCACAATAGCCAACGAGACAAGGCTGGAGAAATCAGTGCTGCTGGGCCTGCAGCAGCACAGGTGAGTGCAGGGTGGGCTGCTTGCCATACCAGTGTCCAGCATCACTGCCATTTGTGCCTGGAGGCCAGCAATAAGACTAGGGGCTCAGCTATGCTGGATGCTGTGGAGCATGAAGAATTCGGTCTCTATCTGGAGATATTATTATTATTACTGTTATTATCTATTATTATTATTATATTGTTACTATATATTATTATTATTGTTATTCTGGAGAAGGGGTTGCAACAATGTTGCAGTAATTCAGCTACCAAACTCCTTGTTTCTGCAAGAAACCAAACACCTGTAAGCCTGCTAGCTGTGCCTGCTCACTTCTTTAAGCACTTATTTCTCTCTCTTCTAAAGGATTAAGCTTTTACCAGTTAGCTGGAAGTGTGAGGTTGTGACTCACTGGGCTTTCTATGAGGTTAGGGTGTGAAAAGCTGGAGCTTCTTGCAGCAGTGATCTTACTAAAACATTACTGTGGAAAGTTTACAGGACCCTGTCTTAAGAGGCAGACATGCAGAATTATCTGAACTACCTGACAGAGAATTCTTTCATAATACTTTAGAAAAATTATTATTTAGTGTAATTGCAAGTTTTTGGAGTCTCTGAAACGAAAGAAATTGACTGGTTTAAATATGTCTGCAGTTTTCTTTCTACTATACCTCTTCTTGTACTGCCACTGTCCTGTTGGCCCAGGGCTTAGTCTCTGCTATCAAGCAGTGGCAAGAACACCAAAGACCAGAGAGAGGGATTTTGGTTGGAAGCATGCTACTCTGAGGGCTAGGATGAGCCATATCACCCCAAGCATGCCTTCTGAGCTCCTGTGTCAAAGTTCTACCTTTGGAGCCAAAGAGCTGATTAATTGTGTTTTACCATACTCTAACTGATAAGCACCTGGCGAATACTGAGTGCCTTTTTAGCATTATCCAGTTTAAGCTGAATAAGTGTTTTTAAAAATTACTATTAGCATTAACCTTTGGTTTTTTTTTGCTTTTGTTCCCTGCAGAGTCAACTCTGAACTAGAAGGAAATGAAACACTGAAGATAATTGAAATAGATAGAAGAGTCAACGCCACCTCTTAAAAATAAAAAAGGCCTTTTTTCTTGACTTCCCTCTTTCCCATATGTTTTCAACCAAAGTCCCCATGACTCCTGTCATCCTTAGTGAACCAAAGCACAAAAGAGAGGGAGTTCAACTTCTGCATTGACTGGTGAGGCTGTGACTGCAGATGGGATCTCTTCTCTTTGTAACTCCCTTCCTCACTTCGCACACAGTCTCTGTCTTTGCTTTTATTCCTTTCCTGTCTAATACTGGAAGGGCAGGTTTGAATTATAGTGGCAGATGATGCCAGCAGTGTGCCAGTGACTGGTGGGTGGGTGCGGGCATGCACACATCCTAATCTGAGCACAAAGACATTCTGAAGAAGAGTGAAATATGCAAAACCGATGGGAGCATGTGGGGGATAGGTTTCTTGGGAGAAGATAATTGAGAGAAAGAAGATGCAGCATGATGCTACTCAGAACCTAGTGACAGCTCCATGCCTGCTGCACTTGAGCCTTTTGGGGCGACTGAGAAGCAGGTGTGTAGCCTGCTTCTGAAGGGACAAGAAAGGACCCTGACACTGCTGAGTTAACAGCACAGGCAGGAGCAGGGTGGGTGATGATGGTGCTGCATTGTCATCCTCTATGTCTTTCTCTTCTGCCCTTCAGCTTCTTTCTCATTTAGTGGGGTAGGTTTCTCTCTGGGTTGAAAGCAGTCCTGGTAGGTTTTCCTCCTTGCTCCTAGTCTTGTGGAATTTAAGCAAAGATCAGTTGCTGTCTTGTCACACTTGGTGTGGGAGAATTACACTAGTTTAACTAAATCTGTTTAGAAAGCAGGCTTTGTTAAATTTATGCAGTGTTTTGGATGGAAGTCCTTAAGTCTTCTTAAGGCTAATCTGTTTATATTAAATCGGTTCCTTTCCAACAAACTAAATCAATCTAAGGCTTAAACCGGAAGTGCCTCCTGAGAGGACCATATGAATTTAATTTATTGGCTTCTATATGCATTGACAGAATTTCTTATGTAGACCTGGTCAGATTGTCCTGTGTTTTCCTTTCCTTGCCATCTTCCTGTTACTGTTGTAAATAGTATTTATTAGCTTTGCAGTTTTGTTCAGGCAGTCACAATGAAGCAAACTGAGCTTCCCGAACCCTGCAAGTGGTCTGGGCAAACTCTGAAATCAGACACACAAATATCACTGAACACCCATTCTCTCATCCCAAACCTGAATTGTCTAAAAAGAAAGCCACGTGTCTTATATCCCTCCTACCTCCTTTGCCAGAGTTGTGATCTTAGATCAACTGCTCAGATAGGGGAATATGTGTCCCTATTGAGGCACAGTTCAGACCTGGAGGTGGTAGCTATTCTATTAACTGTATGGCAAGACAGCCTCTGACCTGAGGAGTTGAGTATGAAGTAGGTGGGAGATGAGGCAAAACAGGGATGAGATGGGCACATAGGGAGGGGGAGTGGCTGGCCCATGTTCAGTGGAAAAGCCAAGAACAGTATCCAGGCCTGATCCTGGTCCAGGACTCTTCTCCCTGCTTTGTTTCCTCCTTGTCTCCTGTTGCCTTTAAGGGTTCTCCCTCTCTCAGTACCCTGGTCATGCCTTTGCCCAAGCTGTGCCTTTTGTAATTTGTCTTTGCAGTGGCATAGTTGAACCTGTGGCTGGATTAGAGCAGAGTTTTATCTGGTTAATACAGAAGGGTACTCAGACTTCACTGAGGATGGATTTAATATGAAAACCTTAATTCAGCAGGCTAGCATAGCTCCTTTACAGTTTACCAGAGAAGTAAATTTTAAAAAAGTGTAACAAATTTTGAAGCTCCTTTTTTTCTTTCATTTTTTTCCTGATGATAAATAAGGGAAAAACTAACCTAGCCTTACAAGTAATTTTTTACCATGTACAGTAGATATTTCCTGCAACTATTCTATTTTGTAAAATATTGGATTCGTGTTTTATTACAGCAGCTGCCCACCAGCTTCTTTCTTATTCTTCATTCTTCTTAGACTTTGTTCCTTTGGTATCCTATTTTGCCACCCTCAGGCCTCAGTCAAAACTCAGTGAAATGAATGGAAAGAATTGGGTGATTTGCAGGGGGCTGTGGATCAGACCTTACTGTGCCATTTTAATAAGGTGTTTCACATTAGGGACAGTGAAACATCTGCCTGACTCCATGAGCTAGCAATGAGTTTTGGTGTACAGATGTGCTTTCTAGATAATTCCCCATTCTTCTATGTAAGTGCCTTTTATTACTTTACCTTTGGTGGCAATGAGAGGAGAAGTCCTTTTGTAGTCTATTTTCCAAGTGTTCAAAGCAGGTTCACATAGAGCAGGGAGCACAGGATGGTGTCCAGGCAGGTTTTGAATGTCTTTGGAGGGAGACTCCATGACCTCTCTGGGCTGTCTCAAAGTAAAAAAGTTTCCTCATATTAATATGGAACTTCCTGTGTTCAAGTTTGTGCCCATTACCTCTTGTACTTTTCCCTTCACAGTGATCCCACTGGGTCCTCTGTATCATTCCAGTGTCCAGCAACAGCTTTTGTATGATTTTTTTTTTTTTGAATGATTTAAGGCTTCACATAAATAGTGAGCACTGGTGGTTGCCACAAGGGGTGGCTGCATTGCTTAACCACATGAGGTCAGCAAAGTGACAGGTGAAAGCTGGGATTGACCCTTACAGTCAGTGTCATAGGTTAGAAAATTCCTTAAAATGTCTCTTTTTCTTAGGGCAATCATGGTTTTCCACCTCTGAGGGCAACTGAAGGGTTAAGTCTTCTGCAGAAGAGGCCCCAGGTGATTGAACATAACACTGCTCTTACTTACTTACTTACTTACTTATTTTCTCACTCTGCCTCAGATCATGCCTATTACCAGTTAAATGGATCACCTCCCATTGCAGATATAGCTGACCTCACTGTATTAAAACAAAATTTGAATTGTTTCTCAATACTTAAACAATTTTGCAAACCCTAAACACTGCTGCCCTCCCCTCCAAAGCCTACTGCACTTTAGTTTGCTTAATTTGGGTGCATTGGTTCAAATCTGATTGGGAGATAGTCTGATTGGGAGCATTTTGAACTGGCTACAGTCTGGGGCTGGCCTCTGAACTAATTCATCCAAGCCAGTATGGCCATACAAATTTTCGTGTAACTGATAATCTGTTTCTGTAATCTTATTTTGTGTAATGCTTTTAAGTTATTTTTAGGTACTCTTTTGGGGAATCTCTTGATCTAGCACACACATTGCTTGGGGATTTATTGTATTAAATATTACTTCTTTATAATAATGAAAACCTTTGCTTTACTTTGCTATGTTTGTGATAGTTTTTGTTCAGGAGCCTTAATAAGAACAGGTTTCTCTGCTAGACTCTAGGGGCCAAAGCATCTCCTGTCATCACCTACCCACAGGCTGTCACACAACAAGGATCTCACAGTCTCCAGAGGTAGTTTATGGCTGTGTTACTTACCTTGCAGGGGGACAGGAGAGGCAGGAGATGCAATTGCACTGCCAGCCTTGGCATTCCAGGGGTGACTGGTGAAGCACTGCAGAGTGGAGAGGCAGCTGTGTGTGCTCTGTGTTAAGGGCACAGAGAAGGTGTAGTAAGTGCTTTTAATTAGTTCAGCTATGATACTTGAGGACTTAGCCTTCTGCCAGCATACGTTTTCCAGTGAGCTGGTGCTGTAGAATAATCTGCACACATGGACATGGTAGGCAATGGCCTTATGTGCTACTTAATTTCCATTTCCCTTAGAGTACTTAAGTGATCCTTAGAGTCTTCAGCTGTAACTTTATGCTGCTTGTCAGCACAATTTTATACACAGTAGTAAACTTACCTTTTGGCCTAGAGCTTTAAAGCATGTCTAGGTCTGTCAGGTCTTTGCTTCTAGGGAGGTAAGCTTTGAAGGAATGTAGGGCATTATTTTTTTTATCTGTGTATATTTAAAGAGTATCAAGCAGAGGGCATGTGACAGCTCTAACCTTGTTACCAGTGTGTAGATAATGTTGTTTTTTTCCCCAGGCTATTTATAGTTCTTTGCTTCATTTCTCGTATTTCATCTCTACCATTCAATATTTTTCAGCACAACAGACTAATAATGGATTAGGCTGAGATTCTTAGGCCAGATCCCAGCAGATACAATGCAGCATGCTTCTCACTTACTGCTTTTGGAGGCTGCAGGGCTGATTTATACTGGCAAGGGATTTCTTCCATATTTCTTGTGTAACAATTATCTCAATGTATTCTTGATTTTTCTAATGTAGAGCTGAAAAACAATCTGAAAACTTTTCTTATTTGTCGTGTTTGTTTGGTTTGGTTTTTTTCCCCACACTGAAGAAACCAACCACTTCTCTACTCTCATTGTTCCAAAGTATCAGTGGTGAATTCTGTCTAGACACATTTAGAATGTAGGTCAAGTAAATGAATTATACTAATTGCTACATTGGGAAGGATTTCCACTGAGTATTTGGGCTCTAGATTCTAGCTAATGCCAAGAGGCCATTGTACAGAACCCATGCAGCTAAGAACAGAAGCACACAGAGTATTTTTATACTCTTGGCGGCTAAAATATTTCTTTCTCAAATTACTAATTAGAAAGGGAACATTTTGTATTTTGAAGGTGAAATGGTAGGTCAGTACTTTGTAACTACAAAAGTTGTACTAGCCTATATAGGTAGTGTAGTGCTACGATGCCTTGCTGCTTTGCACTATTAGTTTTAGAGGTAAACAACTTTGGGGGCTGCAGAGATTAATGAACTGGTGTATGTGTTAAGGTCTCTACAAATAAAATGTGAGGATTCAATCAGTGGGCCAGGAAACTGTAGCTTTCTCGTGGCCAGAGACAGAGGTTTTTCAGGGATATGTTGAGGGTGTGACCCCAGTTAGTACCACATTACTTAGCTGATCAGCACCTATGGGAGACTCCAGGGTTAAGAGGGAAATTGCCATTTGTTTTTGTGATTTCTGTGGCAAGCCTTTTTCTGCTTTACCAGGGTATATATATGAACTGAGTTCCTATGTAGCAAAGAGTGCATCTTGCAGGAAACTCTCAGTTGTGATGCTGGAGTTTGGATATTCTGTATTACTAGTAGTCTCTGTCATAAAGCCCATCTCCATACTCTTCTTCCAAGAGTTCAAACTGAATAGGTGAGAACAAAACATGGGAAAGGTGGATTTCTAGATCTATTTTACAGAAAAGAGTAAAGAAGTGGCAAATGAAGGGGGACTTATGACATCACAGTGAAACCACCTAGTTTTTTTATTCCATAAATCAGCAATGATAGCCTTTTTCATTACTCTCCCCCTTTGTTTTAGCTTTACTCCTCCCCTTGCTCTTTAACACTATGCAGTCCTGTTTATGCATATCCAACCTTCCTGGTATATACCATTTCCCCCTCCAACCAGCAGGTAAAAATCTTTCTGAACTTTAGCAGCCCATAATTAAAGGAGTGGAAGAGAGGGAGGGAGAAGCAGAGGCAGGTATTCAATTTATTTTAATAGAACTTTGCTCATATCTGACTTTGCCATATCAGATTTAAACTCAATGGTGCTGATGTAACTGTGTCTTGCTCTCCTAATTTGTACAGTTAGCATGAATGAGTGTGAGCATGTATGCATCTGTGCATGTGTGCATGGTGAGCAATTAAACAAAACAAAACAAAACCCAAAACACAGTTTGTTTTTTGGTTTGGTTTTTTTTTTTTGATGTTGTAAGCCTTGCTAAATACAAGCATCTACCTGTACACACAGGGCACATTCCACTTGGTGCAACAGAAAGTTCAGAAACCTGTTCACATTCCACATCACCGAGCACTTGTAAAAGTTGTGTGAGTTGCTGGCTGAAATTTGTCCTATTCACAACTGTCAGCTGAAGGTTGTTGCACTGTGTCATTTTGTGTTGTAGACTGTCTGTAGGACAGTGGCCTTTCTGTAGGACAGCTCCAGCTTGGTGCAAAAAAAATATTACTTTAGATTTTACTGTATATTCCAGTCTTGGTTTTGTGTTGCAGAATTATGGCTTTGAATGTCTTGTGGTTTTTTTGTTTGGTTGTTTTTTTTTTTTTAAATGGTGTAAATTAGCCTTAAAAAAGTGGCCCCTGAGAGCTGACAGCTCTTGGAACACAATTCATTGAACTGGTATTCTGGGAGAGGACCTAAAGATCCCTCTCTCATGGGCTCCAAAGCCCTAACTTCCCTATGGCTGCAATAAGACGCCAGGGGTGGGGAGCAGTTTGCTCTTGGAGGGCCATGTACATCAATCACAGTTTACCTGATAGGTTTCCTGAGGCTTGCTGAGCCTTCCAAAGGTTGGTTACCTGGTGTTGCCCTCTTGAATACATATACAGAGGGCCAAAGCCACTGCCTTGGGCCATGCAAAACAATACCTTGTGACTGTGAGTCACTCTGCATGTGACACCCCCGAGGCATTTAAGCTGATCTTTTCCCTCTCTGTTCCAATGCGTACAGTATGGGCTCCTGCAAACGTTTTAAACAATCTAAGTTGAAAGAGACAGTGATTCTAGTGCAAGAGCACACCCCCTTAAACTCCTTGGTAAACTCCATTGGAGGCTCTTCTCACTGCAGATACCTCTCTTCTTTTGCCATAAGTCTGTCTGACTCTGCGTATGTGTGTTCAGTGGCCTCTCTATTTTTGTACAAGTGCTGTCATCTGGATACAGTCCCACCTGATTGTTCACACTGTAAACATGTCTGTTGGGTGGAAAGAAATTGCTGGTTTTCCTTTTTAAGTTGTCTCTTTGGTTCTATGGGAGAACAGACTACCTGCTTTTGTAGCCTAAACATGTATGTAGCTAAGTATATTATGCTTTACATTTCCTGCAAATAAATATTTTCTTTAGAAAAAGCAAGTACAACTTGTTTGCTTTCCTAATGGCTGGAAAAGATCTGGTCCCTTTGGCTTTCCCAGCTTCATCACTAAAAGCAACGTGTCCATCTGCAACATGACAAGCCCCTGGTAATTTAGCATGGAGTGATACATGGAGAAGGTTGAAAGCAAGGCTGTGGGTCTTTACTGAAGCTGGCTGCCCTTTCCTTTTTTTGAGATTTGCAAAGAATTAGATTCATCAATAATGGGTGGAAATTTGGTGAAGACTGATGGCATTAAGTAATGGTAATGGCACTGGAGTGCACCTGTGATAGAACCCCATTAATATTAAATTCTCTCTAAATAAAAGTAAGGTCCAAGAAAGCTGATGCTGATGGGGGTACTTGCTTCAGTCTAGCTGTACCAGTCTACTAGAATGTGCTGGCCCAAAGAGCTCCCTGGCAGGTAAGGCCTTTCCCTGCACTGACTTTACACTGGGAAAATAATTGCTTAAAGTGAACTTAAAGATCTCTTTTCGCTTTGGCTTTCTGGGGTTTGGTTCCTCTGCTAGCTTAGGCTCCTTCCTTTACCCCAATTCCTGAGATAGCACAGGAGCTTTCTCCAGCAATTCAAGAGCTGCTTTGCCTCTGTGAGCAGTCCAGATTATACCCTGCAGCCCAGAAGCAGCAGCCAGCCAGGGTTGAGCTTTTGCTACTTTGAGTAGGCATGGAAAAAGAAAACACCTCATTTCTTTCAGTCTGGGGACTCTGTGGCTTTGCTGGCCATCCAGGGAACACGATGATAGATGGCCCAATGTGGAAATCATCCTCCAACAGAGCTGGCTTCACAAATGGTAGTCAGTTTTATTATGCCCATTTTCTACTGGGAAAGGGGCCTGGTATTATATGAGTACCAGGCATCCACATAATAGCAACCAAGAGTTTATCCTCCACAAAAAATACCTGCGGTGGAAGCAATAGTTCCAGCTTTACTGAGCTAAAAAGAGGAGCATGGCTGACAGCTTTTTTGCCTCCTTTTCAAGGCCTCTTTAAGAAGGCTGCTTTAGAATTTGGGGAAGATAGTGTACTGTGAAAATTGGAACACCCTGGCCTGAGCTAAATTTGTGGCTGATGTGGATTTTCAGAAATGCCTTGTTTTGGGGCTAAAGAGGTTAAAGTGGCAAAGGAAATTGGCAATAAAGAAAAAAACCAAAATAAAACCTCTTGCCTCCTTAGCTCTACCCTGGTGCTTTTCAGCCTGGGATTGCCTTTGCTGCCCAACACCATTTAGTATCACATGAAAAGGAAGTCAGAACGAAAGGCTTAGAACTTTCCCTTATCCAGTCTTTTTTGGTTCATCTCACTGCATGCTCAGCCTCCGTGCAGTGCTGTTCCAGAACAGCTCTCCCAGGTGGAGCTCAGTTCCAGCACCAGAACCTACTCACTAACCCCACCTCCATCACAGCAGATGATGAAGCAACTCTCTCTCACAAAATTCTGTTTGGGTACCTAAATGAAGGAGGTCTGTAGTGCTTGCTTTTGAAAGGTAAGGGGAGAAGGCTTTACTTTGCCCTTGAAGTTCTGCGTCCTGCTCCTTTGCTCTCAATCGTTTCAGAGGTTATTGCTGTTGCTGTTTATCTCCTGCTGCTGCTGGGTGCCACTTGCTTTCTGAGTGGTCAATTTCACTTGCCAGAACTATTGATCCAAGGCACTCGTTAGCAGCATCAAGCCATACATAACATTTTTAGAGGAAAATCATTAGACCGTGACTGATTGGCGAAGTTGCCCTCAGCTTAGCTTTAGCTGAGCTCAGTTCCTCCAGACACACAAAATACCAACTGATGATGAATGCCTTGTTAAGAATCTCCTCGGGTCTCAGCATTACCCTTAGAGCATCATACAGCAGGCAATGCTACAGGGAGTCTGTGATTAAAAAAGAAACCCACATACAGTTGAGAAATGCTGGGTGATGAGCTGTCAGCCTCACTACCTATCACCCTCCAGTACATGATGTTCTTTGAAAAGCATGTTACTGTTTGAATTCAAGGCTGAAATGATACTTATTTCTCAGGCTGGTTCTCATTGCAGGGCAGGAGGAAGGGTGTCCAAATGTAGCTGGCAATGCCTCTTAAGGTGGGGTTGAGTTCCTAAGTCTTCACACTTTGCTGTTATTGTTCGTACCTATTTTATAACAGCACAGACTTTGCCACCCCTGCAGGTATATCATGGCAGATTCATCTCTGCTGCTCCCTTTCCAGGTTCAGTTGCTTCGAGTTTTTAGACAAAATGGACCTCATTTATTTGGTATTTAGAGGCAGCCTTTTTAATAAATAAAATAATTCTGTAATGTCCTGTAGAGAGAGCACTGGATAGGGGCTGAGGAAGTGGGCCTCTGAATCTAGTCCTGCCCATTGCAGGCTGGTGAGTGTGATTCTGTGATTCAGATTCCTCAGCTGTGAAATGAGGGCACTGGTGGTTTCCTCTTCTCTATAAAGCACTCTGAGATTTACCAAAGCAAGGGGACCTGAAGGAGGTGGAATTAAAAACAAAAGCATGCTTCACTTCATGTTGAATCAGTAACACCTCTATGTCTCATATCCTTCCAGTTTTTACTTCAAAAAGTGATGGATTTCTTGTTTTCTTGGTGCTGTGTCCTACAGCTGTTCCACCCCTTCAAAGGGTCTCCACAGAATGCAGGAACTACTTGTTTCAATTTTATCATTGAATTAATCTTCAGTTGTATTTACACGAGTTCTGTAAGTTGCTACCAAATTAATTTCTTGCAGACCTCCAGTAAGGATGAAATTACAAGTTCTGGTCCTAAACTTTGCTGTGAGACAACTGAGGAAAGACAATCACTTTTGAGAAAATCCAAGTCTGTTGGGTTCTCTCACTGCTGTCTCACTTCTGTCTCCTCTGTCTCACTCACTCACTCACTCACAACACCCCTAATTATGGAAGCCTATGTGCAGAAAGGAGAGCAGTGTTGCAAAATAGCTGAAAATTGGTAAAAATATAGAATGTAGCAGAAAGCAGTAACTCACAAGAGTTAATAAGAGTGTGCACTCTCAGAGTTGTGGGGTGCAGCTGCTCTGCCCTACAGGGTGATCTGCTTAAGTGAGGGCATTTCCCTCCATGCTAAGCCTTCCCCAGTAACTCAATCAATAAGTGGTGCTCCACTTAAACTTCAAATACTGACCAAAAGTGGATGTTTCTTTGGGCATATCTACTGGCATTGGATCTGGAAAGAGAAGCTGGCTGCTAGTTTTGTCATGTTTAAAGAAAAAAAATAATTAGGGAGATGGAAATACATACATATGTACATCTGCATGTGTATAAATATATGTGGGTTTGTGTGTTTTCTGAAGGGTTAATTTTGAGGATTATCTCAAGGATGATTTTTGTATGACCCCAATGAAAATGGAGGATTTAAAATAGACTGATTTTCACTAGCTAGCCTGACACACCAAACAACCCATTTCATCCCCACTCCCCCTTTTTAATATATCCACCTCTTTACCATTAGGAATAGGATTTTTCAGTCTCTCCCACTTTGGATAAAACTTATCGCAGCATGCACAGCCTGTGCACAGTGGAGTGTTCAGAATGAGATTTAACAAGCATCTGAGTAATGGAATAAACCTCTTTCCCTTGGCTTTACTCCAAAAGGCTGAATTCCCTCCTTTCTCTGCATTTCCTCTTTCATTCCCATCATCCACCCTATTCAAGGTGGGTGCTATTCAAGGCATGCTGGACAGCAAGAAGTTTCCACCCAGGAATAAGAGCTTCCCACCTGCTGAAGCTTGTCAGCTCTCTCAGATGAGCAGGGATGATCACAGCAAAGTGATGCAAGGTGTTCCTCTTAACCTGCCAACCCAGACCTTGCTTGAGCTGCCAACTTAACATAGGAGATCTAAGCGTGGGAATTAAGGCTTTTGCCACCACAATGATCCCAGATAGTGGCAAAACCTGCTTAAAAATCAATTTTTTGTTATCATCTTTTCTCTCCTCCTTGGTGGTCTGTTGTCAGAGACATCTTAGAGCAAATGTGATGCTATGGTGAAGTTTCTGTTGTTTCTGTTGTTGCTGCCTTTCTCAAATCACAGGAACTGGCAGGGATGCCACAGGTGTAATTGCATAAGCAGGGCTTTCCTTCACAAGCCTCCAATTCTCTCCTAATTGCCTATACTCAGAAAAAGGCAGAGGAAGTAGATTTACCACTTCATGTTGCAAATGAGTCATGCAAATTGCAGTAGTCAGAGGAAAAACAGGTAATCCCAGAACAGAGTGGTCATATGAGCAAAATGGTTATTGACAAGCAGGAGCTACACTAGGGCTTGTGCTGGAGGAGGAGGAGATGGCTCAGTGGCATGGATGTTTGCTGGAGTAGGGGGTGTGAAGATGTAGGAAATTCTGATTCGTTGTTAGGCTTTGTTCCAGATGCTCTGGGGGAGGTGGAGCAGTTTGCTGGGGCACAGGCCACAGAGCTTTTCTCACAGGGACTGAAGATTAGAAGAATAAAGCTGTGAGATAATGCATACTGCTCTGCTCTCCAAGTGCAAAAATAATTTGCAATTAAAGTATTTTTTTGCATACCATTGGAGGCATCTTGTAGCAACAGAACATACGGTTTTCACCAATGACAAAACTTCAAAGATGAGTTAATGACTAGAGAGGGGTTTATGTCCCTGCTCCTCAGCCTTGAAGCTGGCTATTGGATTAGGTCTGAACTGGTCTTTGGCACTTCCACCTCAAAATGTTTTAGTTTCTGAAAGAAATAGTAGACACATGTGTTTGCATTAGATGCTTTCACTGGCAATATTGGCTGCTAATTCCTCTCCAGGGAATCTCCAGTTCATCTGGAGATGTTCTGACTGAGGTCTCAGCTCTGCCTGGAAGAGGTGATAATGGTTTCAGTGGAACTCTGTGCTGGTTTGCAGAGCAGGATACAGACCTTCTTTTACCAGTTCTGCATAAAAAACTTATGTTTTGCTTCTAGTAAACTATGCATTACATTGGTTAGTTATGTTTTCTCTTATTTACTTCATTACTCTTAAAGTACTCCAAGGTTTTGGGGAGAAAAAATTATTTAGATATTGGGGAAAGGGTATGTGCATGCATATAATATATGCATCATTTATGCACTGGTGCAAAATATAATTCTGAAAGGTGGTTAAAATTGTAAGTGCCTGAACTATAGTAAAAAAATCCACTTTTCATCACCCCTCACACAAGTAACCAGAAAATATTGAGGCTAGCATGGAGAGCCTCTTATTGAAGCTGATGCAAAAGATGTGCTAAGTATGGAGAGGCTGAATCTTCAGATAGGGTTGGAAAAGGAGCAAGAATCATGTATAAGAACTTTTTGACTGTAGTTAAGTCTGATTCACACCCAAGGTTTTGCAACATTTGCACATTGGGCACCTTTTGATTTCTGGTTATGCCACTGGCTGTGCTTTTCTCAGGCTCACCGAGTAGGAACAAGGCCCTTCAGGAAAGTCACCCATAGAAAAGTGATGGTTCTGAAATCAGTTCCTATAGGGTCTGCCTTCTTTGTAGATCATCAATATTTGTGTTTGGGTTTTTTTGTTTGTTTGGATGGTTTGGGTTTTTTTGTTTATTTTTTTTGTTTTTTCCTTGCACCTTTCTATTTTGGATCACATTGCCTTGGAGAAGCTTTGGATGCATAAAATGAACCAGTGGCTGACCACAGCTCCTGTTATAATTTCTGTGCAGCCCCAGATCTTGACTTCTTTTGGACTTTTTAACCTTATTGTCACTGTCAGCTCTGTGCTTAAATAGCCCTCACTGTTCCCCCTTGATAAATTTTGTAGTTTCCTCCACTGAACAAAAGGGTGGAGAAGAAGATGGGACGACAATTCCTTTTGCGGCGAGGCATGGTGATTTTTTGCATCAGAAGACACCTCTTTGGAGTGGGTTGCTTTGATTCTGAGCATGATAAATTGAGATTGCCTGGGGAAAAGAAAAAAAAAATTAGAAGCGATGAATATGTAAAGAGGTGCAGGATAGAAGCAGACGAGGGCCTCGCTGGCCGTTCCGGCCACTGGAACTCTCTCCCGAAGGTATTTTTAACATGACGCCAGGAAGCCAGCGGGCTCGCTGAGGCCAGAACCCGACCCAGACCCAGCAGCTCCGGATCCCTGCGGGCGGGGCGAGGGCGTGGCCGAAGGGGGCGTGGCGGAAGGGGGGCGTGGTGGGAGGAGGTAAACGGCGATTGGCTGGCGGCCGCCGGGGCGTGGCGGGGGAGGCGTGACCGCTCGGGAGTTTCCCACAATGCCCCGCTGCAGTGCGGCCGCCGATGGATGCTGCGCGGTCGCGCTGCCATTTGCAGCCGCCGCGGCTCGCAGCGCTCCCCGCGGCCCCGGGAGCAGCGGCTCCCCGGTCCCTGCCGCCCCCCAGCGCCTGCAGCCGCCGGCAGCCTCCCGCCTGCCTCCCCTCCCTCCTCCTTTTAGGCCCCTCTGCCCCGCCGCAATGAACCCCCCCGCCGCAGCCTGCGGGGAGGAGACGGGGGCGACGGGTGGCGGCGGCGGCGGCGGCTGCCGGGGGGCCGAGGGTGGTGGGGAGGCGGCGGGTGTCGCCGGGGTCCCGGAGGAGCCGGGGTTGTCCGCGGCGGAGGAGTCGCTGGAGGAGAAGCTGCGGAGCCTCACCTTCAGGAAGCAGGTGTCCTACAGGTGGGTGCCGGGCCGGGCAGGCGGGGCAGGTTCCGGGCGCCCTTAGTGTTCCGTGTAGCCGCCGACTTGCCCCCCCCCTCCCCCCCAGCCCCGCCGCTGCCGTCAGGTTTGCGGTGCTTCCCTCAGCGCGGTAGCGGTAGAGGAGACGCAGATGGGGACGAGGGGGGGGACACAGACACACACACACACACACAGCGTACGTGGGTGAACTTCAGAGTTACTCTGCAAGAGTCAGGGATGCTGCCCGGCTGCCGGGGCAATGGGTCCGCCTTTACGCTTTGCCCTTTGCAATCAGAACACGGCCTCCCGTGTTGCCGGCGCCTCCAAACGCCTGAAAAAAAAAAAAAAAAAAAAAAAAAAAAAAAAGGAGATGGGAAGAACCTTTGTGGCGGCACCGTTGCTCCCGAGAGAAGGGTTTCTCTGTGAGAAGCCTGGGGAACTCAGGTGCCCCCCTCCTCGTCCCCGCCGGGGACGTTGCATAAGCCCCAGCGGCTGCTCCGCCGGGTGGGCTGCCGTGCCCGCCACCCCCGGAGCGGGCATTTCCCCCTCACCTCCCCCGGGATGCTCCAGGACGCGCTGTAATCGCGCAGGAGGTTACTTTCATAATCAGGATCTCGGTTTTTACAGCTTAGCCCTTCTCTCCCGTTCGGAAGAAACGCGTTTCTGCCTTCTGTAAATCCACCCGCAGGGAAGGGCTCGGCGGGGTGTCCGTTACCCCTCCCTCAGAGCCGTTAACGGTCGGCGCGTGCCGACAGCCATCGCTGTCCGGGGAGCCTGGGGAATGAAAAGTTCTGGAGTCTTTCCCTGATTCTGGCTGCTCCCTGCCTGCAAAATCCCAGCGGAACCAGCGCGCCCTCCCCGAGTGGTTACTCTGGTGTGTTTAGGGGTGATCTCTCCTTACCGGGAGGACAGAAAATACAGAGGTGCTACTTATTTTGTCTCTGTCAGGAAAGGGTGCCTCTAGCTCTAGGGAAATTAGCTGCTGGAGAGTCTCCCGTGAAGTAGAGATCTTTTTTTTTTAAGGTGCTGTCAATTTCCATCTGAGGTAGCTTAGTAATGGTTTTGAGTCTCTGCATGTGGTAGGGCTTAAAACTGAAGTAATTAAACCCTCTTTGTAGCTGAAGTTTTTATACAGAGGCTTCATGTACGCAGAGAGAAGGGCTGATGGTCTCACTGGTGAGTGTAAGTTTGGGATGATTCATCCCAGCCTTAATAAGGCGAGTGATGTGAAAAGGAAAACTTACTGGACACCTGAATAATGTTTTAGCAGTCATCTCTCAGTACTTTCACATCTCTGCCCTGACAGTTTTCTTAGCGTGTGTCATTTCAGGGCAAGCTGACTGTTGCAGGTAAAGGCAGATGCTGTAGGTGGGCTGTTGAAGTGGCAGCTAATGAGACAGGTTTGCTAACGTGTCTGTTCTTGGTGTAGAAGGCATGGGGTTTGCAGTAAGTCTTGGAGGTGTTTCTACTCAGGCTATGCCTTTTCATTTTTATGTCATTAGTTTTGGCATCTTCCCATTTTGGGGGTGGGGATTAAAATCTATTAATAATATCCTGTTCTCTGTTACCTAGAAGCTCGCTAAAGACATAGGTATTCTTGAATTTTTCTGCATGGTGGTTATTTGTAAGGCTTGATAACAAATGCCCTTTGGATGAAATGTTAGGGGTTTTTTTTAGCTTCTTCCTCCTGCCTCTCCTTAATCTATGCAAGTGTACAAGTCCTGAACCTTAGTTGTAAAAGCCTTTCCCTAAATGTCTCTTGATGCATATTACTTATTCTGCTTGACCTAGGATATGTGCAAAACCATACATTTTCTTTGTATCCTTGGATCTCCACACATTTTCTTCTTTTGGTTTCCTACAAATAGTATGCGCTCCCTCACTGGTCTGAAACAGTCTGAGTAGATGGAAGTGTAGGAAACTTCCACAAAGGGCCTCCACTGAGCTCTCCATACCCCCCAGGCTCCTTAGATTGCTATAATTTTGGTAAATTATGGTGCTGAAATACATTTGTAAATGTAAATGACTATATTATATACAAGAAAATCTATTTATGTTGGCATTTGTACTCCCTTATCCACTTAAACCAGGCTTCACAGAGACTTTCAAACAGCTTATTTAGGATTTTCTGTGCAGTTGCATTATGTTGGCGTACACCCATATAGCTGTATTTATAAATGCAAAAAAACCCCAACAGTTAGAACTTGCTTAAAAAAAGTTCATTAAAGTGCATGTAAAAAATTCTGTAGGTGCCAACTGAAGGAATGAAAAGGGAAGCTGGAAGAGAGTTCAAGGTATTGTCACAAGACAGAAAAAAGAAAAATATTTCCTGTACCAATTTTATGTTAATAACTCCCTATTATGAAACCATGGTTTTACCTGAGGCTTAAAGTGAATTTTTATTTTTATTTTTATTTTTTCTAAACAGCAACTGTCTGTTCATTATAATTTAGATCTAGTTAGCTAATGACATAGTTGGTGAATGCAAGTAACTTGTTGGTTTCTCTAGAGTTGTACCAAAACCACAAAAGTAGCACAGTTCAGAAAACAATTTTTTCTACAGATGTGGTGGGTGGCTTAAAATGCAGAAACTGCTGTATTAAATATGTACTGAATTTGTGTAGTAAATACCAGCGTAACCATATTTGTCCCCCGTATTGAACCATCAGGAGGAAAACCTTGCTTTAAATGACACAGAGGTGTGCCTCACAGGGTTCTCCACAACTCTTTTGACCTTGCCATGTTCCCAGCCATACCCATCCTGCACCTGATGTTTATGAAGCTCATTGTCTGCACCAAAAGCTCCTCGTTCCAGCAAGAGTAGATGTTTGCTTGCTGTTTTCTTTCGAGTAATAAGCTGTAATTATGTATACATACACAGAGGGGATATGCCACTTAGCTGTGCTTGTGTGTGAGCTAATGGGTTTAAAGTGTGTCTGTTTCTGTGTGTGTGTGTGTGCTGCCAACATGCATCCCTTAAGTGGATCTTAATTAGCAGACAGGGCGCCTGCCCAGTGCTCTGCATCGCTGGAAATAGGGGATGCTGCTGCTGGAGCTCAGGCAGTGGGTACCACTGGTCTGGGTGGTGAGGAAAGAAAGGGGTGGTCTGCAATACAGAAGTTGATCCCTTGATGAGGGGTGTCTTGCAGGGCTGATTCCTCTGCAAACTGAGTGGAAGCCCAGAGAAGTCGTCTTCCTTTTCAACTTCATACACTTAAATGAGGCCAACCAACTTAGTAGTTGGATGCTAACATCAGAATGTCAGCAGCTAAGCTGTGTTTTTTAGAGCCAAGTTTTATCCTACAAATACGAAATTAAGTATCTGAAAGGTGTTTTGGCTTTTCTGCTTAAAATCTGAACTGTGGGATCACAGAATGGAAAAATTGTTGGTTTTTTTTTCATAAGCTCTTAGAACCAAAAGTTCACCACTGTTAAGAAGCTTACAAACAAACAGAAAAAAATGTGAATTAAATATGTACCCCTTCCATAGAGAAATTCTCTCTACAGATTAGTTGTTGGAGTAGTATTTACTCCCTACATTTCTAGACCCGACAGAATATTTACAAGACATTGTGACACAAAGCTAGGGGGTATATTTTTCTTTCCTTTTAATTTTTATTATTTTAACACATGCAAAATTCTGTGAGGAATGCCATGGTCTCTTTAGCTAGAGTAGAGACTAGAGTAGCTTTCCAGGAGTAATTCTTGAAGTAGAGAAATTAAGATTATACCAAAGAGACTCTCAATAAAAAAAATTGAAAGCCTTGCAAATATAGCTCTCTGTGGCAGGTTTCCTGCAATTGTTTAAGCTCTAAAAATTTACCTGAAATGTAGTCTTGTAAGTTACTAGCTCTCTTAGCTTAAACAATTAAAAGGTAAAAATAAAACCTCAAATATCACCCCACAAACCCATCACCACCACCTAGAACCCTCAGACCTCCTGTCTCCTAAATAAAACAAGCTAAAAAGAAAACAAATCAAAACCATTGATAATAGAAATGTTATTTATTTCTTACTCATTTAGAAGTCTGGGGAATCTTGATAAGTGGCACTAGAAATAAAAATAAAATTCTAAGTTTGAATGGCCATCTTGTGAGAGCTCAAGTGGCATTTGGCAAACTCTTGTCACTAAGGAATAGTTTATCTAGATAAATGTAATTTCTTTTGCCAGGTGGAGATCCTGCCTGATGTTGCAGGAGGCAGGCTTTAGGATTCCCGCTTGGATACAGCTCAGGGATTTCCAAAAACAGGGTCATAATGAATTGTCTCGGAGTCCCATGCTGCTAATAGGCAGTGAGTTGGTGGCTTGGTTAGCATGTTTGCTTTTTGGCTACTGTGGCTTGCCCCAGTAGGAAACCCTGTGTTTCACTTTTAGTAATGGAAGTGACTGGAGGCGATGGTTTTCTTGACTCACAGATGTCCATTGGCCATCCAGTGCCACTCAGAAATCTGGCTGTTTAAAGTAGTCTGTTTGAGTTTTCCTGATGTTTCCCTTCCACTTGCCAAATAAATCTGTTTGGGCTGTGCTTTGCATGCTTTCCTGATCCTTTCTCTTCAAGCAGAAGCCAAGAATCAAGTTGGCCTCTTCCTGCACACCATCAGCAATTACTGCTTGTCTGTTTTATCAAAAAGTAGCTGGAGTTCTAATTGGAGGAAATTTTGTTACTGCGTTTGAGAAGGAAAAAAATTATAATTATGACAGAGAAATCCTGGGAAATCCCTGATTACACAAGCCTCATCACTGTCAATGAGCATTTAAGTACCTGGGATTACAGATGGGGCCTTAAACCAAAATAGAAATTTAAGCGTAGGAAACATTGTAATTTATTTTGCTTCATTTATTTATGGACATGATAATGATCATAAAAAACACATCACTTCTCAGTAAATATTAGAGACAGGATGGTAGAAATGTCTCCTATTACTAAGACTTAATTATTTTATGAAATATGACAACATTTTCTAATGTTCTGTGAAGCCCTGTAAATAATTAAACCTAAATGACATTTGTTAAAATGAAAACACCCAACACAAGCCTTTGATCTTTTGATTGTGGAGATTTCTTTTACTTTCCTTTCCTTGAATCTTAATACATCCTGCTTCTGTAAATGAGTGAGGTTCTTCTGCATGAAAATGACGGATGAATTTTTATCTTCTACCAAATGTCAAGGAAGTAATTCTTGTACTCTGTCCTATTCTCATAAGATCTACTTACAACTGTCTTTGTGAAGAGCTTTGGGTATATACAGAGTTGTTACCACCCACTTGCATAACAGTGACTCAATTTACTTTTTCACCCAAAACATCCATCACCATTTTATCATTTTCTTCCAAGGCATATATCTGGATGTTTTTTTTGTCTACAAAGGGGACTTCATGAAGCTCTACATTTATAAAGGTTTGAGGCAGAAGTTCTCAGTTGGAGAAAAATGCAGAAAAAGCCTCGGATAGTTCAGAAACAAAAATAATACCATGAGAAAACCAGGTTGACATTTAGAGTTCCCTCCTGACTTTGAGATTTGGCTGCTCGTCTGGCCATCAATGTCCCTGGGTGACACAAAGTGAAAGGACTGTATTTGAATTTCAAACATGTCTCTATATTCTCCCTTTTGTATGGGAGGATAACAGTACGTCACAAAAGACATGTTGTGAATGATAACTCTGGGTGAAGCTTCATGTGATCTGCAGTGGGTTACATACTCACTCAGGAGGAGATAAATGCAGCAGGGATCTGAAAATAGGACCCTATATGAGCCTGTAATGAAGTTTTTGCAGGTTGCCCTGGGACTGTTGCAGGTGGAAAATTTTATCACGTAATAAATACTAATAATGTGCCAGGTACCCTTGGTAGGTGGAAAAACACTTTTGTTTTGGCTAGTCCTTTGGAATAAATGAGCAGGTAGTCAGCTCATATCACCTGGGCTGTTCATGGGGCTTGAAATTATTTGCTTGAAGCTTCAGCAGGCTTTTGACAGGTTTATTTTTTATTTGGCAAGTTGCCAAGATGTTGGGAAGGTGACGCATATGTACCATCTTTCTGCTGCTTTATCTGGAAATCCAGCACAGCTAGGGCGTGAAGAACCAACTATCAGCTAAAGGATTTCCCAGATACTAAAGAAAGAGGGAGAGGCAAAGAAGAAAATATTTAGGCAGGGGAGACTCATAGCTTTGTGGCGACCTCTTTGAGTTACAAAACTGATCATGAGAAACTTTGCCTTGGAATAAAACAGATCTGGAAAGCTAGTGCTGTTTTTTTGTGTCTCACTCTCTAAAAAGTTTTCGTTTATTAAAAATCTTTGTATATAGGAATGATGCATTAACTCAATTATATCGTTCACCTTCATGCCCCTGATGTTTGACCTAGACACCCTCACTTTGTGGTTTTTGAGTGGTTTTTGATTTGACCATTTGTCACTCCTAACAAAGAAGAGCAACGTGTTTATATGAAAAAAAAAACATTTAAGAGTACATTAAAAGAAGGCTATGTATGTATACTGAGTCCATGGGGGCCTCCATAGTGCTGGCTATGTGATGGCTGTGCGTGGGCAAGGGGACATCAGTGAGTAACATGGAGGTGTATGACAGGACATGGAGGGTTCTTATATGTTTTGCAGTTTGCATCTATGTTGAAAAAGCATCTTTCTCTTAGATTAGTGCCAGACCTTGTGTGCGCTGAGGAAAGTGTACCAGCAGGGTGGGCTGTGTGATTGGGAGCCTCCGTGCACGCTCTGTATAAATGCCCAGGAGTGTGAGATGAAGGGATATCTTTATGTTCCTAATTCCAGTGTATTGTCTGTTATTTTTCTTTCTTTATTTAGCTGACTTTTCTTTGGAGGTAGTACATGTTTATGCATAGAAAATAATAATGTGTTTGCTCATTGTTGATGGCCTCAGGTCTGATGGAAAGTTCTGATGGAAAGAGCTGAGTCCAAGGTTTGTGGGCCCATATTAAGCCACTAGGTATCTCTGGTCTCACATCTCATTTCCTTCTATACTGCAGTTTTGTTTTTTATCTTTTCCTGCTTCCCTCAGGTTGGACATGCTGGCTGGTGTGTATAACTGCTTTCCTAGTGCCCGTGTTGTGCCACCCTTGAACTATATCATGACCCTGTCTCATGGGGTGCTGAGATTCTGGTAAGGCTGTTGCTGGTACACAAAAAATGCACTTCATGCTGCCAACCGAGTCATTGATAGCACCTCAACCAGCTTATAAAGACCTATTTTTTGCCTCACTGGAAACTTGTCTTTCCCTAGAAAAGAATTCAGAGAGAATTTTCTCGGTGAAGATTAAGGTGTGTATGACCCTCACACCAGCACCACCTTGTCTAATGTGTGCTGGCTGCCATGCCCCATGGGTTGGCCATGATCCTCCACAAGCTTACCTGTCAGGACTGTGACTGAATCCTCTGAAGATACACCGAGCATGGGTGACTGTGGTCAAGAAAGGAAAAAGTGAGTTTTCATCTTAAATTTTACTAGAATTTTTTCTTGGTTACAAAAGACCTCAGCCTCCTGTCTTGGTTTGCAGAGGAGATCCACAAATGGCACAGGAGACAGTGTAATGTCAAGGAGAAGGCTTGTTACACCAAATAAAACAGTCTTCATGTTTGTTCATCATACTTAGTCTTAGCTTTTTCAGCGTGTAATCTTTAAGTGATAATATCTACCTAAAGTGGGCATGCAGGGCCTGATTCTTTGTAAATTGTCTTTGAGAAAAAGAGACAAAGGGACCTAGTTAAGATGGCAGATGGAGTCTGTGTGACAAAGTGGGAATGTGTCCTCCAACGAGGCCTCTTATCCAGGTTAGAGGAGAGGGCAACAGAAAAGAGTTGCAGCTGCAACTTTGAGAGAACCTGAAAGCTGGGGGAGAGGCAGAGGACAGGTGTGCATGAATATTATCATTTCACCTTATTCAGAGTACAACATACCCAAATTTTATTTCTGGATTATATGTGCATTGACCAAACGGGATGCTTAGTTTTTAGAGAGCTGTGGTAACTGAGGCTGCCACAGGGCCCTGAATAGTTTTTCTGAATGTCTCAGCATCTCCAGCTCCCTTACTGAAATCGCTCACTGTAATGGGAGGGAAGGAACTGGAGGGAAAGGGAAAAACCTATTAGTTGGTTCTGAGGAACTAATGGGTAGTAAGTATTGCACTCTTGGCAAAGTAAGCTAGTGCAGGGCTGAGCCTGTCTGCACTCTGGGATTGAGCCTAGTATTTCCCTGGTGCTCTCTGTACTACACTTTTGAGGAAGTTTGGTGGTTTGAAACCCTTATGCTAGAAAAAGTCTTGGTAATGAGGTCTGGAACCTTTCAGTCCTGGATTTCCCTGCAAATGCATCTCTGAATGGCCCTGCCAGAATTCCCTTCCATTTAGCAGCTGTTTGAAAGCTTAGCTAACTTCAAAATTTACAGTTCATAATGGGAAACTGCTATTTTATCACCTGGTCTGTCTACCCTTTCTTGAGGGGTTATGACTTCAAATTCTACCTAGAAAGTTTTCCAGCTCAGTGGCCTTACAGACTACCTAATACTATTCCCCATTGTCACTGACAAATGACCATAAAATCAGAGAGAAGAGAGGTGTCTCATTGTACTTAGGTTTGAGGAATAGTAGCTTAATGCATCATTGCTCTTTCTATGTACTTCTGTGGATAAACATGAGAAAGGAGAAGATGTAGGATGCTACTTTCTTGCCATTGATAAGGTATGTGCCATCAGCAATGGACTTGTGGAACAGTGCCTCTGGCTGCCCTGTAGCCTCAGCTAGGCTGTAGATTCACTGTAGAGATAATACTGATGGCTTTGGCTGTCCTGAGTTCTTGGTGGAGAGATGGGAGCTCTTTTTGAATGTCTAGGGACTTGGAGGAGGGTGTTTAGTGGTAAGAGATGTAGGTACTAATGGTGGGAGTGGGGGGTGTTGAATATCTTATCTTGCTTTTTGTTATGTGTTTCAGATGGATATAAAATTCTCTACTTCTCCCTCACCATTACTAATGAATGTGAGTTGAATATATAGGTCTAAAGTATATCTCATTAGGGCTGTATGATACATGAGTGTTTGGGGGTATCATATGACAATTTTTACAGGGGGTAAAAAGGAATTCCCATATTTAATCTAGACATAATTATAAGCAGCACTATGCTTATGTAGCACTCTCTTCAATATTTAGTTTCCCTAGCTTAAGAATATTTCAAAATTGTAAATTTTTTTTCAATATTTCTGATTTTTTTCCCAAATATTTGAGTTTGGCCCATCATAAAAGCAAACAGCGAAGCCCCTAAAAACTGGATTATATGCCTTCTAAATTGTATGACTCATCAGGAAATTTGAGCCCCTAGGGAACATTTTCCATGTGGGGCAGGGCTTAAGCTCCAATTGCACAGATTCATCAAAGATGATGAGTTGAACATCAAACATGATGAGTCCCTCTGTGCTCTGAAACTGCTCCCTGATGCTGTGCAATATGCAGGAGAGAGAACTGCCTGTGATGCTCGGAGAGGTGCCATGGGGTTTCTGGGCACCACAGAAGAGGATGAGGAAGCAAAATGGCTTTGAAGCCTGTTAGCATTAAAAGATGATGAGAAAGTACCTTCCTGTCATCACTTTATTTCATTAGGTTGCTAATGAGTTTCCTCTGGGGATGGTAATGGGGTAGTTCTTATGCTTTTATCCAATTAGTGAATGATCCCAGGAGTATATCCTTTTGTTGTGAAAACACATTGAGTTTCATTCCGAATGAGCACTGTGTCCTATACCTTCTCTGAAAGCAATGAAATGACATGTGTAGGTGTCATTTAGGCCCGGTCCTTGGTTATTAATTACTGATGTTAGCCTGCTTTATGGTTTCAAGATGATGCCCTAGAGGGCAATGGACTCTCCTGTGACAGTAAGTGACATGCCAAAGATGTGAATAAAGTTTCGTTATGAGTTTTGCAGTTAGTTGTAAGTTGAGACAATTACTATGTTAAAAAGCCTGTGTAGCTAAAGAACAAAAGAAACATGCCTTTGACACTATTGCCATAAAGGATATCTGGTACCAGTGTCTTACCAGCTGCTTGGGCTCGTAGGATCTTTTGTTAGATAGTCACCTCCAGGTTTTAGTCTTATTTAAAATGACATTGAAGAAGGACAGCAGCAGTACTGATGCAGCTGGTATGCCTGGTTGTGGGTTGGCCTTCTTTTAGCGAGAAGAACTTAGGCTATTCTTTATTCCTCATTTTTGTCTCTGCAGGCAGCCAACAGTTGCAACTGTCACTTCTTTCACAGGGCAGTATGCTTGGCTTTGGAGCAGGTAGCTTCTTTGTTTTGTCTCTGGCCAGCTTTTACTGTGGTAGATTTTCTGGATTCCTTTATTTTTGAGTTGCTCTCTCTCTCTCTTCTTTCTGCAGTTTGTCTTTGTCACCCTACCTTCCTGCCAAGACATCGGTGCTCTGTGTGGGTTTACGTACCTGAGGCTTTGTGGTGCATGGTGCAATGAGTGAAGAACACACACATAGATAAACAACTGGCTTCACATTCTGCAAAGTCAGATTTAAATTACTGAGCTCACCCCCAACAGCTTCCTTTCTGTCTCCAAATCTAGTGTGAGCTTTAAAGTCCAATGCTGCATTTCTGATTCTCTGCTATCAAGATACCTATGATAACAAGCTTTCTTTCCCCTTTAGATAGTAGTGCTGGAGTTTTTCAAGCCCTATCATAGTTGCAAAGTGGTTATGTGCATGCTTTATGTGTAACTGGATATAAAGACAAAGACTATTCTTGGGGTTTCGCTGTCAACATGATGCAAACCTATGGTCAAAAGGAGAAAGCTTCAGTTGCCTTTTTCAGCTTTTCTTTCTTTCTGGCCTTTTCAGGTGTTGAAGGAATGCTGAAAAGCACTTGACAAGGCCTGCTGGTGCATAACCAACAGTGCTGGAGGAGAGTCAGTGGCCTGCACATGGGGCAGCATTGTGATGCTTGTGTGGAGACTCATTTGGCCTTGTGAATCTTGATTCAAACTTCAAGGAAAATGGCAAAACAATGGCTTTCATTTCTTTGAGTCTGATGTGGTGAAATGAACAGCAAAATTACTGAATGCTGGTCTGTATCTTGTCAGCTCTTTGTTCTTCCTATTTCAGCAGACAGTGGGAGGGATTGCTAATGCTGCTGGTGGTGCTGGGGCAGTTACGAAATGGACTGAAACCAGTGAAACAGTTAAGATGCCCCCTCATAAAGCTTATGTGTATTATCTAGTAGCTGCTAACCTGATGGCATTTTGACAGGTGAACTTGTAATCTTTTCTAAAACATTCCCTTATCTGTTAAACCTTAATCCATTGGAAGGGAGAAAAAACCATAACCTTCAGCAGGGATGGCTATGGATAGTCTGGCCTTGGAAGACTTTGGTGCCCTTCAATGCAAGAGCTGTCTGGAACACAGCTTTTCTGACTATGAGAGAGGACACTGCATGTCTTTCTTTCTGTGAACAGCCTGGGCTTTCCCAGCCCATAGCAAGACACCTCCAGACACCTCTGTCCAGACACCTCTTGGAGATGTGATGGCCATGAACAATATGAATCAAGCTTTACACATGTTCATTCAAGCCTGTGGGCAGTTTCAAGCTGGAAAATCTCTGAGAAATGCTCTCCAGGGCAGGACAGACCCAGAAAGCTTGTGTGTGTGCTGTCGCCTTAATGGATGTGTTTCAGAAAACCTCACATGTGGTGATCTTTTTATAAACATTTTAATTTCCTCATATGTAGTCACCGAGAATCACCTGTGCAGGATCAAGTAATGCATTCTTCCCAATGTTCACCTCACATCTCATGAAAATGTGAGAGATCAGATAACAGGGAATTTAAAAGGAAAACCTCCTCTAATCCTTGGGTTGGGCAATATGGTCTTTTCTCCCTAATCCCTGCTGTCCACAATAAACTCTTCTCCCCTTACCCCTACCTCCTTAGCAATGAAAGGAAAGCAAACAAATGTAATTCTGCCATCAGCTGTAATGAGATTGTGAAAATATCCTCAATCTGTCCATGCGATAGCTGCTTATGTGCCCGATTCCCTTTTTTCAAAGGAAGACTTCGAGTTTGGTGTTTATAAGTATAGTACCTGATCCTTTGCTAAATTTAAGTAGAACAAGTGTACAAAGTGACTACAGAAAAAGAGGGGGCTACAGCTCCTGAACTCTGGTGTTACGGTCTCCTCTCTTTTCACAGCTACAGTTGTCTCTCTGTGGGAACAGCAGATATGATGACTAAATGGGGGAGGGTGATGCAAGGAAGAGGGGAGCTGACCTGTGATTGTGAAAGTGATGGTTTCATTCCTTCTTGCTTTCTAATTGCTAAGTGCTGTTGTTTGTTCATGGAGAGCTGCAGTGCAGGCAGAGCTTTCATCACGCGCTGGTTATGATTCTCTCCTGGCAAAGCAAAAAAAGAAGGTAATTCACTTTCTTTTCAGTCTTTATCCTGAGATTACTCGTGTCTTTTCCTTCCTGAAAATCAGAGATCATCCTCTTTCACATGAGACGTGCCAAGATACCAGATTGCCTTGTCTTTCTGCCACCAATGACCTTATTTTGCTAACGTCTGCAGCTGTGCATTTTACTGCCTGAAAGCCGTGGCTGACTGTCTTCTGGATGTGTATATAGGCCTGCAGTTGGGTCTGGGAGCTCTGACGTGTGCCTGCTTCTTCCATCTGCTTTTCTTTGATGAAGCTGTGGATCATGAAAAGAAGTTTTCATCATTTCAGCCCCAGTCAGGCTTTTAGACCCTTCAGCTGACCAAAGTTAGCGTTTCCTGTGGGTCACAAGCGATTTTAAGATGAGATGAAGGCAGGAGGGGAAGGCGGAAAGTTGTACTTAGGGTGCACTAGGTAATGCTTTATAACAGTAATTTTTCCAAGCTTGAAAGAGGCCATTAGGGATGTGAAACAGAGAAAGAAAAGGAGAAGGAAATAAGCTGGGATGGAAAATTGTAGCCCAGTTTTCCCCTGTCTCAATCCAAAGGCTGAAAAAGAGTAAGTTGTGAATTCCCCTCCAGCTGGGGAAGCAGCCTGCTTGCTAAAAAGGCTGTTCCCTGGCAAGTCAGCTCTCCCGCCCACTCTTGTGGCAACCTGGGGCCAGAAAATGTAGGGCTCTCCCAGCTCTGTTTGAGCAGTTGCCCTCACTCCCTACACCGTAGCCCTTTTCCCAACCGCCCCCCACCCAGGCATCCAGCGGGAGCTTTTTGCTTCTGATTCAGCCTCTCTGCGGATGGTGTCACAATTTGTCAGGTGCCGAGAGTGATATTTGCTTGATGGAAATGTTGGCCCTATTGTGAATCAATCCCAACAGCTTTTCGCAGCAAGGTTGTGAGACAATGAGGCGCATTTAACGAGGCAGGCAGACAAAGCGGCTTCTATTATGTGGGAAAACACAAATAATAGGAGGATAAATGCAAAACAGGCAGAACTGCTTTAGCGTGAGGCAGTCGCAGGCACAACACTGCGCGTCAGCGGCTGACGGGAGCAGCTGAGGTGCACAAACGGCGGGAAGGAGCAGGTGTCCATGGAGGGCTTGTGGCTCAGTTCTGAGCGCAGCCAAAAGCACGAGGAAGATTCCAAAGATGTTCTAACAAGGGTCTGCTTAAAGTGGGCAGCAGTGGGAAAACATGATTGCTCCTTAAGATAAAGTGACCTCTCGCTCGTTCTCAGTTAAGGGAAAACAGGGTGTGAGGTATTGCTTGTGAAGGTACCACACCATACGCATACCCTTCTCGTTCCAGTCTGCTATGGTGGGGAAAGGTTGGCTGAAAAATTTCCAGTGAAAGTTTTTTTTTTTTTAAATTTTTTTTTTGAGAATTTGAACATAATATTTTTCCAGCAGAATTCTTCTGGGGAAGATCCTGCTTTTATTTAAAAAAAAAAACTAAATGAGCGACACAGTCATATATACATCTTAATAACTGAAATGTAGAATAGCTAATGTTATACTTGCATTTTTCATTTCTTCATGCCAAGTTCCTGTTTTTCACTTATATTCAGAAGAGAAAAGTTACTTTTGATTTGAAATAGAATTTCCCAAAGAATGAAAATTCCAAGTTTTGGCAAGCCAAAACCGTTGTTGCGTAGAATCTCTGAAACTGTTGTGGTCATGGTTAATTTTCCATGACAAAAATGTGTTGTAATAACTACATTTAATTCTAAGCAGTCCTGCCCTGTGTAGCCTCTTCTGAAGGACCAGAAACTGAAAGAACATGGCAGGTGAAGCGTCCTCTGCTAGCAGGAGCTACTTTATGTTGTGATTACAGTATATTATCAGGATACTATTGGGAGGTAGGTGGCCATCCACATTTCTGTAGCTAAACAGTGGTGTTTGCAAGATGAATGTATGCCACATATATGGTTAATGGTGGTGTCTGATTTTTTCTTTTCCCTTCTCTTTCTGAGACTATTCTATACTTGGGAGTCTGCCTCTGCAGCTACTAGCAGAGAGCATCTGGTTAAAAAACTCTCAATTAGTCACTTGCTGGACACCAACTCTTGTTTTACACAGAGAGTGGAAGTGATTTCTGATGTTGGGGCTGAAAAGACTCATGCTCTCAGGAAGTGTAGTTGTGCTCTTTAGCAGTTTCTGCTGCTAACTGTGGAGTAGTCAGGTCAGCATTTACCCTTTCTCAGCGATGAGTACCAAGGTTGTGGACCTTGACTTGGTGGTGATCCCTCCCACCATTCTCTGGTCACTCAGTCTGCACAACAGTGTGCTCTGATCAACAGGGTAAGAGTTTTGTAGAAGTCAAATTTCTGTGAAATTTGGCTCTTGGGACTGAGGAGCTCCCATCCAACTAATACAGGCAGTGGAGAAAGAGGGACACAGTATATTTTCAGTAGCTAAACGTAGAGGCTTGTTGACTGTCTTCTCTACAAGGCTGAAGGATGTTGGTAACTACAGCCCCAAAAGGAATATAAATAATAGGCAAAATAGCAAGACAGTGTTTTCATAATAAATTGCATCTGGGCAATGGATTGCTGACTTGTCAGTAAAAGAACAGTGTCTGCTGTTTTTCCTATTTTACATCTGATTCCCAAAGGATTTGAGAACTTTCTTGGGAAGACACCATGTCAATGTGCAGTTCTTGCCATTAAGGCTGATGCATTTCCTTCTAATGGCTCTGCTGTGATGAATCAGTCCCTGTGTGCACACCTGGATGGTGGTGTCATTTCCAATTGGCTCTGGAAAAACTGTGAATACAGATTTGTGTGAAACTGTCAGTATGGGAAGGGGAGGAATTATTCTTGAAGGATAATTTAGGGCTTGGGAGGCTACCTTCCCTTCATGGTCTCAACAGTCATTAACAAGTAAGAGAGTCTTCTCCAGAGGACCATTTTTGCCAGCCTAATTCAGGCTCTGGCTCCAGATTGTCCTCTGGAAGAGCCCATCTCTATTGACTGCAGACAGCTGGTGAAGAGCAGTGTTACAAAGCTAAAATTAGGTTTGGTTTTGTGGTTGTTTGTTTGTTTGTTTTTATATGGACTGCATCTACCAATAGGATGAGTAGAGGTATGTACTTGTTAGTGTTTGACAGATGCTTCCAAAATATAGGTACTTTTCCTGTCAAAAGCATGAGTTTTGGTTTTGTTTGTTTGGATTTTTTGTTTGTTTTGATTTTGTTTTTGTTTTTTCCCTGGAGGAGACATTTTGGGAGGGTTTTTTAAAATTATTTTTGGCTAGAGATCAATCTGGTTTGAAGTGGGTATGGTGAATTCTTTTAGTGGATACTGGCAAGTACATAAATTTTAAAAAGTGCTGCAGTAGCGCTACAGTCTAATAGAGATGTTGCCATTTTGCTTGCTGTGAACTGCATCTCTAAAAAGAACTCCCGTGCCAGCTGCAAGGGTAAGCTGGGAGGAAGCTGTTGTTTCAGTCCCAGTGAAAGACATGAAAATAAATCTCTTGCTCTCTCCATCTCTTTTTCTGTGGAACGTGGGCACATTTGTCATATTTTCCACAAACTACAATAAAATACCTGGAAAGTAAAATGCATGGATTGCCCATGATTACACTAATATCCAAGAACTATTCCTTAATGATTTGAAACCAGACCTGGCTGGTGAAAGGGGCATGTATTGGGGGGGGGGGTAGCTGATGCCCCTGTGCAGGTCGAGGTGGTATTCCATGGGCCAGACATGTTTTTTGATGAGCTTTAATGTTAGCTTAACTCTCACTCCTACTCTAACTCATACACCTTGCCAGAATGACACACACCAAACCTACCAGAGGAGGAATGGGTACAAGGTGGCTTTGTCTGGCTTATGTCATACCTCCAGTTGTTGATGATGTGCTGTATGGTACCTAGGTGGCTGATCTTTGAGGTCTTTGTTGTTGTTCCTTTTTATTTTGATTTTTTGGGAGCTTGAAACAAAAGACTAGAGAAAGGTAATGTAAATTACTTCAAGCATTCAAGTGTATTTGTGATTATTCCGCAGCAAGAGAGATGATAGACTGTGGTTACTTAGTTTGAGTAAAATCAAATAGGATGAAATGAGTGAGCTCACTAGCTTTTTACTTGACATATGCAATTGTTCTGAATGTATTTATTAGGGATTTCACTAATGCAGCAAATCATCGAAGGGAAATATTTAGTAGCATCCAAAGAAGAATTAGGCTTTTATATGAAAATGCATTATATTTATAGCAAATCTGACTGAGTGTTCTCACAATGTCACCAGAGCTGCTGATCCTTTCTTGCTTGAGGGGGCATGAGAATCACATGCAAAAGCAGGAAGGGATTCTCTCCATGCAAGACAACTTTCCATCCTTTGCTGGGCTGCTGCTTGTGTGTCTGGCTGTCTTCCTTTAAAATGCCAGGCATTGGTGGGATATTGAAAAGAGAATTCTTGAACTCATAGGCCGGGGATTGAGAACCACTTAGGGACCTAAATGAATAATGAAGAAGCTAATTCTGGTCCCCTATCTAAAATTCTAATCTTGTCTGTGACATCATAATTGGTTGCCATAGGGACAATAATTGTGTCATAAAAAGAGGATTAATGATGAGTTTAAGTGAGGAATAAGCAGCTGGAACAGATGAACTTTTTAATAACTTCTGCCTCCTCTGAAAGCTACCGTTTTGTGCGTAAAAATATAGCTCCAAATAAAGAATGATGGGCTGGAAATATGCACTGAAGGAACAGTTGTGCATCCAAAATGATACTGCTCTAAGCTTCAGAGGTCTATCAGGATGCTGTGGTGTAAAGGAAATCTCATTTCTATATAGAGATGCTACAATGAGCAACAGATCTTCTGTCTCGTGTGAACTTTTCTTGGTGTGAAGCCACAATTTTCCTTCTGTGAATTTTTTTTAAATTGTGTTTTTAAACAGTGAAAACTATGTATGGTTGGGGTAGCTGGCTTTAAAAAAGTATGGGAAACATGATGGTAGTGAAATGGAAAAGATAAATGATTTTTGGAGCAACTTAACTGCTAGCTTTTTCAGGGTGCTTTAGAGCTTTGTCCATTTGGAATTGCATCAGGAAAATCAGGAAGAATCTTTCAGGATAGGTTATCTGATGCTTTAGCTTTTGCTTGTGTTATAACGAATAGGAGGGCTACAGCTGATGGCATCCAAACAACTGTATCAAATGGTCAGGTCATACAATTTCACTGACCCTGGTAATGGCTGCTTTTTGAGGGGATGGTCTACTGACAGACACTAGCCAGGCTTTTTCCATGCTGCTGACTCCATGCAGTTTGTAAAGCTAAGTTTTGGAAAATGCTGAATTACTTCTCCAGCTTTAATATCTGGGCTGGCTGTTTTGCCCTCTCGGGTGCTCTTGCATGGTCCCTCAGAGCCAGGCAGGCTCTGCTTGCCTTGACTCTTCTTCCTGCTGGTTACTGCTCTGACCTGAACCACTCCAGCAGTATATTAGCACAAGGGCCATTGAGAAGAATTATTAATTCATAACAGGGGATGGAAAGGAGTGGGAATAGCGCTGGGTAGTGCTGGGGACAGACATGCTGGCAAGAAATCATCTGAGGGCTTGTGTGTCAGGGCTTTTGGTTTTTTCTTGCTCTTGTGATATTTACTTAATTCTTTTTGTCTTCATCTCACTTCTTGGTGCATCTTTTACAAGCCAGAGAGTAACGTGTTTATGTCCACTTGGGAGCATAAACAGAGAGCTTCTGATGGTGTTTTCTTGGGGTCCAGCTGTCTTGCTCGTTGCCACTGTGTTGGTCCTTGCTCTGACTTGAATAGCACCATCTTGTTATTGCTGCTGAGCATTCAAACATAGCTACTATTGCACTCAGTGCCACAGAGTTTTTAGGAGCCCTTACCAGAGAGAACTGCCTTGAAGAAAGTGACCTGTATGCCAGGTGTCCCTGTGATGCTGTGCCCAGGTCACCTCTGCCTCAGGGCGCTGGCAGCAGCTGAGGTTGGGTCTCTGTAGCCCTGGCCCCACTCTTGGTCAAAGTCTCTCTCAGAAGCATTTTCTGGGAAGAATGACAAATTCTGGGGACTTCTGAAGTGGTTTTAAAAACCCGATACAGAAATAAATTAATCCCTGTGGCACCATTGGGATAGCAGAGGGCAAGCTGTTCTCTTACTGCAGGAGGTGAAATTCAAGACTAAAGACTAAAGTATTAATTTTCCCCAAAGTTTGTTTAGATGTATGAATAACTCTTTTGGGTAACTGCCAGGGGACACATAAGATTGGGGCATCAAAGACTTTATCTAATTTTATCTAGGCTGAGGATCTTTCCAGAGTTAAAGAAAAGGTAGTTGTGGGTAGGTGTTGGATGCTCTTTTACTGGTTTCTGGCTTCCTAGTACAGTTTTTTAGCCATGTCTTCTCTTCCAAAGTCCTTGACCTTCATTTCTGCTGGCTGAAACAGTGTTCTTCCTCAATCTGCCCCTATGCCCCCAAGCAAAGCATCTTCTTGCCAAGGATTCCGTCCTGCTGTTGTGCTGTGCTTTGGGAAGAGCAACTTATAAATGCCATGAGCAGTGTTTCAGCTGGTCCTTCCCACTGAGGTAGGTATTTCACAAAATAGGAACACTATTGTTCTCATCTCTGCTGGCAGCTTAGGGAGTTCTGTGTTCCCAAGAGGAGTTAGTGGAGGGCAGGGTGGCGTGACAAGCCCAGAGTAGGGCAGATGGTAGGTACCAGCACAGCCTGCTATAACCTGGGCTTTGGCAGGGAGCTGAAACCCTCTGCTGCTTAGACCTGGGTGGTTTTTTGCAGAAACAGATGATCCGCTTGTTTTCTCACCAGGTCACAATAGTAATTCCCTGGGGAACAGCTAGAAGGGTGCTAAGAATTTTATGAGCTCCTGCAGACTCGGGAGGTGTGCTCACAGTGGAGTATGCAATTTCAATTAATTGGAACCTCTGATGATGTCCAAGGAATTACCTCACCTCCCCTCCGTGCCCCCCAGTCCATTCTTGTACAGAGGTCTGCAAGCTTTTCCCTACCCATATGGGGGTGTGGGGCTGTGGTCAGCCCAGGACCACACCAGTTCAGTGCCAGGCCTGCCCAGTGTTTGTACCAGAGACCTGGTGCTGCCTTTGGAGCTATGTCTGCTCATGGTGACCTGCTGGGAGCTCAGGGGGTGTATCTGGGAGCAAGCTTTGCCCTGGCTTCTTACAGATGCAGTTTTCCCCCCTTAAACTCTATGTGTTTCAGGGACCTTGCCCCTGTGAAATCAGAGGGATTTTGCTTGTTTCTTTTCGATGGACTGCACCACATTCCTCCCTTTTTGATTACAGCAAAGGTGAGCAGTGCAGCTGGAAGGAAAAGTGTCCTAGTAAGAGCAGAAGGGGGACGGACAATGTCTTACCCCAGCGGCAGGGCTTTTGCCTGGGTTTGATCCTTTGTCACCTGGGAGGTGTCTTGTTCAGGCTCTTCCTGATGAAGTGTGTTAAGGAGGCAGTGTGTTCATATTCCAGAAAAAAAAAAAAAAGAGGGTTGACTGGTCTGAGCTGTATCACATTGTATACTTTAGCTGTAATTCTTTATGTGTGAAGCACTGGATAAGCGGATCTCAGTTGTGGCTTGGGGATGTGTGCCTGTCTATGTATGACATGTGGTCAGAGAGAGGGCATGGGTTTGTTCCTCTGAGCTGGGCAGGAGACCATTATTCATGAGTGATCACATGCAGCTGACAAACTGTGGAGGCACATGATAAATTGGACCTTTGGCTACCTCATACCAGAGAAAAACTGAGCCTGGCTCTCCACTGCTCTTCAGCTGGTGCTGGTCTTGCAGATGCCCTTTGTGACATGAGAACTTACAATGAGCAACCACTGTGAGAGAGGAACAGGATAAGGCTGTCACTCCTTTCCAACAGGGTGTAAAATATGCTTACAGGTTAGCACAACTTATTTCAAAGTCACCCTGCCTGTGCAGAGATCAGATGCTGCACAGATGGGCACCAGCAGTACTTTCTGCCTCTAGGCAGAAGGGTTTTTTAGTGACTGGCCCCACCTGCTTGGCCCTTAGAAGTATTCCACTGAAAGTGTCAGTCTTTGTGGTCTAAAGTGATGTTAAACATAATCTAAACTCAAAATCATGTGAGTGCACTGGTCTGTGTGTTAACATTTGCCAGAGCATAGAGGAAGTACATGAAGAAAGGGGAATTTTTTTGTCTGTTGATATCTAGCTAAGAATCATGAGCAAGAAATGTTTTATTGTGTGTGCTTATAAGGGTGTCTTGAGGTCCCCCCCTGCTTTCCAAAACACAGCCATAAACCAAGCCTGTTTCACCTTCTGTCACTTAAAATCAATTTCCAGTTGCTGTCTCAAAATCTCTCCACCCTTCTCCCTGAGTTGCTTGTTTCCTTTTCATCCCATTGAACCAGAAGAGGAATAAAAAACCTAAAACCCCCAACGAGTAAACAACTTCATAAATTCTAGATCATGGGCTTAAATATGTTCCATAGAATCATCGAAACATTTAGATTGAAAAAGACTCTTAAGATCTTAGAGTCTGTCAAGGTTTAATAGTGGGCTGGCAATTTAAACTAACGACAGATATTCTATTAACCCCTCTCCCAGAAAGGGAAAGAGAATAAGGGAGAGAGACTTATGTATTGGAAACTAAAGTACACAGCTTTAGTGATACAATAATGATGAAAAAGAAAATAATGAAATATATATAAATATATACAAACCCACTGTTGTGCCTTCCTCCAGTAACTCTCACATCACTATGAAGGCTGCAGGGCAGGCCCTGGGGAAGTCAGCAGCAGATGGGAGCTTGATGCAGGAACACATGGGTTCAGGAGGGCAGTATTTAGGATCCAGAGGCAAATGAAAGGAGAGGATACTCCCAGGACACTTGCCACAGAAAAAGAAAATGTAACTTTCATGATCCCTCAGCTTTATACTGGGTATGATGAGTATTGGATGGAATACTTTGTTAGGTCACCTGTCTGGTCTGCTCCTCCCCACAGGAGGGTCACAGGTGGCAAGTTGCTGTGGAGAGTTTAACTGGATCCATCTCATGGATCCCTGAGTCAGAGTTGTATGAATCTAAGCAGGGATGCTGATGCTAACCTTGATGCTACTTGTTTGAACTGGGGACTTCCCAAGTGGGAGCAGTTTATATTGGACCTAAACTTGGGCCTCAACTTTTAGGGCTTCCTTTTTTTAAGATACTTTAGCAGTGTTAAGTAATAAATTCCACTGCAAGTTATGTGTCAATAGGAAAATATTTCTGGACTGTTGTTTCATTTCTAAAATGCTGCTGCTCTGTTTTATCATGAATTTTGATGAAGCTAAATGAGAAAAAGAAACCCCTCTAGCAATGTATCTTTTGTACAGAGCCCCCTTTTTGTCTGAACCTGGGAACATGAAAGTGCAAATCTGTCTCTAGCTGAAAAGTTTAATTTCTGTTCTAATTTGGAATAGGTCTCTGGGTGCTGAAACAATTTTCCTTTCTCTGCAGATTTATCTTGAGCATTTCTCAAAGGTCTGGAACTGAATGGATATTTACAATACATTTTGCTTTCTCCTTTCTTCCTCCCTTATATGTAGTACAAGGAAATGGCTACGCCAAAATGAAATGTGGAGATCAAAGCGTTAAATGTGAGTCAGACTATCTTGCATTAGAGGGTGAGTCAGCCTTGGTTTTAAAAAAAGACATTTTAAAGAAGCTGTTTGGAAAAAATGCTGAATGGAAATATTTCCAGAGTCTCTCAGTCTCTGAGAGAAGATGGGGATTTATTTATCTCCATGCAGAAATGATAGCAAGTGTTAAAAGTAGTAGTAATGATTAGATCACTCTAAATTGAAGGTTCTTCTTTGGGAGTGTTATGCCCAGTATCCTGTGGTGGTCATTTTTCAAAGAAGCAGAAGGTATTCAAGGTGAAGTTACTTAAGGTGAAGGTCACTGATGCAAACCTTGGTCAGTGGGTTCCCTGATTTACCAGGCAGAGGTGCCAGAAAAAATAGGGCTGACGGGCTGAGGAAAGAAGGAGAAGGAATGAACTGCTACAGACTGAGTTGCCTTAATGGCCTTTGGGGCTGGGCTTCAGAGCTGAGGCCATGGGATCCTGGCATTGACTCTTGGGTGGCAAAGACTGGGCGAGCTGAATGCCTTGTGGGGCAACTGCTTTTTGTGTGCACTGAAGTTCAGCCATTTTCATAGGAGGTTAGTAGGTGTTAAGGGGAAATATCCTCCACATAGGTGGGGGCAACCACAAGCACAGATACAGTCTGGTTGGAAAATGGATTTAGAACAGCCTTGAAGAAAAGTTTTTGGGGGTGTTAGGTGATGAGAAGCTTGACATGAATAAGCAATGTGTGCTTGCAGAACAGAAAGTCAACTGTATCCTGGACTGCATCAAAAGAACTGTGCCCAGAAGGTCAAGGCAAGTGATTCTTGCCCTCTGCTCCACTCTTGTTAGACCCCCATCTAGATTACTGTGTCCAGTTCTGGAGCTCCCAACACAAGAAGGGCATGGAGATGTTGGAAAGAGTCCAGAGGAGGGCCATGAAGATGATCATAGGTCTGGAGCACCTCTGCTATGAAGACAGGCTCAGACCTGCTGGGTTGTTCATCCTGGAGAAGCAAAGGCTGCGGGGAGACCTTAGAGTAGCTTTCTAGTACCTGAAGGGGCTACAAAAAAGCTGGGGATTCACTTTTCATGTAGTGATAGGACAAGGGGAAACGGATTTAAGCTGAAAGAGGGTAGATTTAGCTTAGACATTAGGAAAAAATTCTTTACTCTGAGGGTGGTGAGACACTGGCACAGGCTTCTCAGGGAGGCTGTGGATGCCTCCTCCGTGGACGTGTTCAAGGCCAGATTGGATGGGGCTTTGTGCAACTGGTCTAGTGGAAGTTGTTCCTGACCATGGCAGAGGACATGGAACAAGATGATCTTGAATGTCCCTTCCAACCCAAACTGTTCTTTGATTCAGTGATTAGAGTTGGGAGACATTTATGAAAGGTTTTTGCTTCCTATATTTCACAAGAATTACCTTTTTGGAAAAAGGATGATCAGCTCAAAGGGTTGATCCTCAGTTCTAAAGCTGGAAAACACTATCAGAGAAGAGCTGTGAGAGTTGTGTGTGACACAAAATAGCAAAAGAACCACCTAAATAACCATCCAAATTCCCATTAGAAAGAATATATTGACAAAAAACAGAAGAGTTGCATTAGCATGGGATGGACCATTGCTCTTCACTGTAAATTTATTCCTGAATCCATTCTGAATTTTTGTGTGGCTGTAAGCACAGCTTCTAAAGTTTCTAAGATGAATGTAGTAGCTTCTTCCTGCCCATGTAAAGATGTACCAGCAAACTGTGGTAGTACATTATTATTACTATGCTGTGCTCCAAAGGTGTTATTAAATGCTTTGCCTGACATGGTTACTCATTATGAAAGGCTACAACACTTAACAAAGCTACAGTGGTTGTTACCTGTTTGAGGCAAAGGCAAGGAATTTTTTTATCTTTCCTGGATTTATTGTAAGGTTTCAGGAGGATATCAAAATTGTATGTCTTTTGCTTCCTCTGTTTTTACTTGCTGTCTGGACATTCAAACACTGTCAGGTCCTCCATGGAACAAATAAGCCAAGGAGGGTTTTGGCTTGTTTTTTTTTTCCCTTCTGAAAGTAACGACTCGTGTTTTTACCTAAATATAACAAATGGAAAGGGAAGTGAATCCTACTGGTATGACAGTGGTTCCAGTGACATTCCAAGACCCACTCACCCTCCTCTCTCCTCCCCCTATTTTTTTCCCCACTCAATTATATTGGGGCAGGCACAGCCCTCCCCTCACCCAGCACTGCCACTGTGCCAGGTAGCTCATGCAGCTGGCAAGAAAGGACAGCAACTTATGCTGGTGGCAGGAGGAGTAAGAGCTGGCAGAACTTCTCAGGGATGTGGGACCGGTGGAAAGACAAGCATCCTTGGAATACTCGGAGGTTGGGAACTTTTATATATCTTTGTGTATATATAAGGATGTAGTTCAAGCTATCATATTTATATATGCATGTGAATCACCTATGTGGTTGGTTGTGATGTGTGTGTCAGCATGTTGTCCATATGTGTGCAAAAGCAGAGTTTATGTAGTAAAAGAACAAAAATGCTGTTTGAGGTTCAAGGGTTCACCCTGCTGGTTTCTGTCATAGCAATTTCAGTGAGGAGATAAAGGGGAGTTTTCTCTTTAAATGTCACCAAGGACTATGTGGCTTTATATGGATGGTGTGGAACACTAGAAGTGCTGGGGTGTGATGGAGGACTTCACAGTCTCTGAATAATATTATGCTTTTAATAACCTCTTGTGAATTTATACCTTGAAGTGCAAAAATCCTAGAGGGGTTTTATCAGGAGTGAGAGGACCCTAATTTGACCTGCCCTGAGAATGAGATTTGTTTAATGCTTGAGATCTCTGCAGTTCTCATTCCCCACTGCAGTTAAGGTGTGATGTTCTGAACCTGGCAGGTGCTCTCTGCTGCTGACCTGCTGGCAGCAGGCATGGAAAGCTGAGCTGCCTTCACACTGCCAGTGCACTGAAGCAACTTTTCTTCTGGGCCCGTCCCTTTGGTTACCTGACTGAATGGAGTGGTGGAGGGCTCATGTCTGATAGCTATTTTCCCATTTGGTTTTCACCCATAGGTATAACTCTTATGGGCTTCCCTGGAGTTGGCTTTCCTTTTATCATTCTTCTTTTATTAAAATAAACCTGATTTTGAGACCCCCAAAATGAGTTGTTTCAGAACCCCTCAATTTTATTTGTAACTTGTCACTGTCAAAGTGTCTTTCCCTTTGAATGCAGACAAATCACAGTGATCTGGGAGACAGGGTGAGGAGTCTTCAACAGCCACTGCACAGATGATATTAAATAAAGAATAATTTTGGACAAGGGAATCCCAATTATTAGCTCTTAACTTTCACTGAAGAGTCATACTGGGTGTAGCTCTTCATACGTGCTATTTAATTGATAACTTTGTTGTCGCCTTTCACCTGCTCCATTGAAATGCAGCCTTGTGGGAGGTTTGATGCTGCTGTTCTATTGCCTGAAGGCCTGCTCAAAGGCACAAGACCTCTCTGCCCTGTTTTCTAAACTATTAAGACCCCATGCTGTGCAGTGTTTTTTTTTTTTACCCATCAACTGACTAGTTCCCACTTCTCTTATTCTACCTCTTAGATTTCTTTGAACAGTCCTTAATCCAAGTCTTTTCCTGTAGCTATCTCAGCATCATCCTCCATTGAAAAGAAAGATTGACGGAGTATTAAAGTCAATAGGACTAATTTATTCAGTTTTGTGCTCATATCATGTTTTCATTTGGTATTTATTAGAACAGACAGACTACCAGTGATTCCTGCTGTCACTCCACTGGGCTCTACTGCCCAACTGTGCTTTTGAAGCCTAATTTTTGACTTCTGAACAGGTGTAGATGACCATATAAGCAATTGTAGTGTAGGTCAAGACTCTGCACCTTATTCATGTACATTTTATACTACCTTTTCAGGATCAGCGATTTTTAAAAAATTTTATTTTTATTTTTTTCTTTTTCCAGACATTTATGACAGAAGATGGCAGTGTAGAACTTAAAGCTGTATTACATCTTATTTTAATCTCACCAAATGTAGCATTTATTTAAGTTAAAGTGATTTGTCTATCCAAGTATATAAGCACTCAGTCTTTGCTGTATTTTTAAAGTTGGGGAATGCCTAATACCATCTAGCAGGAAATCATATTTTCTGTATCTGAATATAATACCACAAAAGTAGTATTGAGTCTTCCTCATACTAGTAAAAAAAAAAAAAAAAAAAGATAGTTATGATCCAAGAGATGTAAAATTTAGCCTTCTAATGGCCTTGACTGTGAATTTTATTTCTGAAATTTTATAGCTAGCTAACCATGAAGTTTTTGCTAGATCTGTCCTATGTATGGCTGCTTTTCCCCCCCAGTTATTGAGAGTGACACAGAATCATGGAATCTTTAAGGTTGGGAAAGACCTCTGAGATCATCAAATCCAATGGTCAACTCAACACCTCCAGTCAACTAAACATGTCCTCAAATGTTACGTCCACATGTTTGTTTGAACACCTCCAGGGATGTTCAAAAAAACACCTACCACTTCCCTGGGCAGCCTGTTCAGTGCCTGAACCCTCTTTCAGCAAATACATCTTTCCTAATATCCAATCTAAACCTTCCCTGGCCATTTTCTCTCATCCTATCACTGGTTGCATCAGAGAAGAGACCAACACCCACCTCGTTACAACCTCCTATCCCGTGGTAGTAGAGAGCAATAAGGTCTCCCCTCAGCCTCCTCTTTTCTAGACTAAACAGTCTAGAGTTCAGTGGCCAGTTCCCCAAGCCACGTCTCATAAGACCCTTCACCAGCTTTGTTTCTCTTCTCTGGACTTGCTCCAGCAACTCAGTGTCCTTCTTGTAGTGCAGGGCTTAAAAATGAACACGGTATTTGAGGTGTATCCTCACCAGTACCAAGTACAGGGGAACAATTACCTCCCTATTCCTGCTTGTTACACTATTTCTGATGCAGGCCAGGATGCTGTTTGCCTTCTTGCCACCCTGGGCACACTGCTGACCCATGTTCAGCCAGCTCTCTACCAGCATCCCCAGGTCCTTCTCTAAATGGTAGAGTTCCAGACCCTCTTACCCAAGCCTGTAGTGTTGCATGGGGTTTAGATGGAAATGCAGGACCTGACACTTGGCCTGTTTGGACCTCCTTCTGTTGACCTTGGCCCATTGATCCAGATTGCCCAGGTCCTGCTGTAGAGCCTTTCTGCCCTCAGGCAGATCAGCACTCCCACCCAATTTAGTATCATCTGCAAACTTACTGAGGGTGCACTCAATCCCCTAATCCAGATAACTGATAACGATACTAAACAACTCTGGTTCCAAAACTGAGCCCTGTGGAACACCTCTTGTGACTGGACACCAACTGGATTTAACTCCATTCACCACAACCATCTCTGGGCCCTGCCATAAAGCCATTTTTTAACACAGTGAAGAGCATGGCTGCCTAAGCCATGAGCTGCCAGCTTCTCTGGGAGAATGCTGCAGGAGACAGTCTCAAAGTCTAGGAAGACAACATACATGGCCTTCACCTCATCCATTAGGCAGGTGACCTCGTCACAGAAGGAGGTCAGGTTGGTAAAGCAGAACCTGCCTTTCATAAACCCATGCTGGTTGGACTGGATACCCTGGCTGTCCTGCACCTCCTGAGATGAACTGCTCCACAACCTTCCTCATTACCAAGGTCAGGTTGACAAGTCTTTAGCTCCCTGGATCCTCCTTCTGGCCCTTCTTGTAGATGGGGTCACACTGGTAAGCCTCTGGTCTTTTGGGACCTGCTCTGTTAACCAGGACTGTTGATAAATGATGGAGAGTGCCCTGGCAAGCTCCTTTGCCAGCTCCCTCACTGCTCTCGGCTGGGTCCCATCCAGCCCTGTAGACTTGTGTCATGGTTTAACACTGGGCCCGCAATTAACCGAATGGCAGATGCTTGCAATTAATCCCCCTCCCTGATAAAGAAAGGAGAGAGAATAAGGGAGATTGATGAGTTGGAAACTAAATTACATGGCTTTAATGAAACAGTAATGATAGAAAGGAAAAATTATTAAATATACACAAATATACAGAAAAAAAGATACCACGTTCCTCCCTCCTTTCCCCCAATAACTCTCACGTCACCACCAAGGCTGCAGGGCAGCCCTGGAAAAGTCCATGGTGGACTCCTGGGGCCAGCAGCAGTCGGGAGCTGGAGGCAGGAACACACAGATTCAGGCTGGCATGGATCAGGACCACAGGCAGAGGAATGGACGGGATCCTCCTAGGATGCCAACGCAAACAGGGAGAGGTGAAGAAGGGCAAAGGCGAAGAGGAAGGCCGAAGAAAGGAAGTTTGACCCTTGTGATCCCTCAAATTTATACGGAGTATGACGTGTATGGGATGGAATACTCTGATCAATTTGGGTCATTTATCTTGTCTGCTCCTTCCTAAATGAGGGTTGCAGGTGTGACCTCTCTACTCCTTTTCTTTCTGGACCATAAGATGTTCCTCAGAACCAAGTAGTGGCCTTGTTTCTGCATACCAGTCTGTAGCCATAACTATAAACATGGAGTGTTATCCGTCCCAGAAGCAGACACTGATTGAGAAACTTGCTGTTAATTTCAGCAAGTGCAGTTACTTACAAGAGACTTAGCTGAAAGCAAAATTACAAGACAGAAAATTAGCTCAGTCCTGGCTCAAACCAGGACAACTGAGTGTCTGTCTGGTGTAGCAGGTCATAAGCAGCCTCTTGTTGGGTTGTGGGGTGTTTATTCTGCCTTCCACTGCTACCTTCCATCTCAGGAGGCTGAGTAACCTGAGGATATCTGGTCTGACTGTTAAAAACAGAAGCAAAGAAGGCATTAAGTACCTCAGCCTTTTCCTCACCCTTGGTGGTGATGTTCCCCCCTGCTTCCTGCATCCAATAAGGGATGGAGATTTTCCTTGGCTTTTTTTTTTTTTTTTTATGTTAAAGTATTAGTAAAAACATTTCTGTTGTCTCTTACAATAGCAGTCAGATTGAATTCTATCTGGCCTTCTTTTGCCTTTCTGATTTTCTCTCTGTCCTAACAAGATCACTGTATTCATCCTGAGATGCCTACCCTTTCTTCCAAAGGTGGTAGACTTTTTTTTTCTGCATCCCAGCAAAAGCTCCCTGTTCATCCAGGCAAAGTGTTCTGCCCACTGGTTGGTTTTATGGCACACAGGGTCAGCCTGCTCCTGTGCCCTTAAGACTCCTTTCTCAATTTACAGCCTTTTTGGAACCCTTTGCCCTTCAGAGTTGTCTCCCAAGGGACTCTCTCAACCAGTGTCCTGAACAGGCCAAACTTGCCTTCTGGAAGTTCATGGTAATGGTTTTGCTGGCCTCCCTCCTTACTTTGCCAAGAATTGAAAATTTTATCATTTCATGGTCACTAAGACCAAGATGGTCTCCAGCCACCACGTCTCACCAGTTCTTCTCTGTTTGTGAACAGCAGATCTAGCAAGGCACCTCCCTTGGTAGGCTCACTTACCAGCTGTATCAGGAAGTTATCTTCCACACATTTCAGGAACCTCCTAGACTGCTTCCTCTTTGCTGTTTTGTATTTCCAGCAAACATCTGGTAAACTGAAGTCCCCTGTTAGAACAAGGCTAATGATGATGAGACTTCTTGTAGAATGCCAGATACTTGTCTACCTCTTCATCCTGCCTGGGTGGCCTGTTACAGACTCCCAACAGGATGGCTGCCTTATTGGCCTTCCTCCTTGTTCTCACCTATGGGCACTCAGTCTTATAAACACAACCATTGAGATCTATACCATAGAAATACTCCCTAACATACAGAGCCACCCCATTGCCTCTCCTTCCTTGCCTATCTCTTCTGAAGAGCTTATAGACATCCATTACAGTACTGCAGTCATTAGAGTATATATAAAGTATAGAGTATAAAATTATATAGTATAAAGTATGTATAAAGTGTATAAAGTATGTGCATCCAGTGTTCATATTTCTGGTTGTAGTACAAGATGAGAAAAGGTGTTGGTTAGGTCTGTAAGCTTTTCTTCAAGTGCCTTGACAGAAAACCTATTTTTTTTAATCCCAGAAAGCACCTATATTGGAAATACTTATTTGTCCCCTTCCTATAAGTTAGTTTATCTCTTCTGGCATATGCTTGTTCCCCCCACTGCTTAATGAGGAGCTGTAGTAGGTGAAGACCAATGGAATGATAGAGAACCCTAGAAAGTGAAAATTGATGAGTTTGTGTTTTGGTGGGGGAAAGCAGAAATGTGTGTTGTATGGTACACTATTAATTGTTCTGGGAGGTGTTGCTTGTGGTTTTTAGCTGTCTGTGTCTCAGATCCTGCTCTATAGCTGAACCTGAAGACAGGGTTGAGGCAAGGGAATGGATGTGTCACCTATTCTGACTATAAATACTGGCAATGGGGATGATAGTAACTTTCTTTGAAATAATGCATGTGGGAATGGGAGGCTGAAATGCTTCTAGAGACATCAAATAGCTGATTTTGAAGCTGTTGTGTACTTAACCCTCCTGCCCACTCTTAAAATCCCAGATCTCCAGCTCTATTTCAGGACTTGATTGATCACAAACTTCCTGAAATAAGGGAGAAGGCTCAAGGAGAATGTTAAATTTGGATATTCAAAGATGTTAATTGCAATAGCACCAATTTCCTGATGAGAGCTCTTCTCCACAGTGAAGTAATCTCATCATTGTAGAAGCACCATTGTAATTAACAGGAGCTGAAGCACTTGTTGGCAGCTCATCACAGACAGAGGCTTGGTTAGTTTGTGTCCAGAGGTCAGTATCTCCTTTTCTTGCAGGGATATCTGTAAAAGATGAAGTATCTTGTCTTAGCTGCTGCCTATCTGTTACTGCTGATGCCTTAGCTGCTCTCTGAATAGGGAATGTGCAGTTTTTGTGTCATCAGGACAACACTAACATTAAACATCACTTCAAGGAAAGTAATCCCACAGCTTTCCAGAATGTGAGATATGGAACCCAACATAAAACCTGACGGAGAGCTGTTCTTTTTCCTATGTTTCCTATGTTTCCTCCCTTGCTGTGTTTCCCTCTGGTATTTTATGTGTGAGGCTGCATATCTGGACTCAGAGGATGATGTTTGCTATATATCTGCTTCTGAGTGAGGAACAAAGTGAATTTGACTCCTGGTTTCCAGAAAGGGGATTAGAGCAGAGAAAATCAGAAATCTGTTCTGCTGGAGAAGGTGGTTGGAAGGGCTGTGATACAATTAATGAAAGATCTTTCACTCAAGATGGACATAGTTCAAATTCTCTCCTAAGTTTCCAGCAGGGTCATCTGCTTATACACCTCATAAGTCTGTTAGATCTGCAAGTCTTTGCGCAACAAAGGCTATTGGAGTAAAAGTGGTGCATGTCAAATGTACCTGTACAGATCAGGGAATTGGCAAAGCAGTTTGCACACAAAGTAAACCCATTCGCTTAACTTGAGAATTTCCAGCCAGTGGTTATGAAATGAAGGTAGACAGTAGTATGCTTCAGAAATGAACACTGTCTCTTAATTAGTACAAAAGTGTGACAGAAGATTATTTTAAGAGCAACTGGATTTGGTACAAACAATGCAGATTCCGTCTTCAAATCTGCTCTGCGTGCTCCTCCTGCTTCAGCCTTCTCAGCCATTTTTTTTACTCCCACCTGATTGCCAGAATTAGAAGTCTGTCCTCATTCTAGGTGAACCAAAGCTCAGTGAGCCCTCTGTCTCTCCAGTCCTGAGGCCCTTTCTGATCCAATCAGATATCTCTCTCTCACATATTCCTGAAAGTCAGGAATGTGTTCTCTGCTCCCACCCCATCCTCCTTCCTCACACAGATCCCTCTCTTCTACACCTGTTTCTGGTCATGGAAAAGCAGGAACAAAAGCAAGGGCGAGAGTGTGCTCAGAGCCCTCTACACGAGCAGAGATATTAATCTGAGCAAAGCTCTGGCTTTGGCAAAAGCCCATTTTTGTCATCAGCGCCAGTGTTTCTTTACAGCTTATGGTCCTTCTATTGCACCTGCAATAGCATCCAGGAGATGGAAGGACTCTTTTCTTGGCTTGCTTCAGCCTCCCGTTACCTGTGGCGACCACCCAAGCATCACTGCCTACACAGCATTTATTGTCTGGTGGGAAATTAGGGTCCTAAAAGGGCTGGTCTTAAAACCTGATGAGAAACTTTTTTTTTGTCAGAAACATCTTAAAGGGGGTAAATAGTGATATACAAATCCCTTTTCTTGCATGGGACAAAGCTTCACCCTGCTAAGGAGCCAATAGTTTCTAAAAGCAGTCCATAGCACACCATGACTGGTTTGCACCCAGCCTACAGGTCAGACCCAGACCTCTTATGTAGCAAACACATATAGCCACAGCACAGCCTTGTGGCCTCTTCCCTCCATGTGCTTGGTCATGGCTGGTCTTCTGCATTTGACAGGCCTTGACCTTGCCCAAAGCTGTGCTGGGGGTAGAATTGATCTATGCTCCTACCCTGGATCTGCCAGTCCTGGTATCTACAAGCACCAACTCACAAGGCAATACATAAGAGAAATCAAAGTTGAGCTCATTTGGGTGGCTTTTGCACTCCCCCAAGATGGGGGTGTGCAAGAACTGCAGGAGGAAAGTTGGATGAAAGAGGGTGGCTTGGGGGAGGATTTTACATATGTGCAGGAGTGTGTGGCTTAATGCATTGACTGTGTTGGAGGTGAGGAACTACAAAAAGAGAAGTTATCTTAATAAGTCTGAGTCACTGAGGGAGTGGAGGTGGTGGCAGAGAAGCCTCAGCAGAGCAGGGATTCATAAACTGAAGAGGACCCTGTAAAAATTTTGCATGGGTTGAACAGAGAGGGGAAAGCAGTGCAAACTGCTTTGCAAAGCTCTCATGAAGAAGCCTTCAAGCTCTTTGCAATGCCCACTTATTCCATCATGGTACTTGTTTCACAAAGTTTGTGAAAATAGGGTGTGCAAACCTTCTAAGTGACTGGAAATCTAATTTCAAAAAAACAGAAAATTATTAACATTTACTGGATAAATCTTGCACAGCTGTCTCCTTGATCCCTGGCCACCTCTTTCTAATTCAGGTACAAACTCAGAGGAAGCTTGATTGTTTTAAATGAATTTCTTTTTAAGGTTGTTCAGCTATGAATCTCTGCGCAAAACTGGAGGTGGGAGGCTCAGGGGGACTGAAGTAGAAGAAATAACCCCCACAGTGTTTTACTGCTGATTTGTACACTCTGTCAGCCTGGAATATACATTACAAAAAAGGGCTAGAAAAGTCACTTGGGATTCCTGTGTGCACCTCCTCAAAAAAGCAGCCCTTGCAGAGCAATGGAAAAAAAAGAAGTAGAGGAGGAGAGGAAAGTAAGGTTGAATTGAAAAATTCTTTCCTCAATAACAAGGATCACATTTATCAAAGAAAAGAGACTTCTGACAGAGGACAGATTAATTTGAAGTAGGAATTTGCAACATATTAATCCAGAATAGGAATGAACCTTAGATGAACTTGATGTTATGCGTAAACTTAAAAGGACTGCTAGTTTAAGAAGTATATTTCTAATAGAGGGGGGACGCCTAGCTGTAGTCCTGCTAAATAGTGGTGTAAGAGCATCCATGCATACTGGAAAAGCGGGGGACCTACATGCAAAGCACAGCAATGGGGCAAGTAATTGTAAAACACACTGTAACAGAAGCTGATTCTCTGGTGCTGACTTGCTGGAGTTGATGGATCTTTTAGCTAAATGCAGGCTGGCTCAAGTCTTAATTTAGCTACAAGTCAGCAGTCCAGCAGCTTTGTGCCCTTATCCTGGGGAGGCAGGCTGTGCATTGCAAAGTCTTCCATGAGGACCATGATTCATATGTCAGTGAGCAGAAGCTGAACAACTCCGGGCATGCCCAAATGATCCAGAAATCGATGCCTCTGCTCTGGTATTTTGTTTTTTTTTGTGTGTGTGTGTGAAGTGAACAAAGAACTACCTAGTTATTTTAGTTTCAGGTATAGGATCCTGGTTTTCTAGCCTGCTTTGGAGTTATGTGCCTTGGGAACTCAGCCTCTTGAACTTCCCTTTCTGCTTGTTCTTTCCTATCATGACACAATTCATTTTCTACATCTTCCATGAGAATGAGTGAGATAGTATCACTCTTTCTCTGGATGGTATTTGTTGCACTAGGAAGCATTATGAAGTGAAGAACAGCTTCAGAATCTGTGCATTCAGCATGTGTATATGCCTGCTGAGGTGGTGGAAAGCATGGTTAGACTATTGCATGTGCACAGATGGCTTTGTTCCTTCACACAGCACCCCTTGTCGTTTCAGTTCTTTTTCTCTCATTCAAGCAAATACATATGTGGGGGCTGGGATGGGACTCTGAGTGGGAGTTATCACCTGCTAAGGATTTGTTTAAGACCAGCTGAAACAAGGTTTGCTTGTGACCTATGTAATTCTGGCCTAGATCTCTGATTCACAGATTGGAAAAAACCTGCTTCATGCTAAAAAGCTCTAGACCACTGCAGGTACCTTGTCATCTTGCTGTTTCTGAATGTTTAGCTTTCTCTGCTTTCCATTTTCACCTTTCAGCTCTGAAACATCTTTTCAGGGATGTCCACTTGGTAAAGGCATTAAAACTGAAGGTGAGTGGGAGGTGTCATGGGAAGAGATGGAAAGGTTTCATTTAAAATAATTGGGAGTGTTACCCTACCTGTAATCTGTCTTGGCTCTTCTTCCTCTCCTATCTGCTGAATCCAGAGAACACACAGGCCTAATGCACCTCTGCATCATAGTGGTTGCTCCTGCCAAATTCTGGTCCAAAATTCTTTTGGACTTGAAAAGCTCATAGGGGCTGTGCAGAAAGGAAAGGAAGGTTGTTAAACATTTGTGTCTTTTATTTAATTTTTTTTCACCTCTTTTAGAGGGAGGGAGGGTTAAAGACAGAAAAGCAGCCCATATGAGCAGCCCATAAAGGAGAGTACTGATGCCAGTTTATTTAACAAGCAAAACAGATAAAGATTAGGGTTCCTATGGCAACTGGCTACCAGCAGAAGCACCTCAAAGATCTGGGGAGGGGGAGGGGGGGTGATGAAATGGTTCAGCACAAGTTCCCAACCTTTTGGATTAAAAAGACCTCTTCCCAGCTGAAGCAGTGTCATCAGCTCCTTTGCTGAAGAATGACTTCTGTGTAACTGGCACCAAAGGCACAAGATGAATTCTTGTTAGTTTAGCTAGGTTGGAAAGTCACGATTCATAGAGTTTTACAGATGGTCCTGGGTTATGTTCCCTCTCTATGCTGTTTGAAGAGTGGGAGATGGCAGATGGTGAGAGGGAGATGGAAGGACTTTAGAAGCTGAGTGGCAAGTGCAGAGAGGGCATTTGTTAAGGCTTGAGGATGTGTGGTTGTCACCCCTACTCTGGGAGGTCCTAAGAGCTACAACTTCTTCTCCCAGATCTGGTGAAGCCTGGAGAGCAGTTTTCATTTCTAAACTTCAGACCATCCCATATCAAAATCAGAGGGAGTAACTGTGTGTAAAAGCTTGCTCTTTCAGCAGAAAACTTAAAATACCAATTTTGTTTGATTGGGGTTTTCCTTGGCTACGGTGCTTTAGTAGCTCCAAGAGCCTGGGTGCTGGGTGCTTACGTTTGTTCTCTGCTTGATGCCAGCCCTCCTGCTGAGAATGACATCTCTCACCAAGTATTATGGATTTTCCATTTGGAGCTAAAATGCCAAGGCATGTAGTCATTTGATTCTGGGAGTGAGAGGAGGTTGAAGGAGGTTAAGTATAGCTTTTGTTTAGATCAGCACAGCATGGAAAATAACCATCTTTTATAGTCTCTAAGTTCTGACTTGGAGGTCCTACTGAATGGCTCCCTCATCAACCCCAGCCCTGGGAGGCTGATTGTGTTATTTCCTTAATTGGATTGTTTGTTGATCTCACTTTCTTGTGGGTTGGTTTTTTGTTTTTTTTTTTTTTTTTTAATAACTCATTATAATCACGCCTTTCTACTGGACAAAAAAATCCACCTCACACTGAGAAAGAATTGTATTTGTCCTGTGGCATCTGGTGGTTGGTGTAGCTTCCATTAGACCTCACGGTCTGGCTGAGCAGTGGACCCAAGACAAAATTCCCTGGTCATTCTGGGATGTGCACACACCATCTTGTGCTGATAAGGGTGTGAGAGAGAGTCTGTCAATCAATCTGATTGTGAAATCTGAGATTTTGGTGTTTGTGGTGTAAATACTGAGTAGTGAACTCAGTTCAGTGTCCCACCAGAAAGAGCTGTTGTGTTTGAGTTGTGTGATATAGTGTGTGCCTGGTTTCAGGAGTATTGACTATCCAAGGCTAAACTATATGGCTCATCCCAGGTTAGGAAAGCATGTGGAAGATGAGTGATAGGAGAAGACTTCAGGTAGCAAGACTGAGGCGTGTGTGGAGCTTATAGACATAGGAAGAGCACAGGGGGGTGCAGGGGCTTTGTTCATGATGAGAAAAAAACTTCTGACCAAAATCTTGATAGGTCATCGGTGACAATAAGGGGATCTATCCTGCCATGATTAAAAGTGGAGAGGGTGGATAGGGAATGAACAGGAAGGGGTGAGGGTAGGAGTCAGCAAATATGCAGTAACACGATGAAGGGAGCATTTGAGCCTAGAGAGGGCTGATACAAGGACCTGAATAGAATTCAGGAAAATGAAATATAATGAGGAGGTTTGAAACTGGGGCGGGGGGAGAAAGGCATAATGCGTGCTGTGTGGGTAGGAGTGAAATGGGGGAGCAGGAACTGAGCAGGATAAAAGGGGAAAGGAGAAGTGGCTAGTGGAGAAAATGACTTGGATAAGAAAGGCAGAGACTTGTAAGGCAATGGGAGGGAGGGGATTTAATGGAGAAGGTGGAAGAAGGAAGGTAGGCAAAGAAAATAAGTGTAATGAGACTATTCAATTAGAGAGGTGTAGGGGAGGATACCAAAAGGTGGAAGCAGGGCAAGGAGGAGAAAATGTCATAGCAAAAGCAAACGGTTTTTGAGAGATATAGATGAATTTTAAGGAGTGGGGGAGCAAGGTTAATTGGAGCTAGCTGTGGACATCAAAAACCTCAGAAAAAAGACTAGAGCTATAAAAGAAAAGCAGAATGTGGAAAAGCAAAAGGACAGAGGAAAAAAAAAAAAGAAACAAAAGCCAAGAATGACAGTATGTGACTTAGCAGACACTGTGCCATCATGAGCTCCTCAGATAGGCACGTTCCTGTGAGGTGTCATATCAGGTTATCTTTGTATTTCCACTGAACCTTCCACACCCATGGAAGTAAGCACCCATGGCACATTTTCCTGAAGGAAATGAAATCTTCAGAGCTACAGAGTATGTCTGTCCTGACAAGATGAGAAAAATGCCTCTGCCTATACATTTGCTGCATAAATTTAGGAGATCAAGACTTTAATTCCAGTCTCTAATGCTTTCCTGCTGTTCAGAGAATACCCTTAGTGTACATAGGGCTGGGTAGTGTACCAAGGCCTGGCTTTAAAGACTTGAATTTGATGGTAGGAGCTAATGCTGTCTTCATGAAGCAGATGTGATCTGTGTATCCAGAGTGGCTGACAGGCTCATATATACAGTATGTGAATCTATAAAGCCCAGAATTTGTCCCTTGACCAATGCCCAAACCTTGTTGTAATTATCTTTTTCTTGATTTTTCTGCAGCCCTAACGAGTTGTGGCAGACAGAGCTATAGGGAATCATAGAATATTTTGGTTGGAAAGGGCTCTAATGATCCTCCCTGTTAGATAGAGCTGTCCTGACAGTAATGGCAAAAAACACAGGGGTGTGTGGGATTCTTCTGCAAGCCCATAAGAGTTCTTGCATCAACAGTGATGTGCTTAGAACTGTCTCAGTTTACGCCAGACCTCACTGCATCTTGCTCTCTGAATGAATTCATGAGTATAGCCTGCAGCATGTTATTTCTCCCTTGCTCTGCTCTGCCTGCAAAACAGTGTATTAAGGAAAGCTGTCATGCCTACCATAGGCACTCACTTGTGGCTAGATTTTGTCAGAGAGACCAAAGTGCTGAACACATGCTCTGGTTTGTAAGCATCATGAAGGAATTCTTCTAGAGGGGGTTGAAGCCATTCAATCCTGTTGCCTACCTGGCCTTTTTATAATTATCCTATTTATAGCATTTACAGTCAAAGACTGAGCCAACAGAGGAAGTGATGGCTGGAGTGAGGCCTTGGGGGTCTTGAGGTGAGTGAATCTAGCAGATTGAGCTGCTTATGTGGAGCCTAATACTGGCAGGAGAGTGTTTTTAGCAAGGCTTCCCTTTCCTAAGCTTAGTTTCAGCCTGTGTGATCTCTCACCTTGCCCCTTCATGTCTCCAGTCAGATTTCCTTCTCCAATTGTCACCATGAGGAGCAAGTTTTATTGCATTGCTCCTCCAACTTACCCTTTCTTTGGGAACTGACTTTTTCTCTTCATCTGTAAATCTTTCATTCCTGTGTACTCTGCACTGGGATTCTGCATGAGTATTAATTTCTGGGTGTTCAGCCCTATTTGAAGTAAAAGAAGGTGTTATATTAGAGCTGCATCTGAAATGCAGAATTTCAGTGGTGGGCTGAACATGACTGAAAACTGCTTAATTGCACCTTTGGCTAATCTATAGAAAAAATGCTTTTTTGCTTGTGTGTGGTGTGAAGGCTTGTGTGCCTGTCAAAACCCCTTTTTAAAATTTTTGAAAGGAGGGTGGAAAAGCCAATAGACATCAAAAAGCAAAAAAGTAGGAAGGAACTACTGTGCTGGCTGTTGGGTTCTGTCCCTGTGATTGCAGGTAATCTGATAACAGTTGCACAATCTGTGTATGTAGGGGGAAAAAATCTAAATTTTCTTGTGTTACAAATTTGAGGAACTTATAAATCTGCAGCAAAATTAAACCCTTTAGTATAACATTAAAAAAACCACTATTCTCTGTCACAAAAGATCCATCAAGAGAGATGTTAGACATTGCCAGCCTCTTGGATCTCTGCAGGAGTGGAAATCTGGAGGTAAAAATACCCAGGTAATCTAGGGGAAATGCAGAATGCCATCTGCTATAAAGAAAGGCAGAGAAATCCCAATGGCTTCTGCTGGTCTGAGCTTGTGGGAAAGGCTTTCCTGATTTCAGGGTGGTGATTGCTTCAGTGATGGGTGTATAAGCAAGACATCAGTCAAGCAGCTGAGGCTTTGACTGTGTGGTTAACAGCATTCCTGCTCCCTCTCTCAAAGTCTCAAATTGTGTGTTTTCATTGTCCAATCAGTATGGAAAATAAAGGAATGTAAGATGGTGTTTCCAGCCTATGTCAGCCATTAGATCTATTAAAGTAAGCCAAGAGTTATGAAGAAAGTTAATTTGTTCTCTTTTAAAATAATAGCATAATCTATTGAGACTCCTAGCACTGATCCCTGCTAAACTGCCTCCCACTCTTTGTGGTGTTAACCTCTTTGTGCAAGTGTAACAAAGACAGGGAAGGTCAGTTGTTCTCCACCTGATCCCTGGCTCTATGCAACTCTGAAGGAAACCTGTATCTTTTCATCTCCACGTGAGTTTTGTCTGTCCCCAATTGGTATTAGTGCAGCTGTGTATAAAACATCTCTTGTTCTAATTGTGAATGCTACTGGCTGAGTTGAACCTGCAGTTGTGGGCACTAAATATTTAAAGCTTCCACTCTGGGGTGTATTTTTTGGCCAGTGAGAGGAAAAAATGCATGCTTTTCTTCTTTTTACCCCATACGGTGCATGCCCTCCAGAACTGGCTATATAAGCAATTTTATAATAGTGAGTTTTGTTGTTTTTTTTTTTTTTCTTTTGCTCCTGATGCAGCTGTTCTTCGTAGCTTTGAGCTACAAGTTTCTTAACATGAAACCACCACCTTATGCTGATCTCTGGAGCTTTTTTAAGAAAAAGTCTTCCTCTCACTCCTGAAACTTGCTTGGCTTTCTACCACCATTTCTCCTAAGTGCCTGCTGCCTGACACAGAGCTGCATAGAGGTTTGGCTTAGGTTCTCTTCTTTTTCCCCTCCCCTGCCATGATTGGAAACTGTCTGTCTGCAATGGCAGCTCTGCTGTGGTAAGCTGTGAGAGACAAATAGTTTCTGCTATTGGAAGTGCCAGATTTTCTCCACCTCAATGTTTATTTGGGAATTAGGACAAACTGCTGTTTATGTCATGTAGCTGTACTCCTGCAGTCTCAAATGGCTTTTTGACTGAGATTACCAACAAGAAAGAAAATGAGAAAAACCTGAGCACATGTGCAAGTTGATCAGCTCTGAAGCAGTAGGCAGCTACTGCAAGGACAAAACCAGTGCTGATGCCTCAGCATGTGTTGGGGCAAGAACTTAACTGCAGCTGCTTTCCTTAGACAGGATGAGTTTTAAACTGCAGCTTGCCTTATTTGTACTGATGAAGCCTAGCTGGCTGTTGGTGAGACCTGGAAAATAGAAACAGTAAATGTTAGTGTTTTTAGAGGGAAGGTACTAAAAATTTCTAGAAATAAGCATTTTACTTGAAAAAAAAATAAATCAATGTGTTCTGCAACACACAACTGGACACAATGACTAAAATGAAAAGACATAAATTGTTCTAATCCCAGAGCAAGTAATTTTGGAGCCTATACCACTGGGGTACCTACCCTTGGGGTAGCTTTCTGTAAAAGGATGACAAAACCTGTGGAGAGTGGTGTGTGCTTGTGCTCAAATTCCACAGCCAGAGGTAGAAATGCTCCAGAGATCCTTTCTGACAGCAATTCTGCACTGATCAAAGGCAGAAAATACCACCTGGCTCCTGAAAGGCAGGTTGTTCTTTGTATGCTCTGCAGACTGAGTAGGGATGTGAGGTGAGCTGTGTGGTGGGGTGAGCATGCCAGAGAGTCTGGGAGAAACACACAAAGGTAGTTTCTATGCTACAGGACAGGGAGGGTCGTCAGCAATAAGCTGTAGGCAAAAAGCAAGTACAAGGTGGAATAGGTTACCTCCCCCAGTTTTTGGTCTATATGCTGAAGAAGACTAAGGATTTTCCACCAGGAAGCCTACCTCTGGCATATCCAATCAAGTCAGGAAGTTGTCCCCAAAGTGTCCAGAACACACCGGTGATGAGGCTGAAGTTTTACTACTGACTTGGTGCCTCCTGTTAGCTGTGCAGAGGCAGCTGTGGTTGTGCCTTTTCCCTCTGAGCTCGGGCACTTATGCTTTGCAGAACTACCTTGGTCCTAGGAGAGTTTTGAGTTTTGCTTTATTCTCTGCCTAGCTCCCACATGCTGTGCCCAGAGATCGTCTCATGACTTTTCCCAGCCATACTGGCAAAGACCCCAGCACCACCTGAAGGGTTTGGGCTTCACAGTTACCACTGAAGAAAAAAAAAAAAAAGCACCTTTAAACTGTGCTTTGCAAATTATGCTGAAGGTTTTATGAAGTGGGTATTTTTAGCAAGTCATAAAAATATAAAGTCACACTCTTATTTTTATCCCTTCAATCTCTGCAAAATTAATTGAAAGCATTTTACTTTGCTCTCCTTTTGCTTCCCTGACTTTCAGAAACTAGCTAACTTTAGGACCCAGGGGGGAAGGCGTCATCAGATGTTGGTGAATGCTGGCCATGTTGTGTGTCTATTTATAGCAGGTGTGTGCCTAACCACCTTGTCTTTCTTTTCTTAGCAGCAGCTGGACGAGCTCAGCTATCAATTATCCATGAAGCTAATGATAATACAAGGAAAGCTATGTAAAACAGGTGCTCAGGGGAGAGAGAAAAAGGGGAGGGTAGGTGACAGGACAGGGGGAGACGGGGTTTTAGGAACTGAAAAAGCTCCTTTTGCTCTGCCTGAAAACCCTTATTATGTGTAATAATTATTAATAACAGGGGTGCCTGCACAAAGTCATTGTGACTGCTTTCAGCTGGTACGTCCCTCACAGATGTTATTTCCCTCATTTATTTTTGTTGCGTTGGCAATCAAAGGCAGTGGGGTTTTCTTTTTTCCTTTTTTTCTCCCCTCTTTCTTTCCTCCTCATTCCTTTGCTTTTGATAAACCTTAAGCTGGATGTTCTCCTCCCCCCTCTCTGTCCTGGGTGCTGGTATTTGGGCTGGTAATAGCAGGTTCCAGTTTCCTTTTGAAAAATTGTACCTTTTTTTTTTCTCATGCCTGGAGATTGCATGTCTATGTATGTGTCCTCTTTTGTCTCCATTTCAGTGAGGATTTAGCATATAAGGACCCCAGGGAGAGAAGGGAGCAAGTGAAGGGGTCATTCCACTCCTTGCCAGTGACAAAGATGATTGTCAGCTATTTATCAACCTTTTTTTTTTTTTTTTTTTTTTTTTTTCCTTGATGGCTTGTTTTTGCTGGGTTTTTCTCTAAGCACAGGGGAGCAGGACAGTGTGAACTCTGCTCTTGACAGCAGCTCAGGTTCTGACACCATCTGCCACCTAATCCACTTCCAAGGAAGGGGCTGACGTCTGTGTGCATGTGTGTGCACATACAGGCTCCCCACGTAGCCATACATCATTTCAGCAGCCTCATCCTGACCAGCTCACAAACAACCTTTCTTTTACAGCAACTGGCCTTTGATAGCTCTTCTTTTCCTACTCCTGCTTTAGGTTTCCCTGATTCAGTCTGGCATACTGTGGTGAGAGGCCAAGGAAGGGGATTATTAAGTAAATTTGCAGAAGATTTCCTTGAAAATTGAACACTTCTCTGTTTTCTTATGTAGCCTGCCTCTCTGGGGTGCTGGACTTTTCAGATTTTTGACTTTTCCTGGAAGCTATGAGTGTGGGATGCATGGATTTCTTTTGCAAAAGCAGCAGGAAACAGAACAGGTGTAAATTTTCCATGCCAGGTTCCTTGGATAGCTGGTAAGTTGGATCTTGCAGCCACTGTTGAATTTTAAGCTTTTCAGTGACATAATGGCCAGCCTTGTTTGACTGGTGTCTGCAGGCACTGAACATGTTTCAAGCTTTCTGTATCTTCTTCCTCTAACTATACGTGAAGAATGACAGTTATCACATGTGATGCTGTATCTGCTGATGTTTTCAGATGCACGGTATTCAACACAGTTCACTGATTATGCTGGATCATGTTTGCTTGTGGCATTCAGCACTGTGCTCACAGTGCTGTGGAAAATGTCATGAGAATTGAGATAGGGAGAGAAGAGGAGCTTTGGGGAGGCTGGAGGGGTGGCACAGTGTGAATTCAGAAATGCCAATTTTTTTACTTGTTGTCATCAGTTATGCTATTTTTCTGGGCTATGGTAATGAATGTTTGAATTAGCTTCTGGGAAACAGTGGTTCTCTCTACTGCTGGGTGTCTCTCACACCCGAAGGGTTGGGATTTGTTCTTCCTTGGTGCCCAAAAATAACCCTTGCTTCCTTATCTGAAAGGGCTTCCACTGCAAAAAAATGTCTTTGTTTTCTGCTTTTTTTTTTTTTTTTTTTCCCTGTTTGAGAAGAAAGGAATAGGACTCCCTTCAAAAGCTCTTTGGAAAGACGCTCCTGCCCCTGCCAAAAAAGGGACCAGGAATCCAAGTTGTGTCCTTGCTGCAGGCAGGAAATCAGAACAGAGTTCTGCCATGTAATGTGGAGCATTTGGCCCAAAGCTTCCTGATGGAGCTGAAAAAACTTCTATTGTCTGCAGGTGGCTTTAGATCAGGCTCAGTTATAGCTCTCACTGGTTCCCGTGATGTTCTGCTTTGCTTTGTGGTTGAATTTTTTCCCTTCCTACATCTGCCTAGACCCTCTCACACATTTCATGGGCAGAGACTAAAGGCTGGGAGTTATTTGCCCATCTGACCCTCATGACAATTTCTGTAGCATACTGACTCAGTACAGACCAGAGGAATCCTGCTGTTCAGTCACATCAGTCACAATTAAAGCGATCAATCAAATAAAAATATATATAAAATTCCATACTCAATAATGCTCATTAATTAGGAAAGCAAGGGAACTTAATGATGTAAATTAAAGATAGAGATTTTATATAAAAACTAGTTAATCAGCAATCTTTGCTAGGTGCATTTTATTCTTATTGTAACAGAAAAATGACTTTTTGACTCTTTGAGATTACTTTTGGAGGCATTCAAAGAGAGGTTTGTATTAATACTGTATTGACATGTCTTGATGAAACCTGAAAACTTCTCTGCCTTTCCCACTGCAGAAACTTGCTGTCATTTGTCACTTCTGTAGGAGGTAGGGGAATATCTCCACCCTCATCCAGCAAGCTAAGAATGATCTGATGAAGACAGAATATTTTAGTTGTTGACTGAAGAACTTATGTTCCAACCCTTGTTACAGCTCTTGTGTAGGATTGCACCCTGTTCTTAACAAGACACTTACAAGCTTCAGGTTATTTTTGAAAATGTGTTCTCCAGAACAATGCAATAGTTGAAGTGGCAGAACTGTGTGATTCTGCAGTTTCATTTAGATGATGTTGTCCTTCACATTTTGTGCTTATCAGTGGAGGTAAAACATCAGTGTGCACATGGAGGAACTGGACTTGTGAAGTCACATTTTCTGTTTGAATACACAGTCCTTTTTCTACAAAATATTTATCTACAAGGTAATGGAAAAAATGATAATAACTGTTGTGTGTGTAAGAATTGTCCCTCAGTTTGAATTCATACTATTTAGAAAGTCCACCCTTAGTATTTTTTGCTTGTTTGGTTTTTTGTTTTAGTTTTGTTTGTTTGTTTTTTTTTCCCCATTAGAAAATATCTTCCAATGACTACAAATGAATACTGCTATATTGGTTATCTAAGATAAAAACACTTTGGCTTTCATCGTTAAAACATCTCTGCAGAATCAGAAAGCACTCCCTGCAGTACTAGAAAGTTTAATGGTTTGCTGTTTTCTGGTTTTATCTGTCTGCTTCTGTGCCTCTACTGTTCTGTCTCAGCATGGGGTTTGTGTCTCATAACCTTCTCCTGGGGTTTTGATAGACCAACATATGGAGGGATGAAGAATCCCCTTGGGCATAGGTATTCCCATTGTGCCTCTAGCCAAGCAGCTAGGAGCCCAAGAGGAAAGCTGCCTCTCATGGGAGGTGCAGACTGATCTTGCAATCAAAAGCTTGGAAAATTCCAGATTATCTCCTGGAAAAGCATGAATGTTTGACCCAAACCCAGGCATTTTGGGGTTCAATTTCACAAAAGATTTCGTACACAGAAATGTTGTCTGAATGCATGCTTTCAGAAGACTCTTCAGTCAGCTTACTGAAGTCAAGCTTATCCAGCATGGCAGATAAGTTGAAACCCTAAGGAAAAAACAAAAGGCCAAACAACAAAAAAAAGAGCTGAGCTTCCCTCTCCCCTTGCAACACTGGGAGTTACTCTTAAAGAAAAGAGACAAAAGGGATGCTGAACATGCTCCTGGGTCCTGTGGCTTAGAATAATTCTCTGTGTTACCTGTATCACCTGGTTGGGTGTCTACAACTAGGTGAGCTCTTCTCTGTGGAGATAAATGCTTCACTGCCTCTGTTTACTTTATTAGTGAAAATAGTGTAATTTCTGAATGTGCATAAAGTTTAATTTTGAGTGTATTTCTTTGTTTTTTAAAATAAAGTCAGATAACCATGCTGAGACCAGCAAGCTAATTTGCTGAATCTGAGTGCAGTCATTTTGGAAAATGGTCCCCTTTAAGTTTGTTTATTTGCTGACCTTTTCACTTCAGCAATTTTCAGTCAGATTCAGGATGGCAAGCTCTGATTTGTGTGCCTTTGCGGGGATCTTGAGGCCAACTTCAGTTTTCTAGTACAACTAGATTTAAAAGTAAGTTGTTAACCTCATGTGCAAATATTTGTTGCAAGCAAACCTGAGATCCTTACATCAGGAACAAAATGTTACTTGACAGTATTTACTGTTAATACTTCAGGTTTTTATCTGTGTGTGCCTGGCTTAGATAAAGCAGCTGGAGAGTCCAAGGAGTGGCAGATCACCTAGACCGGATGATGCTCATCTTGGGTTACTGCAGGGAATAAAGTGTGAAACAGCAGAGCTGCTGATGAGGACATGTGATATATCCTGAAAAATCAGCAGCTGTTTGTGACAATCAACAAGCACCAGCATGGGATCTACCCCCAAAATCAGGAAATGGACAAGCTGCCTTGTTGCTGCAGGGGGACTGAATGAGACTCTGAGGACAGCATGCGGAGTGCAATGGCTGTCTGGGTGTAAGTCAGGTCAAATTACCATTTCATTTGCAAGGAGGAATCTTACAGCTGTTAGACTTTGTAGGAATGAAGCTGCACAGATGAGTGATTATGCATGAGCACAGAATATGGACTGTGTAGTATCATAGACTTGAGTTACTAGGTTTTTCACAAAATTTTTAAGTTATGCATTAGGACTTGGAATAACTATCATGAAATGTTGACAATAGCAATTAGAAAGTAGAATAATTTCTGCCAGCTTTCATCTCTTTTGTGTCAACGAAGTGTTCATTTTAGATGGTAGGCTCTTACATTCCCGTTTATTTTGGTCTCAAGCAGTACATACATTTTATAGCTCACCCTGGAGGTGCATGAACATAGCTCATCAGGGTATACTTATTCTTTGATTTCTGGGAGATCTGCATGCAGTGGGCTGCTTCATCAAATGTTCCTGGTACTTAAATAGGCTCAAAACCCCCAGTGCAACCGAATTAGCAAGGATAAGCACAGTCACGACACTCCAGATGAATATTTGTCCCTGTGCAAAATGCTGCAAACACACAAAAGCATGTGAATGCAGAGTGCTGTGGCTACATCTAAAGGAGTCTGAAAGCAGCTGCATGGTTGGCAACTCTTGGATGCCACCACAGACCCCTACTCTCTGCACTGATGTTAAATGGCAATCCATTGAACAAGGGAGATAAAAAGCTTCATGGGCTTTAGACCCTGAGCATTCCCTTCCTTTAGGGAGTTGATCCCTTTGCATGATGGAAAGTAGACATTTCCATCTATTTGACAGCCTATGTATTCTTTGGAGTTGAACATTTCATAGGTCTGTCAGCAGGGCAGTTTTCATGTACAGTAAATTCATACTTGAAAAAGGGAGAGGAAAAGTATTTGGTAGAGACTGTAAAGGACAACAAAAACTTTCAAGTAGATTTCAGTGCACCAGGGACTCTGTATCATGGCGATGTTCTCTAAATGTCAAATGATGCATGATGGCAAAAATGGTCTAAATTCACATATAGTGATGTGCTCTGAAGCTGTGGGGTTCTCCAAGGAATGAAAGTCACTGTGGATATTTCAGTGAGAATATCTAATGAGAGTGTTATTGCAGTTGAAAGAAAAAAAGGAGGAGAAAAAAAGAGAGAAGAGGGGATTTCTGAGGAACGCAGAAGAGGTAAACGAGAAATTTCTGTTTCAATGGGTATCTGGGTTCATCCAGGTCTTCTGTTATTTCTCAGGAATCAGTCTCTCCTGTAATAATCTTATTCTACTTTAAAGTAGTCGATGAAAGAGTGTACTTCCACTGTAATTAATCAAAAGCAGCACTGAGGTAGGAAACCTTTGTCTCACTCCCACTCTTGCCTTGCCTGTGCAGATCGTGAATGAAACTCACCAGGTGTTCCCATGTTTACTGAAATTCCCTTAACTCGAGGTTTTCCCTCAGCTTCAGGGTTGAAAATGTTGGTCTAATCATTCTGAATTGTGAATGAATCACTGGAATCCCTTGGCTGGAGAGGAGCTCCTACAAGGAGAACAGTGCTCTAATGGTAAAGGTCTTTTTTTGTATGTTTTGTTATCTTGATTTAAAGAAAGCATCTGAAACGGTTTAGTTTTTCTCTTCTCTGCTCTCTTTTCTGGTGAAAAAAGAGAAGTGAGCAGGTCTGCCTTGCCTCCCTGGAGATGAGAGTGGGAACTGAGTCTGGTGAGCTGGGTGAGCTGGGGTGAGTTAAAGCAGGGAGATGAGTATTCTGAGAAACTGGGGAAGCTCTTGTTGTTCAAATAGGTTGTTTTTTAATGTCTCACTAGCAATCCTGGCAATTCACTGGTCTGTCTCAGGAAGACTGTTGGGTCTGTGCATGTAACTGCAGCCCCTGGGGTTTCTCCTCTCTTGATAGACAAGGAGGCCAGCTCGGTGCAGTATTTATGTGCTGCCTGATATATCAGCTATATATGATTATATATATAACAGATATATCAGTTATATATATTATATCACATATATATGGCTAAGTTGCCAGGTGCACCTCATCAACATCAAAACAAAGTAGATATACGACCTTTCTGCATAGTTGTTTTATCTATTAGGGCACTCTGCAGGATGTTTTGGGTGAGAAAATCAGTATGTAAAATTGTTAGCATAGTGGTATTTTCTCCTTGACTCTTCATATAAATATCCAGTTCTAGCAGACCTTGTGCTGAGATGTGACTTCTATGAAAGGTGTGCTTCAAGTTAGTTGCATAACATCATTGATTCTCTGCTATTTACTGTTAAACCTCATTTGCATTAGAGGTCAGTTCATATTTTAGTGAATTTGTAAAGATGTGTTTATTTCCTGTATAGTGCAGAAAGGTTCTTACACAAACAAAATGCAACCTGAAGCAGTTTAGGATTACATTCTATTGGAAAATACAGAACTCTTATCATTATACAGTCAATAAACCCTTGAATTGCTCTATACTGACATTTTCTGGGTTGCATCCTCTTCTGTTATTCCCTATGTGAGAAGAAAATAGTTTTCTGAAGATGCTCCTGGTAATATCAGTTTCAGTGTTCCTAAACACTGAACAAACCCAAATGTTTGGGGCTTTACTTATAACTTGGGACTTCTTGGTCCTGGTCAGTATGAGACTCAGTTCTCTCATAAATTATTTAGCTTGCATTTGAACCTCTTTCAATTTTTCTTCAACCCTGCAAAAAGATAGGGTTCAAACATGGCTAGCTATTGTACTTTCTGTTCCATGAGATGTACCCAGGTAATAGCTGTTTTATTTATCACAGTTGTCTCTTTTGTTGCAGTCATGTCCTATTTACAATTTCCAGGAAAAGTTTTATGTCTGTGCATTAGAAAAACAATGCTAGCTATATTTTTTGCCTTTCATCCATATAAGAGGGACATCTTTCTTTTATTAATGAGTTTTGCTTGCAGTTTAAATATATGGAAAACAAATTTGTCTTTCTATGATCAAAAATTGACACAGCAGAACAATAGTCCTCTTTCAGATCAGAGATACTGATGCTTTTAAGAGGAGAAGGTGAGAAAGGCTCCAGGAGCTTTAATCTTTAATTTAGCAATGTGTATGAATTTAAATGGATTCACAATGCTTCTTTTAAAGTAATGCAGAACAGAAGTCTACAGGGCTTGAAATTGGAAGAAGTCAGAGAGAACAGATGAAGCTATTTGGCTGTGTAGAAAATGATGGTCTGCACACCCCAGTGAGCTGAGAGGAATTGCAGGAATAAGAAAATACATGCAGCAGGGCTTCCAGACTTCTTTTCGTCATTGTGACTCCTCATGAACCCTTACTAGTGGGATAGGATAATTTAAGTCTCTTTGATAGATCCTCCTTAGCAACCCTGTTTAACGCCATAGGGGCTGTGAGCATCTTCACTTCTTTTCTCATATGTGCAGCCATTCCCAGTTTCCTGCAGTCACTTGGGACATGCTGGCCTCACTGGTGAAGTCGTGTGGAGCACTTACTGTGTCAGACTTAACTGGCAGCTGAAAGGCAGCCTGAGTGTCTGAGCAGTCTGATGGAAACAGCTTTTGAGGCACACTTGGGTTGCATTTGATCTAAGTACATTTAAATCTATGCAGTCTGAATATACATCGAGAAAACTTTGAGCAATGTCTGCTAGCTCTATAATTTTATACAATATCTAAGTTGTAAGAAGGGGAGGTATCTGGTTTGCATGTAGCTAAGCCATGTCATTGCCTCACTCCTTAACCTCCAGAAAGGCTCCGGGAATTGTCAGTACTACTGTTCTGTTACAGCCACCTTTGTGCCACCAGTAACTAACCCATGAGCAAGACCTGTGGTATGTAACAGCTTTTAGGGTGAGAAGCTAGTGTTTTATTTCCAGTTCATGTGAGCTTTGAGATAACTGTGAATCCTTTAGGGATTTGGATTTACTACTGATATGCAGACAAATCCCTAAGCCTGATTGTAAAACTGCTCAAGGCTGGACATGGGCTGAAGTGGCAGTATTTAGTCACACTACTTCTGGTTCCTCTGCCAAAGCTGTTTATTTGGTGCTCTGATTCACACTGTATCTGCATTTGCTTTTGTTTTTCCTTCCTTCTTCTTCTTAGAAGAAACTAAATTGCAGTGTTCTGTGGGTGAAGATTCTTGGTCTAATAACTGGTTAAAAAGTAGGCTAGAGGCAAGCAATCAGCTTTTGGTTTAGAGGGATGTTATCAGGGGTTCACACAGAGCTAGAATGGTTGGTACTAAATGCTTGGAAATTGGAAACAGAAAATAAACTGTAGGGTGATGAAGCTTGTCTCTGGGCTATTTAAAATGAGAATTAATTACAGAGTTGCAAAAGGATTACTTAAATGAATGAACTATAAAATGGGGGTTGCAGTTCTGTGTTGATGGGGAGGCTTTTCTCCATCTGCATTACTTTGCAGTTTACTCAAAAGGATGGACTGTACATTAGTTATTACCCATTTGGACAGAGATTTAGTAGTCACTGTAGATAATTCTATGAATATTTCTGCTTACTGCTCAGAGAAGCAAATAAAAGTCAGAGAAGGCAAATAGTGCAATAGTAATTTGATTGGTTAAACGGAAGAGTTTATGGATGAGAAAAGGCTCGAGAGAGGAAGATTTACCAGCTTGAGTGGCATGAGGAGCTAGCAGAAGGCAGGTAAGGAATGCTAATTTATTCTTTCCTATGACGCAAGATCCAGAGAGCATCAAATAAACTTGTCAAGCAGGTTTAAAAGAATGGGGATTATTTTTGCACACAATTCAATATTATATGGTGGATTTCATTGCCGCACAGTGTCATGGAGACAAACATACGGGTATTAAAAGACCAAGTAAATGAACACTGTAAAAATCCATTGGTGAGGGTGAAGTGGGGCGATTTGACACAGCCCTGCTCAAGGAAACCAAAGCTTTTGCTTTGCTAAAGGGAAGATGGTGATGTGGAAGGCAATATGCCTTTACGCTTGCCATTACCAAGTGGCTGCAGACAAAAGCTGATGGATTAGCTAAACATTTAGTCTGTGTCAGTAAGACTGTACTTTTTTTCTTGGGCTCTACTTACCAGAGACAGAAGTGAGCTTATTGTATCTGCCCTGAGCCAATACAGCCTGTAAGCCTGAGCCTGAAAACCAGCTTACCATGTTGACATGATACCCAGACTGATCCAAAACACCTTACTAGCAGGATTGCTGGATCCTGCTGGCTCTGTGTGCTGAGTGGGCTGGCAGTCATCCACATGAGGTGGTATGGCCATGGAGGTGCCGTGTGTGCATTTTGAACTGAGGCAGAGGTGACTTGCCACACTCTCCAAGCATTTCCCTGCTAGCCAGCTTAGTTGATACGTTACTTGAAGAACCCAATTTCTTTCCTTCCTGTAAAAAAATTATGTAGGGAGCCCATATTTCTATATGTGGGGTCAGTTATCTGAAAATGTGTATGCATTACAAAACTCTGCATCAAAACACCCAAGTCTTCTGCCTCAAGCATTTGTTCTGGAGCCCATTTTTTTTAAAGCAGTGCTCTTGCTATGCTTCAGTGTTTCAATCTGTGCTGAAAGCTTGAAGTTTAGCTGTGCCTGTGTGTGTTTTAATAGTCTAGAAACAGTTAGGTACTGCAGAGAAAGTTCACTAAGCTTGAAATAATCTGTGTTACCCACATGCTTCTAGTTTTGCTGTTGAGGACATGTAACCCATGCTCAGAAAATCCCTCAAACGTCACAAAGATCAGTCTAAAAGAAGGAATTTTGTTGAGCTGTGGGAAACATTTGCATCTATTGCATCTCTGTTGTGTTTGCAGAGTAAAAGAATGGGAAGGAAAGCTGTTCCTTCTGCCCTCACCTCCCCCCTGCCCCAGCCCTGCATCCCCTTTTCTGATGCTCTAGTCTTCATTGCAGAGCTGTACGTAGTGAAACAGGCCACTGCACACTGATGTTGCTCTGTTGTGCTGTTGCAGTTTATAACAGTTTATATATAATGAAAACCTGTTTTGTGAGGAGTTCAGCAGTTGCTTTTTGGTTAAAGTTGTAGTGAAGATTTTTTTGCAAGGTAATATCATTGACTTCAGTGAGCTCAATGTACATCCATTTGTCCTTCAGCATGAGGCATCCTAGAGATTCATGCCAAAAAGAGATTCTCTACAGAAGCTGGCACGCAGTTTTCAGGAAAAACAATGAAAAGTACTTTTCAGTTCCTGTATATGTGTACACAGTGCCCTCCATCAGTCCTCTGAGGTTTGACTGTTACATTAAGGAAGAATAATGTGGTTTAAAGAAAGAAAACATTGGCTTGTTGTAAACCTCATCTCTTTGCTACAGTTTCCAGTTCAGAAGTCTTTTGGTTTTTTTCCATCCTTAAATAGATTATTTTTATTGAGCATCTTCCCTGGGTGGTAGTTGATGGGCTTGAAGGAGATGTCAAGGTAGACCCTTAATCCTACGACAAGACATAAGTAGCTCCCATCAGGAAAAGGTAAGTTTTGGGAGGGTCAGATGATTTTTCAGGTACCTTAGTCTACCTACCTCTGATCTGGAGTATCTTATAAACCAGAAAGAAAAACTGCTTTGCTTTTCCCATGCAAAGCTATTTCTATGCAGGGGAAAAACCTAAATACCCCATCCCCTAACCCATCCCAAAACTTTAAAATATAACAACACAAAAACAACCCCAAAACCCAAAGGTTTAGTGAAAATGAGCTTTACAAGAAGAAATGTGGGAGAGAGAAGCAAACAAGATACCTGAAGAACAGAATTTGTTCTTAGCTGTGTATAAAGTACCAAAAAGCCGAAGTGCATGAGATCCAATTATATTGTCTCTGATTTGCTGGCCATTTCAAGGAGACCTTCTGCACCCTTGTGCTGATCTTCTTGTGGTTATCTATGTCTGTGGAAAAAAAAACCTTTCCTGGCACTGCAATGTTGAGGGAAGACTGCTGTCCCCACTCTCCATGGGGGTTCCAGGGCTGACATTTCTAACCTGGAACAAGTGGTTTCTCACCCATAGACCAGGATTGTCACACTTGGAGTGTTTCCCCCCTTAGCTTGGTGACTCCTGCTCAATGTGGGCCTTAAAGGTGTGAGTTACATGTGGTATGGAATAGGAGTGTTGAGTCAGTGGGGGCTGGTGCTACACAAGCTCTCTCTGTCCTGTTCTGAGAGCAGCTGAGGAATGGCATGGGTGGCACCTGCTTAGCAGAAGAGGTCTTGGCACATTCATGGATCCAGCTACCAGCCAAAGGAGCAGCCAGAATCCTTTTTTGCCTGCTCTCATGTGTCTTGTGTGTCTGTTTGGCAGCTCACACCTCTCTCTCTAGCTGCAAGGCCTTGGAGAATGAGTGGCTTATTGCTTTAGGTATTTATTTCCCAGCTACCTCTGCCTAAAAAAAGTGTAGGTCCTGTTGAATATTGCTTTCATCACAGATATAGGAATATAAAGTTTTAGGGGAGTTTAATTCTTTTCTTCACTCTGGGGGTGCCAATTAAGTGGGATTTGTTACTCATTAGTGTAATACATGTAATAAGGACATCCTGATTTGCCTGCAGTGAGCAGCCTGGAAAAATTACATGAAAGATTGATTACATGGAGTTCCCTCTTTTCTATTTAAAGTCTGTAAGTTCACACAAGGACCTGCCCTTCTGGCTGCTCATTTTCAGAACCCTTCTGAGGTGTATCCAGTGCATAAAGTAGCCTCCCAGCACATCATGTATCTTGAGGTAATGCATCAAACTGAGAGAAAATACAGTTTGACAGTAAGATCTGTCTTAAAAAAGCACCATACATTGCTGCTTCCAAGCTTTTTGGTTGCTTATTTAGAAAAAAAGACTTCCCACAGAACCAATTTATTGCTGATTCTATTTGATAAAAGTGGAAAATGTAATAATTGTTTTGAATTTGAAAGATCTGTGAAGGATGACAAGGGTATGAACAGTGTGGATTGTTATCAATGGCTGCAAGTGACAGGCGGGTGGTTCCATAGCTATTGCCTTGTTTAATTTATTTCTGGAAAGATTCTCACTTCCCCCTTTCCAACACCGTTTATGCTTCAGCTCCCTGTTTCCCATGATTTGACTCTTGACCCACATGATAATTAGGTAAAGAGAACAAAAGCTCTGCTTACCTACTTTTCTGTAAGTAGCACAGGAGAAGTTGGCTTCAGAAGGGATTTAAAAGGGAAGAAGATAATGATTTGAATTGGCACAGGATGTAAACTAAGGGGATACAGAATCTAATCTCTGTGGTGGATAATAGGGAGAGTAAAGTAATAAAAATAAGTGGAAAATTGAAGTTGCTTGTGGTTTTGGAGGGAACACTGCTAATGAAACTAAATCTCGCTTTTCAAAGCACTTCTGACATGGAAGGACACATCACATACAAGACACTTTATTGTCAATGCATTTAATTTCCGTTTAAATCAACTTGGATAGTCTGTATGATGTGTGTCTATTAAATATCAGATGCCTTTTTTAACCTCTTATGTGATATCTGTATTTGATACTCTTTTGTGTGTAAAAAATTCATTAGAGCTTTAAGTACCTCAGTAGAAAATAAATAATTTCTTTTTATCCAGATCTCTTCAGTGAGAATTATCCTTTCCTTCTCCTACCAAGTCTGTATGGAATTAACTTTATCTGAAACAGCCCATGGGGACCAGCTAGGACTCCAATATCTTACATGTTAAAGTACTCTTATATTTTATCTCTCATTGGTGTTATCATCCCAAACACTCATGTTCTTTGGTCTTTTCTAGAGCAATGTGTTATATAAGGACGTCATGTTTCTTTTTTTTTTTTTTCTTTTTCTTTTCTTTTTTTTTTTTAAATTTTTTTTTCCTTCTGGGTGCTCCAAAAGAAAAAGGGGAAGTAGAGATGATTAGGATGATTATTTCCTTGGCAAAGTAAGGAGAGAGGGGAGATTGTAGCACTTTAGCTTCTGAGATAAATTTAAATTCACAGTATTAATCTGGACACTAATATTTCTACTGATATTACTTTGCTTCGTGTAGCTTTAGTTGATCAGAGTCAGAGTCAGGCATAAATGAAATGCTTTAAATCCAAAGTGAGGGCTGCACACAGGAGGTATGTTCTCTTGTGCCTTTGACATGAACAGAGCTTTCCTGGTTGGACAGAGTACTTTTTACTTCAAAAAGTAAAAAAGACAACCTAGGTGACTTAAGAGGTCTCACTTTCTTGGTTACAACCTGGCCTTCCCGTGCACTTTCTTCTGCGTGGGCAGGGAGCTGGCATCTCCCTAGAGCACTCTGTGGCACTTTGTGGAGGTTCTGGGAGCTCTTAGGAGCAATCCTTATCCTCAGAGCAGATTCTCCAGGAGAGGGATGTATGGTGGCTACGAGGTCAGGCATCTCTCTGGTCACTGCTGGGCTTGAGCCCATGGCATAGCCTGTCCCTTCTGTATCATCCTCTTGACTACCTTTGTCTTGACTTGTCCTCTTTGTCTCTTTCTTCTGCCCCCAGTCTGAAGGTCTAACTCCAGGCTTGCTTGCCAAATCATGGTGATCGCACTAAATACCTGAGACTCTTCTTATGTTTTCATGTCACTAGGCATTTTTGAACAATGTATTGTACACTTTTTCAAAATAGTGCCTTTAATTTTAAAATGAAGCCCGTGTTCACCAGGGCTGTACTGTATTAGGACCACACTTCCCCCTCTGAAACATCTGGTAGTAGATTAAGTATTGCTGGAAAGTGTTCTGTAATATTAATGGTCAGATTCACTTGTGTATTGACTTCAACTGTTAGCATGAATTGTTCTTGGTAGGTAGGTATAAATAAATAGAGGGTATTAGCCCAAAAGCAGCAATCTGCAACAGATAGAATTAATGCTGAAGGAAAGGAAATCTCAGCAATGACATAAATTATCTAGTAGATGGCACTTGGATGGTAATTTTCTAGTTGTGCTGCTATATTTCTACCTGTAACTGAGCTGTCCTAAAGAATCATATCCACTATTGCTGCTGTTTTGTGTTTTCTCTGAAATAGTCCACATGGACCATCAATGTTTCTGGGGAGACCCAGCCAAACTGCTGTTTCAGGATTGATGCCTCAGCTCCTGCTGCAAAGGAAAGAATAAATTTTTCTTAAGATAACCTCAGACAAAACTGACTTGCAGCACAGAGACACTCTTATTCTTGCTGAACATATTTTGTCATTCCATAGTCTGATGCTCCTTTTATGTTTTATTACAGTATGAAGGGTTGATTAACTTTGTAAACAAAAATCTAAGCTCTGAGCTTCATACACTCTACTGTGAGATACAGAAAAACTAGTTGGGAATGTTCTGAGTAAAATATATGTAATTAATTGATTTTCAGAAGACTATATCTATTAAAACGGAATCTTGGCTGGACTATTGAACATATTGCTGTATGCATGTGCTAAGATAATAAGATGATTGTCATGTTGTAAGGAGGAAATGGATCCATGATATAACTAAAGCCCTAGAGGTGCCTCTATTTTTTGGTCTGGTTTGACCTTCTGCTGAGTTTTGCAGGGTGATTTTGGCAGCATTATGGGGGGATATAAGAGAGCTTTAAAGCACAGGGAGGAGGGAGGAGAGACACCCATATTATCTAGATACCAAAGCACATCCATCTGTGCTAATGTAAAGTATTGTGTTAGCAAGACATTTTGTGTTTCATGTAACAAAACACAATTCTCTTCCCTTCTGTCAGTGATTTTTGCTGTGCTTTGTTCTTAGGACTGATTTTAACTGATGCTCTTTTTTGATATGGTCCACAGTTAAGTTTCCCAAAGGAGAGAATGTGAGCTAATCCCAGTTGAATATGCAAGATGAGGGTGACTGAGTGATGTCCTGTACCTCAAGACTTGGTATGAGAATAGAATGTTGTTGAGAGAGATGGGGATGAGACATGCTACCTGAGGAAGGTCAGTCAGAGGGATGAGAAGCTGGGAGTGAGAGAAAAAATGTAGCTATTCCTAGGATGCGCTGGTGTTCCATTTCTTGGTATCTATTTTCTATTCACCTTGCTCCTTTGCATGGTTTCAGTGCACAGGCAGAGGACGTAAAAGTTACAAAACTTGCTATGTAGCAAATTCATTGTTCGCTTGTTATTAAATAACACTGATTATCAAACAACTGGAAAAATTGCAAGCTTTCATGTAGATAATCCAAATGTAAAATGAGACCTTTTTCCTTTCTTTCAGAGGTACAGTACAGTCAGCCCCTGGAGTTCTCGAGTCACTGCGTTGGCTTTGAAATGGAATAATTTAAACTGAATGTATATTTCTGCAAGGAGGAAACAATGTGTATTAACAGCCTCTGAATTGCTTGCTTAGTGCTACAAGTGGGAAAAACCAGACTGGTGGAATCCAGTTATTCATTGTCATGTGTTTCATTGGTAGGCAGGGGTTAAGGGAGGAAGGTGGAGAACTTGTCTGAACTGGTGCTGTGAGCTATGTTAGATGGCTGCATCCAATTTAAGTCCCTTAAAAGGAAACAATCTTGAGATTTTTCTTCCTTTACCCTATCACCTATGCTGCAAAGAACCCATTGACAATTTGATAGTGGAACTTATTCCTTTACTGACTTGACTTCTCCTTTGGATTCCCTTCTTCTGAATTACTGTAGTTTGCTTGTGAGTGCCAGCTGTGCATTGGCTAAAATCTTCTTTTAAAGGCTATTTTTTAGATACCTTTACTGTAAATGTGTTGCGTGTAGAAATGGATCTGTTCTTGGAATTCTGTTTCAGAGTATTTCTATAGAGGGAGGATAAAACCAGTGTGATCTTGGGCCCTCTGTCCAGCAGCAGTACTCCAGGTGACTGCCATCCTTGCTGAGATGCAGGTGAGCCAGCTGATGGCTGCATCTACAAGAGAGGGGTTCAGCAGTATGCAACCATTAGTTTTGAGGAGCACAATGCTGAATTACAGCCTTAAATGTTTACATACTGGACACGCATTCATGCCCAATGGGAAAAAGAGTGCTATCGGGACTGCAAAATAACCATGCAAAAATTAGGGAATGCCAGGATGTTAATTTTCCCACCCGCCTGCACGTACGCCTTATGATTCAGACTTTAATTACACAGTTGCAGGCTGTTTTTCCACAGAATTCCTGCTTCCCTCTGTGCACAGGACATTGACTGCTGTTTCTATGATAAGCTGTTCAATATTTTTTCTCCTTATTGTTTCTTATGACATTATTCAGATCATGCAATGAGTGAGGCATTACTTAAAGCCTTATTATTTTGCTTTCTTGTTCATCTTCACCACAGCTTAACTGGGCAGTGTTTCATGAAGAGGATTTGCAGAGACCCTGTCTGATACTGGGTGGTGTGCTAGTGCCTCATGCATGGACTGGAAATACAAGAACATTGACTGTCTGCCTTGGACAAGCAACTTTACCAAGTGTTTCTGATTTCATTCTCTTCATTAGCTATAATCCTTCTTCCCAATGTCCCACTTTAAATCTCAGTCCTAGGTTTTTCCTCCTCCTGCCTGGCTTTAGCTCTTGGTGTGCCCAATCTGACTCTCCCATGTGAGCTGGTATTTTATCATGTCTTTATAAAAAGGTCTTTCATGCTGTTTGGATGTATCTAGGATTACGGGCAGCAGAGCAGAGACAAGTTCCTTCATTTTATTTGATTTCATTTCATGTGGACCTGGATTTAGCAGCCCAGACTGTAGGCAAAGGCCTGTTCAACTTCAGTGCAGGTCTTAGGGAAGTTCAGTTTTTTTCATTCAGAACAATCTCTAGAAGGCATGAGGAATGTATGAAATTTCAAAGGCTTACCCCTAGGGCACGTTCAACTGGATTTTCCTAAGGACAAGAAAAGATGTTTGTCTGTCACAGATTCCCTTGTCCTCTGTTAAAGTTAAAGTTACTGCTGCAAAAAAATAGATCAAAGGAAAGTTTCCTGAATGTTTTTGACTGAATAAACAATATGTTTTCTTCTGGTTTAGTTTCAGATTACAGCTAAAGCAGTTTTTGTAAAATGAAAAAAAATCCCTCATCATCCTGAGGCAGCAACCTGTCATAGGAAAATTTAACCTGTGTCCTTTAAAGGATACTTCAGCCCATACACAACTAAACCCAGGACGGTATACAGGGAAGTTGCCAGCTCTATTAACAGTTGAGTGTGAAATAGTAAATGCTGCAGTTTTTCTCAGCATGGCTATGTCATTGGGTCCTGATTTGATTCTTTTTTACATTACAGTGGTGTCATTGGAGTGAAATATTTTGAATATATTTTTTTCCCCAGCTATTATATAAGTGTGACACGGATAGCAGCAGCCAGACAAGATGACTTTGGGGTCTGCCCAGTGCTGTAGCATCCTTAGCATCCTATTTCTGGTCCTGATTACCCTCTCCTTAGATGCAGTTGAGAGACCTCCTGCAGAGTAGGAGGTGCTTTCTGCAGCCTTTCAAGAGAGCTGCTTTTACAGCAGGGATTTGTCTCTTTGGGGAATAGGGCAGTAAGTGGAGTGCCCATTTCTGCTGACCCTGCTGAGATTACTCAATGGCTTCATGCTAACATGTCCATACATCCACCAGTGCCAGAGCAAGCTCTGGCATCTCAATAGTCTATACAGAATGCTGCAGTGTAGACTTAAACTGAATTCTTGAAAGGTGTTCACCCAGTGGCTTTCAAAGGTGGTTTGTTAAATTAAGTTTGGATGCAAAGAAGAGTAACTTATTTTGAAAAATATCTTTACTGCTTTGCTATTGGGACTCTTGCTTTGGTAGCTCAAATCCTGTATTCTAAACACAATGGACAAGAATATCATTACCAGCTTGGTCTTTTTTATTACTTTACCTTGAATATTCGTAACTGTGCTGATTACTGTAATGGACTGCATGTTTCTACTAATTTTTACCTCAAAGACTGTGCATTATTCTAGACTAATGCTCATTTTGCTTTTACTTGTTTTTTAAAGTAAATTGATACGGTCATTTTTTTTTTTGGTTTTGTTACCTGTATGTAGTTTTAAAGTAATTTCTGGAGGTAGCTTGTACTGGAATAGAGCCCCAAGCCTCTACTAAAATTAATGCTTCCAGAACCACAGGGGAGAGAAAAACTGAAGAATGGGAAAGGCAAAGTTGTTCTTACACCCACTCTCCATCTCTTTTTATGTTATGCTTGGTCTTGCTGGCTTCAGTGAAATTTCTCCATTTGTTCCCTTTAAGTAGTGCTTTGAGAAGATAAAAACACCGTCCATTAGCTTTCTTTAAGCTGGTAGGATACAGAGCACAGCACTCTTACCAATAAGCAGTAAAAGATTTGCAAAGAAATATGTGGGTCTTCTAGCTTCCGACAATGGTTTGAGAGCCTAGCTGTGATATTCTTCAGTGCTCTTGAGTTTTTGTAGGGAGTTTAACAAGCCACCAGTATAGCCTTGTTTCCATTTTAACTTCTAAAATTCAAAATATTATTGTTTCTCTATCATGGTAGCACTATTAGAAAAATCAATGCATGCTGGAGGATGCTGAAATACAAATGCAGCAAAGGGCAAATAAGCTGATAGTTGTTATGCTCAGCTGGTTGTTTTAATTGATTTTTAGGTATATTAGCTTCACAGGCAATTCCAGTATAAATATATTGACATGTAGCTAGAACACTGTGATTCATACATTTACTGTAATCAATATCACAGATTGTGTTTAATGTTTACATTTTGTATCTTTACTGAGTTTACCCAAAACATGAAGTTATTTCTAGTCCTGGTCTCTATGTAAAGCTGAGTTTTGAAGTCCGAGTTGGCAAAGTACTGCTGCTTTTGATTAGTATGAACAAAGCAACCAACTGCTCTTTTTCTCTGCATTAAGTACTCCATTTCATCACAGTGTCTTGAGAATCTTATTTCCATGTCAAACAGTTACTTTACTGCCATCATGACTAGGCTTCAAGCTCATCACTTGCATGATGGTTGATCTAAGATTGGATTGTTGCTTGGGCCTCTGTGGATGCCCAAGTATGACTCGACATAAAAAGATAACACCAGAAGTGTAAAATGAGTCACCCAAATTTTAATTTTCCAGCTGAACATTTTTGTTGCAGATAGTATTGTATGCATATATAGTACGTATTACTCTAAAAATTATTCTTGTCCTCAGAATTCCATCTCTTTATACAACATGCTGTATATGTATTCTGAAAAAATACTAATCTTTTACCAGATTAATCCGTAGAATCACTGCAACATTTGGAAAATTCTGTATCTAACGTATTTCTTTTGCATATATATTTTATCTGTTTCTGGTTCTTTTGAGAAACCTTCTGAGAGTTTCATGATCAAACAAATCTAAAAACTCTTGAATGCTTGCTAGTCTTTTATTTTAATCTACACAGAAGAATCACCTTTGGCATTCCTTCTACTCTGTGGTGCCATGAGCTCACACTTTTCTACAGAAGGGGAATAGAAGGACTCACACTTTTCTACAGAATGAATAAAAAAAAATTAATTCTAAGACGTCTAGATCTATTGCCTCAGACCTTCAGTGTTTGATGTCATGGGTTGTCTGGGTGCAAAGAACCCCAAGCTAGTCTGCTTATAGACTATCTTTGAGCCACTTTCTTTTATGGAACTAAATTTGGGAGGAAGAAAGGGAATATCCATGTTCTGAGCAGCCTTGAAGAGAAGAACCTAGCAGAAACAGTTAGATAGGAATGATCGGAAAATACTGGTTTTCCGTATCCTTTTTATGTCCTGAAAAATAGCAGTTTGGCAGATATTTTCTCTCACAAATGTATACCTAAGGGTGTGTGACATGTAGTTTTACTTTTCCCATGCAGTGCTTTCTTTATCTCTTTGATCTCAAAGGATTTCTCTGGTTGAAGTACTGGGGATTATTTCTTTGACACTTTAATGCACCAGTGTGGTGGGTGATGTTTCTATGCCCAGGTCCTCTCCTTTGGGTGGGCACTGTTCTGATTGATCTTACATGTTCCTTATTTAAATCTCTTATAAAGCTCTGCTCAGTGAAAAACAATGATAGTTAGGACAAATGGAGAATCAGGACACTGACCCAAATAAATGAAGAAAGGGATGTGACAAAAGTAATTTGTGGTTCGGATCTGCCAGGTTGACATCTTCTCAGCACAGAACATAAGCAGTGCTCTCCAGTGGCTGAGGGATGCAATGAGGATTCCAGGAAAATCTGGCTTCTTGTGTGTTGGCCATGGTAAAGATTAAACCTCTACAAGTCACTTCACACCTCTGCTTTCTTTCAACTATCTGTTAGACCAGTAACTCATAACAGCAGGATCTTTCATTTAAAGTGTATTTTTCTAGCTCAGTAAAGCCATGATTTTTTTTTTTTGTTCCATTTTGTGCTGTAATGGTGCTAATCTCAAACACAGCAATCTAGAGTGATCCTTTCCAGTCTTCAACATTTGTCCATGGGTGGCAGAGCTAGATAAAACTGAGATATAGACACATTGCGAGGGGGCTGGAGTGCGGGCAGCACGTTTATAGTGTTGCTTTTATTAAAGCTGCTCTTTCTTTCTCCTCCTCCTCTTCCTCCCTCGGGTTATGATGACATTGTTTTATCTGTTTTACTTCTGTGGCTAGCAAATGTAGTTAGCAAACCAGATTAAAATAAACCAGCAACTCTCCTCTGTTCCAAAACTGTGAGAGTTGTTGCTGCTGAAGCTGTGCAACTGCAAGAGGGGTATCATGTCCTACCCCTTACTGGGGAGGTTGTTCTCCAGATTAACAAGCTGTTGAACAGCTGGCAATTTTTGTCCTCTTTCTCTCTTTTTGTGTGATTCCAGGCACCTGATCATTAATGTCATCTTGGTTCAGGAGCAAGGTCCTCATTTCCATGGAAACATGGGGAAACATGGCTCTGGAATCTTAGAGGTCTTTTATTTATTGGTTAATATTTTCTCTCCTGTTCAAGCATTTAAAGCAAGCTTAGAGTGCTGTAGTCTTCTAAGAGGTATTGTGTTAAATGGAATTGGCAGTTATAAAAATAACATTTAACTATGCTCTGTAATCCTGTAACAATGTATCAGCGGGTGAGAAATCAGTCTAGTTAACCTGAAACCAGTATGTCTGGACCAGTTCACAACAGCCAGGAATCTGTTCCAGAGGTCTGGTAGTCTGCAGGTTAGAATCCCAAGGGAAGTGATGGGACTCTCATCACTTGACACTCATGGCTAGAGAAGATAAATCCCTGAACAGGTATTGGAAGTATACTTCAGCTGCTAGATGAACAAGGTCATCTAATACTTTTTCCTAATTTGTTATTATAAATAATAGATTTCCTAATTCAAGACTTATTTATGTCTAAATGGCATTTTTTTTGCATTGTTTGGTGTCAAAGGAAGCCAGTAACTGTGCAGACATTTTTTTCTGCCATCAATATTGGTAGTCATATTTAGTATGAGTCACACGATATTATAAATAAATATTTAAATATAATTCTAATACTATGAATGCTCAGGCTTGATATATATTTTTTATTTTAAGTATTGACAGTGTATTTACTGCAAAGGCTAATAAAATAATTTATAAAGTGGTGTCATGGACAGTTCATGGAAAGATGGAATACACAAAAGGCAAAGTAAAGATGGTTTAAAAATCTTACCTAGTGGTAACAGGAAATTAGTAATTGGCAATGTTCCTATTGCCATAGGTGAAAACTGGTTCAGCCCAAGATTTTTAATATTATATATCCCTTTGCTTCTCCTTACAAATCACCAAATCATTTTCCCATTTGAGTGAAATCCCTGTTCTGATTTTAAAAAACATCCTTTCTTTAAGGTTCCTTCTAGCCCAAACCATTCTATGATTCTGTGAAAACTCTCTCCAATTGCAAATGTTAAAACCTGTTTGGAATAAAGAGAACTACATATATAAATACCCTTTGCCAGAGTATTAAGGGAGCAGCATGGATAATTAAACATAAAATGTGATGATACCTGCATGACGTATCACCTATAAATAGTAAGATGAGAAAACAGGTGGCTTCGGATTCAGCACTGGCTTTAATTTTTTTTCAGTCTGATTCTTCCTCTTATACTGCAACGTTGACGAAGCCACATTTTGCCTCTCCAGAGCCTTGCCAAAAAACAGAGGTGACATAATTTCCCTTTGAGCTTCCTAAATGTAGGACATCACAAATGGAGCTGAACCAAAGATGGCATGCGTATTTACATTTATTTCAGTGTCAGGCAGCTTAAAAATTTTTTGAGAAGAGAGGGGAGTGTAGTTGTCAGGGGAAATATCTGTGAGGACTAGCACCAGGCTTGCCACTTGATGTTCAGTGGAAAATCTGAAATGTGGGGACTGCAGGGAGAGGCTCAGGGCACCTGTGACAGATCTTTTCTAGGCAACGTACTTTTCTGCAAGTTTCTAGTTAGTCTGATTCCCTTTGTATAGACTCTCTTTTTCTTGAGAATGGATCTGTCAGATGAAATTATGGGGAGAGATGAGATTGGTGAGCTCTGCAATTGGGGTGATTATCTCAAGAGTAAGTCCATTTTCAGGAGCCTTTCGGAAGGACATAATGTTATTGAAACAGAGCATGCGTTGAATAAAAATATCCTCACTTGTCCACATGGATATTCCCTAGAAGTATTTATCAGAAAACTATTGTTAGTGTTTTCCCTTCTCATTTGAATTTCAAGCCCATAAGGATGGACACACTAAAGTGAATATGATCCCAGAACAGGGTCTTGTATAGAAGAGAAGGTACTCTTAAGAGTTAAGATATTGCTCTAAACTTACAATGCTGTCATTCATGTGAGTTATGATGGCAAGTTTTTTTCACTTCTGTTTTAAAAGAAAAAAACAACCAAAACCTAATCCTCAGCATCTGATGACATGATTAGCTGCTTTGACCAAAGCTGATTCTGAAATCCAGAGCACTATGGTGACAAATTATGTCTGAGGAAGAGATCTCTTTGGTTCAAATCTACATGCTGCTGGTTTATTCGCTGCTTTTCCTTTAAAAATCTACAACATGAACAACTCTACTGAAATAAAATTTCACAATTCACAGTGCTGCAAAGATGTTTTTGTTACTTATGAGTTTAAAATGACATTACAAACAAACTGTTTAGTTAACGGTATATTGGGCTTTATATATTAACTCATAAGATAGAACAAATAGGTTTTCTCAAGATTCAATTTTTCGGTTTTTCTGCTGCTGCTCCTGGGAAACACTTCTAAAATATTTTATTGGTGAGGTAATCCCTGTCTCACCTGCATGTAGAACTTCTGTAACTCAAGCAAGGGTTTCTGGTGACATGCTAGACTATGAAAACAAAGCTCAGGTTTATAATGTTCCTTCAGATAGAATTACAGTCTTCATCAGTTAATGCAGCATTTCTCAACTTTGGAAAGTTGAATCCTGACCTGTGAAAAGAATTTACAGTATTGCTGCTACCAACAATGCAATCAGTCACTCAAATAGGCTGTGTTGGAAGTATTCATCCTCATCTCTCTTGTATGCTTTGATTAGCAGTGCATTGTCAATAGGATTGAAGTAATGTCACTGTATGTGGATCATGACCTTTTTATAACCAAAATTACTGCATCAGTTTCTCTGCAAATTCAGGCAGGTGTTGCTGCATTCTGGATGGTCTGTGGTTTCAGTATTGCTCTGTGTAACCAGATGCTTTTAAAACCCAAGGCAATCAGAATAACAAAATACCTGGAGGTTCTGGAGAGCCTTTGAAACTCTGATTTACTATTCACTGCACAGTAGATTTTGTGATTTTTATTGTTGTACACAATCTGCTGTTATGTTTTTTCTTAGAGCTTTAATAAAGGGGAAGCTTACATTTGATTCACACAGCGGTATGCACTGAATGGCTTCAGAGCACCTACAACTTCTATAGGCAATCCCTTAGCAGTCCAGATTTTTCAGGTTGCCTTAAATTGTAGGACCGAAGATTTGACTTCAACACCTCAGTCACAATAAAGCATTAGTAAAAGGAAGCAATTTCTATGTTCTGATTTGCACTAGTAACAGTAAAGTAGTTTAAAAAATAATTTACATTGAAGTAGTGCAATTTTCTCTGTAAACAGTGTTTGGTTTTATTTTTTTGGTTTTTAGTTGTGTGGGTTTTTGTTGTTGTTGTGTGTGTGTGGAAGTTATAATGTTTTATTAGCTCTCAACATATATAAAAGTTACCTGTTTCTATGCTTCCCACCAAAAATGAGAAAGGGAGAAGTTTCCTGTTCTTTTTAATACTCCCTGAAATTGCCTAATTTTTTAAATTCAGTCCTCAGTTTACATACTTTACATTACTTTTAAATAATATATTTAGTATGTTACTGTTAGATAAGAGCAACTAATTTCTGGATGACTCCTCATGCGATACAAAATGGTATTGCTTCACTGAAGTCCAGAGTTACATCATATTTACAAGAATCTCATCTCTGGTTCCTGGTAAGACTGCTGCTTATCTCCAAGAGTTAGGGAGGAGTGGGCATCCTGATTAATTTTGGGGAACAGAGAAGGTACTGAAGAAAATCTGGGGTGAAAGCATGGGAAGAGTATTTATCTTTTTTTCTTTCTGATTGTTTGCTTTCCCACATAAGAGAATAATTTTTTTTTTTTTTTTTTTCGATTTGGCTGCCAAACGCTTTATCTGTGCAGCAACTTTAGTGTGGTATTTGCTGTACAGAAGTTACTGGCCTGTAGATATAAGGATCCTACTGGGTAGTTGCAATTGCCTCCCTGGTGGATTTTTCTCTGTAGGAATTTTTCTTAACCTTTCAGTATCACTTAATGGCTTGAGAGCCTGAAAGCAGCTGTTGGGAAGTAGCACTGCTTGTGGAGTTGACATGACAACATGCTGTAAGGGCAGCAAGGAGAGGTCTGGTGCACACATCAACTTTTCCAGTTAGGTGCTTTTTGTAAAATTTGGAAGCACTGAATTACCTCTCTTTCCCTGTTGCTGGTGTAGGTGTGTTGATATGTGAACTCTTTGCCAGCTATACACACAGCACCCACTTCTGCTGTTCACTCCTATGTGTGAGCAGTGCAGTTCCTTTGTGCCTCCCCTATCACCAGCAGCGACTGATTATGTTCACCTGAAGGGCAGGAAAAATCAGTACCAGAAAGAACATTTTCATCTTAGCTAGTGAGGAAATTGCAGGTGTCCCATCTAAAATGTCATTATTTATCTTTTGCTATGTAGCATTTTTTTCATGTTCTTTCATTTTATTTACTGTGTTCATTCTGTCCTTCTGCTTTGGTAAAGGCAGCTCTAGGAATGAAGCTGGAACAGCTTGATGCAGTGGCACACAGGGCGTGTGCTCATAGCCTTGGTCACATCCTCTTCCTCATTAGTGACTCAGATGCTGTAGGTCAGGTCCCCAGGCACTCACGTTGGTTTGGTGGAACAGTGCTGTTACCTCTGCTGAAGAATATCACTAAGAGGGCAACAATACTATTTCAGCAGGCCTCTATTAAAACATTTCTCTGCCCACCTCTCTTCTCTCACAAGCTCTTTATTAGTATTTCATGAAAGCTTTATTTATTCAAGAGATAGCATAGAGTTTGGGGGGAGAATTTATTTCTCTTTTTAAAGTAGATATAATACCAAAATCACCATAACATCCAGTAATTCAGTGCATTTTTGAGTGCTGGGAAGCTGACATAAGAAGTAACCTAAAGTAACGTTGTCATCTGCACTTGGATATTTTCACAAACATGTTATGATCTCACTGGATCAGATGTTCTAAAGTAATTTGGATTTCCATGCTAAAAAAGGTCAGATTTTATTTCTTCTGAATTATACACATGCAGTTTGCTCACAGAGAGCAGCCTGGCCTGGTATATTCTGTATCTGTCAGTGCAAAAGGCATTTGGGATATTTTTGCTCCTGTTTGTTATAGCAATGGTCATTTTGTTTCATTCATCAGATGGTTCCATTTAAAGAATTAGTTTGTCTCTGTGTGTTTGTTTTCATAGGGGGTGCAATTTTAAAATAAGCACAGGGAAAAACACAGTTTATTTCTGTACCTTGCTGTGCTTTTGTTGAAACTGATGTAACAAAACAATTTTTCAAGAAATTAGTTTTAATTCAGACTTGGGTTGTTTTTTTTTCTTTTAATAACATTCCATGTGGAGAGCATGAGAGTTTAAGGCATGAAGAGCAGTCTGCTTTTTCTTGCTGATTTTAATCCAGCAAGAGTTAGCTCCAACTGCAAATACCATGATTCAGTGACAGTTTAGTTGTGTGTCCCTGTAAAACGAGGCTGTATTCCCACACAGGCCAAATCTTAGGGCCCGTGTATTTTTATTTTGTGCAGGAAGAAGATGATAGTTGGGTCCCTTTTTGAAAGCCATAAGAAAAGATGAGGTGAAAAGTGGATTTAATCTGGTTATTGGCCTACTTTATCTGCTACAATGTTACCTCTGGGCAGGGGTTGAGGACTTCCATGGTCAAAGTGGGCAAGATACTTGTACAGTTTGGCTCGGGGAATTTTGTGTTAAAGGACTTCAATATCCAATGCTGTAGTTACCTTCACATCTTGATGCTCACTGACAGAAAGAAGTGTCAAAAGCTGGTCTTAGTTTTTTATAACAAAATCAGTGCATAAACAGGTATTTTCCTTTAATGGTGGTCTTTGTTCAGCGACTTCATTTCAAGGAAGTATTTCTCTCCAAATGACTCCAGTAAATATATAATACACCAACACAAAACCTATGAGTGTAGCATTTCAAGTCCATTTGTAACCTCAAAATCTCTTTCTGGTTAAAATAATGTTCAAGTAGGGTGACATGTCCCATCAGGAGGTTCACGTTCAGATCTCTTCTAGCTCAAGGTTGTCTGAAGCGAAAAGTTTTCTGTCAGGTCACGGTGCCTGAACATTTATTTGACCCTAAAGAAGCACCAGCAACTTTCCTTGTCTTTTCCTGAAGCTCTGTAAGCACTATAGAAGCAGCATTTTAGAATTACTGTAGCCAAAGAGTAATTAGAAGAAAACAATCTCTTTTCTCCCTGCTGTTTTCTCACTATGTGCATTTGACAGTGCTTTGTATTGTGCTCTTTTTTAGTCTGCTTTTTTACAACTGATGAGTCAACAGGGAAGAAGAAAAACCCCATATGTATATTTTAACAGAATTTAGATGAAAGAAAGGGAGACTGTTTAAAGGGCAGAGCATGAGAAAAATGAGCATTTATGAAATTAGTCCCAAAAATAAAAATAATAACATAAAGAATACAGCTACATCACTCCTGAAATTAGATCCAGCAGAGGGGCTGATGAGTATTGACAATCTCTGCTTTCTTCTCAGCCATAAAGATCATGGCTCCAGCCCGAGGTATTTCCTGCAATTTTCTGCTTTGGTGCCTCCCTGAAAGCTTTCCTGTTCCAAGACGTAACTGTCTCTTGGGGTAAGGAGAAAGTCCAATAAACTTCCTCCTGCAGGAGAGTGCTTTGGGCCCATCCTGTGGCACCATTTTAGTGACCACAGTGTGCTGAAGGCAACTCAATGCAGTTCCAGTGAGATTTGTAATATTTCATGGCACAGGTGATGTTGTCTTCTTAATCTGTTGTGAGACATTCCTCCAGGCAGAAATGTTGAGGTTCAGTACAGGGAGACTGATTTTTTTTTTGAATGGTTATGTGTAACTCTGAAGTTGATTATCAAGAATAAGCTTTGAACATAAGTATTTTTGGTAGACAACTCATGTTTTATTCAGGGCTAAATGAGTATGAATTCATGCTTTATAAACACACGGGGTATTCTGAGGTTAGGGCCTCTGACTCAAACCCTCCTCTGTTTCTCCTCTAGTTCTGAAAGTTTATTTTAAACTGTTTCTTAAGTTTTCTGCTTTCTGTGCATGGAAGGAAGAAAGAATATTGTGGCATCGGATGTACTTTTCTTCCTTGTTTGTGAGTTGCCAGACGGTGAAAGGGAGAGCAGAAGGATTTCTTATGATTTATATTTTATACTTGGATACCTTTGTTTAGTTTTTCAGTGTGTAAAGATCTGAAAATTTATCCCTAATCCTCCAGTCTTTGATGCTAAAACTTTTTAAAAGTAATCCAAACCTTTTGATTGAATCTGAGCTTTGGATGAGGTCCTGCAGGAACAGGTTGCTACACAGACTTGCTTGGGGAATCTTCACTTGCTTTTATTTTCTTCACCCTTTATTCACTTACTGCAATACACCCCCTGTGCTGTGCCCTTTAAATTTGTTTCAAACAGAGGAATTGAAAGTGGTGCACATACTGTGCCAGAGGATAGTGGGGAGAGTCAGCAAGGGTGGGGAGGGGACAAAGGTGCAGGTGGCTCAAGCATGGCTCAGTCACAAGCCCTGCAAGGAATTAAAGGCTTGTGGTACCAGGTGCTCAAAACAAGATTTTCTAAACACAGTGGTATGTACCTTTGAACTGTATAGTCTTTGTGTGGTTAGGAATGAGAAGAAAAAGGCAGATGTTGATTTTTTTTTTTTTTTTTTGGCTGTTTCTGTATCTCATACCACTGCAGAGGACAGGTAGGAGACAGAAGCTTCACCTTATCTCAGTTGCTATGTTTCCTTCCTTAGGGAGAAGATAGAATTTGTTTGATTACTGAATGTTAGTTTTAATTTGTCATTTTCAGGTGTCACTCTAATACTAAGTAACTGTAGGTTACTCCCTTGCCCCACCTTCAAGAACCATGCAGGCAAAGCCTCAGCTCCCCTGCTCTGTTAACTATACTCTCTTCTTTCTTTAAAAAGTTTGCTTGGAATTTGAAGATCTAACTTGCTTTTTAGAAGAGAGACTGTTTTTCTTTTATATGTGCTTTCAAAATATTTTGTTAGGAAAAAAATTTTGGTTTGTTTTAAAGCTTACTTTTGTTCTGGGTCATTCTTGCATCAGTACTTGGTAACAGAATTCTTCTGGTATTAAATAGGATATTCCAAGAACTCCTTAAGTATTTTTCACTTGACTAATGAATATGGATCTTCATTACCTTCTTCAGCTTTTGTTTGCACACTCAGAAATGGAAGACTCTTATTTTTAACCCCCATGAGACCCTTGTTTGCTAAATGAAAGCTTTTAATGGGGAGAAAAGGTGGAGGTGGATGGTGAGAATGTATTTCTATTTCCATTTTCAAGGAAGAGAGGCTACACAAGCACAAAAACCAAAGGACACTTAACAATTCAGGGGCATAGAAGCAGCACCAAAAAAATCCTCATCACATTTGAAGCAACTCTCTGAAGCTTCCAGGGCAAAAATGCAGGGCATGCATTTAATTTGTAGAAAAGAAGAAAATCAGAATACTCATTATGTAGTTTGTGTGAGACTGTACAGATCTTGAGTCATGATGACATTTCAAGTTGTGTAAATAGTTTATGCTAACAGAGGATTCTGGTCTGATACAGAAATTACTTTAAATTAGGTTAATTTTGAAAGCAGTGTGTGAGAATCTGAGAGGCAAGAAAGTGTTTCCAAGAGTAATGTTTGAATATAGAAAAATAACTCTTACTTTTTAATTTGATATTAAACTAACTGAAGATTTAGCTCTTCCTCCTTCCCTTCCTCCCTGTCTTGTATTGTTTTGTTTTCCCTTTCTTTATCTTTCAGATCAAAGGAAGATTATTTGATGCTACCAAGAAGTACCCTGGAAATGGACTTTAGTATTTTCTTGTTTTTCTTGGGTGGGCAGAGTTATAGAACAAAACATCTGTACCCTTTTTGAAAATCAGTATATCTTATTTAACAGATAAAAAAAATATTAAAAAGCATGATCATAATGTGGTCATCTTGATCTAGTTTGCTGTCACTTTTGTGTATGAACTACAGAACTCAAGTCCTGCCTATCCTATGATTTTGTCTGGATCAAATATATTGTCATGAAAATATTTCACATTCAGATTTCTTTTGCTTTGTGAAACAGTAAAAACAGATCATTCTTCTGTAATGCTGATGTCCAGTCCATGATGCAGATGGAAATCATTTATGGTCAGAGTTCCCTAAAACATTTCTCATTGTTTACTTGGAAAGTCCATGATTAAATTTTATCATCCCAGTTACTTGATTGATTCCAGAATCATTGAAATGTGAGCTTCCAACTCCTTACATACATTTCTGTCTTGACATAACCTCACTCAAAGGGTTTTGACCCAAGGGTCTAAAGTTTTCTAAATCAATGCTTTCAGGTGCCTATGGTTCTGTAGACAGATCATTTCAAAATCATTGGTTGTTGGTTTTATTTTAACTCTTTGGATGAAAGGTGAAAATAGCAACTTAGGGAAGATTGTGCAGGGAATACATATAGGATGGAATTACAGAAAAGATTTTAATGACAAGAAAAGTACAGATCGGACATAACATCTTAGTAGGAATAACAAAGAGGGATCAAATGGACTAGACTTGAGATGAATTTTGATAATTTTATGAATTCATCATCAAACATATGGTAAGTTTCCTGAAAACAGAGTAGACTAGATTTCATCATCAGGTCAATTCCAGACCTGGCTTTCATAGCTTTGAAAGATAAAAATTAAAAAACCCCAAACCAATCCCCCAAAAATCTCTCCTAAATCAAACTGGGCTTTATTTCAGAAAAAAATATAGCAAAATTATTCTTTTCAAGAAAACATTTGTTGGTGTTTTCTGACTTTTAAAAAATTTATTTATTATTATTATTTTATTTATTTTCCCTGCTTTTCTAGTCTCCTTTGTTAGTCTCTTTCTTGGTGAATAACAAGGATAAAGGATACTCTTAATTTTTACTATATCACCAATTCTATCCTCCACACACATTAATTTTCTTTCCTCTACATACATTAATGCTGCCATTTCTGTTACTCTAAGGATTTCTCCAAGGTCTGTCACCTCTTCTGATAAGAGTAATCGCCACATTTGTACATATATTTTTTCCATAAATAGCACATTTAAACAGATTGGGAGGACTCTGTTGGTCCTAAAATTTAGTTGTCTTTTATTGCAAATCCCCCTTGATATTTAAGTATATCTGGAAAGAAATCTTGAGAGTTAATGAAGAGTGAAAGCAAAAAAACCCACTCAGCTGAGCAGAAGGAAGACCAAGAAATGTGTGATACCCATTTATGTATAGATCTGACCTCTGGTAAGAGCTCAGAGACCTCTGTATGACTGTCATTTTCTTTGATTCAAAAAAGACAACATCGTATGGTAGAGCTCTTTCTCTGTTATCCTGATCAAACTCTCTGCAGGTCTTATGCTCCTTTTGCTTTGCCTTTTATTACCTTTTGTAGGATTCTTGTATATTACTGATGTGTCTACTTTATTCAAGGAGATGGTCACGGGAAGGTTAGGTGGCTCCTGTATTGACCTGATCAAAACATGCTGAATATGGTATTTGATGTGATAGATCCAAGTGTTTCTACTAGAAATTACTTAATCCAGGACCTGGTGTACTGTAGTTACCTCTAAGCTTTGGGGTTGCTATTTGAAATACTTAGTAAGGTTTTCAGTGCAAATATGTTTTATTGTCTTCAAGTTGGTCTCTAGTGGACATGAGCTGCTTATTAGGGACTGGGCTTGAGGCTGGAAGCAGAGCTGCATAAATCTGCATTGTTTCCTGGAATGCTCCCAGCTTCCATGTAGCTTTTATTAAGCTGATCTGTGTGGTGAGGGGTTAGCAGAGAGGAAGGACAGATCTGTTGGGGTCTTGGAGATATTGATGTTGGATGGCTGGGAAGATCCCCAGGTCTCTGGTTCCCTGGGCAGCAGGAAATGACAGATGCATAAATAGGTATTTGGGGAAGTGTTTTCAATGTCCTATTTCTTTTACTGTTAATTGAATTTATTGCATCAACATTTGCTGCTGAGGGTGCCTGGGAGTGTCCTAGATGGAGCTGCTGTTTGCATGAATGAACATGAGGAAAATGGGAAGATAATGCAAGAGAATAAAAACCACATTGACAAAAGAGCCAGTAACTAATCACAAGGATTTGATTTTGATAAGTAGTCTGTGGAATTCAAATAAGAAATTGCTGAGAGAGTTTTATAATAGCCCCCTTAAACCAGCTACAGTCCTAAAGGAGTGGTGACACAGGAGCTTACAGAGTGCTTATGGGGTAATCCAGTAGCAAGTTTTAACCTGAGCAATTTGAAGAGCTGCTGATGAGACACAGGTTTTCAAGACATGCTCTAGTGAACACAGTGGCGTTTTTTGGGTTGCCAGTTGGACTTGGTGATCTTAGCAGTCTTTTCCAACTGTGACTGTTCTGTGATTCTGCTCTGGAGGAGAGCCAGCACAGCTTTTCCTAAGGAAGCCAGGACTTGAGTCTCACAGAAATTGCTGAGAGAGGCATGAGGCCCATGAACCAGGGAGGTCTGGCCAAGGGGAGAGCCCACGCACCTTCCAGAAGGCTTCCAGTCAGGTGGAAAAAAAAGCTTTTTAGTACTGAAACTGGGGCCTTCAGGTCTTCATGTGCTTAAACAAAAATTTAAATGCAGAGAGCGATGGGGTGGTTAGCAATCAGTCAGTGTTTTTCAGAGTTTAACCTGGTTTAACAACGAGGACCACCAGGGACCTATGATGAAAGCAGTGCTGCTCACAGGGAGTGAAATGTGAGGGGGTTAAAGCTTGCAGCTGCTCTGCACAATGAGCTGGGGTGGGCCCAGGGTGACTGTGGAAAATTTGCAGAAGGATCTTATGATGCTGAATGACTCTGCAGCAAATTGCAGTTGAAACGTGAAATTGATGAAGGCAAAATAATGCAAGAGGGGGTGGGAGGCAGGAACGGAGGTGGGGAGTTTTAAAATTTGGACTTTATATTAGCATTTAGCATTCAGGAAAGGGATCTTTGGATAACTGTGAAATTATTAAATTGCTTCTTACAGTGATAAAAAAAAAGGCAAAAGGCTCAGAAAGAGGGAGGTGCAAAAAAAGAGAATGGTGCAGAGTAAGTATGGTGACATCACTCATAAACCACTGGTACAGCCACATATTGAATATTTTTTCTACTTCTGACAATCTTACCTCTAATATAATCAAGCTAGAAAACTTTGACAAAACTAGAACAGCTTCAGTATCAGCAGGAACCCAAGCTGCCTTAGGTTCCTTGTAGTTGGTGGGGGGAAGCATGAACAGAGGGGTGTATGAATAGAGATCCATAAAATCACAGAAGGTGTAGAGAGGCAAGTGGTTACTTGCTGTTCCTCACAATATGATAAACCAATTTAATTATCAAGCAGAATTTTTAAAACAGACAGGGGGAAGTACTTTACACTGGCCATAATTAAATTGTGGAGCTCATTACCTAGGCTGCTCTGGAGGATGAGTGTATAAGTGGGTTCAGGGAAGGACTAACACATTCCTAGAGCTAAGAGCCATTACAGGCTATTAGGCACAAAGGTCTGGAAGTGGCCTCCAGCTCAGGAAGTCCTTAAAATACTGATTACTGGAAGCTGGGACTGGAGTATGTCAGGGGAAAGATGACCCAATTTGTGCCAGTGCTTGTCTAAACACCTGCTTCTGGCCATTGTTGGAAATGGGATACTGGACCAGACAGATTCGTCTGATTTGACTGAAGCTGGCACCCTTTATTTCAAATGCAAAAAATTTGGAAATCTTGATGTTGCAGTGAAATAGTTATTGCCTCATGGTCTGCTAAAGGAGAATATTATGTGCACAGAAGACAAGCTGGGAACACGAGGTTGCAGGAGTGTTGAGCAGTCAGCAAAGGTGTGTGGGGAAAACTTAAAGAATACTAGAGCTTAACTGGTACATTTTCTTCATGAATTTCATAAATACTGAATTACCAGGGCGAAAACCACCTCCAAAAAAAGTTGGGTACATATATATTGTTCCTACAGCATGGAGGCATTTTACAGGGATTTTCAAGCTGTGGTTGGCAAAGCTGAGAGCTGGCAGGCATGGGGTTTATCTCCATTGAATATTCAAAGACAAGCAGAGCTATTGTAATGTTGTTATACAAATGACTGTCCTATTCTTGATAAAAATCTAGATTAACTTTGAGAAAAGGCTCCCAAAAATATCTGTCCTGGCAGATGTCCTAGCTGTAGGATGTGTGGAAGCCAGACGCTGCATTTTTTATGATCTCTTGACCTTGCAGCTGAGAGACTACACTAAAGGTAACTTATGCCCCTATGAAAAAGAGGAAAATAACCCCAACCTGGAAAGGTAACAAGTCCAATATCAGTGGCAACAAAAATGACACTCAAATCCATCAACCATGTGCAGCACGGCCTCTTTTCCAAATAGAATTTTCTGACTCTTTAATGAGCTACATACTATTGACTAATTGTCTTCTGTGTTCTTTGAGGATTCAGACATAATTATTCTGTCTAAACAACTCATTGGAGTATTTTAATATGCCTCAAATGGAGGAAAAGGGTCAGTAAAGAAAAAGCCTTGGATATAAACTCAAATCCTCCCTGATCAAATATGTATTCATTGATCTAATAACTAGGTTGAGTCTCACCTGACTTTTCAAATAAAATTTAATGCTTTTTTTAAAAAAGAAACAGTTATATTGAATAGCTTGAATGTCTGATTGCTTTTGGTTTCCAGGACAGCCAACTGTTCTGTTAAAGAATTCCCTTAATGGTATCAACTCTGGAATTATATCATTCATATATCATTATATTATCAAATATTATTGTTTGTTTTATGTTTAACGACATAGACATGTATGAGCACCCATCCCTGCTCACAATGGTGATATGTTTCCTAAGCTGATAATATCATCTGCCATGAGTTACTGATTACTGGATATGAAAAAATAATTATCCAAATACAGCTCATTACGTATGATGTGGCATTTCCTTGCTGCTGGTTATTACATCAGCCAGCTGACTGGTGTGCCCATCTTAACTAAGTTGTGGACTCCATAGGTTGAAGAATGGAATGATAATATGAAAGCATGGGTTCACTTTTTTTTGGCCATCTTGTATCGGGGGAACAGTGATGACTTTTTCTTCTATGGCAAAGGCTGCCTGGTGAGCCTGTGTTTTCATTCATGCAGTCAGCACAGTCGAGATGAAACTGCTGGGAAAGATAACTAAAAGCCACTCATGTTACCTTACTATTGGAAAAGTGCCAGATGGTGCACTAGATAAAGTAATATGAGATATGATCACCTGTATACTCAGCATCTGCTCTGTTACTGAATTTGTGCTGCCTTTCCCCTACATTTTTCGTATCTCGCCTACCTTAAACTTAATAGAATTCGAAGACCATGTGTTTAATCTTAAGTCTAAACAATTTTTTATTTATTTATTTATTTATTTATTTATTTTGTGTGTGGCAAAGGATTCTCTGGTTATGCCGTGTGTTTTGACACTGAGTCTCTTTGTTCTGAGGAAAAATTCTGACAAGAAGCTGTGCAAAAATTAAGCATTTTTAGCTTGCCCCTGGGCCTAAGGGTCGCTTCTGCCTGGTTCATGCAAATTTGTAATCCCTGTGATCATTTTAAGGCTTCAGTAACACAAACCTAAAAAAAAGGGTATTATTTTCATGCCTATGTTTTGTGTGCTTTCCAGACAAAGTCATAAATCCAGCTTGGCATGCAGGGGAAGGGCGGGCTGTTGGCACAAACCTGAGCCAAATCTCCCCCAAAAGGCTCATCAGCCTCAGCTCACTGTTGAAGGAACGTGGGCCAAGTCTCAGGTTCTTCTGCAGGAGGCTTGCACATCTCTAATTTTGACTTCAAACAGTACCCAAGGCTTGATGCTGAGATGTCTGTAGCTCTTCATTAGGCACATTTACCTTTTCAGTCGCTCCTGAATGTGCCTTCCAGCTGGAAGCTTTGTCCTCAGGCTGGTCAGATATATTTGTTCCTACGAACATTCATCACAGATTTTACTTCAGTAAATTCTTTTAGTGGATGCATGCAACTTTACAGGCTGTGTTGCTTGACAAGCAACAAGCAACAAGCATGCTGGCTGAAATTGTTGGCATTTTTCATCAAATAAGAATTAATTGCTTTATTATTCAGCCACCTTTACTTACACGTTGCACAAAGTAGATGCTACCTTTCTGGGTTATGAGGACAGTATTAAGTAAGTGAAAAATGTGATGCTGTCCCTTCTCCACCAAAACATACTGCCATGTTTAAAACAATAAAAAGACATAAGGATGTACCTTGTTTTTTTTCCCAGAAAGCACTAATAACTAAACTGATACTCAAAACAGCATAGAAGGAGACTGCCAAATACTGGTATCTGTTTCCTGGAGAAAAACATATTTAATAAAAGATCCAACATTGTAGTTTCTTGTGGTTTGTTTCTTTAAGGCCTTAATCTGGTCATTGAGAAGGTGCATAGTTTATGTTGTACTGACATATATAGCAAAAAATCTTTTTTGCTAAATGTTCTCTCTTGATACATTGTCAGCTAGTGAATGTCTTTTCCTTGGGCTCCTTCCCTCTTACAGATTTTTGTCAAATGCAAAATATTTTGGAAAAAACCCTTAATGTCAGTGTCTTGCCCACACTGTGAAGTGGAGGGGGGGCACATGGTGTTACTGTGCCAAGTTGTTCATGCTACCCACAGGAAAAGGAATTTAAGAAATTCTGATTCAGCCCACTCAGTTTTTCTAAACGTGCACTGGGATCAGTGAGGCTTCCAAGCTCCTTTACCGTGGATATATATTGCACAGTAATATATATTGCACATTATATATTTTCAGGACAATTAAAGGATTTATTTAGCGTGTGGCTGACCTGGATTGTCATCAGTGGCTCAATTGACTTTTATTGCCTTGGGACAGTGTTAAGATTAGGAGATGCTATAAATAGCTGTTGCATTGTGGGAGTGGTATCACAAAAATGCACTTTATACAAACAGACTGTCATTTTGCTTTGTGGGGGATGAGTGTATTTGGCTTAGAAAAGGAGATCTCTCCTTGAGATGTTTTTGTCTTCTTTTGAATCACTGCAGCTGAAACTTTGAGATTGCTTTGGACACCACCATCAGATGCTAAAATATACGAGGTGATAATGTTATGAAGTTTGATGAAACCTAATGTCCAAAAGCAGCTGAGCTTTGTGTCAGAACTCACTATTTGAGGCTGATATGGCAGAGCTGGGTGCTGCTGGGGAAATCGGCAGTGGATATGCTGTCTCCACTTGTAGACTGTTTCTGGTCACCATCTCTGACTTTTAATGGAGGCCATTATCTGTAACTCAAAATCCATGAGAATGACTTTAGTCCAAAAAGATAGAATTGAAATGTACACGGAAAGAAGTTGCCATACCCTGGAGGAATGCTGATGTGGTCAAAAAGGGTGCTAGTGTATGACTCTCTCTCCTGACTAATTGTGTTTTCACGTCTTGTTTTACATAATCTGATGCTGAATGGATGATTTTCCCCAGCCCATAAATTAAGCAAAAGCAACAGATGTTTTCCTCTTAGTACCAGACTCTTATTTCATTCCTCTGATAAAAGCTATTTGGAATTATGCATAAATTGATCCTGCAGGTTCAGCCGGTGAGTAAGGAGTAGGTGTAATGAATGTGGTCTCCACTGAAACTGGCAAACAGAACCACATGTAGTCCACTGGATTTGATATTTGAGCTTAGTGCCAGATGCGTAACAGATCTTCATTAAATAGTCATTTTCAGTGATCAGATTGCTTTATTCTCTTCCTAAAGTGCTTTAGCAGGAGACAGCATTCAAGCACCATTTCACCCAGGTTGTAATTAGATGCTGTACTGCCTCTTCTGGTTTTTGTAGAAGGGTGGGGTGGATAATTATATTGGGTAATTATATTGGATATACACTCCATTTATTTATTTCTTTTTCTTTTCAATTTGCAGGAAAGCAATCTCCAGGTCAGGCCTCCAGCACTTGGCTCCTGTGCACTCACTCAACATTGCAGTCTCCAATGGACCTGTGAAGGAACCAAGGGCGGCCTTAGAGTGGACTGTAGGTGTCTGGGGGTTTTTCACAATCAATTTGAGCAGTATTTCTGGCCAGTAATCTCTCTAAACTTAATTCAATATACAACATTTTGTTGCTATCAAAACTAGTGCTGGTCAGCAGGAACATGCTTCTATTATGAAGTGCAAGGCTGAGACATGAAAATTTGTAGAGACTTGAGCAGCATGGGACAGCTCTTTTATATTTTTCAGCTCAGAAATTATATGGCTATATTTGCTCACTGCCTTCTGGATAAGGTCTGCCATGCAAAGGTAATCTGATTTTAGCACACCAGCATTTTGAACCTCTGCTGGATGGGCCAAAATTTAAGGCTGAAGACACATGCTTGGTTGGCTGGGTCTGCAGAGTAGGTAATAGAAATCTTTGGCCATGCTGCATTGGTGACATGGGCAGATTTCTTCTGGGCCCAAGCTGGACTCTGTTGACACAAAGAACATATATTTTCATATATGGTTCATATGCCCCTGCCCTCCCCATCTTGCTCCTCTTTACTAATGTTTCTGGACTGGTTCAGAAGGGGCCAGTTTAGGACTGTCTAGAATAGAAAGGCACCTACAATGATCCAACTTCAGAAGTGAAAGCATTTCATTAAGGGTGTTGTTCAAATGTCTCTTAAACACTGACAGACTTGGTACATCAAGCACCACTATAGGAAGCCTGTTCTGGTGTTTGATCACCATCTCTGTTTCCTAATGTCAAGTCTGAGCCTCCTCTGACACAGGTTTGAACCATTCCCATACACCTTCCATGTGGTTATGCACTGGTATGTGCTAAGAAATTGAGCCTTAAGCCAGCAGTTCACACAAACATCACATTTAAAGCAAAGCATTCAGTAGATCTTGCACATGACTGTTGGTAGAGAAGTCAGTACATTGCAGTATCAATTGGCTTTTAGGTGAAGATAACTTATGTTGTGATGAAGATGGCTTATATTTATCTCCATTCTCTATACCTAGAACACCTAGAATGGTGAGAACACCATTGTGTGTCTAGGTGGCATACTCTGCTTTAACCCTAGCTGCTGCATTTCAAGTTTAAGAGGATGAAATTTTACAGACTATGCTGCAGGAAGCTTGATTAGATTTGCTGTGATCTTCTGCAGTACTGTTAAATGAGTTAAAATGAGTTTAAAAGTTTACATAGAATCCTCTTGGAAGAGCTTTGGAGATTACCTTGATCTTTCCCTCCAGAAACACTCAGGTCCTGATGCAGCAAGGTATTAAAATACATACCTGCTTTGAGTCATCAATGCTGTTTATTAGAAATCTGATGGATCAGTCACATACATGAAGGGTTAGGCCCAGTCTATATTAAACACCTTCGAAACTGGACTTAGAAAACAACAGTAGCAACAAAACCACAAAAGAAAAAATCTAAACTCCACACCCAGCAACCACAATTTACCCTTCTTCAAAGTCAGTCATCTGCTATTCATTTTACCAGGTCCTGCCTCATGTGATCCCAGTACACAAATACTGCAAGACTTGATATAGGTTTGGGAATACTGATTAAATATTGTAGCTCTGTGTGTGTGTTGGGTGGTTTTGGACTTTTCTTCATGGTTTATGGTTTTAGATTTTTGATCAGTTCAATTTCTCAGCTGTCCCAGCCTCTCAGATTGGTGTTGCTGCTTTATGTCACACTTTGATTGGAGAAGGGAGGAAACCCTGGGGTGTGTGGGGAAAGGGGCAGGATAACAAGTGGAAGACATCTGTGTCTGGGAAGAGCCTGAACTGACCAGCTGTAGCTGACTGTGGGGAAGAAAGACATTTCTTAAATCTGAGGCCTAGTGTAGGAGATAATAGGGAGGTGTTTTGGAAATGTGAAGAAACTGAAATGGACCAAATTTATAATGGGTAGTGAGTGTCAATTGAAAAAAACAAAAAAAACCCTAACCCTTTAAAATACTGATTGTTAATCCCAAACTTGTATTTGGGAGAGTGAAAAGATATTTGGACTAAGATATAGTGGAACCAGGCAGGAAGTCTTTGTATTTAATCACAGGGAAGGCAGCATTAATCAGTGCATATTGCAACCCCGTCTGTATCATCCTGCTCTTTAGTATTTCTGAGTATGATTCTCCAAGGACTCAGGATGGGAGATCTTTCCAAAGTCTAACTGATGAGAACATAAGTTGTCACTTGACTTTGCAGTAGAAAATGTTTCCTCCTTGTTATCTTCACAGTAATAACTGTAAAGAATTCCCTTGGCTATAGTCTCCATTTTTGGTATCTCCTTGCCTGTGATTTGCCATTATCAGATGATCTTGTGAACAGGACACTGATTCAGGGAGTGGGATTTCCATTCCCTGCTCTGCCACTTACCTTGTGAGCAAGCTGAGATGGATTGTTTTGCCACACAATATATTAACCTCTCTACCTGTAAAAAAGTTGATGATTATGATGTCTCTTAAGACCCCTTACATTAGAGGCAGTATTGTTTTATTATTGTTATTGTTACTATCTATCATCTCTGAGGTTTCTTTTCTCTCACATACTTACAAATGCCCAGTTTCATCACAGTTGCTACAGGTAATTCAAGTTAACTTGTAGATTTTTTGCCTAATTAAATACTATCTTTTCACAGCAGAGCCATACAGAATACATTCTCTGGAGTAGGTGATGTAATAGCCAGAGGGCAATGAAGAATGTGCCTCACCAAAATGGAACCACCTTAACTGCCTGTCCCTGTGATAAGTTTATTTATAGCCTCTTCTCCCACACTTCCCCATTTTAGACATCACTCCCAAGAATTAAATGATAAAGTAAGCAACTCTAGCACAGATTTTCAAGTAAGTATGGATTGAGCCACCTCGTACTGTGTCTTTGTACCATTGTGGACACAGGTCTTTATATATTTTTTTACTAACATTTGCTCCCAATGAAAATAACCATAAGCTTTTGTGCAAAGTCATCCTTTAGTTTCCTTTTAAGTACTGCCTTCTCGCTCTTGCTTTCTTTGGTGAAAAATCCTGACAGCCACTTAGGATATTAGTGTGTTGAGCATTTCACTGGCCAAAATTGTCTCATTACTTTATTTGCCCCTTATGCATCTGTCTATTGATGCCAGTTTCTTGCCTACTCATTAGTAGACATTTATGGCATGTGACTGCAAGCCATAGAACTCAAGTTATGTCCACTGAAAGGCATTTGAAGGCATGCATTTCTATTCTTGGAGTTCCATGAAAAAACCTGAGACTACTCTCTGCTTTGCAGAGTTCTCTGGGTGCAAGATGAGCGTTCTTCAGAGGAGAAATATTATAACCTTATACCTTAAATTACATGTATTAAAGACAAAAAGTCTTCTAGATCTTAAGAGCAGAAATACAGGTATTTGAGTAGAAGTGAAAAACTGACATTTTGCAATATGTAATACCAGTTTTGTAGGTTTTAGGTTTATCTGCTTCTATAAAATTAGTTGGTTGAGATGGTCTATTAATTTGCATAGGATATTTTAACATGCAGGAAAACCATGATTTTTGTTTTTTCTTCTAAGTATCAGTGGATTGCTGGGCTGTGATCTCACTGGGATCATGGAGACATAGTGCAATAGCATGTGACTGGAGTGGCATAATTGATAGATATGTACTTTTTAGGAAGGGCAAAACCAGGATGGTGAGGATGGGATCCTTTGTGTGTGAATCAGGAATACTTGAAGTCCTGCTGTGGGATAGATGGATGGTCCTGTGAAGAGCTTATGGATCAGGATTAGGGTGCAAACCAATATAAGCAAGTATGGTTTTAGGGTGTTTGCTATAGATGCTTTGGTCAGAAAGAGGCAGAAAATGAGAACTTCTTCAGACAACTGGAATAAGCCTCATGTTTGCAGGCCCTGGTACTCATGTACACAGCATGAGCCATCCTGATATATTCTGAAAGAACATTAGGGCTCAGGCAATCCAGGAGGTTTCTGAAATGCATTGATGAGAACTTCCTGACACAAGTGATGGAGGAGTTGATGAGAGAATGTGCTCAGCTGGATCTCATACTTATGAACAAGGAAGAACTGGTGGGGAATGTGAAGGTAGGGGCAGTTTTGCCTGCAGTAATGGTGACATGGTTCAGGATCCTGAAAAGATGGAACTAGGCAGACAGTATGATCATAGCCTTGGATTTAAAGAGTGAAGACTCTGACTGGTTCGAGGAACTGTGTGCAAGAGTTACATATGATAGGACTCTGAAAAGGAGAACTAGTTCATATTTAAAAACCACCTTCTCAATGCTCCAGAAAAGTCTGTTCTCACATGCAGTTAAGTCATGCAAAAGACTGCATTTATACATAAGGAGCTCCAAAAAAAAAATCAAATATTGGAAAAAAAATGCAACACCCCCAACCAACAATACCTCCCTCCCAATCCTCCCCAAAACCCAAACACATCCATGCACAAATACAAGAGGTGGAAGCAGGGTCAGGCCCACCAGGAGGATTATAGAGGGGGCTAGGCAGTTTCACAGGGATGGGGTAAGGACAGATGGAGCTAATCTGGAGTTGAATCTGACAGGAACATGAAAGGCAACAAGAATGATTTCTGTAGGCATATTAGCAGCACTAGAAAAAATAAGGAAAATGGTGTAGGGAACTTGATGACAAAGGACATAGAAAAATCAATGTGCTGACTGGTATTTTTACCTATATTTTTACTGGCAAGACCTGTCTTTGAGAATCCAAGGCCACTGACACCAGTGGTTGAAGTAAGGAAGATTTAGATTCTTTTGTGGAGGATGATCATATTAGGGAACATTTAAACAGTTTAAATACCTAGAAGTCCAATGGAGATGTGTAATGAGATGTGTGATGATGCCATTGCAAGGCTGGTTGTCTTTTAAAGGCTGTGATGATTAGAGGAGGTTGCTGAGGACTGAAACAAAGCAAATGTCAATCCTGTCTTCAAGAACAGCAAAGTGGAGGATCCAAGGAACTACTCACTTGAATTCCTGGGAAGAGGGGTAAAGCAAATCCTTCGTGAAGCCATTACCAAACATCTTAAAGATAAGAAAGTGATCAAGAGTAGTCAACATGGATTTATGGAGGGGAGATCATACCTGACAGCCTTTTGTAAAGAGATGACTAGCTTAGTAGATGATAGGAGATTTCTTGTTATATTGACTTTTCCAAGACTCAAAATCCTTGTGGACAAACTGATGGAGGATGAGCTAGATAAATAAAACAGTGAGGTGGCCCATGAGAGGTGTTTTTAATCAGTGAATGTAACTTTGCAGTGAATCTGTTGCATTCTGTGGTTTTTTTTGGCATGAGTCAGTAGTGTTGTTCACCTACTTTTACGAACTGGAAGTTTTTAAAATGCCTAGTGATACAGTACACTTTATATAATTAACATACATATTAATACGCCAATATATGGTGAAATTTTCAGTCTACAGAAATGTAATTCTTTTCCATGTGAACCATTTGGCATCTGTACCGGAAGCCTAAAAGCTATACTAATTTTCACACTGCAGGATACTTCCCTTACATTAGGGTCTCTGCCAGAGTGTTTTTTAATTGGAAACAGAGTATTCAGTTGAAAAGAGATGTACATTATCAGATGCTTACATAAGAAAGTAGAGCCCTGGGGAGTGGTTATCTAATAAGTCAGATAAAAACATGTAGAGGTGCTTGGGAGCTTTAGCTCCACTTAAATAAGTAGAGGTGAGTGCAAGCTCCATACACACTTAAGATGCCAAAAATTTTGTATGTGGATGACACTTGAAGCAATGTGTTCAGGATGAGTAGCCCTACTTTGCTGTTTTTTTTTCATTCAGGTTTGAGAACTAATGGGGTTTTTTTCTCAGAGAAAGATAAAGAGAAAAAAGAGGTCTGGCATATTTCAAAATGAAAGCCATATCTATTATTTTTTATAGAAGTACAGAGGATGCAGTGATATTACAAAAGGTGCCTTTCTTGAAAATAGATATTTTTTCACATTGCTGCCAAAAGGACTGAAGTTAAGAACTTTTCAGCGAGAATAATGGTTCATGAGAACAAGAGAATAATCATCTGAGTTGATATCATCTGGACATTGCTTCTCCATGAAGAAAAGCATTATTGTGCTTCTGCAGATGATGGTAACAATCTCAAAAACTTAGCAGAGAATAAAGGAGTAAGAAACTGATGTAGGGATGGTGGAAAGCATGGTGGAGGAAGGGAGAATGGAAGAAAAATCGAGAGAATATAGTGAACCTAGACCTAAAAGTTGAACATCCAAAAATAATTCTGAAAGTTCAAGTGTTTTGTTGAAGTTTTTGAAGGTATGGTGTAGTATGTATAGATGTATTACATTTGAAATAGTATTTTTTTTAAAAAAGGGGATTTCTACATGAATAATATTCCCAAATTAAAATGTGCCTAGGTGCTGTTAACGTTGAGAATTTCAATAAACAGAAAAGCATCTAGGATGTTGCTATGGCTTGCAACATGAGCACTAGACACTCTGGAACTGCAGAGTTAAGGGTAAAACAGAAGCCAAACTTAAGAGAATGACATTTGGGAAAGACATGCAAACAAACTTTTTTTCTGCTCAATGGTGACCTCATACAGGGCTAAAGCAAGTATTTTGCTTACAAATGCTTAATTAAATTTGATGAAGCACTAGTTTTACAATAATTGTAAGTTTACCACCCAAAATATATTTGTATGAGTACTGTCCCTCACTGGAGTGTTGACAAAGGGAAAAAATTCTTACTGGCTTATTTTACAAATCTGTCTCTCACAATTTTTTGCAGAAACACCAATTGTGGCAGGAGTGGAGGAAACCTCCACTCCTTCCACTACAACTGGAATTTACAACTCCTTTGAACTAGAAAGTTGAGCTGCCTGGTGTAATTGTTTGGCTTGCATCTATGACTGCTTGACATGGCAAATTAAGTTACCCAGTTTTATCTGCATTGCTTTTGAAACCAAGCTGACTTCATCCTGAAGAACAGTGAGGTACTGAAATTCTTAAGAGCTTTAATTATAAACACTTGCTCTGTCATTTAACCATGCTGGAACACTTAGGAGAAGAAACCTAGATGAATTAGTGGAATGTGCATAGCAAGTTATGAACACCTAATTACACTGGTCCAAAACTTTTTGTCCTTGCATTTCTTCTTCTCTCTCATTTCACAGAAGATTACGTGTGGATTTTGTTTTATGTGCAAAGAATTTTTGCCATACTGAAATAATTTTTGTTTGCCATTAAGGTGGTAATGGCTCAGGAGCAATCAAATGGGAGGTCCCCATCTGGGAGAGCATATTGAGTCTGTGTGTCCCCTGTGAGGCAGGCTGCATCTGCCAGGAAAGCACTGAAGCCTCCACTTCAGTGAGCAGGGGCTCTTTCTCTTTAGAGGACACTGAGTTCACCTACTTACAAGGGCTGGGAAGCCAGGTGAGGAAACAAGAGTTCCCAGTTCTCTTTTCAACTGCAGAATATGAGGTCGCAGTCATAGCTGTTTTATCCACCACAACAGACTGTGTCCCTTTTCTACAAAGCAAAGTGCATCAGCCTAAAAGCATGATTTGACAGATCAGATGAGCTGCTCTAACACTGAGTTGGTGCTGAAAACATCAGTCCCACTGAACTCACCTTTATCCCACCACTCCTTGTGTCAGATCCATCAGTTGTATGGTCACAGGGTGAGTCATTTTGTCTGGTTGATTTGGTAGCAAAAAGGAATCTATTTTTTTTCAGTTGGTTGAACTGATTCATGTGTAGCTTTACAGCCATTAGATCCGGCAGGAGGGAAATGGCAAGAGCATAAGATTGGAGTTTAAGGGGTCAGGGACTGAAAGAGGATGACTGCCTCTTCATTAGCCATTTACTCCTAAAGGCAACGTAAAGACATAAAGTACAAAATAAACCAAACCAACAAATTAGTTATGAAAAGGTTGCTTTTTTTATCTTGTGAAAAAAATATCTGTGTCAAAATATACAAGTGATAACATAGTTTTTACTGTGCTTTGGTTTTGTGTTAGACAGAAGCTCATACAAGAGGTGATCACAGTGACCTCTGTCAGCTTCTGTGATGGTAGGTGGAGTAACCTTTTGTCCACCACATTCTGGAATACTGCCTGTAAATTTTGGAGCAGAAAATACTCATTTGCTGAATTAAAAATTCTTCATAGAGAATTTCTTATATGCTTTGAATAAAAAATTAGGTGTGAAATAAAAAATTAGTTTGAGAAAGGTTAAAGCATTTGCCTTTGATTAGATCATCCTGATTTTCATAAGCTTCAACAAAGCTTATTATATACATTATAATGTATATTACTATACATTACATAAATGTACAGAATGTATATTACTATACATTACAGTGCCCTGTAAAATTTAGAACAGTGAAGTTCAAATATTTTTCTCTGATCTTATTGAGACTAAGAAATATATAGGCAAAGCTTTTTGTGGGAGGTCACTTTATCTTAGGAAGTCTCAGGTCTTTGCTCTAATTCAGGATGAAAGCAGATTTTTCAAATGTCAGTTTGCTGGAACTGAAATGATGAGTTTTCACACACAGTGCTGCAAAATTGTTACGGCAGTAGGTATCTGGAGGTGTGCCACTTATACCAGATCACACCAAGTTATTTACATTTTTATGATCTAGTCTTGTCAGAACTCTATCACAGCATGAACTACAAAGGTCATCCTTGTAGACTACTTACTGATTTTATTTACACTGTGTTGTAAAGTCAGATGTGTGAATCTATCATACAGTCTAGAAAATTATGGAACAAGCTCTATCTGTGTAAACTAGGTTATGGAAATAGGCCACTTTGTCTTTAGAAATCCTGGTTGGCAAGTTATGTGGACATGGCCTGAATGGACTCTTTAATGTAATTTTGATTCCTCATTTAAAATTATGTCCCAAGCGCTGTGTGATTTCTTGTTTAGCTTTCATGGCTGATCCTTCCTAAACAGCTTTTATAATTTATAAAATTTAGCTCTGGGCTGTAATGTTGAGTTTGCACTGTTTTGTCAGCAGAAAATGTGCTCAGGTCAAACACTTTGATGAGCTCATATCCTTCTGCTTTGGTCCTCTTGCCTGACACCTCACAAACTACAGGAAGTGATTATGTTGAGTAATACCGTGGGCATAGTAATTTTATTAGTATGATGTCATGGGGCTTCCATGAAGTGCTGTAAAACTGATACAGAGAAAAATTGCTGGAGAAAACTGCTGTAATATAAGGATTAACTTGAAGGGAAACAATTTACAATCTGAATAACTGACCATCTGAGTAAGGCTTGAAGAATTTCTTAAGATAACTCAAGTTCTTAAAGGCTATTTTGCATTATCAGTATCTTAAGGTAACAGAATACAATAACCCCAAAAAGAAGACAGGAAGAGCACATTTCTCAAATAAATGTCAACCCTTTTCCATTTCCAGAAGGCATAATCACAGCTCTTGACCCCTTCAAAGTGTTCTTACACTGTGGTCTGAATCATCTCAGGAACCACAATATGCTACCAGTCCAAGGAGCCAAGCTCACTAGAAAACCACAGCACTGTCTCTGGGATCTCAGAGTTGAGAGAGGGTTCACTAAAGGCAGGTACTGCAAGGCAGTCATGAGAGTCAGAAAGAAAACAGCTGTAGTAGCCAGTGGAGAAATTATTCACTATTTTGCAGAGGAACTCACCAAAAATCCACCTAGAGGACAGGTCCACTGCCCAGAAAAGGCAGAATGCAGGAGAAGACTAAATCAAAGACAGAGATTAATGATGAAGATGTTAATAAAAAATGTAGGGTTTTCATATTTGAAGGGGATCTGTAACACTAGTGTTTCCTAGCAGGCTAAGCAAAAATGCCAGAGTGTAGATGGCTGTAGTGAGATGGGTACAAAATACAGTCACCTGTTTTGCAGACATTGCTGTCTTTAATAAAGTATTCATACGAGTAATTATCATCTGAATCAGATGGATAATGTTCTGCATCCATTTGTGCAAATCTTGAGCTGTTCGCCAGCAGCTGCTTCAAAGACCTTCAACAATCAAACCAGAATTTTGGTGAAAATCAACCTGATAACTAAACTGGTGGAGCCTTCGATTTTAAGGGACAAAAAGAAGCAGTGAAACTACCCTGTTTGTCCTGTTTTTGGGAGAGAAAGGAGTAATTTCCTCTTATGACTAGAGCATGAACAGGTAAGGAGATACTAAAGGTTTACCCCCAAAAGTGATTCTTCCCCTCTCCTCTGTAGTTGTGAGACCCCCATCTCAAATACTGCATCCAGTAGTAAGAAAGAAAGGCATCAATCTTTTGGAACGAGTCCAGAGGAGGGCCAAAAAGATAGTCCAGGAGCTGGAGCACCTCTGCTATGAGGAGAGGCTGAAAGAGCTGGGATTGTTCAGCCTGAAGAAAAGAAGACTCTGGGACAACCTTCCAGTACCTAAGGGGAACCTCCTGGAAGGCTGGAGAGGGACTTTTCATAGCGTGTCCAGTAACAAGAAAAGGGGAAAGGTTTTAAGCTGAAGGAGAATAGGTTTACACTGGATACTAGGAATAAGTTCTTTAGTATGAGGGTGGTGAGACTCTGGAACAGATTGTCCAGAGAAATTGTGAATGCCCCTTCCCTGGAAGTGTTAAAGGCCAGGTTGGATGAGGCCTTGAGCAACCTTGTCTAGATAAGAGGTGTCCCAGCCCATAGCAGGGAGGCTGGAGTACATATTTAAGTACCCTTCCAACCTAAGCCATTCTGTGATTACAAAAGTGCTGAAAAGCCTCACTTAAACTATCATGCACTGAACTGTACAGTTTAGGAAGACCTCTGTTCTAGGGAGTCTACAGTTCAGGTGGAAAGGCACATGAAAGGTGATAAGAAATGGAGGGTGTCACTAAATGAAGATTAATCAGGGTGCAATGGCAGTCGACTGGAATCCAAGTCTCACTCTCACCTAGTTCCTTTTCTGGGGGATAATACTGAGTTTGACATGAATTGCAACATTTCTGATTGAGTTAGACTACCTGTAGACAAGCAGACCTCTCACCACAAAAAAACCCCAATGCTGTTCTTGTCCTCCTGGCTATTACATGCAGACTCGCATAAGTCTTTGTTATTGTAGATGCACTTGTATTCCCAAATGCAATGGATTTGCCACTACCTAAGAAATCTGCATGGCAAAAGAAGCTTTGTCATTTCATCTCTTTGAAACTGTCAGTGTTATTTTAAATAAATTATTTTAACCAAGATGGCTATTTCAGAGCATCCTGCTGTCGGCTGCCATCTGCTTGGTAAGATGTCATCATTTGTGACTTCTGCAGTGTGGGAACCAAATGTCAGAGACTGTCAAAGTGTTTTCCATCATGCTCTAATTCTGACTGAAGTGAAATCTTGTTTATTCACTTTGCTCAACAAGTGTAGAGTAGACTTTTTAGGCTTTTTAGTTGAGCCAGGATTACAGCTAAGTGAAATTTGTAGTCTTCCTACAACCAAATTTCCTCAGAAAAAGACTTTTTATAGAATAAAGATGGAGATTTGGTTGAATAAAGCTGTCAAATAAAAATCAGATCTTACCTTTTTAATCACTGCTAATTGTCAGTATGCTAGGTAGTTGTTTTTTTTTTTTTTGAGAGAGAGAGTTTTGTCAGTTAAATCTATCATTCTTTCAAGTATAAAATTAAAGTCTAGTCTTAATGTTTTGTCTAAGTTTTCATAAGCTTACAGTGTTGATTCAGCCATTTTAAAGGAAGCATTTTTCCTTCTCTAAAGTATCCTGTCATCTTCTATCTCAGTGTGTTATTTTGCACTTCTGAGCCCACTTCTGAAATTTTTGGGCTTCTTCAACTGAAAGTTCAGTAGTCATGCTTTTGTTTCATCTCTCTTGATTTTCTGTTTCTTTAAAATTTTGTGTAGGTCTCATGTCTGTGAAAGCTAGAGTCCCAGTTAATCTCTGCTGAACGTGGAAAGAATATGGGCAAAGTTTCACTGAACTGTACACTACAATATTTTGATTTCGATTGGTGACACATCATTCATTGTGTCATCAGCATCCTTTAAGCAGGATTGGTCAGACAGGGTAATACTGTTATGGGTTTATGTTGAAGAAAAACAAAATAATACATGGTTGTGTGGTTGTTGGCATTTGGGGATTTTTTTTTCTTTCCCTAAATTCATGGTGAAAATCAGATTTTTGTTTTTTTGTTTTTTTTTCTTGACACACACATGGTGAATTTCTCAAAACACATTATCATCTTTTCTCAGGAAAATGCTGTGAATGGAGAGCATCTGTGGCTGGAGACAAATGTTTCTGGGGACCTCTGCTACCTGGGGGAGGAAAGCTGCCAAGTCAAATTCTCAGTGAGTTACTTTCAGATTTCCTTCTGTCTTTCTGAGTTAACAAACCTGAATTCAGAGAGATACAGTGCTCAGACACTTGAGACCTTGAATTGTTTGCTGTTACTTCTTGTGATCCAGGAGAAGGAATGCAAAAAGGGCAAAAGGTTGCTGATTAAATATTTTAGTGCTCAGGAAAAAAAAAGCCTCAAACAATCTTGAGTGACCCCGATTATTTAAACAGTGAGAATGGATGTATTGAATAGTTTTATTAACATGGAAAGAGAAAAAAGGTTAGCATATTGAGGTATTTCAGAAGTGTTCAGAGAAAGTAGCCCATTTTCTTTATATCCACCAGTCAGAGATTCAGCAAGGCTAAGTGCTGGGTCCTGAACTGGGGTCACAACAACCTCAGGCAATGCTACAGGCTTGGGGAGGAATGGCTGGATTCTGCCCAGTGGCATAGGACCTGGGGGTGTTGTTAAACAGCTGGCTGAATAGGAGCCAGCAGTGTGCCCAGGTGGCCAAGAAGACCAACAGCATCCTGGCTTATATCAGAAACAGTGTGGCCAGCAGGAGCAGGGAAGTGATGGTGCCCCTGTACTCAGCACTGATGAGGCTGCACCTTGAATACTGTGTTCAGTTCTGGGCCCCTCATTACAAGAAGGATATTGAGGTGCTAGAATTTGTCCAAAGAGCAACAAGACTGGTCCAGGGTTTAAAGAATTTCTAAGGAGCAGCTGGGGGAACTGGTGATGTTTAATCTGGAGAAAAGAAGGCTAAGAGGAGACCTTATGGCTGAAACAACTGCTTGAAACAAGGTTGTTGTGAGGAGGGGACTGGTCTCCTTTCCCAAGTAACAAGTGATAGGCCAAGAATAAATTGCCTTAAGCTGTGCTAGGGGAGGTTGAGATTAGATATTAAGAAAAATCTATTCAATGAAAGGCTTGTCACATGCTGGAAGAGGCTGCCCAGGGTGATGGCAGAGTTACCACCCCTGGAGGTATTTAGAAGATGTGTAGATGTGCTTAGCAATGTGGTTTAGTGGTGGACTTGGCAGTGTTCAGTTTATGGTTGAACTTGATGATCTTAATGTGACCACCTTTCTCCTGAGAGTTCTTTCCAACCTAAATGACTTTATGATTCTATATCACTTACTGGTGTTTGAGAGAGTAGAGTCTGATAAAATCTTTGCCATTTTCAATCACTGAGAGGATCTGAGCCAAATTTTCCCAACTCATGAATGCACTCACCGACAATCAGTGCACTCATATTTGAGCTTTTACCTTCTGTTTGAGAATATCTGAGGACTGACTTCACCTATTGAAGCTTTTCCACTGTGTATGAAAAAATTTCGTTTGGCTGATCCATAACCCATATTTATCTCTTCTCTGACTGGAGAGTCATTGTTATACTTGCTCTAGCAACTTTTCACCTAGTATTTCATTTAAACTACTTCAGCAGAAGAGAATAAAAACCCTAACCTGTTGTATTGGTATTTAGAAAACATGGTGAGAGAATGAAGACCCTGTGTTTAATCTCTTGCTTTGAACCAATGCTCAAGGCAGCATCGTGGCCCTTGGACTCCAAAGTATAATGGGAATCTATATTGTCTGTTCATGGCTACTACCTGTGGCTCTTTGCAATAGTATCTTTTTACTTTTATTTAAATAAACACCCTCACATAATTTGATCCAAATCAAAGAATTTTGGTTCACTAATCACCTCTATTCTGGGGGGCACTTCAATCCAAAATGCAGATCAAAGCTATTTAGCTCAAATTTAATATCTATCCTCCCCAACTTCTCAGGCAAATAGGTTACTTTATGACATGGAGCCTTAAGGCTAAACCTGGGAAGTCTATGTCTGCTTACAAAGAGTGCTGAAGCAAAGATCCAGCAGCAGCAGACTGTTGACTGTGGAGTAATATTCAAGGGAAATGTCACCGTGTGTTTGCACTGCACTTATACTGGTCAGAAGGCACGGGGTTTTGGCAAAAGCTGGAGACAGGGTTTGTTTGGCTGAGTGGACCTTTGGTCTGACACAATGCAGTGGTTCCTGTGTTCTTAATAGAAGTTTGCCTCTCTAAAATGGAGAAAACATTTTCTCATGCTTTAGCTCATTGAAAGCAGCATGGGAATTTAATAATACATTGCATATAATTTGCAAGGCTGTGTCTTAGCTTTAGGAATGTATCTCTCTAGGAGTCGGAAGGATTGTTTGCAGTAGCTGGTGAATTTGACCCACTGACTTAAGAGTTCTATCTGGGAAAGTTGGGAGACATCTTATGGGGTGATAAGCTTTTCCAGCCGATAGGCCTGGAGGTGTCAAGTCATATTTAGTAAGCAGCAGTTTAAAGTTGCTCAGTTCTTAACTGCCTGGCCTTTGCTTGACCTGACCAGAGTACTTTCATATACCATAATATAGGTTCCCTTTAGGGAAAGCGAGACCTGTGTTTATAGCATGTTAGCAGTGGATGGAGATTTCTTCAGTTTAAGAAGTAGATGGAAATGGCTTAGCTGTGATTAGTTTAACTTGATCTATCAAAAGGCTAAGGCCTTTCCAGTTTGAATATTCTGAAGACACTGTGTATTTCTATGTCTGTCCTAGTCTTCCTTTGACTTAGGTCTTTTACACATAAACTATTTAAGATCAAATGTTTTCAGTGGTGAGAAATTATTAAGCTGTAGTTACAAAGACTTGGCAAAAAATGTTAGCCTGCACAGAACATGAACTCGTAATCTCTAGAACACAGAGCTGACATTTCATGATAAATCAAAGAATTCAGAAGTAATGGAAAAGATAGTCTGAATTTTTATTAGCATCTCACTATAAATGGTTGTACCTATTTGCAATACCACCAGCATTCAAAATTCATCAGAATGGCCTAAAAAGCAACATGTTAAAAAACCAAGCTGCTCGTAAGGCATTTTCTTTGTTTGCTTTTTGCAATTTTTCCTCTAATTGATCCATTCCTTTATGTTGCCTGACTGATTTTGGTAGACATGGAGACTAAAAAGATACCTAAATTTGCAAGTCACAAAACACATGAAAACTTATTCTGTTATCCACCATCAGGATTCGTGAGGAGTAACATTAGAACAGCACTCTACATACATGTATCTGCACATATGCATATATCCATATATATGCACAGTCAGAGTGTATCTATGATAATTATGAGACTCATGAAACTCAGTAAACTGTAACAGTTTTTCCATAATGTGAGCTAAAACTGAGTTTTCTTTCTATTCTTGAGTTTTTTACAATATATATTGAAAATTTGAATGAGCAAATTTCTTAGAGATTTAAATGAGAATGAATAAATTTAATGTAAATTTATAAAATTTCTGTCCTTCAAGCATAGGACTGTAAGTTAAACTTCTTTGAAAATTAATTCAATCTGGCTTATTAAATTAAGTATATGCAAAAAAAAAAGTAACGATATACTTTCTCTCCTGGATGCATTCTTTTGCTTTAATATTCTTTGGCCCACGGGATTGAATGGAAATTATTTTAAAAGCCCTACTGAAATTAGTAAAACCAACCAGCATAATTAGGCTGAGAATTTGCTGTAACATTTCATAAATATTTAACAACATTATGTGAGAAGGTTATCATTCTCGCTAAATGACCCAAGTAGTTTTCTGCAAGGCAATGGTCAGGCCCATCAAATTAAATATTATATGATAGGAATGAAATAATATATTCTGATTTGCATGTATGGGTTTTCTCCTCTCTGCTTAACCTCTTTGTAGGCTGCTCCCATTTAGAGTGCTGCAACAGCCCGTTTTCCTACCTAAGGGGAAACTTTTACTTCTAGTTCACAAGCTGGAGTACTGTCTTTCAAAAAGTCCAGTTCTTAATTGGAAGAGCTTCAGCATTTTGGGTTTTTTCCATATAAAAAGCAGTTGAGAGAAAAAAAAAAAAAAAAACCAACAAAAAAACCCAGGCATGTGGCATAAGGAGAGAAATAGCTCCTGCTTCTCATCAACGTTTTCCTCCTGGGAGCAGCGCTCACCTCCATGCACACACCTCTCCCTTTGCTCTTGCAGAAATCTGCTCTGCGGAGGAAGTGTGCAGCCTGCAAGATTGTGGTCCACAATGCCTGTATGGAGCAACTAGAGAAGGTAAGACATTGCCATCTTCTGGAGCCTGAGGCAGACAGCACTCATTTAATTCTTCCACTCATTTAATTCTTCTACTGAGGTTTCAGGCTGGGAAACATCGTATGCCAGTGTAGGTTTTTGTAGCTGTTTTGACAGTGTATTGGCTTAAAAGTTGACTCTAAATTCCAGCTTATTTTTTTAAAATAGATTTCTTCAAACCCCACGAGCCATTAAAAAAATCCCAACAACAAAAAATCTCAACATGGAATGCTTCCGTAATTTTTATGATTAAAAACGAATGCCCTTCTAGACTGAAAAATTGAAGCTACAGTATCCTTTCATGCACAAAATTGATCTTTTAGAATTCCTCAACAAAGCCTAGTATAATTCATCTTATGGCAGCTATAGTTATTATAAACAATGCAGGATAAGATGCTACTATGAATATTTTTCACTGTGTTTACTAGGCTATTCTGTTTGTCCTCAGATCCTCAGAAATTAATTTCTTGGTTTTAAAATGGAAACCATCACATCTTTTCTTTATAGTACTCGTGTTTCTGTCAGCATCTGTCCTGCTTCTCAGTTCCTTTAAGGAGCCCACCTTACCCTCAGGTGTTTATGAATATCTATCACTGAGGTATCTTTCCATCAGTTCTTCTTCATTATGCCTGACTGTTAATGCGTTAAGGAAATTTCCCACCACTGTTTTTCTTGCTTGGTGGAATTTGTGTAAAGAAATATTAGTGGCAATTTCCCCACTGATTTCATTAGAGCTTTGTTTTCACTCCTGTATGTTGTGCAAAGTTGTTCTCCATAAAAGAAGTTGATGCGGAATAAATTTATAGCAGCAACCCTTTGGAAAGAGCTTTTGCTTTCCAAGTATTTGGACTTGTGTTGACAAATGTTCCAGTAATTGCCATAATACCAAGTTGGAGAGGTACCATTTCCACCCCCGATGCTTTTACACACAGTGAAATTAACATCAGCACATGCTTTCAGCACGAAAATGGTACCAGTGAATTTTTCATTACTTCCTTCATCAGTAGCAGTGCTGATTCTCTGTAGCCCAGCAAACTGATGGCATTGCCAGGCGGAGCAAAAGAGCACTTAGATAAAACCTACTCTGTTGAGCTTGTTTATGTCATTTTGTAGACACTGAAATTCACCTCTTGGCAGAGGGTTGTTGTTAAGTGTGCATCCTTGCTAAATCATGTGAAGTTTTAAACTGGTACAGAAGTTTTCTACTTGGCCCTCTCTGCAAAGGTGTAAGTAAAGTAAGTAAAAGCTGAGGGTATTTCCAGCCTGCCATGGCTCAGCAATAAGACTATGAATTGCAATTCCAGATAAAAAGCAATGGAGAAAGACTAGTATGGCTATGACTTTTATTTTTTTCTTAAGTAATAAGTATTTTGTTTACTTTTAAATCTTTTTTTTTTTTTTTTTTTATTTTATTTTTAAATTTCCCTTCCTTTGAGATACTATTCTTAAATGACACTATTAAATACGGGAAAAACTTATTCACATGGGAAGGCTTGTATTTAAATTTTTGGAAACTCAGTCCTTTTGGACTTCATGACAACAGCATAGCTATACAGTATCCTTAAACATTTTATTCTTTGAAGACTTGTCAACTTAACCTTGAACCCATTTTATTTAGTCCATCCTTATCTCACATATGATTTGTCCTTTTCCCATGCCTCTCTCTTTTTTTCAGAAAACGTTTTCCCCTTTACATTTCCCTTGACGTCCTCTTATTTTTTTTTTTTATTTCCTTAAAAATATTTAGAATTTTTCTCATAGGACTCCCTTGTTTGTTAAATAATTTTTCTCTTCATCTTCCCAAAAATGTTTTCCATTCATGGAAGCTCCTGTTGACCTCTTCCTGCCTTTCCTTTTCCATCTGAAAAAGCCAACACCACTGTGTGAGGCAGTACGATGCATCACAACTGGTTTGTGGTTGGGGCGGGGGATAAAAGAAGCCTGCTCTAAGCAAAAGGTAGAAATTTAGGGAAGTATACACAGTTCTTGGTGTGAATGAAGATTTCTCCACAGGTTTTGTTTATGAAGACATAAACCTGGGATTTACAAGGTCTTTAAGTTACATTTCCAGATCCTATTAATTTTTGAGACCTCAGCTTAACCTCACTTTGGTTGCAAAAGATTTTAAAAAGAAAAAAAAAGGCAGAAGAAGCTGTTTCCTTCTAGGAAAGAGGGAGACAGTTTAAAGAATTGAAGTGAGCAGGCAGCAATATCATTAGTGAAGAAGAGGGCTATATTGAGATCTAGCAAGAATTATTATGGCATATGAAAAGAGATTTAACAAGATTTAGCAAAACTACTATTTTACTAGATAATAAATATTTTGGAAGTCTGGCCTAGATCAACATATTGGAATAAATTGTCTCTCAGCTCACTTTCAGTTCTAACAGCTTTATTTTAATGCCAGATTAATTTTCGCTGCAAACCAACTTTCCGAGAAGGAGGCTCCAGATCTCCAAGAGAAGTAAGTAATGGACAAATGACAACTGCTTTTCATTCAATTTGTGTGCTGATCCACCTGGTGTGGAGCTGCAGCAGTGCTTTTAGATTCAGAGGAGTCTTAGAGTATTGGTTCCCAGTGGGATATGTTCTTCTTCCCAGAACAAATGTAAAATGAATTCTAGCTGAAGCACTCCATTACTTACACTGACAGAAACCATTTCATCTTTCTGTTGTCTCTTTTCCCATTCATTCAGCTATTCTGTCTTTTTTGACCATTTTTTTGCACTTTTTTTGAATATTTCTTCTCTTTCTTGAGCATTTTTGTAACATTTTTCATGACCTTTGAACTCTTTTAAACTTTTTTTTCTTTTTCTCTTTCCACTTGCCTTGTTTCTCTGCATGTTTTTTTTGTTGTTTTTGTTTGTTTTTTTTCCCTCCCCAAAGTACCTCTAGTGTCCTTAAGTGTCCAAATATTCAGAAACCTTCTGGTTAATCTCCACCTTCTGTATGAATTCAGCTCCTCTGAAGGTGGTGGGTTACCTTGTTATTGAAATGTTTATACAACTGTTTTACATAGTTTAGAAGACACTGGTTTTTTTTTTTTAAAAAAACACCTGTTAACTTTTCTGGTTGATTTAGTGGCCAGCTTTCTCTTAGCAGAGGTATCTCAATTCCCTGCCACATCAGTGCTGTCTGGCATAACAGTATGGTGCAGGCAGATACCTTTTAATCCCTTTTCTTGTGCAGAAAGGGGGGCAGCAGGCCTATTTCCACCCTTCCCCCCCCCCCAAACCAAGTCCTTCTCATGCCCACTGCTTGCTGCCATCCAGGATATGAGCACCACAAACAAGGTTAAAAGATTGCTTCGTTGACTGCTCCTTCCTCCTCTCCTTTCCTTCTCCTGCTTTGACTTGTAATTTTTTTTTGGTGTTATAAGGCTGTGTTTCCAAGCAGAAGAGAAATACAGACCAAGATCCTACACTGGGGCTAGACACAGCAGTGTTAGAGCACTTCTGTGCTCTCTGTTCTGGTGATTATTATCTTCCCATTGTGTAGTGGGCTTTCTTTTGATATTAGAGTACAGAGAAAGTAGCACTGTCCATGTTTCAACATGGATAAAGAACACCATTTCATCCTTATTCCATCTGCAGCTATGCTTGTGTCTGGGCTTCCCTGCAGGGACTACTGCATTTTGCTCCAGAAATTATTGCATTGGCTGAAGGGACCTTTCCTTTGGTGCCCATAAACCAGTTTCACAGAGATAGTGCCTTTGAGAGCAAACTGTGATTGCTTCCTAGAACATAATTTTTTGTCCATCTTTTGCAGAACTTTGTCCGACACCACTGGGTGCACAGGAGGAGGCAGGAGGGGAAATGTAAGCAGTGTGGAAAGGTAAGATTACCAGTGCACCACAAGAACTGGCCACTTAGGAATTCAGGCTAGCCAGCAGGTCCATTTAGTCACTGAAATTTTCCTGTCCTAAACACCTGGCCTCTCTTAAGCAGCAAATGACAAGCCTGATATGTCAAGTGGTAGCAGCCCTGATTCCCAGGAGGGAAGAGAAAAGGCTGGAATGAACACGTCACATGTCCTGGGACACTGGGCTGCACTGGCTGCTGGAAATGAGGAGGAGGAGGAAGGCTGTGGCTCCTTGAGCTTCTTGCTTTATTAAGATAATCCTGTGCCATTATGGCACTTGCACAGTGCTGTCCTCTCTGTCAAAATTGTGGTGGCCTGTTTTTTGAAGTTTCTGGGAAATGAAAGGCTGTTGTTTTCTTTCTGCCCTGGCAGCCTCTAAGATTTTGAAACTGTTTCACATTTTCTCTGCTGCACACACTGCAGAATTTCATTTCTAAAAAGCTATAAAAATTTTACAAAGTACCTTAGTTACTATAGACCTTTCTTCTGAAATATTATGAACCCCTAAAATCTGTTGAAATTAAACCCCTGTGTCAATGTAATTTTTCTTTCTCTGTGATATTATACTTTTGCCTTCCTGTTAACACAGATAGTAAGAAAGACTGTGTATAGTCACCATAGCACAGCACCAAACACAGGATCAGAGAATCATTGAATTGGAAGAGACTGTTCAGACCGCGTGGTTCAGCATCCAGTCCATGATTCTGTGTACTAATAGAAGCTTGTGAATGACAACAGAGTGATCATCTTTTCTTCATATACTTCAAGTTACCAGTGGTTTAGGGATTTTCTGAGACTAAGAATGCAGCTGGACCATCACACTAGAGAGAATTTTTTTTTTTTTCTACTTCATGTGGTGTCCAAAGTAGTGTGTCCACTAGACACACACAGCATTCATGTCTCTCTATTACTGGTCCCTTTAAAGGCCTGTGGATTGATACAGACCTGAATGTTTTCCCTGCATATAATAGCAGGATTGCAGTTTCTAGTAGTTGAAAGGCAATTCTACTTCTTTGTATTTTAGCAGAGATCAGGATCCAAGAGATTCTCTTGCTGCGTGTATTCCATTTGTAGCAATACTTGGCTCTCCCACGGTAACATTGCATTGGAGTATCTCTGAAAGCATTGAAAAGGGCATCAGTATAGAGGAAAACACATGCAAAAGTAAATTTTTAGTACCCTTAACACATGCTGGAGTTAGTGGTCCCTATGCGCTCTGCACGCGTGCATGGTGTCACGGTTCAGGAGTTTGGGTGGACTAAAAGCTGAAAGACAGAATTATTCCTTAATACCAGCCCCCTCCTTCATCCTCCCAAGGGAACCTAAAAGGGGAATAAGAACGAAGACTTAAAGTTGTAAATCAAAATGGAAACAGATTTACTAGAACAGGGGAAAGGCAGTTACACATGCAATAAGGGGCAAAAATACAAACGTATACAAATGTATATAGAACCCCATCTCATTGGTGACAGGGATAGGTGTCTGAGGGCCCTGCAGCAGGGCTGACTCAGGAGGGGGAACCACAGCTCTTCCCAGCACCCGATGGATGTGGATCCTGGAGAGCAGGAGGCGAGGTGGGGGTAAAGGAGCACAGGGGAACAGCAGCGAAGCGAGGAGTGGGAGAAAGAGAGGAGGGGCTGGGGTCTGCCTGAGCTTTGATAGAGTGTGGGCAGGGAATGGGAAGGAATGGACCCCTCTGTTCTGCCCCTCTCAGGGTCTGACAGCTCTCCTTCTATACTTCCTCGTACTCAAACTATGGCATCTGGGTGTCTATATCAGTGTGGACTTTAATCCCAATTAACTAGACATGTTGTAATCAGCAACACAAGCTGTGGATTTAGGTGCTCTTTACCTTCAAATATATTTCCTGTGGTATGCACAACTCTGTTTTCAAAGGAGCTGCTCACAGCATGGGATTTCATGTGTTGTGCAGGAATTGGGTGCCAGTGAATGAGGACTTATCAGGTACTGTTAGGCTAATACTCTCACAAAGGTGAAATTAATTTTTCTATTAAAAGATTACTACATTTATGCAGAAGACCTTCTTGCATGATCCAGGAACAAGACAGCTGAATTTTCATTTTTCTTCTCACTGAGATAAGGCAGAAGAGATGATTTCACATGGAATACAGAGGGGCTCCAGTGTTTCATCCAGATAGTCCTTCTTAAATCTCATCTGCTTAATTTCATCAGTTCCTTTACTTGTAAAGCTAACTTTCAAATAGTTGCTATCTTACCTCAAACATGTATCCTTAGGAAGAATTAGCTCATATTTGTAAAGCAATTTGAAGAAGAAAAGTGGTGTTTCATTGCTACTTATCAGGAATATGTTTTTATTGTTGTATCATTTTCTCTAATGACTGCCTAAAAAGCAAATGGCTTACTGAACAAACGAAGAACGGTCCATCCAGAACCAGACAAGCTGCTTAGTCTTTATGTTTAAAATACACCACTGATGGGCTGTGGAATTAATGTACTGAATTAGGTTTCATTAGTAGAGGCTTTGGGAGAGAATAATTTCTCCCTGGCTTGTTATAAAACTGAACATAACAAAATATTTCATGCCCACAAGGGGCTGGAAAAAAAATTTAAAATATACTTTGGGACACGAAAGAGCAAGATTTATGAGAAATATTAGGAAGCACTGGTCCAAGTGGCTAAGAACAATGCATTTTGTCCAATATCAGACCTCCATTCCAGGATTCATGTCCTCACACTGTCTCTGCATCCAGAATCAGCTGCCAGCTTGTCTTTGTGAAGCCATTTGACCATGAGCCATTACTAAACCTGAATATGCCAGATTGCCATCATTATGAAGAATCTAGTCCTTGAATTTTTCTGAATGTAAAATCTGCACCATTAGGAGGTAAACTGAAAAAAGAAAATCTAGGCAGAGAGGCCACATACCTGTTTAGGAGTAGGCCTGTGTTGGTGCTGTGGTCCATCTGGTGAAAAGATGCTGGGGACACCTGAAGAAGTAGTCTCAGTGTGCAGTTCTGCATGGCAGGATGGAGAGGGACAGCCTCCTCTTCAGAGTATTGATAGGGTTGTCCTCAGCCATCACATACAGACTCACTGTAGCTCAGTCCCTCACTGCAATAAGACAAGTGCATCTCTGGATGTGGTTTTGGTATTTAATTCTTCTTGTTGTGCTTGATGTTGTCACTGCACTGAGCACTAATAGGCTCATTCTTGCTGCAGGTATCCATCTTCCTGTTCAGTCCTGCAGCAGCATGAATAAGAAGGGCTTTGATTATAATTTTGTGTTAGACTTTACTAAATCAGATTACTTGAACTCTTTGTGCTTTGGGCATTGCATGTCATGTCGGAGGTATAGGTAAAACTCACAAAAACTGGCTCACAAATTCATGACTTGGTAGAAACTTTCAATGAGAAAACTCTGGGTGGTGATGGGCTACTTAATTTAGTAGAGAGGCTTGATAGAAGCCAATGAATAGAGGATCTGGACAACTGTAAATCTAAAATAAATCTTAGCAGTGGAGGTGACTGTGATAAACTCTTCCACAGAATTGTAGACTTTTTATTTTGGCAGCCACTAACCCAAATCAGTTTTGTCTCTGGGTAAAATAAGCTTCAGTTTTCAGACTCCAATTACCATTTGTTGCCCGTGTTATATGCAAGAAAGATGTATATGTCCAAATGGTATTTTCCAGTCTTAGAATTTACAACGAAGTGATATGTCTGCTGAAATAACATTCTACAAAAAATTAACTCTTCTGTGAGAGAATAAAATCTCATGTTTTTTGGTAATGGTGTTTTTTTCTCTTTAAAACCATAAAGAAATATATTTTTTATATATCTGTTTCATTTAAATCTTGGTTTTTGGAACTTACTAAAAAGATTTTGATCTGAATCATCTCAATAAAACAATAAGCAATTTCTCAGTTAGATTTCAACATAGACTTTACAGTTGATTCCACTTTGTATTAAAAAGCCCCCCCAAAACAACAACAAACCCCAAACAAAACCACAATGAAACAGTAACAACAACAAAACAAAAGCAAAGAAAAAGAAAAACTCAAAATCTTGTTCACATCTAGAGCAAAAGAGCCTGAAATGAGAGAATGTTCTGTTCAATCAAAAAAATCTCAATCTTATTCAGGCCTGTAAAAGTCTATTGAAATAGGCATACCTTCTGTTTCTTCTTTATTTACTTTTTTTAACTACAAAAATTAGGAAAAAGCATAACAAATTTGAAAAGTGTCTTTAAAATGTGTGTGTGGAAATGACCTAGTTGAAGAACCTTCTCAGAATCCTGTCATTATTTTATCCTTTCCAAAATGCTTGGTTTCTAAGTGCTTTGAGGCTAAACCAATGTATCTGACTGCAATGAACTGATTTAGCCTAGCACAGCACCCTGGGAAGAGTTAAAAGTGTAAATTTTCTTGTAGTCAGGATGAATTTAATCCTTTTTTTTTTCTTTTTTTCTTGCTTATTTTAGGGCTTTCAGCAGAAATTTTCCTTCCATAGTAAAGAGATTGTGGCCATCAGTTGTTCCTGGTGCAAGCTGGCGGTAAGTGGGTAATACTCAAGGAGCTGAGTAGCAGCATCACTTAGCTGACCACACTGCAGGAAATTTTGTTCCTCCTGGCTCCTAGGGTTCCCCTTTTGTGAACCAAGACCATTTTTTCCATTTCTGTTCCTTTTGCTCAAAGACACCATGATGTTACCAGGCTGACACAAGTCCTCTAGAAGAGTCTTGCTGCAAAGCATGGCTGCTGCCTCCCTCCCATTGATGTCCTGCTTCTTCTAGCTCAGAGAGCCAAAGGGCTCTTAATATACAGTGCTGCATCAAACTAGGTTTTTGTCTTCAGTCTTAAGTAGGAGTGATTGAAATTGTTTTGGTTTTGCTTTTTCTTTGGGGACTTTTTATTTTAGTTTAGTTTTTGGTAAAACAGTATGGCTAGGAAAAATAATCTTTAGTTATTTATTTCTTAAACTCCATGATCTTAAGGACTCTGAAGATGGTGAAGTTGGGAATATTGCTCCAGTTTTTGTACCATCACCCTTTTCTGTTGTGAGTGACAAGGGAAGACTCGAATAATCAGTATGGTTGATAATCAAGCTTCAAACTTTATTGCGCAGTTACAGTACTTACATAGTGCTCCTCTGATGACACCCCAGCCACCACACACCAACATAACTTATTACAGGACACCCGGTGTGTTTACGAATCCCAGATGTGCAGGGACAGTAGTAAGGTCCCATGTAACTGGCCTTAGATAAGGAGTTCTGGACACAGACATGGACTTGTGCACACCCCGATTCTAGGGCATTCTACAACATTCTACTTTTTTTCCTCTCCAAGCTTCCCTTTTCTCTTTGTCTTTCTTGGCCTCTTTATTGACTCTACTCTTTTCCTCTCTTCCAGTTTCATAATAAAGTCACCTGTTTCATGCTACATCACATTGAGGAGCCATGTTCCCTGGGGGCTCACGCTGCTGTCATTGTGCCTCCCACCTGGATCATTAAGGTGAAGAAACCTCAGGTAACTGCATGCTGATGTCTGTTTCTGAAGCTGTATGGCTGCACAGGGCCAGCCTGGCTTCACTGCTCAGTCCTCCTTCACTAAGGCATGCTTGTACAACCCTCTCACTATCCCTCAAACCCAGAAAACATCCATGGTGTTTATGAACCTGTATCCTCCCTCCTCCCCCCCCCTCCATCCAGCCCTTCAGTAGGTTTCCTTGCTTGGGACAGTTAGCAACAAATATGACTTTTGTTATGAGCAAAACCAGCTCAGATTTTGTTTCTCAGGGAGCATACTGCAAGAAATCCTCTGTGTTGTAGTGAGCCCAGCATGTTTCATTAAATAGAGCTGAGCAAATATAGGGAAAAACTGTTCACAAACATTCACTTGAGGCTTTTGTAATCCATGTGATGTGCTTTAGACTGGATACTGTGTTGTGGTAAACACAACAGGGAGAGAGGGTATCTAAAGGAGAGCTGGCCAAAAATTAAAAGGGGATTCTCATAATTTAAGAGGTATTTTGTTCTTTGAAAGTCCCTTTTTACTGACAGTTGAACTGAAAAAAAAATTTTAAAAAAATTTATTTAGTTTGTTTGTTTGTCTGCTTGTTTCTGTTATGTTTTTTGGGGCTTTTGTTTGTGTTTTTGTTTTCATTTGTTTTGTTTGTTTTCCCAAAATAAATAATGTCTGGAACATTAAAACTTCCTATGCTGGTTTTCTTGTAATTTTTCTCCATTGTCAGAAATGCTGTTTTCCTTCAGCAGCGATGTGCAGTTCTCACATTAGTGTACCCATCCTTGAAAAGAGAACAAGGGCTTTCTGGCTTGGTGTCTTGGTTGAAAATAAGTAGAGTTCAGACTGCAAGAGAGGAACTATGACACCAGTAGTTCCATGGAACTGGAAAAAAGTCTGAATTGGGACATTAGTCAGGTTTTAGTTACACTTTAGGCATATGACTGTCATTTTTTTGTGTGAGTAGCATGTCTAACAAGCTAGATATTAAAGCTGAGGGGTGGGGGAAAGCATATAGTAATCAAAAAATGGACTGAAGAGATCACTGTTTCTCCTTCAGATCCAGAATAGGCAGGATCCCTACCAAATATCCTCTGAGAAAAAAAAAATGTTTCTTTGCCATTTGTATTTTCCCCCCATATTTCCCCCTTTCACTGTTAGTTATACTCCAGCCTCCCCCTAGAGTAATATTGTTCCTCTCATATTAAAGAGTCCTTGACAAGGACTTAATATTGTTGGGTATTTTTTAGCATCTCTGTGGTATTTGGCACAAAAATGAGGCTGGCTCCTTTTCTGTATCCATAAAGAGACAGCATAGCCCATTACTCTTAAGCCTTTTGGCCCCAAGGCTTCAGAGCAAACTGCCTGCAAGCTCTGCTTTGGGGATTAGACACAGAATTGGTAACTTTAAATGGTTTGTGGACTGGAGGTGGATCTGTGAGGCAGAGATCCTTGGTCTGGGAGACACTGGGAAGAACTTGCTGACTGCTGCAGCCCAGATGTGCAAACAGGGTTCTGCCAGGGTGCCTGGGCATCTTGAACCCAGATCATTTATCATACACCAAAACAAACTCAGCCAAAAACTCTTTCATATGTTTTGAAGAGTATTTGCTTACAAAATAACCCAAATTTATTGAATTTGCTGTATCATTTTATGGCTTAGCAAAACCTCTTTTCGTGAGCTGTCAAGACACTTTGGTCACTGTTCTCTTAATCAAAATCAGGAAAATAATATTAAACCAAAGCTACTGAGGTTAATAAAAAGAAAACATATTAATAAAGATATATATATCTATGTTTGACCTTACTAAAAGAAGCCTTTCTTTGATCTATTAAATTCTAATTTAATTTAGTTTTTAGTTTACAGTAGAGCTACATTTGTGACTTTCTTTCTATTTGGCATTTGGTAAAAGCAGGGTATCTTTCTTGTAACGTTTTTAGAGTTTTTTCCTTTTTTTGCTATTTTTTTCAAAAATTAATTTTAAAAAAAGTTCAAATAAATTTTTATCTGATTCAGTTAATTATAATTCATAGGAATAATGCTTTTACCTAGAGGGTTAAATTTTTTACAGTTTAACAAAATGTTATCTTTGTGATTCTGAGATCTGTGGAGAGGAAGTATTTCAATCCAATATTCTCTCTCTATCATCTCTCAAGTCCCTGAAATTTGAGGTCATCAGTATGCAAACACTTTAAGTAAATGGAGCAATAGATAGATCAAAATGATATTTAGCACAGGCAATGAAACTTCTTAACAGTATCCATTGCATTGTTAGTTCTGGTGACTACATCCCTATTGCTGTAGAAAATACTGGTGCATCTTTCAGATGTGTTTTTAGATTTTTGGCAGAAGTCTTGTTTTCTAATTTATTATTTTGTTAAGGAAAGACTTTTTTCACCTCCTGTTGTTTCTGGCCAGCTCTACTTTTGTGTATTATGACCCTCTTCACCCAATATGCATGTTTGTAAACACTACCAAATATTGACTGCATTCAATCCATGGGATTCAAATGAAATGTTCAGAAATTTTTGTTAATTCAGATAGTAAATAAATATGTAGCCAGCAGTCTGTTTTTCATATATACCACAGTCAGAATGAACTTGGCTAGAAGCCTTTTTGTTATTAATTATTTCCTCAGCTCTAATTAACTACTCACATTGGTCACAGGCAACTCCTGGACTTTCTTACTCATTCCTTACTCATACGAAATTTATTTTAGTGGTGCCTTCATCCTGTTTGCTGGTTGTTTCTTTTAAGCAAATAAGATGGCATTTTGTAGCAAAATCTTACCTGAGTTTTAATTTTTATTGCTACAAAGATGGTTTTCCATGCTTAGTTTGTACAACATGGGTCATTATCTTTCAAGTATTGGGCAAATATAAGGACAACACTCCCTCTCTGATTACTACAACATTGTGTAAATGAAGCGTTTTTGTGTAACTGGATGAAGTCAAATCTCCACTGACATCCTGTGCTCTACATTGGGAGCAAGTTTCTTGCAAGATGAAGAATATTCAGAATGGTTCAGGTAGCTTTGGGGTTAGTGTTAACCCTGTATGTAATGCACATTTACATGAATGGACAACTCCTGGTACCTATTCCATTATTTTTAATGTGATGCACATCTGTAGCTTTACTGGATTCCAGTGTTTTTGAACTGTATTAGCAGCACTGTGATATCAGCTCTGATGTTCTGAGGTTCACATCAATTCCATCTCCTTGTTTGTGGAAGCAAGTCACCCCTGCTGACTGGTGGTGTTTTGTTATAGGTGATGTTTGATAGTCCAAGAGGTGTTAGCACTAGGAATGGGCTTGCTGTATTTATGCTGTGGATGAAAAGTAGATAATATAGAGGATCTGGCTGATTCAGTCTGCCTTCTGTTTGGGAAAGCAAAGGCAGTAACTGTAAAATTCCAGGTTGGTTTTTTTGGGTTTCTTTTTTTTTTTTTTTTTTTTGTTTGTTTTGTTTTGTTTTGTTTTGTTTTGTTTTGTTCCAGGTGAGTAAACATGGTGTTTTATTCTTCTGCTCCTTTGAGGACCTTCAAAAAGTGCTACTGTATATTTATACTTCTGGTTTTATTTCTTTATTTTCTCAGCTGCTGAGTGCATCTGGCTTCTCTGATTGTGTTTTTTGATCAACCAGAGTATGGTCAAGACTGGTCTTCTCAGAGGCTGTTTGCTATATAATTTGAAGCCCAGCATGCTAACAGCCTTTGAAAATGAAGGCTGAAATGTATCTGGAAAGGTTGAGAAGGTTCATTGGATTTACTTCAGATAGTCTGTGACCCTCACATCACCCAACACTATCTAAAAAGGACTAATTCATCTGCCTAAGCTTGCTTAGAACTCCAGTGACCATGCAATAACATTAAAAATCTCTTTTTAAGATGGACAAACTGACATCCACAAAGGAGAGTTTTCCTCTCTAGAGGTAAATTAGGATTTCTATCTGATACCCATTTAAAGGTATGCTTTGCTCCCAGGTATTTCACTGAATAACAATATACATTTATAAAATACTCATGACCTGGTTACGTGGACAAGGTAGTATTCATCCACTTCTTCAGTTTAATGTGCAGACTGATGATTACTGTTGGCTGTTACTCTTCTGCATGTTTGTACAGAGAACCTACATATGTTTAAAAAGCTTTTTTTGCCTTTCATCTGCTATGGACATGCAGTTGCAATCATTCTAGCAAAGCTTTAGCATCTCTTAACACTATAGGTGTAGGCATGTTTTAAAAAAGTGAAATAATACAATAATGACAAGGAATATTTTATTGCTATTTTCATTTATGTTAAAGAAAAATGTTATGGTGAAGGGAGGCTTAGACTGAAACTGTTTTTCTAGTATTGTTGTGTGCCTATTCCCACCCCAGCCATAAGCAAGAAGAGTTATGTTGTAATGGGATTTAGTGACAACTACATTTACATGGGCTTAGGTTCATCCATTGTGGAGGTAGAAAACAAGTACAGTAATTCTTTCAGAGAAAGTTTAAGTACTTGTCTAGTATAATACCTAACTTGAGTTGCAGACTACAATTTGCCTGTGGTATTCACTGAACTTTACCAATAGGGTAAGTATTTTGAATTTTACACCTGAAGAGACCAAAGCACAGGAAAAGTTTGATATAACCTTGACCTTTCAGGAGATCACTGGGGAGACTGTGAATAGACTTGATCTCCTCTCCCTGTCACATGTTTTGCACCACTCCAGGCAGAATCCTTCAGCAGAGAACAGCTGAGAAACTAGGCTAAGGTCCTCACAGGACACAGCTTTGAGGATTGTGTCCTGTACCTTTACACAGACATAGAGACTTTTGTCTGCAGTCAGTCTGAGTACTGAGGTAGGGCAATGAAAGACCCCACAGATGAGACCTCCCGTGTGCTTCTATAGTCAGTGTAGTCTTTGTGGTTTACCATGCTTTTGAGATCTCTTTGTAACAGAACAGGGAAGAGTACAAACACTTTTTTTTTTTTTTTTTTTTTTTAGCTGATCTTTTAAAATACTGTCTGAAAGGACACATGTCCTCTTATTGCTCCACAGGGCTGTCTTGTCTCAAGTATTTTTACTAAGCAACAGGCATGGTGGTATTCAAGTCCACAAAAAATGTTCAGAGGTGACAAAAAGCTTGGGTTCTTGTGCACAATGCTTCTCTTGATCTGGGTGAAAAAAGACAGTGTCTTTATGTCTTTGAGTTTGATAGCAGTTAGTTTTTCTTAACTTCTCGGAGATGTGGAAACATTAACTTTCGTATCTGGTGCATCCTGCTGAAGTCTTGAAATTCTGGAATTGGTAGTTAGGTATTAAAAAAGAATCTAGTAGTTATTTTTGTTATGTTGATTAGCAAGCAGGCTTAAGGGTAGATGTCACTACCTACAGATTTAATGATCTCTGATCATTGACTCTTTTCATTAGTCACACACTTTTGAACAAGGTCAGGAAAGAAATTAACTTTTGGATGAGCTGAGGGATCTTGTTTCCCCTCTTGAAGCCAGAAAAAAACCAATAAACTTTTTTCTAATTTTCCGTGTTATTTTATTTCCTAGTGACAGCTAGACTAGAAGTTGAAATACTGCAAAAATAATGACAATATTTCCTATAATAAAATATTTCAATATTTTGAGAGGATTTACATTTCCTGTGGATATGAATTCAGCTACTAAATCAAAATAGTTAAAAATAAAATAAAATTCTCCTTTTTGCAATGTTCTTATCACACTAGAACACTTTTTGGTTCAGTATCACTGAGAAGGCTATTGCCAGCCTGCAGAATATCCTTGATACAAGTTCTGTTTTAATAGGTTCTACAAATACAAGCAGGTTTATGAGATTTTTTCTGCGTAGTTAAGTGAAACTTATTTTAAAAAAAAACCAAACAAAACCTCCACAAACACCCATCCTCACGCAAATCCCCAAATGTTAACAATTCAGTTTGTTCCATAGCAGATGATTACACAAGTTTTTTGATAGACTGGGACTGACTCCACAGTGCCAGCATCATACACCATGGTGGCCTACGTTATGTTGAGTCATAATGGTTGCCAGAGCTAAAACTTGTTGTTTTCTTTCCTAAAAAAACCAAAAAAAACATGAAAAATATCTCATTTATCATGTTTTTTTATTACATCTTTATGCAGGTGGTCTCCATACCAGGAGACGAGCCTGATTGGGCAGGAGACTGGAGCCCCGAAGGGGAAACGGGCGTCTCCTACCCCTATTGGGAGGGTTGGCAGGTACAACATGTGGTGTTATGTGAGTCTATGGGAGCATCTGATCTTTTTTTCCCCCTCACAGCGTGGGAAAGTTTCCAGTTCCAAAGCACCAGTCTGGTCTCCGTCTGTGGCTTTCTCCATAAACGGTGGTGTGGAAGTGTAAAGCATGCAGCGCATGTGATTTAAATCTCGAGCATGTGCCAGATACTCTTATCATTCTCCAAATGGACATGCATGGAAGAGCTTCGTAAAGGGGCTCTATCTGGGCCTGACTTCTAAATTTTGTTTTGCTTTTCATGTATTCTTTTTTCTTTTAATGTAGAACTCATTAAAGACTTCAACTCGGCGAAAGAAGAGAACGTCTTTTAAAAGAAAAGCCAGCAAAAGAGGCAATGAAGTAGGTATTCCAGTGCTTTGGAAATCAGAATCCTTTTGTTTAAACATTTAAATGCAGACTTTAAAGTTTTTATTTTGTTTTGGTTTTGGGTTTTTTTTTTGTTTGTTTGTTTTTTTGTTTGTTTGTTTTTGTGGTTTGTGGTTGTTGTTTTTTTTTTTGTTGTTTTTTTGTTTTTTTGGTTTTTTTTTGTTGTTGTTTTTTTGTTTTTTTACTACAGTGCTCCCCCATTCTTTTTTTCCACTGGAAAATTCCAGACTATTGATTTTTTGTGAGATCAGTTTAGCTAAGACTTGTATGAGAAGTTCTATTTGCTGAGTTGAGTTTTTCGAGAAACTGGGGTTGTGAAATCCTGTATGAGCACACAGGTGCAAGGGCTTAGTCCAGTTTAAAGGGTGTTTCCCTCAGGATGTCTCACATTGGAAATATCCTGTTCATGTGAAAATTGACATTGGTCCACAGAGAGAGAGAAAATAGATGAATGATCTGATAGTTTGTTTTACCATGTAGCTTACAGAGACCTCGCTTCCAGACCCCGCTTAGTGGTTTATTTATATGGACAGAGGTAAAGGGAAAGTCACGTGTGCAGAGCTCTCTGGTTAAGGTCCTCACTTGGGTGATAGGAGAACTGGTTACCAGAAACTTAAATCTGTGTCTGCCACAGCCCAGTTGCAGTGCCTTCACAAGTAGGATCTGATGTCCTGTATGGGTGGGGAGGCAAATAGCGTTCTTGTTGATATGTTGTGTTTCATGTGACGCTTGTTTAAAGGTGGAAGAATTCAAGAGCAGATCATCTCTGCAATGCATCTTCTCTGTTAGATGGAAATCATGAAATAAGTAGTTTATCTAATTGTATTTTCCTTTGGGAAAATGTTTATAGTAGAAATAGCATTTTATCTGGCACACTGTTAATGCTGTGTAAATAATTGGGATTTTTTTTTTTGAAATAAAATTGAGTAAAATTTTGTAATAGTTTTGTGGTTAGTCAGAAGTAATTTTTTTTCTTACACAGTTATCTCAGATGAATAAATCAGTCTCAGCTGAGCACCCCATTAAAATGGCTGTACTGTTTCCAGTACATGGGGTGTTTTTGTCAGAACTAGTTTGCGTCTCCTGAACGTGTTATGCCAGAGAAACATACATAGTTTGTACTAAGGCTGTTCCTTCCTTCTGTTTCTCAGGATAACAAAGGTCGACCATTTGTGATAAAGCCTATCTCTTCTCCACTCATGAAGCCACTGCTTGTTTTTGTCAATCCCAAAAGTGGAGGGAATCAGGTAAGAAGATCATCTGAATCCATGTTACAAGCTTTTAGTTTAAGAGCAGAGTTTCTGCAAATGAGGATACAGAACACTGTGCAACTGAACTCTGGTCCTTAGCAGAGGTCCTTGCTGTTGACCTCCCTTTCCACTTCAGTGGAATTAGATGGATGGAATGGGACTTGAGTATTCAAGAAGTTGTATTCTTATATTTACGTTCTTGAAAGGAGTCTAAATGACAGTGTAGTTTGAAGGTTTTTGGAAGACTTTTGTCTTCCCACTAAAAATTTAGTTTGCTAAGGAAGTCCTAAGCTTTTATCAAAAAAAAAGATTTAATTTTACACTGAAAGCCTAGTGAAATTAGTGAATTACATATTCTTATGGCATTAAAAAAATCATTACTGGTCTTGTACTGTAACAAAAAGAACAAACTTTCAGTGACTAATATGGTCATGCAGCAGACTTCTTTCTTAGGGTTCCTGGAATTATAACTTATCCAAGTGAAAGTTCTGCAGATTAGTTCTGCCACTTTTTTGAGTATCAAATCTGAGTGCCTTTTGATAAACAAGACTGCCTAGTTGGAAACAAAAGATTGGTCTAAGATATGAGGCCTATAGCAAATGAAGAATAGCATAAGGGCTTCTCAGTTTCCCCTCTGTTAGAAGAATTAGAGGGGATATAAAATTCAACTAGGACTCTGATACAAAACAAAGAAAAAAGTAGGTCCTTCTCACAGTGCATAACTCACCTGCAAAACTCCTTGCCATAGGATGCTGGGAATCCTAAATATTTATGTGGGCTGAAGGAGAGATTTGGGAGAGGAAACCAGCAAGCTTCCTGTAGTTCTGGACCTCGCTTTGGCTGAAGTGTCTTATGAACTACAAAGAGCTGAGGTTGGGAAAATACCTACAGCAAACTTCACATTTATTTTCTCTGTTTTTGTACCTCTTCCTAGGCACTCAAACTACTATTCTTGGTTCTACACTTGGGAGGAGGTATAAGACAGAAGAGCCATCCCTCAGAAGGGAGACCTATTAAAAATTCCTGACCTGCACCCTGTAGGCTATATCTGAAATGTATTCTTGAATTACCTAGAGGTATAAGATGGCCCCATGGGGTGCTTAGGCTTCTTCTGCTAATAAGGGATTCTGCCACTTCATGTCCGGGCAGAACATGAAGAAAGGAATTTGAGTTTCTGGAATATGAACCCAAGAGTATGAGAAAGCAAAAACTATATCTTTAGGTGATAAGCTGACCATCCTACACTGAGAGCAGGAGCACTGGGGCAACTGTAGCCTGGCATCCTTGACTCCTGCTTCATTAGATGCTAGAGGGATACACTTATGAGTGTTTGTGATAGTGAAGCCAAAGCTTGTGTTGGAAGCCAAAGCATTGTTATTGCTTGGATGTTGTGCTAGAGACTGTTCAATGTAATGGTGATGATACCCACAAGTTGTTCAACTTAGTTGCCATCATGGATGGCTGAGGGTGATACGGGATAACAGAGGTTTCTTGTTGCAGATGGTGAGAACTAGGAGAACAGGTTGCTGTGGGAGTTGGACCTTTGGTCTTACCCTGAATGCCTGTTCATCTGAATCACTGATGATTTGTGTTGTTAAATTTAGTCTATATGTACACATATGCACGCTGCCCAGATTGGTGGGTCATTTGCTGTGCCATGTTTTAATTGGTCTTTTTATTGTTTTGTGTTTGCTTTACAAAGCACAGGAGAAAGAAAAGCAGTCCAAATATAGTAAATATTGAACACTTATTTTTAATAATCAGAAAGCTATTAATAATTTCCCTTCCTTCGCTTTATCTTTTTTCCCAGGGTACCAAGGTTCTCCAAATGTTTATGTGGTATTTGAATCCACGCCAGGTCTTTGATCTCTCTCAGGAAGGGCCAAGAGATGCGTAAGTTCTTGAGCCCTCAGTGCTGCAAACCATAATTCTTTTCTTATCAGAAAAACCGTCAAAGATCTATGTTGGGTAGATTTGTGGTCTGTGTATTAGTTTTGGTAGTCCAGGTTTTGATAGTGGTGGGGGAGATGGGCTGCAGTGGTGGCTTCTGTGTAGCCTCTCAGGAGCTGCCTCTGTGTCAAACAGGCAGTTCCCGATGGCTCCCAGGCAGACCTTTTGCAGATCCCACAGTGGCTGAGCATTGCAATGGGCTGAAGCTGCTGCCCAGTCTCCATACATGACAGCACCATGCAAATACCTCTGTTTGATGAGTAACCAAGTTGGCTTGGTAATACTTGTGAGTCTCTTCCAGGGAATGGAGAGCCTGTCTTTAAAGAGATGATTCTCACTGCTAAAAGTTGAGAGACTATCTCTCTATGGTATTTGAGATAGGGATACTTACTTTAGTCAACCATCTGTTCATCTCAACTTTCACAAGTTAGGCAGCACAAAAAAATAGTAATTGTGTGAAATCAAATATTTACCTGTTTAAGAACAGTCCAAGTATTTGCTATTCATACTTCAAGAGCACCCAAGTCTTTTTTTCCTGCTGAAACACCTTCACTGATGTTCCAGTTGCCATGTGTAGTATGGTTATATATGTACAGTTTTCAGAGCTGTGTAATGGAGCTAAAGGAGGATTAGGTCCTCTGGTCACTCAGCTCTCTATGTGCAAATATACATCTTCTCTTCATGCAACTGAAGGAACAAGTTTTGGGTTTTTTTTTTCTTTTGTTGGCTCTTCTGTTGGTATGTTAGATCAGCTATCCAGAGAAAAAGAGCTCTGTTAGATGTCACTGCATTCAGTGGTAAAGGAGTACCAGCTGAAAGCGTTGTCATCTACCTGACTCAGAAGCGGTGGCTCAGCAACTCCTCATGAAATACATCAGATTTTGTTTTAAAAAACGTGACTGTTAATATTTGTTTGCTTTAAAGACTTCTGTCATCTGCAGAGGGACCGTGAGAATCTTGCCATTCAGATTCAGCACAGTAACATTCAAAACCGATCAAATACTTCTCAGGAGGTACTTCTTAACCGTGGAAAAAGGAACCATTTCACATCCTAGTGGCTTTGTGTGTATATGAAGATGTGACTTGATCCACAGGGTGGATAGGGGCTGATACTGCCTATGGCTGTCAGGGCTGATTTATGGCCTCTGCACTGTCAAGGTTTTGGTGACACAGATTTTTTTTTTTGCCTGCAGCCTCACCATTTGTGATAATTATTCAAAAAAAGAGTAAACAGAGGTTAAACTGTCACTCAGGAAAATGCATAGCAAGTGTCTTAATCACGGTTCTGACTTCTTTTTCCCCTCCTTTCTTTTTTTTAATTTATTTTATTTTTTTATTTTTTTTTTTTCCCCCTCCTCTGACCAGGCTGGAGCTGTACAGAAAAGTGCCAAACCTGCGGATCCTGGCCTGTGGTGGGGATGGGACGGTAAGTGTCCGGTGCCTGGTAACCCTATGGTCATTGCCAGGAGATTAAATTTCTTGTAGTTTTGGATTTCCCACCTCAAGATGCCTGCAGAGCCAGATAGCATAGCTTACACTTGTGAAATATACTTTGAAAAAAATTTCTGTGTGGCCTGGCTTGCCTAGTGATGGGGCCAGATGGCAATGTTCAGAGTCCTGTTTGCTTTATGAAGAAAGATTTGGTACAGCTTCAAAAAATAAAGACTAGTTTTGCTGTCCTCCTCTCACTTGAGTGTCTAGTAGGTTAAGTTAGTGCATGGGGGCCGTTGCATCTTAATTTCTGCTCCTTCCTGCTGTTAGCTCCATGATGCTTCAGTCCAGTCAAATAAAGTATCCTCTGGGCCTAAAGAAAGTGAGTTTCCTCACTTTTTTTACAAAACATCTGTAAAGAAAGTTATTGTATTCACCATAATAGTAGCCTGGGATCTAGCAGACGCAAGGGCAGTATTTTGATTTGCTACTAAATCTGTGCGTTCTCAGATAAATAATAAGGGTCAGATTTTTAAAGGGTTTAGGCACCTTCAGTTGGACGTAGGCTTTGTGGCTCAGGTCCTGGAGGCCAAAAGCAGTAATGTAGGCATTACAAAAGCTTTACTCTTTGTAGTATTTAGGAATATTGTCATTTTTCAGTCTGTGGCAGTGAGTTCTTAGATATAGTTGAAAAACTGACCTTTGATCTCTATGAAGATCGGTTCCCCCAAAATTCACTTGGTAACAGTTGCAGCCATAGCTATGTTAAGGACAATGCATTACTGGTTGCGAGGTGTAATGACTGACCAGGATAGATATATGTAGATATTTTGGGCATGGGGAGGCTTTTTTGTTGAACCAAGACAACCCATCTCTGCTTGAATACCTGGGGGAGCTTTCTGTACAGCTTTGGTTAGGTTCTTTTAAAATCCCACTTTTAGGGTTTATAAATATCAGTGCTTCCTCTGCAAGAGTGAAGAAGACACTGATTTGACTACTGTCTTGCTGGTACCTGGGACAATAAGGTGCTACTGAATTGTGAATGATTCTTGAGAAACCTGCAAGGCATTGCTTTAGCAGGAGACATAGCTGCAAAAAAGAGTATCAGTCTCTTTCTGAATGTCTTTGCAGCTGCTGGCTGAGGAAGCCAGTATTCTAATAGGGGGAAAAAAAAATCTTCACCCTGAAAATATTAAGAGAAATGAATGTAACTACATTAAAGTCTGACCATCTTTATTTTTGCCTTTGCTGAGCAGTGCAAGCGACAGGTGGCAGCACCTTCTCATTAGTATGAGCAGCATTCTGCTGTTACCTTTGCTGCTGCTCAGTTTGAAGCAAATTAGTATCTAGTTATTCCCAAAGCCATTACATCTAGAAATGAAAAATCTGGCTCAAATGGACCTAGTGAATATTCAATGAGACCAGATGTTACCTTGTGTTATTGAGGGGAATCAGAACTTATTGTAACTTTCCCATCATTGCTGCTTGCTGTTCCTTTGCAGGGCATAAGTGGAAAGCTTTGCTTTCAAAGCAGTCAGGAGCTTTCTTTTTACAGGGAAATTATGGTCTTTGTCATCCTTATTGTAAAACTAATGCGCAAGGTTTAGAAATGACCTCAAGTGAAATAGAAATGTTGTACTTATAAGTCAGTAATTTGAAGCTCCTGTTTATCAGTTAAAAGCATTTACAAAAGTAGTGGGTATTGTAATGCTACCTGCACCAGTGGGAGGCTGAGGCACAAATGTATGGACAACATCAGTGGCAATGACAAAGGGCTAACGACAAGTGTCTCTAAAGACTCCTGGCCCCAGTGAAGCTATTTGGACTCTTTATTCTGTCTCCTGTTATCAGTACTGAAGGAAAGATTTTTGAAATGGATGCCTCCTCCTTGGATGTGTTCAAGGCCAGGTTGGGTGGGACTTTGAGCAACATGGTCTAGTGGGAAGTTTCCCTGCCAGTACAGGGAGTTGGAACTAGATGATCCTTAAAGTCCCTCCCAACTCAAGCCATTTTATGATTCTATGAAAGTCAGAGGATTATTTAGCTCTGAAAATCTCTTAGGGTCTGTACTTAGTCCTACCATGGTGTCTGTGTCAAAGCTACAAAGATGTACCTTTGGTGACATCCAAGTTCATGAGAGTTCTAAGTGCTTCAGATGGCTGTTATCAGCCAGTGAGCTATAATGTGGGTTCACATCACAGATGAATGCATTAATAATTGTAGAATTAGTTACGATAAATAACTATTTGGTAGATTATATTTTTACTTGATGAAATTTCTTCAAGAGACTTGAAGACACACTCTAGAAAATCAGGTAGGGTGGTGGTTGCCATATCTACCAAATATAGTCCTTCAGATTCCAGCCATGGTTCCCAGTGCCCATGTTATGCTGGTTATCTTAGCTGAAGCTCCAGTTTCATCTCAGTTTGGGTTAAGAATCTGTTTGAAATCATAGTACTGGGGAATTGGGAATTTTTTCTTCCCTTATTGTTGGGGAGAAAAAATGCTGTCAAGCTGCAGTGAAGTTTTCAGTTGTATGTCTTATTTAAAAGCTCAGAGTTCCAGTAGAGAGTTCTTCTTTCAATATCAACATCTGGAAAATAGATCCAATTTTATCTTGTTTTTATTTTTTTCTTAAATCTTTATTTTAAAAATCAGCACAGGTTCTTTCACAATTTTTCTTTTCTCCTAAAGGTGAGGAATAGTTTAAGGAAAAGTCCTACATTATTGTAGCAGGGATTTCAGTCATAAAAGGTTTGAGAACATTTTCAGCACTTCTTCTTTAGCCTCTTTGAAATTACCATTTAATGAATACAACATATTTTGCCGTCTTTTGTTCTGGGTAAGTTTCTATTTAACAGTATTATGATTTTGTGAGGGCGAAACAGTTCTCTAAAATAACCAATAGTTTATGATACAAAATAGTCAGATTTATTATTCCAACACAAAATCTTCAACCCTGAGCATTAGAATTTGTCTCTTATTCTAGTCTTTTAGTCCTCTATTTATATCTATATGTATTACGTGTGTGTGTGTGACTAGAATATATATATATATATATTATGCTTTGCAATGAGTGGAATAATTCATCACTAGAGGTCTCTTTGTCTCAGGAATGGGAGGCCTATGGGTAAGTCCATGCTTGAGTCGATCTGTACCAGTTCCAGGACATGCTCTGGTATACTGTTCTGTTTTAATGCATCTCTCTCATCTCATTTAGTTTCTTTTAGCATAAGGACACTTAAAAATTTATCTTGAATTGTCCATATTTTTCTTCACTTATTTTTACATACAGTATTTTACAGAGGAATAGTTAAGCAGGCTTTGCCAAGTGCAGTTCTATATGTTTTCATTTCCTGCTTAAAGAACAGCAACTTATGTTCTCCCTCTCCTCAGTAATTGTATTCTGTTAAAGATAACCAGTGTTTACAGCCTTCTGCTTCTGCTGGCATGGGAGTTTTATGAATACTGTTGTACCTGTTTGCCAAAAGGTGAAACCTGAGATGGCGCAATTGTAGAGTTAAATTTTAGATAGTGAACTTCTCTGTAAAGGGAATATGATCAAAATACGCCTTTTTCCTTTTTTTTTCCCCCCATCCTTTCTGATCTTCCTGACTAATAGTTTTATGCATTTCCTATTTTATAGGTGGGCTGGATCCTCTCCATCCTTGATGAGCTGCAGCTCAGCCCCCCACCTCCTGTGGCTGTCCTTCCACTTGGCACTGGGAATGACCTTGCCCGCACCCTCAACTGGGGTGGGGTAAGCACTGAATGGGGTACCCCAATGTATGGGCGCTCAACTTGCTGGTCTGATTTAACTGTGTAGGAGGTGAAACTTCATTTTGGCTAAACCAGCAGGCATGGCTGTATCCATTGTCAGCTTCAGTTAGGCACAATGGTTTGGTTCAGTTTCCAGTCTGGGATCTTGAATTACTAATGATGTAGTTGTTGTAATAAAAGTGTTTATAGATGTAACTGTCTGTTTTCTTCGGCCAAGCAATGAGGAGGTTGTACTGGCTTTTAATGTAAGCATAGTTTAAATTTTATTTCTCTGTTTAGCCTTAGTGACATCACTAGAGTTACTCCAGGCAAAGCAAATATACTTTGTGTACCTCTTCTTACGCTCTTACTTTGTGTGCCCAAGACTTGTGTACCTTGGAAAAAGCTTGTTAAAGTGCTTGATATATCAAAATTTAGCAATATTTTGAGGTATTCTTAGGAACATTTGATCTGGCCTTGATGAAAAGAGTGAAGTCTTCTATGTAACTGGTGAATGACTTGCTTTGTTGTCACTATCCATGGGTGACAGTCTGATAACACTCCCTCTGCTATCAGGGTTACACAGATGAGCCAGTGTCCAAGATCCTGTGCCATGTAGAAGATGGGACCATTGTCCAGCTGGACCGCTGGAATCTCCAGGTTGAGCGCAACCCTGATTTGCCACAGGATGAGCTGGAGGATGGGTCACGTAAGGTTAGAGCTGTCTTTTCCCCAGGAAGACTATAGGGTGCTTAAGAGCATCTTTGGATTATATCATATGAGGCACGAGGAGGGAAGCTCTAAAATTTTTTAATAATCTAGTTGTATCTCTTCTTTTTGTCTTTTTCATGTGTCATTGCTTCTAGAGATGTCTGAAACTAAATACATACCAATCGTTTGTTTGTTGTTTATAAGCCTCAGACACTAAACATTCATCTCAAGAACTAAGTTCTGGCAAAAATCCTGGGCATCTTACCTGAAAGGTTATTGTTTATTTTTCTCCAGTTAACCCAGGGTGACAGAAGAAGCAAACTTGTGACCACCACCCATTCCTAAATTAGAGATATAAATCTAAAAACAGGATGTAGAATTCCTTCAGATTTTGCTTATGGATACCAGCCTTTTCCTACTTTACAGCAAGGAATAGTGTATTTTTGTATTTAATGTGTGGGTCTCCATATGATCTTGGAGAATGGAAAAATCTTTGTGAGGGGATCACATATATAGTCATACATCATTTGCAACAGAGGTGTTACAATAATACAAAAAAAAATTGTGACCCTTTTTCTTCTTCTCAGTTATAATTTTCATCTTAATATATTGGGTGCCACTGTTGTCTCTCCACAGCCCTGCTGGGTGTGTGTAATGATGGAGAGGCCAGACCTGTGCTTCTCTGCCTCATGCATCCTTATTGCTTGGGACTTGTACTGCTCCTGGTAATGTATGAAGCAGGAAGAACACAGCTTGAGTTTCATTTGCCATGCTGAACTTCAAGTGCCAGCAATTAGGAAGACCTTTGTGCTGATATGTGAAGTGGAGCAGCATTATGGGCTATCTCAGTGACAATATAAGGAACCCTTTGGTGTTTTACAAACATGATCACAAAGCACTATAGATGTGTTTGTGCGCTTTATGCATTTGTATCAGATCACCTTCCACAAGATTTTACTAACTTTCAGAGCAATTTTCTGCATATATTTCCCTACTATTCCAAGCTCTTCATCTTAAATTTTCATGAGGTGCTAGGAATACAGTAGTTAATTCCTGGTGTGGCATGGAATGTTTAATTTGTGTTATTTTTACATGTCTTTTTCTTATTCAATTACAGCTTCCTCTTAGTGTCTTCAATAATTACTTCAGCCTTGGATTTGATGCACATGTAACACTGGAGTTCCATGAATCTAGAGGTAATCAGAACTTTTTTCTTTCTTAGCCTTGGGAATAGGTACTTACTTTATGAATTACAAATGGAGCTGGATTTAACATCCTGTTCTTAAACTTCAGAAGGAAAGCTGAAACATAAAACCCCAAGATACAGGCACAAGTAGGAAGGAAGTGGTTGTATTGTGAGTTTCCAAGGGACTTCATGACTTCAAAATGAAAAAAGTACAAGGAAAAATGGCATTCACTGGAGGAAAAGGGCTAAAAGGGGAGATTTTCAAAGTCTTTGATCTTCTAAAGGAAATACCAAGTACAGATATAAAGGAAGTTTATGCTTATGCAGAAGTGTCAGAATAAGAGCAGATGAAAATCAAATGGAAGCAATGCCTATTTTGTTTCCAATGTGGAGATGGATTGAGGAGGAAAACCTTCCACAGCAAAGCTGTGGGAGTATCAGGGTAGCTGGAGGATAATTGTGTTTTCAGACTGAGCAGCTGTTACCTGTGGATGAGTGTGGCGTGATATTGTTGGACTTGGTACAGGCTCAGAGTGTCTCTGTGCAAGTGAAAGGTCTTAATGAAATCCAAAAAACCATCAGGAATCTGAGCTGTCATGACATCTTGTTAATCCCCCTGCTGACTGCAGTTATACCACCTTATACAGAACCAAATATGCCTTAACAGGTGGGCTTTGGACTGATGTGAACTGCTCTATTTATATGGTTTAGGCAAGCATGCTTGTATAAACAAACCTTGTTAAATTGTCTGTGCTCAGCTTTCGGTCATTTCAGCTTCACATGCAGGTGTTTTTTCTGAATGACAGCTTCCCTTATCTTCAGTCTCATACTATCTGAGTGCCATTTCAAGATGAAAAGACAACACTCTTATGCTATGCTAAATAAAGAGCAGGATACATGATGGAATGAGCTAATGCATATTTAATAATGTTTAAGACTGCTTCAAGCTTTAGGAATAATAATGAGGGGCTACAAAAGGGCACAGGAATGAAATGTTGACAGCTATATGCATTTTTTTATGAATGCATATCAGTATGCATTGCTAATGTAACTGTGAATATACTGGGTAGATGAAATGCGTGACTACTTGCTCACTTAATGGAAGCATTACTTAATAATGAAGTAATGGAACCCTATAAAGAATGGATGTTATTCCAGAGATGCCAGTGTTTTAAAAATTTACATGACTGAAAAAATACTTGGCAGAGCAAGCTTTGTGTGTGGGAGTGCCTTTATGTGGCCGGAAGTGCTTTTCATAGCAGGAGTGTCTGCTCTTGCAAGTCATTAGTGTTGGTGTCTTCTTTACCCTCTCAGATGCTAAGATACACAAATGAGTCCTGTGTGGTTTGGGAGAGCCAAGCTTGTAGCCTTGTAGGTGCTGCTGGTGTGTGTGTTCTGTTTTGTTTTCATATGGAATTAAGCAGTGCAAAACAGATTCTCATCTCATTTGCAATTGATGACATTCTGGAGAATCTCTGAGCAAAACTTTGAGTGAAACTTAAAGAACTTTTGTGGCTGTTGCTTTTGATCCATTAAGATAAGTGGTTGTCTGCAGTTTCTTATATGGAGCTATTGTAATCACATATAGTATTAAAACAAAAAGAAGCACCCTGGCCCTCCACTTTTCCCCCTCCTCCTCCTTCCACCAACCCAAAATATATTAGATTGTTTTGACTTTTAACGCTATTAAAATTTAATTTTTAATGCAGTAGAGATTGGTCAACTGTTCTTTTTAGAATAAGTGGTGGCTGTACTGTCTCAGAGGAACCTGTACACGAATGCAGCTTTTTCCATGGTAACCTCTGCACTTTTCTTGTCACTAATCAGACTGAGTCTGGAGGGCTGGCTTCAAGCCTAACATATTTAGCTCTGCTCCTTTAGGAAGTGTTCTGGGTAGCGACTCTTTCCAGAGCCACAATTTCCTCCCTTGTTATCCTCATGCTTTGGTGGATCAAAGGAGATGTGATTTACTTTATGCTTTTTGACATGTTGTTTGCTCCCTCAGCTCCCCAGGGCTGTTTCTTTACAGGACATCTCACCCTCCCTCCCTCCCTCCCTCACACACACACACACACACACACACAAACACTTCCCTTTTCCTGCTCACTTGATGTCTTGAGAAGGGTGAGGACGGAATAAGCCTTGGATATGCAGTCAGTGATTTACTCCTACAATAGCTATTGCAGTCTAATCAACTTTAGGTTCTGTTCTACATCATAGTCCTCTGCAATGTCAGAGGTAGAAGTTCAGTATGTTGAAGGCTTCTGACCTCAAAAAGGCTCTTCTTTTCTGCTTACCCACTTCCAAACTGGGGTTTTGGTTCTGGTCAGTATTTATTGATAAGATCCACGTAAGAGCCAGTGCACTGGGGGTATCTGCCTGGAATAATTAGGGATCATCACATCAGATAATATGCATCATGGGCACTGAGCCTTCAGGAGCCTCCTGCTTCTTAGTATGGGATGGTGAGACTTTCTGTAAAGAGCTGTGAGGTCAGTAAATGAGTTGAGATTTACATATGCAGTGAAATTAATTGTGTAAAATTAATAAAAATTAATTAAAAAAATTTAAAATTAATAAATTTTACACAATTAGTAAAAAAGAGGTGTCCCCGACTGTATTTCAGGCTCACTGACAATACAACAAATAGATGAGAACAGTGGCTGGGAAAACTATGAGAAACACAGAGTAAGTAGCTTATTCCTACAAAATGGAATCCTATATTGTGAGATATAGTGACTTCAGAGAGAACTAGAAGCATTGTTTCAAGTTGTCATTTGAGAAAAAGTAATTTGGAAGTGTTCACCCCAGTGTGATGTTTTAGCCAGAAGGGATGTTTTCATTAGAGAATAACTGAGCAAGGATAGGTGGTTAGTACTAGCACTGAACATAGTGTCAGAAAGGTTGCTTCTGAAACCTGTGGATGCCACAGGCTAGGAAAGCAGTTCCTGGGTGGCACAAAAATGACCTGTATTTTGTCAAGCATTCCATATACTGGGAGATTAAAGGAGCTCTATTTAGGTTATCAGGGAGAAGGTTAAGAGTTGATTTAATCACTGCGTATAGGTATTTACTCAAGGAGAAGATATCTGATATTTGGGGGCTCTTTAATCTGTCAGGGAAGTATAATAAGATTTAGCAGTTGGTGGTTGAAGTCTGAAAAGTTCAAGATAGGGAAAAAAGCCCACATTTATTTTAACAGGGAGGGTAACTAACCATTAGATGTATATTACTACTGGACTATTAAAATTCTTCATCAGCCTAATCAAAATGAAAAAGCTCTATAAATAGGTTTTAGGGGGACTGAATTTCTTTTTATGCTAGAGTATTTGGGTAGAGATGTCTAGTCTTCAGTACCTCTTTGTAACACTTTAGGAATTTAAGTATCTGTTTAATTTTCCAATTTACTAATGCATTACTCATGCTTCAAAGCATGGGTTAGTGTTTCATGGCTTACTAATACTTCTTAGAGGTCTGTTCTGCATTGGTAAAAATTGAAGTGTCCCAAATGGTATGGAGGGATCATAAGATGAATTGTCTGAGATGTGCTAAATTAACTGTTTGTAGTCTCATTGTCTCTTTGATCATGTTTCTATGTACTTTCACTCTTCAGGAAAGAGGAAGATTTCAGTATCAATGTCTGAAATCTGATAGCAAATAGAGGCACAGATAGGGGATTCTCACACAGGAGGCTGTTAATAATTCCACTGAGGGATGTATACTGAAAGCACTGTCATGCTAGAAGGGAATGTGAAAGTACAATGAAGCTTACTTGTTTTATTAGTGTCTATATTTTTTCCTTTTTATCCTTTCACAGAAGCAAATCCAGAGAAATTCAACAGCCGATTTAGAAACAAAATGTTTTATGCAGGGGTGAGTCATGATTTATCTTAAAGAATGATGCTAACTTAGTTGTTCTAATGTTTTCTAAATTACTTTCCCCTCCACTTTCCCACATTGCCAGTTGCAATTTAAAGTGCCTGTGTATTCCTGGCCATACCACACACACCTGTCTGTTGGAAAGTGCCTGAGACACTGTTGTTTTACAGTGCTTACCACAGACATGTTAATGCTTTGGACACAGTATGGGTTATCTCTTGCTTCTCCTGCTTCTGGCTCATGCTTCTCAACAAACTGCTTTGCTTCTTCCAGGGTTTGTGCAACACATTGATACTCACTTTCCTCAAGAAATTCCTCAAGTTCTTGTAACTTTGAGGAGTAGTCTTGGATGTAGGGTCATGGGGACTGGAGGGTAGATAGAGATCAGCTATTTGGAGTGATTTATCTTCATATGTGAATATGCAAATAAAACTGTCCACTTCTGCATTCAGGATGGACAATACTTTATTCTAAAATGCACTCAATGAGAGAATTGATTAAATCCTCTATGAGAAAAACACTAATTTGGTAATACATTACACAGAATGTCTTTCTGGATGACAAATCCTATCATACCTATGTGTTTTAAATATGTGAGCAAGAATTTGTATTTAAATCCTTGGGTCCAAGGACCTTCTTTGGTTAACCTCTCAAAAGGGAAAATATCATGATTTAAAAAAAAAAAATTAAAAATCCTATCTCCTGAGAGCAAGAAAGAATAGGCATGACAAGGGATGACATTTTGATAAATAGCTGTGTGGTTGAATAAGAAATGAGGAAAGAGAAGAGAGAAAGCACTGATGAAATTTCCTGCACTTATTTCTGTTGCAGGCAGCCTTTACAGACTTTCTTCAAAGAAGCTCAAGAGATTTATCCAAGCACGTTAAAGTTGTGGTAAGTAGCAGAAATTATGTCTTAGTATTGTGGGAAGAGGGAGGGGAATGGAAGGAGAGGAGATGAGAGTTTAATGGCTCTGTTACTTTTCAGTTTTGAGCATGACATTTGCAACACATTCCAAGGAAATTCTTGGGAAAGTTGTTTCAAAGCAGCAACACTTCCCTTGTCTGTGGCTCCATTCAGCAATTTCTCTGTGCTCTGTCACTTTGGCTTTGTAGTGTGATGGTACAGACCTGACTCCAAAGATCCAGGAGCTGAAGTTCCAGTGTATAGTGTTTTTAAACATACCCAGGTAAGATCAAGAAGGATGCTTGGAGTTATAAAACAAACAACCCCCTTCACCTTTTTTTAAAAAAAACAGGCTCTTGCAAGTTGCCATCAGAATGGGATCTGAGTTCAGGGTGCAGCTAAACCATCCTTTAAAAAGTTGAATATTTTGATATAGAGATTTAGAAATGATTAACAAATGTGTTTTTAGAAGTTGTGCAGCTAACCTGAAAGCAAGATAGTAGGGACACGGATGCCTGAACTTTCACTAAAGTAGAAGCAGGATGTGAACAAAGAAGGTGGGGATTGGGAGCAGAGGGGGAGGGGGAAGAAAAGATCAATTTTTTTACAGTAAAGGAACACCAAACCACTGAAAGAACTGCTATTTTTTTACCAAGTTACTCCCAAATAGAAACATTGCTATGTTGTTAACCTTCTTTAGAGCAGTAGTCTTCTAAAATTTTTGGTTGTATGTGCCAGTGTGTAAAAGAAATTTTGAGTGCCACCCCAAAAAATATATATTTATTTATAAATTATCTATATGTATTACAGTACTAAAATACTACACACAATAAAAACCACACACACACACAAAGGGTGTAATGAAACAAGCATGATTTTAGTGTGGGTTTTTTCTTACTTATGAGACATACAAACAGTATTTTCTTCACACACTCTAATTTTATTTTTGTCAGTTTTGGATTTTTCTTGCATTCTCCCTGTGGTATGTGCACATCACTTAGGAGACCACTGGTTTAAACGGCCTAGTACTTTGTTCCCTGTGCAGTCCCAAACATTTGATCTTTTGAGTCCTGCACTGCCCTCACTTCAAGCTTCTACTTGTTATCACCTCTCCAAAGTTCCCACTTCTGTCGCTCCTAGATCACCTTTACGTCCATTGGTTGTAGGTAGGAAAGAGAGGTGCCACAGCTGCATCTGTTCCTCCTTCTTATGTATCTCTGCCTCCTCAAGTGATGAGACATTTTGCATTCCTTATGCACTTAGAGTGTCTGAGCCAGCAGGGGGAGAAGAAATGGAGCTCCAAGTCTGGAGTTGCTGCTGCAGCCCCATGTCTGCCTAGGACAGGGACTCAGTACCTCTCTGTCTCAACAACTCAGCTAGAGAAACCAAACCAGAACAAAGTGCTGCTGTTCTGTTTTCTATTTCCTGGTGTTTTCCCATTTTACTCTCACAAAGGAACCTGCTAAAGATTATCCTGGATAGTATACCAGCTTGGAAACAAGAGGCAGATTTTCCCTTTTGTCTAGTGCTTTCCAGCATAACTTTTAATTGTTGCTGAGTGGAATCCTGGAGGACAGCTGAACAGGCTAATAGTCAGGCTGCTAGGTCAGGACCCATCAGGGCAAGTTTACTTTTTCAAAGCTTGCTTTCCAAACCTCTTTTTGTAGGTATTGTGCTGGCACAATGCCCTGGGGAAACCCTGGAGATCACAGAGACTTCGAGCCTCAGCGCCATGATGATGGCTACATCGAAGTCATTGGCTTCACCATGGCCTCACTGGTGAGTATATTGCAGGTATTACCTCTCCTGCAGGTGCTGCCAGACTTGGTGAGCTCAGAGCTGCAGAGTGCAATAGGGTCCTCATCCCTGAAGAAACCCCATGATTCCACATATTCAGTCAGCTAGGGCTAAAACGTACTTTGCTATTAGGTTTCTAAATAGGGAGGATAAATTGTAGCTTTCTAACGAAAGAAATGTTATTTAATAATACTAATGTACTCTTTGCAAAATATGGCAAATTTGCATGTGCAGTGCTCCCAAGTTAAACAGTGAGATTATGACAATAAAAACAGCATGCATGGACATTTTTAGTGTGGGAATGTTCTGTGGTTGAATAATTACTGCTTTTTCTTTTTAGCTTTCGTGTATTTCAGTATATGGCATAAAGGTTGAAAATTTTTTTGGCAAAACTGTCAACTGGAAGCAAACAGGAAATATCATATAAAATTACATGCCCATACAGTTTCCAGAAGCCCACTAAAGATGTGAAAATCTGGTAATAGCTGTGGAAAATTCAGTAATATTTCTGGGACCAGTGTTCTCTCTCTGTTCTACAAAGGAAGGAAGATTCAACCAACAATTTTAATTTGGAAATGCACTTTCTGTCAGTGCTGTTCTTAAAATGAACTAAAGCTGAGCTGATCTAAAAGCAATCTCACTGTAAATATGCTAGTGTCCTACTATCACAGTGGGTAAACAGAGTGACAATCTCTTCACAAGATGATAAAATGCACTCAAGGTGCTGGTAGTTATCCCTGTGCTAATCTGCCTCAGGCACCACAGCTTGAATTGAGTCTGTGGACAACGGAATGCACATATCAGGACTTCCTGGTGGGTTTGTTTAGGTCATGCTTCAGTCCACACTCTTACTTCTTTGTTGCTGCTATGTGGTTTAGGTTAAAGCTAAGTCAGATAAGCCTGTTTTCACTAAACTCTCACATTAATTTGTTGTGTGACCTGCCCTCAGTGCGTATCACATTCGGTGTATGCCCATGATAATGGTGTTTGCTTCCTCAAAGAGAAATTCAGGCAAATCTAATCTTCAAAGTAAGCAAAAGTAGAAGATCACCTTGATCAGCAATCATTTCTTTAGAAGTCTAGGTTAAGGATTCTTTTTTGGTTTCTCTATTTTTTTGAGGGGTCTAGCGGATTAGGGTAATAACCTACACGTAAGCAGAATTCTGTTTCTCAGCCTAGTAGAATTTGTGGAATGAATGTTACTTCACCCCTGAAGATTTTAGAATATGTTTCTGAAAACCTTGTCAGAAGTTTATTTACAGTTTACCAGTTGGAAAGCTTCATCTGGAAACTTTTTTGTGGTTGCCACTAATGTATCTCTAGTCACCATTGCTAGATTGATCTCAAAGGTACCAACATTTTTTATTGGCGCTGAATTTAAGTATTATGGTCCTTTGAGCTCTGGATTCTCTTTAAAGTAAGCCTTGTTCAGAGCTGAAGGTCTGCAGCTCTACAGTGATTGTGATGCTGTGGAACCATTGTGATGCTGTAACCTTAGACTGCATTGATATAATCCTGACTTGCTCTGTATGTCTCCCAGATGTACTTGGTTATAGCCAAGTGAAACCAAGGAAGAGAAATACTTTGTAAGAAGTGTTACTGCGAATGTTATTGACCATATTGTCAGCTGAGCCATGATATTAAGTGTATGGGGCAGGATTAAGGCTTTGACCTGTGTTTATGCTGCTTTCTGTTAGTAGTGTGTTAATATTGCTTTTTTCTCTGCAGGTGATAGATGAGAATTAATAGTCACACTACAAATTAGACTACTATTTTTCTGCCCAAACATGTCTGCTTAGAAATTGAAGGATCTGCTTAGCTCTGTTTTTCAGCCCATCTAGTCCTGAGGTTGAGTTTCAGTATAAACCTTCACAATAAGGATTTTAGATTTATCTAGTTCACATTAAGAACTATATTCTGTTCAGGAAGGGGAAAGAATTTTTCTGTCTTGCAGATGTACTCAATTAGTGTTGTTTTTTTAAAGAGCAATGTATTAGTAGCATTATACTGTTAGTGTGAAAACAAACCAACCAAAACAAATTGAAATTTTTTAAAATAAACACAGCTATTCATTTGTGCATGACCAGGTGTTTATACATACTTGTATGGGCATGTAATATTCTTGACATATATTAAGGTGGTAAGATGTGCAATGAAAATGGTAAATATCTGTCCATTACTTTTGCTTTTGATATTTTAAGTCCTGCTTTGCAGTTTTGGACAGAAAATACGTTGACTGTGGCTTATTAGAATACCTTACACCTGGAATGATATGTAATGGGTGCTGTCAGCAAAACTGCATTTCAAATTTATCTGCCTTGATTATCTGTTCTGAGGTTTGTTTTCTTTGACTTCACTGTTTGGGTTTTTTAATACATTTTTTCTAATCTGCTTGTGATTGTTTTGTGTTTTGTTTTGTTTTGTTTTGTTCTCTCCCTAGGCTGCTCTCCAGGTGGGTGGTCATGGAGAAAGGTTACACCAGTGCCGCGAGGTGACACTTTTAACATACAAGTCCATCCCCATGCAAGTGGATGGTGAACCATGCCGTTTGGCTCCCTCACTCATTCGAATCTCCTTGAGGAACCAAGCCAACATGGTGCAGAAGAGCAAGAGGAGAACATCCATGCCTTTGCTAAATGAGTGAGTTGGATATGTGCATGTCCTAATGGCAGGAGGCCCGTTTGGGGCACCATATTCAGTTGCAAATGTTGCATGTACTGGACTTGCAGTGCATTTACAAAAAACCCCAACCGAACAACAAACCAAGCAAAAAAAATTCACACCTCTGAACTTCTTTTTCCACCATATTGTAAATATTTCCCTGATTTTTTGTCTTGCTTCTAGAAAGGTGTTGTATCTTTCAGTTATTTAGAAGTTTGTGCAGGCTCAGCAGTATGCCTCTTGGCTGCTGACAGTTCTGCATATGTATAACATTCCCCTTTGAAGTTCTTTTGAATCATTTTGTCAGCTTAATTGATCTGCTTTTTAAGCTCCATTGGAGATCCTGGAACAAACTGCCATAATCAAGAATTGCTGAGGATATCTTATAGTCTCTGTTGTGGGAGCATGCTCCCTGGGTGTGTTTAAGGAGAAGGACCTAAAGGCCCAGAAAGAAATGTTTGCATTTTCTAGAGAATCCAGCTAAAAAAAAATTAGCTAAAAAAAAAAGCTAAATGAGAAATAAGTAGTCTGAAGATAAAGACAGAAAAACTAAGATAACAGGAAGCCAGGAACATGTGAAGAAGAAAAGACAGACACATTTCATAACTAAGCCTTGTTTGTAAGCACTGCAGAGATGTTTTTACACCCCCAAAAATTCAAATTTTGACCTATGAAAATGCCCATCCAATAAAATAATTTAGATTATTGTGTAGAGCTGATCTCATATAGGTCTTTACTGCTTCTTAAATAATTTATTGCTTCTTAAATGAAAATAGCAACTACCTTTACTGTTTTTGATGAAGTTTTCTCAAAGTGAAGCAAAGCAGTCTGTCCCTTCTACAAAGATACTGAGCTAAAAGCATAAAGTTAACCATATTTCATTAAATCCGTGCACTCAGAATTTAATTTTTCTGTGGAGGTGGGTTGGGGATTTTGCCCTTGGAGCTGCAATGCCGAGGCAAGGTTTATGGTGAGATGTAATATCTTTCATGAGACTAACTCATATAACTGGTAAACCAGACAAGGTCTCTTCAGGTATCTTAAAGGTTGACTTTGTCTTTCAGCTGTATCATCCAGTGGTGCTTCACTTCAAACTTTGACTCCAGCCCTCTAAAGCTTCTTGTCATCTGCTGGTTGTCAATCTGTTCATTTAATCAAAGCCTCCCCAGTTACTTTCAACATCTTCCCGTACAATTTAGAGCAACTCCGTGTTCTCTTACTGAGACTAATGCTTTAAGCTTCAGTAGAAGTCCAAATCTGTAATGTGCAGTTCCTATTTGCTTGGAAAATACATAAGGTATACTCATCTCTCTTGAGCAGAGAGGAACAGCAGACTCTTGCCTGTGGGCAGCACTGTCTGATTTCATCCAACCACAACTCAATCATTTGCAAAAGCTAGAATTGAGCAGAGAGCAATTCTGGGGCATCTGCTGAGGGAGGCAAATGTAAAATGAAAATTCCAGGAACTGCAATCTGATAATTAGCATGGTTAGGCTAGGATTTTGAGATCTTAATGTAAGCTGTGGTATGGAAATACAGATTCATAATATATTCCAATGTTCAAGAGGGTCTTATTTGTGGTTTTCTTTAACTCGGTGTGATATGGTAGGCTACATTGCTGTCAGTTCTTTGATTTGGCTTGCCTGAAGACCTGTGTCTTGGGAAATTACAAATGATCTGTCAAGGACTCTTAGCCTCAGTATGGGAAATATATTTGTTTATATTTCTATTTAAATCTATATGTAGGTATATATTTATATCTACATCTATACCTATGTATCTGTGTGTGCATGTACTTTGGTCTCAGGTGTTGAGGGCAATGAGAGAGGAGTTGAATCTCGTGGTGTGATAAAAAGTAAATGTAATGCTAAAGATTAAACTCTAGGAAGCACTAGTGTTAGAAGAATTTCATTTAATATGATGCTGATTTGCAGTTTTTCACAAGAGAGGAAACTTTCAATTAAATATGTTTATCTACCTTTCTTAACTTGATATGTGAAATATACCTCCTTATTCCATTGAAATCTCACAGATAGATTGTTCTCTTACAATCATCATCTGAATGTTAGATGTGTGAGACAAGTAAGTGGGTCTGGAACTGACTAATATGTAGGATGGCTGTTTTTGAGCTCCTTGGGAGGAAAGTGATTAAAGAATTATCTAACATCACAATGATGCAGAGTTGCTTTTTTTGTTGGCTTTGATATTATTGCGACACAAAGAGAGCAGTAGGAATGCTCTTAAAAGTTTTAGCTAGTCCTGTGCCATAAAAAAATGTAGGTCTTACTCTGAAGACCTCTTGAACTGTGTTTCTGTTTTCTTACTCAGTTCTCCTTTGTTTTGGAGATTTTAATGAGAGGAGATTTAAAGAGAATAGTGAGTTTGTTTGCCTTGTTGATGCACTTTTGTTTCCAGGGAATAATAGTATTTAAAATTCAAGAGTCCATGTGTGATGCAGCTGGGTGAGAAGAACAGAGATTTCATGCTTCTCTCACTTGTGAGCAGGAGGCCTTTAGAAACATGATTGTCTTCTGACTGTAAGAGTTGCTCATCTACCTGATTGCAACTCTTCTCCCTCAAAACCTGTAGATGCTCCCTGGAAAGTCTTCTGGAAAGAGACTGTCCAAATGTAAAAGGCAGGCTTAATCTCTTCTTTGTCTTACAATGCATTTCTCTGTAATGGACATAACCATCAATCCAATAAAGTGTTTCAAGCCAGAAACAACCTTCTTGGTGCAAGAAATATACAAAATAAGGTGATGTTTTTCACTCTTGGTTGCTGATTGAAACAAGGCATATAGTAGGGTTGTGGGGAAAAAAAGAAGGGTTTCTTTTCTTCTCATATGTCTTTTCTGTTTATACCAAGAAAACCAAGTTTTTGCTACAGTCAGATCAGCATACTCGGTTTTTCTGAAAAAAAAGTTGAATTATATTCTTGTTCTCATTCCCTTAAAAGACTTGCTGGCTAAGTTCTCATTCTTATTCTTCACTATTGAACATGGCAACATGTGAAAGACAGAATATATAGCTCATTTTTCTGTGATGAAGCCAAGAATATGGTTGTCTTGAACTACAAGTAAAATATGTGTGGAATAAGAAGAAAAGCTGTGGTTCAGTTTTCCAGAAGATATTTTCTGATTAGAACCTAGAGTTTATTATGATGCTCAGTGAGTTCCAGTAAATGATCACTTCCAAACCTCAGTATTTTGTTTTCATTGACTTCTAGTTTGGGTTGAAGGAAGAATGTCCTGCATGTTGGATGAGAAAGAAGAATAAAGAGCCTTTAGATAAAACATATTACATGTACTTTAGAGAAACAAAGAGACCATCTGAGTATAAGAGAGTCAGTCTCTATAGTCCTGGAAGTTGCTATATATAATTCATTCACATTTCCTTAAGGGACATGAAAGAAGAGTGGAGACAGCAGTTTGTCACTGGGGATACAAATCTCCAGTAAGGGTAATTTAAAAAAAACAACAACATTTACTGAAATTGGCCAACATTTGGAGACAATTCCATCCATTCAGATCTCAGTATTGGTTTTTGTTTTCATTCCTGGACCTGCTTCCAAAGTCTGCTGCCTTGAAATTTTCCAGAACCATGTGAAACAAATTCTGGAGCTCCTTGTCTTCCTTGTATAGCCGTGTGCCTAGCTTGTCATAGGCCATCCCCACTCATGTCTTTAGAGGACTCCTTTGTGCCATGTAGCAGGGATTTTTTCCCCATTTGCATGTTTTCTGTTGCTCTTGGCTTCCTAGTGTGAACTTGGAGCTCTGCATGTCTCTTCAACTTTTCTGTGACACATTCTGTTTGTTTCTGTTTAAATGTAGTATGTCTTTCTTTTTTCTCTTCCATTCTTTCTTTCTCTCTCCCCAACCCCCTCTACCTTTTCCCTTGTCTGTCCACACTGTGTGCTGCCTTTCTCCTGAACACTCATTTCTGCTGCCTATAGTATCCATAAAGTTCAGCCTGCTGATCTGAGGAGAGTCTCAGCTCCCCCCGATTCCTTCACAGTGTGAGTATCTGGCTTTTTTCTACTTTCAAAGTTCCATAGTTTTTTGCTGTGTGTCATTCAGCCAGCACACCAGTGAAAGTTGGGAAGCAAAATCCAGTGAAAGTTGGGAAGCAGGAGCTCAGGTGGCAGCATGGCAGGCAGAGGGCAGCAGCCTCACCAGCAAAGGCTCAGTTCCACAGTAACTGAGTAAGGTGAGCAGCACACGTCTGGTGATGGTGACCAGCTTCAGCCAAGGATCCATTTCACCAGACTAATCCATAGCAACAGTCTGAATTCAGTCACCAACCACCATCCCTGGAAACAGTTGAGATAGGAGCTTTTTATTCTTTGATTTTAATCAAAAACGTACTGTGAACAAACTCAACCATAAGCCATTATCAGCCAGAAAGAACTTATCTCTCAGCTGTATCTTCAGTTAGAGCTGAACAAACCAGGAAAATAGTCCCCCAGAGGAGTGGTGGGACATTGGCTGAAGCTTCAGTGAAGATGGGGTCACCCCTCATTTCCCCCAGCCTGGACAATATCTGGATTACTAGCAACTTCACCATACTAACTTGCTAGACAGTAGCTAAATTATTCATGCCCCTAATGTATTTTTTAAAATGTGATGAACTGGCACATAAAAACACTTTACCATTGTATGTTGTTACTTGATTTAATTCCACTTATGGAAACATGCCATATTATGCAAATCTGTGTGTGTCCATGATTTAAAAAAAAGCACACCAACAAAACCAGGCAACAAACAAAAGCAACAAACCAGCAAACAAAACCAACAAAAAAACACATATACCTCCAAACCTACCCAATCAATCCCCCTCCCCCCATACTAACTAAAATGAAATTTAGCTTAGTATAGGATGTCAGCTCAGGCAGTGAAGTTTTTGTTTAGAATTTTTTTTTTTTTTTTTTTTTTTTTTACTATAAGGTTAAAAAAAACATTTTGCTTTGTATTGACATCAGTTTTGTCTTCATGCTTTGCCACTCTTCCTGTGGACATCTCTTCAGAAAGGTTAGGACTACCAGGGAAACATATTTGAAATGCGTTTTGGAAAAGAACAAATTTCAGAGGTATAAATCTAGGTGTCCAGAGCAGATACTTAGTTCAAAGAGTGATTCTTATTCTGTCATAGAAGAAAGTCAATGAATGGTATATGCTAAAAGAAGACCCACCAATACTTCTGTGTTCTAAAGATGGAGCATAGACAATAGATGGCATAAAATCTTCAACAAACCAAAGTTATTTGGGAAAAATGACTGAGTAGTTTTAAGAGCAAATTTCAGCTTTGTAGAAAAAGACCTTGGGCTTGGCACCAAGTTTACCATGAGCCAGCAGCATGCACTTGTGTCAAGGAAGACCACTGGTATCCTGGGCTGCATTAGGAGTATTTCCAGTTGGTCAAAGGAGGTGATCCTTGCTCTCTACTAAGCACCTGGAGGGCTGTGTGTGGGTCTGGACTCCCTGGTATGATAGGGACGTAGAGTCCAGTGAAGGGTGAGGAAGATCACTGAGGAGCATTCCTCCAGTGAGGAAAGGCTGAGAGATCTGGGTTGGTTTAGCCAGGGGAAGTGAAAGATTGAGTGTGATTTCATCAGTGTCTATAGGTATCTCAAGGGAAAGTCTAAGGAAGGCAGAGCTAAGCTTTTTTCAGCAGAGCCCAGTAGCAAGACAGGAGGAAATTGGTACAAATTGAAACACAAAGCGTTCTCTTTGAACTTCAGGAAAAATATTTTTACTGTAAGGATGACAGCACTGGCACAGGTTGCCCACAGAGGTTATGTAGTCTCCATCCAAAGGTATGATCCTGGGCAGCCTACTCTAGGTGTTCCTTGACTGAACAGGTGGTTGGAAATCCCTTACAACCTCAGCCATTTTGTGATTCTGTGAAATTTCAGAAAGCTGCAAGTTCCTAATTATTATATTGCGAACAAGAAAATATTTCCAGTCAGGTGACCCTATCTCTGGGTCTTGCTGTACTTTGCTGAAGAGCAGAAAATGATAAAAATAATTTGCCTCACAGATTGAGTATCAAAGCAAGCCTCTGGAAAAAAAGTTGAGATAAATCTTACTGCTTACACAAAACATTAGGTAAGCGGATGGCCTGGGAAAACAGGTATTTTTTCCAAGTTGGGGGATATCCCTTGGAAAATAAACTTCAAATTTTTATACAGTTCATTCAAAGGTCTCATTTGATATTAGCTATCAGGATAAGGTAGGACGAGAGAGAGACTCATGAGCCCCAAACTAATTTGTAAGTCAAAGATGTTCTGTATCTTAAAATCTGTAAAAATAAATTAAACATGCTGCTGCACTGTGACTGCCAATTATTGTGTCTGGCAAATTAAAATAAGAACCCATGAGATATTAAAGAAATTTGATTTGTATTGTCGTGGCTTTGAGATTCAAATGTTCCTCTTTTGTTGTTGAACAATGTAGAAAGAGCCTGACTTCCAGTTAGTACTGAACAACAGGGAAGATTCTGCCGAGACCTGGGGATGCATACAGCCTGTCGTAGATAAATTTCAGGTTTTATGCAGGAGGATATGGAAAGGAATTTGGGGCAGCCAAAAATATTAGGGATATATAGTCTTTGCTGCAGAAATAGCACAACTGCAGTGGGATCCTTTTCAAATGCTTACACAGGGTAGATAGGTAAATACAAGTGTTGCATTTTAAACTGAGGCTTTTTTAGAAAGAAGGTGAAGACTGGCATTTTCCAGATGGATGTTCAGTTGAGATGAGAGGGATGCACATGTGAGAGTGCATTGATGCAAAAGAGTTCTGAAAAAAAAATTACCATATGAAAACCCAAACATAATTGACTTGCATAGCTTTTACTGTCCTTTTACAAATGAGATAAACACTGTTGAAATGTTGTGATTTCATTGTTTGGCTTTTTTAATTACAAAACATGTGTTAAGGAAAATACAAGTTTCACCTTACTGGTAAATGGTTTATACTCTTTTGTAGAGTTTAAAGGGTAATAATTGCAGCAAGGTGTATGTGTAAAACCTTTGCAACTGCAAGGGAACAATAGGAAATAATTTTTTGCTTTTAGAGGTCCAAACACCAAACAGAATCAGCTTTGTGGGCTAGGCTGAATATGGGTGCTGTCTATAGGAGAAGAGTTTAAAAAAGTGTAATAGGAAACAAGGCATAAGGCAGGAAGTGAGCTTTTCTCTGAATGAGTAGTTAAGAATGAAAATGCTTATATATATTTATATGTTTTTATATATATATGTATTCCCCCCTTTTCTCCATTACCTGAATTATATGGACTTGAATCTTTCTTTGTCAACTTTTCCTGTTTAGCATGTGGGCTTCTGTTTAGTGGATCATTACTGTTGGAGAATCCTACTGTGCTTGGGAGTGTAAAGCACAAGAGCCATACAGCCAGGACAGAGAAAGAGAGGGAAAACAAAGCCCAGGATTCTACCCAGCACTTGGGCACATGTTTAAGTGTATGTGTGGCTCTAGTCTTCATACAGTAAAATGCTCAAATACTTGCTGGAAGAAGTGTGAGATAAGATAGTGCAAAAAAAGTTTGGTAGAGCTGAGTTAACCTTTTTTTTTATGGGCTAGCCCTCATCAAACAGAAGAAAAAAAATGTGGTGGAGCTTATATGCTTTGAGGTATTTCTTTAAGCAAAAAGCTTAGCAAAAGCTTTGCCTTAAAATCGCAGTGGACTTTTATCCATCAGGTGAGGCTGGATGATTTTGCTCTGCTGTGGTAGTTCTTATGTTTTAAGTAGATAATGACTGTGAAAAAAGCACATTTTTAATGTATTATTTTCAAGCTCTTGCCATTGATATCTTAAAAGTAAGGTTAATTTCTTCTTCTCCTCTGGTGGCTGTTTCCTTTTTCCATTTGTTCTAAAGACTGGAACATATAATTAATTTTGCATGTTTTTTTCTTCTCTAGGAGATAGGTGATTCATTAATCTGTCACTGCAAACATGCCCCAGAGGAGTACGATTTCTTTCTAAAGTTTATTTTTGCAAGGGAGGGCCATTTTACATTCACCTTTCCAGTTTACTGACTCATATTAAAATTTGTATGCGTGTGGGGCTGTATTCTGGAAGATTTGTCAGAAATTCATCACTGGATCGTGTAGAGTAGTTGGGCTGTTTATTGTTACCATTATTATCTTCCTCTATGGCATAAGAAATGGTTTGCAGGGTTCATAAATAATTTCAAAGTCTGTCTTTCCAGTCGAATTAACCTGGTTGTGTGGCAGAAGCAGTTTCACATTTCTATGCAGGAGACCCAAGCTCTCTCTGCCTGTTTTCTGTGGGAAAATGGAGGCAGGAACGTTTCTTCAGAAAACCAGCTGTGCTCCAAGTGATTTGGCTGGCATCCTCTTGCCTGTTGCTCGATGATTAATAAGTGTGAAAGGAAAAAGTCACAGCTTCATCAAAAGCTGTGTTTTCTTGGTGAATGGAAGTAGATGAGGTTCTGCTGGTAGCATCAGAATAGGTGGTGTGTGTGGCTTTCATTCTGTGTATTTGAACAAGCGGTGGAATAAAAAGGATTTAATTCCCATTCTTTCCTGTCAAAACTCTGTGGTTTTAGATTTTATAGTTGTTTGGGTTGTTGTTGGGATCTTTTGGTGTGTATGTGTGTGGTTTTGCTTGTTTGTTTTGTTTTTTTTTGTAGGTTTTTTGTTTGTTTGCTGTTTTGTTTTGTTGGTGATGGGGAGAAAGTGGGTGGGAGTAGTGATGATAACACTTCTAGAATTCAAAAATTTCTATAGTTCAAAGAAATGCAGACCTTATGTTTTCTTTGGAAAGTGGCTTCCAACAATGGGATGAGTAATGTCAAAAATTACTTCACCTTAGAAAGTTTATCTGATGCTGACTTTCAAAGACCTATTCCTGTAAAGAAGAGTGCATCTGACTCTGGTGTTTAACCTAATGTACCATGGGATGAATAATTTTTCATGGCAGGTTAGATTTAAAAAAGATAAAAAAATAATTAACTGTTTATGTTTTAGTTCATGTCTAAAAATTTTGAGAATTTCCAGAAAGTATGTCCTTTTCCTTATAAAAGGAATTATTCAATATTTGGGTGATCTATATTCTTGTGGAAAAGTCAAATCTGTTTTTCTGGTAGAAAGTAATATGATTTCCTTACTCTGTTCAGCAATTTTGCAGATAAAAGAAAATAATTCTCTATAACTGAAATTACATGGCCTTGTTTTTTATGTGAGTGGAATAATTTTGAAAGGACCTCATAACAACTGTGAAGAATCTTTCACAGTTTGTTCCAACTAAATAATATGCATAGCTTTTCTCCAAGGCTCATTTGGATTGTTATTTAATAATGCCCCAGACGTGCACTTCTGGTCCATGCTAATCAAAAGTCCATCAAATAAAATTTGATACAGTAAACTAGCCTATCTATGCTCCTGATTTGAGAAGATTAATATTTAGTTTTGTGGTAAAATGAAACCATTGTCTCTAATCTACATGAATGAACAGAATGTTTCGGTTGACCTGAATCTGTATTTATGGTCTCATGGGGCATATGACCTTTAGGATATAATTCTGTGGATTGCTGTGTTTAGGTAATGAGGTTCTTAATTAGATTCTTTAGGAGGTAATGGAATTCATTCTTCTGTACTTTAGAATGCTTTTCATTGACAACTTAATTCACCATTTTTAAGAATAGTAGCTGTAAGAAATTTAAATATTTTAGGTTGAACTGCAGTTCAGCAGTTCCCCTGAATTTGTTTATCATTTTTTTACTGCTATGTATGGAAAGCTTTTCTTTGTTTCATTACAGTTGAGCAAGGTGTTTTATACAGTGTTTAAAACATCCATTTTTGTTACTGCTGCACTAATGCTCACTTTCAGTGACATTCATCACCCTAGTTTTTGAGTGAACATGCTTATGTACTTCAGCTTTGTGGTTTCTGAGTACTCTGAATTTGTGTGAACAAGATAAATTGTGCAATTTCTATAATAACATGGATTATTACTAATATCTATGAAGACTAGGAGTATTGAGGTTGGAAGTGTTTTCCTCAGCTACTAAATAAAGCTTTGTATGGAGCTTGTGTGTGAATGAGTTAATTAGCTGGTTGATGAGGACAATATTCCCCCGTGTAAAATACCAGTCTGACAGCATAAAGAATGAATTTTCACATAGTGAACATAAAGCTATATTGAATAGGTAATAACATTTAGTGAGATATTAATATAATGACAGCCGACAGCCAACAGCCATATACTTGCAGAGCAAAGAGTATTTGCAAATAAATCAGGAACAAAACCATTGGATTTCAGACACTGAACAAATGTTTGGTTTGTTTATGTGTGTATATGTACATATTTATAGGTGTTTATATATACATACATATATATATATTTATATATGTACTTGAGTTATGAAGTTATCACCTGTGACTGGACTTAGCTAAGTATATATAATCTCTACCCTGTAAAAGGGACCTCTTAGCATTCATATATAAAAGTTTATTTTCTCTAGAAAGCTGCTTTTTCTAAAGTTATATTTTTATAACTAAGATAGCTACAATTTTCAAATGGGCAAAATGGCAAGTTCTGTTTCTCTCCGGTTGTATATTTAGCATACAAAGCTTTCTTATGTAGCAGTAGTTCCATGTCTTTATAACAAGAGGATGAAAAGGAGGAGAAACTGAAGAACAGGAAAATCTTGACACTTGTCAGTTCCTTGGAAAGGAACTATTCATCTTCAGGTAATACATTACATTTCAGATGCTGTCTTTGGGTATTTTTATTATAGAAGCAAATTTGAACACATACACTGCACTGATGCTCCAAAATTTTATACTTTTTACAAACTTATGGGAAGTATCCTCTTAGATATTTTGTAGTTAAAGGGTTCTTTTGAAGAACAGTATGCCTGGTACCTGGAGCAACACAAATATTGCTGCTATAGGCAACATAGGTTCATGGAGCTGAAGGGACAGTCTGAGCTGTATTATAGACAGATGAGCTCTGTACCAAGGAGGAAATGGGTAAGAGCAAATGGAGAGCAGCTGTGGTGTGGTTCTGGTTTGGAGGGCAAACCTACCTTGTGCTAGGAATGTGTAAATCATGCCCAGGAGTTTCAGTCTTTGGTCAAGTGGTTATTTTGAACTGGGGATTGGAATATGTTTGGCTGATATTTATTATAGAGTTTTAGCTAGGGTTGCTTCAAGATTTCAACAAAACAGCATGGATTTGATTCTGATTTCAGGAGAAACAACAGTTTGAGATAGCTTTTGGCATTGTTTTACACTTGGCTTAGTTTAGCACATAGTAAGGATGGCTGTCTTAGTAACATGGTTGAGCATTACACTAGAAATAAATTGCTGAATTCTCCAGCCCCCCCCCCCCCCCCTTTTTCTCCCAGCTGTATTCAAAGCAGTAGAGGTAATTCACAAGCAGTCCCTTCCCCACACCTACCAAAAACCTCCAGCTTGTGACCGATATCTGGAAGATTGATCTGCCTTCATTATAATGTGCAGTGGCAGAACATTATGGGAAAAACAACTTAGTTTCTTGCTATATTGTACCAGTGCATAAAAGACTTCAATTTTCAGATCTGTTAGACATTTTTATGAACTCTACTACATGCAAGGAATTATTTCTTTTCTCTCCTTAAAGACTATGCAGTTAAATTCCTGGTTTTTCTTACTTAAACAATTTCTTATCTTTTCTTGGCCAAAAATAAAATCTATGTTTTTAGGTTTTGAACTTGCATTTTATAGAATTTGGAAGGGAACATAGTTCCTCACACTATTAGTTAATTTCTCATCCAGCAAGGTGACATTTAAACTTGTCTGAAAAAGAAAAGAAAAGAAAAAAAAAAAGTGTCAGACTCAGGGAAATTATCTTCCTGTTCCACCTTCCTCCTCCATTTGTACACACTCATCTTCTCTGATCTGCTGAGGCAGCTGTACAGTGGAGTGTGCTGTTCTGTAGGATGACACAAGGACAACTGAGTTAGAAACCTGTCACCTAAAATCATACTGGAAGTTACCATCCCAATTGTCTGCTCCCAAAATGTAAAAGCTTATCTTAAATACAGACAGTTTGCTGATGTCTTAGGGCTTTTCAATAGTTCTTGTCAGTCAGCACAGGATAAAACATTGGGCAGCCTATGTTTCTGAATGTGTCAGTCTTGATGACACTGCTCAGGGTTTCTGGTTTTCTTCCAAGCTATTTTTCATCTGTCTTAAATATTTTTTCATCACTTATGTAGTAAGTTCTCTTCAGAATGTGAGTTCCTTCAGTGCAGCTACTTCTTATTGCCTTACACTCCAGTTTTGGCAGCACTCTCAACTTATCCTCTATTTATTTCTTTTTAGGCAGAGTACTTGTGTCAGTAGACAACTTCTCCCCTCCTGGAACTTGATTTTCAATATTTATTTGCATCTGTCCAGATGTGAAAGAGCTGTTTGTACCAAAAGAGATAATAAACTCCATTATAATTAGCAACAAGCAAATGCTGAAGTAATTCTTATTGCTATCCTGGTGGTTCTACCAGGAGATGGCCACAAACCATGTGTTTTGTCAGGTCTGCAGTATTGTCAGGTCAAAAAAAAAATTGCTTGCTTATTTAAAAAGAAAGTAAATTTTACATTTTTGAGATGTAGTTTGTCCAGACTGGTGTTTAAACTAGTGGTGCAAATGTTGTGGGCCAAATATGTTGAAAATGAGACAAAGAAAAAAGTAAGCCTGTATATTTATGGCAGTGCTCATTATTTCAACTCTTAGAAGGCAGTGTGTGTATTCATGGTATGATGCCATACCACAGGCAGAGTTTGGCTACTAACTATATTAAAACATAGAAAATAGGTGATTTTTAAGTGAAAGCACAGGACAAAAATCTACTTTTAACTGAACCAGGGGCCAGTTCTTACAGGACAGACATTTGATATGTGCATTATAATACACAGGCTGTCCGTGTTTCTTTAAAAGGGAAAAATGCAAATGCAGTCAAGTGAATTTACATTGCATTCAGCTAAGCTTAAAAAAATCAAATTATAGATATTATTAAGGTGGAAGCCAGCATGAAATCAAAACAAAATTTTTTCAGGACAACTTTCTATTGATATATGGGCACTTCATTTATAGGTAGGGACCCAGTGAATGTTTCAAAATTATATAGACAGTTGAGTCATCTAAATCTGGATGAAATCTGTAGAGATGAGGTTCCTTCCTGTGCTGCTACTTCATTTTGAAAGCCCTACTGGATTCTGTACATTGGACTTACTACTGTAGATATCTATTTCTTAGTTGCATTTTTGTTGCCTGTTTCCCAGAACAGAGATGTTGAATGAGGATCCTCCAGAGATATCAGGGTAGATGTTCTGATGGGCAAAGAACTGGTTGTCCTGAAATGCTTCTCAAGAAAGCATCTCTGTCCTGAAACATAGTGTGTCAGATCTACTGGTTGATGTACTGTTTTCATTTTGCTCCTCCATGGAACACTTCTTTTTTTTTTTTTTTTTTTTTTTTTTTGCAGTCCTCATTCCATCCCAGATCGCCTGCGGATCCGAGTGAACAGGATTAATTTACAAGAATATGAGGGGCTACATTATGACAAGGAAAAACTCCGGGAAGCTTGTAAGTTGGAAGAGGCCAGATTGTAGCTGCTTTTGGTGGAACATTTTGAATAACTTTGGTAAAAACATGAAAAACAGCAAAGAAACTGAAACACAGGGTCATGCATATGTTTCTGGATTAGTCATGTATATTCATCTATTTGTTTATATACACATACATATTATCTCTATAGAAATACTCTATAAAACACATATATAGAAATTTCACCTCTTTTCTTAGTTATGCCTTCTGCAAGTTGATTTTATTTATTGTAGGTGTTTTTCACACGTTTTCTTTATTCATGTCTTTCTGTGGGTTTTGCTGGGTTTCTACTAGCGTATGAAACTATTTGAGATTTTAGCATCAAATTTGAAACTTAGGGGGAAACCATGATTAATTTCATATTGAAAATGTGCTATGACCTTGAACATGGTTCTTGCACAGGTGCATTTATCTTGGGAAATGAATCTGGCTTCCCTAGTCCCTTATTCTTTAACAGGCTTCAGTTTTCCACATAAAGAATAATCACAGTTTTGTTTCCTAATATAATGGTTTAATTGCCACATTCAGGGGTAAATCAAAGGAAGACAGGCGGTTGCTTTGGCAACATTGAAAATGACAATCCATACTTTAAAATAGAGTTCCTTTCCTTGGTGACACATGGAGTCATTAATCAATGAGGGACATGGCAGCTTTTGATAATAGTTTAATAGTCTTGTTCTTACATCTGGCTCATTATTCATGTACAATTACAAGCATGACTGTTGTGCAACAAAGCTTCGGCTCCCTCTGTAATACAGAGCTCTCTGGCAATTACAGGATGACAATCCTTTAATTACTTTGCTTAACAGACTGTTGGAAGATAGTTAAACTGTTTCACTTTTACTCCTCCAGTTCCATCCCTCCTTATCTTCCCAGTTTACCAGCTCTCCTTCCAACAAAAGAACTGAAATATTACAGTAGATCCTAATAGTGTTTTCTAAAGTTTCTCTTAGGGGAGGACATAAAGCTCCTGGAGAGCTCCAGGGGAGAGGCAACAAAATGACCAGAGGGCTGGAATACCTACCCTATGAAGACAGGCAAAAGAAGTTGGGGTTGTTCAGCCTGGAGAAAAGGAGGCTCCAAAGCAACCTTATAACTACCTTCCAATATCTGAAGGGGGCCTACAACCTACAATTTCTGAAGAGGGGAGGGCTTTTTACATGGGTGTGCAATGAGAGATGAGGGGAAATGGTTTCACACTTAAAGAGGGGAGATTTAGGTTAGACATTAGGAAGAAATTCTTAAATTTGGGGGTGATGAGACACTGGAACAGGTTGCCCAAGGAAGTTGGGGCTGCCCCCTCCCTGTTAGTGTTCAAGGCTGGATGGGGCATTGAGGAACCTGGTCTAGCAGGAGGTGTCCGGGCCCATGCAGGTAGGTTGGAACTAGATGATCTTTAAGGTCCCTTCCAACCCAAACAATTCTATGATTCTATGATTTTGGTCATAATTAAAGCAATCAAAGCCTTCATCACTGGACTAAGAAGAATTTTAACAGGATGCGGATTATGGCTTATTAGAGAGGAATTTGCTTCAAGTTTAAATTGAGAGTTAAACTTTAAGTATGAAACAGTTTCATTTGGCCTTGTTGGGCATCAAGTAGATTTCAGGCCATACCGAACCCACATCTATCCAACCTTGTCAGAAACTGGTTGGTTCATCCTTTAATTTCCCATCAGAGGAGAGAACTACCCTCATCCATCCACACTGTAGACATAAATTTTCTGTGCATTTAGTATATATTAGCTAGTCCTTAATGTTCTGACACAAAATATGCAACTTTTTATGTTGTTATCAGTGCAGTTGTAAATGAGTATTTGTCATCTGCTAAAAAACTATGCCAAGCTTATAAAAAGTGCCAGAGAATGTTCTAGATTTGATTTTAGCTTAAAAAAATTATTTGATTACTTGCTGTATGTGTGCTTAAAAGGTTTGCATTAAAAAAATAGATGTTTGCCTATCAAGAGTTAAAAGGATTGCTTGCAGGAGTTGCCAGACCATTTTCAGTAAGATGCTTTTGTTTCTTTTTCAAGTTGTTGCAAGGCCATGTAACTTGATCATGTAACATGGCTGTATTTGAGTATTCTTCCCAGCTGTTTTTTATGAAGTTATTTTTCCTATCTCTCTCACTTTACTGTCTCACTAATGCTTGTGCATTACGCATTTTACATTAAAATATGAGAAAGCAAATAACATTCCCATCAATTCAAAATAAGCCAGAATACATACCTCACTTTACCCTCTGTAGTTATTAGGGAAATCCTGTGTAAGAACATATAATTTACAGAACACACTGAAGGTTACTATCCTACTTCTCTGGACATACACCAGACAATATAAAGAAACACTTTCAGAATTGTCCAACCTTTAGTTTTGAAGAGGCTGATCTTGATTTGAGGACTTCTGGGTGATGCAAATTACAACAGAAGGAAATTATTTACAGGAAGAGACATGCTCTCAGAAGGCAAGGTTTTTAAAACTGGATGTAAAAAATGGAACCTCCATCTCTGTGGTTGACTGAGACACATTCATTAGGTTGCGGCTCAACCTAATGTCCCAGTTTTTCAGTGATTTACTGCAAGATGCTCACATCTCTCCTGGAAACTGAGACTTAGCCAGTCATCAAGCTGCATGGTTACACAAAAAGCCTACATAACTAAAGCTTTAATGAGGGAAGAAAATGGACAATGACATTAATCTTCCTTTAAAGAAGACCAGATAGCCATTTTAATTGCATTCATGACATAGATAATTGGATAAATTTTAAATGTCTTTCTGGTGGCAGGTCTGTGGATTGCCATCTGCCTGGCTCTATTGTATGCTAAGTACTTAGATGAAATAAATGTGCTGACTACCTCTTCATCAGGGAGTCATTTCATAGAGCATTGTCACTAAAACTTACTTGTCTAAAGGAGGAAGAAGAAGGGAATGTTGAGGGAGAAGAGATGACTCTTCTTCCTTTACCAAAGAAAGTGATTATGGAGTGAGGGGAGTGAAAGTAAATACATGTGTGTGGCAGTTATATAACTGAAAAATTTTCAGTATGAATTAAAAATTTATATGCAGATAATACTTGTGCACTAGCAAAATACAAAAGCCATGTTTCTGCACTGATGTTTCTACAGGACCTTTCGCTGTCATTGAGGTTATCTTCCTTCAGTATGACTCTATCTCTCAGGTGCATATCTCATTAGATACTTGCAAGAGACTCAGTTTACATACCTATCCAGGCTTTGGCAGAATAAATGCAACTTAATTCCAGAATACTATACTTCCTATCCGTTCCTTGCTCACAGGGATTAGAAGCACTATTATATCCCAGAATATTTTGTCAACCAAACTAGACCCTTTCAGCAGTCTGAAAAGGAAAAGAAAGCCAGTTATGCTGTTATCCCTGAAGGAAAAATAACACAAAAGCTACTATGGCTTTATTCTTGTTACATATCTCCATAATAGAGTTTTGAAAGCACTGACGTTGGTGCAACAATCTGGATGATTTAACTCACAGTAAATACATTTTGCTCCCCTTGTTTGGCTGAAATATTGATATGATTCTATCAACTACTTCACCAAAAATTGCACTCCCCATCATATAACAACTTGTCATGCAAACTGTTCCATGAAGATTAATCTTCACACTGCTGGAGGTAGACCATTTTGAAAACCTCCTGAGCAATTAAAGAATGTCATTTTGTCCTCTGAAGGGCACGACCATTCCTAGCCCATTCTCCTTCTGTTTCTTTCTACTTTTCTTGTCACTGCAGCTGGCATTTAACTAAGATGCTGTTGCTGAATTGTACCTTTCTTCCCCATGGTCTTTCTTTTTGCCTTCATTCATTCTTCTGTCAACATCTCAGTATTGTCTATGGGATGATTGATGATGGTACAGAGGATGCTTATTGATTGTTCAGTGAGGAGGGGTGAATGCTTCCATGAACTCTTTTAAGAAAGGGATATATGTTGGCATTTTAGTTATGTTGTAATGTTCTTTGCTGCAAATATATTTGTCTTCTCTAACATCTCCCTATAAATTTCCCAGGGACTTGTAACCCTAGTCACCAGCTTTATCCCCTTCTGCCCAGTTTCATAGTTGTACAATACATCACCATGCCCAAGACTATCATATTCAACAAATGAGTTGGATCGATGTTTCTAGATGGACAGAATTTCATTCTGCCTCTCTTACCTGCACTGTGCACTCTCTCTGATTTCCTGTTGTTGCAGGAAAGCGTGATGCAAAGCAGCATTGTGAAGGAATAATTGAATTATTTTTAAAATAGTGAAATTGTTCTGTTCATAGAATTTGGTTTTCCCCTTTTCAATGTTAGTTCTGTATGTGTTAAGAAATTCCTAGCAATGGAGGTATATGCAGAAATTAATAATATTAAGAAAAAAAGCCAGCCATAAACTCATTAGTGACCAAGTAGTCTTCAACCCTTCTTAGTCCTTCCTGTCAAAACTATTACAAATATGCACTATGAAGATGGAACTGTGAAATAGCTCACCATCAGTTTAGCTCTACAGGTTTGGTTTTTTAATAGAGTACATAAGTTCTTACTGCCCTTAACTAATTGTTTTGTATGCTCTAGTGATGGAGAGTCAATCCTAGTTTGCTCCATACCATTAAGATTAAGGAGGATTCATACCTTACTGCATGGTGGTGGTATCAGAAATAATTCTCAGCCCTGTAACAGCCCTGGGTCTCCCACAATGTCTTTTACAGAATCACCTGTTCCATATCTCTTGAATGAAATGGCACACTAGATTATAAAGCAATTTTTGAAGAAAAGTTAGTTCCATATGTGTAACAATTGGACAATATTTGTGTGTGTGTGTGGTGTAACATGACATGATATTAACCTCAAATTCTTATCTCTCTCTGATTATATCTAGCCAGATATCTATATTGCATGAGTTCCTTTCTTTAATTTCTGTGGGTTTTCTAGAGGGCTTGGGCTCATCCTAGGAGTTCTTATTGTAGGCACACAAAGGTACAAGCATGTGACAAGCATGTGAGTCATTTAGGATGTGTACATGTACAAAGTTCCTGTAGGTTCCTCGTATCAGCAATAGACTTAGCACAGTTTGGGAATCACTGATCTATGCAATGCATTCTGACACTAAAGTTCAGGGATATGTCAGGTGAAGCTGATTTAGATACTATTCCATATGATTTTGAACAACTACCTAAGCAAGAAAAGGTCAGTGCTGAGGACTTTGTATTCAAATCCTGAAAACCCATAATGTAAATGGCACAGGAGAGAAGAGGACCTCCTGCTAGGTGACTACTACGATGATCAGATGGATTCAGGACAGGGAGGATTTGCACTGAAGCAAACCACATCATGTTGGGAAGCAACTTTAATCTGGATAGATTTAGGTGAGATGGGTTGTTTAGCTACAAAGCTCTTCTGTCCTGTAAAGAAAGCACCAATGGTCATGTATTTGTCAAGAGGTCTCTTAAGGTGCTTGGTGTCTTACAAGTAGAAGCTCTGTGATAGACAAAATTACCTACAGACTGTTTAGTAAATTTCACTCTGTTTGGAAGTCACTGCCTTGCTCTAAGAGTTTTGTTTTAACATGTGTTGTGTAGATATTAGCTAATTCATACATTTCTCTGTCACAGTGATGTAATAAGATCTGAAACTGAAAGGACTGAATGTGTTGCTTAAAGTCACTCAGCAAGATAAAACCAAGAGGGTTAACAGTCAGGAGTGAGTTAAATATTGTCAACTCTGCTGCCACTGAGTTCCCAGGTTCTCATGCTGGTGTATACAGATGTAAACCTCTGATAAATGTTTGTAACTGAAACAGAAATTACAAAAGCAGAGAAGTTGCCTAGAGCATTGCTTGTGTCAAAGGAAATACCTCTTATTGCTTTTTGATGAATGAAACGTTGTGGGCCATGTCCAGACAACACAGTGAATTGCATTGCTTGTTTTGGCTGACCCGCTAGAAAGACGCAGGAGTAAAACAGAGGAAGAAGTAGAATGTGATCAGATAATAAAGGGAGTAGGGCAATCAATGTATGTGTGGGTGCTGAAATAGACAACTTCAGTCTTGACTTTTTCTGACTGCAAGCTCTTGATCTTGTAGTCATAGTAACATTTATTTAACATCGTCTGGCATTACCTGGGTTGGTAGGAATGAGTAAGTCCAAACAATTGATATCTCATCTCATATCATTGAGTTTTAGAATCATAGTATGGCTTGGGTTGGAAGGGACATTTTAAAATCATCTAGTTCTAACTCCCCTTCCAAGGGCAGGCACATCTTCCAATATACCAGGCTTTTGAAGCCCCTGACCTTAGACAGTTGCAAGGAGAGGTATCCACATCTTATCTGAGCAATCTGTTCTGTTATGTCACCACACTCATTATAAAGAATTTCTACCTTATATAAAATCTAAATCTACCTTGACTACACGTGGGACATATTTACATTTCAACAGATTTCTCTGTTTTTTGAGCTATTGGGAAAACTGTAACCTGTAGATTCGCCATCTTCTTTAAACTAGAAGCATTGGACAGTATTCCAAATAGATATAAATATTCATTCACCCTAGAGGAGTAAGGAAACACAAGTTTCATTTCAGACTTTCTTGGAATTGGCACCATAGTTTGTCTTTTTTTTCAGACTTATACCTGAGACTTTGCTGTGCATATTCTACCTCTCCTGTTTCCCCTCCTTTTGCTTTTCTGATACGATTCACTCTTACTTTTTCAGTCCTGGTTGTCCCCTTTGGCTGTCTTATCCCACACACTTCCTTCCTGCCTGTCTCAGTCTGTTTGTTTCGATGTCTCATCTTAGACTCCTGTTCTTTTTCTTAGTTCTAAACTCTTACTCATTTTCCAGACAGACCTCTTTTTCCATCTCTTTGACCTGATATCCATTCCTTGCCTGTTTCTTCCCAGCCCTTCATATATTTCTTTCTATAACCTGTTTCCTTTTGTGTGGTGCTTGTGACAAGTTCTCCACTTGACTTGGGCAGCTTCCTCCTTTTTGTGGCCGGATATAGGAGAAGTTACTGAGAGCCTGCAGGCAGTGACCACCTTCATTGTGCTTTAGGTCTTGACATGGGAAGGTAGTAAAGTTGGACCACTACTGCCAAAAAAGCTAGCAACAAATGAACCTCAGGAGGTTTAGTTTTTGTCAGTACAATAAAGAAAAAGGATCTGAAGAGGCACATGGATTAGACTGGTGTGGTAAGATAATCCTTTTGTACAAACTCGGTTGTATTAAAACCATACTGAAAAAGACAAACTTCTTAATATAAATGACTGAATATTTTAGAATTCTCTCCCAAGATCTTACTTGGTCCTTTTTGTTTGTAATATCAGTGGAAGCCCCTGAGGAAAATGACATTCTTATAACATCTCCGTTACTGAGGATCCTTTATTTGATACATTAAACATTTACAACCTGATGTCTAATCTCCCAAGTTCCCTGAGGTATGACTTGGAATGAGTTTTCCTGGCATTCACATCTACCTTAATGATCTGTCTTGAGGCTGTTTTCATTGGAATTTGAGTGGGTTAATTATGGTATTTAGATCACAAATGGAATCCTTTCATAACAATAAATGGGGAAGTTAATTCAATTTTATTTTTACTTCATGGTATCACATGCAGTATGATCAGGCTTCTTCCATTTGTGTTTCTCAGTACTATGAAAGAGTTTGCTAGATTTTGGTATTCAGAATAATAGGCAGTTAATAGGTGAAAGATTTCTTCGTTTATAAATTCCATAGCTAATTTAATGAGGACTTAGGATATTACTATTAATCTTGCAATCAATTAGAGCATCTTTCTAACCAGACTGCTGCAGCTGCACCACCATCCTCCTTCTAATACTTGATTTTGGTGGGTCTTACATAGATCAAGAAGCTTTACACAGCACTAGTTCAGAATATGATGGATCTGTCTGCCTGTCTCATTTCTTGAGGTTCTTGCATGTTACTCATCACCATAGAGCCTGTATCCACAGCTCCCTGGACCTCACCATACAGGGAGCACAAAGAAACTGGGAGCTGGATGTAAAGGGCCAGAAGAGAATGTACCTCTGCAGAAAAATACCTGGCATTTGAATGGTTCATGATCTGAGACTTTCCTTTATTTCTGGAATATTCCTGTATTTAGAAATGTCCATATGTTCACAGGAGTGAGCAGTGTATGGGAAAGCTGATTGTAGTGCCTGTGCTCTTAATGTAAGTCTTTGTCCTCCCATCTCTCATCTGGCATATTTAGTGACACCTGGGTTCCCACAGAACTGTTCTGTACTGTCAGCATCCTCATCTACACACAGCTACCCAGAAAAGATAGAAGTTAATTTATTCTTGAACTGAAGGGCCTACAATGACGTTGAATGCCATGCCTCTTAGCTCTTTGCCTTTAAGTGATTCATCATAACTCATTTTGCCCCATTGCACAGCTGAATCAGCAACTATCCCATAGTTTCAATCCCATGATCAGTCATTAAAAATTTGCTTTTGCTTTCAAGCAACAGTGACTGTGAAGCACTTTGAAAATCCTGGCTGCATAGTGCATTGTACTTCCTGTGTTTTATGATAAAAAGGTGGGCTGGAATAATTTTCCTTGCAGAAAGTCAACTGAGTCTTACAAACAAAACCCACAAAAAACCCAAACAAACCCACAAAAAAACCTTGGACAAACAACATTTTAGCCTATCCTGTTATCCAATAATTACCTAAAATTTTTTTCAAATGAGAATGAACCATATGGAATGGAACCATTTGGGGCCCGCCTTACTCATCTATTCCCTTAGCTCGCCATTAACCCATAAAGCCATAGATGCATCAAACTCAGAATTTCCAGGCAGCAAAAGTTGCACTTCTCCTTTCAAGAACAAAATGATCCAGCCCAGAACTCCAGTGCTGTTCTCTGACCATCAAGAACAGATGATATACAATTTAATTAAACCTGTCAATCATGACTTTATTCACTGGTGTAGATGAGGACCATAAATGTCACTGCTTAACTACTATTGCCTATTAGTGTTTTCAGATATTTTGGTGGATTTCTTTTAGAATTCCAAATGTTTGTAAGGTCCTTCTCCTTTGGGCTGCCAGGGATGGTGATGTGGATTTCAGTTCTGTGTTTTCTACCTTGTTTCAGCAGGTCAAATCTCTGGTCCCTTTTAAGTGCATATACCTTCAGGAAGAAAGGAATTCAATAGAAAAGAGACAAAATCGGTGGTGACAGTTTATGAGCCCATGGTGCATCTCCTTAGTGCTCTGTAGCTATTGGAGATGTAGTTGTGCCTGCTGCAATCCATTTCTAATGTTATATTTGAATTTAACAAATGCTTCTTTCAGTAGGGGCTGCAGAGGGATCTGCTGAATTGAAACTAGATAGCCATTAAGTACTCTCTACAGAGCTTAAGGGTCTCCTGTCAGAGCAAGTTAAACAAAAATAAACATTAAGCAAAGAGAATCTGTAACCCAGAGCACTGGAGTGAGTAAAGGAAACCTTGTGACTGATCCTCATTCTCCTTGCTGGTCTTTCAGTTTTTGTTCCATAATGAAAAAATCTGGGAGGTTGCCATGAGCACTGTTCCCTTCCGGCCTTTCTGAAAATGACCAGGTGGATTGACATCACTGTTGGATGTCAGTGGTGCTTCTGCAGCAGTGTGAGCTCTTTCCTTCTTCCCTGGTCTTCCTTCCTATCCCTTCTTTATTTTCTTGTTTCTCCCACCAGCTTTTTTTCTCAGTTTCTGGTCTTCCCAGGTCCATAGCTGTTCTGCTGTTTGAATTGCTTTCCAAACACAATGCTGGGAGCATTACTGATGTGTTCCCAATGCTCTGTGCTGGCCTCTGAGGCCCATGACCTTGACTGCTGTAGGTCCTCCCCTACTCTCCTCCCTGAGACCACTGAGTTGCTCTTTGTGCTTCTAGCCTCAGTGGGCTACAGAAATATAACCTACATTCCCCCTTATCTTTTAGTGCTGTCGTTCTCTTATCAGAATGAAGAGCATCTCAGTAGATAAATCTCACTCCCTCTTAATCAATTTATTTTGAACAGTAGGAGGGGATATGGCACAGTTGTTTTTTCTATTTGTCTTAGAACTGTCAGTGATTTTATGCTGCTTCTTGTTATTCGGTTACCAAAATTGTTTACAAGCTGATATTTTGCTCTCCTTCTGGAATACTTCAGAGGAGGATTTAAGTCTCTTTCCTGCTGCTCCCCTACTTTTTTTGGCAACTGTTTGATTAAAGACTCCTCAGGGAGAATGAATCACTTTGTTTAGTCATTCAGTTTTAGAAATTCAGGTACTCAAGAGTTTTCACTTGTTTTCTTTTTATTTAATGAGATCTTAGAAGGTAGCTCCCTTGTTACCTTCTTCGTGGATTCACATGTATCTCTTTTGTTCTTTTTGTGGGTTTGTTTTGGGGTATTTTTTGGCTGCAAGAACAGAAAACCTAAATCTCCTGTTATTAAAAATCCTAGCCTCAGCTGAGGGGAATTACTTGCTGTATTTTTACAAGTTCTGCTTTTTTTTTTTCCTCTGAAAAAATATGGAGATGTGTCAATTTTGCGTGTAGATGCGTTTTGACTTGAAAGCATCCTTACATCAAAATAACACAGTGCTGGAAAGTTTTCTCTGAAATTGGGTTGTAACTTCAGGCTTTGGCTTTCATGACTTTAAATAATTTCTGTAGACTTTTAAGAGTTCTGAAAATGAAATACCACTCTCTTATTTCTGTGTATAAGAGGACCTTCCTAAGCTCTTGTTCTGTGGTATGTTCCTTTCTTTGTGTGTCTTTTCTTTGACATTGCCATCTGATGATGAACTCAATTTAGTAGAATACTGTTTACCTTTTGCAGTGTGGAAGGCAGTGGAAAAACAGAATCTTTGATTGGGTGAAACTAATGATAAATAATATGTTCTTGCTTTTAAATGAGTTTTAAGATTTTGATAGCAGGAAGCTTTTGTGAGGACATTATGAAGAAAAGCAATCAAGGAGCATAGTCTTTTAAAGTGTTTTAAAGTTCAAGAGACTTCCATTAAAATGTTTTTCTTGGGGTTTTATTTTTCAGCAATTCCTCTGGGAATTATAGTTGTGCGAGGAGATTGTGACTTGGAGACCTGTCGTATGTACATTGACCGTCTACAAGAGGTGAGGCTTTTGTGAATTCAGGTATCATATATAAATGAATGTTACTCTTCATTCAATTCTGAGTGCAGAGGTCTAATATTTACAACAATGACATAATAAGAGTTTTGCAGTTTACCTACTACGGAAAAAAACCCTTTAGACTTACAGTATGATAAAAAAAGCATGAGTAGCACAGAAAAATAGTTTCTAAACAGGAAATGAAAAGGCATACATCTTTTAAAATTATAACAGAATTGTCACAGTTGAGTGTGTTTATTTCTCCTTGAATTAAATTCGAATACCAGGGACTCTCCAAATACCTTGCTAAAATGACACAAATTAGTGATTAGAAAGTGTGTTATGGAAGGACAAATATAATGAAATTCAAGTGGGCCTCACTATACAAATGTCATTCTCTAATAGTGTCATGGAGTACTCTGAGACATCAATAAACCCTGCAAATCTCAACTAGATGTTTCCAGATACACAGATATGTCTGCTCATGTGGCTAGTAATATTGATGCTCTAATTCTCTTCAACACCTTGCCTCACAAAAGCTCATTCTACAATACAGTGCAGGATGGAGAGACTCCAAATGTCTCATTAGCTGAATGTTTTTAAGTGTGCATGCATTTAGTGATAAAACTAATGTGTTTTCATTAATATACTGTTTCTGATTGTTTAAATCTTCTACTGATATCATTCAACATTCACAAGTGTGAGTACATTAAGTAGATTCCTAAAGAGGTGGTTGATCTTTGTGGGAGCTATGAACTTCATCCCTCTCACTGAACTCTTTGGGAGACACTGACTTTCCTGAAATTTTGAAACTCTGCATTTGCAGCCTCAACTTAGGCCTTAGTATCTCACTATAAACTCTCAGTTTTTTTGCATTTGATCCAGGATTTCCTTTATTAAATGCATTTCTGAACATTCAGACTTGAGGTGTGGCTATTATTACCAGACATAAAACCTTACTGTAAAGTGATACACACTTGAGGTGTCTGGTGATAGGAAATTACAATGAAATAAATGTCATGATGTGTTCTGCAGATTACAAATGGGATTTCAGACTGCAGTCAAGCAACCTTGTATGGCCAGTGTAGGTTGGCAAGTAGTTGTACAGCTCTGGAGGAAGTACAGCTAGAAGTTCTGGTTGAATTGTGCTTGTGGAGTAATGAGTTTCTCTAACCTCTTGCTTGTTTTTTGCTAATTTTTTGTGTGTGCTTGATTTGGCTCAGACCCTTTTACCAGGAATGGAGGTGCCAAGGCTTTCTGCATGCTGTCAACTTGTATGTCACTTGAGGAGCTCTGATGTGTAGGCCAGGCTTTTTGGAAGGCTATGTCACAACCTGAAACTATTTGATAAAATCTCTATTAAAATAAATTAGATTAATGAAGCCTGCTAAATACCAGGGTCATTGTATTATGATCTTGCTGACATGAAGTTGTCTTAAAACAGGAAGAACTGCCAGTGCATTATTCATTCAGAAATATTTGCAAAAAAAGAGCTTATGGGCTTAGGATCTTTTCTTTCATTTTACTTCTGTATTCTAAGTTTTAATAGTTTTCATGGAACAAATAGAACTGTGGCATGGTAAAGATCCAATATCATAATATCTATATTTTAAAAAACATTTTTATAACAATTGCATGCAGATCTAAACTTTAAGTGATCTGTCCATGAATATTCTGTGGTATTTGTTTAAGATATTTAAAACTAGTGAGGAATACTTCCAAAATTATTTGCTTGTGCCCAACTGCTTCAGAGACTAGAACTGCAACAGCTCTTGTCTCTTTTATTTTTTTCATCATGGACGTGTCTTTCATTCTCCTACTAGGACCTACAGTCAGTACCTTCTACTACACAGAGAGTTCATTACCAGGTAAGATAAGCATTCCTTTTAGTATCAGAACAAAAAGAGACTTAACAATGTGAACTGCATTCTTTACATTTGAACCTAGGTTTTGTTTTTATTAGATACCCATATGTTTGATGAATTCCGATTATAGTTTGCCCTCAAATGTTGGATGTTCATTCCGCTTTCCCTGGGGCAATCCTCTTCCTAGAAAACCTAATGGAATGATTTTAATATTAGCGCAGCATGATCATGCAAGTGGTAGTGCAATAGCAGTGCCTTGCTTGTTGAAGTAAGAGAACGTATCCTGTAGGAAAAGTAACAAAAGAAAAATTGTTTCTCTGTCTTAGAAACGGAACCACAATGTGTTATATTGCATATCTGTAGCACTAAAGTCTATCACTGTGAAAAAAGGTTTGCTACCAGGCCTAACCTCTTAAGAACATTGCATCACACTCCTCTACCTCTGGTTTAACATAGTCCTCAGAGTGTTTTTTTAATATACTTCGGACACAAATTTATCTTTGGCATGTGACAAACAGGTTCTACTTTTAGGTGGCTAGTGTTCAAAATTGATCTTTCTGTACATTTAAAAATTTTTTTGTACAAATTATTCAATACAGGATTTGGCTTTATAGCTGGGAGGATTGTGCAAGAATGCATGTTTCTCTCAGTAAAATATCACACTGCATAATGCTGAAACTGAAAGTAAACTACCTTGGACTACATCTTCTGGCTCCTGAGCTGATCTGGCAGAAGCACAGAGACATGACACAGAGAGTGTGATCAGTTGATGCAGGGCCTAGGATCACAAGATAAGTTAGCAGTGTTGATAACCTTTTCCTAGATTTAACAATGCAAGTCTTGTGCAACAGGAATGAGTTAACTGAGAAAGTACACAGAGAGACAGCTGAGGGGAACCCATCGTGAGGAAATTGTAGATAATTTCTTGGGGCTTAATTATTATCTGAGTGATACATAATTCCAGTGTGTCAAGAAATGCTGTAATGTGCTGAATGCAAGAAGGCAGTATGAGAAAACAGAATTTGGCATGTTTTGTCGGACTTAGTGCCTTCATACCAGTTCATGGTTTGTGTCTCCATTTCCCTGTCCAATTTTAACCTCATAATTTTAACATTCATATTAATCATTGCCCTGGAACTGACTTTTAGAGCAGAGCTAGTGTCTAGTGAATTGGCTAAAAACCCAGCATGTATAATTCTCTTTCACTCATTATAAATTAACCTAGATGGCTGCTGGCTGCTCCATGTGTGGGAAACTGCCTGGGGTAAAATGAAGAACTAAATCTGTGTGCATGGGGAGGGCCAAAAGGGAGTATGAAATGTCAGAATCCAGTCCTGTATTTGACTCTAATCTGCAGTTATATAGATTAATTTCCTAGCCATTTCCTTTAGTGCATATCCGTGTGAAATCCCTCATATGCTAGCAGCTCCTTAATAATGCTACATTCAAAGTTTTGCCTTTGGCACTTGTTTATCTTGGATTCTTTAAACACTGGTTTATTCTCAGTGGGTTATTTCTACAAACTGTCTCGTTAGGTTAATTTGAGGTTTGTTCCATGTTGGTATCCTTGTTGGTATGCTGGTATTAAGGGAAGAGGAAAAAGCAGGAGATAAAGAGCATGAATAAGGTGCTTGAGTTGATGGAACTGTTTTCTGAGCTCACTAATAAGGTGTCATGGGTACTTTTAGATCTCATAAATGCAGTTCTCTTGAGTGATTCCTCTGCAGCTCAGAACAAGGGAAGTCAGCAGAAACAACTTCAGCAAGCCCAGGTGCAAACTACAAAAAATGAATCTAGGGTTGTTTTTTCATTCTGTTTTGTTTCTCTTATGAGTTTAATAGTTATAAAATATCATTCTCCTGGGCCTGAGACTTCCCAAGTTAGTTCTACAGTTGAGCTATAATGGAGTCTTGGAAAGAGCATATCACAACATGCAATTTGTTACTTGAATTTACATTTACCATCACTATCCTGTTTTCATTTTCCCAGCATTATGCACTCTGCTAGATCTGTGAATTTTTACTCATTCTCCTCTTTGTATAATCTGCTTTTTTAATATTCACTGTTACCTTTGGATGTTTTTTTCCTTTTGTCATTTGTATCTCAGTCCTTACCTTTCTGTGAATAATGGGCTAAATACTAAGATATGTAAAGCTTTGTGCATGTAGATACATAGACATTAGCTAATGGATTTCAGAAAGCCCTCGACTCTCCCCCACACACATCTTTTGTGATACATGAGCAGAATTACGCATGCCACAATTCCATAAGCTCATAGCAGAGAAAGACAATAAGTGTGTTCTAAATCTGAGGCTTAAACCACCGAGATATGTCATTTGCTATGCCTGAGCAGAAATAGTTCACTTTATGGGATGTTATGCTGTTATCTTCCTCTCTTCTGTAAAACACATACCTGTGCATGAGAGCAGGGCATGTGAGATCAAGTAAAATCTGCAAGCTGTTTTATTTCTGCCAGGGTGTCTATAACTGCATCAGAATGTATATATTTAGATGAGTTTTCTGGAGCCATCTACGCTTTTCTGTCCTGGATATCCAGAAAGGAAAAGCATTAATACATGGTTACAATCAATCCCAGAAGCAGAAGCTAATGAGATAAATGTTGCAAATGCTGTCATGATACCAAATGAAATATATGGCATTTTAAAGCAGCATCATGTCAGGCACTGACAGGTTAATCATCACCATAGCTGCTTGAAAGCAGCAGATAGAGCACACAGCACTCTGCTGACTGGGAAGCTGGGAGAGCCAAGAATTTGAGCACATCTGTACAACATCAGTGTGACCTCCCTTTTTCTCAGGTGGCTGGAGAGTGTCAGGTACATTTATGTAAATGGAAGAGCAATGTCTGAACATATGTGAGCATTGTTTGCTCTTTAATCAATTTAGATATTGTTTTACCCAGTCAGACTTCTTTCGGCTGCTTTTGAGATTTTTCCCAACATTGAAGAGTGCAAATTGCTTGTTCCCCCTGGTATAACTGACACTTGTCTGGGCAGTCTGGTGAATTGAACAGGTGATGCTCCCATTTTCCGTCCATATATTCTTTATTTTTTTTAACATTTTCTCATACATAGCTACTCAGATAAGACGTATTTTAGAAATATGTCAAATTTGCAAAACAGTAAGATAAATTTCTTAGAAATATCTATTACTTCTAGGTTCTCCTAATGACATAAAACACTACGCAGTAAAAGCAGAGGAAAATACATGGGAAACTGTGAACCTTTGATAACCTGTTTGAATGTTCCAGATGCATTGGGCATGTTTGATAGACCATAAACTTTGATTTTAACTCTGTGTTAGTGTTTCTGCACTTTTCCTCTTATGCACAAAGCAGCCTTGCTTTCCCCCTTCAAACCATGCACATGGTGCTGGCTGCCTCAGGGAATGGTAGGCTTTCTGTCATTTGGAGTCTCTCACTTAGGCTGGGTGCCTTTCTAAAAGGTCTGCTGTAGCTCAGGCTGCAGTGGTGGATTTTCCATGTTATGGTAGACATGGTGGATTCCTAGCTCTATTGTCCCTTTGGCTAAAACCCCACGATTGTTTGAAATCTCATTTTGGAACTCACTCTTTCAGCCAGCTTTTTCTTTCTGGTGTTGGACTTTCCAAACAACTACTTACCTGATAGAGCTATACGATTCTCAACTTGACAATAATTTGTCCTGCATCCTGCTGTCAGGAAAGGTGCTGGACTCCTGTGTGATATTCTGACAAGTTCCAGTGAGATATCTGGTCTGTTTTCACCATTATATGCCCACATTATCAATACACATGCATATATATTAATTACAATCTGTGATTTCCTTGCACAGCAATACTTTTCTCTAAGGTACCTTTTCTCCCCAGTGCTTCTGCATTCTCTTTTCTTGTCTTGTAATCTGGTATGCCAGTATGTAGTCTGAAGAAGTGAAGTTTAATCTTGAGACATTATGTGCCTGAATTTACATCATTTGCAGATGTGTTGATTTTACTGCTTAACATGCAAATAAGGATAGAATCTGGATTTATACAAATTTTTGGTGTGTGCCTGAGATCCATACTGTTGTGTTTGCCCTATGCAAATCTATTTGTGTTCAAACATAGTGTTCAGTGGCTTTAGCAAGCTGGCTGACCATCCACTGGCAGCATGGATCAGAGGCACGATCACCTTCTTCTTTCTGAGATCCCTTTTTTCCTCTGAAGCTCAGTAAGCAGTGAAAAAGCAAGGGGCAGTCTGTTTGAGTCCTTGGTGAGTAGAGGTCAAGAAGAAGGGCTTCAGTCCTCCCCAGTCATTTGTTTTGGTTCCTGAAATAACATCCACTTGCTCACAAGGAGCTTGTCTTTTTAGCCAGAGCAGGAAGATGCTGATGTGGGATGTCTGTTTCCTTGGTCAGCGGTGGTCTACAGGTCTGGGCTGTGTTCTGGATGTAGATAATAACAATTTTTTACCCTGACATGCATTTGGGACGTGCCTGGGTTAATTCAAATTAATTGCTTCTCTGAGCAATTGCTTTGAGTGGCGTATCAGTAGAGGTGGGAAAGCATGCAAAAATACTGAGCTAGAATAAACCAATGAGACAGACACACAAGAAAAAAACATAGTTATTAGCATTCATATATGTGGTTTGATACTCCCATGTATCTTTCTGACCTCTTTCACCTCTCTTGTCCTTACAAATAAGGGAGAAAGATGGTTTTGATGTAAAGCATTTTGGTACTGCTGAGCTGTAGAGAAGGGGACAGCCAAGGATGTGGCTGAAGCTAACTGTGTCACTTTACTGTCTTCAATATTACAGTCTAACTCTGATGTCAGCAAGGAGCAAATCCAGTGTCTTTGGGCTATGTAGGTTTTACACATTGTGCAATGTCAATAGAGCAAAACTAAGAAAAGCAGAGACTAGAAAGTAGTCCTTTTAAGAGAAAAAAAGTGTAGTGTTTTTTGTTTTGTTTTGTTTTTGTTTGTTTGTTTGTTTTTTTAATGTAACTTCCCTGCCCTATCCAGGACCAAGAGAGCTCTTTCCCCAGAGTACTTTCTGTTCAGAGGCTATCTCCTAGATGGTGCTTCCTAGATGGTAAGTGCATCTCCCTGCTCGTGAGCCCAGCATGCTGCCTGCTTCTGGTGTGTGTGTGAAGGATCGGGCATCCCCAAGTATGACCCTCTAGGGGAAATGTACCTCGTTGATACCCTAAGCAGGTAAAAATGGAGCTGGGTGCCCCACTTTCCCCTCTGAAAAGTGAAACAAGCCTTTCATCTAGCAATCAAAATGTCACCCTGAGGAAGAATGTTCTTCTAAGGGTTGTTAGAGGTTTGGTTTATTATGCTACAATGAGCAGCACTTACTGCATGGCAGTACCTGGACACAGAGTGCAGCTGCTTGTGGCAACATGCTGCTGCTGAGGTCATGCTCTTCACTCTGGTTTCTCTTTAAGTACTCTAATGTTTAAATACCATGGTGTTTAGGTGATGGAAACTTTTCTCCCATTCCCTGTAAGACTGCACTTCATGTAACTCCCTGGAGAGCTGTACTTGTATTTGACCCAGAGTTTGTCAAAGCAGATGGCTTGTCTGGGCTTTACGTCAGGCTCCAGAGCACTGGAATTAGCAGCTAAAATGGATGGCATCTGCTTTTCCAAAAGCTTCAGTATGTGGGGACTGACATTTTTAGTGTTCTAAACAAAAACAATTTCTCCTTGGCAATTTCTAATCAATCTTTCTTGTATCTCATGAGGGGAATTGATAAAAACCATATTGAGAATCCGGTTGGTGTCTGGAGAAAGCTGTCTGGATAGATGCATTCAGTTTTTGTCTCTAGGGATTTGATACTGCCTTGCAGTGCCAAAACCTACAATGCGACATCACTGTGCTCTTGTGTCAAAACTGCAGAATGAATGAATCTAATTTCACTGCCCAAACTAAATGTAAAGTAGGAGCAAAAAAAAAAATCACATCTGATGAAGCACATTGTAGGTGATAAAATACTTCTGGGTTTAGCAATACAAATTGTTTGGCAGTGACAAATTTCATATTAGATGCTTTATTTAATGAATTTCCCCAATTTTGTGTTGTTTTTCATGAGTAGCATAAATTTTCTTTGAGCATTTTGGTACTTCAGGTTGAATATCTGTGGCAATGCATTTGATTTACAAAGAGCTCTCCAGCATGTCATTGTTCTTTAACTTCAAAATTCAAATTAATCCTATTAGACCCATCAATTATATGCTTGCTAGACATTCATTAGAACAATGCAGCTTTTTCTGTCACATATTTTAATGCAGTCAATTCTTCTTACAAGCCTGAAATCCATTTTTTGCATTTTAAAATATTTATTTCAAGTTAATAGTATCAGTGTTTTGTTAAGCCTCACCTTTAAATTCACTGTTTAATGGGATAGGAATATGAACATAATGGATGCATCAGATTATGTTCTTGTGAAACCACAGTGACTTCACTGGTACAGGGGTTATCTTACATGGTAGTGATGCTAGCTCACCCCATCTTACCCATGCTGTTCTGCTCAGACCATTTTCTTCACTTCAGCTCTGTTTTTTTTCTGTCTTGCAGCAACTTCTGCTGATCGTTTTTACCGCATTGACAGATCTCAGGTAAATCTTTACTCCCTTACTGTTTCTATACATTTTTTTAAAGCTCTGCCAAATATCCTTTACAATTAATTATCTGCCATCCCTCCTGTGTATTCTAAAATGCTAGTGACTTCTCATGAGAAACAGAGACACAATTGAGCCTTTTTTTAGTTGATGTAATTCACAGTTTTACTTCAATTTCACTGAAGTTTTGCATCTACTGATCATCTGCCCTACAGTTTGGTACCAATCTGACAAGCAGATCAGAATTTCCTACATTTGTCATCCTCATCAAGTCTTACTGAAGGTGTCACTGTGGCACTGAAGTATTTGAGTTTATCTTTTCACTGATGTTTTTAGTCACTAGAGGTCTTGACCTTTGTGTGTGTGGCATAGAATAGCTATGAAAATAAAAGCAATGTTTCAAGTTAAGAATTATGAACAGAGCTGTATCAAATATTCCCAGGGAACCCCAAAATAGGATGTAACTCCATTGGATTCAAACCTGTGCTATAAATCTGACAATATGAATATACTTTCTAAAAGACAATTTGAAATTTTTACAGAGCTTTTAGTCTATCTGATTTGTAGCCAGAACAGGCCAAGTAGCGGCTCAGCATTCAGTGCAAACTGTTGATTTTACGCAGTGGTCATTTGTACCTCATCCTGCTGAGAATGATGTAAGCTGTTTCTGATTGTAGGGACATATGAATCTTTTCCTAGCAAAAGCAGCTGGCAGTTTAGTTTAAGCAGAAGGAGCTGTGGCTTGAGTTCAGAGGTTACAGTTTTGGTGTCTGCCTGTAGTCACCATGGGGCTTCTTTACACACAGTCGTATAATCACTTTGATGAAGTTGTATTTTAATGTTTGGAATGAAAGGGAGAAGATGCTGCTGCTACTTGTTAAACGAGGCAGGGTCACTCTGTCTGGTTTAGGTTTATTCTGCATTTCTTTAATACTTGACTGTACAAATGGTCACCTTTCCCTCCTGCTCCATTGTCCTGTGGAGGAAAAAAATCAATACTATGTGATGGCTTGAAAGACAATGAGTCTTCTGTGTCAGTGACAAAACAGAGGGACTGAGAAAGAGAGCCTTGGTAATGGAGCTGTTAAACTGGGATTTACAAGCAGTGGATGTCTGTGAGAGTTCCCTCAAGCAACTGGAAATTCTGCCAGCCATCAGTGGATGTTGGACCTAGTTTCAATATTCAAACCTTGGCTTTTTGGGAAGACTTCCAGTTTTCGGCTAAATGACAGACTCACTGAGTACCATGCTTTCTAACTGTTGCTGTGAGTGTGAAACTTGCTGAATGGGAATCTTGTTTGGCTTGAAATCAATGAAGTATCTCCTGGTTACTTCAGAGGCATTGGTTTTAGTGTGTGTATATGTGTGTGCACTTAAATACACAGACAGAATTGCATGAGCACTCTTCAGAGCCTTGCACCCAGTTTTCCTATAGCCATCTGGGTGCTCTGAGAGATGATGCTGCAGGTTCATTATACATTCCTTGTCTTGCTTCAACAGGAACATTTGCACTTTGTGACAGAAATTTCGCAGGACGAGATTTTTATTCTGGACCCAGAGCTGGTAATATCACAGCAGGTGGGGACACCTCCCGGAATGCCTGATCTGGTAGTGGAGCAGGCCTCTGGGTGAGTGGTGCTGGGATATGTCCTTCTGAAAGTCTATTACAGTTCAGCATTTTAGTTCTGATCCTCTTTTCTGAAGGACTGGGGGGCTGTGGGAGGGCAGATTTTAGGTGGGGTGCTTGGAACAAGATCAGATGCAGCTATGATAGTGATAGAAGGACAGTGCAACGACATCTGCTCCACTGATGGACTTGAGAACCTTTTGACACTCCTGACACTCCATATAGTATGTGTTCCACTGTAAATCTGTATTGAGTTACAGACCCCTTCTCTGCATGGTCAAGGCTCTGATAACAGTGTATGAGGCTGTGAGGACCCTTGTGCCTAAGAATAATGGTGAAGTGTCTCTGTTTCTTCTCATACTCTGGGCACACCATAAATGCTCTTATTCATCTTTAGGAGCAGTCGTGTACTTTTAGTGAATGAAGTTAATTTAACTTGTTTTGGGATGAATAATGCTGGGAGCCAGTAACCATAAGAAAGCTTCAAAGTAGAGCACGTAAAGTAATTTCTGAGGGGTGAATGCTTTCTTTTCCTTCTTCCCTCCTTAGAATATCAGATCGGTGGAATCCTGCAGTTCGAAAGAGGATGCTGAGTGACAGTGGCCTGGGCAAGATTTCCCCACACTACGAGGTACCTGACAAACAAAAGGACGCCAGCCAGACACATATGCTGCAGTAAGAGCCCTCTGCTTTTCTCTGCTTGATGATGCCCTGTCACTATCACCACAGACAACTCCTAGTGGCTCCTCTAAGCTTAGTGAATTGTGCTGAAATTGCAGAAGTCCTTTTGATTCTTCTCTTTTGTTCCTGTCTTAGGTTCCTCTTTCTTCATTATTAAATGTTCTCACCTTTTTTTTTTTTTTCTGTCTCTGCCATTCTGTATTCCAAATAAACCTAGATTTAAATTTCTAAAAGTAAATATATTATATTGAATATAATAATAATAATAAGCTAAGAGAACCTTCATTGCAACTGGTTATGAGAAAGACCAGAGCACTCACCCTCAAGTTAGCTCTGCTGCAGTGTCACAATGCAGAAACCTCTGCAATTGCCACTTACTTTAAGGTCGTAGGCAATAGTTTTCATATAATCACATATAATAATAATTTTCATATAATTGAACAAGAGATACCATTGTTAGGGTAGGATGACTAAAGAGTGGTTTTGTTGGTCATAATTCCCCCCATGAGATTTTTACCACCACAGTCCTGTTTGTTGTGTTCAGGTTTGTGAGAGCATCTCTTAATCTTGCTAGTTTTAGAAGTGGTTCTCAGTTTTTTTGATGGTTTCATTTAGATTTTCAAAACCAACAGTGGATCCCTAACTGCTGCCTAGGTTTAGTTGGGAGGCACCTGTCTGAACTCTCTTGCTGGCTTTGAAAAATTCTAGTGTTTTGGGGTTATTTTTGCCCCCAAGTACATAATGTATAATAGTTTGCATCACTTCTTTTTGTTTTTAGTTCTACTGTATCTGGATCCCTATGGACGGGTTTTGAAACAGCACAGAATGAACTAGAAATAGTGACCACTTGGTCCTTGTTTCACCTTGTCTTTCTGTCTCACATGTATGTGGAAGGAGGCTGCAAGGGTCCTGCAAGGTACTGCTCCAGGGAAGATGCAGTGTGGATGGATGCTGTGTAGCTTCACCACTGCAAACTGTAAATTTTTCAGCAGATTGGAAACTGCTTACAAGAGAAAGAGGTGTCATGGAAAGAATGGGTGACCCAGGTAGCACTACCAGGAATCACTCACTCAGTTTTCTCCCAATATCCTGAGGGATTCTGGATCAGTTCTTGGTTTTGTGCTCTTTACAGTGCAAAGGAACTCTGGTTCCTTTTTCTAAAGACCGGAATAGCAGAGCCTGAAATTTGGAGCTAGCAGAGCTGGGAGAAAAATGATGCTTAGAGACTTTAGGCACTGTGGAGAGATGGTGACAATGTGTGGATTAACTCCTAATTGATAAGAGGAATGATTTTGTTTACATCAGTGTGACTGGAAAATGTTTGCTTAGCTGGAACAATTAAGTTTATCTGGTAGATTTATTAATTACAAGCAAAGTCGGTAACAGTGCCCAGAGTAAAGTGTACCTGTCACTGTCTCCTCTAAGGAATTGTTTTCTCTATAGCTTCTCTAAATGTTAATTATTTTGCCCAAAAAATTTTTATGGAAAAATTCAGTCTTTGACTAATTCTTTCTCTTGTAGTTAAAAAGTTAGCAGAAAAGTTATTTCTTTCTGAAGACACGGTTTGTGGGAAATGTGCTGCTTTAAATGACCTTCTTTAAACTCAATAAATCCAGTAGTTGTTTCCTTATATATTTTAGAAGTTTTGAAGAGAGATGAAGTTTTGGAGGCTTGACACTTAATAAAGGGTCACCAGGATATAAAGAAGTTGCCTTTTTGCTGTCTTGCACAAAGCACCCCTGAGTTTGCCCCAGTGTTGAGATTGTTCATGCACTTTGGAGACACCACAGAAACAAGAGCTTCACTTTCAGAATTTTCTGTCTGCATGTGCTCACAAAAGAATTATACCCCTCCGTGCTTAATCCCAGTTACAGGGCTGCCCAGCTGGGCTGAGGAAAGGGGACACTGCTGCTCCAGTATCTGGGAGAAAAGGGATGCAGCAGTCATGGTCAAATGGAGATGGGTCAGGAAAAGTGTATGGAATAACAGGGAAAAGAAATTCCAAGAGCTGAATGAGTAGAAGCAAGAAGAGAATGTGTGCAGGACCTCGGGGAACAGGGCTAGGGGATAGGAGCTGACAAGGGAGCACAAGGGCCATACAGGTATCTGGGACATCCGAATGGGAGTGATGAACAATAGGACATGGGGTGCAGATAGGTAAGAGATGAGTGAGACGGGTTAAGGGTATGGGGGAAGGGTCTGTGTCTGTTCTTCTGCAGATTCTGGAGTTTGGGGCTGATGCAGATTATTCATTATAACTGTGGGCAAGCTCTGAAGTCTGTTTAGGCACTGCCTCATTTAGTGCCAAGCTGTAAGGTGTGTAGTAAATGAAGCATGTGATTGCAGTGGAGAAAGCAATGTATTATTACAGTTGAGGCAGCTGAATGTTGCTCTGGAGGACTGGCTTCTCCTCTCAATTTCCCTCACAGATTTTCTGCATAATGCAGATTTACAACAAACTTTTCACAAATGGCCAGTAATAACAGGCTCCTTATTCTGTGCATGTACACTGTGAAGTAGGCTGGGTTTCCGAGAGCCATTATAAGGAGACTTTAAAAGAGGGTGATGGGCTGGAAACTGAAAAATAGGCTTTCTGTGTGCCTCAGGTTGTATTATTAAAATTAATGGAAAGTCTGGGTCTTCCTTCCTTCTGACTCTAATTTTTCTATGTGCAGAATACAGATAATATTGCTACCTCACTTTAAAGGAGCACAGTGAGTGAAAATTTCACAGTTATGAGACACTTGGATTCTATGTGGAGACTCTGTCAGAGGTGCTTAGAAAAAAAATGAATCATTTTACATGTTGTGCACAGTTTTGGTAGTGTGGAATAATTAAATGTTGAGGCAGGGCAATGTATATAGAAAATACAAAAGGATATCAACCAGGTCTCTACTTAAGCACTGAAGCAAGAGCTCAGCAGAAGAAAGTAGCGGGTGGCAATGTGATTAAAAGATGTCAAAACCTTTGAGTGCAACAGGGCTAGAGTATGATGCTCAAATGACATGTGCTTTGGTATTTTCAGGCTTCTGGGTGCTTCGATTTGCAGCCTAAAATATCTAACCTGGAACTTTAACAAAGAACTTAGAAAGCACCATTTTACATTTTGGCAGCTGAAGTAGCCTGCAGGTTCTTTAGGGAGGTTTGTCCTTTCAGAAATTTTTTTTTTCAAATAAAATGAGCAGGAAGGATTTCAGCAAAATTACCAAAAATAATATGGCAGAGCACAGTAGGGGACAATTGCTTCTGCACATGGGCTTCTCTTGGATCATTTCACTGTCATCAGTGCCCAGTGTTTTACATCTAGTCTGAAATACTGTACAACACTTCCAACACAAAATGAAATGCCCTCTAGCCTGTCACTAGGGCAAGTGACAGGGGACTTACTGTAAGAGAAAGTATGATTGGTTGATCCACTGGGGCTGTTTTCTCAGTGGTCATTTTTCTCCCAAACAAGGGCTGGAATGACCCTCCCCAGATGTCATCTGTCAGGGGCAGATCAGAGCACAGCTGGCTATTGTGTGGCTGCAGGCTGCTTTTAGTGTCTCTGGCATGTATATACATATGTATATATATATATATATATATATAAAACCTATTTAAGATGAAATACTTACTTTTGACAAATGAGGAGTGTTGCTAAAAAGACAAAGTATGCAAATAGACACACCCCTTAAATAAATTCAATCAGTGAAAGCAGAGAAGAAAATAAGTGATCTAAAAAAAACCTTTGTGATGTATGATGTTGCTTTTGATCACAAGCTATTGGGCAAAAGAGTAACTAGAATGTAATGGCTTTCAGGCAGGGTTCTTCCTGAGAGAAAATTATTTATGCTGTTGTTTTTTTAATTGCAAGCTTTGTGTTTCTTAATTTACAGGGGGCTTTTGATTAATGATATTTCCTGTTTTACTCCCTTTCTGATGGCTTTTTAATGTGTGATCTATGTGTGGAGTGGGCTGGTGTGAAACAGTGTCTTGAAGCAGTAACCAGAACTGGGGCAGATAATAGCTAGGAAAATCAAGTTAGTGTGAACAAAGTATAAAAAAAGAAAAGAAAACAAAACAAAACACAACAACAATCAAAAAAATGGACAACAATTACTAAGACTACTGGTGTTTGATCACAAAAAAAGCTAAGTATTTTAGGCTGGCTGCTGAAACATATAATTGGATTCTTCCTTTAAGCTATGATCAAGTGGTGTAATGAGATGGCAATGACCATTCCCTCACAGCCTGCTGTAGGTGTTTGCTGTTGGCCATATGTTTCTCATCCTAGTTATGTGTTCATCACCGTGTTATGTGATGACAGCTGGAAAGTTAAGTAAAATAAAAACCACAACAGCATACAGAGATGAAAAGGTGACTGTACCTTGGTAGAAGTTTAACCTATGTCTTTTAATTGAAGTAATTAATTTTGCCATTGCTCGGGGCAGTAACAAGCACTCTTATAGCATCTGTCCAGCTGTAATGATACGTGTAACTGCATTATCTGAATTCAGTGCATGGCTCATGAAAGGTGGGCAAAGGTTGGCCAGAATGCCATCTGGTTCTGTCAGGGAGAGGAAGAAGAAATGCCTGTAGGGGCTGGAGGGTGACTATAGCCCTTTATGCTAAATATACATTCAGACACTGCTTTGTGAGGCAGCAATAACTGAGTTCTTGAGAGGGAAGAAAAAAGGCTGAAAGTGGAGTGTTTTAACTCAGCAACAAGAATCAGATCATTGCCCAGGAAATCAGTGTGACAGTACAGATGTTACAAGGTGGCTTAGGGATTTTTTTATAAGAGAAAACTTTGTGTGTTACAAGTTGAGGATGAGAAGAACATCAGGGATGCAAGTTTGCATGTGGAAAGCAGAAAGAATGTTCATCTAGTGGAATCTAAGAAAATTTATATTTTCTTAGTGATTAGGATTTGAACACATTCTAGGCAGAAGCTGCCTCGTGACTGAACTTTTAAAACTTCAGAGGTTAGTGAAGACTTGAAATATTCAAGTGTTCCCTCAAAACTCTTGCTCAGCTCTTAAATAGGAAAAGCCTTGTTGTGCTTACATAACAAAACTGAGTTAGTTATCTGGTTCAGGTTTATTTCTAGTTCAGTTTATAAGGTGAAGCCATATGAATGAAGTGTGCATGTTTTAACTAGCTGTTTGTACACCTGTAAAAATTACTTTCCATTGTTTAAAATCCCAGATGAGGCTCTATGATTACTGATTGCTTTCAAACAAATGTCATTTGAGTGAAGGCAAACATCACCATCTCACCTTCACTTCTTGGATAGTCCTTATAATAGAATGAGAACATAACAAAATGAAGTGTCTCTTTATGATCTATTCTCCCTTTTCTTTCACTTCTGGTTCCTTAGATGCTTTTACAAATAGACTGTGAGATGCCACTCTCACTACCTCAAAGTGGTGCATAAGAAGTTTTGTCTAAAGCAGCCCTCTAATTCTCTCTAGGGAAGTAATACTAAAAAGGAGGGGGTGTTTCCTTTCCGTCAAAGGAAAGATGTGGACTCAAATAAGTGGAAAAGTGATGTAAAGAGAAGTGAGAATGGTTTGGGGGGAAGATAAATGTGGGGATAACAGGAATAGTAATTTGAACAAGGAAAACAAAAAAACAAAACAAAAAAAAACCGTAACAAATGGATATGACATTTTTTTGAGGGAAAACAAGTTCCCTGAGTGAGACCGAGTAGAAAAAAGTGATGCATCTCAGTCTGGAGGTCTGGTCTTACATTCAATATTGCCTGGGTATAGTTCTTACTATTGTTAATGTGATGCATTCACATTACTTAAAATCTGTTGCACATTCCAGATAGAGGCTACAACTTACCCATCATTATGCAATCTTTTCTTAAGTTTGCTGCTGCAAACTTTCCCCTATTTCTGTTAGACTTTCTTGACAAAGGCAACACCTGTTTATTTATTTTACAGTCTAGTGCTCAGGTGCAGAAAATAATGAATTCCGTGTATTTTATGCTCCTGTTGTGCATACTAAGTCTCCCCATGTACCTGGATGTGTACTTAGCTGCCAGGATTGTTTTGGGAGATTTTCAGTGCGACAAAGGGAATAATTGTTGGTTTCCTTTGGAATTCTACCTTGAAGATATCTGTCTGTGGTATTTTGAAAGGATGTATTTCTGCCCTTTCTCATTCCCTTAGAACTTACAATGTAACAATGAAAAGCTAGCAGAATTTTGGCATTGCTTGGAAAATTTATCTTGAAGTTTCATTTCTTGCCATCCTGTTAAAAAAAAAAAAAAAAAGCCTAACAAACAATAGGGAGGATCTCAAAAATGGTGGACTTTGGCTGGCAAAAGGGGAGGTATTTTCTCAGTGAGATTATTCTCTGAGATTGCTATGCTTTTGAAATCAACCCTTCCAGAAATAGTTTGAATCTCTTATTTTCTCTTTATAGTCTGTTCAGTTCAGAACTACTCAAAAATAGGACAGTTATTTGGTGGTACAATCACTGAATACGAGAACAAGCTGCAAACCATATCACGGCAGACTGAAAAACTTCTCAGTGAAATTCATACTCTTTCCATATTGTCAGCAAAGAAAAATCTTGCTTAGTGCCTTCTGTTGCTTTGCAGCCTGTGGGATTTCAAAATTTTTTTTTAAGAACAGCTACTGCTGCTGGTGTCTGTTACTATTTGGAACCTACTCGAATGTCCAGCTTTTCCAATTTTTTTAGAAGTCCCTGCTATGCCACGGCTTTACAGTGATTGCACCCACCAGACCTGAAGGACCTTTGCAAACAGTTAAAATCAGATGGGAAACTGACATGAACTTCCAGCAACTTCTAATGTTGCCTTTAGGTGATTGAATACATGGAAAACCTTGTTTAATCACCTCTTCTGCTGTTTAAGTATCAGAGTTTTCATGTCGCTACTGCCAAAGTATGGCCTTATCTACAGAGAAATGGGGTATAGAAAAATAATATTCTTTGCATATAAAAATGTCTATAAAAATATAGTATTTAGTACTTGTACATAATCATTCTGGCAACCTCTTTCCCAGTAATACTGAACTCTAAGGCACAGTCTTTTGCTTCTGCTCTTGTTAACCATAATTGGAAAAGGAAGAAATCAGAATTTGGTTAAGATTTACATGTGTATCACTGTATTTGTATATGTGAGTGGAATGCAAGCAGTGTATTTTCTTGCAAAATTAAGTCTCCAGACTTTGCTGTTGAGGTCCTGAACTGTTAAGATGCTTAAGAACAGTTAAACAGGCCCATTTGATGCGCTAGGGTTTTTTTAATGCCCCTTTAATATGTGGCAGATGTAGAGTACCTCCTGTACTGCATCCTGTAGGATGTTTAGGGTGTGGGTTTTTTCTCATCAGTACTTATTACAAAAACATTTTATTATGCGGAATGTAGCTCCCTGGAGTGAATTGGGTGAGATTTTAGCTTCTTTTTTTCCCACCCACCTGCCTCTGAGCCCTCAGAATGAGCGTTCCTAATGAGTTTTGTAGCATCTCAACACCTGATGAACGCTGAGGAAATTCATCCTGCTGACAAATTATTTTGGCAGACAGTGACATGCAAAACACTCCCACACACCATGAGACTACAAATTGGCTTCTCTAGAGAGATCTAGCTTCTTGACTGGCATCTTGTTTTCTAAAAGGGAAATGCAAGCAGTTCAACTCTCCTCTTTCTCCTTGGGGTGGTTTCAAGCAACAGGATATATGTGTTTGACAAAGGGACCTTCGTACCTGAATGTTGAAAAAGTCAGCTACTACTTTGCTTAATAATGCTTTCTGGACAGTTCCAGTAGATAAGGGGGTGACAAAGTGGAATGTAAGTTTTTTGTTGGAATATTATATAGGGCAAAATTGATGTTGACAGGGTACAGATAGCTGGATGCTTTGGTTTTCTTTAAGTGGTTTACTGTAACAGCTATAAATCTGCTTTCCACTTTCTGGCTGATAGCTAAGACTGAAGCAGTAGAGTTCTTAGAGTTCTTTCTTTTCCCTCATTTCTTCTTGCAACTCTTTCTTTATCCTTTTTTTCCCCATTGCTTCCATCCTTGCTTGCTTACTCTAGCTCATGGATTGAGAAACAGAGTCTGCTCTGAGAAGCAAAGCAGCTCTCCAGCAATGAAGTGAAGACAGGGGAGCACAGCAAGACAGGCATTTCTTGCACTCTTGTTTGCTGTTTGGCTGAGCAGAAGAAAAGGACATTTGATGATTTGATCTTTAGGGCCTGTTCCTTTCCTGCAAGAGTTAAGCATGTGGTAATGTGTCTGGCAAGAGATGGGTAGAGGAGAGAATGGCACCAATGATGTCACTACAAAATGCAAATATCCCTCTCTTTAGCTTTATAGGGTAAAAACAGCAGACCTCTGGCCCCCAGTGACATCAAGGCACTGGAAGAAGTTCTGGGTTTACTGGGATGATATAGGATGACTGACAGGAAGAAAGAGTGTATTCTTCTGGACTTGCTTTGAATAATGTTACAAGTATGTGGTGAATATCATCCCACAGAGCAGACTTCCAGTCCAATAAAATCTGGGGGAAAAAAATGAACCTTCTAGTTTTAGATAATATGTATGTTCGCATTTGTGTGTACTTGTTACTTATTTGTCAGTGTTGAAATAAGAAAAAACCCACAAAACCAAACCAAAACTACCCCAGTCCTAGTTTTCTGAGCATTGCACAGGACTAGCAAGCCTGTGTCCATGTGCTCTGTGTCCCTGCCATACGGAGCTGCCATCTGCTCGGAGAGGAGACTGGTTCTTAATGTGCTCTCACTCAGTACCAAGCTGTTTTATCCATATCAAAACTAATAAGCTTCAGGACACAGATGCAAAACACAGTCCTGTACATATGTAACACACACGTTGGAATACCTAATGTGTCCAAGATTTCACACTAGGACATCTCATATATGCATTCAGGCTGTACTTCTGATACCCTGTTCATATTCCTAAGTTCTGGTTTAACAGGACTGCAAAGAGAATAGGAATGTAGTTTGGTTAAATAGTTGCTCTAGACTATCACACAGGAGTACTACTTTGCTGAGTTGGCAGTATTAAACTCCAAAATTCAAACCTTTGCTAATGTTCACAAATTCTTCAGGTATCTGTGTATTCAGATCTCAACTGTGGCTGGAAACTGAAAAGTGTTAAAATATCACCCAGCAAAAAAGCTAAACACAAAGCATAGTATGTGAAAATAGGTCATGTTTTGTGGTTTGCAATTCAGTATTTTAGACCCAGAAAGTTCAGAGTGCTTGGTTGATGCTGGGAGCAACATTTTGTCATGAGCCTTCACTTGATTCATTGAATGAAAAAAGGTTTTTCACAAGGGCTGCTTGAAACATATTTTGGTGAGCTGGTTTGCTTGGTGGAGGTGTGCATGAAAGAGGTTTATTTCTTCTGGAAAATGCTGCTTGAAAGAGAAAACAGCTATGAATGTGGGCTAGGTCTAATATGCTTGGGTTGGGGAGAGACTCTGGTTCATTTGGGAACTGTTGGGTGCACAGGGAGCACATTCCCCAAGGTTGTGTCTTGGGATGATTGCTCTGCAGGGACCTTCCCTCGTGATTCCATGTCTGGGCTGCCTGTCCCAGTCCCCTGGCTGTGGGCTTGTCTTAAAACACCTGCCACAGGATTCTTGGGGTAAGAAACTTCTGAGGGCTTAACAGCCTTCGAATAGGGAGGGAAGAAAGTTGTCCCTGCTTGTGTGCTGCTCCTTAGCACTGGGAAACCAGCACTAAAGCCCCAGCTTTGTCTTGGCAGCTGGGACTGAGCGAGTGTTTAGCGGTGCTGGCACAGAGGTGGTTGCAAGGGAGGGAAATAGATGAGGAGCAGTGGGGCTGTAACACGTAGCCTTGCTGAGAGGTTCCTGGCAGTGTTGATGCCCATGGGCAAGCAGGGACAGATGGACCTGGCTAAATGATGCCAAGAGCTGAAATCAGAGAGTCAAAGGTGGCGTGGAGCCAGTGTAACCCTGACTCTTAGATTCTTGTTTCTGTGCCAGGCTTATAAAAGTGCAGCACAAAACCATATCTGAAGCTCCTATTACAAGTTTTATTCTCCATTAATTACTCAATAGTGGAAGTGTAAAGGGATCAGCAAGTTTTTTGTTTTTTTTTTTTAAGATGGCAAGCAACTGAGGGTTGCTTAGTGCTCAACAGTTGCGAATTTATGAACGTAATTGCAAGAATTTCTTTCTGAGGGATTCATGTGTTTAAAGTTCTCCCAAAGTCTCTAAAGGCTGTTTATTAGAAGTGACTGCTTTGCTTTCTGGTAGCAAACACAGCACTTAGGGTAGCTTCTAGAATATTTAGAAACCCAAACTAGCCGAAGATCATTTGGGTGGCATCTCAAGATACCATGCAACTGATGTGCTGCTTCCTCATCTATCCTGTGCACTGAGTGGGGATGTGTTTTCTGATTCAGAATATACCTGATCATCTTGCAGTATGGCTGTCATGGCTTTGTGGTTTCCAAAATCATTCTTTTCTCTGTGTTAAATAAGATAAAGTCATAGCAAAATGCCCTGTGGGTTAATGTTTTCCTGGAAAAAGTAAAATAGCACAGATCTGCTTTTGAGAGGTCAGATGATTTTTTACTTAACTGGACTTTACATTTTTTATTTTTTATTATTTTCATGTAGAATAATTTTTAGGAAGTGCGTATGCCTAGCTCTTCAGTTCCTTTTCCAGGTCTTCTTAATAAAAAGCTGTTTCAAATAGCATCCACTCCCTTGACATCCAGTGTGTTTCTCCAGTGTATTACATGGTGTCACTAGATCTCACTTTATTTCTTTTAGGGCTAAGGCCACATCAGCTACTGCCTTTCTTTTTCCTTTTGACCCCCAAATTCATCAAGCTCTTGGCATATCAGTGGGGATTTTTAAGATTTAATCTGTGATTTAATTCAAATATGGAAATGAAAAAACAACATTTCAAAGAAGCTTGAACTAGGCCCTCTTCAAAATAAATGTCTTACATTCCTCTGAGATACTTTGGTGTCATGTGGTGATAGGAGAAGGAGAGGCCAAATATTTTTAAAAAACAACCAAACAAAACAACAAACAACCCTACAGTGATCCTCCTGGTCATTTGGAAATACCTTTTTTTTTTTAGTAAATAACAAAAACCATTTGTCTTTGGTCATGTTTTGACCTTGATTCCAAAGTGTTATAGCATTTCTATATCTTTTTTTCTTTTTAAATCAAGGTTAAGCATATTTAGGTTTACTGATTTTCCAATACAATCTTTTACTCAGTTGTGAAGCAGCAATTCCCAGGCAACTCCTCTGGGTGTCAGTACAACTTCAGCTATAGCTCCACTGCAGTGCTCCAAGCCTTCTTTCAAAGCATTCTACAGTGGACAGAGAAATGCCAGGAGACAGAAAGTTAGACAGTAATGAAAAAGATTTGGATCAATATTAACAGGCTCAGACATGCCTGATATACCACAAGGAAGACATCTGGGCTGCCCTTGTTTTCCTAAGAAGCACCAAACTACATCACTGTATGTTGGACTCCTTGTGGACAGCCTAAGGCAATGGTTTATGTGCAGGTAGAGACTGAGGCTGCCAAAGGAAGTTCCAGAGACACTAGAAAAAGTACTGATATTTGCCTTTAGCAGAATTGGAAAAAAACCAGATTCTCGGGATTGTTGTTAAAGATTAACAGGCATGTCCAAAAAGATTTGTGCAAAATAACAAATAAGTTACATGGAATTTTTTAGTCAGCATTTTCCCACAAGTGTGAGACAGTATGGCCACTGTCTGTGAGAAATATTTGAGAGGAAAGAATGAAAGAAAAGATGGGATAGTAAAACAAGAAAACTTTGTAGAAAGACTAATAGAATTGCAGAAAAATTTAGGTTGGGAAGAACATTCGAATTTCATCTAATACAAACCCTTGTTCAGAATAGGTCCAGTCAGATGAAGTTTTTCAAGGCCCCTTCCACATGAGTTTTGAATATCTGCAAAACTGGAGATTCAAAAATCTCTCTGCACAGCCTGTTCCTCTCTACGTGGTGAGATAGTTTTTCCAAATATCCAATCTGGATTTCCTATGTCTCAACTACTGACTTTTGCTTCTCCTCTTCAAGGTAATTCTGGTTCTGTCATCTTTATAACTTTCCATTAGGTAGCTGAAGACAGCAATAAGATATTCCCTGAGTCTTCTCTTCTCACTTAACTAACCCAAGTCTTTCAGCTGTTCCTCATGTCTCTCTTCATACGCCCTTCCCATCTCTGCAGCCTTTTGTGGAGCTCTATCCTCAGTTTGTCAATGTCTATCTTGTTCTCACAAGTCTCACAAGAACTGAGTAGAGGGTAAAATAAGCCAACACTTCCATCTGTCTTGTGGCTGTGCCCTTGCAAATACAGCCCAAGATACCATTGGTCTTTGTTGTTGCAAGGATGCCTGCTGACTGATGTTCAGCTTGTATTTCACTGCCACCCTACCTCCTTGTCTGTAAGGCAATTTTCCAGCAGTTAGGTACCCAACCTGTCTTGTTGCATGGCTTTACTCCTCCTGAGGTGCAGGACTTTGTGTTTGCCTTTGTTGAACTTGCTAGGTTGCTGCTAGTCCACTTCTCCAGCCTGTCAAGGTCAGTCTAAACTGAGCCTGTATAGGGTCAGTGTGGGAGTGTGGGGAACCTCTTGGTAATTCTTAGGCTTTTTTTTTAGTTTTTTTTTTTTTAGCAGAGTGATGATGCCTAGACTAAACATTATCTATAGCTCTTACTGGGCTCCTTCAAACAGGAGAGATGCTGAGGGACCAGGAAAGCAAGAAGATCTGCTTTTCTATCAGTAAAATATGAGGCACTATCTGCAGCTGGGGCTGCAAGGTACTCCCAGTCCCAAAAGGTATTGATACAGATTGCTGAATATGGGTGTTTTCTCACATTTGTTTTAATAATATTTTATGTGCTAAAAATTTTTGTCTATTACAACCAAAGAATATGTGTATAAATCCCAATGGGAATGCCAATTTTGATTCTGAAGAGAATTACATGCAAAATCAGAAGGAATATGAGAATAGTTTTAACCTGAAAGCTCTTTGTGTCCTTTTGTTACAAACGGCTATTGTCAGACTGAATTAGAAAGTTTGCAGAAATATGTTGCTTAAGCAGGAAAAACGGGAAATGCTCATAAAACCCAGCAGAATTGCTGCACAGATTGTTATTTGGCCTTTAAATTGTAAATGACTGGCTTTAAATAGGCCTGGTGCAGATGGTTTCTGCTACAGGTTTATTGATTAAAATAGCTGCTTTACATCAGCTCTAGGTTTTTTCTCCAGAGGCTTTTGTCTTCATAAATAATGTACCCATTTGCTGAAATTTTGTTAGAACTCATCTGCTATATACTGGCTATATTTCTCTGGGTCCCTAAGCCTCAGCTGACTAGGCTTGAAATTGTGACAGTCCCTGCCCTTCCTTCTTTATAGATGAATATTCCCTCTTCCACCCTTCCAGTGCTGAATAAATCTAGTGCTTGCACATTGGAGGCAGCTTGCACTTGGAAACAGCTGTGTTTGGCTCTTTGGGGGAGGCTTGTATGATCCTGAAGGCTTCCTAGGCTATCCTGGGGATTGATTTTTGCCAGAAATTGATCCAAAGCCTTATAAGAGTGAGTGGAAAAAATTCCAGTGATCTTTGGATCCGGCATTACCTCTGAGGCACAGTGCTGTTTTAGGTAGGCATGTCTCATGCCTTCAGTACCATAAGTCTTCCAATTTGCAGGAAGTATCTTGTGAATGTATGATTAGGAGCTTTTCACATTATTATTTACGCATTTATAAATATGTGTACCTCATTTCCTGGAAGATCCTTGTGCATTTGGTGTTAAGCACAAAAGGTATTGCTTTGCTTGCTTTAGGGAGTGCTGGAACAGCCAATGTGCACCTTCCCCTTGTAGACTGAGGTTTGCAGGTGTTGTTATTTCTTTTGAGTAGAGCTTGCCCCTCTGCAACAGGAGGAGAACACTACTACAAGACCTATAGCAAAAGAAGGGGTGCATACTGTGTGGAAAGAAAATGGAGGTGATAACATATTTTCCCTCCTCCCTCCTGACCCCTTTCCCTATCTGTCATAGTGATATTTGTCTTCTCTTTAACTAGTCACTACAACAAGAGTTCCTCATAAAGCATCTATCAAACCAGAGCAGGAGAAAAGTCAGATTAAGGCCTTTAGTGAAAAAGTTTAAAATAGGGAAAAGAGCACTGTTGGTAGGAGAGCTAATTTAATCCCCTGATTCTAGAAATGTAGTCAGTCACAGGTGATCTGACCTGTTTTTGCTGTCATGGAGGGCTGGGGAGCCTATGAGCCTTTCTTTTCTACCAGTTAATTTTCCACCAAGATAATACCAGAAAAAACTAACAGTTGATATAAAAATGAAGCAATAGTGACATGTCCAAGAACAGGATATTGCAGTGCCTGAGCCTTTTCCTGAAGGTTTTTATTTGTTTTGTTTAACCAAATGAAAATATCTTCAATATTTCATTTGGCAAAGGGTTTTGACCCAGGTGGAACTACAGGTCTTGACAGCATATTAGTTTTTCTGAAGTATAGTTGACTTGTCTCTACTTTTTTTTAAGGCATAGAGGCTGTGAGAATGCTAACTTGCTTTATGACATTCACACAAAACCATACTAAGAGGGCAGCTGACAGGCACTATATGGATGGATACAGTGTGGATGTTAGCAGCTGAGAATCCTCCCTTCTCAGGACACCCATCTGGTGACCAGTGTTGCCACAGTATATCCCTCACACTTCTTACAGACCTGAAAGAAAGATGTGTGACCGGAAATATGAGCATCCACTGGATTTTTTTGCTGTCAGGAAAGCCCCCTGTGGCTGTGGAGTGAGTGTATGTGGTTTAGAGCAGGTCATTAAGACTTTCTTTCTTTCCTCCCTTAGAGCCTGTCATAGGCATAGGCTAGAGCAGGCAATGCATAAAATGCCAACACCATTAGGGTGGAATTTTTAGCAACTTCACTTCCTTACATTATACTTGCAAGGAAGACTCCCCTTGGTGTAGTTAGGCCAGTGCTTGAACAATTTGGAAAGCCTCCCCCCTGCTAAAACTTACGCCCTGAAATTGTAGGAGGATATTGAAAGTCCTCTCCCTTCTTTGCCAAAATACTTTATGTCAGTAGTGGAACAAAAGAAGCCTAGTTTATTGTGGCTGAACCTTTGGTATCTCCAAGGCTGGAAGATCTCATTCAGGTTTTCCTGTGGCTGAGATATTCAAAACCTCTTTGTGGCTTTGCAGCTGTGTCAGAAACTGTGAGTTTATGCTTCTGTGTTTTCTTGTGAAAGCAGAAATTGTCTCTCCAAACCCTCTGTTAATGAAGGGTGAATTGAGCTAACAGGCTCAAACTTTATTAGGGTAGTGCAGAGAGGTGCATAAGTATACATAAGGATTCTGTGATTGTATGAATCTTATTTTCTCAGGACTCCAGGCCACAGTTCCAAAAGTTTCCTGATGAAGCCTTTTAAATGAAAACACTGCTAATAGCAATAGTTGCACCTGCATTTCTAAATGGTCAGGAACTGTATTCAAGGCATGCAACAAAGGTAGATAACAGTAGTATTTTGAAAACACACATTAATTTTGGTTGCGCTAATATGCACAAACATATTTTTAATCCTTACTTTCAATGTTTTAATCAAGAAGGTGGTGGTATTGTAATAGTGTCTCTCCTGTTGATGCCTTAAGGAACTAATGACTTCCATTTTACCAGGCATAAAGAAGAGTCAAATTATAGGATATTCTATATTGTTTATTTTATGGTTTCAAAAAAAGATCTCAAAGGTGATGGAACTATTCAATTAAGAAACAAAACAAAGGCATAAATTCTAATGATGCTTTGAGATACTGCACTGGTAATGGTTGGAGAGTCAGTACAGGTGAGCTAAGGAACCTAGCATCATTCCAGCATGTAAAAATGTTTTTAAGTATCTAAAAATTTATATCTCTGGATATGGCCCATTCTATCCTGTTAAAACTTTTAGGAAATAGTTGAGTTTTGGCCTTCCAAAGGGCCTCTGTTGGGAGTTGTGGAGGAAGGTCTATATCTAACTGGTCAGAGCAGTGGGACAGAGTCCTTGTGATGCCTGCTAGTGCTCTGGGTTACCTGTATTCCTACTGTATTGCCAGAGAAATGCCTGAAATGCTAAGGGCAGAGCTGGCCTGGTTGGCAGCAGAGCAGGATACATGCCTAGGATATTCAGCAGCAATCAGAGGATTTAATGGGAGCAGAGGATTAATTAATTCTAATCCATACAGACATATTGGCTTCGTGCACACTTAGAATCTTAATTAGTCAATCACATATTTTTCCTTTCACAGTGACCATTGCTCCAGCTGTGCTGTAACTCTTTCTTTGCAAATCTCTCTTTTTTAAAACTAAAAATTTACATACCTCATTAGGAAGGTTTCTTTCTTTTCTTTCCCTCTTTCCAGTTTGCATCCACATATTTGCATATCTGCTTCTGATGTCCTATAATCCCTCAACCTTCGATTTCAGACCTCTGCTAAGGAATGAGATCACGAGTCCTTTCCCAGCTCCTTTATTCCTCTAAATCCAGGGTTTCTAACTCTTCTTCCTCCCTCCTCCAACCCTCAGCCCCTGCTGACTCAGTTAAATACACATGTGCTCTTTTCCCCTTTGTTCCTTTTTTTCCCCTTCACCCTCTGTGGCTGCTTTTCTTATGTCAGCTTTGATCGGTTTGTTTGCAACACTAACATTTTTTAAATCTATAGTAATTTGTATATTTTTTTACGTAGGTGCAAACTTAAATATCTCTCAGAAACAGAGCATGCATGGGTTGACCCATTCAGCTCAGGAACAAACTTGTTGGTACCTGGGTGGGAAGTCTATATTTTCCAGGAAAGTGCTGAGGGAATGGTTTAATTCACTGTGTGCTGGTGTGCTGGCAATCTGGTCTAAATAAAAGGAAGGCACATCTGAGATTTGGCTGTGCAGTTAGCAGCAGTTTTGCAAAGCCAAGCTGCTGCAGCAAAGGGAAAAGTGGAGGGCCAAGACTTTATACTTTTTAATGTTCCTTTGTTGGTGGTGCTGACCAAAACCAAGAGGAGTGTGATCCTTACTGATCGGAGCTGTGACACAAATCCCTGGAATTCAGTGGGGCCCTACTGTTTGGTCAGGGGCACTGAGAGGTCCCTTATATTTTACAATCCCTCACTCTTTTGGAGTATTATCAGAGGCTTAAGACACTGGCTAGGGTATCCTGTAACTCTTGTGTTACTGCTGTTATGTTATTCCATTTTATTGTACTTATATCTGTCTGGTCATGTTGATTTATTTACTTATTTTCTGTTTATGTTGCTTTTGTGAAGATGTCCTGAACTGTTAATAATTATGACTAGTGTTTTATGCTAGCCACTGCATTGACTGGTGCTGAGAAAAAGAGCCAACTCAATGGCTTTGAATTCCTTTGAAGCTGTAATTACCTGAACCACCCCTAGTTGTGAGGTTTTCTCCTGGCCCACACTTAATTGTGGTCCCTTTAATAATCTCTGGAAGATCAGGACTTTCTCACCAGTACTGTCAGCTATTTCCAACAGTAACAGTACTGGATTATTTTTTTGCCAAATACCTAGGCAAATCCTTAGCATGAGTGTTCAACACTGTAGCTGAGAGCTGCCTTATGGACATGACTCCATATGGCCACTATGGTCTGCACAACCTGCTGCTAGAGTAGATCTCTCCCCCTTTTCAGCTCTTTTCTTGTCAGATGCCTCCTAGCTTTCTATTCTAAGGAATAAAGGGTAAAACTTGAGAATAAAACCTCCAAAATGTTTCATACCCCACTCCCCACAGTGACACTGAACCTTATCTATGGCCTTTTCATACCAAAGATTGACTGGAATTTGTTGTTTTATTTCAGGTCACCCGTCTCTTCAGAAGATCAAGGTAAGATCTGTTTTATAGATACTAATAGTGCATTAAAAATGAGACTAGAGACTAGCTAGTAAGCTGTGTTTCAACGCAGTTGTAGTAGAGAAAAATTGCTTTAGAAAAATGAGACTTTGATGTTGTTCAAAGGCTTTTCAACCCTTGGCATCAAGTGCTTGTTTATTTAGTTGTTTTAGTTTGAGCTGGCAGAAACTAAGCCTGTGTTGAGTTATGAATCTTGCTCAATCAAATGGAACTATTACAAGTACTTGCAGTTTATTCACAGAACTGTGTAGAGCTTCACCAGTGGAAAATTATGTGTGGGCTTAAAGGACACTCTATTGTTTTAGTAAAAATGAGTTTATCTGACTCTTGTAAGACAGCACCTTTGTAGCAGAGGAAAACATATTATGCTTTAAAGGCCTGAACCCACGTTATCTTGGTTCACCCCTCAATTCAGTTTTGTGTCATGGTATGGAATTTAGGAGCTTCTTCATGGAAAAATCTCATGGCTTGAGAGGCAAGAGTTGCAGGTTATGTCAATACAGTAATATGCTTGCTCTGAAGGAGACTGAAGTGTCTGATCTTTCCCTATGGAGTAGAGAAGTTTGTGATGACTAACTGGTTAATAACTTCACCAACTTAGGTGCTTAGACCTAGGTGAGATAAATATCCCTGTAGGACATATCAAAGTATGGTTACCTTGGTACTGAAATCCAGAGGCATACTGCAAATGAAGTGGTGGTTATACTGGCAGAGTTGCATAAGGAATGGGAGAAAAAAAAACAAAAACAAAAGGGAGACTGTAACTGAGAGGAGAAAGTTCATCATGTAGCTCTGAATTGGGAGTATTATTTTGGACCACAAAAGAAATAAATATCTATTTTCTTCTGGCATTCAATTTGTATTCAGTTACACAACCAGCAATATTTCTGGACAATACAAGTATTCAAGAAAAGTCCAGATGGGGAAAAGTAAGGACTGTTGCAAAAGGGGAAGGGAGGAGGTCCAAGCCTGGAATTGAGCCACTGAAGTATGTTCACTTGGAGTGTGGAGTGACTAGTTAGGTATCAACCTGCATTGCTCTTGGCTCCAGCCAGTATCTTTTCAGTCCAGTATAGTGGCTGTCAAACACACTGTCATTAAAAAATTCTCTTCTATCTCCCTGATATGTCATTTCATAATAAAGAAAGTTATAAAGCAAGCCATAAAAATGAACAGTGTCAGACCAAAGATATATCCAGCCCATCTAGTCCATTCCTAGTGTCCGATAGCAGTGGCTCCCCTGACAAACAAGAGCACAAGAATGGGAGAAGTATAGTTTTAATTTCCTGGTGTACCCTATCAGTTTTTTGTGATTTACAGCTCATTGACTTTGTGAACCAGAAGTAATTTTCTTGTTCATCTGCTTTTTGCCATGACTACAGCTTCTTAATACAAAATACTGGACACTTATAAGAAGTTAACATTATATTCCATTTCTCTGAACGTCAGAAAAGAATTGAAAACCTTATGGCCTAATATACTATTTCAAGACCTGGAGTCAAGCTGCATGTCGGTGCATAAACTTGTTAGTGATAGACTGCTCTTGTTTTTATCATTTCCCTTGCATTTATTTTATTGCTCTATTTTTATCTATTAATGGAACAACAAACAGTGTAAATGTATTACCCTGTGTATCTTTAAAATTTAATATTTCCTGCTGTCATAATGCTTTTCTTCTTTCCACTCTTTTATGCTGTTCTGGTTTTCTGGTTTTTCACAAAATCTCCCTGTTTGCCATCAACCATCTGCTGCCAGGGTCTGGCTTTTCAGGTTTGATAAACATCTCTGAATAGCCTCTTCCCTCTGTTCTCTTTCTTCCATAAGACACCCCCTCTCAAATGCAGGGTGTAAAGCATGTTTTCCCTTGACCAATTAGGGATGTGGTATTTCTAGTTATTAGAAGTTTTGTGTTTCATGACTGTGGAGTAACTAACTGGATCTGTCATCCATGTAAATATGTAGAAGCTTCTCTCAAACACAAAAGATTTCCCATGCCCCAGTGACTTTTCAGAAAGAGAGGTCCAATACTTGGATTTCCTCTCTCTCTCGCTCTATGCCATATACAGACCATGGTAAATGAACAGAGTATTAACAGGAAATATAACAGAAGTGCTTTAGCACAAGCTCAGATGAGCCTTGGTGCTTCTCAGTCCACTTTATGCATGTGTGGAAACATCTCAGATTAGTTTTGGATCTGAAATCTCTTACCTAAACAAAAAAAGAGAAGGTCCAGGAGAGATCTGAAAACCTATATGTGAAATGCCTTTTATAGAGTTTATGTAGACCTCTCCTGGTATATTTTATTTGGAGTAGCTATCCAGGAGATGCTTGTGAGACTCTTATTTTCATTAGTAATCAGTAGTGTGCCTAATCAAGATGTTATACATTCTTTTGTAGTTCTATAAAGCAATAATGCTTTGGGTTGCACAATGGGGCAAGATCCAACTGTAAACTAATGTAACCTCACTGACATTATGTCCTGTGTTTCAGCTGTCTTGCCTCTTATGAAACACCTTTCTAATGCTGATTTTCTGATTGCATGGTGTGTGGGACATTACTGAGAAAAGCTGCTTCCTCTATTCTGCCAGATCTTTTGCTTTAACTTCCCATTTGGTCATCCGGTCTTTTTTTTGCCTGCTTTAAACTTCAACCCCAAATTTTCTTCTGTTGTTTCTGTGGCTTTCTTCTTTCCGTCGTCTGTAACTTCCTTTTCAATTGTCCCTTTCCCCTTGACCATGAGGTTGTATTTTGCATAGGTTCTTGCACTAGGCTCTTCACTTTGGTTTTCTCAATGTCCTGCTTCTCCTCCATCTGAGTGTCTGCTTCAAGCATTAGTGGCAGGCTGTAGGTGCAGCATCCGTAGTAAAGTAACAGAGTTGCTTCCAGAATTAGCATCCACTGTGAGTGGCACTTCCATTAATCCCTATCAGGACAATGCATTATCCTGTCTTGAAGAGAGAGTGAGGATAAAGCACCATCTGTCTGGGACTGGGCATCTATTGACCAATTGTAACAGCAGACAATGCTCCTTGTTGTGGGCACATGTTAAAGGCACCTTTATCTGTTACAAAACAGCTATTTTAATTGGCACAGAAAGGGAAACTACTGATAGAAAATTCCAAACTTCAAAAGGAAAAAACCCACAAACTCTTAAACATTTTAGAAGGTTTGCATCTTTGTTCTTGGTGCAGATAGTTAGGAAATCCATAACTAAAGAGAGAAATCCATTGTAATTGCCCCCCTTTTTATTATTTTTTTAATGAAAAAAAAATGTCCAGGTCACAAGAAGAGCAGACAAGATCCCTAACGCCAAATTCCATAACTGATTGACAAAATGGAACAACATAAGTAATTACCAAAGCATAATAAAGTAGGTTAGAAGTGACTGGAGTGATTGCTGTGAAGGATGAAATGGAAGGGCTTCTTTCTCAATCAAATGGGCCCTGATGTGGCTGTGTGTCCTGCCACCTTGGAAGACAATGATCTTTCTTTGGGTGCTGGGACTAGCAGAAAGTCAACAGTGGGCAAGTGTCAGGATCACGGAAGACCTTCTGGATGTCCTCAGGGAGGGCACAGGCAGGTCCTCTGTTAGTGAATGGTAACACCTGCTGTATTTTTACTCTGTTAAAACCTGAGTCTGAAGCTCTTGAACCTTACTGATTTAGATACAAGAGGTTATTAAAAGAAACCATATCCATGGTTTCTAGATCAGGTTTGGTACTCTGATAGGATTGCAGACTTCTGATGTATTGCCTGGACAGTACACAGTCATTCCCTGTGTAAATGGTTGAGGTTTACCTAACTCTTCATTCATCGAGAACCTTTTAGTACTGCACTCTAAACTGATGTATACTAGATTGAACCCTTCTCCACTTTTAATCACAGCTGGCCTGCAGAAATCTCTGCAAATTTTGCAGTGCTACTGCATGGATTAATATTCCTGTATTTTACCTTTGGTCAACGTGTTAAATAATATACTTGCTTTTTACATTCCTTTTGGTCTAGCTTCCTCTGTGTTACATTTACCATTCTTTGACTAACCTGTGTAACTGTGCTGGCTATTCATCATCAGTGATGGTGAGGGAAATGCTGTTAAAAAGAGTACTATGAATTCCAATTCCATTTTATTCCTGGCAGCTTGGAACTGATGCAGGTCTGTAGCTGTTTGCCTAACTTCAAAACTAAGTAACCTTGCCTTTGATGGAACTATTTAAAGTTTCAAGTGGCTATACTAATGCATCTCAAGTAGCAGTCAGTCCCAGAGTTTAGTGCTTATGCATGTGAGTTGCATTCTGATCAGGAGATGAGAGGTTCCAAATATTTATGTCTCTGGTCTCTTGCTCTTCTTGTGTTTCTATAAACCCACAAAACTGGGCTTTTTGCCTTGTTTGCTTCTAGCAGACATGCTTTTTTTTTGCTGCATCGGCATAATTTCTAGCAAGTTTTGCTGTGATTAAACTCAGTTGGTTTTTGGTTTTTTGGTTTTTGTTTTTTTGGGGTTTTTTTTGTTGGGGTTGTGGTGTGGTTTTTTTTTGTTTTTTTTTTTTTTTTTTCCCCCTCTACTTTGTTTTGTTTTTTTGTCCTGCAATCGATTCCAAATTCATGAGGGAGTGGGGTACAACTGAGAAATTAAGACAAGAAGCAAGTATATTCAAAAGAGAAATTTTGGAGACACAAGGGGTACAGATGAAGGGGTAAAGGGGTAAGGGGTAAATGATACCCATGATACAAGGGGTAAAGATGAAGGATGATATTACTACTCAAAAAGATGAATGATGACACTCCTATCTTTCAGGTTCTGGCAGACGGTGGTTCCATGAAGATATTTAGTCATCCAGTCTGGATGGTCTATGCTTAGCAGGCATTTGTGCAGAGGCAGGATTGCATTAAGTGGGCTTAAATGTTGACCTTCAAATTAGCCTCTATTAGAAGAGTTTTTCACTGGGGTTGTTTGGCCCAGGTTCAGACCAGAAGCTTGGGACAGAAGGTGTAATTCTTTTGTCTGGATGGAGGGAGGTCCTGTGTGCATTAGAGGGGAGTGGTAGCTCCAAGCCATAGAGAAAATCCTTTGCTATGCAGTATCTGCTCCTGCCCTGTGAACTGTTATTTGCTCCAGTGCTGTCTGATCCACTCAAGAGGGGAAGTCAAAACCCATACAAAGATGAATGGCTGTAGGAGCCCCAGAGAATGGCACTGGGGCTGAGAACATTTCCTGGGATCTCCACTACATGGAATTTCCTGTTTCCTTGGAGGCCTGTGGGTACATGGACTTCACTCTCTCAGCTTCCTTTCTTCTTTCTGGATCCATGTCCTGCTAGTCTTGCTAGTCATGGTCTGCAAAGGCATGTTTTCCTCAAGAGTTTTTTAAACATTCTTCCATCCTGAATAAAAGGACAAGCTACCTACAAGGGTAATATAGATTAACCCAAAAAATGTCAGTGCTGGTAGAGGTTTGGAACAAAAAAACAACCAAACAAGGCATCTCTGTTTTATACACTAGATTCCTTCAATAGAGAGAGGGCTCTATTGCACAGCTCCAGCTGAGAAGCTGTATTCTTCAGGGTGATGTTGCAGCCGTTTACCTAGCAACAAATTGAGATGTCTTGGAATGCTTTCCCTGAACAAATCAAAGACAGTACATTGGGGGGGCTCCTGACTGCAGGTATTTATTTTGATTAATTAGCCACTTTGGGAAGAAAGCCCTCCTGGACAGTGTTTTGAAAGTATGTCTGTGGCCAGCTGAACCAGCAGTTGCTTGGGCTCTGAGTTTGTTCATTTATTTCTCAGAGGCTGGTGTCGATGAAGAGTTATCACACCCATAGCAGGAGAAAGCATTCTGCCAAAGCACTGCTCTAGGACTGAGGGAGGTTCTCACTTCTCAGCATCTTTCAAAGGTTCCTGTACCCCCCCTTTCATCACAGCTAAGCAGGCTGAGGGGTCAGTAGGCATTGGGGAGGGAGCAGTCTTGCAGATGTGGGCATCTGAATGGGTTTCCCAGGAAAACTGGGAAATGTCTCTTTGCAGATGGCCACTGCCATTATCACTTTCCGCTCATAAGGAAGCAGGAGTATGGAATGGGTTGTTTGAATAAGGGCTCCTATTTTCAAGCAGAAGCCTTGGATAACCTTCAGCCTACTTCAATATTGTGTTTTGTTTCTAAATGAGGATGGTCAGAAGAGAGTGGCAACTTGTTAAAGTAAAATAAAACAATTCACTCCTCCCACTGAAGGTTCTGGACAGCAAGATCTGACTTTCAGATTATTTATTCCTGCTGTGAAGCCCTAGCTCATTGAAGAAGAGTTGAATGTTGCCAGGCAGTTGCACTGCAGCCAACCTTGAAGTGGCAAAGACCTGATAGGAGTGTGGTAGGAGTGTAGTAATCATCCACCAGGACAGAGAAGGGGGAGGAGCAGTGTGACCCACAATGTTCCTTTTTTTTTATTATTTTATTTTTTCCTTTTGCTATCCTTTTTGTTTTGAAATATAAAATAAATCATTACTTAATTATTTTACCTAGAATTCTCTTCCTGCCAAAGTAATGCCACTCTGTTGATAAAGTGGCTGCATTAGTCAGCCAGAGTCTTCCCTGCTTTGTGTTCTTACTTGATCAGAGACATTTTCCTCCACCACATCACTCTTGTAAATGACATTAATTGTTCCTGTCTTGGCCTAAAAATAAAAATGGTGGACGGGAAAAGGAAAGAAAAAATCTGACAATGTCAGCCAGATGGTACTTACTTTATCTTCAACTGTTTTTTTGCTTTTTAGAACACTTTAAAAGGAAGTTCTTTTTCTTTATAGTCATCCCTTTCTTTTGTAAATCTGAGTTAAATGGTCATGCAGGAAAAGTTCAGGATTAGGTTCTGAATACTTCTACTCCTATCAGCTGCACTCTCAGCTCAGCCCCAGAGCCACATAAGCAATTCAGGGAGGACTCTAATTGGCATCAAAGTACCTTTAAACTAGTCTGACAGTGCAAATGGGGCCTTAAAGGCAGCCTGAGTGTAATTTACATCTTCTTGAAAGCCTTTTTATCCTTCCAGAGTTCTATGAAGGGACTTCTGTGTAAGTGAGAATTTAGTCTTTCTTTTCCTTCAGCAAACCCATGTGGTTATTTTTACTTTACTTTTTTTTTTTTTTTTTTTTTTTTTCCCTTTCTAAACAGTGGTTTGATGCTCTGTGTTGTTTGAATCTAAAATTCTTAAAAGGAAAAGATTTGTAATGCATATTTATAACCACCTGAGTAGTAGATGATTTTTTGCATGTTAAAATTTTTGGTCTTATTCCCAAGTTAGTCTAACAAATGCAGTCAAAATTGTGTCAGTTCTCTCCTTTGAATCTGCACAGGAAGCAGTGCTTTTATAGCTACAGGACAACCCATAAATGTTTAGAAGGCTTTTCTACCTCTTTGTGCAATCCTAGAAATAGATGTTATTGAGGTATGACTTATTCAGAGAGCCAGCATGCTTCAAAAGTGTCTCTCAAACCACAGGAGAACGTGTGCTTATGCATACACTTTCCTGTACAGATGGATTAGCTAGAGATGCTGTGTGAAGGCCTTCATAATATTGCCATTGCTGAATAGTCATCAGATGTCTGTGCCTGGCTGCTGTTCAGCTGATGTGCTTTTGAGCTTTTGTTTGCAGCAGGGTGCCATGCCATCAGTTTTCGTGGTCTCTTGGGAGCACTTTGAGCTCTCAGGCTCTTTATTTGGTTTTCTTTCATGGAAGAAGTGCCTCACAGCACATGCTGTTAGGAGCTACCTAGACTGGTGCCATTGATTTTGGATTCCCTAAGAAGCCTAAACCTTTCCTAAAGATGAAATCCTGTTGCTGTAGGATATGGGGTAGTGGAACCAAACAAACACATTTTGGAAAAAAAAAAAAATAAAGTCAATGAGTCTTTGCTTTAGCCAGCTCAAGAAATACTGTATTCCACGCAGGAAGCCTCTAAACCACATGTGTTTTTGCCAGTGTATTTCCATCATGATTCTTCTGCAGTCTTTGGATTGAGGCAGAACTCCTCTAGCAAGTCCCCATTCTCCAGTCCCCATTCCCACACCAGACAGCATCTTCATATGTAGATCACCTCATTCTTATGGTTGGTGTTAGATTAGAAAGAAATGTTTGCTGACATACAGGGCTAGGCTTTCTAAAATGGCTCATGAGAGACATTTTTTTTATAAATGCTGTGATTGGCATTTATAATCTGATGTCTCTTCAGGCTTACAGGCAATCAAGTTCCATATCAAAATGTCCCTTGATTAGTTATAATGCAGCCTCCTTCTAAAGCAGTGAAATATGAAACTGGCTCTCCTGCTCTGTTAGCCTTCTTTTTTTTTTTTTTTTTTTGCTGAAAATGCTCCATTTTGATTGCTGAGCACCAAAGTTTAAAAATTATGTAAAAATATTCGTCTGTTTGGTGCAAGAAATATTTTCTTTTACTATGCCAACTGTAGTTCAATGTGGACTATGATGAAAATGATTGCAAACAGAAAAGAAGATGGAGGTTAACACCTGCCACAGATATACCCGAGAGACTTACTATCAAACAGCACTACTAAATGTTCAGGCAGATAACCCAGCAGTACATGGACTGTTTTTACGGGGTATTCTCATGAAAATGGATATTTTTTTGTCTGAACACATTTTTTTCTGTGTACAGCTATTAGGAAAAATTCAGTCCTGATTGTTATCATAGGACCAAATGTTTGTGTCCTTATCTTGGCATAAGTTATGCACTGTATTGACAGCAGGCTCTAACGGGGAGGGGTCTGGCCCTTGTAGGGGCATGGTGAAGTTTTTGGCCCACCCAGTTAGCCTACATTCAGGAACTTTTGCCTCACTGGGAGAGAAATTTGGTCGTATAAGTCAGACATCAGTTCGATGTGAAGTCCTTTTTCACTGAAGACAGAAAGTGGTTTTTTGTGCAGAAGTTCAAGCAAGTCTGCACAGTAGATGTTTAAGTTTTGCTACTTTTATTTTTGCCAGCCTTTTGCCTCTCTTATAGCCACACAAATCTTCAACCGTTTATCCCTGGGGTTTTTTTTTTGCCAGCATCTAGGAGACCACTCATCCCACAAGGCTTAACTTCCCTTTACTTTTTCTCATGATCTTCAGCAGTTGCTTGCAGTACTTGCAGGTGTTAGATGAAGAAACATTTAATTGCTCCTTCCACTTAGTTTAGCTTCAAAGCAAAATATTTAAGCATCATCAGCTTTGGTGAGACTTGAGATTGTCTGCAGATCAAAGACCTGTGAGCTCACAGTCTTTCTAACAAAGTGTTATTAATTTTGTAATTTAATTTCTCTGTTGCATAGGCAGTTTGGAATACATATTTTAAAGGTGTTTTGTTGTTTTTTTTTTCCCTGTAACTTTAAAGGCAGATTAAATATTGGGAAGAGATAAGAATTTTAAAAGCTCAGTTTCAGAGATTTGCAACTGCTCTTCATCATGAAACCCTAAAACTTTTCTATGGGTCTGGCAGACCCTTCAGAAATGTCAAGTATATACACTTGGATATCTTGGATGCTTGCTTTTCATAGTCATATTGGAAGGGAAGCAGTCCACAGACCAATTCAACATTGTGCCCTCCACCTCTTTCATCTGCAGGCCAAGGTTGAAGATCATGGCCTGATGAGAAAATAAGTCAGTTACATATTACATTTCTGGATAAGTTATGTCACTGTCATCTTTTCAGATTAGGTTTGATCTTTAGTAGTTTGTACAAAGTTATTAAGAGCAAAATGTTATTTACAGGAAAAAGAATGTACTTCTGAATGATAATCTGTGTGGACTTCACACTCACTAGAGAGCGTAGCTTTTTGAGCGATTGAAATAGAAGTTATTATTGATTTCTATAAAACTAGTGGGAAACTGAGAATGAAGACTTGTTTTCTTGTAATTTCTGTAATGCTGATCTTAACAGCTTCAAAGACTCCAGCTGTGTAAAAGCACTCTTCTAGTCAGGGTCAACTTTTAACTTCTCAAAGTGTAAAACAGTAATTACTTCAATTTTCTGACACTACAAATGTCACAAACTCTACAACAGCAATAAAAGCTGGAAATGTTCTGGAATCTAATGACAGGCCAAGTTAATTTTAATTATTCTCAAGAAATTTGGTGATGTCACCTTCTGCTGCAGTTTCTTCATTATCAACTCAGCAAAGTTTGAGCGAGGCAGGAGTTCAGGAGATGCTTAAGAGTTCCCCTAAGCAAATGTAGCAGAAGATGGTGGTGATCACTGAGACTCAAATTCTGGGGGCCCCACACCAAAGCTCTAATGTGTAGCATTTTTCATTAGCTGCCTCTAACCTGTAAGAAAGACCCAGCACTGAAATACAGATGGCATATGAATCCCAAGTGCTGAATCGGTGCATTAAACTGTGACTTAGAAAGGGCTGAACAGTTGCAGGCACTGCATGGTAAATGAGGTTTCTACAAAGTCCTGATCACTTCAGATCATCATCTGTCTTCCTGTGCCTTTTGAAAGGGCTGAAGATTTTATGAGCCCTAATTCTTTTGAAGTTATGGTGGTTGAATTCTGCCATAATTTTCCATGTGATTGAATTTGGTCATATGCTGATCAGATCCTTTGTTTATTTTTTAACCCATGGTAAGATGTATTATTGCAAATAATATTTTGCTTTCAAACATCATTTCATTCATAGATCTCAACTCGGCTGCATTTTAACCATGGATGTGACAATTCCTTTGTGTGGTACTTATACTTTAAAGCATAGTTTTAAACAATTCTGCTCCCTCCAGACACAGTTCTTAGACCCTCACCAAAGAATTGCCTGGACATGGTGAAAGCTTCAAAATAGCCATACATTTTTATCAGCATTTGCTGTGACTTAGTTCATACAGCAGTAATGGTTGCAAATACATCACGGAAAGGGTCAGATCTGGGTGCAATCTGACTGGTCAAATCTGGAAGGTGTTCATGGTTTATGAGTAACTTTTACCCACATCAAATGACACATTACTTCTGTACCACTGGCACTGTCAGACTGCAGAACTGTACTGTTCTTTGAGATTGTTTCTGGTGAAATTCAGCTTCTCTCACTGTCTAATAAATGAGACTAATATCCTCCATGTCAACCCACTTTAAGCAAAGAACCTTGTGAGCCTGAGATGTTACCCATAAGGATTTACAGGGATTCTTTTTCTCTCCATGTTCTTTCAGAAAGTGTTTCAGTAGCAAAATTCCAGCACAACTGTAGCCTCGTGCTGAGCCCTGCTTATGTCCTTGGCATTAAGCTGATCAGTAGCTTTAGGTTCAAGAGGGAAATTTCCTGCAGAGCAGATGGGAAGGGTTTCCCTACTTATTGTTCTTATCAGAATTTTCGTTGCTTTTGAAGTGAGCGAGATGGCGGTAATGACTTCTGTGTTGCAGTTGTAGGTCTGGTTTTGATAGGCCTTCCATTTACAAGACCTTCATGTTTCACCTGTATATTATACAAAGAGCTCCCAAAATCTCTGGGACCATGGGTTCTTTGAGATCATACCTTGGAAACCCATAGAAGGAGGATCCTCCATTTTGCCCATGATAGGTTGTCTTTCTTGCAAGTGGTCAGACATGTCTCCTGGCATCATGCCATTCTGAAGGATTCCCTCTTGGTCTTAATTTGATCTTAATTTAGGTACTGCAAGTTGGAGGTCATTCTTCCTAAAATTTCTGTAATACATGGAAGGAGATGATCAACAAGAACCCGGGGTGCCAGGTTGCTTTATAGAAGCTTATTTTCTTTTCTGACTATCCAGGAAGCCCCATGATACCTTCTAGGCATCTTGCAGCCTCTGAAGTTACTGGGTATAAAACCCTCTTTCCTTTGTTATCTGTTTCCCAGCGTTTAATAACTGATTTTGCAGTTATTGTTTTAATGCTGCTGCTTAATATGCAGAACCTGTGTATTTGTAGGTGTTTTTCCTGTGTCTCAAACTGCCCTAGCATGCAGCATTACCAGAATACAATTAGGAGGCTTTTTAACATGTTTTTTTTTCATTAGTGCATTCTCCACTTGTAGATATTCAATATTGAATTTATAAATCAAGTGTGGGGTTTTTTGTGTGGTGTTTTTTTTTTTTTATTTTGTTTTGGAATGGCTTTGTTGTTTGTTTGGTTTTTTTATTTATTTCTTTCTGGTGGTTTGGGTTTTTTCGGGGTTTGGATTGTTTTCTTTGGTTGTTTTTTGTTTGTTTGTTTTGTTTTTTTTTATTTTTTTATGAGGTTGTAAGTTGGCCTTGTAGGGTGTTTTGAACCTCATCTCAAAATTCACCCAGTAGAAGCTAAAAATTGCTGGTCTCTAGGAGCTGCAGCTTACATAGTCTGGATATGTACAACCTGGAAGATAGCTGGAATTTGAGGACTCTACCACCACAAAAAATCAAGTGCTTCCTCATTACATGAACAGAGCACTTTAGTCTCCAGTCTTGCCAAGCTGTCATCTTTGATCAGCAATAAATGTGCTTGCTAAATAAATGGAAAAGATAAAACATTTTTATTAGTCGTGACGTATGCTTGTATTAGGAGAAGTAAAGAAAATAATTACTTGGTTTAAATATTTATTAAATCAAGTAATTTTGAGGAATCTTTAAGACCTGAAGGTTTTTTATGATATAACACTTGTGCAATTCACTAGACCAGTGGAGCAGTCTTGCTCAGAAGAAATAAAACTATTCTCACTTTAATGTTTTTACTTTTAAGCTAGCCTGGCATTGCATGTTAACAGCATTTTTGTTCAATTTTCCAGTCTGCTTTCTCTTGTCAATGCCATCTGCTTGCTTGTTTTACCATCTCTTTAACAACCAGGTGATTTTTTTGCCATCTTCATTCTCCTCCAGTATACCCAGCAGTCCCATTTGGCTTCAGTGGGTTAGTGTGCTAAGCAATATTCATATGTTTATGTGAATGTCTTCCCTATTCTAAAGAACCTTTCTCCATCACTAGCTCAGTAGCTTCTAAGTCTTCCAGCATCCTGGTTTTACAGGACTGAATTATTTTACTGTAGTCTAATCTGCTTGTTATACCACTTGGTTTCTGTAACATACTCATTTATGCAATAAGTTTTATTCTAGCAAAGTACTTCATTTTATGTGTGCAGGTAGAGCTGGTGAAAAGAATGTGATTAGCTGAAAGCTAAGCACCTGCCTAAATGCTTTGCTGGACTGGAGACTTAGGAAAGAGAGGAAAAGCTTGGTCTAATTATGTTGAATGTGTTTCAGAGCTGGTTTATCCTGGTAGCCTTATCACCAAACCAGCCTCTGGTTATGGATACTCAGCAAGGAAGATTTCTCACAGCTCACCAAGCTTCACTTTTCACTTTGTTTTCTATATCTTCTGGCTTTTCTGCAATCTTAACCATGATTTGTATAAGCAAATGTCTCTCTGCCTCTAAGGAAGTAACTTGAAGGAAGCCATGTCTTAAAATACTGGATGAATAAGGCAATAAAAAGCTGGTGTCACTAGTTGATTTCATTTTCACATGTGTGAAGGGAGCAAAATATTTATGCAAGTCCAGACCTCAATAGACCACAGAATACGAATGGCAGTAAGACCAGATCAGTGAAAAAAAGGAGGAAAAAAAGATAAAATTAATGACATAAGGGCTAAATTCTGCTCTTCTATTAATTTGGTCTGAGCTAGTATTAGAACTATTGGGAAAAAAATAATGTAAACCTCTGAAAATTAAAGCTAAAGCAAAGATGTACAGGAATCTTTTCCAGTTCTTTTACCTGCCGGTGTTTTTGTCTTTTCCCATTCCTCAAATCTTTGGGCTTTCATTCCCACAGATGCCAGAGGGATTTACAGCACTTACTGATTCACAGTCACTGTAAACCTGCCCTAGATCCAATGCAACAAGAATTGCTGCTACTGCTTTCCCAAGCTAGAACTTAGGGGTGCTCAGTTTTTTAGCTTTTCCTGGTACATTGCCAAATGCAGAAAGCTACACACAACCCCAGATACTTTCAAAGAAGGGGACATTTGTTGAGTTGTCTTTGCAAGCCCTTCCTCTTCTGCAGTGTTGAGCTTGGATATGCTGTTATTTCTGAAGCAGTGACAAGCTCCTCATGGAATTCACACTGTGCAGCTTCCTGTCTGTTGTTTTTTAGGGGCAAATCTTCACTATTGTTTTCTTTGTCCCTTGTTCCTCCCTATGTGAGCTTTTGGCATCCTTATCAAGGATGGCACTTGAGTAAATGCTTAACTTGATTGCATTGCCTAGACTCAAAGACAGAAATAGGCGTAGGCACTCTTGAAAAGGATGAACTAAAGCAGATGTTAAATGCTTTCTAAGGCAAAAAACATCAGTGCTTTCTCAGAAAGATGATTCTTGACTAGTTTTTTACTTTCCATATCATGATAGAAAGAATGAGGGAAAAAAAAAGAAATAGTTGAATAGCAGTAGATATTTTAAACAACTTCAAATGTTTGAGTTGACTTGGAGCTTATACACCAGGCAAGGCAGAGTCCCAGGACTTAGTCTTCCTTTTTAAGAGGTTTAGGCCAGACAGTATTAGGTAGTGAGCAGCTCCTGGATCTCTGCACAGCTCTCTGGCCTGCCTTTCTGTGAGCCTTTGCTTACTTTGCCTTTCTTTGTCTCTCTCTCTTTCTATGTCTCTTTAAATCACAAGACCTACTAAGGTGGGACTGGCTCCTGCTCTGTGTTTGACCTTGGCTGCCAAACCTGGTGGACTTGCAGGCCACGGACATGTCAGAATATTTTTGTAATAGAAATAGTTATTCAGAAATTTCTATTTTGCCATTTAATCACCTGCATCCTGGAACTGCCAGTGTATTTGAGACTGGCTGACCAGTCCACCATCAGTATGAATGAAGTCTGAGAAGTCTGAGGATACTTCCAGGTTCTCTGTACTTCAGACATTGGTGTCTTCTGTGATGGCTCCAGTGCCAGATATTTGGGCTCACCCTGTAGATGCTGTTGAAAAGTTATTAAAGGCAAAAATTCAGATAGAAACATGCAGTTTCAGGGTGCCATTGGAAACGCTGGCTTCATGTCCCTACAGCTTTCATGCAACATGGCCAGTCTACCATCTTCCTGCCAGTGCAGGGTTCACATTGGTTTTGATAGCATATGAGAATGCAACTGGACTGAGGCATTGGTCTGATCTTACTCCCATACTGCGAGCTGTGTTCTCAGCTGTGAGGCTCTACATATAATGCTTTTTGCCTAACATTACTTTTTGTTTTACCTTTTGCAGCACTTTTACAGGCAGTCATAGCTGGTGACCTGCTGAAGGTAAGTACAGAGCACCAAGTGTCCACTTCTTCACAGCTTTTTGCTGATCTGATGTACTGTAAATTTTATCACACCTCTACTCAAACTATAAATAGACTGCTGTATGGACTGCTGGCAAGTCCCATTTTACAGCTTTCCAGGAAACCTTGAATATTAGAGGAACACATCAGTTGGGTGAAGTGTGAAATGTGAGTGAATAGGATGTGGTGTTAGACAGCACATTGCAGCCCAGGATTCATCGTGCACTGCACAGAGCAATGTGTCAGTTACTAAGAGGAAAATTACTATACTGACAAATGCAATACTGAACAGCAGGTTAGTTCTGACAGCCTTAGACAGTAAAGGAAATTTTATGGTAGTGAGGTTGGTGGCCAAGTCCCTAGAGTTGCTAGAGACTTAACATCTACTTAGGCAACCATCAGACCAGGTAGAACAAACCTCAGCTTGGTGTTCTATCAGCTGATGGATGTCTCAAAACAAATAGTGTTATGGTATTGCTAGTTATTAGCCATGAAAAAAGGTTTTGTGCCTAAAGTGTGAAGTTCCATGTCTGACATTTATTTAGGCTGTCTTTTTCAGTAGCCAAGGCAGGATTTGAAAACATTCCCTTGAATTTAGATGAAAGCTGTGATTAATGATTGCACTTTTATCTGTGAGAAGCCAGCTTGGAGCCATTTGTAAAAATGACAGTACTGTTAGGCCAAGACTTTTCCTGCAGGTGCCCCTTCTGCACCTCTACAGCTTGTGGCTGCAGCATCAAGGGAACAGACCTTCAAGCAGCAGGCAGCAAAATATTGTCCCTTTTCGACTTCTAGAAAACTTTTTGCCTGAACTTGTGTCATGAGGAAACTTTCTGCCCTTCTTCAGATGTACTGCATCGTAAATGATGCTCTGCTCAATCCTCTCATTTTTTTTCAGCAGTAATCTACACTGCAAACCTCCCCGGAGTTTGCAGCTGTTCTGAGACATGGCTGGTGGCTGCTTCCTCTCCTTTCTTGCCCTGTGCAAGTTCTTCCTTCTCCTTCTGCCAGCCCTCAGCAGGGGAAGAGAGGGAGATCTGGGGCTGCTGAACCCCATCTCCTTGGGGATTTTTGAATTAGAGTTTTCTGGTTTAGCCAGAAAGTGTTTAGCTCCTGTGCAAAGTTGAAATAGGAATTTTCAGTAGGCAAGCCAGAGTCTTCTGTCAAATACATATATTTTTAAATATCCCAACAGCTTCACCAGAAGTGATTTAGCAAGCATTGCTAGAAAGTAATAATTCGTTGCTGGTGTATTGACAATGTCTTAATATTTAGGAAATGCAAACTGCTCTTCATAACCCATATACCTGTCAATACTTCCAGTTTCAGATATTTTTTTTCATTGAGGACTAAAAGCTGGCTTTAAAAGAATATTTCAATTAATTTTATTCCTATTTTATTTGACCCTTCTACAATAAATTAGTAAATAATTTTTCTTTTTCTGCTCCTTTGATCTTATCCTTCTGTGTGTATTTTTCTTTTTTTTCCCAGTTCATAGAATGCTGTAAAAAAGGAGCCAATTTGTTAATCCAAGGACCTGATCACTGCTCCTTGTTACACCATGCTGCCAAGACAGGACAGGGCGAGATGGTGAAATACATCCTGGAGCATGGTAAGTCACAGCAGGCAAATCCACAGAAAAATGCACTTTAGCCAAGTGTTAGCCAAGTAAAAACACCCCATGTGTCTGGAAGTGCCATCATTCATTTGTGGTCACCCTCAGCAAAATGTCCACCTGCAGCTTGTGTGAGTGGGGGGTTCAGGATGTGACAGCAATGGCAATGATGGCTCCAGATAAAGGGAAATTGTGGAAACAAAAAATGTGGCTTTTGAGGGGGATGGGTGTTTTCACACTTGCATCAGTTGAGGGGCTGTGAAGAGGTGATGTGATGCTCTACTTAGAACCTCTGGCATAGAAATCCTCTGCACTAATTTGTTTTTCGGTTAGAGCATATGTTAATAGAAAGCATTTACTCTCCATTAAAACATTTACAGCAATGGCAAGCCCATCCAACCATGGGGGTTATTTCTGTATGTACTAACACATTGGTTAGGAAATCTATGCATTTATTTCTAGACTGCATTTACCTACCTTCTTTTCCAACCTTCCAATATGATGTCTCTGATTCAAGACCATTCGATTACAAAAATTTATGATCTCAGTTTTATATTTAAATGTATAGGCTGTGATCATGCCATTTCCCTTTTTTATGTCAACTCTTTTATTTTGTCAGCAACAAGACTGCAGGCATGTTTACACAGGCTATGCCCATGTGTACATACATTTGAAGTAGTCACATTTAGGATTTTTTGACTGTTGAACTACTGTAATCTTGTAATTGCTGGAGAGTGGTGCAGTGATATTGTCACTGTTCTGCAAGCAGAGATAAAATCACAATCATTGGCCTTCTGCATGTAGGAAATGTTTTCAAGTTATTTAAACATTCTTGTAGCTCCTCTCTGATTCATATTCAGAATATCAATGGCTATTTTGACTTCTGGATGTCAAAATCAGCTATATTATTTCAGCAGCAGTGTAACCAGTAAACACAGAAACTAATGTTGGCAATTGGAGTAAGTGTTAGATAATCACAGAATCACAGACTCAGCAGATGAACCATCATCCAGTTCCAGTTCCCCTGCCATGGGTAGGGACACCTTCCACTACATAAGCTTGCTCAAAGCCCCATCCAACCTATCCTTGAACACTTCCAGGAATGAGGCACTCACAACCCCCCTAGGCCACCTATGACAGTGCCTCAACCACTCTCACATTAAAGAATTTCTTCCTAATGTGCAACCTAACTCTCCTTTCTTGCAGTTTAAAGTCATTACCTCTTGTCCTATCACTGCACACCCTTCTAAACAGCCCCTCCCCAGCTTTTCTTATAGGTCTCCCTAGAGCCTGCTGTTATCCAGGCTGAACAGCCCCAACTTTCTCAGCCTGTCCTCATAGGAGACATGCTCCAGCCCTCTGATCACCTTCATGGCCTTCATGGTCTTGCAAAAGTTGAGTATACCTGTTGGCCAAGCCTCTTTTGATATAGCTCAGGATATGGTTGGCTAATGCTAGAAGGCTACTGCAGGAACTGTACACAGAGGAAAAAAAATAAACCCCACACAGCTGATAGTAAAAGAAGAGACAATAATGCATCTGTGAACATTTGTGTTAATTGAGATGGGATCTAGCTAGAACTCAACTCCTAGGTTTATAAGGTGTCACATAATATCTGGGTCCAAGTTCATACACTGTCCACAGAGGTCTGACTCGAACCATTTGCTCATTTATGACTGAGATACTAGAGGACACCTTTCCTCTCAGTGGCAGAAGAAAGTCAGAAGGGCATCTTTAAGAGCAGCAGACTTCTAGCTCAACTGAGACCCTAATCAAAAGAGTCATTGAAACCCAGCAGGTGATTCAGCTGTCAGTTACTTGTGTGCTTCATTAATTTAGCTAAACAAAACTGTCTGATGTCATTTGCCCTTGGATATCCAGGACATCTGCATGGGTCTCCAAGATAACATTCGGGGCCTGTAGGAGACCCAGCCTGGACTGGGAGCTGGAGCCCAAGCGAGCATTCCTGCCATTCATTCCAAATGAATCCCAACACCTGCCTGTAGGTGTATTGAATGGCACAAAATATCTGTGTGTGAGCAGCTGGACCTCTGCCCCGGCTATCTGACTTGAGGGGTCTGAGTTGGTCCTTTACTCTTTATGTATGGATACCTACTGATGGGTAACTAGAGTGTAGTTGGCCTGATATCCAAATGCCTTGGATTTAGTTTTCTCACAAGTTGTAGCAAGTCTTACAGTGCTAACTCTACTTCCTATTTAACTTCCCAGGATGATCTCATTAGTGACAGAGCTTTTGTGTGCCTCTGAATTCTGTAGACAGACATAAAGTTTCTTGCTTTTCTTACTGCCTCTGGTCTCTTCTAATAGTACACAACCTGTGCCAATTCACTGTCATGGTTGCCTCCCCAGGATTTTTATTAGGTCCATATACCTTAACTTACTCTCAGTCTGACCCAGTTACCATTCCTTTGATGAAGGTTTAAAATGAGATCATTTAAGCTGGTAGGGATATGAGCAAGGAATCCATGGGAATTTTTGAAGTGAGCAGAGAAATGTGAGGGATTACGGACTGTTAGACAAAGACAAACCAGAAGGTTGAGCAAATGTCAGCCTCATTCCTTTCTCTCTCTTTTATCCCCAAGGATGGCAGGAAGCTTTTGCAGCTTTCCAGACATATGTCCTCTGGGCTTCTCCAAATGCATTGTTTGTTTAACATTCTCTGGGGATCCGAGAATGCATAGGACAATGCTCTAATAGGGGCCTCCTCTCTTCTCCCACCAGGCAATTAATAAAACTCATTTCTACCCTGGGCATTTCTCAGTCACAAATGAGCTCTTTTGCTGAATCATCATCATCATAATGTCCTTGTTTTGCTGTTGCATTCTCTGGCATCTGGCATCTTCTCAACATTAATTAGAGTATAAGACCCAATCCAATGCTACTAAAATCTAAGGCTTTCCTTGTGTCTATCATCTTCTCATTTCTGCTGATAACAGCCCTTGATAAAAATGAGTCTTACTTCTGTTCTGGCAATTACCTCTCCCTAGTCACACTTCCTCTGTAGTTTGTCTGCTTCCCATATGTGACTGGAGATTGTTAATATTAATAGGAGTTCCACTACAAAATACCCTCCAGCAAACAGCATAGAAAACTTATTATAAATCACACAGGGAAAATCTTCTAAATATCTCTAAAAAAAACAACATCAAAAAAGACAAGACGAGAACCACTGTACCACGAATTTTAACTACCTACAGTGAAAATACATGTGTATAAAATGTGATACAAGAGCAGGGCCCATAGCTCTGAAGATGAGGAAATGGTGTAATGATGCCAAAGATGCCCTTTGTAGAGATGGCTTTTTGCTTTCTGCACACATGCTGTGTACAGTAATACAAGAGGTTACTCTGTGATTTTGATCAGGATGATTTCAGATGTTGAGGGGAGGAAAATAACCCTTCTTAAATTAGAAAAAGCAGAGATGAGTCACACAAGGAGACTGCTGTGCAGTATTGCCAGATACTTAGCAGTGGACTAGCACAAGCCTGGAATAGCAGCTGAAACACCCATGTAGTAGGTGTCAGGGTGACAGCTGCTTGCTGCTGCAGGAACAGTTGTGTTGGCTGCTGCTGTTCCTGCACAACAGTTTCTCCCTGTCCTCTGAGCAGGAAGGTCAGCTACACAGACCTATATGTTGTTCAGCACTACCCTCCTAAATCAGGGGTCTTTTGCTTGTAGTAGGAGGGTCACCTTTTAAGATCTGCCTGTATCTGGGCTAAGGAACACTTAGTTTAAAACTGAGGGCCAAACTCAGTAGGTATCAGAACCACATGTGTTTGTTACTGCAATCAGCAACTGTCTCACATCATACATACACGTTTTAGAAGACTTAACTCTTTACTTGCTTAACACAAACAGAATTAGGGAAGGTGTAAGAAGTTTTGTAAGTAGTAAATATGTAGAAAAAGGACCTAAATTATCATCTGTATTTGGGCTCAGACTTGACTTGGAGTCTTTATCTGGCAGTTCTGAGCTATCTATAATTTGTAACCACTATGTAAAACATTCCAAGGTTTACTTTCTCCTTGTCTTCTCATTTTCTGTAGAGGTTCAAAACACAAGCAAGAATTCTGTAGTTCATCTAGAATATTTTAATTTTAAACAGAAGCAAAGAAAGATGTGTACAATTGCCTTAGGAGTTTGTGGTGGTAATTACTGCTTAAACAGTCAATCAGAGAATCATATCCTGAACATTTCTGTGACCTCAAACCTCAACATCCTTGCTTGATTATATAGCATCCTCTGATATTAAAAAAAAAAAATTAAAAAAAAATTATTCTTTTGTTATTCTCAGTGCTGCAAAGCCAACAGTGGAGAGCCATCAGAGAGGTTGGATTTGCATGCTGACCAGATTTAGGAGTTCCAGAGAAGGATTTTGGAAAGCAAATTTTATTCTGTCAGAGGTGTATGTCAGGGATGAAATTTGAAGCCAGCAGAAAGCAACACTGAAGGAGAGTGAGTTTGCTTGATATATGCTTTTATGTCTAGAATTGCAGAACATTTTAGGGTAGCAGATATTTGTGAGAGGCTGCAGAAAACAGCTTAGTTTTCTTAGAAGGCGCAAGGTATAAAGTAGGCTATTTTAATTTGCAAGTTTACCACATTTTAGGCCAACATGGCCGAGAGACATTTAGAATGGAAGGCATGCTCCTGTAGTTGGACTACCCTCTGTGTTACAGTGGAAATTACAAGCTAAACAACATTTAGCAGTAATAATCAGACAGTGTTAATCTTTGCACTGGCTAACATAAGGAATGTGGGTTTGGGAAAGGGCTTGAAATAGTTCAGACTTTGCAGATTACTATTATTTTAAAAATATTTCCTCTTTGAAGTTAAGGAACCAAATCCAGTTTTCTCCCCGGATAACAACCTCAGTCAGGTTATTAGACAAAAAGGGTTTTGACATGTAAATACCCAGAAATACTTAAAATGTCTGACATTACTGCATAAAGCAATACTCTTCTTCCTCAGTTCTGTGACAGACTGACAAGACAAGGGACTGGCAGGGGTTAATAGCTGTGAGTCTCCTGTAGGTACCTGTAACCATATTCATTGGAGAAGACAGGGTATGCTGTGGAAGCCTTTCTGGTTTCTCAGTGCTGTGTATTTTTGAATCACCTCTGAAATGTGGTCATTTAGTCTCTTTTATGTTGTAGATAGCTCAGCTAAAGGGCAGCTGCTTTTTGAGTATCTCCTTCCCCTTCTTCCCATCCCCGGCTCAGACATCTTGGCCTCCCGAGAAACTGGAAAGGAGCTTTGGTGAAGTGAGAGGGGGCAGAAGGACAGAAGGAAAAAAGTTAATAATTCTACACAGACAGTCTATCGGAGATGTTAAGAAAGTGATCTCAGCTGGGCTTCCCCTCAGTGCGTCATGCTTTTCAGCTCCTTTCATGCGAGCATCTCCCCCCCCCCCATCCCCATCCTGCCATTCTTTAGCCCTTGAGTTGCTCTTTCTCTTTCTCTCTCTTTTTTTTTTTTCTTTTTTTTTTTTTTTTTTTTTTTTTTTTTCTCTCCCTCCACCTCTCCACACATTTCTATCTTTTGTTTTTATTTCCCCTCCTGCTGTTTTACTTGATAGAAATCTCACTCATGCATTTCCCTTCCGGATTTCTATCGGGTTATTTTGTCCTCCCTCTCTCTGCGCGTTGGTCCCCTTTTCTTTCTCTGCCTCTTGTCCCAGAGTAAAACAGCCGCCTCCCTGCTGGGTCAGGATGACAGTGCCGTTAGCTTTCCCAGTGCCAGCCCTTCCCACATCTGTGCAGCTTTTGTCCCAGGGCAGAGGGGGATTTGGAATGGTCGGTTGGCAGCGTCAGGGAGACTGATGTAAAAATGAGGTCTAAAAAAGAGGGGAAAGGGAATTAGGAGGAGGGCGTGAGATGGTTTAAGAGAAGCACAAGTGAAAATAAAGTGAAGAAGTAAAGGGCACAGCTCAGGCTGCGTGTGAGTTTGGGACATCCCGGCTCTCAAACACAGACCAGAAAGAGTGAAACAAATGAATCTTGGTACCATGTTTTGCTACTAATTGATTAATAGCAGTATCTGACCCTTATGTGTGACTGGGGTGGAGTTGAGGCACTCCTAGGAAGTGCTTTATTTGGGACAGTATCCAGGAAAGCACCCTTTACACACAGGTGGGATGAACCTGGCACCTCCTCAGGTCTGTACTCGCAGACTACCCCCTCAGTCCTCAGTTCCTCTGTCCTAGCCTTGCTGGTTTTTTCCCATTTCAGACCAATATTCAGAACCTTGTCATCCCAGCTCTCCAGACCCACTCTGCCCCCAGCTTCTCCTCCCTCTCAGGTCAGGTTCTTCCAACTTCTCTCCATCCTTCCTTCTAATATCTTAATACTTTTTTCTGTTCTTTTCCACTTACCAGGGCAAGTACCTATATGCCCAGTGTATCCAGCCTGGTCACCCTTTTCCACCTTTGCATCATGATCTTCTTTGTCCCATCCATTAATAGAAAGAGCAGTTGACTTGGCACTGTCTTTTCTAATACAGAGCAGGACATTCCTGGTTACCTGTCACTGGGACACAGCAGCGCAGCAAGCCATGGAGAATTGCCGTTATTTTTTAAAGAACATTATTTTTTTCTGGGAGGCGTAAAGGAGTCTTTTTCTTCATCTGCATGTTGTTGTGTTTTGTGGGTGTTTTTTTTAGTTTTAGTTTCTCAGTTTCTTTCCTCTCGACAAGTGTCCCTGCTTAGCCCTCTGTATCCCTCTTCATACTGAAGGTGGCTCAGTAATTTGTGAGTGATTCTTCTTTCTGGTATAGAGGAATGAACATTTAACTGCCAGGGATGGAGATGAGGATGCATGGTGGCAGAGTCAGGGATCTGTGCTTAAAAAATTGAAAGTGGCTAATGCATTTGGAAAATTGCCATGATAGGTATGCAGTGCCCTGTGCACTGGGGACTAAGCATGATAGTTTTTTGACCACCTCTTTCTTGTGATAACAGAAGAAGGAGCTACTTGCAGCTCCAGGAGCTGAGGCAGCCAGCTGCCCCAATAATACTGCATGTATATGTTGTAAAGAGAGTGAAGGAGAGACAGGCTGCTCTAATCCATTTTGACACACAGAGTTAAAGGAATATAGAGAGGTTGTGTGTAGGCCTTTGTAAGCAAGTAGTGTGAAATTCCTCAGTTTCAGGTGTGATTTGCTGTAAGCTCTTGAGGACTCTTGAATTTCAAAGTCAAAGTATGCGAAGGAGAAATGTTCATGGACAGAAAGGAAAATTCCTGTAAAGTTTCACTATTCTCCTTGCTGACTGCCCCATACCATCTGGCACTACCCTCCAGAGCAATGGAGAGAAGAATAAGACAGACTGCAATGGGAAAGGTTTTTCTCATTTCAAATGCTATCCAGATCCCAGTCTTTCCATATTGCTGTAATTCAGTGATGGAATTTGCTGCTATAAACATCTGCCTGTAGCAAATATCAAGGACAAAGAACATTAGCATAAATGTACTATTTTGCCCCAGTTAACAAAAATTTCTTCTGTTTTTCTTAATCTTACTTTCCTGATCATTGCTAACCAGTAGAGTACAGGATTTGCATATCAATATAAAGACTGCTGGGAATATTCCACCCTGATCGGCATTCTGTATAACACTGTTAAATGAAGTAGCACAGGGATGTCATTCAGGATGGAATTTGGCTAATTTCAACTTCCTAATGACATTTTCCCTCTAGTACTAACAATAGATTTTAACTTGCAATATATCAGGGTTTCCAGTATATCAGCATTTTCAATTCACTGTACTTATGTGAACCACTTAATTGAGAAAGGTGAAGAGTGAGAAAATAAACTCCATGAATATTCATTCCCAGTATAATTTAGAGGCTGCTACTGCCTGGTGCTGACACTAAAGCAGTGACTATGCATCCAGAATTTTGCTAGAGCAAGGGCTCACACAAACAAATATTTAAAGTTTGGCATATTTGTGCAAATGGAGCTTTTGGTTGGCTGACTTTGTGTATTTGCACCAGGAATCTTCTCCTGGTATTCATACTCTTTTAGTCAAGCAATCAAATGCTGTATGACATACTTGACTGTCTTTTTCAGGTCCATCTGAATTACTGGACATGACAGACAGTGAAACGTAAGTACAACTTACTCTGCTCTTCACAGTATGTGAAGACTTTTTTTGTTTTTCAAGTGCAAAATTTCAAATAAAAAAGCTTGTAAAATGAGCAGCTCTTCAAAAACAAACAAGCAAACAAAAGTCCCCATAAACCCAAACAACAACCACCTCATATGTGCCTTTTTGGTCTAAACCAAATGCTTCCTGAATTCCATAAAGGACTTCCTCTCCATTGCTTCCCATGCCTCCTTAATCTTTCTAGAGGAATACAAGTCCTGCATTGTGCTTCCATGGTTCTAGCATCCAGTTACTGAGAGACCAACCTGAAGAGTAAATTCCAGAAGTCAGGAGATTATTTTTCTTGCTCTACATTTTTTTGAGTTATGTGGGGTGCTCTACCTTAGCTGTCCCAAGTGGCCACAACCTTTGCAGTTGAAGCTTTCTTTCAAGTAGTTAGAACCTCAGTTACCTCTGATTTTTTTTAAAGACTTTTCTCTGCAGTTCCCAGTTGATCTTGTTTTTTAATCAAGGTATCACAAACAGTATGTAAAGGAAGCATGAATATACCTGGGAGGTATATGAAATATATGGGAAGCAAAAATTGCCATTCTCATAGGGCTTAAACCTACCCTTCCTCATCCTACAGTGCCCTCTTCTGCTAACAGAGAAGACCAGAAAGTTTCTGCACAAGGTGAATTTGTGCAGTGCAGTGGTGATGGAATCTGGCTGGACTGCCTGTTTCTCTTCATCCAGTTGCATAGCATAGCTACTGAAATAAAGTGCAAGTGAACATGGCTATGAAGTCTTCTCTTTACAAAGGTCCCTCTACCTTTCACTCTTGAAAAGGGAAGGTTCCAGCTGTAACTGGCAACATGAATTTGTGTTTTAATCCTCAAGGGGCTATCAGGTAGTATCCTGTTCTGCATCTTGTTCTCATGCAACAGAGACATTCACCTAAGGTTACCTAGTAGTATTTCATCTTTACTTGTCATGGACTGAGGCTGAAATTCCTTTATGCATTCACACTTTCTGGATTGATAGGTGCAATACATCCTACTCCATGTATTTATTGTAAATTGTTATTTTGGAGGTGATGTAACAGCCGTACTTGTTGAACACTAGTAGTAAGGGCAGCTTTTCAGCCCAATGAAAGAAAGCACACTTTCCTGCTTTTCCTAGGCAAATCTAGATAGAGTTCTTTAATCTCAGTACTACAATCGGTCACAGAATCCTGTTACATGTAGCCCCAATCTGATGATGAGCTATGCAATAAACCTGTTCCCACTTCATAGCTTGCTCTTGTGAAAAGCATGTGTTCAAGTTTCCCCGGTAGCTCACCAGTCCAGCCGTGGGAAATGAAAACACAGCTCTTGTTCTCATACATTTAGGAGACCAGGGTATCAGAACCAGGGCAGCAAGTGTATCAGTCAGGGCTTTGATGGGCAGGATTTTTTTAGGATGAGTCCAAGAATGAGGTTGAGGAAATAAACTGCTGGAAAAAAGCACACTGTTTCTCTTTTGCCTGCTGTGAAGTATGAAGGTGGCTAGTTTGCCTTTGCAGCCTCTAGTTGAACTGGTGATTGAATGGGAATGTGACATTCAGTCCTTTGCATACATAAAACCTTTGCATGTTTCTTTCCCACCCCTCAGAAGTTCTTCGTCTGCTATTTGTGCGTTGCAGGCTTTCCTACTGAGTCAAAGGATGTAGATGCTAAGGGAGAGAGTGCACAAGTCTACCTCTGCCAGCAAGAGCGAACCTCGCAAAAATGCAGCATCCTTCTCTGTCTGTCCTCTGCACCTCATACTTCGTAAATGTGCATTGGTGTGATGTGTCTCACTGCTGGTTTCTGTACTTTGGTCTAGGGGTGAGACAGCATTACACAAGGCAGCCTGCCAGCGTCACCGTGCCGTCTGCCAGCTCCTGGTGGATGCGGGAGCCTCTCTGAGAAAGACGGACTCCAAGGTAACCCAGCCCTGTCAGCCAGTCATAAAACACTGCAGCCAAGCGAGACCAATCAGCATCCGTCCCTGCTGTTAGCATGACTGAGGCTTCCTCTTTTTAAACAAGCTATTTTTATTTAGAAAATTGTATTGAATTAAACAAGTACAAGAGGCTCCAGTTCAGTCCCCAACGCGGGTCATCTTCACCGCAGTGAGAGCCTGGCCTCAAACTATTTGGTATGTTGGGTATGAATGAGGCATCTCCATGGCACAGCATCTTCCTCCTCCTGTGTGGTCAAGGTCTGTGCCTGTGGGCAAGGACCACCTGGGGAAGCCTTGGTTTGTGATTGTGTAGCATCTGTGAGGCTTGGTTATTGTGACTGACTTACTTTGTGAGGATGGCTAACCATTTTGTTTTGTTTTGTTTGCCCCTGTGCTCACTGATTTGACACTTAACCACAACCCTCTTTTGGTATACACTTGGCTGAGACAGAAGTCTGGGCAAAATTAAACCCAATACAACAACATGACCACCGAGGAACATGTTCCAGAAGCTGCCTCTCTATCATTTCACAATATAAGCATTCTGTGGTCAGGTGGTTGGATCTCTGGGTTCTAGAGTCAGAAGCACCTTCACTGCAGCAAGACAACTTAACCCAGATTCTACCATATTATGCTTTATAAGATAGCCTATGTGGGGGAGAGAGATCTTACTTTTTCAGATAAGAGTATACTGTACATCATAAAGGTGATTTTTGCAACAGCAGAAACCCAGACAAGTGTCTTCTGACTTGTTAATCTTCTGCCCATAAAACCAAGGAGCAGGAGTGTTTTTGAGAAGATACATTAACATGTTTCTAATATTATTTTGTAGTTTAGGATAAAGATTATGGTCCAGCCTAACAGTATTCATAAGGTAGCTCAGATTACAGAGTAGAAAATTGATGCACAGAAAAATCATTTGTACTTGAGATAGAATGATATATGTTGATGTAATCTCAAGTGCTGGGCATCTCTCTGCGCATCTTTAGCAAAGTGTGTGGTCTGTGAAGTGGACTTTTCAAGTGTTAGCTAAGTACTGTGCATAATACTAATTCACATAGGGATTGAAGGCCTAGAATAAAAAATCAGTTCCTTACAGCATGTGAGCCCTTCTGTGTGATGTATCAAATAGCATGTCCTTGCAGACCATGATTTTTTTTAAGCCACACAAGGATTTTGAAAGTTTTCAGAATCTTATAGATGTGATAGAAAAACTTAAGACCAGCTTGTACAACAAATAAGTAAAATCTCCAAATTTGTTTCTATCCTTCCTGTAGCAATTTCTTTGATTCATTCTTTCATCTGTTTTTTTATGTATGAACAAGACCTAGAATGGTTGGACCAGATGATCCTTGAGGTCCCTTCCAACCTTTTATCATTCTAAGACTTTCTCTTCATGTTTCTTTATTATAGGGTAAAACTGCTCGTGACAGGGCTCAGCAAGCTGGTGATCCAGATCTGGCCTCTTACCTGGAGAGCCGACAAAACTACCAAATGGTTCCCCATGAGGATCTGGAGACAGCAGTCTGATGTCTGAAAACATCAAAGAGGATCCTTGGAAACTGAAAGGCTGCACCCGAGGCACTCGGGTATCACGTGAGGAAGAAGCTGATGGAATCAACGTGTCTCTCACTCTCATGGAAAATGCATGAGGACATGCCACCAGTTTCTAAGGGCTACTGAGTCTTGCTATGGAACCGTTAGGTTCCATAAGTTAGCCCATGATGGATGAGGCGGGACATTTAAAGGTCTGTGGAATCCATGGGCCACGGAAATTTATCTTTATTGCTTCCAGCAAGTAGCATGAACTTCTCCCATGTTCATCTGTACAATTTATTAAAAAAAAAAAAAAAAAAAAAAAAAAAAAAAAAAAAAAAAAAAGAGAAAAGAGGGTGTAGGGGAACCAAACTAACTGGGACACTAGAACGCCCAGCCAGGCCCTCCTGCATCCCTGCAGCAGTTTCCTGCATTCCTTTTATTCTCCCATTCCCCTCACTTCTCATCAGTTAAATAGTACCTGTTATCTCTCTGTTGTCTTCACAAATGGTCAGGCAGTAGCAAAAAAATCTGAGGAGCTCTGGATGCCCATAGGAATAACCCAATGTTTTTACCAGCTGCATTCCCTCCCTCACCAGCCTCTCGGAAGCAGTGTCCTCAGTGCTCAGTTAGGGAGGAGTTTTCTCACTTTTGGAGAGGACTCTGCCTATTGTCTGGTGTTCCAGGGTGAGAGGCAGAGTTAGATTTACACCAGTGTCAAAACCTGACCTCCTCATTCTTGCTTGGTATAGGGTTATGGTATCTTTATGGGACAGGCTTTTGTATGGAAAGGAGTTATATGGGATACGCCATGGTGTATGGTAGAGCATATAGACCATAATGTCTGACCCAATTCTGCTCAGGTTTCAGGTCTACCTGAGAGTTGATAGCTATTTTTTACATTTGAAAAGGTAGCTTTTACACTGAGGAGAGATCTGTGCAAGACAGAGGGGGTTCCAATAGTTCTGACTTATGGACCCGGTCCCCCTTGCATTACAGCCAGAGGTAGGAAGGGAGCCTCCATCAGCACTCAGCATAGGCTTGCTGCCCTCAACAGGTAAACAAGAACTGCCCGTGGTTACATTGGGAACAGGAAAACTTTTGTCTGAACCTGCAAACTGTTTGGTTCCCCAGAGGAACAAAGTTTCAGAGAGTCTGTCCTGCTAGAGAGGGACAAGCAGCAGCTCTTTGCCCCATTACCCACTACAAGCTCATAAATTTGCTCAGCTGCCGCAGGGGCCAGCTGTGTCTTCTGCACTCATCTGTTTTCTGTTGTACCTCAAAGATTATAACCAGAAAAGAACCAAAAGCAGCCACACATGCACAGAGGCATACACAAAATATTCACCTTCAGGTTGTCAGTATTCACCTTCAGTTTTTCACTCTCCAGACAACTCAGCTGCCAGAAACAGCAGAGCTTCCACTTTGACCAGTTCCCATGAAGATGCTTATGACCTACTTTTGGCATAATTCTTTCAATAATTTTTTGAATTTTGCTTTGCTGTTGTTTTGAAAGATCCAGTGATGTTTATATTCACTCGCCTTGCTAGGTGTAGGTCTCTGGGACATGGTGATCATTGGGATTACATGCAGTTTGGAAACCATGAAATTAAATCAAGTCGTTGTTCAGATAAGTTTTTCTTCCTTGGTAGAAGTTGTGGACATGAAATGAATGCAAGTCCTTTCCTTTTTTCTTTTTTTTTTCTTTTCTTTTTTTTTTTTTTTTAATTTTATTTCTATTTTTTAACAAAAAAAAGAGTCATTGTTGTAACAGAGAGGGATGAGCTGAAAAAGACATTTTTATTTTTATTCTGTTTTCAAAAGTTTATTTGGTATGAGCAAAATATTTCTTTAGTATTTCTTCCTCTGGAAGGAAACTATATATATTTGTAATTTATAGATCAATGGCAACATGAAATGTATTTTGTCTTATTTTCTGTCTTTACCTTTCTTGTTTAAAAAATAAAATACTAAAGCCAAATTCCTTCCGTTGAAAATCAGGGGCTTGTGGTGAAGGTCAGTACATGTATATATTAGAACAGAATTTGGCAACTGTTAAAATAAAAATCAGAGTTTAATTTTTGTGTATGTGAAATTTCCACAAGGAAGATCCTCATGCTGTGGCCTTATGGTAGGCCTTCCTTCGTTTCTGAGAAAAGACATTACAGTAATATTTATATATATTTGACAAAAAAAAAGAGAAGTATATTAGTATCAGTTTTATCTTTCTGCTTTGTTTTATTGGTGTGATAAGTGGAGGAAATTTCAATAACACCAGGGGCTTGGTGCTGCTGAAGCCAGACTGGTGCCTGAGCAGAGGATGGTTGGTGGGCCCCATTGCAGCTCCCTGGTCTTTTAGGTCCATGGAGCACGTGGAGCAGTGGAGGCTTCCTCTAATCACAGGTAGCTTCCTGAGGCCACATGTGAACTATGATAAGGGAGCTGGTTCTGGGCTTGCTCTGTCCCCAGTGGTTCTCCCCTTGGTGAGACATCACCTTGGATGCCTTGAGAGTGGCAGCAGCAAGGGTTGGCTCTGGAGCAGTATGGCAGATTTCCTGAGCATTTTTATGCCATTCAGACTGCTCAAAGGAGCTTAGAGGATGCAAGAGGATCTGATTTGCCCTTTTCCCAAGCATCTGTAGTATGGTGCTATGACCAGAGTGAGACTTGTTGTGCCTCTGGAAAGCTACCCGTGCCGTGTGCTCTGTGGGAGGCAGTCACTGTATGATGAATATAAACCCCAGTACTGGAGACAGGGCAGGAGCTACCTGTCTGTAGTGCCTTTAATATTCAAGGTGTCACAAATTACTGCACACATACTACATTGGATACTGGTAATGTATTTATAGATAACAGAGGATGTATATTGTTTTCTTCAATGACACATTGCCAGGGATACCAGGAGTTGGTTCACAGAGGAAGGAGTTTGGGGCGAAGATGCAGCAGAATAATTCCTTATCCCTTTTGAAGTACAATGGGATTCTCAGTTTTGAACAGCCACAGAAGCAGGCAGACTGTGCAGCAGGTAAAGGTAATATGTATCTGTTGAATCTTTCAAGCACTTGGGTTCTGGTTTAGTATGGTATCGTTCTGCCTAAATTGTGCAGGGACAGTTTTCAGTATGCAGATGGGAACCCACTTAAATTACATCAAAAGTTGTTTGATTTACTAAAAGTGTCTGTTCGGTGCTTGTGTCTAGTTACATGTGTATATTACTATATATATGTATATTTATATACATCAGTATGCATATATATAGATGCGCACACACACACACACACACACACATATGTGTACACACTTAGAATTGTGCCACTTGAATGACAGAGTACCTAGGGATGCTCAGCTACTGAGGTTGCTGGACGGACAGAACATCATTTTTCATTTTAATCTGTTATTAAAGGGAACCCTTTTCAGTAGAACTGAGGAGCTCCTGAATTGTTCCATTGTACTGGTTTTATTATCTCACTTTGGAGTTCAATGGAGGGAAAGAAAATATTTATAATGTTGATAAAATAAACTTACTTTTGTTATTTAATAGCATCAGTTACTTTTATTATTTCATACTTCAATGCTAGAGGTATTTTTATGTGTTATCCAAGACAAGACAATGTCATAACATTTCTCACTAATTATAGCATCCCTCAACACTATGAGGTGTGAGGCTAAATGATTCATGTAATACAGGAGTTCAAGGCAAATTTTGCCTATTACAAAAAAGGCTCCAGACTCCAGTGGCTCTTTCACCATTTCTTGTGTTGTCTTGTCTGCATTTCAGCACTTTAAGATGTCTATAGATGTTTTTATTGACACCTGTCATCCTTGGTTTCTTTGCAGCAGTGGTAGAATTGCTCAGTCTCTACTTTAGGGGCTGTAGCTTGGATTTGGGCTTCATGATATGTCCCTTGCTCCATGAGTATTGTCATATAGAAGCACCATAGACATAAAGAAAATAGAATGAAGTTGATATTTTCTTACCATTGATCTTCTCAGCTCTTTTTGCAGAACCGGTGCTGTTGCAGATAACCAGACTGGGCACGTGGCTCTTTTTGGCTGTGGGAGGTTTGTTTGAGGGTATTTAATGGCCTCTTTTGCTAATTTTGTCTTTGCTGTGACAGTGACACACATGGTAGTGAAAGTCTCTAATACGCAATCTCACCTAGAAGGTAGATAGTTACCTTTCATCCATCCCAGATGCCTCTGGTCAGGTGTGCTTATATGTTCACCCTTCCAGTATATCAAAAGCCATTGAGATGATCTGACTCTGAGCAAAAGCTATGAATAGGGCATGGTACATTAGTAACCTTAAGCTTGCCAGGGTTTTAATGCTACTCAAGAAATATATGAACATGCTGGGAACTTGGATGCCTTGAAAATACTCCAAGGACAAATCTGTTCTTGCTCTTCATGTTCTCCAAGAAGGAAGCAGTTGCTTATGTTGATCCACTTTGTGTCTCCTATTTTCCTACCCCCACTTTTGCTTTTTTTGTGCTGGACTAATATCCATGGAGAAGTATTTTGTAAGAATGGCCTTTAAACTTGTTGAAAGTAACATTTCTGTCTCTTGTCTACCTATTCTTTTGCATTTGTCAGACTTTATTTCCTCTATTTTCCTCCCTGAATCTGAGTCAAAATCACATTGCATTATTATTTCCCTAACTAATCTAAAGCGTCAAGTGTGAGTGTATTCAGTCATTTCAGCAGTCCTGGAAACAGCATATATTTGTGACTTTCTGGGTACCTGTGAAGCTAGAGAACACAGTATTAGAGGGTTCACTCTGGTACTTGTATTTTCATTTTGCTTTCTTATGAACGATGCAGGCAACTATGTTTCCTAGGAATGGATAGCTACAGCATTAGAATCCCATGAACTGCCTGCCAAAATCTGTTGATGGCAACAGCAACACAGTGATGTGCTAAAAGTGACTTATTAGCATGTTGATGAAGACTGGAATTTTAAGTGAAGGATGTATCTTGAGCTTTAGTGCTTTTGCTGCCTTTGGAAGAGCAAGATGCAGCTGATGGCTGCACTGTGGTAATGCCTCAAGGAGAGCTTACGACCCAGCCCTGCACCCAGCCCTCCTGGGAGAACAGGATATGGAGAGGGGTCAGGATGTCTCAGCCTTTGGTGAGGAGTTCCCAGTGCACAGAGTCTGCAGCAGCTTGGCTGACCAAAAGTAGGCCAAGTATTGGGGCAGTTACTCACTTTCTAAGTCCATTTAAATGCCAGCTTGGTAGGGATGGACTACGCAGCAATAAGAGCAATGACCATGGCTAAGTGGACTCCAAGTTGTGCCATGGCACCATGCTTCTCTGGACTCCCTGTTTGATATTCTCTGTGGGTTCCAGAGCTCAGGGGCTTCCCTTTCACTGCCCAGCATATTTCCAGCACTGCTTCATATGGCAGTACCTGCAGGGACCAGTATTCTCTCGTCCCCTGTACATGTGCACTGGAGCAACAGCCCCTGCCTTGGTCAAGGGATTTCTTGGTCCTGTTTCTGCAAAAAGGGAAAATTCTCTCCCTCAGGCCTTGATCACACCAGTAAATTCATTACATTTGACTTCAGTGATTAGGCAGGCTTAGAGCTGAATAACCTTACTGTGTTCAGCCATCAGACTGCATCTTGTCTCCTGCCTTATTTATAAGGTGCCACATTCCAGTCTCAGCTGCAGTTTCTTGTTTCTCAGACTGCCTTTTTTTCTTAAAAAAATAAAAGAAAAAAGGACAATCTATCCTATGCAGTACACATGTATCTAGTTACCCAGAGAGCAAGAAAGACAAGAAGCTTGTTCTAAAAACCCCTCATACTGATGGAGCACGTGATGACTTCTAAAGTCTAGGCAGGGGGATGCCTTGCAACAATAGCACTTGTTTGAACATAAACACATCTATAATTCAGGAAATAATTTGTTTGATGCTTAGCCCTTTAAAAACAGTCAGCTTCTGCTCTGGGATCCTCTGCATAGAAGAAAGGAATATAAGAAGCCAGTGATTCTCTTGACAGGCACATACAAGAAGGTGAATACCCAAGAAAGCAAAAGCCTTTTTTTCAGAAATTGTTTCTATTGTTGCCCTCATCCAATAGAAAGAGCAGCCTGATTTGGGAATGCTATTTCAGAGTTCACCAATATATTAACAGCCCCAGCATTCATATACTAAGTATATAGAAGCTGTTGCATTTTGATAGGCAAGAAATATGCACTTCTTCTTTTAGCAATATAGTACTACATATGTAATTGCTTCATCTAGAGCCAGCCTCCTTTTGCTGGCAAAGTGTAACACCTGGCTCTTCAATTAGTCCCTGTCTAGGAAGATGCTTGATGAGTAGCCTACAGCTGAGTGAAGTGTGTGCAGTGGCAATCCAGTGCTCTGTTATGACAAGTGTTGCAGCAATTATTTAAGTGCTAATGCATGAACCCTAGTAACAATTCATTTCTTAATGTTACACTTTATTTTAATGAGAAAAATGGCCTTCTGGTTCCAGCTTCCTTAATGACCTTCAATTAGCACTTTTTTCCTCAGCCTGTGACCAAGCAGGGGGAGAAGGCAGTCCCTGTTCCTACATGTATTCAGGAATCAAGATCCTGTCTGGGAACTGCAGGAACCAGTTAGGTTTGTGGCTATGGAGCAGGAGCTCAAGAAACTCTTGTGTCTGATACAGCAATGATTTCTGCTTGGTTAATTTGGCTCTAATAGATAGTACCATTTTTCTAGGGCTTTCTTTCCCGTATGACATACATAAAGATACATAAAGTGAAAGAAGGTAAAATTAGAAAAGCAAAGCTAAGCTGGCCCATAGGAATGTGGACTCTGCAGAATGGTTTCCATAAGCATTGCTATTTTATGGTAAGGAGTTGAAATGCTAGCTATTAAATACCATGGTAATGAGTAATTATGTACCATAATTAGATATACCTACTTTTAATAAAGTGAGATGGATGCATTTCTTCTCCAAGCTGTCATCCAGCTGTGGGAAGCATCCTGTTCCAACCTCTCCAAGAATATATGTATATGATGGTGTGGCACATCCTTTTGTTTGCAAATTCTGAGGCCTCAAGAAGTGACACATGAGCCCTGAGTTATGCGATGACATCTCTCCCTACTCCTTTCAAATGGTTTGGGGCTTTCCTTCCAAATGAATGGACACAATGCCACATCAAAAGAAGTGATTTCTTATAGGCCACAAAGTGAGTAGATGTTTTTCTTTTCCAGTTCCTCTCTTCAGCCCTTATCTGAGAACCAGGCTTTTTTTCTTGCTCAGAATGGGAAAACTTGTTGATGTACCTGCTTAAATAAGAGATGGGTCCAGTTGCAAGTTGTTTTCTTCTGTGGTCTTGCCACTATTGTAAGTGTCATTATCTCCATGGCAGGTGGGAGCAGTGCGTTTGTGTCAAAGCTAAGAAAAAAACGAACCTGTTGGCAGCTAATGGCATGAAGGAAATGGAAAACAATTTTGTTTGAATTTTGTTTTAAATAATCTTCAATGTGCTTTGCTTTTCCTTCCCCTTTTTTTGCTCTGTCCTTTTCAGACCGTCCTTACTGAAGTTGTTATTCTTTGATCACCTCTTCTTTGATCCCCAAAGGTGATACTCGGATCACCTCCAATGCTACCTTCATTTTTTACTGGAAAAGTCATAATCATGCTCGTATGCTTGCTCCTAAGACATCTCTGCTTGACCAGTCTTAGATGGCTGGATATCCTCTGACCATGTCCAGGTGGAGAAAGTTGAAATTCTGCTGCTGTTGGATATACAAAACTAAAGGCACGTCTAAGGGAATTCATGGTGACTCAGGATTAAGCAGATGGGAACCATGATGGACTTGGGTATTTCACACCTGATGGGTTTGTTTGGCCTTTTTCAGACTTAACTGTAATATCAATAGAAAAAAAAAAAAAAAAAAAAAAAAAAGAAAAAGAAAAGGATGTACTCATGTTCCTTCCCTTTGTGATTTTTTCTTAACCTTTGCCTGGGCAAATGTGATTGTGTTGCTCTGTGGTGTGCTTGTCAGAAGTGGCAGATGATTTCAGCTGGTGAGCAAGTGTCTCTCATGTAAGATGGCTGGCCCTAGTACTGTATGGTTTTCTGTTCAGCATTTATCTCAGAAAAATCAGAGGGAGATGGCAGAAGCTTATCAGGTTTTTTGTTCCGTTTACGTGTCACTGCAGAGTGACTCTCCTCTGTCTGCCTCCTTTGATCATGCAACAGCTTTGGGAGAAAAGAAAATAAGTGGCTGAGCCTTCAAAGCACAAAGAAGCTTGTGGGAGCTTTGTCTCTCTCTAGCACGTTGCTGCACCTCATGGATCTGAGGAAAGGGAAATGGAGGGGATGCCTTCTGTGCAGAAAGAGCCATCTATCACCTTACTGGCAAAAGTAACAGCTCTTTGGAGGCTTCCTATTTCAGACACTTCACCATGTGCCAGGCAGAGCGTAAAACACATATGGACATCAGCAAGCCCTGAGGAGCTGCCTTCCTTTTGTAAGAACCCTCCAAGTTCTTTTTGTTTCTTTTCCCAGTTCTGGGGTAGAGGAGAGCCCCAGGATGGGGATTTCTGCCTTTTTCCTCTCAGAGGAGCTAGGCTTGGACTGCCCTTTGCCATCTAGCTGCCCTCACACCTAGGCTGAATATGCTCTCTGTCCTGTAACTATTGGAAAAGGAAATAAGGTTTAAAATCCTGTTCCAAATGGACTCAGGAACTGCCAGCTTGGGCCACTGGCCCATCAGGGTGCAGTGCACTGGGGAGGGCAACACAGAATACAACTGCCAGCATTTCTCTCTAGAAACCTCCACAAGGTGAAATGTGCTTTTGCAGTGGGAAATGAAGGTTATTTTTCTTCTGTCCACATTAATTTGTGCTGTAAACCCTGTGCCAGTCATTTTGGGTGCAGCCAGCTTTTTAGAACCAGAAAGCTTTTGAAAGATTTTTTGGAAAGCCTAGCCAATGGTATAGCTGAGGACTCATGTTCCATGTCTCCCACACAAAACTTCTGGCAGTCCGTGAAGGTTTCAGTATCCTCTTTGTGTCAGGGTGCAAAACATTTTGCTGGAAACTACAGGCCTGTCTTTGTGCCACAGTTACTGCTTCTCTGCTTCTGCACAGCTTTTAGAACAGCTTTGGCTTTGCTGCTTTGCACTGAGAAAAACCAAGATGCACAGTGGGGAAATCTGTAGGATTTGTAGGACACAAATACTCATCAAGCTGCAACTGTTTGCTAAGGAAAATGCAGTGCATATGTAAGGACTGAACCTGGCTTATGAGACTGTCACTGCTAGCTCAGTGGGGACTTATTCTGAGCAAGAACTAACCTGTTGTTATAGTGTAAAACATAAAGGTTACACAAAAAAATGATTACTGTTTAATGATATGCTTTTGTCTTATGGAAACTTACAAGTCTGACAGTGTGGCACACGGTTGCATCACCAAACAGGGAAAGCACTTGCTGTGTGTTACAATTCACCAGCATATCTCTCTGGATGTACTGTAGTCAGAGGGATAGAATAGAACATAGTGAATCAAAGAGCTGAGGTCTTTTTCCTGCCAGGGTCATTAAGAAAGACTGGCTAAGTCATTTAACCTTCTCATGCCTCAGTTTCCTTATCTTTAAAATGGAGATAATATCACCTCCCCATACTCTGTGTTGTGAGGCTAAAAGCTGCTGTCTATTAACTATTTATGAGGGGTTTTTTTGTTGTGCCTTGAAGTGTTGCTCCCATACAATATCCTGCTGCTTCTAAAATAATTTTTTGAAGGGTGGTGAGACTCTCATGCTTTTTTTAGTTTAACTGGTTTAAATTGAGATGTAGTGCTGGAGGATGACAAGTTTCTAATCATCTAGTTTGCACTTCTTATGCTTGATTTCTATGTCTGAGCTATCTTGTAGTAAAAATTTTATCTCAGGTGATACTCCCAGTCAATGAAAGCATTCAGGTGGTTGTTCTGCTTCCAGAGAATAATATTTTTGCTGAATTTTAGAGTAACTGTATTCTATTATATTGAGTTAAGTGACTCCATTGTTTTTCATTTGGGGGAGCGCATCTCAGAAATACTTCTTTCTGTCATATCTATCCTATCATTAAGGTATCACAGTATCTTTCCCAACAGCCCAGAAATCACCACTTGAGTTTGTTGAGGCAAAAGGTTTCTTTATAGCCTTCACGCTGGCATCTCCTCTGGCCACTTAGCATATGAGAGATGAAAACTGATAAAGAATGAGGACACCACTTAGCAAGGAGTTAGGAAACTGGAGGTGTCTCCTGCAAAAAGGAAGAGGCTAAGAAAGAGTCATCGTCATGTGGGATGGTGGTGAAGAGGCTCATGATGGGAAAGCTGAGTTTTCATGGAGCTATATGGTGGATATTCACTTGCTGCTTCCTGGAGGTGATGGAGGAAGGATAAAGGATGAATGCTGATCTTCTCTGCACTGAATTACCTCTAGGGAATTCATGTGGCAGAGGTCAGAATCTGGACCACTCCATAATGGTTTAGTCCCCTGAACAGAGCAGTGAAACCAAATATGAGATGCATATATTCAGCCAACATTTCATGGGCATCCAGAGTTCCAGCATTTGTACATATCTTATTATCTGAATCCACATCTGATCCAGGAGTTGTAATAACACCACAAAGGGCTCTTTTATGCTCCCTGACCCCATGCATAGTGCCCCGGAGCTGTGCATCATGAGGCTGCCAGCTGGCAGAAGGAATCTGAGGAGTGCAGCAGCACCCATGAAAGTGAAGCTATGTGTTTTACAGAGAATCAAGGTCCAGGTAGGGGGTGGGGGTTTTTTAGTAACAAAGTGAGAAAGTATTTTCTTCCCTGATTTTCTTGTATTTCCTATTTATACATAGTAGCTTGATCACTGTGTTACTAAACAAGGAGATTATAAACTAGGGGAAGGAGGAAGCCTGTATAGAGGGAAAGAGCTGGTTACTGTTCCTTTTGGACACTTTTTCTGTATTGTGATCTGTGTGGAAATGTACAGAATAAAAGCGAAGAAGCGCATATCCTTGGCTGGGCTGAGTTTCCTTGTGTTATTTGCCAGTGGAGCTGAGTTGCTTCTTCAGGCAGAATGAAAAGAGTGTTGTGACTTGAAAGATGGTAAAGAGTAGAAGGGAGTGGAGGAAAGGGATAAAAGGGTGAAAATTTTCAGTGTGTGTGTGTGTGTGTGTGAGAGTGCAAGGAAGGGTCAGGACAGGAATATTAAGCCTGTGGATATGCCAACTTCAAACTCATGATAACAAAAAGTTTAACCATATCCTTTGTATTTCCAGGGATATCTTCTCCATCCCTCAGCAAGCTCAGGTTGTCAGCACAGCATTCAGTGTGTGCAGGGGATATCCAGCAGTGATCGGTAGGGATGTAACATAGGCATAAAGGTCACCTCAAGATTATTCATCTCAGGAGCATTTCTCCTACAGCACACCCTCTAATTAACCCCCTAGTTATCTTATGTTCTCAGTTCATGACTGTTTTAGACTAATGCATGGAAATAGATAGAATGGCTCTGTTTGTTTCTGCCCAGCTCTGTGCAATTGAAGAAGTTTATGTCATGACCATTATTTGCTTTCTTCTCTTCAGCATCTGCCCTTCCTGCTCCACTCAGGAGCTTCTGCACCTTATCTAATACCAAGTTTTCACAGCCTCTCTCCCATGCAAGGTGATATTTCCTAACCATTCCCTTGCTTCTTCTCTCCGATCCTGAAATCTTATTTCTGCTTAATTTTGTGGTGTTTCCTCTGCCTTGTCTCCCTGGGAAAGCACTGGCAACAAAAACACCTCCCTCACACGTGATTCTGGCTCCCTCCCTTCACTCCAAGCCCTTTGATGCTCACCGCTGCTGCCAGCTGTGTGCTTGTCTCTTTTAAAGAATATCTTAAGCTCCCTTTTTCTGCTGTCTCAGACAGCCTAGAAGTATTAATATAATATATTGTGCTGAAAAATATAATAAAATTAATAATATAAAAAAATAAATACATTTATTTAGGAATAATATAAAAATATAATAAAATATAATAATCGTGCTGAAAAGACTAACTGGTCTGCCTGTGCAGGGCTGGCTGGAACTGGGTGAGGTTGTAACCTAGTAGTCATGAGTGACACTGGGCCTTTCTGCACAGTGAGAAAGCACTGCTTACTAATTGCATTCAAAACCCTGTGGTACAAAGCACTAATTCCTCTGGGGTGCTTTGCACTAAGGAGTTTCACCAAATGGCTGCCAGCTGCTCTCTGGGAATGTCCATGGAAGTGAGATGCTTTTTGATGTACTCAGAGCTGCCCCCACAGCAACACCTGCAGGCTGAGCTGGTCAGGGGTGTATTTTTAAAAGATGGAAGTACAGCTTTACATCCTACTTGTTTTGCACCCCAAATTCTTGAAAGTGTGTGGCCTTGCATGTGTAGGTAGTTCTGAAGAGAGCCCAACTGTTGCTTTGCTCATTCATTGTAATCTGCCCTTGTTCCTCAGCACATCAGCTATGTGAGCAGCTTCAGGGCTGGTTCCTAGCCAATTTATGGAACAAAAATATTTCATAAAGCTGGTGAAATAGGTACATATATACACACAGACATTATGAAAATATCTTTCTGATAAGATAATGCACTTCTTATGTGGGGAGTTCCCTTTTTCATGCAACTTCTTTTTATGTATGAAATACAGAATCTTCTACCCATTTCTTTGAAAAGCTAAGCCTTTCATAATAGGAATGTATCTGCAGTGGAAAAACAAAAACAAAAACATATCCTCAAGAAGGAGGGGAAAAAAAAGGAAACCTGACAGGAATCATTTTCTTTAAAAAAAAAACCAGCAGAAAAACCCAGTTTCACTGCAGCCAAGTGACCTCAGTATTTCCCTGCAGTTAAAATGTGGTTCTCTCTCACAAGGGGTCTTTTAAACTAGGTAGTGATGCTTGTAAAAGATTTTGCCAAGGTCATTAAGTTTAAAAATAGGTAAATATTGGAAGCAGTCCCATAATTTCACCGTTTTGGGGCTCATATTCTCACTTTCAAGGGCTGATATTGATCTATGAGTATTATATTGGCAGCCATATTACTTCACAGCAGGCGTTGGTTCACATGGGACAAGAAAACCTCCAGAGCTGCTCCTTCTTTTCTTCTTACCCATCTTCCCATCATCTTAAGCAGCACCAGGGATGTGTGAGTATGTGTGTGTGTCTGTGTTTGCACGTGTTTCTTAGGAACTGCTTTTATTTGACTATGGAGTTAAAGCATGAGGGTGCCAACTCTCTCATTCAGTAGGGCAAGCAATCCCACAGGCAGGAAGGTGAGCTGGGAATCCTGAGATTCAAAAAAAATCAACATTTTGTGTCCCACGGGTGTGACTTGGGAGCTACCTGCTGGACTTGAACTCAGATGGACAATCTGTAACTTTACAGGAAGCCAGACAAAGACCTGCCTGGTTTATATCTGTAATCAGTTTGCTATCTAATCAGGGAGCTAACAAAAAACAATGTGTCAGAAACTTTGGACTGCAGCCTCCTCTGTTCTACATTTGCCATCAAAGGACCTATAGCTTGGCAAGAAACTGCACAGGGTAATTTGCTCATTTCAGAGAATTCATCTTTGGGATGCAGTGTTCTCACCAAAGGGTGGGGGTAGGTCAGCTCAAATGGATTTTCTCTTATGCTGGACAAAAGGTGGAGGGTACATAGTAGCTGGAGGTTTTCTTGTTGTTTGGTTGTTATTAGAAGAGGGGGGGGATAGTCAACTGAAGAAGAGATTTAAAAATTAACTAGTAAGTACTTCTGAATTGTAGTTGGAATCTTGAAGCCCCATCCAGCCTCAACTACCATGATTTAAGTAATGCTGTTATGTATTGCTGTCTAGAATTAGGGGGTTTTTTTTTGACATAATTAACTAGCAGGCTGAGGATTGTTTTTGCCAGAAATAGTGTGTAAGTACTTGCCTATTTCTGCTAATGCATGTATGTATCACATAAATTTCTTTGCTGACAGAATGGATGGTATTCTAACAAGGTCTGGTCTTTCTCACTCCATTTATGAATATATATTTAGCTCCAGGAGTATATGAATTTTGCTAATGGGTCTCAGTATCATCCCTGAGTAGGTAATATTGGGATGCCAGACACCACATAAATTTAAGGAGTCATTATTCTGGCTGTTCACGATTTTTCCTTGTTTTTCCCTTTTGCCTTTTACCAAATGCAAGACAGAAGGGCAGATATAATCAGTTGCATCCAACTGAATTAGATGATTACATAATAAGATGTTACTTAATAACTAAGAGTTTCTCAGTGCAACACAACTATCAAAAGCTCTCCATAGTCACTTTTCAGTTGCTTTTCTATTTTAAATTTTGGTTAGGTGCCACCTAATGTTACAGAAAGGGCCTGAAATTTCCTATATATTCACAGATGTGACCAAAATTAATGTTATGGTAAACCAATGAATAGCTGGTACCTTGGAAGTTTGCCCTAATACAAAAACCAGGTATGTCTGTACCTTCATGAGTGCATGACTCCAGGAGTCACCTTGAAATTCTTACACTGGAATTCCAGTCAAGATGAATTGTACTTTAAGTGCCCATCTCTAAAAAAGTGAACTCCTGGAAGACCTAGTTTGCTATTGCAGTGCTCTGCAGATAATTCTGGACCTCTTCCCCCCTCTCATAATGAAGGTCATCTTTGTAGCCAGAAGTTAAACAACTGTGTGCATTGGGGGAGAAGGTGGGGGTGGTGAAAGAGAATAAAGGTTAATTAGGACTACTGGGCACTCTTTGATTCCTAATATTAATGCCCTCCAACATTATCATGCTTAACATTTTTTTTTTTAAAAGCTTCCACAATTTTCTTTATTCTGGTTTTGAAAAGCCAATAATACAGTATATGGCTTATTTTATTTTAATTTTTTTAAATGAGAAAACACTAATATTAATCTTTCCATGACAAATTCAAAGAACCTTCTAAATGTGAGTATTTTTTGATGTCTCAACAAAATCATAAAAAAAAAAAAAAAAAGAAAAAAAGACATCTGTAAAAATTATTATACGTGTGTGAAGGCCTTGGATCCAAGGATTTGGGAATGCTGAGTAATTCAGAAACATCATTGGAATTTGCCATAGGTTTCTGCTTTAGATTCCTTCTTGCTACTTGTCTCTTGAGGAGGTGACTCTTTTTGAAAATGAACTTTCTGCTTCCAGACTAAGATGCTTACTTATAATTCTCCTACCCAGGCATATCAAAGCTCCTGATTGCTGATTCATCTCTTTCCTAACCAATATGAGATACTAGTTTTTTTCAGCTCTTTGCCATGTATCCTCACTAGATCACAGAAACAACACAAGCAAACAAAAACAGGTAACTATGGGCTTCTTTGGACACACAGCAAGAGATTTTTTTCCTACTCATGTGGGGAGAAAGTCCACTAGGATTCCACAGCCACAGGAATGAGTCAACACTTGACTGATGGTTTCATGGGGAGGGGAGATGGATACTACAAATTCATTATATTCTCTCGTGGCTGTTTGCTCCCAGACTATGCATGGAACACCCTCTTCTGCTAAACACACAGAAATCCTTAATTGCAAGGTTGCCAGGTCTGCTGCCACTGGATGAATTGCTCAAAGCCTTTCTGAGTCTGAGAGAACTGCTGCTCTACCCTGCAATTAACTGAGGAGGATAGGAAGGGGCTCACCGAGTTATTTCTTGCCTTCAGAAATTGTCTTTGCTGTTCCTAGATATCTCACATCAGAAATAGGCTTAACTGCACCTCCTGTTTAATGTGAGAAATGGGTTGTGGCTCACCAACTGTACAAAGATCTATGAGCCTGCTGAACCCAAGATAGATGTGGGAGTCACCCTGAGTAACATCTCACAAGAAAGTTTAGGGACCATAGGAAGCACTCTGGATACCAAAGCTTCAGTTTGGCAATGTGCAGGCTTTCATGACAAACCTACTTCCTTCTTAAAACACTCACAGAACTTCTATTGCTGTGAAATATAAACACAGGCTACTTTGGTTGATGCAGACATCTGGTCCAACCCCACACACAAACCAGGGTCAACTTCGAAGTTAGGTCAGGGTGCACAGGGTCAGATCATTGTGTTTAGGACCATTATTGAAGTCTTATCGAGTCCTTCCTTGGGTTTATAAAAAAGCAGAAAGACACAAAACTTACTTGCTGTAAGGAACATGAATAGACAAATGAACTGTTATTGCCCCCAGTTTGCTTATCGGAGGAAACACAAAACACGTGTGACTTGCAGAGCCAGGGATTGAACACATCACTGCCAACTAAAGAGAGGTTTGTTGCACTTAAGCAAAGGCACCCAGGAAACAGCTGCTAGAAAAAGGAACAGGCATGCAAGTCCCTTGGCTCTCACTATATTAACTTCACATCTGGCAAATTTTATGGCACTTTGTGTCTCCTATTGAATTTTCTAGTTTCTGCAGTCTCTTTTGTGCTGAGGGTTGTTTGATGAAATTAGGCACTTAGCTACGAGTTGTTGGGGTTTGGTTTTTTTTAGGTTTTTTTTTCGTCCCCTGAAGCTAAAAGTTGCATCCCTTATTGTGCAGAAAATGAGAAACAGATTTGTTCTCCTCAGATGTGTTGGGTCTTTAAATGGAAACTGGGAGGAGAAGAAGGGCCTGCAGCCCTGCCACATTTTTTCCACTGACACACACGACACCAGGCCAAAGTCAGCTTCTGAGTCCCTAAAACAATAGATATAGAAATATTTTCTTCTTCTCTCCCTCTTAAAGTGAGCCTAGCATTGAAAAGCACTATGGGGTCTGGTCTAGGGCTTGTGTCCTCTGTTAGTCTATAGACAGAGATGCTTAACCCACAAGTTCAAAAGCCAGCGTACTGGCCAACAACAACAACAAAATGGTTTATCTCAGTGTGTATTAAGTGTAATGGTTGAAAAATTATCTGCTCCAGGGTACAGCTGTGCTCATGCTTACCTAAATGTGGCCATGGAGAAGCAGCATGCTTGACTAGGAGGAGCAAATGCAATTTCCAGGCAAGCAGATAAGTATTTCCTCATCTTGCTGCCAGAAAGGTATTAGGTGTAAACTCCTATGCTGTAGATACATTTTAGCAATCTGACTCAGGCCTCAACATCCATGGTCTTTCAGTAATTTTCTTGTCATAGTTCTCTTGCACAACCATGAAATGAAGGAGTTCAATGAGATCTAGAGCAGCCATAAGACAAAAGAACAAACTGTACTACTGCTGTTTATCATGGGATGGGAGTGGGCATAATGCATGAGCTAAAACTGGTGGCAGATAATGTCCGGTTCATGATCTACACATACACACACAGAGGCAAGGTAGCAACCAGAGGCTTGAACTTAAACTCAGCATTTATTTCACTTACTTATTGGTTTTTTTAAAAGTAAATGCTGGATTTAATTTTTCTTAACCATTAGTCTCACCACCAGTATACAGCAGGCAAGAATAATGATGAAGTTTTCAGTTCTCAGTTGAAATGTACTGTGGTTATAAAGAACAATTGACTAAAACTAATTGTACTTAAGGTAAAGTTACTGTTCTAAGTCTTCTTTTAGCATTTGCCTCAGCTGGTCAAACACCTTCCTGAAATAAAAATGCTCATTCTTAGCTGTTGTTCTGAAGTATTGGTTAGAAAAAAACATGACAAAACCCTGCTCTCCACAACACCGAAACAAACCTTAAGCAGAGGTGCCTAACTTAATCAGTTTTGTATGTTAAATAAGTAAATGTTGTAATTGCAAATGCCATCATACAAAATTTTGCATAAAAATGGTGGTCAAAAATAACAGTTCTGTTTTGTCCCATGTTTTAAATACTCATGAGATGGAGGATACAAGACCTCTTCAAGCTGGAGGACATTTGGTTGATGACTTTTACAGTTATGAATGTTGAGGTTTTCACAATGTTGGTCAAGTCATTCTGCACACAGGGAACAGGAAACCACTTTCCATTTTCTTTAATTTCTCTTCATTTCTTAGACAGCCTGAGCTTAATAGTGGCCTGCATTCATTCTGAAGTGGTTCCAGATTCAATGCTTTTTCTCTTCTCAACTGTCCCAAGTAACAAAGCACCTGAATTTTTAAAAGGTATTGTTGGCCTTTCTCAAATTCTGTTCCTAGTGGGTGAAACTTGAATTTTGAAAAGTTGTAATTAGAGGATAGCTCGAATCAGTAACAGCTTTGTGACACCTTGAGCAATAGATTGATCTTTAGTGAAACCGAGTACCTGCAGTCTTGAAGTTTGCTGAACGTGTTGTTATTGCAGCCTGAGGAGGTGTAAATTCCAATGGATTTACCTGTTGCATGGTTTTCCTTCAAAAAAATGGTAACCCCAGCAGAATTTGCCTTAAACCTCCCTCCTAGATTAATTCTTCTAGGCAAGAGCCAGGTAATTTTTCTGACTCATTCATGAAGCTGACTTATTATGGAGGAAAATCATAGGTGAGAATAGACACCACAGTGAGGAGGTTTTGAGTGACTGTCTGCCTTCAGTCTGCCTACAGTCTGATCCCAGCATTCCTTACAGAATGAATTTGAGCATTAGAGAGGCTGTGGGGAAAAGTCCAGCTGTGAGGGTTCATATAGTATTGAATAAAAATGTTTTCCCTGTTAATAAACCAGAACTCCATGAAGTGGATGACTTTTTCCTGGCCAGATCAGGTAGCATATCAGTTTGCAGGGACTTCTCCCATCTTCACTTTTCAATTTTATGGACCAAAAAAACTATGAAAAACACTCTTGCTTAAACAAGTTCATAAATTCTCAGCACTTCTTTCATCATCTGAATGACCAGGTGAAAAACCTGAAGAGCATTGAATTACTCTCATGACCTGCTCCTATAACTATGCTTTAAAATGAGGTGTTTCTCAGTTTTTTTGATGAACACTGCAGGAATAATTGGAGACGTAAAGGGAGTATCATTTTCCAACATTCCAAAACAATTTTTTCTGCTGAAAAATGAATGGTACCTGTAGACGCTAGACTAAAAACAGACGATACAACAATGAAAGTTATCCTCATTTTTTACCCCAGACAGCTGAGACAAAACAGATGTCACAAAAAGGAAAGGAAAAGAAAAGGAAAGGAAAGGAAAGGAAAGGAAAGGAAAGGAAAGGAAAGGAGAGGAATAATTAAAATCTGAAACATGTCACTAAAGAAAGATTGACACAACAGTAACACAGGTCATCAACAACAAACTCTTGTGAAGACTCAGGTTTTTTGCTGCTTGAAAAAAACACAACGCAGGAAACATAAATAGTCAAATTGTACCAGAAGCATGAGCATTTTGTTAAATATCATGAACCTTTCATTAAATACCATACTGCCTCTAGGCAGTTAACAGTGTTTTCTAACACAAATCTTGTGTTGGTGCTTTCAACTCCTTGACCACAGTGCAATTTCTAGGTATGCATTATTCACACTGTACTAATAGGATCTTATATTAGTATCATTTAGACGAAGAGAAGGATGCAGGTTATTTAAGGAGGATGGAAAGCATGCTAAGGAGAGTAGAGATGCAGAGAGGGAGACGGAGCTCAATCTAACAGTCTGGAAAGGTCTGCTTTGCAGTATCTTAGTGTTTAGCTTGAATAATTGGGAAAGGAATAGCCTGGGGAGGTAAAACCCATTTGAAGAGCTTTAAGTAGAAGTATATGCAACCTTTAGTAGTGTTGAAAAGCAAATTGAAAAACCCAAGAATATTGCTACCGAAGTACAACCTCATCTATCCTCCTAGGCTCTGTAGGCTCATTAATATAATTGCATCAATTACAATGTACACTAATTATCATTAATAATTAGGAGAAAAGGGACTGCAGACCTTAGGTAAAATTGTGTTCCTTTGCTTTAAAAAATGCATATAGAATAGACTGTGGGGTTTTCAAAAGGCATAAAGTTCCTGATAGCTCTCAGAAGACTAAGGATGAGACCCCATTTGCTATCAATTTCCCAGTAGAAATAATAAACCCCCAAATCAAAATCTGTAGATTGTACAGAGTTACCCTGATTGTTCCTGGACCTCAAGATATAACAAAATACATTCCATCAGACCCCTCTCCTTTTAAAATCTACAGTTTCACTCTAAAAAGGAATGGTATAGATAAAACTATTACCAACAATAGCTATAGTTATTTTGTCAAAATCAGCCTAAAATTAGGGTTCTTTGAGTGCTGTCAGAATTTATTCTGCAGGTACCTTCCCTTGTGTTCTACCTTCTTCAAATTTCTGGTGTTTAGAAGAATCCACTGAAGAGAATAATCTCCTGGAGGAGTAAACAGAAGAAAGCAATGTGTAATGTAAGCACAGTTATTTTCCTAAGTCTTATGACTATATTAGCAGTTATTATATATTAACAGTTCCAAGGGTTAAAAATGTGAATAAAAGAGACCTAGTAGACAGACTCGAAATTTTATATGTATTTTACATGTATTGTATACTATAAGTTGACGTTATAGATTTTAACACTTGTTATGAATGTTTTTATTAACTTTGAATTTTTTAACACCCTTCTAGCATTTATATTCTTTATTTTCCCATGAAAGGAGGAGTGAAAGAATCAGAACTTTCTTTCCATTGTTATCTTGTTCACTTTTTGCCATTGAAAATTGTTTATAATGCAACTACATAATGCTGGGAGCTACATCTTTGGGGAAAATCCTCTATCATTTCAGAAGCAGTGCTAGCATTGCCCATAGTAGTCCTCATACGTTGACATCAGTATGAAATCTCTAATATGGCTGCTAAAGGTACTTAAAGTGCTATTTTTGTTTTAGAAAAAAACAGCCAGTTCAGGTCTAAGGCTGTGAATGATGCTGCCACGTTTTATTCAACTCCTGAGCGTGAAAACCTGGATCAAGCTGACGTTGAAGCCAACAGCATCCCACAGGAGTTTCCATCAAAGATGTATTGTGCTTTATGAGGACCATGCAACTGGCTCAAATCTCAAGCAAGAAATTGCTAGTAAGTTAAGAACAGATGTACCTAATTTTGTTCTTATGGGGGAAAAATCATGGCCATTATATTAACTAATGAGGCACTGCACATGCACAGGTTAGAGCTGTTTGTCTTCCAGTTCCTATGGTTCTGACAACAGACCTTTATGTTGGTTTCTCATTATGTGTTTGTGTGTCTATATTGACACTGTATATTGCCTAAATTTCCATTGTGTCATAGTTACTTTAAAAACCATAGCAGTGAAAGGATACTACTAACCTTAATAAAAATTCGCATTTTATTTTACTCTCTTGTGAAAATATCTAGCTAGCAAGGTATCCCCTAAAGAATTTTGTGGTGGTTTTTTTGCTTTTTTTTTTTTTTTTAATCACCTTTGGGAGTTTTTAAGGCATGAATTTTGTGAATTTTATTATGTACAACTTTAGGGATGAGTAATTATTACTTCAACAACTATCAGTCTCAGTTCAGGCTTGATTTTACTACAGTAAGTGTTATTAGCTAATGTGAAGAGAAAAGCTCCATTAGTGTATCAAAGCTTGTACTGAAGCCATTGAAATAGTAATCTGATGAGCTGAGCTTAGCTCTGAACTGAGGGTAAGCCACCAAAGTCTTGGAAGAGCCATCTATGAAGAACTCTCAGTATTTCTGAAAATGTTTGATAATTACCTGTCAATTCTCAGTGCTCCCTTTATTGCAGTGATTTCACTAAAATTCATAATCAAGGATTTAGCGAGCTGTTTGGCACTTGCACTGAAGAAGGACATCTCATCATTTGATTGCACATAAGGAACACTTGCCAAAACCACTTATATTTGTCTCTAAATGTGAAGTTTAGCATCATTATAATTACACAGGTGAACCCTTTAAAAGTGAAAACAAAATAATTTTAAAAAGTAAGACAACATTATGATAAGTAGAATTTCTTCTTTGTTCATACATTCAGCTCAGATTTGTGGTGGTTGCATTATACTCTGAATGCACTGAGTGTTCTCATCGTTGCTCCCCACAATAGAAGTAATTCATTCTTAAGGGAGTACGTTAAGAAATATATCCTTACTTATATAAACATCATGAGAATGAAAGGTATTGATATGTATTTAATAATGTGGTTAGCATAGTCTTATTTTTAGGTGGAAAATGGTATGTGTATTCAGCTCACAGGCAAATGATTGGAATGCTTTTAATTTTCCTGTGACTTTTCCACTGAGCTGGCAGTGCCACAAATTTGTCATCCCTGGCTTGACACTAAGAATAAAATTGACCAATTAAGTTAGGTGCCTACTAGCTGGCTGTCTTAATGAAGTATCAAGGACTGATTTGGTGGCATAATAAATGCTACTTTCTCTATTTCTAAAGCCAGTCCTTTCACAGAGTAGTTAGGCATTTGGGCATAATACTTTGAGGAAAAAATAGGTATTAGCAAATAAAGTTCTTCTGGAGAGAAAGTGAAAAGGAAATTTGCATTCTATTTGTTCAGTAATTTTTTACCAGAAGTTTGAAACCAAATGAAAATATCAATTTTAGTGGTTCTGTTTCAATGGAAGAACATTTTGTTTCAACATTTTGCTTTGATTTTTACCCAGCAATTCATAGTGACAAAACCCCAGAAAACAGAAAAAAAATTATAGGTTTTATTCATCTCTTCAAAAGAAAGTGCCATTTGGTTTTGGCTTATACTTCACCCTAAACTGTAATATTGGTGAGAAACAAATATGTTGATTTCAATAGGAAAAAAAATAATAATATTTTTATTACAATATTACAATTTATTGTAATTTTATTTGTAATTAAAATTTGTGTTTTTATTAAAATATTAAAATATTTTAATTGTAATATTATACTGTAATAAAGCTGATTTTTTTTTTTTACCAAGGCTAACTATTTTATTTTTTTTTAAATATATAATTGACTTCAAATCCTGAGTATGTAGGACTGCCATTCCCAAGACTGCCAGAACAAAAGAAGAAAACAGTGAGAGGAGCCAACCTACAGACAACACTCTTTTAAATGGTGAGGATCTGGAAAGGCCTGCTGTGTGGCATTATACTTGTGGATTTCAAACTGCAACATGCAGATGTATGCACATGAATAATTTTGAGCCCAAGAGCTTAAATCCTCTTGTAGAAAATAGAATCAGTCAAATGTGTAAAGTTACAACATGTATTCACAATTTGGTGACTGAAGCTAAAGGCCAGGTTCTGGGACACTGCCTTTTTTTTCAAATATCTTACATTTCTAGCACATGTGTGTAAAAGAATACCTCTTCTGGGTTCACGTTCTCAGATTGTCTTCTTCAGTATACATCTGTAAGTCCTAATTTTTTATATATACTGGATTACTTTAATACTAGAGAGTGAGGTATGAATGATCCACAGATTTTTCTACTCTAATTATATGGTGGATATGTGACAATGTCTCTGTGACAATACACCCATCATTGGGTGGACTTGAAATGAAAAACAGAGTGAGAAGGTACAAAGCTCTGAAGTGGTTGATTTCATTCTTTGATGCATTCACTAAATAATTTAGTATCACTAATGGAAATCTGATCTTAGAGCAGGAGTAGGGATGAGGGGCACTCGGTTGTCAGGGTTTGGCAGCTCAATAGCTTGTGAACAACAATGGGGCAAAAGGTGAAAAAATCTTTAAACTAGTGTTGGGTTCTCTTCTTTGCTTTCCTGGAATCATGTTACATCTTCCTGCAGCTGCTGATGCTGATGGCTAGGGAGAGTGAGAGAAATAAATTGATATTTACAGTGGATCTGAAACGAACAGAGGAAGCTCAGCCAACGCTGACCTTTTCACTTGTGCTCAAGGGGTGGTGGTTGCTTTTTGAAAAGAACAGACTCATTCTGCTCAGCAGTGAGACCAAAACCAGTGAAGTGCTTCTTGAGACCAAATTGCATACAACCTTGTCTTCTGACTTTGTAGTCTGAGTTTTAGAGTCAGAACTTCTCAAGGGCATTTTGGAAAAAAGCACAAACCCCTGCTAGAAGTTGATGAGAACCAAGTAACTGTCTCCTTCAGGTGGCTTGTGAAATGACTGCCTAAAAGCTGAAAAACACAGCTTCAAGGGGAAAATTTGTTTCTTTTCAAAGGAAAAAAAAAATCAGTGAGAGGAATTTTATTATGGGCAGCATTCTACATGTTGGCACAAACCATGACTACTGCTGAGAGCTTCTTTCCCCAGAATTGCCTCAAGCATTTACTGATTGAATTAAGATTCTAACTGGGATCTAATACTTTTGGATTGTTTATGAGAGCATTTGCATGTGGCATCAATCAGAAGTCCTTTATAAATTCCTATATCCCTACCCTTCACTTTTCTTTTTTAAAATAAAATACATTCTCCTCTCTGTTTTTCATTAGGTTGCCAATTTTTGCTTGGGTAGCGAAGAGGATACATGAAAATAGAGACTTGACTTCTACAGCTGCCAGTCCATTCCTCACCTCTGGTTTTTGACTGGGGTGGAACCCTGGGCAGATGCAAACAAATGTTGAGGATTTTAAAGGTAAGTATCACTGGCAGTTTTCAAGCAAATTCTCCTTTCTAGGTTAGACATATATCCAGATGAAAAAAGCAATAATCAAACCCTATTTTTTTCAGTATGGATTTATCTATATGTCACAAAAACTGTAGATTGGGATGCATTTCCAGACACCATGTAGGAAATAAAGCATTGGCTGGGAAACAAAGTTAAGGGAGACAAAATAGAGAAATTCTTTCAATGAGACTCTCCAAATTCACAGTTTCTTTAGTAATGAAAATATCCCCATGGCCAATAAATGGTCCTCATTTATCTCCCATCAATTCCTTTTCTGCATGTTGTACTATTCTTCCTCACTGGGAACCAGCACAATAGGTGCATTTGGGGCTGTGATTGACATACAGTTCATGGCTTTTTCTTAACACAAGAAGTTAGTTACATTGGTCTTACCAAGATTGTTATACTCACCTACAGTCTCACCTCCTTCTATGCCTTTTCAAGCTCTCTCTCAATAGCAAAGGTTCAGTCAAGGAATTCAAGTGTTATACTCTGTTGTTATCAAAGGGATCAAACACAGAGGACAATTTGGGGAATAGAATAACTTTCTGTATTTGTACAGTGCTTATTGCATTGGAAACTTCAATTCGAGATGCAATGGAGACAGAAATAATATTAGCATTAAAATACAGTTACATTTTGTCAATTGGAAACTGAGATACATTCTTGGTCAGTCATAAGTACTTCAGACCACAATCTGTCCTCTGAGCAGCTGTCTTAAGTTTGTCTGCAGTTATATTTTGGACTTTCTTAATCAAAACCCAAGCTATATCACACCAAACTAGTTTCTGTGAATGTAAACTCAGTTTCAGAAACTTAATTTCTGAGCTATGGAAAACTAGGTGTGAAGAAAAGCTGTGAGTAAATTTGGTCACAGATTATCTATTGACTTTGCTTCTAAAATTTTAATGAACAATAAGACTTCTAATGTCATACCAGCTTTGTGAAACGCAGCTGCTTTCTACAGAAAGCTTCCATTGTTTTCTGAAAAGATGAAAATGTTAATTTTTCAGTATTTTTTGCTAGGGCTCAGGTTTCTGTAAGGAAAGGAAGAGGTCTCTTGACCCACTTTGATGCAATCTGTTTTGGTTTCAGCCAAGAGCAGCTTACAGATCATCTTTTGTCCTCTTTTCTACCTCCTCTTTGTTACTCATACATGATTGACCACCTGAAATGTGCTATTGTGGTCATATGTAGAAACTGAGGGCTTAGAAAGTCGGTGACTACCAGGTGTTTTTTGATGGGAAGTGTCTTTGTCTAGATGTTCATGGTGCCAGGAATTGTTTGACAAGCTTTCAGGAAGGTGTAAGATAGCTATCAAGGATCCATCCAGATTTGCATAGCCCCAAACATAAGTTTACTACAGACTGCTCACTTCCACTCATCCAGCTGCTAGAAAGAATATTCTCTCCATCTCAAGCTACCCCTTTACACTGCAAATCCAAGTTGTTGTTTTAAATTACATCATTGTCATTAAATCTGCTGGTAGTGCAAACCCTGAACAGCCATGCCAGGACTAAACACATAACTGGGTGGTGAAAAGAAGATGTCAAGGTGTGGATGGAAGGGAGTAGTTTACTTTACTAAGAAAGACTCCAGGTGGGTGCAATTGCCCACGCTGGGACTAGCAGCACAGAGCTTTTCATTGTCACAGATGGTAGGTGTTAGATGATGCAATGTGTATGGTGCCAGACAAATTACTTTTTTAGCTCATTCCTCGGGAAACAGGAGAAGAATCTGAACTGGATTTCTGTGCAAACCTGGAACAGGAGCTGCAAGCTGCAACCCCAGCTGAGACCCAAGCAGTCAATGGGCTCAGTCTTTCAAATCAAGGCAGAGGCTTTCTCTGGGGATAGGGAATTACATAGAAATTGCCTGGAGTTTGGAACAAGTCCACTTAGTTTTAAATTAAGCTGTGAGCTGCGGAACACTCTTATTCAATGGATGTAATGAACCTAAAAGTTGGAAAAGGCTGCTCCTCAATGAAACCCTTGATATAACTCCAGCAACCACTACAACCAGAAGTGCTGAAAAGCCCTGATGAAAGTTGTTCTCATGGCACTTTCAGCCCAAGCTAAAAGCTTGATTTTTTGTTGTTGTTGTGGTGGGGATTTTTGTTGTTTTCTTTCTTTTTTTTCCCCCCCTAATCCCCAACAGTATTTCCAGACCAGCACTCCCCCGGTCTAAGTGGCAAGCTGGAAGTCAGTGAGGCTAAAGTTAAAGCTCCCCATAACCACCCAAAGGCTACCGGGCAAAACATGTGGATGCCAGTACCTGGACAGGTAGTTGAAAGCCCAGCCAGGGGGTACCCCTCTCACCCTCGGTACCCCCCCATCAGCCTCCAGGGCTGCCGTAAAGAAGAGGAGGGGAAGTTCCTTGGGCTTTAAAGCCTGGTACCGCCCGGCCAGGCTCTCCCGCGGCGAAGACGGCAGTGGAGCCGCCGCCGAGTCCCATCCGCCGGCGGAGCACCCCCGGCCCGGCCCGGCCCCTCCCTCCTTCCTTCCCTGCCCACCTCCCCGGTCCCCCCCTGTTCCCCCCTCCCGGCAGCGGGGGCGAGGCTGCCCCACGGGTGACCCGCCCGGCGGTCGCACCCCCACCGCATCACAGGAGGGGGCAGCGCGGCCGCTCGCATTGCCCCGCCGCCCTCCTGCCTCCCTCCCGCCTGCCTCCCTCCCTTCCTTTCACCGCCTGGCTGCAGCCCGGACTCTGCCGAGTCAAAGCGCGGATCAGGTTCCCTGCCTCCTGTATAAAAATCTCGGCGAGAAATCTCCGGCGGGAGAGAGACGGGAAGCGGGGAGGAGCGGGGTGTGAGGCGGCAGCAGCAGCTCCCGGCCAGCCCGTCCGTCCGTGGGGAAGCGCTTTAAAGGACGCGCTGCAGCCGCTGCTCACCGGGGACACCCGCGGCTTCTCCCTCTCAGCTGCCAGAGAAGAGCCTTTCGCTGCCCCAAGTAAGTCCGAGGGGACGGCGGGGGCTCCTGGGGTCCACCCGAGGGATGATGCCCCTCGCACTCCTTCTCCCCAGCCCCGGCTCCGGGGGAGTTGCCCCCGCGGGGCTGCGCAGCGCCGGTCCCCCCCTTGGTCGCCTCTCGTGTGGCGGTGGGGTTGGGTGGGAGCCCGGATCTAGCGGGGTCACGGAGGGAGACACCTGCCCGAGGGGCAGGGGGGGAACAAGGTCTGGGGGTGCCCGGGCGTAGGAAGGGGGTGGTGGAACCACCGTGGTCCCCGTCGGACTTTGCCGTGGTGGTGGGGGAGCGCTTTGGTGCTGGCGGCGATGGGTCGGTACTTGGGGCGAGGGTGAGAAGGAGAGAGGTTGCGGTGCGGGACGTGACCCAGTGGGGAAAGGACGCGGGAGTCCTCGTACCGGTCCCTTCGGAGAGGACAAAAGGGCAGAGGAGTGACCCCAAAGCGGCAACCCCCCCTCCAGGTCCCAGTGCCTCTGTGCCACGAATGACTCGGGGTGATGAGGTTAAATTGTAGCCTCAGACCGAGCACTTGAACTGGTATTTTTCTTAAGACTTAGCCTTCTTATCTCTAGTTTACTTCTGGTGAAAGAACTGGATCTAACAAGTGCTGATAGATGTATTTAAAACTGCTGTTGCTAGTTCATGTGTCCCATTTCATCCGGAGGGGTGGGTTGGGAGAAAATCTGTGTTAACAACGGTAAAAATACAGTTTCCTCCTGTCGAGCATACAAATTATTCTGCATATGTGTCACGGTCTCCAACATCGATGCTCCTAACTCTTTACCTTCCTTCATCCTCTCCTTTTAAAAAGTAGAGCTTTTAATAGGGAAAAATAAAAAAGCAGTCTCAGTTCTCTGGGAGCTCATCTGGTCCTCGCACATGTTCTAGTTGGATGTTGCACCTCCTCTGTTCCACACTGCAAATGCTCTGCCTTGGTGGCGAGTGTTTACTGGGCATTTGCTTTGTGGTATGTTCTGAAGGTGGCATCCAGAATGTAAACCCTAGAGGCTCGTTGGTTCTTAGGAGCATTGTGGAAATGTTCGTGATGTGCATTAAGTCTTTCTTTGTAAAATAACCCTGCAGCTCTGGATAGTGGTAGGTTTTTTAACTAGGTCCTGTTTGCTCTGAATGATTTGTTATTACACTGGGAGAATACTTTACCTGTGGCCATCAACTCTTGAACTCTCTGCCGTTTCCTTGTTTTCCCCTTGGGGCTTGAGTGTTCTGAGCTTTTAGCAAAGTTCAGCTTTTTGGAAGAGAAGTAAACTGAATATTGGGGAGGAGGATGATGAGGGAAGGGATGGTGATAGAATGGAGAGATATGGGAAAACTTGTTATAATGAATAGTTGTTTTTTACATTTTCTGGACAGTATACCTGAGCTGGTCTAGACGCAAAGCAAAATATATAGGTTTGGTTTGCTTGGTTTTTTCCTCCCTGTGTATTTTTGTTTTCTTCCCAAAGAAAAAAAAAAACAAACAAAAACCCAAAACCCAAAAACCCCACAAAACCCAAAACCCCCACAAAACAAAAAACTCAACTTTTGATCAAGAGAAGTGTTAAGGGAAAAAGGAAGTTAAAAATTGCGACAAATTTTCTTAATTTTCTGTAGTAAGGAAAATTCGGAGGTGAATGGAGAGGGTACTTTCTTCACTGGAGAGGACAAACCAGAAAAAAAAAAAAAAGCCGGCAAATAATCCCCTGCTGCATAGTTTAGTGACTCTCCCCGAAGGGAAGGAAAACGGAGTTTTATTGTACCTCTGTCTCCAGGCTAAGCTAAACTCTTTGGTGACTTGTTACTTAAAAAGCTTTGAATGAAATCGAAGGACAGAAACTTTCGGAATTTAGTGTACCCCAGAGCAAGCTCTTTGGTGGAAAAAAGAGAAGCCAGCAACAAATCTTTCAGTTACAAATCTCAAGTCTTTGTTTATAGTGTAGAAGTGGCCTAAGAAAAACAGAATTTTTTGCAATTATCCAGATGTCTATCACCAGTTATTTGAGATGCAGTTTGTGGCTGAGACATCCTTGCCAGCGGAAGGCTGGTCTCACTGTAGGATTACAAAACATAGTGCTGCTATCCCAGTGCTGTATGCCTGTATTCCTCTGTGCCAATACTGAGGACACTTACCTTATTCCTGACACAGTTGTGCTGATGGATGTTTTGTGTAGATTCATCTGTCACTAATGTGAATATTATTACTTAGCTGACTTCCAGCAGTCACAGCTCCAGCAAGGTACTCCCCTGACATGTCCTATGTTTCTTCTCAGGCATTCTTGGAATGGTTGTTCCCAAGTCTTCAGATAACAAAAAATCTTTTACAAAGCTCTGAAAATGCACTTATTTAATTATACTCCTTTTTATTTAGTGTGGTTTTGCAGTAGAGAAGATATGGCTTATCAAGTGGTAGAGTGTTACAAGTGTTCCAGTGGCATTAGGAAATTAGGGATGGAGCTGGCATTGCTCACGAAACCTCCTACTCTGTTCAGACCCCCTCATTACCTACGCTCCCAACCATGGTGTTTTTCTGTGGGAACTGGTCTTTAACAATGTACTCTTTGCTTTGATATTTACAGCCTCTTGCTGATCAGTGTATCAAAAGCATTTTCATTTAGAGGATTCATTTCAAGACTTTAATTGAGGAAATCTCTTTGTTTCCAGCCTCTGTAATAAACCATTCAAAATGCTGTCTTTGAACGAACTAGGTCACTGTAACGTGCACACACAGAGTGATTCTCATCTGCTTAGGGTAGCCTGCATTTGGTCGACCCATATCCCTGGTGAGCTTGTCCCTGATTTATCCTTCTTGGACTGCCTTGTTCACAGGGAGCTTATGCTGAAAATTCACTGCTGGGGGCCATTCTCCATTCTTGGCATCTCTGGCAGCCTTAAGCTTAAATTGCAGCCTCATTTTCCATCCAATCAATACCACTCTTATGTTGCTGAGTTTCCATGGTGCCCCCAATCTTCTGTCTACATATTGATGTCTGACAGCAGGAATAGCATTCTGTGTCTCTATATATACTTACTAAACCTGTCAAAACTATTTAGGGTCTGTCGCACTAATTTATATCCATATCCTGATATTATTTGTATCTGTTGAGCTTTGACTGATGGAACTCGCTGCAGTAAGGAATCAGCCCCAACAATGCACTCCGGGGATGGCTCAAGGGAAAGAGAGAAAAACTCTTTTCTAGAGTAGCTGGGGTAGTCTAGAATCCTTTGAGCACAATAGAGTAATTTTGAAAACATCCAAGTCTCAATGGCTCCAAGTTAATGCTTTGGAAATCATTCTCCATTGTGCTGCTCTGAATGCACAGAGGGTCCTCTTGGATGGAGCCCTGGAGGGGGAAATAGAAAAGTGGGCATTGTCAAATGTGCACCATGCCTTTGAGGAGAGTCGGAAGAAATGTCAATCAGTTGTTTCACATCAACTTTCTTTAGCAGAAGCGCTATGGAAATTAAAGGAGTTTGTAATATCTTCTTTAAGGTGGATGGTTGAGTTTTACTGCAATAACCCACAAAGCACTGTAGTTGCATAAGAAACTCTATGGTGATGTCTCTCTGGACTTGACACAGCAGCAACTAAACAAGATGAGAAAAGGCATAGCTTCTGTGGGTCATTAATTTCCAAGGGACTGATACCTGTTATTTATGCCAACATTAATAGATGCTAAATAAAGACCAGTAAGACCAGTAGATTTTTTTTTCCCCATTTAAATAAGCTTTGCAAACTGTTGATCGTGTATTGAAGAGAGGTGGTCTTCAGCCGGAGAAACTCTTTAATGCCTCTAACTGTAACATGAGTTTGATCCAACCCATGAAATAAGAGTTGGCAGTCAGTATGGAATTTGCTGCTTAAAATTTTGTTCTTTGCCAGAAGAACTGATTTTGTGATGCCAAGTTCATGAATACTTTTCAAACCCCCTTCAGGCTCCTACAGTCTTCTCACTAGTGAAAAGTAGACCTTTAAGATTTAGAGACCTCTTGCAAGTGGGGTTTGACATAATGGTATTAAAATAGTTTAGTTCATTAGGTTTTCAGCAGTGGCTCACCTTGCTGTGGTAGACAGGGTCAGTGGGACTTTATCAAACTAGACACTCTCTTGGCCAGTATGTCACACCTTATTTTATTCCAAGGAACAGAATCAGTGAACCATTTAAAATATATGGCTCTGCCTCCTGCAGTGTCACAATGATTACTATTTTTGTTAAACTTTCTGATTTCCTTACTTGCTTACATATGTGGGAGTGACTTTAAAAACTGTAGTTATCTTGCAGACTGATTTTTAATGTCTTTCAGACCAAAGGTTGAGAGAACACAGCTGCATGCAGTTTCATGGGAGATGAGAAGGGGGAATGTGAGTACAGTAAAGAGCTAGATATATTACTGATTCAGGCAGGTGATTTCCAGCCCCTCTGTGCCACCACTCCAAAATGCCTCTGCCCTTCTTTACTTTCCCAGAACAACAGATTTAGGTTTCAGTGTGATTAACCTCTAAAGTTGAGGCATAGAGCTGACTATAGCTGAGGCAAAACCTGATTTCATTACATTACAAAAAGTGTATTACTACATTAATTTGAGCCCTAGGAGCATGCTGCTTGGCAAGTGCCATGGATTGTATGGCAGCTGCAACAGAGGGGTAAAGACTTTTAGAGCAGAAGAACATTATAGGAGTTGGGGATTTTCTGGTAAAAATAATCTCTGAAAATAAACAACGCTTGGGGCTCCAAACCACTGCCATTTAGTGAACTGTAAAGTTCAATTTTAACCTGGACTTTGCTCCTCCAAGACCTGCCAGCACTATTTCAGAGTTCATTAAATATTTCACGAGAGTGTTACAAAAATCTTCCTTCCTCATTAGTTTCTGCAGATGTCCAGTATAGCACAGACCTTGCAAACACACCCTGTTATAGTTGGAAATGATGCCATTGTCAAGTGCCTGTGGGGACAGAAGAGAAAGACAAGAAACTCTCTAATACCTCAGACCAAATGCTTGTTTTGGCACTGGTCCACAGCTAGCCAACAGTGTAAATGAAATCAAATTTCTTCCATCTTCAAACAGTATTTTTGGAACAACTTACTATCTGGATAAGTTCTCCTCTCAGGAGTAAAGTTGGCCTGAACAGCTTGGAGGAGAGAGGATGCTCGGTGGTCTCTTCTTTCCTTCTGCAAGCCTCACTTGGGATGATTCTCTGTCTTAATGGTCCAGATGCCAGTGAAAACAGGCACAGCACAAAGGGTACTGGCAATGAGGTGGAGGTAGCCTATTTCTCAGGCTTGGGTGCAAAGTTGGTCATGATCTTCCAAGCTCATTAGGGAAGAGAGACCACTCTGCTGTTGTCTTTACTATCTGACTTGGCTACTTGCATCTGCCTGTTGGCTTAGGCTGTGCCTAAGGATTAGAAAGTTAAAAAAACCACAGATAATTGTGCTCTGTGGATATAGAAGACAGGAGGAATTCCCTGCGTATTGACACAAGCAGTAACTATATACATATATATGTGTGTGTATATATATATATATCTGTGGAAGTCAGAGTGTCCCTGTCTGATTACAAGAAATGAAAATGACTAAACTGGCTTCTCAAATTCTGTTCAATTGGGTATCAGGCACAAAACCTGTTTTATTTTGTTTTGTTTTGTTTTTTTTTTCCACTGAGCCATTCAAACAATGGCATTAGTTTTATAACCAACTAAAGATGATCTGACTATTGCATTTAAGGCTTCCTTGTTTCTAGTGGATCAGTAGCACAACAGATTTATTTATGTATTTATTTATTTTTTTTAACTATACTTCTCACGCATCACGTATCTCAAAGTGAAAAAGAGTCTTAGTAGTGCAGTGCAAATGTATGCACCCATCTGTAGCCAGCAACAGAAGGCTCACAGTCTGGTGTATCTTTGCCTCCGTGACAGGAGCATCCAGAATGTGCTTAGTATTGTGTGTAGGTACTTCTCACATTAAAAATTTTGTATTTAAAAATAACTATTTTGCAGGTGGTCCTTTTTTTTTTTTTTTTTTTTTTTTTTTTTTTTAATACAGGTTTACAGCATGCAAACAAGAGTGGGAAGAGTGACATTGGCTCAAAATAACATTTCTGGTACACTTCTAGGCACTTTGATGTTAAAGGACGGATCTCTTAAAAAGTTTGCTGTATTTGAAAGTAATATAGGAAGGGACTTTGAAATAACCTTAGTAGAAAGATGGCAGCTCTACTATGGCTCTGGCTCTGCAGTGTTACAGAACCAAGAGGTCTCTGTTTGCTTTTGGACAATTGAACTTATTCCATTTCCATATTGAGATCTTTGTCAGCACTCTTAGAATCATGTTCTTCCTGTCAAGCAGAGATAGTAAACATTAATTAATGTTTAGTATTAATTATTAATCATTAATTAATACACCCTCCATTATTTAGGCAATAACGATACTTTGGCAACACCTTCATCAGAATAAGGAATATAGAATTCAGCCTAAGTTGTAAAAGGGAACTCACCCCTTTGTTTTGTTAAGAAATTCTTCAAAATAAGACAGAAAAAAGTTACAATACTGGTAAATGGTTGTGGCTGTTCTTGCAGTTTTTTGCCATGGAATCTCATTACTTTCATTGAAAGTGTCTTTGGAGTGAAGCACTTTTTAGTAGATTAAAGATAAATCAAAAGATTGTTCTGATACCATGCCTTAAATCTGCTAGGAAAACACTTTGATCCTTTGTTCTGAACAATAAAAATTATGTGTTCAAAAGTAGCCACCCTACCCTATTGAGCTGAAATTGTTTGAATTTCTTGTTCTGCCTAGGACAGTTTCTCCTGGAAACCCAGTCTTCTATGGTAGTGGCTTAGTTTCCCTTCTGGTGCTCATTAAAGATCCCTGAGATGCTCTGATTGCTTCCCAATAGCTTGTGCCACCTGACTTCATGGTTGCTTGGATTGCTGCCTTCCCAGAGGTCACAAAGATCTTTTTGTTTGTGCAAGAGTCACTTGCTTTTATTAGAAGCCTGCCTGAGTGCAGCAGATACGCAGTAGGGGCTGAGGGATGGAAAAAAAATCTACCAGCTTTCCCTTTAAGTCCAACAGATAGGATTTTTAGCAGTATTCTAAGAACACTGCAGGCTTTGATTCAGGAACTTCCTGTCATTTCACTTATTAAATCCTCACTTACCTAAGCTGTCCCTTCAGCCCGCGTTTCTTGTCTGGTTTGCGTGTTGTCAGATGCTTTTGCTAATCTCTGTAGTTGATGTTTGCTGAAGTGATTATTTGGCAGAAGTGTGTGAGCAGGCATGTGTGTGATTGCTGTTGGCATGGCAGTATGATATGGCATTAGCATACTTGCTCCATGCTGCAGGCTTCCTCCTTCTAGGCTTACTTATGTAGCAAGTGGACAAAAAAAAACCAAAGCAAAACCCAAAACCAAACCCAACAAACAAACCCAGAAGAACATGGGTTAGCCAGTTATGGTAATCATCTGGACATTTTGACCAAAGACCTGCATAGTTCAGAAGAGCCTGAAATTTGCTCTCATTTTCCTTGTATTATTAATCCTAAAGAGATCACTCACCAGCAGAGGATTTATAAAGAGCTGCAGGGATTATAAAATGCCTAAATAGGAGTATCTATATGGAATCTAGTTTGCAGAATAAAGAAGTGCTAAAGAAAAATTTTCAGGCTCCATTCCCTTCGGGTTTCTTAGCTCAAGAACCTATCTTTAAATGGGACATGGAGTTTAGTTTGTTTTGGAGTCAGTGAGTGGCCACTGGAATTATAGGTAGATATATTTTAAGAAGCATCAGTCTCTTCTCTCCATCACTGGTAATTGGAGGTATTGTCTTTGCACATCTCGTGAATTGAAACAGATTTATGGGCTTTGAGTTGCCTCACTTAAAACAGTGAGATTTACTTAGTATAAACATAACAGTGAAACCTTTGCTTGACCAGTGCTCTGATTTATAAGTTTAACACAGTTAGTAGAAATAAAAGTGTCTAATGATACAGTATGTGTTCAGATGCGTGCCCTTTACGAGTGGGTAGGGATGAAATCTCTTGATATAAACTTTATAGCAGTACATTTACCACGGGACCTTTGGTGGCTTCACTTGGTGTTTTTCTGGGCACCTATCGAACATTTTTACCTACTTAATTTTTTTTTTTTTTTAATTTTTTTTTTTTTTTTTTTTTTTTTTAAAGTCTAACTATTGGCTAGCTGGTTTGCTCCTCCACTTTCCAATATAAACTGTTAGTCCATGTTCCTAACTTTCCAAGGCATGGTGTGGGCCTGGGTGTGACCTCTTGACGAAATTGATCCTTATTTGACTGTCTGGTGCTGAGAAGGTTCTGACTTTATCCCAATGAGAGGTGGAGGTAGCTGTCTTCCCACTGGGATCAGCCCTTGGGTTTACCTTTGAAAGAAGAAAACTTTCGGGCTTAACATCTGAAATGGTTTTGCAGAGCTGTCTGGAATCAGAAATGTGGGAAAGTGGGGAACATTTTTTCTCCCTGTCCCTAAAAATACCTGCAAAATTGGTCATGTTTACATGATGAAAAATATGAAGTTCAAAAAGGGATGGGAATGAGAAGAAAAGTGGTTGAACTCCTTGCTCTTAAGTATAATTTTGATTTAGAGGAGTTATTTGGAGACTGCTTTCACAAAACTTTTATAGATCCTTTTAGTGTTTTGCATCTGAGATAAAATTTACTGAAACCTCTTCATGTAGCATGATGTGCCACATGGTTCTGGCCTTCCATTGTCTATTTATTTGTGCCCAAATTCACAAGGATGGGAGCTCTTGAAAATGGCTGGAAATTGACTCCTGCTATACAAGTAAAGGACTGAAAAACAGAGGTAGTGCAATCCAGCAATCACTTAGTTTATGTAATTGCTATGTACTATAGTTTAGTTTGAATTATTTATGTCTATATCTGCAAGGAAGTAGTCCTTTAAATAAGAACCCTTCTTTCCTGTGCTAACCACAACTGTAGGCTGAGTGGATGTGGAGACTGCCTTTTTATAGAGAAAAAAAATGAGGTGTTGACACTTAACCCCAACATTGTGCTTAACACGCACAAGTCAAAAGCAGGTCTCTGTTGGGAGAAATTTTCCAAACTCTAGGGATATGTAGCAAAAATATGTTATCTAACTTTAGGCTCTCCAGTTGCACAATGCATACCAGAAATGACAAGTTCACATCTTTCTGTATCGACACTTTCATCATGTGCAATAAGGCTCTAATTCTTGTTGGGATTTGTACCAACTGAGATTTCTCAAGTACTTCGAGGTGGGAATTTTCTTGTCTTAGATCGGAAATTCGGAAACAAAACAAAACAAAACAAACCCAAAGCAGGAGAAATCTATGAAGCATAAATTATCTAAGCCAAGAAAAACTGAGGTTGGAATGTTTTGCTTAAGGCTTATTGAAATTGAAATTTTTTAACTACTGAATGCAAAATTTCTGTACCAGGTCAGTAAAATGCTGGTGTATATCTGAACACTTCTCTCAGCATTAAGGGAATGGAAACTTGAGCCTACATATAAGAGAGATACATTTGCTACTGTAAGCTCTTCATCATGCTCTGTGTTTTTATGGTCACAATGTCTTAGGAGGAGCGGTATAGTATACAAAATTGGGGTATGAGGAGCATTTCCTCAAATTTATGCTTTTCCGATCAGTTTACGTTTTTTCAAAGTATACCTTTGAAAATGAGAATATAACTTAAATGTAAAAATTTAATTTGATTTTAATTGTAACAATAGTAAAAACATTTGTAAAAAAATGTAATAGTTGTAAATTATTACAAAAATATTTGTAGAAAAAATGTTTATTTACAAAATAATTGTAAACAGTTGTGATAATTTACAATTGTTATTTACGATTATTACTACCATAACTAGAGAACAGAACAAAAGGGGAATTTTGATTCTGTTTTTTTCCTCAAGACTTGTGCATGATCTTTTAACTTGCTCCACAGGACATGGTGTTTGGGATTTTATGTATGTATTTATTTTTTCTCCATATACCATTATAGCCTCTGTTTCAAAAGACATTTCAGCAATTTTTCAGTGTTAAGTAGACCCTTAGGCTAGAGTAAGTATCGTTTTCACTGCCTGATGCAGTATGTGATTTGTGTGAAATGAAAGGGATATTTAAAAAAAAATAAATCTCATTTATATCCATCTTTTATTCCTCCAAATTTAAAAAAGTATTTTTAAATTTTTATTTCATTTTTAATTCTCTAAAAACTTTTGGAGCAGCAGAGCTTCCAAGATGTGGTAGCTGATCCCAGGTGAGTTGTCCACACTGTGCAGCTCCTCCTACTTCTCCAATTTCCTTGCTCAGCTCCCTGTCCAGTCCCAGCTTTGTGACCTTGCAAAGCTAAGCTGTTGAAGGCTGCTGCTGCTTGTATAGCAGAAACTATATCAGGCTGTGAAACAGGTCTGGATTTTTCTAATACATGGATCATTCCCCATGAGTAGCAGCCCAGTAGTGTAAGATGGGAGAGTGGATGGAAGAGTATGGGTCAAGTTCTGTAAAAACAGGTTTATGTGGACTGCTCTTTGCAAGTAGCCTTCATCTTCCTTAGCTTTAAACGTGCATATATAAGCAATTGATTTTTCTAAAAAATGATAAGCTGGTTTGGTTTTGCAGGTATATTTCCATAGCCCTGAATAGCTACAGTTTCCTTAATCTTAAGTCTGAATTCCTCTGTCTCTGATGTCCCTATTTTCATAACCTCAACTTCTCTTTGCTCTACCCTTTGTTCTATTTAAATAGTGTAGTAGGTCACCTTTATGAAGAGTACACATTCTCTCGTTTCTTGTTTTCAGGGGCCTTTTGCAGCCAGTCCCAAGCCATGTTCTAAATCAACAAAATATTTCAGCTTGTTTATTTCTAAGTGTGCTCACAATTCATGTCCTTATTTAGTGAGTACATTTAGATGAAATTTAACCTGGCATTCTATAATTGCATTATAATTTCCATAGTAAAACTTTTTTTCATATGATAAAGCTCTATTTCATTTTCTGAGTGTTATTCTAAAGTTTTGTCCAGTTTTCCACTAAGCAGAAGGGTACTACACCTTTTGTCTACAGAATTTTTTTTGGTGTCTAGAATTTAATTCAGTAGTCACTGGTATATTGTGGTGTATCAGAGCATATGTTCTGTTAACTTCAATGTTTTTGGGTGAATTTTTTTTCTGGTATTTGTGTTGTGCAGTTGCCGGGGTGGTTGCGAGAACAAGAACCTCCACACTGTTAACTGGTAGCACATTTCATTACCTTGTTTTCATTTCTTTCTTTCAAATACTTCATAAATGCAGTTGATTGACAACACTGATCCTAGGCTGAACTTTGGGTGCTTCTGTAGGAAGAGCTTATTATTGTTCTTACCCAGTGATTCGTGGTTCCCTGACTAATATTCAAAGATATACTAAGACTATATACAAAGACTACAAAGATATACAAAGACTAATATTCAAAGATATACTCCTTACCTCTTTTCTCAAGATTGAAAAATGCTACTGGGAGAGATGGATAAAGTCTTTGAAAATCCAAACAATTTACATTTAGTGAAAAATAGCTGGGATAAGTTTTTACAGGATTCTTGTCAATTACTGAGGCATAATTTATCATTGTGAAAAATGTACTTCATTTTGCTTTCCCTAACTCTTTCTGGCAGTTCTGCCTTGAGTTCTTCATTTGAATCAGATGATGTCATGGGTTTTTTTTCCCTGCTTTGAAGTGAAAACTGAATCAGAAAAGCTGTTTAACCTCTGTGCAATCTCTTTTTTTGCCCTCACTGACTTCTTTGTGTCCTGATAGTCTGTGATACAGTCTTCAGGACCCACTGGCTCTTCTGGAGCTTCTCATGTACTTAGGGAATGCCTTGTTTCTATGTATTTACCTCCTCATTCCTCAATCTTCCTCTTGGACCTCTTTCATCTCCATTTTGCAGTTCACCTGCCAAAGTTATTCTTTTCCATTAGTTTCACTTGAGTTGGGTTTCCATTTTCTGTCTCTTCAAGATATTTTGTGAGTGAACACATTCTTAAATAACATTTGAGGTGTCCTCTTGTTGTTGTTGTTTTTCATTTGGGTTGAGTTTTGGCTTTGTTTTTGGATTTATTTATTTATTTATTTTTGCCTCTGATGACAGGCGTATCATCAGTGATTGCACTCTGTCATAATTTCAAAATATTCTTGATGATTCCTTGCATGCTCTGTTAAAGGAAGGCTCACCGGGAAGAGAAAGAAGTGACTCCCAGATACCATGCTACTTGAAGCCTGGTTCTATTAGGACTACTGATGAACACACCATTGCATCATCCATTATGATAATGTAGTAAATTTGGGGTGAAGATTTCAAAAAATTATGAGATAATTATATATCTACATAAATATATTATACATGTAAATATATCTATATAATATCTATAAATATATATTATATATAAATATATTCAAACTCTGGCAATTTTCCCTTTGGATATTAATCCAGAAAAGTAGCCGTGTCTAATTCCCAAATAATTATTTTCCATTGTTTGGTACAAATCCATTGTAGTCTTTCCTTCTGCAAGCTTCAAACCAGTTGCCAATGCATGAACTGGTTATGCTGACCAGAAAACATTAATAAAAATTATCACATTTTCACATTTCTGTAAAATGGTAAAGTTATTATTCGAACACTGAGTATTTTACAACATCCATATCTAGTCCGAATTGGAGGCTTGTGTTCTACCAGAGACCATAGCTCAGTATTTGTATTCTACCAGAGACTGTAGTGCAGAATTTGTAGAGGGAAACACTCCCTTGCAATGCCCCCCTGCAAGGAAATGCTTAGTGAAGAAAAGCTGAAAAGTCAGATTTGTACTTGCAACTTTTTCCTCTTTCTTATTTGGTGTGTGTGCAAGTAAAGCTCAAGATCATATGATTTTTCCTTTTAGAAGAATCCCCTATAAGCAATTTAGCTAAAGGAGTGACCTAATATCCATGAAAGCAACTAAATGCTTACATAAATATATAGATTCATTGTGATTTAGATTGGCAGTATAATGTGTCATTAACACTTTTTGTGTCACTGCCTTATTTTGATTAACACTTGAGCAAAGTATGCTCCAGGAAACTGTGATACCAGAAATGCAAGTTGATTGCACACACGTACATCCAATTTGGTGCTCTGGAGCTTTCCAGCTGTGGTAAATGGACAACTGTTTGAAAACAAGTATCTTATCAGAGTTGGAATATCTTGTGAAAACTACTCATTTTCCCTTAAGTCTGGCTGTGTTAAATTAGTCTGATGGTGACTAAGTCTCCCTGCATCTGTCAATGAATGTTTTTAATATTAACTTCCCATAGTAACACACTTCTAAAATGTCTTTCATTTAACTCCTAGAATTATTCATACTCTGGGCAAAATTGATGCCTCCCTCGCAGTTTCTATTATGGAAAATCAAGGCTCATCAAGTTGAGGTTACAGATAATTTAAGGGTATTACCTCTTATGTAATGAATCCCAAAGCAAATTTTTTTTTTTTTAATGGTACAAGCCCTTTATTGCATCCTTAATTTTGGATTTATCTGGCATGCTTATTGGTATGCATCCTTAATTTTGGGCCTTAGGTGCTTAGGAGGTCAGGATCAAACCCTTCCCCAGGTTGCATCTCTGTGCACAGAGTGAGGGGTACAGGGAGCAGCAGTGTGTAATCACCAACTGATGTCACAACAATCTCAAAACTGCTCTGCATCTTTTTTTTTAATATTTTGATGCAAACAGAAGAAAATCAACTTACACAAGCATATGCCAAGAGCAGGAAGGGAAGACTAATTGATCAGGAAGACAAAAATGAGTTTCTGTATTTAACAGGATTTTTTTCTGTGTGCTAGTGGAACAAGATTTATAATAATGATTACCAATCACAGAAGTAATGTGAGCACTTCTGTAACTTCATGTCTATAGAGAAAAGGATTTATAAAGGAATATGTAGAGAGGAAGGAGGCCATTATGAACCTCAGCTAGGCAGTGTATACAGTCATTCTGCCTTAATTTTTAGTAAACTAGTGTGTGCAAGTGAGACACAACATTTTCATTTCCATGTAAGCCTCTTAACAAGATTGGGCTGGTCTTAGGGAAGAATTCCTTCCTATTCTTGATGAGCTCAAGTGGCTTTTATTCAGGGTGTTGTGAATGAGCAGAAGGGTTTAGTGCTCCTTGTCATCATGTGAGTTGCTAACTGCCTTACAGCTTTTTCAATGACACGTGCAACGTCATGAGTAATAGAAGCCAGCCAAGGTTGTAGTAGGCCTCCTTCTCCTAATGATGGTGATTTTAGGTTATTTTCTTATAGTGCCTCTGAGCATGGTGAATGAAGGGGGGGCAACTAGTTACTTTTGTTTAAAATATTGTTTAGGTGCGAGGAGAAGAATAGCGTGCCTGGTTTTAATGGTAATCCACTGTGTGTAGCCTTTGGAAATGAAATAACTTGACCTTTCTTAATACAGCCCAGTGTTTCATATCCAGTGGCTATTGCTGCTGGGCTGAACTGCACAGTTAGGGGATTTGGTGGAGGAGGGAAGAGAATAACTTCATGGGTTGATCAAAGCTCAGTGGAAACGTTTTTGTCATACCACAGGTAGAAACAAAGACCAATGGCCTCCTGGGACTGGAGAGAGCCTTCAGCTTTGGATGTTGGGTCTATGGGATTTGACAGCTCAGTTGACACAGCAATGTCGTATTAGCATGCTGATAGTGCTGGTGTACTCTGCTGCTCTGGTGTTCCCACTTCCCAGCTCATGAAGGATTCATGGCATTGCCTTATGCTGTGCCTTTCTGTACATGAGGTTTGCAGGGGCCCCACAGCTCTGTGAGGTCCCAGCATAGCTTGACATTGATCCCTTTTTCCTCCTTCTGTCTTCACTTGGTGGACCAGAAATCACATGTATAGAGCTTGCAAATTACAGCAGCAGAGGTCCCAAGGCTAGTGAAAATCAAAATAATCCTGAGAAACTGGGCAGTTTCTCTGCAATTGAAAGAGGGTTGCGCAGAGAAATGAAACATGATGTTCTCTGGGGTTAATAAAATGCATGCACGTAAAATTTGGCAACGTGGCTGTAGAATAGCAGGAGAAGGTGTGACAGCAGTTTCTGTACACTGCTGAGGATGCTGAGTGTTTTTCTGCTAACCCAGCCACTCCAGGACACCTGAGCTCAAGTTGTGGTTTGTATGGGTTGCTAATAACTTTGATGCACGGAGACTAACCAAGCTCCTGAAGGCTTTCAGGCACAACACATTTTGGCCTAAGAATTTTTTTCTCCAAGTGAGAAATGAGTGTAGGGACTGGGAGATATTTGACCTCATTTCATGCATCTGCCTCTTTGGAGGCTGGCTGTTTTAAGTGGAGACCTCTCACAATATTTGGGTTCAGCATTTGTGATTCCTACATCAGTAATTATCAAGGCAGATGAAGATGATGTCCAAGAAAGGAAAGAAGAGGATTGCAAAGTGCTTTAAACCTGAGGACAGAGAACATCTATGATGTGCCTTGACAAACCAACACAGGACACACTCAGAAGCATCCCCTGCCTAATATTCATTATAAAACCAGCTGAGCTTCTGTGCTCTTGCACCCTTGTCCCAGGGCCAGCCTTGAGATGGCAGATGGGGAGATGGGGTTGGGATGAAGGGCTTTCCCATTGTGGGCATGAGTGGATGCTGTGGGTGGTGATTAAGAAGTGCTGGCAGTGTGGTGGTGGTGAGTACAGTGACACAGATGACCATGTGGCAATGCATAGGTTTTCTCGTCCTTCTGGTTAGAATAGAAGAGGGAATGCAGAGGAGGTGCTGTGGGATAAGACACACAGTTTATGGAAGTCCAAGGCAAGAGAAATTAAATGGTGCAGACACAGTGAAACGGTGAAACCCATTTGCAGAGCTGAGCGTGGGAATGCTGCATTTCACTTGCCTGCAGCTACCTTGGTGTAGCTAATGGTATTTAATGCTCTGTTGTTTGTTGGTTTGTTTTGTTGTTCTTTTTTGTTTGTTTTTTTTTTGTTTTTTTTTTTTTTTGTTTTTTTTTTTTGTTTTTTTAAATCTTGTATGTAGTACCTCCCCGGGAACTAGAAAGAGTAGAGGGCAGTTTGCATTTGACACAGATCTATTCCTGGCTGAATAATCTGTTCCTGAGATGCTGTGGACCTCTTCCTAAGCAGGAATGTGATGGGGCTTCCATGGAAATCTGGTTTTCTGTGTCATACTATCAATTCAAGAGATTTCAGCTTTTTAAAAGCTGGTCATGATCCGGACCCATTTCTGGGTACCCTCCCCTGTTCCCTTGACCATTCTAACTCCTTTTTTTAATTTACAGTGCCTGAGGCTTGAGGAGAAATCCCATAAAAAAAATCTACCTGGAGTCTCTGGATTCTTTACTGCATACACAGTTCAGGGTTTCTCTTGCACCCTATAGGGAAAAAGAAGAAAAAAAGCTATTGCTGACAGAAAATGGGCTTAAAAAGACAAGAGATTGAAAAAGTGTACATTAAGCACCCTTGGATGTAAGGTCGAGTGGGTGGAGAATCAGACTGCAAGGGAGATCAGAGGCAGAGCTCCTTTAAAGATGATTCTCCAGGCAGGTGAGGAACTTGCTGGTCTGATGGCAGAAAGTTTGCAGACTGTTTTAGGAGGTTCATGCTAAGGTGCTCCTCTGAAGTCTGGTTGTTAAAGAACATCTCTTTCCCATTTTCCCGGTCAAATGGCTGCGTAAGATAGAAATTTCATCTTGCTTCTAGACCTTGGATTGGTCCTGCAAAATCCAGCCAGCCACTTGTGAGAGGGCTTAATTCACACCATTGCCACAGGAGACAAAATGGATCTTTGAAACAAATGTGGTAGAGGGGGTAAACCCATCAATCATGTGAATAATGCTTTACAGTAATTCACAACTGCATCTTTTTTCTTAAGCAAGGGCTGGCCAAGTCTGATCAATCCCTTGGCTCTCAAATAGGTCTCAGCAGGCAGTAACTTGCTCCTTGTGGGTTTGTATGTACATGAAAGCCCACTTTATAGCAACTCCATGGAATAGTATTTTTTTTCTCCCTCTAAACCCTTTAGTGCTAATTCAGTGTAATTATACTCATTGAATACAGCACTGACAGCCCCACTCCTCCCCCTTTCTTGTCAGGATATTGGCCTAAAAATCACTAGATGAAGAAAATCAAAAACAACTATGAGATTCTTTTTTCTGGCCTTCCACATAGGATTTTATTATTTTAATATAACCCGTTGGTCATGATTTCAAATATTTTCTTTAAAGCTAAAGTCTGAAAATACTTTTTTTTTTTTTTTTTTTAATTTCTTTTAAAAATTAATGAAGAATTAGACTTTAGTCTTTAAGGAAAATACTAAATATTGTAAAACTCATTACCAACTGAACACTGGCATCATTATTAAAAGCTTAGGGCTGCTGAGGACCTCTTTCTGTCTTTTTGGAAATGGTGAAAGCTGCCAGGAAAAAGCAGGGAGCCTCTTTCCACCTGTTTCTTCCTATGTCTATTACTGCGTCTTAGGTGATATTTTCTCTGTTGTATTTTCATGGCTCAAAATAATAATGCAGCTGTCTTGGCACAGTATGTTTTAGTCTTTCTAGCTTCATATGTATGAATGAAATATATAGCTAGAAGTATCTGTCAAACAGTGATTAAAAAAGCTTTTTAGGGGTCATAGGAAGTGTGCATTGGTAGATGAGCTCTGAATGTAGTATTGTAGAGAAATGTTTAAAAACATTTCTTAGGTATGTACATGAGAGGGCTGGACTAGGGTGATGATGATGATGAGAGGAAATACCAAGATAAAGTATTCTGTCTTGGGGTCAGCATTTTCAAAAGCAGCAAAAAAGAAAAAAAGAAAGGAAAGGAAAAACTCTCCAACAGACTGATGGCAGAAGAAAAGTTTGCTCTGTGGCTTAAAGAGCTCAGTCTGCCTGGCAGTCTCAAGAACACATAACAACATTATAAATATAATTTAGGGAAGAAAAATAACAAGTACTGAAGGCCTCTATAACTTGCTGGGGAAATCCATGATAAGAATAATTCAATTACAAACTAATTTACTATTTTATAGTGTTGTTGGCAGGAGGCAGGATGATAATTTTGAAAAAGCTTTCAGAGAAAGCAGTGAATTCCTCATCTAATTAGGTGTAGACAGCAAATGTGGAATGTTGGATCCCAGAAAAAGGAACCAACTTGCATCTGTGTCACAAGGACATCCATTTTGTCTTGGTAGAAAAGTTTTGCCCAGTTGCTCAGAGGTGCAGTGTGTGCAGGTCAGCAAAGCAGAAGCTTGTATTTCAGAAAAGAGCAGACGTGTCCTGCCTTAACACATAATGCAGTCATCTTTTTAACTGTCATACCTGGATATTAAGAATAAGGTTCCAGTTTGTTTCCTACAAAGGCTGCAATCTGTTTCAAGAAACATACCTCTTGCACTGTCCTTTATCATATCAAATTCATATCAAACTGGAACTAGGCTGCTGTAGATCCACAAGAATAGGGCCAAAAATTATGTGAAAACCAGTGAACAGGCAAACATCCATTATAGAAACTAAAGGGGCCATGCTGGGAAGGCATTTATCATCAAAACACAGAGTTGCATATGCCTTCCTTTCTAAGAGGATGAGGTTTCCTTTATGTGTTTTTTTGTCATTGTTGTTTGTTTGTTTTTGTTTGTTTTTGTTTATTGGTTTATTGGGGTTTTTTTGTTTGTTTGGGGTTTTTTTCTGTGGTGGTTTTTGTGGTTTGTTTGGGTTTGGGTGGGGTTTTTTTGGTTTGTTTTTTCTTTTCCTGTTACTTTGCCTTAGTGGAAAGATAACTAAGTGTGTGCTTTCCTTTCCAATGAAGAATTATCTTCTTGATAGCAGACAGGCAAGCCACAGCCCTTATGCCTGAAACCATGAAAGCATGGTCCTACAGTCTTTAGGTCTTGCCTGTATAAAAACTCTTGGAGAAGTGAATCAGAATGAAGAAAAACATGCATTTGTGAGACAGGGAGATCGTTTCAATTTTTTAATGCAAACAAATCATTTCAGAGTGAAATAAACAAGATCTAAGGTGTTGTCAGTTCACACTGTTGTGTGCTATTTCTTGCCCACTTTTAATTTGGGAATATGCAATGTATTTAGAGATAAGGACATCTTCTAGATTTTAAAAGACTGAGGAAACAGGCATAAGAGTGGAGGAGGGTTTCAGCTTTATTGACTTCATTTGCTCATGGAGCTGAGTGCCCTTTATTCATGTTTTCTAGACATGTAGATGAGCCAGTTCTGCTTCCTGAATCAAGAGAAATGTGGATTTTTCTTCCACTGAGGAGAATGGAGTAGTTTAGCAGCTTTGACCTCAGTTCAGTTTGAGCACTGGCTGTATTTGTAATAAATTACTGGCTTTATTTAGGAATATTTTGAAAGATGAGATCCCAAGTAGAATTTTCCCAAATGGGAAAAACTCATTTGTTCCTCTCAGATTATGTAACTGTTTCACAAAGTGCATTCCCTTAAACTGAGTTGTCATGTGCTATATAACTTGGGTGGGGAGGACAGGGGGCAAAAACCAGAAGTTTTAAGCCTGTGATGTGGAAAGTGGTTATAGCCTGCATCAGTTCCCCAGATCTTAGAGTAGCCTTTGTTGTCTCTTTCTCCCGCTTTGTTTTATGTAAAGGTCATGCATCCCCAGTGACCATTAGGACCCATTAGCTTTTGTTGTATCTCTGTGATTAATGTTGCCTAAATTAATGATGATGTTGATGTAGTGGAACCATCTGGTGTTTCAACTTCAAAAGGCTGAAACTCTAGGCTGAACACCTTTGGATGAAAGTGCCAGCACTGGGCTAACCTGGCTCCTGTGGAAGAGAGGGAGAGTGATTCATGATTTCTAGGGATGATATTTCTTATGCAGGTAGCTCCTTCTGTTGCTACAAAGTGTTTTAAGCAAGTGTTGTTATTTAGGTAAAGACGCGTTAATTTTGAACTTCTATGAGCAGTTGCCTGGATAGCAAAATTTCTAATACAAGGGAGAACTTTTTTTCAAAACAAAATAGAAAGTAATTATTACTAGAGCCAGGTAACTGCAGATAAGCAGGCATCTTGATGAGATTAGAAGGGCAGCAACAGATAGAACAAACAGAGGCATATATTTCATGAGCTACTCTGATTAGTTCCTAATCCTTAAGCAGACTTTACAGAACTCAGCCTGGTTGAATTGTTCTCTTTTGGGACACTGTTTTCTAATTTGCATTGCTGAGACAGAAGATCCATCCCTGCTATCTTTTGGGCAACTGTGAGCTGCCCAGGCTGAGAGTTCAAATCCTGGAGCACAGTGAATTCATTGGGCACCAGCAGCCAGGAGCTGGTGCTTTTGCTGAACAGATGGTGACCCAGAAAACTGTACGCTCAGCATTAAGTACTTAATGACATACAGGTGTCCTTCATGGTTTGGAGCACTGAAGTTTTTAGATTTACTGTAGGAAGTTGGTTTCTTTGAAGACCAAATGAGGCTTCCCACCTCTGTGGAGCCATTTGTGGCACAATTTGCTGCTACCAAAATCTGTCTGTTTAACATAAACAGATGTGCAGCACAGAGCTGACCTCAACTTTCCCAAAGTGGGAATTAAGCGTGGATCAACCAGAGACATCTTTATTCAAGACAATTCAAAGCTTTAGCCTGAGGCCACTGGAGAGAATAACCTTTTAAAGGGCAATTCCTTACTTAAGATATTACTGTATCTGTTTTTAACACTAACACCAGTTGGTTTAGGCCAGAGCTATGTGTTTGCTCTGCCTATGTGGAACTGCATCATCCTTCTAACTTCTGCCATGCACTGAGTAATGAGTAATTTTTAATTGCTAACTAACAAAACTTTTCCCAGGTGTCCCAAGTGTCTTTCCCAAGATATCTTTCTTTCTGTTTGCAAGCCAGCTTTTGAAGATTCAAAGCAACAGGTCCAAGGGGTGAGGAGGATGAGGCAAAGTGGGAAGAGCAGCAGTGTAAGGTTCCTTAGGCTTTTTTATCTCTTCTGCCAGGTGCTTTCCTTTCTGTCCTCGGGCTATGAGCCTGTAGTACTACTTCTGGCTCTTCTGCATCTGCAGATCTGTTTCTAGTGAAGGATGAGGCTTAGGGACATAACAGTGATGCCCAGTCATGCCTTCAGTGCTGGCATCCTTCTGTAGTGAAATATGGTTCACTAGCTTTAACAGGTGATACCTACAATCTTAGTGAGCCTTTGGGGATTTGGAGAGAATGATTCCCCACTTGTGGAAAACAAGTAACCAGGTAGTTTTCTTTTTTTTCTTTTTCTTTTTTTTTTTTTTTTTTTTTTTTCAGAAGGCTTTCTGAATATAATGGTTCCCTCTTACTGTGACTCACAGGCTGTATATACTATATACACCAAAGTGAGTATTTATCCTTGTGTGCCTGAACTCCCCTTCCTGGAAAATCTGTGGGGTGGCTGAGCCTAAAGGTAGAGCATAAGCCACTATGGAGGGTGCTACAGATTACCAAAAATCTGAAGTTTAAGTATGACCTCTGGGTCCAAGCTCAATGGCTAGCAGAGGGGCTAATGTTTTGACTTGGCATTTTGTTCACTGAATTAACAGTGACTTAAATTTAATGATCCCTGCCTCTTGGGTGATGCATTTTCACTAGAACACCGAAAAAGAAAAAAAAAGAAAAAAGAAATTGTGGCAAAGGAATTGAGGGAGAGAAAAAAAATCATGCCTGATTAGCTATTGGAAGGAGGTAAAAAAAATCTCATCATTTAGAATGGTAATGGCTCTGCAAGGAGCAACTATCTCTTGGAGTTATCGCTTAATCTCTAGGCAGGTTCTCTTCTGAGTCATATTTAATGGGTAAGCTTTGGGCTGGCCTTCAGTGAAAAAGAGAACTGCATTATCATTTCTCTGTCAGGATGAGACAGAAAGGCAATCGTAGGTAAGAATATCTCTTGCTGAGATCTGCCCCTTATAGCTTTTCTCCTGCAAGCATCCCAGAGTGCTGTGATGGCTTCTGCCTAACTTTTGGTATGTTTGAGTTGAATTTTGACTGGGAATAATTATTCTGGGAAGTCATCAGTGATATAAATGCCCCAGTATAATGTATAACACTCACCTAATACCTTTGCAAAAGATTCTGGGTTTAGGGAATCACTTGCTACTGCTTTTTGCCTTCCTTCTGTCCTGGTTATCTCTTTTTCAAGTTGTACAGGCAACTAAGCTCTTTGGATCTGCTGCATCTCAGACTTCACTTTCTCTCTCCCTTTCTTTCTATTACTGGCATCAGCAAGCTCCCTCAGCTCTGTAGGACAGCAAGCAATAACACATTTTCCTTTGTCTGGCGTTGAGATACATAATGCCATTTATTTTTTTTTTATTATTTATTTTTTAATGTTCTGTGCATCTGTTTCAGGAGCTCTTTGACAATGACATTGTAGTAAGGCTGTGAGAAATGGGGAAATTAGAGGAACACACCAGAAAACTGGTGCTGTGTCTGAATGAATTAGCTACTGCTTCTTAAGTGCATTTGCTGCCTTGTGCTAAAAATTGTCTTTATTTGATTGATCCTGCATATCAAGCTATGTGATGCTGAGATGATGAGAAGAAAAGTCAAGTGTATGAATCGCCGGCAAAATACCTCTAAAACAGGAGATTCAGTGAAGGGAATTTCAACACTACAAACACAGCTTTGTTTCTAATTATAGCTTTTCCTTGCAATGACTTGCCTATCCTTTGGGCATTCATTGCAATTTCTTTTCAGGCATTGCTCTCTTTTTGCTTCCAAGTTCCATCCTTTCCTGGTATTCTGACCAGGAATTTTATCTGGGGAAAGGGCTGAGGAAATAACCCCTTCTCCCTAAATAACAGCATCTTTCTTGGTGGAAACTGCAGGTTTTGTGAGTGGACTATGTTTCCTCACATCTCCTGTGCTTTTCTTTTTCAAATCACATAACTTCCTGCATGAAGTAACCTTTTCTATCTTGGTCTGTCTCTCTCCCTTGCTTGCTCTCCCTATGGCTTGCTTTTCAGTCAGTGTTGCTCTCTGGGTCCCTTGCTCAGGGATGAATGAGTTTCATTCATCTTTCTTTTGGGGGTTCTGTGAAAAGCTTTAGACATTGCCTGCTCCCATTTTTTCGCCTGGCTATTCATTTCCATGGCGATGGAGAAAGGAGGGGGGTGGCAGAGTGGGTGGCACCGGGGCCAGAGGTCAAGAGTGGCCACTTTCTGAATTAGAGCTTTGAATTCCATTAAAGGTGACATGTTGCAACCTGGAGTAACTCTCCAAGAACTTGGCTGTCAAAGTCATCAAAGCAAAAGAGATCTGAGGAGGAGGAACTTGGAGCTGTTGTCAAGATTACAGCTGGTGACTTAATATAAGGGTAGTTCATTTGTGTTTTTATACACTGGGCTTCAGGGAGACTGTGGTCCAAAATCTGCATGCAGATGGTGTGTGCGAGGTACAGAGGATTCCCCTCATCCTTTGATCAACAAATATAATCTCCTAATTAGGTAAACAATGCTTCCCCCCTGAGAAATAGGAGGAGAGAATTGAGTACAGATGAGTGTCCTGACCACTTTGGGATTTCATTATGTTATTTTTTCATTTCTTTCATAGAGGTGCTAGGAGGATTCAGCCAACAAAGATGAGGGATGTTTTCTTGGCATCATACAAATAGTCACTGAGACTAAGTCTGTGTCCCAGAAGAGAGCATGTGAAGTAGAGCAAACTCTATCAAGCTGTTTCCAGACATCCATGATTTAGGTGCTTTAAAAAATTTAAACTTGGAAACTTGCCAATGCCTATATTTAAAAAACAAAAAACAAAACCAACCAAACAAACAATCCCCCCCCCAAAAAAACAGCAAAGAAAAAAAGAAACCAAAACCAAATTAAAACCTACAAGTTTTGTCATTTGCAGATATTTATTCTCTGAAGGTTGATTACAGGGAGGAGGAATCTGAAGAAGGCATCAGGACTTCATGTTCTCTGCTCATGGTATATATTCTGAGTTCACATCCCCTCTTTGAATGGTTTCATCATACTGGTAATAAGGGTCTGTGTTACAACTCTCCTTTCTTACTCGTACCACCTGATGAGCCAGTGGTTCAAAGCATATTTTCTGTTGGATGCCAAGTCCAGGATCTTGCTTCTGGAACTACTGAGTTTCAAAACTTTCTGTCCCTCCATCCCCAAGGTTAATCAGGCCTTCTTTTATGATAACCTGAACCAAATGTGTACTAACAGGAAGCCTGCTAATTTGGAAGTATATAAAATCTTTTGTCCTTGGTCTTGTATATTTTCTGTATTAAATGAAAATCACAGAAATCACAAAGGGTTAGGGTTTGTAAGGGACCTTGAGAGATAATTGAGTCCAACCCCCCTGCCAGAGAAGGACCACCTAGTGTAGGTCACATAATGTATCCAGGTGGGTTTTGAATGTCTCCAGAGAAGGAAACTCCACAGCCTCACCCTCACAGTGATAAAGCTTTCTCTTATGTTTACACAGAACCTCCTGTGATCCCACTTGCATCCATTACCCCTTGTCCTGTCATTGGTCATCAATGAAAAATGCATAAATATGGTGCTAAAGTCTTTGTGAAATTCACTTTGAAACCTCTCCCCAGCATTATATTTCTCAGTTTGTGAAGTCTATCAAGATCCCAGTCTGGACAACGCTGTTCCTGCCAGTCCTGAGTATGTCACCAGCAAAAACTGAGCTGTTCACTCAGCAATCAAGATTTATAAACAATGCTCTGTACTCTGGATCATGGTTGATGTGAAATTGATGCCTTCAGCATCCGAGTCAAGTTGGAATGTGTGGAAAGACATGTTTCCTCCTCTCTGGAGGGCACTTGACACTTTTAGCCAGGTCTTTCTCATAATTATGGTTCCTCTGCCTATTTTACTCTTCATTAATGTCTCTTGAGATTCCTTGTGACTCTGTAATAAATGGCTTAGCATGTCCAAGGTGAAGGAGGATCCTGTTTTTTTTTCTTTGGCTAGAAAATTGCTGGGTTTATTGCTGAAGGCTGTTAAAATTCTTCACTGGAAGTAAACTATGACAGACTATGTCTGTGTTTTGCTGTTGTGGTTTTTATTTTTTTATTCTTTCATAAAAAATATTTGCAGAATCTTTTAAAATAACAGTTTTAAAGATTCTTTTTTGCTTTTCAAGTCCATATTTTTGTGGGCTTTTCCCCCCACATGTGGTATAAAAGACAGCAGTCAGCCTAGTAAGATAATTGTTTTTTCTTTTTGACACTTTGCTTGCTTCACTATCAACAAGGAGGAACTCAAATCAAAAGGAACACTGTATTTTTCAGACCAAATTGTACAGATCCTGCATCTTTGGAGATATGCTGAAGCTAATAAAGACAACTAAACCAGCCAAGGAAAGGATCAAAACTGTAACAGCAGCCACTGGTTCAGAGATATGCAAACCCAGGCCAAAGGGACCTCAGAAATAGGGCAGAGTCAAAGTGTATGGAGAATAAAAACCTTTTTGGTCTTTTTTACGTGAGACATAAATGAAGCAATGCAGGGACTGAGGGGCGAGAGTTTCTTTGTTAATAAGAAAGATACTGACCTACTTTAGTAGGCTCAGACTCTCAATCTGCCAGCACCAGAATAGGAAGGGAGCCGCTGTCATATTTGTAATTATGGCATTTGATTGGTGATCTCTCTGTATCTGCAGGATGATGACATTTCATTGCAGCACATTCTCAATGCAAGGGCACTGTGAATTGCTTCAACATCAGCTTTTATACCAACTGTGCTGGCCAGTGAACCAGGGCTATTCTCTTTTCCTCTTTAGGAGACCTATGTCCTTTTTAAATCTGCTTTTGCTGAGGAAATGCTTGTTTGAAACAAATCTGCTCCAGCATGACTTTCATTTTGGTTCATGTTCTTTCTATTCCTTTCACCTCCAACAGAATAAACAAGAAATAAAGCCAATGGGCTGGAAGCATGGAGAGTTGATATAATGTGGAGACATGATTTACTTGTTCTGCTGGGCTTGTACTTTTTCACATACGCCTCCTCATGAGACAGTCCTGTAGTTTCATCCTCAGGGGTGTTGCCTTGCTTACTCTTCTTATGTTTCTGTGTATTTTCATACCTACATATAATATATGCTTCCCCTGTCTGTAGCAGACTCACCTACTAATGTCAACTCTCTTTTCTAAAGCTGGTATCAGGAGAAATCTCAAAGCTGACCTTGTTGGTAATCTGTTTGTTGTCCATGGAGTGGGAGTACTGTGCCTTGCAGAGGATGTAATAGGATTAATTGCGTAAAGCACAAGCAGTTTCCTTTCTTCTGTTGAGCCATTTGAGAATTAATGCAGAAATACAGCACTGGGTAAGATGTAATAAGTATGCCTTCCATTTAGAGATGTATCTTGCTGAATAACAGATATGATAAAACATTAAATTACAGCACTTTTTTTGTCTCCCTAGCTGGCTGGGTCTTGACTGTGAAATCTGCACATGTTAGCATGGATGCCCCGCAGGGTTGTGGATATTCCAGGGTGGAGAGAAGGAAAACCTCACACTTAGGGAATTCAACCAGGTCTTTGGGTGCCCAGCTTTGTATAAAAACAGACCTTCTTGTGATGTCAGGCATAAGTGAGACTGTGGTTCTTTTCCTGGCTGAGCACAGTCTTGGTGACTGAACACTTGTCCAGGTTGTCCAGAGAGGTTGTGGAGTTTCCCTTCTCAAAGGTATTCAGGATAGCCATCTGAATGTGGTCCTGGGCAACTGGCTCCAGGAGACCTTACTTGAGCAGGGGAATTAGAAAAGGTGGCTCCTAGAGGTACCTTCCAACCTCAACAGTTCCATGATTTCTTTATAGGCTAATTCTGTGACTCCTGAGCAATTGTCTCTTTCAGTCTTGTACTCCATATCTATCCTTGTCTTGGTTGGACATTTTGTACCTTATGAAATAGCAGTGTGTGCTAGCAAAGATAAGGAGAAGAGCATTTTAAAGAGAAGGGAGCAGGTGATATTAAAGAAGTTTTTCCTTGGAGGAACTACTGGCAGAAATGTTACAATTTCAGCCACTTTTGCAGCCATGCACAAGACTGGCATCCTGATAAAGTGGTGTCTAGACCAGCCTGGGGCTGCAGGGAAGTTAGTCCTGGCTTGGGCTTTATACTGATGTAGCACTTAATTCTGGAATGCTTTCTAGGCCTCCTGCTTGTCTTCTTTGGCCACAAAGCAGGGAAACCAGAGTTTCCAGGGGTTAGCTTTGGTAGACGGCTCTCTGAACCTGAATTTTGTTTGCTTTGGAGGAAAGCAGAGGTACATTTGGATCTTTTGTGCAGTCTGGGTGGTGTGCAGAGGTCCTGGTTGCAGGAAGTGTTTAATTATGGTTTTCATGAAACCAATGAGAATTAATTGCTGCCACAAAAACTGGTAGGAGTGTCCTGGGAATGGACTGTTGTCCGCTGGGCACTGGAATGGCTTGAACTCCTCCGATGGATTCCCTCCCACCTGCCCCCAGTTACTTCCTCACTAAGAGCTCTGCTTTATCTTTCTAAGGTTATTTTCGGGTCAGTAAAGAGGGATATATAATCCGTGAGCCTTGTGAGGTAGTTAGCTTAATCATTCAACCTTCTTCTGGAAGAAAGCTGCTTACAAGAAGTCTATCCTCTGGCAGTGAGAAGGGGAGGAGGAGGAGGAAATGGGGTGGGGCAGCTTGTATCACAGATCTGGAAATAGGTGCTGGAAATCTCACTCTTCTGACATAGAACTCTCATGGTTAAAATACCTCAGCAGCCTCTGCCTTACGTAAATGTTTATGAGGGGGAATCAAATTACTCTGATATTCTGTCTGTTGGAAACTGACATTTACCTGTAACTGTTTTCTTCAGTTAAATTCTATAGGATTTAAGAGTAATATCTATTAAATTCTGTGTTTCCATCCTTTAGAATATTATAGGATACTTTTCTTTAAAATCTATCCCTTAATAAGTTCCAGTGCAGTTAAGCTATCCTCATCTTGGATTAAGAAGGGAATCTTCAGAATGATTTATTTTTGCTGCATTTCCTTCACTGAGTTTCAAATAATGTCAGGACACAGAAACTCAGGGTGTCTGAACAACTGTCTCAGTCCCTGTGTTTTGAGCCCAGGCTGAGCTTCATATTCATTTACTTACAATATCAGCCTTCTTCCTCAATGCACAGCCCACTCGTCACTGTTTCTCCTGGCCCATTCTGTTCCTGAATATAATTTTCCAAGTCCTCTTTCATCCTATTTGTTATAGGTCTTTGCTATCCGTGACACAATCCTAGACCCTGAAAGTTTTGTTGAGTGACAAAGTGGGAACCGATTTTTTTTTTTTCTCTCTTGTGTGTATCTAGCATACAGACAGCTTTTGACCCATTCCTCTAAGCTCCTCTTAGCTCCTCTGAGATGGAGAAATGGTTTCAGCAATATCTGTAAGACCAGAGCCCTATTTTTAATTTTCTTCCTCCTTGGGAACGTCTTAGCTGTAGCAGAGTCATTGTACGTTCTCTGCATTTTGGGATGCCTCACTCCCTTGGGTTGGCTGTAACATAGACCCTTGGTAGCACTGAAGCTCTTCCTTCACTATAAATGTCTGCAGTAATGCAAATATGGGATATGAGATGAAGAAAGGGACGTGACACTAAGCTGCATCTTGGAATTGTATCTGATGCCCACCTGAATAGCCTTTCTTTGTGCCCAGGTGCAGGCAGTCAGCAAGGCAGCATTCATTGGGAAGTTCCAACTCTGGGGACTTGAGTTTGGGAAGAAGGTTAGAAAGCATCACAGCTGACTTGTGTGGGAACCAGGGCTGAGAGGGCTTTCAGAGGGAATCAGCTCTTAGGTTTCGTGCTTCATCTATGACACATGGGAGAGATCTGTAAGAAGGCTGCTTGGGCTTGCTCATTTCTTTCATGTTCCAGGTATAAGGTGGTGTAGGTGTAAAATTATGCTGTGCTGTCTACATGCTTGCTTTTTTCCCCCTGTTTATAACTTAAATAGAAGTGCCTTTTTTGTTTTTTGCAGTTGAAGTGTGTGTGCTGAGACTACCTTGTAAGTTCAGGAAATAATAAGAAATAAGGTGACAGGTCCTGTAGAATTGCAATGATGTAGGATTTTTGCCTCTTTTTATAAAAGAAAAAATACACAACCAACAAAACTGTCTAAAAGGATCAGTAGACAAGGAACAAAATAAAATTGGAATCCAAGTACCTGTCCTGTTCTTGCTGTATTAATCATGTGAAGGAAACATGGTTTTTCTTGTTTTCTGAGAAACTGCAAAACAGGCAAAAGTTGATGCTAAGAAGATCAAACAAGTAATTGCTGCTCTTCTTTGGTTTGTACTGGTGCAGTGTGAGGGCAAGTCAGTGGACTGAATCAGAAACAGAATATCTGCCCTGAGTGGTAAGGAAACATGGTCATTGGGAGGAAGGTGCTGATAAAAGATACACTGACTTCATTTTCATCTGTTCCAAGGGCAGAGTGCTGTGAAGGCCACTCTCCATACTGTAGTGAGGATGTATTACAGATCTCCATGCATCAGAGCATCACAGTAACCAGCAATGTTGCTCTAGGGATTTAGGAAGAGCATCAAACTAGCTGCTCTACCAAAGCTCTAATTTGCTCCTCACTTTTGGTTGATGTGATTAGCAGTCAAGGCTAATTACCTGCAGGAATGCTCCCTTTTGCCTCCATCAATCCACTCATGAGAAAGCTGGTGTTATGATCCTTGGCAATATAAGCTGTTCTTCCTTCTTTCCATCATGGTAGAAGGTACAAGTATTAATGAAATGGAGTTAAGGGAAGGCTTCAGGATCATATATCCTTTTTCCCCCCCCTCTACCTTTTCTTTCTGTGTTCTGCTTTCTGTGGTTTTGTTTCTCCTATAGCCAGAACAAAGAACAGCAGAAATATTCTCAGAAGCAATCCTATGCACATACATCCATTATGTGAGCAGAAATAGATAGGTATGCTCCATGACAGCACTTCTTGCTGTTGGTGAAGAAAAGAGTGAAAATAACGGGGGGGGGGGAGGAAAAAAAAAAAAAAAAGATATACAGTGTGTTTATTGTGTGATGCAGTGACCTAAGTGGTGGTGGAGATGGAAGTTAATTGAAATGGTCTGGAACTTCAAACAAGCCTGAATTTAACCCTGCCTTCCTGAGTGCCTGCATGCCAGCTGCTCTTCATCAGACAGGGAGGCAGACTGACAAAAAGCTGAACTTCCCTTTACCTAGCAGAAACTAAAAATAGGAAAAGACCAACGGGATATGGTATACCCTGTGGGTCACAAACTATCTAGAAGGACAAACCCAATATGACCAGGCTGTTTTGATCCTGTCTCCCAAGCTGGCACACATTGGGGAAGGTGCTTTTTGAGATAATTGTTTAGGAGTGGAGTCAAGATTCATTAAGATTGATGTACAGAGAGAACTAAGAGTAAATGAAATCCATAAAGGTCTGCTGAGTGGTAGTGTGGGTGCTGAAGATTCTGTGGCTACAGTACTACAAAAGGGTCATGGTGTAAGTTAATTCATAATCAACCCTATGGATCCAGTGATTTCCAGTAGTCTAACTATTTAGGATAAAGCTGAACTGCATTTATATTTAGCTATATTTAAACTGCATTTCTCTCTGAGACATTATCAGCATTAATTGAGTGGGCAGTGTGCAAAGATACAAAAGATCTGTATTTTGTGAATTCAGCCTTACAGAAAAGAACATGTGAACCTGTATCTGTGTATAGGAGAAGAGATCTTTGGTTTGGTTTGGGTCAAGTTTTTTGTGTTTTATTTTTATTTGTGCAGAAGTTGAGGTGGGAAGGGAATAACTGTGCATGAAACTGTCTGATACCTTAAACTTTGTAAACAAAGCACATTTCTGCTCTGCTTTCTCTTGGCATGTAATGAGCAATAGCAAGTAACATAATTTTCAGAAAGCTTCAGTAGTGGAAGGTTGTTCCTTGCACCCATCAGTATTGCTCTTCTGTTTTTCAAATTTCCTTATGAGGCATGGTGCCAAGAAATCTCAGTGAATTTAAGTCAAAGGGGTTTTGTGTTTGGACTGCTTGGACTGCAGTACCTTACTCACACCTTACTGCAGCTGAAAGTTGAACTTCGTTCTTTTATGTATTTTTTCTGATCAGGACTAAAAGAACATCTCAGGAAAGTTTAAATATTACAGCCTCTTTAAGGTGACATATTTTGAAATCCATGTTAAGACTTGGGTTACCAACCTGTTTGTTGGTAATAATGTTCAAAACAAATTATATGGTAAAAGAACAAACAGTGGAAGGGAGGCAGCTGCTGGCTGAGTCCTCTCACTCCAGTCCTGGCCTGCAAACTGCTTTGGAATGTGCCAAGACCTCTGGGACACTGACAACCTGGGAGAGTAAAGAAAGATCAGCAATTGGTACCTTTCTTTCATTGTTTTTCTGTTAATAAGTGTCAGGGATGTATTGTCACTTTTCCATTTGTGGCCATGCATAGCCTTGAAGAATCTTTTTTTTTTTTTTCACTGTGGCTTTTTACCTGCAGATAGGTTCAGGATGTGGTAGTGGTCACACAGAGATATTTCACATTCTAGTATCTCATGATTACCAAGTGTTTTCCAATTTGTAACACAAATGGCTGATGTTGTAGAAAGTGTGTGCTCTAATATCAGTCATGAGTGTCAAAACTTGAAGAACATGGTTTTAGTAAAGTTTGTCTTTGCAATTTATGTTTTAAGTATCAATGTTTTGTAACATTTAGTTACATTAGTAACATTTCGTAACACTAAGTAACATTTGGTGGTGTTTTGTTTTTTTTTTTGGATTTGTGTTTTTTTGGTATTTGTTAGTTTTTTCCCCTTTGAATGATTGTGCTTTAAAATGTAGAGAATGCACCTGAGTGCAAAATGCTGAGAATTTTATATACTCCCTTACACCTCTGACTTCTTTACTAAACCATTTGTGAGGTGACTTATTCCCCTAGTCTTAAACTGGAGATGTCATCTGTATCACTGGCCAGAGTAACTGCTGATGATTCCATAACACATGATAAATGTTACTGGTTTAGAATTACAGCATGTTTGGGTCTCTGCCATGATTACAAGATCCATTTTATGGCTTTGCATGTTGCACAGCACTGGCTCAAGGTGAGTGTAAAATGTTAATGGATCATTTTGCCCTCCCATTTGCACAAGTATACATAGTTAAATAAAACACAGAACAGTGAAAAATTGGACTGATGCTCTAAGCTTTGTTTTGTGATGTCTGCCTGGTCCATAAAATTCTTATTATGGCATCTACATAAACTTTGTATTTAAGAAATGAGTTATAGATAATATGAACCTTGTAACTTTTTTTTTTTAACTAAGTGTATAATTTCTATGTTCTAGCTGTCAGCCTTTTAGTTTATGCTTCACATTTTCATGTCTGAGTACTTTCACATGCAGTTATAAAGACCTTTTATTGTCCTTAAGTTTCCTGTGTTCTACAGCTTATAAGATAAGGTTGCTAGATTATGAAATCTTCTTCACTTCTGATTCTAATGTCTTTCGAGAGACCAAGCAAGATAGGGTTTGTTGTTTATTTTCATTACACATGCTGGGGTTGGTAATTTTCATACTTAAACCCAGACATTCCCTCAGTTTGACAATACATAGAGAAAAAAGAAGCAGGAAAAGGGCAAGGGCAAAGTGCTCTTTGAAACATTGGAAATGCAGCATAATGAGATGGTGAAATGTTATGGTGGAAAAATTTAATTAGGTGTAACATAAGAGAAAACGTATCATTACATTTATTTTTAGAAAGCAGCCTCCCACAGAGAACTGCAGAATACCTTGAAGGGAGAAGCAGACTAGAGAGGCTATTTCGATATTTTCATCCTGCAACAAAGCAAGAAAGTATCTTTAGAAACTGGGTTGTTTATTATTATTGTTGTTGTTGTTATGAACAACACCATTCCTGAAGAAGAGTGAGTTGCTTCTACAGCAGCTGATGCAGAACAGATACATAACAGAGTTGGAATCCTGAGAAAACTAGGGATAGAAGCAGCTGCTTTTACATGCTTAACTGTTCTGAAGATAATATATATATTTTCTTATATATTCAGAAAATATATTTTCTGACGAGAATAGCACGTATTTTTGGTGGAAGAAGGGAATGTGTACAATCAGTAAAATTTTAAAACAAGACTGGGATGGGGGAATAACATAGAAACTGAAAGAGAGAAAGAATGATGGGAAAATAAAAGTTAAAAGCAACAGAAGAAAGGACCATTTTAGAAGCACAAGGGCAGACTATGAGCTGGAAATTAGTATAAATAGAAAAGAGCTTTCTTGTTGCATTTTTTTATCTGAAAGAGTGTTTTGCTAACTCTGAGTTTCCCATACATTAATTTGAATTAGCAGATGTCCTGATTCTCTGGATGTGGTCCCATTTTGTACAGCATCAAGCTACAGGACACAAAATTCCCTGCTGTGTCTTTTACATGAACAGCAAGAATAATAGCTAAACAACTTCAGAAATAGGATTTGTTGTCTTTGTCTAGATCATATGGTTATGATTAACCCAACACAGGCATCTCTGTTCAAATAAGTGTTTACACATATAGGTATACCTACAGACCTGTATACATATGTGCATTTGTTTAGTTATACCAAGTGTCAACAAGCAGGGAAGAGTCAGCAAATGGTGGATGCTGAAAAGCAAGAACAGAGGAAAAGATGTGCCTTACATTGTAGTACTGCATCCAGTTTACTCTTCCTCATTCTTGTCATGCATCAGTCCACACTGAGGAAGTCTCCATATTCAAACCTATGAAGAGATTGAAAATAGCACTGGACTTTTCATCAGGAGAGAAGCAGAAAGGAGTTGGCAAGAGCAAGCTTGTGTATAGCAGGAATGTTCTGTACTAGGAAATACCCAGCTGCATGGGCAGTCATGTAAGATGAGCCACTCTTGTAGGTACTAGGACCATGGTATGGGTTTAGCCAGATTTCCCATAAAATTCAGCTCTGCCTATTTAGATGTTGTGGTTCTGATTGGGCACTGATTCTGTTCAGTGTTTGGACTCTTAGGAATACAGCATTCTGGGACTCTTGCTGGGCTGGGCAAGGACCGAATGAATCAACACTGACCCTGTCTGATGCATTAATTACCTATCTCATTATCTCATTCCTTATTTTGTGGCAATTTAGTCCTTTATGATAATTAGCACACTGCCTTTTAAAAAAAATCATTCTTTTTAACTGAGCCAGAAGCATGCATGAGTAGGCAGCCAAAGATCCAGCAGAGGGCAATGCTGTATTGCACCTATACAGATATTGCAAGCATTCTACCTCGAGGACCTTTGAATTATCTTCCTGAATGAGAAATCATGCATTTAATTCATGATTGATTGTACTAACCTTGTGGTTGGAGTTTTGCAATAAGTTCCCGGAGTGTTTCTGGGGAAATTGTTTCCATTGGTGCTAGGTGTGTTACTGATAAAAGCCTGGGCTGATTACTTTACATATTGAGCTGCACAGAAATGAAATAATCATGACTTGACATAACTTTCCACCCAAGCTACCAAGAGTTAACATTCCACATCTTTCCTTCTTTGCTTCCCTCATTCCTCTGCAATATTTGCCTCATACTTTTTTAGCTCTTGCAGGTTTTAAAGGGTTTTTTTTCCTCCTCTCATTGTTTTTGCAACTTTACAAAAATGAGAAATTGCAAAACTCAGTAGTTTAAATTGACTTTGTTCTTGGGAATGTCATTGAAATTGAATTCCTTGTTCACAGAAATTGTAATAACCATGCATACCACAATACTTTTCTGTCCATTAATCATCTGGGGAGAAATTTGAAACAAAGGACCAATGGGACCTACCATGTAGAGTTACAAATACATTCATCTCTCTACTCCCTCATGAAGAGTATAAAAAACAGTGGAGATCTTACAAGGTCTGGTACTCTAGTTTTATTTTGGACAGCTGCAATCTCACAGGTTTATATGAGACCAATTTTATTTGAGGTTGATTGCACTCTTGTTTTCTCAGGACTCATATGTGTGTAATTCTGATGTAACTGAAGAATTCAGAGTCTTTAGGAGCTCTTTAGTCTGACAAGGGCCCTGGCATCAGAGACAAGCCTGCAAAACTGATCTTTGAACCACAAACCAGCTCCTCTTCATTGCCACTACAGCAGTGCATAGTAGCAGTGCAGTCCCTAGAAAGCTCTTTTTACCATGCTTTTCTCCAAATTCCTCAACCAGCAATAACAATAAAGGGTTTCAGTTAGGTTTACAAAGACAGAGACAAAAAGTGTTCCTGAAGGATTTTGTCTCGGGTAGGAGCAGTGCTTTGAAAAAGCTTCAGCACTTTCTCTGTCCTCCTAGGCTGGACTATTCTTTGTAGCAACCTGTAGAGTAAATAGCAGTAACAGATGGAGAAGGACTTCGCTGTAGAAGTCCAAATTACAGATGTTTTTTTCTCCACTTTTTTGTTTGTTTGGTTTGGTTTTGTTTTGTTTTCACCTGTTTCTACATCCAAAACAAGTCAGCAGTGACTTCCACATCTTGCAGCCCAGTTTGTTCTAGGGGACCAGCCACCCTTATTAGGATGTAAGGCAGATATTCCATTTGCTGTGTTTTGAATATCTTATTATAATTGCAGAGAGTAAAGCAGAAGAGAGTGTGGAGTGGATGAAAATGCTTTTCACTGGTGCTTGTCTCTAGGACAGTAATGATGGCATGATATTGATAGGTCATATAATGGAAGGGAAGGAACATACAATGTCAAGTTTTACTAATTTGAGACATGCATGTTACACCTTTTAGCATTTAGGTGTTGGTTTCCAGAGGATACCACTGTACATACAGTTGAATACAACCCATACAAAGAAGAGTAGACAGATGCAGTCCTTGCTGTGCCTGAGGTGTAGATACCACTGCTCCTGCCCTGCACAGATCTTTTAATGAAGCATAAAGATGTCCAGCCTGTAAATGGCTATGCTTAATGGCTTTTACACCTTTATTGTAAAGAATAGAAAATCAAGAACAAGTTAAATATTAAGGGCTTTATAACAGTGGGGTACGTGAAGGATCTGTCTGTGAGCTTTTTCAGTAGGAAACACAACAGTCTGGGATTTGGAACTGATGTGCAGGCAAACTGTTTTTCTTAATTGATCTGTGCAGCAATGAAGTTGACTTTGGTTGCTTAAAATTCAAAGTCTGGAGTCAGTCACATTGCTAATTCAGTGAGTGTGTGTAGTGCCCTTAAGTGACAGAGACTCCTTGCTGTTTTCTAGGAGAACTGAGGTGCCTGGATGTAGGCTATAAAGCCCATGCTGTACAGATTAGCACCTTAAGGTGCCTCCTTGGTAAGCACCAAGTCAATGGATCAGCTGCAAGTGGTGATGTGGGAGGAAAAGCTGTCTCAGGTGCTGCCACTGCTGGGGACCCACACCAGTGGGAGCTGCAAGGTGCTTTTGGGTCCATTGCTCCCCCCCACCCCCCCAAAAAAAAAAAAAAAATCTAGCCCCAAAAGTAGGTGATTAAAAATAGATGGTAAAATTAAATCTATTTTTTCTGTCAACAGTAGGTATTTGCATACAAAGATGCATGAAGGCAAAAGACTGCTGTCACATTTCTCTTCTAGGGAGAACCTAAGCATCCAAGTGTTGTTTATAAAACAAGCCTCAAAATCAGCTTTTCTTAATCTTTGAGAGTGCAAATATAACTTGCAGCCAGTGAAATTCCATTGTCTCTGCTCTGTGGCAAAGTAAGTGTTTTAATTATTTAATTTTTTTTAAAGGACATTTGAACTGGGTTCCTGAATATGAAGTCCCAGCTGAGCATGAATTTAAATGACTGAGACCTAAGCCCCTGATAATAAGGGTTTATTAAGAAAGCACTAACAGAGCTGAACTACAGTGGACTGAATGGGTGAACTGAAATAATGGAATGCTTGTGGCAACCAGAAAATGATTGTTTATTGGCATAATCCCAGGATAAACTTCTGCCAAGAGCATGCAGTCTTTCCTTGCCAATTTCTTCATATGGGGAAATACAGTACTGAATTTCTGCACGTAATAGCAGTACAGAAGAATGGGAGGAGGAGAAGTAGCAGTTTCATGAGGAAGGGAAAAAAAAAGTTAATCCCAAATGTCATAAACAGTGTGATCCCTAGAGCTTCACTCATCAGCAGGCTGTAAAGAGACCACCTGCATTTCAGCTTTAGAAATATGGTCTGAAAAATAGGTTTTTAAGCTATGGAGTTCTCTCTCTTGAATCACGAAGTATCCCTGAGTGCAGCATGCAGGAAAGTGAAAAATTTGGGAATTTGTTCTAAAAATCCTGGCTTTATGATGGCTGACTTGCTTATGCGTGCTTTCTTTCACATGTAAAAAAAGGAGACTGTCTTGCATCTCTACTGAGACAGGTTCTCAAGAAAGTTGAATCCCACTTAGCAAAATATTTTATTTACTGAGAAGTGCAGTTATGAGATGCATAACTGCATGTAAAGTTGAAAAGTTTATGGAGTAACTGCTGCTCATGGAAGAGGGAAGGGAATGGTGAAGGTACTTTACATCATACAACCTTGCCCTTATCTAGTGATCTTTTGGATAGGGCATTTAGTGAGGGAGTCCTGATTCACATTCCCTCTCTGTTGGACTGGAAACATTTCTCAGCCAAAGCCTTGTGTATCTGAATGCTGTAAATACTGTCCTACAAGGCACTTTATAGTGGTAGTTTCTCCACATCTTCTGTGGAAGTTAATAATGTAGTATAAAATGCTTAAATATTCACTAGGGCATAATAATCCTATTTCCAAGAAAATGCCTTTGAGGCCATTAGAAATACCTGTAGTATGAGATGAATTCTCTGATGTGGGTGATAGAGGTACCCACCTGAGAAATCTTTGAGATATTACTAGGGCTCTCTTGAGGAGCAGGAAACAGAAATCACAACCCCAATTGTCAGTCACAGAGAGCATCTGAAGACAGATCTTCCAAGCTTTAATTTTTGGCTTTGAAAGCAAACCAAAATTCAGCAACAACAACAAAAAAGCACATAACCATAAATTATTTTCCTCTTTGTTTTAATTTCTGCTGGTGGATTGACAGTAAGTGTGTGTGACTAACTGACTGTACAAAGTCCTAAAGGGGTGGTTTTTTTCTTTTTACTTCTAGTTTGGATATGTGGCATAGATGTAGCTTTTAAAAATTACCTTACTTATATGTTAATAAGAACACAGAGTAAAACCTGCCATCCAGTAGTGGTTCAACCTCCTCTAGAGCTGTAATCTTCCTCTGGGGATTCAAAATGTTGACTTCTTTCTTCTTAAATGCAATCTTGTCTTTCTGCCTGTTCTGTGATACTGTGATTATACAGTATGTCATAAGTGTGACTCTTGTCATACAAGTCTGTGCAGAATCTGGACTTTAATGAAATAAGAGAAATAAAACTAAAACAAACAAACAAGAAGAAACTAACTGTTGTGGTTTGGAAAAACAACTCTGAGGAAAGCTTTCCATGTGTGACCTGCTGCAATTTTATTAATCTGAATCTTGAGTTAACTTAAAAAGTAATCCTTGGATCATTTTGCTATTCTCAGCTGGCTAATAACTCTGTAAATCAAAGATAATGCTCTTAAGTTTTTGTATATTTAATATTTTTTGTTTTGTTTTTGTGTATCAGGTTCTCCTGTTTGGACCCCCAGGATAAAAAATGGGTCCTGTTCTCCCTCATTTAGCTGCTAAAATCTCGTTTTCTCACTGAGAATTTCTTTCTCGATATTTTATGTAGAGTTTAGGTTTTGCATTGCAAATTTTACATTACTGTTACTCAATTAATTTTCAGTTCTCTCCTTATTGATGTGTCTGATCTTCCCATCCAATGAGTCTATTAAATACTTTTTGGTATAAACAGATCTTCCTTTCTACCTTTGTTTTCCTTGTATTCTTGCTTAATGGTCTCCCAATGCTTGAAATTATTCTTTTTTTATAGAAACATATATGGAATATGGTTTTGGAAAGTCACGGCTATGCTTAGGAATTCTGACCTTCCAATGGTTTTGTCAGTACTACCTTGCAGTTTGGAGAGAGAACTTTTTTCCCTTTTGGTTTGAAAAGAGTTGTTTTAGTGGTTTTAATAATAGTACTTTGTGACCTAAAGCAGCCATACCGTGCAGGATATTCATAAGGATATTCTCTTTAAAAATGTGTGTATAAGGAGGGTACACATATTTGTGTACAAGGAGGGAGGATATTGTCTGCAATTAGGGAATATGAGACTTGGAAGAGTAATTGAAAGAACAGGGTGAAATGGTGACCTTCAAATGACAGCCAGGATATCAGATAACAATAATTTTTTAATTTGGATGGAGTTTCTTCATTTTTTCCTATACCTTCCAGCAGATGAGGATGATAACAAAGAAGGCTAATCAGTCATGAAAACACATTCCCATCCTCCTTGGGTAGATGAAAACAAGCATTTAAGAAATAGAATGTACTTTGACTTGTTGCATGGCTGGAAGGTAGTAGCAGCATGATGTCCTTTGTATAGTACTCCTACAGAAGCATGCAGGCTTACTGTGTAGCTACTGAAATTTTGCTGCAAGTTGCATCTCTGTATTGACTTCCAAAATAGAAAAGGTTTTATGGAATACAGCAAAAGATCTTAACAGTATAAAAGCCATAAAGGCTGCTCTGAAGTCTCACCTTTTATATACTGCACACTGTACAGCTTCAGCTGATGCCATCAGCATCAAGTGATATAGCTGCAGTATCATTTGATGTTTTTATACTTTGGGTAAAAATATGAAACTTATTGCTGATAAGGTGAGTAACTGGAGGAGTGACAACTCTGTCTTCCTAGCCATATTTGAAAGTGGGATTTTCTGTTTAGGTTGTTTTTCTGGTTAAGGTAAAAGACTACAATTTTTTGAAAAGAGTTCTCTCTCTGTCATAAACTTTTCCTAATAATTACAAGCAAGTTAATTTATGTCTCTGAACATCATTATTTGTCCTGGAAAGTAGAGAAGACGACATTTTCTTCTCTTCCTTTGGCTTGATTCTCATCCATTCTCCAATGGGTGGAGGCATTGCTTTGAGATGCTGTCATGGGATGAAGGTGTTCTACATCAGGGCCTCATCACATCTGTCAATGGTAAAAAAACCTGGAGGAATTCTGAAGATGTATGGATGTGGTGATTAGGGACAGAGTTTGGTGGAGTATTAGATTTATGGTTGGACTCGATAATCTTAAAGGTCTTTTCCAACTTAAAGATTCGATAATTCTCTGAACATCAATTGCACAAGAAGAGTTCTGGACTCTTGTTTTGCTGATTAGTGTCACATTGGAGGGCATATGTGCCTCAAAGATGTCATTTGCTGTCTGACATAAAGAGGAGATAACATGCTACACAGCTGCTGCACTGTGCTCACTAATTGCTTTTGGGGGAGAAAGATTTAAAAACACATTCTAGTCCTGTGTTGCAATGTGTCAGAAACACAAATTTAATTGGCACATCACATTTATTTTGGTTGAATTAATTTTTTCCTCACTCATTTTTGCAAAATGTCCCAACGCCTTGAGATTTGTCACTTGAATCAAGAAGGTAATTTATCTGAAAAGAAATAAAACAAATGCAGTCCTGCAAAAAGACTAATAGGAGGCATGGGTGAGAGGCCATATGCTTTTAGCTTAAATAGATTGTCATCAGAATAGACAGACAGAAAAGGATAAGTAAAAAACCTAAAATGATACATTTTCTTCAAGAGCCCAGAGTATTTCCCAAGATACAGAATGAAAGAAGTCTCCAACCTGACAGTCAGTTCAGGCAAATCAAAACATAAGTATGTGACAAAATTTGATTTACTCTTGAGGAAAGGGTAGTTATCAGGGATAAAGGGTGTGTCATAGCTTTCTCTCAAAAGTGTGCTGAGCCCTTGGGACCTGCAGAGTCTTGCTGCTGCTCTCCTCTGCCTGGGAGTCTGGCCACCCTGCTCAAAGCCTGGAACCATAGAGACAGATCCAGAAAATTAGAGTGAGCTGCACCTGATGCTGGGTGTGAAAACTACACCCCATTCATGTAATAATTTTTATTACCTTTTTTTGGTTTTTTAAGAAGGCAAGTGTTATTATCCCTATTCCATAGATGGAGAAGTGAGTATAGATGCTGTGATGTGCCTGTTACCATGGAGGTGAAAACGTCTTTTTTGGGGTACAAGGAAAAGAAGAAAAATGAGATTACAGTGGAGACACCTGTCTGGCTTATATGTCAGAGCTGTTAATTATGAAAATCATATCACAGCTTAAACAGCTCTCAAGTCATGATGCATTCAAAATAATAGAGCTGTGGTGATATGACTGTATACCTGCACACTGTTTTTTTCCTTATTGTAGTGGAAATAGTAATCTTTGGTTGTGGACCTAGTTACAAAAATACTTATATTTATTGATTATTCCTGGTTTTCTGACAGTTTTACCCATAGGAAATTGTTAGAACTGCTGCAGTCAAAAACACGAGGCTTAAAAATTATAGTCTCTTTCAATAAATGAATTTCTAATAGTGAAAAAAACTTTCTCTTGGATGGGAAGAATGAGAGGCTCTGGTCTGCTGTCTGTCTAGCAAGTAGATGGGAATATACCACTCCTAACTCTTAGCGCTTTCGGAAAGTAACCCAATTTCTCTCTGGTAGATGAAAACACATTCGCTAGCCAAATAGATGTCAGCTGTATTTTTTATACCAGAAGACTCTCTATTGCAAAGTGAGTGCTTTTCCTAATTATGATTTTTGAAAGAAAAAAATAGGTTCTTCCTAGTTTTTCTAAAAATAAAGTAACTTCTATAAAATCTCTTGTTGAAAATTAGGTTTTTAGATCCACAGCCTGTTAACTGTTCTGCCAGTTGTATTTAGGACCCAGATATGATTAGGATGCAGATGTGACTGCATCTCCACTTACTGCACTTTCCCTCTCAGGAAGAAGAAACTATTTGCTACCATTATATTTTTGGTCACAACACTACTACCGGAATGCTAAATTTTACCCTAGGAAATGTCAGTTTTTATAAATGTTTCCTTCTTTTCTAATCAGATAAAAGCTTATAGTATCCTGGGTTGACAAAATTTTGCTTAAACTGGAAATGAAAGAATTGAACAGTTCTTGGTGCTCCCTGAGAGACCAATCTGGCTAATAAGGAGGTGGACCAGAATAAGATGAAGGTTCAGATTTCTACATGTTCAGATTTTGATATTATATTGCAAAAATACCTGAAGATTCTGCTTGAGAAAAACAGAAATGTCCTTTGTATAGCTTGTGTAAAATTATATTTTTAATGGAAGAGAATACAGTTTAATATTGAAATGAGTATATGAATAAAATGAAAAAAAAATTAACTCATTAAAGATGCTTTCAAAAACTTTCCATCTTGTTGAAAATTATGTTCACTTATGAAAAATTTTAATTCTGGCACATTATTTTGGAAAAATGGAAGAAATTTTCTGTCTGTATTTGAACTGGCTCTTCTCTTGAAGAGAGGCATAACTCAATGGCCTCAATGCTCATTTTGTTGGCTCTTAATGATGTCCATGTTGAAAAGGGAACAAGAAATTGATTACATATGAAAAAATGTAGTCCCTGAGCTGCACACTGCAATTTTTAAAGTGCAGTGTTTGACTCAGGCTTTTCAGAAGTATCATGCTGTGATATTTATTTATTTATTTATTTATTTTCCTCTTTAGCTAGTTGTTTGATTTTGGCTTGTTATTATGGGTAGCCAGAGCTGTAACAGCATAAATGCTGGTTTAAAAAATAAAAAGAAACTTTGCCAAATACCATTTCAGACTTCCAGTGTTTTCTCACTTTCCCCTGGCTGATCTGCATCAACATACTGGTTCTTTTTTTCTTTTCTTGGTAGGCTGACCAACCCATCCACTTTGGGTGCGCTCTCTGGTCTTTGAAGGTGAAGATCAGCAGATTATCCTCATTGTGCCATGAGAAGAGATTGGGGATCTTTACCCATAAGGAAGCACACAGAGAAATATCTGTGATGTCCATGTCTACTTTTAGTAGTCAGGAAGGAAAATAAGGTGAATAAAGATATAACATCAGATAAAGAAACCACATTACAGCGACAGGGTAACTAAGACAAAGAAATAAATTATTGCTGTTGAAAACTGCAGTAGTCAGGGTGAAAAGATAGTTAATGAAAAGTTGGTACCTGGGAGACGTTTGGGTGAGATGTAAGAAAAAGGTCAATTGTAGGTGACACAGGCAATGAATTGGAGAAGCTAGAAAGAGGTGCAGTACCTCTAGATGGATATTACTGGGTTAGCCTACACATAGTCTGTAAAGGTGGTCATGACTGGTAGGCAGGTCCAGAAAAGGTAGAAATCATAGTGAAAGCTATAGCTGTAATGGAAATTAATTATACACTGTAAGAGCTACTGCTATGCGTAAGATAATATCCATATGAGTCAACACTACTTTGAAGGCGTATGGAAAAATATCAGCTGGTTTTGTGTCAATCTAAATTTGGATGTGAACTGAGTTAGAAATCCTTATGGTATTATGCATGAGGAAAATATAATAAACAGATCTCTCATTATAGAAGGCTTTATCTTTCCAAATTTAGAACAGAAGGTAAATAGTACTAATAATAGTAGGGGCTAGTTATTTATGGATGTGATTTCTTCACTACCTACCACAGGACTCTAAAAAGTTGATGCTATTTTAGAATCTAATTTATCATAAACTTACAGCTCATCTTTAAATTTATCCTTAAAAATAACCACTTGTATCAAGAGTTAAGAAGCTGTTAACATCATTCAGTTTATATTACATAGGATCATGAACATAAATTTAATCAGATTTTTCAATTTTAAAAGTCAGTTTTTAAGAAATCAAGTAAACTGGTGATGTGTTTTGGACCAATGCAAGCTTTTTAAAAGGGGATTGTTGTGGGAAAAAAATTCTTTAGACAGGAATTCTGAAACTATCTGGGCATCAACCACTTGAAGTTCTATCTGGAGCTTGCAGGTATCTATGAAAATGGTACTGATAATCCAAGAACATAGTATCTTGAAAGTCCAGAGGTGGGAGATTGCTGTGACTCACCAAAACCTAAGACAGCAGTCTGGTGAATGAAATGAAAATAAAATCTAGATTTTTAAATATTTTTTCCTAATTCTGCAAATAAAGGCAATTGTGTACAAATGAAGGAATTGTGTACATGTATGAGGGAAGAGGGAACACGGAACACATTAGAGCTTGAAGACTACAGTTCACAGAGGCCTGGCTTCAAAAGTGCTTGGACATTTGCCTCCCTATTCAATGTGGGAGATCAGGTAGAAAGTAGGAACACACACCACATGGTGAATGAGGAAGAGACTGAGAAGAACAGAAGTTTTTACTACTGTTGGAGAGGTAAACTCCTAAGAGACAAATGCTCTTACCTGCTCTTTGATAGAGAAAAGTATGTTTCTGTCTCAGACTGCTGTAAAAATAGCACTTATTTCAAATTCATTAAGACTGTTAAAACATGCATAAAATACTTCCTGCTGTTGTACAGCTGGAGGATGGCAAATATAATATTTATATTTAAGAAAGGGGAACAAACAGATCCAGGTAGCTGCAGAAATATTCATATGCCCTCGGTGGACTGCAAAATAGGACACATTTGGTATGAGAAAATAATTTAATAAGTGGAAGTAAATGTTAAGTTTCATTAAATTCAGACTCATCTCCCAAAGTACCTCATTTAAAAACTGATTTTGTAGATGTGACTAATCTGGGACTAATCAAACTGTAATTTATTAAAGTATTTGTTGTAGTATTCATTCCAGCAGGAAAAAAAAAAAGGATTCATGCAAAAGGTAGTTATAATATGGGTAAGGAGCTTTAAGAGAACTGAAAATGAGCTGTGCTCTGAAGAGAAATAATGGACTGCTGCAATATCTTAAGTTTGCTTTTGGGATGCATTTTATTTATTCCTGATCATGGAATGAAAATGATAGTGTACTAAAAGACAAAGCTGGGAGTCACACTTATGCGTAAAATATTGATTATGGACATTGAGGAACAATACCTTTTTATATATTTATAAATCAAAAATCTATTGTTAGTGTAACTGAAATATTATAAATCTAATCCAAGAATCATTATTACTGTAGGTGTAATTATGGCAGAAAACCAGTATATCTGTGCAGATTTTATAATGCTAATAGCAACAATACCATCACTGCCACAGTTAGAATTGTTATAAATACACTTAGATTAAACCACTTTTCCTAATTTTGTGCTGACCCTTCCTCAGCTCCTCTCAGCCCTGAGGTTGTTGGTTTCATTATGGTGGTGGTGATGGTTATGGTGACTTGTCATCATCCGGGGTCCTCAGATGGGAGGATGTCCATATTGATGGTTTCTTCTTCCTCATTTTATGATCAGGTTGGGACTGTTTTGGGTTTTTTTTGTCTTCTGACATGTATTTAGTCCTTTATGTTCATTACTCTGCAGCACCATGTTGTATTCAAACTTACTGCATATGTTACCCTTTAAATATGTTGGGAATTATTTTTGTGTTCTTGTTCTTCTATATCCAGGTTTGTCCAGCTCCACATCTGCATTTCTTTATTTGTCCGTGAGTGAGTTCTATTAATCTTGGATCTCCCATATCTGTACTCCTCTATACTCTATCCTGTCTACTTTGATGAAATATCAGTCCTATATTTCTCTCTAGTAAGTTATTATAATGGAGTTATAAAACACTTGTGGCTCCTTAAAACAGCAAAAGAAGTAAATCAAATTAGTCATGGCTAACTGCATAATTAGGAAAACTGCTGTTGCAGCTAAACCAAATGTGACAAAGCTGCAAACAAGCCAAAGAAAGCTCAGAGTAAGATTCAGACAAGCCTTAGTTGTGAGGCCTTGCAAACTCTCTGCAAAGCCCATGGCCTGTCATTAGTGATGGAAATATAATTCAGTATTGTAATACATCCAGGGTAACAGCAGTATCAACACTGCTGAATTTGGCATATTATACTGGAAGAGCTGGAGGATAAGAATGTGTTAAACTGTGCTAGAAAATCTGAGTGGGAGATTAAAATTATATGGACTAATAATAAAATACTTGCTTCTGTAACCTAGGACCTTGCCAGCTGCTTTGGAAAGAACAGATGAAAGCAATGGCTTTTGAGTAATAGTTATTAACAGCAAAAAAGCCACCTGCAAAAGATGTACATGATCCTAGGATGTGCTGCATATGCTAGCTTCAGGAAGGCTAGGAAAAATAAACAGTTGCTCACTAATAGAGGTTCATCTGAAATTGTCTGGTTTGTTTTGGATGCTTGTGTTCAGGAAGGACTTGCTCAGATGTGCAAGATGGAGAACCTGTGTGGGAGTTAATTGCATGAGTGCAGACAGAGTCACTCCATCATGCTCAACTTGCACTGAGATCCAAAAGTCTGAGGAGCACATCCTGAAAACACCTGGGCTGCCTTGGGCTGTCAACATGGGTACAAATGAAGCAAGCTACCTTTGCTACCTTTGGGCTGGGAGGAGTAAACTTTTTCTTGGGCTGTTAGACAAAGCCTGGCACTGCATGAAAGTGTTTGTAGTGTGTCTGGACCCAAATGGAGGTGTCTGCATGCTATACGTACGCTATACGGATACTGGTTTGGGTCTCTGTGTTAGAGCTGGGATTTGCATGCTACAATCCATAGGATGGATGTTTCCTGAAGGAGCTTGTACATTTAGTCATGTGGACTGTATACAGCAAGCAGTGATTTAATGAATCAGGTTCAGGAGAGATGAGTGGGACTGTAAAATCAGGTTGAGGGATTTGGAGTGGGAGGCTCAAGCTTCATTCAGAAGGTCCTTGAAGCTGCAACCGCAGCGTGACTTCTGTCTGAGTCTCTGGTGTTCAACCTCCAAGTGAAACCCTTGGATGACCTAATTTTTCTGCCTGCCTGCCTGCCATTTTTTATTTTTCCATTTATTTTTCCTTCTAAACAGATTGACTGTGAAATCAACTGTAAAACTGAAGTAATTCCTGTGCCCCATTTTTGTTGGGACAAGCCACTTGCTGTGGTGCAGCTCCACTGGGCTTCACTTCTCACCTCATTACACACCTCACATTTTCCTAACACTTTATGTTTTAGTGTTTAACTGTCATTAACTACTTCTCTCTTGTGTCATTCCTGTTTTGGTGCTCTTTTCATAATTACTCACTCTCTTCTGATCTTGTTCCAGCTTATAATTTAAACTTTTCTGAACTCTCTTTACCTTCCCTCTCTGCTGAGGTTTCCTGGAGCTCTTCCTACCCCAAATATCTCTTTTCATTCCTTCACTATGATTCTTGTCTCTTCCTGTTGGATGTAAATGCCACTGCCATTAGTTTAAATGCTGCTGTCACACTCTGCTCAGAGGCTGTCATACGTGAGTTTAGAAATATTTTCCCTACATGACACATCATTTGCTTGTTACCAGAGGTGTAGATAAAAGGTACATTAAAAAAAACAAAATTTCTAGGAGGAAATCTTATCACAGAACCTATTATAAAGGAAAAACTGTTATCTTCAATTTTTGAAAAAATACACCAAAAAAGACAATTATTTTCAGTGGCATATATTGCTTTCAAAAACAAGTCCAGCCTGACAAGTTTTACTCTTCACCCATCTTTTTAACAGCCAAGTGAAATATTTTCAAGGAAAACTGAAGACAGAACTCAAATGATTATTGATAGGTGGGATATTCTGGCCTTCTGAAAAAGGATCTAATATATAATGGGTCCATTATAGATGCCACTTGTAATTTTGTGGGAACACCTGCCCTTGATGATCTTTCTTGTGCAATTGTGTAATTTTCTGCAGTCATACTGGTTACATCAAATTTGAGTTGCTGGTGTGGTGTGAGGCAAGGCTCCATCTGTACAACACAGCTTTTAACGTGTTGCTAATTGACAGCAAAGGCATTTCAGGAAACAGCTTGACTCTGCGTGAAATATATATGTATATGGTTTTAATGTTTGACTTAGACAACTTGACAAGTGTTTGGGCTGTATGAAGACTGGAGTTTTAGTAAAACACACTATATTAAGGATCTGTGGGGTTTAGTTTATGGGGCTCTGGAACATTTCAGATTTGAAAATGCAACTGTTTTCCCTGTCTGTTTTGCTGAAAATAAGATCAATCAGATTTAAATTCCAGCCTGTCAATTAAACATAAGTCAGCTCCCTGAGAAACAGTTATCCGTGGCTCCTGGCCACATCCCATCCCTGAGGTGGGAAACAGGGATTTAGGAATCGTAGAATGCTTTGGGTTGGAAGGGACCCAGTTCCATCTGGGAATCATCCAGTTCCAACTCCTTTGCTGTGGGCAGGGAAACCTCCCACTGGACCAGGTTGCCCAAAGCCCCATCCAACTTGGCCTTGAACACTTCCAGGGAGGGGGCATCCACAACTTCTCTGGGCAACCTGTTCCAATGTCTCACCACCTTCACAGTGAAGAATTTCTTCCTAACATCTAAATCTACCCTCTTCCAGTTTGAAACCATTACCCCTTGTCCTAGCACTGCACACTCTTGTAAAAAGTCCCTCTCCAGCTTTTCTGTAGGTGCCCTTTAAGTACTGGAAGGCTGCTATAAGGTCTCCCAGAGCCTTTTCTTCTCCAGGCTGAACAGCTCCAGCTTTCTCAGTCTTTCTTCATAGGAGAGGTGCTCCAGCTCTTCGATCATCATTGTGGCCCTCCTCTGGACTTGCTTCAAGAGGTCCATGTCCTTCCTGTGTCGGGTGCTCCAGAGCTAGACACAATTCTCCAGGTGGAGAGTCATGAGAATGGAATACAGGGGAAGAATCACCCCCTTTCACTTGCTGGCCACATTTCTACTGTGGGCATTTCTTGCATGTGACAATATCCTGTGAAGCAAAAACTGGCGCTGCCTTGCTTCAGCTTCTGACACCCCTAGACAGTATGCTGGGAAGGTGTCTTGAGATTTGTCTCTCTACCCATAGTTGTCTCTACATAACGAGGGATTCTGGTGAGTAGTTTGGAAAAGAGGAAGTGAGAAGGTAAATTGTAGTTTATATGGGATGTGAGGGTGGAGTGCTCCTTATGGTGAAGATTCTCCAAGGGAAAGGGGCTGAGAGGGCAAGTCTGATGCTTTAATAGTATTACAGCTGTGCTCAATAATGAAGAATCAGTTTGAAGTTAGCTGGAAAAAAAAAAAACAACACAGGTTGCTTATTTATTTTTTGAATTACAAGGGGTTTTTATTTATTTATTTTTCATTTACTGTAATACATGAGAAGGTCTAAGTGGAAATATGTAGCAGAAAAAAGGGAAAAACAAACCCAAGCTCATTCAGGACTCCTGCACTCTGGCTCCAGGCTCTGTTGAGTTCACTGTAAACATTGATGGTCCTTTCTTAGTGATGGGAAATGGTACTTTTTTCAAGTAAACCAAACTGTGCTAATAACAGCTCTTTCAGACATTTGAATGCTATGTGTCTTGCAGTCTTTTCATGAACTTTATGTCAACAAAACTGTTCAGTTTTCTTATCTGGCTTTTAGCATCATATTAAAGCTGGATACTTAAAAGTCTCTGTGTTTGGGATTCCTGTCTTGTTTTCCACGTCAGTTACAATTATGTTGCTTTTGAGCAAGAGGTTGCCAGCAGGGAATACTGAAGAGTGCCAAATTAAATTTCAAATACATTTTGTTCTTTGTTCATGGTGGGAATTACTTCTCCCCTAAGGTTGCTGTGCTCAACAAAATGAGATCAAGTTGCATCTAAATTCTCTGTAACATAAGTCTAGTTGAGGTTTTAAGGCCATTTTAGTGGCTAGCACTGTTGACACCTCCTTGGAGGGTTGGTGGAGTGTCATAGGCCCTGGTTTGAAAAAAAAAAAAAAAAGGAAAAAGGTACTGGTGAAACTTTCCATATGAGTCCACTGTCTTGGTATCCTGCTGCCTACTGAAGTGGTTTCTCTGTGAAATTATTGCTTATTTTAACATATGTATTTGTTGTGGCTCTGCTTTCTGATAAATGATGCCATAATGAAACAATGGAAATTATGGTAAAGTAGTGGGGAAATGTGTGTAGGCCACTGAAGTCAGCCAGTTCTGAATGACTTCTGGTGACTGGCTAATAACTGGGGCTTCACCACCAAGCAAATGTTTTTAATACTTTTTTTGTACCTGGAAGGAGGTTGTAGTGAGGTGTGTGTTGGCCTCTTCTCTCAAAGTAACAACAATAGGACAAGTTGGCTAGGGGAGGTTCAGATTGGATATTTGGAAAAAATTCTTCACTGAAAGAGTGGTGAAGAATTGGAATAATTTGCCCAGGGATGTAGTGGAGATGGCTATCCCTGGGGGCATTCCAAAAATAGGTAGATGTGGCACTTCAGGAGATGGTTTAGTAGTTCTGGTGGTATAGGAGTGATGGTTGGATTTGATGATATCAAAGTTCCTTTTCAACCCTGATGATTCTACGATTCTATACTTGAACATTTGTTTCCTAAATCCAGATTTTAGGTTCATTATTATAAGATGGATCGCCCCTGAATGTGCAAGTCTCTGTGCCATTTTGTGTTTCATGCAATTAGCTTGATTTATATTAGGAAGAGACACTAATTGGAGGGGAACAAAAAGGTAGGTAGCAAAATACCAGTGACAATTAAGATATTAGATCACATATTGCCTACATCAAATAATGCTGTAGCCACATTTTAGATGGAATTCTACTTTTTGCAGTCTAACCAACCTTTTTTCCCCTCTCTCTTTTTAATCTCCAGAATGCAACAACAACATCAGCAGCGTCGAATGTTCACAGCTGCCCTCCTGGTACTCGTTTTCATTCTGGCAGCTGTGAGTACCACTGAGGCTGGCAAAAAAGAGAAACCAGGTAAGGTCCAGTGTAATTCAGAGTTAATCCCCAAGATGGATTGCATGTGTGGAAGAACATCAAATGCTTCTGGTTTTATTATGAAATTCAGGTCATTAATGTGCCTTTTGACATACCAGGGTAGAGTTTTGTGGCTGTGACATGTTGATCTGTGTTAAATAGGAAAACAGAAAGGGGTTTCCATGAAAGCTGACAGTTTGACAGCCCTGCAGACTGAAGTCCCTAGTTTATCAGAGTGGGTATTGCAAGGCAGCTTAAAATGTACTCTGGGAGTAGGTTCCTGCTTGACCTAGGGAGAATCAAACAGGAGTGATGAAAGAACAGTGGTGTAACTCCTTCAGCGTTGTAAATGACAATGCTGTGTGATGTGGAAATCCTCTGACAAAGAATTGCACTAACTCACTGCTGCAGGTAGGCAGCCAGATATCCAGTGGTAAATGTTTTTTGTCAGTGATGAGCTCACTTCTCATTAGAGGAGAGACAGGCATGAGGAGGAAAATTCATATCCATGAAACCCAGTTTTGATATTTTTAAGGAATACATCTTCTGGTGTTTTTCTTAAAATCCTATTATTTAAGGCTATTTACACACCAGTTAATAGGACCTGTGAATCCATCAGAATTATTTCTTCCCCTTTAAAAAAAAGGTGTTTCTAACCATTGTGGCTGCCTGGAAATATGGGAAAATGTGAATGTAAATATATATGAGCTGTAAGGAAAACAATTTTATTTAAGGTTATTTAAAGTTACTTGGGTTTGATAGCATTGCTGTTTTTTCTTGTTGGACTTAGGTTTAAGGATTTAAATGAAATCAGGATTCTTATTGGCGTTTTGAGTACACTTTTCCATGTAGTTTTTAATGTGCCTTTGGAGTTTTGGTCATGTTGTGACATAAACTGTGACATGGAATTCCAAGTGAAAAGTTCATGTTCCACAGCTTTTCCCTGGAGGTGCTCACAGCCTCTGATACACAATGTCAACACATGCATTTGTAATCTGTATAGTGTGTACTCCTTCAGTTGGAATGAAAATATTTCGATGCCTTCAGGTAGTGGAGATGGCAGCGTGTCCTTTCTGAGTGAGCCCTCCTGGGTGTTTTGGTCCATGAGGGTTTCTAGATGATTGCCCCTTCTGAGCATGAGAATACACTTGGGAATATCTAAGTGGACTAGTAGACATGGTAATGGGACTGAATTTGAACAATCCATCTAGTTTTGGATTCAGAGGGGCTGACCTGTCTCTGCAGAGCTGGGAAGAAGATGCCAGACCTTTTGCTTTTGAAGCAATTGTTTTACAAATGCCTTCACTACTCACCCTTTCAGGTGTTGTGACTGTTTAGTGGAATTTAGGGAATTTCTCCGTAGGCTCTGGGTACTAACCAATTCTCTTGCTTGGGCTTGGTTTCTCATCTTCATCCAGAGAAAAAGGCAAAGAAGTCTGACTGTGGGGAATGGCAGTGGAGCGTCTGCGTGCCCACCAATGGTGACTGTGGCCTGGGGACACGCGAGGGCACTCGCACTGGAGCTGAGTGCAAGCAAACCACCAAGACTCAGAAGTGTAAGATTCCCTGCAACTGGAAGAAGCAATTTGGAGGTAAGGATCACTCTCTCAAGGGATTTGCTTTGGTTTTAGCTTAAGCATGGAGCAGTATTTTTTGCTTAGCTCTGCAAATGTCTTGGTGAAGGAGCTACTTTTGCATTTCAAGTTCAGTGGAGGTGGAGCACGTAAGGCATCAGAAGGCAGCTTTTTCAAGCAAAGCAGCTTCTTTGCAGAGAGTCCATATAAGCTACTTATTGTAAACTCAGTCTTCCAGCACCATGCTCAAATCTGCTTCCCTGAGGTGTACAACCAACGCTATTTAAGGCAGCAATCTATGTGTCATGTGTTCACTCCCAGCTGTCAATCTCTGCAGTGGTTACCACAGGCTTTACATGACCTTTGCAGCACGGAACACGGGTGACTGCAAGTGTGTGCATTGAAAGCAGTGAATGAAGACCAGTGCATTTAATCTCTATTATTCAGTCCAGAAGATTCATCTGTAACAGTTCAGAAAGATACAACAGATCTGTTCAGGACAAGATACCTGTCCAGCACTCAGATCTGATTACTCTTGGCTTTTTTTCTGGTAAACAGCTTGTATGGCTTTGACATCATTGTGACCTTACCAAAGCAATCAGTGCAGCAGTTTCAGACTTGACAAGTTCATAGTTACACATACATTCTTGAAATTATTCAGTCCTTATTTGGTAAACTTTGACATCCCACAAATGAAGGAGCAAACCTACAGAATGTGCATCACATTTCCCACTGCTGTTGTTTCTTTCTTAAAAAAAAAGAAATAAATTATGTATCTTCATAGTTAAATAGCCTTTTCTTTATTGATAGTTAAATACAGTTTCCTTTATATGAGAATATTACAATAACCAAGTAAAAGCAAGAGGATTCCATTTTAAAGTATTTTGAGGGGGAGAGACTGCAGTCACCACTGCACATCATCTTTAAGTTTTTCTTATATTTTCTTTCTTCAGTTGCATGATCCTTTTGTCTACAAGCACCTTCCATGATATCCTAGAGTCTCATAACATCTTTGTTTTCACACTCAGTCATTTTGGTTTAAATTTTGACATTTATTTACTCATTGCAGCAGAGTGCAAATACCAGTTCCAGGCCTGGGGAGAATGTGACTTGAACACTGCCTTGAAGACTCGAACTGGGAACCTAAAGAGAGCCCTTCATAATGCTGACTGCCAGAAGACTGTCACAATCTCAAAGCCCTGTGGGAAGCTTACCAAACCCAAACCTCAAGGTAAACTCAATCTTCTGAAAGATGCACACCTATTTTTTTTTTTTTTTTAGTCACTGGGTTTGCTTAAGTGGGAACTCAGTAGCACAGGAGATTGTACTTCCACAGCCTTCCCTCAGTTCTTTGCTGCTTCTACCTCCCAGCTCTCAGGTAGACAATATTCCTGAGTCGTGTAAGCAAGGCAGTCTCACACACAAGAGCTGAGCTGAAGATTAGAGCTTTGATTCTAACCTTAGACCACCTGTACTGCTACCAATTTGCTGATGCTCACTAGACCTCCAGGATACAGATGCTTTTCATAACTCATCTATTGATGGGAAAACACCAATGATCACAAGCAAAAATGTCTCTTGATAGAGACACCTTTTATATAGCTTTTCTTTAGCATTCAATAATGACTATTTGAAAAAAGGACTGCTTTCCTTCTGGGCAGGTAGCACTGAAGGGATATTCTGCTCACTGCACACTGAAAAGAGGGTATGGGCTTGTTCTGCGTCCTTTGAGTTGTGTATTCTTTATTCGAAGATAGCAGGAAGGAGAGTACAGAATGTGTATGTCTTATTTAAATGCAATTCGGGGTGTAATTCCTGGTACACAGGAAAGCATATGTCCTGTGTTTGTGTTTCCAGGTGTCCCTTAGACAAACTTATTTTCTTTCTAATCGTTAAAGCCTTTTAATATACTCTTTTGTTGGTGTAGCAGGTGTTATGTGTGTAGGATGATTTATACCGGGAGCTAAAACTGTGATGTCTTATTTGAGATACAGAAGTAATGTGTTTTAAGTGGATTATACAAGCTATGCTATCCTAGCATTTGTTTACTGAAAACCAACTAGGTTTAACACATTCTAGGCTCTGAATAGTTGGATAAATCTAAAAATAAAATTGACTAGGAGTCACAGGTGCAACTGGGATGAGCAATTTAGAAATTGGGTACAGTGGTGCACCATCAATCTGAGGAGTACCTGCAGGTGGCCTGCTCTGCATATGCAACCAGAGACACCTCTGGATGAGGCTTCTGATGCTTTCTGTGTGTGTGCGTGCATCCATCTGCTTTGCAAGCAGGACAGATGTAACTGGTCTTCCTTGCACAACATCCACGAGTCATCAGGTAAACACTGATTCTAGAACCTGTGTAGATAATGATAAGCTATGAAACATAAAGGTTACAGCTACATTTTAAGAGACCAGTTAACTTCATAGAATCACAGAATGCCAGGATGGAAGGGACCTCAAGTTTCATCTGGATTGACCTTTTTAGGTAAGAATACAGTTTAGATGCAATAGCCCAACACCTTGTCAAGCTCAGTCTTTAAATGTGTCTATTTCTTGAGGAACCCATCACTTCCCCAGGGAGATTATTTCAGTGTCTGACTGTTCTCATAGTGAAAAATATTCTTCTGATCCAGCTGGGATGTCCACAGGAGTAACTTGTATCCATTACCCCTCTTCTTTTACATGGGAATACTTGTAAAAAGGGAGTCTTCAACTTGGTAGCCACCCAGTACTGGAACTGGACTTTGTTGAATTGGCTGCAATGAATATCTTCATTTGGGGATGGAAATGACTGGGTGGGAAAGAGAGCTGTGTGATTTTATTGTTTATGGTAAGATGCTGAATCGGGTCATCTGGGGAGGTTGTGGATGCCCCCTCCCTGGAACTGTTAAAGGCCAGGTTGTATGGGATCTTGAACAGCCTGGTCTAGTGGAAGGTGCCCCTGCCCATGGCAGAGGGCTTGGAACTAGATGATATATAAAGTAATTTAACCCACACCATTCTATGATTCTATGACTAGTTTATGGAGAAGGACTTTTTTTTTTTTTTTTTGTGCAAGTAGTTCCTGAGTGGCATTTTGATGTTTACCAAATGAATCTTTTTGTTTTGCTGCCAGGCCTGTGCCACTCAACCCCCTGCTGAAGCCCCTCTGCCTTGTTCTCCTCCTGCTGGGTCCATATATTCTATCAATGTCTGTCAGAAGAGGGGAGAGAGGGAACAAGCAGAGCATTGTTGCAGCATTGTTTGTGAAAGTACAGGATAATTTTCAATTTATAGTTTTAAAGGCAGAACTTATGAAATTGCTGGACTGGAGTTAACTTGAACTGATTCTAGATATGAGTGAATTATGGCTGAGACTGAAACTCAGATTGTGAATGACTACAGCAAACATACTTATGTGCCTTCACTTAATTAGGAAACCTAACTTGATTTGAAGGACTACAAAGGGAGAAATAGGTACAAATGTAGGTTTGTGATCATAATAACTGTGAGCAGAAATTCTGCTTTCCTGATTTGTGTTAAAAATCTCATGGCATCTTCCTGCATGCCACCTGCTCATTCATCTGCTGTTGGCATTGGCAGGACTAGCATGTATGGAAGTCACATGCTTGAAGCCTTCCTGGGCCCTGAGCTAAAGATATGAAATCCATATTGCAAAACTGTGGGTATAACTATGTAGGAGCTGCACTGGATGGTATCTTGGCAGCAGCAGGAGAAACTAGAATAAGAAATTAGGTCAAGCAGATTAATATTGTGTGAAATATGGCCTACTGAACTTTCTGAGCTAAACATCTGACTGCTGACATGTTAGCTGGAATGAGAGTATTTCTGTTTTCCTCCTAAAGTGAAGGAAATTACAGGTTGTAGCAAAGTGTCTCTCCACCCACATCTAGATAAAGGGAAAATTAAATTTTATTCAATCTGGAAAAAACTAAAATTTTTTCAGTCCCCAGTTAGAATAGGATCCAATTTAGTTCACTGGAGATGAGAAGATCTAGATTATTGTCTGAAAATCTTGGAATCGGCTACAAGTACATATTACCTTCCCTTTTCACCCATAGCTTCACTTTAGTGAAGACTACAAAAAGCATGATATATTATTTGGAAGCAGCAAATGTTTTTCTGAGGCACAGTGCTGTATAAGGTCTGCATTGATATGCAGCTAGACCTGTAAAGGCCCATCAAGTGCCATACGTGATTGCTTGAAGTAGAGGGGCAGTGTCTCTGGCATTTAGGAACCCTTGCAGCAGAATAGTAAGTGATGGGCTTATTGATTACAGGAATCTCTTCTACCTCTAAAAAGTTACCTTTCTGACTTGTGTGTACTTCAAGAGCTGCATCACTGAATACTTCTCTGACAGCTATAGGCTGGGAGTACCAAAAGCAGATGTGAACTGACTGAGAATAACATTGCACTGCAAAATACCAGTATATTCAGAAAAAGGGTTGTTTTCATGGTTTTCCAGACTAACCCCCTTCCCTGTGCTCTGAAATTTTCATCCTATTAGGCATGTTTTTAACCTCTGCATTACCTTATGATTTCATGTTGTAAATGAGGTAAAATCACCTATTTAGTTCCCTCATCAGCTGTATTCTTATATATCTTGTATTGCTTTTTGTTTCATGCCATCTTTTAAAGCTAAAATCTCTGACTTAAGTATTACGCTACATAACAATTCACTCATTATAAGAATACTCTCTACTGGACCTACTTAAATTCCTTCTATTATTGCGAAATCATATTTGTACTATACACAGCATTCCAAGCATTTTCTCTACAGGTTTGTGTTGAAAGTTTAATGCTTCCTTTATTGCTCATTACATTCACTAAATAACCTAAATAGGTTTTTCTCTTGATCGCTATTTGCATGTTGAGTAGATAGCTTTATCTGAGACCTTCACAGTTCTCCCTTTTGTATTTTTTTCAAAAGTTAACTAATGTGGTTAGAACCCAAGAAGGTGTGTGAATAAGGCACATTAGTTCACCTAGGCTTGCCCAGTGAAATATCAGATTGTATATCATATTTCATCTGACATATTTCCTTAGTGTGGCTTGGTGTCATAACTTTCTCCTCACCTTCTCTGTTCTTTCAGAAGAATAAAAGTAAATTTATGTTATCTATAACTGTGGCTGTTCTATTACCTGTCCACCTTTCTAGCTCATGAACATGCAGCAACTTTGCTAGCATGATTAATCCTGTGTCTTTCACTTAACTGTTTTGACAAAGATGACTGCTGTTTCATAGGAGTTTGATCTATGCTTAACAGAATTGAAAATTATACCAGCAGAAAAATCCCAAGGGTTATAATTTTGCAGATTTTCTGAGGAAGGTATATTTTGGTTTTCTTGGACCTTCTATGAATTGTGGCAAAACTTCTGCTAAATTAAACCAGGAGATACTCATTAACCTTGGCAATCAATGCGTGCCTCATAAACTGGTGATCTAAGTGTTCTTATGGGTTTATTTTATCTTTAGTCAGCATTCATGGAAAAGCATTGAATTTTGAAATTTTTTTTTAAGCACTCTCATTATTTTGGAAGCAAACCAAACAGAAAGTATTATTTTTTTTTCCTTATTAGCAACTGGTCTGTCTCAGTATTTTTATTTCTGAGCAGCTGACATTAAAGATGGATTGTAGTCTGCAATACACAGACATTTTTGAGTTCACTTCCTTGCTAGAGGAAAATATTTAGAGAAACTCTGATGTATCGGATTTAAGGGGAAGACTAGATTATGAATTGGGAATTTGAATTTTATCAGGAATTCTAACAAGCTCTTTTCTCCATAGCTTTACTGAGGTGTTCTTGGATTGGAAGACAATATTTTGGTCCTGGGCTGCTAAAATGTAGTTAACACAAGAAGAAAACTGTTGCTTGTTCTTGAAAATTGTGTATTTGGACAGAGAGATTGTCAGCAATGTGACTGTGATATCCCAGACACCATGGTTTGTGTATTTAGTACACAAATGAGGTCATGATAAAGCCCATCACAAAGGCTGGAAAGGATGAAAGGATAATTTTTATCACAAAATCTCAGCAGAAAACCTCTCCTCTAGCACACAAACTTGCATATTCTAATCAGTGTCTGCAAGGCTGGGGATTTTCAAGGTCTTGCTAAACTATCTTGTCAGATGTGAAAGACTCGGGCACTTCTGTTGAGTGGCTGATCTAATGGCCAGCTTGCACTGAAGAGCAGAAAAGCTTCCGACAGATTCCATCTGGCCTACTTCATGGCCACCCAAACTTGATTGATGTTTGTTCAGGTTCCAGCCAGCCAGCAAGTAAAAGAATGGGGGGGGGGTATTGTCAGGAAACATTTTGCTTTAACAGCTGAGAAAGAAGGAATTTATTTTTATTGAGCTGGGTTGCCTTATAGGATTTAGTTCTTTTTTTCCCTCTCCATCACTCTCCCTTTCTTTCTCTTTCCCTGTAACTCTTGTACTTTTATCTATTTAGTCTTCCAATTAAGATAAAATTAAAGAGAATAAGCAGTCTTCCTGTTTTTCTGCAATTTACCCTTCATTTTTTGAATTATGCTCCTTTCTCATAACTTTTCTTCCTGCTTTTATTAATTGTTTTTATTAAATCTCCCTTCCCAACTTTTTATCAATTTACAATAGAACTGAACTATGAGTTACTTTATCTGGGCTCAGCTCAGTTCTTGCAACATAGGAAAACAATTTCAACTAAGGTTGGCAAAAACTAATGCTGCTTACACCACTGTTGTCTTTAATGATTGGGGTGACATCCAGAGATCACATCCTTCAGTTTTGGAAAGTTTTCTCACATGGAGGCAAGACCTACCTGAGTTGTTAATGGCTGTAATTTCTTATTAGATCAGTTGTAGCATTTGAGGGTCTAACAAGGTGTGAGTGCAGTTTACCATGATTGGCACAATGTGTGGTTTTAATTCCATATTGTTTGAAGAGCTTTACTTGAGAGTTTAGTGCAATATAAATAATCTGCCCTACATTGTTGGGTTTTTTAATCTAGAAAATTTTACAGGTAGCAACTAGCTAATTCTCTTATTGCTCTTTGGAGCTGAGAAAGAGCAATTAAAGCAAAGTAATAATCCAAAGTCTGAAATGCTGATTTTTCCAGGTTGAAACAGTATCAGTGACAGGTTCAGGCACTCAGGAGCTGTTAACTCTTAAGTCCATGCTCTTGACTAGCGGTTGCTGCTTCTCTTTTTTCTAGGCTGCAATTGCAATTATCAGAATGTGATGATTTGCTTCAAGGTGGGGGTGGGTGTCTGAACTGCTATATTTAACTACGGCCTTTGGTTTAGTTGTTAGTAATGTCAGTGGGCTTAAGGCAGTGTTTTGACACTGCATAACCTTGTGTCTTCTTATTGAGCTCGGTGTCAGAACATAGGGCTGGACTTTTGTTTGTGAGTAGGCATATCTCTGTGCTCACTTTGGTGCCAGGAGCAATAAATAACGTGGTTTTTGAGCACTACAGTGACAGTCTTGATTTCTACCTGCAGAAAGGACGTCTTACTCACAGTGCACTGCCAGGACAAACTTGCTTTGATGGGATGACTTGGTGACTGGCAAGGAGCTGCCAGGGATGTCTGAGTGAATTGCTCACCTGATAAGCAGCTCTTCGTTGCTCAGATAAACTTTATGCTGCACTCACGGAAAGGACCACTAACATTTTGCATGCTGAGCAATCTGCTTTTTCCAGCCTGCCCTCCCTCATCTTTGGGCAGCAATGAAATGTCTGCTTCTAAAGAGTAGCTGGAGAGGACACAGGGGAAGAAGAAATGATTTGTTAGGATTGTGATTTTATTTTGTTTGAGTGATGCTGGTGTTTCCTGTTTGGGCATCGCAATCCCACTGTTGCTTCCTCTGTAGGTTTCAGAATTCCTCAACTTTAATGTAACTCATTAGTCATGCAGGCATGCAGCTAATGTAATAATTAGTATTACAGGAGGCAGAATAATAGGATCTAAAACTAATTAGATATAAAAGTGAGGGATTTTCTCATATTAGGTTAGCTGTGATAGTTAAACAAAAACCTGAATGGCAAAACTGGGAGGTTTTTCTCTTTCTCTAAAGGATGAGGCAGGTTTATTCAAGAATGGCCTCTGGCAATGACTGGGAGCCTGCAGAGAAATACAGTGATCTGAGCTCTTCAGGGCAGACACTGGCAGTGGATGCCCAGTGGGAGCAGCATAGCTGGCTGTTATTATTGTTGCTATCATTATGATTATTTGTATTGCATGAGTGCCCAGAGGCCTCAGCTAATAAAAGGTGCTATTGTACTAAGCACTGGATAAACATTGTGAGACACAGTTTTGCTATGAATAATTTATGCCTTATGGAGCTAAGAAATGTAAAAACCAAGAGAAGAAACAGTGGTCCAGAGGACTGGGTACTAAGTGCTTGGTCGTGTTTCCCTGTGCCCCTTGCTAGTCTGGAAACTTTAGGCTCTAAGACACATCTCAGTGATTTGGCTCCTGCTTCCATAACATGGGGAAATTTTTCTCAATTTAAGTGAGAACCAGAGTAAGCCATATAAGAAAAATAAACACAATGGTGGTTACAGTGTGGACAAGCCTCAGGCTGCTAGTAAACTACCAATGCAGGACATAACTAGTAAGTTTGGATGTCTTTTAATATTTGGGTTTTTTCTGCTTTCATTTCCTTATGTTTCCTGGAGACTGTGCATTGTAGTCTCCCTGAAACTACTTTTCTACCTTTGAAAAATTATATTGCTTGGATAAATAATATTATTGTTATCAGACCATAACATAATATCAGCCCAACTGCCACAGTCCTGATTCCACAGAAGACATGGTTGCAGGAGGGGAAGAAAGAAAAATATTTTTTAAAAGAAGTATATTTTCAATTTTTAGTTCTGCAGCTTTTACAGGTGTTTTTGAAAATAAAAGTTTGGGAACTTTCATCTGCATGTTTTCTCATCCCCTGATTTGTATTTCAGATCCTTTTTTTTTTTTTTTTTTTTTTAAATAATGTGCTACCTCAAAATAAGAAAAACTAGTTGTGACAAAAGTTCTTGTTTAACCCTCTTGTGCCTGCAGCATCCACCTTTGTGGATGAAGTTTGCATAGCCTTGTGTGTGCCAATTCTTCTACATGCTCACTGTCTCATTTTAATAGCTTGCAAGAGCAGTCCAGCCTCCTTGGCATTAGTCAGTGCCCTTGAGCCATGAAAATGCCTGAAGCTGTGGGACTTGCAGTGATAAAAGATATGCCATCTGAAAATGTTTACAGTCATTACTGTGCCCGGCAGTAAAACAGAGAGAAAGCTCTGTTCCTTTCTTTCTGTCCTTTCCTTTTCCACTTTTTAATTTCCTTCCTTTTCAAGCTTTCCCATCCTTCTTTTCACTTCCATTTCATGTTCTTTGTCACCATCTCCTTGTCTCCTGTCTGTGCTTCCTTGTTGCTGAAGTTTTGCAGACAGTTTTTCAGAGTGTGGAGTATGGATCAAAGAAAAGCCCAAGCTTTTTGTCCTGAGTGTAGATCTTTTCGGGGGTGGGTGAGAAAAAAACAACAACCAACCAACCAACCAACCAAAAAACCCCTGAGATATTTTTGTGCCAGATTTTCAAAAAGTTACCTAAATAAAATGAGGTCTCTAATAGCAGTAAATCACAAACAACTTTTCACTGTCTATTTTCTGATCTCAGTTTGACATATAAACTACCTCACTGTGTCATCTTTTTGCTTCTCTGCAGGCACAGGTAAATGCAAAACTCCAAATGGATTATTAATACTAATTAATTAATAATTAATAATAACTATTTTCAGCAGTCTCCAGCAGACATGTGAATGCAGAGAGTAAGCTCTGAATGTGTCGGTCTGTGCCCACAGCTGTCTCACTGGGATCTTGTATGCAGCATAGACACGGGATAAAAAGTCATCTGGGACTGGATTCCTCTTGTGCTGAGCATAGAACATGATGAAGAGCAGTAAGAAAGTCCATACCCTACAGAAGCAGCAACACAAATTTACCAGAGGCAGATGAGAAGCAGCAGCAAACAGAGGAAACAAAATCAGATACTTCTGCAAATCTCTTTTCAGTTAGCCAGACCCCATCAGCAGTCTCCAGTTGCAAAAGAGACTTCATTTGAAGAGTTTATCTATGCAGTGTTCCAAATACTTACTCTTAAGGCTCTAATGTCTTAGATACATGTGAGCCAGAGTTAAAAAAATTAGATTAAAGTTTCCTAGGCCATCAAGCAAAATCAGAAATGAATGTGTCTCTGTGTAGGCAAATTTGAACCTTTGTCTTCTAAATTTTGAGTGAAGAAAATCACCAAAATTAAAGTTTTCTCATGAAAATCCTTACCTTCAACAAATAACCTCTTAAAAAAACCCAAAAGTAAACTAAAAAAAAAAAAAAAAAAAAAAAACAACCAAAAAACCACCTTCTTGTAATGTCTGGTGAGTTTGATGTAAGGATGTTAAAAGTGAATGGTTTTTAGGTCTTCCATCCTAATATCAGGTTATAGCAACATCTTCTGACTGTCTAGGACTGTTTCAGAGCTTTGTGTATGTTTTTAGCATAAATTAGATTAATTGTTCTCTGCATTTATTTCAATTGCAATTCCAATGAGAAAGAAAATGAGTGAAACTTTTTCTAGGAGTGGCTCTGCAGTCCATTTTTTTGTCAGACACATTAGTGTTTGTTACAGGCATAAATCTAACTGTTCCCCATTCCTAACACTCATTGCAATGTGCCTTCCTGGCTTATACAGTGCAGGTTTTAATTGAGTCCATCTTGTGTTCAACTGGGAAAAAATCCAAGTCTATCCAAAATGGAAATTTAGCAGTGAGAAGCAGAACAAAACCTGCTGGAGTGTCTGGGAGAGTAGAACCAGTGAGAAACACTTACAGACAACTAGAGCAATTCCTTAAACAGCACAGAGCTAATCTATAGCATATATAATAAATTGTAATATATTAACGCAGTAAAAGTCACACCAAGGTCATTTATCTATTGCAAAGTTGCCTTTTACTGCTGTTTATCTAGTGAAGTATTGCTTTTTTTTTTTTTTTTTTTTTTAAATGCTTTCATTCATTTTGGAACAAAGTTGCTATTGTAATGTAGTTTTCCTTTCTTCAACTCATTTGGAATACATAAATGCTTTATATAATGCAGGAAAATGGGAGAAAAAAATAATTAGATGATTATGAAAGGTTCTTTTTCTCTAGAAACAGAAGAAATCCCATATTTAAAGAGTATTTCAGAAATCAAGGGATTTATTTGTACAGCTATTGAAGTCACAAGATAGTACAGTTTCTGTTCCTAGAGAGCAGGATGAAGCTTTTTAAGGTGAGATTTTTTTCCCCAAGGGATAAAATCCAAGACTTTGTCAAAGTTAAGACTGCTTCCTTCCACACGGGTTGGCATTTTACCCCCAAAACTCAGAAGTATCCTGCACCCAATGGCACCATTGCTCAGCACCATCATAGCAACCCGATGTTTTGGAAAATTTGGAAAGTTTTGAGAGGCAGAGAGCCCTTTAGGAAACCTTCCTTGCTCTGTACTCAATGGGACTGAGTAAAAGTTTCTGGGAAACCTGTGTTCTGAACATCTGGTACTGAAATTTTTCCCTCTTCCAACAGCACAGCATTTGCTGGTTCAAATGATTTATGTTATATTGCTGCTGGGGACATTGCTTCACTTGTATATATCGGAGTTCAGCAGTGCCACAAGGGAATTGTTACCTTCTCCCCAATAAATGAAAATAAATACCTGCAAATCTTGTCTTACAAAGCTTGGCTTCCATTAAAATTTAATTCTTTCCCTTTTGTGCTTTAGACATTAAGAGTGGCTTCAAGTGGTATGTGGCTTCTGTTCAGCACAATTACTTTCCTTTGCTGCTTGCACAGTAAGAATGAGGCTGCAGAATAAAGACAGCTCTTTACAGAGGGCTGCTGCCATTCCAAGTTGCATAGATAAACTTCTGTTTATCAAACTGATTTGTTTACTCAATCAGATCCTCACTGGATTTTTTGTAAGCAGTCATCATGGACCCACTGAATTCTGTCCAGTGCTAATTCATGACCACACACTTTTTAATCCTGTGAACAGTTCTTAGGCACACAGCTATTCATAGAGTTGTTCAGGTGACAAATGATTAGATAATGCAGTGTGTGTACAGTGACACAGTTCCCTCTTGCAGGGGTATTTGAGCAATGCTACTTGAGCACTTTTATCTTGCTGGAAGTGCTCCGGGGTTCAGAGGGGAGTGGAATGGCTGTGCTTGATTGCTGTGCTCTGCAGGACTGCCAGGTACGCTGTATTTCCAAGTTCAGTGTGCTCTGGCCTCCATCTGAGCAAGAGCACCATGAGGCAGCATCTCACTGTGGAGTAAAAGTGAAGGGGGAAAGCATCCTCTGTAAAAAAGGCACAAAAATTGAAGACTGTTTTGTCATCCTCAATAATGCTGAAGCATATGTAGCTCACTCTTCTAGTACTTCTGCTTTGATGCGAGGATGCACAGGGATCATAAAGCCAAATGTTTCACAGAGGTGAAGGAATATTGGTCCAGAGTAGGAAAGGTGTAGCTCCTGCTGCTGTCTTCCTCAGTGTGGCTATGGGCTGAGCCATGCTGGAGGTGGGAAAAGAGTTTTGGCTGGAGCAGGAACACACACAATGCATTCGGAGCAGCAGGCAAACAGCTGCCCTTGTCTGTTCCCTCCTCTGCACAGCCTGCTCACCTTGAGTGTTGAGAAATAGTGAGTGATAACACCCTCTCCCACCTCAGTGCTGACCCTGCTATTGGTATCTGTGGGAAACATACATTTGGTGAGGCATTTGATGTATTTAAATGAATGCATTTAGTTGTACGTATCAAATGGATTTACGTTCCATTCATAACGTTTAATACTGAGATGATCCAGTGAATGGCCCACAGGTGAGATTTGTCCTGTAGGATAATTCTGTCATGGTTAGGCACTTAGACCTGCTGAGCCAAAGTCTGCTCTTCCAAAATCCAGGGTTTTCATTCTGCTTTTTGCTTTGCTTCTACCTTCCCGGATCCTGAACTCAAGGTATGTCATAAAGATCCGACTGGTGTTTGGCTCAGCACTGAAAAGGCCTGACTTCCTAGCTTTAAAGCAGATGGTGTGAGCAGATTCAGATTAAAATTCTGAGTGGTCTAATGGGAACCTGGATTTTAGCTGGTCAGGTCATCTCATCATAATGGCTCTTGCTGTTATTGGTAGCACTTGTCTGTAGCAAATACAGTCCCTGTAACCAGTGCACAGCTGATGCACAGCTCCCCAGCTCTGCCTTTGCAAATATTACATTAATCAGGTGGGTAGGGTGAAGGAGGCTGCTGTTGAACCAAAGTACTTGCAGATGGCAATGTTCTGCCCAGGGCAGTCCGTGCTCACCGTGTTGCTTTTCTTGTTTCTTTCTGGCTCAACAGTGAGTGTTGCCAAGATAAAGATGCTCTGCAGAGCCAGCTAAATGTGGAGAACATCATAGTGGTTTCCCCACAGTAAAGACTGTTTCAGTGGGCACTGATTGACAGGTTACTGTAATTTCTGATGGCAGGCTGGGACCACGGGGAGAGGTCTTGCATCCAGTCTGTTCTAAGTGGAATTGTACTTGGGTAATTTTCATGTACGGAATAGAAATCTGAATGTGATGATTCTTGAGAGTATATCTAGGGGACCTTTCGTTCACTTAACGAATAGATACCTACAGCTGGTGCTGGGGCATAGGACTGCTGAGCTTTCAGGTAATTGGCATTGTATTCCCAACTAGTTAGGTTTTTTTAGCATGGTAGCAGTTCTGACCCTTTCAGTCAAGCCTGGCTTCCTTGGGAAGAGAAGTGCTGGCAGGCCAAGTGATGGAGTTGGAGTACTAGTGCAGGGTGAACAGAGATAAGGACAATGAAAGTGGGAACAGCAGAGATGCAAAGACTAGCTCTGAGTAATGAGGAAATATGAATATAATACATCTTAAAGCAACTTTATACCTTGTTAGCCATGGATATACTGTAGCCTGTAACCTGACCACGGTCAAAACAGGTGGAGAATAGCTGGGAACAGGCTTGCACATGAGACCATGAGCAGCAAACTTTTCATGGATAAGTACCTGGGTATTTGTGTTTGTGACAGGATTTTTTAATAGAGTCTAAGGACCAGGAAATATTTGAGCAGGGTTTTTTTGTTTATTTGTTTGTTTGTTGTTTTTTTTTTTAATTGCCACAACTCTGAGGGTGTATGTTATTTCATGGAGCAAATGTGCTTCGCATCAGTACAGCTTACCTGTCTAAAAGATTAAGCTGTTGTGGTGTGGGAGGAATTATGTCCCACATATGAGGGTTCATGAAGAATTAAGCAGAATCCCTTGTTTTTGTAGGTAGCCAAGTTTGGTAATTTGGACGATATTCAGATTATCACAAGGTAGACAACAGTGAGAATTGAGCTTTTGCTAACAGGAGCAAGTGCTGACCCACATGGGCCAAGTGCAGATGAATAAACAGTGGGGTGTCTGGTACCTCAAGTTGAGTGCTAGGCAGATGGTCTTTGAGGACAGGTACGTGATGTGATCACACAAATCCAGACCGAAAACCTTCTCCTGGTGGTGAGTGACTTCATCCCAACTGTGAGCTGCACATACTCTTCAGTAGAGTCCTGTGATCCCACACAAATGTATCTCTTCTGCTTTTAGTAAATTGAGTTGAACTGCACAAAGTGCCTTTCTGCTTGGGCTGTGTCTAAATAGATTTTAAAGATTCAAGTGCCAGTCTGATTGATTAAATGCAGCTGTTGCTTTCAGAGAAAGCAGTGCTTTGGGGAAGGAGAGGGCAAGAGAGACTGCAATTGGTACAGAATCCAGGATGGTCAGTGATGAGGAGAGAAAATTAGATGAAGTGGAGGACATGGGTAAAAAAAGATAGGAGGGTAGACAAAAATTTGTAGAGGAAAAAAAGTTTTGGCTGAAAGTAAATCTAAAAAATGTCACTTTGGATTTAGAGGTTTTAATATAGTGCTGAATTCTGGGAATATCTCAGGACTGCGAGGCATGCACAGACATATAAAAAGCAGGGAGAAAAAGAATTGTAGTTAATTTTCACATTTGCAGATCAAAACAAATTCTGCTTTTTTTTTTTTTTTTTTTTTTTTTTTTTTTTTTTTTTTTTTTTTAAGGCATTATCCGTTTACATTTTAAGCAAAGTTTTTGAGGGAAAAAGAGTGTAGAGCAGATCATGTGACCAAAGGTGAAATTGATATTTTGTTTTGCTTTGACTAAGATGTTATTGAAAGCAATTTTTGTCTTGCTGAAAGAGACGAAAAAAAAAATCTTGGTATGAAGCACACACACAGGAAAACAAAAATCAGAGAAATGTGCAAGTCTGCCTTCTGCTGGAGGTACCCTGTCCCTGTCCATATTTTAAATATTTCAGTGTGGCTCCTTTGGCCTTAATGCAAGTAAGCTGATTTTGGTTTTACCAGAGCTGATTGTTTCTTGGTCTGTGTTACCCAGCCCGGTCAGGGTACTGAGAGTTGTATTCACAAAGATTATTTCCATCGTAAGGGTCTAATGCTTGTCTTATTCACAGCAATATTTGTTACTTCAGCACAGATTGCTTTGTTAGTTTGTTTGATTTTGGATGGGGGTTTTGTGTGTTTTGTTTTGGTTAGGGCTTTTTTTTGGGGTGGTGGTGGGGTTTTTTTGAGAAGGAGGAAACAAAGGAGGAAAGTGAAATCTGGGTTAAGGCAAACAAGACTCTACTTGCTCTTTTGGTTACAGGAAAGATTTTTCACAGAAACTCAGTTTTTATCTCTGTAGTACCTGTTGTGCTGTGTTTTGTGGTGATATCCACGGGGATTTATTAATTTTCCCAGTGAGAGTTGTGATTTCTCCCATTGTGATGTGACGTGATACAATAGTACTTAATCCTTGTAATTCATATCAATTTTCAGGCCCATCTGTGAATTTCCTCTTCCTGTACACCACCACACTACCCTATAGCATGTTGGAAGTTACCACAGATAATGGCATAATGTATAAAGTTCCACTTGTTCCTTCCCATTATTTCCTTATTTACCCCAAATTAATCAGAAAAACCCCAAGTTCCCTCCAAGTCCTGTTGGTACCAGCTGGCTGGACAGTCTCCAGGCCAAACTTGAGTTGCATCCCAGGCATACGTAGGTGTTTGTCCCAGACAAAGGGAAAAGGCTTGGCAACAGAGAAGCTGAAGAAACAAATGAGCTTTCTCACCATGCTCTGGAGTTGCTCTGATATTCAGAGAAAGCCAAAGACTAACAATGAAATAGAAAGGAAGCAAGGGAGGGGTATGTGTGTGGGTAGTGTGTGCAAAGCTTTCTTCCAGCTCTCCACTGAGCCATGACCTGGTTTCTCCAGGAGCTGCCTGCTGTTTTCTTATTTTCTAAGCAAGTTCCTGAGACAATGATTTGCATGCCAAACAGGATCAGATACTCAGATAGACAAAATTCTGAACAGAACATGCACCCACCTTTCTATCTCCTCTAGTGCCTTGATAGCTCCTTTTTTTTCCTTCTTTTCCTCCCTTTTCCTCTTTCTTTGTTCAGAACAAGAAAAGAAAATTAGGGCTTACATGGACAGAGAAAACAAGGGGAACTCTCAGGAGTATTGAAATTTATTGCAGTGGCTGCTAAACACTGATTTTTTTTTGTGGTTATTGTTGTCTTGACAGAATCCAAGAAGAAGAAAAAGGAAGGCAAGAAACAAGAGAAGATGCTGGATTAATGGAGCCAACTTGGGCAATGTGAGAAAGGGACATCAGCAAACATGATCAGTTAACAGTTTCATTTATACTTAGGCATTTTATCCTAAAATTATTTATAGCTTAATGGTACCATAGAAGGAAACAAGCAAACACAGAAAAAAAAAAAATCCTTTTTTTATTACTTTAGTATTTTTAATGTATAACCCTAACAACAATTTTTAGAGGCCTGTAATAAAGGACTCCAAACTCATTTAGAAAATTATTCCTATTGTATATTGAATGATGTAGAGGTTTTGAAAATACTTTTTTCTCAAGTCTTGCCATAGGTCTCAATATGGTAATTACTCAATGCAAGCAGAACCCAAACCTGAGTTTAGAGCTCTGCTGAAGCCTGGACCTCCTGTGTGAGCATAGGAGTCTAGCTGGATGCAATTATATTTAGGATTGGGACCTTATATCTGACAAAACACATACTTGTTTCTTAACTTCATATTACATCTGGATAACCGTGTGAAGTATTTGTTTCAAGAGAGGATGGGGGCATCTTGTTGGGTATTTCCAGGCACAGAATTTTTTTGATGTGTGCTACATATTCATTCCAAAATGCCTCTATCTTTGGGTAAAATCCAGTAGCACTCCTATCCTTGGCCATATTTGGAATGTTGGCAGTAAAAAATCTGAAATCTTTCAACAACTGGATATAGAAGAGTCCTAATTTTTCACAATTTTCCAGCAATGCTTTTTCCAAGTAGAGTGATATCAAAACTTTCCATCTTTTTAGCATATCAACACTTGTGGATGGTAGTGACCTCTGTTTTGCCTATAAAAGCTGAAAAAGGCTTTCTTTTGTTTGTTTATTTTGCCAGAAGGGTGAATATCCTTTTCATAAAAGTCCGATTCAAATTGTTGCAATTCTGCCTGACCCAACTCCCTTTTGTATCAGTGGGGATCTTCCTGTTTATTTTAATGTTAGCTGGTTGAAAAATAGTACATCTAGTGGGAAGGAACAGAAGAAATCTGTTTGGAAACAGTTTGAGATAGTTCATATTTTTGACCAAGAAGGGGACAGTTTGTGGGACTTGAAACCAATAGGAATGAAATTATTCTTTGTTTCTCTGTTAGTAAAGCAGAAGGGAAATATAAGACCAGTACCTTTTGCTTTCTTTCATTTTTATATAATCAAAAAGTTCTTGGAAAAACTCCGTGAAAATAAAAATAATTTTGTGATCTTTTTTTTTTAATGGTCTGCAGGGAAAAGAAAGAAAAACAAAACAAATATAACCAGCTGCTTTTCAGTTTGTTCAGTTTTACCTATTTTCAATTGTAAGTCCTGAGAAAAGTCAAGAGTAGAAAAAAGATCTGACAAAGGGCTGGTCTGTCCCCAGGTAAAGGGTTGTCTACGAAACTAAACAACCAACAGACCAGATTTTTTAGAGGAAACATAAGGGACTTCAGTGCCCAAATTTATTTCAATTAAATACATTTAAACTCTGAATCTTAAAGCTCAACAGCAAGACGTAAGCTTTACCATTTGTGTAGGCTGCAGGCTTGCCTGCTGGTCAGGAGGAATTTTTTCCCTTGTCTGCAGATACCCACTGACTTCAGCGAAGCTGCAGCAGGCTGTGTTCATCTGAATAAATCACTTTGCTTTATTGGGATTAGTTTGTAGATAAGATGAGAATCTTTTTCTAGACTTACTTACCACTCCCCATTTTCTATGCAAAAAAAAAAATTAAAAAAAAAAAATTACAAAACAGTCGATAACAAATGAAATGGTGGAGCTTGCCCTCCTTTTTCTCACATGGAGAATATGGCTAATCTGAACTCACAGTGAGGCAAGTACTTCTCTAGACATTCCCAAACACTTTTGAAGCCAGCTAGCCAAGGGTGCACATAGATCAAGATAGATTAGCAACACTAGTTCCCAGACTCCTTGAGTGTGTTTTGCAGTCTGTATTTTTTGCTTGTTATTTTGATTACTCTGTTACACATACCTGAGCCAGTGGTATAGTTAAAATGTCCCAAACAGGGTGGACATGTGATTACCAAATCCAAAATACAGCATAAAGTCTCATATTTGGGTGGTTCTGGGTGCTATTTTGTTTGTTCATGGTCTAAGCAGGTCTACCAGTGCTTGTGCCTCTGGTTAAACTCATGCATTGGTAGGTTTTATTGAAAGAAAAGGCAGAAAGAAGCTTTTTAACTCACCAAAGGTTTGTCTGTCCAAATGCTGCATCAGTTCACTTAAAGTGGCTCAAATTTGAGTGTAAACACTGTTGCACCATTGTCTTACACATGTAGTTCACTTTTCATAGGGAGCTGGCAAGAGCTGGGAATGATGCTGAGACCAACAGTTTGACTGTCCTTTAGTAAATCTGAGGTGTGATTTCTGATTTCCACTCCCATGAGTAAGAAGGAAATAAATTCCCCTGTGTTTCCTCTGACACCTTTTGGCCTTTAAGATTGATTGCCCATCAGACTTGGTAAAGGAACATAAATAATATTTTTTGAAGGAGGCCAGTCAAGGTCCCGTTGTTGCGCTGGTGGTGTAGGGCCTCCATGGTTTACAGATAACAAAGAAATAAAATAAAAGAAAATACCATGTTAGGACCAGAAGAAAGCGCAACAGTCCTGGTAGCAGAGAGTGTGAAACAGCAGAAAACTTCCTCTCTATGACTCAGCCACAAATATTTGGATCTATATTGGCATCTTATTGTTGACATGAATTGGAGTTGTATCTGTCATGGTTCATATCCGACGAATAAAAGTTTCAATAAATCAGCAGAAAGCATTCTGTGGAAACTCTGGGTATAAAGATGATAAAAGTAATTCATGGCAGAACAGAGAGGAATGTTGAATAGATCAGTCAGATCAGCTCTGAAAAGATGTACCTGGTACCTAACAGAAATAGTTTCTTCACTAGTGGCATTATAAAGAAAGCAAGAGGCAAATATCTGAGCAAAACCTTTTCCCACCTCATCTTGCTCAGTTTTCACTTGAGTAATTTTGAAATTCCTCCTTGTTTTCTTTCAGATCTTCTACCCTCCCTCCTTTGGGAGAGCAAGCTTATCTGACAGTGCTGTGAGGGCGGCTACTTCAGATGAAATACGTGTTTTGCCCTCTTGGTGCTATCCTGCTACAGTGGAAAATGACTTAGTATAGATGTATTGCTTAGCTAGTTTAACTGACTGAAGCTTATTTCATGAATGTCCCTCTTGAGAAGTGGTTTTTGTCTTCATTTTCTATTTCTATAATGTGGTATAGGGAGATGATAGAAATCTCCCAAATGTCAGCCTTTTTCTGATACTCAAATCTCTTCGTAAAGAGAGGGCTGAGTTGCTGATCATCAGCTAAGAATGAATCTGCAAACAAATGCTGGATTCTAGCAAGTTAAAATTATTTGGAACTTTGGTATAGCTCCCTTCTCTTTACCTAGGCTAAGCCATGCTTCTAAGCACTTAGGACTGTCTATATCTTGATCCAAAAGAATATTTGAAGTTTGGGGCATTTTCTGATAGAAGTGCCCATATTGAAAGAGAATCATTGCTTGTTAGCCTGACGTAATTAACACACTATTAAGTGCAGCAAAAAGGCTCCAGGAAGGGAAAACACTTGTACGTGCAAGTAGGTACCAAGCTGTAACTTACTGATTCTCATCTAATTCCATCATGACATTCTGGACCGTACTGTTTTTCGAAGGAGAAGAGCTAGGAGAAATGAAACAACAATAATTATAGAACATATCAACAGACAGCGTTGGAGACTTTGTCAAGAAAAGACAGATATGAAGTCTGGAGCATTTTTTACAAATTCTTTTCCATGCTTCTCAAGTAGAGAAGGCAGAATTTCTCACTGGCACATTTGTTTAATGCTTTGCTTGATTTGTGCCTTAATAAAAATTAATCAAAGGTAGAGTATCACTAAAAGTACAGAGAAGTAAAGTCCCATTCCAAGCTCAAAAGAATGTGTCCACCAGGAGGCAACATCAAAAGGAGACATTAGTATATCTGTCTTTTCTGGTTCAGGAGTGCAAGTTATGATGATGTTGACAGGAGAAAACAAGTGATTTCTTTAACTTTGGTTTATATCCTTCACCATTTGGCATGTGGCAATGAACAAGTCAAATAAACCAAGGAGTGTTAGGATGAACTCTGGGGAAGGCCATACTTACGGAGCCTGTTCATGTGACCTATAATGCTTCTGAAACTAACCAAGCTGCTAGCAGGGAGCATTTGAAGATAGACATTGTATAGCATTCTCCTTTTGGGTGTTTTTGTTTTTGTTTTGTTGGTTTTTTGTTTTTTTTTGTTTTTTTTTTTTTCATGGAATCCCATAACATCTGATTAACTTCCTCAGTTTAATGTCAATGATGAAGGTGAGAGAAAAGGCAACCTGACTTGCCCTCAGTCTAGGAAATATAACAACATTAATGATGTAAATCAGCCACTTTTCTAAAGCATAATATTGGTGAAATACACCATTTTGACATGACACAATAGTGTTGCACATGTCTCAAATTCTTAAAGGAAGAGAAAGCATTATGTCAATGGAGGTTGGTATCTCATATGCCATCTTGTTAACTCTCTAGGACATCATCTTCTGTGAACTTCTGACTGTGTTGTCTTCTTTGTGGGGACATATTATCCCTGTTCTCTGCCTTCCTCCATTCATCCCTAATTTTGATAATATTTGTAGCTAAGGCACTCTTCCTCTCAGTCAGACTTCTACAGATACTGCTTTTCCTTCCTCTTGCTTGAGCTTGTGTTTTCTGTTTCTTTCTGGATTGTTGCAAAACAGGCCCAGCAAGCCCCTACCATCAGGCATCTGTCAGTGTCCTTCTAAGATTAAAAGACACAGTAGCAATTTATTGATTAAGAAGATGACAATGAGCAAGGAAATAAGACAATGAACAAAGAGATTCCCTGGATTCACTGGGAAGATGTCTTGCTGGTAAAACCTTTGTCATACTCAGCTTGGGAAAGGCTTCCTAGAGGGCAGTAATGCATCACATTTGATCGAAAATTAAGAGAGTGATGAAAGAGTGCTTGCCTTCAAACAGAAAAACACCTTAGCAAGATAAAGAATGACAAGAAGCTGCATACTTTCCCACTGTGTCCTCTTTTAGCATCAAATTAAAGAGAAGAGACATGGTGCATGGAGCTTCAGGGACAGTGGAAGACTTACATGGGCAATGCAGAATACATAGAGAACCTCTTCCAACCTATGGGTATTCCACTTGGAGAAGGTCTAGATAATCTTCTTTATAGAAGCAGAAATCTTTGTGTGCTTTTAGACCAAGACTTTATGATGGCGTAGTCTAATTTTCATAGTGTTCTCTTTCTGCTGCCCTTCAAAAATGGCAGTCTGCCTTGTGGCCTCATCTCTCTGAACTGAGTAGCAATGAGATATTACAAGAGAAGCAAGGGAATCCAACTATATTCAATTATTATTATCTCATTGCTGGGGCTGTACAACCCTTTGACCCTTTCTGTGGTTTGCCATTTAAATGTGGAATGTCTTGGGGGTCTCAGGTGTCCAAAAACTCAACAGGTATCTTGTAGTCTTTAAATTGTCTGGCTTTGAGAGAGTTGCCTATGAAAAAAATTGCCCTTACAGTTCTTATTCCTTTCTTTAAAAAACATAATAAGCAAAACCCACAACAAAACTGAAAGCATATGTCCAATGTATGAATTTACAAATGAGATAAAACAGAGGCTCCCAAGCATTCCTATTTCAGAAGGTCATTCAAAGTTAAAGGCTGTACAAAAGCTTTAGCCCTGAATTCTGTGATGTAAACCTGGGAAAATGGATAACCTCTGTCCATATCCACTTTCATTCAACTATGCTGTTTGAATTCTCTCACCCGAATCTCCCTGACAATAGGACATTATTTAACTTTCTTCATAAGGTTGTTCACTACATTTCCCATATTATACTGATGCAGTTATCTAGATTTTTACAGCTGAAGGAAATGGCTCTGATAATCCAGAGTGTGTTGTGATTGTTGAAATGACCTAAAGCAGAGGCAGGCTAGTACTGCAGCATTTTGGAGCTAGAAAGCACCTAATGAGGATGTCAGCATCAGACACAGCAGCTCTTTAAATATACTTGCATACATACTGCATATATATGTATATATCCATATATATGGGGAAGCAAAACAAACAAAATGTGCATCTGTAACTCAAAACATGTCTCACAACTAGTGCTGCCATGTTTTCAAGCTGAAGTAGAAGTGGAACAGCTTTTTGTCCTGTGTTGTTTTTTACACAAGGATAAAAAAGTAGTAAATAGGAAGAGCTAAGCTTCTTCCCACTTGCCAGCATATCAGTTTAAGGATAGCTGTGTCCAAGGAAAATGCAAAACATGCCAGTGAAATGGCTGATAGGGCTTCTCATCAGAGTGATGTTCTCTTCTGTCATACCATGTATATGGAAGGGCTTTGTTCAAAGCTTCAAAGTGGACACACTTCTTCAGTTAGGTGTAAACATAGAAACCTAGGCAGAAAAAGGCTTTTCTCTGCCAAAAAAAAAAAAAAAAGTGAGGAAAATGGAAAGCAAAAAGGTGAAAAAAAAATAAAACAGAAATAATTTTAATACTTGTAGTTTGGGTGTTAAACAGAAAGAAGTAATGAAAGCTGAAATAGCAAATTAAAGCCTGACTGTCATGTTCAATGAATTTCTAATTCTGTATATATCTATTAAACCAGTGCTATATGGTATCTTCTCATGGGTTACTCTCTTTTCCTATTCCTTTTCCTTTTTTTTTTTTTTTTCCCAGTTTGTATATTGATTTTGTAAGCTAGCAGTGTGTTACCTTTTTGATTTTTTTAAACTTGTATGAAAGCCATATATCCGTATTGTAGAATGAAAGCATTAAACCTGTAACAACCCTTAATGTTTCTCTTAGCTCTGTGGGATTGTGGGAGGCTCTAGCAAATGTATATGTTTACCAATTGTATCAACATAATTTACTTGCTCTTAGTGGCGATAAAGAATTAAATAAACTAATACACAGAAGTGTGATGTTCTCATTTGTTTGTGGAAACTGGGAGGGGAACAGGGGACTTCAGAACATTCTTAAATTAATTTCAAGTATACTAAGTGATCTTTCCTTATTGTACTAATTTCCCACCATCTATAGGTGTTGCTTTTCACAGAAACACTTTTCTTTCTATTAATTCAGGAAAAGTTCAAGTTGGTAGAAAGAAATCTTCCAGAAAACTATTGTAAAAGAAAGCAGCTCTCTGGTTTGTGCATACTGAAGCCTGCCTCAAAATTCCTGACGCCTGCCAGTTCTATAAAGCAGCTTGTTGCAGTATCCACTTATTTCAACCTGTACAATATTGACACAACGATGGGTTACAGATTAGGAATTTGATCTCGTTTAAAAATAAAACCCTATCATCTAGGCAGTGGGAAAACCTTATTCCAGGTCCTGTCATGCTTAGTTGCTTTACTTTAAAAGTATCTTTAATCAGTGTGTATGTTTAGTGAGAGGTGCTTAAGCACCAAGAGTGGAGCAAAAAAGTTAAATTACATTAATGGACTAAATAGAATTAGGCAAAAATTCAGGTAATGTTCAGTGTATGTTAATTTGTCTCTTTTCTTTCTGTTCTTTCATTACCCATTTTTCCTAAATCTCATTTCCTTTCCAAATACTTTTCCTGGTTTTGTTTCTGCATCCAACTACTAGTTAAAATGTTAGAATAATTAATTACCCATACAAGTCATTCCATCACTCACTGGCAAAAGAAGGAGATGCTTCACACTGTTTACAAGACTAGAAGATTTATACAGTCTTTTGAAATTGTTTGGAAGAAAGTGAAGGAACATAAGGTATGAAAACTGACAGTGCATTCTTCAAACCACTAATGTATTCAGCAACCTAAATCCTCCCATTGGAAGGAAGGGCAAGTACTCAGTATTATTTAATTGCAAAAGAAAAATTCTAATTCCTTTTTAATATGTTCCTTGGCAGTTTTAAGTTACTGAGTTATGAGAAGGTTTTAAGACGTTCTTGTTCTTTCATGAGAAAACTCATCTCATCAGTAAGTCTGAGGGTTTTCTTCAAGTCATTCTGAGCTTCCCAAAGCTTCGTCAAGACCCATTCATCAAATGGGTCTCTGCTGCCTTCATGGAAAAGGTTCATGTAAGGCTGTCTCTGTCTTTACATAGCCTCTTTCTGTTCTGTGTAGAGTATATGAATGGAGAAGAATTTGTGCAGAAGAGACTCAAGTTCTGCTATCACTCTGCTCCAAACTTCTGAGTATGGTGTTACATTAAATGGGTCTATGGCTGCAAGGAGGACTGACAGTGGTGAGTGGGACAAGAATTCCATGCAAACGTAGCCATTAGGAGTGTGAAAGCCACTCTGAGAGATGGAAGACTCCAGAGCTTCAACCTATGAGTTACTGCAGCTGAAGTTAAAAACCTGATTGTAATTCATCAACCAGGGTAGAACTGTAATTAATGCTTAGATGCATTCTAGTTGCCCACGGACACACAGGGACACAGTAATTTCCTTACATTTTTTTCTGTCTGAAAACTTTAGCTTTTTTATTACATCAATTCTTATATTTCTGTTATTCATTATATAGCACTTCAGATGCTCATGGGACCTAGATAACCATGGTCATGACCCCATACGGACCTTAACCATGGTCAAATGCAGCTCGTAATGCTCCAGGCTCCAAACTTCCATGGGGCTGTGAGTTTTGGAAAGAAATGTTGAGGAGGAGAGGTGATTTTGGAAGGTGGGAACAGAATCCTGATGTATATAGATCAACACAACAAAAAACTAGGTACACATGTCAGAGATAGACAAATAAGGGTCTAAAGTGAAGTGTTGAAGAGCCACTTCTCAAAAACAGGATTATCTGGGCAGTTGATGGAACTGGATGTACAAAAACTGGAGTTTTCTCCTCTCTGACAGGGTATACGAAAAAAGATTAATGTTAAATTCCGAGCCTGATTTTGGATATATTCTAAATGTGAAATGGGCTGTTTTCAACCTGGAGAAACATCTTGAGGCTCATAATGTAATGTATAAAGATTTGAAAATCCATAATATCTCAGTCCTGTGGCAATTTACACAAGTGCTACGTTTTATGTGCAGCAGGTTCAACAGGATGCTTCCCAGTGCAAATACCCAAGGAGTGGCAGGTCAAGGTTTCCATTTATCCTTAGCTGGGAGTGAAGCACAACATTTGTTCTCTTTGCTAAATTGTCCTCCTTTGATGACAGGGGTCCATCAAGCCACCTGCACAACTGAGTGTCGCAAAGACAAAACACATGCTGCCTGTGATAAAGATTGTTTTGTAAGTAGTTGCATTTAAACTGTGCCTGTGTATCATCACTGCTACTTGCTGCCTTATCAGGAAAGCTCCCTAAATAAGCCACTGCTCTATCTACCAGCATGGGAAGAAAAAGACCAGCAAAATTTTTTTCAGAGGAGTGTGTACCCAAAAGAGTAAGTGCTCTGTGACCTTAATATAAGGGTCACAATAAAGTGGTACAGTAAAGGCAGAGAAACAAACTGGTAGAGGAAGAAAAAGCAATGGGAAAGGCAGCCACCTTCCTTTTGCAGCATTTCTGCTGCAGGCCGCTGGAATAGATGGATTTCATCAAGAGAGATTGAAAACACTCTAATCTTAAACCCAGAAATAAACTTTATTTGCTGTTGTTATTAGCAGCAATGATAACAACAATTTCACAGCCGTTATTTTGCTTTGTACTGTAGTTTAGCAATACACTCACAATTAACACCTTTGATTCAAAAACTCTTATGCTTTTTCCCAATGCTATGTACCCACCACCCCTGTGTGTGAGGTGGAAGGTTAATCTCAGAGGCTGTCCTTAGGCTCCCTCTGTGGCCGATGGAGCATGACAAGCCTATTCAGAAGGTGATTCAGAGTAGAGGGCTAATTTAGCAAATCTGAAAGATGTCATGAAGGGCCCCTTTCCTCCATAGAGGTGGAGGGAGCTTAGGGAAATGAAGTGTATTAGGCTGACCTGAGTTTCACCTGGTAATTTGCCCTCCCATAAAGATAGAGAGCTGCAAAGCTGAAGGCAAGCACTTCAAAGATATTTAGGAATCTTAAAAGTAAAAGGTCTTAGCAGCTTTGGTGATGGGGGCCAGAAAAGAAGGGAAAAGGCAAGTGGGCTAAGGCTGTGTTGATTGTGGCAGTGAGTGATGGGGTCTGAAGTCCCAGTGCAAATCTTTTGTGGCAGAGAGGAAGGAGGTCTGCCCACATAGCATGGCCCAGAGCGGGGACGAAGAGTGGGAGAGAGCTGAAAGAAGAGAGCTCACTGCCTCCTCCTTGGCCCTGACATCGGTATTGAGGCACAGGGGAGACAAAGTCCCCCCTTTTGTTCACTTGTTTGCCTCGTCCAAGGGAGGGAGAGAAGGAGGGAGGCCGGGGGCCATGCTCCCTGCCGGGCTCCGGGTCCTTTGTGCCACACAGCAGGTGTGAGGGGAAGCTCCTCTCCCCGGATGAATGCGCATGTGGATGCGGATGCCCCCGCTTCTTTCATGGCCGTGCTGGGAACCAGAGCAAAGCCACATTTCTCAACAGCAGGCCAGTAATTCCTAGAAACAAGCAAACTCAGGATGGGGCCATGGAGTGAGAAGGGGGGTGTTTTGGGAATAGCACTGCAGGACCACTCCCTATCTAGCATTGCCCATTGACGGATTTAGGGCTTCATCCCACAAAGCGTTCAGCATCTCCTGAGAGACCCAAAATTGGTATCTTAACTACTTTTCTCAGTGAAAAGCCTATCTGGCAAAAAAAATCCCTCTAAATTCTTCAGCTGAAAGGAGCTACACAAACTTTAAAAAAATTATCAGAATACCCACAGGCCCCTCTTATTCACATCCCAGTTACTCACTTGCTCTGTTTGGCACAGACGAGCTCCTGCCAGCCCAATGTTCGTCCCCCCTGAATCCATATCACTGGCTGCAATGACAAGAGCTCTCTGCCAAATGCCTGGCATGTGGGAGCCTCTGCCAGGGCAAAACCACGAATTTAGATCTGTGTGTTCATTACCAGGCAGGAGGTGTGAACGTCAAAGGAAGGAGACCTGAGGCTGCATCTGGCAGGTTATGCTCTTGATCCAGGGGGCCACTCACTGTCAAGGAGCTTCAGAAAACCAGAATTAGGCTATGAGTTGAAGCTGATGAACTTTTCACCTGCTTCCTGAAACATTTCAAGTGTGGGGTTTTTTTTCTCTCAGACCAAATCATGTCATCTCTAGAAAGAAAACTGGACTTCCTTTTACTATATGTTTATGAGTATGGTTTTAGCAATCTAGGCAAACTAAAAAAAAAAATCTTTTATTTTTTTTGCAGCAGATACAATAAGCTATGCTATGAAAATTACAGTCTCCTGGGACTGAACCTCCAGCTATTGGAGCTAAAACACGTGTTGAATTAAGGGACACACCTCCTAGGTGTATTGAAGCACCCAGGCCTATGTCCATATCGCTTTAACTTTCCCAATATCCCTGAGAAGAGTATTCCCTGAGGGTTAGACTCTTCTGGAGGTGTAGAACAAATAGACAGGAATATGGGGGTCAGGACATTAAGAAGAAAGTAGTCCAGATAAACTGGGGCCTTAATAAAGTCCTGAGCAGCCTGTACATTCAGATTGAGGAGAAGCTTAGGTAAACCTCTGGGTTTACTTCTTCCTAGATCTAATTTCTTATGCTGATGGTGTGAGGATTGTACTCACCATATTTATTTACTTATTGAAACATCTGCTCAAAAGTTGAAAGGTTTTAATTAGCTCTTTAAAAATACCTTTGAGAATCTAAGACAAAACCTGGAAATCAGAAGAGACTTGTGGTTTTTTATGGGTTAGATACACATGATGATAAAAAAGCTTTCCCTTCTACAAGATAAAGAAACTTCTCCAGAATTTTGCTTTACAGATATCTGAGAACTAAACTAGACAGAATCATACCTTTTGGCTGGCAGGATCATTATAAACTAGTGCAAAAAGTGCTGGAAACTTCTGAGATGTGGTGGTCAAGAATATGAGCAAACATGATGAGTCCAATAGTATGAATTTAAAACTCTGTAGTCAGTTGATGTTGAATTATGTGGGTTTTGACTTAAAGATCGGGGCTCACTGGGACAAGAGAAAGCCACCTCAGGACAAGAGGAGATGGACTCAAGTTGCACCAGGGGTGTTTTAGATTAGATATTGGAAGAAATTAAGAATAGGTTGCCCAGGGAAGTGGTCGAATCACCATCCCTGGAGGTATTTAAAGACATATAGATGTGGTGTTCAGGAACATAGCTTAAGCATTTGACAGAGATAGGTTAATGGTTGGACTCAATGATTTTAAAGGTCTTTTCCAACAAGAACTATTCTGTAAGTCTCTGATTGACGCAGTAGTTTTCAACAGATGGGACCTAGTGACAGAAAGGGGGAGGTCTGTGTATTTAGCAAACTTACTGTTGGACATTCATTTTTCTTCCTTACTTTAAAGATGCATCACTTCAGAATGGGCTAGGGTAAAGAGGTTTCAGTTCTCAGGTCAGAATAAGTAATCCTACTATCACTAATATCTCATGCACTCTTAAAACCTCTGCTGGTGCAGATTTTGCTTCTCTGATACAGCACTTTCACTTGTGGAGAGATTTTCTGATGAAATCAGATGAGGCTTTCCAGAAACCATGCAATGGAGACTCTGTAAACAAATGTCTCATTGAAATATAAAACATGAGAGGTTAAACTAAAAGGAAATGGGAAAACAAAAAGCAAACCCATCTTCCATAACAGAAATAATGTTTTGCAGAAAGCACACAATTTTCATCAGGTATAAGTTGGTCTGGCTCAGTCAGGGAGCATATCTGAAGCTTTCTAACTGTGATGGAAAATACCTGAGGAAATCAGGAGAAATATGCTGTATCTTTAAAAGCAATAGCAGGAGTGCTAGGAATAGAGATTACTTTGTGCACATGAGCGGGAAAGTGGAAACCAAATTACATACAAAGATTTATTCAAGCACTTTTGTCATCACCATCTGAAGCATAGAGAATGCACCTGGACCACCACAGTAACACAGTCTCTGGCTTTCAGAGCTGCTTATTTGCTTTCCTCAGAGGTTACAAGCCTGATGACTTGCACACTGAATGGAAGTCCCTCTATAAGGTAACTGTTCCCCCACTGAGGGACTTCTACCTGGAAAGCAAAAAATCAAGGCTGTGAGTAAGTTTCTTATACTTTATATTCTATATAACCCTCCTGTGTTCTCTTGTATTCCTGCCATACTAGCTTTGGTGCTAATACTTTGTGCACAGTGCAAGAAGAATGTCATCTATTTTGGCTTTGGTTTACTTTGACATAACTGAATTTGAGACTTCTTCTCAGCTGTGCAAAACTGGCTTGGTCTCTGACCCTATGAAATAATAGGTCCTGTGGGTCTCTTGGCAGGACCAACCAGTCCAGATTTTGGTGAATTTTTTGTTTTGTTTTGTTTTGTTTTGTTCTGTTTCTGTGGGAGTGGGGGAGAAGGAGGGGAAGATGGAAAAAGGGATAGGAAAAAGACAAATCCCCACCAGAAATGGGTACTGAAAACACACTGAAATAACCTGGAAACACACTTTGTATACATGCAAAAAGAATGTGTGTAGCAATCTGAATTTTTATAAAGCCAGCCGTAGAAATTTGGCAGCACTAAACTGACATTCCTAGAAGTCTCCTCTTTCTATTTGAAAAAAAAAAAAAGGCATTGAACATCAGCCACATTGAACATCAGCCACATTGTGGTAACAGAGCTGGGCTACTTGAAGATGTGGTTGTTCATTTTCAACCATTCCACCCTAGTGACAGAAGAGATAACTGCTATCTACACCACAAAGCTAGTCATGAATTATGTGAGAAAAGGACAAAATTACAATTTTTTAATAAACACTGTATGAAAAAGGCAGTAGATCACAGTGAAGTGAACAAAGGAGCTAAAACACCCTAAAACTGCAAGCCTGGTCTGCAGTTTCAAGGAGGTTTCACCTGGCAAGTTGGAGAGATGGCAGGTTATAATTTCTTTCTGTGTTTATCTAGTGCTTACAGTGCACATCCTGGCCTCCTGCCAGAGAAAGCATCTTTTCCTGAGAAGTTTGTTTTCATAGTCTGCCAGGTGGGCTTGCAAAACAGTGCTCATAAAATTAGACATACTACTGCTCAAAACAGTTAAAATATCTGCATCAAGAGACTTTAATGGGAAAGAGGATGGATTAGAGATACCTTTTGGCTTGGAAAAAAAAAAGCTGAAATAAACTGTTTCATTTGTCTCTGTAAACATTCAGCAAGACCTGAGTCTGCCAGGCTCATACCATACCAAGAACATAGAGAGTTTAATTCACTGTTCTTTGGTGAGAGACTTCAGTCAGATACTCTGCTGTCTGTCATAGTATATTATGCCTCTTCAATCTACTTGCTTCCTAGTATTCAGAAGGTGCTGCTTCATGAAACATATTCAACAGACATGGGATGGAATCAAAGGCTTTTACTGCTCATTAACTTTCTCTGTGTGAGTTATTTCAATTAAAACCTTCCACACTCCTTCTTAACTGCTGGCATATTGAAAAAAAAAAAAAAAAAAAGAAATTCTGGATTACTTTCCATGCAACTGAAAGAAAACATAGTCCCTGGATGAAGAGCTAATGCCTATTCCTTTCCAAAAAAGCTGGGAGAACCTTGAGCCCTGCTTCAGATAGCTTCCCCCATAATGACTCTTGGCCCTCTGGGGAATGCCTGAATTTGACCCAGTCCTGTATATTCTGTTACTCAACTGCAGCATCTCAGGGGCACAACACTCTGCAAGAGGTATCATGTTTACAAGCACCATCTGGCACAGATTTTCTCTCCATTTCTCTCCAAGAGCAGGCTGTAAAGAAATTAAGTAGCATGGTGATGAGGAATAGAACTGATGTTTTCAGCCTGCTTTATTTCTTTATCAACTGTTTATGTTAATGATGTCCTGCAGTTCATTTGCTACATGGCACAGGTGTAGAATGCACTGGAGACTGACAGTTTTATGTAATGTTTAGGCAGGCTGTATATTTATCATAATGTATAAAATGTAGAATGTTGCTATTAGCTTCCAAAAGTGCCCAGTACATGCAATTGCCACCTAGGCCACAAGACCAGCTGGAAACATACCCCAGGAGCACCAGCCAGGGAAGCTGTCCTGTGCAAGTAGGGGGAAAAACCTAAAAGACAGGGGAGGAGTGGAACATGGATCATCAGCACTATTGCTGGAACATAGAAGCAGGAAGCAAATGTTTTAGGTAAGACCAAGAGCAGTGTCATGGGTTTTGGCCATAACTAGGTGACAGATGCTCTCTGTTATTCCCCCATAACTGTCCTGGGGGAAGATGAAGACAATAACAGAGAGACTTTAAGGTTAGAACTAAAAACTAGGGTAGGTTTAACGAAGTAGTAAAAGTGACTTACAAGTATAAAGGATATGTAAATATGAAACTCACCCTACATTTTTTTCACCCTACACTGAAAATTATTTTTTGACCAGAAAAGTCCCATACTGGACTCAGCAATAGATGTGGGTGCCTCAACCAAGGATCCTGATGAGAGTCCACAACAGCCTTAGAGCAACCAAGGTGGTCCTGCTTGAGAAGACAACCTTGTCTCAATGGCTGATATTCTTGTCCAGTGAGGAAACGAGGATGAGTAGTGGCAGTAACAAACAACCAGGCCCCAACCCAGCTAGGACACCAGCCACAGAAGCCACCAGAAGGTGTTCTTTGGTATCATTTTTTACTGAGCACCATGGGAAGGAATACTCTACTTGGTCCATTTGGGTCACTTAACCCATCCTCTCCTCCCCCTTAGGAACAGCTGCTCCCCATTGTAATTGCCACAGCAACAGGCTGGCTCTGGCTGTTACCAGTGGTGTCCCAGGATTTTTACAATCCTGGTCCTTTCCAACCAGGACAAACAGCAATCATCAGGTCTGCTCAGGGCAGAGATTAATGTTGAAAAGAAAGAGAGACATAGGACAACTGTCTTCTGTCCTACAAGCTGGCCAACATGCCAAGAGGAGACATACTGTTCTCAGACCAAGTTGGTTATGAACACGTGTGTAAAACACATAACCATGTCTGTACATAAGACATATATACTTATACAGATTTTTTTAATATATGGCTTTATGTGTATTTTTATGGGTTCTCTTTTGAAAATTTAGTGTGTGCTTAAGTTGTGGATCTGCTTCTGGCAGGCTGTTATAATAGCTAAAAATTTAAACAGTTTCAAATACTGATCAGACAAATTCATAGGAAAAAAGCTCTATTGAGGACTGATAAATGCAAAGTGACCACCTTTAATTTACAAAGTCTCTAAGATGCAGCTATTGAGTTGTCAGTAGACATGAATTGGGAACTGAGAGAATGTCTGACTTGCCCAGACCTTTTGACCTTGTTCTTTCCTCTGGTGCCACTGGTCACTGTCTGTATTGACAATTATTAGTGCTGGTCTTATGCTTGACTTCTAAAACTAATCCACAGTACCAGCCCCACCAAACAAAAAAAAGAAAAGGCAAAACCAGCAGATACAGCAGATAAACCAGATGTGTTGAGAAACAATAACAAATAAACAAATGAACAAAAACAAACAAACAAAAACAAACAAAACCAAAACAAAACAAAAAAAGGAAGACCACAAAACATTTTGGCCATGTGGAGGCAGCACACAGAGCTTGCTGGACTTCAGATCTTACCTGGTTTTCTCTCATCATGTTTTCTGTAATGTTTCCAATGTTTAACTGTAAACCATTGAGAACCATTGAGTCCCTTTCTGCAGCCTTTATTAAACCTTATTAATTCCTCCTGTTTCCCTGCAACAGAAATCTGGTGTCAGCATGCACAATGAAACAGAGCTCAAGGAGAGCAAATTGAACAGAGAGCCCAGAGGGACCAGTGCCCAGAGATAAACCCAGGGTGCCTGGCAGTGAGTCCTTCTGCAGACCACAAAGGTGAGAGCTGCTACCACCCATTCAAGTCTCTCTGGGCCTAAGGGAGAGCCTTGCTACAGACTAGGATAAAGCCTGAGATGTCATGGAACAGACCTATGTTAGTGTCTTTAAGCTATTATACTTATCCCACATTCAGATATTTTTAAAAATGAGCAAATAATTGTCACTTACTTTTTTCTTTTGGTTCCAGTCTTCTATAACTCTGGTGTTCTGGAACAGCTCCTACATGCTGTTCTACATGGGAGAGATTCATTATTGGAATTTAATTGTAAGCATCTTCCTTGGGATTTGCTATATGGACACTTGTGCTGCATTTATTGTAATCTAGCTGAGTACACAGGGTATTGCACATGATGTGTCACTGTCCCTAAATGATTCTATGCAGCTATTAGAATTGCCTTACTGGCAGGAATTATAACATTTTCAGATTCAAAAATTGACATAAATGAGCTATTTGTTCTGACATTTTTGCCAGCAAACCACACAACTGGACTCTTTCCAGAAAGCAAACAAGAAAAGGGCATCTGTGCATTCAGAGTGAACCCATTTATAATCTGAATCAGTATTAGCGGAAGACATTTTACATTTGATTTACTGAGAGTTTCTGGTTTTATCTCAGACTCCCTGAATTATTTTTTTTTTTTTGGCTAAATTTCCACTGAGCTACCTGGCACCCTGACAATCAGAACTGAACCCTCATGCCCTCATTTCAACCAGTTATGAAATACTTTTGCCTTTTAAAGATGGGAAGTTTCAGTAACAGGTGAACACCCCTCTATGGTAATTATTCGGCTACTCTAAAATATAAACTGGAGGACTGTCTTTCTGGCTAGGGAATGTGCTTATCTATTTTGTTTTCCTGTACTGGAGTTACAATTTGAGCTCGTATTTTATAAAGTGTTAGCTTATACTCTGAATGCAAAGCAGCCATAGCTGACAGGCATTGGTATGTAGTGTCACCATGATGAGCAAATAGTAAAATTTTACTACTGAGTAAATAGATTGCTGAAGAGAGCACAAGCTTTCCAGGAAAGTGGAAAAATCCAGATGGTTCAGTGGGGCCAATAACTTGAAGCATTTCTCTTCAGTTATTGCTAAAAAAATACAGCTGGCCTATCATGCAAGTGAAATAGACTAAAATACACATTGCTAGCTTATGAAATGATTTGGTCTCCACCTGTTTCTGCTTTGAGTACATCATTACAGATTATTTCTTTTTTGATTACTCTCATTCTTTACATTGTCATGTAATTTTCAAGGCAGAGTGCACTCCATGATTTTATCCCTTCTCACTGTAATAGCTGTGAAAAACACATTTTCAGCATTAAGCCACCTCTACCATTCGAGATGGCCACCTTCTACAAACATACTGACACCAAGTCAGTCTGCTGTGATTTCCAAGGCAGGGAGCTCAAAGGTTGACCTGATTTCTCAGCAAACCCATCATCTCCTCTCCACAAGGAACAGACTGAAAAATCCTCATCTGCTAAGGTAGACTAGAGAAGACATTTTGGTGCCAGCCAGGCTGTTCTGATTGTGCAGGTGCAAGACCTCTTTTTTTTTTTTTTATTTCCAAATGGGGCTCTGGCACATGGTGCACTGCTTTCCAGGGTCACTGCTAAGGGCCATCTCTTTGGAAGGGAGGGCTGGACTAGATGATCTCTAAGAGGTCCCTGCCAACATCTAACATCCTATGATTCTGTGATGTCTGACTGGGACACTTTCATGCTTGCTTTTCTCTTGTACCAGTGCTTCCTACTCTGGCAGTATTTGTGGCCAAGCTCGCATCACTGGGCCACCACCAGGAATTCCCAGTTGGAATTGCCATCGGGTAATCTGATTCTTCCCAACCTATTTTTGATTCTGCTATAGTGTTTTTCTTGCCACCTTTACTGCTAATTTAAATGAGGACTGAGATGGTGTAAGGCCAAAAAAAAAAAAAAAAAAAAAAGAAAACAAAAAACCCCACCAAAATCCCAACAACAAACTGACTGCATGCATTGTATTATGCTTTTAAACCTTAGATAAGTGGGGACAAATGTAGCTTATGGTCTAAGTAAAGAAAGCACACTACCATCCTAGGCTTTTTTGTTTTATTCAACATCTTTTTCCCATCCAAATGACATTTGGTTCTGTCATTTACACCAGGGAAATAACCAAAAAACTTTTCCTGCATATATGTCTTAATAAGCTACCATCCTCTATGGGCAGTTAGGTAGGACACCAGACAGATTGCCCTGGAACACTAATTAATGTAGAACATTTACTGACATTGCTTCACATTAAAACCAATTATACTTGCATTACACTCATCTACTTTACCTCTTCCTGCATATGTGCCTGTTGAATCCCGTTCATATTTAATTTGGAAGTGGATTAGCTAATGAAATGGTGGAAGCAGTTATGAGCCTGGCACCAAGGCAACAAAAGCCATCTAGTAAACACTTTCTGATCTGGAAGTTTTCTCTGAAGGATAACAAAGAAAAAATAAACTGGAACAAACATTCATTAATCCAGCTTCCCTTAGGAATGGGCTGACCACAGTTCAATCATGCTGTAAATTTTCTTCTTTTTCCTCCGATTTATGGCCGTGTGGGGGACTGAAAGAATAGTTATTGAGCAAAAAGTATTTTTGCAATAGCTATTCCAGACTAGATAAGAAGTTTACATTTGTACAAACCAGCTCAAGAAAAATCTGCTTTGGTCACACAGTAAACATTCTGGAATCAAAGTGGTGGTCCAGAAATACTTATACCAGTGGAGTCATTCCTGAATAATTTTAATGCTGTATCTCAGTTTCCAACTCAGTTCATGTAATTTTTACATGGGAGCAGAAGCAGATCTTGTAAAGAATCTGAGCTGAACAATCATGAATGGCATCAAACAGACCTGTGTCCCACTTGCTGGAAAGGAGCACTCGATGATTAAATGTGAAGCTCAGAGGTCCCAACAGAGACAGAAACTGGGAAGCTGTTAGGGAGGAAAGGATGCCCAGTGCTACTAGGGAGAGAACAGAATGAGCCTCTCTCTAGGGAGAGAACAGAATGAGCTGGGTCCAGCTGGGAGAACAGGAGCAGAAGGGGGGGTGGCTCCCATCACAGCAGATGAGTTTTGAAGGCTGTACCTCAGGTACATGAATGAACTTGGTTTGAAAAGGAGTTGTACGTACAGGACCAGTAGAGCTTGCAGCTCCAGAGCTCAGTCCCAGAGCCATGTTAAGGGTGAGGAGGGTAGCAGAGCTGTGGCCAGCTGTAGCATGGGTCACTTTTGTGATGGTTTGTGGTGGCATCGCTTCACGAGAGTCAAGACAACTGAGTACAGTTGCAGGAGCTGAGTATATTTGGGTCAGCAAGTACTGTGGGATTGTGTGGCATTAAAAAATGAGTTTTAAAAAGACTTTAAAAGTAATAGAACTCGGAAGTCTGTGTTTTGACAGCAATGATGTGGATTCCGTCGACTGAGAGGGGAGAATAAAGAGGATGGCATGGGTGCTGTTACTTTAGCAATATTGTATCTACTGCTTAATGTTACTCCTATACACTTTTGCCAGGCTAATGTTGGTGCCTGGCTTTTTGAACAGTGGCAACTCTTAAGTATAGCTGTATCTAAAATGTACAGTCAAGAGATTAGTTGATACTCTGCCTTTTAAAAAATGACAGCTGATGTTAATGGCTTGTAGCTTCCAATCATGAAGGGAAGAGCAAATAAAACCTTTTCTGCTAATAATGTTTACACAAGTCCTAAGGCAGGTTATTATATCCTTTCCTACAGTCAAGATAAAATAAACCAAACCAGACTGACCAAAGAAGGAAAGAATGAAAGAAGTTCTTTTATCCAGGCTCTTCCCTCCTGTTCTCCACCCCCTATTCTCTGCAACAATGAAAAAGAATGATTGAGTCATGAAAGATGGGAAATCAAGCATCAGAGATTACAAGGAAATGCAGCGGGTCTGCTTGCTTTATCAGAAGACAGAACTGCCTTCTAGTCACAGCTCCAGTTAGCCCTTTCAGAGCCCTATTAACAGCAGCCTGGTTGAGCATGGCATTTTGATGGGCCCAGGCAGATACTTTTTGTTTTGCTATTCCTTTTCATTTGAGCTGCTGTCATTCTCCTCTTCAGCTGCTCTGAGTGCCAGCATACAAAGCCGCATGTTCCATTTGGGGACCTTCTTGTGGTGAAGTTGTATGCAGCTTCAAAAGTGAGGATCTAAAGGAGTGAAGTCACAAAATTAAGAAATGGAAATTATGGTCCCCACATGAGTGTGAAGTCAGCCACAAATTTAAAACATGGTGAGAAATAGGGCGAAGAGGAAAATGAGAGATACTTTGGCCTAGGGTTTTGTCCCAGGTATTTTTCATTGCACATAATCTGTATGGGTTTTTTTTACTGACAAACACAAGTTGCTGAGGGATGGCTATCTTCTGGTTCTGATTTAATGTTTTTAGCTCTTCACCTCTAACATCATGCTGATTTTTTGCTTTATTTCAAAGTAAGGTGCATAGGAAGGAGCAAATACGTGTGTGTGTGGTGCTCCTCGGTAAATTATGGCTATATCCACTTTGCAAAAATTCTAAGTTATCTGAAGCAATTTTAACCTGACCACATAATCATGTCGTTTTTCGGCTACAATATTTCACGGATTAATTTACTGTATGTCTCAGTTTATAATAGCTAAACTCATGCCAGTACCTGGACTAGATGGTTTAGAAGTCATCTGAGATATATTACAATCCATATCACTATAGGCATGCACTAAACAGTAGATGACTGAATCACAGTGCAACATCAGCCAACAAAAGCAGTAGTAAAGGGATTTGGCAGTAGGAATAGAGAGACCAAAGGCAGTTTGGATACAGCAAGATTTCTAAGATGATGGAGAAACAGCTATTAGCTACAATCTAAGTACAAGACTAGCAGTGACGAAAGAGAAGACAGCACAGAAGCTTCTGCTATTAATCATTGTAGAGATGGAACAGGGAATGCAAGGAATTCAGGATCTGGCTTGTTAGTATTGAGTGCATGGAGGAACTTGGAGATTTGACAGTCTGGGAGGGCACCCTGCCACATAGTGCCTTACACTTTGCCCTTCCAAGGTCATACTTAATACTGTAGTGGATACACATACTTGCTGGGAAACCAATGAGATTTAAAGGCAGTTTAAAAACATTCAAGCTTTCCTCAGCCCTACCTCAGAATGGTCAGTGTGCCCAGCACACCACCAAGCAATTTGGGAGGGGTACACAGGGCTTTTTTAATGCAAGACATTTTAGCGAAGTCCAAAGACGCTGTCATGATACACACCAGCAGTGATTCACTGCCTCTCAGCTTCCATGTGATTAACCCCCCTCTCATTCGTTCTGTTTAATTACTGCTTTTTTTTTTTTTTTTTCTTTTGGGCCATTGTGTTTTCATCTTTTCCCATATAAAACTGTCAACTTGTCAAAAAAGAGAGGAGCTGGAAAAAATTCCTCTTCCTTTCACCTTGTCTGGTTTCTCTCAAACTGAGCTATGCAAACCTCTAGTGCAGCCTGACAAGTCCTAACTGCTGAGATTTCACAGACGCTGGGGGAATGGTGGTGGAAGGGAACAGGGGAATTGTTCCTGTAAGGGCTTTGCTGCAAGATACTGTGTTCTGTAGGGGTTTTTGCAGACACCTTGGGATTGAAGGAGGGCAACTAAAATGGAGCAGAGGCCATCATATGCAACAGAAAAGCAATGTCTGTAAGAATAGAAAAATATGATGATAAATCTTCTCTTTCACTGTAAGAAAAGCTGCTGATTTAAACAGCCAGGAAAAGTGAACTTATTTCTGTAAGAAGACTTGCCTTTGGGAGGGAAGCAGAGGGTCCTCAGTCATTATTTGGAATGTTTTATTTTGAGGCAGAGGACTTACTTTATAGACTGAATCTGGATTGAAGGATTACTGTGCCACAAGCAGGCCATCTGTCCATAAGTGTATTAGACATGATAATGTTCTTTTCTTCACAGCTATTAATACCCTGGCTCCAGTTGGCCTGCTCCTCTGCATCGTCTGGCTGAATCTGCCTGGTAAACAGGAGGTGGAAGAGATTGCTATATTCCTAAGACAAAAATATGGTTTTGAGTCTAAAAATGTTCATTATTTTTGTACTGCAGAGTGCAAAGTGAACTTCTCTCTTCTGCCATGCAATATATGAAATACCAGTAGGTAGTTGGTAACTTTGGTAGGCCAGTGTTCAGCAGCAGTTCTGGATGTCTTTACACTGGTGGTGTCATCCACTGCATGACCATGGCACTAAACCAGGGCAATTACTTCTTACTTTACCCTTTATGTATAACTTAGACAATATGTAGTGGTAATATCTGGAGTGAAATTCCTGATTTTTTACTTTCTTGTGCAGGTCTTTAGGTCCCTGCTGGGTGCAATTATAAATGCTGGCATATTTAGCTATAAAGACAATATTTTATCGGTTACACAAGCAGAGACGTGATGAAAAGTGAAATTTGCAGAAAATAATATGCTTTTGTAACTTTTTGCCTATTTGCCTGTTTGATTGTAGCACCCTTAGGTTTTGCAGAAGAAAGCAAGTTCTAAGTAGCATTGAATTTTCAGAATGAACAGGGATGCAAATATTCTGTGATTATATTATGACTTTCTTCTGCCACCATCTGGAAAATCAGTTGAGTTTACAGCTCAAAAAATCTCTCTCTCCCCTTTTTTTCCTCAGTTGTTACCTTTCAAAAGTTCAGAAAGCTCAAAAAAGATCAAAAGTTTTTACCTTTTGATCTAAGTTTCTCTTCAGTAGTTATCAAGCTCTATTTCTTAAACAGAAGCTTCTGTAGGAGCTTCTCTTTCTTCTAAGTTATAACAGACTCACTGTCTTTCAGGAGTCAGGAATTCATGCAGGACCCATTTTGGTGACAAGATCCTTTGTTTTTTTCTGACAAATATGTACCCAACCTTTATGTCACTGAAGGAACAGCCATCAGGGGAATTGGTTATGGCCCTTCACCAGCTACATCTTCTCCAGGTTTGGCTTCCCAGGTGGACACCACCTTTCCTTTCTTTCACCTTCAGTATGTTTGTCCCCAGGTCCTGAGCTCTTGTTTTCATTTGTCAGGAGCTTATAGCTTTTGGAGTTTCTGGTGGCAAGGTAGGGCTTGTGGAAGAAACACTTCTTCCATCAGCTTCTCAGAGCAGGAGAACATCTTTTTTGGCAGCCATCCATCCAGCTCCTACAAGCTGACTATGCCAGAAAGGTCACAGTTTGAGGCTCTGCAGAAAGCCTTTCCTCTCTTTCCATTTGAACCATTCACTTTAGAATAACAGAGCTCTGAGCTGGAAGAACATCTTGTCATGTAGTGCTCTCCAGCAGCACCACTGCCACCCCGGGCCCTCTTTGCAGGCTGTGAGGAGCAGTGGGAAGCTTCAAATACATTGTACCTCATCCCAAAGGAGGCACTGAAAAGGATCAGAGGACTGTTACTCTGGAAATGCCTGTGCTTTCTCCATTGACTACAGAGTGAACCTGATGTACCTAGCTCATCTCTAGATGGCCATGTTGTAGACAATTGCAATTAGGTGAGAGAAAGTCAGTCTCTCTTCTAGTCTAGGCACTGGTTGGCTTTTCAAGGGATTGAGTATATTGTTTCTATGGTATATTCCTTTATGCCACCCCTGCATTTCATAAAGTCCTCGTTAATCTTTATTCAAGATTAACCTCCTGTATTAACATCACAGGTCGAAAGAAATGTAAACCTATGTTCAGAGAAGGCTGCCCTACCTGCTGTCTCATGCTGATCTGCAGCAAAGTGATTCCCTGCTCCTGCTGCCTCCCTGGGGGAGAACTGAGGAGGCAGAGGCAGCTCAGCCTGGCTGACCAGGGATGCTGCTTCTCAGAGAAGGGACCAGGGCTAAAAGGAGCCTGCCAGAAGCAATTGCAGGGGCAGTGCTTTGAGGAAGCATATTAAATCAGGCACAGAGTACCGTGAGGATGGGAACACCAAGGAAAAGCATACTAGAGCAAATTACTCTAGGCAATGTGTGCCTTCCTGCTCCCTTCTTCCCAGCTATTGTCTTAGATTGAGACACTCTCATCACTTTAGTTCTTAAACTGTAGACATCCCACAGTGCAAGTTGTCTCAGTCCAGAGGAAGTGCAGTTACACAATTACAGTGGGTGCGGTGTCATTATAAAAAATATGAAAGAATGTTCCTTGGGTGTAATGGCATCATTTTGCCAATATTCTGTAACTCAATAAACAAGCAGTAAAGCATTGATTCATAGCTAGTGGAAAAAAGAATCACAGTTCTCACTAATAACATTTCTCATTTCTGATTTGACAATAGCTGATGGCAGCTTTTATGGACTGAACTCTGCTGAGCACACACTTGCAAGGAAATGAACTTGTAAGTTAATGTATTGTACAGACCTAGCTCAAGAATAATTTGTACAAATTGATAATAAAAGCCAAATCAAAAAAATAGACCTGCTATGACAGGAGGAGATAGCAAGGGACAGGCCTAGAAGAGGTGACATCCCCATGCACTTCAGTCAGAGTCCACAAGGTGCCCTGCTCTTTCAACTGAGCCTAAATCCAAACCAAATGCAAGCCAATATTCTTTATTGTGAGGAAGATTTGGAGAGTTTAGCACCAGATTGTGGAAGAAGATAAAGAAAAATGAGGAAAGGTACTGTAAGTGGGGAATGCAAGTGGCAGTGTTTTTAGTTCTGAGGCCAAACAAGAGTTTCTCATATTCTCTTTCACTCAACATTTCAGGGGAAAAAGATCATATTAAGGAAAGCTAATTCTTGCTGGTGTTGTTCTTTGTGGTAAAATTCTTTTGCAGTTCTGTTTCTGATGGAGGATGTGTGAGGCTGTAGGCCAGTCAATGCTTGGTATCGGAGGCCAAATTTTACATTAAAGACAATTTCTGTCATGCATTGGTCTGCATTAAGCTTCAAATAAAATGTAGTCTTGGTCACTTTCATGCTTCTTGTCTATTCTTGTGCTCACTGGGCTATTTATCAGAGTGTGAATGGTGTTGTTTCACAAAATGTGTTTCAGGTTTGTCTCTAATAATCAACCAAAAACAGTTCTAGGGAAAAAAGATGTGCTTTCCCCTGAAACTCATTGCCAGGTAATTTATAACACTAATATATGTGAGCCTAAATCAGCTTGAAATTGTTTTTCTGCACAAAAAAGATCATTTGAATAGGGAAACAACAATCTCAAGAAAACTGGCTGTAGCTGTTCCACTTCTGTGGATTAACTCTCTATTAGTGCAAGGAGGGCTGACTGTGCCACTGCTTGGAGCATGCAAATGCAGTGCGGATGCTGATGGCCCTGTGCAAATGGTAAAATGTGGGAAAATTTGCAGTACTATCTGTGTCACCAGAGGAACAGACAATCCTTCCTCAGCAGTCCTTCAGAGATACAGGCTAACAAACATAGTGTGAAGCAAACTGATTTTCAGGTCCTAGAAGCTGTTAAGGTATGCATGGGAGCCTCTTGGTGGTAAAACTGTGTAAGTGTATCTTTTGAAGGACTTGGCCTGGCACAGAATAGGCTTGCTGTGTCAAAAATGGAGTCAGAATCAACAAGTTCCCTGAAAAAAAATGGTCACTCTCCTAGGTTTTTTTTTTTTTTTTTTCAGTCTCAAGGGACCTGTAGCATAAGTTTTTCTTCCCTCTTTCAAGAGAAGAAGTTCATGAGTTTCCTTTTGGAGACATGTAAGTTCTCAGTTCCATCGAGAGAAACTGCCCTCTCCTGGGTCTCAAATGTTCCTTTCTCTTGCCATGAGCATTCTGCAACAAAGATATGATGGGATACTGAGTGCTGAAGCTTTCTTGGCCTCAGGAAAGATAAAATATGTGAAAGGTAGGGTCAAGGAAAAAAGACTTTATTAACTTAATAAAATTCAGTGCCTTATGTTAAGTGCAGATAGCCTGTTTGGTACATTTTCTGGAGAAGATTGGATCAGGAAAGCTGCTCTTAGAAAATATCAGTACACAGCACAGGAGTTGGCTTGCTTTCTTTTTCTTGTATGTGTAGATTGAGCCTGGCTCCTAGAAAAATACACTTTCTCCCATACCACATAGCTCCCATAGCATCGCTCTCACTCCCCTGGGGAAATATTCTCCTGGTAGAGAAAAACTGATTCCTCATGTGTATGGAAGAACCCATGACTAAAACAGTAGACACTGCAAAGGTTTGTTTTCCTTTTCTACTTCTGAGATACTTCAGAAGCATGATGTTCGCTGGAGAAGATAAACTCAAGGTGAAGAACTCAGCTACAATATAAATGTCATAGAAAAAACAAAAATGTCAAATACACTGCTAGTTCTTGTGCCCATTGTATTAGCCAGTTTATTTTGCTCTCATTAATTCTTTCTGAGCCTGTGTTTTTCTCTCTTCATTTTGCTCTCATCCCAAGTACTCTGTGCTGCAATGAGCAAGAACTATTTTGCAGATGTTTCTGCTTTGCGGACTCTGGCATTCCATACTTGGTTGTTTCTTGACAAGTAGAAATCCTGACTGGGATGTTTCATTTTTCTCACATGAGCTTTGGGAGCACCACAGAATAACATCTAATCAGTACTAATTCCTGTAGCTTGTATTAACATTAATTACTCAACTTTGGGGACAGAACGTACGCTTAACAAATTTGCAGATGATGCCAAACTGAGGGAATGCTTAACATACCGAACAGCAGAGTTAGAATCCAAAGAAACTTGAGTATTGGGCCAAGAGGAGCTTCATAAAGTGCAGGAAGGGGAGTGTTAAGCTCTGCACCTGTGGAGGTATAAGATCAGGCAAGAGGAGAAAAGACTGGCTGAAAAGATCCTGGGAGTTACAGTGGATGTGAAGCCAGGAGTTAGCAGTGTGCGCTCACTGCGGATAACACAAACTGCATAACAGGCAGCATCAGGGGCAGCATGGTCAGCAGTCCAAGAGAAGGTGATAATTTGACACTGGTGAAGCTTCACTTCAAGTAGTCTCAAGTTTGTAGATTTTGCAGCCCAAGAGGGAAGAGACTAAAGAGAATCAAGTAGAGGATTAGTAGGATGATCAGGGGCCTGAAGCACAGAACTACAAGGAGAGGCTGGGGAGCTGGGTTAGCTTCTCTTGGTGAAGAGGTCACATTCAGTGTTATCCAAACTAACAGACACTTGGCCAGGATCTACAGAAATGCCTCAAACAAACTCTTCTCAGCAGTGGCAGATGGCATAACAAGGTGCACTAGCCATATTTTGCAGCTTTGGAGGTTCAGGTTAGATATTAGGTAAAACTTCTTCACTGGCAGTATTGTCCAGCACTGGGACAGGTTACCCAGAGAGGTCAGGACTCTGTCCTTTCAGGTCCTCAGGACTCAGCTAGGCAAAGCAAAGATCTAGTGTGGGCAACATCCCTCCTTCTTACAGGAGGCAGGACCAGAGTTATCCAGAGAGCTCTTCCTGACAGCAGACCAACGATTGTATGAATTTGAGGGATACAGTAAGCCAATCTAAATGAATCCTGTTCCAGTCAAACTTTAATTGATTTGCCTATATTTATGAAGTGTTACCGAGAAGTGAACTGTATCTTCATGTACAGTGGAGAAACTATTCTTCCAAATTGTGCTTCACAGGTTATAATGCTGTAACAGAGTACATGATTCCCAGATGAGTTTAACGTAGGGCAACTTTTCTTACTGGCCTGTGCCCCAGTTCTGGAAGACTTGTAGTACATGCCAGTGTTTAAGCAGTAACTTTGCTTTAAGCCTTTGCATCTATTTGTCATTTGGTTAAAGTCCAAAACGTATCTGCATAATTCTTTAATGAATCAAAACATTTGCAAGTCCTTAACTGGCTTCTGGTAGCTGTTCTATTCTTGAGGTACCTCAGCTGTGGCTAACTCTGAAAAATTAAGTCAAACAAACTGAATGTACATTGTGTACATCTGTGTCCCATATTCACGTTACCAGATCACAAAACAGCACATCTGTCTTCAAAGTGAAACTTCCAGGAAAACTCAAGCTGCTCCCATGTCCTCATGAGTGCAGTCATTCCCAGAAGGAATCCTCCTCAACAGCTGCAGAAGCAATAACTATTTCAGCAAGAGTTTTTGCTGTCCCTTGCAAAATGCACCCAAAACAGCTGAAGAGCACTTTTAAAAGTAAAGTAGAACTTGCAAAAAAGTCCATGACATTTTTTAATGCTTCATCAGATTCTTGCCTTGTTGCACTAAAGACGAGAATGTTGTCACTCTGATCTACTCATTATTCATAGAACTGATTAGTTGCTGTTACACAGCCAAATATACTTTTTCACAAAATCTCATGTCATTATGAGTGCTAACTGTGGAGCCTGAATTAAAAGTGTGTTTGAGGACAGTGGAAACCTTTGCTAAGGGTCTTTTTGAGTAACTTAGTACGAAAGTCAGAGACAAGACATTATATCATGAGGCATTCCCATTTAACTGCAGCATTTGGATGATACTCGTATTTGTAAGATTATATGGTCATGTGTGTTTAAACCCCCTAAAAGAATGCACACTGGGAAGTTCATTGTACTCTTTCTGAATTGGTTTGTGTTTTTCTTCTTCTTTTAATAAATTTTAATGTATTTTTTAGTACTCTTATCCCATGGAGACAGTGATTATATGGAGTGTAAAACCTTTTGCTATACTCAAGGACTATTACATGACCAATGCTTTCTGTTAGTCTTGAAGAGGTTGCAAGATGTTATTTGCAGCTAAGAACAGTTAAACTAGTGAATATGCCGTTTGATAAAGACTTTTTATGAGTAGATAGATGAAAACAATTATAAACACTATATGCATGTAACACAAAGAGAAGGCACATGGTCCTGGTTACAGCTCATCTTTTGTCTTCTTCCAAAAATAAAGTGCTTTGAGATTAAAAAGCTCCCTTATTTGAACTTTGGCTTCAGAAATATGTAAAGTTACATGTTTCACTAATCTAAAAATCTCCTACAAGTCCTTCAGCTAGCATATTGTTGTCAGGCATTGTGTCTTTGGTTTCAGACATTGATATTTGCTTAGTGTAACTGAGTTTGCTTTACTGTAATACAAATTACTTTGTCCAGGAAAGGAAGAATAACAAAGTTCAAGTACTGTGACTTTTTGTTTGATCTTCACTCATGCTTTAATTTCCTTATCAATTACGTATTATAGGAAGCCAGAGACAGAATTAGTGTCAAGAAAAAACAGAAAATAAAAATTGCTGGAACATGCAAGATTCTCCAGAGTCAGCTCATTCAGCCATTATACTAAATACATTTGTACAAGGTTCTTTTTCTCTCATAATTTTATCCTGAAGCTGTGACTTAGTCAAATGAAAGAATGGAAAAGTACCACATGCTATAATGGGCATGTGTACAAAACACTCATTTATGCTTTTTCTGTAGCTGTTACTTTACCCTGTTTTCAGTGCACTGGACAATGTATGGGGCTCTGAGAGTGTTTTGTATTTCTGCCAGAAGCCCTCTGTGCAGTGATAGCACTCAGTCCCACCTCCTTTACTGTTAGAACGTGACTGGTCCATCTGTAACAAAAGTAGTATGAAAAGAATTAACATCTGCAAGAGTTGTGTGTGTCAGCAGCTGACCCTCAGAGGGACTCATGGCTGGACCCTTCACAAAGCTTTAGACCAACATTTAAAGTAAATGCACTAACCTACTTCCTTAAGAGAGACACAGCATTTGTTTTGTAAAGGAATCATTGGTGAAACAGCAAGTGAATATTTAAAAACAAGTTTGGGTCTGGGCTCACACTGAGTGTTGATGTTAATCTTGGTGGAGATGGTGGTCTTTTAAAATGGATAAAGTTGAATTATTATCAAGCCATATGCATATATAGTTAGCAGACTGCTATGTGAAATACTTCTTTTAAACAGTCACTTCTTATTAACATGAAAACTTTATGCTAGGGATATCTGGTGTGTGGCAGAGCATAGAGACCCATAAGGAAGTACCCATGGCTTAGAAACAGTCTTCAGCTTGTAGTGGCCTACATTAGGAATCTGAAAAGGATGTGTGTAAGCATGTATTCTAATCAGAGGAGAATCAATGTTCTATTTAACTGTCTTTTTGTAAATGTCTAACCAACAAAAATTCCTTTATGGTACCTGTGGTATCATCTTTGCACTGGCAAAAATGATGTAGGATATACGTGAATACTGTGCTCTTCTGCACATAGATGAAAGCTGGGAAAGATACCATAGGATAACTGAGACTGCACTAGATGCCTATTTGTGGAAAAACGAATGAGCCCTAGATCTTCAGTGTCTGTGTTTGGAGTTCAGAAATCCAGACCACAGGTAAGTGCATAAAGTGCCTTCTTAATGGACCTCTCTATCTGGTGACTTACTAGGCTGTTCTGGCTTGTATAGGAATAAGCCTAAGTACTTATAAAGTTTCTTTGGTCTGATGAAGTTAGAGTGTTCTCTTCTTTGACATCTCTTGTAAATACTCGGGGTGTATACTCCCTACAGAGAAGCAAGCTCCTGGGATGTAATCATGTTCTACCTGGTTGTGGACACTCAAAGTTCATCAGTTTGCCGTTTCCCAGAGCACAATACCTGTAGGCAGTCTGTTTGAAAGCTGATTTTCCCAGAAACTGAGCATTAGAAGATTCTTACATACTGACAAAGTTTTTACTTCCAGCCCTGTCAGGGACTCAGAAAAAAAAAAAAAAACCAAAAAACCCACAAAACCAAAAAACAAACAAAACATCTGAGCTCCTACCCTTTCATTGTGTTCTTTGAGAGAAGCTTTCACTATTATACAGATTTCATGAGAGCTATGGCATTTTACACTAGCTGAGGGCCTGGTTATGTTTAAATATTTTAAAACAGCCCAGGAGACAAGTGGATTGAATATAAAGGATTATCAAACAAGCCCTATTTGTGCTTCATTCTACTACATATCTCAGTGGTGTCCAAAATGCCTGTGTAATTCTCTTCAGGGGAATAACTCTCCCATTTCAGTTTTGGATTCTTCATCCTACCTGCTGTGTTATGAGTTCTTTCCAGAAATTTACCTTGCAGTAGAAGATCATAGTATCTTGGGTAAGACATTCAATGAGCAGAAACCACAATCTGAACATTTTCAAAGGGAGATCAAATTACGCATCTTGCTGTAGAATGCACAAACAAATTTTAGTCTGGTCTCTGCTTATCTATTTTTGCAAGTGCATCACTTTGGAAAGAGTCTTGCTCAGCTAATCTATAGCTGTCATGGAAATGTAATTTTTCCTTCTTCCAAACCAATAACGGGTACCTGGCAAGCTTGCTTGTGCACCCATGCATTCGAGTCTAGCAGTTGCCATGGGAACCCATCAAACTGTCGCACCAGTTTTCTAACATGCTACCACTTCACCAACCCAGGACAAGCTGTTTTGCAGAAAATTTCTGTATAAAGCTATTTGGTTTTCTCTCTGAAGATGATGTAGTAAGACTAAACATTTGCAGACTGCGAGAATTGCTTCTTATTCCCACTATAAAGGGCTCATCTATATGAGAACATGCAGGCTGAGGCTTTTGTGAACTCACTGGAAAATACATTTTAAGCTGTTCTCATAATTAGATGAGAAAAATTAAAATTTCCCTTTAAAATATATTTATACTGGGGTTTCTTTAATATGATACCTATGTTCTTTGTTCCACTCTTGGAAGATATTTCAATTTCAAACTCAAGATAGCAGACATAGCTGCCTCTTTTGAGAGTCCCCCATGCTAACTTTTCATTTAATTTGATAAATTTTTTCAAGGAGTTTAAGAACATGATCTCTGTGAGAATAGAATATGGGACTCAGATATCCATGAGTTCTTGTCCTCTCTGTGGCTAAAGGCCTGTTGGGTGACTATTTGACCTTTTTTTGATTCACATAGTGCTCGCTTTTAGAAATTATTCTTGAAATTTAGAAGCTGCCAGCTTCATAAGTGTTATGGGACTGATTTTCTTTTTAATAATATCAAACCTTTTTCTGCAGTTGTGTCTTCCCTATGCAGTACTGTTTTACTAATATCAGCAGCTGGCCCTCATTTAAATTGGAGAAGGATCAAACGCTATGAATTAATCCCGTGGAGCTGCAAAAATTAGTTAACAGTATGTGTGGGATGATGCTCGAAGAAAATATTTAGAGAAATGTACAATCAGTTGGCAAGACCCACAGATTTAATGCACAGTAAAATTTACAAGAATATCTTATGAAGTCAGTATTTAAAATGGAGCTCAGATGGAGCTGGTAGCTAAAGGGGCATAAATGGGATAAATGTCCATTTATCAAGAAGCCATTTTCATCTTACAAAATCTGGGACTGAATAGTGCATACTGTAAAAGACTGAATACACTTAATGTTGGCTTGCTTAATGGAAAAGTTTGTCCATGCTATTTAGCTTTAATTTAATGGTAATGTGCCCATTAAATAACAATTGAGATTAAACAGTTTCCTGCTTAATGTTAATTGAAAATCACTGGCCTCCAGTGCCAGATAGTATTTAGTGTCACTTATTTTAAGTAGTGATAAAAAGTGCGTTTTTGTTTTAATCTGAAAACTTTGCAGGAAACATAAAATACAAGAAGAGCAGATTGGTCAGTAGAACTATAAAGTTTAATTTAATTTTCTTATTGTTGGAAAAAAAAAGACCATCAAAGCTCTGTAAGCATAATTAAATGCCACAAACCACAAAGGATACACTGAGATGATACTACAGAATCATACTTTTTATTTTCTTTACTTTTTTTTTTTTCCCTTTCTTGTTGATCATGGGCAGAAAATAGTTGTAGTAAGAAAAGGGATTGTGGTTTGGCCACCACCTTTTACAGATTAAAGCCTGTACTTGCCTACTGACTTTCCAGCATAAATGCCACTGACCTGCCAGTAAAAACTCATGTGATAACCCTTTAATTTGCAATCCCTATTTGGCTATCTTTACGAATATACACCCAAAATATGCCTTGTGGGTTTAAGACTGTCTGTGAACTGTACAAAGATTCTCAGCACTCAACAGCCCCTCCCTGTTGCTATCTATGACACTCACTGCTCTAGAACCTAAGCTTCTTTTTAGATCCAACATCTAATTATTTTTGGAAAATATATTCTATCTCCCCTTCAGTTGTGTTGCTTGTCTCACATGGTCTGTCTGTGCAGCTGGTTCATAAAAATTGTTTTTGACCTTTCCCTTAGGTATGTATGTGCACAGAGTAAAGAGAATATGTAACATTTGAGGATAGGTTCATAAAGTGCAATATTTTCACATGCTATGTTACGTATGGTTGCATCACTATTTACAAGTGGTCTACCAGCCTCAATAACTAGCCTGCTACTGATGCTAGTGGTCTTCTTACTGCCCTCAGTCTTGCTCTATCTCCTTGTTCCCATTTTTTTTCCACAGGATTTGTGACTCCAGCTTGACACCAGGTATCATGGTTATGTTTTCTGTTCTTTGTCCAACTGGTTTATTTCAAAAACTACAATAAAACAATTAGACTATTGCCTGTTTTCTAAGTGCTGGAGAAAAGCTCTAATTGCTTTCTGTCAGTTGACTCAGGCATGGATATTTCCTAAGTAATTTCTCTTCACCAGCAGAATAGTCTCCCACTGAGAATACTCCCTCCTTGTTGTGGAAACTTCTGTTTTGGTCTTTCATAATTAATAACAGTGATGTTATTAATCTTCACTGCATTTTCTAACCTTTAAAACAAAGGAAAGTATAATTTATAATGCTAAGGAATAAAACTGTGGCACACTTCTTTCCTGAGGGGAAATAGGTTCCCTGCACACTTTGTAATTAGTGAATATACAGTGAATATAGCGAATTCACCCACAGTGAATATAGCCTGCAGCAGGCTTTTAAAAGGATATCTAATTGTAGAGGAGTGGGAGGCAATATGCATGGCATTATTTTACTGTTTGCCTCATTGCTTTCACATGTTGAAAGTGACGAAGGAATTCAGGGGTATGCTAATTGTAGTGGGTCCATCTTCGTTGGGAGATGGATGCACCCATTGCGAGCATCACTGATGGCTCATCCTGTTTCTGATTCAGCTGACACATGAACACCTTTATATCTGAATCATTCTGAGGCATTGCTCACGTCAAAATGTTGTTCTCCCAGTGCTTGCATTGCTAATTCATCTTCTGCACTGAAATTTGACAAGCATAAAATTTTGAAAAGGCCAAGTTTGGGGTCTCTTGAGATTATTTTTGACCTCAGCTTTGACAACCGATGAAGGAAATCACTAGCTGTATGCATTTTGTGAGTCCATTAAGTAAGTGAGGCCTGGCAAGTTGCTGTTATTAGTGGGATTAGTGATAGCAACCTTTCCATAACTAATGGAAGCCATCATTGACATTAGAGGCTTGGCAAACACAGACTTGCATCACCACTGGGGCAAAATAAATACATGCAGCAATCCGCTGAGGTACTGTGCAGACAAATAGAGAGGGACCTTCCAAACTGGAAGTCCTGTTGTTTTAAAATCATGAAGCCATATCTTGGTGTAGTCCTTGATCTCTGAGGTGTTTATATTTCAGAAGCAGACTTTAGGGCTTTAGTGAGGTTTGTTGTGTGTTCTTCTTCTTCATGGTGACCTCTGAAATTGGAATTGCTGGTCTGATGACTGTAGTGGTGTTTTATCCAGCCAGAACAGGAAAGTAGTCCCTGAACATGGGTTTGCAGGGTCAAATCAGAAGGTCCAAGGAAATATTCCAGACCATTTTTTGCCTGAGGGGTGTTATCTCCAAAGACAACAGTGAGGAAATACTTCAGAGGGGAAATCTGTGAGTTCATGCTCCTTGTGTCTCCTCTCTTCTTTTGCAGAAGTGCTGTAATGCCACATCTGTCTTAAGTCAATATTTGCCTGCACAAAATGCTCTACTTTCTCTTTCCCGTGTTGTCTCTGTCTCATTTCACCTTCATGCAAAAAATTTCTTAGCCAAAAATCTGTATTTCTAGCATTTCTACCATCAATAAATTACACCTGTGGTACTGTAACTCACACTAACAGGTAGCATACTCTGAGAGTGTAATGAATGAGTTACCTATGCAGTAAAGATGTCAGAATATATTTTTACATGTGAAACAGAATAAGAAAATACAACTGGAGTTTAGGATAAGTTTAAGAACTATATGTTAGAAAAAGATCATACCTGGGAGAGTTATCTCTCAGAAATTAACAGTATAGACATGAATCAGGGTTGTCTTTCCTAATTTACCTTCTTGATATTAGTCTTTAGATGATAGTTACAGAAAGCAAAGGAGGAATGGCTGTAGCAGGAATAATGTGAACCTGGAAGAAAGAAGAAAGAGTTCATTGCTTTCCTGTTTTTCTGAGGGCAAGAGAGAAGGAGGCAGCAAAGACCACAAAAACAACACAGACTACATTTTAACAGATGGAGTTGTTCTAGTTTAGCACAGAATGGGAGAAACTGGTAACTGAGATGCTGAAGAAACATATATATCCCAAAGTAACATTGCATTAGATCACCTGGTTGATTCATATGTGTTAAGTTTTCCATTTTATTACAGCCCTGCTTTAAGATAAGTATCTTCTTTTCATTCAAGTAAAATGATAAAACAAATTCTGAGAACTTTATTTGTAACTGGGCATTAAATTCATAGAGGTGTGGCAATCCTCAAGACCACCCCGGGATACTAGAATGTTCTAAGAAGTCCTTTGGTCTCCAACACTGATCAAATAATAACTGTATGATCTTCTACCTGGCCTTCAAGGGCTGATTAGAGAACCAGTGCAATACAGGTTTTTATCACTTTCACCTATAGATAACAGATTCTTTACACTTATACCTCCAGAAAGCAAACATATTAGAATTGTTTGGCAATATTGCCAGATTCTGGTCAAAAGAAAATTTATGAAACTGTTTTTGACAATTTTTAGTTACTACTATAGTGTTTGGCTAAATTAATATAAATATTATTTATTAAAGCAACCTTACATAATTTTGTGTAGAGTCTTGGTTTGGATTTACAGGTCTTTTTGTCTTTTTACTAACTTCTTTTAGGTAACAGAGCAGACTTCACTTTCTTTAAGATAATATCTCCTTTTCAGAGTTTGATTTGATCTATTAGAAGGAGGAATAAATCCTTTGCAATGACAAAGAATATGACATGGGAAAAAGAGAACTGGATACAGAGTTTCTTGCAGGCCCATAGGCTGGTCCCCTTGCTTGTTTTTTGTTTGTTTGGGTTTTTTTTTTGCCAAGGAATTAGAGAACTTCCAGCCACAGTTCCATGCTGTCAAGACTACGGTATGTGTGTCCCAGCTCTGCCCATCCACCCCATTGGTCTGCAGTGCCAATTCCTCCTGTTTGCATATCTGGCTTTGACACATCACTCCCAACACAGGGAAATATCTCATCTGTCTCACACCACATGCTCTTTAGCATGCTCTTTGGTCTAGTAGCAATGCCTTTCCATGTTGTTGCAAGACTAGGGAAATATAAGGAGGGAAGACAAGGAATTTTGGTCAAAGAGAACTGATTTCACTTCCAAAAGAAAAAAAAAAAAAAAAAAAAAGTGAACTGGTGTCCATTAAAAAAAAATAGCCTGTAGGCAACTTGGAAAGTTGATGGAATTGCAGGCAATATGATCCTACTTTGTCCCCTATTCAATTTCTATTTTGAATATCCTGTATACTCTGTAAGGACATAAGAAGGACATAGAGGTCTTGGAACAAGTCCAGAGGAGAGCCATGAAAATGATCAGAGACCTGGAGCACATCTCTTATGATGACAGTCTGAGAGAGTTGGGCTTGTTTAACCTGGAAAAGAGAAGGCTCCAGGGAGACCTTATGGCAGCCCTCCGGTACCTGAAGGGGCACACTGGAAAGATAGGGAAAGACTTTTCATAAGGTTGTGGAATAACAGGACAAAGGGAAATGGCTTTAAGCTAGAAGAGGGGAGATTTATGTTAGATACAAGGAAATATTTCTTTACTCTGAGGATGGTGAGACACTGGAACAGGGAAGTGTTCAAGGCCAGGTTGAATGGGACTTTGACCAACCTGATCTAGTGGGAGGTGAGCCTGCCCAGGCATGGTGATTGTAACTAGCTGACCTTTACAGCCTTTTCCAACCCAAACCATTCTATAATTCTATGATTTATTTGAGGTGCCAGAGATAGCAAAGATGTTCAGAATGGGGGATAAAAGCTATGGTATAGTCTGAGTAGTGTGCAGTGGTAATGTAGTTGAGAGAAAGTAGGGGAAAACAGAGTTTACCTATGACTAAAGTGAAGACTGTAAATTTGCCAGTACACTACTGGTATGGTAACTCACCTGGGGGGGGAAACAGTAATTTATTATGAATTATCTTGAGTGCCATGTAAATTATTGCAGTCTTAGGCATTTCATGCCATTTTAGCATCTTGTGGAACACAGAGTACAGCAATAAACCTTTCATACCTTCAAAGTTGCATTTTTGTTTTACGTTGTCCTGAAGTCCTCTAGACTTAATCAGCATTGCAGGTGATCTATGATTTGAAAGAGAAAGAACGAAGGCAGGCAGGAAAGAAAGACAATTATTAACTTTTACTGTAGCAAGAGACAGGATTCAAAGAAAACATCTTATTTAGGAAAAGAAAACAGTCAATTATATTCACCAAGAAAAATAGATGAAAGAAGCAGTCTTTTAGGAGGTGAAATATAACTTTAGTCCAGTCTTGAATTGTACTGCGACTGAATAGCCTTAGATCAGACTAATACTAAAAGACTTAACCTGGGACCATGCTAAATCCTTTACATAAGGGTAATCTTCTGATGACATTCAACTGTACAAGGAGCTTTGACAGTTTACCTACAGACTATGGAAGAATGTAAGAGAACAGGTCAGAAAATTATACACTATTTCAGCAACACTGAGATTCAGCACAGCTAGCATCTTAAGATGTTAACTAGGTCCATTTAGAAACTGTCTTGAGTCTGTGCTGCATTTTCTCTTAGAATCATGGGTTTAACATGGTCCCAGGTTAAGTTTTTTAGTTTTGGTCTGATCTAAGGCTATTTGTAGTCATTTATAGTCACCACTCTATCTTTTGCTAGCATTTTACACTCACTTTACACAAAGGATGACTGTGGGCACATATACCTGTGAGCTTCCTGTCTGACCTGTGGACATATGGAGAAATGTCCTGGGCTGTGCCATTAAAAGTGACATAAACAACATTGATGGTGTAAAAACACTATGAATACATGATGTAGCATTTTAGCTTTGAGGGTTTAACTCATTCTATTGTCTGTAAAGGATGACCTCATTGCTATTAATAATAACTGTCACTGAGAGTGGGAGGTGGCAGAGGAAAAGGATAAGTTTGATTCACTCTTTACTTGCAAAAATTCCCAGCTGAATGGGAAGGATTTCCAATCACTATTCCTTTATTTAGAAGATAAATATTTTTCTGTAAAGAAGAGCATCTTGTCTCCAGGAGTTGTGCTGATAGGAGCAAAGTTTTAGAGAAACATCAGTTGTCATTTTGCTCAAAGGAGGTGAATTGCTCTGGATCCTGCATAACACTGACCTCCTGCCTTCCCCCAGCAAAAATCTCAGCACTCAGTTACACTTGAGTTGCAGACCCTTTATCAGAGGTTGCACTGCTGAACTAGAGATCAGCAACAACCAGTTAGTCCTTTTACCTCTTTGAAGTTACCTGGTGACAATACACTGGGGGTTGGATTGCTAAAATAGATCGATAGAGCTGGTGTTGTGTTGTTACAATAACTTACGCACAGATAAGGAGTGCCAAAGTCTATGTCTGTGCCAGAGACCAAAGGCCACACTATAAATAGAAATTTTAGATTTGTAAATTTGTTATTAATTCATAAATCAATATGTTTCTCACTAATTTTACAGATATTTGCAATTAAATTAGCCCTTGCCTTCTCTGAGCCCATCTCCTTCTTTGACTGTGTTTCAGCTTCCAGTGAAGGAAAATTATGCTGAGGTTGTGACATCCATAGCAACATATTATTTTGACATCAAATGCAGGGTCAGACAACGGTAGGTGCCTTATTTAAAGAAGAAGAAGCTTTTACAGGAAGCCTGTGTCCAGTGAGGTAAACAATCCCATCACTCCAAGTTCCTTCAGGGGAGTGTTAACCAGCACACATACATAGTTATGTGTTCCAAGACTAAAGAAAAAGCAAAGGCCCTATACAATTCTACAACACTCCCCAAGCAGGTAGACTGAAGATTAGGCAGATGTGTCAGTTTGAGGGCTGCAGTTTTCAAAGATTAAAAAAAAAAAAAAAAAAAAAAAGTATTCCCAGAAAGCAATGCATTCTGTCCTGCAGCAAGCTTATTTGGACTTTTTCTGAACTTAAAGCCAACTAGTAACCTTAACATTTCAAATTACATTCACAAGAGACAATTCCTTAAAATGTGAAGCACAATTTAAACCATGGATGTAGTTAAGCCTGTGAGAAGTACTGCTTAATTATAATGGATTTTTCATTCTTGAAAACTGGGACATTAAAAGTAATTGTTGTAACACAGAGGACATACTTGTCCAAATAAAAATAATTCACTCCTGAAAATCATGTGACCTGTGTTGTGCTGTTGGCTATACTACACTGTTATAGTGGTACCCTGTGATTATTTATGGGTGTATCTGTGAGGCACTTTTCTGTGAGGAAAAAGTGTAAAATCAGAAATCAGTCACTTGTGCTGAAGAATATTTCATTGATTATCAGCTTTGGTTTTGTTCAGGGTTTGTTTTTGGGTTTGGGTTTGTTTTGGGTTTTTTTGTTTGTTTTTTGTTGGGTTTTTTTGGGGGGGAGGGGAGTTGGTTGGGGTTTTTTTTTTTGCTTTTTGTTTTTTTTCCTCAGTAACTGTGCACTAGAAAAGAAATGCTTATTGACAATCTGTGAGGAAAAATTGGGAAAACGTTTGTCTTAATTTCCTCATGCAGCTGTTTAGCTGAAAGCTGGAAAAGTGGATGAGGGAGCCAGAAAGCCATAGGCATGGGCTAACCCATCCTCTCAGGTATGATGATGGGTGATGAATGCCTCTTGATGCTCCCCATGCTGTAAGCCTTGATGCTTCCATCTGAGCAAATCACAAGAAGAGACCAAAGCAGCACACACATCTTATTTAAAAGATGAGGGAACACTCTTGCTGCTGTTTAAGCTTTGGGGAAGTTTCTCTGTTCTCCACATAAAGCAACTGGTTGAGGGAAGTAAGGCCTAAGCTGCAAGCAGAGCAAGGGCTAGGAAGAAAAGTGCAGAGTTAGGTAGCTTCAAATTCTCTTCCTGATGCCATCAATGAAACAAAATGGTGCAAAATCCATGTGTTGGCCCTGCTCCAACACCTGCTGCAGTTTAAGGAGAGGAGCCATCATCCTGCCACGAGCTTTTTCTTGCTCTGGCTGTAAGCAAAGGGACATGCAGCCCTTTGATACATGAGTGCTTATGTAGACTGCACAGAAGTTTCTTGCTTTTAAAGTACTTCAAAGTGCATCCAGGATGCTCTAAAATGTTACTTTTCATGTTTGAGAGCTCACATCATTCTTTGAAATCCTTCTGTTCTTTCCTATACCCCAACATTTTGCCCGGGCCAATTCTCTTGGATACTTAGGGTATTTTTGTTTGAGGAATGAAAGTATAACTTCTTTGATAATAGTAATTAATAGGCTCTTCTGAGCAGTGCACTTAAGCTGCTGTTAAAAGCAAATATACATAGCATGGATTTATTTTTGCATATTCAGAAAGTGCTTGAGGATGAGCCCTGTGGAAAAATAAATACTGTCAGTGTTCTGAAATCTCAAAGTGAAAAATGCTATGACTGAAACAATGATGATGCTGTTTTATGTTATGACTCCTTAAGTGAAAAGAAGGCAGGGCACATACTCATGCCATGTTATTTTTGCCTCCCCGGATGACCTTTCTCAGGAAACTGGAAAATTTGTTTTCACTAGAAATTATTGTTGGATTTGCTTTTTGTTGATTTTCAATTTTTCAATATTGTAGAGAAAAGCAAAAATTCAGTGTGTATATTTCCATCACTGATGTGCTGCATCAGTAAATTCATGGCAAAATATATTGCTTCTTTTCTCTCACTCACCTGCTGCTTTTTTCTCCACCCCAAAATGTGAAGTATTTGAATTACCACGAAATTTAAGATAATATTTTGAAGATTCTGTTGAACAAATGTATTTTTCAGTGAACTACTTTTGAACTAAGGCACACAAGGACAAAGGAAGAGCAAGAAACTGTAAGAGAGACAGGAAGCAAAAACTACCTATCCATCTTCTATATAAATCTAGTTTTGTTTTGTTTTGTTTTTTTAATACTTCCAGTTAAAAATAATGTCTGAATTGACTTCAAATTTCTGATTTCATAAATTCTCTTAATTGGTCTTGGCACAGTTGTTGAACTCACTGATTATGATCTTTTACAAGGCATCATGGCATATTATTACACTGAAAGTGCACTTAACAGAATTACTGAGGGATGAGTCACAACATCTTAAAAGATGTCTGTCTGTCTCTGTCTTTGGAAATCTACTTTCTGAAACAGCTATACTACATCACTGGTGAGGAAAGACTATAACAAGTCAGAAATGCTTCTCAAATGTCATCCTTATTGAGTGGCACTTGCTCATCTCTGGTTTCCACATTGAGAAAATTCTATAAATTGGTGGGCAACTGACATAAGTAGAAGTGATGCAAGGAGAGCATGAAGATAAAATTGAACTTGGGGTACATTGTGGTTTTTTTACTTAATAGTATTAAAATGATTCCACCTTACTTAATAATATTAAAATTATCCCATCACTTTTTTTCACAGTCTCAAGGAAGCTGAAGTTCCCTGCAGCTCTAGCAGCAGGCAAGAATGCACCTGATTCACTTGTCAATGTGTCACTGACCTATTTCATAATAACCTGTAGACTAACTACAATTTCCAGTTTTATTTCTCTGGTGAGACAGTCAAAGCAATTATATTGCAGATAAACTGACACTGGAAACAAGTTCTCCCTTTCCCTTGCAGCATCCCTACAAGCATCAGCTCTTTGCCTGAAACAAGCCAAGCCGGATGGGGCCATGTGAGCCTTTGAAGGATTGTGTATGACTGAAAGTTTTAGTGCACAACAAATAAAAAAACATAAACTATCAGATGCCACCAGACATTCTGCTGCAAAAGTAGGCCACAAAAAAGAGATGCACACTTACACAGGAATCAGCCTTTATCCACATATATATATGTATACACAATATGTATTGGCAGATGTACACATACGCCCAAGAATGTATAAGATGTTTTTCGCTTCCGTTGTAACCATAAATGTACAAAAGGTTATTACTTTCTCACCTTCAGAACTTAATATCCACACAGGGAACAGCAATTAGACAAGCGTTGGCCTCGTATATTTGTCATGTCAGTATTAGGGGAAACTTATTAAACTTGACATAGTATTAAAAAGAGGGTTATGACATTATATGGACTTGGTAACTCCCGAAAGAGAGAGGAAAATTGAAGAAAGGCTTAGCAAGCCTTTTCCCAGGACGTTCCTGTAATTTATGATCTCCAGGAACTTGAAAGAGAGGTGGGAATGAACTCAGACTTCTGGATCTCTTTCTTTCCCTTTGTGGCACATGGTATCCCCAAGACAAGTGTAAATGTAATTCTTGCTTGCTTGAGGACCAGGGCTATTTATCAGGAAAAATCAGTTTCTCATCCTTCCTCCTTTTGGTGGGGATAAAATATTGCTACTAGCAATGTAGTGCTCCCAATCTGTAAGAGACTTTCTAGTTTATTTTCAAGTGTCTTCGCTGTTAATCTCATATTTTTGAGACTATCCATAGAATAACAGCATGCTGATTGTTTTCTAAATTCCTCTTGAAGTTGCATTAGATTTTGCTGGAGCCTGTAATAAACTATGATCAATTCTTTGAGACACATGAGAGTAAGTGCATTTATTTTGCTAAACTTCCTGTTGATCTTCTCTGCTGCCTAGGATTAATATTTGTTTTGTGTGACACCTTGAAAAAGTATTAGAAGACTGTGGGCATCGATGGAGGGAGATGATTGCATTTAATTAGTGACTCTAATGTCATGTGAGGGACAGTTTTCAGTTTCACCAGTAAAAGTAAAAAGAAAGGCAGGAAGGTGGTGGTGGAGGTGGTTTCAATATTCCTCATTGAAACCTGTGAGAGAATTGTCAATCACATAACCTCACTGTTAGGAGTACAGATGAGCTGAAGTGTAAGCAGCCAGCCCAACCCTTCCAGCTCTCTCTGGCTTGTATTGGGACAGTTGAAAATGGAGGGGGCTGAGATGGAGGAATTGTGGAGGGTAGTTTGAGCAGTTCACACCTGTATTGGATTCAGAAAATTATCTGTTCACAATGTTTTCCTAAGACATGCCCTCATTTCCAATGGAAAATAGTTCATGTTTGTAATTCCAAGCTCTCAATCTTCCCTCTCACAGTATTACACAGAAAAAGGAAAACAAAAGTAGGGCAGAAAAAGGCTCCATGTCTGGAATCCAGAACATAAAATTAAACCTTTGAATCCAAGTTTCTTTTCCTCTATGTTCCAATTAAGTTAGTAAGCTTGAAAAAATTTAGAGATGGTTAATTTTCTTCAGAGCAGTTTGTTAGCAGCATGCTAAGATTTGGATTTGTAATGAAAATAGTGTTAAGAACAGAGGGACAGTGTCAAGGCCTTTTCTGCTTCTCATGCTGCCCCACGGTTTGAATAGACTGGGAAGGCACAAGAAGTTTTTAGGAGAGACAGCTGGTAAATATGATCCCAATAGACCAAAAGGATGTTATATACCATATGATGTTGTGCACAGCCATAAAAGCTGGGGCAAAGAGGAAGAAGCGAGACATTTGGAGGAAAGATGTTTGTCTTCTCAAGTAATAGTTATATGTGATGGAGCCCTGCTCTCCCGGAGATGGCTGAACACCTGCCTGCTGATGGGAAACAGGGAATTAATTCCTTTTTTTGGTCTGCTTGTGTGTGCAGCTCTTGCTTTGCTTATTAAATTGTCTTTTTCTCAACTCCTGAGTTTTCTCATTTTTACCCTACTGATTCTCTCACTGAGGGAGTATGTAAGGGGTAGTGTGGGGCCCAGCTCCCAGCTGGGGTTAACACACAACAGCCCTTTTTTTGGTGCCCAATGTGGGCCATGAGCCAAAATTCTGAAAACATTAGTCCCATGCTCACAATCCAGTAAAATCTCTTTTTTTCAGGGAAATAAGTCCTTGCTCTGTGTGCTGGAGGAAACTGGAAACTGGACCTGTCTCTGCCCTTGCAGTTTATTAACTGGAGATCTTACCCATGACAGTGTAAGGATAAGTTCTCTTCAGAGGAGCAACATATGTACCTTGAAATTCAGTATCAGCTCATTAATCAATAAAGAACTGAATTCTTATGCAAAACTGGTCTTCTAAAATTTTCATCATTGTTTAATGGAAGGAGCCAAAGAAAAGCCAGCCAAAGCCTGTTGGCTATTTGGGATTTGAATATGCATAAATTTCCATTCACAATTGATGCAATGGTGCACTCTGCATGAAGAGTGAAATCACAGATTGTCCATGACATGATTTTTAGGTAACTTGGAGGCACACAGTTTTGTTCTTTGATTGTGTACTTAGGTCAGTAAAAGCCCCAAGGCATTCTAGAAAGAACATGACTTGGATCTTTTGTGCTAACTAATTCAAAGTGAAAATTCCTGGCTGCTGGATTAGAAGCATTCATTAAATTAGTAATTTGTTTTTTAAAGTTTGTGCTCTTTCTCTTTGCATTTCTCTTTTACTTAAAAATTCAAAGCCCCATCAGAGTAGAAAAAGAGAGTTTTGTTTTAATCATTTGCAAATTTATAGGAATGTTATTCAAGATACTCCTTCTATAGCATAGATAAAGATTTTTTTTTTTGAGGATACTGAAGCTTTTCCAAGATGACACAACTGAATGGACTTCTGTTCAATGTCCACATGAGCATTAGCAGAGCTACCATTTAATCTCAAGTCTTTTGGTAGGTCTAAGGGTAATATTTTGCATAAGATGGTGTAGGTAATAGTATATAGAAACTGTTAAGAATGGAGAAAGATAAAAATAATGGTAATAATTTTGCATAAATGATTAATGATAGCAGCAGTTCATGCCAGTCTAACCTGTATTTCTATATAAGAAAGATAGATACAGGCCAGAGGAGCTTGGTCTGATCACAAAGCAGATGATAAACTTATTTTATAACTAACTTAGACTAATGTAAAAGACTATTGTAATATTTGACCACCTTAAATAAGGTAATTACTGAGGTAACTTTATGGAACTTGTTAAAATAGAAGAAAGACCATCAGAGAAGGTACTTTCCTTCTATTAAGCCTGTGCTTATGTAGAGATTCTCATCTCTCAATAGCTTAAAAATACCTGTGTGACTTTTGTTTATGAATTTAGGTAACTTCAGTAAAGTTTCTGCCTTAGTAAGTTTATGTCTGTAGAAATCAACTTTACATTTTCTTTGTATAGTCCTTCATATCATATGGACTTTTCAGTGTAATTCTTGGCTGCATACCCTTTGCATCTCTGTGTGACAGGATATGTATGAAATATTATTTACTTATTTAGTCATTACACTGCAGTTTCAGACAAAAATTCTTTTTATCCTTTACAGTTGCTTGCAGTGGGTTACTTGAACTCTCTTGATTCTCAGATAATGTCAACATGTGAAAGCAACAAAACCAGTCTGGTTCATGTCCTCTTTTACTCAAAACTTATTTGCTGCATGTGAAAGGAATGTGCATCACTGCCAAATGGATAACCCCATGGATACTGACATTATAGCTTGCTGTGGGGGGCTTGTGCTTGGGACAAAGCAAATTCCAAAGCAGCAAGGACCTGAACTTGGGTGCTCTCCATCCATCACTGACCTTCAAACACAATCTGTCTAATTTTACCAAATATTTCAAAGAGGTCTGGCCCTTAATCCAGTGCAGAAGGAAAACAAGTAGTGAAGCCGCAGGTATTTTCTCAAAATACAATTCCTGTTTGATACTAATATAGTCCCACATACTCCAGTGATCAGGAAAGGATTTCTGGAGAGAATGAGCTACTGTCAGGCTCGATTCCATCCCCTGCCTTATGTCAGTCTTCCCAATAGCAGCCAAGAGTTGCTTTAAGTGGAGACCTGCACTTGTATACCTACTAAAAATCCATCACCTTTCTCCCTAAGGCACCACCTGTTTTCCATGAAAGCTTGAAAAAAGCTGTCTGAAGTAAACAGTTCTTTCAGTTGGAAGTAAATCAAATGCTCTTCCAGTGCCTTTCTCCACAGACATCATAACAACTGCAAACTGGTAAGCAAGTAGCTCTGTCTGACTGTATCAGCTGTTCTGTTGCCATCTCACCTTTCACAGGCTTGCCTTTATTTTAGCCATGTTTTGTAATTCACCTTAATTCATATAGTGTTAATTTTCAGCAGGATCATCAGTACCAGTTTTGGGGTTTGTTTCAAAGTGTTGCTTAATGGAGTCCAAAAGCAGTATGCCAATAAATAAATTTAAAAAAAAAAAAAAAAAAAAAAAAAAAAAAGTATTTCAGTTTGTATTCTTAACGAGTTCAGAAGATGAAAATCAAGGAAAAATGGGATGTTAAATCTGAGGGGGCACACACTTTACTTTCACCCAAAATAGTCTTCATGCTGCCCTTTGAAGATTTGCTTCACTTGGGGATTGCCTCGCTCCTTTCCTCAAGAGCCTGGATCAGAGCTGTTTGCCCTTGAAGGCTGCTTCTGGTTAACTGGAGTTGTCCTCCCACACTTGATAACTGCTCCTGGTGAGAACAAGCGAACTAAAAAAGCAAAAGCACTGGAAATGTCAGAAATATACTCTCCCTTATGATATTTTAATGAGGTTGGAGCTTATGGTAATCAAGAAATTCCCCACTCTAGAAAAGGAAAGGGATTTATGTTAATCTGCTGTGACACTGATTGTTTTCATCCTGTGAAATGATGTCATGCCTGTGTAGCTGTGTGACAGCCGCTGCAGCCTGTCTCAAGGCAGGTTTGGGAAGTGGGTGACAGAGGGATACTCTTGTTTGCCATGAGCTGTCTAGGTGTCTATTACAGGCACTGTAAAGGCACCCCCCTTTGACCACCACCTCAGGGAAGGTACAGCTCTCTATGTTTTCCTTTTGCACATGCAGGGGTTTGTGAGACCAAGAACATGTTAGACCTTTTAAAACATGTAATTATTGTTAATGACAATTTTCCCATTGATATATAATTTAATGGGTAGATTAATTCTCTCCCTTAAACATTGCTTTTATAAAAGCTGTCTGTTTTCCCTGGTAATTTTATTGTCTTATATTTAGAAACTTGAAAAAAAACATTAGACTGGGCTTTTATTACCGTCAAAAGGTAAGAATGTTGGGCAGCTTTGGAAAAAACTTTTTCCCAAAATTCCTCGCTTTGAAATTTGGACTGTATAACTAATCAGGAAAGTATTTCAGTGAGAAGTGGAACAGTTTTGCCAGTAGCGACCAGGAAATCCTGGATTAACCTGTAGTCACAACACTTCTAGATATTGAACTTGTTGTTTTGTTTACCCATCTGTGCTTTTCCGTGCTCCGTCAGGCTGTGCTCTGTGGGACCTTGAAGTCCATTGGCTTTGGGGAGATGAGTGAAAAGTAGAGGAGAAAACAAAGCTTATTTCTAGTTGGCAAAACTGAGTTTTATAGGAAGTTGAATTTCCCATAAGAATTATTTTGGATGGTTAAAAATCAAAGAAACCCAGAAAGTTATTGTCTTCGGAAATGGAGGGGTAATGAACTAAAGGCTTCACAGGTGGCTCTCTTGAGAAGATAGAGTTAGTTGTCTTGGGAAAAAAAGCTGCAGTGAATAAATCCTGTATATTCATCCAGAGATAAATAGGAAAAACAGAAGATCAGGAAAGGTGTCCATTCAAGCTGATGTATGGACTTTAGCGGAAGTTGTCCCTGCACATTGTTGCAACTAGGTGATATTTAAGGACAAACCATTCTATGGTTCTATGATCTATGATGAACAATAAGTAATCTGTGTGAATATATTGAAAAGACAAACTCCACCGGCAAACTCACACATATAAGGCACTACAAGAGTGCTTCCGCACATTTTTGAAGTTATACTTCATATAGAGGCAGCTGGGAATAGAGTTTCACAAAGTACAGGCCAAACAGAAAAGTTTCCTTTGTACATACAAGTTGCCTGGGACAGAGACAGTTTCTTCACTAATTCCTACGTTCTTCTGGGAAAACTGCTCTGCATTAGGATGCTGAAAAAAGTGCTGAAATACAGAGTGCAAGTTGAACAGTCATTAAAATAACCCACACCAAACATCAAATGTTACCCTGTGCTTCAGAAAAATAATAACCTGTCTCCCATGTGTTCTTGGGGATGCAACCTAGAAGAGTTGTGCAGGATCTAGTTAAGCTGTGAAGCTGGGTGTCCTGAGGCACACATTCTTTCTCTGCCTCTGTTTCTTTTTGCCTGAGGTCCAGTAATTATATCAATTATATCTGTATTTTGGGAAAACAGAGACAGACACCCATACAGACATATGACTGTTTTTAATTTCTTGTCACTGAGGAAGCAGGGCATAACTGGCTTTTAAAACTGACTGCCTGTACAAGGAAGAAAAGCAGCAGAAGAGCTGAATAACATTAATGCCAGTTTGCAGAGTGATAGAGGACTCTAGAAGGTGTGGGATGCTCCACTTTTCTCAGTGTCCTGTTTTTTCTGTATGGAAAAGATAGCTAATAGGTGACTAAACTTTTTTTCAATGCAGTTTTCAGAGTTGTCTTTCTATATGCAAGTAAGAGCAAAACTTCCTAGCTTTCCTGTTTCTATCCCCTTTGTCTTGATCCCTTTACCTTTGCTCAGTTCCCTCAGTCACATATGCTGTGGAAATCTTGTCTCCAGCTGGAGCTATGAGCTGTATGGAAACTTTTCAAAACTCTATGTTGATGAGAGCACAGGGGTCTCAGCTGAAAAACATTTTTTTTTAAAATACAGTTAAATGCAAGGTTATTTATCTAGGAATGGAAATTACAGGCCATATTTATATAAGATGAAGTCTTTGTTTTAACAAGCATGACTGAGATACAGGACTGAAGGATCAGAGTGGATAATCATAGCAAGATGAGATCTAAGGATAATGTAGTAGCAAGACAAGAGTCTATGAAGTCCTTGATTGCATAAACAAAGATCAATCAGGAGCAGAGGTGCTGTTAGCCCCATAAATAGTGAGACTATTTATGGCTTTTGTATTTAAACCAAGATTATCCAAAAATTCTGTTCTGCAGGGTATTTCGAGGCGTAGACATTGTTTTTAGCCCTACAAGTTAAAATTGTTTGATTTTTATTGTCTGAAAGCTAGAGAACATAAAATAAGTCAAGTGAGCCTGTGAGAGGTAATGGTACCACTCCCCTGAGCCATTGTGGATTTAAATTCAAGTATCTGGATTGAGTGTCCCCCCAGGTGACTTAGAGCCTGGGTACATGTTGCATTTGAGCCTCCTTTATGCTCCCAAGCCTCAACCACCTCCTCTCCCTTCCACCACAGACCTTCCATCCTGTGGGAGTGCCACAACAGGACCTATGTGTTCTTTGGGACAGTCCCTCAGAAGGACACCCAGGGTGTTGGTGCTTCCTACCAGGCCATGGTTCAGCCTTTGTGGCTGTCTGCTTTGCTCGGTTTGGGTCCAGGATTTTCATGACAGAAGTGGTGCCTGGAAGGGTCTTTTGTAACACACTGAACAACTGTTTACACAGTTTGGGTCCTCTGAGCTTCAGGGAGTTACAAAAATTGCATTAACTCCAACTGAAGACAATCAATGCAGAGCACTGGTGCTTTAGTGATTAGGTCAATCCCTTGGATTATGGGAGTTAAAGGTTTAAGATCCCTGCTTTCAACTGAGATCTCTTGAACATGTGCCAGACACATCCCTGGAAAATATTTTCATTGTCGGTCTAATTCTGAGGCAGTTCAGAAATCTCCTGTAAATCAATATGTTTCCATGGAAAGCTTTGGCTTTTGTTGAGAAAAGGGGTTTCAAATAAAACTGTATTTGCAATGATTTCTATTTCATATTTTAAAAAGCATATTGGCAAACTGAAGGGTGTAGAAAAAACCAACATGATACACTGGATTCCTGGAATGTCTTCATTACTGCGAAAACTCATGATATTTAGTCCTTTTAGTTTATCTGTAAAGGTAAATGATGCCTGTTCAAGGTAGATAAGTGCAAGTAAGAAGAGCAGATTTGCTAGGAGACAATATTTTAACCTTCTGAAGGCACAAGAAACTGCAAAAAAGCCCTCATGGTTGGGAGGTGAAGCTAATCAAATCAGAACAGAAATCAGTGAAAATGTTTAAGATAAGGAAAATCAATCACTGAAGCACCTTTCAGAGAAATGGATTATATCTGCCAGCAACTGCTGTTATTAAACTAGAATTCTTTTTAAACAGTCTCAAGATTGAGCAGAAAGTTTTTCTATATTTTAAGTTTCAATTCAAGTGAAATTTCTGAACTTGCTGTAGGAATCACTTCATGATATCCTGTGACCTGTCTTATGTAGAAGGTCAGAGTTGATTATCATCTTGGTCTTTCCTATATCAAGTTTTGCTTTAGGCTTTTTTTGTCTCCTAAGTTACTCTGAATGTCAATAATAAAAAAAATATTAGGTCAAACAAAATGATTTCTCACTAGACAGCAAGTCAATATCTATTTAAATGAAAAAATATTTGAGTTTTCATTACTTTCCTTGAATTTTCCACTTACTAGAATATAATTCAGGTGATTTTTCAAAAATATTGTTTTCTGTTTGACATTGTCATGAAAATATTTCAATTATTCATTCTAAAACTTTGCCTTTCTTCTTTCATGGCTATAATTTTTGAGAAACTTTAGAAAAATAGCTTTGCTTGACTCAAGTATGTGTTTTGCATTACAGGACTGAAATAGCCTTTACTTTGTCATCTGAGCTCAAATGACAGGATTTTGAGAAAAGAATCTGAACTCACTATCTGGTACCCCCTATTTAAGGACCCTGCAGTCCCTGGGATTACATGCCTGCTTTCCGCCTTGAAGATTTGCTGAGTAGAAATCTGAGTTCTTGGGGAAAAAAAAAAAAAAAAAAAAAAAAAAAAAAAAGATTCTTGTTGGCTTGTATGTGCACTAGCTACATGTAAGACCGAGCAGCAAATTGCTGTGATGAAAGCAGATAAATAGCTGATGGAGAGAAATTAGCATCAGACCACCTCACTGTTGAATAGGGTTATAAATTACAAGAGAACTCTAATGGTGAATCTCACCATAATCAGTGATCATTTCTGCACAGGAAATAGATTATCCTGCCCAATTTCACACTCTTTTCACTGGGATTATATAGGACAGTTTCAAAGGGTATGGAGAGAGATACCCATGCAGCCTTCTCCAGAGATGAAAGTTTATGAGATCATTTTGACCATAAATATACGATGATTTGTTTCTAAAATGTCCTCTTCTTTGTCCATCTAGTAAGGATGCCATAGATGAGGAAAGCTCCCAAGGATATGGAGAGATGGTGTAGCTAAAAACACAGAGATGGCATTCTGGAATGGCATCCCTCATGCTTTTTTACTGTATGGTGAATTTAACACTCTATAAAAAATACATTTCTTTAAAAAATTCTGTCATTTAGGGTAAAATGAGATGCTTGCAAACGGATTAAATTTCAAAGAAGGTTCAGTACATGCTTTGGATTATCTAGGTCTCTGCTTGAGTTGTTGTTTTATTTCTGAAATATATAATGCCATATAAAATATATCTCAGCTGGAAGAGTGTGGTAATCATCTAATCTCGTTGTTTGCAAAAATTTACATGGTGTATATTCAAAAGAGAAAAAAGATTCAGAATCCACCTCCCTTTGTTTTGGAATCCCATTTCAGATAGTCCTGAAGATGAGGGAGATTGCTTCCTACAAGGAAGTGAGTTTATGTTCAAATGCAGCCTCTTACACAATAAAGAGCATCACCATCAGCATATCCATGGGTCATAAAGCCTCTGCCCCTCAGCACAAAGTGAGGGGTTGCCACTAGCTCTTTTCCCCTAGGTGAAAGCTAAGGGGTGTGAGGAAACAGAAAGGGTGGTAGGGCTGGGAAGATTTGGGTGATATCAAGAGCTTAATTTTAATTCAAAAAATAGTTCTGAGTGATGAAACCTTAGCTGATTTGCCATCTTAGCTACCATGCCTGTTTCTGTGTGTAATTCTTATTAGCTTACTTTGTGTTTGTGGTCAGCTGTCAAATTAGGTTACAGAGTTGTGTATGAAACATCCCTCTTCTAGGGCTGGAGAGAAGAAAACCATTTGGACACTGATTTGAAGAGCCTAAAGCAGTGATCAGGTAGTGGAGCATCCTGGGTAACAGACTGGGATCCCCAGCTAGGAGATCTGTCTGTGAAACTCCTCCACAGGAACAATTTATCATTGCAGTTAATTTCCCTCTCATTAATCGGGAGGCAAGAGTCCTCTTCAGTGGCAGACACATTTGTAACTGTGATTGCATCATAAGGGATGTATTGCTTTCTCAGTGCACTGAAAGAAAGTATAACATTTCTCTAGGCTACTTTTGTAGTTATTCCATTGAGTTTGAATTTCTCCCATTATATGTCATGGATATGAATGGACCTTCTGGGAATTTTTTTATAACCAGAGCTTCATATCCATCCACCTCATTAATAAACTCAGCATTACATAAGGAGTCAGGCACTGCAATAACAGACCTTTTTGGTGAAATTCCCTTCAATGGCTGAACACTGAGAAGCTTTCTTTGTTAGGAGCTAGGTGCCTTGGAGACAAAGGTCAGAAAGCTGGCTTGCTGAGAAGAAGCTGCTTTTTTCTTAACTGGAGGCATTAAGGAAAAAAAAAAGCTTAATAAGATTGAACACTTTGCTTTACTTTGTATTCCTAGATGCTGCTTTGCCCCACTTGCTGCCTATTTCTCAGACTTGAAGCAATACTTTAGTGGCCAAGGAATGCCTTTGTAGCCCTAGAAAACCTTTGGTAAGATCCTTGTCTGTCATACCCAAGAAGATTCAAACATCCGTCTTCTATTTGAATCTGTAGGAACAATCGATCCAGGTAAAACTCTTCTGCTTATCTGGCTAAACAGAATGACCACCTACCCTTGAGGCTGGAGGACTTACACAAAAGGGAAAAAGTCATAGCTATTGCTCTGCCCATCTGATATCTAAGCATACACAGGTATCTGCTGCCCAGCTGAGTGTTCTAACACCAGATATCAAGTGGGTAAGGAGTCATTCTTTTGCTCCAGGCCAATTTTGTAATTCTTGAAAAAGGGAAAAAGTTCAGCCAGGAGGTGCCATGGCCTTGGGTGAGGACTGCTAAAGGTGAGCTATGCTGCTCTGTTGGCAGTGTGGGTTAGCAGCAGAGCCCATCTGGTAAATTTGCTCCAATAACTCATATTGCCACAGGCCAGACAATAGGGGAATATTTATGATTTTTTGAATCCCAGCAAAGCTCCCTGGTCAACATTCAGCAAGCAGAGGCAGCTCTAGCAATGCAGCTGCAAGTATTTAGGCACTAGGTATGTTTTACCAGCCCTCTACTTGAGATCCTCCTGTTACTGAACAGGGAACCTGCACTTGCATACTCATTCTTTCCTTGGCTACCATGTAAGGTCTTCTTAGCTCGATTAAGTAGAGTATTTTTCTCTGTCATTTTGTATAGCTGCTTCTCTGTCCTTGGAAAAAAGAGGATGGGTAAGTTTTGTCACCTTTCTGTATTATAGTTCTTACTGAAATGCTTGATATTTATTTGTTATGTCAGAAGTGTGGGCACAGGGAAAATGAGACCTGTTCAGCATTGCTAACTTTTGCTGAAGATGCTTAGTTTTTCCTCTTTCTGTGGACTAGTGACCTGAAGTCAATAATCTTTTCTTTCTGCTTTGCTCATTATAGTCTCAGTATGAGAAATATGATAGAGCCAGGATGAAAGTTGTTTTATACCACAGAACATAGATGGGACTACTTAAAATAACTTATTTATCCCTAAGAAAAGCAACCAGGAAAAGAAACCTTGTCTTGCTTTTTCCTGACCAGAAATGTTGTATCTCTCTAGCTTTTTTTCACACTTGTCTTATAATCAGATGAATTTGTTCTGTGTTTCAGTACCCTTTTCACATGCATCAGGAGTAAATTGTTAAATTAAGCAGTGAAAATGGCATACTGTGCCTTTTCTCATATTTCTCTTGGGAGGCGTGCAACATTTTGGGGCTTTCTGGCCAGCAAACAGGATTTCCTGGAAGATAGCTTCAGGTCATTTTATTTTGTGCTTTGTTCTCCACACTCCTTTCAAGGCTGTTCTAGTTTTCTCTCTCGCTCTTGAAGACCACATTGCAGTCAATCCAGGTTGATAAACAAGAAGGGACATGGGGAGTGGATGGCTCTGCACCAGCCATTGCCTGTGAGGGGCTCTGTGATCCTGGTGAAAACTTCTGATGAAGACAGAGAAACATCTGACATCTAATTGCTTTGTGTGGGTGTTTGCAGTGAAACATCCTGAGAGTCTAATAACTTCTGCAATTGATGGCACTTCTTAGAGCCCTTCTTCCTATTGAATTGATTCTAGGCTGGTGCTTACTAAGAAAAATACTGTTTGTGGGTGCTTGAGTTGCTTATTATCCATTAATAACCAAGTGGGTGGACAAATGTATTGTTCTGATCAATACGCAGATCTGTGCTCCTGAATCAGGGGTGATGGGAATTTGTCACCCAGGTTGTACAGAGAGAGAAGAGCTTCTTTCTTGCCTTACAAAGGTTCCTCTTACCCTTGCTTTGATGGCATAAACCATTACAGGGATTTCATTGGCTTCCAGGAGTCTGGAGAGGTCTGTCTGCACCAGGCCTGGAGTGTAGGCTCTGTGTCAGTACTGTGCCACCTTGGCCTCCCAGCTGAGGAACAGAATAAAAATGGGACAGCAAACATTCATGCTCTAGACTGGGAAGAAGTACTGCTTTTCAGTGTTCTCCTGAGGTTTCAAAATACCAGATTTTATTTATTTATTTATTTATTTATTTATTTTCTGTTTGGTCAAACCACATTCATTGCACAATTACGCTGAATAGAAATTTTACTATAAATATTGAAATAAATATTTGTTCTGAAGAGACAGTAGTTATTTATACTTCAGCTTCTGTGCCTACTTTTGTATAGTGTTCAGCACACCCACATGCTGGTCTTCAGCTTTTTCAGTGAGACCTAAAAATATTTTCAGTTATACATACATCTTTATGCATGCATACAAAGAAGATGTGGAAATAGTAAATATCAGAGATATTGAAATATAATTTTCCAGTTTATTGAAAACTAGGAAATTATTACTTTATTTGGTTTGGTTTGGTTTCGGTTTGTTTCTGAAACTTCCTATGAAATGAGAAATCCTGAAAAAAAATTGTTTTCAAAAGAGTATACTATATGGTGCATGGCTTCTACTGACACTATGTAGACAGCATGTAGAAATGTATACAAAAACCCAATAAATAAATTATGAAATTGTCTTAAATGAAATTTTCATTTTTACTGAATTTTTAAGTCCTGGCTTTGAATTGCTTTTCTGATACTTATGTCACTATGGTTATGACACTGCCAAAAAACCCCAACAACAAATGGGTTCTACTCTAAAGTAATTTCATGACAAATATATGACTCAAATTTATTCACAAATTGTTACTGGGCTCATTTATCTGAGTTGAAGGTTAGTTTTGAATTTTTCTCAGATGAGCTGCTGACTTGATGAAAATCAGCAGAAACTGAACATAAAAATCATAGCACTTCCTACCAAAGTTCTACATTTTCATCTAAGTTCTTCCTTTAAGTGCTTTGCTTTGGGACAGCAGTAACCACCACCATTTTGTGAACACATTTTGATCACTTCTGGCCACTGAGAAGTTAGACATGATTTTAACCTAGAGATGAGAGGTACTTAATTTTATTAGAAGGTAAACAGATTAGAATTAGAAGATTAAGTAGAAGATAATCTGGGCCCTCAGGGAATTAGTGTTTCACGATTAGGCCAATAACCTAATGGAAAATGGAGGAGATAAGTTTGAGCAGTAGGCAAAAAGTAATACAGCAGCAGATAGGCTGTGCTACTGAAATGACTTTAAACCAGAATCTCAGGGCTTCTCCTGGCAAATGAAAAACCAACGGTGGATCTTTTTAAAAATTCAGTATCTTTATCGCTTATCTGTCACAGTTGCAACCTAAGTGTCTGGCATAACAGCAAGAGCAATGTTTTGCATGGAATTGAATCTGAATCCTATTTTTCATCCCTTCTGCACAAAATTCAAAGTAGGAAAGACAGGGGAGGATAGAAATGGAAAAAATGCATGGAAACTACTGCCTGTCCCTTCCTTGCCCTTTGAGGTTTTGTCACATTAGGCCTTTGCAATCAGATTAGCAGCTTCTTTTGCAAGGCTCCTCTCATTTCAAGTTAGTATTCATATGTGGTAATGTTATTGCAAAGTGACTTTCCTAGCTGCCTCGATAAGATGCATGCTAATAGGGAGTGATGGAGAGGAGCTGACGTGATGGGGATGTCAGACAAAGTTAGCAAAGCAGAGCTGCTCTGCTCTTTCCAGCTTGTGTTGCACCAAGCTGAAGCTGTTTGTCATATTTCTTCGTTCAGTTCATGTGAAGAGCCTTTTTTTGGAGGATAAGAAGGGCAGCTCCGTGCCAGCCATGACCAGTACAATCAGAGCAGAGGAAGAAGACTTGTCTCTGTGCTCATGGGAAGCTTATCTCAAAGGTGTCTCTGATGCATTCATGGGCATGCAAAAGTGGACATCACTGGCTGTAGCTGTTGTAAGAACCAAAGGTTCTCTCAGGGGGATGTAGACTAAAGGCACTTCTGGATACAGAGAAAAAGGCTGAAAACCAATTAATTTTGTTGTCTTCCTCCATTCAATTTTCAGTTTTGCGTAATGGTTTTCTCTCCTCCTATCTCTACTTTTTACATCCTCCCTTACACAACCCATGTCAACAAAAGTAGGTTGTAACTCCGAGCGTGAGCACTACCTACCAATTATTCACAAAGCAGTATTTTTTTTCCCAATATAATGCCGATTACTATAATTATTGTTACAGCTACCTCTATAAAATCTAACAAAGACTGAAAACCTGGGACGGTTCACACCTTTCATGGGAAAAACCTCACTTAACTCTAGCCCTTGAAAAGGTCTGTAGCTTCTTGAAAAGAAGCTCTACTAAACTAGTCTCCGTGGCTCTCCCTTTCATCAATGTAGGCAGAAACAACTGTATCCAAAGAGATCTTTGAACAACTTAAACAAGGATCCTGTTCTAGCAAAAGCTACGTTTCTACATTGCCTCTAGGAGGGTGCCCTGTTTCTGAAAGATGAAGTGTGACATGCCTCATCTTCATTTCTTGCTGTGGCTTCATATTTCTTTAAAAACACCATTGATTTAAACTTTTCAACCTTTTCCACTCTTAACTGTGTTTTCCCAAGGATTATAATACACTTAGCATTTATATTTTAAAATATCTTTTCCTCCCTTTTATAAATAGTTTGCATTTATACTACTTGCAAGGTCCAAAGTATTAGAGTAGAGCTTTTACAAGTGTTAATAAAAAACTAATCATGCTGCTTGTCTGCTCTTGCAGTATGACATATGACATAAGCATGCCTAGAACAAAGAATGTGATAAGTTCTGTTCTTTATTAAGTGCTGTGCAAGTCTGCTTATACTAGTTTTAGTATAGTGCATCTCTTTGATGTCACCTGCTCAAGGCTGGGTGTAAGTCAAACAGCCTTTACCTGCCCTGTGCAAATTTACAATGAGGTGTTTGAGTAGCAACACTTAGCTGGCTTTTTCACCAAGATCTCTTTGTAGCTCTTTTATGTGCAGTTTCTCCAGAGGCTGACTAAGCAGGGCCCATTACAGTGCACACCTTGACATGTAGACCTCCACAACACCCCATCCTTAGCCACCTGAAGCCCCATCAGACAAGCTAGGATTGTGTGAAACAAAGGTTTGGAGGGGACTTTAGGTCAATGGGGAGACATATCTGTTGCAAGTAAATGCCTGAGAACTATTTTCATAAGCAAAAGGCTCCCAGGCCACTTTGTACAGGCACTGCTGTACATCCAGTGATGGCAGATCAGGGCTCTTGTGTTAGCTGTTAAGTGAAACTGGTAATGTGCAGTTGAACGAGAGAGAATTTTTCCTCTACCCTCTAAAACATTTATGGATAGTTAATCTTTGAAGAGTTTTAATCTCTCTTTCTTTCTACACAGTTAATCCAATATCAATTTTTTAAAAAGTCTTTCTATTTCTCATATGATTTTTTTTTTGTATTTAAGCTTTCTAAATGAAAGGTATTTGAACAAAAACCACCAAAAAAACCCCCCAACAAAACAAACAACTCTTTTTTAAAAGTGTTATGGTAGTCTCTTAAGACAAGTTTGATTTTTACCAAGAACATTTTAAAAAGAGGCAATTCATTGAAATTGACCCCTTCCCCTGAAAAAAAAAAAAAAACTAAAACAAAAAACCATTAAAAATTCAGCTTTTTAGAATGGAAAATCTTTCACTGGAAACTTACAAACCAACTCTATTATGTTATAATTGTCTATATTATGCCATCAAGCATAAGATATTTCCCTTCCTCATGTGACATATGTTTGGGTTTTCTTTTTCCATACATATAATGGACAGTATATCAGTTAAAACCATTGAAAACTTTTGGGGATCTTTATTTTTCATTTTAGCAAGACAGCATGACAAAATCTGAGATGTGATGTCCATAACTGAAATGTCTCATTTACACTTTCTAGAAAGCACCTACTATTTTAATAATTAAGGCTCTATTAACTGAATTCTGCTCTCATTCTTATCTGTTGGCTACTGGCAGGAAAGTTGAACCGTAATCTCCAGTTTTAACACATTATAAGAAGCAGCTTAGCCCTTACCCAAAATGAGAGTCTGGATAGATGTCCCAGCAGTATTGTAATTTGTGCCAAAGAATATGACTTTTGCAGTGGGATGTTCTTGCTCCTTTGGGCTACTGGCACTTCTTAGCCTTCCTATTGGCAAGGGGAGCTGATCTGTATCTTCTGTGCTGGAGGGATGTAACTGCTTTGACATGCTCCCTATTCTTTTTTAGGCTGGAGTTTTAGCAGGAGGAATTTTATGATGCCACAGAGCCATTGTGCCCGAACTACCAGAAAATAATTCGGTGCAGCTGTCAACAGTAATATTTCCATTTGGTAATATTGCTCCTGTGCCATATGGATCCAATCACCTCTGCTCAGCCCTGGTCCTGATTGTTTTTCAACTGCAGGAAAAATCATAGTAGGGATTATGGTGGGAGTCAAGGAAAGCCTGTGGACTCTAAACATAAATTAATTAACTCAAGAACTATTTGAGGCTCCTTTCCCCCTTCCCTCCTACATTGGTTCACATTTTTAAGCCTAAGACTTTGCTTTCATAGTGATTTATTCAGCACCTTTAGTTAGCTGTTAATGAGAGAAAGAAACCTGAAAAGCTAGCTGAGACACTTCAGAGGCAGGAGAGGACAAAAGGGGAGGGAAGAAGGAGTAAAGGAGGGAAAGAGGGAAGAAGGGATAGGATGAAGCAATGGTTGAGGGAAAAAGGAAAGGGGTATTTTTGTCTCTCCATTTATTTAATATCACTCTTGCTGGTTTTATTATTCTCTCTGGTTCTCTGTATTGGTAGAAACAAAATTAGCAAGCTCCACTGAGAAGAAGGTGGCAAAGTTAATTTCCTAGTGCTGCCAAGTAGATTCCCATGTCTAGACTGTGTATACAATGGTTGGCAAAAGGCCACAAACAGAGTTAATGGATTTACAAAATAGCAGCATTTTTCTATATTGATTTTCTCAGGGTGTTTCCAGAACTCAGGGAGAACTACGTGGTTACACTTTAAAAGTTTTTCTGCTAAGAAAAGCCCTCAGAGGGGAGCACTTAATAAAGACACTTCTGGTCTGGGAATCTTTGTCTAAAGATGACTGTTCAGAGGGGAGAGAATGAATATTATTAGTAATTATATTAATTGTAAATATTACTTGAGTGACATGGTTATATTCTTCTAAAGAAAAAGGTAACCTTGTTCACAGTGCAGTGGTGAAACTATCACTGAGTGAATAACATAGGCAAAGACATAAGCATTTTGGCACCAGCCATGTACCTTTTCCCCTCTGTGTGATAAACTCTGTCAACATTTTCAAAATATGTGTGGTCAGTTAAATAAGCCTAAACCTCCTCTGAGAAGACAAGCAAAGTTTAGCTTCAGCACTCCGAATTTACAGGTACCCTTATTGCAGGCTTTCTGTAATGTTAAGTGAAGTCAAATACATGTAGGAATAAAAAAAAAAATGCACACTGGAAAAAGATTTTTTGGACTCTGCTTTCCAAAACATATAGAGTTGGGGATTAAGTCTTGGCTTGCCATGCTATGTTTCAAATAGGATTGGCAGCTCCTCCTCTTTGGAAGTTAACTTTCATATTTGCAGAATCCTCTCCCATCTGTTAAAACTCTCAGCATTGGCATCTTGAGGCCCCCCTGAAGCCATATGTTGGCAATTTAAGGATGGTATAGTGTGTGTGAAAGAGAATTATTTGGATATAGTGGTACACTGACAACTTGAGTAATGCATATGGGCTGTGATGTGGCAGTGAGCATGGTGGGGTCTGAAACTGGTAAACTGCTTTTTGAAGGGAAGAGATAAATCAGAAATAAGTAGCCTTTGTCTTAGGAATACAGACTTTTGGTACCTTTTGGTGTCTATTGTGATCTTGATAAGTGCCTTTTGACAGTTAAAAGAGATTACGTGCAAAAGAGATTTATTAGTATTTTCCCACCTTACAGCCTATGTGTAGAGTATATATTTTGCTGAGTGCAAGGGAATTAAATACAGGGAAAGCAAAAAAATATAGTAAAAAAAATAAATTTATCTGATTGTTTTGAGAAATAGGTGGAAGAAAAGGTGACTTTTCTGGCTTTCATTGTGGAAGGCTTATGGACAGCAAGGTGGTGAAATGACTGAGGGTGGGCTTGGACTGAAGAAACAACAGAGCAAATGTTAGTGCTGGGAAGTCGTAGACATAGAGGACAAAGATAGGTGCAAAGTCCTGAAGAGGTGGAAGCAGCGAAAATCCTCAAATATTAACAAAGGAAGTATTCAGGAAGAAGTCTATATAGAGTACCTTGTTAAAACTACTTTTTTCCATTCTGGAGCAGCTGGGCTGAAGCATCCTGATCCTGACAGAGTTGATACCTCCACTATGCCCAAGAGATCCAGTCTTCAATCACTTGTCAAATTGCTATACATGAAAAGCCAGATCTACATGGGCAAAGGTGCAAACATGGTCCCCAGTCACTGTGGTGCTCCCCAGTCACAAGGATGGTCAACCCTTTGCTGGCTATACAGGCTGTTTTCTATTGCTCCTCCCAGATGCTTTATAGACATCTCGTGCAGCTTGATTTGCCTACACAAGGCAAAAGGAGCTCAAAATACATTTGGTTGTCAGTGGTGTCATCTCCCACCATAGTCAACTAACTAAAAATTTCTTTTGCTTTGATACAACAGGATAGCTACAGAAGAGTCTTACATACTCCTTGTTAAAATTCAGATGACAAAAATATATGGAGGAATGTCTTACTGGAGGCCCTTGTCAGACTATCAAAGGGTCCTTATATCTAAAAAAGAAATAATCTGAAGGAAGCAGAGTCACTGGAGGAGGTGAATAAAGGGAGGCACTGAAATGCAGACAAGACAAGGATGAGTAAAATGGTACTCCAAACCTCTCTTGAACTTCATACTTGCCAAGAAGTCTGGGCAAAATAATTTTTCTCATCTTTACTACAGTCTCACAGCCCTGTGGCTACTGTATAGAAATTATCCACTCTGCTTACTATCCTGGTTTCATATTTCACAGGTAGTTCACTCAGTAAAAAGAAAAATAAGCAGAAATACCACATACAAAACCATTTTTATTATTGTTATAATTTGCTGTTTAATGCAATGCTTTAACTAGGAATACTACTCAGCAGAAGTTCATACACATATATTACATGTAATTTTAGTTGTGTCTTCAAGATATTTGAAAGACTCATTATGTCAGTCCTTTATAGATTGCTTTGGTGAAACGCCTTCCTTCATCCCACATAACATATTTTAAAGTTGCTGAATAACACAGACATTTTTCTTCCAAATGGAGCACAAAATTACATCCAAATTCCCAGCTGACATGACTTTATCAAATTTTCCTTTCACTGTATGAATGTTGTGTATAATATGTATATACCTATACAGCATATATAAATATATATCTATAATGTATATATAATAAAGTGGGTCAGCTTTACACAGCTAACCATAAATTTGTGCTTATCATATTTATAGGAGATCAAATGAATAGCATCAAGAATTTGACCATTTGACTTATAAGATCCTCAGTTCCCACTTTTACCACATGATTTTGATATCACATACATGCATCCCCTTCTTCATTACAGCAGTAATTTCTTGTTTTGAAGAAAAGAATGCAGTTGATTTTTATATAAATGAGGAACAGTTTTTCCATACCATTAAGTTAAAAAAGTTTCAAGAAGAGATGAGGTTCTTCCTCATACATCGAGCCTGAAGAGTAATTGCACATTCATTGTAGATATATTTACAGTATAACTTTATCCGGATAATATTACACATGATGTATAATTTTTTTACACAGTCATGATATGGTGTTGGTCATGTTAAAACACACTATCTAAAGATATTTACAAACTACTAGTCTCTAACTTACCAACCACCTCTGCAAAGTGGCACCAGAATTAAGGTATAAGATATAAGAAAGTCTGTTTATTGGCAACTGTGGCAATCTCACCAATGTTTTTATTATTATTACTGCCACTACTAACATGATGTGCTTCAGAGAAGGGCTGTCTTTGGGGTAGAGGTGTAGAGACAGAGCCTCTGGCGGGGGCAGAAATCTCCCCCACTCCCCACAGCCTACACGAGCTGGGGGAGCAGAAAAGCAAGCCAGCCATGATTTGTCTGTGCCTTTCAAGGTAGAGCATGCCAAGTTGTTCCCCTGTGCTTCCTTCAGTGCTGTCAGGTGAGTCAGTACAAACATTAAACACTCAGAAAAACCCTCCCTTCCAAAGGCCACTGTTACATGGACTATGATCATACTGCCTCACATGCCACTTACAGCTGCTTCTCCAACAGAGTCATCTCAAAGATGAGGGCACCTCAAAGAAAACAGGTTCTGTTTGCTTCTCGACCAGTATATATATATATATATAAAAAAATTTTCAAAACCAAACCAAAATCTAACCAAACAAAAAAATAACCCAACAACCATAAAAAGATAAAAAAGAGTAATCACCTAGTGTCACTTCTAAAGTTATGCAGAGCTTTGGATAATGAAACGACACCACAATTTTTAAACTTTATTTAGTTAATACCAGAATGAAACATGTAGAACAAGTCTACCCAGTATCCTTAAACATAAGGTCTGGGAGGACTGATGGCTTCCGTAACTCACTGTTTCCAAAACATAGCTAAAAAGGCCATACCAAAAGGAGTGAAATAAATATTTAGGAGAAATAATGACATTGGTTGTGGTAAATAACTCATGTCCAAGTGAGCCTTGCTATAATTAAATTTGCAGGCTGCAAGAAACAAAAAATTGCCCATCTCCTCCTTCCTCTGTCCCAGTGGGGATGGCCAGGAGCAGCCAGGCCACCCCAAGGGTTCCCTTACCAGTGTGTGGGTAGTTCTCACCACAGCCACACTCACTAAAGTTGTCTCCTCTTGTTAATTTGTGTTCCTTCACCACAAAAATACAAAAATATAAAACAGAGTGCTGATAGATACAGCTTTTGCCTCCTTCATGCTTTCTGGATGGTAAAAAACTGATTTCCAGGGCCCATTTGAGCACCACCATCCTCATGAGCATAAGCTAAGGTAAAAAGAAAGAAAAAGGAATCTAATATATATAGATATATTGGTTGCCTTTGGACTACTGAATAAATTTCTAGTAAATCAAATGAAAATCTCAAACAAAAAGAAGTCTGACAAAGTTTTCTCACGTTCTGTCCATACTAAAAAACAGATTTCTCAACAATATTATTTTTTTTAAATCACAGATGTTTTTAATACTCAGAAAAGTTTCCAGTTAGACTGGCATATCTTCAGGCTGTCATTCTCTCCTTGGAAAATGAAGGTAGGGCTGGCCTGTGACAGTACAAGTTACTCCCCAGGAGTCACCAATGTGACAGATCTTGCTGCAGCAGGATTTCTGTCAAGGGTTGGTTGGGCTTTTTCAGTTGTAGCCTGTTTCTGGAAATAATTAAGAGGAAGAAAAGGAAAAGGCAAGAAGTGCTAGCTGAAGCTTTTTGTTGTTTAGTGTGTTTTTTTCCTTCTCATGAGTCACCTGCACAGTTTGCTCAATTTCTCTGCCAAACAGAAGTGCTTAGTGCAGCACATGATGTTTGATGTTGGTGTGCCACTGGAATCCTCTGGCTGGCCAAACCCAAGGTGAAGATGTGGCAGCACCGTCAGCAGGGCCACTTGGAGCCTTGGGATGACAGTCAGGGAAGCTGGAGGAGGTACCCAAGGAGAGCTGCTCTTCAAGACCGACATCTAGATCTCGCCGAACTACTACTCAGGAGGGAAGTGAAACCTGGTGAATGTGGTTTGGGACAAAAAAGGAAAGACATGAAAGCTCAAAAGATGTTCAAAAGAAAAAAAATATTTTGTGGCTCTGAAAGATTATCCCACTTTTTGTCTTACTGAGACACAACCAGCTGAAGACCAAAGAAGTTCCCAGTATCTTAGGGAAGGCTTTGCCTCCTCTCTGCCTTCAGGAGGGGGTCGACAGTGGCATGAAGAAGTAGTGGCACTGCACTTCCCACCAGCTGCCAATGAGCACAACACAGATAAAATCCCATGCCATATATTGAATGTTACATTCCATGGATTATTTTCAATATATAGAAACCATATTGGGGTAAGTTTCTGTGTGCCTCTACATACACATGTAGGTATGTTACCTTATGTCACCTATTTTGACATCTGAATGATGATATACAATAGAAATACTTTTTAATTGGATAAGTACAAGATGAAAACACACAGGACTGAGTGTCCTGCAAGCCTTTTAAATATATTATAACACAAACATCTTGTGCTTTAGGATCGAAAGTTGGGGCGGTGCTAGGGAAAAAGTGCCAGAAAACTTAAAGCTGAGGTTTGGTTTTTGTTTGTTTGTTTTTTTTTTTTTCCTTTTATTTTGTTTCATGAGTGCTGCCCCAAAAATATTTTTGGTTTTTGTTTGTTTGTTTTTTCTGCATGGTATAGTGTCATCACACATGATGAAAAAGTATAAATTTAACCTATACTTTGTACTTCTTAACCTGCAGAGGTGTACTTATTTGCTAAGGGAGTTCAAGTGACAGCTTCAAAGGTCACAATAAAGAATTTTCACACTTTCTGGAAAACTGGATTCAAAAGAATAATTAAATAAGAATACACAAACCATTATTTCCCCGTTTGAAACCTGTACTATTGGTACCCACAGCACCTGCTGAAAGAAAGAAGCAGGTGCATTTCTTTTATGACATTTTTGTAAAGAAGTAAGATTTAGAAAATGAGCAGATTTCATTTTATCTTTGTTTTTTATCTGAATTTTATTAACACTGTAAGAGAAAGAGTGATCTAGAAATGACCATGTAGGTCTTTCCTTTAGCCTGCAAAGATAAGTCTGGTGAATGTAGCTTTGAAAGACAAGCTGCAATCAGTTTTGTAAGACTTATCATTGACTTATTCTTCCATACAAGCAGGAAGATAAAAATAGTGATAGTAAATATGACTCAAGGCAAGTGAGGTTGCAAAATTAGATCCTCAGCTGCATGGAGACACAGCTATATTAGGATGAAACCACTAGGGGTATAAAATCAATGAATGCATATTAAGGAACATTAATCCTGAGTCTAATGTGGCCCTAATTTACTGCAGTTTAATCCTCTTCATTTACACTTTCTGCTAGGAACTCGTACTTTGAAACATGAAAATTGTCATATTGCCAAAGTGCTTTGACACTGTGTTCCAATAAGCTTGTCAAATGTAAAACTTAAGTCTGCAAGATTAATTTCCCTGTAATCTTGAAGGCTGCTGTTTTGAAGTGCATATTGGAAGCCTCTAATGTGGTAGCACAAAATAATAGAATGATTTGTGTCCTATTTGGTCATCGGCTTTCACTCCTGAAGGCAGTGTCTCAGGACTGTCTGTCTGTGCAGAGAGCTGTTTTTCTGGGTAACAAAATCTTCAGGTGCACCTTCACTACTGCTTGGAAGTTACAGCTACTAAGAAGAAGGTAACCAGAATATTCATGTCACAGCCAACAGCTGTTTTCAGCAATCTGATACCCTTTATCCTGCCCACACAGTGCTCAGGTGTGCTACAGTAAATATCAAATACCGAAATAGTAAATTCTTTTCCTGGCAGAAAAAATCAGAATTTGAGCTGGTGGGGAGTAACACATAATATCCAGACTTGACCCCTGCTAGTCCTCCATCTAGACAGTATCTGTTTTTGTGTAATCACTGTTTTCCATAGTGTTATATCTCAGTTTACTGTCAAAATATTGCTCCTAGATGGCACAAATGGCAACGTAGCCAAAGCCTTTCCCACAAAGTAAACATCTTGTCCAAGATACACTCAAGAAGGACCTCAGTTTAACACTAGGCAGAGCTTGATCCTCACGGGCACATCAATCCATCTTATTCTTTTCCTTAGTAAATGACTGTGAATCATCTTTTGATGTCCAGATTATGGTCATATAATATTAAGCAGTAATTCTGTGGAGGCTCAGCATACCTCTTCATCTGTACATCCAACTTTAAAAGGATGTAACCTCAACTTTTCAAGTAATAACCTTGTTTCTATTCTTCAACTGAGACCCTCTGTTTGGCGATCATACTGGCTGACTGGATGAAACCTTTGAATTTGGAACTTATCTTGATATTCAGTCTTAATGCCTTGGACAAGTGAAGTACAAAAAGGAAGAAAAAGTTGATGGAGATAAACCACAAATCCACAGGTGTACATTCTATGACAAACAATGTGAACAAAATTGTTTGAAAAGCTTTGGTTTACACAGATGCTGAAATACTCTCAGGATGCAGCAATCTGGAATAGACCACCGTTTTTTCGTCTTGATGTGATGAAGGAATCACGGAACAAAACCTCCTAAAAGGGCACAAGTGGCAGACCTTGAATGATACACAGGTTAGGCAATGGTTACATGCTGAGCATATAAGTACACTTTCAGAACATGATGCAGTTTTAGAAATGATAGTGTCATAAACAACATAGAATCACTTTCATTATGATTTTCCAAACATTAAGGTTCTTACATGACAATGACAATAAAACTTTAGACAGCTGTGAGCTTTAGAACTTTCTACCATGATACATTCAGATTATGTAAAATCTTCCAAAGTCCTTTGACTCTTCCACAGTAATTGTTAAAATTTCCTTCTTTTTTTCCTCTAGGTGAAAACATATTAAACAGACACAGAAAAAAACAAACCAAAACCAAAACAAAACAATTAGGGAGAGCAGGGGGGAAAGAACAAGTATTTTCACAGAATGACAAAAATCATAGGCTCTAAAGCCCTTCTGCAGAGTAGTCTCAGAAAGCAAGGAACTGTGCCTCCAGTACCTGTACTTGAATAAACCCTCAAACATTGCCATGTTCTTAAGATTTATTTTCAATAATTAAAAAAATGTTTGTAAGTGTAGTTCTCAAGGGTAGAGCTGATGCCCTGTATCAGTATTTCTACTAACATCTTGGATTGCACATTCCATAGAAGAGCATAAAGTGCTATGGCATTTATATTTTTTAATTAATTTTGGAACTTCTTCACCCTTCTCATTATTATTTTAATTATGATTTTTACCTTGTAGCTCCTATATTCTTGTAATTACACATAAGAAGGTGCTTAAAGGTCTTCTTAAAAGTGGCATTGCAGAGCGCGTAACAAGCAGGGTTGATAGTGCTGTTGATATAACAGAGCCAGTAACCTATGGTCCATACAGTCCCAGGGATGCAGGATGTGCAGAAGCTGTTGATGAGCACCATCACGTTGTATGGGGTCCAGGTGATGATGAAGGCTAGCAGGATGGCCAAAATAGTCCTTGTCACTTTTTTCTCTCTAGAAGGAGGTGGTTTCTTTTTGGCTGGCTGCTTGGTCATCTTGACAATTTTCCGGGCTACGCTATTCTGTTTCTCTTCTCCGTTGGTGCCTACAATCTCCACGGTAGTGTTGGTGGGGGCACAGGGGTCGCCCTTTTGGGACTTGGTGACTATCCTGATGCATGTCAGCTTGGAGTTTTCCACTTTGAGATTGTCTTGGGAAGCAGAAGCTTGGCTGGCATCTTTGGCAGCTTCATCCTCTTTGATGTTGGAAGCAACGACACTTACAGAGGTGGAGTCATTGGAGCTCTCCTTTTCCTCCCCCTGAACACAATTCTCTGTCACAGTCTCTTCAGTGGTTTTTCCATTCTGAATTTTGCTGTGCTCCAATCCATCCCCACTGCTTGGGATGTTGTTGTTGTTTGGTTTCACTATTTTACCTTGGACGAGGCTGGGGGAAACTGTATCTTGGTTTTGGGCAGTCTCCTTTTTCCCTTTCTTTATCCGACTCCTACTGGCTCGAGAGATTTCCCAGTAAAGGACAGTCATGATGACAACAGGCAAATAGAAGGCTGCGATGGCAGTGCCAAAAGTGACAGCAGGATTGGAAAAAAACTGGATGTAGCAATCCCCATCTGGGACAGTCCTTCCTCCCACAATGAACTGCCAGAAGAGAATTGCAGGGGCCCACAGGATGAAGGACAGCACCCACGCAGCCGCGATCATCATGCCTGCCATCTTAGTGGTCCGCTTTACAGGATAGGTCAGAGGCTTGGTGACACAAAAGTATCTGTCAAAGCTGATAATGAGGAGGTTCATTACAGAGGCGTTGCTGACTACATAGTCAAGAGCCAGCCAGAGGTCACACACCACAGGTCCTAAGGGCCAATAGCCTATCACAGTGTAGAGGGTATATAGGTTCATTGAGAAGATGCCGATGATCAAGTCAGCGCAGGCCAAGCTGAAGAGGAAATAGTTGTTGACAGTCTGGAGATGCCTGTTGACTTTGATTGACACCATAACCAGGATGTTCCCAATTATAGTGACTAGACTGAGAGACCCTGCTACCAGGACGATGAAGACCACCTCAACAGTTTTATAGGGGCTCTCCAAAGCCATTGCATTTTTACTGGAAGAATTTATGTACGTTGAGTTATTCATTTCTGTCCTGCTAACAAGATACCCAACTGTCAGTTAAACCTGCAGAAGAAAGAAAACAAAACATACCATCATGAAATTAGTCCCTTTGCCTTCAGGAAATAGATCCCAGAAAAACTACCTGGAAAGAATTTAAAGGTAGAAGATGTGTTCAGAAGGACCAGTCAGCTTTGGCTAAAGAAAAGACCTTACAACATATAATATCCTGTTATGAATAACCTCTCCCTATATGTGACAAAAACACAGCATTTGAATCCAGATCTAGATCTTTAAGTTCTCAGATCAATTTTTCTTCCTGTCTTGTTACGGAACTGTTACTGACTTCAAACTTTTGGAATCTGATCTGCATATTTTGTTCTTTCCTACCAACAAAACAGTTCCTTTTGCTCGTTTCAAAATCTATTAAAAATTTAAAAATCCAGTCCTGAGGTTATCCCATTTGTATTAACATGAGGTGAAGATATGATTTACAAGGAGCCAGATTATATGAAGGTGACTTTTGCTTCCACCTTTCCTCCATGTTCCACCTGGGAATACTTCTGTGAGGTTTATGGAACAAGTTTATGTCATGTATCCCTATAATTTTCTTATCTTGCAGTTACATTTTTTCGCACAGATTTTGCAACATTTGCACAGATTTGGACACTGCCTCAGACTCAGGTTATCAGACTTCCAATAAACAAAAAAAGATAATTATGTTTAAGTCCATAGAATCACTAAAATCACCTTAACTGAACTTCTGTTGATTTTCAGTTAGATGTGTATAATTTTTATTTTTGTTTTTCCCATTTCATGAAGATTAAAGTTATTTTTTACATCCATTTGACTATGTGAACCTGGAAAAAAAGGTGTTGTTTGGTTGGTGTTTTTTGACAAGATGTTAAAAAACCATCTTGATGCTTTCTTGCTTTCACTTTTTTTTTTTTTTCAAACTAGAATATTTTTATTCTGCATCACACACAGTTATGACAAAAGGTATGAAATGGATAGCAAGATAATGATAAAGAGAAAACCAGATAAAAATCAATTGTTTATACACAGCAACTCTTTCTGTACTCTGTATAGCCCACTGGCAGTACTCAATAAATAATAATTAAACTACTAGAAATATACATTTGATAGAAGCCCAAAAAACCAGCACATACTTTTGACTTCAGGACATGTACTATCCTTTTGTGCATTCCCTGGAAGTCAATTGAATGTACTGGAACTGTAGAGCCAGTCTCTGAGCCCCAGTAGTTATGAGCTGTGCTCAAGGGAGTATTGAAACAGGAGGGACAGATGTGACACAGACATTAGGCTGTTTCTAATTGGAATATTCTTTTTTCCCCAACCATAAGGCATCACTTCTTTAAGACAGAGTTTCTAAAAGTGGGGGTGGAATCAAAGGAAGACAAAATTCTGTTAAGTTTGGCTTCTCTATACATCAGGGACCAAGGAACCCTCCCCTGGCCCCTGTGACTAACCTGCTGATACACAGACATATACAATCCATGTCACCTAAATGAAGCATTTTCCTTGTCGTTTCAGCACTGCATACTTTCTTTCAGATGCAAAAGAAAGATGATGATGCAAAATGTCAGCACAACAGCAGCAAGCCTTCTGACCTCTAAAAAAATAAGCAAGTCTGTCTCTGTGGAAAAGTTGAAATGCTCTACCAGGGTGAAGGTTTTCCCTCTGAGACAACCTTTGTAATGTTGTAATCTATATTTAAAGGAATACAGTTGGCAGAAAGTGAGGATTATGAATTTGCCTTTGCTTTTAAAAACAGATCAGATTTGTTTGCCAATTCCATGGCGAAGTGAACACATGGATAAATAGAGGAACATAAGGCTAGACTGACTTTTTTTTCCTACTATCTGTTCACAGACAGAGCCCCAAAATCCTTAGAATCGAGTTCAAGAATAAAAAAATGTGAGGAAGAACTCTTTAATTAAATCTTTTCTTTATACAGAAAGACTAGAATATAATGGAATTTATGCTATGTGTAAAAAATAGACAGAAGAATAGCCCAGGCATCTTTACTGAGCAGGACAGCAATTCACTGTGTGCTTTTCAGCCAAAGTCTCAAAACTGAGCATCTGGCCATCCAGTTAGACATGTAAGCTATGAGGTTTCTTGGGGACAAGAAAAGAGCTTCTCCCAAGCAGAGTTTTTTTATGAACATTATTAACAGAATGCATTTCTGATTAAAAAAACAGAATAACTCATAGAGATGTGTTGATTTTGAGAAAAAAAAAAATAATCTGAAAAGAGTTTGTGATTCAGGGCTCTGTAGCTACCTTTAGTGTCCACATGTGAGAGGGGGATCAAGAAGTGAAGAGAGAGAGGATCCGAACTGAAAGAATTTTGCTTTATGATAAGAAAAAAAAGACCTGCTCTACATTTTTATTTTCACAAAACATTCAGAGTGGTTTTGTTGGTTTTTTTTTCATTCCACTGAAGAACTAAAATTAATTTTAAAACCTCAAAATTTGTTGTGAAATCAAACTACCAACTCTCAGCTAACTTTATTTCTAAGGGGTTTTAGCTGAATTTTTTACTTACGTCCAGTGAAAATTCAGTGTAGATTCTCCTGATTTTATTGTCTGAGATGCAAGGAGCAAGATGAAAGCTACAGGGTAATTTAACTTGTTAGGAATAGGATTTTACTGTGTTCTTATGAAAGAAAGCAAAGCAGAGGAGTCCCTTTCCCACTTATCTCTCTTTGGGCAAAACTTTTCTACCTCGAGAAATCTGGTAGTACCGGAATGCAAAGTACACTGATAGTTAAGGTTTTTTAGATATGGAGAAATATATCTGCTAGCACTTACTCCAGTAAAACTTTCCTTTGCTTGCATGAATATGACTCTGAAGTGAACCATGTTTTGCTGTGTGTGATCAGGAGGGCTGGAGAAACATTTGTTTTCAACTGACATATTATTGTTGATGATAATTCTACCATTATAGGAGCAGAGACAGGGGTATGCACGCTTCCTAATCCAAGACCCCCTGCAATCAGCTGGATTCTTTCCTATTGGCTCTAGTAGGGTTTGAATCAGGCCCATAGAGAGGTTTCTGTTTCTTATTGTGGTCACTTGTTCCCTTGGTACAGGACTGCCTGTGGACTGCTTTTGTTTTTGTCATACCATGGAGCCCATCTCTCTCTCCTGCTGTGGAGGCAGTTGTTATGGGAACAGATGTTATTCATCAGGCAGACCTACGGGGCAGAGATATTTTAAGGTAACATGACCTCCTGTTATGAGAAGTACCAGATCTTATTCTTGAACAAACAGAGCTCTCCTCTTCAAGCCCTTGGGTGTTTGTGTGAGTTGCATATGACACTGATTCCTGTGGGCTACCGTAATTTATCCTTTTGTGCTAAGTGGGTTCTTGCTAAATAGAGAATAGCCAGAAAAGGCAAGAAACTTCTCTTTTCACCTGAAAACCAACCTAGTTCATGTTATGGAATAAATTTCATATATGTATGATTTTATGGAATGGAAACACCATGATCCCTGCATGGAAAATGTCCAAAGCCAAGAAATCCACATATATAAATATTCACTGATATTTGACATATACTTGGGAAACATTTCCAGTGCAGTAGTTTTTCCCTTCTAAATACTTCATAAGGCTGAAAGCCGTTCCTTTCCTTTTTTTTGACTATAGACAAGGATATGGGGAAGAGCTGGCAGATTCAGTGGGCTACCTGATATGTGCACTTTTGGACTGGTGTGATGCCAAGTCTTTTTGCAGTGATCAGTAGACAGGCAGAAACAGGGTACAAGTGGGTTGACCTGGATCCCCAGTACCACTCACAAGGAGAATCATAGTCCAGGCTGGCACATGCTGAAGTAAACCTTCAAAGAGCATGCTGGCAGCCACACTCTGTTTCATTTTAGCATTTCATTTAGGTTAGATATTAGGAAAAACGTCTTTACAGAAAGGGTGATCAGGAATTAGAATGGGCTGCCCATGGAGGTGGTGGATTCTCTGTCCCTGGAGGTTTTTAAAAAGAGACTGGATGTGGCACTCAGTGCCATGGTCTGGTAACCACAGTGGTAGTGGACTAAGAGTTGGACTTGATGATCCCAGAGGTCCTTTCCAGCCTAGGTGATCCTTTGATTATGTGATACTGTGATTTTACTTCATTTACCTCCCTAGCACTCACTAGGAACAGCAGAACAGAGGTCTGATGAGTAAAGGCTGTAAACTGGTTCATTGTAGAAAGGAATTACAATGAGTGTGAGGAAACACATGATGCCATTGAGGGTATTCACACCCTTTAATTTCAGGCCTTGGGGAAGAGGTCTGCAAAAATGGGAGGACAAGGAGAAGGGACAAGGGCTGCATCTCCCCCTTAGGATTATGATCCTTATGTATTACATATCGCTGACTGTGCTTTCCAGTTGCCCTGGCAGTATCCCATCATTTTGGTGCAAATGAATCATGTAGCAATCATTATAATTTTAGATTTAGAATATATCTAAAACAATCTGTGACAAAACAGACTATGGAAATGCTGTGTATATTGGGAATTGGCTGATATGCCATGCCTGTCAAAGATGGTTAGACAAATCCTTCCTCTGCATTGTATATATTGCCAAGTTAAATATGGTAAGGATTTAAAAGCTTCTTTGAATCCTCTGAGGTCATATGAAGGTCAAAACATGAAAAAGGAAACAAATGATCAGTACCTGAAAGTTATATTTGTGATTTAAATGGGATTATCCAGGCACTTATGTGTGCTACTCCTCTGAGTACTTTTCAGCATTCAACTCTCAAACAAAAGTAAAAGGTATTTTTAACTTCTCTTTGATCCAGTTCCTCTCTAGTCCAAACCTATGTAAAGTAGATTTGATTTTTTCTGCAGGAATAATAGATTCTGATTTTTTTTCCTGAACTGATTTTGATCTTGAAATACACTAATTTTGATTCTAAATTCCTTCCTGGCATCATTTAAAGCCATAGGGTGAAAAAACAGAAGAGAAACAAAACCCCTAAGCCTATGACAAATATACTAGGCACATTAGGTAGAATTTATTACAGACTTTAGGAGAGATTATAGATCTGATCTGAGCTTTTGTTAAAAAAATACATTCCAGAAAATTCCCAAATGCCAGAAGACTAAAATCTTCACCACATGGAACACCTTCCACTTGAAACTAGAAATATCTTTGCAAATTGCTATTGCCTTGGTGTGGTCCATTCTTCTTATTTGGATGCATTTCTGTTCTTCTCAATCAACACGTTTCAAAAAAAGATATACTGTGGGCCTGTTTGGATCTACTGTTGTGAAGGGTACTGAAGGGCAAAATAAATATCTGCACATATCTTGAAAGAATAAGTAGATTATAGTTGTAGAGCATTAAAAAAAGCAAACTAAACTTGTAACACTAACAACACTAGAAATAAAATTAAAAAATAAAAATACTTCTCCCAAAGCAGCAGGGAACTGTACATGAGTAGGTGGCAGTGCTGGCACCAACATCACTGCCTCAATGCTATTGTCTGGGTCTGAGGATTTTTATAGCTATTAACTACATCTTGCTCACTGCTGTCCTTATAAACTAAAACTGGTAAATGCAGTGCCACGAGTCCAGAAAGCTTGTATTCAAAATCACAAAAGGAAAGGTAAAGGCAATATAAAAAAAAAAACCAAAACCAAAACCAAAACAATAATCATTCTTGTTTCAGGAAATAACAAAAAAACCCCAACCCAAACAAACAAAAAAAGAAAAACAAAAACCAACCAACAAAACAAAACAAAACAAAAAAACAAAAAACAAAACAAAAAAAAAGAGCAGTTCTTCCTCAAAGGTCTGGATAATTATGTATTTCTACTGTGTTGGCACTGTTGTTGTTACCATCACTATTGTTATGCTGATAGTCACCCACTGGGAATAGGGCACTTAATCTATTATCTTTCAGTAAGTATAGCTTTGGAAGCAGATATGTCTTTGTTTTTCAAGACCTGTCTAATCAAGAGAAAAATTGCATTGTGTCTTTGGGGAACTGACATCATTAGAAGCTAAACTCTGCATCTTAATGCATTGGGCAAACCTGAAAAATATGCTTAATAACCTTGTTTTTATCTAACAGTTTTTATCCACAAAAAAGGATTTCTGCCTCCTGGATTATAGGAAGTACTTTCACTTATGTGTCTCCTTATTCTTGTTAGGATTGTATATACATGTAACCCTTGGTCCCAAATCAAGTCTCCTGGTGAAGTTATGTCAAGAGTTTGTTTTGCACTTTGGTGGAACCATATGATATAGTTACCTGTATGATAAATCATAGAAACTTTTTGGTTGGAAAAGACCTTTAAGATCATCCAGTCCAACTGAAAATCTAACACTGTCAAATACAACACTAAAATGTGTCCCTTAGCACTATATTTACATGCCTTTTAAATACTTCCAGGGATGGTGGTTTGACCTATTCCAGTGCCTGACAACCCTTTTGGTGAAGAATTTTTTCCTAATAGCCAATCTAAACCTCCCCTGGCAAAACCTGAGACTGTTTTCTCTTTTTCTATTGCTTGTTCCTTGGGAGAAGATGGAACTGAATACAATGGTCCTCTGAGTACCACCTGCAATACTAAGAGCCTTGTCAGAATTTCTTATGCTCTGGAAGAAATTTACAGAATGGCTCTTGAAAAGACAGAAAATTTCATTACTGTGTTTCAGGACAAATAAATAGCTCAGGACACTTTAGCTGTGGAAAGCTAGAACACAATAACATTTTTTCTTTTTTTCGGGTAAGCTGTGTAGTGTGTGTGGGATCTGAAGGTCTAGTTAATAACTCCAAAAGAATTTTATTAGCCAGAAATCAGAGATCAAAGGAATCGTTGGCCTATGGAGTATGAAAGGCAAAATGGAGCTCCTATTAAAGCATTCCACAGTTCTCTCTGGAGAGCTGAGTTAAATGGATAGGATCTCCATCTAGAGGCACAGGAAGGCAGCTACTACATGAAGCAGTCATTTCCAGCAGTAGGATTGCTTAAATATGTGTTGAAAATGTAGATACCTACTTATTTCTCAGATGAGGGCACCCTGCATTTTATTATATTCTAAATTTGATGATAATTAAGTAGTAGAGACATAATTTAATGAAATTCTGAAACCATCACATTTAGTTATTCTTGTAACAAATAGTCTGAGTACTCAGTTATAATTAGACTGAGGTAGCCACTCAACAGACACATGCTCAGGCCTGAGCTTATCCACTGCAAGCTGTATTATTCAGTCATCACTCTGGATATGATCCAACTCCAAGTGTTGTTTCAGAGTAGGTTGTAAATGGGTCAGAATGGCTGACCCACCAGAATGACTGGTGTAATCAAAAGACCTTTTTCACATCATGGAAGAAGCACCCCTAATAGTCACCAAGACCGTTGCTAGAATTACTTCCTTTCATTAATTCAGCTGCTCTCCTGTTTCTGGTATTAAGAATCTCAAACTATTTTTATTAATATCCTGTAATTCTGTAATTGTGCTGCAGATTACTCTCTCTTCTTCTGGCATGCTTATCTGTTATTGCCTGCCAGTTTGCCATTTCTGCTTCCTCATCTCAAATGACCTTTCATCTTTCATGTACATGCTCCAGTTCTTTTAATTTAGTTCCATCTTTACTTAACAACACTTTAAGTTGGACCTTGATGGTAAAGCAAACTTATGAGAAGTGAAAGACTATCTAGAAAGAAATGCAATCTAGTAATGTACCTAAAGAATAATCTTCTCCATCAAACTGCTGTGTCCTTGGGGTGTCATGCCTGAGATTAAATCCCTCCCATTGTGCCATGCAACAGTGGCAGAATCACTCAGCAGAGATTGCTGCATTGCAATGTGCCCCCCGCAGCACAAATCTGTTTGATGGGCACCAGTACATTCCTAAAGAAAGATATCAGAACATGTGGGGCAAGAGAAAAGAGAAAATAATGAGAGAGGAAATAGGGACAAGACAGAGGTGTGAATGACAAAGAAAAGTTAGTTATGAGAAAGCAAGAAAGAGGGACTACAAGAGAAACAAACAGTTCTGCAAAAGCATCCACTTGGACTCTTTGAATTAGCATCTCTTATTGCTTATTTTCACTAGAAATTCCTTACTGACCCTAGTTTCTGTACCTGTCTGTATTATCCCATGCCAGCTCACAGAGCAATCAGTTAGCATTCCTTCAATTCTTGCACTGAAGTGACTTGAAGATCTGAGATTTAACCTTCAGTAGTCATTCAAACATTTGATTTCCTAAATCCTGCTGCCATTTACTGAGACTTAGACTCCATGACCTCTTTGCACAAGAGGACAGAAATTATCTTAGCAAAAAGTTACCCTTATTTCTTCAATAAATAGGAATTCCAGCATATTGTATTTTCCTAAAGAGGTGACTTTTTTTCTCTGTAGATTGCTTTTATTGTTTCCTATGCTATTATTGATGGCCATGAACTTAATTCCTCCTTGTCCCGACATCCTTTTTTTTGCTCAAGTTCTGCAGCAAAGCCTTGACCTTGGGTCTGGGCTCATTAACAGTAAGTTCCATGATGGGAGTGCCTCCAAGAGGTATGAGAGTCAGATAATCAAATAAGATCCAGAGGTTTATCTTCAGGGAAAGCTGGCATTTCTCATAAGGTCTCTGTATTTCTGCCTGTGATCTCTGGGGAAGGTAAAGTGTTCAAAAATACAAAGGAAAGAGATGACACAAAGTAAGTAAAAAAGGGAAACTGTGACCAAACTCTGGGGATCCCTGGAGTCTGGTGTCCAGCACACCACATCCCTGCTGTCTCAGCTGAGCTGGCAGAAACCCAGTGCAGCACTGTGGGGCAGCTGCAGCTGCCCGTGAAGTCACATCCTAGGGACTTGAGTTGTCTTTTTTCCCCTGCTTCTGATTGTATTACAAAGTGTTTCTTCTGCATCTCCTCTCCTTAACAGCAATACTCCTCTCCCACCTTTTTGCAGTGGGTCTGCTTTAGGGACAAGCAGGACTGAATCTGTATCTTGTGGGTCTGGGACAGATGTGCATCAGTCTTCTCATTCATTACCTTTCCATTTTTCCTTGCTGCTTAGTGCAGACCCTGGTTACACTTTAGCTTTTCTGGTCTGTCTTATTTTGTTCTTCACCTCTCTGCTCTTCAGATCAGTCTCTTCCTATAATTTTCCTTAGGTTACACTGTGTTGTTTCTCTCTTCTGGTCTAACAGTAATGCCCTTTGCTGGCAGTGCTCAGCTCCCATTTCTCTGAACATTTTAAACTACAGAAACACAAAAACGATTCATGAAGTCTCTTATAAACCTCCTAGTGGCTCTAGCAGGAGGTGATGCTCTAAGGACACACTATAGTGCTGGCCTCCCACTCAAGATAAATACTGAGTGAGACTGATCAGTGGCCCTACCAGGCAACAGACAGAATTAGTCCTAACCTTCGCCAGATTTTCTCTGATGTTTGTAAAAAACTTCCTACGCCAATACTGGCTGCTCCAAAACCATGAGTGTCAGTTTTGCTCCTGTTTGGGAATTATCCATGGAGTAGGGTATCCTTTATATAAGGTCCTGAATGTAAGAGAATTAATGAAAATTGATTTGGATGAGGAATGCAGAGTGGAGAATCAGGAGATGTAACCAGTCAGGTCTTTTGTCAATCTGTGTGTTTGATTATGAAGTGAATCATATCCATCTAAGAAAAGACAGATTTTAGTAAACATGAAGATTTCTCTATTATGAAGGCAGTTTGAAGGGACAACCTTACAGCAGCAGAGAAGTGGCACTATATTTTTAACAATATGAAAAGAAAAACAATAATAGGGCTGATTGGAACAGGATATGGTAACTATAATTCATGCACATATGCTGAGCAATTATATTATATGTAGAATATATGTGTTTGTTTATTCATAACTTATTACACCAATACTGTCACTGCAAAGAGGAGAAGTGAGAGGCCCTGAAGTGGAAAGGTAGAATCAGGACGGGAGAAATTATCTTCCCTTGCTGAAGTTTGTGGCTCTCTGCTGCTCCCAGTTTGAGGCTGAACAAAGTCTCAATAATTCCATGCTGATTTGCAGATGTCTTGTACCCCAGTCATATATGCTTTGTGACACTCTTTGAGAAGTCTAAGGCTCCAAGGAGCATTTCACAGCTCCTTGCTCTCAGTCACTCACACTATAAGCCTGTGACTTCAAAGGGACATCTGAAAGGAAATGTTTGGAGGAAAAAAAAGGAGAAGAAAAAAAGAAAAAGATTGCCTGCTTGTCCTTTTTTTTTTTTTTTTTTTTTTTCTTCCTTCTTTTCATGATATAACAGGCTTAAGATACTTTAGTATAACTACTTCTCAGTATGTTGTTTTTTTCTTCTTTCCTTATAAAGACCACAAAAAGAAACTGGCAGCGATGAAGAAAAAAGCCCCGTGATGCCAGTCCAGATGCTGTCATCTTAGGCTTGTCAAGGAGCAAGCAAGTGACTTTCCATACATAAGCAAGCTCCGTGGGTTGAGCCAGAATGATGGCCAAGATAGTGACTTACAGATTTTTCATATCAGGACTTTCAGTACTAGCATATGCAAAAGCATATACTTCTCCCCACTGCATATCCAGTCATAAAGATAATTTAAGAAATCTTTGAGGGTTGCTGGTGCTGTTTCAGGCTGCAGGAAACATCACTACGATGAGCTTTCCTCATGTTCCTGAGCATATACAGGTCTAAACTGAATCAATTTAAAGAATTTAAATATTTTATCCACAACATTTAAGTTCTCAACATACATGAAGTCCTGAATGGCTTTCATGAAGTTACTGAAGAGGTTTTGTTTTGTTTTGGTTTGGTTTGGTTTGGTTTTTTGACAGAAGGAGTATAAAACTTTGTGGAAAATAGGGTTAATTTGTTTTCTACAATGTCAATAAGCTAATTTGGATCTTTTTGGTTTTGTCTGCCACATGTAACAAAATCACATTGAATATGTGATGCACTGAATGGTGCTGAATAGTCAAAATACAGACACTTTTGTCTGTAGAAAGACATAATGGATTTTTAGCCAAGTTAAAATTTAACCTCTTAATCTCTCTAATGTTATAGTTGAAAAAGTGACCTTTAAATTTAATTATCTGCTTCTTTACATTTACTACTTTGCAAATGAGCATTTTAAAATGTCAGTCATCTCTCTTTGCAGAGATCTGTAATAATTTTGTACCCACTTACAATAATGCTGATCATCCTAAACAAATGCGACCCAGCCCACCATGCCACTGATAGAATAATTTATTCTCCTAGATGTCTGAGGTTTGCATATCTCAGACCATGTAATTCATCTACAGAAAGTGTGTTTTCTGCATTACTCCCCCATGTATTAGAAGTATTTGTATACCCCCCCATGTATTAATAGATTGTGGTTTCACATCTAAACAAAAAGCCTTTTAGTAACTCAAGTAGTAAAAACCTCAATAACTGTGGATGGGTGCCATTTTCCTGAGAAGAGACTTGCTACAGAAAAAGATTTACATTAGTGATTTTTTAACAAACAGAAAACAAATCTCAGCAAATAACTTAGTATGGATTCTACAGAAGAGAAAAACTATGTCGATATATTAGCTTTATTTTTGCATCAATTTCTCAAATGTTTGGAAGAGCAGGCAACACTTTTTAAATTTTCTTTTCAGGGGAGATACCATGGGGGCCTGCTCTTTTTGAAAACAGTTGTCATTGTGACTGTCAGGTGCAACAGAGAGTAGAAAATAGTTTTGATTTAACTATGTGATAAAGATGGGTAGGAAATATTTATCAACACAGCATCAGAATTATTCAACATGCTGTCTCATAATATGAGCTACCATGATGCAGACTGACCACTATTGACAGCTAGACGGTCAGTGCAGAATGATAGTACAATTAGGTCAAAAAATAACTGGCTAGCTTCCCATTTCTTATAATCCTGCATACAGAAATATCTGGGGACCTGGGAACTCTCTGTTGAAAAGAAAAGAAAGTAAAGACTGGTATCATCACTGCTTCATTTCCATCAACAATCTTCCTTATGCTTCTCAGACCTGACACAAAGGATGTCTCAATTATTCACACAGGCTGAGACAAAATCAAAACCAAAACCAAACAAACATAAAGAAAATGTGGAAAACCAGTTCATTGCTTACATCTTACACAGAGGTGTATTAATTTTTCTTTCATTACTTCCAAGGATAGTTATTGCAAAAGCACAAGCCATTTAGATCAAAAATAGCACATCTGAATTGCATCACCTGTGCAAAGAAGATCGAGCATGCAAAAGAGGGCATTCCCAAATAACACAGTCATATCTAGTATAAGACAAATGTCTTTTCTAGCTACTGCTGCTGGGTCTTATGATTTATTTAATTAAATACTCCGCACACTTCTGCACAACCTGTTTATAACAAATATAGTGGCAGGGTTCATAGTTATTTTCAGCTAGAGATTTGGCAGAGATTAAGAGAAATGAACTCTTACTATTTTTCTAGGACAATCTCTTCTTTCTGCCTTGTAGTCTTCACAGGTGAAGCCTTTGTTGCTTTGCATCAATGAACTGGTTTAGTGCTCCAGATAGTGAGAAACTGGTGCATTTTTACCTTGAACCAGAGAAGAGTCAATGTGCCTTAAGCTCTCACGTAAATACACATGGACTTCAAACACAAATAGAAATTTGAGTTTCAGGCATTCTACCAAATTTGTCATAAAACCGCTGCACACAGCTTGCAAAACCTTCAGTTTTTTCAATGCTAGGAAGGAGTGATGCTTGGAACAAGTTAATAGTAATCCAGCCCATTCTGACAAAAGGAGTGTGCTGGTACTGTCTGAGAATACTATGTTGTAAAAAGGGGAAAAGATTGTAGGTTTCATAGTTTCTCTTTAATAGGTTGTGGTACACATTGTGCTTCTGTGGTCAGAAAATGATTCAGCCTACCTGTGTTTGTTAGGTCAATATAAAAATAAAGTTTACGTAGTAAATGAATGAGTCAGTCAAAAGTTTTGGTTTTGCAAGGCTCTGTACTGGAAGTGACAAAAGGTGTTTGGATTTTTCTCTTTCTGAAAGTTCATAAACTTATTTCGAGACTTATAAGCAAACTGAGAAAGGTGGGAGTATTAATGAAGGGGAAAGGCAAGAAGTTTAGTGCTTTGTTTTAAGTAAAAATTGATTGTTAGGATGCCTATATGTGACTTTTTAAGCCTAAGAATTCAAGACTGATCATAAGTATGTGGCATTTCTTGTTCCCAGGCAGCCAAGGCACACAATTTGTGTGTGTTCACTTTCATCACCTTGGCACACAGTAAAGGTACTGTGAAAGTCTCCTGGGAGAAAAAGCTAAATGAAAGCTCTCTTCAGAATCAAAGGAACATCTTGAATAAGAGCTTTCCATGAATAAAGTATGTTTGTCTCTCCCTACCCAGGCAGGCTAAAACAAGTGTTCAGGTTTAAGAAACAATTTGAATTCTTGTGAGATTTTTTTCTAAACACTCTCATCAGCTATGAAATAATCAGCCCACATGATTTTGTCTTGCCAGCTTGTCAAACACTCGTCTGACTCTGATGAGCCTGTTTTCTCCAGAGAGGGAAAATGCTGACACAAGGCAAATACCTGCTAGTGAAATTTGCTTACTTACAGGAGTCCTTTCTGTTTCCCTCACTGGGTCTAAGCACTAACAAGTCTGTCTCCAGCAGGCAGTCTGCAAGGACCTCTGTATCCTCTCTTTGAGTTCCACAAATAACATGTTGAAGCATCACCCATCTCTCTCACTTCCAGTCCAAGCACAGCTTCCCAACACCAGCTCACCTGGAGACTGCAGGCAGGGAAGTCTCACATCCTGTATCCCCCCCACCTCCCGTATACTCTTCAACTATGACCCAAAAAAGGCTGCTGTGCCCCATCCACTGAGCTTGAAAGATTGTCTCATTCCTCTTAACATTAACACAGTTGTTATTACCTTTAGGAACAATAGGCAATTGCTAGCTAATGGTTTCCTTTAGGAACTGTTAGCTCTTGAAAGCTGAATTTGAAATAGGCATAGTATGGCGAATCACTGTACAGTTTTGCTGAACTTATGAGTGAGTTTCAACTGGGATTGTTTCTGGAGCAGCCAGGCAGTGGGTCAGCATCGGGGTCCTTATCTTGTTTGTGCAGTAACCAAGGTATCAATTAGGGAGTAACTCATGTCCACAAAGGACAGGTCATAAAATCAGAGCAAAGGAAGGTATATAGAAAAATCTTCTGGTCTTCAAAAGAGCTGCAAGTGTACTTCTCTTAATCTAAGTTTAATTACAGTTCTTAAAAGCATCCATTAGATGTCTATTGAGTAATTCTGGGAGATTATACTGTGTTGTTTCTGCAGTTTCACTTAGATTATTACCAGCATAGGGTGACAGTTGCTCTCCAAGATATTCCTCACTTCATATTTCACTGTGGTAAATAATGTGGTGGACAGAAGAGGTGATTTTAAGCAGGTACCTCTGAAGAACTTTCAGCATAAGCCAACCAGCACAGCTAACTAAGCAGCACAGCCCATTTCCTGATGCTTTGAAAATATTCAGAAAATACCTGTACGCATTTTTCTCTCTCAGGACACATGTAAAAAGTCTTTGAATGAACAAAATGCAAATGCATCCCAGTGTCAGATATTTCTGACACCTGCTTTTTCACAGAGGAAGAAGGTTCTCTTGTACACTGTATATCTGATCATAGCACAGTTTCTACAATCCTAAATCAGTACTTTTCCTTCCTTTTAAGGGAGGCAACTAAGTGTTTTCCATCCTTTCCTTCTTTCTTCTTACAACCTGGACCCTAATGGTCTATTCCTATTGTCTTGTCTTGGCCATCTCCTTGTGTTCTCCTATTTTTATTCAATGGGCTCTTATATCACCAACAGTGACAGCAGCTACTTCAGAAAATACAAAAGGTGGTTAGGGTTAATTGCTACTAGAAAAATTATTTTTCCTGTCTTCTTGAAATAAATTTGTTCTGCAACAGAAAATCAAAATCCCATAATGTCTGCAAAGCATAATCTGTGTGTGTGTGTGTGTGTATGTATGTATGGTACACATATTTCTCTTGTATTGTACTTTTGTGATTTCTTATCCTTTTTGTTCTTTACTGATATATTGCTTGGGACAGTTGATCTGTACTGCATTGTTTTCTGTTTACCTGTATTCTTGTCATGGTGTACACAAGGATTTCAGACAGAACAGTGAATAAAACTGTAATGAAAGAGAGTCAAAATAATCCAAATTATATGACCTAATCAACAATAACCAGTGTTTCTGTAAGAAAGTGAACACCTATTGAATGTTCAGTGTCTGATGTCTCTTCCTCTACATTGTCTGGGTTTGAGCTTCACAGAATTAATCTGAGCTCTCTCTGTAACCAACAGACCTATCTATTCATGACAAAATGCACAGATATTATTAGCTTGTATTAGGTTCACTTCATCTGCTCTGCAAACATGCTACCTTTGTGCAGGTTTATCTTCTCTAAGAATGAATTAACTCTCAGGCTGTTAATGAAAACAGCAACCACCAGGAGGATATTACAGAATTTTCATTAAGTGAGCTGTGAATTTCTGCAAATCAGCGCTGGCAGTGTAAGCCTGACTCGGAGAGAGCTGGGAGCAGGGGTCTACTCTATAGGCTACATTACTCATCCAGTTTGCAATTTCAGAGTCTGAAAACCCCTGGTAAATTGCTCTGAAAAGAATCAATGGGTAAAATGCCCTGTGCATGCTGGTGGCAAAACTTCTATTGCTTTTGGTAGGTTCAGGACTTTTCCTTTACAAAGGGAAGAAACACGATTGGTATCTAGGGACTAGTCACTGATCATTCTTTTATTGGATGCAGAATTGTGTTCTTCTGTTTCCTGCTCTAAACTGTCCTAGTATCATGCTAGTTGTTCACCACTAAGGAGGAAAGTCTGTCTCCAGTACCCTTTGCAACATTCAGAGAGCCCACTGCTCCCTCCTGCTAAAGGGCAACACTTCCCCTTCCTCCCCTTAGCACAAAACTCCCTGAGGCTGCAACTGTTGCCAGGGAGTTGGCACACATCATTTATAGCAAAGCAAATCTGTGAAGTATAGCATCAGGTTCAGGGGTGGAGTCTAATGGGTTTCTGAGTATTCCAGAGCTGCAGATAGATTCTGCTTTGCAGACTTTTTTCCATGTGTGTTTACTGGAGAGTGCTGCCTCACATTTAAGCATCTGCTACAGGTCATCCAACACATTCTGTTTATGGACAAATGGATCTCTACGAATTTCAAAATTTTAAGTTCCTAAAGTAATATGGAATCCTTAACTGATAAAAATACTTTCTATATGACAGAGGCTACCAAAAGCATCATAACAAAAAGCATAGTAATAGCATTATGAACAGATACAAAAAGCAGCAGAACTGAGGAATAAAATCCTCTTTTGCCCTTCACCTATTCTTTGGAGAAGAAATACTTTTGTAAAGTGGAAATTAAAACCGTAGAAATAGCTGCAGGAAGCTACTGGAATAGTTGTTGGAATGGAATGGAATGGAATGGAATGGAATGGAATGGAATGGAAGAAGTCCTGGCAAAGATGAGGTCATCATACTGAAAACAGAAGAAAGGGAAAGATATTATGACTGCCATGGGCCAGTGTTTCTCTGAATAAAACAACTAGATCTGTCATCAGCATTTTTACTCAGGTCTTGTCATTAAGTGAGTAAGACAAAAGAATAAATTAGTATTAGCAAAACAAATTGAACTCTCCCTTGTTCACTGCCCACCTCCTATAAAAGAAAAACTGTTCCCTGCAGCAGAAACATTAGTACTAGATTCAGGCTTTTCTTTAGCTCCTTTATGCCACTCCTGTGGTGTAAGGTAATGGAAAAGCTTCCAGACAACTGATATTTTCCCCCTGCTGGAAAATCTCTGGGTGGCTTAGACCCAACATTTAAAAACACTTTAAAAAGTGAATAACTTCAAGTTACCACATGTGGCCACATCTAATAGCACAAAGGGCGCTAATTAAAGTCCTCTCTGTGGAAAAGGAAAGGCAAAAGGCAATGCTATAAATATGTTTCCCTCTTAAAAAAAAAAAAATCAATGGAGACTACAGGAAATTTCTAAGAGAACTGTTGGATAGAAGACTGGTGTGTTCAGTTCAGTAACAAACCCATACAGAGTGCCACAAGAGATGCAGTATTCCCAGGGCAACTGAGATTTATTTGCCTTCAGGTCTGGGGGTTAGAATCACCACTGACAGAAATTCGGTGTTGCCTCCTTCAGCTGTTATTACTTTCTGCACTGACTCTCATAAGTGTCACCACTGTGGTGGTGGTGGCTGTCTTCAAATGGGCAGTGGCATCGAGTATCCCCTCATTTCACATTAGCCACAGAACAGAATTATGTCCACAGAAGGATGTGTCCAGCAGATTAGAAATATCTATTATCTATCAGAGATTTTTTATTTAAAAATGCTTTTGTCTGGTGACTGATGCATCTTAAAAAATAGTTTGAGAGCAAACCAGAGGCCCAGGATCAGTGACAGAGGATATACTGTTTGATAACCTGAAGTATGTGGCCTGTGAGGTAAGGTTGAAAGCAATGAGCTTGTTTAGCTTGAAAGCGGATGGTTTTGGGGTTACCTGATAGCAGCCTACCAGAAAACTACTGGGAAGATGGAGCCAGTCTCTTTATAGTGGTTATGGTAGGAGGATGAGAGAAAACAAAGATAAGTTTTTGATGAGATTTAAGGAAAAATTCTTTCACCCTGAGGACAGCAAAGCAGTGGATCAAGCTGCCCATCCTTGTACAGGCTCCATCCCTGCCTTGAAGCAGCAGCTGTTTCCTCTCTGACTATAATAGCCTTGACAGGAACACAGGCTGTAATGATGATTCAGCTTAGATTCATTTTCCAGAGCAAAGGTTTAGTACAGAAGAATCAGGAACATAAACCACATACAGTACAACCAGAAAGGCTTCCAGGAAAACAGGCTCATTGTATTTTTATTTCAGCCGTTAATATGGTAATCCTGATTTTCATCCATCAGACTATACAGAGTCACTCCATTTGAAGAACAGTCCAAAAATGATACTGGTGTCCAGTGAATAGTTACCTCCATAATTAGTTCAGCTATAATTACAACCCCATCAGATCAGCATTCTCTTTTTATGGCTCTCCTGTTAGTATCAGAAATATAATTTGCAAAATACTGGAGTACAAACGAACTGGAAGGATGTGTCAGTGCAGAACCAATACAGTAGAAGTGATGATGATACTGCACACAGTGACACATAGCTTTGAAAGAACAAGGGACTTGCTTTAAAAACAATGACTTGTGTTAAACTTCTCAGAATCAGTATCTACCTCTGAAAAATTTGGGCTAGAACATCACTCCCGACCCGAAAGACACCTCAGGGACCCAAATACTGTTGGTCATATCTGTTTCTCCATTTCAGTCTTCAGTCCATCCATTTTATGTCTTTCTCCAGCTCCAATTGTATCTTGCAACTTGGAGATGAAAGATCTATAGGGCACAGGTGATCTCTCTGTCACATTTGAGCAATGCCAAGCACAATAAGTCTTCAGGACACTAGAGAGAGTATCTAACTGTATGGCACACCACAGTTCAAAGTAAAGGAGGGAGCTGGAAATTTGCTCACCTTTTCACTTTGTTGTTTTTTGGTTTTTTTTTTCAGGACATCCTGAAAATGACTGAGTTTGTTTTTAGCACTGTATATCCCTGTGGTTACTCAGAGCCTGTGCTAGCTGGGAAGTGGTGGCATTTTAGGGACCATCATGGATGACAGGCATTTCCACATACACACACAGAGCTAAGGGAGAGCTAGAACAACGCTTAAGGATAAAGGAGAAAGCAAGGTATGAGGAAGGAGCAAGGGAAGATAAGAGGATTCATTTAATGCAGTGAAGCTGGGCTAAAACCTGGATCAAAGCCTTGAAACGATACCATGAAGTTGCTGTGAGCCTGGCAGAACTGGCCCAAGTAAGGCTGATAAATATTAAATGATTCATGCTTATCATTCCCCTTCTCTTTCATCTTTGTGTGCTGAAGGTAAGTGAGCCCTTATTCTCTATTGCTATGTGTAGTGAAACCTTAAATAAGCAAGTGTTGAGCTTCAGTTGTGATAACAAGAACTGGCAAGAGCCTGAGAGGCTTGCAGGATTTTCCTCAAAAATTGTAAGAAAACCCAAGAATCTTCCCACCCCCAACTGCCATCTCCTTCTTTAGATATTAAAACAGCTCTGGAAACATATAATCTCTTAAATCCTTACATATTATTGCCTCACCTGCCTTGAAATGGTTGATGATATTCATTGCAGATTCTTGAACACTCCTGTATCCTCAGCCAATATGCAGCTCTCTATCTCTGCTGCACTTTAATTCCCAGTGAATCACTGCAAGGGGAATTCAGCTTCCTGCAGAGAGGGTCACAGGGGGCTAATGTCTCTTTCCTTTCCTGTCAGGGTGAAATTAGGCCAGTACCACAAAATGTTTGATCAGTCTACTGAAGATGGAGCCCTAGGATATGAACTTCCACCATGTCCCAGAGTCAGATTCTAACATTTTTTAACTTTTCTGTGTGTTAGATGTCTAGCCTACTTAGGCATTGTTATAAGCCTCATTAAATTATTATATACATCTTGAGATACATGAACAACTTGATATTTTTAAGTCTGGTTTTTTTTGTTTGTTTGTTTGTTTGTTGTTTTTCTTTTCCCCACCATAGAATCTAATTACATTGTAAGTGAGGACTTTTGCCATCTAAATGTGTTGCTAGTTTAAGTTTAATTTTAGTGTATAAATTTATCCTTAAACTATGGTCTAGCACCCAATATTCAGCTTTTTCTGAATGTTGAGAAAAGATTAATTCTGTGTATTTGCAAAAAATAGGCTAACTAATTATCTAGGCTTAATTTTGAGGAGCTATTTGAACATTATTGTAATGACAAAGGCTCACAAACCCAGAGAAGATTTTTCTCCCTGATGACAGCACATATCAGGCCCTGTTTTAGCAGGTCAGCTCATGACTCATCCAGAAGAGATTTTACCTCATTACTTCATGCAGACCCTTAGGAGAGCTCCATAAGTTAACTCTAATGAAAACAAGGATTTAAATATTATTTTCAGTTGCTGTGCATTTACAGGTAATTCTGTATGTTACACAGATTTAAAAAACACAGTTTCTTTGTAAAGCCTTTCCATTGCTATTTCAGCCCTTGTCAAAATTGCTAACTTGCTTTTAGCTTAATCCTACATTTCACTAATGAGTTTTGAAATTGACTAAGATGTTTATATGCGGAGGAAAAAAGTACTTGATATTGTAAAACTTTTGCCAATTTTAATGTTACATTATTTATTAAGACATTATAAGGTGCCACTATCCCAGTCCTAAAGAAAAGGAAGGATCATTGCTTCCACAAGAGATGCATCTTCCAAAGGTGGAAAGCAACTCTGAAAGGTGGTCTCTCACCAGCCACAATGTGAGCCAATCATGTCATACAGTGCCTCATCCCAGAGAGGACTTAAAGCCTTAATACCTCTAAGAACCACTGTTGCTGTTTACTACAGGGTCACAAATTTGCCATATCTCATTCATTTTGAGAAAATTATCTCTCTCCTAGAGCAGCTACTGTGGAAAAAGTGACTTTCTAGAATTTATATTGATAACTTTTTTTCCTGCAGCGTCACATACTCATTTTTCTTTTCTTTTCTTTTCTTTTCTTTTCTTTTCTTTTCTTTTCTTTTCTTTTCTTTTCTTTTCTTTTCTTTTCTTTTCTTTTCTTTTCTTTTCTTTTCTTTTCTTTTCTTTTCTTTTCTTTTCTTTTCTTTTCCTTTCTTTTCTTTTCTTTTCTTTTCTTTTCTTTTCTTTTCTTTTCTTTTCTTTTCTTTTCTTTTCTTTTCTTTTCTTTTCTTCTTTCCTATGTACTTTTCTCACTTAATTATTTGTTCCTAAATCATATTTGGTTGAGATCTGGTGTATACTGGAATCTATTTCTTATCCATATTTTGCTGATGTATTTCTGCATTACCTTCCTGAAAATATTCTGCTGCTATGGATACTGCATGTGTCAAACAGAATTTGGTGACTAGAGAGTAGCATGAAGGATGGAGGCAGTAACATGATGGAAGGAATATGAGGAATGAATGTACCTTCATAGGGCAGAGAGACTTGGGGATGATTTATTGCCAGATGTGAAACTGCAGCAAGGAGCTTGAACTCTTTAAAGGAAGGAAGCACAGGTATGGTAAGGAAGTAAAGAGCACTAATTTTAGGATGAAGATGAAAGAAATTATTAGGGGCAGTTGGTAGTAGGACAAAAGTAAGAATATATCAGAATACAAATAAATAAAAGAAGAAAAAAAAAAACAAGACCAAGGAAAGGTACGGTAAAACAGAGCTGAAAGCTGTGTATCTCATGATACACAGAGAGAAGGAAGTAGGAAAGAAAATTCAGGGTTAGACATAGCTATAAACTAGATATTTAAACTATATTATGGTTAGTATGTACAACAGGCAGGATATGCTGATATTTCTGATTATAGGAAGGGTGGTAGATGATAATTGCACAGATGAACAAATTCTTAATTTCTTTCCTTAAAAAAAAAAAGTCAACCCCCCTTACTTCGTGTTGTTCTTACTGTCAATATTGCAAATTTAAAAAATTAAATAAATTAACAATTTCTGGAACTTAGTCTACCTGCAATTTTTTAGTCAATTCTTATGTAGACAAACAAAGAGATACTGGTTTATGCAGGGTTCCTTCATATATATATACTGAGTTACCTAGAGTAAACAGAGTGACCAGAGGAACCCTAGGAAATAGAAACTTAGGTATGTAGGTTTTGGTTTTGTGAGAACACTTGGTATTCATGCAACAAAAGTCTAGCCCTGTACCTAGGGTGGTGTTTGCAAAACCTACATTCTACCATTAGTCGTTCACATTTGCTGGAAAAATATAGTGGAAAGCATAATGCACAAAAGAGATCAAGGAAATCAGAAACATCTCAAGGAGTTCCTACTCTTCCTGATCAATTATAATATGCTTTGAAAGCAGTGTAGCTTTTAGTATGGATAGCAGCTAAACAGTGTTGTTATAACCACCTCTCTTTTGCTTTAAAAGATCTATCAGTGAATCCAGTTACAGAAAAGCTCCCATGGATATCTATACATTCTGACTCATTAATTCATCCATTTCCCTAACTGATCCTCTGGTGCCATTTGAAATAAAACTGCTGAATATATTCCAAACACATTTGCTTCCCTAAAGATTGTTTGATGCACACAGCAGTGTGTTCCATCATTTCTATCCACTAAGCTGTGCACCAGTTCTCTCTGTTTTGTCATTTCCCATCCTCCCTGGAGATCAGCAAAGATAAGTTATTTAAGTTTGATGACTCCACAGGGCTGCTTGCAAAGTGGGGTTTTTTTGTTGTTTTTTTTTTTTTTTCTTCTTTTCATGGTAATTTTTTTTCCACTCAGAGAAAATTATCTTTCTTTCTGGAACAAACTTCTGACAGACGTTCTGCCTGATATTTGCTTTTCCTGTTAATCTTTATCTCCAGTTTTGCAGACATTCAGGAACTGAAAGCAACAGTTCTGAGACCTGACGTGCTGTGGCAATTAGGTGTTTAAGAAATGTCTTGTCAAATGGCTAAGGTTCCTTGATTTCAGAACAAGCCCCCTACATTTGGATGCTCTTTCTGCAAACACTTATACAAACTTTCTGAAGAGATCTCCAAGTCCAGAAAAAGATTCTAACTGCAAGTGTTCCCGTCTGTCTCTTGTAACTGCTCAATGCTGTATTTCCAGTCCTGGTCCTCCACCATTAGTGGTGTTCCAGTGAAATCAGGTATCTTTTTGCAAAATGATATTTGTGTCCCCAATTTGCTGAGCTCTCAGATTGTGCCAGCCCTATTCAAACACTCTTTCCACCTGTTACTGAACCAAATAAACTCATGCACCAAATGTCTGACAGCGTCTGTCACCTATAACCCCTCAGTTATCTGCAAGCACATTGCAGCAACATCCAGCAGTCTGAGTGGTGTTCTCTGATCCATGACCCGCTCCCTTAGATCTCTGTCACATCGATTGACAGATGCCTAGTGGAAAACTACTTGATTATTTCCTTCTTCCACCTCTTCTGACCTTTCAGGTATTGTGTGAGCAGGGTTTCTACCCTGCTTTGCTCTTTTGCTGTCAATCAGCAGTTGGCCAGACTCTGTGAGGAGTCTACCAGGTGACACATCTCAAAAATTTCACCATCTAGCATTCTTCTCTGTTCCTTGATATGTCAGAATCATTTGAAGTAGACTCCTTCCCTGAACAGTCCATGACTACCAGAGACCCTATTCTTCCTATGCTTATTTACTTATTTAACATATTTTCAGGGTCTCAAGAATTGCTCCAGGTAATAATCACTTCTAGTTACATACTCAAAAAATATTTGATTGTTGCCTAGAAAACTTTCTAACCTCATGGTCTAAAATCTGTTCTATGACACTTAGATTTTTTTTTTCCTTAAAAATGTTATAAGTACTTGAGATACTCTTTAAGCTGTAATTTAAATGGACAAGTGTTAAAGGAAGTTACAATTACCACATTCCTTGAAAGATATTATACATGATGGTAACTAATTTGAATCCTGTAAAGTCAAAGTATAGGTCTCCAGAGTAGTAGAATTATTTATATTTTTTTAAATCTTCTGGCATCTGTAATAATATTCCATAGGAAACTGAGCACTTTTCTGCGAAGAATATTCCAGTGAAAAATAACACTTGTTATTTCATAGAATCATAGAATCATAGAATTAGCCGGGTTGGAAGGGACCTCAGAGATCATCAAGTCCAACCCTTGACCCACCGGAGCACAGTTGCTAGACCATGGCACTGAGTGCCACATCCAGTCTTTTTTTAAATGTCTCCAGGGACGGAGAATCTACCACCTCACTGGGCAGACCATTCCATTGCCTGATCACCCTCTCCGTGAAGAAATTCTTTCTAATATCCAACCTAAATCTCCCCTGACACAACTTAAGACTGTGTCCTCTTGTTTTGTTGAAAGTCATCTGGGAAAATAGTCCAACTCCCACCTCGCTACAGCCTCCTTTCAGGTAGTTGTAGAGAGCAATGAGGTCTCCCCTGAGCCTTCTCTTCTTCAGGCTGAACAGCCCCAGCTCTCTCAGTCTCTCTTCATAGGGCCTGTGCTCGAGTCCCTTCACCAGCCTGGTTGCCCTCCTTTGGACCTGCTCCAGGACCTCGACATCCTTCTTAAACTGAGGGGCCCAGAACTGGACACAGTACTCGAGGTGTGGCCTAACTAGCGCTGAGTACAGGGGCAGAATCACCTCCCTGGACCTGCTGGCGACGCTGTTTCTGATACAGGCCAGGATGCCATTGGCCTTCTTGGCCGCCTGGGCACACTGCTGGCTCATGTTCAGCTTCTTGTCGATCCAGACTCCCAGGTCCCTCTCTGCCGGGCTGCTCTCCAACCACTCTGTGCCCACATATTTCACCTCACAAAAAAGCACTTTTCTGTTTTTCTGAACCCCGTTGTGTTTGAGTGGCCAAAATTGTGGACTGAATACCTGTCATTTAGTGTTTATATTCCTTCTGGACAACAGAGCACTGAAGAATGTAAACAAGGGTTTGCCTGAAAAGCCGAACTGACTTTTTTCAGGTCCCTCTTTAGCAGCCTCAGGTGACTGCTAAACACATTGCCCTGTTTTGGCTGTTGGTACCCAGGGTAACAGGAATTTAGGAAGAAACAGAAGCTGCAACAGAAACCTAGCAAGGACAGGGAAAAAAATGGAAGGCTGAGGCACCAGTGACAAGAGTTTCTGGTTTTATGTTGTGATGGTGCAGGTCCACCCCCATGCCATGTTGCAATGTCAGCACCAGCCAACGTTGTTCTTGTTATAATTACAAGTGCAGTGGGCTGGGACAGTTTAGCACTTTCTGATCTCGCCTACTGGTGCAATGAGTTGAGACAATCTGGTATCTTCTGTGTTCAAGTACAGTGAGTTGGGACTATTAGGCAGCCCCTACCACACCTGAAACTCCTGTTGCCTGGGAAGCAGACCTTGAACACCTCTTGCATGGATTGTAGCCCACTCTGAAAGGTGCCATAATTACCTGACAAGAATTATAGCCAAAAAAGAAAAGGTGATGACTAAAGTAAATTCCCCAGGATCACAGCAGTCTGTGACCCATTATCTCCCCCTGAGCTTGTGCCCCTCTCAGGGTAGATTTCACAAAGTCCTCAGATTGTCTGCTGATGGATGCCAACAAAGAAGACAAGTTCAAAAATTGTCTGGTGATAGATGCTGGCGAAGGAGAAGAGTGAGTAATTCACTATAATTAGATTTGGTGAAGTTTAAATATCAGTAATTCATTACAATTTACCAAGGAGAAAATCTGAATCATCAGTTAACCTCTCTATTGGTGTAAGTGTATGTGTGTACTCTTGTGTGTTTGATTTCATTTAAGAAACTATTGTAAGCCTTGTATGAACCTCACCACACTTGAATTGTCAACTAAGTTTTTTGATTATAACAACTTTTGTTAAATCACTGTTAATTGGATGATGCTCAAGTGTCATTAAATACCACACAATCTAATCTTGTGATTTACCTAATAACAAATCCCAAATTGCTGCTACCTCAAAGATGTGGAAAATCTCAATTTGCAACAAATACACCTCCCAACCTTGACAAATTGGCTTAGTCATAAGAATGACAAGTTGTGTCACCAGTTACTTGTGAAAACACAGTATTAATCCAAATCTCAGTTTTTCAGGAGAATGTCTCTGTGATAATTGATGTGATTGGGAAGCAATAAAGGAGCAACTGTATACAACAAAGGGATTTACTAAGAATGGAATAGATAAAGGAATAATTTGTAAAATGCTAGAAAAGAAATTAATAACATAGTGAAAGATATGCAAGATTATCTAGAGGGCTGTAAAGTTACTGAGATGTTTCTGTCTGCAAAGCAGTAACTGCAAAAGAAGCTTTAGAAGTTCATTTGAAAATACAGAGGTTTGGATGACATACCTCAATTATGCCAATTCAAGATCCAACCCCTCCCCTGACATAGTTCAACTCAGAAAACACTGTCCCCTGAATACTGGGATGGTAATATTTCAGATTATTCAAATAATTACAGTTCAGATGAAGACAATCTTTTCCACTAGTCTGACCGTCCGAATATAGAGCTAGACCAATTGTAAAAACAGAAGAAATTTTTTGACCATGGGATAGAGTGGGAAACTGCACAAGATAAATGATACCACTTAATCCAACTCAAAAGGCCAATTTACACGGATCTTATCATCAGAATCTTGGACAAACTGAAATGGAGTATTTGTCATGGGTGTGCTTATGCAGAGGAAACAGAATTTTACTGAATGGGGATGATTCAAACAGGGACCAGGTGTCTTTTTCAATATTGACCCTGACCCCTCACATGATTTCCATTCAATAACAAGTGTCTTATTAGGCTGGAGGAACAGGTGTACCAGAGAGGAGAGAACCATCTATCATACCTATAAGATATCTAGAGGAACTTTCAGTTGCAGTGACAAAGCTCATGCATATGCATGAGAGTGCTCTCCATAATGTTCTTATCTCAGCAACTGTAGATTTTCCATACTGAAGACATAAATCAGGAGAGTCCCAGCTATACTTAACTCTTTCTTCATTCCAAAATAAAATAAAATTAAAAGAGACACAGAGAATAATGTTCTCTTAGCCGTAAAGGCTGATGGCAATGCTGCATACAGAGACCTAAGACATCTACCCACCTGGGTAGAATTCATAGCATCGTAGGATGTTACTGGAAGTGAACTCTAGCAAATCCCCTGCCAAAGCAGGTCAAAACATAATTCATACAGAACACAGTAAACCATGGGCTAGAGATAGGATGATGTGTCCAATGAAACAAAAAATGCAAGTCAAAATATTTGACAAATTGAGAAAATAAAAAACTATTGAACAAAAATCAAGGGCTCAGGAAGGAAGAAATGAACTGTGGAGACAAGCCCTGGCAACCATTTGGGGTCATTCTAGGCTTGATAAAAAAAATATAACACTCACCTGCTACCTGCTCCCCTCATGGGACTTCCAAACCCTCATTTTCCTCTGCAAAAAGGAATTAAAAGAATCAGAAGAAAAGAAACAAGAAACCCCAGCTAGGCTCAGCAAGGTTATTGGGCCTACCTGTACAGAAAAATCAGTGTTTACCACTGGATAAGCAATGATAGTCCTTCTTTTATGTTTCTCATGGGTCATCACCAACAACTAATTAAATTCATAGTACATATGAAGCACAGATTTCAGTACTAAGAGAACAAGATACTGAGAAGCTGATTGTATAGCCTGGGTGGAAAAGAGTTAAAGTTTGCTGGAGTCAACTAAGAGCAAGTGTTGTTTGTCAAGGTTTGCCAACTGCAAAGGCTAATTTATAGCTCCTAGGAGAGAACTGCATGTCATCTACTCGCTTTGCAACTAAAGAACACAATGATAATATTTTAGGCTTTGATGTTTTAAATAGACAAAGCTAGTGCTTGGCCAGGACAGCAGTATGTGCTCCTTCAGTTCAAACATCACCTCTCACCCTGCCAGAGATCAGGAGGCTGCAATGCGTGTAGTTGGTACAACCCCTGCACTCCCTGATTCAAAGTTTACCATTAATTTCTGCTGCATCCTGAACTGGACTTTCTGAAGTCCTAGCAGATTTAGAAACATGGCAAATGATCTCCATAATGCACTGCCTGTAAAATTCACCTGTCTGGCCAGCTCAGAAACCAGATGGAAGGTGTTTCACAATTGCTTATTGGCACCTACATGCTAATACAGCCCTACTAACAGCTGCTGTACCTAACATAGCAAATTTAAAAGCTACTTTGCAAGCAGCTGCACACCCATGGGTGATGATAGATTTGTTCTCTATGGTCCTCTTACAGGAAAAGGATAAAGAAAAATTGACTTTTACTTGGGAAGGTGTACAATACACCCTTAACAGATTTGCACAGTGATATAAACATTCATCCATGATTGTTTATGCTGCAATTACTGAACCTTTACAGCAGTCTCGTTCTTCTAAGATGTGAAGCTATACTAATATATAGATGACATTGCAATTGGAGGAACTTCCCCCAAAACACTGGAAGAAGAAACATCAGCAGTGCAACAAGATCAACATAAAGCTGAGAAGCTCAGATCCCACCAGAGAAGTGTCAAGGACCAGGCAAAGAAATACCATTTTTAGGCACTTGGTGGGTTGCAGATAGTGCAGCAATTCCACCAGGTTCCCTCAGTGAAACAGAACAATTACAGACTCCACAGTATAGGAAAGAATTTAGAGAGTTTATGGGTATTTTAGGTTATGAGTGAAAACATACAAATGGATTTTCTATTATTGCTCACCCACTGTATTCACTTTTATGAAATGGAAAACCATGGAAATTGGAACCGGAACATTAAAAAGCAATATAAAACCTTATTATAGGAATTTAAAACATACCAATCACTGGTCTAATTCACCCCTGTGATCCTATTATGACAGAATGGGGTTCTACAGAACACATTACTTATTGCAATCTATTTCAAACTGGCCTAGACAAACCAGAGGCCTTTATTACTCAGTTCAACAGCATTTAAAGAGACAGAGCAGAAATAATTTGAATAAGAAAAAGGACTTTTGTCTTTTGTCTGAACAGTTAAACAAGTTCAGCAAATACACCAGAAATAACCTGTTCAGGCTGGAGAGCTGCTTTATTTTTTAGAAACAGTCCTAAAAGGAACTGCTCCTCCAGAAGGAGGTGATGTGCATACCTGGTGGGAGTAGCAGATGAAATGTGATTGACTAAAGGACATACAAAAATTTCCAAATTATAAGTGTCTATAAACACTGATCTACTAGCACTAAAACAGCCATTTTAACTCCTCACATATTCTAGATGCACCTCCCCTCACTGAGGAAACACCAGCTGGGGGCATTTGGTTTATTGACACTATAGCAATGAGGGTAGATGGTTAATAACAATATAAGGCTACTCTTGTCTGTGTCACCTCCTATGCTGCAAGAGCAGCTGCCACACTATGGCTTTGTCAGTGGGAAGCCCTAAACTGGGAAGTGAATAGATCCCCAGTTTGGAGAACCAAATTTTAGTAATTATTACAACATTACAGCTAAGATAACTGTAATGGTCAATCTATCATCCGTCAGCACTGTGCCAATGACTCTAAACCTTGTGGCACACTTGTCTGGGAAGCTACCAATAGCAATAGTGCAAAACATAGAAGTTGTGCACAGTGGATTTTTCCAGTTTGTTTTTTATTTTTTTTCTGATGGGGTAACCTATCCAGAAAATCTAACCAAGACCAGTCTAATTTACCTTTTTGTCTTTAAATTTCCCCCAAAATGAAAAGAAGAAACATCACCCTACTACTATTGAAGATTTTGATAATACTTGCTTCCCCATGAATGCCCACCTGTTTCAACTTGATTATCAAGTACGGATGATTCCTTGATTGATAATGGGTCTCTTTGAATAGTGATAAGACACTTGTTTTGCTACTGACATACAATAGCAAGAACATGACCTGGAAAACACAACTACCTGTTACTGAAAGATGTGTATAAAGCATGACCATATACAATAACTCTTACACACCATATAAGAATTGCTGTAACATGTATCACTGTGTAGTACAATGGGATTAGGAGCATTAAAAAACATGAATGCTGAAGTTTCAGCAAACAAAGTAAGCTAAACAAGTAATTCATGCAAATTGGAATATCCATTACAATCTTCTCTGTCAACACTGGGAACTAACCCATGACTTTTATCTGATATATTACCCTAATGAAAAAGAATTAATAAGGACCACCAACTAATTGGGAATGCACTAGGTGCAATCCAAATTGATACCTCTCTCGCTCTTAGCTTCATTCAAACTCAGTTGTGAGTACACTCTACTCTGGCAGTATAAGAAAAAAATTTTGCCCACCAAAATATGAAATATAATTTGAGATAATGCAACTAAATTTGAAAGATTTTTCCTCCCCTGGTGGCTCCCAGCTTAATCAGCTTATGACCCTGCCACAGGGGGCTCTCAGGCACCCATCCCTTCTGGCATTGTCTTATGAGACCTCTTCAGGGTATTACTGGAAAGATATTGATAATTGAATAATATCTAGTTCAGGGGGTTTGTCTTTGAAGACCAGATGATAAACATCTAAGACTTCTGAACGCTGGCCTGATCTGGTCAGTTCAACTAGTTTTGTTGGGGTTTGTTGTTGATTATCAGAAGTATATACAAAACTTTGCTAATTGCAATTAAAATTACTTTTAAATCTACCTGGAAATAGAGAGGAACATACAGAGCAAGATGTTGCAAGTGAGATACGTGGGGTATGTCAGCTTAGAGGGGATTTCAGCTGTGTTGGCAAGTAGGACTGAACGTGCTACCTACCTTCATGGTTTAAAGTAGTTTCTGCATTGACTGTAATGGTGATGGTAACAACCAACATTTTCATCCTTTTGAAGGGTGAGAAATGAGTAGTTACCATTTCTGAAATTTCATGAGCATAGTCAGCACTCTTGTCTCCAGCAGAAGGCAGCTAAGTTGTAGGAATTAAAGAACTAGTGAGAAAATATGAAAGTCTGAGAATGGATAAAATAGGAAAAAGTTTTGCTCATGGGTAGAAATAAAATCCATGCATATACAAAGGTTTTTCTGTGCTCACAAGGAGTTCAACACTTGGCTGCTACTGGTTTACTGATTAACTACTGCCAAACAAAAGGATGGTGGAGTTTTCATACCTATAGCACTTGATGTTTAATTGCAGGATCTAAGCTATCAGCCTCATCTTTCTGAGACAGAGATGTTCTTTCATAGTGCTTTGCCTCTTCAGATCTCTGAATTAACCTCCTGAGGTCTTCCTCTGTCTTCTCTCTTTAGGGTCCTATCCCAAACACCTCAGCTGCATATCTGGGGATATGGAGCATGAATCCCCACCATGCCGAAGAGTAAACTGTGCCACTTAGTCACTGTTACACACTTTAATCTTAGGGAGCATTCTCTCCTCTTTGTCTCACGTCTCTCCATGACTTATTGTGCAGCCTTACTGGAAGAAGAATGAGAGTCAATCAAGTGTGTTATAAATACCTTGAAATGCACAGAGTGAACAGCATTGCAATAAAGCTAACTGGCAAACCTCCCTTGTGAAATGGTTTTTATTGTGTTCAGCTGCAAGCATCACTTCTCTAATACTGTCTGCTCATGCTGGGTTACAAGTCCAATCTACATGCACTTGAGCTCTCTTGGGAGCAGAGACATTGTGAAGTGGCCAGCTCATGTCAAATGTATTGTGTCGTAAAACTGCAAGGATTTTTCCCATTATTTAATCCCTTGACTTTTTGTTTTGTTACTATGGAGTAGACTTCAACTGGAATGCCTCAAATGCCAATTACTTTGGCATTTCAGGCAACTATGAATTGCTGTCCCACAGGGCATCCTGGTCTCTAAATTGGAAAGATATGTATCAGAGGGATTCCTTGGTAAATAAGGAATTGCCTGAATAGTCACCTTCAGACAGTTGTGGTCAGCAGCTCAATGACCAAATGGAGACCAGTGACAAGTGGTGTTCCTCTAGGGCTGGTAGTGGGACTGCTGCTGTTTCATGTCTTTGTCAGCAACATGGAGAGTAGGATGGAGTGTACCCTCAACAGGTTTGCTGGTAAGACCAAGCTGTGTGGTGCAATTGAAACACTGGAGGGAAGGGATGCCATCATGTGGTAGGCTTGAGAGGTGGGCCTCATGAAGTTCAACAAGGCCAAGTGCAAAGTCCTGCACCTTAAGGTCTTTAAAGTGATCATTTGAGAAAAGCCCTGAGGAGAAGGATGTGAGAGTATTGACTGATGAGCCCAACATGAACAGCTAATGTGCACTTGCAGCCCAGAAAGCCAGCTATATATAGGGCTGCATCAAAAAAAGTGTGGCCAGCAGGTGAAGAGAGGTGACTCTACACTGATTAATCTAGTGTGAGACTCCATCTTGAGTACTGTGTCCAGTTCTGGAGCTCCACTCTACAAGAAGGACATGGAGCTATTGGAGAAAGTCCAGAGGAGGGCCATGAAGATGATCAGAGGGCTAGAGAACCTATCCCATGAAGACAGGCTGAGAGAGTTGTTCATCCTTGAGAAGAGAAGGCTCCAGGGAGACTCTATAGTGGCCTTCCAGTACCTGAAGGAGACCTAGAAAAAGCTGGGAAAGGACTTTTAAAAAGGATGTGTAGTGATGACATGAGGGGTAGTGGCTTTAAAATGGAATGGCACAGATTGCAGGTTGCCCAGGGAAGTTGTGGATGCCCCCTCCCTGGAAGAGTTCAAGACCAGGTTGGATGGGTCTTTGAACAAACTGATCTAAAGGGAGTTGTCCCTGTCTATGTAGGGGGTTATGAACTAGCTGACCATTAAGGTTTCTTCCAATCCAAACCATTCTATGATTCTATGATTTATTTGATATGCCAGAGAAATAGCAAAGGCATTCAGAGTGGGAAATAAAAGCTGTGGAATAGTCTGAGTACTGTGCAGTGGTAATGTAGCTGAGAGTAGGTAGAGGAAAACAGAGTTTACCTACTATTAAAGTGAGGACAATAAATTTGCCAGTACTCCAGTAGTGTGGTAACTTTCACCTTGGATGGAAAATGGTGGGTTTGTGTGATTTGTACGAAGAGGGGGAACAAAGAAAAGAGAAAAATTCAAGTACATTTTTGTGGAAGATAAGAGTAGACATTTCTATGAAAGCAGTTGCCTAATTTCTCATCCTGAGTCAAACTGAAGCAAAAGGTCAGTGAATGTAGTGCATGGTGGCAGCTCACTATCTGTTTCAATCAGCAGCAAAGTGACTTTGCCCTGTTCAGTCTTTCGTCATGAAGAAAGAGTGCCTTCATTTTTGACGCTTAATGAAACTGAACCATACCAATCTCCAGAAAGGTCAATAAACCTTTCTGGTTAATATATTTTAGAAACCCTAGATACTAGGTTTAGGTAGTTGTAGACACTACTGCAAGTCCACAATATTCACATTGTGTAATCCTGACACTACAGCGGACAGAGGCCTTCTGCTCTTTCCTGTAGAAGAAGATTTCTAGCTCAGTGTTTTTCTCTTGAGTCATGACAAATTGCCTGCTTGAGCAAAACTTCATTGCTTTTTTCACATCCTATTTCAGTTATGGTTTTAATTACCTAAAAAGTTAGCTTAAGTGCTCCCTGTTGTCCAGCAAGTAAGTGAGGAAATAAATATATACGCCGTTTAACTACAAGCAAATAAAAGATTCATTCCAATATTAACCACAAAGTACTCTTAAGCATCTGTTTCCAAGTTGTATAATGGCTACACAGAGTTTCTTCTCTCTGAACATTTTAGATCAAAATGGCTTTCATCTCTTCTGCCTCTACCAAGGTTTATCTAGTTTACTTACTGAGATCAGACTGCCACTGTCTACCTTGGAGAAAAAAAAGAAGAGATTGCAGTGTTACATGAAAGGCATTTAATGTCAGACAAAAGTTAAACTGGACTTTAATTTTGCCCCATTTCTCTCAAATGGGGGGACTTTAGGTAGATCTGAAACTCCACAGCTATGAACCTGGTACAAGGAGATGGATTTTCATGTGCTGCACATACAGCTGCAGAGCTCACAACTACAGGAGAGGTTTACAATCAAGGACTCATCAGAGTTTAGAAACGAGTGAACTTATGTGCTCATAATGAGTGCAGGTAAAGTGTTCATAATACAAGATTGCAAGGTGCAGGGGGAGGTAGCATGCTGATCTTTTACATCACCTTTGCCTGGATTTCACGTTAGCACAATTTCTAAGCTGTCCGATTTCCTCAGATTTTATATTTTTTTACAGTATCAGCTATTTATCCTGGTATTTGTTTCAGAGCTTCTGATATTTCTGGTTAGATTATTTGAAGTGCTATCAGATTCAAACAAAGGTAGGATAGAAACTCACTGGTCAGGTCCTATATTCCTGCAATCCAATGCTTTTTGGCTAGCACAGGATGTGCTGATATGACCCTGGCCATGCACATCTTTCAGTCTTTGTTAGACCATTAACTCTCTCAAATAGCTCATTTTCTTAAAAAACATATTCATTCTCTGCACCCTTGTGTGCTCCAGGGACCTTAGCTTAGTCCTGTTCTGAGTAGAAAGCAAGAAGGCTTGCAGAGGCTAATATACTGGCTTTTGTAGCTGAAAGTACATATTCTGGCATAATTACAATTTATTAATAGTGGTGAAAGGATGTGCCCAATCTATAATTTGAGGTAATGTTTGGCATCTTGAGCAATATGAATCATGAATCATTCATTAACTGAGTAATGCTTTTAATTAGTTAGAATTAATTTGAAGATGTCCTCTGTTATTTTGTTGTGTAATTTAAGGTCACAGGCATTATTTTTTTTGTATGTTATAATTATATCAAGGCATTTCCAACCAAACACAAATATACTATTTGCTTTGGTTCAAAGTGGATTTATACTTAGGGAAAAGACTTTGGGAATGGTGGAATCTTAAGGGTGAAGCCTGTGGTATTTTCCCAATTGTATACGAAGTGCCAGACCTGTGCTACCAGGTCTGAGAGCCATGATGCTGAGACATCAGTGCCTGTAAAGTTAATTAAAAGTTAGTGATACATCTGTCTGCTTGATGTTTCAGATCCGCATTGACTGGAAATGGGTAGAGCTGCACTGAAGCTATCAGAGCCCTACCAGATTTAAAAAAAAAAATAAAAAAATATATATGTGTACATATATATGTATACATATATATATAAAAAGATATGGCTTTGAGAAGGACTACATTCCCCAGTTGGTAGGTTTCCAGGCTGCCTACTGCTCAGCCACACACCATGAAATTAATTACAATTATTTTTGGTTGCTCCATCAGGAAAAGTCTCGAAGCTTATGTGACCAGTATGGTCCCATTTTGTTGTGTCAGCACAAAATGTAGGAACTTAGACAGGAGGAGCCCATATTTCCTGAGATCTGAGTAGGGCATCTTTTTCTGCACTAGCTTAAGTTCCATGTTTCTTCTAATATATCTGAATAAAAGAAATGCAGTGTCATATTTTACACTTTAGTCATACCTAATCTCTCTCTGTCTCTGTAGACAGTTGTTCCCACACCCCATCACCAGAGGAATGAAGACAAAACTTCAGCTTCCTAAGAGAGCACTAAGATATCTTTAGCTTCATAATAATTGATGTTTTTATGGAGCTCTAGATCATTTACTGATATTGAACATCTGAGTGGCTTAATCCTACCTCACACAGTGTGGAGACAAATAATAGCTTGGTAGAATTCATTTAGAGAGGCAGACAGAGCAGGAGAGTCAGCATGAAAATATTTTACACTTTGTCAGAAGTATATTATAGGAGATAAATATGCTTTTTCTTTATGACTTTAATTTGGGGGATTTACCCAAGTCTGTATTTATTTACTATTAAAAATTGCACTTGGGCCCAAAGACTGAACTTCCAGAAGTGAAGACGACAGACAAGATAGGAATGAGTATAAGAATGGAGAGCGACAAAACACCACATAGCTTTAGGAGAGCAATTCCTTGCTTGAACACTGGCTTGGAAATGAAAAGCTTCCTTGAAAACAGTAAATATTATAGAAACTAAGATGGGAAAAATCTCATTTTTCATTTACTCCTTGCTTTATGCAAAGTTAATATAAGACACTACTATGGAGTACCACTGGACACATATCTGTAGGGTTAACTCACTACAGAAAATTTTCTGTTGGTAGATGGCCTCCAAACTAGTAGATATTGTCTTGGTATTTTTCCCTAGCTTCACCAAACTATATTTATAAAGGATAAGTATCTAGAGATGCAAATGCATGGTGCCTGGAGTTGATAAGGAACATAGAAAACTGTCTTTCTCTTCAAATACAAAGATTATGTCATAAATGTATTTCTGGAGCTGAATCTAAACTGAGGGGAATTTTTTCCACTTGTGTTTCAATAGTTTTAGGATTGTGGCCTCGTAAAACTCTGTAAGATAAATTAGGGCATGTTTCATAGTAGGGCTGCTATGATTTGATTGCTTCTCTTCTGCTTCTGCAGGTATTATTGTTTTTATGTTATATAAATCAGAACTTGATAAGGGTTGTTAAAATTACTTTGTCTCCAGAGCAAATCCAGCATTGCTTTTGTGTGAGTGCTGATTTCTTACTAGTGGCTTATCTTCTGATAGTATGTCATGGTAGGAAATGTCCTAGACAAACACCAAAAACAGGGGTAACAATATAAACAATTCTTCTGTTTTATTCCTTGTCAGTTTTTGTTATAGTCTGTAGAGTCCTCTACTGGACTGTAATGGAGAGCTAAAGATGAGACGTAAAGTAAGTAGTTGGCTTTTGGTGCATGCTAGAAAAGGCCAATAGCCTGTCTGCCATTTTGGTTGCCATTAAATTAAAAAAGGGATTTCTGAAAACTGAATAGAACCTGCTTTATTCTTTTACCAATTAAAATAAATAACAGAATACTCTTGACATTTTAGAAGTGGGATCATAGCAGGAAAGACACTTGAAATTCTTCCTATCCTGAAAGCTCCACACATAGGGAACAGATACAAAGTTTCTAGACATGTACCTTGTTCAACAATAATGTGTCTTCTGTAATCAAGTGATTTCCAAAACATGGGGATGGATGCCCATACAAGCACAATCTTTTTCAAAATCTTGCTAAGCTTTTAGTGACATTAAAATTTCCCTGCAGTGAGAAACACCAGTTTAATTAAATGTTACATGAAACTATTTCTTTTCCCCTGTTGTACATTTTATGCTTATTAATGCATCCTGTGTTATTGAATTTAAGGTAAGCAGACATGTTAATTTACATTTCTCTATGCAATTAATTTGTTTTTATAACTATATCATGATTAAGATACTTCTTTTCAGGATAAACTCTCCTAGCCTCTTTAATTCCTTCATATAATGATCTGTTCCCTCAGTTCCTTTAGCCCTTCTACTTTTCGTCTTTTCTTTCTTAAAGGCAACAGTACTGAAACCAGAGATGTGAGGACTGAAACCACTGTGGATGAGACACTTCACATATTATTTTATTAACTTTCTTCCTCTTTAGTGTTGTTGGGGTGGGTTTTTCTTTGGTTGGTTGGTTGGTTGGTTGGTTTTTTGTTTTGTTTTTTGTTTTTATAACTGGAGATCCATGACTCCTATTTTTTCTCTTTCCCTAGAAAAGATAGGTTAGTTTGGTTTCAAAACCTGTCAGTGGACATGGACAGTCTCAGTTGTTTCCATGTTTACCAGGTTGGTAAGTAATTCTTCAGGAGTACCTTGCAACACTGCTTATTCTATCTTTGCTAACCTAATCAGTGCCATCAGCTAATTTTGCCAACTCAACATTTCCCTTTAGACTATTGACTTCCTTATGTTGTTAATAATTGTAACTAACTGAGAGCAACTAATCCAAGTAATAGTCCATTTATCTATCTGACTTTCTACTGAGGTTTAGCTTTATATTATTTCTGTTGTCTTCTTTTCTCTGTGAATTTTTTTTTCCTTGAGGCTAGTCTCAGAAGAGAGATGAATAATAGAGAAGATCAGTCTTTGCTTACACAGAACATAAACCAAGACTTAAAGTAAAAGAGTGCATTCAAGTACTCCACAGTCTGAATGCTGTAAAACTCGACATTGGTCTGAATAGCTTCTCAGTCAGAGAAATGTGGAAAATTAAATTGTCCTGTTGGAAATAACAATTTCATTTCAATCCACACTGATGAAATTTTGACATCTCAACTGTTTTCACATAAAAGAAAGTGGAAAACAATCTATTTGGAAATATTTGACTATAAAATGTTTATTCTCTTGATCAAAGAGAAGATTATTAATCTCAAAAGGCTGATGTGGTTGACACTCAAAAATACCTACAATGCTTCTGACAACTGGAAGTGTCAGTGTTGGGTGGTTTTCTTAGATTAAAAAAAGTATTGTTTGAAATGTTTTACTTGAAATATTCCATAACTGGTTATAGGAAAAAGACCCTGCTTTTTTGGGTTCTTTTGTTTTTTGTTTTCATTTTGGTTTTGTTTCTCTGATATTCTAAATCTTTTGCTTCAAATAGAAGGTGTACATCATGTCCATGTAAGTACGTACATGCACTCACTTTTCATACAGGGGGCCAGGGAAGGGGAATTTTAAAGAGGTGTGTATTTTAGCAAGATACCATGTCTTTCTGCATGAACTCAGAAATTCATTAACTTTCTTTAATACTCTTGGGCCAGGGATTACTGCTAACACTCTGCTTAACACATTTTCTCAACTGTGGCAAGGTTTCACTTTCATTAAAATACTTTTGATAAATTATGATAGTGCTGTCTTTGTTTGCTGTTGCATTTAATAATGAATGAAACAATGGAGGAGAAAATCCTGGTTTTGATGTGGAAATTGAGCCTAACCCCCTGGCAATAGGAACCAAAATCTGTGGAACTTCAATCCCTTTTTTAAAAACAGCAAGAAAAAGAGGTAGCTGACTAAATTAAATGTTCCAGTTACCTTGGCTTATTTGGATTAGAGTTCTGTGGGAAAATGCATGCTGCCTTTTAGATTTCAAGGCAGCTCTTGGAGCACTAACACTGCAGCCTTGGCTACATGGCTATGTGCAGCAAAGGTAAATGAAATCAGTTAATGGTGGGAATTCAAGAGCATTAAAAAATCTCATGAGTGTCCTTTTTGAGTGTTATATGTTTGACTGTACGTCACTGCAGTTTAAACTTTTTTGAGGAGGGCTTGTCTTCAGTGAAGTGTTAACATGAGGTTTAACTATAGCACTGTTCCTTTTGGAACGCATGCATGCACAGAGCAGTCTCTAACTTGAATTAAACATTTATTTAGATGCCTTTGCTGTGTTCTGCATCATTCTGGTGGATGAACTGTACTGCCTGGTGGCTGGCTTATCTAGCCATGGAGATTTGTGAATGGCTGGTGTGCAGTTTGCCCTACTGCAACAGAGCAGAATTAGATGGTTTGTCACTGGCCCAGCCTAAAGGTTGAGCATTGCTTATTTTACAACCCACAATGGCGAATTCATCCACTTAGTGCTAATCCCTGCTCAGAGTGTGTCACTAGCCAGTCTCTTGCCACAGCTTCAATCTCTGCAAGGCAAACTCCAGAGGAGTGATGCTGCCTCTAAGGGTACATCCACATGGCTGGAAGCAGTTGAGTTACTGACGCTTGACAAGTTACCTCTAATCAGTTGATAAGCTGATTTTATTGCTTTTAATTACATGTCTCTATCTTTGATGATCTGAGTTAACCCCTCACTAGCCATGTTCCCTGAAAGACTACAATAATATATGAGCACAAACACATGAGCAGAGAGGTGGGGGAATAATTGGTCCCACTTGCAGTCATGTGAATTACCCAGCTTGTCTCTGTGGCCTTCTTTAGAGCTAAAGGAAAAAGAAGGCTCTGTGCGGTGGCTTTGAGTGCATAAACCAGGTGCTTCTCTGAAAAATCATAGAATCATCATGGATGGAAAGGATCTTCAAAATCATTGAGGCAGACCATCAGTCCTACACCACTTTAACCACTAAATCACCTCCTGAAGCTCCATATCTACTCAAAAAACCTGGAGGTTTTTTGAATACCTCCAGGGATGGTGACTCTGCAATCTTCCTGAGCATCTTGTTCACTCTTTTGGTGAATATTTCCTAATATCTAATATGGTCCTCTCCTGGATCAACTTGAACCCATTACTTCTTGTCCTATCGCTAATCTCTGTGAGGCTGACATCTGCCTCACTACATCCTCCTTTCAGGTAGCTGTAGAGTGCAATAAGGTCTCCCCTCAACTTCCTCTTCTCCAGGCTGAACAGCCCCAGCTCCTTCAGCTTCTCCAGACCCCAAATCAGCCTAGTTGCCTATGATAAGGTTCTAGAGGGGCTTACCTCTGCATAATCACACAAGTCATTAGGCCATTAAGTTTAGACACAACTGCTTCTTTTGAATACTGTGCCTCCAAGAAATGGAAAGTGGGGATTTGGAAGGCATTGCCACATGTATCTTCTCTGCCAACAAATAACAGGCATTTCCCCTATAAGCTGGTGCCTGATGACAGAAGAGGCTACATATGTATATATATATATATATTAACAGATTTTGGTTTAACTACACGCACCTTTTGCATATGAGGGAAATTTAATATTTCAATTAAAATTTTTACTTCCTCCAATTCTTTCTCTGTTTATTCCAGCCTGTACAAAACACTGAAGTGATCCTTGCTGGCATGCAACTTTCCATTCTTCCTAGAAGTGGCAGATTGATGCTGACTGTTAATAGTGGGAAGGAATGGCACCAGGTGGGGCACGAGGATACCGCATGTAACAGAGTGGAATGGGATTTTTCATTTTTTTTTAGTTATGAAATATGTGTTTGTCAGATCAGGGAAACCAGATCAGATGTGCCTAGAGAATTTGGACACAAAGTAACCTATAATTGGTATTTTTTTTTCTTTCATCCAGCCTTAGGCTGCAGCTACTGTACTTTCACATATTAACAAACTGCACAGTAAAATCAAGAAGCCATTTGACTGTCTAAATTAGTACTGACCTTTCATTCACCTTTCCATCTTCTTGGTTTACCCACCTCCATATTAGAAGTGTTTGTCTGCCTTGCTTCTAGTCCCCTTCACTGTTTGTGTAATTGGAAAGAGTACGACTGCACTTTTGTGGTTTGATTTTAGTTGCCCTTACTGCTGACTGTATAGAATATCGTTTTATATTACAGTTTAGAAAATCACTTGTATACAAGGGCCTTTCACAAATTGCATTTCCAAAAGGTCTTCTGCAACTACATGGGGTAGATGGCTTTAAATTTACACATTTTGCAGCCAGGTTAAGGGAACTGGTGAAGGTTATGGTAATCCAGGATAGGTTAGAGGAATTTTAGCATCAGAAGTGTAAGCAGTTCTCTGCAAATCTCTAGCCACACAGCCTGCCTCTGACTTATGTTTCACAACATATTCAGCGCCTAATTCCTGCTCACTGTCTCGCATATCCCATTTTTGCAAATATGGAGCCTGTTTCAAACAAACTAGATTTCCAAGTGAGCACTGGGTGAAAAATAAAGTTCCATTTTAACTTTCTGGTACAATTAACTGTTACATTTGAAATTAAAATGATAGTAAATCAAAATAGAGAGATCTGCCGTAGCTTACAAGTGAAAACTTACATAATCTCACAGTTCAAGTCCTGGTACCACAATCCTTGCTGTCTTTATGTGAAAACCAAACATATCTCTGAACGCTTTGCCACTTGAGAAATGTCAGTTCTATCAGCATAGATAAAAGCTCCAGATACTCAAGAGACCAGTATTGTGCCTCTCTGCCCCAAATCTGATTAAACTCATAACACTTTTTTTTATTATAGTTCAAATTCTATTGTCCTCTATGGGAACTTGCTTAAAGAAAAACATTGCAGGTTCACTATCTGTTGAGTTAGACAACTCCTTCATTCCCAAGCCATTGCCTCCCCCATTACTTGCTTCTTTCCCACCTCTTGTGGCTCCATGCAGCACTTTTCAAAGGCTAAACAAGCAGCACTAAAACTTCTTTACTTCAGAAGCTCAACAGTGTGTCCTGAGAAGACAGCTTGTCTTTTGCAAGTCCCTTTAGTGGCAATTTCCATGCACAGGTGATTTCCCTCTCTTCTCCCATACCGGGACAAGATGCTGGTGTACGTTTCCTCCATGGGTTATCCTTGCTCCATTTTTAAAACCTCAAATGCTCTTCAGCAGATGTGAGAGCCTCAGGCTCAGTTGCTCTCTAAGCCACAGAGACATCCTGATTATTCAAAATCAGATATTATGTGTCAACAGAAGGCCTTGTAGGATAGAGGTGTATTTTCAACAATGAGCTGCTAATCTTCTAATTGAACTGCTAGAATCCCAGAAGAGAGGGCTGGTTAGTGCAACATAGTTCCCTCCTAAGCTGTTTCTCCACTCCTAACTTGTTTTCATTTTTCTGGCCATAATTCTATTCTGTTTTACTAGTTTCTCTTTAGGGCTTATTAGGATCAAGCCATTTCATTAAAATTCTTTGCCTTTAAAACCACGAGTTTTCATCTGTGTAAATAGTGAAGGATATTGAAAAAAGGAAAAACTCCTGTAGCCCCAAAAGAAGTGCTTCGTGCCTCGACTCGCTGATACAGAGAACAATGCAGATCCCTTTTTTACATCAATGCACTGACATATGAACTGTCTTTTTTTTCAGAAACCATACTGGAAATAACTTTCTGCAGCTCCTGTGATCTGCAGTCTACGACACTGATATCCCAGAATTGGATACAGTGACTCCTGCCTTCTAGCACAATCTCTTGCTCTGCCTGTTGGTGCCATGAGTGCTCTTGTGGGAATCATGATGCCTAAATCATGGACATGACCTATCTAGGGCTGATATAAAGATATGCAGACTCCAGAGAGGAACACTACTACCACTGTGTCCTTCCCCTGTATCTGCAACAATGCAGCATATAGGTGATTTCTATATTAATCCACTTTTATATTGGCACACCTACATGAAAAGAAACCATATTATAGCAATATAACACTGAAATACAGCAGTGGTGAGCCAGGCTTCATACCTCAGAACTCAATTCATTCACACCTGCCTTTCAAGTATGTCTGTGAGTACATATATATGCGTCTGTGTTTGTGTATTTGATTCTGCATAGAAATATTTATATCCTCTTCTACTTTGAATACTTTATTGGGAAAAAATATATTGACATATAAGTTAGGACAGTCTCATTAATAAATACAAATATTTGTGATTCTCCAGTGTATCCACTTGATCGAGATGGGCCCATAATCCTTTCTCCCACTTCTCTGGCACAGGATGAGAAGCATGTTGTTCACATATGACAATTTCAAGGAACTCTTAAAACAAGAACTTAGTGGGAGCAGGAGAGGTTGTCAGTTACAATAATGTTTAACAGCATGCTTCAGGTAGGTGTCACCTGAATTACCCTGTGGAAGTTACTGTTTCTCTGCAAATGCCCAGTGATGGGTTCTTGCACACCTGCAGCTAAAGTTCTGACTACTGAAATCCTTCTGCTTATTTGTCTTTGTTTCAATTGACTGACACTGACATCTCTCTAACAATGGAAAGGTGCACAGTGCAACTGGTACTATCTTAGGAGGGAATTCAGACACTTTTGCAAGGAAATGAGAAATGAATGAGTACACCCATCAATGCTTTCAGGGGTTATCTCTATGATATCCCTAGGACCAGGCATGGAGTGGGGACGGACAGATTATTCTAGTTGATGCTGGTGGAGAAGAACACTTAATATTCAAATTCTATGTTCAGTTTTACTTCATTCATTGCAGCTGTGGTTGGACGCTTCCTACTGGTGAATATAGCTGGACTCAAACTCTATAAACACTCTGTGAACCTAAAAGAGTAGCTTGGTTTTGCTCATGCTTGAATGGTTTTGATGTATAGCCAAGAGGGGAGGTTTCTGGACACAGAAATCCTAGGGCTGTAGCTTACTGTGAATGAAACCTGCTGAAAAAAGGAGGAGACAGATATGTGTTTTGCTGTTTGTTAAAGAACCATATTCCTCTGTCACCAAGGTGTGGTCACTGAAGTTCTGAATTACCAATGACTGACAAACATTACCTGATGTTGGGGTACCAGCCCACACACTCCTTGCATAGTAACACCATCCTTCCCAGCAGAAGGATGTTGGGAGAAGACTGGCACTAGAGCTGCTACTGTCCTTCATGAAATTTCCTTCAAACAAGAGATCTTACAAGTAGCATCAGCAACTCCAAGGCTGCTCCACAGTCCTGCTGTCCTGCAAACTCAACATTGAGGAGGTACCTTGACACTTCATAAGTGTTCTGACGATATAAAATTGAGGCTTTGCACATAAACTTAGAAGCACACAAATCCACATACCAGCTTAACCTGCAGAATCATGAGACACATTAATGCATCACCAGAGAAGGTGCATAGCTGGATGATTACAGTCTCTTTAATTTTCAGGGCAGATATCTGAATAAAAACCAGAAAATATTGTACTTTTCTTTTCTTTTTTTTTTTTTTTTTTTAAAGGTTTTGGATTGAATTTGCAGCAGGTGACCCTCTGAGTGCTTAACTGAATTTAGATAAGCATTCAAGAGTTTGGAATTCTGCCTGAAGAGAAATTGACTTTCTCTGAACCTTGATAAAGAAACCCTATGAAAAATCTCATGAAAATCACTTATGTTTTCATAATGAAGTAAAATGCAATATAAATTAATTTGCCAAATAGCTCTTTGTTTATCAGAAATTGAAGTGTTACTAGCCTTATTACTTGAAATTTTATCACTTTTTTTCCTTGATATTTCTGAGAATTCCTTTTACTTCTGTTCTTTGAACTAATTTGATGAGATCAGTCTTTATTTTGCTCTGTTAGTATTTTCAAGTATGAATAAATAACAAGAGGATAAATGTGCACATGAACCACATCTGTTCATAATTGAAAACGTATTTAGTTTGAGTTTTAGATTAATATTAAGGTCATTCTGTGTTTTAGGTATACTGTTTATTTCCACTACTCAAACACCAATACCAATACTTCATCCAAACCTAATCTGAATGTGAGCTTTTCTCTCAACAAGAATAACTTCTCTGGCAGCTTATGGATTGAGAAGGAGCTCCAGTTCATTAGCATTCTCCTGCATTCACAGCCACAGCTTTCTTTCAGTTTCAATTACTTTCAGGTGACACAGTTCATGGCCAAACAATTATTCTAATAGAAAGATTAATCTAAATCTCCAATGTATATAGACAATACTCTTGCTCCAAAGGTAAAACAGGGCATAAGAAAGGCATAGGAACTGACACCTTCTAGTAACTGCATGGTTGTTTTGCCAGTGTTATTAACTTTTTAGGATCTAATGGAAGGGAACAAGGTGAGGAGGTGCAGGATGACTGGAGATGATTTTAAATACATCAAAGGCCTGGAGAGTGTAGAGTTTTCAATGCACTCCTTGTCTGAACTGATGTCAGTACTTCTTAAATCTCTTTCAGGACAGAACAGATTTCTTCCTCACTTGGGGATCAGAGACTTAGGAGGAACAGGATGTGTTCTTTTAAAATTTTCAAGGTAAAATCACCAGATCAGATAAATCAGTATAAGTCCATGTGGCTTTGATTCAATTATACCAGTGCATGAGCATCTTGCCCTTGAATGTTTGAAGAAGGAAACTGTTACCTCTCCATGACTTTATCAACTAGATAGATAGGGCAGAAGAAAGGAAATACTACTGTCTGTAATAAAACCTACTTATTGCAAGCAAGTAATTAAGGGATAAAGAAATAGAGAGCTACGTTTTCTTTTTAACCAAGGAATCTCTGCAGCAGAGTTGTAGAAGACATGGTTGGGACATGGTTGCAGCATACTAATTTACATGGTCAGTCACAGACAAGTAGTATTTTAGGATAGCTCATATGCTTGGTGTCCCCTAAAAGACTTTCCATGTCTGGGAGGCCGGTATAAGAGAGATTTGTTGCCTGTGCTTCCTCCTTGAAGTGGAGGAGGAAAGTGACAGATGGAAACTCTAGTTGCAGTTAATTTACACTGAGGAATTCCCTTTGGGTGTAAGCATCAAGGACACCAATCTTTCTCACAGGCAGTGTGAATTAAAATGAAAATACGAAAGCTTTGTTCTCAGCATTTTCTAAGGGAAAGCCTAGGAAGTCAATAACAGTACACTTTGGAACACATTCTTGATGATGTTTCTAACTCTTCTGTTCATTAAATTGCACTTTCTCCTTATTTTTATTTTCTATATATTTTTTCCTAGTTATGGGAGTAGTTCTCCTATGAGAATTTTTAATTTTATTTTTTGCACTGCTGTGCAAAATAAATACAAATTTTTAAAAGCACAACAAAATTTTGTCAATCAGATACAGCAGAAACAGATAGAAGAATAATTTTAGGACACATTCAGAAATTTCTTAGCCATGACTGTATTTGTGTCCTGATATTCTTCAATGAAAATTCCCTTCAGTTTAGATCACAAGAACTTAGATTTTAGTCTTGGCTACATACTTATCCTATTAAACTTCTTGTTTGTTTATGTCTGCTTACATTTCAAAGACTTTCTCTCTTCTCTATGTAAACTCTTTCAAATTTTCTCTTGACTTCTCCTTTTCTGTCTACTTCCAGTCATTGACCCTATTATCAAGGTCACTTTATGCATGGATGAGAACCTTAACATTATTTCAGCACCCTACCGGAACCCTTCATTGATGTTTGCATAGCAAATGACAGTAACAACACCCCTGTCAGCACTCCTTGTCCAAGAATAGTTTCTTTTCTTGTTTTAAACTGAAGGCAGCCTTTGCCTATTAGTAAGTTCCAAAAAATTTTGGATATGCTACTCGCAAAAGTGAGACAGCAATTAAGGGGTAACTTAAAGTCACGTGACTGTGGTTTGAGAGCATGAATGTCCATACTGTATAAGAAACCCACTTTTCAAATGACCACACCAATTAAAAAAGCAAAGAAGAGAAAGAAAGACTATGGGAAGGAAAGTCTTTTTCACATAGAAAAATAAGACTAGTACAAGGGTAAAATCTACCATGACCCTGACAGTGACACACAGTTGCCAGGAACGGGACCTGAGATTAAACAGAGTGAGGTAAGTATAGCTCTGTGTTCTGCTTTATAGTGACAGTTTTCATTACAGGAAGGGGAAAGAAGTGTTCATCAAAATGTGCAGGTACCTCATGTGAAAATTGAAGTCTGGAATTGTGGCATTCTCTGCAATCTGTTGTAAGGAAATAGGAAATTGTAAAATCAAAGCCCACTGGGGCAGCTATGGATGGTTGATGGCCTGAATAAGCCAGAGTATCCCTCTGGTGTCTGAAGGCTGGATGGGAACACAAGAGGAACCACAGAACAGGTATAAACCATGGACCTCTCTGTCCAACCTTCTTCTTTGAATTTGTAGGGAATGGACCAACTCTACCACTCTTCCCAAGTGTCCTAGATTGGAAGATGCATTCTTTCTGAAAATCACATGCCACCAAACTGTAGCCGTTGACCATGAGAGAGAAACCAGTGGTCAACAAGATAACTCATTGCTTCATTTAACTGCCTACATCACTGGAAATGCCTGTTAAATTGTCATTCCTTGGGGCAAAATGAATAATGAAGATGGGAAATAGTCGAGCTCAATAGCACAAATGATCTAATTGCAGAGCATATTAAAGAGGTATTATGAAGTGAAGTGGGCTGGAGAATTTATCTGAAATCTGTTTCATAAAAATTTTGCACTGAGAGATGTGAGACAAAGCCAAGGCTCATCACCTGCATGTCTTGTCCATAGCAAACCCTCCCTGCATGGACATAAACTCTTTAAAATAGAGAAACTGTAGAGGGCACTAAGGGAGGAGGAATGAAAGATCAGACTTCATCCTATATTCAGTACAAAAAGTAATATTTTAAATTGCCATATGATACAAATGAAACTATGAAACTAATGGAGTGTAAGGAGAACAGCACATCATCTCCTACATGAAGTTTGCGTTTTATATCGCTAGAGCATATCTTAATATTAAGAGATTTTGTAAAACATAACTAAAAGATGTTTTAGGCGTCAAAAATATTTTTGTACTATTATGCTAATCATTAGCAATGCAAAAAATTGAGCTAGTCTTCCAGATTACTGGATTTCTTGAAGCCAGTTTGATGTCGTTATTTATGGCTGGTTTCATATTTGTCAGGCAATATTCAACCAATAGTGGCAAAAGTTCTTTGTATTATAAAATTCAGTACAATACCAGACATTTCATAGACTAAAAAAGGGTAAATCTATTATTTGGATTCTTGACAGTATTAGAGAAACAGAAGCTACAAACAGCCCATTTCGTAGAATCATAGAATCATAGTCATAGAATCATAGTCATAGAATCATAGAATCAGAATTGCTCAGGCTTGAAAAGTCCTTGAAGATCATTGAGTCCAATCTCATCCTATTACCCTATTTGATAGCTGATAGCTCACCATTAAATCTTGTCCCCAAGAACGACATCCAGGCAATTTTTAAACACGTTCAGGGATGGAGACTCAACCACCTCCCTGGGGAGCCTGTGCCAGTGCTTAACAACCCTTTCTGTAAAGAAGTTTCTCCTGATATCCAACCTAAATCTCCCCTGACTCAATTTGAGGCCACGTCCCCTTGTCATATGTCACCAGTGAGAAGAGACCAACCCCACTCTCATGACACCCTCCTTCCAGGTATTTGTAAATAGTACAGGTTATCTTGTCTTCAGAAAAATGAATTTTGTTATCCACATTTCTGTATAATTGGTACTCACTTTGGGAAAACTGATGTCTTGCAATGAATTTCTACCTTCTAAATATACATTGGGCATGAAGACTCAAGAAATACAAGAATGTGAAAAGGAACAAAGACCTTATATATTGCTATAACGGAATTATCTTAAACATCCAGAAAATATTGTGAAGTAATTTTCAGTCAGAAGTTATTAAAGAGTTTAACAGTTTATATGCATATAAAAATTTACAGGATTGCAGTGTAAATTCTCCATTTTGGAGGAGAAAAAAAAAGAATTTTAAAGATATTTTGGAAAAAAAATTGATTTTGCAAAGCATGGGAGCAAAATCCCCAACAAAATTCAACAAAAATTAAAAATCCCTTAGTTTCTGTGACCAAGATGCAGAATTAAGGATTTTGATAGTGGAGATGATGGTGTTTGTTAATCATGTAAAGCATGATTATTTCAAGTTCCCTTCCAGACAACACATGGGCAACAGAGTACTGTGAAAAAGCATCATATTCCCTATGGAGGCTGTTTTTCCACTAGAAATAATTCTCATTATTATATCTATCTCATTTTTATATCTTAAAAAACACACACATGGTAGTTGACCAGGGGGAAGCGACGTACTAGAAGCACTTGGGAATGATTTCTTCTTTCTGCCTTTTGCTACAGAGGGTGACAAAGGCTGAATGAAGCTGAGGACATTTAACAATTAATGGTACTCGTGTATGTGATATATAGGTTGAGTCATATTTGAACCCTGTCCCTGTTTCATAATACTTCTAGCAGTGAAGGGCTGATCCCACACACTTTACTTATCCTTTCACTGACCACTTTTTCCCTAAAAACATGGTGGGTTGCAGGGTTGGCATACTTCAAAGTAGGTTTCTGCTTGTTCATTCTATCTAAATTATGCAGAGGGCTTCATCTAGAGTGTGAAATTTTCTCACCTGCCTGCATGGGTCTGAAGGCCACCTCTGTGCAAAGCCCTGTATTCCAGGCCTCAGGTGAGAGAACAGAAATTGTACAGCAGGGTCATACTTTATATAAAGCTAAAGAAATGGTTTTATAAATATATGACTCCAGTATAAGCAAACAGTGTGTTCCTTGCTTCATTTAATGTTTCCCCAGAAATCATCAAAGAAAATGTGGCTGCAACCAACACCAGATTTAAGGAGGGCACAGAATTTCCTTTTTGTTTAGCCTGGAAGAGGCAGCTCTCCTTAGCTATGTCTTAAAATGGTTTCTGGTCATAGACCCCTTTCTTAGGAAAGCTATGTGATTAAAGATCTAATTACTCTGTTTTCCATATAATTACTCCGTAAGCTCTGACATTATTCTGATTTATTCAAGCAAATGAAAGATGTCTGTCCTGGCTAATTTATATTTGGCAACACTGCTGTAGAAATTTTTCAAAGAAAAGATTGTTTCTCTCTTCTTGCCAGAGGCATGTAAATGTGATGTGAGTAAAAACCTGATTGCTGGTTCTGGGTTAAGAATGACACGGTGAGGATGAGACTTTACTAGGGAAGCACAGTGGAAAAAATATCTTAACAGTAATGAGCATGCTGCAGACTCTCACAGCACTAATGTCAATGTTTCAAGACTTTAATGTTCAATGTTTTCAAGACTAAAATTTAAGGGAAAAGGTCACAAAGAAGAGTCACTTGTGGAATTGGAATGGCTCATTCCTGAGAAATTGAATCTCATAAAAAGGAGTTTAGCTTTCTATCTGATTGTGAGTGAAATGAGATCAGGTCTTGTAGTAAGCCATTTTTCTCCTGCTCTCTAAAAATAAATACAAGAAAGCTCTGTTACATTCTATTATGATTTCTCTCCAGTTGTGACAGCCTCACTCACTGCCAAATCTCCTGCTGGCAAAATTCCGTTGTGCAACTGGAGAAACACATTGATTATATGAGCTCATAATACCCAAACATAAACAGATGCAATTGTGATTTCCGAGGCGGGTCCAAGATGAGGGATGTTATCAAAGTGCAGCACTAGAAGTAATGCCACTATTATAGATGGAATTTTAATATTTTTTGTCTATTCAGACCTAGTAAGAGTGGATAAGTAAGTAAATGTTTGAAAGTCAGAACAAAAAAGGGGCAACCATGAAACTGCTAAAACAAGGAGAACTTTCTGGAGGTAGACTGAAGGGAAAGGTTAACTGTTTTTCACAGAACTGGAAATTACCCCTATTAAAGGACAGAAATTTGGCATGTGTAAGAAAGAAGTCTTTTTAGAAGTCCCACACAAGATGAAGTAAAGAATTAGATGTTAATTTAAGCTTAAAAATCATCAACTAGTTCTGCTCCACTGCCAAGTAAAAGTCTCATTAAGCTGTATAATTTTTAAAATATTAGAATTCAATAAAGAATATGCTGTGAATCTCTAAGTTTGAGGAAATTACTAGAAGTAAAATATGTTCCAGGTTCTTCTTCTCCTATCCTTTTTTTATGTAATGTTGTCTGAACAGAGATAGGAATAAGCATTGTATTTTAGCTGTGTTTGCAAATTTGTTGATGGGAAATTTGGACAAGTTCTGTGCAAAGCTACTTTGAAATCCTTGGCAGCAGTACTACTATGAGCTTCTCCTAGTGTCACTAAACTACATGGCATCTTGCACCAGCCCAGTAAGTCCCAGTAAGAGAGCATCTGGCATGACTATAAACTTTTCACCTACATCTGAAGATTAGGTAAATCATACTAGTAACAGGAAAAGAGAAAGAAATTGAAGCACATCTAGTTGTTTCAGGAAGCTGTATGTTTAAAAGAGCAGCAGGGTATCTGCAGTTATCAGTGGGTTCCAAAAGAAGACATTTGGGTTCGTACATTTCTCCATTGCATCCAGAATTGAGCTCGTTTGGAAATGTTGCTTATGCTATTGTATAGCTATTTCCTGAGTAATTTTATTAGTTCAAAAGGGTGTCTTTTTTTCTTATTTTTTCTTTTTTTTTTTTTTTTAACCATCATTTAGTTTAGAGCTCTGACTGGTCCAAATAGCTTTTTAACCATTTATCTTGCAGGTTATCATCCAGACAGAAGCTTTGAAATGATAGAGTATTAAAAAAGAAATAAAAACAGTGCAGAGGAAGAATGAAAGCAGAACAATTCTATAGGCCATCAGACTCAGATTTGTGCCTTTTATTTGTATTAGTAGTATTGTGCATGTAGACTTGGAAAGGAGTGCTGAGATATTAAAACCAAGAGACTGATCAGTATGAGTAAATGAGAATTTAGGATTCTGGCACTGAAAAAATCATTGACTGGAAATGAGGAAGTTGCACATGAGAAGGAAAAAGCAGAAGAAAGATGGGCATCACTATATAGTCTGTTTCAATGTTATCTGAATATTTCACAACCTCACTGTAAGATGAATTATTTCATCCCACCACACTCGTGAAAACAGTGATGAAAATCTAACTGAACTGTGGAAATGAAAAAGCACAAAAAGAGAACATAGTGAAGTATTCACTGTCTTTTTCTCTGTTTGTTTGTTTGGGGTTTTTTTGTTGGTTTGGTTTGTATTTTGTTGTTGTTGGCTTTTTGTATGTGGTGTTTTTTTTGTCAGTGTATGCCATGAATAAGCAATTAAATGAGGAGGAACTACATGGAGAAAAAGATGATTTATTTACAATATATCTCTTTCTTTCCAGAAGAATCAATAAAGAATTTGCCTCATCTGCTTTCTCAATTTTTTCTAGCGCTGAGACAGATGCTGAAAAACCATCCATCTTGTGAAGGCAATGTGGAGGTACCACCACTTCTAAGGAAAGCATGCAAGGACTGGGTGCCCTGGCTTTTCCTTCTCAGAGCCACAGCACAGGCACCTTTCTCACTCACCAGGCTTGTGCCTGATCCTATGCTATCTTGTTTGCATGACATGCACAACATCCAGGCAGGAGACAAGAGTGAACTTTTAGCCAGGTGAAATGGGAAGAGAGTGTAGCAAAGACGAGGCTGCCAGAAATAATTTAGCTATCTCACACTTTGCACCTTGCCCATCTCTGAAATCTCTTGCAACTAAATTGCAGGCTGGGTTATCTGCTCTAATGATCATGGTCTGCCTAAGGTGAGGTTTCCTCTATGTGCTGTTTGAGCTACTGAGAAACATCTGCTGGCACGATTTCCTTCGGATTCTTTTGGTTTAGTATCTTTAGGAAAAAAATAGCAATTTTGTTTAAAAAAACCTCCAAAAATATTTTCTCCCTGTGTCCTGCATACAGTGTTCTCTTCCCCACCTCTTCTTTCCCACTGACAGCATCAGCCTTTGTTTTTAAAGAGGCTCTCTTTACATATGCCTAGCCTGAAACCCACGGAGTATACAAGTGTGTCACTCTGAATCAGATGTATGACTCTTCCACTAATTTATCAGGGTTGCTCTCTCAAACTTGAAAGGATATTCCTTATCCAGACAGTCAATTAAAAAGCCTCTTTCTTTCAAAAATGTTTATGTGATTAAAACTCCTAAGAAAGGCTGTCTTTCAGGCTGTGCTCAAGGACAGGTTATCTGGTTACTGATGGGTACATTCAGCATGCCTAATGAACATGCATGTATCCTTTCTGGCAAGGAGTCTCAAAAGAGGAAAACAGAAGAAGGGAAAGAAAAAGGGACAGTGTGCAAAGGTTTGATGCATATTATGGACTGAAAGTATATGCAGCATCATGACAGTTGTTCCTTGCATTATCTGGAATAGAAGATTATATTTCTACTATCTGAAGTGAAAGTCATACTACACTTGACTTTGAGGACTGTCTCTGGATGAGGGCTTGAACCTTGCTCTTCATGCAGTGCTGCTAAATATGTGAAATTATGTCACACATAGTACCTATGCTGTGAGGCAGAGGACTCTTTCTCAGTCACCAGCAGAATAACTTCCATCATCAGTGAGCAACCTTTAAAGAAGAGTGTTACTTGTTTAGTTTAAAAAAAAAAAAAGTTACTTTAAGAATGTTAGAAGACAATCAGTGTCTGCCTATTACAATAATCTTTTAAAGGAGAAATGACACATCCCAATTAGACATCCTTTGTGGACTTGACCTCTTTTATCAAAACAGAGTGGTCCACTTATTAGAGTGGACCAGTGGTCCTAGAGGCTAACTAATGAATACAACCCTGCTTGCAATGTAGAAAACATTTTTGTTGAAAGCCTTCTGTGGTCTCTGGTAGATTTGAGCACAGGTTTGCTCTCCCACAGTAAGTGTGTCTGTAAATTTCTGTATATATTGATTAACAAAATCTCACAGCAGTCTCCTGAGATCCTTCATTGTACTGTGTCAGGGATCCGGATAGTGCAGTCACTGAGTCCTCAAGAACTAAATTGCAATGATTAGCTCCCCAGTCCTGGATGCATAATGAGAAGTTATCCCTTGTAGCATGCTAGATGTCTCTAAGCTTTTTGGAATACCTTTTGTGAGAGCACCTGCTCCATCCCTGTGACAGCACTGAAAAAACAGAGCTTTGTCACCTATCTCTGCTTTCATCATACCACCATAAATTCTACCTTAGGAAAGGTATGTAGTAGATCTGGATTGAGGACATGGATGGAAAAATTAAATACCATTAAAAACTTACTTTCTCACTGTTCTACAGGAAGCTACTGTTTATCCCAATGCTTTTAAGCAAAACTGAGTGTAGTATTGTATTAATATCAGATAGTAACTCTGAGAGGAGACTGCCTCTTGCCCCCAGAGCACTTAGTGGTATTGTTCTTTCTATGTGTAAGTGATATAAGGCAGTATATGACATGAGAACACCACATTATACCATGCCACTGTGACACTGTGCTACACCACCAGCACACAGAGGTACAGCCCCATAGTGTTATCATGTTGTTGAGCTTTGTCCTGAAAATAAACTCTAAAGGCTACAATTATAAATAGACCTGGTACACTGCCTTATCACCTCTGTAGCCTGAACTGAGGGGTAACTTCTGGTGCTCTCATTTCAATCCATGAAATGAGATTGACTGCGTATCCCCAGGCTGCTAAAGCACATCACAGCAGTTACAACAGGGCCCTGTGTTTTGCCAGCTTCACCCAGAAGTTGGATGTTTCATGTGCTGGAATCTGGGATGCGTCCTCTCTGTACTATAGAGTGGTATGATTTTGGCCATCTCAGTGAAGATATAAGTGAAGTCTTTAGCGTCAGTACTCCTAGGATGGACATAACTACCTGCTGTGTGCAATGTCAGATAACCAGAGCAGTAACAAAGCTCAAGTTTTGCTGCCTGCTTTGACAGTGCCACAGCTCTGGAAAACCCCAGCTGGTGATTTCAGGGAAAAGAGTAAAGGGCACCTAAAAGCAGATGTTTAGTGACAGAAAAAGTAGCCGCTTATTGCTTAAGCCAAGGATTCCCCTTTGGTTCTCTCTGTTAGTTGTGGCTTTTTTCTCTACCTGGTCCTGGTCCCCATGCTAGAGGGAGAAACTTTTGGTCTTAATTGAGAAGATATAACCCAGCTCTGAATTATGTGCATCAGTATCACATAGTTTCAATGAAAGATCACAGTATGTTTAATGAGTACCAGAAACCTCAGTTCAATATCTATAGGCACTAAAAGATAAATGAGTAATAGATAGATAGATAGATAGATTTAAAATTTGTGTTCCTATCATATGCCCTATCTGCATATTAATTCTGCACATAATGTTCTAGGAGACAGAATATCAAATAGTTTTCCAAAATGAAGGCATTTTATGTTAAAATATCTAATGTAGATTACCATGACATATTATTCCCAGAAACCCCATCTGACCTGAATAGAAACACTACTGGTCATGAGCTAAGAAAAAAAAAAAGACTGCAAATAAAGATAACAGTTCTGTGATGTGTCTGATCTCGGAGTGATATCCTCTAATGTGGCTACTGGGAGAACTGTTTAATTTAATTTAATTTAATATATTCATTAATACAAGAACATAAACAGCTTAGAAACAAACAAAAAAAATGTGAATAGATTACAGGAAACAGTAGACCAGATGGAAAATAATACAGACTGTCTTGAGTTCTGACTTGGAAAACACCTCATGTATTCATGAAAATGTTTAAAATAATGTCAGATTTTAAGAATATTTTGCTAGAGCTGGCAAAAGTCAGGATGCTGATGAAAGACATTGCATAATAAAACACTTTTATATATACGTCTCTGTAAATGCACTTTATCACAGAAATTAGGGGAGGGAAGGAGTTATTTTCCCCCTAGCTCTGAAATGTGATTCTGTAATTTTGACTTAAAACTCAGAATTACCATTAAATATCCTTTCAAACACTTTCTTTACTGGGGTATTTTCATGAGTTGGGTTTTCAAGGGTTTTGGAACCAGATATGGAAAAAAGTTTTATCAACTGTAAAGATTGAAAAAATAAAACAAAACAAAACAAAGAAATGTAATGAAAAAAAAAAAAAAACTAATATATTAAGAGAGACCTGAGCAACAGAGAACAGTCATAAGAGGGTATTTGACACTGCAATATACGTACCAAGAAACTGTGATTTAACACTTTCCTTAGAAAGGTAATTTACCAAGCAAAAAACAGCACTGCGGTGAAAACACAACATGGAAAAACATACATGAAGTTCAACAAGGACAAGTGCAAGGTCCTGCACCTGGGTTGGGACAATCCAAAGCACAAATACAGGCTGAGTGGGTGATGGATTGAGAACAGCCCTGAGGAAAAAGGTTGATGAGAAGCTCAACATGAGCTGGCAAAGTGTCTCTTTGCAGTCCAGAAAGCCAGCTGTGTCCTGGGCTTCATGAAAAGAAGTGTGGCCAGCAGGTTAAGGGAGGTGATTCTCTCCCCCACTACTCTGCTCTTGTGAGATGCCACCTGGAGTATTGTGTCCAGTTCTCGAGTCCCCAGCACAAGAAGGACACAAATCTGATGGAACAAGTCCAGAAGAGGACCACAGAGAGGATCAGAGAGCTGAAGAAACTCTCTTGTGAAGATGGACTGAGAGTGTTGGGATTGTTCAGTCTGGAGAAGAGAAGGCTCAGAGGAGACCTCATAGTGGCTTTCATTACATGAAAGGGGCTATGGGAGAGATGGGGAGGGACTTGTCACAAGGGCATGTAGTGATAGAACAAGAGGGAATGGATCAAAACTAGAAGAGAGGAGTTTTATATTAGATATTAGCACAAAATTCATCACTATGAGGGTGGTAAGACACTGGAACATGTTGCCCATAGAGTCTGTGGATGCTGCCTCCATAGTAGTGTTCAAGGCCAGGTTGGATGAGGCTTGGAGCAACCCGATCTAGTGGGAGGTGTCCCTGCCCATGCAGGAGGTTTGGAACTAGATGACCTTTAAGGTCCCTTCCAACCCAAACCATTCTATGATTCCACGATTCTATTTCTTTCAGTGAGCCAAGTGTAGACAAACTACAGAGGGTTCCACAAAGATGACAATATCTCCCCACCAAAACCCTGGGCATGTTAATGAGAACTGATCGCTCACAAACAGTGCTACAATGTGGATAAAAACAATAGGAACCTAGCATAAGGATCAGAATTTCAAATGATCTGGTACACCGCGGAAAAATAAATAAATTATATAATAAAATTTAGTAAAGACAAGAACAAAGCATTGCTTAAAGGAAGCAAAAATTAGATGATCAAACACAAAATGAAGAATAGAGTGCTTGTGGAGAATAAAATCTGGAAATTAGTAAGAGTCAATATGCAATATAGTTAGGAAACAACAAATTTTATTATGAAATATGTAAATCTGCAAATTGAGGAAAACAATTATTCCAGTACCTTGCAATGATAAGTACTCAGATGAAATACTTCAATCTTTTTAGCTCATCATGTTAAGAAATATCTTGATGGTATCATCAGAGGTCCAGTACTGATCAGAGGTTGAAAAATCACAGAATAGAAGGAAAGCATGGAAAACTGGATTTTTTTTTTTATTTTGAAGAAGCTTGATTTTCAGAAGGATGTTTTATAGGATTCTCTATAGAGAAACAGGGTTCTCTACACTCATAAGAAATAGCACAATGAATAATTACTTTGACTTGGAGCAAAAGAGATTTTGGTTCCTAATATGGAAGAAGTTATAACTAAATGCAGAGTTAAACACTGAATCAGTGTACAGAAAGAGTATTTTCACCCATGAATGTTTTTATTATCAGGTTATACAAACATCTATCAAGGATAAACAAGACCTCCTTGATATTAATGCAAGAAGGAAGAGTAAAAGCATCATGAGTCCCTTTCTAGTGTCTACTGGTACAATTTCCAAAAGGTTTAACCACAACATCATTAAAAAGTTTTCAGGAAAACCCTTAAAGCAAAGATGCATATACCAATGAGTGGTTTAATAGCTCTTTTTTCCATTTTCATTATGGTTTTCAACTTTATTGAGCTTGCAAAAAAATTCACAAAAGATTTTACTACAGTGAATGTCTGTGAGCTCCCAGAACAATGCTACTCTATATCAGAGTGGGCAAAATTATATAAAAAATAGTAATTTTTCCATGTGAAGGAGGTTCTCTCACATAACACATGAACATAAGGCAAGACACAAAGAGATCTCTTTCACAATTTCAGTGTAGCTTTGTTACACCATCTGAATGCATCTTTCATCCTAAAAAATCCAGGAATTAGATCAGAAAGGATAAATTGGAGCAGCCAATGGTAGAAGATCTGTGGATGTGTTAGTGGTGTCTCTAAAGCTGAGTTGAACAGAACAAAAAAAATATTTCTGGTGTAGGTGTGATCAAGTTTGTTGCCAATATTGAAATGATTTGAGTAAGTTACTTGCATGCATCTTCTGAAAGGTAACTTAAATTACTTGCACTCATTAGAAGAATAACTCTGTACAGGGTTCCCTGCAGTTTCTGAACTGCTTGAAATATTATGGGTTAGTTTCTTGGCTTCAGCAAATTGTCTTTCTATTGACTGTAATGGAGCTGTGTCACGTAACAGTTACTGAGACTCTGATATTAAGACTGGATAAAGACATAATGCCTTTTGACTTAATATGATTTCTGCAAACAGTCATTTATATTTGCATATACTGTAAAAATAAGCATTATCTATTTATGTTTTTAAATCAAGTCACTTTCTACTTTTACCCTGTTCTCTTAATTCTATTGCCAAGATTAAATAAAGAATTTAAGGGATCAAAGAATAAAAGGAAATAAGGTAAAACTTCCTGTACAGATCTCTGGAATCTGAAACCAAACGTCAGTCCCAGTACTTGTAAAATGACACAAGATGTGGCAACAAAAGTGAATGACCTCATAGTAAACAAAAACCCTCTAGTACTTTTATTTTTTAAGATTCAGTTATTTGCTGACAGAAAATTTAAAAACATATTTAGCTGGGCATTAGATTCAAATACATCCCCATTTGAGAAAGGCTCCAGTTCTTCTCCTAAGGCTCTAATTCTTCTCCAGGAGAATTAGGAGTTCCAAGAAATCCTTCACAGCAGGTGAAAAATTGTAAACTCTAGAATCTGTTGGAATACATACATTAAGATAATGCATGGAACTTAAAATGCACTATTAAATTAAATCTGCCTGGTTTTGTAATATAGGAACTCATCTATTGTGTTGAATGCAGAAGGTGGCGTTTTAGTCTTTTGTAATTTTTCTATATTTTATAGTACAGGAGTTTAATTTTGGAGAAAAGGCAGTCTGAAATCTTAGTACTGAGGAAAGAATAGCTGATTCAAGAGAAGGAATAGACAAAAATGGAACTACACAAACTCCTTTCCCAAATCAGTGTAGTTTTTAATGTTTAATGTAGTTTTTAAAAAATCTGTACAGTTCAAAAGGAAGCAAATTACTCACCTTTTTTAAAAAATTATTTTTTCTATTTTTTATTTTTCCTGGCATGAAGATCCTCATGCTTTTCGTAATTTGGAATCTGGTTTCTCTGATGGGAAAAAGATGTTCTGGCACATCAGAGAGCTTTATGTGTAGGTAAATATAAATATAGTTGATAAACAGTGCAAATGTAACTGCAGAATGTCTTAGTTTTATAAAAGAACATGATTTAGAAGAAGAGTTAGGGAAAAAAACATTTATTCTCCAGATCAGTTATCACATTCAACATCTCAGAGACACAGGACATTAGGTTAGAAAGGGGGCTTAGATCATTGACAGCAGTATATCAGTGGGACATTGGTTATCTGCTTATTTCTGAAAAAAAAAAATTATTTATGGAGCTTTAATGTCCAAGGAATTAAGCTGTCTGGATCTGAGCTGGAACTAAATGTTGATTCAGTATCTAGTCTGAGGGAAATTTTCTTGGGAATTTTGAATCCTTCTCTAGTGACACCATTAATTAAATAGGAATTAAGTATGACAATTTTGGGCATAACCTTATTTGTTAGGAAAAAACTAATACACAGAAGCAGCTTGCTCTGTATCTTATAATTAAGACAGAATAGGAAGTATTGTTCTGAGGGTTAGAATATATTCAAGGTGCAGAGTCCCAGATGAGAGACATTTTCTTTCTCAAAAGCTGAGGCTACTAGAATGCTTGCCAAAGCGCAAATGTCTGACAAGCTCTGCACGGGTACACCTTGCCCTATTGATAAAATTCCCACTGAATTCAAAGAACCATCTCTCAGTAACTTCCACAGAACAATCTGAACAAGCAAGGTGGCAAAGGAGAAAAACAAGTAAAATTTCTTATTTCAAGTGCCTGGGGAAAGGTTCATATCCTGCATGTCATCAGAAGACCTGTCACCTTGACAATATCCTATGGGAGCACTCAAACCTAGATAGAATATCTTTAGCTGACCATCCTCATTTTCTGACTAGAAACTAGCTCCTGCTCATCATCTATGCAATTAGGCAGGGCAAGACTTCTTTAGGAACCGTATTTGTCACTTAAAGGGTGCACCTACATAATAATATACAGACAAAAGTAAATCCTCACAGCTGTTAGAGAAGAGCATGCTTATAATTCATATTTTACTCTCAACAAAACAGTTTGCACATCTCTTGAGTAGGCAAAACCCAGAGTTCTTTAAAAAGTTTGATGGGGGGAGACTAGTTATCTTCTCCACTCCTGTCAAAATCCATTGCTTTTTGACTTAAGGAGACTTCCAGTGACAATCCATTAGAAACAACAGCCTATTGAAACTGCAGGAAAACATAATCAGTTATTTCCTCATTCTATTTAGCTCCAGGCAGTTGGGCTATCATCTTCACCCTGACCCAATCCAAGGTCTTTTGAAGATGTACAGAACAAACGGGAGCACATGGATCACAGTCCAGAGCTCATTTTTCTTATCTCATCCTCAAAACTGTTTTGAAAAATATTATGATGGTCATTTGGCATCTGAGCTGCCATTATTCCTCTCTGTCGGGTGGGCTACAACCATCAGTAAGTCTCTGTTACTAGGATATTTTTCCCATTATTCCTTGCTTTTCATACATCACCATAACCCTTATATCAAGGGCTGTGGAAAGGTAGACCTTTCCTGTTGAAGCAAACGTTCATTGAGGTTTGGGGCTGGAAAGAGAAGGCAACATGGAAAAAAAATAACAGAAGTGATTTTCCTTCCTCTTTGGTGGGATTCTGTTGCTATTATTTTAGTTATGTACCTTACCAAAGCTACTTATCTAGGGTCCCTCTACTGTAAAAGACAACACAGAAATCCTTCTAAGTGGGAATTGATCCCCTGTTCCTAAGCCCCATCATGGGATGGAATTAATTTCTACCAGGAGGTGTTTCCTTATTGCACAGGAACCCTAACCATACCTTGTAGACCAGAAGGCCAACTTGTAAGTAGACTTCGAAACCTAACTGGGAGGAATTCTACCTGCAGTACCAAGCTGGAGTACCTCACCGTAGCTACCTCGGCGTAGCTTTCACTTGTGGAGCTTTCCACTACAAACAAGAGATACCATCCCAACTGTATTATGAAAGTGTTGCTGCTTACTAAATAGTAAAGCTATTTTCATTTTCTTTTCCATTAACAAGTGCTCTCAAAGCACATAGATTTCTCTGGGTATTGTTAGGTAAAATGTCAATCCTCTAGCCTGTGAGTAGAAAGCTTTCAAGCTAAATGTATTATTTCCTTCTCTCTGTTATGTGTGTGATACAGAACTCACAGTTGGTGGAAATGAGACGGAATGGAGTTCTGGAAACAAAACAGAGTGATAATGGGCTTTTTTACCCTTGCACCAAAGATCAGTAGAAACCACAAAAGCTACACGGTAAAAGTATCAAGTAAGATTCTAGTCCGTGTTTGCTGGCTTCTTTAGATTTCTATGCCATATTTGCTGAGTACACAAGTATAAAGAAAAACTTGTCTTTGAGCCTCATGTCTAAAACCTCCTCTAATAGAAGTGCAGTAACTAAGGCATAGCTGATGATTTTGCTGATGGTATGGTACATGTATCAGAACAGAACACAGTTCATTCTTTCACATTGTCATAGCTCTGCATCGCTAATAGAAAAAGAATTGGTTTGGTAAGTAAATGAGGCAGAAATCCCTAAGGACAGATATATAATGTGGGTCAGGAAGTGCTTTTTTCACATTTAAGAGTGAGACCTTGTTAACTGCGTAGACCTGTGCTCTGATCTTCCTTTGTGGTGTCAGTAAAGGTTTTGATCTACCAGTAAAGGTTTTGATAGTCCATCAAAAGCACTTTCAAGGAGGGCTGATAATGAAAACCTTTGATTAAGAGGAGCAGGAAAGCTCCTCTTGTACATCTTCAAGAAGGCAGCAAGCAATGTAAGCATGAGTGGCTTACAGGTTAGGACTTTAATGCAGAATATCTCCTATCACTTACCCCTCAAAAAAGCAACTTACATTACATACATCATAAAGAGTAGGGAGGAAGATGCACCATGGTCATGTTTTCTATTCTCTGAGTAGGAAACATAGGAATGAGATGAGGTGGCTACCATATTTTGTGTAAATATGGGAAGACAGAGAAAGCAACAATCCAACTTGTGAATAGGTTCTGTTCCAATTTCGAAGTCTTCCATCTCATTGAAGTACTTCAGAAGAGTGTTAATTTCCTTATCCAATAAAGTAATGTTGAACAACAAACACAATTTTAATCTTCTCAGCAGCTCCAGCTGGGGGAAGAACCCATTAATGAGAACTCATCTTTATTTATGGGTTTGGCTGTTTGGTAATGTTGGGGTTTTTTGGTTTTGGTTTGTTTTGTTGTTTGTTTGTTTCTTTGATTGTTTTTTTTGTTTTTGTTATTAAAACAAGAATACTAATCACACAGGACAAAAAGTATCTCTATAAATCAGGTGCAAAATCTACTACTGACAGATCCTGTCATTTTAACATGAGTAATATGTTTGTTCTTTTTGGGTTTTTTCTCCCTTGAAATCACAGTTCTGTGGTTCAGGTAATGATTGCATCTAATATTTTGAAATAAAGTAAATTTCCAGCCCTCATTCTGCTCTAACAAAGCATGGCAACATCTGGAAAAGATTGGGACTAATTAAAAAGTTTTATTTTAAAAGATGCTTGGTGAGGGAGGACCTTCAACAAGACTGATCTGGGGAGATTACCAAAGCTGAGGTGAGACTGATTCCATGCTTGGTGTTTGCAAACATCAAATGTTAGATGAAGCCTTAACACTATGTGAAGGTTTCTGTGTTACTGTGTAGAGTCCTATATAGGAAGTGGCTTGTGATTCTAGTGAGGAAAAAAAAAAGCAACACTTACTATGGTGCTGGTGGCATAAATGAAAACCTGTACTCTATTAGTTTACATGTTAGAATCTGAGATTCCCTTCACTTGTCTCTACTCTTTTTTTCTTTCCATGTGTGTACTATGAAATGAGGGAAGGTAAATTCTAATCTGTACTAGAGTGCACTTTGCTGAAAAAATTTTGAAGCATCCTCTTTGTCATATTACACTGAATTAGTCTGATGGATCAGTATTGCAGTTTGTTGTTGCTTTATATAGACCAGTTTCAAACAGTTGCTACAGTTTTATCCAGCCATACCAGAATGGAAAGGATAGATTTCTAACACATAAAATCAGCAGGTTGAAAAGGGCAACTTGATTAGACACTTTGTGGTATGCCTTAAAATTTGAAAACTAAACACACCAGCTGGAATGTCTTAGCCTGCTAAAAAATATCCATATGCCATGAAATTTCATAAACAATGAAAATATTAATTTCACTTTTTTCCCTGTGGTTGAAAATGTAATCTGCTTTTTAAGTATGTTTGGATTTTTAAGAGACTGTTGCAATAAGACAGAGAGCAACTAGAGTTAAAGCTCCAGCTATAACGTGAATAAGCAGCTGTCATGATGTATTGTAATTCAGCATCAATCACAGTCTAAAAATAAAAACCATAAATAAGGGGAGAAAAAGGCCTAAAACTGCAAAAGTTAGCACAGAGTTTCTTAAAGGAACCTGAGGGAGTAGAAATGTTTTCTTCTTTAGAAGGCCGGGGAAAAATGAGGAACAACAATTAAACCCTGCTCTCTCTGGCCATGTCAAGACTGATGAGTACAGACAGATCTGAGCCCCTCTGCCTCAGCAAGGTTCTGCTCTGCTCCAGGACTTGTTTGAGGAAAATGAAAGATACATTACTGGGTGAACACTTGTCTTGGGTTAGCGCAGGGGTGTTTTAGAACATTTGTGGGGTGGAGGAGCAGTGGGAGCAGGGCATTGGAGGCACAAGAGTGGCTACTGGGAGAAGCTGCTGGAAGCTCCCCCAGTTCCAATTCCCTGCCTTGCCTCTGCCCAAAGCTGAGAAGATATGGAAAGCAGGATGCACCTCCGTAGTGTATTTGAGAAATGAAATATGAAACTGCAAAAATATATGAGAAAAGGATCTGCAGAGAAGAGTAAGGATGAAGTGAGAGAGTAGTGCCAGAGAAAAGAAACCAAGGTCAGCGAAGGAGGAGGAAAGGTGCCCGAGCAGAGATTTCCCTGCACCATGGTGAGATGGCAGCTGTGCCCCTGCAGCCCATGGAGGAGCCCGGTGAAGCAGTCCCCGAAGGACCACCGTGGGGTAAAATGTGGATTTGTAGCCCCTGAAGTGCCACAGGCGGGCAGACGTGAGGAAGCAGCCTGTGCGGGATCATGGAGAGGGGCAGCTGTGGATCTGCAGCCATGGAGGAGCCGGTGTCAGAGGAGGTGACTGCTCCCGCAGCAGCCATGACTCTGTGTGCAGCCCGGGCTGGAGCAGTTCCTGAGGGACTGCACCTGTGGGAGGGACTCATGGCCCAGGGGTTCCTGAAGGATTCTCCCGGGAGAGGGACCCCGGGTTGGAGCAGGGGAAGAATGTGAGGAGTCCTCCCCCTGAGGAGGAAGGAGCGGCAGAAACAGCGTCTGGGGAACTGAGCCTGAACCCCCCTGCCCCTCCCTGTGCCCTGAGGGGGAGGCGGCAGGGAAGGGATCCGGGACCGGGAAGAGGGGGGTGGAGGGGAAGGTGTTAAGACTTGGCCATGTTTTCTCTTTCTCCTTGTAGATTAAATTAGTTTTTTTTGCTTCCAAGACGAGTTTTTCTGGGTTTTTTGCCTGTTACCATAACTGGGCAATGCAAACCCCCCTGTCCTTGTCTTGATTAACTAACCTTAAGGTGGATTTTCTCCCCCCTGTCCCATGGTGGGGTGGGGGCTGAGAAACCAGAGGCCTGGTTGGTACCGCTCAGTCCTAAACTGTGACAACACTACTTTCAAAAACATCAGGGATCCACTTGCACACTGCCAGAATATAGCATCCTTTGCCACAAAGAAAAAAAATAAATTAAAAAAAAAAAAAAAAAAAAAAAAAGGATTTTGCTTAATAAGAGTGAGCTGGTGACTCCTGATCGCTTTGGAATCCAGAAAGCTTCTTTTATGACACTAAGTCAACAGCAAAAAAATGCCACCCCAGGTGCTTTCTTCCTTTTTGTATGCCACTGGCAAGTGGCACCATTGCAGGTTGCTTTGAAGAGGGCTGCTAACCCTATGACAGCTCAGCAGTATGCTAACAGGGCACTTGAAAGTGGGTAATACACTGCTTCCACTCTCCCTGGCTATCAGCTTCCCCCCTTTTCTCAATCATTACCAACAGCTTTAAAGGCTTGGTAAAAGGATGAAACAAATGGTCACTCAGCTGTGGGTCCCGTACCAATTCGTAACACATGGAATGGCCCTAGCAAAACAGAGAGCGAGAGAACTTGTAATTCCATGTAATGCACAGCCACATTGCAATCAATATTGTGTAGTACAGATGCATTATTTGCCTCTGAAAGTAATTTTATCCCCCATAGAATTCTTTCTTTTCATTTTTCTTTTCTTAAAGAAAACAGAAGACTCTTATAGAAAGAAGCAGAGGTTTGTTAAAATTCCATAACTTTTAAATTGCTAATCATTCGCAACTCAGGTATATTTAAACTACAGTTTGGTGCAGCATTCATAAGGATACATACTGCTTTCTAGAGTTCTTGCTCACATTTATTCTCTTTCCAACCTCCTACTCAATCCTCAAGTGTAAATCCTATACACTAAATACAAAATAAGTCCAGTAAGCAATGGCCTCAGCTTTACCACTGACAATTCCTAAGCCAAAGGATGATTTTCAGTGGTTCACTATCGACTGCCTTGAAGAGCCTTAGTGGTCTCAGGTGCAAGAAGTGATTGACCCAACATCTCAAAGGTCTTATACCTGAACAGCTGTTTTCTTCTCCAAGGTATTTCCCCTTTTCTAACTTCTAAACTTTACCCAAGTGAACTACAGTAAACTCAATATTGAGTTACACCAGTGCAAATAAATACCTACTATGATGCAGAAGACATGATCCTTTGTAGGTATATCTACACTTCCAGATGAAAAGAAGGCTCAAAAATGACATGATTCCCCATGACCTCAAAACTTTTAATCCACGCAGGTATTTATAGCTCAAATGCCCACAGAATACATGCTCAAATACAGCTCAAATACATGGAAAAATCTTTATTTCATATATCTGCTGATACTGTGAGAGCATAACATGCTCTGGCCCGCTAAAACCTGGCCTGTTTACATCACTTAAAAACCAAAAAGTTTGGGTTCATGTGAATGCTGGGAAGGAGCTCAGGCTCTCATCTCAGAAAAAACATAGAATGACTTAAATCCAGAGCTATTAACTTCCCTGCATGTAATCACTGTGGATGGAAGGCAGGTATGGGTTTGAAAATGGGCTAATCCCCATAAATTTTGGATAGTGTAGACATACCTTTTCAGGACACACCTGATTTCTTTGCTTTAGAGAGTATTTTTAGTATTTTAACTGCTTCATAGAGGACATAATTTGCTCATCCAGTCTCTCCTTTTGGCAATGAATGGAAATTCACAGCATTCACAGAAAGGTTTATGAAAATCCAATGCAGGAGCAGCTACACACACATGCAGGTACATCCACACACTTGGTAACAACCTAGAAATCTCCAGAGCTGTTTATCACCATTGATTGTGCTTTAGTTCCCAACAGAGAGATGGTTTGCTCCTTGTCAACTGTGGACAACGTTTTTGGCCTTCTCCATGGGTAATTTCCTCCAAAGTGAGCGAAATCAGTGCAGCCAGAAGAGCTCCAGAAGCAGACAGGGAAAATAACCTGGTAGCTGAGAAGAGTTTATTGGCTTCCGCTGCTTGAGAACAGCTCAACAGCATGGAGTCCTCCAGGTTGGTGTATCTCTATAATCTTGACCCACCTGGAGATCCATGGTGTCGAACCATGAACTTATGAAGACAGCACTATCTCCAGTTGGTGGGGGAGCTCCTCTTCATCCTCAGTGCGTCAAACAGTCCAGAAATTGATGAAATCCTTATCACTTATTCAATGACAGGCAATTCCTTTGTTTCTTTTACCATCTGTTTTGCACCACTGCATGGTTCAATACCCATGGACAAGACTTGACACATGCCTTTCATTTCAGCACACTCTGTAGCTTCTTTATCAATAATTCTCTAAGTCCAGCAGAAATTACACATTATTTTCATGTATAACCATCTCTGAATAACTTTGTTGCTCTGTTTTGCAGGAATAGTGAAGAAAGTGAGAAATTATTATGAAAGGTATTCTGATTGGCCAAGAAAGTTTTATAAAAGACTGAAATTTTGCAGTACGTCTCAAGGATGGTCAGATTCTGTATTGCCTTTTTATGAGCTAAACAAGAGTCTTTCTAAACCCAAATCCCATGTTTATGACCAAAGAAGTTTAGATGTCTAAGCAGAGTGATAAGAATGTTCTAATGCCATTTCCTAGAACTGTCAAATGTGCAAGTGCAATGTCATAAACTCTTCTTTGGTTCTCTTATGTGTCCCTAATGAGTCCTCTCCTACAATCTAAGGCTATTATTTTCAAGCTTTCTAGTTTGCCCATTTCTCTCCTATGGTTTGATTTTGATGTATAAATAATAAATGGTCAGCATGATGGCTATAGCACCTCTGTGAAAAAGTATTAAGAAATCTTCTTCCTGTGAAGATTTAGATAAATTTCACTTACCCAGCAAATTTCAGCTGACTGCTTGACATTAATTAGCATAGCTTTACAAAACCCCTGCAAAGTATGATATGAATATTACAACATGCTATGTATCTACAGATGGGTATGCTGAGCTCCACAGAAACACTAAATGCCACATTACTATCTTATGTAAACATCTGACCAATGTTTTGATTAAATTGTGTGGTGATACACTCTTGGCAAGAATCTTTAACTTGCTTCACTGGGGAGTGATAGCAGGATATTTTGAACAAATTACTCATCTCTCCTACTGATTTGAAGCCTAATTTTCTTCATTTCTTTAGTGGCTGTGCAATGGTAATCTGTGTAAACTGTGCTTGTCTTTTCTGCTCTTCTCTATTTATTTATTTTTTTAAAAATTTTTCTTTCTTTTATTTATTTTTTTTTTACTTACCACATGGAGTAATTGCTGGAAACTGCATGCCTCACAGATATCTTCTGCAGTTATGGGTACGTGAGTGGAGAGGTAAATTTTGAGAGGCAGACTTAAGATATATTTTGGGGCTGTGCACAAACAACTGAACTTCATGTAGAAAAGCAGACACTAGAACACTTTGATACTTGTAAGTTGGCAGGTAGGTTGGCTATTCATTTTCCTGTGATCTGAATAATTTTTTATTTCTTCTTTTTTAGGGGAGTAATTATTCACTATTGACAGAGAATGGCAACACTTGACAGCATTTCCTGGTGGGTAGAGAAGGCATGGAGTTAAGATTAGTCACCATGCACACCCCATGTCATCTGGCACAGACATAGCCATCTCAGTCTGTAAAATGCTGAATAACTAAGGAAAATCTTAATGGGAAACCTTGCATCCTTTTAGGCTTCTCTTCAACAGCATAGTAAAATTACTCTCTAATCCTCTTTTTTCCTAGAACTGTAAAAAAAGGGCACTCCATTATTATTATAAGAAAGCACGATCTAACATTTATTAATTTATTATTATTAAAAATACATTCATATGTATAAATACATATGTGTATTTATAAAATATATATATAAAATGCCAGTGACAATTCAGTTTTGAAAACTACACTGCATCAGGAAGGAACTACTTAAGACAAAAAAATTATTTCTGCATCTTGCACTGCATCCCTATAAAGATGCTTCAGATGATTGTCTTTAACAAACTTGATTTGAAGACATTTCATATTTCTACAACTGATATGTTTGATATGTATTTCCTTCTGCAATGTACAGCAATGAATATTTTCCCAGAGACAAAATTCATGAGCTGGATCTGAGCAGGTTTAGGGGTGTGTAGCTGTGCTTGCTGCTTAGTCTTCATTTGAAATTGCAATCCTGTTTGTGCCATTAACCATAGTTGCAGCAATGATGCTTATGGTGTCACAGAAGGAGCAAATAATGAATATTAGCAGGAAAAACAAATTAACTCTTTTTCCTTGCTTTCATGCACTTGCCAATAGTAATTTCAAGCAAACATATGCAGAGTAATTCAAGTTATGATGATGACAGATACTCAGTTTATATAGCAAATAGTACATTATTTCTTGAGTTGCTGTATAGAAATGTATGGGATTCCTGCTTACTAAGACATTATTCTTCAAGTAGCACAGTTGGAATATATAGTCTGCTGCTGAGTAAACCCACTGAAACATGTGAGTCTGATAGCAAGAATCTTTGAAAGAAAAAATGCAGCAGAATCTAACTACAAGGAAAAAAGTTGACACAGTATCTAATAGAGCAACAAAATTACAAGACTGTGTTTCTGAAAGTTTCCTCCAAGGCACCAGCAGTGCTCTGGTCCTTTACTGTGTGATGGCACAGCAGATTTATTGTTCTATTTTTCATTTTCAACAAGCATGAATCTCAATAAAGTTTTACTAAAGAAACTGGAATAAAAAAATCTAAAAAGGTTGTGGATAGGGAGCTATCATAAGGTACTAAGAAAAGTGAAAGACAAATTAAGATTAAATTTGCAATCCTACCTGCCAGATCTTTTTCCTTTTTGCTTACCTCTACTTCCTTTTTCACTGCCCCGGTAGGACTATAAACCTATACTTCAAATATGCTGCAGCATTGACTGACAACAAGATGTGTCAATCCAGTGGATGTGGAAAGTGGATGTGTGCACTGCTGTGGGAAGGTAATTGGTGTTGAGTTCAGTTACTTTTCCTTACGGTATTATCAGTGTAAGAGTAAATTCAAGTGTCCCACCAAAGTTTCTTAAAAACTTCCTGACTGTCAGCAACAGAATAGACTGATAAATGGGCTATTAAAAAAGTTTGAAATATTCTTTCTTGGGAATGGGATACAGAAAATATTTAGATTTAGTTTCTGCTTGTGTCAAGCCTCTTGACTGGGGATCTGCTCTAATATTTCTTCAACAGACCTAATTATACATTGCAGCTGATGGCTGACAGATCACTGTCCATCTCCATTAGCAAGTAGAATTTCCTGCTATGGAGAAGGGCTCAAAGCACTTCTGCAGATCTTAAAAGATAACCAAGTCTCCATGATTTCCTCTCTCTTCAGAAGCAAAGAGGATTTTAAGAGGGTCTGTTCTTTCCAAAACCAATTAAATCTGTTACTGGTTTTCAGGTTGGAGTGGAGAGATCAATTTTACTGTTATAATGCTGCAAAATAATGCAAAGTAGTAGGTCTCAACTGTATGCTATTGCAAAAGTCTTCCAGGGATTGGTTTGAAGTTATGTGAAACACTTTCCTCAAAGTAGATATTCATTTATTCCTTGCTTGTTCCTTTAAATGATTCTGGGCTGGGTCTTTCCCTTTTAACATTGCAAGGGATGGATAAAACTGCCTCCAGAGACCACTGGTATCACCAGCAGTTAATTACCAGCAATTGTGCTTGACTCAGAAGTCTCTTCTCTCAAATGATAATGAGCTGGATTAAAGGAGATAGAGAACTGCTACCCTAATACAACTTGGGTAATTAAATTCCAGTATTTAAAATTCTACCTGGCATATGCTACCATACTCTATTTCCTATCCTTTGATAGCATGTAATTCTGCTAAACACTCTGAACCAGCTGGCATGTTTCAGCCCAGAAGTGTACTGAATCCTATGCAGTGGGGAGTTTTCAATGTACTGAATTCCAATTAATTGTCAATATATCGTAGTACTCCCTTAAGAAAACATGGAAATCTAAACCCTTTTCAGTAGCATCCAACTAAACATGATGGAGAATCTAACACTATTTTTGAAAACTATGGTCTCTTAGCAGCTCCAATTGAAGGCTGTGAAAGCAGAACATTCCCAAAATCTCAGAAAAACAGGTCCGTAGGCTTCCATAACATGCTACTGAAGAATTTCCTGTAATTATTGCTAGAAACATCAGGGAATTCTACACAGACAAGATGAAAGCCCTAGTTAGATAGTAATTTTTATAATCATTGCAGAAATTAAAGTTACTGTGTGGAAGTCCTAGATGTAAGATGGAAGTCATGCCAAATAAAGACTTTTCCTGCCTGTGTAAATTTACTAGTCAAATGTCAGAGAAATTTATTAGTATTTGCTTAAAATTTTTACCACAGTGGAATCTTGGCTGAGTGAACTTCAGTAAAAAATTTCCACTAGTTTCTGTGGAGAACCTGATCATGGCAGATACTTGTTTTAGAAAGATAAACTCTTCTTAAAATATTAAAAAGTCCCTTATCTCTTAGAAGCTCTGAGGGTATGTTTTTGCTCATTCATTTTAATTTGGAGTAAGATGTTGTATAAAACTCTCTGTCCGCGAAGTTGTAAGATGATGTTTTGTGATGACCAGAAGTGAAAGGACATCTACTTTGACCTCTGTTTAAACAAGATTTCACCCATGACAGCTGCTTGTGACCTGAGATTTCTACCTAACTGGCAAGGCGAGGCAAAATTAATTTGATGTAAACTGTATATTTTGTACTATTGAACTAATGAATAGTTGCTGATGGATATTGTATCTAGAGGGCATTTCACTCTGCTGAGTCATATAGTTTTTGCAGTATGTCAAAAATGAAGTGATTCTTCTAAGGGCCAGCATTTTTCTGAAGACAAATAAAGACCAACATGCAGCTAAAATCTTTTTAAGGGACAGCACAATCCATCAATTCAAACTTCATTTTGACATTATCCAATATCTTAGCAACTGACCATGCAAACTGCCTGTCCCCAAATAGTGCCACCTGCCCTCTTCCATCACATAGTTATAACCAATACTGAAATGATGAATTGTTCTACTAAAATTGCTTTAATTGTCTTATAAAACCAAACAGCTATCTGACAACACTGTGGCAGAAACCAAGAGAAAATTGAAGTCTGAAATAATTTAATCCATGCTGGGCTGTCTAATTAAAAACATCATAATTGTGAAATAATTGCTCATCAAATGTATTCATAAAAGGAGAGAAGATAATATGGATCCTGAAAAGTGTTACATAGGATGATACTCTAAAATGCTTCCAGCCTGTTAGTCAGCATCAGAGGCTTCAGCCACTAGAAGAATTTGCAAAATAAGAGACTACTTGTTTGCACTCAAGACACAATCCTTCCCCAGCCCATGGGCAGTCACTTCCTTTAGTCACTTAAATCAAACAAGTCTTTGCAAAAAAACTCCTATCAGATGTACATATATATACATTTCAATATATATATTGAAAACAAATAGCCTGCTGTGGGATGGCTACAAAAACTTTCCTCTTTGATGATTATAACTTCTGCTGTGAGAAACATGGTGTGCTTAATCTTGATAAAGTGAGACAAGGGAGACCCTGGTGTCCCTGACATTCTCAAGAGAGATTATCTTTCTCATTAAGATTTTTAGCTCCTTGACAACTCACTTATCAATGTTCTAGTCTGTTGCATAATGCCAGGGAAAGAACCATCTACGTATGGAAATGTCTCAAGCACAGCACAAGCCATTTTTTCCACCAAAAGGCTGAACTTCAGATTCAAGATAGGCACATGGTATTGGGAAAACTGTGGCCTACCCATTACACTGTAAAAAACTTGATGTGACAGAAACAGTCCTTTTTCACAATGGTTCTGTAGAAATATTGTGTCTCATAACTGTGTTTTAGAGAGGACATCAATCCTCACATGTAGAGGACAATTTTTCACAACACAACAGTGGTCTCAGAACAACCAGGATTTTCACAAGAGTCCTGACCTACTAAGAATTCAGCACTGCCTTTATAGAAAGACATGATACTGGCTGGAGAACAAGTGTTTCCAACAATAGAATTTTGATAAATGGCTCTGGACTTTTTTTTTTTTTCTTATGCTTTTGATATTTATTTGTTTGTTTATCTGGACAAATAGTTATGAAGTCAGAAAAAAAATTGGTGAGGTAGAGATCACATCTCACTCTCTTGTGACACAGTCTTGGGATTCTGCTGTAATGCTCAGAGCAGGAAATTAGGTTAATTTTCAGGCATGCATGCTGTTTTGCCAGTGTCTGAAAGCTTCTAATTCCTGTAAGTCTGCAGCACATCATTGATGACAGGTGGTAAAGAGAAAGAATACGTATTAAAGTAGAAAGTATAATCCAAGCTGAAGCAGTGCTATCCCATAAAAATCATATACTGTTTACTGCAGAATGCACTGAATTAAAAATGGACATGTAGAGCAAAATGATCTTTTTTTCTCATTAATGATACTGACTTAACTAAACAGAAAACTGGACATATATCTAAAGGGCAACTTTTTCAAAGGAGAAATATTTCCAGCAGGATGTTCTCATTTAGAGACTGTCTTGTTTGGGAACAATTTAATTGGAAGACTTAATTGTAAATCCAGGTTTTGCTTAGTATATCTTTCTTTTTTTATCCTATTTTGTAATAATTTTGTCTAAAAGCTAAAAAGAAAAGGCAGGCAGGCAGAGAAATGTCATAGTTAAGGGATAAACTGATTAAAATGGAGAAAACAAAATTACATTAAAGGGCTGTGATGTGTTGCAGGACAGGAACAGAAATAAAAAAAATAACAGAACAAAACCCTAGAAGATGAGCCATTTATTACTTGTAACTTTAAAAGAATGATTGTTCTTCCTACTGGTTTAGTAGAACTGCTGTTTGTTTCCCAGTTAAAAGGATGGAAACCTGGTGTTCTCTCTGACCCCTAAAGCTCTCAAGAAAGATGGTATTTTTGGAACAGGCTCTTGTGTGTTTCAGTGGTAGCTGTGTAGAACAACCTGGTAAGAGTACAGGATATCAGCAAGAAATTTAGAATGAAACTCAGCTCAGCAGTGTGCATCATCTTCCAAACCAAAGCAGATGTTAATTGTTTCTGCCACCAGCGTCTAAATTCCTAACTAACTAGTTGCTCATAGTTAGTTAAGCAGTACCATGAAATACTTTGCATCTTGTCAGAAAGCAGGTAATAGACACCATGAGGTGTTTTTTTGCTTTGATAAACAGCAGGATAACGTGTCACAAAGAAGCACCATTTACCAGCTGTCAGATAATTTCCCAACATAGCACAAAGCTATTCTTCCCAGAGCAGGGCTCTTTGTAAATCTATGTAGGTGTCAGTATTACCCACAGGCTCCAGTTATCTTGTGAACTATTTTGCTTCTCCAATCAAAAGACCAAACTACTTCCTAAATAGTTTCAGGGTAAACTGGAAGACTTGTTCCTACTGTTCTTTGATAAAAGGATGCTAGCTGCAAGCAGCCATGGATAATAAAAAGATTTTTATTCAAACATTAACATTAACAAGGAAAATTCTCCTTCTAAACACCACTAAGTGAACAGCAAGCAGGGCTTTATGATTAGGTTTTTTACTTCTCCTAAGCCTTCCAGGAGATTCTTTAGCAAAACTTGAAAAAAATCCATACACAGATGCAGAATAAAAATGAGATGAGAAAAGCAGAAGGAGTAAAGATCTAGGGTTTCCATGTGCATTGTTTTGTTTTGTTTTGCTTTTAAATCTAGTTACAAATACATAGAAAAATTATCTTGTTCTTTAGAGAACATGAAGATTACAATAGATAAAAACATAAAGAAATCTCTGTTGTCTTTATTTCTAAAGCAGCCTGAGCTTTGAGGAGGATTTCTTTCCCATCTCTACAGCTGAAAGAACAACTTTCTGTTCATCCCAAGAGACTCTGAACAGGGAGAAAAAACACTCTGCCAGCTCTGCTGCAGCACATTCAGAGCAGTCGGGTCATTGATCTAAGCAGGCTAAGAGAGAGACACTTGAAGAGACAGCATCAGGTGGGTACAATACATATGGGCAGTCCAGAGAGGCTGGAAATACGTAGGACTCAAAAGCTCTGCTAAAGTAATATGTCATCCATGGAGGAGACACACTTATGCTTCCAGTTCTGCCCCAGGCACTGGTGCACTTCAGGGCTCATTATGAAGTGCTACATATAGAAGACCTTTGAAGTCCGTGTGGCCTGCAATTGCCAATCTGTCTAATTTAGTGTTCATTATATTACTGCAATTGTGGCTGCTGCTGGTAGGTTATTATCTGGAGGTGTAAGGGTGATGGGAGCAGGCAGGAAAAAATTATTCATCTGGTATCTGATGCCCCTGAAATAATTGCTTTTACCATTAGCTGACAGTCTGAAGGAGACATGCCACTTTGACCCTCTTCTTGTACCCAGATATTTCTAAAAGAAGTACAAAAGCAAGTGCTCTGACAGAAACTGCCATAGCAGCAAGACTTCTGCCTAACAAATGCAAGGGTGAGCCTGATCCAAGCACTGGAAGTTAGTAATGTTAATGGGTTTGAAGTTGGACTCTTTGCCAGCTTCTGCCTTTGAGTATTTTGGAATGTACAAAGCTGTTGCAGCTTAGCTGAAAAACAAGATAAAAAATAATATTGGGATAGTTCTTTTTCAGTCACCCTGTGTGACAGGAGCTAGAATACTGAAACTTTTTGTGCCGGTAGAAAAAAGAAGAGCCAGAAAATGAAAATTGTTTTTCTTGTACTTTCAAGAGTACACATTAAAAGTAAAATAAACACCACGTCTCGGATTTGCAAACCAAATCCTATCTAACCCACTTGTTTTCAGGGTTCCCTCTGTGACACTCATAGCTTGCAAAGGACTGGAGGACAGACTCGTGCCATCTCATTCACTCTGCAACATCACTAAAAATGAACAGGAATAAAATGAGGCAGGTAAGTGGAAATGAGAAAATAGAGAAAGTAAAAAGGTGAAAAATTCCCTGCACTTGAGTGTGAAAAAAAAACCCTGAATGAAAGATGGAAAAGAAAAATAAACCAGAAATGTAACAGACAAAAAGAAACAAAGAAAGAAACACATATACAAAAAAAAAAAAAAAAAAAAAAAAAGGAAGTCAAACTCTAGTAAAATAGGTGACATATACAACCTTCTTGTAAACAAACTTGTTCTTGTAAACAAAAATACAGGCTACCTACTTTAAAGTAAAATAGGGTAGTGACAAAGACAGATGAAGCAGAGACTGACAGCTGAACAGTTTAAGAGGCAAATCAGAGTTTGGACCAAAGCAATGGAATGATTCTATCCCTAACCTGTTTTCTAAAAAAGTAAGCATAGTTTGCTAATATAACTCATTTTAGCTCAGAATGGAGAGGCAAAATTAATTGCTTTGAAATCATATTTTAATAAAAATAGTTGAAAAGTATTGTAAGATAGACAACTTCTATGGAGACATAATTTTATACAGATATATATATACAGATATATATATATATATCGGTGACCTCCTCTAGATCCTGTAATGATTTTCTTCCAGCTGCAAACAGAAAACTTTGAGACTGAGTTATCTCCTGAAAGAGCAGAGTTGGTTCGTTCAGGGTCTTCCCTTCCATCTTGCTAAACCTTCTATTCCAGAGCCTGTGAGATAGTATAAAATGGTAAAATATATAAAATATAATAGGATTTCATCCTTCTGAGCCCATGGCAACAGCTTTGGCTTTTGTTTAGCCAAACAAAGTGCTGTCTCAGCATTGTTATCTCCAGCACTATGGTCTATCCTGTCTTCTGCCATGTCATGTGCTCCTCCTGGTATTGGTATAAGCCTGCAATTAATATTATTTTATCCTGGCTACTTGTCAAAATCCCACTCTCCAGCACAGTCAGATCCTTCCACACCTCAAATACTCTTCATACCTTCATGCCTCCACCAAGGAGGACATGTCCCACAGTCTGCCAAACTCCTGCTCACCTGGGAGCTTCTGTGCAAGTGGTGCTTTGTCAGACTGCTCTGTTATCTCCTGTATTTAACAGTCTCTGTGCCTGAAATACATCAGCAGAAGGAGCCCCATTGCAGAATATCAGTTAAGCATGTTGTTTAGATTTAGTAGAATATAAGTAAGCAGGTGTCTATATATGCTATGTGGAAAAGGAAAACTTATTGGAAGAAAATAACAACCCCAAAATGCATTCCCTTCCTCAAAGTTTCCCCTGGTGAAAGAAACTTGAGTCAAGTGATAATTTGAAGAAAATGAACCTGTAATGTTATTGCCCAGTAGTCAAAGCCTTGGCACAGTTAGGCAATCACAAATAACTGCATCTCTGATTCATCCTACGTAAGTACTTGTATTTCACAGTGATATTGATCATAAGGTGAGCACCCAGCAGGACTTTTCAATGGCAAAATATGGAAAAAGGATTATTTTCAAACTTATATATACACACTTTGACCAAACATATGAATAGTCCCACAAAAGGCACAAACAAGATATTATCTGTTCAGTTTGACATGTAAAGAGGTTTCCAGATTCAGAAAAATAATGCAGTCTGTTCTAAGACATTCTTAGGAGAGGCTGTTCACAAAAAACAGATAAAATTCCCTTTTCTTAGGAAGTTACAAGGCATTCCAAATATAAATTGACCCTGTTAAATAAAATAGATACTCTGTTTTACTCCAGAAAAATACCAAGATCTGGGGTCACAATCTCATAATCTATGGGCTATATCACAGTATTAACAAATACATTTTGTAAAATTACCATTGTCTACTAAGGCATATATATACTTATTCTTTTCTTCTTTGCCTCCATTAATTTGACCTGACATTGTATTTGCTTTCTTCACATATACTGTGCACACTGCTGAGCTGACACTGTCCTCTCTCAAAACAATATTAAACATAAAAAATCAGCAAGCTTTTTGTTTATTTTTTTAAATAAAAAATCTAAAGTAAACGTCTTCAATTAAAAGGCCAAAGCCTGAAAAAAATGCATAATTTTGGTTTCTAATGAAACAATTATTGTTTGTTGTGTTGTTTGGTATTTTTTTTTCTTTTGGTTTGTTTTGTTTTTTTTTTAATCAATACAGATATCTTCTGCTATTTTCTTGCTAACATTTTAGTTAATAAAAGATCAAATAACTTGCTGATGAGAATTCCTTAATAAGTAAATTAATGTAATAACTTTCTTATGTTTCAGTAGGTTTTGGCATCATTGTTTTTTAATATGAAAAAATGGAAATTATTGGCAGTTTGAGCTGTTTACTTTTTTATCTTCCTCTCCTATTAGGTGTTTTCTAGTGCTTATACTTAGGAAATTACTCTATTTGAAAAGAAATAAGCCCTCTCTACTCTAAAATACCTTAATTAATTTAAGACAGCAGTAATTGCATAATACATGTACCAATAAGGAAGTTTAATGCATAAAGAAAGATTCTAATGACAGAAAGTGGAAGAGGCAGACTGTTTAAAAAAAGACTGAGTCTGAAATGGAAATCTCCTTGCAACTGTGGTGTCAGCTCCGAGTCTTAAAAATTATTTACGGAGTATAAAGGGAAGGGGATATAAATATTAACTAAAATGTTTCTATTTAGTCCTAGATCTGGACATTCCAGAGGTAAGCATAGCTGGAATGCTGCTCTTCAGTTCCATGTAGAGGATGAAACCACATCTCTGGTGAGAAACAGGTGCATGAAATAAACGTGATGATTTTTTTTTTCTCATCATTTTAGTCTCAAACACCCTATTGTAAAACACGGAGTGAACATTTTATCTTCCAAGAGTAGCAGTGTCCGAAAAACATGATTTATGGGGCTGGGGGACAAAATTTCAACAGTGGTGAAGTGCAGTGACATTGATGCATAACTAACCTAACCAGCCTGTTCATTATCAGACTTTACAGTGAGCTGATAGTGAATACTATCAGATTTTCTCATGCTTTTATCTGTACACTTACAGTCTGCATTTTCTAAAAATAATAATTCCCGTGCTATGTCATTAGCAGCCTTCCTCTGCAGAGTTACAACACACAGGTGGGAAATCAGAGCTGGATCACTCCCTGGCTGTTTGGAGACAGTAACTGCTCATGCAAAGAGTGCTCCTCATTCCCAGAGAAAGAGATGAATTCTGGAGCCCTCACTTAAACAAACAATTATTACTCTCCCAGTTCTCCTACCCACCTCCCAGGGACTGCTTGTGAGAATGACAGTTTCAAAATTCTTGTCAAAGGGAGAAAAACACCCACTCTATCTCAGCCTGAGGACACCCAGACTGCTTTAAAGACAGCAGCTACTCAAAAAGTATAACCCAAAGTACTTTACTATTTACAGAGTATGGGAAGAATAAGCCTTCACAATAAAATATGAACTATACTGCAAATGTTACCACCCAATGCCACTTCTAACTAATATGAATAGCTATACAGTACTGGTTGTGTAAGTATCAGGTCTAATGATTACAGATGTGAGTTTAAAGATCAGTTATTGTTTTATGTATAGGTTTTTAAATTAGAAAAGGGATTTTTTTTCTTTTTTTCCTGTTTTTTCTTTTTTTTTTTTTTTTTTTCACCTGAAGGAAAAGATATGGAGATCTTCTCTCAATGAAGGTTCTTACCCAAGAAAGATGTCACTCAGGCAGTGACAATCTTTATTTTACCTCTTTCTGCTCCAAATATTTTTTAATAGTCTCTTGAAACCTCAAACTCTTCAGGACATGCTGTTAAAGCCTTTCTATATCAAAAACTTTATGTTATCGAATTTCTAGGAAGAGGTGGGTTGTTGTTTGGTTGGGGTTTTTTGGAGTTTTTTTTTTGGTTTTTTTGTTTTTTTGTTTTTGTTTTTGTTTTTTAACTGCTAAGAGAATTCATTAAGTATATACTAAAAAATCTGTTCTGGGGATTTTCACCACTCATGATTTGCTGTTAGTGTCTGAAGCTGGCACAGATTCAGGTAACAGTTTACACTGAGATTGCACTGCATGCAAGTCCCACAATGGTTTATGTTGCCTTCTGAGGCAGCCGAGTTCATTCCCTCTCAGTCTCACCTCAGCATGGACCAATAAGAGCACCTGTGTAGCCTTCCACCTCTCTCCTAATATTTTATCTTACAATAAAGATACCACAAGTATAAAATTCTATTTTACTTGAAAAATGTGAAGACTCGTAAACATTAAATGTGAGTACAGCGGGGAGATTTATAACACAAGCAGATAGATGGAATTTATTTAAGATCAAGCTCTGCATCAGTCAGGAGCTGGAAAATAAAAACAGCTTGTGACAGGCAATAACCTATTCCGATGGTACAACAGCCCTTGTAATGAAGCTGCAATCACTCTTCTGATCTCCCGTGGTCTTGTTTCTTTGTTTTCCTTCTTGAGGAACTGGCACTTCCAATCTATTCTAATTTTCCTGATTCTAGGCTTTGATTTATACTGCTCTGGCTACTGTACCTCCTGTCAGAGGAAGGAGGAGTGGAGGATTCAAGGTGGAGGGAGAGGCAGCACTGACATGTGGGTGAGTAAGACCAGAGAATAGTACTGGAGATTAAACAATTCTGGTGGGTGACGTTTTAGCCTGGCTGGCTCTGTAATTATACATAACATTTTTCCTTCAGTCTTGGCTGACATAAGATAATACTACAACCCTTATGGAAAAAGTAAAATGATGGTAATGAATTCAGAGTTGAGGTATTTGGGTTCTGGTCGCCTTGGCATCGACATGAGACTGGACAGAAGCCATGTATTCGTCCCTCTGCCATTATTTACTCTGAAGCAGAGAAACTGATTTTATAGGCTCTTCCTTGCTAGCAGAAGGCACCAAATAAAGAACAGAATCTTTAGAAGTGACGTCTCAAGCAGTATGTCTCTACCCAAGCTATCTGAGGCACTCCTCTATTACAGGTCCCTGATGTGCATATCCCAAGCTTTTTTTGGCTATTCTTTTATGAGCCTGAAATATTTTTGAAACATAAGATTCTCCATGTAGGCAGAGATTACTGATGCCTTACTCCAAAGTATAGTAATTATACATGTTCACATATAGTAATTATTTATATTTCATACTTCAAGGAAAAATCATTTACTTTGTTCATCAATCTGTAGTCTTTTCTTAAGTGGACGATGCCTCTTTGATCTCTGACTTACTAATCAATGTAAAACCAGGCACAGAAGAGTTGATACCAGTAATATTTTTAATCATAGAAGTTATAACATTTGGTGTACCTGGAGGTGATCCCTATTACCATGTGGCTGACTACTGCTTATTTAAAATACCTTACATTACTTATGCCAGTAACTGCCTATAGTCTGGCACCCAAAAGCATAAAAGACACTGAGTAAAATATTCCTTGTAAACATTTTCAAATGTTCTGCTCTGTATTGTCAGCATGTGTGAACAGGTTGTACATGTGAGAGAAGAGCTGCTAAGAAATGTGGGTGACGGAGATCATGAAAGAACTTGCAGTCTTTGCTCAGACCTGATACCATTTCATTCTGCCCTTGTTTTGTGCCAGACCTGGGGACCTTCACTCACAGTATTGCACAGTTGATAAGACAGATATTTCCAGAGTGTTTCTTCAGCAGTGATATACTGCTCAAAGTGAGTAAAAGAGCAGTAGCATCTGGCCTACAGTGAGCAGAAGAGACAGAAGGTGCTACAAAAAAAAAAGGCAGTGTATAAACACTAGAAATGTGGTAAAACCAGAATCCCCTTGCTTGCATTGCAGGTCCAAAGCATTCAAGAAAGAGTGGTATTGAAGCAACCGAATGCTGAACTGAAGAAACCCACAAGGCAGAAAGTAGCTCCCCAGGGAAACCAGACCTGTCTTGGTATCACAAATTACCCCTTGGGACATGGATGGGCAATTAAATTTGTAGTTTTGTGGACTGAACCCTGTGCCACTGCCAGGGTGGAGGAGATGCTGCACAACTTCTGTCCTGTGTGGTGACAATCTTAGTGTAGGCAATGAAAATGTCCCCAGATGCAGTTTCTATTATTGCCCTGAAGATACCCACAGCTTGGACCTGGACTTGACCTTAACACCTCTTCAAATCAACTCATCTTTCTCTTTAAAAAGACAAGAGAGAAGTGCAAAATAATGCGTGTTCTAGTCCTAAACTGTAACATATCACCATTATGTTCAGAGGTGTTGAACCAGAAGAACCTGCTGCAAGTGATCATGAGAACAAGCTGAAATACAGAGTCAGCCACTAGAGATGTATGATACCATGGAAAAAAGAGACAATATATACAGCCTCTTCTCTGGTTTTGTCTTTTCTCTAACTTTTTTTTTGTTTTGCTTTGCTTTGTTTTTGTTTAGTATCTATTTCCTCATCTATGCTGCTCTTGAGCCTTTCTTAGAGCAAAATTAAACAGTTGTTGGCCCTCTTATCTGCCTGTCCCACCATGCAGAGCACCTTCAGGTCCTGCTTATAAGTATCAGCTCATTGAATTAGAGGTGGGAAGCTATGTCACACGAGTTAAGCAAACAGTCACATGAAAAAAATACCAAATTCTCAATTCTGAATGCGAAAACCTTAGAAAAATCTCTTGGCCTTATCATGATCATTGAAGCTATTAATCAGACTGCTAAGCTTAGCCAGCACAGTTGCAGATGGACAGTTCAAAATACAGGGGAAAATAATCCAGTGGAGATAATTTAATGACAATTAACAGCTTGTTCAGCATAGGTCATTTTGTCTTCATTGATCTGAAAGCAAAGGAGAGCCTCAGCTGTCTGATGAGACCAGTCACTCAGGTCTGAGGGAATGTCTAGTCTCAGAAAAGTCCATCTTCACAAAAACTGTCTTTGAGACTATTGGAAAGCCAAACATATTCTCACATCTTTCAGGATAATGACAATCAGTCAATTGATGACTTACAGTTATTTTCCTTCCTTTCCTTCCTATTATGTCCCCATAATAAACATTTATGTTTGCATTATGCTACAGGACACCAGCCTGATCAGATGGATTGCTTGCAAACAAATTTCTTCACCATTCCTCCAGAAAATGTTGCAAGCTTGTAATGACCCACATGAGAAAGGCTGAGCAGTGAGGGTGGTAGGCTGGACTATAAGATAATTGTGTGGTTTTCTCCCATACCTTTATCTATAACTTGACAACTTTTTGTGTCCCACACTTTCTTCCTTTGACTGAGAGATCAGATAAGAACCAGGCAACCACTCCAAAAGAGGAAGACTGCAACCTGTGAAGAGCAGTGATGCTCTCCTACAGTGAATGTGCCATGCCACACAGAATAGTAACTCTCTGTGTGACTGGGGCTTTTTAGGTGGTCATATAAGACATTGGTTCAAAGCCTTAAACAGCAGATGATGTCATTTGATTACTGTCTAGGCTGCCTCTTTTCAAAGAGTTATGTGAAGTGATTGGTGGAAGCCAGAGGTGTATGGAAGTGAGTGATAAGAAAGAAGCACAATAAAAGAGTCTTTTGTTTTCAGCCTACTGGATGTAGACTGAAGAGAGAAACTTTCCTCTGTCCTCATCTATTGCTCGTGTCTCCCAGAAGCTCTGTTTTCCATGAAATAATAAATATTTCACTTATTTTCAGAAAAATATTTCTCTCTGCAGTTAGATATTTAATTACTGAACTGATAGAATATTAAAAAAAAAGTAAATGCAGAGCAACACTGTCAAAATTTGGCCTTTGAAGAAACACCAAGAAAAGAATGGTTTGATTTTCAAATGATTTCTCCAGTTAAGCCTTTTATTCCTCACTCTGTGGCAATAATAAGCTATGTATAAATTACAGTAAGAGCAACTGCATGATATCTGCTCTGTTGTGGAGCATGTGAAGGGTTTTTTGCACATATCTTTTTTTCCCCTTGAGGGACTGTAAGTAGTGATTTCATAAAGCAGCAAAAGAAAAAAAGGGGCATTACTTTGCGTATTGTGTCAAATCTTACCTACCAATAAGATGAGCTCGCTGCAAAGGGTCTGATCCTGCACCCTTCAGCATTCAGGGCTGAACCCAAAGCTGGGATGGCATGTACATGATTTCATATAGGAACACAAACAATTATTTTGTAAATTTGCTTGAAATCTGCTTATCTAAGCAAAGACCAGCTCTCATTTTCTTCACTATGCAATTCCCATCGGAGTTCAAGGAACAGTGGAAGAGCAGACAATGTACAGCTCCTCTCCCTTCTGCCTGCTGGTACATACCCACCACTTTAAAGCAATGGGAGTGTTGTTCTCACTTGCTAGCTAAGCAATTCTCCCCCAGAAAAGAACCAACAGCTAGGTTAAGATCCTAACAGCAGCAGCACTGAGCAGTAACTGGAAAGACACCTTGCCTCTTAGTGAAGCAAATAAGTCTATCTGGGTTCTCTGTGAGATGCTGCCTTGTTTTAGCACCTCTCCCATTCCTTTCATGCATCTCTCCTAAATAGTCATCAAGCCCCAATTTGCCAAGCCCTGATAGCAGAAGAGATGTGTTGCCAGCTGATAAGGACTGGATTAGTCTCCTTCTGAGGCTGCACTTTTAAACACCCACAGGGGTTCACTATAGACAGCAAGATGTCTGGCACTCGGGGTACATATTAATTCTCTCAGATCATGGCAGGGAATCTTGGGCTGAGCAAGGCAGAAGTCTATAAATTCCCTGTGCCTGTACACACTAGGTGAGACCATGTGCTCTTTTAGTGTCCAGGATGCAGTGAAATAAGAATGGGATGTGCACAGCCTGAATGTTTTCTCACAGGCACCTGGGGGTGATTGATGCAGCAGGGTGGGTTAAAGCAGAAGAGAGGAGAGAGATGACATGATGACTGCAGAAGTTGTCTGTATGGCCTGTGCAATAACTAATCATTACACAGTAAAGGGTAATAATTACTTCTTAATGATGCAGTGTAGAAATTGGCTTCATGGCAGAGCACAGTAGGTTGAAGAGATGTGGTTTATGCCAGTGCAACAAAAATAAATAGTGTGATTCCAATCAAAGAAGTTTAAATTTCAGGACTTCAGAATAAGTTAATTATTCCTCTGGTTTGCTATTCTGCCTATGTGCTCAAATGCAAAAAATTTCTTCCTTCCTGGCTTCTGTACTTAACTTTTTCTTCCTTGGTTTACAAAACAATAAGTTGTAATAAATGAAATCTTGATATGGAACACTTCTTGTGAAATAAATAAATAAATAAATAAAAACACAGGATAAACACAAACCAAACCAACCAACCAACCAAAAAACACCTACCAACCAAACAAAAAAACCCTACAACAACCCACAACTCAACCCAAACAAAAACAGCTTTCCTGGGTTTTTCTTTTTATTATCATTTTCATGTTTCAATAACAACACTGTTAAAAGGTCAGGACACAAGCACAACCACAGAATCCTTATGCCTAAGGAAAGGTTGAAGATTTTTTCTTTGTTTCAGTTAATATTATATATTATTATATAATATTATATATATATATTATATATTAGCTGAGATTATTTGAGAATATATTGAGAATTTTTCACCTGCTAAGAGGTACACTTAGAAGTTTCTGCTCCTCCCAGTTGATTCAAACTGAACATAACATCTGGAGTGTATCAGAAAGTGCAGAGGATGCATTTCACCTTGTCTGTTGTGCTGTAGGTATTTCTTGTGCTCTCATCCTTAGCACAGAATCAGCACATCCTCAGATGTTCTTATCTGCTGACCTGCAAAGGGAAAACTTGATGTTTCAGCTGCTGCCCAGGAGAAGTCAGAAAACTCAGGTTGCTTCTCTTCCCAGATGAGTGCCATGAACATAGCTTTGCTTTTCCCTTCTGTCTCTCTTCTTTGATTTATGTTTCCCTGGCTTATGTTTCCCCTTATTTTTTATAATTAGAGAAAATATAGGCCATCAGCTATGAACTCCACCAGCAAATCTTCATACATATAAGCCTGTCTCAACATTACTTGTTCAAAACAGCTGTGGTGGAAGGGATTTTCTATTACACCAACATATGTAACATATATAATGTATTCATTTCAGTTATTTGCTTTACATATTTATCACCAAATTTGTTGAGGAAATCACCAAATTACTAGAATGGGTTGGAAAAAGTAAAAAAATCAGAACTGGTGATAGATTATGGAAACTGATAACTTACAGGTGAAAGGTAGTGCTGAACTGGCAAACAGCCTAGCCAACACTGGCAAAACAAAGATGTGTGTCCCCAGACACTGCTGCTTTCCCTTATCCTCTTTCTGAACTATCTTGGAGAATTCCATTGAAGTATTTATCAAGATAAAAACTCCACTTCACTGGGGCCTCACATAATGTCGTATCACCTACCTGCAAAGTTGCCCACTGTTTTCTAAAACTCACAAACACTACATATAAAAAAAAAAATTACATTGTTAATTTGTATAGTACTGGCCTGGGTCTCCTTTGCCTCCAATATTTTGCAGTCATCTGTATGCACATAAAATATCTTTGAAGTGTAGCTGAAGCTGTAGCTGAAGCAGAGCTGCAGCTTTTTACAGCCTTGGGTAGCAATGAAATAAATTAGATTCCAGATAGAATGGAACAAAGACCATGCTTCATTTTTTTCCTTTAGATTTATTTTTTCTTTGCTTATTAAAATATTGGCCTAGAGTTAAAAATATTGTGCTTAATCTGATTTCTAAAGCCACAGTCACACTAACAGTTTGATTTTTAACCAAGAAGTGTATCCAAAAATAATATTTAAAGTTATTCAGTAAAAAAATGTGGGGGCCTCAGCTATTAGGAGCTTGGAAATATAATTCTACACAATGCTGTTGTGTAGGTTTCTTAATAAACAGAAAGCTTCAGTTCTGCAGTTTCAAAGTTTTCAACTCACCTTTAAGTTCATGGCTTTAAATTGGCATGTAGTTGCAGTAGAGGGCAATACTGTCTAGGTGAAAGACAGAGAAAGATTGATGTTGTGGTTCCTGTGGGATCATGGTCATAATGGGACAATGCTGACCAAGAGAACTTTCTGATGAATCCATGTCCCACCACTTACAGATACAAAAGACATCAGCACAGCAGAGGTCATATTCAGGAAGGATCTCCTTCACCACAGGTTCATCTTTAGCTTTCTATTCTGTAAATTTCTTTTTTTGTTTTTGTTTTTCAGTTTGTGGTGTTTTATCTTTTTTTTTTTTTTTCCTTTTTCTTTTTCCTCCTAGTATTCACTAGTTAAAAGGCCATTGTCCAAATCCTGATGCAATACACAAAATGATACAGAGCACTGAGAAAACTCTGATTTTGGAGCTTTCAAGTGAAAAGCAAGAAGGAGCCATCTCTCTTTTGGCATTTGGGAGGGGCAGGTCTGCTCTAATGATGTAAAACATTGTATAGGTGCAACTGCCAAGGGAGTCTTTCTCCCATCACATTTAAAAGGATGCAAAGTTCTCTCTCAATAGCTGTCACATCCTTCCTCATTTTTGGCATATATAGACTGTTTGTTCCAGTTTATTTGTTGAATGTAGAAGAATGAATGAAAAGAGAATCTAAAGGCAGAGCTGTGATCTTATTTTCCCTTTCCCAACTCACTATCCTCCTGTAAAGGGAACACCTATAAAGGGAACACAAAGGCACTAGGCTGAAAGAGAAGTGTGCCTGCAAGGAGGTTATCTCATGCTGTTACATCTGAGTTACAGACAGTGGGGCAGGAAACACTTAGGTGGTTGGCATCAAGATCTGCCTGGATACCACAGGGATATTAAAATTCTCCAGCTGTTACAATTGACAGATACAACAAAAAACCTCTGAATTTATTTGTAGGAGGTCTTTCTGGAGAGCCAGAGGTTAATTAAACAACTTTCCAGAGTGTCTTGTGGTTGTCTTGATAAGCACCTAGTCAAGTGGAAAAACAAATTTCTGGTGAGCAGCAAAAGTAGAACAGGTTGAGCTTTGTTCCAAAGAAGACAACTCTCCTGGTGACTCCAAGAGAGGCCCTGGGTGTGAGAGCAGCTCTCCCTAAGCCAGCTTACCCACTGGCCTCCCTCAAAAGTAGCTGTTAGCAAAATGCAAGCAAAGGAGACAGACAATGGTACTATCACAGTATACACTTCCTATGTTGAAGCAAATAGTGGTGTGGAGAGCTCATTTTAATAGAGTTTTTCTTGCAGTATTCTGTCTAGTTTAATATTTTTTTTTCCTTTGGAATCAGCAAAACATCATAGGATACGAAGTACCAGCTCAACATCACTGTCATTTTTTAAAATGCATGCCTGTTAATATCTGTTAGCTCTGGGTCTGATGTTATGAAAATAGGTGAAACAGTCCCCTGTTCACCTTCTCCCTCTCTTCAAGGTTGGTTAGATCTACATGCATTCCTCATAAATCATATAATTTCTGGACTGATGAGTCCTATTCTGTTGGATGTCTCCTGTCTTTAGAAGACAGACAATTCTCACCATTTTTGTTACCTTCCTGTGTACTTTTCCCAGTTTCTCTATACCCTTGCAGCATTAGTATAGGCAGAACTGCTTTCAAGGTTTAAGGCAATCTATCAGGGAAACCCTCCAGACAGGTGCCTGAAACAGCAACACCCAGAGTTGGATGGAAAGGCTCTTATTTTCTAAAAAGAAAGAACAAGTCTATGTTATAAGCTATTTTTCATATGGAATAAAAAATAACTGATTGTTTGAAAGATATTATATCATTTGTTTCTTTCTGTGGGTGCCCAAATTTAGGTAGGCTTCCTCTGTGCAGGCCATTACAGAAGTGCTGCCTAAAAAAAATTAAAACCTATAGAGGAAGAACAGTGCTGTTTTATACAACTTTTATATTAGGTACAGGAGGTTACATCAGAAATCTGTGGTGAAACTAGGAATTCAGCCCTTGTCATTATTTTCTGAAAGAAGTAGCAAAAAAATTGCTCATCTTTTTAGTTAGGTGTTATTTCCACACCCCATTTGGATTTTTAAGAGGCATTAAAGACAATAATGTGGAATACTAATAGTCAAATTTATCATTCAAAAGGTGGCAATACTTCAGTTACATGGGGTTTTTTAAACCAGATATTTTGCATTCCTCTCTACTTCAAAGTAAGATATATGAAGTCCTACTCATTGTTAAAGAAAGGAAGAAAGATAGTTATGAGCTTCCTTCAGACACAGCAGACCAAATGGCTTTCTTCATCTTTAATTTTTTTCTTTCCTTTCTTCCTTTCAGTTGTATATTTTTGGGTTTTGTTTTTTTTTTTTTTCCTTTACTGACTCACACTGCAAAATGATTATTAACAATAGGAAATTCCTCACAGGGAACTTCTCTGATGTCAAAAACTTTCAGTAAATACCCCTACATTTAGTCCCAGTGGGTAAGATTGTGAAAATGACTTTCAGACATCAAACAGACAGTTCTAATGAGAATTTAACTGTGAGCTCTTTGTGTATTCTTTCCTTCTAGTGGCAGCTAAGTGTGCTGGTTATCACAAATGTCAAAAGCAGAAGGCTAACTTTTATTACCTTCCTTCTTCACTGCTTTTCCTTACATTTAAGAGCCTTCTCTGTCTGGCTAAAGGAGGAGACTTTACAACCAAGATACCCTGTTTGTATCCAGTCTGCTAGGGTTCAAGGTCAGTCCTGAAAAGGCATGATATTTCCAGGTTAAATATAGCACTTTGTTTGGTGTTGGCCTCTCCTTTCATGTCACTCGTATTCTGATGGCTTTCATCAGCTGTGAGTACACTACTGGAAAAGTGAAATTAGTGTCAGTGAAAAATGCCAGTAATGGATCAGGAGATCAATGTGCAGCTTAGACTGAACATGGAAAAGTAACAGCAGAGAAGACATCTCCCTGATTAATCTCTTTCCCCTAAAAGTCAGTCTTCCCCCAACATCCATGCTGAGTAACAACATTCAACACTTCCAATGAGAAGCAAATTGTGCAGTTGTTTGTTCCATATAAAGCCCTACACCAAGGTTTCCACCACCACCCCTCATCTGTCTTCATTTTCCACACATATATTAATTTACTGTAGTGAAATATTAGGTATAAAATCGAGTAAACTGAATTTCCCACCGTGGCAGAATGCTTCTGGAGTTTCACAAACAAACATTTTTAGTAAAACATCTGTCCTTGGTGAAGCACTACACTTGGTGTACCTTGGGATAATACAAGTCCTCAAGGACCTAAGGTAATGGTAGAAAAGTGTACTGTCTCTGCCCACAGATGGACACTGCTTCACCCATGTGCCCTTCACCTACTCTGTTTTACATAAGAAATTAATGGAGAGCAGGAGGACCAGCAGGTAATTACAATTTTTGTGAACAACGCTGATACACTGCATGATCTGAGCAAGGTCATGGCATCTAAACCCCACTTTGGCAATTTTACCCCTACTTAACTTTGGCTAAGCTTAAAACACAGAGAACAGAGTAAACCCCCAGACCTAGATCCAGTCACTAAACAATACCTTCAGATTAATTCTCTCTTCTTCAATTAAAAAAAAAACAAACAAAAAACAAGCAAACAGACAAACAAAAAACCTAAACCAAATTATGATTATGAGATCTTTTTCCTGGGTAAAACAGCCATTAGCAATTTTTTTCTTCTACTCCTCATCAAGATATGGAGTGGTTAAAAGCTTCAGTACCTTTTGTTCTAAGAATGTAGAACATTTTAGCTTATCCTCTGCTCTAAACAGAAACTTTCTTGATAATCAGATCCTAAAGGTTCAATTTTCCAACACCCCAGTGCAAAGAAAGCCCCTGTGGATGGAGTTTGTTGACTCCTGTTTTCATGTGGCAACACTGCTGCTGAACCTCAATACCCGACAAACTGCAGCAAGTGAATCTTCACAACACTGTTAGGAGATGAGACAGGAAGAATTACTCTCCCTACCACCTGATGCTGAGCCAAACCCACTCAGAGATAACAGGAGTTTGTCTCTGACCTCAGCAGGCTTTGTGTCAGGCCATAGGAATGTGTCAAAGACCAGGCAGGGGGTGGGTGGCATGGTCAGGAACTTATCTGTGATCTCCTTGGTCTCTCTCCAGTGAGCTAAGCATAAAAATCTCCTTCTTTATGTAAATTCCAATTCTTGCACAAATCATTAGCAAACTTAATTGAGGAAATGTCCTGGATATTCAATGTGTTATATTAGGAGAGTTAAAAAAAGGTATCTAATTCTAATAAAATGGTAATGATGGGTGACTTCATCCATTTATACAAGGGTAGGTTGACTGGCAAAAACAGATTTAATAAAATAAATTTCTAGGTGTCTTCCAGAATAGCTGGAGAACATAACAGTATGTGTTCTTAACTTAGTTCTAAATAACTGAAGAAATGATACAGCCAAGCCACTGAATAGTAACGAACTTATTACTACATTAAGAGCATGAGATTAAAACTCAGAATAATTAGTGGCAGAAAAAAATAGGGGGAAAAAAAGAAAAGCAAAGAATGAAAGTAAAAGAAAGTAAAAAACATAGATTAAAAAACACAGGTATATTAACAGACAGTTTCTTATTCAGTGAAGTCATGCAGAAAGCAAACTGAAAGGCAAGATAGAAAAAAAAGAAGGTATTGTGAAATGTTAAGGTCCAAGAGGTTGTTTGAGCCAAGCAACCAGCTTTCAAGAATGACACTTCAGCTCTGGTGAAGCCCCTGGCTGAGGGAGGGAAATTATAATAAAACACAAACAAAATGTCAGCCTTAAATGAAGAAGCCCAAGGATGTGTTAACTGACAAGAGGTTGGAGGAGGAGGGGCAGAGGGGGAAATGCAGGACATTTCTGAAAGGTTTTTAATTCACCCAGTTTAAGAGAGAACCAGTGGGATCTGCTTCACATCCAGGGGGTATTGGGAATAGCTAATGAGTAAAAGGACTTTGCAATGGTTCTGAATGACTGATCCATTTGGGCAAATCTTCCCTGCAAATAATGCTTGTCTGATGTTCACGCTGGTCCTATTTTATTTTTTTTTTCAAGATAAGAAAGGACATGAGCTGTCAGACTGTGAAATGTTGAAAAAGAAAACACTGGAATAAACTGATAAACCAAATAGCAGCATGTCACAAGGACCTCATGGTTATATATGCAAGGGTTTGGAAAGCATTTGAAAATGAAGTGGCTGCACTGATAGCAAAAATACGCAAACTGTGGCTGAAGTCAGATATGATACAGAGGGACTGGAGGGTAACAGCTAGAATACCTATCTTCAGGGCAGGCTCTAGATTGATTGTAGGCATTACTAAAAAGTCATAGTTCATCTCCAGGTAAAGTGATTGAAACTGACAAAAGCTAGAATTACATTCAGAAGAGAAAAAAATATAATCACAACTTCTTTCAAAGAAATGTTGTGTCTCTCATAAATTCTTTGAAGCATCAAGTTAATAGATAGAACAAACAAACAAAAATCAACCAAACAAACTGATGGGTATATATATATCTAGATATTTATATAGCTTTTTAAATTCTTTGACAAAGTTTCTTTGAAGATCTAGTCATAATAGAATAAATAGCTTATTATTACAAGTTGGGAAATTCAAGAGACAAAAAGCAGGATGAACGCTGCATGAATGTTCATTTTTCATTGTAAAATATTAAACACTGGGTTAAGATTTCATACCACATCTTACTTCTTTACTGAAATTATTGCTGTTTAAAAAAAAGCAGTAAGGACTAGTATTTCAGAGTATGCTAATTAAGTTGGGTGAACCTAACACTCAGACAGCAAATGGAAAAGAAGTGTTGGCTGATGAGGAACAGTCACAGGTGGAGTCAAATACTTAGAAATCTATCTAGATTCTGAGACAGCTTTGACAACTCAACGAAGAATATTGGCATCACTGTGGACATAAAAAAACAGTCAAAAAAATCCAACCCAAACAAGAAAACAAAATTTTCATTGATGCACAGAAGGAGTAAAATGTCTTAAAATGAGAATAGTGTTCTTGTATCAGTCGATAGTCCTCACTAGGAACACAATGTATAAATTGGTCTATTTGTCATCAAAAAAAGGAGATAGAATAATAATTAGTATTTTTTAGGATATTGAAAGTGACTGGGAACCCTAGGACTGTCTAACTGAGACAAGAAAAGAAGAAAATAAAACCACTGGTTGAGTTTAATGAATGGCACCTGTGCAATGAGCTCTGTGCTCCTCTAAGCCTTTTAACATCATATAACAGAGAGGTAGCAGTAACATTGAAAGACAACTAGTTTAAATAGATCAAAGTTGGTTTGGAGTGTGTTTTTTCCAGGAAAATACATAATTAAACTACGGAACTCACTGCTACATGCTATCAATAATGTAGTCGACTTACTGAGAAATAAAATTGGCTTAGTTGCTTATGTAGCCAGTGAGTGTATCTGCAGTTTGTCTAGAATAGCTAAAGGTTTCTATTTGGTGATAAAGGCAGGAAATGGTTACTGGGGAATGACTGAATACAAGACAGTGAGTATTAAAGTATTTTACCTAAGGCAGTGCATATAACTAGGCCAGCATCCCCTCTGCCTGCCTATGGAGCCTGTGGTTGAGAGACATTGATAGAGACACTATACTGGACAAGATAAAATCCCTGCCTGATCTAATATTGCAATTACTATGTTCTTTAACTGGATGACTGATGCTTTACTGAATAGGAAAATAATGAATAGTGAGAACAAATAACACAATTTCTGTTAATTATTCATGTTAATGTTCATGAAACTTCTGAGATATATGAATATTTCAGTGATTTATAAATCATTGGTCACCAGCTTGCACTAAATGACCACAAAAATCATAGTGCAATGAGTTGCAAATTTATGAATCCTTTTCAATATATGACCACTCTGTTTTCTAATTGACTAAAGATGAGACAGTTGAGTAAAAAATATGCATCAGTAATTCATCAAAAGCCAAGAGAAAATTTTTCAGGAATCTATGAAACTACTATAGGCTATACTAGAAACTTATTGTTTCACATTGACAGATTTTGCCAGTTTTTATTTTCTCACATCCTGGAATGGATGCTTAAAGTGAAGGGTCTGTCCCAAGCATTTACATATCATCCTATCTCCACTGAATTTAAGATAGCCTTAGATATTCAGACTACCTTAAAATCGTGACCCAGAGAGCTTACTAAGCAAGAGAATTCTTTTAAATTACTAGTTATATTTTCTCTCCTTGATTTCCAACACTCATTTTCACAATGACTCAGAAGAAACATCTATGCAGTTATTTTTGTCTTGCTCCATTTCTTTCTCAAAAAACCCTAAACAAACAAAACAAAATAAAAAAAACAATAAACCCTAAAATACCCACCAAACCTGGCCACAGTTTACTCAGAGCTTTTCTAAGAGCTTGAGGAAAGCCCTAGGAGGTGCTGAATTACACGATTTCTCACCTATTTGTGTTGTAGACACTCATAGACATCTTTATTGTTATCAGTGTCAGAGATGCCCCTGACTATTCCCAGTGCCCATTATCACTTTGCATTTCCCTTTTGGCAAAGGCTGATGAAATAGAGCTGTTTCAGGAAAAGTTGTCAAAACACTGGCATATTCTAATTACAATACTTACTATGTTTCTGTGAAAGTTAAATTCTGAGCTCAATTGCACTTGAATAAACCAGGAGTAATTCAAGTCAGTGGATTCACCTCAGATTTCAAAGACTGTAATTAAGATCAGAATCTAGTCCACAGAGTCAAAAGAGGAACTGGAAGGAAAGACACAAATGAGAGGATCACCTCATTTAAAAAACAAAACAAAAAAAAAAGGTGGGAGGAGACAGTCTCAGCAAATCATCTGATCCTAAATAATGGTCTGTTTCTTGTTATCCTTACTGTACTCTTAAAAAATGAATACATGGAGCATATGGACCACTGAAATCCCATTGCATATCTTAGGCTCATTGGCAAGTATTCTTTGGGAAGTGCTTGTTAGAAATGAGGTGAAAATTACTTTATTCTGTCTCATCCACTATGGACTTGTAATCACAGTATGGGAGAGAGGTCTCTTTGGAACACCTGCTGATATGTATGTCTCTCTACAGGGAATAGATGAAGTTAGATATAGGTGAAGATACAGCCTAAAAGGTGGGACAGACAGTCCAAAATGACAGGCAACTCCACAACTTAAAGCATTTTTACAAAGAACAGTTTCAGGGCCCATGGAAAATGGGTGTAGCCTTTTAATACCACTCTATGAGTGGTCTCAGCTTTTAATTGTGCTCACTTGTGTCAGGGAAATGTATAAAGGCAATGGGATAAGTCAGCACGAGGTCCCTGATCACTTTGGTAGACAGAGCCAGGGAATGCAATCTGCTAGACACAGGTGATTGGCATTCAGCTGGTGAGATGAGGACAAGCAAGTAGGTAACTCCATCTTTTGGGAAACTGTGACCCAGGAAAAGCCATGGAGACGCTGGCAAAACTGAAAGCTATCTTTGCTGGAAAAGATGGGTAGGGTGGAGTGTGAAGAATGTGCTAATGGTCTCATTTAGTTACTGAAGGTCTCAGTGCTTGGTCTTTTGTGCAGCCTGCTCCTTAGAGATGGGAATCCAGGCTCAAATTTAACAGGGCTTGAAATACTACCATACAATTTAAGCTTTTTAAGATTTAAGACTACAAGCATTTGTGAAAAAGTTATCCCTGTCATTCATATGAGCTATATCTAAGCTGCTTCAGCTTCACTTAGACTGCTTACTCTTGTCCACCTATCCACACACCCAAAGAGCCCACAGGTCAGGACAGCATTTTCACAAGCGAGTAATCCTCTTCAGTGCCTTCCAGTCTATGAGAATGAGCTTCAAGCTGCAAGATGAGAAGCTCAAAGTCTGAGAGATTTAAAATTTGTGACTAAATGGTGAGATAAAAACTGGGTTTCCCATCTCTGCTTTCTTCCTATATATCCTCTGTAGCTTAACACATCCCTCAGGTCCTTCAGTGTTAATCTCTGGGTGACCAAGAGGTGAACCACTCCTGCCTTTTTGTGCAATTTGGGATTTAGAAGAGGGAAGAGGTGGATGGAAACAGAGATTGGGAGGAATGTCCTTGTCTCATAGGACTTCTGTCCCTCGGCTGAAATTCACTATCACGCCTCGTGTACCTAACCCTAAGTCTCTCTCCTGCCTCTGGCACTAGAGGGCGCGGAGAACTCGGCTTTGGGCTGGAAATCCAGTTCTCCGAGGATCCCGGCTTTCCCTTAAATTGAATTCAACTTTCAGAGAGGTCTTGATTTCACAGAAAGGGAATCTGCTTCATTATTACTGGTTTTTCTGAATTCCCCATGCTGCATTGCTATGGAAACGGGGCCAGAAGATAAGTGGTTTGCATGTAGGTCATGATATTGGTGGAGAAGAAGTCTGGGTGAACAGGTGAGTGGGTTATGGGAGTGAAGTAGGTCAGAATAAATGCCTGGGACTAAATCAACAGTGGGGCGTTTCATGGTAGATGGCCTTAAAAGACTACTGATTTAAACATCCGATGGGCTGGAAGAACCAAGCAGTTAGAAAGACTGGGAGCCATGAAATACACCCAGGGAGTCAGCCCAGAGAATCATAGAATCATAGAACTGGCTGGGTTGGAAGGGACCTCAGAGATCATCAAGTCCAACCCTTGATCCACTACTGCTGCAGTTACCAGCCCATGGCACTGAGTGCCACATCCAGTCTCTTTTTAAATATCTCCAGGGACGGAGAATCCACTACTTCCCTGGGCAGCCCATTCTGATGTCTGATCAAAAATCAGAGGTGTTAAACCAAAATGACAGTAGGACACAAGACAGATCCCAAAGGAAATGAACCCATGCTCCTGTTCACAAATCCTGTTTTTCACTGGTGGTCTCAGTTTCCCCCTTTTTGTGTCTTGGTCTCTCTGGCACAGAACAGTGCAGCTGCTGCCCCTTTCACTTCCTCAGGATGCTCCTGATCATGCACAGTCCAGATTTTCCTGTGCTCTGCCAGATGCAGAGTTAGAGCCTTTTGGGCACAGGATATTACTTTTTGGGTGGAGTAAGAGCATGACCCCTACTTTTATTATTTTGGCCTCCTGGAAAAGCAACTTGGGGACATCCTAGATCCCTTTCCCTTATACTGAGCCCATCTCTGGAAGGACTGCAATGCAGAAATCAGGAGGTGGTGCATGAAGGGGTATCCTGTTGGGGAACATGCTCACCAAGTCAGGGAATCCACCATGATTCTCGCTCTCCTGATGCAAAAGCAAACAGGGAAAAGAGGAAGTTAGACCAAAGTTATAACCTAAAAGAGCCTGAAGAGAAAGTGAATGACTTGTGTTGTGTCATGCAATCTATAGACAAGTTTTTGAGCGTGGCTGGTGTCATAAAACACCAAGATCAAGGCTGGTTTGTATTTAGATAGGGGTTTTGATTGCAGGTGGTTCAACACCATGAAAGCAGACAGAATGAGTACTTCTGCTTTCTTGTATTAACCTTCCTCATTGTCTCAATCTTTTTATTTTCTCTGGTTTTTAAATATTTTTCCAGGAACTGCAAGAGCAGGCTGTCAAGAAATATTGGCCCTCTTTCGTTTATCCCTCTGCAAAAGGAAGATCCTCCTTAGAAGAAGAGACAAGCAAATGTATGAAAACGTACTGGTTGACATATAAATGGAGAGAAATGTTATTCTGAATATATTTGTCACAAGAAATACTTCTCTTTCTACTCCTTTGCAGGTGTAAATAAAAAAACTACCTCTCCTTCCCCTAAAGGAACTTTAGCACATGAAAAGAGTAGGAAAAAAAAGTCTCACGGGGGAAGATGCAAGACCCCTTTGTTCTTTCCCTAGCGAAGGGTTAAGTACTCATCTTTAGGCCCATGGAAGGAGTTATGAGCCCTGGCAGCCGCAATTCGGAGGTAGCAGCGGGCAGGCAAAGCCAGGCTCCAAGAGCAGAATTACCCTAACTGGAGAGGTAGCCGGGCTCGACTTTTGCCGAGAAAACAACCACCCCGAAAGCACTTTGCCCCTCCAGAGACTCCAAAATGCTTGGACTCCCGGGGGGATCACCAGGACCTCGGTGCCCCAGAGTTGTTTCTGGGAGGCAGTGTTTCTCCCACTCCTTGTTCTGAGCTCCCTCTCAAGGCACCAGCTCGCTCCTTCTGGCCACAAGCACCCCGTGGCGGCTGCACGGGAGAAAGGCAAAGGAGAGCGGAGGCACGGCAGGGACCGGCTCAATCCTGCCGGGAGCTCAGTCGGGTCGGGGTAGCGGGGAGAACTGAACCCGACCCTGGAGCATCCTCCCGGCTCCCTGGCCGCATGGGATACCGGACCCCCGGGGTACCGAGCCAGGAAAGGGGGGTGGGAAATAAGCCGGTGAAAGCCCATGCCGTGTCCCGCACCCTCGATCCTCCTCCCCGAGGCAGGACAAAGACCTGAGGCAGCGGTGACGGGCCACTGACCCCGGGCAGGGGGACACTCCCCAGGAGGGGCTGAGGGATCGCACCGGCATATCGGAAGCTTCCTCCCCTTATAACTTCGCACCCCTATAGAATCCCCAGCAGGGCAGGGATCTCCCCACCTCATCTTTGCCCTCCCGCCCGCCAGGCAGAGCGCTCGGCAGGCAAACCCTGCTCCCCGGGGACGACTCCGATCCCGGCTCCCGGTGACATTTTGCAGGAGTCATCAATAAACATACAACGGCGGGATTTGAAAAGAGTGGTCCGGGAGATATTCCTGTGTCGGAATGCAGCATCTACACACACACATACATATAACCTGTGGACAGGGCTTGAAAAATGTGAGGAATTCTCTAAATCAGACTATTGCTTCTCCCCTTCCCTGCTATGACATGTTAAATTCTATTCTGGGATTACTATCACAGCCGTAACTCAACAGCTCTGTGCTGAGGGCAATGGCTTTGCCTTCTCTCGTCTCGCTGTCTTTCCCCGGTGACCCACATGTCTATGGACCCTTTCAGCGAAAGTTTCCCTGTGTTTTGTTCTGTTCCTTCTACCGGAAAGCAAAAAGTAAGCTCGTTTCTTTGACATTTTCTTGGCGGGAGCTTTCCTATGGCAGCAGTGGATCAAATTCTTGGTGCGGGGAAGAAGGGGCGGAGGGAAGAAGAGAAAAAAAAAAAAGGGTAGGGAAAAAAAAAAAAAAAAGTAAAGAAAGAAAAGGAAATTAAATAGAGAGAGAGGTAGGAAAAGTCGGTAAAAGGTAAAGCTTTCCTACCTGTGATCCATTTACCAGGAGTTGCATATGATCCCGCTGGAAGCAGCTGGCTGCGAGCGGCGGCTGCGGAGTGGCCCCGGCTCTGTGGGCAGAGGCATGCGGGCTGCCGGCAGTCACAGAGCGGAGGCAGCCGCTTTATCTTTCTCTTCCATATCTTCCAAGAGGAGGGAGGGGTACTGGGGTGGGGGAAAGACAGATTACTCGGTAACGTGATAATAGGGGGAAAGAATAACAGTTTGGAAGGTTTACACCAGAGGTGGCATTGTCCGGATTGATGGAGTGTTTGTCTCTCCTTGGCTCGCTCTTTGCCTCCCACACGCACAGGCACACACAGATACACGCACACCCTCTGTGACTCTGACACTTGAGAGTCTCTGCTTCACTTCAGCCAAGTTGAGCTTTATAAAACAACCAAACAACAACCACAACAACAACAAAAAAATAGAACAAATAAATAAATTTGAGCAGTAATGCTATCAAGCTTGGCTTAACGGTTCAGATCAAAGAGGAGAAATGAAAAATACCAGAAGCTGGGACTCGTAAGGGAGCTGCTAATAATTCATACTTCCCCCAGCGCTTCTGAGGAAATGAGGACAGGCTGCCACCTCCGGGGGAGTGGTGGCGAAGGAGGGAAAGCGGGCGCCTAGGTGAGCATCTCGGGTGAGTGTCCTTGCTGTGGTGCTGCTGCTGCGGGTCCGCTTGCGGGGGCCAGGGGGAGGGGGTGGTGGGAGGGTGGAGGGAGGGGGTGTGTGGTTTGGGGGTGATGGTGGGGGTGTGTGTGGATGCGTGAGCGCGAAGTGGGCTCGATTAGCTGCAATGGGCAGGCAATTTCTGCAGAGAACATTTACAATTTTCTTTCAATATGACAGGATTAGTTGCTGTTGAAGGCTCTCCTCCAATAAGATCAGCACTGCTTTCTGATTTGGTGGCTTTGCTGAATAGAAATTACTGGTTCTTGTTATCTCTCAACACACTCTCCTCTCTTCCTCATCAGACACTCCCCTCTTCTCATCAGAAGTCTTTATCTATAATTTGCACATCAGAACGGATTTTTTTTTTTCAATTACTCTTCCCCATCTTTCCCTGCAAGAGTCTTCCCTTTATTTCTGGTTCTTCTTTTCACAGTTCCATGATAGCTGTAAATCTAAAGCGACATACAGGAAGAAAAAGAGAGAAAGAGACCTTGCTTTAGATTATTGCAGTCATTGGGGTCTCTCATTGTAGAAAAATATTGTTACATTAAATTCAGCTTTCTTTTTTTTAACTCATTACTATGCTGGAATATCCATGGAAAGTTGCTTCACCAGCACAATGGCAGAAGAATTAGGGGAAACACACGTTCTGGTAAGAGTCGGCTCTCCTTGGGTGTAAAGCATTCCCCTTTAATTAATAGTCACTAAAGTGAAAAGTATCTACTTGGCTTAAGGGAACTTGCCAGTTCGATCGAAGTAATCTAGATATAAACACCTCTAGGCTTACTTTGTCTTTGTTTGCCTCTCCCCTGGACTAGAATTTCTGGGCTGGAGTGATGCCTTTTCCCTTGGAATAGGGGCTCTCAGGGTGAGGAGAAAGGGGCAATCACATTCCATCCGTTGTCTGAAGAATAACAGGGGGGAAATTGTAAATGATGAGGGGAGAGAGATGCAATTTATGAAGGTGACCCCAGCTCTCTCTGCTGCCTGGTCTGCCTTCCCTGCTCTGTCTCTCTTCTTGAAGGGCCAATGGAGCCACAGCCCAACAACTTCTGTCCTCATCACTCCAGAAACCCCTTCATTTTGTAGAAAGTATTTTATTGGCCAGTGCTTACCTCAGGCAGAGGAGCTGTCTACACTACTCGTATACATTATCTGCTGTTCCTGGAAGGATCTCAGGGCTGTTTTTACTCTCAAGTGGCTGATGTGCCTTCAGGGTAGTAGGACTATGGAAATACACTACTCGGTCCTGGGGTGGGTATTTCCCCTTGCCTTGGGTGGCAGGACTCATTTGGAAGTGGAGAGCTCTGAATTTTGGAGTTCCAGCTGTACAAAAGTCTGAGTTTCTCTACCTGAAAACACTTTCACAGGGTTTAAGGATTAGTTCACTTATAACTCTTCTGAAGCATCAAGGCAAATGGGACCTGACATCTGCTCCTTGGTTTCTTAGCGCTAAAAAAAAAATAAAAAATCCCCAAACAAACAAACATTGCCTGGACTTCGCAACAGAGTTAGGATGCAGATATCCGGGGAATTCAAATGAGATTAGGCACCGGCAGGCTGTAAGCAAGCCATGAGCAGGCTGGGGCCACGCCGGGGCAGGGGACATCCCGTCCTTTGAGGGACAGAGTAGCGGACTCAGCCTCGGCCACCTCCCACTGTGGGCTGCCTCCGACACCATGGCGCTTGACATATTTTACCATTCATTAATCAAGGTGATAAGCAGCTTCAAAAGGGACAATGCACTCCATCTCTTCTCCTTATTACCTCCACCCCCTCCCCCCCCCCCCCCCCCAGCGGTGTCGTAAGAGTTTGATTTTGCCCGTTGATTTCCGGAGATTTTAATTAGATCTCAGGCACCAGGAACACGAGTCAGACTTTCCCAAAACGAGGAGGGAGGGGGTGGCGACACCGCTCCGGGGCGACCCTGGCATTCACATGGGGATTATCCCTGCCTTCACCGCGGGAGAGAAGCAGAGCTCTCGGGGCAGGGATGGTTTCCAGCAGCTCGCTGCTTCCCACGGCCGCAGCAAAGACAGGAGCCACGCGTGGGCTGGGGCAGAAGCTCTGGGGGACATCGGGGGACTGCCTCGATGCCGTGCTGCTCCATCTCGGACGGCTGGAGGGACAGGGTCCGCCTGGCAAACCTCACTCAAGCCGTGGGACACCATCTTCCCCTCTGTGATCTCCCATAGAAATAAAAAAGCCGATGCTGAAAACCCTTCCATGTGACCCCCATCTCCACCTTGCATTGCCTGCAGCCAGCCCAGGGATAGTGGAGATTCCCACCCCCACCTCCATCCCCTCTTGCCCCAAAACCAGTGTGCTCAGCGCTGCGCTCCGCAGCCTGTGGAGCTGTGCTCCTACGTGGTTTCGGCAGATACATTTTGATGGCACCCGGTAACTCCGCGGTAAGCAGCGCTTTTTAAGTTGGACAGAACATCTTTTATTACCGGCTCCTCTCTTTGGAGCACTAGAGACATGTGCTAGACACATCTCCTGAGGTAAAAAAAAATAAAAATAAAAATTAAAAAATTAAAAAAAAAATTTAAAAAAAATTAAAAATATAATACTTAAAAAAAAAAATTCTGCTCCTGAGCTTAAAAAATTCTGAATGCACATCCCCCACCCCCACCCCTCCGCTCATGCAAGAGGAAGGAGGGTGGGGGAGCGGGATCATTTACAGTGTGCTAAACAGCTATAGGGATTAATCCATCATAAAATCACAGAACAAAGCGCTCAGCTCCTCGCTCTCAGAAAAAAAAAAGGAAGGTGCCATGAGGAAGCGAGTATTTGCTATTGATGATCCTACACGGCCCGTGGAGGGACCGAGAGGCGTTCCCGGGGAAGGGGGAAGAAGCGAACAACTTTCAGCAAGCAGATTTCCCGAAGAAATCGCATCCCTATCCAGTGATGCTGACTGAATTCTAGTAAGACTTGGCTAAGGGCTGTGTCCCTGCCTTTAGTCTCCCAAATGGCTCCTTCCCCGGGCGTGGAGCTATCTCCCTGGGGTGCACTCTGAAAGGACAAGCACCCTGTCCTGAGGTTTTCTAGATGTGGTGGGCAAGAGGAGGGGTATCCCCGGGGATCACTTCCAAAGTCCTCTCTCTGTTATACTCGGGGACTTGTGGTCCCTCCTGTTACTCTCTTTCTGTGCCCAAACAGATAAACATGGGCAAGAAATTAGCCTGTCTCTCCTCGCTTGTTGTTCCCAACTTGCCAGATTTCCTAGGAGGAGGTTAAGAGGGACAACACACACCTTAGCCTGGTGGAGGAAGTTCCATCGGATCAACTATGTCCCAAACTGTTTGCCATGGCTTAGGTGACCACCTTCCTAGCCAGTTAGCATCTTTTCCAGGGGAATGAGAGGGAAAGCCAGGTTGTTTTCAGTTTCCTTTCTGAGGTCTGGTTCCCCATATTGTCACTGCTGGAGGTGGACATCTCACCTCCCAGGGCAGAGGTAGTACTGAGAGGCACATTTATTCAGAGCAATAAAACCCTTGGAGTTTTTGTCATCAGTTTTAGGCTAAAGAAGGTGGGCAGGGCAGGGAGAAAGTCTATGAAAGAAGAGATGCATGCAAACAGGCATTTAAGCCAAGCAGTGCAAATTTCAAGGTGCAAAGAGAGTAGGGGAAGGCAGTAGGGCTGGACATCCCACTCTCATAATGGATTGGTGCAGGCCCTAGGGCTGCTGGTCCTGTTCCCCCTCAACAGCACCCCAGCTGTGGGCTGTGCTTACCAGCACCCATCACACTGCTCTGCTGCTATTTAGTCCTCTCTCTGGGGCTTCCATGCTTGTTTACCTTCAGCATTGCAACAGAGAGCTGATTTTAATGGTTTTGCACATAGGGGAGGAAGGTATTTAACAGATGATGGGAAAATGCTGGCAAGAACGGGACAATGGAACAGCAAATCATCCTGACAGTGTGGACTGCAGAGACCAAGAAGAAAGGAAGTAACAAATCCAAACTGATGCAATGACAAGCCAGACTCCATGCAAATAAATGGATAATAAGGATTTACTAGTGGAAATTAAATGAGTAGAATAAACTGATGGTGAAAGCTTTAACAGTAAAGGCTTTGCAATCACTTATCTGTGTCCATCCCTAGAAGTATTATAAAGCATGATAAAATCTGCCAGGAAAAGGTACTGAAACAATGACACATTGCAGCCTAGATCTCACTACAGCTAGGCAACTAGGAGGATCTCGCTTTGCCTTCACAGCTGAAACCTCTAAACCAGTCAACACAACTAGCAAATAGGTGTGTTAATTTCACTCACCAACAGCATTAAACACTGATTTACTAAAAGAAAACCACCAAATTATTTTTTCACTTTCCCCCTGTATGACAATGGTGTTTTCATGGCCCCTTTGAGTCTCAAAGCCTTACATACAAGGAATTATTCGAAACACTGATGGAATGAAAATTCCCAGCAGGCTTAGATGGGTCACAGAATCTGATTTTTCAAAGCCAAACTGATTCCCTCTCATGTGGAGCAGCTAGGTGGCGAACTGGGAAATCAAATCTACTGTTTTATTAAGGACAAACACAGTATCTGGAAAAGCATCCTGCAAGGCACAGAAAAACTGAGGGAGTATTTTTAAGTATAAGCACACAAGTAGTTTACCGATCAGAAAAGCCCTACAAACTGCATATCTGCACATTTTGTGTGTGTGTGTGTAGGAATAGTTGCTCTTTTCATATGTTATACCAGCCCAGGTGAATGAGTAAGTGGGCAGATCTGCAAACCGTTTCAGAACAATCTGCAAAATGTATTTTCTGAGTGATATCACCGTTGTCCAAACTTGTAAAGACGGCTACTGAAAATTATAGTTTTCCGGCATAAAAGTTTTACTTGGTGTCGACCATGGAAGCATACACCCTCTTTGACCTGCAACTCAGCGGCTGATAACCTGAAGTGCCACTGGTGGGGAGAAAACAGGAAAATCCTTCAAAAGTCAGAGCCGTGGAATCCCTCAAAGAGAGGCTCAGAGCCGCTTCCTGCAGCACCCTGGAGAGAGGCCGGTGGGGTTGGGGATGTCTGTTTGTCTGTTTGTCTGTTCGTCCGTCTGTCCGCCCCTCTGGCTGTCTTCCTGTCCGTCTGTACATACACACCACTTCGTACACGTCCATCGCTCGCGTGTGTGTTTCCAGCTGTTTAGACGTATACACACGGATGATCTCTGCACATCTAGCGGGATGTTCTTTAAGGTCACATCCATTGTTTTTGAATGGTGCATTCCCTGGAAGATGACTCCCTCCAGCAAGATGGAGAGGGCTGCTCCTGTGCATTGCATGTACCCATTAGCTTGGAGTTAGTGTCTAGAAATGCGGCTGATTTCATGGTGTCCTTCAAAAATGTAATAAAAGCTATAGCATGCACCGGAGAACGGAGTAACCTGAAGAACAGGACTGTGAATAGCTACTTCCAGTGCAGCATCTAAATAAATAGTTGTGTCAATGGAACTTTTCTGCAAAGAGCCTCAGTCACTGGAAAACTGTCCTCTTCACTAGCAGTATACACAGGAATGGTGTGTGAACACAGGAAGCCAGGTATCAGGCAGACCATATACCTCTTTTTAGTTAGCTAGGGAAAGACCAAGAGGTATTTTAAATGCAAATATTTCTCAGGACAGCTAGATGCTTGGCAGCTATGTGTGTAAAACTCCAATGAATGCTGAGGAGTGATGAGGACTGTTGTTTTGATGGAGAGATTTAAAGAGAGTCACAGTTCTGTGGCAAATATTCAAAATATTACTTTATGACCAGACTCAAGAATTCATCTTTAGCAGGCATGATATGAAGCCCTCTCACATCTCTTTAAACACTTCAAGACCAGGAAGCAAGCTCTCCTGCAGCATAACTCTGTAGGTACCTTCACTTTGTACTTCTGGTTTTGCCACAGGGCTTGTACAAAGTCTTTCTGAAACTACTCAAGCAAACACACATGCAGAGTGAATAGCTGTTTGAAGCACATCCAAAGCAGATAAATCCAGAAACAGAATTGTTAAATAGGAGTTCCTGAACACTTTTTTCAGCAAGCTACTTCTGCAGGCAGCTTAAACCCATTCTAATTGAATATACAAAAGGGAAAAGGAATGCAGTTTCTTTGGGGGAGTGGGATTGGAGCCCACACCCCAGTTTCTGTTTGCTGAGTCATGTTGCAATGTGAACATCAGCCAACATTGTTCTTGTTTTGTTACAAGTGCAGTGGGACCAACAGTGTTCTTGTTTCAATAGCAAGTGAAGTTAGGTGAGACAATCCTGCACTTTCTGACCTTGCCTACTGGAGCTGTTAGTTGAAACAACTGGGGACCTTCTGGTCCATCTGCAAATACAGCAATTTTGGGCCACTTGGCACTCTGTAACTGTACTTGGAACTCCTGTTGCCTGGGAAATGTATCCAAGACACCTCCTGTTCAAATCACCCTGAAAGATTCCTAAAATGACCTAATTCAAATTGTGGTCATCATGGATAAATGTTGACCAAAGTCAATCACCTTGAGACCCCATAAATATTGGTGCTGAAAGGGAGTCCCTTCAGAGCTCTCCAGAATCACACCAAGTTGTTATCTGTGCTTCATGAAGGAAGTTGGTCTATCCAATGGGAAAGAGTAAGTAGTTGGATACTTCTCATATATACAATGAAAATAAATTCTATTAATTTACTATAATTTGATCTCATGAGTGAACCAGCAGTATATTGCATTGCAACATCTTTTTGTGCAGATCAAGGATCTTTAGGAACCAAAATTTAAGGTTACCCTAAACATAGATTAACCTCTATATCTGTGTGTGTGTGTCCAAAACTTTGTTTAGAAAGTTTGTTAGACCTTTAATTGAACCTCTGTATTGATTATAAAAATTGCTGATTATCAAGCATTGGTAGAAAATCATAACTTAATTTTGTGATTCATTATAAGATTGTCAATAATTTACTGCTATTACAAATCACACCAGAGCCATAGTTATATGCTAAAGCACTACACTGAAGTCCCTACACCTAAACCCTTTAGTTGTAAGCTGTCGATCAAGTCTGGGAGTAGCAGTGGATTCAGCCACACCTACATTCCTCTCTGAGAAGGGATTTAGAAAGCAAGGGGAACCACTCTGAGCCTTGTGACTCAATAACAGGGCCTTCTTCATTCTTTTTTTTCATCCCTGTGCAAATCACTTCAACACAATCTTGACTCAGACTTCTCTATCCCTGTATAAATAATTTCCCCTGATCCCTGTAAATCACTCCAATCCCAATTCCAACCCATACCCATTCCTTCCACATAGTAAGTAATAGGATAAACCTTGCCATCCAATTCTGTTGCTGCACTTTGAAAAATCTATATTAAAATTACCTATTCCTGATATCTTTGTTTTTTATATTTTTTATATACTTATATATATTTAAGCATTCTTTAAGACCTTCCACTCTCATGTGTAACAATTCTCAGTGAATGTTTTCCTATGGTATATTTATTTTCTCTGTATTTCTCCTCCTGAAAGTGGTGTATTTTGTACCTAATTGCCTCTTAGGTGATGGCAGCAGGAGAAGAACATTGGCTGTTAAAGTGGCTTAACTTCATAGTGGTCACATATACACAGAGCTGGGATGAGAGTTCAAATAATAATAGTAACAATAAGATGAAGTTCACTTAAAACCAGACAGTGACACTAAATTTTCATTAACTGCTCCTTAGTGCCTAGTGAGATGTTGATTTGAATTAGAGTGGTAGTTGTTCCATTTGTCATATGTGCTGGGCCACACTCACTGAGGCTTTGCACTGCACAGAGCCAGGAGCCCTGAGACAACAGAGACAGAGGTTCTCCTGCAATTAGGCCCAATATGCTGTAATTAGCTTACTGGCCCAGATGAAGCTCCATGTTTTTGTTACTGCTCTGTTTTCAGTACCTGAACTGGCACCTCCCAAATCATTGCAGTGTACTATGTGGTGTGCCAGCTCTCTAAGGGCCAGCTTGGCAGTTTTCACTGCACTGACCCTCAAAAATAGCTTTAAAATACATATTTTATCTGTTTTACTTTCTCTTTAAATTGAGTTCATTATCTCTACATTTTTCAATTCCTCTTTCTCAACTGGAAGGTCTTTCAAAATTTTTTTTGTGTTTCAGGCACAGTATGAGGAAAGTAAAGAATTCTCCACGTGCACCCCATCAAATTTAACAGACTTCCTTCAAAAATGGCCAGAATCAGGTATATCTATGGATAGAGCAAAATATTTTCTCTCCTAGACATGAAATACTTTCCCTCACCCAAGAAGTCTCCTTCTAATCCCAGAGAAGTTCAGCTGCATAAATTATTTTTACTTCATGGTTTTTGTTCTTTCTTCTACTGTTTGTCTTAGCAATTGCTGCTATAGCGTAGGATGCTGTTGGAATGTCTACAAAATGTCCCGTTCCTCTTTGAACCTTGTGAAGTTTTCAAGCTCAGGGTTATCCTTTACTTTGAGGACTACAGAGTCACTATGTAGCTTGCAGCTTGTATTTTCTTTATGAGTTTTGAAGTTGAAAATTTTTGCCTCAGTTGGTGGCCTCCATTGTGGTGGTGGGGTTTTTTGTTTGTTTTTGGGTTTTTTTGGTTTTTTTTGTTTGTTTTTTTTCTGTCTGATATAGCAAGACCAGAAATTTCTCAGAGAAGTGTGCAAGGCCAGATTAGATGGGGCTTCGAGAAGCCATGCAGGTGGGTAGGAAATGGGGTCCCTCCTAACTCAAACCATTCTGTATTTCTATGATCTACATTTTTTATATCTCAGAATTACCTCTTTTTTACATTCCTATGCAGTAGCCCGTTGCTGAATTGTTTTGTGTGGAAAGAAACACTCTCTCCTGGGGAGACATGACAATAGTTTTGTAGCTCAAGCTGGCATTAAATCAAGTGTAAATAGTCTCTCTAATAAGGCTTTAAATTAGAAAGAGAAAGGTCTCAGATGGAGTTCCACAATGTTGCAATGTTTATTAAGAGCAATGAATCATATGTGGTCAAGATCTGCCAGCAAACTGAATGAGTTCTGGGTTGCTTTAGAGATGTGTCTTGCAGGCACATTTTTTAACATTGTTTGGTGATCCAGCATAACTATAGATCCCAACATGTAGTACTCTTACACAGAAAAGGAGATCTGTGTCTGATCCATTGGTGTCTGATTCTTGTATGAACCTTCAGAATGCAAAATAGCCAAAATCTCATATGCTTTTTAATCTTCCAAGTTATCAGTGTGATAATAGGGAACAGGGATGTTATGTTCTCAACTGGATTTCAAGGACTAAGAACAAGCTCAGGAGTGGGATTATTGATTTAAATAACTAAGCACCACCTTTCAAAACAGTTCCTTCAAATATAGGTATTCAGTGCTTGTGCTCCAAACTCAAGGCTTCTCTGGATGCTCTGCTGAACATTCAATGTGTGTATGGCTGTTGTCCAGAGGAGCTATCACAAAGAGTCAGGGATTTTTGTATTTCAACTTAGTTTTTAAAAACTTGAAGCACTTAACAAAAATATAAGTTATAACCCACCTTGAATTCTTTTTCTAAGCTGCAAAATTGTTACACTTATTATCTCACTCAAAGGAGTGTTATGAGACATTACTTATTAAAGTCTGTTGAGTAACATGTGGAAAGGTACATGAGGAATAAGTGCTAGAATGCAAATAAAGAGAGCAGCAATCAGGCATGTATCTATTTCATTTAGTAGACTGGTTATTTGTTCCTCCTAGCCATGTCTCTGACTCAACAGTTAAAATCTGTGTGCCTAAATACTCACAAAATAGGGTTAGATTCAGGCACATGATTAGAACTACATGTCTGTACTGTCACTTCATTCAATTAGGGCCCACCCCCTGTACCAATAACCAGAAATGGGCAGTATACTCTGGATCATTCTTTAAAATCAAATAAAAGCATATCAGAATTTTTTTTTTTTTTTTTTGTGAACTCTGGTGGGGTTTTTTTTTGTTTGCTTTTTCCCCTACTTTTTCATTTTCTTTGGTTGCGTTTGTTTTTTTCCAGAGTCTACTGTATGTCCATGTATTGGTGAACATCTGCACATTTAACACCCTCATGTTATTCTCTAATGGTCCTTTCTGACAGAGATTTCCATTTCTGGTGTACATCAAGCATGACTTTTTGAAAAGAAAATGGTAGTACCAAGAAAGGCGTTTCTTCTGTCAGTTCCAGGTCTTTGCATGAGCTGTTATCTGAACTGAGCCTAAACAAAACATTCCGGAGGACAAAGACTAAAATTTCTTCACTTCCAGGCAATAATAATAACAGAAAAACATGCCCAGAATAGAAACTCTCTTTTCATCATTCCAACTTGTTCACTGGGCCTTTGAAAGGTTAGCAGCTAGCACTACTCCTTCAAAAACCCCCTGATTTGTTCCACATTAGACTACATAGCCCTGAGCCAGGTACTGGGGTCTTCATGTAGAGGTTTAAGACCCAAGACACATAAAAGATAGTTCAGACAACAGGTAACAGTGTGAATTGAATAATAAGAATCCAGATGAAGAATCAGCCTTTGCACTCAATCTTTCTGGTTATTTATATACCACTAGATTAAGTTTTAGACTCTTTGTCTGCAAGAAGATTTGGAGCTTTTTGCTGATCAGTGTCTATCCATGTTGTTGGTCGCTAGCTGTATTGGTTTTGCCTGGGAGGGAGTTAATTTTTTTCATAGTAGCTTGTATATTCTTATGTTTGGGGTTTGTGATGACAACAGTGTTGATAACAGATTGATGTTTTAGCTGTTGATGAGAAGTGATTGCAGTGTCAAAGCCTTTTCTACTTTTGACTCTGCCCCACTAGCAAGTACTCTGGGGGTGAGCAAGAAGATTACCTCAACTGTTGGAAGTCATAATCCATACCATGTGATGTACGCAGTAACAAATACAGGTACAGGGAAGGAAGTCTGCCAGGGATGATGTTGTCTGGGGAAAGGCTGGGCATCTGTTGTTTGCTGGTGAGCAATTTCTTTTTTTTTGCCTCATTTGTTTTTCACGGTGGTTTGTGTTTTGGGTGGTTTTGGGTTTTGTTTGTTTATTTGTTTGTTTTATTTGTTTGTTAGTTGGTTTTGTTGTTGCTTTTTTGGGGTTTTGTTGTTTTGTGGTATACTTTTTTACTTATTAAACTGTATTTATCTCAGCCCACAAGTTTTCTCAATTTTATCCTATGTGATGCTCAGCTGCCTACGAGGGTAAAACCATAAACACTATTCAGCCATACTTCCCAAGTCATGATGAGAAACTTCTGAGCTCTACATCTCTGTGGATATACTTTAGACCCCTGATGATTTTGAATAAAAGTGATTGTTTGTGGGAGAATGATTGGATTCTCTATTTCTGCTGTCTAGTATTATTTGGAATAGAACTTCCCTGCTAATATCTTAAAATACGGCAAAACTAAGGTTATTATTAGACTGTGCTGCCTTTCCAGGATTTCTGTTTGGAAAAATAATTTGGACTGCAGGTTGTCTTTTTCTTGGACAAATTTTATGAAGGTAAATATCACTGAAGCATTTTGAGGACACACTGAGAGGGTGTGGCAGCTCATGAAGTAATGGCTACATAGGGAGTCACAGTTAAAGACTCCACAAAGGACTAAGCAAGTTGTGTGTTTGGAAATTAGAGCCGGCTGGAAAATGCCAATTGCATTTGCTGACAGCCATTTGTTTTGTTCTGCAGTGTAAAGTCAAGAACACTGTAAAAAAAGTTTCTTATTCTGAAAGAACTGGGTTGAAACATCAACTTGTGAATCTAAGAAGTGAGCCTTTCAGGAGGAGGACAGAGGAAGGGTCTTTCTCCCAAACCAATAGTGACCAGAAATATCTATATCCCAAAAAGAAGTTTGCCTTGAAAACATACACCAAAAAGTATCTTCTTCAATAAGGTGGAAACAACATATTCTGCACTCAATAATTCCATGGGATCTAAATAGTAGACATTAGCCTTTAAAAGTGAAGAAAGTAAAAATAGGGGGTGTAGAATTGAAGAGATTTGATTACTATTATCATAATCTACCCCCTGACAGATATAAATATACTAAATTAGATGTGTTAGACTTCCACAGGTAAGAAAGTACATCTGAGAGATGGCACTCCAATTCTGCAACAGGTAAAATGATAGATAGCAAAATAGATCCCAGATGTGATTTGTGTAATGAGCATATGATCTGCTTAGCCACAACACCTCTATGGAAGATAAATATTTGTTTTCACTAAATCATGCAAATACTGTCTGCTGCATGATCCCCAGCATGGTGTAATCAGAGTCATTACCACAAAATGAAAATATATTATCTTTGCTCGTGACTGCTAGAATATAGGTAATTAATATACACACACACAAAATAAGAAAAAAAGAAAAAAAAAAAGAAAAGAAAAATAGCCAGGAGAGTTGCTATTTTGGTATGATTTGTTTCCAGGAGAAAGAAACAACCAATTAGCTTAATCTAAATGCTAAGGGTGCTTGCCCTTTTTATTTCTATAGTCATCATGTGGGCAGATAACTGACAACTTTTGAGCTACCTTGGTTCTAAGACCAAAGAGCAGATTCAGCTTTCTTATACCCTATGAAGAACATGGATGTGGGATGTTTTGTATCTGAGATATTTTTCATGGCCTGAATACTTATTACTTTTCTGCCTGTTACAAGACTTATTCTACCCATCCCCTCTATGCAGTGAATTTGGAAGACCTCTCTGATGAGTAGTATTTTATGGGTGCATCCTTTATTTGAGCACTTATGACCCAAGGCCCTTTCTGATGAACTGGGACAGCTGCGGGAAGCTGCTGATGGCACCATTAGTCAAGAGCTCCTCGTGCATCTCTGGATCTATGAAGGACTGGGCTCCTTTTTCTTTTGGGAGAAAAACTCTCAACAGTAGCAGGTTTAAGCATGATTTCAAAGAACTTTGCTAATATGAGCTAATTTATTCTGCCTGAATTCTGTAATGGGCAGCTAGTATTGTCATCTCCACTGCACAGGGCAAAGAAAGCAGGTAAGTGATATTTCCTTCTTATTTTAAGCCTTAAGGCTTCACAATTTTTCAAAATAGCAAAGCAAAACAGCAAAGCACAGAATTACATTTGCTCTGGGGACAATGGTCAAAAAGTAAATTGTTGCCAGTGCTATCAACTATATTTTTCTCCCCGTCCTTTCTAGTGCAGGTGTGCTGCCTTGTGTTCAAATTCACCATTGCTGGGCAAGCCATACAACCTTTAGGCAGAAGCTGCAAGGCAATTCAATATTGAATCATCTAACTACTGGTATACTGAGCAAGGATCTGGTTCCCACAGACATTGCCCACAGAAAGTGGTAATTCTGGGATTAACAGCCCAGCACAGGGCAGTGACCACTTGCAGTGATAAAGCCCTATGTGCTTCCATGTAAGTTGTTGAGGGGCAGGGGCAGAATTCACAGCTGCTTTCCAACAGAGACTTGTGAATATGTTCAAACCTACTCAGTCTGCCCTTCTTGTTGTATAATTACTGTTTACCTCACTGAGCTGCATTCTCTTTGATGGGCAGTATCATTATAGTGTCTCTGTCTCACCAATAATGAGAAACAGCAAGTAAAAGTCAACTATTTTTTTGCTCTCTGAGAGAGCAGCAGCACAGCTATTCTTACGTTCTCTGCTAGATCTATCTATACCCTGGCATACGGAACAGTTTTCTTGTGTTGATTTTTTTTTTTTTGCTTAAGCATTATGGTTGTCCTTGTTAGTTTTTAATAATAACAACAATAAAAAACCCCAACATCAATAATAACAGCAATGCCCCCCATGTCAATGTCTGCATTTTCAGTAAAAATTCACTGTTATGAAGAAAAGAACCACCACCTTGAAACTTCTGAAAATTCATGTGTTTGCTCTTATACCTTAAGAGGTAGGAGAGTCTGCTAGTTAAGTGTGTAAAAGGTACTGGTTTAACAGCTGTTTTGAAAAAAAAATCAAAACCCTACCTAAAATCAATGGTCTAGTTCATCACAAAACATTCTATTTATTATAAATTAATTGTTTTTAAAAGGGACACAGAATAAGCCATATATATTTTTTCATGAGATAAAACAGTCCCTTTGACAGGATCACTGAATATTCATTTCTAATGTGAGAAATTACTGGATTTACTCCCTCTGTCTCATCCTTTTTTTCCTCAGTTCTCTGGTTACTATTCCTTCCTCCAAGTGCCTGATATATAGACTATAACATTATAGAGTGGGATTTTTCAAATGTTTATATTTTTTATATCCTAAACATAGGATCCTAAAAAAAATATCCAAGTCAAGCTACAAATATAAGACTAGTAGAAACAGATGTGTTTTTCTTATCTGTATTTCCTACCATACATAGAAATAGTCAAAGTATCTTCAGGGAGATGTGGATGAGCAGCTGCAAAACAGAGGCATAGAAGATATGTTTTCTGTACCTTGAGGTTAGAATCAAACACAATTTTGGGTGTCATTTGAGCAGCAGAGTTTTTGGGTTTGAGAAGGCTCCTCTGGCAGAAGGAGACATTTCTCATGGAAGAGAGTTGATGCAGTCTGACATGTAACAAAAAGAGACACAATATTTGTTTACCAGGGAGTATAACAGAGCTTTTTAATCTATCAGGAGAAGATCTCAGTGTCTCAAGGTAGAAAATGTACAATAACATAATTTACAAAACTCTCATACTGGAAGAGCAAGGGATGCCTTTTGGGGCTTGCCTCTTTCGGCAAAAATACACTCTCCATTGTGCCCCTTTCTTCAGAAAAATGCTATGGAAATTGCACATAGGTGTGTGTTGTGTTTTAACTGGTTGCAAGACCATAACTGGTTGATTAATGTAGCTTATACTAAGTTTGCTTTTAATTACTTCAGTTGTGCAGTTCTCAATAGGATATTAGTGACATTAGAAGCTGAGAAATAACTCAGTGATTATGTCACCCTCCGAAGATGGCTCTTTTCCATGAAGTAGATTTATCAAAAAAAAAAGTGTTTATTGTTCCTATTTCAGCATGTCTAAATATAATAAAGCATCACTTGCATTTGTTTTTCAGAAAGAGTTTACACTTCAGCTCAATAGAAATTGAGATTTACAGTCTCAATTATTATTTATATTGAAAATCAAATTTAGATAAATAATTCCAGGCAAATTTAATAATAGCTTCTGAGGGACAAAGGTATGCATTGAGGGATCCTTGGACAAAATCACTGTGGTATCTCTCCATATGTACACATGCAAGTATAACTTCTGTTGTCTCCATGAAGAAGGATAGGATCTTTTTTCTTCTAATTGTAAATACACTTTATAGCATAAAATCTTCTATATTATTGCTAGTTTTGAATTTCTTCTGACTTTCCAGTAGAGGTTTCTGACATTAGACCTTGTCTGAAGTTCCCTTGTGAATTTCATTAGAAAAGAAAACTGTCCATGGGAGAGCAGTGCAAACAGTGTGAACTTTCTCCTTAAAGGCGTAAGGAAGAAGTGAAGACAGTGATTGGACTGCTGTTGCAGCTGTAGCATGACATTTGCTACACCACTTGATGTGCTAGATTTTTCTAAAATAACTTTTGTGTGTTATATTATCTTCTTCTAAAAACCTACTGCTTTACACTTCAGATATTGTAACAGTTTGGATGAGTGAAAGAGATTAAAATCTATTCTTAACTACAATGCTTCTTCATCTGCCAGCAAGGTCCTCCCTACTGATGTTATTAGTCAGCTCAGAAAGCCCTAAGGAAGCCCATGCTTGCCCTGTAGAACAATTGAACAGTCGCAATCACTGGAACAGTTATGGACTTGAATTGCTTTACATTATCTATTCCACTCTCATGCAGTGCACAAAAGTAAAAGGAAAAAAAAAAAAAGAAAAAAGAAAAAAGGAAAAAATCTCTAGAGTACTCATTCTAGTGTCAAGGCTAAAATTGTGCTTAATAGTACCTAATAAGCAGCAGTCCTTCCCTTGCTTTTGGTGAAAAACAAAAGGTAGAGCCTCCAATGGTAAGTGAAAAATCTGAGCATTGGGTTACTGAAGAGGAAAGTGGTTTTCACATGTAAAGTATCATCTTCGCTTTAATTTCTCTCCCCATGGTAAAGCTGAAAATATACCACTAAACAGTGCTTTGCAACCTACTGCCTTCTCCCTCTAAGTTAACAAGTTTTTTTAAAATGCTGAAGCACAAGCAGTGATTTCCTAGGTCCAGAAGTCAACCCTAATAGAAGAAAATACTTCAACCATCTGCAAGTTCTGCTGGAGGACCTCAGCTCCCAGCATCATAACCTTAATGGATGAACTGTCACAGGCAGTGGTGAGTGGATACAGACCCTCCCAAAAAAGAATGCTACACCTCAGACCTCCATAGCAGCTGTAGGTCATGGAGCAGGTACAAAAGACTCAGTCTGGAAACTCATGGCTCCATCCAGGACAAAGTTAATATCTGTGCTGGAAAGCCCTTCTTTGGTAGTAATTGAAAAAATATATGAACAGCCATCATTTGAATGACTGGCTCTTACAGAACATCTCACACCAATCCAGGAGATACTGTCTTTGCACGCACAGACCAGAGGCAGCCAGGGGGTTTCTATGACTCAGAAATTGAGGTTGTGACCAGGTCTAGTAAATTTTTGTGGCCCCTTCATTAAGAGGAATGTGCTTTCATTTTAGGGAACTAGAAGGGTTTTAGCTAATCTCCATTTAAATTAATTAGATGTTCTAGCAGAAACTTCCATGCCACCTTCTGAGGAAACAAACTCCTGAGGGAATTTGAAAAGAGATTCTCTGGTTGCAGGAGTAAAGACATACAGACCTCCTGTACTTGCTTAATTACTCATGGCATGAACACATACATATGTAATTAGGAACCTCCAGAACAAATTATTCCATGAATCTATAGCATTTTCTTTTGGGTTCCAGAAAACACATCAATTCCTGCACAAAACTCAAAGTGTCATTGAGCTCTAGGTAAATTTCTGTTGAGTAAACTTATACAAGGACTGTAATGGACAATAAACAGGTTCACTTTAAAAAGTGTTAATTCCTTCTAAGATGTTGGATACTTAACCCCAGAGGGATTACCTTGGTTGAGACAGATATTGACTATTCCCAAGGCCACAGTGAGAATTCTCCACTGAATGAAGATAAAGCTTCCAAAGCTTGTCCAAAGTGGAGATCAGTTTAAGAAGCTTGTAGCTGTGCATTTGAGGAACAATGTTGTGTCGTTCTTCTAGCTTTGAAAACAGAATCAGAAATGAAAAGAAGATCGATCAGTTTCATTAAGAACATAAATCTATAGTTGCATAAATCTATGATTGATTTCTCTGCCCATTACACTGATTTTGCAACAACACAGATCCATGCATTTAAAGGTAACATTCTCAGTTAGTGCCGATATAAGTGAAAGGAAAATCGTGGCCTTTGGTCTAAGAAGAGATGATTTTAATAAGTGCTGGATGTTTGCCATACGAAATATCTTATGTAAGTTCAAAGACATCCCTAAGATACATTTGATTTCATGTTATAATCCTCTTAATTATATCAACTTCAATTTTCAAGAAGATTTTTGTCAAACCCAATCATTTTATGGAGGCACATGGAAATAACAAATAACATGCAGGAGTGTACAATGAGACTTTACATTTATCGTTTTGAAAATTCTTTCACTTTGCATTTTCATAAAAGTTCAGTTCCTTCAACCATACATCACCAAATATTTGAAGTAACCACAAACTATGTGAAGAACAGATGTTTGAAGGTTTAATAAGAAATAAAAATTAATGCAGTGCTGAAAGATTAGCACATCCTCATAGTATCTTTAAATTATATCAAGTAGGTATAGTTCTGTAACTTGACACCAGGCAAAAATAGACAAACTCTTTCTTGCGTTTACTACCCTGTAATTACTTTCCATATGGAGATAGAAACAGGGTCTGCAGTGTAGAAAAGTGATTCCTGCCCACTTTCAAAACAATGAAAAAAGAAATGGGAGGAAGTGAATATTCTGTTCATTAAAAAAGAAAGAAAAAAAAAAAGTAAGAGTTAATTTGCTAAAGAATAATTGAAAAGAATAGATTCTTTTTTCCCCTTCCCACCCCTTCTGCTTTGTTTAGTTTTGTTTTGCAGGTAAGCAGAAAATTTGCCATACATCTGTAATACTAAAAATATGTAACGACCTTTCATGACTTTGTGTTCAAAGGGTCAAATCCTGTCTCTGTTAATGTGAAATGCAACAGTGTCACTGATTTATATTTTATTTTATATATTATATATTGATTTTATTTATATTTATATGGGGTCAGATTCTTATTCTTACTCATGGAAAAAAACTTAATTTTTTTACTTTTGTAGCAATGGATTACTTTATGTTCTGTTTCCCAACACAGGAAATAAATAGATTCTTTCCAAACCCTGATGAGTTCACTTGCATTCTTATTCCTTCGTTTTGCATAGATATAGTTTGTAACATAACAAAAGCAGCCTTTTTATTTATAATCACAGAGAGTGTTGTTGAAACCAGAACTTAAAATTTATACCATTTTTTCAGCAAGTCTCATGATGTTTAGTAATCTTTGCTCAGAACATTGTCACAAACTCTTTTCATGGAATTTTGATTCACATTCTCAAAGCAAGAAATCTAGTTGAATAGCTTATTTTTGGGGAAAGAAAAAAAATTTGCATGTCTATCACTATTTTAGCCAATAACCAGATGACAGATGGTTTCTATTATTCCCCCATGTCCTCCCAGGGGAAGGTGAAAAGGGAATAAGGGAGAGAGACTTTAAGACTGGAAAAAGAAATAGAATAGGTTTAATGAATCCATAATATTAATGATGATAGTGAATTACAAATATATACAAATATATATATATATGGAATCTACGCTCTAATTACTTCCCAACCAGAAAAAGTTGCAAACTAGACCCTGAAGTCTGAGTCCAGGGTTCCAGGGAGAGTCCACAACAGCGTTAAAGCAGCAGAGGCAGGAGAAAGAAACCTGTCTTGGTAACCAATGTTCTTCTTCACCAAGAAAATAGGATGCAGCACAGGGAAAATAACAAACAGACCCCAGTAAAGCCAGCAAAGAAGTCTCTCAAGAGCCATTCTGTACTGAGCACCTTGTGAAGGAATACTGAGATTGCTCCATTTGGGTCACTTGACCTGCCCTCTCCTCCCAATAGTCCCAACTGCTCAGCTCCATTGTGACTGCCACAGGCTGCCAGCAGCTGGGGACAGGAGGTGGGCAGCCTCAGGTCAGTATGGCCACAGGCAAATCTTTTCCTAGTCCTCTCAGATCAGGAAAACGCCAGTTTAAGAATTATTTTAAAATTTATTTTTAAAATCCTATTGATATTTTTAAAGAAAACTTTCATGGAAACTACTAGTGTTAAACCCATTAATACTATGTCGTGAGCTAGTCAAAATATTAATTCTACAACTGTTATCTAGGTTCTCTCTGGGATGAAAACTGCAAGTGTCTGCTAGTCACAGCTCTCAGCAAGTAGCTTCTTACAGTAAATTTCAGCATATGGCAGCTCCACGCAGAGTTGGCTTTATTTACATGTTCCTTGTTGCTCATAGGGGGTGAATAGTTAAGTCACACAACAAAGTTTCTTCTCCCTGACTGAATTAGTGAACAAATTACAACTGGCAAATATTGCGCAGTAAACTGGAAGTGGGAGAGTGAACACTTCTGTCTGCACAGAAAGATCCTGGTTTTTCATGTCTGGATGGGTATTTAAGTAATGCACATCTAGGCCTCGTGCATTCGTGTGAAATTCGTGTGAAATGCAAGAGAAGCAAACATGACTGAACTGAGAAGCCTCTAATAAGTAGACTGAATAACAGACTGTTTACACAGCCTGTAACCATTTTCAGTTCAGAACTGTGCAGAGTAGCAAAGCTGGTTTTAACAGGGTTAAGAGCCCTAGAAAGTCCTTTCTTGTACCTGCTCAGCCATTCTGGGGTGACTGGAGCATGTCTCTTTTACAAATGTCAGAACTTTCCTTGGTAACGTGGGTTTGTTGCCGCTGTTGATGGGGAACAGAAGCACATGGTTGCTTTAATAAATCACAGTATAAAAGGTAAACCTTTGAGAAGGGTGTTTGAGAGGCCAGGAGAATTCTGTGGAAAAATCACAATGTTGAAGCATTGGTGAAGTGTGCTGAAGCAATGGGAGAGTCCTGTGGGTGTTGGGTTGGAGAAGTCACACGTGTGAAGGAGTATCTCAGTGTTGCTAGAATCATGTGCTACTCCATAGATGATGAAGGGCACTGAGAGCATGGGATTGCCATCTTTTAAAAATTTAAAATCTCACTTAAGAGATAAGAAAGAATAATATTCCAAGTAGGAGTCTGAGTGAAAATCCCAAATCTACACATCTTCCAGACTGAAGTAAATTTGGTTCTACAGCCAAATGTTGCTTCCTGGGCTCTATGCCAGTGATGTAGCATTGTGACACATTAGTATTATGTCTGGGGCAAAGTAAGGCTCTCTAGGGGTGTGAGCATATTGATTGAAAGTCCAGTAGTGCCAACAGAAAAATTCTTTCCCAGGAGTTTTAAATCATGCTGTTAAAACTGTATTCCCTGGGGATATTATTAAAACTCCATTATATATTTTGGGCCCCTGAAGAAAGGTAGCCATTTGTCTACTTGATGAACCACAGAGATTTCTGATAGGAATGTATAATAATATATAATCCGCTGTGAATTCCTATCTTGTATAAGTTCCAGTAGCCAATTACAACTCAATATGGTATAAGCTTAGCTATGTTCTTGCAGGTATCCCATACACATCAGTGATGCTGTAATGACTTCTGCTCACACTTTACATTCCTTTATTTAAAAAGACACATAAAAAACTACCTCTTCTCTGAAGAAGACATTGAAGCAAGAATCTGTAATATCAGGAAGTATTTGCAGAAGGAGTGACAACTTTGCTATTGCTGATTTGGTATGCAAAAGACGCATCCATAATACCATCATCTTCTAACAAGTAAATAACTCAAAAGAAAAAAAATTAAGAGAACAGTGTCAACAATTAATTACATGCTTCAGAGAGCTCAGGTTCCAGATGTAAACACAATGGCATTGAAAGCTGAATTTACAAAAGCAAGTAATTGAATATGCAAATCCTTATTTTCCAAAATTGAAAAACTTAAGTTCCAATGTTAGCAAAACATGAGAAAATAAGAACTTGTCTCCACTTTGCAGTTTATGTATCTTTACTGGAAGGGCTGCAAATAACACAGAATATTTTGCAAGACTCACTTATTACTGGTATGATGCTAGGTCATTTGATAAAGTTGGTAGATCAAAGGAATTATCTGTAAATGTGCCACAGATTGTTAAGGTATGTAAAAAATATAGAAATGTAGAAGATGTATGTGAGAAAAGAAATGAAAAAGGACACAAGTCTATCAGCTCTTTTTGACTTTTTTCCCTATTTATTCTGAGTGAAAGGCTTACTTTTATGTAAGCCTAAGGAATATCCGTGAGCCCGTGTTTGCAGGGAAAGGAAAATATGAATGAATAGAGAGAAGTTTTAATTAAATGCTGTACTTGAATCATGTAATGGCTATGACACTTTGTCCATATTTTTGTCCTTTAAAAAGTCTGAAACACTTTTCCATATCTGTTCTTCAGCAAACTCTACTAGCAGAAGATTGTTACTAGACACAGAATTTGCTGAATTTCTGAGTAATTTTGATATTTCTTGGAAAATATGAGAAATGTGAGAGGGTAGGTTTTCATCCTTTCTTGGTTCTGATAAATGTCTTAGTTTTAAACAGGAAAAAAACCCCAGAAGTTTCAAAGGTGTAGAAATATCTCATAAAAACATTGGGAAGAAGTTAAATTATTTCTAATTTTAAAATTTTAAGTTACCTACAATTAAAAAAAAAGTAACCAAGGTGAAAACATTCCTAAAAGCATATCTTAGAATGAAACATTTTTTTGTTTTTTTTTTTTTTTTTTTTTTTTTTTTTTTTTCCAGATTACTACTTGTTTCTCAAGGTTGAGACGCAGTACAATTTGAAATAAAATCTTTATGAAGATGGAAAATTTGCATCCTCTGTGATCAAAACCAAATCTCCACTGTATCTACAAATATATTTAAACAGATATTTAATCCAAAGAATTTACTAAAAAAAAAACTTAAAAAACAATGTGAAATAGTATCACCTTTTAATCAAATCAGCATATTAATGTTCAGTCTCTGGTACTTGTGTGAAAGCATCTCTATGTTTCTTTAAAAGCTAATGACAGAGACTGACATAGCGATAACTATTTTTAATAGAATACCTTGGAAGAACACTACTGAAATGTGAAGTATCCATTAGCAATGATAACAAGAAAGTCGTTGACTTGTATGACTTCATAACCATTTATTACCCTTTAGTTTATTAATGATACTGTAAAAAATGGCACCTTAATGAAAAATTGGAACCGGTAAAATATTCAGACTAGAAAATAAATGAAAGCACAAAATAAGGCAAATCCTCTGACAGTATGAATTAGTCTGAGTCCATTTAAGTCAGGAGAGTTATACTAGCTGATTATTTAGTTCCACAAACTTAAGTCTTTTCTCCTCTCATTAACTGTGAATCAGCTAGTGATCTTAACTCTACAGTCTTTGCACAGTGAAAAACCCAGTGTTATTCTGGTATCAGAAAGAAAATTTGGAGGTGTGAAGAGGTTAAGTGGCTTGCAAAGGTCACAGAAAAGATAAGTGGCAGAGCCAGGAATAGATCTGGTATGTCACGACTCCTGTGCAGTAACCATAGAACCATCTGGCTTGTCAGAATAAATTCACCTTTAATTATGTGATGTTCTAAGGACAAACAAAAATGTCACCATGGGTTAAATGTCATCCAATACTTCATCTTCATAGCAGTTCATCTGTAACAAGACATCGTATAACCCTATTTTTTTATTTATTGCATCACAACTTCCGCTACATGACCGTTAAAAAAAAAAAAATCTTTGTCCTCAAATGGAAATTCAGGAGATATAGTGCTGATTAGTCTATGCTTTGTCTGGAGGCATATACAGGACCTTTTCTTGATTCATTTCAAGAAATGTTGAATGCAAATACCTGATAATTTGCTCTTACTGCCCTTTTATTCATTAAATGTAGTACCCAACTGGGAAAGAAAACCCACCAGATTTTCCTGAAGGCAGTTTTCCTAGGCTGAAATTCAGTTGGGCCTCTCCTGCAGCAGCATTCCAGCACTGACTGGAATCAGGAGACCTGATGCTGTTTGCAAACGGGGCAGCTCAGTCAGATATGGACCCAGTACTGTTCAAGACACTGTATGTCTCTCACTTATCTTGGCTGAGTTTGTACTTAACCTACGAATCCTAAACTCCTTAGGACCAAAATTCCTTTCCTCTGTTTCCCAACCTGCTCCTTCCTCTCATACTGCTCTCTAGCAGGAACCAGGTACTGCTAGTGATGCTGTTTTCTTCCTCCCTTGGTGGAGAACAGAATTTTCATAGTGGGATAACTGTTAACCTTTTTTACATTACAACAATAAATCTCAGAGTATGCTTTGCTCAGATATTCTCTTTGGCTGCAATTTGGCCTTTTTACCCTTTACTCCTACACTCTCTTCTCTATAAATGTTACTTTGATGATAGTTGTGTGGATTTTTGTGTTTTGGGTTTTTTTTGTTTGTTTGTTTGTTTGTTTTTCAGTTTTCCTGAACATCTCAGAACATCTTATTTACCTGCAGAATATAAGAGTCCCCATAAAATATTCTGCAATATTAGCAGTGGCAGAAAAGCAGTACATAAAAACATTGGAGCAGACCTTCAGATCTGGTAACTTATTTAAGTAAAGCAAAGTTACAATGACTGGCCCCAGATGAGGACCTGGCTTACAAACTATGATAACAATAGATCTCTTGAGTAATGTGATCTGAATCCCTTTTTATTGAAAAGCTTAGGAAAGCTGTATGTCATTTTTTAGGGAAGGGAGAGAACTGCAGACTCTTTTGTTGAGACTACCTATTGTTACCTGTGCCAATCACAACCTGCTCCAGCAATAATTACTGGAGAGCATGAGAATGTGCCTGCAATCACAAGGTAAATTAAACATATAAAGAAGTTTCATGCAAGTAATTACAAGCAAAATTTTAAAAAAAGAAAGGAAAAAAAAAAAGTAAAAAAAAAAGAGTGAGAGAGGCCATGAGGGAGAAACGGAAAGGCAAAATAAAAAGGAGACTTAAAATGAGAATTTGATGAAAGACTTTGAAGATCTTCTACCCTAACTGATGACATATTCCTATTTATGCAATTTGTGAAGAAGGAGTGGATAGGGAAATAAAAAGAATAAATTTAATATATATTTTTAAATTATTCTGCCTGATTGCCTTCGCTGTTGCTTTGTAATTATCCAGCTGAGTTGTTCAGTTGACCAGAAGGACAAGATTAATTCTCAAGTTTCATTCCCACTTATTGTCAACTTTTTGGTCAATACTCTGGACATGAAATCTATCTGGTGAATACTGTGCTCTGGAGGGATCAGCACCTTCTCCACGCTTCACAAATAAGACCTTCAGGAAGGAGGAAGAGGCTTTTACACCTTATCTTTCCTTACTACTTATTTATGCAGCCCAGTCCTCTACCTCATTCATATTAGGTCTGTGAAGCTGGTATATCTGCAAGTTAACAAATCTTACTGTCAAAGCCTCCTGCTGCTTTCTTCTTTCTCTGTGCCAGGGAGTGTGACTATACACTTTGATTCTCCAAGGCCATAAAACCCTGCATTAAATTGTTTTCCCCATTGTTTTTTTGTGACCTCTATTTCAAAGTTTCCTCCTTTATTTAAGGTGGCCTGGACATGATTGCTTTCCAACTCTACATTTAACTATGAGAAGTCATCAGATAGGCGGTACAAAATAGAGGGGCAGAATCACTGCCTCTGACCCGCTGGTCATGCTTCTTTTGATGCAGCCCAGGATATGGTTGGCTTTCTGGGCTGTCAATCACACCACTCAGTTTGGTGTTGTCTGCAAACTTGCTGAGAGTGTGCTTGATCCCACTGCCTATGTCATTGATGAAGATATTAAATAGTACTTGTCCGAGTATGGACCCCTAAGAGACATCACTCATCATTGGAATCACCACTGGAACACTGAGCCTTTGACCACTGCACTTGGGATGCAAAAATAATAAAAAAGATATGGCTACAGGAAAATCTCAGCTTAATTGTCTGTCGATAATACAATAGGTCTTTTCGTGTGAATTATATCATCAAGTGCTTCACAAATTTAAATAATACTAGATGATGGAATTTGTGGTGTATAAATTACAGAAAAACACTGACAGAGAGATGTTGCCTATAGGAAATATTCAAGACAGATAAAAGCCAGTGACAGAGAGAATGAAAGAACTCAAATGGTGCAGCCAAGGGAATGAAGAGATTTTTTTCGACAAGATGTGAAAAAAGATAGAGAGTTGATGAGGCAAAGAGATACTGGAATGCTGTTTAAGATGGCACGAGATTATGTAGAGGGATAGGAAAGAAAGTGGTGTTAAATGAGCAGTGGGAGGAGGAGAGGGAGACAAACACGAGGTCTGGAAGAGTGCTAACAAGTCAGTTCCTGAGACACATAGGAGGCTCAGGGATTTTTCTGAGAACAGAGAGAATATGAACTGTTGGGTTTGGTATGGGTTACAAAACAGTGGACATCATTTTACTTGCTGCTAAGAAGCAGAAAAGCCTGAGGGAGTCTCTGTAGTTAAATCAAAGAAAACTGGAATTCTACAGGAAAAAAAAAAAAAAGAAAAAACATTGTCTATCTTAAACATAGCTTACTACTAAATCCAGCTGCAATTTGCATAGAAATAGGTCCAAAAGACAACACATTTTCCCCAGGGAAGGGCCATGCATCTGGTGTGGCTTTTCAAATTCCCTTGCTACACCTGCTCTGCCTCTACCCTGCATTTCCTAGTGGTCTCCTTATGATAATGTGCTGCCTGACAGACAGTAAACAAATAATCTGGCCATTCTGTGTTTTAGAAATTACTTCCTTCACAGCATCCACACTTTTACGGGCAGAATATGTTGAACTCTACACATTGGACTTGCACACACAAATATGACTGGTATGGTCATGCTGATTTTGTTCACCACTTAGAATCAGAGAATATTTTAGGTTGGAAAGGATCCCTAGATCATCTAGTTCCAACCCTTCTATGTGGTACAAGATGGTTCCACTAGACAAGGTTGCTCCAAGTTCCATCTAATCTGCCACTGAACACTTCCAGGGAGGGGACATTTGGTTCTGCCTGTGTAAAACCAGGGGATGTTAGAAGCTGTGCAGGTTCATTTTCCAGCCCATGAACCCTACCCTCACTACTCGTGACCCTTAAAATATTTTTTTTTTTTCATCTTCTAACACTGTCTGTTGCACATTTCATATGACCATGGTTCTATCCTGATGTACTGAGGAATATTTTAACTCACAAATTAATTATGAGACCATTTCTGTGCAAGAGAACAACTCAAGAAGAGTTTAAAAATAAAGTAATTTACCTAAGAAAATACTTAAAGTAGTGGAATGAATTCTCTAACAGCTGGTCTGAGGGCCAGTTTGATGCTCACTAAGCCTGTAAAAGTTATTACTATTAAGCCAACAGACTTTAAATTTACCCCATGATTTTGATAAAAATATTAAATTCCACTAAGACGGGAAATTCTTTATAAAATACTCTCTTGAACTTCCCAAATTTGAATACAGAAAAAAACCCCCAAAGGCTAACTAACCAACATATTTGTTTTTTTCCAAAGGTTTCAGGGATCACCCATCTATTCTTCTCAGACTAATGTAAATGTAAGACAAGGAATAATGCCAAAATGTGCTGCAAACTGATGAAACTGAACAAAAGAAGCCAAATTCCAACTGATTTGCAGAACTCCCTCATGACAGGTACACATAATCTGTACCAGAATGCTGCTTTGTTTTGTCAGAGAGTTTAGCTTTAGTGAGACTTCAGCTAGTGATAAAACAGTAATTTCTGGGGCATCTATTTGTCAAGTAATTTTCTTAAAAAAATCTAGTTATACTCTGGTAAAATTAATTTTCAAAGTGACAGCCATAGTGTGCTATTGTTTTGAAGATCTGTCTCACAATTTCCCTCCCTCCTTCACATATGCTACGATTGTCCATTTTATGGACAATTAGTTTTGTTTCCCAAGAATGTCTAGTAGTTACAGGTAGTATGTTAATGACTGACTTGTGGTGTAATGAAGGCAATAGCGATACCACAGTTGATTTTTACCTCACAAAATGAAGAAAAAATATTGATATAACAGCTTATGTAATTTTTTTGCTATTTTTTTTTTAAGCCAACTTGATGCTAGTCTCTGATGCAGTATTCGATACAATCTCCAATGAATTTCTTATGACCGTCTACCAGCTCTGTACATAATTTTCTCTGAATAAGTAGATCCCATCAAGGTCATCTAAAGTAGGCTGTACAGACCCAAAAATAAAGAGTAGGGGGTAAGTCTTACTTGCAGGAAGATAGAATAAGTGCATTTATATCATATATAGTCTCTGCACGAGTGGAATGAGTCAGAAGTGCCACAATTTTACTCAGGAGTAGGGCAGTTACATTATTTATGTTTGAGATTTTACAAGCATCAAACTAATAGTTAATCCAAGACAGTACATGTTACTTCCCCTTCCTGAGAAGGATTCATCTGTGAGGAACCCGGCTGACTGAATAATTTTCAGAAACAGAAGCTCTCACGATGTTTTAGGGCAGTGATGAGTCTGTGGAAAGAGCAGCTTGAGGAGGCAGAAGGAATTCCAACTCCTGTCCTGCATTCAAATCCATTAAAAACAAATATTCAACCTTAAAAATGCAAATTAAGATAGGAAAGGGGACCAAACAAAAGTATCACCAACTTCCCATAAACTTTTATAGCTCTCTGGAGTGATCACATCCTATTTACTTCCACTTCTTGCAACTCTGTTATTGTATTCTACCACAGGATAAAAAACACCCAACAAAACCAATTAATTACTCTTCTATGCTTTTTGCCAGCCAGGCCTTGTGCCCTGGATTGAAATCAATGTTAATGGCTTTTGAAACTCCAGTATAGATACATTTTTTAATTGATGTCTCATTTTCCTCCTGCTGACCCAGTTCTCATTTTCATTATATTCAAAAACACATTGATGATCCACTCAGATCTGATCAATTATTTTAGCTCCTTTCTGCAACAACTAAATTTAATAGTGCTTTGCTGGCACAATTTAATTACTGGCACAAACATCTGAAATTTGTGAACAACAGCTGAGCTGCAGAAAACAGGTGGTCTGGTGTCTGTTAGGATCCAAGCACCAAGCAAACTAAGACAATGCAGGCTACTGGGTGGACTCATTGCTTCAATTTTGCTGTATGAACTTCTTCCTTCTCACTCAGATGTAATCTTTGTTCCATGTGACAAGGCAGTGGACATTACAGACCTCCCCTGTGTGACTAATTATAGTTATAGAGAAGGCATGAACTTAAGAAATTGCCAGGTTGGAAAGAGGGGATGAAGCAAAAGCAGAAGAGTAGAAAAGGTGTCTAGAATGACAATAAAACACTTCAGGATGCTGGAGATAAAGTGTACAGAGTAAAGTTGTGCAGGGCTTTCCCTGCAAACAGATGGTGAAACATGTGCTACAAGGGTCATTGCAACTGAATTTCTATTGCACCACATTTCGCAATTTTGTTTTCTGATGCCCAGTGAGGATAAAGACTATTCTGCCATGTTTTCATTCATTAGAGTTCCTTTTCTATAATATTTCTGCCTGTTAGAGTATCATAATACAATGATTTTATGTTGTTTTTTTCTTCAACAGGTTTGGTTGAAATACTGCTCTTAAACATCTGTTTTTAAACCTTGTTCCTCAATGCTGTTGGAGAGAGACAAAGAATTCTACAGATCAAAGAGAACAGTAGGCAGTTAAAGTTGGCAGGGTGAAGGAAACAAAGTCCATCCGATGTCATGATGTGGTATTTCCTATGGTTTTACTTTCTACCAGAACTGGATTTACCAAGATGTTTGAGGCAAAATGGCTGGGCTGATCTGTTGCCTCAGTACAGCTAGGCCCAAGGCTCCTTCTAAGTGTTTATAGTTCTCCAGCTGGTTTTTTTGTTTGTTTGTTTTTCTTTTCTTTTTTTTTCTGGATAGCATTGCAATGAATCATGTCCCACAAAACCATAAATATACAAACACAAATCCTGTAGGATTCTTATGAAACAGTTTACTTTGCATCAGTTCTAGGCTAAGAAGCAGAAGCACTCAGTTCCTCAGGGTGTCTCTAATGAAGTTTGCTGTCTACTGTAATAGGAATATAGTCCACTGGAGGAGAAAACAAAGTCAATTAAAAAAATAATCATTTTGTTCTGCAATATGCTTTAGAGAAATCTTCATTGTTACTGTTATCATTGGATACACAGCTATGACCTAACATGAATTCTTACTTGGTGTTGGCTAAACACAGGCCAAAATCACTTTTTCTCTACTCCTACCCACTGGATGTTGTGTATTGGTCTTCTTGCCAGATTCAAAGTCCACAATGTGACTACCTGCTGGAGAATGTGTTAAGCATCATGACAGTGCAAATGAGAAAAGTGCACATCCTATATATGTTGAGGGGTTTGTGACCAAGACACTACACACAAAGATATGGAAATGCTGGTCCATGGCAAAAAGGTACTATAGTACGGAACATGCTTCATGGCCTTTCGGGGTATGAAGTGACTGTGACCCTGTTCCTCAAAAAAACCTTTTCTGTATTGAGTGTGAAGGCAATGAAGTACGTCTTGTGCAGAGCAGATACAACTGTGGTTCTGCACATGGTGTTTTATTGTGATGGTATTCACAATATCCTGGAGACCTCTGTCAAGGTGGTTTGAGTTATCAGACTATTTGGACTTCATGACACTTCTGAGAAGTCCTGAGTAGTGGCAGAACTTGCACACTGGTCAGGACTTAATCTTTTTTCTAACATTATCTTTGGCATATACTGTATGATCCAGATTTTTTCGACAATGTGCTAGGAAGAGGAATGCAATTGAAGAGGACAAACAGCACAAGGAACAGGCTTCAACACAATATTGGAAAGTTAGCCACTTGTCCCTGCTGTCACTGATCATCCATTTCTAAGTTCTATATCTCCTGGAAATTTCCCCTAGAGCTCCAGTATTCTGCAGATTCAAAGTTGCTAAAAAAACCCATAGCTCTGCCCACCCCCAAATCCTTTTTTTCTTCCAGCATGATTTAAAGGGGGTGCTCCCCCTTTCTTATATCCTGATTCTCAAAAATTTGCTTTGTATTCTTGATCTCACAAGTTTCATTCAGCACATATTCATGTCATCCTGAGCAATGTATTATAGTTTTTAACTGTAAAAATACCTTCAGAAAGCAATCAAGATTCTTGAACTATTATTAAAGCACTAAAGCTGCAAAGAATTTCCCTGTGACAAAGCTTTTTGATTAATTGGAAATCATTACCATAGTGATAGATCTGTCAATTCACAGAGTGATTTATAGGCAAATAAAGATTGCATATGTATCTCTGGCAACTTTATTGTCTCTCACTGAGCTTCAGTAGTGTAAACAATCAAGCTAATGGAATTTCAGTAATATAACTGAAGGAGAATGTGATCTGGGATTTCCAGGGTAGGAATGCCAGACATCTAACCTAACATCCAAGGACAAGAATCTTCTAGTTAAAAAACCTGTTGTTCAGAGTATGTAAAAACACACTGCATATTTTGAAAGAGGGTCTTGTTTGTTTTATGATAGTATAGTGAATAGCTGTAATGGTCAGATAAAAGCGATCAAATTACTTCAAATTTTCAGCTGGGTTTTTGAGCAAGAGACATTGATCCACAGGCTTCTGAGGATCCTACAAGTGCAATCAATGGAGATGAGGAAAAGCTTTTAATGATGGTATTTTTAATGGTTCCCAGCTACAACAGCTACAAGTGGGAGAACATATCCATTAGCAGACCAATTAATAAGCTTTGGGAGTTTATTCATTTCAGTATCCATGCCAGTAACATGTGTCTCTGAACACAGATCCAATAAGTGTCTTTTTGATATTTAACTTATTCTTATCACCTCCCTATGAGTGGTAGCTGGAGACTTATCTACCCTCTCTCTTCTTAGGAAAGCACATTCACAGCAATGCAGACTAGAGGGCTGCCTGAGCTCACTGTTTGTCCTCAGTCCTGCTCTGACAGTGAGCTCTTTGCCAGTAGTTATGGGAAATGAGCTATAGCATCAAAATTGAACAGCCTTTGAGATGACAGGATCAAGCAACTCCCTTTGAAACTATTGTTTTGGATGTCTGCAAGGTGACAGATATTGCTGCAATGTTTATATGGGGCAAGGGGAGGTTTTTTTTCAAGTAAGTCAGAAAATTATATGTCTGTCTGTGGAGTAATGATGGGAGAGCAGTACAGGAGCCTCTAAGCATGGCTCTGTGGCATCCAAATCTTTGTTTCTGAAGAAAACTAAGTACAGATTGCTGCAAAAAGGAAATTTCCAACATCTGATTGTCAACATAATTACTGTTAACTAACTCATTTGCTTTCTTCCACCACCCACATGCTCTGACTCTTTGAATAGAACCAGTATGTAGGTAGCTGAAATAGACATCAAATGGAATAATCCTCTTGGGAAACAATATTTTAACAATTCATAATAGAAGATTGTTAAGTTAGTTCTTTGTTTGATTTTTCTTCATTTTTTTGTGTGTTTTATTTTTTGCTTTTTTGCTTTTGTTTTGATTTTGGGGTTTGTTTTGTTTGTTTGTTTGTTTGTGTTTTTTTTTTTCTTATTTACATGACAGGTTTCATGTTTTTATTATCCTCAGTTGGAACTAGGAGAGCTGCTTTAGGAGCCTTATTAGCATTCACTTTAGCAGCATACAATAGGATCTTGCAGCTGCCCTCTCTCTGCAGTATTTACCAAGGCAGATGCAGGAGTTGTTATCAGAATCTTAATAAAGCAAGGAGCTTCCACATCCATCAGTTTGAGAGGTAACATTCAAATCCTATGATGTGATGTCCCTTTCAAGTCTATATGTTTCCAAATTGGCATCATTGTACCTTACTGTACTTGTACATTTTGCTTTGTTTGATGTGGCATTTATAAACTTGAATTCATTTCAATCAGTCATTCTGTGTCTAGCATGTCTAGCACTACTTAGCCTTCTGTTTTTCAATTTGGTGAGACAGATTATCTCCTTCTTAGAAGATGAAGAGATTTGACTGTGTATGTAAGCTATTTTATTATGTGGAAAGCCTAAGAAATACTCTAGGAAGTTTCAGCTCTGCAACAGAAAAAAATGGGTAAGACTAATTGAGTGAGGTTTTTTAATTGCTCTTTTCCTTGCTGGGGAAAAAAAAAGTTTATTGAAACAGAATATCTTTTAGGGTAATGAATTATCTGTTTTGATGCACAGCATCTCCCAGTCTTCCCTATCTCAATATTATGCTCTGGCTGCTGGGGTGCAGAGACAAGGATTTTGACAGAAGGGCACTGAACTGTGGGATCGAGAGTGTTCCTTGAGCTCATCTAGAAGTTGAAGAGATATGACTGCCAGTCTTCTATCAGTTGTGAAATAGACCTCTTGTGGGGGTGTCTTTCTGTGTGTTTAGCTGTTTTCTTTCCTCCTAAGAAAAGACAAAGGCCCAGGTAGCCTTCTTATTTTTAGTGTTGTTGCAGGGAAGAGGAAGAAAGAATTTTGAAATGTTCACTGCTGAAAAATATTCAATTCTGAATAGTATCAGTCAGGTTCAGATGACCTGAGATGAAAGAGCAGATGGAAGGACAGCTTCTTTCTGATTTAGTTTATTAGCTGTGTATCCAAAGCAGATTTTTTTTCAAGGACTGCATACTTAGAGAGTTTAAATCTGCAGGAGTAGGAATCTCTTGTTCTCTTATGTATGTTCACAGAGCACAGTGGAGTGGGACTCTGCCCTAATAAAACAGAGCAAATGTTTAAATGAGGGAGTGGAGATGTTTCTGTGAGTGAGAAACTACCTTAAAAATAGAAAGAAGGAAAAAAATATTTTCTGTAGCTTTTACATGAACACAAGTTTGAAGGTAAGGATTATTGTTTTCAGCAGTCTTCCTTACAAGATTTAATAATGAAAAACTTGCTTTTAAATTTTCACAATGTAATGTTATGAGAGACACTGTGGACCATTTACTAGAATTGCTAGAATGACCCAGACTGCATTTGTTCTCTTTAAATAAAGATACAGCATTTGGAGCTGGTGCAATGTGGCCAGTTTACCATGACTACCATAGATGTGGCACTATCAGGGGTACTCAGTGTGCTGACTCCAAGAGAAATTACATGGAGGGTGGAGCAGAGTGGAGATGCTGTGGCTATGCTCTGTGGCAGCAATAGCAACTAACTACACTTTTGATACCCTGGGCCAACAGCCTGCCACCCTTTGACAAATGCTGTTCCCAGAGTGTACTTTTGCTCATTATAATCTCATTTTAATATAAAAATCCATACATCCATTCCCAAAGTTACCCACTCCCAGGTAAGACCTCTCCTCACGAAGGATGCACACTGAATTTTTGGTAACCTATAGCTTTAAATGTGAAGTGAGAGAACTTTGCACCAATAAAAATATTGACTAGAGTCACTCAAGGTCCATCTGTCAGGTAAAACAGTATGAAAATAGTTAGCAGGGGGATGGATGTTAGAAAAGATACTATCACGGGGGAGATACCATTGCAGGGACACCCCTGATCTCTGGGAGCAGTTGATGGGCTGAACCTCTATTCCCCCCCACTGGGTCACATTTGGGTAAGATTTGAACACTAGTGTACCCCTTTTCTCTTTACTTCTGTAGAGTCAATTTAATAGTATAAATCTCTACCTTCACATTTTCTGGCCAGGTTCTGCCCCTCCACACTCTCCCCCAACCCCCAAAGAAATCTCTACAGAGTACTCATTGTCAAGGTATTTTGCACATGCTTCTTTTTAGAGACAGGAATCTATCATCAGCAATCCCAAAGAACTTATACACTTTTTTAATAAATTACAATATTCATTAATCTTACAATCAGAAACCTCATTTAAGCATGACCAAGTTCCTTAGAGTTCCCCCTCCTGTTCCCCCATTACCTTCTCTCCATGGCCCCCACCTTATGCCAAAATCTGTTTTGAAAGCTGATAATCAGCCAAGCTTCAGCCACTTTTTCATGTGGGAAGGCTACAGAGAGTAATGTAAAAGAATGTTTGGTCCTCTCAGCAGCTCTCATGCTATGAGTGCATATCTCAGAGATCACTACAATTTGCTTAATGCCTAGTATTAGTCAGTTCTGCAGCAACATTTCTACTATTGAGTTCTAATGCATTTTCCACATTTGGCATTTTCTTATTTTGAAAGTATTCTTTCTCATAATATCCATGTTCACTCTCAGGCCAGTTAAGATGTCTGGGACAGATTTTTCAGAGATGATGTCTTTAAAAGATATGGAAAAATTAAAGTTCATCAATAGGATTTGTTCTATTTGCAGCTGCCTGACCTAGTATGTGTTCAAAGTAGTTTCACGAAAGTCATGGAAATTCACAGTAAAGTTGGGAAAAGGGGAAGGAATTAGTTACCTAGAGAAAGTGGGAGGCACACCTAGATGTAGGCCCTCTTTCCCGGTAGATTTATTTTTTGTTTACTGTGTCTTCCAAGATTACAGCTGGTATCAAGAGGAAAATAAAGTAACATTTCACCTGCATTATCCTGTATGTGAAGTGTAGATTTCAAAAAGTCCTTCAGCATTTTGACATGCTTCATCAGATTTTGGTCTACCATCACAATTGGTATTCATTTTAGAAAAATGTACTTAAAAAAACAACTGTAATTTTTTATGTTCAAATTCCAGAGATGAATCTCCTTTGGGAAACACTTCTTAGAATTTAAATATTCATATTTTTTAGAAAACTATTATCTGTCTCAAAGGAAGTTTTCATAAGAAACAAAGACACTTATTTGAAATACTTGGGCTATGACTTTTCCAAACAGTTAGGGAAACCCATAGGACCAACCCATCTATTGTTGACCTTTCAAACAAAATGACAGTGGAAAAACAGATGTGACTTGCATTGTAATGCCCAAACACGAGGGGCTGCTAGAAAACATTTTACCAAGGTAGTTAACACTTCACACTCACATCCACATAAAAGTTTACACGCACACACATATATATACACACAAGCCAAGATAATATCTGCATAATCTACTCTGTAGAGAAAAAACATACATTAATTTGTATCAGATTAGGGGTGTAGTCTAGTAGAGAAATGTGTGTCTGAAGCAAACTCTTTGAAATTTACTCATTTACTATATTTACTCATATAGCTCCTATATGAGTAAATTAGATCCATTTCTAATACGTATCTGAAAAATCTGTCTCTTCAGTCCTTTGGCTACACTTGTATCATGTCAATTAAATCTTTTGAATTGAACTGAATTGAGAAATGACTCACTGGTTGCAAGCCAGCTCCTAATGTGCAGGTGTCCACTTTAAAAAAAACACCAAAAACAAACCACTGTAATATTTTGGCACCATATCATGTTTTCCTTGTGTGAGTTTAACCTGCCAACACAAGCCAGCTTATTCCTGAAGGATTTTCCTTTCAGTCACAGGGAGATTAAGGCAAAAATAAACAAAATCAACCTGCCTGAAGCCCTCAAGGTATTATTTGTTTCAACCAGTTCTAACTCAAATCCCACTGAAGTCAATGGGGCTTTCTATTGCATTCAGTGTGGCTTGCTGTGTCCATTTTTAGACAGAGCCACCCACAATCTAAAAATACAAGCTTTTCAGAAAGCTAATCACTTGAGTATCCAGATAGTCAGACTGAGGAGGACACCTGAAATCACTACAGAAGGTGAGTGGTGATAAAATCATGAATGGAAACAGTACCTTTAGAGAAGCAAAATTCCCTGCACACTCTAATATGTGGTTTGACCTTCCCACATGGATGAATATAACATTAGACATAGATGAAAAGCTTACAGAGTGGCTGCCAAGAATGTTTCATGGGACTTTATAGATAAACAGCACATTTACTATTCAGTGTATTTGGCGACCATTTCTACCAGTACCCCGCATTGTCTTTATGGTCTTTTTGAAAGGTCTAATAAATATTGGTTTTGTACAAGGTTATTTGTGTTTGCCACATCTGGTGTTTCAGGTATCTAACTTGATTTCAAATGGTCAGTGAGAGGAAGCCAACCACTGGGGTAAAGCTAAGGAACAAACTTTATCAAAAGTACCCTGGAGGAGACAGTGAAGGGAAGAACTGGAGGTTAACTGCACTGGATAAAATTACTCTCATTTTGTTATTACTTTTGAGCCCCTCTATACTGATGATAAGGTTTGCTTCTATCTATTTATTTATTTTCAGCAAATATTCTGCTTTAAAAATTGTTGATTCTTCTCAATTTTTGCATAGCTACAGGCAGGCTACTTTTCAGATACCTGCTACCAGCACATAACCCAAACGTGTGATTTCTTTACCAACAGAGCAGTCATCTGACAGTTCATAAACCAGAACCCAGATCCTAAGGGGAGGATAAGTAATGTTGTGTGAGATTAAGGAAATCAGAAAATCAACCTCCCCCAAAAAAGAAGCCTGTAATGAAGGCTCTCTCCAAAGGAGAGAAGCCTCTCACCAAAAGAGATTTCCTGAGCTAGTCTTGGCATAAATAGGTTTAGGGCAGCCCATTCAAAGATACTGGTTTGCATATAGTATCAAGCAGCATTTTCCTGAGGGGCTGGCAGGAACCACATCAGAGTTTTCTCATATTTGAGCTTAGGGGTTACAGTAGTGGAGACAGACAACAGCTTGACTACAGGTTCAAAAGCAATGGAAATGTAGTTTCTTCAGTGGGGTTTGTCATCAGGAAAGCTACAGGCAAAGCCTGAATAGGGAAAAAAATTACTCATCACACCAGAGGTAATGAATGCAGTGCACTATGTGCAGGATATGTGCAACAAGCCTTTGCTTTCCTCGTTAAGACAAGTTGATAAGATGAAAATATAAATATTTTCCATATATATTATAATTTAATTTCAATAGCAAAAAATAATAACGTAATTTAAACAGTAATTAAATAATATCACTATTTTACCACACTGAGCGAGCAACAAAGACAAATGTTGGAGTCTTTCTTCAGTGCATTGTGAAGCATTGTTCAAGGACAAAGAAGTGAAAGATTGTGGGTTGCTGGGATATAACAGTCACAGAGGATGGATAAGTACGTACCATGGAACCTGTTCTATTAATTGGAGTCTTAATTGCCAATGTTAATTTTCAGAAATTTACAAGCAAGACACTTGCACTTGCTAAATGGTACATTAGTGGATCAGAAAGTCCCAAATGCATTTGTGGCTTAGAGAGGTGATGAGAGAGGGTTTGCTTTTGCTGTTCATACACAGGCAAGACAAGGGAAACTTGGGTTACCTTGCTGCAACAAAGCTGGCTGCCTGAACTCCCCTGGGAAGCCAGCTGGCAGAGAGGTGCTTCCCAGAGAAAGGAAGGTAAGGAGAAGGGAGGCTAATCTGGGGAGGATTCCAAATGGAAAGACTGGGGAACATAAGAAGAAAAAGGAAAAATAAAAGAAAAAAATAAAAGAAAAAGACAAACTTTATTTCTCTTCTTTCTGGTGAGAAGATTAGGGCATGAGGCTGAATTCCCTGGAAATTATGAGTGTGTGGGTACTCCTAAATCTGTAATTTTAACAGCTTGGAACCTGAGCAGACTGCATTAATGTATTGATACTTCAGAGAAACAGGGAAACGGCTTTAGATTTTGTTTACTTAATGGCTCATAGATTAATTGAGTACCAGACAGCCCTGGACAGTGGTCAGCCAACCTTTAGTACATCTCTTTGCCAGTAGCATCTTTTGCTTAAGCCTGTGAAATTAGCTGTTTGTGGCTGACATTTAGTTCTGCTTTCTCTGGAAATTTCAGGGTTATGTGGGAATTCACATCATGTTAGAAAAAGCAGAAAGGAATGAGCAAAAGTAAAAAAAAATGTAATTGTTATAAAGACAGTGTATCATACTGATGCATAGATGATTTAAGATAGCTGGATTCTGTTTAAAGGCCACTTTTTTACCAAATGACTTCGTTTATCACATTTCTTTCTTTTTTCTCCTGCTACTCATAAATACATGCCACTTTATCCCTAAGTTAAGGCCGTCAAACCTTCACAAAACTCCTTTAACATTAACATGTCCCTGCTCTGGTATTTCACAGCAGCCATAAAATTTTTAGCCCAAGCCTGCAAGTGATTTCTGAGTTTTCCTCACCTTACCAGATGTTTTCTGTCAGCTGTAGTCATATCCCAGTCCAGCCTATGAACTTGGAGAAGGTTAATGAGACAATTATTTAGGACAAGCTTTAACCTCAGTTACTAGCATCAACAGTAATATCAAATTTCTCTCCCTTACCTACCAGTCTTCATGGATATTCTAGGCACAAAGCCATAAATTACTATTTAATTAGTTTCCAACCCTCACTCTATTATGTATTGTTACCCTGAAACTGAAGCTGATATTAGCAAGTCCATGACTGCATTGCAATACAGAAACAAAAGTACTGTCTTTACAGTGCAAATTTTTTTACCATGACCTATCAGATTCCATCTTTAGAATTAACATGCTTGTCTAAATTACTCCACTCTATAGCAGAGGCTAAGGAGTTTCTTCTGTGTACTAAAATACAGTCAGACATATTGCTGTGTCAGAACAGAATTCCTTTTTAAGTTGTGAAGGAAAGCTGGTTAGAGATTGCTTCTTCTTCAGAGGTGATTAAAGGTGTATTCATAAAGAGACCAAAGTCATAAATGCACACTGTAGGTGTATCGGATGGAGTTCCAGCTCTATGAATTCCCAAATATCCCTGCCTCCATGTCCTAGCTCTGCAAACACAATTATTTTTGTCCTTGTATACAAACCAGATAAGGGAATGGATTTGTATTTAAAATAACATCCCTATACATGCACATATTTATACAAATAAATATGTGTCCCATAAAGACTGCTATTTGTTAAAAGCAATGTTGTCAGGTCCACCATATATGAACAGACTCTATGCCTGATCAAGTCTCATCTTTCCTCCCACAGCTGAGATGAAAGTCAGCTCCAGTTCCTCTAACAGTGCCTGGGAAATCTGACAGAAACATGACTGTGTGCTCTGATCTGGACCAAATCTTTGCTGCAGCATGATCTGGTTCTGTGGCTGGAAAAATGACTTAAGCTTTGGGGGAAATCTTGTGAAGGGAAGGGCTGTCAGAGGAGAGAGATATTTAACTTATAAACACCTCACTGATCACAGGAACAGGACTGCAAATTATGTTTGATTGAGAGGATCATTTAGATTTGCTAAACCCTCTTTCTTGCCCAGGAAAGTTGGTTGCACTCAGGTACTTTGGGCCATGTGGGAAGTTATGATTCATCACATGGAAAAGTAACCCCTGAGGGGAGGTTGCATAGAGTCTTTTAGTCTTAACAGCCTTTCATTTAAGCAGGTATTTCACACCAATAAATCCCAAACCGTGAAAAATATATTAAATTCAACCCAAAGAACTGAGTTTCTGCATGTACTTCCATGGGTCATTCACAACTGTTAACCAAAAAATAGTGTCAACAAACTTCCACACTCAGAAATTCCAGTGGAGGTGTTTATGTTAATATTAGAGACAGATGGGAAGACAGGTTTGAAATCACAAACATACTCTTTGCTTATCTGTAATAATTCTCCTTGTCATAGCAAAGACACCTTTGCCAAAGACAGGTGCTGTACTAAAATCCACAACTGTTCTTTTTATTTGCATGTGCAACTGATAGCTGCTCTGGTGCCAAGTTTGACAGTACAAATGAAGAATTTAATTATGTACATGTTTAAAACGCAGGCTCTCATAAGGTTATGTATTCTGTAAATCAACCATGAGCGTGTACCTGAGGTGGGGAACATAGCAAGCAGATATATGACCCTGTGAAGATTCATTGAAAATATGCAACAGCATCCATACCAAGTGGAGAAATGCACTGAAGAGCTGGTGCTCTTGCATTCTGCTCAGAACTGTCCTGGACCAATGCAAAAGACTCACTCATGTTATCTTCAAAAATTTTTATTTTAATAAAAAGCAAATAGAAGCAAAGGAATTTGCCTGTTGTCTGCCTGATACACAGATCTGAGGACATGTGTAGGAGTAGTTCACATCTGTAGGGATGACAGCACTTTCAAGTCACTTTATATAGTACTTTTATCTCACTCATTTTAATGGCCTCAGAGCATTCAGGTCATTGTCTGCCACTGGAGTCAGAGGTGCCTCAGGCTCTGCTGAAAGTCAGGTCTATAACCTTCATATCTCACTTGAACTTTCTTTCCTCTCACTCACCCTGTGTATTTTGTCTGCTACAATAAAGCTTGAATAATCCTACATGTCTCACGCTTGAAGGGAATAGTTGGCAGATGCTGGTAGAAAAAAAAAAAGGAAAAAAAAGGTAGGTCTGATATTCTTTTTATTAAGCTCTTGAAGGAAACTTAGGATTGCCCTAATTGAAGAAGAAAAGCAGAAATTTTTAGAAATACCTGAAGAAAGAGTGTGATAAAAATTTGACCTCTGAATAACTGTTTTCCCCATAGAGCATAAAGGATCATGAAGAGAACTTCACATTGTCAACTCAAACCCTAACTAAAAGGTTTCACAAGCTACCTGTTTTTTTTAAAAAAAACCCTTTCTAAGCCTCAGAGGAACTAAGGGAAGCTCTTGAAAAGCAAGGGTTTGCAACTTTTTAGTTTAAGATTTTATGAAGAGGGTGGAGAGGTGGATTGTAATGCTTATTTTCTTCTAAATCCCTGGATGATAAGAGAACTATTTTTTTTGCTTTGTTTTGTTTTTTGTTTGTTTTTTTGTTTTTGTTTTTTGGGTTTTTTTGGTAATCTAGTGAAAATTGTTTAGTTCAGAAATGCTGTGGCTGCACCCAGAATTTACTTATTAATATATTTTTAAATGCCTGATAAAGTCTGTTGCCAAAGTCCAGCTATCTAAATTGCTAGTGTTAACATTTCCAGAAGTTGGAGTGTCTAGTTAGGACTACTAATGTTAATTTCATACCAGCCTTTTTCCATTTGTTATATAAAAAGGTGAAATATCTTCCCAGATAAGCTCAACAATAAGAAAAATGCAGAAACCTAAATTCTGCAGTCTCTCTGACTTGTTTAGAGATGTGACTAAATAAATGCGTGAACAACTAAGGGCTTCAAGTTTTATCCTAGGACATTTTATTTTCTGCTGCATCATTTTCTATTTGTACTCAGCAAGAGCACAATTGCCTATTGATTAGTAGATATCCACTATAGAGCATTCAATAGGTGCTTTTGCATTTGCTGAGTCTTAAATGCAGAGAACTGAGCTAAGAGAAAGGAAATTAACACTGCCTTTCCCTGCAGAGCCTCCCAGAACTTTCTCCGAATACAGTACTCTTTGCACATTGAATTTCCATTGATTTGATTTCCATTGGAAAATAAAAAAGTATGATCAATTATTCCAAATTATTACACAAATAAAGTCTGGGGAGAGAATGAATTGTAAGCAGTCCTGAGGAAAAGGACTGAGGTATGCTGGTTGATGAGAATCTCAACATGAGCTGGCCATGTGAACTTCGAGTCCAGAAAGCCAGCAGTATCCTGGGTTGCATGAAAAAGTCACAACCAGCAGGCCAAGAGAGGTGTTTCTCTCATTCTACTATGCTCTCTTGAGACCCCACCTGGACTAATGTGTCTAGTTCTGGAGCTCACTTCACATGAAGGAGAGGGAGCTTTTGGAGCAAGTCTAGAGGAGGTGACAAAGATGACCAAAGGGTTGGAGCCCCTCTGCTATAGTTCAGCCTGGAAAAGAAAAGGATTCTGAGAGACCTTATTGCAGCCTCCAATTACCTGAAGGTGGGCTACAGAAAAGCAGGGGAGGGACCTGTTACAAGGAAATGAGGAGACAGGACAAGGGGTAATGGCTTTGAACTGGAAGAGGGTAGATTTAGGTTAGACATTAGGAGGCAATTATTCGCTATGGGGGTGGTGAGACACTGTCATGGTCTGCCCAGGGAATGTGTGAATGTCTAATCCCTGGAAGTGTTTGAGGACAGGTTGGATGGGTCTTTTAACAACCTGGTCTAGTAGAAGGCATCCTTGCCCATGCAGGGAGTTTGGAACTAGATGATTTTTAAGGTCCTTTCCAACCCAAAGCATTCTATGATTCTATGATTAGCAAAAGTGTTACGATTGTGAGTTGTTGGGTTTTTTTCCTACAACACTTTCTTGTGATACTAGCTAGTATTAGGCATTTTTTTCCCTAAGCAATATTTGCAAAAAGAGAGAATTCTGACCTTGAAATACTTTCAACTAAAAAAGAGAAGACAGGAAAAAATTAATAAAAGAAGTCATTACCATCTAAAGACAAGGAGCTGAAGTTAGGTTCTAAAGAGCAATGTGCTTTACATTACAGGGAAAAAATGTGGAAAAGTTGAAAATTAACCAGAGTTTTAGTCCTGTATCTCAAAGGAATTTCCTTTCACTTTAATTGCAAGATAAATGGCAAGAAATGCAGAGAGGAAAGGACAAAGAGTTTTTGGACAGTCCTTAACAAGTCTAGAATATCATTAAGTGAACACATTTAAAGTAATAAAGCTTATTATTATTGCATTTAGTTTACATTACCACTCTTTAGTTCACAAATATTCTGTTATGTTTGTGAGTGGCAGAATAATGCCGGTATTTTCAAAAACGTGCCCTGAATGACTGTTGATCGACAGAAAATTTGTGAAGACTGTGACAATGCAACATTTGAAAAATTAAATTTTGTTCCAATTTGTAGTTTAGTTGCAGTTTTTAGTTCCTTTGACTGTGGCATGAACTGTACTTTATTCCCGAATGCTATCATTTGTGTGTAAAACTATGTAAGTGCCTGATTTTTAAAATACCAAACATGATTCAAATCTTTTTCAGGTTGCTGCAGAGACACAAATCTCTATGTGCTTGAATAATGCCTTCCTTAAGCAAGTGGCATGTATCTTAAGTAGGATATTTATCTTATTATGTACATGTTCTTTGTTTTCTTTTTCTTATTTTTAATTAATTTCAGCTATTTTATCACAAAGGAAAACAGTACTTTGCATTTTACTTTCGTACAGCAGTGCAACTGGATTTTGCCAATCAGGTGACCTGCTAGACTAGGTGAAATACAAACACAGAATATCTAAATTGAAAAAATAAAACTCTGGACATGCTCACTGTCTCCATTCATAGGCTTTACAAATCCTTCACTTTGACAAAGGCATTAAGTTTGATAGTGCTGAAGGTCTAGGGTAGCACGAACATTATTGGAAACTGAGCAAAATCTTGTCTTGGGAAAACAGGGTGAAACAGGGCTTTATCCAAAGACAGAATGAGAGGGAGAGGGCATGTGACTAGAGGCATGTGCATGAGGTGGGAAACAAGATAAAGGCAGGCTAGTGAGAAGAGAGAGAAACAAACCAATGGCTTGGCAATCAAGAGAATAGACAGGGCAAGCAGATGGAGGAGTCTAGTTTTTTACTAGTTCAGATTCCAAATTTTCATTACATGCTTATGTATTCATGTTTGTGGCCCACAAATGATGGTAAAAACTGATGTTTAAAAACATGTTTAGAAACACTTTTAATTCAAAATATGTGGACCCACTCTATTATTATTTTGAAACCTGACTTACCACTTTTTGGCATTTGGGATAGACTATGCTGCCATTACTGCTGAGCTCATCTCTACAGACAGGCTGTCTGGAATCCCATCTGTTCTCAGGGCTGTGCATTGTGGAGTAAATCCTGAATGATAGCCTTGGAAAGCATGTTGGAATTTTTCAGTGAAATAGGTGCTGCTGGCCCAGTATGAACTCACCATATTGCATTTTATATCATTACTACTTATGTATCTGGTAGGCCTTTGACACAGGCACTCTTGTACTTCATTTGATGACAGTGCTCAATAAATCTTGACCAGCAGGATTAGATAGGTAGAGCTGGAGGCATTCAACAAATTGCTCTTTCAGAATACTAAAACGTGTAAAATAGCCCTCTGCATTTGCTGACTTGTAGAAAGATAATAGCTTCAATAATGTGAGCTCAGAAAAAACACCCTATGAGGAGGACAATGGTATAGGTTGGCAAGATGATAACCATAAACTTATCAGTTTCAATTAATGAAAAGTCTCATTGAGTTTTACTAATGTCTTTCCACAACATTGGACTCCTGGAACTTCAACATATAGATATTTGTCTCGCCTGTAGGCAGGAAGAGGTTTATAAAAGAGAGAGTTTTCTTTCCAATCTTTTAATTGGTATAGATACTTTATTTCAACACTCCACAATGTCTACAGGCCTCATTATTGTCTTAGAATACAAAACAAAACAAAACAAGCCAAGCCTTTAAAAATAGCATAGCTTGTCCCTGTATGCTGTTGATAGAAATCAAAGCATTAGGAAAGCTCCAGGTAGTCTAACATGAAATTGAAGACTTTGCAAGAGAGAGTAGTTAGATATTATAGTTTAAGTCTCCAGATAGAAAACTGTTTTACAGCTTTTCAGGTCAGATGAAAGGTCTTTATAATTTTATTTTATTTTGGTAAAGTATAGGTGATCTTTTCCTTACATTATTGTATTAACAGCCTTTTAAATTATAACAAACTCAACCCTTGCATGGAGCGTGACCTTTCGAAGGCAGAATTTTGCACCCTTAAAAATACTTTTAATCTACACAGATGTCATAAAAATCATCAACTTTCTCATTTATATACTGCTTTTCTGAATAAGCCTTATTCATAGTCCATGACCTTCTGTTGCTTGTATAGTTAATCTCCCAAATGTGGATAGGAGACTGTAACCTCAGTCGAAAAAAAAGGGATCAGTCAACATGGTACAACCCTGACTGTTCCCCAGTGTTTGATGGTGCCCTCATCTTGTCAACTCACCTGCCCCAGGAAGCCTGCAGTGGAAACCTTGTGCACTGAGATAAGAAACGAAGTAAAGTGGAGGAAAGATGGCAACTACTGAGGGTAGCACACTATATAGGCACATGAAATTTCTCAATTTATTGAACATTGTGGATTACATTCCCTCTTCCGGGCTGCTAAATTCTAGACTCAGTGCTTCCTTGCAAGGCATGACAAGAATGAAAAAGAGGGTAAATATTTCACTTAGTGATGCCAGAGGTCACAGCAAACTTTAGGGAGGCTGAAATGATAATGGTGAGCTGACTCCACAGGGTGGAAAGACAAATTGAAAAACACAGTGTGCATTATGTAGAAGAAATCCTCTCATGAGAAACCCACGAAGCTGGGAGCAGAAGGAGATAAACTGTGCTTCTGAACTTAGATTTTTCTCTGTGTTGGAGCTTTAAGACAAACTGCCTTGTTTTCCATACTGCAAGACCCTATATTAGTTTTCAGAAAAAAGTTGCAGTGAACACTCTTGTCATGAATGCATTAGAAAATGTGCATACTGAGTACCCACTGAAAAAAAAGTCAAGAACAAGGAGATAGAGTCATAGATCAATAAGTGTTATTTCCATCTTTATTACTTTTCTGAAGAAAGTTTCTATGCCTCTTAGATAACAAAGAAGCTTATGGTAGGAAAAGTTTTGTCTTCCCTGAGGAATTATTTGCTTAAGTTTGTGTCTAAAATTGCATGGGGAACCTAAATAACACCTGCCACCACCTGTTTTTCCACATATCTTCTGTATAAAAACAAAACAAAACAAAACAACAAACCAAACAACACTTTCATTGCATTAGATTTTGACAAGAAATGGTGCTTGTGAATAACCATCACTGCATAACCACAACTTACAAATCTATATATGAAAGATAAATAATTGTTTTCTGACTTCCAAACATGGCAAAGACCCTTACATTTTGCACTTCAGTAGCTTTGCCAGCATTGTTTTTCATCAAATCTGGTAGCTCACACATGCAATGTATAAAAATAGGTCAGTTTCCTTTTGTGCAAACACATTAAAGAAGTTAAGACAGATGTTATCTTATCAGTCTGGAGAATATATACTATAATATTGTCCTTTGTAAAGGTCTTGACTTCCTCACCCTCAAACATAACACTGAGTATTTAAAGATAAACACAGTTTTTGGATTTGCCAATTTTCTATCTGTGGCAAGGTTCTATTTGTGAAATAAAACACCGAAAAATACGTAATTGTTATCTAAAGTCTCAAGTATTGTCCTGCTACTTGTTCTTTACCTCTGCACCTCATTACTGTGAATACATTAAGGATGTGAACAGTAAGTTTCTATCCCAGTACACAAACTCATTTTGATCCTGAAATTCTTAAATTATTAATGTTTAGATGCTTCTCTCCTTTCCCTAATAACCCAGCATATGAAAAGATGTAACTTCAGAGGCAGTTAAGCTCTGAAGTAATTTGTCTTTACTGGTGATGTATTAATGCTGAGATGCCCTTTTACAAATATATGATGCATTACATGGCTCTTGTTTGTTTTTCCGTGTCTAACCAACTGCTGTGAATTAACATTTGCATGGCTCTAAAATAAAGACATAGTTGCAATTTCACTAATGGCATGAATTCAGAGATTATTCAAGGTACAGGTGAAAATATAGAGGAAAAAAAAGAATAGGAAACTGAGAGAGTAATGAGATAGAAAAGCAATACGGTAAGGACAATCAGTTTGATGAGAAAATAGGACAGAGATTCATGCAGAAGTCATGCTCAGAGAACAGAAAGTGAAGATGAAACAAATGAATATGATGTCAAAATAAAACGGAAGCTGTAAGGGAGTATAGAGACTGTGATATAGCCAAGAAGGGATTTACAAAAGATTAATATCTATCACTCTGATGACAGACTAAAATAAATTTAGAAAGACAGGGCTCTCCATAAGAGAGAGTCTCCATAAATTGCAAGACTCCAGTCTTGCAAAGCACCATTCCTTTGAACAGCAGGACATTTCTACCTTTCACAGAGCATCAGTGACAAACTCCATAACCTTATTGTACCCTTCCTAGGGTTTCAAAGAAAAAGCCTTTTGGACACTAGCAAGAGAACCCCACCTCCACAGACCCACCCCTACTCCCATAAGGCTCCTGAAAGGGCTTCATTTCCCTTTTATACCTGGCACCTAGACCTGTTGGTGGATTATGGAGCCAACCTAGGTAGTTCCATATTTTTCCCTACCGAGCTTCTACAGTACTTTTGGAGCTCAGCTAGGGATAAACTGATAGAAAGACCAAGTGGTTTATGCGATTTGCTTTGGCTCTTTTCTACTGTGGGGATTAGGAAGACTAGGCAGAAGCAGCTGTAATGAAAGATGTATTAGACATTATTTTAGTGGGAGCTGAAGAGAAGCGTGCTTTCAGGTGTGTTGCAGTGAAAGCACTAGCTGAATTTAGTAACAGACATGGTTTATAAGCTAAAGCTAAAGAAAGAGTCGGAGAGAAGAAAATGAGGCTTTAAAGTCATGGTGACAAGGATATTCATGTTGGTACTGACAGTTAAGTGTGAAAAGCTCTAATGAAAATATGTTCAGTGAGTGACCCTTGTGACTTTTTTTTCTGGACCTGAGCCCCTCTCGGATGGTTGGTGAGTCCTTACAGGCTTTGCTTTAGGTTCCTCTTCTCCTCAACAAAATTAACCTGTGCAGAATGATAGAAATCTCCTCGAGGTTCCTTCCAAAAAGAGCATCTTGCAAATACTGTTGTATTAATCCCCCTTTTCTTCTTGCTGTCACCCTATTAAGTGGAGGGGCCACACAAAATCTCTATATTTGAAATATCTATGTAGTGTGTAAATATCCTGTTGGAGTCAAATCTGTACTTCTCACCCTCAAATTAAAAGCATATTTAAAGTATCTTATCTAAGCTGCTATCATTCATCTCAAAGTAATTATAGCTTTAAAATCCATATTCTTCAGGAAAAAAGGGAGAATGTAGTTTGAAATATAAAAAAAAGGGGTGGTTGTTCTGAGTTTTCTTAACTATTGAATTTAAACAATCACTGACAACATTGTGTTCAAGAATCCAAAGGGTAAAATTTCTGCTTTCAGATGGAGTTGCAGTATGATTGCGATAAGACATTCCTATTTAAAAATGTTAATCCATTGCGTCAAGCACTCGACACACAAAAAAATGAGCCTTGATGCCACTGCATGTATTGTCTAGGAAGACAAGCAGGGAGTGAGATGATAATCCTTTATAAAAGGAAAGGAACGAAGCTGAGGAGAGGCTCAAGCTACATTTTCTAAAGGGAGACAGTAAGATGTAGATGTTCCACTCCCAGCTCATTTATGATGGCTTGGATGAAGAACCTGTCCCTCCCACATCTTGACTCATGCTTGAAATCTGAGGCTGTCAAGACTTTTCTGGTGCCCCCAAGATCAAAGTGTGCTGCAAAAGCATGTGAGCATGCTGACAGCCATCTTGCTTGCTTAATCTTTGGGTTCAATGTCAACAGAAATCAGTGATAAAACATGTGGGTTATTACTAGAATGAATATAAGAGCAGAAAATAAATACTGAGACAGTAGCTTCCTTCTTTCTCAGTGGATTGCTGTGTCAGGATGATGTACATTAGGAGATCTAATGTGTGCTGTTCTGTTTTAATGTTTTTATGTGAAAACATAAGTCATAGAGAGTTTACATTAGCCTGGGTCTTTTGATCTCAATAAGAAGACAAATCCATTTGTCATCTAATGTTTTTTTCATCTTTCTAGTAAGATTTCTTAATGTGAGAACTGCTGTTCTGGTTTTGATATAAATGCTAAGTTATTAACATCTTACTGAAGTACAACATCAAGTTCACAGCTACTCTGGAAACATTTTCAGGTAACATCTTTGTTGATTGATCCAGTCATCAAATAAGGAAAACTCTTAATGCATCTTTTACTTATTTATGCTACTTGTAATCCTTTGAAGACTCAACCTAAACCTACTTTTTGTACTAAATCTGGCTACTACTAGGAAATAGTATTTTTTTCACAGCTATTATAAATTATGGGGGTAGATATTTAGCTAGTTGCCCATCTGAGTCAGAAAGTATTTGGCATTTTGAAAATGTTAGGGTCTGTATCATCGCTGTGTGAATTCTTTAAAACCAAACAGCTGATACTACAGGTTTATGTGTTAATATTGAGAAATCTTTTCTCCTTCTACTAATAAACTGAAATTATGCTGAAAACAAATGCCTAGGATTTGTGCTGCATAATGGACTGTGGAGATCATATTTCTACTGATCAAATTTCAAGTTTTCTGAGCAATCACTTAAGCCTTCACATCTTGCTTCTAGTGACTGAGGCTGCTTTTCTTTCTCCATGGGATTTCTGCTCTTTAGTTGTGTTTCTGTAATTAGCCCATCTAGACAATGACTGAAAGAGAGCATGTTCTAGAGACAAAGACTCCTTTTTAAAAAAAGTGAAATTTTGGCTTACATCTTGATAAGATACAATGTTCATATCCACTGAATTATTATAAAAAGGTGAAGGGATGTGAGAAACTTGTTCTGTACCAGGACATCTTCTTTTCCAGTGGGAATATGTAAAAGCAACTAGAGATGTGTTTTAAATTTAAAGAGCACTGATGAATAGTTTTAATTCCTTTGTATTTGGTTTATTATTACTTGTCCCCTAGACTAAAAACTGTTTTCCCTTCAATATAGCCATTGTATAATGACTAGAGTACTAAGGACTCATATTCTTCTTTGGTAGGTTTTTTTCTACCCAAAGTCTGGGTGAACTTCAGCAACTCACTCCATCTCCTTATTTCTCATGTTTCACATCTGCAGAATGATCCTGACTTTCCTCATGAAGTGCTTTGAGATCTATGCAAAAAAAGCATTCTGCAAGGGCTGGTTGTCAGATGGTTGCAGAATTCCAAGTTGAATTACTTTCAGAGGCTGTGAGCTATAATTAAGGGAGAAGGGCCCAAGGGCACTCCTTTATGGGTACTAATCCAACTTCTAAATAGAAAAGTTGACAAAGCCAAATACTTTGTGTCCAAGAAAAAACACAGATCATTGCCTTCTCCAACACCAGAACATTATTATTAGTTCTGTGGTACAATTGTCTTTGACCCTGTGGTTGGCATGTATTATATGAGGAAAACAATAGAAGAAGAGGACTGAGCCAGCAAGCTGTACTGTCCTGCAAGAACCATGAAATAATGCCAGCTCTTTGCAGACTGATAACTCATATGGGACTGAAGAGTGGACAAAAATTAAATGAGAGAAGAAAAACTGTTAAAGTTGAGCCTACTAGGTGTTAATACAAACTAAAAAGTTACAGAGAATATCTTGAATTACAAACTTACATTTGCCAGGATGTTTGGTGATATTCTTCTTGATAGTGAAATAGTGCTCCCATAATGTTTATAGGGTCTGTGGGTTCAGATGCATGGTATGTGTCCTCAATGCCTTTTATTTTTCACTGGACATTAGCAAACCATGCTAAATATAAATATGCTAAAAGCAGGTTGTCCCACAGTGGTGCCTTTTGCCCACTTATTTCTTATTTTAAGCTTACTTGTGAATTCTGGACTGCTGCCTTTGACCATAGTGAGAACAGTCGCTAGTTTAAAAAAGAGATAGAAGATATGATTTCAAATAGCAAGCTCGTTGAACTGACATCAAACCTAGATATATTTCTAGGTTATAAGTAAAGGAGAAGGTGTTGATGGTAGAACAGAAGGAGTGAGGGATCAGATAGGATGTCATTCCCATATCCTGACCCATTTGCCAACTGTATATCCTTCATGGTCCCAGGGTCTACACTGAAGATTTAAAGCAAATGGTAAAAGTCTTGTGGGATTTCTGCACAATACCCGTTTCTGGGATCGAGTTGAAACAGTGAAACTGAGTAAATAACATTTAGTAATACTTTAAGGACTTCTGCGTATCCAGTCTTGCTTGTCTGGAAGATGCCATAGGAAGAAAAGGAAACTTTCTAAAGGGAATAAATAAAAAAAAAAAGGTGGGACAATTAACAGAGATAACAGAACACATTATATATGTGACATCAAACAACAGAATATGTACAAGACTTGTGTTCATTGGGACAAGACATTTTAGAAAACCCTGCTTTACTAAATACATCCATAATAAACAGATAACAGGGGCTTACAGCTTAAGAATTTCATCTCCACATGGAAGAGGCCATGAGCCTCTTTCACTGCATGAAACCCTTGAAGGGCATGAATAGTGAAAACTCCATGAGAAGGTTGTCTTAGAAAGGCAAGACCCATAATCCTGAACTGTTAGTTCACTTGTCAGTATTTTATTTTCCTATGTAACCATATAGTGTGCAGCTAAATCTGGGACCTTCTGATATCACTGTGAGAAAACCATCATGCTGAGTCAAACTGCACTGCATAAATAATATACAGTCACGTCTGGAACTTCCAGCAGAACTCAAAATTATTCAGAGAAAATAATGACACCAGATTCAAGTCCAAGTGAGGCAACAATGAGGCCAGTGAAAAAAAGGGATCATATGTGAGGAAAGGACACTTCACTGAATTTACTAGTGATACCCATGAGCATCTGTTTGAAAGAGGAAAAGTGGTCTATAAAGAAAAACAGAATCCATCAATGAAGAAAAGCTGGTCACTAGAAGCAGCTAGGGAGCATAATTCTATCATCTTTGTTTTCTTTGCCAAATACAAATCATCAAAATTTAGATAAACTTCACCTACCAGTTCAGTTGTAAAGGAGATCAAAGTGATAACAGGTGAAAAATGTGATAAATCTAAAGATCCTTTTAAATATAATGAATATTTTTTTCTCTTTGTTAGCCCTGATTCCAGTCTTGCTATACTGTTGAATGATGCTAACTGTCATCTACCATTCACATTTATGTCATCATATGGTTATATTCAGCAGGTAAGAAGTAAGGAGAACATTCAAAATTGCACACTGGGACTATCTAGGAACTCCAGAGGTGCATAGGGAAGGCCAAAAAGGCAAAGGAAAAGCTTACAAATCTTCATATACAAATGAAGAATGATTATATGACAGTATATCATTGACTTCAATTCAGACACTATGTCTTAGTTCAGTGGCTGATCATTTCTTGTTGATGAACTGGAAACTCCTACACTAGTGGGGCTGAAAGCCACTAAGACAACCAAAAAGCAAAGCAGATTTGCTGTGTTTTGTTGGCCTTTTTCCTCTCAGTATTTCATCATTGGAAGCAGTGAGTGTGTACAAACAAATGAAGCTAGGCAGAAAACAGATGTTTTCCACACAATCAGTTCACAAATTATGAGATTGTTTCCATGCATATTGTTAGCTCTCCCCCTCTCGCTATCATCAGTGAAATACAATAGGAAGGGGACAATGAAGAAAAGACAGTGTATAACTATTTTGTTTCGGCAAAAGTGTGGAAAATTTCACTTGCCATGACAAGACCTCAAGCCCATAGGATTATTTCTGCAAGTTCAAAAAAATTATTGCCACCAACAGGGAGAAAATGCTTCAAAGGATTATACAATAGCTTCTACAATATTTTATTCAAACCTGTCAGTGACCATAACTATTAAGGATCAATGTTTCTGAGAAGAATTGTTTGTAAGCAAAAGATAGACCAAACTCTGAGCAAGTATGTGCATCTAAACCATTCCCCTCCTTCTCCTCAGGCAGTTTCAGAACACATCCTCACTGATCTTTCCAGAATGAGGTACATCAGCAGTGCTAAAAGCTGTGGTGACATTAAAGTAAGGAATATCTGTTGCAAGTCCCAGCAATCTCTCCCATTTACTTAAAGATAATGACAATGGTAATTCCAAAGCAGGCTCCCTTTTAATTTTTTTCCCCTTTCCCTTTAATTTGTTTAAATATTAATGTAGTTTTTGTTGCCTAATTAGCCTCAAGATATACAAAGACAAACGGAATTTTAAAATCTAAAATGTCCCATCTTAAACACAGTGGGAGACTCTAAATGACCAAAATGACCCTTCACTGGTGTGATTCCCTGCTGGATCTTGATGTGTTTCTCTAGAGAAGCTAATCATAATACATCAGACTACCTGGACATTTAATGCTTCTTCAGGCTGAATGCAAGAAAATCCAGCTGCCATTATAAAGGAACTATAGGGATTCCAGGCCCAGACTGAATTTATTTTTCATGGTTATCAAAACTGTAGAAAAGGTCCTGACACAGATGACTCAGTTTTATTTATATTCATTTGGTCATCAGAAAAATGACAACAGCAATGTCTGCACTGATGACTGACTTGTGAAAAAATAGGAGAATTATATCTGTGAAGGATAGGACTCAAAAAAGCATGAAGGCTGAGCTTTTAGCACCCTTGGTGGTTTGATCACTACTGGTGAATTGGTAGATAATTTAACAGGAAGAAGGGAAAATATACTAAGGTTGTGCCCCAACAAATTTTCTGCATAAAAACAACACCCTAAAAATTTAGTGTGTTCTACTCATATAAAATCATGATCACACTGAATATATTCTGTAAGGTTATTTCCAAAATACAATAAATATTTTTTTTTCTCTCTCTCATTAAAATAAAATGAATTTTCTCCATTGGGATGTGCATTTTACTTTTGAGGGCGGGTGGTGTTAGTTGCTGTGACAAAGAAACCTCTTTGCTGTTGCAGATATGTAGAGTGGCAGCCTAGGAAATATTCTTAATACTTTCTCTTTTAATTCTGGGATGTGGCATGATTTGGAGCTGTAGAAAGGGTGGCTAAGGGAAAAGTTTATCACACTCTATCTGAAAGAAAGCTGTAGTGAAGTGGTGGTTGGTCTCTTCTCCCTTGTAACAAGCAACAGGACAAGAAGAAATGACCTTAAGTTGCACCAAAGGAGGTTTAGATTGGATATTAGAAAAAAAATCTTCACTGAAAGGATTGTCAAACATTGGAACAGGTTTGTCAGGGAGGTGGTTGGATCACCATCTCTGGAGGTGTTTAAGACTTGTAGATGTGATGCTTAGGAATATGGTTTAGCACTGGACTCAGTAGAGTTACCTGAATGGTTGGACTTAAAGATCTTTTCCAACCAGAATGACTATGGGACTCTGGGATTTCCTATATCAACATGATGAGCTGTTTCACTTTGGAGATGATAATTCTGCGGAAGCCAGAGAAACTTCTATTTTCTCATTTTCACAAACTTTAGTCAATGCCACTAACTACTAGAAGAATTTCAAGCACATGTGAAACACTTTGGAAGAAAAGCATTTTTTCTGAGATTGAAGGCAGTAAGGATGGAGAACATACCTGATGTTGATTGAATTTAGTGGTTCACTTCTTGGGAGCTTGCTACAGTGCCCTAAATTGCTAAAGAGCTGTCATTGCTCAAAAGCTTCCACTCAGCTATCACTGAGTGGCAATGTCATTGAGTCAGCAAGGTCTTAAGATTAGTACTGGAAGACTGAGGATCAAGATACTTGGTGCCCTCCGTTTGTAGAGTATACAAATGAAAAAAATAAATTCTGATCCATTTCCCTGGAATATTTTTGTTTTGTATTATACTGCAGATGCTTTAGTGGAAAGAGGATCTGGCTGAGAATGGACTCAGTGTATTCAATTTCTTCCAGTTTTCGAAGGAATGGTGGGATGCATTCTGCCCCCCATAAGTGACTAATTAGGCATTAAAATTTTGTTGTACTTCTACAATGTCTAGATGTGTGATAGATTCCCAATCTTTTCTGAATTATCAGGTAGATTCAGCTGAAAGTCTGGAGGATAGCACAAAATTTTCCTCTGGGGAAGGGACCTAGCCATATTTTTGTATGCTTTTGAATATAGAAATTGTATTAATTTAATCATCTCTGTTGGGAAATGTAGCACTGGCACTGCAATATATGCCAAAGCTGATTATCAAGATATTCATACTGAGACTTGTTTGTGAAGTTGAAATGAAGAGGAATTATCCTAATAGAATAGAAGGTGTTGGTGATACAGACTATTTTAAAACAGACTGCAACTTCATTACCAGTGGTGTGATTTTTCTCCCTTCAGAACATGAAGTCATACCTAATGCTCAGGAAACATTTCATCTGGGCTCCCTTTCTGCAGTGCTGAGTTGGCCCTGAGTTCTGGAGGCTTCAATTTTAGAAATGTAAAATATAGAAGACAAATATATACTGTCCCGCTTTGAGAGTTAAAAGAAAGTGTATTAACTATTGTGCCAGGCTGATGATCTGTTCCAGACTTTTAAATCCTGGAAATAATTTATCTTTACAGGTAGATATTTCCTTTTGGGTGTATTGAAGAGGGAAGAGCACAAGGCAACACAGATTTTTATGTAAACTTACTGTCTTCAGAATGTAAATTCATGCCAGGAATGGGTGTGTTGGCTTTTCTTCTAAGATGAAGCAGAAGAAACATGAATAAAGTGAGAATCATCTACCCAGCTGTGTGTGACAGCAAAATGCTTCATTATTTTCCAGTTCAGAATTTCCATTTATTAACAGTCAGAATTTTCAAAGCATTGTAAATTTTGCTGTAATTTCTAATATTTTGTATAATTTGTAACATTGTCTCATTGTAACATTTTAAATCCTACAGTTCGGTAATAGTCAAAATTAAAATAGTCTTATGAGTGTAGCAGTTACACCAGGCTTTTGGACTATCTGCACAACCAGGTCCCTTGTCTTCACAGTGACTCCTTATGTGTATTTGTTTTTGAAAGATACAGTCTTTTTTCCCTAAAATTTGGTTAGCTGACACCACGTGTTGTTTGACAGTATTACTTGGGTCATGCATCCAGGTTTGCTGCTGACCTGCAGTTAATGGCACCACCCATACAGTGAGCTTCAGACCCCAAACATGGCTCAAGAAGAGACAGACTTCTTGAAGCAAGAACCACTCATCAGTGAAACTCTGCCCTTTGGCTCATGTGCCATGAGTATGAGGCTGAAATGCAACAATTTATGCTCATTGGCAGACCAAACACAAACATGAAATACTACTTGATAGAGCCAGTAAAAGGGTTGTAGGTCTCAGATGTAGGACAAAGAGCCACACTGCTCCAAAGTGCCTGCCATTCACTGTGCACACATCATGCCCGTGACTGTTTTCGGGAACAAAATCAATATTCATTCTTTTATGCTGTATGAACATCACTGGCTCTGCCTCGTCTCTGGCACCATGCTAATGCTCTAATTTCATTGTGGAAAGGGCAATGTCCTTTCCAAGAAGGAATATGTTTTATATATAAAGCACCAAAGCTGTGATCTGATTCTTTTCCACTCAATTGAATCCATGTGAATGGGTTCAAATTAGGACTGCATGGAACACTATACTGAAGCAATATTTTTAATGTCATAACACAGCTTTGTCAGTTTGAATACATTTCTGTTCAAAACCCAGAATGTTTTAAATTGAATTTTCCATCAGGGAAGATAATGAAAACATTTTTTTCCAGTTCCTGATGAAGTTGCAACATGAATAAATCACAGTGCATGAAGGCACAAGAGGGCAGAAAATGGGCACAAGAGTCTTGAAACAAACTCTTCTGGAAGAATGCAGCTTTTCAGTTGGACTAATGTCAGTCTTCAAGTAAATGCAACATCCAAAATGTTTGAACGTTGATCCCACATAATTTTTTTTTTATATATTCTCTTTTGCTTAGGAAGATAGATTGGTCCTACTATTCCACATCATCCTCTTGTCTATCAGACATGTTGCTGGATTTTCTTCCTTTCTTCAGGAGACTTGTTTATGAGTTTCTGTTAGCTCTGCTGGATTTATGAGGAGAATTAGTGGTACTCAGTGGTCAGAAAGGTCACAACAATGTCCCTGTAGCATCCATGTCTAAGATTCTCTTAAGCTCTAATTCATTTCAGAGCTCTGCTTGCTTTAGATGTAGAGGTAAAGAAGGGGTGAACAGGTCAGTCCATCTTGTCCTGTCCACCCTGAATGATAAAAGACAGGGACCTGGTGTCACAAACACACAAAGTAGTGTTGATGCTGCTGAATAAACAGTACCACTAACTTTCTTCTTCAGCCCAATGTGGTATGGGAATAGCAAAGTTTCTTCTACAGAGTATCTCATGCTTTAAGTCCTGAGCCAGATGAAGAAGATTGGACACATGGCAGAGCTCTGGTCCTTTCTCCCTAGTCTTTCAGAATAAATTTCCAGCCACATTGCAATCAGTGTTAGTTGTGCTGATGACCATATGTTATACAAACACATTTCAACTGGTTGTTACAAAATCTGAGAAGAGCCTGGAGTTAATGCTTTTGGTGACTATGCTAAGAGTTGGTACTGAGTAGAAAGCAGAAACTGTAAATAAAATTCCTTTAACCTCATTCTTAATGCTCTGAAAAGATTCAGTACTTAGCCAGCACCTATTAGTCTTCAGGTAAGTGACCACTCACTTCAAGACCCTGTGGACCCTGCAGTCACAATTTACTTCCATGAATGTTATTGGAGACTGTGTACTGAGTAAATCAGGAAATAGTCATGGCTGTTATTTTTAAATAATGCAAAGCATTAGCAGAGGGTGTATGCTTTCATACAGCAGGTAGACATGGTTAATTGTGGCTTAACTACATTTCTTTTACTTCTTATTTTTTATTAATGATTCTAATTGAAATAATGAGTGCACTTTCATGACCTTTACTGACAGCATCACAGTGGAAGCTATTGATATTGATAAGGTTTGGTATGCTGCAAAAAGTAATGGTTAATCTTGTTAATACTGGTGGGGTGAAATGCCAACACTGTAATATGCAAGTCCAGATGTAGGACTTATGCAAAGCGCTCATGCTACAAGCTGGCTCTTGCCTTTAGGAACCATGAGAAGAGGAGAAAAGCCTGAAAACTTTGGTTGATGGAGGCCTGACTCTAAGCCACCAATGTGATGTAGTACTGCAGAGACCAAATGTAGTATCTAAGTACTAAAGATGGGCAATGTTTCGCAAAGAAGTGTGATACTGGGAAAGTACTGGTGGGACTGTGTAGAATGAGTTTTGTCACCTGCCCAGAAAGATTCAGTATTACTTGAATAAATGATCCGTGTGAGATAAGAAAAAGAAAAGAGAGTTTATTCTGTCAGAAGAAACCTGGTGAGCTGGGATTTTAAGCTTACCAGACTAGAAGGTAATAGAAGATATGACTGTTCATTTGAAATGTAGTGCCTGCTGAAAACAAAGAGAAAAGAGAGCATTGTTTGAGATCAAGAGTTATGTTAGCACAAAACCAGGTAAGTATAAATCACCCATTAGCACAGGTTACTTTTAAAAAGGTGTTAAGAACAAAAGGGGTGAGCTTCAGGAACAATTTTCCTAGAAGACCTGGGCAGGCAATAATTTTACTCCTTCAGAAGAAGAGAGAATAACTGTGACTCCAGCTGCCATGGAACAGGAAGAACTGGATTTCTAGACCAAATCCAAAATAATCTTTGGCCTTATTTGTGAAGTGTAACACACAAAAAATAAATTAAGGACGTGTGCATCTGTTTGACTTCAGTCAATGGGAGCCCATTGATGGGGGGCTGTTTTCTGTTGATCTTCTGGTGTTCAACCTGACCCTGCAGCAATGGCTGAGGTTTCACTTTGGCTCCATGCTCTTCCACAGCAAACAATTAAGTTGGTGTGTAGTGGTGATGGTGACTCTGGATTCACAGTCCTGAACATTTGATCATCCACTGTACAAATATTCTACCAGTTCTAGCTTAACCTAAATAAGTCTTTGCAGAGAAATGATTTTCTCTCATGCAGGAACACCCAGTACATTATACTTAATTCTTGCTTTGGTGTCACTTGTGGAAGGAACTACAGTACTTGGCAGAGCATAAGATTAGAATGTCATAGAGTGTACCTGTTCATAACCACAGGTACAAAATTAGTGAGCAAGTTTCAACTACTGGTGCTGATTTAAATCAGTAGAATACTACATATCACTGTTAGTATCTTCCACTGAACACTGAGGGCCCTAAATCAGCATTTACTGCCTTTCTGGTGAGTCTTTCCACCTGGAAATTGCAAGGTTACAGCTGTAATCTAAACAGGTAATAAGCAGGTGAATAATGAGCCGTGCTTATTTTTACATTTTTCTGACGCTCTTAGTTATTTGATTTTAATGTCCTTTTTGTATTGAGGTGCCCAAAACTGAACACAGTAGTCCAGGTGGGGCCTCACCAGTGCCGAGTACAGGGTCAGAATTACTCCCGTAGTCCTGCTGGTCACACAGTTTTTAATACAAGCCAGAATTCCATCAGCCTTCTTGGCCACCTGGGCACATTTCTCATTCATATTCATCTGATTGTCAATCAAAATACCAAGGTCCTTTTCTTCCAGGCAGATTCCCAGCCACTCTTCTCCAGCCTGTAGCATTGCCTGGGCTTGTTGTGACCAAAATGTAGAACCTGATACTTGGCCTTGTTGAATTTCATACAGTTGGTCTCAACCCACTGATCCAGTCAGCCCAGGTCCCTCTGCAAAGCCTTTCTACCATCCAGCAGACCAACACTCCCTCATGTGTCATCTGTGAAAATTGCTATCACCTGTAAAATTACTGAGGCTGCATTCAATCCCCTCATCAAGATCATTAATAAAGATGTTAAATAGGAGTGACCCCAGCACTGAGATGTGTGGGGATATTGTTCATGACTGGATGTCATCTGTATTTAATGCCATTGACCACAACTCTTTGGGCCCAGCCATCCAGCCAGTGTTTAACCCAGCAGAATATATGCCCATCCAAGCCATGGGCAGCCAGCTTTTCCATGAGGATGTTATGGGGGATGGTGTCAAAGGCTTTACTGAAGTCCAGGTAGACTACATCAACAGCCTTTCCCTCATCCACGAAGCAGGTCACCTTGTCATAGAATGTCAGGTTTGTCAAGCAGGATCTGCCTTCCATGAACCCCTGCTGACTGGGCTTGATTCCCTGGCTGACCTTTAACTGATCTATAATGGCTCTTGAGATTATCCACTCCATGACCTTCCCTGGCACCAAGGTGAGACTGACAGGTCTGTAGTTACTAGGATCCTCTTTCTGGCCTTTCTTGAAGATGGGTGTCAACAGAATTTCTGATTTAGCTATATAGCACAATTACTGTTAGTGAGTTTTTATACTCGGATGACATCCAAATTGTTTATTCACAGTATGACATTTCTTTAGGGATAGCATTGGACAAAAATTTGCACTACCTAGCATATTCCTCTTTGCCTGCCACCCCCCTCTTTTTTTTTTGTCTGGAAATTATATCCTAATCCTTTAAAGACATAGCTTTTTAATGCAAAACTATGAATTCAGATGGTCTGCTACTACTTCTACAATGACAAGCAAACAGCTGTTGACATTCACACAGCTCTGTTCTACAGTTAAATCCAAGGATAAAAATAAGAGAAATAATCCTATAAGATTTTCTTTTTTTCTTTTCACAGTCAGCCTTAAACACATCATCATAAGAAGAATGAGGAAAACATAATGCATAGTATAGTATTTTGTGGCTGTTATTCTTCAAGTAATACTGCTCTTTCTCCTACACTGTCTATTGCAAAATATCAAACCTATGAGTCATATCCATTTACCTGTATTATACAGACTTTCTCTTACCATAGAAGTTTTGTATTTTTACATTTAATTTCACAATTTCTGCGTTGTTTCCTGATTTCTGAAGATTAAATTCATCTATTTGGATGTTTTTTCCATTTTCTTATCATGGTGAATTCTTATTCCAGTCCACGATTCTGACTATTAGTCAGTTATTTCAGAGAGCCTTTTTTGCTTTCTTCCTGGTTTATTGTAAATGCTTCACTCTCCAAGGAAGTTTGTGTCACCAAATTACATTTTATTTCTGTATAAAAAAGCAAAAATTAAACACACACAAAACCTGCTACTTAAAAAGTGATTATAGCAAGCAGAGGAAATGTAGAAGCCAGTATCATTATACTGAAAGTGTTGACTCCGTTTATATTTCTTTGACTTGCATTTAGAAATTTTTTAATGATAAATGTAAAGATGATTTTACTACTGTTAGCATTGCATGAGCCAACATAGCCACGGAAGACTGAGCTGGATTCAATTTTGCTTCACACATCATTAATAAACCTGTCAGCTCAGATGTGATTGCAGAACTTCTATTTCTGATGATGGATAAAGTATGCAGTTCAATTTTCCACTGTGTTTTGGGTTTGCATCATTGGCAGATAAATACATTATGTTTTGATTTGTGAAATCAGCAATGTCAACATAAAAGCCTTTGAGAAAGTCAGCAGTTGTGAAGTACAATACTCTTCAATTCCTTGCTTCCTTCTTAATTATTTTAAAAATGTTTCTGATAGCACATTTATATAGTTTGAATCACTTTTGTACATAGGAAATGTGACAGAAGTGGTTAGATATGACAAAGCAGTGAGATAGAGACACTCCAGCTTCCAAGTTATTTATGTAGTTTTGGCTTGTTGTGAGGAATCCATGGGAATCACAGAGTCTTGGCACTACAAACCCCTATTAGGGCTGTCAGATACATCACTTTTATTAATAAGAATGAGGAATGTTATTGTGAAGCAAGTAAGAAATGTTGTGTATTGTTTTGGCTCAGGAACAAGTAGAGCACAGTGAGGAAAAATGAAGGGCAAATTATTGCAGAATGTGAAAGAATTTACAGAAATGTAGATTTGTGATCACAGTGCATCTGATATCCAAATAAAAAGGAATGGAGAAATCAACACTTTGGTAACCCTTTCATTGAACATTAATTCTCATATAAACACAAAACCATTACAGCAGTGTTCTGACACAAGACATGATTCAAAGTTCACTACAGATGTCTTACATATTGTAAGGAAAGGGAGTTATTGAGACACATTTTAGATCTACCAGACACAAACACTCCTCAGAGACACTCCCACTGAGACACCATTCACATTCTCTGATGTTACAAGAGTGCCAATGGTGATCTAGACTTAAAGGATAGAATAAGGAAGTTCTGTCCTGACAGAGTTAAGCTTTGATGGGATATGCAAACTGGGAACCTACCTGAGGAAAAATTCCTAAGTGGGCAGTGAAGTTGTTAAAAAGATGTTTTATGCCTTTTTATATCTTCATAATCCAGTAAATTATGTAACTAGGCATTTAACTCTCATGTGAGGTACTGACCTCATTTATACCCTTCCAGGTGATATGAGTGAACTGGATGAGAAACAAACAGGCAAATCAGACTCTGTGGATGATGTATACAGTCTGGAGTGATGTTCCAGGGAACATTCCAATATTTGAGCTTCAGGTATGTCAGGAAATGAGAGCAGAAATAGGAGATTCCTCTGCTTTGCCTCACAGGAGCCAGAGAAGACGAAGTAATGCTACAGATCATTCTTCACATAACCTACATTACCAGGCAACATTCAGTCCCTCTTTGGCAAGCAGTATGTGGGAACTCAGAGCAGTGGCTGGTACAGGGTGAATGCTAGTTTTCTTATAGGAAGCATGAAGCAGAGAGATTATAAGAGACATTTTCCTGGAGATTTAAACACCCATCTTCCAGAATCAACTTATTATTTACTCCCATAACTCCAAAATATTTTTCAACCCTTTTCTCACACCCCCAGACTCCATTTCTTTCTGCGAGTAACCTTCTTGAAGCAGTCTTGCCAAAGCCATTAGACAGAAACAAATTATAGCAGCCAAAGCACAGAGAAAACCTCAAGACAAGACAAAATTCATTGAGCTTAATTTCAAACCAGGTATCAGGAAGATCATTGTTCTCTTCTATGCTTGTAAAACAGACAGCAGTACAAATTTTCACTAAAAAGTTTAAATAAAGCTTCTGCAGGATGTATCACTGCTGTTGTGATGTAAAGACAAAGAACACAGATTCTAGGTGGGAAATAGTTGTCACATTTGTCAGAGAAAGGTTGAATTTATAAAATAATTCACTAAGAGTATTTGAATCAACTGAAGATAAGGTGGAATTCAGTCACTGCTGGATGGATGTCAGTTTAAGTACACTCAAACTCCCAGAGGTCTCAAAGTATCACACAAAGAAAATTTAGTAATGTGCTGGCGGATACAGCTCTAGTGTAACAAAGGGAGATAAATCACAGCATTCCAGGTCAAGACTCAGGGCTACTGGTGATGTAGTTCCCAATAGTCTCAGTCCTAATGAAGAAGTGCAAAACAATGATAGTAGTAAATCATTGAATTTAAGCATGGAAAATTCTGAGTATTTCACAGAACAAGATGAGCTCAGTTGCTGGGTTGGTTCGTTATAGTAAGTCACAATTATCTGTTTTCACCTTCACTTCAATAACATCTGCAGTTATTGTTGCTATTTCTAAAAGACAAGATTATTTGTCACTAGCCCTTAGGGGATGGAGAAGTGCAGACTCACCAATTAAAGGCTTTTAACAGCTGGATGCTTTCTAACTGCTTAGCAGGAATATTAACTGCTTAAAAATATAAAAATATTCTCACCAATATGAAGAAGGTTATGCCTCTCATAATCAATGGATGAGAAACTTATTGAAAACAAATGAATAGAAATAATTTAAATTATACATTGTTCTCCCTTCAGACAGCCAGAGCAATTAAATTTTTATGGCAAAATGCATGTCCCTATTTTCCTCACTGCTAATTATTCCCAGGAGGGGATGGTGAGACTGTATGTCCATATCTGCTCTCATTCCCTTTACACTGGTACTCTACATTGGGGCCCTCCAACATACAGAATTCACTCCTGAAGGAGTGATGTTCACATCATCTCTCATCTGCTGCTGTATAAGAGAGGTGTCCACCCTGAGGAAACTCAGGGCAGCATGACTGACACCTTCTTCATTTCTGCTGCTTCCAGCAATAGATGTGCTCCTGGGGCAATCACTAGTCAACTGAGTTGGTCACACCTTGCAAGGTGACAGAGACAACCCAGTCCTTGATGTGTTCTTTACTGCTGACCTCTGAGAATCTGTCCTGTACGATGCTCTAGAGTGCAAGTACCATCTATCGCATGAGGTTAGAGCTTCCTCTTGTCTTCTTTTTGAAGGAGAGCAGACAGCTGCTTTTTTTTGTGTTTTGCTTTTATGTGTGCTCAGTAGCCAAGACACTGAAGAAGGTGATTGCCCCTTTGACAGAATGTAGTACAATTTGACTTGGGCTTTGTTTATGAGCATTTTTTTCCAGCGGCCTCAGAAGAAGAGATAATTTTGTCTCTACTTCTGGACTTGGGGAAGAAGGATGAGTCTGTATGTCTTCCCATGGCTTCTTTCCAAGATCTTCAGAAAAACTTTTAGGGTCAGAATGGCATTTAAGGTGTTCTTTGACTAAAATCTTTACCCATGCCTGACATGTCATGGAGAGACAATCACAACACGTTTAATGTACATCTGGTTATTGAGGCAGGTTAAAGAGATCTGTTCAAGCAGAAGTTTCTTATGGATTAAGACTCTGGGACTAGTCAAGAACAGAACAGACATGAATCTTGCCATAGGTCTGAAAAATATATATATACTTGCCTGTCCCATTTCTCTTGCTGGAAATAAGGAGGAGGATCTGGCCCCATAAATACCTGTTAGCTATGAAATTGATGTATTTGCAGCCTGATTTAGGCTGGTGAATATATTCTGGCTAATCTCTATTTAACTATTTTGTCTGTAGCCTTTCTGGTCTGAAAATAATGATTAATATTCTGACCTCCTAAATATGTAAAAGCTACCTAATTTTCTGCTGTTGCATATCTAAGCATATATGGCATGTTAATTAAAGGGTTCATCATCAACTAGCATTTATGATGTTTTCCCTTTTCCCCTAAAATACTGCAAGTACGCTACAGGACTTTTGGTGGTGGTGGTGTGGTTTTTTTTTTCTTTTCGTTTTTGCCTTGTTCCACTTAAATATTTTAAACTGTTCCCTGTTTGCTTTTCCAATAGAACACTCTGATCCCTCTGATCAAAGTTAAAGAATTATATGAAAAATCCAAGTCAATTTCTTCATGGTTCCTCCCAAGTTTACTTATTTTGCCAATCGTCTGTGCTCTGATCTTTGAAATACTATTTCCGTTTTGCTGTAGGCATAAAATTTGTCACTGGATCAGATAGCATGAATGTGGCAAAATATCTAGAGTTATGCAACACATCCTAGAATAAAGTGAATTGCGTGCAGCGATTGCAACTTAAGGTTTTATCTGATGCTCTCAGCATTTGATGTTGATTATATAAAACAAAATAAAGTGTTCCTTACTTTGCGTGTCTGTTGCCAAGTTATCTTGCAACAGACTGTATTTCAAATAATTTTGACCATTTAGACCTTATTTTCAGCACTGACTCGGAATTTTAAGTAGATGGGACAAACAGTGCCCTTACAAGTATTCCAACTAACAAACCACTGCACATTGGTCCCAGTTCTGAATGTTTCTTCTTGTGGGAAGGAGTCAAAACATCATTGAGCAGCATTGTTGATCTCAGTGCAATCCTATTTGTCCATTAAATATCAGTCCAGAAAAAAAGAAAAGGAAAAGAGTGGAGAAAATGGAGGAGACCATGTTTCTACTGGTCTGGCATTTGCTGTATGCAGTACTTAGAATTTACAGGTTGCTTTGGTTAATTGAAAAGTCAGAAAGTATCCATTTTGGATAGATGAAACTGTTTTGTGCAGTGGTATGGGCTATTTTCATAAACAAAGGAACTAAAATTTGAAACAAAAGCCATCGCAAAGTGACAGACTGAGATATTTTGCCCCATAAATATCAAAAGGAAACACTTTTAATTTAAAGCCCTGAAATTCTTGGCTTGGTAAATACTAAATGGATGATTCACATTTTCTTAAGTTTTTCTTTAATCTACTTTTTAACTGAAGTAAGTTAGTATATCTGACATGAATTAAAAAGATTTGTCAATGCTTTTTTGGTAGGATTTTTCTCTCCCTTCAGATTTACCTCTGTGTAGGCTGAAGAACTTAGAAACATGCTAAACTTTCAAGAAGCTCATGTGCAATGTTTGATTTTAAATTTATCATACTGAAAAGGCACTTAAACCACAGCTCTGGGTACAATTTTTAGTTCCAATATTCTCTTATCAGATTTCATAGTGCTATTCTTTGGCATTTATTTTTTCTTTTTGTCTTATTCTGTGTTGAGGACATGATATTAGAGATTGACAAATATTTGTATGCAGGAGGAAAACTGTTCTATTTTTTGTTTTCTTATATTTTTTACTTCAGCAGGAGGATATGCTAGAGGATATGATAGAGGTTGTGGCACCTGCATCCTTGGAGACATACAAAAGTTGTATGAACAAGTTCCTGGGCATCTAGGCCTAGATAGTCCTGCTTGAGCAGGGTGGTTGGAAAAGATGACATATGGAGGTCCTTATCAAATTCAAACATTCTGTGACATCTAATACCACACAAGAACCCCAAAATGTGACTTGTGTAAGAGTGAAGAGAACTACTAGAACAAATTTAGCAGGCTCCTTCCCTCTTCTTCGGAGCTGAGCAGACTCCTTACTATGACTTTAAGAACTATAAAGATTCATGGAGAAATATTAGTATAGGAAGGCCTGGGGGGGGAAGTGGGTTTTTATGCAGCTGTATAAGACAGTTGGAAAGGATAAAAATAAACAAGTGAAAAAAGCAAAATGGGAAGAGAGGTTGCATCAAGGAGGGAAAGCACAGTTTTTGGCTTCTTTTTTAATTAAAACTGTAGCTTTGTTATTTGTTTCTTGTGTGGCTTTTTGTTCTCACTTTGCACTTTCTAACAAATAAAACCAACAGTGAACAAACAGCAAACATTTGAGAACCTTGTATCAGGCTTTGATGTTTGAAAATACAAATGATGTATTTTGGTCCCAGCTTAAACCTGTTTTTCCAAACAAGGTTACTTTTCTATATTCCATATTTGGAGGAGAAGAAACCAGGTTGGACTTGAAATGTAGTTTTAATCTCGATTGTGTAGAAACTCCACGACTCATATAGGCTATAAAGAACATCTTTCTGACACACAACAGTAAAAATAATAGAAGTCACAAGTTTCTCTGTCAAATATTGAGATCTGAGAAGAGTTTTGCTCAAAAGAACTAGCTTTCCATTCCAGCTTTCCTCACTGAATGCCTAAGGTGATGTGCAGTGGTGTTTTGGAAGTGGGGGAGTGTGCTGCTGAGCGGGAGGCAGGAGTGAAGCAATTCAGGCTCAAGAAGAAGAAGGGGTAGGGAAGTATTTAGATTTGGTCATGTCGTCTTTTTCTCCTAGAAGAAGAATTAAACTACTACTACTAATCTACTACTCCTAGAAGTAGATTAAATGATTGTTTTCCTTCCCAAGTTGAATCTGGTTTTTTGCCCATTGTCATAATTGGGAACTGAAAACCTCCCTACCCTTGTCTCGATTAATGAGCCTTTGGGTAAATTTTCTCCCATGGTGGGGCTGAGTGAGCAGATGACTGGTTGATTCTGGTTGGGCCTAAACCGTGACAGGTGAAGACTGAATTTCTATACAGTCATGCAGAGTGCAGATGTCTTCCTGCATCACTGTCTTCTCTTTCCAGTTGCTTTTGCCCTAGCAAACAGGATTAGAATAGAGATAGGATGTTAAAGATTTTGGAGCACTAAATTTACAGGCAAGATTGTTAAGATTTTTTTTTTTTTAACTTGCTACTCTCCTTACACTGGTTCTCAAAAGTCAAAAGAGGCCATGCACAACATGCCTTATTCTACAGTTGTACAGACTTCTTGCAGAAGCTATTGTGATAGATAAGAGTAATAAAGGTATGGAAAAGGTCCAACTAACCACACTTAATAAATAAACATATTACTTCTCAGCTACATATGCTAAATAAATGTTGTGCTGCCTGGTTTCTGGGTTCTACTAAAAAGCTCACAAGCTCAAAGTAGGACCACATGTGCCCTGTGCCTTAATGCTACTTTTGTTTTCATGTCTATGGGATAGGGCAAAAATGCAATGTTACCTGTGCAGAATCATTAAAAATATCTTGGTCAGAAAAATGCCACTAGGCAGACAATACCACAAGGCCTGCATTCAGAGTATCTTGTGAGCTTGTGTTGATACAGGAATAATGACAGTGACTCTACGTACTATTTAAGATAGAATATCAAGGCACCTCTCACAAAACCTTTCATATTTTAAGTAAAGAATAAAAAATGGTTCACATAAAATTAAGCATATAGAACAAATGAAATTAAAATTTCAATTTTTAGACAACAAACTGCACACTGGCTTTTAACCTAGGCTTTCATGTGATAGGCTTCTTGAAGGAGCATTTTGTTAAATGCACACTTTTTGAAACAGGTGCAGGAAATCACAAATTTTCACTGGAAAGTGTAAAATGCTGAGCAACCTCTATCCAGAGAGGCTGTTTTCATTTGATTTTAGGAATCTAAATAAAGTTTTGAATTTGGATGTCCATAAACTATTGAACAAAGGGCTTAAATGGATCTTAGCTGTGTAAGAGATCTATGTAGAAAAGTGAATTTCTGTTCTTCCAAAAAAAGAGAAAATACAGAGAAAAATAAAACTTAGAACTAACACTGCTGATTCAAAAAGTAAATTTAATCGATTACATAACACAAGAAAGCTTTGACTGTTGATGTCATGCAATATACCACCAAATCTGAGATATATAAAGCAATAGCAGAAGTGGTCTGTGTGCTGACAGCAGAGTCACTGCCTCAGAGCTGTGCTCTGTCTCGACAAATATACTCTTGCTTCCTTCTGAGTAAATGAAAACTTCACTGCTACTTTTTGGATTTAACCTAAGGTCGTAGCCACCTGTATTAATTAAAGAGAATGACAAGGATAGTCATACATGACCTTTCTGAAAGGCAATAAAAACAACTTTAAAAACAACCAGATAGTTGTGTACCAGTAAATTACAGCATAACAAGAACCATATGTCAAGGGGAAAATATTCTCCTAGCAATATAGAATGGGAAAGTTGCCTGTTAGGGGATCATTCAACAACAAATGGGGTCTGTATCTTAAAATCAAGAACATATGTGGGAAAGAGTTTGAAATTTTTTTTTTGCTTCACTTAAGATGAGAAAGGGAAATGGAAAAATAAAGAATAGCATAAAGAAGTCACTGAATTCTACAGTTTACATCCACTCACTCACTCCCAATAGTTTCAGATTTCTTTCTTTTTTCCCTTTGCTTCAGACAATGCACTTCCAGGACACTTTGAGTCCTCTGATGTCAAGGAAGTCCTACAGATGCTCACACACAGCTGGTGGGTAAAGCAGTCTCTGGGAACCGACCATGTAGGAAATTAAAGTAACAGCAGCTCAGGTGACAACAGATTTTGATGGGTTATTTGGAGCATTGCATATAACCTAGACGTCTTTTCTTATATTTCTTTTTTATTTTGTTTAGTGTTCAAATATACTTTTTAAAAAAGGAATATCAACCCAAGTTCCATGGGTTTTATCCCTAGTAACTTTCATAGCAGCCTCTCCAATTCGAAGGGAAGAAAACTAGGGTTTTTTTTTGTAACTTTCAGCCCTACAAGCACCCTGATGTTTAAATTCCCAACTGCTTTTTGTCTCACTTGTTCATTATCACAAGTAATAAAGATTCTGTGTGCCATAAAAGTTATTTATTCCTAACATGTCATTTTGTGATTGAAGAGTCATTGATCAAAATTAGTTAAAAATTCTCTTGAAGACAGGTTTGCCAGGGGAAAAATCTAGCCTTCCTTTCCTCAGATCTGGGCTGTGTTGGCAGTTTTAAAAAGGTCTGAGAATTTTTGTCTCTAAAATACAGGCAGCTTTGAATGTAGACAAGGAATAGATCTGTAAATCAAGAAATCATAAGTTTGTCATTTTGCAGAGCTGAACCATGGCCTTAAGCAAAGTATAAAGCTCTGTTGTAGTGTGATGATCCTGTCTTTTGTAATAGCAGTATTCTGCTTTTGTGTAATTTTTTAGTAGTTCTTCATATCTACTAGCAGTTTTAACACCCGTATAAACAGCAGCTTGGAAAATGAAGTAATATGTCCTGTCAAGTTGCTTTCCAGCACAAAACCATTATTATTCTATTTATAACTAATGACAGATACCAGAAATAGAAGCCTGGTTCATTAATTATGCGTATTTTCTTTCTGGCTATGCTCTTGCACATGGGTTACTGTCAGGGTACTCAAGAACTCCTATTGTGCTTGTGATGCTAAATTATATGTTTTCAGGGTTTATGGGTGTTAGACATCTCCTAATTCAAAAGGAAAGCAGATGGTGGGGTGGGAACTGCTGCTTTGCCACATATACCAAGGAACCCCCAACAAGGTAGGCATCACTCACAGAAGAATTTCAGCTTTCCACAGCACCATGTGTTAAAACTGGTCCCAGAGAAGTGTACTAGGAGACATTCAGGAGCAGTACTACGGTTGATTACAGATATTAACTAAGGAAAAAAGTTTATAAATAAAATAAAGAAATAAACCATCAAAATATTCAAAATGAAATGCAGTCCATCTTTGTTAATATTTTCCCATCCGTACATCCTTCCAGACTGACTAACTAATTTTTGGAAAACAATCAGGGAATAAGTTTCTCTACCTCATGGGAGTTTTAGGTCTGGAAAGTCTCAGGTGTTTCAAATAAAACACTAGGAAATGAGCACTCCATGAGCCATCCATGTTGGAAAGGAAAAAATCAGTCTGAACCTTTGTAGCAAGGAAAGAGTTTTGTTCTGTCAAGTCTGCAAAGGTGTCTAACTGCAGTATATTTTAGTAACTACTATTTAAGAACAACAGATAGACAGTAAAGCCAAATGTCTATTCAGTTCCACTATCTCTTCAGCTATTTCTAACCATTGATATTAAAGGAAAACCCTAAGAGCAAGCCAAGCATATAATGTCTCTTCTTTATCTGCTGGCACAGATCCAATGATATGAACTTGAAAATCCCCCTAATACAGAGGTACTATCTCTGTTTTTAATAACATTTTGTGAATCCAAAGGTTGGATGGAAAAAATTAATGATATAATTTAGGTATAAATTGCTTCCCGATAATTTCAATTGGTGGCCGCTCATTTGTGTTATCAAAAACCCTGAATAATGGTTCCTCATTTAACATTTCCTTGCTACTGATAATTTCACATCCCCATAGTCTACCACTGTTTAATAATATCTTTTTTTCATGCAGATGAGCCGTAGTTTATTTAATCTCCCTCAAATGGAAGACATTCATACATTTGATCATTCTTATCACCCCTCTCTGTACCTTTTCTAGTTCCAGTGCATCAGTTCTTCAAGATGCTGCAACCAGAAATGCTTTTGCTCTTCTTTATTTGAGCACACTGTAGATTTATATTGCCACAGCATGTTTGCATCTTTCATAAAATTGTCTGCTCTAACTACTAGAAGTTGGTTTGATAAACAGTTTGGAGCCCCTCAAAGTGTTTTTAGGACATACTTCATCTGTATTACTCTACATCCGTCAGGACCAAACTTCTATTTCATTGGTCAATTTTTGAGTACTGTGAGGTTATTCTGCTGCTCTACATGGTAATATTATCTCTGCACTTAACTTGGTGTCATCAGATTTTGCTACCTGATTCTACACACATATTGCCAGACAACTGTAACAGTGAGATGCAGCATAGGCTTCAACGCAGGTTCCTCTGGGGATCCACCAGCAGTGTCCACCCTCTGTGAATGCTCAGAAAGGAGCTTTCTCCTCCCTTTCTTTCCAGCTTGTAATCAGTTATTAAATCATAGACACTATTTCCTTCTTTTCTTGCAAGTTTGGACTCTTGACTAGATTTTTCACAGGAAGCTGCTGGAAAAATCCCACTGTACATTATCAAGCAGATCACGTTTGTTGAAAGAAATTTTTGGACAGCAGTCTAATTTGTGAGGCCTGACTTCTTGTTGTGAAAACCAAGTTGATTGTTCCCATTATTGCAGATATGCTGAAACACTTTATTGAGCTGGAGCCTGTCTCCTACAAAGGTTTGAAAACTTAAATTTCCTTTAAATATGAAGTCACACTGCCCTTATGACTGTCCCCTGCAAAAGTCTTGACCAGCCATAGGAGCACACATTGCTGAGGTAAGTTCACTTCCACTGGTAATGCAGAAATCAGTCAGGACAGAATTAAACTGTCACAGGAACTTTTCCAGTGCATCTGAAGCACAGGTGAAGTTTTTCCCTGCAGAAAGTAAAGTATTGGATATATATGCCTAATATACACATCTCAATAAGCTAAACTGAGGATTCAAGTTCACTAGCTGTAACCTGTGGAGGAATTTCTCAAGGAATGTGGACACCCAGCATTTGTGGCCAATCCATGTTTTGAGAACTATGAAGCAGACTGAAACTCAGTCCTGAGAGCAGTAAATAACCTGACCTTGAAGAGACTCTGAAAGTGTGATTAGAGCAACTAGTTTGGCAGATGCAGGTGCAGCTTTAGCAAAAACAAGATGCCTAGCCAAAAAGTAGTTAATTGCAAGAATTTGTTATCTAGAAGAGGCGTGCCCCTTGAACCCTATATAACGCTGTGTAACTATTAATAAAATTGAGTGCTGTGTATCAATCATACTGGTTTTAGTCACAGACTCCGTGTTTTCGCGCTCTTCCCGACAAATGGCGCCCGAACAGGGACACGGGGCCTTAAATTGATATTGTTGCCTGGAGCGACGGATGCAGGTGTTGCTTTGAGCGACGGTTTTACCTGAAGTTGGACGTCGGGAAACGCGGACGGGGTTGGCACTACCTGAGAGTCGCGGTAGGAGCTGGAAGTGAGTTGGCCACTCACCCCCGTAAGGTAGGCACTGCTAATTTAAGTGAAAATGCAGAGAGAAGCGGCAGTGCAGTTACTAGGCAGTATACTCTCTAAGAGAGGGATTCCTAGTAACTTGAAACCGATCCGTGAGTTGATTATATGGGCACGGGATCGGGAAATGGTGCCGGATATTCTGTTGCTATTTAGCCCAACCGAATGGAGACAGGTGGGCGATAAACTGTGGGACGCTGCTATTGTTGGAGGGAAAGACGGTGCAAAGGCTGCTAAAGACCTAGGTGCTACTTGGAAAGCGATAACGAACACTCTCCAAGAGATGCCAGATGTGCAGCAGGCTGCACTGGCTACTTTTCAAGCCTTAGTGACTGTTCCCGTAACTGCGTCATCGGAAAAACCTGCACCGCCAGGCGCGGAAAATGGTCAATCGTGTCTAAGGAAGTTTTTCTTTGGCTCTTCTAAAATGATGCCAGTTAACGGCGTGACTGCGTCTGTAGCTAAAACACTAGCAGACGTTAAAATGGACAATGGGGAAATACCAGCACCTGAGGGGGCTATACTGATTCAAGCTCAGCTGACTGTGCCATTCGACCCTGGGGTTCACCTGAAAAGTAAAAATTGGGCTGAGAAGCAAAGCCAAAAGTGACTGAAAACACCACTACCACCAGAGTTGCTGGAGGACCCAGAGGGAGACAAACTGGAGAACACGGCGTAAACCATCAATCTGACCTCCGCTTCCCCTGTCAACACCGACAATGCCTGCTCAACTAAGGGAACTGCTGAAAGAACTGGAGACCAAGGATGAGTATACCTCCTAGTTTTTGCTCCAGGGAACATCCTGAACAACCCAGGGGCATTAATCCATTTTTTACCTCCTGATCTGTTCCCTGTTCCTGCTCCTACTTCCCTTAACCCTTTAACACCCACTGCTCCTCCTCTTCCAGATCCAACATGGGGAGGGGAGGGGGGTGGGGGGGTGGTAGGGGGGGTGGGAGTGTGGATCCCGTAACTAGATGGAAGGGAATGATTCCAAATGCTATAGTTGAAGGAGTAAGACAAAAATACAGTCATGAGAATGAACGTGCCTTTTTGGAGGCTGTGAGTTGCTGTTCGGAGAGTGAGAGCTGTGCCAGGCACAGATCACTCCCACTCCCCCACTCCTGCCTCCGCGGCCGTTTCTTGCCCCCCCTCATGCAAGGGCATAGCTCAGATACGGCCGGTGAGCTTCACCAGCGTATCTGTTACAGCTGTCTGCTGTCTCTACCCCCACAGACACTGCTGCTGGTCAGAAAGTGGAGAAAAAAAAAAAAAGGGGGGGGGTGGGGGGGGCGGGAAAAGCATTAATAAGTAAACAACATTTTCATTCAAAATGCTCAATAGAACAATTTGGCTGAGGATGTAATGAAAAATTCGAAATTTGGGCTAGAGCTCAGAGTGGAGAAATGGATAAACGTGTATGTAAACATCTGACTTGTTGCTTTGCTGTAATGGGTATTCCTCAGAACATTAAAACAGATAATGGTCCGGCTTATGTTAGCTACGGGGTAAGGACCTTCATGAAAACCTGGGGTGTGAATCATTCCACAGGTATAGCGCACTCTCCTACGGGACAAGCTATTGTAGAGAGGGCTCATCAAACATTAAAAAGTTATTTAGAAAAGCATAAGAATGTCCTTGATGTTCAAGAGCGTCTTTCTAAGGTTCTGTTTGTTTTAAACCATTTGTCTGTCACAGGAGACCAAGAGGAACCCCCGATTGTTATACATCATAAGGAAATACATACTGAGCAAAAAGCAAAGCCTCAAATGATCGTAAATTATCGCGATCCTTGTACTGGTTGTTGGCTAGGACCTGTACCTGTGTTGTTTAACGGGCGAGGCTACTTTTGTGTTTCCACAGATAAAGGACCGGTGTGGGTTCCTAGTCGCTTTGTGAAGCCCGCACTGAACCTCAGAAGCCAGCAGGCAGAAGACACTGATAATACTGACCTGCCTCACCTGCCTATTGGCAGCACCACTGGCGATTGATCCCAAGCAGAATATGTGGGTTACCTGGGTGGATCTGTTGCAATGGCTTCTGCCACTGGTTCCTTTATAACATGTTTATTAGGGTTACCATATTTAGATGTGAATAGTTTCAGTACATACAGTGTAGGCTCATGTATCAAGGTTGATCAAATAGCAGAGTGTGCAATAAAGTTAATGCAAGGCTTGAATGCTAGTTTGTCATGGGATCCTCGGGAGCTCAAGTCATTGGGATCACCATCAGTGGGCAATAAATTGGACATAAATCTGCTTAGACTTTGGTGAGACTATAGTGGGGGGCTGGACATACTCAATGGGCCTGGAGGGTTAGCAGGCACTCAGTCCACTCCGTAGCCGGCACGGAATTGGACTGTGACTGATGTGTCCATGGCCTTGTCCTATGGTCCTACCAAACTAAATGAAACAAAATGAAACAAATGAAAAGATGAAAAGGGATCCCTGAGACTTCACACCTGTGATGACAATGCTGAGCTCTTGAGTGAACCTGCTAGATTTGCTTTAGCAGTTTTAAGTGCCTGAATAAATTTTAAGTGCCTGCAATTTTAACTGCTGGAAACGCTTTAAGAGAGTTTATGAAATTAACCTGCTGGTCAGAAAAACAAGTGAATGTTACCACACAGGTTTTGGAGGAATCGTTGATGGATCAAAATAGCTTTTACCATGCTTTTTTGCAAAGTAGAGCTGTTCTTGATTTTCTATTGTTGGCTCAGGGACATGGCTGGGAGGATGTCTTTGTTCTCATGTCTTCACAGGACCTCAACAAAATATCAACGAGGCATGGATTGTCCAAAAGAAAAAGGGGGAATTGTGGAGGAATTTCTCAAGGAATGTGGACACCCAGCATTTGTGGCCAATCCATGTTTTGAGAACTATGAAGCAGACTGAAACTCAGTCCTGAGAGCAGTAAATAACCTGACCTTGAAGAGACTCTGAAAGTGTGATTAGAGCAACTAGTTTGGCAGATGCAGGTGCAGCTTTAGCAAAAACAAGATGCCTAGCCAAAAAGTAGTTAATTGCAAGAATTTGTTATCTAGAAGAGGCGTGCCCCTTGAACCCTATATAACGCTGTGTAACTATTAATAAAATTGAGTGCTGTGTATCAATCATACTGGTTTTAGTCACAGACTCCGTGTTTTTGCGCTCTTCCCGACAGTAACCAATTACTGTGTTTCGAATTTTCACCACTATTTTTCTAAACAGTGTTAATTTGCTGTCTAATGAGTCTGTAAGATTTCTTGCAGATGATGTTGATGATATGAGGTGCAGTGCTTTTATTTCCTTCCTACCTGAAAGTTTTGCCATTGTGCTGTCAGTATCAAATGTAGTAAGGATCAGAGAGAAGTGAAGAGTTATCATCTGCAGAGAATTTGCCCTCTGACAATACTTGGTTGCCTTATAATCATTCCTTGGATATGTTCAGTAGTGCAACACTGAACTGGGTGATAACTTTTTACATTAAGTATTGGAAAAAAATATTATTTATAATAATAATCTGCATCTGAGAGAGCAGCTTGGCTAGCTGAGGCTGTCCTTCCAAATGATGCTCACTTCTGCACTATTATTGTTTTTATTGTGTACCTGAAGGAGTTTCTGCAGACCATGGCAGAGACGTGTAAGTTCAAGACAGCAGGGCCACAGGTAGTATCTGGTTATTAATCTAGAAATCATCATTTGTCTGTGTTTCTAAAGTTAAAATTTCTTTGAAGCAGCAGTTCACAAGTAATCTTGTGCTTTTTTGTTTTGGTTTTTTGATAGAAGGAAGGAATTAATTTTCATCCAGCAGCTGAAATTTCTTGCCTTTACAGTCCCTCCCATCAAAGAGATGTAGACCAGAATCTTCTAGGTTATTTCAAATTTTCTAAATTTTTTTCCTTCTTTGTACTAGAAAATCTTTACAGGTGCATCAGTTTTAGAAAAAAGTCTGATTATGTGTTGCATTTTTAGTGACACATTCACATAAAATAGCTCTGTATCATGCATGGCTGTAAGGCAGTGGCCATCAAGGACCTGTCTGTATCGTTTAACTGCTCTCATATCCTGTCTCTGTTGATATCTTTGATGAATCTTTGCTAACTTTGTATCAGAGAAAATATTGACTTTATAATGTAAAAACAAGTATGCAAACATACTGTGGGCTTCTTTTTACCGTGCTATGAGGATTACAATTTATAACTGTATGACAAATGCAGTTATTCCACCTGCCTCAAATCCTCTCTTCAGCTACAAATGGATTAAATATTCTTTTCCAGCCCAAATAAGATCTCACTTTTTTTTGCTATATGCAATGACAGAGGACAGAAATAGTTGCAGAGAATTAAGTAATTTTATTATCTGTTCTTGGCAAGATTTAGTTGGCATAAAACAATGTTGATATTTCTAATAATTACTCCTATGCTGCTAACATCTAAACACGGCAAATGAGATCCTTAGCCATTGTTCAGATTCTATAGAGCCAAATGAGAAAACTCAGTGTCCAAAGAATTTACAATTAAAACAAAACAATAAAAGCCAAAGACAGGTGAAATAAGCATGGTTGAAGAAATATATGCCAACCTTACTGATGCTTTTTACTATATAAATACATATTTATATATAGAAAGGTGTATTTCAGGGTTTTTTCTAGTTTACTAAAAGGACAGCATAAAATTATATATTACTACCATTTTAGTTTGGTTGTTCAGTTTGATACCTTTCCTCCTCCCCACATCAAAACTACCAAAAAACCTGAAGTAATCACCTTGTTTCTTGGATAAAGAGTAAGGATGCATTGGAATCAGAACTACCCTGGACAAGAGAAGGTTTAGGGAAGACTTAAGATTAGTCTGCTGAGAAGAGGAGGTAGGTCCTACCTTATCCTCCCTAGGGTTTATGGAGGCACAGTGAACAACAGGACTCCTAAACTGAACCAAGAGAAACTGCCATTAGAAAGTCTCATCTGAATTATCCTATGAAAAGCTATATATGAGATTTGGAAGTTGAAGTTGCACAGATTTGCCATCAGACATGTTCTCATGATCCAAACTTTTAGAAGTATTTCAATTATATTTTCTTCTGTATGGTCAAGAATCCATCTTGAAGATACTAAAACAAAACAAAACAAAACAAATCAAAACAAAAAACCCAAAACACAAGCAAACCTCAACCAAACAAACCAGATACTGACATCCTATTCTCAGAACTGTCCTAGATATTTAAGGGCCAAACTATAATTTTCAAATATTTAGCCTAGTGCAATGACAAATGCTTCTAGTTGTACATTAAAGGTTCTTTTTTATTCATGTCACAGGGACCATAGCAGAAAAGTATTCAGAAATAAATACATACCAGTTACTGCTGCTGCAAATGCCTTCTGTTTTTTAAACTGACATTGAAATTATTTCAAATTGATAAACTGAACATGAGAGTGAAGAGGTGGCTATTTGTTTTAAGCAGATGTCTTCTGTGAAAATATACCCCACTTCTGTTCTGTCTAATACCAACTTACTTAGCAAGTCTTTCAACTTTCTGAATGACAAAGAACATCATTATGTGTTGATACAAAGAACATACTTGGCCTTCTTCTCTTACATTATTTCTCACACAAATTATTAGCCCCCAAATTTATTTTTATTTAATTTAAAGAATAGCTTGAAGCTTTGATAGCTTGCTTAAAGAAGAACTGCCCTTACTTCTTGGCAAGTGGTAAGAAAAGCTTGACATAAGTAGTAACTACTTATAATGAACCCGTCCCAAATTTACTGATGTAGATCGTTCATGGTTGTAGCTTTGGCACAAACTCCATCCAGCAAAACCAGCTGACTGTTTTTGCCTTCTCTCTCTATGCCCTGAGTCATTTATAAGCCATTTAAAAAGGAAGTTGTAAGGAAAACACACCAACCATGAAATGAAGCAGCTCATATCTTCAGAAAATATCACAATCAGTCTACTGAAGTCACTGGGTTTACCTGATTTAGATCCTAAAAATCAATTAGGAATAACACCTGTTATTTTGTAAATTCATTAAAATTTCATCATACCAAACCATCAGTGAGGTTGTCACTGGCAGACAGCTGGTGCATATACACATGTATATCCCTGCAGACTTTGGGGCCAAAGTACAGAAACTACAGGTAAAAAGATAGGAACGATCAACCCATCTCTCAGATCCACATGATGCTCTCTGAAGCATAGATGTGACAAGTGGAGTCAGAGTTAGTCATGAATAAAATGCAGCTTGGCCATTGCCTGAGCAAGAGAGTGAGATTGACAGGCCTCAAGGCTCTGAAATCCCTACAAAATTAATTCCATTTTCAGAAGCATTCACTGAGCAGGGTTGCTCCAACCAGAGGTGCCATAATTTGACAAGAATTCAGACTTTCAGATCCTTTCTGATTCAGATCAACAAACTTGAGACAATCTCAGTCCTCTGTCTGGTCTGCTCTGAAGTTTCTTTTCATGGACATAGAGTCCCAAAACCTTGTACGTGTTTCTCTGGTACACCTCATGATTCTGCAAGCATTTAAGACTGAAAATGTTAACTTAGTCTCACTTAAGCAGCAGGAGCTCCTTGCACATGGAGGAGACTCAAGACTTTTGGTTTTTTGAGAGGCTTTAACCTTTTGGAAGCTATCAGTAAAGCTGAGAGGTAAATGAATGACTGTGTGACAAAAAAAAATTGAGGAAGTAGTATATCCTCTTCTGTACAGTCTGGACATAGCTAAATACTATGCTAAAGACACACAATCTGAAAGTCCAAAACTAGCGCCTGTCTCTGATCAGACCCTTTTACAGGTTCTTCAGCTCAGTGTAGAAGTAACCAAGTGAAACTTGGGGGATAAAGTTTTAAAAGTCTGCAGACGTATCCAAATATTTTGGTTTGCTTAAAACTGTGGCTACAAATCCCAAGACCACTGACATTCATAAAATTTTCTTTTGAGTCAAGTAAAAGTTCTATCCCTCATTCTTCCTTCATCTCATGTTACATTTTCCTCTACATATAATTATCATTCTAGGAGCACTCTAGTACCTACTACTGACTATAGACCCTTGGCTTTGCCTGGGTATTCTTGCCCATATTGGTGAATGATTAATAGACTTTCCTTTCTCTTTTGCAAAACAAAAAAATCTGGCTGAGGTTTATGGAAGCAGAACTGCTGCTCTTTCATCACATTTGTAGAGGAAAGCACTTCTAAAGGCCCACTTCTAGAGGTGGAAATCTGCTGACTTCATGCCCCACCACACAGGGCTGTTGCTGCAATATCTCCACTGCCACAGCTTGGTGACATCTCTCATGCAGCTGAGCACCACCCTGAGATAGCAGCAGACCCAGCTAGATGACAGCAGAAGAGTTAGACATAAGTTAGGGAACATGAAGTCCAGAAAATCAAAGGCTACAGTTCTGGGGTGGTTGTTTGTATTTTTGTTTGTTTTTTTTTATTTGTTTGTTTTTAAGCTAAGATTTTGCTAGTTTTATAGCATGACAAGCTGCAGGCTTAATCAGATGGTTACTCTTTGTGTCCCTATCTACTAGCACAAATCCTGAAAAGGCAACAAGATTTGTACAAAATTTAACTAAATAGCAGTGAGATGGATTATTTTTCTGCTGATGTCTGTTCTCGTTCACAATTGTGAATTGTAAGTTTAAGGTCAGGAATGATTTTATGACAGCTTCACTTTTGCAAACTTCCTTTTCAGAGCAGAAGATGGTCTGCATGGGCAGCTTGGGTGAAAAAAACTGCAAGAGGGGAGATCTAAATGTTATCCTGTGAAGAACAGCTTCTCTTTCCAAGTGTAAGAACTTCTCAATTCTGACACAGTGCATTTTAAGACTACATGTAATTTTCCGGTCCATGGTATGAGGGCATTTTATTTCTTTCTCTCCTCCTCTCAACAATGATCACACCAAGGATGTATATCCATAGAATTAATTTACTGCCTACGCTGGAAAAGTTACAGAGAAGCCTAAGTGGTATATCTGGGTGTCCTAAATTTAGGGTGACAACAAAAAAAAAGAGCAGTGTTTTAAAGAACAAGTGCACTTTGAGCAGTACCCCTGTTTAAACAGCCAGAAAACATTATCCACATTTTATTGCTGTACATATCAAAACTTTCTGGTTTTGCTTAATTGTTCAGTCACCTTGGACAATCTCTTTTCCATGTTAGAAAAAGACAGAGGTTCCTGTCTGCCAATATCAATGGCTAGGCAGAAGCAGACAGAATGATTTGTGTGAAAGTTCTCATCACATCTAACTTTCTGGTGTCTAAATTAGTCCATTTCCTACAACCAGATGCTTCCTCGTATGCACACAAGCATTCATTTTTTTTTTTGTTTTTTTTTTTTTTTTTCCTTCACCCTATTATCTTGAAAAGTAATTTTCTTCATAGAAAACCCATTCCCAGATGTGGGAGAAGACTGAAACCACCCTTAGCTCAAAAAACAAGATGATGCTTCTGGAGAAAGCTTGAGGAAACCATTAAAACCAAGATCATTAGCCTACTCACACACACACAGAAGTCTTTAGGAGCAAAAAATATTCTCTTTTGAAAAGTTTATGGCCATTTTTCATTTAGCCAAGATTTTTTTGTAATCTATACCTACAGACTTTCTCTGGGAATATTATTAAGAAACTGAGTCAAATGAATATGGATATATTTCCTCCTGCTACTCACTTTCAATAACCATTTGAAGAGTCTTAAAATTTTAATGAGTTAACACTTTTCAAAAGGCATGAAAAAAAAAACAACAATAAAAACAACTTTATACTGAATATTTGATTGAAAGATAAAGCAAATGTTTCAGGATAAAGGCTGTTCCAAAGACCTAACCACCTCTAATCAATTAGTTTTCTTAAGTCTCATGCTATTAGCACTTAGAACAAATGTTATAACTTACTGTTTTTTTAGTAAAGGAGATGGAATTCTTGTTTAGTTACACTTTCACTAAGAAGCAGGAGAACTTCCATAACTGGAGAGGAAATGGGCTTTCAGGAAAACTAAGATATGAATGCACTTCTGAGTATGTAATGACACACTTTTTCTCCATCACTCTTCATAGCAGCTGGATTAACTTCAGTGTTGCTCCTTCAACAATTTCATGTGTTAAAAAAGTAAAATGTAGTTGATTAACAAATGGCAGTTCTGAATGCATTTTGGGCTCTGTAGAGACCCTATAGACTGTATAGTTACAGTTTTACCTTTTGGCTTCTTGGGTGCAAAGACTTAAGTGACTTTTTTTTTTTTTTTTTTTTTTTTTGTATCTAAAGACAATGGCTCTGAAACTGTCATTTAAATTTATGCATAAATACTTTAGTGTTTCTATCATCATTGTGGTCCTGAGATCTGAGTTGCTCAAGCTTCCAGTTAGAAGGTCCTGTCTCCATACTTTAAAAAGCCTGGGGATTTGTGAACGATTTTGGTACTAATTGTACCCTTAATATCTCACCTTTAAAGCAGGAATAACATTTTCTATCTTCTCTATATGCTGCAGTCTGCTTGGACTACGGATGCTCTGGTATTGGTGGGCAGTGAGGCCCAGTGCTCATGGACTGTCTTCTGTCTCTTCTACCATTGCTGGTACTAAAAAAAGCTATGAATAATAATAATTACAATAACATATCACTGCTGTGCAGAAAGTGCAGACAGGTTGGGTTTCCTTGCGCTGCTGCTAATAGAAAAATATTTAGACAGATTTGTTTTAGATATATGGACTTAAATTTCTCAGTCCAAACAAAGTTTGGACTTGTAGGGGAAGAACATGATGTACTGGCCTGCTTTGGAAGCGAGCAGAAAACAAGCTGTCTCTGGCTGTGCTGCTACAAGGCATATTTATTATTTATTCTTCTTCTCTGCCTGGTTTACTTTTCAACACCAATTAAAGGCTTACTCCTGTCTCTGAGTCCAAAATACTTTGGGCTTCAGCCATCCTGGGTATCTTTTGTGTTTTGTCTGCTTCTTTGTTCTGCCAAGAGGACCATCAGCCTAGCCCGCTCATTGCAAATACTGAATCAAAACATCATCAAGTCATTTTTTTCCCAAATGTTTCCCTTTTCTGCAAATGGGAACAAAGGAAACCAGCATTATAAAAAGGGAAACCTTTTAGTCTAATAAAATAGCCCCTCTATATATTAAGCTAAAATGAAGTTAAGATAGTGGTTTTTTCATTCTCTAATTCACTGGGTTGCTCCAACATTTTATTTTTTTTTTAACACACTGTTCTGTAATTTCATTTTAGGAGCTGGAAAGCTGTGACTGATTTGTTTTTCCTAGCCACTGTTAATCCTGCCTGGTACTGATGGTTTTTATAATTATTTCGTTATTAATCTGGCCTGTGAAGTAATCTTTTCTCTAGAAAACAAGATTGCCAGTTAAATACAGTTGCAAAGGAAGACCTGCACAGGATACTTGAATGGCCCATGAAAAATGTTCATGTCTCTCCAAGTCATAGCTAAATGAGTCAGAAACCATCAGTTCATCAGAGTCAGCTTTAATCCAGTCCTACTTAATCCATGAGGGTCCCACTGCACAGACATCACCTGGAGTGCAGAGTGGTGGGCTTTGTCCAGCATGCTGAGTGAAAAATTAGAAAGAACCTAAATTTCCTCATTCTGACACACCTCTTTTTCCATGCAGGAAAAAGACTGCAGAGATTTTTTTTTTTGCAGAGCTCTCCAGACCTGTTCTCTCATGCCCACACCAAACAGGAACACTTGTAAGAATTTACAGTATTTCTGAACACAGAGGGGCCCATCTGGGAATGAGCAACCACCAAGGTCTATTGGCATTTTCAGTGCTTGTCCTCCTGCAATTTGTAAAAACTTATAGGCCTGAGAGAAAGACGTTCAAAACTCTGTTTTACAAATCATTTTCTCTTTGACTGTAGCAAGTGGGCACTTACTGCCATGGGGAAGCACCTGTGTTGGTCCTAGTGCACCACATTGCTGTGCAAGCCCTGAACACTGCCTGGCTCCTTGCTCCTACATGTCATACTCAGAAGGAAGTCTTGCTGATCTCTGTCAAAAAGGCTGCTGAGGCAAGAAAAAGTGAGAGCTTTTCTGTGGATTTGGGACATGGTCCTATCACCTCAGGTGACTTGACCATGGCAGAAATCAAGAGAAAAGAGATACAGGATGGAAGAAGGACCATTAAGAAGTCTATCAACATGTCATGTCACTAAATGTGGGCAGTTTTCCTAACACACATGACCTCAACATTGCTAGGTGTTCTTCTTGAACAAATTACTGCAAGATATTTCTCTACAGAAGTAATAGGAACTATTCACATACTTTGAGACAAATAGAAAGAAAGAAAAGAGGAAAGAGGAAAGAGGAAAGAAAGAGGAAAGAGGAAAGAGGAAAGAAAAAAGGGAAGAGAAGAAAGATAGGGAAGAGGAAAGGGGGGAAGGGGGAAGGGGAGAGAAAGGAAGGGAAGGGAAGAGAAGGAAAGGGAAGAGAAGGGAAGGGAAAGGGGGGAAGGGGAAAGGAGGGGGAAGCGGAGTGAAGGGATGAGAAAAGAGAAGAAAAAAGAGAAGAGGAGAGGAGAGGAGAGGAGAGGAGAGGAGAGGAGAGGAGAGGAGAGGAGAGGAGAGGAGAGGAGAGGAGAGGAGAGGAGAGGAGAGGAGAGGAGAGGAGAGGAGAGGAGAGGAGAGGAGAGGAGAGGAGAGGAGAGGAGAGGAGAGGAGAGGAGAGGAGAGGAGAGGAGAGGAGAGGAGAGGAGAGGAGAGGAGAGGAGAGGAGAGGAGAGGAGAGGAGAGGAGAGGAGAGGAGAGGAGAGGAGAGGAGAGGAGAGGAGAGGAGAGGAGAGGAGAGGAGAGGAGAGGAGAGGAGAGGAGAGGAGAGGAGAGGAGAGGAGAGGAGAGGAGAGGAGAGGAGAGGAGAGGAGAGGAGAGGAGAGGAGAGGAGAGGAGAGGAGAGGAGAGGAGAGGAGAGGAGAGGAGAGGAGAGGAGAGGAGAGGAGAGGAGAGGAGAGGAGAGGAGAGGAGAGGAGAGGAGAGGAGAGGAGAGGAAAGGAAAGGAAAGGAAAGGAAAGGAAAGGAAAGGAAAGGAAAGGAAAGGAAAGGAAAGGAAAGGAAAGGAAAGGAAAGGAAAGGAAAGGAAAGGAAAGGAAAGGAAAGGAAAGGAAAGGAAAGGAAAGGAAAGGAAAGGAAAGGAAAGGAAAGGAAAGGAAAGGAAAGGAAAGGAAGGAAAAGAAAAGAAAAGAAAAGAAAAGAAAAGAAAAGAAAAGAAAAGAAAAGAAAAGAAAAGAAAAGAAAAGAAAAGAAAAGAAAAGAAAAGAAAAGAAAAGAAAAGAAAAGAAAAGAAAAGAAAAGAAAAGAAAAGAAAAGAAAAGAAAGAGCCCTGATCAAGACCAACTGATTATCTTCCAAGGGGGCAAAACTCATCTCACAGGCTAGACTGTAATAGGGAGAGCTCCACAGATGAATTGTCAGAGAGCAAAATCTTGGCACATTCTCCTGCAGAAGAGCAACAGCTCTTGTATTCATTAGAAGTTTACTATTAATTACTAATATTCATCCAGTTCCAGATGCTTCTTCCAGAATTGCTATATGGATTGCTCTCACTGGATCTGCTGGCACAGTGGCCCTTTCTCCTAAGAGGAGTTCCTCACATAGATAATCAAAGCTTCACACTGAGAATGGAACAAGGAAACCTGACAGAGGATTTTATCTCTCTGTCAACCACAGAATGCAAAAAATTGTGTGGGTTTTTTTGTGTCTGTATCTTTTTTTGTTGTTGTTTGTATCTTTGCCTGCAACTGATTACACAAACATTGGCAGCAGGTATCAATTGAAACTGTGCAAGAACTAAAACGGTGCTACATGCAACCCTGGAAATCTACCTGCAGTTTTCTAGGGAAACTATTCTGGATCTGAGATATAGGATCAGTCTTCATTCAGGTTTTCACTTTCCAAGGGCAAGACAGAAATTTGCAAGTTTTATCTGCCCAGCTTGCAAGGCCTCAGCTACTCAGGTCTGCCCACATCCTTCTGTAAGGGAACATGCCCTCTTCTGTAGGGGAAGGCAAAGCAAGTATAGCTGACACAGAGGAAGAGGTACATAGCCCAAAGCTCTAGGCATTTCTTTATTTTTTTTTTAACTTTTAACTTTCAATTTTGTACTGATGCACTGGAAGCCCATCATTATAGAGCATTTCTCTGTGACAGTTTAATTTGGGGATAATGGAGTGGAATTGACTTGGAAAAGCAGCACAGGATATAGGGAATGCAGAAATTTACCAGCTCCTCTGAAGAACAGCAAGACAAGAAAACAAAAAACAGGCAGGGGATACCAATTGTCATGATTATTAAATGAAGATTATTCTTAATTTCCTAGCATCTGTGGAACGAAGGCATGTCAAATGCTACTCAGTTTAAATCCTGCTTTTTGAAAAGACGTGTAGAATGCTTTAGCATGGATTCTTTAAGATATCAGTTTTCTGCCTAGCAGATATGTAGATCCCATTTGTAACCTTTTCTGCATCTTTCCAACTTAGAAAATAATTGAGTATATATGAGATTGGTAAGAGATCAGTGCTATGAAAAAGGCAAAAGGATGCAGTAAAAAGGAAAAGGATCTCTGCAGTTAGAATTCCCTCATGAGCCATTACCTTTTGGTACCTTCCCTGATCTTGGGACATATCTTTATTAATAGGTTCTTCTTAACAAGAGTGACAGCAAGATATATATTTCCAAACTGTCTGCCATGGAAAAAAGTTGCACATTAAGCCCCTCTAGCAAAAGTATGTCCTTTTTTTTTTTTTTTTTTGCATTGTTAGTGCTGAGGATGACAGTTTTTATATAATGAGACTTTGTGTTTCCTTCAGTCAGGTTTAAGGGTCTTGTAGGATGTGAAGACTGTTTGCCATTGGAGATTACAAAGAACCACCTTTTCCTTTCTCACTCTCTCTCAGCCAAAATTTGTGTGACTGTAATAAAGTGCCTGGGGCCTGCCAAAATGCTGAGAATAAAGAGAACCAAGAAAAATGTTCATTGGTGTAGCAAAATTCCAAATAAAATCTGAGACTGGTTAAACAAACATTAAGGCTCTTTAAAAAAAGCAAACCCAAGCCCTGTGATTACCTATATTTGGCTGTAAAAATCTGTAAATTCATCATTCAAAAGACTGAAAAACTTGACTCATTCATACATTTTCAGTAAGGAGACAACTTTTTCCTCTCACACAAAACTGTTAGGGGAAAAATGATGTATAAATCCTCATGACACTTAAAGGATCACTTGAAATAGGGGTGCTGTCAGCACTTGGACTCTGTTTCAGGATCTCTAATTAAACAGGACACCCAGGGGCTCTTGACAGTCTGTTTAATTTGCTGTTCTGCTTGTAGTGAGAGAATAACAGTGTTATGCATGGCTTTTTCTGCACTACTCTCTGGTCTGGGTGTCCACTGGCATAGAGATGCTGTGACAGCTTTAGGAGAGCTAACCCTAATATACCAGCAATCTGGCAGCAGTTCTGTGAAAGCCTGGGCTTTTCCAGCTTGGGCTTATCTACTCTTACAACTAGTGCAGTCATATTGTAGGCACATAAATACGAGGCCAGCCCAAGAAGTCATAAGAGCCATAATTAGATCTCTTTGTTGATATTGCAACAAACCAAATACATCTCTTTCTCTCTGCAAAATCTGATTTCTTTTACTGGTGCATCGACATGAAAAGGATTTGATGTTTTAATAACAGTCTGCTGTCATAGAAGGGGTTTGGTGTTTCACTGGTAGTCTCTCCTCTGCCCTTCTGCTGCAGGGAGTTACTCAGCCAGCATCAGCATGCCTGGCAGTGCTTCCTATTAAAATGCTCCATTCTGTAATTCCCATGACATCCCTGTACAGCACTAGGCTCACACAGAGCAAGTGGAACCCATAAACCAGCAGAGCCACTGGGCACAGGAGAAGAGCAGAGCATGCCACTGGGAAGTTTCCTGGCAGGTTTGTATTTGCCAGTGTCTTAAGATAAATCTCTGTAAAAGCTCTTCAGTGCCAAAGTAAACAAGATAAAAGGTCAAGAAGACCTTTTATTCTACCATTGTCTGCCTTCAAGTTTGCCTCCCCCCACAACCTTGATTAGTCTGTCATTGCCTATCTTTCTCCATATCTTTATTCCACATGACAAAGCCCTTCATAAGTATCCCCACTAAAGGTGTTTGTATGGCTGATCTATGAGCTCTGTATTAGAGATCCCCACACTATTTCCAAGCCATCTGGTGCATTCATACAGAGAATAAAGCTAAGTCCTGAACTTAATTTAACTGGATTAAGTGCAGGGGTTGCTGCACTGCTCTCCTCTGTGGCCTGCTCTTTGTGGTCCTGCCCTTTAGCTCAGCCTTCTCCATTGCTTAGGCTTCATGAACTTTTCAGGGACTCATTTGCCATGTTCATGCCATTTAACATTTCTTCCCCAGCTAAAGCGGGGCCACTGCACCCCTCTCCCATGCAAACCATAGTAAAGGTGAAGGTGCCTGGACACTCCTCTGGGTTGTGGTGGCACAACCACAAAGGTTTCAGAAAATCTTAAATTATTGTCATGGACGAACTAATTCTAATGATTTAATAAGGCCACTTTGTTAGCTGCCATCTAAAAAAGTGATTTAAAACCAAATCCAGCCTTATCTGGGATTCATTGGTGATTGAAGCAAATAATCTTCATTTAAAGCCAAGAATCTAACAGAAGAGTAGGTCAGCATTTGGGCCATAGAAATAGTAACAAAAAGAGACCAGTGACGCAGTTAATGTCATCAGGACAAGGTAAGAATCATCTGTCTGTGAATGAAAATAATCAGGATTTATAATACAGAAGTGAGTCTCTGTGGGATTAGGTTTGGAATATTTAATCAATTATATAGCTGTAAGCTATAATAAAAAATAATAATACTTTGCACTTGCATAGTTCTTTCATCCTTAGATCTCATCTCAAAGCACTTCATAAACATTAATTAAACCTCCCACCCCTGTGAAGTACACTGTTATATTATTATTATTACTATATCAGCTTTCAAAATGGAAAAAAAAAGTTAAGTGACTCACCCAAGGTCACCTCCATCATGCTCAAGAGGGGTCTCAGTTGACAGTAATCTGAGATGCAGTCTCAGAGCTGAAAGAAAGGATGGGGTAATCTGTGGAGAACAAAGTGATATTGCTACTTCCTTCTGATATTCAGCTGCACCAGAGATGGAGGTGTTGTGTCTTTTCAATGCAGTTGTTGTTAGCTATGTATAGGTAAAAACAATTCTGTAGCAAATAGACCTAATGAAAACTGTTTTCATTCACATATTTGTCTTATGTTTGTACTGTTTCTCTGGTCCAAGTTTTTCTTAAGACTGACAAAATTATATTGTGATGTAGATTCATTAATGCTTAATTTGTGCTGAGAACACTGTTCAACCTTCCTCTCAGCTAGGGATATTTATTTGGGTCCTTTTTCATTCACTTTTTTGTTGTTGTTGTTGTTGTTTGGGTTTTTTTGTTTTTGTTTTTTTCTTCCTGGAACCTACAGAGACTGGATATATGAGAGGCTTTTCCCATCTTGTAAAATTTACTCTGGCCAATGTACTCAAATATCACTAGGAAGGAGCAGACTCATAATGCAACCAAAGGCATGGTTTCCTATGCCCCTTTCACTTTTGTGCATAACAGCTGAAGACTAGAGGGCAGTACAAAGCTTACATGTCAGGAAAATTGTCAGTTCTTTTCTCAAGTGGACTTGCAGGCACTAAGGCTATACAGAAAACTTTTTTAACAAATACATGCACTCCCTAAATCCCTGCTTTCAGGACAGCCCAGTCCATTACAACCATTAAGTAGTTCTTTGCTCGAGAGAAGCTAAAACATCAAAGGGACACAGTTTACAAGAGAATCCAGTGGCAGAGCAGAAAACAACACTGTGAGAAAAGACTAAAAGTTAAGGAATCAGCTCCCATTTAGGGATTGAAAGAGATCAATAGTAACTTTTTACTAATTCTCTCCCTCAGCTTATTTTGTTCTTTTTTACTCTGGCTGTAAGCACTGAGGTGGAGGCAGTGACCAACAAGATCCTTGGCAAATCCTACTTATTCTAAAGCATTTGTCTTTCAAAAGATGTATTTAGTGGGGATCTTCTATTGCAGCAGAATTAAAACAAATGAAAATGATACCATGTTGGTAAAGCACATCCTGTTTTATCTGTTCTCTCTGCACACTTAATCCAAAAACAAACAATTCCAGCTTCCCAATTTGGAGATTCGATGCCCTGTGATGTGAGGCTCTTCCTCTGGAAGAGTTCCTCTGTGGGTTTCACCTGCAGGAGATCAGAAAACTTGCAGAACCTCTTGGATTTCTGATTTCCCTGCTGTGCCTTTGAAGGATGGATGAAATAAACATGTTTTCAAAAAGGCAGTAGCTTGCTATGCGGCTATGGCATACACATCAGTATTGGATATGGGTCTACTGACAATTTGCATCTGTCCCTGTCTCTGACTTGTGTCAGACAAATCCACCTGTGTTAGGACTGTACACAAGCAATGACTTCTTGTGACTCTGAGCATTTGGAAATTGAAAAGGCTTGACGTAGGTAAGAATAGTTCTAAATATTCTAAAATTCCTAAAGGGTTCCTGAGGATGCTGGGCACCTGATACACAGCCCAAAGCGACATACAATCTGATGAGAGCAATGCAGGACAAAGATGCCTTCTCACACTACTGCAGGAGAATGGCAGATATGGTAAAAAGAGGGAAAAAACAATGAAATATTCCCCTGGACACTGCATCCAATATAGATTTTGGTCCTGGACTGAATTCAGGCCAGGAACATGTGTGTTTTCCTCCTCATCTCAACTGATAGAGTTCCTTTGCTCATGAATCAATGACAGTGAACCATGACACTTTTTTCTCCTTTGCCCCTCTCTCTTGCAACAGAGGGATTGTAGCAAATAGTGAAGGGAAGAAAAAAAAAAAAAAAGCAAAAAAAAAAAAAAGCACCTTCCTCTTTTGCAGGAGAAATGAAAGGCAAACTCTTCAACTCTTCAAGCAGATTCCTTCTCTTCTGGCCACAGAGCCATTCACTCTCACTTTCCAGTCCAGCTGGATGGTGAAAGATTAAGAATCTCAATTAGTTTCCTTAGTAGTTTTAAAGCTGGTAGTTCACAGTACAAGAAGGGACAAACAATTTCAGTGACTTATAACTACAACAAACTGGTGCTTAAACAAGAGAAAGATTAAATATTTTTGGTAAATGTGGAGAGTACCTTTGTATGTCAAAATTAATTATAGTTGAAAATGTAGCTATTTGCAATTGCAAGAATGATAGATATAAGACACTCCTAATAAATTAAAACCTGTTGGGCATTGAACGTTCTACTTCTGAAAAAAAAGGCAGATAACTTAGCTACAAAGTTTCATCTTTTAAAATCTATTCACAAAGGACACTTTACAATAATTACCGACAGAGTTTTATGATTCCCTGGGTGTAGTAAAAAATAATATACAAGCATGTGTTTTCACAGATGTTTGAAATATAGGATAGAATCCAAGGGGTTTCAGACTAGACATTCTGGAGTCTCTTAGCTGAGACCTCTCTGGTGAGTGTGTATCAGCCACTCAGCATCCTTCACGCCTGTCCCTAGTTCCCTAGTGCCTATAGCAGGCTTACTGCATTTCACTGTTAAGCAAATTCCTGAAATAAAGTATCTGGGATCCAGAAGATTATATAATTTAATTAATAGTCCTCTTACTACCCAACACTGCTTCTGAGCATTTTAAGTGACAATGGCTAAGGCACAAAATGATAAAAAATATTTATTAAAATCTGGAGTGGTTAATTTAAGCAGTTCCATCCTCAAATATTGATATAAATACCACTAAAATGCTCTGTTCAGCCTTAAAATATATATATATATATAACATATAAAGAATAAACCTTTTCTTAACAGTTTTTCTCAGTGTTATGCCTAACAGATTAATAAAATGTACCATTTAAAGAAATCTAACCCCCAAGATATGATAAGTAAGATATATTGTCTTCATTTGCTCTGTTAATGTTCCCTCTCATTTTATCTTGGAAAACAGAAATTCAGCTTGTTTCATTTTCCATGCAAATTTAGACAATTCACATGAGCTTCAACCAGCATGATCCCTGCAAGGAAATACTCAGGGTATGGCTCTACCATAGTTACTTGCAATAGGAAAGGGGATGAAGAGGTAACAAAATAAGTGTTTTTGTGGTTAATCAACACTAGCCAATGAGACCAATTAAGTCAACAGCAACCAGATTTTCCAAAACTTCAGCTCCTCAGCCAAAGGAAGCAGCTGGATTTTCAAGAGGTCTTAGAACTTTTGCTTGACTAGATGTCATCAGAAAATTTAAATACTTTTAAATAATTTTATCAATGACTTATTATTTTACTTATTATTGGACATCTGCTAAATGCCACACTGAATCATAGGTGCTGGTTCAGGAAGGACTAGACTGATCAGACCAGAATTCAGTCGGGGCACCAATGGGACTTCACCAAAGACTATAGTCAGACATGTGTCCATTTGATGACCTTGTCTGTGTAACCAAACAATTTGGTATAACAGGAGCAAAGCAGGTTGCCATAGCCCCTGCTGAGCTCCCTACCTGTCTACTGTTTGAAGTTCAAGATATTTTCTTCAGACTAGATTTAGTTTAAGCCCTGTGACAAAACGTTGCCATAGAAAAAAAATTGAAACTGGCTAATGGACCAAGTCCTGCTTTGGATCCTTCTGACAAAGATCCTTCTGTGGGGAAGGCTGTGTTTGGTGAGCTCTTGAAGTGCAGCTTTTTGATGTAGCTCATTCACATTGTTCAGGCAGTTTTCTTCAAAACTTCTGAAGTATTCCAAGAGGAACACTAATAGACGAGACTGTCATGGATCATCTAAAATGAGGGGAGAGAACTGCTTCTGGAAAAAGCATCTTAAATCTCCCTGAGCTACAAGCAAATCACTCTGGAATGCACCTAAGTGTCCTTCTGTAGTCAGAGAGAATCTTCTAATCAGGTAGCTTGATGCTCCAATTCCCAACCAGTTATACGTCCCTTCTTTATCTCCCTCTGCTAGAAATCTGGGCTGAAATTTTCCAATGAGTTTAAATAAAAAAATGACAGAATCTGCTCAATGGCTGCAGGATATGGAAGCCAATTCTCCTCAGAAATTCCAACTGGGACTGAAGGCATCTTAACAAAAATATTCTTACTCGTCATGTGTTTGCACAATGCCTGCCACACAGAGGACTCCATCTCGCCTTGTATTACACATTTTGTTAAGAATATTTGAAGAAAATTGCTGTAGAAATAGGACTAATTAATCAAAATAATTCTTGCAGAATTCTGAGAAACATTTTTTTTTTACAATATAAGACCTGAAATTAAGTACTGCATTTCTATTCCAAATTCAACTGCTTGGTTTCTTTTTTTTTTGTTAAAAAGTTAACATTTTCAGCTGCTGAGCAATGACTTCCAAGGAATTTTATTTCTATGGCTTACTATCAATTAAAAAATAATAAGAATAATTTATTAGGAATAGAGTCAGTCTGCAGATTGTTATTATTCTATAGTCTTCCTCAGATAGGTAGGGAGGCTGTAAGTTATTAAAGAGTGACTTAGTATTTGGAGGCCTATAGTCTCACTTTTTCTGCAAATAGCAATTTAGACACATATCTAACAATTTATTCCATTATTGTTAATGTTCTTTTTTTTTGTGAAATGCATGTTCACACAAAGAAATTGAAGTAGTTTCAATTTTTTCTACAGGTATTTGAGTATTTTCTAGTATTTTCTACAGGTATTTCTACAGCCAAATTTGAGTATTACTAAAGTATTTATCTGTCATAAAGTGATTGCACACACTGTTCCTAGTGAGTGTGTGAGTTCATGAGTGTGTGAATTCATGAATGTGAGTACATGTATGCACTCATGTTTATATCCATGAGTCTGTTCATTCCTGCTTATGTAAGTACAGATATCAAAGGTATATGCACGTAGTCGTAGTCTCTGGATGGCTATGCTTATGAAAAAATAGTAAATAAGGATTCCTTTAAAGAGTTTTCACATCTCAGTACCATGAGAGAGCTAACTCTAAATGCTAAATCTAAAAAAGTTTTGTAGTATAAGGTAGTGTTATCAAAAAACCCCAACTCATTTAAAAAGAGACATGACTTCTAATTCTTAATACCAAGTTACTTCTTCAAGTTTCACTAATTGTTATAAAAGAGAGTCATATGTTCATATCGTATTTTTATGGAGATTATTTTTATGTCTTTTATATGAAAACAAAACTAATCTGAATTTCCTTAAACATATCTTATTACCTAGGTCTCAGATAAGGCTGATATGAAATTCACAAATTCTGAACCTGTTCTCATGTGCTTAAGATTAGAGTGATAAATTCATCTTTAGTGCAGTTATTGTGGAAAAACCCTCAAAATAACCTCCCTCTTCTTTATCCAGAAAAGGCACTACCTTTGGAATGATTCTCATGGCATTTATAGAATTAATCCATTCTAGTTTCAGTAAGCCTTTGTATATATATTTATACGATCATAACTGCTTTATTCTGGCACCAGCAAATTGCTTGTAGGAATAATTACCTGGCAAACTTTACAGTGGAGCATAATCTTAAATTGTTTACTAGGCTACAATGTGATTTTCATCTACTGGAGACTCAGACACAGTGATACAATCACTTACATGAATGCTATACTGCTATGCTCGAAAAAACACATATTGATCTTACCCATACTCAGCATTCTGCTTCCAAATCTTGCAAGCTCCCAGATAAGCATGAAATTGAAAATAGTGGCTTTAAGGTATTATGGAAAATAAAACTGGAAAAAAAGCTCTCTTAGATGAATTAGGATATTTTCATGACATCCATCAGCAACACCTGAACAAGAGTATAAACTGGTACACAAGCATATTGAGTTGCTTGCCCAGAATCCAGGTGTTAAAAAAAATATTTGAGAGATGATGACTACAAATCCACCCCTGCACACATGTTGTATGACAATCTCTTTCCGCAGTAATACCTTTTGGGAAGAAGGTTATTAGAGGAATTACACTGACTTTGGATACTCAGTTTAGTGGTTCTTGTCATGCTCAGGATTTGCCTTTACATCCACTGAATAAACAGGGAATAGAAAAAATTCCAGAGAGCAAAAATTGGAGGTAAAATAAAAAATAATCATAATCTGGAAAAGCAGATCAACCACTGAATTGTACATTATCTCAGCACTATGCTGGGTTGCAATAAGGGTGCATATTAAACCAAAAATAAATCAAATCAAAGTAAAAAGCTCATACATGTAAAAATACCCTCTTTTATTAGGAAAGGGAATGCCACAGGTTTTATAAGCTGTTGGGTTTTTTTTCAATTCCCTGATGTTATTGGTTGTCTGTGATGTAGAATAGGTAATCCAGTTGCTTTGCTAACTGTCTGTGTCATTCAGATAGTCTTGTGTCATTTATGGGAGGCAACCAAAGTCAAACAGATTTATTTTAATCTTTAGGTAAGCTTTGTTTATGCTTTGTAGCCTTGTTGCAATGCTTCACATATTCTCTCATTTTGAAATAACTTTTCATGTGTTTTGATTTAACAGAATAATTTTATCATTGACATTTGTCAACAACAACGTGACATTATCATGTCATAAAGGAGCACTCAGTCCTGCAAAATTTCATTCATAATACATAGTAGGTTGTTTGATTTGGTTGTTTGTTTTTTTTTAAACAAAACAAAACCAAAAGCAAACTTTTTTATTTTTAAGGTTTTGAACTTTCACAAAGACTGTTTTAGTCTCAGTTCAAAGTAACTTTCAGGGGTCAGCACAACTTGTGAGATGAATCAACTGTATCAAAAATAGAATAAAATTTTAATTAAAGGGAAGGACATCTCATGGGGAAATGTTAGCATAATTATAGTGCACAGCTATTAAAAAAGTAGCTGTACTTTGACATTTAGAAGAATAACTTGCATTTTTAAAAATATAGAAACAATTACATAAATAATAGAAACAGTAGCAAAATGCAACCAAGTTTAGGCATGTCAGAAAGAAAGCTGACACAGGAGATAGAGTCTGAGAAAAGACAGAAAATGAGTGAACCAAAGAATTGCAAAGAAGTTGTTCAGACAGCAGGAATTTGGGAAGGAGCAGCAGTTACAGTGATTTCCATGTGCTGGATAGCTGCAGGGCAAGGAGGAAAGAGAGAGCAATTACACCAAGGAGGCAAGAAATCTGACAAGATGACTGTGAATCCTCGTTTACTGTGAGCATAAGTCTACTTGGTGGTGTGCCCAGGATGGTCCAACCTTTGGTGGCAGCTGTTGGTATGCGAAGTGTCCACAGTGTAGGGACTGGGACAGTCTTGGCAGCTGGAAAGTGGTGTCAGTGGCTGGGCTGATGTGTAGTTCACTCTGCCCAGTGAGCATCACAGGGATGTGTCAGAAATCACTGCACGCTGACTGCAGCCCACAGCCCAAGCCAAGGAGGTCCAAAATTTTTCTTTCTCACTAAGCTCTTACTTAAGCCCAGATCAACTGAGAATGTTTGTTGGGGAAGATCCAAAGCAGGAGTGTGGAGCACATTGCCAGGAAGGACTGAGTTGCCTTGGTAGTGAACTTGGAAAAATTAATTAGTGCAATATTTAATTTTACTGGAAATTAATGTCAAGGAGGTGAGGACTTAATCAACACTCAATAGGTGGTAAAGCATTAAAATCTGACTTTACACAGGTGTCTGCATTACTGACCTTTGAACAAGTGTTATTTGTTTTCCCTTGTCTCTTCTCCATCCCTTGATGAAATATTCAGAATGCAACTGCTGGTCAACAAATTTTTTTGTCTTTTCAAAACGACATCAATTACACCACTCTTTCCTGCTTCTGGAGTACGCTCCTAATTAAATCCCTCCAGGCACTAGATATAGCCAAGACTGAATAATCTGCAGAGAATAAAACATTATATCTTTGGAACAAAAATTTCACATTGTGTGTACGTTCCCAGTATGTTGTGAAGTCTTGAACTGCAACAGATCTGAAATGTTTGTGACCCCCTATAGTTTTGCTGACAGTTAGTGCTTTTAATATACTCAAAAAATATCCCAAATGTAAAAATCTCTGCTCTGTAAAGCCTGACCAGAAATCTCACCAGTGTTCTTAAAGCTGCCTGGTACTTCTCTTTTTGATCTCAGCTGGAAATAACAAGATTTTGTCATTGTGAGGAACCTAGGAGTCAGTGAGTGTGCAGACATGAATATATGTACATGTACATACATACATAAAATCTGGATCTCTTTAAAAATCCTCAATTACATGTAGTACTAGTAGTGAGTAAAAGTTTTAGAAAGGAGTCTGAATTTATACAAATCAATTTAGTAGCTCTTCATTCAAACACATTTTAAACTTGCTTTGTCCTGCTTTTTGCCATGGAGGCATTCATAGGTAATAGCCTCTGAGATAATAAAATCCAGACTATTGTATTAAATTAACTCAAAATTAAAAACCAGAAGGTCCCAGAGTGAATTAAAAAGAGCAAAGTATTAAGAACACTGAAATGAGGGGAAGACAGAGCATGACTAAACAATAAAGAGCAGATAAGTAAAAGAAATAGCAATTTGGTGCCTTCTATGCAAAGCTCACAGAAATCTCTATCTTGTGGTTTAAGGCTAAAATCAATTTATCTGTATTTGGACATGCCTCACAGTGTCAACAGGAGCCAGGAGCATAGGGATGCTAGAGACACGTGCAAAATAATTAACAATAGCCTTGCTTACACAGCCCAGCCAGCCCTGGTTCAGCATGCATTCTGGACATCACAGCAAGCCCTGGGAGAAATCCAAGTCAACAGAGAGAACAAACTGTGTGACACACCTGAGTTTTCTCCGTGAAAAGCTGAATCTTTTTCCTTCTGAACTGTATAATGCCCCCCCCCCCCCAAATTGGAGTGCTGTTGTAAAAATCAAATGTAGTCATACCAAGGTGTCTGTCTGTGGCCAAAGAAGGACTTCTAAATGAGCAAATGCAGTAGTTATATACCAAATAAAATGCATTTGAATAATTACAGCATTGATACCATAGGCTGCATAACCAAGAGGTATGAACTAAGCAACTATGATGATTTCTTTTTATAAGGTCTAGATAAAGGTCTAGATGAACATGTCTAAAGGTCGTTGAAAGTCAAAAGACCATCTGAGCATCTGGTGGGATGTAAACCCTGATTTAATAGGGCACTGTGTACACCTGAATGAAATATGACAAGAACTGGGAAATGCACTTTGATGTATCCAATAATGTTTCAAGTTGGTAGTCAGATTATTTTCCTTGGAGGGCAGGTTGGGGGTATGTTAGTTGCTTTGTGTACCTTAGTAGTCAGTAAGACCAAGTGAACCTCCAACAAGAGATTTGACACATCTTAGGAAAAGCATGTATGATGATAAAACTCTCATTCAGGAAAGTATCTGGGGATAGGCTGTTATCTTATTAACAGCAGTAGGTCTTAAACTCATGTTGAAAGTTAAGTACATGTGTCAGTACTGAAATAAGTATGTTTTCTAGGATTATGGACTCTGATGACTGAGTGACTACTTGTTTAAGTAGGATGTCATCAGGCAGCTTTCTTGGCCCAGTTACACGATAGGAAAATCTTACATTCTATTCTATATGCTACAGAAATTTAACTGGCCACAGTAAAATCACCAGTGTTGATGAAAACAATTAATTGAACAGAATAAATATAAAACACCCCCCAAAAACTCGTGATCTTGGTATGGATTATTTAAAACAGATGTTCTCCCGTGACTTGGTAATGTCTTTTGGCACTCAGTTAAGAGAGCAAATATAGAGGGTCTTTTTCTGTGATGTAAAAATTTGTTTCAAATGAAGTTTCAAATTCTACTCTGATGGGAAACCCCTTTTCTGCTGTTTTTACTGTCTGAAGAGTAGACTCTTATTTTCCAGAAGAGTGATCTGAAATTTGCAGCAGACAAAATCCCAATTAGTGTCTGAAGCTCTATAATTGGTTTGCTGGTACTAGAGGCATCATTCCTGATGTGTTCTGTCATATTTGATTATTTTTTATTTTTATTTTTGACCAATTATTTGAAAATTCTGACATGAACTTTGTAAAAAACATCTTTGCAAGTTTTGAATTAATTTTGAAGAAAATTCTCCAAATGTATCTTACATGGGAGAGAGAGGAGTAGTTGACCCATATATCACAAAAGCACTTCTAAAAAGTGCTTAGCTGCACTAAATTCTTCAAGAACTGTTCTATTAAGATGAAGTTAGGAACCATATGTTCAAGGGGATTATGATTTTAGGATAAAGTGATTCTTCTCTATTTGCAGTGAATTTAAAAATTCATATGCTACTGCCATTAAAGATTGTAATAACAAAAAAAGACCAAAATGCAGGAATAAATACCAGTTGTCTCTGTTACCATGCAATTAATGAATCAGAAATGGAACAGAGCTGTTAACCCCAGTGAGAATATCTGTCCCATTGGTCTGTAAAATATATTTCCTGGAAATGCATGTACTTATTTCATGCTTGGAAAGATACATAAAGGTGCTGTGAGGGGATAAATAACCAAAAAGGTGTTGTGACAGGAAGTCTGCAGATAAATGATTAACCAAGCAAGATATTTGCTTGCACAGCAAAGGGAAGAATACTGGGGCTTTTTTTTGTTTGTTTTATTTTATTTTGTTTTGTTTTGCTCAAGGGTTGTCTTGAGAAGGACAGGGAGTAAAAGGAGCTTATGAAGAGGAAAAATCACTAGCAGGCAAAAAAATGAATATAAGGGTGGTATTCCTGATACTGAACATCTAAAGAGTTTGGGAAGAAGCACTCTTGTTCACAGCTAACTTCAGGGATTCAAAAAGGAAGGAGAAAAAAAGAAAGCAAGCTAACTAGGAAAAAAATAAGTTCCGGTGGCCTTTTACAGTATCTTTCTTTAGAACAAAGGTGTTTAATGATTAATTTTTGAAATTAATTTAGAAAGCATGTATGATATAATCAATTTTGGAACCATAAGCATCCAGCTTTCATTCACTACAGAAAATCACTGCTCAGTCCTGCAAGGCTTGCTGTCATCATCACAAATATGGGTGATATAATTAGTATCTCTTCAAAAAATAAGACACTTGGAAAGGTTAGTGGCTTAATGGCAAAACACACACTATTGTTTTGTCAAGTGCAGAAGCACTCTTGTCACTGTCCTCAAGGGGGCTGGGGGCTTGCAGTATTTGACAACATGTCAAAAACAGTATCATAGAATCCACAAGATAATTTCATTAAAAAGAGTTCTAGACTGTACTTTTAACTACAGACCATGAGAGTCAAAAGGGATCTGGACAGAGACTAAAGCCCATTTCTTCTCTTCAGCACCAATATTACTAATCTGACAGAAAGGAGACTTTTTTATCATACTCTGCCAGTTTCTGAGGGGACCCACAGTCAAGGAACATTACCTTTGCCCTTGTGAAGATCATATAGCTCATTTGATCTATAAAACACTTTACAAGCATAACTTACCCTGTTCAGACTATAGCAAGGAGCTATAGTCACTTCTACATTACCCTCAAAGAAAATTCATGCTACAAGTTTAGTGATGATATCCAGTCCACTCTGAAAATCCATGTTGAAACGGGGACAAGGACCAGAGACCTGATAAGCAACTAAAGCTGCCCCAGTCTGGTGACAAATCAGTTACTTCTAATTTTCACTGCATTGAAAACTGGTGGAAAAACAAAAATTTCAAGTTCCAAACACATTCTGCCATCTCTAGAATCAAACTAACTTGCTCTGGAAATTGGGTTGAGGTACACCAGGCATGATTCAGTCAAAGAAGAAAAGATACTCCAATACATTTGAAAAAAAAAAGGAACAGTTAAAAATGGAAATAAAATTTAATGGTACTGGGGAAAAAAGCTACTGCAAGAAAAGGTTATATTCCAGAGATACTTAAAACTTCTCTAGGATAGTATTCGAATATTCCAGCTTCACCATCTTTGTCCCCTACTTTTCTGAACAATGGTACAACCATATTCTTACAGTTAATCCATTAGAAATCTGTTATACTTGTGGCAATGTGGTTTATTACAGATTTTAGTCTCTTTTAGTCTCTTTACAGCAGATTTTAGTCTCTTTCTGTAGTGGAAGGTTGAAATATATCTGCAGTATATATAGGAAACTTGCTGTCTGATCCAAACAACATAGCTAAGAAGATCATGAGGATGCAGTTACCATCCAGAAACATGGGAACTCCACACAAGAAACATGGGTGCAATTTTACAGGAATGCTTTCCAATTCTAGAATATTAAAAAACAGTGACTCTCATCTATTTAATACACATCTGTCTCACAGTGGAACTTTATGATCCAGAGCAGGTGGTTCAATCAAATTCAGAATGTTACATGGCTGTAAGACACAAACAGAGGTTTTCTCACTTGAAGAGCTCAGTATACACAAAATAGGTCCCATTCATGCAGCCTGGAACAGGGAGTATTTCAGTATTGCTCTGCACCAGAAAAATGTTGCATTTGTTGTATGGCCGCTCTCTCTGTTAGACATAATCCTGCAAGTGAAGCTCTATGTACATCGAAAATATAGAGACTCTTTTTTTTATTATTTTTTTCTTTTTTTTTTTCTTTTCTTTTTTTTTTTTTTTTTCTCTGTCTTTTTTTTTTTTTTTTTCTCTTGTCTATCTTATTCTGTGCTTTTATTTTAAACCCTCAGATATTCTACAACAAGGAGTATGTTCCTGTTCCTACTAAAGCCAGTAGTAGAACATCTGCTTATTTAGCTGCTTTTTTTTTTTTTTTACTTTACATTCTGTACAGATTCTCTCTTTATGCAGCAGACCCTTCTACCAGTCTTGCCTAAATGATTGTGTGATTTCTTTCTCATTATTCTGTTTCTCATGAACTATACTGTGGGACATGTCTGCTGTCATATTACATACTGGTGATTTTACAGTGGGAGTGACTGTTGGGATTCAGTATCAGAAAGGATGTGACAATGAGAATCTAACTATACAATACAGAAAAATTGTTCCCAAGGTAACTGAAGCTGGGCCAAGGAAGAGAGTTTTGAAGGGTACCACTCACATATATGGAATAGCTGTTGTGAATTACCATAGTCCCTTTCTCTTCAGAAAAGCTATGACAATTCATGCCATCTGTAGATGTACCCCTTTATTTATGAAGAAAATATAATACTCATTCTTCAGCACATCTCAAGAAACAAGAGACATACCATATTTAGATAGAAGTGCAATTCAGAAACCTATGTTAAAAGATAAATGTCTGATGCCTTTAAAAATCATGGTTCTAGGGTATTTGAATATAAATCTTTCCCCTAGGATCTTATAAGCAAGTGCAATATACAAATCATTTTGAATTTACTATTCAAAATTTCAAGGACAGGGTAATCTTAACTGTACACATTCCTGGTTTTCCTGAGAAAGGACATAGAAACTTTTAAAACTTGTGTCCAGATTTATTTGCTCTAGTCTTCAGCATTTCTGTTGGTCTTAAAAACTAAAAATTTCATCAAAATGGCTCAGTTCATAACAGCAGTATGTGGACAGTGGTAGATGAGGCTTGCACTAATATAGTGTACCAAACAGGTCTGGCAGGCTTTTTTTCTCCTTCCCTTTTGCTGCTGAATACCCAGTTCAAGTGTGAGGCAGGCACACACATACAGTGAAGTCTGTGGTGTGCTGTGGGATGCAGAGCTCTGAAGCATGAAAAAGTTGATTGGAATGAAAGCTATGATAATCACACTTTCATCTAAACATCCTAGCAGGGTTTCACAGGAGGGATGGCTGTGTGCAGAAGGTCAAGAGTGGCTAATATTAGGACAGACTAAATGACACCTCTTAAACAGCTACTGTTGTGCTTCAGAGAGCAGTGGTCCAGATGTGTCAGCAGTAGCAGGTATGCTAAGCATATATTGGATATCAGGGATTTAGCATGGTAGCAAGTGAAGACAGACCAATATTAGCCAACAGAATCAAATCTTGAAAGCCATACTCAGTTTCAAAAATCTTCAGTTATTCAGGAAAACCATCTAGTAGTACGGATTATAAACTAAATGCTTATTTAAGTCAACAAAATTTGTCCTTTGTAGAAATAGAAATATCATGCTTATGACTTGAAAGACAGACTGAAACTGGTTGAATCCTGGATTAAGTTTATATGACATTTAACATGGGAGTTTTCTAATCACTACAAGCTTTGTTTCAGTTTGCTTCAGATTTCTCAGGACAGTTTGTCTTAATGATTATGTCCACTTGAAACACAAGACAATAAAATGTAGTAAATTTCAGGTCATATATGGGAAGAAATATTATGTGGTAGCAAACTGGCTGATTTTTATTGGCTTGTAAATTGCAAAGCAACCAATCTGTTTTACCAAATATAAAAGAGAAAGAGTGAAAGCAATCCACACTTTTTGTTTGACAGGAACAAAAGGAATGTCATGCCAAAGGATTAGTCTTTTCCAGCAAGTTATAAGCATCTGAAAAGAAGGGTTTTTAATGAATGTGCCTCTTCAACCAGAACAAGCACACCGCAACTGCAAAGCTATCATAATGCAACATGTAGTACCAGTGGGAAATAAACACACATCAAGAAATCTTATTATTGCTATGACTAGGCTACAACATGAGTAATTTTAATGAGTAAAACAGCATCTGCCTCCCTACAGTTACTCTGCTGGCATTCTTGTCATACAGAGTACAGTGGAATCCAAGATTTGTTAAACTTCTTTGAGCCCAGAAGATGTTCAAGGGGAAGATTCACCTGAAATTTCTTCTCTGCTTACAATACAGGACACTTGTGCCATGTCCCTTCAGTTATTCCTGTCAGTGTTCACATGGAGCTACAACATTAACAGTGCCTTTATTTCTCTGCAATACATTCTGGGTTTCGTGTAAAGGGCACTACTTTCTTCCGCTCTTTATTTCCTTAGATTCTCTCAGTGAATTCAGCCCCTCATCCAGCAGTGTCAATACCATCTAAAATTCCCCCCAAAGTCAATGGTTAGGATTGATGCTTCCAATCCTGAAATATTTAAATGTGTCCTCCTGGGTCAGTTCAATAGACTAAACAGTTTCTTGTAGTTTTTCACATGATGGGAACAATTTAGGCAATCCTAAGGACATATAGTTATATCTAGGGATCCTTTGGCTGTATTTTTCAGACAAGAAGCTTTCATAAAATGTCAAACTTGTAACACTTGTAGATACAACCTATCATTTCTTTTTGTTTCACAGCTTATACTTAGCTCACTTTAAAAAGTATTAGGAACATATTGTCAGTTGTAGCAAATTATAATAGTTCAGCTAGAGCCAAAGAAGGTTTTCTGGTTTATGTTCAAAAAAATCTGACTTGGAGAAGAATACAGTAGTTACCTCTCTGGTCTAAGAAAAAAACTCTTTTCCCACATTTCATGAATTAATTTTTATAACTTCTGAAGAGTTTTATCTGGATACAGTGACTAACCTGCTTCCCTAATGATTTTATTCATTGTCTTCTCATTTTAATATTTTTCTTGATTTAATTAAATTTTATGGATATTTTTTTCAACTCCTATGCTTTTCTATTATAAAACTGTCAACTTCTTTAATATTGTATAAAACCTAGAATTTATTCCTCTCTAGGTTGAAATTCAAAGAGCATATGGGAAAACTAAAACTTGTCCCAAAGTTGTTCAAGATCCAGCTCCATAGTTTAGGATATAAGGAATATAATCATCAACATTCCAAATACAGAGTAGATTTATATTTAAAAGTAACCCAGAGATTTTGTGATCACTAAAGTTCAGAATCCTTTGCAGTCTGATTTGTTATTCGCTTCCCCCAAAAAACTTGTCTTTTAGCTTGTGCCCTGAGACAGTCTCTTCCCTCTAGGCTTTAATGCATGCACCAGAGAGTTCAAGTATCCTGCCACATATTTTTTTCAGCTCTCAACGGTTCTTTATTCTTGCTAAAGCCTTCAAAGGTTACTAACTGCCTCCATTTCCTAGCTGTAACCCATTGCTACACTCTTACCACAGTTTTGATTTATCTGTTGGTGAGTTGCTCCTTCTCATAACTTTTATGCACAATACATACATTTAAAAAAAAAAAAAAAAAAAAGGAGGTGAAATATGTTGATAGTTTGGAAATAGCACTCTGGTAACAATGTCAGCTTATGAGAAAAGAAGGGGAAAAATCCCAACACAACAAAATTAATAAAGAATGTAGAATTGTTGGAAAAATATAGTGAAAAGGGATCAGCTTTCCTGTTGCAGAAAATGAGAGTTGAAAAAATAAAACTATTTTCTTAAAGAGGAGGGTCAAGATCGTCTTATTTAAATTATGAGACTTTAACCTTTCTTTCTTAGGTGCACTGAAGTAAAATCAATAGAAAATTAAAATGAGCAGATGTCTTGTACTCAGCACTTGCAAATGGAGCTAGTCATAAGTATCTCTAGAATATCTTTCACCACTTCAACTGCAGGAGAATGTGTGGGACAGGACACTTTTGAAACTGTGTCTGTGATTACAGAGGGTATCGCTGTTCTCAAATCAAAACCAGAGAAAGGTAAATGAGACCAAAGCATCTGTAAAAATGTTAGTTCAGCCTGAAAACCCATACTCTAGAGTGACTTTGACTTGGCTGTTGTAGCAGGGCTCCTGTCTGCTCAGAAAGAAGTTAAGCTAAACAAAGTGACTCAGCTGAGAGATTGTGTAACCTACATAGTTCCAGGTAATAAAAATAGAAAAAAAGGCTGGATTAGTGCATTTCATACACTGTGTAAGTATTCCCATGCGCTTTGTAAAGCAAAGAGTTTGATGCTTGAATAATCCAGTGGCTCTGAAGACAAATCTTGGTTTAGCTTCCTCTCTTTTTAAAATCTTGCCATGAGATCTTTAATTTCTACATGGGCAACCAAACATATCCCCAATTTAATATGTCTTCTGAACAACTTGTCTTACAGTGCAGCAGCTACCCCTATCACCCCCAGCACTGCACTGCACTGTTAGCACTTTCATAGGCACCTTCTGCTGAACCCAGTGTGACTGAGTGAGGCTGATTCTAGAGACTTCAATGTATGCTGACTTAGTGATAACCTATCTTCAGACCCACTATGTTAGCACTGACAAATGTTCTTGCTCTTTGCAAATTTTCAGTTAAAAATAATTTTGGATTACAATATTTGTTCTCAAACTGTTGGTAGTGACAGTACAGAAGAGCTTCATAGCCGCTGCTGGGGAGCTAATGGCCTTAAGCTCTTCCTCAATATTCAGTGTGATATTTTGCTTCATCTTTCATCTAGAAATTCCTAGGTCTACTTTATCTGAAACCTGCTAACACTTTTGTTGAATATATTCAATAGTTACCTGAATTTACTGCATAAAAAAAGTGCAATTTATAGACCCATTCATGGGAAAAGTTTCTGACTTGATTAGGAGAGCTGAAAATGCATTTGTTCCATACCCCTGAATACCCTCCCAGAGAATCAAGATATTTTGTCATATACAACTGTGGATCAGGTCTAGAGTAAGTTTTTTAAACAGAAGGTTCAAGGAACCTATAAGAAATTGAAAAAAATTCTCAGTTTCAAAGGATTTTACTCCGAAGAAGCACAATAGGGTTTTGGAGTAGTATTTTGGAGGTGAGCATCTAAATATTCTTAAAATTTGCCTCAGATATTGCTGCAAAAACTTCTCGCTTATGCACTACTGTTTAGTTCTGCAACCTCACAAAACTCCGAATTGTTCAGTGACACACAGGAAGTCTTCAGCAGGTGGCAAGACCCAGTTCTATCAGTTTTGTTCCTACTGTCCTAACTCAAGAGTCTCACCAGCAAAGTGTCATGGGGAATGACATAAGGGGCTCATGTATGAGGTCAACCCTTCTCTTCCTCATCCAGTTGCTATTCTTTGTGTACAAGTCTCACAAGGACCTTGTGATTTTTTGTTAGAGAGTTTGGTCTTAAGTGAAATATAAGTCTTTTGCTAACAGTAAAACAAGTCATTATCCTTCTCTACACCTTCTTCATGAAGCCATTTTGCTTAATTTTTTTTTGGTCACAGAAGGTGACTCTTCCATTTCTGCAAGATATCTGCTGGTACTGCATAGTTCTTACAACATTAGCATAAGATTTTCTTAAGGCTACATCTTAACTTCATTAGCTATGCGTCACCCAGAGGTTAAGACAGCTGTACATGATGAGATATAACCAAAGAAAAGGATTTCTTGAAAACACTATATACTATCCAGGGCAATTAAGAAGTAAATAAGATGAATGATGAAAAATGACAGTTGTAGTGATAACAGTTACAATGTGTCAGAAAGAAATAAAAGACCCAATCTTGACTGAAGATGAATTTCTGTGACTGACAGCTAGATTTCTTTTCTTTTCTTTCATTCTCCTTTTGAGCTTGCTCTTAGACCTAAAGAGAGACAACAAACATGGAGCCCCTGTGGTGCCAGAGACCAGAATCACACTTTAAACCGTTTGACTCTAGATGTGAAAATTAATATACACAAAATGAAATTATTACTCTCCCTTTCCTTTCTGCAGAACAGTTGTGCCTCTGCTGAGGCACATGGTTGAGGTCATGGATGTACCTCAAGTGGAATTTTCCCTTTTGTCCATCTTTACAAACTATATATTTTGGTAAAGTCCAAAAGGCTTACTATGCAGTATGAGTAGAATCAGAGAATTCTCAGTCCGCCTTCCAAGATTTGTTAATTGTTGAAAATATCTTCTACCTGCGAGGAGGTGAAACTTAAATTCTGTAGGACATTTATCTATTACACTTTGACACTTAAATCCATTAGAAAAGCAATGCTATTTAGAGCATGATTATTCCCATACATCCCTTGTTCAAATCCCATGCCTGCAACTGTAGACAGTGATCCAAATGATGTCTTGAGAGCAACAAAAGAAGGATAGTATCAAGTGACTTGTAGCAGACATTCTTTTTACATATTTTCTTGCAGTTCTTGTCTCTTTGGCAACATTGTTTACCTGGGTCAAGGTTGTGCCCCTCTCCATCTTCCAGGTTAATGAAACACTGCTTTCCAGGAACTCTTTCTTCACTCTGCATTCTGGCAGACAATTAATCTTAAGTGCAGGCATTTGTATTTTTCCTTAATGAATCACACAAATTGCCTCTAATTAGTCAAAAACATTCTGAATTTTGCCCCTGTGCTCTGATGTGCTCACAGCTCTCCCTAATTTGCTGTCGGTGCTCTATGCAATTGCTCACTCTGTGAGTAAAAATAGGGATTGGTATTATGTTCAGGACAGATTTCTACTTGGTAATTACTCTGCAAGAATAGCTGTTCATGAATTTTCAAACTTACCTGGCTTCTAGACTGTTTGCCTGAAAGTTCTGCCAGACAAAAAGGTATATTTTGCTTCTCACTTAACAGAAATCTTTACCTTGTCATAATCAGTTGTTGCTCATTCTCTCTGCATCACTTGATTTTCACATATTTTTGTGGGCCAGAAGTCTGTTTCTTACAGCATAAATACTGATGTGCAAGGGAACACTAATCTAAATGACTCCTACAAGGTGACAGAGGGAGTCAATGTCACCACCGAAATGCTAATCTTACTCTCAAACCTCAGTTCTCTTAATGCCCTGATTAAAGTGAAGTTTTCAGGATTTATATAAGGGATTGAAAACTGCTTGTTAGGTAGTCCTAGGGTAAACATTGAGCGCATAATAAATAAAGAGAAAAACAACAAATTTACTGAGCTTGAACATTCAGCCCAATGCTAAAGGACTGAATTCCAAACTACTGCTTCTTTGGTTTTGGTTTTGTTTTTTTCCTATATCAAAATAAAAATCTAGTTATAACTGGGAAAAAAAAAAATAATTCCTTGCAGGTTCAAAGTGTAGGATTGACCATCAATGTCTTGTACAAGTTAAATAAAAAATCTAGAGAGACCTTTCACAGGAAACTATCTAAGTCCAGGATTGAAATCAAAATTCTATAGGTCAACAAATGTCATAAAAACATCAGAATATATTGACCAAGCCACTGTAGAAAACATTAAAGGGAAGGAGGAAAATGTGAAACATCAAACCCCCCTTCCCTGGAGGTTGTAGTAGTGAGAGTTGATGTCTGGACACCTTGGAACAATTCTGATTCCAAGACAGGCCTCTTGTGCCATTTTGGACATTGCATGCTGTCTGAGTCATCTCCACAGGACTGACAGACATGACACAAAACCTGTGCAATATTGCATTTTCTAGAGTAACAGCTGAAGTCCAGGGGTCTTCTAGATCACTTTTTTTTTTTTTTTTTTTTTTTTTTTTTGCTGCAGAAGTCATTGTAGCCTAAAGTACAAGATGAAATGGATGCTTGGTTCTGATTAACATGGAAAAATGTGAGGCTGCTTACTCAATACATAGGGAATAAAAAAAACTTAGTAAAAAGTTTGAAGAATACAGGTTGCTTATGAAATTCTGCTTAAATTACCTTTCAATTCATTGCCTTTCCTTCATCAGGAATCACAAATATGTAGAAAAACAGCCAGTAAAAGAAGTTTAAAGGGCTAATCCTAATACACACAAATATTTTTTCTTTTCAGAAAGTAATTGGGAGGAATTTATTTTTGGCGCGGTCTAGGAAGATACAAACTTCAAATATTTTAGCTTTCCTCAACATCAGAATTTAGTTTTGGTATGAGTTATGACATAGAAAACAGCCTGCTCTTTATTTTTTTCAAGCCAGTTCTTACATCTGTAATAAAGAAGCAGTTTTTGTTGCACTCTAGCTTTGGCTTTGCTGTAGCTACAAAATCTGTAAGTGCATTTCTCAGAGAAACTGCCAGTACAGGGTGTATCTTGACTATATCTTGTAAAATAGAGGAGAAAAAAAAAAAAAACCCAAAAGGAAAGATATACTTGTACAGTGAGGTTGACATGAAAAAGGGAAAGTCAACAGCACTAAACCATACCCTGTGGAAACAGTGCTGATTTATTTTTAGTTGGGCCATCTTTTCACGTAGGATGAAAGCATCCTGGCTTGAACATGTAGCTTCTTTAGACTGAGGGTTACATTTCTTCTGCAGCTGCATTATTTACTTTTCATGTAGTCTGTGTTAAAGATGTTCACGTAAGAGAGGGAAGAAGTGGCAGCTTGCTTACAGAGCAGTTTCTTAGGCCTGTAATTGCTGCAATAAACTGTGAACTGTTTAAATTTGTCTTTCATTCCAAATTTCCCAGACCAGCATGAGCAGAAACAAAGTATTGCATGCAACAGTGATCTGCATTATGCTATTAGCAAGTATTTGCTTTCCTGTTGCACAAAATAACCTACTTATTGTCTTAGAGAAAACGTGGTTGGATTTGAGAAAAATAACACCCATTTCCAAAAAGGGAAAAAAAGGAACAGTAGGGCAGTCAGTCTCATCTCTATGCCTGGCAAGATTATGGAGCAGATACTCCTGAAGGTTCTGCTAAGTCACATGGAAAACATGGAGGTGGTTGGTGGCAATCAACATGGTTTCACCAAGCACAAATCTTTCCTGACAAATCTAATGTCCTTTTATGGTGGGGTCACTGCACTGGTGGACAAAGGGATGTCATGCAATGATGCCATCTACTTGGACTTGTCCAAAGTGTTTAATATTGTCCCACATGACATCCTTGTCTATAAACTGGAAAGATATGGATTTGATGGGTGGACCATCTAGTGAAATATTCCTATTTTCAAATGAGAATCACACTAGAAAGCATCCAACAAAAATGAGGAACAACCATTTTGTATAATAACCTATTAATAACAGTATGTATTTTTTTTAGTGCAAAGTGAAATACAAACAAATAGTTTCAGTTTGTAGGCTTTCATCTACTGAAAGCTCTTCAGTGCATCATTCCTCATTTCTGTACCTGCCACATTAATAGTAGCAAACATTTATTCATATACTTTAGGAACTGCTGGTAGGATCATTTGTGTGATACTGTAACCTAGACTGCTCTCCTTACTGTAGATTAATTTTTATACTATAAAGAGTGAATCCATATAAAAGGTTCAAAACCCCCTCAAAACTGGGATATCAAGATAGGATTATCATCTTACTTGTGATTTCATTTCAGCAGCTGTTCATTATAAACATGATGTATTTTTACACATGATAACTCTGGCTAGACAGTCAGCAATGATGGGAGGAGGAGATAAACTACAAACGCAAGCCTGTCAAAATGGTCAGACATTTATGTGTACAGTTACTTAACTGTAAAGAAAAGATTCTCAGCTGATAGAAGTCAATGGAATTACAGCAGTTTACACAAGTTGAGCATGCAGATCTATAAATGCAGTTAAATACATCCTTCCTGAGCAACGATAGTAATTTTCCTGCAAACTCTGCAATACCTAGTATTTAGAGCAACAGACCATGAGTCAGACCTCCTAAGATCTATGCTGAGCCGAGTTAGTACCACAGTTCCTGGCCTATGTATGCATGAGGATGTGCTTCAGAAACACCCATGACCCTACATGAATCCAAGAGGAGTCAAAGATTATGAGCACCTTTGGGAAAGTCAGATCTTCAGTTCCCTACAGCTTGCTACCCTATGCCTGTAAGTGCTACCCTCATCATTCTCTGCCTTCAGGGCTTCACAGGTTGTCTCTTTGGGAATTTCCAAGTCATTTGTTCAAATGTAATTTATTCTAAGAAAACAGCAGAAAAAAGTGCATTAGAATGATTTTGTACAATAACATTTTTTAAGTTTAATTTTATTAATTTAAAGTTTTAAATTAATTAAAAAGTAAGAGTAGATTTCACTTAGTCACTTGCCAGAATACAACTACTGTGCTCTTTCAAAGAGCAGTGAGAATTTAATAAATATGCACTGATTTTTCCAGAGCTTCAAGAACAAATGGGATTTCAAAAATCACAGAATCACAGGTTAGAAGGGACCTTGAAAGATCGTCGAGTCCAACCCCCCTGCCAGAGAAGGGTCACCTAGAGGAGGTGACCTAGGAACACATACAGGTGGGTTTTGAATGTCTCCAGAGAAGGAGACTCCAAAACCTCTCTGGGGAAGCCTGTTCCAGTTCCCTGTCAACCTCAGTGTGAAAAAATTTATCATTGTGTTTATATGGAACCTCCTGTGCTCAAGCTTATATCCCTTGCCTCTTGTCCTTTCAATGGGCATAACTGAGAAGAATCTGGCTCAGATCCCTTTCCCTTTCACTGTTCTTCAACAGCTCAGTCCCCAAGCTCTTCTAGTACCTGGGGTTCTTCCTACCTGTATGCAAGGCTCTACACTTGCTCTTGTTTTAATTCACTAAACTTTTCCCTGCCCAACGCTCCAATCTGTCCAGGTCCCTCTCAATGGCAGCACAGCCTTCTGGGGTGTCAGCCAGTCCTCCCAGCTTTCTGTCATCAGCAGACTTGCTGAGGAGACACTCTGTCCCATCATCAAAGTTATTGGTAAAGATGTTGAACAGTATTTGACCCAGCAGTGATCCTTGGGGGAATCCATTTGTCATTTGTGTCCAGCTGGACTCTGTGCCATTGATCACCACTCTTTGGGCTCTATTGTTTAGCCAATTCTTAATCCATCTCACTGTCCATTCTTCTATCCCTTATTTCCTGAGCTTGCTCAAAAGGATGTTATGGGAGACTGTCAAAAGACTTGCTAAGATCAAGGTAGACTACATCTACTGGTCTCCCTGCATCTACCCATTCAGTTACAACATCATAGGAAGCTTTCAGATTAGTCAATCATGATTTCCTCTTGATAAATCCGTGCTGACTACCCCTGATAACCTTTTCTCTTCCATGTGTTTAGAGATGACCTCCAGAAGGAGCCACTCCATCATTTTCCCAGGGATGGAGGTGAGTCTCGCTGGTCTTTATTCCTTTTTTGAAGACTGGAGTAACACTGGCTTTCCTCCAGTTCTCAAGCACCTCTCCTGTTCTCCTTGATCTTTCTAAAATTATGGAGAGTGGTAGGGTGAAAACATCAGCCATCTCTCTCAAAACACTTGGGTGCAACCCAGTCCAGGTCCATAGACTTGTGTATCTTCACAAATGAATGCCAGATATTTTCTGTATAGTCACAAGAAAATACCAGACAACATTGCCTTTCAAATAATTGGTTTTCAGAAAGCCATTCTCCCTAAAAAGAAGCCCATCAAAGTGGTTCTGAGAAAATTCATAAGTGTTTCATCTGGAAAAACCACTCACCTTGCCAGTGAGCTTCTGTGTTGGCACTTCAAGGGGCTTAAGTCTGCAGTTGTGCTTCATTCAGCAAGCATTAGATAGCAAGCACTGATTTGCTTGGATAGTTACTACATATTTTTCAAGCACTTACAAAATGAACTGGTTTAGAAACAGTTTTTCTTGTGTACCCTTGGGGTTCTGCAATGCTGCATCTGGGTCATGAGCTACCGAGTAGCTGTTAGAGGGAGGAAAATAGCATGTCTGGGAATTTCTAGAATCTGCTGCAGAAATTAAAAAAAAAAAAAAAAAAAAAATCTGTACACATATTCTGTGATGAAATTTCCTCTCTGAGTTATTTCCTAATAGTCTAACACCCTTCTCAGTAAGAGCTTTTTTGTTTACATTGCCAGCTGATGAATACAGTGCAAATGAACCAAATTCTACAGACAGTTTCAAGGGGCATTTTTTTTCAGTACATGAAAATATAATGACATCGGGGAAGGTGTCAGCAAGATTTCCCAGACCTGATTTCTATCTTAGGCTCCTCAGATTATTTATTTCTGCTTGGCTCAGGAAAATTCTGACCTCACTTTATCCAGCTTCTAAAGGGAAATCTGAAGCTCTCAGAGATACTTAATGGGACTTAGTGGAAGTCAGTAAAATGTAAAGATACTAGAATAGTGTAAAGAATGATCTTGCAGTTTTTAGGTGATTCACCCAAAAATGGGACCTGGGCACTGGCCCAGTGTCAGAAGGAAGCCAGTGTAACAACACATTCAGTCAGTGTCATCATGTTGAAATGTAATGCAAAATCACAAATATTAAGTCCATCTTCTTGGCTCATGGGTTATTGATTGTCAACACTCAGAAGAATATCCTGGCTGATGCTAGGTCACTGTGCCCTTTTATTTAATCCAAATAGCATTAAACTGCAGCTCAGCTTAAGTTTCTGGAACCTCCACATGGTTCTAATGCTGCTTGCTCCTTTCCCTTTCACCCTCATACCCTGCTGAATTATTGTGGGTTAACCAGTTAACATGTTGACAGCTGAAACACAGGACCAGATTGCCCTCAGGCCTTAGCCTATGGCAAATATGAAATAATTCAATTTAGCCTCTTTTATTATGGGTAAAACTATTTCCTTTTTCAACATTTGCCACTTCATTATTTGAGCTAGTTTTCTTGGAAGATTGAGTTTATCATGTGAAAGATTCAGGCACAAGAAGAGCTTTTTGCTGCACAGGAATATGGGAAATACAGGAAAACTATCTTCCCTTTGTTGTGGAGATACCAAGGATTTTTTCTTGCCCCATATTCCAGGTTCCAGAGCAGAAAGGTTCCAGAGCAAAATTATGTGGTATTTGATCTTTCAGCAACATCTTTATAAACAGTGCTTGGTAAAATGGAAACAGTCTTCCAGATTAGCTGCTTTGACTGCAGGCTTCTAATTCAAATGAAAGCATAAAATGTTTTTCAGTGTCAGCAGCAGCTAAATAGATATTCTGTGCACTATACTCACTGTTCTCAGGTTATATATATATATATATAAAAAAAAAAAAAAAAAAAAAAAAAGAGTGACTCTACATCAGGCAGAGAAGTGGTGCTGCAACTGCAGACTTATCTCCTAGATATAAAGCAAGCAACTGAGCATTTTCCACTAACTTCATATACCTAGTTCTAAAAAAATGAAACAAGTTTGTAAATCAATATGCTATACATAGGCCAATTTCAGGATTGGTTTCAGTAGTTATGTTTAAGGGTTTAAAGTTAAACTTCCCTGGCACAGAGCCTGGTCAGTCCTTTTGGTCTATCAAGCTGTACTTTTCTCACTGCCCAATTAAGGGACTGGGTTTCTGCTGGGAACACATTTTTGACAATTGAACAAATGCTTTATTTTCTATTTAAGGAAAGAATTAAAAGGTTTTTAACTCATCTACACAGTCTGCACACCATGAATGGCTCTGTTGCTACACCTTCTCCCCTTTCTGTTCATGAGAGATGCCCCAGTTACATTTAGTAGTGAACATGTAGGTATTAATAGAGCCAGCAATTGTAGGAGTGAAGTTGCAAACATAGATGTGTCATGTAGGAGATTTTGATACAAGGGAGTATGCATCAGTCGTTTGTAAACATTTTTTAACAGTTATAAACCATCTAATGAGTCCACAACTGTTGCTCTGAACAGCACCATTACTTAAAGCAGAACTCAGAAGTGCAGTCAGGAGCTCTGTCTCTCTTTAGAGAAACATCCCCCATCTCATCTTTAGAGAGACATTCCCCCCTATCTTTCTGTGAGTTTTAACATATTTTTCCAAAATAACCAAAATCCATTTTTCACTCTAGCACAGCAAAGATTTCCTCACCTCCCTGCATTCCCCCCACCTGCAGCCCAGGCAGGCAGCACTAATGAGCCAGTCCAGTGTATGAAGGTGACTATACCTGTCTGCAAATCCCCCCAGCATTCACCTCCTGGAACTGAAGAACAGCAGCTGCCAGAGGGGAAATATCTCCTGAGCTAGTCATGATATAAAGGACAGAGCTTGAATAGTGTAAGGAACAAAGTAATTGAAGGGATTTGCTTCATGCAGTGGTGATATAGTTCAGCTGCTCTTCGTTGTATTGGAAACAGCTTTCATAATATTAGGTTCACTTCAAGAGTACATAATGATTAAAACATTTTTGGTAATTATGAGATTCATCTAGAGGCAGTAAACCAGGTGATCTACACTGCAATTAGGACTGAAAAAGGCAGTGTTCTCCTTTACTCCCTTTTATGCACAGTAATGATCAAGAGTGACTCAGTCCTTTGCTATCACTACTCAACTGTACAATAAACCTGCCTACTAGGGTAAGTGGGTGCTGGCCCCAGCAAGGAGGGATGTAGGTGCTATTTTCAAAACTTATAGGAAGTGAGCCAGAGCATCCTCAGGGAGTTTAAAACAGAGATTTTATTCTGTTGAAGGCAATAAAGCGTTACCAATATTCATCAACTTGTCTCAGTGGTTGCAACCTGAAAGGGAAATGTTGCTGAATTAGAACAGGCACACACAGTAACTTTACAAAGATGTAGATGACTGCACAAAGTGAGGAGCAGTGAAGAGTAAACCCTTAGTTTAAGGGGTGTTTGAAAATACTGCTTTAACATCACTTGCTTCTGTCTATTCTGACAAGTTAAGCAGAGTGCAAAGAAATTTATCTGTAGCTATGTTTTTATTGGTCTTAAATACAGCTGTAAAAAAATTATTAAATCCAGGGGAAGTAAAGCTTTTAAGACTGTGACTGATTATGGAGTATTTAACTCAATTTGTTCCAAGCCCCACTTTTTTTAACTCCTTGGCATCCGTACTAAGAGTATTATTGATAATAAAATTTGTAAAAAAACCTCAAAATGCTTTCTTTATGGCAATATTCTAGACAATATGTTCCAAACAACATGGCTATAACTTGTCTTATCAGATGTACACAGAACACTTTGAAAACCATCATCAGAATTATCATAAGTACTTTACAACCAAACTGAGAAGACTTATTAGCTGGGAATGGAAAGGACATGTTTAAGTCTGAATTCCAAATTTTCATGAAGTTGCATAACTGAACAGACAGCATGCTTATGAAATTGGGGGTGAATGACAAGATGCAAGAAGTTGTCAACACCTGGGAGGATGAAATTTAAATTCAGAGTTATCTTGAGGTATTAGCTTAAACTTAGCATAGAAATTCAACAAAAACAAGTATTCAATATTCAAAAAGTTCTAATGCACAAGTAGAAATGGAGAAAACCTTTTTGCAGAGAAAAAAACAAACAAAAAAACAGGCTTATAATGAATCCTGAACTGAACAGGAGTCAAAAAATAATGCTATGGTAGAGAAATAAAAAAATTGTTAATAGACCCCTGTCAGTACTGCAGAGGCCCCAGCTAGAATATGATGGCCTCTTTGGGGCATCATTATTAAGAAAGCTATAGATAAACTAAAGGGATTCTTGAGGAGATTGTCAAATCATACAAGCAGTTTAGCAGCCATAGCCTGTGAGAAAAAATGCAAAGGATCAGGTGTGTTTGACACAGAAAACATAATTCTAAGGCCAGAGGGAAAAAGAAGTTTCTTTAAACCCATAGAAGATGCTATAAAGATGCCTATGATTGATTTGTTCCCTGTATCCACTTGAAAATGTATTTGTTGTGAAGAAGAAAATCTGTGTTGAAACCCTTGCTGAAAACAAATACTTCTTTAGTTTGAATATTTATAAGCCAGAAGAGCTGAGTTAGAGTTGTTTGGGAAGCAGAGAAACATTCCTAAAGTTTTTAATTTACTGTCTTTTTATTCCTACCTATATTCCAGGAAGGATTTTCACTATGTGTCAAAACAGGAAATAAAATATTAACCCCTCCAAAACCCATCTATCTTGATTAGAGGTCTATGGGGTCAGAATAAAATCAAGCATACTTTTAATGTCTGTAAAACTAAAAAGAATATTCAAAAATCCAATTTTTCACCAGTTGAATGACTTCATAGTGTTCTCCTGTCACATCAAAAATTATAGTTCACCTCCAGTCTCACTGAAGCAGATAAAACCAGAAAGTGTGAGGCTAGAAGGAGCATAAAGGAATCCAACTTTTGCCTCTAGGTTTTGAAAAATAAGCAAGAGAAGTAGCTCATTTCTATTATTAGCCACTCAAGGCGGTGAAAGGCAAACTTTGAGTGACCTTTGTATCAGTGGAAAATCCATTTATAACTTACTTTTATTTCTGGTCCTTTTCCACACTAAGACAAGGAAATAAGCTATAGCTACATCACAAAATAAAGAACTTAGTGGGAGTTCTTGTGACAAATTACTGTTTTTTAGACTTTCAAATTCAGCTGTGTAACAAATAGGAAACTATTTCTCCAACCCATTCTCCAAATATATTGAGTCACGCAGGTTTGGGGAAGGTACACTTTAATATTCCATCCAATTCATGCAAGTCATTGAGGCTTTGCTCTGTCACCTTCCCCACGTGCCTCTGATGCTTTTCTATGTAACTGCTTAAAATAAGGATGGTTATGGGTACAAGACAGGGTCAGATCCCCATGGCAGCCAGGGAGAAGTTGGGCAGGATCTGCAGGGAAAAAACCTGTTTTGTAGTTTACACCACTGAATTTCTCCTTTTTTTTTTTTTTTCCTGTCAGGGGAAGAGACCATGTTTTTCTGTTTTGCTACATCCTCTGTAAGAAAGAGAATACCTCCCAGGGGAAAATGTTTCAGTAATACTGTATTTTCCAATGAAAATGGCTTTTATACAGAAGCTTCAGATCACTGTAATAATAATGCTTAGACTGTAAATAGCACTTCTAATTTGTCAAAAAATTTCACTAATATCAGCTAATTAACCTTACCACGTCTTTAAGACAAGGAAGTACTGTCAGTTCTATTTACAAGACAGCACAGTGAAAACATGCAATGAGTTTCTTGCTGAAACCTACACAGTGAAATAGTGGAAGAAGTGGCTTTACATATTCATGGTACTTTCCCCTTTGATTAATTCACTAGGCAGCAGATTTTCAAAGCAAGACAGCATGTATAACCCTTGTGATAACATTTAGACTCAGTATTGTGCAACAGAAAATATTTTCACTACTTAATTCTGGAATTACTAGGGACCGTAAGGGCTTTCTTCCTGGAAAAACTGGACATAGGAGCAGGAAGTCTGCCATGGAAAGAACATAGGCAGTTCCAGCACTTCATCCTTCAGATTTGAGCAAAGCAAGTGACATTTCCCCAGATCAGTTCCCAATCAGCACATTGTGAGAGAAAAAATTGCCACGTGGGTGTCAAAGAGAAGCTCTCCCACATCCTATTGTGCATGGATGATGTGTCATTTTTTGAACAAATTATTTATAGGCTACATGATAAACCCAGGGTTTTCTCCAGCATCTGGGCTGAATTCTAGTTCTGCTGTGACAGTTCAGAAGAATTATCCCTGGCAGACTCTGAACCACAATGCAGGCAATGATCAGTGGATGCATGCAAGAAATTCCCATCATATGTTATTTACCTAAGTCTCAAGAATACACAAGCATCAGAATAGATGGAGCAGAAATTACTCTTTTTTTTAATTATGCTTTCATTTAAAGTAATACTGTTGTATGCTGAAAAGCAAGGATTAGAAAGCATATTCACTGATGATTTACACAAAATCGACAGCACTGTGAAACCTTGTTGGGTTTTCAAAAGTTTTATGAAAACTGTAATTTCTGTTCTGTTCTGTAGTAGATTCTGAAATGTGAATTTTACATAGGATAGAAATACCATGATTAACTGAGAAGCCTTGACATTCATCCTGTCAGGACCAGACTCAGCTCTGGAAAGTTAATGGTTTCAGAGCAGCTGCCCAGGAAGTTTTCTGAAAAGCAAAGTGGAGAAGCTCTATGCCTCTGTGCTCCTCAGATATAAGGGGAGGAACTAGCAGAATACTAAGTAAACATATAAAAATGATTACACTTACAACAAATACGTGGTATTAGCAATTTTTCAGCCAAATCTAGTAAAATTTTATTGTTGCTTTGTATTTATTTGGCTAGACTCATATTTGTTTCTTTGGTAGAAAATAATTTCAGTTCAGTACAATGAAAATGCAGAGTCCTTTTTGGAAAACAGGCTTTAGATATTTCTTTAAACCTAGCAGGATTGTGGATTCACATCATTTCCACTAGAAATTTATTTTCTCACAGGTTTTTCTTGACAGAAGAAACTTTAATCTCAATCCTAAAATATATAGTCCTAGCAAAAATGCCTCAGCATTTCCTGCCAGAGTGCTTTTTGTCAGAAAATGCTGATTTGATTCAATTAAATTCCTGTGTAGGAATGGGACTATTTCGATGAAAGTGTCCTCAGGAAAGGATTGCTATGGCTGAAGATAATCTTTCTAGTAAAAAATCAAAGGGTGAGAGACTCAAGATATAAATGCCAACAGCCTACTATTTAGACTGTTCTCTTGAGTTTTGATGATTTATTTTCACAACCTGGAGTTCTCCCACCTACAAGCAACTGATAAAACTACATGAATTCATAGAGCTCCTTTCAGTCTTCCTTGCTGAAACTGTTACATTTTAATAATTGACTTAACATTCATTGGTTTGGAGAAACATTGATTTTACATCTAAGTGAATATGGCTATTGAGGGTTTGGTTTCCTGAACCTGGTCTGTCTGATTTACAGCAGTGAACTGAAAGTTTTCTTTTTATTTTTTTTTCAAAATTTATTCAATGCTGAAAACAAACAAACAAAAAATACAAAAAAAAACCCTATATACATATTCTGCCTGATGCCAGAAATCAAACAGTCCCTTCATTCTTTGTGTTTGCACACCAACACTGGCAAGGTGAGCTCCATGCTGAAAGTGGGATGCAGCTCCACCAATGCATCATCTGGAAGAGGTGGCTTGTTTCTGAATTCCATCTTTTTTTAATCTTTTCATGATGAGATGCCTTGCTAGCCTTATGCCTGTGGAGATACCAGTGACTGAACGTAAATGAGGAATGGCATCTACTGAGAGTGGGAAATATTAATGGAACACTGGAGCTCATGTAACATTAGTGGGCCAGAGAGAGAATTGCTTCTCCACAACTGCAGAGTTGAATGTAGATCCTGAACACAGCTGGTTTTGCTAGATCACCTCTGGAGCTAGAGCACAACAGTGCATAGAACTTCTTCAGGTAATTTTCTGTGCTCCTAATATCACATACCTCAATTTCTTAGCAGCTGCTGTTGGTTATGATATCAAAAGTTGGAGTAAATATGAGTACTACATTGATGAATACAGGAACTTGTGAGCCATGTTAAGGCTTCTTTGAAGTTAATTTTGTAAGTGAACAACCTCTAGTGTCAGTGCCTAAATAATGATACAAATGGATTTACATTCTCTTGGAAAGCCTTGAGAAATACTCTTTTACTCCCAAAACCTTTTAAAAGACATCTTGCTGACTATACTGACAGAAGGCAGTAAAAAGCCTCAGTGCAGAAGACAGAGAGATGTAGTGGGTTTTTTGAGACCTTCAGTTAATGACATGACAGCAGTCACAGACTGAAAACCATCTCTAGAGGATGCATTAACAAAGTGTCTACTTGCTGTCTGACTGCCTTGCCAGTCTGCTTGATATGATTCAGGCTGCAGTCCTATCTTTAGTGTGAAGGAAGAGGAGAGAAGAAGCCTCAAGTGTGGCACACCATTTAGCAGCTGAAAGCACACAGCTCTTCCTTGCTAAGACATTACGCCAGAGCAACCCATGTCCTCCTCAAACATAGACAGTTTGGGCCTAATTGTGTGGCAAAGAGATGGTTGTTGTCTCCTGCCTGAAGGAGCATCTAGGAGGACCTACCATTTGGGCTCACATTATTCAGTGAAAAGGCTGGATTCATTGTGATGAATTCAGATCCTGATTGAAAATAAAAGCCAATAGTCAATCAGTAATGCTGGAACTGCTCTGGGAGGAAAATGGGAGACATGTCAGGTGTGTGAATGCTGCAAGAAGAAAATGAATCAAACCTTAAAAATTACTATCACTTCAATATATTAAAGTATAACTCAAGTGAGCTCAGGACTGCTGGTTACAAATAAAGGCAATACTTTATTCTTGTTCCTCATTGACACAGTTCAGGAAGACCTTCAGAGCAACACTACAAGTCAGTGCCAGCCACAGGGAAACCTCCCTCTTTTCTTAACTGCAAAGTCATCATGGGTTTTGAAGGTTTGCTCCAAGTCTCAAAGCAAAGCTTCATAAACAGCAATACAGAGTCTCATTATTTATGCCATATAAATGCATTTCCTGGTATTGCTCCTGCTGTGTAAATATTGCTGAACCTTTGTTTTCAGAAGGGTTTCCTGATCTAAAATTAAAATATGTGTTGGCCTTACCCTGAGTTTTGAGTAGATGTGGAAACTCCAGCAAAGTGGGATCTGATCTGTAAGATAATACATCAGGTACATGGACCATTGGAGCCTATCTGGAGACAAGGTTCATTCCCAGAATGGATCCTGCATGTCAACACTTTTTTACTACTCCAGTTCTGATAATTTTTTTTTTTTATGTTTTAAAACGACTTGATATCTTTTTTAATATTTGCTTTTCTATCAGATTTTTACTGCATTTCATTAATCTGTAGCACAATACATATGTTACACAGTTACGAACCTGTATCACATGACTTCTTTTAGCACAGAGGCATTAATGGCAATGTCGAGTTTTTCAAAAGTATGTGCTTATCTGGGTTTAATAGATGTCAGGGCCAGGAAAGCACATCACAGTCTGCAAGCCTCACCTCCTTCTAACACAGGCCATTGGATTACTCTTTATTAATTCCCACTTTATATTCACTAGCTGTTTTTGAGCTAAAATATCTCTGACTAAAAAAAATCAAATATTTCTGTGTACCTTTTCAGTGATGCAGAACGCATTACCTGCCTGGAAACAATGCTAATAGTGACTAAATACTTCTGTTGTTAGAAATACAATTTTTGTTCTTGCTTGAATCCTCCATGTTACATTGAAGAAAAAGAAGGTATTCCTTGCTTTTGAATGAATCATAAGGAAAAAAACCCACAACAATCGGAACCCCAAATTGCTATCAATTTTGATCTGTAGCCCAAGTGTATATATACTGTAAACAACTCACCCATAGATGTTTGGGGGGTTTTTGTTTGTTTTTTTTTATTTGTTTGTTTGGGTTTTTTTGTCTAAATAATTTAAATTCTCAAGACAGGCTTCTAAGTAGTTATTTTTTTCTCAGCATTCTCTGAACCCTCCCCAGTCTCTTAAATTCCTGTTTTAAGTGATGGGCCATAACAAGTTGGGGTATTACAATAGAGGTCACTTCAGTGATGACTTAAAGAGAGAATATAAATTCTAGTCAGCCGTCCCTCACTTTCACATGTAAAGATGTTGATAACCATTTTGACCACTCTTACTACATTGGAACTGTAATTCTCTTTCCTAAACCTCAACTCTTTATCTGTTTTGCCTCTGATAAGATGATAAATTTTGTGATTATATCTTCTTTCCATTGTTTGTAAGAGGTATGGTTTTATACTTGGACCTATTCTAAGAAATTTTATTTCTTTGCATTTTTTTGCCTCCTCATGGTCAGCTTTGCATGTCAGTATTTTCTATCATCAACTTCTTTTGGGAATTATTTTAGTTTTCTTTCATCACTTGAAAACTTTATTAACATAAGTTACAAGTATCTTTCAAGATTATGACAGAAGATTAGTTTATTTAAATATGAGGAAGAAAATGTTAAATGTGTTCCACTAAGAGCCAAGCCCTATGGGATCACAATTGCGGCAACAGCTCAGCAAGATTTCCTCTTTCTAAGACTATTTTAGAACTATTATTTAACAAGTTTTTCACTTATTTACAATTTGGCCTGCTGATTTTACATTATTTCAATTGATTAATCAAGAAGTCATCAGCTATCAAGTTCAATGTTTTCCTTCTGCCTTAATATATTACATCAATCTTTTTGGTTTTGCCAACTTTATAATTCTGTGAAAACACATCCAGTCAGTTTGATGAATATTTTCTTCCATAAACACTTTATTTCTTTATCAATTGGAATCTCTTACTAGTCATGCCACCATTTCATCAATGGTGCATATCAATCTAAGCAGATCTATAACTTCTCAGGACATGCTGTTTCTTTTTAAATAATTGCCCAATGCTGTCCCACTTCTAAAACTACCTCTGTGCAGTAAGGTTTGCTGCAGACTGGTGGTAATGACAATGACAGCTCCTGGGTCAACATTGGAAAAAACAGAAGGAATGGACATTCACAAGGAAATGAGAAATACGGTAAAAGTGCAGATATTTCTTTAATACTTTTTATACCCTTTTCCTATCACTCCGAAGTTTTATTCCCAATAGCCTTTTGTCTCTTATGTCTTTGGTTAGGCAAAAGGATAATTTTCCTTTTCTGACCACCTTTTATATGTATTTATTTATTTATTTATTTATTTTTAATTAAGAAAACAAAATATCTTTTGTGACCCCTTTATTCCTTTGTATTCTTGTCCTTTTTATTTACTGTTATGATTTCTCTGATCCTTCTATTCTGTTCCCTGCTTTGGTATTTTCATACAGAAAGTCTTTATCTCTCTAAACCTTTTATTTTCTTCTTCCCCATTCCATGCTTTGTTTCCTCCTGCAGTCTTTCTTTGTCCTTCCCAATAAACAGCTTATTCTGAGGTTTCTGTACAAGGAAAGCTAATTCATTTGCTATTTGATACTTTCCTTTTCTGATCATGTCAATTCCAAGCCTTACAGGTTTATGGGGGGTTGACACATTTTAAATACTTTTTTTAAGAGTATCTTGCTCTGAAAGACTGATGTGAAATAAGTAGATATTAATGTGGATGGAAAGCCAACAGATTTTAGCAACTGATTATCTTTAACCTCCTGATGTTGATGATTTGTGGCAATTTCAAAAGGAACAGTGGTTCTTGAGTACTTATATTGGGTAACTTTTTCCCCTACAAATTAGAATGAATATTTTTATCCTGCAGAGAATAAATTGTATTGATATATTTATCCTCCACCAATTGAGTCAACACACTCTATAAGCAAGAGTACTTTGTTTTTCAGATAAGAAGAAAGCCACCCTAAGTTTCTTGCAAAACAAGTTGAATATAATCATTCTCTTTGAAGTTACAACAATATAATTATGTTTCATTACATATTGCATTAATTTAGAGATTTAATAATTTGAATCTATTGATTTAATAATTCAGTTTTGTTTGTCATATGTGTGCTTATTAGATTGTTTCATTTTTAATTACCTTAGTAAAATGAATAAATTGGTGCATTAAATCTGTATTTGCTTGCTCATTCCTTAAAATAAAATACATTTATAGATGGACAGAGTGTTTTCATTCAATCAAACTGAAGCAAGTTTCATGGACCTTGTGAGCACAGGTAATCCCAAATAGGTAATCTACAGATCACGTGAGGATTCTTACAGTGTTATGTAAGGAATATGCAAGTTACATAGGTGTCTTTGCAGATAAATCTCCACAAGAAATACTGTGAGCAAATCACCTTACGTTGAGGTCATGTCTACAAGGACAACAGCAAATATTGGGTACAGCATTGTGAAATGCTCCTTTTTCCATAACCTGGACACTAGTAATGTTCTTGCTGCTAAAATTACCCTGTCAAGAAATTTGGAAGGGTGAAAAATCCAGCTGACCTGAACTGTTAGCTATAAAATCACTCAGCCTTGTTTGCTGTACTCTTGCGGATGCAGAGATTTAGTGTCATCACCCCTTCCACTTCACCGCGGCGTCTAAAAGCCATAACACTGTCATTTTCTACCCACAGAACAAGCAGCAGCCAAAAAACCATCTGACCTGTTCTCTGCTATTGCTTATGTAAAGCAACTCTGATGGCAAAATGGGAAAGTAACACTATTTGCTCCACTGTCTAATCAGGAAACCACTCTTTTAATGAATGTATTGTTCAGCTTAGAGGACTTCTGTTGAAATGAATTTGCTATCCCCAGTGGCACTGTTGCTCATCATGCAAACCAAATGGTGTTTTCCTCAGCTTCTGCCAGTTATAAAATACCAGAGCTTGTCAAATACAAAGACAGATTACTGTGGTTTTATTTATAGGACAAGCAAGTAAGTTATTATAGCCCTGAGGACTACCAGCTCTATGTTGCACACTGGTGTAATTTTGTTGTGTTGTAGATTGAACTAGATCTACGTGTCAATATGAAAATAAGGTAAAAATACAATTAGCTTTAAATTTCTTATGGATGAAATTTTTAGCTGAATCTTTGTGTAAATTAAAGTTTGGGACACCTGGAGAGACGGGAGTATCTCATGGGGGGGAGGTTCCCACCTTGAGTTTGCTAGATGTTTGTATAAATAGGAAAAAACACTCTCTGAAGCTGTGTCTCTCCACTGTCTGTAGACAAGATTTAGACAATATGACAGATGATAGGTAATGGTCTCAAACTGGCACACAGGAGGCTTAACAACAATATGAGAAAATACTTTTTTACTCCGAGGGTAACAGAGCACTGAACAAACTGCTCAAAGAGACTGTGAAGTCTTCATCCCTGGAGACATTCAAGCCCTCCTGGACATGATCCTTTGCAATCTGCTCTAGGGTATCCTGCTCTAGCAGTGGGGTTGGACTAGATAATCTCCAGAAGTCCCTCCCAACTCCTACCATTCTGTGATTCTGTGATACTTTTGATGCAGCAGAGGTTAGGCGGGGCAAAAAACAGATTTTTATCTTCCCAGTGCAATACAGGTGAATACTTTCATGGGTGCTACTCAAGTCCACCACAGATACCCAGAGAGGTGGAAACAGTTGTGTGAAGGAACAGAATTGCAGTAGCCAGAGGACCAAGATCTTACTATTAGGAAGCACTCTCCATGAACACCCAAAAAAGTCAGGATACAATACACAATGATCACAAGTTTCCTTTTTATTGAATTGAATGAGTTTCAGGATGCTATCAATGATTGGTTTTATATAGCAAATAAACAATATGAGTTCCACATTTTATAGAGGATTTTCACATTCTCCTGTACAGTATTAAGAACCTTCAATTCTGAATAAGGTAAACATAATTAAAATTAATGCCTTTCTAACAAGACAAAACATATGTACAATCCCTTATGCTATGACATTCTTGGAGCAGGGACCACATTATTTAAATATTTAACAATCTCTTGAAACACATAATGTGTTGCTGTACCTAAGTATTTAGCTTGACACCCCTTTCCTTTGGAAAGGGGGAACTTTCCAGAAATTCAGAAAACACTGAAAACACAGCAAATCAATAGTCTATCCAAGGGAACTCACTTATGGGCAAAAGCAGGAACTAGCATAGGAACTGCAGACTCCAGTTTCAGAGCCAACATAGAATAAGATGTGTGCAAAACAATAAAATGTGTGAGAACAGCTGCATCCTGCAGCTGCCTGAAGGCAAGCTAGGTGAAAACAAATTCACCTATGTGTAACATGCAGTGACTGAAATGCAAGATAAAGGTAGTGAGTGAGAAAGAGCTTTCAGGTCGTTGAACAACTGCTTGTGCTTAAACTTCTGCCATGGGAAACGATCTGGCAAGAATTACAACAGGCATTTGTAATTAGGTATTTTGGTAGCCTGGTTAGCTGCTGAAGAACGGATAAAAACAGCTGGTGAAATGCTTGGTTTGGCCTGGTTTCAGGATAATATTTTAAAGATGTAGGTCTATTCTTCATTTGAGGAGATCTGACAAAGGTATTTCCTTTCCTGCCATGGGCTGATGGAGCCCTTAGAAGCAAGCCATTGTTTCCCTTTGATTCAAGTGCAAAAATGCCATCAGGTGACTAAATACCATGCCCATACCCAGCTCCTTGGACTTACTACTGCATCTCTTTCCAGCTACTGTCCAATAGCATTCCATGATGAAGCGCTGCATCCTTTAGCTCCTGCATCACAGATGAATGACAAAACAAGAGACTACAGAGATAGCCTCTCTACTGCCAATTGAATGTTGTGCATGAATTAAACACTTTGAAACACTCTGAAATCACTCTGTGAAGAGATACCGAGAGCAGACAATGTGCTGAAAGGCTCCTCCTATGGGGTAGAAGACAGAGATCAGGATTGCAATCCATTATAACCAGTGTGAATACATAATATAACAGTGTGAACTATCTGTTCTTCAGTCCACTATCCAGCCCTTGAACCAGTGAACCTTTTGAAAACTTTGTTGGAACTGCCAGATTCCCAAGAAAAATACCCGCTGTTTGAAAAAATATGTGGATTTGGACTTCAGGGCCAAGTAGAAGTGGAGTCTGTATTTAGTCCCGATGCAAGTTACATGACTGATAAGAAATGGAATGAATGCAGCTCTGAAATGTGGAAGTAACTTGCAGAAAAATGAAAGGAAAAGATAAAAATACAAGCACAAAATATAATTCTGGTATCTGCAAGAAAAGTCAATCCAGAAACAGTGGCTGTTTAGAAACTCAAGTCTGAAAAATCAACATCTTGCATTTTTCTGGTGTTTTTGAATAGTGTCAGAATACCAGTTCAAAAATGATATTTTGTAAATATTAAGTTTACAGCTGATGGGGGTGTATTATTCTGAGAGCTAATAAAGTTGGCTAGCATTCATCTGAGTTTCTTTGAGCTAGTGCCCACTACATCCTTCAAACTTTTTAAATTTTTCTCTCATTTTGGCCCTGCCCTGACACTAAGCATATTTCAGAAGCAGAGTTGGTTGAAAGGAAAAAACCCAAACCCATATAATTCAAAATGGTGATTTGCTATTATCTAAAGTGTTTGTATTGAACCTGCCTCTTCGGGACAGGGGGCATATGGGGGTGGAGGTAACAAACAGCTTCATTAAATAAGACAAGGAGTGGCTCGTGTCCACACTAGCTTCCCTCAGTGCTGTCTCATAGCTGGATTCTTACTATTGCCAATCAGCAGAGAATTTTAGAATGTCTCTTAAATCAAATTAAGAGCTGTCAAAAGTGAGCTGCACAGGGACAAAATTTTAAAAAAGGAGGGAAAGAAGTTAGGGAATGACAAGGAGGCACAGCTGTATTATGGAAACTATAATGATCTAAATCATTCATTATATTATGCCAAAGTAACCCAGAGTGCTGCCCCTGACTATGGCAAATATAAGGTGTTTTTAAAAATACCGCAAAACTCACAGTTTGTGCAGTTTTTGTCAGAAGCCCAGTCAATAGCTACAGGAATTCACCTGGTCTCCAAGTGCCTTTTTTTTTCTGCTTCCTTCTCTCACATGTATAATGTCTTTTTTTCTTCTGCTTAGTAATGAGAAGTGGAATCCAAAGGGAGTGGGAGTGAGAGGAAGGAAAATCCAAATCGCTGCACAAATACCCAAGAACTGCAAGATGAGGATAAGTATTCAGGAGGGAGAAAGTAATCCCTCCACTGCTTCTCTGAGCTTCAATAAATCTGAATCTATCAGCTGTCAGGCTTCCTTACTAACGCCTACCTAGTAGTATTGCTTTAAAGACATGAATATTTTTATAAAACTTAAAGGTGCTGACACCTTTAAGTAAAACTTAAAAAAGGTAGTGACAAATCACACTGGCCCCTTCCACACAGATGCACAGACACCTACAAACACACATATACAGAGCTGCCATTTTTATTTGGCTCCCTTGCTACCTTGTATGAATACCAAGTCAAGCACTGGGATAAGAAGATGCATGGTACTGCCAACAAAACCAGAATGAGCTTTATCCATGATCTATGTCCCAGCTAGTACCATTAATAAGTATTTGTGCAAAGGGGAAAAAAAGAACAGCCTGTTACTGTGCCTACCTCTGCTACTCACTCAGCCTTTGGCTTAGACATTGCTCTCTTGCCTCCTTTCCAACAGGGACTTGGAGAAGTTGGACATGATGTTCAACATCTGTGAGTAAACGCTGGGTATGTAAACAGGCAGAAATGTCTTTTTCTCTGGCATGTTTGGTCCACCAAAGTCATGACAGCGTGATGCAGGTCTTAGACTATAGAGATGTCAGCCATATGCCATGATACTCCACAATTTTCTACATAGGTGCCTTCTAGTGGATACATTTGGTTTTGGAATTGAGTTCTCTTTCAGTGTTTCAGATTATTTTTTTTTTTTTTGGCTTTTGTATGTGTGTGGTTCATTCACTGAACTGAAAAATAAATACTTCTTATGTTTCTACTCAGGTGTAGAAAGTTACCCTCACACCTAACATCCTGAAGAACATGTGTGAAGATAAGCTTCTGAATCCAAAACCACAGGCAAAACTCAGAAGTTTAATTTTATCTACCTCTTTTCAGCAAGAGTGCCTAAAGACTTGTCTTCAGATGGCACAGACCTGAACTAAACCATATTTATTTTTCCGATGACTTTGTTGTTCATATTAATTATTCTGAAGAAAAAAAAAAAAAAAAAGAAAAAAAATTCCCTGTGACTAAGCCATATCCCAGAATAGTGCTTCTAAGAGTAATGAGATCACTGCTTTCCTGACTCATCTCAGATAAATGGACTGCTGGAGAGAAGAGTTTGTGCTGCACTCCAACCAGCCAAGCATCATCTGCAGTGATTCAGACTCCAGATAATTAGCTTGGTGTAATTATTTCAGGAATCCCCACACTGAGGCTATTAAAGATGACAAGTTAACTGAATGAGCCTGACAGGCAGAATCACCATAAGCCATCTTCCTCCAACAACACCGTCTTGAAGAAGCTCAGTTATAGAGCACCTAACACCAGGCTGCAATGGGAGCACCTCACGGGCTCTGGTCATTACCCTGCCCTGAAATAACTCATTTTTTTAGCACTTGCCAGGGCCACTCTGGAAAGGAAATATTTTAAAACTATTTTCCCAGGCCAACACTATCCTGAAGCAGGGTTCAAGTCATAGTGATCTCAATATTCAAACTCATGAGCCCAAGGAGAATGCTTAACAGGAGTTTATAAATACATTTTCTGATCATTCTCAATGTAATTAACACATGTTTATGTAGAAGGGACTCAGGAAGGAGAGAAGACCTGTGTGTTCTCCACAGTCAGACTTCTCACACCTCATTGTTAACATCAATTTTTTCAAGACAGATCACAAACCTCCAAAGAGTCAGTATCTTTTGAAATGATGTGAGACTGTAAGTTATCTTTGAAAATTCTTTGAACTTTGAAATCCTACATGCTTTGCCTGAACTTCAGGGAAAAAACCTCTTACACTTTGTTCTGAATATATTAATAGGAAAAATAAGAGGGATACTTCTTGTATTCTTCCAAGAAAAAAAAAATATCCAAAATCATCTGAGTTGGAAAAAAAAATAAGGCTATTGAGGGTTGAGGTCCTAGGATGTGTAGGAATTCTGAAAAATTATCAGATAAAATTAAGTTGATACTTTTTGAGCATATCAGTATTTTCTGAAGAGAAATGCTATGGAGTGCTAATGGTAATTGACTTTTTTTCCTCTGTGATCAATGCTTTAGACTGCCATGGAAACAGAGCATTTGTGACCCTAAGGACAGCTCACCATCACTGTGTGCTGTACTGATTCCCTCTTGGGGAATCCTGCAACCTGGAATTCATATAAGCTTTGGGGATAGAAGGGGAATTGTAACTTCTGTAGACTTTGGGTTGGCAATGTTTTCTGTATTGATTTAAAAAAAGACATTAGAGATATGTGAGAAATATAAAAATTAAAAGGCTGTGTACAATATAAGAAAGATAAAATCTCCCCCAAGTGATCAGAGAAAGTAGCCAAAGGATCTTTGCCTTGCACAAAGACAGAAAGCTGAGAAATAGCTGTCTTATATATTTAAAGGAGAGGTTAAAGGTCAGTTTGAGTATACACTAAGTGAGAAATTTTGTGAAGCTGGACTCACAAGAGATGGATTAGATTACCTTCCTAAGACACTTTCTATTATTTTAAAACCTTATGCCTTTCAAAACTGTATTCTGCACTATAGTACTGTATGTTTTTCATGCAATTTTTTTTTGCCTGGAGGGTATCTTATGGCTAAGTCTAATTCAGTGCCAAGATGTAGCTCTTCTTATATCATCCTTATCAGTCTCAATCTCTTAAAAAAAGAGCTTCAGCTGAGAAATGAGATATAATGCAGAAGGCCACTGAGAAAAACTTTCACTGCATTTCATCTCACTGCCAATGTTGCACACTGATCCCCTGTCCTATTCCCCTCCTGCATCTTAAACTATCACTGATGTATGATTTGGGAAACAACCATCAGCATAATAACTGATGATTAGAGGTTACATATAAAGTAGCTCCCTATTCAAGAAGAAAACTTTCATAGGATGGAAGTATCTGCCAACAGATGATGGGTATAAATAATGCCTTTGCAAAGGTCACTGTAGTGTTAAGGTTTGGACAACAGGCCCAAGCCAGAGCTGACCTATAGATGAATCCTGTCTTTTTTACTAATAAACTTTGTATCAGTGGATATTGAGCTGGGTTACAACAGTAGTCATGATGCTACCAGCAGCTAACCACTCAAAATATTGTTTGTGCTGACTTGATGTCTGGAGACAATATTTTAGGAAACCTTACCACTCACATCCTGGACTCTGGCCAAATCTTGGTCCTGGTTGGTCAGGTGGGGTAAACCTGATAGTTCTGCATATGCAAGTTATTCTGATTTGCTTATTTTTTAAGTGTATAAGGCTTGATCTCTTGCAACAACTTTGGATTCCTCACCTGTGGGTGGATGCACTGCGTAGGATCTTCCCTTTTGCCAGGAAGGATTCTCCAAATCCTTGCTTCAACCTCTCCAAATCCTCCCTCACCAATGACTGCCAATCTGGATGATGGCTCTGTATGCAAGTGGTGATGTATCTTTCTTAATCACTATCCTTTCTCTTATGTAGTAATGGCTTGATGCATTACCATGTGTATTTTTAATGTCTGGTTTAGGTGCTTTGTTTTGTGGTTGGGTTTTTTGTTTGTGTTTTTTGTTTGTTCGTTTGTGTTTTTTGTTTGGTTTTTTTGTTGTTGTTGTTTTGGTTTTTGGTTTGTTTGTTTGTTTGATTTGGCTTTGGGTTTTTTTTTTATTTATTTATTTTATTTTTTTTATTTGGTTGTACTGTTTAGTTGTTATCAGTAAAATACTTCTACTCTTTACTCCGGTGTCAAAGTTTCGTTACCCTCCTCAACTGGCAAAAGTCACTTCTTTTGTGGCTTCACACCTATCATCTCACATCAACAGTGATGTTGTTTAGTGTCTGATTAGACCATCCACTCACACAACCTTTTAGCTTTAGCGTTAGAGCACCTTGAGTTATTGAATCTCCTTCCAAGAAAGATTGTGGAAGCAAGAGCTGTCACAGCCTGAAGCAATGCAGATTTATTCATCCAGTCTGGTTCCACAGGACCTGATTTAATGTCTGCTAAAGACAGTGTAAAGGTTTCTAGTCACCTAAGGAGAAAATGGTTCAGGACTTTAATTTGTACCTTAGTCTGTTCCACAGCTAGATGCACTTTAGTGACAAATCACCACACACAGTGACTTGATTTCTCCCTGTCCAATGAAATCAGCACTATGTTTTGTGGTAAAGCAAGCAATGTCCTGGGCATTGACATGAAGGCATCCAGACATGGGACATCAAAAGACCTTACAATTTTCAGCAAATATCGAGACTTTTAATGTTTAACACTCTTACACTATGGATACAATTTAAATTACTATGCTAGAAAAAACAAAATGATTTTTTGTTTGAAAATAAAGTATTTTACCAGCCCTTCTACACAGACCAGTTACTTCCAAGACAGCTCTGTTTACTTCAGATTGCAGTGTTATTCATGATAGGCTCAGTTTTGCTACAGCCAGTCCTAACTGTGGAGGATCAGTAGAGGCAGTATCTCTTTCATCACTGAAAATTAGTGTTTCATGAAAGAGATGAAACCACAGAATGAAGATAAAAGATAAAAATATAAGTAGTGATGAAGAAGGCACCTTCATGAGTGAGAATATTATCCTAATGCTATTTTCAGTACTGTTTCTGGGTGCTGGCTCTGTAGGAACAAATTATCAGAGACTCATTTAAACAAAAGCAGTCTGTGTCAGGGCTGGGAGTCCATGCACTGCAGTGCCAAAAGCTCTCAGCAGTTTGTTATTCAGACCCTCAGAACTCTACTGTGCTTTCATAAATTCTGAGAGCAGTGGCACAAGGGGTAGGGATTTTCTTATATCTCCAGGAGGAGACATGCTGCTGCCTCCCCTCTCTACACCCGTCCTTCCAGCTTCAACTGCTGCAATGCAATGCTCATGTCTTCCCTCTGTATCAAAAGTGAGATGAGTCAAGTAGGAGAGAGAGAGCACCAAAATGATGCACTTGCGTGTACACGTTTTTGGGAGCTTCAAAACAATCTGCTCTCCATTGCTACATTCCTCATCTGAGTACAGCTGTGAACACCTGTGAATTTCGACACTCCGCAAGGACTGTGGGACGTTCAGAGATGGTAAACATCCCTCAAAGTACTGCATGTACTCAACAGTTCTGGGTTGTTATTGTTGCATATTTGTGCATGTCAAACAGAGGCAGCACGGAGAGAAAAGGATGAGAGCAAAGTGGGAAGTTGTGAGACTGTCAAGATATGAACACTCACTCTAAGTTAATATTCCTATCATCTTAATAACATAATGGCTCAGTGACCCACCATAATGTTCCAGTGATTACTTAATATCTGTGCAGCTCTTTGAATCTGCAAGTCCTTATTTATCATTGATCTCTCAGTTTTATGAGTTGGTGTTAAGAATCACTGCCAAGTGTGATAAAAGTGATCAATATCACTGTTAAAGCATTAAGACTCTTCCTGCAATTTCTCTGCATCACAGAGGATTAATATCTACAAAAATTTTAGAATCAAAATATTTAATAGAATGGATAAATTATTCAGAGATGCTGGCAATCATGTTCTCCTGTTAATTAATATGTCTAGGGACTTCCAATTGTGACTCTGAGTAAGTTCCATTTTCAGCACATGCTAGAAGCCTTTATAGAATGGTTGGTCTTTTGAAATGTTTCATTAAAATATTTCAGTTTTCACAGATCTAATATACTTACCCTAAGGAAGAAAAAGAGCAATCTATTTTTTTTTCCTTTTTAAAAATTATTATTATTTGTTGAGAAAAAAAGTCAGATGATTGATAAAAAAGTAACATATTGCTCAATGTAAATCAGCTGTCACCACGCTTTACAACTCTAAACTTCTAAAGTCTTTGAAATGTAGCTGCAGTTCAGACCTGAATGGCTTCTAAAGGATGTAGCATAATGCTCCACAATTCCATGACTGCTAGTTACAGTGGACCCTGGAGACTGTATAAGACACTCTTACCCAAGAGCAGAGAGTTGCTGTTGCTGTAGTTCTGTTATACATTTGGCCTCTATGTTTCCTGTTGACTGTTAAAAAGGAGAATAAAAGCAGATAGATGTGTTTATGTCACTGGCAGTGACAGTCACACCACCAGGTACCTTCTGGAGAGAACTGAGGAAGGAATGCCCTCAGAGCCTGCAATAGGTGTTCTCTTTGGGCTTCAACATTTGGGCATAGCAGAATAGTATGTGTAAGCTAAATATCACATGGAAGAACAAACAAAATATATGTAAAAGTGGAATATCCCAGCAAAAAATCTCTAGTGGCTCACGAAGTTACTGATGCCTACGTAACAGAAGGAGTTTCCCAGGTATTTGAGTCTCCAAGACTTACTCCACTTCTACTAACTGCAAGAGGCATCATCCCAGCCTTTGATCACTAGCCTAACCAACTTTGCAAGCCCATTCTCAATCACTCTTGAAATTCATCAACTGAAGACAAAAGTATCTAAGTTGCTCAGCTGCAGTTTAGTACAGGTTGTGAAGTAATACTTCTTGCTAGGATACCTCTTGTAAAACTAAAAAGCAGACTGATAAACAAGTTTGCCAGACTGGATTCCTTCATCATGGTCTGTAATATTGTTAGGTTTGCCTCTGGCTTTTTTCCTTCTGTATCAGTCAAACAGCATACATGTCATCAGAAAAGCTTGCAGAAACTGAGGGCCTTTCTTTCTATTCAGTGAACATCTCTGAACAGTTCTGCAACAAGGCTTGCGTCTTGCCTTTGCCAAAATTCCCTCCTCTACACACTACTCTAGGATAACATGGTATCTACTACTGCTCCTTGCCAACTTCAGTTGCATTGTAGATGGTACCTGCAGTGTGATGATATTATTAGTATAATAAATTTTATTAGTATAAGAAATTTCAGAACTAATAAATGCTTTAATTTCTACCTTTATTAACCTTCCCTCATCCCTACCCACTGGCCTGCCTTTATCCTCTAGCATCTGAAACTTCTCAAAGATTTCAAAAAGCTGCAGAAAAAGGTTTCTCTTTCTCCTTCATATCATCTTTCTTCCTCATGAGATTACAGGCCTTATTTGAGTCTTACCACATTCTGTGTCATTTAGAAAATGTGTAAACAGACTATTAGTCCCCTTCCCTAGAAAGGTCAAAATGGCTAATATCACAGTAGATGAACTAAGCTGTTACAATCAGGCTCTCCTAAATCATACCAATCTGAGACCACTTTCTCTTGAATATTCAAAGATTTTCTTTCTGAAAGATCACCTTCCTTGACCCTCTGATGATGTTTCTGCATTCACTGAGCAGAGCTCAAGGATGTTGTGTCAGCTTTAAAGAGTACGTAAGAATAATTCACACCACCTGAAACTGCTAAAGTAATGAAAATGGATGTCTGTGTAAATTAAAGCAATGTCTCCTAGCTTCAGGTGGCACTAGAACCACTTACATTAATATTTGAACATTTCTCAAATTAAATTTCTTAATAATGATAAAGAAATGTAATGATTGTTTCAATTCAAACTGGATAACACTATTTTTCTAGATGTGTCCCCCAAACCAGAATCACAAAAAATTAATACATATTTTGTTTAAGTATTTCAGTGCCTCAGCTGTATTTACACCATTTTGTACAACATGAAAGGGCACCAATAGTCCTTTGATTTGCGAGGGTTTCATTTTAGTGGCTGAGATATGACAGCTTTATGGCAGGCATTTGTTTAGGAGTATTCTGTTAGACATGGCAGCGTCATCCTTTGAAACATCTGGCTGGATTCATATAGACGATGAATACCTACAAGGTTCTCTGAACAGTATAGACAGATCCTCTGCAAAAATTAAGCAATTGATAGAAATTTGACAATTAAGAAGCTGCAAAAAATTATCAGGTACTTTATGTGTACATAGTTAGGAGAAAGCCCATAAACATTACCGATATTTGACGACAATTAAAAAACTGAAGTTAAACTTCACTCTTCACCTTGCTGAATTTTATTTTGCAAAATCTATTCTCTGCAAGAGCTTATTTTTTAATTCTTTTCAATTTGATCTAAAAATAATCAGAATTGTTGAGCAAGTTGCAAATTTCTTCCATTCTTTTTGGTGATTTGAGTTAGGAAGAGACAGCAACTCATGTTGCTCATATCTATCTTTAGCCATGGCTGTGGGCATGAGAAGAGATGTAGATCCTGATATGTTTATATGCTGTGTCAATAAATATTTTTTTAAATTATACCACTGGTACTTTGTTATTACTTTTTTATAGTACTGTAAGTCAAAACCAATAACATACAGCTGGTGGTTTGGGCTATTTATCCACAGGAAAGAATAAAAGCCGTCAAGCCTTGTGTGAGTTATCTGGACATGAGATATGGAGATGAGGGATTGCTTCTGCTCATCTTTTCTCCTTCCTTGGCCACAGTGGTCAAGTAGGCTAAGGGAGTAAACAAATTTACTTTCTCTCAGCTAGAATATCAGGGCACCCCCAAAAAAGTGGTGTTTTCTTCTTCTCCTATCACAACAGTTTTAATTAACACTCTGAGGAATAAATGGAATTAGGGATGCTATCGGCTTTGATGCCTGTGAAGGCATCCCAGAGAGAAGATGAGGTTTTGTCTGTATGTACAATCCAGCCTCATAAATATCAGGCAAGGCCTTTCAGAAATGGACACTAAAGACTGGTTTAGGAAAGCCTATGGAATTTTGTGTGGCCTGTAGCATTTAGATGGGGAAACCGCTTTCAAAGGAATGTACTGGGGCCAGGGGGCTAGATTCTGATTTACACTGTTTCAATGAATTTGAAGACATTCGTGCATCTCTGAGCTTACTGAGGGCTCAAGGTGGACATACTCCAAGTGATAGCTGGTTGTTAAAGAAGGAGGCCAACATTAGGCTGATTATTCCTCTTGTCACTATTATAAAACCCTCCAAACCCTCTGGGATACACAGATAAGGAACTGGTATGAATGAGTCACTGAAGGAAAATTACTAGTCAAAGAAGAAATTATATTTCGGAATTGCTGACTTTCTTTTTGGCGGAATGAAAAACAGTAAATCAGGAGGTGTGTCATCTGCATGAAAGATGCTGTTAATTTAACAATACTAATGTTTGCTTTCACAAAATGTCCACCTGGCTTCCCATGTGTGGCTGAGCCTCCTCAACCACCCTTTGTTGAGGTTTGGTATTGTTCTCTGTTGCAGGAGGGCTCTCTGCTTTCACAGCAACAGAGCACTGCAGGAAGCACAACACAGCACCACAGCAATGCAACAAAAGCTGACTTTTGTTGCATTAAAAGAAAATATATGGATGACACAGTATATAACACCCTTTGTTATAAGCCAGGAAAAATCTGCCCTATGGGTTATAGGACTGTTGTTTAACATGGAAACCTGCTCCAAGCAGTCACACATCCTAATGAGCTCAGCAAAAGTACAAGCCATGTGTTTGAGATGGGTGTCGTGATGTGTTTGTGCCTGGATGTAAAGCTACTCTCTGTTGGACAGAAAAGCCATGTTGCTGCTTTGCTACCGTGTTACCATGAGGAGATAGTTTGGCCACTTTGCCAATTGCTGTTGTGGTCCAGTTAAAGTCTATCCTGCTGTTATTTTTACATAGCTCCATCTCCTTTCTCTCGGAAAATCCAGACTATCAAAATGGTCAAGACAAAGCAATAATTAGCTCTGCTTTCTCCACTTGTTTTTTTAAATATATATTGTTTGTTTGCTTGTTGGCTGGTTTTCTTTTTGTGTTTTTTTTCGGGTTTGGTTTTGGTGGTTTTTTTGTTTGTTTGTTTTTGGGTTTTTTTTGTTTGTTTGTTTGGTTTGGTTTGGTTTCTTTGCCTTGTTGGAAGTTTTTGTCTTGTTTATTTTTTATTAATTTTTATGTACCTATTTATTTATTTTCCCCTCAGGATCATCAGTTAAGCTTTATTGTTTCCTAATAAAATTGAGTTTTAAAGAAATTGCAGGACCCCTACATTGCTGGATAATTGTATCTTCCTCAAATTAATAACCAGGTCCAGAGAGTACAATTAGGAATAGAAGTATGACAAAAGAAATATACCTGATTGTGTAGTTTTTCATTAAATAACTGAGCAGAAATATGCAACATAATTTTTATAAAGCAGCTGGAGTCCTGGTTGGATCTACTTCAACTTTTACTCTGCAGCCATCACCATTAGGAAGCATTGGCTGTGCTCTGGGACTCAGGGATACACGGTACCATTCTCCTTGGTGAGCTGGTCTTTTCTATTCAAAACCACTGTGGTATTTCTTTTGAATTGAATAATTTATATACTGAGTTACAAGGTTGGCATTAGCCCAATTCAGCTGTCATTTTAGGGATGTGATGGGTACAAGGGAGGAAAGCCTGAATAATCTGTAGTCTATCACATACTCATTTACATATAGACACGAGAGAGTGACTAGAAACAGTGAAATTTCTTTTAAATATGCTTATAGGTGTGCTGTCCTTATTTTCAGGTGGATCTGTTTTGTTCATATGTACACCCTATCATATTCAGGTTTCTTTGGTTGGTTGATTTTTTGGATTCCATCCAAAGAGCATTTTACATCAACTTCTGGTACTATTAAACTTCATGAAGGAAAACTTTTATTTCATCTCCAACAAGCCTCCTCAATAACTGAGATTTACTCACACAAATTCACACCAGAAATAACTGTGAATATTACCCGTTCAGATGTAGGTGGAGAATGAAATTCAGTCTTGGGCAGAAAACTGGGTTCAAATTTTCTACATCTCACTTCATCTCTGCTTTTAACGCCTACTTGACCACAGCACTCTCTCTCATCCTATGTGTAAAATCTTTCAGACACCAGCAGCAGGAATTCCTATCATCCCTGTGACAGGAATATCACAGGATGCCTGTTTCTGCACTGACTGCAGACCCCCACCTTGGCTTCACATCCTCCCAGAATGAAAGACCGCCTGTTGCCCAGAAGCTGTCTGTGGGAGAGAGACTTAAATAGTAAAAATCTCTGGCTTCTCATCTGAGATTTGCTGGCCACAGCAGTTGTACCATACAGTATTTCAAAAGTTCCACAGATACAGACTTAATTTCTCTGTTATTGCAATGGATGAAAAAGAAAACTTATACTTTAAACTTATAGTTTAGTTTATGCTTCTCATTTAATTAGCATTTACTATGAGTTTCTCCATAAAAAATTGTCTATGGGTGATATTAACCCAAAGATTTTGGTATAACTTTTTGTGTTTTCATTTATGCTTTTATGATTTTCATTTTGGAATTTTATCTAGAAGTCAATGACCTTGAAGGACCTACTTCAATGGAGCAAATTAGAATTCCCTTAGGATAGCTTTATTGTTATTATCATAAGTATTTTAGTGCTATATTCTCATTAATGTTATATTACTTTAAATTGTGTTGTTATAATTTATGTCTTGGACATCAAATAAGAGGAAACAATTATTAAAACAGAACATTTGCTTCTGTTGTTTGAATTACAAGCCATTTTGCAGTCAAAACACTTTGTAACCAGGTTATCTAGACTTGGATCCCTTCGATCTGTTTCAAAGTATTCATTTCAGAACTTAGCACCGGGTGTACCATGGTGTCTATTCAGCCAGGCTGAATTATTTGGGGTTGTCTGCACAAGGAAGCAAATTTGGAGATGTCTTGTGATTGCTTTGGGGATCACCTAGCATCACAAAGTACTCAAGCCATCTAGTCAAGACTGAAGACAGTGTATTGATCAACTCTACTGGTGTTCATTTCCACTTCCAAGCTCACTGAGGGGAGAAGCAATTAAGAAGTGATCCCTGAAATTAAACAGAATTTTCCACGGTTTGAGAGATATAAAGATGTTTCATAGCTGAAAAAAAATATTTTTGTTGCTGTGCTTACCTTTTCCTGGATATAGATGAAAAATGAAATGAGAAGGAATAGTTTTGTTATCAGTTTTAAATTATTCTCTGCTTTTCTATTCAGCCTGTATGAAATTTAACAAGAAGAAATATCAGATTTTGCACCCAGGATAGATTCATGCCAGACAGTAGTATAAAATTAGGAGAGAAGTGGCTAGATAGCAGCCCCAGAGAAAAGTATCTGGGGGTGCCAGCTGATGGTAAGTTTAATATGAGTTAGCAGCGTGCCCTCAGAACCAGGAGGGCAATCTGCCTCCCGAGGTATCAGTCCACATCATGCCTGTCAGTGTTTAAGAGGCATTTGGACAGTGCCCTTAACAATATGCCTTAACATTTTGTGATTCTTTAATTGATCAGACAGTTGGACTAGACGTTCATTGTAGGCATCTCACAATTGAAGCATTCTGTTCTGGTCTGTTCTAGTTCAGTCTAGTCCAGTCTATAGTCCTGAGAGGAATTCAGTATTGCTTGACTTCCTTGAAGAGTAATTCAAAGCTTAGTACAGGCAATATGAGGTTCTCTAGTAATTTCACCTGCTTTTGGATCATAACATGGATTTAAAAAAAAAAAAACAAACAGCTTCTCATAAGAGTTTGATTGTTTTGTAGTCACTATTACAACTTGTTACTTAATTTAACCTGTCACAATGAAAGACCAACATACATTCTGTTATATAATGCTCAGCCAAGTTTTTGTTCTGATTCAAAACCAGTTCAAGACCAGATTTCATGTACAGAAAAATAATTTATTCCAACATGTAATTCCCATGTTATATTTGTACCAAGGGGAAATCAAGATCAGCTGTTATGAAAAAGAGATAATACCCCAAGTATATGAAATAAAAGTTTTCCTTCAAGAAGCTTAATATGCTCAGAAGTTGATTCTGGACATCAGAAAGTAAATATACTTGCTTAAAGTAGTTCCATATTACACTTTCTTTATTATTTTGTACTGCCTCATTCAAAATTTAATTCTTCCTCTGAGGAAGGAGCCCAGGCTATCTCATTTATAGCTCTGTCACATACAGATTAGTTTGTTTGCTTGATCTGGATTACAGTTGATGTATATTACCAAATTTTTGCTAGAGATGTTTGCTTTTTCCCTGTCATGGTGACTTAGGCATCTACCATAAGCTGCAGCAACGTGAAGCAACTTCTCGACAAAATTCTCCACTGCTGATAAAGGAAAGAAAAAGAAAGAAAGAAAAAAAGAAAAGAAAGACATTAGAAAAAAGAATGCAAGTGCAAGCAGATAAAAAGTATATTCTTCTTAGTACTCCAGGAACATTTTCATAATATTACATCTCCTGCATATGCATGAAGAAGTAATTCATTCTCCAGTTCATATAGTAAAACTTACTTGCTTTTAAAGTCATAGTATTACTTGACAATGATTAAATAATTTGTTTATAAGCTATAGATATTTTTTAAGAAAATATGTACCAGAACTTAAGATTCCTGATCAGTTTCCAGGTTTGCAGGATGCTGTCAGTGTAATGGTATTTTCAAGAATTCCTTTTTTTTTTCATGCTGTATGGGATTATTCTGTCAGGCACGCTTTATAAATTTTGAGTCTTCAGCCTGTGTTTTCTCTGTATGGTACGCATTTCATAACTTTGCAGTAAGGAATGTAAAATATGCTGAGTAGTTTACCAACAGTGGTACTGTGCACTGAGTATCACAAACATATATACATCAAATTGTGCATGTGTCCTGAATTGTGTCATAAGTTCTGTGGCACAAATGGCTATTGCTCAGCCTTGTCAGCTCATTTGGGATCCCATAAGTACAGTGTCTGTGTTGGACTTAATCATCTGCACTACTCTTATACAGGCGATGCAGTCCATTTTCTCAGGAATTGTTACAGCTTTCAAAAAATCGTGTATGAAAAATACAGGGAAAGTAGTTTCCAGTTAGAAATGAAATTACATAAATATTTTTTGTCTGCAGTTTTCCAAAGAAAACTGGTGAAAAGGAAACCAAACCTCAAAGCAAACACAAAAACTTGGCTAGCACAGAGGCCATGTATTTAAGAGCCTGATGTGGTCTACAAGATGGCCTTTACATCTCTTGAAAATGTTACATATAACCAGAATGTTGAGGAGATGTCAGAACCATAGGGCAGGAATTTATACCAAAGACACACACCCCTCTTCTGAGGTGAGGAATTACTGCTATGCCTACAGAATAATTTGGAGACTTAGTGTGACTGATATGAAAGATATCAGAAGCAGACCTCTGATATGTTCACATCTTTTCTGAAAGTATTTTTGATGTATAAATCTTTGAAGTCAGGTATCCCTGCTAAGCATTTGTGAATCATAAGAACTGACCAAATATCTTTGAAAAACTGCAAGAGAATGAAATTTAAGTTTCAGGTATGCCATTGAAGTAGCAAATATCCCAAACTGTCCCTCAGCTTATCTTTTCTTGAATACAAAGAAAGGGAAAGAAGAAGAGAAAGGAAAAGAATAGGAAGGGAGAAAACAGAAAAGGAAAAGGGCAAAGGAAAAGGAAACAGGCAAAAATAAAAGCAAAAGGAAAAAAGCAAAGGAAAAGAGAAAAATGTAAAAAAGGAAAAATAAAAAAAAAGATAAAGGAAAAAAAAAAAGTGAAGGAAAAAGAAAAGGAAAGGAAAAGGAAAAAAAACCTGAAGAAATATTGTACAGTTTTTCCCAATTTTGGTCTTACTTGAATATTTCTGTGGAGCATACTTGGCTCCACTAACATTGAGAAGCTCTCAAGAGGAAAAGAATTCAAGTGGTTTGACTCAGATTTTAAATGAAGCATGTCTATGTTTATCAGTACAAAGGAGAAGGAACCTGCTCCTAACACCAACACAGTACTTGATTAAAAAAGAACACAAAATAGTACTCCAGCATGAGACGCATTGATGAATAATGAAAAAGCCAAAGAAATACAGATCCAAGAAAGAGTTTTCACAGTAGGTTAGCTACATGGGATGTCAATTACACTCTGAACCTATTCATGTGTTTTACATACTCTGGGAAATGTTAAGGATCAAAAATTAAGTACCAAATGGCACAAGGAATTCTCTTTCTGTTCTTCATTCTTGTCAACTGAAGTAAAGAAACCAGTTTTCAATTCATAACCCTATTAACCACACCAGAACAGTGGTGTGCTCTTTTGTCTAAAATAAGGTTTCTTTTAATGAAGTGATTCCTTTCCCTGTCAATGAAATGTTTACAGCCTCTTAAAAATGTAAGTCAGTAACAAAGGACACTAGTAGAGGATAAAATTATTCTCTAGTTCAATGCTTTGAGTGATCACAAGGACCCAAAATACTGAAATGTGTCTTCTGAAGTTTCAAGGGAAAACATGTTTCCATTTCACGTGTGCTGTTTTCTCCCAACACTTCACAGGGTTGGCTACAGGTAGTAGGGACTGCACACTGTTTCTTGGCTCTCATTGGCACTGATAGAGTCATGCCTGCACTTGAACATGTTAAAGAGCAGATAAAGCTCTAAATATTGCAATATATAGCAGCAGGGACTGATTTCTGTGGTCTAGCAAGGCCAAACATTCAGCTTCATCTATTCATATTGCCCAGATTGTCCCATACTTTAATCTTCTTTCTATTAAATTATTTAATCTCCTTATATACTGTGAACAGACAGGTGTCTACATCTGCTTTGGTACAGGGTCCACTGAATAGGAGTGACCCTCATCCTTTCAAGAATCACCACCAATGTTTACAGATGCAGCAAAATTAGCATAAATTGTGGAAAAATTACTTGAAGCATATTGCTCATTTTTCAGGACACCAGGCAGAAAGTCTGAAGAGCAACAAAAAGGTGTGTGTGGATAGGGGGGGAAGTGAAGAATAAAGTGTAAAATCAATCAGATAACAAAGGAGGGTAGACTTTCTGATGGTAGTGATACAAACACCTACAGCCAGCAGGGCTGTGGGTCTGTAGTCCCAAACCCAGAAGGATGACAGAGGGACACATTCCTTTGGACTCTGCTCAGTTCTGTGCCTGGAAAGTAAGATGTGGCAGGATGGACAGAATTGCATTCTAATAGTGAGTGGACTGGGGAGGAAAGTGTGACAGAATTGTGTTTTAATAGCAGCTGTGTGCAATTACTGAGATTCAAGAATGATAAGTAGCACCCTCATAATTGTATAGAATAATGTGATATATTATGAAATTGTAAATAGTTCAGTGCTGTGTCCATTACTTAATTAGGTCATTGACTTTTTGAGTTTTTCATTTCTTAACAGCGTGTTGATAGATCAATAAACATTATTGATTCTTGTACAGGTTATGTTTCTTAAGGGAAAGTCTTTCTTGGACCAGGAGGTACCAGTTACCACATTATTATCATTTGCAGAATAGGCTCCCCCTCTTTAAAAATGGAAATGCATAGCTCTTCACACCATCTCACACTATTCCTGAGTTATGACACTCAATTCTGGTGTCTTAGCTGGGTATTAACTCCAGGGCAGAGAAATCTGTTTGTTTTTTAAAAGATACTTCCAGAGAAATAAGTAACCTTTATCTTCAATACACTTGCTTTAAAATTCATCAAGAATGGGGAGGAAAAGAATGAATTTCCATAGTATTTTACACACATTTTCTGTGTGGGTTTTTTGAGTTTCAAAGATAAAAAGAAACTGGACCCAATATTACTTGTTCTAATTGTGGCAAATACCAAATTATAGTTAAAATTCTAGGGACTCTCACTGAAAACTAAGATGATATTTGGTAATTTGGTTTTCTAGCTGAGAATTTTTCTAGACATATAGGAATAACAGGTTTGGGCATTACTTCAGATAGAATCAGAATCAAAATGTTTCAATAACTTACTGCAAGCAAGAATTTACTGCAAAGAGTTGTGAATGATAACGTAAATTATTATTTAGAAATCAAGGTTAGATTCTGGAGCAATATTAAAACTTTCTAATATCCACAGAATTGTGTGGTTACTTTAAAAAAATGTCTAAAAGCTATTTTTATTTTTGATACTATCTATTTTTAAGGAAATTATTAATTATAGGAAGTCACATAAGGCTCATGTTGTTAGGCAAGGAAACATTTCCCTGAAAGGGAACCTGCAATGCTTGTTTTCAATATTTGGTCGGCCTCCAAGAGCCATATTACTAAAGTGGAAAAATTAGTTTTAAATCCTGTGAAAGTATTAGCTCCAGTATTTATGCAATTAAAATGAAAATTCTTCTTGTAGTTCAATTATTGTCATTACTATTTTCACAGGCTTTCTCTTTTTAAGAACTTCTACACACTTCTGCTCATTGGATATGCCAGTATCTTTATAAAAGATTAACTTGCTGTAAAGCTTAAATTTGCCATGCTGTAAATATAGATTAAAAAGTTATTCTAACTTTAACATCTGGTTGTCGGGCAGTTTAGTTTAACTATCTGCAAATTCAGGTGCATAACACAACATGACCTTATCCTGATGGAAAAATTTGCAAGTAACAGCTAGAGGAAGAAGACCCTTGAAAAGCAATCCAATTTTTATCATAGGGAACTGTTGGACTGATATGGATCTTCAGGCAGAGACCTAATTTCTGCAAGAATTTTTGAAGATATCAATTTTTTCCACCACATTTTCTTCTTTCTGTAGTTAAAATTTTTGAGCTCAATCAAGACATTTTGTGTTCACTCTGTGTTTTTGTCAGGGCAACTCCTGCTTCTAAAGATGTGGGTTAGGGACCCACATCTCGCTGGAATCCAGAAGTGGAAGCACTTCTAAAAAGACACAGCCTACAACATTCTCAAGAATATCAATAAGGTCCTTGGTACTGCTGACTCATTCCTGGGATAATGGATCAAGACAGGAGAGTTGACTTAGGATGTTTAGGTGGTGACTAACCACGCAGACTTATTTTAGCTTCTGAAGCAGCAGTAGAAATGAAGAACACAATAGAGAACCACAAATGTGTTACATTTTCATGTTCTGTTTCCTGGCTAGTTGGTGGCTTTAAGACTTGCACTGTTGTGTTCAAGCCTAGTGTGAAACTTCATAGTGTGAAAAGCCAAGGTGAACACAAAGTGCATGTACCTTTGGGGTCATAAAGGAACTGCAAGAACCATTTCTTGCATATGTGAGGTTTGTCTTGAATCTTCATGAAGTGCCATACTCCCTGAATAATGATTGTCCTCTTCTCTTCACTTCACTTATTTACTTTGCAAGTTTTTCAGGTACATGGAAACTAACTTTTAAAATTCATTTTGAAACAAAGGCTATACCTTAAACTTCTTGAAACCTTCTTCTCTCTACTGGTTCAATCACTTCTAAATTTTCCAGTTAATTTCATTTTTTTTCTTCCTGCCTTGATCTGACTCAATAGCAATCTTTCTATCAGATTACTTCCTCTGTTTAAATCCTTGCGTGCAAAACATTTTCTTTAGGAAATGTTCCAGTTAACTTTTTGGGTTTTTTTCAAATTGCTACTATTGGTTATACTGTGTTTTGATTCATGGTCAGCTCTATAGCTTTGTCAATCTAAAATATTTTTTTAAACATTCTGAGAGCCATAGTTAAGACACTGGTGCCTTCTTCTCCTTCTCCACTATCAGATTTCTTCACTATTATATCTACAAATGGTTTCTGAACTACCTGACAACACTCTTCTCTCATTATACAAAGCCCTCCAATTATGAAAATCATACTGGCTCTTAAGTTCATGAAAATACAATTATAGATTTTCTTTAGACAAAATTTTGTTATTGGTGTTCCCAAAAGTAATCAGAACACATGGCACATTGCAACATTCCCAGCTATTTGTTTTCATGCAGATCACAGCTTTAGCTTCATCATTGGCAATTAGTGAATATAGTGAATTTTTATTTGCATAACTGTGTGGGGTATGGTAATTCTTCAACTGGACATCCTTGTCATAAGTAGATACATGTTTCTATGGATGAAGAAGAACTTTCTTTTTTTTTCTATTATGCACTGTTTAATATGTACTGTGTTCTTGCCTAAAAATGTTATTTGTGTACCTGGCAGAAGAAACAATATTTTTTTCCTTGAGTAGACAATCAATAAATTAAAAGAATATATAAATACTAAAATAATAAATTACAAATAATTAAAATTACAAAATAATAAACTAGTCAAAATACACAATAGGTGAACAGCTGACAGTTGAAATGTATTAAAAAACTGTTGTCTGAACAATTACCAATGACAAGTTCTTTATCAAAATGAAAATAATTCAACGAATAAGTCATTGAAAGAACTATGAAAGAACCAGATAATTTCTTCGCAGAAAATAGTTCATCTATGAAATTTATTGTTGGCAAATGCTTGATAATGCACATTGCAATAATCTGAACATCTCACATGTTTTTGGATTTGAAGTTAGCTGTAATCATTATGGAAAAAAAATGAACAAACACAACAACAAACCAAAATAAACAAAACTAAAAAAAATATAGTACCACTTCAGGTGGCTTCATGAAACAGCTACTCAGTATACAGCATAAGTAGCAAATACATAAATATTAGTATGTGAAAGAATTAATGGGAAATGAACACTGGGAAGTTGATAACATTACTGCACAAATTTCTTGTAAGATATCACTTGACATTTTTCATTCAGCTTCATTACTCTATCTCAGAAAAGATATTGCTGAAGGTGAAGGGTAGAAAAAGGACTGACAAAATATTATGCATATCACAAAATGGAAACATGGTGATTTCCACAGAAAAAGAGATTTAATAGGCTGAATGTATTCAGTTAGGAGGTGACTTAAAGTGGGCGTTTCAGGAACCAAGAAAAGCTCCTCATGAACATATAGAGCATATAGGTCAGGAATCTAGCACCTACTGTTCTCATTTTTCGGGAAGTAGGAGTTCAATAAAACAAGTTATAAGGTGAATTTGATCAATAGAAATATTTTTTACACATCTTATGTCTGAGGTGAAGACCCTGCTGACACAAAGTAATTGTCAGAATAAATTTAGCAGTGTTTATGAAAGGCAAATGAACTTTTGTATTGATAAATTGGCTGAACAATCATAGGAGAAATATAGCTCTCATCCTTTAGTGTATATACATATTCCAATTGAGAAGAAATAGTAAGATATTTCTCCAATGGATAAGTGATTGAAGCTTTAGTGACTACATTTCTTCTGTTCTCTCCTAAAGATTTTGACTACTACTCTTGCTCAGTCGATATAGCTCTAGGAAACCATGTCAGAAATAAAACACATAAGTACATCCAAGAAGGAAAGGATGGTTTCAGAAAGAGGTTGATTCCAGTGAATCTCCTTCAAACTAATGGCAAGCTATGTATTGTTATACAGGACCTGAGAAAACTACATTTCTTCTAGTAAAAAAAAAAAAAAATTGTTCAAAATAAAACCTTTTATTATATAATGTAAATCTAGAAAAAGGTTTCAACCATTTTTAGTCATCTCTATTGGGCAAAAAAATGCAAGATAGGTCTAATGTGTCTTTGGTGACACAGGCAAAATACTGTTATCATAAAAATACATAAACTTTTCAATCTCAAAAGTTAGCTTACCTCCTAAAGGCAGCTAATTATTTACCATTTAGCAAGGGAATTCCACATTCAGCATCTTGTAGGAGTCTTTTCAATTATGGTTTGGTATATAGATTCTCATTACAGAGATTGCCAATGTGTTATTTTTTCATACTGCTTAATGTAATGAACTTTTGAGAGCCATTGGACCTAAGGATCTTGCTCCTGTTTCTGGAAACTGTGTCTGGATGTATGAAGTATTTGATCTCTCAGAAGGTGAGTTCAAATAGCATCCCAACTTGATGTGCACTTCTCTAGCTCTATGCTAATAGAAAGTACAATTTAGCACCAAGTCAAAAAATTATTTGAGGGAGACAAATGTAACATGAAAGAGCACATTTATTATATCTTTCCCAAACAGACCTGTTAATTACAGCCTTTAATAAGTAACCTCAGCCTTCGCACATTCTCCTTGAAAAGGCATGGGTGAGATGTCTAACATTGGCAGGCATCTTTTCCAACTTCTTTCATTTGCATGTTTTTTTTTCAAATTAGATAGGCCTTTTTATATTAGCACTATGACAACCTTTCCACTATATCCATTACTTTGACAGGAAGAAAATTTTGATTTGACTTTGAAAGGCAATAACTTTCTTTTTTTCAATTTTTTCCCTTTTTGTCTTCATTCCTGAATTTATTCTAACATGCAAATATCTATTGCCAATTGTAGGCTCTCCAGATGATGGTTTAGTTATAATTCATAGACATCTAAAAGATAAGACTATTAAATGTGACATGAAACTAATGTGCATATACTTTGCTTTCAGTTCACATATACTTAATATCTAAAATAATTAAATTCTCTCAAGAAAGTGGTAGGAAGACCACCTCGTAAAACTGCTAAGCTCCTGGATGGGGACTTTCTGTCTCTCAGTTTACAGATCTCAGGTATTCTTTGAGTGGATACCCATAGTGCCCCTTTCCAAACTTAACCCAAGACCACTGATGTCTGCAGGAATATTTCCCTTTAGTACAGCAATAACTGTGTCATGATTCAGAGGAGGGGGACACAAGACTGAGGGGGAGCAAAGCCTCAGTTTTATCTCACTTTCTTACAAGGAAGTTATAGACCCTCTTCTTAACTCTGAGAGTTCTCCAAAGGGAACTGAGACCACTTTGTTTAGCTTTTCTTTGTGAGGTAAAATTGTCATATTAAAACAGCAGTACTACAGACTGATAAGGCAGCTACTCAAAATGCAGTCAGTATTTATGATCATCTCAAATTCCAGGAAACTGTGGAGTTTAATGCTGTCTAGTTAAATGGTAGCTTTCATATACATAAGAAGACTGTTAGATAGGTCCTTATGTCTACTGCCTTATTTAATATTTTCAAATACATTTAAAAATGGCAGTTGTTTCCTCTACATCTGACATACTGAGGAAATGAAATACATATTCACTGGCATACAAAATATCAGGTGTTTATTTCTAAGATTTCTTCTTTTGTTTCTTTGTGGGGTTTTTTGACTTGTTTTGGTTTTTGTTTTTCGATACCCAACACTAGCATTGAAATTCAAAAAGACCCCTCTAACTTCAGAATGATTTCAAGGCTTTTCCATTTATATTTCTAACTGCAAAACCAGCTTTTTCTTATTAGATTTTGCCTAAAGTCTCATTCTCTTCTGGAGGTACATAGCTTATTTTCTCCATATTCTTTAAGGAAATAAACTCTTTGCTCTTTTACAGCACAAACAACAGCTATATTAAACAGTCTAGCTGCATTTACCTTGGCCAGATTGTTCAACAGCTAAACAAGCATGAAGGTAGAAAACAAGTGAATCAGAATGATCAAAAGTCTTGTGATTTCTTCTATCTCATTTAAAATAATTTCCACAACACTTGATATAATTAGAAGTTCTGACTGTAGCAAAATCTCCAGATTTTGAAAATAATAATTATTTCATGCTTCACAAAAATAACAGAAAAATTATTTGGCTATACCTTTCAACAGATCTAATTGCTTGTATTTATTCTTTTATGTAGCCTGGGAACAATTTTTAAAATTCCAAATACTGTTCTGCTCATTGATTTCCCACTGCTAATGAATGATTCGTAATAACTAATATTTTGAAATAGATACCATTATCAGTATAAGATATTTCAGTGTAAGAGACTACAAAATCTATGCATTTTACATTGACATTTCCTTCAAAATCCAACTGAGGGTTGAAAGAGAAGGAAGACTGGAGTCTTGTAGGTGTTATTTTATTGATGCCCAAAACAGAAAGACACAATCACTACTCACAGTGAAATCACTGTTTAACAGTAAATCACAATATAATTTGCAGTAATTCCTTCTGTTAAAGATTCTCTGCTGCTGAAGTTTTCTGTAAAAACTGGAGATTTTCTTGAGCATGTTCTCAGCATCACCTTTCCTGGGAAATGTTCTGAGCTTAGCCAGTGGTGGAGACAGGTGAGAAGGAAGCTGGAGAGGGAGTTGTAACCAAACTTTTATTCAGCCTCGTGCCTTTCTTCACCAGAATTCCTGTCTCTGCACAGAAAAACTCCAAAAGTGCACATAGTTTGCAAAGGGTTTCCTTGAGAGGAGAATGTTAAGGAGACAGTCACCTGGATATACTCAGTCCCTTCATTTTGGAGGATATTAAAGAAGAAAACTAAAATTCCCTGATTGGCATCCATCAGGCCATGATACTAGGAGGGAAATATCTATCATAAAATCATTTCATTCATAATCATAAATTGAATTAATAAGATTCTACAGAATATTAATCTTACATTCACCTGTGCACTATATTGCAACTATAACCATGATTTGTTGCATATTCCCACACACTAGTACCAAAAAAGTGGAAAGAAATACAAGGAGATGTTAATTATGTCTCTGGAGTAATCGCCACTGGAATCTATCATCCTTGTAATACACCAAAGACAGTTCAATTTAGGGATTAAAATCTTCAAGTTTTCCTCATTCGTGATGTCGTATGGCTGCTCGATGACCTGGGTATGAATTTTTGTATCTGAAGATTTTCACTCTACAGATAATTCTAGAAAGATGTTAAAGAAAAAGCCTTTTTAGAGGGTAAACATCACAATGAAACCAAGTACCATGAGAACCAGGGAAAATAATCCATATGGGTGAACTAAGTCTGAAGAATTTTGCTTGATTAAAACAAAATTCTGACTGCTTTTCTGGGTGTCTTATTTGATCACATCACGTGTTCAACACTGTCTTTCTTTCTCTTCTTGTTATATTAGTCAAATCTTCCTTGTATACATAACATATATATTCATTTATATAACATACATACTCTTTTAGACCTGTTAAGCTCACTCAGTGATTTTGCCAGATGCTCTGTATGACTGCAGCCTAATTTCCCCATACCACTAATATATCTTTCATAAAATTACATTATTAAATAGATTGTGAAATGTCCTCCAGACAGCCTTCTGGTGTTCTGAACAAGGTCTGTGATCCTGTCTGGTCTCATAAGCTAGGTCAGGTGTGAGAAATACTCTAACAGGGCTTCCCAAAAGGACTTTGTCATCCATCCATGTACCATGGGAAGTTTTATTGATCATATAGTCAGAGACAATCTCGTCTTTCTAAACCAAATGTCAAGAGCAGCCAGCACAACAGTCATCTCTCACAGGAGACAAAGGTGTGGATCAGGTCATAAAAGACCTGAAAAAAGTAACATTTTCATTGAAGAGTTGAAGGCAAGCTTCCATACACTGAGAGGCCATACAAAATATTTGTGGTAGAAGTGACAGCTGTTAATGCTTATCCCTTTAACATTGAGCTGTTCTGGATACCTTGATACTCCTCATGTCACAATTCTTTTCATCAGAGAAAAACAGTGAAAAACTTGTGCACAATTTGCTGTTGCTCCAATTGATCATCATCAAAAAAGCTTTATGGATTACTAGGTTCAGTGCTCAGTTCACTGAGATTGCTCACATGGATGAAGGCACTTTCAATTGCTCTTCTTCCCTTGACTGGCTGAATGTTTTCCATATGCTGTGGGACACAGAGGAGGGAAAGGAAGACAGACAAAGAGGGGTCAGAATAGCTTTTGAATTAACAAATTTAGAACACAAATTTCCAGCTTTCCTTCTGATGCTGTTAAAAACTAAGATTCTTTTGCAAATAGTTTAAAATATTTATTTACTTGCTCTATTTATCAACAGAATGACAAGTTTGTAAACTTATTCTCATGTATGTCATGTGGACCATGCTATCTATTTTGAGAGTGAAAAGTTACATATCCTATTTAGTGTTTTAATTTTTATCTAGGGAGCCAATCCCTTTTGTCCTATAGCAGAAAGGCAGAATGGATATTAATGCTTACCTGGCAGGCAAATTTACTTTATCTTTGTAAGTGTTCTTACTTGCTGACCCGATTGAGGAGTGTGAAAATAAAATCATCTCATGAAGGATTTATGGGAAAATCACCTAATCCATGACATATTTTGCACATTTATGTTAAATTCAGGCTAAAGTTAAGCTTCTCAATTCCAATTTCTCTGCTAATTTATGGTTCTTGCAGCTCATGCCACAGAGGGCATTAGGGGACATGTTGGAGGGTTTGGGATTATAATGACCATATCAGGCCTTTGTAAAAGCAAGGTACTATATTACTGCAAAATCCTACTGTTTACCATAAATTTACTCAGTTCCCATAAAGAGACTTTACAGAATAAGAATTGCACATGGCATTCAGAGCAGCACTGATCACAGCTCTTCTGCAACCTTCTGCCTAGGGGCATAAGTCACTTCAACAAAGCATCATTCAAAGCCTGTGGTTTCTACTGCACAGTAGTGTTGTGCACTTCATGGTGACATCCTGGACTCAGTACAGGCAGAATCGCATGGCAGAATAACAGCCAGGTACTCTTCATAATTGCTATCACATTGAAATATTCTGCTCATAATCTCTTTTTTTATTAATAAAGGATGTCAGGCTGGACATAGCCAGCTAATTATGGACACCTTGAGAAAGTAACAGGACACAAGGCTGAATTCCAATTTTCCTTAACCACTCAGAAATCACACCAATTCACTTCCTAGTACTCGAGGCTTACAGTTAGATTGGGATGGAGACTGCAGATAAAAATAAGGAAAATAATCAAATGTGAACACTTACTGCCCATTATAACAATGGATTCCATTTCACCTGTAGACAGTTACTCATCAGAAAGATGAGTTTGTGTCATTTCCCACAGAGCAGAAGCTAAAGTGGCTACAGGAGGTAAGAATCATTAAGATTGCAGCTCACCTTTTCTGAGGTATTTTCCTACCTCTTTTAAGGGCTACAGGATCTATGCTCACGTACAGCTGTTGCAAAAAAAAAATCCAGTCCTTCAACTACATCCTACCCCTGTCATGCTGAATCACCTCCTTAATAACCTGGCACTTATAAGCAAGGAACAAGTGATTATATGCTTCACACAGGAAGGACAATTTTTTGGAAATGTTACTTGTATTTTCTTAGAAGACACTTTTGTACATCTTGTTTACTGAAAAGCAGGGATATGGTAAATGCAAGATCTTGTCTGTAGAGGACTTAAGCTCTAAAAATTTGTGACCACTCAAAAGAATAGGTGTTTACCACAGATGAGATTTTCAACATCTGAAATGTGCAAAGAAAAAAAAAAAAAAAAGCAGCAATAAGCCTAAAGCAGGAGATACTGGGGAATATGGGAGTAATTTCTGTCAAGGGTGAAAAAAGCATGTTCATTTTTACAACAGACTGAACAACAAATTATTAGGGAGAACACAGACAGAATTCATATATCATTTTAAATTTTATTGAAATATTTGTGCAGACTTATTTTTTCACTAATAAATATTCAAAAGGGATGTTTCATTCATGGAGAGACAGCTTGCAAACTCAGATTAATGCAGTCTTGTGCAAAGAGGTGCCCAGATACGAAGCAAAGCACATGAGTGTCAAGAGTGCTTTCCTGAAAAGGTAAAGGGTGATTCTCAATGTTTAGAATGAGAAACATTAAGGGTTGTCATTCCCTTCTGAAATATTGCAAGCTATTTTGAAACTGAATTCAGGCTATGTTCCTCAGAAGTAGACAGCTAAAATCACTCCTGACTCATTCGTCATTAAATTCCTGAATATATAAAAAGCATTTTTTATTAGGTAGTAACATTGGTAAGGATTAAGAAAATTATTAAGAGGTTTGGGAAAAAACACTTTTTAATATAATAGAAACAAACATTTACATGATCAGAAGAGAGAAGAGTAATAAATTGTTTTTATGATTTAGCAAGGCAGCACCTGGTGTTTTTTATGATGACCTAGCAGCACCGTAAAATGTTCTCACTTCAGTTAAGTTTCTCAATTTGCATAGTTTAAGGCTTGAATGTCAACCACAGTTAAAGTAGGAATATAATGTTTTTAAATGCCAAACATGGTGAAATTTTCACTGAATGAGAGGCTTCTCTTCACACTGCACCATGAGGAGCCCTGGCCCAAGTTTTTGCTGTGACATTGCCTGACCAAGAGCTCTCTGCTTGTCACAGAGCACTCAGGGGGGAATAAATACCTCAGTCCTTGAACCCTCTAGAACTAAGTTGGTTGCTGCCTTTACCTTAAGATACTCAGGCTAATTTCATGTCTTACAGACTTTCTGAAGACCCATGGTTCAGGGATGTTTGTCTTCCCAGCTCTTGCAGGTGGAACACACCAGATTTGGCAGTGAGGAGCAGCATCTGTGTGACAGCATGGGGACTCTGAGCTGCAGTTTCAGCTGAAGTGTATGACTGATCAGTATGAACATTTTAGCAGAATTGTGTGTTGTTTTTCTTGAGAATTTTTGAGAAATCTCTTTCTTAGACTCAGGTACGTAGGGTTAATGTGAATTCAGTTTCTTAGATGCAATCAGCAGCTGTTATTTCTAACTAGTTTTTCCTTGGAAATACACTCATGATGTATTCGGAGCTTGGAAAAGATGGTTTCCCCATCTGATCTATATCTTAGCCCAAACTCATGCTAAGGAAGTTACTCAATAGACCATGCAGCTTCTGTAATCCTTCTTATCACTTCACCATCCAGCCAGATGAGCCCTCCATTTCTTTCCACTGGCTATTGAAGGGAACTGACATGAGGTCTGAAGCCTTTTTTTCTCTCTCACCAAGGTACTCACCATAGGTTCAGGTTACGTTTGTATACCGTGCACCCACTGCTTTTCAGTATGGTTCAGAGTCTGGTTGCACTCAGCTTGCTCTTGAACAAAAGCAAACTTTTTGCAAGAGTGCTTCTATTAAGGTATATAGCACTTAAATAAATTATCCTGCATGCTTAGTGCTGACCCTTTTGTGAATTTTCATTTAAAGCACAGCAAAAAAACAGCGCTAAAGCAAAACCCAGCAACATGGTTGAAATGAAGTTTGAAGATATATCTTGACATGTGTGCAGAGATCATCGGTTTCCTATAAATTAGACCATATTTCATCTTTTCACTGTCACCTGTAATGGTTTTGTGCAATTCGCAACAGAAGCATTTGAAAGTGAGGTGGATTTGCCTGTTTCAGAATAAATACCTTGCTGCTTTTGCCATAGTCTGCTTCTTCCCCACTTTATCACTTCGTTTTCAAGAACACTTGCATTTGAGAAGTAAAATGATTTGTCTGTAGAACCAGACAACATTTTTCAGGAAAACACATATTGTTTGCCAGCATCTTTAAATGATCGTGTGATTTTTTAATTGAAAAATTTAAAGTGAAGTAAGGCTTTACATGTACAAAGAACATCCTTATATAAATATGCAACAAAGGAATAGAAATTATCAATTATGCCTAGGAAAACATTTTATTTCATGGTTTTGTTTATAGAAAAAATTCATAAAATTAAAAAATCAGTTTTAAGGCTAAAATTTGATGCTTGTGATCTTTTAAAGAAAAACACAACATAAAACCAGCAGAAATAGGTTCCAAGTATAATTCAAATTTTGTGAATTTTACAACACATTTCCATATTGCTCATGGAAAGTTCAAATATCCCAATTAAAATGTTGTCCTGAATCTGGAATCATTGTTTTCCTTATTCTGGACATCTTTATATGCAGAAATTTTACAAAACAATTCTCTGTGGAAATACTTACATCATAAGTGCACTGACAATAATAGGAGACACAGGGAAGAAATATTTTAATATGTTATAGGAACTCACTTTAGCTCTTCAGAAAAGTTCCATTTTAGGATTACAGCCTTTAGAGTGAACATCATGTAATATAAAGAAAAATAACATCAGAATCCTTCTACCTGGGGTAGCAATTGAAAACTAAATCAGTGCCGGGAGCAGAAGTAAAACACAGCCCCATTCAGAAGCAGCCTGTACTTAACACGACTTTTGGAGCCACATTACCCAGCCTATACACCTATTAATGGCTGCAGCCCGTCATCCAACATCTGCACCATGCTCTTCTTTTCAGCCACTGCTCATCCATTTTTACTTTGATGATTACAAGAATGCTTTCCCTAGACTTTCCTTCCTGGTATGTCCCTGTTCCCATTGTGATGCTCCATAGGTCAGTGGTGGCCCAATATGTTCCTTGTACAGGAGCACTATCTCCACTGTGTCTGACCACAGATCTCAACACCTCACTGTCTTCTTCCTCTCTATGCACAGTTTTAACTTGTCCTATAGACTGAGAGCCTTTAAACAGAGACTTATCATTGGATAATTAAAAAAAAAAAAAAAAAGAATCTTCTAGTTTGCTAGTTGAATTGTTGTATATGTTTCTTGCCTTTTGTTTCTAGGCAAAATACCTTTGAGGGTAAGTATTATTGAAATGTTTGGATGCAGTGTTTGTTTTGCTTGTTGCATTCAGTAAAGCAGACCACTTGTTTATTGAATTTCATCCATTCTGTTCAATAGTCCACAAGGTTTGTTTTTTATCTACATAATTCTCTTAACATCTCTGTGACAGTAATGTAGAACTTGAAGGAAGCAGTGCTAACTTGTCTGCAAGCTTATGATGCAAAGTGAAAAGATTGCTATGATATAATTCTGAATCTGTCAGGAGCATTAGAATCTATCTTTCAGAAGTATTTCTTTTGTTTCTATGGCTGTTGCAAAATCCTCCATTCCAGAGAAAAGTTTTGGGTGCCGTTTCAGATGGCTGAAACAGAAAAGATGTTAATTCAGGTTTCTTATATTTGTACATTTTGAGTTCAATACTGTCTAACATCCTTGATATAAAAGTAATTCAAGATTAAAATTTTAAAAGATGTTATTTTCACATAATGAAGATGATGATAATGATGATAACAATAATAGATCTCTGGGAAGTCAGTAAGCAGCATGTGACTTGGTTTCCAGTTGACTGTTAGATGAAATAATTTCTGTACATGTTGGAGGATCTGTAGCTCATTTCTTGATTTCTAAAGGCAATCCAAGGAGTGAGATTTACACTCAGAACTTGAAATCCTGTGGTAGGAAGCCTGGACCCAAATCTTTGATAGGACTCCCACTGTTTGGTTTCTCAGAGTGAAGGTTTGACTGGGCAGGTAAAAAGCTGGAAAGCAAGGGCTGTGTCCCAGACTCTATTGCTTAGAGTTGTCCATGTCCAGACTTTCACAGATGGCTCTTTTTGGAGCTGACTGTCTGCATTCCTTCAACATGGTACCTGGCCCTGGGCTTGACTGCATCTTATGAAGAATTCCTGAGATATCATAATTATTTTTCACTACTCTTGAAGATGAAAATACCCAGAGACACTTCAGGGTCATGTTGCAACTGCCAGAGTCATGCTTCACACTGCTTCACACCAAGGCTGTGTGAGGCACAAATGTGAGCAAGATAGAGAGTATGTAAGGCTATTTAATGGTTGGGATAATCTACAACTATTCCTGAACAGAATGGATTTAAAAGCTTGATGAAACAAGATCACATTCTTCAGATTCATTGACAGAGAAAATGATGCTGTGCAAAATATCCAGCTAACACCAAGATATATTTTAAAAGGCTAAGACACCACCTTACTTTGATGAAAGTGCTCATCACAAAATTGTGATGACCCAGTGCAGCACCTCTCTAATGCCAGACATTGCTCTTTTCCTCTTATATACCTTAACCACACAAAAATAAAACAAACCAGCAGAGTCTGCACCCATGTTGGGTTAGGAAGAAGAATCTTAACAAACATTCTGCTTACACAGTGTGCTGAAATGATAAGGCTTGATGCTAAGCCTTTTAAAAATAGTTTGCAAAATAATGGTGTCACCCTGCCCGGAATTTGCTAATGATCCAATCTAAACTGCAGTGTTATATGTTAGAAATGGTAAGGCAATGGCACTTAGATTAATTTAAAAAGTAGAAAAGAAGAATCAGGAGGAATAACATGGTAATAAGTCCACGGCAATATGGTTGTGCTTGACAAGGAATATTGATTACTGGGGTGTTTCACATTTTTTATGCACTAATGCACTGAGCACACATAGAAAAGTGACAGCCCTGAAGTAATTACATAGGAATTGTCAGTATATTCATTTGTATTTGGTTTATTTTACTGCTCTGGCATTTCTATAAATTATAGCATGTCACCTTAGATGTACACAGAAGTTAAATCATTTATCCTCCACTTAATCATTAAAATAAAAGCAAAAGGGACCATTACAAGAATTTGGACAAAGGCCTTAGTAAAAATATGCAATGTTGTAAGTAGATTTGTTGCTGGGTTTTGTTTGGTTTTTTTTTTTTTTTTTTTTAAAGTGAATTAATGCTAGATTTAATTGTTCTCCTCTTGCCAAAGGTGAAGACAAAACAACTCAGCTTTCCCCAGTGCTCATATTTCTGAGATCTAGGCACTCAAACCTAGACCATAATATGCTCAATTATTTTCCATAGGTTATTCATTCAGCTAATACCTGTAACTTGCATTCATGTGTTGCAGAATGCTGTCTGACATGGAAAGAAGTGAACTATGTGAGAAAGATTCATAAGATCCAGCAGTTCCCTGAGTTAGACCACTTGATTTGTATACAGAGAACACATTTTTTTCAGAGAGTACTATGAGCTTGTGCATGAGAGACTGAAGCACTTTCCTGTTGGAAGAGGGCTCATACGCTATTTGAAATTTAGGAGTATCCTTAAAGCTAACTAAACCAATCTATTCAGATAAGAATTAAATATAAGTCCAATGTCTTTCTAGAGAATGAATCTGAAATCTCGAAAGCAAACATGGAAGGGAAAAAGGATTAAGCTAGCATTTACACGAGCAAACAACATGTATTTGTTAGAAGAAGGCTATTGGTATCCTAATGCACTGCATTAAGAATAATATTGCCATTAGGCTGAGAGAGGTGATCCTCCCCCTATACTCAGCACAAATGAGGCCACAGCTGGAGCATTGTGTCCACTCCTGGGTTCCCCAGTAAGACATGAACATACTGGTGACAGTGCAGAAAAGGCCCACAAAGATCATTAAGATCATGAATTCCTGTAAGGAAAGACAGAGAGAGATGGGTCTTCCGCCTAGAGAGGAGAAGGTTCAGAAATATCAGTGTATATAAACACCTGAAGGGAAGGAAGGGTGTAAGGAAAATGGGTCCAGGATCTTTTCAGTGACAGGAAAAGAGGCAGTGAACATAAACTGAATAATTTTTAACATTAACAAACACTTATCTACTGTGAGAGTGACTGATCACAGGCACAGGTTGCCCAGAGGGGCTGTGGAATATTTATCCTTGAAGATACTTAAAAGCTGCCTGGACATGGTGCTGCACAACTGGCTCTAGATGTCCCCATCTTGGACCAGATGAACTCCAGATGGCCCTTCCAACCTCAGACCTCTCTGATTCTGTGCTGCTTTGAAAGGGGAAGGGGAAGAGGAAGGGAAAAGGAAGGGGAAGAAAGGAAAGGTGAGAAAGGAGGAAAAGGGAATGCGTGGGAGAAAGGTTGAGAACAAGTTACCTGATTCCAGCAGTCTAAAACATAGATATTTCTTTCCCAGTAAAACAAAAATATTAAATATATCAGGTTGAATTATGTAAATTTCTTTTTTTGATATTGTTTTCCTTAGCTCACAATGGATTTTTGTAATTTTTTGAGATTCTATCAGAATTATGCACCTCTTATTTTTAATCAATGACCTTTTTTTTTTTTTCCCAAACAAAATTGATGGACTGCTTAGTTAATGCTCTTGTGGCTGCTCATGTTTCTGTGCTGTTCTTTGTAAACTTCTCCATTAATAAAAGTCTAACTGTATTGTCCATGTCACTGACCTGGGCTTGTACAATACATCTTCGATACTTAACATTTTTTGGCTAAGCAACAGAAGAATCTAGAGTGGAAGAGATGTTAAGTTCATGATATCTGTGATTCATCACTTTAAAAAGAGGTTTCTCAGCAGCACAGAAGCTGTCAAAATCTGGAGATATAACTTATCCTACGTTTTGTGTGATTTTATTTAGCTTATTTTTTAACTCAAGTTAGGGAAGACTTTCCCACCAAACTCTCCTCAAGAAGTTTATAATCAGGAGTTATGATGCTTTTTCAAACACTAAAGCCCACAAATATGTTAGATGTTTACTTTATATAATAAGTATCTTAAACTGTTATAAACCACATGTATATGAAAGCTGAAGCAGTACTGCAGAAAATTTATGTCACAGCTCACTTATAACTGACAAGTAAAAGGACAGTTGTCTCTTCACAATCTGACTTTGCTGTGAGTAGCTGAGAAGGGTATTTCAGAGTTAAGCTGTCACACATGCTAAAAAACATTTGTTGCTAATAAAAATCCTGTGGATATTTCTGAGTCTAATGTAGGATTTTAATTCAGCAATAGATAAATCTTCTAATGAGCTGGATTTTCAATTTGCCTCAAGGCTGAGAAGTTTACATGATTATGTAAACTCTCTCTGGATCTCTGCCATTTGCAAAATGAGATTTAAATGGTACACAACACTATCAGTGCTCATCTTCCATTGCATGTATATTTTATTAGCTGAGCTGGATAAGTCCCTGGATTTCTTGATTATAGGGTATCTGAGGTGAGGTTTGTAGTGCTTTTATTTTCTGGAGAGGCCTAGCAGCACTGATTGGGCAGTGTTTCATCATGTTGTGGAGTCTCTGACAACTAGCACCAGAGGCAGGTAAACTTCTGGGTATATTAGAGATCATCAGTTCCAGCTTTGGACTGTGGTACAGACAAGTTTGTAGTTCATTCATTTCCAGTTGATTCCATACTTGTTCCAGTTCACAGATATTCAAGTGAATAGACTTTGAGATACAAGTTGCCAGATGCTTGTGCGTAACTTCATCTTTCCTCCCTGCCTTCCAAGATCAGTGATTCCATTAGGAGCACCTTTATGAATTATAGACAAAAATAAATACCAATAACACTTCAGATAGCGTGATACAATGCAGTTAATAAAGATAGTTATTTTTGAAAGGATGAGAAAAGGCTCTGAATTGGTCTCTGCTATTTACAAAGTACTTTTAATAGGTTCATTCCCTGATGGACACTACAACTCATGTGTCATTCTCAGTAATCCCTGGTGTATATTTCTGTAGAAGTTGTTTCTCTCGAAAGGTTGTTTTTTTGTTTTTTTGTTTTTTACCTACTGAGTGAACTTGATAGTCAATTTTGAGAATCATTTAACTCCCCATTAACTGTTTCTAATTTACAAGAGAACTCCTGTGGAAAACAAACAAACAAACAAGCACATAATTTGATGCAACATCAGTTTAGAATACCAAGTAACGCCATCAGGAACAGCACAACTATTTGGACTAGCAAACACAGATGATTTGGGAGAAGAAGCAATCAAACAAAAGCCAGAGAGATGTGTCAATCTCTGAGACAGCTTGCATTATTTCCTTCATTTATTAATCTTCCTGTGGGGTTCAGAAACACATTCTAAAAAAACCACAAAAACCTCACTGAACACCAAATTTAAAGCCAAAGTTTATGTTTAAGAACTTTAATGTGAAATAAATAAAAAGACATAGTTCATTCTTTTCTCAGCTCATCCATAGGGACAGAATTTGAGAGTCTAATGCCTTTCATGTAGAGGAATTAAACATAGTAAAGCTGGCTAAACTTCTAAATGTTCTTTTCCACACTTAAAAAATTGGTCCCACTCTGCATTACATACCAAATCTTTCTGCTGCAAGTACAGTCTATGAGGGTTAGTGAATAAGAGATTTGTATTAAATCCATATTCACTCCTGAATTCTATCTCTAGTCTGTAGACATCATTCTTGTAGTCAGCAGTGGCAATATGCATCTCACTCACCATGGGAACTCTTCCTTCCCCTTCAGTTTTTTGAAAGAAACAACAAGAAAAAACATGCAGAATTCTGAAAGCCCATTGTATGTGCATATGTTGTCATTAATGGTAATTTTGTAATGGTAATAGAAATCTTTCTTCTCTGTCATCACACCCTTAAATGTTGCATTTAATGTAAAGCCCAAATGACTGATTAACATTTCATAGTGTGAGGACTCATTGTGCAAACAAGGATGACTTTATTTCAATGACCTTATACTCTAAGTAAAATTCTATGGTTGTAAAATTTGCATAACTATTTATAACCATATAATTTCTCGTGTCTTTGAAAAAAATAGTCAAGCTTTATAGCTAAGGCTATACAAGAAACAAAAGAACATACTTCACACTGCTTAGGTAGACCAGGGTTATCTGTCAATTAGTGAGAAAATTTCAGGCTCTGGGGAGTCCTTGCTACCAAAATAAAAAGTAAAATAAATGCAACAAGGGTAGCATATGGTACCTGAAAGTATGGGATCTGATAGCTATGGAACAGAAGACTGAAAAGGCAGGCAAGGAGTTTCGAAGTCACATGGACATAACACAAAGAATTACCTCCATCTTGGAGATTTGATTATCTAGCATAGTCAAAGATGTATAAAAGATGCCACCATGTCAACAAGAAACCTATTAAGGAGGAGAAAAACTAAAACTGTCAAATTACATAATTTGAGTCAACCTTAAATGCATCTCTCAACCCCAAGTGAAGTATTTATTGTACTTCTGGGGGTGGGGGGTGGCTCACTGTGTGTGTGTGTGCGCATTTCTGTGTTTTTCTGTCTGAATATCTCTTTTACCTTCACTTTGAAAGAATCCTTAGTTTGAAATGAAAATTCAGTATATTTAATTCTAAGTTTTTAACAGAGGGACTGGTCTTGTCTTTCTTCAGATGTTATTTCTTCCTACCTAAAGCAACCTGATAGTAATACTTTCTGGTGACCCATTTCCGGCATGATGAGCAATTGCTATATCACAGCCTCACCAGCAGAGTAGTACTCAGCTGAACCAAACAGATTTTCATCTCTGAAAGACAAAAGCCAGTTCTTCCTGTGTTTACTTTGAACCACTCCTGAAGTAGGGATAAACTAGTGAAGCTGACTTCTTGATCTTCCTTTCTATGCAGATAAATCTCCCTGGGGAACAGGGAGTAATGCCAAAGCCTCTTCTGTCTTCTTTGTCAGAGCAGCTCCCAAAGGTCATAAGTTGACAGGAATAAGTGAGGACACTTTAAGCTATCCTAAGCAATACTTATCCCCAGCATAGAAAAACAAACCCAAAGAAACATAGAAGTGGTAGAAATTCATCTTTGTTCTCAGTCTTTTGTTCTGTGTTCCACACAAATGGGACAAACTACAGAGTCCAGATGTCAGTCGTATGCCAGACAAATCCCTCTTCCCAGCACGTTGCCTTTCTCAAGGGATCACATGTATTGAGTCTGTTGTATCTTGAATATAGTCCTTTGGTTTTGATGTGACATTTGTTTTCACAACAACCAACTGGGAGATAACTATAGGTAATATAAATTATGGAGACAGGATTGCTTCTAAATTAAATGCTTTTTAAAAGTTTCTCCAAGGCTGTCAGCAAACTCTAATAGTTTTTAATGTTCTTGATTTCCTAAGTGGACAAGTGAGAAACAGTTCCAACTCCAAATCACAATACAAAAGAATGAAAAATAGACTGAATTTCATCTCTATGGACATGCACACAAATATCACATACAAGGCAGAATTCAAAGAATCCAATAGTCTTCAGTTGCTTATGTTGCAGCTATTATACTATTAATGGTTATCATATCATTTTAGGAGGTACTTTCACATGGAAATTATAAATGTAAACACACAAAGTTCATCCTAGGATTTGGAATTTAAAGAGCAAACAGACTGCTTGCAATAACAATAATCAGGATGGCCTTTATTCCAAGGTATAAAGTCTCACACTTCAGTAATGAGATTACTTCAAGAAAATACCTATTATTCATTACAATAACATTCCCAAAGTTTAGAATAATCAATTGATTGAGCTATTTAAGGCCAAAAGTTACATGTAGAGAGCTTCTTATCTTCTGTCCACATTATACAGTTAATATTACATCAACCAATCCTTCATTTAAATAAGACAGCTTGCGGTGTGTTCAGACACAGAGACTGAGGATGCCCCTTCCCCTGAGTTGTTCAAAGCCAGGTAGGATGGGTCTTTGAGTAATCTGGTATAGTGGAAGGTGTCCCTACCTATGGCAGGGAGACTGGAACTAGATGATCATTAAGTTTTCTTCCAACACAAACCAGTCTGGGGCTCATTCTATGATTTAAGTTTCACTGCTATTTGACAGTAATACACGGTCCCAAATACAGCTGGAGCCTGACACAGCCAGGAAGAACACCTGCCTCTGCTAATGATGACACCTGACACAAACAAGTCTGTGCACTCATTATCTTCTGAATTTTTCCTTCTTGCAGAGGGAAAAAAGAAAAGTTTTGAAGAGCATCAGCCTCCCTTTGGGAAAATTCTCAAGTCTACATTTAAATTTCATATTTCTGGGGACAATAATCACTTAAATTATGTCTTAGAAGGGGATATTTTCTTCATTAGAAGCCTTAGGTATTTTAATATGGCAAAAAGTCTCCAGAGTAAGCTTTTTCAGAAGTTCATTGTTCATATTATAAACTCAAGGTGTTGTTAGATACTACAAAAAGATTCAGTCCCTGCTCAGAAGAAAGAGTGCTTACACATAAAATAATTAACAGAAAAGGAAAGATTGATAAAGGCTATTGCAATAACATGTGTTTATTTATTTTGGCTATTTCAATTAATCAATTCCATTGAACTTCTTTAACACACTGAGAAAGGTAAAAAAGAAAGACTTGGAATACCATTTGTCATTCTAGCTATTAACACTGGTGATTTCTGAGTTATAGCAGGTTTTTATGAGGGGTGTGGAAGCAGGGAATATAATGGTGCATCATTGAGACATTTTATTATACTATCCATTTCCCAGTTCAATAAACTTCACAAAAAAAAAAAAAAAAAAAAAAAAGCAGCTCTGTATTAAAATAAGTAGCACAGTTATTCCAATTTTATAGTGGGAAAACAAGACATAGTGGGTTAAAGTAAGCAATACAGAGACTAAACAGTGTGATTCATCTTTAGAAGAAAGCCCTTTCTTTTAATAACATTATTATGCTTGCTTTCTAAAGATCAAAAAAATCTTAGAGAAATTGCTATTCTTTCTGTCACTGCATAGGTTGCCACAACATGCTGAATAAAAATGGGGATGATTCCAGGGAACAGCCATATCATTCAGAGCACAGGAATAGGAATGCTTGATGAATGGGATGCAAAGTATTTCCCACAGGTGGTCTATGCATTTGATTCACAGCATGTAATTCCTTCAGAAAGATTAAATTTGAGAAAAACAGGCAAGTGAGGCTTTTAAATTTTCTGCTCTTCACCAGCTGTTTTGCTGTTCACTGAGTTTTCACTCACCTTATTTCTAGATTGATCATGAAAATGTGGGAGGTGCTGAAAAACCCAGGACCATCTGAAAGCATGGAAGGATGATAAATAACAGGAAACATTGAAAGACTGGCAGAGCTCACAGAAGGCACTCTCTGCTTCACAAGTTTGATTTGAATTATCATCACCCCAGAACTCTCAATCAATGCCAGAATGCAAAATTAGGACTGGAGCTAATACAGAAAGCAACCAGAGGGCAATGCTCCATATTTTTCTTAGGAATTTGTGCTCAGCAAGGTTACAAAGGGGGTTAAAAAAAAAAAAAAAAAAAAAAGCTTTAAATTCCTCTTTGAGCTATTAAAAGAAAGGAAATTATTGTGATCATAATGAGACCTAGACTTATGAGACTTTTGATGAAGCAATTTATGTTGTAGAAGCATGTTGAACAGCTTTAAGACTGAAAATTTTAAGAGAAATAAATGTCAATTTGAGTGAAATGGAGTGAATTTGGTGAATAATCTCACTGTTCTAAGACAGGAGAGATCAAAAAACCTACAAACAATTTTTTTTTTTTTATTAAGTAAAAAGTTTTATTTGTCTTTTGGACAATAAATCTAAGGATAATTATTTTTGTTTTGGATCATAAGGGCTAAGCATTTCTTTCCTGTCCAGGACTGGCTGTTTCTCGAGTCAGATGACCTGCAACCAGTCAGCCTTCCACAGACAGTTACCTGACATTACTTTCCTCCCTACCCTAAGTAGTTTGACTGCTTGTATTTTCTCTTCTGGCTCCAATTTTACTGAAAGACTATTGTAAATTCTTGGTGTCTAGTACTTCACACAGTGTATAAAAGCCCTGGAAAATGGGAAATAGAAGTATTATTTCAGTGAAGGTGTTACAAGGCTATAGTTGTAATAGTGTGCAAATGCCTCACTGTTGGAGATCTTCTATGTAAGCAAGCACTGTAACACAAAACCCTTTTTGCTTACTCCCTGCTCCTAGCTCAGCAAATATTGCTGACTAAATAAGAATAAAAGTAGAAGAGAAAAGGAAAGCAGAGAAGCAATGTCTTGAGACAACTTCAGTTCTGGCTGGAGCAGAACCGTAGTGTACATTATGCATAGTCCACTAAGACATGCTAAAATACAGTGGGTGAAATTAATTACATTTTGAGTCTGGAGCTTCATGTAATAAAGGTACATGCACTAAGTGAAATTAGAGCCCTTTCTGGTATTCCCAAGCAGCACACTGAGTGTGCATCATTCATTCACCCTGAAGCTTCAGCTCTGGTCAATCTCAAGGTTGACCATAAGCCCCTTCTATCACATAACTCAAATGCTGACTGGATGTATACATGCAACATGAACTACCTCACTTCCAATGTTTTCCAGATTCCAGGGACATGTTAGCTCATCCATTCTCTATTTAGAGAAAAACTGTTTGAAGCATTTCTCACTCTAAAATATGTTTCTATTCAGCTAAGAGAACTTTGTCAGAAAGGGGGAGCTGATGTCACATAAGGTCTTTAAGTTGGTCAGCAAGGAATCTAACATTCCTGAAACTTCAGATGCAGCAGAGTCTGTGCACAGCCTAATACTGTATCTCACTGCTTTCATCCTTGGGGCAGTAAAGGGCAAGAGAGGCCTTTTTCAAATGGAACTTTCTCGACCACTTGCAGGTCTGTTTGTCTTGTGCAGTGCTGCAACATTATAGAACAGCTCTTTCCACAGCTGCCTTAATTCTCAGCATTCAGCATAAACTGCTCATAAGAAAGATTGCAAGGATCTAAATGATGAGATAGATTTTCAGCGCTACATAAGTTATTTCCTAAATGCTTATAATTATGTATTTTTAAAGGAAGGGGGGAGAGGGGGGCTGAAAAAGGAATAGAATGTGACAAATTCTTCATCAGTAACTCCCCAAGTTAATGAGACATTTCACCAGGCAGTTAATTATGCCAGAAAGATTAGTGCATCCATACTTATGCTGATACGTCTGTAACATGAAAATCAGGTTGTTCAGAAAAAAACTGATGCTGTTACTAGACTTCACCAAATTAACTTTGTGTCTCAAAAACATTTAAATGTTTCATCTAAAGGATTTGCATAGCTTAAGTTAATTGGAGATAAGTTTATTCATCAAAACTTCTTAAATTTTCCACATCTAGCTTCCAAGGGATTTTTAAAATATTTTTTATTATGTTTGGTAGATGACGCAACACTGAAAAGTAGTCACTTCCTACCCTTAATCAAAGCAGAAAGTAGGTTACTGCCCTGAATCCTACAAAACTCAAGAATAAACTCATTAAAGATTTGGGGTTTTGGCACAGTTCAGTGACAGTTTCGTACACCAGAGTTGGATTTCACATTAATATTCCAAAGGATGTTGCAACATCTGAGCTAGGGATTAATAACTGGATGCCCTGGGTCAAATTAATACTTCTGATTTCTTTTCATCATCATCCATCATGAATATTTCTCCCCTGACTGATTCTCAGGTTCATATGGAACTTCAAGGACCTTCAATGATCACTGTATTTTGTGTGAGATTTTCCTTTATAAGATCTTGTACTACTTACCATGTGGCACTGAGTTCTGATTAAAACAGACCCAGTCATTCTCTTCCATTAGCCAAAACTTGTGCGTGGGTCAGCAACAACCATAACTACAACAAATGAGCCTCTTCCTTCACATCCTATTATCCAGGATGGAAACTCCACAAAAACACAAAGGGGCACTGGTAATTGAAGTGAGTGGCTGCAGAGTATCTGTGTGGAGTGAGTCAGGGGTGTCTAGGGGTGTCTGTACATCAACAGATGTTTTTAATAACATCATTTGATACATTGGTATAAATATCTTCAAAGTGTTATAATTCACCCAGGTCCCTAATTTGTGGATTGCAGGTGAAGTGAACAAAGCGCTACCATTTCTTTAGCAGCATTTAATGACTGCAGTTAATAACTTGTGATATTATGTTGGCAGTAAAGACAGGAACTGCAATTAGTTTTACTAGAGGGAGAAAAGGTTTGAGGTAACAGAAGTTGGGAGCACCAATGATAATTAATTCCACAGAATTAAATGGTGGTTTCATTAAGGAACCTGTGGTTTGAAACACAATAAATGAGTAGATGAGGCTTTAGAGGGCATTAAGAGCTTTTCCTCAGTCATTTTGGTACCATTTTTGTCTGAGAGCAAGGTATCATGTAGAGAGAAAGAAAATGCACATATCACAGGGCACATACATCAGGCAGGTTTTTGTATTGCATCTGTGCGATACTCCAGGAGACAAGAATGGAAAGAGGCCAAGGACCTGTGTGATTTACAGACTAAAGTCTACATGCCTAAGCTCAATGTTTCATACATGTGGTATCAAAAAACACAGCTGAAACAGCAGCTGCTCCCAAGTCCCAGCTGTTTCTATGATAGAGGCACATCTGACAGGTAAGACAGATGTGAGGTCTTTCCTAAAAAAAATGCCATCAGGGATGGATGTTTCATGAGGCTGATTACAAGCTGCCCTGCACTGCAAGTAGGTATGCTTGTACCAGTCCTGTGGGAAAACACAGACCCAGTCTTTCTTGCACTCATCCACCTTGGCATGCCTGAAGCCTGTCTAAAATGCTTTGTTAAGTGTCCTTGCTCTCATTTTACATGGACAGCTTGGGTTTGAGCATGGGCTCAGGTCTAGACAGAGCACAGGTGCTGTTATTTCTCTCCAGGGCATGCCCAGCAGCAAAGAGGATGATACTTATACCCCTTTAGAATAACAGAATCAAAGAATTATTGAGGTTGGAAAAGACCTCTGAGATCAGCAAGTCCAGCCTATGACCTAACACTACCACATGGACTAGACCATGGCACGGAGTGCCACATCCAGTCTCTCCTTAAACACCTCCAGGGACGGTGACTCCAACACTTCCCTGGGCAGCCCATTCCAACGTCTGATCACCCTGTCCACAAGGAAATGCTTCCTGATATCCAACCTAAATCTCCCCTGCCGCACCTTCAGCCCGTGCCCTCTCATGCTGGGAGAAGAGCCCGACCCCCATATGACTACAACCTCCCTTCACATAGTTGTACAGAGTCATAAGGTCCCCCCTAAGACCCTTCTTCTCCAGGCTAAACACCCCCAGCTCCCTTAGCCTCTCTTTATAAGTCCCTTCCCCAGCCTCTTTGGTCCCCTCTGGACCTGCTCCAGCACCTCAATAACCTTCTTAAAGTGAGGTGTCCAGAACTGTACACAGTACTCAAGGCGAGGCCCCACCAGGGCTGAGTACAAGGGAAGAATTCCATCTCTAGTTCTACTGGCCACAGTATTCCTTACACAAGACAGGATGCCATTGACCTTCTAGGTCACCCGGGCAAAATGCTGGCTGATGTTCAACCATCTGTCAACCTGTACTCCCAGTTCCCTCTCCAGACACCCTTTCCCAGTCTGTAGTGCTGCATGGTTATTGTGGTGAAAGTGTAGGACCCTGCACTAGGTCTTGTTGAAATTCATGCCATCTTTTGAAGAAACAAGTTGTCCCTGCCCCACAAAAATGAACAACAACTTTATTCATGGTTTCAAGCCCTGGCAAACAGAAAAAACCAGAAATATTGAGTACAGCAGACTCCTAAAAAGAATAAACCACATACCTACTGTTTTTGTCAGAAGAAGCTCAGTGAACCCTTTTAGTTTGTGTGACCCTGCAACTATAGACTGCAAGAAGACCTGTAAATAGTTGTCAGAATGTTAATGACCATTTATCTAAGACTAGTATATGGATTGTTTCTCTTCTCTGCTATTTTCACAGTGTAGGCACTCAGAGGCTTTGGTATATGATATCATGTAATAGAATGACTGAAGGAGGCCCTGGCTATACAGTGGAGTGCACATGTGTGAGGCTGTTAGAATTCTCTCAAGCAGTTATTTTGTCCTAGAAAATGTTGCAGAGGGCTGTACACATACAGCTGAAGCCCCGTGACTTCACTGGTGTCATACAGTATAACAGAGAAAATAATTTCATCATTTGAGTAAGTAGCTGCTACCAAGAGCTAAGACTGGCAGAATTTGGCTCCCAATGTTCAAAAAAAAAAACAAACCAAAAAAAAAACCAAACAAACAAACAAAAAAAAAAACCCAGAGAGATTAAAAACAGAGAGATTTTCTCAGAAAGACCTTTCTATCCTTCTCTTGGTCAGTGGCAGAAAATCTGTGTGCAGGGCACAGTAGCATACTGACCTTACGAGAGAGAACTCACTTTTGGGGTGGGAGAAAGGTTTAGGACACTTTGGATAACCTCTTTCCATGGCTTCAGAAAGCAGTCAATTACATCTGGCATTTGACATTGCAGCACAGGAGAGGAGATACTGCATCACCACTTGAGTGTGTTGGTTGTGGATGCCCCACCAGAGGGTGGGTATGAGGTAGGAATAGCTGGAAGAAGTCTCACAAGAGAGTCCAGGCGGTTTCACCAGCTGCCACAGGACAACAATAGCCCAGGACATGTGCATTTTGTCAGTGGCAGAGCACCCAGTCTTCCCAGAGGGATTAAAATTGCATTCTGAAGCTCAGTTTCTAAATAAATTTTGACTTAGCTGCCTTGGAATTGATAGGATCAAAATAGCCTAGAAGCCAGGAGAGAGCTGCAGGGAGATAAGACTAGAAGGAGAAATATCTTTATTTTAAACCTGAGTAGCAGTTTTACCTGCTTGATGTGAAAACATCAATCAGTCTAGGTAATAGAGCTAAGGAATAGAATCAAATAAATGAGCTTTAGCAATGTGATAGGGAAAACTTAATCCCCAAACTAACCTTACTTTTTCATAAGTGAGCTATAGGTTAATTTGAATTTACAATTATGAGGGATTATCCTCCAAAATAAATAATAATCTAGCAATCCATATGCATGGCAAAGTTAGATTCTGAAGGTATGAACTGAAAACAATGGCCTTGTCTCTTTTGCCCTCAGTTTTTTTGGTTTTTTTTTTGTTAAGTCAGTGACATTACTTCTAGGAAAGTTAAAAGTACAATGAAAGGGAATTAGAGTTGAGATGCCTCCTATTTCTTTTTTCAGCTATTACACTAGCTTTCCATTTCTCCTTGTTGTTCTGTATTTAGGATCCTTTGCATGCAGAGCCAGGTCTATGATAAAATCCCTCCATCATATCCACAGAGTAAACTGCTAGCCAGGGAAATGGATTGAAGGATTCAGCAAAACCACAGTACATTTAAATCGCTGCACAAGAAGAGAAAGAAAAGCTGATAAAACAAAATAGTGACTACATTTCTCTTGTTAGGTAATAACAGTTAGCCTAGGGCTGGAACACTTCTATCTAGAATATAAATGCCAGGAGAGTTCTATCTTCAAGGATTTTCTTGTGATCATAATGAAAATTCTAAAGGCACATTTTCTCTATTTTTATTCGTACACAAATATATTATCCATGTACAGGGAAAAATCAAATAAGCCCTTTCTGCAACACATTCATACTCTGTTACATTTCTTCAAATCACCTCCCAGCTTTCAGTCAAGATGTAGATATGGGACCTGCAGGAAAAATTAGTTTTTTCTCTCTTTCATTGTCTTCCAAATATTTAATTAATTAATTAATTATCTTTGTTGTACAGGTATATTGCAAATTCCAACACACACAGAGCAAAATCAACCATTTAAAACAATGTCAATGTTAAGAAGATGATCCATTTCACCCTCTTATAGAAACTAATGAACCATTGTGAATTTATTGTGATGGAAAGACAGTGTCTGCTTGCAATTAAACTGATGAGCAGAGTAATCCTCATGAGTAGGTACTTTAAAGTAATTTAAAAAACAAACAAACAAACAACAAAAAGCCATAAAGAAAAAGGCAATTGAGCTTTGATTATCTAGCATCTGAAACCACATTCTCAAAAGGATGTTTCTAATTATAATCCTCCAAGAGAGAAAGAAAGTAACAATGGCTTGGAAGGCATTTGCGTTTACCTTTTGGAGCTAAAAATGCAAACCCAGTTTTATGGAATTGTAACTGTCTATATCATTGATGAGATCACATAAATTTATCCAGTACTGTCAATACACAGCAACAGGCCTTTCCAACACCTGCAGCTCTAGTGAATTCTAGGTGAATTTCCCTTCAAGCAGTTTTCTCCCTCTCATAGCCACTAACCTCAATCTTTTTATTTGATTCTTATTTGGCTTTTGTCATACCCAATGGAACCTTGGTAGATTTCCTAATGATGTTTTTTAAGGTGACAGCATCAAATATTTGTCACTATTATGAGATCTTTCAGTACTTCCCTGACCTTCAGATATAGTTTTAATAAAGCTTTCTGCAACATCTTAATAGTCATCATCCTGTGGCCTTTAAAATAAGAGCCTATCTAGAAGTACTTCGGTTATAGGGGTGAAAAATAGGTTGTGTCAGCCACCCTGTGCTATCTCCTAATTATTTTTTTAACCGGATTTTATTTTGTAGCTCTGGTGATAACAGCCTACACTTGAAAGGGACCTGGACATGGGGTTTTTAAAGTCAAATACTTGTATACTTATCTGTGTCCACTCTTCTCTTGGGTATGCTTTTCCACAGATGAAGTGCTATCTGTGAAGACTTCAGCATCCTTGTGTACTACCATAAAGATTTGTTGTTTTCCCATAATGTATTTGAAATTCTAAATAGCATTCCTAAGGCAAACCAAGGAAGGAGCCTTGCTGATGTGGCCAGCTTTATTATTTTCAATATGTCATCTACCTTCTGAGAATGACTGCCTCACAGGACATGGAAATTGATTCCTTTTATATAGATATTTCATCAGTTTGTTTCTTTACTAAGGCAAAGGAAAGCAATAATTTACTATCTCTGCTGGATCTTCTTTATTATGCCCAGAATAATTATTTTTTTATATAGCTTTTTCTATTGTCTTAATTTTATAAGAACAGAAACTATCCTGAATCCTGAGCTGAAGACAAGCTGGGATCTTTTGGTCCCCTTTTTCCTGGTACAGTCTCATTGTTTTAATGCCAAAAATACTTTTTTTTGATGAAGCCATATTTTTAGCCCCCCAAAGTGGGGTTTTTATATCTACTTCATTACCTATTGTTCTAACCCAAATTATTTTGCCACTTATATGGTTTTAAATCATCCAAGTTTCCACATGTTCTTTTAAAGTGGTTAAATATCTATCATAGCCCCAAATTTGGCATCTATATCTCCACTGGGATACACAGTGAGGCATACAGAGCAGAATGCCATGAAGTATTTTCTCTGTCCATTTTCAATAACAATTTTTTTTTTGTCTGAGGACTTCTTTTGGTAAAGATGATTTCTTATGACGAATCAACTCCTAAAAGGCGAGAAATCTTCTGAGATATTTACTCCTTTCTCAAAATCTACTTTCTTTGTAAAATCTCAATTAAAACTGTCAAATATGCAAACCTGGTGGATTATCTGATGCTTTCAGACTGTTTTCATGCACTCAGAACACACTTGTATTTTATATCTACTAAAAGTATAGTATTCAAATGTCAGTACTACAATGTTACTGTGGCAGCCTCTGCACAGATTAATAGAAAGCTGCTGATGAAGATATAATAAAAAATAAAGCTGCTTTTTCTGCCTGCATTTTTTTTTCTTGACTTATTTCTTACAGTCTGAGAGTGAAACACTGCTTTAGCCTTTCCTGTTTCTCTTCTGCATTGCAAGACTTTTAGTTCAGGTGGGAGTTTTAGAAGCTTAATTCCATGTCTTGTTCCAGGTCACTCATTCAGAGCCAAGTCATTCCACATCCATTATCTGAGGGCTAAGCCCTCAGCATCCCATAACACAAGACTAGTGATGTGACCTTGCTAGTTTGAAAAGTCTCATACCAGTTCCCCTGAACAATGTAATTCACTACACAAAGGACAAGTTAATATTTTACTACACATCTGAGTGCTTGTTTCAGAATCTCAGAGAAAGTGTACTTCGCAACTATACAGTGATTTTTTGTCTGAAAAATTATTCACAAAATTTAGCTGGACATCTTCTCTGAAAAGGATGTGTATATAAAATCCTTATTGTAGTCAGGTAAATGAAGTAATGAGATTAAATGTTCCCTGTTTGGGATCACACTCAGCCAGGTACAAGCTGGTAGAAGATGGGGGAATCTGTGTGCATGAATGACATTGATATTAAAGCATGAACAGCTTTCAAATGCAGCACATTAATTTCACTTTGGGATGACACAGTGTGTAAAACTCGTGTATGAATTCTATTGTTTTATGTCTTTTTTAAATGAAGGGCTTCTCATTATCCCTGAGGACTACAGAGATGAGAGGCCTATTGAAAACAAAAACAGAACACGAGGGGAATTCTAGGAAGAATGACCTTGGGGGAGGAGGGCTGGTGTTTTAATGAGATCCTTTCTAGTTTAAAGAGCAAAAGAGTTTGCTTCTTTTATGTAACTCATAGTCAAGTCCCAGAAGACATGTTTTTACACCCATAACACATCTGTAAGGGGCAGAGCATGGCCCAAGCATGAATCAATCATGCAGAATCTCTCACACAGACAAGGACTGATCTATCACTTGACCTGTTCTCCATGCACTAACTGAGAAAATAAGGCAAAAATATAATCAGACACCAGGCAGTAGTTTGCCTCTGTATACTATGCCACAGAACTGAGGTGAACTTACCCTTTTCCACCAAAAACCCCTGTCAGCCTCTTTCTCCCTTTTCTTGACACAGAAAAAAGTCTTTAAATGTGTCTCTGCTGAAAGATACTCTTTGCTCACCTTAGACTGTGGAATATAAGACTTCTCACAGCAATGTCAAGGAATTTTCTTGTCCTTTCCATTAAGAAAACCAGGATGTCATTAGATGGCTTATGTCAATAAAATCCAGCAGTTCGACCCTTGTCATTTGCTGCGAGCACATGATTTTCCAAATAGGTAAAATTAAGCTGAAAAACTAAAAATAAACCCATTTAAAAATACTTTGCCTGTCTCCAGCACTGTTAAGAAAGGAAATCTTGTTGTGGCACTTTGGCCACAACAACCCCATGGGGAGCTCCAGGCTGGGCACAGAGTGGCTGAGAGCAGCCAGGCAGAGAGGGACCTGGGAGTCTGGATTGACAGGAAGCTGAACAGGAGCCAGCAGTGTGCCCAGGTGGCCAAGAAGGCCAATGGCATCCTGGCCTGGATCAGGAACAGCGTGGCTAGGAGGTCCAGGGAAGTGATTCTGCCCCTGTACTCAGCCCTGGTGAGGCCACAGCTCGAGTCCTGTGTCCAGTTCTGGGCCCCTCAGTTCAGGAAGGAGATTGAGGTCCTGGAGCAGGTCCAAAGGAGGGCAACCAGGCTGGTGAAGGGACTCCAGCACAAGTCCTGTGAGGAGAGGCTGAGGGAGCTGGGGGTGTTCAGCCTGGAGAAGAGGAGGCTCAGGGGAGACCTCATCGCTCTCTACAACTCCCTGAAAGGAGGCTGGAGCCAGGGGGGGGTTGGGCTCTTCTCCCAAGTAGCTATAAGTAAGACAAGAGGGCATGGACTTAAGTTCTGTCAGGGGAGGTTTAGGTTAGATATTAGGAAAAAATTATTTACAGAGAATCAGTGATCAGACATTGGAATGGGCTGCCCAGGGAAGTGGTGGATTCTCCGTCCCTGGAGATATTTAAAAAGAGACTGGATGTGGCACTCAGTGCCATGGGCTGGAGCAGTAGTGGATCAAGGGTTGGACTTGATGATCTCAGAGATCCCTTCCAACTTGGATTATTCTGATTTTGTGAAATGACAGTGGTCAAAACTTTGCACTCAAATCTAAACAAGTAGAGATGAAAGGACACTTTCCCCTTATTATTTGTTCTGAATGAAGTTTTTATCCTTAGCAAGGATTTCCAAGAGGTAAAGTCTCTCATTTTCATGCAAAGATGAACCTCAAGTATCATTGATTTTGGTGTGTCCTAGGGAGAAGTCTATGGGAATCCTCATGGGGAGTCACAGACCTTGTTCATACACAAATTTCCTTCTCTCTATTAAGTCATGAGCTTCTGCTACAGCTTCTCCTGTAGTGGCCTATGTGGGTCCCTCTCCTCTGCTCTGTCTCCAAAGTAATATGATGTTCTTAAGTGCTTAATGATCCATTCCCAAGGCCTGTACTTTTTAACAGCAAATATCAGCAATTTGAAAATGGTGGTGGGGAGATGGGTGGGAGAAGTGTGTGGTGGCAGTTGTGCAAAGGCTGTATCACTACACAGTCCTCACCCTCCATAGGAAAACTTGATAGAGACTCAAGTGAGTTTTTTCTATATAACTGTTATCCTAAAACAACACATTCATTTTGGAATCCTGCCACACCTTATTTTTCAGTATGAAGTACACAATTAAAAATGTGTAATTTAAAATTGTTTACTCTGTTGTGGAAGTTCTATTATCTGCTTTCCAAGCTCTATTTGCCACAATTTTAATCCATTTTGGATTAAATCCATTTTGGATTCCTGCAGAAGCAACAGTAGGAAAATTACACATCTCATAATATACAGACAATTCAGAAAGAAATTGGACAAAACACTACAATGAATAAAAGTGCTGTGTTGGTAAAAAACATTTTGAAAACCACAGCAGCAGGTGACAGTATGTTACCGGGGAGATTAATTACTTCTCAGGCTTCCAGAAAGTCCATTAAGAAATCTAATCTACAAAATGGGCTCTCCTACACACATTACTTGTCCATTAACATTCTGAGAGCATTTAGCAATTAGGCAACATGGGTGATAACATGTGCAGTCCTTGTGAAGTCATGGGAGTGGGATTTCAGTAATATTTTCACACTGAAGAGGTGCAGCAGCAAGCAGTACATTTGCACAGTCTGGCCAGGAAAGATACATAGAAGCAGTCAAGAAAAAAAAAAAAAAAAAAGATGAACCTCTAAATGTAAATAAATTCTTGGTTTTCTTTCACTAGATTTGCTCTCTTTGTGACTTTTCCTTTCCATGAAAATACTGTGGGTTTGTGTTTTTTTTTTCTTTCCTGCCTTTTCCTGTATTTCTGTCACCATTTCTTCCATCCTTAACTTGATGTTCTTTTAACATTTTGTGTTTAATATCACTATGCTAATCAGCATTACTCAAAATTACTCCTGTCTATGGTACAAACATTTGCTACCATTTGTGTTTGAGAACTTTATTGCTTTCTTTTTCTGGGAATTTAATGTTGAATTTTTTTCTCTTTTGCCTACTCCAACTTATCTGAATTGTATTCCATGGGTGGTTTTTTCATCTTGTGATATATCAAAGGAATACAATACATGAATACAAACATCATGAAAGTTCTGTAGCTCACTGTTAATATCCAGAAATATATTCCCTTGTTGTTGAGGATTTTAAACTTTTTTCAGCCTTATTTTCTCTCCTTTACCTGTTTCATTTCTAATTTCTGTTCACCTGATTTGAACAACACTTTTATATTCCTTTAATCTCTGTCTTTTAGTCCATTTGCTTCCCTTTCTATCCTCTGGCACCCTTTTTCACATACTGATGATTTAATTGAAAATGAGGCAAAAGGAATTAAGAGGCAGAACTCATGCAGACTGGAGATATTCAGTCTAGTCTTCACAATCCATTATTGCAGATGATTTAGAAATAATGTAGTTTATCATCTTGCAGTGTTAATGTGGATGAGATGGCCATCGATTCGTAGATAATTGTATTACTGAAAGGACAATAAGTACATAGAGCAGGTTACAGGAGAGAATACTAAAGCAAGGTGAGCTTAGTCATAGTATAATAGAATCATATATTTTAGAGATGGAAAACACTTTCAAGCCCCTTTACCTTGCCTAGCCTAGATTGCTTCCCACTAAAAGACATTTTCAAATTCTTTGTTGAGCTAACTCTAGATGCCCTGCTAGGCATTCACATCTTAATTTTCAGTGGTCAGTTTTTACTATTAGGGAGAATTCCTCTCCCTGCTGTGTTTAGTCAGTTAACCTTGTGGCCAAACAGCTGGTCTTTCTTAAATAGGAAAGGTTACACTGCACCCCATAGTTAAACTCTGGGCTCCTGAAGCAGGAATGCTGAAAGATGAGATAGTGAGTGTAAGAGGAAATCACATGTGATGGCATCACTGTAAATGCCCTGGTGAAGACACTGGCAGTGACTATCAAACCATTGCATTACAGCCTGTAAAAAGCAGATTGTGGGATCAGCAGAGACACTGGAGATATTGAACGAGGTGCAGTATCCATTAATAGTGATGTGCCAGTGGAAGGAAATGTGGCTACATTTCAAGGAATCCAATTAGCCACAAGCATACTTAATAAGGTAGGATTGCTTTTGAGAATTCGAAAGATGCTGAAACAGTAGAAGCTCAGGAAAGAATCTTAAAGTTTTGCCTCTGGGTAAACTGAAAGAACTAGTTGGAATTGGAGAGAGAGTCTAAAAATTAAAATAAGCAGTATGGAAAACTGTAATATGGATACAGGAGAAAACTTAGAAAAGAAACTTGTTGGAATACTGTAAACCTTGTCTTTCATGTAGTGAAGAAGAAAAAGAGATAATAACTGACTGTTATGATAAGCTATAAAATATTTTCCTTTTCAAAAGGTCCAGCATGGCTTTTCTTGCATGGAAAAATGTCATATGCTTTTTTAAAAAACAGAAAGGCATATGTAGGAATAATATTTAAAGACTAGTAGAAAGAAGAATGGGAGCTGGAAGAAGTCAGTGAATCTTTTGTATTCAACTGGGTTTTCAGTACTGAAAATGTTCTACATGAATTGAACATACATTGACAATCAACATACCTACTTTTGATTAACAGATGAAAGACAGACGGACTATGTAATCCATGTGTTACAGAAAATTAGTTTTCAGATTATAAAAATACTAAATTGTTGATGGAAGTGTCTCACCTTGTGGATTAATTCTGGTATCTTTCTGTTTGAGTTTAAATGGGTGCTTAGCTTTAATGTCCACACAAAATACAACTGTGGAATTACCACCATTGATTTACTGGTTTGGGCATAGCAATCCATTTCTGTCATTAATATATGACAAAGATTTAGTGGTGCTTTACTTCTCTCAAAAAAAGTGTATAAGGCTGTCTTCATCCCTGGATATATTATAAATATGGTTGGACACTGCGCACAGCAACCACTCTGTTTCACTATGCTCTGGGATAGGGGTCTTTGGCTTCCAGAGTGATATCTCACCTCACCAACTGAAAAAGAAGATTTTTGACTTTCACTTGATGTTATGTGCTGTGGAGACACATCAATAATTGGGCTTTAGAATGTTAGTGAACACTAGAGACTGAACAAGAATGCTTGTTTGGCATATTAGTTACTTCATTTAAGTCTATGAGATGGGGCAGTCCCTTGAAGAAAAATCGGGACCTCATATATTAAGTTGCTGTTGGTGTTTTGTCAGCCTCCAAGTTTGTTGCAGAAAAGCAGGGAGCTGGTCATTAACAAACAACTTTGTTTCCTTCTGTATTGCTGGGACTTGTTGCTTACGTTTTCTATCAAACTAGAATTCAGGTCAGCCCACATATTCTTGGGTAGGCTATGTAGGAAATTTCCCATAATATGTTGAATTTTATAATGAGATTTCTGCAATGTCATACTGCTGTTCAACCTGACAAATAATTGGGTTTTATTTAATACACTTTGTTCTAGCTACTGTTCTATGCAGAGCACAAAAGAAAATTTTTCCATGAAATACTTACACTCCAAAAAATATTTACCTTATGTTATCTGTAAGTAAATGCTACTTTATAAATTAGAATATTTGACACTCTATGGAGCTGTTTACTCTTCCCCAGAAATATTTATGCAGTACAAAGAGAGTATTTACCCTTTATTTTAGCCAGCAAATATCTGTAGGCCACCATGTTTTATGCCCACCACCTGCTCTCAAGGCATCTCAATGCCATTTTTTTTTTTATTTCTCAGTTGCTTTTCATTCCTTATGATAAGTTGTGTGCATCAAGATTTTCTATGTCTTTTCCTGAACTCTCTCCTTCACATTCATCACCACGTTTCTTGGAAGACAGCACAAAGAAACAGGGTCAGGTTTCTATATGCCTGTGGCAGAAAAAAACCCCAAACAGATGATAATATACACTCTATCTTCTTTGAGCACTTATCTCTGTATTTGCAAAGCAAAAAGCCATTAGCGGGTGCTGTTTTGCAGGAGCAACACATTACAGACTCAGGTACAAGTCCTGTTATTTCCCAGGACTCTTTCTGCACTGTGAGTTTGTAGATTTATTCTTCTAACTGAATAGAGGTTGGAGGTTCTTTTCCTCTTCACAACATTTTTTTTTCTCTTTTTTTTCCTATCTTTTTTCAGTTTTTAAGATCTCTTATTTTATTATCCTTATTAATTTAGACTAGAATCTTACTCTACGCTGCATTATTAAGGATACTTATTTTATTTTTTTAGTTTTATATATATTTTAAAAATAAGAGTCTCTTAGTTGTTTTCCAGTATTCTTAAGGTTCTTACACATTCCATCTACTTCCTAAAAAAATGCATGTAATACAACAAAAATTATCAGAAATCATAAATCCCCAGCAACTATACTTGTTTTCTTGTAAATCACCTTAATTAAAAGCTTAACATGCTGCTCAGTATTCAAGGTGTGGCCTCACCAGTGCTGAGTACTGGGGCACAATCATTTCCCTTCTCCTGCTGGCCACATTATTCTTCGTATAAACCAGGATTCTGTTGGTTTTCTGGGCCACATGTGCACACTGCTGGTGCATATTCAGCTGGCTGTTGACCAACAGCCCCTGGTCCTTTTCTGCTGACAAGATATCCAGACACTGTTTCCTAAGCCTGTAGTTTTGCATGGTCCTAAGTGAAGGACCCAACACTTGGTCTTGTTAAACCTCATAAAACTGACCTTGCTCATCCATCCAGCCTGTCCATGTCCCACTGTATGGTCTTCCTTTCCTTCTGTTTGGTCTTCTTTTTTTATTATTATTTTTATTATTTTTTTTACCAGTACTAAAATTTAACCCAAATCCCACTGAATGTAGTATGTCTATATGAATGACAGATTAAAGGGTATCTTTGACCTCATGATGCATCATGCAGAGGTTTGTGAAGAAGCATCTTTCTTCACCTCAAAGCATCCAAGAGGAAACTCCTCCAAAAGAGGAGAAAGGAGGCACCATGGCTACACTGTTTTGGATGTCTTTGTAGGACCCTGGAATTTACAGCCTTTGCTGAAAAAAATTCAGGCAATCACGTTTCGTTAGCTGAAAGGCTCTTTTACAAGAGCAACAACAGAGATTTCTTCAGAAGTACTGGAGCTGGCTAAAATGTGGCAACACCTTTTAGAAGCAATTCATCACACCATAACCATTCCTTCCTCTCTCATGCCAAGAATATGATCTTGACCAGTTCCAACCAGCAAAGATGTCCTGAAACAACCTAGGAATCCTCTTCCACCTTGCTTTCCTATTTTGGCTCTGATAAATGCTTCAGTAGTACTGGACTGAACAAATACAAATATCCCCAAATGACTTTATTTAATTAAAATGTTCCTCTTTCAGAAAATCTCCAGATTATTTTTTTTTCCATTTTCTCCTAAGAATTCTTGACAAAAATTTAATCCCCTCACTGATTTTGAGTGGTTTGCACTGAAAATCTAACAACTTTTCTAGTTGGAGAAATAAAAAAAATAAAAATATAAATATAAATAGCACCCTCTAATCAGGCTGCCCAACTTTAGAAAAATGCATTTGCATAGATTTCTTCCCAGAGTAGAAATTCCCGTTTTTTCAATTGTGTGTAATTTATGACCATGCAGAAAATATGAGCCATGTTCTCCTCTCTTTTATACAGCATAAGCTTCAGTGAAATCAAATTACAGTGATGTAAAACCATTGTAAATGAGATAAAAATCAGAATCTACCTCAGCTAAGACAAAACTGTTCTGTGGCTAAATAATTTAATTTATGATTAATTTAATATTAGTGATGGGGCACAAATGTGTTTTGTAAACTTCGTGAATAGAATTTCATTCTATTAGCTCAGTGAAATATAAACAAAACCCATTCTATTATCAGAGGTGACACAGTATTTTCTGAAATTATTTTAATGCAAACTTTCTACTCTTCCTGACACCCAAACCTTGGCTTTTTGAGATGCTTTACTGACTGTATCAGGTTTGGTTTCTTTGAGGGTTTTTGGTTCTAGAAACAGGTTTTTTTTTATTTAGTTGATTAATTATTGTAGAAAATATTCACTGTTTTTGCTGTCTCCTCTTAGCTAAGGTCAAGATTGTTTTCACCAGGAAACTAGTTCTTATGTGGAGTGTGATTGGTTATTTTTCAAATTAGTGATCTAAACAGTTTATAAAATTGCCTTGGTACAAAGAAAGTCTGCTTGGGTTCAGAAGGACATGATGTGTCCTGTGTTTGCAGAATATTAATTGTGACTGCAATAAATACTGACTACGCCCTTTGTAAAATTACCAATAAACATTTCAGTATTCTTTAAACACAAGCTGTGTGGCTTTGATAGATTGATATACTTTCCCTGAGGAAAAGCAGGGCCAAAAATTTGAAAAACACTTCACTAGATGTGAGAAAAATACTCAAGAAATGATCTTGTTAACAGAAAATTGTACAACACTTATATAACTTTAATTAGAGTCTTAATTTTATTCTTTCGAAATCTCCAAGTGTGAAAAAAAGAGACACACTAGAGGATTTTTCATAAAATTTAAGTTGAACATTTCTACATTAATATCCTACATGAGTTACTGTAACACATAGATTAGTATCGTGCAGATCTGGTATTGAACTGAGAAAATTAGCATTAATAATGGAACCTTTGCTACTGTAGATCATAATGATGACAGAAAGAAGTAACATCCTGCCTTTTGTTCTATTCTAGTGCAAATATAACTGTAATGTCTTTAGAAACTCATTATGCTTAAAAGTTTTGCCCCCTGAAAAGCACAAAATACTGGACTTTTTATGCATACAGAGATCACATTCTTCTAACAGAATGAAAAATATCATCTGTCTCTTCATGCTCTATTTTAAAAATCATTACTTCTGCTGATACAATTTCTTATAGCTGAATTGTCCATATGGGTAATAATTTTCCCTTTAATCAATAGGCTGCAAGGCTCCTCAGATCAGTGTCACCAAGGCTCAAACAACTTGCCTTTCCAGATCATCCTCTAGTACATTTCCTGAGGATTACAACAGAATGACAAACTAAAATATTTCTGTATCCTCAATCTCTTTTTTTACCCATCTTATAACATCCTCTGATTTGATCAGTTTTGAGATTAGTTACCTTTCTTGCTGAGTTCCCTTAACTGATTACCATTGTCCCTTTTAGGAAACCACATTCAACCTCATCACCCTTTCACACTCTTTTTTTCCACGGAGATCATTTACTACTTCCAGCTCTTAACATCTAGATTTTACTTCATATGGACAAGTTCCCTGCCTGAGCACACTTTGTCCTAGTTTAATGTCCAACAGTCTTCTTCACTGAAGAGCTCTTCTGGCCCCTCCACTTGTTTGCAGATGCCATCTCCAGAACTTACTTTTACTACAGTGTACCTTCACATAAAGTAATTATTTATTTACTTATTTATTTTGCATCCTTACACACTAAAGAATGACAACAAAAGGAAATCAGTATTTTCTTTAGTGGTGCTACCCCTAAATGACATTCTGGTTTAATGAGGAAGAACAGATGGGTGCGTCCCCCATATATTCGTGCAAGGATTTCAGTGTGTGTTGCTTCTATTAAACTCACTGCAAAGGGACAGTCCTCTCTGCAGTAACTTCTCCAGCTGAGTAACCTCTCATCACTGGACATGATTTCTTTGTTAGTTAGATGACCGAGCAAGAATTAGATTAGTTTCTGTGAGTAAAGATGTTTTCTTATTCTGTCATTCAAAAACTATTAGTCTGGGGAGCAGATTTACTGCACTTCAAATAAATAAAACAAGGCTAAGATATTGATTGATCTTATTTTACTTCTCCAGAACATATCCTGATCATTTTGCAGAGACCTCTTTCTTAGAATTTACACACAAGTAGTAGGCGTGGGGAGTACTGTCCGCTATGAGTAAGTGAGAAGAGACTCATCAAGACAGTCCTCCAATACACCTTCTACATGAGAGAAAGAAAGCTCGACCTCAATTTGCACCAAGAGATCTTGTTCCCTGACCACAAACAAATGGTAGGCATGGTCCTTTCTAGGCACAGGCTATCAATGAATCTTCCAACAAAACAGATCCGGTTCTGGGAAGGAAAACTGCTGCCTCTCTTCTAAACAGCAGAATTAGGAAAATGAGAGGGCAACTGAGATGGGTGAGACAGAATTGCCTTTCATGTCTTGGAAGGTCCTTGTGGAAATCAGGCTGTAGGAGAAATGCTTGTTAAATGAAAAACTTGTTATACATATGTTGCTTCAAGATTTGCTGTGCTTGGCTTTGCAGCCATGCTGGGCAAAGATAGGTAGAAGTCATTTAGATGTCCACTTGGTCAAAGTTTTCTCACAGTTGCATCTTAACATATTTCCCCTGAGTTCTCTTGTAACAAATGCCTCAAGGTGATCTACGTGGACAGGTCTCTGTTATGGCTAAGTAGATAACGTGCACCCTCTATCACATTGCCAAAAATATCAGTCTGATAGGTTGGCTGAACAAATGAGACAGTAGTAAAAGTAATGACTTATGAGAAAGGGATCATCTCACAGAGGGGGACCAGTAATTGTGACTCTACTGCATACAGCATTTAAAGTACAGTCTGAAAGTAATGTTAAAAAAACAGCATTTTTACTGTCACTGACATTTAAATCAGAACATTCAAAACCTGTGTAGTGTGCAGTGAAACAGAAAGCTTAAAATAGATGTAATTGGCAGAATAGCCAATTAACCTTGAATAATGTGAACTGACCAAAGAGGAAATCTATGAATTTCCAAAGTGGAGCAGGAATGTGAACTGACCAAAGAGGAAATCTATGAATTTCCAAAAAACAACAGTGGTCTAGCTCCCACCAGTACTATAGGAAGTAGAATTACAATTAAAATATTCTTTTACAAATGCAGAATCACAGAATCGTTTTGCTGGGAAAAGATCTTTAAGATCAAGACCACTGATCTAATTCAACTGAGTCCGGTTGCTAAACCATGTCCCTAAGTACCACGTCTACATCTCTTTTAAATACCCCCAGGGATGGTGGCTCCAACACTTCCTCAGGCAGCCTGTTCCAGTGCCTGAAAATCCTTCAGGTGAAGAAGTTTATTCTAATATCAAATCTAAGCTTCCCTTTGGTTGAATTGATTTTGCAAACTTTAACTGCACTGTGAACAACTGCACAAAATATTAAACTTTCAGGAACAGTGGATGTTCTCTGTTGTGGAGGGACAGCAAATAGGTGAAAAAATACCTGACTAGAAAGCTTAGGACAGGAGAGAACTGTATTCAAAATCTTCTGCTCTGCATTGATCTCTCAGGCACAACAAGGTTAAAGTTGGCCTAGAAAGCTTTCCTTTTTTGCTGTTGGCTCCAATACATTGTAGGATGGATGTTATAAAATAATATCGTTCTCAATCAGTGTTAGCTACTTCATGCACTAAAAGATGACAAGAACTGAAAAAAATATTTTTATTACTTCAGTTAATCTTTTCAGAGAAAACTTAAAGGCAATAGAATTTGAAAGGCAATTTGATGCTTCCTTCAGCTTGCTATTTGCTTATTTTTTGGTTATCACATCTATAACTTGGAAATATAGGTCCCTTCATACAAATACTTTATCACAGCTTCCTTGTGGCACTGATGACTGTAGCCTCCTGGCTTTCCCAATAAAGGTAGAGAGTGAAGAAGATGTCTTCTGATCATGGGAACTGTTATTATGTTGTGCATTCATTCATCAAGATACAGGATTCAAATGATATATTTGTTCTGCAGGACTGCTTTAGAAAGAAGGGAGGTATTATCCTTTTGTCAGTTTTATCATATCCATATGCCACTTTTATATTAATATGTAACAATTGCTAAATGGAAATGACAGGAAAAAGGATATCAAGTGATTCTTCTCTCCAATAACCATGATAACAAATATTCAAGGTTATTGTGTACGTGTTCAGCTGTGCTATGGGGCTGACTGGGTGCCAATGAGAATATCAACATTCAGTATCACAGCTCTGAAGTTTTATTCTACAGAACAGTTTTTGTGGGATAGGGAGAAGAGAGGAAAAGAAATGGGAAATAAAATATTAAAAATCTACAGCAAAAACATCAAAGAGAAAGAAGAATTTGGCACAGAGATTCCTGTGATCATGGACCTAAATTATCTTGTGAAAGAAGTATGAAAGAGGGTTTAAGTTTTTTTTTTTTTTTACTTTAGAGAAAAAAATCTTCTTTTTTGAGGTTAGAATCTGTTGCCTCATAAAATATTTTTTAAATATCAAAATGAACATCTTGTAATTCTTCTATTGGCAAAATAAAGATACACCAATTTAAGTAGGAAAAAAGAGCTTATAATGTTATCAAAAGATTTTATCCTCTTTGGGACATAAAATATATATAAAAAGACTTTATATGTATATATATATTTTTTTTTTCTGGTGCCTGACAAGTATAAACTATCCTATTCAAAATTTCTGAAGTATAAAATATTTTCTCATATCAGAATAATAATGTAATTTCTCACCTCAAAATCTGTTATAGGAAAAAGATGGGACAGATATAATAAGATGACTGGAATGCAGTCTTTAGAGAGGCCAGTGAGTGTGTGCATGAGTAATCACATAGTATACATAGAGAAGAACAGAGAGTAGAATAATCCATCTACTCTTGATCTGTTAAACTAAATGAAAAATGTACATTTTATGATATGGAGATATTAATTTGTTCGTATTGTATTTTTTGCTTTCAAATATAATTTTCAGTCAGCTAAAACCTCTGCAAGACTCACCACATATAATAGAAGTTTAAAAATCTCACTTGAAAAAAAACTGGAGTAACCAAATCAAGTTTATTTTGAAAATCTCAGAACTTCATGTAGATTCATCTATCAGCTGTCAGCCAGCTATTAAACTTTTTTTTTTATCCTTCCTTCTTAAAAAGTTTTGACAAATCTCAGTATTTTCCATATGGGCCAGAAACCTAAAAGGGAATAAAACAGTAGAGATAAACGAAGGTGGAGTCAAGAGACCTGTGGATGTAAAAAGCAATGTATTTCACTGGGGTCTGTTACTGGAGAGGTATGTATCTATAATTACTAAATTCTATTTGAAATTATAAATCAAAGGTAGCTTAGGGAGGATCTACAGAATCTGCAGACATGTTATAGTGTTTTTCAAAAGAGTTACTGGTAAAACCCCAAACATTTCTCCTATCACTGGAGCCTCAATAAAGAGAAGAAAGCCAGTAATACCCATATACTGACCTGATAATGGTGGAAATTTATGCAAGTTTTTGTATAGATATGCATATGAATAACACAAAGAAGGCTTTCATTTAATAACAATTAGAAAAAAAATCTGAGATGTCTGTTACAGTTCTGTATGGATTCAGCCAGGCTGCATTCACCAGCAAACACAAATCAGTCACTGCTATAATAAACTTCAGTGGAAGAAAAGACAATCGTGGAAGATGTAGAAGGCTTTCACATGGTGAGAATAGACTCCAGAAAAGAGAGGGAAGAAATTAAAATTAGTGGATAGTGCAAGATACGGGTACACAAGAACACTAGAAAAAAGGGCATTCAAGCTGTGGAGAAGCAATGCTACAAAAAAGCCACAGGAAGGACAGGACAGGAAGGTTTCTGCAACTAGCCATAATAAAAGAACTGACCTTTAAAATGTTAAAGGCAGCAAGAGCCTTCAAAATAAAGGTGTTCCATTGATGGGCAGGAAATACCTATACTCAGGCCAAATGCTTCTTTCACCAACTGTGCCACGGAAATCAAAGAACAGGTTCATTTTCCCTTCAAAACAATCGAGCAACTATATTAAATTTGGAAGTATGAGACTGTTTTCTTGTGTTCTTTGTTTCCTGTCTCCATCCTCTTCTGCTTTCCCTGCTCCTCTGCTGTACTTTCTTCTTGCCTTTCAACTCACTCCTTCATCTTTCTATTCAGCCATCATGCTGAAGGATCTGCCTGTGCACCATACCCTTTCTTTCTATTTCCCAGGGCTTTTTGCCCATTTTGTACAGTATAGTGCAGCTACTTTGTGTCATGGACTACAGCACATATTGCTTTTGTACTTTGCTAAATCGAGAGGACTACTGATACAATTGAGCTACCTGGCATCTGAGTGAAAATAACAGATTGTGAAACAGCTGATGGGAAGTGTTGGCTTCAATCCATTTCCAGAGAGGAAGAATCAAAAGGCAATGCCTCAAACCCAAAGTCCCTCTGTCTAAGAGAGTTTCTGCCTGCTCCAGATGCAAGATTTTTGTGGAGCAGAACATGACATCCATGGTATCACATTTCTTCTCCCTCTACCACATTCAGATCGGGTGTCTGTTTCTGACAGAGTGGTGAAGCATTGGAGCAGTTTTCCTAGGGAGTTCATGGAGTCTCCATCTCTGGGGGTATTCAAAAAACAGGGAGGTGTGGCACTTCAGGAGATGATTTTGTGGCTACAGTGGTGTAGGACTGACAGTTGGACTTGATGATCTCGAAGGTCCTTTACAACTACAATGATTCTATTATTATATTTACAGCACCCATCAGTACTGCTACTGGTCACCCTTAGTTTCTATTTTTCTTTTCCAGTTATTGACCGAAGGTATTAAATATCTTGGAAAGTGAAAACAGCAGACAGAATATAAATATTTAGGAACTAAGTGTCCTACAGTTTTCCTTCCCTGTCTCCAGCACTCCCACTGTACTCCAGCATCTGCCTTTGAGATGCTACTGCATCATGCTTCCAGCTGAGATCTGTTAATTAATGCTGTCTTAATAACTAACAGAGATTTGAGAATTCCCAAGCAAAAAAATACACATTATCATCAGTATTGCTGAAAATTTAGCTTCCTTTATTTCTATAAATGAGTGATTTTCTTTCCAAAGCACACACTATAATTTATGATGAAGCTAATCTTAAATTAAGATTTAAATTATTCACACAATTGTTAAGGAAAGGCAGTAAAAGCATCCTTTGTATGGAATTAATATAAAGATTTGAACCTTTCACAAGGCTCAAGGAACAGAATGAACTACTAGGCTTTCACAGATTAGCAGAAGTTAGAAAAATCATTTCCACCATGCCTCCCCCTTCCCCTACACTCATCCCACAAAAAAAGAACCATTTTGTCAACCATTGCCAAAAAGCCCCAGCCAAACAACCAAAAAACCACAAATGAGACAAGACATGAGTGTTGGTTTTAATAGTTTAATAGAGTTTCTCTTGACCCTTAGGATTATTCCACCTGGGAGAGATCAGATTCAGAAATACATTTGCTGGGTTGTATCTGATAGGAGAATTGTTTTATATGAAATAGATTACATACATATTTTAGCCTCCTCATCAGAATGTGCAGCATGTAGGAATAAAGTAAGAAAATGCTAAGCATCTTTGCAATAAATTCAAGATGGAATTCTTTTGTTGCTATAGCCACATGTATATGTATATTATGTTTATATCAGAGAGGATGAAGCAGACAGAGTAGGAATGAGAGACAAGAAGCTGATTTGTTTCACAGCACATTGTCTTTAAATCTGAAATTATTTTGTGTATTCAAGGCAAGGACCTGGTGGAAACCAACAGCAAACTTGTATTTTAGCTGGACTGAGGCAAGCCTACCTTTTCCAATAAACAATTTTAGAGCTCTATGAATTCTGCTGAGACAGATTAATAGCATACCCTATCTACCTCTTTTACAAAGAGGTAGATTTTTATACAGCTTTGTATATCTATATCCCATCTCTTTTAGATTCGATTTCAGGGTGATTCTAATTCAATAACTGCAGAAGCAGCACTTCTAAAATAAGTATCTTAGGTAAACTATTATTTCATAATCTCAGCAGAAAATAATCTTACTTCCTAGGGTCACACTGATTCAGTCAGGACACAAAACTAAACACCAAATTACCATATTCTTAGTGGACTGGCACAAGTATGTGCCAAATGGCTGTTCATAGGTGGGGACACCCTCTCACAATTTTTGGGACTGAGACATATCAGAATATAAATTTGGACTTCTTATAAAAGGCATTAATACAAGATTTTTAGCCTTTCAAGAGTCGTAGCTTTTATTAAACTGGCCCTAAGAAGCTTTGTTTTTAATATAATGACAAAAACAATGTGGAAGGAGAAGAAATGGAAGTTTCATGAGGAGTACGGTAGGAAGACAGAAAACCCACCAGCATCTTCGGCTTACTATGGAGGAGCTGTGCTGGATAAAGTTCATCATGACTCCTGTGGATTGTTACTGTGGCTTTGTTTGCAATGGTTTGTTGAGGTTTTGTGTGTCTCTACCCACTGTAGATTTAGCAGCAGCAAACTGGTTCCCCATTTCAAACTCTTGCTTCTACCAGAATGGGCTTCAAAAATAAAGCATGTTGGTGCTGGCTGGATAGTACCAGATCTGTTCAGACTCCAGTGTAAGGTAAGTCATTTGGATATGGCCCTTGGGGGCCATATGTTCAATACCTCCCCTAGGTCCTCAGATTCAGAATTTGCACTAGATGGAGAGGGTGCTTAGCCAGGAAGAGGATGTTGTAATTATTCTGATAGAAGCTGATAGCATCACGAGACAGACAGTATGACTTCAAGGGGAACACATCACAATCTTCTAGGACATGCAAGGTGACCAGGCAGTGCACTGGACATGACTGAAAAATTAACAGTGTGAACTGTTTGCAGCAATAGCACATTCAAATCTTTGGTCCTTTGGTCTGTGTTAATATCCACAGGTTGTTTGGAAAAAGAGAGGGAGACTTAAGATTCTGGAGTGTAGGTAAGTATTCACTGAAAGTATTCATGTATATGTTTTCACATTCTGTGCTGTATGCCAGGGCTCTAATTTAACTCCAAAACATTCATATAGATGGTCATTGAGATGGATTAGACTATCTGTCTAAGCTGGACTGTCAGGATTTGCATATGCTATTACATATGTTTTCCCTGCATATGTGCTTTTAAACAAATTCTGGGAATTGTAGAGATAATTATAATATTCCTTGTTATGGTGGAAGTACAGCTGTATGTTTCTATGGATCTCACCACACTAAAGCCTGGGTCCCATTTATGGTTTTTCTAGAGTGTTGCGGTGTCAGTATTGAATAATAATAGGCAGCATACAATTGCCAAAATAGGAAATGAAAAACTCAGTTTGCCTTAAGGGTGTATATTTGAAGGTGTCAGAGACATTAACAACAAAGAAAATAGAAGAAGTGAGATGCCAAATGCACCCATCTGCATCAGTTCAAGCCCAGTCCCCAACCCCCCAAGCTGTCAAACACAACCTGCAGGAAGAAAGAGACATTATTTATTTATTTAACCATCTCTCTATGTACTGAAAGCAAGAGTGGAAAGTGCTCCGGGGGAAACTTCTTGTGGTTTAAGTATGTTCTACTTTTTCTTACTCTACCGCAACCTAATTCTTTCCCTCATATTTTCTGTAAGTCTTTTTCGAGGTGGTTGTGACAAACCACAAATTCTTGAGTTCATCTGTTTTCCAGACATCTGTTTTCCCTCTGCAAGGGTTGCAGAGTAAGACACACACAGGGATTCAGGATCCTATACAAAATACTTCCCCAAAAGGCACAGTCTGGGAACGAACTGACCCCTGGGTGTGCACAAAGGCAAAGAGGATGGATCTGGTCCCACGCGGTGTGGCAGGACCACTCTTTTAGGCAAACCCTTGCTCCCAGCTGGACCAAGGGATGACTCTGCAAGGAGATGCAGAGACTGGTTACCTTCCCCACCTCAGTCTGTGGCAGTGGTGTGCATGCAAAGACACAAGTTGTGTCATGTTCTCTACCTTTAGAGAGCCATATCCGCTTCCCAGGATGGGGGCAGTAGATATAGAGCTTCTATTGCCAGGGTCCCTATTGCTTTGCTACCTCCTTGAGGCATCAAACCTTCTGGCTCACCTGCAGAGCTTGTTACCATTTAACCATTGTGCTGATGTGGCACAATGTCTGTGTCAACACAGCATCCATCAAGGACAGCCCTGGGGTACAGCCGAATCTCCTGATGGCTTTTTTGTACTACAGCATAGAATAGAACTGTTTTCTCTTCCTGTGGTGACAGATGCACACCAGACATTGTAGAAAGAACAACTGGCACTTGGTCCATCATTCTACATGACATTTGCGGTACATACATAGCCAAAAGCTGAACAAGGGATCTATATGCAAGTGAAAAGGCCATTCTGGGAAACCATGATGCAGGACTGCTGGAAAATGCCCTGTATTACTATTACATAGCTTGATTTATCTTTATGGCTATATTTCATTATAGTCTTCCTTTACAAGATTTATTTCATTAGTAGTAAAAGTGAGAAATTATTACCCTTTTACCTTTTCTACACAGCAATAAGCAATTCTGTGTGGCTAGGAAAAAAATATTTTTTTTTTCTAATTAGCCAGTTTCTGTGGTCTTATTTACCACCTATTTCCACTTCACACTTGATTCTACTGTAATTCATGCATGATCTTCATACAAGACAGAACATTTATACTCCCCTCCCTCCTTCATTCTATACATTTTGACACTGGAGATGTAGTGAAAAGATTGCAGTTGCTTAGACAGGGATACCAGCTGTTTTCCTGTGATATTCTATGAGGCTAGCTACTGGAAGAAGACTTGAATTTTTAATGTCCAATTCCTTACTCAAATAATAAAAACCAATTATCTTGACTATGTGTGCTTAATAAATTTTATAATTTAATCAATATTAATTTTTACTAAGTGCTGAAAATCACTAAATAAACACTGTCAAGAGACTTACATATTTTTATTACTGATGCTTTTGCCTGCTTGCTCCCTCCCAACTTCAATAAATTATTGAATGTCTTTCTAAACTTGCTTTTTATTTTGTTCCTATAAAGTGCTTTTTTAAAGCAGCTCTGCATGTTTGTCTGCAGGACAAAGGGCACACATAAGCTAAGACTGACCCTTTAACATCACTCTATAGATGTTCCCACTAAACTGTCAAGGGACAGCAACCTACACAGTTATTAGAAGAAGCTACTCATGATCATACAGTTTTTTATACTCCTCAGTCACAATCAGTGTCAAATGGAGCTCAGCTGTGCTCTGAGAATCCAGATGAATCCTTGTGAAAGGTAGCATAGAGGGCTTCTTACATATACTGATTTTTCCGTCTTTTTCCACAGCCATGGGGTTTCTGGAAAGCAGCTACCCAAGTGGTCCAAAGCCCCCATCTCCCCCTGCCTCCTCTTTACCAATTAACTATTCTTTCCAGCTAGGAACTGTTCTGTGCAAGACAAGTTCAGTTGTGAAGGTGAGAGAATAATTTTCAATAATTTGCTGTTGTCTTGCAGAAAGCTTTGATGAACACTTTAATCTGGAAACAATTCCAGGTGGAATTGTCTGTTTTTTGTTACTCACAGTGCAAAAAGGAAAATCTACATAGAAGATGCTTTTAAAGTGTTCACCTATCCCTGCTACTTATTTTCCTGACACCTGGACTGGAATCAGTGCAGACTGAGCTGACATGACATAGCAAAAGAGAAGGAAGATACTTGGTTTTGGTTTAGCTTTTCAAAGTTTGCATCATGCCCCCCTCAACTACTTTTCATTTTAAATTGACTACTTGCATTACCCCTACAGCTAAGTCCCTCAAGGCAGAATCTGTGAGACAGGATATTTACGCAGAGCATAGTTTAATGAGCTTGAATGAACCCCTCAGAGCATGGCTACTGTGAAAATGACTTCTAAGGAGAGCTTTGTAGGACCTCCTTGATCATGGTGCTTGCCCTGTCACTTCTGTATAGAGATAAGTTTGGAGAGAGGAGAGATTTCAATCAAAAATCACAACTCATGATTAAAAGAAATGACTGTTGAGTTCCCATGTTCTCTTGCCCATGCAGTTTGAATTCCATTTTGTCTCAAATTTTGCTGAGCAATCCACAACACAAAAAACTTCCCTTCTGCTCCCTGATTCCCTGGCCAATGCATTCTCTTGCTATAGCCCATTTCCTCCAAATGCAGTGACTTGAGTTTCCTTGATGCTGCCCTACCCCATGTGTCTTCGAGTGAAGCTAACTGGAACAAGAAACTGAGGGAAAGCACCCAGGGGAAACTAGCAGGCTATGGAAAATATAAAGGCAGCTATTAGAGAAAAATGGCCATTCCCTATATAATCCTCAAACCTCTTACTTCTGGAGGGAGGTGGAAAATGTTTAGATCAGATTGAGTCCATTATAACTGTGAAAGGGTTTGTATACCTATAGAGGTACAGCAACAGATTCCATGTTTAAATGAAAACTTAGTTTAGTGTGGAGGTAATTCTCTGTTCCTGCAGTAAATCCCATGCAGAAATCCACAAGGTGATTCTCTCCCATCACAGGGAGAGAGCTCTCTGGCTGAGTCCTCAGCTCACTGTGCTTGTGCAGACCTCTCAAGCAACAGAGTTCATTATTTCACCCACTGGCATCTCTTAAATCTTAAAGATCAATGTGCTTTAAAAATTCAACTATGAGGTTCAAGCCAAACATCTAGGCTGTCTCTTTGTGCTGCAATATTAACTAGAAAGAGCAAGTAATAGGAGGGAAAATACAGGCAGTTTATGGCAGCTACTCACAGTGCTGGGTCACAGCCTGAACATTGCTTGAAGCATCAGAGAATTGAAACTTTTTTTCAGAAGCACATAAAGGAAATTTACACCATCTTCTAACCAAGCCCTTGTCTTCCTGAAAATTTTTAAGCCACCCATATGAGAAATACAAACATTTCAGAATTATATGGAAAACAGAGATATTCTAAGTTTCGGTAGTGAAAAATCCTCAGAAGTTAAACTGTAATGCTAGCTCTGATCTCCACTCAGGCCAGAACTAGAGTATTCCAATAAGAGGGAAATTAGGAAAGAGGATATCTTTTTTCCCTCTGTATTTTATGGAAAAGTGGACTAGAGACATTGATTCAGTTCTATTGCATAAGTGCAAGATGGTCTGATGAGATCCCAGGGCAGAAGCAGTATGCAGAAATACTTCAAAAACAGCTGTCCAGTGTTTTGAGAACGTGCCACATCTGGTTTTTAAGAAGGCATGGGGAAGCTGTAGTTGGGACCTGAAGCAGGAAAGGAGGAGAATTAAAAAGCAAAGGTAGTCTTTGTTAGTAGGACAGAAATATGCTAGAGAGACTGGAGTCAAGTGTATGGTTTTTTTCTGCAAAGACATTATGAAGATAGTATTCTGTAGATGACGTTTGCTTGATCCATTTCCCATGTTCTTTCCAAATTGTATTCAGAATAAATAAATATATAAATATTCATTGTATTTAGAATTTCCAAGAAATTTTCACTAGTAGGACCTGATGGGAATCAGCAAGGGCAGCCAGGCTCTAACCTCCTGCAACTTTTGTAGCCCTTCATTGATTAAAATATGGAGATCAGTGTAGAAATCTGGTTAATACAGTGACACACGCAGTGGAAGGAAATAGAGATATAGATCAACAAATGAGTTCTATGAACTGCATCATTTAATATATAAATAATTAAAAAATATATCCTGTCGAGTAACCGTTCCTCTCCGATACTTCTGGGGCAAATCAGTTTAAACTTTGCACTGCTCAGACTATAGCTAAAAAATTAATGCCCTGTGAAGCAGCCAATCTACTCTTCTTTTTTAGTAATGCAATGTGAAAACCTATTATCCTATCTATAATTCTTACTGGCCTGCTTCTATTTATTGCTGTGATGTTTGTATCAGCAAGCAAATTTTGCCTTACTTTTAGCATCAGGGGAATATTTGCACCCATTTCAGTAGTTTTAACTTCTCATATGGGCCTTCATAGAGGATTTGACTTGAGTTTTTTCATGGATGATCAGCAAAACAAAATGCTACAGTAAAGAGACAGATGGAGGAAAAACAATCCAGTCAATCACTTCAGCAAAATGCAAGCTCTGAAATGATGGACACTGTTGGGGGTGCAAAAATAATGTACCTCATTACTCTTTCTGCTTAATATGCTATTGCATTTCATTCTTGTTTTGCTAATACCCTCTACGTTTAACTACTGGTGGCACAACCTCAACTTTTTAATGAATTCCAACATATGTAACAAAGCTTGACAGGAGGAGCAAAGCCAGTGGACAGAGCCATGGCAGGAGTATCATTGACAGCAAGGAGCAGCACCATTTTTGGAAGCAGCTGGGGGGGGCTGCATGCCCCATACTTGAGGCAGATTGATCTATGCCTTGTGCCAGCAGGCATGTCACAAAAGGGTACAAAGACTAGTTAGATGATGCTGAGGATCCTTCTGAACGTCTAGGAGGCTGAGTATCCAACATGCTCAGTGTTCACATTGTCTGAGACCTGGGGACGATTTCCTGGGACGGCTGCGGTAAGAACCAGGGATGTGGCTTTATAAAACCTTCTGGTTTGAAAGTGTGGGTTTTCCAAAGAAATTCCTGAGAATTTTAGTGGGCTTATGAGAACATTATTAACAACTCAGAGGTGAGCTTCCTAGGCTGGGGATTATTTGCTTTTTCAGGTTGATACAGAGCTGTGTTCGTATTAGATCAACTACGTGCAATTTAATGCAAAGAGCAACTGAAGCTGCAGCCGCATTTGTGAAATCTCTAAGGATAGCCTGAAAATGTGATGCTTTGTCTCTGCCACTTTCTTTTTTCCCTTGGTAAGGTATTTCAAGCAAATAAATGAGGAGGGTTCATTAGTATACACTGGCTAAACAATTGTTAAGAAATACTCTAGGGCCATAAGTTTGTAACAATTTTCATTGCAACAACCTAGAGAAATCTCACATATAAATCTTTCAAGTCTGTATAGATCACTTTTTTGAGCAGATTAAAAGGTAACAGCACTAATATCAAAACAAATTAATGTCTTAACAGTTGCTTGGTTTGGGTTTTTTTTTGCTGGGCTGTTGTTACTTGAACTGAAAAGCTAAGGACGGCCAGGTTTATGCAACTGCTTCAGAAAAGAGAAGGAAGAAAAAACACAGTTGTTTTTCACTAAAAAATATAGCCATTCTCAGTGAATGCTTATTCAGGAAATTCTGCAATATGTCATGCAGTTTGGAAAAGAAAAAGCCTTGGGGACTCTGGAAGGTTTTCACTTTACAGATGTACTCAAGAGGGGATCACAATCACAGAGATAGACCCTCCCCTAAATAGACAAAGGTTATTCTTATAAATATAAAAAAGAATATGCTCAGGTAAGCTTTCCTGAGAGCTTGTCTCATCCAGTTCAAAGACAGATAACACTCAGCAGTACTCTTCCATTCTCAGCTATTGAGAGACATTTCCTTATACATGTACGTTGCCAAGAACAAATGTTCTATTTCCTTCTATCAAGAGTGCTCAGTCTGATAAACTTCATAAGCCCTTTCCTTATACAGCCCCCCTTCCTTTTACAACATCTGCAAGATGTTAGCCAAATAATAATACTCAGTTATTAAAGATGGGAACATTTTTAAAATGTAACAGAATGTTGAAATATAATCAATTTTATTTACTGAAAAATACATTACAATACAATACAATAAAATACTTGTATTAGGGAAATATTATTAAATTACTAGCAAGTACAGGAAAGAACATGTGGCACAGAAAACAAAGCTAAGGCCCTCAGGCCTTTCATATGTCTTTTCTACTGAACTTGATTTCCCTTTTTCTACCTTGAACAGAGGGAATCTTAATTCTTGTCTTAAAAAGCATCCACCCTTCATTCATACCTCAATTTACTGTCTAACGGCCATAGACAACAGTATGAGTTTCCCCACAGCACCAGAATGCCCTTGCAGGTGGCATCTTCTGCTCACTTTGAAATGGAAGAGCTGATGAAAATCTAACATGCATTTTTCTGGCATATTTACACACCCTATGTGCCTCGATATTGATTCTAGAGATCAGATGTCCTTTTCCTCTTGTGGTCTCCACTATAGAAATTTATTTCTGCTTTAAAGCACAGACACAGGTACATTGGAATGATCTTATATCCCAGTCTGCAACCCCCAAACAAAAACATATGAAAGGATCAAAAACCTCTGGTTCTTCTTTCATCTACGTATTTCATTTACTCAGTCAAACACACCAAGCTGTTTGAATCTTCTCTGTGAACTTGCTTGCCTAAAATATAACTCTGTAGGGCTGAGGTTTTTTTCTGGTTTCTTTTTGTTTTTACATTAGTATGCCTTCAAAAGGAAAAGATCTGGGAGACTGTCAATTCAACAGCTGTCAGACACAGCCAATTCACCATTAATCTTCTTTATCAAAAATAATTGGATGCTAAAGTTTTAAGATTTTGAAACGTAGGAACATCCTCCATCTGAATAAAAAAATAATTCAGGATCATTATGTGGCTGAAGATACACAATGTCACTTGTAACCTGGTCCATTTAAAATCCTTTAAGACAAACCCAAACAGAAAAGACCATTAATTTGTTTATTCCCTTCTCAGTTTGTGCTCAAGGGACACTTTATGCATGTTGCAGCATGTCTTGGAATTGGGATAAGCTCTCTCTGAGGCATGTTTCAGTGGGCCTGCTGATGCCGTGTCCTGGAAACACTCAGTGAGAAGCAGGTGGAAGGGTATTCATGGAAAATTGTCCCTGCCTGGCCATGCTCATTGTGCATTTTATGCCTGGATCTCAGATTTTTGTTACTTCAGAGGAGGAATAATGACTGCAGATCTATTATTCACTACCCACTATAACAAAGGGGACATATTGATACTAACATCAGGTTTGTTTAACCAGATTTAAAAATAAGGACTTCTTTACAGATCGTGTAGTGAATTTGCTGCCAATAGAGGTTGTGAAGGCTGATATGAACACTTGGTCTAAAAATGTTCTAGAAAAATTCATGGACCATGGCTGCACACACAGAGAAGCAAAGTGAATAGACAGCAAAGTAGCTCTAACATCCTCAGCACAACAGCTCAGGAGTTCAGGTTGCTGAAATGTGAGGGGGAAAGGAAAGAAGCAGGCTCATATGCTCTCCCAAAACTGTATCCTCACTTGCTCCTGTCCGTGGCATCATACAGGTCTACCTGGACCATTGCCCTGGCCATTCAGGGGATTTCTTGTGATCTCACTGTGAAAGATGCCTTCGATGTAACCATGTCCCTAACTAAAAGCAGCTGCCAATGCAGAGGACAAAACTGCAGTGCAGATGTCTGGTAATGGGAGGAGAACTGCTTCTAGTCTGAGATGCCCAGGCTGTGGGTTTTGCACAAATGGTGCATGTATGCAGCAGAGTTGTCATGTTTTGAAGTGAAGGGACCCAAATATAAATGCTGATGAGGTATGGGAACTGTTAGTCTGCTCTGGGGGGACAGTCCTGAGGCCAATCATATCCATACACAAGGATATCTAAAATACCTTCCTTTCAGATAGAACAATCATGTCCTTTAAACATGGGCTTATATTCTACACATCTGCTGAAGGTGTTGTGCTGCTCAAAAGAGTCTGCTCTCATTTATCTTCTGTGGTTTTCAGCTGGGACTCCTGTGTGTTTTCTGAGGTACAGCAGGATGTTCAGTACAGAACAAAGCATAAAGCCAAAGAGTTACCCTCATTTCTAAATTTGTTGCATGCAGCATTCTGGCTCCTCAATCTGTTAATTATTATGTCTGGAGAGCCCTGGCATACATATTCATCACCTGCAATTGTCATGCTGCCAGCTCTTGCAATTTTAATCACCAGCTTCATGATATTTGGCATTTTTCTTGAAGTCAAATCCCTCAGAGCTGTTTGGTTTTCTGAAAGTCTCAGTTTTGCTTCTTTTTTTAAAAAGGAAGTCTGAATTTAAGGCATAATTTCAAAGAGAAACTCAAAATGCGTTCCTTAATAGGAAAAAAAGAAGAAATTTCAATAACTGGGGAATAAAATGAAGGTTTTGAGAATAGTTGTAAGAATAAAGAATCTCTAAAATATAACTTCAAGGAAAGTTAATCTCACTAAAAAAAATGTGAAGGAATTCATTTATGTAGGAAAAGGAAGGTGAGATGTTGGAGTCAATATAGTAATTAACTATGTAAGTTTTTATTATAAATGGTGATCAAAGAAGCCAACATGGCTTCTGGAAGATGAACTCAGAAAAAGAATTGATTCTCAGCTGGAACAGAATGGACATTATTAAGACAATTCTGACTACTAAGGCATCAGCGTTTGCTGACTGCGAATACCGTGAAAATCTCTTTTGTCAGAGGTCTTTAAATGACTAGATAAGACAAACAGGTGTGAAAGAGCTACACAATATACTTACTTTTGCTTTAGACCATCCATGAAGCCTCTTCCACAGATTTGTTATTGTAATGCAATATGCTTTGTTGCAGCAACAGCATGTTGATGATACATGGAAACTTCTGTCAGTAAGCAAGTGGAGGTGAGATCTGTTCAAATATGCAGACACCCAGGTTAAATGTTCATTCCCTAGTGAATACTACCTCATATTCTCTTAGGAAGAGTGATTCCCCCCTCTGCAGATGCTCACCCTCTCATACAGCATCCCCCAGCCCCTCCATATCCCCTGCCCCTGCCTCCCCAACACAACAGGCTCCACAGATGGAGCCTTCTTTGGGGTAATTTGTTGGCTTACACTTGGCTGGGTGTTGACCAGGACCCACAGAACCTTTTCTGCAAAAGTGCTTTCTAATTGGTCAGATCTCAGCATTTCCCAGATACAAGACTTTGCCTTTCCCTTTGTTCACTTCTCGAGTTTCTGGCTGGTCCATTTCTCCATCCTACTTGAGGGTGGCAACACAACTCTCAGCCACCCCTCCTAGTCTTCTGTCATGGGCAAACTTGTTGAGAGTAGCCTCTTCCCCATCACCCAGATCATTAATGAGGGCATTAAACAGAATCAGATCCAGAAATGTCCCCTGGGTACACTGATAGCTACAGGTATACAGCTAGCCTTCACACTGCTGATCCAAATGTTCAAGTCAGTTTTTAAACCACCTTGCTGTTTCCTTATTCAGCCCATTGTTCATCAGCTTCTCCATAAGGAGCTCAGCAGAGTGCTGAAAGTCTAACTGAACTCAAGGTAGACAATACCCACTGCTTTTCTGTCATTTACCAGGGCAGTCTTTCCAGTCATAAAAAGCTGATCAGGTTGGTCAAACATGACAGTCCCTTGTTCAATTCATGCTGACCACTTCTCATTATTTTCTTGTCCTTCAAGTGCGTAGAAGTGATTTCCAGAATTAGTTGCTCCATCACCTTTCAGGAGATCAAGGTAAAGCTGACTGGCATGTAGTTCCCTGATTCTTCAAACTTGTTGTTTCACAACAAAAAGGGAGAATTTCATTAAATGTTAGGCATCATCATTTTGCCACTTCTAAAATGGTGATGATACTCAATTCCTCATCTGAGAATTATAAAAATTCAATTAACTTAGACTAAAATATACAGGCATTATTTTTCTTGAGATGTTAGGTATCTCCTTTAAGAGCCCTGTTTTGCTTCATGTCATCTTTGCAAGAGAAGATGAAAAAACTCAGGTAAAATATCATAAGAAAGTAAGGGGTTTTTTTCTGCAAAATTAATTCTCTGTGTTGAAGAGAAGGAGCTGTGGAACAAGACAAATGTGTGTCTCATTACATCATTGACTTTGCAGGCAACTTCATGACAACCCCATATGCACCCTTACAGCAAAGCTATGTCAAAGTGAGCTACAAATCGACTGCATGAGGTTATTCCTTCTTCTTCTTCTCTGTTCCTCTGCTGGCTTTAGGGAAAATTGTCCAAGAAATGACATCTTGGCTCTATATTACACAATCCTGCTGCTCTTGTACCAGAGAATATGGATTTGAAAGCAGTTCTGGTCATGAAAGCAACAGGGATATATTTCCTAATTTGGTCCTTAGACCTTACCAATTAATTAAGACAAATTGTCATCTTTACAGTTAGAGACTGGGGAGACTATTTATAAAAAATAAGTCTTCATTAACCCATCAAAACTTTATATCTGTGATTCTTTGATTTCAAAATCTTAAACTATTTCAATAGAAAGTTATGCAACTCATAAGCACGTTTTTTTCCTCCCTGATGATGTTTGTTTTGAAGAGATTAAAAATAAATCTGAAACAACAATTCAAGAGACACAGAGGAATGTTTAGGGCATTTCACTGACTGAAATCTAATTCAAGTCAACATTTGCCAGAAGTTAGAAGCGTCTGATTTTCCTTTGGCTATTAGGACAAGTTAGTTACTGGTTTATCTTTATCCTCAACAAAAATATGGACACATCACATAATATTTTAGCTTTTGGGCATCCTTAGAAAAGTGGATGGGAACTGAATACTCTCAAGGCAGTTACCCACACATTACTCAGATTATCCTTTTAGACAAAAAGATCACGTGTATATTAAAAATAATTCTGGGCACCATTCTTCAGAAGTGTAAGACTATCTGTGAAAGTATGTGCTTTAGATGCAGAGAAAACTTCTTACAGAGAGGTGGATGAAGAAGGAAGGTCTTATTTTGTTGGAGTTTGCATTGCTTCTAGTTGTGTTGTACCTGCCCAGCAGGAGGAGTTCTTCAGTTCTCAGGTAATCAATGCAGCCTTACTTATGAAACACTTCAATTTAAATTGCAGTTTCCTATGTCCATAATTTCTAATTAACAATCAAGAGATACTACTGCCACTTGAAATGTTTCATAGAAGTGTAGGAATCACTAGTCAGTTTGATTCTTTTTCATTTAGGTTAGTCTGAGGTCTACTGCTGAACTTTGTGAGTTCAGTACTACCTCTAAGTATAATATTACTTAGTATTAATGATAATAACTACAGGTCCCTCAACTGACTAACTTCAGTAGTTTCTGTCAGCCTGGCACTCAAACTAAGAACTTATTTTAAGTGAGCCCTGAAAGAGATGACTTTCTCCTAGCTCTTAGTCATTTAATCATGTGAATTAAATAAAAAATTATTTTAAAAGGAGATCTATATCTACGTAGATTTTTCTCTTATCAAAATAGCATAGTGACACTCACAAAGCTAAAGTCATAAGGGAACTCCTACACTACTAGGTAGGATGATAACTCATATTTCATGGAGGGTGGTTGCAATGGTTGTCCTCAGTCTAGAACAAACCACAAAAGCTTCTATGGGGAGGGAAGCATGGAAATAATATGGCACTTCCCTACATGTTCTGCACATTCAGTCACCTTCTGCTCCCACATGTTTCATTTTTTTTGTTACAGCATCTCTTAAAATGGTCCCCTAACATCTTTCAGATTCATCTTTCAGATTTCAGTTTCACTCCATTTCTCACATGGAAAACAGAGGGTCTGTCTCAGATGGGGTCTCCCACAGTCCCATTGTCTCACTCAGATCTCAGCATCTCAGATCTCTGTAGAGAGAAGAAACTGGAACAACAATATTTAAGTTAGAATATTCATCATAACTTCAAGAACAATGGCATTTCCATCCCCAGTTTCTGAATAATTTTGCACAGCTTCATTGATTGGCTCCAAAAAGTGTTTTATCTCAATATTTAAGAAAAGGAAAATTATTCCTTCACCATTTTTCCCCTCCCTATCAGATGATTATTCATCCCCTAAGAAATGTTTAAGACTTTGCTATTTCATAAAGACTGATAAGTCATATAAAATCCATCTCTGAGAGTTTTGGAAGATTATATCTACAGTCTGATACTCAATATTACTTCACTAATCCAGAGACACAATAACTGCAGTATTTAATAGTTTTAACTGGCAAGTAATTCTAGCAGTGCATGAAGTGTGAATATAATTACAGTGTCAGAATATTACTATTTCTATTGTACTGGAACTCTGTTCCATACACCTTTCCTTCAGACAAGATAATAGTGTTTGATGTGAATTAACTTCATTTAACATTTTTGGCAGGTAATGGAAGGCATTGATTGGAAAATCCTTATCAAGGTAAAAGTACTTGAGAACTTAAGAAACAACGTGCCTGTCAGATCTCACTATACTTTGAGCAAAGTTCATAATCAAAACAGGACACCATATGGGTCCAGGTGACTGTACGAGTTCTTTACCTGTACAGATATATATTTTAAATATATATGAAGATAAATAAATAAATAAGTGTACAATAAATAGATAAATAGAAAAATAGATAAATAAATAAATGTAGTTGTTTGGGGTTTTTTTTGGTTTTTTTGGTTTTTTTTTTTTTTTTTATGTCCCCTAAAATTTTGCATCCCATAGAAATAGGAATTACTTTTGTGAATTATTAAATTATTAAAGTTACAATAAATAACATATTTGTACTTTTTTAATCTCCTTGATGCACAGACTATCTTCTGTATCTGGGCAACCACCAATCTGAGCCAGTCTATTAGAAAAAAGGCATCATGGCATGGGAGGGGGAGGAACCTCTCCAGGAACAAGATCTATGCAGCATGTCATGGGAAAATCCTTCTTGGGTGTATCCAATGCTGAATGAAATCAGGGCTCCCAGAATCTTAGAAGACTTAAATTTGTTCACTATCTATATTTCTCTTTTTAAACTACCTTTTTAAAACAACTGTTTTATTAGGCACTTATTTTGGGGCCTTTTTTATTGGTATCCAGGAAAGCTGCACTGTTTTTCTCTCACTCCCCCTGCCCAGTGTGGAACAAAATAGTAAGAGGGAAAGTGTATTTGTAGAATTACCTGTAAGCCTGTTGGTTATATAAATTATCTTGAATATGGACTGTCATGGAATAATTTCATTTGCAAATCTTCAAACTCTGTGATGTGCTCTGCCTTCATTTTAGAACAGACTTAATTTGTTTTTTGGGTTCTAAACTCTATACCAGCTTTCTGATCACAAGAAGACTCCTCTATGCAGTATAGCATTAAAAGCCCTTTAGTCAAAACAGAAAAAGCATTCAACAAACCCACCAAATATTTGTAAAGATATGAGATAAGTGGTAAACTCTGTGTTCATCATTTACATAGCTCTAAGCACTGAGATTGAAACTTTATGTGTTCTCAGTTTAGGGCATCAAAAGGGAAACGCCATCTTCTGCTTCCCCATCCTCACAGCTGACAGCTTTCTGTGGATCTGTTCTGCAAGCTGGATCTGTGATCTGACTTCAAAGCAAAGTAAAATATTTCTTCTTGAAGAAGAGGCTCCATGGAAGCAGAAGGAGAGGAATCCTGCAGTCACATGGCTACTGGCTTCATGAAAATCAGAGGTACTTGGGCAGAAGGCAAAGCCTGTTTCCAGGAAGCTGCACTTGCATTTCCACTTGGTATTCATGCTCTAAAAAGTTCAAAGTTATTTAATCAAAAATTGAGTTCTGCATCATGTCCCTCTGATCATTCCTATCAATATGGACATGGACACAAATTGCAAGCAAGTCTGAGGGTCCCTGGGTGCTACAAATCTCTTTGTTGAAGTCATCTCCAGTCTGTCATGATGTTCCTTTTACTGCAGGTAAGTACTGCATCGCTACTGGAGTCAGGAACAAACCTATCATACTCACTAGGGAGTGTCTACAGAAGTTGGGAATATAGTCATATCAGATCTTGATGGATTGTTAGACAAGCAACACATGCAGTGTTAGCTACAATTAGCTTTACAGGGTCAACTGTACCTCATGGTCAGATTTTGCAGCTTTAACCTGGAGATGAGGACTATACTTTTGCAAGCCATTTCCTCTTGTGACCTCTGATGTTTGCAGACCACTGACTGGGGGCCCAGTATCTTATATATTTATATATCTTCAGAGATATGATGAGCATGATAGTTTTCCTGCACTCTTTCCAAAACCATGTGCATTTGATGCTGTCTGAGATGTAGCTGAATTACATCTTCTGAGATCCTCCTTGCTGGCAAAAGGTAAAGATGCTATCAGAACCCAAACCCTTGAAAAACCACAAAAAGAAGCTGCTGCAATAGGTCTTGCCACTGTATCCTACAAACAGCCTCTCTTCTGTAGCCTGTCCTGGATGGTGTCTCCTGCTAACAGTAAATAATGTTCAATTCTGCAGACATATTTTAGATCTTTTTCTGTTTGAGCAATTGTTTGACAACTTGTGAAGTAGAAGCTTAGTTAATGACCTAAAATGAGAATATCTGAAAGTAAACCAGCTTTAGGTCAGTTAGCTAAAGCTCATTTCCATTGCATAGAGACTCAGCTTTGACAGTTTTACTGTGCTGACTCAGGATGGAGTCCAGGGTCCATGTTAGAGGGACTCGAGTCCTCAAGAACTAATGCTCAAGTTTAGATGTTCAATATGATATAAAATATTTCCCAAGTTTAATCTGTTTAGAGATGTAAATTGCCCAAGGAAACCAAGGAGCAAGAGAGACAGAGAAGTTCTGCTTGCTAGGGGGAAGAGGTGATGGATTTAAGGGAGAGTATAAAACCCAAATGTGTACAGAAATCTAAATCTACAGCTTGGAAACTATCTTCCTTCTGGGACATGCGTGAAGGTGTTTTCTCATGGATGCATTCTCCTTTCAGGAGACCCAAGATGTTCCCCTGGAATCTGTGAACAGGACCTGGAGAACCTTCTGTCCTTTTCCACAGAGACTATGGATGCCACAATACTGACCCACGCATCAAGTCTAACTCTCAGAGTAAAACCTTTCAAAGCCTGTGACCAAAAAACTTTTTTTTGCTTCCACATTATAGTTCAGCACCTGAAAAAATGGTCATGTGAGATGGCCTAGGACTGCAAAGCATACATGGTGTTAATATAAAAAAGTTCTTTTGGCTTGGCCTGAAATGCAGAGCAATGAATTTCTAAATACATGTCATATATGTACTCACTATAACTCAGAATGTCAGGAATAAACCCTGCCCTGTGCTTCAATGGTTCTTTCCAAATGAATAAACAGTGTCCTTGATTAATCTACCCAGATGGCATATCTGTAGCCAAGTATTTCTAATATAGTGCCATATATGGGCTACACAGTTGGGAAATCTCTGTTGAGTAGAAGGAGATGGGTGGGGAGACTGGGATTCTGAAGAACGTGCTGGTGCTGCAAGGCAGAGACAAGCTTTCTTGTAAGAGGGAAGCCTGTTGGATCTACAAGGTCTGCAAGCCACTTTTATTCATTTCAAGTGTTGAGGACAGTGCATTCACACTAGTGATCCCTTCCCACTGCTGTCACTCAGCGGGAGACCACCAGCAGTGCAATTCCAGACACCATTAGCTGGGAGAGCACAGCAGCCAAAATACCACAGTGGGGTCATTCATGGATTCAAGAGCTGCTATCTTACATCAGCAACATGAAGTGTACAAATGGCTCTAAAACTGGCCTTCTGCTGCTGGTAATGACCTATATCCATATGACCTGATGATACGAACGCAGAGTGAACAAGTAGAGAGTGGTTGGTTCATGGTGAAACATGGAAGGGAGGAAGATGCAGAAGTATGTGGCTAGCTGATCAGCCTGAACTGCCCTCTAGAGACATGGACACTAGAGGTCCAATCAAATTATTTGATATGCTGCTTCTGCTAACTTCAGAAAAACAAGATGTGCCATCAAGCCAGTGATATCAGTTCCAGGGCAACAACATCTATCTGGGATTCAAAACTACAATAGACCAAACTTCAGGGCAATGTTGATACATGGTTTTTTGTTGTTGTTGTTTCGGTTTTGGTTTCTCAGGTGCAGGTGTTGCAGCTGTTCAGTTCACAGAAAATTCTCAAGGTCCCCAGCTTCATATGAGAAGATGACAAGAGATCATTTTCATTTCCCTTACAACACCACACTCGTCACAGTTGTTTCTCACCTTTTTTGCATATACCATGAAGATCGTCAGGTTCCACTCACAACAGGAAGGTTTGATGTTCCTTTTCCATTCTCATAATCTGAATATTACTATTGAGAATGACTAGTGGTGCTCTTGGTCACTCCCATGACATGAAGAATACAGAAAATGTTTTATAATTTCTTCTATACTTTTCTTGCAAAGAGAAGTTAGCTCTTCCTCATTTCTTAGCCACTAAAAAGAAAGATGAAAATGGAGCATGATAAAGATTACACTTGTCTGGCACTGTGACCCTGGAACAGATTACTGTTAGATAATTAGACCACAGGCTTCCTCACAGCAGATACCTCAGCTTTATAGCCACCTGAATTATTTGTTAAGCACCCAGAGCACTGTTCATGCTTTAAGAACAAAACAATTATCATGAATCAATTAACAGAACCCTATCCATACTAATAGTTAGACTGGATCATCAAGGAAACCTATTCAGAAATTCATGAATAATAGTCTTCCTTGATTTAGTACAATATTTTTTTACAATATTTTAATCTTTATTTCCCTTTTCATTTTATTTTTAACATGATATTTTAATATAGATAATTACACAGTCAGTCTCTGGCTGGTTTGTGAGAGGTTTGCTGATGATTTCCATTTTTCCTGTATGTATGTTACAAGTTTTTCTGGTCAAGTTATCTACTGATGTATTCCTGTTTTCTTTTTAAAGATGAATTTTAATGATAAATTGAAACTAGCAAAACAAACACCTTTAAACGTTATTTTTTTTTTAGTGGAAGAAGAATGTTTTCCAGGATTTATAGAACCAATGTTTAGAAATACACTTCCTTGAAAAAATATTATCTTTAACTCCCAGAAACCCTCAAGATCTTGGGACTAAGTTGAAATCAACATGATCTAGGAGTAAATAATTTTTTTACTTCGCATTCAGCTTTGGTATTTGTGGAAATGTTTTTTATTTTGATATAGTTTGTAAAAGAAATTATCAGTGTCTGAAATCACTCAGGGCTATCTGATTAGAAAACTGAACAAGCCAACCTTTGGATTGCAGCACAAATAAATGTGTGTGCTATATTTCATCCTCTCCCCAAGGAAACTCAAAATGGTTGTTCTCTGTATTAAACATATATACCTGCTATTTAACTGCTAGCTTCAGTCAGTCAGTGGAACCAGGCAAAAACCAGCAAGAATTCTGCAACTAACTAACTAAAATCATGTCTTCATAGAGCAACAATCCCTTAGGGGGGATTTAGTTGGAGGTATCATTTGCTTTCTTTTTTTCTTCTGGTTCGAAGAACTGTATTGCCAATAGAAATTACAAAACTGATCCCCACCACAGGATGTTTAGAATGGCTGGCTGCTGTTTCCTGAGAAAAAGTAGGCAAATAGGAAAAAAATAGAATGTACATCTAAGCAATTATCTGATTACATCTGATTAATGTATTACATAGTCCAAGATGGAGTTTGTGCATCTCTGCTTGAGGATTCCTTTCTGATGAAGCATTTTTGTTTTCTCCATAGGGATACATCACATACATTGCATCTCTAGAGGACAGAACAGCTCCTAATCATAAGAAAATCTGTCAGCAGTATATTAGTGTGAGAATTCACCCTGAAAATATAATATTGTATGAACCTATTTCAAAATATGTGGACAAGGTCATTTAGTTATCACAGCCTTGTTCCTTTCTTCCATGCAACCCAAAAGCCATTGGGGTAACATCCTTTCCAGAGGATGTTAGAGACAGAGACATGAAGGGGATCTTCAGCAAAAGGTCACCTTCCTCCTACCAGGAAAGCTTCCTATTAGAGAATGGTGACAAACAGATGACAGGTATAGAAACTATTTACTTACTTCCCTACAGGATAAAAAAAGTTCAATCCAGAAAAAGCTACTTTCTTACATTCTTCAATGGATTTGTTACAGTTGGTGAGGGATTCACTTTGAAAATCACATTTTGGAAGGACACAACTTTGCAGGCTTCTCTTAAAGCTCTGATCCAAAGGGTCTGCCATCAAGGCAGAAATTGTTAAGTTCTGCCACACAGCCTTATTTTTACCAGGCTGAAAAATAAGGTTTCCTGAAGAAAAAAAAAAAAAAAAGGAAAAAAAAAAAAAGAAAAAAAAAAGTCAGAATTTCAATAACAGATTTCCAGAGGCCGTTTTAGAGAAATTACAGTGTTTATACAGTAGGGGACAGCTCTCTGATCTTAAGTTTAGGCAAGAGGATAAACAGGTTAATACCGTTAGAAATATCAGGTAATCATATAATCTCTCTTGGACAGCAGATATTTGCAGGTATTGTGATACTGTTTCTACCTAAGTGGAGACTTTAGATAAATCATTTCAGTTATCTGAATTTCAGTTTTATTTTAACTTTTATTTTTTTCCTTAGCACCAGGGGATTACAAGAAACCGTGTAAAGGAAAGGCTACCAGAGCCAGCTAGAGCTAAACAGTTCAGAATTTGGGTTTTAAAACTATTATCCTATTATTTCTGCTCATTTTTGGAAATGTGTTATTACTTTGTACTAATCAAGAAAACCTTTTTTCCTTTATTTTTTTTTCTCAAAGCTTTGAAAATTCTCATTAAAAAAACCCAAAAACCAAAAGAACCCAAACAAACAAACAAAAAAAAAACGTTCCTCAAGAATAAGAAAAAGTAGATGCCTAATATTTACATATGAGGACTGGGCTTTTTTCCGCTCTTATCAAGCAGCATAAACAAACAGAAAAGAATTTAAAACTTTGTCTAGAAGGAACACCACTTGTTAAAACCAGTCCCACAAAAAACCAAACCAAACGAAACCTAAACAAAAAAACAAAAAACCACCCAAAAACCAACAAACCCTGCTGCTTGGTCATTGTAAGAGCCTTATTTTTTTCCTTTTGCTGCCAGACCAATGTCCTACTTGAAAACTTTCTCAAATACCCTGGGGTGACTAGTGGATGGCCACCCAGAACAAGGTCTAGCAGGGTCCACTTTGACAGATATTCCCTGCAACTCTCTTCACTGTCCTAATAGATATTAATTCAAACACAGAAACTGTCAGCAGTGCTCACATTTATCATCCATCCATTCTACAATTTTCTGATAACAGACAAGTGAATTCACCTTTCATTTGTGACTGATTTCTTTACTCCAAATTTTCTAGCTTTTCTGGCAAGTAGCTCTTTCCATTAGGCAGCTTGATTTTTGTGTGTGGGTATGTGGGTTTATTTGAATGCAAAGACTGAAGTGATCAGAAAGTGTGCATGACCACATAAAAGTATTTTCTTCAAGATAGACATTTAATCAACTGCTTCTATCACATATATAATCATCATGTACATTCCCAGGAATTTTATCTAATAATAGAAATAAGATGTGCAGCTTTTATGTAACTGTAGAAAACACCCGAACTGAGATTTCTTAGGAGAGGAAAGTGGCTAGCTGCTATCAACTGAAAATTGAGATAGTGTGAACTGGAAACAATTTTTTTTTTTTTTCAGTGCTGATTTACCAGAACTGAAATTGCATGGTTCTCTCTCTTTCCTCTCTATGTTGTTTTTTTTTTTTTATTTTCCATTGCCTTCCATACTTATTTAGAAAGTAAATCTTAGCATTGTCTCTGGTATCCCTCACTGAAGAGCATCTTATTGCTAAAGCTTATACACTTGTTTTCTCTATTTCCTCCCTGAAGTTTTTTTCTTCCAGTTAAACCTTTCAAGGAGTCAAACTCAATGTAGTGCAGGAATAATTTTGTACTCTAAAGTATTAAACAAAAATGTTAACTCAAAACTAATGTGATAGTTTTCACACAAGAGCCAGTGCATTTTTTGAAATACTATGTCTTAAAATAAGATTGAAAGCAGACATGAGAATTCAGATGGTCAGTTTTCAACAAACAGAAATTTTTCTCCAAAACAGAGAACAAAAATAACCTTCCTTCCTGTCTTTTAATTAAGACCTGAAACTGATTCAAGAGTATTCTTATTTGCCATAAAATCTGAGATCCTGCTAGACCATATACACAACTCAAGAGCCATGGGTTTGTTTTCTTTAGCTTCTATGCAATTCCAAATGTTTTCACTCCTGGTGGTCACTTCTATTTATTATGTTGTTGCTAGTTCTGCTCAAGAAAAACAACTGCAAGATTTGTAAAGCAAAAATACTGTAAAATTACTCATTACTTTTTTCAAAAAAATCTTTGTTTATGAATTCCTTGCACTGTTTTATTTGCATGATGACAGTGTATTTATTACACAAACTAAGTATATTAGTAAAAATGTAAATCACAGAAATTTAAAAAATGTTTCTTCTTCATTCAAAGTATGTGATGCTCATGCATTCTATTTACTTTTCCCCAGAAGAATACAGCATAAACTCTAAAAGAAATAATGTATTACAGTCCATGTTGCTGTTCACCATCTGTAAATCAGAGCTCTATCTTGTCTCTGACTTGGTAATTTTGGAAGGAGAAGGCAAGAGACAAGTCTTACTGTGATATAATGCAATATCTAACTTGGTTTTGAATTTTCTCAGTATCATGTTACATGAAGTAATTTTCAACTATTCAGTTGTAACTGCACGTTTATTTTAAATGCGCTTTGATATTTATTCCTAAAAAAGATAGCAATCACAGGATGCTAAAAAATACAGAAAGCCAATGCCACTCATGCATGTTTTAATAACTCATACTCAGCAAATATACAATCAGGTAAACAAAAGCACAGAAAGAAGTACAATTTAAAGCCTGCTCTTAAATCAGGACTTTGGTTACTGAATCAGTTCACAGTACACATTTGGGGATACCCAGTACCAAACTGAAATTTTATCTGCTTTTGTCTTGAGCTCTATTATCAATTTCTTATAATTAAAAATTTATAAAAAGGAAACCCTTCTGCAATTATCTGTTGCTGCATCAAGCCTTTGTATAGTCAGTAGCACAGGGACAGTATTACTTTATGAATCTCAAAGTTAATTAGCAATGAAGCTAACTAACATTTTTTTAGTTCCTTGATCTCAAACCTCAGACCCTTTATTTAAATTATAAACCCAAGGAAAAAAAAATGCTGCCTTGTTGAAATTGACAAAATATAACAAAGGAGAAGGGATGAAAGTAGAGAGCACTATTTCAGTATCAAACATCTTACTAAAGGAAAGAGTCTTGTAATTTTTTTTTTCTCTGATTTCCTTGAAGTTGGGGAGTACAAATGCCAGTGACAAAGTCCCACAGGCATATATGTATCTCATTTTAGAGATGAGAACACTTAGAATCAGACCAATTTCAGTTTAAATGGACATGCTCCTTCCATGAGCTCATGGCCTCTCCATGTTTCAGTGTTTCTGTGTTTCAGTTTGTACTGTAAAAGGTAAAACAAGATTGGATGGCTGAACACAGTGATCTGAAGGTCCCTTCCAACCTTAATGATTCTATGATTCTGTAATTTCCTTGGGTGTCTAAATTCATGGTTTCACATTCAGAAGCCTGAAATTTTACATCTCTGGAAATACTGACCTTTCACAATATTTATTGAAATAATTCTTGATGTTATTCTCATCTTCATGGAATTATTCTGCTCCACTTGTGTACTTCTGATCTCTTGGAATTGACCACATGTCAGTAAGTACCTCAGCTGAATACAAAAAACTGATGAGTATTAGATTAATGTTTGTTATTTTTTATATTGTTTTTTTACATTGATAACCCAAATTTGGATCATTCTTTCCTGAAGAATAATTTCAAAGAAATTGCAAAGTAAATTTTCCTTCAATTTTTTCCTGAAGAATCAAAGGATAATTCAGCACAAGTTCAAACAGCTGGCAAAACTAGGGAACATGAAATGTTCTGTGTCTCTTCTGACACATATTGTAACCCCACTATGAAGTACATGAAGTTCATGGCTTCTTCATGGTTTCCTCCCAGCTCATTAACAAACAGCCACATGGCTCAAGAAGAAAACATGAGATGAAGGGATACTTATCTTTTCCAAATATCTCCTTATTCAGACTGTTGATTGCATGACACTGGGGACTCACAGAGGACTCACACACCCCCATCCCCACTCCCTCCCCTGTAACAGAGAGTCCTAAACAATAGTGATGGGCATTACAGAAAGCTGTCAGTGGTGTGAAAGATACTTTGCAGAGGTTTTAGTGAGGTACATTCAAACTTTCCCTTCCTTTTTTTTTTTTCAAAACATAGAATTTTAGCTTGAGAAAGTTATCATTTCTGTGCAAGATTGAAACCATGACATCACATGGCAAAAAACACAAACAAAACTACTTCTTTCGTTACTAAAAAACCCTTTAATTACTAATTACTAAATAGTAATTTTTCAAAACAAAGGCATAACTAACCTTTTGAACTGTTTCTGTGGTATGTGCAGTCACTTGCTTGGAACAGTATGTTTATTTCTGTTTAAATGCTTCTATTTAATACTAATCACATTGTCATCGCAGCTCTAAAAAAATCCCCCAAAACAAAACAAAACAAAAAACCAAAACACAAAAGACACCTACAAACCCAAAAGTTTTATGTCCTGAAGGATATTTCAAAGGAAGGAAGCAAGCATTACATTTGGAGGATGTTTTTCACTGACCTCCCACACAGAGGACATACCCTGCAAACAAAAGCTATGATACCAGACCACTGCTAAAGCTAATATGGGGCTGCTCAGCCCACCATTGTCTTTAAAAAGAAAATTTGCCTTTCTCTGACCACATCAGCTTCTGTCAGGATTGTGGGTTAGCAAAAAGGTGGTCTATTACATATCAGGCACTATCAAAGAAGAGACTGGAGAAGCTATTTATTTATTTACTTAATCCAGTGCTGAATGGAGGCAATTAGTTCTAAGGGGTGATACATTGGGTCCACTGTAGTTTAATTTTAGCTCTATACTGCTAGTACAAGCATACAGTAGGAAACATTTTCTCCCATGGAGTTTTAATTAGCAGACTAGAGTTTACATTGGCAGCATTATTCACTCACAGCTCCACTCACAGGTTTTCATTTGTTATGCCATGCCTTTTGTGAAGACATCACAGTCACCAATAGTTTGTGGATCAGAGCTTTTTAATTTTTCCGAAGTGTTCTTTACAGACCTTGCTGAAATGCTCTGTCAAAGAATACCGTGAATATTCTGTGAATAGGATTAGATGAAGAGATGAATTAGATGAGAGGTCTGAATTTCCCTTTGATAAGTAGCAGGCTGAAAATCCTTAATTAGTGTTTTCATGTCTACCTGCTGCAGCTGCTGTGGTGCAAGGGTTTTGTGAAAGAGAAGCAGTTGTATGCAAACTAGAAGTACCAAGCCTTAGGAAATCACAGGACTGAAAATTAAAAAAAAAAAATTTTGGGCCAAGTCAAGATGCTTAATTTTTGTATGGCACAGATAAGAGTATGAGAGTTCTTACCACTAAACCAGTTCTGACACAACTGTTATATACCTTATCATGGGGGAAGCTGAGATTACAGAGAGACTTGTTGCATGTGGAAGAACCTGCTGTTGTTTCATGACTCACAGCTGCCTGTGCAATAGTTGAGTTCCTTGGTTTAAAATTTTTCCTCTGCAGCTGATTATTACTTTCCAGAAGCTGTGGCTGGCCATAACTCTTTCCCTGACACTGTCTTGTGTCACTCACTAAATAACAATCACTTGCACATGTGGTCAACAGACAGTCTGTGCCAAGTCCAAAGGGATTTCTGATCAGATTTCCATCCTCAAAAAGGAGATAGATTTTTCCTGAATTCTTAAGTTTAGGAGATCAAAAGCTGTCAGAAGGAAAAAAATGGCCTCAAACCAGTAGTGTTAACACTTTGCCTTGCCCCACAGGGTGCATTCAGGCAGTGAAACCAATTATCATTTTTTTTATAATTGTCTTGTTAGTACAGTTTATTTTAGTTTGTTGTTGAAGATGTTAATACTATTCTAAATCTAATCTGACTGTTGGAAAATTAATTGCATTTTGAATTTGATCTAGAGTGGTTTCATAATATATAATCATGCTATGGGTTTGGCATAACAATTTTTGCTAGCTTGTTTTCTCATTTTTTTTCCAAAGGGACTCAAAAGCCTTAGAATCCATCTGCTGTTTTCTAAACTCTGATAGCCTTGTTACTACATTATGTAGTAAGCATTCTTTTTAAGGATGTTAATTATACTAAAGCAAGTCAATGCATTGAATTACCTGCTGGGGAAAACAACAACAACATAACAATAATAAAAAACCCACCATAAAAAAAAAAACCAAAACCAAAACATCCAACAAATAAGTAGCAACTTCAGTTGGATCCTATCCAACATTTTCCTCTAGATGGGAGAAATCTTCGAAGTTGGGATTTGGTACCTTTGTATGCTTTGAAAAGCAGTGCTGGATGCACCAGTATTCCACAAACACCATTAATCTTTTCCCTTTTACAGAAAGCTTTTGAAAGGGAAGAAGTGCAATGCTGTCTTGCCTCATCCATTAGTCTTCTGCTGTGAAACAAATTTTTGCCACCAGGAGTAAACTCCAAGGACCGGTTTGCTGGATAGGCTGTGGTGCAGTAGCCAGTCTGCTTGATACCAAACCTCCATGTCACAGAGGTGAATGTTTAAGACACCAGAACAAAGATAGGGAACACAATTTTAAAGAAATTGAGAATTGTGACAGACTTAATGCATGTGTATCAAAGCCATTTATCACTCACCTGTTAAAAATGGAGAGAACCTGAGATGAGAACTTTTGTTCTCACAAAAGTCCAGGTGCACATTCTGGAAATTTGGTGCACATTCCAAGAAAACAAATCAAAGCAAAGCAAAACAAAACAAAGCAAATCAAAACAAAACAAAACAAAACAATACAATCCTGATTTTATTGTCTCTCTTTCTCCTTACTGATGACAGGAGCACACTAGGTTTTTCCTCTTTTAATTTCATAACACTTAGTCTATAAACTATCAGAAAATTATTAATATTTTCAACATTAGAAATACAGATGTGGCTTGGGGATCTTTTTATGTAGCAATTAATCTTTTTTCCTTCTACAGGTTGCATAATTGTTAAAATGCACAATGCAAATAAAATGTCGGTGTCTACAAGAGCACACTACTATAAATTTCAGTGAGCATAACTAGTTCTCTATCAGGGAATAGGCCGTATGAAAAAATAGAAGCTCAGATTTAGTGCTGCATTATAAATCCCAAAATTCAATCTCATTCATGAATCAAGCTCTAGATCACTAACAAAGAGATGCTTGTGGATGGACTGAACCCCCCAAAAATGTGTTTATTTTAAGCATATTTTCTTCAAAACCAGCTAGGCTAGGCTTAAGTTGTGATTGAGTCAAACAAGTTGTCACTAAACCTGAGTTATTTGGTTTAGAAGCAAACCGAATTGAAGACTCATTCCAGAAAATGGTTCTGTTTTAGAAAATCATATTTTCCTTAAATCATGTCTTAAAGAAATCTGCCTCCCCTAAGCAGAAATATGCAGTATTCTACACCACCCCCCCTTTCTTTTTCTTGTATTTTTTTGGTGTTTTTTATTTGGTTTTGGGGTTTTTTGGTTTGGTTTGGTTTTCTTGGGGGATGGGGGGTTTTTTGAGTTTTTTGGTTGGTTGGTTTGGTTTGGTTTTTCTTTTGTTTTGTTTTTTTTTTACAGTACCAAAACTTCATTTGCCAAGCTCTATTCAATTCCCACTTAAAATTTTGGTGTATTAATGACCAGATATTGACACCAAAATTAGACAGCCCTGAGGAGCATACAGATCAGAAGATAATTCGTTCTTTGGTTGAAGTTAAAAAGTGAAACACAAAGAATACAAGGAAATAACCTCAGCTACACAGACTGGTCTGTACATAGTGCTGCAAAAAACAGAGTATGTTGTGCTCTCCCTCTCACCACTGGAAAAAGGCATACTGTCCTGATTGAAGAAATGAAAAACTAGTTATATGCTTAATAAGAAATAGGCATCACACTAGTGAGGTTGGCAGACTATGCTTATTACATCCAAATTTCATTAGCAGAGACTTACACCTAAAGATTGTTTGAATAGATCAGTTTCTGTCATAAATAACTCTCAGCAATCCTGTAATCCTGTAAAAGACTAGTTCATCAGGTAAATGCTTGCAGTGACAGTGAAAGGAGAGAAGAATAGCTTCAAATAAGTGTACTGCTGCATTTGCAGCACATTCATCAAAGAAGGAGAAAGTAATCCCACATAAGGCTTTTTGTGTTCTTTGATATGTGCTGTAATCAGCTGTGGCCACATAAAACAGAAACACAGAAGGGTTGCAAGGGTCCATGGAAGGAAGAGAAATTGTATTTAAAAAAAAAAAAAAAAAAAAAAAAAAAAAGAAGAAGAAAGGAAAAGATGTTTTTCAGCTAAATGTTTTTTGCTGCATTTGATGTTAGTCTCTCTTTCAACATTAAGGCTCCAACAGCCATCCTGTAGTTACCCAAATTTGTGAACATGACACTCCAGCTTCAGTCACATTTTAAGATGTTGCCTTTTAGTGCACAACCATTTCAGACCATCAGCTCCTGGTTCTTATTAAGATAATATCACTCACCATCTCTGGGGAATGAACAGACTGATGTCCTAAATTGTTAAGAGAAACTTTTGATTTACTGAAGTTACAGGGCTGGGCTCACAGCATCCAATCAGACAGTCTGTCTGCAAGTGATAAGAGGGCAGCACAAGGCAACTAACCCCATCCTGATACCCAACCTAGGTATCAGGAGGATGATGGCTGAGCTTTGTGAGAGCTAATTGGTTTGTTGTAAGGTTCAGCTCAGTTTACCTTTACTTTCACCATAATCCTAAAAGAATTTGTGAATTCTTCCTCACAGTACTGAGTCATCAGCAAATACTAAGTCAGTCTGGGTTAGGAACTGGATAATAATAAGACCAAAATCAGTACAAGCTGAATTTCATTTTCACCCCTGTGACTAAGGAAATACTCCAGGTCTCTTGGTATTTCTACTAAAAATTAATCCAATACTTTTTCCTGATTATAATCTAAAAAAAAATATATGGCAAAAGAGGCATGCAGTATGAAAGCATCATTCAAATTCTGGACAAGTTCAAAGAATTTCTCAAAGATAAAAATAAAAATAAGATATCCTTGCCATATAGTGTTAAAAAAAAAATTAACCTTACCCACTGCTGGCTTTTCTATGCAATGAAACCTCTGTGGTCAACCAGTTGCACATCAGAGTTTTGCCATCACTATTCATCCTATATAAAACTCATTAAATAAACAAAAAACAAAAAACAACTTTTTGCTTAAGAGCAATGATATTTTTTATTTCCAGTACTCTAAGATTTTCCATATCCCCCCAGGGATTGAGTTCTGTTACTTGCATTTGTCCTCTCTTTCTGCATCAGACATAATTTCTCAAATACTAGTCCTCAGGCATTTCACAGCTTTAGGAAGTGAGGAAATGGAAATGTTTGTTACTTTGGCTGAGGTGGCACCAAAAGTTGAGTGTCCACTCGGTATGGAGCAGCACTGGCTTTGTTTTGAAGCCATCCTGTGTTCCTTCTGAGAATCAAGTGTCATTGAAGCACATGACTTGTGATGAAGACTGAAGGAACTGAGATCATTAAGAAGAAGTTAAGGTTTTGGGGAACTGTAACAACAGTCTATTAGTACATAAAAAAAGATCATAAAAAAAAAAAGAAAAAAAAAGAAGGAACTCGTCTCTTTACTGAGGTGAACAGGAAAAGATTGAGAGGTAATGTTTATAAATCAAAACAGTGTTAATCATGTCTTGAGAGAATGAAGGAAAAAATCACTATGAGGATAACTAAGCACTGGAACCAAGCTCTGAGTGCTTGTGGGATTGCTCTCCTTGGAGGCTTATAAGTCTTGGCTGGATGAACCCATAAGGAACTTAGTTTGAATTCAGCATTGACTTTGCTCTGAGCAGGGGGCTGGACTAGAAAACTTACGAGATCCTTGCCAGTCTAAATGGTTCTACAGCTCAACAAATTATTTGCCCAGATTTCATTACCTTGTCAGAGGAGTTTAGAAAAAACTTGTGAAAGGTCACAGAGGCAGTTCTGCTGGAGAATTGGATATTAAAGAGTAATTTCCTCGGGGCTAGAGTCCATCTGCAGTCTGGTGTATTATTCCTCTTACAATATTTTGATAGTTACTTCAAAGTTCAGACACATTTACAGGGAGGCTTAACCTTATGGAATAGAAGGTGTGCTCAACTCTAGGCAACATTAAAATTTTGGTGTTCATTGTCTGCTTTGGGACTGCAAAATATCATTTGCTTATTACAGAGTAGCCTGCTTTGAGTTACTATACGTTTCTTTGAAAATAGTCCAGTTCAGATTTTGGGAGGATAAGGTAATCAACTCACAACAAACATTTTTTCTTACAAGACATTCTTTGTTGTTTTTTTTTTTTTTTGTCTGCTCATATAAAGGCTAATGAGAGTCAGGATGGAGGCACAAAACCTGTTTTCTTTTCCTTTCTTTTTCCCAGTCCTCTGTTTGCATCATGTTTCTTTTTTTGTGTGTTTTTTGTTTGGTTTTTTTTTTTTTTTAATTATTCATTTGATAACAAGGATTTAGCAAGGTCAAGTAGTTTCCAGTATTTTATTTTGTAGCACTTTGAAGACTGACCAACATAGTTAATTTCTCAGAGAGATATACAGGCAGCTTTCACAGTTTAGCAGGATTCTTATAATTTCTTAGGTTTACAGTCATTTTTCAGAGGGTGGGAAATGTGCATCTGGTCATGAATGGTACAGAGTATTGCACCTGTAACTCCAGTATTTCCCATTTGAAGAAATTGTTAATTAGCACAAGTAATGTCCAAATGAATATCTTAGGATAAATATCTTGGAAGGACGGATGAACCAGAAAGAAATTTTTTTCTGACCACAATTATTTAGCGTTTCAGTACTACTTTTGTTATGTCATTTTCTATGTAATTTATTAAGATCTCTATTTTGAAATCCAGGACTGATGTATTTTAATGTTGCTTTCAAGTGTAATTGATTCTTCAGTTATACTGCTTTATCCTTGGTCAAATTTCCAGTTCAAAGTGCTGCCCAGTTTTCATAATCCTGAATTACTTTTCTCACTGATTTACGGTAAACCCCTGCTAGGTGTGTCAGATGGAATTGTTATCTAAGAAGCTGCTAAATTTTGCTGGCCTTTTCATGTTTTATATGAGAGCATTCTGCTGGGAATATTGACTTCAAATGCTACAGTGTTACAGCAAGCTACATGTAAAGTTAACATCACATCTGCCTGTGTTTTGAGTTGGAGAAATCCCCCTTTTCTAATCTTTTTTTATTAGTATTGAGCCATTTTTACCAAACATATTTTAATTTCACTTTTTCTGCCTGAGCTGCAATTTTCTTTTCTTACGAGCACATTTAGGCACTCCTTTCTTTCTTCTTCCAAAGCCTGTCCTGAGACTTGCAATATTATTTTCTGTTCAGCATGAAACACCTATGTGTTGATAAACTTTTTGGCGACAATGATTTTTCAGGTATGACAATGATTTTTTCCCCTGTCATTGCAGCTTTGTTGCCAGCTACATGTCTTAAATCCTTGTTACAATGACAGTCATTTCAGATACATTCAGTAGGAGCAGTTCAGACACAAATGGCTGGAGCTTTTCTGGTATCATATGTATTTTACCAAGATCTAGATCCTCTATGGAATGTGAAGGCTATGTTCACTAAACTAAAAGATGACTAGATTGTTGTTCTTGTTGGCCAGTGGAGGACAAGATGGTATTAGGTTTTTCACAGCTTTCTTCATTAATGACAGTGCAGAACCAAATTTTATGGCCACAACACAGGTTGTTTCATTCATTCTGGGGGCACCCAGAATCAAAGGTTAAGGTGAGGTGGAAGCTTTTCCTTCCAGAGTGCATATATTCTTCTGAGTGCTCAAAAATTGCTGATTCTAACTGAAAATGTAAATGCTATCTAGCTATTTTCTTGCATGTACATCATTTATGCTTATCTGCTAGTAGAATAGGATTTCAGTTAATTTATGAATCCTCGTTCATTAGCTCTTCCGTTTGATTCCATGGGATGGCACATCTTTCTATGATGATTCTTACTGGACTGTTTTTTGTAATTTGAATCTGCTTCTGAGAACTACATAGTGCACACCCAGTGTAATCTACTAATATTTAAACAGAGCTCTGCCACAGGAAAGACTTAGCAGGCAATAGGCACACAACATTGACAGAGGAGGGACATGGTCATATTAGAAAATTGCTAGAGAGACTTTGGAAGAAAAAATATCTCACTTAATAGGCAAGTCTTTTAGGGACAGATGAACAGAAGATAAATGTTGATGCAAACTCAAATGTTGATGCACACAGGTAAAACCACCAGACAGACATTTAAAGAGGAAATCTGGAAACTACAGACAGCTATCAGGATGGTTATCAGAAAACATCCATTGAGAGACATGCTACAGACTCAAAATTAAGACTGTTAAGGGAGAATGTGTATAGGTGACTGATACAGGCTTTAATTTCTACTAATCTCCTATGATTAGTTGTCCTGGTTTGGCAGGACCAGGATAAAAATTATCTCCAGTTATACTGACCAGAGACTGCCTGGAACACCACCAGCTGCTGACAGCCTGTGGATGTGACACTTACAATGGGATATATTTAGCATCGCTCCCTATGCTGCTCCTGCTGCTTCTTCATCCTGTTTTCTTACCAGAGAAGAACATCATATACCAGGGCAGGTTGCCTTCTCCTGCCTCTCTGAGTAGGAACAGCTTGGTTGCTCTGAGGTTGTTGTGGACTGGCCCTGAAACCCAGTACTCAGGCACCCCTCATCTGCTGCCAAGTCTGGTTGGGGACTCTTGGTTGGGAAGTAATTACCAACTGAGGAATGTAGTTTTCATATTTGAATATTTGTAATTCACCATCATTAATATTTTTAATACTTCATTAAATCTACTCTATTTTTTTCCAACCTTAAAGTCTATCTAGTTCCCTTTTTATTTTCCCCTGGGAAGGCAGTGGAGGAATAACAGAGCATCTGTCACCTTGTTACTACATAAAACAATGACACTTTTTTTTTTTTTGTGCCCTTTATGGGGCTTAAGGAATTAAAAACAAGGATAATAGTTAGGAAAGATCAAGGGCAAAACATGAACTGAACAGTGCTAAAGAATGGAATTATCACAGAAAATTTTGTTTGTTATAATTTTGGTGAAGGATGAGTGTTGGATTTAATTTAGTATTGTGATGTTATTTTGATTTGGGTGTAGGTTGTTTGGGTTTTTTTGGTTGACGCAAGTGAGTTCTATGATTTATTTTTATTATGAATGTGTATTTTAGTGATAATTCTTGTATATATGATTCACAGTGGTAAGGGAGTGGAATACCAAGGTCAGTGAGGAAGAAGAGAAAGGAAGTGCCCAAGCAGAGATTTCCCTGTAGTGAGATGGCATCTGTCCTCGGGCAGCCCATGGATGAGAACTGTGGAGCTGTCCATGAGGGATCACAGTGGAGCAGATGTGGATCTGCAGCCATGGAGGGTCCCATGCCAGGCCTATTCCCAAAGCAGGCTGTGACTCTTTGGGCAGCCCCCAATGGAGCAGTCTGCCCCACTAATTTTTTTTTTTTTCCCCAAATCTAGTCTGGTTTACCCCTGACCATGACTGGTGAGTGAAACCCTCCCTCTCCTTGTCTGTGCCCACAAGCTTGGATTTTATCTTCTCTGTCTCAGAGTCAGGGGAGGGCATTTGGGTGTTGTTAACCTCATTGTTACTGTCTGGCCCTAAGCAGCAACATTAGAAAAAAAGAAATCTGTAAGAGGAAAAATGATTTTGAAAGAAAGAAGTAGAGATTAATTATCCCACTGAGGAATAATAAAGCCCTTTTGATGCTATATGAATATATATATGAATATATGTATATATATATGAATATATATGTGAATATATATATATATATATATATATATCATCAGATTATTTGCTGCTGTGTACAGCACAACCAGTTGCAACCCAGGTGCTGCTTTGAGATACAGATGAGCAAATGTAGCAGCACATTGCAATGTTTGACAGCTCCTCAACCTCAGGGCATATGTAGCACATCTTGAAACACCTTCCCAGTAGTGTGGGACTTTTATTTTTTACAGTGCAAGATAATTCAATTTATAATTTTAAACTGATATAACAGCCTGTGATGAGCAAGAGAATGCTTTCACCTCAGCCATTGATCCCTTCATAAATTTGGCATGGTCTTTAACTTCTTTTCAGACTCCCAGCCACTTCGTATTCCCCTTCTGATCCTCCAAACATATGGCATGAAAAGAAATAATTTCTTATCTGAAAACATGATAAAACTTATTCATATGAGAGGAGGATGCCTAATACTACTAATAACAGTAGTATTAACTGTCAGGTGCTCCCAGATGACCCTGACATTAAGCTGTGCAGTTATTAAGTTAACAGGAGATATTCTCCCCCTCAGGCCCTCAAATGATAATATGCTCATGGAAATGTCTGCTGAAACATGACAAAGATTCAAAGGACTACAAAAAACCTGTAATTCTCTAAGTGAAAATTTTTCATACCCAGCTTAGTTGTTTCATGGAAGAAAGCTCTACTAAAATGACTTCAGAATTGTTTGCATGCTTGGTTTTACTAGAGCCTTTAACATGCATGCCAAGGCAATGAGAGTTGAAGTTCAATAGGAACAGCTGGTGCCTCATTGGTGTATCTTGGGGAAAGAGATAATTTCCATTTTGTAATTCTTCTATTGTAACAAATGAAAGCACTAAAATTGAAGGAATGCATGTTTAAAAGAAAATGTGGAAATGATTATCAATCAGCAATCTGAGACCATTAGATAGAAGCAATAGCAATCTAATAAGTCAGAGGCTTGAGACAGAATGAGCCAGTTGCAAACGCTGTAATCAGACACAAGAATTTTCCTTTATCAAGGGATGATTTCACAGGGAGACGATATCCATCTAGCACACAGCTAGAAATTAAATTTCTACAAAAGGCAGAATTCCCCCACCAGGGCTTTTCCCCAAAATATATTTTAAATTAAGCAATTTGGCAGGCTGACTATGAAAGCAAAAGTAGACATTCTTAACAGGAGCACTAGCTGTATGATTACAAGCTCTGACCACACTTCTATGCATAAGAACTCCTAGAACACATTTTCCTTGATGCTGTTATCCTTCAGGCAAGGACAGTTTCTGATTTTTTAATGAAATATCTTTATTATTTTTTGTTTAAGACATTTATCTGTCCTTTACCTCCAGGGAAAAAAAATCCCTTTTCCTAACACAAAGTTAGGTTACCATTGATTCATTTAAACCAAAAAGTTTCTGAAGCTTTTCTGAAACTGTCTTTAAAGCACAACTATGCTACCTTCAGAATAACTGAGCTGTCCCCAGAAATGGGTGCTAGCACTGGGTTTTAGGGTTTTTGACTAATCAAACAGAAAAAAACAAAGACATCACTCTCTGAGTGCTGAATAATGTTGGACACCACATGCTCAATATTTTGTCCTAACCTTTTTAGACTTCAGCTACAAAGACTAACATAGTCTTTTGAGTAAGAACTAGGGCTGCCCATCCATGTCCTTTCTTTCTGAAAACCCTGCTATACAAAGCAACTTGAAAAAAGATTTAGTAAGAATGTTTGTAGCCTGTGGAGTAATTTAGTTAATGACACATGACCCAGGCATCAATGACTGAGGCATGAAACTGTGGTCACAGATCTACTCCAGATGGAGAAATGTGGAAGAAGGAATTGACCTACACTTTCTCAGCTGGTTCTTAAGGAGTGTTCGAACACCTGTGGTCTAAACTGACAGTAGCAAGAATAGCAGCTTCTGATAACCAAATGAAGTCTCTGACTCTCCTAGAGCCCTAGAAATCATGTCACATGGTTGTAGCCCTAGGAGACACTATACTGGGAATCCCTGAAATAATTCTGCAATATGAGCTGGCAGACCTGAGACATACACTTACACAAACACACAAAAAAGCTAATTGATGCGTGAATTAACCAAAGCTGTGAGAAAAATTGACTGAATCATTATTGTAAGAAAAGCAGATTCCATGTAAGCGTGATTTGAAAGAAAAGTTCTTGTCCTTCCTTGGAGTTTAAGGTGTTAAAGTGGAAGGGCTGAAGCAAACTTGTTTATTCAATATTTATCCTCCAAACTTCACTCAAGCAAACAGGACTTTTTCTATCACCTTTGGGGAATATGATATCTAACTTGATGTTTGTGTTTCCCTAAATCAAGATCTTTTTAAGTCTCTATATTAAGTCTATATATGAGTGTTGACTTGCAGAAACCTTTATAATGCCTTGTGTTTCCACATTGTGTATAATGCCTGTAAGTTTCCAAAATCATTAAATACGTTTTTCTAGAGGGCTGCAGGAAAGCCTCTGATACCTCAGAAAGATAAATGCTGCCTAAGGGATCCTTTTTCAAATCTTTATGGGCAGATTTCCTGGAGAGCCAGTTTGCTGTCTAATCTCTAAAGATTCCAGCAAGTTTCCACGTTTCCAGCAAAATGCACAAAGTTTTAAAATGATGTAGGATTAGGTAGTCTGCAGCTTCTGTGGTCACAAACTAGGCTACATGTTTCTATAATCTTGTCAAAACTGTAGTATGCTCCAGGAGTCCCAGTAGAAATTCAGAGTAATGACAAATATAGTAACTTAATTCAGGGAGTAATGAATACTGTGAATTGCGCATTTGTTTTGGAAATAAGAATAACCCAGATTTTCCAATAATGCTGCATGTGCATTTGTATTATCACAAGAGCATACCATGGTTGTATTTAAACTTCCTAAATTATATTCATATCTTATAAGAAGTTCATAAGAACATCATAAGAGCTTCATAAGAAATTTAAATATCACAACATCACTTCTGCTTTTTAATGAGTGCATTTATGATGTAATTGGACCTCAGATACACATAAAGAAAGGCTCTGGAGGTTTTGGAAGAGCTACTCATTTCTCATAATTAGGGTTCCAATTTCCTTCAGGTGTGGCAACTTCAGAGAAAGCTGATGCTTTCATTGGAATGCTTTCATTGTTGTGGACCATATAGGTCCATAACAATGAGCAAGTGTTCATTAGAAAATCACTACACACACTTCTCTCTCCACCTACAGAGCTGGTCATTTCATTACTCAGTCAAGTATGATTTGCCCTTGGTAAACTCTATTGAGTGCTCCTGATTACTTGCTTGCCATTCCCACATTTGGAAATTGACTCAAAGAGAATGTCCTTCATGGTCAGGAACATGTTTCTCCAGGGACTTAGGTGAGGCTACTGACCTCATGGCTTGTAATTCCTTTTTGAAGTTAAAGGAAAAACTCTAACATAAAAAAAAAAAAATAAAAAAAAATCCCCCAATGCCACCAAAACCCCAAAACCAAAACAAAACCCAAAACATTCTAATTTCTTGAGAGATGGCTAATACATAACAATCCTAACTTATACCTTTGGGTCCCAAGAGTTCTGCAAACACAATCAAATCCTATCATATCATATCATATCATATCATATCATATCATATCAGCTTCCACTGGATTTCCAAACATATTGAAGCATTTAAAGTTCACAGACAGGTCATATATTTAATTTGTCTCACGCTGTTTTTAAACTGGTGACCTCTGTACTTTTCAGTTCCATCTCTTTAATTAGTCCAGCTTTGTAAATGATAATTCCAATTATGATGCCATAATATTGGCTCTACTGATGGTCTCAGAAAGAAAAGAAGTTTGCAATCTTCTTTCTTTGTATATTTACTTAGGTTCTTCAGGAGTAATAAAGGTAAATGTTGACAATAGGGGTATTGTTTTATGCTCCAAGAAAAGTAATTTGCTTTATTTTTTCCCCATTATTTTTTTTTAATGGATAATATACTATAGATTGAAGTATGTGTCATTTTGAGTTAATACTTTTCAAATTTTTGTCCTGCAATATAATTATGCATTTAAGTGAACTAAAAAATCAAACTCTAATAAAATCAAAGTTCTATCAGAATACAGGTTTGATCATCTTGAAATAAAAATCGAAATTGTATAAATCAACCAATAAATAGCCAGTCTATGGTGAAATATTGACTGATTAGAAATATAGTTTCTGTTCATCAAAATATTATGTGACAGACATGTTTCTGCTGTTTATGTATCAACATTTATATTATCTAGGAAGAAAAAAAAAACTAACAAGAAGCTCCCCCAAATTTAGAGGTATTATTCTATTTAATATGCCTGAAAACAAGTTCAGATAAAAATTCATTAATGACAAATATATATTGTTATATATTACATATTTTTATAAAACTCCAATCAAAAAGGTAGTTTTCTAGAAATGCTTCCTCACTTAGACATTTTCCTAAAATCTAAATTCTGGAAACAGATGTTCTGCTCATAGAATTTCCAAAAGCACTTTAGAGATAAAGTGTGAAACAAAATTTCATTGTTTGTTTATATGTTTTTATGTGTTGCAATAGGTAGTGGTTTAACACCATGATACACATTTGTCATAAAAGTATCAACTTAATCCAGAGAAATTGGTAAAGAAAACATCTCTGCTACCATGGCTATAAAGAGTAGTCTAAATGTTCTCAAAATATCAATGTACATATGTACATTGGTACTGCAATGGCAATGTAAACACCTGATTTATAATTATATACCTTCTTTTTTTCATGCAAATATTAAAAATTCTGTGCAATCTCATCTTCTTCTCCAAGGAGTCAGAATTACCTGAGTTGTAAGGGGAAAAATAATTCTTTCCCAGAGATGCTTTTCTTTTTGATCTAAATGTGGTATCTCAAAATCAAAGCAGACCCTGTCACTGATTCCCAAGAGCACATTCCAAAGAGCATGTTAAATGCCCAAATTAATGGAATCAAAAGTGACAAGTAATATGTTTCCACATGGCCCAAGATTCTGATGAGCCAGAGGGCTCTGCAGAGCCTATCCAGGTTATGAAATCTTTGTCACTGTAAAGATATGAGCACCATTTACCACAGATTCCAGATAAAAATTGGATATGTAAAGCAGAGAATTTCTTTGTCTCAGATACTGGCCAAATAAGAATTACGTTAGTGTTTTCTACTGCCTCTCCCACCTATGGAAGCCATCAGGAAAGACCAAGACACCATCAGACCAGGAACTATTTAGGAATGTAGCCAAACAGTACACATGCAAGCAACTAGATTAGGTTCCTTGTCTTCCACAAAAGCCTCTTGCATTTCTTCTCTATCACCATCCACATCCTGCATCTGTAAGGAAAATCTGGAAGTTATCTGTCTGACAGTGAGGTAGACAAGAAATTAAGGCAGAAAGAATTTTGTCCTAGAACTGAAGTTGCCGTATTCTGATCAAGGAAGAGACAGGAACAGTAGAGACAATACAAATCATGCAGACTGAGCCAAAAGCAATTTTCATTGAAGAGTAAGGGATTTTTTGCAGAGATTAATCAAACATAGATGTTGTGTTGCCCCTGATTTGAGCCCATAACTGTATTTATATAATATATGTAAGCGATAAACAAATCTTTAGCTGAAAATCTTAATATGATTTCTCAGAACATCCTTTGATGTTAGATACAAGCTGAAAAATAATCTTCACTTGTAAATCTGTGCCACTGAGTATTTCAAAAAATGTGCACTGAAATATGAAGGCTCAGAGTTAAAAATAAGAATCATAAAAGCAGAACGAACAAATAAAGAGAAACTATTTCTCCACACCTTTCTGCCTTCGATCTTCAATTATCCACAAAAGTTGTTTTCATACCAGTGCAAGCTCCACCATCTGTCATCGAGGAGGAATTGAAGTTTGAACAAAGAGAAAAAATCAGCTTTTTTACTGCTTTTTCACTGCTATTTCACTCTCAGTAAATAAGAAACTCAAGGAAAAGTTAATCAAGAAAATCACTACTGAAAAAAAAGGTAACAACATGAAACACCATGTTGCCTGTTTTCACTCCTGCGGTCTTATCTTTCCCACACTTCTGTATCTTTAAATCAGAGTTATACTTTGAGTGGGTTGACTGGATTTATCACCCTAAGGTTGGCCTCTTAGTGGTTTGGGGCTTTTTTGTGAATTATCACCCTAAGGTTGTCCTCTTAGTGGTCTGGGGTTTTTTTGGTGACCTTCACAAAACTTCCAGGTAGCATCTTGTTTTCTAAGCCTGCAGGCATAATAAACCTGTATCTTTCCTTCAGTGATGTGAGTAAAAAGGACAGGCAGGTTCTCACAGAGTCATCTCACACCATGGAAATCTATGGATGCATCCCTGGGTGCTGGGTATGTGCTAAAAAGTGCAGGTGGGCACATTTCTTGTGGTTGGCATTATCCAAGATCAACACTGGGTGCAATCCTCAGTGTAGCCTGGACAGACTTTCTTGTAATAAGCCATGGATCAATCTTCATGCTGATTGAAAGAACATGTTTAAAGACAAAACCTCACATCCCAGTAATGTCAACTTGCAATGTGTCTTAATGATGATATTAACTGTGACATGCCACACAGAGAAGGGAAATTTATTTGCCATAATATTTCTTTTCTCTGCCAGGGACACAGGGAGACTACAGCAATCTAAGCAGCTACGTGTCTGCCCCTTCCTCAGGGTGGAAGTTTTCACTGCCTGCATACTATGGCTGATTTATAACTTCCATGTGAGCTCAAAACAGAGAAGTCATTAATTACATGAATTAGGCATTCAGTTAGAGAATGTTTATAAAATAAAAAAACAGAGATGATTTAGGGTTTGTCAATCTTGTTTTAAAGCAAACAAGCATGAGTTTAACAAATAAGCAATTACATATTTATGGCCACTGTGCTGAAAAGTACTGCCTCTTGGCACCAAAACAAGCTGAAAAATCTCTCATTTATTTATTTATTTATTTGTTTTCTTTAACTTACAGTTTGCAGATTATTAAGCAGAACACATTCCTTTGGGAAAAAATGAAACACAAAGATAGCCAAACTTTGTTATTGTCAAGGTAGTGCAAACTTCACAGTCTGCACTTCATGTAGGTGGCAGAACAGTGTCCTCCAGAATCTGTAGGTGACCTGAAGCAGGATTTGAGAGTGCTGGAACTTACCATCACACCACTTTTTCAAAGCTGGCTAGTGGTAAGGCTCCAATCATTAGTCATCTATCATTAATTTTGTCCTAGAATTATTAAGAAACTTTGAATGTCAGCATGTCTAAGTGTTATACCATCCAAGAAAAGAAGGTATTTATTGACTGAAGACCTTCCCACCTTCATTTTGATGTTGGCTATTAGTACCAAATTTATTTTTTGTAAGCCCATTGACTTGCTTTCAGAGGACCTACTTTGCATTGCTTCAGATAATTAAAAGGTCCCCCAGATCAACTATCACCTCTGACTTAACTATCTGTCTCCTTTTTTATTTAGGATATACCATTTTGTTGACAGTGTCTGATGTGCAGCCAGAAGGCTGAAACAGGTCCATTTTTGCAACTATATTTCATTATCAACTTCTTGCATGCCAGTGCTTTTCATTCACTGTCCTTCCTGGACTAGATGTAGGCAATGCTGGCTGTAAAGCAATTCATGGTGGATTAAATACTCCAAGAAGTATGTAATTGTCACCATAAACCTCCCTGAATGCATCAGGCATTTTTATCGCCACCCACTTCCAAGTCATTACTACACCAGGCAATTTTCAATATAACTGTCTTCTTTATAATTGTTATATGCTGGCTCTTCTCTTAATTATGACAGTAAGAGGCAGGCAGGCAGTAGGTTAAAATACTTTCGGTTGAAATTAAGTTTCATTAATTGCAGCATTTAAAATATTAAATAAATAAATTCATCTAAACAAAATTATAATAAAAATGAGACTCAGAATTAGAAGTTGGCAAGCAGTTTATGTTTACAACATACAATTAGCTGCTGGGATTTAACAACAGTTTTTTGCAGGAATTATTATTGAGTTTGTTGTCTTTGTGATTAATGCTATTAACTCTTTTGCTTGCATGTCCCTGTTGATCTTTTTCTCCAGGTTCTATTATCTCTCCATCTGGGAAAAAAATAAAGTTTAATACTTACATCTTAGGGTTTGAATGTTAAATTCGCCCCAGGCTTTGTGTATAAATAGAATGTGATTGTGCAGACTTCTGTGGGCTTCAAGGAAAATCTAATATCATAATTCAGTTTCTGGCAGCCCACAAGTTCTGAACATGATGAGACACACATGCCTACAACCTAGTGATGCTCTTATTCAAGCACTGAGTCAGGTGCTCAGGGCTGGTGATGAAGTGTTGAGGCTTTGCAAGAAGGTTTGAGCTGTCACATTGCTTGTGGTCAAGGTGAAGCTCACATAAAGGGAGGGAGTGAAAGAAACATTTCCTTTCCTACTTTCTTATACAGACATCAAGACTGATCTTTGTAAGTATGAAGGTGCAACACATCCACTAGTAGCTTGTTCACTTATTATAGAAAGTTTGGTTGGGAAATTAAGGAGGACTTGTGGGTAGTCAGCAGTAAATTATGGAGAATCTGGTTTAGGCAACTTCCACAGTCATGTCAGCAATCAATATTTAATCATATACCTGCATTTATTTAGTAGCCATCTTCTTCTCACACACTCATAAGATTAAAAAGTGTAAATATTGATAAAAACATTAATTTGAAAATAACAGAAAAAACCACAAATCTGTATGTTTGGTCTTCTGAAAATCAGCTTTATTACTTGGCAATTCTCCTCAGTAGGAAGCTTTCAGTTTCAGCTGAGTGCTTCACCTAATCAATTCCAATATTTGTCTTTTGCTTTATGTATCACAAAGCAATAGAGAACATGGATTAAATATTAAAGGAATGTGTGGTAGCTCCAAGTGATCTGAATAGATAAAAGAGCTTATTTCCACTTTCTTCTTGGAAGTCACTGTATTGCTGCAGGGAGACCTTTGTAGCCTTCTTTATGCAACAGCCCAAGCAACATCGAGTGGCCTTACAAAATACTGAAGCTACTGCTGCACTCCAGCACAGTCCTTGAATGCTGTTTGGACATCAATAAGAGAGGTAAAAACTGATCCAGAAATCCCTAGAAACCTGAGCTCCTGTAGATGGGCTCTAGCTTGTGTTTACAGAGAAAACAAATGATTTCCACTGCTTTCTTGCCAAGAGGGAAGCTGAAGACAAAAATTTAGAGATTTAGAGGGAATAATACTTGTTACAATTTATCTCACAGAAAGCAAAAGCTCCCCTTGGGTCTTGATACCAAACCCAGCCAACAATGAGTAAAAGAAGCTTATGAGAGAGATTGCCTTCGGCTGCAGCAAGGGCATGTAGCCATGCCCAGCCCTGTACCCAAGGTTTATAAACCTGCCTGTTGGGGCTGTAGATCCTGGGGTAGGATAAGAAAGAAATACAGTACAAAGCTGTCCATGTGCTCAATAAGCTCTTACTGTCCTCCCTGTGGTGCCCAGCACAGCCCTTCTGTGGATCATGTTTGTAACAGGGTAGTCACTCACAGGCTGCCAAAACTCTGTAAATTCTTCACAACATCCTCTTCATTGATGTACCTTTGAGCAGCCTAGCCTCAGCATGATGCCCTGGCTACAAGGAGGTGTTTTAAAGGCTCCCAGCTTTGTAATCTTCCCTTCCCTTGTCTGGAAAGACTCTTACCCTGTGTTCAGGGACTGCTGCCCTGATCTCACTGTCCTGTTCAGAGGACAGGCACAGAAAGATGATCCTACTGCTACCAGAGTAGAAAGCAAGTCCATTTTGTTATGAGAACTTTTCCTGAGCTCTCTATGGCTATACAGAGTATCTGAACTTTCATTCTGCACAGCTCCCTTCAACTCCAGTAGGAAACTGTCTACAAAAAACTCAATATGAAGTAACCGAGAAACTCTGAATTTGTTGAACACTGTATACTTTTTCACAGATACACTGCACCAACACAGAGACAATGATACAAAGCACAAACTCAGCAATGTTTGAAGAGAATAAATGTTTGAAGAGAATTATGTTTATCCTTCCTACTAAAATTTCCTCTGAAATCCTTCCAGGTTTGCACTCCCCAGGATATTTATTTAAAAGAGAGGGGAAGAAAAACAATAGATCTAAGTGAAAATCCAACAAAAATCATAATTTCTCTGTCAGGTGCAACAGAAAGTAAGATAAGACAGATAATAACTCTACTTGAGCCAAATGGTGTTTGGGTTGATGGATGAGAAGAGCTGACAGCTCTCAGAGGCTGTAGGGGGAAGCTGTTGGGTACGGCTGTGGGTACAGAAAAAATAAAACTATTCATCCTGTTTTCACCTTAAGATGGCTCTACTGCAAATGATACCGTCCATCACTGCATCTTGTATGGATTTTTACAACTTTGAATTTGAAGTAACAGCACACTTAAAGATGTGTGTAGGAAGTGATGTAACTCACGTGCAGAGAGCTGAGGTAGCATATCTGAGAAACCTTGGCTCCTGTCTGTCCCACTGTAGCTCTTACAGCACTGAGAACCCCTACTTCTCAACAGAGATGGTATGCAGAATACCAGCATCACTGCTGCTTTTTAATGAGTCCTTTTATGACATGAGTGGCACAGTTACTGCTAGGTTTTTGTGTATAGCATGTCAGAGTATAGCATGTGGAACTCTGTTCAGTGTACATACAAAGTACACTGAGAATAATGTTAATATGTTAAGGGACGTGGGGAAATGGAGGCAATTGTAAGGAATAGTGCATGCGTTGGCACTGCTGAAATAATAAGGAAAATAATTTGTGGTGCTGCAAAGTGAATATACAAACAATTTCAGCTTTGAAAGTGTTGCATTTCATTTTTTTCAATTATTTTTTTTTTTATTATCATGAGAAAGGGAATATTTTCTGATCATTTTGGGATTGCTTTTGTTAACCAAGCCAGTAGCTGGATAAAATCAGCAAGTCCTTAGATACACAAACTCTCCAGAAAATCTTAGACTTTCTCCTTAGATTAGCATGACTGACAAGACTTAATGTCATAGCTGTTAGAGAGCACTTTTCACCTCAGTATTAGAAAACACTTAGCAAAGGTAGAAAAATAAATTATGAGAAGTACATCCTATAGAGAGAAAGTCTGACGGACAGAGAGGAGTAGTGATTTGTCAAAGGTAATTAGATAGCGCAAGAATGAAACCAAGTATCATAATCCCTTCTCTAATATTATACTCACTGAACCATCCTGGTTCAAGCTACCTATGTGACTTTCTTCTTCCTTTTAATTTTCCTTTAAATTTCAGAATTGCCAGTGAGATAGAATTGCTGGTATCACCTCCATGAATATTCCACGACTTCTCCTTAGGGGACAATAACACATCTACTGGAGTTAAGTGCACAGGTGCCTTAAGGTTCCAGAAGAATAACTGTACTTCCACACTGACAGGCTTTCCTAAGGCATTTTGATCTTAGCCAGTTTGTACAGATCATTATGAATGACTGTGTACATAGACTTCACTTCCAAAGAGGATTTGAAACAGGTGCTTGAGTCTGGCTGCTCACTTCATAACTAGTGGACGATGGGAAAGTGGGAAATGATGCTGCTAAACTTTGATATTTCTTTAGCTTGTTCTGCCTATTATCTTGTGAGTGCATCTACTGACCACAGGGCACAACATATAGCATAAACGGAAGAAATAAGAAAATACAGATAGCTCTTCTTATGTTTAGAAGCAAAGTAGTCCTTTTTTTGGAAGGAATTTCTTACTAGTTTTTTTAACACAAACTTTAGATAATGTAATGGTTTTACATAACTATACTTCTACTACTGCATGACACTAGACTGGAATAAACCTTGCTTTTGAGTACACTGAATGCAGTAGTTTTCTTTAAGAAGAGTAAGGAAATTTAAAAGAAAAATTTGCAGAGCCTTTCTGTAGATGTCAGATTTAGAAAAAAGCCTCTTTTAAAGGAAAACTGAATCAATGCCAGTATTTTATAGTGCTATAATTTAAAAATAGATTTCTTTTAACACTTCAGCTTCCCTCCTCATGTAAAACTTTATAAACCTTTCTCTTAATCAGCGATGTCTTAAAATATTACGTATTTATATTAAAATTTCTAGGAAATGTTAATGAACACTATTTTGCAGTGCCAACCAATTGCAGACAATTTAAAATGTCACAGGCATGAATTTTATAGCAAGTGCTGCATCAGGAGGCAGAAGTATCCCTTTCTAGTGCACCATGATCCTAAGATACAGCAATCCATGTTCAGGTATGAACCATGCCCATCTGGTCAGAACCTCACCATCAGTCCTCACAATCATACAGTGGGATGGCTACACTGATGCCATTGCCAAATTCCCACATGGGCTTTTGATGTATTTATTAGGTGCTTCCAGTGACAGCATCTTCCAGGAAAAAATGCAGAAAGATAAATCCTTCAACAGTACAGGGAATCTTTAAGTATCCAATTTCCACCAGCTTTAGGTCACTTTACAACCCCACTCCCAAGTTACCAGGAAACCCAGGAGCTCTGGATTTCAGGCAAGGCAGATGCTCTTCCTAAAGTTTATTTGCTCCCCTAGCCTTCAGTGGCACCTAGTGGAAAAGAAGCAACTTGAAAGGAGGAACAGTTCAGAGGGGAAAATACAACTATGCAATCTTTTTTTCCAGCTCCATCAAGCAACTTTCATCCAACTCCTCTGAAGGTAAGGATTTAGAGTGGCTATATGGAAAATAGAACAAGCAACTGATGTTGAACAGAGCTAGGATATACTGGCAACAGAAGCCTTTTCTCCTGAAAAAGAGCTTCCATTCAAGATAAATTCAAAAGTTAACATGTGGAGGTAGGAAAAGAGCAATGAAAAATCCAGCAATACTGAAAGAATAAGAAAGGCAAAAAAGTGATGGGGAAGAGTGGATCTGACCTGAGGGATGAGTGAGATAACTTAGCATTTCGTCTTGGAAGTACATATATGGTCTTGTGCATTTTTTTAAAAGTGCAGATACCTCTACATATTTACAAGTCAAGGTCAACAGTCTGAAAGTCTTTACATTTAAAAGTGAGATTATACCCTGTTTTGGGAGACCACATTCCCACCTCCTCTTTGGCAGCTCTGCGCCACATGTTGATATAACTGGAGGCTCTGTTTACCAAAATTCCTTGTTGCTTCAGCCATCCTTCAGGTATAAGACCTTGTTTTTGTACTTCTCTTTAAGTTTCCCTTCTTCTCCCTCTGCTCCCTCCACCCACACCCCTCTCACCAGCTATTGGAGTTCCTGATGACCTGTTGAGCCTGGTGCTGCCTGTTTATAATTTATTTTTCCAGGTCTTCTGCCATTACCTGACTTGGAAAAAAGTCCACAGTCTCTTTCAGAGTATGATTTTGTGGGCTCACAACTTGCATATCTTATTGACCTCACTGAAGAATCTATTCTCTAAAGCTCATCTAAATTTTGTCCACACTGTCAGTGTTATGCTACTTGTCTCAGCTCTTCTACAAGTTGTGCCACGGAATCACCTTTTCCATTTTGCCTCCAAAGAAATGTGAGGGTTCAGTGACAGCAAAGAAATTAGGCACACAGCTTCCACCAACTTCTAAATATTTCTAAAGTACTTTTGCTGACTCTTTGGTTGCTAGCCAAATTAATCTGTAGCTTCACTGGGATGTTTTAGGAATTCTCATGTGTTCACACCAAGCTCTTGAATATTAGTTCATCTCTATAGCCAGAGTAGCTTTTTCCATGTATCATGCTTTCATTGCCTTTCTGTGAAATACTTGCTATGGTATTTCTGCACTCCACCTTCTCCATTCCTGTACTTATGCAATCAGTTTTCTTTGCTACTGTCATCTCTGAACAACTGAAAAATGTCAAGCACAACAATTCACGAGGAGGCTATTTCTCTCTTCTTTATTCAGTTGCAGAATCAGACACTGGATTTTTCTTTTGAAAGAAAAACACACTGCTTACTTATATGCTCACATATCCTTGGCAGAGTTTTCATGGAAAAAAAAAAACAACTTACTGCATGCTAAAATACTGGACAGGCATTAAAAAGCTTCATTTCTCTGTGTCCTGTGGTTTTAACCTTTTCTTACGTATTTATTTTGATTAATCTCCAAATTCCTAGTGTGACTGCTTGATCATATGATAGCTTTGCTGGGTAGGTGGTTTCTTTGTTCTACACATGCTGTCCTTTTGTCCAGTTTGGTATGTATTCACCCAATGGTACTGAGGCCAAAGGACAAAAAGAACTCAGACAGGCAATTTATCAGTAGTTACAGCTCCATCCTAAAAAGCTACTGCATTGCCAGCAGTACAAGTTAGCACTGTCTGAGTAAAGCTTGTCCTTATGATGCCAAATACAACATTGCTAGAGTCTGCTGTTAGCATTAATCCTATGGTATCACTCATATAAATTGCTTTGGTTGCAACCCACAGTATAATAAAGAAGGGATTATTAAGAGTGCCTTGATTGCTAAAAAAATTACACTACCACAAAATGGATGGAAATAGTGAATATCATTCATGGTTTATTAAACGAGTCTAAACATCAGATTTCTAGGGTGGGCTAATGTTTCTAAGGGTAACAACTTAATAGTAGATTGCTGTCATGACATTTAAAACATTAAATGTAAACCTTTGAGTGTACCTTTGATTAAGAATCAAGAAGCTGATGTTAAACATCCAGGTATGAGAATTCAACCTATAAACTGTATCAGCAAAACTAAAAATAGTTAATAGGACATAATGCAGTTATAAAAATGTATAAATATTCTGTATTGTTGCCTTTACTGTGATCATGAAGGCAAGAAAGGATGCTGCTCTACTGTGTTTACACATTCTAATTTTAAGATATCAGAAATAAGACAAAAATTATGATTTATTTTGATGTATAATTTGGTATTTACCTGTTTTGTTTGCCTCCAAGTCTTTAAATGTCATTTAAGCTTTCTGCTTGGTATGTTCTCTGGCTTTTTAACTGCTAAGTGGTTGTAATTGCAAATTGTTCTGAGAAATGAATGTTTGTTCCATTATCAGTTCATAAAGAGATCATCACAGAAAGAAGGTATTCCTGCCCTTCTTCATTGCCATCCTTCCCCCTGCTTAGCCACTTGGGCTGGTGTAATATTCATGCAGCTGTTGAGGGAACTGCCCCTGGGAGAAGGAATGTTTGGAGTGGCACTGTTTTTGGGGTATAGTGGTTTGCTTTTTTGTGTTTGTGGGATTTTGGTGTATATTTGTTTGTTTTTTCAGTCTGGATTAATTATTAATCAAACTCACTGGAGCTGCATCACTGTTTCTCCTGATGCTATAAAGGGACCACTACTTTAGTGGGAGCAGTCAAGGAAGAAGTTGCAAACACCCTGTTTCAGGAGCAGTGGGTTATAAATTGACTTGAAAACTACTATACCACTTTATTTACAATGATATGAGGAAATGATCTGTTAAAAAAAAAAAAAAAAAAAAAAAAAAACAAACAAAAAAAAACCCAGTTATGTCAGGGATTTTCTTTCTTGCATTATGCTGGGCATCTACAAAAGAGTTCTCTTATCTGCTGTTGCAGGCAGCTGGCTCTTGGGTAGCCCTGCAGCATCCAGCTCACTTTGTGCTACCCATTTGCCCAGGTGCCTCTGTGCAGCTGATTTATACATTGGTACACCTTATATATTTTTATGTATGTCAAACCTGTATATACACACAAGTATACAAAGATACAGAAGTATAAGGAAAAAAGGACAATAAGGAAAGCCCTGAAAAAAAGTTATCAAACCCAGCACAAACTGGAGAAATCAGCCACTGGTTTCATGAGTCGGAAACTTTCTTCTGAGGATTTTGGCTTTTTTTTGACTCTGTGATAAGTGCCACAGACTGTGATAAGGTGAGTAGAGCAGAGCTCCCTTTGTTCGTAGCTGTGGGGAGTTTCAGGCTGGAAGTCAGTCCTTTCCAGCTTCAGACCTTCTGTGGTTCTGTTACTCTAGAAAGTAAACAACCTCTCCTTTATCACTCCACTCAGAGAAGGTTGCTGTATGGGAAGAAGAAAACATGATTTATCAAGAAATTTGGGACCCATCTAAATCAGAACTCCCACTATAACTTTATGCTGTACTGCAGTGGGATGTGACTGACACCTCTACTGTAATTTATCTACTGTCTTATTCTCTATATTGGATTTTAAATGAAAAGAAGTTTCCCGAGATCTTGCATTTCCTAGCAAATGGTCCATCCTAAGCAGTGCTTTGAAAAACATCACATTTTCGTGTGAATATCAAAGTGTTTTATATTTTTTTACTGAGTGACTTCATTCTTCCAGCACACTGTTTTCCCTAACACTGATATACTCAGCATTTATCTTATCTCTTCCTTCCTGTTTCCTTCTGTTACGTGCAAATACAATATAATGAAAACTGCAAAAAGATAGGTTTCATACTGTTGATCTGTCACCTTCAATTTTAAAATTCAGTACCTTGATTTCCTTCCCCTTCTTGTACTATGAATTAGCTTCTAAGGACTATATTACTTGTTGACATTATTTTAGAAAACATTTTTATACCTTGATAATATTGCTTGGGAAATACACAGTGCATAGACAACTTCTTGTGAGGAAAGGATATGTCTGTTTGCAGTTCCATTTAGTATGTTTCTGGGACACCTAACCCATTTCATTAATTTTTTAATAACAAAGTTAGTTTTCATTCCCTCATGCTTTTGGAGAATCACCAAATTATGCTTGAACTAACTACCCTAAGTGTAGTTTCAGAATCACTATTCTTAAATCTGAAATTAGATGTTTCTTTCTACTCATTGCAACCTTGAAGCAATGCTAAGAAAGTTATACAGGGTCTGCAGAACCCAGCTCTGCACACAAGTGGTCTGTGAGCTTCTGTTTTCTGAAAGATGAGACCTTCCCAAGCTAAATTCTCCCAGAGGGGATGGGATGATCTTAGTGGTACCAACAGAGTGGGGAAAACACAATGTCTCTGCCTTTTGTACAACACAAGTTAAAGAAAGAAGCATTTCTAAATCCATGTACAGACTATTCAGCCTTGTTAGCTCCATCTACTTATCAATTTAAATATTCCTGGTTTAATATGCACCTCTTGAGGAACTTTCATTGCATGAGCAGTGGTAGAAGCCAGCATAGGAATAACACAGGTGGGAGGAAAAACAACTTTGTAACAGCAGAATGATGGCTAGAAATTTTGTTTGGTGTCCTACTATACTCAGCTCAGTTAGTTACTACTATGAAATTTTCCTTTCACATCTTATTTTTAAAAAAACCATGAAGGATTAAATTAACTGGAAAAATAGTTATTTGGCAGATGAAAGCCCCACCTATCAAAATAATGTACATCTGTTCAGAATTTATAAACCTAATTCCCCTAAATAGCTGCAGAATAGTCAGCTGCTATTTTTAGACTTCATAACTGTCAAAGGAAAAATATAAATATACAGTTGGAACACTCCATAGGTATCATTAGCTAGAAAATCTTGTTTTCAAAGAACATTTGTAGATGCATTTTACAGATTTTCTTTCCATCGTGTCCTGGATTAAGAGTACCAGGATAAAAATTGCCTCTGGCCATACTTATCCAAGATTACCCAGGACTCCACCAGCCATCTCCTGATGAAACACAGAACCCATATTCCTCTGTTGGCAATTAATTCCCAGCAAGAAAATTACCAAACTGGGCTCTGCGACAGACGGAGGTACCTGAGTCCAAGGTCCCAGGGACAGCCTGCAACAGTTTTGGGGAAGCCAAGCAGGTGTTACTCAGGAAGGCAGGAGCAGGTGAGCTGTCTTTCTAGAGAAGTTTGTTCTCCAGCAAAAGTTAGGATACAGCACAGGGAGAGATGACACACCCCAAGCCAACTAGCACTTTAACTAGAGATGCTAGCAGAGGGGTCTCTCAGGAGCCATTTTATACTGAGCACCATGGGAAGGAACACTGTGATTGGTCCATTTGGATCATCTAAAACATCCTCTCCTACTCATAGTTAAAGCTGTACCCCCCCTTGTCATATCTCCAGCCTGACAGTTGCTGAGGGGTTTCTGGGTAGTGTGGGGTCAGTAAGACAATAGGAAATTTTTATCCTTGGTCCTCCCAAACGAGGATGTATATGTAATAATCTCCTTGTTCTTTTCTATCTGCTGAAGAACTGGTTATTCTCCAAGAGCACATCCTAGCAGGGACTGGTACTCCTCAAGCATCATAAGTAGCTATTACTGGTGGGTAACTCTCCCTGGAGCTGTAACAGCCAGGGATGCTAAATTTCTTCCAGGGACTCTCAGCACTTCACAGGATCAGCCCTGAGGTGGAGGATAATAAGAGTCAAAACAGCACAAATGTCTTTCCTTATTAAATACAGAGGGAAGTTAAAGGTGTGGCATCAATCATCCTGTGGTGAATATAGTGTGTGTCTGCATTTGTGAGTATCTGAAGATGAAGGACAATTTTGAAAAAACTTAAAAACAGTTCTCAGTAGTGGCACAGTACTTCTGTACTAAAGCTAACACCTTGCTACTACAGAATAGATGTTAAAAATGAGAAACAAACAGGTATTCCCTATTCCACATGAGTGACAGGAGACATATCTTCCCTGCCAGCACCATAGGGGGTGAAGACATGCTGGAAGCACTGGTACTAGTGATTCTTTCTGCCTACTCACCTGGTCCTATTCCTCCAGACCTTTATCTCCCCCACATTTTATTCATAGTGGATAAATGAACTATATTGTTGTTTATGCTAACCAGTTTTTGATACTGTGTGCTGCAGACCCAGCCATTAAGTTCAACCAAGAGCCCAGATCAGCAGGGAAGTGAATGGCAATAAGGCAGAACCAAGGTCAAGCTAGGAGGTCAGTTGTCAAGCTGGGGCTTGGATCAAGGGGGCCCATAAGCCAGGCTCAGTGATGGCTGAGCTAGAGGCCAGCACTGTCCTCAGCACAGCTTGGGCAGAGGCTAAAGGCTCAGGACTGAGTTGACATAGAGCCCTGGGGCTCATGAGCAATGTATGGATTTAGATCACAGGTGGGGCTGGTCAGGGCTGTTATGTTCATACTCTCAGGAGCCCGACACCCCAGAGGAAACAGCCAACTGATGAAAGAGGACCCTATTTATAATTTTTTTGTGACCCTTGAAGAAATTCTGCAGTAACGTCCAGCTATATTGTTGCCATTTAATCATGAAGAAGGTACTAACTAATTGTCAGCTGATAATGAAATGATAACACAAATCTATTGAAGCAAATCTATGAACTGGCTTAGCGGACAGCTTCTGATTGTGGTGAAAAATGTAAATCCAATACCTGCATCACAAGATGCAGTCATGCACAAGGCAAAGTAAACAAGTGCTGTGAAGTTATTGAATATTCAAGTATTTAACATCATGGAAATTACCAAGATGGAGAGGAAGACTTGTTGGAGGGCTTACATGCATTTGCCTGGTGTTAACCTATATCAACCTTGAACTCAAATTCATGAATGAATTTGGCCAGTGATTTAGGATCCAATTTAGAAAAGGATTTAATCATATAAGCAAGCAGAAATAAAATTTCCAGTGAGACTTAAATATCTCCATAAAAGGGATATATTTGTGTGGCTTCATGTACTGAGGAAGGCTTAAGAACTCACATGCATCTTTTCCAGAGTCAGTCACAGAGGATGTGAAGCAGGAATAATGATATTTATGCTCCTCCTGATATATGCTTCCCACAGCTCCACTGCCCATTTTTTATCATCATGGCACAGACTGTCATTCACTACATATATATGTATGTGTGTACATATACAGAAATATATATTTCTAGAAAGCAAGAAAGGGTGTAAGGCCACTATTGTCATGTGGCTGCTATAGTAATAGAAACTGTAATACTTCTACAATTGGTTTAATACTTATTAATGCGTGTATGCGCATATGTGTATAAAAATATTTTTTAAATACACAGTTCCATTTTGTATTACAATTCCTTAGATCTTATCTTTACATATCTGAGAGAAAGGAAGGCAAATCCTTCCATCATGTGATGGAAGAAAGAGCTTGAAGTAAGACATAGAGGACAGATTCATCATAAAATAGTTTGGGTTGTAGGAAACTTTAAAGTCCAATTGGTCCAACCCCTGCTGCAGTGAGCAGAGAGAGAGACAAAAGATCAGGTTGCTCAGAACCCCATCCAACCTAACCTTGCAGTTTTCCAGGGATGAGTCATCTACCACCTCCCTGGGCAACCTGTTCTATTGTTTTACCACCCTCACTTTAAAAAATTTCTTTCTTATATCTAGTCTAAACCTAGTGTCTTCTATTTTAAAACCAGTATCCCTTGTCACTGCAGGCCCTCCTACAAAGTTTGTTTCTTATAAGCCCCATCCAAGCACTGAAAGAAAGGCTGCAGTAAAGTCTCCCAAGATCCTTCTTTATTCTGGACTCAACAACCCTAACTCTCTCAGCCTCTCTTCATAAGGGGAGATGAGTTCTAGACCTCTGATCATTTTTGTGCCCTTTGTGGGCTCCAACAGGTATATATTTTTTTCCTGCTGCATTTCAAATTACAACCTTTTGTTCTCTTGCAAACTGGAAAAATAAACAGCTTAGAAGTGATGTGGTCTTTTACCACAGAAAAGAGCCAAAGAAAGGACTGAGTTTCTCTGCAAACCACTCCTGGAAGCTGGCCAGCCATGCTTCTGTCATACTACAGCAAGAATAAAGTAAAACTTAGGGCCTCAGCAGGGCACATTTTCAAGCTTTGTAGATGCCTGCTGTATAACAGCAGTTGGTTATAGATACCTGAAAGCAAGGCCTTCCACATTGTATAACACTGAGCAAATTTGGTTGTTTTTTTTTTCAGGTTGTAGAGACTACGAAATAATTGTCACTTGCGTTTTATCAAAATTCCTCATCCAGTATTTTTTCTCATTATATTGTAAGTGGAAAGGTTTATTCCTTAAAAACACCCCTCTGCTGTTGAACACAGGACATCTGGGACTCCTTCCTGAGTGTATACCACAGATAATGTGATGGCACTTGGCAAGTTTTACTTCCTTTCCCTGGAAAAGTCAGTGTCTAAAGTGCACTCCAGTGCCTAGGAATTGTCTTGTACTGATGTCTACTGAGGGGCACTAGAAACCTACACATAACCAAAGCAATATTCTTCACAAGAGAATGAAAATACTGCTAGCTTTAGGGTTAGCAAACTTATCTGGAGGACTGTTAAATCCAAACTACAGCACACTGCTGCATTAACCAGTAAGGCACCCAAGGCAGAGGTTCTACTAGTATGGACTTTTACATCTATATTTTAAACTACTCTGGACCACACTTAATGAAAAATAGATGGAGTTTTATGAAGAGCTGAGCAAAGCTTTTACCAGTGGATAGGGAACAGACACAGTGGTAGATTTATGGGGCAGAGCTCCTGCCTGTGAGTCACCAAAGCCCAAGAGGATTAGTGTTTCAGACTTCAATATGTGCACAGCAGTAGGTCTCAGCCCTGGATGGAATTGTCCAGCAAGTCCTCACTCTTGCCCTATTTTTTGGAATCTACATGTGGGCAAGAAAAGCATAAAACAAAACCAAACCAAACAAACAAACCAAACAAAAAACCACAAGAACCAACCAACCAACCAAACAAAAACAAACAAAAAAAAAAAAAAAAAAAAGAAAAAAGATAAAAAAAAAACAAAAAACAAAATAACACCACCATCAACAAAAAAACACAACCAAAAGGAAACAAAACAAAATCAGTGGATTGATGTTAATTCTACTGGTGTAGAGAGATGATTAATAAGGAAGAAGACACAGAATAAAATAAATGTTCTATACTATATCTTTATCATAACTCTGAATGCAAGCTAAATGGTATTGTTGTTCTGAATCAAAACAAAGTATATTTATCTAAAACATGCCAAGGCAGTAAGGTCCATATGTATCTGTGGTTAAAAAGCATATTTCTAGCCCCTGATTTAAATGGAACCTGAAACATTTCATTGGTACTTTATACTGTCATTAACCTGTATTTCTAGTTTACAAACATAGACATATGTATGTTTTATTTATATGAGACTGAATCAGAAAATTTTTAGTCCAAAACTGGAAAATGAGCCCTGATCTCTACAGAATTTTTGTTTCCAGAATAATTACAAGCTTTCAAGAGTCAGTTAATTTAAGTGGTTAATTGGTATTAGAAAAATCTTTCTGTGTATAACATTGACAGGATCATCTAGTTGGAAGTAAAATTAGTCTTCATAGTAATGAGCCATCAGACCATAATTTTCTGGCCTTAAACAATGCTGTCATATTCTTTTGGGTGTGTGATATGGCAGCAATTCTCCATATTTATCCATTTCTCCTTTTTTTTTTTTTTTTTCCTCTGTACAATCATTCAAAACCTCATTAAAATGACTCAGGTCCAAGTGCTCTGGCAGTCATGAGAAGTATAAAACAAATGAAGAGGAAAAGGCTATTAAAATTGAAGAAATCAAAATCATGCTGCTTCCTGTTTGCCCAACATTTCACAAAGTTCATTCCCTCTCTAGCTCAGTTTTTGCGTATACCCATCACATCTAAAACCCAAATTTTCAAACTCTTGTTTGCATCTATGCCTTTCATGACCCTAATGTAATCCCTTTTTAAAACCTTCTCCATGTTTACCAGCCAAGTATGATCAGAGAGGACAGTGATAAGAGATCATGGATGTCTGTTGCTCCTGCTGTTCAGCAAAGCATCTGTGCTTTTATAAAGCATAATGCTGTGGCCAGCAGACTTTCAAGAAAAGTTTCTGAGCATGGTCTTGTCTCATAGTATCATATTTCAGAAGATTTGGGATACGACTAAGTCCTGGAAATGCGGATAGTCATCAGAATAGGTTTAATTGCCTGTGGCTGAAGATAAGGCAGAACTCATCAAATTTACAGAAAATTTTGGGGAGTTTGTTGTATTGTTTTTTTATAGCTATAATGTATATTGATTTCAATAATGTATATTGATGATTGTATGAGGTACATATGTACCTCATAATTAAATTATTTCTTAAAATTTATGTAGCCTGGTGGGAGAGAATAAAAATCTAATATTAATTTTATAGGAACATAATTATTTACCAAATTGCAGTTCTGACAAAACTAATTAGAAACTGTATTTTTAAAAAATCCAAATCAGATATTTATGAAATATTTAAATAACTGTGAAAAAAAATCAAAAATGCATTAAAAACTACTTTGATTAAATAAACAAAGTTCAAAAAGCCTCTTGAATTTACCTTTTTAACATGTTTTCCATGAACCCCCCTGTAGATGCACTTGCTCAGAGAACAGTTAAATTAAGATCACAAACACGCTGTCACGAAGCTACACAATTTAGTAACAGAGACAGATCTTCAAGCCATGGACTAGAAATGCTTATGGAACTAAAATCAGTTTTTCTCATGTTTGCCACCTCTCAAATGTCTGTATGAGATTTAATAGCTCCATTTTCAAAAGCAGTTTTCCTGGGAGGAAAGTGAATGCAAAAGACATCATCTTTCCTGTCCTCACTATTATTCTGGCAGCATCAGAGAAATGTGATTAGTACTAAAACTTCTTCATTGCCAAATAGGAGGATATAGTTTTGCTTCTGCTTTGAGAACATTTAACTGTCTGTATTCTTCCATGACTGAAAATTTTCCTCCTTCTACCAGATGAAGAAATGATCGTTCATAGGAAATTATGTGTGTGCACAGGGGTCAGGGAGCTGTGGAGTGTTCTTCTCCATTCCCCTTCCAAAATGATATTTGTTCTTTTAAACATTTCCTCATACTTTGCACACTATTAAAAGAGGTGAAAACTTATTCTTCCTGTTCAGTGAATTGTGCAATTGAACAGTCTCTGTTTTATGCAAAACACAGTTGCGTGAAGGAAACCACATCATTCAGCAGTGAGGAAATGCATAAGATCACATAGCAATTAGTCTCCAAGATGAGTGTAGGTTGAGTTTCCAGAATTTCTTGATTAAGGGTCAAAAAATATCATTCTACTATGGGATGCTCCTGAAAGTGGGTGAAGAGCAATCAGAAAATTCCCTGTGTTACTTCAAACAGATTTTATTATTTTGCTTTCACATATTGTAGATAGGAAGGTATTTTTAACCATGTGCTGTTTCATCTATTAATCACTGAAGAATACTACTAACTGTCCAGATTATTGTATAAAGCTCATGGAGGTAGAGTGGTAGTCAGACATCCCACCATCCCCACATACACATTTTTCTAAATCTCAGCTAAACTAAACTAACTTGAGAGTTACTCTTTTTGACTGCAGTGAAATATTCCTACCTGTGTCCGCTGGGACAGAGAGGTTCTCTCTTCATGTGTCTTCTTTTTCTTTCACAAGGGAGAAAGGACCTTTGTAGCAGCACTTCAAAAGAGCCTTTGCAGGACTCAGGAAAACTGCAAACTGTGGTTCTGTTCTCAGTCCTACTGTACCTTCTTTCTCCACCAGAAGTACAGAAAGATGATAGAAGTTGAGCCCTGTGCACAGGCTCTGTCTCTTCTAAGTGCAGGACAAACACCTCTGTGATCCTCTGTGTGAATCTATGCTGGGCTGAACACAGTCTGTAGAGCAGAAATCCTCCCTCAGTGGTGTCAAGGTAATGAACAAGAGAAACAGGACAATAGGAAAGAAGCTTGCAAGAGCAGAACACAGCAGGGATGCAGGGAGACTGGGAAGAGTCTCCATTCATAAACAGTAGGCAGAAAGCAGCAGAAGAGAGTAAAGCAAGAACTGAGCAGTAGAGATGTTGAGCTGAAGGAGAAAACCATGAATAGGAGATAAAGCAGAGCAGCAGGTTAGCAGCAAAGGTAGGTGAGAGCAAAGTGGGATGGAGGCAGACTATAGACATAAGGACTGGAAAGTTTGCTTCCATTGGTGAAGCATGCCTTGAACAACCTGGATTTGACTTCCAGAAGCTATAAGATAAAAGATCCATTTTACTTTTGCCTGTGCTTTACTTTATAGCTAAGGAAGCATGGTACTTGAGTAGTCCAGGAATGGTCTTGGACACGGGTGAATAGGGTAAAGCTACTGGTTAGGTGACATTTATTATAAAGCCAGAGCTGATAAGAGAGAGGCAAAAATAAATAAAGAAAGAATAAAAAGATAAACCACAATAGAGTTAATGGAGAGAACAGAAATACAGTGAAGATAAGAAGACAGAATGAAATTGGGAGGTGAAAGGAAAGAAGATAACAAGGAAGGAGAAGTGCTAGAATAATAGTTCTCAAACTTTCTGAAAGCATGAGTGTGCTTGGTTTCATCTGGCCCTGTATGACCTCCAGTGGGTCCAGACACTTGGTGCCATATTTTAAGTGCAGGTATATCTTAATCTCTTGAAAACACTTTGCAATCTGTCATTGAATCTTTGCTAACAACAGCTAACAGTGGTTAATTAGTTTCTTAGTTTTTAGTAATACTTGTACAAAAAGGTATGAAAATAGTATTGATGAGACTAAAAATATATATATGAATAAATGACTTTTTAAAAATCTCAGACTTGAAGGAATTAAGCTCTTTTGCTGGAGACTTGAAGAATGCAGCTCATTCAGCTCCAGCCTACTAAATCCAGGAGTGCAAAGTGAATTAATTACAGCAAGGGCTCCTTAGCCATATTTTTTTCTCAACTGTACAAGGTCACTGGCTGATCCTGGTATGGCAGAGTCCATCAAATTTTCATTTCACCCTTATTCATACAGGAAGATGATTTGTGATACAGTGCACTTGTATTCAAAATAAGTGTGCTGCAGTCCTCTCTTCAACACATCTGGGGAGTTGTCCCTAGCAAACTTCAAAAAAAAAAGTTTCTGAGCTGAGAAAAACTACAGTTTATATATTTGTGCCCTGCTGTCTTCAGTTTGTGAACTGCAGCTGTGTTTTGCTCAGTAATAAAAAACACAGGAGCCAGGACCTCGAAGCCAGAATACATATCACCCATAGATTTCTACCAGCCAGGTAGATATCACCCTGTACCTCATGGTAGGGCACCCTCAAGGAACTGAAAGGTTTGGGCTTGAACTTATGTTCCTGATCAAAGGTATGTATGCAAAATCATAAACTTCTTCATTAGAATTATAAAATAACTACTTGATTTTTCAGCTGACAAAAACTGAAGAGTTGTGGTTTCACAAGTAATGAAACAGAAAGATGTTAACTGCACGTCATAAAAGCAGATGTCTCTAGATGCATTTTACATTAATGCCTCTTTCCTCTATTTAAAACCTGCATATTTCACTCTTTTCACTGAGCAAATAAAAATAAAATTAAAAGCAAGTTTTATTGTTTATCTGAAAATAAGTAGTAGAGGTAGATATCAGATTTCCTGAATGGAGTTATTATTAGTATTATTCTTATAATCCCAAAGGGTTCTTAAATGGAAGGATATTTAACCAAGAATCAGTGGCTGCAAAAGGGTTATCAGTCAGCTGACCTTCCCACTGTGAGCAAAATATCCTCCTACCTCCTTTAAGCTATGATAGGCAGGAGGAGAGTAAAACCTGGCATTTGCATAGTGCTCAGAAATTCTCAACAAACCTTCTTGGTTAACCCAGTGAGTTTTTACTGGAAAACAAGCACATGTATACATAGAACACAGAAGGGATATTATGAGTTGCTCTTTGCTACAGGAGACACACAGCTACCTAAGTACATGATTGTCCAACACTGGCTACATGCAGACAAGGCAGAGGTCTTGGTCCTTCCTAAGAAGGTGGATTTTGTGACCTTCAGGATAAGAAGTGACAAGACCCTCCCTGGTCGTAGTGTCCTCTTCACATGAGAGTGAAAGGGTCGGGGAGAAAAGGGGTGTGGGGAGAACCATCAGACACAGCCTCTGTCACATGGGTGTTAGGTGACACACCCTGCTGATCTGTGCTGCTAAAGCAGCAGCAAGAGCCTTGCTGTCCTTTTATTCTCATGTGATACTAGGAAGGCCTCAAAAGACAGAGCAATGAAAGTGAGGATGTAAACTACACATCTGCTGGACCTGGTGTCTGTACTGGAGCATGTAACTGCGTAGCTTAGTGTGTAGGACTATGCACGACATCAATCACTACCCAGACACTGCAAGAGATGTTAGCCCTTCCTGGAGCCCAGGTTAAGTCTCTTTACAAGTTTACCAACCTTTTCATACTCTTATTTGCTGAGATGAGACAGGCTTTCTCCTCCATATTGTTATGCAGAGTTACACAGCTGAGCTGAGCAAATCTCTTCATATGAGAAGCATTTTTGCTCTCCAGCTGTGATCCTAGTACCAATGCTAGGATCCTAGTACCCTGATCCAGGCATATGTATGTCTAGAAGGACAGTAGTATGTAAAAATTCAGAGTTTTATTCCCATAACAATAGAGAATATTCTTTTCAATGTTGGGTTTTGTTGGTTTTTTTCTTCAATATTTTTCAGCTTTTGCTGAGAAAGACCTTATGAACAAGATGTCTGTATGAAATCAGAACAGCAAACATTAGGTGAAAAAAAAAAACGAAAGGAAAATCTATGACTTCCCAACCAGTGTTTTACAGTCAATTCCAGTTACTAAAATTAAAATCTAAACTTGGTTTTGGCACTTCGTTTTTTCTTCTCCTCATAAATCTAATTTTAGTGAGCTGAACAACTACAGTGTATTTTAAGGACAAGCTCAATGCCAAATCCCCAACTTTCTGTACAGTGGAAACTCTCCTGGAGCTGGCTGCAGGTGTCCTGATGGGAACACTGCTGGGGTGCCCTGGGGAATCCCCATGTATTAGGGAACACCGAGCTATGACTCAGAAGTGCCATGTAGCTGTGAGTGAAATGCAGACCTTTTAATTCTCAAAGGTTAGAATAAGGCTTGCTACATAATGCGTTGATAACAGCTGCTGTCTGTGCACTGACTGCAGTGGACAATGACTCAGGAGAAAAAGAAGAAAAAAAAAGGTGGGGGGGGAAACAAATAAAGAAACTTTTACTTTATACATTTCATGGCATCAATATTTTCAAAGGACTGGATAAATAGTTTAGATATATAGCTCCAGGGCTGAGTCAGGCTTATGGCGCACTTTTTATAATTAAATTTTCTCTTCTGAATGCACAGCAAAGAAATTAATTTGTGTATCTCACTCTTTTATGTATCTAAAAGTCTGATTTTCTTTTGCTACTGTGATCTCCCAGTTCCAAACAAACTGAAGTTGGGAATTTGTTACCCCACACCATTACTTCCTCTCATTACTTACCAGAAACCCACCAATCAGTGTATGAATTAAAACAAACCAGATAAGAAGGGTGCAGTCTCCAATATAAAGGATCACAGGAAGGCCAGGACAGAGAAGGTTCTAAACCACCTCAAGGCTGACAGTGGAATTATTCAAGATGGAGTCTGTGATTTAAAAAATCAGCTGTGTGCTTGCCCATAGAGATACACAGCAATCAGTTTCCATCCAACATCCCCTCTGCCTTCTCCTCATGCAGTTCAGGTTTCTTATCCCTTCACACCCAAGGTAAGTTTGCTTGCTGGTGTGCACACCACCACAAAGGTCATTTGCACAAGATTTACTGTCTCTGATGAGAGAGCAGGAATTAATTGAAATGTTATCACTGAGCATCTCAGCCCTGGATTTAAATCACTGCACTGCAGCCTGGTTATTGAAATACAGATTATCAAAAGGCTGCTCCCTTTGTGTGTGTGCATCACTGATTCACATTATAGGAATACAAAGCAGCTGCTATTGCCACTGCTGTATGAACTGCATTTACTGAAATTTTCTGGACAAGAAAAAACCAAAATTGTGACAGACATGTATCAAGCAAAGGACTTGTCACCAAGGCAAAACAAGTTTTCAATTAATGTAATAGCCTGGAAGGAAAGGATCCTTTCTCTGAATATATCTCAGAGGTTGATTTTTTCTGAGAGAGTTTTCATACCTTTGCTGATAATCTACAGGTATTTCATGAATCACTTATATGTGCTGGTAATGTGACAGCCAAATGGATGTCCTTGGACATTTTCCTAGGAAACTTCTCATAGGAATGGAAAGATGGAAAAACAAAGCTAGAGGCAAATGTGTACAGCACTCTGACATTCATTATGGAAATGGGGATTCACTTTAAAACAGTGTTCAAGCCCAGCCAAATGAAGAATAATAAATTTTAGAGTCAGAAGAGGAGAGGCCACATGAGGTCTCCCTCAAAACATTAAAACAAACATGGCCATAGTTGTTGCCTAAATGAACAGGGCATGAAAATTTGTCTCCTGGTCTAGATTTTGAACACCAGACAAAGTTAACTAGAGGTTTCAGTTCTATGTAATGGTGAAAGCTCTTTAAAAATAAGGTTCTGGGCTCTCCAGTTCGCGACAAGGAACTACTGGTGAGACTGGAAAAAAGATGAGTGGCATATTGGAGCATCTCTCTTATGAGAAAGGCTGAGAGCTGGGACTCTTTAGCCTGGAGAAGGGAAGGCTGAACAGAGATTTTGTTAATGTCTGTAAGTATCTAAAGGGTGGGTGCAAGGAAAATGGAGATTGGTAGCTCCTGGTGACAGGACAAAGGGCAACGAACACAAACTGGAACATAGGAAGTTCCATTTAAACATAAGAAAAAACTTCTTTATATGAGGGTGACACAGCTCTGGAACAGGCTGTCCAGGGAGGCTGTGGAGTCCCCTTCTCTGCAGATATTCAAAACCCACCTGGGTGGAGTCCTGTGTAATTTGCTCTAGGTGAAACTTTTTTTTTATGGGAGAATTGGACTAGATGATCTCTAGTGGTCATCTAAAAATCCTTTCACCTCTGATAATTCTGTGTTCTTGGGCCTTGAATTCTGGAAGGTACTAACAGGACAGGGTGTACTCTAGCTAGCAGCAGCTCTGAAGTTTTAAGTCATCTTGTGGAAAAGCAAGTAACTGTTGCATTTGTACCACTTATTTCCTAGAAGTTTTGAAGAGAAACGTGGTTACTTTCTCAAGACAGGAAGCCACTAAAGGAGCTCCTCTGAAGGCCACAAGATCCAATGCCTGGTCAGCCTGCATGGTTTGTTTTTCTGAATCTTTGGGACATAGCCTGTGTATTGAGAGAATTGGAGAAGACTCCCATCAATGCTGGGTACAAAAGTATTTTTGGAGACTCATTGTTTCAGTCATCGCTGGCAGAGAAAACTTACCAAGGGGGAGAATGACTTGATGCTTCACCTCTGAACAGGAGAGAAAAAATTAAGTGTTTTCATTCTTTTCCATTATATAGGGTAGAAACATGAGAATGGGTAATAAGAATTTAAAACTTGGTGCAAGGAACACAGCTCTGTTTCTTTAAAAACCTAGCCCAGATTACTCCTAAAACATCTGATCTTACAGGCTTAGGAGGTGTTAGAAGACACAGGTGAAGCTAGAGGAAACTGGAAGATCAAGAATAAAGACAGAAACAGATGTATTTACAAATACAGTATTACTTGGCTATAATTTGGGACTTTATATTCAGTCAGGTCGGCCCTTAAGTGACAACTGTAATTCTTTCAGCATGTCAATAATATGTTTATGGAGTTTTTCAGTCAACCTGTTTTTAATTTGTACAACCAATTATAAATTCCAAGATTTTAAATGAGCAAGTGGCACAAATTTTTAACAGCACAAAGACATAGCTGAAGTAAATTTAATAAATCAGTCATTATTTATTACTGGCTTATTGTTATTTCTGTGTAAAGGCTACAGTCTTGACACTGACTCTACAGGAGGATTAAGTCAATATGAAGTCCAGTAGAATAGCCACAGGAAGGAAGAAATAAATTATGAAAGTAGTCAGGACACCAGTCAGACAAGGCTGGTGTCAAACTGTAATTTCTCAAATATCAGTACAAACTTCAGGAATTATCTGACATTTTTGGTATGTATGAAGAATTCAGAGAAATTATCTGATTGCTTCCATGGCAGATTTCTATAGTTTTTTATTGTGTATGTTTCGGTCTGCCTTATGGAATCTTTGTTTTTTTCACTGAAACCAATGGGAATTTTGTTTGCACCAGGAATTTAGGAACCAAACAGAAAGGAAAAGAATTAATTTCTAAAGGACTTGGCAAGCACACTTGCTAAGACTGAAGATTATAGTAAATACTGAACAGCTTAAAGAAACTTTTATAGAATACTTTACCTGTTCTCTTTAGACAAGTGACTTTATGGTTTGTTTGGGTTGTATTTTTGTTTTGTTTTGTTTTGTTTCAACACTGATGACATAAGGATATTTTCCTGACCATCACTGTCCAGAACTGAGCTAACATCCTCAGGAGTCAGACATACATTGCACCTTGCCATCTCTTCACTGACTCATCCTGATGATTTATATCTGGTCTTCTCTTACATGATAATGTCCAGTGTGTTTTGCAATGCCAGGACACCAAAAGACCACTCCCACAGCTCTGCAAAGTCAGTGTTATATCCAGTTCTGTCCCCTCGTCCCACTAACTCACAAATTACTGAAATACAACCAGTACCTCACTCAGGACAAGATTACTTGTGTGAGAAGGGGTTATTTTTCACTCCTGACCAGTTAGCTTCCAATTCCACAACACAGGATACATGGCCAGGAGGCAGCCAGTCAAATAGGAATCTACACAAAATCTTGAATAATAAAAAAACATTCTAAGCACTTCAAGTGAAGAGGTGATGACAGGACTCAGGGAAATGGTAGGATGCTCTGTCATAGGAGGTTTAGGTTAGATATTAAGAAAAGGTTTTTTACCCAGAGGGAAGCTGAGTAATGGAACAAGCTCGCCAGAGAAGTGGTCAGAGGACCAAGCCTGCCTGAGTTCAAGAAGCATTTGGATGACCCTCTCAGGCATAGGGTATGATCCTGGTGTTTCCCTATGCAGAGAAAAGAGTTGGACTTGATGATCCTGATGGGTCCCTTCCAACTCAGCATATTCTATGATTCTGTGATTCTAAGTGCATAAAAGAAAGGTGAAAGTTTCAGGCCACCTAACACATGCTCCTCTCAGAACCTATCACAAATATTCTTACTGAGTTATCTAACCCATTATTCAAGTACATAAACCCTCTCTACTGAAAAACGATGTGAACTACATCTGAACTACAGTCTGAATCCATACATCTTTTTGTCTAGGATTAGTTCTCAAGCTACATTTGACTTGAATGTGCTTCATGTTTTAGTGCCGAAATGAAGGATTTCTGTAGATGACTCTTCATGCCTACTTCTCTCATGAGCCCTTTTCTGTGACTCCTTGGCATTCACTGTGTGAAATGGCTTGATCCACATAAAGGCTAAAATTGCATTTTTTTCCTTTCCTGAGTCTAATTTTTGGTTCCAGTTTTTTGGGGAGTAATGCTTGTTCAGTTCTGCTTCAGAGTTCTCATTCTGTGCAGCCCATATCTTGTGTGCTTAAAATTCACTGGTTTTATGAAGCTGCTAGCAATTCTGGAATCCTAGGAATGTATTTGGAAAGCAAAAATTAAAAAAAAAAAACTTTCATACTGCTCTTTACAAATATAAATTTCCTGTTTAGGCTTTGGGCACAGACTCTGAAGAAAATGGGGATTTTATTCCTGTATTCTTCCCCTTAACCTGAAATAGGTAGAAAATGCTCACAGGGTGTTGGTTAACAGGACACATACCAACAAAATGGGATTGTAATTTGCTGCTTATTTTAAGACATGAGGAAATGTTAAACAATTTATAGCTCCACAAAATTAAGGAACTGTACACAGTGAGCTCACTTCTATATATAGGTGCCTCACTCATCATACAGAGATGGCAAGTTTGAGATGACAATAGCAGTGTCTGAGTGGTTTTACTATGTTTACCTAAAACATGTATTTTAAATAATATACTACATTCCATTCTTCTTTACTGCTTTACTGTTCAGGAGGAAAGGATTTGTTTATACTTGGCTAGAGAAAGTATTTGATTCGCCTGCCAATATGGGGCACACATATCAAGATGGAGCTGAGGACTGTAGAAGCAAGACTCAACAAACAGCAAAATAATGCACCAAACCTTGTCAAACATAAACAATAAAGTATGTTTTATGAGAACCACATATGTGTTATAAAAACTGTATTGTTCGTGAATATTAGAAACACCATACGTAATGAGATGGGTCTCTTTCTGTAACATTTATAATGCTGCCCTGTAATGCTGGTGAGAAAAAGAGTATAGCTACTTGTCTCCACACTGCTTCGTGGCTCTGGAGTTTTTAGTGCTTGCTTTTTATTTTATCAGCCTGTACAAATCCACTCCTGTCTGAGAACTTTGTGTTTAAGGCTTGGCAAGGCTGCACATTGGCTGCCGAGGTGGTTGCTGCCTCTCAGAATGGGTAATGGGCAGAGATCTTGCTTTTCTACCAATAGCATTATTACTGTTAGTATCTCTCCCTTCAGCCTGCTATCCATATTCACAGAGCTACTGGAAATACAATATATTTCAGATATCTGAATCATAGCCAGAACCCAATAGCTGAAAAAACATGGGGAGCAAAAGATAAAGGCTAGCTACCAATAAAATATTCATGGGATACATCTTTTGTGAGAAGTTAGTTTTCAGATTTAAATACCAACAATAAGACTATATGTGGAGAGTAACCCTCATCACAAAATTTTTTACAAATTGATAATAAATATAATTTCGTACTCTTCCAAAGTGCAGCCTTTGGAACAAAACTGTAATTTAATAAAGAACATTGAAATCACTAAATAGTCTTAGGACAGGGAAAGAAAAGTAATTATTCAAGAAGCACCATCAGCAGTGACACACAGAATAAAGTTCTGTACTGGACAAAATTGTCTTATGAAAACAGAATGCCATACAAAGGTATCACAAGCTTAGTTAACTCTGGAGCTGGATGAATGCACAGTCTCAAAGACTCTCTTAGAATGTCCTTCCTTACATAAGGGACTATAGCTTCAACAGATAGTACAGTTGAAGATGTTGGGAATATCCACGACCAACTGTTAGCACTTTCTGTACAGCAGAAACTGAATTGCAAATTGATAATCTGTTCTGTTAGTCAGAACTGAAGTCAGTTCTTATTCACAGTTTACATCTCTCTCTCCCCTAAATGTCCTTCTCCATAGCACTGAAGAGCTTCTCTTCAGTCTTTGCTCAAGTTGTTTGCCCAGGGATGCCATTTTCCTTTGAGATTGCCAGTTTTCATTTATTTAGTATAAATAGATAGGGAAGAGGGTATCCTGGAATACACAGATCTAGAGAATGTGAAAGACTGCAAGGACTACTTGATTATATATTATATGATGTGGAATAAAGAGTGAAGGATAGAAGATAGGCTCAGAGAAAAAAGCTAAAATTAAAAATAGTGCCTGGCTTTGAAAGCTAGGGGAAGTAGTATACTTTGAGGATGAAAGTGGAAAATTTATTCATGAATTTATATCTTTGAGAATTTTTATAAAGTAGATCTTACGAAAGCACCATGAGGCCTCTGGTCACAGAGGAACAGGATCATAGATTGATATGTTAGTCAAAAAAGACTGCTCCCTTCACCCCTAGATCACACACTGGAGTGGATTATTGATTCATTGATCCCTGGAAAAGTATTGAATTGGTAACAGACATTTCTTGGAGCTTTCTATGCAAGCACTGATGCAGTTCATGGTTGTTAAACTTGTGAGACTTGATGGATTATCAGCACAGGGCAAGACGCCTTGCAAGTCATCTTACTGACTTCTGTGATTCAGTGGTGGGGTTTGGGTTTAGTTTTTGTTTTGTTTAATGTGCTACTACAAAAGTCTCTTCTGCTGAAATTATGTTAAACAGAATTTATCTAAGAATTCCTGTGTTCAAACTGACAAATTTTACCAAGCTTCCCGTGCTCAGAGACCATGGAAATTTCATCAACTTTTGCCTTTAAAATGTTAAACAACTACTTTGGTGAAAGTGAGCTATTCAAAAACAAAAAATTTCTTGAGTCCAGTTTATGAATTACACTCCTAACTTCCTTAGATCCCAGAGACTCTACATTACTAAGTATGAATGATGTTTACTGCAAGCAGAGCCTCATATAAATCATTCTCAGCCCTCCAAAGCAATTTTCCAGTCTCTGGGTTTTGGTATAAATTTGTGAGGTTTTTATTCTTCTCATATATGGAGTAATTTGAATGGAGTGTGTCTGCTGCAAGGAATTAAGCAGAGGACATGGCTGAACTGCACTTCCAAATCATTAGTTGAGACTGATAGAATTGGTCACAGGTGTAGTGAAGTGAGAAGGCCACAGCTGTACAGCTGTGAGCCACAGGGACAGGAATCCACCTACAAATGTTGTTTATTTGTTTTTTAATGGGTTGAAAAGAGATTCAGAGAATTTCAGAATCTTGCTTTGTTATCTAATGCCTACAGGTTTTATTTCTTTATTTTATTTTATTTTATTTTATTTTATTTTATTTTATTTTGGGTGTGGATGTCAGCTTGAATAAGACAGAAGTTCTTTACCAGCTTGCACCACAGGCTTCACCATCATCCCCACATCACCAGAGGGGAATTAGAGCCTGTCAGTCCATCAGCTCAGCTCTCTGGGATGCATTATTTCCTTGGATGCCAAAATCAACAAAGAGATAGACAACAGATTAGCAAAGGTATACTGAGCATTCAGAAGACTTCATAAAATAAATACCTGAAGAAAAGTACAAAGATGAGTCTCTTTTCTCTTTTCTATGGGTCTGAATCATGGGACATCTACCGCCACCACCTGGGACTCCTTGAATGCTTCCATCAGCGCTGCCTTTGTGCAATCCTAAGCATCCAGCAGCTCTTCCAGAAAAGTAGAATCCAGCTTTTTCTCCTTGCTTAAATTTTCACTCCTTCAGGTCTATGTAATGCTGTGAGACATTTGATGAATGTGATTCGCTTTGCAGATCCAGGTACAAAGCTGCCTTTTCATGGCAAGGAATAGCATTTACTACCACAAAATAAGTTACTTTGGCAACTCAGAAAAATGTAAAAGCAAATTTTTCAGGCCTTTCCCTGTATTATTGGGTTCAATTCTCAGTGATACCAACTTATATCAGCAGACGAAAGCATTAGACTGTTACATTTCTACCCAACTAGTAGTTCACCATTTTTCTACCCTCTGCATACATATTTATGCCAGGAAAGATCAGTGACAAATATTTTCTAAAATGGTTATATCTGCTTCTGTTCAGTGAAAAGATGACATGGTAAACCTAAACCATTGCCTTCAAAGTTAATTTTTGAGTCCTCCATTTTTTTTCAAGCTGTAAAGAAAAGAATCCATGATAATTTTCAGTTATTTTTCCCAAATCTTATGTTCCTCTTTTTATCTAAACCTATAGTTTGTCTTCCTGATAAATAGTAATTTATGAGCATGGAGTTAGACCACCATGCTCTTCATGTACAAGATGTCTGAAAGAGGCACTAAGAATATCTTGGGTTATATATTTCAGAATCTCAATTTAAATGCAGATTTTTAAGTCCCCAGTTAAGCATCCATGAGGGATGTCTCTCACTTGATTAAACTACCAATAAGGAAAGTATTTTTGATTTAACATTTTCTTCCACAGAGTGAACACAGTTAACAAGGAGTCCCAAAGAAGATAAAGTGAGATGGATAATATTTTCAAGGGAATTTCCAGGTAAGGAAGTAATTCTCCAAGTAGGGCTTTTTCAGCAGAACAGAATTCCCATTTACTTACTCACCAAGTAGCTAATACCTTTCAGCTAGTGCCAATGTATTTTTTCTTTTCTCATCTAAGTTAATGTTTACCAGTACAAAAACTCTTAACCAATGAGAGTTCCTGCTGGAAATGAAAAGCCCAGAACAGCAATTTGCTATGTTGCACCCTGACAGTGTTTCACACCCTGGAGCTAAAGGAGGTGTTTGTATTGACAAGTCAAGGCACATTTTTTGGCTAGCTGTGTATAAATTCAAGGCTTTAGAAGCACACTCTACAACTGATTTGGAATGGTAAGTTCTTTCAAGAGCAGGAAGCAATTTTAGGAAGTTTAGGCAACCAGCCAGGTAACATAATTGGATAAGATGGGTTCCTCCAGCACTTCCAGGTGTGCCTTTACTGCACCCAGTGCATGTATATATACCAAATTATAATTAATAACTTGCTTAATGTATGTAAGTGTTTAATTATTTGGATATTTTGGGGGTTGGATTAACAAAAAAACTCCTCAAATGTTTAAAAGAAAGCAGAGTTAAATAGAGTTTCATTTCATAAAGCTGGATAACAGTTATGAGGTCCCAAGGAAAGAGTCAGCAGCAAGACTGAAAATTTATCACTGTTAATTCTTGTTTTAGAAGCTATATTACTCTCTAAAATAACCTTGAAATCAAATGCCTTTCATACAGTGGGTTGCCTGAACTGATCTACAGAGCATGGAAAGAAGCCAAACTAATGTGGATTTTATTTCTTTTCTCTTTAAAGCCTAATTAAGGGACACACTGAAAATAATAAAAATTAGTCTTTTAGCAGGTGTCATAAGCGGGGTGATTAGAAGTAGAGGACGTTTCATGGTGACCTGAGAATTCCAGAAGTCATACAGATGTGTCTAGGAATATGAAGGATTCAATCAGTTTCCATTTGGCTTTTCTCATTCTCAGAAGAGCCCACTGAAGGACTTCTGCCCTTGTACAGGAACAAGGAACAGCAGTGATGGACCTGGATTACCATGCAAAGCCAGTAATTCAGACACCATGAATTTGTTCCTGGCCTCAGAACAATTAATTCAAGGCAGGATAGGAGAAATGACTGCTGGGAAATATGGATGTATAACAGTATATGAGGAAATATCATTCAGCATGATGATCAAAAGGGAAGGCATGTAAGCAGCCAAAAGTTCCTCTAGTCTTCCTGAAACCAGGAGCATTTCAGAGACTTTAAGACAGATGATGAGACACTCCAAGATGGTGGAATTCCTCTTGAATTTGATATTTGTCTCCTCAAGTCCCCTCAATAAATTGTGTTTGTTCAGTGCAGTTCCCTAGTTCTTTTTTTAAGTGGATGTTGTTAAGTGCTATTGGTTTAGGAAGAATACAAGCACTCTGGTGTCATTAGATTTACTTCCAAAACTGTTCCAAGGAACCATGACAAGCAATTTGATATTCAGCCTCATCAGTCCATTAGAGAATGCATCCATCCAGGACTCTATTGTATGACTTATCAGCAATGGAAGTTCTCAGAGGCATGAATTTTAGGATGCACAGACCATCCTTCCTCTGTCTCTAACTATATTTCTGCCTATTTGGGGCAGCTATCTAGTGTGTTCAACCTCTTGCATCTGTGGTAGAAAAAATTTTTTTTGTTTGTTTATTTTATTAACCTTACTAATGATGACCAGTAATGCCATAATTGCCACAAAAGACAGAGACACATACAGCCGTCCTGTCTCAGTTCATATTTTCCATTTTCATATTTAAATATTTCTTGATATAGCATGGACATTTTTCAAAAGTGTTCTGGATTTTTTATTTCCTTCTCATAGTGGTTTATTTCCCTGTACAGCTGTTAGGCAGGCTTATTCTTTCATGAGTCCACATTACATAATTATCAGCCTTTTTAGAAGTATTTTTCCTTGTAAGCTCTAGTCCATTTTTCACAATTGCTTTCAACCTCCAGATTCAACCTGATACTGTTGAAATAATTAGTTAAAAAAAATAACCCCTAACACATCAAATCCTGCTAGAAAACCCAAAACTAAACCAAAAAAATAGTTCTTTATAGCCATACCTGAAGCTCATTTTCAAATGTCTTACATTTTAACCTCAGAGTACTTCCTGAGACTAATATTCTGTTACAAGGATGGCTTGTGTGGGAAGCAACATCAGCCTTGTTTAATCTTGTTTGTTGTAGTGTGAGCTAGTTCTCAGGAGGTGCCAACCACATCCAGATTCCACTGCAGTCTCTCACAACTACAAATGCCCTGCAGTTACTTTGATATTTAGGATCTGATTCTGCTGTAGCATTAATGCTTCCTTTCCTTGAGATTGGGGAAAGGATGCTTCCGAATCCTGCCCTAAGATTTCAGGCCTGCTCAGGTGTTTGCCTGTGATTTTTCATTCCTATTAATATTAATCTCTTCTTTCTCTATTTACCAACTTAATCTGAAAAATTTAATGGTTATAATTCAAATTGCCAGGTACAGTGGATTTGGATGATTAGGAAGTCTTCATGATGCACTATTTTAATCTTTAAAAGCAGCAACTGGGGCTCCATGCAACTACAAAACTGTAAAAAGAGAAAGGAGTTTAGTCGCAGGGCAGAGAATTATTTTACAGTGAAGCCTGTTCTCTTTAAAGTGTAATAATACAAATATATAAAACTCTTCTACCTGTCTAAGGTCTGCTGAAATCCTGCTAACTGAAATAAGCTCTACATGGAGTAAAGAATCAGCCTAGATGGTAGCCCTTTTTCCCTTTCTTTATTGTGACTTTCCTAACATTTTCTGACTCTGTAGCACTCGAGTTCTAACCCATACTCTAGGAGATGTGTCTGTATTTTTTGTGTGGTTTCTGGTATTGCAACGTTTCTTTACTCTGTCCTGTCACTTGAGCCTCCTGGAGTTTGCTGCCAGGGGCAAAGAGGAAATGCATGGCAAACACTGTGTTCCCAGAAGCCTTCTAGATTTTCCAGACAACCTGCCAAGCACAGTGGTTTGTGTAAACTGACTTTGTACTCGATTCCAACTGTAATAAAATATTCAAGTTTCAAATCTCCCTGGAAAGTGGGACCCTAACGCTTCTCTGGAATACTCCTTTCCAGAACTTCTGAAATCAAAAGCCAAGACTTCCAGATAATCATTAAAAAAAAAACATCTTCATTTTCAGTTAGTCATAAGATTGTCAGTTGCCACTGCCTTGGAAAATGATGGAAGAATGGGCCCTAATGGTGCAAAAAAGGGGACCACAAATTTACTCCCAAGAAATATGTACTTATTAGAAAAAATGAAGGAGTATGGATGAATGCTGTCATTCAAAACTCAGCTGATACCCCTGTAGCCTGTTAAGATATCATCAAGTGTAGGTACAAGAGAGCTGCATGATGTGACCCTGGGAAAGCACTGAGGCATTACTCAGTCATGTAATATTCTTATGATCAAAATGGCAAGCATCATAAATTTGAATTGACTTGGGGTTCATTTTGGGGGAAAAAACCAAACCAAACCAAAACAAAAACCAACAAAAACAAACAAAAGGATATGCATGGCTTCCATGGAAAGCAGGAGGTTTTCCTGCCTTGCAACACATACTATAAATTCGATAATAAAAGTATCTACTCAAAGAGCAGTTAATATGTTCAGAAGAGTTGAGGTAGGATCTACTGAAATCATCTGGTCTAACCGTGCTGCTCAAGCACCTACAACTGCTGCCTCGAGTCGTGTCCAGTTGGATTTTTAGTATTTCCACAGATGAGATTCCATATACTATCTGGGCACCCTGTTCCAGTGTTTGAACATTCAGAGTAACACATTCTTTGTGTTCAGGTTGAATTTTCCAGTTTCTAATTTTTATCCATTACCTCTTGTCCTGCCACTGGGCACTACAGAGTAGAGTCTGGATATCTTCACTTCATTTTCTTCCATCAGATATTTAATAGACACTGGTAAGATCCTCCCCTGAACCTTCTCTTCTATGGCTTATTGCCAGCTTAATGCTTTATCTGCTTGTCTAGAAGGGAAAAATCTGTTTCTGATTTTGGCTCATTATTCTGAGGAATTTGGAAACTTCTCTGAATTCCTGAAAAAACACCTTAAATGTTTGATAAGCAGATTTAAAGAAAACTACCAGCCTCAATGGTTTTCATTAGGCTAACATAACTGCCTAAGAACTTTTCTTGCGCTTAGAATTCTGTTCAAAGAGTTGTGGAGTCTCCTTTTCTAGAGACCTCCTAGACCTCTCTGGACATGTTTCTCTGTGACATGCCCCAGGTGATCCTGCTTTGGCAGAGGGGTTGTACTCGATGACCTTCAGAGGTCCCTTCCAACCCCTGCCACATCCTACGATACTTGGCCCACTCTTCTTTGAGAAAACTTGTAACTGAAATGGCATATGGTTTAATAAAACTATGTGTGTATCCTTATTGATATACTCATTACAATCTTGATAGCAAAAGGCTTATAATTTCATTGGAAAAAACATAATTATATTTTCCAAGTACTCCATGAACTACACAAAACCCCAAAGATGTTTGCTATAAATGTTTTATCTGTTTCTACATGGTTGAAAAAGCAAGAAATGCTGATAGAAGGGCATTTTGTTTTATTTTAAGCATCAACGTATGCTGCAGTGCTACACAACAGATGGGAGATAGCCAGAAATAGAGCAATGAAAATATAGCATGGAGTTTGCTAAATCTGTGGCAATATCAATCATGGTAAGCACAGAATTTGATCCAGCAGACAAAATGGGAATTGGAGTTGCCTCCATACACAGTCTCATGGTCTGCTGGATTGCCTATTGCTTGATCCAGAACCATCAGCATGCTCTCACTGACTTCTGTTAGCTCTGGGAATAAACTATTTTATTGAGCAGTCCAGAAATGAACTACATGTAAAACACCATCAGCAACCGGTAAAACAGAGAACATGAAAACACTTTCAAAAAGTAAAAAATTGTTTGCAATAGCTTTGTCACAGTGTCTACTGGAAAGATGGAAAAGAAATTCTTCAACTATAGTAAACTGAATTCTAGTGTCAGTTTTAGAATATATAATTTTGAAGAATTTAGTCTGGAGCCATGTTTTTGTTACCCATACCAGAATTTTGCCAATTTGTTTTGGATGGACTGTGAATGTGCTGTCTGTTAGAGGTGTGGCATGGTCTCTGCTATTGCTCATTGAATCAGAAAAATACATGCTTCAAAGTTTTTACTCCCCAGGCATCTTAAATTTTCTGAAACACTGTAAATAAATACATATTAAAAGCAAGGGCTAGCTTTATTCCTCAGCAAAACTCTGATCAAATTCCAGAACAATTATAACCTCAGTGCCACCGTGTAACTCATAAGAGACCTTCATTGTATTTGAGGGTGTTGTCTTTAAGAACTAACAATAAAAAGTTAAAGTGACTAAGAAGAGAGTTAATAGAAGGGCAGGTATCAAGGATATAAGGAATAATGGAGTAGCACTATATATATATATATATATATATATTTTTTTTTTTAACCATCAGGAAAAACTGCAAATGTAACAGATGTGTTGTGAAGCAAACAGAAGCTAAAGAGCAGCAGAGAGGGGAAAAAAATGGACATGGATGAAAATATTTTGGTTTTGTAAAAAAGAAGTTCTTGTTTCATCCTGGTGTCAAGTCTTTTCTGTAAACATCTCTGTATTTCTTTTCAAACTTTTGTTTGGACCAATAAGCCGAAAACATTTCAATAAAATAAAACAAAAATTTACACTATTGGAGTGTATAGTTTGGGAAGAAGAGAGGCTCCAGTTGAAATGTCAACAAAACTGTCAGCTTTAAAAACATTTCAACAAGAAAAGAAGAAAACCAGTTCCAGTATACTCAGTAGTTATAGAAGATAAACACAAAAGAATCCTGACAATCTGCAACTTAGTGGAAGTCTTCATTTGTAAAGGATATGTAAAGAGCACAGAACTCAAGATATCTGAAGTTTTCCTGTGTTTTGGGAAGGTGGAAAAAAAGAGCATATACAAATGCTCTTGAGTTTTATATTTAATTTTTAAAACTGTGCTGAAACAATTGCTAGCGGAGGCAATTCTCCAGGAGGCAGTGCTCAATTATCTTTTGACATTTCTTGAAGCTGAAGTTCACAAAAGCTTGTAGACTTGTGGAACTGTGATGCAAATTTTTAAAGATGTTTTCAGGGAACTGGAATGAGACATTGAAAAGGCTATGAAATACAAGTCCATATCCTTTCATGTGCACATAGCGCAGGTTTGCCTTTTAAGCCAGTGCTCCATTATGGCAAGATTAAGTTCAAAAACTGCCTATGAAATAGCCTCATGTATGTCAACACAATCCTACAGCATTCCTTGAAAATACAAGCATTGGACTTGTTATTTCATATTAGATACACCTTATGTTGATCTCAAAAAGGTGGGAGAAGGAGCCCCTCCTGTGTCAAAGCAGCAAGAGGCATGTCTCAGCAGAGATTTCTCCAAGGATTTGGGGACTGGAACCCAGGAGCTGAATTTCTAATTCTTTGCTGCATGGCTGTCCCTTCTCATAAATCCTGCTCACACAGAAATTGTGGCTTCCTTACTAAAAGTAACAACAAAGTTCTCCATCCTTCAAATAGGCAGACAGGTTTATGTTTTACTGTCCAGGAAACAGACAGAGGCTGATGAGGGCTCTGTGAGTGTGGAGACAGCCGGAAGAGCTCCAAAATTTGAATTTTCTCCATGTGGCTGAGCAACATTTGCCTTTGTAAATGCTAACTAATTCAGGTAACACTAACACAAATAATTTAAAGGCAGTTCTGGAATACGTTGATAATTATAAAATCAGATAGGTAGACCAGAAAAACATGGCTTTACCTTTTTTTGGTGCCCTCTTCTCAGCTCTCTGGGAGTGTTCAACACATTGCCTGAAACCCCCTTCAGAACAGGAATTCCCAGCAAGATTATGGCCCATGGGCAGCAATGAACACCACTGTCAAAGAAATTCTTCATGTAACAGGTAAAAAGAAAGTTAAGTTACAGGAGAAACAGGGTTTAGCGTTATATTCATCTGGCTTCCAGTACTGCAAGCAAGGATGGAGCAGCATCTTCTCTCATTAATTGCCAGGGTGATTAATCATGTTCTCCATGCCACAGGTCAACTGGAGACAAAAACTGTCCTGGTTTGAGCCAGCATAGAACCAGTTTTCTTTCTTTCACTTTCCATTTAAGTCTCTTCTAAGTAGCTGCAGTTGCTGAAATTAATGGTATTTTTAGCAGTCAGTGTCTGGTTCTAGAACTGATAAAGTTCGATGTTTATAGTTATGGCTAGAGAATAGTATGCAGAACCAAAACCACTGCTTGGTTCTAAAAAACATCTTATGCTCTGGAAAGAGAGTAAAGTGGTCACACCTGCAAATCCCCTTTCTGGAGGAGTAGACCAGACAGGTGACCTAAAGAGACCAAATGAGTATTCCAACCCATAAATGTCATACTGAATATAAATTTGTGAGATCATAAGGGTCAAGCCTTCTTTATCCATGGCTGCTGTGCTGAGAGGATTCTGTTCATCTGCCTTTGATCCTGATCTGTATCATTCCTGAATCTGTATGTTCCTGCATCTAGCTCCCTTCTGCTGCTGACTCGAGGAGCCCAGTTTGGGACGTTCCCAGGCCATGCCCTGCAGCCTTGTTAGTGGTGTGAGCATTACCAGGAGGAAAATTATATTGATTTTGTATATATTTCATCATTTTCCTTTTCTTCACCACTGTCTCATTAAGGCTGTGTACTTTAGTTTCCAATATGTAAATCTCTCTCACTTATTCTCTCTCCTTTCCTTATAGGGAAGGGAGAGCTAATAGAGAGCATCTGTCTTTCATTTAATTGCTGGTCCAGCATTAAACCATGAAAAAACAAAAAAAAATGCAGTGAGTCTTTAATATAACAACTAGAAGGTTAATATATCTGCAAGGCTGTTAGAGAAGGAGAAAGTGTTGCTCGCATTTTTCAGGAAATTGAAAGCAAATCTCCAGGATCAACTGGTTTGAAATAAAATGCTTGGGGAATTACATTTCAGCCCAGACTTCACAAAGTTCTGGTTATCCTCTTACTTCAGCAGAAGAAAAGGAAAGAGGAACCTAGTTTGATTCACAGTGAAGTCATGTTCTTTATTCCCTTGCATAGACTGGATTATACATGCCCAATTCTGTGTATTGCTTTTCTGTGACTACATCACTTTTGGGGAATGAATTGAGAACAGCCATGAGAAGAAGGACTTGACAGTGTTGATTGATGAGAAGCTCAACATGAGCCATCAATATATGCTTGCAGCCCAGAAAGTCAACCTTGTCCCAGGCTGCATCAAAAGAAGTGTGTCCAGCAGGTCAAGGAAGGTGTTTCTCCCCCTTTACTCTGCTTTTGTGAGACCCTACTTGGAGTATTGTGTCCAGTTCTGGAGTGCCCAACACAAGGACACAAGGACATAGAGCTCTTGCAGTGAGTCCAGACACGTGCCATGAAAATGATCAGAGCACCTCTCCTATGAGAACAGGCTGAGAAATTTGGGGTTGTTCAGAATAGAAGTCTCCAGGGAGACCTTATAGCAGCCTTCCAGTACCTGAAGGGGACCTACAGGAAAGCTGAGGAGGGACGTTTTTTAAGGACATGTAGAGGTAGGACAAAGGGCAATGGTTTTAAGGTAGAAGAAGGTGGATTTAGGTTAGACATTAGAAAGTAATTCTTCACTGTGAGGGTGGTGAAATGCTAGAACAGGTTGCCCAGGGAAGTTGTTGATGCCTCCTCCTTAGAAATATTCAAGGCCAGGCTGGATGGGGCTTTGAACAACATGGTCTGGTGTAAGGTGTTCCTGTCCATGCAGGCAAGTTGGAATTAGATGATCTTTAAGGTCCATTCTAACCATTCTATGAGTCTATGCTCCTTTACACTTCCACTCCCCTGGCTTTCCCTTTCTCCCTGTTTTTTTCGATCCCATTTTTCTGCCTCCTCTTCCTGTCTCTAGGTACCATATGTTAAGTGCTTTGTTACTGCCCTCTGATATACCCTTGCCTTTTTGCCAGCATGGACAAGAAACTGTCTCCACAAACTCACTGATACAAGAGTTACTTGTTACATAGTTACTGCTCCCCTTAACAAGAGCAGTCAATGTGAAAAATAAAGACAAGTCAAATAGGAAGAGCAATGATTCCTCTTCTAAGCCACCAAGAAATAATTCAGCTGAATGTGCTCTGATTTTCTTCAGTTATAGCAAAATGTTAATTATTTCAGTTCCTGTTCTCAGCAAGGCCCAGGGACATTACTATGAGAAAATCCAGCATTAGGAAAGGATGAAACACATCATAATAATGACTATAATTAAAGTGTAGCTTGAGCTGAATATTTGTTTAAGGTTAAGGGACTGAGACATAACAGTGGATGCCTTAAATGTGTGCTTTGGTTTAAACTCTTCATAAAGATAATATCCTATTTTAATTAAGTGTAGCTAATTAAAGTAAACAGCAGACATCAGACTGCAGAGTTTATCTCATTTGCTGCACTGAGACAAAAACAACTAAAGCTTTGTTGCAGTAAGATTGTATGGCAGTGCAAAATTCCCAGATCATCTGCTCCAACAGTTTTCCAGATGCATTCGTAAATAGATCTCTGTGTGTATCTAGTTCCTTGGGTTTAGAAAGAAATGCAAGTATATCAGAGTGGAGGACAGGAAAGAGACACAGTCTATTTCTTTGCAAGAATCAGACACTCAGCATTAAACAAAGGTGAAATCAATCCTGCTACAAAATGTCCTGTGACATTTCTTTTTCCTGTGGGAAATGAAAAAGTGATAAAGTGCTGGTAAAAAATATTTCACCCACTAAACCATGTATCTTCTTTCCTCAGTGAATAAGACATTTCTTTTAATCTGACTTTACATCAAAATATTTTTGGCAACATCTAGAAAGAGAATGAGAAAAGCACTGGCAGAAAGTAAGCATAAGGCTCCAAACCCATATATAAACATTCTCCTGTTTTTTCACATGTTCCCAGTATTAAAGTACCTTTTAAACATGCAGATATCAGGCCACTAGGATATTGAAATAGGAGGTAAACAATAGTAAAACTTAGAATGAATGTGGTCTAACACTTTCGGGAAAAGCTTCGTTGCCCTTCACAGCCACTCCACCATCAATAGCCTGAGAGCTACTTTAAAGCAGGAGCTGAGAAAGCTGTGAAGGGAAAGGAGAGTATACGGGGTTTTAGGGTTATTATTGCCTGCTCCACACTCTTTCCCACAATCTCTAATGTGCCACATGGCCACCTATTTTGTCTTTCATGCAATGTGTCCCTTGCCATAGACTTCACATATTTATCTCCTTGGTGAAAGGATTGAGGTGGGGGCTATGGGCAGCTTCAGGAGGTTGTAAAGCACAGGTGGAAAAACACTCCAAGGAGAGAAATATGCTCTGAAAGTGTCAGAGATTCTCACTTCAACCTCACTTAAAATGAGTTAAGGACTGAGGGGCTGAATCCCTTCATCCCAGTTCCAGACAGATGAGATGTGCATAGTTAGTGTATTTCAACTTGCTGAGATGTTACACAGCTAAATCCACGAAGGTATGTAAAGACCTAAGGTAATGAAATGAGGGCACCATAAAAATGCCCACAAGGTTATGAATAATTTTGTTTACATTGGAGTAGGGGAGAGAAGAGCTCAAATTATCCCACCAGGCCAAAAATTACAAAAAGTAAATGTAGAATTAGTCTTAGGTCCAGTCACTGTATAAGCAAATTTTTCTTCTTTAAGATTTCTCATGGAAGTACCAAAACTGATAAAGCCTTGTTTCTTCTGGATTTATGTCCCTCTTTTGGCTGGCTTTTTAACTGAATTATAGCAACATTTTCTTTTATCTCTATATACAACAGGATTATGAAACCGAGGTAACGTGTTTTCTCTTCCCCCTCCAACTGTCCTCCAGCAACATAGGAACAAAAGAAACCATCTCTTTTGTCTACACAAGCACCCCAAGTATTAAACTAAAGTAATATATTTTCCCTACATTACCTCCCACTACCTGCATGTCTATAAGTAGTGACAACCAAGAGAATGGAAACTTATTCAGGACAAAGTTACAAGTGTTTAGAAATGAATGCTTATTATCCTCTACCGCCCATTCTTCAGCAAATCTTGCAGCACATAATTGCTTTTGAAACCTCTATGTCTGGAAACTCATTGAAATTCCTTACTGGAGATGGAAGTTTTTAGGAGGTGATATCACACCCTGGTAGTATGATTTCCTAAGCTTTGCTTTGATGGAAATTAGCATTAAAATATTGAGTGGTTGGATAAGAAAGTATAAAGTAATAATGCATGTATACAAAGAAAAAATAATATTCAGATTTTCTTTGGCTTTTGAGGTTTTGAAGTCTCTGTGATGTTAATATGTAGTTTATATTTAGAATATAAAAATTCATATTCTGTCTATGTGTATCCTTATCAAATAAACACACTCATATATCTGCAAAGCAATGCTGTCATTTACGTGGTTACACACATGCAGTTATACACCACTGCATTATAATATCTGATTTTATTATTATAGATGCAGCTGTTCTAATAGCTCTTCAAAACCTATTAATTTTCAGCTATAATATTTATTCAGAAAATAGTGCGGTGAAATAAAAACAAACAAGAGGATTAAACTTTACTGCTGTTGTATGATTTAAAAGAGAGCCCATAAACTGCAAACTGGGGATTCCACTATTAAGATTTCAATAATTGTCATATCTCTTGGGAAGGAAGTAATAAATCTTCTTTGGAGAAACAGCTTAAATGACAATTGTTCATCTTTACATACAGAAGAGATATCTCTGTGACATGAAGAAGTGTGTTATTGCAGCTAAAAAGCCTTCTGCAGAAAGCTTATTTTCTTTTAGCTTGTGAAGAAAACACAAGTAGTTGACTAAAATGATCAACATTTATTATTTAAGTGGTTTAGGTGCAAGTTGCACTGCTCAGCCATTTATGGAGATAAAACTTTCCTTGTCCCAGAGAATATGCCATTATCAGTCTTAACTGAATTGATGAAAAAGCTCTGATGGATATTGGCCTAGGATGCATGAATAGGAAAGGGAAGAACTGGGCTTGAAGATCCTTGCAGCTATCACTGTGTTCAGCAGCAATTTAAAATTGTAAAACTATAGGTAGGCAAAAGCAGGATTTTTCACCACTTAATAACCTGAACTGTTATCTTTTCCTCTTAGCTAGCTGGTGATTTTTTTCCTTCCCTCAATGAAATGACTAAAAAATACTTTTTCCAAACGTTTGAAACAAAAGCCATAGAAACAAAAGGATAAAATCACAAAACCGCCAGGGAGGCTAACATGTTAACACCTGCATTTAGACACTTTTACTACTTTTTTAACTTAGTAGGTAGGATTGTATGCACCAGTGAAGTCCAATTCAAGTTATATTTTGAGGACTACAATGAAGTTAACATGTATTTTTCCCCCAGGTTATGTTTTGCATTTTTCCTCCAGGTAAATTTTCTCAATAGAGTTATAAGGGTAAACTTATTTATCAGGTATTCAGCAATTCTATTCTATTTTGTATTCCTTTCAGCTGTCAGGGGTGGAAAAGGGCAGAAATATTACTAAAATAAATATAATGGGATACATATTACAGACTACCCACTGAATCCAATGTAAGATTTGTCCTGATGACTTATAATGATTCCTAAGATTTAAAACAAGAAGGTTAATTTCAAATCTCAGGTTTTATTTTTATCTTAGTACATCACGGGCAAATATCATTCAGGTCAGAACAGCACTTAAAATTATAAAATATAACTTTTAAAAACTTAAAGTGGATCAATGAGTAATAAAGTATTTGCTTTTTTGTTATTGAGTTGCACCCAAATTAATACTAAAATAATATAATGAAGCTGAAATAACAATACCAGAAACTTTAAAAGCTATTTACTCCAGCACAATGTAGTTGTGGCTTCACTGTGGGTTCTGGGGACAAAACCAAGCTTACGAAACAGACCAGTTCCAAACTGGTAGGATAGGCAGGTGTCTCAAAATCTCTGCCATTCCTCATTCTGCTTTTGCTTCTAAGTGAGAAATGTCAACAGACTTCTTCAGTACCATTTCTTACAGCTTTATTTCAGTATAGATATTGGTTATCCTAAACTACAGATTTATTTTTAGACTTCAGTTAAACTCATTTTTTCTATCTAACCAAACATGTAATGGGAGGTAGGCCTGTATTTAAAGTAAATTACATATGTTGTTTAAGAAAGATTATTAGCTCCTAGGAAAATGGAAGGGTTTTATTCATTCAACAGAAATTAGATGAAGACACCAGAGATCAGATCCAGAGAGATGTTAGGCTTCAAAAATATGAGAGAGGAGAGGAAGAGTGGTGAGGATAAGGGAGAATAAATGGAGTTGAATTAAGCATCTATAACTTTTTATGGATCTAGGCCTTTGGAGTTTAATTTAATACCTACCCCCAAATGAAATTAATCAAACAATTTTAAAATCATAGGTAAATCAACATTTGGGTTGGCGTTTGTTAAGCATTTTAATATTACACACAGATAAACTAGAGGTGATGAGGCTAAATGTTAAACTCCTCCTTTAATCTGGCTCATTTTTACTTTTTTTATTGTTTGATTATAAACACAATTAGCTTTTTATAAGAAACTGTAACTGTGTGCACAGCTATTTTTATATGCCTATTTTTTGTGCCTATTTTTTCTTATGTATGCCTATATTTATATGTGCCTATTTTTTCTGTCATGAAGATAATACTCAGTAACATATTGTCCCTGAGACAGAGTAAAAAGAATAGAAAAATTCTGTGAACAAATACATGGCATCATTCCTGATGCTGTTTAGTTGATTAGGCCACAAAATTGATTTACATTTAAAGTTATATTATATTTCAGCTCTTTAATTCCAGATTCCCAAAAGTGGTTCTTTTGAAAAATCAGTCATCATTGACAAATACTTATGACAAAACAATAAGAAATAGGGCAGGGAATGACTCCAAGAGGCATACATATTGCTGTCTTCTCAAAACACCCAAAGCCACTCTTAAGACCTGCTTCATTGTCTTGGCTCACAGTGAACTCAAAAGCCCAACTCCCCACTGCAGTTTGAAAAGCATCTTCCAGAGGACTAAGACCCATATTTAAAGCCATGATTGTTCATTTAATGCAACTTGTGGAAACAAAATCTTGCCAAGCACTCCCAATCAGGTTTCCATTTGAGCGGGAAGTTACTGGAGGCTCCTGGGGCTTTTATAAAATACAGTGGATTTGGCCAAACAATTTCTTAGGACCAACAAGAGCAGCAGATACATTCAAAGGCATGAATGACAACTCTGTATCTCACTCTCATTTAATTTCTGTAGAATTTAGGCATGTAAATGACATCTGAGGCTTTGAAAAACTCCAACAGCTAATTTTAAAGCACGAGATGGTAGCGTGTTGTAATAAATTAGAAAGCATGTCAGTCTGAATAAAAGATATCTTGGACTACTAATCTTCTGCAAGCTCATCAAAGAAAAATGTCATTGGAAATGCATTCATTAAGCTAGTGCCTATATTTAATTTTGTTAAGGTGTAAAAGCTGAGTTTTCTGATGATTGTTAAAAAAAATAAGAAATGAGACACATATAAGAAATAGAACTACAGGAAAAAAAAAAAAAACAACAAACAAACAAACAAAAAAACAAAAACCAAATCAAAGCAAAAAACCCCACAACATTAGACAGGACACTTCATGTACATAAAGGGGCATATCCTGCAGCGGCTATGTAAGGCATCTGGGCATTTTAAAGAGTTTATACAATAAGCTTTTGCATTTTGGGACACAGAAAAGATTTTCTTCATGATCACAGGCATGCTCACCTCACCTCTTCATCCCCATAAAGCAGGGGTAACTTATGCTAACCATCATAAAGCCATCTGTGAGGGTTAGCATATTACTTCAGAATGCATTCTCTCTGCATAATCTGATGTGTGCTGGGACAATTACAAGACAGTATGATGAATTAGGTCCATCTATCATAACATCTGAAATACATACACTCACAGAAACCTTCAAATGAAGATGAAATGGCATTAGAAATCCTGCTCATTTTGACATTTACAGACCTATACTTCCTTTCTTTAAAAAGGAAGGAAACTGTAAAAGTTGAAGTTCTATGCATAGTGACAATGAAGGCATAAATTAAACTCCAGAGAATAACAAAGCTGAGTGTACAGTCTGGAATACAGCGCTTAATTTGAAGGTGCTGTGCTTAGTTTTAAGGATATTATATGCCAGGAGAATTAGTGTGACATTAAATAGGCATGATTTGATATTCTTTGGTTTCATGGAAAAAAGTGAGGATAAGTGTAGTTGCCTTTGTTCTGCGTTTCCTAGCAGTTGTGGTAAATCAAACTGCTGAGGCCATGTTTTGAAGCCCTGCAAAAAAACCACAACAAAACAAAACACATGTTCTTGAAAAGACATAGCATGTGTATCTTCCCATCTACTCTTGCATTTCTTCAACCTGGAAAAAAATGCAAGTTTTGTATGCACCCTGGGAACACACTTCTTCCTGATGGTGTCCTCTGTGTTGGTTTGAGAGATTTGTAAGTGCTCAAATACTATGTCAATAGGGCTAGAACTCCTAAGGAACACCATGTAATAGTAGCAGCGTAGAAAAATGTTTCACAGGAGTGTAGATACATGCTTGCAACAAATGTAATTGAATGAACCTACAAAAAGAATAACCTGAAGCACGGTTACAGGAAAACAAACTCAGAACTGCCAGACATAGACCACCAAAATTAACTCCAGAAAAAGTTTTCTGAGATCATAAATTCACTATGCAGCAAATGCCAACACTAAATTTTTAACACCATTTCGAAAGGCACTTAGAACAAGACAAAAAGCATTAATTTATTGCTGTTTAAAATCTTTGCTACATCTTGAGTTCTGTGTGAAGTTCTGGTTCTTGCAACTGCAGAAGAATGTAAGGTCATTATGGTGATGAAGCAGCAACTTTATCATAAGACACTAAAAAATCTGGAAGTCTTCAATTTGGAGAGGCAAGTGGGTGATGGAAAAGAAGATAAAGATTTACAAAATAAGTGTATAGAGTGAATGAAGAACTAATATTCACCATGCCACAATACAGGAACAGGAGGACACCCATTGAAACTAATAGTAAAAAAAATTAAAATTGATAAGAAGAATGTTAAAAAAAAAAAATAAAAAAATAAAAAAAATAAAAGGATGTAATGTTATGAAGGTAATGAAAATCTGGAATTTATCATCAGAGGAAGCTGTGGGTATAAACACTGTAACAGAAGGGTCACAAATGGTTAGACAAAAGTCCTGAACAGGTCCATAAGCAGATACCTCTAAGTACCCTAGTATCATAATCCTGGATGGCTGGAGTATAAGGGGAATGTAGTGAAGAAAGCATCAGCACTGATATATGTACTCCAAATACCTCCTAGTGCCTGTCTGAAACACAGCACTAAGCTTGATGGACCATAAGTTTGACTCAGTAGGATATTTCTCATTTCATTATAGTTTCATTTATGGAATTTCTGTGTAACAATATAGCACTACTTATATGCAGACATAGCACAAATATTGCAGGCTACATTAGGAATATTGCCCACCTGGTTAATCCCTGCATACTTATAGTGAGGTATCATTGTGCTTAACAGGAACTTACTGATTAGGAATAGATCTGAGGTTTGGGGAATGCATGTAGAAAAGCTACACAACAGATCTAGAGGAGATAGGAGGAGGCACACAGCACACTCTGCAGTGAGACCATGTTTGACAGGCTATGAGCTGCCAGCATCCTAGCTCCATCAGATAGTGATCACTCTCTGAACAAAATCAGCAGGCTGCAGATCAAAAGAACTGTAAATGGTTTAGACCACTTCTGAAGAATGGAAGGAAGGTCAATTACCAGAATTGCTGCCAGGCTAATAGGCAGTGTCTGTGGAAGGAGCTTAGGGATATTTCAGCCTTCTTGGCAAGATGTTAAGACCCAGGAAAAAGTGCAAGTATACACACATTTTAGGTTTACTGGTTTTGTGATAAACTAATATCTCCAAAAAAAGTGTAGGTAATAATTATATGGCTTTCAAATGAAAACTTGATCCCTATATGAGTCATTGCCCCAGGTGGACAATGAGTGCCAGGACTTAAGTGGCCAGGTGTGCTTCTCAGTTGTCACTGCTGACAGACAGGCTTTGAATATAAGGACTGATGTATGCTACTATGTAATTAACTTCTTTTAGCTTTTAGTAGCTTCTTCTCCTGAGGACTACAGACAATATAGGTAAGACACAGTTAAGAAAAAGGGAGACACTCATTTTATACATGGAGAAGACAAACATGGGATAATAAAAGACTTCCTAAAATAGCATAGATGTCTCAGTCAGAAGTAGGGACTGGACCATTATTTGAACACTCACGTCCAGGATCTTTTCCTGTTAACAGTAACGCTGGCTATGTTAGGCTGGCACATGCACAGCTGGACAAATTAATAATTGTGTTAGAATGACTCTATATAATCAATCAGCTGCAAGTGAGCATCTGGCATAATAATCTTGCTTTCCTTTCCTTCTGCTCCTTTTCTTGTTTCAATAGCTGGTGATTTTTTTCATTTCATTTCATTTTTAGCTTCATCACTCAATCTTCAAGGATTAGCTGATACAGAAAACTGTAACAGGAGCTTGTTAGCACTATGATGGAATATCTTTTCACACAAAAATCTTTTAATAAGCTAGCTTCTATCCATGTCTTCCTCAGCTGTCACACGTATGCAGCCCTATTACGTTACTGCAACAACTGAACAAAAGAGTGAAAGAAAAACATCACTGATGTTTATTCATAGTTTTCATGAAATTTGTTTCAATAATATTTGCACCTCTTCTTATTTTTGTGTTACAGAATGAGTTTTGCCAGACGTACTGGCAGCAGTGAATGGGGGGTGGGAATAAATAAAAGACAGTGACTGGTAGGAAAAAAAGATTTCTTCAAAGTAAGACAATTAAATATATCCTACCAGGCAGGTGGATAGGTAACCTGGAAACTCAAATACCTTGAAACTCAATACCTAATCTTCTCTCAACAATTGTCTCACTCATCCCTGTGGCAATTTTCCTACCCACATAACTTGCCTTCTTTTTTTTTTTTTTTTTTTTTTTTTTTTTTTTTTTTTGTGGGGGGTGGGTGGGTGGGTTATGTTTTATTTATATATATAGACGAATATTCACATTTAGTTTATTTATTTTAAAAAGGAAATGGATGCAGGAGGAATTGTTGGGGAGGAGAAATCCCGTGATTCTACACTCACTGACTATCCACATCACAGTTACAATGAGACAATGGAGGCAAAAAAAAGAGTCAGAAAACACAAAAATCTCCCACTTACATGACCAATTACAATGCAGTCTTTATTTAAAGCATTTCTGTCAATCATAAGCTTGAAAGAAAAAAAAAATTAAATTCACCCATCAAACTGAAAATGGGCCGATGTAGGCAGCTACGATTTGCTCATGGATATTTCATGATCTCAGAAAGATGCCAAACTCATCAGATAAATTGTTTGCTTTGAATTATTCAGTTGGGTCTAAATTGCTACTCTTTCAGCAAATACAATAGAAACCTGTGACTCCTTGTCATCAGATTTGCTCTTCAGGAGCTGCATCACATTCACTCTTCTTAGCAAAAAGGGCTTTGTGTAACAGTTAGCAGTGTAACAGTAGAAAATGATTTTATTTAACCTTTCCCTCCTGATTTTAAATTTCCTTCCTCCATATTCATATTATAACTTTACCTTTCACACCCAAACCCTGATTCAGCAGAAAATTTCAACTTCCTTGCCTGCAGTTAAGCAAGGCTGAAGAAAATTCTTAAAATAACAGAAGGAAGAACACACTGTGAAGGACACGCTGATTTCCCCTTCTAAACTGGCACTTTGACAGGCTTTCTAGCTGGTCTGAACTTTACATTCCAAAGGCAAATATTTTTGTCAGTTAATCCAAGCACAGCCGATGGCTGACAAAGGCCCCCTTATCGCAGCCCTTTAAGCTGTGGTAACTTGTCAGCCCACTAGAGTGCATCCCTTTCCCTTTGCATATAAATATTTGGGATTGCATAAAGACATGGTTGCACAAATGGCCTTCAAAGAAATACTGTAGCCAAGCAGAACAAAATACTGGATTAAAAAAAAATCAAAAAACAAACCAAAAAAACAAACACCTTACTGCTGGAAAGAGAAACCATTAAAAAAAAATAAATGAAATGCCTTAATACATTCACTCAAAAAATTAGGGTCAGAATTTGAACCTTATTCTCTGCTTGACCATTCCAGAAGCAAATGGTTTATTGTTTTCTGTTTAAGAAGTCTGAATTGCTCTCCTGCCTGTTATATATGAATACACCCACATAAGGAAGTTTTTTTTCGCCCCCCAGATTGCTCTATTACAATGAATAATGAGCTTATATTTCACTGCTATATCCTTGCCAATCTCCTTCAGCATTTTGAAAAGGGATTACTTAAGTTGCAGAGTGTTTAGAATGATACTTACACTTTTATTTTGTCCTGCTTCAGTCCTTTGTCTTGAGATGGTTGATTCAGACATAAAGGTGATACCATAAGCCACTGTACAGCTGATGAACTACAAATCTGCACATCTAACAGTGATTAATAGAGATAGGTATTTTACCCAGTGATTTTACAAGAGCTGTTGGTGAAGAAAGGAGGGGGAAAAATTGAGATCTGAGACACTATAGTGAATAATAAATTATTTTGACAAATATTGCAATATATATATTATGTGTCGATGATCTGCATAAGATAAATGGTGGGCCAGCGATAGAGAATGCCATTTGCAATGGTGAAAAACAGGAGAGTCCTTTCTTAGCAGGTACCAAGAGCACAGTGTGCCTTTGGCTGAACGTACAGAAAGTTCCTGAAAGCATTGTTCTTTTGGACTGTTTCCCCAGATAAGTATCTTATTTTTCCCAGCCTCCTGCCTCCTGTCTCCTGTCAGGGAGAAAGCTGAAAGAATAACATCACTTTAGGGAGCAGGAGTGCTCTTACAAAAAAATGGAAAAGTTTAAGTCTCTGAAAACATCAAAATGTAACTGGGATCATATCTTGCATGTGGAATCATTTAATCTCAACTTGCATTAAAGACTACCATTGATATATGTGCTTTCAGTTCTGGTCATCTAGTGTGAGACTGTAGCTATTGGAATCAATGGGAAAGTCCTTACTGGGTACAGTGGGGAAGAAATCTCTGGAGGGACTGCTGTGGCATGGACTTCCTCAGTTCAGCACTGGTCCTGCAAGACCTTGTCATCTCTGGTGTGAGCCCTCTGTGGTAGCTGGTTCTCTGACAAACATAAATAACATGAAAGAGCTTCACTGAATCACTCTATAGTTTCAGATTCAACAAATTCTGCAGCTAAATTACTGATTGAGTGCAAAGGAACATTTCTTACCTAAGTAAAAAGGATTACTGTTTAGAAAAAAATATGAAGTATATCATGTAATAAGCAAATCTGCAAGCATGTAAGTTTCTCTTTTGTTTCTTTCTCTTTATTTTGATAAATTCAGCTCAAGATAGAACAAAATGTCATGGATCACTTCAAATTTAAGGAAAAAAATCCTTAGGGTGGTTTTCCAATGGCTGAAGAAGAAGTTCAAATGAGTGACTTCCACAAGATGTCGGAGAGAGTCTTGGAATAGTTAAATTATTACCTGCACAGAGAAAAATGCAACAGTTACTGCCTCTAACATGTCTTCTTACATATATCCAGTAAAATATATAGAGTAAAAAAAGGAGAGTTATCACTACCCCAGAGCATCAAAGTGTTCCTTCAAAAAGTTACCAAATAACATTTCAGCAAAGCACATAATGGTAACTTAGAGAAGCTACCATGAAATTAGATAAACTTTCAAATCCATTTATCAAAGTAGTTATACTTCTCATTTCAAGGCAAGTAGCAGATAATGAATATAGGCTAAAGGAAGCTGGTTGGTATATAAAATATAGTATCAAATGAAAAATTTATTCACAAAATAGCATTATATATTTTAAAGCCTCTTCACAGTTCTTATTTATAAATTGAGCTTTGTTTCCTGCATTGAACTTTAACAGCTATCTTGTCACATAGTTATATCTCTTGGGGCAAAATTATCCAGATTTCAAAAATCTATAGACACTAGAGATGGTACCCACCACAGTCCAGAAGCAAGATGTGAACCCTTTCAGATCCTGAGGATATCTAAAATGAGATCCCAGTTTAGAAGCACAAATGATTTTGTAAGTAAATTCATGCTAGAAAATAGATTCAGTAAATCCCTTCAGCCTTTCTGCTACTGAGCGCATGAAAACTTCTCAAGTTTCTTCTTCTGAGGTACTAGAGAGAGAGAGAGAGAGATGCCTTTTCCCACCACCTGAGAGGCATTTCTGGTGCTCCAGATCATACACCTGGGGAAGGGCTCAGCTCTGGGCCACTGTTGCAGACTGTGCTCTTTGAAGGGATAATGTCACATGTCAGATCCAACCAGTAACCAGCTCCTTGGTAGCAAGATGGTGCCTCCCTTTCTTCTTCATCCATGACCTCAGGCCATGAACTCAAAGGCCTCTCCCTCACAGCTGCCCATCGCAGGGGAATTTGGTTTGTAAGACAAAACTTGCAAGGGAGACACAAACACTTACTGTGGGAAGGAGTGAAGGATGAGCCCAGTGAAAAAACTCATGTGGAGAGGGCAAGATCTGACAGATATGTTGATCATAACTGCTTCTGGAACAAAAGAAACAGTGGTTTCAATATCCCTCCACCCCCACACTGCATGTCACTCCTTTGTACTCTGCAAGAGACAGCATAAGGTGTTATTTTCATCTATCAACATATTTTAGTGAGTCTTGTGCCTTCATCTACAACTGTTCTTTTTTTTTTGAAGCTGACATCAAATAAGTATTTTTCTAGAGACAAGATGTCTGTCTTTAAAAAAAAAAAAATAAAAAAAATCACACATTATTGCAGATTTAATAATGTACCTTGTCACTGTTGGCCATTTGATCTCCTTCCATGCTTATAGTAAGAACTGAAATGTTACCCTGAAATTGTGGAAACTGAAGGATAGATGTTGCATCCCTTAAGAGCTTGAGGATGTTAGACTATTGAATTCACACACAGCTTACTTGGTAATCTAGCACTATTTTAAAAGATTTTTTTAAAATGTCAGATGTTCCTTTTTAACTTAATTTTTCAGGACTCCTTGGGCAGGAGTATACTACAGAGAAAATTTTAAATTAATTCAAAAGTTTACACCTAAAGTTTTGTTAGAGTTTATTTATACTGCATGGGATGAAATCTTAGCTTCTGATCTGAAAATAACAAATGATAAAACTGTGTACAAAACACTGCCTGAAAATCCTGTAGCTTGTCAGATCTAAAAAGCTAAAGCAAATGCATCATTTTTACAGATCGTGGCATTGCCTCCTGAATTTGAAAGGCTCAGTCAATTCTCAGTGAGGAAAATATGATTTAGACATCATTTATGTAGAAAAATACTAATGAAGCAAAGGCTGACAAGTGGAAAAAAAAGTACATTTATATATGAAATGAATGAAAAATTGCTTACTGGAATACCAGGAGAAAAACAGGGATAGAAATGAGAATCCTTTGACTTAAGTGCTTGTGCTAGCAAAACTCTGGAAAAAGCTGGTAACTTGTCTTTGGTCCCTGCAGAGGTATGAAAGTTAGAAAAGAAGATATTGCCATTTGTTGTTGGGTTACTGAGGTTCACACCAGACCCTGCACCTTCCCTTCTTTCCCTCACCTCCCTACCCCAGAGCCAAACAGTTTCCAGTTCAACTCATTCTAGTAACATCTCATTAAAAAAGGTATAAAGTCACTAGGCCGCTCCCCAAAAGTATCTCCAAGCATTATCCACTGCCTCCATCCACTCTGACAGGAAGGCAATGCTGACTCTTCCTGTTTAAAGATGTCACAGGTGGTTTACTAGAAGGATACCAGCACACACCTGCCATCTGCTTTCTATTATGGGCTCACATCTATAAATTAACTTCTCCTGTTTCCCCTCAACTGGAAGAGTTCTATTACAGACAGGAGTAGAGAACATATGACTCTGAAATAAAGTGTCTTCTGATTTTTTTAGATACATGGGTAATAGGCAGGGAAAAAAAAAAAGTTTTACTTGAACTTCACTAGCAAAATAAGGAATTATTCTAAGACATCAGTGCAGATTAAAGCCAGTTCTCAGACTCCTGAATCTGCAGTATCATCAAACCCAACTGTTTGGATACCTATCTCTGCTAGCAAGGCTAAAGCTGAGTTCAACTTTTTCCTGTATCTAATTATTTTTCTCAGAGGAGCTGCGAATGGTGATTTTAATTAAGGCTGCCAGCCCATCATCCTGGTTCCTCTAATTTTTGCTAAATTTTAACCACTGCTCAATAATGGTAAAGTAGACAATAATCAGTCTGGTGCATCTTAACTTAGAAGTATTTGTAATTTTAATCTACCTTCGTTAATGATAGTGAGCAGGTAAATCCTACCTCCTTTCATGCATGGTAAAGCATAGGTGCTGTATGCTTAAATTACATAATTCTCTGATTCAGAAAATCTTGACAGAATATGTTCAAAGTTACTAGCACAAGGCTATAAAAGTAGATAATATCAAAACTGGCAGTAGATTTCAGTATTTTCTTGCCTCCAATCTCATTATTAATCCACTAGTATAGTTTATTAAATATAGCTTTAGTTCAGATTCTATTCTCTTGATATTCTATAATACTGACTTGTAATACTACTTACCACTCTTATTTTTATGTCAGATTATTACCGAGTAAAATTCCCTTAACCATTAGCAAATGGAACAGTTACTCACTGATAGTAGTGTGAAATATTATACAGGACTTTCAGCTCTTCTTCAAAACTGCAGTTTACTTCTAAAATACAGGAAGGCTTCTTCTACCAATTTTGATACCTGTTAACAGCAGGCTAAAAGAAATCCGTAATGTCAATATTCTGAAGCAGAACTGCTTACATTAAAATCATTACCAAGAGAAACTGGGCTATGTACCGACAGTAAATGTTCTAAAGCAACATTCATTCTTCTAGAAGAAAAGCTATATATAGTGGATCATTTTTTGAGAAGCAGCTGCACATTGAAAAGCAAGGTGGCTTTTCTATTAGCATAGCAAATGTAGCCAAAAAGATTCTGGATGGAAAACTGCAGCAGCACCTGGGAATTTGTTGGTACTGATCTGCTGACTCAAGTCACTGGAACAGCATTCTGAATACATGTCCAATCATTTCTCAGGTAGCTGCTGGTAATTTCCATGTCTGTTCTGCTGATTATGAATTATTTATGCTTCACTTATTGTTTGTTATAGCAATTGTTAAGTAAAGAGTTATAAAATGTTTGAACGTGCAGAATAGGAGCATGACTAATGCTCAAACAAAAAACAGGTTTTGGGACAGCAGACTGACTTTGTGCCCAGTGAAATACAATTATAGAATACAGAAATCTACATGTAAGTTCAGCATGCATAAATATATACAAGCACATACATACCTGTGTAATCTGCATGTACCTGCATGCATATAGCCACAATTAATAACTACTTAAAAAGAGGGAAGATATATAACTACAATGAAATCTTCATTTGATTTTGAAAACAATAGAGATAACCTTCGAGCACATAAGCCCTGATACATAATAAAAAATGCACCGAGAGTACACGAAGCTTTAAAGAGATCCAGAAGATGTCATTGCTGCTTTATAACATCAGGTCAGGATAGAATCTCTTTTGTCTCCTACTTCTTTACCACAAATCCACCGAAATTCCTGAAAAAACCTACCCACAGATGTCAAAAGACTTTTTGAAGATGGCTAGGGATTATTTTAGCTCACATATGTGTAGAAGATATGCCTAAACTCATGCAATGAGTTTAAAGGATTTTACCACGTGCGAGTAATCATGCCACTCTTCATGCAACATGCAACCAATTTTCACCTGATATTGAAATCCGATTTTCTTTCTTTTTGTGTTGCACCCTTTTAAACATGAGGTAAATTTGTGCTCACCCCTCTCCTGACTGCCAAGCTTTAAGTGAACATAGTTACTCCATAGGCAGGAGGAGACTCAATTCACAAAAGTAACCACTAGAGGTCAGGCAGGACGCAATTCATGGCCACAGAGAGGAGGGAGATGATCCTCAAAAGTAGCTTCAGCAAGAGAAACGAGTGACCAGGCTGATGCTTCATAAAGAAGGATGATATATTCGCTGGTTTTCATGTCAGAAAGAAAAACCGTGGTCTTGAAAATGGATATATTGGTGGTAGAATACATGCACTGGTGTGAAGGTAATGGTGAGGAAATAGTTCTATTAGACAGAAAACAGGTGTGGGGTTAAATTTGTATATTGTATATAAATAAAATTGGTTATAGTAAGCATCCTACTCATCTCATTCAGCAAGTCTTCAAATCTACCCGAATTTTACTTGTTGACAGGATTTTCAGCTACCACTAGAAGCATTTTTTCCAGTTATAAGTTACTGAAATATTCAAAATAGTTCAGTAGCTCCTTTCCAGCCATCCAGTAGTCACTTTTAGTAAGCTCCTCAGTGATATCTATTCCTTCTGTTGGTGCACAGATGATCACTTTTTGTCACAAAGCCAGTAGCATCACTCAGTGGGAGAGCCAATTTGCAGCTGCCAGTGCCACCTTTGCCTCACAGACCTTTCCTGTTCACAAAAGTGCTACTTCTGATCAAAATGTACCTCCCTTCCAATATGTATTTTCATATTCCCTTTCAGCCTACAGGGCTATGAGTTCAATGGTTAGTAAGCATTGACATTAAGGTGGGCTCAGTAATAATAAATAAATAAATAGTTAAATAGTGGCTTTGGTTAGTTAACTCACTTGAAAAGAGCAATGTAACATTCATTATGTTTCACATCTACCTGTATCTCCTACATTCCTAATTCCATACAGATGGAATATATCTAGACTTGAGATACCTGTCTCATGGCTCTGGCAAAAGTTATACCTTCACCAAGAAAAGTTTTATTCAGGTTACTCCAAAACCTGTATAGGTACTTGCCATCTACTGGATTGTGGGATAGTTAAATAGATAAGTCTTCAGTGGTATTAGGCAAAGACATAGAGTAAATTTAGACCTGCTAACAATAATATGGGAAATAAAAAAGGGAAGGTGTGTTATATGTTAAGAGTTACTAGTTAAGAGACAATCTGTTAATCTTTCACTACTTGATGATTTTTTAATAAACCTTTCCTGCTACAACAGCCAATGTCGTAAGTCCTATACCTGTTCTGTAGCTGCTTCAGTGGCAGAACTGACCTCACAAAAAATGAGGCATACCAGGCACTGGGAAACCTTCTGTTCTGGATTTGTATGTAAACAGATAAACAAAAATTAAATTCTAATTGCTTTGTGTCATGGTGCAAACTTTTTTCAGCAAATGCCATTCATACTTACTTGCTTATTTGTGTAAGAATGGTTTAGGCCTGATCACAATTAATAGGGGCTATAAAAATAAACTGAAAGGTGATATAAAAATCTGTTCTGTGTCCTGTGTCCCTATACATTTTATATATGTGACATCGGTGTTCTATTAAGTCTACATCATATGCATAGGCAAATACCCACATATTTTTTAGAAGACCACTCATCAGTTTCCATGGAGAAGAACAAAGAATTATAAAAACAGAAAAAATCATGGTTTATATCTTGATTTTATTAGCATTATCACTGCAAAATCCTGAATGTCCCAACACAGAGCAGCAAGAAACTGGTGAGGAATACGTGGTGGAGAGAGAAATACATGCCACAGCTCTATGGATAGGACAGTACAAGCTTTATTATTAGCATGAACACCACATAAGCTGCAATTGTATTTTGAATAGGAATTGTGATAAAACACTCCCAGCACTCACTATGATGCTATTAGTGATTTTGCAAGTTCATAAAGATGACAGCAGAAACAGAGGATGGGTATGGAATGACACAGAGTATGTGATCAGTATGTCGATTTATCCAGATAGGCTGTATTGACACTCTGCTTCTACCTTCCATCCCATTTGGCAGAAACAGTATATGTATTTTCACAAGAACAGTGACAGAGATCCTGAGCATATTGATTGAATGCTGCAAAGCAGGGATAACAAGTGGCTATGAAAATTCATGGTGGGTGAGCACAGTGCTTTATGAATAGCTATAGCTGCAGAAAGATTCTGGGCAAAGGATTCTCCCCTTTCTGGATAACTTGATACTTTATAATCTCACAAATCTGTAGGAAATTAAACAAAGGTGTCTTGATAGGACAAGGAGTAATGGTTTTAAAGTGGATGAGGGTAGATTTAGGTTAGTCATTAGGAAGAAATTCTTCACTCTGAGGGTGATGAGACACTAGAACAGGTTTCGCAGGGACGTTGTGTATGTCCCATCCCTGAAGTGTTCAGGGTGAGATTGGGTGGGGCTTTGTACAACCTGCTCTAGTGGGAGGTGTCCTTACCCATGGCAGGGGGGTTGGATCTTTAAGGTCCCTTCCAAGCCAAATCATTCTGTGATTCTATGATTAGCACATGCACAGTTAAAAATACAAATAAACCATGACAGAATCAGGAGGGGCTGCAGTATACCATTCTTTCCATTACTGAGGGTAATGCAGACACATAGGGAAGCACTGGATAGCATAGAGCAGAGGCACCTGAGCTGCTCCCACTGCTCCAGTGAAATATCCCCTAGGATGAGAAAAAGCAATGCTGGTGTTTATGTCTTTAGTGCCTATGGGTAATGTAAGAGTTAGGGTCTGTTAACACTAAGGGTGGCTGTATGCTATGTCCCTGTACCTACTGTTACAAACATTAGCAGTGTTTCTAAAGCATGACATACACAGGACATAACTAATTTGACAGAATACAGTGAGCATCACTTAGCTTCCCTGTTCAGACTATTGTAAGGCTCCTGCAGTATTCCCACACAGTATATTGGAATAATGCACGTTAAGAGGTTGACAGGCCCTTGAATAACTGCACTATTAAGGTGAAATATATAATTTTAAGCTGTTTAAAGTTAGGATGAAATTTATTCCTCCCATCCCCTGGGAAGACCATGAACAATATAGCAGAAAAATACCTTAGGGGGATGGGAGGGTCTAGCATTGCAACACAACATCGCTCCAGACTGTACTGGAGTTGCTCACCAAACTGAGAGCAAAATGTTTCATAATCCATACAATCCATGTAACAAAAAGAGATATACACCCACTGATGGGAGCTATCTGCTTTTGCAAAAGAAGGAGAACCTAGCTCAAACTCTTACATAAATAGATTATGGTAAGAGCATTACCACAGTTCTGCCTGTTAATACTAAGAGATAATCTCTGTAGTAAATAGCAAATGGACAAGTAAAAAAAAAAAAAAAAAAGTGAAGAAAGAAATAATTCAGAAAGGAAAATTACTAAGCTAAAAAAAGAGAAAAAGTTTTTTAAACTAATAAGAAAGTTGCTGGTTAAAACTGAACATCAAATTACATTGGTATCTGTAAAACACCGAAAAGGGATCCCAAGCACAGTATTTTTAGTCAATATATCCTGTCCGTAGTCTTACAAAGAAACACACAACTGGAAACATAACTGCAATATAAATTATATTAAAATACAGATAATTATAATGAAAGAAGGAAATTTTTATTAATGTAGATATACAAACTTTTTCAGTGCAGTATCAGGAACAAGTATCTGCAGTGAGGCTAAAGCCTTTCTTAAACCAATTTCCAAACATATTTTTATTACATAAATAGTCTGCAAAAGCAGTATATGTTCCATTTCTGGGATGAAATCCACCTTTCAACAAAGTATACTAATTTTTTTTAAGTTTTTTTTTTCTTAATTCCACTCCAAGCTGAGTAGTAATAAACATAATTGCTTCCTCATGCTTACCTATCCTGCATCTTGGCATAGGGTTGTAAGGAACAATTTCATCGACCATATATTCATAATACTTTTTTCATTGATACAGAATCCTTCATCTGAGATTCTTAATGCTCTTCACATTTACAGAAAAGTTTGAGATTATGGATGTGAAAATCAAGACATAGCAAATGATGGTTTGGACAACAGTGTCTCCCTGTGGCTCCATGACTGTTACTGTTATGGCTTGCTGTTTGTTAAACATCACAAGTGAAACTATCAAACCCAAGAAACAAAAGGAAGTTATTGTCCTTGCCCTTTGATTCATAATCAGTTTATTAAATTATGCATTACAATGTACAAAATATTAATCAAGACATTAGAGTGTTTAAATCAGCACCAATATATATAACGGGATGAGTTTTGCTTTATTCTACTGAGCATCTTCTGACGCTCACAGGGCAACTAGTGAACCAGCAAACAATCTGCATAAACCCTGGACCCTTCTGCTCTGAAATGTTACATCTCAGAGTGGAAGCAAAGGCCCAGATCTTATTATGGTATTAAATGGAAGATTAACCTGCATGTTTTATCAGTGTTTTCAATTGCTCGATCAATAAATTCTCTGTATAAAAACTGTATGATAATCCAGACATTCTGAATTTGAAAACTGTGGGTCTGATGTAAAAAGATTTATTCCATTGTTTGCAGTTGCAAGCTATGTACTTCCTAGAACAATTATAGTTCACATTAAACACACAGACTATATACAACCTAAAATCTGTGTAGCATACTCAGGCAGTTACATTTGCTTCTATTGCTCACAGCTAGATCCATAAATACTGTTCTATAAAACAGTCAAAGGGCAGAAATACAGCATATTTCATATTTTTTACACTGTGTTTAATTTTTTTTACAGTGTATTTCATCTGGTTTTATGTGGGTGCTATAAATGCCTATGTTTAAGCTTCATTTTGTTCACTTTGTTAATTTTGCTGAATTAAAATTGTTCATTTTTTGATTTGGTTTGAAAGTGAAGGGGTTTAGATAGTGCTTAAAGCACTAAAAAAATGATGAGATTGTTCCAAAATGAACAAGATTTGGAAGCAAGAAGTCAGTGTCTCTCCTGGTAGCGAAATCTTGTAACCATGCAAAAAGGGTGTTCCAGGAAATTCTCAGATTAATAAGGGCAAGAAAACCCTAATACATGCTCAAGTACACAGTCTGTGAGTGGAAAATTGCAGATCTGACGAGCAAAAGATCCAGAGGCAGCTTCTCTGCCCTGTAGAAACTCAAAGGGCTCAGCAACATCTTCAAAGTTTCTTTTCAGACAGAGCTGTATCCTCCTAGAAGCAGACATATAATATTCTGCTAATAAAAAAATCCCAAAACTCACAAAAACCCAGAACAAAAATCTGAAAGACTGCACACAACTGTCTGCTATCTCAAGGCACTGATCTGGATGGAAATGCAAATGAAAGCAATGGAAGATTTAAGCATAAAATGCTTTATTCCTGCTTATATTGAAACTTTTAAACCTTTTTTGTTCTACTTCTGGAATCATCCAACCTCTCCAGTTGTTTGTTCACCCACACCAACTTACACTACTTTCCAAGCTGTAACTTTCACATAGATGCCTCCTCTGAATTAGGACAAAAAATGCATGAAAAGATGCAATTTTTTTTTTCCTCAGTGGGTGTGCTTTATTTAAAAAAGGCAAAATTTTGCTACCCAAAATTCTTCTCAATAAAGCCAAGCAACTTCTCTGTTTTAACTTTACCCAAAATCCTAGATTTTCACCTACAATATCAGAATTTAGAATTAACTTCATGCAGATGAGCAAGTTCAATCATAGTTTATTTTAATTTAACTAGACAATCCCCTTGGTATTGCTTTTAGTAGGTAAGTTGTTTATTGCTTTAACGAGTACTGTAAAACAATGTTGCTTATGTTTCCTCTTTGTAAATAAAAGTGCCTAAGGCACCCAATGATTTGCTTACTAGCAAAGATTTCACCTTTGTCAGCACTGCAAAGCCCATGCTGTTGTGAAAAGGCAAACTGCAACCTATTCAAACTCTTGCACTATCAGCAAAGCTTTGAGCTAAGTTCTCCCGATTGTGATGCTCAGCTATACTGAACAGTCCCTTGCTTTGGAACAGAGACTGTGTTATCACTCATGCCAGCATGAGCTCTCTGGTGTTTAATCCTTGATCAAAACAGTTTGCTTGCAGAGAAATTCAGCCTATAACCTGTAATATGTGATTGATCCTTTCTAGTCATTACTTGTGAGGCTGCAGATGGGAGTACTGCTTCTCGTGGCAGTAAAAAAGATACTGACATACTTGAGTGAGTCCATCAGAAGATGACCAAGATGATAAGCTTACTTAAGCACATGACATATGACAAAAAGCTGAAAGAAATTGGTTTGTCTGACCCTGAGATGACAAGGTTAAAGTGGGGGGAGGGGACTCTTTCTGCTGTCTTCAACTAACTACAGTCATAGAGAGCAAAGACAGAGCCAAACTCTTCTTGAAGATATAGATATATGATAAAAAGTAGGAAACACACAGCTGCAACAGATAATTTTTTATTAGATATAAGGATTTTTTTCTTTGTTTGTTTTGTGAAAGCAGATAGATACTGGAATTACTGGCCAGGAAAAGCTGTGGGTTTGTCACATTTTGAGATATTCAGAACTTGACTGGAAAAAGCTGTGAGCAACCTCATTGAAGTTAGCCCTGATAGAAATAGGGATTGGATCACATGATTGTAGAGGTTCCTTCTAACCTAAATTATTTTGTGTTTCTTTCATTTTATTAATTTAGAGAAATAAATGAGATTATAAGGAGATAATGTCTTGAACTTCCATTTCCTATTAATTGCTCCTGAAATGAGAAGTAAGGTTATAAAGGTAAGGTATCTTCTCTTGAGTGAATTCACAAAGATTTCAGTTCATTTTTGTCATGGACACAGCAATAATGACTTATATTCTTTAAATAAAAGGTACAGTACTTAAATGTGAAATAAACAAAGAAAACTACGTAAGTCTACTGACATATTCAAATTACAATGAAAGAGAAAGCCTACAGGCAAAAGGAGATTTGTACTCTGTGTTAATAAATAAGCCCAGGCTGGTTATTTATGCGTCAAGCCTCCAAACCACTATCCACCTTCTGATCTTGCTGGGAGCATCTGTCAACACTGATACACGCCTTCCTTCAGTTTTAAAAGCCATTCCCTTGCTTACCAATTGCTAAACTGACTTCTCAATCATGTATACTAAATAGTGTCTTAGGAAAAAGCAGTCCAGTGCCTTTAGAAGATGCATTTCCACAGCAGGCTGCCCTTGCCCACTACTGAAGACTGGCAGCCAAGTTATTGTATCATTTTTTAAGGTCCAGCCTAATTAAGAGTCATGAAAAAGTCCCCAAAAATGGAGCCATATCTGTTATTTCAAGTACCACAACAAATAAAGTCTGCAGTTGATGGGTTTCCCTGACTGCAATCCTGCTTGACCTCAGGATTGAAAAAGTAACTCTTATTTCATTTTCCTTTCCTTCTTCCTTCAGACACTTCATATCACAGATGGTCAAACCAAAGCCTGGTTCTATCTATATATATATAATGGCTTTTCTAATATTTACAGATTTGCTAAAGGTTAGGAAGAAATTCACTTGCAGTCATCCCAGCAAATACTAAACTATCTCACAAGGAATTAACACTGAAGATTCACACTAAAGAAAGTGTGAAGAAAGATGATGCTTATCTTTAACATTCTATATGATAAGGTTTGAGATGCATGGACCAAAACCAAAACTATTTTGGCTAAGATTAATTAAAACTGTTGCTGCATTTAAAAAGTGGAAGGTATTAGCATTTCTTCTCTGGTAATCTCTACAGCAGGAAAACTGCAACAAATAGTATGAGCAACTAATAAATGGAAAACAAATAAACCATACATTTTTCACCTGTCATTTTCACAGGTCATTCCAAAATCTCTTGTGTCAATTCCAAAACTTTTTCTGTCTGTTAATTTTATTATCTCCTACACAGAATGCATTCTATATTATGACGTTATTTTATTAGTGCTTGGTTATTATTGCTGAACTAACAGATGTGCTGGAAATGTCTGGCATCACACAAAGGGAATATACTAAACATGAGATCAGACATGGACTTTTAAATAAAAACTGGAGTGTAACAGTATGTACACAAGTCTCTTTCTTGGGTTTTAGGCTGTTCTTTTTATTATAATTTTAATATGGATAGTTAATTTTATAAGACTGTTTTGTATTCTAGACTGTATACTGCAATTATACAAGTATATTTATTTATCCAAGTATATGCATTCTATAGTAGTGATATATAAATGAAAAAAATTAATTACGATTTCTTTGTTGAAACAGAAACACAAAACAACACATGCAAAAGCATATGGGTATATATGTGAAGACATATGGAAAAAATAGGGGTTTATATTATGAGAGATTCACTTACAGAACAGGAGACTATAAAACTAAGCACTGAATAAACTGTATTTATGCAGGTAGTATAAGCATTTACAAACCAGTGCAAGGACACTTGACAATTTATCTTTCACGGTTTTGTTTTCTTTATCTTTATTGACATTGGTAAAAGGAGCAAGAAAAAAATCATGTATTCCAAAATTTCAGTTTATGTGAAATCAGTAATTAACCCAAGTTGCAGGGGTATAGATTTTTGTTTCCTTGCAAGTAGCTACCTAGGTATTTCAGTTTAATACCATGTAATGCCTAAAAAGAATGTGTGAAATCTCATATATTTAGCATTTCTGTGGTCCAGAAATAATAAAAAACCCCTGAAACTCAAAAGAATCACGTGTTTTATGTCACCTCCCCCTTAAAAATCTTTGGTCGTATGGTGGAGTGCCCTCTCCTCATTAAAACATTGCTGACCTGAGACAGTATATGTACATTTTCATACTGTTGCCAGACTGGGTGCAGTCACAGCAGAGCAGCTCTAGTTGCAAGGGTGTTCAGGATGATGCTTGCCAGAAGGTGTCAGGAAGAGTGGCAGCTTACTGAGAGTCATGACTCACACAACAGGCTGCATGTTCCATAGGCAAAACATGCGGTTTGAAAAACCAGACGTAACCACCAAGGGCCAACACATTAATTAATTACCTTATACACCCTTTTATGTCTCCTCTGATGTTTTGAAAGCGTTATGTTAATTATTCACAGCATGTTCGACGCCTCGGGTTTTGTAGAACAGCTATTTAGATACTTAGTTGCTCAATGACAACAGATACTTAAACACGCAGCTCCCCGGCCGGTGCGGAGGCAGAAACCAGCGGCCCACACGCCCCTCGCTCCCCCTAGAGCCGGACGGAATCCCGCGTCCCCGGTACGCCGCATCGTCCTGGGCAGAGACGCAACACCTCATGCACCTTTTCCGTAAGGTCCCGGACAGAGGATGAGGCAAACGCAGGGTTTCCCATCGCCTCAGGAGAGTCACCAGGCTCACCTTCCAGCCCGCAGCAGGGCCAGCCAGAAGTCTGCCGGGGCCCAGCGGAGGCCTCGTTACTATAGCAACCTTCGGGAGAAGGGGTGGGAAGCAGCCGCGGAAATATTCTGCGCATGCGCTGTATTGTTCCAATTTCCACACACACACACACACACACACACACACACCCTCGCCGCCCGTGCTATCTCCGGGAAGACGGGGGAGGGTTCAGCGGTGGAAGGTGCATATGGCTCTCGCACTTTCCCGGGTGGGAGTGGGAGTGGCGTGGGCTCGGTGGGCAGAGGAGGGAGGGAGAGAGGGAGGAGATGGGAGGGGATGGGATGTGTATGGCAGCCGGAAGCGGAAGCGCAAGTAAACGGCTTTTCCTTTCGGTGTGGCGGATTGTCCCGTGCTTCCTTCCCTCAGCCCGCCTGCCCACCGAGCCCCAACCGCCGCCCCGAGCCCCAACCGCCGCCCCGAGCCCCAACCGCCGCCCCGAGCCTCAACCGCCGCCCGCCCCGCCCCGCCCAACCGCCGGCATCCAGCGGCCGCCAGCCGGGGAGGGGCTCCTGCCTCCGCCCCGCCGCCCTCGCTCCACGGAGGTGCTGCCGGCCCCTAGCCGCCCTCGCCCGTCCGCCCTCCCTCCCTCCCTCCCGCTTTCCCTGCTAGGCGAGCGCGATGTCTGACAAGGAGTTCATGTGGGCCCTGAAAAATGGAGATTTGGATGAAGTGAAGGACTATGTGGCCAAGGTAAGAGGCGGCGGCGGCGGCAGCGCCGGGGGCCTGGGGTGGGCGAAGCGGCGCTGTGGAAGGCAGGGATGTGCTCGGAGCCTGGCAGGGCCCTGCGGTCCGGGGGTCTGGGGGATGGGGCTGGGGGGTGGTAGGAGCTGCGGGCAGACTGCTTGGGAGCTCCCCGCAGTGCTGGGGGTCCAGGCGGGCGGGCGCTCTCGCCCCCCTCTCCTGGCGGCCCTCTCGGTTCCTGCGCTTCCTTCTTGTCTCATCCGCGCCCTGCTCCCTTCCTCCGGCCCCCCAGAACACCCTCGTGTATGCAGCTGAAGTTTTTCTAGGTCAGTACGTGAAACTTTCTGGATCGACGACCACTATTCTAGTCCTGCCTCGCTGATCTTCTATGTGTATTCATATGTGTGGCCTCGGTTTGATTATCCTTCCTTTCTGTGCCTCGGGGCTCATCCTTAATAGGGCAGATGCTAAGCTACCGGGTGTGTTGAGGCTTAATTCATTAACCTTCTGTGAAGGGTTTTGATATCGAGTTGGGGCGAGTGCTACAGGAAGAGCAGACACCTGTGCAATGGGTGAAAAATCTGCCTGTATGTTGTAGTACTGGGAGGCTGTATTCTGCCCTCATTTGCCTGTAGCTGTCAGTGACGCTTGTGGGAAAAGTGCATGTACCCAAGGGCAAGATTCTGCTTCAGTGAACCTTACTATTCAGGAATATTGTCTAGAAACACCAGAGCAGAGGTTTACATTTAATTGAGCTATAATTACTTAGATCTCTGAGCAAGTTAATGATTGTCTTTGGGAGCTTGACATACGCTGACATATCTTGCTGTGATGACTTAAGTTCTTCCTGTACCAGTTGTCAACTTTGGTTGAAAGTTACACAAACTTTTAGTGCTCTTGGCAAAAAGAAATGTGTGCAAGTACTTCCAGCTGCTTTAGTACAAAGTCCAACAGCTTACCTTGAATAGTCGTCTCTGACAGTTTCAGCTAAGCTATTGGACTTTGCATTAAAGTGGCTGTGCACTCAAATGCTCTGTTCTTAGTGCTAGAGCTAATAACTGAGAATACCGAGATTCTTACAGCTTTTACAGGAAAATCATTGATTTATATGTTGAACTCCTGCACATTAGTGATTATTGGGTCGTGCTGTATCCATTGCTGAGGCAAAAACTTGGGTAGTAACCATCTCGAATCGTTTTGTATCTACACCATCACTGCAGAACTAGTTACAAAGTTTTTTATGTTTATTCCAACCCTTCCGAAATGGCACTGCAACTAATGTAGCAATTGGATTTATTTGATGTCTCTTCATCAGCTTCAGAACTAAGTCAATTACTTCTATCTGCTACTGAAAGAAGTTTGACCCTTCCTAGACGATTATATATACTGAAGAGACTGAAGAGCATCATCTAACTGCACTATGGAAGTACAGATTTTTAAAAGGCAGATATTGTCTGTGATTGGATGACTACAGCAAAAGAAATCTACAATCCTTGAATAAACTTATATTTTAGAGCTGCTGCTGATCAAGAAAGGGAATAAATTATGGGAACTTGCTTCTTATTTGTGACCTAATCTTGTTCATTTTTTTCACCCACTTGCAAATATGCCTTCCATAATCAGCTGTTAGGCATCCTACTGGCCCATTAGACAAGTAGTCTAATGTTTTCTTTTGAGTCTATTATGTTTGCTTGACAGATTGCAGGGTAATAGACTCTTAGTTTGGTTTCCTGGGGAAACAAAGCTTCTACAAATAAGTTTTGACTGTCCCTTTTCCTTGTTAATGGTTTCTAAATTTTTTTGGCTAATTTTTTGTAAGTTTAACAGAGGTACAGGTAGATACTGTTTTGTGAAACCAAATGACATAGAGGAAGGTGCCTTCAGGAAGAAAAGGGGTACAGAAATGAGGTTATGTGTCACTGCACAACAGGAAATGTGCATTGAGGAGGGGCAAGATAACTATAAATCCCCTGACTGTAGGGGAAGCCTCAGTTGGAACTTTACATTCTTGGTTCCTCAATTAATATATGTGAGGGCAAACCATGCTTTGGTTGTTACAGTTCTATACAGCATATTCTATTTTGACTGTCTTCCTTATCAGTTATATGGCTTATGCTCCCTACTACTTTCCTGTTCTAAGTATGATTTAATGTTCAGGAATTTTACTTATATAAACTTTGCATTAGTAGAAATTTCCTCTCCCTTTAGTGTGGGAGGAAGTCATATATGTTACAGACTTCATCTTCATAAAATCTTTTCTTGTCTGTGTTCCTGAAACTTTTATTTTCCAACTTCATTTGGTTTATTTGTTGTTCTAGTCCTGTTTCCTCATTATCTGATTGGAAACAAACAGCTTTTAACTCTAATCTTGCAAGTTTGCTGCCAGTTACAATGTAAAGGTTTTGACCTCTGATTTTGTTTCATATCTGACAAGGCTTTGAAATGCAAACTAGATGACTGGGAGCATTTTAAAAATACTAGTATAAATGTCATTCATCAGTGAGGCTGGACTCTGATATCATTCATGGCTTTTTTTCACCTGTCTGTAATTAGTTATGGAAGTTCTGTCTGTTGAGTCATAAGTATCTCTCTTCTTCATATCAGCTTTGGTTAGCAGGTACCAAGAAGAAGGTAGGTTAATGGCTCTCAGACTTTGATTCAAATAGCAGGCAAAACTTAGTATAATGTGAAAACCTTTCTTTTCTATGACATTGTTTATCCTGTTTAAGAAGAGAAAGTTTCTGCCACTTCAGCAGTTCTTGGACAAACACCAAAGGATGCAGTCAGAGAGAAAAGTCTCCATTTGCTTTTTATACATTTCTGTGTAAAGGTATTTTGCATTCTCCTAAAGATACTTTCATCAGAAAGTCTTTCAAACAGTAATTTTGTGGTGTGGCAATGAAATCGGTGACAAATGATACTGCTGTGTTGCTTAGCAAAAGAGACCTCACTGCTGCCAGTCTGTGCATTTGGAAAACATTGTTGGTTTCTACTACTTGATACAAATAAGATTATTTGTACAGCTTGAATAGTCCTGTAAGACTTCTTTTTTGTAACAAACATCCTACTGGTATCTAAATTCCTCAACTTGTCATCCTGTCAACTTTTTCTCTATGGTAAATAGCAACTTCCAGTGAAGTACTAGAGTTAGTGTGTTATGCTAGCAGTTAAGTGTGGTGTCATCTACTTTTATGATGATGAGGTTAAAATCTGGTTTTAGTATTTACTTTCTTTGATATCTTCCTTTTGAATATAGCCAGCATATGATGGCTTCAGAGATATTTTTGTGGGGATTGAAGGATCTCTGCACTCTTCCTACATACATCCACTCAAATTTTTTAAATTACACAAGAAAGCAGAAGCTTTCAAGGGAACAGATGAACCAAATGTGCAGTTAAATGGGTGAGGAGGACCCACGCAGATTAGAGAAATTTGCTTCCCTCAAGGGAGGGAACGGGTGTTAAAGAGTACTAGTTAGGAAAAGAGCAGGATATATTAAGCCTACAGAACTTTTTCATGTGAACACTTCTTTTTTTGATTTTTGTTCTGTTTTGTTCTTTCTTTATCCTCCTTCCCCAGTGGAAAGAGAGAAACTGTACAATTTCTTAAAAAGACTTCCTTATCAATATGTACATGTATATTTCTAGTCATCAGTATATTTCTCAGGCTAAATATAATTCCTCTTCAGAACATTTTACAAGATAAACTAGAATTTAAAAGAAAGAAATTCTAATAAATATTTGTTCTAGACTAATTTCATCTCCTAAAGTTTAGCTGAGAATTCCTCACTTTTTGGGCTGTAATCCCTTTCATTGTTGCTTCCTAAACATACCACTGCATACAGTTATGCTTGGTAAATCAGTTAACGTAACACTATAAGCAGGTAGCACAGTGAACCAAACTGGAAGCACCAGAATTTTACTGCTGAGAGGTCTGGAAGGTTGAAGTGATGGCAGGCTGCGAAACAAATGTTCTTAGAAAGTATCTATATGCTAAGTTTGCCTAGTAGGCACTTCTGGTGTGGAGTCTTGTTTTTAAATAACAAAACAAACAAAACAAAATCCCTAGAGGACCTTCAGTAACTCAGCTGGAAAACAGCAACTACCTTCACAAAACTGTTGTACTACAGATAGTATTGTAGGTCTTTGGGGTATAGTGAAGTTTGAATATATGTCTTGACTACTGCAAAACTGGAGAGACTAGAACAAAAAGAAAAAAAGTCAGAGGTATAGCTAAGGCCTAAGTGCTGTGAAAAAAGAGACTCAAATATGCCTGCAAAAAGAACAGTTACAATGGAGAAATAAATAGCTCTTTTAAGGGGTAATCTCTATTCTTTTGAGTGTCTGTTGAAATTACTTGTATTCTTTCAGGAACCATCTAAATGAAAATGAACCCTTAAATGGTCATTATATATGGGTGGATTACTTGAGTTACAGATTAACCATACCATGAATACATTGAAATTCACCTTGACTCACTACCTTTAGCACTGAAGTGCTACTTCATTATTATGGCTATTCTGATACCTGGATTTGCTATTGCTTTGGAAAGAATATTCTTGCTTGTAAGTGGGCCTGAAAGCCTGGCTGGGTTACAGTGTAGTGTAAGTATACTTTGGTAATTTATCCAGGAGCATATCAGGGTTGGGATTGACCTGGGAGTTCCTGGACCAATTTTATTCCTTGTGGAGTATTTTGGAAATCTCTGTACTGTAACTCTGCAATGTTATGCCAAATCTCGCACTACATGTTTTTTTCCTTATATAGAGTATTCTAAGTTTTCTGTTATGTTCTTCTTTGTTACTGTTGAGTGTGCAGAAGCGTGATTGCTAAGATAAAGATTTGTTTTACAGCTTGGTTCTACTTAAACTTGGTGTTCAATTTATGTTTTATAAATTTGAACATGATGACCTAAACATTTCTTTTATGAAACAAGACAGTTGCTTGCTACCATAACCTACTGTTGCAGGGTCCATATTCAGGTTACAATTACTCTGAACTAAAATGCTGTGCATTTACTAGAAAAGCTTAAAAGAACTCAAGATGTCAGCTACTTTGTAGAAGTGATTGCAAGGTTGGTGAAAAGCCCCTTTTCAGAATGGCTAATTTCACCAGTGTGATCCAGAAAGAGTCTGAGGATATATAGCAAGGAATTGCTGACAACTGGTAGTGCTTTGTTAGTTAAATAGTTCATAGGAACAGCATAGAGTAACAAGCTGACCTGAAAACCTGTTGTGTTGTTGTGAAACATACAACTTACTGACTGTGTGAACATCCCAGAATTTTCAATTCTGTCTTTTTTTGGTGAAGGTAGAGAGATAACTGTGAAACCATTTCCATCTGAGATGTAAATGGAGTTCATGCTAAATCAGATCACAGATCTGGAACTGCTATGTGTAGCGGTATCTTTCTGAGATGCTGATGTGTGGCCTATGATTGTTTTGTTCCTCCAGTTGGCTTCCATGCTCTGAAACTCTGGGTCACTTTAAGAGATTGCCTAAGTATGTGACTCATGTTTGAATTTTCTACGCTTAAAGAAAAAATTAAGTACCTCTTTATTTGTTTCTGTTTAGGCTCTTCTTACTGTGCTGACTTGTCCCATGTCTAAGTGGTGTTTGTTGCAAAAAAAAAAAAAAAAAAACCAGAGAGAGGGTGAACAAAAAATTTCATTGCTAAAAGTTTTACTAATGCATTCCATTCCATAAATTGAAACTGAATTTTATCTCTGCTGTGAATGTGTCCTGTTTTATCTGAGTTTGTGATCTTTAGCATATGCATTTCTAAGTATGATAGTACAAAGTTAGGAATAGGTGATGAATAACAAGCAGAGAATTTGGTGGTGTAAGAAAAATATTTCTGATGATGTTCCTTTTCTTCCCACCCTCCCTTATTCTAACCTCAGCTTTCCCTCTTGTAGCAGTTTAATTTTTACTAAGTCCTTGTTTTTCAAACTTAGCTCTTGTCTTCCAATTCAGTTAATTTATTTCAGTGGAAGAGCATGTGGAAGATGAGCTAAGCTTTCTAAATGTCCAAGAGAACATTCCTTCAGTGGTTTGTATCATGTCTCCATTTGGAATTATATGTGGAGGGTTTTGTTAAATGTGAAGGTTACACATTGACTGTTGACTTTAGTGCCCTGGAATTGGTGGGTGATGCAGCCCACATAAGTAAAAAGACTGAATTAATAGAACTGCAACAGTGTCAAAATTCATAAATAAGGAATCCCCTAGACAGGTCAAAACAGAGTGACTGACTTCTGTATGTATATTCTGAAGGAGAATATGCTCAGATGTTAAGTTACAAGGGGTTGATGGTTAAATATTCTGTCCAAGTTTACGCAGAATATAATGGACTCCAAAATGCAGAATTCTCAAGTCCAAAAATTGACAACAATTTTTATGAGATTGAAAGGTGCTTTAAAGTTGGAGATAGGAGGTCAAAAGTTAAAATTTAGGAAAGATACAGAAATCCAGGAGATTTATAAAATGTTACTAAAGTCAAGTGTTAATTTTTTCATATGCATCCTAGCAGGTTGTTCTTAGCATTTTTTAATGACTCTTTTATGATTGTTTAAACTTCTAAATATGCATCCAGACAAAAATGTGAACTTCTTGGTATGTAGTTCACACATTTCTGAAGTTGAAGGTTTGTATTAAGTTATTCATACTTGAATGTCATGTTTACCAGCCAACACAATTCTTTAGAAGGAGGCATTTGTCATTTGTGTAGCTTGAACTCTTGTTACTAGGACAAAAGGATTAACTGGAATTAATAAATGACCAGTTTGTTATATAACTTTTTTTTTTTCTTTCTTTCTTTCCTTAGAAGTTGCAGTTTCAGCATTTTTGAACAATTAGATGGTTTTCTCCTTTAGCTTGTTATAAGGAGGGGTAGGCACAAATTAGTGCAGCTCATATTAAAAAAAAAAAGTTTCAAATTTGGATATGGAAATTTGGATAGTCTGCATATGCTGTTGGCTCTTTTTACTGCAAGTAGGTTCAAAATCTTATGTTGATTATATGCCACCAATGGCAAGTTCTTCGGTGGTGGGCCAAAGATAGGAAAGTAAACAATAGTTTCCTTTAAATGTTTAAGGCACTAGTATCAGTGTTGCTTTCTCATGTAGTGAAGATCTGTAGCTCTCCAACTTGGAAAGCAGTCAGTATTACTAAGTCCTATTGAACAAGTTACAGTCTGTCTTAACTCTCAGTTTGATTGAAATGTACCAGTGTGGGTCTTTACTAGTCTTTTTATGCAGTGTAATTCAGTAGTTCAATATTGATACATAACATGCTAAGGGTTATTGTGTATCTCCAATGAAATTACTTTTATACCTTTCTTGCTACAACAAGAGTATTGTCCAGATTTTTGTCTTTGCTTATTTACATTGTTGCCTTCCTCACTGGTTATAGACCAAAAGGAAAAGGGTGAAATAATTTTACTTTGCCTTCAGCTACACTTTAAAAATCAAATGTAATAATTGAATGCAGTGGCTAGTAGGCTGAGCAGACCAAAACATCATTAGCAAGGTATTCTGGAGATTTGCCTGCTGAAGGTCAAAGAATTTTCTGAAGTGTAACTAATTAGAGAGTTTGTTCATAAAACAGAAAAGTTTCTTATGAGCTATGATCAAGTCTTGATAATTATTTTTGAATGATTGATACTGTCTTTCCTCAAACTCCAGTAATTTATGAACATGCTTTTCAACACACTTGTTGCCTATAAATTAGTGATTAGCTTCAAGAAGGAAAGATGAGCTAGGAAGCCATTTGAGACAAAAGATAGAGAGCTGTCCATAGAACATTTGCCATCAGCGTATCTTTTCTAAGTGGTTTTGTTAGTGATGCTATGAATGCAAATGCCATAGGCAAAAAATGTTTAAAAAGGATTTTAGTTTGTTCAAAAACACTTCCAATACTTAACTCAGGTAATGCAGTTGGGAAGAGGTAGTTATAAGTCATCATATAAAAAAGATGTTCCTTTGAGATGAGATCTGTATTTCTGTGTATGCTCTGAATTTTAAAACAAACAAACAAAAACGCATTTTGCAGGATCCTTTGTATTCAAGTGAGGTCTTTTGGACAATCTTGGATTGCTGACTTTTCAATAACTTCAATAATTATTAGCTTTTCTTTTGCTAAAGGGGATGGATATTGAGCATGGTTTAAAAAACAAGACTTTGGCCTTTAATAAAGCAGTAGTTATCTGTTACTTTATCTTGGAGATAGTAACTTAACAATAAATATATATCAAAGTATGTTCCTTTTAATAGAATATAGCATGAAATGCAGTCGTTAGTTCAGTTTTTGTGACACATCAGTAGACTGTATTTTCCTAGAGCCTTTTCAATAGTAATTCCTGGTGAAATATGGAGAAAATACCTCAACTTTTGTAGCATGATTGTTTAGATTATATCAGTACTGGTGTGTTTTAATAGAAGTATTACAGTGAATCTGAATTCTCCAAGTGTATATAATTGGTTTTCAGAGCCACTTTGTGGATGTTAATATGTATGTTTTTCAAGTATATACTGCTGAGAAAGCAATATTTCTTAAGGATTTAAAAATTTTGTTTTTGAATTATTCCAATTATCTACTTCTTCAACATGACAACAAAGATCTGTGTTAAAGCACAAAAAATTGATACTGCTTTTGATATTTCATATATTTTTATGCATTGCTGCATAAATAAAACAATCTCAGAGTAGATAGGAAAATAATTCCTGTTACTCTTATATGAAAATTTATTTAGAAGCTAAGATTGATTGCTTTGGGTTTGATCTTGCTGTGGACACATTATTTGCTTAAACTCTAGAGAAGTAAGTCATGCTTATGATGCTAACCCTCAAATGTAACATTTTGAGTTCAGTGTTCTTTTCATAACATAGCTGTACTTTTTGGAAGATACACTCATCTTCCTGTTTATCCTCTCATATCTTTGCAATGGAATGCAAGCTTAGTTTTGAGAACTGCTGTTTATTGTTGTGGGATTTTTTAAAATCATGCACAGAAGTCAGTATATCAAGCTAGCATCAACTGAAATTGAAACCCAGTAGCTGTCACCTACTGTTCACCTAGAAGTAAAACATTCACTTCCTGTGAGTTCTTTGGTCAACATGTACTGAAGATTTTAATTCAGATGTTGATGGTGGGGCTCTTATAGGAGTTGAAAATGTTTTCACTCAGACCTAGAAACTACGCGCAGATTGGATGCTAGTGGCTTTTATTCTTTGTTCTGCTGGCTAACATTTGGAGAAATGATCCAGTGATGGAAATGGCCTGAATCCTACTACTAAACGTTTAGATTGCTTTACCCTTGAACTTAGTGTGTTACTCTAATACAAACTTAAGGGCACCACGGAAGTAAAAATACACAAGTACAGTGTATTTTTATCTGTCCAAACTTGCTTTCAGAATTCCATAATTAGTTGAGCTGACATGTTAAGCTTGAATTTATGAGTAACTACGTGAACAGGTGTATTTTAGGAAATTTGTCTGTTTTGGTAGTGTTAACTGTTGTCAGTCTGCGGATGGTATAGTTCTGAATTACTGACACATCACCTGGTTTCTGGTTAAAGTATGATTAATGTCTGATGTTTAGTAATCATCTGGCACCCATGTGGACTGAAATACTTTCTGCTTAGTATACCATTAGAGTTTGTATCATCCAAATCAGATCAATATGCAGCAGTGTTAAAACATGTAGTCTGACCACTCACTTCTGGAAGAAAAAACCTTCTAGGCTAATTCTGTATTGCCCGTAAAGATGGACACTGTGCTGTATTCAATGGATACAACTCTTAATGCATCTCTTTACATGGACATCATGTTGAGGTATGCAGTCATTAGATCTGTCTAAGTGTCCCTAAGAATTAGGGGTTTAGTGGTTTTATTTTCGGTTGTGCACCCTGTGTCATGTCTGATAGGCAAGCCCTGGTGCTGTAACTATAAAATTTTAACTTTAATTCCAGATTTTAACAATTCTTCTAAGCAGAGGTAGCTTGGAAAATGTGCCTGATCATCAGCTGTTTTAGTTACTGATTTAAAATATTTAGCATGCTAACATTGATCAATTAAAGTAGTACTCTGGTTACAAGTAATAGCTTGGTCTGCAACAGATTATTCAGTGAAAACTGGTTATTGCCATTACTCTGAGCTGTTGCCTACCTAAGAGTCGAGTGCTTCTGCACAAAACTTTTCAGTAGGTCTCTTCATTCTTGTTCCATCACTTGCTAATAAAAATAGTGAGTGGTTTCCACTATTTGTAACTCAAGTATTGGTCAGAGTAAGGATTTGGGGGAGGTGGAAACATCTTTTTTCAATAGTGCACATATTTGACACATCTCTGAATCTGGGATTGTAGCACAAGTTTCTAGAAGCTGTCCCTAGTAAACACTAGGTTCATTATTGTTATACAGAAAAACCTTATGTATCAGGTTTGTTTGTCTCTAAAATGCTGATGCAGCTGAAGCACAGACAGCTCAGTAGTTCAGTTTATTTAGCAGCTTGTTTCTGGAATCACATTCTTTTGACTGAGACAAAGGACTTCAGATTAATTTGATTATGGTGGATAAGCTAGATACTTGTTTACCACTAACAAATCTGAAAAAGTATGCTTGCTAAGTACCTTTTGGTTGGCTTAAGCCAAAATAATTGTAGGGGTGCTTATAAGAGCTTTTCAAGGTACTTTAAGTACCATATCAAGATAGGCAAAACCCAGCATTTAGTTCATAATTCTTTTTTCTAACTTCCACAGACCAAGTATTGATGTTATCATTAGCAGCTGAGGTTTCTAAGTAGAGAATTGTGAAGTAAATACCCTTTTTAAACATACATGCCACCCAAAGGAGCCTTGACAGGATTGAGAGGTGGGCCCATGCCAATCGCCTTATGTTCAAAAAGTTGCACCTTTTTGCAACTTTTTAAATGCTGAAGTTCAAGTGGAGAAAAAACTAGATGTGAATCCAGAATAGCAAGCAGAAATTAAACTTCCATATTCACAAAGTTCCTTTCTCAACATCTGTTAACCTGATTTTGCTTTTTGATCAGGATTTCGTGTGGATGTTTTTGCTCTTTCTGTTTGTTTCAGTAAGAAGGAAGATGTAGAGACAGGTTGTCACAAATATTCCTCAAAGCATACAGGGTAGAAAGAAGAAACCTGGGAGAAAATCCTTTGTTGCTCTAGGTTATGAAAGCTAGAGAACAGGGAATAAAAAATCTGGCAGTATCAAAAAGGTGTTATTTAGTATCTCTTACCACGATCACAAAGGTAATCCATAGAAAGGCTTAGCTAATTGCTCTCAACTCTTCAATAAATAAATATATAAACAAAACACTGAATTTCTAGATCTTCTGAAAAATGGGAAATAGTATCCCATACAATAAACCTATTGCTTCTGTTCTGTTGCCATACACAACTGTGGTCCAGTCAGGCTGTAGCTGGAAAACTCCTGGAATGGCCAAGATTTGCTGAACCACTGAGTAACAGCAGCAGTAGTCTGTGTGGCAGGCTGATTTAGACAGTTATGTTGATTTTAGTGGACTGAAAGTAAGTAATTTTTGAAAATAGAAAGAATTTAAGTGAAAACTTGGATCCAGCACAAAATTATTGCATCTACCATGGGAAATTGCCTACTTGCAGTTACAAATGGTTGATTTCTCATCTTTGGCAGGATTTTACTGCTGATTTTTCACTGAAGAAATCTGCTTCAAAATCATAAACAATTCACAAATTACAACACTTTATCTTTTCCCTTCCCTTTCTGCTCTTTGGATTTAAACCAGCCTTTGAGTTATTTGCTAGTTCACTGTGTTCCATTTTTGCTCTTAGGTTAAATATTCTTAGTTTTGCTGTCCCTGAAGCATAACATGTCAACAGTTTTTCCTCTTAGAGGAAAAAAAAATATACAAAAGTTTAAATAATATTCTGCACTTAGTTGTGTTATGAGCTAGTAATTTGAATTGTATCTAAATAATAAAAAGACAGGAATGTGAAAATGGCATGTTAGACTAACTTTATGATGAAATACCCAGAAGCCTGCAGAAATGTTTTCCTTACGTAAAGTAGAAGAGTAGTGGTTCAGTTATCTTCAAGTCTGTATTAAGACAGCTGATGTGTGGGTATATCTGCTGTAGTAACTTAAAACTTGAGTGAGTTTCAGTAACAAATGCAGGTATTAAGCTCTGCACAACCTAGCAGAAGCTGCTTCAGTCTGGTGCTCTATTTCAGTTACTGCCTGGGGAACTATAGGCCTGTCAGTCTGACCTCAGTGCTGGGGCAGGTTATGGAGCAAATAATCTTGATGCTGTTGCGTGGCACATGCAGGACAACAAGGCAACCAACTTGGTCAGCATGGATTTATGAAAGGTAGGTCCTGCCTCACTAACCTTATGTCCTTCTTCATGATGACCTAAACATTTCTTTTATGAAACAAGACAGTTGCTTGCTACTATAACCTACTGTTGCAGGTTCTATATTCAGGTTAGAGTTACTTTGAACTAAAATGCTGTGCATTTACTAGAAAAGCTTAAAAGAACTCAAGATGTCAGCTACTTTGTAGTAGTGATTGCAAGGTTGGTGAAAAGCCCCTTTTCAGGATGGCTAATTTCACCAGTGTGATCCAAAAAGAGTCTGAGGATATATAGCAAGGAATTGCTGACAACTGGTAGTGCTTTGTTTGTTAGTTAAAGAGTTCATAGGAACAGCATGGAGTAACAAGCTGACCTGAAAACCTGTTGTGTTGTTTTGAAACATACAACTTGCTGACTGCATGAACATCCCAGAATTTTCAATTCTGTCTTTTTTTTGGTGAAGGTAGAGAGATAACTGTTAAATGTAAATGGAGTTCATGCTAAATCAGATCACAGATCTGGAACTGCTACATGTCGCATGGATTTATGAAAGGTAGGTCCTTCTTCACTAACATTATGTCCTTCTATGACAAACAAGGTTACCTGCTTAGTGAATGAGGGAAAGGCTGTGGATGTTGTCTGCCCAGACTGTAAAGCTTTTGACATGGTTTTCCACAACATTCTCTTGGAGAAACTGGCTGCTCATGGCTTGGACAGGTGTATGCTTTGCTGTGTAAAAAGATTGTCTAGATGGCTGAACCCTGAGAGTTGTGGTTAATGGAATTAAATCCAGTTGGCAGATGAGTGGTGTTGCCTAGGGCTCGGTATGGGGGCCAGTTTGTTTCAGTATCTTCATCAATGATCTGCACGAGGGGATCAAGTGCACCCTCAGTAAATTTGCAGATGGCACCAAGTTGGGGAGTGTTGATGGTAGGAATGGTAGTTGTGGAATGGTAGAAAAGTTCTGCAGAGGGATCTGGACAAACTGGCTTAATGGGGAGAAACCAATTATGTGAGAAACAATGAGGCCAAGTGTTGGGTCCTGCAGTTGGGTCACAACAACCCCATGCAATGCTGCAGGCTTGCAGAAGACTGTCTGAACAGCTGTCCAGAGGAAAAGGACCTGGGGGTGTTGGTCAACAGGCAGCTGGACATAAGCCAGGAATATGTCCAGGTAGCCAAGATGGCCAACAGCACCCTGCCTTGTATTAGCAATACTGTGTCCAGCAACACTAGGGCAGTTATAGGGATTGTATATTAAGAAAAATTTATTCACTGAAAGGCTTGTCAGGCACTGGATAGGCTTCCTTGGGAAGTAGTAGAGTCACCACCCCGGAAGTATTTAAAAGGCCTGTAGATGTGGTGCTTAGGGACAAGGTTTAGTGGTGGACTTGGCAGTGCTAGGGTAATGCACTTGATGATCTTAAAGTTGTTTTCCAGTAAAAATAATTCTGTGACTGTATGACAATTTCTTGAGAAAATCATATAACCAGCTTGGAAGAAAAGATTAATTTATTGTCCGTGTTACTTGAAGGTGTTTCAGGTAGTGTTAATTTTCACACTTGAAAACTAGAAATAAGTTCTTTTGGGGAAAAAACTTTGTTTCATTTTTGTTTTTTTTTTAGTTACTAAACTCATTTTAAGGATGTTTGTATCAGTAATCTCCAAGAACCTGTGAAAGTGGTAGTGTGGATTTTGGTTGGCTGAATCAGTTTATATCTTAACAGGAATGAAAGCTAGAACTTCAAAATCAGTGCTGCTTTTAAACTCTGTGATTGTTCTGTAGAGAGGAAAAAACATGGCTGAACTACAAGGCAATGTCAAAATACTGGCATGTGTGGAATCATTGAACTGAAGGCCTAAAGTGCAGCTCAGGTGTGTGTTTTTATGTAGTGAGCTCTGTTGTTAAGAACTGATGTTCTGTAATGCTGTCAGATTACTTAGGCATGTTTTACAGAAATACAGATATTGCAACAAAAGACACCTACAAATCCAACTTTGAGTAAAGGTTAGCATTATGTAATTCAGCTCTTTGGTGGTTACTAGATGATATCTGGGGTTACAGAATAAATTACATATGCAGCCACTCCAGAGACAGACTGAAGAGGATAAAAGCATTCTCCATAAGTTCATATGAGGAATCTGGGCTCTTTATTCATAAGCTTTAGGAATGTTTCAGCAGAGAAAAATTCAATAGTAAGAAAATTGAGGTATTAGCACTTGTTTTTAGTGATAAATCTTAGCTTATTGTTTGGGATTTTTTTCTTGTTTTTGTTTGGTTGGGTTTCTTGTGTGCTGGCAAAAGTAAAACATGAGAGCTTTTTGTGTCTGAACTCACAGCATTCAGTTTCAGTTTTTCTTGAGTCTTTAAAGAAAGTCAGTTGAACACCAGAGTATTTGAGGCTCAAGTCCTGTGCTTAAGCAGATAATTGATGAAAGAAGAATTCAGGGGAGGTGAGCTATAAAATTCTGTTTCTATGATGGAAGATCAGATTGCCTTTTTTGGTGTTATTTGAATATAGATGAGATGATACAGCAGCTTGCCTGCAGTGATGTCACTCGTCACATCTTTTGAGGAATTTGTAACCAACACCCAGAACTGAAAACAAAATGGTCCACTGGAATGAATGTAGAAATATTGCAGAAATGTGCACGGATTGGAGGTATGACAGCCAAAGTTCAGTTGAAGTTGAAATTAGAAAGGAATCTGAAGGGCAGTGCAAGGGGTTAGGGTATTGATAATGAAAAGAAGGCAAAGGAAGATCTGGACCTGATGCTTTATGGAGCAGAGGACCGAGTGATAAAATACGTGATTGGGTTTTTGTCTCTTTTCTTCACCTATTAAGAGAGTCTTTGGTAATGGAGCACTACCCATAGTAGAAGCAGATGGAGTTATGAAATTCCTTAAGCAGACTGGCTATACAAGAATCCATGTGGATCAGACAGAATGCATCTGAAGGTGTTGACAGACTTATCTGATGTCTTTGTGAGGCTGCTCTGTCATCTTTGAAAGGCTTTAGTAATTATGGGAATTTTCATGGTGAATCTGAGAAAGCAAACATCATACTCTTTTTCAAGAATGTTGAGAAGGAAGATATGTGGAACTGTAGGTAGTTCAGCTTAGCATCAGTCTCTGGGAAAGCTGTGGAGTAAATCCTTCTCCTCCTTGACCCCACTTAACAAGACGTTTGCTGTAAGGCTAGAGTGAGAGATCATATCAAAGTTCATGATATAGGGAAATTTTAAGTGGACATAAGGTTAATGGAAAATTGGCTGGACTGTTGGACTCAAAGGGTTGCAATCCAAAATTTCAAGTGTGGTCTAGTTACAAGAAGCATCCACCAGGGGTTGATATTGGTAATATTGCTAAACAACTTTTACTGGTGGACTAAGCAACATGGATCTCTCTCCACCAGTCAGAACAGGAGGACAGAAAGAAGTTAATTCATGTACCTGTACAAGCTGGGGAATGATTGGCTGTGGTAGAAGCTTTGTAGACTTCAGGGTCCTGGTAGACATCAGGCTTCAGAGGAGTCAACAGTGTGCCCTTGTATTTTTGAAGGCCAGCAGTGTACTGGGCTTTATTAGTAAAAAAACAGGCTGTTGAGACAAGTTTTTCCCTTATTACTCTGAGGCTGACCTCTGGACATCCTAGACTAATAAAGGCATTGATATACTGGAGTATCTTTGAAGTCAAGATTTTGGGGGCCGTCAGGATTTCTGAGGACATACAAGGAGATGCTGTTAGGATTGTGGTGGTTTTTTTGGTTTTTGTGGTTGTATGAAGATGAGAAGATAAAGAGAGGATTTTATTGTTGACTTTTTGTACCAAGGGTGGGATATAGAGAAGATTGCTTATTTGCACAGAGAAATGTGTAAGAGTCAACAGTTCCAGTTGGAATCTAAGAAAAATGAAATTCTAAGAAACACCAGTTAGATACAAGAGAAAAATATTTTATGGGTTATCAAGCTGTGGGAAGCTCTGCCTGGAGAATTTATGGTATCCTCTGGTCTTAGAGTTGTGTGGAACTTGGCTGGGCAATGCTGTGAGCAGTCTGAGTGAATCTACTTTGAGCAGATATTGGACTAGATAACCTCCAGCGTTCTCTTTCAGCCTTAAATAGTCTGATTTTGTGAGTCAGTAAACTCACAAGTTTGTAGAATTAAACTGTCCTTATATTTTTAGATTATTAGTCAGGTCTCAGGAAGTGTGGTATTTGAGTTTCCCCTCATTACTGCCAGTGTTTATGACCCATGGATTAGTTTAGCATCATGTTATATTTTTCTGTTTCAGCAAGTAGAATAAGGGCAGAAGTTTTTCTTTGACTTACAGTGTTCTTAAGCTGTGTTGACAATGATTAACAATGATTTTAGAAACTTTAGATTAACATTGGTTTTGGAAACGGTAGAATGACTGATGAATAAAAGAATGTAGAAAATAGGGGTGGTTTTGCAGTTGTCTCTGCTGTATTGTTTTCAAGGCTTCTCAGTCACGGGTTTTAGATCTTCAGTGCTAGAGGTAACTTTTGAATGAGGTAAATCCCAGAGCTGAAGTGGCAGCAGTAAATAGTCAAAAAGTCTGCGAACATACAGATGACAGAAACACAGGTTAAGCAGTGAACTTTGGCTTTAATACTTAAAATACAGCCATTTTGAGAATGCAAGTAGAATGTCAAAGCTAGCTAAATCTATTTTTAATCTCCAGAGTTCTTATATGTTGTTTGATGTTGGTTGTACTGGAGAATGGTAGGAGGAATGCAAGCTGACTCAAACTTTGAGAAAAGGGTAAGAAGAATTAGAAGATGAGTTACACATTCAGGGTGTGTGAAAGAACTAAATTCCCATTGTGAAAGTGCAAGATTTTTCTGATAAACTCCTTTCATGTATATAGTTAATAATTTTTTTCAAGGTGTGGCTTGTCCAAACTTGCTCTCCCTTAAGGATACTGAGGAATACACAGCTCTTAAGTGATTTCAAAGTTAAGGTTATCTGTATTCTACTTAAAACATAAAATTTTCTCTTTCAGGCAATCAGTTAGATGTAAAAAATGAAATAGTTTTTAATGTAGTGGATACCATTATATTTTCTAATATGACACATTATATCTTTAGATTTTATCCAAAAACAAAAATTAGTTTATTTCTGTCAGTTTCATTTAGGAAATGAAAATAAAATTGGAACATCTGACCATGATATTTTCAATCACAGAGGCATCTCTGGATTCAGAATATCACAATTTAACCAAAATGTTAATTTTCTTACAGCTGTGTCATTTATATTTGGTATATCAAAGTTTACCTAGCTATCTACTAGGGATTTCTTTTTTGTTAAAAGATATGTCATGAAGAGGAATACAGAAAGCAGATGCTATGCTGAATTTCACCAGTTTGTTTTCAAATGTTTCTTCTGGCATAAAATCCCAGGAGGATTTTCTTTTTTATGCCATGCACTTTAAAGTGAAGAATGCTGTTAATGTTGTATAAAGGAACCTTACGTATGTGATCCTTCTGATATAAATGCTACACACTGTTATGTGACAAAGAAACAAAAGATGTGCTGTCTGAATTTTCTTACATCCGCACAGTTACTTATTGTTCCTACACTCGAGGTTCATAAATGCTCAAAACCCAAGACACGCCTGCTTTCCACAAGTTGAATTCTTAACTTTTGCTGCAGATCAGTACAATGAGATTGGCTGGAAATAGTTTGATGAACTACCTCTCTTGATCTCTTTGTAGAATTTTTAAAAACAAATACTCTAATATACAATAGTCTGTAAGAATGGCCATTCTTTTTGTGCAGAGATAGAAGGCAGCAGACTGTACAGTGAGTTCATCTCTTTCCAGAATAATGAAGGCAGGAATTACCCATCAGTGTAGTTCCTATAGGACACTTCCATTCTAAGGATTTCTGATTTCATGGAACTTGGTTACCTTCATTATATCTGGAATAAAAGCAGTGTGTGAAATGGAGAGATGAAGTTATTTCTGCATGCTAGGATAAGTACAGATGGGATATGGAGTTGCTTCTAAATTTGAAAGAGCATTTTAATGCCACCAGTATTATAGATACAGCTTAACTAATACAGTTAACCTATGCAACAGGATTTAACGAGGTCACAATTTTCAGTTTCTATTCCTGTGCTAGAACTGCAGTGTAAATCCCAGCTACTTATTTCTGGTGTTGAGGTGCAGGAACAAATTCAGCTGGAAGGAAGAAAAAGATCAAATTAATTCCAAGACTGATTAGTTCTCTCACTGAATTCATTGTTCAGCCACTAATGCTGGTGCAGGAGTGGGAAGGATCAAACTGCAGTAAGGAGTAGTCATACTGTAACTGCTACACAGGAGAAAATGGATGCTAAATTGATGGGTGACCTGTGACATTAGTAGTGTGGCAATAATGTTCTAGAGCAACATCACCAGCACACCACAGTGCCCAAGTTAAGTAGCTGGCTCATAGCTGGTTTCAGCTGGTGTGCCACTGAAAAGCCAATTGTGATTGAAACACATGAAGTATGCTGTAGGGATGCTAGATTGGCACTAAATGAGTTTGAAATAGATGGGAACTGGAAAAGGAGGGGGAGTTAGTGGGTAAGTTTGGATTCATTGTGTAATAAAGCCTACAGAAAGGATGTGGGCTCTTTTAGAACAGTGTCAGTCTGGAGAGGTTAAGTAATCTGCCTGGAAAAAAAAAAAAGAGCTTTAGAGCTTGTAATTTTTTACTAAACTTGTTCATTCAATGTTTGCAATGAGCTGATGTCATAATGTGCATTAGGGGTAAAGTCAGTGAAATATGATTCACTCTTAACAAAAGAATAAGGAATTAAATTTGGCAGAACTTATTCCAGGCAGATGTTTAGGTACAGATTCTTCCAAATAACTCATCCAGCAGGCATGAGAGGAGGGCAGCTTGGCTGTCAGGGAGCTCTTCTCTGAGCTCAGATACAAAGAGGGGGAACAGTAAAAGTTGAACTGGGGATGGGTACCCAGGACAAATGTAGGCTCTCAGTGTGTACAAGGATGGAAATTAAAAAGGCAAAGCTGACTGGAGTTAAATGGGGAAAAAAACCCATGAGATACAACAAGGGCTCTTGTGGAGGTATATTGGCAACAAGAGGTAGAGCAAGGAGAATGTGTGTTAGGGAGTAGTGGAAGAATTGATTTTAAGAGTAATTAATTTTGACAATACTCACTTAAGAAATTACGTAAAACAGATCTTTTTATTTACTGAATCACTCTTTTCCAGGAAATGGGTGATAGTTGAATTCAGAGAATACTATAATGAACCCTATTATTAGCTATTTGGAAAACAGAAAATTCTTGCAAGTATTCATAACTGAGCTTTGAGTAGAACATGAATGTTTTCCTATCCTTCAGTGAAAGCTGATAGCCAGCTTTCAACTGAAGATGAAACTTAAAGTCTTTGTAATTGAATATGCTGTTATTCACAGACCACTGCTCTTTCTATGGGGGGATCCCCCAGACAGAATGAACAGGGGATCTAAGGGCCAGAGAGAATTTATCTATGAAGAGTTCTGCATTGTGTGTTGGAGACTGCATGTAAAGCAGGTTCCTGTGCCAATCCATGCATGTGAAATGGATTGCTTTGTCTTCACTTCCTGTTTGGAAGTTTTATATGTTTTGGACTGGGAGTGGGTAAAGTCCAATGAAGTTTTCTGATTTTCAGTGTCTGCTTCATAGTGGCTCCAAAAGTTCATTGTCAAGCAGGAATTATTCCACAACCAGTTTGAGAGAACAGAGAGATCTATGGTATAGTCTTTAAAAAGATTAAAAAATAAATGAAAAATCTTTTAGTGTAAGCCAGTGAGCCCAATAATATTTATAAGCTTAGAAAGAGAACTTTGCTGGACTGTCTTAAGATATAATGATTTCTAATTTCTTTTTTGAATATGAACTCTGAAGCTTTACTGTGTACTATCCTGGGAGTTACCTTGCTTGTGCTTCTCCTTTACCCCTTTGCTTATCAAGTCTCAGCATGTATCAGACATTACAAGTGTTTTTAGAGACTTTTTAGGGGTAGCAATTGTATGGCTCTTACATGGTTGGCTTCCTAAATGTATGCATCCCAATCCTAAATGTTGTATCTGCAAATATCATGTGTTGCTTAAATGCTAGTTTCAAAATTGATGGGAAGTAGCAAGGTGCAAATAAGAGCATGGGTTAGAGCTTAACTTTCTAGATAAGCTAAGTTTATGCTGCTTCCTTATATACTTTTCAGACCAATGTGTCTATTTGTGTGCTGTTAGTGTACCATGTTCTGGATTATTTTTTTTTTTAATTATAACACAGTCATTATGGTTTCCTCACCAACATTTTGTATTGAAATCCAGCAAGAGAGAAGCTACTTAATGAGAGTGTCTGCAGCAACTTTACTGGTAAACAAAGAGCTACACATTCAGTTAGTCACATTCTGTTGTATAGTGTTGATAAGACCACATGGCTAAAGCTGTGATGGACTTTGTTTAGAAGTACAATTTATTGCTGTCTGAAAACCATAGTTAAGAGGAAAATTGTCTCTTTTTCCTGATGTCCAACATGCTTCAGAAGACATAGCTGTATTTCAGGGGTAATAACGGCACTTGCAGATATTTTTTTAATTGTTCTACTTGCTGCTGCTTTGAAGCCAGAACCTTCATTACTATGAGAACCAGGTCCTGACTTCTGAGACTACAGAATGCAGAGTGTTTTAGTTAAACAACTAAAGTTACACACTCTTGTTTTGCTTTGACTTCCAGTAGAGTATATTATGAGAAGAATTGTATATTCTGTTAATAGGAAAGGAGAATTCTGAGCTCATCTTGTTATTTGGCTGGCAGTATAAAACTCTGGTAATATAGAACATCAAATGCAGAATAAGATATTCTTCTGACAGCTTTCTTCTTTTAGAAGAAATGCTGGAAGAGCATTTGTCAAGCCCTCTAGTCTGTGAATTTTCTAGAGACTGGGGCAGAAGCGAGAGAACTATGGGGGCTTTGTGTAGAAGTATGAATTGGTGCTGCAGATGAAAATATTTTGATTGGTTCTCTGTGGAGGTGCAGGACTTCAGACATTATGCTAAATATAAATGCTTCCTAAAATACTAACATTACTTGCTTGTAGAAACAAGTCTCTTAACCCATAGCTTGTCAGTGCTTGTTTTCCAGTAACTACTTGTCATTACTGAAGTGCAGCAAATCAGTTTATCCTTAGCTACACAACCCAAGGTGAAGAAACAAAGCTGATTAGGCACTCACTAAATTAAATTTTGTTTACGCCTTAAGAGATGTCTCAAGCCTCTACTATGAGTGGTGTTAGAATACAATTTCCCGTGTCCTGATTCTGTTGACTGTCTTCAGATATTTTTGTGTCACGTACACTTGGCAGGTGCTATTTATATAGCAGAATGACAGTTTAATAATTGGGTTTTAAATTATGGATGTTCGGTATCTGCTTGTGGTTATGGTGCTGACTTGTTTCTATACATCAGGTTTCCTAGTGAGCAAATTTTCAATTTGTGTAGAAGCAGGTAAAGTAGATTAGAGTAGCCAGATAAGTAGGATCCGATTTGGGGAGAAGGACAACCAAAATGAGGCAATATGTGAGCATTTTCTATAAGCTCTAGTGATTAACAAAAAACAAACCAAACAAAAAAAAAATCACATGAGTTACCTAATGCACTTTGGTACTCACTACATTTGAGACAGTGTGGATTGAAGAATCAAAATTGTCTTGAAGTCTTAAATGCATAGATAAGGGAAAGGGAATTGAGCAAATTCATTTTCATTTTTCTTGTTCAATGACTAAAATTTACTTCAATTTATTTGAAGGTGTTGGGTTTTTTTTTTTCATGCTATTGTGTGTTAGCTCTAAAATTTTGTTCATTGGATTATGTTTATGTTGAAGGGTGAAGATGTCAACCGGACACTTGAAGGTGGAAGGAAGCCTCTTCACTATGCAGCAGACTGTGGACAGCTTGAGATTCTGGAATTTCTGCTATTGAAAGGAGCTGATATTAATGTATGTACACCAATTTGCAAACAAATGTTAGAGTCTTCCCCTATCCCCCCTTCCCATTCCCCTGATATAGGCACACACAGGATTGGTTTAAGTGCTAAATGGTTACTAAAAGACTCAGCAATTTCATGTATTTAAAAATATTTGATGTGATCTCTTAGAAGCTTCAAATTGTCTTTATTAAATATTTTTATTCTTTTGACCACACTATTGGAAGGGAGCTGTTTTTAGCTATTAAATGTTTAAATTTAATTTGACCATGATTAGAAAAGTCCAGTAATCGCATCTAAATGAAGTTTGCATGAAATACATATTATATTTGTTGGAAGGCACTTCAGAAGACAGTGAAATGCATCCTTGGCCAGGGCAGGATCTATTTGATTTAGTATGCATCTCTTTTTTTGTTGTTTTGGTTTGGTTTTTTTGGTTTGGGTTTTTTGGGGTTTTTTGAGACATTCTTACTTGTACAAATGTAGTCATTTCACTCTATCTTAACATGCATGGCTTTTGTCATGAAGACTTGGCTGGGTTGTTTTGGCAGTTCAAAATATTTTAGTTTTCCATAAAGTAAAGTTTTTAATACTTTACCAAACACCCCGAAAAGATGTGTATAAGAATACTTGTCTTAAAGTTACTGAATAGGACATCTTCTCTTTAGTCCTTAACAAAATGGATTAGGTTTTCTTTCTTGGTGTCTGGAAAGATTTTCTTTTCATCAGCTCTCCTAACTGGAGAGGAGGGAAAAAACACGTTTCAGTGGCTCAGTTTCTTATTCTTTCCAATGCTATAGTTTAGATAGGAGAAGACAGACCAAACAGTCTTTCAGTCAAAACTGGTTTCTGAAGTCAAGCTGGCTATAAAGTAGGAGAATTAGGAGTAGTGTTTTTAAACTGGTCAAAATATGTCAGCTGAAATCTGACAATTTTTATCATTGGCTTAAAAAATACTTTGGATACCTGAAATTTCTTGCTGTAGTCTGACTTTTTTAAAAAATGACTTTTCTTTTTAAAAAGAAGAGTAAAAAAAAATGAGGGAGTATATTTCTGAATACTCTGAAATTCCTACCTTGTTGGAAAAAAAAAAAAAAAAAAAGAAAAAAAAAATTTAAAAAAATAAGGTGAAACCTCTTAACACTGTGTGAAATAGTGCTTCAAATAACTGTGTCTCAATTTACAGGCTCCAGACAAACATAATATCACACCACTCCTATCAGCAGTCTATGAGGGCCATGTTTCCTGTGTGAAATTGCTTCTGTCAAAGGTGAGATACAAATATTTAGAACAAGTTATCCGTTAGCAAAGTATATTACTATGATTTTTTTTTCACAAGATTATGATGCTCCAGATAACAAATCAACAGAATATCAAACAAATGCTGTCTTTGATGCTAAGCCAGGAAGGGTACTCCAATTATGGAGAAGACTGTTGAAGGACAAAGTTCCAGAACTTTTGCAGTGTAGCAAAAGTAAAAGTGACCACTGAAAGTACCATGAGCTCCAACTAGAGAACAATTAACAGCAAATCAGGCAAGAAAAAAAAAAACAAACAAAAAAACAAACAAAAAAACCCCACATTCCTTTAGCAGACAGGGTGGAGTGGGATTTAACTTTGGCAGCTGCTTAAGTGTTTCATGGGATGGAATCTCCACTGTGAAGTTGCTCAGAGGTGTGGTTTTCCTCTGGTTTTGCCAGATGACTGAAATCCCATCTGGGCTGGCAGTGGGGGTGCAAGTAAAAGTAGGAAGACAAGCTTTCTCTTACAGATCTTGTAAATTTTGTCATAGTAAGAATAAGGTTAATTTGTTTCTGTTCTCTCTTTTATTCATGTTACAAGGGTGATTCATTTTACAAAGCAGAACTTAATTCAAGCAACATTTTGTCTCCATTCATATATGCTCCTTCTTGTTACACTTCACTTACTGTAACAAGAGGAGGTTAACTGCATTTTCAGTATATGAACTCAATTAAATCATTTGGCCAAAGGATTTCATGCTGTGTGATGTTTTCATGTGACACTTCCAAGGTAAAATGGTTTTACTGTTGCTTGAATTTCACTTTGTATCACTTCACTGATCCTGTCTAATGTTATGCCTTTCTGTAAAGAAATGTTCTTCCTATTAATTTAGGATTCAAATGGTGCATATGAGTTGATTAAATTTGTTATGAGGACTGATCCTTCATTTAGGATCATATACACAAGTCACAAAAAAAGGTATCCTTTATCACATGTTTTATTTCTTCCCATCTCTGTTTTGAAGTTCTAAGTATTTCTCTGTTCTAAATAAGTTGCTCACATAAGAGGCCTCAAAACTTAAGTTCTCATATGAATTGTCTCACAGCTTGTAAGGACTGTGCATTTATTATAGTTGCTGTCAGTAAGGGCACTAAAGTTCTTCCTGAACCACCTATTTTTCAAACAGCTTCTGAGAATGAATTTATATCTTTATTAAATAGAATTTGAATGGAATTGGTTACTCTCAACAGTCATAAAAATAAGGCGGTATTACAAAGATGTGCAGAATGCTACAAGAAAGTGAACTTGGACTAGGGTATGAGGTTAGAAACTATGTTACTGCAACCTGGGAAATCTTGTATTATTTTCAGACTTCTTCATGCAGAGCTAAAAGTTGTACCATATCTGCTTGCTACCATTCACATTCTATAAGCAGCTGGGAGAAGTCTCATGATGGGTAATCCTTTTCACTCAACACTATCTTTACCATCATTAAGGTCTAGACAATCAAAAGCCTTCCTAGCAGAGAGCCACCCCACTGCCTCTCCTTCCTTGCTCATCTATTTTGAAGAGTTTGTTGCCATCCAGGGCAGCTCTCCAGCTGTATGAGTCATCCCACCACATTTCAGTGATAGCAACTAAATCACAGCTTTCCTGCTTCCAGCACCTCCTGTTTGTTGCCCATGCTGTGTGAATTGGTGTAGGTGCACTTCATTTGCTCTATTGATTCCACCACCTTTGTGAGGGAAGAAGTCCTAAAAATCCCTTTTTCCCTGTGGAGACACATATACCCCGTCTGTTGCCAGCAGATCTTGTGCCATGTAAACTGACCCATGGTCAAAAATCCAAAATCTTGATGGTGACACCTAGCTCAGAGCCAGGTATTGATCTCTACTGGCTCTTCCCACTACTTTTAACACTTGTTCTCTAAACTCTTTACCATCTTCATTCCCCTCTTCAGAGGCTTTCCAGAACCTGTGATAACTTTATAAAGATGGGCATTTGAAATGTGAAATATTTAGGTTGATAAAAAGAAAGAATTAGATTTAAGTACGTAGTTATGACAGGTGGGCTACAGAGCTTTTAGTAATCCATTGGAATGGAGCTTATCCACTGGATGTGGTGTGTCAAACTTTGTCCTCTTTTACTGGTAAGTTGGGGAAAAATTTCCAAGTTGGCACAGGGTTCTAGGATGACTTGAAATAGTTCTAGTTCTGTTCCTTACCACCCTTTTCAACATACAGAAAGGCCCACCTGTACCTTGCCAGCTGGCTGCCAGGCACTTCTCTGCCACAGACGTTCCTCTGTGACACCTGTGCTGCTATCAGCAGGTGGGGCTTGTTCAACACCTTTGAACACAACCTCAGGGATAAGGCAGCTCTGCTCATAATGCTCTGGTTTTTGCAAGGAAACTACATGTACATATACAGGAGTTCAAACATGTGAGTCACACCATTTGTAACATGAAATATTAACAGTGAAATAAAGGCAACTCCAATGCATTACAAACAGCTCATTTCAGGCCGCAGTCCAAAATATCAGTTTTAAAAACTGTGTTATGATGTTGCTTTAATTGCATTTCTTTACCACTACTTTTAGAAAATGTTTTTGAATGGTTTTGAATTGCATTTGCTTAAAATCACTTAAAAAAGTGGTTTTGGATATTTTATAATGGCATTTATTCAACATCGGTTTTAGAAAATATGTCCCTGCTGGTTGTGTTGCCTTTGTCTTATTATGAATTTTTCTTTTCTCACTTTTGATTTATTAGCCTTTAAACCATCATGAGATAACCAAAGACAGTTGCAGAGAAAGGTGGACACCTCTAATGGCCAAGCAAAGGAAAGGCATGAGATTAATCAGCTAGCACAAGTTACAAGCAGTATGACTCATACTTGGATTCCCCTTGGATTTGCAAATTTCCTTGCAAAAATCAGAGCACTGTAAGCAGAGTGGCCTTCTCCCCCAGGTACAGTTCAAAAGTACTGAACACGGTTCTGTTCATGGCATTGAACAAGGTTCTGTTTATAGTACTGCATGAATACCATCTGTAGAAAGTCAGCGGCGTGGAAGTGTCTGTGGTGAGTTGGTTGCAGCAAAGTTTTCCTAGACCCTCTGAGAACTAGTAGAAATCCAATTCTAAGTATTGCTCCCGGCCATTCTTACTATAGCCCCAACCAGCTAACCAGCTCATGTTCACTGAGGTTAGCAATGCCTCAGAATCAAATAGTTTCACAGCTTCTGAGGAAGCAGGCTTCCTCAGGGAACTATCTGTGTGTGAAGTTTTATGTGAAGACAGTGGAGGGAGAGATGTTTCAAATAGTCAAGAGCTCCAGTCTGTTTTGACAGTACCATAGCTGGTTGGTACCTTGGACAAGCCCTCAGTCTCAGAAGCAGAACTTTCTACTTTATTCTGCAGTAGTTGTAGGTACGTTGATGAAAATTGAACTACAATTAACATGCAAATTAAGTAATTTCTAAGAATTCTGGAAGGGACCCCAAGAGGTTATCTTTGAGTTATTTTTAAGAATGCTACTGTTGTAGTGGATGATTGGCTTACTTGTACTTGAAGATTTGGAATGATAATAATGGTTCTGACCTTTGTTTGGAAATAAACATTCTCCTTTAATTGTAAGTGGAATGAGGCTTTTTACAAAGTGAGAAGTGGAATTAAATAGATGGTTGTAAAAGGTTCTGTATCTGCATGCTCAGTGAGAAGGGATTTCTTTGGTAAAAGTAAAAGTCTGGAATATTAGGCCTGCCAAAAGAAAGTATAACATGCTGCACTCCCTTGTGCAGTTTCAGGGAACTGTAATTGCTGGATAGACTTTATAGATCTTAATTCCTGCATCTTCTCCAACTGCCCCCTAAGAATGCATCATATTCTGTCTTGAGTGAACCATGGCTCCAAATTATGACATAGTTAACATTTTCTAGCCTACCTGGTGATCCAGTAGATCTAAATACTAAAACTGAAGTTTTATGAAAACTGCAGGAGACATCTTTCTTTAATCTTGTATTTTTAACACTTATTCAAGCTTTTCAAACTGCTGTCTCTGGAGAGGTATTAAGCACTCCCTACACCAAGCAATTTATATCCAAGTTTCTTCTTAGAACCCCTTTCGATAGCATTTGAAGTGTGATCTTCTGTGAAATGCAGGTAATCCCAAAACACTTAGTTTGACCTTGGGAAGTATATTCATCAAAAATGGTGCATTAAGTACTGAGAAGAAGAATCATTTGATGGAATTTCCTGGTGGTTTTACAAGAGATATTTAAAATGTATTTTTAATATTCATTACTGGTTGAAAATGAGTACTCCACCAGGTTTAAGCAGTAATTTTGCACCTTCAGAAAGCAAATGGCTCTCTCTAACGCTGCTTTCAATTTTTGGTAAATCTGTTGTTCAGTATTGAAGTTGTTGAAAATGTTTTAGGTTTGGGGATTTATTTTTTATTCCAAGTTTTCACCTATTGTAATGTTTGTGTGGATTTAGCACACAATATTTTATTTTTTTCCCCATTAAGTGTAGTAAAAAATATATTGTTGAATCATGGTTTTGTGGTTAAGGTACTTTGAATTGTAGCTTCACATGTTACCACAATTTGAATTATTCAAGTTCAGAAATTTCAGTTTGAAAAAAACAGATAAAACCAACATACAGGTAATTTGCATAAATACCCAATTGCATTATTTTAAAAAAAGGTGACTAATTATATATGACTTTGCCCTCATAGTTAGAGTGACGATATAGGATTACTGGTAAGAACATAACATTAAGGGTAGGCACATTGCACTGTTCCAGAGGTAGTTTCTCAAAAATGGCCTTTGTTTACACACTTCCTTCTGAAATAAGCATTTCAGTGAGAACATCCTGATGCCTTGTTCAGTTTTTATTTTGTAATTGACAGTGCTTAGTTTGATTTCTTACACTGTAAGAAACTCAAAATTTCAAAACTTTAATAGTGAAAACTACAAATTAAGTTGTTTCAAGCTCTGCTGTTGTGCTAATCATAGTGTTCTGCCATAGTCAATTACTTTCATAACTTTGCCAGACTGTATTTAGTAAATGGTATGCCTCTTCCTACAAAAATGTCTTTTTTTATAACCCCTTCTTTTTAAACTATCAACCATTACTTAGTATATAGTCTTGAAACAGTTTTGTGAATTCATAGTGTATCTTTTAGATTTATGACAATATGTGGAGTATCACACTGTAGCCACCCCTAAGAGTAGACCTATAGAGGTTTGCAGACTGACACCTAAAACAGCTCTATCAGCACCTGGATTTCAGTTGAAAAGTTTTGCTCTGACTTGATGTAATGCCTCAAAGTCATTAACTCTAGTCTAAAGAGTTTGGCTGAAGTTTAAAGGCAAGGCTTGTTGTCTTACAACTACACCAAGAGTAGTTAATTTTTTAATTAATTTTAAAATATTTTTCGAGGAATAAGAGGCATCTTGAAACAGCCTTTGAAATTTTAAATAGTAGTTTACAGCATGTTGTGACCACAAAGTGTAGCAGAAGTGTCCTACCTTGTGTTCATTTTTTTTCACTTCTTCCTTTTCAGTACAATTAATAACTTTAACTAATATAATATTGGAAGATACCCTACTCTTTAGGCAGAAATTATTTTTGGTAGCTTTTGATAAAGTCAAAACTGAATTATCTTGCAAAATATCAGGGTTTTTTTTTGCTTATGTTATGTACCAGCCTTCTGAAAAAAAAAAAAAAAAAAACAGATAAAATAATGAGTACTCAAAACTGGACAAAAGGAACATCAGCCACTGTATTTCAGTTTGCTTTCAGTTTTTTCAGGGATAGCAGGTTTAAGGAATGCCTCTTTGAAAAATAGAAGGATATAAATATGTATAAAATTAAAACTGTTTAATATTTTTCTTAAAGAATATTATATTTGATTTTGTAATGTAAAAAGTTTGGGGGGTTAAGTGTAAGAAAAAACAATTCCTTGTTACAATAGAGAAACTGTTTTAAATGTTTCTAAGGGAAGATGAGACTTGTCAAAAAGCATATGGCAAATCTCATACATTTTTTCATCTTTCAAAATAATTCTGCTTTTTGCAAAGTATCTAATGTGTTATCTCTGCTTTTTACTAAAAATGTGTTGCAAGAAATAACCTATTGAGTTTGGCACTTTTGGCACCTTTTTTTTTTCCTCCTTTGACAGTGGAGAAAGATTTTGAAGGTACAATGCATCTATGTGCTTTAAGAAGTGTTTATAGAGTTATTGTCCATGAATTCTTCCTATTTTTTTTTTAATTTTTTTTTTTTTTGAAGAAGTTGACATCAGCTTGGGCAACCAATCTGATTACAGGTCTGGAGAAAAAGCTGAGGGAACTGGGGCTGGTCAGCTTGGAGAAGAGGAGGCTGAGGGGAGACCTCATTGTCCTCCACATCTACTTTAAAGGAGATGGTAGTCAGACAGATTCTGGCCTTTTCTTTCTGGTGACCAGTGAAAGGACAGGAGAAAATGAGGTAAAGCTCTGCCAGGGTAGGTTCAGGTTAGATATTAGGAAAAACTTCACAAAAAGAGTGGAGAGGCATTGGAGCAGGCTGCCCAGGGAGGTGTTCAAAAGACAGGAAGGTGAAGAGCTACAGTGAATGGCTTACTGGTTAGGGATTGTAGGGTGGATAGTTGGACTTGATGATCTTAGAGGTCAGAGAATCAGGTCTTTCCCAACCTTGATGATTCTATGATTCCATAACTTCATCTGGCAACTGGTTCTGGAAGTTTGCTTGCTGTATAAACCAGTCTTCTACCAGCTTCATTATGTGCCCCCAGTTTCATTCCCACAGGGTTTGGTGACAGCTCTTTGCCTAAATCTGCTCTCTTCACAGTTTTCCTGAACCACATCTGTACCCTAGTAGCTATTTTGCTGACTTTGGAGTATGCTTAACATCTGTACCGTGCCTAGTGGCTTAAGAGGGCAAATATTCTGTTTGTTATTACCCTGCCAAAGAAAAAGCTTATATGTATTTGTGTGTGTATTTTAAGAAAAGAATGTAACACAAACATAAAATTTTAATAGTTTTTACTTTGGGGAAATGGAGAATACTGTTGGAATAGTTTTACTTCTATGCATTTTTCATTAAACTTGCTTTCAAGCAGTGTTGTACGTCTGAAAATTGAAGTCCTGTTAGTGTGACCTTTATTATTTCCTTCTCATTCTAGTGAATGTAGGCAAGAATCTTTCTGCCTAGCTAAGGGACCATTTTCCTAATTTATTAACACATTTCATTAAATAGTGTCCTCCTTAGGTTACGATGACCCTCTTATTCTACATTCAGTGTAGCTGGTTTAGAAAGCCAGGTCTTGTGAGTCTAGCTTTTCTGAAGTACAAATATGTGTGACGGTGAAAGCAGTCCCATGTCTAAACTAAAAGTTCTCTTTATACTTTAAAATTACTTCAGTTAACAGTTATATCTTTTACAGTCTAAAGTCTGATACGTTGGTGGAGACCTTTACAAGTTCTTTATGATTCAGGATGAATTCTGGTAGGTCGGTTACTGCATAGTTCCATTTTTCTTCAAGTATAAATTCCTTCAGGATTTTTGAGCATAACATCAAAGAGCAGCTTTGAAGCCCTTTTGATTTCCACATGGACTCTGATCAAGGAGTGCTATCTAAGCAGTGGAAGTGATCAACACCTGTAAAAGAACTCTTTTTTTTTCTCCTAGAGCTAAGATAATAACTTGAATACCTGTTAAATGTCTCGGGGGCATTTTAAGGGGAACAATAAATGTTTCACTAGCAGTGGGTTTCAGTGGTTTCATCCTAAGTGTGTGTTTTGCAATGGCCAACTAATCATTTCTTGGGAACAAACTGGCTGAACTCCTGGCCGTTCCCAGCAGAACAGTGGTACTGCAGCATCCTGCATACTGTTTGCACCAAGGATATTAATGATTGTTATGATTCCCCCTGTCAGTGGAGTGAATTTGTGTATGCACAAAATGTATGCTTGCATTCTACTGCCTCAAAAGTACTGGAGAAAGTAAACCTTCTGGAAGGAATTATCATTTTAAGTATCATTCTCTGAACTATTTTCTGGAGTTCTTGGACAAATTTAATTTCCCAAATGGGGAGACAGGCTTCTGCCCCTCCACAGCTCTCTGCCACCAAATAAAACAGTCTGTTCAGCTCATGTCTTGAATGGAGAGCCTCTAGGAGCTTCCAAAATGATCAACAGCTGCAATAGGATGGGCTTGGCTAGTGAAGCACTGAATGGGCACTGCTGCATTAGAAAACACTTTAAAGCCATCCTTTCAGAATGGCAGGTGGAATGTTTGTAAGTAAAGAGAGTAGAAGTTTCAAAGTTGGAACTATTGTATGTTATGAAAAGTAGTATTAATCACAGTATTATCAGATACAGTTTATTGGATTGCTACAATAGGAAGCTTAGTGGGCCGAGAGTTGTATGGTATCATGTATAGAAGTTTATTGGGATTTGGGGTATAATCTTTTATCAGTAAAGAAGCTCTTGAAATTCTGGGCCAATTATGTTCTTAGAAAACTATTGGATGCCCTTTGCCATTAATCTGTGCCCTTCTATATAATGTAGTTGAGAAGAGATTCATTCTTATTCAATGAAGAGTTTATATGCAAAACTAAAGACAAACATCTTCAGTACATGCTCTTACCACCTACCCAGGTGTTTTTTTCCTGTCACTTTGTTAAGCCAAATACAACTGTTCGAAAGTGACACTTGCATATCTTCTCAACCAAAGGTGTTCTGAAATCTTAACTTATTTTCAGGAAGCATCTTTCTTGATCTCTTTTGTAAATCCAGTGTTTTCTAATAATTCTAATCCATTTATTTAACTACCTGATTTGCAATTCTGGCGGTTTTTTCACTTTTATATGTATGACTACACAGGAGTCAAAACGAACATGACTAACTTATTACTCTCTGCTTCTCTTTTTCACTTCCTCCATGATTCTGGCACTGAGGCTGTATTTGTGCTTATTATTCTGCAGTTTGTCTAGTCGGTGCATTTCTCTATATACTCTAGCCATCCTCTTGTTACATCCCTGTTGTGTTTAGTTTTGTTTTAGCTGTGGACATGCCTAATTCAAAGCAAACCTGATCAGTTTTAGACTTGGAATGGTTTGGGCTTTTTTTTCTATGTCTAAATAGGGATGGGGTTTTTTTTTTCAAAATAGGGGGTGAGCACAAATCTAGATGGATGTAGTATTTGTATAGAGAAAATAGTATAATTTGTTAGTAAATAAGCTCCTCCAGAGGTTACCTGTTTAATTTAGCATGTGAAAAGGCTTGTTGCACATAGATTTCATGGAAGCGTGTAATACTGAGTTCTTCTGTTCATATGAGTAGTTGCTGGAAACAAACAAACAAAAATCATTCTGTTTCTTTCCAAAAGTAATTGGTAATTTGTTGATCTTGGAACTTGATGTGTAACAAATGCTGTGGGACTTTTCCAGGTCCAAAGTAAATTTTGACATATAGATAAGCTTCATGCCAATTAGTTTTGTACATAAATCTTGCCTGCTTGGTTTCCAAATGAAAAAAAATGAATTGCACAAAATATCTGTATGTAATCAATACAATTATGCAAGGTAAGTAACTGTTGTGACACGCTTGATGCTAATACAACCTGAATTTATGAATTGACAGCCCTTCTCAATGTCTTCACAGGGTGCTGATAAGACTGTGAAAGGCCCAGATGGACTAACTGCCTTTGAAGCCACTGACAACCAGGCAATCAAAACTCTTCTTCAGTGACGGATGGACTGATAACTTAAATGTCTCTCCTGTGGCCTCACACTGCTGCCTGTCTGTCACTCTTTGCATCTTCCAGCTTCTTCAGCTAAATACTTTGGGGGGAGGGAAATTCTTTATGAATCAGACTAGTTAGGGGCTTGTATTGAAGATAATCTGTTTGGAGAGGATTGAAAACCATTATGAACAGTGTCCCTCTAGGACTTCTTTTCGCTGCACAATCTCTTCCCATTTCTAGTGAAAATGGAAGAAGGAAGACAGACCATGATACAGAATTTTTGGCTTGTAAACCTCCTACATTAGTACTAAGATTTTTGTTGAAAGATTCCCTTAGGTGGAAGTACTGTGCTATGTACCTGAAACTAATTGTGAAGGAGACAATAGTCCCATGCTAATAGTGTCTACCATAATCTGAAGTGTAGCAATGTAGGTGACTGGGTTGCTTTTCTCTCTTCTCTCTCAGTGGGTAGCTTTATTGTTCTTCTGCCTAAAGCTTACATTGCAGTTTTGAGGATTTTTGATACTAGTTATTGGAGCAGTTCTTTATATTGACTAATTGGATGTCACACTAATGTTTTTCTGCCTCTTGAGTTAACCAGGAAAGATCAGTTGAGGCATGGTGGTTTTACACTCCCTAATATCTGCCAAGGTACTTTCGGATGCTGGAATTTGAGGTTTTTATATCCCATGTTTTATAGTCTGTATTTAGACTGTAAAATAAGAGCAGAACTGATCTACAAGTACACATCCCATAAGTAAAGTGATGAAGAAAACAATCAACTCTGACCATAAACTGTACAGTGCAATTACTTTTTGCTACTTGTGGCAAGGAAGATCAAAAGGGTTGGAAATCGGTGATAAATCAATTGATGAGCTGATGATAACAAGAACAAGCATGTTTAGTGAACAGTGTGTTGTAATGAATATTTAAACAGAACTCTTCAATCTTTTCTCTGATCAGTGCTGGACTGTCATGTCATTGTAATAGTGTGAACACAGACTATAGATTTAACTCTTTATTCAGCTACAAAAGTTACCATGTTTGGCATAAAATAGCCTCCGTATTATGCTATTAAATACTTAGCTCTTAAAATACTAGTCTAGAAAACTGCAATCTGTTTTTATGTGGAAAATTTGATTATTCACATTTTGGGGTTTTTTTGTGTTGTTTAGTGTTGAGTTCTCTGGCCATAGTGTTTTCAGTTGGGTTTTATATTTTTTTTTTCCCCTCTGCATTCTTTCCTGCTCTTCCTTACAACTCTCTTTTAAGCAAGCATTATCATAGTGAAGAAACTTCTTTGTGCTAACTCTTCTGGTTATTCACTGAGGCAATTTTGCCTCCCTTTTTCTACAATTATGTAGACACTTTATTTTTTCTTACTTGACTTGAGGAAAAAAACATGCAAACAAACTTCAGTGAGACAAGTGGTAATTTGGCTGTAATACATACCCAAGCTGCCTTTTGAGATAGTTTAAAGATGGCATTTAATGTTTGGCTCATAAAGAAGAAATACTTTCTTGCACTACATATGAGGTGATTCATCATTTTGCCCAGGATTTAAAAAATAAAAAGTAATAATAAAAGCTTATGCTTTTTTTAATTTTCTAGAAATGGGGCTTGTTTGTATGTTTCCTTCTGGTTAGTGGTATTGTGGAAAAAAATGATAGGCAGCTGGCTATATCTTTAAGTAGGTCCTAACTAGATGAAAATACCAACTTTAAATTATTTTACATGCTATAAACAGACTTTAAATACTTCATCAGGATGGAATTACACATACTTTGAAATTCACCCTGTTTTTCAACATTTCCTTTGAAATTTGTGTTGAATAAGTTATAACCCAAAGTATATTTTGGATTATGTCCACTGCTCCCTTTTCTAAAGGGAGAGTGAGTGGGAAAAGGAGTACGATAATTAAATGGAACTTTATCCTTGAACAAAATGTTGAATTATTTGTAGAAGAGGCTGGTAAGAATGGAGTGTCCTAGGTCAAGCAATTGCAGTGTTGCATGCAAAATTTCAAAACAAACTTGTCTTAATTATATTTTGTAAATGGATAAGCAATCATGTTTCTACACAGTGATGGAAGAAAATCAGTGCTCTGTGCATTTTGATATTTGACTTTCTCTTTTCACCATTGTTGACTGTTTTGACACAGTTGGTTTCATCATTATCATGGTTCATAGACATCAGAATGCTAAATGATACTGTATTTTTAAGTTTGTGTTGCAAGAATGAATGGAATAAACTTGAATTGTGCGATATGAGAATGTGAAGTTTTATTTCCCCTTCTTCTCCTGTGTTTTATTATTCTCTGGGTACAGCTTTTTATTTGCCTGGAAAGCCTCTGAGCTCCAGCTCACATGTGCCGTGATTAAAATATTCACATACTTGTAAGACTTAAATGTGGAATGAAAGCTGCTTTGAGAACTAAATAAATAAAGTTGTGTTTTGTTTTGGTTTTTTAATTACATCCTCCTAAGAGGTTTTGATTAATTCTGTAGTCTTGTACTCTGAATTTCCTGCTTAAATGGTAATGCATGATGTTGAAGATCTCTTACTCATGTTAAAATCTAAGATGCAGTCTGTCGATACAGGTATGCTTCTCTTGTTGCCTGTGAAGACTGAAATGATTTACCTCCTTTACTTCATCAAGGAAATTGAAATAGTTATTTAGAGAAATAACAGCTGTTATTGGAAAGCACCTGCATGTACACCTCCATTGTCCTGTGTATTAAGTATCTCTCTTTTCAGGGTACTGCAGGCTGCTACAGAGTACAGGATTCTTTTGCCCTTTGCAGTGAGTTCCTGTTTTTCATGCTATTGTAACATTTCACAATTAAGAGTAGACGCTTTCATTTTCATGCAATGAGGTTCATTTCATGATCATTAAAGTTGAGAGGAAGGACAGTGCCAAAACCACAATAGTCTGCATGTCTCAATTCACCTATCAAATTTAAAACTCATTTAAAAAATTTCTTCCAGTTGTCTCAAGCTGTAGGATCCAAAACTCAGTCTCTTGACCTAAAATAAACTCAAATCTGGTGCATATGTGTAATCACTTATCTTTGAAACATTCTTTCTTATAATTATCCGCTAACTGAAATAAATTCCTCAGCACACTCAGAAGAAACTTCAGTTTGTTCACTAAGGCTTTTGTTCCAAAGCAAAAGAAAACATTTTCTAGATTGAATCAATGTTTAACTATTTTACCATAAGAGAGCTTGAAGGTGGAAAGTGTTGACAAGTACATAGAAAAATCAAAACCAAAAACCTGACAGGGATGTTCCAGGTCAACACAGCTTAATTCGACCAAGAGAAGTATCTGAATATGCTTTAGTTTCTGCAATGCAGAAGACTTCCCAGTACCTGTCCGAAAAGACATGCAGAGAGTAAGGATATCTGCTCTTGTTAAACAGTAATTTGTCATGATACTGGATGAGCTGTGGCCATCATAGCATGGAAGCCTTCTAGAAAGAGCAAATAAATTCTAATGTTAGGTTCCGCAAGTCTTTCCTAAAGTTTCTTCTTATTTCATGTATGTTTTATTTGGGGCGAGATGGAGGTGTCTTTGTCTTGCATGTGCTTTGGGAAGCTTCCTAAAACAAGAATATTTTTGAATGTTCTTTCATTGCTCTTTTGCATACAGCAAAGCTGTAACTTCACCTTTTACAACAGAAATGTATCTTTTACATTATTTTGAAATAAGAAGTATAGTCTATGTTAAAATGTTCTTTTCTAAGAACAATTATGCTGAAGGATACTTCCCAATTTTACTTGTGACAAATGCTAATGCTGCATCTGGTACCAAAATCTACACGTGAACAAATCCTGAACAGCAGACATAAACAGAATATGGGATAAAATATGTTTTGTTTGAGACATTAGTTACCATTAGAATTGGGATCAATCCAGCAGCAATAGATTTGTTTTATGACTATGCACAGACCACTATTTCACTTCTTAATAGAATAAATTTCAGTGTGTGTGTGTATGTGTGTGCACTTTAGCCTGTAAACTGATTGAAGGATTACCTCTCAGGACCTGACACACCTTAAAGGTATTTGTGTGTGTGTTTTGCAGCCGTGTCAATAACCTCAAAAGTAGGGAAAGTCTTGAAGAAAATGAAACAAATGGGAAGCACAGCAATTTCTAATGTCAGAGGTTTAAAATGTAAGAAAAACCCCAAGCTTGCAAATTAATGAAAGTTCTTAAGACAGCTATAATTAAGTATTTACAGAGCCATATTAAACAATAATTTGAAAGAAAAAAGACCCAGCTTACAACAATAAAGCTGTACAACCTGTATACTTAATAAGGTGGTGCTTCTGAGGCTGTGTTCTCATTATAAACAGATGGGTATATTTTGCCATTCTCTTTTGTCTGTTTTAAAAAAACAAAAAGACACTTAGCAGATGGTTGCTTTGAGGAAAAGGAAATTCCCTAGTTCCCAATTTGCAAAGCTCAGAGGTTGGGTGTGAGGTTTGTGGGTTTTTTTCACTGTTAGAGTTGAGATTTGCCAAAAGTCAAACGTATTATAAATTAATGTCAGAATCTCCCTGAGTGCTTTGTAGGGATCAGGTTCTGTCAACTGCATTTGTTCTCCACATGCCAGAGCTGACCTGTGATACATGGCCCCATTCTTTCATTTTTATCTCTATCAAAAGCTGTACTTTAATGCCTTTGCAGCTTTCTCCTAAAAGATGCCAACTGGTAAGCAGAGAACTTGTTTATGATTTTACTAAGAAATTCTTCATCTAAGGCAAGAGAAATTTAAATCGCAGGAGGAAGGACTGAAGAGAAATTAAGTCGATTAAAGATGATTTCCATCTTATCACCTTGTTTTCCACTTTAAATATTATAGTTATACATTCCTTTTTTTATCAGATCCTTTAGTTCTTTGCTGCTTTTTTTCATATAGGTTTACACTGAGTGATTGTAGGATTGCAATAAATTATTTTATAACCCTTGTTTGTTTTGTTTTGGTTTTTTTTTTCCTGAAAGCTACCAAGATGAAGCAGTTGCAAAATACAGTAATACCAGTGGTGCTACAGAAATCCTTGGTGCTACCCTGAAATAATTTGGATGTAACACAAGTGTTTAGCCTGCACATTGAGTTCTTGATGTCCTTTTGACCACAACTGTCATAAAGCTACAAGGTGATAGAAAAAATTTAAAGAACTTCTGGTGGTTTTTTTTTTGAACATTTGGAGCTAGATAATTCTCTTAAACCTGCAAAGTATTTGATTTATATACTGGAGTGCTTATTACATTATGCTGCTGGCAGAAGTAGAAATTGTGTGCATTATTGTATATTGTGTGCTTTTTAGAGTGTACTTGCTCTTCTAGCTGCAATTTTATTGTTAGTTGTGATACAGTGTAATTCAAAGTATACTTGGGCAAATGCATCCCTCCTTATTATATCTTAATAGGAGGATGACTCAGCAAGAGAAATCTTATTTTAAATTAACTAAACAAAGCAGTATAGTAAAGAACAGGATTTAAAAGACCATCTGTCATGCAGAACGGTAAAATGTCCTAGAAGCCAGAGAGGAGATGGAGTAGGTATTGCAGTATTGCAGAATTTTGCACCAACAAACTAAGCAGGCAAGTGAAGGACATAAAATAAGATCAACCAGTGACAGTACTTTTTCATAGACCACTTTATCTTTCAAGCTCATTTCTTCACAATTTCCTTTGGAGACAAAACCCTTTTCAATAAAAATTACAAGACACATTCATAAACACCTGAGCTTCAGACTGGGGGGATGGAGGACTTTGTCTCTTTGAGGTAATGAGACAAAGTTATTACATTCAGGTTTTGTGTTCAACAAACCAGCCTGCTTTTCCAAGCATTTGGTATTTAAATGAATAAGATTTGTATGTGCATTTGTGAGATAATCCTTAGTCCCACTGAGTCAAACTTGTTGTTTTATCGTTAATATCTTGAATTATAATGTTCCGTAATACTTTTGCATTCATGCTGAAAACACTGTTTATTGTCTTCCTGCTCTGAAATAATAGCTTCATAGATGCTGTATAATTTTTTAATTGTTATTATTTTAAAAATGTTATTCAGAAAAGCTTAGGTGTCCATTGCCTCTTTAGTCATTTGGACTGAGAAATGCTAATTTATTGAATGGGAGTATAATAATGAAGCAGAGGTCTGTGTTAATGGAGAGCTTCCCACTGCACACAAAATCATTTTTACTGCAGAGAGCAGCTACGACACATTGTGCACTTTTAAAAGCAGATTTCCCACTGGTGGCTGTGAAAACCCATCAACAATTTAATGTTTGTTTAAGCAGAATGCTGTCAATTTTTAAACAAGGTTTCAATCAGATTGCTCTTCATTTCAGGAAATGATGGCTTGCCAGAGTGTGGAAATAATTATTTGAAAGAGGTAATGAGAGCATGATCTGTCCAGTATAAACCCTCTCAAGAAAAAAGTGTATTCCCAAGGAAATATTCAAAGCATTGCCTGGTAGTAGGTATATGTGTTACTACGCACCTACTAATCAGCGATGTTGTCTCATCCATTTACTGAGAGTTTAGAATATGTGTTCAAATATTCTGTGCTCTCCTGTAAAAAAGCTGAAACCAGCAGCCTAAAGCTGCCTTTGTCATTCTTGACAGCAGCTGTATTAAGAAAACCAACAACACATGTTGTGGATGCTCTATTGATACAAGTGTCTTCTCTGCCTCTCCCTCTCCTCCTATGACTGAAAGGGTAGCAATTTTCTTCCTAAGTTTTATTTCATGTAAAAGCAACTGTGATAAAAGCCAGTAACTAGCAGGTAAGTCCATCTATTAAGGTGTTTGTTTTAAAAGCAGGAAGCTTGTCTTACAGAAGTTTGAAATTACATTTATTTTATTTTATAGATCAGTAGTAAGATATTTTGTCACTTTTTAATGTGTAACCAGCAGTTGAGGTTTTTCAGGCTATATTTTTTCATAATGAAAAAGTAAGTCAGTGTTTTCCTTGTGTTCTTACACCTGTGACTAATTTATTGATTATTCTGTTTCTATTTATATTTATATACCAGTATATTTCTCTGTTTTAAAGTTGGGATGTATGCGTTGTATATTCTTTGATTAAAATAGAATAATCCCTTGTGGTCTGGGGGAAACTACTGTGTATGTGTAAATAGGCGGAGTAACACGTAGCATATAAGTTGGTTTCTTTTTAATTACTTAGCTTTCTTTTCAGAGAGAAATTTATCCTGCTTATGGACAATTGATCACCAGTTAATAAGAGGTTGGAATTTCCTTGATCCCTGGGCTTTGATACAATTTTTTGACTGATATTTTCATCAGTATATCCTTGTCAGAGTTAGTATAAAAACAAGAATTGATTACATTTTTCTGCCAGTTGAATTATAAAGAAATTAATCACATCAGATATCTTTGTCACAGCTGATACCTAATGTATAAGAACTTCTTTTTGACAACTGAAGAATTCAGGACAATTTGTTCCCAATACATCCTCTGTCACAAGGAGCTGAATGAATGTAGTTGGCTACAGGGAAATAGACATGGGAGTGAATCTTCTGCTGTTTGTTTAAAAAAAAAAAAAAAAATAAAAAATTAAGCATCAAAGATTTACGTCTTAGCAGTCTGCTCTGTGTTTTCTGTGGCATCTTTGGGCCAAGTGTTTCCATGCCACACTGTTTCAATGGGTAGTTGGGCCAAGTATCTACAGGAGGCCAGGTCTTCTCAAAAATTTTGATCATTTCTAAAAATATTAGCCAAAAATACCAAGGGAAGTGTTAAATAGTTTCACTGTTTCCATCTGTGGCGTTTAGCTTTTGTGAAGCCAAACTCTGCCAGTTGCATAAAAACAAGTTGTTTTTGTAGTAAAGGAACTCAGACTGATACAGAGTAGCTAAGAGGTAGACAGGGAGAAAAAAAAAAACAACAATTTTGGTGATTTTTGGTTCTTCAACATATAAATAAGCAAAGTCCAAAAAAATCAGTGTATTCTTCAGTTTCATAGTTATTTGGCTAGTTATTCCTTGGAAACATTATAGGTTTCCTTCTGGAAAGAAGTGATCCAAAGCATGAAAAAATTATGAGTTTAAGCGCTGTTAACCTGTGTAGTGCAGTTGTCCTAGAATATAGCTTCCAAGTTGAATTCTGAATTTATCCTGCTTGTATGCCAAGAAAGGGTATTTGGCTGGAAAATAAAATGTGGTTAGCAAATGCAGGTTAAGAAGCTGAAGTCTGCATGACCACATGCAATGCATGTGGCTGTATTGTCAATTAAGCTGCACTTTGTAGGTGGTGTTTAGACTGAGGGTCACTTTTTCATTACTTATGACTACTGTCACTGAGAGTAAATGTCCTCCCAGAACTGAGGATTGTACTAGGACTGCAGTGATTCAGCTGTATTCATTGTACATACTAGTGAAGGCAGATTAGCCATGCTCAGACCAATAAGAACTTGAAACACAGAAATTAAACACAATCACCCTGGCACTGGAAAAGGGTCAGAACCATTTCTTTCTCCTTAAATACCAATTAATAAATTGGTATTTAAACTTCAGGTTCACTCAGTCCAATAGGTTCTGCTCCACAGGGCTTTAGCTCAGTATAGTGAGACAAGCTGAAAAATGTTTGGGGTTTTTCTGTGCTTTAATCTGGCAGAGAACAAAAGAAGTCCAAACTTGAGGATGTTAATTAGAACATATTTTTAAATCAATTAATTATGCTTTTTCATATAGTTTTTTGTTTTATTTTAGTTGTGATTTTAAAGACATGAAAGCTGAGTAAGTGAATGTTGCAGCTTTGAAGTTATTTGGCTCAATATTTGTCTTCTAAATGGTGCTGTTATTTAATCTTGAACTGCAAAACCACTGTATTCTGCAACATTGAAACAGCATTGTGAAATATAGTGTTGCAAAAAGCAGAGGAAAAAGGCTGTAATGCTTATTCCTGAAATATACCAAAACTGTAGACATTCTAAAATGAATTAATGTGTCTAAAACTGGAAGTATATAAGCAAACTGTAGTATGCACCACTTTCCACAGGCTTTCTACCCTTTCAGGCCCTCTCTCTTTTCATTAGGAATGACCAAGGCCCCTTAATTTGTTTACAGCTTCTTGGAACTTGTGAATGTTTCTTCTGTTTTAATGTAGACTCCTTGTGCAGAAAAGTTTGAGAGCCAGTCACCCATTCCAGTAAGCTTTAGTACAAATATAACAAAGATAAATTATACTTCAACAAAATAAACAAGCACTAAACTCTTTCCATTTTGTATTAAACAATCCCAACAGAGGTTGGGAAGTACAAACATATTTGGCTGAATATTAGCAGCTCTGGTGTGACAAAGCTTTGGTTTCTCCTGCTAGAGTCCTGTCCTTGAAGCATCATCCCCTCTTCTAGTTAGCAGTGGCCAGAGTGCCTGTGTAAACTGGCTGCAAATCACTTAATTTTTCACAGCTGTCATCTCTAGGTTTGCTTTAAGCATTGTTAAACACCTTCTTAGTATATAATCATACAGGCCCTTTTTGATAAGCTTCTATGAACTGCAGCAGAGAAAGACAATCTCTCTCCAAAGGGTAATGTATTTTGGGGTCTGGTGTAAAGGATTCTTATGCAACTGGTATTAGATACAGTGGCATAAACTGTCACAGTTTCTACAAGTGTGCTGCTGTCATTGTGGCAGTAGTGAAAGAATTACAGAGTGCAGAAAACACAGTGGACAGCCAGTAGATTATTGATGTTTATTGCTTTCCTCTGATGAGAAGGATGTTCCAAGTGATTAAATGACTGTTCCCAGATTCAGGAGAGGTGAATTCCTTATCATAGAATCATAGAATTGGCTGGGTTGGAAGGGACCTCTGAGATCATCAAGTCCAACCCTTGATCAACAGATTTTTTTTGATCTTTGGACAAATCATATATGCTTCAGACTGATGGTTAAAGTAGCAAGTGCTTCTGAAAAGTTAGATTTTTTTTCCCTCCTGTCTTGGGCAGAGCCCCAGCCTCTTTTCCTACCTTGGAACTGATGCTCACCTAGTCCTGAAGAGAGATGAAACAGTAGAAAATGGAGCCTAACACCAATAACAGAAATAAGATCAGCCTGAGACAATATTTCAGTTGTTCAAAGGGAGAAGCAAATTTTGCTTTCTTAATTGACAGGGGTAACACAAATTGTCCGTAGCTATCTGTGGATTCACTGTATCCTGTCCATCCTCAGGTGTGCCGAGGTCTTTCCAAACTTTTTTGTAATCCTCACTGTCCACAAGATTCTAGAATACTCAAGGGGATATATACACCTTGCTGTTTACCTTCTCTTTTAGTTCGTTATTACATGGGTTGAATGTTCTCAGTCCAGTCCTAAGGCTGGTCCCTAGGTTACTCTTGTATTAACCTCTGCCAACAGCTAGAAATTACTACTTACGTCTGATTGTTTCTCACTTAGGCTTTAAACTGTGCCATTTAAAGTGACATTTCCCCCATTCTGGTTACCATGTTTCTTCAATAGATTCTTATGAAGTAGGTTTCAAAAAGTCTTCAGAAATCTTAAACTTTTTCTATCTAGAAGTTTTTCTATTTAAATTCAATTTGGATATTGGGAGGAGGGGGCAATACAGAAGAAGAATATTCTATTCAATAGAAAGAATATTCAATTTTTCTAAAAAGTATAGTCCCTTAACAATTGGTAGTTACCTTGCAACTTTACAGTACTTCATGGCTCTGAACTGTAACTTTAAAGAGAAAAGAGAAGTTAAGCATTCCAAACACGTAAATAGACAGGCAATTAAAATCCATCCAGAAGTTCTGTTTTTCCCCAAAGTCCTTGTGAACCATTTTACTCTCTAAAGTGCTCTTTGCAAGGGTAAACACATGCTTGAGGGAATAATTGATTCCTTTTCTGAATGAAATAGTGGATTCCCTGCTCCTGTCTCTTGTAACAAATAATAAATTACCAGCTGCTGTTAAGGCAACTTTGATACACAATTCCATCTAAACTAAGTTTGGACAGATCATTAATAATGAAATCCCAAGAATGGACTGAATTTCCTGCAATATTTTTCAAAATTCTCTATTTCAGTTTTATATCATCTTTCTGTGAATATACTGAACAGTCCTTTAGAATTGGAATGAGCTTTTTGAATGGTGTGTAATCATTGTTAGAGGTCATTACTGCAAGGAAAGCATAAGAAAACAGCTGAAAAATATAATTAGTAATCCCTGGTTCTTAAGCACTGTTTCCAGTGTGGGAGGTTTTACAGAGGAAGCAGACACTTTGAGATAAAGGCATCATAGTCAAGGATAGAAATGGAAAAAAATTAATGTCTTCAAATTCTGGGTCTGAAGGTTCACGGGAGCTTGCTGTTACCAAATCTGTTTAATGCATTATGACAGGGTCCAGAAGCCCTAGCCAAAGATTGGTATCTTTTTTTCTTCTGTAATCGAATGCAAGGAGGTAAAAAGGCTATAGCAAGCTAATGTTTTACATCTACTGCTACTTTGAATCGTTCTGAGATACCAGAAGTCTTGAATTTCAGTAAGATAAATCTCTGAACCTTCTTCAGATGAAGGAGAGCAGCAAGGAGGATCAAAGATCCAGAAAACAGATGATAGTACAGACCTTCTGGTATGTAAAACCTTTTCAAAAAGGAAAGGAAGCAGTCTTAATCTTTGAATGTGATGGACAAGATAAAATGGGTATAATCTACAGTGAGGAGCCTGACATCAAGAAATAGTGAGGTTCTTAGACTGATTGAGAAAGTCCACAGAGTCTCCATCACTAAATACTCTTAAAAACAGATAAGGGTGGAGAGGTTTTTTTGTTGTTGTTGGCTGGTTGTTTGTGTTTTTGTTTGGGTTTTTGTTTGTTTGTGGGTGGGGGTTTTTTGTTGTTGTTTCTGTTTTTTGTGGTTTGGGTTTTTTTTCAGAAATTACTTAGCTAAAGTTCTGGGACAAGGTGAAGTCTAGATCACTTTTCCCAAATTCCTCCTAGGCCTGCAGCTTTGTGAAGTTCCACCTACTTGAGGGATGTATATGTGTAGTGCAGATAAGTATATCTAAAAAAAACATTAAAATATATATCTAAAAATGCATACAAGGAATCTATATTTATCCAGTTTATATGTATTTAAACTTTTTTTTGTCCTATTTAGAATTAATAGATTATTTTTCAGGGCAATTTAAAGGATAAATTTTAATTTGCTATCTTATGAAACGGAATCATTCAGCATATTTCATAGGTGTGCTTCATACTTGATCAGATATTACGAGAAAAGTAACAAAGTCTTGAAATTATAAAAAACTTTTGGTTTTTCTTTTTTTCTAAAGACACATGACCTGCAGCTCTTTATATGGATCCTAACACTGCAGAATCCTACTGAGTCAGTGACTGCTCGGTCTATGAAAGAGAGACTGGGAATAGTATAAGAAATAGGAAAAAATGGCTCTGGAATTCATATCAGATATTGAACAGTTTGAAAATCACAAGGCTGTTCAATTTGATGCCTTACATAGGCCCAGTTTAAGTGCTAGTTTAATTAATTCAGTTAAAAATATATATTTTTTCTCTTATCTTTCTTGTATCCACACTAGCTCTATTAGTTACTCCAGTGTGAAAATAGCTTAAAGCAGTACAGTTCATTTTAATTCCCACTTAGAAATTATGTCTACCATTTTCACTAGTTTCATATTTAACTGCATACACAGGACTAAGGTTGTGTTGCTGTAATTAAACAGCTCTAGTTAGGGCTACTCTACTTTTAGTAGACTATAGTTTGCTTCATGATGTACCATTGCTGATTAATGGATCTTTACTCACAGGGAATAGGAATTATGGAAAATAAACTGCTTGCCAACTGACTTTGGAGATATCCCACATTCATTTTAGTTAATTGAAATTATGAAAATTCTGCAGCTTCTTAATCAGAGATTTCTCTGTGGAATACCACTTCTGGCAATGCTTCACAGCAGTGTATGAGTTCAGAAGATACAAATAAGAAATAAGATGTATCAAGAAAACTGTTTTTTTTCAAGCCCCATTATTTTGAAATAGCATGGCCTGGGGTATTGTAGTATCCCTTGAGAAACACATTTGGGTTTTAATAGACCTTTTTCTCTCTGCTATGAGGCTATTGCTCCCTAACTTTCAAAGCCCACTGTTTCAGAATAATCTCTCTTCTATTACTCATGTATGCTTAAGGTACAAATCCAATAATATTGTCTTTTTACTTGTAACAAATGGTGAGTAAATAAAAAAAAAGCATCGTGGTCTGCATATAAAATTTGATATTTTTCAAATGTAAAACCAGATGAAAATTTTAGCTGTAGGACATGTATACATTAACAGGACTATCAGTGTGCTGTACTAGAAAAATGCTGCAGGAGTGAATACAACTACATCAGGAGAGCTATCCTTTATCAGTCTAGCCACCAACCTGAGGAAAAAAACCTAACAAAGCCAGTAAAAAATCTGATATGGCAAGATTTACTTCATCACCTTCAGTGGCAAGCACATCCACTAGAGATCCTGACTGCAAAGCTGCATCTGCATTAGCTTGTAGTTTGAAATTTCTTAAGGAGGTTGAACTAGATCTCCTGAGGTCCCTTAGGCCCATAGCATGATTCAGATTATATGTTTTATTTGGAGGGAACGAATAACATTTCATCCATTTGCAGCCTGAATTCATGCACAAGAAAAAAAAATGAGATTCCTAGGATTCTTCCAGATTATCCTAGTTTTTCATGTGTTGTAGAATGGCATTACTTTCATGTCAAATGTAGGCTATAAGCAGATGATTATCACAATCCTACTGTTAACAGCTGAGAAAAGGGTCCTTTGTAAATGGGCTACAAATGGTGCAAATCAAACATAGAATAGTTTGGGTTGGAAGGGACCTTTAAAGGTCATCTAGTCCAGCCTCCACCGCAGTGAGCAGGGACCTCTTCAGCCACATCAGGATACTGAGAACACCATCCAGCCTGACCTTGGGTGTTTCCAGCGATGGGTCATCTACAACTGCTCTGAGCAGTGTTTCATCACCTTCATGATCAAAACTTTCTTCCTTATATCTAGGTCAAATCTACCCTTGTCCAGTTTAAAACCATTATTCCTCATCACAAAAGACAGTGATAAAAATTCTTTTCCCACCTTTCTTACACGTCCCCTTGAAATAATGAAAGACCACAACGAGGTGACTCCACAGCCTCCTCTTCTCCAGGCTGAACAACCCCAGTTCTCAGCCTGTCTTCATAGCAGAGGTGCTCCAATCCTGTGGCTGGTTTTGTGGCCCTCCTCTGCACTTTTTTCAACAGCTCCATGTCTTCCTTTTGTTGTACCCCCAGAGCTAGTCATAGTACTCCAGGTAAGGTGTCACAGAGCAGAGTAGAGGGAGAGAATCAACTCCCTTGGTTTGCAGGTCCCACTTCTTTTGATGCATGCTCAAACATTTTTCCAGTTTTAATCCAGGTTTTATTTTACAGGTGAAATGAACACAACAATCACTTTAAGTGGCACTTTGCAAATATAAGTGGCCAGGACCCCAACTGTTGTCTGCTTTTATAGCTCAGCCACTCAACGGGGCTTTGACAAACACTGGTGGCTTGACTGCAGTCACCTGCTTAATTTTTCAGTAACTACAGATATGTCTGAAGGACATACATTTACTTTTCAAAGATCATGTTCTGAAACCCACATAAAAATGTAAGAGGATGCAAAAAAGAAGTGACAGAAGGGGTTTGCAAAAGCATGGTTTCCATGGTGTGGTGGAAGATGCATGTGGCCATTCTATTTCAGTTCATTATCCTTTGAGGAGAAAAGCAAACACACAGTGCACACATTTCAGTGACCGGGGCTACAAATCATTTGCAGAGGTATCAGTGCTGGGAACTAAACCCAGTCACTCCAGAGGAATTCTAGGCATCATAGGAAGTGAACAGGAGGTGCTAGATGTCTCCAAGTAGTTGCAGAGCTATGGTTTCACAGTGATGTGCTGGAGTGGATGGGTACTGTTTTTTTAGGAGGGGCAGACACAGATCAGCATGGTGGGTTGGGGACTTGGATTTTTTTTTTGTGAGAAAGCAGTGAGAATGCATGTAGCTCTGCCATAAGATAGGTGATGAGACAGTCAAGAGTTTATGGGTTAGGATTAGAGATCAACGGGGGCAATGGTATGGTGGGTGTCTGCTGAAACCTATCTCTTTGTGAAGAGGTGGGTGAGGCCTCCAGGCAACTGGAAGAAACCTCATGACTGAGACTCTGGTCCCTATGACAGACTTCAGCTTCCCCAGTGTCTGTTGGAGGTACAAGCAATCCAGGGGCTTTATGGGTATTTTTTTTCTCACATATCATGATATAAAAACCTGAAAGGCAACCCTGGTTACAAAAAAATGTATCTTCAAAGGGGTCCAATATGAATGAGTATATCAACCACGAAGTGTCTTCCTTGATCTATTCCTATATTATTAGGGAGAAAAAGATAATCTATGAACAATTACAAAGGTTAATTTCTGCTATACTTGCAACAAAATATCAGTGAATTCTTAACTTGACTGTGTTGCAAGCAAACCTACACCTTTTCCTCTATGCTTCCAGGTTTTTTACAGAAGAGAAATACAAATAATTCCATCTCTAGGTATACTTGGAAACATGATAAAGCTTTGACTCTGCAAGAATTTTATAACTCTACTTAATTTTTATCATATTCTCATCTTTCTTGTCAACTGATAACACATAAAAATACTTGTTCCAACACCTAAAAGCATAATTGCTATAACATTTCCCTTCCTAGAATAATGATCTTCTGTGCGATACTTGCCTGTGACAACTGTAATCTCTTGGTATAATAAAATGCATCTTTTTAATCTACATGTTCCATGCCATGCATGATACACAGCAAAATATCTGCATCACTAGCTCTCAGTGTCATTTTTATTACAGATTTCTTCATGCTGAGGCTGACAAAGGAGATGAGGATCAATGGAGAGATGAGGGAAAAGGAGAGGAAAAGAGAAAAATGGGAAACTCATTTACCCATAACCTGGGAAAAGTGGCTGTGATATACACATAGAGTCTGCAGTGAGCTGGAAGCATTTAGGCCTTTGATAGGAAACTTGCAAGTCAGGGGCTGGTCTGCATAAAAGAATGTGGTTTTTTTCCAGTATTCTTCGTTTGTTATCTTGAGAAGTTATTTCATTTATTGAACTTTTTCATAGATTCTCATAATGAATAGTTAATGCTGTGATACTAAATGTCTCATGGCTCTGAAATGAAAATTCTCTGTTTCTGTCTTTATGAAATATGCCCTTTTCATTTTTAGAGAGCTCTCTCAAAAAATACACAGAGAAAATCTCAAAGGTACCATAGGTGCCTTGTTTATCCCAAGCTAGGTTTTTGGCTTCCTGCCACACACAGTTTGCACATTAAGTTTGCTTTTGCAGAAGTTCTCTGTGGTGTCACTAAAAGATGTCAAATAAGACTGGAACTGAAGAAGACACTTTCTGTCCCTCAAGGGCAAGAAGCTCAATTGGTTAACAGGCTTTAAGGGAAGGTAAGTTGTCATACCTGGTGTTATGAACATTTTTTATATGACTAAGATTAAAAGAAACAAGCGGGGAGGGGAATAAATCAAGAGAAAACTTTCAAATACTTCAGAGCTTTAGGATTTCTTGCTTTTAAAAGCATATGATATTGAAAAGCCATTAATGGTAGGTAGTGGTGGTGGTGTCATTTCCCCAGGTATTCTGTTTAATATTATTACTCCTATAGGTGAAAGAAGATTTGGCTTTATTTCAATAGCTCTCCTAGCTTTGTGAAAAACTACATGGGCTCTATTAATAATTTTCATTTAAATCAACTCATTTTTTAACCTGGAAAAAAATCTCTGTATTTGTAGCACCAGGTATTTTTCTATGCAAGGTGGATCTTGCATTGTCTTTTTGTGAAGTTTCGCCTCTTCTGTAGTTTTAAGTAGAACATTGTAACTTTGGTAGGTTTGGAGATTTCATTTGAGTAAGGTTCGCAAAAGCTGAATTTGAGTTTTAATCTTCTGCCTTTACTGAAAATAGTGTCGGTAAGCTTTGGTTTCCAGGTATTTTTGGCTTGGCTAGAAATAGTGTAGCTTACTTTGTATGCATTTCAGCACTGGTAATTTCCGCCAGTGCAAGAAATAAGCAGTGCAGGAGCCAACAGCTATGGCAAAAAAAAAAAAAAAAAAAAAAAAAAAAAAAAAAAAAAAAAAAAAAAAAATTAAAATTAGCTAACTTCATTTTGCTGTCTTCTTGCTTTGCGTTTTGGAATAGTGGATAGAGCCTCTTTTTGAGTGCAACCATTGCCACTATTAAATATTTGTGAATGACTTAAAAGACAGTTTCAAAATATTGTAGGTAACCTGGCTGTCCCTTCCCATGCATCAGTCACACCCAGAAGCTTCAGGATACATCATGAAAGACTGAAATGAAAGGAGGCAAAATTTTCTAATACCTTGAAATAGTCTTGTTTAGGCTTCTAATAACTTGACTCCTTTCCTTGCATCAATTTATTTTGTCCCATCTTCTCTCGTTAGACATTGGTTCTTGTGTGATAGAGGAGAACACTATGAAGCTCCTGCGTTTCTAAGCCCATGAAAACCTGACTTTTTGTGGCGGATGCCAGGCAACACTGTTGGCTTCTGGTGGATGAGACAGCAGGGCTGTTGCAAAAGTCTCCATGCAGGTATTAAATTAATTATTTAAATGCTAGTATTAAAGTTGTTGCAGGCAAAGTATGGATTAGAGACAATACTTGAATTCAGCAATCAGGCATGACATTTAGATACTCTATCAGACCCTCTACATACAGCATTAAAGAATGTTATTAAACACTCAAAATTTAGGAAAGATAAAGATTAAGGTGCAATTTGAATTCAGCTTCCTACTGCATTATTTTGTAGTTTTGCCTAAAGAAATCAGTTAAGAGTGCTTGGAGACATAACAGCTCTCTAACACAAAGTACCGTATAAATCAGACAACCACAACTGCATGATCTAGGTCAGTGATGGGCTGGTGCTTTTTTGTTTTCTTTTGCTGGTAATTTTTTGTTTTTTGTGTTTATCTCATTTTATTTTGCAACAAACTCTTATTTGGAAAGAAGGCTCTAGTCTTGGAAAGCAGCTTCAACAACATTTTGAATGACACCATTTATTTCTCTAGTGAAGTTTTCAGGCAAGTGGAGCACTTTTTAAAGACACAGACCCTCTGGCAACGCCACAGCTCTGCAGCAAATATTTGTGATCACAGGTTCTCCCCTTTTCATGGTTCTGTGGTTGACAGTATATGTGCCATATCCCAAGTGACTCAGTCATGATAAGGGCAAGCAAGAGAGTGTTTTGCTGCACACTTTGCACTTGGTGTTTGGAAGGTCTGTGGCTGGGGACCTAATGTACTGCCTGCTGGAGAGCTCCAGTCATTTTGTCGTGACTTATAGACCAGGAAAGTGAATCTCATTGAAGATCTGACCTGCAGATGAATACAAATGTTGTCTCACATTACAAATGACACCTGTGAAATGCAGCTTTGTTTCCTAGCAGGAGAAGCAACACTGCAGCTCAATACTGATTCAGCAGCTCCATCCTGTCCTGTGACACAGAGTGATCAATTGCTTGTTCTACTTCTGCTGTGGATGTAACATGTCTTTCTCAAGCAGGGAAACACTTTAGTCTAACATAAGGATTGAATTTTCTCATTGTTCTTTCTGTTCTGTAGATTACATGTGTGAACTATGTTGAAAAACATTTAAATTTTTCCACTCTGGGAGAAATGATTGAGAAGTAGACAGCTGTGAAGAACTTACAGCATTAATTGCTTCATGTCCTGTTCTTTCTAATGTTCTGTGACATGTAAGAATTATTTCCATGATAAGAAGTCAGGGGTTGGGTGAAATATGAAAACACTTTTTTTCTCCTGACTCAGAATGTACCTGTCATGGTGCTGGAAGATTTTATGCACCAACTGAAGGGCAAGGGTGCCGTCCAGAGGAATCCTCACAAGCTTGAGAGGTGGGTTTGTGCCAGCCTCATGAAGTTCAATAAGTCCAAGCCCAAGATCCTGCATGTGGGTTGGGGCACTCCCAAGCACAAATACAGGCTGGGAAAAGAATGGATTGAGAACAGTCCTGAGTCAAAGGAGGTGGGTTGTTGATTGATGAGAAGCTCAACATGAACCAGCAATGCATGCTAGCAGCCCAGAAAGCAAATCATATTCTAGGCTGAATCAAAAGAAGAAGCATGGCCAGCAGGTCAAGGGAGGTGATTCTCTCCCTTTACTCCAGCCTCACGGGGTCCCACCTGAAGTACTGTGTCCAGTTCTGGAGCCGTCAAAACAGGAAGGACATGGAGCTCTTGAAGTGAGTGCAGAGGAGGGCTATAAAAATCAGAGAGCTGGAGACACCTCTAGGCCATGTAGGATAAGGAGGAATGGTTTTAAGCTGGAAGGGCATAGATTTAAGTTAGATTTTAGGAGGAAATTTTTAATGTGAGGGTAGTGAGACACTGAAACAGGTTTCCCAGGGAAGTTTTGGATGCCCCTTTCCTGGCAGTGCTCAGGGCCGGGCTGGATGGGGCTTGGAGTGGGAGGTGTCCCTGTCCATTTAGTTAAAACTAAATGATCTTCAAGGTCCCTTCCAACACAAACCATTCTGTGATTCTATGATGACTGGTAATTAGTGGGCTGCCCCTTTTCCTGCAGAGTAGCTGATTCCTCCCCAACATGTATTTGTTTTTTTTCTGGAGAAAGCTTGATGCTTTTTAGAGAATGCCAGCCAAGATTTTCTATTCCATAAAAATAAGAAAATCAGTGATTTGGGTCAATAGGGCAATTTAAAAGAAAGAGAAAAATAGAGGTCAGCTAGCAAGTATATAGAAGCACAGTTCTACAGGTTGTCTCTTATGAAGACCAACAAGAACTAAACTGAAGTTTCAACATTACTCAACAGAGACTTTGCACAGACATGCAGAGGGCAGCCTGACATTCTGAAGCCTGTCAAAATTCTCTTAAATACGGGAGCGGTGCCTTTTAAGAGCGGAAAAAAAATATCTGCAGCCTTAGATGTGAAGTGTGCAGGTGGGGTTTCCTTTGTGGTCACATATCTCATTCTCTTGATCTAAAAATAATTACTGACAGCAGATTTTGTTGTAGGTGCCAACTTATTCTTGAGTTCAGGCAATTTACTTTTTACTTGTGCTTAAGAAGTGATGGAACATCTTGAACTGGATCTCCTGGCATCTGTCTTGCAAGCACATCCTCCCTCAGGGCTAGAAAGCTGGGGAGAAACCAAAAGCAAGGGTTAATTAGGAAAGAAAGGATAATTATCTTTTTTTTTTTTTTTCCTGTTCTTTACTGACCTATAGCTACTGTTAGTTCATTTCCCATTCTGTACTGATACCTCTGTGCATTTCAAATAGCTTTGCCCATTGTCTCCCTACTTAAATATAACCCTGGGGATTCTTCAGCCTTTAAAGAAAATTACAAAAGCCTTTGCATATTGTGCAATTACCTCTCTTCTTTTTTGCTTCAAAAATGGATTCAACACCTTGAATGCATGGTCAATATCACAACATCTCTCTGTGGGACTAATGTTTTGTATATAGCATCCTGGTCCAAGGTTACAAATGTATAGGCAAAACCACATTAAAATGAGTTGTTCACAGTGTTACCTGCAGGGGATGTAAATAGCAAAGAAGTTGTGTTCCAACTTTTCCAGCTGTTACAGACATAAAACAAATCATGATTTAGGTCAGGAGGTCTCAGAAGAAGCAAGTTCATTCCTTCTCCAACACCTTACAAACTGCTGCCACTCCCCAGAGTTCTTTTGCTTAAGACACCTTCTGCATCATTAACATTACCTGGCAGCTGATATCTCCCTTCCAGCTTGGCTCTAAGTAGTGGGACCCTTGCAATGACATCCTCATTTTCCACTTGTTTTCCAGCATTTGCACCTTCACTAATGAATGTCTTTCCTAGTATATACACAGTGTGTCTATAGTGACCCCATTCTAAAAACTAAAAGTTTGTGTGTAAATATATATATGTAACTTCAAAAAAAAAATTATTCTGGGAGATATCCTAGGGCAACAATATGACATTGATATAATAGTGTCTTGGTAGGTTAAATGCTCTAATTAAAGCCTGTCTCCAGTTCTATATCAGCTGACTTGCACTAGAAGTCAGAACTGTATCTGTATTTTTCAGCTTATATTCTGGAAAAAAACCTCCAAACTATTAACACTATTTTTGAAAGCTTTGAACATGTGTATACATCTATGTGTATTGCCCAAGTAGATGACAGTCTTGACAGTCTTCTGGGAAGAGATAGGTGAAACCAAGCAACTAGTACAAATGACACCAGCAGTATCTAGAATCTGGTCAAAGAAGAGTTTGCATTGAGCAGCTCTCCAGGCTCTCCACCTCTGAGCTCTAAGCCACTACTCTGCAGGGAGGTCAGGACTGTCTTGGGAATTGCTACATTCATAGCACTGCTGCAGAATAAAACCATGGACCTTACCTGAGAAAGAAGGAAGGTAAGAAATGAGAAGACCTCACCTAACACTTTTCTTTTAAATTGTTAAATACCAGAACGAGACTGTCTCTTAGCAGGACATCCCTTCTCAGCTGATGTGGAAGCATTAGCTGTATCTATTTCTAACCTGGTGGGAAATTTTCATGTCCCAAACTTTTATTTTTTTTGTTTTACTTTCTTAATGCACTGGTTTGAATTTAGAAAACATTTTACCCATATCTTCAAAACTTTCAGAAAAGTACTGATGACATTGCAGTTTCTGTTGCTGATGAACCAACTTACATGAGTTTGGGTTGTGTGTGCCTAATGCTGAGCAGCATGGTTCTCTCCTTTTTTTGCACAGGGCAGTAGGAGAATCTTGAGCAAGCTGGCAGCTGGATCAGTCTGCATATTTGGCTGGATCATCTCTGCTCCTTGTGCCTCAGTTTCATCATCTGTAAACTGGGAATAAAGATACTAACTTATTCTTCAGGGCCTGCACCAAGAGGTCTGGCCAGCTAGTTTAGAGGTTTGCTCTGGGAGCATCACAGAGTTATTCCATTTTTCTCCATCTAAATCTTCATATCCCTGAAAGATCGACTTCATTCACCATTGATCTGCTTGTCCCATTCTTCTTCCTTCCTTCTGTGCTAAGAACTTATGAAGATGAAAGTTGATTCATCCTACACACTTTTTCTTCTCTGCTTTTGCATTAGCAGCTTCAGAGGATTCTCAGTAACATCTCACTGCTGGGCTTGCTGCTGCTGAAGGGAACAAGAACGTTCAAACCAACACAGGCACTGACTTCGCTGCCGTAGCTCCCAGGGGCTCTCTCAGAGGCAGTGGGGCCCTGGCTGTTATGAGATGTGGTTCATGAGCAAAATGAGAGCGTGGGTGACCCTGCACCCAAAAGTTTTCAGCCTGACTAGGCAAATCAAATCACATGATGAAAGGAGCATGTCAGCAGCCATCTCCAGGTAGCAGATGAAGACACAGCAGAAGATATTTGCTAAGGACAGCAAATGGGAGTTCTACCCATGTAGAACATGGGTACCATACCCATGTTCTACCAAAGTGGGAGTTCTACCGCTGTGCACCGAGGGGAAGATCTGGGTATGTACAGGCAGAAGACAGTGTATGCTCTTACTAAATTAACAGATAGTTTGGATTTTGAAGTATGTATATTCCTCCCCTCATCCCATACCCACCTTTTGGTCTTTTTACCTCGTTGGTTTTTTTTGGTTGGTTGTTTGGTTGTTTTTCCAGACCTGCTCTTCATATCTCTCTATTTGATTATATTCTCCAGGGATAACTGGTTCTTTCTCACTGAACCTCTGCTGCTTATTTATGACTGAGTAGAGGGCAGAAATAGAGCAGGGCAAAAACAGAGGGAAGCTCAGCCCCTGAGGGCTGCATCCAAGTGCTTGAGGAGGCCTCTGGTGAGTGGATGCTTCACAGTCTCCTGGCTTTGCTCTGCTCCTTTCATGCTGCTTTCAGCACTCTCTTTCTCTTTCCAATCAAGCTGGAATCTATCACCAGCCAACCCTTTGTTGCCTCACAGAAGTGCTTGCAGGCTGCTGGTGCCAGTTCCTCTTTTCTCCAGTAATAATGGAATCCTGGTGCTGCAGTCTGCCTTAGCTGTAATTTTGGTCTTGCCAGAATAACTTGACACTGCTAGTAGCTGGAAACAGAAGCTACTTGTTTGAGTCTTTGTGTCTTCCCTCATGTGCCTACTGCTGTTTACAATTCCACCTGCTCTTCCCCATCTTGTGGTAATCTGATCTTTTCATCAACTCCCCTGCCCCGTGTCCCAGAGGCTGCAAATTTCTAGGGAGAGAAGCAGCCCTGAGGAGAGAGATATAGTATGGGGTTCAGACAATTATATTGAGTAATTTATCAATAGCAGTATTCCTGCTGGAAACAAGTCATCAGCAATAAGAAAGGGGCATGAGCTTCCCCTCTGAGCTCCAGAGCAGCAGCACGGCCCAGCACGGAATGCTAATGGGTTCGTGTAGGGCTCATTGTCCTCTGTGTTTGTTCTGGAGTACAAGAAAAAATCCGCTTTCACAGGAAAACATTTTCAGCCAGGCTCATAGAGCTGTTTGTACAACCCCATAAAGGGTCTCTATAATTCCTTCAGCATTTTGGAGCTATTGAGAGGGTTTCAACCAAAAGGACTCCAGCCTAAAAATGTCTCTGTGCACAGCAAGGCAGCTGTCAGCCCTTGTTAGCCCTTGCTCTTGCTGTGGCCAGACACTTTTTGCTGTTGTGCCACTGAGGACCACAACATTCATGTTTGTGAAACCAACTTTCTGAGCCTGCATTTGCATCACAGCTGTCCAGATTTCCATTTCAGTCACACAAGATAAAGAGCGTTTTTTTAAAACTTTTGTTCCTGCAAATGGTGTGGGAGGAAGAGCCTTCTCCTGTTCATTTGCTAGGTGTGCATTTCTGCAGAATACTGCTGCTGGTAAACTGCCATGGCTGTTCTATGGCCTCATGCAATTTCTTTTCACTTAAATTCCATACAGATGTGTTAAGAGTTCCCCATGCAGATATGTTAGAGTTCCTCACTCCAATGCAGCATAAGGTAAGAATAACACAGGTACCCAGAGGCCTATTCTATGAGATCCACGTCCTATGCTTTAATGGATACACTGACTTTCCATTCTCTTCCAGTTTATATTTGAACTCTTTCCTTTATTTACCTAGATCTCTAGTCAGCTGGATTTCAGCTTGTCTCATAGGCTTATGCTGTTTCTATGACCAAATCCAGTCCTGTTGACTAGGAGACAGAACATCACTTTTTTCTTCATTTTTCAGAGAGAGGTGCGTGGGACTGCAAATCTTCAAAGTCTGTGGTGTGTGGTCAAAGAGCTAAAAACAGTCACAAACTTTTCCACCATCTGCATGAAAAATTACAGCTCATCTTGCTACTGTTTCTTCTTCGGGAGTAAAAAAATTGTAACTTTCAATATGGTTTATCTGCTTAATTTTTTTCTCTGCCTGTAACAGGGAAGAAGCTAAAACCTCACTGAGATCACGGATTTAGATCAGCCAGCAAATTTATGGTTCTGAGAAATGTTCACATAACTGACTTTTTACCACTCAAATCTGTAAATGGGTTTTCCATGGGGAGCTCTCAGGCTCTGCCTCAGAGGAAGAGTTTTGCTTAAAAAAAATCACAGATCAGCTTTGTTGTTGTAACTTCATGGAGCTTGTCCCTTCAGGCTGCTCGTCTCAAGTGCTTTGGAAATCCTGTCCTGGCTCACTGAAGAGGTAGTGAGTGTGTGCAGCTACAGTCACTGCCTTTCTAGTCCTGCCAGTTTTCTCCCATCTCTGCTAGAGTCTTCTGCTGCCCTTTACTCATAATACAGAATTTGTATTTTTTCCAGGACAGGACATAGGACATCTGGGTTGTACACAGTGAGGGTGATTCTCAAATGCATTTTTCGTCGGACTAAATTATAATAATTCAGCTTTTGGCTTGTTTTGAAGTTAGTGCAGTCATGCTATGATTGTTGTGGTTACTTTTCTTACCAAAAATACAATGCAAATTGCTCCTTAAAACTGCAATTCCTCCTTCTCTGCAACAGCCCCCTTCCTGACAGGGAACAGTAGCATTGATTCACCATTATTTTTGATCTCTCTTCCACCTTTCCTTTTTTCTTTAAAACAGGGTTTTGGAGATCTTCCGTGCCAGCATCCAGAACTGCATTCAAGGGTAGAATTCAAATTCTTAGAAAAAATATTTTCAGAATAATTTAGAAGCATATTCATCTTAAGAGAGAGATAAAATAGCAAAAAAAAAATAGTCTTGTATGGAACAAAAAGCAGGAGGGACAGTAGACAACATAGAAGTAGGAGAGAGTGAACAGAAACTTACTAATCTCTTTATTTAATGTACAAAAAATACAAAGTTTTAAAATATGACCCTTTCCTGTCAATAATCACACTGATAAGAATTGGGTGCATATGCTCAGAGGCATAATTCCAGTAATTCCTTAGGTCTGAGGTATCTTTTCTAATATGCCTATTTCAAGCAAGTGCTCTTACAAGCCACACATAGGTAGACAGAGAAAACAATTAAGAAAATCAAAGTAGGCATTATTACAGACAATGAAAAGTTTTGCAAACAGATGACCTCCTTGGAAACTCATCTTTCTTTCAACACATCAGCAAGGTTCTGTATCTGTCCAAGTTACTGTGACAAGAGCTGTGAATGAATGGATGGCTGTTTTACTGCAGTTTTTGATAGCAATTTTCAGAGATTAAGACTGTTTTGGAAAGATAAATTTCGGAGTCTACTTTTAGAAGGTGCTTGAGATTAGCAAGCAACATTAGTTACTCCTTTATCTCCTTCCAAGATGATAGAGGTTGAAGGAAAATCAACATAAAGGAGAACTGAATTTGGTTTCTTATCACATTGTGCCTGGTTAGGGAGGGCTTTTTCAGAGGTTTTCAGTCGATTTCATAGCATGCAGTTTAAAACCAAGAAAGACCTGTCATCAAGGGAATAAACATGCTCCTGAGTGTGATATATCAGCACTGGTGTAGTATGTGACCTCTTGCTTTTCTGGGAAAGAAATGGCATCAGCAGGCAATAAAACAGACAAATTCTCTTTGATTGTGTTTATATTAATTGTGCATTTTTAAACTGTTGGTTTTTTAATTTCCTTCTGATTTTTCAGTCGCTTTATTGGCTTGCTAGTGTCCTAGGTTTACCTTCTGAGCTCAGTCTGTAGCTTACTTCCACCAGTAGGAAGTCACTTCATTCAGACAGTGTGGTAAATGTTGTGTGGCTGCTTTCACAGAAGAATTATAATGAGCACTGTCAGTATTAATCAACATATTCTTGAACTGATTTTGTAAGGCACTCTACAGAGAAGAGAGAAGAATCATATTCATGTGAAAAACTGCCATAACTCTAGTGTCATTCAAAGAGTTGGTCACTGTTAGGTTAGCTCTAACTAGAGTCTCTTATTTCATTTAAGAATGCATGTTTCTTCTGACATTCACTCTTGTTTTATACAAAGTAAAATTATGCTTTCTATCACTTGGGTCACATCCACTGAATCCAGCAGTAAATGAGGGACTGAACTAGAAAAGATCTCTTCCTTAAACACTGCTAAAAAGGGAATATTAATGTGTCTCTTTCTCTTGTGCTATTCACTAGTGGTACAGGAACTTCTCCAGGTGTCACTCTTTCAATAATTTAATTGTGTTGTAACCCCTTACGGTAGATAACTACAGAACAGTATTTCCAGGAAAGCAAGATTTGTGGGGAGAGGCAGCATACTGTATGAGCCTTGCTAAGATTTTTGGAAAAATCAGATTTGCTGTCAGGTTCTGAGACACTGCAGGTGACTGTGCTTGAAAATGTTTTCTATCTGCTCTGGTGAATGATGTTAACTCTTCTCCAGCCTTCACTTTCTCTGGGCATTGCAGCTGCAACTTCACTGCTATTAAAAAAAAAGCCCACATAGGCCAGAAAAATTATTATTGTATGTTGGGAGTGAAGAAGCAATGTTTTGTTTAAAACCTTTTTTTTTTTCTTTTTTTCCTTTTCTTCTCTGAAGGAATACTTTCTCTCCAGGTGTTGTCTGGTGTTGTCTGGTCATTCCAATCCCTCCTGCTTCACAGCAGTTGTGAAGTTGCTGAAGTTGGGCACTGAATCCTTCCACTTGCTTCCAGTTATGGCCCTGACACAACCCCCAACACCATCAGACCAAGAGCTTCTGTTTCATTTAGACCAACAATTCAGATACATATTTCATAACCATCAGCTTCTACTACCTGCTTTTATAGATACATAAAATAGCTTTCCTTCCCTAGCATCCATATGCTGAACTTCCAGATTACACAGATGCCCTTTTTAAAGTTATAATTTGCAGAATCTCATTAAATGAAGCATTAATTCCAAATTGACTTAAGCAATGCAACACTGCTACACAAACTGTTTTCCAGGACTCTAGCAAGTCATCTTAAGGCTGTGTTTACTATAGGCAGTGCCTGGTTGTGAATCTGTGAATTCTTGACCCAAAATTCACTTTTCACTTACATGAAACTAAATGTCCAGATGGACTTGCAGAGGAATCTTTGTGTTTAAGTTCTGCACCTTTGATCATATACTTCACAGACCAAAGTGAAACAGAAAACAGAGTTAAAAGAGTGACCAGAAAAACACCCTAGGTCAAACTGAGGATGGGAACCAGGGCAGACCTGACCATAGAAGCTTCAGCCATGTACTGCCTTCCTCCTTCATATTTTTTAATAGTGATTTAATATTGCTTTGTAAGATGGCCACTTGAGCTTCTGCTGTGTTTTTCTCACTTCAAGCTTACAGAATAGAGTTTGTGGATGGCTTTGTATTTTTTGGGGACAATTTTCTCAAGATGGTGTAAAATATTACATGCAAATATTTGTACTAATTCACTTCCACATTCCCTCTTCAACCAGGAAGAGGAAGGATGCTTAACAAATCTGCTACCTGAGTATGGCTGCTACTTTTCTCCGAGAGTTATCACAGTGACTTGTAATATTCATTTAAATACCAGCACCTGGCCATATAAGACAGGCTGGCATCCTGAACTCACTGACCTCCTGTTCACACAAAAATCAGTCAGTGTATATAGGTCTTGCTATATTTGCACTTAACCTAGATAGAGCTATGCTGCTGGAACAGAAGTGTGATACAGTTTAAAATGGTTTTGGCTACACCTGTGCTTAAGTATATCAGCAAACATATACGTATAGTTTCTTGGTGTTTTGATCAGTACTGTTGAAGCTCTTCCAGAGCAAAGAAACAATACAAAAATCACACACAAGCACAAAGTTATGAAAGCCAATATTTGTAATGTGGCCAGATTTGATTTACTTTAAAATATATTAATTAACATCAGACAAGTTAGCACATCTGCTAAATGTTTCATTTTTCTTCAGAAAGTAAGAGATCAAAAATCTCAGTGTTGGGTATGTTCACATTTCTTGGGGTGCCCTATGTGTGAACCCTGTGAGTTTTACAGTCACATACAGTACATTGCTGTCACTGCTTATTCTTAGAAACCCAAGCTTGTGTGAGCAGAGACCCTTTATTTATTGGCCTTTCTTCAGTTTAAACATGCAAATTTCTGCAGTTTTTTGCTGCATTTGTATGTCCTGAAGAATAAGAACGTAAAATTTGTGAATGATGGCTTCCTTTGCTGACCTTGGCTTCATCTCAAGTTGAGGAGATTTTTGACTGATTTGCCATCCTATTTTCACATTTGCATGTCACACATCAGGTTAGGGAAGAGGCACAGCCCAGATCAAGGCTATCTCCAGGTAGAGTCATCTGTTTTCAGGCTGTAACATTTCAGGAGTTAAAATGAATTAGTCTCCGACTACTCCTTGGATGCCATTCTGTGATAGCTTTATAAAAGTATGACTCAAGCATGCAATTAATCCCTAAAGCATTTCATTCTTTGACAAGTTTTGCAACAAATGGGACTTCACAGTAATGATGAAATAATTTTATTTCCAAAATGGCCGAATGAGTTCATCTGTAACATTTCTGCTGCTATAGCAACATATTTATTTCTGTTCTGAGGAAAAAAAAAATCCAATAAAGATGGATGTATTCACTTTAAAGCAAGGAAAGAATTGTGAGATCCAGGAATATCTATGCATATATATAAAGTTTATTATAGACTTCTGTAGTTAAATTTCTTCACGATTTGTTAAACATGGAGAAGAGCTGGAAGATCTATTACTTTAATGATTACTTAATGGGAGAATACTACTAAAGTTCTGGCACAGCGTTCACAAAATTATCTATGCTGCTTGAAGGTAACTATCCATGTTCCTTTAAAGTCTTTCATTGAATATGAGAATGTCAGTACAGTATCAGAATAAAGATTAATTTAGGTAATTTTTTGCTACCCAAGGCCAGTAGCAGATGCTTAGAAATGATCACCAGCTTCTGCTTTCATAATACAGCTTGAGCCAAGATAACACATATTTAATGCCTGCCAAGAGAGAAAGGTCCTTCTTTTTTCAGCTTCTGTACCCTCAGCTCCTGGGTTCTTAAACCCCAGTTTGCCTGGGCATTTCTGGTGCTTATCCAGGCAACAATTCACTGACACGGCAAGAAACTCAAATAATAATATAAAGAAGTGTTTTTCTCTTTAGTGATCTGAGCTGGCTTGCCTTATGACTGCAGAGCCAGATGGAGGGGCTGCACACTTAAAATCACTGGATGTTGGAGGGAAGAGCAGGCAGGGCTGGAGAGGAGGAAGAATGAAAGAAAGAATTAAGAAGTGGGGGTCAGTTGTGTCAGCAGTGGGACATTTATTTGGATAAGTTCTCTATTTTTGCCTGTTTGACACCTACTGAAAAGTCCAGATGATCTTCCCAGAGAGACATTTACAGTCAGTGGAAGATCTCCTTCCTGAATGATAATAACTAGTTCACAGTTTATCAGCAAGGTTGTGGAGTTTTGGACTTTTTTTTTTTTTTTTCCATATGTGCATTACTTTACATTCATTGTCCTTTAGTTTATTTGGCCACTTTATTGCCCAGTCATTCATCATCATGCAATGTAGACCACGCTAGATCTTAGTATGCAGAAATTGTTGAATTATCTGAAAGTTTTGTCACATTTTAGCCTTTTTGATGTTATTTATTTATGTATTGAAGAATACAGATGCCAACACTGAGCCTAGGAGGATCAACTCTTCCTCTCTTATGAAGAAAGTCTGAGAGACCTGGGCCTATTTAGCCTGAAGAAGACTGAGGGTTTTTTGTCAATGCTTAAAAATATCTAAGGGTAGCTTGCAAGAGGATGCACTAGACTCTTCCAGTGACAGGAAGAGTGGCAATAGTCATACATGGGGACACAGGAAGTTCCAGTGATCATTGATTCTGTCACTATGATGGATGGTTTCCCTGAAAAATAGTCATGTTGATATATATATATATTGTATTTACTATTAATTCTTGTCTTTGTTTCTATCACTGCCTCTTATGGATGTTAGGAATTTTTCTCAGTGGTTTGCACCAGAGACAAAGAGCCCCTCTTAAAGTTTGATGCTGCACCACCACCTTTCATTTCTCCAGTATCCTTGTGAATCATTTCTTCATCCATATGAAGCTATAGATCACAACTCATGTCAGTTCTGTAGCTGAGGTGCTTTACACTCTTGAAATCATATAATCTGTTCTGGGCAGATTTTCACCATTCAGTTTCTCAATTTGTTGCAAGTCATCAGGTATTGATTTGTTAAGTTGAGTCAGTTCTTTCTGATGAAGAAAGGAAATTAATGGACACTTTTAGGGCTATTAGATAATTGTGAAAATCTCTGAAGGTGTTTTGTGGCTTAAAAATATGTCCAGTCACAAACACTAGTCACTGTGGTAGGCAAAAAACCAAACACTGAATGTTTCTAGACAACAGATAATTGGAAGTGAGGGGGTAGAAAAGGGCTGTGAATGTCTGAACAACGCAGCTAGAGGAAGAGAGTCTTGGAAATGGGAGAAATCAATGGATGTATATACCAGGCACTGCCCAGGAACCTTGGCTGGTAACACTGGAGACTGACAGCTGCATGAATCCCCTGAGCAGGGAGCAGCCTGGCTTGCAGCCTGACCTTCCCAGGCCAGGAGGGATCTTCCCTAGGTCTGGGGAGGGAAGTCAGGATCTAGGGAAAATATTGCTGGTAGGAGAACAAGTGAGCATGTGAAATAACCAGGTAGGTTAAAAGGTGTAATCTCACTTGTTCTTAAATAGAAGACAGTTTCCAGATCTGCTATGGACTCTTGTTTGCTCTGTCTCACCCTTGACATTTATGAGGCAGGGCCACTTTTTTTTTTCTTTTTTTTTTGCACTTATTCTGTAGCAGTAAGTTGTGGTTTCTTTCTGTCCTTTATGTTTTGAGTCTTGAAATGAACTTGGATCATATTTTCAGCTGTTGCTTCTCAATTTTTAATACAAGAAATCTCTTATTATTTGGGGGAAAGGTTGTATGTTCCCCTACTTACCTGATTCCTATAACTGAAGGATTAATGAAAAGCTTCATTATTATTCATTTTGCCATAAAAGTTGAAGAACTGTCAGCACAGTACTAAGATGACTTCTGTAAATGCAATCAGATCTGGTGCTATTATTTAAGCTGACAGTGATTTTCTGGGATAAGAGTACATTTAATTGACTGTAATTTAAAATTCAATGTTTTATTCTCTGCAGTTAACTCCACTTGTGAGCCAAAGTTATGTTTATTCTACTGCAAAACTAATCTTTAGACAAGCAGTACTGCTTTTTTTCTGACCTGAAGTATCTAACACAATATAGAAGTTTAATACAATGACCCTGTTTTTTATTAAGATTTTCCTTTGTGGAATGGTTCTAAAAGATAGCTCAGGATCTTTTTCAAATGCTGCCCATTAGATTACCAACTTAATAATTTGAGGTTTTTTAAGTGCCTCTGAAATTTGGACCCCAAATGCTTAATTAACTAAACAGCAATGCTACATAGCATAGAGATTTATGAACGTTTACTAGCTTCTATTGCCTTTCAGCCTTTTTTTCTGTAACTCCAAGTCTTTTTCTTGTACTTTAGCAGACAGGCAACCTCTCTTTTCACTTAGGCCTGAAAGCAGGACAGAAACTATTTTGTTACTGTTTTTAACTTAAGTCAGATGCTGGAAGTGCTTGATTTTTAACCCAACTAACATGCCAGTGGAGAAAGGTCATTCTTCTCTGGACAGCTGCCTTCAGGGCAAGGAGTCTTGTACCTCAGAAACCTGCAGTTTGAGCTGCTGTTCCTGAGACTTGTAATAACCTGACTTTCTTCTCTAGATTAATGGGGAGTACCCAGAGGCACAGGCAGCCTCAGAGTATCAGTTATTTTTTCCTGATAAACTGGAATGCAGCTTTGATTTGTTAGTTAATTGCCAGCATTTTATGTTGGTTTTTTTCATTGTTTGTTTGTTTGTTTTCTCGGTTGTGTTTTTTTTTCTTGATTTTGGTTTTTAATTGTTTTTTTTTCTTTTTTTTTTTTTTTTTCTTGCAAGATTTGTGGGGTTTGGCTCATACAGACCAGAAGCTGCTTAGTCAGTCATTCTTGTCATAGTTTCCTTCCAGTCAGGAACACGCCAACATCATTGTAACAGTATTGAAGATATCTCCAGCAGCCATAAATTAAGATTTCATTCTGGAAACCACAACTTGATAAGAACAACATTCTTAGTTTTATGAATTGGGATGTAATATGTAACAATATCTGGGATTTAAATCTAGGCAAATTCAGGATGGTCATTGAAATAAATTATCTGCTGGTTGGAGTGGATACCCTGCAAACTAAAAACATTCAAATCAGGCTTGCAGAAGTTTTTGAAAGTATTTACTTTATTCTTCCTCAACAGGAAAGAGTAATGGAAAGAATTAGGTTATATTACTCCAGTATTCTCCTTTGTTCTTAAAACTCTATTTAATATTTTTGGACTGGAAATATTTTCCTTCTGAATTATTTAGCAGTTTACATGTTTATTGTCTTCAAATCTTCACTAACATTGTAAAAGCAAAAGTAAACACAAATCTGTGACTTTTATTTCTGAAGAGCAGAAAAAATCCACAACTTCCAAGTCACAGTCAGTCTTCCCTCCTCTTTAACCTCTTACTGGTGACCATTGAAGAGAGATATATATTCCTCTTCCTAAATAAACACCACCTTGATATACTAGTTTGGTACTGGTTCAACTAAAAAAGGGTCTCAGTTCCTACCAGGATCATATTTTTTCACTGGTCAGTGTCATTTGATTGACTCTAATTAAGATTCTATCCTTATGTTAGTATTTCAACGAAGTTTTCCTGGTCAGAATGAAAAATTTAATCAACAGATTCAATGTTAAGAATGTGCTGCCTCCCTTAGTCTGTTGGCCCAGGAGAATAATCCAAGGACGTGTCATGCTGTACTTTCAGTAGCAATGATTGATTTTTCACATACTGTATAAAAAATGAGGAAGTGTGGATGCATACACATTTTCATGCAGGTGGTTTCTGACAACCTGGGTCTCTAACCAGTGGTTTTCTTTGTTTCCTTCTCATGGCTTTTGCAACCAAAATTTTGTTCTGAAGATTAAGATTTTGATGAGGGAACATGGGAAGCCCCTAAATCATTGTTTTCTTGCAGTCTGCATGGCTGGCCGGGGAGTATGAGATGTGCCTGCTTGACAACTAAGTGTAAAGTGGTAAAACCAAACAATTTATTTTCCAGTGACAGCTGAAAATGTTTTATTTCTCCCCATTTCCTGCCTTCACTGTCTCTATTTCTGATTGTAGAGGTTATTGCAAGCTTGTTCCAACTTGTTGCTAGCACCTGTGCTCTTAATTACTTTGTTGGCCAGCACAGATCCCTGCAGATAACATCTTACTTTGAGTTCCTATCTCTTCTTGATATTTATCCTATTCCTTGGAGTATGAATCAACAATTTTCTGAATGCTAGAGGCGAATGTTGCAAATAAAAATCTAAATCTAATTCCAAGGGGAAGTTTGAAGGGAAGCAAAGTGCACTGCTCTTAGATATGCTTTGGTACTTTTTTTTTTTTTAATTCACAGGCAAAAAGAAGTAATTTCTTCATATATTGCATCTACGAAGCAAATACCTCTTGTAAAAAGAGTGTGAGATCATGCATGTCCCCTGGAACTGTCTTATATTGATCACTATCCCCCATCATATCAAAAATTACAGGCTTCTTTTAGGGTTAAGTTTACGAGTCATAGAAGTTTTATGGCATAAAAACAGATATAAAACTAGGTTATAAGGTATTAGTTCATCTAAAAGGATCTGAAGTACAGTAATGTCAGAGCATGCACTAAACATCATTTTTTAATCTCATTAGATCAAGCACCACTCTAATTTTCTCCCCACTTCTACTCTTTACATAAAAAATGCCCACAGCAGTGATCCACTACATTTTCTTCTGTAATGTAGGGGGTGGCTACCCTCTGGGCTCCGGGTGGAAGATATCTAGAAGATATCAGGAAGCAACAAGAAGATAGTTATCCAGTGCTCTTTCTACAGGTCCCCCATGAAGACAGATAGCTTTTCACCCAGTTAATAAGCACTGTAACAGAAGAAGGAGACGGAGCTGTTGTAGCAAGTCCAGAGGAGGGCCATGAAGATGATCAGAGGGCTGGAGCACCTCTCCTGTGAGGACAGGCTGAGAGAGTTGGGGTTATTCAGTCTGGAGAAAAGAAGGGAACAGTGAGACCCTATAGCAACCTTCGTGTTCCTGCAGGGGCCTAAGGGAAAGCTGGGGAGGGACTTTTTACAAGGGGATGTAGTGATAGGGTGGGGTGGAACTGTTTAAAGCTGAAAGAGGAGGGGGGGTTAGGTCAGATATTAGGAAGAAATTCCTCACTGTGAGGGTGGTGAGACACTGGAACAGGCTGGCCAGGGAGGTTGTGAGCACAGTATCTGTGTCTGGGGTTGTAGGAGCTGCTTTCTGAAACACAGAGGCCAGCTACTCAGGTAGGGTTTTGCAAAGAATGTTTTTTACCTGTATTCTACTACTGAGGGTGTTGGGCATCTGTGCTAAGGCTGGTAGCAGATTTCTTCTTGAAATACTATCCTCTTTCTAAAGCTTCTGTTCTCTAGAAGTGCATTTTAAAAATATTTTTTTAAATTAAATTTTTAGACAATAGTTGATATATTTTGCCAAGAAAGCCTTATAAATAATTTAAAATCCTTCTACATTTGCCAATAAATAACTGCAACTCAGTAGCTCAGAGTGGAAATCACCCTCTCCTGGTGCTCTATAAGGGAGATTCCTTCCCAAGAAAAGAAGAACTATTAAGGAATCCAGAAGAGCCTCCTGGTATTTCCATGCTCTGTTGATGTAAGCTTAAAATTTTTCAGCAGTGATAAAAGGGAAATGAAATTTTTTTTCTGAGAATCAATGGGATTTCTTAACAATACTGTTTAATTTTAACTTTAATTGCACTGAGAAAGAGAATGATAAAGCTTTTAGCAAAATATACTGCTAAAAATGTTGCTAAAAGTATAGGAAAACATGGGAATAATTCGTCCTGTTGTTGTAGCATGCCTACTACTGATAGCTTTTAATAATACATTAGAGTTAGATAAACACCTGTCAGTGTTGCAGAAGTACAGTAGATTCCACCTTAGGGCAAATGAGAAACTAATGTCATACCATTAGCCAATAACAGGTGACAGGTGCTCTTTGTTATTCCCCCACCTGCTTTTCCAGGGGAAGATAAAAAGGAGAAAGGAGACAGTCTTTAAGAATGGGGAAAAAAAAGAAGAGAATAGGTTTAGTGAGGTAGCAATAGTAATTATAATTGTGTATGTTTGTAATTTACCATAAGTATGAAACCCACACTCCTCAGTCCAAACTGGACTTAACAGTAGATGGGGGTACCTGAGTCCAGATTCCTGGTCTAATTTTCAAAATGTTTGCTGTGGAAGAGAACCATTAATTTTGGGGAATACATCTGCAGATGTATCCTTCTGCACTTATTTATTTATCTGTTTGGCAACACAGAAGTGTTCAGAGATTTATGCTTTAAATTCACATTGAGGAAGCTGCTGGAAGATCAAAGAGAATATGTTTATTTCCTGCTTAAAAACTCCATAGTCTGTGGAGTCTAAAACTATTTGAAAGAAAAAAGGTATCCTGTATATCATTAAAATGATAAGTAAGCCAGGTTTTCATAGAAAGCTATTTTTTCTTCAGTTTTAAATTTGGCTGATTTCATATTCCCTGTACATGTTGCGTAGATACACTAAAAGCCTCTTAAACACATGAAATGCTTTACCTACATAATTTCTGAGATGAAGAACTGATAGATGTTTTTAGCAGCTGATAAAGAACATCTTTCTTAAGATACTTTTGTACTGTTTGTGTCATCCCAACAAATTGCTTGGCATTTCCTTTAAAATTTCTTTTGGAACACTAAGTACAAGTGTAGCAGTAATGGAGAATTATGTTTTGCTATTATGTAAAACTTTGCATGACAAGGAATCTGCAGCTGGATGGGTTCAAACTAGAAATTTCCTCATGTAATTATTTCAAATGGTACTTTTTACTGAAAGAAGTAGAATCAAATGAAAAATCATTTTAAAAGGGATGGGGGGCTTTGTTCTTGAAAATAAAATTGTAGGGTCCAAGGTGATTTACCACATAAATAATATGGATTAGCAAAGATTATATAAACTCCTTTCATTTACATAGGTCTGCTTTGGGAGAACTCTATCCTGTGCTGATTTACATCCTATTCACTTTGCATATGTACCAAACTTCTAATCCTGTTGCAGACCAAGTGCTTTTTACCACTGCAGAAAAGGATTAAAAAGCTAAAAAACTGCCAGGGAAGTAATTTTAGGGTACATGAAATCTATCAATGGAAATGTTTTCTTTGCTAGTCACTTGAGGTCTCCTTGTATCCACTGCTTGAGGTGAGGTTAATCTCCCTTTACTGTTCTAGAAGAGAGGATAATCTCCCCTCACCCTTGCTGTTTAACACTCACACAACTAACCCTGTCAGTCTGAGGATCCAAGTAGTTCATAGAGGACCAGAGATGTATTTGGGAAAGGATGAACCTCAGCTACCTGGGCTGCTGTGACAGAATCAAGGAGAGGCATTCTGAAAGGCACTTTTTCTTTCCCACTGGTGGTCTTTTGTGATTGAGACCAGGCCACCTAAGTTTTGGTGAGCTAAGAGGCAGTCAAAATGACCCTTATCCCAATTGGTTCACAGATAAATAAGACTTACCTATTTTTACACTCTTACTCACAGCTCTGTATATACTGGGAAAGCTTTATCAAAGTAGGGTGAATCACTGCATGGGAATTTTGATTGGTCAAAGTATCTCCTAGAAGCTCATTTGAAGAGAAAACATCAAACTTAAAATGAAGATATAATTAGCAGTCTCAACAGGCCTATTTTCAAAAACAGGACTTAAAAGACAGAGCTTTTCTTCTGTATTTATCTTGGTTTTACTCTTGTTTGCTGCTACCAGTCTCAGTCAGAAAAAGTATAGTGGGGCCCATTGCTAGACATGCTTGTATTTCCTGCTGATGGAGGTGAACCATACAACAACCACAATGTTGCTGACTCCTTTTTTGCCTTACAAACACAGCCACTGAAACCAGGTTTTTGATAGAATAGAAAAAGGAGGAAATGATTGAACTTTGAAATCCTGGTCTGCTCTGCCTCCTTCTGTATTTACCATTGTACTAACTGCACGTGGAGCTCTGCATAGCAGAGTCTGTAATACCCACAAAAGAAAGCAGGGAAATATATTGATAGCATTGCTGAGATAGTATCTCCAGGGGGCATGAGGACCAGTGGAGGAGCACAGACAGCAACAAAATGATGATGGAGAGGACAGACAACCTCTCTTTAAATCTTATTTTACTAGGTGCTTTAGCAAATATTGAACTTAAATATAAAATATCCCATTGAAACCAGTGTAGTAGGCTGAAATGCAGCCTTTGTCAACACCAGAGCTATTTATGTTAGGAAGCTTTCCACAGAGTGCAAGTGAGTTACTGCATGCAGTAAAACAGATGAGCTGGTAGCCTCTGACTCCTAGAGGGGAATAACTTAGAATCACTGCATGAGTCACAGAGACAGGCAGATACAAATACTCTTGTTAACTCAAAGGAGAAAATGTTCTGCTCTAGATCAGCATTCCCATCAGGCCACCACCCTGCCATACTTGTACACATTCTTAGCTCAAAGCAGATAAATAGGTCATTTGGGAACAATGGACTACAAAGAATTGCAAAATTGCAGCAAAGGGCATACGCTGTCACACTACTAATTTTTTTCATTGCTTTTAAACAATCTGTTCAAAGATTTAATTTAGATTTAAATGTACTCTGTCTAATTCAAAGTAGAGATTCTAAGGTAATAGAATTGCAACCAATGAAGATTTGCGCACGCTTTCATAGACAGCTAAGTGTAGGGAACCATTCATGACAATCATTGCTTGCTTTTTCTCTTGCTCTCTGAAAGGAAGCCTTTTTGTCTTATCAGAGTGAGTTAAGATTCCTGCCATGGTGGACAGCAGAGAGATGAAACAGGAAAAGACTCTTAGTCCTGTCTCATTGTTTCTATAATATACATATACCTTTATCTTCACCTTCCTAAGGGTGAGATTTCTACAAAGCCGAAAGCTTCTTTATTTTTGTGTTGCAAAGCTAATTTTAAACACAGTACAGATATAATGTTAATGCATGTCTCCTGTTACACAGCTGTTTAACAATGGATGTATTCGGCTATCAGGAGATGGCAAATGATAAATAGTGAATTGTTCTATCTGGTTACCTGATTTATTCATTTGTGGACATTTGGAAAAGGCTGCCTAGTGAGGTTGTGGAGTCTTCTTCTCTGGAGAAATTCAAACCCCACCTGGATTCATTCCTGTGTGACCTACACTAGGTGATCCTGCTCTGGCAGGGGGGCTGGACTCGATGATCTCTTGAGGTCCCTTCTAACCCCTAACACTGTGATTCTGTGATCTGAAGTACAATCTACTTTATACCACTTCCTCTTTTCTGTTTGCAACAATACAGTCACAGGCAGGGGAAGAGAAGAAAGAAATTGGATAAACAAAAGTTCTTTTTTTCAGAGTTTTATTTTCCAGAATAATTTGTCAGGATCTGGTTTCGAAACTCAGAGACTGTTCTGTGATTTCTATTTGGGTCATGTCACTTGTCCCTAGAGCTGGTCAAACAGGCATTAGCAGTCAGCAGAAGTAGCTAGGTGCTCCTAGCTCTGCTCTGTTGGCAGATTACAAGGAACATAGGAAAATTCTCCAGGCTAAAATCAGAAATAAGACAACAATAACAATAATCCCAGCACATACGTTCCAGGTGGGTTTTACGGGAACAAGAAGTTCATGATTGCAAATAGCACTGAATATCTTTCCTCCTTTCATTGCTGTCTCTTCTTCCCTAGAGAACGCAGATATTTTTTTTTTTTTCTTCTCTCTCTAAATGAGAGGCAATCACACTAGAAACTCTTCTAAATGAGAGAAATGGTGGGTACACTTAAAGACTCACCATGGTGTCACCAGAGATATGAGTGTTTGGAAGAAGAGTGTAGGTTAAGAGGTCCATTAAAAATACTTCAAAGTTTATTCTCTGAGGTTTGGCCTGACTACTGCAAGTAAAAATGTACAAATAATGAACAGGTTACAATAGTAGCTTGAAATAAGAATTTACCTTGCTTTTTTAAAATTTCTTTTTTTCTTGTTTGTTTATATTTCTGGAACCTAGAGCCAGAAAATGAAATCTTTTTCAAAAAACAAACAAACAAAACAAAATTTATGCTTCTTTTTCAAATTTCCTCTTTTTCTAGGACAATGAACTGATTATGCAATCAGTCAGAGCCTAACAAAAGTAAGGTAACATAACAAAACCAGTTTTTTACTGTATAATTTACTATGCAATCCCCTGAGTACTACACAGAATATCTCAGATGGGTTGACTTGAATTCCCATTCTTCCCATATATCACATTTGTCCTAGAAATGCTGTTCTGACAACATTTAATGTTATACCACTGATGATGAGAAATGCAATGTGAGCTCTACTTCTACAGAGTTAACATTGCTGATATATTTTTTTACTCTCTTTATAACATTTATTTTTTTAAGGTATCTGCTTGACTTTTCAAACTCCTCAAAAAAATGAGTGTTACTTTTCTGAAATAACCAGGGCTTCTGTTCCTGGTTATGGCAAAATAAAATTAAATGAGGCAAAGGAATTCTAGCCACCCTCAATGAAAGATTTCTTTTCACCTTTTTGCTGTGATATTCATGGAAAGTTGTATAGAATTGGTAGTCAATGACCACAACTTCCTCAAGGATCCTTGTCTGTTGTTAAATTCCAGGGAAAAGATTTTCCTTGACTTTTCTCATCAATGTTCATTTATCTTTGCTGAACTGTCTGTAAGGAGAGGGAGACTTTCAACACTTACCTCATCCTGAGGCAGTCAGAGGTTACCCTCTCTTTGAAATACCTTCTGACAGAAATGAATCCTAATCAGCCTCAGATAATTTTTCCTTCACTGAAGACTTGAACCAAAAAGTGAGAGGTGACAAAACTCAGTCTTGTTAATCTCCTTTCCACACTTTGATAAACTTAATCAGCAATTGCTTACACTGACCTTTCTTTCCTTGACATCAGGAAGAGGATGATCTTACTGAATTCATCTCTTCCAGCCTGATGAGGACTTCCAGTAAAGTGTAAGATACAGATAAGGTCATGTATTCACTCTCTAATGACAAAACACAGGTGACCCCGCTGACAAAATTTCTGAGGTGAGCAAAACCCAGCAAAAGAAATGTTGAAATAAAGTGAAGACATCACTTTGCAGATGAACAGAGAATGAAATTGCATTCTAAACTTTATGGGACTTTTTTTTCTCAGGCACTTTTTCAAGCTTAAATGGAATGCAAACATGTTTACAAATGAACTAATACAGAATTTGGCCTGTTCATTTTTATGTGGTGATTCCAGAGGAGAATATACTGACATATCACGTTACTGATATGAGACCCTGGTGGCCTGTAACCAGGAACTTTGGGTGCTGGAGGAAATCTTTTGTGACACATGGTTTGCAGAGTGTTATAATTTATGCTTGCAATTGCAATTAGTCTGAATTTCTTAAAACAAGGTCATTAGAACAGCATATAAAACCTGGTATTGTGATGCCCTGCTTTATTCATGAGTGATTTACTCTGAAGTAAATGTAAGAACATCTTTGTACCCTTCTCTTAGATGCCTGGCAGACACCTAAAAGGCTACAAGACCTCATAATTAGTGAAGAATCAAGGGGAAGAGAGAGAGCTGCAATATGCTTTACAATACATTTGCATTAAGTAGGAAGCAAAATGCCCCTCAAAGATGGAAATTAAGACACTGGGATAAGACTTCACTCTTTCAGGAGGTGACCTAGAGAAACAGCACTTTTTCATGGGAGTTGTGTGTAAGTCCAGAATCCTGCATACTCCCCCTCCCCAAAAGATATAAAAACAAGCTGAATCAGGACATACAGCTATACTCTGATTATGTGTCTTAGTAGGTTTGGTTTTCTCCTTTAAACATATCTTTAGCTTCAGAAAAAGGAACACTGAGAATCTGACTTCATAGCAACAGAAAATGTAAATAAACACTTGTTGCAAGCAAAAATAGTATAAAATAATATTTTGAAAGGTTTAGAAAACCAAGGCAGCTTTTTGGTTGGTTTGTTTGTTTGTTTTAATTCCTGCAATCAGAAACCATTTCCCTATGAAAATTCCAACTTGTTTTGGTAGCTCTTTGACAAGATTCAGAAAATTTCTTCCAGACAAATACTTATTGTAACCCTTCCATCTAGAAGCAACAGGTATAAAGCTATAAATAGGTGTAGGAATTACCCTTAAAAATGCATTATGTTTCTTTCAGGTCCAGACAGCTCTTAATTTCATTTAGGTTGTTCACAGCACATATATACTTATATAAGCATACTTATATATACTTATATATATACTTATATATACATACTTATATATACTTATATATATACTTATATATACATACTTATATATACTTATATATACTTACTTATGTCTGAGGCCATTATCTAATCTCTCAGTGAGGTCAGGAGACTGACTGACTACTTTGCTTAAACTCAAGGAGACAAGCAGGTCAAGACAATAAGAATATTTGCCCACTAAAAATGTCATTTTCTGTCTACTAAGCATGGAATGAGTCCAGGCTGACTACCTTTTACTTCAGCAGGTGTTGCATGAATGATCAAGTCCAAACAGCAAACTGTAGTTTTCACCTGGAGTACATCATTCATATCTGTATCTTAGGTCGCATCAGAAAAAACATTGTGGTTGCAGTTCATTCTGTTCAAGCTATTACTGATAACACTAACTGGTGATTTACCAGAACAGTCTTTTCTTGGCAAAGTTCAGGAAAAATATTAATTCAGGTGTCATTATTAAACAATCAAAACCACATAGAATGGTTCACATTTAAATAACAATACAAAACATATTCTGTTGCATTCAGGACTGATATGCAACTGGGACATAGGAATAACCAGATCCTATCTCCAATATGCCCCAAATATGCTTGTGTGACAAGATAACAAAAATATTATTCCATAGTTTTAGTGTCTCCCCCTGTTTATGACAGAAAGCCCCCATCTGCTGATGCATCCACAAAAGAGCTGACTGCTATGGCAGAGGAGGAAGTTAACAGTTTCTGGATGTTTGCTGGTGTCCATATTCTTTCTCTGGGGCAGAAAACCATTTGAGCAAATTGAGCACAGAGAACCAACAGACCCTTTTGGCTTGGGGTCAAACTAGGAAATCGTTCTGTAAACTGGGCTGTAGTCAACTCTTCTTCTCATGTCAGGTATACAGGGAAGAAATCAATCAGGCCTGCACTTTATTTTGTCTTACCTATTCTCACCCTTTCAGACTACAACCAGCATTTTTTCTTGTAACATTCTCCTTAGTTACCTTTTCTTCCCTGCTAATATGTTTGGGTTTTTTTTTCCCATATAAATATATATGTCCTTTCTCAAACATAGCAATCTGAGTATTATTAGCATAGAAACGATACCAACAAGTATTTGAAAAAGCATTTGTTTTACCTTCTCCTTGCAATTATGGTTTAACTGCTTCAATAAACAGCAAAATTATTCCTTGCACACATCATTACCATCAAAAAGATTAAAATAGTTTGGCTATCAGAGAGAAAAAAAACCCCATACACAGAAGACAAGCTTCTGCAGGCAGCCATCCATCTCAAATTCCTGCAAGTAGCCCTTCCTTGGTAAGAAATGTCTCAGGATTTCTTCCTTCCCTCTGCCCAAGCAGGTCTGGAGGTGCTGAAGAAAGAAGAAGGCAAGGCAAAAAGAAGCAAATAAAAAACAAACCAAAGAACAGTGGGAAAACTCTCTATAACCTTCCTAGAGCCCAAGAAAATCAAGCAGTCTCCCATCTGATTTTCAGAGCAAGGGAGGACGCTGGGAAGGGCTAATACTTTAGTGCCTGAGCCATATTTTAGTTCAGCTGTCCCTGTGTTATTGCACATAAGAATGTGTTATGATTTTCACCAAGGAGTGCAAGTTTATTATCCCAAAGAATGTGTCAGACAGCTCCATTACACAGGCAATAGATTCATTTAGCTGGTGCCTGCCTTTTGTGAGGCAAATTTTAAGAGCAATCTATTTCTCTGATGAAAATACATTTAGACTATTTTCTCTAAACACAAGTTTATTTGATAGGTTCTGTCCTAATTATAACATTTCATTGCACATAAAATTGAACTCCTAGAAGAGCTATTATCCCTAGATCATTCAGTGCCTGGTACACTGGGGTCACTTTCCTGATGAGGCCTCACTGCTCTGTTATGATGCAGATGATGTCAGAAGAAGAACAGGAAAGGTAGTTCTCATTTATTTTGAAGTTTAAGCTGTTTTAAAGTAATGTATGATAGTTTGCATTCTGTCTTATGCACCTATACAGCGTATCACTGCAATAGTACTTACATTATGCATAATGCTTTATGTGAGGCACAGTTTTTCTTGAGGCTGCTGTGTCTTTGTGTTCACATCTACATTGCATTAGAAACATTCATTTGCTAAAATAACCCTAGATGTGTCATCCAGAGCTATGTCCTTGGCAATCTCATGTTACTACTTAGCCTCTGAGTCTGCTCTGGCAATCTTTGATTTCTCTCAGTGAGTGCCTCAACTTACAGGGAGGTTTCTAGCTAGCTGGCAAATCAGCTCCAAAAGCACCAAACAGAAATCCCACAGTGAACATAAAGGTCTCATCGGGCCTGCACAGTTGACCTTCACTGGCCCACGTCAAAGCCACACAGGCTACAGTTGTTGAAAACTCTGCTGTGTCTCTCAGTCTCACATTCATCTGTCTCTTTCTCTTTTTTTTTTTTTTTTTTTCTTTTTTTTTCCTTAAAATGTAGAAAGACAGCACAGATAGATGGAAATATTTCCCTGACCTCATTTGGATATCAAGGCCATGCCATGTTTCCTCAGGGAATAGACAAGCATGTGGGCTGAACATGCTGCTTGACATAATTTGTCTGTGTGAAAACACTTTACTTGTCAAAAGTACACACTTGCAAGAAACTGTTTGTGCCTGCCATAATTCTGTTGCTTGACCTGGCAGTATTAAGTACCTTATTTACAATATTGTTTTCTCACATTCATAGAGTCATAGAATGGTTTCAGTTGGAAAGGGACTTTAAAGATCAACTAGTTTCTCAAAGCCCCATCCAACCTGGACCTGAACACTGCCAAGGAGGGGCATCCACAACTTCCCTGGGCAACCTCTTTCAGTGTCTCACCACCCTCACAATGAGGAATTTCCTCCTAAAGTCTAACCCAAATCTCCCCTCTTACAGTTTAAAGAAATTAAACCTTTGTCCTATCACTATACACCCTTGTAAAAAGTCCCTCCCCAGCTTTCCTGTAGCCCCTTCATAATACTGGAAGGCTGCTATAAGGTCTCCCTGGAGCCTTCTCTTCTTCAGGCTGAAGAACCCCAACTCTCTCAGCCTGTCTTAACAGGAGAAGTGCTCCAGCCCTCTGATCATCTTCATGACCCTCTTCTAGACTTGCTCCAACAGCTCCATGTCCTTCCTGAGTTGGGGAAATACTGCTTTGTTTTTGTAACTTATCTTTTTCTTACGCTACTATCCACTGCAGTCACAAAATCTGCACTATTGGGAAATCCAACTACTAATGTGTTGGGCTAGGCTGGGATAAGTGGCAACTTGAATAAGTTTGGAGCTCCTTTTGACCTGGAGGTTTGAGGGCTTCTGTCAGTATGTTGGTAACTTCACATCTTTTTCTGTATTTAGAATGGTTTTGGGAAATGAAGGTGAGCCACAAAGCTGAAGTTGGAAGCTTGTTTCTCTACTTAACTATCATGACCAGATTTGTGATCCCTTGTGATTGCAGAGTCTCTTATTATGGGTGAGGTTGTGTGCATCAGAAAGGACATGATTTAAATTTTATATCACAGCGTAAATAGGGATTACTTCAGAGATAATCACTACACAATTCCATGTTTCCATCACTCTGCAGGTTTAATTAAGCCAGAGTGGTATGAGAGATAGAGACAAGAACTGAATATTTCAGACTTTAAGGTGAATTTTCATCATGAAAATGGTACTAAACAACACTGACTATTTGAAAGGAGGTTCAGTATTTGTGCTTTTAGAGGAAGTAAAAATGTTTTCCAATAAGCTATTTCTGAGTAAATGATACATTTTTCCCAAATAATGCATTGAATAATACTTCTCTGCAGTTGTTTGTGTTAAAGTTGTTTAAATGTCTTACCTTATATTTCTATATGTAAATTTGTTAACTTTTAAATATTGCTTGCACTCTGAATTTTCTGGCTGAGGAGAACTATAGCAATGGTACAATTTATTTCTTTGTGTACCAGCCCACATATTCAGTTCCAAATGAAATGTTCTTCCTTTTTTTTTTTTTTTAATATAAAATGTTCATATTTGATCACTCTTAAAAGCCTGGCAAGAGACATTTTTATGTCTTACATGTGACAGACACCTGTCAGTATTTCTAAGCATTTACCAATGCATATGTTAATTTCTAGATCTTCTTTTCAATTCCTTTCTGAAGCCTCTGGGGATCGCAAAGTCAACAGGGCAGGTAGGGAAGGTGATTTCCCATCAGTTCCCTGTCAGTGGGGAGCACAAGCTAGCCAGTGGTGGACCTACTCCATAATTTGCAGTTGCCTTATTGTTTGAGTAGGATACATGGTGGGTGTGATAATGCAGTCATTTTGGAGTAGCTGCAGAGGTGTTTGAAGTGACCTCATCTGTGTTCCTTAGCCCCTCAACATGAAGTCCCCTCCTCCTCCACAAAGAAGGTCTGCAAATATGTCTAAGCCAATTCACTGCAAAGTCACCTGGGTTTCCCTTGCTAGTAATCTACCTGCTATTACTCTGAAATGAAATAGGAGTTCTTATGATGTCCTTCACAGCATCTCATAATCTCCAGCCTAATAAAGTCTTAAACCATGATGTCTGGACAAAAAAAAAAAAATCTCTATCGGGTTATACTACACTATGGAAAGGAGGTCGAAAGAGACCATATCCTGGACAACTCTATGCTTCACAAACTTCTTTGTTCCTACTGCAGCTTTCACAGTTCTGTCTTATGCAACCAAATACCAGTTACATGAAAATTTGTGATAATATTCCAAAAGCTGCCCAAGCTCTGAGATGAGCTTTTATACTGTAACAACGAACAATACTTTCTTTCTGTTAGGGTAAAAAGAACTCAGCATGAACAACTTTAGGGAAAACAAGCCCCCACTATGTCGTTCTTGGAGCAATTAAAGGTGCTTATGAGCTCTCTCTGTCCTGGCCTAAGAGACACAGGAATCAAAGAAGCTAATACTACTCTGCCACTTTTTCTTAGTGCCTCCCAGGGAGCTTATTCACAATTTTCTCTAGGAGACAGAAGAGTGTACATAAGTACAGAAGTACTCAAATGGTCTCAAGAGTCATCAAATAACAGAGTAACGTACTGTAGAGATATGATAAAGGTTTGTTATGGAGAAATTTCAATTTATTAATATATTAGCAACTGATTTATTACTAAATTTTTGTTGTAGTCTTACCTTCAACCTCTTGCAAGAGCTGAAGGTAGGGCAGTACTGATCTGAAGATGTATTGTATGAAGTTGTCAGTATGCCTAACACCTGGTTGCCTATCACCTGGAAAAAAAATCTGTTTCATTCTGTGGCTGTGAGTAAAAGCTTCTAAGCTGCTCCCAAAATCTAATGATTTCTCAACCTCCAGCAGCAATACGTACCTTTAGTCAAAACCACTGCTGTGTTCTGAAATGAAGACTGAGAGACACCAGCAACCACAATATAAAATACTGCTTTTCTTAGCAGGTCAGAGTGCTCAGACTGGGTGTCTTCAAGTGTTAATGTAACACTGCTGCACAGCAAAGCTTATATATACACCTAGTTACTGGCAGAAGAAAATATCTGGGAAATGCACCTTCTTTGTCTTAAATGGACAAAAAAGAACACCCAGGGACAGGTATAAGCAGCTTACTGAGATTGAAACAAAAAAAAATCCCAGCTATATCTGACACTTTCTTACAAAACAGGTGCTGCTACCCGAAGAGGCATACGTGGCTTTAAAATTAACTGCTGCTGTGGGACAATTGGTGAGTGACCAGCAGCCTTGGGTTACATTTGCTGGCTTGCAGTTGGCTCAGGACAGTGACTGGTACTCTTGTGTCTTAATGGAGATGGCTGTGGTTCTCAGTCACTTGGTTTATCTCCCACAAATAGTAGCACTCTGGATCACTGTACCCCATCTTTCTCAGAATCTTCGTCTAAATTCCTGTGTCCCCAGACCCAGCAACCTGCACTTCTGTGAGTGCAAATGTTTTCTTATCCTGATTTCTGCCTCCAGATTCCTCCCCCTGAAGGTCCAGCATTGCTGAATCTGGTTCTCCCCATGTTTCCTCTTCCCCTTGGCCCCAGGTAAGCACTTTGCTACTGGGAAGCTGGGGACTTGTAGGGTGGAGACAGAGAGGATAAAGGCAAAGGCAAGTCGTAGGTCTTCTAGAACTTCTGATCTTCCTGCTCTCCAGTACCCAGGACGCATCACAAGCTGCTCTTCCTTAACATTTTATGTGCCAACTCTGTCATCCAGCCTCCTAATCACACACTTTCAATCCCTTTAAAGGAAAACTGTTTTAGGAGATTGATCCTCCCTCCAGATTCCTTCCTGCCAATATCTGTAAGATAGGTTTTCCCTGCCTTTCTGCTGTCCCACTCCTCTGGCATGCATCTTGTTGAGCACTGTTCATTTTGTTCAGTAGTGATTCCTGAAGTTCAAAGTCTATGCAGTTTTTATCCTCTCTCACTCAAGTAAATATGTCAATCATTTTTTAGGCAAGACAGTAGCATAGGCTAGAATCAACAATTTTTAGTCTTCACTGGCAGAGACAGATTGGACCTTCTCTCCTTTTGGAAGTGGAAGCATAAAGGTTATATGGCGAAACACTCTAGAAACAGCAAAGGAAGACTTCCTTTTTCTCTGTAACCCTGATTGTGTGATTTGTTCTCTAATTTCAGTAGATTTATAACCTAAGTAGACAGCCACAAAATCTCAGCACTGTGCCATGGGATCCTGTTCAGCTACATTGTTTGAAAACACTCTGAAACTATTCATTCTTATTTGTAGGGAGACGTCATTCTCAGAGAATCAGAAACCCTTATAATTGTGAATAACACCACCTCAAATAATGCATATTTGATTTTTCCACTGTTATTTTGCTGCAGGTCCTCAACCTAATTTCTGCCAATGCTTGTACTTCAGCTGCAGTTCATTAGTTTGCCTCAGCCAGTACAGAGCTGTGCTTTACAGTCAGGCCAGGCTAAAGAGCTCTGACTAATCATTTCATAGCAGTCTTAAATAATATCAAATCACATCAAATGATGAAAAATAATTCCAAACCATGTCAGACCTTTTCCATTGTTTCCCTTCTGCCAATATCCTACCTGCTTTCTGTAGAAATGTTTCTAGTCTCAATGCATTTTATGCATTTTGCTTCATTTTCAGAAGGGAAAAAAAAATTATGTGCTTTTCCTATGAGATACTTAACATGGTTAATGATGCAAAATAAAATCCTTGTAAAGATTTTTCTACAGTTGCCATTTGAACTAATTGGCAGGAGAAGATACAGTTTAAACCAATCTGTTAATTTTTTTAATAACTATACATCAATTTATCTTCACCTGAACTTTTATTGCATATTACTTCCCACAGTTAAGATAAGAAGGTCGTTTGGGTTTTGTTTTCTTTAGTTTTATCCTGAAAAGAAGACCTTATATTTTTCTTCTAGAGTTGTCTAAGACCACGCAGTAGGTCAACAGCAAAGTCAGAGGTTCTGATTCTTTGTAGTTTCCCATGGAATATCTAACAGAGTTGCTCAAGGCATACCAAAACAGGCAGCTCCTGATTTAAAGAGAACAAAATGTAACCTTCTGGCAATCAGAAAAGTGTCCTGTTAATGTACACAGTGGAGATGGTGAATGTTGAATTCTTCAACTGCAGGTTTTGTTACCTACATTATCATTACTGAATAAATTTGTATACTGACTGATGATACAGGAGCACTTAACAGGATGCAGTACATTTTCATGATCTGCCATACAGTAAATAAGAGTTGTAATTCAGTTGCCTACACATGTGTATTTATAGCCATTTGAGGCTCCATAGGAGGCTTCACTTTGCCTCCAGTGACCTCTCAATAAGGATGTAAGTTTGACTTGCTCCCATGCCATATCTGGCATATCTGCCACCCTTTGAAGGATCTCTCAAGTGCCCTAGATTATTGAGAACATATATCTTGTCACAGGAACTGCAAAAAAATTCCACGCTTTCCAAAATCATATGGCAAGTTGTATATGCTAGAGAAAGATCAAGTTATCAGTTGGTGCTAGGTTACCCTCCTGATGCCCAAAACTACAGTGATTGCTGTTTTATTCAGTGCTTGCAGACACTGTGCTGGCTTCCTGCTCTGTTCACCTTGTATTTGCTTGCCTTGCACTCTTTCCTGAAGGATGGTGAATCCAAAACAGTAATAATGGTTTTAAACTGGAAGAGGGTAGATTTAAGTTAGACATTAGGAAGAAATTCTTCACTGTGAGTCTGATGAGACACTGGCACATGTTGCCTAGGGATGTTGTGGCTGCCCACTTCATGGAAGTGTTCAAGACTAGGCTGGATGGGGTTTTGAGCAACCTGGTCTACTGGAAGATGTCCCTTTCAATGATGGGGGTTGGAAGTAAATGATCTTTAACATCCCTTCCAACAGAAACCATTCTATGATACTATAAGTGATGAGGATTTGGGGTTTTCCTTGGGAGTATTTGTTCAATTTTAAGTACATCCTTGAAAATTCTCTTTTGGTTTCGGGTTATACAGTTCCAAGAAGTGTGATTGCTGCCTGTCAACACCACAGAACCAGGAGAAATCCTGTTTTCACTCCTATCCTGTTACTCAGATAGTCATAATTGCCCTAAATCTTCTTTTTTTGAATTAGTTCATTATTTCCTTTTCTGCATTCCTTCTCCTTCTTTCAGCACTAAATTTAAGAGCTAACGTCTGGGGCTACATATTCATATAAAAAGGAAAAAAATTCAAACTATTTTCTTGTATTCTCTTAGTGAGAAAATGCCCATCGTCAAATTTAAAACAATTATTGGGAAAAAAACCTCTCACCAAGCAAACTGAAAAACCTCACCCAGCCACTGCTAATCATCTTCTGCTATCAGCATCATTACTAATCTTTGACCATATTGGCAGAAGAAAGCAAGTGGTACAAATGATCATCAAGGAAGCAAAACAGGAAAAACACAGCCCTGGAGGTCAAAACTTGACTATTTAAAAAGGGTGTCAGAGGTAAACTGCAATACCTGGTCTCTTAGCTCTAAAGTGTGGTCTCTGCAAAAGATCACAGAGCTTGGCTTCAGTTCCATTTCAAAACAAAACAAAGAAACAAAACAAAATTTCTCTGGAATGTAAAAGAAACTTCCTTTTCCACAGGAAAACTCACCATGTATTTAATTTTGGTATGTAACTTGGTATGTTCAAAATTTTTAAATTATCATGGAACAGGAATACTGAGTTTTACCATTGCAAATATTGAAACATAAAGGTTTTCATTGCTGTTTTATTCTCAGACACAAAATGGACCTTGGCTTCAGGAATGAGAAATCCGCAGACAGGACATTGATATATTGTGATATCCGTACCTTACTGCAGCAGAAAGAGATGAATTGCTGCATTATGCTGGATATTTCTAGTATAAAAAGCATAAAACAATTTCGAAGCCCAGAGCAACTTTACCTTTTTCAGCACACGAGACAGTTTACTTTTCATAATATTTCCACCACGTTTTCTGTAATACTGTTAAATTTTTCCCACTGGGACAGTAAGAGACTGGATTAGCATTTGGGCTATGGCCTAGATTACTACATTAGGGATGTTACAGTGCAAAATATTTGATGCTACAACAAAACCTTTGGTTTTGGTGGGTTTTTTGGGTTTTTTTTCTCTTCCTGATTGTCTTGGTTCTAGAAAGATGACTTGAAATAAACAGATAGAATATATTTGCACTTGTAAAACTTAATTTAACTACACTATAATCCTGTTTAGAATAGATCTCAGGCCAAGAATCCGGTGGGAAAAATAAGTTGTATGGTAATGCATATTCCTCAGCCTACAGAGGGAAAGAGAAATCAGAAATGTGTACTCTTTAAAGGTAAAATCCACAGAGAGAAGTATTAGCATTTACATTATTCCAGTGCCCTTTAGTTGAGACCCAAATTTAGTGTACTAAATTACCATGTTTAGGAAATCTATTCTCTCTGCAAGCCAGAAAGTGCTGGGTTTTATGTCCAATAGAAAGTTGTTTAGCCATTGTTCACAAGGATGCAAAAAAATTATGACATGGTTAATATTTGACACAATTTTAGTCTTCCTCTACAAGTTGGACTCACTGGAAAAAATGGTGTGGCACTTAAGTGTGGTTGGTTTCATTCACAATCCAAATGACAAATAATAAACTTCATATAATGTCAACTTCATGCTACTCAACTCAGTACAACTGGTTTAGCAAAAAATTCTTTGAGATACATATCAACACCTCTTCTTTACAGAAAAACATAGCATTAATGCTAAATAACAACCATCAGTGATATAATGTAATACTCTAAATGCAGATCTGCATTTCAGTGCTCCAATGATGTTTTATTTGCCTCTTCTGAGGTGATGCTGTGACAGTGTGGATCTGGAGTTCTTTTCCTGGGGCAGGAGCTACTGTGCTGCCAACTGGCAACCCATCCACTACATCCATTCATCTTTTGCTACAGGATTGCCCAAATGTGCCTACAAATAATTTGCCTGAGTGCACGGTGCCTGAACTTGGAAATTCAGATAAAATGAGGTCATCCAGTGAGGCCTTCCCAGCTGTAAAATAAAGACATTAATTTAGTTACCACATTAGATGATGTTTTGCACTCTCTGAAATCAGGTTTCTTATTTCTTAATGCCTTGGAAGTTAGTATTTAATTTATCACTCTGGATGCTTTACCAATCTGACAATGCCAATGCATCATTCATGCTCCATGAACTTCACTTCAGATGGATGTGTTTTCCAAGCTTGGCAGAGTCTAGTTGCTTCATTAAATGCCAAACTAGATACCAGCATGGACCTAACTGATTTGGCCTGAAATCAAGAAACCAATCACTCTTCTTTTTGTTTAAGCATTTTGCTTCTAGAATCTTATCACAAAGAAATTTCCTTGTTATATTATGTCATTAAAAGTAGCGAAGGGGCCTGGAGGTTGGCTTCCCCCACCTGCAGGGAAACTACCAGGTCCACTAGCATAAATAAAACTGATGGCTTCAAGGATTGAAGCCCCTGCTACACCACCAGCCCCTACCCCAACCCTGCTGAGTCCACCCCCTGTCCTGTGTTGGATGAAACCCTACAACTCTATGTTTAGCATCCCTGGAGGCAAGTGTTGACAGTTTCTCCTTTCACTCTGTTCCTCCCCTTCAACACAACAGCTCCTTTAACCCATTTTTTCCTCCTCCCACTCAAGCTGGCATCAGTAAACCTTCAAAATTACCCCTAGCTCAGCTCTGCTTTTCTGTCCCTGGTGAGAACCAGCCCAGTGAGCTGATGGAAGCTCCCAGGCATAGTTGAGGTGATGTCTCTTACAATCACCTTGGATGGCCAAGGAACCATGGGTGAGGCAGGTGGGTAACAGGTGACAAGGTGCTATGAAAACCTGTTTCTTCACACTTTGAGTGCCACCTACTGCAAAGGCCAGCCTTGTTGTTGGCCCTCCTGTAGTATCATCTGTCCCCTGCACAGTCCTTCTTTCCTTGGGTGTGGGTAGGTGCAGAAGGAAATCAGAAAGAAGTCTGCATTGCGGCAGATTGGGAAATGACAAGGACTGGCAGTGTGTGCAGTGCTGAAGTCCAAGGGTGATGGGAACACAGGGGCTTTCAGCATGCTTGACAGATTCCCCATGCAAGAAAATGAAATTTCTCCCTATCTTTTTCCACCCTGGAAATAATAACCTTGCTCAGGAGGAAGCTTGCTTCTTGTGCTTGAGAGACAGGAGACATGATATTACAATCACATTCATTCTTTTATCTCTCCATGACTTGAATACATTTAAATCCCAAGTGATTAGAATGAAGAAGAGCAGGAAGGAAAGATTGTTTAAGGTGACTCAAATAAAAAACCAACCAACAATCTCTCTTAAATTCAGATGTGGCGAAGGAAACTTAAAAATGGCATCTCATTCTCACCACAGCCTCCATTCTTCTCCAGAGCTTCTGGAAAAAATCATGCAGTAGCAGGAAAGTAACTACTTCTCCCCATGACCTTGCCCCACATGCAAAGTGGTAGGTCAAAAAGTATTGATGCCTGTATTATATGCTTTATCCCCACTATTTATTTTCATTTCATTACTCAGAGAATAAAGTTAGTAGCCATGTTCTTTTTTCTGGTTTCTATAACATGTTACTGCTTATTTATATGCTTTGTTCACCTGAGTATAGATAGAGGGTGGGACAGAAATTGTAGGTGGGGGATAAAAGTATTCCTTAAATTATATGTGCAAGAGCCAAAACCATCCTCTGAATGTGGTTTTTGGTTTTGTTTTGGGTTTTTTTTTTCCCAAACTGATAGACAAAAGAAGATATAAATGGTCCTTCTCTCATCCTCACCTCTCTTCCCCTGGATAAAGAAGACTGGAAAAAGCAAGAAGTAGTTTGAGGCCTATGACCTCAAACCTACTTTGAATACCTAGATCTGAATAAGAGTCTCTTGGAATGAATCACCACTGTTTCATCTGAGCATCCTTGTCCTCTGGTTTTTGCATATTGCTCACAAACTTGTGTACTCCCTGGCTGCCAGACGGAGTCATTTTGTTTCCTTCAGACCAAGATAGGGTGCAGCTGGCATCCTTATTTGCTTAAGGTCCTTTCCTGTTGGAAAGATTGGACACTATCCATGAAAAGTCTGGTTTCCTCCTCCAGTTCCCTCCCTGTAAAGAGCTGTGGCCTCACGTATGCCTTGCCATACATCAGGATACACAACACACCTTTAGCACATTATGAAGGAAAGCTGATTTTGGCTGCACCACCCTTTCATCAGTTTGGACACTTGACTGAATGAGTACGTGTATACAAGACAAACTGGGGCACCAGAGAGAGGGACAGTGTAGACTCAGGCCTTGCCAGCATGCACATGGTCAGGGTGCTCTCGAGGCTGTGATCTGCTATTTTTCAACAGCTTGGGCATAAGCCAGTCCCATTTTGCTTTAGGGCCTGTGGTTGTTCTTGACAATGGAGTTGGGGAGATAGGGCCCAGTTTAGTGAGGCTCCTTTGTCTGTGAAGTTGGCTCAGCTCTCCTCAAGAAAAAAGTCATGGTTGGTTTGTGAGTGCCAAAGCCTTTCAACAGAAGAAAGGCTGCAACAAAGACAGACATGGAATTAATCAGTCAGTTATAGTCACCCAAAGACTTAAAACAAAAACACCAGCTGGAAAATCTGTAACAGCCCAAGAAAATTTAAGCAGTGAGTCAGGAGATGATAATTTAGCAAGACCAAGGATTAGACTCTTCTATGGAGCAATCAAAAAAAAAAATCCAACACTTCCCTGTCCCATTGTCCTCTGTCTGACTTATGGGGTTGAGGGAAGGATGTTGCAACTCTCTGAGGCTGCTCAACTATTATCTTTCACCTCAGTCAGGGAGCTGTATGGTGGTGGCTCACGTCTATGTAAGTGTCAGAGACTTTTAAAGCTTGGACTTCTGATATCATCTTATCATGTGGCATTAAGTGCTGTTGGTGGTTTTGACACTGTCTTCCATGTTTGATCCTCAGTAGCAGAAGGCTTGAACAACAGGGTGCCTTTCCTTGATTTTACTCAGGTCTTTTTCTGTCTTGTTCACACACTGATTCCTTTTGCCTCTAGACTAGACTTTGAATCACAATTTCTATTCCAGATAACTTGCTGATATTTTATCTTTTTTATTATTTTTTTTATTTTGGAAAATTGACACAATTTGTTTTAACATTTTTGACCCAAATGAATCGTGTTGTTGATGTTCCCAAGTTAGAGTGCTTGGTTCTGCTGTGCGGACAGCTGAAATTTTATTTAAAGTCAATTCAAAAAGGAAAATGCCGCTGCCAATACTGTGGCAGGTCTCTGGCTTGCCACTTGCTTTGAGAAGAATCTGCAGTGACTTAGGGGAAATACAGCGTGGGATAAAGGATCTCATCGATGCTATAACGGACCATGAGAAACAAGTCACATGGATTTTTACATAAAAGATTTTGAAGTATTCAATTAGAACACACATTTTTGTACAGATGATTATTCCATATAGTCATTCTGTCTGGAGGGACAGCAGCCACTGGCATGAGAGAGGCAAAGGAACAAGACATTCCCACCCAAAGAGGAGCAGTGCTGAGTCTCAACAGTGCAATTTGTTGAAGCAGGCCAGAGTATGTAAGACATCTATAGCAAACTTCAAAAGCAAAAAAACCCCAAAAAACCCAAAGTTCATTGTATACAAGAAAAAAGAAAAGAAAAACAATATTACAAAAAGCACTGATGGTAAGCCTGCTTTTCAGCATCTGTTTTTTTCTGAGGGAAAAAAGATTTGAAAATAGTAGGATAGTAGATGATTTGCTGGCTGCTTCCCCCAGGTCCTTTTCCTTCTCCAGGTACTGAACATATTGATTTGTTGTACCTATACACTGGGTACTGAAACATTAACTTTCTTTCTCCTTCCATCTGGTTGGGTTACTATAACCCCAGGTAGTAATTGCATAACTTTATTAGTACATAAGTGATGCTACAAGCATATAATAAAAAAATATTTTAGCTAAGCTAATAAGGTAGGCTAGCAGCTTGTTTTATGGTTATTTCTATCAAATTAATCTCAGTGAAATCTGCCTTTATTTTCTTCATATAACAGAATGAAGCTCTAGTGCCATTTGTCAAATACTAAAACCAGTGATATGCTCATCTTATAAAGAGCATGTACAGTAGAAGCATTGCTAACACTTTCATAGAATCATAGAATCATAGAATCCTAGGGGTTGGAAGGGACCTCGAAAGATCATCTAGTCCAACCCCCCCTGCCAGAGCAGGGCCACCTAGAGTACATCGCCTAGGAACGTGTCCAGGCGGGTTTTGAATGTCTCCAGTGAAGGAGACTCCACAACCCCCCTGGGGAGCCTGTTCCAGGGCTCTGTCACCCTCACAGTAAAGAAATTTTTTCTGATATTCAACTTGAACCTCCTATGCTTCAATTTACACCCATTATCCCTTGTCCTATCGCTGGTCACCACTGAGAAAAGCCTAACTCCATCTCCCTGGCACTCACCCCTTACATATTTGAAAACATTGATGAGGTCACCCCTCAGTCTCCTTTTCTCCAAGCTAAAGAGACCCAGCTCCCGCAGCCTATCCTCATAAGGGAGATGTTCCACTCCCTTAATCATCTTAGTAGCCCTGCGCTGGACTCTTTCAAGCACTTCCCTGTCCTTCTTGAACTGAGGGGCCCAGAACTGGACACAATACTCCAGGTGCGGCCTCACCAATGCAGAATAGAGGGGGAGGAGAACCTCTCTTGACCTACTAACCACACCCTTTCTAATGCACCCCAGGATGCCATTGGCCTTCTTGGCCACAAGGGCACATTGCTGGCTCATGGTCATCTTCTTGTCTACCAGGACCCCCAGGTCTCTTTCACCTACACTGCTCTCCAGCAGGTCAGCCCCCAACCTATACTGGGACATAGTGTTGTTCTTCCCCAAATGCAAAACTCTACATTTTCCCTTGTTAAATTTCATCTTGTTTCTCCCTGCCCAACTCTCCAGCCTGTCTAAGTCTCTCTGGATGGCAGCACAGCCTTCTGGTGTGTCAGCCACTCCTCCCAGCTTAGTGTCATCAGCAAACTTGCTGAGGGTACATTCTATACCCTCATCCAAGTCGTTGATGAAGATATTGAACAGCACCGGTCCCAGTACCGACCCTTGAGGGACTCCACTAGTCACACAATAATTATTTTGCATAGACACAGAGCTATGCATGGAAAAAAAAAATGATAGAGGCATGCTGGTTGGTCACCTCCATTACATAAAAACCTAACTAAAGCAACCAAACCAACCCTTTGCTTAAATAATTTAAGACTTCTTTTCAAGCCTTAAGAAAGACTTTAATACCTAAGATAGGTCTTTTTCGCCCAATGTAGTGGACTGGTTTTGTTAGGAAAAAATAAAGTCTGTCTTGAGACTAAAGGAGAGGAAAAATAGAATAAATTATGTAAGTAGAGGGATTGGGAGATCTAACATTTTGCTCTTGAGTACTGACAATATTGCAGCATAATGTGTTTGCTTTAAGTGGGATACTCAATAACTTTGTTAATAACTTGTCCATAACAAGGTCAAAGATTCATTATCCTGTGAAACATCCAGGCTATTTTTCTCTCATTCCAAAGATAAAAAAGGTTTCTGAAAGTTCCTGTAGACATTTTCATGTCTCTAGTAAAATATTTTTTAAAAAATTTTTAAAACTAAGCTGAGCCAAGTATTTCATATTGTGAAGTTCCTTCCTTGGCCAAAACCCCTTAGCATCTAGTCCAGAAGTTTATCCATAGTGATACATCTTAATTTTTGTTCATAGGGTGGTTCAGAGTACTAAGGCAGAAACAAAAAGCCCTCATGGGTGTTTTTTAACAGGAAATAAAGGTAATGTCAGATCTAATTTTGTTTAAAGTACAGCATACCTCTGGAAAAAAAATCCAATTTTGTCAACTGGACTGCACAGTTCATTGGTAAAAATACTGGATTACAGTGCTTTATTGTTCAGTTTATAACTATTTTGTCATTAAGCCTGAAATATGTCAAGTGATTTGACATAGTGGCAAATAAGGGATAAATGGTGATATGCTTCGCATCAAAAAAAACCCCACACCCCACGACCCCAGAAATCTAATTCCAAATTTTCTACGCAGATTTTGTTTATCAGGAACCCCCTCGTCTCTGACCTTCCCCTTCACTAAGCAGTATTCACTTAATTGAAAACCAGAAACAGTTTAGCTACAACATGAGGTAGTTACCAAGCTTAAGGGCACAGATCTCAAAACGTTTTCTTCAAGCATTGCACAGTGAAGCTCAAGCCTATGGGAAGCCTGCCTTGTGATGGCTCTGAGGGCTGGGAATGGAGGTGATGGGAGATGAACAGGAAGTTAGGAGAGAAGGCAAGTGTTTCTTAGCTGACTAGCCAGGATAATTCACCTAAGAATGAATAAAGTAAAGCACTGGACTTCTAGAAAGTACATTAATTTGCTGTATTACTGTCAAGGTTTTAGCACACGCTGTAGAGTTAACATAAGAAAAGTGTGCCATCTTGTGGGAAAATGCAGAAAATATCAAACCATGCCTTGATATATACTTTGCATAGATTACTATGGTAAATGAAGGGCGGGTGCCTCCATGAACAAAAGTTTGAGGGAATATTCAGGATATTGCTATCGAAAACAAAGTCTCCAGCTTGACCACTGGAGGATTAAAACCTTGAATAGACAATTCAGATTTCTGATCTAAAGAGTTATGTGGGCTTTGTAGTGTTAAGATTAAGAAAATAAACTCGACCAGGAGATTTATTTCTGAAAAATGCTAGGCTGTCAGACTTCTCTCTGCCTCAGCTGGCTAACTCTTACCCAAAATAAATCACCATAGCCCAGCTAACTCACATCATTCTAATATGAGCTTCTTCAAGAAAAAACATGCAGGTTGATCAGAAGAGATGGAAATTAAAATTAAGGCAGAAAAAAAAATGAGAAAACAAGAACCTTCAGACCAAAACTTTTATCACCAAGGCCTCAATCTTTGTGATTCTTGAGAAAGAGCAAGCCAGCAAGATTTCAGATCCAAAAGAATCCGGTTCTATTAGCAGTACAAAATGAAAACTAGACAACAGCAACAAAGGTCTTGTTCGGAAATCAAACGCTTTACAGCTAATCTTTGGATTACTTACATAGTTTGGAAAAGTGATGCTTTTCAAACAGACATTTGGACTTGGGTATTACTGGGCTGCTGTTACGCAGGAGTCTTTCTGTGAGTCGTATCTTGAGAAAGCTGGGGGAAGTTGTCCTCTGCTAAACAAAAGAATAGGAAGCAGAAGTTTATGAGAGAAAAGGGCTGTGCTAAATCCTTCCTCTACCCAGCAGCTGTAGCAACTGCTCTGTCTTCTTCTGTCTTCAGCATGCCCATGGCCCTCCTGGTTTGGAGAGAGCTTGAAGCCACCATTGCTGGTTCAATTAACTGTGGCACACAGCTTCTAATATATGAGGTTAATGAGCTCTTTACAACCCAAGATGATCAAGCTTCACAGCTGGATTTATGCTTTAACAGGAAGAAGTGTCAGGTGTGCCTATTAACTGCTCTGCTTTCCTATACTCATTTAAATAAAGCAAAAATTCTACTGACTTGAATAAAAAAAGAAAAGGAAAAAAAAACAAAGACAGGTTAGGACAAGATGGATTGCCATAAAATCATATTTAGGACACACATGTTTTAAATTTAAAAATGACTGAGAGATGTTAGTGGAAGGAAAAAGGATATTAAAAATTAATAACAATAATGGTTGTCAGAAGTCTTAATAAGCAATAAAAAAGGAAGCCTAAAACTTTTCTTTTTTGCTGCTTGGTTTCCTTTGTTATTAACAGTCCCTTCAGATATAACAGTGTCCAATGTATCAGGGAGATAGGTAATTTTAGTCTGGTTTCTTAGTTTTGAATTAACAATATTAGTTACAAACTAAGGAGGTCAAGTGTCCTACCAAACAGCAAATTTGTGTGATATGTCCAGAGTGTTGTAAGAACCTGTTTAAAGTGAGAGTAAATCCAAGGAAGGGAGTAAGATGCACACCACCGAACTTTGAGCTCAGATGCATGAAGTTTGGTTGCATTCTCTCTCCTGGAAATCAATAAAGAGAGGGGCTCCAGACAGGAGGACTTCTGTTCAATATCTGAAGTTTGGCAGGTTGAATAAGGTCCTTGATGTGGCTGTGTTCACATTAGGGATGCTTGGTTCAGGACACTGGGCTGTACCTAGTCCAAAGTAAAGCTGCATGTGGTACACTTAGAGTACCCCCAGCAATGAATTCTTCACGTTACTGATCTGCCTTGCTTGTACCAAAGTGTTGCTCATGTAAATGTTAGCATGTTTTGGCTGAGGCAGCAGCACCCACAAAGGAGAAAGTCAGCCTGGACAGAGTAGACACAGTTATACTGTCCCCAGGTAACTCGTGCAGAGGTTTTCCAGGTCTTTTTCAGAAGATCTTTTGTGAAGCGTCTCCTTCACCTGGGATTTCTAGGAAGAGCAGGGAATGCCAAACATCAGTCACACTCTCCCCTCCACAACCATAGCAGTTGTCCAGCACCCTGCTTTGTGACACAGAGGCTTAGCCACTGGCTGGCAGACAGGAAAAGCTCACCCAGTGTGGGCAGCAAGATAACCCACAGATGCAGCTTTAAGCCTCAGGGCAACCATAAAGGCTGTTGCTTTGACTGGTGCAGGAGAATGCCAGCTTCTAGCAGCAACAAGTCCTTCATAGCAGAGTGCAGCAGGGATTTGGTAAAGCAGACAGAAGGGAAATGGAGCCACAGAGGTTCCTCCCTTGCTATGGAGAAAAGAGAGAATCATCATCAAGATCATGTTCCTTGTAGGGATTTTTTCTGTGTAAAGATGTGTTATGTAAACATATGCTGATTCTGTCATCTATGGGCGAGCTTCATTTGGGAAGACTCAGGCTTTTATTTTTATTAATTAGGGCTTTTTGTGATGACAGCATCAACTGCAGTGAAGGAAAGGGGACTGTGTTTGGATGAAGGCCTAATCAGGCCAGTAGCAACTTTGTATTCCCACTGCTGAATGGCCTCTTTGTCAGTTCAGCACAGATGTTTGATTATATCCTAGTTTCTTGGTTTCTTTTTTATGCCTGGCCTAGCTGGTGTCATAGAAAAAAGTTCAATAACATTCTTCCATATTTACTCTAAATTCCTCCAGAGCTGGTTTTGAGCTTTCTAAAAATATAACTTACATGTGAGTTTTGACTAAGGAATGTTTTTAATTCCTCTAGTCCCTGACTAGAGCAGGACATTGTGATCATTTGCTGAACTTAGGAAGACTTTGACAAGTTCTGGCAGTGCTGGGGAGTGGACAGAAAGATTTTTCTGGATAAACAAGGATATTCACAGGATGGTAACTTACCCTTCCTTCCATTAGCATATGCTGTCATGGGCCAGTAGGTGCACCAGCTACACCATATACCTCTTGTTCTTTGTTTCTCCTGGCAATAGACATTCATCTGGCTTCTTTCCCGGTCCAAGCTATTCAACTTGAGACAGCTCCAAACCACAAAATTGGATCCAATTTTAATTTCCCAAAGCTTTGGATAGGGTTTTCATCCCATACCCAGTTAGAAGGCTGCTTCTCATAACAAAATAATTTCTTTCAAATATCTGGAATATACAAAATGTTGCAGACAAATCCACATAGGACATTATTTCAATGATTTTCTTTTTTTTTTTTTTTCAGTCTAGTTCAGACTCCCAAGAAGAACTGACATATCACTCAACTGATACTTGCCTCCTCCAACTCTCAGATGGATTTATTTCTTAATTTCCTTGAAAATTCCGAGCCGTATGATTTTTAACAGACTCACTTCTAAGGCAGATCATCTCTCCTCCCTGCCCCATCTCTCTACGAAATCTCCCCTCTACTCTTTCTAATGACAACTTCTGCCTGCATAACATCTTGCTTAAAATAAATAAATAAATCAACAAACAAACAAAACCAAGTGAACAATTAAAAAAGCAAAACAACAAAAAACAAATCAAAACAACGAAGAAACCCAAAACAACAACAGCTGTTTTACATGGGAGGTACTTTGTTTTTTTCTTGCACACGTTGATGTGGAGGAGGGGGCACATGAAGCCCTCCTCATAGCCTTTCTCACAGTGAGGGGGAGAAAATTAAGGGCCCCGAGAGTGGGTAAAGGTGTGTTACTAATGGCATTGGGCCAGTATAAGCCTAGAACAACCACCAGAAAATGAAAGCAAGCTGTTATTGTATAATTTAAAACCAGTCCCTGGAGGTTTTCGGTCACAACTCCAAAACTATGGCAATTTTTAATCATTTTTTATTATTTTCCAGAGAGAAAATGTAGGTGACCTGATTTCAGCTCCTAAAAGTTTTCACAAGCCACAGCACATTGCGTAAGAAAGTTTTGCTCTGCTCTGCACTGGTGACGACATCTGTTTTCTGAACCTGGATCTAGTTGGTGCTAGGCTGTGTTATGGATGAATTGCACAGGCAGCTTTCTGTCTCTGTCCTTAAAACCACATCATTTTTAGGAAGGAGCCCACAATATTTTTTTTGGCTAGAGTTTGCCAGACTGTCTTGAGATTTTAATCTTGCCAGATATTGCTACCATGATAAGTGAGATTTTCCCCTGTACTTATTTCTCTCTGTGAAGAAAGCAAGCTCAGTGCCTCTGTGTTTCTCAAGGCTGAATGTTAGGTAGGATTTGTGCTGAAAAATCTACACTCTGTTTATATGTCATATGGATGTTTTAATGATACCACATAGACATGCCAAAACCTTTGAGCATTTAAAGCTGTACTCTGCTATTCCCCAGATCTCCTCAGAAATCATAGATTATAGTATTTCCTTGATGTTATGAATAGAGATACTCCCTGTCAAATTTCTTGCTTGCTGATTAGATATGTTTCCTCTGGATCCATGTTTCTTCCACTTGCTAGTTCTTTGAGCCATATCCATAATCCACCCCTAGATGAGAGGTGGAAAGAAAAAAGCCTTCACAGCAGTGCTGCAACTGTTCCCCTGCAAGGCCCTAAGAGGAATAAAGCTAATGGGAGAGCACTGCCCCTTCATTTCATCACCCCAGTGCATGAAGATACTCTAAATTCTCCCCTTTAAATTTCCATAGCCTTTGTTAGATGTTAAGGTTTGGCCAGGAACCAGCATTTCAGGTGTGCCTGAGCCCTGAACCTGTTTGAGGCAGACAGCAAAAAAAGATGATGGATGAGCAACTAAGATTAAGAGACCAGAAGCATTTCTCTGAAGCTTATGCTGTGAAAATCTTAAGAAAAGTGAGATAAACATAGAAAGTCTGTGACTAGACACTTGGAAATGTCACTGATGGACAACTGTCCCTTGAAACCAGACCAATCCCATTGTAGCTCCTCATTTGTTATGCTTCCCATACTTCCTGAGTGTTCGTCAGCCTGACTTATAAAAATAATGCATTCCACTGTGCCTTTGGTACCATATATCCAGGAAGGAGATAATAAATAACAATAATTATTATTATCAATTATTAAATAAAAATACTATTATATCATTAATATAATTAATGTGATATTGTTATATATAAATCTTAAATTTATTAGATTTTAATAACAATTATTATCAATGCTAATAATTATTATTACTAAAATTAGTAAATATTGTTATTATTCCCTATTGTTTGTTGGGCTGACCCACTGTCTCTTTCACCAAAAATGCAGCAAATATTAAAGAAAAATATTTTGTTCACAGAGATGTTATAAAATCTTTTCACCCTAAGACACCCATAAGAAAATGTCCTGATTTTCTAAATATTCTTTAATATTCATGCATGTGTAATTCCCTAATTTCAGTTTCAGTGACAATGTACTGGATATTCAGTCTGTGGGATCAAAGACCAGGGACAGCAAAAGTTATGTGACAAATGAGAGAGCGTCAAAACTGTTTGCATGACTTCAGGCTGAACTTGCTAAGTTATTTAGATATGTAAACATGCAGAAGAAGATCAAAGATAATTTTTGAAAGCCAACCCTGTTGACTGAGAACAAGAACCCAAATTTTTTTGAAGTCCAAGTCTGCAAACAGATGTTGATATATGAGAAATTTAGGTATCTAAGTCCAAAACTTATGTTCTGATCATCTGTTACCTGTTTGAAGAAGTTCCAATGGCGTTTCCTGACAAGAAGATGTTGAGGCACAGTAGTCAGTTCTTTCTTTTGGAGGAATGATTTTGTTTGGAATAACTGAATTATTCCTGGACTAGAGAAAGATAGCAAACGTGATTCCCTCACAGAGCTAAAGGGAAAAGTGAATCCACTGAGAAACAAATCAGATTTTCAACATAAAAGAGTGAATCCTGAATGCTTTTTGTTAATTTATAAAGTAACCAAATGTGCCTTTGGATCAATATGAAAGTACAAACACTCAGCTAGAAGATATGGGACTCAAGTTCCAAATCCTAGGTTTATTACTTCTTCTTCTAACTTCTCAAAATTATGATGCCCACCTATTGGTTTTCGGGTGGAAAAGCCAAAGTCAATGCTCTTCTCCCTGTGTGAGGGGAATGATCTTTCTGTATCTCTGGACTGTTGCTGTACCTGGGGCATGATAGGGCTTTCTATCCAGGCCCAGAATAAGTGCTCAGCTCATACACAATAGACCTGACTCTTTCCAGAAGCACTGTTCTCTGACATGCATGCAATAAATCAGCAGTCCTCACTTTAAGGGTTTATTTATGAAAATGTTAACAAGCATATTTTCATTGGGTTTAAAGTTAATTATGTCCTGGTTTTCTATTAATTTTCAAGGGGGCTGGGAGGTGAAGTTGTTTATTTTCTCATTGTTTAGAGTCACAGAGAAATTGCTATTGTTGAAAACCATATTAAAAGTCTCTTCATATCTTTGTGTCTTTGTTCATAACAATATTAACTGTAGCAGTAAATAAGCCAATACCTAGTTAGTGTCAAGGTCTGCTTTTTATTGCTTTGTAAGCTACAGCTAGGTTAGCAATCCACATTTAATATCCAATATCTATTGTCCTGATCTCAGTGGGCAAAGAGAGAAAAACAACCTTCAAGAACTCAAGTCTTTCACCTGTTATATAGATGTAGACAGACTTGGTAAAAAACAGCTTTAACAGTGAAGGGAAACTAGAGTTGTTCATTTATTTTTTTTTATTGTTGGTGAGGTGCTATACAGAAAGGAGCAAAAGCTTATCAGTGAGCATTCACAAGGCAGACTGCTGAAAAATGTGTGTGGGTTGGGGAATTTTTGCTCGTTTGTATTCAAGGGGAAGCAGATGTAAAGTTCAAATATTAGCTTCCAGGCTAATCCATGCCTGGCAGAGATTTCAGTCACCTGGCCCTGCTCATTGCCCTTCTAGACAAAACCTCACTGCTGCTCCTGTTCCTGGAAGAAACATGGGAGAGCCACCCATCTTACTACCCTCTCTCCTGGTAGAGTGATGCTGCCTCTTCCCTGGCAAAAAGCACAGTACTGGCACCCAGCCTGGCAGCTTTGGAACAGGGAACTCTTGGGATAGGGGCACCTTGGAGGTGACACTTTAAATCCTGTTAACACTGCTTCTTGTGGATCAGATCAAGCTAAGCTCTTCTGTCGTGCTGCAGTTTAGAGCAGTAATCGTCCACTGCAGGTGGGAGGGATGCTTTTGTAATCATGTGAAAACCCAGCAGTAAGCAGGGAAACTGTGACAAAGAATAATCCCCTGCTAAGGAGCTTGTAATTTAAATACAAGCACATTGTTTCAGAATTTAAAGAGATTAGTACAGGGCAACATGGACACGGTGCTGGCTAACTCTAGCCTCCTCAGATCTCCCTTCCTAGCCATCATCTCAGCTAAAAGAGTCAGTGTGGAAGGGAAGTATCACAGTTTTCTTCTCTTACTCTCTGCTATGTTGCAGTCCTTATATTAGCAGCGGCAATAATCTCAGCAGATCCAGAACAGGCTAAGCAAAGCATTTCTCTTCCCTCCAACAGCACTGAAGCAGATTTACAGTGGGCAAATAGCTTGCCTAAACCAAAATGTTTAGAATGAATCCCTTCAAATTACTCAGTCAATAGGCTCAGCTGATACTCAAGGACTTACAATTTCCAGCATTTTGGAGAGCACAGCTCCTTCAGACTGCCTCTGGGTCACAAGAGACTATTGGAAATCCTGTGAGCTCCTCACCTGGCTCCCAGCAATATCAGCTTCACTGCCTTTTTTGAAGGCTGATTTCAGTCCTGGCAGGGCAGATATCTCACTGTGGCTTTGTACCCCAAAATAGGCCATTATCCTGCAGTCATCCACACACATGCCCTCCATCAAGTTACTGAGTGAGAATTTTTCCACAGCATCATGTTTTTACGCCTCATGCCTTTCTCATCCTCCATTAAGGCAGAACAGCATATTCACACACGAGACTTTCAGTCTTTTTTTTTTTTTTTTAGCTTTATCAACCAAAAGTGATGCATAGTATTAAAAATGTCCAGATTTGGGTTGCTCCATAGTGACTCTATGTCTATTACAGAAAAAAATAGATATTTTACTTTTATAAATAGATCACATCAGTCTGCTGACTACAAGTATTGTCCTATTTAGTGGGTGGCTCTGCTTAGGCAAGAGCTCCAGTAACTCATACTATCCAAAAGCCATTGCTATGTGAAGGATCAAGTACCATTTCTAAGTGGAGCTTAAAAATATTCCTTTCAGGATGTGAAATTGAGAATATTTATACCTTCAGTTACTTTTACAACTCTATGGAAAAAAATGAAGCCTGGCAAGAATCACTCCATTCTCCATTTCTCCCCTCTATGTAGATGTACAAACTACTACTTTGTACCTCTTTATATAGGTTATATAATGTTACAGGTTATATTTCTGGACTGATTGGCTCTGCCAAAAAAAAAAACCAAAACCCAAACCAAACAAAAACTCCAACTTATTAAATTCTTGTTCATGTGTCTTCCCGGCATTTTTTTCCCAGACAATTGTCTTTCACAGTTGTTTTTCTCTATAACAGGTGTAGTCAGTGCTGTGTAGTTAGTTCCCCATCAGTCATTTTGACACCCAAGAAAATATAACAATTAACAGTGCTTCAACTAAAAGAGTAACTGGATCCACTGTATGAGGTTTTTGTAACTTAATTACCAGCAGGTGTATCTGCAGCACTTGAACTGCAGCTTTCATCCTCAAGCAGGTGAGCCAGTCCTAGGAAGGGGTGACCTCTGAGTTCAGGTCCCCACCTGAGGTTCAGTGCAAATTAGTATTGCAGTGAAGACAAGCTCTCCATGGGACACCAGCACAATGAAGCTTGCCCAGCCCATTTATTTTGATGTGTTTGTTTGGAAGACAACAAGTCACTGATTATGACCTAAAAAACCAATTATTAAATGTTGAAGTGAAGTACATGGATATATAGCAATATAGCAATTCATAAAGAAATTGTAAGGTGAATTACTTCTGTATATATAAAAAAAGTGTTAAAAGCCCTTCCATGCACAGAATGGAGATGTTTTATCTATTTTTAGATAGACTTCCCAACCCAGATCTTGAACTTCCCAGAGTATAAGTCAACAGGTAATTGCAGACTAACACTCTCTGTGTATTTGTATAATTACTTGAAGTCAAGGACCTATGAAGAACACAGTTATTTCCAGTTTTGTACTGCCTTCATTTTCAGTACTGTTTGAAGAGGACAGGCACAACGTGTAAACATTTTGATAGGCACTTCAAGATCACAAAAAGGGGTGGCTGATATTAGTATTGCAATGCAGCTTACAGATGCTTGACAGCATATATCAAACATTATATCCTCTTTCATTTCATTGCTTCATTTACTGAAACAAGAGATTTATGATCATTTTATATTGTTGCCGTTGACCTTTCCCCCTGAAAACACTTGCTACCACATTTACCATCATTATTCCCTTCGGTGTATACACCCATGTATAAGGAAAAATAAATATTTTATTTATGCTTGTGTTTTATAGACCAATCTTTATTTCCTCTTACATTTTGACTTAATAAACGAGTCTTTAAAATGATCAGTAAATCCTGCCTGTGAAATCAACCATCTGGGAACAGAAACAGATCTGGAATGCAGATAAGTCCTAAAAAAGGGGGGGAAAAGGCAAGGATTTTACAAGACAAACCAACCAATCAAAAAGAGATACCTTGTTTTGGAACATGCTTTATCATCCTACCACATCAAATATGAAAACAGCAGGCCTGAGGCAGTAGTAGCTGCTTTCCATTACATGACAGAAATGAGAGAAAACTGGAGAAGACATTACAATAGGCTAAAACAAATTACAACTTCCCTGTCACAGGAACAACCTTTCCAGATAATTTGTCATACTGCATCTGTGTTTTGTTCTAAATTTGTTGTGGAGCTTGGGTCAGCAATTTTTTCCCACTAAGATACCTCTTTAAGGCAGCATTGTCTAGGGACTTGAAACATTTCATGAAACAATAAGATGGTTTTCAACAAATGGTTTACTGGCTATAATAGGAGTGGTTTTGAGGATAAAATTATACTTAAGGCTTCAGATGATGCAATGACTTCCTGCCACTGAGATGAGAATCTCTCCCATCTCCTAAGCTGTACTTTTTAGTCTCAGCACCTGAATACTCTCAACCCCAGGTCATACCAAGGCAGTTTGAATGCTGGAAACACAGAGGACCAGAAATCACATTTGGCTCAGCAAAAAGTCCAGTAAGCACCAGAAATTGCAGGAGAAGGGGAGCAAGGACACACACTCAGAAGCAGGGGTAGCAGAATTCAGTCCTCGTCCATTTCAGCCTGGAGTGAACTATTGGGCTGACACTGGGCTATTCATACTGTCCAGCTCTCAAGGTTACAATGCAGGTAATACTTAACCCTGCTGGGATTCAAGGTTCATATGAAAAAAAAACAACCAAGCCTTCTCATTTAAAAAGAAACAAATTACTTTGATCCCAATATATGAACTGAGGCAGTTATAGGAATAATATCTCTTTGTTTCTGCATCCCTGAAAAGAAATGTTGAGCTATCAACAGGATAGTATGTGGCATGCAACAAAAGTAATCTTGGAACACGTAAAGACTATAAGGAAAAAATGGCCTCATATGAAAGTGTCTATTACATCCTGAATTTCTGTTCAAGTCTGTGGCATTTGAGATTCCCCTTAAGAGGTTTCATAGCTGATGCTTTATAACCTATTCCTTTTACAGCCTGAGAGCTCTGAAGATGCTCTTCACCTCTGTGTGTTCAGTGATTACTGCTATCACTAAAAGGCAGCTATCCCTGACATGAAATATTTTTTTTGTGCCATATAAAAAAACGCATCTGTTGAGTCATTGCAGGGATAGTAAAACTTTGCTGTCATGTAATATTTCTATAGAGTGCTGTTAGCCTAGGAGTAATTGTAATTAAAAGCAACTGATTTACTCTGTGGAAAATTTATAAGAACTTTTGTGCTTATCAGTGGCCTTGTAGTGCTGTCATATACTGTCATAAGGAGAGTGCCTTTAAATAGCTCCTGAGATTTGCTGGTTTTGACGCTATTTTCCCATGTTTCAGCAGCCATGTTTCCCATGTTTCAGAAAGATCCTTCTCAGAAACATGTGAATCATTTTCTATTCAAGGTGTATGTCAATAAAAGGGGGCATTTCCCATGAAGTATTTATCTTGGTAGTATAGTAATTTATTCTTCTTTGTGCGACTCATAAAAGTGTGAACAATCAAAAGATTTACCAACTACAAATACAACTAAAAATTCAGAAAAATGGATGTGTAACCTGACAGTTTAGACACTCTAAGCTGGCTCTCTCCGCATCCCTTGCATAAATAAATGACGTTGCAGAATCATGTAAAAATTCAGGTTGGAAAGGACCTTGGGAGATCATCTAGTCTAATCTCTTCCTCCAAACATGGATACCTTCCAAGGTAGCTTCAGAGCCCTGTCTAGTGAAGTTTTAAATACTAACACTGATGGAGATTCCCTAGCTTTTCTGGACATCTCTTCAAGTACAGCACAAGCGTTAGGGGAAAAACATTTTCCTCATTTCCTACCAGAATTTCTCTTGTTGCAATTTGTGTCTATGGCAACTTTGTGACATCTCACTGAGGACCTCTAAGAAGTTGGCTCCCTCTAGGCTGGAGGAAGATCTATTTAGGTTTTTTTTAGATTCTGAAGTCTGAACAAGCTCAGTTTCCCCAGTCTTTCCTCATGTTTCATGTCCTTCAGCCCTCTCACCTTCCTCTGGATTCTCTCCAGTTTCCCGCTTTTTCATGTACTGGTATGCCCTGAAATTTGTCAATATTTGATATGGTCCCACTGGCATTAAGAAGGGAATAACCACTACTCCCTACTTGCTAGCTACTCTTCTGCTAATGTAAACCAAGAAATAGTTCAGTGTGTATCTCATGATTTTCTTTCAAACCCTGTAAATTGGAGATTTTCTATTTGTGTTGAATTCTGGTCTTTAAGACTTCCATGAAGCCTACAGAAATGGTGTGAATTGGTTTTGGTTTGTTTTGACATCAATAGAAGCTGGATTCTCCCAGGAGGATATTAGACCCCAGCAGCTTGTGTATTACTGGAAGGCATTAAACATCTCAGATATAACTACTGGAGATGGCACCAAGCAGCATCTACTGCTGTAGAGCTCATAAAATGAAAAAATCCTAAACCAACACAAAAAGTGTCTTGGAAGGAAAGAGTAGTTTTATATGTAGTTTATATGTGGTGTTCAGCCACTGGGGAAGATATTTGGTCCAAAACAATATTCTTCCCTAGGATGCTGGCCAGTCCAGCTGTTAATGGAGGGGTGAGTGTGCCTCTGGATCCACATGCAAACCCCCTTGATGGGAAATCAAAGAATTGCATTTAGCTGCATCGAAATGCCAATATCGACCAGGAAGAATGAACTAACAAATGGAGAGTGTAACATGAATCTCCGTCCCAATGTAACAAAAGCTTTTCTTATAAGTACAATGTGCCTTTTTCGTAGCTCAGAAATGAACCATCTCATTTTGTACGCAGTCAAACTTCCTGATTCAAGGTATTTCAGAGCCTCAAAGGCAGTAATAATGTCATTTCACAATGACTCACACATATAAATCAATACTGGAGCATCTGTTCAACTGAAGCACAAAAGGATTAATCATTGTCCTCCTGTTACCTACCAGTATGCCAGGTTTTTCCATGCTCTAGAATACCTTCAAATCTTCATACCAAAGTGGTTTTCTAAAGTGGTTGTAGCTCTACCCTGTGGTTGTATTCATTCTTTCTTGAAAGGCTCTAGGAAAATAATGTATTAAAGGGCAGGGCAACATGTCTGAAGTCATGTCTATAGTCCCAGTCCAGAATCTTGATCACTGCAAAATAAGTATTCTTCCCACAACATGATAGATAACCTTAGCACTGTTCATCTGAGTTAAATGTACATCTTCTTCACTGAGGATAGATTGCTAAGAATTTTCCTTAACAGTTTTTCCATCTTTCCAGTAAACTTTTTACTTATTGCAAAACATAAGGTAAATTATAACAGAAGCCCTAATATACCAGAATTATATAATAAATTATCTTTGTGTTTAAAAGGCATTGGTAATAACACTCAATAAGTTAAACTTTGTGTGTATGCTACCCAATCATAAAAGAAGTTAATCAACTTGAGAGATTAAATATAAAGCATTTACAAATTAAACAGTGCATGTAGAAAGGAGAAATGCACCAAATGCAATTTTTGCTCCCATTTCTGTACTTAACCACTTCTTCTCTTAACTTGCTTGTATTTAGGTCATCAAACAAAGCAAACATTAAAAAAACTCCACAGCTAAAACATCCAACAGCCCATCATGAATTCAGGCTTTTGCTCATCTGCAAGAGCCTGTGTTTAAGACAAATCCCACAAGAGCTGTTTCCTGCAATAGCCCTGAGAGTCTTCAATTAGACATCTGGTTTCTAGGAAACCTCAGCAATTTGGGGCTAAAGGTAATGGAAAAACGTGAGAATGGTCTTTTTTAAAAAGTCATTGTTTATGATTTTTTTTTTCCTGATTGGCTTCAGATTAAAGCACTGCATTCTTGATAATGAGACTCATTTTTATGAGGCAAATTAATCTCAGCTGTATCATCTGAAAGTTCAGTAGTTGTGCTAAAGGTCTGGTTTGCTTTGCATAGCCATCAAACCAGTAGAAAGATGGTGCAAGGTAGTGGTCGTATTCAGTGGAAAAGCCAAAGGCACAGAGCATGAAATCCTCTGAATTCAGCAGGTTTTGTGGTGTTGAGTTTATCCACTCACTATACCACTGTGAAAGGCCACCTTACCTCTGCCAGTTTGCTCATATGACTGTGCTCTACATCTTGGAGTCTTTGGACTTTTATTTCAAATTAATACCCACAGGGCAATGTAAGTTCCACTTAAGTACTGATATTTTCTCATTTTCAGAGAGGTTGAAAGATTTTTCATAGTCATACACCTGTTTGGGTTGTATGAGATCTGATATGGGTAGAGACATTCTGGTAAACAATATATTCCTCTTTAGAGCTGCTTTATTTTGGCAAGAACTTCCATTTTCCTTGTACAGAGCATATGTAACAATGACAACAATGAACTTTTGAACAAATTTAGAAGATTCTTGGCAAAGTCACCATAAATTTGTGTCTTTTACCAAGACAGGACAGCTTTCCAAAGATGTAAGTCAACCACATACAAACATGGAAAGGACTGGATCCAAATTTGTGACTGATGTTTTGCCATGGCTCAGTTTTCATGTCTTTCACAGTTCCTTTCAATGTTTGGGTAGAATGTTCAAATTCCAAAATGAAGATTGTCATCACACCACTTTTACTTCTGGTTGCCATCTAAAGCTGTCTTCTCCCGTGCTCTGGTTTGAGCCAGGACAGAACCAGCCCAGTCCAGGACTTTCCCAGGACCTGGCCTGTAGCCTTGGTTGTGATGTGGAACTGGGGGTGGCACAGTAGTGGGTTTTGCATATGATTATTTATATTTGTATATATTTCATTATTTTCCTTTTAATCACTAGTGTTCCATTAAAGCTGTGTAGTTTAGTTTCCAACCCATAACTCTCTCTTCCTTATTCTTTTCCCTTTCTAAGAAGGGAAAGGATTTAATAGTACCTGTCATTCATCTAATTTCCAGCCCAGTGCTAAACCTTGATATCTTACCCACTCTGTTGTTTGTCAGCAGCTGTGGAAAGGTACAGGAAGCAGTGAAGAATACAGCAGTAATGTTGTGTGGCAGTGCCAGGGGTGTCTGTGCACTGTCATTTCATACAGCAGGCTGGACCTTGAATACCCAACACATAGTGGCAGAGAAGTATGGATGGAATCCTATAATATTTATCACTGAAGCAAGGGGTGTGTTTGTTCCAGCTGCAAAGCATCATGAGTTATCTAGAAATGCAGCACTAGTCAATTAAGAATGGAAACACCTGAGTATTAGTTAAAGTTCAGTTTTCTTTGTAATGTGTTACTTTTTAGCATTTAATTTTTAGCTTTAGTTTTTTTGACGATGTTTGTTATTTTCTTTTTCTTTCAGAACATATAAAAGCTTTGAAAACTGTAACAAATTTCACCTGTAGCCAAATCCACACCCTTTTTTCCCCCCTGTTTTCATCTGACTACAAGTAACATGGGACAATTTCTTGTCTCCTTTAATTGCTTATAAAAGAAATTATATGAATCTGCAAATTTAGCAGAACAGTTTTTTCATGGTCCAAATGTCCAGAGCATAGACCATGTTTTACATTTGAGAAAGTATTTCACATTAAGTAATTTTACCTTTTAATTATGGTGTTTATTAGAAATATTGTTTGGTTATTTTTTGTGTTTTCAGAAAGCCTGTTTAAGGAGGTCTCCAAATGAATAATTGGAATATCTACTCTTTGCTCTTTTTTCTTTCCCCGTGTCTTCAAAGTGATGTCTTAAATCTTACTTAAATTTTGAAATAGAGCTTTGAAATAAGAGAAACACAACTTGCTTCCTGTATTTCAAGAGAAAGCTAGAAAAAGTTTTGGTACTCTTCCTGGTACTTAAACTGAAAAAAACTTTAAGGAAGTACAAAAACCTGGCACTATCAGAAGGTGGAAAATGCAGCATTGAAATGAAATCTGTGCTTAATTTTAAAGTCCAGTCTCTTTCTTCAGATATCAGACTTTGAAAATTTGAGAGAAAAAAAGTGGACAAAATATTCACTAGTTTTTTTCTCTATTTTGGGGTAACTGGAAGGCTGGCATATTTCTGGCAGAGCAGAGACTTGATTGACAAGACCCATCAGTGCAGCAAGCCATGGCCCTCAGCCCTGTACTGGGTTGGTGGAGCAGGGGGAGCAGCCTGTGCATCCCCAAGGCCACTTGGGGTGCAAGATCCAGGCCCATACCCCATATCATTCCTTGGATAGAGGCAGCACAAGCCCTAGGAGGCAGAGGATGAGGCTGCAAACAAAAGCTGTGGGTTCCTGTTTGAGGTTGCTTCCTCTACTGTCACAAGATCCAGGTCTCTACCAACTAAGGTCATATCTGAAATCTTAGAAGAAGATACTGAAGGTGTTAGTCAGATAGCACCACCACCATTTCACCCTTTTTTAGTAGCAGCCATCCTTCCCAAGTGAGGCATTCAGGAAATATTTCCCACTTGCTCACTTGAGTTACTTTGTTTTCTTTCTACCACACAATTTGAGGTTTGCCTTTAAAAATTTATTGCAATGTACATTAATTTCTTACTTCTTAACCTTTTTCATTCCTTCTCCAAACAACGATCTGCACTCAGCAAATATTTTTTTTCTTATGATTATATGTAACTTTCACGTATTTTAAGAGACTGTTAGAAGAGCTTTTAACCTGTAGGCAGGATTTCAATCTTGCAATCTGTCATATGCTAAATTTTTTTTTCAGAAAACAGGAATTCTTCACCCACAATTGGGGGAAGGCATTTTAAATGCAAGAATAAAAATTAGATAAAAAATAAATAAATCAGCTGCTAAATTTAACAGACTTCCCAAAGGTATTATAGAGGTGCTTTCCTTGTCAGATCCTTAAAACATACTTTATAGCTACCTGCACAGAAATAGCTTCAGGCTGCAGCTAATGGTTATAGGACGTTAAAGTATATGACATTAATTTTCTCAAGACAATTCAAAACAAGTGCAATTCATATCAAGCAGCAACGTGCCTTCCTAGTTAGTACAGACACCAAATATGAAAAATCTGATATTCTCATCACAAACTGCTCATTAAAAAAAAAAAAAAAAATAAAAAAATTTCTAATGCTCTTGTTAAGAACAAACAGTTCATTTAAATGGGATTCTTTGCTTTCATGCCAAGTTTAAGATCCATAGAATTTAATTTTTGCGTGATAGGAAGAAGTGTGCTTTTCTACTTGCTTAAATCCAACTGTCTTCATGCTAAAAAGGGAGTCTCCAAACTACAGTGGAACTTCTTCACTATTTTCATAGTGAATAATTTTTTCCTTATATCTAACCTAAATCTACCCTCTTTCAGTTCAAAACCATTACCCCTTGTCCTGTCACTACCCTCTCGGGTGAAAAGCCCCACCCCAGATTTCCTGTAGGTCCCCTTCATGTACTGGAATGTTTCTATAAGGTCTCCCTGGAAACTTCTTTTCTCCAGATTGAGTAGATGCTGCTCCATATTGAATCCTGCTTTAACTGTGAAGAGAAGAGTAAGGCTAAGACACAGCCACAAGCTAAATGTAAGATTTTTCTTTTCCCTGTCATGATGGGGAAAAATAATTTTAAAAGCATGTGCTCATTATGAGACTGACCAAGAGCCTGTTGGGCATCTTCCTAATTAATTCAGTAACCTTGGGTGGGATCTTGGACATTTTGGTTACCTTTTTCTGCCAGTGTGGTCAACTGCTTCCTCTATGGTGATGTGTGTGCATATGGGAGATAGAGAGAACACTGAGAACTCATTGACACGTACATCTTCACTGCCTCTCCTGGAACTCATTAGTGCCTCAGCAGAATATTTAGCAAGCCACAGGGAACCACAGAAAGCAGGCACTTGTGGATATTATAATTAGGGATAAATTAATGACAGCAGTTGGATAAGGAGGAAGGCAAAGTAAACAACTACAGGTAAACCACTCAAAGCCACCAACTTGGCATACAGGACTTGGCTGCCAAATCTCTGCTCCTGCCATTCTCCTAGCCCTAAGAGGAAGCAAGACACTGGGTGACTGTCAGAGGAGACTGTGGGACAAGATTGTAGTGAGAGGTAAGAACAACAAACATAACAACCAGAGATACTGGAAAGAATGTAAATCCTTGTGTCCTTGTGGTTGCTAGTGGGTTAACACATTGGGCAAAGAAATCTCTGCAAGCATCCAAATGTCCTACCTCCTTTCTGGCATTCAAACACCAAACATAAAGTTCCTTCCCATTCAGCTATCCACAAAGACCTAACAGCTCTGTTACAAATATTATTCTGTGATTAAAATGTGACTACTGAAATATGTATAGGCCCTTTGCCTGAGAGGGTGTTTCAGGACCAAGCCCTAGTTTACTAAAAGAAAATTAGGATAACGTCAGAGCTATTATCTCCCTAGGGCACATGCTTGAACTCATTTATCTATTAAGTTTCTGCTTTCCAACTAAAGGCAGCAGGACACAAACATCCCCAGGGGGATGGGGTGGAGGGAATAAAAGAGGTTATTGTCACTGAGACAGTAACCTGCAAAATCTGAAAAGCTGCCTTCATCTTTTCCCTTTACTGTCAAATGTTTCAGAAAATTAGCTCAGTTGTTGGCGTTTTCCATTAGGATTACTGTCAGAATAAAAATTAAAAAGGAAGATCGTGTCTGAGTGAGAGAGAGAGAGAAGGGAAAGAATCAACCATCTTTATTTTATAATTTTAAAAAGGATTATGTTAGATTTTTTTTCTGCTTCCCCAGTTTGATAATCTTTGCGTTTAATCTTATTTTGTTATTTACCAGTGTCTGCTGTAGCACAATCTGTCTCCCCTCATTTTTTGTCTCCTCCTCCTGTCTCCTCCTCCCATTTTGACTAAAATGTGGCATAACCATTAGATCCACGTCTTACAGTTACAGGGTCACATTTTTCTTTTTATTCAGTCATTCAGGCCAGCATTACAGAGAGAAGGACCTTTTAGAAGGGTAACGTACATTATTCTGTAACACCCCATGCACCTGGTCCTGTTTTAGTTTAATGATCAAGAATGAAGAAATTCTTTATTCCCAGGCCAGTGAGACCAAGCAGTTCCCAACTTGTTTTCCAGTGAAATGGTCACGAAGACAGACCGGTTAAAGGCTCATAATTGTAACGGGGCTACAGAAGCAAGTGTAACCATGCTGACTGGGCCAGAGGTGCCTCTCCTTATCCCCCAACGTGTAGCACAGGACTTCCCGGGTTTCTAAGAGGGATGGGAATATTCATGACTCAATAAGCGCCTTGGTAAATAGGTTCCTGTAATAATCAGTGGAGACATCAGGTTGATATTGCCCAATATCTTGAGGTGATAAATTTCTGAGCCATGTTGTAATTAAATTGTCATTGGGCTAAGATGGATTTTCTGTATTTTTTTTCTGCAGACACGCTCTGAAGTTTGGCTCAAACCTTTACTTCCATGCTAGAGCTGCACATGTATTTGTCAGGATGTTAGTGCTTCCACATTTCCTCTCCTGTGTTCTTTTCTCCTTTTAATGTCTGCCATGCAGCACTGCACCAGTATGGTTATTCCATATCACCCATTACACCTCTTCATGCTCTCTTGACCACTTTATTTCTGCATAAGAGCCCTTGAAGAGCTTTCCAGCCTCAGCTGCATCAGTTAATCCCACCATGTTGCATGGCTATCCTACTGTGGGATCTTACAAGTGGGGACCTAGTACTAACAGTGAGATGGATCTGGGGTGGTTTTGTGTCCACCTTCCATCATACCTTCATCTGACTCTGTTGATGGCCCCTAAGCCTCTGTAGCCTGTAGACCAGATGCATTTGTCTTTCCTCCACTCTGCATAGAAATACTGCTGTACTCTGTTGATGCTGAACTCTACCAAGGCAGATCCATTGTTATTCCAGTAAGAAATTCTGATTGGTTAAACCTAATACCTGAAGCCTAGTTTAAAGACAGTATGTCCCAGCCATGTGAACACAGATGTATGAAAGAGACAGACAGATAGCCATCTCATTATTCATTAGGCATTTGCATGTTTCTCAGAAGAGGATATTCGTAAAACCTTTTATCTGTAGATAAAAACCCAGCATGGCTTTCTGTGGAGTCTGGCATCATGATCTGGCTCCAAGAGAAGCCAAATTGGATCCATTTTTTCAGCTATTTGCCTAATCCTTTTGAGCCTTTTGAGCTCACGTAAATGAAGTACTAAATCTAAGCTATCCTTGGTTTGGATTTTAATACCCAAGCCTCACTTAATGAGGTTTGTTAAGCTTAGTTCTACTTATCATGTCTCCTGTTACAGGGGCACAATTAATGCTGAGTGGAAACCGGGCTTCCTGCCCTAAAGAAGTTTTTCATTGTCAAAAATGTTCTGTTTGTGTTAAGACAAACCCAACACCTTTCAGAGAAAAAAAAAGGTGGTTTGATGTCGCTCCTCTTCTTTTGTTAAAGTGGTTTCACTTTGTGTAAGTAATTACTCATTAAGAAGAGGAGTGGAGTTCCTGCTTCAGTTAATACTGGTTTCCTTGAAGGAAATGAAGTGCTTACATTGGAGGAGACTGAAGGACTCTCTCCTCATGGTAGTTAGTAGTCAGATAAGGCCTCTCTCAGAAGTGAGAGTCAAAAGGACTTGAATCCAAGTTGTCCATACCATATATCAATGCACTGTAAGATTTCATTTATCCACAGAGAGCTGGGTCCTCTTGCAATTTTGGCCAACATTTCCTCTGGGGTTTAGAATTTTTCCCCCAAGAACTGGTACACACATTTTCACTAATCTTGGGAAATTTCATTTTCATTTAACTGATGTTTTCCAACAAGAAACATACTCATCATACAGGTCCCTACCATCCTCTAGGTTGATTTTACTATTCAGAAAGGGAGACAGTAATTTATCTCTCTCCTGCAGCATGGATATCACTATGTATAAACACTTACCTTGTTTTAGCTACAGGTGACAATACAAGAAACGGGGATGGAATAGTCTGAATTGAAGTTTTTGATATTATGTACTACAGATACAGTTAGAAACAATGGTAATGGTTCAAACACCTCTGAATTAAGTCACTCAGCAATAGGGAATAGTTCAGTTTACAGATAGACATGAGCTTCCTTGCTGAGGAAGCTGAGCTAAGCAGTAAGTGCTCTCCCTCCACCAGCACACACACATGCACGTATATAAGCTTGTATGTTTAATTCTTGAAGGAAAAAAAAAGGAGGTGAGAATTTTCTGGCTTTTCCATTACATTTGCCTTCGAGATTTTGCGCCAAGCAGAGGAAGGAAGAAAGTGAGAACACTTCAGAGAGAAACCAGCCCACACCCTTCTTAGCAATGAGAAAGGTAATTTGCTTGTGTTGTCACCTGTGCACTGTGCTGTACATGATCGAGTAATCTTGGCAGATAATAAGAACACTATACTATTAATTTTGATGGTTTTGGGTGCTAGGCACAAGAGGAGCAGCCTGTTTTGGAAGGGATTAGAGAAATGTAGCAAGCAGCAGCACCACAAGCTAGATTTTCCCTGAGGCAACATGTCTGACACAATTGGCAGCTCATTTCTCCTGCCCTTGGCTGTGAGCTGCCTTTGAATGCCTCCCTTGTGCTAGGGCTGGTAGTGAGCTAAATGTGGGCCTGGTGCCAATGATTACAATTCTCATTAGCTGGAATATATATTAACTTGAGAGGTCATGGACCTCTCCAGCCTGCTGTATGCATCCATTATTTTTCTTGAGAAGAAGGAACACTGTTGAATGTCTATTACTCACAAAATCTGTTTATTTGGGCTTGTTCGGGGTTTTTTTTAGGCAACTGGGACTATTGAAAAGGCCATTTTATAAAGGCCTTCAGCCAGTTTCATCACTCCAATGTAACATTTTAGGCTGTCAAACAACGTGGCACTGGGCAGCTGCAGCCTGCTGGGGATGAGGATAGAACCCAGCAAGAGTCAGCTCCTTTAGCCTGGCAGGACAACTGGGAGGTTTGCACCAACTTCTGCCCTGCCACGTATGTACACACAAGGTGAGAGGATGCCCTACAAGCCTGAGCAGGGAGAGAGAGGGATTGCAGCTGTAAAAACTCTCTTGAAAGCTGCTATGGTTTAAAGCATCTATGAGAGCTCTTTTGAATGCAGAGCATTACCTGTGGTTTACATTCACTTTTGCTCCTTTAGCAGTGAAAGAATCTGCCATCCTGGACAGATTTTAGCTACATGCATGAGTTATTACATTGGTAATCTCTCTCCTCCTGAAGCCTAATATACAGTCATGGCCTGAAAGACATTATTTATCAAGAAAAATCATGGTTCATAAGCGGGAAAAACATGCTGGGAACAATCATCTAACGCTCCTTGTGTTCAGGGTACTGTTTGCTACTTTAGTCTGTGCAGACTAAGAGATTTAATTGATTTGGACCTCCTTTTCCTCTCCAACCTGTGTGTTATTCTCTGTTCTGTCAGTAAAAGTGCATGTCTCAGCTCTTACCATTATAATCAAGCTGCAGTTACACAAAAGAGAGATGAAGGAAAGCCTAGAAAAGTTAAGGCACTGGTATCTGCTGCTGCTCTTGTGTGTCTCCACACAAGAAAGAGGTGTCTTGTTTTTTAACTTGGAGAAGCTAGTAATTTTTTTATCTCCTAAGGCTTCTAAACCAATCTGTCTGCTAAATATCTCTGTTCGTTAGGTCATTCATGAATGAATCAGAATCTGATCTCTTTGAATAAAAGAATGTTAAAACTCCTTTCTCTCTGCCTTTGTCTTTATGCTTCACTATGGATTTTCACAAAGTTGTGCTCTTATTTGAAAACTTGTTTCTTTGTTAAATTATTGTTTCTCTGGAGGTCTGACTATTAATACAGGAAAGTACCTTTTGCATTTGTGATCTCAGAGGATCTGGAGTGTCAGGTACATGTGAGGCCTCCCATTTTTTGAGGATGTTTTGACACCCAGCACCCTCCCTACCTGCAAAATGGATTAGGGGGCTTATTTGTGTAGCTAGAAACTGGAAAGATTTCATTTTACAGCAGAAATGCACTTGCTTTGGATTTCCCCAATCTCGATGGGGTGGAGAATGATCATTTTGCAGACAGGAATGTTCAGTCAACAGACTAGCATATCTTATAGTTCAGATTTTTATTTGCAGGTCATGTGTTGCATCTCTCTTTGCTTTGCCCTCGTGGCTGCTCAAGGAGAAAGGAAAAGCTAGATCACTCTTTTGCTTCCATGTGGAGGGAATGGGTTGAGTTGCCTTTTTGTCTCACTCCTGATTTGATCACCAGCACTCATAGAATCAAAGAATGGTTTGGTTTGGAAGGGACCTTAAAGCTCATGTAGTTCTAACCCCCCTGAATGGGCAGGGGCACTTCCTGCTAGACCAGGTTACCCAAAGGGCAACTCCCCTTAGTGTGTTAATTGGCAGAAGTATTCAGAATAAGAGCAGTTGGGATCAATTTTCAATGTTGTGCTTTCTATCGACTCAAGTTTTCCTCAGGTCTTTTAAAGAAGAGCCCAGCTCTGTTCTGTTCCTCTGCCTGTATGCTAATGCCATAACCTCATCTGCATCCAGCTCAACCTTCTTCTTTCATCCTCTTTGTATGATCCAGTCTCATCCTCCTTCCATCTGACTATTAATGTAATGCTACTGCATTACTCCCCACCTCTAATAATATCACCACATTTTAGTTTTATAATTATTAGTCAGAGCCTTTGCCTCTCTCTTTATTCAAATAAAATTTCCATCAACAATTTCAACAGACTGATAACTCTAGGAATATACTCTAAACTAAAACACAAACTCTGTAGAAAGCTCTGGTCTGGCTGTTCTTGGTAATGACTTACAATAATGAGCTTGTGTTTATTGTTTGGTGTTTCTTTCTGTTCCAGAGATGGAATCTTTTATTCTTGGGTTCGTATTGTCAAGCTCTGCTTTTGTTTTGTTTTGTATACAATATTTCATGGCCATATTTACTGAAGAGACTTTTTTTCCCCTGATATTCTGAGGATTTAATCATAATGCTCCTCCTGTGAATGTTCATTGCTGTCATTATTGACTTTCTATGCTGAAAGGCAGGAAATTCTCTGCATAGCTGACCTTCCTTCATGATATTAGCGCTGATTTGTGGCAGAAAATAGTTGTCTGCTTCATTTCAGACCTTATCCTACAGTAGCACTGCTAACAGCATTTTCTGTTGCTTAACTGCGAGTCATGGCCTTGCTGTTTGCATTGGCTTCGTGCCACTGGAGCTTACATTGGTGGCCAGCAGGTTGCAAAAAAAGCAGAACTCATGGAATCTTTGAAAAGTTTAACCCTTTCTTTCTGGGTTATGCTGCATTACCCAAGCAAGGACTACATGCTTGTAGGCTGGTATAAATCATCAATGATTTTCTAAGGTGTGTGTAGCTCTGTTGATTTACATCAGCAACTGCCCTGGCAGCCACAAGGAAAATTAACAATCTGTATTTATAAGGTGCAGCAAGAAGAAGAAGACTCCCATCAGTGACTTTCCATGACTGCTTCTACTGAATATTGTGTCTCCATGGTCCTTCCTCTGTAGGTTGAGGCATCACCTTCACTGATGCTTGAGGAACTGAACAAACCCCCCCTGCATATTTTCTTGAAAGTTTGGGGGAAAAAAAAGGGATCCTTAGTTTGCAACACACATTTGACCAAAGCAGCCTAACTAACCCATTGTTTTTTGCGAAAACTTGATTTAGGAGAGACCCTGAATTTATTAGCTTAATTCTGAGCATGTTTAATTTCACTCTGAGCTGTATTCACAGCCCCCATTTCATTATCTAGGCTATCTGGACACTGAGTGGAGAAAGAATCTGATGTCTGAGAATGATTAACATAATCCAGGCTGAAACATAGAAAACTATGTAACAGGCAAGAGGAAATACCAAGGAGAAAGGGACGTATCAAATTCTGTGTCTCTTTGGACGTTCAAGCTATTGTGAGTTTATTTGTGTCTGCTTGGGCTTGTAAGATGAGGGTTTTTTATAGCTAAAACAGGAGATCTCTTCTTTAGTGTATTAGACTAGTATGCAAGAACCTGGATACAAATACTACTTGAGGCAGCTTGGACTTCATCTTCTGTGTGAATCTGGTGAATAATATTATGTTACAATAATGTTATTCTATCAATGGAATGAATCCTACTTCCAAATAAAAAAGATGGGGCATCAGCATAAGTAGTAAGACTCACATCTCCTGTGCGAGTGCTGTCCTGCCAAAAGAGTTATCCTTATTTTCCTTCTCTCTGCCACAACAAATATATAATTACTACCTGCAGATAATAAATGATTCAACAACAGAATTGAACAACTCCAGTCCAGAAGATCCTGTAATTTAGGAGTAGGAGTAATCTCCTATGATATGTATACGCATCTCCTCGGGCAGAGAAAGGATCTGAGCCAGGGAACACTATAAAACAGATGACTCCTCGAGAAATCAAGACACAGAGCAAAAGATGTCCCCTGTATGCTTCCTGGCTATGTGGAAAAAAATGAAATGTGCAACACGGAACTTAAGAAGAGGCATTTGCAGTCACACTTTTGTGAATATTAAGGCAAGTCTCAATACTTGGTTTGAAATATGGAATAGGATTTGAGTAGGTTTATTTTCAAGGCAGATACAGTAACACAAACATTTAAGAAGTCTCAAAGGGAAGCTTAGGAACAGAAGATACTGAAATATCTGCAAAGCTGCACTGGTAGAATTTAAATTTTAGTTGTTCAAATGTACATCTGTGAAGTATCATCTCAGCATCAAAGTACTCTTGTGAATGTGAGCACAGGCAGCTAGATCAAGGTAACAAGGAATCTCTGAGGCAGAAGGACAACTGGAAGATGCCTCAAGATTCCTTCCAACTTACAACCCCATTGCACTGTCTGGCTGTGTAAGGTTCATCCTAGCTGCAGTTGCTTTGAGGGTCAGTGAGATTCTGCTGTTTAAATGGTTTGTAGGAAGCTGCAAGTTCAGCTTAGGGGACAGCAAGAGTAATCATGGATAATGAGGTTCAATGGCCAAAAGTCCAGTTTTGAAAAAAAGTTTTGTTTTCTTATTTTCCTGGGAGATTGTATATAGCAATTTTTTGTTTTTCTTTCTTTTTTTTTTTTTTTTTTTTTTTTTATGTTCCTAATTATGAGAGAACTTCTTGGACTCTTGTAAGATTTACTTGCTTTTGGTAGATGGCCCTGGTGCTATATGAGTTTCTGAAGTGCCACAGCAGGGCCTAAAATTTTGGGCATAGAGATAGATCAGCTCTACTACAAGTTTATTCAGTGACTGAGTCACTTTGTGTGTATGTCTCCATTTATCCATCTCTATGGTGGAAAGGAGACAAGTGTCTGTGTCATGCATCAATATTGTTCCACTGTGCTGGCATCCTGGCAGGCAGACGCTGCCCTGCCTGTGCCCTGCCCAGCAGAACAGACTTTCTGATTCAGCCAAACTTCTTCACCACACACACAGTTTTCCAGTTGAAGCAGGACAAGTCTAAAAAATTTTTAATTTTTTTTTCAGGAGATTCACAGGCTTCTGTACTTGGGTCACCCATTGTCTTGCTTCCCCTTTTATTCTCTTTTTCAATGATAAGTTATTTCACACAATGAACTATTAAAGACGACACACAGGGGCACCTCACTTGAAGCACTGATCTCTCTAGAGCATCCTGTGGGAAATACAGGGTTTCTACAGCTTCATGAAGATGTTCTTTCCCCATGACAGTATCTGTGATGAAAAGAAGGGACAGCTTTGGAGTACCACTAGCAGCTCTTTGGTTTCATTGTGCATGGGCTGCAAAAAGGCAAATGGTAGTGCTCCAGTTCAGTCTTCACCCACTCCTTTTTTTCCTGCCCTGTTTCCAGATTTCTTGAAAAGACTGGGAGATTGTATTAGTATGTACAGACATTCACAGTGTCAGGATGGAGAAGTCAAATGGAAAAGCTCAAACAGCCTGACAGAGGCATCAGTCAGTCAGTCACACTTTTCCTGTACCTGAAAGGTCTCTCAGATACCAGGAGCACTGAAGGGCTCTCAGCTCCAACACCTCAATTCTGAGAACTGACAAAACATAACTATTCACCTCAACAAAGCTGTGACAGTGTCTAGTGCTACACTGATGTAAGACCTGAATATCAACCAGCAAGCAAACCAGCTCTCAGCCTCCTGAATTCAGCAGCATGGCACCCTCTACAACCAGACACATTTTCAGGATGAATTCTTCACCACAAAGCTGCTCTGCTTGATACTTCCAAAGTAATCCCTGAGTATTTAGTATTTATAAATAGTGAGGATTTCCACCCTGTCTCAGCATTCATTACAGTTGCCATGATTCAAACCCCCAGCACAGGCAGAAACTGAGCAACTATCTAATAAAATACAGTCATGAGATGAGCAGAAGCTATATGCCCCAAGCACACTTGAAAGATTTATTTCCTAGCTTCATCTGGAAGGCTACTTAATAGGGAGGAGATGACTCTCTGTGCATATATACCCACATGGGAGAGAAAAAGATGCACAGTTTTAAGGAGGAAAAGGGGCATTTACATTTCTTGAGAAAGTGTCACAAGGAGAGCATTATTTATTTTACATGAACTTGTTATAGCTAGAGCTGCATTCCCTTAAAAAAAAAAATTAAAATGTCAGTGTATCATTCACGGTCTTAAAGTAAAATTTGTCTTACAGTTAAGGTGCACACAGAGAGGAAGTCAAATCTGGAATGATTGGGCTCTTGAACCCCAGATGGGGAGAGTTTGTATTGAGCTCAGATAAGGAAAAAGCTGCTACAGAGGATTCTGTAGCCAGACTTGGATTAAGGAGAAACAAATAATACTTTTTGTTTTTGTTTTTGTTTTTTTTTAAATCACATATAATGTAGCATCAGAGCAAAATTTCCAAGGTCTGAAAAAGGAGAGACAGGTAATCATTTCACACTCTTATCCCTTTGACTTGTATGCCAGTCTTATCACATATCTCTTCTGTCTCTTTCAGCTTCTGCTCCTCTGTTACTCCTAGGCTGCTTGCTTCAGAGGCTGGAAGGGCAGATTAGGGAAGGAAATCCCTGGGATTCTTGTCCTCTCCCTTTCTAGGCTGGATATATTAAGCAGTGACATTGAATGAGCAGAGGAAGAGTCCCAGTGCTGGCAGCCAGGAGGCAGAGCCATCCTGCAGAGCACATTCTGCAGAGGAGTTCTGATTCTGGTTTAAAGGGGGATGAAGCCTGTCTGACCTTAATTCTCTTATCAGCTGTTTTTTCTTTAGATGTAAACAATGAAATTATATATCACCTCAAAAAGTTTCCACCTCCCCAAATACCACTGAAAACATGTTCCTTTCTTACCCTCCAATATTTTTAAATTTTCTTGTAATTTTCTTTCCTTTCTCAAGCCTGTAATGCACATCCTGAGAGCTATCTTCCTGTTGTCTACCTGACTTCAAAAAGTCATGTTCACAGATCCTGCTAAACATTATGATCTAGGCTGATGCAGTTAATTTAATGAAGCCATCTATACCTACAATGTTTTCTTGCTGGATAGCTTTCACTGAAGTAGTTTGCTAATTTGAGGAGTCCTTCCTCAAGCCCTCCCTACTGAAGTCTTACTAGTAGGAGTTATACCACATCAGCGGTTGACAGATCCCCTTACTTGATTATCCCCTTACTATGGCACAACTTGTACCTTCTTGATGCAAACCAGCTTCATGCACATCATTCCAGAAATGGCCTTCTCCAGAGAGCAACTCTTGCTGTCCTAAAACACTACTTTGAGCTAAGTAGGAATAATCATCCTTTTGCGGCATTTCTCTTTCTCCTTCTCCCCAGGGAATATAAAACTAGTTTGCTCCAGCTCCATAATTTCCAGACAGACACATATGAGTGAGCCCACTCCTAGATTTAGCCTTGAATTCAGACCCATCCCTAATATGTTATGGTAACAAGAAAAATATATAGCAAAAGAGTTAGTTAACAACCCTGTGCTTGAATTATACCTTTGGTCATCTCCTTGGCATGTAAAACACTGTCTTGCATTCATGTGCTGTTCATGTGGGAGTAACCTGAGGCAGTTTCTGCATAGGAAAATCTGTATATGTAGGAAAAGAAGTGAAGTCGCCTTAAGCAAGACAACCTTATTTGACCCTCTTCCTTCCTTTACAGATGGCATTACTGGAAGCTGGGACAGAGAAGAATGAGGGGACTGAGGCTAAGGCCAGACTTTGGCATGAAACAGGCAGGAGCTGAACAGGTTTTCTCCATGCCTTCCTGCCAGTGCCCATTAATTCTGAGCCACGATACCCTCTGTCATTCCATCTCTCAGTCCTTTTCCTTAATTCTTCTATTTATACCTCCTGATCTGGAGTCTTCTCTCTTATTTTCCATCTGTACACCAACATTCATGGGTGTCTGTGGATTTGTTTCTGGCTTGCACACACCTGTAAGAGAATTAGGCTCATCATTTCTAGGCACTAAATGGAGCATCCCCTACCCCTCAATTCTGTTAAATATTCCTTGTGTTCCTGTTTTACATTGGTCTGTTCCAGCACAAAGCCACCTGATGTTATTCCAGTGCTGCATTCCCTCAAAGCACCCCCTGATGTTGCTGCTGAAGCTGTGCCAGGGACAGTACATACCTGCAGCTTCCTCCATGCTGGGTCACTCTGGGATAAACACCTCCCTGAGGTGGGTGTCAGAAAGGAGACATCGTTCTGTAACCTTTTTGGTGAGCTTGACCTCTCCATGTTCAGCCTGGCTGTTGTAGTTTGTCTTTAGGATTGCTTAACGTTCCCTGCAGTACCACCAAAGAGAGACAGGCAAGGATTTGGACCTTCCTGTTCTCTGCACTAGCCAGAGAAAAAGGCCAGGACTTGCCTTGTAGAACTGAAGTCTGAGTGTCATTATATGCTCTTAACGAAGGACTGCTTATATGAATTACAGTAGCAAAATGTTCTTGCAGAGCACATGCTCCACTCCCTGACTTAAGCGTCCAAGGGCAGCTGTACATCATTCCAGAAGAGGCTTTTGCCTTAGAAAAGGGGGTAGCATATAGTTCCCTGAATTACAGAGGAGGAGCTGCAGAGCTAGAATTCAAGAGTGTTCCTTAATGAAGTTACTTGTGGCTGTTTATTGGACAAAAATAAATTCCAACTGGCCCATATAACAAATGAAACTCAACTAAAAAAATGTAATGATATTTATTCACACAGCTGCCAGCAAACTCACATGCACCATGAGTCATTCCAGATGTGGATAAAAACAAAGTCTGTCTGTGAAAGTAAGTTTCCTGATCCCGAGGAGACTTGGTTTGGGAAAGGAGCTGTACTCTGACTTCAGCTGTACTCAGAAGAACAGACAGGTTCTCCTTCAAAGGGGGAGGGGGAGAGGAAAGCCACTGATTTATTCCTGAAAAGAAAGGAGGTAGGAAATTAAAAAAAGTACTATACAGCTAGACATAACTTATTTTAAAGAGAAGGATGCTTTGGAAGACATTGCTGCTGCTGCTGTTCTATTACAGTGCTCATGCCACTGTGACTCGCAGATGGAGCAGAGGTAAGATTTAAACACAAAAAAATATTTAAGAAAAAAATTTGAGTTTGTAGATTTGGTCTGGAATGATATTCCATTATATATATGTATACACACACACACACACACACATATTTATATATTTAAAATTTGTCCCTCACAACTCTGGAATTCTTTTTCTCCGTTAAACAGGTCAGCTAAATAATTTTATAGATGTACAGAAAAATACATATGCATAATTGCATAAAGGTAAAATATATATGTAGACTACTATAACACAAATAGAAATATAAAATATCCCAAGTACCAAATCTGCTTGCTTTTCTCACTTTTTTCTTTCTCTCTCCTTCTTCTTCTGAGTTAAGAAAAATTATAGGTCATGAAATTTTCAAGCCAAAGCCTTTGCAGTCACAGGTGGCATAATACTCTGCACCACCAGGAAGATACTTGGTAATAGTAAACACAATGCCTGGAATGTGCAAGGTGTTTAGGAATGCCTGTGACCTTACCCTGACAGAATAGCACATACAACATAGGGAAAGCTACCTGTAATGTTATCAGGCTTCAGCTGACAGTATGGCAATACATACTTGTGAAACATTTGTATTCAAGTGTGTGACAGCAACATATGAAATAATTTGGGACTACTGAATTGCAAAGGAGATGTGAGTTTATAAGCTAGTGATGATGTCCTTTCCATTCTCTGTTTTATTCTCTCCTCTGGTATTTGGCAAGGGTTCAGTAGCTGCTGGAAGTGGAAAAAGGAAGCACCTCCCAAAAGATTTCTTTGGTTTTGATATTGAAACTCACAGACATTTAAAGGAATGGGAGTCTGTTAAAAAATCAAGCGTTCAGATGCTCCTTTTCCCCTTTCCATCTCTCATGTCTTCCTCATTACCGTTGGCTCCTTTATAGTTTTCTATTTGGGTTTGGTTTTGATTTTGTAAGGGAAGCAAAAGGCTGAATAAAGCAATGAAGAGCTATGTAACTTTGCTAAGGCTTTATGAATGCTTTATTGTTTCCTACAGTTAAGGTAGGCTTACTGACGAGGCATTGACCTGAGACTCATTATGGCAGGTTCTCTCCCCAGCTTTTCTATCAGCCTCCTGGATGATAATGGATGAGTCATTACACCTGCATGTACTTTTCTCTTACTGTATAATAGAGGTGATGATGCCAGTTGCTATAATAAAATCCCTTAATTCTGTAAATTGGACAGTCTTTCCAGGGATGACACATAAAAAGAGGAGGGATCAGAGCTAAATCTACATATATGAAAAAATGCAACCCCATATTTGGAAAGAATGAGGTCATCTTACCTATGAAATGTGGAAAAAAAAATAAAAATAAAAGGAGTGTGGGAGGAGGCTCATTCCATGGAATAATCCCTATGCAATTTAAGGATGTTCTTTATTTTTGCTAATACACGTATTTTAATTAAATAACAACAACACATCCCTAAAAGGAATCCATACTATCATTAAAGTCTGGTTTTAATCACCGGGAATATTTAATGAAAAAAATCAGATCTCTGTTTTGTCTTTTTTGAGAAACCAGATTGTTTTCAAGCTCGAAGTTCTAAAGCTTGTTATCATAGACTTCAAAGGGAAAAGAAGACTCATTCTGGGTTGTGATAAGGAGTTCAACTCTCACAAATATTGTATACAGACATCTGCTGAGCTGGAAGTCAGATTTCTTTTCCACAACTGCTGGGAGTATTCAGCTCCAAAAATGTTTTGCAGGTGTGACTCCTTCAATAATATCTACTTCAGAGAGCCTTCACTCCCTTAATCTATGTATCACCCCAACTAATCCCATCCTAATCCACAACATCTAGAGGGCCAAATAACTGTCTTTAAAAAAATTCCTTAAAAAACATAAGAGGAAATTCAAGGACTGAGGCACGACACACCCTTGTCATCCAGGTAACCTGGACAGGCTGGAGAGGTGGGCCCATGCCAGCCTCAGGAAGTTCAACAAGACCAAGTGCAAGGTCCTGCATCTGGGTCGAGGCAATCCCAAGCACTGATATGGGCTGAGCAGTGACTGACTTGAGAACAGCCCTGAGGAAAAGGACTTGGGGGTGCTGGTGGGTGAGAAGTTCAACATGAGCCATCAGTGTACACCTGCAGCCCAGAAAGCTGACCCTGTCTGTCCTTGGCTGCATCAAGAGAAGCGTGGCCAGCAGGTCCAGGGAGGTGATTCTCCCCCTCTGCTCTGCTCTCGTGAGACCCCACCTGGAGTAATGTGTCCAGTTCTGGAGACCTTTTATAGGAGGGACATGGATGTGCTGGAGTGTGTCCAGAGAAGGACCACGAGGATGATCAGGGGGCTGGAGCAGCTCTCCTATGGAAACAGACTGAGAGAGTTGGGGTTATTGAGTCTGGAGAGGAGAAGGCGCTGAGAAGGCCTGCCAGTATCCGAAGGGGGCCTACAAGAAAGCTGGTGAGGGACTTCTTAGGGTGTCAGGTAGTGATGGGACAAGGGGGAATGGATTCAAACTATAGGAGGGTAGATTTAGATTAGATGTTAGGAAGAAGTTCTTCACCATGAGGGTGGTGAGACACTGGAACAGGTTGCCCAGAGAGGTGGTGAAAGCCCCATCTCTGGAAGTTTTAAATGTCAGGCTGCATGGGGCTCTGAGCAACCTGATCTATTGAAAGGTGTCCCTGCCTATGGCAGGGGAGTTGGAACTAGATGATCTTTAAGGTCCCTTCCAACCCTGAAAATTCTATGATTCTATGATTCTGCACACTCAGAGCTCTTTCCTCCCTCCACAAATGTCAACTGACTCTTGTCTGGTTAAACATCAGGCATTTAAGTCTTATCCAACTCCTGATCTGAGTTTTGCAATGGAAGAACAAAGACAGATGAGCATCTGGTCTGAAATGAAAGACAGACCTGTATATCATCCCTATGTTGACTAGTAGTCCAGATTGTTTACAAAACAGTAGGACAAAGGGCCATGCTTTAGTTTTCAACAGTTTTTGGTTGTAATAGAAATGAACAATCAATATTGGATAAAATAAGATTTAGCTTTTACATTTTTTCACTAGAGGGTATTGAGGCATGCAGAGCCCTTTTAATCAAGTTTTTAAGCTTTGTCTCAAAAGAAAAAAGTCAGATGTGAAGAAAGATGAACATAATTGTGCTGACTGTGGAAACTCCGGACTGGAACCTCCCTTTTCCCTTTGATTTTGTGAGTTTCAGTGACTGAAAAAAAACCCAACAAATCAACCAATAAACAAAAAACCAAACCAAACCAAACCAAAACAATCCCACAACAACAACAACAACAAAACAAACAAACAAAAAAACCCCAAACCAACAACAAAACAAAACATTTGTGACAGGGAAAATGAGAGGTTTTAGGGTTTTTGTTATTTTTTGCTTGGTTCTTTTGGTGGGTTGGCTGTCAGTTATTTTTGTTTGTTTGAAGTTTTTTTCTTGATGGTGTTTTCTTTTATTCCCTCAGCCATTTTGCATTAAAAATTTCACACACTCCTCAGTCTGCCTAGATTCAGCTATGGACATTGGTCCAGAATTCATAGGCAAAGCTTGGTCTCTAGTGTGGACATGTTCAGAAAAGAAAATAAAAAGATCCTAAGTGGTGATGAAAGGATTTGATTGTTGTTATCTCAGGTTTTCTTGAGCCTTTTGTAGGCTTAGCTCTCAGATTTTGTGAAGAAGCCATCTAGGGAGAAAAGGTAATGTTACATCACTAATGAGTGATATTCCCTGTGTGATGATAGAGGATCATATTGAATTCTGAAGGTCACAATGAAGAATACCAGATCTTAAGAGATGTTATTTTGCTGGAGAAACCAAAGAACAAATCCTGTTCTTTGACAACAGAAAAAATAATGTTACTAGAGCCAGTGTCACTAATTGCCACTCAGTTTCTTCTGTCAAGCTATTCTGATGAGTGCTAGTACATCTGAGAGCAGAAGTTAGCTTCAGATCTGCCTCATGGGAATTGACTGTTCCCTGAGGAGAAACCCCTTGACAGTCCTTATTAACACATTTAATCTCAGCTAGCTGACTGTAATATATTTGCTGCAAGGGCTTCCTGATTCAAATAAATGGCACACAAACAGTAGAATACTTGCTACATGGTTGCTAAGGGAGTGAAGATGCTGTATGATTTCTTGTGGTTGTGGCTTCTCAGACAGTGGAGAAGCAGCTGCAATGGGAATTTCACCCCTCAGTGAAAGCTGGAAAGGGAGATGTTGAGAGACACTAAGAAGGTAAAACTCTTTTCAGCCATCAGTGAGGAAAGGCCTTGTTAGCTCTATGAGACCCACTGAGATTATTTGCTCTTGGGCCTCCCAGCTCTCAAAAGCTGTATTACATCTGCATCCAGATCTATCTGATCCGCATGCGTTGTTTTGCACCCAGTTTCTTGGTGAAGCTCAAATGGTTGTTCCATAGCATCAGGAAAACTGTTCAGAGATTTTCTGCTGAAGGAAGAACAGAAGACCCATCTTCCTTGATCTCCCCACAACTTCTAGGATTTACTCTAGTGTTATGGCAACTGAATTTGTGATCTTGACAGAGGAGCTGCTACATGCTCATCTTCTGCACTCTGCTTCTGTGTATGGGCTTAGTTACAACAGGCTGGAAGTTTTCGGTACCAGGAGAATGAAGGCTATGTAGAAGAGAAAGAAACTAGCTGTTGCTAGAAAGATAGCCAGTCTTTTTTATAAGGTAGAAGTGTTTAATATCATCTGTACATTCTGATCATTTGCTACATACTAGGTTCCATGTGCCATGGATATTGTGCATCCCCATACCTTTTGACCTCCCTTGCCTATTTTCCTCATATCTCATATTTCATCCTTACAGCTTGGCACTTCCTTCTCAAATAACTTCTGGGATTTCACCACTGACAGTAACACCTGTTTGACATTTTTGGCTTGGATAGCACAAGCAAAGGGAATGTGGCCTCAACACAGCATGCAATTACAAAACAAATGGTCAAACACCTATACACATGTATGCCCAGCGTGCCTTAAATATGCTTGGTTATGGTCTTCTCTTATTTAGGACATGCTAAGGATTTTAAAGTTCTAGTTCAAAGACAAAAAGACATTACACAAGACGGACTGGTTACAAAAACTTTTTAAAAAGCAGTATCTATTTAACTTCCTTTAGTTTCCATAAAGCCATTTTTACCCAATTCTTAAACTATGTAGTGCACATAAAACACTGAAAGATATGAAATGTTATGAAACAGAGCCAACTCTGTCTAATCTTGGATGTGTGAAGAATGTTTCTTCTTATGGAGAAAAAGCAATATTTTTTTTTTCTCTGGTTCCATTAAATCACTTGGAAAATTGCCTGAACTGCCCCAACTGCTGTTTGCTGGAACCATTCCAGTGACCTCACTGGAGCTGCAAAAGGCTTGATGCATCTGCTGCAGAGGTTTTTCCCACCTACACTGAGACTCTCCCATAACTCTGCACCAGTTTCTGGGGATGCATGTTTATAGGCTGGAATCTTCTGGTCTGAGTATTTATTTGCCTGATGTAAATTATTAATGCACCAAGTGTGGCAACTATACTTCTAAAGAGAAGGAAGCACTTCCTAAAGGGTAGTCTGGGAGTGAAATCCAGAGGAAGTAGATTTGCAGGTGGATGACTTTAAGAATACAATTTATATGCCTCTGCTTTCACTTCCTGAATTCTTTTCCAAAGTACTGTAAAAGAGATGAGTATAAATGTATGTCATAGACCTAAAAATAAATTCTTAAAAACCAAATTGTCCTACACTGTAAGTAGCAGGAAGGAGGCATAAGAAGAATATTTTCTGTCCTTTAAGATTTTAGAAAGACAAAAATATGTTTTCAAGCAAGTTTGGAAAATATTTGGGAATTCATGAATGAAAGAAGAAATGAGGATACATGGCACAACCCTCTGTGGAGTAGAGATCATAGACCCAGGGCCAAGGCAAGCTGCCCACCCTGAATGATGTAGGACAGTGAAGGGACTCTAGCTGATGTCACCTCAAGGTAGTGTTTCTGTATGGCATTTGTTGAAGGGAATGAGCTCTGCATTTCAACAGGGATTACCTGGTTGGACCCAGTGCCACAGTGGTGTGTATGGTCACACTGCTTCTGACTCTGATATCTCAGTATGTCCTGATTCTCCAATTGCTCCTCTCGGGGGCAGACTGCATTAATTTAACCTACATGGAGGATGGTCCCTGAATCAGAATTCACACTGGGTACTTGAAAGTGAAAGACATACAAAGGATGTTAAAAAAAAAAAAAATCAAAGTGTATAATCTCTTCTAGGGCAATGATGCTAAACTGTGATGAGATCATAGATAGGACATTATAGAAGCTTCCACATTTTACTTTAGATCACAGATGGATATTGTATTCTATAAAAGCATTCATGCTGTTAAAAAAGAAGTATCCAAGTGATTCTGAAGCTCTTTACACCACAGGAAGCAGTCAAAATATGGATAAAGCTTACAGCTTATACAGTCATAAATTGTTTGATGGAATCCAAAGTCAAAAAGAGAAAGGAGCTAGGCAATCTTGAAGAAATCTCTGTAAGCAACAAAAGGAAGACACTTGAGGTAAAACTGTTTTCTCTTTGATATGTGCTAGACAAAGTGAGAATTATGAACACAAAATGGCACCAGTAAAATCTTCTCAGTGATCCCAATTCTATCCCAGAACTAGGGACTGGGAGGTCAGTAAGACTTTTTCTGCAACTCTGGTCATTTTTTTAGGATTCCTTTATGCTATAGTTTCCTATCTTTTTACCTTAGCCTCAGGTATAGAGCAGTCATGGAATCTAGATTAGTTTACACAAGAGTCCTCATATCCCACCCAAAGTCCAGCTCAGAAGCACCTCCTGCTTTCAAACCCTTCTCTACATCTTCACATGGAAATAGCTGCCTTCACCTTACCTTTAATAACTACTTCACTGCATTCTATTGAACCAGTGTTCCCTTCCATAGGTGAAGCAACTCTGTTATGGATGAAAGAACTCATGAACACATGCAAAGACTGTGGAACACTCTGTTAGTCCCCTTCTGGTTACCTTAGGTTCAGCTGCTGGGCTGAGAGACCCCAGTGCTACCTGGCATTATGCAGACACACAGTAAAAGAATCTTTCCTTCTCCAAAGAACTTTTAATGTAATTAAGGAGAGGATTTTTTTTTTTTTAATAGAGTAGCACAGAGTAATTAAATCAGTTGCCCCAGATTTTTTCAGGATGACTGCCCGTGTGTAGTCATACATGTTGGTAGTAGTGATTTTTTTGTTTATTCTGTTTCTGAAGCATGAAGCGCTTTTTTTTTTATTTATTTTCTTAGGGTAGATCTCAGGCAGAAAGGAATTGTGTCAGGAGCACCTAATAGTATGTTGTCATCAAAAGCAAAGCCAGCAGGTCTTAATAAACATCACTAACCTGCAGAAGCTGAGGGGAGCCAAGTCAACCCAAGATGTAAAGAAAGTAGCTGGGAATGTGGGTTCATGCAGCAAAACAGTGAGATGTGAATGGTGGTGGTTTGAAGTGGTTAAACCAGTCTGCTCCTTGCTTTAAATTTAAAATCACTGAAACGTGCAGACCACCACCAACAAAAATTAGTGCCTGAAGTTTGACCCACTCCCAGGAGTGAGGCTTCAATCTCAGCCATAATCTAGAATTTGGTTTCCTATAGTAAACCCTGATTTTTTAGAATTTCTAGCTCAAACACGCTATTTCCTTGGTTAAAATGATTTTAGTAAAATGGCTCTCAAAATTAAGCTCATGCAGGCAAATTTCACAGATAGATGATAGTGAGAAGCAGAGAAGGAAACATATCAAAGCATCACAAAAAGAAAAAAAAAAAACAAACAAAAATCCAAAAAGCAAACAAGCCCATACCCCGCAAAAAAAAGAAATAACAACCTGAGGATAAGCTGCACATAACAGAGAAAAAAGTCACCAAGGGGACAGTCACTTATGTGTTTTTTTCTCCCACTGGAAGGCAAGCAAGCAGAGGAAGGGATCCTGTATGCCTCTGTTATTTCTGTGTCTTTCATTACCCCCAAATCCTGTTTTATTTGGCTATTGCTAGGGCAGCTTTACAACATTTCCCCCGCAGTGTACTTCCTAGAACAGAGACATTAAACTAGTCTGAGTCTGCACCACAAATCTCAGGTCTCCCCTGCCTATTCAGTTTCTAACCCTTAGCTGATAAGTCTTTTCATTCCCCCTGAGCAATAACCTGGTTCCCCTTGTCTCTCTATCCCAGTGCTTCTGTCAGAGACAGCCTAGGGCTGGGCTTGAGAATAGGAGAAATGTGAGAAGGAGATGAGCAGAGTTAAATAAACTCTCCTATTTCCAGTTTCCACAAGCATTCCTTTCCTCTGGTGAAAGCATATGTGGGCCTTTCCTGGCTCAGTTTGCTGGTTAGGTTTGGCAGTTCCCTAGTTCCCCTGAGGTCATCATGCATACCACTCCTCCTCTGGAAATTCCTCCCCAGCCACAGGGAAACAGGTCACCAGCCAGGAGCCAGGCTCCAAGCTCCCCGAGTCTCTGCTCAGAGAAGCCAGGTAGGTAGCTGAAAAAAAAGTTGCTGAGAAAGGGGAAAATAAGTTGTTTAAAGATCAAATGTTATTTGGGAGGAAACGGGAGAATGGAAGGGCAATGCTGCACTGAAGCCTTGTGTGAGAGACCCGAATGCACAATGTCTTCTGTGATGCCTGTGTGATGCCTCTGCCCACCTCCTGGAATGACACCAAAGGAGAAGAACCCTTTGGTTAGGTTTTGCCTAATTGTGAAGAGAATAAACTGCACTGAACCGGGTGGCTGTATCTATTATGAGTCAGAATATCAGGATTTTGTCACCTCCATCCACTTGGCATGTGGTGGTATCGCCCAAACAGAGCTGATGGTTCTAATCTCTGTCTTGGAAAGAGTGCAGACTTTCCAATCTGGCAGGGTTCATTTGAGGCCCAGAGAGGGAGACAAGAGAGGCAAAGGCACAAGGAAGAGATGCTGGGAAAGAATAGAGAAAAAGCTGGAAGTAAAAATGGTAAATGACAGGAAGTAGTATGAATAAAAGGGAAAAAGAAAGAGAAAGGAAAAGTGTGGAGAGAGAAAAAGTGATAATTGTGTATGGGAAAGACTAAAGCAAACAAACGTTTAAGCTTAAGGTGGCATTCACCCCCATCTCAGCATGGTATGCATCCCCATTTGAACCTGCCCTTCAGAAGATGTCCATCTGTTACAGGTGGTCTTCATCTTACCTCTCTGCTTCTCAGGCTCATGGAATGGTTGCATTTCTCTGGAGCTGTCACTGCCTTTTATGAGTTGTGTTTTATTCTGGTTCCCACCAGCCTCTCAGAACACCAGAGTATTGAGATACACTACTCTGGGCAATTCATCACCAGTCACAGCATAAAAGTTAAAATTATGGCTACTGAATCAGCAATATGTCAAGGTCTGCACATCTTTTTCTTTTCTTTATTTTTTTTTTCTATTTTCTTTTTTCCCTCCCTTTGAGCTTTCTCAGCTATGTTGGCATGAAAAACAAATCTTTCCACTGCACAAAAATCAACCTGTTTTATTTGAAACTTGCTTTATTTACAGGACTATGAGGCTACATATGTTCCCACTGATACCAATTGAGCTTTCCCATTGTTACCAGTCAGAGTAACAGAGCCACAACTGCACCAGTCCCTGTTTACCCTATCAGTCCCCGGAGGAATGGATCAAGTTCTCCAAGTCCTCAGTTTCCCCTCTTATTTTCATAATGCTTACAGCCATAACATTAAATTTTTGTTTCTGCCTGACTTCGAAGAAACACAAAATAATTGTGTACAAAATTTATTTGTCAAACATAGATTTTATTTCTGAGGGAACTGTTCATGTCTGCATCTCCCTCCTAAAATAAAAAAACATTCAAGGAATGCCTCATTTTTATTTACTGCAATTGTTCATGGCTTGGCACTGAACAAACTCCATTTCCAGTTAAACACTACTCGTAGACATCCTGATATAGTACAGCATGTGTTAAATGAAGCCATTCATTAATCATAGTCACAGCAACTTCTGGTTTTCTGGATTGCCATGCCAATTTAGGAGAATGTTTTGGAAGGTATAAAGTCTAATGATAGAAAACTATATAACACTTTTTTGTTGCTTTTTACCAGCATGATTTTTAACAGCTCAGAGGGGCTGACCTACCTTGATTTATTGTACTTAGAAAATCTAAAGCTGAGCTGGTTACTCAATGATACAAGGATAGAAAAGTACCCAAAGATTTTTCCATATTAGAGAGTCCCATAACAGGAATCAAATACAATCAATGAAACCCATATACAGTCAGCCTCAGTTAGGCTCCAGTGGCAAAGGTTAGTGTGGGACCATCATGTTGGGCTCTCCAGCAGAAGGAGAATAATAAATGGCTTTGCTTCCACATGGGATGCCTGGGAGAAGCCAGGATGAAATGAACAGGAAGCACAGTGCCTGAACGCATCTCAAAGGCTCTCAGTTTTGATGCATGTATACCAGGTGTCCTCTGTTAACCATCAAAACCAGACAAAACCTGTTTTCAGTTCTAGGCTTTGGGGTTTTATCTGCATTATTTAGCCCTCCTGCCCTCTGGTACTAGGTCTCTGTCTCTGACTGTGGATCATCTCTCCCTAAAACCAACCCTGCTGCACAGAGGGAAGACAGCAGTCACTTGGCTGAGGTCTGGGCAATGCTGCATGTGGTGGCTGGAGTAAATCCTCCAGGAAAGCAGGGAGCTGAGGGGGAGGATGAGGATGTTTAGCATTGACACTGAGAAAGATGAGGTATTCATGAGATGGCTGTCACACAGATTAGGGACTTGTCTTGCTCATGTTCACAGTGGGAAGACACTGAGGGCTCCAGCTAATGAAGAAGTCTGTATTTAAAAAGTCTGCCTGGCAAATAGCTGAGTGTTAGGGATACAATAAGAAATTGTATTTCCCTAGAAAGAGACTCATGTTCTATCCAGATATTGTATTTAGGGAGCAGGCGGTTGGACATTTGCTGGGAAATTCTGGATGCCCTTCAAACCCTTAATGACTAACTTCACGTGCCATAGACTATCAGTCCAGCACATCCAGTTAGGCCAGCTCCCATCTCCATGCATTCTGCTCACAGCCAGAGTGGTCCAGCTGATGTAAACTCCAAAGTTGAACACTGTGCACATATATTCTCCAGAGGAGCATACAGGGACTCCTAAATATCACCATTGAGGCAAACAGCTCAGTTTCTACTTGCACTTGCTTATCTACTTGCACTTCTACTTTCTACTTGCATTTGTCCATGAGGTGAAAGTAACCAACTCAGCATGTCTTAAATACTATACACCCTTCTTTCCCTTCTATTTACGTGATGAAAGATGGAAGTGTATATAATGTCCAGCTGGCATCTCAGTCCCATCTATTACATCCACTAAGAGCTTTTCACTCCTGGTTGTATTCACACTGCCAAATAATACATTAAGTGTCAAAGGAGCAGATGTATCTCCCCTGATGCCTATGTATAAGAATGCAGCTGAACCCGAGGCTGGACCCCAGCATCCCCTGAATGTCTGTCTGCTGAGGTGGGAAAGGGGGCTTGTCCTTCTCACAGCAATTCAGCTGGGAGCAGGTGCTTGCATATATTGTGGTTTATTTATCTGTTTTCAGATACATTTTCTTATGGGTAGTGGTAATATATACCCTTATACTTATGGGTATAAGTTGTCTTATGCATTGTTGACAAAGCAGTGCATGCATTATTTAAGCAAAGTTATAAATCACCTTTTAAGTGTCCCTTTCAAAATAAACAAGCACTCACACCATCCTCTCTCTGTAACCCAATGCAATGGGTAGGAGTTACTAATCCAGTGTGTCTGAGGAGCTGTACCATGACAAGCTAGCTTGCAGTCTTCTTCATCATTAATATCTGAGCACTGCTCAGAGGTCAAAACAGAACTTAAAAATTAGTGGAGCCAGCATTTAGGTATATAAGTAAAATGACAAGTATTCCCTGCCTTATTTTGTGACCATGCTAAATGTCAGTCTACCCCGAAAATCATAAATTTTTTGTAGTCATGTGTTCCAATATATCAAACCTCTTTCATATAGGCCAAAGACCAGTAACAAGATTCCCCTAACATGACAAAAGAAAGTCCATATAAAGATGATGCGAGTATCAACGACATGTTCATAACCAGATGATTTCTTTATGCTTACCTGAGAGATCACCATCACTGACAAGCTGAGGAAGAACTGTCATGCAGAATTATCACTCAATGAATTGTACATTTGCAAGTAATGCTTCTCTAAGCATAAGACAACAGGTGTCACATTGACAGAAAGATTTTCCATAACAGCCTATAATGACGACCCTCAAAGTGCATACATGCTGGCAATTTTTTTTCGAAGCAACCATATTTCATTATGCAAATTTGAATTAGTAAGAAGAAAGATAAAACTCAGGAAAAGACAGGTTGAAATTTACAATGTGACTATCACAGCAGGTTATCTAAAGTGCTTCTCCATTGTAATGATGTCCTCTTTACCAGTGCACAGAGGAGATATTATTTTAAAATAAACTCCCAGCTGGTTTCAGTCAGCAATATCCTAGATGTTTGCACTGGAAATCAAGTCTTCCTCCCTTTTTCCAGATTTATTCTTTCTAAATTTAGAGAATGAAGTCAGTGACATTTTTTTCCTTAAACATTTATAAAGAAGACTTTATTGTGTGCCAAAATCTATTTTACATGTTCAGCTCAAAAGATTCCAGGAGAAGAGCATGTATGGTAAGAAAGAACAGCCCTGAGCCAAATACACAGGACAAACTGGCAAGGTCCTCTTGGGCTGGAAGCCATTGAGAGATGGCATCTGTAGCAGCAGGAACTGCAGCAGCAAAAGACATTGAGATTGGAATTTCCATCAACTTCAGAAGAAACAGTCAACATTTTGTGCCTTTCAGATCCCACTCCTCAGAAAACATGATATTTGAGTCATTTTGTTGGCTATAAGATTTCTGTAAGCCTGACTCTAACCACCTTCTCTTCCCCCTGAGCTCAAGCATGCCTTCCACAGCACAGGGCTCTCTGTTACCTGGCTGTCCATAGAGCAGCATCACAGGGCTGGTGGTGCCAGCTCAGGTCATCTAAGGACCTCATCCAATGTATCCAGCTGCCTTTAGCAATTTGCAATACTCAGGGTTCTGGCAGAGCTTTCTGTATTTAATGGTGAATTCAGTTATATGTCAGCCTCAGATTTATTTCAGCAGTTTGTGAAACCTGAAAACTCTAGGAATAGTCAGATTTTAGGAGAGCATGAAATAACAAGCAACAGGAGGAAAATGACAGCTTTGCAAAGTGGAAATTCCATATGTGTATTTGTGTAGTGGAGAAGGCAGCTATAAAAATAATTCATCTTGCATTCTTCCTTCATATTTCTTCACTATGTTTCCAGCAATACCATAAAGATTGTCTGGGCCCACCATTGGATCTGCACACAATGAAAGCCAATGGTTAGATTTTGTGGATTGTTGTATTTGAATTTCATTAATTTTAAAATATTCTTCTCATGCAGATGCAGGAATTAATACAATGGGGCCTAGGTATTCATGCAGGTGTGAACTTGGCAGAGTCAATGCCTTCTCTCGGTGACCTTCTCACGCTGCTCCAGAGAGACCTGTGCTTCCCCTGGTCCTTATCCAGGGATACAGCCTGGATGTTTTTTCTCTTCATGTTCTGCTCAGGTGGCAAAACAGATGCACCAGTCCATTACCTGAATCTATCTTCAGCTCTGGGTTACTTTCTCAGATTGTCTTTATCACCATTACCAGAAAACATACAATGTCTTGAAGAGGTGTTGAATCCAAAAATAACTTGTTTCCTCACAAAAAAAGACCCAATATCCTCCTGTATTTTATTTATTGAGCAAGGCTGACTTATACACTTTCTCCAATCAGTACATATTCATGAATTTAGAAAACCAATAGCAGGTGCACTGACATTTGGAGCCCAAATGAACAGCTGGAAAGGCAGCTGGGGTTTCCCTCTTTTTGAAGAGCAAGTGACTTCCCAAAACAAAGGAAGCAGAAAACTAGGATTAATTTATTCTCCTAGCAATTTATTTCAACTCAGATGGGATTTGAAAGAAAGGGTAAGACAGTTCTTGTTCTTTCTAATCTAAGAGGGAAAAAATGGCCAATATGATGTCTATTCCCTCTCAGTTTTGAGCTGCAATATTGATACCTAGTGAATTCAAGGAATAGCTTGTTATTGTGCTAGTATATGTGCTATTATATGAGCCTTTCATACATAAATGAAATAATAACTAGTATGCCTTAAGATCAATAAGTTCCTAGATCCATCATCAACTTGCTAGTTAAACTAATCATAGATGGCTTAAATGAATAATTTCAGTATCCCCAGATATTTCTTCTGGTTTTCACCTCAACTAACAGCTCCATGATCTCAATGGGACACTTCTCATGGGGTAATTCAGCACAGGGCAGTTCAATTATCAGTCACATGGTCTGTGGTTCAAACTGGACCTTTGATTCTTCTCTCACCATTCACTCTTCAGACCAATTTTAGATATCCTTTATGTCAGTTGAATTTACTCTGTTAAAAGTTCAGGGGGATGTAAGCATAGAGGGAAAAGAAGTGTTTGGCTGCAGTGGTCCTGCAGCCAATCCTCACATCTAGCAGGAGCAATACTAGATGAGGTGGCCATCTACAGGGAAGAGCCTGAGTTTGGTGGCTAGATCAGGGCTGTGTAGGCATGAGAAAAGGCTTCTACTGTTCCTAATCAGAGCTGACGTCCATCTTTATGTCATCTGAGAACTGGAATCTTCACCAAATGTCCTAAGAGTAGTTGGACCACACTTGCACTGGGAGCTACTTACATGCAGAAGCACTGCTGGTGTAGCAGCTGTGATAGAGAGTGAGCCAGCTAAAAGCTACCACTCTTTTAAATTTTGTTTGCTTTTCCCTTTATTCATGACCAGACAGATTCCTGGCTTGCCTCACTGTGTGGCCACATAAAGAGGAGTCAGTACAAAGGGAAGGAGGGAGAACCTGACTGGAGGACAGGCATGCTGGACTGCCTCTTGCAGCTGCAGCTGTGATTAGGTCAGCCTCAGCAAAACCCTAGCTACTGAGATGTCTTTGCCTGCCAGGAAACCAAGAAATCCTGGCTAAAAGAGAAAGTACAATGAAATGTAAAGAGGCCATTCTTAACTATTGGCAGTCTCTGCTTTGTGTCCAGTGTCTCAGCTCTGTGTAAATACATATCTGGAAGGTGGTGCAGGGCTTGAGCCCATTCATTTGGGCTCTGTGATTCTTATGTATAAAGGGAAGAAAAAAGAAAAGAGAGAGATTTGGTTTTGAAGGGCTTTCCTTTCAGAGCTGTGATAACACACTGCATAGAGCTCTTGGAGCTTCCTCAGATCCATCTTTTCCTTTGAAGCAGAGCTCTGATTTCCATTGATCTCAGTCTCTTGCTCAACTCTATTGCTTCCTATTCTCAAAGAGTATTTCTCCATGGCTCAGCACTGAGACAACATCCAGGTCTATTTTTCGCCTCCCCCATTTCTTCCCTTCTGCTACTTCTTCCTGGTAGAAATGGAAGTACATTGGATCATCATCACTATGTCTCTTCATTTGTTCACTTGAAAGAAAGGTTTTCAAATGTGCTTATTTAAGATTGCTTTGTATCTTCTCCTTGTATAAGGGCTGTTACGAAAACAGGGAAGGAGAATTGACTCCATGATGCAGACAGGGATATAAAACAGTGGTTCTTTTTCCAACTCCCCTTCAAATTTCCTGTGTTACCAAAACTGCTTATGGACTCTGGGTTGACCCTGTAGAACAGGGTTAATATTTTTTTCCTCAATGGCTGCCCTTAGCTCATACAGTGTTCATCATCAACCTGGCATTAGGACAACCAGCTGAAGGATGACAATATATTTTACTTATGTCCCCCTTCCTTCACTTTCTCTGTGTGCAATTTTTCTTACCATACCTTCTGTAGCAACTTTACTACAGCACATTAAAGGCCTCCCTTGGCTGACTGCATGTCTTTTTTTGTGAGCATAAATAATTCCAGGTGTAGACCTCTCCTTATGACCAAGGAAAGAATAAATAACACAGAATACAGTGCTCTAGGCTGGGAACAGGTGAAAATGCTGCATAATGGAAATTGTATCTGAGGGAATAAATTCTCAGACAATTTTATTTGGTTGATGCCAGTTATATTTTTGAAAACATTTTACTCAAATTATAGAAGTAAAAAGTATCTTCCACCTCTCACAAACACAGGCTCAGATGCAGCATTTCCTTCTCTAGCACTATCTGTTTTTGCAAACATAAGGTTGTTGGGTTTTCTTTGTCTTTCTAATAGACCTTTACATTTCTTACTGATTCCAAGTAGTCAGAAAGGCTATTACCAGTCCAGTTTTTATGTAGAAACTTTGTTGCATGTTAATCGACATATCTCAGGATGTTAATGAAGTGCAGAAATCTAAGTTGGAGCTAGTTCTGTATTATGGGACTGAGACACCCTTTAGGAATGTCTGTTTCTTAAAAAGGAGATAAACCAGTAAAATATAAATTTAAAAAAATGGATTATGTTATGAAATAAGGAACTGAATACAATCTGTTATTAATTCTAAGTGGTTTGGGTTTTTTCTGTATGAACAGACTGTTACCAACTGTTGTAGGGAGATCTACTTGCTACATCTTTATTGACGGAACTTTTTTCTTTTGAGCATTCTTTTTATCACTAAAGATGAAGAAAATGTCTATTCTCATTTTTACCCAACAGGTAAATTACCTCTAAGAGGCCATTACCTCTACAGAGCTGAAAATAAAGAGGCAAATTCTCTTGCTAGATGCTTTAAAAAATGTGTTAGTTCATGGTTTGTGACTAGAAATTCTTCTCTGCTGTGTTCTTCTGAGGGGCTTTGAGATTTCATCTACCAAGATGGAGATTTAAATATATTAAAGCTGGACTACACAAGCCTTTGCATTGCACTTCCTGTCATGGGAGCTACTTGTGTGAGTTACTGTAATACTATTGCAAGTTTCAGAAGCCAGCATGTAGCATTACAGTAATTTTTTCCTGTCTCTATACGTTTCTGTGTGTGTTTCCCTTACTTTCTTCATTTTATTCTCTCTCCAGCTTCCCATTCTTTCCATTTCTCCTGTGACTGGCCAAAATGTTCAATGATTTCCAATATATCAGTTTTGTACCAGGTAAGTAGAAACATTAGGAAGCACAGAGGAGCTGTGCCTGAGCACACTCTGTTGCAGGGCCAAAAGAAGATCAGGTTCTGCCCTGGCAGCTGTTGCAGGCCCAGGGCAGGACAAAAACCTGTGCATCCTCCTGGAGAAGAGGCAAGTGCAGGACAAGAAGTAAAGAAGCATGGGATTACTAAGCATAACACTGCATTGATAAATCAATATTATCATTGGTTACTAACACTGCAGTTTTTTACGTTACTACTTTCACATTCACAAAATACTCCTCGTAGGTCAATGCCACTTTACCCTGGAGGAAGAAATGTTTCTGGTACCAAATCTGCTGTAGGCACAAATCAGGAGGTGCTCAGAGCAGCAAGATAGTGACTTCTGTTGACTGCAGGATGCTAAGGACACACTTTTCATAGTTAGCCTGAGGCAGTAAATTTGGGATAGTGAGTTGTTATTCCAGCAATTGATCAACTCAGCATAAGGAGCTATCAAAAGGGTCCTCTGACAGAAATAAAACTTTTTACACATCAAATACACTTCTGGTCTCCTTGTAAACTCTCAGAAGCAAACTGATCAAAGAAGAACATGAAACAAAAAGCCTGGGTATGCAAATGTTGACACTCACGTCCTCTTCTCTTCTTCAGTGTATGATCAAGTTGAAATGCAGACACTGAGTTCAAAGCAATGCTTCCCCTATGCAATTAAAAAAAAATCCTCCTGTGAATATTTCAGGCATTTGCCTTAAAATCCAAAGCAAGAATTACATGACTTCTAGGAACTGGCCAGCAGTCTCTGCAGCAAAATATCTTCAGCAAGCCTAAATTACCCATAGGTTTTACATGGCATTATAATGGCTGATGTGTCTGCCCATCAAAGCACCTTGTGGACAGTGCTGAGTTTATTTCCCTTGGCAAATGTTTGAAATCATCTTGAAGAACCATCTTCATCTTTCAAAGAAGTCAGTGACAATGAGAAAATCTGTTATCAGAGTGTCAACAGATATCTTCTCTTGACAAGAGCTTCTGGGTATTCTGAGATCCATTTAGTGCAAATTCCAGGCAGGTTAGAGAAAAATGTCATGACACAAGGAAAATTTCCAGCTCATTAGTGGAACCAGCATAACCTCTAAGCTGACAAATAGCAAGCTTATAAGGGTTATGTATCTGTACCAGGAGACACTTGCACCACTGGAGTGTAATTCTAATGTTTCTCTGGTCTTGTTATAGAGCAGAACAAAGCGACAATAGTCAATGAATTATAGAAAACATTTTACATACTTTACCATGCCTTCATGAAAAATAACATATGAAGTTGCACATTTTCCTTTCATTCGAAGGGCAGTATGTATATTTGTTTCCATAGGCAAATGCACTCCCATTTTGTAGTAAGCAATCTAATTTGTAGTAAACACTTTTACTCCCTGCTCTATCAAGAAGATAAAGCCAGAGAAGTATTGCTGTCATTATAATTTGTGATTCATTAACTTCTTTCTGTTGAGATCTAGGAGACCTGACTTCAAAAGCTTTGAGCAGGAAAGAGAAACCTGCCCTGCACTTCCAGAAACAGGGGGCTGGGCCCAGGAAGCCACTGGTGTGCAAAGAAATTAATTGCAGGAGTTTCTTTAGAGACAGACACTGATAACCTAAGACAGGAGAACACAACTGGCAGTCTGCTGACTGAATTTGGCTTATAGGATGCCCTCAGCTGGGGCACTTTTCCCTGTTCCAACAGCTGAATATCCTTTGCTTTTCTTTGCACAGACACAGGAGTTTTGGCCCACAAGTCTTTCTTTTCCTCTGTTCCTTCTGTCCTTCATGAAAGGAATCCCTCTGCAACAAAAAGATAACCATTTTCCATGCCCCTAAAGTCAATCAAAATAATTCCTACAGAGTCATGACCCCAGTTAAATTGTGTTCATGTCCTGGAGCTCCAGGGAGCTGTGTGTGTTTTGGAGCAACTGTCTGGATAGGGTCTGATTGATGCTCTTGGCTTCAAACCTTTTCATAGGAACAGAAAAGGACATTGATGATGCACAAGGAATTGAGCATTTCTGCAGCTATGATCTCTTTTTATTGAACAAACACATCACAGGCAGCAATTGGGAAATTATCAGCAAGAGTGTGGACTGGGAAGCAAAACCTAACATCTGTACTCTCGCCAGTGGAACTGCACGGAAAACCTGGGAGAGGATCACAAATGTTTATCACATGGTTGATGAAGTCCAGAAAATTCTGGCACAGTTCTTTAAAAAGATGAAAGCATTTTTAAAATTAAAATATTTTCAGCCTCAGATGTGATATTACATTTGAACTCTAAAGACATTTCTAAGCTGTCGTGAGTTAAATAGAAGCAGGCCAACAAGTTGGCAAATACAGCTTCAGCTTTTCTTTAATAACCTTGGTAGTCCTTAAGGAGAGATGGAGTTGCACCAATAGAGCTGTAGGAGACAAGATGGACTCCTGTGAGTAATGCAGAAAACAGGGACTCCTTCACCACATTTTAAAGGGCATTTTTATCTCCCCTTAGGACTAGAGTTTCTGACTGCCAGCTCACTCCAGGCATAAGCAGTGGTGCCCTCCAGGGCTCAGGATGAGGATGCTTAGGATCAGGCAGGTGTGCTGGGAGCTGGTGGTTGCACTCAGACACATTTGTCCTGTCCACCTCCAGCCCCGAGGCCTCAGAGGGCGATGATGGAGGTCAGATCAGGAAGCACTCTTAAAGACCTTCTGAAGAAGGGATTTGGAAAAGTATCAGCCTGATAGTATGCAGATATATAATAGTAAATGTTTTCAGTACAGATAATCAAAACCTTGTTTTTCCTAGCTCATCTCTATGGATCATAAGCTTTTTGTTATGTGACTGTTCAGCCCTTAGGACCAAAGTACCCACATCTTGACACATTTGTAAAAGAAGTGAAAACAATAAATCAGTAGGAGGCTCTCCACTGACTTCAGAAATCACTGGACTGGGCTTTCTCTGTCAATACTGATTAGTGATCTCTGCTCCTCAGACATTCACGGCTACTGCCATTGAAATGAATTAGCAGCAGCAGCACAATAAAATGAGGCACATTGCTCTGCATCTTCTTATGTCATAACTGCTTGATAGATCTACAGAGAAATAGTAAGTCACAGCAATACTCTTCTGCTGTTCTTTGATACTGCCCAGATAACTCATGTCAGAGATAGAAATAAAAATATGAATAAATCAGCAGAAACATTTCAAGTGGAATCTGCAATCACTAAATTCAGCAGCTGGGTGCAAATATCATCTTCAGTACTTAACTTACATGTGTGTTAAGTCGGTGCAATAAAAATCAGGAGTGCTTGCTCTGAGTGCTCACACAATCACAGAGAAACTTTTGAATGCATGGGGAGGGCTGTGGAGGGAGTGATGGTGGAAGGGTTTGAATATTGTGTAGGAAGAGAGAGAAAGGGAAGGACTGAAACAAAATGTGGATCATGAGAATCAGATCACCATGACAAATACAAACAAGCTCTGAAAGAGTTTCTGAGTAGGGTCTCTAAGAAATGTAAAAAAGTTTGATATCTTTTGGTAACAAGACAATGAAATCAGGGAGTCAGCTCTAGCCTGGTCCTCCCAGAGGATGTTATGCTTCTGATACTCAAAGTCCTTTCTCACAATATAGCACCTCAGGCTCTGGTCCCTTTGAATCTCCTAACCTAATCCCTGTCATCTTGGGAACAGCTAGATAGGAAAACCCACCTGCTTTCTGAGATGTTACCTGTGATTCAGCAAGAGGGTCATTACTAAATCAATAATATAGCATTCATTTTTGTACAAGTCCTTCACTGAGGCTATTCTGGGTGAGTGGCTATAGGCTGAATCTGATGACTACTAGCTCAACTCCATGGTAGGAATCTGTTCTTGGCCTGAATCCTAAAAGCAACCAGTGTGATGACAATAAGGATGACAGCACTGATGCGAGGAGCCATAGACATTTTTTCCATGGACCAGAGAATATTTGAGATATAAACCATATGCATGTGTAAAGGTACTCTGCACCCTGAGGATGTTTTTAATGAAAAAATATCTAAAACAGATAAAAATGAATTGTCAACATTATGAACTGGATTTCTGCCAGATGCCTAGTAATTAGAGTTTTAATTGCCTCGTAATAAAAGTTTTAATTATTCAGCAATTAGTGCCTGAAGTTTCAAGTGCTTCGCATGCACTCAGCTGCATTTCTGAAAATTCCTGCTCAAAGAGCAAAAGATAGAATAGTTTCAGCAGTATGTTTCAGCAAAACTCTAAGCAAGTTGTGTGAGCAGCAGAAAATGAGTAGAGCTCCAGCTGTGAGTGGTCAGTCAGGCAAAAACTCTCAAAGACCATAATGTACAGGGGCCTTCTGACCTTTCTCAAAACTCACCACCACCTTGGCTGGGCCAGAGAAGGTGCTTGGGTGGTAAAGGTATCATGCTGGAGAAAGGCTACTGCAGAGACCAAGTCCTTTTCAACACCTCTCTTCTTTTAGTCTGTACCTTCTTTCCTCCAGGCTTTTAGTCACATAACCTGCAGGTACAATTTGGTTATTTAAAAAAGTTTTAGTCTAAATTTCCATGGATCCAATAGGAAGCACTTAGCTCTTTAGGTGTCTTATCAAAATGACTGAAACCCATCCCTGCAGGATGCATTTACACATAGCAGTAACTGGCTGCAATGTTTATTGCAATTCACCAAACTATTTAATCTATACTATATTCCTTAATGAATTCAAGGCCAAAATACCTGTTACTGGGTCAAGTATGAATTACTTCATACGTAGTTTTATCCCAATTAACTTTCCTTATGCAAAATGGTAAAGGTCCTAATTAACACAATCTCTGAGGGTCTGGTTTATTTCTCCTTGCATTACTTGAACTTAACTATCATTAACAAGTCAAATTTTAACTAAGTCAACAGTTGGCAACAGGCCAGGAAACAGGAATGCTTTTAGTCTGTGCCTCTCAAAAGGTGTGGGGTTTTTTTCCCTTTCTTTAAACATTGATTTCCAAATGTATCCATTAGTATCCAAAAGTTAAAGTTGAAAAGTGAAGTTTTTTAAGAAATGCACCAATAGTAATTCAAGCACAGTTTAAAAAAACTCTTCCAGATCCTGAGTTTTAAAAAAATCCAACAAATCCAAACTATGTTTACCTAAACATCAAAATCTAAATTACATACACAAAATACTAAACAAAAATGTGTTTTGTTCCTCTGCTCTGAGAGGAACTAGAACCTTTTAATGTCACCTAGTTACATGTTTAACAGGTCGCAATAGTTAGCAATTCAAAGCTTTTAAGTTCTCTGTGATCTGTTGTTTTCTATATTTCAGACTGTACAGGTCATTTATTCCATGAAGGTAATACTTTACCTTACTGGAGTGCTGAGTTTAGGGACTATATATATAATTTCTGTCTCATTTTCCAAAGACAATATCTATAGTGCACTTCACAGTGCTGAGTGAATACCTGATCACAGTAAACTTTGTTGTTTCTAGCTATAACACGATGAAGTATTTTATTACTTCACTTATTTTATAGCCCTTTTCTTTTACTAGGAGAAGTCATACTGTACAGTAAGTCTGAAAGAGTCAGTCCTTTGGTTGAATCTACTGTTAAAAAGTGATTCCTCTTTTGAGTGTTTGCCACCCTATTGAACCTCTCTTTTCCCATTCTTATTTTCCAGCTATGCTTTTCCCAGCTGCACAGCGATTCAAGAGGTCCTCTGCTGCCTTCCTTAACCCAGTGCTACAAAACTCACTGGAAGATGTGGTCCTGCTGTATGAGGTCAGTATCTGGGAGCAATTGGTACCTTAAGCCCCAAACAAGACTGGGGTTACTGTCCATACTGGAGTTACCCATTAGCTGTCTTCCAGTCACTTTTACTCATCCCAGCAGCATATGCATTCCTGGCTATGTAATAGCTCACCAGAAGGGAGGGAAGAGGCATATATATGACAGAGTTTTTTGGTTTTTTTTTAGCACAGTACTTCAAGTGTGGGTTCTAGCTCATTGACCGAAAAAGTGAAAACCAGAGCAAATGATTTTCCACTGAAAATAATTTTCTTCCAAAATATTTGTCTATTAATAACACAGAGCATCTAAAATCTTCGATTTAAGTCTCAGTCCAAAATTATTTGTTAAAATCATTAAAGCCATGAGCATCAGTCCTTGCAAAGTAAACCCAAGGGCATGAATGTTTCACTTCAAAATTATTCAGGTTCCCTGCATCACAGCAGTGGAGACTGCAGGTGTAATGCAGTCTAGAACAGTGTCATATGGTTAGCTGAGGGAAAGTGGCCTACCTGAAGAAGCTGTATGGGTCAAATCTATCTATCCCACACCCTGGGAAACTGGGATTTGATCTGCAAACAGGGGAGATTTGATGGGAAGCTACTGTTGTGCTTTCTTGCACAGACCTAGGCCACCACTGAATTCCTGGGAGGGTAAATGTCTTTTCACAGCTGCACAACAGCAACAACCCATGCCCATGTCAGGCAATAAAATACTATCTGCTTTTTCTTTTCCCTCTCTCCTTTTGCCATAAACTATCTCCAGTTTTCTCAGATAGGTGACACAGAAGTCCAGCATTTACATAGACTTTCTGGTCTGCCTCACTGATAGGCAATGCTATGAGAGTTTTATCTCCATTTGACCTAAAATAAAGGACTTAATGTTGCTAATTCATATTTACTTTGCCTAGTGTCTCTCAGAGAAGATAAATAGCTTTCTGTGTTCTGATTTTGTACCAGTTTCTTTTAGCTGAACTCGACATTGACAAAAGTCAGAGAATCTCCATCAAAGATGAGGAGCTTGCTTCACTGAGGAAGGCTACAGAATTTGACACTATCTGCAATGAGATTATCCCCAAGAGCATCACAGAGATTCGCCGGCTGAGTAGCAGGCTGTCTTCCTACCCAAGGGTCCTGAAGAAAGAAGACTTTGAAAGGACAGTGCTGACCATGGTCTACACAGCCTACAGGGCTGCTCAGTCCCAAGGGCATCAGAAAGACGCTTGGGCTGAATCTTTTGTCAGTCTTTACAAAGCTCTGAAGCACGACTTGATGTTCCCATACAACAAAGAGCCCTCATAGTGGGAGACAATGCAAATGGCAGTGTAGACACCTCTTCTCATTGATAAGAGACCCACATAGCATGTCCTTCACTTTATCCTGTCAAGAGTTTAATAGCCCGCTTCATGAAAGATTATTTGTTTTCTAGCTCCCTCTTGTGGAATTCATTTTATATTTCGATGTTAAATGGGGAAAAATGTTAACTTCAGTCCTGGGAATTCGATTTTTGTGCTGGCTTGGAGATGCATTCTGTGACAGGCAAAGGAGGGAGTCTGGTATATATCCCCCCAGGCAGATATGCACTTGTTTCATCCTGTGGGTTTCCTGTAAGCAATACCTAAGTATATTATGCTTATGATCACATATGTGTATGTGCCGGAGAATGCTACTTTCATAGCTGGGGAAAAAAGTTAATGTTTTGACTGGCCAGTAAAAGAATATTATAAATAGATGCAAATGACCTCTATAAAAGAGAGAGGTTTCATAACTGTCAGCCTTCAGATATTATGCCAAATATTCATTCCAAATATTCTTGTAAATAAGCACTGTCTGATTCACTTCATTTGGCTGAGCCAGTTTTTAATTGCAATAACATTTGCAGATGACAAAGAGCATTGTGAACACCAGAAGCAAACAATGCCTGTGGACACATTCCCTGCTTCCCAGATCCTCCCTCCTAAACAGTCTACAATGATTCTTTCATTATTTGCACATGACTTTGCTTCTGATCCTTTTTTTCTGACGGGACCTTGAATTTGTCCTTGACAGAGTCAAAGGCAAGACAAAGGCCCTTTTAAAATTAAAAATGACATATTTTTCCTGGTTCTGTCATTGAACACAGGACTTTTAAACCTGTGCTTCAGAATCCCGTTAAGACAAGGGAGGAAGGTGCATTAAAACATATATGGTGCTGAATTTAATAGTGAGCCTCATTTTTGATGGTAAATTATCTACATTCATTTCTGTATGTGTGTGTGTGTGTCTGTGTTCATTCCTGTCTGTGCACCGAAATGCTGAGTACATGGAAGAATCTTAAATTGTTCAGTCAGGGAACAATTACATCTGACCATTTAGGCCGTTCACCAATGCAGCATTAGGAATTATGAATTTGGGAGCAGTGGAAAATCCGTACTTGTTTACAGTTAAAATTGTTTGTAGAAATAGTGCAGCTGATTACCATAAACTGCAAAAAAATCATGGACAGAAAACGGACAAAGGAGATACACCTTGTCAGACAGATGACTTGAGATGAAAAATCCAAACTCTTCTAAAGAAAATTCCCTAATTTTTATGAACTTACATGAATTATGTTTCTCTATTGATATTAGATGTGATTCTACTTCCAGAGCACCGGAAAGCAGATGAACATTTGTTTCATCCTTTCATATCAGCACTCTCTATCTGACTATATTCATAATATCTTCAGGAGACAGGCCATAATCACTAATCCTTGAGACTGTAAAAGAGAATTGAGGATTCCAACCCCAGCAGCTCTGAATCATGTTTAACTGCTTTTGCATCACTTGAGCAAAAGTAATGAACTCTTCTGTGTCCCTTAAAAGGGATATTCCAAGAACTGGATCTGAAAAAAATCCATCCAGCAACACCTTGCTGCAGCAAAGAGCCAGTCGTGCAAGCAGCCAGAGTACACAAGATTTGGCAGTCACCTCTGGGAATGTGGAACCTCAGCAGCCTTAGGGGCAGACTGAAAATGGCACAAGCAGCTGGACAAAGGGCTTGTTAAAGACAGAGTCCCTCCTGCTCCTCCCAGCAGTTTCTGTAGGTACAGGCTTGAAAGTGTGCGTTTGCATTTAGATACAGGTATGTGTAGGAGTACTTTTACAGCTGGAGATCTTTGTCAGCCTGCTTCAAAGCCTGCTGGTATATGGCACATGGCAAAGGAAACTGAAAACCTCACTTGCAAAGCTATGAGCCACAAGCATCTCTGTCTCCTCTACCCACACACATGCCTCAGCACCCACAAAGCAGCCGTGCACCACAGCCCACGTGCCCTTTGAGCCTTGTGGGTTTTTTTCCCCCCACCACACTTTATAAACACATGGAGGGGAAATGCTATGGAACACACTCCTGCCTTTCCAGCTCTGCTTCTTGGCTCTCTGAATCTACAGTGACTGGAAGAGCCTGGAACCAGGGCAATGAATAAATCCCTTCAGCCAGTCACTCCAAATCTGCAAAGATAACAAGAGCAAGCATCACAGCAAGTATTAATTGTTAGCAGTCCCCATCCAGAAAAATACCTCCCAGCCATTCTCCCCTCCTCACAACAGGACTGTCAAGCAGTCAGTGTTTACTCATTAGTAAGTATCCCCCCAAATTAGAATTCAGATTATTTTTAATGTCCCATTGTTTCCTATGACATACATACCTTACAAAGTGGTAATTGAAACTTTTATCTTCTCAACAGAAAATTAAGTTTTTCCAAGTTTGTTCCCCCCCTCCCAGTACTGTATGTAGTGCAGGAAAAAGATTTATTCCTTGGTAAAATTCCTGCTCAGATTAATTTAACTGAGACTGTCAATGTAATAATAAAAATATTCTACAAAAAACTTATTTGGATTGCATTGTATTTATTTCAGCAAACTTATTTGGGTTGCATTTTATTTATCTCAGCATCAGATTTACTATTTAGAAATGTGCAGCCTGAGTAATTTGTTACCTCAGACTGAGAAGCTCCTCCTATGAGCAAATGCAGGAAAGAGGGAACAACCCTTCCCTCTGAAGGGTGGCAGAGGAAATAATAAATAAGAATGAGTGCCTCCTTTTTCCAAAGTTCATGTAGGATGGAGCACTTTCCCTCCAGGTAGCTCTTTGGGCTCAGGGCAACTTCCTTCTTTCAGTATTGCTTAAGATGGAGGAATAGGTTTCCTGCTCCCAAGCTCCATTTACATCTCATCAATTCAGATAGAGTTATGTTTCTAGACAGTCCTCCCACAGGGTTAAAAGCCATTGCCTCTAAATTTTATGCATACTTTGATGTTAAAGAACATTAAAAAGTATAATGAAACATAAGGGGGGGGGTTCACTCAAGGATTTAAATTTTTTTAGTATTTTAGGCATTCTTTTACTTTCTCTGAAACAACCGACAAAACAGATATAAATTCCTTGGCTGTACTGGCCAACCCAAAATCTTCACATTTATTATATTCTTGGTTCCAGAATGAAGTGCTAATTTTGCCTGTAGGGTCTCAAGGTTCTGTTACTTGATGGAAGTTTCAAGGTGTAGAAAAGTTACACAGCCTTAGATCAAATTAGTCATGTCAGGAAGAATTCAGCCTGCACATCAAAACTGCTTTGCAGCTCTGTCTTTGACAGTGCTCCAGGACTCAGTGTCACAGAGACATCCAAGTTCATCCTGGGGAGCTGTTTGTGCCTGAGTAACAGTGTGGGGAGGCAATAGGCAAGTAAGCTTTGGAAGCATAGAAAATGCTAGGTGTGTGGATTCCTATGAGTTACAGGGCGAACAGATGTCCATCTACAGGTTGTACATGCAACTCCCTGATGAATTCAGTCCTAAGTATCCAATATTTGCTGCCCCACAAGAAAAAGCATTAATAATAGCAGAGTTGTAGAAATATTTCTCCACTGGAAGACTAGAGTAGAAAGCCATAAAATTCTCAGTTTGAGTCTGAATCCTAAAGTTACTGAGGAAACATCAAAGAGTACAGAGATCAGCTCATGCCTTATGAATAAGTTACATTCATGGATCAGCACGGAAGAAACATGAAAGACAAAAGATACTTGTAGAAAACAATGATCATTTATTCAACATCAGTACTGGGACCTTGAAAGAATAACAAACTGTTCAGCAATTTTAAAAAGGTCTTTTTGTCTGTTTGTGTGCATGTTATAAAGAGGAGGCTGCTGATTTTCTCAAATGTTCTGACTGGGATTTGGATAATGGGTGGAGCAACTGCTACCTTCTACAGTCCTCATTGGTGAATTAGGAGTTGCATGAAGCTTTAAGCTTTTTAACAAGTTTTTATTTTGAGACCAAGTATAATCTGTATTGGAATTGCTGCCCTATGAATTCCAAGCTCAGGGCAAAAGTAGGGTAAAGGTAGCCAAAAATACAGTAAAGAAACAAAATCTGGAGGAGCTACAGATGGCTTAATTATTTTTTTTAATTATTTTTAAGAAGGAATACCTTGAGTTTGCTTTGGTGCACCGAACAATAAACTGCTGATTTTAATAATTTTTCAGCAGAAAAGAAACCTGCATTTCAGACATTCAAATCATCAAACAGGAAAAAAAGAAGCAGACGGAAACATATTTCTTCTGGCTTACGACAACAGGAATTACTGTGCTAAAAAATGGAAGAAAAAACTCTCAAAAACATGAGAATAAGGATGCAACACTGATACACCTGTGATTCTGAATTTAAAAAAAAAAAGTTTTCAAAAGATCATTATGCTCCGACTTGCATACCTCTGCATGCCACGGTGTTATAATAATTTGGATGTGCTGGTGAGCCCTACATAAGCCAAATGTCTTTTTAATTGAAAAATCTTTTCAAAACAACAGATTGAAGAATAAATAAATTTATTTTAGGTGACTGGGTGGGGATAGGAAATAAAGCAGTGAGACACCCTTTACAGAAGTTCAGGCTCAGGTGAAGGAAAGAGTAGAGTGGAATTTGGAGTATCTGAGGAACAGGACAAGAAACCCAAGAAGAAGAAAGCCACCAGAAAATAGAAGAATATGGCAATAATGAAGGAGATTCTCCGATCCAGAAATCTCTTCCTTGTTGTGCTTATTCCACTTCTTCTGCTACCTCTGCCACTCTTATACCCCAGCAGTGTAAGTACATTTTTATTTTCTTTTTAACAAAGCCTGTGAGTGCAGTAAGTAGTCATGCTGGATAGGTCTGCAGTATGCAAAAAAGAAGCCCAAATACCAGAAGAAGTGTAGCTTTTAGAAAAATCAGAGACTTAAATTTGAAGGACTAGGAAAGTCCCTGAGAAGTCATCACAGCAATAACCTTGAATCATGTCACAAGCAGAACTAAAGAATCAGGTGAAGTTAGTAAAGCCCTACTTTAAAGTAGAAATATTGTGTCTCTTCTTTTTCTACAATACTCTGTGTGTGCCAAAGGGAACAGAGCAAACATGTCCAAGAAAATTTTCTTTAAGAAGTCATTGAAAGCAATACTTGTAGTGTCTTTAGTTTTTAACAAGAAGCATACACTGATGAGCTTTCAATTTAGTGTGGGTTTCTACAACAGCAAATGAAGTGAGGCTGGAGCTGAGACCCAGGGACAGACACTTAAGACCATGTAGGATCACGACATTGAATTCTCTAAAGCAGGTGTAGCACCTCTTGCAGCTCTGATAATGGCTAATAAAAGATGGCTCAGAAACATACACAACAATACAAAGGACAAAGGGATACAGAGGAAAAAGGACAGAACAATTTGTGCCTAACACCTAGGAACAGGAGTGAATGCAGCTGCATTCCTGACATTCTTCTGGAGCTGCTGATCATGTGGTTAACTCTTCTCTAGGCATGTCTGCTGTTGTTAACCATAAAATATCAATGTTTTCCTTCCTTATAGAGATGGCAATGTTTAACTTATCAACAATTGCAATGTATCAAAAACTCTGCAACTTGTGCCTCCATAGTGCTAGACATAAAGCTGGCCAAACAGTGAAGCAATTTTCATACTTTCCTCTACCCTACTAAAGGTTAATTCTTCCTTCTAGTACCAGAGGATTTATGAATCCTACTACTTACTCGAACAGAAATGCAAAGGACTAGAAATTGTATGGCTTCCCCAGTGTCACTGGAAGAGCAACATAGGAACAGGCACTCCCTGCTGTCTCCATATGCACTTAAACTGCAGCATGCTCTATTTCCCTTGAGAACCTCTCCCAGGAAACATGAGATTCACTATACTTTTAGTATAGTGACTTTTTTTGCCACTCATGTTTTCTCCCTACCAGATTCAGAGGTGCAATAAGGAAACTTCTTAATAACCACAGGAAATGTAACAGCATTACATGGGTGCTGAAACAGAAGTTCACTGATGGTATTGCTCCAGGGATTACTGTTTTACAGTGTAAGCTCATCTAAACTAATACTCTGTACCTCCTGGTGTTGTATTACTGTAAAGTGATATGAAAAGTCTTCACATGATGTTTTACATCCACTTCATGTATACATGAATGACAATGACCACAGATGGTGAAGTATAGCTGTGAACTGGACCCAGGGTTGGACAAATATTTATAATGCTATTAAGAAAACATCTACACCAGATAAACTCAGTAGACAATATACTATCCAGTGGTTTAGTGTAGTATTTACTTTACTAAGACCCATTGAATATGATTTCTTTAAACCTTAAACTAGATTTGTCACCTGCTGACTTACTTACATTTTCATTTATCAGACAATTTTATTAGCTATCTTTCTTTTTTATAGAGATTAGAATTACCAGGTGGCTTATATTTGCATTTCTGCAGGGAACCAGCTTGAAGCTTCTTTGATGATAATACAACTCTGGAAATGTCAAAGGAGTATTACATGGTAGTGGCAAGAGCAATGAACTCAGAAATGTTTGTAGATACAGGTTAAGGGAATAACATCTACAGCTTCTTTTCTATTAGTTTGTTTCAAGAAATGGTTAGGTAAAAAATAAACTTGAGAAAATGTCTTTGAATTCCTTTTCCCTTTCCAAAGTTTATAGCTGAACTATGACTTGTACAGCAGCTTTGGGACATGTGTAAGTCCCTTTCAGGTCATGAAACATACAGAAAAAAAAACCCACCGTGTGCTCTACAAACAGTGGGTCTTTTTAATTCTTTCATTTTTTTCCTTCATTGTAAACAGTGTCACAGGAGCAATTTTGCATTTTGTTTGTTTGTTTGCTTTCATCTTTATCCACCTTTTTTCATAAAGCCACCAATGTTAGCATGAAGCATGACACATGAATTCGCTCAATTGTTGCTGGGTCTCCCCTGACCACTGATTCTGTGACCACACTGAATCAGATCAAGGACACAACTCCTCAAAACTCAGCAAGAGTTGCTGAAAGCTGTGAGACCTGCAGCATGAAGTGATGCTGAAACCTTGACATGCCAAATCAATGGACCCTAAAACACAGACCATGTTCTGAACATCCGCAGATGGGATGTTTTAATGCACGCACTTAAGTGGGCAAACCTCCAACACAGAGTTTATTCTTCTTTTTAATCACTCTGAGATCCTCAGATATTGTAGTTACAGGAGTTTTATCTATGACCTTGTTGTGGAATTTCTAGTTATGGCTTCCTTTCAACTCTGCTTTTCTTCTTCCTAGGGGACTGATTAAAGCAGTCCCTCCAGCCATCACATGGCTTCCTATTCCCTTCTCCAAGCCCTGAGGTTGGCTTAAAAGCAATTTTCATTTGCGAAACAAGTGAGAAAGGTGAAGCACTACTTCAGTCCTTTGTAGTTTTGGTAACCGTTAATTAAATATATGATTTCAGTTGAGTTAAGTAGAAGAGATGAATATGATTTCTCTTGGAATTGAGCTAGTTTAAAGCACTTAGAAAATAAATACAGTTGCTAGACAAGCTGATTAGGTTTTTAGTGGAGATTATCAAACTTGGTTTTCCTAGTAATTGCTACTCAGTTTTACACGATGTAAAAATGTTCTTTATTTTTATTTTGTTTGTAAAATGATTACAGCCTAGTGTATAGGAAACACAAAGGCTCATTGCAGCTAGGATTTTAAAGAGATGCAACTTCCCTTTGTCCTATTCCATTTCCATCTGTTTTTTAAATTGCTACACACAGAGAAGCAATAGAAAATAATGATATATTGTCAAAACAATTAAATAGAAGTAAGAGAAGTATATTGTTGGTGTAAGATAAAAGAGTTTAGATTCAGGTTGGGATGAAATTGTGTTTGTAAATATTGGCAAAACTTATTTCTTGGATCTTACACCTGTGCTGCTTTAAAAAAAAACAAAAAAAAACAAAAAAAAACCTTTTCCATTAAAAGGCATTTTTTATCTCCCAACAGCTGCTGGATGTCATACAGATCCAATGCAAGCATAGTAGTTTCTTAGCGGAAAATAATAACTTAAAAACTAAAAAATGTTTCAAATAGTCACCAGGTCACAAAAATGACCCTATGCTCTGCTCCCTGTAGAACAGTAAACTTGAAGTAAAATGTTGTTAAAGGTAACTGAGAAGCAAATTGGCTAATGTTTGGCTAATGTAATTAATCAATCTATAAGCTCTGTGACTCTCATCTAAAATCTTTTTGCATTAGATTTTTAGTAATCTCTACTGTCATCTGACTTTTAAAATTATTTCCATCTTTAATTCAAAATTATTTGGTTGGGTTTTTACTGAGTGAATTTCACTGTTTCAGTGTATTTGTCCAACCATAAAGGAACAATCCAGAGGTAAATTTCTCTAGTAACTTTTCAAATGCTCTTTATAAGCTTTAAAATAATTGGAATTTATCTGATTCAAGGAAACTGTTTTTCCTGATAACCTTGTTTTAGTCGTTTTGGTGGCCCCGATTACTTAAATAAGAACTGTTTAATGTTTTACTTGTCTGAAATGGGAGTCAGAGCAAGGTCTGGCAGCTAATTTAACCCCTGCTTCTGAGTAAGATTGGATGCAGTTTTTACGCAAGTAAAGCAGCTGTTACATAGTAATCTATCTTAGCTTTTTCTCAGGTCTGTGTTCTGCCTAAAAAAGAGGAACAAATAGTGGCTCTTTGTAATGTAAAAAAGGACATGTATAAGTATGAATGCAAATACAAGCTTTTGGTCCATTCCATTGGACCTAGACCCATGTGTAGTCTTACTCTGGACTTTACCACCTTGTTCACAAAACTGATTAGAAAAAAATGCAGTGTTACACACGATCATTGGTTTGCACAAGCACGAGAACTGGTTGCATGACTTCTTGAAAGCTGCTTAATTTGGGAGTAATTAAGTCAGGAAACAATAAAATTAGATTTGTGAACAGTGATTTTTCTAAGCAATAGCAATTTTGAGATGTGAATCCATATGTCTTGTTAAGTTCATATGGAAAATGCAGTGAATAATGAAGGAGTAAATTTATAGATGGTGCAAATCGAAGCAGACCTATGAGCTTCCATAGAAATGCCCAATACAGGAGCAGGCTTCAAATGTGAGAAAAGGAATGGCAAAATATTTTCCTGGGTGTAATTTCTGTAATAATTAGCAGGAAATATCTCCAGGTTTCTAAGCATAACAGAGTCTAAGGAGAACTCCTGAGTTTCCTAAATAAAGACATAACTATCTAAAAAAGGAATCAGAAGACTTCCATGGACTATGTAATCATGAACTAAAATCATTCAGCAGATAACATTCTCATCATATACCAGGTCTCCATGAGTCTTCAGCATGATGTTGTCTAGGCTTTCTCTACGGGGACACTGGAGAGCAGCATATTTATTTGATTAGTTCTATTAACCCATTCCCTCTAAGCCCTTTGGGTCTGTGGTCTCCTTCCAAGGTCTGTAGAAATCACCTGGGAAAAAAAAAAAACAAACTAGGCAAAAAATGCATGTTTGTACACTGCTTTAAAAAATATCTCTCAGAACATGTCCTAAAAGAGTCCATAATGTGGTCTTATACATTCTGTGGCAAATGTGAATATTCTTGTTTGATCATGAAAGCTACAACTTCTTGCTTCTGTCCAACATAGGAGAGAGAGATGTGTAAAAATACCATCTCCAAAGGCCAAGCCTGAGTATTTGTGTTTGAACATTTGGTAAATACTGGATTATGAAAAAAAAAACCAAATGTATAAATGCACTTGGAATTATTATTTTGCTGATAAATATATTTACCTCGATGTTTTGCCCTAGCTGCAAAACCTTACATTAGCATAATCTTCTAGAACTGGCCTTTTTGATGGTAGCCTAGATTCAGGATCAAGCACCTGCTCCCTAGGAGGTGCTCATGCTGTCATTTTGAGTTTATTGAAATCCAGACACATGCATTCTGATGAGTCCTAGGAAATGCATTCACAAGGACTTCCATAGCAGGTGGTGTGGCAGCAAAGTGTAACCTCTATTCTTCTCCCAACAGGAAGCCTCATGTGCCTACGTGCTGATCGTGACAGCTGTATTCTGGGTCTCTGAAGCAGTACCTCTTGGTGCAGCAGCCTTAGTTCCTGCTTTCCTATACCCACTTTTTGGAGTCATGAAGTCCAGTGAGGTCAGAACAGGGTGTACTTTTTAAATCATTTAATCAGTTAATTATTTGGATAAAATAAATCTTAGCGGACTTGGAAGAATAAGATGTGTGGGAGGAAGAATTGTACATCTTGTAATGTGTAACTTGGGCAAGCCAGCTCTTTCTTCTGCTGAAGATAGATATAGAAATGGCTATATTAGCCAAGAGGGGTGTCCTTCCTGTCAGCTACTGCTTCACCAACAATTCCCAAAACCTACTACATCAAATGATCTCACCTATCTCTACCTCCAAAACCATGTAAAGAGCAGTTATGTGACAAACTGTAAAGTTTCCTTCCAGCTATACTTATTATAGTTGCTGCATAAGGCATGGGGCTACATGTTCTAAAAAAAAATACCATTTACTGTATAAGACTAGACAATTTTGTTACCCAGGTGAATATCTAGTCCTTTTCCCAAGATGTAACCTTAGTGCTGCCTTGTAGCCAAGTCAAAGGAGTAGCTGTGCAAAAATGACTCTTCAGTCAGTTCTGATTCTGCTTACTTGAGTTTTAGTGAATTTCATTTTTTTCATGATATGCCAAGAATTCATTTTATTTCATCTACAGCTTTCTTTTTCCTGCTTTTTTCTCTCATTTTTTGGGGGTAAGGAGGCATCATACTTGATTTATAAGGACTAGAAATGCAGATAAGAAAACAGGAGAATATATAGCAATCATAAAACTGTTGCATTTCCAATACAATCTGGCATTTGGCGTGCCCATAAATGGATGGAGTCAAGCATGAACCAAGATTTTTATGACCTACCTTATTCCTCCCAAAGGTATAACAATTGTCTAATATAATTGGATACATTTCCATACAGACACAGTTAAATATTTTCAGTTGGTTTTTTTCTTAACATAAAGGTAAAGTAGTTAACATTTACGCTACAAAATTCTGCAGCATACTGGAGAAGGAAAATTTCAGTTAAATCTCACAGAAGTTCAACGTAGTAACAAATTAAATGACAGTGGGACCACTGCAAATAGTGTATTATTTGCTTTAGGAACAGAAATAACACCCTGTATTTTAAAATAAATAATGCTGGTGCTTCTGCTGCAGTATTTTGGCTGCTGTTCTGGAGTGCCACAGAAACCCAGGGTTCTTGTCTAGCAGCTTAAGCTACAAATAACTCACAGGGGCTTAAGAACATGAGCCAGTGAGTTGTATATGTGTATGTATTAATAAGAATATTGGTATTCACTTGTTTCTCCAAAGCATCTGTGAAAGGAATAAAGGAAAACAACAGACCCTTTGTGCTGCTGGCTTGATGGGTTCTTTTCATTCAGTTCAAGACCTTTTTTTTACAAGGTAGCAGGATGATAAAGAAAATTAATAAGAAACCAGTGGAAGAAGACAAAAAAAAGTGATATTTAAAAGTTCTGACACACAAGTACGATAGCCAAGTCTATTTAGGTCACCATGGGGATTTTTAAAATAAATATAGTTATTTAATTAACGTACTGCAGCTTTCACAAAGCAACATTAGTGTCATTCTTGCACTTTTATGGAGCAGCACTATTATAACTGAGGATAATGGAAAAAACACTGCTTCTACTGTTTTTTATTGTTTTAAAATGCTGGCACCTACATTTTGTTATCGGAATAGTTTTAAACTGAAGAAACTATATTTTTTTAAAAAATATTCCAGCAATGTCTCAGGAAGAATTGAATCATAATAAAATTAAATATTTATCTAGACTCCAAGGATCTGTTTATAACTTTTTTCTCCCATTTTGTTTGTTTTCATGCAAGTGTGTGTGTGAATGTTTCAGTTTGCTCCATTTGTTATTTTTTGTCACTTCACAGAATATCATCTTGCATTTTACCAAGCCACACTTTCAACTTGGACTCTCATTTTTTTTCCTGAGCCAGCTGATGATTTTTGTTCATTCTCTTTAAATTAAAGTTCTTTTTGAAAAAAAAAAACCAAACCACTTTGCCTTATTTTACTGATTAGTGGATATGGATTTCCATTGTGAAAACTTCTGGCACAGGGTTCATGGATAACCACAGCCTTTCTTTATTGCATGCAGAGAGAACATCCCAAAGGACTTTTCCTGAAGCTGTAGGTTTTAGGGATGCCACATTTTGCCCAACGAATAAACAACACATAAGAAATACAAATAAGATTATGGATAACAACATCTCCAGAATGAAAAAGCAGAAAAGCATATGAATTAGCTTTCTTCAGTGCATGTGTGTCTTCATGCTTGTTTTCCTTCATGTTTTTCATAATTGTTTTCCTTCATGTTTGTCTGTGGTTGTTTTAGTCTGGGCTTAGATGACTATGATTAACTGCAGACTTTTCTTTTTATCTCTTCAAATCAGAGAAACCTATAAATAAGTGGGAATAGAGACTTTTTATTTGTAAACACAACATGAATGTGAGAGAGAATGTGAAAGAGAGAACATTTTGACTCAAAAATTCTTCATGTTCTCCAGCTCCCTGTCATTCTTTATCCAGGGGGAAAAAATCCACAATATCATATTCTCATTCAGTAGTTACTGCTGTTTTAACTATTTCCTCCTTGCCCTTAATGTAGGTGGCTGCTGAATATTTCAAGAACACAACTTTGCTCCTCATGGGTGTGATTTGTGTGGCAGCTTCTGTAGAAAAGTGGAACCTCCACAAGCGAATCGCCTTGCGTATGGTCATGATGGCTGGAGCAAAGCCAGGCATGTGAGTCAACCTTTGACTTCAGGGTAGTTTGAAGCTAATAGCAACAGCTTGAAAAAGCTAATAACAACTCTGACTTTCCCATCCACATGCAAAAGCTTGCTTGATTTGGGGTTTTTTTTCCTCTTCACCTTGCCTCTCAGAATGTGAAAGTTTACAAATATTCGCATCCTCTATCTGCCACCTCCTACTCCTTGGCTTGTTGCCCCTTTGCTTTCTATTTTTTACTGATGCTGATTTAAGTCTCTATGTTCCTTATTGTCTGATGGTTAGAAAATGCATAAGGATGCTTAAATCCTGGATATGATGAAAATTGCTGGTTTTCACATCACATGCTGACTTCCATGTGAAGCAGCAAACAGCTTCCAGTGTTACATTGTATTGTGACAGCTCTCAACACAAGGAAGCATTTTATCTGTGCACAGCGTGGTATTTTGGCACCCACAAAAAGAAAAGACTCTGTGCAGTTATCAGTTGACTAGTGACAACATTAGCCATCGAGGCCTTTAATATTTCTAAAAGTGCCTCTGGAAAGTTTCCCTGTTTTGTGCTCCAGGTTGCTTCTTTGCTTTATGTGTTGCACCACGGTGCTCTCCATGTGGCTTTCCAACACATCCACCACAGCCATGGTAATGCCAATTGTGGAGGCAGTGCTCAAGGAACTAGTGAATGCTGAGGAGGAACATGAGATCATCAGTACTGCAGGAAGCACCATTATGGAAGAAAACGAGCCAATAGGTATTTGTCAATATTGGCCATTATTTTATCCTTTGTTTATCAGTGACCAAATTTGTTGATGCATGATATGCAAATTTTATCAAAGTCCAAGCTGTCTGACCTGTACTGCCAAAGACATTGGTCCCAACTCTTTCTTTTTGTACTTTGGTATTTCTAACAAAAATGAAACTAAATTTCAAGATATGATGGGAGAAGTGAAACCAGAAAATCATTTGTGTTGAATTAGGGTCTGTACTGGATTTTGTGGGTCCTAACACAAGTCATAGGACTTTAAAGAGTTGCAAGGAATCTTTGCAAATAAGGTCAATGAAATGCAGAAGAGGTCCTAAAATGTTCTTTGTGACAATCCCACACTTGCCCATGCTACCCTTGCCCTTCTAGGCTACCCTGATTAGAGCAGGTACTACCAAAAAAAAAAAAAATAAAAAAAAAAAATTATATGATCTCTAAGGTCCATTTTGTTCACTCCTTACCAGAATGAAGTGATTTGGGAAGAAAAGAATCTTTCTTTTCTTTCAATTCACAGATTCGAGGCTGAAAATCGTGTAATCTAACCTTGCCTGTTACATGAAGGTACGGTAGTCTTTTAATTGCCAGAGGCACATAATCAGAAAAATATGAGACAATAAAATGATGGATAAGGGTCACACAGTACCTGAGAGGTTTTAGACAAGTTTTTGATTGCAATAGCTTCTCCACGTTCAATGATGTGGCACAGGGCCCAACTCAGTCCTTACCCCAAGGGCTGCTTTCTCTTCCTTCATTGCAGGTCTCAGTGAAAAGCATGGTCGACCTTCTCTGGAGCTTATCTTCATCAATGAGGAGTAAGAATGAACCCTGTACATCACGACTGGAGATTTGAGCCCTACACAGGTTGCAATGGGATAAACCCAGGAGTAGAGCCAGGAAGGGCAATCAGAAGCTTAAAGATTAATATTTTAGATGTGGCTGACACGGCAGGGTTATGCAAGAAATGGGATTACTGCAGTGGTCTGGATCTCACTAAGGTTCCCAGGATTCATTTATTTTTTAACACTATGGACATTTTAGAGAGAAGAAAAATGTTTCTCGGGGGCTGAAAGATCTTTTTTTGAAGTCAGTGTTTGTGCTGTGTAAGAGAGTAATGTCCACAGATTTTCATTTTTGTTTTCCTGAAGGAATAGTGATGGAGAGGATCCAAACACAGAATGGAGTGCTCACAGGACATATTCAGAAGGAAAACACTCACAGAATATTCCTAAGGAAAACATGAACTTTCAAGACAGATGAAGGAAGGGGCAAAGGTGGTAAGGGAGGGCAGCCAACAAAACCACCTATCCTCCCTGCAAAAAAAATGTGATAAATATTTCTTTAAATATAGACAATGTTCTTTAGAAACACTAAAATTTTCAAGAAGGTCTCTATTTGGGGTAAAATCTAGTAAGGTGAAAAGGGCAAATCAAGCAAAGGACTAATGTCTTTGTCAAATCACCAAATTAATCAGTGTTTCAAGATACTCAGGAGAATATACAAAGTCATTGTCCTAAAACTATGTTACAATTTAGATTCTGAGGAGCATCTTCTTGGAAGATTTAAGAATAAACTTCACAATTCCTTCTTGAGTTCCTTCTATTTTGTCCAAAACTGTTCAAAATAAAAGAGAAACAAGTTCTTGTTACACCTTTAAAAATTACTTTAAAACAAAGTTTATCATTCAAACAGCACATACTGATGACTTTTAGTTAACTTGCTAGACCTAAATAGTTTTTTCGTTAGTCTGGAGACTAAGTGGTTTTCCAGTATTCCCTCTGTTGCTATCTCTTTTTATCCCAGCTTTGTTTTCTTTGCAGAATAGAATCAAATTTTCATTCTATCATTATGCCATTAATCCCTTTAAACTCTATTGAAGAGTATGTGTGGGATATTTCATAATGGAACAGTTATTAAAATAGTATTACTTGAAAAAGAGCTTGACACTGGATGGGACGAGTAGCATATCTTCTAGAATTAAATGTGGTTTCTGTTCAGTTCTGGTCAAGGTTCAGTGGATTGTTTGCATGGTTCATGTGTCACACAGGACAGATTTTAGTAAAAGCTTTAATGTGGCATAGGTGGTTGCTCAGAAACAGCACTGGGGAACTTGGCAGAGGAAATGCTTTAGTATAACAAGACAGTGGTAGTGATGCATTACCTGGTGCAATGCATTACTCTGTTGTGAATGGAGTCCATTTCTAGAATGTGGTATAGGCAACCTAGAATATTTTTGTTTCTTCCATGGGGGTAGAACCCTTTCCTACAAAGCTAGAGATAGAGCAGTGAAATATAAGGACTTGTATGTAAATATGTAGATGTGTGAGTACGGATATATATATACAGATATATACCACAGACACATACCAAATAAGAGGTAATAAGTTGTATTTTTTACTATTTCATCATTACTATTTACAATATCGTGTGCCTTTTGAGGAAGATGGGTGAACAGGCATTTTTAAAGTCTATTTTCCTTTTTTTGTTTTTAGTGCTACTACTACTGACTTCAGCTCCTTGATGCACTCAAAGGTATTGTCACAGGTAGTATCTTCTGAGGTACACTGTCTTCTAATGTAGGAATCATCAGAGCAGAGTCCACACAGCTCTGTAACAAACTGCTATTACCTTTATTTCAAACAAGCAGTGGTTGCTGGCAAAGAGTTTGCATTGCAGCGTGTCCTGCTCTGATTTTAATCTGATGGCTCAAATCAAATTGGTTAATATTAGCTCTGTAGTGTTTGTTGTATTTATTGCTGGAGATCCTGAGATCCAGTCAGCAAAAACTAACAGTACCATATGTTTTATATCAAGTACAGGTAAATGCAGATATGATCTTTTATTATCCAGGTATTGCCAGGAGCAGAACAACAAACACATATCACAAAGTCAAAGCCTTTAGCAAAGACAAGGGTTTAGTTAGATTTTCTTATGTGGCAGAGGGAAAAGATTTGAATTTACTATAACTTGACTGTTAAGTAACTTTAAAATAAATTTAGATTGCTGGAAGGTTTTTTTGTTTTTTGTTTTTTGTTTTTTTTTTCCAGTATAAGGTTTACAACTGACATTTTAGTGTTTTTTTTCTTTTGAAAAGCCCACTACTCGTGACCTTTAAAAAGCATAATCATTTCTAATCTAAGTGCCCCTAGAAACAGAAGAAAGGCTAATCCAAAGGCATTTGCCTCCCTACAGAGTATGAATGGTGTGCACATGGTAGCCAACCCTATTGGAACAATGAATGCTAAGACCAATGGGCAGCACATACCTCAGGTAAGGAGACATTGAACTCAGGAAGTGAGGGAAAAGACAGACATGAATACCACCTGCCCCCATTGTTTTATATTCATTCTTTGTAAGGTGTGTTACATGGAATTGTTCACCAATTTGTGGCTTGGCCCTTACTCCCATTTCGATGCCCCCAGCACAGGTATTTGCAGAGATCCTCCCACACTGGCTAGTACACTTAATTTAGTTTTACATTCCATAACGTCATCAAAAGTTTCACTTCTTATTTGACTATTTTACCCATTTTATTTTTGTAAAGCCTCCTTGCAAAATAGCCTGATTCCAAAATAACAATCCCTGATATGCAGTATCCTACTCAGAACTAAATCTGCAGCAGGCACAGACCATTTAACTGTTCATCTAGTTCGTTAGGGAGTCTTAGCATACACCTCCTTTTTGTTTTGCCCTCAAAATTCTCCATTATATCTGTCTGTCCCAGTATTTCTACTTCTCTGAAGTGGACCCAAGAAGTGACTGCTGTTTGGACCAAAATGGCGTAATACCTTAACAGCATAAATTGATGTCCAGGAAAGATTCAGCTAAAATCAACACATTTGTAGTTCAAAAGAATCTCAGTGCATGTTTCCAAAAAAGGCCATTGTGCTGCTCCTGATTCTTAGTTTCCTTTTATACCCATTTCTCAGCCACATTCAATGTTTATTTTCTAACAGATATGCTCACTTCACGTTAACCTATTGGGCTTTTTTTTTAGCCAGGTTGAACCCATAACATGACTGGGTTTACTGCATAAATCCAGATTAATAAATCAACCAAATCTATCTAAATTATATGTCTTTTTCCTGATCCTAAATTATACCCCTGGGTTGCATGGGAATTGCCATGAAGTACTGTACCTTTTTTCCTAGTACAAGGACTTGATTTACTAAAGTAGACATTTTCCTGTCACTGTTAAGAAAGCTACTTTTGGAGTAATATTTTCCTGCAGCTTTTTTCTTCCAGTTTTCCATTGCCCAGACTTTTTTTTTTTTTTTTTAGTGCGATTTCTGAGACCCTTAGCACTTCATTCCTAATAAGAATCCTTGAGCCAGTGTAAGTGCAAAAAATCCAGCAAGCATTTGTCTGGTGGCTACATAAACCCCAAGGATTATGAATTCCTACTTCTGCAGTGCTGGCATCCAACCCTTGCAGCCCACAGAGGCTTTTCCTATCCTGCTGAAATTCCAGTGAGAACTGGAGCTGGCCTAAACTGTCAGAAGTCCAATTACTGTTTGCCCTACATTTCAGCCACAGACCAGAAAACTCCATGTCCCTGGACAGGTTTGGAGTTCAGATCTCAGCTAATCCCTGTGAAGAAAAATCTGCCCCTTCTCATGCAAACCTGCTGTTTCTCTGGGACCAGTATCACCATGGTTTTAGAGCAAGTTGGGTTGCTGATCTGATCATCCGCTTTCTTTGGTGAATGTATCCCTTCACAGGCTCAGATATTGGTCCTGCCTCCTAAACACTCAGAACTGGGCCTGAGCACAAAGTACCAGTATCAGACCAGACATGACCACATGGTTTGTAAATGCCTCTCACTGAGTATCTCCTATGCTGCAACCATTGGAGGACTGACAACCATCATAGGGACCTCCACTAGTCTCATATTCTTGGAGCACTTCAACAAGTAAGTGACACTGTGGCTGTGTGAAAATGGTGGTTGGGTCATTGTCATCTCGGGGGCTTTTCCCATGGGTTATTTACTACCTCAAGGTATGCCTGTAAGACAGCCTCTGGAGGCCATTTTTTTTCCTCCTCTGATGTTATTAGTAATGTTTAATTGTTGAAAGAAGGAGCTTGACCTAATAAATATCTATACAAAAGACAAATTCCTCAGCATGTTCTAACATTTAGGTTCCTTTAAACAACTTCTTTTGATTTACATACCGATTATCATGAAGGCAGCAGACCTTCCTGGAAAAGTAAACATTAAAGCCACAAAGATATCACAAAGAAGACGAAAAGAAATTTAAAAATAATAAAGAAAAGAAGGAAAATGTAAAAAAAAGAAAAAGCTAAAAGTTGTTCTATATGTTTTTAGAAAGTGAGTTCTAATGGTGAACCCACAGACATCACTAGTGGTACTTGGACTTCTCAAAATGTAGTGCAAAAAACACAAACTTAAAAATGTGGCCTTACACCTTTGCTTCGGACAATATGGGTTGCATCTCTCAATCAGCTAAGTATTTAATTTATCATATACACACAGGGCTCTCAATGACATGAATGTTTCCTTCATCAAAAAACTTGTGGTACTTCTCATGCACAGACAAGCATCCAAGCTCAAACTTGATTCTGATCAACTACTGCTGTGACTGCTGCCCTGTTAACCTTCATTTCTCTCTCTGAGATTATGGTAGCAAAGAAAACTTATTTTGGAAGCCATCTTTAACCCAAGGATTCTGATTTTACAGAATTTCCAAAAGTCTTGCTGCTATTACAGTTCCATCAAATGCACATACAAGACAACTTTGTCAGAGAGCAGCAGAATATAGTAATTGTTTGTGCAGTCCACGAGAAGACATACAAAGAGATTATGGATGAAAACAATCTTTAAGTCTGCCAACACTATAAAGTTAACAAAAAACACAGGTAGGGCCAGAATTCTACTCCTGGTAACTCTGAGGGGGTCTGAAGCTGGCTAGAGCATCCTGACCATTTGGTCTTACAGGTGTGAAGTGCTGTTATGGTTCATCTGTTGGTCAGGCATGGTCAGTGATTGACATTCTTTATCAATTGGTTTCACAATGCACTTGAAATGTAGCTGCTGCAAACACAAAGAGATGTAAATTTTCTGTCATGACAAATATATATACATACAAATACATGCGTGTGCATCTATGCACACTAGAAATGCCTGTCCTGCTCTAATTTCTTCTGCATCTTCTCTTTGACTTTGTAGCCACTACCCAGATGCTGAAGTGTTGAATTTTGGAACATGGTTTTTGTTCAGCTTCCCTATCTCCCTCATCATGTTGGTCCTGACCTGGCTCTGGATGCATTGGCTGTTCTTGGGTTGCAAGTGAGTGCAGGTTGTTCAAAATGCATGACTTATGAAAGCAGAGAATCTTTGGCTCCTCTAGAACATGTCTCATAAAAATGCTTTCTGTTGCAAATGACAGAAAGTAAAGCACAATTTCTTTCTTTGTGCCATGACAATTCCTGGAGGAAGTTTTACTGCTTAGCTGTGCTGCATAGGCAGCAATGTAGAGTATTGCTGCTTGCAAGTAAACTGACTAGGAATTGCTGATGGAAATCCTACCAATGTATTCAACTCATTTTTATTGATTCTCAAGGCCATAAGGATCCAATTGTGGACAAAAAAAAATCTTATTAAAAGTCCTTTTGGAAATATACAGCTTAAAAGAAAGATAGATTTTCAGTAGAAAAATAACTGCAAGTGAACAGGTCGCTTTTCAGATCTGCCCCCATCTCAATCAAATTAATGTAAGACCTATTAGAATTAAGGGTAAACAGAGTCCATATATATCTCTTCAAAATGGAAAAGACTCACAGCCTAAGAGATGGATGCCAATAAGTTCCTTAGTCCCAAAATAAGAACAAGGCTCAGTCTCCTAGTTCATTTGTACAACATATTCTCTTTGCAGAGGTACTCAGCAAAATTAATGAAAATTGATTAAATGTATGCATTTAGATTTGATTAGTTAATCTGCATTAAATTGTGGTGCAGACACATTTACCCAGAATTAGTGGCCTTAATTTGATTTAGTTTACTCTTAAAAGTAAGCTGAATTTACATCACTAATTTATTTCACCTAAGACAATGAATAAAATTATAATGAATTCTGCTTACTGCTGACCTTGACTAGATTTGAAGAGGTAATTTAGAGCTGAATAACTAACTCCATGTCCTTCTCTCAGTCTCCCGAGTCTTATAGATGCAAATTAAAGGCTTTTTTTTTAATCTTGAGAGGAAACAGGCCCTAACATGACTCAATTACTTACTTTGTGTGGGTTTTTTGTTTTGTTTTGTTTTTTCTTTAAATAAATAGAATTGAAATTCCACATTTCATCCAAGACCTTGTGCTGATTAATGTTCTAAATAATACCAGAGACTGAAGCAATATCAGCCTTTTGAGAAGTACTTGTTGATTCCAAGCCTCCTTAATCTCTGACTGCTGTTCACTGCAGTTCATTGAAGAACACATTACTTTAGGAGCTGGGCTACAACACTCTGCCTTCATATCCTCCTAAGCCTAGAAACACACATAAGATGTTGCAACAGCTGCCTAATGCCTGTGCATAAATATTTACTGAAATCCTGTAACGTTCATGTTATTTTCCTAGGAAGCCCAGTGTCATCAATCTTTTTTTACTTGGCCCACTTGGAATGTCAAGGTTGCTGTAGATTAGGTCAAAGTGGAATGATAATGGACTTACCAAACAATTTTTGCCAGTAAAGCAGAGCTAAGGGTAGAATAGTTACTGTAGAACTGGTCGTTATAAACCATATATAAACCACTCTTCTCTTCCAGCAGCTGAATTACTGCTGGTGCATTTTACTGAAATCTAACAGCAAGGTTTGCAAGGAAATTTAAATACTTACAGGTGCAGGGCAGTGCTGAGTGTGCTAAAAGCAAGTGGCACATAGATGCTCATTTACAAGTGAAATTAAAAGTTAGCTAAAGAGCTTTTTTTCACCATACAGTGCCTACCTGCATCTTGAGCTATGCACAATCCTTTGAGAGTCAGGCCATAGCCAAAATACATGGCAGTGGACTGTAGTCCATAATTTGGCCCCCGGCAATTGGAATTTTCAATTTGCCTCATTCCTGTTAGTTTTTATGACTGTTTTTTGTTATTGTTGTTTGGTTTTTTTTTCTTCACTCAATGCTCTTGTCTAATCTTACTGTCCTATCAACCTCAGTTTTAAAGACACCTGTTCTGTGAGTAAGAAGAAGAAGACCAAACGGGAAGAATTGTCAGAGAGAAGAATTCAAGAAGAATATAAAAAACTGGGAAATGTTAGGTAAAATTGACCTGCCTTCCTCAGGAATTTTCCTCTTTAGGCTGCATCATCCCCTCCACATTGTCTTCGCCTCATGTAGATTATTTTTTAACTCTTTCTTTTCCTTTCCAGAATAGGACTAGAACTAAATGCAAAAAAATGAACTAAAATCAAAGACTTTATTACAGGAACACATTCATTTACTAATTTATTTATTTCTAAAGAAAAGGAAGTGAAAGATTCAGTTTCATACCAGAGTCCAAAGATCAAATGAATCTAGGTTTGTCTCCACCTTTGAAGTACTTCATTGAAGGACCCCTCTTCCCAGTTTAGTCACAGACTTATTTTGGTGGATAGTTCACTGTTAGCAAAGGCTTTGCAGCAACTCCCCCCACCGTGAAATAGCCAGAACTCTCAGTTGCCTATAATCTTTGTTTATGGTGGGAAGAAATCTCTCTCAGAAGGATTATTTTGCAAATCTTTCAAAAGGGGTGATACATCATAAAAGCCACTTGTCCAAAATATTTTTAGGTTGTTCAACTGAAATTTTGACAGACCAACTTGCTGAACATGATCAACTCTGAATCCAGACTTTGTTCAGACTGTGTCTAAAAATGAAACCATACTTAATTTAAAACTATCCTAAATTAAAACTCTGTATACTCAAGTAATTTTTAATCTTCTATTTATTCCTCATGCTTAAAATATTTGTGCTAATCTACAATGCCATTTGCTCTTATACTTGCTACCCTTTTAAAAAATGCAATAGAAAGTGTTCAGAGTGGATTGGTAACACAATCTTTACCTTGTTACCAAACTTAATCACATAATAATGAAAATCCAAAACAAGCATTTATAAATATTCTCCTTTAAGTCTTGCCCACGAGCAACTGACTTGTAGATACAGACTCATATTTTTAGCCTTTTTTTTCACTGGGTTTAAATGGTTCTCAGCTGGAAGCCAAATGCAAAATTCTTTAATTCAAGCTACTCTTCCTTTCTATTTTCCATTAAGTTTTCCACCCTTATTGCTGGAACCAGTTTCTTCTTTCTTACTTCTTTTGGAATTTGCTCTCAAGTGTTTAGATAGATCTTCAGATAGATCTTTTTAATTGTTATTTTTCTATTATTATTATTTCCAGCTATCCTGAGATGGTGACTGGATTTTTCTTCATTCTGATGACCTTGCTTTGGTTTACTCGTGAGCCTGGCTTTGTACCAGGATGGTCATCGTTTTTTGAGAAGTAAGTGAAATTCCCTAAAAAGCTGCAGAGAAATATGAGACCTTGCATCATCTGACTTTCTGCAATAATCTTTGGTCATAAACCATTATCAACCACTTTTAACCAGGTGGTGAAAAACAAAGTCTTTATAAAAAAACAAAACAAAAAAACCAACAAAAAATTTCACTTTTAAAACTGTAAAACTGTATTTATTTCTTTTTCAGTAAGTAGGATGAAATAACCAGAGAAAGTAAAGTAAATGTTTCAAATGTCAAAAAAAGGAAGGCCACATTCTGAACTTAAGACATTTTAGAGCATTCATACAGACCCTATTGCTGGTGTAGATTAAAACTATAATTAAAAATAAAACCTTTTTTTCAATTTAATTTTAAAATATTTTTATTTACAAAAGGGTATCCTTGCAAAGATAACTTTTATTAAGAAAAAGTCCATTTCAATTACATATTATACAGAATCCTGGCTGAAGCAAATAATTTTTCTTTCATTTTAAATATAATTAAAATAAATTGTATTAAAAGTATAACATGCTATACATATCAAGGAATAAGTGACTTGAAATTACTTTCTGACATATAAAATTATTTCATTTTTTTCATCTTAATTTTGACAGAAAAACAGTTTTTAATACTGGGATTTCCTGACGATCTCTGGAGTTCAGCACTCCTCATAATACTTTTTCAGACTGAGTTTTAAGCATTTAATTTAAAATCAATCTATAATTCATTTCTAAGAGATCACTTGGGATTGGTTTTCCCCAAAATGTGTTTACTGTTTCTTGTTTTCAGTAAACATACTGTTTTTCTGTATCTCGGAGTTACTAGATTTGTAAACCCAAAGGGATTTCTCTTTTTCACTGGAGAGTTAATATTGTTGAGCATTGATTGAAGTTGGCGATTGGAGTCAGTTTAATAAATGGGGGAAAAAATCCAATCTCTATCCTTGATATGCAGACATATTTTTCTAGTAGATTGCTAGTAAGTTTTCAGATGTGGGAATGGAACTTCACCTACAACAATTTTCTTGGAACCGTGTAACTTTTTAGGAAATGTGGGGTTTTGTGTGTCATTTACTGATAATGCCACTATTCCGTTCCTAGGAAAGGTTACCGGACTGATGCCACTGTCTCTGTATTCCTTGGCTTCCTCCTTTTCCTCATTCCAGCAAAAAAGCCATGTTTTGGAAAAAGGGAAAAAGGTAATGATGTATCAATAAAGAGATCTGGCATATTTTTCAGTGTCTTTAATGATGTTTTTTAGCTCTTGGTAAAACTTTTCAACACCAGATTTTTATTGTGGAATGTCAGGGTGCAGTTTTCCCTCTGATACCAGCCCTTCTTACATCAAACCCATGTGGGTTTTGTTTCTTCATTTTATATTCTCTCATCCAGCAGATTACAAACAGAGCTTGTATGTGAGGCCACCATCTCTTCTGTGAATTGAAACTGTTTCAGGAAAGTGTGAGATAGAGCTCCAACTAGAGAACTATTATGCAGATTTGCATAAAACCTGCAGATTTGGCTGAAGATAAGTGCTAGTAAAATTGTTACAGCAGAAAACATTAGTCAAGTAAACACAGAAGAGGTCACTTAATGTCAGACACTTCCAGTTTTCAGCAACGCTCCTCTCACAGTCTTCTTGCCTAACTTGATCTCATCTGAATTCAGAAGCTAAGCAGGGTCAAGCCCCAGTCAGTAGTTGAATGAGAGGCTGCTTGGGAATACCCAGTGTTGTGGGCTTGGGCTTTTAGCAGCCTAGTCAAGTGGGAGATGTCCCCGTCCAGGGAAGGGGAGTTTGGAACGAGATGATATGTAAGGTCCTTCCAACCAAACCACTCTGTTTTTAGGTTAATAATAATAATAATTATTATTTGTTATTTTCACATTCCTACTTGGGTAGCACTCAGGGCTACTGACAGTAGCTGTGACAGTCTTTATGCAGCCAAGTATGAAAATAGTCTGTATATAGTCCTATGTAGAGATTACAAGTATACAGGAATATATTTATTTTTTAAACTGAAATATATTCAGCACTTAGGAAAAATTACAATCTCCAGCACCTATAATGTCCTCTCTTAAAACCCAGGGGCATAAATGCACTTCTTCAAGGTTCATTACCTACTGGAAAGAGAAAATGCTCTTCTTTGTAATCAACAGATAAATCGCATGCACAGTCCCTCAAAAAACTAAGGATTGAACAAAGGTTACAAAAGTAACTATTCACATCAGCAGAGCAGTCAAGGGGAAGCCAGGGCATTTGGAATTGATGTGCTACATTGATATACTTCACATCTCTCAGAGACTGTTCTCAAGATAACACCCAGGGATATTACTTTATTCCTACTAGTGTGAAAAATGTGAAGATCTTTACAAAAGACCAGTGTGATCCTGGTCACACATTTGCTTTATTTTGATGTAGGAGGTGGTGAAAAGTCAACAGACACTAGCACACTGGATCCCATCATTACCTGGAAGGACTTCCAGAAAACCATGCCCTGGGAGATCGTAGTGTTGGTTGGAGGAGGTTATGCCTTAGCAGCTGGATGCAAGGTACTGATTTAGAATTTATCCTCCTTCCTGAAAGAATTATAAATCTGTACTTTTTTCCTTTTGTATGCTCCCTAGGATGGATTTACAATGTGGATACTTGCAAGTTTACACATAACATAGTCCCTATTCCCTGCACTCAATGGGTAGCTATCTAGCTAACAAAAAGATGGTCAGGACTCAAGTCAATTGTGTAAGCATCTGCCATTTCAGATGTGTTAGATTATTTAGATATTCCTTTAAGGCTCACAGAAACAACACAAAAGCTGAGGGAAACCTCACATTTCCCAAATAATAACAAACCAGAGAGAGAAGGAACATCTCAGCTGCCACTGCATACTCCATCTTTGGTAACTGTGTCAAGCTTTTAGTGCTGACTGGAGAAATCATGTTCTAGGCTCTACTGACTATATATACTATATATACTGCCTACACTCAGTGTAATTCATGAGTACACATCTAGCTCTCCAAAAGACTCCTACATATAGCCAACTAAATTAGTGTATTTCAATCTCAAGACGAATTCTACCCAGGCTGTGCAATCCTTCATCACCAATTTGTAATACTCCAGTTCACATATTGAAGAAAGAGGAGTCACCCTTGATTGCTTTTTAATGTAATTAATTGCCAAATGTATCTTTTGTTACTATTGGCATCTAGGTATTAGGCACTGCAGTGAAATCTGGTCTGTTGAAAAAAAGGAAATGTAGAAGGCATTAATCTAATTTTTTGTTGTTGTTGTTGTTTGGTTTTTTTGTTTGTTTGTTTCTTGTTTTTGGGTTTTTTGTTTTTTTTTTTTTTGCTGGTGGGACTCTCTGATGCAAACTTCCTCAAAGAGAAGAGTCTATTTTACAATCACACTAAGTAGTCAGTCATTCTTGTGCTTCTGCTTTTTCCCCAGACCTCTGGCCTCTCAACATGGATCGGACGCCAAATGCTCTCCCTGAGCAGCCTTCCCTACTGGGCTGTAACTCTGCTGGCCTGCATTTTGGTGTCCCTGGTAACAGAGTTTGTTAGTAATCCAGCAACCATAACCATCTTTCTGCCTATTTTATGCAGCATGGTGAGTAAAAACAAAGACATTTTCAGTTGTCTGTTTCATGACAGGCTCGTGGGAAAGTTTCAGGACATTGGCACTGACTGCATGACACCCAGCCTCAGTCCCCAAGCTACTGCTATACAAATTTGGTTTTAGGAAAAACAATAAACTGGAGCAGGAAAAAGCATATTTTAGCACCAAGAAATTTATTCAATGCTTCTCAGAAAAAGTGAAAATATAGATTCTGCATGGGGGAATTCAAGGTCTAAGTACAAGAAAAGGTGATGATGCAGCCAACAAAACAGATGAAGTCCACATAAAGCTTGAGACACAATTATCAATGTTATTTAAACTGTGTTGTTCATTAGTTATTAGTCTCCAACTCAGTGCTTGCAGGAAAAAACTGTGAGTGATCTGGTGAGAGTACTATCATTCAACATGGAAAGAGGAGATGTTTGTAAGGGACAGAAAAAAAATCAGGAGTCTGGTGGCAAAATCAGAGCAAAGAGAAAAAACTTTCATTCTGTACTAGAATAACAGTTACAGAAAACTCTTATTTTCTTTTATGCAATGTGAAGCAAACTGCAGGTCATGTTTCCCTATTATAAAATTTTTATGAGATTGTTCCAAAGTACATTATGTGAAGACCTCTGAATTAATCTGGAGACATGGCCAGATGATAATAGGTAATTATGTTTGTACAGCTTATGATTTCAAATTTACCTCTGTTCCCCATGGAAAGAGACTCTCCTAAAGAAAAATGTAGAGCAGCAATCTACTTTTAGTAGACTGAACTGCAATCTTAAGGCAGTCTCTCTTTTTTGACTGTAAAAGTAATCTAGAGATGCTTTCATCTCCAAAACGAAGTAAGTTTTGTGAATACCCTTCCCTTTCCTTCTGACATAAAGCTAGGCCATAGCCTAGTGAAAATATAATATTTCACCAGCACTGAAGGCTGCAGTGAAAGAACAATTCTTTAGGCCCATGTAAAAATATTCCATTATTACTGCCTTCCTGCCTGCTGTGGCTTAGCTTCAGCCAGCAACTGAGCACTACAAAGATGCTCAATGAATTCCTCCTCATCCTGGGAGAGAATTTGAAAATTAAATGTGAGAAAGCTCGTGGATTGACATAAAAACAGTTTAATAGGTGAAGCAAAAGCTCTGCACATAAGCAAAGCATAACAAGGAATTCAGTCACTGCTTCCCATCAGTAGCCAGGTGTTCAGCCATCCCCAGGAGAGCTGGGCTCCATTACATGTAATGGCTACTTGGGAATACAACTACCACCACCCCGAGTGTCCCCTCTTTCCTTCTTTCCCCAGATTTATATGCTGAGCATGACATTATATGGTATGGAATACCCCTTTGGTTAGTTGTGGTCAGCTCTCCTGGCTGTGTTCCTTCCCAGCTTCTTGTGCAGCTGAAGAGTCCTTGACTTGGTGTAAACACAAAACTTGGTTTGCTCAGCAACAAGCAAAATATCAATCTGCCATCAACAGTATTCTCATCCTAAATTCAAACCACTGAAAAGAAAAGTAACTTTCTCACAGCCAAAACCAGGACACCCACATGTGAGTTTGGACCATGAAAATCTAGTTTTCTTAACCACTGCACAGGAAGATTTTACATAATGGCCTCAGCATCTTCATGTCAACATGTTATGAATTCTCCTCTATGAAGAACATAGTGGTAGTCAGTGCTAAGATCACAAAATGATACAGAGAACAACTGGGAGGATAGAGCAAAGTCAGCCTTACAATAGCAATCTTCACCCTCCTCCAGTGTGAAGTGACTGAAAAGAAATCCCTGGGGCATGATCAGCTTCAAATCATTGAAATACCCTACCCTACCCTACAAAGCAAACAGAAAAGACTTCCACAGTTTTAGAAATTAGGGAGATTAAATTCAGACATCTTGTTTTCTTTGTGTGAAGCAGAGAGGAACCTTTCTTCCTAATTATGATGAGCAGTGGCTTTAATCAATTAAGTGAAACACCTCTCTCTCTCTTCCCAGTCAGAAACCCTGCTTATCAACCCTTTATACACCCTGATTCCTGTCACCATGTGTATCTCATTTGCTGTGATGCTGCCAGTGGGTAATCCTCCAAATGCCATTGTCTTCAGTTATGGGCACTGCCAGATAAAAGATATGGTGAGTCTTGCGATTGGTTACATCCTCTGATAGAATCATAGAATAATTTGGGTTGGAAGGGACCTGTAGGACACTCCCAACTAGACCAGGTTGCTCAGAGCCTCGTCAAGACTTACCTTGAGTATCTCCAGGGATGAGGCCTCAAGGACCTCCCTGGGCATCCTGTTCCATTTTTCCGCCACCCTCATGGCAAAGAATTTTTTCTTAACATCCAATCTAAATCTACTTTTCTCTAATTTAAAGCCATTGCCCCTAGTTCTATAACTACAAGAGCCCTTATAATTAGTCCATCTCCAGCCTTCCTCTAGGACCCCTTCAGGTACTGGAAGTTTGCTATTAGGTCTCCCTGGAGCCTTTTTTTCTCCAGACTGAACAACCCCAGCTCCCTCAGCTCATGCAACTTCAACACCTTGTCCCCACATTCAGCAGTCAATAATAATAATTATGATGCTGATGCTCATATAAAGCTACATTGATCTGCACTGCTACTATGTGAACCTGCTGTCAGGTTAAGAACATGCACACGTCTGCAATGGTCTAAAGAAATGTCGTAAAACAGGAGTACACAATCCTTTGCATTGGCCCATTAAGAAAAGCACAGGAGAGAATAAGATCTATCACACAGCTCCCCAGAAAGTCATGTAGTTATCACCCTGAAACATGTGGTAGAAGTCCCCGTTCTGATTATCTGATTGAGAAGCTCAAGTGACAAACTGAGCAGTTCTCCAATGAGCTGCAACAACCTCTGACTATCAATCACTTCTCAGTACTGCCACAACATACACTGTGATACATAATACTCAATATACTTGTTTGGCACTAGAAATCAGTATACATAACATCTCACACTATATATGTCAGTATGCATGGGTACATACATTCACCCTACTGCCATCCTTTTTCCATGTTAACTGTTTTTTATTAAGTTTTCATTGATTATGCTCTGACACATTTTGCTTTTGTAGGTGAAAGCTGGCTTGGGTGTAAACCTGATTGGCCTGGCTGTTGTCATGGTGGCAATCAACACTTGGGGAATTAGACTGTTCCAGCTGAATACCTTTCCAGAATGGGCATCAGTCAGCAACATCACCAGTCGAACATAATTTCCGATGGTCAAAAATACACCCCAAAAAACAACAGTGCGAGACCAAAGTGAGTTGGGACAAAATATTAAACCTACATTGCACATGTGAAAGAAAGGAGAAAACTTGTGTATTCATAGGACAGAGATCCATAGGAAAACCATGAAGAAAATCCACAGGGAGGTTTTCTGTGCAAACTTCTCATTCCTGAAGATCAGTGTGACCTAAAAAGAGAGATTATCTTTGTTCTATTGTCACTTTCCCTACGATAGCATAACTGAAAAAAAGAACACCTCTCCTCCAGATTCTCTGCTTATGGCTGTTCCATGCCCTAGAACAATTATACAGGACATGTAAAACAGGTGATATAGGACTACAATGACAGAAGACAAGTTCAGCCATACCACTGACTCCTACAGTGAATAAGGATGAGTCTTATTCCCAAACCTAGTTCTATAAGCCTGCTTCTTTTAAAGGCAAATTATTATTCTTCTTTTGAGGTCAATGTGCTGGGGAAAAAATTGCACACCTAACCTGTATGGTCTGCACAGAAATACAGCTACCAACTATTACCTACGGTGCTTCAAAGGGATAATATAAGCCACCAGACAGATAGGAGAGAGGTCTCCTTGGAAAGATAATGGTGTTTTTGTTTTTGTTTTTTTTTCCACAGCACTAGTACAAATTTTCCAATAGTGCAGTAGTTGCAATCTCTGCTTTGAAAGGAAAAGCTTCAGAAACAGGTTAAAAAATTTTTTTAATACCTTCTTTCCTTATCATTGTACTGCAGTGGGAACTTTTTCAGCAGGGGAAGCTGTGACCAGCAAAACCTTACCAGGTCAACAGATCCATTGCTCTTCTCTCTCTTTGGTTGCTGTTTAAATAGCTGTGCAATTATGATTCTCCTGACAGAGAAAGTTCAACCTGATCCAAGATGGCACTCAGTGATGCTCCATCAGTAAGAAGGGAGAGGGCTGAAGTGGAGTGGTGCTGGTATGTCTCCTCATTATGTGCTTGAACATCATTGTACACTTGAACATCACACCCACCTGCTCTCCTGCAGCCCAGAGAACAGGGAACTTCACATGTAGGAAACTCTGTCACAGAGTGGACAACCAAACCAAAAGGCCAATCTCTTTATCATCTGCAAAGTGAATGCCCTGATTTTCTGACTTGGATCCCTGTGATACTCAGTAAACTTTCTCATGTATTATGTCCTGCTTTTAATAATTTCTTTAATGTCTACACATTTAAGCTACATATTAGGAAGATCAGATCTCATGTAATCACATTCTTTAAGTATATATACATTAATGGTTTTTTACTTGTCACTTATAGTCTAGAATCTGTAGATGTTAGTGAGTGTTTTTTCTGCACAAATAAAATGTCAATAAAATAAATTATTCACTACTGCATATTCTGGTGCTGTATGAGAATATAAATAGGATATATTTCACCTCGTAACCCACCAAACCCTTAGGGAAGTAGTATTGATACAGCAGGAGGTTTTGATTTACTGCTTCTTTCAAAACAAAAGGATCCCACAGACTTGTGTTGGAAATAAACAGATACGGAAGGAGGTCATCGATTGGCAGGGGGAGACTAAATGAGAAAAATCACAAAAGCATATCTTAGCCCTTGTATCAAAAGCAGGAGGCAGCATCCTTTAGCCAAACTATTGCTAATCATAGTAGTTCCTGTAAATCTGGTTTTGAAAAAATAAAGCTTGTGAATCAATATCTCAGTGCACCCCCATACCCGCAGTATTCATGAGACAAGACTTCAACCACAGTTTTTGAACTGTTCCCACCTCTTCATTTCCTATGTTTGCTCTATCCTGAGACTGCTGCTCTGCTGTACCCCAGCATACAAAACTCATGGATGTCTCTGGGATCCAGATCCTCCACATCACTCCAGAGACCCAGCAAGCAACTGCTGATGGGCACAGGCCCTGATGTGGTGCTCAAAGCAGGGACACCCAGGCCTCCCTTTCAGAATAAGCAGCAGTTCTCCAGCAAACTGAACCCAGCACCAAAGCTGCTGAAGTAGGAGAGAGAAGCTGCACCACCCATTCACCAACACAGGCAACTTTCTCCAGGAAAAAGCACTTCAGTGGGTGAGGGTGTCTACAGCACCAGAGCTGCTGTCACTGTAGGCAAGCAGCAGGACCTCTCTTTGCTCACAGTCCCCAAAGTGACTTTCAGCCTTTCTTCCTTTGTCAAGACATTCTCTTTCTGGTTTGCTCTCTTCCTAAGGCTCTCATCACTCTGAGCCTTTTACTATACACTGATCTTCTATTCCTTTTCACTTCATGCTTTATCCAGCATCATCTTCAAATTGCTTAACTGCTCAGCAACAAATCACCCTTCACCCTCCTAATACTCACTGCTCAGCTCCCAGCAGGCCATGTTATCCCACAACTTTTTCCAGGGATATGAACATGGGGTATTCTCATTTGCAAGACAGATGAGCAGCTGGCATGCCAACCAGATTTAGGGAGGTCTAGGATTACTCACAAATCAAATAAGGTGTTCAGCAATAGCACTAGGTAACTGGAAATGGTTTGGTGCTGTGCTGCACATCTCAAGCAGTTTCTTCAGAAATTACCACGAATATCTGGCATAGTCTCAGAAGATTAGTGAAGAGAAATTTGGAGTGTACTTGGGCAAGGAGTTTTTCAAGAACCTTCTCTGCTGTTTTTGTGCTTCTAGGGCATTTTGCTGTCCATTTGTTGCTGCCACTTGCCACTGTCATGTCCCACCACACACTGGCAGGCAGGTGGTGTGCTGTACTGGCTCTTTTTCCATATCAGATCAGTCAGTCCATGCCCCACAGGCAGATTCTGCCCTTAGACATAAAATTATTATTTCCTTCATTTCACTGAAAAGATAAAAAAATACATGAGAAAGGCATTTGGTGACAGAATTTGAATATCATAAAAGAAAACAGCAGCAGATGAACAACAAGCTTAGGCTTGGGAAGCTGCATGGCTCATAGCATAACAGCAATTGGTGCTGATTGCAGTTTAATTTAATTAAAATACATGGCAAGTGGACAAAGAAGTGGGAAATGTACACTGGTAGTTTTAAGGTCGTTCATCTTCAGATTTTTCTCTACCAATAACCAAAACTGAAATCTTTTCTTCAGAAGGGAAATAAGGCTGATTTCAAATGAAGTGATTTCAAGATGCTTTCAATATTCAGCACATAAATCAAGCCCTAAAAACAAAAGTTCTGCTTTCTGACCAGAATTTAGGATTTCTATCAAAGAGTATAATCACATAAACAAGCAGCAGTATACTATTTTATCTCCGTTTTATATCTCCTTTTACCAGAATTCTACTAAGGCTACATATGTATTCTTTTCACAGTGACATAAAACTTCAACCGAAGTAAACAACCTCACCGAAGTAAACCAAAGTGATTTATACTGGGCAATTCTTCATTCTTAGCTGATAGAGTAATGTTTTACTTCTCAGGAAAAAAAAAGCAGTGCATGATAGCTGTACTTAATACTTGCACAAGGATTGTTCAGCTCTCTCTGGTTTGCAGAGAATTTGAGTAACAGAAATTTAAACAGCTCCCTGTAGTTATTTCTCATACATTGATTAGTATCTTACTACTAACTTACAACTTGTGTTGCATCTTTCAACCCAAAGGTGCAGTTGACAAAGAAGGGGTCTGATCAGTGAGATAAAAGGTTGCAGAATCCCTGTTTTCATACAGAAAACCAACAGTATGTTCCACTCCAGCATCTGGGCTCCAAAGGTAGAAGAGTCAACAATGTAGTTATGATTTGAATCAGTGATTTATAAGAATGGTGTATTTATGTATTTCCAAGATGTATCAAAGTATAAAGCCAAGAATTTTCAAGAAAGTAAATTTTACCATCTGGGATTAATGCATGTTTTGGGTGAAAAAGCAAATAACCTCCACAGCTTTTGTTATCTCAGTACAAATTCAACAAAAATGACCTTGACTTGGGACTTTGTAAAGGTTAGCATATACCATCAAGTGTAACAAATAGAATTAGATGTCTCTTTCACGTCCCTCTAAGGCAAAAATAAAAATACCTGTACAGAAAATTTCTTTATAGCTTTTATCAGCTATATAGGCACTCCAGTGTCATAGAATCACAGAATGGTTTGGGTTGGAAGGGACCTTGAAGATGATCTAGTTTGAACCCCCCTGCCAAAGGCATGGACACCCCCAACTAGACTCATTTTTCCAAGCCCCATCCAACCTGGCCTTGAACACTTCCAGGGAAGGGGCATCCACAACTTCTCTGGGCAACCTGGGCCAGTGTCTCAGCACACTCACACTAAAGAATTTTTTCCTAATATCTAATCTAAATCTACCTTTCAGTTTAAAACTGTTGCCCCTTGTCCTACATACACTTGTAAAGAGTCCCTTCCCAGCTTTCCTGTAGGCCCCCTTCAGTCTACTGAAAAGCTGCTATAAGGTCTCCCTGGAGTCTTCTCTTCCATCATCACTTCCTAATTTTCAAAGTAATTCTGCTTCATATAGAGTGGATCTGGTTTTTTACACATAAATATATCAATTCACAATCATGCTTCTGCAAACATAATCTAGGCTTACAAAATCAACTCCTTATTAATTTTGAAAATTTCAGTTTCTTCCTTTGCAACATTTCAATTTCTCCAGGAATCTAAGGATCATCTGAAATCTGGGCCAACAGTAGTCTAGGCCTTTCAAAGCATATTTCCAGATGCCTGACATGTATAAAAAGTCTCTCCAAGAAAGCACACATAAAAGAGTCAAAACAGCTGCTGGTGCACACAGCTACCAACGCCACAGGAAAAAAGAAAACCACGAAGGAGAACCACAGTAGAAAAATTCTTCCTTTTCAAAGGCAATAAATTTTTTGAATTATAATATAACACCCTTCCGCATCACAACTGAGAAATGTCCTATGCAGTCAGATCACCCCTATATTACTGTACTCATCAGAAAACACTGTGAAGAGTGATACTCTACATTAACAGGAGTCAAGCATTTTTACATTAATTTATAATAAAATTTTTAATTTTATTATAAATAAATAGGTAGATGATAGGTAGATATATAAATAATAGGTCGATGAGCTACCTGATGTGAAAACATAAAGAGTTGACTTCATTAAACTTTTCCCTGTCCTTGTATATCCTCTGCAGCATAACTCATTTTTACAGAAGGTACTGTGATTTAACTGAGTCAAATGGGGTTAGGAAAGCAAATTCTAGGACCTTGAGTTGGCTCTGGTCAGCTTCACCTGGGACTTCCACCCACACCTTCTTCCCTTGGGCCCATGAGTCCCACACAGGCACAGATCTGGAGTTCCAGGCTCCTGTCTGCCTTTGGCCTTGCCACTTGGATGGATGCAGAGCCTGTGCTGTAGCCTTGTCTGCAGTCAGCTCTCTGGACCCTTACTCCTCTTGCTCAACACATTTCCTGGGATGGACCTTGGGCTTGGTTCACCTCCTTGCTGTGCTTGGGGCTGACAAAGTACCCCACCACCAGCCACTGTGCAGGGCTGTGCTCCACTTTTAGAGGACAGTGACTGCTCTGGGATCACCACTGGCTCCTAATTTTGTGGTAAGAAAATTCTCTATAGGTACACCAGCTGCAAAAGGAAATCTAAGGAAATGCTGAGGAACCTGGACAATGTCTTTCTCAGGGGACCCTATTGTCTTTGAAAGGTTATGGTGATCCAGGAAGACTTCTGATAACATCTTCAATGCACAGCAAATATTTTAGAAGTCTGTTAGTAGCTCATAAACTCTTTACCTCTCTTTTGCCTCAAGTTTTCAGCTTCTATGACATGTCTCAAAAGAATAAATATGTAAAAATCAATACAACTTAATTTATTCTAAGAGCTTTTAGCAAAGGAAGAAAGACCACATATTTTAGCTGGCAATTCCAGCTATCCACATAGGCATTTTGAATGTGCAGCAATTCCCAATACCCATGTTAAGTGGGAAAATTGCTCCTAGGTATCTTGAAGATGCATTGATTCCATGTGACCTATGAGGCTACTGCATCCATAGTCCCTCTGAGCCTTCAGAGACAAGATCTGCATCAAGCAGCCATTATCCATGTATAATCTTTACCCTCTGAAATAGAAGGTTAATATTTAGTAACAACTAATACAGCCTCAAACTGAATCAGCTAGGTAAAACACCTTATACAATAGTTGCAAAGTCCACAGGAAGTGTTACAACGTTATAGAAAGTGTTTCAAATAGTTTGAAACACTAAGGAAGTTATTTCTTTAATATTAATAAGCATGTATCGTTTCTATAGCACTACAGCTGTAGCTGGTTCACTTCACAATCTGATAGGAAAAAAAAAATAATCCCAGCATCTACTTGCAACACTCATCTGAATCTTTTGGCTCCAAATTACGCTTTTAGAGTAATGTTGGCCTGTTTGGCAACAAATACAGACATTTTTAATATCTCTTCACATCTCTGTGCAAAGAAAGGGAGGAACATAAAGCATGTCTGAAAAAAATAATCCAATTTTAAACACTAACTTAATTCTATATGACAAGTAAAGAAATATGACTGGGCTAGAGCCAGTAGTTTTCAATACTTTGCTTAAGAACAGAAAAGCAGAAACAGGACTTTAAAAAAAAAAAAAAAAAAAAAAAAAAAGAATCTAGGGGAAACCAAGTTCATTCCATTCACAGTGGTATTAGAACAGCTGCACAGTGCTGTCTCACTCTATGGAAAAGTTTTGTTTTAATGATCAGATTGTACACTACTAATACAGTAATAGCTAAACATAACTGTACTTTTATCAGTGAAGTCCCTTCACCAAGCACATTGTTGCCATCATCTTCAACACATATTGCTACTGTGAGGTTTCTGACAACCATGGGTAGGTGGTCAAAATAATTTCTCTCACTTTGAGTTTGCTGAGTGTTTACCACAGGAAGAGATCAGTGTAGCTACCAAGACTATCTGATCTGAGGTGGCTTTTAAACTTACTAAATATTTATTAGTGAACATTCAAAGTTTTTATGTAAGCTACACATTTCAGAGCAGATGGTGGAAGGAAGGATGGGAAATTATCAATGAACTATTTCTCATGTGTATACATGTATATGTGTATACATATAGATGTATATATATATATCAAAAAAATCTTTAAGGAGAATCTTTAGATGAGAAACACTTTCCTTAATTGCAGGACTGCATTGTGGAAGAACTCTGCCTTCACCAGACTTTTAAAAAGGAAGTAGAATTTTGGCATAATGTAATCTGTAAAAATGTGTCCTTGCTGATTCTGTTAAAATCCTGAGCCTGGAATCCACCCAGATACATCTGAGTAATAGGGTTTGGAGCAGAAGATGAAAACTGCAGTGGGTACATAGGGAGTCATGTACTTAAAAACTTTCAAGCTATGTTTATCTCCGATAGTGCAGTCTACTGGGTCTACAAAGCAAAACAGTACCCAAAGTCTGGGATATTTTCCTTCTGAATGTCTCAAGGCCTGTTTCATGGACTAAACACCCATTAGAGATCAAAGCACATCTTCTAGTTTAGTCTTTTCTGAAAGGAATCCACTCTGCTCTACAGTTTTCTTGTGATGAGAACAAAAACATGGTAAAAGAACGATTCACTTTGAAGCCACACTCCTTATTCTAACTGAAACACTGATGGAGAAGCACTCTATGCATGTTGTAGTGAAAAGCCTGAAGGAGAGGAGGAGGTATCTTTCTTGTGCTTGTTCCTCCTACTTCTCCGAAACAGTTCATCACCAGGCACTGTTACTCAAAGCAAGCAGAATATCTTTCTGGTACCTATCCTCAAAATTAGCATTTCCATAGAGCAGATGAAAGCAGAGAGACCATTTATTGCAATTAGGACATCTAGTAGCAAAGAGAAAATTTGTCCTTCACATTCTGAAAAGGACTGTCAAGGGGACTCTCTGACTTAAGTCACCTTACAAAGTTGATAGGACTCTCCTATTTTACAGGGGAAAACAAGTTAATTAAATGAACTTAATTCAACAACCTATTCAATAACTTACATCTATTCAAATTACTAAAATATTTTCTTCAAAACTGACAACAGAGTTCCTGCAAAACTATGGTTTCCAAATGTAGCCTTAGCTACATTGATGTGCTTTTTCTCACACACCATACTTTTCAGTGGCAGGAATGGGTGCAGTATACCACAGACAGACAGACAATAAAGAACCCAGCAGATAAATTATTCTAATCCAAAGAAAATGTATGGTAGACAACTGAACCAAATGCAAAGGCAAAAGGCAGAAGATCGTGAAGAGAAATTTATGAAATACCAGACATATTTGCTGGAAATACTGAGCTCTAGCCCTTGGTCCACAGCAAGAGGCAGTAAAAAAAAAGGCATACTTGGAATGATTACACACACTGGACCACCAAGTACATAGAGTGTTTTGGATTCCCAGAATAACTGGTGACCTCCACATTTCCCAGTTACCACTTATGGAAGATAACTCTTCTCTCTCCCATCCTCCCTATTGCTACAGAGATATCCTCAAGCAACAAGCAGAAAGGGGAAAAGAAGAGGCAATAATAGAAGCAGCACTGGATTTGATACATAGGTTAAAGCTAATGGCCTTTTGCACTTCTTGAAATCAGACATGTTTGTGACAAGTCTACACTGCTGAAAGTGGTCATTAAATATTATGGAAAAAGCAGGAGCTCCCTCTTTCCCCCCAGGCCCAAAGTTCAACAAATTAACTTTCCCATCTCCAATAATGGAATGAGGATTGTTAGGATGGTGAAGTAACACTGCTCACAACAAATGACAAGATAGGTAACTTCTTGATGCATTTAATTTCTTTTGCGACGTTCTAAGAACTAGGGAATTACAAAGTGTGAGGTATGCATAGTAACAGGACTAAAAGGACTCCAGATGGATCAGGTAAAAATGGGTTACAAAATATTAGGAAAAGCAGTAACGAAAAATACAAACGATCTTATCCAGTCACATATCAGCTGCAAATCCAAACTCTGAAACCCTTGAAAATCAGTCCCAGGGAAAGTTCGAGGCTGTACTTTCAAAAGAAGGACATTCCATTTCTAGGAGACTAAAAGTGGAGGAATCTCCCATGCCAACTCCCTATTTAATCTTCGTTGCCTGAAAGGTAAACTGCATCCTTGATGCATGCACAGAGGTGACCTGGGAAACATCACTCTGTTAAGACTTGTCACTGGGAGGTTTCTTCTTAGCTTCCACATCCTTCTTAAACTCTTCGAGCTTCTTTGCAATATTAGGAATCTTTGAAGATAAAAGCAAAAAACAAATAAGTATCACACAAATTACTAAAAACTCCTGAGATGTATAAGCCACATCAGGAAAGACAATACCATAAATACAACAAGAACAACTGTGAAATTTAAACTTGTTTATAAGATACTAGATTCCAAGATCTGTTACCTTATACAAAGCAACATCAAGCAAATCACAAATGAAAGCACCTCACACTAGGCTACAGCAAATGTTTTAGAGATTGTTAAACTAAAAGTCAACTAGTAGAAATGGGAACACGGGGAAGAAAAAAGATCACCTCTGGTAAAACCAGTCTGGCTTCCTTACTAAGAGAGGAAAAACTGCCAACAATAAGCCAGTTTAAGAAATGATGCACAGGCTTCAATAATGACTTTCAGAGAGGAAATTAGATTGCACTATACTGGTCACAAACCAAGAGAAGAGAGATGTTCAAGAGCAGCAAATATGTTCTCAAAAAAATCTATGAATACGTTTCCTGGTCCATTTTGTGGGGAAAAAAATTCCCCACTGGGGAATTTACTGGGGAATTAACTACTGCATTGTTAACTGGCAACATTTTGCAGTTTCACACTTGAATGAAAATTCAATTTACTGCTTGTGAACTTCAAAACGTCATCTTCCTCTTAAAACTAAATACATTTTAATAAAGCAACCCAATGGTAAATTTTGACAACTTACAAATCAGTAAGAAAAAAGGGATAACTTCGAGGGGCAAGGAACAGATTATGTCATTACTCTAGCTAAAACAGAGACTTGACAACACAGGATTTGACAAGACAAGTCACAAAAAATGGAAATAAAATCACAGTTTGCACTATAAAAAAAAAAAAAAAAAAAAGGACTTTTACTTCATACATAACCTGCCAACAGACCAGAAGCAAAATTAATTAAAACAGATTTCAGTTCTCTCATTGGATAGCTTGAGACTAGTAGTACAAGTAATATAATAAGTTTTTCTCTTATATTCCCTTTCAAACTTAAGCTCTGTTTGAGCAAATGAAACTAAAATCCCGACTGTAACACGCCTGACATTTAAGATAAATGAAGAGAACTCCACTCCAGTCAGCAGAATCTTCTATGTGCTTATAAGTAAGCACATGTGTGTACAGCTGCAGAATTAAGACCTCATTATGATAAGTTTATCTTAGATGTCAGTTAAAACAAATGAACCTTGATACTAGCAATAATATCACCTTGCTACCGTTCACACTGCAAGTCAGTGTCACGTTCATTCCCAGGGAATCATTTCCTGCAAATCAAAAGCAAATGTCCCCCTCTTGTGGTAAAGCTTATAGTAGCATACACTCTAAATCCTACAATAATTAGTGCCAGAAAAGCAACACACTATGTTTACAATACATATTGATACACATGTTCTTATGGCTACATTTTCACAATACTATAAAACATATATTGGTAAGAACAAACAGCTTTTTATTAGTGTTCTAATTGGAGTGACTGGACAGGAAACATCACAAAAGTTCGTCTATGAGCAAAAAAATAAGAATTCTTCAAACAAGATTACTTCAGTATTGGAGATGAAAGGAAAGCAAAACATAAATGTCATAGATTTGAGCTTCAACAGCTTGTTTTCAGAACAAGGCTAATACAGATTGCATAATAAAGGAAAAATTATTTGTTGTTGATTTCATCAACTCCACTACCCTGTAAATAGCTAAGTGGCACTGCTCTTACAAGGGTTTCTGCTGATTCTGAAGAAATTAAAAACTCTGCTTGGAAGACTCTGCTCTAAATCTTCTTCTTCAACTCCAACTCTCACTGTGAGAAAAGAAGGAAAAAAAAGAATGCAGGTCGATATACTGTTTGAAGTATGAGCAGGTGCTGATTTTTCCCCAAAAAAACCTAGCAAAGCTTATTCTGATTAATGTAACAGCAGATGCTCTGTAGGATTTTAAAGTAATAAACAGGTATACTGAGTGGAAAACATTTTAAGTAGACAGACTATCAAGAGTCAAGAAAACATTATTTTAGTGCTAGTACAATGCATGAGAAGGTTCTAAACCTTTCTGTTTCTCCTGTCTTAATCTATGTAGATGCTTATTCACCATACATATCCTGTAGGGCCGCAAAAGCAATTAAGGCTTTAAGTATTATTCCATCATTGAGATGTCAAAGGGGCAGGTGATTTGGTTCCATTTACATTCCAGTTCCTTTGTAACTGAAGTCAGTATGATCTGCAGTCTGTTTAAGTAAAATAAACCATCAAAATAAAGATTGATTCAGTTCTGAATGACAGAAAACCTTATACTTTCAGTTCAAAATACGTTTTAAGTCCGAGAATAGAAGGATACTCACATCATAGTTCTGAGCCAGATACATCCCAACCACATTGCCAAGAGTAAAACCAAGCTAAAAAGGAAGACAGGGAGAAAAGAACATTTAACATCCTTTCATCAAAAACATATTGGTTAAAATAATTAAAAAATAAAAATAAAAATCTTGCAAGTCATGTGAAGACTAAAGAGTTTCAATTCTGCTCCAACTTAATTTCTCACCCTTCCTCCAGAGGTGCAGTTTTACCCATGCTATTCATCAGGAAAATCTTATTGTCATTTCCTAAATACATCACAGTTGTGGTTTAAGTATGCAGTCAGGATCAGATTATGATAATCTTTGTAAAATTCTTTACACTCATAAAGGCAGCCCCAAAAAAAAGCTGAGGAAAATCCTCAAGCATACCAACATTATTAGAGTGAAAGAAATTCCTCTCTTCAAAGACAGGTGATGAGATTTTTATTGAGCAGCTCCTTAAGATTCTGGGTTTTATTTGTATCATTGCCCTTCACAGTGAGTACATTTTATACTATGAAAGCTCATTGGACTATTTTAGAAGGGGACACTATTAATATTGTGCCTTCATTCATTGCCAGTATACCACTCACTCTATATGACAGCTGCGGACAGTTCTATGTAAATAAAATGGTTTTGGCTATGGTCACTGCTGTGAAAATAAGAATAGCTTAAGAAAAATAAAACCACTGCCCACAGTAACAACTTTGTCATCACATACTGACTAGAAATCTGTTCCATTCCCAAAGGAGGATGTAGTGCAGCTTGTATTTCCATAAGCATTGCTGGTGAAAAGCTAGCTAGCAGCAGAAAACTAAAAGTGGTTGATAACTGTCAAATGAACCTTGACTGCATGATCACTTTAGTATGCTCTTAAATAAATTTTTGGTCTTATTCTTTGTTTACTATTAGTTTTTAAGGAGCTTAACTTTAAAAATGTAGGAAAAAGTCAGGGATTTTTTTGTGTGTACTTCAGTGGTTATTATTTGCTCTTGTGTTTTAATTATCATTTAAAGAAGTTCTCTGAGAGATATTAACATTGTACTGATGTAAACCAAACTTGTGATTCCTCTTAATGCAGACCATCAGTCTAGCAGAGAAATTCCTGTATATTTAACACTGAGAACTCCCTTGAAAACACAACCCTAGTCCTTGTTTATGAGCACTTTTCTAGGCTTTCACCTTTTACCATTTCCAAAGATGGACCAAATATCATATTCTGCTGTGTGACTTATCCTGTAAACACAGCACTGACATCAGTACTCCCTTCAAGTGTACTCCTTTACTAAAAGTCTTGCACTGCATCCAAGAGCCATCTATCCAGTTACTTTTATAGTTAACAATTCAAGCAGAGAGAAACATTTCACTGTTTAGACTTCAATAACATGGGTATCAAAAAATGCAGCTAATCAAAATGTGCATGTTAACTAAGGACAACAAGGCTGATGAGAACTCAGGGTCTTCCAATTTCTACCCAGCATTTCAAGGTGCACTTTAAACAAATGTTTATTTTATGCTTGACTCTGGATGGCAAAAATACCTGGTTTGCAAGATTACCCCTTTATCTCCCAGTTACAGCCCTAACAAGGGAGAGCAAGAGTCAAACAACCAATCTACACCCAAAGAAGGAAGAAACTCAGAGTCAGTGTATTTTTTTTCTAACCTCTAGTCCCTAATCAAGAAGTCATAATTTGTAAAAGGGTTTCATCTGGCAACTGCACCAGAAAAAAATTTTAGCAGCAAGCAGGAAGACTTGATAAACACAGAAACTTTGAGAGGGGCTAAGTGTATTTACTCTTACTGAGCATTTTCAGTGGAGTGGAGACTGAAGAGAGAGCTACAGGAATTACTTTTATTACATTTTATTGTGAACTTGAGAGAAGAAATAGGTCTTATTTATTCTTAAAAAAAAACCCAAAACAAAACAAAACCAAAACACGAGCACCTCCCAATTTAAAACTGGCCATCTCTTCTTGCTCCAAGTATGAAACTTATAAGCCAGCTGAATCATATTTTGCCCAAGAAAATATGAAAGGTCACCTTGGGACATATCTCAACACAATTAGAACTCTACAGTATCCCTCACATCACTAGAATGAAAAAGAAGGGATTGTTTCCATCCTTTGCTATAGCATAAACCAGCATCTTTTCTAGTCAGGTATTTCCAAACCTGGTAGTATTAAAAATACCAGCATCGATTAAGTATTTCATAAGATTAGGCAGGCATCCAACTTCAGACACCCAGAAGAGTTTAGGGAAACAAACAGAAAGAAGCATTAAAGTAAGAGTTAAGCATTTATTCTATTAATTCTGCTGTTGTGAAGGGGTTGTAATGAACGATGGTGATAAACCACGACCCCTCGCCTTTACGTCTCCTCATAAAAATCCCCATCTCCAGCGGTAAATGTTTAAAGGGAAGCAAACCGGCCCAAAACTTAAAACACACAAAAGGAGGGAGGTACCGTATGCTATTACAAAGACATTCGAGCATCAGGAGGGCATCAAAAACCGAACAATCTCCACTGCAAATTAAGGGTGTGACTTAGGAGAAAAAAAAATTAAAAAACTAAAAAAACAAACAAGGCAGAATTCCATATTTGGAGTGGTTTTAAGGCAGTGCTATTGCGGGGAGCAGGGGTAAGGGCCGAGGAGCGGGGCGAGGCGACTCGAGGGGTCACAGGGCGGGTCTGAAGGAACCGGGGAAGGGAAAACGCCCGAAGCCGCACCCACGGGGATGCGGAGAGCCAAAACTGAGCGCAGTCGCCCCGTTTGAGCAACCCCACGGCCACGGGGGGGAGAGAATCACGGTCCGGGGCAGGGGCGCTGGTAGAGAGACCGCTGTGCTGAGGGGAGAGGCCGCCGGCGGCCCCTCGGGCCTCTCAGTGTGCGGGCGGGGACCGCTCACAGAAAATTTCCTCCCTCCCCTCGCCAAGGAGCTGCCACCGCCGCCCGCCCGCCCGCCTCGCTCCGCCCTGCCGCGAAATGGCGGCGGCGCCGTCGCCACCGTCCCGGGGAGCCTTACCAAGAACTGCAGCATGGCGGCCGCCTGCCTGCTTCCCTGGTTGCCTGCTGGGGAAGTCAGGCGGGAGGTGACGGCTCCTCTTCCGGCTGCCAACCGGCCCGCCCTTACCGCCGCGGGGAGGGGTGCATCCAGCACCGCCCGCCCGGCCCCAGGTCTGGGAGGAAGCCGGGGGTCGATGCTTGGAGGAGGAACTCCGGCGTCTCTCCCCTCTGATTTTAGGGATGAGGAAGAGCGCAAAGAGGGCTGCGGTCCATTTTTTAAAGCCTCCCTGCCGCTGCACAGGGGGAGGTCTGGTTGCCGTCCTGGGAGCGGGGCAGCACCGCGGGATCAGGGCATTTAAATGAGAGTCGATTTAATCTTAAATGAGAGTTTTTTACAGAACGAGTGATTTCAAGCCGGGTCTTAAAGGAAGGATCAGGTAAACCAAACACTTAGATGCGGACGAAATTCTGTATGGTTTGGTGTCCTTTGCCTCAGTGCCTCAATCTCCGCCTCTCGTGGCAGACAAGGCTGAAAGAAACTTTTCCTTCTTTTTCCCCTCCCTTACTTAACACTCACTAGACCACATCTTGGGTACCCAGGGATGAGTTTGGGGCCCCAGCGTAAGAAGGGCTTAGACAAACTGGAGGAGGCTTAGGAGAGAGCCCTGGAAGCTGGTAAGGGCAGGAGACCTCCCAGTGAAGGGAGGCTGAAGGAGCAGCCATGGCTCAGCCATAGAGCCATGTCATATTGAGCTCAGTCCACCACGAGAGGCACCAGGGACAAGATGGCATCCTGGCCTGTATCAGGAACAGCGTGGCCAGCAGGTCCAAGGAAGTGATTCTGCCCCTGTACTCAGCCCTGGTGAGGCCACAGCTCGAGTCCTGTGTCCAGTTCTGGGCCCCTCAGTTCAGGAAGGAGATTGAGGTCCTGGAGCAGGTCCAAAGGAGGGCAACCAGGCTGGTGAAGGGACTCCAGCACAAGTCCTGTGAGGAGAGGCTGAGGGAGCTGGGGGTGTTCAGCCTGGAGAAGAGGAGGCTCAGGGGAGACCTCATCGCTCTCTACAACTCCCTGAAAGGAGGCTGGAGCCAGGGGGGAGTCGGTCTCTTCCCAGGCGACTTTCAGCAAGACAAGAGGGCATGGACTTAAGTTGTGCCAGGGGAAGTTTAGGTTGGATATTAGAAAGAATTTCTTTACAGAGAGGGTGATCAGACATTGGAATGGGCTGCCCAGGGAAGTAGTGGATTCTCCGTCCCTGAAGATATTTAAAAAGAGACTGGATGTGGCACTCAGTGCCATGGGCTGGGAACTGCAGCAGTAGTGGATCAAGGGTTGGACTTGATGATCTCTGAGGTCCCTTCCAACCCAGCCAATTCTATGATTCTATGAAATCAGAGGATGCCTGTGTGTAGGGACAGACCCTTTTGCCACTTGCCAGAGACAGGCAGGCCCAGAGACTCTGCTGTCTTCACCTGTGGAGGTTTCCAAGACCCAGCAGGATTAAACCCTGAGCAACCCCCTCTGAGCTCAGAGCTGGTCCTGCCCTGAGCAGGAGGTTGCACTACAGACTTCCCGAGGGTTCCTCCCACCTGAATCACACTATTATCCCACAAGAGCTTTCAAAAAAACCTGTGTTCTCTTTTTTTCCCTCTTTTGTCTATTTTTTTTTCCTACTTGCATGATTAGAAAATGAAGAATAATTGTCCATGTGGAACACTAGGTTACTGGCTTTAGTTTCTTGTAATGGCTACATTTAATTAATTGAGATTTAAGCAGAAAATATCAGTTAGGGAGATTTCTCCTCCTGAAAATCATTAAGAGATTGGAAACTATTGCAATACATTACAAATCTCTTTCATGTGCTGTTTTAGATTAAAAAAAAAAAATCTAAAAGAAAAAAAAAAGCCAAAAAACCCAACAACACTAATAATAATAACAAAAAACAAAATTAAAGCAAAAAAACCCAAACCACAAAAGTAAAAAAAAACAAAAACAAAACAAAAAAACAACAAAAAAACAAACAACAAAACAAACCAAAACAACTTCAAACCAAAATCCCTCCATCTGGGTGTTGTGGAACTATTGGGCGTCTCTGTCCTTAAACCAAGATAACTAAGTAAGCCTCCATTCCCAGAAAGCTCAAATGCTCCATGTAGTAGACAACACGTAGCTTTCTTCTTTTCTGGGGCAGGTTACCTTAGTGAAGTAAAGAAGTATCTTCTACCCCATTTAGGAAAAGAAGCACAGAAAGATACTAAGCAACTTTTGTGTTTTTTTTTTTCCTCCTGTCCTGGTGATACTGTAGTGAGGAGCTAGACTTGAGACAACTTTCTTTTGAATTTCAGGTTGTCCCAAAGCCTTCTGTTTTGCTTCTTTCTGTGGGCCAGAGCTGACTTCTGGAAATCTCACACAGAATTTTGGAGGGATGTAGCACAAGAACGAGGCTTGTGACTCCTTGCTTTCTGAATTAGTCCTCTCTGGAGTCTTGGAAATGAGCTTTGGTTTTGAAACAGGAACAAATTACCTGATAAATAAATTTTCCTAATGCTAAGGCCTTCTACACATGTGGAGGATCAGAGCATTAAGATAGTATTGCAGGCTACAGCCTGAGAACATGTCAGAAATCAGGAAGAAACAAGGCTTTTAGTAATAATAATGCCTTCACAGAATCATCATAGGGAAATAAAGCTTTTCCTATTTCCTGCATATTAAAAATGTTTTATGGTTAGACTAATGACTACAACATTTGTTAGACAGTCTTGGCTCAACAGCACTGTACAGATTTGTTTTCCTATATGCAGTGAATTTTATCTGTGACATTCAGTGGGCAGCCAAAATTCATTTTTTCCTTTAAAGTAAATCCATTCCATTTACATCAGTCAATGCTGAATCATTTTGAGTTAGAGACTTCAGAGAATAGGTCTGATGGATGACATGTTATTAGAAGGAAGAGCTCAGTCTGACAGCTATAATTGCAATTGCTGAACTTTTATAATTGGGGGAAAAAATAATAATTAAAAATTAATAACAATTTTTAAAAGGAAAATAACAAGTTTTTTTTTTTCTTTTCTTTTTTTTTTGAGCTACCCCAAATATGACTTCACCTCAGACCACAGGGAGTTTTATAATCAAGCAGCACTTACTTCAACCTGGACATTGACTGTAACTTGGTTGGAATGCATGTACTGATCTTGAGGAAGAGAAGGAATCAGGAAGAGGCACACAAGACTGTCTCCAACACCACTGATATTCTTCTGGGCAATATTCAGGGGGTGTAAGGAGTCCATTGTGCTACATGGCACTGGTTTTGTATTGCCTGCTTGGGCATGGCTGTTATATGACCTGCTTTTCATTTGCTTTGGTTTTTTCATTCCCTTCTTGTCTTGACAGAGTAGAGTACAAGTTACAATCATTCTCAGACCCAGGGCTCAGGATGTCTTGTTTTAGGTACTTGTATTATGTTTGTTGTCTTCTTTTAGGTACTTTTTGTAGCTTCATCTCTTGTATCTACCAACTGTTGCCATAGAGGTTGGTGGAGCATGTGGAGAATAGGGCAAGGAGCAGAAACCCAAGTGAGGCTATTTTGAACTTGTGTGACACCAAGCTGCTGCACTAACTGATTTACAGCATTGCTTTAGCTTCTTCCACTTTGCCATCACACATGCACATTTTGGGAAATTGAGTCATTTTGTGGGAAAAAAACAACAGGTCTGAATTAAGGAGTGGATTATCTGCAGTATAAAGAATGTGGAAATCATGGAGCACTAGTAAGATCCCAAGAGCTAGTGCTTGCATTTCATAAAAAAATTGCTGCTAAACTGAATATCAAGTACAGTGAGTTCTTCAGTCACCTGCAGATGAGACATACAGATAGTCTTATAATTTTGAACAATAATCTTGTGCAGGCAAATTTTAAAGGCCACAATAATACCCATACATATAATGAGGAATGTCTCTGGAAATATTATCCCTTGTAACCAAGCATCTTGAAGAGTACTCTACTTAAAATGAATAAGGTTGGAAAATTCATCTTTCTAACTGTTATAGGGACAAAAAGAAAGGTATACGTTTTAATACATTTGCTGCTGGAGAAGATTTTCACCATGTTGCCTACTTTCCTCAGGTGATCTACAAGTACAGTCAAGCCCATAAGGTATGCAGAAATCTTGTTTGTCAGGAAGTACCTGCTATTGTACATAATTCTGAATTGCTAAATCATATTTGAAAATGTATTCACATTGATTTCATCTTCAACATGCGTGTTCAGGTCAGTATACATGCTATGAAACATATGAATCCCATTCTTAAAGGCTAATTTATCCTGTATTTAATTTATCCTGTTTTTCACAATAAATTTGAGGTTGTATACCAGGACAAGGCAGTTCTGTATGTTAGGTCCAGTAGAAAAGGAGTGTGTTATGCCATTACATCTTGAGAAATGCTAACAGAGAAGAGCTTACACTCTTATACCAATGTAAATCTATAGGCCCAGACAGAATCCACCCAAGGATGTTAAGAAAAAGTGCCTGGCATTGTTGCAAGGGCACTGTCTGTAATATTTGAAAATTCATGGAGATCAGGGGTTGTCTATGATGACTGTAAGAAGGCAAATGTCATACCCGTCTATGAGAAGGGCCCAAAAGAGAGCCCAGGATACTACAGGCCCATTAGTCTTACTTCAGTCCTTGGGAAATTAGTGGAATGAGTACTCATAGAAACTATTAAAAAGCAATTGAAATGTGTCTGGAGAAATCCAGGAAAGATTTACCATAGGAAAATCATGCCTAACAAACATGACCACCTTCTACTTCAAAATGACATTTTCTGTTGACATGGGGGGGGGGCTGTGGGTATTGTTGACTTGGACTTCAGCAACTCATTTGCCACTGTTTCCCACAGCTTTCTCCCTGAAAAACTGGCAGGATACACTGGTTTGGGAGATGAGTAGGAAACTGGCTTACAGGTTGCATTCAGAGGGTGGTGAGGGCTTTAGCTGGAAAGACTGGGACAGTTAGATCTTTTTTGCCTGGAGAAAAAAGGGTTCAGGAGTGTGGGGTTTTCCCATAGAAGCAGACCTGTACTGAACAAGCCATGTTCAGGAATGCGTTAATGAACTTAACCTTGGTGTGAGAAGAACACTGGAGCTACCTTTCTAGCAAAACAAGATAGCAGAGTAACAGCAAAAGAAAACATTTTCAAGCCAGGACAGCCCTCGGCATGGGCATGGACAATAACTTTTAACCAATTAGCTTCTAAGTTAGGAGCAAGTTTGGAGAGTGTTAACCAATCACTTAATGCCATGCATGTAACACAGATAAGAGAAAAGTTTATATTCTGCATTAGTGAACTCAATAAATGAGATTTTGCTTGTTGATCATATTGGTTCTGTGTTTGGCAATCTCTCCATGCATTCTCACAACACAGGAGGTACCTCCTCACCATGTTCCAGCACTTAACTGGTAGCTATGAACAGGACAGAAGTTCTCTCTTTACATGGTGCCACATGGAGAAGAAGAGTACAATGAGTACAAGTGGCACTGGAACAGGTTTCATCTCAACATAAGAAAGAACTTTTTTTACAGTGAGAACAGTCACTGGAACAGCCTCTCTAGGGATATGGTAGGGTCTCCATCACCAGAGGATTTTAAGATGCAATTGGGCAGGACAGTAGATAGTCTCACCTAGGCTCCCTTTCCCACAAAAGGTTGAACCAGTTATCTTTTATGATCCCTTCCAAGCTGGACTGTTCTCTGATTCTATGGTACCAGAAGTGACATGTCTCAGACTGTGTAGGTCCTTTCACCACAAACATTTGGCCCAGTGAGCTGTCAACTGAGGATCTTCTCATTCTTCCTTCTAAAGTGGTTTTATTTTTGTTTTAGGTTTTTTTGCTTTGTTTTGGGGTGTTTTGTTTTGGTTTTTTTTTTTTTTTTTTTTTTTTTTTTTTGTTTTGTTGTTTTTTTTTTTTTTGTCAGTTAGTAAATATGTCGTTTTCTGACCTGAAAGTAGCAGCAATAAAAGATTTGGTGTGAATACTTGTGATAATCTTGTTGTAAATGTTTGAGAGTTAATTAGAACAAAGCAGTAGCACTAATAGTTTAGTCATGGTGAGAATGTAAGTGAAGTGGGATTAGTAGGGAGGAATAGTATTTTAGCTGTCTAACTGATACCAGGAGGGAATAGTGCAAGATGTTTGCCATAGTAGCCCCTCCTTACAGGATATAAACATAAATTAAAAAAACCCAAACTCTTGTTCTTGTAGTTACTATACAAATTTAAATCTAAGATCTAAATTTGTGTCCTTTTAATAACACTCTTTACTTAATGTATTGATGAAAAACAGAGTGAAAATGATTTCTTTAAGCTAGAAATTCTGTAAAATGAACACCAGATGGAGCTAGAAGACTGCAAATTAAAATTTCTGTTTACATTTTATTAAGCTTAATACTTAAAATTTTAGTTCAGTTCTACCCATTATTTTATATTATTTTTATATCTTTTATATAATCTGTGGTGTGGTTGAATAGTTTCTGAGGAGTTGCACTTATCCAGGACATTTTTTATCTTGCCATTGAGACAAGCACCATTTTAGTATACAATAGATACATAATGTACTATACAGATAATCTGTATAGAACAATACGAAAAATTGAATCAGAATTGCAGGGCAATCAGCTTATTAAAAATTTATCAGAACTTATTATTTCTAAGTATGCCAGTTATAATTGCTTGCTTGAAAAAAAATAAGTAGCCTTTAAGTTGAACCTCCTCAAATCTTTTCCAGTGGAGTGGAGTTTATTGTGAATTTAATGTAAGCTTGTTGAAAACACTTTTTTGAAAATAACTTCTACTTTGTCCTTTCTCCTCTTAGATGCTATATCCCAAAGAGTCTCTGGAGTTCTTTGATGAGTAACATAGTCAATTTTTTACAGAAAAACAGAAGGCATAAATGGCTTACTATGTGGGACTAAAGTTGTTTAAGGCCAATTTTTCAAATGTAGATACTGACTAGAATAAAAAGTTTTTGCGTGGTCATTTATATCGACCCTTTTAAAGTCTAATTTTTACAGAGACCACTATGAGATTCAAAGATAATTCCTGACACCACAAAATACGATCAGTTGATGTAGTTCAATACAGAAAAAGAATAAAAAAAGCCCCAGGTGTCAAACTGTTTAGGGGTTTTTTTGCTTCTTTGTTTAAAAAAAAATTATTATAATGTATGTAAGGACAAGTGAGCACCAGGAGAAATAGAAGTGATAACATACAGAAGGTCTCTGAGCAACAGAGCTGAAGGGGTGAGTGTGACTCTCAAGTTGTAGAGGGGTTTGTGACAGTCCTGAGTTGACACAATGCAGAAGCCTGGCCAAGATTAATTGAAGATTGTTTCCAAATTTTCCTATATTCTCGTGGCATGGTCTAATGTTGGATGTCCTAATTCAGTCAATAAGCCTGAAAATCTCAGATTTGCTTCTCTTTAGAGTAACCCCACAAATTTCTTGGCACAAAGGAAGAGACTTGAGAAAAATCTGGAAAACCCGAAATAGGTGTTGATTTCTTTTTTATGTAGTAATATATTATGAGGTAATAATAATGAGAATCTCCTAAAACAAACCAACCATGTTAATTTCATGAAAAAGAAAAAAAAGATAATTCAACCTATTTTTTTCTTGAATTTTTTTCTTATTTTTTTCTTGCATTTCCTGATTAATTCAGCCACTAATTCTCCCCTAACATTGCAACTTAATTCTGCATTTCCACGAAGAGATGTCTACAAGCTCTATGAATTAATCATATACCTGTGAATTACATTAGTCAGTGATTTACATACCTTACAGATGATTCTAATTTACCTGTTTAATATCTGACTACATACCTCAGTGGTTCTGGTTTCCACCATGTAAATGGCTCTACTTTATCCTTTGCTCTCCATTCCTTCAATACATATATATGTATGGGCAACATATTTTCATTTAGACTCACTAAGCTTTTGACTATTTCACTGTGAGGTCAGTCAGGTGGTGAAGCAACTTGGCCAGAAAGGCCATCTTCATCCTTAGGTGTTTTCAAGACTCAACAAATAAAGCTGACCAACTTGGCTTAAGGTCAGAGCTGCTGCTTGGCCCAGAGACCTACTGAGGTCACTTTCCACTTGAATTATCTTAACCTATGATTTTACTATGTGTTATGTTTGTATCTAGATATTTACTCCTTCTTCCTTTTAGTGGAAGAAACATATTTTTCAGTCTTACCAAGCTCTGCATCCAAAAATAATGAAACAACCATCTTCTCTGCCAGGCAAAGTAGAAACCAGTCCAGTAAAAGTTCCTGTGTATAAAGAAAGAAAAAACCTCAAACCCAAAGTCTGACAGTTTTATATTTAGTCATGGTAACTAGTGGAATGCACACATTCCGGGTATGTGGAATGCAAATGAGTCATGGTTTTAAGATTTTACCCTGAAGCTACAAGATCTAGAAATATTCTCTAAACAGCTCTTCCCCATCCAACTGAAATGTTCTCATGAACCAAAATAAGGAATTGAAGAACACTGAAGGCTGAATTAAACAAGAAATTATGGAGCACTGATACCTTCCAGCTCTAGCTGCTGGGCTATGGCCTGAAAAGGTCAGTTCTATGAGAAGGACCTTAGTTCTCCTGTGGTTCACAAAGAGGCATAATTCCATAAACAGATAATAGATGTGTAATGAATTCCTCTCTGTGCCAAACCTGCAGAAAGCATGAGTGCCAGTCATGGAGATTTATTTAGTTGGCAGTTTCAAGCTGTAGCTGTTCGTGCAGCTGTAGGAGCTCCTGGTTCAGCTCACATTCAGATTTAGAGACAATTGTCACAATCACATCAGATGTGAGACATTGGGAAAATAGTCTCATCACTCATAGGATGACAGCAATCACTAGTGCACCAATTTTCTGAAATAGCTTTTCAGCAAGGATTAGAGCTTTTTAAGAATTCAGGTCTATCAAATGTGCATGAAAATGAACAAAGAAAAAATTGTTATTTATAGCCAAGCTTGCTTGCTGCTGTTAGGACCTTGAGGGCACTGGCAGGCTCTGCACCCTCTACGGCCAACCCTGAGGTTGAGAGAGAGCTGGAGGAAACTGTACCTTGGGTTTTAGGCTTCATGGGCTCTCCAGTCCTTGGTTCTGTCCGAAGCAATGCTGCAGCTGTCCTGGCCACTGTCAAAGCCTGGGTGCCTGGTCAGCCACATCTCTGCCTCTCTAGATCCTGCTGGACCATCACCCTCGGTGCCCAGCGTCCTCCCCACTCCTGGGCAGCCCATCCTGCTGCTCCTGTAGCATTGCTCTGTTGTCACTAGCCAGAGTGCCATCAATTATTCCTATGAGAGACAGAAAATAAAGGAACTTGGCTGAGCAATTTTTTTTTTGGAAGAAAAGTCAGTGCCTTCAGAACAGCCATAGAAAGACGGCATATGTAATATAATTAAAAGAATATAATTAGAATGTGTTTGACAGAGCACCCAATGACCTAAGATTTCAGTAGAGCTACATCTCCTGGTCTGGAATGGGGAGAGTGCTTATGGCATAGGATGGGTGTTGCTCTCTCCAGAGAATACTCCCCAGCAGGATGTTCTTTGCCACATCTGGTTCTCTGGCAGAAAAGCAAGCTCAAAAAAACCCACTTTGGAAGTGAACTCAAGAACTCACTATTCTCTTTAGTGCAGAAAACCTGTATGTTTTTTAATGTGATAGTTTACTATGATATAATTTGTCATAAATCTGTACTGGGACTGGAGAAGGCAGTCCTTGTCCTCTCCCCATGAGACATCTGAAAAACAGAAACAGATACTACTTTAAAAACAACAACAACAACCTCTTACCTGCATAGATTAGTTCTTCAGATGACTAAAAAGCTCCAGCAAGCATTTACCATCCTTTTAGTGTTAACATGGGTTATTTAATATCACCGTAGGTTCTGGAGCTCTTTTAAATGCTTTCTGCTGCTAAAGTGTTACTGGCTACTAAAACAATAAAACCTCAAAGTGATATTATCTGGCAGCTGAAAATAAGTAAATCTTTCACATGTGTTCAAGAGTCATCCAGAGAGTCTGGAATTAAGACAAAGATACTGGATATAATAAAACCCATGTAAATGAAACATCATACTGGAATCCCAGAGCTACGATCAGTAGATGGTGCTCTTTTCCCAAGTAAGAATTTAATAAATATTTTCAAATTATAAAAAATATTATCAACTTACTTTAATGTTTTACCTGCACAGTTAGATAATGTTAATCAGAAATTAAGTTTTAACACTTTTTTCCTTCCAAAAGTCACTGCAGATTTTCACTACATTTCAAAAGAGACAGAGAAACTGGTTTAACTGACTTACTTCATTAAACTTAGTGGAATAATCAAATCATGGCATTGCACTTTACCAGGCAGCTCTTCAAAAACTATGAGGTTATCTTTTCAGTTTTTAATTAGCTCTCTTCTTTCTAGCATAAGTTTGTTTGTTCTGTTTTTTATGGTAAAAATAAAAAACCCAAAACAAACAAACAAACAACCCCAAAAAACAAAGAAACAAACAAAAAAAAAAAACCCAACCCAAACCAACCAACCAAAACAACCAAACAAACAAAACCAGCAAAAAAAAGTGCAGCAAAACCCCAAACCAGAACCAAGTCCCAAACAAAAACCACTGCTGTCTGGTGTTATTTTCTTTGACAGCATTTCTTCAGTCTTAATAAAACAATCTCAGTGAATGAAGAGATCAACTGTAGGGTCTGAATATTTTACCACCTGTTCTCTTTGCAGAAGGAATGCCAAAAAGAAGCAATTTTTTTTACAAATGCTCTCAAAGTCAATCAAAAACTCCTCTTGGAAGTCATGCCTTTATGGAACTGTGGCTCTAATCAATTAATCTCTGATGCAAGAAAATTAACAGTGGTGCTTTCTGCCAAGCCCTGTTTGTATTTTCAATATAATTTTATTCTTCAATGGATATAAAAAAACTTTAAACTTCACACAGAATTAAGAAACCTCACTTACTTGATCACAGTTATTTGATACACATTTTTTCTCTGTCTGTCTTTGATGACTGTCATACTTAGTGGCAGACAATCAGAGTTCAAATGCTTCCAGTTACTAAGTTACCAAGCAATTTTGTGCTGGCACTTCCCAGGTTTCCCTCACTGAACATGCCAACCTATTCAACTAAATCTGGGACATACAACTTTGAATGTTCTTTGTCAGCCCTGACCTTGCTTGCTGAATCTAGGAACCTCAGAATCCTGCTACTAGGGAATAAAGCCCCATGATACCTCCAAGTCTTCTCCCAGCTTTGGAGTTTGGCTTAAGTATTTTAAAGGACACCACAGAGGATTTTGGGTTTCAATTGCTAGTAAAAGCCAGAAGACTACAGATGAATTTATGAGGTGTTGGTCTTAACTATAGAAAGGCTTGGGCATTGTGCCTGTTTTGGTTGGGATTGAGTAAATTTTTGCCACAGTCGCTGGTGTGGGTCTGTGTTTTACATTTATGCTGAAAGAGTTTTGACAATGCAGAGATGTTTTAATTGTTGCTGAGCAGTGGTCACATGACATCAAAGCCTTTTCTGTTTCTCACATCACTCCACGAACAAGTACACTGGGGTAGCACAAAAACCTTGGAGGGGACACAGCTGGAACAGCTGACCACAAATAACCAAAGGGATGTTATACACCTTATGACATTGTATTCAGCATATAAAACTGGGGAGGGAGAAAGAATGGGGGACATTCAGAGTAATAGTGTTTATCTTCCCAAGTACCCATTACCCAGGATGGAGCTCTGCTTCCCTGGCGATGGCTGAACACCTGCCCGCTGGTGGGAAGTGGTGAATGAATTCTTTGTTTTGCTTGGCTGGAAAACAAAGTCTTTTGCTTTGCTTATTAAACTGTCTTTATTTCAACCCATGTTCTCACTTTTACCCTTCTGATTCTCTCTCCTATCCCACCAGGGGGGAGTGAGTGAAGAGCTGTGTAGGGCTTAATTGCTGGCTAAGACAGGTGTTTAGTGGATAATCTCACTCTCTTCACTATAGTGTCTGAGAATGCTAGCATCTTGGACTAATCAAAGGAAAAAAAGCAAAAACCAGTTCAGGTAAAAACACTTAAAACCCTGTAAGAAATATTTTTGCCCCATAGAATTTACTGTTTCATTGATAATCATGATTTTTATCACATAAGGCCTCTGACAGCATCCTATGAGAACATCTTGAACTCTTTTTCATAGCTGTTGTTTGTGTGTCAGTCTCATGAGCCAACAGCCCTTCCAGAATGCAAAATTTGCAAGAATTTAATAAAGGTGAAACCAAAGGTCTGTAACTCATACTGTGTACAATTTTTTTCATAATTTTTCTTTTTTGAATTCTTTGAATTATTCTTCTGTTCAGGCCAATGTGATATTAACAGGGAGTATACAAATCAGTGTGGTTTCAGACAGCAAAAGTCAAGGATATTGTCGAATATGAGACCCTAGCTTAAGCAAAAACATTCTTTTTTTTTTTTATTACTTTTTTTGCCACATTGATCAATGTATGCTCTATATGTCTCCAATATGTCATTAGAACAGATGATTTAATTCTGTCTCAGTAACTAAGTGCTCCTGCTTTCATAGACTCATTTAGATATAAAGAATGAGATACTTCACTTCAATAGTATATTTTGTGAAGCTGAACTGATAGTTATGTCTCTGTTATGCTTGGGAGCACTGCTGGTTGCATAGGTTGCAAATTCTGTGAGTGAGGATTTACAATGGACTTAAAGGTCTAACACCAAATTGTGGAAAGCATTGTGCACTTAAGGACAAATTTACAGAGAAATTAATATTATGCCTTGCCTTCTGAAAGGCTATTGAAGTAATGGACCGAGATGATCCAGCTGACTTTAACTTCCTTCTGGTAATCTTTCAAGTAATAGCAAGGCCAGCTCATGCTTTCCATGAGCAGAAACTGTTATGCACACTGTCATATTTGTACTCTATTAAAATATCACACCATGTTCATGTAAAAGTGTCATGCAAGCTTTAGATAATATTACATATATTTTAACGTGGTGTAAAAGTCTAAATGAAATTAAGCAGCCTGGTCTGATGATTCTGAATGGGAAGAATTTTCACTTCTAAGACAGAACTTAAAGTTTGTGGTTTTTTTAAACGATGCATCTTTTGCCATTGTTGTTTAATTTCTGAATGGGAGAGGAATGAGTAAGTATAGGGTCTAATTTCTATGTGTATTTGAATCTGTGTTCTTGTGAGTGGCTACACAAAGGTGTCTTAAGAGTTACCAAGCTATTTTCACAGTAGCTTTGTGAGATGCTGTTATGTTGTGTAATGTGCCCTAGTTCTGGAAAGTCCTTATCATGATTTTCCTCACCTCTTCAAACTATAGTAGGTCAAAACTAGCATATATTTTCTGAATATATTATTTTCATTTATCACAGAGAACAATAAGGAGACACAAATGCTCCAGCTTGAACTAACACACTTTGCATTCATCATGATCTTCAACAGCACAAACAGTCAGATACCCTTGTCTGATCCTGCATGGCAGTTCTTACAAATTGATGCTTGGCATCTAAGTGGTTTTTTTTGACATTGCTTTTTGCTAATTCCACACAGCTTGTTTCAGGAGATCATGATAGGTCCTGCTGTTTTCTGGGCAGAGCTCCCTTCAGAGTTCTGTTTATAAATGTTGGGGATATTTTTTATGTTTTAGTATATGGAAGAAAAAGTTGTTCATGAGATACAAAGACTGGTGCTTCTAGAGCAACATCTTAATACATTGCTAGTTCCTTTACATTAATTCATGTCCTGCTACTTAGGTAAAGCCAAGAGGTTCTGTCAGCATCCACTATAGAGTATTAATAAAAAACGTGATAGTCAATGAGCTGTAGACTTGAACTACAGGTATCAAATGCATGCTTCTGTTGCTTAGTAACCATTCATTCCCCACTGAGGATTTAACTTAACCCCGTAGTCAATGTAAGTTTAACCCTCATCTATGCAGCTACTTTCCCATTAAAGTGAATGGAAACACATGCTAGAGCCCAAATAAAATTACTGGGAGAAATGGTAGCTAATTTATAGCATTATAGCAGATCTTTGGCTCAGTTAACTGTTCACCTGTTAAATTCCCTAGGGGCAGGACACTTTCCTCTGCCTTTTTTGTCTTAAGTTCCCTGCACATAAGAGTCAAAAGCCTCATTAAAAATCACTTTTGATCTGAGAATGAGTTTCTATGGAAACCTACAGGTAGACAAATATTGTTGTAAGGTTACTGATGTCTGTTTAGTAAAGTAAATAGCATAAATGAAGCATATAATACTTTCCACTTTTTAGTACCTTTATTCAGTGTAACCTTCAGGAAACAATGGCTATCTGAAGAAAAAAAACAAGCAAGCCCAACAAAAAAAACCAAACAAACCCCAACCAAACAAACAAAACCAACAAACAGAAAACTGCAGGTCACCACTGGCAAAAACAAAGACAGTCTTAGTGTTACAGTGAGAAAGTAACTCATGGATCTCCTTATCCTTTCTGACTTTTCCATATAGTGACTGTGGAACCAGGTACACTTTTTAGTGTATGCAACAGCCCCTCCTCTCATTCTCTTTTCAGGTGGTTTTCCAGGGGAAGAAAATCCCAACAGTCAGACCACAAGGTGTGGAAGACTAAGAGCCCAAAACTGCAGTAGACACTACATAGCACACCAGCCTCTCAGTGCAAGCATGAGTTAAGATAACTTAATTTTACCTCTGTGATGATGTCCAGGCATTTGTCCTTGCAGCTCACACCAAAAGCTAGTTCTAATTGTTATGTTTCACACCTACTGAAGCATGAAGAGAATTAAGTCAAAGCTTAAAGTAAGAATCAAAGAAAGAAACCACAGTGCTAAGTTGCAGTCGTATCTGCTTCTGTGCTTAGGATTATTTTATAGTACACTGTAAGTCATATCTTAAGGATACAAAGGAAGAAAGGGATTTAAACTGCTCTCCCTTCATGTCTTGAACTAGCTCCTAAAAGACCTGACATCAGATGAGCTCCACAGAAGTCAAATTTTATGCTGACATTGCTGAGGGGTATGAGGAGGTGTGATCCCTGAGTGACAGCTTTCTGCTAGCAGAGAAACCTTGGTAAGAAGGAGTTACAGACAGGAAAGATGCACTTCAATGTGTCGCAGGTGTGAAGTGCGTCTACTGAAGCTGTGTTACCCATCAAAGCAGTTCCTATGAGTATGTCTCAGAACCAGTGAAGCCTCATGAGACACTGTCCTCTTGTTTAGATTTTTATCAGAGCTGTAACTTTTGTCCTTTCAGAATCTTGTATTGGTGTTGCAAAAGTCTTGTTTTTCTTCTGTCTAAAATACTCAGAAGATCACAGCTGTGTCATGCCACATGGCCCTGGTAAGGCTGTTGATGTGCAGCAACATAAAAAACAAGTTCATTTTGAATGGTCTGCTGAGTTGATGGCCTGGACCCCAGGCAGGAATGGTTAAACACAGACTTCATTCTTCCAGACTTCTTTATAGGAGGGGAAGGGTGCCTATGGAGAAAGAGGGTATTAAGCATGAAAACTCACATGGCTATGCAGAAGCAGAATTGCACAAGGGGAAGAAGCACAGTTGAAAAGTCCTCTTTAATCCTAGAACTCTCTCATTTTTCACTGTAATATATAATTATTTTGCATGACGTATGTTATTTATTATGCAAATGCCTTAAGACAAGATAAATTAGTTTCAAAGTCCCATTCCACCTCAAATTAAAAGGCTTATAGAAACTTCGGAAAAAGAAGCAAAGTATATGAATAAGTCTGAATTGGAGAAACTGTTTTGTTGCTGTTGTTTGAAATCTATCTTGAACTTTTATTCTGACTAGGCAGTTTTGTCCCACCATCATCTCCATTCCCTCTGCCTGAGGATCCCAGACAGTTTGCTCTGACCTCTCTACTTCAGTGTTTCCACTTATTTTACTCCTTGGCCCAGGTTAAAGCCTAAAGCTCAGAAATCCTGAGGCTGAGACACCCAGGCTGAAAGCTAGGCAAAGCAAACACATTCTTCTTGAGCATTTTAGTATGTTTTTTTCAAAGGAAGACAGTCAACTAGACACTTGCAAAGTGCCTTTGCAATGCTTTCTTTGCATAGGTGACAGTATTGGCTGCGAGGCTTTTTGCTCTTTTTGTCATCCTTCATTTCTTTTTTCAAACAGACCCCTGTACCATTGTATTTAAAGTGGAAACAGAAAAAAACACTTCTGAGGAACCCACACAGATGCAGTCATGAGCTCTGCAGTCTGGTAAAGCTCTTCAACACATGTTTAAGTCTAAGACATGAGCTCAAGAGCTTGTTGTGATCTTCCTAGTAGCCAATGAGTTTACAAAAAGAGAGAAGCAGCAAGGTTTGAATGACTGGCTTTAGAATCAGAGTTAGAATCTCATGCTGTGGCAGTGCTATGGGTCAGGTGCTGAAGGACATTCAGCTCCTTGAACATTCAGGAATGGTGTAGGTAGTAAGGGCACTGACGGGCACTGAACTTTATATCAGGGCTTGTGTTTGCACCTTCTCCTTTGCACCCTCTCCACTTGTCCCTGCTGTGACCTGGTTCAAAAATTAAACTAGGTGAAACCAAAACAGGCTTTCTTTCCAGGGCTAGTTTTCTTTTGTTTCCATTCTCTGAAACAGGTCATAGAATGAGAAAGGTGGGAAAGTGCAGACAGGATGAAGAGAGAGATGGTGCCACATTAGAATGTCTTAAAACTACTGTGGAACTTCACTGTTAAGTATAGTTGCACTCAACCTTGGCATAAAAATAATTTATGTCCTGTTTCTTTGATTATTTTTTTTTAATAATGGGTTGGAGAGAGTGCAAAAGCTAAAAAATCAGTCTGATGAGTTCCTGCACCCCTCAGCACCACATTTACAAAGTGTAGCTAATTACTGGATATAAAAAGCTTTTAATTTCTTGGAAAATTTGAGTACTGAAAATAACGTCCATTTCATGGATGTATTCTCATCTGACTCAATTTGCTTTTCATATCTTGCACAGAAGAGAAGTTATGCTGTTGCTGTGGGTAGCAGAATTTCAAAATGGTTTTTTGTCTACAGACTGCATATCTGTTTGCTGTCAGATACCATTAAGATTCTCTTTTGCTCTGAGAGAGATGTATGGCAACATTGAAAAAGATACCAAATAACCATACTGCAATAAAACTTTTGATGAACGTGAAAATCGTCAGGCCAGACAGGCAGGTAGCTGTTGAGGGCCTTCTCAAGTGGGAGTGTAAAAAGGAATCAGTGAATAGGCTTTTAGATTCAGAGGTGGAGTTTTTCTTCTTTCTTCTTCTTTTCCCTTGTATTTTGGAGCCTCAGAGGACAAAAACACTAACAACATGAAAGTTAGTGACATTGGAAATCTTGTGGAGAAAGCAATGCTGAAGGGTACAAATGCAGCAGATGTGAATGTATTGAAAACTCATTTTATAGATCCCTGAGGTCTTTGGGGCAATGACACCTTTCTGTGCTCTCTGTGTGAGTGCTGTGACCTGATAAGACTTCTAAATTGTAACACAATGCCAAGGGAAAGAAAAGATAAGTGCAGCAAAAAGCAGTACGCTGACTAAGAAGTAAAAACACTGCCACTGACACAGGCTTTTCTTTTGAAATTATGCTCATGGCTGTCATAACTAAGTCATTCTAGTGGTAAATAGCTATAAGTGATTTTCAGTCCATGAACATGAAATATTTTTCATCAGCAGATGTCAATTCTTCATTGTGAAGTCAATATGATTGTCATAATTTTGCATATGGGGAAAGTGAGGCACAGAGATACCACTAGGTTTGATTCAAGGTCACTCATCTCTCTGATAGTACCACAGCTAATATAATCCAGGAAACCAGAGACCAAAGAAAACTTTTCCTGAAATGTTTTGTTATTTGAAATTTGAACTTCTTATTTCTGTGTTTGTACGTACAGATGCATATGCATACATATAAAAGCACACATACTAGCAGATTTTCCTGTATTTTTAAGCATAGCTCCATACTATTCCACACTAGTAATCACCTTGACAGGAAGGCATTGAGCACAATTTATCAAAGAAGGTTCAGTATAATCTTGTCTTTAATCACTTTCACCTTTGTAATCCATTAGAAAACATGTCTCCGCTTTGCCTCCTGTCTCATTTTTTTCAGAAGACTCTACTGATCTGACATTTATTGATCTAAGCTTGTCTTCCAAATTGCTAATTTGTTTATATGCTCCTAAATGGCTCTAGCCAGGTTTCTGCCAGGATTCTTGTAGAATTCGAAACAGACATTTTTCTGATAAAAGAAGAGTTGTATAGTTTTTACAGCATTTGATGTTTTGATTACTTCTCATCATGTTTTTACATGATACTTCAATGTAGTGAAGGAGAACATCAGTCTGTGTGTACAACTGCTACTCTTGTAAATGCTGTACCTTTTCATTTCAGAGAACTCATTTAAGAGGAAAATAGCCTGCCTAAATTTGTCTCAAGTGAACAATGTGATCTATTTTTTAGTCTATAAAGGGAAAATTTCCATTATCACAGAATAAAAAAAAAAATTAGTCATATCGGCTTATACAAGCAAATAACTTAGTAAATATCAAATGCAAATCAGTGAGATAGTTTCTTCCTTCAAGATGATTGCATCTGTTCCAGTCATAGTGGAATACATTCAAGTATGATATGACTGGTGGAAAGGTAGTGAAAAGTATACTATGGGATCAGGTGTTTTGTGTCAGCACTGGAAACTTGCATACTAATTTGGAGACATCAAATTTGTTGTTTTTTTCCTTTTATGCTTGTCAGGTACTTAGTTTGTTGTGGTGTTGTTCCAATCCTCTGCTATTTCAAGAGGCAGAACTGATCTGAAATTTGCTATCAGTACTTCCACTCAAAACCACATTTTTAAATCCGACTTCTTTTGACATTTTTTTAATAATTTCATTAGAAATGTCAGTATAGTTCTTCCATACTACTGTGGAGGTTAGTAAAAATGAAAATTCTCAAGAACTTTCTTCCTTGGGAGATCACTATTAACGTTTAAGGAACTTTTCTACATTAAATGCTCGGGAGTTAAATTTGATTGTAACTTCAATTGGGGATACTGCAAAGTCACTTCTTCAGAAATGGTCATTTCTAAAGCCACTATTGGGCTATCAGAGGCAGATCAAGGACTTTCTGTCAAGTAAAGTCTGTAAGCTTCTGGTGGTGGAGGTGGCATTCTTCCTTTTGCAGCAGATGACTAAGTGAATCTGGGATAAGAGATGGATGAAAGTCTGACAATAAGAGGCTGGATGTATTTGAAACCACTTAATTTTCTCTCCTTGGCAGCCTGTTGTCTTTAGAGAGCTCCTAAATCCCAGCTCAGTTCATTACAGTTCTCCGGTCTGTATTCTCAAGACAAAACCAACCTCTTCATTTCCATTCTGAAGCAGTAACTTCTGCACAGTCACTGTCTGGCTGGATGGCTACAACCCATTTTGATGTCCTTATTAGCATGTAGTGTCCAACACAAAAGACTTTGCATCTAAGTGAGTGTCATGCTTTTAATTCAGAAAAGATGTAGCTCCAGAAAGAGAGATTAATACATTACCAGCAACTTAAATGGACCAAAGTTGCAGCTCTCAGCCATACCATCTCTGTATCTGATTGATCATGACTCCATTTTATCTTTTTTGTTATGCTACTCCATGGCATAAGTTTTAGATGCTTCAAAAGGGGAAGGTGGAGATGGCAAACTTGTTTATGATGTAAGTGAAGTTCTCTAACTAGGAGAGAAGCAAGCTACTCAAGAACACACTTGAGAAGCTAAAACACCTAAGAACAGAAGTGTTTTCCCCTTACATATAGCTGAAGAGCTACACTGCTAAGAAGTGGAGAAAAATGAAGTCTCTGTGTAGAACCTGGGCACAGAAGTAAGGATTCACAGGTTCCTATATCCTACAGCACTGGCTTTATGAAGTTAAACCACATAGTGAAAGTTGATATATGACAGATAGTGAAGGCATTTATGAAAATATGTTTATAAACTTATATAAATACTTTCTCTCCCACTGTACTGCTGTAATTCTTCACTATAAACTGGCAAATGAGTTCTAGTTCATGAAGAGAATGAAAAGCATGAAGAAAAATGTGAAAATGGGAATACGTCTATGAAGCTCCTTCTCATTTGCTAGTAACTAAGAATGTCCCCAGGAACTGTAATAACGCAAAGGACATCTCAAGCTCAGAAGAACAGAGAGAATAAGTGTTTCAGGTCCTGTGTACACAGTAATGTATGTTTATCAAGTCTTTGAATGTGACAGATTGATGTTTTACCAGATTTTGCTATGGTCAATATTTATCTAGACAACGCTTCATTCCTTCTTATGGATAATCTCTGTATTTACCGAAGCTCCAGGGTGTGAAACTAACTGCATGCATCCTTTACATTCTGCCAATAATGTTTTATCTATAAAACATGCACTGCCATCAAATGGATAAAAAACCTCTGAGACAAGAGCCTTGACCACAGAAGACGTCTTCTGTTTACAGTAAATTGGCTGAGGCCCTCAAAATTTTTTTCATTCCAAGTTTAGTTGGTACTGGCAGACCTTTGTAGAATCATAGAATGGTTTGGGCTGGAAGAGACCTTAAAAATGATCTAGTTCCAACCCCCCTGCCTTGTCAAGGACACTTCCCACTAGAACAGGTTCCTCAAGGCCCCATCCAACCTGAACTTGAACACTTCCAGGGAGGGGGCAAACACAAATTCCTTGGGCAACTTGTTCCAGTGTCTCACCACCCTCAAATTAAAGAATGTCTTCCTAATGTCTAACATACCTCTTTCTCTCTTCAAGTCTGAAACCATTTCCCCTTGTTCTCTCACTACAAACCCATGTAAAAAGCCCTGTCCCAGCTTTCTTGTAGGCCCCCTTCAGATATTGGAGGTTACTTTAAAGTCACCTCAGAGTCTCCTTTTTTTCAGGCTAAGCAACCCCAATTTCTTCAGCCTTTCTTCACAAGGGAGGTGCTCCAGCCCTCTGATCATTTTTGTGGCTCTTCTCTGGACACATTCCAGGAGCTCCATGACCCCTTAAACTTATTCTGTCAACTTTTGTTGATCCACTCAGAACAGCTGTGGAGTAGTAGTTATCTTGCACTTTTCACTTTGAGTTGTTTTTCTACCATATTTTTCCTCTAGGTTTTCTCTTAAGATAAAGTTAAAAGGCACATTTATATCAACCAGGCTGACGTTGTCAAGCTCATGCACTGAATTCCTGTGGGGGGAAAAAAACTCAACAAAACTTTCTACTGAAAAGCAAAAAATAAAGCTTTCCATTCCAATTATGTTAATCAGGAATCTATGTGGAGGATGGGAGTAAAGGGATGAGTAGAATTAATGGAGGAGAAAAAAACAATGTCATTATTTATATCTGAGTCAATGCATCTGACATCTCACACTCCAGGGCCCTCGCTGTCAATAAAAATAGATCAACAAATACTATTAAAAACTGTACAGCAGCGTTTCCTCTTTCACAAGAAGCGGAAAATATGTTAAAACACATCAGAATTATACACTCATAGAAAATAGGGCTGGAAGGGACCTCAGTTAGTCATCAGGATCATGTTGGCATCTCATACCGAAAATATTCCTGGCAGACATCTGTAAAATCTAGAGCAGTGGACACTTTACAGCTCCTTTAGATTATCCTTAATATTGGTCCCTGGTTAGAAAACACATGGTTTTACCTGAAGCCCAGTGCTGGCCTAGTAAAATCCATCTTTTTATAGTGCAGCTGGAAGCCAGTGCAGACCACAGGTGTTAGTTCTGTCAGTCTCCCTCTTTCCACCATCTGTGATATTAACCTGCTGATACCTTCCTGTTGACAGCTGTCACTAAGCAGGGCCTGTAGAACAAGATAATTTTTCAGATTTTTGTCTCAGACAGGCCTAGATTCTGCCCATCCACAACTGTGGGTGCAAAAAAGGAGGAACAGAAACTGAAGCCAAGGGATGAGCAATTACAACACTTGTAAGACAGCAGAGAGTCCTCGTGTTGGCTGTGCAAGTTCTGCAAATTTTCCTCTGTGTTCCATGGATTAGTAAGAAGTGATGGTCAGTGGCATGAGGGTAAATTAAGATGATCAACTGTGATCATCATAGGCCATGAAGCTCTCATGCAGTGTTAATCAGAATTTAGTTAAATGCTTGTTTACCCCTCCTTCTCAGTACAGCAGTTGCCAACATGTGCCCTTACCACCAAGAAGATGAAGGACAGGTGCAGGACTATCCGAGGTCTCAGTTGTACTATGAGCAATTTGTTTTCAAACACAATCCAAAGTACCTGGAATTCTGGGGTTTAGGTGGTTTTGGGTTTGTTTAGTTTTGGGGATTTTTTTGTTACCTCTGGAGTACCCTGTCAAGTACAGCAAATACTTAATAACACATTTCTTCCTCCGTTTCCTCTGGTACCTGGAGCTTTGTAGCTGTCTGCTGCACAAATCCAGACTCTCTCCTTTTGATGCTTAGTTTCACATCATTTTGAAAAATAATCTTCACTGAAAGTGAATGTCTAGAAGCCTCTGCTAGTTGAGTGTGATTTTCACAAACGAAATTACTTCTGTAATTGAAAATGTGTCTGCTTTGTATTTTTAGTACAAATCTACTTTCACCCCAAGCCATTTAAAAATATTCTACTGATTTTTGCTGAATTAGGATGATACGGTAGATTTTTAGCTGAAAACTAACCTATCTCTAATTTAAATGTTGTAGACTTTTCAGAGAACTTACGCCTTTTCACAATGTGGGGAAAACTTACCATTTTATGTAACTGAAAACTCTGCCACAACTGGTAAAATAATTACAAATTTCATTTCTGCATAGTCCACAGCAGGAAAGAAGCAGCTCAAACCAGTTTTGCTTGGCTGAGTAGACAGTTTAAAAAATGACATTGGTGTCTGTGAACACAGAATCACATCCAGATCCAATGCCCTTCCAAACACAATCTCTTCTCAGCAAACATGCCCTGTGATGAAGACCCATCTCATATCAAAATCACCAGGCAAGTCACAGTATGTCCCTAGCATCATGATAAGGATTCTGTTTTGTTCTTTTTTATTTACACAAAACTTCTATGAGAGCAGAAGGGGTCTGGTTGGCAGTGCTTTCTGCTTTCCACAGCAGGGAGGTTTGCTGAGAGAGGGGAAGGGATTAAACCTGCTGTGACCTCTGCTCTGTGCAGGATAAAAGCAGTGGTTTTGGCTGTTCCACCCTCCTCACTTCTGCCCCCACTGCCTACAGGCAAGCTACAGCCAGGTTTTTTATCCAGCAAGGCTCATTGCACAGGATGGGGATGCTAATGCCATATAAATAAGGGAGTAATAGGTAAAATCAGCAGGCATAAGGATGGAGAGTGTCCCCCCTCCCTTTGAAGAGCATCCACAGCTCTCACCTTATCCTCTCTCTGCAAGAAAGCATCTCATCTCTGGTTTCAATCTACTTTTAAACACACTGTATAGGTCAGGGGAATTTGGGCCTCTTTCAGGGACAGAGATGGGCAGAGAAGTGCCCATCCCCAAATCAGTCCCTTTTGGAGGATAAAGGATTCAATCTGAGGCAAACTGGAGAGGATGAAGGATGATTTTAGGCAGGAGGCTTGCTGGGGTAGTATATTTATCTATTTACCATTTTAGGCTTTGTTTATAAAGAAACATGCTGGCTATAACTGTAAATATTTTAAATACTTCAGATGGTGGGAGGCGTGGGAAGGGTATCCAAACAGGGATTCTGGGCATTTTCCTTGGTGTTCTTTCTGACATGTCAGTTCAGAGCAGTTGGTAACATAGCGACAGGCTGCAGCACTTCATTATCATCACAAGCTGCTACCTTTTAATATAGTATTTGACATTTCAGTCAGACAGAGAGCTTTGTCCTTAAGCTGGCAGGAACTTTATGCCTTGCACTCAAGAACATTGCCTTGCTGCCTATATGGACCAGGCAGGGCACAGGCTGTCTGTTTTTATCTAGATATATCAAAACATGGCATTCAGATGAAAGGCAAAAATATAAAAATACAAATGAAAAATTACAAACAAGAACTAAGCCATTTTTGACATCTGACAAATACATTTCCTGATTATACAAGTTTCCAGCAAAGGATCATCTTAGAGAGGAGAAAATCCAGACCTCACCTGAACCTTGGTACCAGAGCTGAGGTAGCCAAGCATTGCTAGTGCCCTGAGTTTTTATCAGAAGTTCTGACACCAAATACCATGGAGTGGAGTAGCTATGGAGACACAGCCCATTCATTGGCCCAATGAGGCAGGAGGCACAGGCAGGAGTGTACATTTGGGATTGCATTGCTGGGAAAAAAAAAGCTTGGGAAATTCTGATTTAAAGGAAGTGTCTCCACACCTAAGTCTTTTTCCTGAGGTATATATATTAAGATATTTATTATTTCAGGACTATCTTCTTTGAGTGGCTCATCCATCCTTCATTCTGATTTGCTTCACTTACTTGCCCTTTTTGGGATCCAGCAATCAGAAAACCTAACTAAAGGGTAAAAAGCTAATACTATCTAAAGGTTGAATCTATGCATCTCAGGATCTCTAAGTATGATCAAAACTTTATTAAAACCAGACCTGGAATGTGTATGTTACTAATATTAATTTACCAGATGGGTAAACTGAGGCACAAGCAGTTACTGTCCATTTACAGGATTTTCTACTAGGCAGCAGTGTATCTCCCAGGAAGACTGTGAAGTTTGTGTACTCTGTGGACAAGATACCCTTCCATGTGCACAAAGGTGAAAGAATTTGTCTCCAAGTAGGTAATCCAATTTCTAGATCATGTAGTTCTGATTTTGTTGGATTTTACTTTCCTGCTTTAGCATCCCTGACAAGCCTGGTATTTCCTTTTACATTCAGTTGAGATTTCAGTCTGGGGTACCAGCATGGCTGAGAAGTCTAGCCTTTCCTGTGTTAGATGCTGATCAACAGAAGGACTGATGTGTTGACCCCAAAAGTAGCTACACAGCAGCAATGTGTGAAATCCTCATCATTTGTGATGACCTCTGTGTTAGTCAGCTCGAAAGGCTACATAGGCTTTTGTCAGTATTTCAGAAAAAATTATATCTTAAAAGAAGCAAGTCTTTGATTAAAGCCTAATATCACCTCATTTGATCTAAGCTGACTTAACAGATAGAAGTACAACAAGAGGAGGATTTGCAGTACTCCCTGATTTATCTTGGCTGGAATATTTTTCCTCAATAATTCATATACTGCAGCGTCCATAATCTTTCTTTTATTAAGGCTTGACTATTTGCTTTAATGCTTGGCTTAAAATGCTGCACAGGGTAACTCTAGGGGTTCTGTGAACTGAATTGTTGACAACATTTTTCTCCTTTATAACTCACTTAAACCACAGGCTGATTGCAAGAATAAAAGCCTGTAGCCTTTAGCTTACACCAAGACATTATGTTTATAACAGTGAAAAGTGAAAGGTAAAATAATTTTCTTATCAAGGAGAAACAAACATGTAAAACATAATCCTGATCTGATTTTTATAAAGTATTACACAACAGTGATTTAGGGGAAACTTTTCAGAAGTGCTCCAGTAATTCAGAAACATTTTTCTTAATTTTTAAAAGCCTCCAGGAACTGTGAGAGCATAATTTCCCCTGCCAGTCAGTGAAACTTGGACTCTTAAGTCATTGAGACTTTTTGAAAAACAGTTATTAAATTCCCAGGAGTCTCCTTTTCCCTCTATAATTCTGAGTTGAAGTTCAGAGTTTTTTTTCATGTATTAAATAGCCTTAATACCAATACAAGTTTCCCTAGATCAGTCTTTCAAACCAATGAGTGGGTATATGTGAGAAATATGTAGGATTCTATGTTGCACCAAAATACTCTGAATTCTTGCAGCTTTGATTACCTTTAAAAACAAGAGAATGGAGTTGGTATTTTCTGTCAGAAAAGGTCTTTCACAGGCAACAAAACTTACCTCTCTGTATATATCTCTACTATTGCACAGGTCTTCAAACGAGCTAATACATGAGCATGAGCTCTGCAGGCCATGCTGCAATCCTGTGCAGCTGAGTCTTACAGGAATAAGAGGGAGATTTATATTCAAATCTCTATACAATGCAGAGTTATTCTATAGGTTTGCCAGCACCATTGAGAACTTGCATAAATGCTTCAAAGGAGCGTGAAGCAGAGAGTTAATCCCCTCTCCTTCTTCCATCCAGACTCATTTCTAAGACATATGAAGCATAAAGCATAAGACAATGAAATGTTGGGTTACAGAGGTATGATACCTGGCTAAGGAATCTATCACCTTTACAAAGCCTAAACTCAGGGCTTCATGAGGACATCAAAAACAATGTTGTAGTCTGACAAGATAACTGATTCCCACTTTGAAGAATCACTATTTTCAAAACACAACTTAAGCAATAGCTGTAGTAATGGAAATTAACCTTGCTCACAGTACTTAGGAAATATATGCCATTGTAGGTATGTAGATATTTGTGTTGCTAGCATCCTGACTGATGTCTGGAGTACATAAAAGCTTGTGAAATAGGCCAAGGTTAACTCGAAGGTTAAGGCTTGCCTTTAATGTAGCACAATAGTTGTACTGGCTTAGGAAACAGTACGTTTTATCACATCTGTGTCATCATGCTGATCTGCTTGCTAAAGAGAGTCATCATGTATCACGTGGGAAAGACCTAGCTTGCTTGCTGAGGTTCAGTGTTTGTGAAACCTGGATCAACAAGATACTAAGAGAGGCTGGTGATCATGCATTAATTCATCCAGCATGCTTCTCACCCAGGGAAGGGATAGGAAGCACTGATAGACAACCCTTGCAGTCTGAGAAGGGCATCACACAGTGAGAATATACCCAGGAACCATCCTGATACCATTTCCACATGTCAAACATCATTCTCACAGTGATTGAAAGTCAGGAGTGTGTTGGTGGTCTGATAAAGCTAGAAATCATCTAGGAAACATGCAGGAGACACCAGATGGCAGGCAAACGAAGAACCATTGAATTTATAGCTCACAGTCACTGGAGCTGCAAGACAGCTTGAGTCTGCTGTGCAAAACCAGGCTCTTACCATTTATTACATTGCATAAGAGAAGCTGGCTGGCAAATATCATCAACAGATATGAAACAAACACTCAGTGCTTAAGAAGCTGAGCAGCTTCAGTGCTAAGGCTGTTTTGCACAGTTTCATTGGCTTGCTATGAGGTGAAAGGGATGCTTCACCAGCATAGCACAAGATTGTGTAATACTTAGCTGAGACCACTCTAGACTTTTCATCTCATTTTGTAACAATTTTCTATTTCCCTGAAAATAAGTGCTTGCTGAAGCAGTCTGGGTCTAAAAATAATTTGGATCCTAACAGTGGAAAATAATGAGATCTGAATGAAGAATTTGCTTTAATAAATTATATTGATTTCTCAACTAAAGAGAGATTTCTGACAGTAATTCTCCCACAGTTCTATAAACAGTACTTCCATTTTATTAACAATAACTTAAAGAAAGAGACAATTACCTATTTTTTTTAATTTTTTTTATTCTTTTTCTGAGATGGCAGTTTCTGCTTCTGAAGTCCTTATAATGAATCACCATTTTCTCTTCATCTCCCAAACCAATTTGTTCATAATCCCTACCTTTCAGAAAGAGTGCATTTGAAAATTTCAGTTTTAAACTTCCAGGCCAGGTCTTTAAAATACAGAGGCAAAAGAAATGAGCACAAGCTAAAAAGTTGTCCCGTTTATTTTTTTTCACAAAAATATAAGAGCTAAAAATAACAGAATAGGTCCATTCTCCATGGAGCTCTAAAACTTTACAAAAATCACCAGAAGTTTCCCATTAGGAAACTGCCTAATTGTGAAACATTATACAGGTTCATTAACAACAATGACAACAAAAACAAACAAACCAACAAAAAAGTGTATCTTCCTTACTTGAAGTTCTGATAATTTGTATTCCATAGGGGAAAAGAAAAGACCTGTGCAACTCATAATTTGTTATCTGAGAAAACACAGCCTGTCAATTAAAGGAACAGAAACTGCTGTAGGTCATTTTGGGTACCTTGTTGAGTCTATCATTGATTCACAGCACTGGGCAAGGAACTTAATCTCTTTGCAGACCATTTTATATAAGTATATAAAAGATGTAATGAAACCTACCTCGCAAGGGTTTTTTATCTTTATTGTTTACAAGATAGAAGGATAGGACCAATTACTAGAAGGATTTCAAAGCATCCTAGGAGTACTAGAGGATTTGAAACAGGTGATACTTAACCAATTAACTCTGTAGGCTGTCTCAAAGTGCCTAACTCTCCAAATTTCAGTCTATCAAACACTGCTGAGAAGTCTCAACCTGTGGTAGCACATAAAACAGATGAAGAAAGATTAAAAGATAAAGATAAGCAGATAAGGATAAAGATAAAAAGAAAATCTGCAAACTTCCTTATTTGGTTCTTCAAGCTGTAAAGCAGACATTTTGATATCTGAATTAACTTGCTGTGGAAAAGTAGGATTTCTAAAAAGTTTTCTTCTAGATATGACTGCAATTGTGTTATGCTGGAATATATTAATCACTGCTGCTAATTACTTACCTAAGTAAAGCCAATGGATAAACTAAATATATTTTTTAAGGAAATTGAAGGAACAATTAAGCATTTGGGTCGCAAGGGACAGATGCACCCTCACTCTAACTTGAGTCACTGAGCAGTTCTACCATATGACTCAAGAGAGCACATGCCAGAGCAGCTGTCATCAATGGGTCCAAGGAGGCCAAACTCATCCAGCCCCACATAAATTTGCATTTGTCTGTCCAGCCAGTGTGGTGGAGGCCACTGTCAGAAGCATCAGGAAGCATAAGGCTGAGCAGAAGGTGAACAATATAGATGAGTGGGTTTTTGGGGGGCTGGCTGCCAGGAGCAGCATCAGGGTAAAAATGGATTATGGAAGGTTGAGTGCATGCCTGTGCATGGACAAAAATGAGAGCAGCAATTGTTGGCAACATTTTGAGGAAAGGCCAAGAGCTCTTATTCCATTTTGCAAAAACAGAGTTTTCTTTCTAAATAAAGACACTTTTTCCTGCTTGCTTTCTGGAAAAATTGACTTAAGGCAACTTATAGGAGGCAAGTAATGGGCTCAGTTTTAACCAGCTTCTCCTTCTTTCAGTGGTTGCATCTCAAAGTTTTAAATCTCTGCAGGTTTATCTTGATACAAGAGTTTCATGTTCTTCCTGGGAAGATTTATTTGTTAAAAATTTAATTTGATGGAGATTATGCTAAATTTCATATAGGTAGCAGAGAAGCCACGCATTTATACTTTTTTTTTTTTCCTTTGCAGTTTAGGAGCTCAGAGACAAATTAAGTCTTCTACATAAAATGAAACATGATGCAATATGTTCAAACAACTCAGAAGAATAAATACAGGAATGTAAAGAAAATCTTTACTTTTCAAAAGTATGACATTTGTTCTCACTTCCGATACAGATTGTCTGTAAAATTATGTCAATTTCTTAAAATGTTCGCACTACAAAGTGTCTAAGACTGATTTTCAAATGAAATTAATATGTAGAGCAAGCATATTTGAATCACCATTAAGACTTGTTCTGTTTCCTCTTACAGATCATACTGAGAGGACTAGGGGCAGAGGATTTGTGAAGTTCTACGGTGAAAAAAAAGCTGGAAACCTAGGATACAAAAAAAACCCCAAAACCATTAACTTTTTCAAGGAAGTTCCCTCATGCATGAGTTCTTGTGTAATACTGAATAATACTAGAAGATGAATGGAATTAAAAAACCTGTCCCTGTTATTGCATGTCTTAACTTTATTTCTGTTGCTGTAGCCCCCTTCCCCCCTTTCTGTGTATATAATTTTTCTCTCAGAATGTCATTATTAGTATTATATGCTAAAGTTTATGTTCTGCAAAATAAATCTGTTTCAATGCATCTTTAATTCTGTTCTGTTAGAACAATGTTATGTACCCATGCTATTTACCAGTCACCTAGTCTCGCAGCATCACTTTTGCTTATTTGGCTCAAATATCTTTCTATTCTCCTCCAGAAAGGCAGAAATCTAATTTCTCTTGCATTCTATTTGCAGTCTCTGTAATATATGGATCACCTTTGGTACTTCTTATGCATCAGGCTGCTGAAAATATGTTTCTTTATTAAAGTTGTCTTTTTTCCCTCCCCCTCCTTTTTTTCTTTTTTCCCTCCTTCAAGGTACACAGTGAATAATCTGTATATGATCATATTGTACTGACAGAACCAGATTAGTAGTTTCAAGTCCTCAGAACCCCACTATTTGTGAGAATGCATATCTGTGAGTTTGAATGAAGATTCAAGAACTAAGTTGATACAACTTAGTTATCTGAAGAGGTTAACAAGGTCTGAATCTGTCAGCAGGTCCAGTAACCTGCAGTTCAGTTTGCAAAACTTTTTCATGCATTTCTTTAAATAAGGGAATTATTAGAATCAGAGAATATAAACAGAGCACAGCAGTATTATCACAGGTACTACTGGTAAACTTTCTGAACTTTCTATAATCCTAATTGCACCTTCTTAATCACTGAACATCATGCTTAGGTCCCACACTGCCCAAAGGCATGGAGTAAAGGGTGGAGATTGTACTGGTTTTTGCTGGGATAGAGCTGCTGGGGTAGAGTTTTCTTTACAACAGTCCATGTGATGCTACATTTTTGATTTGTGGCCAAACCAGTGTTGATAACACATGTACTTTTTAGCTGTTGCTGAGCAGTGCTTATATAGCTTCAAGATCTCTCTTTCTCTTGCTGTCACTTCAGCAAATGGGCTGGGGACAGGCAAGAAACCAGAAGGTGACACAGCTGGGACAGCTGATCCTAACTGACCATAAGGATATCATGTGCCATATGACATCACACACAGCAGTAAAAATGGGAGAAATGGAGAGGGGGAATTCAGGTTATGGCATTTGTCTTTCTAGGTAACTGTTATGCACAATGAAGTCCTGTGTTTCTGGAAATGGCTAAACACTTGCCTGCAATGGGAAGTAGAGAATAAATTCCTTATTTTGCTTAGCTTGTGTCTGTCATTTTGCTTCATTTATTAAACTTTCTTTTCCTCCACCCAAGACTTTTCTTGCTCTTGCACTGCCTATTCTCTCCCTTTTCTCAGTGAACAGGGGATGTGAGTGAGTGGCTGTGTGGGGCTGAACTGCCTGCTGGGGTTAGACCACCACAGGCTTCCTTTACTACTGTGATTAGTTTCCAAGCCAAAGGAGCAGTTTCATAAATTACACCATTTCTCATGACCTATTCTAGATAAGAGGTAGTGCATCCCTAGTAGAATATTTGGCCACATTTACAGTATGACTTGTGTTTTGCAGTGATTACAGAACACACATTAGTCTCTGCAGCTGGCATTTCCAGTCATCATCATAGATGGCTTGTATAATCTAAATAGGCAGCTTTATATTGAGTGTTAGCCTCAGAAAATGACCCATCAGCCTCGGAAAGGTGGCCATGACCTCATAGTCTGTGATTTACATCAACCTGAGAGAATGAGTACACAGGGAAGGAAATTAAGGTCTTTGTTACACAGACTTTTTGTATGCATCTGTCCTGCAAATCCTGTTGGAAAAGAGAATATGACCTGTGAATTTCTGAGAAAAGGCATTCAAAGAGGTTTGTGTAATTTAGAGGAAAAATTCATGCAGTTAATTTCTGGTTTTGAAGTGGGGAAAAACCCATTGCTACAAATAATTGCCACCAAGCAATGCAAAATGTCAAGTGCTTTGATTTCTATCAATTTAGACTGCTTAAAAATGTTTAGTGAAGTTAATTCCAAATATGCCTTTCTGAGATGAAATCAGAATAGTAGATTTGAGAGCTTTACAGGGGGTAGCTCGTTCTGTCAATTTTATAGCTGTGGTAGCAGAAGGCAAAGTAGAAATGACACTGGGTATAACTGCAGTTTCAAACTTGTTGTTTCTGGTGGGTCTTCAATCCCTATTGCTGTTACTATGAAATCTGCATCAGCTGTAGGTGGAAGATGCAAAAGTCTACCTTGCTGAAGCAGAGTAGAGTCATTGGGATGATACAGGTCCTTGAGATAAGCACAGAGCCCATATTCTTGAGCAGAAGTCTCAAGTTCCCATGGCCAGGACAGATACCAGCTGTTGCCAAGAAAGCTGCAGGTTTATTGAAGGTGCTTTTCAGAAACTTTTCCTTCTTGGAAGGCTCAAGATGGAATATGTGATTGAAACAAAGGAGAGGGTTACATAGGATGGAAATCATATAATGCCAGAAGACTCACTGGAAACGTGACAGATGTAGTTCCAAACCTCAAGGACCTTGCACATCTCTTGCAAAGCCTCTGTTGTTTTTGTTTCCTGTGGAATCCTCGTAAAAGTGTTGGGTTTACCCTGATGGATTGTAGGTTATACTTCTGTGATCACACAGGTTCTTTGGTTGCATTTTTCCACATACACTTATGTATAAATATATTTTATAAATCAGGTAAGTTCTTATACATTTTTTTTAGGAATACGTAGTGCTTGATGGTATTTTATTAGGTGTGGATTATATGATTCTGAAAGCAGAGAACAGAATGAAGTTTTATCAAGCCCTGAATGTGGAAGGCAGTATTTGTTTCTCACTGGACTTCAGTTTATGGTTTTCATATTTGTGGATCATTAAGAGATAAGATAAGATCATGTATGAGAAATAAAAGAAACTAAACTGAAAAGGGGAAGATCCAGCAACAAAAATTAAACTGGAAAGAGTGGGACCACATTGCACAAGAACCATGTAGTGACTGATGTGATAAGTCTGAGGAATGAAAAATAATACTCTACCCCCTTTCTATTTAGATCTGATCCTTCAGCTGTGCCCAGGTGAAACTGTTTCAGGCACTACCACTACTTCACTAATTCATATGCCCACCAAAAATATCATCCAAAAAAAATTTTCGTGAAAAAGATAGGAAAATTAGTAAAAAAATGTGTCTGTCAGTTTAGTGAAGAGTTTTTCATGCTCTCTTTAAGGATTCCCTCCTCATCTAGGAGTTTTAGCAGGTGACATTTTAGGAAAATATCATTCAGTGGCTTATATTTCATGCAGCATTTGATAACTCTACTCAAAGGCTAAACCTACTGTTTAAAAGAACTATGTTTCCCAACGTGTTGTAGTGCTGGAAACGGTGTGGAGCTGTGCTATTTCAGAGGGGGCTATTGCCCTCAGAGAAGTTACATTTCCTTCAAAGTAACTGTCTCCCAAACCTTTCCCACTTTTTCTTTTAATATATTTTTCTATTAGGACAGGGTAAGGAATGAAAACAAAACAAAAAACAAAACAACAAAAAAACCAAAAAAAAACCCCAAACAAACAAACAAAAAAAACCACCACAAAAAACCCAAAAAACAAACAAACAAACAAAACCAAAAAACCAAACAAAACAAACACTCCAAAAAAACAACAACTCAAAAACTAGAAAGCAGAAGATGATGTGCAGAATGAAGAATGGCAATAAAGAAGGCCAGCAATGTTGTTGATAAGAAATTTGCTAAATACACAAAAACTTGCAATAGTATTTTTTCTAAATGCTTTAAAACAGGAGCCAATCAGAGAGTCGGTCAGGATAGAAAATTCTCCAGGTGTAAAAGGAAAAGAAAAAAAAGACCAAAAAGTGACCATTTTGTTGTTATGTCTCAGTTTTCACTGTGGATTCAGGTACAAGACTGAGAAAATTAAACAATTAAAGATCAGCAAAAGAGATACTTCAAACAAAGTTATGCAATAAATAATATCTGCTAAAATATTTATTGAAGCATGCAACTAGCTTTTAAAGTGAGGCTTTGTTTCAGATCATGTTAATCCAATTTTTAAGAGAGATTTCATGAAAATGCAGCTCAGTAAATCTGATTTCTACAGTAAAAAACTACTAGACACAGTAAAACTGTAAGTGGTTTCCTATCTATATCGTTCCATATATTGACTTCTTAGTGTAGTTACTCAAGAATATAGCAGGCATAATGTGGTGCAGGAGTCTAAATAGATTAGGAATAGATTAGGAATTTTCAGCTTGGAAAGATACATCTGGAGAGAGATACAACACTCAAAGCAGAAGATCTAGACATGCTCTGGCTTCTCTCCAAACTTAAACACAGGGGCCTTCTTTTTCAGCTGGCACACTGGCAATTTTGGAACTTTTTTTCTGTAAAACATCACAGAGGAAAAAAAGTAACAGCATTTTCAAAACTTAGACAAATTCATCTAAATCCTTTAACAACTCATTTCCCTAAACAAGGCAAATATTGAGAAACCACTACTCTCTCCTGATGCCATATTCTTCTATAAGCCCCTTACAGCCACAGACAGAGACAGAAAAGTACAAGAGCTGAGTCTGTCTCTCATTCCTATCTCCACCCATCCCTGAATCCTTCTTGTCAGAATTGGTTTCTGAGGAGACTATAGAAATTTTTGCAGTGTTTTGAGTTAGGGACTGTAATTCAGGGAAACCTCCCTGTGTCCCATGCAAGAAGTATAGGGTGAATCTCTGTCCTCTCCTGTTAGCTCATGCAAAGGATGTCTTAAAAGAAATCTGGTAAGATTCTTCTGGAAGTTGCAGATTTCATGTTCACAGCAGCAAGACACTATAGAAAACCTGACCTGTAAAAATGCACAAAACCAATTCCCATCAAAGTTCTTTTCCATCTAATACAAAGAAGAATTTGCTTTTCTGTGTTGCATTAAAGACAGTTTCTCAATACCAAGAACAGGGGATTGTGGGAGAATAAAAGTTTATTTCTCAGTTAACCAACTCTTCATTATTTCTGAAAATTGTTCTGCTAGTTAAGAAACCAGAACATTTTTCAAAAGATTCCTACCAAGGAAATCTTTGTTTCACAGCCTAACACCTTTGATGGCATACAAGGATACTTGAAGGCCTCTAATAATCCATCCTATCATTTCTCTTTGTCACCTTTGTGCCCTTGCTCCTATTCTGCTCCAGCTACTCATAATTAAACCTGTCAGTCAGGAAAATATCCTAACATGTTCTGAGTAAGCGAAAAGGTAGGAGCCATCATGCTGAGGTGTTGCTAATGTGGGAACCATGAATAAACAACAAATTTAAGCAGTGATTTTTTGACTAGAGGAAAAAAGATGCCAAACTGTTAAGAGGACAGGATAGTTGGCGGGACTGTCTGGGGCTACAAAATTTCTTTTACATTAGTTTGAGTTGGTGTCAACATAGCATTACCATTACTGGTGCTAAGTAGAATTGTTCCTAAGCATCTCAAGAACTTCCACAGGAATGAAATTAAGTTTAAACATATGAGGGTAGAGGTAATGAAGATGGAGAGGTCAGGAAAGGTTTAAAAATCCTTACCTTGCTACTTCCCACATAATTTTTTCTGCACAGAGATGACAGCCTTCACTTGTTTAATTCTGGCATAATTTCATTAGTCCTAAATATGCTTTCTAAAATCAGGCAGTAGCACCCAGAACATTGCCTTTGATTAGAGTAATTTTAAAGTTGAGGTCATTCTTAAGTGCCTTTCTGTATCAGTGCCCAAATTTTGAGCTCCTATTCTTGGCCTTTGAATGTAGAATTGCAACAGATCTCTTCACGAAGTGTGTATTTCTGGACTTGAACTCTCTCTCTTTTACCCTTCAAGAAAACCAAAGCAAAAAATTATGTGTTATAAATCTATCTAGATTTTTTTTTTCTTCTTCTTCTAAGCAGTTGCACAGATTTAAAGTCATCAGCATTTTCTATTCTGACTTACTGCTTCATCTGATTCATGGAATTTCATCCGGTCATTTCTGTTTTGAACCTAATAGCCTGTAAATGAACTACAACTTTTCTCCTGGGCAAATGCACATAAAAGAAAAGGTGGATTTTAAATTTATACTGTATTGTTTTCAAAATGATTTCTCTGTACATCTCTACTTAAAAATCTGAGAAAGAACCATAATAATTCAGTTTCAGGATATCACACTCCCTGGAGAAAGAGATATTCTTCTCACAGTAAGGAGTCATGTAGAACATTTTATCAGTGAAAAAAAATCCTCCAACTTTGTATTCAGTTCTGGTTCCAAAATCCCTAGAATAATTTCTAAGGGAAATAAAGTTATCATCTTATTCCAGATCTACTTTAGATCTCAAAATTACATAATTGAGTCTTATTTGCAAGTGATATGATAATGCTCTTCTGTTGCTACCTTTAGCTTCATGAAACAAACAGTCTGGCAATGTAGTTCTTGGCATGCAAGGGACAGCCTGCTCATAGAATTCCCTAGAGTTATTTCTGTAGAGGAGTAGAAAAATCCAGACCCAGGAACTGAACTAAAGGGGTGTTCTCCATTAATTTCTAAAAGGCTCCTACTTCAGAAATATTTGTGTGAAAGTACGTAAGACCTAAAGTACTGGAGAGTCATGAAAAAAAGGGCAGTTTTTGTAGGACCAAATTGGTTTTTGTCATTGAAAAGCACATTACACCAGTCAGGAGGAATTTACAGAGAAAAAAAAAAACCTCTCTTCTGCTTCTGGGATGCTGCCTGTGAGGTGAGGTTACCCTAATTACTAACAGACCTAACGCACGTAAGTTACTTCTGGGCATCAGCCAAATACAGACAGACTCCTTTAAATCTTGTCATACCCTACACACAGACAGATGAGAGACTGAAAAAAATAGGAGTTGCTATGCTCTTTCCATATTAATGTGGGACACTTTTAAGTGAGGTTGTTCTCCCATGCAATCTCTGACTGTTTCTGAATCTATATTTTATCCATTGTATATTCAAAGTGATCATATCAGACCCCAGCATCCACCTTATAGATTGCCTTTTAGTGTGAGTTTAATGAGTAGAAATAAATTGCTAGGTATCTTTTTATCACAGAGTTCATAAAGACGTATTTGGTGTTCTGGCTGGCTCTAACACATGCAGAGGTTTCATGATAGTTTGAAGGCAGAAATTTAAAGGCTCCTGGGCATGGAGGGGAGATGAAAGAGGAAACAAGAGGTGCTGAGCTGAGGTGTGAAACCCATTGTACAAGGTGGGGATGTTTCAACCATGCCTGGAGTATCCGAGGTGTTAAAATCAAAGATGTAAGTGTACTGTTTACAGTGTGAAAACTCAAATGTAGAAGAGCACAGAGTATTTTTAAAATATTTAGAAGAAGCTTGCATGGTGTCAACTCAGTTCTGTCTAGGCTCTAAAGGAATTTTAGCAAAGGTCTTGGTTTCATGCCAGAAATGTTAAGAAGCTTGTCCTGATGGCTCAGCTCTACAGGAGAGCAATTTTTGTTAGTGTAGCTCCCAGTGTTGTGCGGCTGCTTCTTGCTAGTCTGGCTAGAAATGTCAGACCACGTAAAGTCTGAGAACAAAATCCTGTAGCAGACAGGATTTCTCTTATCTGACTTTTCAATAGAGACATTATTAAATTGTATTATTTCCATTCCTATTGCCCGTACTCATAGCAGCTAGTATGCAATTTTGTCCCAGATCACATCCCCTCCACCATATTTTCTGATGCATTCTACCTGTTTCTGTTACATTTTCTACCTAAAATAACATTTTCTATTGTTTTCCAGAACATAGCCTAAGAACTTTTTTTTTCCCCCATCTCTATGTTTCTCAGTCATGCTTCCCCTTTCTGTGCATAAATATAGATAAACAAAGTGCTTTTATAATGAAAAGAACATGGATCTGTTGGAGTGAGTCCAGAGGAGGGTTAGGAAGATGATCAAAGGTCTGGAGCATCTCTTCTATTAAGGCAGAGAGCATTGGGGTTATTCAGCCTGGAGAAGAGAAGAATCCAGGGAGACCTTATAGTGGCCTACTAGTACCTGCAGAGGCTTACAGAAAAAATGGGAAGGCACTTCTAACCAGGGCATATAGTGTTAAGATAAAGGGGAAAAGTTTTAAATGGAAAGAAGTTAGATTTAGACTTGATATTAGGAATAAATTATTTAGTGTGAGGGTGATGAGACACAGGAACAGGTTGTCCAGGGAAGTTGTAGTTGCCTCCTCTATGGAAGGCCCCATTGGATGACGTTTTAAGCAGCTTGGTTTAGTGGGAGGTGTCCCTGCCCATGGCAAGGCAGTTGGCACAAAATGATGATTATGGTCCCTTCCAATCCAAACCATTCTATGATTCTATGAAAAGAGTCTGAATATAAATAAGTTTGTCAGAGTTTAGCTGACATCTTTCTGAAGGGCTTCTGGTGGCTCAATAAGATCTGGCTTTATTCGTCACACAATTCCTTTAAGTACATAAAGAGAATTTATGCTGAAAATAATTCTATTTTCATTTAAATATCATGTTTTTTTAAAAAAAATCAGAAAGACTGATTAATACACATATTTCTCCCCACTGGAAGATGTCTGGAATAACATCTTTGTAGGTTTCATTTCATTAATATTTTTCCTATTTCTCCAGATTATGCACTTCCATGTTAGAATCTTTTTTCCTATCTGTGAACATCAAGTTTAAGAGTTTTAAGTACCATAAAGAACACATCAGAAATACAGGATGTTGTAAATATGTTGGAAGAGAAGTTGCCACATTTCCTTTACTTGTTATCCTCTAGGATGTAATACAAAATAAAATACTATAGTGAAGTTTGTTAATTGAACTGGTTAATTTCTTTTTTTTTTCTGTTGGCTTCTGTTCCTATCAAACAAGCTGGAGGTCAGTATAGAAAACAGAAGCAGATAATTTCCAAATTATGTTTACATGAATTACATGTGAGTACCTTTCCCTTGAAATAGAAAAAAAAACCAAAACCAAAAACCCTAAGCAAAACAAAACAAAAGAACCCCAACAAACTATAAACTGCAAAGTTCTTTCAGTATTATTTTAACTCTCACTGGGTCAGCAAGAGTTCAGGCAGCTTTTACTGTGTGCTCTAGTGCTTCACATATAGCTTAAATCACCAAAGATGTAATTTATTGGCTAATAAACACAACAAAGAATTACATTTACCAAGCCATTATTCTAAGCATTCATATACGCACAACCCCTCATAAGGAGCCCTGTGAGTGTTTATTAGGCCAGGCAGTGGTCAAGGAGGGAGCAAAGGTTCAGTCTCCACTGCTTAGTATTGCTGGTTTGATGTTTATGTCCCCCTGTTTTGGGGTTTTATTTTCTGTTTTATTGGGTTTTTTGTGTTTATTAGTTTGTTTGTTTTTTAATTTTAGGGATTTATGCACAAAATCTCCATGTTAGTGCTTTTCCTTTTAGAACCTCAAGCTGCTATGAATCTGCAGCTTTAGCTTCTGTATCTTGCATGACTCTGTGCCCCTCCTCATGTCTCCTCCTCACATTAAAACAATTTTCTCTGACATTTATTCCTAGGTTTTTTAGCCAGGCTGCTTTGGAGCTGTGCCTTGGGCCGCAGAGAGCTGTGTCCCTCAGCAGAGTAATACAGGAAGAAGGGTGTAGTTAACAATGTCTTTGTTCTCTCTATCTTTATGTACATTTAAACAGAGATGAGCACAGTGATTAATCCCACTCTGATCTATAGTTTCAAGGCACCTGTGGTCAAAAGAAGATATTTCTTTGGTTTATACATGGTTCAAATTACCAACCAGCTTGAGTCCAGCTTCCTTCTCTTGATTCAATTTCATCACTACCTGTGGAGAGCATGAGTTTTCCATTGAAACAGTGGGAATATAAACGGTAACAGTATGCACATCCTCACTTTCCTTTTGTTGGCTCAGGGGTTTAGTTTTCTGCCCTATGGGGAATTTTGGATAACTCATTGTCAAAACAATTCTCTGAGGGATCAAGGCCTTGCTTGAAAAACTGTTTGCCACAATGAATGCTTTGAAACAAAGCATAAATCCACCAAACCATAAGTAGTAGTTCAGGATGAGATCTGATGCCAGAATATTTCCATGGAAAAAGAAGCTGAATCACAGTTACTCTGTGGAAATAATTTTTTTTTTTTTTCTTCACACCAGTTGGTTTTCTTCATCTCTTTTTGCTTATATCGAAATTATTGATGTGAATTAAAAGACAACCAAAATTAGAAAAACTAGGAGGGAGGAACATGCCAGTGTCTTCTAAACACATAAAGAGGTTTGAAGATGCCAAATAGAGCAAAAAAGAGCACCACGTCATAAATTAGGTTGGTCAGTGATTCAGAACAGAGAGGATGCTCTGTTCAGTGAGAGTGTAATACATCGCATGATGTTCAAGTGCCTCACAGGCAGAAATTATTATCACTATTTATAATATACATGGCCTTATCTGTGTAACAGGGTTCATTACTAGATAACCTTATCTGGCCTGAAAATTTAAATTGTACAACAATAACAGAACAATAGTTTCTTTGACAATAGAGCTACACAGCTGTTAAACTGAAACAAATCTCTGCAAGGACATTTAGAGTCCTCCAAAATGCAACATATCCTGTGTTCACAAACCCACTGGTCTGTAGAATTCACTCTATGTTATTTGCATATGTGGGAAATTAATTTTTTTCTCATTCAAATTTTTGTGGCTCTTCTTATAAGTGGTTCCACTAGAAATCCACTCTGCTTCAAAAATCCTGGGGTTTTGAGCAATACAACTGGAGGATTCACAAACACTGATGGAGGGATGATGACCTAATACTGGACTTGCTTATTAAAGACAAGAGCATCTGAGAAGTCACCACCTTTGGTCACTTTGGACTCTCCTGAGAGTGCCTGAGGAATTTTTGTCAAGCTGTATCAACTCTTTCTCCTGCTAAGCTCATAACCCATGTTCTATAGGCTGAAGCTTTTCCAATTTGTGAATATCTTTGGCCATATTAAGAGGAATTTGAGAAGAGCTTACAGAGAATTAAAAATCCTTATTCAAAACCCAGCAGCTTAACTGCTGGCTATTATTCTGTGCTGGTGCTTTATCTAATGTCAATTTCAATGATTTTCATTTCAGAAAAGTTATATAAGTAACACAATGGAAGCAGGAATAGTACGTGACAATGTTTGGAGGCTACTGGTTCCACAAATATAATCTCTGTCCAGCTCATTTATTCTGCTATATTTTTTTTACAACTATTATATTTTATATTTTTATAAAAATAAGAAAAAAAAAAAAAAAAGGAAAAAAAGGCAAAGGTGAATATAATTATATGCTGAAAAGCCTTATCTTCCTCTATGGGTTTTAAGAATTCTTGCTACTTAATATTTCCTAAAATTTGAAATCTGCCATGGCACCAATACTAGTATTCTAAGTATAGCTCAATTTCATTTAGATTATATTATTTAGGAGCTGGAGAATTACAACAGTCAAGCCTCTAAAACATGAGCAAGTTCAAGAGAAATTACTCTTTAGTTCCTAACCCTCTTCTTTTCAATGTACTAAGTGAGTACCAGTGTTTGTTCCTCTCCAAAGACATGTTTATTTGGGGTGATCTATTTTAAAATTAATGTTATGAAAAGCAAGTTATTAAAATGAAATCATATGCCACGGGCACATATTTAAGATAACCTAATTTTCTCATAATATGCTTTATCCCAAACTCCTTCTAGTTAAACTTACGCATGGAATTTATCAGCTGCATGACTTTAAATTCCTCCTCTACAGTCAATGCTGATTGCAGAGGGAAGTACCTGAAAAATATTGATTCAGTCCACTAAGGCCCTAAAGCTCTGCAGAGCTTTGAAGGGAACTTTTACTGATGAGAATCTTTGCTTAAATGTCTAAAATTACATGTGGATAAACAAAGCCTTTGTTGGTCCTATGGACTGTCCTGTCCTCACCATTAACTTGATTAAATGTCAGATGCAATCCAGAGATCTAGGACCTGATCTTGTCAAAGGTGATGGATCAACTCTTTCCTCTGGGAGATGCAAACTCTGGAAGGAACCATTCCCTTAAAACTTTGAAATATATGAAGTATATATAACTGGGTTTTATTTTGACAGCCTTAATGTCCCTGCTGAGAAGATCTTCTATCAGAGGATGCTTCTTTTTCCTTGTCCAGACACTGGTCAAAACAGTAGTTGCACAAAAAAGTTTGCAAATTTACTGAATTTCTGTGTGAACATACAAGCCCTCTATTTTTCTGAGGTTCTGTGAAAAAAAAATCCCATTTTTTTCTTGTTTGTTAAACTCTCCTAACAAGTATTCTCCCCGTGAAACATAAAAACCTACCAAAATAACTGAATTTCATAAACAAAGAATAAGAGTGTTCAGATTAAAGATACACTTTCTATTGAATAATCAGACTGGTAAAGCACTTTCGTTATTCCTCTAGGTTACATTTTTATTAAGACTCCCACAGCTTTTAAACAGCATAAAGTGTTGACTGAAATGTGTGCTGCACAAAGAAGAAGGGAATAATCTCTCCATCTACCTGTTTTCTAGGATCCTGTTAGTAAAATCCAGTTTCCAGCTTCTTGTACCACAGGAGGGCAGTGGTCCTTACTCTTTAGCTTGCTGTCCACCAGGACCCCAAAACACTTTTTTCCATAGCATCCACATAGCTAGCCAATCCCCAGGTTGTTGTTCTCCCTAGCTGGACCTTGAACCCTTGACCATTAGTCCTTCAGGCCAACAATCCAGGAGTTTTCCATTAATCTTCACATATCCCAAGCATATCTCTTCAAACTAGCATCAGTGGAATACCATGCTGAGATTCTTCCTGAAGTCAAGGTAAACAGCATCTGCTGCTTTGTCTTCTTGCCCTTAGATTGTCATCTCCTCATGGAAAACAAACCAAGTTGTTCATTTGTGCTTTCTATAGCTAAATTCATCCCAGCTCTTCCCACCTTCTTTTCCTTCATGTGCCTGCAAGTAGTTTCCACAAGGATTAATTCCAAAGTCTTCCAAAAACCTGAGGTTAGATTGATCAGCTTGTAGTTCCCCAGATCCTTCTTCTTGCTTATCATCTTACACGTTTTCCTCCCTCAGAGTGAGGATAAATGCCTCAGACTGAATTTCACACCTTCCCTTCTCTTTTCCACCCCTTAGCTTTGAAACAGACTCACTCTTCAGTCAACACACCTGTAACTTGTAGTGAGAAAAAGGTTCATTCATATGAACCTGCAACCATGGCAGTGGATCTGTGACATCCTGATGAGAGAAAAGGATAAAGTGATAAATAGCAGAAGACTAGTTTGGGATCTGGCCTCTGCTTTTGTGCAATAGTTTCTGTGAAGCCTATTGCAGGCACTATTTTAGGGTCTCAGCTTATCAGTGGGATTTTTTTCTATTGTCACATACATGATTTGCTGAATATGAGAAATCTTGGTTCAGATACAATAAAATACACCCTTTCTGACAGGCTTAAAAGAGGACAGCCTTAAATTTCCATCAGTGTCCATATAGAAAATTCATTCTGTTGTACCCTTCAAGTTTCAAAGCATTATGCATTTTGGTGAGCACAGCTGGTCCTATTAAACATGTTGGCACACACAGGTGATAATTGCATGCTATGAATATCTTGTTACATAAGAGATCAATTAAGACGGCTGTGTCTGCTGGAAACTCAATTAGGACTAATCAGTTTTATCCTACTAATCTCAGAAAGGAGTTTACTTCTTCTGTCAACAGTAAGACCTGGACATAATATTTAAATTTCTTACCTTATGAAGAAGAGGTGTTATCTTTCAGTTTCCTTAAGTGTACCTTAAATATTTTGATTTGTCACTTCCCATCTGGCCATTCATAGGATAAACAGTTATTCGGTTAGGGATGTGAAGATTATTTCTATTTCACTTAAACACTCCTACTTTATAGCAACTTTTTCTGCAGAAAACAGCAACAATGCAATTTATCTTCAGATGTGTCTAAAAGTGACATTACAGATCATCTTTCAGAACTTCCAGATTTAGGCTTTTGTTAGCTGCCCTCCCATATTTGACTGTCTTCACCCAGCTTGTTCAAACTTCTCTTTGAGAAGCAGAATCTCTCTTTTCTTTAGTCTGAAGAATATTTGATTCTCGAACAAGAGCTTTGGCAGTTTTTGGTTCCCAGGGTGTTTCTGTGGAAATTGCTGCTGATCTACCCCCAGCTGGTCGTGCTGCTGCAATACTTACTGAACCTGCCAGAGTAGCATCTGCTCCTTCTTTTCCATCTGTATGCAGTGGGTATTCCACCAGTCAGTGAGAACTATATCTTCCTTTTGTACTATGGGCAGGCTGTTCTCCAAATGAGGCATTTAGCTGCTCTTAGTCCTCCTAAAACCTCCACTGGGCAGATTTTCTCCTTGCCCTCTGTATTTATTGAGTGAACAAATTCCTCTATGGGCAAGGGGTAAACTGTTGCAGAGATGTCTCTGTTAAGTAGTCAGGACAAACCAAAACTCAGACAACAGAGTTGCTCTCTATATACTCTCCCTCACTCTCCCCGGGTAAGATATAATGAGAATAAGGAAGAGAGACTTCAAGGCTGGAAGGTAAAGATAGAACATGTTTCATAGAACAGGGAAGGGATAGTAACATGTGGAATAGTAAAGAGAAATATAAATATATGTAAAACCCAATTTCAGTCGTTATTGATATAGTGTCCAGACATCCCTACTTGCAGAGCTGACTTGGGAAAAGAGGCCAGAGCTCTTTCCAGCAGCTGATGGATCTGGATCCTGCAGAGCTGAAGACAAAGAGAAGGAACCTCTCTCCAAGATGCCCATGAGATGAACAAAGGGAAGAAGGGAGGGACTTTTCTACCCTCCTGGCTTTTATCTTTTACAGCAGGAAATGGGAAGTAATACTGACCCCTGGGTCCCTTAGGGTCCAAAACAAGACCCTCTCGCGGGTGTCTAGGTCCCTGTTTTAATACCAAAATATAGCCTGTGCACCCACAAACCCTGACAAAAGAGCACTGAGCTTTATCAAGAAGGCATGCCAATGCAATACCCTCTTTGTAAAAGATCTCAGTCTCTGTAGGGCAGTGCAGGGTTATGAGGAAGAAGGTTCTTGTGCTTGACTTCCAGCCCTCCTGTGCAGATGCATTCCAGGAAATAGTCTCTCAGCTGCTATAAAAATGGGTATCACTTTCATTGTAGTCAATGTTTATATAGCTTCTTTAAAATGTAGAAAATGAGTTGGGAACTCAGGAGCAAAGGTGAAGTGAAATTTAAAAGGAAAGTATGTTTAAAAGTCATGCAAATGACAGCACAATTTGTAATCATCACTTTCTAAGAGAAGCTGCAAAGCATATTAAAAAGCCCTACATTGTTGCTATAAAGAAAATATATTTTTCTCTGTGACAAAATTGGCAGATGTTTTCTGTCTAGTGTCAGTGAAGGTTATTGAAAAGACATTGATGCTTCACTTACTTTTTGAGACCATGAAGTGTAGGGATGCTCTTTGTCTATGTGATTCACCCTTGCAAAGAAGGGAAAGAAGAGAGAAGTGTTACATGTCTGGCATTTTTAAAGCTCAAATTATAATTTTCTGTGGTGAAAAATCCAAACTACACATTATATTTGACAAAATTGATTCCTGTGACTTAGTGAGGCCAGGCAACAAAAAGAAGGACCTCTAAAAAAACATGTCTGTATGTAAAAAGTCCTAGTCAAAGCAATAGTCTGTCATTCCTCTTGAAAAAGGCACCCATGCAAAAAATTAGACAGGATTATCTGTCTTCATGATGAGAAACAAATGATGTCTCCACCTACTTACTCCTCCTGAACTACAGAGTGGATCTTGTAATGACAATGTACAACCAGACAAATGAGGTGAAAAAAAATCGACCCTTGCAATGTAATGTGTGATGATATGAGGAGACTGAAGAACCCAATCCTGAGATTCCAGCACACTTCTCGCAAAAAACTATCTCCCATTTTAATTAACTGAATACAAATGTGTTTTCTAACATTCATGAAAAGAAAAAAATATCTTTGTTTTGGTTACTGCTTTTACAGCACCACAGATTCACCGCCTTGGAAACTGTAGGACAGTACAGTCAACAACGAAAGAGCTTTAGGCTCAACCATCAGCACTAAAAAGTAGGATTCAGGTCAAAGTCACACTCCAGTGTAGCTTAGGAAAGAGGACTGTCCCCAGTGGAGCAACGATTTGTTTGAAACTGACAAAGCAGCACAGTGAGACAGAGGAGCACAGTGCAAGTTTGTGAGCCATGAAGCTATGGGAAGCAATCACAGAGAAAACATTGCATCCTGTATGTTTCTCCTGCCTCTTTCAGTTCCCCTGGCCTTTCAGATCAGGTTTACATGTTTTTCCTATGCTTTGGGTTTTATTATCATCCACTGTTTGGATTTAACACCTTTTTTTACTTTATTTGAGTTGGTAGCAGTAGTACCAGAGAAAGGATTATGGCCATCACAGTTTACATCATTTATAAAAATATTGCTCTCATGCATTATTATTTATTCTTTGAAATGGTAACATCCCATTTTACCATTAGAGGGCTGTATTGTTTGTTGCTTTTTCATCTCTTGTTATTGTATACTTGTTTGTATCTGTTATAAGCTACCTGTAATAACATGACACATCCAAGTGTCTTGCTTTTCATCCAGTAAGTGGTATGTATCTTGTTCACTATCAATATTAGGATTAAAATGGAAAGAGGCAAAGCAGCAAGTGTTCCTTAAAATTCCTTGATTAAACTTAGAGAATATTTCTGCTACTGCTGCTGTCTTAAGAGACCATCAGCCAGGTTTCTCAAGGGAAAAAAAAGCAGATTGTTGCAGAGGGAGGTCTCAGAGAGAAAATCTGTCCTTGCTGAAGTCAGGGAGGAAATATGAGTCTGAACTGGGCTGAGTATTTCTCTTGCCTCTATCCTAATGCATTATAAGTCAATAAAGAAGAAAACTCCTACCACTAACTGAGGAGGTTAAGATGAAACTTACATGTAACAACATCTATCTGTAACTTCCCAATTTAGGATTTATTATTGCTTCCTCTGACATGCTTGGGGTACTGACTGTCAGTGTCTTATACAGGCATTTTGAATGAGGAGAGGGAGGAAGAACAGGGATTGCAGCAGTTCATTCTTTCTGCCAAGAGAAAATCATGCTTTCTGCTTAGGAACTCTTAGGTCCAATGAGGCCTTTAGTTAATTTTTACAGAAAGATTGAAAACTACTATAAATCAGAATTTTTTTTTATGCAAATCAGAAGTGGTCTGGCTAAGTAATTCCATCAGATTTTTTTTATGGAAGTGGTTGTACTATATTTTCTGACCAGTACGAATTACAAATGCTCAAACATTGTGATTGAGTTAGGACTGTCTAGTAGACAGAAACTTTTTGCACAGCGAAGTAAGCAGAGGTGTTAATTAGTTAGAAATGTTATGTATAAGTACACAAATTAAGGTGAAGCAAATAGTACTTTCCAAAGTTACCCAGGTGATGTAGTATCAAATCCAATTCTGGGATACCTGGTTATATCAAAAGAGAAAATTGTTTGATATCTGCCTTTGTAACAACTGGGCTTTGTTACATGATTTATCTCATGGATCCAGGTTTGGAAATGTCAAACCATTGACTGACTATTCTTTTGAGGACTCAGTATCAAAACAGCACTCCACTGTATTTCCAGGGGACATTTTCAAAGACACGGGTGACATGCAGACATTGACTTTCATTATCTGGACTAGAAATTGTTTCAGAGGTTAGAGACATTAGGGCCTCTGACGTTGAATACCAGGAGAAAACTCTATCAAAATACCTTGTGAAGCAGAGCAATGACATGAAAGATTGTCATAACTCTATGAATAAAGCTGCCTTCTCTATTCAGGAAATCTTTTAAAGACATGAATATATCTCTTGATGTTCAGTAAGGAATTTCAGGAGATCACAGTAGCCATTTAGAGAGGTGCAAATGTTGGAAAAACTAGAAATTCAAACCTTGATATTCTACATAAAAATAAAATAAATACAAATTGAAAAATAAAACAACTGCTTAAAATGATGGTTTGTTTTGGATAGACAGTAGGAAATTTTGGTCCTTAAAAGTCCTGCTCTTCTAACTTTACATTCTAGTTAGGGTGACTAACTTACCTCTCACCCTGATGTTGGGACAGGGTTAATAACTCTGTGTAGAGATGTTCTAGTAGGCATGTGGATCTCCACTGAAGACTTTGAAACTGTTAGAAGAAAGGACACTAAGCTACCTATTGTTTTCTCTAATTCTTGCTATTAGATATGCAATAAAAAAGACAACTTTCAAAAAAAGGGACACAAATTTAACATACCTTCTTAATGTATACACTGCAACATGACTACCATAAGCCGTGGTATCTATTTTTATGCACACTAGACACAAAAAGTCATGGGGGAGGACAGCAGCCAAAGAAAAAATATTGTCAAGGAATGTCCTTTTTATTTTGTGCCCAAGGACAAATTTATTTTTTAGTTTGCTTTTGATTGACAGCATATCAACAGATGGATTAACTCCCTCTTGTCATTATTGGCAGGAATGCTAATGTGTCCTTTTAACACTTGTTTTGTTACCACCTTACAGACTGTTTTAGATAAAATGTTCCTGAACTGTTGATGGAAAAATTCTGCCAGAATTCATGCTGATTAGCTTGTTGTGACAAAAAAAAAAACAACAAAAAACCCCAACACTAAAATTTCTAAACTTGGGGAGAAGACAAGAATAATTCTTTTAAAAGTCATTAACACTGTCATCAGCAGGAAAAAAAAAAAAAAAAAAAAAAAAATTGGTAAAATTCTTCAAATAATGACATATATTTTTCTTCATTTTCATTACCCTATGTCATTCATCTTTGGATTCTAGTTCAGAATCCCAGTGTGTCAAGTGCCGTAGGGAGTGGTGTTTTGAACATATAAACTTGTTTTCTACTCAGAGAGACTAGAATTAAAATATGTGACAAAACAGATGGACAGAGACAGATGGGAGGAGTAAAGTAAAACAATGAGGCAATGTTTGTGGGTGTGTTTGGCTTCTGATCTCAGCACACCAAAAGCCCATCAATCCCCCCCTTTTGTGAGCACCACATCAAAGAAGAATGGTGTTTGAAGTGGTGGTTTTGGGGAAAATTGTAGGAAATATAAATAGGTGAAGGTTATCACTTGATGCCTGACTGTATGCAGTTCAGAATTTACCTTGGATTTGATAAAACTTGGCCTCAAAGACCACCTAGAGGAGAAAAATGACAACTTGATATTAAAATAAGATCTGAAGAGCTTGGAAAGCTAGAAAAATACTTTATTTGATGCAACACAGAAGGGGAGAGCAAATGCAGAGTGTGAAAGTCAAAGTGATGGACTAAGAAAATGACCTTGGCAGCAACCTTCTACAAGCACACTGGAAGAGCAAAACTGCCTTTGACAGGAGCAGAAAACACCATGCCACAGCAACTGAATTATAAGATGGCAAAGCTTTAAGAATGGAAAATAAAACTGTACTTTTGAAGTTCTCTGAAAGATCCAACCAGCACTGAAAAAGAATCTGCCACATTTAAAAATAGGTTTTATATGTAAATGATAAAAAGTACTCTAGATTGAAGATTAAACTTAGACTACAAACCTGATGAAACCTAGACTGCAAAGCTAAGAGGTAGACCACTTGCATCTACAATGATGAAGTAAAGGGATATCTCAGAGGTAAAAGATAAAAATGTGTTTGTGAGGAAAAACGTGCCAGAAAGCACTTTCCTATAGTGAAAGTCGTAAAAAGAGAAAATAGAGTGTGAGGAAGATAGGCTATGCAGTGAGGTCACTGGAACAAGTAAAGGAGCTAGATAAAAGCCAGTCAAGAAACATATGTTTTTAATAGGTAAATTTAATAGTTTAAGAAGAGAAAGACAAAAACAATGCAAAGAAACTCTGTTTTGTTTGGTTTTGTCCCCTCTTGGGGAGACATCCTCTCAGTGAGAGGATGATTTGTGGAGGAAGTGAAGTACTGCCTTCAGTCAGGAAAGTCTTGATGATGGTGACAAAATGATTGATGGTTCAGGAGAGAAAATCAACTACATGGGAAAAAATTGTAATCTGGGGAACAATGACAGAAAAGATGAAGTAAATGTTTGTGGCATTTTTTCCGTAAGTGTTCTGAGTGCAGAAAGCAAACCCAAAGGAAAAGGCAACGGGGATGAACCAGGGTTTGATTCTAGCACAATGGGGAAGCAAAATTTAAGTATGAAAAAACACCAAATTCTGAAAACTATATTAACAGGGGGAGGAGAACAGAAGGGAAATAAAGAAGAAAAGTGAACCTATGTCAGGCCAAACAGTAAAGAGTGGAAGAATAATGGATGGTGAAAGAAGACTAGAAAGTACCTACATGACCTTAGGTGAGCTACTTGCTGAAGGTTTTTAGTAAAGGGTACCTAGAAGAGAAATATACCTAGTGAGTGCCAGAAACAAATATCAAGGGGTCACTGCAGAAGATAGACACCTTCTGTACTAGAGTCCTTATGAACATGACTCTTTTTGACAGGACAGTAGGCGAATATTTACTTAGTACAAGTTTGCCTCCAGGACAAGAGAGGGACTCAGTATGGTATGAAAGCCATGAGTCTGGAACTGTTAAAAGGTCAAATGTTACGTTTAGAAAAACATTGAAAAAATCACCAGGAGGCCAATATTAAAAAAAAAATGCATTGGGAAATGGAATAAAAGATACTTTAGAAAAGTGTAAATCTGTTCTATTCTGTTGCAATCCACATATAACTCATGGCAAAGGAACATTTTAAGATTAAACATCCAGAACTAATCCAGGCTTCACAAGCAAGTGTTTGTCATCTTATTATTTCTGGATCCCACATTCATTGCTCAAGAGTTTATATTTGGAATGGAATGTGACTCAGAATGAATTAATGTCATCTGAGGTGGGTTTAAAAGTGACTCAAAAAGGAGAAGAAAGGGAAGGAAACAGTGGTGCATTGATTCTTTGGGGTGAGAATGTGTCTCCCATTGTGGAATGACATATTCTTCACTTGTTGTATTTGGAATGAGGTTGCAATCAGTATTTTCAGAACTGAGCTCTGTATCTTCTCAACCCCCCAAAATTTTTCATAGCCAATAAATATCCATGGTTATTTCAAATTCTTCTAATATGTTTTCCATTGGTACTTGCCTATATTTGGGGTTACCTGACATTATTTTCCCCCATCACTTCCTCTTTTTTAGTCCTGAATAATGTATTTCATTACATTTCCTTGAAGCATCACATGGAATTTGTGCAGTACCCATAAATATTGGAAGTGAGAGGAAAACAGATGCGATAAAAAGGTTAAAATATCTCAGTTTAACTGAAAATACTTCACAAATAAGCATTTTCTTACAATATTTTTTTACACAGGGGTTCTTATGCCAAAGTCACCAATTTATGAGTATTTCCAGGGACAGTGAGCAGGAGAGGATTATTTCTGAAAAAAATTTCCTTAGTTATTTGGTTAAAATTCCAGTGACATCTGTTTCTCTGTGGTAGTATTACAGCTCTTGAAAAATCTCATTCTCAATACCAATACCAACACTAAAGCCACACTTCAGAGCCTGTCACCTAGCAAGAATCTGCCTTCCCTGATTTTAGCTATTCACAGTTAACTGTTCAATCTGTTTTTCTAGACTCCCATAATTTATGGAAATAAAAAAGATACCTTCTACCCTCTGCTGTGGTGAAGACATTGTACCCAGAAACCTCCAGAGTATGAAACTACTCTTCATGTTTTACACAGAATCACAGAATCAGCTGTGTTGGAAAGGACCACCGAGATCATCAAGTCCAACCCTGTAGCTTGATAAAAGAATACCAGAAGGTGGTGAGACACTGGAACAGGTTGCCCAGGGAAGCTGTGGATGCCCCTTCCCTGGAAGTGTTCAAGGCCTGGTTAGATGTGGCCTTGAGCAACCTGATCTGGTGGAGGGGTCCCTGCCCATGCAGGGGGGTTGGAACTGGATGATCTTTAAGATCGCTTCCAACCCAAATCATTCTATGATCTGATGATTCTAAGAAAATTTTTGTAACAAAAGAACTTGGGTTTGGCCTTTCTGACAACTCTGTGGGAATTATTTTTTTCTGTTGTTTCTTATCATGAAAATACATGGAATAATGATTGTCAGCCCTCAGAGTTATTGTATGAAGAAATATATGAGTACTTATGAGTCACTTCTATTCTAGAATCACGTGAACTATACAAAAGCAAATACATCTTGTAGAAAATGGAATATTTTCAGTGCAACCAGCTGTGTAAAAAAATTGGAAACTAAATAAAAGAGAAATTCAGATTTCTTTCAGTTCAAATCTCAAAGCCCCAGGAAATAAAAGTTAATAGTAATTAATAAATAACTCATTTATAATAAAAATTAGTTTGCATTAAAAATGCGTTCCCTCAGCTTACTGAACTTTAACTGAAATTTTGCTTTACATATGGATAGTATGAAAACCGTTCTCAATTCACTGCCTAGTAGTGACTGATAAAAAGTGGTTCAAGGCTCAGATTTGTGACTGTGGGGACCTTTAAAGCAACATTATATGCATTATATGACCTTTTGGTACTGCTCTCTTCAGAGGCTTTTCCCTGCTCTGTTAATCAAACAAACAAGCAGTGATAAAATCAATAGAAGGTTAAGCAGATACCCAGTGTACTGATTTAGCAATCACAAGTCCAAAAGCATAGAATATGAACAGCAATAATGAGCTTGAGTCACCTAGCATTTTTTACATACAGGCCCTGAATTTTTAAGAACTGGAAATGCAAATCTCAGGTCTTGAAATCTGTAGTCACATGGCTCCTTAATCGCCCAAAGCACTGAGAAGCCAGGAGCTGCTGCTGACATACATGCCTACAGGAGCAATATTTCTGTATTTGTTATCTTGTCGTCTGCAGTCCCAGTGCCAACTTCTCAGCTACACTGGGAGTGACTTTGAAGCCTATGGTAGAGGTGGGCATTCAGAAATGGTGTAAATCAAATCAATGCTTAAATATAGTCTTCAAAGAGAAAATTCAAGCTGCAGGTTCCAACACATGTTGTGAAAATGCTCAGCACTGAAGAAATATTTGTAGCCTGTGGTGACTCAGAGTAAGAACCATTGCATCAAACTGGGCAGTCCCTGTTGCTGAAGCTACAAATACTGGGGTGGAAGAAAAGTGAGTAGGGGATAACTTCAGAAAGAGGTTAGAAGGAAGGAAGTTTTGGGGAACCAAAGCCTAAAGAATGAAAGGAGACATTAATGTCTTGAATACCTGAATAGATATTTTTTAAGTATGTAGATTACCAAAGGACAAGGAGGAAAAGTGTAAGGCTTCTGTCAAGTGTCAGAGGGAGTTTATTGACTGAAGGAGACATTGCTGAAAAGTTAAATGCCTAGACTCATATTTCCACAGAAAGGATGAGGGACAGATACTACAAAGAATGGAAAAAAAGTTACGCTTATAAGAAAAATGAAAATCAAGTGAATCCAAACATCTTGGAACAAACAACTTAGATAAAGTAGTAGAAAAGATTGGAAAATATTAGGTATATTGTAATACTTCTGAAATTTGGGACATTAACGAGGAAAAACCAGCTGTGGGAGAAAGGAGAAAACACAGTAGGGTACCAAAGCTCTGTATTGTATATGCAAACCAGGTATTTTGTAATCAAGAGATTCAGTTTGAGCAATAATAAAGTGTTGTAAAAGAAAGATTAATTTTTTTTTTTTTTTGGTATACAAGGCAATCTTTACCTACTTAGCACTAATTTAATTTAGAATTAAATAAAGATTTTCATGAATATCTTAGTAGATGATTGACCTGCATAGATAAAGAGTCTGAGGTTCAAGCCATACTTTGAAAATATAAAATTTATAGCCAAAACGGACAGAATGATTTGCAGCGGGGAAGAAAAGCTTCTCTTTTGAATTCTAGAAATTCATTTCTAGTCTCTGCAAGAAGTTCTGCAAACAACCCTTTAAATAATTTTAATTAAAAGCCTGACAACTATTTTATTTTATTTTACTTTATTTTTTACACAGAAACTGTCTTAAAATGGAACCAGTTCTTCTAATTTGAGACATAGTGTAATCTTCTATGTATTTAATGAAGCCTAAACCAAAGGTTTTATTTTACACTTCTAGACTGAACAAACTATTTGGCTGGTAGAGGGTACTCTTAATTAAGATGGTCTGTCTTTGCTTTTCTACCCTTTGCAAAATGATAGGACATGAATTATTAGCAGGGAAGGTCTTTTGTTACCTACAAGTAGAGACAGAAGGCAGCCACTTAGCATTTTTTGAGAGCGTCTATTTGTTTATTTCCATGCCTTAGAAGACAGCAACTATACAAGGAATGCAAAAGGTTAATTCCATATTGATTATGTTATATGACAGGGACAATCTGAAGGTAATGCTTTCTGATGCACTTTGCAGAAAATACTGGTTCTGTGAAGACAAATGCCCAATGTACAAATTTCATGTTGTTTTCCTGCTTTCTACTTCAAATCGTTTCTGGCTGCAGAAGTGACACAGATCTCTATCCATTACTAACTTGAAAATCTGATCTAAAGCTCTGTGAACCTGGAGGCAGTGCTCACTAAATTGGTATTAAAACCCATATGAGGAATTACATAATCTTTTAAAGAACATTTCATTCGCCAGTGACCTTTTCAGGACTGGAACTAGTTGGTTGTTTGGCAATGATTTTTACTAGAACAATCTTCAATTCTTGCATACACCCTTTATCTAGCAAGAACCCTGATTTTTTTTTATTTTTTATTTTTTCCCACAGGCTTGTCATATTATGTTATTCAATAAGAGGTAGATGGTTTTAATGCAACCAATATCACTAAGATGAAGTGGATATAATGTTACTCAACTGTAAGAAGTGGTCTGTAGGTGCAAGGAATGATACACCACAGTGGTGTTCAATGACAGTAAAATTACTTAGTTAGCAAACAGTTCCAGAGGGAATGTATTGGGCATCAGCTTCAAACTATCAAAGTTAGATAGTGTCCCATTCACATTAAATCTAGCTCAGCAAAGATCAGATGCAACATGTATAGATGAAAGTGTGAAACACTACCTTGTGCCAGGATGTTTTCAATTCTTTACCTGTGATTCTGCAGGTTTTTTTCAGCTAGCCATATCAAGTAGGCAGCCAAAGGAAATTAAGCTTGCAATAGGCTGAACAGAGGTGCTGATCTCTGTTGCATCTTTATCTCATCTTCCACTGATGATTCCTCACCTTTGCCACCAAAAGAGTAAAAAGGTTATTAAAAGAATTTCTTACCTTTTTAGGTTTTTTTTGTTTTTTTTTTTACCTGGGATGCTGAAACTAATGCAAATAATTCTTCATTATTTCTAAAACTGTCTGTAGGTCTCTGGTTTGTGTGACTGTCCTTGCCAATGGTGTCAGAATGAATAAAAAACACATCTACATTCAGAGTTCACAACAAGACCTTTCCTAATAATGGAATATTTGAGTGAAAACAGAAGATAAAGCAGAAAGGGGGAAAATGGATTTCAGCTGTACTTTTTTTTTTTTTTCCAACCTTGAGATCTTTACAACTGAAATTACTGACACAATGAAATGCATAATGTGAAAGACCCAGTAACACAGCCTTTTTTGTTATGAGAGACATTTTTTATTATATTGCAGTTTAGTAATATAGTTAATATCTCCAAACATACAGCACTAATTGCTATGCGTGTTCCTAGTAGACAAAAAACAGAAATAGTCTATGAATCCTCTCAGGCATACTATGAGATCCTTTGAAAAAGAGACATGGATGCCCATTAACATCTCTGTGAATAGATCTGTATAATCACATTCCAAGTGTGGCAGTCCGATTTATCTTGTTTACATCTTTTTTTAGATAATTTTTTCAAGACGTTGTCCTCAAAAGAGAGTTGGAGAATGAAATAATTTTTGTGGCTGTTGTTGCTCTTATATGAACTTTTTGAGCTGGAGTTTGAAATGGAAGCTCCTTAGCCTTGGAATCAAAAGAATGCTTTCAGACTTAAAAAAGTTTTGCTGACATCATCTTATTAAAGCTTTTGTTACTTTTTCCTGGAAAGACAAAAAAGAAAATCTCTCATACAGTGTGCTGTGAAGGAAGACAAGAAGGGAATTAGGAGAGGCATTTTTGAAATATTGCTTGAGAGTGGGTCCTGGCCTACTTTTCTCGATTAACCTTTCATTTTGATGAAAATGAGTTAACTGCATAACACCAGAGGTGTGTATTCAGCTTTAAATAAAATTATTTTACTCAATCTATAATGCAACATATATGTTGTAATCGAATCTATATTGCTCAAGTATTTATCTCCCTCATTGTAATATACTTACAGTGTTCATACAAAAACCAGTAAACTATGAAGATGACCTTAAAAATTACTATCGTTATTAGACTGAAAAAAGACTTTATAACATTACCAGAATTTAATTTATATTTTCTTCATTCTTCATTCCTTCAGTAATATTTCATCCAGTTTTAAGATTTTTGGGCTTCACCCCTATTTTAAAACCCATGCTTTGTTCTCACTTGAGAATTCGGTTGAGACTCACTTCAGAAAAATCCCTTTCTCCTTACCAAGAGATAGATCTGTATTAGTATCTTTATTCTATATTGAAACTGTACTGCACAGGAATTACAAGCTCAATTCCAATCGTTCAAAGTAGGTTCTGAAGTGTAACTGGTTTCTGTAAAAATGCTTGAATAATCCTAAAGAAAGCATACCAGTCAGGTGAAATAATGTTTTGACATGTGGCAGTCATTACTGGTTCTGTGGTGCCATTTGCACAAACGCTATAAGTGAAAGCTCATTCTGTGGAAAACCCACAATGATGTCAATTACCTACAGATAGAAGGGGTTTTTTGGGGGGGTGTGGAGATACATACCTTTGGCAAGTCAAACTTAAGCCTCTTTTGATACTTTTCTCACTGTCTTAGACTGTAGAATTTATTTTGCATAGAAGGAACAGGGGATTGGAATTTGACAGGGCTGTAAAAAAACCACAACAATAGCAGGAAGAGACAGAAAGGTAGTTTCCTGAAACGTGGCAACCACTGGATACCTTGGATTGAGGGTATCCTTCTCTCTTCTCCAGTAAATGTAGCTAAATATTGTTTCTGTTATTAGACAGGTCAGTGTGATAAAGCTGTCTTGTTTTCTCATTTAGAATTTGTATCATGGAAGTGATAGTGAAAACGGGAAATTGAAGGTTCAGAATAATGAGAAGAATAGGATTTGGCCCTTTTAAAGTTTGTTTTGTTTTGTTTTTTCATTAAATAACCAACTGGAAAGAAACCGAACAAGCAAGCAAAAATAATTTAGCAGTGCAGTAACTGCTTCTTCCAACACCTTGGTTATTTGCTTCCCTTTAGCACTGCAGTAACTGAACTGGAAAATATGTGAAGTAAAAAGCTCAATTTCATAACAAAAAGCAGGTAAAAAGAAAAGGAAGATAATCCCTTCTCTTATAAATCAGTGCAGCTTGGCTATAACTGATCTATATTTCAATGCAGAAACAGAACTGCTGCTGTAATAACAAAATGAATAAAAGAGAACATTAGAGACAAGTAAGTCACTTAGAAAATTAGTCCTCATCCATTCTAAAGTCTTTTGCATTCTGCTTGGAATTCATTATGTTCAATGTCACATATTATTGCATACGCCTTCCCGAGATAAAAGGCATTTATTTCCGTGTTTATGAAATGTTATTTTAATTTATTCTATTGCTCTCTTATCAGCTTTTTAGGTTCTTATGCCTGGATTTGTTTTCCTCACTAATCTCTTTCTGCTACCCATTTCACTCAGTATTCTTTTCTTCCAGTTAAATAGAGCAACACGGTTTACCAGGAAACAGAAGGGAAGTAGTCTTGGGGTTATAATTCTACATATCTCTAACTTGAACTACAGGGACAAGACAAAATGTTTTCTGTCAATATCTGATGTTTTCCTTAGTTGATTTCATTTGCTTCTGACTTCAGGACTTGATTTTGAAATAAGGTAGATCAACATATCTGGAAACTACATTGTTTTAATATCTTCTGTCTCTAGTGTACCAGCATAGTACACAGAGATGGAAAAAAAACCTGTTATCAACCCTTATTCATCTTGGACTTGAACATTACACTCTACAAACAAACCTGATTTTTTTCTTTCTCTTCCGTTTCATACTTCAGTGGCTTCAAAGCCCTTGTCTCCATACATTATTACTGCCATTCAGTCATTTCAATCTGTATTTTCTCTGACAATTTCCAATGCAAGTCTATGAATCTCCAAGTGAATATTTGTCTTAACATTTAAGTCAGTAAACCAGAGATTTGATCAAAGAAGTATGAGAAGAAATGGTGATAGGAGTACCTTACCAGACTGAACAAATCTGATATTCTTTGAATTTTGTTAGGCATATTTCAAGTTTAATAATTACACACAATTTTCAAATAACACGTAATCAAAACTGTACTGGGTTAATCTCCAAGGGACTATGTTGAGTCTATTTATTTATGCAAATATACCTTATTCGCTCAATTTTTGATACATTTCCATTAAAAAAATGTGATAATTTAATCTCTTTTTAAAGAATAGTATTTCTAACTGCCAGCCCTGCAAAACCTGATCTGGGATGGGAAAGTCAAGTGAGTTCTTATTGGGATGGACATAGTCACCCTTAGCAGAGAAGTCTGTGATTCAAACTCCACATTGCTGCTTATGTTGGAACCCTGGTTGAGTTCAGTTCTGTTGGCTCAAATGGACAAAGCCTCTAGGCTTTCAGGAATTAAGAACATGGTCACTATATTCTTCCCAAAATGTGTCTTTCTGGTTGCTTCTCTAAAATGTCCTCACTTCAAAGAACCATTTGTCCAACATGCAGTAAGTACATAGATACCTTCTGGTGTCTTTGGTATCTGTACTCAAACGTGGGCTCTGGTTGACAAGACCAAGCTGTTCATGACGCCTCTTCAATACAGCTTGTATAAGGCAAAATTTTTGCTTAGGAGAGATTCTCCATAAGCACAGACATTCCTGCTAGGGCTTGCTCTGGAATAAAGTAAAATCCGAGATGACACGTATTGAAGCCAACACAGGATTTTTAGCTTCAATGAAAGCTTGTAAGCAAGCTATTAGTATAGATGTAACCAGAAGTGATAGGCTCATACCACTTACATAGAAAGACTTGCAAGTTTATTAAGCTCCATTTACTACATAGAGAGCAGATTAGAAAAATTATATTTGAGATACATGATTCGTAACAAAATGATTAAAACTCGGACACAGTTAAACGCATCAGGAAATTCTGTAGAAATTTTAGGGGGAAAAGCTCCACCTCCTGGTAAGCAAGTTTCTATAAAGTAATTTTGAAAAAAAAATTTTCCTGTTCATCAATTGCTTCATTATCCTTTTTCAAGACTGAGTGCTTTGATGCATAAAACCACTGAGCACGCCATAACTTTGCTCCTGTTCTTGATGAAAATTTAATGCAGTTGTTTCAGCAACATATCCCTTAGAAAGGGAGATGTCATAAAAACCTCTCTCGTAATACCAGTAACTCTAGTGAATGCAGCGTTACAGTCACTTCTGCTGTTAGGTGAATTTGACTCAGATTGTTTTCTGATCTGGTTTTCAGTGTATCTCCTTCACAAGCTTCTGACTGTAAGTTTCTGACAGATGTTCTTGGCATCATCTTGAATTTCTGAGCAACCTGCCCTAGTTTTGGTCCTGCTCTGGCATGAGTGTTGGACTCAATGATCTTCAGAGGTCCCATCCAGCCCCTGGCATTCTGTGAATCAAAGCAAAAAGATGAGCTGAAACTGCAGCAGAGAGTTGGGACCAAGGCAGCCTGGGACTAATTGTATATATATATATATATTATTGTATCTATTAAATATATCTATGTGAATATATATATGAAAATATGACACCATGTGGTGGAAAACAATGAGATAATAAACGATTCAGTACATGAAAGATGAGTGATTTAGTTCATAATTTTGAAACACATCAGCAATACACGCCTTGAATCAAGTTGTTGTGAGATTTTATGAGCTTCAATCTATGTGCTATGTGAGATCCTCAGGTTCTGTGCTACTAAACTTCAAAGGCCAGATTCCCACAACTGAGTAAAGTGAGACCACAGTCAAAATTCTTAGCCATTGCCACTTCATCAGAGGACTGAATGTCTGGACAGGGCAAGTTTTATGTTCTATAACAATTATCCATTTTTAAATCTCAGGTAGTTCTACAGTGCTAGTGAGCTGTTAGATGTTGATCTGAGGAGAGAAACAAGGAAGAAACAATCATAGAATTAGAAGATGATTTGGGATGGAAGAGACTTTAAGTATCATCTAATTCCAACACTGCCACCATGGGCATGGACACTTCCCACTACACCAAAGCCCCATCCAACCTGGCCTTCAACATTTCCAGGAAAGGAGCACCCACAGCTTCCCTGGACAACCTGTTCCAATGTCTTGCCATGTTCTCAGTTAAGATTTTCTTCCTAATGTCTAATATAAATTCACTCTCTTTTGTTTTAAGCACATTCCCCCTTGTCCTTGCACTACAGGCCCTTTTTGAAAAGTCCTTCCCCCTATTTCCTGTACTAGAAAGCTGCTATAAGGCATCACTGGAGCCTTCTGTTCTTTAGGCTGAACCCCAGCTCCCTCAGATTGTCCTCAATAAGAAGAAATAGAAAACACACAAGTTTTTAAACTGTCAAGGGACATTAAACTCTAGATGCAAGATCATTTATGAGCCATTTGTATTCATTACTGTTCTGATAATGGTGTTCATTAGTATTTACCAGCCACAAAGGGGTTAAATACAAATACTCAGTTTCTTAGCTTCTAGAGACTTAATTAAATAGCTACAGCTGAGCTAACAACTTCAATATAAATAGGGTCAATTGGTAACCTGCATCTGTTTTGTCTGAAAGATTCCCAATGAGCAATCTCTTAAGGAACTAGTTTAGGTCAAGGGCTCAAAGTCCTGGAGAGAAGTACCAAAAGGTGTGTAATCTGTCTACAGTGGAGAGACTAGATGGGAAGGGGGGAGAGAAAAGAGCATAGGCATCTGAGAGAAAGGAAGTAAAACTCCAGTATAATAAACACCACATATATATCTGAAGAGGAAGAAAAAGAAGCATGTCTGCTCCTTGCCATGTGAGATATTTGCAATGCAAACCAGAAAAAGTGAGAGGGAACTTGACCATGGGAAGGCTGAGAGGGACATTTGCAAAAGCAGGGAAGAGAGACATGAAAGTCTAAGAACTAAACCAGAAGAAAAACCATCACTTAATCTAAACTGGAAGTGTGAAGAAGTACAGAGTATCTCTAGGAGTAAGCAACTGCAGATAGAAAACTGGCTGGACTATCTAGGCTACCCTGAAATATGAAAAGGTAAATTAAAACCTGTTTAAGAAAATTGGAAATACTTTAGACTTTGTGAGCAGAGGGAGTGCCACACGGCATCAAAAAGAAGATACTTTATAAAATTATGGGATATAACTCTGGGAGAGGAATTTTTCTGATGAAGAAATATTCATTGAGAATTAAAAGTAATCTCAAATGATGAATACAAGAGACTCTTGAGTGATGCTTTCTTATTAGGTTACTATTTCAATTAATGGCTGTAATGTGTGAGGTTGCAAACTGTCAAATCCTGGTAAAACAAGAGCCCAAGGTTAAAGGTTTTAAAATGAAGTTAATGTTATTTGCTGTTCATGTGGGTGCTTTGGGTTTTTTTCTACTTTTTTTTTGGGGGGGGGAGGTTGTCTGTCTGCTTCTGGATTTGGTTTTGGTTTTTTCCAGGAAAGAAGCAAACAAACAAAAAAAGCATTCCATAGAGCATGAGGAAACTTTCATCACATTCTGAAGCACTCCTTATTATCCAGTGACTTTTCTGGAAAAAATATATTTGTTCTAAGTCTTTTGTATTTAAGGCACCAGAATTATACTCAAGATATTAAAGGAAAGATAATATCTCTGATTATATAGGAACTGTACACTGATATTTAGCTAAGACCATCCATTTAGTAAGAGAACAGTCAACAAGCTTGTGAAACAAGATAGGTAGATACAGCTGGATTGTTTCAGTTACCTCAGGAATTAGAGGAGTGGTGTTTTAATTATGAGGTGGATGAGGTAAGACAAGCATAATTTGGGGGGTTTTGTGTGCGTGTGTGTGTGTGTGTGTGTGTGTTTGTGTGTGTGTTGTCTCTCGTTCCATGTCTCTTTGAGCTTCTTACTGTTTTACTGCAATAAAACAGGTCCTATTGTTCATACATGCCATATTCTTTATTTGTAAACTATGTTTACTAACCATGTAAAAAACATCAGGAGAACTTTTAGGAGTTTTCCTGCAAGTTACAGGCTATAGCAATGTTTAAAAAGGTTCTTAATTTATTAAATAGATTGTTGATAAATAACATTTTAAAGAGATCATCCAACCAAACACTGAATAAGACAAACGCTTCATTAAACACAGGTTAAGAAATCTAGGAACGTGAATGGATTTTAGTATTTTTCAAGTTGGCATGATTTTTATTCATATGCTTGCTAACACTGGCTTTTTAGTGTTATAGCTCAGGAGGGGAAAAACATCAAACCATTCAGAATTATTGTCCTTACAGTAGAAACTAAATGTCAAGATCTGGCTGCGATCAAAGTAAATGCATTTCTATTGTATTCCTGTTCTTCATTCTTTGCTAAGTGAATTTACTGCTTATAGGAGGTAACAGATTGACTGCCCTCTGAACAGAGGTCTTCTACTGATCTTCTGAAAAAATGTGACAGCATGACATGCCAGATGCTGTCTGGCTCCTGTACCTCTTTTGTGAGCAGAGGGAGTGCCACACGGGATCAAACAGAAGTTGAGCTGTAGTCCCTAATTCATCTGCCCAGGCAAGCAACAATTCCAGAGCTGCTGTGGGTACCAATGAATTTCTGTCAGGGACATGACTGAGACAATGCTGTATTTTCACTACAGGTTGCTGACTTGTCCCAAGACCTGAACCACTCAGCAGAAATGGAAAATACACGGATATGTATCTGTTCATTAATACGTGTCAAAGTATTCACTTTCCCTTAGCCCCAGTTTTAACAGTGAAGAATGATGCAACTACAGAATGCACCTTAACATAAATCCTACATTTCCAGGTTGAAATGAACCTATGAAACTTCTAAATTACCATCAAAGTGACTTGTAGAGGAAAATTCTCACTTGAACATTTGGAGTAAACATGGTTGACTTCATGACAGATTTCCTTGATTTATTTTAATTTTATTGAACAAATTTTCCTATTGAATGTTGGAGATTTTGTGTTTTACCTGTGTAATACAGCTGCATAGAGATCAACTTTTATTCAGTTTTCAATGAAAGATAAGTACTCAGCAATAAACTGGTATTGTCCATGAAGGATTTTAGGACCCTTCATCATTGAAACTGCTAAGAAATCCAGGCCTTTAGAACTATGATTCTCTGGATTTATCCTACTGAGAGCTACTGGGGAAAAAACAAATGGTCTTTTGTCAAAGCATAGACTTAACTTCTTTCCAAATCACCTACAAAGGGATAAGTCACTTAGGCTGAAAAATTCACTGAAGAAAGAGAGATGTTTCACTAGGGCATTGTTAGTTCTTCAATTTCAGAAAAGTCAGTTTGCCAGTGTTGTGACCAAAGCATCTTTGTGAGCTGTACAAAGTGAGACAAAATTGAGTGTGTATTGAAACTTAGTTGCAAATGTTGAATCTTCTAAATCAATATTCTTCAAGGTGATTAAAAGGGCTCAGTTTATGTAGGCCGCTGCAAAGGTACTCACAAAGCAGTCTTCTGCAGACTGCTGCCCCTTAAAAGCCCTGTCCTCCTCTTATCAGGAACATCTGTGCCTATCACTGCATCCTTCTCAAGGAGTTGTCCTACAATTACAGAATAAAATTACAGGCTAAAGCAATACTGAAATCGGTTTCTAAATCAGTTGTTATTGTCCTGGTTTAGGCCAGGATAAAGGTGATTTTCTGGTTTGTACTTTTGCTTTCAGCTAAGTCTCTTGTAAGTAGTTGCACTTGCTGAGGTTAACAGCAAGCTTCTCAGACAGTGTCTGCTTCTAGGACTGATAACACTCGATGTTTATAGTTACAGCCAGAGAGTGGTGTGCAGAGCCAAGGACACTGCTCAGCTCTGAGGAACATTTTGACTTCCAGAAGGAGTTAAGGAGGTCCCACCTGAAACCCTTCTCTGGGGAGGACCAGACAAGATAGATGTCAGAATTGACCGAACAGAGTATTCCATCCCATACACGTCATACTCGGTATAAATTTGAGGGATCACAAGGGTCAAACCCTTCTTCCTGCCCTTCCTGCTTCCATTCCTCTGCCTGTGGTCCTGATCCGTGCCAGCCTGAATCTGTGTGTTCCTGCCCTCAGCTCCCAACTGCTGCCGACTCCAGGATTCCAGCCTGGACTTTCCTAGGGCTGCCCTGCAGCCTCGGTGGTGACGTGAGAGTTATTGGGGGAAAGGAGGTTCATTCAAATTTACTGTTGTGGCCTTTAGTGGAAAAAAGTTACTTCAAAGGAGGGAGAGTGACTTTCACCATGTCACAATATACAGCGGGCAGCTTGAGGTTGAAAGCATGAGGGTAATAAAAATTTGAGACTCCTATACTGTGACAAAAGACAAAGATCTCTACTTTTTCTCCTCAGTTTAGCCTTCACTAGCAAGCTACTGTCATACCAAAGTAAAAACCCATAGGACCTGATTAGCTGTGATGAATTAGCATTAGACACTAATAGTTTCTTCCTGTCTGGATGGCTTCAAAAGAATAATTCCCGAACTTATCAGAAATGCTGTCTGCAAGGTTCTGGCCTTCCTGATATTTCCATGATGCTAACTGCTATCATTAGAAAGTTCCTTCCTCACCAGAGACGATTGTAAAGGACAAGGTTTTGGGATTGGTTTTCGGGTGATAAGTGTGCCATCTGCTTTCCTTTTATGGCCCCCAGTCAGATAGATTCATCAGTGCCACTTTAAAAGAAGTGCCAAAGGGGGGGAAAAAAGCCAGTTACTTTACCAGATGTTACCCAATGTTTCATGATAGATGAAAAGACAGATAAATTGATGGTGATTAGAAAATTGTTGTGTTCTCACTATTCCAGTTACATTTCAAAGGAATGTCTTCAATAATAGCTACAGGCATTAAAAAGCAAAGTGTCAGGCTAATTGTGTCAGCCTCGTGTTACAAGAACAGATTTGTGCATTTTTTTTTTATCCATTTCAGCTTGTGGTGTCAGTGTGCTGGGAAGGACTCAGCAGAGTGCCCAAACACATCAGAGAAATAGCTGTGACTCAGCTATGCTTCTCCTTTCAGCCCCATTTCCTTTATACTGCTGTAATTTCTTTTATCTTCGCTCCCCCAACTACACAGAGCCGCAGAGGCAGTGGTTGCAGAGGATTTCTCATTTCTCATCATCTCCCTCTTCAGGTGGCTGCAGGGAGGCTTGACAGATAAACAGACTCCCCCCTCCTCGGTTAAGGTCATAACATGGATGGGGAGGGAAGAGGAGGGAGAGGAGGTGATTCTAAGCAATCTCATGCAGCCCAGAGTGTCGTCTGGGTCTGCACGATATAAACAGAACCTCAAATCACCAAAGGAAATGAAATTTAAGTCTGAAATTCTTCGTTGGATGCAGGATTATCTGAAGCTGAAATGTCAAGCCACTACAAAATCTGTGACTGTCTGCAGGTACCAAAACCCCACTGTGAGGATTGATTTTCACTTCTGAAAGCAAGGAATGTTAATAACCTGGCACACAAAATCTTCAGGAAGTTAAGGGAAGGGCAGTCCTAACAATTTTTTTTTATTTTTTTTTTTTAGCAATGAGATACTCTGAGCGTCTGAGGCTGTCTATAGCACCTCAGGTAAGGTCTTTTAAAAGGTAGTTATCAATGCTCCAGAACTACCAAGGGGAAAGTTCAGGGTTATGAATGTACCAGTTAAATATTAGCCATTAAATTGAGGTGATTGGGAGTAAACTGTTATCAGAGGGAGGATTTTCTCACCCTTAGTTTCTGACCTCTGCTGAGCAGTGAGGCACGTAGAGAATATTGTCTGTAAAAGCTGTATTCCTGATGAGTAAATTAAGCAGTAAGCATGGAAACAGACTCAAGTTAATCGTCATTTAGCTGAATATACAAAGGGTGGAAATTCCTACGTTATGAGGTTCACATCTATAGTGTTGAGTTAGACTTGAATTCAAATTTTCCTGACTTTGAAAGCTGCTTCAAATGTTTGGTTCAGTCACTCCCTCTACCCTGCCTGTGGCCCAGGACACCATTTCAGCTCCTGGGGCCATCAGCTCCTGCTCCATTAATGCCACAGCAGGGCTCGTCTCCAGTTTACCACCTCTCTGCCCAGCCATGGGTCCCCCAAGGCATCCTGCTCCCCACAGTCCCACCCAATGATCCCATGGCCATGTCTGACTTCAGGTGCCTCTGCTACACTTTGCATTGTACCGCATGCCTATTTACAGTACTAAACCACTTCTTCTTAAGGATGACTGATACAAAAACTGTTTTCTTACAGGCAGTTTTCTTCTAGAGCAGACACCATAAGGATATGAAGACATTACTTTGAGAGATCTGAATTGGTGCAGTTCTGTTGAAATGTTATGATACTGAGTGTATCCTTTCCAAGCGCAAAAATATTGTGGAGTCTGTACACAGGATGCACGTCACATATAACAATGTGAGTGTGGCAAAAGGAGTAATCATACTTCTTTGTTTAAAAACAAAAGAAAACAAAAGGATAAAACAAGGCTGTCTTTCTTATGCATTACAAATGGTAGCATGACTCCTTTCTGTGAGATTCTTCCACCTTTTGGAAGTGTCATGTGTTATCTTTAACAAACATCATTATTATTAAAGGTGAATTAGTTTTAAAGGAACTAATTATTATTAAATGGTTGCCCTAGCAACACAGAGGGTTACCATAGTAGCCCTGTCTATGCAAATTGAAATATAGCCACTCTAAAGCTTCATAGAACTGGGGATTTTAAAAGCAAAGAAGGAAACATAAATTCACTCCTTCATCTAGTGTCCCATTGCCATTACATACAACTAAGTCAGATCTTGAGTTTCTTGGTGTTATCTCATTCCAGCTGTGACAGATTTTGTTTGCTTTTCCCCTTTATTGAAAGTTGAGGAAGCAAATTTTAAAAAGTTTAAAGTGCATGGTAGCCATAAAATTCACAAACTTGTCTCATTTGCTTTGTGACAGGAATAGGGAGATTCAGGTTTTTGAGAACTTAGAAAGGTTCCTGAGCTAATTCTTTTTCCATGGGAGACTGTGGAAATCATACATCTCTATCCCTGCATTATCCATCAACCTGGGCCAGAGAAGAGAACATCCCCTCATTTCATTGCCTACTGATAGAACTTTAGCACCAGTAAATTATTTAGGTACAGTTTGACAGTACTCATGAGGACCTCCAAAAACCTGTCTGAATTAAGAAGGCATGGAGTACTTTTCACAGTATCACTGCAAGGTTGGTAAGTGATTTTGGCACTGACAAAAAATGACTGAACCACTAGGAAACAAATGTGTCCAGTGGGTCACAACCCCCTGTTTGGTCTAAGTCTTGCTGTTTCTGTCACTGTCTTTTATTCATGTCACTTTCTCTGCTTTTCTTCAGCTAGAGTCAGTAATAGTACTGAGCATTTGTGCCATTGCTCATCTTGCAAAGATTTACAAAACACAGGTAAACAATTTCCTAATCTCATGATAATGCCACTGTTGTCAAATCATATTTTAGAACATTTTTTCAACATTGAATGTTTTTTTATAAAGCTATACTATCCCAAGTCAAAGGCCAATGCAATAAGTGTTTCTTTAAAAAGGTGAAATGGTTTTCTAGTCTGTGCCACTGTGGAGAAAAGCCTAAAAAAAAAAACATTCTGTACCCCAGTTCATTCTTAATCCCTCCTCTCTCACCTTATTCCCCCTTGAGAATATTACATTAATCCCAAATGCAAGTGAAATAACATCAATAAGCCCCAGATAACTTCATGGTTTCCTAAAGACAGTGTCATGTTTCCAGAAAGTTTGCATAATTTCATGAGTCAATATGGAAAAGTTGTAATTCTTATTTTCACTCCAATATCACAAAGCTAGAATGACAATATTAACTGCTAGTTTAGTCTCCATTTTCACCTAATATTTCATGTAGAAGTCACCTCTGAACAATGCAGTTTTTTGTTACCCTATCTGTAGCAAAATAGTAAAATTGCCTCTGGAGTACTGAGCCTTATTAATCTTATTACCAAGGTTTCATTTCAAAATGATGTTTTTCAGAGCCCACACTCACAAATCCATGCTGCAATTGTCCTTTACAGCTGCTGGGCAGCTACCATGGAAGCTGTAGAAGTGTCCAGAGCTGGGAGGGGAAGGCATCTCCCTCCCTGTCAAACTTACACTCTGGCTCCTTGTGCTACCTTGACTGATGCCCAGGTGGAAAGGTTTGTGCTTTCTCCACATCTTACCAATGTGTTTAATGTCTTCAGGGGAGCTGAGCTGCTGCTTTGACATGTGTGAACCTTTCAGTTCCTGGAAGCAAATCTTTGCAAGCAGGCAATATTCATACCTGCAAGTACCCGTTAAACACTTTTTTCTGGGTGCCTTTTGCCTTGGCCAAATCCAGAGGTCTCTGATGATGGATTCCCATGAGAAATGAGCTGCTAACAGGATAGTTCTGAAGAGAATAATTTCTTCTTTTTCGTAGTGGCACTATGTTAACAAAGCTAAAAGGACACTAAAGAGAGAAGTATAATATTTATGCAGGAGGTACTAACCATTTAAATCTGTTGAAACTAGAAACTAAGCAAACAGTGCCTAGTCATAATTAACAGAAAGCTTTGCCCTTGATATTTTGTGCTGCATTTTAAGCTGACTGAACAACACAGAATGAAGCAATTACAGTTCATGTACCTTTTTTTTTTTTTTTTTTTTTTTTCCCCAGAAAAGAGCAGGAGCTTCCTTTAAACACTGTGTTTTCTAAGAAAGTCTTTCTAAGAAAGACTTACATATAGTCATCCAAGTAATTAGTTCTTGGAAGACATGCAGAAGTTCTATAGATGATTTTTGCACAAGAAATACTGATTAATTAAAGAATTCATTTTGTATTAAAAGGAATTACTATGAATTAGGACAGAAGTTGAACATTAGTAATTTGTACCACTGATGTATTTCAAAGATAATTTTGTTTACTGTGTGTAATGGAAGGTGAATTGTTTCCTTGAGGTGGCACACCACCAGGAGCAGGAGAGGCTCTCCACTGAGCTTATCTTCCACACTGCCTGTGCTGCAGAGGTGACAGTCCTGTATAAATTATGTTCTTTTTTTTAAAGCCTGTGGCTTCTGCTTTAGCCTTTTTATGCATGCAAATAAGTCTGGGATGCAGCTAAGGGCCTTACTCAATAAATCATCCTGGAAGATTGACACCATTTCTAACTAGTGTAGCATGCACTTGAAATTGTTCATATATTCAAATACCAGGCACTCAGACATGCTGATAAGCATCTGAAATAAAACTAATTTGTCCAAAATCTCTTTTCTGTCCATAAGTTTGACCTAGAAATTTATATGAGAAGTTGGAAGTGCTATCAGAAAGGTACTTAGGCATTCTATTTAAAAGAAAAAGATGAAAAGAGCTCTGTTCAGCAGAAATCTTTTCTCAGAATATTTTGAGGAGTATGATAATTGTCTTTGCAGAGTGCCAAGGTACATGTGCTGCCCCTGATTACTTCACTTCACTTTGTTGCAACTCAGAGTAAACTGCAAATGTTCAAACCATGAGTCAAATATTCCAAGTTACAAGCAGTGGCTTCTAGACCTAAGATTAAAAAGACAATGAAGTCAGTGTGATTTCTTTTTATTCTGCTTATGGTCACTTTATAATCAGCATATTCAAGCTTTTCTTGGAAACCAGGGGAGATAAATACAAGTCTTAAAGCAAGAAAAGCTAGTTCTTTTGTGTAAAACCCCAGGTTCATTTTTGAGTAAACAGCTGGTAACTTTTAAGGAAAAGAAAAAGATATTTGCTTTGACAGGGAAGATGAAAATTAGAGGCCTTTTCAATAGATGAATTTACCAACAAAACTTTCAAAGGAATTAGAAATAACTATAAAACTCCCCTGAATTTGGAAGACATTTGTAAAGAGTTCTTTTCAATTGCCTAAGAACTATTAACATTTACTTGAAACATTAATATATATTAATTTTTAATCTTTTAAAATATTTTTTTGGTTTGGAAATTCTTGGGTAATGTGTCAAAGACTTACTATTCTTGTTGAAATATCTGTTTTCATTAGAAAAGTAAAAGCACACTAAATCACTTATTTATTAAATCAAAAGAGTTTGGATGGATCAAACTGCTCAGGGTTGACCCAACTTTTCTTCCCTCTCATTCCTTTACAATTTTAAAATCACAAACTGCATTTCAACCCAAGATATTCTTATGGCTCAACCACTGATCTGAATGTTCTCTGTCAGCTTGTCAGTACTGCCTACAGTTAACTTGAAAGAGGAGATACTACTGAGTTCTTCTACAAGGGGCATTATTGTAGATATTTCTCCAACATTTCCAAATCTGATGCATCTGGAAAAGCAGAATTACATGGTTCCTGTCAATGCTAGTTCAGGCCAATATTTAAAACTGAAAGCACCTGGAAAAATATAAGAAAGGAGAATTTCTTTCTTGTCCTCAAAGAAGTATGTTTTGGAGTTGGCTGACATGTTAAAGCTACCACAGCTGGTTGTATACTTGCAGTACCAATAAACATTTGTGAATGCGCAGTGCTAGGAGATACTCCTTAAAATACTAAATTGTTACTGTTGAAGACCTTGTTGTAATTTCAATTATACACTATTGTTTTTCTCTGTGAGGTAACTGCGATAAAAATTTGGACAAGAGCATTCATTGAATTATCACACCGATGTATCTGATTCATTGCAAAAAATCCCAGTTCTCTCATATAGCTCATTCCTCTAAGGATCTTAAAATAATGTATAAGCTAATTAGCTTCAAGTGTGATAAATGAAAAGGAATGATGAGTGCATGAATTAATTATGAAATTTTGTGAGGAATTATACTTTAAGTAGCAAAGGAATTAATGGTCTTTAAGAACAGGAAAGATTAGCAACTGTAAATTAATGACCCATATGAATTCTTAAAAGAGAACAATTGTTTGACTAAATCAGGATCCATTTAAACTGAAGAACAGTTTGGACAAATTTCTATTTTTTTATACTTTGCTTTCTCAGAACTATTAGTGGCATTCTATTTTACCTCCCTCTGTTTAGTGTCATGTTGTAATGACTGATATCACTCATACTGAATTTTGTGTGTTTAAAATGCATGTAAATGAAACACTGTAAACCTTAAAACCATGCTAGGGAAGGAGAATGAATGCCATTAAATTCCATTTAGAATTCAGTTGTATCATTGCTTAATTTGTTTGATTTCTGGTAACCATGAAGGATTTCCTAAGGCAGAGGAATTAAAAACAGTTTAATTTTTGGTGATAAGCAAGGTGAATAATTTGGGGCTGGGGAAAATCTTTATTCTGGATCTTAAGAATATCAAATGTTTTAGAACAAAGCTGAAGGAAATAAAACTGCAAGTCATAGTAACTTCTACATGGAGAATAATTTTAAAATGACAAAATTAATTTTGTGTTTGTTTTTTCCAAAACAGACAATCATTTCAGTTTAAGAAATGATCCCGTGGTTCAAAAATCTGTCTTCACTCCAGCAGATTAATGGTTATCCTTTTTAGTATCTCTAGGCAACCTTTAGCAGTTGAGAATATGTGTGTAAATATACATCATCATATACTTATACCTATACCTTTTTATTTCCTCCTAACAAAGATTTAAAGTGAAAGAATCCTCTGGTTCTATTAAGGATGTATGTATTTTGTTTTCAAAAGAATCAAAGTAAACTCTACTAAATATTATAATCTTAAAAATGCACAAAATAATCCAAACTATAAAAATCCATAAAATCCTCATTTTCCACGGTGTCTTGAATACTATCTCTTGTCTTTCTCCACTTAGTCTAGGAAGGTGTCTTTTAATCACAGATTTCATCTCCAGTCTTTCGGAGGATGATGCAGAGAGCAGAGACCTATTTCCTTCAGTTCAAAAGAAAATGCCAGCCTACCCTGCTCATGCCAGCTCATGGCCAACTATCAGGCATACAGGTAGATGGGGGATCCACCATCCTAAGGATCAGGTGAAGTCACAGTTAAGGTGTGTGGCTGCCATTGCCTTATCTGTCCTGTGCACCCCTAGGCCTTCCCAGTGGACTCAGTTGGTTTGCTTGGGAGTTTTGGGGCATGACTTTCAGGGAAGGCAAGTCAACGTAAGTGCTGTTGTAGGATGAAATAAAGTAACTTCCCCAGAAGATTCTTTTGACATCAAAGTTCCCCTGTGGTCCTATTCCACAGGTGAGTAGGATTCATTTGTAGGAATGGTGTGCAAGTTTCTGTAATTCACATTAACATCCGCTTTATTCTCTACGTTACAGTTTAGTGTAGGGTATATATCCTGTGGGGAGGTTTTCTTGTTGGGTCCCTGAAGATACCAGGAAGGCCACAACTTCAGGCTTACATGTGTGTTCCCCCTGGCTCCCCAACCCTTGGCCTCCAGGGCCACCTCAGCCCTTTCACTGAGCTTTTCCATGGAATGATGGGCTCTATCCCTATCTCCTGGGTGGCCCCTGGCCCTGGCTCCCCCATGCTCTGTGTGGGGTTGTTGAATCCTTGATGAGAACTCATCTGGTGGGAGATTGAATCATCCCATCCTGAGGTGTCCCCACATATTTCTCCCTGGCACCTCTCATTCCATGATTTTTTTTAGGGGTAAAGTAAAACTACAGATCTGACAAGGACAAAACCTTGATCAGTTTTAGCTAGCTTTGTGTTTAATTGCTCACCCAGATGTTTGAAAGCAAACCATACCTCCTGATGACTGCCCAGAAAGCCTGTTATTATCTCTCTGCTGTTTACCAATTGTATTCTCTTGATGTTGGTGACAGGTGAAGTTAGTTTGGCAGCAATGAAAGAAATGCATGCTTAGAGACAATGCAAGAAGTTGGTTAAAGAAAATACCTGGATGTTACTCCAGAAAGAAGAGTCATCTATAGACACAGACACACCTGAAGAATACATGTAACAATTTTTTTTTTTTTTCATATACCATCCTCATTTCAGGTTTCAGATTTTTCCCCAGAATTAAGTGATGGTTTAAATGGTAATTTCAAAAGGATTTCTATCCTGAGTCCTGCTTCTTAAAATCCTCACAATATCAGAGGAGGGTGAGTAACACTGAGGCTTGATCTAAAGATCACTGAAAGCTGTGAAAAAATTCAGTTGATCTGGCATCTTTTGGTTCATTTCCTCTATATAAATTTCTCTGAAGAGATAACGGTGCAGATGAAACAGTGCAGTTTACCACACACTGTTGATTCTTTTTTCCTACTCTTTTTCCTGAACAAAGGAGTGGTTTTAAAAATCAAGGAAGGGAAAAAACCCAGAAAGACACAGCAATATTTATTTTCTTTTTTGCACTCTTCACATTTAATTATGAAAAAAAAATCTCTGAATTTTACATTTTATCTTATTCTTCCAAGTGATTTCACTCAAAGTCTTTGCAACTGTAATTTCTAAATTCAGTCTAAAAAAAAAAAAAAAAAAAAAGAACAACAAAAAGACCCCCAGTAATTCAAAGATCAAAACTCATTAGACTGGGTGAAACAATTCTGGTGTAGAAAACCTTTATGCATCACCTTTCCACTAGCCAACAGAACTTTGCCCAAAGCAGGATACAAAATTAGAAATGCCCTTTTTATGTGGCCTGCACTTTAACAAAATGTGCTTAGTTCAAAGTAATGGAGTCTCATAATACAGGAATGACGCTTAGCTTTCTTTTGTAGAAGTAATTATGTGACTAATCCCACAAAATACTTCTGTTTTCTCCTGGATGTCTCTTTGTGGTCTGACCAAACCAGATAAGTAAATGATCTTCTTATAGTAAAAAAACCTCAAAGGCAATTTGAGAGACCCTAAAAATTACTTTACTTTTAAATTTCCATCCAAATCAGAAAGAAATAAACCAAATACCAAGTCTAGATTAACAAAGTAGAGCAATCTGAAGAGGCTAAGATCCTCAGACAGCACCTGAAACATTCTTTAGCGTTTAGACTTTAAACATTTTCATGCAAATTTTCAGTTGTAGCTACAGAAAGTAAGCACTATGATTTCTGTTCTTTCTATTGCAGCATAACAAATGCTAGAAGGTAGTTATGGGCAGTGTCTGTGAAAATAGCAGTGACTTCAAGCAGGTTTGCACACTGGCATGATGATCCTTTACGGGCACAAACAAGTAGCTGTGGACACTTAAAAAAATTTAAAACTCATTGAAGTTTGTCAGAGTGCTGAACCAGAGGAAAAGCCACGAGTGTTAGGTAGCACAAATAGCTGTAGGGTCTCCCAGGCAACACATCCCGTGATAGGTTATATTGTCAAGTAAATGGCAAACTTTGCTCATTCCAAACTCATTCCAAATTATTTGCTATGAGCCAAATAATTGTCTGTAGATGCCACAAGTAGATAAATGTCAATGAACTTTTGCCTTGTTCCTTGAGGGCTCTGGGATGCCCTTGGCATCGTGTGGAACGGGGGATGAAGGCAGCTCCTCTTTCCTTTTGAAATCTGCTCTCCAGCAGACTGGTGTTGTTGTGATATCTGGGCATGGAAACTGATAGTGTGATACTTCCACTGTTTGTTCAAGAAAAAGGAATGTTTAAGATCAGACAGTAGCAGTATACCAAACTTGCCACTTCTGCTCCTCATCTCAGTGATACAATAGTGTGAGATTGTGTATGTGATCAAATGGATAAGGAGTCTCTCTTAAGACAGAGATATCTTAAGATAGAGTAAAATCCACGTATCTTATGATCTTACCTAGTGACATAGAAAGACTACAAGCCTTTATAGAACTGAAAGATTTTAAATTGTCTTTTTCTCATTACCTAAGCTGCTGCTACAAGAAATAGAATATTATTGATCAAACAAAATCTCCAGAATATTACTCTGTCACTCAGTGAATCAATTTTGTTTGATTATATGTTTGTGTTGTTTAGAAGATTTTTATCTGTCTTCAGAAAAAATACATTATCTCTTTGGGGATTTGGAAAGGAATACAAGCAGATTTAATAAACTGAAATGGAGAGCACCTGTTACATAGTAACATAAATACAGATGTAATGTTTAGTTGTAGTTGTAGTACAGTGTTATTTCTCTGTCAAATGTAACCTTTTGTGCCCAGATCTTGCACTGAAGAGACATTATGAACCTCTCATTCTCAGTTCAAATTCTGAAAAGTTTGGTGCCTAAAACACACATGGGTACCCAAATAAAAAACCTTCTGTATTCGTAATTGTTCAAACAATATTACACATGTACCATATTACACATGTACGTGGCATCTGCTGGACTGAGAAACTGGAGACACTGAGGGAGAACCAGAAGCAGAATTCATATATTTCCTTCCCACTTTCAGAATGATGTTTACTAAACAGTATAAGAACAGTCTCAAAAAAAGGTGAACTGAATTTGGGAGTCATAATTTTTTTTTTTAAATTGCCTGTGTCTCTCTAATGATCTCCCATTAAACATCAGACAATAGGGTTGGCCATGAATTAGGCAAATACTCAGGCTATATGGTACCCAGCTTTCAGGAGGATCAGTAGAGATACAACTCATTAAAGAAAGACAAATCCAGAAAATAATAGGCTGCAGTACCACTTTATTTTATTTTGAAGTAGATGGAGAGGAGAAGGAAATGGAGCTCATTTGTCTGTAAGTGAGTAGGTACTTATTAAGAGACTGTTTAGATTGTTTGATCTAAATTGCTTCAACATTTTGGTATATTTATTTTCCAAGGGAGACGAGAAACTTCAGACTTAGAATCATCACTGTACATTTCTGTCATTTATAGAAGGGCTAGTAGGATAGATCAGAAGAGAAATTGCATTTGGTTTAGGTAAGCAGACAAGAGTTTGTTGGACTGTTCATAAGAAGTGTTAGACAAAATTTTGTTGCAATAAAAGTATCAGAATAAGACCCATAGGAGATCCCTCAGTGATGTAAACTGGCACAATACTAAAGAACTGATTCCAGCTAGCACCAGCTGTGACCTACAACAGGAAATTCAGAAGCGTGTACATGCTAATATTTTATTCTGTTAACCAAGTTATTTTGCAAGTAGTGTAAATTTATTGGTCACTATAAAAGTTTAGACTTTCTTGCTATTCATTGATGAAATGCTAGAGCTGCATTGGGATCAATTACAGCTAAAATATATTTCATTCACAGCACAATTTTTCTGTTACAATTTGATGACAACTGTACTGAATCTTAAGGTAAAAAGAAACATTTAACACAGTAGCAATTATGGACAGAAGCCAATTCTGTAGTGCAGAGGATGATGTAAACACAAGGTGACAATGAGTGGTAGAAGATGATATATCAGCTGGGAAATGTCTGAAAATCTTTTGATTGGTACCTTTCATAATTTGTAATTTTTGTAATATTAAAAGCTTTAGACATAAACAATGATGGTATGCACTCAGCTTAATTTAGACACCTAATTCCAGTTTCTTTCTGGAAAATCTTATGTGCAGACTCTTTGAATTACCCTTCAGGGAATTTTATGTTATGTTCATGCACCTTGCTCTAGGGCATCCTGGAGGGATTAGATTTCATATTCAGGTACCTAACCTAGATGACTAATGTTAAGGTACATAAATATTACTTTATAACTACTAGAAAGATTAGCCATGTAATCCTTAAGTGGCACCAGCAAGGTGTTAATCACAATGAAAATGGTTTCCAAAAACTGAATCTTTTATCCACTAGAATCAGCTATAGTTCCTTCAGCTAATTTCTTAGGAAACTGATGGTGCATCTCCAGTTTTAAGCACCAAAGACTGAAAATTTTTATCTGCCCAGAAAACACATTCATTGGAAAAATAGATCAGGAGTACTATATGCTTTGGTTTCACGTAGGAGAAAATTCTCTGCTATGAAGAAGTCCTTACAAAAAACCCAAAATAAAATAACTAGTTGCTTCAACAAATTTATAAACCATTAAAATGGTTACAACAAGCATTCAATTATATCCTGTGAAAACCACAAAACAGATCATCCATTGCTAACACCAATTTTCCATTGCAAAGCCTTCATTGGAATGAGGAAAGACCTTTCTCAGCAATTACATTGCCATGCAACAGGCAGCTTTCATTTCAGACTGGCAAACTACAGGAGATAAGAAAACTGAGTTGCAGAGTAAGGGATTACAGTGAAACAGACAATGACAGTGTGTTGGTCAAAGTCTGAGTATTAATGCTTTTCATTGCAAAATAAAAACTAAAAATATCTTGAACATTATAATTCTGTGGCTAGGTTTTCAGTAAGATAGAAATATTTCTCACATTTTGAATGGAAATGCATTCTCTGCACTGTTTTGGCAGTACCACAACTCCGAATCTGCTAGAAATCTCTCCACAGGAGAGTGTTTCTTTATGGTTGTTTTTACTTCAACTTATCATTCTCATCTCTTCCTGATGATATTTTTTTTTTTTGTGCCTGATATGGAAATGATTTCTAGGCAGGCTGACAATGAAAAATAACAGACCATGTTCTGTAAAACACTTGACCATATTTTTATAAAACTGAGCTGTTCTGTCCCTCCTTAACCTGCTAGAGGACAAAAATTTGCTCATCCGGTTTACCACATATTTTACATACAGCCTTTAGTGGCATTAAAAGGGTAAGATTATTAATGGCTGAGAAAAGTTAGATGAAATCCAGTGTAAGAAAGAAGTTTAGAGTAAATTTTTATTACCTGAATGGCTATTGCTCACAATTATAAGGGATTTTTTAACGTATTTTTTAAAAAAGTATTTAAACTTAGATTAACCAATTTATTGTACCTCTAAGTGGAGCCTGTATCTCATGTGACACATTAAGGTAAGATGTGTCTCACAACGAGAAATACCACCCTGTGCACCTTTAAATAAAGTGCTCTAAATGACAATGCTATCACAGTAGAGGTAAGATTGTAAGAGTATAACCAAGGGAAAGCTTTGGAAATAAATTGTTGAGTGCTCCAGAGGTGAACAGACCATTCTTCGTCTCTGGAACAGTCTGTAACCACAGTGAGAATATAAACAATTTATAACAGGCTCTGGATATATTCTAAATTATACTGGATTGCCAAAAAGCCTTTTCTTTAGTCTCCGGCAGCAATAAGAAGTTTGATTTGCCTACATTTTCTGTATGTTGAAGTAAAGTACTCTTTACATCATGGTGTGTACGAGTGTTTTCCTCTGTCTCAGCAAACTGATTAGTTTTCACAGCTCTATCAGGAGCTCTTTCTTTTGTTATTTGTCACTCTGACCTATCTTCAGCTTGGTAGGAGTGGGAAAAAACAAGGGCAGCTTTGGTCTCATATTCTTGGGGATCAAAACATGTGAGACAGTTTTTCTGCATCTATTGCTTTCAGAAGATATCTACCAGATAGGCAGCTAAAATCCTGTAAAAAGAAAAAATCTCTTTTCACCATGAAAGATGAAAAATCCACCAAGTGGTATCAACAGCAGAAATTACTTTTCAGAATCTGGCTAATTGATGAAAATAATCTTGACTTTCTTTAAGATTGTTAAATCTTTAAGATTTAACAGACTCCTGTACCCTTTTGCAGCAGCACAATTCTTTATTCACCCTTTAAAGAGAAGGATTTGGGGCTCCTTGGCTTTCTAGATTTCCTCTCTTCTCTCACTGACTGTAAAAGTCCCTGAGCCTACTCCCTTGCTATTCACTGTCCAGTTTCCAAATGAGGACATATTACCCTCTCTGCTTGTATTCAGCATCTGTATCTTTGGAATTATACAGAGAATGAAAAATATGGCTCCAGATCATAGCAAAATTCTGATTTTATTCTACAAAATATTTTTGAGAAATCCCTAACTTTACTGCATAATTATATTTTAAAGACCTTCTGTTTCAGTGACAGCAAACCCATTCAGCATTGCTAATGCTTAACAAATACACCATTTAACCCACAGGGTTTATAATTTATGCTCAATGCTTTTACCAGATGCTACAGCAGACTTCTCCTAATGGCCTAATGGGTTCCTTTCTTCTCTCAGCACCCTGCTTTTACTAAAAAAACCCTTATTAATTCTATAACAGTTGGCAGATGTTTTCTGTAGTGGTACTAGCCTGCATGAAAACAGAATAAACCATGGTGTTCCCACATCAGGCTTTATCCTTTAAGATAATACACTAGACAACCTCATTTTACTTTTGTTGCATTATTCTGACTACTCAGTATAGCCCTTTTATACAAAATTTTCTCCCTATTCTGTCCTGTATAGTTTTCTTTGGCCCATCATGTCTCAAATGAATTAATTGCTGAGGCTTCTGTCTACTCTGAAATCTTTATTCCTTTTTTTCTCTGTCTGTTTGCCTGTCCATTCTTCCTCTAGCTATAAGTTATATAAAACAGCAACTATATTTCTGTAATGTTTTAAAGTGTACTAAAGCCCACTCTCTTAAAATACTTAATAACAAAGCACTTTATGAGTTCTTTTCAAATGAAAATTATGGAAAAATAAAGCTTTCTAAATTTGTAAATTATTATTTATTTCCCATCAGTTTTGAAGTGCCATGTGATGTTCTCTATTATATAATAAATCACAGCTTGTCCAAAGCCAGGAGTGCTTTGGGGAAACTCCAGTGGGGAGATAACAATTACTGTGATGGCATAAAAATTTAAGGTAGATGATCAATAGTCCCACCTTGACCAGCATAACTGGCCTATCTGTAGTCACCATATTGGTAATACAGCCATTGAATTTGGGTAACAAACAAAATAATTGTTTTGAAAATGTGCCTGTCACTGATATTTTTAAAAGAGCAAATATAGAGGTGTGAAGGCAATAGATACAAAAGTGATGCTGGAGAAGTTGGTAACATTGTCTCAGTACCTGCTGCCAGACTACCATAGAAGTTAAATGACATTTAATAATTGCTTTTCATGAGAATCAGGTTCAGGGAGTAAAAAGACTAGGCTCTGATCTTAAACAGGAGAATTTCTGTTGACACCCAGAGTAGCGAAGCTTGTATCAGAAGCTTGTATCAGAAAAAAAAGCTGATGGAATGACCTTTGATGATCTGATTATTCTCAACATATACCCTGATCACTAAGGAAAAGAGAAGAATAAAGAAAACAGAAACAAAGTTTAGATAAATTTCAGATTTGAAGTCAACTATGTTGGAGAAGACTTCACAAAACAAAATAAGCAACAAACAAACGAACAAACAAGATTTTTGCCATAATTGAAAGAATATAATCGGAATTAATGGGGCTCAGAAAAGTGTGGCCATTAAGTGTCCTCATCAACAATGGATAATTATTAGTCTTCTGATAGTGCCCATAGAAATGGCTTCATGGATAAAGATAGACTTTATTCCTAAGAAATATTCCCTGTAGCCAGGCAGAGAAACATCCCAATGGTAACATAAAGGAAGAAGCCTAGGGGAAGTTTGCTTTTTTACTGCAGGACTTACCTATACCTGATGAAGGCTCTGACCTGCTTCAAATCCCAGCCTGGGACTTCTCATCTCTCAATCCTGACTTAAAAATTTGGCATATCATTTTACAGAGCACTTTCACAGAAGTTACACACTTCTATTTCCTTATAAGCCAATAACCTCAAAACATACCAGAATGTGTTTTTTCAATTGACAGCACTAGCTTTTTGCTTTTTCATTGGGTAAGAGGAGAATGAATGATCTGTTCACTCCTTGTTTTATGCAGGTCATGCTGGTCCAAGCTCTGTCACACTTTGTACATTACCTGTACATTGTACATATTTTGTTTGAAAACAAAATGAGCTGTAGACAGAGTATATTCCTAGTCCCTGAGGAATTTTTCAATTTATTAGAAAGCAACATCTTTTGATATTGAGCTTCTCTGCTGGAAAATTAACATGTAAAGCTCTGTTTGCTCTGTGAAGATGTAGTTACTGCTCTGGTTTTCTTTAGCAGCAGAAAATTTCACCAGCCATCACAGAAGGTACCACACAACATCTGTAAGTATCTTTAGGAGCAACTGTAGCAAGTATTATATAAATCACACTAATAGTATGATAGTCTATTCAAAAGAAATGATTCTTGGGACTCAATTCTCTTTGGAAATCATAGCTCAAATAAAATGATAGAAAGTGCTTGCTGTGACAGTATATGATGTGTATTCATCTGGGTATGCAGCTTCTTTCAGAGCACTTGGCCCAGAAGATGTGTGGAAAAAGCAGACATTACGTGGGTTAAAATAACTCAAAAAAAAAAAAAGAGATGCAGAATTCATCCTCCTCCCATGAGCTATGCAACATGCTTCTGTGCTCTAGTCCAACAATCCTCTGGTGATGGAGACTTGATGTAAGCACTTTGAAAATACAAAGTATGTCTCTCGAATCAGTATTTTTTCTGCTCTTTTAAAAATATACCAAGCATATTCTCAATTAGCAGATTTTTACCCCAAAACTTAACTAGCTTCTGTTTTGTATCATGCCTGACAGGGACCTAAAGATAAGACTCTTAGTCAAGTCACCTCCTGGTACATGGTCCAGACAAAGACAATAAATTTAGCAAGGTAACCAGAACTGAAAGATGATAATAAATAAAAAAGAAGTTCCTGGAATGGCAAAATCTGTGTTATCTTTAGCAAGTCTGTGTGCCAGTGATTTACGAAAAGACAGAAACCCTTTTTGCTGTATAAAAACTCCAAGAGAAAAGGAGAGGGTGGGCTCTCTCTTTCCCCCCTGCTTGCTCTCCACTTCGGCTTCAGCTCCGGGACAGCACCAGGGTCCTACGCATCCCTCCAGCCAGAGACCAGGGCCGGCGGATGGTGATAAACTTAATTGCTCTCTTGTTTTCCTTTTATTACTTAACAACTCTCTGCCCAAAGTGACTAATTTGTGTAAATTCTCTCCTCTTTTATTTTTTTTTTAAAAGGTAGTGTTATTGTCTCCTTGCCCTAAAATAAATCTTTATCATTTGCTTAAACCATAAAGCTTGTTATTTTTGTAAATTCATGAAATGTCTATGAGTAGTGGCTGATTTTTCCTCACAATCAAAATATAAATAGTAGCACAGATCGTAACAAGACTCCACAACCTTCCTAGGCAGTCTAATCCAATGCATCCGTCTTAACAGGTAACTTCCTCCTGATATCTAAATTTCTTCAAATCTCTCCTTATTTTGAAATAGGCTGGATATGAAAGCTCATCTTTATTAAATGCATTTCTTATAGCTGTTGAGTTTAGGAATTAGATTGAAATGCTTATGACTTTGATATCTGGACATTAGGAAGCTGCCAGAGCTCAGCTCAGAGGTCAAGTGCTGTATGCATTTTTTGCTTTTAACTGCCAGTTACTGATGCTCCTCTGCATCCCCTGAAAGCTGACAGAACTTTGGTCTCCAAGTTGAAGTGAGGCATGAGCATCTTTACCCCGAGTTTTCTTCAAGTGTTATCTGTAAAACTTTTGCTGAGAGAAAAGCAGGTTAATTATGAAAGTTTATAAGGATGTTACAGATGCAGAATGAAGATCAGATCATTAATAGATGCCATTCCATCCTGGTCTTCTCATCAAGCTGTCTGAAACACCTCAGAAAGTAATTTGCTAAGCTCTGGAGTAGACTGGCTACTACCTCGAATGTCAGGTAGTCTTTACATTTTCTTGACCATCAGCTAAACATTTTGTCATGAATGAAGATGTTGTTATATTTAAGAGGGGTTTGAATATATTCTAATGCCTGAGTGAGGCAGTAGTTATGGTTAGATGGATTTTCTCCCATCGCTTTCTTTCTCTTTCACTTTTTTGAATGCAAAAGGGAGTGGTGCAAATGAAGTTGTTACCTCAGAGTTTACGCTATGCAATATATGCCAGCAAGCCCTAGGCAAAAGGAAAAATTAGCCCTTTTTTCCTCACAGAAAAAGGTATGATGATCACAAAGCACAGTTCATTTTATAAGGCCATGACTTCTTGAGATTGCTTCTGAATAATGATAGGATCTCTGTGGAGGGGCAGGCTAATTACTTTTAACATTTAAAAGAAGATATACAAATATGTTATTATATAATTTCCCACACATATCAGTGGGGCTACTCTCTAACGAAGACTGGTTTCAACTGTTGTTCCAATAACAGAAACAAATGATACAATATTTCCTTACACAAAAATCACAGCTTTCCATTTCACACTGCTCTGCTCTTTTAAACAAGGAGCCGGTGCTGAAATACTTAATGGAAAGGCAGTATACCTGTTTAGATTTCTCCTGTGGCCTCTTCTTTCTTTTCATAGAACAAGCAACAAAACCCTCAATAAAACTTTCCATGGACAGATAATTCTGTGCATGACTAAACAGTATTTTTCTTCAAAATTTGTGTGTCTAATGCTCTGAACCATAAAAAAGTCCTATTTTTAAGTATCCAGTATATGCTAATGTGTTCAGGATCACTATACATTCTTACACTCAGAAGTCTTTACGTTAAAACCCTGAATCAGAACCAATATAAACCAGCAATGCCAAAGACTTCTGTAGATTTCTGGCTCTGGTGAAGCAGGAAATGAGAATTCACTCTCGTGAAATAACTATGGGAAGAATTTTTCTTATCCTATTCATGCAAATGAAATGCAAAATTCCCTTTTTCAAATTTTTTGTGTGTATATACTAGTCAGTAAAGACTTCTGGCACTGAAAGACATCTACATTAAGCTCTGAGAAGTGAGAAAAAGTTATGCAAAGATTTTCTTAAAATTAATTACAAAATTCAGATCCTGAACTGCTTTAACTGATGATCTTGTGTTTGGTTGCCATTTATTGAAACCTATTTTCCATTCTTTCACTAGGCCATCAGTTACTATGGTGTTGATCAATATTGATCCAAAGATTATTAAGTGAAAGGGGTTTTAGACTGGACTTTAAAATAATGCAAAGTTTTAAAGATAATTATCCCAGAACCTTCGAGTACCAAAATACAGTGCCAGCTTTTATTTATTAGGTTCTGCACGTAAAACTGATTTTGATTTTCATTGAGGAAACTAAATTCTAATTTGGAGATATAGTTCTTTCCAGTGTTCTTATAATATTACCACCTAAACATTAACTTGAATTTAAGTTTTGCAATCTTAAATAAAAGGCAATACAGCAAATTGTTCATTACAAAGATTTCTTCAAGGATTTTGCTTTCATTATATGATTTCACTAGAACGTACAATGCAATTATTCATCATACAACAATTCTACAAGAACACCCTACCCCAGTTTATATCTATTAGCTGCAAAGTATGGTTAAAACCATAAATTTTTGAGGTACCTACTGCCCACACAAGACTACAACAACATACAAGAACACTTTGCACAGCAGCAAATAGATGTCATTCTACTCCTATTCATACATGTGTTTTTTTCATACAGAACATTCGCCCTGAGAATTTATCAAAATCTGATGTAATCACTTTTATTTTTGGACTCTTGATTTTTCTTCTAGGCTTTTACCACATATTTAAAAAACAGAGTTCTATTAAAAGCTGTTTTCTGCTGCTGAAACAAATTAATCTATGCCAATTTTGGATGATAAATCTGTAAAAATTGTTTATAAAAATAGTTACTCATTTTACATTTCTCAGCTTTCTGTCTACTCCTCATAATTCTGTAGACTTTATCAATTTATATATATTATATATATTTATATATGTTATATGCTTCACCCCTCACTCCTTTGTACTGGAAAGATTTGTGTTGCCGAGTGGTAAAATGGAGAAAAAAATGTCCTTTATGTTTGTTCTGACATTCATAAAGTCTGTGTCTCTTGACATCTCCATAAGGATAAAGTATTACTTCCTCTACTTTGGTCCTGCAATTTTTTGCTGATAAATTTAATAGCTTCATCTTAAAAGATGATGGAATCTGCTATGGATGATCTGTTAAGTCTCTTAGTGTGTGATCACTGCAAGGTGATCTGTTTACTGATTGCTTTGGGACAAATTCAAAGATTAGGACCAAACCCTATAACTTGATAAATAATTGAATTAATAATGATTTATCTTAAAAAACACAATTTTATATGTTGTTTCTCTTGTATTTTTGTGATAGAAGTGTTTCTTCCATATTTTTGCTTTCTAGATTTTCTTTCTCTTTCTTTTCTTTTGCAAGCAAAGGGTGCTAATGAATTCAAGAATTATTTTTTTTTCTTGACTCTGTGAGAGTTGTGCATGAGATATGAAGCAACTACAGCTATTCTGGGCAGAAGCTCACTTAAAGCAGCGTGGCTGCACTCACACCGGGTTTGTACCACAATGGAACTCCTGACTGGTTCCAAAACAAACTTTGTAAGCAGAAGTTATCAATCCTTGCACTCATTTTGCTGCATTGGACAGATCTGATCTGCATCACTTTATCCGTATTTTGGTAACTATGCTACTGTAATATGTATGACATGCAATTTATGTCCTAAAACCTAATGAGAGAGCTGTAAAGGCACTGTCTAATTCTCCTGAGCTATCAAATTATCAAAAATTCATCAGAGCAGGGAAAAGTACTGCCAACTGCTCCATTCATATGATGTCTCTGTCAGATGCTTATATTTGAATGCTGATGCATTTGTCTTGCTCAGCCCGCCTAATTTTAAGGATTGTGTTTATGTCACGTATGATTCACAAATTTGAATACTTAATTATTTCATTTCATCCTTTAGAAACTTCCAATCTGACCTATTTTTGTAACTGAGTGAAAATTATGTGGCTGCTTTTTACATTGATCGCGATTATTTAATAGGTATATGCATTCACAGTGAATCAGAGAACTGTCATCCTTTATTTTCTTCCTCCTCATGACCAATAAATTATGTTCTTTTTTTTTTAAAAAAAGTCAATTATCTAAAAAGCTATCAATTTTATATATTTAGGAAGCAGATTGAGTTTTATGACCTATAATCATCAGTAAGCCTTATGTCTTACAGAATACTTCACAGTATGTGTTTCTTTTTGCTGGCAAGTAAAAAGATTTGCTACCTGTGGAGAATCATCCAGGCCAACTTCTTCTCTCAGCTTCAATTGTGTATGAAAGGCTCACAGCAACAAACTTGTCTTGACTGCTGTTGTTGCTATTATTATTATTATTATTATTATTATTATTATTATTATTATTTCTCACTGACATTCCAGAGTCTCCTTCCCAAACTCGTTCCAGAAATTAACTGTGCTGATGTGCTATATTTTCTACTTTCTGGTTTTAAATGTTGTTGAAAATTGAGCCTGTTTGCACTTCCAGTAGCCCTATTAGAAAACAGGCTACACACCATACACTGCTCTTCATCCTTTTGTTTTCAGGACTTAGACTAGATCTTTAAATTAGGTACTTCAAATTGCATTTTTAATCCAGTGATTCTTGTTTCTGAATTTTTAGTTTTTTTCAAGTGATCCCCAAAACGGTATTTCCAAAGGCACTAGTCAAGGGAAAGCCTCATCTGAGTTATTTTAAAATTATTTTAATTATTTTAAATTCATTATAATTCACTGTACTTTTTCTGCAATACTGCCGTTGAACACTGAGTTCCCTGTTTTGTAATACTTATTTTATTTGTCCTTCATACAGACTTTACCCTTGTCTTTATCTAATTTTGTCTCTGTGATTTTGTACTATTTCTCCAATTGACCGAGATTATTTTGGAATCTGATCCTTCTGAAAAGCTTCTAGTCTGTTCTTCATTGTATTCGTCTGTGTTTTTACAAGTATATCATCCTTTTCACCATCTGAGTCATTGATGGAAATAGTGGCACAAAGCTGGGCGTAGAAGAGACTATGACCAACTTTATTTGCCTTCCTTATTGTCATAAACCCATTACAGTCCAATCCAAGCAGAATTTTTCAAAAAGTATGTTCCCATTACATGACAATATTTTGCCAAAGATATTTCTATACCGACACTATATTTCCTAATTCTGTGAGTTGACATGTTGCCCAGAGGAGCTGTGGATGCCCCCTCCCTGAAAGTGTTCAAGGCCAGGTTGGAAGTTCAAAACTGGTCTGGTGGGAGGTGTCCCTGCCCATCACAGGGGCATAGAACTAGATGATCTGTAAAGTCTCTTTCAACCCAAACCATTCTCTGTTATGACAATGAGACAACATCAGGGCCCTTACTAAAGTTAAGACAATGCTGCATCTATGTTTATGTTTGTAGTAGTAACCATACTGAAATGAGTGATTTTCTTGGACAAGTTTTTTCTCAGACAAATTGCTCTTGATTACTTCTATTCTCTAATACATGTTTATATATATATGTATATTTAAATATTTTAATTTATTTTCTGTGAATTAAATGGGTCTCAATCACCTTAATTTTCTGACTTTACCCCACTCTATATGAATTTTTTTAATATTAAAAAACTCTTCTCCTTCTCTTCCTTTAACAACATCAACAACAAAAAAACTCTACGTTTGTTTTAAGTAACACTCTAAAAGATTTTCATCAGGCTCTAAAAACTCCTACTATAAGTTCTGGAATACATGGAAATTATCCATTCTTTTCTCCTACTACAATCTGCACACCTGTGCACTGTTAATGTAATTACAAGAGGTATCTGGTGGTATATGAAAAACTTTGTGTAAGAATTAAATCAGGGAGTTCACTGAGAACATAAGCTTGCATCACTCATTACTTAGTTTCCTGTTCTATAAAGTAATGAATTTGGATTTATTTTTTATTCTTTTTGCTTTGGAACTATCTGAAAAGCCTTTTATAGACATTGCTGCTTATGAATCTTTTATTATTATCAGAGGTGTAATTGTCTTAAAGATCCTAAAACAAGTTTCAGGTTTTTTCTTGTCTCCCTCCTGCTTCCAGAGGTTCTCTGCTTAATTATTAATGCCCCCAGCTTTATCCTTTCCTTATCAGCAGCTTCAGCACAGAGAAACATTTTGTTTGATGTACAAGTTGAAGAAGAATATGGAATTTCATGTAAAATGTATGAATTGCGCAAACCAAATCAAGATCTTCCTAATACAATTTTGAGGAGTGAAATAAAACTAAAGATATGGTAGTGTGCAATCATTTTACACTTTTTGCCTAATCTGACTCAATAGTTAGCTGATGAACATAAGTCACCTTTAAAGTATTTTAAAGTGTCTTGTCTTATTCTTGATACTTTGTTTTTATAACTTTTTAATTACTTTTCCATATTTACAACAATAAATGTCACTATACCATGAAGCTGCAATGGTGATTGAAGCATATATTATCTTGAAATGATGTGTCTGACATATATCCAATTTTTGATCTTTGTCTCCGCTTCTTTTTCTTGAGCTTTACATTCTAAGTTTGCCAGTTATGAATAATTTTAATACACTCATTGATCAAGGGGAAAAAAAATGCCTTTATATATTTTATCTTCATGGTGTGAAGATAAATATCTTTCATGGTGTGATGTGTGATCAGTAGGATATGGCTTAAGACGACTCATTGTTAAAACTTCCCTGGCAGGCATGGGGCAGGAATATTTATGAGTTCAGTCAACTCTTAGAACTGTTGCATCAAAAGTTTTAATCCCTTATTAACGTACCTGAGTGATATAATTCAAAGCAGAAACTCCAGCCATGGAAGCCATCTCCTTTCCTGGACATTGAATTAATCCTATTGCATATCTCAAACTGTGTTCATAATAAAGTCAAGTTCTGGAAATGTTAGAAAGGTACGTATCCTAACAAACATGCTAGACAAATCTATCATCAACGTGTCAGTGATTTAATTAATCTTGAATACCATGAAAAATCTTTTGCTTTCAGGAAAACAAAGGATGAAAACTTGCATTAAGGTTTCCCTTTTCTAACAACTCTGTTGTCTTTCTTTTCAAACACTCCACAATACTTACCATTTCAGGACAAAGAATTTTTGTTTGTATTTGCATGTTACTTCGCATTATTAATATCGATCAATAAATGCAACAAATGCTTTTAATTTTTCCTTGGAAATATTTGAGACAGTTTGAATTTTGTCCTGTGCATCTTATGAAGTTTTCTTTCCTATTTTTCTGTGCATGCATGTTATCTCTCTCAGCTATTCAGACTAGAAATGGCAGTTGTCATGACAACATAACACATTTACTCCTTTTGTATTCCTATGATTTTTGCTTTCTTTTTTTTGTTGGCAGCAGCTGACAACCTTTTTTTTAGAATCATGGGCATAAAAAGTTATCATCTTGTATTTTTTCATATGCAGATGATTGCAAAAAGCATGTGGCTAACTAAGCTATAATTTGATATCTTCCAAAACTCATCCAGTTAGAAATTTTTCCTCAGACATCTAAAATGAACCTTTTTTTATAGCATACCAAAAACCAGAGGGAAATCCATGTAGAATATGTGTTTACAGTTATAATACAGATTGTTCAGTGCACTGATAGATACATGAAGCTGCAATCTGCTGCAAGTTAATTCATGTTCTTCAAACGCAGTTTGAACAAAATGTAGCCCACATTTTGCAAATACAGTTGTACAGTTTGGAAAAAAAAAATCCTGTTTATAATATTCCTAGAAATTTTCTATACCAGAATTATTGCAACTGACATAACAAAACTTCCATTAATTTTTAAACCTTGGTAGAACTGAATTTTCTTTTTCTATACTAATCTTTTTTCTTCATCTTTTTTTATAGTAATGTTTGCTAATCGTTCTAGAGAAAATTAGTCTATATGCTTCATTGCTTCATTTTTTTCTTTATTGTTTAAATTATCAGTTTCTGCTAGCAGTTTTATTCTTAATTACATCTTCATCACAGTATTTCTAGGACTAGTAATTACTGAGCTGGTTTTGTTTTTTTTTTTCTCCTTGATGGCTGCAAAGTTTTTATTCCATATGTAAAATCTTGGCAAAATTAATAGACTGTGACATGCTCAGTTGTCTAATTCTTTACACATTTAAGAAATATTTCTTAGGCTAGGAAAGAAAAAAAAAGGAAAACGAAGAAGAAAATAATAATGATAATCATAGAATCATAGAATGGTCATAGGATGTTTTGGTTTAGAAGGGACTTTAAAGATCAGCTAATTCCAACCCGCTGCCATGAGCAGGGACACCTCCCACTAGGTCAGGTTGCTCAAAGTCCCATCCAACCTGGCCTAGAACACTTCCAGGGAGGGGGCAGTCACAACTTTCCTGGGAAACCTGTTCCAGTGTCTCACCACCCTCATAGTAAAGAATTTCTTCCGAATATCTAATCTAAATATAATTATTAGTATTATTACTACTAACAATTATAATAATGTTAGTTAACAATAATAATGTAAATTAACAATAACTGGTAATAATAGTAATAATAATAAATAATAATAATAAACCTCCAACCATCAAAATGAACAAAAAAAGGGCTACAGGAAAGACACGGTACAAGGTAGTTTTGTGGGGTTTTTTGGTGTTTTTTTTTTTTTTTAATTAGCTGGGTTGGAAGGGACCTCAGAGATCATCAGGTCCAACCCTTGATCCACTACCGCTGCGGTTACCAGCCCATGGCACTGAGTGCCACATCCAGTCTCTTTTTAAATATCTCCAGGGATGGAGAATCCACTACTTCCCTGGGCAGCCCATTCCAATGTCTGATCACCCTCTCCGTAAAGAAATTCTTTCTAATATCCAACCTAAACCTCCCCTGGCACAACTTAAGTCCATGCCCTCTTGTCTTGTTGAAAGTTGCCTGGGAGAAGAGCCCAACCCCCCCCTGGCTCCAGCCTCCTTTCAGGGAGTTGTAGAGAGCGATGAGGTCTCCCCTGAGCCTCCTCTTCTCCAGGCTGAACACCCCCAGCTCCCTCAGCCTCTCCTTAGAGGGTCTGTGCTGGAGTCCCTTCACCAGCCTTGTCCTCTGGACAAGGTTACATATATAATTCTCAAGTATCCACTAATCTGGTGTTTCCAAACTTTTAAAGCCCCGGAACTTGAGCCTTCCTTTAAAATACTGATCTCTATGCAGTACAGACTATTCCCAGAATTTTTAGTGAAGTTACGTCTTCTGGCTATTTTTCCATTAATTTTTACCAAGTGTATTTCATGTCAAATATATTCAGTAATGTACTTGAACACAGATATTGGAGAAATTTTCTAGAAAGTAAAGATTAAAATAATGAAAGTCAATAAACCATCAATATTTTTAGGAATGAAAAATTACCTGAGTCATTGAAATAGAGTATAACAGATGGTTATATTTGACTGGTTGTGCATCAGGTATGGAAGAGGAATTATAAAGAAGCAATGTTAAGATTAGGATTCTTAGTTAACTAATGCACCGGATAAAATTTCAATCCCTTTAGGGAGGTTTCTCAAAGAAGAAAAAGTGGCAAAAAAAGTTTGATAAGAGTTATTCATTATGAATTATTGGTCGAGTGCTTTAGGGAGCAAATATTTCCTTTCCCTACAAACTTTGCTTCACTTATATCCTGTTAATGTCTTGATTACTGCAATCACATTCATTTGGTTTGATTGTTATGCGAAGGAATGAAGTGGTTATCTCTCAGAAGAGTCTGAAGAGCAGGCACAGACAAAGTCCCTGTAATTTTTTACACCCTTGCACAAAAATACCAACAATTCAAAGCTGTCATCATACCATGTTTCCCAAAGGTTACTCTTCCCTTTCAGAGGCAGGTATACTAAAGCACTACAGCTCTGAGCTGCATGAGAAATAGTGATGGATTGTGACAGTCTTTTTTCTTTTCATTTAATGAATGTTCATTTCATTTCTCCCCACTCCCAGGCTGAGGGCCCTGCGGCAATTCTGAGCTCAGGTGTAGGGTGATTTACATGTTAATCTGACTAAAACAGTCAGTAGATATTCGTTATTTATTCTACTGTAACTGGAATGGTATAAATATGCCTGTCTTTTGCTTCTGAGGTTCACTGGTTGCTATTCAGGGAATAAAGAAACAACAACAAAACACCAAGACCAAACAGAGCAGGAAGCCTTGTTGTCAGCAAGTGTATCCATGTCTCTCGCCAGTCCCATGGAGTATTCAATGAAAGATGGCAGCATTATTTATTTAATTGTTTCTTTGCACAAGACAGTGAAGCGCTTAACCAAATCTTCAGATGCCATGGCTACCAAGTGAAAAAAAAATCACATATGAAAAATAGATCAGCAATTATGTCTCACCTTTCTAAAGCCAAGAAATTAATGAAGTGTGTCCCAATCATCATTCATGCTCCTTGGCTACAATAAACACATTTGTCCTTTACGCCCTGGTTTGTGCCAGGACAGACCATATTTTCTTTCTAGCAATTTTCTTTTCTGCTAAGTCTCTTCTGAATAACCACACTTGCTGAAAATAGCAACATGTTTTTTAAGTCAGTGTCTGATTTTAGGAGTGAAAACACACAATGTTTATAATTACTGCTAGAGAATGGTATCCAAAGCCAAGGTCACTGCTTGATTCTGGTAAACATCTCGTGCTCTGGAAACAACAGCAAAAAAAATGAGTCACACCTGTGACTCCCCTGCAGGGAGTAACAGACCAGACAGGTCACCAAAATTAACCAAACAAAGTATTCTATATAAATCTGAGGGATCAGAAGGGTCAAGCTCTCTTGGTCCATGGCTTGTGTCCTATGAGGACTCCATCCATCTACCTGCCCTTGATCCTGAATGCATTCCTGAATCCATATGTTCCTGAATGCTGTTCCCATGTACTGCTGATTCCAGAGCCTCCTGGACTTTCCCAGGGCCTGCCCTGCAGCCTCAGCAGTAATGTGAGCATTTAGAAATTATTAATATTTGCTATATATTATAACAATATAGTATATATAACATAATAAATATATGTATTATTATATTATTAGTTTTGTATATATTTCATTACTTTCTTTTTCAGAATTATTGTTTCATTAAAGCTGTGTAATTTAATTTACAACCCATAAGTCTCTCTCCCCTCTTCTCTTTGCTTTCCTTTTCTGGGAATAGAGGGGAGTTAATAGAGACTATCCCATTCATTTTTTTTTATTTAGTAAGGTGAATTTCAGGAGAACACCTTTCTTGCCTATGTGTGTGTGAGCACAGCTCAATCGCTTGTGCTCAGAGTACAGAGCAGGAGGAAGCAACACATGGCAGACTGGGTGGGTGCCCACCATAGCTGAGAAACAAAAAATAGTACAGGAAGGTGCCTGCCAGGCAGGTAATCCTCTAGGGGAGGTTAGAGGGGGCTTGTGCTCAGCCTCCTGCCTCCTGCTCAGGGCAGCAGAGGATGCAAGGAGGAGATGCCATAGGACACTGTCCCCTGCACCAACTATAGCTAGCTGGAGGCAGCAGATGGGTGTCCCACCATGTCTGGGGTTGTCTGGGAGTTTGTAACCTCACACCGTATCTGCAGTCAGGGAAGGAAAGTGAGAGCCTGGCAGCAGAAGAGGAGGAACAAGTTCTAGGAGGCCAATATGATCCATGGGTGATAGATAGTGAGCAGAGACACCAGCCACTAGCTAGACCTGCTGTTGTTCAAGGTTTGTTGCTCGCCTGGGATCCAGATTAAGATGTCATGGAGAAGTTGCCCAGGGCTTGCCTAGCCTAGCCCATAAACCCTCATCATCAGTGCTACTGGTGAACAAAACCTTTAAACAGATTGGATGGGTTTTTGAGGAACCTGGTGTAGTGGGAGATGTCCCAGCCCATATCAGGCACAATGGAGCTAGATGGTCTTTAAGGTCACTTGCAACTCAAACCATCCTTTGATATGAATACATCATGAATGACAATACTCTGCAGGGTAGATGGAAGAGCAAGAGCACCAGTGATGTTCTTTCTCCAGGAGAATTTCAGTGTGCACAAGACAGTTATTCATGCAAGTAATGGATAAGAACAAGAAGTATTTATTGGACCTTGTGCTCTCGAACAAGAAAGAAGGGATTTAAAATGTAAAGGTTGGTGGTAATTTTGGAAGCACTGACTGTGATATAGGGGGGAGATCCACTGACAAAATATCTGCTATAGTGTGAGTTATATTAGTGTTCTTTATACTTCACCAACAGTACTCACTAGCTCCCCATTGTCTTTGAGAAGAGTGTAGACAACTAACTTGTTGGCAGACACACCTAATTTGACGGGTTTGAGTCTGGAGCAGGATCCCATCCCATAGTTCAGTAATTATGAGACAGCAAACCAGTTTTTGAAAAGGATAGAGAATTTTAGTAAAATTACAAAAGAGAACATTTGTGTGTTTGCTAGAAGTGGTATCATGCATCATGAAATGCAGTCCATTTCCCACTTCTTTCATGGAGATCAGTTACAGAGTCACTTAGTTTGATTCAACTGCTTGCATATTGATGCCAAGTTCCATTTGAGCTGAACAAGTATATCTGCGTGACATTGGTTTGATATAAAATGTAGCTACAGGGGGTGCACACCCACCTGGAGCAGTAACTGGAGGCCAGGCAGCATGTCAGACAGCACTTTTGAGCAGCTAACTTGAGCTTTTACCCCTACAGTTACAGTTCTCTGTAAAATGAAGGTGATAGTCTATGAGTTTCTCAGTTGTGTGATTTGAGATAAATCACACATAAACACATAAACAATGTTTGCCATATGACTATCTGAATAGGTAGTTCTGTTGATGAAATTATCAGAAACATAAGCTCTTCCTCTTTTTAGCTCATTTTTGCACATTTAGGATAGGTATGAACACTTTATGTGTCAAAATACAAAAGTGATCTTTATCCTTCAATAGATTTCAGCTCTGACTACCAAAACATCAGACAAAATATAGTGAAATAAAAATATGTCAGAGCTTACCCAGGCAGCCTGGTCTTTTGCAAAGAATGAACATAAGCTCACTTCAGCCTTCAAAATTTGGCATAGTACATGAGTGATATGCAGACCTTATACTTGGCTGCTCAAAAAAGGAGTTTCATTGTCAGCAAACACCACCTTCTGTGGGTGTAAATTACTTGGGAAGGAGCAGGGCAACTTGGCATTTGAGCATTCTCTTAATATTCTTAGAAGCTAGATGTTAGGGAACTGTACGTCAGGACTCCCATTACAGTTCACTTCATATGTCAGATTCTAATTATGGGTCACCTTATAGCATCATTCAGAGCTTAATAAGAATATGAGTCAGTGGGCTATGAAAAGCATTCATAGTATTTTGTGAAAGTTTTTGAATGCAGGTGACAAAAAATATTACCTCCAAGCCAATTTTTCTGCTAATAAATTTTAAAAACACAACTGACCTGAGTGGAGATAGAGACTGAGTCCCCTTTGCTAACCATTTGCATTCTGGTTTATCTGTTGATGTGTTCAGGAACAAAGCAGCTGAGGATGTCTGTGACATGCACTTCGTTAACTGAGACAAAAATGCAGTGGTAGCTGCAGGCTTTGTTTGTTCATTAGTTTTAAACTTGTTTCCCAGAGGTAAAGCATTGCCATGGAAGATTTTCATTTCTGTGCTTTATGGGCTAGTTTTCCTTGTTTCTGTGAACAAGGAAGTTTTCTTCATGGTAAAAGAGTCAGCATACAAGTAAATGAATTTTTTTTTTTTTTTTTCCTATTTTCTTTTTTTGCTTTTGTTTTATTCCTTACCAGTTAATGGGGGAAAAAAGTAGTCTCAAAAGATGCACTATAAGCTTGAGATGTACTGCAAGTAGAAATTTATATGGCATGATGAAATATTTTTGTGAAATTTGGAGGACTTTTGTTTTCTAAAACACTCATGGCTTCTTCATGATTGGTCATTTTCTCACAACCTCTGTTTTTAAATTTAAAGCAATAATTCCTCAGAAGTCATTGATAGAAACTTTTCATTAATAGGCCTGTGAATTATTAATTCTGGGGTTTTTTTGTTTGGTTTTTTTTTTTTTTTTAATAGAAATGATAACTCTTCCATTTTTTCCAACTGGAAAAGGCAACATTGTTTCTTTGCAAGCAGTCCTGTGGAAAAGAGTTACTAATTACAAAACATAAGATAGAAAAGCACTTAGAGATTTGGCCCAGTTTCTGTTAGTTTTGCTTAATGTTTTTTGAGGTACTCAGGTTCTAAATATATTGGAAAACAAATAGGTCTCACTCTTTTGAAGCTGAGGTTCTCTTAAGAGCTCTGTGGTGCCTGGGTACTACAGTACACTGTAGATTCATGTAGTTAGGGATCATTTAATCTAAATTCATCTATGAAAATGTAGTTGGTTAATACAATTTAGCCATCCAGGCCCAACTATAGTCAGGACATACAGAAGTGCATTTAAGGAACCTCTCAAGAAGAGTGCCTACAATAGTTCAAATGAATTAATGTTTGGAAGTACAGATCTCCTGCTATTTCCTACTGCAAAGACCTAATATTTAAATGAGTAAAGTTCAGTGGCTATCTTGAATCTGGAAATTCATCTGATTTCTTATGTTATTTGAGAATTCTATACTCAGTAGCCCTTGGTCTCTTACCATGAGGGTAGTGGGAAAATGGAACAGGCTGACCAGGGAGGTAGTTGAGGCCTTGTCCCTGGAGATATTGAAGGCAAAGCTCTGAGCAACCTGATCTAGTGGAGGGTGTCCCTCCTTATTGCAAGGGGATTGGAATAGATGACCTTTAGAGGTACCTTCCAACCCAAATTATACCATGAGTCTATAGTACGATCAGATTCTTCTAAAAAAAAAAAATGCTCCTGTAAGTTACACAGCTTTGATGTTAATACAGTTTTATATCTGAGTGCAAGCTATTGTAGTGTGATGGCTAACTGCATATATTGTACCTATGAACATGCACCCATTGGGGTTGAGTGGTCTCTAGTGATGACATTATAACTTTATTTATCTCTTTTGATTGCAGCAGTCTCACTGGAAAGAACAACGGTGTCCTGTGATCTTTTACATCTATTGTAATGCTAAATACCAGGGAAAAACAGTGATCTATTTCAAATCCTTAACACAGTAATGCATATTTGAAAAAAATATTCACTATTATTTTTAGCTGTGAATTCTGATTTCAACTATGTCTGCAAAATCACTGATACATCAGTACAGAACATGACTGTAACTACCTCAGGAACATATAAAGGACTGAGTACTTAGCTGCTAGCTAGATGAGACTCACAATATCCTTCTTAGTTCAGTTGCTAGACCAAAATTATTTACCATAATTTTAGCTGCTTGGCAAGAAAAAAACCCTACAAAACCTAGGACAAGAAAGTTTTAGGTGGACATCTATAAAAATAGAGGAGAATTACAAATACCTAGGGACAGACTGGCTGAAGGCAGTTACCACTACCACATGAGAAAGAAGGACAAAGAGAATTCCATTCCCCATTCACAAAATCAGATTTCCTGATGTCCCCTGCTGCACCCTGTGTTCTCCCTGTTGCAGCTAGCAAGGTAGAGTCCTTGCTGCCAAGAATAAATTCCATTCCTTTCCAAAAAGCCCTTCATCCACCAGGGTTCCAGGTGGAAAAATACTGCTCAAGCATCTTGTTAAAGATTCTGTCAATATGCATATGCACAAGGGGAGCTGAAATGAGTTGTATGTGCTGCTTTCCATAGGTCCTGAGAAAAATGTGATCCTAATAGTTACACTGGGTAAAGAACTGATTTCATCCTGGAGCCTACTGTTAATTAGCCTTCCAACCCAGGTATTGACAGGTTGCTTTAAGAAAATTAAAATAACAATGAACATGGACATCTGTCTGGAGTAGTACAATCATTTATTCACTTTTATTCACACCTTTGCTCTTCTCTTTTTGGTGTTGTTGCTATGATAATGTTAGCATGGCATTTTCAGATTCATGTTCTTAATACTTGGATAGTTTCCAGGTGCTAGAGAGATACAAAAAGATGACTTGTATTGTTTAAATGGCTGGTTTGGGTGAGTTTTCTTTTGCTTTGGTTTTAGGTAGGGCTGGTACTAGCTGATTTCTAAGTTAAAGGAACAAACGAAATTGTTAACACTGGTTTTGTGTCTTCTGTCTACTCACTGCATTGAGAAAGCAATTATTCCACAGAGTTAAAGATGGGTACACTGAGTGTTATTGAGTGTTGATTGACATCCTTACACAAAATTTTGTGTCACACATGTAACAGAGCTAAGGAGTCAAAATTGGAACTGGAGCAGAACTATAGCAGCTTTTTTATGTTGTTGTTTATAGGCACCGTGAAGCTGTGCTTACTCTTCTCTAAACAAAACCAATCATGTTCAAAACATAATATACTCCTTTCCTTCTATTTTTTCCCATTTTTCCTCTTATCATCCTTAAATGTAACTGTCTTTCCTCCCAGAAGAGGTTTTATTTCTTTCATGGTTTTGTTGTTTTGGGTTTTTTTTTAATTTTTTCTTGTGATTTTATGAGGACTAAGCTTTCATTAGGTAAATTTGAATGTAAGATAGTTGTACCTAGCAAAACTATGAAAATAATTATAAAATAACAAGAAAAAATCGTTCCACATTCAAAAAATTATCACTCTTTCTCACAAAATAAGCCTTTTTTTTTTTTTTTTCCTTTAATTGAAACCTCATTTTTCATTCAATAAACTGGTGTCTGAAAGAAAGGAAATGCCCCTTCATTCAGTCCAAATGCAGGTCATATGTAAAATAAAGAATAAAAATCTCTGGTCTAAATCCCTCCCCTGGAATGTATATGTATTTGGAAAACCAGTTAAAACAGGCACCTCAAAAGTCCTGGTTTATTTCTTTATGCCAATAAGCTAATTTGTATTTCTCACATGAGAAAACCTTTCGGTTGTAATGCTCAGTAGTAATGTGCTGTGATAACATTCACTCAAACAACTAAAGAATCAAACCAGTTATAATAGCTAATGCTCAGTATATCTATGACTGAAAGATGAGTAAAGTTTACTAAAATTACCATCACTGGGAAGCAGAATCTTTATTTTCCCCTGCATATTTCCCTGTAACATTTTCTGAGATTTAATTAATGGTGTTAATGACCTCTATATCCAGAGGTAATTCTCCCTTCGACAGCTAATTATGGAATTATTCCTCTGAGTGTGACATGGCTCCTGCTCAGTGTGGGGTGTCTTTTCCACCATAGCCTCTTCTCAGATTTGAAACCTGTGAGGTTAAAGGAAGATTCTAATGACACCCTCCAGGGTAGCCTCCTTTGAAGGCTGGGACCAAGGCCTTTGATTTCAGATCACTCCCTATGTGGCTGCCTTTAAAGTTCATCTGAATTAACATTCAGTGATATTTTTGGCAGGAAAAATCATTACAGTGGAATAATAATGCAAATAAATTTCCCATAGTTCCATTAAATCATTAAATGCCACATTGTTCTGTAATGGTAGTGACATTTCATTATTTCTAAAGCATCAAATGAGTCTCTGTGCTCACTGCCAATTTTATGGTATTCATACTGGTGACAATACAATAACACTGGAACAAGATATGAAGGGGTCCTAGGGCTTCTATGATGCTTGCAGATACCTGAAATGAATGAAAAATAAAGAGGTAAAAACATCATAAAAGAACTGTGCTGGGCTTTCTAGAGTGCATTTGAACATTTGGTCCAGATTGTCAATGGTGCTGTTTTTCTTCTCATTCTGACAAAAGCAAATCGAAAAGATTAATGGGCTGTCACCTGGAGAATATTGTGCCTCCATACTTTTCTCCTTGTAACCTTTACAAATGTTTAAGAAACCCATCGTGTTGGTACTGCACCATGCACTTGAACATGTGAGGCATAAAACAAAACCAAATAAACTTATTTTGCTTTTAAGTAGAACTCTCTGAAGTTCAAAGACGTTTTCTATGAAGAAGGAAAATTTTTGGGTTTGGCTGGAATAGAGTTAATTTTCACAGAAAGCTGTGAGGGTACACTGCCAGGATAGCTGACTTGAATTATTCAGGGGGGTATTCAATACCATATGAAGTTTTGCTCAGTGCAAAAACTGAGTAGCTAGCCAGGGAAGGGAGGGAACATTACTCAGGAGCAGGCTGGACTTCAAGTTCTGGGTGGTGAGCAAGGGCATTGTGCATTTCTAGCTTTGTGTATTCTTATATTAGTATTATTGTTATTATTATTTCTTCTTTCCTTATGTTGCCAAATTACCCTTATCTCAACCTACGAGTTTTTTTTCTTTTGATTTTCCTTCCCATCCTGCTGGGATGAGAGGAGTGCACAAGCATCTGTGTGGTGCTTAGCTGCTGGATGAGACTAAGTCATCACAATTAAAGCATTCTTTTAATGAACTGTTAAAATGTTTATTTAAAAGGGGGCTGGGAGTGGAGGTGGAAATACAAATAATGATCTAAAGCGTGTATCAAAAAATGGCACATCCTAGGGGAGTAAGCAGAGAGAACTTCAGAAATTATACCCATTCTTTCTCTGGCTGCCAAGGGAAAGCTTCTTTGAAGGACCATTCCTGTGCAGGACCTTCAAGAACAGCCAGAGTTAAGATGATTGTAGTGTTCATTCAATGGAATGAAAGAGGACAATGGAAAAATCACCCTGTTCATCAGGACATTGACTAGAGTGTAAGCACAGATTTACAGGTCAGAAAATCAGAATCAGAAAATATTGTCTACACTACAAGCGAGCCTGCCCAGACCCAGCCTCGTTGAGAAGGCAGTGAGTTGGGTTGAACATTGCTCTTGAAAACTTCAGCCTGAAGGTCTCCAAGTAACCATTAGCAAATCACCTCCTTTGGCTGAGGAGCCTTGTTCCAGGCATCCCATTCCCTCCCCACTACTGTGCTTCTGCTTAACTTTGATTTCTGTTTATCTTTCCAGTGCTGGATCATGTCCCACACTATGGATTTTGGGGGGTTAAGGTATTTTAGTATTTTTTAATTAAAAAGACGCTGCTTCACCACAGCTGCATGTCATAGTTTCCACAAGTTTTTTTAGTTCCCTTTAGCCCTGATGCCAAACAGGCAGCTGACAGCCCTATCTGCTCAGTCCCCATTGCCAAAGAAAAGCTGCTCTGTAAACTTAATGGCTGGCTGCATAGAATCATAGAATCATAGAATTGGCTGGGTTGGAAGAGAACTCCGAGATCATCAAGTCCAACCCTTGACCACTACCGCTGCGGTATGTTTTAAACTGTTTGCTTACTTTTGAATGACAACAAATGGCAAATATTGTTTATACCCCTTGTAATTAGAAAAGGGAAAGCATTCAACTGATGTTAAACATGATACAATACTTGAAGTGAAGCTACAAATCCTGGACAATCATGGAAAACATGAACAAGTTGGTTACCTCTTCACTCACAGAGACTTTCAGGGTTTGTGCATCATGGTGAAGAAAATTTTCTGTTATTTTATCATCTTATTTCATAGAAGCTAGAAGATTCAAATCAGGAGCTCTGCGAAACTTTAGTGTCCACCACAGGTGATTAAAATCTCTTTTTGGCAGGAAAGGACCAAGGAAAGAAAAGGAGAGTGTTTTTTAATACAGAAATTGACCTGTTGAAGTTTGACAACCAGTCTTGTATTAATCTGTTAATAGCAGTCTCACTGCTCACAGCAATAGATGCAAATTGAAATGAAAATAAGTGTCAAAAGCACTTCATGGTCTCCTGCAATTCACTGAGATTTCACAGACCTCTTATCAGCCATCGAAATTGCATAAGCTTTAATTTTACTTTGATTACTGAAGGCTCGAAAGTCAATAGCTGTCCAATCAGTGCCATGTTGCTGAGTAGAATCTGGCAATAAGTCATGAAACCCAGATTTAAGCCACAGTTCTGTGTTTTTGTGGTCACTTGAGCTGAAGCTGGGTACTGAGATACAGTCACACTTTCCCAAAGACTTTACTGGCAGGAAAATGCAGAGATTTTGGTGAATTCACATAATTTGACTCTGGTCCTCAGCCTATGTATCCCATTAGCCATTCTACAGCCTCACCTTCTCTTTCTGGTAAATGAATGAGAGATTACAAACACAATCAGAAGTTACACATTCGTTCTCACAAGACCATTTTTCAAACTAGAATATATATGAAGTGTCAATAAAGAATAATAACCAAAGTATTTTTCCTCTTCAGATCCCACAAGGTTTTTAAAGCAAGCCCAGATCTTCTTGCCCTCTTGTGCTTCATACTGCAATTCTATATCATGTGTCAGGTACTTTCTCCTCTTATTCTTTTCATGTCAATGTTTGAGGTAATGGTCTGAATCATAAAGTTAACATAGCAACTGAACTGTTTCTAACCAGCTGTTAAGAGCACTCAAACCAATATATGTTAGCCTTCTGAAAAGAAAACCCTGCTGGAACTAGATGACCTTTAAGGGGCTTTCCAACCCAAATCATTCTATGAGGAATTATTCCTGTTCATATAAAGCTAGTTTTCTGTGAGTATTAGAAGAAGATTTATGTTGCCAGTGTCCACAAAGTACCACACACTTTGAACTCACGAGCGTACCCAGGTAGTTCACCATTGTATTTTCATGGTTGCTGTGCTCTCATTATTCCTCCTCCAGAATCCCTAATGTGAGATGTCTCATAATGAAGACACTGACCATCCCACTTTCTCTTAACAAGGAAACTTTTGCAATCCTCTTTGCTCTAGAAGAAATTCAACACAGAGTATAACTCTGCTTGTGTGTTCCATTCAAGTGTCAGCCACAAGCAGGGTCCTTGATGTCCACAGAATTTGTCTAATTGCCAAGGCTCAATAATTTCAATTAATGGCAGGAGCATGAAGTCAAATACCTTATGTCTCTATTAAACCACTTCACTCTTAAATGAGGCAGTATTTTTCTCATAAATGGAATCAGGAACAGTCAGTGCTCAGTGCCTTGGAATTTTCAGCGCAGCTTTGCAGAGGAACACGCACAGAAAAATTACCTGTTATTAAAACTCAGTCAGTGGAAAGCCTGCGGGTCTGTGATATCATTCAAACTGACAGAATAAAAATGTTCAACCTGATCTGTCACATTACAGCACTCAGCATCTATTTATGACAGTCTGACTTCACCCCACCAGACAGCTTCTCACGCTTGACAAGCCATTAGGAAGTCCCATGTTGTCTCTGTAGGTATTGAGCTGGTGGTGCTAAAAGGGTGGTTCTGAACCATAGCCACAGCTCTTCATCCCAGAGAAAATTTAAAAAGTAACGCACTGTTCACAGATCCTGGAACATGGAAGAACCTCGAGTGCTTGTGTGGCTTATGAAGCAAAAGACTATTTTTAAGTGTTACTGAGACCCAGAAATCCAAAACCTATTGACTTTCTTTAGAAAATGGAACTTAGGTTTTTCAAAATTTAACTGTGTGGACACTAAGTCCCAAATCCTGCTTTGTCTGAACAGACAAAGTGCCACTTGTGATAGGTTTTTAGAGTTGAGAGGCACTATTCACATGGATCTGGACAATCATCTGAAACAACATCTTTTTTATCTTCAGGTATAAGTGTACAAAAAGTGCACACCTACACCCATGGGACCCCAAGGGAAGCAGTGTAAGCCTGGTCCAGTGTTTTTGATTGAATAAATAATTTTGTAACTGCCTTCCCTCTTAGGAAATTACTGAAACAAACTCCCACTCCACCCTGCCCTATTGTTACCTACCTGTCTCTTTTATTCAAAATTGATTTGAAAGCTCTGTTGTTCTTTTAACACCTGGAGAAGCTGGGCTATGGACTTCATCAGTTTCAAAATGTTCAAGATGCTGTATTAAGGTCACCTCTTCCTAGGGGGCTACTGAGCCTTCTTAAACAGGGTTAACAGTGAGAAGACTGAAGGAGAAATCCTCCTGCTGCTCTCGATGGGCAGGACAAAAATGCCTCTTTCATGGTCTTTGGAAGCATAGCAAGACCTTTGGTGCTTGTCACTATAACACAAACTCAACAGTATCAACACAATTAGTAATTGGTTCATTGTTTTAATAGTGTTTGGTGATATATGTCTGATACATTAGGATCAAATATGGCAAGGCACCTCTAACGGATGAAAACCTTGGAAATGACCTATCTACAGGTCATTGATTCATTGTTGGTATTTTGTACTTGTCATCACCAAACTGGGTACCTGGCTGTGGGGGCTGTTTGGTAGCAGCTGTGAATGCAGTGGCTGCAGCTTCAGTCTTCCTCACTTGTAGGCAGAGATCTGCTCCATCTCCTGGCCTTCATTTATCTTGGGGTCTCAGCACCCTAGTGACACATGCAGTTGAGCTTAAGGGTCAGCTGTGGGTTTAATCTGATCACCACTGCATATAAAACTGGAGAATATAACTTTAAAGTGACTTTCTTTTTTCTTTTTTTTTTTTCTTTTTTTTTTTTTTTTTTCTGGTCTGACTCATACTTTGGGAAAAAAAAGAGAAGAAACACCCACCCATAGGCATCAGCTGCTCATGTGACAGGAGTTAGTTTGTAACTGACACTTTTCACTTCTGTCATGTTAGGACCAGAAACCATGGGCACAACAGCAGAGGATGTAGCCTACAGATAATACTGGAGTGAAAGACATCTTTTCTCTCAACTTTGAATTCTTTTAATAAACAAACCTTTAACATGAACCATCCAAAATAGTGTGTATGAGCTCATCTTGCAACTGGGCGATTATTCACATTGCAAGAAGAAAAAATAAATTATCTCTTCTAAAGTCTAATTCAGACATGATCATGACAGCTGCTAAATTATTCATGAAAGACAGTAAAACCAGGAATCATTTCAATAAGGTTCACATCATTCTTAGTTTCCAAATAGTTAAACAGACTATTCTTTTAGCTGATGTACAAGTCATAAATACAGCCTCATTTTGTATCTGTGCACCTGTGCTAATAAGATATCAGTCCTTCAAAACTACAAATGGTCAGTTAATGAATATTCCTCAGTTGAGAGCACTTGAGCATAATTGTTAATGTGAGCCCCAAGCATATTAACTAACACTTGTCTGATTTTGTTTTTCCTACCTAAGGAAGAAAAAGGAGAAAGGGGAAGGGGCATTAAAAATAAAAAGGAAAAGGAAATGGAAAAGGGGAAAGGAAAAGGGAAAATGGAAAAGGAAAAAGGAAAATGAAAATGAAAAATGACAGGAAGAAGGGGAAAAGAAAAGTAAAAGGAGGAAAGGAAAAGGCAAGGAAAAAGGAAAAGTTTTCAAAGCCAGAGGGAAGATCTGAAGTATGCCCATTCAATGAACTCAGGATCTGATAAAAAATTAGAAAGATCTAAACATCTTATGCTGATCTTTTGATTTTTTTTCTCAGGACAAAGTAAACAGGTTTAAATGGCATCTAGATAAGAAATGAGTAGGAAGGTTCCAGAGTTTATGTTAAAGAGATTTGGGCATGCTAATGGACAAAATAAGGACCTTAATAACTAGATAATTGAAACCATATTCCTGACAGCTGAGAGTTTCTTGGGGTTTTACCTGCCAGCCCAGCACATTTTTCCCTCTCACTGGGGGATATTTAAATAAAAATTAATAGAAAATAAGTCTCTATGTACAGAAGCAACTCAGCACCTGAAACAAAGGTGAAATCTAAACTCGCATGGCTTCTTACTTGGTATTGCTAGGCACTTGCTTTCTTCATCACTTTCTACAGTCATTGCAGATGTTTTCAAATATCAGCCTCTGTAAGTCATGATGTCTGGATATAAGCTCAAACACATTTAAAAACATGGAGGAAAAGAGAAAGAATAGGAAGGACTGATTGTTGAGTGCCATTAGTTCGTTTCAATCAGCTATATAGTTTGAATGTTAGACTTCTGGTTATAATACAACACTATGTTAAAGTTATCCTACTTCATTTTTTTAGTATTAGTCATCACCTGTGGTGCAACTTTATGGGCACATTGCATACAGCTTCCTAGAAGATACATTCCCTACCCAAAGGACAGCACAGTACACTGGAATTCATATAAATTTAACTGCATACACAAGCAAAAACCAGAGTACACATAGCCTCTGAGGAATGATTCACAAATACAATCATAGAACAAGCTAAGCTAAGCTAAATTGAGAGCTTAGGTAAAGAAGACACATGAAGAGTGAAATTTAACAGTAAATTAAGGCAGCAAAGAAGTGGGTGTAAAATTAAACTGAAGCAGAATTGTAGGTGAAGCTGTGGAATTTTGCTGAGCTTGGAAAGCAAGAATGAAGAATTTAAAAGTAACTCAGTAAGTGATCAGAGTCAATGAAGCGCTTTAAAAGAGACTTTTTGTAATTCTGGGAGTAGTTATGCCTCTTCTGTTGTGAGCTTTGAAGACTGGACTTCTGCAAAAATATTCCCATACAGATGTTGTTCTGGTTAGTCCAAAATAGAAATAAACATGTTGGCAGTCTAATTTTCAGTTCATAACTGTCAACATTTTAATTTTTGCTTTTAATTGCCATCAGTATAGCAAATATTCTTAGTTTCATAATATGTTATATCCAAAAAAGGTATTCACAGCTCTAGGTCCAAGTGAAGTGATCCATTGCATCTCATACTAGGCTTAAGCAAAAAAGTAAAAATAGCATGTAAAGCACCATGTAATTTTTGTGTAATTGTGCCACATTTGTTGAGAAAACTCATGTTCTGTAAATCTGGCTATATATTGCAGGAAACGAGATTGAGATTCAAGTTCCATCCCTGCCTGTCTTTCAGTATCTGAAACAAGTGTCTTTGCTGTATTGTTGAGGAATCCACAAAGAGCTGAAAACTAGCTTTTTCTTCTGTGGTGTTATCAACAGAGGGTTTATCAAATATTTATAGTTCTAAACCAATTGAAGCTATTGCCAAGTACTTTTCTTGCTAAAATACCCATTACAATATATTATTGAACCAACTCTAAAAGCCTAGCACATAATTACACCCTTTGTATTGGTGCAATATATCTGTTCAGTCCTTCAAACTTTCTTTAAGATGAGATGTACATCCTAGCAGTTACATGAAAGATTCAAAGGCTACAGTCCATTTACAGCACTGACTGCTTGTTGTTTAATCTCCCATCACTAAGACAACAGTTATCATTAAATCACAGGCTTATAGGCATGTTGCTAAATAATTGAACAGCCTGGTTGTCACAAAGAAATAATCATGTATAGATATGAAACTCCATGTAACATGTAATTGTATCCAAATACTGAGGGAAGAAGTGAAGAGGAACAATTATTTTCATTATTATGGTTTCTGAGAGCCTACCATATGGTTGGATTGAAGAGCAGCATTTGACAATGTTTAAGGTGACAAAAGAAATTGTATTTAAAAATTCAGACAAATGGAACCATAAATCTGCAGTGTTAATAACACACATTTATATATGCTTTACCCATAGCCCATGAATGCCACAGTTTAGTACTAGATTTGTAAAAGGTTATCCAAGAATAGAATATAATATCAGTAAGTTTCAATTCAATTCAATTCAATTCAATTCAATTAATCTATTTCACACCTATGCAAAGACAAAACTCATAGGAATGCATGTGTTTTAAGTAGACCTGGGCAGGACATGAAATCAGGAATATATGGAAATATTTTGGAAAAATTCAAACTAGTAATTCTACAACAATTCTAAATCCCTCGACAGTGGGAATGTCCCATGCTTGCTTCATCAAGTAGTAGATTACTTTTCAAGTGGAATCACTGCAGTGACTGCAGCAGATTTACTTGTTAGTAAACTTGAGGAACAACAAAAAAAAAACAGTAGAATTTTATTATTTCACCCCTGCATTAAATCATTTGAATGAGAAGAAAATCCAGTCCCACTGACCCTCTTGGATGTAAAGATCTGACCAAAACCAATTAAAACATGATAGAGGGGGGTTCCAAAGGGCTGTTTTCCCCTGCCCTGTTAGAAATGGATGTTGTGATATCTGCAAACTGGAATTAAGGCCATGAGTTGGCTATACCAAACACAGCCCCAGAGCTGCAGCTCCACACTGTAAGAAGACATAGCCCAGGCTGATCCTCCAACTGGAAAAACTGTGGGGTTTGATGAATTTGTAAAACACACAGTGCACTTTGCATGTTAAACGAGCAAAATCTTATTAATAATGAAGACAAAGAATAAGCCCGCGTATGTCATGTAGCTATACTTCTCATTTTAAAAGTCTGTAGAGTACCTCAATCTGAACAAAAATTGAACGAGAAAGATTTCTTCTACCCTTCCTAAAACCATTCAAACATTAACTGGAGCAAGACTGCTGTTCTTTTACATGAGCATTCCATTGAGATCTAAACAAACAAACTTTACTCAGGTTTAACACCTATGCATACACAAACACGCATCTACCACTAGGATGAAAGTTAAGTTTTCTAGAGGTTGCTTCAACTGCTATATCATAACAATACCCTTTGTCTCTTCACTAGTTCCTTGTATTCTTCATAACCACTTGGTTGCCTTGCATTTCTGCTTGATATTTTGTTTTTCTTCCCTTCTCAGCTCTGCCTCCTAGTTCATTTACCTATGCCTTATATGAACAAAATATATAGGTTTCCATTTAGGAAAAAAGACTGCATGGATTGGATAGAATCTTAAGTTTACCTGCCCTGTCATCTCCAGATTGTAAAAGTGATTCATCCACATGCAAAAGAAATAAAAACTCCTGTCTTTCTTATCCTATCCTACCAATATGGCCCAACGGAAGTGAAATAAATTATACTACTAAAAAAAAAAAAAAAAAAGGTAGGTCAAGCATAGAAATGAGAAAATTAAATTCAAATAAATACATTTCAAATAAATATGCCAGTTTTACAATATCGCTCCTCTGCAGAAAACAATATTTAAAGTCAACAATAAACCTATATACACTAGAAATTAATCTCTTAGTTATATCCGTAGGTTTCACCAGGCTTTTTCTCACAAGAACATGGACTTCAGAGCTGATCTCTTCTGAAACTGCTCTGGTGACTGCTGTTGAAGGAATGAAGATTAAACAAGGATAAGAATATTTATCTTAAAATGTAGTATATCTAGTTTAAAGCCATCAGTGTAGATTTTATCCAGGAAGAAAGCAAGCATCTTTTGCTGAGCAGCTAATGCTACAAGTTTATTTAAGGAGAAACCTCATACATAGAGAGAATATACTGAGCTTCTTAGAACAGAGAACTTGCTTTGTTTAGTATTTGGTATTTGTTTAGTATTTGGTATTTGTTTGTATTCTTGTGTTCTGAATAGTAATATAATATATCATCTATGGCCAGAGCCTGAAAGTGGCATTGGTTCTTCTGTGGGCTAGTAACATAGTGCCTCAGTGTACAGTGTGTAAGAAAGAAATGAATAATAATAAAAAAAAAAGTGAAAAAAATAGCTAAAAAAAAAAGGATATTAAAAAGTTGGAGGATCCTGTAGTAGAGAATTATTTTTCTTTATGAAATCTAAACATTATAAAAGTGGAAGTGATAACAGTGTACTATCCAGAGAGTTTAAGGTCCAAGACACTTAGGAAGATCATGGAAGATCAAAGGGTTGAGTCTGACCCCTGGGAATAGCATAAGGAATGGAACAGGCAAAAAAAGCCAGTTTGCTCGCTGTGTCCTAAGAAGTCAAACATCTCCCACCTCATTTGCACACCAATTGCCTTATGACTCCCACAAAGTTTTTGACAGCTCCTTAGGACATACACAGATTACAAGGGTAACACCACTGCTTCAGCAATTATACAGCATATATATCCACTTCTTCAGGAGCTGGCTCTGCTAAGAGTTATATTTTCTGTTTTAAAATCAAGCTGGAAAATGTTGAAGTTGAAGAAGACATTGTCTTCTCTGTAAGAAGTGCTTTCTGTATCATCCTGATTTATATCATCTGCCATATGCAACATTAATTTCATCTCAAATTAATTACTTTTTTTTCTCCCCCTGTTTTAATTAATTTTATCAGCTTTCATCTTAGCTATTTGTTTAAGGACTTGGGGCTTTGCCCACGATTCATTGAAGGGTCACTCTGCTTATTAAACAGTACAATTGATTCTTTCTTTTTTGCCTGTGGGTCTAAATCTGGGGAAAAGGAAGTTTCTCCTCTCACCCGTTTAAAAGTGCAATGTGCCAATAGCTTAAGGGGTTCATTTGCGTTTGGGCACCCATAACCAGCCACAATGGCACTGATTAATTGCTCATAAATTTGTTTATTTTTAGAAGAGTATTGTTAGCTTGAAAGCTCTTTAGGGGAAAATATATTTCCAGGAAGCAATGTTAAATATCACTGCATCTTTTCTCAAACTTCACAAGTTTGTCATTCTTTCAACACCTACACATCTCACTCAGGTATGCAGAGAGCTATGGATTTGCCAGTCCTTGGAAAAAAGAGGTGGAAAATGCATTATTAATAATATGGATATCTTTAGTTGCAGTTAAAATTCTCCCCTCCCTGCCTGTACATCATGTGTAATTTCATATTGGCCAGTGAATACCATTTCCAGACAACAGAGCTAGGCTTGGAACTTGATAAATAACACTGACACATCAAAACTGGGACTTTCAAAATCAGATATGCTTTTTTTTTCATCTGATGACATAGGATATGACTTTCACAAACTTTTTGCTACACCAGGCCCTTTTCATCTTTGCACTGAAAATTTCTATATTGAAGAAAAATAGTTATTTAGTACTTAAGAAAAGCAAATAAAAATATTACACCCTTTTTATAGCAGGAACAAGAAACAAGGGTTTTAAAAAGGGTATCTTTTAGTCACAGGTCGGATCAAAAAGAAAATTACAGTACAGGTAAATATTTTCTGTCATTTCTTTTTCATTTTGAGCAGGAAAAAAACATTGAGTGTCTCTGAATTTAAGACATTTTGAAGAAAATATAAAAAAATGTTCCTGTGACTTTGCAGAGTTCTAGCTCATATCTGTGTTACATCACAGCAGCAGGATCACTGCCAAAAGTTTATCCTGTTTCTTACCCCAGTACTTCCTCAGTTCAGCCAGCCATTTTCAGCTGGCTGAATGAAAACCAAAATCATTTAAATGTTCTTGAAATCTCTGAGGAACATCAGGACCCTTCTCACTTCAGATCAGATAATGTATATGTTTTTAGGAGTCTGTGAGATAATGTGATAATGCTAACACTGGATGCATCTGCTACATCTGCCTCCATAATCTTTGTCGATCAAGTAGCTAAAGTGCCTACAAAACCAAATAAAATGTACTGTTAGAGCTTCTCATGTATAAATCCACATATAGCTGATAATAGCAGTAGAGAATCTGTTTATAAGGTTGTTTGTGAGGGGAAAAACAGTAAATTATAGAAAAGGAGTTGAGGGAGCTTCAATATTTACAGTCATATGGATCTAATACCAATGAGGTTTGGTAGAAACTGAAGAGCGATGAAGAAGTAGTCTGTCGAGGCCATGATTTGGTAACCAGCATAGAAATCATATGTTTTCTTTCTATTAGACATATTTGCAAGCACTGTATGACAAAACTGCTGGCTGAAATGTCCTTTCCAGTCTTTCAGTTCAGCTGAATTCCTTTTTTCACAAGCAGGACAGGTTGCACAGACAGCAACTGGAGCTGTATTAGTGTGGCCCTGGCCACATTCTTAGCTAATTTCTGGGAATGCTCCTGCTGGCAGCAACACTTCTATCTCATACCGAACTCTTATTAGAGGTTCTGCCATGGTCTGTATGTACTTCAAGAAATTAGAAGAAAAAAATTAAGGGTCTGTAAAAAGTATTAAAGGTAATTTTAAAAAAGTTGAATGATATTGAAATATCAGTCTCAAATCATAATGAGATTTGACTCATCAAAGAAAAAAGATAAAGCCAGAGACATTACTCAGTCAAGAGGTCAGCAAGTAACATAACAAGTGATAAAACTTAGAATGCTGTATTGAAATATTTTTTTATAGGAACTTATCCCAGGCTTTGATATTTTCTGTATTTTGTTACTACTCTTTAACATATGTGTTAAAAATGTTAAATTATTTGTTTAATTAAAATTGGAGTCTTTTATGAAAATGAGAGAAACTGATATTTTCTCACAAAACATTTCATGAAGTTTTAGACCACCTCTGTATGTATCTTTAAAAACACGTTCCCCTGTCATGAATAGCACTTGGACAATTTATGTCAGATGAATATAACACCAGAGTATTGTGATACAGGCTGTACACTTGTAACTGTAAGGTTCTCTTAAAAGACTTGGGATTCTTGTCAGTGAAATTTATTTGAACAACTTTTTTTTCCATTTTTTTTTCATACTTTCATGGCAAGCATTAATATTGAGAATGGATAAACAAATAATTAGAAAATGTTTATTTGATGATCTCAGTAAATGGACTTAGGGATGATACTAAATATAAAGACCATTCTTTTTTTTTCAGAAGACCTGGTATTTTTAAAGCTGCTACTTTTCAGTTTTGAAAAGTTTTAAAGAATACTTTAGTTCACTTAACATCCTGGTTGATAGCAGCCTCTTTATAATACTAATTTGTTTTGCTTAAATGGCTTACAAATACCTGATTCCAACTTTAGAAACTAATTAGTGAGCTAGAGATTTTACAAGAAATGGGTAATATTTTGATGTCCAAAACTGCACTGAATCTAAATGCCAACATTTTTTCTAATTATGAAAGGCACAAAGGGAGGTCATAGGTCTGGAAAACATATTGTGTCTTATACTGTGATACAATGACAGGCAGTGTATCATCCAGCTACATATTTGCTTATTTAATACCACCAGAAAAAAAATCATGATTAATTCTATTTTCTGGAATTGAGGAGTATAAAGATTAAGAAGGAAAGAATTTGTCACTTAGCTCTAATGGAAATGGGTTTGTAAAGACAATCCTGGACAAATGTTATCACTCTCCCTTGAATTTGAAGTGAGGGTGGGTAGCTGAAGTTAGGAGCCTTCTTTTCACCAGGCTGCTGGCATTCTGCAAGGCAGGATTTGACCCTGGAGACCCACCATGGCACTCATCCAAACACAGGCCTGAGTGCTCATGTAAACTAATAACTTCAGCCAGTCTACTGTGGCCAGCCTGGAAACACATTGGCTGGCAAGGGCCAGAAAAACCTTCCTCTAGATTCATTGCTCACGCTCCTGCTCTCCAGGGCTTGGACCCATTCCACCTTCATTTGCTGCAAGCTCCTACCTGTGTGAAGCTTTACTTTCTCAAGGACCACTTCTCAAGTTTTTCCTTGGACTTTCTTTTGACACAGTGATGTGTCACCTTGTCATCCAACTGAGTGGCTGATTCAGAACAACTTTGCTCCATCTCAGAGAGTTAACTCCTTTCATGATCTTCTGACAGAATGACTTATGAGCAATACTTGTTAAAAAAAGAAATGTGCGGGAAGGATTCTTCAAGATAATCTTTTTTCTGTCATTCCTGGCTAAAACAGCTACAGGTGAAAAAAATAAACAGTCAAATAAGAAACAGCCAGAAGACAAAGTTGGATGCTCTTTTATAATTCACAGCCTTTGCTCCTTAAAATAACTTCAGATTTTCTGTGCTGAGCAAATTCTAATAGGGAACCTATACTGATTCACTAAAGCCTGAATTTCAACCCATCAATGGTCTCACAGAAATGCAGTTCATTGATGTTGGATCATCTGGTACTGCTGACTCATTTTGTGGTGTAGTTGAGAAAACTGCTTGTTAGTACAGAGGAGAAGCAATTTTTATATGGCACTTCAGCCCTGCTCCACTGAGAACTTGCTTCAGAGTCCATTAACACTTATGGAAGATTTTCATTGATTTTGAAAACTAAGATGACTCAAGGATGCTAACTCCAACTTTGATAGCTTTTGAGATTTCAGAAAAAATAATTTCTTCATAAAGCATAGCAATAATTCTCAGACAAAATGAAACTACACTCAAAAGCTTATTTTCAGATTTGAAAGGCTATCTTTAAATTTTCCTCTTCTTTCTCTCAGCAGAAGAGATCTCAGTGCCCAGAGATCTCAGAGCCTCAGACAGTGCCCTTCTTAAACATCATCTGAAACAATGAATCTCCACCAGTTGCTTCAATTTTGGCAAATGACCTAATACCATGTAATTATTAAAATAGTTTGAATATCTCACTTTGATACTTTTTGCAATGTGGCACTTTGGAGTACACTTCAATCTCATGAGATTATCGTTAGGTCAGTGCCCCTGTCACTCTCCCTAGATGAGACATTATAAAGCTATGAATGAGGAAGCAGAAGAACATGAAGAGAAATGAAACAACAGTCTCTCCCTGTGCAAAGGATTTCACACTACCAAAATACAAGTTTAAGGAACAGAGGAAAACTTTGTGTCCCTTCCACTGATTCTCATTTATTATAAATTAATATAAATAATGTCATCATTCTCAGTCATTGTCAGACCATGGCTTCCAGAAGCTGTCTGAGCCACCACCCCTCCTGTGACTTAGAATTTGTGTTTTTTTCATCTGGGATCAAAACAACTAGATGCTGTAGAACATTATTTTTTATCTTCATTATAGTCTGGTTAGACCAAAAAGCAGAAGAATTGGAGATGCCAATACTTGGCAGCTGATAGGCAGGTTTTGCTCATCACAGCTTGTAGCCATGGTTCATTGAAGATTAAAAAAATATTAAGAATCAGCTTCCAGAAACAAAAGAGGCTTGAGATTTTCCTCGTGACTATTGTGCCTTTGAGAGAAGGGGATGCCTAATGATTTAGTACAATTCATTTTTGTCATGAGGCAAATGAGAAAGAAGACTGAAAAGAGTTTGCAGAAAACAGTCTATAGACTGGGGGAGATCTATCCTGAGTTATGATTTAGGCTGTAGGGATCTTGTAAGCTTGACATGAGATCTATTTGGAAGCATAGCTGATACATTACCTTATCAAAGCTTGTTGAGAGAAACCCAGCTCTGACTCTGCCTCCATAATCCAAGGTGTTAAGTTCAAGAGAGAAAAAAAAAATCAGAGACACCTTTTGTAAAATATTTTTTATAATTTTAGTAAAAATAAAAATACCCAACTCGGCACGAAGCAGTACTTGTTTCTAAGACAGACATACCTATAAGAAGAGGAGACGGCACTGGAGAGTCACCAGGAACACAGTGATCTATATATATGTCCAGAGGAGAAGGAATAAAGGGAATTTGTTTTATTTTGTCAGAGGGCTGACAAAGGAGTGCTCCAGAAACCCTTTCAGTGTATTGATAAGGAAATTGCTGTTGAGTGTTCCTTTACACTACAGATAGGTTTGTTGCAACAGTTGGTACAGTTAAACTGCAGTTTAAACACTAGCAGCAAGTAATCATCTTTGCTGTTTCTTTATTCACCTATCATTCCACAAGCACCACACATTATCTTCTGAGGTATATATGTTCTTAATTCACTACTTCTTTTTCTTTCAGGATGGAATAAGTGGCTGTTATGCACAAAACACAAAGGTGGATTATGAGAAATGAAATTAAGACAAATTATATAATCAGCTGGAATTAGCAGTCTATTTCAGAACTTATTCTGTATCTAGACAAGTTATGAAAGAGAGTGCCAGTCATACTATGTAGGAATTTTAAATATGAAAGTGCTATTTCAAATTTTATTTTGAAGTTTTAATGCTGTTTTAGCTCTTTTAGGCACAAATTTCCATCCAGTACATGAGCTCATAAATCCTCTGACAGTGGAGCGTATTTGAATGCAGGTTTATCTCTTTGTTTCTCTTGATAAAATCATACTGTAAAATGAAAGTGCACATCTTACTGCAGTTGGTTCAAATGAGCATGATCATGTTATCCCATAGTTCACACATGACATCCTGCCTTATGCAGCCTCAAGGACATGCCAGGCTATACACAATATGGAAGAACCTGTTTCTCTGTAAAAACATATTATTATTATATTAGTATATTAGTAACCTTTGCAAGGATCTTCCTTAAGACTAGAGCAAATGAGGACATACAATTTCTTCATTACCTTCTCAGGGAAACTGAAGATGTAATTTTAACCTGAGGGCCACCACTAAGAGCCCAGCACTGATACATGCACAGTTTTGTGCTTGCTCTCTAGAGGAGACCTGCAGACGTATTGAATGAATTCCGCCCATGGACCAAGGGTGTTTATGTTCATCATAATTCCTGTCTCTGCTGTCCCAGCCAAAGAAATACCAAGGGAATGAGTCTAAGAAAGCCGTGATATCCCTCTTCAACATAAAATATCTTAAGATTGGGCCTTTGGGAAAACTAGCTCCTGAGGATCAATGCAGAATGCCATGTCTGTAAGTCTGATCTTGGCTTTGGTTTATTCATCCCCTTATACCTATATGCTATTTAAATAAATTATTTTCTGTATACCTTATTCCAAAAAGGCCTAATCTTCCCCAGAGCTCTGCTCTGCCCCCATAAGTTTTGCTCAACCATGACAAAGCTCACTCAAGATAGATTTTATCCTGCTCCACTTGACAATGTTGCAGGTCCTACCTGGAGAAAGTACATACTTCTACATGAGCAAAAAATAATTCATTCACAGTTAGCTGCAGTTTAATGAATAACTGAATATTTAAATAACTTATTCCCATTTGCAAGCAGCAGCTGTTAAACCTCATGTGGTCAAAAGGAAGTCCTTTTTAACATCAGAATACTTCATTTGTGTAAATTAGATGCATTAGGGAGAGCCCAGGAAGGCTGCATTATTCACATGTACTGACGTGCTATCTCTGAGCATTGAGAATATTTTACTGCACTGATTGCTCTCGACAAAAATGAAATTATTATTCTTAGTAATCAGAGGGAAGGGCTTAGCAAAATGTTGGCTGGCAAGTGTTGAACTATTTAGGATTGCCCCTAGTTAAACCTTAAGCATTCCTGGGTCTCCCACTTTCTTCCTGTGCTCCCACTTCACAGCTGCAGGCCTGATTGGACAGTTCTTCAAATTTCCAAGACCATTTTTTGTCCAAAAAGAATTTGGCTATTCAACCATAAATCCTCTCCTTCACCTGTTTTGTGACTCAAGCATTCCAAATATCAAAAAGCAAGTTTTAAGCAATAATCATCTATTCTCTCCTCTTTGAGGCCTTGGATCTAGAGCCACAGCTGGGAACAGTTCTTGCACAGTCATAGCAACATCCCTGTCTCACTTTTTGTCTCTCTGTGTATAACCAGCATTTGTATTCAGACTTACTACGGTAACTGCAATTTGTGTATTAGATACAACAGTATTAGATACAACATATTTACTTTGAAGTGTTTTGTTTGGTTTGGTTTGGTTTTGCTGTTGTTGTTTGTAGTGTATCATTACAATCATAAACATCTAAATGAAGTTTTCACCACACACTCTATTGTTCCTCTTTGAAGAATAAATTCTAATGATGTTATTTAAAGAGAAGTCACCTTAATGATAGTAGACCTTTGAAGAAGCCTTCCCAACTTTCAAAGCACTGCCTAATAACATCCCAAGGTGACCTTTTTATCTCCTTTTGAGATGCCAGAGGTACCTGAAAAACAGTTTGGAAACTGTTTATGCAGAATAGGGAGGAAAAAACCAAATAAGTCAAAAGTAGGATTCCATATCTTACTAGCTCAAGCAGTTAACTTTTAGGCAATACAGTGAAGAAGTTTTCTGGAACAGCTGCAACACATTCCCTGGAGCAGGAAATCTATTGTCATTATCATTAACTTCATAACATATTATATCAGGAATAATGTAAGACAGTAAGAAGAAATATTGGGAGCCTCATGTATCATCTTGCCAATGAGATATATATCCTGCAAATAATGTATTGATTTTCCTTAATAAAAGGAAGAAAAACCAGGCAGGAAAGCAACCACTGGATCTGGATAAATTGCATCCAAATGAACACAGTGGGAAGGGAAAGGAGTGGGAGGGGATCCATGGCAACAGCTTCTTTCTGTGCTGCTTCTCCCAAAATTAGAAAACCATTTTGCTAGTGCTAGAGAGAGGTGAATAAAAAGCTCTGAAGAAAAGTATTTATAATGCATTTTCATCTCTGGAAAAGAGGATGATATAAAAGTCTGTTTTTCTGTTAAAAATACTTGTCTCTATCCCAAGGTGAGGTAGATAATCCTTGAGCTAGAGGAACACAAGACTCTACTCAGATCTCAGAATGCATCTATTGGAAATTTAGACCCATCAAGATCACCACATGTAGAGAACCACTAAGCTAAACATGTGAGTAGACAGCTTATTGCATAAATATTGATTTTCTCTGAAAAGCCTTGGTTCTAAATAAATATTACTTGGCTTTAAGAAGGTTGTCAGTTTATTAGCAGCATGTTACTGCTTCTGGAAAGAGCAAAAGTGCAAAATAGCATTTAGATCTACTACGACAATCTCAATTATTGCTGGGTCATTGCAGCCCAGGGCTGTGTATCAGACTGGGAGAGAGAGTGTTCCCTCCTGAGGAAAAACAACAGACCACTAACCATGACCTTAGAAAGGAGATCAACAAGTACCAGAGGTGCAGTTAGACTATTTATAATAATAGTAATTGCATGCATGCTAATGTTTTACTTAAAAGAAGAGAGTAGCTTTTGTGTATTTTGATAATATAGTAGTCTCTTGATGGGTACAAAACAAACTAATTTTAACAAAGGAGTAATAAGAGCAAAATTAAGGAAAAGGCTGTTCCATTATTCAATCAGGTGGAGAAACACAGCTAATGATGTTGGGAGGGTTGAAACATTTAGTGCCATTTAATGGAGCTTTCACTCGAAGGCCTAACAAAGCAGTCTAACATCAGCAAGAATTGTATAAAAGTATTATTTGGAAGAGGAAAAGATCAGGATATGAAATATAGTCAGATATTTATACATAAATGAACCTGATGAAAGTTTACCTTAGAGTACACAGGGAGATGAACCAGAAAGAATGGGGGATTTCCAGAAAATTAAAAGTGGAAGAAAAATTACAATGGAAATTTCAAGCAATTTCCTATTAAAAAAAAAAAAAAAAAAAAAAAGCCAGGAGAAATAACCCAGCTATCTAGTTTTAAGCACCTAGGGGATAAGCAATATCCATCAGGAAGGTACCAAGGGCAAGTCCTTCCTACTCTGAGTTTTTTTTGTAGCAGAAAAAGCTGCAAATGATGGGTATCCTTACTTTATATTCACTTTATATGTGCTGTTTCACAAAACATTATTTGTAAAAACATTAGAGAAACATGGTCTCAATTAAATTGCTAATAAGCAATTCTCAGCTGGTGTGTAACCTGTGAGTCAAGTCACCAGTGGCTGGCAGACTGATTTCTTTTTGAAACAATATTCACTAGGGTTCTCTCCTAGATTAGGTAATGAAGAGAGAATGCCCCTGTTAAAATGTGTAAGCAGAACAGAGTGGAGAGAGGACATCCATGTGCACTTTCAGAAGATACAATTAAATAGGAACTTTATCTCTTAGCAAGAAGAAGAAACAAACAGAATGCTCTTCAATGAGGACAAGAGCAAAGACCTTCAGTTTTGGTGGAAATAATCGGCAGTCTCAACTGAGGACTGGAAATTCCTGGCTGATAGAAGAAGATGGCTTATTGTCACTAGTAGATCAGGAGTTGAGCATGACTTAAGCTGCTGAGAAATAATGGAGGTGTGTACAGAGAAGTGGAAACATGAATGTAGACTTGCAGAAGCAATTATAATGTTCTCTCTACCATGCTCAGCTGGAGAAATATACCCAGTTTTGGGCACTGCACATTGGCAGAGATATTGATTGAGCTGGGTAGAAAGAGGCCAGGGAAGAGCAGAGAGAAGACTCCAGAACCACTTGAAGACATCTGAAAGAAATGTGATTCCCTATTTTAAATACAGGATTGTTCTGTGGCAATATACTACAGGATGCCAGGTTGATGAAGGTACCGAGGATCCACAAAGTACAGGGCAAGTAGGGAAAATTCAGGAAGTTTAGGTTATGCTTTAAGGAACACTTTCTAATGATAAAGCATTAAACTGTGTAAGTCTGCAATGGTGTCAACAGCAATGAAAATTTTTAAGGATATGTCAGAGGGGAAAGTGTGTTGAGTGGGCTATTTAATCCTGCTCTGGAAAAAAAAAAGTGAAGGAACACAAAGTTAAACTTGAGTTTGATTTTCCATGAACCCATGGTTTGAAAAACCTGAAAAAGCCAACACTTTATTCCAAAGGCAGAGGTAAATGAATGATGGTGTCTACTTAGGCATTTTATGCACACAGAAATGTCACCAGAGGAATTACTTAGAAAGAGCAAAGTAGAGAAGGGGGCTCTTCAAACTGAAAATGGGTTTCTGGAGAAACACAAATAGAACAAGGAGAAAGGATTCAAGGCCAGAATGGCACAGTCCCTTAATACAAAGATCTGAGCCCTCAAATGTCCTGCAGGGACACACTGATCATGCACCATATGTGTCTGTTTTTCTCTCTGACTCAGGAGAAGCACAAGAGAAATCCATCATGCCATATCAAGCATCCCCTGGTATAGTCACACTGAAGAAACTTTGACAATGAGGCAATAGCTCAGCCTGGCCAGAAAATGGCTGCTGCTGGGACCAAGGGCAACTCTTCAGGAAAGGGAGATGAAGGCAAGATGCATCCTGCAGCAAAAATGAGAAACATTGTGTTTCATACATGGAGAAACAGGCTAAGGGTCCTAAGACCCTGAAAGATCTGAAAGCTGGAAAGGTGTGACATAAGAGAGTTATTTGCCTACATGTCTGAAAGTGACAAACTTTGAGTATGGACCTCTTTCACAGGTAACATGAGCAGTGACTCTTGTTCCTCTCTGATTAGTAAAGAAACTAAATTACAGGTTTTGACTTGTTGCTTTAAATAAATGATAGATGTATAAAGAAGCGGTTAAATAAATAATAGAAGTATAAAGAAGTGGTTAAATAAATAATAGAAGTATAAAGAAGTGGTTAATGATGCTGCTGTGAGAAAATCTAACCAGCTGCATGATGCCAAAAGAGAGAAGGGACGAATATTTCAAAAATATTTTAAATGTTAATTTTCATTTATATTCATAATGCAAATATTCTGGAGCGTCTTCCAAAGTGTAACAACTGCACATCTAAATTTAACAGGAAAAATAACTGTTTTGCTTATGTTTCATTTGTTTTAGAGTAGACTTTTGTATTTTGTTTCAGGAAATTTTTGGAATAGATGATGTAGATCCTACTTCAGCCTCTTATTACTCCCTTAACAGAGCTAGATGAGGAATGCAATGATGAATCAGGTTGAGTGTGCAGCAATTTTCTCTTCAAGTATTTTATAAATAGTTACTTGGAATTCCTAAAAGGTTTAATGGTTATATAGTCATCCTCCTCACTGAAAGATGAGTTCTAGAGAACGTTGTAATACCACTATTCTTAGAAAGTCATGGAAATCAGGATAACAAAAACCTCTGTGTGTATTTGGATGACGAGAGCATATATTGTCAAGGGGGCATAAAAGACAGCAGAAGGAAATAGTCAAGATCACTTCATGTAGCTAAGAACCAAGCTACCCCTAGTTGTTCCAAGGACTTATTTCAAAATGCTCTCTATCATCAGAACAGCTTGTTGGAACATGAGATTTGGAAGCTTCTTTTGTAGAAAGCTCATGACTCACTTGCTGGGATGTATAGTTCTCAGTTGAGTGACAAAACCATGTAAAACAGTAAACTAGAAGATCCAGGGACAATCTGTGAGAATTTTTCTGGGTTGGTCAACTGCATATACAAAATTTGCCTCTGATAGGATAGGACAGTGCTGGGTTTTTTTGTTTGTGTTTGGTTTTTGGTTTTTGGTTTTTTTTTTTCGCAAGGGTAAACATACTTTACAAAAGTAATTTGCAAAGTTGAAAAGTGTAAAGTTTCATGCAGGGAAGAAAATTTATCTAATTTTGAAATTCACCCTGTTCTGCAGCTTTTACTTAGGCAATTAATGGTCATTTTCTTAAAATATCTTAAGACCTGACATGCTGAGCTTTTGAGAAGTTGGCCTCTGTTTTTTGTACATGAAAAGACATGTCAGTGCTTTTGGTGGTGAGAATGACTACTGAAACACTAGTCCTAGAACTCTTGGAGATGGTGTCAAGTAAGAGCATGAACGATTGCTGATACTTTTTACTCTGCAAAAAGAAGAAATCTTCATGAACAGTGGCTGTAATTTTACTGTATATTTGATTGGATGTTATTTTATCTTCCGTAGCTCCGTGAAATGAAAGGCAACATTTGCACTTGAATCTGCTCTTCACAGAATAAATCCAGAGGGAAATCCAGAATAAACAGAGGTATAGAGATTGTACAGTTCCAGCACTCTCTCCAGCTCCTCTAACCCCACTCACACACACTACTCTCCATCTCGACTTCTATGTAAACATGTCTTGCTGCTATGGCAACATCTACATCAAGTGTTCCTTTCATTAAACGGTACTTTTGAGCTACAGAACACATTCTGAGCTGGGAACAAACATGCTGTATTAACTGTATTCTTTATAATTTGAAAAAGGGTTGTTCTCAAGAAAAATAAAATCATGAGGCCTTAGCAGCTGGACTTGTGTTTTAAATCTCTTAGCATCAAAGCTGTCCATAAAATTACTACTAAAGCAGTTTCTCAAGGAAATATCAAATCATTGACCCACAGATATCTTTATTCAAAGGAATCCTTCCTGTATGCAAAGTAGGATTCAAGAGATCATACATGAGTTGCTTGTTGGATGCTATAGATCTTGCAGAGGCAGCGTCCTGAAAGTCTTGGGAGTCCAGGGAGCTTTAGGAAGCTTGTCTGAAGCAACAGTTCTCAGTATTCCCAGTTCCTGTTTCTGCAGAACTGGGACTCCAGACCTGTACATGAGTTCTCAGGGACTGTGGCTTTCAGATGTATGTCAGGTCTTGCATGGGAAAAGTTAATTTGAGGAAAAACTGAAAATTACACTGTTCACCACACAGTGTTTATTCCGGTTTTGGTTCACAATTCATGGTCCATTTAGAGTGTGCTTTTCAGTGTGTTTTGGTTTGCTTTGCTTTGTTGTATCAAATGTTAAAGTAAATATTTTTAGAAATTAAATGTATATAATGTAAAATATAGTGTTCAACATAGCATTTATCATGTGGCATTTCTACTGTTGCATATACCACAGTAAAAGTGGGTGCTGATTCTCAGACTGATAAATTTCATAAAGAACTACTAGAAAAAAGCCACTCTAAACTCCAGCATATTCTAGACTTAAATTTAGCTGCCAGCTCCAGTGTTGAGATTGTGTCAAACAAAATTATGTTACAGAGACATTATATCTTGGTCTATAGAATCACAAAAATGAAACATCTGTCATTTTCCTGGATAGTCTGTTTCATTAATTAGCTACATTTTTTTTTAAATATATATTTACTTTATAATTTGAATTTGGCTGACTTCATATTCTACTAACTTGTTCTGACTGTGCATTTTTACACAAAGCCCTTTCATTCCCAGTGATTTTTTACCAGCATGAAGATACATATACACTAAATAAGTAACCTTGCAGAATTCATTTAGTAAACTTAACAGATTGAGTTGTTTTTCATCTCCATTGCAATTTTCTAGGTAAAGTATCTCTTTTATGGTTCATTTCTCTACTCTGCAATATTAAAACTGTGGAAAAGGAAACTGAGATCTTGCGTGAATCTGCTGGAGGATTGTTTTGTGGAAGAGTAAATGGGGAAAAAAGATAGTAAAGATACTTTCTGTGTCCATCTTTCCTGACAAGAGATGCATGCAATATCCTGCTTTCGCAACCATCCCATTACTTCTGTCTGAATGGAGGAGGCTATGCCTCTGTTTAGCACCACAGAAGTGAGTATGTATGATGTAAGGTCATCTGAGAAGTGGGGAACACAATACTGACCCCAATATAGATTTCAATTTGATCTCAAAGTGTACTGTAATCCCTTTTTGGCCCCACCCACTGGATCTGCTCACTGAGGGTTTCGATAGCCTCCACAAGAAAAAGAGCTGTGAACAACTGCTTTCACCTCCATAGTGTTCACTCCAATCTGTGTCATCCATGCACTGTAACAGCTTTGATGTCATGTTTATTTCCTAGTCATCAATATAAACTCTGCTAGGTTTAATGCAGAATTATGTTGACTGGCATTAATTCAATTGCTGTGATTTAATTCCTTAAAAATTTTACCTTATTAAGATTAGTTCTGATTTAACGTGTGACAGATGTCAAGCTTTGTCAGTCTGGAGATCTGAGATCTTTTAGATGAAATTTAACAAATCAGATATCTCCTGAAAATTTGTATTAAATTTCATATGTATTAATTTTTTTTCCAGTTGATAATATACAGCTAAGTTACTAAAGAGTGATAAAGCTTTTATGCTTATCTACATGGTGAAAGTAGTGCTGAACTTCTGTAGCTAAGAAATTTTTACCCTGGACACGTTAATTTGTTGAAAAGTAAATGATGCCATGCTGAGAATATTTACTTGAAATATCAAATACCTTAGTTGAGCTTTTTACTTTTCCTTATCAGTTTCACTCCTTATTTTCTGTGGCTTTGGAAAATTAGTTGATTTGAAGGAATGGTCTGTTCTGGAGAGGAACTGTCTCCTGCTCTTTCCCTCTGAGACTTACTAAGAGTCTTTCTCAGCTTACCCCACTCTAGTTCCTGTCTCCTTCTGTACCCTTTCCTTCCATTTTGCCTTCATCTTTCTCAGGACAAATGAGTGAAACTACTGTGTCATTGTAACACCCTGTTTGTCTGTAGGATTGTTGTATGTATCTGCTGTCTTTGCTTCAGATGTAAGCTCTTAGGGAAAGGAAATAATTATCATTTCATTTTGCCAAAATGACTAACAGAGTGATAGATTGCTACTTATCTGAGACACATCCTATTTGCTTTCATTTGCTCAGAATATGAAAATATAGAGAAATTTGCTTGCTTTGGTAGATTCTTAAGAAATAAACATAATAGTGACAAACATAATCATGACGATGTTGACAACAATAGTAATAACTGTAACAATATCAGATTTGAAATGGAGATTTTTCACTCAAATGAATCTTCCTAAAAATTTTTAGTAATGCAAATTTTACTGCATCTCAGAGAATTTATAATCCTCTAAGCATTTCTTGGACTCCTCCTTTTTTTTTTTTTTCGTTAATTTTTGCATCACTCCAATGCTGAATTCATTTACCCATATGTGCCTCCTTACCCCTACAATGACACTCCTGCTTGCTCCAGCTAATTTTTAGCTTTCACCTGACAATATTATTTTTCTACCCCACTTCCCAATTCTCTTCCTATTTCTCAAAAAATTAGTATCTGCAACCTCTGTGTGTCATCTCCACCATTTTCTGCCTTTTTTTTTTTTTTTCTCATTTTGGACTCACATTTCCCTCTGTTCCTTTACAAAATCCTTGAAATTTTTAGTGTTACTCCAAGTGCTGCCATAGGTCCCAACGTGTGTCAACACGTATGGAAGGTTTTCAAATAGCTCTATATTCCTAATAAGTCTTCCATTTTCTCTAACATTCATTTTCAGGCCAGCAAAACAAAATATCTCTCTTATTGTTCTCTTTCTTGAGCCAACACATATTCTCCAATACCACTGTGCTCTGGTCCTAAGAGAAAGTCTTGTCTGTAGAATTTTACTAAGCCTTTTTTTTTTTTTTTTCAATATTTTGGTAATTAAAACAAAGTAGAATATATCTGGAGTCTTTTTGAGTTGCAGTTCCCAAAATACTCTCTCTCACTGCTTTATTATCTGTTCTTTACCTTTCAGTTTCTGAAGCTTTTGCTTTGCGATGAGATATTCTAAGAGATTTCATTTTCCCAAGTAGTATAAGACATACTGTTTCAAAGCTAAAACACATATCTTATGTCCTACTGTCAGAAGAGTTAAATCTTTGAATGCCAGACAACTCTCTTACCGTCTGGAAGAGGAGGATTTCATACCCACCATCGATCACAGCAGTAGTGTTCTCTCTTTCTAAATTTATTATTTATATCCTTGGCTGAGGATTTCTGACAGCTGACTACTCTATCTCCTGCCAGACATAAAAATGGTTGAATGTTGTGAAACCTAACACCATCCTGTCTTACAGCTGGGTGACTGTGTAATAGAGCAGGACCTATAGAGGTCTGGAGAGGTTTTGCATATGCACAAGAGAAGCATATTTCCACAAAAGGAATCTTTAATTTGGAAAGTGATAGAAGAGCACCTTTAGGATTAGGCTTCTATAGTTTACCTGCATACACTACTGTACCAGGGAGTTACTACTGTAAACTTTTAAATCTCACCTGTGTTGCAGGTCGTTATGTGAATGTGCTCAGGAAAAGGGCATTATGTACTTGATTCAACATTTGACTGAGCTGAAGAGTCTTTTGACTCAGCCAGGAATGAATCATGGCCTGCCTGATTTACCTATTTGCAAAAATACAACCTTAATCATTCATTATTTTCAACATTATTTTATGATTAGTATGCTTGAAATATACTTATTTTGGACATAACTGATCAGAAAAGAAAAAAATCTAATGCCTAATCAAGCAAGCTTTTAAAACTTATTGCTTGAATAGATGAAGCACTAAAGGATGAAGAAAAACATTTTTTCACTTGCTTTCAAAATGGATTTAAAAAAGGAGGATTTTTGTTTAGGAGTGGTACACTTTGTTTTCTGCTATTATTCACTTGAATGTCCTAGAACATTCTGAACACATGCTTTGATGTCTCTAATTGTCAGTGAGGCCACATAATGAAAGAAAGATGCAACTGAATCTATGGCACTTATGGTGAAAGTATCATGAGGTAATTTTAGAGACACTTGAATGAAGGGTGGAAAAGATGCAGGCCCATAAGCGGACTGGATTGCCAGGAGGATCACTAGCATTTGGAAGACATCTTTACAGAGAACAGGGACAGGAGAAACAACCTCAGTGAGAAGAGTGTGCAGAATTTAAAAGATAACATTTCAAGCAAAAGAGGCATGGAATCCACTGCTTTAAAAAAACAAACAAAATAACCAAATAAACAAACAGAACCCCAAACAAACAAACAAAACCTCAAAAAAACAACAAAAACAAACAAACAAAAAAACCAAAAAACCCAAAAAAACCCAAAAGCACAAAAAATAACCCAAAAAACCAAAGCAAAACCCAAACAATTTAACAGCACTCATGAACAGATCAAAAGATTAACTTAGGAGTAATTTGTTTTTATAGACCTATAGTATTTTCTGTCTCAGAGTCCCTCAGCTATGCCCATATCTATGGATACTCCTGCCTCCTAGCAGACTCATGTCCCCCATGATTTAAGGAGTTCAGACATGTCAGGCTCTTGCTGCTATATTTCTACAGCACTTTGTCAACATTTCATCTTCCTGTTCACCGTCAGTGTTGATTGGTGAGTGCATTATCTGCAAGGTATATTGGATAGTTAGAGCTGAGCATAACTTTTGAGACCTCAAATATATAATATAATGTCTTATTTGTTCAGTTTGCTGATGGCACATATGATGTTGATAGTGCATGGTACTTCTAGACTTGGGTGAAACATGAGATTATATTAAATGACAAAAATATTAAATCAGACATATATTTATAGACAAACAAACATTTCCATCAGCAGTAGATGGGTTGACATTCTCATTTGTCTCCTTTTTTCAGCAGAAGAAAATGTGGGTTGGGTGGAATATTAATTACCTATGAAGCACAATTGCTAAGAAATGCCATTACACAGGTGATATTCATAGGAGCACTGAATGCTTTGATGGTAAATTTACCTGTGATAAACACAAACTGTGCTTCCAGTCACTAAGATGAGAGCTTGATTCTTGTGTCATCAGTCAGAGATAAGGTTGGAATTTTCTTTGATAATGGCACTGGAAATAGATTAGGGTTTAAAACCTTATATGCTATATTTCCACAGTTTCTAATATATGTCCCTTCAGAAAATGTCTTACTGCAAGGTCATGAACAGAAGAACCTTACAGTAACTTTTACTGAATGGCTTAACCTAATACTTTGTTAATGCACTGACATGAAATAAGCTGACATTAGTCTACCTACAATAGCCAAAAAGAGAAGTGCCCTTCAAATGTACCAGGTTATGATGACTTCTACTAAAACAGAGGAACTGGCACCTGGCCGAGTTTCAATGGTTCCTCTGAATGCCCTGACTGACAAGTTAAAAACAAGCCTATTGTGCTTGCTGCAGTGTTAAGGCAGGCACAGACCATCAAAGAGGAGCAGTACCCATGGAGCAGGGGAAGAATACAGATGGAGATTTTGTAGGTGAAACTAAAGGTAACTTTGCCATCTGTTCCAGTGTGTAAACAGATTAGAGGTGTCATGCTTTTTATCTGGATCAGCTCATTTCTCTCCCATTAAGTCACTGATATGCTATGTAAATCCAGCTTTGCTTCAACTAATTTAAATTTAGAACAATATCTTATCTCACTGGGCCACCCAGGCAAAAGTGATAGCATAAGGAGAGTTTTCCTGTCCTGTAATTAACATTTCATAGCCTCTATCTGCAACAAATTATCAGTTCAGTCTCTTCTGTTTCTGTATTCCAGACTTCTCTGGCAACTCTGGTATACCAGCAGAAATTAATGTGATCACAGACTGTTTGAGACACTGCAGTATCATATTTGGATATTATGAATAGATCTGTAGTAGCTATCATCCAAAACCACAGAGATGGAATCTTTCTGTGGTTTTAAATATTCACAAAATTAATCCAATTTTAATATGGTGACTGTAACAAGCAAATGGTGTTTTTTCTTTGCATGCAGAGAACAGCCAACTCTGCCCTGATTAATAGTGGGATTTACTTTCTTAACTCTAAAATCGTGTTATTTGTCTTGTTCACTGTGACAATTTGACATAGCATGTATGAAGACCTATTATACTCAACCTCCAGTGGCTTTTTCCCAAGGGAACATCTCCCCTTTTCTGTGACTGACTAGCACAGCAACAAGCAAAAAGCCCCAAGTGAGGAAAACACCATCTGATTTCCTAGGCAATAAATCATATCCTTTCCTAAGGCTTACATTGCATTTCTAGGCACTTCTTTAAAGTTAATTTAAAATTAAAAATTAATCAGCAACTCTTAAACAGGGATAGCAATTCTGTGACGTAATCATAGGAAACTTAACAATACTCATCCCCTCTAAATGGCTTGATGTGCCATCATACTGAAGACATACCAGAAGGGAGGTAGGGACAAGGTAGGAAGCTTGTAACTAAAGAGATGGGCATCCTCCAACCACCTTTCCCAACTGGTTCTGGTGAACTAACTGAGATCATCTGGCTTGTCTTTCCTCATATGTTGTGCCTTGAGGACTAGTGTCACAACCCACAGAAGCAGGTTTCCCTTGTGAAAATCCCTTCTCAAGAGTGAATTACGATGTTGCTTTGCCTTTCATTATGGGAGTCACCCAAAAAATTTCTTTTGCAAGTCAGCATAGTCACAAATAGCAAATTTCTAACTCTGTAACAATGGAGTTAGGTCTCTTCAATGTTCAGCCTGAAAGCAGTAGAAGAGGATGTTGCATATTTCTTGAGATTTTTCACAAAGCCTAAGTATTACATCCTTCTTGGAATGTTCAACTATCAAACACTATCCACTATCAAACTTATTGCTGAGGTTTTTTGTCAGTTTCTTTACTCTAAGAACATTATTGTGAAATCAAACGAGCCTAAATACAATTCGAGAAATGATAACTCTATTTAAACCTGCTAACATAAAACCCATCATTTTTTATGATAAGAGTGTTGAAATCACATACAGTGATTTCCCATTTAAACAACAGACAATTTCAATTCCAATTTCTTTTTTCACTGTCTTGTAAAAATGGTCGCAGGTAAAACCTCTTTCCAAGAAATGCTGATATCCATTTACTTTCACTGAACTGAATGCAATCCAAGCCTTTAGGAGAATGAAACTATCAACTCTCCCCATCAGGGAAGTTGCCTGTCGAGATCAAGCAATTTATTAAAGACAGTTGACCTTTAATAACTGTGAACACTCAATGGGATGATGTCATTTTGCAGTAATCACCTTGATGGTGTGATGGAGCACTTAGACATGTATAAACATCTACATAGGAGAGAAGGGTCTAATTTTTTTCAATATTCTGTGTTCCATAAACACCACAATGTATTCAGCATAATATCTATGTGTCTCAAAGGAGTGGTCTCAGAGAGTCATATTTTCATTTCCTCTGAAGTGCTATGAAGGATTTATTGTATGTAACAATTCTGACCGTGCTTTATTGGAGATTTCGGTTGTGTTAGAGAAAAAAAAGCATGCTAAGGAGAAAACTAGAGAGAAGTAGAGAAAGTTAAGAATGCAGCTTTTTTTTTGAAATTTAGTATTTAGTGGGAAAACTAGAAGAAAATTTTTGTTATCTGTAACTAAGCAATAAAAGAGTGCACATAAGTTGAAGAATGGCTAGCAGAAAGGCATGATACTAAAGAATTATATCAGACATTGTTGGCAAAGGATCTTTGAAAATAATGCACTTAGAACTGGTAAGGAATCTTATCAACAAAGTCAGTGTTTTGGGTACGTCATTCTCCAATTTTCAGACATGTATTTGCATTGTTCTGAGATAACAGACAATAAAATCTCTAGGAAACTTTTCATTCTGAAAACAAGGATTACTTTATGTATGCTTCATCAGCGATTTTTATATTTCAACCCAAAGAGTTTCTAGTTATTTGGCTGTCAAACCAGAATTTAGAAGATTTTTCCATCTCAGTAATATATGTTCTGTATTTATCTTATTCAAATGTTTTCCTTTTACTATTTCTTCTGCTTAGAACTTTAAATTTGAAGGACTTGTCTTTTTCTTTTCCCCTCTTTACACATTGAACAAGCGTTTAAGACCAGATACATAAATGTTACCCAAAAAGGTTGTGACAAATCAAGTTCACATAAAAATTTCTTCCAAGTGCTCTTGTGTATCAAATTTAATACGTCTGGCAGGTCTGTGGATGCAAATAGGGATGGTTGGGGAAATATCATTGACAGTCACTATGGAAAACTAAGCTTAGACATGGAGCCTGCCATAATTCTCTGCTCCCTTAAAAGACAGGATTAGTACAGTTTTGACAAGAGAAGAACACATGAAAAATAGGTGACATTTCACCACACTGTCGTCCTGATGGACTCCTAAAGTGCAGCCAATTCTGCTTCTTCATACACCTTGGCATGCTGTTAGACAGCAACATGACGAGAAAATGATGAATTTGGCTGTTTGATCAATCAGCAAGAGATTAGGTTGGCCCACTTGAGGCTAGTGACATGGCTGCTCCTGGCTCCTAGTGACAGTTATTAGATATCTTATTGATGAGGGCGACTCAAGCACTGTTCGAGGGTAAGAAAAAGTACTAAATTTCCTTGTATCTAACCTAATCTTCTTACCTCCACATCTGCGCTAAATTTGTATCTCTGCTGCATGGTCTGCTTTTCTTTGTGGGCAAACAGATTTCAACTGCTATTATTTATTGTTATGGTTATACTAAGAAAATGCAGCTGCACAATTGTTAAAAATTAGCATACATGTACTCTACAGTGAAAGAAACAGATGATGAATAAATACAGTATCATTTGTAGATACTACTTCATGACAGCTCTAGCTGTGACATAAAGGATTCCATTTTGGCTGGTAGCTAACAAGGGAGGAACAAGATTATCTCTCAGGTTTAATGTGTTGTTAAGTTCTGTAAGATTTCCTGCAATATATGGTGATGACTTGCAGCCTAGCGACCTCCTAGGCTTAGCTGAACAGTGCTAATGTTACTTGGGCTACTTGAGAACTGGACCAAAAACCCACTTTGCCTCTCTGCTCCCTGCCTGTGTCCAGAGATTCCATTGCAACGCACATCCATGTAAGAAAGCTCAATCTTCAGTGAAGCCAGAAAAATGCACTGTGTGAAAATTGACATAGTTAAGCAGTGAGGACAATTAGATTTCACTGTGTCATGCAATAGTATTTTGAACTACGAGAAAAATACGTAGTTCTTTTATCAAAAACTCTAGTCCTGTAGTCAGTGGAGAGTACTCAAATAAATTCCTAAATTTAAGGGCATGATTATTTGTATGTGAAATATTAGAAATAATGATGCATGAAATTGATTCTAGTATCATGATTCACTTTCTCACCCTATCATCCCATCAGAGAACACTTTTTCTACATCGTTTTCCTTTTTCCTCCTTATAATAAAGAGCAACAAAAGATGAAGAGCCCATGGCTACTTTCAGGGCAACTGTTCTGAATTATTTATTCAGACATTAGCAAACTTCTTACACTCTTCAGGTCAGTCATTTGAACACAAGCTAAACTAGAGTCAAGTCCTGTTCAACAATGAAAAAAAATGTTTTGAGAAAATCACAGGAAGTTTAGACTGATGGTATATTAACAAGTTGATTCATGATATGTCAGTAGGATCAACTCTTCCCTAATTTACAGTGGTAAGAAAAATGGAAACTCATATTTATTACTATAATTTTATTATTTTTATCATAGATTTTTTATGGTCATTATTATTTTTAATAATAATCCTTTATTGCAAAGATATTTTTGCTGATTTCTGGAGCACTCAAAACTTTCTTTAGGTCTGTGCCATATCCTCGAACAGAGCATTCCTAAGGAAAACAGTGAGGATGGTTGCACAGAATGTCTTCTTTATGCAACTATGGTTAGACACTTCACTAAGAGGTATGAAATATGTTACCTAATACACTTGTCTATGCTCTAGTTCCAGCTGAATCAACAACATTCTTCATCCATTGGAAAAGTCTGATGAAGGTGCATCATCCTCCAGCTATGCCTCATTGATATGTTTAGCAAAATATTATTGCAGATTGGATCATTAGTAGCCCACTTGATCTCTGGTTAACCTTAAATTCCTTTGTCCAACATGGTAATTTAATTGTACCACAAAAAAACCCCCAAAAAACCAAAAAAAAAAACAAAAAAAAACCCAAAAAAACCCCAAACAAAAAAAACCCCTCTGTCTCAGTTTTGCTATAATCCCAATAATTTTTCTTGACAGATAGAGATGCCACCATTGCAGTACTGATAGTTATGCCTGTACCTTTTCCCAACAAAAAAGTGCTAGGAGCTTGGGAAAGGAGATGGAGAGACAGGATCAAATAAGGGGGTTCTTTAGAGAAATGTTTAGGAAAGGGAGTCTTTACTTCCCCTCCACAAGACCTCTCCTCTCCTGATACAAGACAAGAGCTTTGTAAAATGTCCACATTGTGTAGCACAAATAAATAAATAATACTTTACAAGAGACTCTGAAAGGGAATCTTTTGTGGAAGCTGTGCCGGGAGAGACTTGAAAACCAATCAGGGGGTGAAAAGACAAGTAATTAAGGAGCAAATTTTGAAAGCCATGATGTCTGATAAATAGCAGCAAACAAACAAAGAGCTGGAACATTGCTATTCAGTGTTTGGATTCAAGCACAAGATACAGGAATTCATTTGAGGAAAAAGAATGTGACTTTCTCCAGATAAAGCAGCTATAATTGTAGGATGGCCTTTTTTTCTTATTTTACTTGACTAATTCTTGACAAAACATGAGAAAGCCACAAAAGCTGTGCTACAATATTGTCCCCTTATATAAGATTTTCTCCTCTTTTTCTATTCAGAAGTCAAGGAGTTTATGTATTATGCATATTATTTCAAACTCTCCCCACCTAAGGTTACATTGAATTAGCAGTAATCAATCTAAATTAAGGCACCTCATTATGACCCTCAGGAGGTCACTGCTAAATAATCTCTTTATTAGCATCAACAATTCCAAACATAACATTAGGCCTCCATAAAACATGTGTGCCAATTTTGTCTCCCTCATTTTACTGGAAAGCATATGTCTTTTGGAAGGTTCTACAGTTTTGGTTTTTTTTTGTTTTTTTGTTTTTTTTTTTATTAGAAGCAGACATTTTGATATAAAAGAGGTAGTAGGTCAAGTGAGCAGAGAAAGGTCTTTCTGTTCCTACTGGCCTGTGAATAACAGGTTGTTCAGGTACATCTCAACCTTGTACAGTTCAGGTGCACCTTAGTAACTTGTAACACCTTCTGAGTGCCGAGGCAAAGTAGAACCAAAACTAACAGTGATTTGGGCTGCCTTTTTTCCTCATTAAGCACCCCACAAGAAATAACTGCAAACATGAGTAGTTCTTAGCAGTATCTAGCAGTTTCAACTTGCAGACAGTGATTTACACCAGTCTTAGACCTATGGAATTCTACATAAATTACCGTCCTAGTTTGGGTCAGGATAAAGGTGATTTTCTGTCTTGTATTTTTGCTTTCAAATAAGTCTCTTGTAAGTAGTTGCACTTGCTGAAATTAACAGCAAGTTTCTCAGACAGTGTCTGCTTCCAGGACTGATAACACTCAATGTTTATAGTTACAGCCAGAGACTGGTGTGCAGGGCCAAGGACACTGCTCAGCTCTGAGGAACATTTTACCTTCCAGAAGGAGTAAGGAGGTCCCACCTGAAAACCTCTTTGGGGAGGACCAGACAAGATAGATGCCAGAACTGACCAAACAGAGTATTCCATCCCATACACATCATACTCAGTATAAATTTGAGGGATCACAAGGGTCAAACGTCTTCCTGCCCTTCCTGCTTCCCTTCCTCACCTGTCTCTGTTTGCTTTGGCATCCTGTGAGGATTCCATCCGCTCCTCTGCCTGTGGTCCTGATCCCTGCCAGCCTGAATCTGTGTGTTCCTGCCTCCAGCTCCCGACTGCTGCTGACTCCAGGATTCCAGCCTGGACTTTCCCAGGGCTGCCCTGCAGCCTCGGTGGTGACGTGAGAGTTATTGGGGGAAAGGGGGGAGCAACGTGGTATCAATTTTCCTGTATATTTGTATATATTTAGTAATTTTTTCTATTTATCATTACTGTTTCTGTAGTTTAGTTTACAACCCCTAGGTCTCTCTCCCTTATTCTCTCTCCTCTCTTTATCAGGGAGGAGAGGGGGATTAATAGAGAGCATCTGTTATTTGGTTGAATTGCCGGACCAGTGTTAAACTGTGACAATTACATTAAAAAGAATAGAAAGATTGTGTCACTGAGTTGGTCCAGGGGGGACCACCACGTTCACCACTTTGAAGTAACAGTGTAGTCATCATGCTGTGTTGGTATGATAATTTGGAGAGTCAGCCTAGACAGTAGATGTGTAAAGTTAAGAATGTTTCAGCCCATATTCAGACAGACACGTAGCATCTTATAGCTCAACAAAATGAATGGTGTGCCCATACACCTTTACCTTCATGAATCTAATCTGTCCAGTCAAGCTTCATTTTTGAGTATACATCCCTTCTCTTTCTCTGTTGTATAACATTTGGGCTATAGTTGCAATGCCTATACCTATGTTAGTAAGTAATGCAAACCCATAGTAACAGATTTTTAGTGTAAAAAGATTGATATTGAAAAAAAAATTTAGGTAAGGTTGTTTTGGGTTTTTTTTTTTTTGTTTGGTTTGGTTTGGTTTTTTTTTTTTTTTTTTTTTAGGACCTGCTTTAGGTTAGCTCCAGAGATAAGAACATAGGGCTAGAGATAAGAACATGGGACTAATCTCCCGTTAGCAACTGGGATGCATGAATGCATCCAGATGCTTCTGGATACATCTTCCAGTTTTATTTCATCCAAAAGGAATCCAATTTCTATGCTTTGAGACTGTTCCACGATGTGAATGGAAACACAGTTAAAGGAGACCACTGGACGATTCACTTCCAAAATAATGTATGATTTTCACTGAAGCTATTATGCAAAAGTTTTCAAGAATGCTGACCGGGACTGTAAACAAAATGTTAGACCAAGGTAGCTTTTCTATCAATCAATACACAATGAATGATAAACAAACTCTTACAAGGTGGGATGGCTTGTGAAGGATCACCTGGCTGTGGTAAGGATGTCACCTAGCAGGAGTCTGTAATCATCTGCTGAGGCTTACCAGAAACTACCTGATACAGGGGCTGCAGGATAAACACAAGACATCAATTTTCCTGCTTCAGCCATTTTGATCAGCTGAAACTAAGGAGCAGAGCTGCCCTGAGCCCTTTGGGTAGTAGGGAAACCCATGCAAAAGACTCTCATGACTTCCCACAAGTGAAGATAGCTGAAAGGAAGACAAGCGAGAGTTTGGAGAGTTTGAATAGGAGACTGGTCAGAAAGCAGGCCTTTTTTATGATGATATGCATGAGCTTCATTTTAATTATCAAGTGACATTCTGTTTTAAGTTCATAGGTACTTTTATTTCTGTCTCTTTCTACCCACCTGGCAATACTAGACTCCTGAGGAGTTACAGGTTTGCTGATGAGAAAGGATGTGCTTGAGCTGCATGGAATGGAGTCAGAGAAATGTACTCTGAAACTTACGGGGCAACTGTTGCCTTCCATTCTAGTTCTCTGACAGCATCATAAGCAGATGGTCTGTGCCATAAGTGCTGTTCAAAAGCAGACAGGACAGGATGAATCTCAGAACGTGGAAACCTACAACAGATCAGAAATGAACTAGATGCATTACCAGGCAGCAGTCTGACTAGTGGCCATGCTGGAAAGCCTGGATAGATTGGTCACAGGCAGCTCAAATACAACAAACCTCAAAAAACTTGCCAGAAATAAGAATGTTTTCAGCTGTCTGATTGAGAAGGATGGATACTGCTGACCTTGCTAGATCTCTTTTTCGAGTATTTACAGGTACGACCATGTCAATTCACTGTACATAAGTACTCTCCTATGTGTACATATAAGTACACAGCTGTACATTAGTGTAAAAATACTCTCCTTCTATGACTTAATGGGCAAACTGCTTCATTTTCCTCACAATTTTAAGTCCCAAGGTTAAATGTTCTTAGTTCTTCTCACAACAGGTGCTTCACTGGTAGGAATTTAATTTACAGCATTTCAGAAGCTTCTCCTTGACAGAGAAAATCTTTGGATAGCACTATCTTTGAACGCTCTGTCCTTGTAAGTTTATCAAAAGATCCTTATATTGAAGATTTGCCTGTGTACAAGTCACATGGGCTTATTATATTGATTTTGAAAGTCTTTCCCCCTGTTCTAACCCTGAATGACACTTCTGATTTGTAACATTGGGCTGTTATATTTCAGGAGGCATTATTTGGATTAAGCTCATTCAGTAATGTAAAAGTGATAGGAGTATTTAGCTTAGATAGAAAGCATTTAGCCCTGTCTGTATAGTTATATTGAGGCTGAGCCTCTGTGGTTACTATGATCCAGTGTAAGCTCCCACTTCTGAGCAAAGGCCTTTAGTTCAGGCTTTCTCACTCTCACCCAGCTTGTATCGTGTGTGCATGGGTGACCAGCACTAGAGCAACTTGAAAGTAAAGTGTGAATAAGCCAGGTCTCATTGCAGGTGGGAAAAAAGCTGACCTCATAGTCTTGTGCATGACAGAAAGAAAAGTCTTTATGACTTATTTTTAAATTATGAATTTTCATTTTGGTTTCACATTTGAGCAAATAATATTCTTTTTAGAGAGAAGAGTATATGTTAGCCATAACTATGTGTTTAGCTTCATCAAAAACCTTCTCAGATTCAGTATTTTGCTCTGTGACTTCTCTGTGCCTCAGACTGCAGACTGCTTTTTCCTGCCAGAGGAACTGCACCTGTTAATTTTGGGAATGTGTGTTATTTATATATCCTAAATTAACAGATCTTTTTTCATATTAACATATTTATATATGTCCACACAGATCCACACAAATCCAAATTTTAACATTCAACATTCACATACACCAAAAGATGAATGAAAAAATATATTAACTGCAAATATATTTCTTCCCATTTAACAGAAGACATAAATACTATTTCATGAGCTGAAGTCACATAATTCAGTTGGGCCACCACACTTCTCTTTCTTGTGTTTTTCTGAATAAATGTATTAAAAGGTGCAGCAAAACCAGTATCAGACATTCTGAGATTACTTTTTCAGAAGTCACCTTGATTTTCCACTATATGCTTACTTTGCATGGAAAGCAAGACTGAGAGTTAGAACTGCTTCTTTCAGAGGAGCTATTAAATTCTTTCTAGAATCATTATAAACTGAAACATTTCCAGAGCCAAACACAAGTCTAAGCTTTAAACTAAAAAGCTGTTGCAAACCACACAAATTATTAATTTTAACTTTGTCCTGTCTGGCAATATCTCCCTCCCATGCACATGTGGTTACTAACTATACAAGATAAAGGGAAGAAAAGATGACAGCTAGGTGCCAACTGATTTTTGTTTTTCTCTTCAAAAATATTGTGATAACCTACCCTTCTGTGTGCCACATCAGTCTGGGCAGATGGAAACCACGGATCAGACATGGTGATATGCCAAAACTTGTGAGGGACTCTTCAGTCTGTTGCTGGTTTTTTATCTGCCTGTATTACAGTCTATGTTCCATGCAACACCAAAGGAGAGGCTTCCAGCCCTACCAGACATGAGGCATGATGTACCTCCTGCCTGCCAGCCCTCCATGGCCAGGGCTGTTTCATGGGTGACCAGTGCCAAGGTGATAACAACAAGGTATGGCTGTACCTATTGGCTATGGGTTGCCACTCAGCCTCTTCCTGGTTTTGGGAGTTTTGCTGCATAGAACCAGGAGATGATCCTCATCCAGAGGTCAGTTGTGGATGCCCAGCTGAGAGATGGAACTTGGAAGTATGAGGACAGCCAAATATGACACATGCAATCTGGCTTGCATCCCACTAATTCAGAGCAGAGTCTGAGATAATATATGACTGTCTGCACCTAACTATTTAGGCCAGTGAGGAGTTACCCCTGGGAGCATTATCCATCTTGTGAGCCAGGTAAAAACTAAATTATGTTTTCCTAAAAGGAGAAAGTGCTTTGTCCCATGAATACAGACCATATACCGCACCTTGCTAGAAGGGGTAATTTGTATCAGAAAGAGCCCTAATCCAGAAGGATAAAGAGCCTCCTGGAGAGAAACCTGTTTTTCTAGCAGATGAAAATGTAATGTAGCCTGTCATTGATTTGTCATAACAGAAAAAAAAATCAATAGGTGGAAAAAGTTTCAAACAGGGAATTTAATTTAGGTGGTGAAACAATAACAACACTGAAAATATTTGTATCCAGCTGGAAATCAGAGGTGGCTTGCAATTGAATCAATGTAATGAAATGTAATTTAGATGAATAACATCCAATATGTATAGCTTAACTCTACATTATTCTTCAGATCCTTGTTCTTGTGCTATTCTGAATGTTCCAAAGATTTTTCTTCCCCTCTGGTGGCTGTGATTCAAACAATTTCTCTTCTGCATACCTACTGCTATATTCACAATTGGAAAAAAAAAATTATATTGGTTTCCAAAGTCAGTCTAATGGACAGGTAGTGGAGGGACTATAAAGCAGTTTTCTGTCTTCATGCTGAAAATGTTGGCTGACTGTTGTGTATTTACCCTGTGTGGCAGCTTAGACTCACACAGCCACTATCTCAATCCCCACCCTCCCCCTCACCCCCCCACAATGGGGTGGGGGAGAGATTCAGAAGGGTAGAAATTAAAAAATTCATGGATTGAGACAAACACTGTTTAATTGGTAAAGCCAGAGCCATGCACACAAGCAAAGTGAAACAAGGAATTAAATCACTACTTCCCATCAGCAGGAAGGTGTTTAGCCATGTCCAGGAAAGCAGAGCTCCACCACACTGTTACTTGGGAAGACAAAATATCACAACTCTGAATGTTTCTTTTCCTTCTTCTGTCCCCAGGTTTTATTGTATAGTATATCCCTTGAATGAGTTGTGAACAGCTGTCTCATCTATGTCCCCTACCAGCTTCTTACGAACCCCCAGCCTGCAGGACAGCATGAGAAATAGGGGAGGCCTTGACACTGTGCAAGGATTGTTCAGCAACAGGTGAAACATCAGTGTGCTAGCAGCATTTTCTTGATCACAAATCCAAAACATAGCACTATATGAGCTGCTGTGAGGAAAATTAATTCTATCCCCACCAAAACCAATACACTCCCTTAAAACTTCCATACCTTTCTTCAGAGGAGACCCCTGTGAAAATACCAGTTCTTTGTACACAGTCTCAGCCTTCATAGTCAGTGAAGGCAAGATCTGTGCCTTTGTCAATTGACCCTTTGTGCCTCTTCATGATGAGCTTCCTTGCATACATGCTGATTCCATGAGCACAAGATATTCCAAGGTGTCAGCTTACACCTTGTCTGACTAGCCTGTGTTCAAAGCCAGACACTAAGACCTGGGGTGATAACTTAGTCTTAGGAATATTTCTGGATTCACCATATATATATTGCCTTCTATTCCAGCATACCTAGAAAGCAAAGCAAAATAACATTCCTCTGTTATTTCTCCTTTGGATTACATCTACAATTTTGAGACTGTAGATACTTACAAGGACTTAATGACAGGTTAATAAATAAGTCACAAACATTCTAATGCACAAGTAGTCAACAGTCATAGAGAGAATTTCAAAGAAAGCTATCACCTTGTGATAGCCTACTGCAGTGCTTTCAGTTGCCTCCAAGATGTTGAGAAAATGTTTGTAATAGCTATCCAGTGTTGATTTATGTTTTAGAAACTATTCTCAAGACAAAGGAAAAAAAAAGGTTGAATTAATGACGTTTGACTGTATCTTTCTTTGATAATTGAAAATTTCCTGGCAATTAATTCTTAATTGTTGGTAAACATACAGCAAATAATCATGTAGTCAGTAACTGTGAGATTTTCACAGAACAATTATACTATCTGTTATCTGTAGTTTACAAGAAATCTTGGAACCAACCTAGCTTTACCAGTTTCTGTGCGGAATAAGCTCTAGTTTTTAAAAAAACACACATACAATATGGCATTTCAGACTTTTTCAGCTTTTTTGAATGGAATGAAAATAATAAGTGAGACATAATCCAGAGCATACTCTGTTATTGACCCATCTGTTTTCTGCTACACAAAGGTTAAGTTTCTGCTCATGCCATGAACCAACTTTTTTTCAATGTTTACATGAAACATTCTCCAAGGCAACTGCTGTTCACAGATCCAAAGTATATTCACAGTTTCAGAAATAAACAGACACTGCTGACAGATATGATAAAAGTAGGATTTATGTTCTTGCTATCAAGTACACAAAAAAAAAAAAAAAAAAGAAAAAAAGAAAAGGGAAAAAAAGAACTATACCAGGTGGATTCTTATTACTCCTGCTATTATTATTGTTGTTGATGGTGATGCAGAGAATCAAACTGTAAATAATAAGTAGCCTGTGTCACTGCACTACCTAAAACATTTAAGTGTTTTAGCCATCTCACTCATTTACACTTGCAGATATCCAACACATATGAAATTTAATTAAATGACTGCATCCAATAAACTTTGCACAGCCATTGTGCTTATTTACTGCAGTTGTCTTTGAATCAAATGTAGTTTATCATCTCAATTTTGTAGGTCAAATTTTCAGGTCAATGCTTATGAAAATTTAAATTATGTACATCTGACCTTACATAAGACTGAACCAGTCCTAATATTTTTTTCAGGTGGTAGAAGTACATTTGGTGTTGCACAAAAAACTGTACATATTGCATACTCGTTTAGAACATAGAGAAGTAGTTATTTGGCTTTTGGGGTTGGTTGTTTTTTTTTTTTTTGACTGGATGAGACGATAACAGAAAATGTATGGATAGACATTGACCCAAATCCAGCTCTGTAGGGTATGTTGATAGAGAAGGTAAACCCCTACGGTTTTTAATCTTCATAATAATAAAAAAAAAAAAGTTAATATTTCCTTTTACATATATATATATATGTACACACAAAGAGATATATACACACACAAAGAGAGAGGAGGAACTGCTCAAACGCTTGAAAACTTTGCATGCAGAAGTTGCAGTTAAGCAATGGCAGTTAATTAGGACTGAGCATTCTAATGTTTTTCATCTTCCATCTACAAATAGTCATAAATAGGGCAATGACCCTAAATTATTATGGAAGAGAAGGAATAATAAATTAGTGTATGGTTATGGAAAACACACAAAAAATATATGGCTACAGGAAGTAGTAATTGAGAAAAAGTAATTGAGAACAGAGATTTGATTCTGAAAATACTTTGAACAGACTAGAATAAAAATAATCAGGTGGTGCATCCCATAAGACATCAAAGCATGGTGGATAATATTCTGGGCATGTCAGCATTACACAGAGTAATGCCATGTTATCACTCTACCTCTGAAACTGAAGAAGTTTGCTAACTGGTTCAAAAGGAACTCTGCATTGATTACACTCATTCCAGACTGCTCTTCTACATACAGTGCTCATGAAAAATGTGAAGTGTCCACATTGCCAAGGTTAACCAAAAGATCTGTTGTTTTCACAGGTTAAATTTGCCATACAACGGTTATGTGTGGCAATTGTATCAGTATTTCAAGAAGATAAGTGTCTTCAAACCTCTATTTTTATCTTGTTTCATCTTCTTTGTTTTAGATGCTGGGGATTCAAACATATCATAGAGTCTTGGTTGCTTGCCAGCCAATAGCCTAATTTTTTTATGTTTTTGGTTTTGTTTTCACTTCTGGTTTTGTTTTGTTTTGTCTTGTTTTTCCCAGTGAACATTTCTAGTCTTCAGTGTTCTTTCATAGATAGTTCACATTAGTGTGAATGAACTATTTAGGTAAGTAATCCTCAGGTAGGATTAGGGTTTATTTAGTAGCATATCCACTTAAATGAAAAAAAATCAAGGTTAAGTTCTGTCAGAGAAGGATGTGATCATTAAGAAACATACAATGAATGTGAAATTGTAGAAAATTAAAATGACAGTCAGATGAATCATCTCTTTTTGATTGGTGTGCTTCCTAAATTATTAGGATATTGTAGGAGAGACCCTCAAATACACTTACCTATTCAGTGTGTGTGTTTTAAGCCTTGCACAGCATCTTATAAGCAAATCAAGACTGTGACACAGGAATGGTTTAGTGGCTCTTTTCAGTGAATGAAAAACGCTGAATACTTTCTAGAATGAGGATACTGATAATGCCTTTTCAGTGCATCTGTCTTTCATCTCTCTCATTTCTTGGCCTAGTTTATAAACAGGTGAAGCCGATATTTCATCCTTTTGACAATCCATGATGTACCTGAATTGTCTTGTCCTCCCTACAAATCTCTGACTTTACCAGGAGAAGAATGGGTAAAGCAAAATGCGGAGTGGATGCTTAAGAGCAATTCTCTCTCCTGTAGTAAATGAAGCAACAGAAAGTTTTGTAATTCACTGAACAGAAAAAAATAATGTTTAGAATATTGTTATGGAAAATCCTACTAATTTGAATAATTTTCAATTATACCTAATTACCTTACCTTATAATTATACCTAATTATACCTTTTCAATTATACCAACTTATTCAAGTTGACGCAAAAATTGGTACATTTATTTTATACATACTTCATGATTTTGATAGATCTCCTTTAACACTTGTGAACACTTCCCGAGAAGATTTTGAATAAAATAGGTGCATTTTGTGCATTAAAAGTAATTTGAGAAAAGTATTACTATGCAGTGTTTCATATCTGTTTGCTGAAAAATTCCCTACAAGCAATAGAATTAAGATAAAGGTACAGCAGTTCTGTAGGAATATGATTTTGGTTTTCTTCTAGAAGTGTTGTTTCCTTTCACTCCCTTCCATACTCTACTGAAAGTGTCAGAGCTGAGTAAATTATCTTTTTCCATTTCACATTTTTTTTAACCAAAGCTTGTTTAGTCATCCGGTTCAAACTTTGCCATTATATTGACATTGTGCAATGAGTAGCATATTTTTACACATCTGTCCCGACCTAAATTTCTACTACTTTTGCCAGTTTTACCAGAAGAATTTCTCTCCGTCTCTTCTTAACCATAATTTTCAGAGACTGAAATGATGAAGGAAACATCTACACCTTCTCGATGTGTAAGGATAGCTTTTTCACTCCTGCATGCCTATTCTAGGGGTTTTGCACTGCTTAGTGTGTTTGTATGCTATGGAGATGCCACAGACAGGTGAAACCAAGCAATGGACCTAACCTGGTCTTATATGACAGGTATACAAATGTATTACGTTATCCTTTATACTATCCTGTGCTATGTCACTTCTTAGTTAGACAAATTGTTTTAGACTGTTATGCAAGACAGAAAGGAGCTGCTTCCCAAAGCACAGGCTGTTTGACTACTAAAAAGCAGTCAAAAGAGTCTGCAAAGCACTGAAAATTCTGGTCCCATGAACTCATGGCTTCAATACTCCTCAGGATCAAGTTAATCTGTCAGCTTCTTCAAGCATATGGATAAACACATTGCATAACATTGTTGTGCCCACTGATTCATCTCTATTCATGCTTTATTAGAAAATGTTAACATGTAGTGAAATATTTTCCTTTCCTTGAGCAAGAGGCATTGTCCACATTAAAAGTAGAGAAATATCAACCTAGATCTTCTGTGTGGTTTCCTCATTTTAAAACACACAAATCTTTTTTTTAAGACCATAACTCTTTTGATTCACTTCTGGGTTAAGTTTAGTTGTCTGCTAGAAAGGTTCATAATATTGTGTAGCCACATAATAATATAAAGAAGGTCTGAAAATTTAAAATAGCCTTGAAAAAATCCTGTGGAATGTATTAATCTTGCTTAAAAAATGTGTCTGGTACTGCTTGCACTTTGGGATCATGAAAGACAAGTTAAATTTTTATTTTTTTCATTTATTTTCAAAAACCTATAAAGCCAAGCAGGCATTTAAAAGGAGACAAAGGGAAAAATGCAGTGAACACATACATCCCACACATACATCAACCTGTGAGATGTTGTTTTGTTCTATAAGCCTACTTTAGGGTAACACTGCATTTTCAGCAAGTACTTACATATCCTAGGCTAACAGCAATATGTTTTATACCTTCAATAATATTTTCTATCAAGTGGCAGACAGTTGTACACACCTTTCCAAGGTGTTCACAGGGGCTTCTGAATGGAAAGTCTCATAGATTTTTATTAGATTTTAGTGACATTTGTGATCCTAAAACATATGGGCCTTTTTGAAGATGCCAGCATGTACTCTTAATATGGCTAAAGATAGCCTCCTTAAGAAAGATATCCTTAAAATGCCTGGTAGCAGGATTTTATATCTCATAAAAGCAGTTGTCTGAAAATCAATTCACCATATAAATCTCTAGTCACTTCAGTCACAACTGCCAGCACAGCGTGCAAGAGATATAATTTCAATACCCTATGGATGATATGCATATTAATGTTTATCAGGATAACTACCTGTATGACAAAGCTCACAAACAGTCATCATTTAGCTCCTAGCTCTAGAGCACAAGGCTGCGTTTTGAAATTTTGTTCTTTATCTTGAGAACAGCTTGTCTGGACGTGTTGTACAATATCTATCACTGACATTCCTATGAATAGACTGGATAAACATCTGTCAGAAACACTTTAGTTGCATTTGATCTTGCCTTGGGGTAAGCATTTGGACTAGACATCTTTACCAGGCCCCTTCCAGTCACGTACTTGTGTCTGTCTGAATCTATATTTCAAGCTTGTTGAACAATAATAAGCAAATTTCTTATATGAAGGCCTTCAATAGAATGAACAAAGCTGTTACAGGCCTGATTCTAACAAGTAGTTCTCCAATAAGGAGTCTTAAAGTTGTTTTAAGCCTATGGTTGTAATGGTGGTGCCTAACACTTTCTGTCACGTCCTCCATACTAACTCAGGCTGTGCAAAACAAACATTTTATAATTATCACAGAGAAAGCATGAAGTAGTATCTCTTAGTGAGTAAGGCTCTCCTATCAGTAACAATGACATAGTGGCTTTCTGAATATATATGCAAATTAAAGCTTTTTAGGAGACTAATCTACTAGAATCCCCTTTCCCAAATTCCAAATATCTGATAAGCTATCTTGGATACACTTTTTCTTAGACACATTATTAACTTTATTGATGGAACTGGCACCAGTTTCTTCACTCCTGTGACCAAAGACAGGACTCAGGGAAATGGTAGGAAGTTCTTCCAGGAGATTTAGGTTAGATAATTAGGAAATGTTTTTTCACCCAGAGGGTGGTTGAGCAGTGGAACAAGCTTCCCAAGGAAGTGGTCAAAGCACCAAGCCTGCCTGAATTCAAGAAGTTTGGATGACACTCTCAGGCACTGGTGTGATACTGGGGGTGACCTACACAAGGACAGGAGTTGGACTTGATGATGATGGACCCCTTCCAACTCAGCATATTCTATGATTCTACGTTGTCTTTACATCAACTACAAGACCTGCAGTATTGGGTGTTTGAGGTTGCTGTCTACCAAATCAGACACAGCAGCCACTAAGATTTGTCCCTATAGGTGGGTGGATAGCTTTTAGATGTACAAAGCCACACATCTCAGGGATGACACCCTAACTCTAGGAAGAAAAGGAAAGCTTTGGCAGTTATTTATGAGTTAATTGCCAGTTTTTATTTTGTTGCCTTTTTTTTTCCTTAATAATAAGCTTCATCTTAGACTACTATGTTATTTTCTGTATTTTATAAATAAAGGACAGAAAAAAAAGCAAATTATGTAGGCAAGCAGTCAAATCAAGAACAGATCTAGATCCACAGAAATACATGCATATTATTTTCAGTTCGTACTGTGCTATGAACTCACATAGATAAAATTAAAAGAAACCATGTATTCAAAGTCAGCAGAATACTTTTTCCTGGCTGATAGGCAAAAAGTCATCAGTGAGTGACAATATATTAATCACACGAAGTTAACTCAGATGTACTGGCTTCCTCTAAGTGACTGTGTCATCATAGACAGCAGATGGATAAATTTATTTAACAGGCAGATAGACACATCAAGTCTGGTTTCAGAGGGTTTAGATCAGATACATGTGGACAGTGCTCATAAAAGAAATATTTCACCATTAGGAGTTGAAAATGGCAAAGAAATACAGGATAAATTATAATTTCAAGAAAGTTAATGGAAAATATGGAAACATTAGGTGAATTTTTTTTTTTTAAGATGATATATTGATCCCATGAAGCAGAAAAAAATGCTTCTCATTGCTATGGAGAAAGTGACCTGTGTTCCAAGTTATTTTACATAACCTACTGCAATAGTTGTTTGGAGAAGAAACAGAAATCCAGATTTTTCTTATTAGAGTTCAGAGCCTTATCTACTGGTCCAAAGAGATATCAGATCAATGTACTCTTTCTTACCCATCTTTGGTCAAATGAACATTTAATTTTTTTAAGCAAAGTTTAGCAATTTGATGTGGAGAAATTAAAAGGCCCGGTCTTCTGACACTGCATATTAGCTGAATTAGACTTATTTTTTTCCACAGCCTGCTAGTATCTGAACTGCTAGTCAAAAATTGAGGAGCCTTTGGCGTCTTGGAAAGAGTTTAACTCTCTAACATAATCTGAAAAACTTCTAAGGAATGAAGCCCTTGGGATGAGGCAATCAGAAAAGCTCCTCTCCTTTACTTCCAGCAAGGTTTAATTGTATTCAGCCCTGGAATGCTTATGGTCAGGCACAAGGAGAACCTCAGCATCCACAGCTTTGATATTCCAGAGTGAGGCATCAGATAAACAGGATATGAAGAATCTCAATTTTCATGGTAGCATGGCTACCATCCCCACTTGAGTTTGCATCCCCTCAGTTCACTCATTTGTGAAAGAAAGACTACTGTCTTCTTCTGAAAAAAAAAAAAGATGTGAATATTTTATTGAATTTATTTTGCTATTTATTTTTAACCTAGGGGGAAAATGGTAGAATTTTACTCAGAAGTCTTGTTGCCTTTTCATGCCTTCTCCTACTTTCATTTTTACTTCTCTCAAGATAAATTGGTGTCATTTCACTTGTTCCTCTCCTGCCAAAGACAAATTACATCATTTTCTTTTCATTTCTTTGCTTCTTATAGCCAGAGATACCCCAGCTTCTTAGGGAAATCATATTATTTGACTTTTTCTTTTTCCTGTATGAAGTTTATGTATTGAGATACTTTCCAGAACAGAAAAGGTTAGAATATTTTCTTTCAAAAATTAAGCTTTAATTCAGATCTCTCTTATACTCACTGTAAAATTTCTGAATAACTTTAACATACTTTGAGCTTGGACTGAAGGGATAACTGTTTTCATAATTTGCATTAGAATAAAAGCAGTGTTGACACTACCAATATATGCCAGATTTTGTTCAGATAAAAAATCTGCTTTCATAGGTTGCCCAAGGAAGTTGTATCTGCCTCCTTCCTGGCAGTGTTCAAGGCCAGGCTGGATGGGTCTTTCAGCAACCTGGTCTAGTGAGAGGTGTCCCTGTCCATTCAGGGGGCTCAGAGCTGAGTGATCTTTAAGGTCCCTTCCAACCCTGGCCATTCTATGATTTATGATTCTACAATTCACTTAGACTACTTGTATCCTCTCTGAAGTAAAATCTTTTTTTCTTACTAAAGAAAATACCTTTTTTTCCACTATTTAGTTTACATTTCCCCTTCTAGATTATACATTTTTCTGCATAAAGTTTATTATGCTCTGGTTCTTCATTTGTATACTGAATTGAGTTTTCTTTCTTAACCTCTTTGCACATCTAAAACTGTGCATTCACCCTCAGTTGAATACAAGAAATAATTTACTTGTAACCATGCTTCAGATAGGTTTGAGATTATTCCATCTCCTCTCCTAAGCCCGATGAGAATATGTTGATTCTGTTTGTTGTGGAAGCTGCAAAGTGCTGCTTCACAGCACATTAGGAAGAACTTTAAGTTTCACATGGAGAGGTTACTATTATGAGGAGTTTCAATTTAGTTTGTCTGCTGCTTTTCAACATCACTTGAAAATGTGTTTATGCTGCTACACTACAAAAGAGCAATTCCAGGTAATAAGAGAAAAGAACTAACATAGTCAAATAAGAGTACATATATTTGTGTATTCGGGTTTTTTTCACTGTTATTAAAAGGCATAAAAAGGCTGCTTATCTGTTCTTAAAAGCAGTGTGCTGCCTGATCCATTTGTTCAAGAGCTGGTACATCTGTGCCCTGATGCTTTTCAAGCCAGGAATCACTGACTCCACTGAAACAAGAGAGTCCTGACTACAGTAGGTAAGAAAAGCAGACAGGCAAGTTTGACTAGTAAGAAAATTAGAGAGCATTTTGATTTGCAGAATGTAACTTGACTCATTGTGGATTCATTAAAAACTAATTGCACCTAACACATATTTAAAGTACTCATGTAACTGAAGTTGTTGAAAGATAAAACCACTGATACATTTCACCTAGATGTCTTCAAAGCTCCTTGTGCTTTACACTACAAAAACATACTCTTCAGCTCCATTTTTGTTGATAGTGGTTTTCTTTTAAAAATAACATCATCCCAAGCTAGGGTAGAAAGTTTTGAAAGAAGTTATTCAGGTGTCTTCTATACTGAATTGGATTAACTATCATTAACACATTATTGTTAGACATCAGCTCATAATTTTGGAGAAAAAACATACCATACCCTGAGTGCCTGGGGGTGGGAGGGTCATAGAACTTTTCTCTAATTAGAAAATAACAATTTTTCTCCCACATAATAAATTATAAACTCTATGACATGTATATATTCATTTCCAGAGTTATTTTTAAGAAAATCTGTAAACAAAAGCACAAATATTAATGTAATATACACATAATGGGTTGAATAATGGCAACATTGGATTTCATAAATTGATAGAGACCATGAGCTCTTAATCTTTGGTGATGTTCCTCATGTTCAGACAGAACCACTCCAGTTTTTACCACTCCAGTGCTGAAGCAGTTAGTTCCCAGCAAATAAATGTCCTTCTCCATGAGATTTCTGAAGGCATGCCTGTCCTTCCTATAATTCTTTATAAAACAGATACTTTTATAAGATGGATACCACATTTTCCTCTCAAGTATTTAAGTGGTGATGAACTATTAGTTTAGAGCCCTAGAGCAGACTTAACTGCTATGTGAAGGAGGTTCCACAGACTTTCTGTACATGGATGTACATCAGAAACAGCTACAGCTTATGAAGTGGGCTTATCTCAGCACTTCTGGAACATTTTGAAGCCAAGTATTGGCAGGGCAGATCTTGAAGGGCCAATAAGATATGCTTGAAACAGATACTTCTCTCAAGAAATGTCTCAGCTTCAAATTCAAAACAGATACTGCGTATTGTGCTATCTAGTGCGCATTTGAAAGAGATGTCATAGTGAAAAACATATTCCCATTTAAGAGGAAGAGACGAACTTCTTACTGACCCTTGGGGGAAAGCAGGAACTCCAGAAATGCTCTAGAAGCATTGATAATTAAGAAAGAAATTAAGGAATGTATGAAGCCCCCAACACTGGTAACTGAAACAAAGCCTCAAGTGATCTGGTGACACATGCTTGTGAGTATTTTTGTTGGGTCCACATCACTTTTCCTTCTGTGGCAATACTTCCTCCTTTGATGGAAAAAAAATAGGATAGTGAAACAAAACAAGATTCATCTTGCACATTAGGCCTACAATATATATATATCTGAGGATAAACTGAATGGCTCTCCACACCACATGAACCAGTTTGCTCTCCATTGATTATGATTGGAGCTCAGACATCAAGTTCCAGTTTATGTCCAAATGTAAACACTTTAATTTATATATGTTAATCTATGAGCTGAATCCCAACTGGAGTGTCAATAGAAGGCAAAATAGGTTCTGGGCAACTACAGGTCTGTCAGTGTGACCTTGGTGCTGGGGAAGATTACAGAGCAGATCGTCATGGGTGCCATTAGACAGCACTTCCAGGATAACCAGGTGATCAGGCCCAGACAGCACAGGTTTGTGAAAAGGAGGTCCTGCTTGACTAACCTGATCTCCTTTTGTGACAATGTCACTGGCTTTCTGGATGAGAGAAAGGCTGTGGATGTTGCCTATCTGGACTTTACCAAAGCCTGTGACACCATGTTCCCACAGCATTCTCTTGGAAAAACTGGCTGCTGATGGCTTGGATGTGCACACATTTCACTAGGTAAAAAAACCATCTGGATGTTTAACACAAAGAATTGTGGTAATGGAATCACATTCAGTTGGTGGTCAGCCACAAGTGGTGCTCTCCAGGGATCAATACTGGGGGCAGTTCTACTGAATATTTTTATCAGTTGTCTGCACAAGGCGATCAAATGCATCCTCAGTAAGTGTGCAGATGACATCAATTTGAGTGGGAGTGTTGATCTGCTTCTGGGTAGGAAAGATCTACAGAGGGATTTGGACAGGACTGATTGACGGTCTCCAGCATTGGTGCATGAGATTCCAGCAGGCCAAGGATTGGGTTCTGCACTTGGGTCACAACAGACTGAACCAGGGCTACAGGTCTGGGGAAAAGTGTTTGGAAAGCTACCCAGCAGAAAGCAACCTAGGAGCCAGCCAGCTGAATATGAGCCAGCAGTGTGCCCAGGTGGCCAAAATGGCCAACAGCATCCTAGCCTGCATCAGAAATATTTTTGCAAGCAGGACTAGGGAAGTGATAGTCCCCTTGTTTTAGGCACCAGTAAGGACACACCTTGAATATTGTGTTTAGTTTTGGGCTCCTCACTACAAGGACGTTGAGGTGCTGGAACACATCCAAAGGGATGAATGAAGCTGGGGAAGGGTCTAGAGCACAAGTCTCATGAGGAGTGCCTGAGGGAACTGGGGCTGTTTAGTCTGGAGAAAAGGAGGTTTATCACTCCCTACAACCACCTGAGAGGAGGTTGTAGGGAGGTGGTGGTTGATCTCTTCTCCCAAGTAACAAGTGGTAGAAAAAGAAGAAATGGCCTCAAGTTGCAGCAGCTGAGGTTTAGATTGAATACTAGGGAAAATTCCTTCATTCATTGGAACAGGCTGCCCAGGGAAATGATGGAGTCACATCCCTCGAGGTTTTTTAAAAGACTCATAGATGGGGTGCTTATGAATATGGTTTTGTGGTGTATTTGGCAGTGTGCTAGGTTTGTGGTTTGTCTCGATGATTTTAAAGATCTATTCCAACTTAAATGATTCCATGAAATAGCAATGTTATCTTTTCTTTCTCCTCACTCTCCATTAAATCTCCTGAGAGTCTCTCAGATGTGGTATATCACAGAGTGATATTGTATGGACAGTATAAAACAGGCCTTTGAGATTCAGAAGCAATGTTCAAAACTATGCTGTGAAATGAAGTAGGAATGAAAGAACAGCTTCACCATGGTTGTTTGGTAGCTACTGATAAACTCATAAACCCTTGGACTTCTGAAATAAACTTAGAGTATCATTGGTGGTCTGGAAATCTATATTTAAATATGCACAGCTACTGTTAACTTTGCACATGCTAAAAAATTTTTTGAATGAGACTACAGTGTCAGAATGGGATCTTGATATATCTTTCTTTTAGGATGTATGGAAAAATCCATGCCTATTTTTTATGATTTTTTGTTATCTTCTTGTCTAGCAATGGATTATAAAGACAAAAAATCATATCAGAAATACCTTAGCAGAATGCTTAATTACCTTTATTGAATAGAATTTATGAGAAATAACAACTGATGCAAAATTAATCGTGTATGGTAATTATATTGTCTCTGGGGAAAATTAGCTTGCTAAATAATAACTGTCTGAAAGTGTTCTTTCTCTCTTTCTGTCATTTTTAGTGCTTAAACTGTAATAATTTTTAACCTCTTCCACTAATAAGCAAAGCAATCTGCATACTCCTCATGATGATGTTATTTGCCTCAGTAACAAGGAACAAAAACACACAAACACAGGAAACCATTTTAACAAGCTAAAACACACCAGAATTTTTGCGTATTTATCAGCTTAGTTGCAGAACTATGTCTAATATTTAATTTTCCTCTGTACTAACTTATAAGGAATTTGTGCTAGGGTCAGAGGGGGCTCAAAGACTGGTTCACGTAAAAGTTTCAACACTTCATAAAATTGCTAAATCTGGGGGTAAATAATAAAAAAAGGAGATGTATGAAAACCCTGAGAGGACTGTGCTTTGTGTTCCTCTTTATATGAGGAACAAGCCTTTAAATTTCACATATTGCTTTGTCCACATTGTGAAAGTCGAAATAAAAAGTAATTCTGACATATTATACAGTAATCTAACACCTTCCAGGAAAGCAGGTATTTAGGTCTTTGAGTCAGAAACACTTTCAAAGTCCAATTAGGGTGTTACTAAAGCAATGGTTGGATCTGGTGTTGAGGACTGTGCATAAAAATAAGATTTTGGCCATCTTGATCACCATGGCTTCTCTCATGAGAGTAATTTAATGTCATGAGCCATGTCTATCAGACAAAACAGATTCAGAAATTTGTGTGCTGGAGATATCCCATCTGATCAGTCAGCTTATAAATTTATACCATGTTACATCCTGACATCTAGGTATCATATTTCACATGACCACCAGCCCTTCATACATCCTTTGCCCAGGGCACTGGGCCCTGATGGTGACAGCTTCCTGCATTGGCCAGAGTTTGACTTAAACTTGTTGCCATTGAGGACAGTGGCTGAGTTCTGAGTTCTGTCCCCACAGACCTCATGCAGAAGGTTACCCTCAGCTGCCAGCTGCTCTGTACTGTTAATGTTACAAAAGAGAGAAGAAATTATTTCATGTTTGGTTTCAGTGCAATTCTGCAACAAGTATTGGTTTCCCAAGAAAAAAAATAAGGGTTGACTAGTACCCATTTTTTTTTTTTTTCTACTATTCATTTTCCAACTATCCAGTCCCTAACTTTCTGGTCTTTTAAAAATATGTTCCATCTATTATTAAATGTTTCTTTGTTTTACCTTTCAGTTTTATCTCTTCAAGACTGCAAATGCTTTTATATGACAATTGTAAAGCATTGAGCATGAATCTGGTTTTGAGCTTGGGAACTATTACAGTCATTAGCTGCTTCTGTATTTTGCCCTTTTTATATCAATACTTTCTGATCTTGAAGGGCATATTGCTTATATGTTGTTTCTCTGCACTTGGATGTCTTATTTATCCAGAGTGGCACAGCAGGTTTGCTAAATTAAGGATTAGACAGAAAATGGCCAGGATACATCTCTCATCTCTATTTTTTGCAAATTTTCACAGATAGAAATGAAATGTTTAAGTTCATGGAATAAGTAAAGCATATAGAATTTATAAAAATAAATTAATATACAAATGTTGAAGCTATATGTCTATATGTGATGTATATATTGTTTCTTTTTCTTTTACCCTTTTCTGCTTTTTAGTAAGACAAGTCTCCTTTCTTGCAAATTCATTCCACGTGAGTAGACAAAGTGATTGGCATTGGCCTATGGGCAGATTACCAAGTTCCAAGTCTAACTTTTAAAGTATGTGTCAACCTTGTTTCTGCACCAAAGGTGGCCATAACGCCACTCTGGACGTCCTGACAAAATTGCCCCTCCTTAGCAATACGCACACCCCCAAATCTGTTCTGCAGCAGATTTGACACAGAGAAAGGCAAAATCTTTTTTTTTTTTTCTTCTTTTAACATACCCTTCTAGGAGGTGGCCTCCGTTCACCACATCCATGGAGGCCACTAGCTTTGACATCATATGGCGCATGTTTCCATATTGCTTTGTGACTTTTTTAAGCCATGTGATCTCAGAACAACCTCAGATTACCTGCCTATTTCCTTTTGTCCAGGAAGCACTCATATATAAAATATGTACAGTATATATGTGTGTGTATTGATGCACAGATACAGATATGTACTTATATATGTTATGTATGTCATAGAAATATATACATATATAGCATTATATGCTAAATATATACACCAAAAAGCGTGATAATACTGTGAATACATTTTCACATAATTATTCCTTAATAAATAATGAATCTTTTTAAAATTACAATAGAAAACAATGAAACAAAAGTAAATGGTAGTTTTGGAGCCCAGCACTTTACAAGATCCAGCGAGCTTGTAGGTGGGAAGTTCAACAGGACAGGGTAGGTAACCAAAGTGTCAGGGGACAGGAATGAGCTAGAACATTTCTGATTAAATCTGTACCTAAGTATGACTTAGTTATGGAACCAGTTCCTTGAATGAGTACAGAGTTGGCTTTATCATCATACTATTGTCTTGGAATCATCATGTATAACACACTTCTAGGCTATTAAAGAGTTTTAACTTCCTACATGATATTTTTGCTGCTGTGTAATCTATCCGTCAGTGTTTTTTCCCTTCTTAGGATTTCATGTCCTTAAGTAAGCATCTTGTCAGCTGAATTCTTGCACAGATGTTTTCCATTGAACATCCTGACTTTCTCACAAATTCCACAGTGATTTGTGGAATTGAAGATAATTAATTATCTGGCATAGATCACTAGTCCGTTAAGCTCACAGGAGTCACCTTCTGCTCCCTTCTAAAAATGCTGCATAAAGAACCAGAATCAAGGTCTTTACCTGCTGCCAGCTGACATCTTTATTATAACCAAAAAAGTTCTGATTAGATGAGAAGTAGCACTTACTGAATATGTGCCAGTACAGTCAATGAAAGAATATTATGACAACTCACATAAAGAGTATTTAGAATAATATTTAAAAGCAAAAGTAAAGCTTTTATTTTTCCGTTGTTCAACGTATTTTTTTCTGTCTGACCTTAACAATGACAAGCCTCTCTTCTTCTTTCTTGCAAACTTTTTTTCCCATTTGTAATGGATAAAAAAGGATTATGTAAGGGGGATAGCAGAGAATAAGAAAGTGGAAAGGTACACTGCAAAGAACAGCAGAATCAAATAAAACAGAGAGCATGAAGCCTGGATCAGATTAGAATTAATAGGTAAAAGGATTGTGTAGAAGGAAGTGAGCTATGACATTCATTTGTACTTCTGATGCAATTCTGTGCAAGGAAAGTAGAGAGTTTACAATCTTACTATGTTGCCAAAATACTGAGAGGCAACAACAGCAGTTTGGGAGACTTTGGAAACATGTGATTTATACGTTTGCTTCAATGTTTTTCTCTGCAGACACCAAAACTGCCTGATGAACCAAAAAACTGCCAGAAGTCAGCATGAGTTCACCAAGGGGAAGTTATGGATGACCAACCTGATAAGCTTTTATGAAGATACTGGCAGTTTGGTCAATGAGGGGATCAGTGGATATTGTCCACAAGACTTTCAGCACCATCTCCCAGGGGAAGGTCAAAGTCTTGTATCTGGGAAGGAATAATCTCATACAACAATACATGCTGAGAGCTGACCAGCTGGAAAACATCTTGATAGAAAAGGACTTGAGGGTCCTGGTGGACACCAAGATGAACATGAGCCAGCACTGTACCTTGGTGGCAAAGAAGACTAACAGTATTCTGGGCTGTATTAGGAGGAGTATTGTGAACAGTTCAAGGGAGTAATCCTTTCTTTCTACTAAGCATTTGTGAAGTCTCACCAGGAACACTGGGTCTAGTCCTGTGGTCCTCAGTTCAAGACAGATGCAAAACAACTGAGAAGAGTCCTGCAAAGTGCCACTGAAATGACTAAGGGATGGGATCACTTTTCTTGTGAGGAAAGGCTGACAGAGCTCTTTAGCCTAGAGAAGAGAAGGCTCTGGTGGGATTTCATCAAGGTCCACAGGTACCTCAAGGAAAGTAATAAGGAAGAAGGAGCCCTTTTTTTGTTTTGTTTTTTTTGTTGTTGTGTTTGGTTTTTTTTTCCAGTGGTGCCCGGTGACAAGGGTCAATGGGTACAAATTAAATGCAGGATGTTGCTGATCCATGAACAGTGGGGCAGCTGATGGCAGGAAGGAGCAGGTTTTTTCCAGAAGTTGGGAGCTGAGCACCTGCCACTTCTGTTTTTACATCACAGTTGTCTTTACAAGTATAGTACTTCTCCATTTGACCATTTGACCATAAAGCATATCCATAAGGGAAATATTAGTTATACAGATTATGACTATGGTGCACAATGTATAGAAGAAGAGTTTTCTTGCTTTCAGACACTCCGATCCTAGATGAAAAGATAAGTAGTGTGTTGTAAATTTCCCACAGGGGATAAAAGGTTGGTGCAGATGAGGAAAACAGTGACCATGGAGCAGTGAATTGACATCAGGATCATAATGTGTCATTGTTCTTCTTAATTTCCTGGTACCATCCCCTCTTATTCCCATATTTTTAGACAGGCACAACGTAAGAAAGGCCATGTAGGACACTACAATTTCTGGCTGGTCTGACCGTGGCCTTGGCAAGCTGGTCCAATACATTGTAAAAAAAGAAGCATGAAAAACAGGAGGGCCCCCAAGAGTAGAATAAGGAAAGACATGGCTAAAAAGAGTAGAAAAACAGTGATGCAAGTCAGCATGAAATGGGGGTAGGTCCTGAAATAGGGATTCAAAAAGAGGATAAGAGAGAAAATAAATTGGAGAAAAGAAGAAAATAAAATTATAGGGAAATAATCATCATGTGAGGCATCACAAGAAGTCATAGTGTATTGCAGAGCATGATAAATAGCAAGGTGGGAAGAAAGCATGTTGGGGAAGAGACAGGCATTGCATAGGCAGCAAATCCTTATTGTTAGGCATAATTTCAGAGCTATTTTATGCCTTCTCAGTGGGATGCAAAGAGGGAAAGAAGATGCTTCAATCCTGGCTGGGACACTTGGGTGCAATCATCATAATAAGACCTAATAATATTAATAATAGTCATTATAGTTGTTTTTCCATTAAACACTTAGCTTGCTGGGCTTGGTGAGAGTCTGAATATTCACAATTAAAGTGTAAGCTCTATGTGCCTGGTTCAACTTTATTTGATTGAAAACTGACATCCTCGACAGGCTCTCAATGTTCCTAAATTATTATGGAACCAAGAGAAAAAGCCTCTTAGTGCCTTGCATGACAAGTAGCATGTCTGAAAGAATAGGGATGAAACTTTAACAGTACTTGAGTGTTTTTTGCAAGTATTCACTGTTCTACTAGTACACCATGTGTCCCTGAAGGCTGATCACTGCTGACTGACCTAAAGCTGTTAGAACAGCCATTTCTTTCTCCGAAAATAAATCAGCACACTATTCATGCACCTGGGAATGCTGCAAATTCAGACTGTGTAAGTGTGTCTCACCATGAATAAACAGTGATTTGTACTTGGAAAAGGGAATTTAGTAATCACAATGGCTATGTCTGAGTGTCCTCTGCCAGTAAACAAACACTGCATGTGACTTGAGATATTTGTGATGGATGCCACGGTAGGAATATTTCTTTTATTTCTAGCACCTTAAATATTAAACTAAATCGTGTTGCCTTTAAAATACTGAAGTTCAGCAAAAACAGACCAAGTTCCATGGCCTGAAGTAGTTCTATTTGTAAACACTTTGGAGTAAATCAATATTCTTTACAAAACATCAATGCTAATGAAAGGTTACAAAAAGCCCCTCGAAATCTTTGAACCAGTAGTTCACAAATGCCAGTCATGAGAACTGGACTTTACAGCTGGCAGAGCTGGCAAGAGGTCAAGACTTTGCCAGACCCTGGAATCTCTTTTTTTTCTTAAACCATGTAAAATGGTTTAGACATGTAGCATCAGCAAGGTCAGCAGTTTTGTTTTCCTTAAATAAGCCAACTTTCTTTCTGCCCCTGCCACTGTGTTTGATTCTTTGACTTCAGGAACCTCACTGAACTTTTTGATACCACAGTTAGCCTTACTTCAAAATAAAGACACTTAGAACACATCCTTCTTTAGGGCTGTGAGACTTAATTTATTAAGATCTGTAAATAAGTCTCGGCTTCACAGAGAAAATATTTGTTTAGTAATTATGATCTCTAATTCTTGACAACTGATTTGTGTATTTGGTTGGAGGTAATATCAGCCTTCTCAGATGAATGTGGAACATCTAAAGTATTAAACCCCCCTCAGATGGTGTTCCAAGACACTTTTGGGTTTAAGTCCAAAAGTGCTCTATTGATGCTAGGAGAGTGAGGCACTGTTTTAAGGCTTCCACTAAAAGGATGCAGCCTTGCACTTCTCCAGAGCCCAAATAACTGTGCAGGGAAGTGCTCCACAAGCAGTAAAGTGACTGAAGAAAGCCCAATGACACACAGAGAGTTGCTGGAAGGAGAAGATATCTAGATGCTTCCCTAAAGTAAAGAAACATTAAGAAGTGTCAATAATCTAAATAACCTCTAAGTAAATGCATACATGTACTGCTCTGCTCATAGGTTACACATCTTGTTTTTCACCTGAACTACTTTCTTCACAATAGGCACCATTCCACACTGCTTTGCAATTGCATGCTATTATTTATATCTGAGTGTAAATAAATTTTCTACACACCAGAATAGATCTGAGGTATAGCAAGTGGATAAAAATGACTGTTAGGTGTAAGCCAGAGTTCTCTCTCAGAGAATATCTGCTTAAAAAGAACAAAAGTCTGCAGAGTAAGTAAGAAAATACAGAATTGAACTTTCTTTTATAAACATGTGATTTGCTGATATAACATTCACAGCTGGAGCTTTAGTTGCCTAGTCACCAACAATCCACCAGTGGGTTTGTCTCCAGTGGTCAGTATTTTTCTCAGATCTCAGACCTCACAGTGGGAATTATTACGAGGCATCTGCCCTAGTGTCAGCCTATTCAGTGATGACTTCTGAAACATTCACTCTAACCTCTGTCAGTCGTCCTACTCTATTGTTTAAGCATCATCTGAACATGCTGAGAAATCATTTAGAGAAGTGTTATACTGTGTTCTTGTCAGAATAATAATAAAACATAAATGCAACTACCTGGAGAAAAGGCTCTATGTAGGAAGAAGGATGTCACAGAAGTCGCATGTGATAAATAAGCTTTTAAATTCTAATTTCCAATACTCACTAGCGCCATTAGCTGTAGCAGGTATTAAAACTGCAGTGCTTCTGCACAAAGACCTTGCTTCCAATCTTTTCAATGTTGCATAACTTTCCTTTTATTTATTTTTCCTCTTTTTTTTTTTTCTTTTTTCTCCACTACTTCTTTTATTCCTTTGCTTTTAGGATATGTGTTTCTGTACCTCATTAAATTTCAGGTCTTCACATTTATCAGAACTGGTTTATATGCGGTTTATAAATGAATGAGGTCTGTTCTCTCTTTCCGAGATTTTTCTGAGCTATGCAAACACGAAACACAGGCTGTGCTCCTGACTGCAGTATAAAAGTAAGAATAAGTGCTTTAAAGAAAAACAAAATGTTAATTAGCAAGTCACTAAGTCTGTCAACAAAGGCACTATTTTGACCAGCATTGTTTCCTCCTGTCCTTTCACAAGTACTTCTTTGTACAGTAGTGACTGCAATTCTGGGATGTAATTACAAAAGGTGAAATTATATAAATATACATTATATATTTACTTATATATTTTTATACATATTGTATTATATATACAAATAATAAGAGTAGAATGATAGAGTAAAAATAATAGCGTCAAAAAAGGCAGAGGTGCCCTATCAGTGGTCATGTTCACTAGAGGAGGTCAAAAATGTCATTAGAAGAGGAAGGGATAGAAACATTTGATCAACAAGACTGAGCACAAGGAAAACCAGATTAAGCACAAAGGAAAGCCAGAACCAAGGGTCAACAAAGTATGTTTCGCCTTCATTGTTGGTTTTGTTATATTTTGCATTTTCTGAAGGTAGGCTAATCTCATTATTTCTTGTAAAAGACAGTGTTAATGAGCATAACATTGGCTGGAGGACCATAGCTTGGAATGGAGACTTGACATTTTTCAGTGGGAGACAGATTGGGTTAGGACTTTTTGATTTTCTTTATGCTACCCTTACTCACAAATCTTCCTTCAAAAGGTTTCCACTTCTTTGCCTCCATGGTTTAAAAGTGGAAAGTTGGTAACATTCTCTGCCTGGAGTCTCCATAATCTTAGAGGGCTCTAGAGAGAATTTTTTTGTCTTTGGCTTTCAGTATGTCTATGCATCTGTGATGGTTTGGGCCAGGATAGAACTAATTTTCTATCTTGTAATTTTGCTTTAAGCTAAGCCTCTTCTAAGTAGCTGCACTTGCTGAAATTAACAGCAAGATTCTCAGTCTGTGTCTGCTTCTAGGACTGATAATGCTCAATGTTTATTGTTATACCTAGAGAATGATACGCAGAACCAAGGCTGGGTTCTGGGAAACATCTTATGCTCCAGAAACAGAAAGGGAGTAAAGGGGTCACACCTGCAACCATTCTTTAGGGAGGGGTGGAGCAGGCAGGTAACCAAAATTGGCCAAACAGGATATTACATCCTGTATGTGTCATACTTGGTATAAATTTGAGGGATCATGAGGGTCAAGTTCTTCTTTGCTCATGTCTGGCATCCTGGGAGGATTCCATCCGTTTGTCTGCCTATAGTCCCAGTCACTGCCCTTCTGAATTCATGTGTTCCTGCATCCCGCTCCCATCTGCCTCTGATTTCAGGAGCCCATTCTGGGACTTTTCCAGGGCCTTCCCCGCATCCTCAGTGGTGAAGTGTTATTGGGCAGAAGGAGGAGAAGAACATAAATATATTTGCATATATTTAATGATTTTTCTGTTTTCATCAATATTGTTTCATTAGTGTATTTTAGTTTCCAACCCACAAGTCTCTCCCCCTTATTCTTACCCCTTTCTGTATCAGGCAGGGGAGGTGGATTAATAGAGAGCATATGTCATTCATTTAATTGGTGGCCCAGAATTAAACCATGACAACATCTTAATAAATTGGCATTGAGCAACAGCCTCAAGTATTAAATACATCTTCAGCAACTTTGTGTAATTTTGAGGGCATTCTCAAATCATCTCTTGATGCCATTCTTTTGTGTTCTTTAAAACAAAATACAGAAATCATTTGGGATTTGTCTGGGTCCCATTAGTAATCAGTTATAAATTTTCACTGTCTGGGGCAAATTAACCTGATAATAATAGCTTGAAATGGAAATAACAAAAGAATTGGTGCACTCCAAATCTAGGGGGATGATGAGAGCAGCTCTCTTATTTTAAGTCTTTGTTTGAAGACTTAAAATTTCCTTAAAGAAATTTGTCCTGCTCTCTTGCAATGCTTCTGGCAAGTGGTAGCTCACTTGTCCTCATCCTTGAGAAACAGATTCACAGGCTTGAGAAGGCATTAAGTTTATCTGGCATGAATATGACCAACAGACACAATCATGGCAAGATCATCAAGACCATCAGTTGCATGCATCCATGGACAGCACAATGTCATGCTTACTGTTAGAATGCTGCATACATGCATAGGATTCTTTGTCCCTTTTATAGATACTGTGCATGCAATCACATACTGTGTATGCAGTAAGTAAATAGGAAGATGTGATTCGTGATTTGTTGGAGATGATTTTGGTGGAAAGGAAGATGAGTAGGCATGAAGACCAGTAGGATGGGCATAAACCCAAGGAACACTCCAAATAATTTACAGTATGGACACGTCCAAACTGGACAAGGGGAAGGGGAGGGTTAGGAACATAGCAATGTGCTATTGAATTATGCTGTGCTTCTTGGATATAATGTTGAGGAATATTCTCATATTAACATGAAGCAATATTGATAGACCCTTTGAGGAAGACAGTCTTTGGAGTCCTGTTATTTCAAGGAAGGCTTTGGAAGACCTTTTCTTTTCAATAGTTCATTTTCCTGTCAGGACAATTACAGCTTTTCTCTGCCTTTGACAAATATAACTCTTGCTGTTTACATTACTGGGTAACTTTGACTTGTGTTTTTCTTTGGTCTACAAACTCTTCTAAAAGATAGTCCTCAGTATATTAAATCCAAAATTATCTTCCAGGAACATAATGGAAATTATGGGATGAAAGTAGTAGTGAACTCCTTCAAGAAAGAGAAGTGGGAAGGTTTCAAGAAGCCAGCATATTGACAGAAGACCCATAGAGTAGCCTGGAGTGTGCTGGGCACCTAGGACAGCTTCAGGGAGGTTGGCAGCACCCTCCACATATAAGCAGAAGTCATATCTTGAGTGTCTTGAGTCTTCTGTAGTACAAGAGGAAACTCCTTGTTTCCTGGAGAGAGGCTTTGTAAATGGCAAGCAGTTCTGAACATCCAGGTAACAGCTGTCCACAGGCATGATAACTCAACAATACAGAGCCTGGAAATTATCACAACCTTTCCTTCTTGGGGCTCTGGTAACATTCTTGTCACTGCTTAAGAAGAAGATGCCAGCCTGGCCCAGGAAGATCATGACAAGCATCATGGAGGGATAAAGCACACAAATCATCAGTATTGATTCTAGAGCCCAAGATAATGGAGCAGTATCTCCTGTGATCCATGTTATCAGAGGCACATTCAGCAGACCAATTAAGTGAAAATGCATAGTCAACAAATGACCAGATACATCTGACTATGATTTTATCCCACATTGAATGGTTTTAGAAAGGCTTAAAGCAGAGGTAATGGCCACTTTTGGACCATGGGGAGGGCCCAGGGCTAAGTGAGCTGCTTCTCAAAGAACAGTAGAACAGTGCCAGTTCATTGCATGAAGCATAGATGTGATCTCATGCATCTTAACTTTAGCATCCTGTCGGCAGCCCAAAGATGGATTTACATCCCTCTGACCTTTGTTTGCATTTGTCTGACATTTAAAATGAGAAGCTCTCAGGATTATATCTGTCTTTGTATCCCCATTTCATAATAAGATTGCTTTAGTGATGTGTTAATCATAAATGAAGCATCAGGACCCTGAGATGCAGATGTTACAAAATAGCTAATTACTATGATGAAATATTATGTTATGTATTTGAGTTAAACTAGATACTTCATGCTTGTTTTAGTAAACTTTGTGCAATTTGTAGGATTTCTCAAAACTCATGTAAACTGATTATTCAAATAACAAAGCATCAGGGAATTACACAATATAATAACCTTCCTCAAGTTAATGAGTATTATTTGTCTAGAAAATAGTGCTGGTTTCAGTCACTCTGTGGGTCTGTTCTTAGACTTCCACATCGAATAAGAATTTCTCCATATATTGAAAAGAATGGACAATCTTAAAACCAGGATACAAGACTAATGAATGAAAAGACATACTTTAAATACAAATACAGGTTTTAATTACATCTAAGCCTCCATACATGCATATACTCAAACACAAACACAGGGACACAATACAAAAAGACTCATTTTCACTGGTCTAAGATTGTTGAAGTCTTTTTTTTTTTTTTTTTTTTAAAAAGATATTTTGCATGTAAGCTTTCTGTGTCCCACTACCCCCTGAACCCATGTAAGATAAGGTCAAATTAATAACTACACTAAGCATTCTGCATTGGCCTGCACTAAGAAAGAAAATTCTCAAATAGACAGAGATGTGACTTTTATTTTTCTTTTATCATGAAGTAGTGGCTGGAATTTGAAGTATAAGGCTCTCCTCTTGAATAAAGTAAAAAATATCAGGTGAAAAGAAACAATTTACTGCACATTAAGCTTCCCTTTCTGATTGTGCAACCCTTAGAAAACTTTTAGCTGAGGCTGCTATACTGAAAGCTCTGCCTGTTTACATAATGTTACCATGTTTTCCTTGTCTCAGTCTTACTAGCAGTTTCAATGGGAAAGGCTGCTAGAGTTAGTTACAGAAGTCAGACAATGTGAGGCTTCAGAAATGTCCACTAAGTTAAAAAAAAACACTGTGGCTGGAAAAAAGATGTAGTTTTGTCCAGAAAGAAGTTCGCAGAAATGTATTTGTTGTGTCAGAAGTGACAAAACCGGAGTGTAGGGTAGAAAAAAGTTCACATTCTCAGGGAAGAGTATAAATCAAGAGGATGGAAGATGAAGACAGCATACAAGATCATCTAAAGTAGTTTTCATCTTGTTGAAACAGATTTTTTTCTCCCATTTCTAACAAAATAAATGATTGCAATTAGATGTGACTAATTTCATGTCACTGTAACTAATACACCTTAATTCACTCTAGTTCTATCTATCACAACTTCTGCAAAGCCACTGAAGTTTGGGAAAACTCACTGCTAAAAAGTCTACACTGCCTGCTAAATTAATGACTGGAAGATGGTTTATAAATTCTTGCAGCTACTAGAGAAAAATAATTATTGAAAAATATTACCAAAGCAGAGTGAATATGCTGTATGAGCACAGGGACACAAGGGGAATTAAATCATTTTGCTGAGTATACGTAACATATCACTTTGCTGCTTTAGAATTGCCTTTGGGTAATCACTGAAAGGGCTGATTTTTCAGTGAACAGCGGAAATGAGCAGACCTATTGGGTCCTCTAGTGATGTCCCTTGCTGGTACAGTAAAATATATCAAGCAATAGTCTCAAGTAATAGCTTCACATTTTAAGTTCTCACTTAAAATTCAGTTAGATTTCCACTGTAAGAGGGTATTTCAGACTGTCTATCCCCTGAGTCTTACAAGCTGTAAACTAGCTGTCAATATAACCGTATTTCTAGATTTATAGCTTCTATTTTCTTCAGACCACGATTAATTAACATAAATTATATTTTTCCCTCTTGTATGTTAAGCCCACGAGTTTTAGAAATTTACCCACTCAGCTAATTAAAATTTAAAGGCTTTCAGTTTATCCAAATAGTTGAACAGTTTTACTTGAGCTGCATTCCATAAATTCATATTTTCTTTTTCTTTTTCTTTTTTTTTTTTTTTTAATTGGAATATCAGAACTCCAAAATCTAATTTGGCAGTGTCTCATACAAGTGTCAAAACTTACATCTTGACTGGGTATCTCCTACCAGTTTTATACAGAAATAATTTCTTTTCTCCACCCCACATCATGGCAGGAGTTACCAAGAGCTGGAAGATTTAGTCACCTTTTTATCTATAATCTGATACACTGATGCCTCCAAGACTTTCAGTATGTTTGTACTTTGTAACTGTAACTCCTCAGTTTTCATTATTAATTTCTCAATGGAAGTGTTGATGTTAAAGTATGAAAATTTATCCTGTATCTCCCTGTTGTATCTTAAACAAATGCAATTAGTATTCTTCTACTTTAATGAAAGAATCGAAGTAAAAAAAATCTCAAGAATTGTAGTAAAAATTCCTTCTAGCAGTTCCTATTTTAACACAATAGAATCATCTCATCTGTGGACTGTTGAAACAGAGAAGGATTTTGGCCTTTTTGGCATCACTGTTTCATGCTTGCTTTGTTACTCAAGTAATAATCCTCATGTTCTTGCATTTCACTAACAAATTCCTGTATCATTGTATTAAATGTATAACAAATGAATAGCTTAGATCTGCTGTATTTCTCCTGTCTAAAAAATATACACTGTTCAAACAGGGAGATAGCAGACTAGCCATGTGTTACATGACACTGCTGTTTTCTTGCTCATTTGTTTCCAAATCGTATTTTTCCCTTGCAGTCTTCTGGATGCTGATCCCTGGTTTCAAAGCTTCAGTACAGAATGCATCAAGAAAGAAACAGTCTCTGGGTTCATGGAAGCTGATAAGCACTCCCTTGGGCAAGGAACTACTGAGAGGAGACATAGAAAATTTGACTGTGGTAAGGCATCTTCAAATTTTTAACCTTTTCTGTGGATTGAATTTGAACACTAATAATATGCATTAAAAAAAAAAACAAACAAAAAAACAAAAAAAGAAATCTAAATCGACTCTCAGTTTTGAATATTTGTGATATCTGAATTCCATACTGAATCCATGTGTAGCTATGGATTTCCTGAATAGTTAATTTTATATTGCAGTGAACCAGAACCCACAAGATAAACAGCAAAACATCTACAGATGCTCAAAAACTGGATGCATTTTTTTTTTGCCTGATGTCTATCTGGTGACACATAGTCATTAAAAATTCCTGATTCAAAAACACTAGGCTAATGGACATCACATACCCCAAGTTTTTAAGTATTTTACTTGTTTCACACTCTTCATAATTAATCCTGTAAGAAAAATTACCAAAAGCTGTGTGAACTACAAACGTGTTTTAAGGTATATCAGTTTATTGTGGTACGTGATTTTTTGAAGAAACCAGGGAAGTGAGGTCCAATGAATCACAGTGTAGCTAGTCTAACCCATCTATGAAAACACAATTTTTAACAAGAACACTGAAATTAAGAAGTCTTTTTGACAGAACAATACCAGACAGATCAAGATTTGACATATCAAGAACTATACCACGTATCCTCGGGATTCACTGTTCCACAGAGAGAGTCTCTGACTTCATTGTTTACCTATCTTGAGGGCACAATCAGCTTTTGTGTACTAAAGATAGAGACTACAGAGAGGTGTGGTCAATCTCAGAAGGGATGATTGCCATTTTCTTTAAAATTCTTGGTGCCCTGAATCTGGGATTTCAAGAACTTGAAATAAATAGATCTGGTCTCAAGATTAGATTTTAGAAGAAACTTCTTCACTGAAAGGGTAATCAAACACTGGAATAGGCTGCCCAGGGAGGTGGCTAAACCACCACCCCTAGAGGTGTTTAAAAGATGCACAGATGTGGTGCTTTGGAGAATGATTTAAGCACTGGACCTGATAAATTTAGGCTAATGGTTGGTAGAATTATGCTAGTGGTTGGTAGAGTTGGGTCATGACTTGACTTGGTGATCTTAAAGGTTTTTTCTACTCCCCAAAATCCTGTGATTCTCTGATAAAAATACCTGGTTTAATTAGGAGCCAAAAATATCTACTCTGCTTTTATTGGACCATTGGAGGGTGCACCAATTAGCAGTAATGGACAATCATATGCTGAGTGTCTTCTGCAATTTGTAGATTGCATATTGAAACTCTACTGTCTTACACGTTTAAAGAGCCTTTTGCATGTGAGTTTGCAATAACAAAGGCAATAAGCAGCTGTCTTGTTTATGATGCGATTATCAGGAAGGACATATATTGTATAAATAGCATTGCTGGAAACATTCCTGTTCTAATGGAAAATATATCATAATTGAATTTTCATTTCATAATTTAATTTTCCCCAGCCACTATCCTTAAAACTACCATAGGTAAATTTGTATGTTATACAATACTTTCTTACTAAAAATATCAAAGAAACACTGCTTTCTACTCTAAACATTTTTTTGAGGAAAAATAGGACTCCTGAAAAATAAACTTTCTAATTTTTAATTTTTATTTTCAATAACAGGGTTTTATCAATGTATTTTTTTCCTATGATACTTTAGTAAACTCAGGCTATTTATAGATAAAGTAAGTAGGTGATTTTTAAAACAATAACAATTAAACACATGAACTATATGTCATGTTGCACAATAGAAAGTTCAAACTCAACACTTGAGAAAAAAAGAACTTTCTCAAATGACATAAGGCAAAGTAGAAAATATTTTTCAATATTTCATGAAAAAATTCTTATTGAAGTCTATGTTTGTATTAGCTGATTAATAATGTATATATGTATATGGTAATACAAGTTATACAATGAACTTCGTGCAGTAAGATCAAAGGTTCACCTTCAGAAAGCAGGTATATTTGTTTTCCTTCACAAAGCTACTGAGAAACTGTAAAAATATAGAGTATTAGGAAAATTCATGGCTGGTAAAAGGAGAATAAAAAGTAAAAGTGGAAGTCACAAAAAGAGAGATGAAGCAGTTCTAGTCTGAAAGTAAATTTAGACCTGGTTTTGGTATAGAATTACAAATTTCTGTGACAAAATGAAGTGCAATCCCACAGAGTAAGAACAGCTGTGCTGAAGCACATGAGGCTTGAATCCTTCATTCCCATCATCAAAGAATTGTTAAATTCTCACATGTAATTTACGCACAATCTCTCTGCTCTGGTGATAGGTGGCACCCGTTGCCACAGGGAATATAGTTTAAAGCAAACCTAAGTACAGAATGCTATCTACAGACTAGCTTGGACTACATTGCTTTTATTAATCATGATGCTACCTGAGGAAGACAAGTCTCAGTTGAATTCGTAGGTATTGTATCCAGATGTCTGGGCAGTCAGAGTGGTTTCTGTAATCCAAAGAGACTTGATCCCAAAATCATTATAAACATAATTTCATTATGCTAATTAAATAAATTATTTTTCAGAAATAACTACATTTTAAAAAATGTACCACTATAATTTTTTTTCCATAAATTATATAAGATTTTATTCCAGGCTTCAATATCATCCCACGTATTTTTTTCACAGCAGATAACATAACTGAAGTATATTTATTGAATCAGCATAAGTGTTATAAAATTTGCTTCCGTTTTGTCTTTCTTTGGAAGGTGGGAACTGTAAGGTAAAGCCAGGGGGAGCCTCTGTAAGAATTTTAATTCAAATCAGATGTAAGTGCTTTTTAATTTCTCGTCTGGGTCATCCCTGTTTTCTGTGCTTTGGTTCCTATCAGAGTTTTGGAATGTATGACCTGGTTTCTCTTCAGATGAACCCATCAACTCATTGAATGAACTCATTCCTTTCAGGTGAAACTGAACTGAAAGATAATCACAAGTTGTTAATGGGCCCAGGTTAAGAGTGCCATGAATCAAAGCCACAGGATCAGAGTGGAGCCCAGCTTGTTAGCCTCCCACCAAGGTATCCTGTGTGCTAGCTCAAATTGCCCCAGGTAGGATGGGGAGAGAATCAGAAGGGTAACAATGAGAAAACTCATGGGCTGAGGTAAAGACAGTTTAATAAGTATAGCAAAATATGTTCATGAAAGCAAAACAAACTAAGGATTTCAATCACTAGATCCTATCAGGTGTTCAGCCATCCCCTGGAAAGCTGGGCTCCATCAAGTGTAACAGTTACTTGAGAAGAAAAAATGATATAATTCTGAATGCTTCCCTCCTCTTCTCCTTCTCCCACCTTTACAAGCTGAGCATGATATCATATAGTATGGGATACCCCTTTGGTTGGTTGGGGTCAGCTGTCCCAGGTGTGTCACCTCCCAGCTCCTTGTGCACATCCCAACCTACTCATTGGCAGGGAAGCATAAGAATAAGGAACAGCCTTCACTCTTTCTGAGCCCTGCTCAGCAATAACTAAAACACCTTTGCATTATCAACATTATTTTCAGCACAAATCCAAAATATAAGCCCATACTAGCTTCTATGAAGAAAATTAATTCTGTCCCAGCTAAAACAAGCACATCACTGCATCCTCAGCATCAACAATTTCACCTTTGAGATTTGCGCCATTTGAATCGTGGTAACTTTCTAATGTGGTTATAAACTTTTTTGTGAATATAACCTTTATATTGAAGATATTATAGCTCATGTGCTGGCCAGTTATAGCCTGTCTTAAACTACAAAGGGGTGAACTGTGATAACCATCTCTATTAGATTTTCCCTTATCAGTTCAGTTATCATAAATGTCAAGGATGTTCTGAAGGATGTTACTGCTTTCACTGATTACTGGAGTTTTTTTATACTCATCATTGGTTTTCTGAAAAATCAGGTTCCTTTTTTCATCTTCTGGATGCTTCAGATAAACAGAGAATACACTATGCATTTATTTTATTACTTCCTTTGTAATAGTGTCATAAATACCCAGGTTAGTTGATTTTCTCTTTCTGTGTCTGGAATTAAAATTTAAGATGTATTTTGAGATCTGGAAGACTGGTATTGGTTCTAAGAGATTAGGTTCAGAACTCTCTTTTAGATATAATTTATTCTAGTTTAGGAATAGCAGGCATTTGAAAAAAAAATTACACATTGAGATGCTTCAGATTTAAAATATTTCTAAAACATGGAGCATTAAAAAAAAATGCATACTAACTCCCCTTTTTTCAGTAAATTTGAGTGATGCTGAAATCACAGAATCACAGAATCATTGAATGGTTTGGGTTCAAAGGCATTTTAAAGGTCATTTGGTTTGAACCCCCTTGAATGGGCAGGGACATCTTCCACTAGACCAGGTTGCTCAAAGCCCCATCCAGTCTGGTCTTGAAAACTTCCAGGCATCCACCATCTCCCTGGGCAACCTTTGCCTGTGTCTCACCACCCTAACACAACAGAATTTCTTCCTAATATCCAGTGCAATCTGAAAATGGCATTTTTCAGAAGGAAACATTTTTATATTTAACCATTTTTTCATACTTTCAAATATACCGCAAAACAGTTTTCTATGAAAATCTCTTAAATGAAAAAGGTTCCTCTAACACGTTGGTTGGGAAAATACTGATATATGACAAAGTCAAATTTTAACTTTATCTCAATAATTTTACATTGCTTCTCGCGAAATGTAAGCATTATGCATTGCTATTTTTACTGATGAAAGGTACAGTAATTAAAATAATACAAATATGATTTTACTAGTTTTTTACTTTTAAAACCTGAAGAGACAACTGTTCTTTGGTTACTTCCAGGTTACAACTGATAGGACAAGAAAAAATGGTCTCAAGTTGCAGGAGGGGAGGTTTATATTAGGACAAATTTCTTCACTGAAAAGCTTGTCAGGTGCTGTCCCCAGGCTGTTCACGTAAGGGGGCTGAACCAGCACCCCTGGAGGTATTTAAAAGATGTGTAGATGTGGTTCTTAGGGAAATGGCTTAGTGGTGGAGCTGGCAGTTTTAGGTTTACTGTTGGACTCAATAATATAATGCTTAACAGTAGCAAAAGAGAACTCATAAGGAGACACTTCATACTATACTGCATTATTGAAATATTAGCGTTGACTGGATAAAGCCACTCTACCTACTGACTCAGTCTTGATTCACTTATGAATAGGGAAGAGTCATTTCAGTCTAAAATAGAAACCTTTTCCCTGAGCTTAAACCAACCTGGACCCTTGGAGGGCTGTAGAAGTGTTAGCTAATTAGTTTCTTATTGGATTTCACTTTTAAATGGCTTTGCACGTCTGAATGCTCTTTGAAATACAGCAGGGGAAAAAATGAAGTAAATAATAAGGAATCTCTTACTGTTGTGTTTCTAATCTGGACATAGTCATAGTGAACTGCACATCACATTAAAGCTTTCATATACTGTAATCTGATGTTAATGTCAAGGATTTAAGTGTTGAAGAAACATTTTGGGGAATTTAATCTGAACAAAATCTCCAAAGTTTTTATAGGTTTAAATCATACGGGTTTAAATATAAAAAGCCAAGCCATCATGTTTTGAAGGGCTATCAAGAAATTCATTCTGTCAAGAATATACAGCTTTTTCCTGTCTGGACACAATTTCTTAACAGAAAGTGTATAGTTCCATTTGTAATAGATGGTCGTTTATTAGATGATAAATTTACCCTTTCTGAGAGAGCTACTGTCCTTCACTGGTCCTATAACAAAAACATAAGTCTTAGAAATTGTATTTCCTATCAGCAGTGCATGCTAGGAAAAGAGGCAGACAGAGCCATGGAGAGATACAAGCTGATGGAGGTATATGTAGGTGGAAAATGAAAACGTCTCTATGAAAAAGTATTTCCGTTCTCTTTAAGAGTCAGAACTCAGATATCTCTTGGCCAACTTACTGAAAGCAGTATAATTTCTTTACTAAAATGTTCACATAGCTGACCTTTTTTTTAAAAAATGTAACACACTTGTCCATTCCTGGTTGGAAGGTAGAAGGCTTAAAATTGGTTTTTTTCAGCAAAATTAGGGAAATAACAAGAAAGCTGAAGAAATTAATTTGATGAAGTTATGATGCCTTGAGCTAGAACCAACTGATTAATTTGACATGTGGAGAAAAAAGCAAAGGCCTTTCTTTGCATCAAATCTGGTTGTTAAAGGAATACTTTGTGATACCTAAGGCATGTGCAGAGAATTTCTGAAACTTAGCTTCCTTGGTGAAGGAGGAATGATATGGTTTAGCTGAGTACTAAAATATGTCAATCAAGGGAATAACATTACCCAGAACCTGCTGTTAAGTACACAAGATGAACATGACATCACCATTTGCTCTTCTGCATAGATTCCAGCAATAAGACACCACTGATATGAGACCTCAGTATTTGGAAAGAAGGGATGGTTTTGAGTGTAGTGTTTATGCTATACAAGCTTACAACCACGTTTTACAATGCTAAATATTTCTAATTGAACCTATAAATGGATACAAAGGAGAGAAAATGTTGCTTTATGTACCTGAATCTTATATCTGGTCTATTTGATAGGGTCTCCCTAGACCAGATATATATATTATTTACTTTCAGTGGCACATGTCACTTTACAAAATTGAAAACTGCCAGCAAGAGGAAATATTAATGTCCCTGAATGTGGATAGAATATTAAACAATAAATACCACTATCAATCTCTGCAGAAACCGGATCATAAGAGCTTTACAAACTAAAACAGTACTAATCAATTGTAAGCCACTTTGGTGCAAGAAGCTTAAATATAAAGCTAAACATGAGAAAACAGCCTCAGTCTCCTGCTTCCTTGGAGCCCTCAAGCAACCAAGCAACAGTAAGCTAATATATATACAACTTAAAAGGAGCAGCATGGCTTTTTTTCAAATTAATATTCCTCAGTTCAAACAATTTCTTCCCTCAGGTAGTTCAGAGGGCAGAAATCAAGGCAGTCTCAGTTTATTGACTTCATGGGTCTTGTACAAACACTGATGTAGACTCAGGACTAACTTAAGCACAGTGAGCTCAGATTGCAGTATTTTCTGCAGGACATATTAATACCTTTGTAGCTGACTGCCTGTTTTCAATCTGTCATATAGGTGAAACACATATGAAGCTTCTATTTCCTAGGCAAATCTGATTTAAACTGGCAAAAGAATTCAAAATTTATTGCATAAAACAGCTATATGTGCTTGCAAACACAGAGGATACAAAACGAGGTTGAAAAAGAGCAAATCAAAAATTTCAATAAAAGGGTAGCTTTAATGGAAGTTGGAAAATTCTCTTTGGATGTTTTTATTCATGAAAAATGTGTTTTTAGGGGATTTTTTCTGGTTCTTTAGTGCAACTATGAAAACAGTTCCCATAAGTGCTTTGTTTTGTTCTTCTTGTTGGTAATTTTCTGATATCACCTTTTCTTCCTTCTCTTTAAGCAGATAAAAGCTTTAACCCCTCTTATCAGCCATAGAAATCTCATTCTGTAACCTTCACAAATCTCCATCTGATTGCAATTGATCAACACAGTTCTTCATTATCTTCCCCCTTAATCTCTGTTTAATAGATTACAAGTAACACTATGTGCTTTAACAGCTATTTTGTCCACTCTATTCTTACTCTGTAAGGGTATACCAGCACTGCCTGCCTTATGCAAGAATTACTATTGAAAATATATTATTTTTTCAGTATTTAGAAAATTTATTTCCTACTTGTTCATGCTCCAGCACTCTTGGTTACCCAGATCCTAGTAATTAAATCTATTCTACACCTGGCGTTTTAAAAGCAATACCACTAACATTGTCTTCAGGGCAAATTTATGTGGAAACAGGAGATTTTTCATTACAATGTCTTATCTCAGTTTTGACCAGAGCTCCCATCAATGTTTTCCTAAAATACTCTCCCAGTTCATAGATCTTTAGTGTTTTTCTGAGTTTTGCAACCTGAGTAGCAAGTATGGTTCATTGGGTTTTAGATTATTTTTTTTTTTAGTAGAGTTTGCTATTACACACACCACTTCTGGCTACAGGGAATAGACCTCTGCCAGAGCTAACTACATATGAGTCTTCATTATTTTTTTTTCTCTGAATAGTCAAATTGCTGCTATTTCTAAGGCTCTGTAGTACATTGGCATGAATTTCAGGTGCTGCTCCTGGCATAACTCCTACACAAGTCATATCCACCACTTCTATTTTGGGGCCAGCTGCCCAAAGGAAATAATTTTTAGTTTTCAATGCTTTCATTACTGCACTTTGATATTACACATAGAACACTGTTATTTGCCTTCCTATCAATCTTTTTGCTATTATTACTTGAATTTCCACAGCAGTCAGTCATTCTCAAGTTAACTTGAGCTTCCTGTGCTAGTAAAGCATAATTTGGCCTTTGGTTTTTTTCCCCTTGAAAGTTCATAAAGTACCTTACCTGAAAGAAACCTTTTCCTATTTGTCAAGTCTTCCTAAGCTGTCACAGGAAGATCATTTAGAAAAGATCTTGAAGGTACAGAACTGCACTGTCCTTATGGACTTTTAGAGAGATGTTAACTGAACCAGTATAAGTCCACTGGACTGATTTTTCTGATGGCTGATGGCAAATGTGTCACTGTCAGTGCTAAAATCAAGACCAAAGTCTTAAGAGTAGCTGCTGCTAAAATCTTCATTTATGGTTCCAACACCTTAACTGTGATTTATAATCTGTACTGAAGTGAGAATTCTTGAATATATATATATTCATGATATGTAGCTATGCCATTTTCCTTCAGGTTCCCCTCAGCAATTTCTAATGCTTCTGTTCCTGTATGAGACTTTTTCCTCCTCAGCTTTTTACAATGCTCTGAAAACCAAGTCTAGGGAAATTTTGCTACCATCATCGCCAATAGCAGCTATCATAATTTTCCCATTCTTTTTCTTCCTCCACTCTTCTCTGAAACTCAGAATGTTTACCTGGTTTCTGCCTTTCAGAGCTGGGTAGGCAGGTCAGATGTGTTCACTGCTAGGAGCCCCTCTAGCTCCAGTTCAAGCAGCCTACTGGCAGGCATGGTATAGTCTGTCCAGGAAATTCCATCTCCTTGACTGTTTTCTGGTGCACTGAGAACTTAATATAGATCTCTTTCTGATTAGAACTTTGTAATTGTTTAATGCTATTCCAAAATTACAATACTGCTAATTGCTCTAGGGAATACATCTAACAGAATTGACATTTACTGAATCATTCCCTGATCCTGCAGTTTTTTCAGATGCAATTCAGGGGCCTGGCTTCTTTCTCCACTACTGAACACTTGACACGGACTTAGCTTTATGCTCAGCATTTCTCTGCTAAATCCAGTGGGTTTTTTTTTCTTCCTGAAATATCCACTTTATTTGTTTAATCTCCAGTTTAAACTAATAGACTGAAATCATGCCCACCAGAGTGGACAAGGGAGAGCATTGCTTTTCAGTTCTCAGCTGAGCAGTGTTTACATGTTGGAGTTGTTAAAGGGAACCACCCTGCATGGTATTTGGTTTGACATTTGGAAAAATAATAATTTTCTTTTTTATCTTAATATGAATTATATGTGGGGGGTTTCTTGTCACATCCCCAAAACTAAATGTAAGTGATCTCATGCATATTTCCATTTTCAATATTTGGTGTTTGGAAACCTTAAAGAAGAAGTCCACTAGCAGAATTTCCAGAAGAACAGTTTATCACAGCTATAAAAAAAATTGTGAGTGAAATCCACTGACTCAACTTTACCCCCTTGCTGGGAAATGGGCACTCAACATCTTCACTGTGCTCTTCATTTTATAACCCTTGAGGGAATATATATGCCTTGTCTTGCCTTCTTATGTATAGGAAAATTTCTCAAAGCAGTCTATTATATTGTACTAATAAAAACCACATCCACCTACCTATACAATTACACGGTGCCCAGGTAGTCTTTTTTTCTGAGCAAGATATGGTTTTTTTCATCTCCAAAGAGTCATTTCAGTCACCGATTGTTTCTGCCCACGCCTGAACTTTGGAGTCTGGTTCTTTGGGTTACACATCCTTACATCCTCTTAATAACCTACATGCAGCATAACACAGTAACCTTCAGTTACCATTGCACACCATTGTGTTTAGCATTACAAATCCTTCCTCCTCACTTCCCACCACCACCCTCTCAGGCACCACCAGCCCACACCTCTCCAGGAGCTCTTCAGAGCACCTCCTGCACCACACCAAGAGCCACCCGGGAGGCTGCCTTCTTCACACTGGTGTTGCACTGGCACTTCAAAGTGCAGCTGAACTCCTTCTGAAGACACATCTCAGACCACTTGGGGGTATTATTCAGACCTCAGTGACGGTGCTTTTTACCTGGAGCCTTTTTGCTACATCTGGCCATCTTCTTTCCAAGCATCGGCACATTTCCTTTGTGAATTCAGATGAGGCGATTGCCACTTCATCTCAGCAAAGTAACAATTACTTCTGATAGATAGTTTCTAACAGGTTCTCTCCAGCTGTATCACACCCTCAGAAAAGCGAACTTTAACATCAGAAAATTTTTCAGAAAGACAAGTAACAGAATAATTTGAATGCTACCAAAACAAACAAACAAACAAACAAAAAAATCCAAAACAAACCACCAGACAGAAATATTACCTGGTTACTTTATCATATGTTTCATTTGGGTTTTATGAAGCACTAACAGATGTTTATTTGTTTTTTGAAAATTTCACAGGTACATGATTTTCCTAGTCGTTGATTGTGTATTCCTCATGGAGGAAGTCTTTGAGTCACTGGAAATGGCATTATTCAAAATACAAAGCCAGAAATTCACCCATCATGTGTCCCATCTTCTATAAAATTTATGCACAAGTATTGTAACAGTCTCTAAATATAAACTGAAAAGAATCCTGTTCTTCATTAAATTGTCAGTTTCCAGAATTATAGATCTTTAAATTGTGGGCTTTTAAAAAAAAAAATTCTTCCTCTTTATAAGTTTTATCTTTTTACAGTTTTATCAGACACAGCAAAAAGAAAATTAGCACCCATCCTTAAAACAAGGATTGGCAGCTCAATCTTATATTTGTACAGATTCCTAAGCAGTAACTCCATCGTTTTTAACTGAAGTGCAGCACTGTAAAAATCCAGTTTATAACCAAAGCTAAAATCCTTGCCCTCACAATGTGCTTCCATGGAACTCCTTAAATGGTAAAGAGAAAACAGACAACTTCTTAAAATATTAATTATTATCCCTTTCCCTCCACCACCAACACCCCCCCTTCTCCCCAGTCTAGCAGTGGATGGGTGCTGTAATTTATGAATATTTTTGATAGTTATTTCATTACTTCTGTCTGACTAATTTTAAGGTAGTCTGGCTCTGGAATTATTTTTATGGACTTATCTGCTGGTCAAAACAATAGTAATAAAACAGTTTCTTCTATTTATTTGGAGTAAAACATCTTTTGTCCTTGAAAATAGCTGAAACATCCAACAGGAAGAGAAGGACAATAACTAACATGTTGAATTGAGTGAAACTGAAACAATTGGTAAGTAATTTACACTAACTTATGGTTATATTGAACTTCTGTTTCTTTCATCTTTGGAAAAAAAGAATCAAAGCGATTTATATCTTTCCAAGGTACTTCTGGCCTGGGCATTTCATTATCATGCAATTATTCCTTTCATGCTAGCTGTCTCCTTTTCCTCCCCAGAACCCCAGTGAGGATTTATGTTTGTGAAGCTGTGAAGTATAAAATAACCATGTCAGTCCCTTACACATGGTGCACAAAGGGAGGGCTCACAAGCAGGGAGCAGGCTGTGCTTCACCTTCTTGTCCCTTTGCCCCTGAACTTAGGTGGTGGCTGTCACCCAGCTCTGGAGCACAGCTGTATTTAGCAGCGTGACAGGAACCCTAGGGTTCCTGCACCTAAAAGTTCTTCTGTGTTTGCTTTCATGAGGTATGAAGGCACATACACATGATGCCAGAATATTTCTAATTATGTATCCATTCTGTCTCGGAGTTGAGTGAAGTTTAATACTTGCTCTTGAATGTTTGATGACCTACTGGAAATGAGAAGATGCTTTTCATTCTTTGAGTGTGATATATGTATCATATAATTATTATTAATTGGTCACTTTTGCAGAGATGTCAGGAACTCCGTGGGCACGCAGGTATCTGCTGCCACATCCTTAAGGCTAGTTCCATTCACCTTAGATCTGAAATACAACAAGTTTGTGAGGGAAAACACTTCTGCCATCCTTAAGCACTTCTCCTAAGGTCAAATACAATATTTGAGGCTACTGAAGATTGAGTATTGCTTTGGCATTTAGAAGAATTGGGTATTGGTCAAGGTTTCCAAAAAGCTAGTGATACATTTCATAGGAGGGATTGTAGATCAGTTTTGATTTTCCATCGTAATTTCCAATCAGTAGCCTGACTAAAAGGCTCTCAGTTAACCAATAAGGTTATTTTGAATCTCAGGGAATAATAATGCACAGATTGCTCCTAGCTAAGTGACTCCTGTTTCTGCCCTGGTCAGTTTCAAACAGTATTTTTAGGGGAAATTTTCTTGCCATGGTGTACGTGCACAATTTTGTGTATGGTTTAGGAGAGGTGTTCTCTCCCATGTGGAAGTCCCAACAGACAAGCTGTGTCGACCTGTTCTGAACAAATACAGCCAACACCTTCAGCCCTAAACAGGGCAGTGGGGCAGAGGATAAATATAAGGCATTTGATGGCTTAAAGCATGGTACATAGATTTGTTAAGAGACAAAGTTCTGCAGAATATGTAGTTAGTATTACAGCTGGCAATCAACTACTGCCTGTTTGTGGGGTTGATGGTAAATGATGTCCCTCTGACTTACAATATATAATTTAAATTAATTCCTGGAAAACAACTTCTAATTCAGTAACAAGCAGGAAGAAACCATCATTTCATCAAGGAAATCATCTTCCTCTTTCAAACCAAATAATAAAATATTAAGGCAACATGATCTCCATATACTTTGAACCATCCAGACACAGTCACCTCTTGATAACTTATGGCAGTACTCATTTCTCATTTTCATTTATGTTTCCTTTTTATATCCTTCATACAACCAATATTCCATTTTATGTTTTACTATGTCTCTGAATGGTCACTTGCAGATGCTGTTTGAACCTAGTCATGCCCCAATAAAGGAGCATATGTGACAGATTTAGGAGAATTTTCCTATTCACTTCAATCCTTATTAGGAAGGAATTCAAACTAATTTAAGGAGTAACCGATGCTGGAAAACCTGAAATCAGAATACTTAGGACTACTTGCAGTTGGAAGATGAATTCTGCATTAAGTATCACAGTTTTTGAGCCAAAAGAATAAACAAATCAGTTTGTTTCAGACTTTCTGCAAAGTCTTCCTTCATATAGCTATGTGAGTGAAGACAGGCATTATCAAATTGATTTTACAAATGATCCTCAAACATTAAGTGTCTAAAACTTGTTCAAATTAGCTAGTTCTCATAATAACAAATTTAATGACATACCCACTGAACCATATTGTTTCTTTGACACACCAGTGAATCAGAGAGCTTAAGGTTCTCCTGCATTATACATTCATGTGTTTTCATATGAAATGTTTTGTTTGATAATTATACAAAGGACGATGAGTCTGTTGCAAAATGCATTTGGATGGAATAGTGTCATTGAAAATTCATATAATGTCAAGGGCATTTTAAGCAGCCATGAAGTTACATGTTTTTCTTTTAGCGGATACAGCACAGGTTGATATTTTTCCTATTTCGATACTTATGTGTCAAAGTAATTTTCTTTACTCATCAATGATAATTATTTTTAAAGGTGTATTTTGAGAAACTAACACGCATTTACTAAAGGCAGTTTCAAGCCTGAAAATGTCCATGAGTTACATTTCCAAGAATGGAAAAAAACCATCTTTTACAAAGTTAAAGACTTTGGAGCAATGAAGGGCACTTCTGTCTCTGTGTATTATTACTCTTCAGTATTTTTTCTGTGCATGTACCTAAAGGTTAAGTGTGGTAATAGAAGGAAAACTAAAAGAGCAAGAGGAGTAATGTAAAGGACAGAGAGAAAGAAGCAATTGAATATGTTTATTGATTTGCTATAATGTAAGAAACTCAAATATCAGAGTGTTAGTTCTTCTCAAGAGGATAATCTTCATGAAGAGTTCCCTCCTCCAAGTTAACTCACAGGAAAGCAGAGGAAGTTGTTTTCTGAATTACATATGCAGGTAAGAGGCCTTTGAAACAGTATTTTTATCATTAGTAAGGTTATATCATTGGAAGTTCAGAGGAAGGCAACAAAGATGTTCAGAGGGCTGGAGTTCCTCTCCCATAAAGACAGGCTAAGGGAGTTTGGGTTATTCAGCGTGAAGAAGAGAGGGCATGAGGGAGACCTTATAGCATCCTTCCAGTACCTGAAGGGACTTATAGGAAAGCTGAAGGAGGACTCTTTACAAGGGAGTGTAGTGACAGGACAAGGGGTAATTGGAAATGGAAAAGGGGAGATGAAGAAGAAATTCGTTAGTATGAAGGTGGTGAGATGCTGGAACAGGTTGAACTGGGATGCTGTGGATGTATCATCCCTGGAAGCATTCGAGGCCAGGTTGGATGGGGCTTTGAGCAACCTGGTCTGGTGGGAGATGTCCCCGCCCATGCAGAAGGGGTTGGAACTAGATGATCTTTAAGGTCCCTTCCAACTCAAATCATTCTGTGATTATGATTCTACAAATACAATTTAATCAACATTGGGCAAAATCAGGAAATAGATCAGATGTTGATAACATCTCCAGTGAAACAAGACAGTATGGAAATGCATACTTGATAAACTACAAACATTCCTTGTTGTTTAAAGAGACAGAGAGGTATTTTATCTCAATCTAAGTTTTTTTTCAGAAAATGAAAGTTTTGTAGAACATAGACTATCTGGAGATGGAGCTCCCTAGGAATCTTGTTTTGCTTTTCTTGATGGATGATTGATACTTGCAGAATTAACCAAGTTAATGTAATTTATAGAACTGTGCATGCCACAGGAAGCTCAAAAATTAATTAAGAAAACATAAAATATAAATTAGATAAATAGTGAATTTGTTAACTGATGTATTTTTGCTTGAAATCATTAAATAGTAATTTATGTCATGAAAACCTGCATGTTCCTTTTTGCAAAGACAAACTGACATCCTTTCCCTCCTCCACTTCTATCTTTTTTAAAAAGCAAGTTACTTATGAAAGTGTTCTGGTTGATGGAACTCTGCCAGCCTATTTTATTGTAACACATTTTTATTCACAAAGAAAGGAAAGGTTATTGCACATATAATATCTTTATTATACTTGACAAGCTGTAAAGCAGGTATCCTAGAAGAAAGAAGAAAGTGATATATCAGATTACCTTTCCATTATCCACAACAAGATCTGAGATGCTGCATGGCAAAACAGTACTGACTGGACACTGACAAACCATGGTGATTGGTTCTTGTTTGTGTTTACTTCCCAGGAGACAATGGTAAATACAGGATTCCACAGGAAAACTTGGAGACTCATGTAAATGGTGTCCTTATCAGTGGTAAAAGTTATTACAGCCTTGTTGGACTCACCCAACATGAACTGCAGACGAGTTCTATAAAAACAGACAAATCCTTATTACTCTAGCCAAAGCTGCTATCCATATGTAATATAGCTGCATACCATTTTGAAAATTAAAAAAAATAAAAAACAAAAATTTTGAGAACCCTTTCCCAAGATACATTAATTGAGGTGCTGGAGTGGGTCTAGAGGAGGACAACAAGGCTAGTGAAGGGACTAGGAGGAAAGTCTTCTAAGGAGAGGCTAAGGGAGCTAGGGGTGTTTAGCCTGGAGAAGAGGGGACTCAGGGAGGACTTTATCACTCTGCACAACTATGTGAAGGGAGGTTGTAGTCAGGTGGGGGTCGGGATCTTCTCCCAGCATGAGAGGGCACGGGCTGAAGCTGCACCAGGGGAGGTTTAGGTTGGATATCAGGAAGCATTTCCTCACAGAAAGGGTGATCAGGCATTGGAATGGGCTGCCAAGGGAAGTGGTGTCACAGTCCTTTGAGGTGTTTAAGGAAAGGTTGGATGCTGCACTTGGTCCCATGGTCTAGCTGATGTGGCAGTTTTAGGTAATAGACTGGACTTGATGATCTCAGAGGTCTTTTTCAGACTCAAAAATTCTGTGATTCTGTGAAATGGAAAAATGATTTAAATTTTAAAAGAATTTCTCATTAGTAATGTGCATATATGTATGCAAGAGAAAAAAGAAACCTCACAAAGACTTAATTTGATTAGGATTTCTGAATACTATAATAGTGTTTGCATTTTCTGTATTCTGTACACAAGAAATATTCTTTTATCTTCCTGGGAAATTTGTTTTCTTACAGAGCAGACTAGGCCTGAGGAAAATAGGAAAGAGTTTAATTTAGATACCCGAGGGTAAATGTAATCTCTGTGCATATTGATACTCCACTATGTGAACATAAAGAAACAGATACGAAGTAAACTCAGAAATTAAAATTTACCATTGTGTAAGTTCTTCAAGAGACTGGGGCCTGATATTCAAATCTGTTTTGTTTGTCTTCAGAAGGATCTTTAGTTGGTCTCAAAATTTTGCTGTTACATATGGATACAAATACAATGAATAATTGTATAATACAATATTGAAATCCTGGATCAGGAGGTATCAATAAAAACTATGAGGCAGAAAAGCTTTTTGATCTAAATTTGGGGAAAAAATATTTTTGAAGTAAAAAAATTACAGCAAAAATCAGTAAGCATTCTGTGTAGTTTTAGGATTGACAGACATACAGAAAAAAAAAGAGCAGAGACTAGACTTTGGTAATATTTCATCTGTGCAGCAGAACATTGTATTAGCTGATTTTTATGGCTCTGTTGGCAATAATGAGCAGGAACAGCACAGTGTCCAGATTAGCAGGCATCAGTGCTACCATAAATCATTTTAAAATAAGGCGATTCTTCAGAGAAACACTATACTTGTCAGTGGTCCACCTTTTAAATAACATTTTGTATTAATTTTAATGCCACAAGAAGAGCTCTTAGGAGCAAGTATTTCTGCATAAAGAATTGTATTTAAAATAATACATTCAGAATAGAATTTGGAGACAAACTCTATAGCCCTGTTATGTGAACAAGCCAGGATGTAATGATATCTTTTGTACTGGAAGGAAATAAAAAATGATTAGACAATTTTGTCATTTGTTTTGTTTGTCTTGGTAACATGGCATCCTGGCATATCAACAGGAAAAGAGGTTAATAAATGTGCAAGCTTTTAAATAAAAAATGATAACACATATGTATTGTGTAGACTGAAAGTGATGCAGAAAAGTTCAGGAAACATCTGCATCAATACCTTTATCATTATCTGAACTTTCTATTGTAAGATCCTAAAAAGCAGGACACCTACCTTAATGGTGGTTATTTGCACAGTTCTGTTGCTTTCAGTGTAAATGTTTGTTAAGAGACAATAAAAAGTGGTAACATGAAATTTCAAAAAGACAGGGTCCACAAACCCAGTTCAAATAACACATTAAGACATGATACGTGATGACAGGAGGCAGGCCCTAGAACCATAAAAATGCTAAAAGAAATGCCATACAGAGTTTTCTTCCTGCCCTTTTGGATTTGCTGAAAGGCCATTCAAAGAAACTTTGTGTGAAAGACCAAAAGAGAATTAGTTACTTAATGATTCCTTCTCCCCACAGAACAAAAAAGTCAAAATCTATAAACATATTTAAAATATCTCCCTTGTGAGAACTGGTTCATTTTGATAAGCTAGGATTATTACAAATGCTTCACCTCTAATTAGCTTCAAGAAATCAAAGAGAAAGAGAAATTTCTGCCTTTGAGTCATTCATTGGTCAACATTGATTTTCTGGAATTTCTATGTGTTATGAAATCTTCAAACACACTGGAAGACTGCACCTATAGCGGCTGAAGGATTGGACCTGTCAAACATATTAATCACATAGTTGTAGAATGGACCTTGGGCACTGCTGTTCTTGTCTCTTGGATATGTATTTGCATGTGAGAGGACAAACTTGGCCTCTGTATACTCAAGATTCTGCATAATGCAATTTATAGATGCACTTCATAAGATTTACATTTTCAAACCAAACACCAGTATTGAGAAAACATATGACCTTGAGTACCAGTAGCTTCATAATCTACTTGCTTGTTTCAACCATTTTTTTTTTTTTTTTTTTGACCTGATGAACTATATATAGTTATGTTCACATTTTCAAAGGTCTCTTACTCCTCTTTCTATTTATGGGCTAAGAGAAGGTTTAATGGACTGTAAGACCTTTACATCTGGGGAACCAAGCTGTGTGCCTGTAGAATGTCATCTCCTTTGACCAGCAGAGAAACAAAGGGAAGGCTAATTAGATGGAAATTGCAACTTTTCAGGTAGTGGGAACCCATTTTGAAACTTCTTATATGACTGGCCTTTTTTGGCTGATACTCACAGTAGGAACGTCTCTGTATCTGTACCCATGGATTGTGATTTGATCTCCACTTGCTTTGTTTTTTGCTATTTTAATCCACTGGGAATACATGAATGTACCCTAAAACAAGGGCCCAACAGATCTCAACTGATATTAGCCAAATGAATTCCAATGAATTAAACCTGTTGATCCTTCACCTTTGATTACGAGCTTAGCAGAATAAATTCCAAAAAGGATGACATTCACAAATCTAGAAGCAGAGATTTTATTCTAATGACTGTGAAAAGAAAGGTCTTTCAATAATGTCATTGTATGGTAAGATAATTTTATACCATCTTTGTGCTGATATTGATGACTACTTGCCCTTAGGAGAGAATTTGGTTGGACCTAGCAAGTCTTTCTTCTCTCCCTTCATTCTAGTTGGAGATGGAAGATGTAAATGTTTTTTTCCAGTTTCATATGGAGTGAAATGAACATTTCATAATAATAATATTGAGATTACTGATAATTCAAGAGATTGGGATGCCTCTCATCAGCTACACTTATAATTAACGTTCACATACAGGTAAGCATCCCTCATTTGTGTCAATATTTTAGAGAATGTGCAGGGTGACCACAGTGCTAATGTATCATAATTGTCCTCAGTCATCTGCTGACTTTGAAAATCTTTGTTACTGTGTTGCTTTGCCTAGATCTCTGATGCTTTCTGGCACATCTTGGTTCAGGTGTTCGAAGGGTTAGTGGCTGAAGTTTGTGTTCTGCCAAAGCTGCATGGGATGGTTGCCTGGTAACAATAGCTGTCGCATTAAAAGTATTCCATCAGGCATATGCCTCTTCCTACCTCTTTTTAAGGGACAGTGAAGAATTATAGAGAAGATATATTTTATTTAAGGAGACTAGAAGGCCTAGAAGAATTGCTACCTGAGAGATCAAGCTGAAAAGCAAATGCTGTGAAACCAATATATCATTAGAGACTGTCTTTAGTAAATCACTGCAGAATTAAAGTGACTTCCATTTTATTCTCTAGATTGCTACCATGGGAAAATAACCTGATTCCAGCTTGGCTGTAGGAAATCCCACCCCAGCAAGGCAGATGAATGGTCTGAAGAGCAATTAGGCATAAAGTTCTCTGCATTTTGGACTCGGGGGGAGGAAGGGAGGGAGAGGAGGGGGGGGAGAGGGGTAGGAGGAAGCAGGCAGGAGGGGGGTCTTCCAATGTCTTCCAATGTGTTTAAACATCAACCAGCTAGACCATATGCTTCTGTCTGTTACTGTAGTGCTCACTATGCACCAGTCTCCTCTCTTAGGGGAAGACACAGGACCACACAGTAGCCTGAGAGCTTGCTGACAGGTTCTGCACAACTCCCATTGCTACCATCACCCATGCAGCTCTCCATGGCAAAACAAAACTACTGCCTCTGACTGATAACATCCAAACCCACAAACTGACTGAGATAGTATCATTTGTCCAGGTAATACCTCTATTAAGTCCCTCTTTATTAAGGGAGGGTGGGAGTAGCTACACTCTTGAATAACTAATAAAAGCTAAAAAATAAATGGCACAAATGCCCAGTTAGACAAAGGGTGTATTTTGCCTGCCCATTGAATGGCACTCTGGGGTACTACCATGCCTGTCTGACTGTAGTCTGGAAAACAGTGAGCATCTGTAAAAGGTCTGAGGGTCCATGTTAAAGGAAGACCTTTACATCATCCTCAGTTCTACTCAGTCTGAGGATGGGCAGAGGTTAGCACAAAGGTTAAAGATTATTTGGGCTTGGATATAAATATTCTGTACTACAGAACCACAGAATAGCTGAGACGGAAAAGGACCTCTGGAAATTGTCTCTTTCAACCCCATCACTAAGAGCAGGGTCATGTAGAGCACATTGCCCAGCACTTTGTCCAGTCTTTATCTCAAAGGAATTATAGTCCAGGGCTTTAACTACTTCAAGGATCTCTTGAGTCCTTAGAAGCTCATTCTGACTGACAACATAAAGTCAGATACATCAAGGGCAAAAGGAAGAGATAGGGTCTTCCAGCCAAATTTCCTGTTTCTTATAGTCAGAGTTGATTGCCTGTTAATTGTGGCAAAAAGCCAAATAACCTCTGGTTGATTAGGGCAAATCTTTCAGGATGACATTTTAATCTTGACTTTAAAACTCTGAGTGACATAGAAGCAAGAACATCCCCTAGACAAATTATTCTAATGATTCATTACCCCTTTTATTTTAAAAAATATATATTTATGGATCATTATATTAATATTTTATATGCTCTTGGACAAGATATATCTAGTGGCAGTCATAGCATAGCAGTCTATGCAATTTTAATAATTATTGAATCACTATTTTGCTGTACTACTACTTAGATAGGTGATCCATCACAGTTTATTCTAAAAAGAACTGGAAGGAAAATAAGTAGTGCTGGGTAACTGCTGTGAAGTGGGGAAAAAACCAAACCAAAACAAAAAAGCCCCTGAACATCAAGCTCACACTGTGAAGTTTATCCTCAAATCTCCTATGGCCAGAGTTCACACTTTCTATATTTTGTTGTCATAAAGTCGAATCTTAACCCTGGGCATAAATGTATTTCAAATAAAGAGCTGCTAAACACTAGAGAGGCAGAAAGTTTTGTAGTGTTTTTATGCTCAACTCTAGCAAAATTGCTTTATTTTTTATTGCTAACAGTTTAATCCTGCCTTACTCATAATTCATAGTTGCACAACCTGAAGGGCAAAATGGGTGCATGTCTGAGGATAACTATATTCCATCCAGTAAAATGAGCCACGCAAGCAGAACCCAGTAGCCTATCCTATCACCTGTCACTTCCCTCTTTCCTGACGCCCTCCCCATGCCAAAATACTTCAATCACATCAAAAGAATTCTGAAAAAGAACTTGGAAAAACGCTAAAGCTACAACAGCAGACTTCTTTACATGGTCTCCTCTTTCTTCTGTATTAGCTAACAATAGTTCTGCCAGTCTCAACTGCAGATTTATGGGATCAGAATTATGCTTGCTTTTAGAGAGCTGGAGGCTTTATGCATCAACCATTTATTTCTTCTGGAAACAACATCAGGTGTAGAATATTGGTTAGCTGAAATCTTCAGTAATTTTTCATTTCTGGATAATGTTGAAATTATGATAATATCTCACATAGCTTTCTCAGTTGAATACAAGACCTACACCCTTATAGCTAAGAAATTATTCTGAAAGTCTTCACAGAGTTTCTCCCTAAATATTGACAAGCAAATAAAGATCTCACAGTAATCCAAAACTGGAAAACTCAGTAGCAGGTTGGGAGCATATCTGGCAGTGGCTATCCTGTCATCCTCTCTTCATGCCTGAATACTAAGCAGTAACAGCTGCCCTGTATATCTCTGGAGCACAGTGCTGAAGCCAGTTCTTGTAGGAGAAAATTCTCAGGCACCTATCACTGCTTCCTGCTGGAGAGGGTTTACTGGGCTGGATGGGATTCTCTAAACCACCAGGCTACCATCCACCTTCTCATGAAGGCCTCTCAAAAACAGTTTTCTGAATAACAAGGTTAGTAACATTCCAAAACTCACTGAAGTCTCTGAAATTTCACCTGTTGGCCTCAATGTTTATCATCTTTAAGAAAATTAATTAAGATTCCTCTGGGCCAGTCTCTAATGAGCACCATCTGAGGACTTGCACTGGTAGGCTTCTTGCAGCCATAATCTGCTTCTCTTTTCAGCAGCTGCATTACCCACATTTAATATCTCAGGTAGGCAAACACCTACCTTTGGGAAATCAACATCAAGTAAATGTTATTTACATTTTCAACTGCATCTCAGTAGGAGTAAATTTCTCTACACCTCCTTGCAAATCCTTTGAATATAATTAGAATATCAGCACTGGTTTTAAGAGCTTCTCTCTCTGATCTCTATACTGACCCTAGTAGCTTATCACTAACATTTCTCAGCCAGTCACTGTTCTCCTCACAGCTGTGCTCTCTGTGGTAAATGGTGAAGGGGGTTTAAACAAAAACCACTGGAGAGGAACACTGTAACTAGCCGGGAATAACTTGGCTGGGAGACCTGAGCACTTGGCACTGCCTGAGCTGCAAAAGCAGACATAAATGTTAAAATACTGAACACCAAAAGATTTATTTGTGACAGACTAGAGTGACACACTAGGTAAATGTCTGTGAAAGACAGCCTCCTAGGTGACTCACTTTCACATGTTGGTTCAAGCCAGAGACAGAGGTTACATGTACTGTTTACTCCCTCCCTGTTTTTCCCAACACATACAGACTAAATTTTTGCCTGGCCTCCAACCCATTTCCAAGTATCATTATATGGGTTCATCCCTATTGAAATTTTTTCTTCTTCATTGACTGTGGTTCTTATTAACTTGTTAGTATGATACCTGAGAGAAGAGGGAGAACTAATTATTCCATCAGGAGACACAGAGGAGAAGACAGAATTGGCCATTTCAAAGCAAAAGTATAACTATGGTTCTCCTTGCTACCAACCCTCTACTTTTCCCTCCAATCTTCCAGACAATTTCTAGGCATGTGCTTGAGACTAGGGAACTGTCACTCACAAGATGTGTCTCTGCTTTATATATAATTTTGCTATATTGCTAATTGGTAGCAGAAACGGATGGATATATGCAGAGGTGAATGCCCGTATTTAGATCTTCAACAAGAGAAGTAGAGGGTTTCCTTGGAGTAGTCGGGAGAAAAGAAGCAGCAAACTGATGAAAGAAGTAATTTACTAGTAATAAGGAGAAGGATACAGAAGCACTCAATCTCTACGTATGCACAAAACATAATACATAAAGAGATGCTCCAATTTCCTAATTCTCATAAGAAATTCAACAGGAAAATTCATCAATGTATTATTTGTTTGCTTTATACGAATAAAAAAATCCTGCATTTGTTTTATTTTTGCAGAATGTAAACAAGAGAAACCATGTAGTGACTCATCTGGAATCTGCAAAATGAACTGTGCAGAGAACAGTACTATGTGTTGTATTAAAATATGTGGGTTTTTTTCTACTTCAGAATATTTCAGCAAGTATCTCTGCATAAGATCTAAATCCCACTCCATAACATTGTTGTTCATGGAGAATTCAGTAGAGTTTTATTTCAGAATTTCCAAGCTCTAAGAGAACAACAATATCAGCAACTTTATATCAAATGTAGTCAGTTGTCAGCACCATAAATCTACATATTTGGTAACGCTGTATCAGTAATAATAAGGAGAAGCTTCTAAATGACTGATGCTGATTCAGATAGTTACTTCAATTTTTTTGATTTCTTGACAGATGAATATCTATCTTATATAACTTAAGATTTTTGATTTCTGAATCTATTTTTTTCTTCTTTAAAAAACAACAGAAATTAGTAAATTTTTTCCTGATTACATGTTTAATTTTACTAAGATTTATGGACAGGTAAATGTGTTTGTATAAAAAGTTTACTTAAATACATTTATGCATGAATAAAAATTAACATATATCTTTCATCTCCCTATAATCTGGAGGTATATTATCTATCACTCCCTTCTATTTGTCTCTCCAGTATTTTATCTTACAACATTTACAAAAGAATCTGACCTTGCTTCAGTGAGGGAGGTCTTGGTTTAGCAAAGCTAATACTAGTCTTGCCACTACTGACAATCAAAACCAGATGGGTCCATGCTGTTCACTGAGGCAGTGTCCTGGGACTACTACAGGTCAATGTTACAGAATCACACCAGCACAGGCAGTGTTTCAGTGTTTTGTAAGTGTAGCTGCATCATCTAGCTGATGGGGAGAAGTTTCTGGCTTCAAATCTTCTTGGTGTGTCTCATATGAAAACATGTTGCCCATAAAACCACACTTGTCTGTAAATACTTTCCTTTTCCATCACAAACAGTAGAAAAACGTGTAGGTAATAACTAAGACTGTGTTTTGCCTTGTTTCAATTTTAGTTACGTAAACAAGCAAAACCAATAAACTGCATTGTCAATAGGAGGAATTTTCCATCCAGCAAACCAGCACAGCAAAATACAGAAAAATTCTTCCAAAAGAGACCTTACCCTAGACAGACCTGGATGAAATACAGTGAAAACTGATTAGTGTTTTCATGGGTTGTTAACAGGATCATAAAAATGAGGTTCTCTTTTTCTCATTTGTGTTACTTCTTTTCAAGGCTAGGCTGACAGACAAATGAGTTCTTAACCTTACTCCCTGCTTTTTCTCTTCCTCCAATATCCTTCTTTTTAATAAATACTTGGGGATTATGTCATTTCCAGGTGAGCAGGCAAACTGAGCAATTCAAGAGGCTGCTTTGCTAGGTACAGTGCAGGCAGTTCAAAGAGACAGAACCTAACTCAGGCTCTCTATGATAGATGGATAAAAGAGTAGGTAGAAAAGAAATAAGCCTCAAGCCTTTTGTTTGTGTGTGTGTGTGTGTGTGTGTGTGTGTCCTGAGACAGCTCATAAACTGTAATGGTTTTCCTAAGTCTGTGCAGGAAACATACTACTAACCATAGACTCATTTAAGATCCACAGTCCCACTCTTCAACTTTAGCAATCCTTTACTTCTTAGTATCTTTCTTTCAAAAAAAAAATCTTTAATGATCAGAATAAAGACACAGCCACTGAGGTGGATTTCTCTTCTTCATTACAGACAAAGGTTTGTAAAATATATAAATGTGGAATTTTCATTTTCTTTTGCTTGAAGACTGATATGATGAGGTTGGGTTAGGGTCCTTTCCTCCAAAAGAGCCTCAGGCTAAACCCCAGGACTGAGATAAGTCAGAGCTGTGAGACAACAACAAAGAACAAATTCTGGAAAACAAGCTATTAAAGCCAGAAGATTATTCTGTTTTTCTGCTGGTCTTTATCTGCATTTATTAATGGTTCTTTTACAGATTAATTTCAAATATCATATTGTCCAGCAAGTTCAGATTCCTTTAATGCTTTGCAAGCTGTATAAGAAGTTAAAGCTACGACTCTTCCAGACTGACGTAAAAAGATTTCAGTGCAAAGTGAGGTAACTTTTCCAACATTTCTTTGCCCAGGTTTTTCTTGGCTTTTTTCCCCCACCTTAATCTGTTCATTTCAAGAACACTCATAATGATGTAAGACTTGTCTTCAGGGTAGTTTTGGGGTCTGCTTAACCCAATAGCCTGTCAAGGAGCAAGAAAATCACTAATCTATTCTTCTAGTTTATGTTACAATTTGGTTGAATTCTATAACACAAAAGCTTACATCCTGATTAAATCTTTCTTTCTTCCTGTAGCTTGCAAGTGTTTTTAATCCCCTTTTGACTTGTGATTCCTCTTTACAAAAATCAACACCAAAAGACTTTCCTGGCAGTTTTCTTTCCTGCTGTTCCCTTTTGTCATATTTATAGCTTTTTGGTTATGTATAAACCAGTCTAGACTTATTTGTCCTGGTCAGAAATGTATGTTCCACCTGAACACTAGTTATTTAAACAAGTTTTTCTTAGTAACATTACAAATTTTCTTTCATCTGTGTATAAATTAATCTGTTATCATAACACAAGAGTTCAAAACAGGCAGGAACTGCCTTATCTACCCCATAGGACAGCAACATGGATATATCACTAAAAAAATTGCTGCTCTTGATGTTCAGTCTATTAAGATTGCCACCCTCAGATACCATTCAGTGAAACTGAAGAATAGGAAGTTCTGAAGAATAAGAGGTGATGAATCCTGAGCATTACTTTAAATGTTTCAAAATCCAGATTGATATGTTTTAAAAGTAACTGAATTTGTATATAAAGAAAAGGGAAGGGAAAAGGGAAAGGGGGAAAAAAAGAAAGAGGAAAGGGGAAAAAGGAAAAGCGACAGGGGGCAAGGAAAGGAAAAGGGGAAAAGGGAAAGGGAAGAAAATACAGCAATATTCTACACTCCAGTTGGGAAAATCATGCAATATACATGTTTTAGTACATGCTTTAGAGTGTCAATTCCCCCATCCAACCTCTGGAAACAGCGAGTGGTATGCCAGAAGGTTGGTTAGGAATAGTGCACCAACAGGGACCCTGTTAGTTGCCCTTAGGCAAAGTCACCCTCTAGCAGTTTTTAAACTGACTTGGACGATAAGGAAAGGAAACATAGCATTAAATTATTTATTACTTTCCCTCCTCAATGACCAAAACCAGCATCCCACTGTAGTAGCTGAAACCCAGAGAACACAAAGACTGACAGTCTTCTGTTTAGAAGCTGTAAAGTTACAAAAGACATTTTCCTTCTCTGATAAAGGGAGATGAAACTAATGATAAGATAAGCATCTTTACCTAAAGAAAGATAGAGTAAGCTGGGGGCAGAAGTCGTCTGAAGAAAGGTTCTAAATTCATAAAATTGCTCTTTAGCTTTCTAAACAATAAATTGCCGTAGAGTAACTTTTAAGAAGCTCTGCATGAAGAAACTGGCATAATTATTCCTTCTTAAGCAAATAGCACGAGCACTCCAGCCTCTATTTAGTTATGGAGGCTTTAAGCAATGCACTTTTCCACACTCATTAAACAGAACCTGAAGATCATGCATGCACTGTCCAGAAGCAATCAGAATCATAACTGCACTGTACCTCTGAAAGTTAATCAACCAGATACCCAGCAGTTTAACAGAAATTTAGTAGAGATTGCATTTGTCTTTCATTTCAATGCAAGTGAGGTATAATTTCTTTTTAGGTAACTGCATTAATTTTAAGTGATTTTTAAATATTTTTTTCTAAAACAACAGATTCCATTCATAAAAATATCCAAACTGATGGATATAAATCCCCCAGTGTCACAAATTCTGCTTAACAACCAAAGTTTCATGTTGATTTAGAAAATTGGTTTTTATGTAAAATGCTAGAGCTGGCTAGATGAAATAAGTAGAAATCAGCATACAAGACTTGCTGTTACTAAATGAATTCTTATTACACTTCCTTTAAAATCTGTTTGTTTATTCTATTTTTATTTTTATATGTATATGAATAAAATAAAATTCATACCAATCTATTGGTTTTAATAGCAAATTGTAACAGTTCTGGTACATAACTTCTTCCTTAATACATCCATGTGTGTTCTAGACCTTTAAGTTTACCACTCCACAGGCCACCACACAGCATTTCTTTTTTGCTGGTTACCCAGCTCACATGAAAATTCAATGATTTTAACCTCATTTCCAAAACCCTGAATGAATTAATGGTAAATCACATCAGGGATTATCTCCAGTCCCTTCACTGTCATGTGGGTATGTCTGGTAGCATCTGTGTGCCATTTACAAGGGCTGGGCAAAGATTTCATCAAGTATGTAAGTAATGGGAGAACAACACAAGAAGACTCTTGCATAACACACAGATTTAACACACCTGGCTTAAACTAACATTTTCCCAAGTGGTGATAACAAGGACATCATTGCAAAAGAACAAGTAACTACTTTTCCTTTACCACTCTCATTCAGCTCTCTTGAGAAAATATAATGCTGAAATGAAATAATCCCCCCTAGAAATGTAAGATTCTACAAATAGGTGGATATCCCTCCACTTGAAAGGCCAAGGGTCTGAATAAATGAATCTCTAACACTAATTTCACTCTCCACTTTAGCCAGGAGTGTCACAGAAGTTTCTAGGAAAATAAAAATTCAATCATGGGTTACGAGGAAGTATATTTAAATTATTCGAAATCATTATGAACAACTGTCAGGCATAAAAGCGGATCTATATTGTTCTAGTTTTATTTTTTAAAAGGCTATTTATAATATTATTCTGCATAACAGCATTTAGTAATTAGTATGCAACTCTATCTCACCTCACGTTTTGATCCAAGAGACCATTTATTAGAGGAATATTTCCAGTATAATTTCAAATGGTTTTATATGAGAAAACAGACAGTTATTTTTTTTTTAATTATTTTTAATCAACCAAGTCTCAAAGTCATTGATAGCTTTCTTGAAGAACTACGGTTCTCTACCTAGAAGTGGAATGTACATCAATACAGCCTGTAAGATCTTCCTTCAGTAAAGCTTTCTAATGTGTGAACACTTTGAGTCACTCTAGCTTCATGTCCTTCTAAACTGATTCATATGCACTTTGCACTTTTTCAGAAAGTTCTTGTTTCAGCTCTTTCTTGGCAAAACTTTGCTCTTAAAGATGCCTAGCTAATATAAGAGTAGATCTTCTCTTTATCTAAATCAACAAAGCTCCAGTAGCTCAAGAGGCAGTATATTGATTTATGAGAGTAGATACATCCTCTAGTCTCTGAAATTGTCCTCTTTGTATGATCTAAAGACACATCAGAGTTAATGTGCAGTGGATGTGTCTGAAAGCTAAATTTGTCCCATTATACTGACATTCATCACCACTTATTATGCCCTATCAACCTTAGTATTGTTTACAGATTCCATTAAGTCCAGCAAAATTTGTAACTAATGATTGATTCCATTTGTTTTCTGGCACTTTATCTTTAGGGCTGCTGTCAAAGGTGTGTTGCTGGATTACACTTTTACTTATTTGTTTACTTTTTCCATTGTCAGTAGTTTAATGACCCCGCATCACCTTGATAAAACTGATGATGGTACAGTAGCAAAAATGTCTGTTTTGAGGGACCAGCTTCTGGTATTTTGTAGCCCTTCCTGCTTGTAATGCTCTGGCACTTGTACATGTGAACACTTAGGAAAAGGGTAGAACATATGAACATCAAATTATGGCAACTTTTGGACCTTTTTTTTGCAATTGAATCAACTTTTCATATTTTTAAAAGTACAGTTGTATTTAAACTAGTTTAGAAATAAAGGGTAGCTGGTTTCCCTACCCACACACACTATGCACTTGATAAGAGAACATTCCAGTTCCCCATAGATGTTAGGAAATTAATATATTCCTTTGGGTAACATGTGAAACAAGAAACAGTAATTTATATTCTGCTCTGTCTAAGATTCAGTTTTTCATAGAAGCTAAGTCAGCATTTCCAATGAAATCAATGTCATTCAATGTCCAAGGCCTACAACAAACTCTAAAAGTTACTTTAAATGTTTTAGCATACTGTTTAAGTGATCACCTAACTGATTTCACATATTCATTGTGAAATTACATTCTTGCTCTGAAAAAAAAATCTATAAAAGTACATGTTTTAAGGAATTTCAGTATTGGCTAATTTTATATTGAGGCTGAAAGTAAGACATAATTTCTATTGCAAACACAATGAGAAAGCACAGTCTTAATAAAGGTACTACAGAATTCAAACACTATTTGATAAAATCTGAACATATATATCTATAGTATCATTCATGATACATGACAGTTTGGCATGTTCACAACTGAAGAACAAGCTAGTGGAAAATGTGTGTAAATCTGAAAACACAAATGGTAACTTAAATGTATCTGCAGCCCACATACTGATCACAGGTGTTGTTTCTCTCTTTTTCAAAGAGCTGTCCCTGCATATCAGTCACAAAAAAAAGCTAGCTGAACATTCTGTTTCTTTTAAGAGGAGGAAATAAACATAGACAAGGGCACTGTGAGAATATGTAGGTTGATTCAACGTCCCAGCCCACTGAAGAAGCTATAGAAGGAACGGGCAGATTAGCCTGGTACAAACCTCTGAGGCACCCACATCCTCAGAAAGGAGCTGCAGGAAATGAGCATGAAAAGGACTTGCCTCAGCAACTGGAAAGTATTTTCCAAGTGTATTAGAAAGTTAAGTGCTCTAGAGATTCCCTTATTTTTTCTCCGTAGTAGAACATAGTATCACTCCCATTTTTCCCTCTCCATCTTTGTAGTGGCTTTTAGGTACACCATTAGGGCAGCCACTACAGAAAATAACAAATAACTGAAGAACTGGAGGTGGGCAGAAGCTGTGCTATAAAGGACCTTATTCTAATGCTTATAGCCTTGAGCTCTTCAAATCATGAAAATCTGTGTACATAAAATGCTGAATTCTTAGTCTGGTTTATGGAGGAAAATTCTCCAAGGGAGAAATGAGAGAAATCGTCATCAGTTCAAACTCATAATTTCCATTCCTCTGCATGAAAATTACCTGTCAAGGGAATAATAAGGCCCCTTCATCGTGCTTCTATCAGTTTAAAGTGTTGCCAGGAATATAAGGGGGTAGGCTGAACAAGTTGACCTTATTTGAACTTCAGTCTGCCCAAGTTCTAAAAAGCACTCAGATCTATAAAATGGCATTCAGTAGATAAAAGGGGAGAAGATTGAAGGAATTACATTTTCCTGTCTTTCCCTCTGAGGTTTCAATTATAGCTCAGATTGTACATTATTTGCCAAGTCTAATGAATCAAAACTTTGAATGCCCAAACTCTCACGACATTGTTAAAAAGGCTTGCTTTGTACTGGACTACATAAAGGCATGTAGCCAAACCCCAGATTTTATTTGGATTCTGCTGTTGATTTGATTTAAAATTTTCTTCCACTGGGGCTGGTGAAACAGCACATGAGAGAATCCCTAAATAATGTGTCAGAACTGAACACAGAACACAAAGCAAAGGTCCAGTTCAACAGTTTTCAGAGCCTTCAGAAGGGTATTACTGTTTCCCTATGCCAAGGAACTCTAACACCAAAATCCTGATGTTTTGGGCTTTGATCTTTTTATACAGAAATTCAATACAATGTTTCTGTGCTTGTCATGGAGAAATGAGGAGTGAAAAGCAAAACAAAAAAAGATGCTGACAGCTCTGACTTCATTTATACTTGTGTTTTCTGTTCAGCATGTTAGTTTAGGTGTATATGTTCTCTTCTATATTGATAACAGAAGGGAAAAACTAGTGATCTTCTAGGAGACGGAAGTTAAGCCTTCTAGACTTAAATGATCTTAATACAGCAGTGAGCATTGAAGTAAATTGCCTGAATCTTAGCTCATTCATGACCTTAAATATTCAGCAGAGAATCTACAGAGAAGAAAAAACATCTGTTTTCTCACTAATAATCAGTCATAGTGGAAAGACACACTGAGACTACCATTTGTCCTTAATAAGGATGTTTTTGTAAATTCTTTGTCACCTATATGATTCTCATTTCTATGGAGTTGCTTTATAGAACGATCCTTATTGTGATGAAGCCTACTTATAACTGTTAAGGTTCAAGGCAACTTAAAATTTGTGGATATGAGACAACAAAGTCCAACCACTGAGGGTCTGGTGGAAGCATAAAGTTTTATTTGACAATTAATACAAGCAAAGTGATACAAACCTGTGAAGGTATGGAAAATACATTGTGAGGCAAAAGAGAGAGAGAGAAAAAAGGAGAAGATACAAGGAAAAGAGAGAGAGAAAGGGAAGGGAAGGGAAGGGAAGGGAAGGGAAGGGAAGGGAAGGGAAGGGAAGGGAAGGGAAGGGAAGGGAAGGGAAGGGAAGGGAAGGGAAGGGAAGGGAAGGGAAGGGAAGGGAAGGGAAGGGAAGGGAAGGGAAGGGAAGGGAAGGGAAGGGAAGGGAAGGGAAGGGAAGGGAAGGGAAGGGAAGGGAAGGGAAGGGAAGGGAAGGGAAGGGAAGGGAAGGGAAGGGAAGGGAAGGGAAGGGAAGGGAAGGGAAGGGAAGGGAAGGGAAGGGAAGGGAAGGGAAGGGAAGGGAAGGGAAGGGAAGGGAAGGGAAGGGAAGGGAAGGGAAGGGAAGGGAAGGGAAGGGAAGGGAAGGGAAGGGAAGGGAAGGGAAGGGAAGGGAAGGGAAGGGAAGGGAAGGGAAGGGAAGGGAAGGGAAGGGAAGGGAAGGGAAGGGAAGGGAAGGGAAGGGAAGGGAAGGGAAGGGAAGGGAAGGGAAGGGAAGGGAAGGGAAGGGAAGGGAAGGGAAGGGAAGGGAAGGGAAGGGAAGGAAAGGAAAGGAAAGGAAAGGAAAGGAAAGGAAAGGAAAGGAAAGGAAAGGAAAGGAAAGGAAAGGAAAGGAAAGGAAAGGAAAGGAAAGGAAAGGAAAGGAAAGGAAAGGAAAGGAAAGGAAAGGAAAGGAAGAGGAGTTTTATATTTGCCTGTTATCAGCAGGAGGATGGAGGTGTCCCATCAAATTCAGAGACAGAACAGGAAAGGGACAAGAGAGAGAAAATCACCAATCCTGGGGCCAAGCACTGAGACAGCCAGTAGGGGTGGGTTGATGTTGATTATATTCCCCAAGCCCACCAATGCAGCCTCTCATATTTTAGGCGTGTTTCATTTATCTCTACCACACCCCAGGCCATATGCAGACCATATCTGTCTCCTTCCTCTCCAGCAATCCCTCCAGAGGTGCTAATAAGGATTTGGATGTGGGGGGTTTGCAGAGGTGTCTTGGTGCCTGCTCCCTGCTGAGCAGCCTAAGAGGGTCTGATGGAGGGGGTTGTGTGATGGTTTCTCTTCTCTCTCTTGTTCAAATGGTTCTGAAACCTAATCATGGAAGACACCAAAGGTCAAATTCTGATCTCTGTAAGACTGTCATAAGCTCAAATATTTAACTACATTGAGTAAAAGAACAACATCAAATTTATAAAAGCACAAAATAACAATCTGGCCAACTACATCAAAGGTAACCAAACATAAAATTCATTGCTACATCCTCATAAAAACACAGCAGACTACAAAGATCAGTGGACATTTTGAAGGAAAGATAAATGACTAGGTAACTGATCCAGAAACAAAACAAAATTAAACCAACCATTACCAACAAACATTAAAACAGTGCAGAACATAAAAAATATTATACACAGAAAACCTTTTCACTTCAAATAAACAACCTGTAAAATCAAAGCCCTGTGTGAACAAAAGGAGCAAAAAAGTAAAGAAATTCCAGTCCTGCCAAAACAGGGAAAGATTTGAACAGACCTAGGCAAGCAGGTAGGCTTTGAAGGTCAGGCAAAACATTAAGAAAATTAATTATTTTGGGAAGATTAATTTATAAACTTGAAAATTTAACTCTGTTTTAGTGCATACTTCTTAAAGTATACAGAAACTTGCTCCAGAGAGCCGCACAGAGTTAATTGATATTCCAGTTCAAAAACAGTAAAAAGAAGATTTTCTGATAATATTGACTGCTTCTCCTTCCTCCCCATTTCCTGCACCCTCAAAATTAATGAAATGCAGTAGTTTTGTTTGAAATTATTCACATAATGGGATTTTTTAAATCTTTTGTAGCCTATACTGCCACCCAAATGTTAACACACTGATGGATATCTGAACTTTGAGGCATGATCTACATAGCACTGTACGTGAAAAGCAACAACAGATCGATGTGAACTCTTCTGATCACTATGGTTATTATCAGATAAATTACTACTTAGCTGCCTGTGGTTTCCAGGAAAAAAAAAAAAAAAATCACACGAGAGCAAGTGGCCCACTAAAGATGCATTCCTCTCTTCAGCATGGAACTGAGGCAGGAAGTTTGATGTCCACACATATAAAACAAAGTTTACAAAATGCAGCATTTCGTGTACTGGTTAGATTGCTAACCAGCTTTCCAAGGTAAGGTTCCTGTCGTTCTCTGTCACTTAGCAAAAAATTTTTAAAAAAATCAGCAACAAAGTCACAGATCTATCAGTGACATTCTTTGGTTTCCTGTAGCTGGCAAATTGCAGATGGAGGCTCTCTAAGCCAATCAAACTCCGAAATTCTGCCTTCCTTTGCTAATGAGCTGTACTTTAGAAGTTAACATGGTTAATATGTCTTTCAAAGTGACTGAAAACTGTTGTCTGCTCTTGCTTGCAGACAGTAAAGAAGCTAAGGCCTCTCCCTTGGATATTGCAGATTGTCTCAATGAGAGCAATTTTTCTGCTGCCAAGATCACCTTGTTGGGGTGAATTTTTAAGTCGCCAACATTAGACATTAGACATTTTCTAGGAAATCTTCAGATTGTTAGTTACTGTGACTTCCCAGGCTCTTTGTATCATCACAATTGTCCAAAGAGAAGCCAAAAAACATGTCACTGACCACTTAATATTGCTCACTGTGGTTTTTGCATTTAAATATTGCTACTTCACTTTTTTCCTGGATCTTTAAGTCCTTTATTGAATTCTATAAAAATTTGTTATTTCTCAAATCTATTTATATTTTAATCTTTAATATTTTCTAACTTTGAAGAAATTAAATAGTATAATGGAAGTATCACTTCTTTACTAAAATTCAGTCTAACGTGTTATGCATATTTTGGATTGTTAACAAGGCATAATGTTATCCATAATTAATTCAGTTCTTTTGTTTAAGCCCTACACAAGCTTTCCAGTCTGGTCTTTCTTAACTCTGATATTATTGTACATTTTATTCTTTCCTATACAGCAAAATGCAGATTATACTACAGATCTTCCATTCCAGATTTAACAGGAACATTTTTTAAAGCTGTCACATTTTTAATCACTTTCTAGAAGATATAGCAACAGAGACAATGCTTTTTTTTTGTTTCAGTTGATTGTGACAGACATTATGAATTAACATTTATGCATAACCTTTTCAGCAGCAATATTACAGGAACTTAAAATCAAGTGATAACATATAACATTATCTAATGCCTGCACCTGGGTTTCCAGGCACAGCTGTCCTGACCATTCTTCACCTGTAGAAACCCCAAATTATTGTCCTTTCACACCATCATCCAGTTGTAGGGGAGGTGAAAGTGAGGTCTACATAAAAGGATCTTGGAGCTCTCTTGTGCACTTTAGCTGAGCATGGTGTGATTTCTCTGTGACACTGTGTAAATGGAAAATTTATGGACATGTTACGAGACTTACCTCTTTGTGTCACTTGTGCTACTTTAGCAAGACAGGTAGGGATGGGGAATGAGAGATGAGGTCAGTTCATCACACACTGTATCCTCCTCTTCTTCCTCTTCACAGTCTTCCCCTGCTCCATTGTAGGGTCCCTCCCACTGGAGATGGTTCTCCGTAAACTTCTCCAGCATAAGCCATTCCCATAGGCTTCAGTTCTTCACAAACTGCTCCAGTGAGGGTTCTTTCCACATGTATTTTCAATAGGATGCAGTCCTTCAGAAAGAGACTGTTCCATCATGGGTTCCCTACTGGGTCAGGGGTTCTAAATTTCTGGGAGATCTGTACTTTCTTTACATTTCTGAAGAAATGCATTACACTCCTGTATATGTCCATATTTCAGAAATTATTGATACATCTGGAAGTTTTCATACAAAGCTAGAAGCAAGCTTCAAAAGCAGAAGCTCTGAAAAATTACTTGTTCTGACTTCGGGAAAATTTACTTCCTCAGTAGCACTTCTTAGCTCAAAATGTACCTTCATATCTATAACATGGTTTTAACCATGCAGCTGCACACCATACTCTCCTTTTCTTTTCTGCAGCCTGATCAGGATGGCATCTGCCTGATATTGTGAATAAGTTTCCTTATGTGGAAACACATACTCCATTTTTCATTCTTTTAAGCATAGTATTTTGTTCCTGTATAAAAAAAGAATAATGATTTCTGGAATTCATGCAGAAAATCCTGTTATTTTTTTCCAAAAGAAAAATCTCATGCTGTAGTGCCTGTGTGCATAATAATCTTGTTGTTTCATCAAACCAGATGAAACCTCACAGCAGCCGTTTTGGCTACATTTCTCAGTAGTAAAAATTACAGGTGAGCTTTGGCAGGTCTTGCTGCAGTCACCTAAGCTATATGATCCATTCTCTTAAAGTTACTGCTTTCTTCCTTCTAGCTCTCCAGAAAAGATGACATGAGGGTAATCATGATTCATATTCTTCCAGTCATAGTTTAGCATCAGAACCAAAGATGAGTTTGCACCATACCAACAAACTGCAAAAAGTGCATATAATTCTATATATGTAGATATTTATGTATACATTATATAATGTATACACATTATATAATGTATACACAATACATTATAACATGTAAGACCATGAGCACACAAAACTGGTGTAACCTTGCTGGGTCAGATTGCTTTTGTGCTATGATTTAAAGTTTTATCTAGGAAATATATAAAGACATGTACATATTTATTTTATTTATTATGAGCCTAAGATATATACTTCTGGAGAAAAATATATATTCAGGAAGGAGAGAGGAGAGGTCCTTTGGTGGCTATTAACACAGTATATTGGATGCAAATTTTAGAGCAGGAGAATGACTAGAACCTGGCAGATGGCGAATGATCATTCTGTTCATCATGTTTCTTGAATTCTTTCCAAAACATCAAATAATAGCTATTGTCAGAAAGTAAATACAGAGGTAGATGGACACTGATATTAAGCATCTTGACAGCACGGAGACTGAATTCTTTTGTTATCCTTATCATTTCTGTGCTGGCATTATTAAACTAAGACGAGTATGCAGAAAAATGAGAACACTCCCCCCTCCCCTTTTTTTTCTTTTTCCTGCTGAAATGTCTGCAGTGATTTGAGGCAGTGAAGGCATGTAAAATGTTACAGCATAGTCAAGTATAATTAAAAAATAGGAAAGATTACAAATGCCTAATATCCTCTCTGGATATGTAAAAGCTAGCTCAAGCTCATTCTCTCATCACCAGAGAATGGAAAAATTAAAAATCATTACAGGATTGATGTTATATTAACTCTGTTCCAGAAACTAGGAAACAGGAAAACTAGTTTCCCAGGTAACTGTCAGGCAGAATTGAGACTAAAAAGTATTTATTGGGATATATCTGATTTAAATTCTAATGTTTATGACCTATGAAAATGTCCTAAAAACTTTTCTTCCAGAAAGTATTATTTCAAGGAAAGCTCTAAATAGTATTATAAAAGACAAGATTAAAAATAATGTGTATGAGCAATGGACACATTCATTCATTACGCAAGAACTTAATGTATATATTTTCTTGAGGTCCATGACAGCAAAAACCAGGTGCTACAAAAATTCTGTCTGAACACTGAGAAATAAAAGGTGTCAAAATTAACAAATGACTGATTTGATATAGCCTGGTTATTGTTTTTCTATGTGTTTACCATTGATAAACCAAGCCATTCAATCTCTAAATTCTTGAATAAGGATTGGGTTTAAAAAACACTTTTTTTTTAAAGCCATACAAAGATAACAGTTCTGCAAACAACTTTTGTGCTATTGTGCTACTGCATCTACACAAAGATCAAGCAACAAAGCACCATGTAGAAAAATTTACTGAATAAAGTTTTTGCTCTTTTTCCAATGCATTTTGTTTAGGAATTGTGATTCAGCTAGTATTTATCCATACAATGAGTGTCTGCATCTTCTAGAATTCCTTGTGAAACCTAAAACACTCAAGTTTTTGTAGCATCCATCAGACTTTCTTGCATTTGGAAACTTCTTTTCCCACTATTTATCTAAGCATGTATGGCATCTTCATAGAAAAATCCACATAAGACAGTTTACAGCTGTGTTTAGATGAGGGCAAAAACATATAAAGTGAAATAGGAGCAGACATATTTTATCCTGACCTTTATCCTGTCCCAAACCAGGACACATCTTTAAAAAATGTATCTTCAACCTGAATGTAAAATGTGTTGTGTTAGAAAAAAAAATAGAAAGCAGTCTTATTTTGGTATTCTGTTTTGTGGCTACAGTTCATGCTGTTATGCAAAAGGACAATGATTCCTCCAGCCATCATTAACATTTTATTTTTCAAGTAATTAATCACCTTTCCTGTGGTTATTAATATTTTAGCATTAGAAATGTTTATTAAATCAATAAAAACTTATGTTTTCTGTTGATGAAAAAGCATGCAGATCAAATTAGTCCTGGGCAAAGAGTGTAAAACCATTTCTAAGAAGATTAATTTGATATCACAGTGCTTATAATCATGAACCTTTTTGTGTTTGACTATTACAGACAGCTTGTTTTTTGGCAGAAATATATAAAACAATGAACTTTAAGTGACCACTGGAGAATATTTGTGGAAAACAAGCTGTGAATTTGTAAATATAAATATTCCATTCCCATCGTCGGCTAATCAGGATATGGAGTTTGCCATCAGATCTCATGATAAAATGCATACTTTATGAACCAAGAAATACTAGTGAGAGTTTGAGAGACCTCAGAAATGTAAAGATTTTGAGTTGCTTCAGCTCTGCCTCTATTAGCAAATAGTAGAGCACAATAAGAGAGACTCATAGGATGAAACCATTGGTGATGAGAACCTAATACCCACATCACATTTTTCAGCAGGTTTAAGCTGGCCCCCTGATGAATGAATGAATGACTAATGAGTACTAATTAGTGGGCTGGAGTGTGCTGAACACAATCCTGCATTTCTTCTTCCAGGTTTGCTGCTTTGGAAAAGAAGCCAATTCACAGCTCTGAGACCACCTCAAGATGTGAACAAAAGCACAATGGGGACAATTAGAATTGCACACCTGATCCAAGCAGAACCAAGGCATCTTATTTAGGCTTTGGTTGTCAGAATTTATAAGGTGAGGTACTTCTGTGCAAAAGAGATCAAAAAATACTCAGTGTTTCTATTTAATATGTGAAAATTTTAATCAGTTTTAAGTACCACTATGGCAGTCTAAAATACTAGCACATGTACATGATATATATATGTATACATATTTCAAAGAGCATAACCATGTAAACATTTCTTCTCAGGTCACTCTCCTTCAAACATAACATGTACATTTATAAAACATGTTTAAATGACTTTGTGATACATGTTTAAATGACATTGTGATAAAGATTTCTTTTTTCCCAAAATAAAACTAGAGCACAAACTAACTTCCTCTTCTAAGAAATTATGTGTTACTTTAATTTCACAGAATGTACTCCTCAGACATGGAGGAGAGATAATTTAGCAAACTTTCTTCTAGGAAGATCTTTGAAGTCAATATCTAAATGACCAGGGTTATACCTTTCAAAAAATAAAAGCCTTGAACTATGTCACACAGTGATATAGCACTGGTTAAAACTTTAGAGTTAGCAATATGGTAGACTAGTTTTCTAGCCTTTCACCTCTACAGAACTAGTTTCAGATTCTGGTGCCAGTTTAGCTCAGTAATAAGATGAGTTAGCAGTTTTCCTACTAATATATAGTGGTTACTCTCAAAGAACCGGTGCCTGCTTCTGGATGATAACCAATGCTAGTTTAATGTAAATTTACTACTAGCATAGCAAAGGGAGTGCCATATTAGTGAGGTGCAATGCATGGCAAAATAAATTCTTAGCATCTGTGTCTAAAATCAGTACTTCTAGTCCCTGATTCTTGAAAAGAGGGTGCTAACGATTTACTTTAGGATGTTCATTTTTTAAGAAGTCATGCCCAATAAGGAATTAGAATGCAGATGGAATTTCCTTCTCCTGCAGTAGTAGTTTTAGCATTCCACAAGTCCAGAAAATACATAAAAAGGTACAAAATTATCATCTGAAGAAATAATTAAAAACACATGACTGACATTTCCTTCCATGTAGATATAGACAGACACACACATCTTTTTTTCTAGATTTAATCTGGACATATTAGGTTATAGACGTTGAGCTCCATGTAAATATGAAAGCCTTTCCTGAACAAAACCATACTAAATCATATGTTTGTGGAACATTTGTGTCTGTACCAACATTGTGGCCTCAGGTTAGCAAATATTAATTCACAAAACATTCTTTTTTACCAAATACAGATTCTAAGTTCAGATATTAAAAACAAACAAAAAAACACCCAAACAACCAGACAAACAACAACAAAAAAACAATAACAACAAAAAAAAAAATAAAGAACCACAAGTTCTCTCTTCTATTTATAGAACAAAATGGATCTCTTATATAACAATTGTATGAAGAACATCAAAAGTTTTCATTCTTTAAATTTGTTACATTTCACATTGCCTTGAAAATGTCTTCTAAGTGAAAAAGGTTGAGTCTCTTCTTGAATGTTATTTAAAATATTAGCATTTTTATAAAAGTTAATTTGAAACTGCAGTATTTCTTTATGAAATGTAATATAATCAAATTGCATATCCAGATCCACACTGCATATCTCTTTTTTCTAATGGTGTGACAGCTGCATTCATTAGAGTTATACTGTTACAAAAGCTAGAAGAAAACAGTGAGAAAACAGGACCCTATTGTCTTTATTAATAGATCAGTTTTTGCTGGAAACAAAGCTCAAATGTTTTCTACTTTGCATATTTTAAATTATCTTTACCAAAAAAGGAGAAAATGTCTATTGCCAAGACCTATACACACTATTCATTATGTCTGAAAAGAGAGGACAGGCTTAGTTCATTAAAAAGTTGTTAAATTTTTTATTAGACCCTGACTAGTTAATCCATAAAAATGAGCAAACCACTTTTTTTCAAAGTTTAATAGCTTGCTTACATCATGCTGTGAACTACGTAAGAATGTGCACAACAGAGAACTCAAGTTTTGAACATTTTATCTTTGCATAGAGTTGCTTATCATATGAAACAAACATAGTTATATTGTTTAAGACAAGGAAGGGTTTTAAATTAATATCTTGTGTTATGTTTAAGGTCTTTTATATATTATTTGATCTATGATTTGTTCTGAGTGCCCTCTACTGAAAAGGAAGATGAAGTGATTAATTATTTAGTACCCAAAGATATAATCCCTAGAAAACACACTAGAGAGTTGTACATTATTAACATATACATGTTTTGATATATGAAAGTCTGTAGAGGATATTTACTATTTCAAAGATAAGTGCATGATGGGTAGGTGTACATATATATATCTCTACACACACATTATATATAAATGATGTATTTATCCCTTCTGCTTCTGATTTCCTGAAAATATTTTTTAATGACCTAGGATTGTATAATAGCAGAAATCCAGTGCATTTGTTGAGTAACAGACCTCTTGAGAGCCCCTAGAAATCAATTAGAATATTTTCATTATTTCAAGTGGCTTTGGATTGATCCTAAGTAGGTGTTGTATATTAATCAGTTACACCAATAACTTCAGGACTGTTCTGCTACAATAATAAACTAAGGAAAGCAAAAGCGGGAGGTAGATGAAATTTGAACACTGAGAAACCTGTTGTAGATGCAGATATGTAGTTTGTATATATGAATAAATATTTTTAAATCCATATATCTCTCTCTAAAACAATTAAAATGAGATGTCCATCTTGAATGCGAATTGAATTCTTACTGTCCCAGAAGTTTCTTACAAATCATCATTGTTCTAGTCAATTGTGATTAAACAAAATTCATACTTTAAAGTGCAGTATTCTTGTTTTTAAACTGTTGAATGCATCATTGTGCATAGTATTTAAAAGAGACTTTTAAAAAAAAATATATGTAGGCATACACACTGCTTTATTCGGGTAGTACAGACATGGATTCCCAGCCTGCATTTCAAAGGAACCAGGTCGTCTCTGATATGGTATAACATTACTGTCAGCCAAAGGACAAAAAGATCTTTTGCTCGAGATGACTGATAAAAACAGCAATTTAGGATGCTTCTTCAGCATACTATTTATATAAGTGTGGCTGAGAATGAAAGCTTGCTACTGCCAATAAAAAGGAATGAGCTAGAGATCCCTTGCCAGCTGAATGTAACTCCAAACTCTCACCATCATGCTGCAATATGTGATATGTACTATGCTGTAATAAATATGGCATCATTAACTCTTGAATCAAAACTAAGAGCCTCTGATCTTAATCAGCCAACTTCACTAATTCTCTCTCTACTCAATACACTGTTCACTGATACATTGGTGTTGATCTCAACCTCCTGTTCTAGCCTGCCTTTATACTTTATTTTCTGCCTTTTAATTACCTTTTAAGTAATATTTGCTGTTAATTTTGATGTTTTGGTTTTGCTACTAGCCAGAGAAGGCATAATTTATACATTCATTTATCTCTTATTTTCTCAGTTTAACTACATTTTCTTTGATTGTACCTTTTCAAATGTTTCTCCTTAATTCTCTGAAGAACCTCTTCCAGTTAGTAATTCTCACCACTCCAGTAGCTGAACGATTGCAACTCATATTCATGCCAGTCTTTCTTCTATTTTACACTTTATTCTCATCAGATTTGTTCAACAAATAGTGTGTAACCCTTGTATAATGCAACTTTTTTTAAATGTTTCTGGTAGATTCACAGACGTCAGTCTCCATTATGTCTGCATGCCAATTTTCCCAGGAAAAAGACTTTTATTTCATGAGTTCTACCCTCTCTTCCATTAAAAATACATTTACTAGGTCCAAGTCCTACTGCTGTCTCTAATGAGCTCAAAACACCTTAATATATAGAAATTATATAATTTTAATTTATTTATGATGTGGAAAAATTGCTATAAAGGTAATTACTACTTAGCTTTGTTCCTCATATGCAACGTGTATAACATATACACAATTGTGTTTGCAAGTGTGCTGACACATGTATTTTATTATTTTATTAAGGTTGTTCCAGTCCAGCCTATTCCAGTTTGTTCTTTGAACAGAATTGCCAGTTCTTAGAAGGCACATCTATACTCATCATAAGTAGTTCTACATAACCATGCAGCAATACCAGCTCGATCTGCCAATACGTTTGTGGGTCAGTTCTTCAGTCCAAACTCCCTCATCATTCAGGCAGCTTAGCAGCCTAAGGAATCTTTGGTTCTTCCTAAATTCTCTAACACATTGTCAAGCAACACCTATAACATTTGGGTGCAACACGTAGAACATGTGGGATCAGGGAAATGAACAGGCTCCCAAAAAATGTAGTTGTCTTACTGAGAAATGGCTGTAGTTGCAAAGCCAATATATAAATATCAGTCTCTACACATTTTGGAGCTGCCAGCTGCAACATGTGCTGCCCACATGGGTGCATGCATATGCAAGAAATCTATTATTTTTTGACTGTGACTTTCATGACACCTTCATGAATCAGTTGCTCATTGCATGGACAGATAGACATTGCCAGGGAGCTTTATCTGTTTCAGTCCCATAGGACAGATTTATCAGAGCATGCTTTTTCTTAGATCATGCAAGCAGCTTAAAAAGCAGAGTGTTACCTGCTGAGGATGGCCAGTATGCAAAAGCAATCTCAGTAATTACTAATCTAGTTGCTATAACAATTTTATGGCCCACAATGGAGACTTTGCTTACTGTCTTGGGGCATGGTTACTCCAGAGAAATGGAAACCAGGCAGAGAAAATATAAATTGTTTTAGTCCTCCCTCCCAAATTAGTCCCATTTCCACACAATTTTCAGCTCTACCATCAAGCAGCTATTCTATGGCAGTCTGCCAAAGCACACAGTGTGTGCAAAAGGTCAGTGGAAGAGTTCTGGCCTCACAGAAGATGAGTAGCTGAAGGAGAAAGTTATGCAAGACTATCTTGGCCTGTGGCCTTCATCATGGATGATATTAATCAGGGGACTAATCCAAGTACCTCCATGAGATCAGACTACCTAAGGAACTGGGAGATTACTGAAAGGGGAATCACTTTCCCCAGAACTTCTTGGTTCTAAAGCTGCACAGTATACTGTAACATCTTGATGCTTTCTAAGTCTATTATCTTAGAAGACTGAAACTCCAAATCGCAGCATTGGACTCATTGTATTGCACTGGGATTCATGTGCCTGTCTGAGCTGGTCATCTCTTCACAGTCAGTGGAGAAGTATACATATGTTAAGGGACTAATTTATTTCATCTTAAATTAAACAAGTAAGAGAACTCACATAAACTGTGGTACAGTGCCCACTTCTGTCCATAAGCTATAAATGGATGACAGATGAGATACATGCATCCAAGCTCTTAAGTAAGCAAGTGTAAGTGTAGGCGAGATTATTCTTATCCATAAATTCTTCTAAAATTTTATTTTTTAGCCCTAGGCCCTAAACACTCATGAGATGTGGTTTCTAGCTGATCTTGAACTCATGGACTGGCACAATAGAGTCACAATTTGTTACTGTATTTTTTAAAAAGCTTTTAGCAATAAATAAATAAAAAGTTAAAACTCATCTAAACTTGAATACAGTAACATTCTCACAGATAGACTTATAGGTGGAATCTTTGTAGACTCCTTTTATTAAATCAAATTAAGACTAGATATGGAGAAGAGTTTGGACATATTTTAAAAAATATGGGAGGACACTTTTTACTGGTAGGGGAAATCAGTGTCTACAGTGCCACGCTCAGAATTCATGTAAAAGCATTTGAGTTTATGAAAAAGCTTGCTTTCCATTTTTATTCCTTTTGCTTTAAAACCTGCATTTTTAAAGTTCAGCTTCTCAGAGATTTGTCCCTAAAAGCATAATTCACTGTTAAGAAAGGAAAACTAAACAATGTTCACAGTTATTTGGCAGTGTTTTTACCTTAAAACTGTAGCTTGATTTCTGATTTTACACTGAATATGAAGATACTGTAGTGTCTTTATATTAGAGTACTCCAGAGGGGTTTTTTCAGTCAGTTAATATCTGGCTGATTCAAATAACCATTTGAGATAAAAATATATTTTATCATTATGTTTATTGTCTTCAACTGTGTGCATTGTAGACCACTTGGGAAAAGCTTATATTTTTAAGAGAAAAATTATTTGTGACAACTAATTCTGAAAAAATGTAGGAGTGTTATTTACAGGTATAGATTTTCTCAAGGGACATTACAGGTATTCTGTGAACGAAATACATATTATGACACCTTCCTGTAATGACACAGAGACAAGATTTTAACAGAAGATGCCTGTGAAAGTTAGTGAACCACATGTTTTAGAGACTCAGATGTACTAGCAGACTGTTTGGCTCTGCCCACGCTCCTTTAACTTTGTGCCTCACCAGATTTTATTTTTATATATTGTTCATATATCTATACACAATGATTGAATGAAAAGTTAGAAATCCTGATATGAAATCTTAATAAGAATATTCATGATTCATCCACATTTGAAACATGGGGCTTTACATGTCTGAGTTGTTACTATGGTTATGCTGTCCTATGTCCTGGTCTGTTCCTATATCTTTGTGTACCTCATAGGATTCCTATTGGTGTGGTGGACCAATGTGACAGCAAACTCCCAACAAGACAAAAAAACACTTTTTTTACATAATTAAATAAAAACATATAGTGCACTTAAAAGAAAATAGCCCTATTATAGATTTCACAATTATGAATAGTTGTGACCTCTAGGCAGGTTCTGCTGCTGTCAGTTTCCTTAGTACTCACAGATTAGGTCAAGAAAGTTACAAACATTGTACTATGATATTTATGATATGATATGGTATTTAATTCCAGATGGGTAAGCAGAGTTTGGGGTGGGATAGAGGAAATCATCTTTCCTGGAATTAATGCCATTTGCAAAACTATAACTATTGTATGAGGAGTCCACAGGGAAGTCTGACTTCCCTCTGGCCAAGAGAAAGGGAAAAGGCAAACCTTCAGAGAGGTGCAGTGCACTTCTTCCAGTGAACCAGACTTCTGTTTTGTCAGTCAGTTCTGGAAATAAAAATATGTCATGGCTCTGTGTGCTCCCTTCCTGACTCATCTGGGAAACCATAAGCACTGCTAGCCCCCAGCCCTACCAAATTCTTCAGTCAGTAGTGTCCCTGTTTACTGTTTCTGGCTTATTCCTCTGACTGTAAAATAAAGGCAGACCAGTGATTAAGGGCTAAGAAGAAATCCCTGAAATGACTGATTACACAAAACTGAGGTTTTGTCAATTAGGATTATTAGAGATTAGTTTCTTTCTCTGACTGAAAATTAAAAAAAAAAAAAAAAATTAAACTAGAAATTGTTCAAAAACATAATTTTAAGCCTGGCAGAAGTTATTTATCATGACCAAGGTGGGAAACAAGCTCTCTCAGAATCTGCACATTATGTATCACTTTGTGACTGGGCATACCACTATGGTCCCATGATCTAACCAAAGTATTATGCATCACTTTTTAAAGTACAAAAGAACAGCAGGGAGAATCTGACTAATTTTCAGTTATCTAAGGGGACTGCATCGGATGAAGATAACCAAGGAGTACTGCATTCCTGCTGCCACCATCAGACCTTCAAAGAACATATCTCACTTTGCAAATAGCAAACTTGTCTCGTAAGACATGTCAGACACCCTGTGAGGAGAAGCTCTCCTTTCTCCCTAACAGAATAAGGGCAGGTGGCAAGGAGAGGGCAAAGATATCAGGGTGGGACTGATTCACAGATGTTTATTGGCATATGTTCCCTGTACATTTTCCAGCATCTGCTGTGAACAAGGAAAGTGAATCATGAGCCTCTGGTTAAGAGCTGAGAAATAAGCTGTTCTGACACAAATGAACAGAATTTCTGTTGTGAGTAAATGGCATTGTACCCACTTAAGTGAAAGATGAATTTGGCCAGTAACATATACCAAGCTACGAACTAGTGATGACAGAGATAATTAAGAAATAATGACAGTGGAATAGAACAATGTCACAGCATAAAGGTCTCCTGCCTCTCAACAAATGCTGAAATGAGGCTCATTTATCATGAACGGATGCTGAGGCGAAGCTTGTGTCTTTTAAAGCTTTACTCTTTTGACAATGCTGAGTAATAATTATTTGTTTCTATTATGTGCAACTAAATGATTATTATACATGCGATAATTTTGGTCCAGTGGCTATTGGTAGCATAGATGAACAGGTGTTCATAAATGGTTGATCCATTTTACTCTAATTAGTGCAGAAAGGAGATGTCTTAATGTATAAGAGCAAAAGAGCGTAGTTCTTCAAAACAAGTGGTTTTGCTGTATTAGTACTACCACAAGTTATTTCAGTGAGTTCTGTATTGCTCCATTAGGACCTAATCGTATGTATTTACCAAAGAGTTGCTGTGAGAGGGGGATACAACATCATAGGCCACAAAATCCTTAATTTATTAGTCTTTTAAATTAAATATTTTGGAAGCAAAATTTGGAGCTGTTACAGGAGACAATCTACCGTGGAGTAGAGAAGAAGGCTCTGAGTAGACCTTATTGTAACCTTCTAGTATCTGAAGGGGGCCTACAAGAATGGATGGACATTTTAGGATGTTGGGTAGTGATAGGTTTAGAGGGAATGGATTCAAACTATAGGAGTGTAGATTTAGATTAGATGTTTGGAAGAACTTCTTCACCATGAGGGTGGAGAGACACTGGAACAGGTTGCCCAGAGAGGTGGTGGAAGCCCCATCCCCGGAAGTTTTCAAGGCCAGGCCTTTACTGAACGTGGTAAAAAAAAAAAAAAAGTGCCAGAGGAGGACACTGTCTCCAGACTGATCTTCTCACCTCTTTCAACATGTAATTACCCATAGCACAAGAGGAATCACTGCTGCTTTGCTTCACTGTCTGTCACCATCCTGGATCCATCTCCTCACAGACCACCTTGTCTTCAGCCACTGCCTCACTCCATTTAGGGCTGAGGGCTAGAAAGATGAGGGTTTTCTAATCACCCTTTACTTCCATCTACTAATAATTATGAATTTTTACATATCAAATGTCCAGGTCCTGAGGGCACTGCCAGCTCAGACCATGTCTTCCTATGCCCAAGCGCTCCCCTGACCCCAGACACAGCCCAAGACCCCATGGAAGCCCTGGAGACCACCAGCCCCTGCCCCAGGAAGAATGCAGCAGAGTCAATCTCCAGTGTCCCACAGCCCTGACCTGCTGGGCAAAGTGCCCCACCAAGCCAGGTCTACATCCTGGCCCAGCCTCAGCCCATTCCCATTCCCAGGAAGGTGCTAGAACACTGAGGCTAGGGCTGCCCCAGTGTCTTGCTCCCGGTTGGGACTATGGTTGCTGGGCCCCTTCCACGTGGGGAGTCCCCATTGCTCCCAGCTCCATGGTCCTCAGAGAGCTTCCAGCCCTTCCCACGTACTTGTTCATTGTGTGGTCATTAATCAAGTAATGTTCACAGCTCCTTTGAACATAACTGGGTAGGTAGGTCTTAAAATATTTACAAAGGGCAAATGGTGTGCCAGGCCACAGAATAATTTCCCTAAACAGCCTGGATGTTCCTGGCTCCAGTTCTCAGGATCTGCTGGCTTCCAACTGGTGGCTTTGTTATTCTTTCTGCTCAGAGTAGCAAAAAAGACCACACCACATGCTTATCACTTTGCAGTGAAAAAAACAACAGATCATATACCATCTAGTAGATAAAAAGGAAACAATCCACCATGGATTTACAACTCTGAGACAACAAAAAGATGCACCATCCCATGTATAACTTACAAAGCATGATTCCAAATTAATGAGTACAGTAATCACTTTGCCTTCTGTCCCTAAACAATTATTCTTGAAGAACTACATCTTAGATCTTTATAAATTGTTCCATGCTATACATCTTTTAAAAAACATCACACAAAACTGCAAAAATCTGCTGCTGACTCTCTAAAGCTGCTTCATCTGTCTGTGCAGGTCCTATAGGACTTGAGACAGACTTTTTGCTCAGACTTGTAGCCTTAAGTACCAACTACAACAAATTAAGTGGGAAAAAAAATAAAGTAATTATTGGTCAGCATTTCTGAAAATCAAGGAACCATCTGTTTGGACTGATGACTGGGAGGTTCTCTTTATAATTATGTTTTTTATTTATAGTGAATCAGAAGTTGAAAAAAGCAACCCAGATGAGGTTTTCATTGTACCAGATACTTTGAAAGTATGGGACTGAGCAGAACAGCTTGAGAAGGATGGTAGGGGAAAAAAAAAAAAAGAAATTGTAAACTTTTTTGTATTACCTATAGGGTTTCTGTTCATAAATGTTCAGATCTTATGTAGGCAAGAAAAACAAAGGATACCAGAAAGAGTTACTATCCTTGTGTTATAGTTTTTAACTCAGAGAAATTAAGGTTCTATCTCAAAGTCAGAGGGACAGTGAAAGACTATTGGACAACAGGAACACTCCATGGCCTTTCACTGCTGTAACTATGAGGCTCCAGTCCTCTTCCAAGGAAGCAGTTCTGAATAATCAAAATGCTGGACGCTCTCTCACAACCTATTCAAGATTTACTCTGATGGCAAAATTTGCTCTGATGCCAAGCTGTTACCTTTTCATGTCACAAGAAGAAAGGTTATGATTTCATGGGTTGGGTTCCTTTGCTAGCCTTTTACATCATGAGCAAAGGCCCAATGCCGACCAAAATTATCTTGTCTTCACTCAACTAGGATGCAAAGAACAGCAACGTCCAGCTGACATAATCTTTCAGGCTGTTATTACAGGTCCCTTTAGATAGCTCATGACACCTTTCCTCTATAATTTGCAGGTTAAAAATGTTCCACTTTGACTATCTCCTGTCTCCTGGATTGCTTTATAGCTGCAATAAAGCCTGTCAGACAGCTTTTTTTTATATTTATTATTTTATTTTGATTTTTTATTAGGAGTAAAAAGTACTTGTTACAGTTAGAGAGTTGAAAATATGCAGCTAGAATAAAGCAGTCTGTGATATTTCGAGGTTTATTTTGCTTTTTTAAAGGGATGTAAAAGTTAAAGAGATACTATCAGGAAAAAAAATTTGTAATTGTAATTTTGTTACAAATAGATAGTGTATTTGTTATCTTTGTTCATTTTCTGCTTCCACTGGTAGCTCTTAAAAGTTGAATGATTAAGTGTTTCTTTTGTCTCAACTCTGCTGTTGTTTTTATACCATGATTTAGCTCGCAGATCAAGAAACCAAGGCCAAATCCTCAACTGGCTGGGTTGCCATATTATTAAAAATACAGAATGATTCTTCATGCAAAGGAGTGATAGGCATGATGTACAAGAAGCACAGAAGGGAGCTGTTGAAGGCTGCACAAGTCAGCAATAAATCCCGGTTCCCCCTGGGTGTATCTACAAAGCCTCCATTTGGCCTTGCCCAGCAGAACCATCAGGGCCAGACTGTTTTGCAAGCACAGCTAGAAACTCACTCAGAGCTTACTATCTGTTGCAAAGGTCTTTGGTAGTGTACACTTCTACTCCAGCTGCATTTCTGATAGGCAAGTGGTGAAAATCTATGAACTGTGGATTATGCCATTGCCATGGCTATTCTTACACTTGCTTATCATCACCTGCAGCAGAGACTACTTTTGACTTTTGACTCTGATATTCATCAGAACAGCCTATCCTCCCTTTGTAGGTTACTAGCCCTTCACTCATTTACACCAGATAAGTTGTGGACTTTACACGTAGTAGTGCAGTTTAATTCTATAAGATGTCTGAACATATCTGCCTTTAGGCTACTTATATTGACTAAATTTCAAAAATCTTAACATATTTTTTGGATGATAAGTTATAAAACTGGCTTTTTATCCTATGTTTTTCCAGGCCAAAGTGTAGTACCTTAACCACTGATCGGACACTGCATAGACAATATAGGGATGTGAATACATGCAATTATTGGAGGGAATAAAGGAAATTTTCTCCCTTGATCAACATAAATTACTACAAAGCAGTCAAGCCAACATGAGTCAGCATAGCAAGAGTGGGTAAGGTCTGGTGTGATTCCAGCAGCTGGAACCCATGAGGCAGCAGTTCATTGTGTTATAACAAATCACAAGTGGTGAGAGCCTGAGAGCATTCCCAAAAGGAAAATGGTCTTTGTGGATACAAGGGCACACGATGCAACTGCATATTCATTTTAAAACCACCAGACTATTGAAAATCCAAGCAGTGGGAGCTGAAGCTAGAAAACAAGCTTTTATATTCTTTCATATGCAGAAGAAGTAGTTTTCCACTGAAAGAACATATTGAAAAAAAATGCCATGATTCCTAATCCGAATTTACATTTCTGAAAAAATTCCTTAATGCAAAAGTGAACAATTTCCTTCATCAATTACGTTGAATAATCAAAGAAAAGTAAAGGTATGTTTGGATCTGATCGAAGATGAGATAGTAAACAGACCTCACCAGAAGAGTCATCTATCTCCCAGTGACACTCATCTCACAGTATTTAAGCTAAGAAAAACTATTCTCTTGATGAATTAAAGTTTATATCCATGTTACATAGTAAAGAACAGAATTTAGAATGGTGATGCATTTGATAAAGATGCAGTGATATGACTGTGACTGATATTTTCCATATGTCCAAAAGCATTTTAAAAGTACCAAAGACAGCTAAAAGAGGTACCAGTCCACAGATATCTATCTGAAAATCTGTCTTTATTTTTTTTATATATAACTTGTATAGAATATACTTACTTGTGTTTTCTGTATCTAGGTACACAATTATTACTTAACCAATAATATCAGTAGTAGCAGTAGTGAGATGGTATTACCTGCACTGTAATGAAGTCCTTGTGTGCAAAGCAAACAATATAACAATGTGCCAAAGTCTCACTCAAAAGTAAACAAGTAGGGTGGTAAAGAGATCTACCTGTAAAATTTTGACTCCATTATGCCCAGTGGCAAAACCTCCAGTAATTTCAGAGACAAAAAGCACTCATGGACTGTGTGTTACATCCATGGGCACAAAGGCAGCCTGTAGAAAAGTTCAGAAATACAAGAGTTTAGCTCTCAATTTTCAAACACAGTCCTTCCTCTTGTTAAAACTAGTTCCTGTTTATGACCCTTCCTTCATCAGCCTGTATATGTAACTCCTGTTAGCTTCTGCTAGAGCTCTGAATATGTCTCAAAGATAAACAGACTGCTTAATTATTAGTTGGTGGTGCATGACAGAATTTTAGGAACAGGACTGTAAATGTCACATGAACAGAAAATATGTTCATATTTTGAAGTTTGGAGGTTGGCATCTATTGCCTTCTTTGTAATGAAAATATGTATGTACTTTTTTTTTTTTTTTTTTTTTTCTTTTTTTAATTGCAAGCCTCTTTTCTGAGGTAATTATACAGACTTAGGTCCCCTAGAGGGTTAAATGAGTCTTCAACTCATACTACACAGTCCTGTGCCCTGACTAGTTAATAGTCTAAACGTTGTAGGATTTCTCAGAACATTTTTGAGAAATAACAGTTTTACAATGCTAGTCTCAAGAAAAACATTGAGTAGGGAATAATTTCTTTAGCAGCATCTGATATTTATGAAATCCCTACTATATCTGAGGAAAAGCTTTATAGAAGAGAATTTCTGTCCCATAAAACAGAGTCTATTACTTTACTGGGGTTTTGAAACCCACATGTACGGATACATATGCATATGTACATATGTATGTATGAGCCTGCAAAATGCCAAGTGGATGAATTTTAGAAGAACTACCTAGGTTTTTTTGCCAATATCTCTACTAAAAAAAGTATGAAATTCAAGAATTAAAACTTGAGTAATTTCTGTAGTGTTTCACAATTTCAAGTTACTAACTGATGTTATACAGCTTTGAGATGTTAAACTTCCCAATTTGTTAAAGAGAGTCATTAATATTCAGGTACCAGATTTAAAAAAAAAAAAAAATTGAAAATCTGGAGAAAAAAAAAAGAAAAAAAAGCACAGCAGTACACAAGTTAACTTCACATGCTTATGAAACCAAGACAACCTAGCAGCAGCCTACAGGCAGTGCTGTTAAGCAAACTGCTAGCAGACTTCTTTTCAACTATGTCTAATTAGAATTAAGGCTTGAAAGACTACATATGCCTTCGAAGATGATGCATTTTTCTTCACAAATGCAAAGATGCATCAGAATTTTTGTAAGCATATGAACAAGTTAACAGCTGAAGTCTTGTTTGGCTCTACAGCCAGTCAGTGAACCCCCTACTAGAAGCATGTAGTGATTTTTAGAAGTATATTTAAGCACGAGCAATACCTGGAACTTTTTTATGTATTGAAAAAACACGCAACTTTGCCTCAACAACTTTAGAGAACTTGTTGAGGAAGTAGACTGGACAATCCTAAGGTTACTCTAAATCCTTTACAAGTTAAAGAAATAGCCGAAGTCAACTAATTCCGTTGCCGAAAAGTATAGTGAAAATGGTGATTTGATTAATGAAGTTATCTGAGGTTGCCCGTAGACCGAACTGAAGATTAATTGCCCAGGTCACCTAAAAAAAATAACTAACGTTCCGGGGAAATTTCCCACCGGAGTGGCGTGGAATAACCTCCGCCATGCGCCACCGAGAAGCTGGGCACCAAACTGGGCTGCTAGCGGGGTTCGGGGGGTTCTGCTGTGGGGAGGGAGCAGAACCTCTGGTGCCGGCACCAGCGCAACCCCCGCAACGCTCCCCTCCTTCCCGAGCAGCCTCTGACTGAGGTCGCCCCCCGCCCGCCGAGCTCCCACCGCCACCATCACCCCGGGAGCCCTCCGGGATGCTGCTGCCTTTCGCCAAACCGCGGGACGTGGAATGGAAAAGTTTCCCCGGGGGATCCGCGGAGCCCCCCCGCCACCTGCGCCCCCCGCCCTGGGCTGCCATTGGCCGAGGTGCCTACCGAAGCCCGATAGGCACAAACAGCGTTGCTAAGTGGATGCTTATTCCACCCCCCACCCCGTTTCTTTTTATTTCCCCCCCCCCCATTTTTTTTTTGTCACTCCCTGCCTCTCTCCCCCCCCCCCCCCTCCCCCTTCCCCTCTTCACTACTTCTTCGGATGAGAGCGCGGGTTCACTCGCACCGTGCCCGCCGCTCCGCTGCCGCCGTTCCGCCCCGCTCCGCCGCTCCCCGCGGGAAGCAGCGCGGGTCGGGCGTGGAGCCGTCCCGCGTCGGCCATGGCCTAAAGTGGTGGCGGGGCAGAAGATGAGTTTCCCCGCGGAGGACGGCGTGGGCAGCCTCTGCCACAAGGCGCTGCAGATCATCTCGGAGCTGTGCTTGGGAGGGCAGGTGGAGCGGGAGAAGTGCGCCGGCATCTTTCCTTTGGAGACCTCACGTCAGGGCATCGGCGGCACAGGTACCGGTACCGGACCAGCTGCCGCCTCACCGACCGCCACCGCCAGCGGGCTCGTCCTGCTACCGCGGCGGGGCGGGCAGCACCGGCGTGGGAGGCTGGAGAGCTCAACTTTTTCCTTTTCTTTCCCTACGTGTAGAGGGGGCGGAAAGGGGGTGGGGGGAGCAGTCACACAGCCCGGTTTAAAATTCTTCTCCCTCTGGCAGCCCGCAGAGGCTCCCGCGCCCCGGAAGCAGCGAGGGGAAGGATCGCCGAACCCCATCCTCAGGGTGACCCCAATGCTTGGGGTGGGGACCAGCTCGCCGGGAGAGACGGGGTAAAATTTGGGCGGTGGGCGGGGGTGCAAACATGGGGACAGGGAGCCAGGAAAGGCGCCTAGGGGAGAGAAATCGCCTCCGACGTGCGAGCCCCGCCGTCGGCTGGAGTCCGTCTCTTTCCCCCACAGCTCCCTCGTTTTCCCCCCGCAGCTCCGTTTCGACAAGGTTTTTCCCCGCGGTGGAGCTTGATGCAAAGCTCAGTCCGAAGGCGTTGCGGGGCCGTGGTTGCGGGAAGCGGGGCAGAGGGCCGTGTCCCGCTTGGGTAGCGTTTCCCTCGTTTGTGCCCGGTCGCCCCTTCTCTTCTTCCCCGGCCTTTCTTCTGTGTCCAGCGTGGCGGAGCTGACGCCTCCGAGCACACGGCGAGAGCACGGGGTGAGGGACGAGGTGACCGGGAAGCTCCCCGAGGGACGGTGGGGCCGGCGGGCGGGCAGCCGAACCAGCTCGGGGTGCAGCCCAGGCTGGGGGCAGAGCTCAGGCTTTGTGTTTCATCCCTGAGATGAAACTTGACAGAGGGCTTGGAGATACTTCGTGTTTCATTCATGAGCTTAAATTTGGCAGAGGGGGGTTTGAGATATGTTGCAGCCCTTCCCGTTAATCGCTGGGGACCGTGGAGGAGTTTTCTGGCAGCCGGTGGGAGGCTGTAGAGTAAGGGCAGCCCTTTGGTCCGGTCCGGTCCTGCCCAGCCCGGAAACTGTTTGGGAAAAGTGTTTGCGTGTGAGGAAGGGCCATTGGTGTTACTTTACCTATTCACTAGCCAGAAAAATTGTCGGAGGGGGAGCCAGGATCTCTACTCCTAATGGTGGCGTCTTTGGACACTGATTTCAGACTGTCAGGACCTCTCAGAGCGGCTACGCGGTGTTGTGTTGTTCTTTGCTGTATTCTCTGGACCCCTTGCTTATTGGGGTCCTTACTGGGACTTATTCTTGTGTGCAGTGCAAATTAAATACATTAACACCAAGTCATGAAAAGCAGCAGGTCCTCAGCGTGTGTCCCAGATGCCCTGTTCCTACCGCCACAGCTGCTACTTTTTTTTTTTTTTTTTTTTTTTTTTTTTCCCTCATCCTCTACTTCCCACAGATTTACAGAAAATTCCGGGGTCTTAGTAGTATGTCGGAACTAAAAAAGTGGTGTCTGAAAGAGACGAGCCTCCTGTCAGTCTCCGGTACCCGCATGGTTGTCCCAGGGCTTTGCGCTATAGGCGAGCGCTGAATTTCCAGCCGGTGAAGGCGGGCGCATCCTGGGGCCGCGGCAATGATGGGGGGGGTTCAATCCTGCCCGACCCGACCCGGTCCAACCCACCCTGGAGACACTCCTCCCGCCGCGGTGGCCCCTTCCTCCTCCGGTGGGGGGGTGGCGGGGTTTTTCGGGTGCTTCCAGCACCACGGACCTTGGATTTGTTGTGCTTTGTGATGCCGCGTGTGTTTTGGCTGTGTTGGTTGCCTTGGTCTGAGTCGTGGAAGGTTGGATGAAAATAAAGTAACCCCACGGACCCCCGAAAAGTGACCTCTGAAAAGATTGTTTTCTCAATATTGTTTTTAGAGAGTACTGCACAAGGAGTCAGTGTTACGTGTCATATATATAAAACAAACAAACAAAAAACCCTAAGTTGATTAATAAACAGGTGGGACGTCAGGGATACAAAAATGTCCTATGAGGTAAGCCAAGGTTTGCTGTTTAGAAAATCTCAATCTTCAGCTCTTGCCTTGGTATTGCACTGTGTACAGTAATAGCATCTTTTTAGACTTTTTGTTTTCTTGTTTCATTTTCATTTGTAACCTACAAAAAAATCCCCTATCTAACTTTTAATTGTTGTATTAGAAAAAATCAGGTATTTAAGAGAAAGGGGCTTGAGCCTCTATGTTACACATCTCATCTGAGTTCCTAAATCACACTTTTTTCCCCCTTGAAAGGCACCCTGTTTTGGGCCAGGATAAAGGGAATTTTCTGTCTTGTAATTTTGCTTTCAGCTAAGTCTCTCATCAGTAGCTGTACTTGCTGAAATTAACAGCAAGTTTCCCAGTCAGCATCTATTTCTAGGACTAATTACACTCACTGTTTATAGTTATGGCTAGAGACTGGTATGCAGAACCAAGGCCACTCATTAGTTTTGAGGAACATCTTATGCTCTGGAAAGAGAAAATGAGTATAGAGATCACACCTGTGACCCTTCTCTAGGGAGGAGCAGACAAGACAATTGACCAAAATGGACCAGAGTATTCCATTCCAAACCATTATTGGATGATGGTGTCAACTTTATTGGCACACATACTAAATCAAACATTAATGGCACTGCCAGTGAGCATCCATTAACACTTTCTGGCTCCAGAAGAGAACAGACACACTGGCATTGCTGATAATTGGCAGTATTTGCATATCTAAACACTTGGATAGACAATATCACTCACATGAACATTATGAACTGAAAGACTGTAAATACAGTGTCTAAGCTGAGAAATGTGGTCATGGAAAGGTGAATCATGCCATCTTTTCTGCTCTTCAAGTGCACTTGGAGCTTCTTATCCTCCCTACGGATAAAGTTAATGTTGTCCACGGTGCTGAACATCCATAGTTCCCGTTCATTAAAGACATAAATGTTAAGGGTTCTTCACCATCATTCTGAGAATGAAGCCATAAATGTTTGTGTTCTCCTGAAATACCAGTGTCTCATACATAAGGTGGTGGCATTTGGTGTCAGAGTCCATATCATGTAGCCATATCTTTCTGTGACTGAGTAAATTCTGAACAGCTCGGGTGTCATGTGGCTATAACTGTGTGGTAGAGGGAAGAAATGGCTAATTTAGCCCTATCAGTTTTGCTGGAATTCCCAAATGATAATGCAGGACACATTTTCCCAGCATGTGAGCAGTCTGGGTGATGTGCATCATGGAACCAGTTCAGCTATTTGCTCCCTGGGTCTCCAGCTACAGAAGTGCATTGGGAATCAGCTCCTGCAAAAAGCACTGAAGTGAGAGGAGAAGAAAATACTGTAGTTAGGGTATGAAGATACTTGAGTTGTGAAGAGGACTTCTGGAAGATGCAGAGGAGATGAAAAACTTATACCACTATTACTGTTTGTTGTTATGTTATAGAAGAACATATAAACTTCCAGTTAAAATCTAAGAAGCAAATAGTCCAAGAGGCAGTATAAAGAGAACAGAAAAGAAAGTAATAGTTGGCTCTATAAAGATAGCATATTCTCTCTTTAAACAGTGGGTTCATTCAGTTTTCCTCATCTCAAAAAGATACCTAAAAAGTGTTACAAAGAAAGCATGAAAAGTAACTAATGAGGTTTCCTTGAAGAAAAGAAGTCTAAAAGATGAAGAGACACATATTTAGAAAGCATAGCACAAGAACTATTTAAAAAAAGTAAGAGTACATGAAAGGTGTGCAAAAGAGTGCAAAAGGAAAGAAGACCATTTCTATTTAATACAAGGATAAAAACATATTCTGCGAGTTGAAAATGTTAAAAAGACAACTAGGTGTTGTGGTTTGTTATGGTGATAGGTGTGACAATTGTTTTCTGTTCAGCTAGACTGAAAAGCAGCCAAGCTTCTCAGGGGAATGAGAAACTTGAAATAAAATAAGCACCACCCAGTCACAGGCTCAAAGTAAAATATTGACCTCATGACCCATTGACAAAGAGGTTGGGCACTGATTTTTTTGACAGCGTATGTGTCTGGGTTTGAGAAAGAAGTGCAACAAGGATAATAAAACCAAACAGAGAAGAAGGAGCCAGAAACATGATCAGAACAAAAGAGGCAAGTATAGCTTTGGGAAGGCAAAATACAACAAAATAGAGCAACAAAGCAGAAATGAGACCTATTTAGGATTGCTGCTAACCAGAAAAACAAACTCCATGTGTTTGATTCCCCTTACTCTCAGAGAAATCAGAATTTGGACATTCTTTGTTGACAAACAGGATTTCATCAAAGTAATGGCTGATTCAATAGTCTTTTTTTTCCCTCTCAGTGACAACACCATCACCTTAGAACCCTCAATTACTGATTACTGCTTGGGTCAAGAAGGGGTAATCGTATTTAATATAATGCATAATTAATCTATGGAAATCTAAGCAATGAATCTTAGCGAGATAAATAATTTTGCAAATTTCTAGGAGCTTTAGACAATTAGTGGATAAGACATCTGCTGTTGTATTTTCTGCCCTGGTAATTATAAGGACTATTAATTCTCTCAACCTAGGGTAATGCTCAAGAGAAAAAATTAAGAAGCTATTTACATTTATAGTACTTTCATATAGTCAGATGACTATGAGACCCTTCTTCTAAAGAGTAGATATTTTTGGCAAAATACTGAAATAGATGCAACTGTTTTGTTTTGGTTGCTGGTTTGGGGTTTTTTACACCTCCTTTATTTTCAGTATTTGGGCAAAATGATTAAGATGTTTGTCAAATAAAAAGAGTTGAGGTGGAAAGTGGTAGCTGTGTGTGCTGGATTGCACCTAAGAAAAATTATCTAGAAGTGTCCAAAATTCACATATGCATCTTGTTAATAGCTATATTTTGACTCAGGTTATCAGATTAATAAAGAACTCTAATTAATATTTGCCAGTTGGGTATCCTTACTTTCCAAGGAGCCAAACACATCAAAGCCTCACTTGGGAGCATTTCTGAAGGTTAAGTCATTAAGCCAATTGCATTGAGTGTAATGAAAGGAGCTTTTGCATCCTGCTCTGGGGACACATGTTTAAAATTAGTTATATGTCCTCTGCAAATGGTGGGCACTTTCTGCTTTCTTTGCTTTTATTTTTTTAGGCCTACTGGTCCTGTGAAACTTCACTGTCTCATTATCAGTTCTTGTGAGGAACTGATGCTTATAACAGGGATAGGAATCTAGTTTCTTCCCTGCCAGGGGAAGTGGCTAAGAGAATTCTAGAGAGCTGCGTTTCCTCTTTTTCTGTTGCTTGTCAGACAATGAATATTTTTAAGTTGACCATAAAGAGAGCATCAGCTTCTACAGGATAATTTTTTAATTCATCTAAGTAATCACAATTATTGCCGTAAAATTTGACCTAGCAAGTTTGTAACCCTACTCCTGACTGATAGTTTACTATAGAAGTATAGAGGGACTAAGAAAACACTGGAGCATCTTGTGCATGGCCATTCTATAAATTAGTCTCACTCTTCCCTGAGGAGCAATGCCTTGTGTTTGCAAGTTCTTCTCAACTGTGCCAAAGCAAGTATGAAGGGGACCAGGAATGGTTTGAATGAATGTGAAGACTGTTTTCATCCATGTAAGACTGTCTGACAAGAAAGGAATATTTTTCTTCATGAGAAAGAAAGTAACTGTTGTGGGAATCAATTGAACATTCTGTATAGTGAAATGTGATAAAATTAAATAATAAACATTTCGACAGTTAACAGACCAATAAAATTATTTGTGGTACACCTCATCACCTGGTCAGAATAAAGTTGTTACCTGAGGAAAATACGGGTTTGGAGGGGAAAGAGGGCACTGTTACTGAAAAACATGCTTTCTAAAATCAGCTTTAATGATCTGGGAAAATCAGAAATGTGTCTTAATTCAGCAGAATAAAGGTAAACAGAGGGGTAAACATACCACAGAGACCAGATGTATTTACAGTTAATGTGAAGGCAGTCACAACAATGCAGAAGTGTTCAACATACAGACATTAGTGATACACAGTAAAAGCAAGAGTTTTACAAAACTGTCTTTTTCCATACACATTTTGCAAAGAAATACAAACTGAAAATACAGAAATGGTTATAACAGCTGGAGGATAAATCTTAATGATGATGATAGAGACTCTGTTTCTGCTGGGTCTCATCAGATGTGTGAGATGTTCCTTACATAATGCTGAGTAAGAAATAACAAAAGCATGACAATTAGAAAAATGACACTTGAACCTTGCTACAGCTATGGCATGCTTATGAATAAGGGCAGTCCAGTGAGCTTATGATGTGTTTTGAGTCCATTTTTATGTCTTAAAGAGAATAATGAGATCTGCTTGCAGATCCTTCCAGACACCACCTTGCAAGTGTGCGAGTAGAATGGGACCAAGACAAAAGCTGGTTTTTTGTTTACTGGAAAGCAAGGGAGGTAGATGCATGTTGAGAAGAGATGGGAGTTACCTCCTAATTATATTAAGTGGGAGTTAATACCTAGGAAAGTAGGTAAGCCAGAAACAGCTTTGGAAGTGGAGCCTAATTTATATTTGGTGTGTTAGAGAGGAAAGTCCAACGTTCAGTGCAACATCTTTTGTTTCCTACACTCTAGGTCAAACATAATGACCCAATAAGGCAAAATTGACAGCTCTCTTTTCTAGTTACACATAGCTCCCAAGTCAGGTACTGAGGTTTATGAATACACAGCTGTTGTGGCTAATTCCTTACTGTTTCTGGAAAGCTAGGAAAAGGCTAACAAGCTCTTGAGAAACACCCTGTAGCTGCTTTACATCATGCAATCTCAAGTCCTCTACATGGAGTTTAAACTGGCAAAGGAAAGCATTCCGTTTGTGTCTGGACAGATAGAGATTATCAGATTCATTAATAAATTAAAAAAAAAAAACCAAACAAAACAACTTAGATGAAATTATTCCAACACGAGACCTTAATGTTTTAATGTGCTGTAATCATGTAGTAAACCACAGTGGTAGTTGATTTCATTTGATTCCCTTACGGTAAAGAACCATGCTACCTAAGAGCTCTGTTAGCATTAAGAAGTGATATACCAGCCAGTAGATGGTGATGGTATTTTAAACAAATTCAGATACCAGGCTGAATTAACAGCATAGGAAGGAACACATTCACAATAGGACTAGAGTCGAAAGACTTGAGGAAGACCTTCAAGGTATGTTTTTTCTATGAGAAAAGGAGAGGAGATCACATGTAGACTTCTAAGTGATAGGCTGGTTGTATAATTTGAAATGTAAGTCAGGTTTTTTGAGAGGTTCATGTTATGAGAGAAATCACAAGACTCTGCACCTGCTCTTTTCTAAGGCACGCTAGAGCATTATATTTCCGTCTGCAGGGATCTGGATGAAACAGAGGTAGTTGTGAAAGATCTGCTAATGGCAAGTGGTAATGAACTCCAGTAACTTTTTATGTTCTTCAGGTTTCCCCAAGGAAAAATGAACAGCAGATAGGATGGGTTGGACCAACTAGCTCATATACATGGGAATAAGGGAGATTTATTGGACCTAGACCTTTTATAATTCATGAAGCTCCTGCTTTCCTCTAAATTCTAGAAAACCAGAGACATTAATTTGTCTGATTTAGCTGACTCCTTGTATTCCAGACACAAGAGTTCCCTTTAGAGTGGTCGCTATGGAAAGGGTGAAGTTCTTTCTCTCTGATGAACCAGAGAAAAAATTAAAAGTTAAAGAAAAATATGTTTTAAAAAAGTGACAGAGATATTGTACTTCAAATATTTAATCGAGCTAAGATCGGATATAGAGAGAGAAGTGGGTCAAAAGAAAATATAACCCCTTTTTATTCCAGATGCTCCTTTTCCCTTGTTCCTTTGCTGGCAAGAGTACCTTTTCTTTCACAGGGTTCACATCAGATGTGTGCCTGTCCCTTATACATAATAGGCAGCTACATCTCAGCACTGTCTGATCTCTCTCCGTTCAAGGCCATAGGTTTGTGGAGTATGTTTTCCTGAAGATAAGCATTAAGGGGTATATGGTCTCCAGGAGGTGACTGAAATGTAAATGAACTTAATTTATTTTGGAAATGGAAGTCTGCCAAATTGCATGTTTGCAAATGGATTCATGGGCAGAACTTTTCTGAGGCAAGTTTCAAACTGCAAAGTGTTGGAAGCCTTAGCACAGAAGCCATTGCACAAAACATTCCCTAGCATCCAGACAAGGAAAGATGAGGTTGCTTCTGAAGTACTTGCCTAATACAAAGACTTAACTATCAAGGAGCCTCTTATGATGGAAATATTTCTCAGGATATTTCTAAAAAATAAAGATAGATTTTGAGGTAAATACAATTTATGTACTTCTCAAATCGACTTGCCTTTCTCAAATGAGAAATACAATTTTTTCAAAAATTCTATATCTTGAAAGAGTAGTTTTAAACAGAAAACTGGATACTTCCTTTCAGTTTTGAAATTTTATCAGGACTATGAAGATGACATTAAGGCAAGAGGTCAGTAAATGAAGACCAATACAAGTGAAATGGTAACTCCATTGAAGTTGCTGTAAGATTTCCCACTGGTCAAAAGGGGAGGTGAAAAAGAGGATTTTATTCATATTCCTGAGTTTACTCAGTATGAAAATAGGAATGACCAAAGCATAAGCATGGTTGCTCAGATGAAAACACAGAAAGACATCCTGATCTGTGCAGATGTGTACTATTGAAGACAAGTGCCATTGCCAGTTCACAAAAGGAGTTAACAAATGACTTCTTGTAGTTCAAGATTTTTCTCTTCCTTCTAGTAGGACCCATGAGAACACCATTTACAACGTTGACAATTAATGTCCCATCAGAATGACTATATTTTCCTTCTGCATCTCAAAACAAGCATCTTTGAATTTGTCACCAGTTATACTTCTTTAAATAATATGTGAAATACAACTCTGGCTTGATGACATTTCCATTCTTTTGTACTTATTTTCTTTCCAAGCCAGGTTCACTTGTCAGGATGTGAAGAAACATCCAGTCTGCAGAACTGTCTCTTAATGCTTTGTATTCTTAAAACAAGATTTCTATAAAAAGTTAACATCAGATAAATAAACCAATAATAAGATAATATAGAATAAAAAAATAATAAGATAAATTACAAGCAAGGGGTCTGGGATGCTCAATTTGACTGTTCTTCTAGAGATTATTTTGGTATTCATATACAGCAAATATCTTGTAATTGCTCAGTTGAGAGGAAATGAACCAATATGCTTCTTATGTCAATTGCTATTTAGCAATTATGGCAGTAAATGTAATTAAATGCTTTTTTTCCATAATGAGCTGGTTTTTGGCCAAATTCCTGGCAATGAAAATATTTCATGTTTCACTTCAAGTATTCATTGTATTAATAATTTGGACAACTGTTTGCAGAATGAACTCCTTTTCTTAGCTCTTGACATTTCAGATATGCTTTTATGGTTGTAAGGGTTATTTTCTGTAAAGAATCTGGGAGTGAATTAGAATTTGATATAGTTCAATGGAAATACAGACAAAAAGCTTAGAGAAAGCTAAAGTATGGGAGTAGTCATTCAAAGGAGACACCAATTTATTTGAAGGGTTGAAAAATGTCTTGCAGTGAACAACTTGAAATAGAATGGGATAGAGATGCTTTGACGGAATGTTTTTTCATCTGATAGTATCTATTCATCAAATTGCAACTCTGCTGGAAGGGATCAATTTTCGTATTTCTGGTTTTGAAATGTTTCCAGCATTTTCAAAGTTGTTAAAACATCCTGTTTCGACATTTTCTAAATGATAAAGAAACACAATTTTCAGTTTTAAAAGCCTTCCTCTCAAAATGTAACCTAATTATGCCACTCATCTCTATGCTGAGATGGAAATATTGCAAGCGACCCAAAATTGACTTGCTTTTTGGTGGTTGGGTTGGTGCGTTGGTTGGGCTTTTTGTTTGTTTGTTTAATTTATTTTATTTCTGATAGATCAGAGTTCTGCTTCTTGTCAGGCTTTGAGAGTGGAAAAATATTTTGTCTGTCTGGCTTGACTGAAAATTTAGCTGGTTCAATTTATCAAAGTGGTTCCTTTATTATCTCCTCCTGTATTAATACATTAAAATCACTTATGACCTCTCTGGCACTGAGGCCATCTCATATGTAAGAGCCTCTCATCATATTAAGGTCTGTCATCAGGTGAAACAGAAAAGCCACATCCAAACCAAATATTAAGAATTACCATTGGTGAATTGTATTATATGATCCATGCTTAGGAAGCGGATAGGAGAGTATGAACTGTCCCTATTTAAAACTGTCCCAGAAACTGGTAGAGGCAAATGAGTTTCAAGGGCTGGGTTTGTTTCCCGGCACAGTTAATTCTACTTTTTGTGTTTTGACAGGCATGTCTTGTGAAGAACATCATGTCTTTTAATCTCTCAAACAGAGACAGGAAAGAACCAATGACTGCAAATTAGAACTATAAAACTATAAATCAAAAATACAGATTTGCAGCAGCGTGTTTAACCATTAGAAACAAGCTGTAAATTCAGCTTCTCTTAATGTTGCCTCTTGTCAAGATGGTACAGTTTGCTTTAGAACATTCACCAACCAAGTAAAAATTACCGGGCTCAGGAAGGAAATTGGGGCAAATATTGGGGTAGCCTAATAATCTCTGCTGAGGAAAAATTAGAAAAAATTTATGCAAAAGTATCGTTTCCTTGTGTCACATTATTGGATATAACTATGCATCAATTCATAGTACGGAAATGTCTTAAACCTGAATTTGCCATGTGAGTTTCTCATTAGGCTGACACATATATCCCAAGGGCTACATTTTGACCTTTAACTACAGGCAGAAAAGGAGAACACCTTTCTCAGGACTGGAAGGAAATATTCAAGGCAGAGCAGTAGTTTGTGCCAAACTCTTTAAATCAAGAAGCACATCCTCCGCCAATTCCCTCATGACTCCAGCTAGGATGTATTTGAAGTAAGGCTGAGCAGAACTATATCTTTCAAATCTCCAGACTACAAACATTTCTTATTTCCTTTTGCTAGTTCTCATGCATTTTCATGTTGAATGGGCCTTAAGATCAGTGTTTGTTACTGAAAGACCTATCTCAATATTATATATTAAGAAAGAAAATATTCCCAAATTTTGTACGGGGATCTTCACCTCTTGAAGGAATTTGTGAGTTACATTTTGTTGGAGATAATTTCCATGGAGATAATAGGTACATAGAGGACTAATTTTCTTTCTGTAATCCACTGGGAAAAATATGCTCAGACTCTTGTTGCACTTTTCCACTGGTTCCTTTTAGTAGCCTGAAGCTAAGGATACAAAATATTAGCTGCTAAACTGTCAAAACTTGTTGTAACAAGCAGCAGCAGCCATTGCTTGAAGGACATTTAAGCAGGGTTTATTAAATACTTTTAAATCATGCAAAAGGCTCTTTTCAAAAGAAAAAGGATTTTTTTTAGCTATATTTTATATTATTACATTGTACTGGAAAAATCAAACTGAAACATGTCATGTTCAATAAAACTCCTAATTAGGGCTCAACTGGCATTTCTTCTGATCCTCCATCTCCTAAAACACAAATGTTTTCACAGAATTTTGTTGGTGTCAAATCCATTCTCCTATCTTTGGTTGTGCTATTGGATATGTTAACTTATTGTGGCAGAAGAAGACAAATACAGGGCAGCAGAGGTAGCTAAGTGTATAGTATGGTCTCTGTACAACTCTGAGTGTTGCAGAGTATGCTCTGAAGCCATCTGCATTTTCAGAACAGAATTTTAGATACTGATGTACTGATGTAGTGTCTTGGTCTAAGTCAGTCTTGCTCCAGAGCGTGAAATTTGACCTTAGAAATTTCTTATTTATGACAGACTACATCCTATCCCTATTTATGCCACTTAAACTTTAATGTGCTTCTGATGCAGTTAACACACAGAGTCAAAAATTTGGCAAGTACTGAATAAATTTTTGTATCAGTCTGGCAGTTTAGAACTGTTTTATTTTCATGTACACTTATATGTGAATGTGTTGACTGCCTTTGACAGCAGTGGCTGTGTGCATTTGGCACCATTTGAGTAGCCTTTTACTCCCTGGGAAGTCTGAGTTCGTGGACAGGGGGACAAATACTGGTTGCTGGCCTGAACAAAAATTGATGATTATTTGTGAAGTGATTAGAAGGTATTAGAAAGTGATAACATTTTAAAGGTACAGGCTTAGATATCAAAAGAGAAAAACAAAACAGCACATTAAATAGGAATTTAAAGCTTTATGCAAGAAAATTATCAAAATGGTCCTATCTCCTTACCTGTGTCATTTTTAATATTTTTTTCTCTCTCTCTGTTTGTCTATCATGATGATCTTTTTTCTAATTCCTTGCAGACATCTCAGTCAGTCTGTTAGCAGTAGTCGTCAGCTTCTGTGGGCTTGCCTTGCTGGTTGTCTCACTGTTTGTCTTTTGGAAGTTGTGTTGGCCCTGCTGGAAGAGCAAACCCCTCACTTCCAATGCCAGTAATGTCCCACAAAGCAACTCCGGTGCTCCTACAGAGGTTATGGAGACCAGTGAGAAAAAGGAAGTTAAAGAAAATGGGAAACCTACAACCAAGGTACTTGAAGCTGCGCTGAAAATTAGCCACACTTCACCTGATATACCAGCAGAGGTCCAGAATGCACTGAAAGAGCATCTGATCAGACATGCACGCATGCAGAGGCAGATCACTGAGCCCACATCATCATCAAGGTAAGTCCGGGGTGCTTGTGTTTGTAGCACGTTCCCTGGGAACTGGTAGAGCCAGACTGCTGGAAATTTCCAGGATCCTGGATTATGCTCTGGCTTTGTAGAAGTAATAAGTGAAACAGCAGTCACATGAAGGCAAAGCCTCTGAGTCCTTTCAACGGAACATTCTGAAACATACAGTGCACATATGAAGATCAACTCTGTCTTCTACTACTGTTTAAAATACATATGTTACTACTTTAAGCATTTCCACTTTAGTTTTTGCTTATAGAAAGGTCTATTTCACTGTTATTTTTTAAAGTACTGAAAGTTTAGCTTTTCACAGAGATGTTTTGTAGATACAGCAGTAGTTATAGAGATGAAAGTTTCTCTCTTCACTAAATAAATGATAGATTTGTTGTTGATGGCACATTTCTTTAGGATATGGTTTGCCTTACAAAGGAATTAAAAATCCTAGTCTAAGAATGTAGATCTTTATGGACTGATCTTAAAGCAAGAAAGGTTTATATAGGTCCTTAAAAAAATTGAAAGAAAATAGTATTTCTGAAGTTATGGCTTTTTATTAAAGTTGAGGACAGAAACATCTTTTGTCTCAGTTACTGATTTGTATTGAAAAGCAGTAAGAATGTGTGCTGTGACCTGTAGTTTCAAATGACATTTTCTTCAAATACTGTCAGCAGATTTAATGCATGGAAACCAATCAGTGAACTGCAAAAATCACTTTCTATGTGAGAAAAAAAAAAAAAAAAAAAAAGTGAGAGGCATACTTTAGAAAAAAGGAATTGGAAAATGAAGGCTCAAGGAGGCACCTGCAGTGTTGCATAATGCTAGAAGAATAAAATCGTGTATAGGAAGTAACTTTACCTCAATAGAACACTTGCTACCAAAGTAAAACCAAACAAACAAACAAAAAAAGCTCACAAAGCTCACATTAATAATTGCAGGCACAAGACTGGAGAAGACACCTGCTTTACTTTAGTGGACACCTACTTTTCTGACATTCTGTGAGTCCCTAAGATAGAGTTTTGCCATCACTGTGGTATGAAGTGCTTTTTCACATCTATTCCAACACTGTGAAACAGCCAACAGGCAACCACAGGAGGGTCCCAAAAATGAGAGGACTCCAGCCAGGACAGATCTAACTGACTGTCGCACCTTAACCATCTCTGGAATGATGAGACTGTACAGCTGGCTTTAAACCCCATTGCCTGGGCTATGCCTGGCTACAGCTACTGTATCCATCTGCTAAGAGAGGGAGAACCATATCCAAGCCACTCTGAGGAACATTTCCAAAATACTGAGAAGACAACTTTGAAATTGTAACAGTTTACTAAATCCTATACACAGAGGGGCCAAAACTGGTACAGCTTAGCACAGCAAAGATGTTACACGACTTGCTATTACCTAGTAGAATATTAAAAGGAAGAGTTTTTTGCATCATTCACCAACAGGTAAATTTGTAGGTAATCAGACTGTCTGATTTCCTGAAGAGACAAAAGAAACAGCTGGCTGACAAATGGACTTTAATATTCCCTGTTGTACTATAGCAGGGGAAGAAGTTCCAGGGACATGATCCAAAGCTACTTCAGCCTGTGGAAGTATTCCCACAGATCTTTAGAGTGACTTGGACTGGGACCTAAATGCACATAAGGTATCTGTGAAACCAAGGAGATTTTTACAAAATTAAAACATATAATCAATCCTACTCTCTCTGAATATCTTGGTAAATTTTAAGGGAGCTTTTTCTTTTTATCACCTCTAGATTACTAGGGACAAATATGCCCTGTGAGGGACGGCTCCTTTGCTTTGTGTAAACATGGTTGTGCAACCTTAGCCAATTTATACCAGGGTGTTTGAAAGCATCACCTTCATTTACAGTTTGCTGGAAAACTATACACCCTTACTACAAAACATATTTAGAATAAGACATATCTTTAAAATGATCCAGAAACAGTCCTTTCTGTGTTTATAAATGCATTTTTTCTATGGCCCTGCCTGCTTTAAGTGAGTCTGAACCTTCTGACAACCCATATTAATTATTTTTGCCAAGCATGTCATGTATGAGCTGAAGAATCAAGATTCTGACCAGCTTTCCAAATTTCTCTTACATTGTGTTGCATAATGCTGGATCACAAAGATACTAAAAACTGTCTCTGATGACCTTCATTGGGGACCTTTAAAAAAAGGGGAACCATTAGCAGACACAAAGATAGAATAGTTTTCTCCTTCAACACCCTGTATTCAGCACTGCCTTGTGTATGGAGGAGTCCTGAGGGACCCATATGTACCATCTCTTAGCTGTATTCCACTTGCAAAGGATCTAAGAGAAATCTTTGCTGTCTGGATACCCTGCTTTACACTGGTCTCACCTGAGCTGTGACAAAGAAGAGGGTTATAACCCGTTCTCTTATAGGTTCTCAAAGCCATTAACTCTTGATAAAAAAGATAGCATCATGTCAAGTCATTGTAATTGAAGCACAAGGATTTTAAGAAGCCAATCAGAGCAATAATAAAATGTGCCTGATCACTTTTTATAGGCACTCATATCATGAAGACGTGTTAGTGTAGGGAAATGAAGAATCTACTTAACCAAAACTCTTATAATTTTCATAGTTTCCAATAATACGATAAGACCTGCTTGTTTGGTTTAATCTTCTTTAATCCTTGATCCCAGTTAACCAGTAAACTACAACAGAAGAAGCCCCATATCAGTCGTGTTCAGTTACAAACATTTTTGCTGTGTTATTGACAACCACTCTTCCCAGCACTTTGTGAAAGTATTTTGTAGCATAGTTTATTGCTTCTATTATATTGTTTCCTTCAAATATTCATCTGTATTTTCAAAGGACATGTTTTCAAAGGAGATGAGCTTGTCATTCAGCCCTGCAAACAGTAAATCGGTTCCCAAGAGCCACAAATGTAAAAGTGAGTGGTTCAGGAATGCTAAGGCTATAGAAAACAAAGCAGATCTGTTGACTTTAGTGATTGCAAGGAGAAGATAGAAGCTTCTGTTCTGTCTAAGTACTTCAAGTTGGTATCTGTTCTTTGATTTGGTTCAGAAGATTGGCCTAAATTCATCCAGGAATGCTACTCCAGTGCTACCACTTATAAATATCAAGTCATATCATAAATAAGGAGTGTGTCCTTATCTTTTGTCTTATATGTGGCAATCTTAATGCTGTCATTATTCCTGTGCAAGCAGAATTTTTTAATTACCTACTTACTTACATATTTACATACAAATTTACTGTCCCTCAAAATTTATTTGTTCTAAGTCATGGAAGGCATGTCTATTATAGGAGTACTACATACAAACCAGTATGAGTTTAAATACCTGGATTTGGACAAGTTAGTAGCTTCACAGCATTTTGACAACCTGGTTGCCTGACACCCTTGTACTTCATTATCACAGTGATTAGTTCCTTTGTTATTGCAGAACAAAGGAAGATAAATATGTTGCCATGACAACAATGAAGTATCTTAATAATTAACAGACCAATTAGCTATCTTGGTGAATATATGTGACTCAGAACAGATTCTAGGCACTATGTAATTAGGACTTGAGCTCAGCAAAAGTGCTGCTGGTTCCCAAGGGAAAAAGCCATACAGCTGAAGTTTTACTCTGTGACATATTGCAACAGTGACTATGCTCACAATAGGATATTATGTGCATAAAGTTCAAAAATTTATAAGAAGGTTGGGACTGTTTTTTTGTCTTTTTGTTTTGTTTTTTTTGTTTGTTTGTTTTTTGTTTTTTTTTTAATATGTTACTTCCACAAGTATTATCTCAGCTCTTCACAGATATAAGAAAAGTCAAGGGAAACAGAATTTGTGGTGTATCTTTTTTCACTCAAGCTGGAAATGTCATTCATTTGTCTTCACTGTTTCCTCTGCATAGGCAGTTTTCTCTACTGCATGTTGAGGGCAGGGCTTGAACATGATTATCAGGGCATCACAGTACTACAGCTAATAGTGCAAAGCCTGTCTTCACAGATTTCATTAGCACAGATAGAAATAGTAGCACTGTAGGTCTTTCTAGGCTTCATTATGAGACAAAGATACTTGAGAGCTAGTGCTTAAATTGCTCTATGCCCAAAGTTTTATTGCCACTGCATTTTGTCTGGAGTTAAGTTTCTTCCCTGTGTTTAGCACACCTATGAAGCTGGACTTATCATAGGACACAGGCACAAGGGCAGCCCTGAAACTCACGGAGGACAATATTGTACTTTTTTGACTAGTTTAGACCTTTCCACTCCTCACTCCATTCCAATGTGTACATTGTATACAATGAATTTGGAGAGCTTTAGCATTTCAGAGAAAAGAAAATCTTTCAACTGTTCTCCCTGAAAAAAAAAAAAAAAAAAAGAATATGTTATGACAGTGGTATATTGTTCATCTAACTTTGAGATCAAAACACCTGGATTTTTTTTTTAACTGCTTCAGGTCTAGACTATCTCCCTCCCCTGTCCCTGTGCAACAATAATACTGCTCCCTGCACCTATCAGTACTAAAGAGTCAAAGGGGAAATGTTCTTGTCTGTTATTTAATGGCTGCTGATTGCCCTCTTGGATCTCTGTTCAGCTAAACTTCAGTAGTTTCTTACTTCATGCCTTCCACAAACACTTCACATACAGAAAAATACAAATAATATCTATGAAATGAGTCCTTTTTGCTTTCAAATGGACAGTTTGCATTTCTGATTTGAAGAAATAAACACACAGCTGTGGCACCTCTTGTTTTCAGAACACAACACCACAGGGAAACCAAGCAATAAGGCAAAGTTGCATTTGGCCTTAATAAGCAATTGATTGCAAAAACCAGAGGAAATTCTGACAATTAAATTGTTTTTTAATGGCAACTAAGCATGCTCACAGAAGGAGGTATTGAGCTTTGCCAGTACAGATTGTTGGTGTACTGAAGTACCAAGGAAACTTGAAAATGTCCAAAAAATAAACTGGACAGTGCAGACATAATGGCTTCTTCTGATGTTTAATTCTATGAAAGCTTTTTGTCTGGTGTTTTTATACTACTGTAAGGCTGTATGGCATACCAGAGGTTTGATATCACTCTTAGTAGGAAAGGAGAATTTTCTATCAATGTTCATATGTCAAGGTAAGCCCATAAATATCTATGCAATACTGTATGAAGAACTGCAAGGATTAAAGCATGTTTTTTCTTGGTAGGAGTATGGGAATCAGCTATCTAATACACTACACATCAGAGTGTGAGAACAGAAGGAAAAAACACCTATCACAGAAAAATGTTAAATAAAATTTTGAAATGTATTGCAGCAAGAACAAACTGTTCTCAATGTGACTGGAGAGCACAGTGTGTACCTTGGTGTAGCAAATACCAAGCAGGTATATATAAAAGGGTGTGGGATGGCAAAGAACTATGCTGAAAACCTCCAGACATAGGTTTGCATGGCCTTTTCAGGTCTTTGATGGTGATCAAGCATGGTAAATATCTAAATGAAAAACCACCCAGGAATGCCTCCTAACCCCATGAAGTACTGGTGACAGTTCTGAAAGGGATCTTTTTTTCTGCCTCACACTTTACTCAGCCCCTAGCACAGTGGGATCAAGCACTGTTGGAACTATCATCTTGTTTTGTGATTCTATTTCTGCTGCATAGGCTAAAAGCAAAGTTATAAATATATATATTGCCAGGACAATGGCTGTCTCTCAGGCCAACAAGTTCTTCTGAATTGTCATTTTATCTCAAGAATGTTTTAACATTTAAAAAAATATTTGGAAGGGGGGGCTTATTTGAAAGAGAGGAATCCTTGATTATTTTTCTTGTACTTTCTACTTGGTAATAGCCAGGTCTTTTCCTAGAGATAACCATGGTTCATTTTGTGTGTGCGTGTGTGTCTGTGTGTGTGTGCAGGCACAATTCTTTCAGGAGGCACTTGCCAAGGCAGATGCAAGTGTCCAGTGTTGATTTCAACATGGGGACAGATCCGATTTTGCAAAGGGGAGAGACAACAACCAGCATTGGGAGAATAAAACCAGAGCTCTACAAACAGAAATCTGTGGATTCTGATGGGCAACAAGAAGATGTGAAAACATGTGGAAAACTTAACTTCACTCTCCGTTATGATTATGAGAATGAACTTCTGGCGGTCACAATTATCAAAGCCTTAGATCTGCCTGCTAAAGACTTCACAGGAACATCTGACCCCTATGTTAAGATTTATCTGCTTCCAGACAGGAAAAAGAAGTTTCAGACACGAGTTCACAGAAAGACATTAAATCCTGTCTTTGAAGAAACCTTTCAGTTCCCCGTAGCCTATGATCAACTCAGCAACAGGAAATTGCATTTCAGTGTTTATGATTTTGACAGATTTTCTAGGCATGACATGATTGGGGAAGTTATTCTTGATAACTTTTTTGAAGTCTCAGATCTCTCCAGGGAAGCCAATGTATGGAAAGACATCCACTGTGCCACCACAGTAAGTAATGTGTTCCAAAAATATTAATATGATATTTTCATTTCTCTTTTGCAGTTTGTGGTAAAGCATACGGTTTATCAGGAGAGTCTGGAAGAAAAGGAAAAAATTAAAAAAAAAAACAACAACAAACAGTTGTTATTTCAATATTTTCCTTTGAGCACAGAGAATAAGATGCTTAGGAAGCTATAAAATTTAATTTTAAAAAATTCTTCTGGGAATATACCATCAGCTTTATGGCTCACTGTGCATATATAAATAATATTTCTAAATTAAATAGATCATCACAAAAGTTGCTGCTTAATAAGAACAGTTATAATTTTCCTGTTAGCAAAATACCCTGTCCTTCAAAACACCCATGTATTAAGGAACAGGACCCATCTTGCTCTTTTTAGCTGATTTTCCTAGATTGTGAATCTTGAGATGGTAGAGAGAGAGGCTAAAAATTCTTGAAGTCTAAAATGTTCTCTGCTGGCTGCTCTGTGCCTAGGCTCCCTATCAGATGTGCCAGTGCTGCTGCTGGTTACTAGCAAAATTCAAGAGGCACAGGTATGTAGAGTTAGGAAATAGAAATTATTTGTTGATAGTTTCAAGCAAGGAGGCCTGTGCATGGATGGTGAGATGAATCACTGGCTACCAGGAGCAAAAAGACTATTCTCCAAACCTTGCCTTTACTATCTTTGAAATCCAAATTCATCTTCCCTGGCTGGAATTTGAGGGCGAAAAAATAAATTAAACGGTGGAGTGTGTCGTCTCTGTTTGATTGTTTGATTGTTTTTTTACCAGCTGTGCTACATGTATAGAAGTCTTCCTATCCCTTTCTCTGTGGAGATATCCAAAACAGTCTGAATCATCCCTGGATTTCCAGAGCAGTAATGAACAGAGTACTAGTAATGAACACAGTACTAGACACTGCTTCAGTGACAGAAGATTCATACCGTCCCCTCAAGAAAGCCAGAGACTTCCCATGCCTCTTTTCCCAAATGTTTTCATGCTAGACAGGCAAGCATAGGTCTGCATGACTTGGAGAACAAAGAAGCAATGTGTTACCCTACGAAGGAAAAATATTAGAGAGTGGAGAATAGCAGAGGTGGGTTTTGAGTGTGAATTTACACACACAAAAAAAGCTATTTATTTTAACTCCTGGGTCTACTAAACTGATTTGAACAGCCTCCAGCACACCTCCAGAAAGGCACATCTGTATATGCTTAGTTTGATCAAGCTCAGATTGCAGGTAAATTTAAGAACTGTGTTCTCAAGCTTAAAGCTGAATCTGTGTTTAAAATCTTAGAATAATAGCCCAGTAACAGTTTTCAGAGTTTATTCTAGCTTTGCTATTATCTTTAATACTTTAGTAATGATTTATATGCACAATAGTCCTTTGCACCAGATGTATGTGTGAAAGTTTTAGCTGATAACTAGAATGGTTTCAGCAAATTATAAACCATGGACTGTTCATCACAGGTTTTAAGGAGATTAAAATGCCTTCCAAATTCTGCAATTGGGAGATTTATTAACATTCAACAGGATGAAAAGGGTTGCTAATCTTGGAGATTAAATCTAATTCAAGTTTCTTCCTCACTAAGGGTTATTACATGCAGTGATAGTGCTTAAATCACTCTGCTGGTGTTTTTACCAAATATGCAGTTTAAGAGAAAGCATGAAGCTTTTGGATTTCAGCCTTTCAGCCAATACAGTTAACCACATAGGTAAATAAGTTGTGCCCACTTAAACCATTAACAATAAATAAATACATTTGACATATCTTCTAGTATTGGGTGACTGAATCAGCCTTCACAAACCTTTACTCTCTCCTCACAGAATTATGTAAGAAACTGATTGAATTTATTTTTCCTGGAAAAATTAAACCCTCCTGTAAGATGTCCTGTCACTATATGTGCAATGTACTGCCTTGTCTTCTACTTCTGTTGTTTCATGTGGATCAAAAATCATTATTAATAAAGGTCTCTAGTTCTGCCATTTCAGAAACTGTAAAATGAGGGAGTCAGTCTTTCATAGGATAAAACAGTGCCTTAGATGTTAATTAATGGGTAATTATAGTCTTAGGCACCAGATTTAAAGTTTACCAAAGTCATAAACTAGCAGTTAAATAGCTAACTAATGCTTGCCAAAGTCAATTGGACTTGGATTAAGCCTTGAAAACAAAAGATTCAGCTGGTTCTACAATTAGTGAAAAATAACTGTACTCTAGGCAAGCATGCTTTGATGTTCATGAAGAACCTTTAAAAAAAATGTCTCAGTGTGAAGGTAAAGCATAGGAACCAAGATGACATTCTGCAAAACTGTTTCCTGAATGTTTTTCCTACTTCACCTCACTCTCCTTTGTTGTATATTCTGTGAACTTTTTTCAGCCTTTTATTCAGACTTGTTTCTTACACCCAGTGATTTGCTCATGCTTATTAAATGATAAAGAGCAGAGAAGGGTAGAAATGATAAGTGAAAGGATTATTCCAAAACTTATAAAACACAGCAGAAGTAGCATCCCCTCACCTTTGGGTCTTTTACATCTCTTCTATAGACAAGAATTTTCCATTCAGAAGTTAGAGTGAGGGAAACAACTGTTCTTATTGCCTGCTTGGAAACAAACTATATTTATGACACAAGACTCTGCAGTCTTGGAGCTGAACATTTACAAGGCAAGTTTCACCAAGGAAATTAATTGTAACGTTTTAGCAGTGAAAGGTTACTACTGGAGATCCAGACATTCTCTGCTGTGCAAATATTCTCTGCCAGTACCCAACAAAATTTTTCAGAGTTGCTTGCACAGTTTTTATTTGGTACAAGAAATACAGCCCAGACAAAATCAGACTTCATGATCTCACTGAGTCCTTTAGACCATAAAACAAATTATTGTTTGGGAATCCACACAATTTATATTTACAGTTTAATATTTTTTTCTTTTTCCCCCTGTAAAAATAATTTGAAACTATCTTATGCTGGATAGTACAGGACTGGCCTCCCCACTTGCCCACTTTGTTTCTTACAATTTTGAACTTTTGATATTTACTAACCTTCTGTAGTTTGCATTTCATTCCCCTAATTTTTCATTCATATTATTGTTTCTCTGATCTATGTTATGTTCAGAACCCCCAGCTGTTGTAAAAGACAAAAAAGGTACCTATTATAAGTGTTAAAACATTTTAATTTCTCAATGTTAAATTACCAAAGTAAATTTGGTATAAAATAGTTATGTAAAAGTAGTATTCTAGATGTGTGGTAGCACTAATATCCACAAATTTTCAATAAATAATCCATCATTTACTGCTGCTTGCTTGATTAATAAATTAAAAAAAAAAAAAACAAAAAAAACCAAACTTCAAGCAGCAGTTTTAGGTCACCTGTGAAATTTGGTCAGTATATGTCAATATTTTAATTCTTAATACACTTTAGAAAATTAGTTCATAGCATCAGAGGTAAATAAATAATATTGACTGGATTAGTTAGCCAACATACCTAGCTTCTGCTTTTGCAAAGTTCTTGAGAGATTTGCATACATTTCTGAGGTTTTGCTACTGTCAAAATATACCACATACTTTAAAAAAAAAAAAAAAGAAAACATTTATTAGAATCACAAGCGCTTAAGTCCAAATATTCAGTCTTGTAGAATTGTTTAGACAAGTAGACTACCTCTTGTTATCCAGCATTTTATGGATGTACACATTTATAACTTCCTATTATGTATTTTTAAATGATTGATTGCTTTGGAAATCTCTGCTTCTGACATTTTCTTTCTAAATGTATTCTGTGTACTCTTTCAGTGTGACCAATTATAGGCAACTACACAATAGGAAAAAAAAAAAAAAAAAAAAGAGGGCTCAGAATTTAGATGAAAACTGTTTCCAGCACAGTTGTAGTCTCTTGGGGATGTTAGTCATGGAGCTGTCAGGTATTTGCAGCCTCTTGCATTATCTCATGTAGATGGATGGAACTTGCTTATTATTGAGTTTTCCAACACCAGGCATTTCAGTGCAGCAGTTTTCTCACTTGTGAAGTGGGATATAACATAAGGTTTGTAAGGACACAGACTTCTGTGATAGACATTATGTGTGACTGCTGTTTCTAAAGCCCATGGGACTTAAGTAAATAGCTTTGTTTGGAAAGACAGAACTGCTTAAATACTTTTTTAAAAATAAATGATACCGTAACATTAGTCTCAGTAGATCTATATCAAAACATTTGTAAGAGTGGGATCCTACACAGGTAATCCTGCTAGCTGTTGGCCTCTGATAAGGGAAGAAATTATTCTGACTCCCTGATTCAACTAGAATGAACCCCACACCTGCAATTCTCCCAAAGAAATTACAGCATTGACTTTGTTTAATTTTCTCCACATTTTGCTAATGGGTAAGTGGACGAAAAAGAAGAGGTACATTACACCTTACTCTGAGTAAGGCAATAGTGGTATAGAGCTGAGAACAATTTGTCTAACAGTAGCCAACTTTGAGGCCACATTGTAAGTACTGTCTTATTCTTTAGTGTTCAAAGAGCCATGCTATCAGGAAAAGTTTTATCACCAGTAATGTAGGGTGGTATTGTTCTTGGAGAACAAGCCCTATAAGGAGTATCTGAGGGAACTGTGGTTGTTTAGTCTGGAGAAAAGGAGGCTGAGGAGAGACCTTTTCAATCCCTACAACTATCTGAAAGGAGGCTGTAGTGAGGTGGAGGCTGGTCTCTTCTCCCTGCTAACAAGTAACAGGACAAGAGGAAATGGATTGAGTTGCACCAGAGGAAGTTTAGATTAGATATTAGAAGAAACTTCTAAAATGAAAAGGTATTTAAGCATGGGAATAGGCTGCCTAGAGAGGTGGTTGAATCACCATACAAAGAGGTGTTTAAAAGATCTATAAATGTGGTGCTTAGGGACATGGTTTAAGCTCTAGACTTGATAGAGTTAAGGTGTGGTTGGACTTAATGATCTTGGAGGTCTTTTCCAACCAGAACAATTCTGTGATTTAGGGGACTACACTCTAAAATTATCCATCCTTATCAGAATGGACTTAGCTTATTGATGTTTATGGAAAAAGTTTTGACATAATGCTAACATACATGAAAGAACAAAGGCTTGTCAGCACAGAAATGTTTATCACCCGCAGAATGGGAACAGCCCCTTTAAAGCCAAGAATAGCTGGCACCTGTCATTTCTAATCAGGGTTGGTGATATAAAGAATTCACAAATTACCTGCTGCTGAATGGATGAAAGAATGCTCTGGGTCAGTCTTCTCAGGAAACATGTTGCGGTTTTTCATTTAGGTTTGAGATCACTTAGGGTCTCAGTGATAACTAGAAAAGACTTTTGAGAAAGGAAGGGTTTCTGTGCAGTTACAGAAAGGTTTCAATCATTATTGAGTGTTTCTTTTAATTTGAAATGACACATTATTTTAATATTCTGCTTTGCTAGAAGTAAACTGCTACCTTGACTCTACCTTAAAAGTAAGAAATATTAGATGAATGAAGAATATGGTTTCCTCAAGGGAATTAATATCTCTGATTCCAGGTGCTACTGCAGTAGCTATGCTAAGGTTCACAGCATGACTGACCTGCTGTGCCTGAAGTTCTCTCTGAGTTTCTCACTGCAAATAGTCTCTTTGAAGCTCAAGAAATGTATCCTGATATGGGAAGCCATGTACATTTTAGTTTGTTTGCATGCCTGTAGATACTATGGTTAGTTCACAGAATTACCTCTGTTCTGAGCTGTTCTTGTGCAGAAATGCATCTTCTTGCTGGCTGGCAAAATGAAATTGCATCTCTGGTGCACAAGACAGATGGTTAAATACAGAGTGAAAAAAAGAAGCACCCACGATGCTTCCTGGGATGCTATTTAGAACATCCAGCCTGCTGGACCCAGCGTGCTCTCAGGGAGTTCTCTCTATGCAAGCAGGACTGCAATCAGTGGCTGTGCATACCCTAAGCAATCAGGATGTCAAGCAGAAAACAAATGTTAGGCCTCCATAAGCAGAAGATGCAGTCATTATAGAGCAACAGGCCACACTTCTTCTTTGTTGTCTTCCACAAGATGCAAGAACAAATACAAACCTCGTTAATTCATTTCCCAGGACAACAGCCCAAACAGTATGTGGTGCTGGGAAGAAGAAAAAAAACAGCTGGATTTGATATGCAAAGAACAATGTGAGAGCAATATAAATATTAGCTTCAGGGAAAAGGTTTCTGAACCAAAATGGCCTTGAGAGGTGGGTAGAGAATAAACTCTCTAGTTGAAGCTTCATGTAATTTTTGACAATTTCTGTGATAGCATAAATACTATAAAAATCTGAATGCACAGATGATAAAACAGATTGGTAGATTTCTGTACTGCTCTTTCCTATCATTCTGTTGACTTTGCTCTTTCCTGTCATTCTGTTGACTTCTAAACTATGCATTAAGACTAGAAATGCCTCAATACATTCTCATCTAACTGCCAGAGGGACAGGTTTCCCTCTTTTTTCCATCCAACCCCCAGAATTTATCATTGTGCTTTATTTTATCCCTGATTATTGAAGCCTAAGTTCAGTATTTTTGACTGGGAAACAGGAATATACATATAATGTGTTTCTAATCAGAACAAAAAATGAGAAATCTGTCCTTTGGGGGAGTAATCTTCCTGCAGTATGCAAGTAACTCAAAGCTCTAATTCTAGCATTGCGTGTTTCAGAATATCTGGGTTCTGTACGGAAAAGTAATTTACAGTGTAACTAAAGGAAGCTTCTAAAAGTCTAGGGATGGAAATGTTTGAATAACTTATTTGATATCTAGAAAATTTTTTTTACCTAGTAGAGATTCTTAGTCAAAATACAGCAAGAAGAGGAAAAGAAAAAAATTTATGGATAATTTGCTTAGGAGTCAAGTACAAAATAAATACGCTACCCTTAGTAATTGTTATATTGTACTCTCACATGCAATTTTTAAAACATCATTTAAATTACAATTAATAGGAAAGTAGTTCAGGATATTAAAATTGAAATAGCAATTAAAATTACTAGTTACTATGGTTTGTTAAAATCTTAATGATAATGAAGGTAACAAGAAGGAAGTTTTTGAGAGAATTTAATTTCTAATACAGTATTAATTATGCAAAACCACTTTATTTTTACCATGAAAATAATGACACACTAGTAGCAATGAAAGTGTATAAATTTTTTAGTTCCAGTGATTTTACGTAGTTCATCGTAAGAATCCATAATGAGTTGTACTTTTAAGAATTTGAATTGCAGAACTTGAAAAACTAGAGGAAAGAAACAAACATCAAAGAAAAAGCCTAGTGTTCATTTTTTGTAAAAAAATGAAAAAATTACACCTAATTTGACAAATCAACTCCCCCCCAAATTCTCACTCCTATGTAGGAAACCAGTTAACATCTAGGTGTATAGGGGGAAGATTATCTAACTAATTATCTGACTAACACTGTCAGTAAAGAAATTTTCCTTTTCAGTTCATAACTATGAGTAGTGATATATTAGGAAAACACCCAAAACATGTAAGGATCTCTATTGGAATTTCCTCACCAAGTTTGTGGATATTCCTAACTAAAACTTGACCCTTTTATTGAATTTAGTGGAAACAGCTGAGAAAATTAATTGGAATAAGAGACAGCAAAGCTTTCTCCAGCAATAATGATTCTAAAAACTTTTATCAGTCTTAAATGATGCTCCCCTACAAGGGCTACAAGCTTCTTCTCACATCTCTCTTTTATAAATATTGCACCAACTCTGTAGAAATGCTCCTACTTCTACAAGCATAAGCGTGAAAAATAAGAACACTGGTGTCCATTGGGTTTGATAACAAAAAGAACAGAATAAGGGCTTTTTTTCATCTGACTTCACCAACCCCTGCACTGATTTCCCAAGAATCTATAAAGCACAGAATGCACACAGATCCTTAGTAAACTAATGGAAAAAAATATTAGCACATCTATTCAGTTCTGGCTGCTTGTGAGGGATTAAAATTGTGCTATTTGTAGAATCTATATATTATGTAGTTAAAAAGCACAAGTTCATCTGGATAGCTGACAAATGCATTTGAGGCCAGTGTTGTTGGGTTTTTTTGTTATTTTGTTCTAGCATCACCATGCCTGAAAATGGAGTGGATAGTGAAGTAAACTGGGAGCCATACAAACAAATGAAGCAGTGTAGTGCTTACCATGCATGGTTCTAGCTCCTCATTCTGTCTGATGACAGAAATAAGTGAAGATATGCAATACCACAAATGTTTCCTTTTGCATTAGAACAGCTCTGCATATTGCTGTTCTTTCTTTACCTATTATTGGAAGTCCATGTGGGGTAATTGTTACAAACATCTGTAAAGCTAAAGCTAGATGTTAATTGAAATTTAAGTTTAATTTAAAAAGAAAAAAGAATATTCAAAATAGGCCTAGAACAGAGATAAAATTTAATGGGAGTTACTAATTAATGTGCACTTCTAGGGGAATGTATGGCACATGTAAGACAATCTGAAGCACAGTTAAAAATTTGCACAAATGACAACCACTGGGTCCAGGCTTTCGTCTTCTGAGTTGTTCTTTCAGTGAGGTGGGCTGAAATACAGACATGATTGTTGAGTGCAGTCTGTGCCTTGGCTCCCTCAGATTTACTTGTCTTGAAAGGTTCCTGTCAGATCACTTTTACGAACATAATTATCTAGTCTATTATAAAGCAAGAAAATATTAATTTTCTAGAGCACTGGGATTCTGAAGTAATTTAAATCCTATTTTAAAATATCAATTAAATTCAACAATACTTAAGGATCTAGGGCATTTTAAAATGTTACTCGTGATAATCAGTGTCGTATCAAAGACTGTCATGAGAAGTTTAAAGTCTGAGCCTTTCTTTGTTCATTGTCTAGGTCTTAACCTGTGTTTTCAGCTCCAAATTCATGAATATGAATGTGTAGCACTCAAGTTCATGAACATAGTGTGTATGAAGGGGAAAATGTAGGTATTCTAGACATTTTACCCAATACCCAGTCTCTGAAACTGTCATATATATATATATATATGCATAATTTTATTATTAGTTTTTCAAAAGAACATTTAGCTATTTTTAAGTTGTCTTTACCAGGTATGATTGACTTCCAAAGAATATTTATTTTTATGATGCATTTTAATATCTTAATCCCATGACTTCCAGAAGTCTGAACAAAATGTACTTTGTTCCCCTCAATGTGAAGAGCGATCACCAGTCCTGACAGATACTCATAGTAGAAACTTAAGTAAAAGTACTTGAATGTATTTTACTTGAGTAAAAGTACTAAGACATTATGTTCCTTACTAACCAAGAAATAGACAGTCTACCAAAGAGCAGATGTCACAGTTAATACCAAATTAAATTAAACAGATAAAATCATCGTGGTTGTGTCAAAGGGTTCTGAAAGAACTTGATCCGAGAACTATGGGAGCTTCTAGTCAGTGGTGGCAACCTATGACATCCAGTTCTCTCCACCAGGAGAAGAGTTAAATAGTGTCTACAGACCAGTGCAGGGTAACTACTAATTATATTTCTAACCTTTTAATCTAACGATGTGTGACTCATAAGTACCTTTGATAAAGAAAAAGAGCTTTTATTTGAAGTAATATCATTTACTGAAGAATTTATCTATTGTAATAGTGCATAAAGAAACATGAATGTTGTTCTGCAAAATGAAAATCAGACATTTCAAGCCATAATTTTTTTCCAGCTATAGGTCATACATATCAGAAAATGCATGCATAAACAGTGGAGTAGTAGAGAGCTTTTTTCCAGTCCTAAAACTATCCCTTACCACTTCAAACTGAGTAGGCAGTTCACAGGTTACAGAACTCTAGAAACTCCAGTACATCTGCCCTTTGGACAGCTTGCTGTGCAGAATGAAAAAATTCCCCTCATTTGCTGTTCATGCATCTTATTTGTTGTATGGTCAAATACCAGATTTGATTGCAGGGGATCTTTCTAGCTCTTTTTAAATATAACTTCAGTACATGGTGTTCAGATAGGAAATTAAAAAAGACCGATCATAAGCATCAAACTATTTGTTAAGCACTGATGCTTTTCTCTACTCTTCAGAAAAGTAGGATAGAGTAGCCTCTATATGGAGCAATGTTTCTTTTGAAGTATTTAAACAGTCTTGTCTACTTTTGCTTAGCATTTGAGCTCACACAAGCCTTTGAGTGTCTATCCAGTATCTCTTCAAAAAGAAGGAAGAGGATACTCAAGTCCATATTCCCATCTTGAAAAAAATTAATTTTTCTCTTTTCACATATACAAGTCATCTCGCTGAAGAAGGAAGAATTAATCCCTTCTACGAGCAGCCCAATGAGCTATTTGACCTAACTCATCTTCATTGTCTCCCTCAACACAGACCTTAACTTTGAGGCACTGGATGAGGGGGAACTGTTTCCTTTTCAAACAAAAAAAAGCGAGATCTCTCACATGTGGATATGAGGAACTATAATCAGACTCTTGAACTCATAAAGTAATGCCAGCAACAGAAGATGTGCTTAGAGAACATTTCAGACATGACAAAAATTGTAAAATATAAGAGAGCAATTGACAGTTTAATAAATGAGTGAAAATTACACTTCATTTGTTAAAGATTTATTTATATTTTCTGAAATAGAAAAGTGAGTTTGTTAGTGTACTCTGTGACACAAAATTCTATGTTTATTGGGGTTGTGCTAAGGAGAAGTCAAAGAGTTGTTTCTACTATGTGTACAGAATGAGCTAAATCATTTTGAAACCCTGAGAAATCTGAAATCCTGACAAGCACAAAATTTGTGTAAAGCGCATGTTCACATGCTTGTCAATCTGTTAATTCTAAGAACAGAATCCCAGCAAAAGGACTGAACATATGAATTAACCAGCCTACAGAAAAATCAGTACTTTATTAACAGTGCAACAGAGATTTTAAAACTATTATAAAACCACTTTCTTCAGTCTGGAGTCTGCAATGCACAAAAAAAGAAAAAACAGAACACAACACAAAACCCTCTTAACTCAAGAAAGATCGGAAATACCTATTTCATTTTAGACAGAACATTGACCCAAAGGAAGTCAATAAAACTGCTCATATAGGCAGCTGAAAAATGTGAACAAGAAGCCCTCATCTGTCTCATAACTAAGTGATGTATTTATCATCAACACTGCAATCATTACTTTAGTATGCATCATTTGAAAATATATCATGTTTGTCTTCTGATGCTAGAATAACTTTACCATAAATCCAGCAGTTCCCCAACAAATAGGAACTCGTGGAATAGCTGGAGATTTGACAGATAAAAATTGAAGCTGAGATATTAAAAATAGCCTTTTTAGTATTAGTCAAAGAAACCCCTTTGATATCACATGTTCATGCTCAAGAATCACTACTCGAGAATCACTGCCTTGAAGAAGTGACTCCCTTCTGTGCTCCTTACAAGGTCATATTTAAAAATCCTAATTTGTTTTTAATTTACAGTTTTCTCTGGGCTTTATTTGCAACATTTTTAAAATCATAGAACAACAGGATTAGGAATTTGGAATATAACTAACATCTCAATAACTAAACTTTAGTGGTGTTAGGATAATTATGTAACTTTGAGGAAAGAAAAAAAAAAGATGGAATCTCTCTTGATTTAGATTAAATTTCTTAAGTGTTGTAGCATCTGAACTGTATAGCAACATCCCACTGAAAAAATTCACAGTACATTGTCTCAACATAGAAATGATCTTGGGAGGATTATTAGGATGAACCTTGCCCATCTTTCCAAGTAAATTCTCCTCCAAAAAGTTGTCCTTGAGTCAGAACTCCTTTACTTTGCTTTTTTTTTTTCTAAAACAGAACAACCCCTCAAAAAAGCAAGTAAGAGTAATAAAATTATCATCTTTTACAAGCACACTGATCTTTTCAAAGCACTTAGACTGTAGAAATTTTTTGCATGCACACGTGTGCAGTGATAAATCTCTTACATAAATCCTAATGCCTAAAAGGCATGAAAATGTATGTGATCTAAGTATTTCCCCAGTATTTCCTTCTACTGGGGAGCATAGATTCTGAGTATTTTCAACATCAGAACTTGACATTCTACAATCAACACCTTGTTGTTTGTGGGAGTTCAACAAAAACATATCAGTAATCCAAGAAAGTTCTGGTTCTGCTTTTGCTTCATTTTTTTGGTTTAGTAATTCTTGTCACTAATACAATACTGTTGGTAGTCATTCTCAATTTTATGTAAATTATTTCTGAAAATTGTTTATGGATTCTTCAAAAGCATCTGAAGCTGCAAAGAAGTCTCTCCACGTTAAAAAAAAAAAAACACAAAACCAAAACAAACAAACAAACAAACAAACAAAAACCCCAAACCTAAATTTGTAGATGAACTGAACTTAATTGTTAATCTGCTTAGATTTCTAATAATTGCTTTTCTTTTCTAGGAAAGCATAGATTTGGGTGAGATCATGTTTTCCCTCTGTTATTTGCCTACTGCTGGGAGAATGACATTAACAGTCATCAAATGCAGGAATCTTAAAGCAATGGATATAACTGGTGCATCAGGTAAATTTGCTTTTTTTTTTTTTTTTTTTTTTGTATATGTGAACCTTTTGTGTGTGTATGTGTATGAAGCATGATTGTGAAATGGAAGTAAGAGGACAATGGGTATAGAACCTGTTGGGGTCCACTGACCATCATTGGCCTGGCAGTAAGTATGTCTGTTCAGAATGCCAACCTATACCTTTCTGTAGCATTGACTGTATGCTGAAAGCAGTGTTTGCTAGGGTTACTAAGGTCTACAATTTTTTTGTCTTATCAATATATTCCTGCAAAAAACCACAAACAAACAAAAAATTGCATTTACACTACACATTTGAATGAGCCCAAACTCCCACATCTGGCTCTCTGTTACTCAGATCCGTATGTCAAAGTGTCACTGATGTGTGAGGGTCGAAGACTGAAAAAGAGGAAAACAACCACAAAGAAGAACACGCTCAATCCCATTTATAACGAGGCCATCATCTTTGATATCCCTCCAGAGAATGTGGACCAGGTCAGCCTTTCCATTGCAGTGATGGATTATGATCGGTAAGCACAGCTTGCTTTCTGAATGTTAAATCTTCAGGGAGAGGTTCCCTTATCATTGCAAGCTTGCTACCTCCCTGACCTTTCAAGTCAATTCAGTGTCACAAAAGATAAAGCCTTTGGCTCTTTTTTTGAAGATGTTTAGGGCTTCTGTGCCTTTTAGAGCTCAGGTCACTATATCTGCTTCATAAATAACTGATGAGGAGGAAACATGGCTTAATTGTCTTTTGAACCACTCGAATTGGCATACATTTCTGTCCCCACCTGGTGGCTGGATTATGTAAAAGCTTTACAAATCGGGTATGTCCCAGTCTAAAAAAGTCCCTCACACCCCTAATTTCTATTGAAATCCTAGGTATTTGAAATCAAAGAAAATTTGGTTGACTGAAAAAGAATTAGATTCTAATTACCTCATTGAATTAAGTCGTAATTAATCCTTTGGTTGACTCAATAAAGAAGCTTTGTAACCTTAGGGTTTAGCACTCGCTGATGACACATCTGAGCCTCAATTATCTATGTCCTCACTGAGAACTGACAGGAAGAGACTCATGCTTAGAGTAGCTCAAGGACTGCAGGTTAAAGTAGACAATGACTGACAGAATCATGCCTGTGCCAAGTCTGAATCATTCAAGTGCTATTAGTAGTGAGCTCTTTAAACTGCAGGGTAAATAAGCAATGAAAGTCCAGTTTAGTAATACAAGACTTCAGATTATTTTTCCTCTCCATCAGATTTCTGGTCATTCTCCAACTTCTGTCTCAGTCAGATGCAAAAAAGGGACTGTGGTGCCATTAGGGGAGAAGACCACAGCAGCCTGCACATTTTCAGTCCTTTTCAGTTACTCCTTTCACAGCATCTGATAACAGGAAGTCAGGAAATACTGTTGTAAAGATGCAATGTACAGAAAATTACTTTCTAGAGTCCCAGCTCTGTGGTGTTGCCAGGAAAATGAAGTATTATGGTATAGCCTATAACAGCTATACCCTTCTTGTTCACATTTTTGGCTGAAGTTCCAAGGACCACAAGATTTAGAGCCAGGAATTATAGTTTCAAATGACATCTGAAGCATTTGCAGCAGGAAATGTACTCCCTATCACCTTCCTTCACCTTCCTGTCCCACAAAATCTAAGGATTTTTTTCTCACACGTCTTTTGGTGTATTACAGTTCTTTTCTGTTCTTGTGCTATTTGGCTTGTAGCCTTTTAATGGCAAGGTTAATGTTTCCATTGCCATTTTTATAGCTGCTAGAAGCACCATATTAGTGGCTGGAGGTTTTTGATGCTACCCTTACAAAACTTAATATTGCTATACTACCACTAAAACTAATATCTGTAATAAATAATGGGAAGAGTTTGGGCATGTATTCTATGCTGCACTAAGCCAGTAAAGTGAATTATACATCAAATATTATTAAAACCATTTTTATTAATAAGAAATCTGTCTCTGCAATTCTCAGAGTAGGGCACAATGAAGTCATTGGGGTGTGTCGGACAGGAATTGATGCTGAAGGGCTTGGAAGAGATCATTGGAATGAAATGTTGGCTTACCCACGTAAACCAATAACTCACTGGCATCCACTATTAGAGGTAAGAAGCAGCAAAATTCTCGTATTATTTTGAACTTTTTTGTCTCTCTCACACTTACATGCTTTTGAGAATCATGAAAATGAGTGCAGCATCTAGGGAGAAGCTAGAAGATCCTTAGCACAACCTAAATCTACTTGCATGTGGTTACTGATTACCTAAATGCACTACTTGAAAAGTTTCTCTGATCTGCTGACAGAACCGTACCATTAAACAATTAAGACATTTGAAATTTCCAGAGACTACAGTAAGGAGCTTACATCCAGTTAGAAAAGATTACAAGTAATTCAAAAGCAGTCATTTTCTATTAAAAAACCTTTAGCATGATCAGTTATGTTGTTAAAACATTAATATAAAACTAGCTTTGCTTATTAGGCTAAGTTGAGGCAACATACCAGCATCTGCCTCCAGAGTTACTCAGACACTTACTGCAACCTTATTGAAATGAGTAGGTGATTACATCTACAAGTCCCTGGCCTTAGAATCCCACTTCAGCCCTCATCAGGCCATGCGTTCTGGGTTTTCTATATACAAAATACAGATTGGGGTTCAGAGAGATTCATATTGAAACCTCAAGAAGCATCAGGCCCTGCTTTGGAACAGGGAGGTCACATTGTTTAGCCCTCTCCAAATGAAATCCCTGTACAAAAATAAGTTGCTGTCTGAGGCATCATGGGCTGCTTGGTTTTCCTGCTGGGTAGCACATGTCTGCACAGCTTCTCCAGTGACAGGTAGAAAAGGCTTCAGTAAAACATCTGAAGTATGAGGACAGAGAAACTGAGTCAGTGCAGCAGAGAAACCTCTTTTCAGAGGTGCGTGTCTGACTCTGGGTTATGTACCATCACTGCCTGGTGAAATAAAGTCACTCCTGTGGAACAAATCAGAGGCATTTAGAGGAGCTCCACTTTAGGAATTCTCTTTCCATTATTAGTTCTGCCAGAGACTTAGAGCCAGAAAGGGTCTAGATGTGATTTGGTTTCCTTTTTTGGAAGAGTCATATAATCTGAAATGAGTTCAATGCATGGACAGAAATGATGAAATTTATAAAACTAACACTTTTCTTGCAGTTACCTGGCCGAGCGACCAGTTTTGACAGCCAGGGATCTTGTTCATCACCAAAACCACCACTTACACCCTAGGGAACAAAAGTGGATTCATTGTGTTCAGTGTCTGAAGCTCACATCTACATAAACAGAAGGTTTGGCTTCCGCAGATGAACTGTATCCATATTTTTTTATTAAAATACATTTTTCCTATTCTAACTCTTATATTACACTTTATAATAATTTCTTAATATATGAATGAAGTTGACTTGAGCCAAATATAATCCTTTCTCATATAAATTCATTCACCTGTTTTCTTGCTGGCATATATCCAATGTCATACCCAAGCAGTGTTTTGATATTATCTATATATTTGCATAGGCAAAGAAATCAGAAAAAAAAAAAAGTCCCTTAAGCAATCCAAAATTACTGTAGCTCATAATGTCTAATTCTTTTGAGGGAGAGCAAATAGTCACATATAGCTCTTGTAATCCATTTTTTCTAAATTGCACTAAATCCTATGTGACTTCTCAAGACAACACTTTGAACTGAATGTTGCATGGAAAAAACACCTGTTGTCACATTCTGATTGCTTGGACACTCAGTTCATTCCTTGGGCAGGGCTCTTCAAAGCCCACTGAAGCTGATGAGAAGGCTCCCACTGGCTTCACCAGGTTTTCCTTCAGCCTTTATGGAACAGGATTCACAACTGGATCTATGCAGTGATAATCTTCCAGCAACCAAGATGCCCACTGCACCTACAGGAACTCATCAGCTCGTCCAGCAGAACAACCAGGCCTGTGCACCTGAATGTCTCTTGCATGAGACTGAGCAGCACGTGTAGGGGTATTGTTTTGGAAAGCAAATACGTCTGCAGTGAGTTTTGTGGATGCTGATGTAGCTCCAGAGAGATGTAAGTGCCTGCTGATGAAGTGCATCCAGGCCCTTTGAAAAAGCCCATTTGCTGCTGGCATCTTGAAGCCCTTATTCAGTCTTAAGGCAGGTCAAAATGTAGGCAGAAGAACTTATTTCATGTATTTTAGCAGTTAAAAAAATTGATTAAAAAATGCAGAACAGAGAATGTTTTTCTGATTCATGATTCGGTGTGACAGTATTAGATTTCTTTGAAGTTATTTTGACTTACTGAATAGCTCACATGGAGCAGTTTCTGCTCCCAGACTGGAAGTCTCTAGAATTATATGCCAAATATGAATTTATTATATATTTTTTGTCAATATTTTCAGAGAGAAATTGAAATGTAACCACATTTTACCTCAGGCAGTTTTTTTTTTTTTTTTTCTGTCAAGAGCAAAGACTGGATGATTTGGCCTGAGATTTTGAAAACTGAACTACAACTAGAAAAAAGTTGGGCTGGTGGCTCTTGTTATATTTTTGTAATGTATAAATAAAACTGAGAAGATAGTATTTTCCGAAGCAGAATTTTTACAGAAGAAAAGTGTCATTTCACAAGAAAAAGCCAATGGAAATTTTTTGGACAATAATGGAAGAATTTTTGAGAATTACTGGAGTTATCCTTAGTTATGAGGGGAAAAGGCAGTTTAGATAGACTTCTGAAAAACCATTTTAGCTTGGCTAGTTTGACCTGATTGACAAACAATACATTGATGAAGATTGAGTCTCTCCTTTCCGTTAACTAATTTCAAAGACTGAATATGCCTTTAAGAGTCTTAACTGCTCCAGGAAAGTTAAAATGCCTGGTCTTAACATTACAGGTGTTTTAAAAGCAGAAAAGAAGACTTTTTATACCTTGCCTTTTTTGCCTGCAAACACAGCAAGCAAATGAACAAACAAATATATCTATCAGATGTTCTTTACAAATTAAACAAAAAAAAATAATAATAAATGGCTCTGGCCCAAGTTTTTGAATGTCTGTTCCAGGTTGCTATTCATGGCCTCTGGACAGAAATACTTTTTCCCAGAGAGGGTTGGTAATGCTCAGCACTGATCCTCCCTGCTCAAGACTGTATTTTCATCCCCATAAATACAGACCAGCCTTGAAGAATTTCATTCCTCTGTTTGCTCTGGCTGAGTAATTTTCTTAATAGGAGAAGAATCTCTCCTCTGTGGGGTATATTTCCTCCCATCATTGTTAATATCATGAGACTTTGTGGCCTAGATCATTTTCATCATGATTTTGCAAGGTTGATATAGAAACATGTGTATATATATATGTGGCGACTGAAAAACTATTTTGTGTATACATTTATCTTAACAGAAATTATATCAGCAGTGGCCTTCGTGGCCTAGAAAATACTTTTTGTAATGTGGTACTGTAACAGTTAACTAAATATTCTTTGCACTCTTTTGCACTTAATATCCAAAAAGCTAAAGAATTTAAAATCAAATGTAGCATAAGTGTTCAGCAATGAGCAACATCTTTTTAACTATTTCATTGTTCTTGGAGTATCCTGTATGTTTCACTATAAGTAGTAAGGTGTTTCAATATTAATTTTCTTTAATTTAACTTGTCAAACACCAAAGGAATAATAGCTCAGTTTGTGCTCTCTTGTTGTGCTATTTTTGATATTGTTAATAATAATAGTGATTGACTTCTGTATCTAAATTTTATTTATGGGTGCTCTGCAACTAGGAAAAATCAGGCTGACAAATTATCAGGACATTTAACTATAAAATTTGTCCCCTAATTATTTATTTTTGGTCTTTTATTGGTGATTAATAGAATAAATGCAAAAGATTATATATATATATTTCCCCACTACTTTCTTAGCTATCTCAAAGAAAGGGTGTATATTTAGTATAACCAACTGATTGCCTTTAGAGCCTGGTTCACAAGTAACTGAGAGTCCTCACAGAACCCCCAAGTAAAAAGTTGGAAGTTTTGGTCAATGAATGTGTTGATTTATGTGTCTTTTCATCAAAAAAAATTAAATATTTTTTATTTGGAGAAGTTTTAAACTCCCTGCTGCTACCAGGAGTGGGTTTTGTTGCTTATCCACATTTCTGCCATATCACAAACATTAGACTATTTTGAACAAAATGGTTGGTGTAAAATATATTCTAGTAATTTTACAATGGTTTGAAAACATCACATTCCTAATAATCTTAAGTTATTTTTCTTGAAATGATTTACTGAAAACAGCAGAAGTACTTAATAAGAATAGTATTTTGCACTGCAGAGATTTTTTTATACTTACACAAGTAAGCCACAGAACTGTACTGAGAAAGTACATGATGGATTATGTGGTTCCAGGGGAGCTGTTAAATATTTATATTTATTTTCAATAATGCACTGTAAAGTGAAAAACCCACATGTATCTAATGAGCCATTCTAGTCTTTTGGATAAATATTATTTTCAAGCAATTGTTTCCCTTCCCCACATTAAATAATTTTTCAGGGACCATTAGATTTGCTCTAAGCAACCATAAAATTCTTTTTAGGTCTATGCAAAATGTTAAGCAGGACCCTAATCTACAGGTAGATTTAGGACCCTAGAAGCACTGTAGGCAGTACCGTAGTGCAACAGAAGCTCTATAAGATTTAAGTCATGTATTGCACTCCATGATCTCAGATTTAGATCTCTGTATTGCATACTTCAGCCCAAATAGCCCTTCCTCTCAGTTCCCCAGGAAATAACCATCTCTTTCCCCTCCCTTCTTTGTCTGCACTGGGCTTGTGTTCAAGCAGAACTTTTGTCTGCACTGCTGAAAGGTGACTCCTAGGCTTATCAAGTAGTAATATGCAACTTGTGGGGTCTTGACAAAAGGTGTAGGAGAGCTACATCTCTCAGTTTCATTCTAAGAAGAGCTGTTGAGCAAGTAATCTGCTTGGCAGTCCCTTTTGATCATCACAAGACATTCAGTATCAATAATACTGTTTGGTTTTTTGTTTCTAGCAAGCACTAAGAAAGCAATATACATGTCTCAGGGATATGTATATTGGCCAGGGACAAAGAAAGTGGCCAAAGCCAGTAAGATATTATATCAGGACAAAAGTCCCTCATGAAGAAATGCTTCTTCTGCTTTATGAAATGGTCTTGATTTTTAGGGTTAGGTATCAAATCTATAATTTTTTCTCAAAGAATCACAACCACTTTCAGTGTTTTAGGGAAAATTTTGAGCAAACATGAAACGTTTTCATTAAGATGATTTTTATCAAGAGAAAAAACAATTTCTAAAATTCCTAATTTCTGTCTGTGGATGCATTTTTTGAAAAATAATAAGAAAACTTTAATTTTTTTTAAAAAAAGAGATCTTTGATTCATTCATTTCTCCTAATTCTCTTTTTTCTCTTTTATATATTGGCCTCCATGTAGTCCTTTTTAAAGATTTTAACATGATGATGCACAAAAAATGCATGATTATCTAATTCCAAGATTATTTTGCCTTCTGTTTTTAATCAAGTAACTGCTTATATCTTATAAACTTTTATGTAGATATAAAATATATGCTTTTTGTGACACTCCATTAATTTAACATGTTTTATAAATCTGAAATAATTTGGCTACTTTAAAGTGTATAAACATTTCAAAGAAGGCTGAATAACTATTATAGAACTCAGTAATAGAGTTCTTCTCCTTTTGAAAATATCCAATTTTCCAGAGCTCCATAATTGCGCCTGCAAAAATTGAAGAACACCTTATTAGAGCATGAAAAACCTTAATTAGACTATACAAGTATTTGCAAAACATATAATCATTATTGTTTAGCAGTTCTGTTACAACAGGACAACTACTCCTAATCAGAAGTATATTTCAGTTCATCATAAATACTGCACAAATGTGTACTCAGTGGTAGTTCGTATAACTTTATTTCTGAATGAATAATAGTTTGAATGAATAAGTTTGAAAATTCTGAAGGTGTTAAATATGACCTACATGTTAATGAGACAATGAGGCAGCTTTTGGACAAAGCTCCAATGTTATCTGTCAGACCGTCCAATTATGGATAAAATATAGTACATATGACAGAAAGAATAGAGCATATTTAGGTGGGAACTTTCCTCTGTCATTAACACCACATTTGAGACTCATTTTAACCCTTTGCTCAAGATTCAAGACTACCACTTGGCTTCTGAGGCTTGTCAGTCTGAACTGAGCTCTCTGGTGTCAGAAAACAACTCATGCTAAAGAGCAAACTGCAGAGCTAAGATAAAGGAAAATGTGGCAGTAGACACACAGCTATTCAATGCAACTGCAAACACTCTGAAATGAAAAGCCTGCTTTCAAAATTGATAAACATTATAACATTTACATCACTTGCCCTATCTCTCAGAGTGTAGAGTAGAGAGAATGAAGGGTGCTCCTGAAGTTGAGGCAGTAGGCATAGGAGTTAATTGAGGTGCTGATCACAGACATTTGTTGTTTCAAAGGTAAATAATACCTTAGCTTCAATATTGGGGGTTTTTTTTGACTCATCTAAATGGGTAAGTGCCCCATACACAATTCCCCTTTTCCTTAGAACCAGCTGGAAACTGACAAGTTTTTAACAGCACACGGGAAACCAAGAGATGAAACTCAGAAAGAAAATGAAGATTCAGGTGGGATTTAAACATCACAGGGGAATCTGGCCAAGAAAATGGAACTAACAATCTTGTGCTGAGTGCCAGAGGATGCTTGATGATAGCAAGTACTCAGGGCTGTGATTTTAGATTTTATCTGGTGGTACCTCTACAACGTTGCTGTTACTGGGAAACCTCTTTGAGAGAATACTGCTGGTACACCTATGATAAATTTTTCCACTCAAGTATAGACTGTTACTCTTAAGGTTACATGGGACTGCATCCTCTGGAAGGGCACAAAACACGATAAATTTGCAGATCAGCAAAAATCAGTTAAAGCTTTGCACTGTACCATCATGATGAGAACTATCCACTTTGTTGATACTAAGGATACTAGTTGATACTTTGTTAAAACTATTCCTTGGTGTCTTACTAGTCCAAGAGAGAGCATTTCCCAGAATATTCTAGGAAACTCATGTTGGTGAACCATGTTAGTACTACTGAAGACCCTCAGTATAAACACTGTCAAAATATAACAAATATATGAGTACAGGCTTTATGCACTCTACAAGTATTAAAGCTCTTTCTAGTGGAAAAAAAATAACAGCTTCCTGAGAAATAATTTAAGGTTATGTGTGTGATGTCTGTATTTAAGGCTATGTGTGCTATGAAAGTTGAATCTGCAGGAAGTCATAAAGTTGCTGTGATGAACGTGGAGCTTCTCTGTAATAAGTTATGAATACAATATATTGACTTGGCTTTTGGCCTCAAATTAAGTGAGTTCAATTTGTAGGCTTTGGGGAAAAAAAGAACAGGTAGAAAATGTTTGACAAGGGAGTGTCTCTTAGAAGAAAGTGATATTTACAAAATTTTAATGTCCATTCTAGTGACCCAGGAGATTCTTCCAACACTACAACTGGTCAAAAAAATGCACCTGCTCTGAAGTGGTGAAAATCCAAGCAGAAGTAGGAAAAAAGAAAAAAAAAAAAAAAAAAAAAAAAAAGCAAAAGCATAGGAAAGATTAAGATATTTGCTTCAGAATGGAGTTTTATGTCTAAACAATACAGGGATGCAGGCTGTTGCTATACAGGCTGTTGCTATAGTTTATAGAGAAATTAGGATGCAATAATCTTCCATTAATAGATTGGAAAGCTTGAGGCAGGACATATATGCATATAGACTATTATTTTCAAAGCCCTTTAGTTGAAATATTAAACTTTACTTATTTAAACTTAAATATTTAATTAGCATCCTGTTTTTAATGAACTCGAGTATTCACAGACTCCCTGAAAGAAAAGTTGAAAATCCATTCAGACTCTCTGGGCTAGCACAGTTACCACAGAAACAGAGTCCCAGAGCCCAGCATAATTATAGAATTGTGATATCCTGCATCTCCATTGGAGAGGTGAAGTCAGGAAGCCTGACATGAAGGAAGAGCTGAAGACAGACCAAGGAATGGATGAGGGCACAACTATTTCGTGACAACTTTAGAGCTCACAGAGAGCTTTGCCACTCATTTATCACACAGGGAAATGCAAGAGTGCCAGACTCAGTTTCATAAGAGTAACTTATCTTGTGCACACAGTTTTAAATGATTTGGAGACATTTTTAAAACCAGTTTAAAATATGAGAGAATCAAAACCCTCAGTAGAAGTCAGTAAGGCTCTAGAAAATATCTTAAATTGCTCTCCTCCTGTGTAGAGTAAAGGTGTAGATTTAAGACTTGATATCTTGAGACCTGTCAGGCTGAAAAGGCTGTTTTTCCTGTTACCAAACAATATTTATCTACAGGTACAGATTTCCTACTTGCCTGTTCCCTGTGCGAATCTTAATATCAGAGATGTTTTCAACATAGCAGACAGACATTTTGGGCAATTAAGATTAACAACAACAGTAAGGAACCTATTTTTTTGGATGCTTTGTGTGTTAATTCCAGGGTTGGTTGTGAGCTGTTAGCAGTTTCTGTGAAGCAGATACATTTTTATAAATACAGTCTCCAAGAGGAGAGAGATAAAAGGTGGAGGTGTTTGGGTTTTTTTCAATATACTATGAGTTGAGGCTGATAATTGCATCAGAAATGAAGAGGATTGAAGTTATTTAAAATTTTTTTGTGGCATCTGAGTTTTGGACATGAGAGGGGAGGCAGAAAACCTACTCAATAATTTAAAAGCTCTCTAGAAAAAAAAGAAAAACAAATCAAACCCAGCAAAAACAAAACAAAACAAAAAACCCAAAAACCAAAACCAAAACAAAAAAACTGTTAGAAAGAAAAGTGAAAAATATAAAAAGGGTGTGAATTTAGAATAGTAAAAAATTTACATGTAGAAAACACTTCCAAAAGAGACTTTTGATGTGATTCCCCTACCTCATATCTTGTACAGCCATTTGGAACTTAAAAGGGTAGTGGGAAGCCGTGTCACAGAACTTGGTTCTTAAAATAAAACCAGCCCTCCACCTCACAGATTCTGACTCTAGAGAATTCCCCATGCAAAAAGCACTGACAGTTGCTCTGGGTACATCCTCCCCCTCTGGTCTTTCTCTTAGAGCCTAATTGAAGCAAAAAAAGGCACATTGCCAACATGCACTTAGGTGCATTCCTCTCTAGGTGCTGGTAATGGCCTCCTATTTGTTGGCATAGATTGGAAAGTCTCCAGTAGGTGAAAAATCACTTCTTATAATGTCACCTTTGCATCTTTTCAAAGCTTACGATAATCAGTAGTTGAATTACTGATAGGAGCACCCCTGAAAGTGCTGCTGTGATGCACAAGGTTCTAGTTTTGTTCCCAAGTCAAGCCTAAACTAATGTTACACAATGGTGGAAAAGTTTTTGCTTTGTTGCTGGTGCTAATTCTCCAATGACTCACAAAACTGAAGTAATAATGATGCTATATTTCTTGCTTACCACCCTACAAGTCTTTGTGTGGGTCCTGAAACTGATGTTATAGGCAAATCCCATCTCCTCCTGTTTGTTCGTCCCGTTCCTGAAGGTTCAGAACAGGTGAACACTTAATTCTTACTCCTTTGTCCTAAGTTGTCACTTAGTTACTGGGTGTATTGTGAATGTTTCACGCTGGGAGTGGCTGCCTCATACTAAACAGTGTGATCAATAAAAGGACCATTATTTCCCTCACCACAGTTTTCTGAGGCTTAATTGCGTAATAGTTATGAGGGGAATGACTGCATAGATGATCAAGTAATAGAATTACCAGTTATAATTATTTTTGGCAGAGGGATATGTGTGGATGGGTGTGTCTTCTTTCTGTAAATGGAGATTTGGCTACCACAGAAACTGAAAATGGAGACTTTGATAGACTCTCCAAAGAGCACTTTACATTCTTACATATATAAGTAAGTGTTTAATTATCTTAGTTATCCTTATAGCAGAAGAACTCAATATATTTATTTCTACATAAAACCTTTTCAGTTCTTATTTCTCCAAGGTAACTTTGGGATGGAGAATCAAAATCACTAATGGAAAAGTAGAGCTTTATCTTAGCCAACAACTAAATCTGCAGAGCTAGACCTTTACTGTATTAGGCTAAAAGAGATCCTGGCATTATTGCACTTTAGCTACTTGCCAGTAGCAGACAAAAAATTGTAGGTTATAGCCAGATTTCAGAGAAGCCCTGAGTATTAACTTCTAAAATCTTGGGTCTAATTCTACATGCCCTCCAGAAACAGAGCTACCTAAAGACGGATTGATAATGAGCAGTCTCTGATAAGAAAAGAGATTTCATTCAAACTATTCCAAGGCAGTTTCAAAAAATTTTTGCATTGCCTATTGTTAAAAAATATTTTTTTCTAGAAGAGAAAACTTTAATATCCATCAGGGCAAAAAAAAATGGTACTAAAGTACTAATCCACTCATGCACTGAAAATAATATTGAAGCAAAAAAAAAAGAAGCCTTTTAGCAAAAATATCTGTGGCAGAAAAATATAGTAATGCTGATGAAAAGACATTTTGCTTTTTCAGTGTTCTTTTTTCTAAATACAATTTGAATAATTCTCCCTTTTGGGGGGTCTATGTCAAGAAAAAGACAAAATGCTAAATATATCTACTGTAGCCTTAATATTTATTCAAATAATATAGTGAAAAATCAATTTCAATCTTGACAGTGTACTTCTAACTATATACATTTACATATTTTGCATTACTACAAAAGCTTCATTAATTCTATTCGCTACCTTGTTTCCAATACACAGATGTTATAACATGCCTGTAAAAGAAGCTTGGTTTTAGATCTGTCATTTGCTACTTTACATGGTAATTGTTCTTGTGTTATTAAAAAATACTTTTTTTAATATCATGGCATTGGACCATGAAAGATATCCAGTAAAATTACTCCTTTTAGTATGTCATTTCATTTCAAACACAGCATTATGTACTTGATCAGCCCCCCACTGAAGTCAATCAGAAACATTGCTCTTGATTTCAGTTGGCTTTACATCAAGTTGAATGTGATGATGTATTGTGGCATCTTATGAAATGAAGCCAGTCAGAAGTCTCAAGGCAAGCAGAATTAATTCTACATCCTCCATGGATATCTTGACTTGCTGACAATTTGTACTTTTTAAAAATAGTCCAAATATTATTTTTTTTAATTTGGACTGTTTTAGGGCATCTCTAGGGTGCCAAGTATTATTGCAAATGCTGATTTAACTAATACTGGTAAGAAATATGGGTTCAGCTGCCTGATTTGGTAAATAAAAATGTCTGGTCTCTGCAGTCAGGTGTGGAATCAGATGTATTTTTACTGAATTCTTCCTTTTCAATAGTGGCCTACACATTTCCACATGATGCCATTTTGCTACTAAAACTCAGAGGTTATCTGAATAGAATAAATCTTTAATATGTAACATTTAGATAGCCCCGTTGTACGTCAGATACAAAGCACTTCTTTTCACTCTATATTTCTATGGAAAAACATTGAACAACACTTTACTTTTGTTAAATAAGCAGAGAACTATTTATCCAGAAAAGCAAAAAGTATAGATATATATTTCATATTGTTTCTTTTTCTTCCAAGTCTGAGTCTAAATTCTTAATTCTCTATTTACTCGAGTACTCTCAGTGGGATACATTGGACTATATAATGCATATGTCTAAGGACAGGTTATGGCTACTTCTCTATCCTACAAGTAAGCACTGTTGGCATCCTGATTTGGAGATGCACTTCTGACTTGTACTTTCTCCCCTTTCTGATGGAGATCACAGGAGCCTTTGTTCAGCAAACCCTGTGAAATATTTTCTAATTGGGTGCCCCTGAAGTCTTGATGACTTGGGGATGCCATCAGAGCAGAGCCACTCAGGGGTTTTGCTGGCTAGCAATGCAGTGATGTGAGAAGTTTCATGGCTAGTCTGTGCTAAAAGCACATCTCAACACCCTCCATGCCAGCATAGCCAAAGCAGCAAAGACAGTGGGAAAAGCCAAATTGCATTTCCTCATTGTCCTGCTCTGCACAGTCCTCATCACCTTAGGTAGCAGGACCAGCTAGATGTTCCTTTAGCCACTCCAAGGAAAGTCCCCCAAAGTTTCTGCTTTCTTCTCATGCACTCGTTGTCCACACAGCATTCAAGGTGGCTTCAGAGCACTTGGCACAAGAACTGAAGCTGGGGGAGTAGAATGAAGAGATTAGCTTCACCTTTTCTTCAGCACAGAACATCAAGTTTTTCTAATATATGCTTGTTTATGGGGAAATAAGTCTCCAGAGCATATGTTTCAAAAGGTAGGAAGTTAAATTGCAGTTCTTGGCCACAGGAAACATTGACAGATTCAAACAAACAAACAAACAAACCAAACCAACCAACCAAACAAAAAAAAACAATCCAAAACACTCAATTTTTAATCAGTACTTAAAAATATTAAAAGAAAGCACCCAATAAAATACCTGTCAGAACAAGTATCTTTGCTATGACAGTCTGGGGTTCTGGATTAGGTCCTAACAGGCCCAAACTGTAACAGAACTCCCTACCTTTAGAATAATCATTACGATCAGATCAGAAATGTTGCCAAATCTATGTAGCTTACAGAGAGCCGCAGAGTTCTTCAAAGATTTTGTCTCTTCTTGCTATGTGGTGTTGGCTGGCCAAGATCTAATATTAAATACCTGACTGTTTTAGTAGCCTTGATTCAGTGTTCATGATGTGACTTTTGAAAAGAAGTCTGTGATTTGATACCTAGCCATTGTTCAAGTCAATATACTTGGCTTCTGCGTTATAGAGACAAGAAAACAAAACTTTTTGAACTTGTGTTACTGGCTTTTTGTATGCGCTAAATGGCCATTTGTGAAACTTGACAGCATAAAATTGTACTACTGATAGTAAATGGATTTTTTTGCACTAGCCTTTGAGAGCTGTAACACATTTCAGTATTTTTACAATGTATTCTCTAGAAAGTGTGAATCTATTTGTCAGTTCTGAAACAATGTAACAATCAAACCTCAAAAGATGTTATGAAGTGTACAGTTTGTGATAATTTTATATTAAAAATCTAATAAAAAGAACACATTTGAAATAATTTTATTCTAATTGTTTCATATGTATTTTGATCAAGAAATAAAGTGATTAAAATTATTCATTTTTTTGTCTTTCTTATAAAATCAAGATATTCAAATAGAGTCCAGTGGGCTATAATTGCTTTTTTTTTTCCCCATTTAGTTTACCAGAAAACAGTACTAAAGAACACTGGGAAAAAAAACCACTATTTATCTACATATAGTCACATTCATGACTATAAGTAGATGCAGGGATCATCTTTTACCATTTATTCTCTCTTTTTCCATGCCAGATTTTCTTGCACACCTACAGTGTATTGCAACTGACTTGATGCCGTAAGATCAACTCTAAAATGAAAAAGTCTCTTCACTTTTATTTTCATCGGTGAAACTTTTTTAAATTTTTGGCCCCAGGCCAAGCACCTCTGCCTATATCTAGTTATCATTACAAAATGCTTTCTTCTTATGAAGATATTTTTAAAAATTTTTGTCTTTAAAATTCTACACCATGAAAAAGGTGTAGGATATTTTTATCACCAGCTTTGCAAGTTTGAAGACATGATATTTTTGAATCAAAACAATTAAATCAAGCAGCTTCATTTTTAACTAGTGCTTTGCCTAATGCTTTTCACATTATCTTCCACATCCTACCATGCTATTGTTTACTGTAATCTTCAAAAGTCACTAAAGTGTTTTAAAAATGGGTTAATTATTCAATATAAAATTATGAAAGTATTTAATATTACTGAAGTATTTCACTTTAGAGGCATAAACTTTATTTACAACTTCCTTGTGCCTTTCTTGTTGCATAATCTTTTAGATCAAACAGACAAGAACTTACAGTCATGCAGAGGAAAAAATATCAGGAAGACAAGGAATTATGATGCAATGATGATCCAGAGTAGAAAGGCTCGAGCATGTCACTTAATTGGCACTTAGCAGGACAGTACTCTTTAAAGAGGAAACATAAGCTGGATGGTTCAGGTTCATCTGTATGTGATTTTTTTTTTTATCCAACCATTCTTGGGAGAATTTTCTGATTCTCCTAAAGCGAAATTAATTATATAGTCTTGAGGTTCCAATTGCGTTTCTGGTCTCTGATGGCTGAACATTAATCTATGCTAAAACAGTTTTTCTGCTAAAAAGTTAAATGCAATTCTCCAGTTCAAGGAAATGGTTTACAGCTGTGATCGAAAGATTAAGTTTTCTTTGAAAAACTTCTTGTCTTTATCTAGCAAGGGTAATGTCATTACAGTTTACCATTGCCTTTAATCCCATTTTTAACTTTTTAATATACAAAGTACTCAGTTTTATTACAGGGGTCGGTTCTGATTGTTATGAGTAGCATAGTTAATTTCAGAAAATTAACTGAAATTCACATAGAAATTTTACCTTCTCAAATATTTCAGTGCAGTCTGTGCAAAGTTATTTCCTCTTAAAATTCTAACTCTTCTACTTCAGTCATTACTGAATGTTTCTGTTTTCCTTACAAAAATCAAATTCACTATCCACAGAGGAGCTGGAGAATGTGCAGCTTCTGAAAAATGGTGCAAGAACCAGAAGGGAAACCAAAATCAGATTTGTAAGGAAAAGTGGAGAATTAAAGAGGGCAAACAAAGCTCAGAGATTTAGCCTATTAATTCTGCATTAACCAAGAAGCAAGGAACTGGCATTCTCCAGAGCAGTGTGGTGGCTTCTAATCCCTCCAGACAGGCTGGATGGGGAGGGGTGTTGTGCTGGGGGTACAGATGTCCCCCCCTTCCACAGTGCCACATTCCCAGCCTGGCCCCAGAGTAGAGCCCAGCTGGTACTGCAAGGGAGGGAGGCTTTGCTTCTCCCCCTCTCCTCCACCTGTTCCTGCAAGTGAAAGGGCTCATGATCCACCACAATATGTTGTTTCCAGATTTCCTTGTATTTTCAAAACCTTATGGTTTGGGGAAACTTTTGGTGGCTGTTACCTTCCTTTCCAGCTCACCTCAGAAACACATTATAACATATCCTATTGACTGCAGAAAAAGAGAATGACTCCTTGTCTATGTTTAGGCAGTTGTTCTAGATGTCCCTCCTCACTCAAGGTGGGGAATTGAGAAAAGAAAGGAGACAGATTTAAAAAAAATATATTAAAGAACTACTATTCATCTCAATACTAATAAGAAATAGTTATATTCAGCCTATATAGGGGTCACAAGCTCTGCACTCCCAGCACCATAGCTCCAGAACATCATGACAGTCACAGAAATGGGAAAGCAGACCTCCAGGGGCAGAATGACAGGTGAGATCTTCCAGGGATCTTCCATTGAAAAAGAGACCAGTCCCAGACAAACTTTCCTCTTTATACTAAGATTGATGCTTATGTTAGGGAACATTTCTGTTAGCCAGCTTGGGTCAGCTGCTTCCTCCTAACATAGCCCCTGGCTAGCTCAAAGCTGCTAAACACCTTGATCTCTATGGAAACCCACATACCATGGCTGGCCACAAACTAAAACAAGCATCTTACCAACAGTGTTCTCAGAGAACAGAGTGATGCAGTTTACTCAGAGATTTCAGCTTCCCCGAACAGAAAATTGATTCTAGAATTCTATCACAGCAAAGCCTGGACACTCCTGTAAAAAGCCCCCATGTGAAAAATAAAGATGACATAATTTCATAAATTGCTAAACATTCTTAAGTACAGAGAAAAGCACTTTGTCTCAGCCAAAGCACACTCTTCACACAGCATTGAAAATGACACAGAGTAAATTGGGCATCAGAACTTAATTCATATTCCTGTCTTCTAGGACACAAAACTACCGTTCCTATGGATGGATTTGTACTTTGCACCAAATATATGACAAATATTACTTTTTCCAAAGGCTAAGTTGTTATACATATGCAGGCAGAAAATATTTTTAAACTATAAATATAAATTAAAATATAATTTAAAATATATAGCAATCTATTATATAAAAATATTTTTTAAATAATTAAAATATATTTAAAAATAAATATAAATATAAATGTATTTGTATATATCTAAATATATCTAAACCAAATATATATATATATATATAAATATATCATATCCCTTTTATCCTGAGAAAACACATTGGTTCAGACAAGGAAACAGAATTATTATTTTCTCACAATATAACCTGCCATGTCACCCTGAGAGTTGAATAAAAGCCCTCCTGCTGCTTCTGTTTTAGATAACAGAGTCTGGTTTTCAACTCTAACGACAGACACATGTATTTTTAGAACAAAAGGTCCTTCATGAACTCCATTCTCTGTGCTGCTTTTATGCAGCTCAGTTGATCACAATGCTAGTTAAAGTCATACAAAACCTAGTATTTTTAAAGCTTTGTGCCTGTGGCAGTAGAAAGACAAATTTTTATCACTTGTCATGTTCTGAAGGCAGTATTTGGGGAGCAGTGCTAATGTTCTGATTTGTACATGCACTAATTTTGCCAACATACACACCATGCCTAAATTGCTCCCTTAGGAATTTCAAAAGCAGCAATCACAGCTGCTCTACTGATATGGTGAGCATAGTCTCTCCTACTTGTGTGCTTTTTTGCCTTCTCCAGCATGTATATTTTATGTCCTCAGGCTTCACACGACACCTCTTCACAAACCATCGGTTCTGTTTGTGTCAGTCTCATACATCCCATGGAGTAATCAATTTTCAGTTAAGATGACCACACTTCCCCATTTTAATTCCTTTCACAGTTCTGCCAAACAAATTCCCATTGTTCTAATGCCATTTCTCAAGGAAAATGGTGAAGCAATTTTCTTTCTTCTAAAGAATGAATGAAGTTGACAAGAGTCAACTATCCCAACTCCATCTGTCTAAGAGCCTATCCTAACTCTAACAGAATTTCAACCATAGAGCCTTTGAGGATCAAAATTTTCTCTGGAGTGACTGAAGAATTCCTGTAGGGTTGACTTTTATGAGAATTTATGGAGATTCAAGAATCAAATCAAGTTCTTAGACTCTACCTATTAAATACCATGTCATAAACTAAATGATTTATCAAGTCTTTATAATAGTGTGGTATTGGGTAGACATGATTTATGCAAAGCTGACTGTTTTATTCATAGAATATTAATTTTGTGAATATGCAAAAAACCTTAAAAATGCTAACATATTATAATAGCTTAACTTAGCTGTACTTAGGTATACTTAGATATAGGTGAAACAGAAGTATGGCTCTCTAATGTGCAGATTTTATTTAACTTTGTGAATTCTTTACATTTGAGCTCTTAAATTCTGAACTCTCTGTCCTTTAAGTCCAGAAAGAAAGATGCCTAATAAACTTCTCTGCCCCTTAGATTTGTTCTTTAGAATGTGTTTATTAAAGCCATCTTGGTGAAACCAAGTTGTAAGAGTTTTGGATATCCACAAACTACAAATAACAAAATAGTTGTTGTTAAGGAAACATCCTGATAAAGTCCCTCTGATACCAAACCAGTCTGACAGGAGCTAGCTAATCATCTTGTGTAGTCATCTACTGCCTTCTACATCATTAACAAATTACAGCCAAACAGAAAGGTACCCATGCCCAAGTCCTTAAGGTGAGAGCCCTAACCAGCACAACAGTCAACCTCACAAACCTGGAAGGTATCCAGAGAGACAGCAGCAAAAAATTCCTCCTTTCTTTTCTTTTGTGGATTGTGCTTCTGACTTAAATATGCTGAGATTAACATAAACACTGTCAGACCTTCTAACTGGTGATGTGAGCATGAGAAACACCTGGGTGGAGAACATCATCCCCACATAGCTCACTAGCAGATTAAATAGTTTTGCCTGTGTACACAACCAGGAGAGGTGCTTTCCAGGAGGAAGTTGTAGCAAAACTTTGGTTTGGAGTTGTGGTTGTGGTTGCTAGCTAAGAAGTGGAGGTAGGAAATATTAGCCTGTTCTTTAGTGCTAAAACTTTATCACTAAACTGTTTATTCCTAACTCCTGATAAAATGAATCCACTAAGGGTAAGGTTGGGAAATGAACCTGTTGCACAAGCACACAGCAGTGGCAAGTATCAGAAAAAATATTCCCTGTTCTTCTTCCCAAGCTCCATAAAATTACTTATGTATTCAAACTGACCACTCGCTGCAAAAGCACAGAAGATCATTCTCATCTCACAAATATTTCTGTTGGCAGCAGAAACCGGCTGACGGGTTCTAGCTGTGGCACAAATGCTCTTTAATGAGATCAGCATAACCATAAATTCAACCACTATTCATCCTATTTCAGAAAAGCGTTCTTTGGAGTGAGGCAGAAGGAAGAAATTAAGGATAGATAAAAGAAAACAATAGGTATTGTCAAGCTACACAATATTTTGTTGCTCTTAGATGACTCGTATTAGTTCTCTCAGCCTCATTTTAATGTGACTTCACAGAAATATCTCCAGCATCAAAACACATCAGTCAGGCAGACAGAACCATTTATCTGAATAGCAGTGGAGCCTAGTTTCTAATTCTTTTAAATGAGAGAAGGAGAGCTGTCAGAACCTACCCATCCATGCTGCCACACATCGTCTTAGCTGGCTGATTGTATGCTCAGTTGCCTACACTGTGGAAATACAAGCTAATTTTGGTAACTATTTTATTGCATAAAGAACTCACAAGCTCATATAAACTCTGATTGTTTTCCAAGTGCAGTGAATTACATGTAATTTTGACTGACATTTTTTTCTGGTAATATTTATCTGCATGCTTGCCTACTAGTAATAATTGGATTTAAATATTTACATTGAGTTCTAATTGAATTTGGATATTGAAGTTATATTATGCAGACAAATACAGGCTGCATACTCAAGTAAAATGATACTAAGCATAGCTTTCACAAATCTAATTGAAAACCTGTAAGTAATGTTTTAAAAGTTCATGCTGACATGCATATTATGAAATCAAATTCTTTTGAAGTGTTTCTTCTTTTCTCCTACCTCAGGAACAGTACATCTTTTCCAGGAAATTCACATCTAGGTTCTATCCTAATTAACGATGAACGTAAATTTCTATTTTGTTTCAGCTAAAACTCTGCTTTTGAATGTATCAAAATAAACTACGGTATAGTTCCCTTTCAGGAATGTCACTTATTCACCCAAAAGTCTTCTCTACTGTTTAATAGGCTCCTTGCCTTTGGCCTTCATGACTGGTATTTAGGTAATGAGCTTCATTTCTCTCCCCAGAGGCAGAATATATAAAATCCAGGATCAGCCTGGACAAGTGGGTTCAGTAACATTTTATGGTCTTTATGGCCTTTCTTTTTGCTTTAGGAAAGAAAGCTCCTGTGATGACTCTCCTGGCATCAGATTATTCTGGCCTCACTCCAGGTCATTTTAATATGAAATGATTCTTTGAAAGATGTCAAAGCTTATCTCTTTTCTATCTTCTCTAACCCCCTAACTGCATGAAGAGGGAAAACATGACATAAAAACCCCAGTTTCTCAGAATGACTGCAGCCATGATGTACAGAAGTTGTCAAAGATAGTGTGGGATGCTGATCTATCTTCCTCCACAGTTTAAGACCTACCCTCACAGCAACTGGCTACTCTCAGCTCCTCTGTTCCACAGAGGTCAAATCTCACCAGTAAAGCCTAGAAACCTAGTTTCCCACCAGCATTGTTTTCAGCTGCGAGGGTGACTATCTGCCTCACCCATCAGTATCAGCAGATATTTCTAAAAAATGGTTTGTTCAGAGACATTGAATTAAAAAATGGCCATCTTTTAAACTGATTGTGCAAGGTGAGATGCTAAAGGGTAAAAATAGATTGTTTCATATCTTCAGAAGCTTTCAGAGTTACAGCTGATTGTCTGGTGAGTGATGACTCTTGACAAGTGCTGGCTTCAGTCCTGGGCTCAGGATAAATTCACTCAAAATATTTTTCTATATTGAATTCAGGCTGCCTGCTGCTGCTGACAGTATTGAAGTAGTCACCAGAATATGTTATTCTTTTGGCCTAGCACAGGGCTTGATGATGTCTATATTAATCAAAATGCCCTAGGGCAGGATAAAGGAAAACAGACACATTTCCTTCAGCTCTTTACCTGGGTAACAGAAATTCTCAGTGATTTTTATCATCCATCTTCAGTAGCAATGCTAGGTGACAGCAGTCGGACAAATTACTTTGAGTGTTTAGTGTCACATTGTACTATTTAGATTTAATAAACCAATGGAGATGTTTGCTTTAATTTTGGAACATAAATTCAAATTGCAAGCCTTTTGATTCAAATATAAGTATGCCTTCCAGAGAAACAAATGAGATACACAAGAAAGATATAACCTCTCTCCATACAAAGTTGTATTTTCCCCCAGAAAAGGAGTGTTCTCATTCCTTTCACTCAAAGAAGCATTTCTGAATATGCAGGTAGATTCATTACATTTTACAGCCCTGACTGTTTCCTAAACAATCCTGTTGTCTTCAGCAATGAATAAGGCCAAGATAACATTGTTCAGTTCTTGTTCCTGAAGAGTGCTGCTACACTGACATACAGCTCTGGCTGCCATGTACAATCTATCGAGGGTTTTCAAACCTTAATAAATTTAGTAATTGTCTGTCAAGATTACTGTAGATTTTGTTTTAACCTTGGTTTAGGACTTTTGCTGTACAGTGTGCAAATGAAAACACAGACCTGGTCCTTCTGAAATGGCATTTGCCAAATATGTTTCTTAAGAATCCTACAGTATTTGTTCTGACCTTTTTGTTGTTGTTGTTGTGGGTTTGAAAGTTTCCTGCAAAAAAGATTGATTTCGAGTTTAGCTTAGAAACAAGCCCCTGTGGACAACATATAGTGTGGAACTACTTGCCACTTAGTATACCTGATGATGCCTCCACCAACTCAAACAGCACTGTGACCAATTTCACCTGCAAAGTTGCACCAAAACAATGATAAAATGGAAGTCATTGCAAGCCATAAGACTATCATTTTAGGAAGCTAAACCAGAAAAACAAACAAAACCAACCAAACAAAAAAAATTCACCAGAAATACACAAATAAAAATAATTTTTAAAAACTCAGAAAAAGAAGAGCAGATCTAAACAACTTTAAAATAGCACAATTTAATACTAGCCATCATTAGTATATATTCTGTTTCAGAACAAAAAATAATTATTTTAGATTTGTGCATGTATTACTTGGAAAAGTTCAAAAGTAATTCCATAGGCTCCAACAAAAATAGAGAAAGAAAAAAAAAACTTCAGCCTGCTTACCTCTCACGTCACAGTTTGTACAGACATTTATGTGTGTTCAAAACACCCACCCACCCATCTCTAACTTTAGGGGAATAGACTTTTTGTCATCCCTTAGAGACAATGTTCCATACGTGGGGAAATCAGCTTCAGTATGGTCAGACCTCAATGGCAGCACCTGAATCAGTTACTTCAGGAGAGGAGCCTTCCTCTTTCAGAGAGAGCAGGTCCCAATATTCAGAGAAATCATAATGTTACTTTTGTACATGTCGATAGTGAAAAGCTGAATAATTCAGTTCACAATGGCTGTCTGGGATAGGAAGAGGACTATAACTGTATTCCAGATGCAGGATTAATTCCTGAATGAACAATGAGAACATTTGCATTAGGGAGAATTTGGAAGCATGCAGTACTTCCACTGCCAATTTTTAAAGCATATACTGGAGCAGAGAGTCGAAAAAGCATCAAAATAAGAACAGCAGGAGGAGAAAGGTTCTTGAGAAATAAAAAAATAATACAATACTTTCTGAAAAGAATTTTTCCCCTGAAGAAGATTAAATTTCCCCTGTGGTTTCTACTTACATGTAAACTGTAATTCCACCAGCAAATCTTCAGTTCTATGTGTTTATCCATGAAAGGTGCTACCATTTGTTCCAGATAAATGATACAGAGAGATTCCCAATAGATGGCTACTCCAAGAACACTATATTCAAGGTTACTGAAGTTCAACTTGATCTAGCCTGATTTGGTCAATTACATCTGAGAAACAGCTAAACTGACTTGATGCCTTTTGAGAGGCTTAGGAAGCACAAACATATCCCCCTTGGATGCCTTCTTCAGACCCCGTATATAGACAGAGTTCTCTATGTGATCAATAACAGATGCAGGCATAAATGCCTCTTTTGCCATTTTCTACAATTAGCCTTCAGATACCTGCCTGCAATATTAAGCTTAATAATCACAGCTGACATTTGAGTTTGCTGAAAATCAGATGGTTCTGCTTATTTTTTTTTTTAGCTGAATAAAAACATCTTTATATTCCCATATGTACAAGTGTTTCATAGGTCTTTTCTGTCACTTAATTTATGATGAGTTTTGTTTAAGATCAGCATATTGTTAAATGTGACATGCATGTTTTACAGCCATAGACCAACACCAAGAGCTCTATATCAATAGTGTTGTTTTAGCAATCAGCTTTTTTTAGTATCCCCAGGGACACTAGGAGACAGAGGTCTCCTATCTACTTGCCTCCTGACTTTTACAGAGACTCATCTAGTGAGAGTTCATGGATAATTTAATCCTGAACTTGCTGTCACATCTGAGCTGACACCTAATTAGTGCTCTGTATCAGATCTGCCATTCAAGTTGTGTTAGCTGAGAATGAGCCATCCTTGAGTATTCAGGGACACATAGCCTTTTGGAGGCTCAAATAATTACCCTCAGTGGAGATTTTATGGAAAGAAACACTTGTAAAGAGGACTGGACCTCAGGCAAGAATTTCCTTTTGATAGTTTGGCTTTTGTTGTGGTTTGCTTTGTTTCTACCAGACAAAAATAATGTGGTTGTCCCTGATCTCAGGCTGTCCAGGACAGAGTACAGAGGTTGATGTGCCTTATACTAGCACTGAGATTTGGGACCTAAATATAGTTCCTTGCAACAATTTCTTTACCTTAGCATCACTCTACACTGGGTCTTGTATCACACTTATATTTTCATCATTAACTGATTCAGATTAATTTTTCTCAACTCATCTGAGAAACATGGGGTCCTACACAATCTAAAATGTGTGAGATATTACTGGATGTGTCTGTACCACCACTGCAAAGTATGGACTCAGATACTCAGATCCTCATCTCTGCTGCTCCTACAGAGGGTGGGCTAATGCACTGGCCAGGACATCTGTCATTGCCCACCAATTGCTTTATTAAAAAAAAAAAAAACGACTTATAAGATAATGTGAGACACACATATAAAAGCATTTCAAGAAAATTAATCTTGTTTTCAGAAAGTAAGGAGAAATGTAATTTAGCATTCTAATTCATGTAGATACATTCGTATGTTCTTTCTCCTCATATAAATGGTGTCAAACAACCATCCATGTACTTTAGTCCCCTGCTGAAGCTATTTGCAGTGACTAATATCTTGTTGCCCATCACCTATTCTATTACAATGCCAGATATGCTAATTACTTCCTTGAATGTGCTGTACAAAATGTTCTTGGCTTGAAATCATTCTTTAGATAAATAAAGCATGTATTTTTTTCCTGGCAGTTTAATTGCATGACTGTCAGCTGGATCACAGCAAACATCTTTTCCTTCCTCATCTTTCATACCCTAGTCTATCTTGCAGTGTGCTTGCAATTGTTAAGTAGGGAAAAAAACAAACCAAACCAAACCAAACAAACAAACAAACAAAAAAATAATCCAAAACAAAAAAACCCAAGATGCTTACAAAAGTACACATGTGAATTCTAAATATATGCATTAATATATGTGAGTAACATAGTGTTCAGGAAGGAGAGATAAATGAGAAGTCATTGAAAATAAGCCCAAGTCCCATGAGCATTGTTTGTATGTCCATCCTATGGAGTTAACATAAAAAAGAATATTTACACTGACAGAGCTTTTATCTGCCTCCATAACGATAAGATACGCTGCATTTAGCTGTGTGAAGGCCTTTCAAAGCATTTAAGAAGTTTTTTGCAAGTGGGTAGAGATGGAGGTTAGCTGGATGGATGGCTGTTCAAGTGTCATCAAAAAATACCTCAGAGAAGGAAGGTGGATCATGGAAGGTCAAGGACAAATGACAAATAGTGGTAGGAAAGAGTCATCAAAAAAGTTCCTATTTTTTACTCATATTATAAAACACGGACATACTAGTTCAAAATCTTAGCTTTAGTAGTATTAGTTGCTCAGAATAATAGTTTTAGCTCAAAATAAAGCAGTCAAGCTACTTTAAAATTAGTTTTAGTTAAAGAAAAATTCTATTTTACCTTTGAAAAGCAGCTAAAATGTTTTATCTCTATTGAGGAAGTTCTGTGCTACACAAGGGTGGGCATTTTCTATATCCCAAGAGTAAGAAGGGCACATGTTAGTAATGAGATCCTGTCTGCTTCCCCCCTCTCCACTGAAAACATTTATCTTGGCATGCAGAGGCTGTGCTAGATGTTGCCTGACCCTTCTCCAACTGCAAGAGGTGTTTGATTTTTGCCTAGGTTTGTTTCTACCTCTATAAACACAAGGTCTACCTATACCTGTGTCTATTTTTTGTATTATGAAAATGTGGTATAGACTTGATTGAACGTGAAGAGCAAACATGTTAATAAATGAAGAACAAAGAGAACAAGAAAAGAAGGGGGGAAAAAATCAGTACTGGGAATAGGTGGAAAATAAAGAGCCGAGAAGAATGGATAGACAACTTCTTTGTATAGGAAGGCTTTCACCATGTGAAAGAAATGCTTGAATCAGATTACCCTAATTCTCCCATCAGAACAGGTCCTTTGTGATGGAAGACATGAAGCAAGGACACCAATTGCTGCACAATCAGAATCACTTTATTGTGTGGTTCACTATATTTATATAGAATCATAGAATTGGCTGGGTTGAAAGGGACCTCAGAGATCATCAAGTCCAACCCTTGACCACTACCGCTGTGGTTACCAGACCATGGCACTGAGTGCCACATCCAGTCTCTTTTTAAATATCTCCAGGGACAGAGAATCCACCACTTCACTGGGCAGCCCATTCCAATGTCTGATCACCCTCTCCATGAAGAAATTCTTTCTAATATCTAACCTAAACCTCCCCTGGCACAACTTGAGACCATGCCCTCTTGTCTTGCTGATAGTTGCCTGGGAAAAGAGCCCAACCCCCCCTGGCTCCAGCCTCCTTTCAGGGAGTTGTAGAGAGCGATGAGGTCTCCCCTGAGCCTCCTCTTCTCCAGGCTGAACACCTCCAGCTCCCTCAGCCTCTCCTTAGAGGATCTGTGAATTTCCAAGAAATATAACTTAAATCGACATGAATTTCCCTAATCCTCCCTAATAATAATTAAAAAAAACCACAAAAACAAAAAAAAAACCAACAAACTGGTGCAACTAGAAACGGACAAGGAACTGAGCAAGATGAGCAGAAAAGTCTACAGGAAAGGTAGTTACCCATCAACATCTTGTAAGTGCTGATTGCTAGTCATACAAACCTTCACCTTGCCAGTCTAGGAACTATCAGGCATAGTACCCATATCAGATGGGTATTGAAGTTGAAATTTCCAGATACAAATTTCCTTCCATTGTTTTGATTTCATTTCCATTTTCTTTTCAAATTCTGATTTCAAAGCAGCAAAAATTTAATGAAAAACATCCACTTTCTTGAAATATTGTATATAACAAATATTATATCAGCATTAGGGATTGAGAAAAGAAGGATCTTAACACCAAAATACAGTGATTCTAGATCCAGATTGCTGTTTAAGTAGTAATGCAACTGAGGATTCTAATAGTGCTTTTTTGTCCCAACATTCGGAAACTTTTGGGCCAGATTTCCTTACAGAATTAATAGGCAAACCTGGCTGAAGTCAGTAAATGTAGGGGTAAAGTGAAGTAAAAACTACTGGAAGCAATTAATGTACTCTTGACTGCCTGTTTTCCAGAGAAGTAAAAATCAAGGGAAAGTGGATATTTGACTTAATGAGGCATCTATATTTTCCCTCATACAAAGCAGCATTTTTTTCAATGAAAAAAGAAGCAAAAAATGGTAAAATATAAAATTAAATTACATGAGGAAACAATTTAAATAAAAACATGTGAGCAGCTGTTTAGAGGTTTAGAAAATTTATCCTTCAAAAGAATATATATATAAATATATAGATACAAAAAAATTATACATTTGGTTGTTTTTTATTTATTATATATGGAGGTGAGTCCTCCTATATATGGAGGACTTACAAGTCCTTCAAGACTTGTAAGTAATATTATCTTTTGTTTTCCATTTAAAGCTGAAGGTTTTCCCCAAGAGACCCATAACTTTTGTCTGGTTGGTTGGTTGGTTTTTTACATTCGATAGCAATATTACAGGACGTTTCTTTGTTACTTGTATAATAAATTAGATAAGTATTATATACATCTTATATAAAATAAACCTTTAAAACACAAGACCCAGAAGTAAACACATAATAATAAATCAGCTTTTAAAATAAAGAACTTGTTCCTCAAGTTAACCACTTTCAAGACCAGTTTTTTAATTCACACACAGAAGGACTCTTTAGGGAAGAAAAATCCTGTAGAAGCTGACTAGACAGAAACTTTCTCTTTTTGACTTCCCTATGGAATTACAGATTTATTTTCTGCAGAGTGAACAGACTTTTATGAGGTTTTCTTGTGTTAAATTTATTTCTTTAGCACTAATCAGCAGTTTTCAAAGAAGAGACTGAAATGTAACTTTTCCCCTCTCAGCAGGATATTTTATATTCATGTGTCCTGAAAAAAATTATTGATAAGGGTTGATATTTCACTTCAGTAAACCAGGTAAGAGAAGTCCCAAGTCTATAAAGCACTCCAAGTAAAATGCAGTCCATGAGACACAGCATGTGAGATCCTCACCCAGAGGTATCTGCTGCCTTGGCACTGGAGGAAAATACATTTGCATTTATATGATAAACTGCTCAGTGGGTAGTGTGCAAGCTGCATACTTCTGACACTGCATCTGGTGCTTTCTTTAGATGCCCATTGCATATTACAGATGAAACCTCTCAACAGCTACATGAGCTATACATATCAACAATATAATAAGATATATATGCATATACATATATGCATATATATATATATGTATTTGCAGCTGAAAAGATAGAGCATTTCCCAATTTTTATCTGTTTATCATGTCAAGAGTCTCTTGATGAGTGGAAGAAAGTTAATTAGTAGCAGATCAGAACTCTGGCGTAAGCATTTTTTTCTCCTCCTGCCTGATCCCATCTGAGAACCCGACCTGTTCTTGTAAGACAACCTTGCTCACATTTACCTGGAAATCAATACTCTACTGTGAACTGATCACCACGTGTGACCTTTCTAAGACCACTGAAGTGATCAGTGGGAGCCTGGGGGAGGCCCACTGGATATGGTAACCATTCCACCTTGGTGTTATCTAGAAAAGTAAATATTAACACCTAGAGATGAGTGGTGTTAGGTGCCCCCCCCCTGTGCCTGGCAGACAACGTGACCACAGGCAGTAGCTCTTACTCATGTGCACGGGATGTTTCTCTTGCCCATGCCCTTACAGGGCTCAGAGCTCTGAGGTCAGACATTACTGCCCTGGGGTCTAGGATAAGTGGCCACCACCAAGTGGCCACCTGACCTTTCTATACCACCAATCCACCAGGACAAGTGTATGTCAGTCAGCAGATGGCACACGGCTCCGAGCCACCGCACAACCGAGCCGCTTCTCCCCCCTGCCCAGCACCATTCCACCCCATCTCCCTGCACACAGGGAGCTCTGCACAACCCTTCAACAGCAGCAGGGGCCCCGCATGGCACCACAGGGAACCCAGAGACATTGGCAGGGAGCAGTCTCTCAAAGCAAAGGGGGAGGCGGAGGAGGAGGCATGCAGACAGGGGGTTGAGGGGAAGGCAGGGGAGAAGCTGCAGGGTGAGCAACTCCAGGTGCAGCTTTGGGTGAAGGGCTGGAAGTCAGCTGCCTGAATACTCCCTGGCAGGGAAGCCTGCTGTTTTGTCAGCCCTTGTTTTTTCATTTTGTTTCCTCTTTTCTGGGTGTGTTTTTTAAATTGAGGGACTTATGGGCACAGTCTCCTGCCTCTCCAGCATCTTCCTCATCCTCGGGTAACCAGGAACATATGGAGTCAGCAGTCTCCACCACCTCTGCTCAACAGGCACAGCAGAACGAGCACTGTCACAGCCATGGGGCAACAGACCAGCTGCCTGCTCCCTGACTTTCCAAGCGAAACCCTCCTGAAGTCCTCCCTATCCATTTTGCATGTCACCTGGCATTAGTTTCCTGCATTTATGCTGGCTAGAATGTTATTTTGAGTTGCCTTTATCTCAACATCAATCAAATGTGAGATCTGAAGAAGTTATGGTAAGAGAAAGGCAATTCATTCAAAAGTGAACTGTGAGGATGTTGGGGTGGTGGGACACCAAGTCTGTACATCCTTCAATTTGAAAAACAAAAACACTCCCTGAAGAAAAAAAAAAAACAAACAAAAAAACCAAAAAAACCAAAACATTGTTCTTGTCAAAGCAGAAACACTCATAGGTAAAATCAAAATCTCTGGCTTTCCCACCAAGCAGCATTCAGGTGTTTTTCTTCCCCCAAATCCCCCAACTGCTTGCCTCCTCCCCCTTTCCTTAATGTAATATGTACTGCAGGCAAGGCAGGAACAACTTCTTGCAGTCCCCTATCCACCTCCCATGAAAGAACTCTCAGTGCCAGGCACTCAGGGCTTTCTGGGGCACCACACTGAGCTTTCACTGATTTTCAAGGGCTTTGTGGAACTCACCACGTGTGGGAAGCATTGGTGGTGTGTTGCCTCAGGATAAGGTGAAGCAGAAGAGGGGCAGGGTGGGGAGGAGCAGCTTTGCTCTGTGGCCATGACCTGTTTGATGTACACTTGTCCCAGTGAAGAGTCAGAGGTGTAGAAGCATCCATCAGGCAGATGGTAGGGGGCTGGAGGTGGCTAGTTGTCCCTTTCTGCTGTATAGTGTATCAGTGGTCTGCACAGAAGCCTCAGGAAAAATTCCTGAGTAATTGTAAATGTATTTTTGCAAGTCACCGACTAACATTACACAGTCTGAACTAATTTATTCTACTGCATTATTTTAAAAGTTATTCTAATACCTGCTGGGGAAAATGTTTTATTTTACCTATCTTCTTGCTTAACAATAAAAATTTCTAAAGGCTTTTTATCATCTTCATTTTCACAACCCATAAACACATGTAGATGAGTTTTTTACTGCAGACACTAACTTTTCCTATAATGGGGCTACATATTCTTTCATTGTCTCTCACTAAGTACTAATAGTTTTAACAGCTTTACTATAACCCTGTGATAGCTACAATTTCTATAACATTTGCAATTTCTCTGTCTTTTCTGAACGACATATTTTTTATTATCTGATTATGTCTGGAAAAAAATATGTACAATTTTTCTTTTACTTAATCTGCATGTGAACCCTTTTTTATTCATATTTGCAGAAGCAATTAAAATTTCTGCTGTCTTCTCTAGTAGCCAACACACCAAAGTGCACTGAGATTTACAGGAAACTAGGGAAAACCACTATAAAGAAAAGAAGCAATGTAAAAAGAAGACAGCTGATCTGTGTTTGTGCAAATCCCATTCAGGTCCCATACATTTGTATGAGTCTCAGCTGTGTAGCAAGTCGCTGGCTATTTCCCCTTGGAATACAGGGGCTCCATTCTGCTCCCTGTCCCTCTCATCTAATTCAGGGGGCTGAGTAGCCAAAGAACAAGTGGCCTTACTACTGAAGACTGAAACAAGGAAGGCATTGAGTACTTCATCCTTTTTCTTACCTTTTGTAACTGTGTTTCACCCCACATCGACTCAAGGGTGGAGCTTCTCTTTAGCCCTCCTTTTGTTGCTAGTATACTACAGAAATATTTTTTAGTGTCTTATCCAACAGTAGCCAGATTAAGCTCCAGTTGATCTTTGGCTCTTCTAATTTTCTCCCTGCATAGCCCCATAACATATTTGCAATCATCCTGAATGGTCTGTCCCTTATTTCAAAGGCCACAAATTCTCTTGATTTTCCTGACTTCTCACCAAAGCTCTTTGTTCATCCATGATGGTCTTCTTCACAGCTGACCTTTTGGCACATGGGGACAATTTGCTACCATGACTTTAAGATTTCCTTATATTTTTTCCAGCCTTCCTGGACCCCTGTGACCTTCAGGACTTCCTTCCATGGGACTCTGTCAACCAGAATCCTAAACAAGCCAAAGTCTGCCCTCTGTAAGTCCCAGATGGCAGTTCTGCTGACCTCCCTCCTTCATCATCCAAGAGTAGAAAACTATCATTTCATTATCACTATGCCAAAGATGGCCTCCAGCCAACCAACACTCACAAGTCCTTCTCTCTTGTTAGTGTTAACTGCAAAAAACCTAAAATAAGTTGTAGATTTTTTTTCATAAGATTTGTTTTGATATTCTAGTGTAGCTTTAGAAGAAAGACTTTTTACTCTTTTAAAGACATAGCCTTGTAGCTCAACAACAGTAATCTCTTGTGTTTGAGGTGCAAAGTTAATTCAAAGTGAGAGTAAATCAACAAATTCTCTAACATGAAGGCTTTTCTTGGAGAGGAAAGAACTTTATCCTATCACTTCCACCTTCAAAAAGGAGCCCAACACATTTTATTTTATTGCTTGACAATGAGGAATAATACTTTCTCAGCTTTCTCTTGAGATTTTTCTCAGTACTTTACTGTCTTAATTCCTAAAGAATAGCTTTCTTCCAAATCCAGGCTACTTCTCAGGCTGAACATTAATTTGTCACCTAGGAAACAAACTTAGTGTGATACTAGTTTCCTGCTCTGATTTCTCTGAAACATTAGAGAAAACTGAGTTTGAGAGGTAGTTGTTTGGTTTGTTTACACAAAACCCAAACTGTCTTATTCTCCTGGATTTCAGTTATGTTCTTCAAAATGCAGATGGCCAATAGCTGTAATTAGCATATTTAGTTACTGAGATTTCTATGAATTGGCTCTTATGGAAATGTCAGTTTCAAGGATTAAAAATTATCAAAACATTTTTCCTTAACTTACAGGAGAAGGTAAAATAGAATGAATTTCACACATATGTCTCATTCCTCCTGGGGGTATAATAACCTAGAATAGAGGGTAGAAGATGAGACTTCATAAAACAAGTACTGGACCCAAGACTATTTATCCTGATAGTTCAAATTAAGAGATTTGATAAAAGATACTTTACAATACTGCAGAGCTCTCTATTTCGTTGATAGGATTTATTAAATAGCATGAATCTGGTTGCAGATGGAAAAGGAACATGGACTAAACCAGTGCAAAACATGCATTTGTAATTGTAATAAAAAGAAGAGGCAATGAATAAAATAGTTTTTCCTTCCCCTTCCCCTTACTCATGCCCTGTAGCTACAATATGTATAACCCACTCTTTGTTTGTAGCTGTTACATATCAAACTGCAATGCATACATCTGTTTGTTTACAGATTTATTTTTTTAAGTATACAGGACTTCCTCATCACAAATGGAGTTGTGCAAAAATAGCTATATGTTAGAAACTTAAGCTTGTCAATATTCAGGCTTTGGAAAAAAAAAAAAACCCATATTTTTTTTAGTTTTCAACACTCTTTCTTCAGAAACTCCAGTCTTCCAGGTTCTGCTTAGCAACATTTTTACTTAAACCATCCAAGGGGAGCAGAGAAAGAGGAAAGAGAGGAAGGGTCACCAATGTTCTGCACGACAATGCAGAGACAATGAAATATTTTGCAAGGTGTGTTACAGTAATTTTGCTTTTAATTATTTGTTTTCTGTCTGGTTTTATCTGTCAGGATTTCTGAGCACTGACACAACCATGTCACTGTTCAGATTTACCTTTTCCCATCATCCTTTCAGACATTCAGCCCCTAGTACTTCTGCTTATCATGGAAAGGCTTGGTATGATACTGTTGCTCCTATTCGTTTCATTTTCCAAAACCTAGTTTGAGAAATACAGTTCATTAAATTTTGGGTAAAGTTATAATGAAATACCAGAACAAAATCCAAACTAAATGCAGAATCACCCATTCTATAAACAGGACCAAGTTGAAGGAAATTCCCTAAGCATTACTAACTTTTAGTGATATAATTCAATATCCATCTATACAGATGTGGTAACATTCATCTAAAGTTAGACTTAAAGGGGACTGTGAAGCAGGTCAAAAATGTGAAAGCTCTACAATATTAATTAGAGTGTAAAACATTTCTATTTTTCCAACTTGCTAACTTGATTTACATTCTTAACCTTAATATTCACTCTTCTAAATCTGGATGGTGAAATGATGCTTTCAGTTTAGGTAATCTGAGTGCAGTTTATAATAGTTTCTAAGACAAAATAAGACAAGTTTCTAGGCAAGCATATACAAAGATTCAGACATTACCCACTATTATTTTCAGAGACCATTCACCTCATCCCTACTGAGTCAATAATAGAGAATATATCTGCGAATGCTATTTGAAGTTCTGGTCAAAGCAGCCAGCACAAATATTAGCAGAATTTGTGGGTATTGGAAATGGATTCCTGCATTTCTTTTATGTTCTTTCTATTTTAAATAAGGGTTTACATTGTGCACGTTACTGTCATCAGAAAGTGGCACTCAAGTGAATTCTACTTCTAATAACAAAAAGTTCTTTTTGGGAGCATATCTCAGAATAATAGTCATGAAGCCTGTAAGAGACTTCCAGTGTTCATTTTCTTCCAGCCTCTTTCTTGACAAATTTGGATAATAGTTCTTTCAATAATGTAAAAATCATTTTGTTCACCACTGTAATGCAGCAGCCCTTACAGAATAATTAGATTTCCAAGACTGACCTACAGACTGACATGTAGTCACTATTTTTCACACACAATAATCAGTCATGAAACAGTTTCTCTGGAAATGGGGTTTCTGAAAATGACATTTATACAAATCAGGAGATATGACAAGCAGCATTGACTGGAGTAAAAATGTGGTTTCTCATAGAGAAGGGCTCCCTAATCATGTAGCCACTATCTTTAGTCACTAGTTTCTGACCATGTATTACTAATCTCAGGAAGAGAAAAATCTGCTTATTGAACTAAGCTGCCTTTGGTTTGTGAGCCTTTAGGACAGCTTTGCCTCACAGTTTCAAGCTTTACCTCAGAGACCCAATGCTTGGAAACTTTCCAGTGAAAATCAAGATTCACTCTTAGTCTCCTAATTATAGATGTTCATAAAATGTGACTTGCTAAAAGGGCTAATCCACCCCAAGACTGAAATAAATCTAGTCTAATTCATGCTCAATATGCCATCTTGCATTTTTTAAAAATTGAATTCTAGTAATTAGAAATTACTTAGCCTGACTTCCTCTACATTTTAATATTACTCAGCTCTCTCCAACTGACGTAGCAATAAAATTCTGTGTATGCATCTCCAAAACCTCTGAAGTCACACACTTGATCCTCTTGCTCTGTGTTGATTTGGGGTCAATTTTTGTTTTTGCTGTACAATTATATCTGAAACCTTGTGCCAGCTTTCAGGTTTTGAGGTTTTAACTTGATTAAACTATGATTTTGAAAGTACACTACTACAAAGCAACCAACGAGTTTTTCAAGAAGGCTTGAAGATAGTCCTATCTGCAACACATTTCTGGAGAAATACTCTTGTCTTGGTAGATAGAGCCAAAAACATGAGAAAATGATATTAAACTAGTTCTGCAACTAGATGTGATGCTGACACTTCTCTCTGAGCTCATTCAGGCAGCATGGAGGAAGGGTCATAATAGCATTATCTACTTCTGTTTCTTGACTGAGTGTCACCCTAACACAGGAGTCACAAAAGTCAAGGTTTTTGATTGCATTCTCTCCTCTCCCTTTCCACAAAGAGGAGGAGCAGAACACAGCTGTTACCTTATCTTCTCCTGAATTTTCATGCTGGTGAGAAGTTGCTACCTCTAAATTAAAAAGCTCCAAAAGCACACTATAGCTTGCAAATGAGAGCAGCACTGGGATGATACTTTATTTATGAGATACATTTGTAACTGTGTGTTTCATAGACACTGATGGAAGAGGTGAGTGCCTTTTGAACAGCTCAGTACATGTGCCAAAATAATACACCAGGATACACAGAAGCTATCAGATTCATCAGCCTTGAAAATCCAGATTGCAAGTCAAATATTCATATTTACATCCAAAATCTTCCTCAAATACTGTCAGTTGTGTATTTCTCAAAATCACCGTTCCATGACTCATTCTCCTTTATCTTCTTTCAGGAATGGTACTTCTAATGGAGAGCATCTAGTAAAGTGATCAGGTGATATTAAAGGCAACACACATTAACCACAAGATATTCTATACATAATAGTAGGCGTATTCCCAGTACAAATGCCAGTAACTAGTATTTGAGAAAAATTATTATAAAGGCTAGCATTGAGCTAACTGCCTAGTAACAACATATCCTTAGAGTGAAGACCAATTTATTGTGCTCTTATTTCAATTTATTTGCTAATGAAAGAATGTCCACATATATATGGATATGATGCAACCACACTTGAACATGCAGCCACCTTGAATATCTTCCAAACACAAAGAAATATGGGTCAGAATTCAAATCCTAGTGATGTAATTAATCCAAGACAGAAGTTCCACCAGCCCTTAACATACTAGAAATTCCAGATCTCCATCACATAGTGACCAGGATTTTAAGGCTGAAACAAAGTATGCAAATGAATTCTACAGTAGGGAATTCAGGAATATGCATGAATACATCCATATCTTAGTTGTGATTATTTGGCACCTTTGTTTACTGAGGTGGTAAAATATAGCAACCATCTCTCTAAGGTAAAAATTAATCTCACAATTTAATTAAAAATTGCTGTATTCCCCCAACAACTAATTAGCCTGAACTATACAAACCAATTAGCAGAGAGCAGAATTCTAGAAATGGATTACCATTGACCACCACTGTCAACTGCCAGGGGAACTCATGTCAAAATCTTTAAAATTTCTTTTTCCACTTTACATGCAGTGTTGACAAGCTTCAAGTCTAAGTTTGTATGAAAAAAAATACATCTTTGGGAATAAACTCAAAACCAGCATCTAATAGGAATAGAAGAATAGAAAGAAAATCTAAACACCACCCTTTTAGGTTCCAAATTGTTTGGACATCAGATGAGGCTGGAGCATTTATGATGCAGTCATAAGTCAGACTTGGTCTTAGCGAGACTAAACATTTGGGACAACCTTTTTTTTTTTCCCCTTTGACTGGAAAATGGCATTCCTGTTGATTAATAATACAAGAAATCTAATGGCTTTTCTTTATTTGTGACACTTTCCATTATATTGTGTTAAGACCATGTCAGAACCTCGTTCATTCAGATCAGATATGCTGCCAATCTTCTATGCATGCAGGTTCATTATAAACCTTTAGTCCCTTAAGAACAACTTCCAGTTCTTTTAGTCTTAAGATTGAAATTCTTCTGAACTGACTACAGTCATCTCAATCTCCCTCTGATTTTTGTCATGAAAAACCCTTTTAGCAGTGTGATATTCTCATGTTTTATGCTACCTTCTTCTTTTGGAAAACAAATTATTATACTGTGCAATAGAATTATAGAATGGTTTGGGTCGGGAGGGACCTCAAAGATCATCTGATTCCAACTCCCCTGCATGGACATGAACACCTCTCACTGCACCAGGTTTCTCAAAACTGCATCCAACCTGGCCATGAACACTTCCAGAGAGGAGGCATCCCCAGCTTCCCCCTGCCACACTGTCTCACTGCTCTCACAATAAAATTTCTTCTTAAATGTCTAACCTAAATCCATAGATTCTTCCTGTTTAAGGCTATTGATCCCTTTCCTGCCCTTGTAAAAAGTCTTTCCCAGTCTTGCCTGTATGCCTTCTTCAGGTACTGGAAGGCTGATAGAAAGTCTCTCCCAAGACCCCTCTTTTCCAGGATGAACAGCTTTTCACAAGATAGGTGCTCCAGCCCTCTCATCATCTTTATAGTCCTTTTCTGGACTTGCTCCAACAGCTCCATGTCCTTCTCATGTTGGGAGCCCTAGAATGGGACACACTATTCCAGGTTGGGTCTCACAAGAGAGGAGTAGAGAGGGGAGACCTGGATTCAAGTTGCACCAGGCAAGGCTCAGATTGGCTATTAGGAAAAATTTATTCACCAAAAGACTGGTGAAATATTGGAACAGGTTCTCCAGGCAGATGGTGGAGTAGCTGGAGCTGGGGGGGTACATATGGCACTTCAGGTGAATATTTAGTGGTTATGGTGGTGTACGACTGATGGTTGGACTTGATCTTGATGGTTCTTCCAACCATGATGATTCTATAAATACAACAGGACAGAACAGGACTCTTTTGAGTATATACCTCTATATAGTACTGATTCTTTTGCTAACTTCTCACAGAGATTCAGGTGGTAATGTTGAGGGTATTAGCTTTGATGTTTGTTGCAATGTGCTTTTGTCTTATCTGAACCTGTCACTTGTCTTAGGAGAATAATTTGCTATAGACTCTGGAGAAAATGTGTGCATTTTTTAAGCTAAGAGTACAGTACATCACCACAAACAAATCAAACTTTATCTTGTACATAGGCAGATAGTGAATTTGAGAATGTTCCATACTACATCACGGTTCCAGGTAGGTCTGAAAGATAACACAAGCATTCTGACTTTTACAGTATATCAGAGACAATTTTTATGTCATCATTAGCTCACAAAAAATAGCTTTGCTTGTTCTGATGGGATTTCCTTAGTGAAAATTTCATTTGATACCATACAAGCCTGTGGTTTGCATGCAGCCATGCAGTATGAAAGTGCAACTATGAAACATATCCCAAAGGTAACGTCTGTAAGGACATTAAATCTAGGTGAGGTCAGAGTCCAGATCAAATGTATCTTCATGAGACTTTCAGGAAATGCTTGCCCTGAAACCAGGCACTGGCACTTGTCAGTTTTTAATGAGTGTGATGCTTCTCTGGGGACTGTACACTTAGAAAGTCAGCAAGACTGTCTGAGATGTACTGTATTGTGAAATATTGCTGCCAGACATTTAAACCTAAATTCTACAAGTATTTGATTCCAAAGCTAACCTATCTTATTTTCCCTATTCCTAAAAATGATGAAAGGTGCTTTTGATAGAAAGCCTTTCTTCAGTCTGAGTTAGTAGTATCTCGACTTACAGTATTTCTATGTGTCTATGAAATGTTATGTCAGGATAAATGTCATCATTTGTATTGCTTGTATCTTGCAGTGCAACAGGCATATTTTGTGACTTTTAAAGAAATTTTTGTCAACATGGAATGCTTTCTAGAGGTAGTCCCCAAAATTTGGGTAGATCATATTTTCCTAAAATAAACCTTTTATTTCAAGATGCTTCTAGGATCTCAGTATTATTGTTAATATCAAGTGATATAATTTCCCTGACCTTTGCTAGTATATATGGCTGAATAAACACAGATAATGAAGAAAAAACGTTTTTAGGATAAAATTACATTGCTTTCTTACACTGGTGCTAAACATACCTTAGCTACCATAAACTTAAGTAAAACAATATTTGGCTTTTGTTTGTGTAGGGCTTTGGAGGGGGTTTTTTGGGTTGGTTGGTTTTTCACTTTTGATTATTTTTTTTTTTTAAATATTCATCTGATTCTACTCTACTTTTGAAATATATATGTTTGAATAAATGACCACTAATGAACTGAGAGTATTTTGATTTTGGAATTCCTTTTATAAAAATCTTTGATTCTGCTACCAGAAGGAAACAGGGATAGAATGTGGATGTGAAGAGATGATACCTTCTAATATTAACAACATTTATACAGACCTTTTCTTAGAAAACAGTGAGGGTGTTGTATTGAGCAGGCATTATCTCTTTGTACCAACATCAAGATATTCTACTTCGGAGCAGGAGACCCTAACCAAATAATTTGCTTTAAAAACTTTTGCATTGTAACTAAAATTATAAAGCAAACAATCCCATTTCAAAAAGTTGTAGGAGATGACACCACCAGATTTATACACAGCTAGGCTATGTAGAATTCCATAATAAGGATTAACACTGCTCATTTCAGAGTCATGAGCCCATAAAAGACTCACAGAAAAGCTGGAATCTTGTATGCATCTCTTATTTTGCTGCTTCATCCAAAACTACATTTTTTCAGGATTTGCTGTAGGTTTCAGCTGTTAGAGGTTTTATATTTTGCAGAATAAATCTTAACTATAATGATTACAGTTTCAGTTATTATATATATTTTGACTACCCTTGAAATAATTGTTTCAAGGAGACTGTAGTGTTTCATTTTCCTTAGCAAAATGTTTACCACATCTTGGAAGATGTGGTTATTATAAAACTTTTGCTTCAGCCACCATTTTTAGTGGTTTGTCTGTGCCAAAAATTGCAATTTACTGTATATGCCATACTAGCTGACACTGTGGTTGATAGAGCTTGAGAAAGTTGTCCATACGGGAGCATCTTCTTAGGCTGAGCACATTTAGGAAAGTTAGGCTTGGTAGTGTAAAATTGCAATTTATCTTTCTCTCTGTGCAATTACATTACATAATTTTCTATTATTTTTTTTTCCCCCTGGGAGAATAATTGCTTTAAAATTGTGATGATCTGACAGGTTCAGAGTCATACATGTTTTTGATAGTGCACTTTCTCTGATGAATTTATCAGAAAATTAATTTGTTACTGCAGCAACTGTGTAAAGATGCTGAGGCAATGACAAAAAATAGCCAAGGTACAAGAGAGTAGGAATATTACTGTAATCAATTAAATTCCTATTGTCATTCAGATTTTGTGTGTATGTACATAAAAGGGGATGCCCTCTGTTTCAATAAATATTATAACGATATTACATGGGATTGTAAAACGTCGTGTATCTTAGAATTAAAATTTTCTTGGTGTGACAAAAATTACATATTTTTAACACTATAAAATTTAATGTTTGAAGAAATTCTAAGTAATATTTTCTTTTTTTTTTTTTTTTTTTTTTTTAATTTTACTTTACTCATATTCAACCCCCTGCCTTTCTCCCTACATTTTGTACTTCTGCCTGGTACTTGAAATTTGTAGAAATAGTGACTGAAAACACCTGTAGCTGGCTCAAAAGGAGCACATGAAATGCAATATGGTGTGCAAACCTACCAGACACATAACTGAAACCAAGAGTACCTTTGGGGAAGGGTGATGTGTGCAGTCATATTATGATGTCACTATCAGACACATACAGTCATTATCAGGAAGATGAAACAATCCTCTCTTAACCAAGCAGCTAATAGACTAATTCTCAACCAGCAAGTGTGACACAAGAATGCTTCAATGAATAGGAAAGGATACTGAAAAAGGATCTCTTGTTCTAAGTAAATTAATTTTTAAGAGAAAAGTCAGCTAAATGCTCATGATGGTCATCTGCTCTGAGCTGAAGTGAGGAAATTCATTCTTCCATGCATACAAAATCCAGGTGTATTTGTTCACTGCAGACTTTCAGGCATGGCAAGCTCCAGGTGGTTTTGAGTTCCCCCATATTCAGGGATAGCCAGTACTACAGGGAGAGCTTGAAGAGTGCTGCCAGCCAGAATGATGCTTCTCCTTGTCCTTCAGAGGGTAGGAAGATCTCTACAAGTCAGCCCTACGAAGGTGACTTCCACTTACCAAACTAGAAGGTAATTTCTGTATCAGTGGCTCTCCAAGATACATAAAATTAGGAAGGGGCAGGCAATACAGAATCCTTGGTCTTTGCCTGTGAAATCCAGTGAAATATGATGAAATGCCATGAAATCCAATACTTTGCTCACAGAAAGTAGGAAGCTGCTTAAGTTAATGTCTTTTTTTCTATCTGGAGTTTAAGAAAAGAGAAAAACAGAAAGTGACTTCTCAACAGTTTTTTGGTTGTGTGTAGTTGGGTTTTTTTCACTGTTTTGTATGCTTCTAAATATTGTTTATCTACTATCCTTTATCAGTATTGCATACAAATGTAATGGGTAAAACGTGCAGGGAAGACATGGTGGAAGGAGATGTTGCTTTTTGTTTTCTTTTGTTTTGTGTTTTTTGTTGTTGTTTTTTTTTTTTTTTACCAAGCCAAGCAAATCATCTGTATAAAATGAGATAGATTAGAGGCTGTTAATGGCAGCAGAGCCTAAGGGGTAATGCAGAGAGAGGAAATGAAGCTCAGAAATAACTCTGTGGCAATTGAAATTAATGCTGAATGCTTTCTGAGATCTCAGGACTAATGCTTCCTTTCTCCAAGACTATCACATTTTCTTAACTTTGAAAAACAAATTTAAGCAGACGGCACCTGTGACCACTGCAATTACAGAGGCCTTCCTGTAAGAAATTTATACTTCACAAGGTAACCTGTTAGACAATTTAGATCAAAATCTACTGGCAAGGTAACTTGTCTCCTGACTTGGTAAGCAGTTGCCCATTTCAGCCCTGTTTTCTTGTTTGTCTTGGACTCTGAATGTTGGAGATTTTCTCCTCACCAGGTTTCCACTTCATGAACAGGAGGTGTCTTTAAATTAAGTCTTCACACTGATCTATGAATTTCCAACAACAGTCTTAAAATTTTCCAAGAAAGAATTTTTTCATGCTCTCAACTATAATGATTAAGAGAGATCACCATGAAGCCAAAAGCCTACATCATTTCTTAGCTTCAACTTCTGCTCATGTGTGAAAAAAACACTGATCTAATTTTCTCCTGCTCAGTTTATCTAACTTACTAAACACTGTGTGATTTTCCTAGCAAGACCTGTGCCTGTGTTCATCAGACCTGAGCACCATTTCGGTGAATACCCAGAGCCACCAATTCTGAATAATTATAAACCAAAATTCTAATTCAGAAAAACTGTACTCTGGAATTTAGGAATTTCCAAACATTACCAATGGCTGAGGTTTCCATCTCTCACCATGTTGTCTCTAAATACCTTCTGAGCTTGTTCAGATTAGTTTAGTAAAGCAGAAAGGATATTCCTACAACAAAAGCTGGGAATGAAATCTGAAACTCCCCCTAAGATACAAGATATCCACATTTTTCACCGTTCCTTCGCAGTTTCACATTCCTTCAGAAATTTCAGAGCATTTCATTGACCTAAACCAGATTCTTTTTTCAGTAAATTCTCATACTGTAAAATGTACGTATTCTAAATCTTTGACCTACTTGAAACTAAGTAAGTGGCCGTGTAAGAAAGAGTTGTTCCATTAGCATGATTTTTTTATTGTGTTATCTTTAAAAATGAGCACTTACCCAGCAATACATAAATACTCTTTTTTCACCATATGTTTTGTAGCCTCTTCTGATTTAGCTCATGCTGTTGCATGAGTTTACTGTGATGGAAAATGTTTCTTGATCATTGAGGCACCCGCTTCATCCTTTGAAAACCCTGGAATGAAAAGAATATATGGAGAAACAAAATGAAAACAATATGAAACTCTATAAATTCAACACTACTATAAAGGGTGTGGTGATTATGCTCACAGGACTCCAAAGTTATGCTGGCAACAACTCTAAACTAAACACAAGCAAGAGCAGAAGGGTTGCTGTAAGGCCTGTAACTACTCTGACATGCTTGAGGATTGCTCAAAAGTTAAACCAAGAGCCTTGGTTTTGGGTATGCACATTTCTTCTATTAAATGTCAAGAAGAATTAATGTTGACATGGCCACAGCACCCACCTGGCTCCACTTTGTTCCCTTTATTGTACAATTCATCAATAAAAGAATTTATGTAGCATATTTTTTCTAACACATAATTTATGTGACCACCAGTGGTTGTGGCTTCCAGAAACTTGAAAACAAAAATAAATGTGTGAATACAGCACTTTTTTCACAGAAGTTTCTTCTACATTGAAGACAAGAATATATGAGGACTTTTCTACAACCATGTAATATCTCCATTGTGGTGCCTTAGTTTTAAATATTTTATGTTTCTGTCTTATTAAAATGCAGTCACTGCAACCACTGCAGAAAAGAGCAGAAATAGGAATATAAAGCTATTTTGGTGTTCCTCAAGAGCTAGTGAGGTACACAGTTATTGTTCTAGAAGTACTTAAGATGTATTCCATCCTCCATCAGTGTAACAGTAAACTTAATTTGTTAACTTATTTACTGCTTTGCCCAACCAGTCTGGTTTTGTCTGACAAATCAGCACCAAGATCTTCTTGACAGTTGCTCTTATCAAGGCTAGATAATCTCACCAGACAATTTTTTTAGGTTAATTATCATGTGGGCCCCTATTTCTTCTCCTATCTGCTGCCCACAGGAAAGACCAGAAGTCAATCCCTAAAGCAGATGACACCCCAGACAGGCCCCCAGATGAAAGCAGCTTGTTCAGGTGATTCACTTTTTTCAAGCCTTTCTACTTTTATTCCTTCTACACCTAAAATATATATGGTCCAGATATCTGTAAATTAAAGCTGAGTTCCTGACTCTGGGAAAATAGTGGTCATTGTCCTGGGAAAAAAACCCAATCAAATAAAAACTAAAAAGAAACCTAAATAAAACAAAACAACCTAGTTATTTGTTCTGCATTGCAGCAGCTCTCCACTAGTACCCAAGGCCAGCTGAGGTTAAGGCCCTACGTGGTATGGACTCTTGGTTCAGGGAACATTGCCAAAGCCCCATCTAAAATACACAAAGATCTTTCTGTGCCTCTGGAAAGGTGGGAATTATTCCATGGGGACCTAAAATCCTGAGGCAACACTGTGGCCTGGGGTCCTGTATCTTAAGTCTGTGATTATTTGAGATGTGTTCAACATGCAGCTAACTTTAAAAGTCATCACAGATAATGACTTTTGGGTTTGGGGGTGAATGGCAGTTTATCTTAGTACTGCAGAATGAGAAGGAAAATACAGTTTGTTATCTTTATGGGTACTTCATACTGCGAGGATGAAAATGCCAAAGCAAATCACCTACACCATATGGTCTGCCAGTAACTTCATGTAAGCATGCATGTGTGAATGTGAAACAGCTCCTAAGCCTTTTATGAAAAAAAATATTTCTAGGATAAATTAAGATTTTTTTTTCCATTATTTAAAATGAAATCACCGCTTAAGAAAGATCCATCTTCATCTACTTGATTCATTTCACATTTTAAATTTGTTGGAACAGCTTAGGTGTCTTGGAAAACGGCCAAGGACAAGTGTACTTGCTAAATTTCCCTTTTTTTTTAGTTAAGATGTTAGAGTTTCTGTACATGGGGTGCAACACTTGAAACTCATGCTATTGCAGTTTAAAAAAGGATTGTTGGTTCTCCTTTTAAAGGCCACCGTTTGATCCTTCAGTATCTGCCAAGTTACCTCCTCTCTTTAAAACTACAGTAAGTATGGCTAACAGTTCAGGCTGTGTAATCATGGAGGTAGGAGGTGGTGCTTAGTTTCTGCTTCCTTTCTCCTATTCCTGTACCTTGGGTTTATCTCACTTTGTGGCAATAAAAGCTGACAGATGGCACTTGAATTCCTATGGGCAGGGGAGTATGGCCATAACTGGGAAATATTTTTTTTTTTGTTCCTTTCATAGCCAGCATGGCACCACTTACTATAGAGGTTTAGGTGAGGTGGGAATAGAAGAAACAAGAAATTGGGTAACTTCATTTACCTGCTCCTACCCTTTACTCTGAATAAGATGGATAGTATCTGGGTGGCTTTTCCTTTCAACTTCACATGTGCCCAGGCTCCTAAACTACATTCCTTGCCTTACATCCTGCTAAGCCAAACAGATGTGCTGTCTCAGAATGATCAGCCACTTGGTCATGGGGTTCTGGGGGATTCCTTGTAAGGACCTTCAGTGACAAGATCCTGGGTGAGCAAGGAAGCCTCTCAACCTCCTTAGAATCACTTATGGCAGCTATACCCTTCTGGCTGGGGGGGGTTTGTTTGCTTTTTAGTTTGTTTGGGGGGGTTTTGTTTGTTTCTGTTGTTTGGGGGGTTTTGTTTGCTTTGATTATTTTTTCTTTTAATAGAGATAATTCTTAAACAGATACGATTTCTTCCCAGTGATTTTGTACCATCGTTCATTTGGGGCTTTTAGCAATGTACCACTTCATTTCACAGGGAGCACTGAACTTGGCCAGATCTTTGGAATTACAGTTGAAGACAATCTAACTTCTCTTACTTCATTTTTGAGTAAGGGGTTGTAAATATTTATCAGCTTGAAACAGCCTGTACACTGTAGATTTTATAGATCTAATATCAGCACCTGGCACACCATGCTGCTAAGATTCTCCTGAAAATAGCGCATCACAAAATTAAATTAATCCCCCCGGTGTAATATCTGAAACTAAAAATATTCTGTTGATACTGAAATGCTCTTAAAACTTATCTTCTTTCCAAATCTTTCCTAAATCTCAGAGCCAGGGTTTACCCCAACCTATGAAAGGTTAATTCAGTGAATTCTTCCTCACCCAGGTAGCTGGAGAGATAGAGAGGGATGAGGAAAAGGAATGAAAGCAGGAACTCAAACATATTTAATCCTGGACAGGATGGTCTGTCATTCTGAGCTTTGAAATCACAGCAGAAAAATATATATTATGCTTTTATCTGAGTATATTATGCAAAAGATCTTCTTGTTTTCCATATCAACAGGTTAAACTTAAACAGAAATCATTGCAATTTGCTAACAAAGCTGCAGGAATACAATTAAACTAAGCCCTCTGGTCTTACAGTTATGACTTTTGGAATGATGAAAATTAGGTTCTTGAAACTGCTAATTGACAGCAGAGATTTTTTAAACATGAGAAATTATTTGCCATGTGACAACTGACTTTCTTCTAAGTCTTTCCTCATCCTAACCTCTTAGTGTGGTGCTAGCACAACGTGTCAGGGGAGAGTAGAGATACTACAAAAGTGTCTGAGAGGAGAAACATGGCTGTTCATTTCTGTGTTTGCTGCAGCAATATGTTCAAGTTTGAAGTAATTTCTAGCAACTCTGGAGGAGGTTGCAGGGTGGAGGGGGAAATGGGGAAGGTGCATAAGAACTTTCATAATTAGTAAGTTTAACTAATTAACTAAGTTTAACTAAGGCACTTCACAAGCTATTGGGATCTGAAGTGAACAGGGAATTTGCCTTTAGTTCACAGGACCAAGAACTTCCTGATGGTGATTAAACACAAAAAGGCAATTTAGTTTACTCTGTATGCATTAATCAATGTTTATTGAGGTTTAAGATTTGCTATAACTGTTAGATCATATTTTTCAGCAAATGAGAACATGTAATGAGGCAAACTCTTCAATGGAGATGCAAAGCTTTTCTAAGATGATTGCATTAAAAGGTGTAACTCCCAACTGGGTGCTGCTGTGTTGAACTGATGAGATGAGACAAGGCATAAGTTCTAGGCACAGTGAGTGTCTGAATTCAATTATCCTTAACACAGTAGATAACACTCATAACAATGATGCAGCTGAAACCCAGAGGGAATCATAGAATCACAGTGTTAGGGTTTGGAAGGGACCTCTGCAGATCATCTAGTTCAGCCTCCCTCCCAGACCAGGTTCACCTGGAGCAGGCTGCATAGGATGGCATCCTAGTGGGTTTTGAATATCTCCAGAGATGGAGACTCCACCACCTCTCTGGACAGGCTGCTCTGCTACCCTCTAAGTAAAGATGTTCCTCCTCATGTTTAGACAAACTTTCTATGTTCCAGTTTGTATCCATCACCTTTTCTCAATGGACACCACTGTAAAAAGACAGGTTCCATCCTCCTGACACCAACCCTTTAAGTATTTCTAAGGGTTGATAAGATCCCCCTTTAATTTTCTTCATACTAAAAAGACCCAAATCCCTGAGCCTTCCTTCATAGGAGAGATGTCCTAGTTCCCTAACCATCTCTGTATCTGTACCCTCTCCAGTGGTTCCTTGTCCTCCTTGGACCAGGGGAGCCAAGAATTGGATACAGTACTCCAGGTGCAGCCTCACCAGGGCAGAATAGATGGCGAGGATAATCTCCCTTGACCTGCTTGCTACATGCTTCTTGATACACCCCAAAAAGCAAAAGTATTTTTTTTAAAGTATCTTCTTTATTCAGACAACAGAAGTCTACACAGAAATCTTTGCCTCAAGTGGAAAGTGTTTGTGGAAAATATGCTTTTCTTATGTATGCACATAAACAGCAGACCACTTTCTCCCTTTCCATGGTTATTGTTCTGCAAAGCTACCCTTGGGTCAATGCAATTTATGCCCTTTCCTGTTTAACTTGTGGTTTGTAGTTTCATCCTCTGACTGTGACAGGAGTGGCAGCAAGTAATTCAGTGTTCAGTAAGTGGCACTAATGCAGATTTGAAATTGGTGAGTGAACTAGAATGTGCTAGAATATTAATTGGGTAGACCAAATTTCTGCTGGCAAAAGCAGTAGCATCATTGACCACAGCAGGTAGTTTTTAACAAAAAAGAACCCTGCTATTTCTAGGCCACTGGAATAACAGGCTGCATCCACTTTTTAATCTAATTATTTTGTTGCATGAATACAGCACCACAGGTTCTCATCCATACTTTTCTGAGACGTATGCTGAGTCAGTCCATAAAAATTCAGAATGAATAGTCCCATGAGCTTTAGAAGAAAAAATATTCTGAGATTCAATTGATTTGTGTTCAAGGGAATGGAAACAGGAATATGAGTGGAGGATGGTTATTTTACTAAGCAAAATAATCTTATTTTATAGTTTTCTGGCCATCTTATTTACTTTTTCCAGTAAGGTGGCAAAACTCAGAACTAATATTTCCTACTTTCCTAAAAGCAAGCAGGAAAAACAAAAAAAGAGGGATTGGACATTAGGGACAGATCTGTACAAGGCAGGGAAAAGTGGTGTATGACTGACTGGGAAAAGATATGTTTCAATGAAAAGAATTGGAAGATAAGGAAAAAATATAATTAAAAATTTATACCCAGATATCTCAAGAGTCTGTATTTTCCTCTAAGTGCCTTCTGGTTACTGCTGGCTGCCCATCCTGGGATTTCTGAACCAGTCGTCTCAGTCTCTGACATAGTGCTATAGCTGACAATGATGGCATAAAATGTTTTTGGAAAATACCAGGATTACTATCTGCTTCTAAGTGTTCTGAAGGCATGCCTGGGTGGCAGGAGCTCTCAACCAGGCAGTTGTGGCTGTGGTTTCATGTGTGAAGCTGTGCTCTCCTCTAGAAGTACACAGAGTGATATCTGTTACCCACACTGAGCCTTCAGGTCTTGTGGCTCACCTGGTCACATGAAAGGCTTTGAATAATGGGTACCTCCACAGGTCAGATTACCTGTGCCCTGTCATGAGTGGGATCACCTGGCCAGGGAGTTGTGCACTACAGGATAAGAGCTGTCTGGTTCTGATGCAGCACGTGGACACTTCAGTTTGACTGTGAAGCAGATAGCTTTACTCTTCCCATGTCTCTCCATACATACAGCATACTAGACATGGCAGCTGCTGGGAAAAGGGTGATGAGCTGTGTTGTGTGAGATCTGGTGCTGAAATGGATCAATCACATTCTGCCCAGGTGAGAATAGTGCCTGAGCCATGATGCTAGATAAGCCCTGAGTTACATGATACCCTGGAGGCCATGGGAATTTATCCAAAGGATATGATGAAGTTTTAGGACCCAAAGAAGACTTTGCACACAAAGAGCTCAAAAAGACTTTCCCCTTTTCATGTTCTTAAATTATACCAGTGCCTTTTAGCACTCAGATTAAACTGGAATAATGTAAATTATGGCAAAAGTCCTCATTCAGTGTCTAAACTCAGTACAGGATGAAGGAAAGTACAGTAATTTCTTTCTTCTTACTGTAGACCACTGTTTTCCAAACATTTGTATAGATTTCAATCAGTCCACTTTATCAGCCAGATCTTTATTCAAACATTGTTTGGTCATTTTATTTTGCAAGCTGTTCCAGCAGATTGAGTCCTGGTTCCAAAATTATGTAATTATTTTATAAGCCAAGTTACATTACATGCTGTGTATTTCTTCCACAGCTCAAATTTATTTATAGGGAAATCAATAAAACACTTCAAACCAGCTGTCATTGTGACAAGTGTGGAAAAATACTACCCTTCATTTGCTGGTGTAATATTTAAGTATTTTCCAAATGAATCATTGTTCTGATGATCTAAATAATCCATCTTCAAACTAAAAAACTGAAAGATTTGATTTCTTTACAATAATATATGCACCATATTAAGAAGTCCATTAGTATGTGTAAGCATCCATTTCTGTGTTGTTTCCTGACATACATATCTGATATACATATACCTTGTAGACTGACACATCAAATACCACTGAAAATAGAACATACGTTCTGTTGGCCATTTAAATTTTCAAAGCAAATTAACTCTGCGCAGTTTTTTCAGAAAAACAAGAGGTTTATATTTAGCTTTCCAACTCATTCCTTTACAAAAGAGCTGTGTTTCCACTTTTTAATGCATGATGTAAAGAACAAAATTAAGATCGTGCCCTGCCTGAGCAAGGACTTAAACCCTACATCAGTATGACTGTTTTTCCAAGTGAGTTATACTTGTCGTTTCTGAAGCTGAGATCCTCTCAGTAGTTAAATGAATTTTCACTGCTGTTGGCAGTGAAGGTCCCCAAAATAAGCAGAATTAGGTCACATGGTCAAGCAGGAGCAAAGACTTTCTTGGAGTTCCCTGAGCACCATGGGAACAGAGTGACTCCTAATATAGTGTCATAACATGGTTTTGAATAACACCAAATAAACAGGTTTTGCCTTATTTATTTAGCATATATCTCAAATGTGGTTGGCTCTTTGTTGCCTCAAGCAGCATAAACTTAACTGATTTACTCCCCAGTTCCCTTTGCTTTCTTATAGGTGCATTATTCCTATTTCTTTTCTTTTGCATGCATTCAGTCTGCTTTGAATGCTTCTAAGAGGAAGAGACTCATACGTAAATGTGTGTTAAGAAAAAATCAGAGACTTCAGTGTGGTGAGTTGTTTTCAAATGTAGAGATTTCTTTGACAAGAAAGAAATGAGGGCGTGGGATGTGTGAAAAGAAGGATGGGACGCCAACCACAATTGGAGGAATTTAATAGAGGGGAAACGTAATACAAGACTCTTAGATCAGAAATAGTAGGGAAAAAAGTTAATTCTAAAGATGTGGAAAAAGGTCAAATGAGAAATCATTGAAATAATTTGAGAAAAAAAAGAGAGGGAATTATGGTCTCAAGGAAACTGTAAAACCCTCCCTGCTCAAGACTTTCAAAGCTAAATAGAAAAGAAAGAAAGAAAAAAAAATTGCCAGGAAAGGTTTAGATTGAATATTAGGAAAAATTACTTCACTGAAAGAGTGGTCAAGCACTGGAACAGGTTGCCCAGGGAAGCAGATGACAAAAAACATGAAAACATGATACTTAAGGACATAGTTTAGATGGCATAGTGGTGTTGGGTTGACAGTTGGACTTGATGATCTTAGAGGTCTTTTCCAAGCTAAATGATTCTGTGATTCTATGATTAGCTGCAGGTTGTTAAGATGCTGGTTGTTTCTTTACTATTAAAATAAAAACCAGCCAAATAGTATCCGTTGATTTTGTATTTATTTTTTTTTTCTAAAAACTTACCTCTGATTTCTCTCAAATATAGTGAAATAAATACCTGCAACATACTCCTTCAAAAGACACTTTTCAGAAAATGCTACTGTGAAGGTAAATTGGATCCTTTTGGAGAACTGATAGTTTGGGGCAATAAATTTCACTGCAAGAAGAGAAGACACCATCACTCACGGATTCCCAGTGCTACAGTCAAGCCTCCTGCTTTTAGCTATTTTCTGAATTACACCTGATTATACACTTAAACTTTCATAGGTACAAACAGAAAGATAGGTGCATGATGTCTCTAAAGCTAAGGTATCTCTTGGGGATCTCACTGGGTCAGCGTCCTGAAGGAGAGTTCACATGAACTTTGTAAAAAGAGAGATAATTATTCAGCTGAAGCACGGAAGACAAATACAGATTTATCTCCCTCAGTAAAGAAAAGAATCTCTTTTCATAGCTAGAAGACTTGGCTATAATGCAACTACATAAATCACTAGTTTTAAAGCTGAATTATACTCTAAATCAAAGAAACACTTGACATGTTTATTTCCTTAATATATACTGAAAGCTATTAGTTTTAAAATGTTTATATTCTCTTTTTTTCAGACTACTTCTAGAGTGTCAAATCCACTGAAACCATGCTCCTGTTATGTTGATAGTGGAAAAGGAAACTTCTCCATGTTCAAAATACTTTCAGTCAAAATACTGTTTTTGCACTTTTCTTTGGTAGATACCATAAAACCGTTATTTTGATCTCTGAGGGACTTTCACCACCTGCAAATTTTCAGAGATAGGTAGGGGATAAAAAGACTTCATAAAACTGATTATGTACTGTCTTGGCTTTATTGTTTGTATTTTATTATCACAGACTTAAAGGTGGTTTCTCCTCTATAATAGATTGCAAAGTTCTAAATGAATGAGTAAAATTTTTTTATTACAAAACCCATGATTTTTTACTTGTTTTTAAGTGCATATTAAACCTACATCCGTATTGTACTTATTCCAAGAAGACTTTTTATTGCTTTGTCATTTTCTATTTGTTTTGCTAAGAAATGCCAGAGCTCATATGTTGCTTGACGCTTCTTCTGAGATGTCGTGTCCCCTGTTGCACTGAGGCAAAATTTGCTGGAGTGTTTTGTTTTCTTCTAATGTAAATGGAAAGAAAAAAATCTTGGAAATAACGATATGCTCAAAAGGGGTCAGTTTAGTTTGGTAGATATAGCTGCCAAAGCAATAACCACTAACTCTTGAATTGTTTCTTTTAAAAACAAGTTCTGGTGCTTCATATCCTCAGAACTCTGGTTAGGGTCTCCATTAGCTACACTTATCATGGTGAGTGGCTCTCCTTGCCAACACAGGCTGCTGTAAGAAATATCTATCTTTCATGAAAAATAAGAATGAACCATTCCTGCTGTTCCCTGCCAGCCCAAACCTTCATTTGTCACTGTCCCTGGAACCAGACAGAAGCCCCTCGGCATCACAACCCCAGTTATTAAAAAGGCCATACAAACATTTGGCTGTCAGGTGGACATAAAGCAACGTGGAACCTGGGAAGAGGAAGACAAGGAGGAAGAATCACAGTCTCCTGAAGCAGAGCCTGTGGGAGTGAAGAGATGGGAGCAGCCCTGGAGCAGAGCACAGCACACACTGAAAGTGCAGCTGCAGGACAGCTACAGACAACAACGAATAATCAGTCACACACATCAAGCAATGGTGCTTCTGGCTGGGCTTTTCAAAAGGTCCTCAGTGATTTAAAATTGCAACTGCCATTGACTTCCAGTGGGGCTTAAGCACTTTCCAAAATTTATCCCTTAACACATCAAGCTGTTAGATAATGTTCTTTGTACTTTATTCTTTTTTTATTCTTTTTTAGCCTTCTTTTTTTTTTTTTTTTTCTTTTTTTTTTTTTTACTTGGCTGCCTTGGAAACCTACTGTCAGTTTCCATGGAGCAGTGCACTACAGTATATATATATTATGACGACTTTACCTTTATATTCACCAGGTCTACGATACAGCAATGGTCATTCTCAAATATCTGAGCACCTGAAAGTCAGCTCCATCCCAGGAAAGGCATGTAAATACTGCACATCTATTAAAGTACTGTCCTCTCACTATTGTTTTGTGCCAACCAGCTTCACATCGGTGCCATATGTAAGCCCATGAGTTTCTGAGCAGTGCTATGAACCACACTGATGCCAGCAGATGACCATGGTTCATGCCAGTAATGACACTTGCACTGATATAGTGTCAGGACTCATCCTCAGACCCAGGTTCAGAGACATCAGCACTGACAAAGTTGATCAGTGTGTACATGGAATTAGAAACTGAATGTGGGTGCTAAAGAGACAATCTCAGCTCAGGGTAGAACACATCTGTTCTAAAACTGACTACCTTGAAGTAATAACAGAAATCAAATGGGAAATTTTTCCTAGCTTGGTTTCAACATTACTGACAAAATTACAGGACCTCAGCTCTTCTCAATGTTCCAAAATGAAAGCTGTTCCTACTGTAAATAGTATCAGAGAACTGGATTTGGTCTGGGTGAACACAAAGGCCCACAGGCACAGTTGGAGGACTCAAACTTACTGAATGGCAGTGGGAAGAGAGTGCCACTGGTGCTTGGTTGACTTGGCTTTTTCTAGCACATAGCACATGGCAAACCCGGGCACTTCTGAGGAAATCCTGGCTCTGGCTACTTTACTCTCTGCCATTCAGGTATTTATACACACAAGTAAGATCACCTGGACCTCATGGAGGCTGAACAGTCCCAGGTCTTCCATCCTCTCCTTCTGTGAGAGGGGTTCCAAACCCTAAATGACCTTCATGGCCCTTGGCAGGACTTGCTCCAGCACGCACAGGTCCTGAGGACTCCCACACTGGGTGCATCTCTCAGATGTGGTCAGACCAGCACTGAGCAGAGGAGAATGATCAGCTCCCTTGGACTGCTGGCAGTGTTATTGCTATTGCTCATCAGAAGTCTGTGAGAGAAGAATGAGATTTTTTTTTTTTCCCTATCAAATTATTTTATGGCCCTTGAGAAGCTATTGTAATCAGTTAAAATAGGGCTGTGAACTCCAGTGCAAAACTGGCCTCGGTTAGTTTCCATCTTCTCTGACAGCAAGAAAAAAACACATATAAAATATTCTTGCTTCATCTGAAGTAGTTATACAGTATTGCTTCTATTTAGTGTTCTTAAATTCTCATTTATTCCTACATGAAATTGACAGTGTATTCAGAATAAGGTCCATAAAGAAAGAAGTTTACATATGCATTTAAAGAGTAGATGAAGAGCTTTTTATTTAGACTATAAAGTTCGTGTGTTATTTCTTTGAGAAACTGGAAAGGCTTTCTGTACAAAAAAAAAAAAAAAAAAAAAAAAAAAAAAAATAAAAAAACATGGTGACAATTTTATGTTCTGAAAATGCAGAACTACACAATTTAATCTGAGTAGTGATTTCAGATGTTCTAATGACACCATTTAAAAGGAAATAGTTGGGTGTTTTTCTTTTAGAAACGTGACTAAAGGTTGGAGAACTATAGTAACTGGAAGAACCAAGCCTGCCCAAGTTCAAGAAGCATCTAGATGATGCTCCCAGGCACACAGTGTGATTCTTGGGGTGCACTGCATAGGGACAGGAGATGGACTTGATGGTTCTAATGGGACCTTCCAATTTGGCAGATTCTGTGATTCTATGATTCATATTCTGAAAGTCATAAGATCAAAAGCTGATGATGCTGTGAATTATCTTAATTTTTCAAAATAATGTTATACTAAATGTGAGAGAGGTAGATTTAGGTAGTGTAGATGGGTATGCAGAGAATGAACCCTAAGGCATTGTTAGTGTTCAGTAAGGAATAATCATGCTGGAAGCATGCATAACAAATCAAAGCCATACACTATAAAATTTTCCCTGTGTACCCATCCTGATAAACTTATTGCAGGACAAGCAGCAGGGTCAAATAGGGATTGTATAGTTTCTATATGTGTAACATCATGAGCAACTCATGGTGTTGGTGGTGCTCTCTGATATTCCAGAACTGATTAAATGGAAGTGGTCTAGGGTAGAAAGGCAATTGTAATAAAAATTTGCTGAAATGCCAGGTACTGAATAGACTCAATGTCTCTACCAATAGGTATGTTTTATTTTCACAGGAAAATATTTCTTTGGAAAATTTTGATCACACACTGATTTGCTAGCAAGGAAAGATTTGTCCTCCTGAGGCAAAAAAGCAGTTAGGGACAGAAAAGTGAGAACTGGGTTCAAATATATTACAAAAATACTATATCTTTATTATTAAAAATCTGTGGAAAACATTTGCACATGAACTTCCAAGACACAGCTTACATCACAGAGGTATCTGTATTTTCTTTGGACAAAAATGAAGAATGGAACTAAAAAAGCTTTCATCAGCTGGGTCTTCCCCAAAACCACCCATCTCTTTCCCTTTAGGGGAATGTTTTTGAATTATACACTCATAGACTCAGAATCACCAAATGTTTTTTGTGGGAAGGAACCATTTTAAAGTTCACAGTAAATTTCTTCCTAATATCTAATCTAAACCTGCCATCTTCCACTTTAAAACCATTATTCTTTGTCCTATAAATACAAGCTCTTGTAAAAAGTCTCCTCTCATTTTTCTCCTAAGCACCTTTTCAGTATTTAAAGACAATAAGCTTTTCTGAAAGCCTTATCTAGCCTTAAGAAGCCCAACTCTTTGAGCTTTTCCCCAGAGCAGAGGTGTTCCATCCCTCAAATCACTTGTGTGGCTCTCCTCTGGAACAGCTAGAAAAGGTTCACGTGTTCCTTGTGCTGGGGAGCTGAATGCAGCAGCCACAATTGTTTCCTTACCCATAATTTGTAACCTTTATGTTATTCAACCAGTGGTTTCCAAACAGCAGCAACTTAAATAACAAACAGTTCTGTCTCTTCTGATTCCTTTGCAAAGTCTGACAATCAAATCCAGAGTATGGTAAAAGCTTTTGTAAAATACTGGTGTTAGGATCCAAAATTCATAGTCTGACAATAAAAATTTGTGATCCAAAAAAAAAAGAAGAAAAATCTGACACGTAATAGCCCATGGTTTGAACACATAATTGGATAGAAAAAAGTGCTTTGGGTGCAGTACAATTGCTGCATGTGCTGCTTGGCTTCAACAGGGTCAGGCTGTTGCAGGATATCAAGAGTTTGTGCCACTCTTCAACCCAAAGACAATATTTCCATTAATATTTGGAGTGGATAGCCTGGTTTAGCCCCTAGCTCATTGGAAGTGGTATTTGCACTTATGCTTTTTGGCTTGCTTGTTGACTACTGATTTATGGTGAGCAAAACTTAATAAATAATGATTTATTTAATAATGTACGTACCTGTCTGGGACTGTAGCTACTTGTTCCTGAAAGCCATTAAGTGCAACATTCAGCTGCCTCTGTCATTTTCAGAAACATCAGCCAACTCCAGAAAAGGCATTTTTTTCAACATTCCTTAATCTCCTTCAACTGACATCATCCCCATCCTCCTCACTTGCCCATCTAGAAAATGGACAACTTCAAGATCTGGCTCAGGTGAAGGCTGCACCATAGGATCCATTTGGCAGAGGCTGGGGAAGCAAGCAGCAAGGCCGTGCTGCCTGTGGGGTTTTGTGGTCACAAGGAAGGTACAGGAATTCAGTTGCTGCATTAATGGATCCTACACAGATTTTATTTTGGTGTCTATCTGCAGCTGACTCTCTGTCTGCTGAGAGAAGCTCAATATCTCCCCCCAGAATGCAGCAGAGGAGTACCTGCTTCTTTTTTCACTGCTGCAAGTTCCATTACAAAACATGATACCTGGACTAGAGTGGAACCAAGCAGTCAGACCAGACTCTCACCCAACAGAGCAGCCTGACTGGATGTGTCCCCAGCACAGCAATGTTATATACCACATATTATCAAGAGCTCACTGATCTGTTCACATGTGCTGGGAGTCTTGAGGACTTGGAAACAGCAGCTGCCACCTTCTGCTCTTTCAATTCAAAGTTTTTATGGATTCATGGGGTCTCACCATGTTTTAAAGTTTGAGGCCAGCACTACTCAAGTTTTTTCAGCTTCTCTTCCTTTTAGTGTTACCTTCCTCTCTGCATCTTTGCAAAGACTTTTTCTTAACCTTTCCCTATCTACTTCAGTTTTCATTAGAGTCTTAAATCACACACATCTTCTCATTTTCTTTTTTTTTTTTGAGGAGGAAAAGTGTCCCAATCAGGTTACTTATTGCTCAGCTATTTGAGACAACTTCAAGCTCCCCACAGTTTCAGATGAACCGGAGTTGTGTCCTGTGTTGCCCAATCAACAGACCACTTTCAAGTGGCAAATGACAACCAGGGAGCCCCAGATTTAGCATCAGATTGTTTTTCTCAGCTGGAAAAACAGTATGCATGCTGGTAAGAAACTGAGAACATTGCTTTGAACATTTGCTTTTTGATTGAGACACAGTTAAGCATACAGCTTTAGAAATGTGGTCAGATTCCTGCATGTGACATACAGTTCACTTTCTCTCTGACTTTTTGGGCTTCTTGCAGATGCCTCCCCGCACTGCCTGAGCATCCTCTAAACACAGGACGTTTGCTCAGTTTTTCCAGGCAAATTAAAGCTCCTGAAAAGCTGCTCCTATTCCCTGTCTCTCCATTTACCTGATACCAATAGCTAGGTTCATGTTCAACAGTGCCTCTCAGCCACTATAACAGTAATATCTACGTTGCTTACACTTTGAAAAACAAATCACATTGAGTCCTACCAGTTATCTCCAAGAAGGTATCAATCAATACTGAACTCTCTCTGCTCAGCAAGTGACTTGCACTGAGAAACAGCATGCTTCTTGGTTTGATAGGCAAAAAAGAACCAAATAGAATTCTGTTCTTCTGCATACTGAATGATTTCATCAAATGCAGTCCTGACCAGGACATACATTCTGTCCTATGTTCCTATCAAGTGCATAATCTCAAATGTAGCCATTATTTAACTTACTTTTCCCATTCAGTGCCCAGCATACCCACTTGTGACTCAGATCCATATTTCTGATTATCTAGAAGAAATGCACCTGGGATCAATCCTCAAATGAACTCCTTAGAACAAGATGTGACTAAAAAGGTTTATGTTGAGATGACTCCTCTTTCATGCTGTCCTGTTGTACCACAAAGATAGGATTTTGAGATCTGTTCCAACTATCTGTTTTGCCAGTCTCTTTTTAGCCAAAATGACAACTGTATGAGTGCAAAAACATTCCATTCTGGTAGCCTTTGGTGGGGTAAAAATCTAGATATTTTGTGGACTCCTTTAGTTTTGTTTATTTTTACCTTTATATGCAAAAAACCCCAGTGCTTCCTAGACAGAATTCACTCTCTAGATCTTCTTGTCATCTCAGCCACTCTACTGCACCTTATTCTCCATAGAAAACTGCTATATGGAGATAGTATATATAGACTTCTGTGGAGCCCCAGATTGGCACAGAGTTCTCTCAGACAAATTGTTTATGTTTGTTTTCTCTTTTGCAATGTTTTGATATGGGATAGAAAAGCCTATGCAGCCCTTTTGAATAGTATTTTTTCTCAGCATAAACCATACACCTATGCAACACTCTACTATTGAATGTCTGTGGACTTTTTTTCAAGAACTGTTTATTTTGCATTATGAAAAATCAAGACTTGTATAATTTTGTGTCTTTTATTATGTTTTATTTTTACAGCTGAGTCTACTTTTAGAGTGATTGTATTTGTTTACATTTTGGCTACACAGCGTTTTTCAAAAGAGACAATTTTTTTATTCTGCAAAAATTTTGAATATCCTGTGCCAGAATGCAATTTTAAAAGGAAAGATAACATCACTTTTGGCTTTAAGAAAAGCTATTTTAAAGAAAAAACTAGTGCTTAATTAAACAAATAATGAGTCTTTATTGCCATTATAATTCAAGTCTTTGGTACAAACAATTCATGTCACAGACGGAAGTAGGTGAAACAGTTCTACAACTCACAGCTGAAATTCAATAAGTCTCAGTATAGCCTTTTCAATATACAGAAAGAATAATGCAGGAAGTACACCTTTAATAATGTAGTCACTCCAACCTTCTACTCTGTTTGTTGGACAGCAGGGGTAAAGTCTGTAGATAGGAGGACCCCAGTGGTGAATCTGACACATGGGAACTGCAGTAGAGCAGTCAAAATGTAAGGAGTAGTTGGTGTTGTGTTTTTAATGTAAGGCAGCGTAAACATCTGAAGGGTAGGACTGAGGAAAAAACAGCCCTTTTTTCTATAAATTGAATTATTAGTTATATATTTGGATTCCTTCTACTCTACGACACAGAACTGATCAGACAGACTTTAAGATGAATCCTTGTCTGACATCCCTCGTCAGAGGCAGAGAGTCAAACAAGCTTCCATCATTTTTTTGCTCTACCATATGTCCCAGCAGGGAGCTCTCTCAAATCTCACTGGGTTTTGTTTTGGTTTTTTTTTCAAACAAAGCTTTTCACAAGTCCTCAGGTTTCACATTTGCACATTGCCTCACCTCAGACTGAAATAAAATTTTTGCTTTAGACTTATCCTGAATTTTGCAAGCAGCACAGACAGGAATTTAAACTACTCAAGCATTTACCCAGAACATGAACTGTGATTCCAGATGATTCTTTACTAAGTTTAGCTTTCATCAGTCAATCTACAAGTGGATTTTGTAACTCCTGGTTAGGAAAGACTGTTATCAGGTGAATTCCATAATTCTTAAAGGATGGCCCTTGCTCCTAAGTTCCAGCAGAAGGGCTCTTCTAGTTTTCTGTATGTGTTTACTCTGTTTTCAGAGAATTATCTACAGTGACTCCTAACTAGAAATATTTAATTTCAAGCTTATCATCATCTGATTGTGCATAAAGTTAAGACTCTGTTTTTCCCATGTGCACAACTTTACATTTATTGAACTGAAATTTCATCAGCTGCTTTATGTCCCAGTCACTCACAATTACAAGAGCCCACTGCAAATCCTTGCAGTAAGTTTAGTTTTGACAAGTTTGAATAATTTTATGTCATTAGCAAGCCTTGTTATCTTGTATTTCCTCACTTTCCAGATTTTTCTTGAGGATGCTGAAAAACATCATAATAAGAGCAATTTTCCCTATAGCAATTCCTCTCTATTGTGAGAACTGAAATTCCTAGCTTTTGCCTCCTACATTTATCTGCTAAGAATTCATACTAGCTGTGACAAAAAACTCCCTCTGATCTCTCAGTGGTCTAAGTTTTTTTAAAATACTTTCATGGACGTCCTCCACACATTTTTAGAGTTTTGACTAGTTTTTTCTCCTTGATCAACATTATATTGTGTGCTTTTAGATTTCTTCAAACAACTCTAACAGACTTATGAGACACAAATTTCTCAAAAACTCTCATACTTCTGCATGATCAGCACATCACATTTACTTTTATGTTCACTACTGTTTCAACTATGTTTCCTTTCCTTTTATTTTTGTAACACAGCTCATTTTTTTGGTCACAGGCACCAAACTTGCTCTGATACAAATAATAAAAGGCAGTAAGGTCTTTAGTAATTTGCAGCTTTCTAAGCATAAAGCAGTGATGCACCTATGGAAGCAAACAGGCATAGTCCACTGTTGTTCTTATAGCTGAGCATTGGTCTGAAATAATTTTACCAAAGATCGTAGTACATATAAATAGAAAGGAGGATTCATTTGCCTGGTTTCAACTAACAAGTTTCTGTTGTACTTTAATTAAAGCTGTCCTATAAGATTGTGCTCACACATCTGGTGAGGGTTACCACATTACACAGCTCCCTAGAGCAAAATTTGAGGAGGTCACAGGAGCTCTTGGGGCTCTTAAACTTAATGTGTTCTCTATGTGCCAAGTGCTGGTGCTAAAAGACTTTGTGGTTTGGGTCATAAACAGGGTATGAATCAAGCCATGCAGTGCTGACCTGTAATGCTGGTGTAACCATGAAGTATCTGTCCCAAGAGCAGAGTTGCAGATGAACAAATAGGGAAATGAACATGTGCTGAAACAGCTCTATGTGACATAACCAAAATCTTGAAGTAATAATCTCAGTTTAAATGTTGCAACAATGTTAATAGTACTACGTTTAGTAAGCTCCATTAATTGTGTTTCATTTTACTCTTAATGGCTGTATCTTCCCAGCATCTGTGAGTTCTGTACAGATAAATTTTAATACTTCTAGAGTTTTCAGGGTATCTTCTCTGATTTCATTTTGCTTCTAAATTTCATCTACTATGATTTCACTAAGAAAAAATCCATTCTTTTTGAAAAAAATCTCAGTCTTAGATTCACTGACCAATGCATTATTCACCTCTCCTTGAAATAGCCTATAAATCAGACTACAATATGGATCACATAAAATAAAAGTAAGTGGTGTTATGAGATTATCTGTAGTCTTAAAAAAGTAAATAATTCAAAGAATAAAGTTTCCAGATATGACCAACAGTTTGACAGATCTGACTCAGTGATGAATACATTGGCAGATGTGGTTGGCAGATACATTGTCTGCTCATGTTTCTCTTCTTTAACTGGATAATTGCAGAAGCACGGTTTAGCAGTTTGTGTGGACCAAAAACCAGAGGACAGAATTATTCTGTAATAACCCCAACTCCATGCTCCCAAGGGAAGATAAAAGGGAATAAGAACAAGAGACTTAAAGTTGCAAATTAAAACAGAAACAGATTTATTAGAACAGAGGAGAAAGACATGGGATAAGGAACAAAAATACAAATGTATACAAATATATATAGAACCTGATCTGGATGCCGGCGGGGACAGGTGCCTGAGGGCCCCTGCAGCAGGGCTGACTCAGGAGGGGGAACCACAGCTCTTCCCAGCACCCGATGGATGTGGATCCTGGAGAGCAGGAGGTGAGGTGGGGGTAAAGGAGCACAGGGGAACAGCAGCGAAGCGAGGAGCGGGAGAAAGAGAGGAGGGGCTGGGGTCTGCCTGAGCTTTGATAGAGTGTGGGCAGGGAATGGGAAGGAATGGACCCCTCTGTTCTGCTCCTCTCAGGGTCTGAAAGTCCCCTCCTTCTATACTTCCTCGTACTCAAACAATGATACTGTGGTTGATAGATACATCCACCTTCTGCTAATGTTTCTGTTCTTTAACTAGATGATTGCAGAAGCATTTTTGGTCAGGTGGCCAGACAGATACAAATCCAATGTTAGTTACTGCTTCAAAATTAGGAGCCTTCCTACATTGTTTGCTGTAGTGGAATTCAGCCTCAAATGCCCTCTTAGTAAAAGTCTGGCCAAGGTGTGTAGGGAGCATGAAGAAAGGAATGCTACAAGAAAAAAGAATTTCCATTAATTTTGAGATGATAACATGAATTAAAATGCTGAAAACTGACTGCTTCCAAGCTGCTTTTTGGTTCCTACTGCAATATAGATATGTCTGTCATACACATTGATTGTGTATGTACTCCAAAAATCTCAAGGATAAATTACCAACAGGATAAGGAATTAGTTTTGCTCCTTTTTCCTACCACCCCTTGAACCAGCACATGTAATATGTTTGTGTAATGTTCTAAAAATTATTAAAGTGGTAGGTGAGCTGCGGTTACCCTCCCATATGTCATCTTTCATCCCTACCCGTCCCAAGGTCAAGGATTTCCCATCCACAGGAGTAGGCACACTGGTTCAAATGAAGGAGCCACTGAGCCCACTAACCTTCCTCTAATAAAGGTACACACAAGGTAATGACATATATTTGCACAGCATGCTTCATAGGCCTTGTGATTTTTTCTGTGGCAAGGAGACCTTTGCATGTTCAGAAACAGAAGGTATCAGGTTCCTTCTCCTTTAGCCCTGCCAGATCCTCCTCCTGAGGTTCTGTCTGCAGTCTTCTCATCTTTTCATTATCACTTAACACTATTCCCATCCAAGGTCTCACTGGTACCTTTCTTGTCAACTCCTCTTTGCCTGCCCAAAGCAGTCTAATACCACCAGCAGGAATCTTGGCTGGTGAATATTGAGGAAAGTCCTGGCATCCATGAGTGGTATTTCTGTTCCTGTCACACTACCAGACAGGGAACAGAACAGCAGGCAAGACCCACAGGCTTCCTGGATGCCTCCATGGAGCAGTGAATACAGGGAGGGTTATTCTCACTGACCTCTTCCAGTTCTTAGTCCTTAGTTAAAAAAAAAAAAAAATTGTATGTATTATTATTGCTAGAATTCATTTGATTCTAGCATTGCTAGAACAATCCTAGTGTTCATTTGATTCTCACATTTGGCCCTTTTTCATCAGTTATCTAATAACTGACCTGTTTTGCTCGTTATTTCCTTTTTTGTAGCTTGGGTTTTTCTTCTTTGTTTTCATTTCTCTTTGAAGAAGAAAGTGAAGCAGAATGATAGGTTTTTATTGTTTGGTTGGTTAGTTGGTTGGTTTGCTAGCAACAGACAGCAGAGACAGAATCAGTGGGAACAGCCAATGCCTGGCAGGCAGGGCAAGCATGTTTGATACTGGCCATAATACTCTCCCAGCCACTAACAGCTCCAGGAAAGGGGTTCTTGACCCTAATAGAGTTTATCTATTTAGTTTACCCTACAATGGATGTTCCAAGTGCTCGTCTAGTCTCTGTTTTAATGGTTCTCTGCTTGTAATGTTCCTCATAATGGAAATTCTTTTAAACTTGGTTATGTTGTAGAATATGGCCTTAAATCACTTACAAATGGAGAGATGTCTGTTTTAAATCACAGAATTACAGGGGACATGGTTATATTAGCCAGGAAAAATTACTACAAATACACAATTTACGTTCATGGCAAATTTAAGTCATTGTGAAGGATATGCACAGTTTTCCTTCAGCTTTTAGTAGAGAAACAACATAAAGTATGTCTGCTTATGAATATGTATTAACCATAATACAAGCTCTTCTGAGTAGGAAATTTGACTTAATTCTGTGTTAGGAGACAGCTTACATCTGTACTTATGTTACCATTTACTATTGTATAAAACTCTACTCCATACTGATTACACTTAGCAAACAGAGTGCTTAACATTATTTATACTGGGAAGTCTACAAACAAAACTCTTTTTTCTTCTTCCTTGGTAGACTGCATTCTAATACTAATGAAAAAATCATTCAGTATCTGAATTGTACTGTAAATCAAAGTGGTTAATGCTGCTTAGACTTCCTATGTACTTCTCCAGATTCAGTCAAATATAAAGTATATTTCCTGACATTTGTTTTTAGCCCTGTTTTTTTGGTAATGTTTTCCTTGTCATTTTAGCTCTGTTTTACAAAGTACATTATGACCTGAATACTGCAAAAGCACATCATGACTATTTTTTTATTTACAACGTGCATAATTTATTATGAATATGGATCTTAATTTTTTCTGATCTTGTTCTTGATAGTACTGATAGAATCAATTACTCAAGGACAACATTATGTGGTACGTTGAGAAGTTTATTCAGAACTATGTTGCTTCACCTTTCACTCTGTAGAACAACTGTCATCTGACTTTAAGAATGTTATATATAAATTTTCTCAAACAAGTCCAGATTTTTGTGAGATCAAAGATCAGCCATGACATGAATAATCTGAGAACACTATTTTTATAAAACTGCTGCTTTTACGTTTCTTTCTGTTTCACAAATTATTTTGGTGTAAAAGCAGTACCTAGAATAATTTCTTCTAGCCTATCACAAACTGCTTAACTCTCCAAAGACTGCAATTTTTAGCAAATACTGAAACCATGAAGGTAAATCTTGTTTAAATTTCAGCTACATATGATCACTCACTCAGCTCTCCCTAATTATGTATGACATCATTGCCTTTTTGTTCCCTGCAGTGCTTTTCATTCTGTAGATACATTCTTGTTGCTGAATCTTTATTTTAGCATGAGAACATATTTTTTCTGTTATCACTGCAGAAAGTATTACCTTGGCAACACCAAAATCAATCCAAGACCCTCTCTAAGAAAAGACCTTTGCCCAGGATTGTGTCAGATGCTCCAATAAATGTCTGCCTTCCCTGATACCTTTATCCACCCCACTTCATTCTTCTTACATAATTGATTATTCAAGGCCACATATTCACCATGAGTCCAACAAGAAGTCCTGCCCCTGGATTGTGACTGGTTGTGATTAAGTTCCACTGACTTTTTTTAGGCAGAATCTGATGTAAGTAATACAAGTTTATATGCCTCTCAACTTGGTCTCCTGTTCTGGTACTGAGCAAGACTGAGAAATTTTATCAAAGTTAGAATAAAAAGTTTGATTGAAACATTTTAAAAGACTCCAAACTCCACTACAGTACCAGGTGCAGCAGAAATTAGTATTTTCAAAACTCGTTCTCATATTTAAGGAATGGTCAAAGTTTTCAGTCTTTCACAGGGCTTTAAATTTGCTTCACTCAGTGTGAACTTTTTGATGTTTCATTGTGTTATTCTTCATCTCAAGAGAATTCAGGTTCTGTTCTGCTTAACACACACTATAAAGGTAGAGGTGAGTGGAGATGAGAAGTGTGCTAAACAAGTCTTGTGGATCTGAATGATAGTAGGTGAGAGAATTTATTCTAATTCTGCAGGCCTATAAGAATAAGTCAGAAAGCACTTGGGCATTTGTTCTCCTTTGCTATTTTATATTCTGAACAAACCTCACAACCCTTCTCTCTGAAGTTGTTGGGCTTTTTTTGTACTTACAATTATTATTTTTCTTAATGATAGGTTTTTCAAATGTTTAGGTTATTTTTCTTTTCTCAGTCTCTAATTGTAAAGGACAGCATGAGTTTTATTAATATTCTTTTAGAAGTTTCTGCTATGCACAATGGTTAGTCATGTTTAAAATCATCTTAGGTGCTTAGGAGTGTGAATAAGTTGTCTTATTTCTTAATCTTTCCAGTAGTTCAACTAAAAGCATTTATTTTAAAAAGCATATGGTCATGGCTAAATTCAGAGAAGTTTAATTGATAATTAATCCACAGTTACAGTTCATGGGGGCTGCATGAGCTCTTTCCTTCTCACTTTAAGATTTAGTTTAAATTTGCTAACTTACATTTTTATTTCTTCAGTTCAGGTTTTGACTAAACACATTCCTGCTTAGAATTTCAAGATAGACTGAAATTCAGACAACCCACAGGCTGTGGCAAGCAACAGTTCATGGTCCATCAGTTTACAAAGACTTTCTCTGCCTATTGATTAAGATCTTTCTTTAAAGGAGGTCAAAAGATTGAACAATTGCTCACTTTTGTTTATGAAGTTGTTTATAGTCTTTTACAGGGGTTGTGCACTTACAGCCTTCTCTTGATTATGTCTGTCACATGATTTTTGTGGGCATGTCACTACCTACTGGAGGTGTCAGGAAGAGGAGGGCATGAGCATTTCCCATTGTTGGATCAAGGTGGAGAATGCCATCTTTAGAGAAGTGCTGTAGGAAATAAAAGTCTGTCCAAGTTTGCCATAACAGTCCTCAGGAAATAATGGTGAACTAATAAATGATGTAGCTCTTCTGTCTGGTACAGTGAAATGTGATTAACACATCCTCTGCACCCATCTTACTGCAGAATACAATGTCTTTGTACTTACACTAACCTCAGAGTTATTTGATTATAAAGTATAAGTAGTATTTAAGCTGATGCTTCTGTTAACACCTCTGCTTTTATGCTTTCTGACATATGGCAGACTCTAAGCAGGCAGTATCCTTTAGCCATTGTTCAGGTGACTCTTGCCCTGGAAAATGTTACCTCTCAAAGAGAAAACCCATCAAATCTTACAAGGGAAGAGTTCACAGTGGGGCTATATTGCTATTTCTATTGCCTGGTTCACAGCTTTTGTAAGCAGGCCTAAACCTGCTTTAATGCACAAGATGTAGCTGTACATGGCTGTTTCTGGTATTTTCCTCTTGGTTCTTCCATTTTTTGCCATGAAATTGCATAATTTCTTCAGAAATCTGGTATCTGGAGAAGATTCTGGTAGATAAACTTTCTGACCTTGCCTGTTTTCATGTATACTACTTCCTACTGTCACTTCCCAGGGCAACTGGAAAAGTTTGTCATCTCCCTGCATTTCTCACATTGCTGTATGTAGTGTGGCATCAGCCTTCCCTCCAAATATGAATTCAGCAGTCACCACCCATCCTGACATCTTAGAGTGGATGGCACAATGGTTGCCATAGAGCCCTCATGGTCTTCATTTGTTCCTGTTATCAAGCAGCATTACTTGGGACCTATAAATATTGTCTTGTTCTTGTTCATTAACAGAAAATCCACTATGTGATACAAAATTAGTTTTGCCAATTCAAATCAACTTAATACACAAAATTGTGTTAATAATTTCTGGAAATAGCAGTCATTTCTGGAAAATACTCAAATCAGAACCCATTTGCAACACAGCTGCAGCTAAGTCTGGCTCTACAGTCTTGCTGCTTTACATCTTAGGTATCACCGTGTTCACATTTTGGGCCATCGAGTGTCAGTGTCACCTGAACTGCTGGTTCACTTTCAAACCACTTTCAGCTTCGCTGTTTCTATTATTTCAGTTCATTGGTAAGAAACTCAGAATAAGAAGAATGAAACAGGGCATCTGGAAGTGGGTTGGGCATCTTTGCTAGGAATCTGTGATGATGAAAGATTTGCCAAGCAAGAACACAAGGGAGAGCAGAGCCCCAAGAAATACAGACCACCACAGGAGCAGTGGTGGGGCCACTTTTTTGTGAAGGAGAGAAAAGATTCCTCATAAGTTGATTTTTCTAGAAAAGGGACCATACTCATGATTAAGGTAACATTATCTTTCCCACTGTCATTCCTGTACGAGACAGCATCTTTCTGTCTTAGATGTGCAGTCTTAAAAAAGCATGCAACAGTTAATATCTGGTTTTTTTGAAAGCCATGAAGGAGAATCTCAGCACAGCTCCTCATTTAAAGTTGAAGCTGGTAAAGTGTCTGGCTGGAGTCATTGAGAAGTCTGTAGAGAGGATTGCCTGGAGACCTCCTATGGTAAGATGTGACTGACATTGGTGGGAAGAGAACAAGAGGGAAGCTGCAAACAGTGCCAGCTCCTACTGGTAAAGAAACTAAAAGAGATTAAAATCTGTTCAGACTCCTAAATACAAATATTTTGTATATGGCAGGATTGCAGGCAGGTGAAATTGTCCATAAAGCTTCAGTTCATTTTCAGCTAAGCAGGACAATGCCCCAGCCATATACATTAGTCATGGTGTAAAACCAAAGTCTTTATAGGTTGTTTACTGTTTTATATGCTTTTCACTTACTGCTTCATTTTTCTGTTCTGTCATTTGTGTTGTATGCAGTCGTAACACCTGCTTGCTCTTCTGCAAATAATCTCTATTTGGGACATAGCTCATTCAGCAATGTGTGATTAAATAGTTTATTAATCTGTTTTATGGTGCAATAGCTTGCATAATACTAACCATTTTTTTTTTCAGGCATTGAGATCTTTTTAGAAGATTGAGCACAAATATTGCAGACCTCCCCAGCTGCTGGTGGACACTGAGAAAAGTCTAGAAAGTGTGTTTTTATGAAGTATGTCGATAGCTACTTTTTTTATTTTCCCTTTTCAGTCCAGTGTGTTTTGCCACCTTTATTACTGTGTTCTTGCCACTTTTGCCAATTTCAAGTTTTTTATAAGTATTCAACTGCTTCTTAAAGTGAGCTAATTTTCCTCTATTATGATGGTGTTTTTAAGGGACCAGCATACAACCAGTGGTTATACAAACCTTCACAGTAACACCATCAGTTGCCTGCAAATGTTTGACCTCAGCAAAAAATTATTTCTCTGTCTTGGTATTGTCTTTTTCAGTATTTTTAATGATTTTGTCTAGTCAGAAGAACAATTTTCCAAAGTCTTCTTTTTCTTTCCTGTGACGTATAGAGTACAATTTGATTTTCTGGTTACTTAAAACAATGCCTTCTTTCCTTTCACAGTCCTTGGGAAAAACTTTAGTTCAGATGTGGCATGAAACATCCTCCATCATTGAGAGTGTCAGATCTTTCCTGTAGTTTTGATTTGGCATCACTTGTTTGCTAGGTATTTCTGGATATAGATATCTATGTGTGTATGGTTGATAAATCTGGCAGACATGACAGCCCAGATAGAATATGGCAATAAGTATAAAGAAAGTAGTGTACCTTATTTTGCTTTTATAAGTAGACTGCAAGGTTCAAGGAAAAGGAGACAAACATAGAATTCTAACATTATTTAAAACATTTTGTTTTCATTTCCTCTATGAAAACCACTTAAATAATAACACAAAATTGTAGACAAGTGGGAATCAGAACTAATTAAATCATGGAAACTTTGATCTCTTTGTAAGCTTGAATTCATTAAATTGTGCCATCACTGATAAGAGAAATAATTTTAAACCAGAAAAGTCTTTTCCAGAGAAGTTATTACTTCAATTGATAATAATCTTTTATAACAGATGATATGTGTATGTTAGGAAATTTAGATCTGTTTTATGCTAGTACTTAGTAACATCTAGCAGAACACCTGGTGCTGCAAGTCTGTTTCATTCCATAAAAGTCAACTCACTGGAAAGGGAATTTGGATGGGTCCAGACCAGAAGGAACAAAATAACATACATTTGGTAAAAGGTTTGATTTTGGGTTTTTTTTTTTTGTCCACCATGTTCTGCTTTGAAAGTACTACCTGTGCTTTTCATTTATAGTCTCTGTCCAAGTGCTCATTAGAGACAATATTCTTTCAATTGGCAGTTCTGTGCCATACTAGGACACAGCAGCAAAGAGAAAGCAGCTGAAGGAGGAAAAATCCCACTCCGTGTAAAACTGCTGTTCTGACTCCAGTGGAGCTTGTTCTCCCCTGAAAGCAGTGGAAATGTTGATGTATGCAGCAGGAGAAAGAAAGACTGGAGCCTGCAGAATTCTTATAAATCCCAAAATGGCACAGAGGATCCATCCTATGAAGGCCAGTGAGCAGTCAGAGGCAATTGTTTGCAGGTCAAAGCTGAGCTGCTGCATATAGCAAGAACATGGATGTGTCTTGCAGCTATTTTTACTGTTCATCATGCCCTTTCCCCTCTCATTCAGCCACCTGCTTTGACCTCAGTCCAGCCAAACACAAAATGAGAGCTGTGCAGGGGATCATGTATTATGTCAAAGTTACACAACTTCACACCATCTTTTGTTTTGGCAGTAGTTATGTGCCAGCAAGTTTGCTACAGAGAAAACGAATATTTTTATCTCCCCTTTTTTTCCAAAGGGACTGAAGCTGTTATTAACACTTTAAATATTATTTGCAAAGAGAACATTTTATAATTGAATACTGTTCTGATACAGAAGACCTTGGGCAGCAGACACCCTAGATATTTGTTTAGTGCATAACAGGACTTCACACTCAGATTCTTTTCTCGTACATATGGTTACATCTTGCTGATGGAACCCTCCATCTGGATCCACAGATGTCCAAGCTCCCAGTGGTCTCTAACAAAATGAAGCAGAAGTCAGCATAAACTCAAAGGAAAACTGCTTTCTATAAACAAGCCTTGCAGGCAAGTCAGAGGGTAAATTCTTTCTGAAAAACAAAGTATTAAGCCAAAAATCAGAGTAGCTCTATGAGGTGCTGTGATAGGTTCCTGTCTTTTGAAGACTGAGCACCGGAACATGGACTGTCACCAACATATTTTTCTTTTCCCTTTTCAGGACCTCCATTATAATTCTAAGTATTACACATAGGAGAAAGGTTTGAAGAACAACAGCCTCAAGATCACTGAGTCCAACTGTCCAACAGTCATTGCCTAATCCACCACTAAATCGTGTCCCTAAGCACCACATTTACACATCTTTTAAATGCATCCAGAGATGGTGACTCTATCACTGCCCTGGGCAGCCTGTTCCAGTGCCTGACAACCCTCTTGGTGAAGAAAGTTTTCCAATTTCCATTTCAAACCTCCCTTGGCACGACTTGAAACAATTTCCTCTTATTTATTTGTTACTTAGAGGAAGAGACCAACACCGACCTTACTACACCCTCCTTTCCGGTAGTTGTAGAGAGTGATAAGATACTCCTTTCTACTTCTCTACAGTTGCCAAAATAAAAACCACTGGACAAATTGATAGTTATTTTAATGCACTAAGAAATAGAATAAAACAAGGAAAAAGAACTAGAATTTTAAGGTATGTTGTTGCTGATAATATTTCACTTGAATTTACTCAATGTATCACTGTCCATCACTGACTGAGAATTGTTAACAGCTTTTACATTAGAAAAAAGTCAATGGGCAAAAAGTCACAAATGCATGCATGGCCCATAATTACACAGTAAAACAAAGATTAGATTAGATCACTTGATAAATATATCATCAGAATATAATTCAAGACATTAAGTGTGTTATACTGAGCACTATGTTTCATCATCTGTTAGGCCAGCTGGTACAAACTAAACTCATGTTACTAATTGTAAATATTATGCTACCATTTGTAAATGTATGCATACTTCTATATATTTCTATAAATATATTCAGATATTTACAATAAAAACAATTATCAAAAGATCATCTGTATGCAAATAAATGGACAAAAACTGGATTTGATAAAGTGAACCTTAAATCATCTTCTGGAGAGCTTCAGCATTATTTTTTATCTGTGGAATATTATTTTTCAACTTTGCTTTACCCCTAAGTCTATGATTGTCTGAGTATCTATCCTACAGAGACAGCACTCTGAAAATGTAATTGCTCCTTTCCATACTTGGAACCATCCCCAGAGTTCAGCTATGCTTCATGCAGCAGAGAAGAAAATAATCAAATAAATGTGATGAACATGCCACTTCATAACAGTTCTGCCAAATAGCTTTTTTCTGAGGAAAATTAAAAAAGGATATGTTCTTGTTTGGAAAACCTTCAGGAATTAACTTTCACTCATTCTTCCACCTCCTTAAGTCCATAGCTGCTTCTCTGTGTTAATTGTCCTGTGCCCATTTGCTCTGAAGGCCTCCAAGAACTGCAAAAATGATGCCATGGTTTTGCAAATAGGTTATAAACCTAATGAGAATTTCACTTCAAGAGACCACAGTTTATCCAAAAGACATCTCTGTGTGCACAGAATACACACAGTGCATTGGCATCATCAGCATCATTTCTTCTGTCCATCTGTGAGTTCATATAATTTGGTAGTAGTCCTAGTTTTTAGAAACTTTAACCCCTCTGTGGCAAAATGCCACCTTTCCTAATGGGACTAAATCACTGTGCTGTCATTCATATGCATGGGTTTTCTTCCTATAATATATTTATTCTCATGCATAGAGGTTATTAATGTTGAAGGCTGCACAGGAGCAAAGAGAAAGCAGCTGAAGGAGGAAAAACCCCACTCCATGTAAAATTGCTGTTCTGACTCCAGTGCAGCTTATTTCCCCCTGAAAGCAGTGGAAATGTATGATGTATGCAGCAGGAGGAAGAAAGACTGGAGCCTGTAGTCTATTGTACTGCATCAAATATTTTATTTTCTGAGGGTTGTTTGTTGTTGTTTTTTTGTTGGTTTTTTGTTTGGTTTTTTTTTTTACTGATATAAGTTACTAGATTTCTTTTCCACTGTAAAATTTAATCATGCTGGTATTTTTGTGGTGAAAATATAAATTAATTCCCTTTACAACCAGCTATATATTGGGTCTGTAAATTCTTTCTGTTGTAAAACTAGTGAGCTGCAAATGAGACTGTTAATAGAATATCCATTGACAAAACTTTTGATTAAACTTCACCATCACACATAACCTATTTGTAATTTCTCCATAACACTGTGTATTAATGATGTCTTGCTACTTCCCTATTGGTGTTAAAATTCTAACAGGCAGTGTTTGCAACTCAAAACCTTTTTTCCTACTGGTTTTCACCAGAGCTAACCTTGGTTGTATAAATAGCAATTATTTATATGGTCTCATACAGAATATATGATTAGAGAAATGGGATTAAACTTGTTTAATATTGTGGTCAGATTTTTCCAGATCTAACCAAGATTTTTCTTTTTTTTTTTTTAATTACCAAGCAAGAATTTAGAGTATTCAAAGGCAGGCCTGAGGAGGAATGTCATTGATGTTATTTGAATTCTAATCCAAGATCATATTCAGTATGATTTTCTGCTTTGTTCCACTTTCTGAATGGCAATTGTATTGCTCATTTCACCATGAACATTTTACAAAGACCATATAGGCCATATGCAGAAATAATTATTTAATGTTGCCTTCGTCTTTGAAAAAATACTGTACAAAATTAAGTATATTGATCCATTCCTCTAACATGAAATAAATAAATAAATAAATAAATGAAAAAAAATAGAAAAGGTAAGAAAAATGAAGCATGGATAAGCTAAATTGTCCAAAACCACAAAATATATACATGGCAATCATGGTGTTATTGAGCTGAAGCTACAATCAGATGGCTTTTTACCTAAGCTATGTAGCATCGCATCCATTAGGTCCCATTGTTGTAAAATTTTAAACTTATGAATGTCACCTATTAAAGAATCCAAACCCATTTTCTCCCACACTGTATCTCCATGGCTTTTGGAGATACAAGCTGCTCTTCTTTGCCATCTCAAAACCCAGCTCCTTGTTTTAATTTGCCATCAGATTAAAAAAATATCTTCAGTTATGTGAAGTGAAAGCTAAGTTCTTCCAACAAGTCTTATTTAGTCATTATATACTCCTGTTTGATATGGCTTTCAGTCTTTTCTTCTTTTAGCAGTAGTTCAGAAAGAAAACTATGAGGAGAGTACCTTGATAGATGACAGTGTTCAAATGAGTAAGGAAGCTGTATTAGTTCCTAAGGTGGCATCACTGAAGCTCATACTGACTTGCCAGCAACAAGAAAATTGATATGAATATATTTTCCCAAGTCTGACCAGAAGGACTGAGTCAAGCACTCTTTGCCACCTAGATGTAGATGTTTCCTTTGTAGAATTCATATTTCATTCCTTGTCTTTGGGAAGACAGGACTTCTTTTAGATGTCTTACACCCTGATCTAGAAGATCTTGTTAATATAATCAGATATAATCCTTATGGTCAACAAATATAGCTACCACAGTGTAGACTCTGTGGTTGATGTCTCCATGTTACCTGGAGCATATTCCTATGTATGAGCAAGTCAGACTTTTTGGAATGCAAAACTTAAATTTATGCCCTTCAGCATTCTGGAAAACAGAAACAGAGGGATGGAAGGAAGAGCTGCTTGTTTTCTCAATTTCTTACTTTCTTGCCTTGCCAGTCAGTCCAGGGGCCAACTGGCCCAGAGCAGTTGTTTACTGTAGAACGAGCATCCAAACTTTCCCTGTGAGTTCTACTGTTTTCATTCCATGGGTAACAACAGGAAAGAAACAGTTCAGTTGCCATTGAATTTCTCAGTCTAGCCCAGGAGAGGATGCATAAAGATAAACAAGGGCAGACAACAAATCTTCTGAAAGATCAATGTTCATATCTCTAACTCAAATTCTGTTGTGTCTGTGTCTGGCATTATAAGCAGCAATGGATTTTTCTAGCAAGGAAGGAATTAAATCCTACTTTCTGTATTGCCATAGTAGAGCAATTAGAAAGTGATCTTTTATTGACTTCACATTCAAAGGAGCTGTATTTGTTTATATAACACCAGCATCTTGGCATGCAGAGCATGCAAAAGGAATGCAAGATCTGAGATTCGATGCATTAGAGAAATGTTATGAAGATTGATTGTAAGCACTGATTAACTACTGAGCACATCACAAGGCATCATTTTCTCATTCTACAAAAGGACAATATATGGTTATAGCTCGCAAAGCAAAATTGTTGCTTCATTTGGAAAATTTCACAATTCACAATCTCAGTTATTTAAAATATGCTGCTTTGTACACTCATGTGTACACAAGTGTGTACCCAAGTGTACACACTTGTACACTTATGTATTTTCCATATCCTGAACAAGCAATAGCTTAGTTTTGTCTTTTAGAAAATTTTGTTATGGTAGATGTTAAGATGAGTGTACAAATTGTGCCAGGAATTATTGCACAAACAGGTCTGCTATGATTCTGAGTTAGTAGGTCTGTCAGCAGCCATTGACATCTTGAACTCCTGCAGGCTCCTTGCCAAAACTGCAGCATTTAATAAAATATCAACCAGCGGTAAGACTGACAAATCTCTGGCAGAATGCTGAGATTTTTGAACCTGGCTGTGGAACAATCTGCTGTCCTGGCAAAACCCATGGAATGGTTGGCTGAGCTTGTACCCATGATGCTAACTACCTGCATGAACAACTGGCCAGTCTGCCTGTCATGATGAGCTTATTCTGAGTGGAGAACTTGTGTTTCACTTTTTGAGTTGAAAATAAATTTATTGTCTGAAAAAGAAATAATATGATAAAACTATAGAGAGTTTCTTTCATCTCCAGAATCAGTCTTAGACCAGATAGTATTCAGCCACCCCCAGAATCCTCCCAAGGAAGCAGAAACAGGACCAATATGGAGAGAATAGAGTATAGAGAACGTGTCTGGAGTAATTGAGAGTAGCAGCTCATGAATTCTAAAAGTAGGGCCAACCCAAAAAGATTTTATTCAAACTTATTTGCATTCAGACAATTGGCAACTTCTGTTTGAGAATGGTATATCTAAAGATGATTGAAGATTTTCTTGAGTAACGGTTAACTGCATCTCCAGATGCCATAGATGATTGCAGTTTGTTGAGATTGTGCAGTCAGGGATTAGAAAAGTAATTACAATTACAATAGAAAACTGACCACCAACTAAAGATGAATAACAACACAGCACCAACTGGCTGACTGAAATTGCAGAAAGCTTTCTTGCCACAAAACAGCTGTTGCCAAACAACTACTTGTAGATGCAGGAGTGTGTTGACTGGAAGCACTTGACTGCTTTTGAGCATGTGCCAGGACAAGAGATAATATGCAGAAGCAGGATGTTATGTATGAAGTGAAATAAATGCTAATCCACTGGTACCATCTTTTGCAATTCCTCCTTCTTTCTTTTCTTTTCCTTCAGACTTCAGAGTATCTTTAAACACTTAAAGTGTTCCAGGCATTGTGACAGTCACTTAGCCAAACACAGTTGCAGTTACCTGATTATCCACCCTGCTTTCATCTTAGTAGCTTTTTGGTCTCTTCCTCAGATTTCATACGTTATTTGTAATACTAAGAATAATACTGTTCTATTCCAGCTAGAAATCACAACAAACTTGCAAAGGCAGGAAATATGTTCTCTTTTACATGACATGTTTCTGCATAAACAGACCTTGTCTTCTTGTCACTGTAAATTTATTAAAAAATCTCAAAAGTGGCCACCACAATCACCTTCGTGATTTTTTATGCAGAACAGTTTTCTCTATTTTTTCCTTTTGTTCTCTTCTTACTGTTCCCATGCCATCTTCTTCCAAGACTTTAATTCCTCATATTGTAAAACCCAAGTCTTTTTAAAGTTGTTCTTTTTTCCCTCTTGAGCACAATTCATAAAAAGATGATATCAGTTCCATTTTCCATTCTTTTTTACTTTCTTCTTTTCTCAGTTTCACTGGAAGGTCAAAACCCACTGCATTTAAGACCTCTGCATTTGGTCTCTTTCATCCCAGTAAATATATTTGCATTTATCAGTACTTATGCAATTTTCAACAGCCAAAATTACATGCATTCAGCATTTCTTCCCAGACACCCTGCACCAGCTCTAATGTTCCACTTCAAATACAGGCTGTGGTTAATCATTCTGCATTTGATCAAGAGCTGATGGTGAGGTTGCTCTAAAAAGAAAACATAAACACATTTTCTATCCAGTGTCTTATTACACCTGTGAATTCTCTGTTTCCACACCAATTTGTCCTCTCACAGAGTGAAGAACTGAAACATGTGTTTGCCTGAAGTTTCTTTACAAAGTCACTCTCTTGATACTCAGTTAAGAAAAACAATCTGTGGTAAAGCTCTGCCACAGGGTGTGTGTTAATTGTGAACTGGACAGTTGGTAACTTTTTCTCGTCTGCTATAGAAGGATACCACTTTTACCATTGTCTCACCCACACATCTATTTAGATTATAGACTCAGTAAATAGTATTTCCCAGTGAGATGTGTCCCTGCCCATGGCAGGTGGTCTGGGACTCCATGACCTTTAAGGTCCCTTCCAACCCAAACCACTCTGTGGTTCTATAATTCTGTAATTCTATTTTTCTGTTACTTTCTCTTACTTTCTAGTTCTCAATGTTCAGCAAAAAAACCTTCCAGGACTACTGAAAACCAAAATACACAGCTGGCTTAATCTCAAGAGGCAAAATGTCCTTTCTTTTTAAGCAGAATAGTGTTGCTATAACAACTTTATAAATATAATTATGAGAATACTGTAACCCTTACTCTACTTCCTTAGAAAGGGTATTGAATTGTTCCATTTAACTTTTGGTCCTTTCTCTATGTTCCATGGCAGATAATAATTGAGATCATAACACTAGCATTCAGTATCTGAGCCTAAAGCTTCCAAAAGAGCTCTCAGTTCTGTTTCTGAAGAGATGGTCTATTTCTTCATAACATTCTTCCCTGCACACTTTTAATTTTGTGATCAAAGAAGAAACTCCCCACCTGCTAATATGACACCCCTATTCATCTACCTTTTCCACAGGATCTAATTTCTGGATTTTAGTAGACACTTCTTTTGACACTGTTAAAATACAGGATGGTCTCCTTTTCCTTGGTGTTGCCTCCTCACCTTATCTGCAGCTCCTTGACCTATTCCAAATACACATCTGGACAAACTAACAAAAACTTTGTTACTAACAAAAACTCACTTACTAGGCAGTGAGATAACAGTACCTCCTATTTCCTTATTATAGAGTTGAATATTGCCCCATTTCCTTATTGTAGAGGCTATTTTGCCATTATTTTTAAATCTCAAGCTTGTCTTAGTGTTTCCAAGCATCTCTTGTGACTTCTCCCTGCAGTTGGTAAAGGAAAATACAGAAAGTGCTTTCAAGGGATGTTCTAACAGTGGAAATGTGCCTTTCTAGCTATGGCAGTGTTGGAAAAAATTGTATTAGACCCAAAGGAAATTCACTTTAATAAGGCTATAATTATAACATGCCTTCAGAATGGATTTTGTTATGCTAATTGTACCTTTCTAACAAGCAGACTTTTAGATGTGTTTTATATGACCCTTTTCCACCATTTCTTCCAACTTTAGCTCTCCAAAAGGAAAAAGTTAGTGAAAACTATTGTCCATACAAAGTTCTCTTACTTCTTCATTAATGTTATTTTATGTTGTCTGGAAGAAATGTCTTCACATATGAAACCAAAGCACAGGAAGGGAGTAACTGGAGAAAAAAAGTAGAAGTAATCTAATAAAAAATAGAAAATAAATATTTAAATCAAATTAAAGAATTATAAAGGATGATAGTGCATTGAATATGTTGATTTTAGAAAACTGAGGGAAGGGCAGAAGAGGAAAAGAAAACAACACATTAGTGGACAGATAAACAAAGAAATTAGGTACCTAAAAAAATGATTAAATGTTAAGTGGAGAGTTACACTTGATATAAAATTTAATCGATGCATCAACATTTCTATGAGAAAGAGTTTTACAATCACATCTGCATAGTATTCTTTCATCTTCAATCTAAGCTTGAGATATGTGCATGTTTTTTTAAATCTGCTTTGTCTGGAAAGGGGAGGAAAAGTGCTGGATTTAAGCAGTTCCAACTGTAATGAGAATTAAGATGAAGCTTTAAAAATTTTTAGTTCAGATATAATCGTTTCAGTCATACCACCTTCTTTTATGTTTTCATATTCTAGCTTAATGCAAGCCTTCTTTTAAGAGTGTTTTTTGTGTACTGAAGAAGAGCTGGACTAATACTGGACTTAAGCTTTTTTAATTATTTTGGGGGGGGGTTGTTTTGGTTTTTTTTTTTTTCAATAACTAATGTCAAGAGTTACAAAATTATTCTTTCTTGGCCTTTTCTTTCTATAGGTCACAACAGATGTACACAAAGCAAAACCATAAATTTTTGGAAAGTGAGGTGTTCTCTGTTAAGATATCCAAAATTTCTTTGCAAAGGCTATTTCTATGAAATTATTGAAGAGGGAGGTTTTTCCATAGAAATTTAATCTTTACCTGCTTTATAATTTGCACACTTACATCTGAGTTTCCTTTCGACATTAACATCTGTTATACAACATCCAATTTTGCTCCAGAAACATCCACCATACCAAATCTCCTATAATATATATTCCAGTGTTGCTACCTCAGTGGTAATTGACAATCAGCCTTAAAATAAGCTTCAAAGTCTTAGTTAAATTATTGAGTTTGTTTTATGTCTCTTTAAGAAAGTAAGCAAATAAGACGGGAATAATATTTGGCAAAGATGTCTCAACTTGTTTCTAATAGGAAGAGAACATCACTAATGCAAGATTAAAATACTCTTTTAAATGGTCTTTGTGATGTCATGGAGCTTGTAAGTAATACAACACTAATCATTTTAGGGTGAAGAAATGCCTTGTATATTACAAAATGCTACCATCTAATAGTATTGCTCAGAAAGCTCTGTGAGAAGGAAGCTCATTTACCCTTTCAACCTGGAGAAGCTGGATATACCTATAGGGCAGGTTTGGATCCATTTTGAAGGTTTAGGTTTAAAGAGACTACAGGGCATCTGCTCTCCTTTCAGACTCACCCACTATACAGAGCAGGGCAGGCACTCTCTTTCCCACAAGGTATGAAGCTACAATAGTCTCTGAATGCTATTTTAAATTACAAATGGAGAAAAAATTCAGGAACCCTGAAACACAGTCTAGTTTCTGGGCTTATTTTTGAAACAGACAACCCTCATGCTGCTTCCTGTTCACAGCTAGAAGAAAACATGCAGTTTAAACCTTAAAATGTAACATGGAAATAAAGATGCCTGCTAGGAATCTAAAGGCTGCACGCTGACTATGTTTTCTCCTTATAAATAACAGATCACAGCCTAAAAACACTGTCTCTCCAAGACAGTATCGTTAACTCCTTTGTGAATTCTTGATCATGTTTCTCATTCCCTGAGTGACTTTTATATTAGTTTATAATACATTACCTTTGAAACTTAATGCTTGCTTCCAAGTTGTGATTTTCCCCTCCAGCTTCCCAATTTAACATCTGGTAATCCTCTTGAAATTCCAGAAACTCAGTAACTAAGCAAAGTAGAGGCCTCCAAACTGAGCGCTTTGATCATAGAATCATGGAATTGTTTGGGTGGGGTGACACTTTTACAGATCATCTAGCCTGACCCCCCTGCTATGTGCAGGGACATCTTTCAATAGATCAGGCTGCTCAGAGACCCACCCAACCTTGTCTTGAATTCTGTGAATTCTTGCCAGCCACACAGTCTCCCTGGACAACTACCCTTATTATTTAAAAATTATTCCTTATGTCCGATTTAAATCTACCCTCATTCATTTTAAAGCCAGTGCCTCTTGTCCTATCACAAGAAGCCTTGACACAAGAAGTCTTGACACAAGAAGTCTTTCTCCATCTTTCTCGTAAGCCCCTTTTTATAGGGAGTCCGCAATGAGTTCTTGTTGAAACCTTTCCTTTTATACATATATATTTAACACCAGGTTTATAAACAGTCCCCAAGAGTCACAGCAATTACCTTTCCATAACAAGAAAAAAAAAAAAAAAAACTTAAAAAAAACCCAAACAAACAAAAACAAAGAGATCAACCAAACAAGAAAAAACAAACAAAAAACTTTCTGAGCATAAGCAAATAAATTGAAATACTGTTCTGACACAAACAAGAATCCCCTATTAAAGAATATTTCTTAGCAAAAAAATACAAACACACATAAACTGTCTTAAATTATGAATGCCAAAGACACATAAACAAACAAATTAAGAAACCGGGGTGAATAAAAACAGTACCATAGAATGAAGTGGGTTTTTTGTTTCTTTGTTTTGAGTTTTTTTTTTTCTGTTATTTTCCAGGTACAAGTATAACCATCCATCACCTGGGAAAGAAATGTACCATATTGCTGTGCCATTGGATCAGTCTGGATGATTCACAAAACCAAATAAATGGGCTCCAAATTCCAAATACAAATGGGCTCTCTACTAGTAAAACTTCCAAAAGAAAGGCTTCTTAATTATTTTAAAAGCCCTTAGCAGAAGGAATTAAAATTTTCAACTACTCATTAGAACCTGCCTTGTATATAGCAGGGATTGATTCTTGCTAGAAATAGCTCCTAATGTAAGGCTTTGTTTTCCAAAATACTTGGACATAGGCATTATTGTAACAGGTAAGGTTAGTGAGATATACACTAGGATCAAGGTTAATAATGCCTCTCACCCCTTGGTATTGTCAGCCTGATCTTCTGAAATGAGGAAAAGCAATAGAAAGGCTTTGCATCTTGCCAGTAACTTGCAGATCATGAGGGAGAATGTAGCAAGGCAGTATGCCAATTGATGTTCAGCTGTTAGAAAGATACCTATTTTAATCTTAAATCAGATTTTATCTAGGTGTAGTGCTGTATTGATTCAAGGAAGGTTTGGCTGTTTCTTTAGTAGATGAGGTTTGAAATATGGGACAGGACTCGGCTGTCTGAGGTATTCATTACTCACTTCTAACAGTCTGTGCCTCAAAACAACCTCAGTGCAGCTGCACAGCCCACCTGAAATCAAGGTTCTGTATTGCACATGACAAATTTAGAAAAAAATGGTACTTCATCTGGTTTGGGTACCTACAGATGGTGTCATCAAGTTCTTTCTCTCACCATGTCACATATGAGTAATCTCACTGTTGCCACTGAAAAAGTAACCAGCCAACTGTGTGTGTTTTCAGCATATTAAGTTGGGACTGAAAAGGAGTATGGAGATATTACTCTTTTGGAAACAGCTGGAAATGAAATAGCTGGTTTCCAGTTTTCTCTGTTCTGTTACATCACTTCCCAAAAATAATTTGCTAGCATGGCTTGGCTCAGCTAAGTGTGGACTAAGAATTTTTATTAAAGGCATTTTGTGAAAGTTCTTGTGAAATTTTAGAAGAATGCAGACACTGAAGAGAACATCTTCCATGTTAAGAAGTATCCTGCTCCAAATAATTCCAGTAAGTAAATTAAAGTGTCTTAATTATTTAAAGTAGTATAAAGGCAACAGATATCATCTAGCTATGAACTGAGATTGCTAGAATGGGTTAATCATTAAAAATCTACTACATATTAACAAAAACACAATAATTGCTCTTTGTTAATTTTTAAATTTTCTCTTTTTTTCAACAATTGAAATGTTAATTTTGAAAAGAACTCTGAATAAAAATTCCATTATGAAGCAAATGATCTAGCCAAACATATACTTAAAAATTAATATACCCCTATACAGACTGTTAATATATTGCTTTGCTTCTTAGTGTTGTCCAGTGGGTAGTACTTTTCAGGTTTTCTTCACTAAACATTTAATAAAATGTGACAGATTTACTCAAGTTGCTTAAAACTGGATAAACTTAAAAATCTATTAACAGAAGTGTGATGAAGCATGGGAAAATGGATACTACAGCCCCAAGGGAAAAAAAAAAAAAAAAAAAAAAAAAAAAAGTGTATATAGGAATTGTAATTGAAGAACAAAGCAAAGTTGAGAAAAAAAATCACAAAACTTAAATGCAAGACAGAATTGAAAAAGTGAAAAAATATTGAACCAATAATGTTTAAGAGTCCAGCTAACCTAGTACATGGCCTTCTGTTCTTTGAGGTATGAGGATAATTTTTCAGCTGCTGTAAACAAAATACACTATTTGCTTTAAAATTAGTTCTGCATTTATTTTTCACAGTTAATTCAATGATATTGTTTATTCTAACATCCTTTGACCTCTTTTTTTGTGATCAGTAAAGTAACATTACTAGAGAAAAAGAAAAAAAATTGGGAACTCAAAAATTACCATTAAATGGTTGTGTTACAACTATTTAGGGAAACAGAAAGTTTGAACATTTTTATGTTTCTTGTAATTTTCACAATGAAAAAAGTCTTTATATATACAGTGCACATTCAAAACTAACTGTAAAGAAGTAATTTGTGATAGTTATTAAATTAAATTAGTAGACATAATTTCACTAACCTACACAAAGTCTTCTAGCTAAGATTTAGAATCAATAAAACTGTTAAACCTTTAAGCCTCATTTACCTGACACTCATCTATCCGCTAATTTATTAAAGAGATGGAGCAAATTTGGAATGCTCATTTGAATTACAGTTTTAGCAAACACAGGTGAAACTGTGTGTGACCTTTATTAGCACATGACTTGCCCTTTGTTATCTTTAATCATATGTCCTGAAATTAACTTACATTCATTTAGCAGAACGATAAATGTTGGGGGGAAGGTGACTCTAGATTTTTCACAAATATAGATGTCATCTACATACAAAGCAATCAGTCTTTGCAGATGTAAAATATGTTTTTAATATTCCCCTAGAGTAAGGCTAGCCAAAGACAAATTACCTTAATGGAAGACATTCAAAGGACAAAGTAATGTCCATCCCTGATACTGAGGTAATGTTTCACTTTCGACTGTCTGACATTTCTTTGTATCGTAATAAATGCTGAAGGCCACAGCTGACTCGTTCTGAAATTTCAATGTGTTTTCACGTCAGCAGCAAGTAGAACTCTGATTTTTTTGTGACAGTTGCAAACATTAAAGAGAGAAATAGGGGGAAGCAAGGCAATGAAAATACAGGTAGTTTCACTTTCCTCTGTAATTTCTGACCAGAGATATAGTGGAATGCATTTCATAAATATCTAGGGTAAACCAAAACTCCTGTGCCTATTCAGCCTTATTTAAAGTAGAATTTTAAGCTACCAGCATCCTAAATAAAATAAAACACAGGGAATGGGAAACTTTATGATGGGACTGGGAGAGTAAAGAAACACAAGAAGGTCTGAGAACAGAGACTGAGGGCATCACATGGGAGAAAATCTGAGTGAGCAACTATTCTCAGAGTTACCCTGAATTTAGAGGCCAGTCTGCCACGGGGAAAACAAGTGCTCCAGATGGGATGGGAGGCATAGCTCAAGGAATGGGGGGAATGTTAAACATGCAAAACTAATGGCATCAGAGGAGGAGATGAAGGCAAATAGGGGAAGATTGATGCATAGTAGACCAGGGGTTTATGGGGTGATGTAGAGGAATACAGCTCAAGACTATACAACAGTGCAGACCCTCATCACTTTCAAAATGGACAAGGATTATAAAGAAGAAGAAGGAGAAATGAGATGGTAGGATTAGTAGAGTTGCATTTCCATATTCCCTGGCAGTGATCTGTTCTGTGATGAATTGTAGTATTTCCCAGGAATGATAATATTACAAGCCCATCTCCTTTTCAGAGTTTGAGTGTATCTAAAAATAAATTGATATTCAAAGTTTCAAGAAATTACAATGTTTCTGCACTCAGTCAAATGTTTTGTACAATCATGTATTTTAAGGCTAGTTTCAATAACCAATACCTTGAGAAACAGATACTACAAATAGTTCTACTGTTCTCTGTTGACAAAACTGTAGCTGGGTTTCAGCATCTGCTAACATCAAGCTCTCCACTTAAGTGCATTATTACTATCAGCTGTGTCTCATCACAACTGGTTTTATCACTGTTAGAAAGAACATACCTATAAAATTAATATTATAAAATAAATATTTATTTTTCATACTAAGGAGAGGGCAGTCCAGACCTGAAAAATCATAGCATCATTTTCTTAATCTTAGCCTGAGTTCTAAGTTTGGTATCATCTTGAAAACTACAACAGGCTCCTAGGGTCTGTCAGTTTTTCATTAGCTGAAAAGCAATTTTTGTAGGAGAAAGTTGGTACAGTTTTTTTGTCTACACTGAAATAACTATGCTCATTAAAATGTTGTTGCTTAAATATTCTACCATTGGGAAATGTATGAGTAGATGCTCAAGAAGGGATGGAAGCACCTTCTCTCAATTCTTCAAAATGGGAAAATGATAATGCTTATTCCCTAGAGAACTGAAGCTCCAGAAAAGCCAAACCAAGGACTTTGTACCAATCAATAGAGTTTTATCTCTCCTGTCATCTGACTGTGCTGTGGCACACTGTATGGCTTCTCATCTTGTTGATGTGCATTTCATATTACTGTGGTGATAATGCAATAGACAACATGAAGGTTTATCTTCCAGTGTAACAGCTATTTTAGAGTGCATGGAGCTTATTGAGGTTATTTAGTAAATATGGAAAAAATCCGGGCTTGGAGGGATACAGATAATCATTGGAGTCTAGTTTGCACCATTCTGGTAGATGAGAATAATCTACAAAACATCTAAAAAATGTTAATAAAAAGTTTCACATATATGGTAATACTCATGATATTACCAGACACTCAGTGTCACAATTTGGCTAAGCATTTCACAAACTGGGTATAAACTAAGAAATATTATGAACTGTCCTAAAGGGAGATTAGGGTTTTAAAAATTGTCCAGGAAGCTCCCTATATTTAACAAAACATAAACATTTCTGGTTCTATGATTTGTAATAAAAGCATATTATGGCTCCTCAAATGTTAAGTATCATCATACAAGCTTTGTATCATTAAATCACAAAAGACCCAGATTCTAAATATCCATTCTAGTAGCATAAATGAAGGAGTAAACCTTTGAGAATGAAATAATTTTTTTTTTATTTTGTCAGATAGGAAAATTGATTGAAAATCTTGCATACCAAGGATTTACTTTTCACTGTGTTTGGATGAACTATTGAAGATTTAAAAATTCATGATTGCATTATCTCTATAGTCCGGCTATATCCTACAGCAATCCAGATTATTATTTTAAAACAGTGGCATCTTTCTTCCCACGTTAAACATTTTATCACTTTGGAAGGTTGATACTCCAGCAGAGCCTGCTTGACTGTGCACTTCCCTGTGATGCATGGTGGCATGGGCATTATCAGCCCATCAGACATCCCTCAGATTCTATGAAACAAGCTGAATTCACCGTTGCCCTTTGTGTGCCTCTTCCCACCTTATGATTTTTCTTTTGACATGTCCAAGAAGGTACCCCATTCCGTAGCTGCTCTATGCCATTTGTTTGCACAGGCTTGTGAAGAAGTTTACTTAGTCCAGAGGGCTTCTGCTTTGCCAAGAAGGTATGGAGCTACAGGGCTCCTGCTTCAGCAGCTTCAGCATCCATCATCATGCCAGGCAGAGCAGAAAGAAGAAGCAAGGAAAGCAGAAGAGTATGATGACCCCTGACCAGTAATCTGGTAATCTGTAATCTCTCTGGCTCTGTAATCTGCTCTGCAGAAATCCTTGTCTCACAAAAGAGCTGCAAGAAGATGTGATGCACCCCAGGCCTGGGATAACCAACTACAGAATGAATCTAGAACCCAGAGTTTGCCATGTACAGTTGCTGTTGGTAAATATCTAACCAACACTGATTTGAGCAGTCTGGGTATGCTGTAAGAGCTAACTAGTAATTTGCTCTTTATGTGGAGTACAAGGCTTTTTACTATGACTTTACACACATTATTTTCCAGTGTTACCAAGGGGAAAATGTGTATTGCACAGGCTTAATAATTGCTGATTCTGCCAAGACTTTGAGTTCTGAAGGAGAAAGTTATTTGTAGTCCAAGATGGGGCTGCTTATTTTGAAAAGTTCTCACGTAGCAGATCTGGCAAGTCTCACAACTCTCTAATTTTTAATGGGAAAAGATAGCTTGCTTCCATGGCCGTTAATGCAGACTTCAAAGATGCTTTATATTTCCTGTGAGTCTGCAATTCTAGATTTATCTTCTATTTCCTTTGCTAATTAAGTCTTCTCGTGGATATTTGCAAGTTCATGCTTACTAAATTATGTCTAGAAAAAGTGTACTTTTCAATGAAATGCTGAACTTTTTATCAGGTAAAGATACTTCAGGAAAAAAAATGTATTTCATGTAATGTTATGATAAAATACCACATAAAATACTTTAATTAAATTTGCAATTCCAAATTATATGACATTGATCAAACTGTGAATCATTCTAATTTAAACTCAGCTGATTTCACTCATCATTTAAAGAGCACAGCTACACATCAGAATTACCCAGGATGAAGTGCAAGAGGAAGGGCAGGAGAAGTGAGATCCTAAGAATGTGTGTGCTGTAGGAACATGCCAAAAAAGTTTTTTATCAGGAATATATTTTTTTCCCTATATCACATAATAAGTGAGTGTCTAGAATAAGAAGAGCCAATAATTCCAGGAAATCCTTTAGGTGACCTCAATAAATCATCCAAATAGTTTGGTGTAATCCAAAATGTTCAGAATTTTCATTTCTAAATTGTATGTTGGTTATTGTTATCCATTTGTTTTTATAAGAGCAATTAACTACATATCAAATTACATTTTCTGGTTAGTTATGTATTTCTAGCCCTTACTTTTTACAATCATTTTTTCACTTGTCTCCACATTTTTTCTGAGGCTGAGGTTCTCTTAGTTATTTTCTTATTCTGCTTGCACTGCAGTCAGAAAGAGAATGCTTGTGTTTGTGTACACAAATTGCATTCAACCTTGAAAGTATTTTTGTGTTTTAGTGCACAGGTTTTACTGCTTCATTTGATTTTTGCTGAGAAAATGGCCTTCTACCTTCTTTGATAACTGTCTTAATATTGCTTGCTGCCAAATCTGCCACCTCAAGCAACATTCAGGTGCTAAATGACCTCATAATGCAGAGGGTTAATTGTTCAAGTTCACTTAAAAAAATAAATCCCTAATCAACTTAAATAAGATTAATATCTCATTCTCTTTGGTAAAAACAAGATTTCCTATTCTGAGTTTGGATTGTTTACAGCTGGGCTTTCCGAGATAAATATTTTCAATAATTAAGCAAGAATAACACTGGAAGAAAGCTGATGAGTAAATTAATCAGTATAATGGAGGGGGAAGTCCTTTTTTTTTTTCAAAAAACCACATCCATTCCACCTTTTGAATTATAAAAGAAAAGTTATCACTGGTTTTACTATCTACTTACAGTAGTACACTTATAACCTCTTTATATACACCTTTTGCTTGCCAAGGTACAGCTTTATTAGGAAAAGCACTTTTTCTTTGTTTTATTAATAAACACATTCTATTAATATAATTGATGATCTGGATGATGGTGCAGTAGGTATCCTCAGCAAGTTTGCTGATTACATAAAAATGGGAGCAGTGTCCTAGAGGGTCATCCCCTGCCATCCAGAGACACCTCAACAGACTGGAGAAATGGGTTGACAGTAGCCTCATGAAGTTCGACCAGGAAAAGTGAAAAGTCCTGCACCTGGGGAGGAAAAACCCCATGTATCAATATGTGTCAGGGGCCAATCAGCTGAAAAGCAGCTTCACAGAAAAGGACCTGGGGGTCTTGGTGAACACCAGGTTGAACACAAGCCAGCAATGAAACCTTGTGGCAATGAAGGGTATCCTGAACTTCATGAGGAGTGTTGCCAGCAGGTCAAGGAAGGGCATCCTTCCCCTCTACTCAGCACTGGAGAGGCCAAGTTCTGTATCCAGTCCTGGGCTCCCCAGTATAAGAGAGCTATGGACTTGCTGGTGAGTATTCAATGAAGGGCCAAAAAGGAGATAAAATTTTCCTCTCTTCTATAAAGGCAGAGAGATGGGACTGTTAAGTCTGGAGAAGAAAAGACTCTTAAAAAACCTGAAGGCAGAGTGCAAAGAATCCAGATTCAGGCTCTTTATGGTGGGGACCTGTGACAGGACAAAAGACAACAGGCACAAACTCAAACATAGGAATTTCCCACTGAACACCAGGAAAAAATTTTCCCAAGGCTTACCTAGTGATTACTGCTGGCCATCTCAGTAACCTTTTCAGTGGTATTACTTGTCCCTTTACTAACAGCAACTTTGCATTGTTGGAAGTCCCTTACATTCATGTAGAAAAGTTTCTTTCCTATGTATGTTATACACCTCTTTTAAGGCTGTAACCAATAATAAGGCCCGAGGCACTAAACTATAAAATACTCAAAACTTATCATCTTCAAAAAATACTATGTGCTCAAAGGATGTGCCAGCACATTAAACCAACTGTGAAATGTGGAATTTTTATTTAGTTTTCAAGCGAGATTTTCTCATACCAGCTTCTTGGCACAATTATACAGGAACTAATCATATAAATAACTTTTTGTTTGGAACTTCTGCTTTATGATGTAAATTTCTCCTTCTGTATCTAAAGGAAGAACACAAGTTGTTTTTAATACTAATAATATCTACAATACATATAGAGTCAATAGGAGTAGTATGATGACAAAGGCAAAACAAATATTAATAGATCTCATGAAGAAATGCAAAAAGAAATAGACAGCATGGAATCTTCTGATGGCATTCTCTACAAAACCTGACCTCTCATTTGGTGGTACATATCTTCTTGATGCCTTATTTGAAAAAAAGCAGTCTCATTAAAGTTTTTTAAAAAAGATCTTGGCTTTTTAGATAACACAGTAGTACTGGGGATTTTTAAATTTTTAATATATATACTATATATATTATACATATTAGTCAAATTGATTTAAAGACTTTAGTTTTCTGACAACACATTCGAGTGCTAGGGTAATATCTGAAGCTCTATGCCAAAAACACAAATCTCAAGCAAAGGAACACAGTGCAGAACTGATCTTTTTCCCTGATGTTCCCAGCATCTTTCTCAGCTGTACCACAGGTGCTAGCAGACACTTTCCTCAGCTTGTGCTGTGGATTGCCAGACACCACTAGCACGACTATAAGAGTTGGTAGTGCCATCTGGAATCTATCAGTGATAGCAAGATGTGTCAAAATAGGCCTGTTTTCAACAAAAATGGACCTGAGTCTCTGCATTGTTATTTTTGACCAAGAAAATCACTGTTGTTTTTGAGGAAGGCTTGATATTCAGTGTGTTTCTGTGTTCTTTCTCCAAAGTGTAAAACAAAAGAATAGCTTCATACAAAAAGCTGCATATACATTTTAAAGGCAATGGAATGTGCTGGTGTGTTTCATTTGATACATTTTCAGCTCCTCACTCATTGTGAAGAAGGAGCAAAACACAAAAAGGAAAACTAACAGCAACTTAACATGCATTTTCTCTGTAGGAAAATATTTTAAATCCAGTTCAGGTTAGTATAAAGCAGAATTTCACTTTTGATATGTGTTTAGCAATCTGCACAAACTGAGTTGAGCTAAGCCCAGAGCCAGACACACTGTGATATTCCCTACTGAGAAAAAGCTTCTATTACAAGCCTTATCAGTGAAGCAGAACACAAGAGGAGCTTTGTGGTGATTAATCTGGTTAATATTTTTCCAGTTATTTTGACTTTTAGAAGGAAAATTCCCAGTGCTTTTTCTCTGGGCTCTTAACATACTAACTGTGTAAAACAGACACATCTTACTTTGGTTTTGGTTTGGGCACAACTTAGCTAGCAAGCACAGATGGAGCATGCTTCCTGGCTCAAGCTCCTTGGGATAGGGAGAGGACCACCTCTTCTCTATGCCTGGGTGGCCCAGGCATGAGCTCCAGGCAATGGGCTGCTGAGGTACTGAGGTATTTTGGGGAATAAGCAGAAGTTGAACTTTATGTGCATGGGGAATTTAGGATGGAGAGTCACATCCAAGTTCAAACGTAGATTCCTGTTTTGAAATGCACTTCATAAAATGATTAGCTAGGATCCCAAATAGGGATGTCTTCATAAATTGGAAATTGTATAAGGATGTTATGCTTGCCTTGGGCAGTTTGAGAAAATACCTGAAAGGTTTGGAAATCAGAAGGCTCATCCTGGAAGTGAGAAGAGCTGGGTAATCAGTCATCAACAAGTATTTTCTCTGTGACTGGCAAATATACCAGGAGACTTTATTGAGAAGCACACTCTATTTGCCTCAGTATCTCCTTTTTTCTTTCCTGAGATGCCACTGTATTCAGAAAGAAAACTCAGGTAGCATTTCTGAGCTATTCATGTATTTCAGATAGCATTTATTCAATTTCTGGTTCACATTCATATTAGGACAGTAGCGATTATCTGTTTCGATTATCTGAGAGAAACGCTGATAACAAATTTAAATGGCCCATTTAAAGTGATTTACTTTTTCCTAGACCATATTATTGTTCCACATTCTTTTGGGACTCCAAGGATGCAGGCTGTCTTTCCTCTACCTTACTTTTTAAGGCAAAGCTTTCCTAGTCAGTGTTGATCACCACATTTCTTAATTATGTTATGAGCTTCTGGGCTACCTTGAAGATCAGTGGAAGATGCCTCATTTTCTTTAGATGTCCTAGAGTAACAAGGTTCCAGCTACTGAAAGTTGGGTCCAGGATACTAGTTTTAAAATGAGATACCATACAGATTAAATGGTGGGATGTAAACCAACTAACTAAAACCTAACATAGCCAAAGCATAAAAAAAACCCAAAACCAAACCACAAACAAACAAAATCCAAACAAAACTTATATCAAGTAAAACCTATTTTTTAAAAATAATTAAGAGAGATAATATAGATCCAAATATTTATATAGTCAGGTATAGAAAGAAACCTCTGTTTGTTTTAGTTTAAGATCAAATCATAACAGTGTCTCTCTCTCTCTGTATCTATCAAGCTATTTTGAACATGTGGAGTGAGGCACCTGATTTGTATGCATATACTTTGTCTCCAGCTTTAATTCAAAGCAGTAAACCTCAGTATGGAGAAGGAGAAGGTGCCCCATTTCGTCTTCAAAATTTCTGTGTAAATAAATTGTCAAGTGATCATTAGCCCATTGTAAGTGAAAGACTTTTTTTCTTCCTTGCTGGACAATTTGACAGTCCACATCCAGATTTTCACAAAGTGTATAACTTGGCAGCTAAAGTAAATTCAATCATATCAATTGAATTAATATATTCAGGTCATTACTGCTTTTTGCTTGTGACCAGGCAAAAGAGTAGCTTATGATTTGGGGTTCTTATATAGGGCAAATTGTCTTCCCCCTTCTCCATCACCCAGTCCCTCTGAACCCGAATTCTGACTGTTAGAAATTAGTTTAATTATTCTAACTTCCAGAACCACATGAGACTCTTATATGGAAGATTGCAATAAAAGGGTAAAATGGATTAATTTCGGAGCTTTTACATGGAGTGCCCCAAATATTCTTTCTTTTAAAAATCAAGGTAGAAGAATAACATAATCTGTTTATGTGACAGTGTTTAAAGATTAGAAAATAATTGCATGACATGAAGTGCCAAGAAAATGATGAATACTTTTCTGGTTTAAATTCAAAACAGACCATTGTGATCCTTCATAAAACAATATAAGTCCACACCTTAAAAGCTCATATCCTTGCCCTCAGATTGACCTTCTTTTCCTCTCCTCCAGCATTGGTCCTACTAGATGAGTAGCAATGAATCCTCTCTAACTTCTTTTCAGACACTGTTATGTTGTTATGAGACACAAAGAGTACCCCAGAGATAATCCTAAGCAATTTCCCCCACCAAAACAAGATCATCTAGGTTTTGGCCATTCCTCACAGATCTTACTGTAGCCTGATATTAAAAACTTCTTGTGAAAGCAGTTTCTCAGTATCTTCAGGTCATCCAGTCTTGAGCTTCATCTTCCTATCCAAATTCTCTTAAGATTTTTCACCCAAAACAGTCTATGCCAAAAAATAAATTTGTTTCCTCTGACCTTATATATCAATTGTTGATTATCAATATTGCAACTACATATAATCAAGTCACCCTCAACCACCTTCCAGCAAGCCAGTTCCTCCATAGACTGTGCTTTCAAAATCCTTCATCATTCATACTGCTGGATTATCTTTACTTTGTCTTCACCTGAAAACTGCATTTCCCAGAGCTGAGGCAATACACACCCAAGACTTCTCTAGAGTAATGTGAATAATGTAACTAGATGTTTTGTGTACAAACTTCTGCTTCATAAGTCCAAAAATAAAAACTTCTTTCCTACTTTTATTAGGTACAGAACTTTGGTTCACAAATACCTAAATGCAACTTTTTGGGCTTCTGACCAACTTTACCAAGTGCTGGTAGCTTTTTTAGCAATTTTCCAAAAATATTTAAATCCTTTCAGCTTTGTGCAAATAAGTTAAATTAAAATAGGTAGTCTCCATTATACTTGCATATTTTTCATTAAGATAGTGAGTAGAATCTGATCAAATGCAAGTTCTTAAGGGAATTTACTCAGGATGTCCCCCATGTTTGATGTGAATTGATTAGTAATCAAGTGTTCAACTGGTTATATAGCTACCTGAAGGCAATTAAATGCATGCCATATTTTCTCAGTTTATGATATTTTAATGTCTAAAAACATTGTAAGAGTTGATTTACATTTCTACATACAGTTTTTTCTTTCTATAGTAGGCTGACACCCTTCTCAAAGAAGGCAATCAGAAAAACTTGTTATCTGTTCTAGACAGTTCCTTGTTGACTGTTTTTCAAACCTTCAGATTTTATGGTTGTTCCAGTTACTTCTATCTTTTTTTCCATATTGTTTCCTGGAACTGAAACCGGACAGCTTGATCTATGATCCCTCAGCTCTTCTTAAAAAAGAATAAAATAAAAAAGGGTTGTTTTTCTCTTATCTTCTAGTCTCTCTCCCATCTGCAGCTTCCCAGAGATAATCAGTAATCATCCAGAGATTACTTTGTCTCATTTCTTTCATCAAACTCTGAGAACTTGAATGTACCAATCTTACATAAATATTCTCCGAACTGCTGTCTTGTCTACTCCAGCCTGCATTCCAAACACCTTGTTAAAAATAATTTGTTAAAGTAGCCAGCACAATCTATCTTTTCGGTGAAGATGAAAGTAAACAATTCTGCTTTCTCTGATGAAAGCAAACAATTCTGATTTCTCCTTAGAAGCTCTTGTTCAATTTTTTTTCTCTTTTTTTCCTTTTATTTCTAATGTATTCACTGAAACTTCTGTTGCTTGTCATGGCCCTCCCTACCTGGAACTGATTTGGTGTTGAAGTTTTCTTATATTATCCCTATATACTTGTGTAATTCCTTTATATTCATCCTTATTTATGAACCAGCTTGACTTTATTACTTTAAATATGCAGGCATTTCCTTATGCAGTTGTCTGGGAAAGCTTATTTGAACAGGGCTGAGGACAGAGTCACTTCTGATGATGAGGCAACAGAGCAGCTGGTAACAACTCCATAAGTAACAGGTTATGGAACTGTGCATTCTGAACAGCTATTTGCTGAGCTTGTCCTGAGATTCTCATAAAGTAAAGCAGTCCTCAGGGCACCCTGAAAGTGTGGTGGAAAGGATGCAGATAGAAACAAGGGACCCAATTCATAAGTTTTACTTGTTCCATGCTTTCAACATAGTGTGTACCCACTGTATGCCCTCTGACAGCTTCAACAGTGATTTCTGAGTTTTCATACTTCTCCCTCCACCACTCTACCTCCCAATTCCTTTGCCTCCACACAGGCTTTCTCACAGCAGTGGCATTCTGGCTCTTGCTGGAATGACCTGGTCACAGAAATCAACTCTGACATCTCCCCCCTGTTCTCAGTGGGCAGCACTTTATGCACTCATATTGTAAAGGGGCAGTGGAGCTGGAAAGGAAGGCAGGTGCCACATATGTGTCAGACATGAACCACTATTATTTTAATTTAGTTTTGTTTTGGAATAGCAATAGTGGGATCTATAAAATCTGGAAATGCTGATATTGATTCTGGTGAATAGCTTAATGTCTGTTTTGCAGTAGGAGAAATCCATTTTCCTCTTTCCCAGAGTGCAATTCCTATCAAGATCTCATTGCTTGCTCTCCTATGATGATCTAAATTATTTAAATCCACTGATCCATAAACAGACAATATGGGCTTATACTGGATCATTTTTTCTGCAACCATTCTGAAAGTTGTAGAAAAAAAATATTTGCATTAGAAAGTGAAAGTTACTGATGGGAAATGGCAGCGATCATGCACGATGTACATTACCATATTCACTATGTTCAAGCACAGAAATTTAAATTTATGTTCAATTCTTTAAGAAAAGGAATATTATGTTTTTAACTGCTGTCTCTATAACATTTTACCAAAGATACTTCTTAATTTTTACTTTTCTTTTATCTTGCGTAAGTTACTTTAACCCATAATGCTGTTACAAAGATCATTGTATGTAAAAAGAACATGTGTTTTAAACACCTAATTTAGAATGTTTGTGGAAAAAAGCCCTTAAGAAAGTAAAGATGAAATCTAGAATTCAGTTTCATTTTCAGTATTACATTTTTTATCATTTCTCCATAGGCAGAACTGACACATTTTGTGCTTTGGAGTGCATTCCAGCAGGGCACATTTGTATAGTGCAGGCAGACAACACATCAAAAATAAGTTGGCAATTAGCTGTGCACATCCACTCTTTTAAAAGTCATAGTTAAGGCACTGATCCAAAACACAGGAACTTGAGGTCCAATTTTTAGCTCTACTGAAGATATACTTTGTGTGGTTTATTAGAAAACACTTTCCCACTTTTATCTTTTGGTTTTACTTTATAGTTAAGACTGTCCAGGGAGGGAACTGCCTGAGCATGTGCATAGTGAGGCAGCCTAAGAAAATAGGATCCTGAAGTCATCTGGGGCCTTTACTTATTCTTGCAATATCACAGCAAACAATCTGTGATAAATTTCACTTGCCCTCTACAAAACCTTTGCTGAGACAGATTTTGTTATGTATTATAAATGCAACACAGACTTCACTGCAACCTCTTCCAGTAGTTTTTTATTCCTCTGGGATTTGAATGCCACATTGAGCCGACTGGAGTCACTAGCATTGCTTTGTCCAATCCTTGCCTGAAAAATATGTTTTCCCAGAGGTGGCAAAATCTAATCAGTCCTTATTATGTATCAAAATAAGAGAGAAAGAATCATAACAAATGATGGTCACATAGTCATTCAAATCACTTAAGAAAACAGAGAAATGATTTATGTAGTCATATACATTCATCTCATCAAGGGAGGGCATTTTCACATCAATTTGATGGTCATCTAGCCAAGGAGAACAGGTTGTTCTCAATGCAGACCTAATTCTGGCAAAAGCCATAAATTCTGAGCAACAATCATGGAAAAACAATCTCATCAACAAAGTGTATGTTTTAAGAAAGAAAGAAAAAACGAAAGTAATGAACCTTTAAGAGCTGCAAAAAATATACTTTTAGGAAAGGGTAAGGGAAGAGAATTTGAGGAGCTTTCACAGTCATCTGTCCACGTTTTTTGACAATTGATACACCAGAAGGCTATACAAAAGGAAGGTTTCAAATGCATTCATACACATGAAACAATTTAAAATGAAAAAACTTAAAAAAATATTTAAAATAATTAAATAAAAAAAATAAAATGGCAGGAACTATAGAGGTATGCAATCTAAGAAGCTATAACTGCAGAGGTTCTTCTCAGTAAGGGAGGCTCCTCACAGGGGCAACAACTCAGAAAGCATTTTAGTACTTGTGTAACTAGAAGAAGTGGTCTTGACAGTTTTCTTTCCTCCTATGGCTTTTACCCTAGAGATTGGTTATTATAAAAATTATTATGTTAATTCATCTCAAAGCAGATGAATGTATATGTTAGGTCAAATTCATTTCAAGTATTCCGATCTTGGTTATGGGGTTATGGGGTGTGAATTAGGAGAAGCTTAATGAAATTTAGAAAAAAAACTCAAGATGTCAAGATGTCTACCAGGGTACAAAGGAGTAGCATCTAGACCAGACAGTTTGGCCTGCTTTTTTTTTTTTTTTTTTTTTTTGTATAAAGGTTGCTATTTACATAGAAGATTACGTTTGTTCCTCTAATGACTTATTGATACTTGATTAAATATTTTTTTTGTGGGCAGCACTTGAAATATGTAAATTACTTTTCTTCTTGAGCAATATTGCTTTAATGGGGACCTACAAAAGCTCTGTCCCCTAGCAACAGCTTTCTGCAAGCGCTACTTATAAATCAGTGCCAGATAGACGGAGTGCATACAAGCGTCAGAGATAGCAAATGGGTTTTATTGGTCAAGGCCACTTTTTTTGTCGATGAAAAATACAACATGATTCATTAATTAATTCAGAAAAACAAACCAAAACAAAACAACCTTTATCATCTTCTGAGTTCTACTATCTACTGATTATTTACTTGTGATTTCAGAAATTCTGAAGAGTTTTGTAGTAATGAGATGCTATACAATATTATATTAAATGGCTGCTTTGGAGGCTTAATGAGATCTAGGTGTTTCATTAGCAACAATAATGATATATTATTTCAATAATAGGAAACTTTGTTTGTCCCGGGCAATTGATATCTATACGATTTTCAAGGACTAGTTCTGCCTAGTCTTGCTCATCTGGATGTTTAGATTCCAGAAGCATCTGAGCAAATAATACATTTCAAACTTAGCCCCAGCCATAAGTTTAAGGATAGGTACACTCATTATGCAAAACTTTATCTTAATTTAAATATCACTGATACAAATTTTATATTCATGATGTGAGAACAATACATTTTCTCTTGTCTTCCACACAATGCTCCTTCCTTTGGGTAAAAATTAATCTGATAAGGAAAAAGAGTGACTGTAAGAGGAAAAATCATTTTGCCATTATTTAGATGAGAGAATAAAAAGATGGTTCAATAGACTAAGCAAGATCAAGAAATACATAAAATACAGTTGTATATCAATAACTTTGGATGAATTTTGCATAGTGAGAATAAAAGGACCTGCTTAGCTTATCGCATTTGAACTTTACATATCTTATCTTAATATTTTGAGCAGCACTGCTGTTCAAAATAACTGGGAAAACCATCCTATTGTACTTTTTTGTTCCTAAAAGCAAAATAATCATTTTTGATCAAACTCTCCAAAAAACTAAAAATTATTCTGTAAGAAAATATGCCAAGAACACAGTTTCAGCCTCCAAATGGTTAGAAAACTTTGCTTCAAATTCAAAGGTGACCGATAGAAAGTACTGAGTAATACGCCTCAGTGCAGCACTGAATGTCATGTAACTCCCAGATCTTTTGGCCATCCCCAAGTCATTTACACTTTGGAAATATGGAAGCACACAAAGATAGAAGAAGGCCACACAGGACTAAGAATGCATCAAAGCTGATTTCTGTCCCTGTAAGTCCAAAGTATACCAATAAGAACGTGAAGAAAAAGGGACAGTAAACTGATTAGGAAGCCCAAGGTTAATAGTGATAAGTTCTAATAATCATGAAAGTTTCTTATCTGTTCTCATTTAGCTCACAGAAGAGCACAAATATTCTGCTACTCTTTGAGAAACAGTTTCTCGAGATGATTCTCCTTTGGCAGAATTTTAAAATAAAATTTATCACAGTTGCTAATAATAAAGATTTTCTGAATAGGTTTTTATAAAAGAAATATAATGTGAAATAAATAGATGTTTTAAAGATGAATTGTACATTGAGGATTATAAAAATATGCATTTAAGATAAGTATATAAAAAATACTAAAGGAAATACTGTTCCTGGAAAGGTCCCTTAAAAACATGGGGGTTATAATTTCAAGAAATATCATCATCTTAACATTGGACACTGCACAGTGGCATCTGCATACTCTTGAAAAGTGATTAAACTCTTTCCTTTCCATATAGGAGCAGTTTCTGTGGGTTTTCTTGTCATATTTGTGCTGTACTGGTTGTTTCCCTGCCTGCTGTTTCTGCTGGACTCTGATTTCCCTTTGCCCTAGTTGTTAGTACAGGGTTTAATGAAAGCCTGGGTGCTTTTGGTTTTAATCACAGTTCTGTTAATTCCATCAGAACTTTTCTGCCTTACATCAATCAGAAATACTGATTCAACATCATTCGTTGCCTCAGATCAATCAGGAACTCTTACTCAGCCTCAGTGTCTTTTCTGTACCTGATATGCCTTCTTTTTTTAACAAAGCAAAACAAAAGAAAAAACAAAACAAAACAAAACAAAAAAAAAACAAAAAAAAACAAACAAAAAACAAAAAAAAAACAAACAAACAAAAAAAAAAAGTTCAGAATTTCTCTGTATTGAGAATTCTGTCCTTCACTCATCCGAGTTGACTGAAAGTCATTCACTATTCTGTTATTACAAATGAAACTTCTTCCTAGCACCTATGCACCACAGTGTGTTTGCCACTTTTCAGTTGATTTTTAGCTCCTCTGTAGAGTTGAGCTGTTCCCTTTGTGTGCTCAGTGCACTATCTCTCTCCTTTTAATCTTCCTACCATGTGCTGGGAAGCAGAGACCACAGTGCTTGGGTGCTTAATTGACCTCTTTGACTGCTTCCTTGTGCAGCCTTTTCCAGTGTTTGAAAAAGCTTTCAGTAAAGACTTTGTTTTCCTAATATCCAATCTGAACCTGCCACACCTTGAGGCTGTTTCCTCTTGTTCTGTCACTTTTTACTTGGGAGACCAACAAACCACCTCTCTATACCTCCTTTCAGGTAGTTGTAGAGAGCCATAAAGTCTCCCCTGGGGAGTGTCCTATGTCCTCCTTGCTGTGAGCACTTTTGGCCCAGCTCCACTGGCAGCCCCTTTGGGAACTCAAAAGCGGAGCACGCCCCAACTTCTTGTGACATTGTCAGAGGCCAAGCTACATGCTGATGAGCAAGACAATACCTGAGCCCCTGGGACAGCAAAAGGACCTCCCCAGGAAGGAAAATACGAAGCTTTGTGTCCTAGCCCTCAGAAGCTCTGCAGAGGGACCTGGACAGGTTGGAGAGTTGGGCTGATTCCAATGGGATGAGGTTCAACATGGCCAAGTGCTGGGTCCTGCACTTTGGCCACAACAACCCCATGGGGAGCTCCAGGCTGGGCACAGAGTGGCTGAGAGCAGCCAGGCAGAGAGGGACCTGGGAGTCTGGATTGACAGGAAGCTGAACAGGAGCCAGCAGTGTGCCCAGGTGGCCAAGAAGGCCAATGGCATCCTGGCCTGTATCAGGAACAGCGTGGCCAGCAGGTCCAGGGAAGTGATTCTGCCCCTGTACTCAGCCCTGGTGAGGCCACAGCTCGAGTCCTGTGTCCAGTTCTGGGCCCCTCAGTTCAGGAAGGAGATTGAGGTCCTGGAGCAGGTCCAAAGGAGGGCAACCAGGCTGGTGAAGGGACTCCAGCACAAGTCCTGTGAGGAGAGGCTGAGGGAGCTGGGGGTGTTCAGCCTGGAGAAGAGGAGGCTCAGGGGAGACCTCATCGCTCTCTACAACTCCCTGAAAAGAGGCTGGAGCCAGGGGGGGGTTGGGCTCTTTTCTCAGGCAACTATCAGCAAGACAAGAGGCATGATCTCAAATTGTGCCAGGAGAGGTTTAGGTTAGATATTAGAAAGAATTTCTTCATGGAGAGGGTGATCAGACATTGGAATGGGCTGCCCAGGGAAGTAGTGGATTCTCCGTCCCTGGAGATATTTAAAAAGAGACTGGATGTGGCACTCAGTGCCATGGGCTGGTAACCACAGCAGTAGTGGATCAAGGGTTGGACTTGATGATCTCTGAGGTCCCTTCCAACCCAGCTGATTCTATGATTCTATGATAAGCCAGCAGCATGACACCACAGCTAAGGTCCAAATATGCTGAGTGCTTGGGCTCCTCAAAGCTGGATGCTCACAATGCTCACATTGTACCCTGTCAGTCAGCTGCTAACAGGCTCAATCACCTTTGGTGACTGTGTGGTCATCCCCCTTTCTTCTCCTTAACCAAGTAGCTTGATGTAATTATTGGGAAAGTTAAAGGTTGTGACAATATAGTCTTACGTCATATTCAGAGCCAAGACAAAGAGTAGATTCTCCCAATAACCGGGCGAGTAACAGAAACCAAACTTACAGGAAAAAATGTCAAAAAGGCAGTTATGAAACAGGTTCATGGGTTTATCACCACAGGCAAGATGTACACTGACTTATCCTGAGGTGGAACAGCCTTTCAAAGTTAAAAATGGAAGATAATTTCAGGATACAACAGAGATACAAGCCTTTGGAAAGGTCGTTTTCAGTAGCAATTCAGAAAGCTAGATCTCAGGATTAAAAAGTCCTTTGTCATTTCCAGATGTAGGGCAAATGCCATTTTCAATAGGAATAGGTTTGATGGATAGGTTGTTTCAGGGTTTTTGTTTGAGCTTGTTGTGATTTTTTTTTGTATTGATAATTTAAAAAAAAATTAAATTTGCATCCCAACAGCCTTCCTACAATATTACAAAACTATTGGTAAGATCTTTGAATCTCACACAAGCATAAAGAAATGCTCAGGGTGCAGCTTATGGAGGAAGAGGGAAGAATGATATATATATTTTTTTTTAATATTGTTTAATTTTTCTCTTTACCTTAAGTGAACCCATCCTTTCACCTTCATTAGCACATCAGGGTTGGGATGGAATACCCAAATCCAAGGGAGAAAGAGTGTTCATTCAGTCCTACCACCCTACCACCCTCTCCCAGCCCTGAAGGCAGCAGATCTGTGGTCTTACCTGAGTGCTGGTCAGAGTTTCTGCTCCTTCCCTGATGTGTTTAAAGCACAAACTTGTTCATACCCTGAACAAATTGTACATATCCTGAAAAAACCCTGATAAGTCACAAAAATCCAATCTAAACTTCAACAAATTAAGTAAGTTGTGATAAAAGAGCTACACTAGAAACACTTTTTTTTTTTTTTTTTTTTAACTGATCTGTATCATGTTTCATTTGATCATCTTGTGGAAGTTTCAGCAAAGGTTCAGAATGTTTCAGCACTACCTTGGAACCCCGGTCTGGCAGGGACAGTACTCTTCAAATACAAGTACAAAAAGAGAATCATCTCATACCATTTAGAGGACATACTGCTTCCAAAAAACTTTTCAGATTTGTGTAGCTTATATAAGAATTCTCTAAATGGATACCAAAAACCAAATGGCTCCACCATCCTTTATTTCTGCAGCCTGTATTACACTCCCTTACTTGACCAATGAATTGAAGAATAAGCCGTAAATCATTTGGGCAGAAACTTTTTTTTCACGGAACATTTTAAATAGTGACATACTATTGGTTCAAAACTGAAATTCCAAACAAAACCATGCACTGTCAAGCAACACTTTCCATGGTTGTGTCTTTTTAACTTTTATAATGCATCAGGGCATAATAAGAACTTTGGTTTGGCCCACCCTAAGTCTTTGCCTAAAAAAGGTAACAGATGCAGTCTCTCTTAATAACAAAACACTTTTGTACTCCTTTATACAGTTGTATTATTCCCACTGAGACAATACTGAAATAGTGTATTTCAAGTGAGTAGAAATAACTGTAACTGCTCAAAGTGAATGTTTCTTTCAAAAGCAGCACCAGAATAATCTTCTCCAAAGTGATTAGAACATAAAGGAAATTTTTTGATAGATACATTAACATCTCTTACCTTTACATGGGGTAGCACATCTAAACTTGTCATTTAATGTTAATTCTGTTTAGCTGTTGCTTTATGAGCAATCACTAAGCCAAGACTGTCACAGCTCTTCTGAAGGGTAGCAGCAAAACACCTTTGATGACAGAAATTAAATCTAAAAAGGATCTTAAAATTATAAGCTTAAAATTATAGATTATTTGGGGGAAAAAAGTCAAGCACTTTTACAGTGCAATATAGATTTCTTAAACAATACTGACTACACTTGTGGTATTACTCACATGGGGAAACTAAGAAAGAGGTAGAGAAACAAAAAAATTGTGCACCAGGTTACCTAGAAGACCACTGGCAGAGCCAGGGGTAACCTCTGTAGTGTAAAATCTTGGTGTGATTAATCCTCCTGAAGTACACCATCCGTTTGGCTATAATAGAACTTTTTATCTGAAGAAACACATCAGAAAATTTAAAACACAATCTAGCAGTGAAATATTTGTAGACAGAGCCCAATGCCCCAGCATTTTCCTTCATAATCCAACTACAAGGTAGATATATGGAGAGGACATCAGCTCTTCACCCTTTATCTGGTGAAGATGCAGAACTTTGAAATCCTACCAGGCCTGCATCTTCTGTAACCTTAGGGTAACCTGTAGTCATAAACAGAAATGAGCTTTAGTTTAGTCACCTGTCCTTGTTCAGCACTGCCACATTTAGTCCAACTCAAATGCATAATTCTCCAGGCTTGAGTAATGAATGGTAATGAGGAGATGTATCCAACTTAAGCTGCACTTTTTCAGTTTTTCCTTTGAGGATTCACAGCTCATTAAAGAATGAGTATTGGAAGTGTCTCAACTTCTTGTTTCATCAATCCAGATGCTTGTTGATTAGGAACTGTTTATAAATACTTTTTCTAAGTATGTTACTCTAATGAGTAGAATCTGTCCTTTGTCAACCAAGAACCAGTCTGGAGGAGCAAGAGCTCATTAGCATAAACAGTTCCCAGAATCAAAAGAGAAGTCTAATAAACACAGGTCTGGTATTTTTTTATGCTTGTTTCTATTTTCATGAGGCACCCATTCAGATCATGTTTTTAAAGTACCTGAAAGGAATATTTCTAGAGCTTAAGACTCTCTTAGGACCACATTTTCTAACTGAGATTTTAAGAAAGGTTAACTCTCCTACATCAGACCAGTTTTCCTGAAATTTCAACTGTGCTTGTTTCATACTTGTTTTTTCTAATCCACTCGCATGATCAGACATATGTTTGTTCTAAGTTCCTAGAATGGTCAGGTCGTGCCAGTGTTTCGATTTAGTGTATATGTGGGCAGGAAAGAGAAGGCAGTACTTATGTTTTGGCTGCTTTGGATCTACTGCAGAAGAAGATACTATTTTTTTGGGAAAGCAAGGAAAGGTAAAAGTTCCTGTAATTTCCATGTACACATATAGCTCAGGACCTAAACTTCCGCCCATCCCATTCTGTTCCACTTGGTAATACAGGAGTAGATGCAGCAGACATATCTCAGCCCTTGTCAACTTCTTAGGCAAAGCTGGTAGAGGTGACAATTCCTTCTACAGTATCTCTGAAGTAATTTTTTGTGATTTCTAAATATATAGTAAGTGAGAAGTATTCTGTCATCCTGGTGCCTGCAAAGCTGCCATGGAACATCTGCAGGAACAGTGCTGGAGAACTAACTTCTGGAATCCCCCCTGCCTCCTTTTTCTCTTAGGTAGTTTAGTCTAAAGGGCACTAGATCTGCCTCTGAGAGCTGCCTACTCCAGGCTATGTTCAGGAGATGAAGATGCTTAATTGTTGTCTGATAACACCCCATTATCCTCTAAGTTTTCACTCCAAAGAACAAATACTCTTTCTACCAGCCACTTGCTCAAACATTTTATCCTTGTAAATCCCTCTCTTTCATTATAGCTCTGAAACCCTTTTTTTCCTCGTGTGTAAAAAGGACAAACATGATGGGTACTTTTGTGCATGTAAACACATCCGTTGCCATGGAAGCAGGTGCTCAAGCTATGATTACTGCCTGCAGCTGCCACATTTTCTGGGTGCCCAATTACTTTACCTGGTTTCTCTAATTGAAGGGAGAATGAATCCAATGAACATTATTCGAGCAAAATTCTTCTTGACTGCCAAGTGCCAGATTAGTGGTACAAAGGGTTCATGATCTATTGCTTGCAGCAGCCTGTGTCATGTATTTTCATTACAGTGTATGTCACATAAGGAGCAGCTGATTTTCAGAGAAGAGAGCAAAAGAAAAAACAACGATGAAGAAAAAACAAATTGTTTATACACTAGGAGGTAGCTTTACAGCTTGAGATAAACAGTGTTGGGAGTGGTAAGTATAACAACCAATATTACCTTCAACTGTTTAAAAAAAAAAAAACAACAAAAAAACCAACAACCCCCCCCTAAAAAAAAAATTTCCTTTCTTAACCCAAGTAGCTTTAGAGGTAGTTCAAAGCAGGACAAAGAAACATCAGAGTAGGATGGTTATAGGTGTCAGACCATCCCCTTATTTCTTCTAACCCTCCTCACTCACTTTCCTGCTTTTAAATCCACTCTGTTTCTACCCTAAAACTTTTCACACAGGGCTGAGATTGCTTTAGTTAGCTGACACAGTAACAGCCAAAATACAAATCAGAGACCTGTGAAGGGTTTATCTGAGACTTCACTGTATATGCCAGTCAGCATGAGAGCTAACGTAGAGAGCAGAGAGGAATCAAGAAAGTCTGAGCTCCCCTCACAAGCAAAATAAGAGGGAAAGCTTTTGAACCAAGTTGTTGGCAAAGCCTTGACAGTGTAAGCATGTTAAGAGTTTTGTTTTGTCTGAACACAGCAGGAAGAAGGACTCTGTGACTACTCTTTGTAAAAGTGCAGAGCCGCACACAACACTTGACTCCACCAAATGTTCCCTCTTCTATACAAAATTAAACCCTCTAGACCCCAGCTTCTGACTGACAACAGGTCTATAATGACAGTGTAAATGCATGCACTTATATACTCAATGGATTAGTGTGTAAGTACTGACAGTCAGAAATCTTTTCCTGTTCATCTGTGAAAAGAAACAGACTACTTCAGAGGTGTTGCATTCTCTGGTTATGCTGTTACTAATAACAGGACATGAGTTCCAGCATGTCACACCCCAGAGGTTTAGTCCTTTCCAAAAGGTCTTGTCCATGAAAGTTCTTTGCTGACCTGTTACCATAAACACACATGGACAAATTAGATGAGACAAAATGCTGGATGGCTGCGAGTGGCCTGGGCTCTTAGAGCACATGCAGTATTGTTCTCAGGTCACTTGCCCTTTCTGTCATGCTGCAGGAGCAAGCCTAGTGTTGCTAGAAAAGCATCTGAGCTAGGAAACCAATGGAGAAGCCAATGATCCTTGGGATAACCTTTGTGAAGAACCTCAGGTCCTCCAGAAGACCTGGGCCACTGCTTCCAGCTGCCTCAGTCTCCCAAAACTCTAAGTATAAGGCAGACCAAACACTAGCTAGCACCAGACCTCCCATATGGCACCTTGTGCTCATTCAGCTGACCAAATGCTATGGGTAATGCTATGTTCCATCTTTCAGAGCCTTGGGGAAAGTCCTTCTGAAGTCAGTCCATTTCCCCATTTTGAAACATGGGTACAAAAGCCCAGAAAGGAATTAATTTCTAGCCACCATACTGCTTCTTTTAAGTATTATTCCAGGCCTGACTGAGGTATAGGCCCTCTAATAAAGATGCTGCTCACCAGACAGATGATGGCAGGCACTGATAGTAATGCCAGGTCTGGCACTCTCTTTTAGGAGCCCCTTCCTCTGTAATACACTTCAAAGAAATAGTGCCTGTGGCTTGCCAGATCTGGGGAGAAAACAGCCTCCAGGCAACACCAAGATCCCCTAGGCTTCTCCTTCCTTCTCCTTGTGCCATTCTTATCAATTTAAACATACACTCTGTCTCAGGAAGTGTCCCAGGTTGGGTCATTTGTATGGCTACTGCAAACAAGGGAAGACACAAAGTAGAAGAACATTGCCAGTTATGTCAAAAGGGATAAATGATATGGTCACACATGTGTTATCCCAAGTTTAATGCAGATGTGTTTCAAAGCCCTCTGGAATCACTCCATTGAGCCAACACAGACATGCTGATGAGATGGTTTTGTCCTGAGGACCTTCACAAGGACAGCATTTGGGAAAGATATAGGAGAGTAGAATAGATACCTAATAATTTAAAGTTGGTCTGGCTTTAATACCCAATTTAGCCTATTATGCTATAAGTTTACTTCTGAAGGCACTATCCACTAATCCTATCATTAATGCATGCACTTAGATCTCAGAGAGCTTCCTGAAGGTTAAACATGTGATTAGGAGATTTGCCAACTTGGGACAGCAGCATGTACTTATCTCTGAGATGCAAGCAAATGTGTATAAATTAAAAAACAAAATTTGAATGTCTTTTTATGCATTTGTCCTTTTAGGTAATAAATTATTTCTTCCAGTTCTAGGACACTTATTAAAAAATATTCATCCTTTTATTCATTGTTTAGAAAAATTCTATAGCATTCAAAATTGAATGAGACCAACTGAAGTTAAATTGTATGTGTACATTGTATATAAAGTATTTAAACTTTCCAATATATTTACCACTGTCTCAATCTTTGAAGTTGGAGAAAAGTATTCATTAGGATTTTTTTAAAAACCACGGAAAATTAGAAAGTAAAATAATGAAGCATTTTTGTGAAACCTGCCAGATGAGAATCCAATTCTTATACCTAAATATCACTCAAAGTCTCATCCTCAGATCAAAGGCAATTAATTGTAAATCATAAAGGGCAATAGAGCTTCCTAAGGCAAATATTTTAGGCATACTTTTCATAACTTACATGTTTATGTCTGTGCTAGGAGATATCATCTCATGTGAATAGAGGTAGAAGCCTTACTACAATTAATCCTTCATGTTTTATGAACATTTCAATTAATTCAGCTCAAAAAGTATTTTTAAAGAAAAAAAAAGATTACAGAATATCCAAAACTACACTTCAGAAAAAAGGTTAAGAAATTGTCCCATATGCTAATTTAATTAATTTACAAGGTACAGTACATAAATCTTTAATTTAACAAGGAGCTGTGATAAATGAATCTGAGATAGGTCTAATACAATTTAACTTTTCTATAATTACTTTATCAGAGGCAAACTGGAATCAGTTTTTTGGGTTTTTTTAATCTGAGAAAGGTTTTGAATGCCAAGAAAATATTTTGAATACGTGTAATTTTTACAGTTGTGCCAACCACATTGTATAACAATCAAAGGGTGGAGTCTATAGTGTTATTCAAACAGAAACTACTCATTTCAAGCTAGGATTCTGTTCTATCTTTTATCTCTAATTAATTATTCAGGTATTTTTGTGGGCAAGGGAGAGAGATCTGCATCCAAGTTTAGGACTAGACTTTAATCTATTAGTCATTAATATTGGAAATGGGAAATAAGATTGTAATTTTCCATCACTGATTTACAGATGTCATGGGGTTTGCCTTCATTTTTTCCCTTACTCGTGTGGAATGTTGTTAACTGAATGGTACCACTAGTGTGGTATCAATTTCCATTTCCTATTTTACTTTTTATTTTATTTCTGCATCTTCATATTTACAAGGTGAGTGTAAAAGATTAGGTTGCTTTAGAAAGAATAAATTATTCACCTCACAAGATTCAATGAAATACTTTTAATTTATTGAAAGTGCAAAAATAGCCAGCAGCAAGTAATATATACATTTAATATTAGTATCAGCAGTACAACAGATAAAGCACAGTACTGGACACTTTAGTAAAGTCAGTAAATACCTTAAATATTATAAACAACCTCCGAGCATTAATCTTGGATAATTAAGTTACAAAATATCTTCCTCATACTGAACAATAACATCTTCACAGTCCTTTTCCCAGAAAATTAGAACCATTTTGAAGGCTGTCTAAGGATAAAGTGTGGTAGATTACTCAGACACCTTCTGCTTCTCCTCATCTAGCTAGTTTTAAAACCCCAACAAATAAAATGTCTCCCACCATTATTAACAAAAAATCATTTGAAGAATATGTTGAAAAGTTAGGAGTAAGGGGCTGCCCATGTGATTTTCAGTACTGCTAAGAAATTGCATTTGCAGCTCAATAGTTTGCTCACACTGCTATGCAAATTATCTGAGGAAATGAAATCTTGTCATGCTTTCTAACATAAATAAAATTTTTCATTTTTAGGTATCTCAGTTTCATTATGAAATTCTACTTCTGCTTCCAGGAATGGACAATATCTCTGTGAGCCACATCACAGAAAAAGCCACCCATTAGCTGCCTCTGTCCCCTTCATGCACACAAACTCTCCTGAGTAGTGACTTCCAAACCAATTCTACATCACTGTAGGGCCACAATTCCCTAGAAATCTTGCTTTTTAGGAGAGCTCTATTAGCAGTAACACATTTCACCCCATACATGAGTCTGAGAAAGTAACCATTATCACCTTTTCTTGGTAATTTATGTAGGTGTGGAACAGAAAGCCTTTTTTTTTTCTGATGCTTTCATCTGTCTTAGTCTGTCTTAGCCCCCTCATCCATTTAGGAGAAACTTCTGGAAATCTGCAAGTGAATCCTTTGTATGGACACAAATATTCATGGTGGATGCACAGATTACAAGAAACAATTAATTAGGGAGACAACATTTTTCGCTCTCTCTTTCTGGTTTGAAAGAAGGATGGGGAATATTCTGAAGCCCTAAACTGCACCTGCATAGGTGAACAAAGCAATTCACTGGGTGAAAAGCGTTGAATTAGGAGATCTCAAGATCCAGCCTGTCAGAAACACCAGACTTAGAGGCTAAGGTGGACATATTACTTTATGCACAATCAAAGCTCTGATGATTAATTTTTTGTACATTATTACTTTGAATGTCTCACTTGCATTCAGCCATTAATCCAGCTTCATCTGGAATATTTCTATCACTGCAGCCCCTGAACATCCTTTAGAAATTGCCTCAAGACAGCATCTAGCCAGATCTGATTCCAGAGAAGCTTTCCAAAACATATGTTGGTTGGAGGCATGGGACTGAGTATCATTTATTTTTTCCGTACGAAACAAGATTCTCTAAGTCTGGAAAGATCTTTAGACTACTCTAAAAGGGCATGAATCAGCTCCACATTGAGAAATGGAGCCCTAGACATTCTAGTTTGAGCAGTTTTAAGATATGACATAAAGTGACTACAGGAAGACCAGCTTCTCTGGGGAAGTGTTCCCAAACACTCTGAAAAACCATTTCACGGTCTGTGGTGCCTGCAAAACCATAACAGAGGGAACCAACAAGAAAGATGTCTTTGCCATGGGGATGATTGATAGTAATGCCAAAAAACAGCTTTACTGAAAACACTACACTAGGTAGTAAACACAAGATGCAATAAACAGCTACCTTCTGGAAACTCTGGTTTTATATTCCTCACTAATAATGAAACTATCCATACACAGGCTAGTTAAGCTCCAGGACACTGTAATATCATATTAGAAGCAGTGACATATAAGAGACACAATGACAGAAGTGCTAACAAGACACTCGTGTTACTAGAAAGTTTAGGGTGAGATTTTTAAGGGAGAAGCAAGTTAGATCAAAGGGAAACTAAGAATAAATTCATGTTCGCTCCCATCTGTTAGAGCAGGGAAACAATTTTTTTGTTATTCCAAAGATTTATTTTCTGGATGCAAAAATACACCCTAATGAAAAGCTTTGAAAAAATGTATGAATCTGGATTTTGCTTTTGCAGTTATTTAACCTCTCACTAGCTTACCATGGGTGTTTTCCTTCCCCTGGTAGTGGCATGAGGCCAAAGTTTTGCTTAGTATCTGCAGGGGACCAGGGTACAGAAAAAAAAAAAAAGATACAGGAAAAGGAAAGGTAAGAAAACCTTCAATGCCCAGAGCTGCTGAGGTACTGAGGCTGCTTCCCAGAGCCACTGGAAAAAAAATTGATCCAGCACTGAAACTAATTTAAGACAGGATATTTAAGGCAAGAACCAAGAACACACCTACTTTTACATTTCAGTAAGCACCATCAGGCTTGTTTTAAATTATTTTACACAGCCTTGTTGAGGTCTTTCATAGATAGAGCAGTAGTTTTGATTTATGTGTATAACCACTGCCTGGTTTTAATAGTTTACTGCATTTTCTTTTCCAGAGAGAAAACACAATTTAGCTCAGATACGATTTTTTGACCTTACTTACAAATTTATATTTATGATCCCCCTTCAATGTTAATGCCAATGGTAATATTAAAATGGTCAAAATTAACAGCTTTATAATAATTTTTACATAGTAACCTTCATAGTAATGTTCAGTTAGCTAAAAGTTATCCTCTTTCTTTTCTAATGAAAATCGATGACATTACACAAACTAGTAAAATTTAAATAAAACAAGTAAAATAGAATGAAATCTACCCAGTCTATAATAGAGTTTGTCATTAATCCTCTTGTGATTTTTTGTTCAGAAATATACAGAGATATAACTTTATGCTGCAGTACTCTTGCAGTCAATGGCAATATCTGCCCATGGGTTTCAGCAGAGTAAATATCTCTTCTTTACCTTCCAATAAGTGGTTAACTTAGTGGTATTATGACAAGAGACAAAAAAATCTCATCTATTTAATGAGTCTGTTATGCTCTACTTGCCTTTTAATAAGATCTCTTCTGTAACTATACCATCATTTCAAAAGGGTGTGTGGCAGTGCCTCACTTTGTCCAGTGGTGAGCTACTTGTATTCTTCTGCAAAGTGACCAGACAAAATTTATCATCTAGGTTTTTATGTGGGGTTGAGTTTTGGCTTTGTTCTGAGATCTCTTTTCCTAGAAGTAGATAAACTGATTAGCTCCCCTTTTACAGGAATTCCATCGTGGGAAGATGTAATACTCCAGCACTAAGTGCTTTGGTTTTGTTTTGTTTGTTAGGGGTGATTTTTTTTTTTTTTTTGGCTAATATAATTGCCTTTTGTGCCCTTAGAATGCCATTACAGAGACCAGAAAAGCTATTAGCAGCACAGTATGTAAAGTGGGAACTGTTTCTTGCCATATGGCCATGATTTAGCAAAGTACTTAAGCCACTTACCCAACTTTGTGCAAATTGTCTTGAAACACATTGTCCAATGCTGATGTTACTGCTAAATGTGTGCTTCAGAGCATTGCTAAAGAGGAATATAATTATTCCTCTGTTTAAAAATGAGCACACCATGAGCTCTTACAGTTTAGCAGTTGTTACTAGCTGTCATAGATGCCATAGTTGTTATTTTCTTTCTTCTACTGTTTTCTAAGCAGCTAAAATCACACTCTGTAAGGAGCCCAATATATAAATGTACCAGGCAGCCTGGGCCTTCAGGGTTCTGGAGAGTGGCTTTTTAGTGTATTTGGGTGCTGGCTGTGCTTTGTTAGAAAGTCACTGTAGATTTCATCTTGCTCACTTCAGCCCTCTACATGGTTCATGTCTTCACTTTTATTTGTGTCCCATTAAGTCAGCAGGGAGAAACAGGAATATCTAAATAATGAATCAAGTGCCTCATTTGAAATATGTATCTATGAATGAGGTATCTGTTTCTTTCCAGTGATCATAAAGTCAGTCTTGGGAATCAGTTCATATGGTAGATACTAAGGTTCCCACCACAACCGTTCTTGCCAAGGAAGCTGTCATATCAGGAGGGACATAAGCAGAAATGCAGGCACTGACACGTGTCAGAGTTGAACAGACACCTAATCATTTTAGAAGTCTTAGGCACCTTGAAGTGTCCAGAATTCCCACTCTTTTATCATGGATGTTTCCCCATAGTCCACATCCCTACATTTTGCTCCAGCTTCCGGCAACCACAAATCCAGAGGTCTTCAGCATATTGTGCATAGGGTCTCTTGCATAATTGAATCTCAGTGAGCAAGCAAGTAAGAAAATGTTAAATGTATTAAATCTAGATTAATCAGAGATACATGATTTGTGTGAGCAGTTACTGGATCCATAAATACTCAGTATGCAGCCCTAGGCTGCTGCCCTTTTGAAACAAAGGTGTTTAATGAGTATATCCTGTTAACTTCTACACCAGACATAAATATCTAAAATGGGAAATAAATCAGAGCTACTAAAGTATTTCCTTCCTCATAAATCAGAGTATACCTAGTAAGCAGCTTACACATTGTGGGTTCTTCACACCCACCCACATGAATTTTATTTCTATTTAATCTGAAAGAAGAATCTGAGGTCCCAAAATGCTTTCTCCTACTGCTAGATAGAAAATGGGACAGAGACAGGAAGTCTGTTTTTAGAAATCATTAATAGAGGAGAAATGTCCATTCTGTTACACAGTCCTCACAATACCACAATAGAACGGTCCTTGCAGAACTGCAAAGTATCTTATGACTATCAGTACTCACAGACAAACTGGGAAGAAAACCAAACTAGTTTTAACAGATCATCAGTAGTTCTCTATTAAAGGGATGCTGGCTGAGGGAATTGGACATCTAGGTTGTATTTTAGCCTTTAATGTTTATCTGTAAATGTAACCTACTGTCTTAATGTCAGATGTCGTGGCTTTTTGTATGACTGTGTTGTTTGAATGTACTCAGATTATGAAGTTGATGAAATTACTTTGTATGGGAGACTTGCCTGCTGTATTTTTAAAAGACTGCCTAGAATTTTTAGTTGTCAAAGAATAAAGCAATACTAGTTTCAGATTTCCTTCAAAAAATATCATTCCGAGGACTCACTGGAGCTCCCCCTGAGAGAAAACTCTCCAGTTAGAGTTACAATTTGGTATCTCTGACTTTGGCAGTCACTCGATATCTGCTGCAGTAGTTCTTTACTATCCACATTCCTTGGTTTAACCAGGTCAAACATCCCTGCCAAAGTCTAGATACAGGATGTAGACACAACTATTTCTGTAAAATAAGTCATCACGAAAGATCCAAAGCTAACTGAGCCACATGAGATTAGTTGTTCATAAATTCATATCAACCTTAATTATACTCCTTGAGCTTGATATTTGTTATGATACCATTCCATTTGTACTTCAGAGCAGCAAGTTTATGTTCTTTTGATAACTTTGGTTTTCTGTTAAGATTCTGATTTTATTTTTACCATTCTTTGTCTGTTTAACTTTTAAGAAACAAGCTTTTTGACAATATAGGAACTGAACTTCACTTATATGTAGTAAATGGACAAAGCAGACATTTCAGCTGTGGTTGTTGTTATAAAACAGAATACAAAATCAGACCCTTAAGTGCTTAAGTCTGCTTTACAAACACCTCTGCAAGTGAACACTTTTAGTTCAAAAGTAAGACTAATGGCAAATTAGTATGTAAAATATGATTTCATAAAACAAAATGCCAAGTGTGAGGGATACATTTTTACTTATCATTTTTGAACTATATAGTACAATTAAACAAATTTAGATGATCTGCACAGTTATTAACACAATTCTATGTTAAAAAAATTGGGTTAACATGAAAACAAACCAAGAATTTCCTGTATTAGCTGGCTTTACTACGTTCTTCTTTAATCAGTTGCTACTAACATTTGTTTCAGATCTCTAAATAACCATGTGTTTTTTCCTCACCTTAGATATTTACACTTTCTAAACCACCTATATATTACAGAAGAAGATCATGTTGTCAATTCCTCTGACAGATGAATGCAGCCAGCCTATGAATCTGTCAATACCATAATTTATTTCAGTTGAAACCATGAAATATTGATTTCTGTTTCAGTAGGAGTCATTCTCTTTTCTTTTTAAAAGCATAACATCTCAGTTTTCCTGATGATCTGTTCAAAATACAACGGAAATTGTTTGGGTTTAAGGTACAAATTGAGCCTCTAAGTCTTTGTGTTTCAAGCAGACCCTGTTGGTGTTTGCAATAAATCTGTCTCTTTCAGGAGTGCTGCTGATTGGTGTCCTGACTTATTCTCATTAACTCATTTTAGGGTCTCTCCTAATGTTATGGAAAACGTTAGAAAACAAATTAAGGGATAATATAATGGCACAGGCCTGGTAATAGCAAATGTGAGACTATCAATCACACTGTCTCATTCAACTTCTTAGTTTGCTATAAATATAACAAATTTGAGCTTCTGTAAGAAGAAAGGGATATGGAAAAGGTTTGCTCAGTTTTTTCTATTAAGGAAGTGTGGGAAATTATTTTGCAGATTGAACCTCAAGATGTAAGGAGAAGAGAGCAAGGCTAGCTGATGATATGGAGTTAGAGATTACTTAATCAGAGGTATTTGTATTCTGCAAAACTCTGTCCATTAGGTTTTCCCCAGGAAAAAAAAATAATATTATTTTGATGTATCTTTCACCATTACCTTCAATGGAGGAAAGTAGGAGCCCTTGGCTAAAATATTTTGGTTTGACCCAATCTTTAAAGAATAAAAAGGAAACAAAAGAACAGTAAAAAATGTCTTATTGTGTACCCAGATATTATTGTCTTATATATATGTTTTAAGCATATACTGCTAAGTTTCTGACTGGAAGTAACATGCAAAATTATAAAGGGTTAAAACCCTTCTTCTATGGTGCCACTACACATGGCACTCCTGGGCAATTTTGAACGAGAATCAGTTATTCAGTTGTTACCTCCTTCATATGTTGTATTTTCTTTCCCACATTATTAAATGGATCTTGAGTCTAAATTTTCTGTAAAACAATTTTAGTGTCAGTGGTTCTAGGAAAAAAAAATAAAAGAGATGAAATAGCATTTAAAATTTTATTACTGTAGTTGAGAATATCTCATAAAATATGCATCAGCATCTCTTTCACTTTCAATATTTAGATGACTTCTGAAATACCCTATTAAATCTTTAAAAGTCTTGTGAGATAGTGACTTCAGCTGAAACATCTTACAGGAATGTGCATGATTATCCACATTGCAGCACCAGGCTGCCTTACAATCTCTGCCTGGGCACTTAACCTCTTTGAACTACTTTCTCCCCCTTCCTTATGCAGTGATAACATAAGCTACAAATACAGAAGGGAAAGGTTCTCAGGCAGAGTTTTTACCAGATTGTTCCCTGTTAAGGTGGAGATTCTTGTGTCATTCTTGGGTCAATCTGAGTGCTCTGGGGACAAAAGCCTCATTGTTCTGCAGGGAATGGAAAGAAGTAGCTGTGAGCTCTGCAGCAACTCACAGGCTCTTATGCAATCTATATTTCAGCTCAGACCCAGAGCACAGATACCCACAAAAATGAGCTAACCATGTCAGACTGAGATAGCAACTCTCTGTGATGCTCCTGTTTCATTCATGTTCCTAGATGAGTATGTCTAGAACAATTTGTCTCCTTCATTAGTACAGCAGTTGACTTTGGTCTGTATTTATGTATTAATTTGAGTCCTTCTAAAGATAACTCATATCTTCAGAGACAAGAGTCTTCAGATTCTCCAGTTTTTGCCCTGCAAGAGCTCCATCCTTGTCTGTTCCACAGCTTCCATTTTGAGGTGTTGTGTCCTGCCACTCAGGACAGGGTCTCCACAATCTATCATGCAATCCAGCCAAAACACTTTGAACAATTCAGGTTCTTTTTGATCTGGTTCTTGTTAACTGGATTGTCTTAAATAGTTTATGCATCCCAAAGCTTACTGTCATTTTAAAAAATACATTTTAAAATGCCCACAAAATAATGAGACCAATTATAATTTAACAGGTATTTGATTTTCTGCCTTATTGCTTTCAGCTTCAGTGAGACATATTAAGTACTTTAAGGAATTTTCATGTTACTGTATTTCAACAGGAAATAAAATGTGATACTTTAAAGTTCACATATGTCCCTAAGTGTGTGAAGTTTCCAAAGTATCATAATTCTATACAAAACATGAAAGAGTAAGTATTTTGAAACTGCAAGAGTTAAAGAAACAGCAAAAAAAAAAAACCAACAAAAAAACAAAACAAACCCAAAACATTTTTCCAGCCTGTTCTTAGATTCTGAGATACAGTTCCTTTTTGATTCATTTTTTCCTGAGAAGCCTCTTTTCTAGGAAAACATGAATAGATGTTTTCCATAGTCTAATATTGCTGTATTGATAAGATTATTAATATTGATATTAGAAGTAATAACAATAGCAACAGTAAGGATTTACCCTCACAAATGTTTTTTGCTACTCCATCATGTGAAAAAAACAACCCTTTGCATTTTGGGCAACACTTCTGCTACTCTGAGGATTCACTTAGTACTGAGATTTCACATACAAAAAATATACAAAGATTCTAGAGAACAAGGTATTTGCATCAAAGCAGATTGAGACCTTGAGATGCAGATGTCTTTAGTCATGTAGTCTTCATTTACATTGCATAGTGTCTGCCTGTGCTAAGTAGCTCTGAGAAAGTTGTCTTTTACCTTCTGTGGGAACACTTGAGGAGTCCTCCAGTGGGAAGAACTGCACATCATTGCACCAGCGACTGTGAAGTGTTCTTGAGGAATAAGATTCTGACAAGTACAGGATCTCAGGTTCATACAGGCTATGCCACAAAAACACTGGTCCTAACTGTGTGAAAAGCAGCTAGAAAAGGACTCCTGGGAATGGTTTTGACATCAGTTTCCGTCTGTTTTGGTGGTGCTACCAGTCACAGTCCCAGCAGACCGAGGAGCAGAGTAGATTGCTAAGAAATGGGGCAGGCAAGGCAGTACCTTATGCATCTGAGGAAGATGTGGCCATGATGGCACAAGTATTTGGACATGTTGATAAGACATACACAGCCCTGTTTTACAGGAACAGATGGTTTCCAGGCCACCCTTTCTTCATCTGAGCTGAGCCCATGGGCTGTGTCTGTCTCAAGTTACAAACACATGACCTGGTTGATCTCCATATGGCCAAACCTCGTCAAGATGGATCTACTCTCTGATGGCTCCTTGAAGTTTGAGGAAGACACAGCAATCTGGGATTATCCAGACCATATTTGAAATACTGATATCAAGTCAACCCCTTAAGGCAAGAACTTTTGCAGTTAGCTCAACATAACATTATGCCATTGCTACCTGCCAGAAACATAGTATCCAATTAAGTCACCCAGTAATCTGTAATTACTCTGGTAAACTATGTGCCTCGGGACATCAGGGAATCTATAGCACTTCTCACTGCTTTGATTAGCCCAATGACACTGATGTTTCTGTCAGCTGAAAGAAAGATGTTGTTTATTAGCTGTGCTTAAACTGTCTAGTGTTGCAGAAGATACAGGCATCATGCACTTGGACACTCTTGGCAGTGGTGGTTGTCATGAGCTTGCATTTGTGATCAGCAAACAATTGTACAATGGGAGATTGCTATTTCTTTCACAAATTTCTTCTTACACAAAAAAAGAACTCATTCACTTTGATACCACATGGGCATATGACATATGGACACTGTGCTGCATGGCAGGAAGGAGATCACCTGCAAGTGGATAGCGGGTCCCTGGAACTGTAGTGTGTAAAAAATAAAAGGGGAAACAACTAAGGACAAGTTCAATATACTCTTCAAAATCCACAAGTCTGTCAAAGACCTTAAGAGCTGTCAAGGTGTTATCCAAAATACGTGTGCTGCATCTAAACATCTCCAGAGTTTTGTTGATGATGGAAATGCAAAGCATTGGAAAATATTCAAATAAATGTCCCTGCACTAGAAATGAAGTGCCTGAGTTGGGGTTGCTAGGACAAGCCATCAGCAGTGTCCTGTCCTGTGGGAAGAACTGAAAACTGTTTGTAGTTTGGTAGGGAGGCTGCTGCCACCTTATTAAAGTTTTAATTTAGTCTTTCCCCTGCTTCCTGAGTGCCCTAACTAGGTAAGCTCACTCCTTTGTAAGTTTAATTTCCTGCTAAAGAACAGCCTGCAGAACAAGAAGTTCATCTAGGTTTATCCTTCCAAATGCACATGAGCTTTACAGGGCTACCACAATCTCTGTCAGTGCACCTGACACTTCCTGTGTGCTTATATAATGCTGAGCTCTGACAGCACTACTCTAAAGTGTACAACTAAAATTCTACCCTTTTCAGTGAGGCTGGCTGACTAATTTTAAAATTATTCTATTAAAGCTATACATTAAGAACTTCAAAGTCCCTTCTGTTTTGCAGCTGTTCCAAACCAGCTTCTTCTTTTTTGAAAATGTATATATTAAACCTATTTCAACTCATTATCATGCTATTAGTTTATGAAAGAAAAACACAAAAACATCTTCCAGTGCAAAATTGACAGGAAGATTAAAATTTAGAAAGTGTCTTTGAAAATTACTTTGGTGTTTTGTTATAAATATCTCAAATATTCCAATGGCACAAGTTCTGTCTACCCCAAACTTTCATCTAACTGCAAAGGGGAGTTCCCCCCCGCTTTTTTTTAATGTTTATTCCTTTATAGACAGGACACTTTTTATATAGATTTCAAAGGAGAAAAAGATCCTATACTGAAGTCCTGCTCCAGGCTCAGTGGGAGAGAGGCTCCCTCCTGTGGAATGTGAGCTCTCCATAACTTTTCACTTACACATCAAAGATCCCCCAGACGAGTATGCCATGCTTTATTTAGTTATAAGTTAGTTATGGTTTTGATGCAGTCAAGAAATAAGATAGTTAGACGAAAATTTATTATCAAAATCTCAAAGATTAAAACTCAACAAAAACTCAGCAAAATTCCTTCTGAATTTATTTCCATGAAGCTGAAATCTCTCTTGTTATTTGAAATTATTGGAAATGAAGCCTTACTAAAGGATGCTATTTTCAAATTTTCTAAGAGAAATTCAAGCAGATTGAAGAAATCCATTAAAAAATTAAAATTAAAAATTAAAATAAAATAAAAATAAAGATAAAAATAAAAATAATAAATAAATAAAAATAAAAATAAAAATAAAAATAAAAAATAAAAATAAAAATAAAAATAAAAATAAAAATAAAAATAAAAATAAAAAAATAAAAATAAAAATAAAAATAAAAATAAAAATAAAAATAAAAATAAAAAAATAAAAATAAAAATAAAAATAAAAATAAAAAAATAAAAATAAAAATAAAAATAAAAATAAAAATAAAAATAAAAATAAAAATAAAAATAAAAATAAAATAAAAATAAAATAAAAATAAAAAAAATAAAAATAAAAAAAAATAAAAATAGAGAGTAATGAAGGAATTTCCAGTTCAGAATATTTTGCATTTAAGAAGGGCACAATTTATAAATTATGAAGCCAAATAGCTAAAGAAGCTAGAAAGCTCCCTTAATGGCAATGTATCTTATAATTAAACAAAAATGGATGATTCTGACTTTTGTTAATGTTTTCCTATTTCTTCACACAAGGAACACAAGGCTATTACTTAAATATCAAGTATTAGTAGTTCCTAGATTAATATCTCAAGCATTATATTAAATACTGCTTATTATCAAAATTCTAAAGATCAAATGTGTATTTAACATAGTGTCAGAATTAATTTTCTCACTTTATCATAGAATCATACCCTACCAAGCTTCAAAAATGCTTGGAGCATTATTCAGGCAGTAGGACATTCATCAAAGAAAATAATATTGTATTGATTGAATATCATTAAAGACATCTCAACATTCTTAATTCTTAATTACAATTTGCTTTTGGGTTCTGTTTAATGAATGGTATGTATGCAATATGATCACTACATTTCCGGTGCTCCATTTCATGTTGTGCATAACATTTTTAAAGAGTCTGGTGTGTATTCTGTTTTCATAAGATGGTCAGAAACTTCAATCAAGAAGAAATATTTGTATGAGCTTTCAATTAGTCTCATTAGATTTTTTTATATTGCATTGCAACATTATCTAGATATTAAAACACACCAAAAAAACCCCACAAAACATACAAACAATATGGTGCACCATAACATTTTTTCTGTTTTAATGGTCTATCTCATCTTACAAGAACAAATTGTTGTGCATTGTATCCTAGATGTATAGGAGCTACCACAATGAGGATAAGTAAAACACTCCTTTAATTTTAGTATGCATCTCTACTAGGCTCACGGGAATAGAATTTATAAATAATTGTAGACAGAGCTCTCATAAGGAAATGTTTTTGCAATTTGAAACAAATGCACTAAGCTGGATTTTACTTTTGAGAGTTGACTAATTGTTTTCATTCTCAGGCCAGTTGCTGTTTCTGACTAGGTTAGTCCTATTCACATGTTATTGGTTTATAAAGGCAATGCCCCCCAAATAATAAAGTCCAGTTTCTGTTCTCACTGGCTACTTTCCATTAATTGCATCATTGGTGCCTGGTAGACACAATCCAATTTGTTCTTTAAATTAATGTATTTCTTCTTAATAAAGTAATCATGGTGCATGTTTTGTCTCTTAACTAGAATCAACGAGAAATAAATGGGGAGAGAACAGCATCCTGACCTCTGTTCTTCCCCTGCACATTGCTATGCTGCCCCTGATCAGCTGATCCAGTGCTTAGGTTGCTCTTTTCCTTTTCACCAGAACAATTTTTAAACACACAACTCCATCCACTTAAACACCATATTTGATGCCAGTCTCATATTGCAGGTCAAGGTTGATATATATATTATCACATTTTACAGTTCTTTAGAGCTTTCAATTTCTATATATATTACCTCTGATTATATGATGAAAATTTATATTTCAGTGAGATAGAAACACCTAGTTTTATTTTCCAGTTAAAATGCTGAATCTGCTTCATTTAGGCAAACCAAAACATATTTCTAAACAGTTAGCATTTTCAATAAAATACATAATATGTTTTTATAAGCAGACATAAACAAACAGCTCTATTAATGTAAGAGAACAATTCCTTTACATGAAAGATATTGAACCCATCCCTGTTGATTTCAAAGTTTATACCCTGTTCAAATTAAAAGTGTCCTATTTCTTGACAGAACAGATACTTCTGTATATGCCCATCATAAGCTAGATGTTACAAATATTTATGAAACTATTCTTCTAATACCATTCAAAAAAAGGACAGAATCATAAGCTAAGTGTGTATTTACAACACAGATGGCTCCTAAGTTTAAATTCCATCTTACCATGGTGAAGTGGCAAATTATCTCACTCTTGATCAAAATGGTTCTCAAAAGTCTCAGTAATTACACAGAACACAAGTAATTTCATTTTAGAAACTGCACAAGAAGGAAAATGAGCATCAACATATTAAAATCCAATACTGCAAAATCAGACGCAGCTGTAAAATTAGAGCTCAATTAAATAACCTGCTCAGTCTAGCAGTTCTGACTGCAACCATAATTACTCCTCTTGTAATTAATTTTAATTAGATAAGAAAATAGGTAGAACAGTTCAGTAAACAAATCTTAATAAACATAATCAAGAATGGCATTGCATCATAATTACCTGATAACACTGCTACTAGGTACTTATATGAATCTGTTTTCTCTTAAAATATGTATATTTAATTGAGTTTCTACAAGAATAAGAGTGTTTGTGTTATATTACTGTGTTACAGACATAACTTTTTTTCCATTATCATTACTATATGCATTTGTCCAGCCGTGAACCGGTGGGTCAGAAACTAAATTGCAGGCAAATCATATCCTGAGATTAGACAATATTATTTCAATTACATTTTGAAATTTGATTTGGGAATCCAGTTATCTGGGCTGTCAAAATCACAGACTCACGGAACAGCTGAGGTTGGGAGAACATCTAGTCCAATCCTTTGCTCAGAACAAGGGTCAGATAGAGCAGGTTGCTCAGGGCCATGTCAAGCCCTATGTGACTCAAGTAGAACTATAGTTTTGATATAAGCATTTGCAAATCCAATGGCATCAGTTATCAACCTTGCAATCTTAATATCATCTCCCTGTTCCCACCAGCTCCTGCAGGATCCTCCTTTGACCTCCTAATTGTAACCATTTCTTCTTTAACTACAGGTTTGTTGACAGCAATGGCAGTACACGTGTGAGCCAGTCTGGTACAGATAATTGAGGTTTTTCATTGGTATGATTTTGGATTGTATACTTCACTTCTTACTTGACAGTTATGAAGTTAATTAAATAATTCTGAACACAATTACAAATTATAGCTAGGCAACATGAATTGATATTAGTTTGTACATCCCACATAATACTTGTAAATTGGCTTTTATTTGTCAGCTGCGGGTAATTAGCATATCTGTGATTGTTGGATGATAATTTAATAATCTTTGAGCATGAGATTATATTGGTTTTTAAATCAGACTCATGCTTTGTTTTGGGGTTTTTTTTTAATACAGAACAATTCTCAACAGATAATTTCCTATGTAGGTTTGGAACACTTAGAACAAGAAAGTAACACCAAAAAAATTGCAGATTGGGCTTCAGAAACACACAAACTAATGCACTAATACAGGAAATGGTACCTAGATTTTATCCTTAAAAAAAAAACTGAATATGGTAGGAAGAGCCTAACTTTATGAGGTATCTGGTTCTCTTTCTTCTCAAGTTTCTTTCTGCTCATCACTTAGGTATGTGACTCAGCACAGGGAAAAAGAAACATTCCATGGCTTAGAAGTATAAAAGCCTTGACTGAGTATGCACCACTATTCATTTATTAAAAAAAAAAAAATAAAAAACACCAATAAGGTGGGCTGCATCCATCTCCTAGAATTTTTAGTTCATTCCCCACAAAAAGCCACATCTTTCTATGTCTTTACCAGCAAAAATAATTGGAAAGAAAGATAACAAATTTCTCTTACTGTCTTCTAAAGACTATGGGGTTCAATCATCATTCCAAATGATAGGGCAAGCAATCCTTCATCTGATATTAAAATAAAGTCCTAATCAATGTTTTAAGCCCTATGAATCTTCAGAAATTAAATATGTTGATGGCTTCTCTGTCCTTGATTGTTTACCCTGGGCTTTCTCTTTGCAAACTTTCTTTATATTATTTATTACTAGATTTGTGTTGTCCAGGAAACAATGGTTCCTTAACTCAAAATCCTTGAATTTATAACTTTAGTTTTCTTGTCACATAATCCCTTTAGTTTAAGGTGCAAGCTCTAATTTACATCCTCTATCAATGATTAGAGAACTTTTATACCACATACTAATTCATAAAGCAAAAGACCTTTCAATGATGTTGACTGTCTACTGTGATTAGATGTAGTGATTTTAGCTTCGCCTTCCTCTGACAGCTTCACAGAAAAGTCCCAAGAAAGGGGAGAAGCAAAATCCAGTGAATTAGTCCCAGTACTGTGTACAGGTATGACTTACTTCAGCAACTGGTCCTTAGTAACAAAGTCATAAAAACCCAACCACCAGAAGCTGACAAGCAAAACTATGCAATATTCCTGTGGCCCACATTGTACACACAAAGCAGAAAATTAAACAGGAAACAGCCTGCAAGAACTTGCTTTGCTACATTGATTTTCTGGGAAGTTCAGGAGAATGCTGTTGTAGCCTTCAGATGGGATTGAAGAGAGATAAAATCTGATAAAAGCAAGCAAGTCAAAATCTCATGTCTCATAAAGCCCCAAAAGAGTGAGGAAAATCATGCAGACACTGTGTGGTGGCAAAGGAAAAATGAAGACTAGGAGATCAGAAAGTCATGAGGAAAATCTGTGTGTGTATAACACACTAGTGTGGTTTTGAAATGTCTACGTAATGTTGCAGCCTTAGTCTACTTAAATGTGCTTGACCATAATGCAGCAGTTCCTCTGATTTCAAGGACTACAGTCTCAGGTTTACTTCAGTGACTTGTAACTGATTTTTAAAAAAGAATGAAGGTTGAGACCCACTCTTTCTACCTTGCTATCACTTTAGCTTGCCTCCAGCATTGTAGCATAAGCAATTACTTGGTAATGATAATGTTGCTAATTTCTGTATATTCTTGTATTTTCTTTACTATCTAGTCCTTGTATATAGTAGAAGCCTACTTGAGGATTATTTTTAAGAATTTATTTAATTATTTGAACTGGGGTTTTCTGTATCTCTCATCAATATTTCAAGCAAGAAGCCTTCAAGAAAGGTTTCAAAACCTTTCAGTTTTGAAGTTACTATTGACTTTCTCAATTTAGCTTGCTTCTGACATGGTACAGGTTTTTTTCTCTGAACTAAAGCATCTCTGATAGATGAATGACCAAAGTGACCCTTTCATTTTTTCTGTAGAAGCCATTTACCTTTGGGAGAGATTTTTAAGCCATTCATAATTACCTCATCTCAGATGCACCTCACGAAGGCTAAATTTAAAGCTAAAAGCTCTCCTGATGGTCAGAATTAAAGTTCACATCCTTCAATCCATCATTTTGTTAGACATGCAAGAAACATCTTATTTCAGCCATGACTTGTCACTGCTACTTCAATGTAAAAGTAAAAACAATGGCATTGCTGCTCACATTAAGCCATGCAGTGATCTTTTCACCTTTGGTGGCCTCCAGATCACATTACAGAGTCATTACTTAATAGCCATCTTTTTTTATTGTTGCTTCTCCTGAAGTGTTGTCCTTATGCAAAAAAAAAAAAAAAAAAAAAAATTAGAGCTGGAAGATCCTGGGTGACTTATAATATAACTGAGTGTAATGGCTTGGGTTTATGTCACATTGAAAGGATACTGCAATCCCTATATTCTTCAGACCTTAACCCCACAGAGTGTATCCAAGGATCATAGAATCACAAAATCACATTATGGTTTGGCCTGGAAGGGACTTTTAAATGCCATCTAGTCCAAAACCCTGCAGTGAGCAGGGAACAGGTAAATATGCAATTCCGTTTTGAAATTATTTTCTGTATCAACATGTTCTAAGAGAAGGAAGTACCCTACAATGTAACCCTCAGTTTCTGTAGAACTTAATATAAGGGATATGAAACATGCAAACTCATTGGTACTTATGAATCTCAGTTTCAGTTTATAGTGTGATAGCTTAAAGACACCATTCATTCTTTCTTATATAAAATGACTTCCTTAAAACTTTTTCTACCTTCTGCCCAACCAGAAAGCATTTTTTTTTTATTATTTGTCTCATTTAAAAAGTATACATGTAGAAAACTGAAAATAAGATATCATAAAAATTGAGACATTTTATGATATCCTAACACATTTCTGCTTTCAGAAACTTAGTTTAAATTTTCAGATTTAAGTTTATTACAACAGTTTAGTGTATTTATGGTCTCATTACAATGCTTACTGTAACATGTAACTTGCCTATATTGCAAATCTTTTTTTTTTTTCCAGTCAAAGAGGCACTAAAAACACAGAGGTATAATTCAAAGTTCATTAAAGTTTGGAGCACACTGACTCAACCCCAAGTTCAAATATTTTCTTGTTTTTACTCTACAGTATGTGATGGCTCTATTTTCAAGGTGAAAAAAAGCCAACAGTGCTTCCCATCTCTTTCCTGCCTTCTTTATTCCTGAAGAGATGAGAAAATACCCCTCTTTCCTTGTCTATGTGCTGGGAGTAGATTACACCTTGCTCAAGATAAGCCATAGCTCCTCTTCTCCTTACCTCCTGATCTTTGGTCCTGCCTAACAAACGCTGCCTATTTGAAGCGGACATGAATCTCAACGAAAAAGAGGACATCAAAGTAAAACTGCCCCCTTCCAGAACACATGGAATTGCAAAAGCCCTTGAACCCTGATCATCCCTGATAACTCCAACAATTCAGTATGTTTATTTCTTCCTTTCTGAGGACTGCCACAACAGCTCCTGTCTTGAGTTAGTTGGCATCCCCTGGGTATCCCTAAGTATACATACCGTTCCTCTGTTCCAATCAGCTAAGTCCATTTGAATTCAATTAAGAAATTTGAAAGCCATCTCTTGCACTTACCTTGGTTCTTACTTTTATTCTTCTGTCTCTGCAACACCTCCTCCAAATACTTGTGATGCCATGAAACACACTCTTCATAAAAAAAGCAAGAAATTCCTATTGACTGATCTCTCGGTGACGTCTTTTAACCCTCATCTGTGCTCCTCTGATTCTGGTCCTCTTCTATGACACCAAGAGTGTGACAGCTGCTGTTGATAGACAGCGCTGACCTTAAATGTGACAATTGTTTCTGCTAGTGTCCCTCCAGCAGAACTCTACTTTGTCCACAGCAGAAATTTCACCAGGTATTGAGTCTCTACTTAGATTTTGCTGCTGTTTCTTTTGAAAACAGTGTTATAGCAATGCAGCTCCAAATACCTCAGTGGAAATATACATGTGGGAAAAGAGAATGAGGTCTTTAATTTGCATATAAAGAAAAATAAAGAGGATAGTGAGTCTCACAGAACTCAATTGCAATGTTTCCATTTGATTTTGAAATCAAGTATTATATAAACACATTTCCTTATAATTCCATCAAAAAGTGTCATTAGCCATACTATCAGTAGTCTTTTTCTAAGTTTGAAAAGGCAAATAAACAATACTTTGAGCAATTGTAATTTTAATTGGAGAATCAATTCAGTGAATAGTGCTTTTTAATTTACCTCTCAGTAGGCTACAAGGTTGTATAATTTCTGAAAAGGAATATCAAGGTGTAGGAAAAGTAGCTGACAAGTGCAATCACACTTTTTTTCCATGTACAGTAATCACCAAGAAATAATGTCAGCAATTATAAACCAGTTTTGAAAAAGAGCACAGACAAGAGTTTCTGTCTGACAGCTGTAATGGTGTTTAAGCAAAATAGTCAGTGTTTGCTGCACAGATTCTTTCTTTCTGTTAATCACACTCATTTCACACTGAATCATGTAATACTATATGCAGTTAACCTTTATAAAATAGAAAATATTATTTATCTTCTCAAGTACTTCTCCTTCTGGAAGACCCAAATGTTGGGATAAAATATTGTGTTACCTAATGGAACAGTATTATTGCTACAAGATAATGAGTCATTTGATGATTAATACAACTGAAATGGCTCAGAGAATCAAGGAAATTCACCATTACAACAAGCTAACTGCCAGCAGAAGGGTGGAAGTCCTGGACTGGAGCTCAGCATTCAAGACCTCTGTGACTTTAGACAAAATTAAGTGGGAGATCTCTATTCCCTCTACTTTCTAACTGGCAAGCTGGGAGTTTTCATACAGCTTTTCATTGCCGTGTCTGCATGACTGATTTGCTGTGTCTATTTCTAAACTGATGGGCTCCAGAGTGTTTCTGAGGTGGACACAGACTGTGTCAAGTCCCAGCTCATACAAGGATGAAACGCACAGTATCCCCACCTTTTCACTCCCTCTCCTCACATCTTGGCGTTCAGGGGAAGGAATTGTGGCCACACAAAGCTAAACATCATACTGTGCAGACGTGTTATGCTGTGGCCAATTTCCCTATCAAATGATCAGGACACCAGGACATCAAGCAGCAACCCAAGAAATTTTTGTCCCTCACCCCTAGTGTAAAATGAAATCTGTGAGAAGATATAGCAGTGAGCTCTGTACTGCTATGGTTTTGGAAATATGTTAATAAAAAAGGGTTAAACTTCTCTGCTGGCTTGGATAACGCATGCATTCCTTGATCCAACATGCAACCAATCTGTGCATAAATCTATGCTTTTCACTTCATAAACTATTTGTTCTTCGTTTTTGTTTTTGTTTTTTTTCCATGTGCAATTGCAACTGATTAGAAGCTCCACATCTCTGGAAAATTATTTGCAGTCCTGTTCCACAGCTATAAGTAGACAAGAAATCCAGAGTTTCTTCCTGTCCAGTGGAAGAATTCCCCTAGATGGAAGAATGAAAGCATTAGCCTGTGCTCGTCTGGGCATACCTCTGTGTGCTCATACACAAACTGAGTCAATCACGCATTACTAACACACTCATACCTCACAGCAGAACACAGCCCAACACTGAACAGTAGTTCAAAAAGCTCAGAGCAGCTTGCACAATGGGGTGGGAGAGGAAGCAGAAAAAAAAGCAATCCTAGAAAGCTGATAAACACCAGAGAGCTATAAAAATGGTATTCTGCTTCCTTCACTTGAAATATTTCTGAGCTCTTGTTTCACAGCTGTGCAGTATAGCTTATATCCTGTGAGGACAGAGCCTTTTTTCAAATATCTCCCTGTGAGAGAGAAAGAAGGATCTAAATTACTTGGGGCAGGAGGCAACACGCAAGCTATCAGTGATTGATCCCAGTAGTGAGAGGAAAGCTAATGGAAAGTAATTCATAAGTGTTTTCCAACTGTCTGGATTCTCCACACAGACACTAATCTTCATCTTCTTCTTGATCTAAAATGCATACAATTACCTGTATGCATTTTACAAATATGTATGCCCATATATTTTTAATGAAACTACTTTGTTTGCTTCCAATACTGTCCATTCCCTTATGCGTGGCACCTCACAAAAGAGCAAGGTCTCTTTCCTCTGGGCTACTGCAGCCTGAGATATGCTGAACTCTTGGGACTGAGGGAGAATGGAGTAAAACAAATGAAGCAGACACAGAGACTGAGAGACTTGTAAGTGAGGGGCAGCCTACAGAGGAGAGCAGACCCCTAGCCATGCAGTTTCAAGTTATCTGTCTACTACTGCCAAAAGATTTGATTCTGCTCCTTCACCTGCCAATCTCACAGAAAACTGATCCAACAAAAGAGAAAGTTCTGTTTTTTCAGCAGCAGCAAGGTAAGCCTTTTTACCATGTGGTCAAACTGTTGCTATAGCCAACACGAAGGCAAAAGCAAAATCATTTAACTGCAAGTAAGAGGCAAGAGTTGGAAACTGCCATTTCAGCAGCAACCCACGTGAGAGGTGACATGAAATGGTACTCTGAGACAGACACTTCCCTATCATCCCAGAAAAGGCTGTACAGGTTTGTTCAATGACAGCTGATGGTCAAAGGGAAACAATCAGACCTTCAAGGATCAGAGCAGGCAAGAAGATAAATCTCATGCCCTGATTTATTATTTTACATTCTAAACAAAACATTGACTTAACAACTGGAAGACTTTGGTGTCTTTTCTGTGTTAAAACCAGAGTTTGGGGAAGGAATTTCAATCCTTGGCTGCACATGATTCCAGGTGTAGTGAGACAAGGTTCAGCAGGGCTTTCGGAGAGTCTGGTAGAAGGCCTGTCAGTAATAAAAGATGCCCACTTTGACCATTCCAGTTAAATTACTAGCCACTGCATTTCCAGGAACTAGCAGGCACTGCTTAATTTTGTGCAGTCTCTTATTCCAGCTAAGATACAGACAAAAAATGTCCTTGTCTTGTTAAACTGCTTTTCCGCTGAATATTTCAGTTTGAATTGCCTATTAAGATATGGGCTTCTTGCAGCAGGAGAAGATAAATTATAATCAACAGCATGTCTAGGGATCCATTAAGTTTTGTCAGTGTCAGAAAAAGTACAGCTTGAATAAGAATAGCCAGGCCAGATTCACATTATGGACAGACTAGCCGATTCATTTTTTAAAAAAATCAGAAGTGTATAGCCAAAACCAAATGAAACAGATTCAGTGAATGCCAAGGGAATTTCCATTCTTGATGTAGCTCCATTACTGCCAGTGGCTTCACATCAGGAAGACATTTGGCTGGATTACTGCAGATTCTTAGGAAGTGCTTTACAAAGCTCCCACATCCCATTCTGAGTTACGGTCCAGAGTCAATGAAGAGGAATGAAATCCAGTGGATACTGGCATAATATATCAGAGTAATCTAGAGTATAGAAAAGAAGGAAATTCCTGTAGTTACAGTTTCATTAAGCTAAAAATGAAACAAGATACTATAGAGACCAAAATGGGAGTGCATCCTTTTCTACAATTTACAATTTCTGAATTATTCCACGAACCAGCAAAGGAAGCAACATCATCCAAGTCTCCTGCTAATATTAAAATTATACTTAACTTCAGACATAACACATAGCAAGGAACAGTCAGATGCCAAATGCTGTGGTGCTGATAAATATACATTAATTTATTATGCAACAAAGGAGCAAAGAATAGGGAGCACATAAAAGTGCTCCAGTTTATTGATCAAACCTCAGCTAGAGCAAGTTTGTAGAAAAAAAATCCCCAGAGCTTCATTTTATTTTGCAGATGTCTGCAGGCAGGGAACCAGTTGCCAAATATTCTTTTTTGGTGATGCTGTCAACTTCAGTTCATGAATACATGTAAAACATTTTGCAGTCTTTGGAACAAAGCAAGCAATTCAACTTTGGATTTCTTCCATCACTTACTCTCTACAGGTAAGGACTGTGTTTCTCTTGAATATTTTAGTTTACTTCCTTTTGGCCTATGGCTCTTCTTTGCAGATTAAAACTATGTGTTTGTGTGTATTTACACACTTGGCCTTCCCTGGTGTATATTCTACAGCACCATGGGCATCTTGTGAGACTGGCAAAACTGTAGCGGTGGCTGGATATTCAATTACAGATGTCAGATCTCATACAGAAACATCAGACAAAATACTTAAAAGCACTTCTCAAGGTGAAGTACATACATTATCACCAGTCATGTCAAGATAAGGACATTTAATAATACTGACAAGCTAGGAAAAAATCTGATTCAGAGAATCAGACAGGACTGGAAACAGAATAATAATACCAGAAATTAATTACTCTTCTGTAGATTTAAATGTCACCCTGGGGTACTTTTAGACACTGTACATGACTGTTTCTTGTGCAAGCTAGTTTGGCAACTCAGAGAGGAGAGTTCACTTTTGACTCTCTTCCCACTAGTATTTTTTGGCTACTATCAAGGACTTACTGTAATAGTAACTAAAATATTCAACACTATAATACCAACACTAACTAAAATATTCAAATAAAATATTCAAAATCCTTGCAGGAAGCTGGAAGCCCAAAAAGGAATCCTCTGCAGTAGTGCTTCAGTTTAAATCATCAGCTTAGAAACAGTAAAAAAAAAGGTAGCTGAACATAAAGGAATTATTAGATGCAGAACAGGAAATAATTAATATATCACTGCATAAATCTGAGGTGTCTCAGTTCCTTAAATACTGTGTGCACTTCTGGTGTCTCATCTTAAAAATGGCAGAGTTGAGATAGAAAAGTGAAGGGTGATGAAGACAATCTGTAGTCTGGAACAACTTGCATACAAAGAGGGATTAAAAGGTGAAGACTTCCCAGCCTGGAAAACCAATTGCAGAGGCACATGATAATGAAGTGTCTAATCATCAGCAGAGAAAAGATGAATGAGAAATTCCTGTTCTCTTTTTTTCATAATACCAAGTGAAATTACTATCTAGCACTATCTATTAAAAAAAACACAAAAGGGAATGTATTTTCTCATGTCCTGTAATTAAGCTGTATAAACCATTTCAGAAGAGCAACAGTGATAAGAAAAGAAAATGAAAAAAAAAAAAAAAAAAAGAGAGAGACATTATGCAAATTTATGGAGGGAGGAAAATCATTAAAGACAATTAAACACAGAGGAGGGCTGACAGCAAGCTTTCTACCCTGGATTTCAGGAGAGCAGACTTTGACCTCTTAATGGACCTCCGTGGTACAGTAGCAAGAGACACAGCCCTGGAGGGAAGAAGAGCCCAAAACTGATCAATATTCAAGGATCACCTAATCCAAGCTCAGAAGCAATGCATCCCAGCAAAGAGAAAGGAAGGCAAGAATGCTAGGAGGTCTGTATGGCTGAACAAGAAGCTCCTGGATACACTTAGATGTAATAATAAAATTTGTAACAGGTGGAAGCAAGGACAGATAACCTGAGAGGAAACTAAAGAAGTTGTCTGAGCAACCAGGGATCAGGTTACAAAAGCTAAAGTCCAAAGAGTATTAAATCAGCCCAGGGATATCAAGGATAACAAGAAAAGCTTCTACAGGTACACCAGATATAGAAGGAAGACTAGGGGGAATGTGAGCCCTCTCTAGAAGGAAACAGGAGACCTGATCATACTGGATATGGAAAAGGTTGAGGTACTCAACAACTTTTTTGCTTTAGTCTTCATCAGCAAGGGCTCAGGCCATACCACGGAAGTCACAGAAGACAAAAGCAAGGACTGTGAGAATGAGGATAACTTGGGCATGCTGGTTGATGAGAAACTCAACATGAGCCATCAATGTGTACTTGCAGCCCAGAAAGACAACTGTATCCTGGGATGCATCAGAAGAAGCATGAGCAGCAGGTTAAGGGAGCTGAATCTTCCCCTTTACTCCTCTCCTGTGAGACCCCACCTGCAGTACTGTGTGCAGTTCTGGAGTCTCCAACAGAGGAAGGACATGGAGCTGCTGGAAGAAGTCCAAGGAGAGCCATAAAGTTACTCGGAGAGACAGAACATCTCTCCTGTGAAGAGGGTTAGGAGAGTTGAGGTTGTTTAGCCTGGAGAAAGGAAGGCTCCAGGGAAAACTTACAGCATCCTTCCAGTACCTGAAGGGGCTACAGGAAAGCTGAGGAGGGACATTCTATAAGGACATACAGTGATAGTACAAGGGGGAACGGTTTCAGACTCAAAGAGGGTAGATTTAGGTTAAATATTAGGAAGAATTGCTTTACTGTGAGAGTGGTGAGACATGGCAAGAGGTTACCCAGGAAAGCTGTACATGCCTCATTCCTGGCCAGGAGGAAGGGAGGCTGGGCCAGATTTGATGGGGCTTTGAGCAACCTGGTATAAAGGGAGGTGAATCTGCCTATGCAATGGAGTTGGAACTAGGTAATCTTTAACATCCCTTTTAACCAATACCATTCCATGATTCAATGAAAGATGATGTCTCTAAGGATACCCCTTAAGTTTCATGTTCATAGAATCATAGAATCATAGAATCCTAGGGGTTGGAAGGGACCTCGAAAGATCATCTAGTCCAACCCCCCCTGCCAGAGCAGGGCCACCTAGAGTACATCTCCCAGGAACGTGTCCAGGCGGGTTTTGAATGTCTCCAGTGAAGGAGACTCCACAACCCCCCTGGGCAGCCTGTTCCAGGGCTCTGTCACCCTCACAGTAAAAAATTTTTTTCTAATATTCAGCTTGAACCTCCTATGCTTCAATTTACACCCATTATCCCTTGTTCTATCACTGGTCACCACTGAGAAAAGCCTAACTCCATCTCCCTGGCACTCGCCCCTTACATATTTGAAAACATTGATGAGGTCACCCCTCAGTCTCCTTTTCTCCAAACTAAAGAGACCCAGCTCCCTCAGCCTTTCCTCATAAGGGAGATGCTCCACTCCCTTAATCATCTTAGTAGCTCTGCGCTGGACTCTTTCAAGCACTTCCCTGTCCTTCTTGAACTGAGGGGCCCAGAACTGGACACAATACTCCAGGTGCGGCCTCACCAATGCAGAATAGAGGGGGAGGAGAACCTCTCTTGACCTACTGACCACACTCTTTCTAATGCACCCCAGGATGCCATTGGCCTTCTTGGCCACAAGGGCACATTGCTGGCTCATGGTCATCTTCTTGTCTATCAGGACCCCCAGGTCTCTTTCACCTACACTGCTCTCCAGCAGGTCAGCCCCCAACCTATACTGGGACATCGTGTTGTTCTTCCCCAAATGCAAAACTCTACACTTCCCCTTGTTGAATTTCATCTTGTTTCTCTCTGCCCAACTCTCCAACCTGTCTAAGTCTCTCTGAATGGCAGCACAGCCTTCTGGTGTGCCAGCCACTCCTCCCAGCTTAGTGTCATCAGCAAACTTGCTGAGGGTACATTCTATACCCTCATCCAAGTCGTTGATGAAGATATTGAACAACACCGGTCCCAGTACTGACCCCTGAGGGACTCCACTAGTCACACACCTCCAACCAGATTCTGCCCCATTGACTACAACTCTCTGACTCCTTCCTTTCAACCAGTTCCTGATCCACCTCACTACCTGATCACCAAACCCATACTTGATCAACTTATCTACAAGGATGCTGTGAGAGACGGTGTCAAATGCTTTACTGAAATCAAGATAAAATCAAGATGTTGCTATAAGCTGCAGAAGTATAGTAGGGGAGCACTGTTCCACCTTCATACTGGTTTTATACAAGGCATCAACCACTGGCCACCATGACAGCATGATAGACTCTCTAAATCTTTGGTCTGATCCAGAACAATTGTCTGTTCTAATGTCATTCCCTAAACTCTGATAGAAATGCCTAGAATATGAACTTCTTCATTGCATTGTACCCACTGCTGTCTACACTAACAACAAAACCTAAAAAAGGGAAAGAGTTATAAAACTCTAAAAGTATAGGGAACAGGGAGCTATTCAAATTGCAGAAATCAGGTTGGACTGTTTATACTTTTCCTGATCTGACTTACCCATGGCAAATTACTACCAAAAATGTGCCCGTAGAAAGTTAATCAGGACTTACCTCCCTCCAATAAATGAAAAAAAAAAAACAAAAAGGAAAAAAGCAAAAAAGAAGGGGAGGAAAAAAAGAAAAACATAAAAGGAAAAAAAATTATAAAAAAAAGAAAGCCATTGGGAAATCACTATGTTCATAGAGCATCTCTTGACAGCAGTTCTTGCTGTCCAGCTGGACCTGCTGGTTTTACACACAGATTGCTTATAAATTATTCTGGCAACTGAAGCTTATCTGAGATTTTCCTTTCCCAAGGAAACAAACAAGACTGTTTTGTGCATGAAGCTGCTAAATAAAAGTTAAGGATCCAACCCAGAGTGAATATGCATGTACACTTTGGGTTTTCTCCGATTTAATCCAATTTAGTGCATTCTGTCATTTTATTATGGTGACTGGTTTGGATGTGTGAATCTGGTATTATGCAGATTAGACTCTATTATATCAGATCTTTCAAGTGAGAACCCTCAGGCTGTGGAAAAGCAGTATCATATACAAACAGACTCTCACCATGCACTAAATAACATACTAAAAGTCAACTGAGTAGAAATCTCTGATATTTTAGACACAATTAAGCCTACTTTACAGCAGAATGGGAAAAGAAGTTAGGATATTTTGACAAATTTAATAATTTTATTTTTGCCTGGAATAGTGGGATTGATAGCTCTGAATTAAAAAAAAAAATCCACAAAATTTTATTGTTATCTAAAAATATGCTCTGATGGGGGAAACACAACAGTAAAACCTTTCATTAACACTAGAAAAAAAGATTGTTCTAAAATGTTGGTCTACTATGTCCTCAATTACTGCATCTCCTACATGTCAAAATTAGAAGCCAAAAAATATTTTTCTGGATTAACACATTTCTGCAGGAATAGCATTAATTCCTCCACCCCTAACCAGTATAAGAAGCAGATGTATCAGTCATTTGGATATATTGCTTACTTTGCCACAAAACAAATACAAATATGCTTCATATGGATCCCCTGCCAAAAAAAGATCCTGATAAATTTCAGAGCCTCTAGATAATATCTCATGCAATAATAACTCCACTAAACACAGGTGGTGTGCTCCTGTGACAAAAGCTTTAGAATATTCATTTCTCCACCTACATGTACAACATGTTCATTTACTATAGTCACAAAAATGCTAATGCATGGAAAAACAACCACTGCCTGAGACAACTGAATAAACCTGTTACTCAAAGCATTGATCGCAGCTTACTGAAATTAGCTCTGCTTCATTCCTTTCATTCCATACCTTGCAAACAAGTCACATTACATTGCTGCTCTTTTTAGCATAGCATCTGATAAGGCCATTTGAATATGTCTTCCTAGATCTTTCCTGGCTGTCTCTCCAGTGCCCAGATGACTCAAGAACTGAGAGGTGAAGAGCAAAACCTTTGTTCCAATAACTGCTTATGTGAATCTCTGCATTTAGAAAGGAGAATAACAAAAAAATATCACACTTTCAAATTATTACACTTGATTACTAAAAAAGTAAATTTGATTACTAATGAAGAGAGAATAGGAATGACAGGATAACGCAGAGCACAGGGACCTGGAAAGAAAAGACATGAGGACAGGAATCCAAAGCTTTAGGCAGGGGCTGTTGCTTAGGGCAGAGGTGCTCCAGCAGCAAACAATCCAGTACAGGGACAGACCATGCTTTTGCTTTAGCAGCAGCTTCAAATGCTCAGTTTTGCTGCTTTGTAAGTCTTGAGTAAGTCTTCTCAGTAAGTCTTGAGCCAGTTGTGGCAAACAGAGAGCAATCAAGAGAATGTTAATCACAAGATTCTTGTGACACTCTGGCTAGGCCAGAATGGCCCTTACCACCTCCCCCCAAAACTTTTTTCCCCCCTCCAGGTGACAGTGTGCTGATGGTCCTACCCCATAAAGAACATAAAGGATCTGTAGGAAGATGGACAGAAAGATTAAACAGACTAATTGTGTCTCTTACACTTCTGCTTATTGAAAAATATCTTCCGAAGGAGCTGTACAACCAGGCTCTCCCCTACCCATAGCGTGGAGAGGAACAAGTGAAACTGGCCTGAACCTTGCTGGCAAATCTCCATGGAAGGGCTTCATAGTCAGGCCTGTAAAACTTATCTCAGCTTTCTCTGTTCCTGATGTCTCATCCACTGTGTCAAAACTTTTTTTTACAGCATCACAAAGAAGGACAGATGTCTTTGTACACAAGGTCAGCCACACACACATGCCACTCCACCTCTGGGAGACTGTTCTCCTGACTTCATGTATCCCCGTATGATCTAACCCTGCAACTTGTGCTGGGCATGGCATCTGAAAATATCCCCTGGTTGAGTGCATCCCAATGTAGATTTCTAGCAGATCTCCAGCAGTAGCATCCCACTCCTATCAGATAACACCAAACATGGTGTGGCAGAGACAGACAGCATGTAAAACTGCTCAGTGGTCTGTGGCTCAGGACTAGCTCAAGCAGAGGTTTTACTTAGGAGCTGCATCAGCTGCCACCTTGGTGTAAGTGGGCTGGGTAACCAACACCTCCAGCTGCAGAGAAAAACAAACTGAAACACAACTGATGAAATGCATATTGCTTTATCACCCAGGTCACTATGCAAGTTAGTTCTGTCCTAGTACACAACAAAAAAGCCATATGCCTGAGGAGCCACTGTTATCTGCAGCATCAGAAGAACCATTCTGAATTCCTGTAGCCCTTGGCAACCTTGAAACATAAAGCAAAGCTTTTGTGGCCATATGGCAGTTTTGATACAGCATATCTCAAGTCAGGACATTTTCAGCTCTAGGCTATGGCCTGGATTTCCAAAAGCAGCAGTTGCACATACAGAATGAACGAAGGTTTGTGATCTTTCAGTGAGGATCACTGTAATCTTTTGTGTGTGTGTTTTCCTTCCTCAGGCAATTTGCTGCTCCCTTGAACTCTCTCTATTTCAGGTAGAGCATCCCAATCACGGCTCTTACTGCCTTTATTGCCACTTTTCTGTCAGGCAGAGAACTGCTATCAAGCTCATTTTACCAGTGCAAAAGTATCACTTTTCCCCCAGGTGGCTCTAGAAAACAATATTTACTTTAAATTATCCTGCAGCACAACATAGATGAACTTGTGTTTCTCTGGTTCCAAAAATGATGCTGGGACAACGGATACAGAAATGTAAGACAGAACAGGATGCAAGTGCATGGTGTAAAAGACGGATTGAACTTCAGTTCTATCTTCTTCAACAAACAAAATCAAATAAAATACCGATGTGAGATTTTTAAGCGTGGAGTTAACTTCTGCCTGGGTACTTCCCGGGAACAGGGAGAGGGATGAGGCCGGGGGTGCGGTTGCAGGCAGGGGACACGCGGTGGCAGTGTGGCCTCTCCCTCCTGACAGGGCTTCCACCCAAGGGGAAGGGAGTGAGTTAAAGGATCAAATACCCCAATTCTAATATAAATATTATTAGTGGGGAGTTCAGATGGAGAAAGATTACAAGGCTTAGACCAAGCACATCTGTTCAGAATAAGAGAAAGTCTTATAAAGACACATCTGATTTTCTGATCTGCTTGACTCCACCAAACGCTGAACAGAAAGCTCATGGTTCTTACTTGATTCCTCATCCTTTAGTCACTATGTGTATCATAATTAAACCTCTTTTTCAAAAATCTAGTGCATAATCATCCATCACAAGTTGCCAGCCATTCGGGGATAATCCCAGCTATGTTGCTTTGAATCTACACATGGCACTGATAAAGTATTTCCATATCAAAAGACTCAGGGGTGGGTTGGTTTTTTTACAGTTCAGTCAAGAGGAGTTAATCCAACATGTCACCTTCAAGGAATTGCTATTGATGGGGCAATCAGTTACATCATATTTTCTTCAGGTAAGAAAAAGCCTTGATTAATTTCTATTTCAGATCTTGGCTAAGCATTGTCTGAATTGCTGTGCAGGCAAATTTTTTTCTTTATTTCCCCTCCCCCAACCCCTCAAACCTTCCAGCAAGCATTCCTAGTTACAAGGAGAGAAATCTATTTCAGCAATCTCATTAAAGGTTTTAAAGCCCAGAGGAAACTGGCATTTCTTTTACCACAGGTCTCATAAGCACAAATAAATGTATATACTTGCGAAATAAAGTTAAGAAAAAAATTAACGTTTCTTCCAATGGAGGCAATGCCAAAATGCCAAGAGTCTGTGAACTTATATATGGTGACTGAGGCGTCTGAGGGCACACATTGCAAGAGTGTTTTCTAAATCCTGAATCAACTTGGGGTGTATTTTTTTGTGTGAAACCAAATTGTTTTAAACTATAAAAACTATCCAGACTTCGTGTTTGTGCCAAAGTTCAGAAGACAGAGAGAAGGGCAGGAAAAAGAAGGAGGGGAGGAAATGTTTCACATTTTTTAAACTATTTTCTAATCTGCTCAGCAGTCCTCACTCATACGTGCAGACAGTGTAGTATCTATTGTTTACTGGAAATGCCTTTGTGACTGTCTGTATGGCAGCAAAAGGGTCTAACATAGTTTTTGACATAGCTAGCATTCCTGCCTAGCTGTGATGTGTCTTCCCCATTGTTTTTCCTGCCTTATCCTGCCCAGGCTTTCATTTTTTGATCTTTCCACTTTGTTAGATTTTTTCCTCTGCCCATCGTAGTTTTGCCACATGCCTCCAGCTTCCCCCTCCCGATAAATTCCTTCTCCTTTCCCAGCTGGTACCCCACAGCTTATCTCCAACCTTTCTGCTCTCATACATAGCCTTTCCCCATTTGTAAGGGAGGAGTCTGTCACTCCAGTTTCTTTTAACCAGTGAAACTATTCTCATGTATCTTACACAGCTGTTAACATGACCTCTCCTGCGATATGCCACGTTAGAACAAAAGGGGATAAGATTAGCCAGACCAAGTGATGAGAAAGGCCAGAGCTCCCTCCCCCTTTTAAAGAAAAAAAAAAAAAAAAAAAAAGAGTGAATCAGGGCCACAAGGATTCTCAGCATGGAGACAGTTCCTCTTCTCTACCTTGAATTTTCTGAGAATAAAGAAGGTAAAGAAGGTGCCCCAGTTTCTTACTTTATGGTGTACCCTAAGACAATGATTGCCACAGTTTCTCCCCAGCCACTCTGCACCCTCACTAATGTCTGAAGTTCTGGTAAAAAACAAGCTACACCAGTTCATTTTGAGTCCCAGCGCATCTCTGAGATAGCAACACCTGAATTTAAAGACCAGGTTAGATTTTATTTGCTTTAAAAAACATTTACTCTGTTGGGGATTTTTTTCATTTTATTTTTTTTTAATCGTGAAACCCTGGAATACCTACTTTTTTTTTTCTAAGCCTGCTCTTTCCTTTCCCCAACACACTGTAAAATTCCCTTCTTCCTTCTCCTTTCAACCCACCATAAGCTGTGACTGCTTCAACAGTCACTCCAAGCTGTGTCCTGAGATAAGTGTGAAAACTTCAGCCTTCCTCTGAATCACATTTACTGAGTCAGAGTTCATTGTGTATAAAGTCACTGAGGGCTGTGCAGGCAGGCACAGACCTTTGTAGGGGCAGAACCGGACAGGGTTTTTTTTTCAGCTTTTAATTGCACAATTCTCTCACCACCTCTTTACAAGGAAATGGAGAGCAGGCGGCTTCTATTCATCTTTCTGCAAAACCTCAAGGCATCCTGAAAACCCTAGAGAGCAGGAAAACCTCCCAAACCAGCAGCCCTACAGCCCCCTAACACAAGCCCACATGAAAGTTTAGTCTTCACAGCAGGGACCATTGCATTTAAAGCAGTTTCGCATCTTACATTTTAGGTTGAAAGTTACATATATGTGCACAAAATGCAGGTATGTCTAAAAGACGTAAGTATCTAAAATACATAATAGAATCATAGAAATGTTTCAGTTTGAAAAGACCCTTAGGATCATCTAGTCCAACCTCTAACCTAACACTGTCAACTCCACCACTAAATCATGTCCCTAAGCAGCACATCTGCACATCTTTTAAATACCTCCATGGATGGTCACTCCACCACTGCCCTGGGCAGACTGTTCCAGTGCCTGACACAACCATTTCAGTGAATAAGTTTTTCTTCATATTCAATCTAAACCTCCCCTGAATACAAAGAGACCCTTTTCTCTTTTTCTGTTGCTTGTAACATGGGACATCAACACCCACCTCGCTACAACCTCCTTTCAGGTAGTTGTAGAGAGGGATAAGGTCCTCTCAGCTTCCTTTTCTCCAGACTTAACAACCCCAGTTCCCTCAGCGTCTCCTCGTAGGACTTGAGCTCCAAACCCTTCACCAGCTCCGTTGCTCTTCTCTGATCTCACTCCAGCACCTCAATGTCCTCCTTTTGCTGAGGGTCCCAACACATTACTCCAGGTAGCAGCCTCACCAGTCCCGAGCCGAGGGGACACGTAACGTAATGCAAAGGATCTGTAACACAAAACATACAAGGAGACCGCGTATTTGTACGTCTAAAAGTGTTGATTCCTGGGGAGGTGGGAAAGGGGGAGACAAGGAGAGGGGGTGTACGTGTGCCACGGGCACCCCCTCTCCCGGCAGCTGCGGGACGAGGCGGCACAGCTTCCCCCGGCAGCCCCGCACCGGCTGAGCAGCCCCTGCTGCACCGGGACACAGCCCAGCGGACTGCGGCCCGAACCGGGCCCGGCAGTACCACTCCCTTCCGGGCCGCCAGGAGAGGGCCTGGGTGGGGAGGGTAGCAACATGCGCCGGATTCTTGGAAGGGGAAGGGAGGGTGAGAGAGAGGAGGGGACAGGCAAGGGGAGCGGAGGGGGAGGCCCTTCCCTGCCCTGCCCTCTCCTACCCCGGGCGGCCGCGGCGAGCGGAACGGGGCGGAGGAGCTGGGCCGTGCCTGGCACCTGGGCGGCGGGGCGGGGCAGAGCTCAAGGCGGTGCCGGGTTGGGGCTGTCCCATCCCGCAGAGGCTCAGCCCCAGCGCTGAGGAGCCGGCGGCGGCGGAGGAGCAACAGGTTAGCGGCACGGAGCGGAACGGAGCCCGGCTGTGCCCATGGCCGGCCGCGTCCCCGGCGCCGAGCAGAGCTACATCCGCACCGTGCTGGGACAGCAGATCCTGGGGGAGCTGGACAGCTCCAGCCTGGCGCTGCCCTCCGAGGCCAGGCTTAAACTCACGGGAGTCCGAGCCGGGGAGGAGAAGGCGCTGCGCATCCATAGGCAGGTCCAGCAGACGCTGGCCAGGAAGAGCCGGGGCTCGCTGCACAACGGTGAGTGCCCGGCCCGAACCCCAGCCCCGGCCCCGCGCCTCTCGGGGCTGCCTGCTGGGCTCGGTATCGGTTTGGGCTCCGGGAAGGCTGCCCCCCGGGTGAGCCCCGATCTTGGCCCTGGGCGGTCGCAGCCCCTCTGCTCGGCTTTGCCGGCCCTGCGAGGTGCGGGATGCTCGGGTCACCCGCGGTACCGCTCATAGACCTTTACCGGGTTTGTCATGAAATCGTGGGTCTGTCGCTTCTTCACGTTCTTTTTCCCATCCAAGGAAGTGAGAAGTTTGTCCCTCCCGACGGGGTAACACGGGGGAGCTTCGCCGCTGCCGGGGGGGGAGAACCGAGCCGAAATGCTTCTAAGTTTAGGTTGAATATTAGAAAGAATTTCTTCACGGAGAGGGTGGTCAGGCATTGGAATGGACTTTCCAGTGAAGTGGTGGATTCTCCGTCCCTGGAGATATTTAAAAAGAGACTGGATGTGGCACTCAGTGCCATGGGCTGGGAACTGCAGCAGTGGGTCAAGGGTTGGACTTGATGATCTCTGAGGTCCCTTCCAACCCAGACAATTCTATGATTCTATGATTCTCTGAACCCAGCAACCACTTACTCTGCTTGGTGCAGTACCTCAGCTTTACGCAGTGGCCCCTGGAAGAAGTGTAGGGAATGTTTTTGCTTGTTTCACCTGGAAATAATAATATAGGGTGGGGAAAAATAAACGAAAAACCAAAGGAGATTTAAAAAAGTAACTCTTGGAACATGTTATAATAATGCTGCCAGACGTTATCTGCCTCACGTGTGTGATATGAATTGAAGTCATTCTATCCTTGCTTCCAAGAATTTATAACCAGAAGGCTGATGTGTTGGTAAGGTCTGTGCAGTCCTGCCCCTTGCCCCAGCCAGGGTCTGACTGCAGTGTCAGGCACCCACTGTGTAACTTTGTCAGGTCCTGAGGGTTCAAAGCAAGCTGCATCAGGCATTCAGTCTTAACTGTTTCTGGGGAAGAGATGTGTGATAAACTAGAAAAAAAAACAAACAACAAAACCACAAAACCCCTCAGCATGAAAGCCTTAATCTTGTTTTTAAATAGGAAGATATGACTAACATACAGGTTATATACCCTGGTGCTCAGCTGTCATTAAAGAAGCTGTCACCTTTCATTTGCAAAAAGCTGAGAGCTTTGAATTTTCCACTATGCTTCACTCCTCTATTCTGTCAGTCAGAGGAATATTTCCTTGTACTTTATCTATCTTCTGTCTATAAAACACCACATGACAAAAATGCATATGATGCAGCCATGGCCATACTCTTCTCAGAAAGATGAGATACACAAATTGAATAAACAGATATACACAGCTGAACAATGCAGCTACACACGCAGGTCCTTAGCTTGGCTGCTCTCTTGTAATGTTTCTGAACACTAATTTTCTTTTTCTTTCTACAGTGAGAAAAGCTTTTAAAACGAAAGTTAATAAATGAGATGGTGTCATGATACTGAGATCATGTCTCTAAGTCATGCATAAAACACTCAGAAGACAAAGTTCCAATCCTTCTAACTTAATTTCTCTGGAATACATTAACAGATCTGATGGATTTGGGGATAGTTGCCTTGGTTTGCTTTGTTTTCCTACATGTTAAGTATCTGAGTTTTTTGCAGTGCTGCAACAACAAAACTCTTAAACTTCAGGATTGACTTTTCTTCTTTCGTTTTTCAAATGTATTTTGGGGTCCAACTTACTGTGCATTTTTTTGATCACACTGCAAAACTCATAAAAAAATAAATGGAGCAGGGATGTGTGCCATGTATTTGTACACGTGCAGAAGTATATGTAATATATGCATGTGTACTATATACATATGACTGCAAATATCTGATGTGAATCAAATGCCTATCATGTATTTAACAGGCTGACTTTTTTGAAAAGTATACCTACATGTACATGCTTGAACTCGATGAAATTTAAGATCTTTTGCAACCCAAAGCATTTTATGATTATATATATATAGATATAGATATCCACATGTTCTTTATTCAAAGTCTTCCTCAAAATACGGCTGTGCCTTGAAACATTTGAGTTTCATATATGTGAGCTACTTTTAAAAAATTTGGACTACTTTACATGTGAAACTCACTGACTTTCTCAGAACTATAACAATTTTCTATAACAAATTTCTAAACAATAACAACTCTAGAAAATTGGTCCCATATTGTTTGCAGCTGTAGGAAAGACAACACAGATTTAGAAGGAAGCAGGAGCAAGACCCTGTTGAGATAGCTGTCCTATCTTTAGGCCTATTTCAGACTCTGTTCAGCAAGGTACTTAGCACATACCTAACCAGAGTATTCACATACGTGCCTAAAATTATCCAAGCACATAATCACTGGGTATGAAAAATCAGTGGGACTAAAGGTTTTGCCCGGTGTCATCTATGCACACCCATTTTCCCCTGCCTGTACTGGAAGCTTTGGGGCTGCTGGAACTGCTTTGTCAGGTAGCATAATTTCACATAGAAATTTCAAATTAAGAGTATTTGTTTAGACTTCAGCATTACCTTTAATTGGAAAACCATCCTTTTTCCTCCTCCCCCCCTACTATTTGCTGGGTTTTGCGCTCCCCTTCCCCTTTTTGAGAGTATCTTTCTTCTTGTTCATAATAGAAATGCAGGACACCCTCAGATTTGTGGATTCCACTGGCTTCCAGATCACTAAAGTACTGCTCAAGCTCCTTTCAAGACATTGCCAATTGTTTTTAGTAGTTTTCAAAGCACTGGCTTGCATCAGTTGCTGAACCTTTATAAATTAAAGATTATGGTGCCTTGAAAAAAATTTAAGAACTAAAGCAGCTGTATTAAATTTCTGATTGCAATTTAAAGGTGGAATTAAAATGGTGGTTCAACCTTATCAAATAAATTTAAAAAAATCATATATCTTAATGACTGGCTTTTCAGCTCACATATGAATAAACAGTATTGATTATTTTTTGTACATTTTGGGAGTATTAAGCTTTATTCTGTTTATCACTTCCTTCTCATCTTATCCCATTTGGATTTTGATTGGCTTTTAAAATTTATTTGCAGTATTTCTGTTTCTTCATTATAATTCCTGGACTAAAGTCTGCTTTTCTGTGCATCCTGTAGATCTTTGTCAGATTAATGGAAAAAAAATGAGGGCAGAATGGAGTAATGTATCATACAAAATCAAACAACCTGATGAACTGCTATTTGTGTAGAGATTCTTTCTCTAACTATAAACACAGAGTGTTTTTAATAAACAGAATTAAAACTTATGTGACTCCCAAATCAAAATTACAAGATTCAGGGCCTTATTTTTTATTATAATTATATGAGGGCCTTATTTATTCTTCATGTTTCTTTATTTCTAAAATTTTTAGTAATATTTTTTGTTAAATTTGCTTTTAGGAATTTGGGGAAGCTTTCCATCTTTAACCTTCAATTTTGCAGAATTCTGACAATTTCACCCCCTTTATACTGATTTTCTGTTTACATCTTTATGGGAAAAGGAAGTGGAAAAAATTCTTTGTTGATGACTTTTGCTTTTTCCTGGACTCATTAAATTCCTCACCTCTGCTTCTTTAGCCAGAAGAAATAATTTTCTTAAATCTGAGCACCTGAGTAAATGCACTGGCCAGCACAAAGTAAAAAAAAATGTTAGGAAAACTGCTTGGGCACCAGGCATGTGAAGCAGCATGACAAAAAATAAGGCTTTTTGATCTCTAGAGGAAGTGATTCAGTGAAGTTCTTGATATGCTATTCTTAAATGTCACCATCCCAATCCGTTGTGAGTGGAGGAGTACACAAAAGAATTAAATGATAATAGTCCAGGAACACTCAGGAATCTCTGTTAAGGATAAATCACCCACCTGGCCTGAGCAAGGCAAATATTACAGTCCTTAATAGACTTCTGTGTACAGGGTGCAGCTGCATTGGTGCATGCAGTGGGTATTCAAAATTAATTTGGCTTTCAAGGTAACTTTTCAAATACAAAAGTGCTGCAAAAGACACAACTGAGAGCTAACACTGTGTGTGATTTAAGGGGAATTTGATACACTGAACTCCTCAGTGGAGGAGTATTGTCTTTTTCATATATCATGTATCTTAGAGATGCCTCTTTTCATTGTTGTTTTTGAAAGCCAAGCAAGCAGGAGGTTGATCTGTCTGCAGCTACAGGCAAGCAATTACAGGGGAGGAATTTTCAAAGCTTTTGGAGTTGTTGGACCTGTCACACCCAGGGGAACAAAGGAGGATTGAGAAGAGCTTCTATGAGGACAGATGGGAATTTTTCCTCAGTTCTGTGTACAGTCTTCCTTCTGATAGTGTAACTATTTTGTCAGATCTCAAAATTTTCTTGTAACTGTTGTGATATGAGGTGATTTCTGAACAGCTTTTGTTTTAAGAGTGGAGAAGAGTAAAGGACTTTAGTTTTCCTTCTGCACAGACCACATCCAGAGCATTCCTGAGTTGCTTTAGTTAATACTGACAGGGGAAGGAGGAGTCTGTGAAAAACAGTTCTATTCAATTGCCCACTCATGGCTGTCTGCTGCTGTCTGAAATGCCTGAGTTTTCCAAAATATCCTCATGGGTTGCTAGACATTATGCAGAACCTGTAGCAAATCCATCCTTTTCTTGACTATCTGCTGGAAACCAAGTTTGGTGTTCTGTGGACTCTCAAACCGCATTTGTGTCATATGGATGACTGAATGTTATGCATGTTTTCTGAAGAGAGACTTTCTGTGAGACTTGAAACACTTTCTCACAGTTAGAAAATATCCTAAGAGTAAATTAACCCATAATACAATTAAAAAAAAAAAAATCACTACTGGTTTTTTTTTGGTGGTGGTGGTGGTGTTTTTTTTCTTTTCCCTTATATTGGTTGACCGAGTGTATAAGGCTTGTCTAATAAGCCTAAATTGTGGTTGCCCCCTCCCTGGAAATGTTCAAGGCCAGATTGAATGGGGCTTTGAGCAACCTGGTCTAGTGGGAGGGGTCCCTGCCCATGCAGAGGGCTTGAAACTAGATAACTTTTATAGGTTTCTTCCAACCCAACCCATTCTGTGATTTTATGATTAGGATTCTTATGATTTCTGAATATATGTAATATGGAGCAAATCTGAGAGGTGGTGAAAAAAAAAACTGTTTTTTGTAGTATGATCCAAATAAGCTGAAGAAAGCCTTTCTGTCAGAGGCAAGTTTTGACCAGATCACCTATTCTGCATATCACAACTAATGGAAAGTTAGACACAGCACTTCATTTACCACTCTTTGTTAACAGACTGTTTTGGGGACAAGTAAACAGCATGCAGCAAAAAAGACATACATTTTATGTCTACTTAATAAATCTACAGGTAAAATGCTTGCAAAATAATTCACTGATGTGGTAAGAGCAAGCAAGAGATACCGTAAATATGAACAAAAATGTCATAAGCTAACATGTTCTGTGCTTATCTCTGGAAGAGAAAAATGTTTACTGACAGATACTTTTGCAGAGAGACTGAAGGTTAAAGAGGACTATTTGAAGATAACTTACAATTTTTGCTTGACTGTATTCTGCTTTTTCAAAGAGGAAACTTTCAGATACTTAGTGTATCTTCAACTAGTTCATGTACAGCCTTGCTAATTTTAATTTAGCCTCTTTTTTTTATTTATTTGTTTTGTGAAGACAGGGAGGTTAGAGTTATGTAAAACATGTGCAAATTACTGGCTCAAAGGAGTTTTATGTCCTAACTAGGTAAATAAAGGTAATTTTTCTGCAAGTAAACTGGAAAAAATCCTCTAACTATAAAACCCGAAAATGTATATATATTTAAGGATCTCTTATATGCAAGTACTTTGCTATGTAGCAATGAATAAAGTGAATCTTTAAAAAACAGGCACAAGCAGTAGTCTAAGATGGGCTCTTATTGGGCACCTGAAATAGTATATTGATATGGCAATTATATCACACAAATCAGAGTTATATATGAATTTGTAGATTTTGGATTTTGGTATACATTGGCCAGAAATTTCACCGTATAAAACAGTAGTTTCCTGTTACTGTTTTCTCATGTACTTGGGTAGCCCCTGGACTATGATAACCTTGTAATGTCATGAAGGAATTACTGCAATCCAAGTCATGAGTTTTACCAATCTGCATCATTCCACTCAATCTTATGGTGAATGTGTTCTAATAAGTCAGCTTATACATGCTTAAGTTTTTCTCACAGGGCCAAAATGATAGAATTTGGCTGTATAGTTAAATAGGCAAAACAACTGCAAAGTATAATTGAATCAGGCCTCTAATTATTGCAGTCTACTATTGTATTGTATTATAAAATTAATTTTATAATATTGTAATATTATTACATTATTATGTTCACATTTGGACTTACCTAGGTAGCTACATGCAAGTGAGAATCATTCCCAAATTATTCTTATGTGACTCTCATGTTTATTTCCATCCCTGTCAAGCAATTTCCTAACTATGGACACTAAGGGTCAAAGAATCAGGCATACTGGAGTTCCTAGGAATACTACTCAGGGATTCCTAAATAAAACTTGGAGGTGAACTGCACAAATTGAAAATCTCAGCTCTTTAGCACACATACACTAGGTACTTCAGAAATCTCAGCAGCCACTTGGCTGCATGCTTTTGGCACCTGGGCATAGGACTCCTACTATTTTTAGAAGTAGCATCTTTATCAGTTTGACCAAGTTAATGATTTAGCTCTTTAGATTTCTGTAGTATCTGCTATTTTGAAAATTCAGAGCCAATTAACTTTTTTTTATGTCCGCTGTTATCTGTTCAACCTAAGTTTCTGCAGCACACTTTGCCTTATTTATGATTGAAGTGATGTATATCTTCCTTTCAGCTTCTGTTTCACTTCTTTAAACCTGGATGTGTTATTTATATTCCTATACACAGATTCTCAAAGTAATACAGGAGTCTCATGAACAATTATTTCAGCACTATCTGTTGCTTTAAAGAAATTATTAATAGAATTGTTTTTTCTTTGAAAATGTATCAGCTAATAAGAAACAGCCTGTGGTTTCTGGTGGTTTTGATTTTAATTGAAAGAAGAATGTGGTTTCACTGAAAGAAATAATCACAGTACACTGTTCTAGTTTAAAAGCTGGGTCACAGGAAAAAAAGAATTGGAGCAGATACAGTGTGGACTTCTACATTATTTGTAGGATTAGTGCACCTTTCAGGTGTACATTTGAGGTGTCACTGAATGACCCTATTTTATGACATTGTTTGCAACATACCTTCATAAGCCATAGAATTTGTTTCTGCACTCTGTGTTCTTTGGTTGAAACACTGAGAAGATTAGTGAAGCATTATTTGTTCCAATATATTGTCATTAAACTAGCAACTAAAATTGAAGAAACATCATCAGTTGAGGTAGACAAATATGAAATAAGCACTCTGTACGCAGTGTTTGCAGTTTATTTGTAGTGGTACATTATGAAAATTACATCTCTAAAGAGCACAGTAACAGAGGTATGCACAGCAACCCCTCTTTCTCATCTACAGTTTACAATTGCAGTATTTTAATTTCTTGTATACTATAGATGTTATGTCAGCCACTAAAGTAAACTGTGCATATATATTCAAAGTGGTTACAGTGGAAAGTAAGAGTTCTTTATAGCTTTCTGTGATATAATTTCTCAGTGCTGTCATTATCTAGGATATTTAAAATACCAGCTTGCTGTGTTAAACCTTTTTTTTTATTAAATAGCTACATGAACAACAGACTTCTGAAACTTTAAAATACGTCTCAAGTAAAATAAATAGGAAACTGAAAAAAATGGATTGTATCCTCATAAAGCTTTGCTTAGCCATGTTTGGAATATGATTCACCAAATGCAAACATCTTTCCATCATTTCTCTGTTTGATGTTCAGAGCCAGGTTGCATGGAGCTTTGAGCAAGCTGGTCTAGTTGAACATGTCCCTGCCTGTGGCAGAGGGGTTGAAAGTAGGTAATCTTTAAAGTCCCTTCCAACTCAAACCATTCAATAATTCTGTGATTTTCAGCTTATATACCTTAACAGCAGTGCAGACCAGAACATTTAGCTAGTACTGTTAATCATCCTTTATAGTAATATCATGTTTTGTTACAATCTTGCTAATATTAATCTTTGGTTACAGGCAGTTTGCAACGTGCATCCAGTGTTCCAGAGCGTGTCTATAACATGGGGGTTACTGAAAATGATTTTGCACCAAGATCTCCCTATGGTTTCTCTTATTATCAGTCAAATCAGGTGAGGAAAAGAAGACAACAAATAGAACTAAATGGAATATTGCATGCATATTTTATTCATTTTGTTATCACAAATAATAGCACGTCAATGGTGTTTTATTGTTTGCTTGTTTGGTTGGTAAAGCCTGATTTCTAGAAAATTAGGTTTTTACAGCTGATACCTGTTAACATTTTCCCTCCTTCCAGTGAGATCTGAGCCTAGTAGCTAAATTCAAATGAGTCGTACAGACGAGCTTTTTGCAATCCAGTCTGTTTGGTAAGAATTGGCATTAGGGTAGAAAATTAAAAACTGTATTAGCACCTTACTGAGGCAGAGGCCATAACAAGTCAGATCTGTATCCACCCCAGCAGGTAGCAGGTCAGTCAGCACATCCATAGCTCAAAGAGGAGGGGGGGAGGGGGTCATGCTGCCCCTCACCCAGTTGGATGTTGCTAGAGAAAATCCAGATGTCCTGCAGGGTAACAAATGAAATAGGTAGGAGCTGGGAATGTGGTGAAAGAGGTTAGAGAATTAAGCATCTGAAACCACAGGAAAGCAGATTGCATTAGTTTCACCAAGACATGTTGACTGTACCTTATAATTTAAAATAATTCTGTTGTGACTTGTTTTAGCTTTACAAGAATTTCAGCAGAACAGTCCTTGCAATACAGTGTTTTTTCTAAATCTGTCTAATCATAAATTCACTTGTGATTTTGACCAACTTTCCCTGGGTTCATGGCCTCAATGCTAAGATAAATAATTGGTTTTCTGCAGTGTTTGTCATAGCTTGTAACCTATTTAAGGGAGTAACTTGAAAGAAATCAACACATAGCTCAATAGCAATGCTGTTGTATGATCAGTTTTAGTAGACTGACACCAATTCAACTTGGGAGCAGAAATATTTATTTAATAAATAGCTATAACATAGGGGCCAGTACTTTCTTAATTTTAGATTACACAAGTATGGCTTGTTCTCATTAAAGGAAATAGCTGAGCTTCTGGCCTGTTAATGAAGCAGCTCCTGCTCTGTATGGGTAGATTTAGAACCATTGTACCTAAATGTATTGCCTTTTCTGTACTCCTACCCTCTGTTCTCATCTGTCACCCAGTCCATAATATTTGATGTGAATGTCTTCTTTCTAGAGCACAGAAAACATCAAGATGAAAACTGTCGATGACATAGCAACCAAAAGAAACTATATAGTTTTCTAGGCACTTGTGAGGGAGAACAAAAAACAAAAAAAAACAAAAACAAAAAAAAAAGTGAGAGTGAGAGTCTTTTGTCCTGTGTAAAAGCCAGAAAAAAACACAAGGTCTACCATTGAAAAAAAACATTAATTCCATTGTCCTCCAACAAAAAGATAAAGATATCCTTGTATAGCAACTGTATAACAAACAGATATATCCAGTGATCCTTGCCTCAGCCCCCTGGATTCAGAGACCTTCACTCCTTCTGTGAGTCGATTATCACCCTCAGTAACTCCTCAACAGGGAAATTAAGGGATTTTAGTCTGGCCACTATCCGCTAAGCACTGTCTCTTTAGTTAATAACTTGTGTAAGTATCTCAATTTACCCTAAAAAAATGCCATTAATAGTACAAAACTTTAATATGATATGAAAATAGAGTATATGGGCCTTTCATTTATGGCTAGATGCCACTGTGCATACTGATTTTAAAAAAGAAATTGTCCATGACTCCTGTTTCAAGGACAGATATTTTCCCAATTTGGTTTAGTTATGGAAGGTCTTGAATAGAGTATAATGTCCAATTTAGAGCATAAGTAAAAGGTAGGAAGATTGGAGAGACCCCAAAAGGCACCTAAACAATAAGAATCATGAAGACACATCCAAAAAAAAAGGTTGAAGGGAGTGGATTTGTTGAGTTTGGAAAAGAGGAAATTATAAAACAAGATGTGATCCATTGCTGTCCATGTCCACCAGGAACAAGAAAAGAAAAAACTTCTGAAATTGCAACTGTAGAATTAGGGAAACTATTGAGATGATAAAATGGTCATTTTGCTTTCCTTAGAAAGTCATGTAATCTCTTTTTATTTTTAAGAGGTTAGACAAAGAGGGAAGGGACTGTTTATTTTCACTAGATACTACCACAAAGCAATGAGGAGGGCTAAATAGCCTTACATTAATGAGGTTAAAAGCAATATGCAGACACTTTAGTATATTAGTTTAATATCTGACTGATTAATCTTCTGTCTATTGGACAGCTTTAAATTTTAACTTAATAGCAGATGTGGGTGTTAATCCCCAAGGAGTTTCAAACTGAAACTAAAATGTCCATTACTAAACAGCCTGTTCACTCCCAGGCATAACTGACTTGCACATCTGTTTTGAGCTAATGAAAGAAGACTAGATGCTTGGATTTTGTCTCCTCATGTTTGGACTGTATTTCTTCCTGCCTTCATTAAGCAGATATGGAGAAGTGTTGCAGAGTCCCATTCACTACACAATTTTGGTTATGTTCACATTTTGTTTTCTGATGCTGATAGAATTTCGATCTTTACCTTTTTTGTTTGGCATCTTTGCTATTTTTCCTAAGTGCTGTCATCTTTGTCTCCTGTTCTTTTTTGCACCCTTGAACAGCTGGCCTCACCATCCTCTTATACAAATGGCTGGGGGTCGAGGATTAGTTACAAGACAATGGAAGAGAGAGCTCAAAGGCAGCCTCTGAAGAGACTAGAGGTTTCACCCCAACGAGATCCTGAAAGATTGGCTTATGTGCCCAGTGATTTTCACTATGATGGAGGCATTTCAACTGGATTCTCCATAAGACGTGGAGATAGCAGGAGATCCATTGGGACTGTCCCACCAAGATACGCTCGCTCTGAGATTGTTGGTTACACTCTTCGTGATTCAGTGAACAGGGGACGCTCTTTTAAAAGACAATCCCACATGGGGGCTATGAATGATCCTCTCTTTGATGGTGCCTACCCCAGCCCTGCTGTACCTCTGTACCATCAAGCAGGCAACAGTCGCAGTATGACCAACCTTTTGGAGAAGGAGAACTACCTGACCTCGGGTAGTGCAATGGGACAAGTGAGATCACCGGTTTCTTCCCGTGTGGGGTCTCAGAACAGGCAATCTTTAAGGTCCAGCTGGTACCAGACTACTTTCAGAAACACACAGAACAGGAGGGAAGCTTCCCAGCCAGCTTCAGTCGCCAGCATCGCTACAGAAACAGATGGGAAGAGGATGCCATTGACAGCTGCCATGGCAGCAGCAGGGATGAATGGTTACCTGCAGAGTGAACAAGTCACCATGAATGGATCTCATCTAGGGTAAGCACAATGCAGGACCTGCTTTGGTTCAGTGGTGTCACAGCAGAAAGGAACCTGTTTGTTTAAAAAAAAAACCATACACTGACAGCTTATGTTTCATCAGCCAACACAGCATAGGATGTCAGTGCAGAGGATGCAGAAAGCAGATTTGTTTTTAAAAATCTTCCTTTTGCCAAGACTTGATCAATTTTGTAAGGAAACATGAAGCAGTCACTGGGTAGTTTACAACCTAAGTCACAATACACAGTAATATTGGCAAACCTTTTGCTCATAAGACATGCCCTGGAGATTTCAGCCCTGGTTCTCATGAGAATAGGTCAGAACTCTCACACTGAAGCAGCTTTGGGCAGATTGACAATTTCCAGTTAAAAAGCCTGCATGATTTCAAGGAAAATTTTTAATTTTGATATACTTAATGCATAAATTTCTCATAGCTCTATAGCACCATCCATTTCTGGAACAAATATAATCTACTCTGAAGAGTAGGACATGAAAGTTCCTCACTACTGTGAGATTCTAGATGGTCTGGGGACACTATCTTGATTTGAAGCCCCATTAAGTCCATGTCAGAAATTCCCAAAGCTGCCCCCAGACTTCAAGAAAATTGTTTAAATCTTAGAAGCATAAATTCCCTTCCACAGAGTATCTCATTGTCTGAAATTGGTTTATTTTCCAAGGAGAAAATTTATCAGTTCTGCAATTCTCCGCAGGAGTTAATATATTTGTTTGTTTTAGAAGAATTCTGAATGTTTCCAGAGCTCTTAAGGTTCAGTGGACAAAACAAACTACTCAGTAAAGAGGAGAAGGTTACTTGCACTGTTTACTGTGGTTTCTGGTTTTGTTTCATAATCCAAATAGAATCCCAGGGTTTCTTATGTAAATTAATCGTGGTGTTAATCACAGTGTTACTCAGAGGTGTCTCTTTTTCCATTACTATGTAGCTCTAGAGTTCATTTTTCTGAAGGCAATTTTCCTTTTTTAGATTTGTTACTGTATTAGATGAGGCATCATCTGATGCCTACAGATCATGTATTTTCTGTCATCAGCTACATGTTTTGTCTTATATTTACAAACATACAGTCTTCTGCTCACATATCATCTGGATCCAAAGAGATCTGGTTTTGATTATGTGATTCTTAAGTATTCAGTTTTTACAGCTAATATGCCCAGTAGAAACAGCTGAGAGGTCACAGCAGCTAAAGATCTGGGAGTAGGGATGTTGAAAATAAACACCTAGGAGGGCTTTGTTTCTCAGTAAGACAATTTACAAACAAGTAATACATTCCACTGACTTAATTATTTACTTAAATTTTATCACATTCTTGAGTGTTCTTCTGAACCACAACTGGCAATTTTGATACTTAATTTTGTCTAGAAGCAGTTCTGGTTCTTTTGCAGGTGCAGACACTGGAGCCTCATTGTGTGTCTGCACAAACATCAACAGAAATGTTTTTCATACCTGCAGATGTAAACATCTGTTTTCAGTCATTGTGCAAGTGACTTGCTTGAGACCATGCTGAGTTCCAGGTGGAAGATTTGTGACCTAGTGGAAATTGTTTTGACAGCTTCATTTCTTAAATACCAGCTTCATTTGCTTGTACATATCTGGTTTTGATTTTCAAATCCTGGCTGCTACTTCAGTTTCATAGCTAGGTTTTGGTAGAATGAGATGCTCTTTATCCTACCCAAAGTTTAAAAAATATCTGTAAAACATAATTGTGAAGAGGATGGTGAAAAGCAGCATGTAAAATACAATTCTGGAAGAGATTTGCACCACTGGAGTTTTAAATTATGAGGAAGGAGTTATAGCAATTTTATCTGACTGAAGTGGGTATTTGTTGCATATACTTATGTACTTACATGTCTGATATCCACATACATTGCTGTTTTCAGGCAGATAAAAGACATATTTAGTAACTCCCCTTGTAATTCTTGCCACTGGAATGGCTTGACTGTAATGGTTACATTACGTTCTTGGTCATCCACAGCTAGCTACTGCACAGTTTAATGTAGAATTAAGTACTTAAAACAAGAGATGACATTTTGCTTTGGTTTATATATTAGTCAGTTCAGGGATGTTTCTCTTAAGACCATCATTAATACATTATCATTAGTACATCAGTATTACAAAAATTTCTTCTGACAAAGCTTCTTAGTATAAGAACTTAGTAGAGACTTACACATTTCTTGTAGTTTCCCGTTCTTTTTGATTTTAAGTTGCATTATCTGATGTACTGCTCCCTTAATAATGGACTGGGGGGAAGGTAAGCCTGTGTTCTGAGTAATTTGATTTTTTTTTTAAATTGTACTTTTTTGTGTAAATAACAATTTACATCTTTCCAAAGTTAATTAATAGGCTGTAAAATAGTTGTGTAAGGTTAAGGAGAAGTAGTGTACTAAATGTGCATAGTATTTGAGAAGCATTTTCAAACTTTGTGTAGAGGAACTAGCTCATGCTGTGAAATCAAAGTAGAAAAATCAAAGTATAGAAGTATTATCACTGTATCTTCTGGCAAAGTGAAGCATTTTATCAATGCTTCATATCTCATATGCTTCATACACTCATATCAAGGGCCTAGGACAGAGAGGGATTCAAGCTGAGACAACTTGAGACAGCTGCTTACAAAATTTGACCTCTAAATTTGCTGAGAACTGTCACAAAATTATTATGTAACCAAGTTTATCTCAAAAATGTTACATTCTGGCAATTAAGTTAAAGTCAGAACTAGTCAAGTGGTTGTTTTTAACACCCACTGCCTCAATGTACATTTGCTGTCATTACATGTCCTAATCAGCCATGTGGCTATTAAGTTTGTCTATAAATGTTCTGAGGGTAAGATGGAATCATTGCATCAAATTCTCTTTTAACAAGAGTTAGGGTTTTGCAAGTTCATGAATACCATTGAGAGTCAAAGATTATATTGCATCCTTTATTACTGTCAGATAAAACTTTAGAGAATGTTCCTTTTACCCAATAAGGAGCAATCCTAGTATGTCAGTGCACAACAGGAGAAGATGATTTTTGGCTATTGCATGGGAAGAAGTAGGAGTCAAGGATAACTGATGAAAGATGGGCTGCTCTCAGTCTCAGTGCAGGTCTGTACACCCAGAACTTAGTTCTTTACAGTTCTGATGTATAGTTCTGTCTGCACACATGTTTATGTCAGCCTGGTGGTGACTGTTGATGGACCTTTACCACCCTGGGAAATCCTTGGCATCCTGAGGTTCCCACAGAGGTTCCCTGGTGTTCCATGAGGGATCAGCACGTGCAGCAGTCTTGAATTCAGTGAGTGCATGGACAGAGTCCTCTGACATTAGGCACTGAAATGACTCAGAATTTAATACATTAGAGATGTCTGCCACTCTGTACAAGGCAACTGAATTTTGTCAAAGAGCTCCAAAGTTATTGCAGTTACTAACAGGCAGGTAGGCATGCTCACATGCATATACAGATAACATGGTCACAGAACCCTTGTTGATTTCAGGAATCTGACTAAAACCCAAGCTTGAAAAGCCTGTTTTTCTGTTCCAGTTAGAAGAGAGTAAGAAAAAGAAATATGATCTGGCTTTTTTTTCCATTACTCATTGTTTACAATCTTTAAATAAGTTTCCGATATATCTGACTTGCGATTTGGAGAAACTTAGCAGCTAGTTTGTTTTAAATCTTAGCTGTAGTAAACTCTGAAAATCTGGAAGTTACAAGCATTGCCAGGCCAGAGCCCAAGACACAAAGGGATACTAACCAGTTCTTTATGATTTCACTTTCATCAAGCCTCTCCATTGAAATACTCTACACACTCTCCCCTTCATTTCATCTTTGTCTTTCACAAACATGCCTCAGCACCTATAGATGCAAAATATTTGCTCAAAACACTACTCAGAGGAGGGGAGAAGACATGAAATAAGATTATTTTGATAAAAGGAAAATATAAATGCTAGTGGAAACCCCAGAGAACAAGAGTATAATTTCATTTCCAACAGGTACATCAAAATTGTTCTTCACTTTGCTGGTTTTGAAACCATTTTGTCTTTTGTCTTAGCAAAAGAAAGCGGCAGATGTTGATTTATTCCAACAAAAGACATTTTTGTGTTAAAACTGATGAGTTCATTATAAATATTTTGATGAAAAGATTTGGATTTCAGTGAATTTGTAGCCTGAAATTCCAGGCTCTGTCACTCCTGCCAGTCCATTATTGAGGTAGTCTCAGAGATGAAGAACTGAGTGACTCCTGGTATATTCTCCATATCATAACATTTTGTATTTCACTTTTCTGAATATTGTTTATTATTTAGTATTTCTGCTTAGTTAAAATTAAAAAAAAAATAATCAAAATTCCACTTCAGGAAAATTTATTTCCTAGGTACCTATTTTAACATAAAAGGTAATTGTGTCAAAGATTCAAATTTTAGATGCACCTACTCAGATGATTATCAAGTAAACTATTCTGGTAGCTCTGAAGTAGGGAGTTATTGCCAATGGCTGTTTGTTTCACTGTGGTTCACAGACTGCCCTTTCATCCTTGTCTGGCCAGCCTGGGATCTGGTTCTACAAAATTATTTGGGTTGGCTTTGTTTTTTTTAAATAGAATACTCTTGATTTTGTCCACTTTTTTTTTTTTTTTTTTTTTTTTTCCCTTTTTCTCTAGCTAGAGAGTGTTTGAAACAAAAACCAGATAAAAAGGCTGAGGTACGTGACCACCTGTCCCAAAGCTAATACACCTGATTGTGCCATTAATTGGTATTGGTTGTTAAAAAAAAAAAAAAAAAAAAAAAATAAAAATTGGTCTGCTGGCCTCTCTTTCCAGTTATTAATATGATTGTCTAACAATTATTGTTCAAGTAAACATGCTGGAAGTTGAGAGGAAAATAGCCACACAGATTTTTAATCCTACTACAGGCTATGTAGATACTTAATTTAATGAGTGCTGTTTGTATTCTGTCCTACCTGAAAAAAGGCTTTGCCCATCTATTTAAAACTAGAACAACTTCTTTAAGATTGAATAAAACAGGTACTAGGTCCTTAATATATGTAGTCTGGGAACTCAGAAACTGAAGAAAGGCATAAAAACAAATATTAAAAAGCAATCATCACATTACTTGGAAAAACATCAAAGTATCTTAATGATCAGTAAAAGACACTAATTAGGTTATGTCCCTGTTTGAGAAAAGCTGAAGTTACTTGAAAAATATTAAAACCTTGGTATTGCAAAAAATTTCACAGGCTGAATGATGATTTTTCTGCAGTCTTGCTTCACTGTATTTCCTCTGTTCGTACTTTTAAGGAGCCCAGAAGTGGAGATGACTCTGGAGCGTGCAGTGAGCATACTAAAGAGTGAAAATACACAGTCCACACCTAGGATTCTTGCTGCAGTGACTTTCATACAGCACGAGTGCTTCCAGAAAGCAGATGCCAGAAGAAAAGTAAGTAAATATTTTTCTGCAAACTACGATTAGGCAGGGCAAAATTTCTACACCGTATGAAACAGTATACAACATGAAAAAATTCTTGTAGGATACTGATTTTGAATATTTTGTCTAAAATATGCAGATGCTTTTTGGTGCAGATTTTTTTAAATCAGTGGAATGGTACTGGTCTATGCTAGAATAATTTTGGTCTTTAGGACTGTGTGATACGAAATGTGTAAATGTAGAGTAAGAAGGCATATAAGGAATTCAACCAGACCATATGTAATTACAGGTGCTTAGGACCAACTTTTGAAAAATCACATCGATTAGGACCCTACAAGCTCCTGCAAGAAAAGAGACTTACTCCTTTTACCAGTTATTCCTAAAGTATAATGTGAATCTCCCTTTTGCAAGCTAAGCTGATGACTTTTTGTCTTACTTCAGTGGATATGGAGAAAATGTCTGTCTTCTTTCCTTTGTTTTTTCATATATGTTACGGCTATTATGTGTGTACCTATTTAGCCTGCCCTTTTCCAGGCTAAATAATCAGAGTTCTTTTAGCCTTTATGAGTAATTCATAGTCTGAACTTTTTGTCAATATAATTGCTCCTGTCTCTCATTTTCAGCTGGCACATGTACACCGTTGGTAGAGAAATATCCCAGAAATGGAAATTTTGGGGGTACAGTGCAAACTTATCCAAGCTTCAAGGGTTTCTAGAACAGCACCAATGCTCTAATACATTGTATGGATTAGCCAAACTGGTAAAGTACTGCACAAATGCATTGATACATTATTTGAATTAATCAGATTTGTTCAAGTCTTTTGCAGGAGGCTTGCTAAATCTCTAACAAGTTTTTTGACAATGCATATTAAAAATAATGTCATCTTCCTTTTCTTTAAATTTCACTGTTGTACACAATTACGTCTCTCTTGCTGAACAGTTCTGTACATTAGTATGTAAGATTAAGATGGCTACTTATTCCAGCCTTTTAAAAAAATATTTACATTTATATGCAGTCCAGCTCAGTGACAGCCAGACATCACTTAGTCCTTAGGTAGTTTTCACTTGTTTCACAGTACATCAAAGATTTTTTGGAAAAAAAACAAACCACCAGTACAATTATCAGCCTTAACTTCAGTATGAGGACAGAGCTTCAGAACTGAATGTTTTGAGGTGGTTTATTACTCAGACCTCTCTGGGGCAGCTTCCTTGACAAAAAAGTGGGTGAGTAGAAGAGTATAAATCGGGGCAGTCAGCCCGAAACCTTCTTCAATTTTTCTGTCTATTTATGTGTTGTATCATAGCTAAGTTTTTCTGTTTGCTGCCCATCAGAGTTGTTCATGTTGGCATTGTCTTGTTTCCCCTTATTAGCCTTTCAGCCTGCATTTCTTTTCTTTGTCTCTCAATGTTTTGTTCCCAGATATTTGACAGTCTGTGGGTCTGGTGGCTTTTCTTTTTCTTATGAACTTGTGGTCTTACACTATTTTGGTGAATTTTGTCTCCCAGTAGCTCCCTTAAATTATCAGCAAAACGTCTGCATAAATATTTAAAAAAAACTATCTAGCTACAGTATCCATGTCAAAAGGGCTGATCTACTGCAATAAAACAGGTCAATGTGCCTTCAGCATGTTCCATGCTCCACTTACTTTAAGAAATATATTTCTGTATTTCGTTCTTTTAACATCTAGATGACTGTTAAATCAGGAGAAATCAGGTCAGCAGTGCAGCAGCAAGAAACTGAGCCTTTTGTACAACAGAAGCAGAGAAAAGACAGACAGGCAGGGTAGTTTGCCAGGGCATGAAGGGCTTTGTTGCATTTCATTTCCTCATCTTGCCAACACCTGTTGGTCGTATTGAATTCTTTTCATCATTAAACTCTGGACTACTTGAAACAGTTGTATCAGATATCTAAGTCTTTCACATGCTGTTGATTCTACACAAGGATGAGTTTGTTCACTAAACCATATGGCATTTTGAGATGCTGGAGGAAACTGTCCTTGGATGTACATGAATATAAGATATTTTTCATAGTAAATTCATTCCTAAATGAGCCAAGGCTTGCTTGTGCCACATCACAGCTTATATAGGATTCATCATTTGCCACAACATGTAGAACTTGGAAACTATTTGTTTCTCAACAGCTGCTGTAAAATATTATCTTCATTCCTTTGGGCCCAAACCTAATTTTCTATAGAATAAGACACTGAAAAGTAGTCTGTGCCAAAAGTAGGTGGTTCAGTAGGTAACTATCTTAAAATGTTTAATGGTCTACATTTTGAAATTTACTAGTTTACTGGTTTTTTCTCAGTTTGCCACAGATAAGAAGTACTAAGTATAAAGTATTCTTATTTAATATACATTCAATACATGCACAGAAGTTAAGTGAGAAAAATCCATTAGGCTGATTGCAGAGGAAAAAACCCCAAACTTGGCACATCAGGAACATTTTACATCTGGAAATCTCAAAGCAGTTTATAAATGTTCCAGATTTAAATCTCAAATAGGCATTTCACCAACATGGGAGCTAAAATACAGAACAGTTAAATGTCTTATCAGAGAATACAAATCTGCAGCAAAGCTGAAAGAGATTTATTTTCATTCTCTTACATTAATTATTAAAATATGATCCCTCCGATAGCTTTGGCTTTTAACTATGGCTCATATGAAATCCTAGAAGTTAACAGTCATGTCCAAATGATTAATGATGTATGGTTCAAGTCTAAATAGGAGCAAATGAAAAAATCCCAACGACTGCTTAAAGGTTTGCTAGGGGAGAGGTTAGGGTATGTCACTTGCAGAATCTGACTCTTCTCTGCTGTGGATGGTTTTCTCACAGGTTTTCTCCCTTGGTGGTATCAGCAGACTTCTACACCTTCTTGACGTTCAGAATGAGGACATTCAGCGAGCAGCATGTGGGGCTCTGAGAAATTTGGTGTATGAGGATAATGACAACAAACTGGAAGTATCAGAGCAGAAAGGGATCCCACCCTTGCTCCGCCTACTCCGCCACACCAGGGATTTAGAGACTAAAAAGCAAATAACAGGTACTGTTTTCTGTGCAGGCAAGCATGAAGTGCTTTCCCTGAGATGTACATGATTGTTTACTTACACCAGTGCTTAGTGACTAAATACAAGAACATTGTCACCTATTCTAAGCTCTTCCCTTAGGGTGAAATTCCCTAGGTGATTACTCAAGACTAATATTTAAGTCAGTAAGAAGAGACTAGGAGCTGCAGCTTCTCCTCTTAAAGCTTCTTCAGAAGTCACAGAATGCTTTGGCTTGGAAGGGACTTTAAAGATCATCGAGTTCCCACTGCTCTGCATGGAGAGGGACCCCTCCCACTAGATCAGGTTGATCAAAATCCCATCCAACCTGGCCTTGAACACTTCCAGGGATGGGCATCCACAGCTTCCCTGTGTGCATCCACAGCTTCCCTGTGAACAGCATTGGTTCCAGTGTCTCACCACTCCCACAGTGAAGATTAACTTCCTACTGTCTATTTGTTTGGAAGCTTAAAGTCCTAATACTCCAGAAAATAAAGTGAGGCTCCAAATAACAAATTTTCTAGAACCATTTTGATGAGCAGTGATGGAACAGTCTCAGGAGTGCCTGGGACCATACTGAATGCCCTCTATTTATCCAGTAGCTCAGCCCTCACTTTTTGACACTCTGCTGCTGGTGTGTACTGAGAGCTGCTTGTTGAAGACTATCCCCCAAAACTGCCAGGTGCTTTGGACAGAAAGTGGTTGTCCTACTCCCCATATACCCTGCTACCCCAAATTTTTACTTTAAGCTCTCTCACTCCTATCTGTTTACATCCCATGATCTGTCTTCTGAGATCTGTGACAAGCAGAGAACTGCCACAGCAAGAGAATGCTTCCCTTCTGTGTGCAGGGGAGAGAATACCTGCAGGATATCCTATAGAGATCATACAGCACCATAACAGACTGACCTGCATTCTGGATTCAGTCGTTGCAGGGCTTATGTTCTCATCTTTTTAGTTCCAATGTCCTTGAGGAAGAGCTGTTAAAACTGTGAGTAGGGCCCATTACATTCATAAAGGAAGAGCCTTTTGGATCAGAAACCTCATATTATACTTCTTCCTGTACATTGATGTAGCAGAAAGAATGGGGGGAAGAAATGTCCACCATTACACACAAAGAAACCTGTGTCTACTGCCTCAGTCAGTTAAGAAGTGCTCCCCACTTTGTTCCTGCACTCCTGTTTGACTATAGTGTGTCTCAAGGAAGGCAACTGCTAGTGACCAATATTCATTCTAGTTAGCATTCAGAAGAAGAGCAGGCTTATATTTTATACATGGAAAAAAACCATCATGAATAAATCCATGGCAATTTATTTCAAGTGACCCTTAAAGATACAAGGAACACAAGCTATTAAAATAAGAGAGCTTTAAAAGATGTCAAGGAGCCCTGCCTTGAAGCAAATGCATGTTGAGACCTTCTGTAATTCTGCATTCTTTTAAGTGTTTGAAATACTGTGCTCCCTAAGCCGGAGAACAAATCTTTGCATTGTTGGCTCTTTTGGATCAGTGCTACAGCACTGCAAATTAAAATGTTTTAAAGTTTTTCACATTCAGCAGATGCAGAATGGGGTCACTTGGTGACTTATTTCATAGTGTTTTGCCTCTCAGTGCTATTACACACCAATGAAGGAATCTGTGAAAGTGGTGATACAGTGGCCAGAAAGCTGATGCTCTTTTCTTGCCAGCAGTTTCGTAATTTTTGATAAGAGCTTAGCCTGTGCGGGATAACTCATATGGATATTGGGAATAATTCTGTCTTACCCCTTTCCCAGTTTGTAAATGGATGAAGGAGTGCCCTCTTTCTGCAATTACTGCTATTATTGAACGTGAATATTTACCTATGAGAAATACAAGACATCAACAAAATATTGAAGCAATATTGAGCAGAATGCTGTAGTTTGTGTAAAGCAAAATATTCTGATATACTTTCATGCCTACCAGTTGCAAGGGATGGCTTGAATTATACAGAAAGATAGAAGTATTTGTTGCTTCGTTCAAGACCAAACATGCAGTCTGGAGGAAGTATACTGGGTCTCTTGGTGAAGATGGCACTAGGGCATACATTTTGCTACCATTTAAGCAATTCTTCCAGCTCCCTATCAAGCTGCAAGGAGCCTACAGGGCAACAGGGAACCTGGTTGAATAAATTGCTATGAGAATATTAGCTTTGCTTCCAGTCACTTTCTTTCTCAGCTTCCACTTCAAAGGCAGGCAATGAGAAGACTGCAGAGAGGAGGTAGACAGTCACTGTTAAGCATATACTTACTAAAGTCAGCACTTCTAGATGACCTTGGTGTTCACAGTGATATCTAGAAAACACTGGAATTACTGGCCTGTACAGGTTGACTTGTAAAAGGTCTGCAGCATAAGGTTTTTCCAACCACAGTGCAAAGCTCTGAGTACCTTTGTACCGCAAGGGTTAAACACTGCTGAGCAGCAGTTTCTCTGTCTGACTGATGGCCCACCTGCAAGTCTTGTTTCTCCTTTTTTATTGCCATTGTCTTCTAGGGCAATATCACAGCTATGCATTAAATCACACTTCAGTGGTGGAAAAGGATAATGCAGAACCTCTGGGCTCCCACTTGGTCAGCCTGAGAAGTTCATCTGTCTTTTCACATCATACTTATTACTTGCCTACTTTGACTGTAAATTAGAAGTTTCCAAATGTGTGATATGATAATTAGCTGAATGACTTCCCACGTAAGAGATTAGTAGAATAATTTTGGTACCTGACAATACCACTCTGAACTCTGGTGAAAGACTCCTGGCCAGGGATTGAAAACATGTGATGCTCATTAATAAAGGTGTCTAATCTCAGAAGGGGAAAGCTTTTTGTTTCTATTGCTGTGTAGGAAGCATGGTACCAAAGCAGTCCACCTGACAAAAATACACAGAGATAAGAAAGTTGTTGGAGAGAAAGAAGTTAAAATGCTGAGACACAGAAATTTTCCCATACTGTACCTCATTAACTTCCAGAAATATGATCTAATACTTGTGCACATTACATAAGCCTTAGAAGCTTATCTTTAAGGTCACTGGCTTATTAGTTAGTACCAGCAGTTTTAGTACAGACAACCACTTGCCTAATATTAAGCCCTATAATATCATATCTTCTCAAATAATATTTTAATGCCCTGTACTTTCTTCAAAACTAAGGCTGAGGAATGTAGTCTAAGCATAGTCATGCAGTGTGCCTTGTCCTCTCCTACAAAAAGCAATGGAATTGTATGGAGATAAATGCATGATTATAGCAAGTGCTGTGTCCTGCCTCATATCCTGAGCATCCCAGAAGAACATGGAAAAAGCACCAAACCAGGACCCCCACCAATGTGGCTTTGTGCTTATGACAGAAGTTTGAAAACTGTCGTGGGTCAGTTTACCTAATGCCCCTTTGCAGAAAATAGCTCCCCAGTTTCTCTGTGCAATTTCTGTTCTTGTGATCACTTCTTAGGGGAAATGAGACCTTCTCAAGGTCACATTGACTGAAATCATTAGATTCATAAAATCATTGATACAAGTAAGAAGAAGCAACTGTAGGCTTTCCCCTTTGTTTGACATACAAACAAATTCTATCAAATTTTTTAGGAAAGGAGTTAGATTAGTCCTGAATAGTAGAAGAGGATGTCACTTGGAGACAATGCAAGAGCTGAGACAGGAATTACATTTTGTAGGATTTGGACAGCATACTGAGGAACAGAAAGCAAAATGGCTGTGGCATGAAAAAAATAAAATAAAATATTGTCTTTGGAAGGTAAGCCAGATGAGCCTCCAGGGAGTATTTAACCTCTTGATCTTGTTATCATGTATAAGAAATGAAACAAAAATTTTCCAGCAGGGAAGATTACAGCACAAATAGGACTGTCATTAAAAGAAATATAAATGTTAAGGGACACCCCACCCATTTTCTCAAATAAACATCTAAGGGAAACCATTCCCCTATGAATACATTATAGTATATCTGTAAGAAAAGAGCCTGCTCCTAAATACATTTTCTAATGTGAATAAATTGATCCACATCCAGAATGCCACTGAGAGAATCCTGAGGCCAGTAAGACAGTTTCTGTAAGTAAAGGTAGGATTTCTGATGGAAAATTCGCAGTGTGAACAAGGAATGCCTTTGTAGTGAAAACATGTCTTTTTCCAGAAGAGAACTCTAAAAAGAATTGTCATCTGTTGGAACAGAACATAAGTGACTCAATTATACATGATTATATTTGATTTTTGTTTCAGTGTTTAGAGACTGTGAGTGTATAGTGTTACTTAATGATTTTTTTTGTGACAAATAGCTGGACAGTAGCAGCCAGCCACTGTTTAAGAGCTTCCCCTTCAATGAGAAATTTTCACAGAATCACAGCATGTTAGGGGTTGGAAGGGACCTCAGGAGATCCAGTCCCCATGCCAGGGCAGGATCACCTAGTATGGGTCACACAAAAATGCTTCCAGGCAGGTTTTGAATGTCACCAGAGAAGGAGATTCCACAATCTCACTGTGCAGCCTGTTCCAGTGCTCTGTCACTCTGACAGAGAAAAGGCTTTTTCTTATGTTTACACAGAACCTCCTATTCTCCAGCTTGTACCCCTAACCCCTAGTCCTATCACCAGACATCACTGAGAAGAACCTGGCTCCATCGTCCTGGCACTCACCCTTTACATATTTATTTATAAACATTAATAAGGTCAACCTTCAGTCTCCTCCAAGCTGAAGAGAACCAGCTCCCTCAGCCTTTCCTCATAAGGGAGGTGTTCCGCTCCGTTAATCATTTTGTGGCTCTGCAATGGACTCTTTCAAGCAGTTCCCTGTCCTTCTTGCATTGAGGGGCCCAGAACTGGACACAATATTCCAGATGAAGCCTCACCAGTGCAGAGTAGAGGGGAATTTTGCTGTCAAGTATTAGAGAAATGGCAGTCGACATCTTCTGTCTTCCAGTGAATTTCCAAAGACTGTGAACTCACCTACTCTGCATGAAAATTTATTCTCATGCTCATTGGTCTTTATTTGGTACTTGGGAGTGCAATTACTCCTGCCAGGCATCCAGAAGGGACAGATTCCTCCCTATCAGAGTAGAGAGTGATCTGTGGTGTTAGTGTAGTTAGCTCAGTTTAAGTTGTGTTAGTGTAGTAATGGAGAGGATGATTGCTGCAGATGGGCAATGCACAGGCAGACCCATGGAAAACTTCCTTTTTCATCCAGGTATTAGATTAACTACACAGAGATCTGACTTTAATTACATGGATCATTGTGCCCCTTCTTTTGCCTTATTTTCATGTCCTCAGGTCAGGGCTGGTGAACCCTTATCACTCCCTTCCACTCCTCTTCAGGATATCAAGTGACAGACGGGCTCCTTCACTCATTAACTTCAGGGAGTTTGAGATTAGGGCTTTCAAACCATGAGGGAGTATTTTTGCCAGTCTAACTTTACGTTGGATATTGCAGGTTTGTTGTGGAATTTGTCTTCCAATGACCAGCTGAAGCACCTGTTGATTAGAGAAGCTCTGCAGACAATGACTGAAGCTGTTCTCATCCCTTACTCGGGCTGGCCAGATCGAGATTACCCAAAGTCAAGTGTTCTACCTGACCCTGATATCTTCTATAATGCCACAGGATGCTTAAGGTGGGCACTCAGTTTACAGGTACCCAGAAAAACAGTGATGACAAAGCAGACTGACAGGCTCAGGCTTTTTTTTTTTTTTTTTTTTTCCTTGCTTTGAACTTTGATGGCTACAAGAGAAGAATTTGCATACAGATCGTATTTTGAAATGCTTCATGTGTATCAGACCAGAATAGTTACTTCATGAAATACCATGAAAACAGCTTTCTTTAAAGGACTCCCCTATATTAATTTGGTGGGTACGCCACAGTCTAAATATATTCATAATGGAAGATATTAGGCAAAGTCCTGGCTGAAGTGCATGATTGTATTTAGGTCAGAGATCTTTCACTGATTTCACAGTTGTTGGTGTGATGTATAGAATTAGCCCCTGAATGATGATGATAATATTGAAAACAGAGCTTTTTTTAAATGGTTGTAGAAGGGGTATTACAAATTAGTACTGGAAGTAAGCTAGCAGTAACTTAAAAGACACTTGAAATTGCATGAGCCTTTCAAAGTTATTTTAAGACTCTAATGCAATGGTCTTCAAATTTTTTTTTGATCATACACCTCTATCAGTAAGAAACTTTTGAGAACACTCCCTCCATATGTGTATATTTATTTATATATAAATTATATTAATGTACAACTGTGCTAATGCATTGTGTACATTATAAAACACATAAATGTGGAAATTAAAAAGGGCAACACAAGGACGAAAGAAATGCGTCTTTGCATTATATTTTTTAAAATTTTCTTCATTAATGGTATTGTATTTGGCACAAATACAAGAGTGACACTTTCATAGGATGTGAAGTTCTGTGACCCACATAAATACAATTTATAATAACTTTGTTAATACCTTTTTCATAAACAATGCCCACTTCATTTTAATTTCTAAAATGTATGAAGCATAAGTGACTACCCACTGGAGTCATATAAAAATATGCCTACTCTACAAATTCCGATTGATTAAGGCTCTTATAAATAGATTCAATGTCTATATAGTGTATATACATATGAATGGCAGAACAGATTAATGATTGTTGAAAAGTAACAGTGCAAAACCCCATGAAGAGTCCTACACTATAGCAGATAAAGCAGTAAGGTTAATTTCTTTGAAATACAGTTTCTTGGTTGTGAAAAACACAATGGTAGGCAGTAATAGGAACCACTGTTTCAGGCTAGCCTCAACAGTAATTTGTTGCCATGTATGTTTTATTCAGTCAGTAGTAATGCTGTTTACAGTGGATAACTCACTGTGAGAAGTTACTTTGAGCACTCGCAGGTTCAGATGCTCAGGAGTGTGAGCATTTCCCGTAAGAACCCTGAAACTGGTATCTTTTTCTTACAACTTCTTCCGTTTGCACTTATAGCCCTGTAAGTACCATTTGGGCTACTGAAAGACTAACACACTCAAAGAATTAGTTCTGGTGTCATAGGTCCATCAGTAGGACAACTGAAGTGCTTAGGTACCTGGAATTTTCTTCCAAGAGACTGAGCAAGTCATCTTTATCTACAGCAATATTAGGTATTAATGGGACCACGGTGTTCTCTGTCATTTGTGCTGGGTATTTCTGCTCATCTGGTTTAATACCTGCTGAGTCTTATCAGCTTTACCAGGCATGGGAGCAGTCCTCTGGGTAGTAAGCAGAACATGCTCAGCAGTGGCCAAGTCACTCTTCTTTTTCCACTCATGATATAAACCTCAACTAGTAGTTACACTCAGTGGCATCTCCAAGGACCTTTTGGATCACAATCTTGAGCTGTAATCACTTCTCATCTAAACAGATGACTTAGAAAGGGGACATGGTTCCTAGGCACACAGAGAAGTCTTCAGTTTTCGGCTGCTGCCAAAGGTGTTTACTTTCATGTATCATAATCTGTAGCTAAACTGGACAGAAAATGACGAGCTGAACTATGAAAAAGGCATCTTTTAAACCACAGTAATCCCCATCCAACTTTTTGCACGAGTTCAAGTGAATTGAGACCAGGCTGTAGTCATAGAGTGGTTGAATAGATTTACAGAGGTATATTTACTACAACAATCACCTAATAGCCTCATGAACATAGTGGCAGCTACTACAAAGAAATTCTAAAGGCCTCAGTTAGCACACCCCTAACTGACTGACATATAAAAAACACATTTTAATAAAAAAACCTGTAAAAAGTAGCAGTCCATAAAACTGTTGCCCTTTTGAGTTTGTGAGTTTGAAGTCATTGCACGTTCAGTAAATAGAAAGATGAGTATAAGTGATATAAGTGTTCTCTTTACGCATTAGAAAACGCATGAAGGGACATAGTTTGAAATAATTAATAGGTAATGCATGAGTGTCATGTCAGGGCCTGAGTTTCAAACTTATCTTAGTAAAATACAGTAAATTAAGTTTGAAATTTAAGGGCTGAGAAGCTGTCCAGTGTTTTACTTTACACATGCCTTCTCTGCTAACATATCCTGTTGCAGAGTACTTGTATCTATATTGTATGAAATTTAATTGTGCAAACAGCTCTGCACCTGACTTGTGGTTTCAGAAGACGAGTGAAATGTTAGCTATACAAAATACTCAACAATACAGCACCTCTTTCTGCAGGAAGTCCTGTCAGCCCACTAACTACTAATTAGCTACATCTCTAAGTAATAATTAACTTCTATTTACTCTGATGGCCCAAAAGCAAATACAAGGGAACATCAACGACCCATAATAAAATCTCTCCAGCTAACTCTAGTGGTGTTGTCTATGAAATATAGCAGGTTGTCTTTTTCATATAAATCACCCCAAGCTGCATTTTTACAGAAACCAGTCTGGGTGTTATCTGTGCTGTTCTGAGGGGAATGACCTGCTCCTCTCCTGCCTTTAGACTCTAGAACCATCTCTTCCCTATGAGCTAAACAAAGATGGGGGCACAGGATTGTTCTCAGTTTTAACATGGTTTCACTCTGAGCTTATTGCTGCAGCTTGACACAATTTCATATGTGACAAATAAGGCATAACAGACGCCAAAGTGTTTTAGATTAAAGTAGATTTTGAGCATACCTTACTCTGTTCAGAAAGTCAAGGAGTGGGGCTGCTCCAGAGCTGCAGTTAGCACTGCAGCTTTAATGAAAAATCTCTCTAACTGCTCCAACTAGATGCCCAAGGATAAATCACCTATTTTAAAAATATGAAGTCCATATTCTAGTACTTCTCATTTTTAAGAACTTGAATACCAAAAATTATAATTAGAACATGAAGGGCTTGAAAACTCACAAGTGCAGTTGATCTGCAGATTTGCTAACATGCTTTCCAGCAGAAAATAGTTTTTAATGAGGCTTACCATATTTGTACAGACCAAATATCTGAGATTTTAAAAAATTAATATGTTTGCATCTCTTGATTGGAAACTAACACACCTTTCAAATTAGGTTACTAGAAGTATTCCTCCTTATGTATTAATGTACCCCCTAAAAAAATCTCTGCACAAAGAAATGCTGAAAACTAATAGAGCACACCACAAGGTGAAAAAACTGAACTGAGGGAATGATGTTACTGATAAAGATGTTAAAGGAATATATACATTTGCCAGAATATAAATCTGTAATTAGTCTTTTTTTTTTTTTAATACTAACATGCTTGTTGTGCAAGTTGATAAAGTCTGTAGCCTGCAGCTTCTATTACAGGGTAAAAATAGTACTTTGAAGTGCAATACATTATGCATAGTATAGTACTTAGTTATAGGATAATGCCAAAACTTCTTTGCAAAAATTTACATGGACGTATTGCCTGAGACATCCAGAGTCCAAATATAACACAATCATCAAGTGCCAGAGGATGTGCTGTGCCTGAGATATTAAAGCTCTCTTCATCCTCTTGACAGAGTTTCTGGAGAAGTGAATCCATATCTAGGAGATAATATGGCAGATACTAGCACTGGAATGAGTGAATGACCGGAACATTCCCTGTTCTGCTGACCAGTTATTGGCAGAAGTATTCTGGAGTCCTGGATCTCCTCTGCCTGTGTCAGTGCATTCAGTCAGAGATAAAGAAGTATGACATTAAAAGGATTTCTTAATCCCATTCTCTGGGTCTGTAATTTGTCTTAAAGCTTTGCTTCTGACACAGTTTTACAGAAATCACAGGTCACAAAGCTGATTAATAAATAATAAAATGAAGCTGTGCGCACCACACAAGTCTGCATAAGCGGTTAAAATAAATAATGGTATTGTTCAGTCTTGAAATATGATAAAAAGCACTGTGCCCTGAAAAGGCAAAGTAAGCCATATCAAAAGACTTCACTGATTCCTTGACAACAGTCTGAGCAAATAAAATTGGTGTTTTAAACTGTCTAGAGGAGTGTTACAGACTTTCGCAGAAAAGTCATGTCAGATTTTATAGGTAAAGTCACTTTTTTTTGGCCTGGAAGTCCTACACATAATAGTTCTGTTTCCAGTTCCAGTACAAATGGATAGAAACCTTCAAGATACTTTGCCTCTTCCTCCATACTCTTCCTCTGAATCTGAAAGAGTAAGATGCCAACAGCATGTAAAATATATGGTTTTGAATATTATTTATGTACAAAGTAAATTTCTGGCATAACTCCATCTCTGATTAGAAGAGAGGCTTACTGGAAGGTTGTCTATATTATGTCTTGAAAGCTGATAATGATCTTATTCTATTTTTATCATGGAATACCTGCTTCCAAAAGTTCTTCAATGTTGTACGTTTTCCAAAATTTATATTTTGTGGTCACATTTCCTCCTGTGAAAGATGTTGGACGTGTTGGAGCTAGCAATCCCAACTGCTGTGTCTCATTGCAGAGTTCCCCTTTTTAATTGCTCTGTAACTGAAGTGTCCTGTGGCCCTATGTATCCTAATTCTTCAAAACTTTCTAGGCAGCTATCTCCAGAAAAGTCAGCTAACCTCTCTGGTCCTGGTTCCCCAGATAGTAAAATAGCCATAATTATTCCTTTTTCAGTTTTATTATTCAAGCTTTGTCACAGCTGCCTGTTAAACTCTTTGTGAATTACACACTGACCCACAAGGATGGTGGGAAGCTATAGTTGGAGGAAGTAGTATCATTGCACTTCAGATCAGGAGGCTGTGTAACCATCTACTTCTATTTGCTCTGGAGAGAAGTGAAGCCAAAGCTCTCACTGTGTGTTGGAAAGTGTACTGGCAACTCAGTTTCATAATGGAAGTTTCCAAGAGAGAATTTAAAACAAATGACTGATGATAACAAGTCTTTGAACCAAGGCCTCTTGCATAGCATTGCCATTCCTTTAAGTTTATTTCCATCCATTCTTATCTTCTCTTGCCTCCTCTTCAGTTTATCTGCTCCCGCAATTTCTGAAAGGAATTTTATTACTTCCAGCCTGGCGCCTGGAGTTACTAAGTAGATCCTCGGATACTTTTCCCTCCCTGTTGCATCTTTGAACTGTGTAAAGCATGAAGGGAATAGAATTTCCTGAACCACTTCAGGAAATTGTTATCATGGAATTGATTTAAATTCAAATTACCTATTTTATCAGAATTAGTCCCAGGAGAAAAAGCCTGCTTCTTATCAGTTTGTGTGGATGATTCACAGCAATGCAAAAACATTTTCCAGCCAGTGTGTGACTCAGTGCTGGCTTAAAGGGAATATCCCCTTTCATTTGGTGCCATTTGCAATCTAACAGATCATATATTATCATTATGTTCCTTTCAAAATCACACTTAATTGTACTGTATTACATTTCTTTGTATTTACCTCACATTTCTGGATTAAAAAAATGTTTCCTGGTAGAGAATTAGTTGATCCTCCACAAACACCACAGAAACATGGGCAAACAGCTATTTTGGTTACAGGCAGAGTTACACAGTGCTGTGTGCCAGAGAGAACAGAAGCAGCAAATATGGAATGAGAGAAATGAGGCACTTAGATAAAATGCATTCATATTAGCGTGTGGTATGGTTTGGGCATGTCACCAGGATTACCACATTTAAGTGTGCCAGGAGTTAAAAGAGTTTGAATAGCTAGACTGCCAAAATGTAGGTTCTGAGTCATTCAAACGAGAGCATCCCTACAAGCAGCAATATTTCCCTAAGGTTGTGCTCTCCTCATGCTGTGTTCTCCCAACTGTTCAGTAACAACAAAGGGCAGAGATACCGGGAACTGTGTAGAAGAAGGCTTTTTCTATGAGAAGAGTCTTATCTTGACTCTCTTTCCACTATGTATCTGTCTCAATGGACTGAAAAAATGCAAGTAAAACAAACTTACACAGCAAACTTGAAGATTTCTCAGTGGCTCTGAAGTCTCACCGTGAGGATTACCACAAGCCACAATACTAAATCAGCCCAAACATGGCAACTACCCAAGCAGTGAGTGTTTCAAAGCTTCTAAGAGTTCCATTACATTAGAGTCAAACTCCCGAGCTCAGATATTGTCAGGAACCTCAAATCTTGGGAAGCAAGATGAAGTCAGCTTTGCAATTTTCTAATCAGAATCTTGCAATCTTGCCCTTGTTTCAATTTTTTTTTTTTTTTTTTTTTTTTTTAACTTACACTTCTCAGAAAGATTTATTTTTCCTAATCTAATAATGGTTTTTTTCCTGGAACATCCTCAAGCTTTAATTAGGAAACAAACTTGAACTGTCCACTGAGGTTTTGCCTGAAGTGGTCTTCTCTGCCTTCAAACCAACTCTGATCCTGTTCAGGGTAAGATGGTTACAATCCTTAACTGGATGAGTGGGAGAGCAGAAGCTCTTCCCTTCAGAGTCCAGAATATAGTGGAATGGAGTGGCCATATGTGTACAGCCATGCACACACACACACAGATTATTTTTGACTTAATGAGAAATTGAGTATCAGCTTCTTAATGAAACAGAGCTCAGTGATTAATTTTCTGTGGAGAACAGGACAGTGACACTGTTTCAGGCTCTTCTCTGTCCCCTGAGCTATAAAGCAATGTGTCCCACCATATTCATGCTAGAGAGCAAGTCCAGGTGATGGCTTCTTCTTGCACATCCATTCAGTATGACTGCAGTTGTCAAAATGTTCTAGGATTTTTAGAATAACATACAGTGACAAAAAGAAATGTTGTATCAGCTCAAGTGACTTTGGTGAGGGAAATACCACACTTATCTTTTAATAGTATTTTTAGTCTGTGTGCCCCAGCAACTATTTTTGCTATGCACTGGAAGGTCTGTAACACGTACATTTCTGTCAGCATAACCAGAAACATTTGAAAGGATGACATGCCTTGAATATGACATATATAGGTAAAATTAAATACCAAAGTGATGTCTATAGTGGGAGGTATTGAGGAATCTGAATATTGATTCTGTAATATATAATTCCATCACTGAATATATAATTCCATCACTGAATAAATGAACTCATAGTTAGGAATATTGCTAACAGCATGACCTAAAGTAAAACTATAATTACGATGCATTAGTATTTAATCTGAATGGGTACTTACCGGGAGACAAAAAACAGAACAACTTCATTGACAGTGTAGAAAATGCAACATTCATTTTACAAACAAAAGCCACAGGAAAGGTTAAAACTGGACTTTGCTGGCTTTGTCATTATAATAAATTTTTAAGCCACTGTAGTTTTCAGTGGGTAAAGTAAGCATGCAAAGTAAACACCCTGAAGCTATCTAAAGGACCGTGTGCCTCCTGTTTGTGGAGGATGCTAGCACTGGGTTGTAATTGATATTATTTCAAACAAAGAAGCTGAAATGTGATGCTGTATGCAGCGTTTTGACTAGCAGAGCTGCAGGAGCCTAAAACAATGAGGACTAGGTTTATAATTCCAGAATTCCATAATTCAGAGTTTTTGCAGGTATAAAAATAATTATACCTGAAAATTTTCAGTGTTGTTGCTTCCCTGGAAATCAGTGGCTTATTTAGAGCCTGACTTCAAGTAGCAAGTGTGTGTTTTGCTTTTCAAGAGTTTTTTTACTCTTGTAATTCATTATCAAGTTGTACTTATGTTACCAGAAAGTGCAGAAAATGTTAAATGAAAGCTGGGCAAACAGTGGCTTCCTTTGAGTCTGGAGGAAGCAGAAAGAGTACAGAGAAGTATCTGAGCTTCTATGGTGGAACAGCAGAAGGCATCTGCAGAAGGATTTAGCATTTCTTTCTCTGACTGACCAGCTTGTTATGGCTTCAGCTTTTTTCTACTTTGATGCTAACAGCTCCTCTGGGAAGCCAGGAGGCAGCTGAGCACAGTGTGGTTTTTATTTTTCCCTTGTCTCACCCTGCTGGTCTGGCAGTGATGGCAGTGGCACCCATGTCCCAATTCATCCCTTTAGCTTCTCACCAGCACTGGGGCCAGGCTCCTGCTTCCACCCCCTGGCTCTGCTGCCTTCATGTCCCCAGCTGCCTGCCAGCACCTCTTGGAGCTCTGCCATGTGAATTTGGCACTGTAACCTGACATCAGTTATTTTCATGTGTTATTGTACAAATGTTGCTAAAACTCTCAGAACATGTGTCTGCTGATGGGTCATCTGGGATGAAGGCTTAGTTTGGTGTAGGTAAATGCTAAAGGGCATTTGTCTGCATGGAAACTTTTACAGGTATCTTTCCTCTGACACTTTGACATAGCTACTGTCCTAAATATTAAAGAGATAACTAAAAATGGAATAATAGAAAAACATCTGGTTGGTTTGACTGTCTTAAAAGGCTGATTTCAGCTTCAAGATGAAGATTTGAGTCCTGTCTTAATGTATTGATACAGACGCAACCATTTGTTCTCCTGAAGTATATTTTTTTTTGGTCTGGGAGTGCATGGAAGTGAAAGTTTTACTTACCAGAGGATCAGATTATTTTACAGTTGTGAAGAAAGGAAGCAGTCAACCTTAACTCCTTAACATCAGTATCTCTCAGATTTATCTGGAAAAGTTTGTCAGGGGAACACAAGGAAATATCTTTAGCTAAATCTCTTCTCACCAATTTAATTCCTTCCTGCACAGAAACATGAGCTCAGCTGGGCCAGAAGGAAGGAAAAAGATGAGAGAATGCAACGGCCTGATTGATTCTCTTGTGTATTATATTCAAGGAACTATTGCAGACCACGAGCCTAATGACAAGGTATTCTTTGAGATGAAAGGTCTTTTCCTAGGGGAAATTGTTAAGAGAACTTTTTTGTTTGTTTAGAAACCTATGTTCAGAAACAGTTTTAATGTAATTGCCAAACTTACACTTATTTCCAGGGCTTTTAGAACTGCCACCAAAGATTAAAGTCCAGTAGAAAGCTTTCTGAAGTGTTTTCATCCTGCAATCTAAAATAGTAACATACTTTAGTGTTGGGAAAACATTTTCAGAATCACTAGAGAGAACTAGAAACTGTCTTTTTTTTTTTTTAAAAGGTGGCATAAAGACACATCTTTCAGGTACTGAAACACCTGAAGTGTTAGAAATTACCTTTTCATTGTCTCAGGCAGCTAGATATCTAGAAGCTTAAAAAATTGATCAGGTTACTCTCCTGTATATTCCTATATATATATATAGGAAATGAAGAACCTGAACGGCTTTGGGTAGCAGTGTAATTAAGGACCTTGAAGCACTTATAATGGGATTGATTTTCCTAAGTTTTCTAGAAGTTATACTTGCTGCCTCAGCCAGTAACTGCAAGGACATGGACATTGAGGAGCAAATTCCTCTCATTCTGTTCTTCCCACTTTTGATTGCAGATGAACCCTGGACATTGCTTAGACTAGATGATTGCCTTTGAGCTGGGTTAGAAGATCAGCCATCACTTACAAGGAGGTTAGCCACAGCCTGTGAGGCACTTCTGGCTTGCCTGCTGTAACTTATGCTTTGTAGTGTTAATTACTGCAAATTTATAGCTCTATTCTAGGATTAGTTACTTGAGCTTCTCCATCTCCATGAATTTGGTGCCATTAGCTTCAGGGAGAATCCAGCACATTAAACTTGTGCCAATAGCTCCCTGCTGCATTTTGTCTTAAAACCACTTGCTCCTTTTTAACTTTCAAAAAAAGAGGAACTGGTAATAAAGCTATTCATGAGCCACTAGTCTTAGCAGTCCAAAATTGTAGACCTGGCCTTAGCCATGGCCAGAGAGGCTCATTTAATTTAAAAAGCATGCTACCACAGAAGAGTGGTTTCTCCTAGGAAAGATACAAAACTTCCCTTTTGCTGATGCTATGGTGAAGTGTGTACGTGATCTTCTTTAGTCTTAAGATCTTAAGCATTCCTTGGCAGACTTCTGGTCTGTGCCAAATACCACTCGTCCAAACAATTCCCAGGCAAAATTCAGGAATTATAATGTTCCAGGACCATTTCCAACTGGCATGTACCTCGCTCTGAATGCAGACCCTCTGTGCCAGCTGCCCTCAGTGCTCAGGAACATCCCAGAGCATGTTTAATTTATCAGTATAAATGCAGTCTTGTGAATCATTGGCATGAAGACTGGCTCTTCTATGATCTGTTAGAAGCTCTGCATTTAGTTGTTGAAGATCCAAATATTAAAGTTCTTCATATGCCTATACATGTCTCTTCAGTGAATGCCAAAGCTTTCATGATTTCTGTTCTTTTGTTATTTTAGGCTACAGAGAACTGTGTGTGCATTCTTCACAATCTTTCCTACCAGCTAGAGACAGAGCTCCCTGAGAGCTATGCCCAGATCATATACATCCAAAGAAGAAATATTTCTAGCAATGAAAAAACACCAGGCTGTTTTGGAACACGGAGCAGAAAAGTGAAAGAGGTAAAGCACACGTTTAGCTACATCTTGTTTTGTTAATTGTCTGTAGCAACTTCTGGAGAATAAGCCTATAATCTACTTAGCAATCTGATATTGATGTGTATGGTGGTGTGACACCACCAAAACACAAATTTATTGGTAGCCTTTCCTACACGTTATCTTGTTCAGCTGCTGCTGCAGACAATGACTTGGGAATTCACTGTTTCATTAGCTGAGGAATCCTGCCACTCAGTTTCAGCTCCTCTGGTGGATCTAAGTGGGATCTGTACCACGTGCAGCAATTGTGCAAGTACCCTACCAATGAGCAGGGGTTGTGGTGGTTTCACCAGTGAAACCACAAGAAGGGTTGACACTTCTGTGACCTGCTGGCCTTTGGACTATCTCAGGACCTCTTCTTTTGATGCCATGTGATACAGATCACAAAGATTCTGGCAACTGGGAATTGTTGGAGGGAGAACAGGTATTAAGGGAGGGCAAAAGTGAAAGAAAAGGATTGATGAGCCTTCCCATCTATTTGCTTTGCTGGAGTGTATTCTGCCTTCTCCAGTTCTATTCATAGGACAGCTCTAGCTGCCCCTTTCTGTTTCTAATTGACCTAGGCCCCTAGTGTCAGCTGCTGAAAGATGAGAAGCAGCTTTCCCCATACTTGTCTCCTCTTTTTGGCTGGAGTGGCCAGTATCATTAAATATTGAAATTTTACATGTTGTCATTTGAGTTCAAGCTGCAAGTAATCTGGTCATAGTTACAAAATTATTAGTGTTGCTTGTGATGCATTAAGTCATATAAGGTCACGGTTTCTAAAGGCTTGATCTGTTTCTATGTTTAGAAACAGCAGGACATCCCGCTACCTGAGGAAAAGAGCAGTCCCAGAGGGGTTGAATCTCTGTGGCATTCCACACTGATTAGGATATATATCTCCTTAATAGCAAAGAGCACCAGAAACTATACCCAGGAAGCATCCCTGGGAGCTCTTCAGAATCTCACAGCCGGCACTGGACCAGTAAGTCAGCTTTTTTTTTTTTTTTTCTCTTTTAGTTTAGTTCTTAATGTGAATGCATAGAGTGTAGGGCTGGACTGCAATGTGCCCACTTCTTTGAGCTCAAATAACAAGTGAAGGGTCACTGGCTCACAGACATGATTGAAGGAATTGAAGAACATTCAAGGGAAAATCATCACCAGCAGAGCAGCTGTTTCTTGCTTGGCAGATATGGGGACTGCTTCTTCACACTCTGCATACACTTCCAAGTGTGAAATTTGCTAATTCATTGCACACTGAGGTATGAGTAGATGTTAAAAGCACCAAAAAGTGGTCTTGTGGAATATAACCAGAGCTGTGGGGAGAGGAAGGCTCTGACACAACCACAGTTCACTGATGTGGTAAAGAAATTAATGACCTCCATCTGGGAACTGGCCAAAGAGCATATGGGAGAAAGAGGGCCCAAAACTTCCTTTTATACCACCTTCCTTTTTGGTTGTGGTTCATATGTACTACTGGATTTAAGCTGCTTTAAACATGCTTAAATTGATGTAGAGAACCTGTTGCTTTTTTTTATGAGGCTATTGATCCATGTTAATGACACTATTGCCACATGTTGTCTAACAGATGCCATTTGCGGTGGCCCAGACTGTTGTTCAGAAGGCAAATGGCCTTCCAATTATTCGAACTATGCTGCATGTAAGCCACCCGACAGTAAAGAAGACAGCAGTCTCACTGCTTAGGAATTTGTCTCGCAACACCTCTCTGCAAAGTGATATAGGTGAGCAAGCCTAACACTGCCTCTTGGGGGTTTTTTTCTGCTCCTTTTGTCTTAAAGTTTCTTTCTTTAAATTAAACATGCAAAAAACCTGATATGCGAGTGTAGCAGGATTTTTAGGTCAGGTACTTGCAGCCACTATACAGGGTTGAAAATAAAAGAGTTTTGCCTAAGAAAGACTCTAACCTCAAGGTTTCTTTACATTTTGTATTCCTCACTGGATACTTCTATTGATGTTACTTTCAAAAAATGCATAATGGAAGTAAAATCTACACAGATTTGTAGAGGGAGTTTATGTTCAGCTTAAAACAGGGTAAAGGAAGATGAGTGCCAAGTTCTGTGCTGCCACAGCTAGGTAATTTTTTGCAAGAAACCACAGAGCATATCTAATTCTTTTAACAAAGATGATATTGTCTTCTTTTAGAGACAAAGCTCTGTAATCTTCATCTCACACAGTATTCCTGCTTAAATGTTTTGAGAATGGAAGTTGGAAGAGGCCATAAAATTTTTTTTAGAGGCCCTTATTTCTAAAATGTTATAATTATTTTTCATATCAGAAGCCATTTCTATCTTGAATATACTTATTTTACTTTAAAATATATTTGAAATCTTTTCCTACTGATAGAATAAAATTAATTCACAAAATTTGTTGTCATTTTCTGTGTTCCCACCAAAGATGGAAGGGAAATTTCCAGCATACAGATGGTTCATAGGATTTATTAATCTCCAGAATTCTGCAGAATAGTCTCCTGGGCACTGTTTAATTCTTAGAGAACATTCCTTTTTAATTAAATTGTTAGAACATGTTGTTGGGGTGATTTCAAAGGGATAATCCATATGGTGATAAGCATTACAAGTGGTGAATCCCTCAGAAAGAGTAGGAATTAAGCTGAAGAGAAATTGTGATTTAAGCAGGAAAAACAAATTATGAAAGAGTGTGGGAGAGACAGAAAAGCATGAAACTTTGGAGAATGGTGCTTCGTCTTCCACACTCAGAGTAATTTTCTTATTTTACCATGGGGGAGAACTGGGGGAATTTCAGATGAATCTTTTGTCCATGAGAAGATACTCTTTTTGATTGACTGAAAATCTGTATTAGTTTAGGTCGAAGTCTGAAAGTAATTTTAGCCAAAGGAAAACATTTGGCAGTTCATACTGTTTTCTATACGAAAGTGTTTATATTTATCAAGCAAAATGACCCCTTGATACCAAATTGAGATAAATATAATAGAAAATATTCATAGAAGTAAAATGATTGAAAAACAGCTGGAAAACTCCTCTTTTGAAAAAAATAACATTTGTTCTGAACTGACATTTTCAAGATACCCCAAATTTACTTTCTGAAAATCACTTCCCAGTGGAAGAAAAAATGGACTGTCGTGTCTGACTTAATGCTTTTGAGTGATAATTAGAACAGCAGATGATTTATTCAGTTTTAAAGGTCCTGTTCTAAATTGGATATAGTTTGATCTCAATATACATGAACCTTATCATGTACCCCTCTGGAGGAACTCAAGGAAGGCAGAGCACTCGAACTGAACCATGGGCAGGCAGCTGTGAATGGCCCAAAATACCCCAACCCACTGACCAGTGCTACTTCTTACTGTGGGAATAACAGTGGATTGCTAGTATATTCCTGAATTCACTGCAGAGCACAAGTTATTGATGTTTTGTGTAAGAGGCAAAATATGTACTGACTAATTCAGGACTAAGGAGGTAAATGTTCCCCTGTACTTGGCACTGGTGAGGGCACAATTTGAAAACTGTGCTCAGTTTTGGGCCCCTTACTACAGAAAGGTAATGTTGACTTGCTGGAATATGTGCAGAGAAGGACAGTGAAGCTGGTGAAGGATCTAGAGCACCAGACTTATGAGGAACATCTCAGGGAATTGTGAATGATGGCTTAGTCTTGAGGAGGATGAGGGGAGACCTTATTGCTCTCTGCAACTATGTAATAGAAGGTTGTATTGGGACTGAAGTAGGTATCCCACTTAACTGGTGATTGGACTAAAGGAAATGGACTCATGTTTCACCAGGTAGGTTCAGATTGGATAATAGGGAAAATTTATTTTTGGAAAGAGTGGTCAGGCATTGGAACAAGGTGCCCCAGGAAGTGATGGAGTCACCATCCCAGGAGGTGTTAAAAAATATATGGACATAGCACTTGAGGACATGGTTTATTTGTCTGGTGATGTTGGATTGACTGTTAAGCTTGAAGATCTTATAGGGTTTTTTCCAATCATAATGATTCTATGATTTAGTGTAGACACAATTTAACCTAAATTGTGGAACTTTAAGAAAGGTGTGAAAGCATGACTCTGTTGTGGGAGCACAGAGCACCCTAGTAGATAATAATGGGAGGAATAAGGTCTTGTAGGACCCCTAAATAAATCTGCACCTGTTAGTAATGGAATTGCTTGTCTCTCTTCCAACTTGTAGCTAAAGAAGTTTTGCCTGATTTGGTCTTTGTACTTCCTGAGTCTGTCCCAGGCTCTGATATTGTCTGTGAAACCACAGCATCCATCTGCTACACCTTATACAATTTGACTCAGAGCAGTTCACACAATGCACGGCTTCTCCTGAGTGCCAATGGCCTCCCAAAGATTATTACCATCAGCATGAATGACAGGTAAGATGATTGAGAAGCCTTCCTCTCTCCCTTCTTTCTCTGAGGAAAAAAAGAAACTGCAAAACTCTGTCACTTGGCACGGGCCAATGGTGGATGGGGGTAAACTGCATCCCAAGGTACAGGACAGCTTAAGCAAGTGACTGTTATGTGAATAGAATTGAACATACTGGGAAATACAGAAAAATATCTTACAGCAGCAGTTCCATCCACAGCTAAATTTATTATGTTCTCACATTTTTAATAACTCCTCAGAAGAAGTGCACAATATTATCTATATTCTCGTACATATAGTGGCTGACTATCAGATCTTGTCTGTCCAAAAATGCTTCTATATTTACTGTTCTTTTGTAACACATCCCTGATATTCTTCAGCAGAAAAGTACAGAGATGCATTTTATAGAGCTGATAGAACTGTACTAAAAATATTTATAATGGAGAATTTTAGATAACGTATGTGCACTTTCTTTTACTCATTATTTAATATGTAATCACAAGCAACCAGTGTTTACTCAAAAGAGAATAATTAACACTTTGTGAATATGAATAGTTACTCTACTTGTCTTCCTCTCTTTTTACAAAATGAAAGAGGAAATTCACCTTCATAAAGGAGGCCTTATGAGGTTCTGGGTAGTTTAAACCCTGTCTAATTAACCAGAGATTTTACCTGCTGGAAAGATCTTTTTGAATGCTTGTTAAGTTGAATGTTATATTTTCCTCAGCTGAATATGGACAGTAAGATAGGTGCTCTAAGATCAAGGCTATAAGTTAATTAATTTCTCACTAATTATAAAGAATGAGGGAAGCAGGCAGGCACGTTTCATTTGTTTCAGGAGTCAGAACAGTATGAAATGTGCTAGAATACCTAAAGAGCAGTAAACCAGTATTTAGGGCGAAACATAAACACAACAAATGATACAAAATTTTATTTCCTGAAGTCTACACATGCACTGTGATTAAGAAGTGGGAATTTAAACATGTTTTATCATTCTTTTCACAAATTTGCAGTAGTATGTTCAGCAAGGCTAGTCGGGCTGCTTCAGTCCTCCTCTACTCCTTGTGGTCACATACCGACCTCCACAGTGTGTACAAAAAGGTAAGTCTGGGATAGAGCAAAGACATTCAATCTGTCTTTTTGGACCTACAACCCTCTCATATGTCCTGTTGGTCCTTTATCACTTGTCCACTGTTAGGAAACAACTTGTGATAGGTTTTCAAGTAGTCTGTGAATTCGTTGTTTCTATTACTTGTGTGTAGTCCTGAACAAGTAATGCATGCTCTTAATTTTTGCTCATCTCTGTTCTTATTCTCTCCCTCTGTGCTTTTAAATCCACTGTCAGTTTATGAAAACAAAATTGCTGCTGCCTGCCAGAAATCTCAGGTGTTGACAAATGATGCACAATAGGTGTCTTTCCACCAAGTGAGTTGATTTGACACAGTCGAAGGTGCCAACAAAAAACAAGGCAGGGCAAGGCAACCTCCTGCTTTAAAACCAGAGTAGTTTTGTTCTCCTTGTTGTTTGTATGGTCTGTGAGCCCAGGTGTTGGTTATACCCAGACAAAAAGGTAGGGCCTGGGAAAGATGTTGGCAAACATTTATTGCCACAGTAAAATAAAATAACCAGCATGAATCAACCAGCAAACCAGTTTGTTTTTTTCCTTTTGAAACTCTATGACTGCTTTTTCAACATACAGCTGTGTTGACTTCAACCTACCTACTCTCAAACTGCCTTTTAAACCATGTTCATTCCTTGTTTTCTTGCCGTCCAGAATTTGCCACCCAAAATTCCCCATAATCTAAAACTAATCCATTTTTCAAGCTCTAGTCTTAAGCATTTCTTAGTCAGATTTATTATTGTACATTTTCTGTTTAAATTTGCTCAGAAAAACTCACTTAGAGTAGTATCCTTTAACAGACTTGCATCACTCTCAGCAGCATACTGACTCACAAACCAGAAATCTGCATTCAGGAAACCCACATGAACTCTAATTAGATTTGGTTGTCTCTGTTTTGGGGGGTTTTTTTGGAACTACATTCCTGACTTTACTGTATAGTAATATCCCTGATGGCATGAATTTTCTGGTCACTGGTACTTTTAGTATGCCTATAAGAAACATTTGTCAGATCTGGGCTTCTAAAAATGATAATTCCATGCTGTTCCTGTCTCCTTGAGATGTCGGGTTCAGCACTGAAAATTGCAGGCTACCTAATGCCTAGACATTTTTGAAAATCGAGTTTAATGAGCAACAGATATTACTTATCAAACAAAACTGGTAAAATCCTGAGTAATTTTTGGCATTGCCAAAGAGTACAACTCTTTGTTCAGATAGGGTTAATCTCAGATGACATTAGTCACCTAGGACTTAAAGGTCTGTAGAGCTGAGCTGGACGAATAGGTTCCCCAACAGCCATTGGAGAAAATTAAGAAACTCTAATGATTCATCTCACCTATCTTAGGCTGAATGAAGTTACTCCTGGGAGATGCCTGTTCTGTCCCTGTTGACTGTAGAGGACTCTGCCTAGACCCCTACTATGGCTCCATTCCTAGCTTATAGGCAGCTGAACCCACTTTTCCCCTGCAGAACCGGCACTGAAGATAATAAATTATTCTGTTTCTTTCATTCCAAAGGCTGACTACAAGAAGGCAGACTTCATCAATAGCCGGACTACAAAAGCCTATAACTCACTAAGAGACTGAATCAGAGCTTAAAACCACTGAAGAAAAAGGAGATGGTATGTCAACTGATGTAGATATCTCCATGTGGTTGGTGTTGCCATCAAGAACCAGGAAGTCTCTTGGAAAAAAAAACCAGGCTGATTTTATATAGGACTTGAGTGACCAGAAGATAGCTGGGTTTGTGTTTTTAATCCTAATCACCATGTTGTCACTGTATATATCAATTTAAGAAGCTTATAGCAATATAAGAATAACCAAAGATGGATCCTTCAGTATGTCTGAAGTGAAGTTTCATCCAGATTGAGCACTAGTTAGAGCTTCAGATGACTGCCTTTAGTCTAGCAGTCATTTAGGTTTGAAATGCTGATTGGCAGCAAATTATTTTCAGACTGTTTTATACAAATAGTTTTCTACAATGGGTAAGCATCAAGTGCACTGCTCAGGACACTGAAATTTTTCACCCTTTTGTTTATTCCCACATGTTAACTAAGAGTCTCCAGACTCTGTGAGTATACACAAGAAGCTGTTACACTGTTTGCATTATAAAAGCACCAATGAAGTTAAAATCATTATTTTTGTATTGCTTGTATTCATGTGCTCACTGTTTCTTAGCCTGTTTTCTTTGAGATTCGACTAGCAACAGCAACAAAACTGATTTTTCATAGGTCTTCTTATCCCTTTCTCTTTCCATCCTCCCTCAAATGGCTGTTGGAATTTATAAGTGGGTCCAGAAAGGGTTTTAACTAGAACCATTATGTTTCATACACTTGGGTCTGAACTTAGACCCACCATTCAGACCCATTATTCTTTGCTAATTGGTGGAAGAGTCTTTTCTGGTGATTATGTGACTGTTTTAAGAGAACTGCATTTTCAAAATTACTCTGTTGATTGTATATAGCAAAGGAAATTCAGTCTTGCCTTTATTTTTGGAGTAATAGATATGCACAGATGAGAGGTTAGACTTCGTGCTGCTTGAGGGATTCATCTGATTCTGCTTCATTACTTGGACTCATCATCCTCCCTACAGCAGTCACATGCAATGTGATAACTAACAGGAGAAGAAAAATTCACAAGCACCTTAAGGCTCTTCCCATTGTATGAAACTCAGAGAGGGAAAAGAACACTGAAAAACTCCTCCTGATACCTTTAGCAAAGTGAGATTTATCTCAACAAACCAGTAGTTAAACTGTCCATTAAACCAACAGGCCATTCATATATAAAGCTCTGTGGACTGATTAATTGGCTGACAAGATGTGGGATCATTCTTCTGAAATCAGGAGAACTAAACTACATTTATGTCAACCAAGATTTTGGCACATGTGCTTTCAAGCCTTCCTGCACAAATGGAACCCATGCTGTACCCTTACACTGGACTGCTGGCACAGGAGCTATTACAGCTGTTCTTGTACAGAAAAAGATGCATAATCCTTCAAGCAAGGACCTCACAGAGGAGAAAATCAGTTCTTCATTTCACCACTCCTGACCAAAGGTCTAGCTCCTACCAGAAATTTACAACCAGCAGATTGTGACATCTTGCTGTGTCCAAACCTATTCCTGGATCTCGGGGCACAAAATTCTGCTGGTAGATGCACATAGTTATCATAGGGTTCCCAGAAAGTCCCACATATCCACACAGAACAGAATGCATCCTGGAGAGTTAAGCAAACAACCCTGCTTTTCCATCACAGATCATTTTCGTAGGTCTGTTAGTCCTCCACATTTGCTTTGAATAACTCAAGTCAAATGCATTCCAGTAAGAGGTTTTAAAAATACTATTGTTTTTCTAAGAGATCTCTTTCAAAATACTCCAGGTCCAAAAACAACACATGGGAAGGGAATTTACAACACCACATGTGGAGGTAATTGTTTTTAGAATTTTTTAAAAATACAATAGAAAACAGGCAATTAAAATCTCTTACTTCTACACTTGTGCACTCAAGTAACTCTGTGTATGCCACGAATGAGTAAACACCAAGAAACCTGGAGGAATCTACTTTTACTACCTGCAACTTAGTGGTCGGCAAAATTAATATACAAAGGATAAACCTAAATACAGAGTAGCACAGGCATGAAGAACTGCAGTCTGAAGATCAGGAAGAGATCTCTCATAAATATTCAAGCACTGGTTTAGTTCTGTGAAACTCACATGTTTGGGTCTGTTTTTTTTTTATTAAAAAAAAATATATCTAACCCTCAGTAAGATGGCCTTAGGAAAGGTTGCAAGCTTTTGGGGTTGTTTCTGTTGGACAGTGTCCTTTAAAATCAAAGCAGTGTTCAAAAGTCATAAAGAAGATACTCAGACCTGACAACAACTGAAAGCTATAAACGGGGATAGGATAAGAAACAAAGACACACCTTATTACAACTGATCTCCTACTTGTATGCAATCAAAAACATTTCAGCAGGATGCCAAAGAAAGCAAAGGATGTTAGTCAGAGAAATAATAAAGTCCTCTCTCTAATGCAAAAAAATCAGTCTTTGGTCTTTGTTGTTAGTGAACCTACTTGCTGGGATTCAGCAAGTGTATTTTCAAGTCTTAGACCTTCTTTTAAAAGAAAAAATTCATTTTTATGTTAAATCTAGGTATAGACACTTAGACTTTCCTACAATGGGCCAGTGTTACTGAGGGAAAACTATGTAGTGCTCCTGTTGGCATCAGAGTGCTCCTGCAAATAATTTATTTTTACTTACAAAATCTGTCACAGCTCTTTTGCCCAGTATTACTGACTATCAAAGCACTTGGCAGCCTCTGTCTTCACCCCTCTTCAATTGGTCTTTACCAGTAAACTTTACCACAGGCCATATCACTGCTGGAGATCTCAAACAAAATTGCAGTCATTCTCACCATAGTCTTGGACTTGGGAAATAGAACCTCCACACTTGCCCTTTTGCAGAGAGATTTGAGGCCTTGAACTTAAGAACAATAGGTACCATCCAGAAGGTTTTGGCTGAAGCAGTAACTGACTGGTGGTCCTCCTAACTTGAAATAGTATCGTAACAACAACCCAGTACAACCAGCTTTTGCTGAATAATTTTATTACAAATTCTTAATTAGTATGAATAATGTTGTAGTAGATACCATATCATTTCATCGTCCTACATGTTTTCTACTGTAATTGCTTCTAATTTTTAGAGCTTTTCCTCTCTTCCCCGCTCTTGATAAATAGAGTAAAACTATGTAAAATACTGTATTATATTGTGCACAGATATGGGGTTTAAGTTACTTGGTTTCTTTGTGTTTTCTTCTTTTAAGGTCTCCCCTCATCCTCCTCTTCTCAAGACTAAGCCATCAATCACAATTTCCCAAGCTGCTCCTCATAAGTCTGGTGCTCTAGACCCTTCACCAGCTTCACTGTCCTTCTCTGCACATATTCCAGCGATTCAACATCCTTCTTGTAGTAAGGGGCCCAAAACTGAGCACAGTATTCAAATTGTGGCCTCACCAGTGCCAAAATGTGATTCACATCACATTTTCTGTGAATGTACACAGGCTGTACATTCAGCAAGGTGCAACTCCCTTCTGGGCTGATGCAAAACTGCAGATGAGATGAACTGGCACCATCATGAGACACAGTAGAAGGATCCCAGCCCTTTCACCAGTTACCACTGGCAGTATGTCCTCCAAACATGATTCACTAAAGCTGAGGGATTGTACTTCAGGTTGCTCCTTTGATTCTTAATGATTTTAGCCCTAAGGCTCCAGCTTGACAGACATTCTCCTGTCTTTTGTCTGGATGTTAGGAAACATTTTTTCACTGAGAAGGTAGTCAGATATTGGAATGTGCTGCCCAGGACAGTGGTGGAGTCACCATCCCTGGAGGCATTTAAAAGGCATTTGGACCTGGTCCTTAGGGACATGGTTTAGTAGTTAGATTATGGTGTTGATCAAAGGTTGGACTGGATGATCCTGGAGGTCTCTTCCAACCTAAAATATTCTGGGATTCTGTGATCCTTTAGGATTCAGGATCATAAAGCCCAACAGTATCACTCCTTCTTGATGGGTAGGGGGATTGATGAAGTAGCCTGCTGACCACAGTCACAGTGTGAATCACACACAGACTATGCTAAATGATGAGCTGATGCTTCCTAAGTTATTTCAACTCTAGCAACTGTTCTTCCATTCTTTGACTGCTAATGATTAAAATCTCTGTTTGTATTCCTGACTCATACTCTAGACAGGGAAGGTAACATAACCTTAAGGCATAATCTGATATGAGACAAAGGTCTGGAAACAGAGGCAGAAATTAGAATGAAGAAAATACACATTTGAGCTTAGAATCACAGTATATCAAGGACAAGGCTTGAAGAATCAGATATTAATATAATCATGCTAGTCTACTCTTAGCATATTGTTTTAGATAATGTCCAACATCATTCCACCAAAAATACAGCAGGGAGATTTGCTCAAATATACCAAAGACAAAAAGGGATTTATAGCAGATAGTATACACAGAGTAGGCTTTTGCCATTCTCTACAGTCATGCTTTGGTTATTTATTAGGTTTGCATATGATGAGGAAATACACCCATTTTATCATATTTCACATGTTGAAAGCCAAAAATATTTTATTATATGCAGCAGAGGAATTGTCAGGTCAGGATCAGAAGTTGGAATTTGTTTTCATCCTTTCTTCAGCTCTGTCTTCCAGTGATGAATCCCAGTATGACTTTAAATAATTCAAGTTTAGGAGTGTAACATTTGTTACATTTTTTTTCCATTATTCAGCCTAAGCTCTCATTCCCTTATTTGTATCCTATTATTCTTAATGATGTCTCAGACCAGTCTAAATATCCGCACACATGAAAAAGCAGAAGCAGGCATTTCCTTTGCATGCCCTTGGGAGCTGCAGTTTAAAGCCAATACTCAAAATCCCCCTAAGGTGCCATGGCCTTCTACCCATGCACGTGCCCTTGGTCAAAGCACAGGCAGCACTGTGACCATGAAAAGGGATGGGGATTCCAACTGCAAACCCAGTGCTTGTCATTTGGCTCTTCTTTTCATCCTTACCTCATATGTCCTTCAAAATTGCACAAGGCTCTTTCTTACCTATGCTTGTATTTTGCAGTCTCTCAGGTTTAATCAGCTGTAGAACTATGAGCCAAGCTGCCATCACTGGCATCACCTTGAAACACATTGGCCTCAAAAGTGCCCAGCTTGCTCTAGTTTTCTGGAGACAGAAGGTCACAACTACTACCTCAAATGTATTTAGACACCTGGGAGCCCCTGTAACTTAAATAAGAGATTTCAGTTCTGTCAGTTCTAGACATATTTAAGGCCATTGTTTGACCCTCAAAAATATGTCTTCCTGCATATCCACCAGGAATTGAAATAGCCAAGCCTGGGATACTGGGTGAACACAGAAAAATTATTAAGAGTGAAAGGGTCTTTTTTAATTGCTATCTAAGAGGGTAATGCCTTTTAGAAACTTTTAAAACTTTCTGAAGCCCACAAACATCATAAAATAAGGGGCCCCAGCCAGAATAGCTGTGTTTGGCTTGGAATAACAACAAAATAAATCAGTAATGGAGTATCAGTGTTGAACTCTGCCTGGAAAACACACTGAGCCTCAGGATATATGAGCACACTCAAGTTTGACTCAAAACACTGGATATTGTGCACAGCCCAATTAAAAACTGTGCATGAGTTTAAATCTCATGCAGCTTAAGGCTGGAAAACTTTGAATGTGGATGCAGGATGATCTGTAACTGAAATTTAAAAAAAAAATACTTTTTAGAAAAAAAGAATAACAAAGCCTGTCAACTAAAGGTTAGGAAATGGTGCAAAGAGGATATATGCTTTTTTTATCATAAAGCTTCCCCTTTTGTTACAAAAATGTTGCTTGGCAGCATACTTGGGGCAGGCTGTACCATAGCATTTGTGTTACCTTTGTGTTCATATTGCAATTACAACAGGTAACACACAGGATGCTGCAGAGAGAACAATGGAGGCTTTCAAAGAAATCCTTTATCCTTGAGGAGAGACAGGACAGCCATGTGGTTTGGCAGCTCTCTCTATTTGCTAGCATGTTGGACTCTTTGTGTTATCTGGCTCCTGCTTTGTGCTTAAAATGAAAGCTGGGATTATAGGGATTTTAGGGTGTTTTTTTTTAAAAATTAAACTATGGGTCATCAAGAAGTCTTTTCTTTCATGATAACAGGAAAAAAACCTGCTCTAAAAGTATGATTCATAAGGCCTTTTAGTAACATTTTATTAGTTGAATCTTATCTGTTCCTTTAAAATCATACAGGCAAATATTACAGTTTTTAAAATAAAAGTAGCCTGTGATAACAATTCTCAGACCTGTTGATATTACGTGCTGATAAAAATGAGAATATCCAAAGTAACATTTGCAAGCAGCATTGTTGTAGTCTTTTGCTTTTGGGTTTGTTGTTTTTTTTTTAATGATGCCACCACTCAACCTGAAAATACTTAAAACTTGGAATCAGTAACTGATTCTTTGGATATCAGTAATGCTCCTCGGATGTTACTGCAAAAGTGATGTCACAGTTTAAGTGGCTCAAAGGGATGGAAGAAAAATTGCCTTCTGTTGTGAAATATTGGAACAGAGGTGTTTGAAAGAGGTCTGAGTGCCAGTGCTTCATCAAGGAAGGGGAAGGGAAACCAGAGCTTGGGGAAGGGGAAAGGGAGCTGTCTTCTCTCTGGTGAGAGAGGATGAGTGCCAAAATTCTGTGTAAGAAGTGTTACTGGACAGTGTCAGGCAGCAAATGTTACTCTACCAAAAAAAAAAAAAAAAAAAGAGGTGGATAAACTGTGGAAGTGAGAAGAGCCATGCAAGCATTGTGGAAAACAGAAATTTCAGAAACTGAAATTCACTTGGCAGAAAGCCAGACCATCTGGATTCTGGGTCAGAGGCCCTAGAGTGCCTCCAGTGAGGAGGACTCAGCTCAGGAGACCCTCACTGTAAACCCTGACAGAGTTGTACACAACTCCTTTCCCAAATGGACAGAGAGGCAATCAAGAAACTGGAGTGGATAGTGCCAAAGTTTAAGGGATGGGTGTTGCTAAGGGGTTTTGTTTGGAGACCAAATAAGGCACAATGAATTTCATAGTCTATACGTTTACCTATAAAATAAGATGTATTTAGTACAACTGAAAGATGTGGTCATGGACCTGTGTTTTCCAGGCAACCTCATGTTCTTCACTCCTAATGAAGCAGCTATAAATGGAGATGCAGAAAGAACCACAGGATCACAGAATGGTAGGGGTTGGAAGGGAACTCTGAAGATCAATCCTAGAGCAGAATTACCTGTAATAGATCACCTGGGAACACTTCCAGATGAGTTTTGAATGCCTCCAGAGATGGACACTCTGCAACCTCTCTGGACAGCCTATAAGAACATGAGGTGGCTTGATCTAAGAAGGTATTTATATGTAGATTTAAAAGCTGGGCCCCACTATTGCCATTTCTCCAATGAGAAAATGCCTGCAAATACTACTGTTCTGACTCAAAAAGCCCTGCATCCCCAGCCTGATCCACCACAGCACAGCACTGGAGCAGCTTTGGAGGAACGTGTGACTTCAAGAACAAAATGTCAGGCACGTGGTGACTGCTCTGTCATAGCCTATGCCTGCTTTCCCCACAGGGACAGACTGATGCCTGGCTCAGGGCAACGATCCCTGGCCCATTCCTGAGCCCTGCAAGGCTCTGACCATCTGCACATGGTCCTGAATCCCCACTGACACAGCAAAAGTGATGCTCTGAGCAAGGCAGAACCTACAGGCCCCCCTCTAGCACCTGCTGTGGGATGGATGCTTTGGCAGGGATTGTTTGAGCAACTTTGGGGTGGGCACAGCATGGCAACCTGAGAAGACACTGAACTGCACGAAGAGCTGCTTTCTAACCATCCTGCAGTCACTCACTTCTTGGGAAAAATGCACTTTGCAGCACCTATCAAACAGTCATGTTAAGTGTGGTTGGCAAAAGCTTGAGAAAGTGTGTGTCTGCTCTTGGGTTCTCCATTAAAGTCAGCAAACAGCCATTAGTCAATTCCCAGCAAGGAAGGAAAACAAAGGTAAATAAGGTGTGGCCCTGGACAATGGTCCCTGATCTCATGTTTATAGCAACCAACTGCAGCAGATGTATATTTTGCTCTGTTTGTTGCTATTTCCACTTGTGCACTCTGGTTGTAGGGTCTCAGGCACTGGCTAGAATTTTTTTTTCTCTGTATACACCCAAAAAAAAAAAAAAAAAAAAAAAAAAAAGACATTACAAATCAGTTTAACATCTCAAGCCAGGGAAATTTTTTTTTTAAAATTCTTGTTAAACATTAAATTCTTGTAAGATGCTCGTGACCCTGTGGTTTGAGCAAGAAGACACCCTCCTGACTGCGAACAGCTTCAATGGCAAGGATTCTCTCCTTTACCCCAGGCTCTTCTCAGCATGTTTAGCTCTGGCTGCAAGCAAAGCTCCAGCATGACTTGCTGTCTCCACAAAAAAGATAGCAAATAACTCATAGTTTACTCTGATGTGGTGCTGTCCCCTTAGTAGAGACATCTTTATTTGAGTGGAACAGCTTAATATCTATATTCATGATATTAACAATAGGTTTTTTCAGGGTAAGAAGATGAAGGCAAGGAGAAAAGGAGGGTTTCTGTGAAGATCTTTTCAACATTTTTTCTCTTTCTGGGCCATAACTGTAATTCTTCTAAACTAAACAAAATAGTATACTTCCCCTAGCCCCCTTCAAAAATAAATCAATTAATGTTTTTGGGGGGGAATTTTTTTGTGCAAGAGGCTTGCTGAAAGCTACAAAGATGTTATAAAGCATAAATACTTTTCCTTTGTCTAGCAGACAGTCTCTGAAGGTTGCATCTCACTGACAAAGTTGAGAACAGAAATTATCCAGCAGTGCCATCTCTTCTCCCACATCAAAGTCAGTTCCACCACCTGTAAATTTAGAGGTGAAATCATACTAACATATTGTTTACTTCCATATAACCCAAGATACATTCCCAGACACAGAAAAGTCAGGACAGGCTGGGGGGGAAGGGAGGTTCCCAAAACAAAGGATGTGCAAACGTGGCTTGAAAATTTACTTGCCAAACCAAAGTTAAACACATCTCTTTGCATCCCTCTTCATTACTAAAGTAGTTGTGTTAATACAATGGTTGCTCATGGGTCTGCACCCTCTCCTCAGGTGGGGAGAGTTAAGATTATAACAGCGCAGGAAAACCCTGTGCCCATCACACAGACACACACACTGCTCTTTTGCAGCACCTCTATATACAAAGAACTGAATCCTCTAAGGGGGTTAAAGGGAATGTAAGAACCTGCCCTTGTAAAAAATACCCCTTAAAAAAGGGATAGTGTGTGGTAAGAGTTTTCAAATGCTCTCAGGATCACTTTCCAACCTGCCATTGCACTGGAAGGAGATATATCAGGAGATGCAGATTAGCTCATGGAAACTTTGTACACATGCAAGATAATTTCTGCAGGGACACCATACCAGGTGAGACTGAGCAGCCAAGCAAGGGACCTGCTTAAAAGGGCCTGGGATTTACAGTGGAAAACAAGTGAAATTTGAACCAAGAGCAAAGTTACACTGTGAACCAGGGAAATGGTGTAATGGCCTATGTTAGGAGAAGGATGGCCAGATGACCAAGGGAAGTTATTACTCTCATTTGGCAGGGAGTACTGGAGTGCTGTGACTTGAATGCTTGCAGTTCAAGAAAAAGGATGCCAAGAAGTGGAGAGGATCCAGCAGAGAGTAACCAAGGCAATGAGAAACCTAGAGCTTATAAACTGTAAGAAGACATTGAAAGACATAGGTTTGTTTGGCCTAGTGAACAGGATACAAAGCGGGGATGTAAAGTAACCTACAAAGTAATTGAAAATAAGCCCCAGAGATGACAGAACCAAACGTGTCACTGTAGTGATTAGCAGTAAAGCAAGGGGTCATAGGGTGACAGCATCATGCTGAGGTTTAAGAGATTCAGGTTTGGCATTAGGAAAAACTTTCTTAATGGGGCAGTCATGCCATCCTAGAAATGTTTACCCAAAGAGGTCAGAGACACTCCATATTTACCAGTTTTGAAGATCTGGATAAGAAGGAACCAGCATGGTAACTTGGTATATCCTATTATATGCACAGCACAAATGGTGATAACTTGAGCACAACCAAGACAGATGCTGACAGCAGATGACATTCCAATGGTACTTCTGTGTTTGCTCCCTTTTAGCACTATATAATTTCTATAGGATTTTAAGAGTTTCTCTGCATAAAGTGAAAGAACAAAAAACAGTTTAAGTTTGTGGGCGGAGAAAGAGAAATCCTTTGATCCATCCTTAGCTGAAGACTAGGAAATATATTCCCATGGAAGGCAATCTCATCTGCTAACTGGGGATTCAAACTCCATGTGACCCTACTTAGCTACAAGCAGAGTGACATTTGTTGCAGCTAACATCATCACTACCTTGGGTTGGGCTAGTGACACTAGAAGAGGATATTTTGACCTTATAGTAGCTTAAAGACAATCTTTCTTATTCCCGAGCAAAAATTTAGCTTCACTGCAAATCAGGTAGTTTTTGCAGTTTTCAAATGCTTCTGTGCTTCTGTGTTGTCGTTCTAATCAAACCAACAGTTCTGCTTTCATGAAATTTCATACAAACCTTACCTAAGAGGAAAAATATATGTTGAGAAAAAGAATAAAATAAAATTTTAAAAACCCACTAACTTACAGACTTTACTGAAGTGAGACTTAAAAACATCACTACAAAAGAGCTTTCCCGTGTCTCTTCTCAGAATCTACTATACTTTTCCTTGAGCTTTGATTTTTCACAATACTGACAGCTTCCTTTGCTGTACTTTTATCCTTTTGCCCTCTCCTTTCAGTATAACTCTCACATTACAGCTGTAATAGTCACCATCGGTCAGACTGGTCCAGCTTTGGAAATTCCTATAATCCACTCACTAGTCAGGAGCTTATATGTGAGCCCCACATCAAGAAGCAATCTGATCTCTTAGAGGACTTTGAGACTTGCCTGGCTGATGAATGAGCAGCACAGTCAATTGTGAAAAATGTCTCAGGTAAAGAGTAAATATAAGGTTGTTCACTTGTTTTTTTCACCAGCTATAATCAATAGACAGCTTCTTTGTAGATTCAAACCTGGGTTTCTCCCTGTGAATGTTTACATAATGCAGCACTTGTTTTTCTCATTACCACAATAATATAAATTGCCATATTGTAGAGGTAAATACATTAGAGGTTATCATTAGTTAAAGCACTTGGATGTACAGATTAAATTCAGTTTGTGAGCCTTCATTCTTTTCACTGTTTGGTGGTTTTTTGTTTTGGTTTTTTTTTTATGGATAGAGATTAAAATCAGGGAGGAGAGGGGAGAAGGTTAATGTACTCTGGAAGTCTTCCTTTGAATTTCTGGAGCTTCTTTTGCAATTAATATGACAACTCAGAGGTCAGTTTTATTCTGATTCTTTTTTTCAACAGCTGTGAGTTAGAGGTGGTAGCTTACTTCAGAACCTAGGTATAGGGAATGGCTTAAAGAAGTAGCTGTGCAGATTGAGCATATACAAAACATAAATGTGTTTCCAAACTTATTTAGAAAGTTCCTACTTAGGTAAGGGGAATGGGAAAAGACCTGGGCCTGTGGGTAACAGGTGGTTAATAAATGGGTGAAATTTGTACTGCATCTATCACTTGGTAGGGGCTGAACAAAGTCAACAGAAGGAGTAAATTATCATAGCTCAGAGGGGAACAGTCCAGTTTTAAGAAATCATATGAAAGAACTTCATACTGAAATAATTTATTTGTTATACCTCCAAGGCAGCATACCACAGTGATCTGCTCTTCCAACAGCACTTATGAAGCTGAAGGAAGTTTGTTCACAAGATAAATCATGTGTTTCTTTCTTAGTCAATGTAAAATTTAAGAAATACCTGGGAAAAAAATTAAAAGGCTCAGAAATTACTCTGTATTTACCAGCCTCTGTTGTAGTTCAGTGAAAATATATTGAGTTAGTTTTCTCCTGACAAAACTGAGATGCCTGATAGCCTGCAGAACCCAAGCACAGAATTCAAATAGAAGGTAGCTGAGTAAATGGAGATGAGTGTTTTAGGAATCACAAAATACCTTGTCATGCAGGAAGACTTTACCCTGGGGTCGTCTTTACTAGATATTTGAGAATATGGCCTAGTTGCTATCATGAGCTGCAAATAAAAATTGTGATTTTTATTCCTAAAAAATTCTAAGGAAATATCTTAAAATGCCACCTAGGGACAGAGCTACCCTTTAGTATGATGTGCCTAAGCCTCAGCATACACAAAAGTACGGAGGAAATATTAACCCAAACACTGTGCTCAATTTTTGTTCTCCACATAAAAGTTAGGGGTCAGAATGTACTGCAAGAAAAGAACACCAACAAGTTTTACCTGTTCTTGAAGAGTTTACTGGATTCCTGTACCCAAAGGTAATCTATTTATTGTTGCTTACCTGTCAGATCAATGGCTCTTGGCATCAGCAAAATCTGGTTTGAACTTGGTTTGAACAATCAGTCCTCCCTGGCATTGTCTAGAAGAGGAATGGGTTGATTAGCCTCACCTTTGCCATTCAAAAAACCACAGGCTTGATCTTTCCCTTCTACCCCAAAAATACCCACCTCAGGTTACTCTCCAGTGATGACAATCCATGCAGCTTCCTCGGCAAAGTACTGATCTGGTAGTTTGCTTTTTAATACTTTCAAAAGCTTGTTAACAGGACTATAGTTGCACCAAGTGGAATTTTGCCAGCGTCTGCTAAGAGCCTGCATGCAAGTGAAATGAATGTACAGGGCTCCGTGCCACATTAAAAATAAATAAATAAATAAAGGTCAAAGGTACTACCAAAACTGTTCTTTAGGGAAATGGGAATATTCATAGCAACTCAGTGTTTCAGAACAGTTTAACAGTTTAAAAACAAAAGAATCACCATTCATGGCAACACTCATCCTTGTGGAACTGGAGGCAGTAATAGCAGTATCAATCAAATCTTTTCATTAAAAAGTACACAGTTATATGACCGTATACTAACTTGAAAATCTGCAGTAGCTATATCTGTTTAGAAAGAAGCTGCTCTTTACTGATGCCCTAATGCAGCAATGGACACCAGAAACCTCATGAGCATAAAGAACACCTGGATGTGAGACCGCACATCACCTTTCCCTCATTGCTGAAAGAAATAAGAAAGGGAAGGTCTGTGTAACTTACAGTTATAGAATATTATATATATATACACACATATAGACAGTTATAGAATATATATATTTTAATTAAAACAAGTTTTTATTTAATATTTTTCCATAATATATAGTTTGTTCTTAGTATTAAAAAATATATAGATTTTTTAAAAATATAAATAATCCGTCCATACTACAGTTCAATGTGCCTGAACTCAACTGTATAAACAAGCTTGATGTAGACAGTCCTGTTGCCCAGATTCAGCCTAAGATTATGAAAATTACACCAAGGCATCTCAGCCATGTGACCAAAGACCTGGAGAAATTTTTGAAGAAACCAAAAAGACCACAAGGATATTGATAAATTTGTCATTTAGCACAACTTTTTACAGTTCCGATGGATTGAATTTCAGTTATTTCTATCTCCCTGATCTGATTGTAGCCATTGAATACTAGAAGACAGCTGCAACAGACTGAAGCTTATTTTTGATAGCTGTTAAACAAACTTGATACCAAAGAGCATCAATGCTCTGAGCAGCACCACCTTAAATCATGAGCATTCAGGCTGCTGTAAGTGCATCAGGTTCAGCAGTTTGCTGGCTGTTACTCCACCTTCAAGGTTAAATAGCTATCAACTACCTTTTTTTTTTTTTTAATTTATTACTTCTGACAGACATATGTAGATTAAATACATTCAGTACCTCCCACACATTTGTTGTAAGAGCTTCCTGATGAAATCCATTAGCTCAAGGGCAGCCTATTGCACAGAACTTTCATATCACCTACATTGTTTCTAGGAAAGTGTGAATTCTATGCAGGCACACTGAATCCCAATGTGTCTCTCTATATAAGGGTCCTACCTATATAAATTTCTGTATATCAGTTATAAAAATAATGTCCACAGGACTGGGGAGAAAAGTCAAGTATTGAAATTTAGAAAGGAAAAGAATTAAAATTCCATCTTTAAGACTTTCTTCCCATGTTTGCACAATATTCACTGCATTGGAACAAAGAAGAAGAGTTTAATCTTGAAATTAGAGTACAATCTTAATGTCAGTCTAGTGTCTATGTCCACAACAATTCACAGTACTTTATCAGTAAGTCAGCCTGTGTTGGCAATAGTAATTTTTGACCCTGGCTTACCACTCACAAACATTCCATCTATTTGAAGTGCCAGCTGCATATTGGTAGCAGACTGCAGCTCTAAAAATTAGCACACTTTCTTTTCCTCAGCAGTATTAAAAGTCACACAAGGCAATTACAGCAGTTCTGAAGATCAGACAGAACGCTGAACCTGCCTAAGCCATTCTCTCACTTGAAAGTGACATACCAATTGCAATTTAATTTGGCTAGAGGCTTTAATTTATTGCATTTCAACATTATGCTAACATTGCAACTTCTTTTCACACTGCACAGGCCCATCCCCTGCCAAGAGAGGCCCAGATGCACAGATAAATGCTGAAGAGAACTCACACTTTGGCAACCCATCCCTGTAATCCTGGAAGGAGGTGTTTAGATGCCAAGTTGAGATATAAGATTCTGCTACATTTTGGATGTTGCCATTAAAAAATGTCTGCAGTGCCTTTTTTTTTTTTTTACAACCACAAAGTGAAGTCCCATGACAAAAATTAACTGTACAAAATTTGAGGGACACTGGCATATTTGCCATGTTACTTATAAATGCACTCTGCATGGACAAGAGCAGCAGTGACCCATCTACCTACCAGCTTCACCAATCCACCTGGCACCTAAAAAAATAGAAACAGAAAAACAACAAGGCTCTGTTTCTAACATTGCAAAGAAGAAATAGAAGCTTAAACAGCCCAGATAAACCAGGGCAGCTGGTTTTCCTAGCCTGGTTTGGCAAGGAGCTCCTTGTCAGGGACAAAAACTTTGTATTTCAGAATATCCTTCTCTTAATTATAATAATAATCACTCATGAAAACATAGCCTTCCAAAATCTATTTCTGCCAGAATCAGGAAAACCACAGAATAAAATAGATTATTTCAACATGTTGTAGAAGCTTCTGCTCACCTACGCCAGTTTTGAACATTTCCAGAGGGAAAAGCTTTTATGTTAGCTGCACTAGAGATGTGTCAGCCTGTCAGAGCAGCCCTCTTGCTCTCCTGACAGCTAACAGCAGTTTCTCCCCAAGGTGTGAGTGTGTACGTGTGTGTGTCCATGTGTGCAGCACACGTGTGTGTTTGGTGAGGAGGATGCCTAAAAGCAGCACTGTCCTGAGACATTGACTGCAGACAGGTCTCGATTCACGCTCAGAGCTCTTATGGCTTTGCACAAAAGTAGCTTAACAAACTACAATATTAAACAATACTACTATTAGACAATACTAAAAACATCTTTTTAGCATTCAAGAAAACTGGATTTCTAGCTTGTCTGAAATGAAAGAAGACAGACTAATTAAAATGACCGGATTTTCAGAGCAGTTTTACAACTCTTCAGAAATTACTTTGCAGCAGCCGAGGCCTGCTCAGATTTCTTCTGAGGATGTTTCCTTTCACAGGGAAAGCTGACCTTGAAGTTTATGTTAATAAAATCATTCCTCATGCTTTCTTTTTTATCTGTGCTGTATACTCTTTTCCAGTTCTAAACTAAAAAGGCAAAGGAAGAAATTGCTCCATTGAGATCTTTAGTGTATCCAGGTATGTAGCCATCCAAGAAGTTTGAACTGTATTAATTTCAGTGGCTTAACTGCTTCCTTGTTAGTCTCAGTGTGGAATCAGAGTTGGCCAAGTCAAATGCAGCTCATTTTCCTCTTTTCACATAGATCAGGCAGTGCTCTTAGGGGAATCTTGAGCTAGACACAAAACAAAAACTTGCTAAGATTAAGGGGATGGATGAAAATAGACAGGCTGGATGAAAAACAAGTTAATCACTAATATAATAAAATACGTATTGCAGTTGGTAGGGTTTAGTACAATCTATACTAGAATACTTAAACTGAAATAATCTCTGGAGATAACCAATTATTTTCAGCACAAGTGGCGAGGTTCAAAAAGACCACAGGATGATAAGTGTGATGCTTGTCATTAGAGAGGCCAGGAATTTATAGACTAGCCACACCAACCTGATCTCTGTTTTGATGTATGAAGTTCCTTTCCAATCATAAATAAGGACAGAGACTGAGATGCCTAATACTTTGCCTTGCTAAAGATTTACTGTGTGATCTCCCCGTGGCTTCTGTTACACATTTGAAAAATGCTTCTCCCATGGAAATTAATCTGAAGCAAAGGCAAAGACTCCCTAATTTGCCATCACCATTGTATCTTCACACAAGCTCAACGAGAGGAGACTGACATCAAGTAAAGAGACGTCCTGTGATTTAAGGTGAGATTTATTTGACTTTGAATTGAACAGAAAGAGAAAAAACAAATGGATGAAACAAAAGAGAGATTACCTCAAGGTATTAAAATCTGTTGGTTAATTGTCCTTTGAATCCCTTTGTAAAGAACACCTTTCCAGTCTGATCCGGTTGCTGACTAGTTTTCAACTGGTTGTAAATTGCAGGCATTTGCAGTGCTTCCCTATGGAGGTTTGTCAACATATGATAATTCAGCAGTTTTATGGAGCAGTTAGAAGCCTGAAACATTCATTGAAGGGTGTTTACTGCAGACAACGAAGTAAAGACAGGGAGCCACAACAGCATCAGGCAGGACAGGGAAATCCTGTGTTTCAATGACACCATTGCTGGCTCAGAGTGTGGTTTTGCAATAGTTTAAACCAACTTAAATAATTGCTATTTCTTCCCTCATGACTGCACTCTCCCACTGACTTCTCTGACACTTATTTGACACTTTCTCTGTTTTTCATGTTCTTTGCTGTGGCTCCTTTGAGCCTCTGTAGCTCTCCAGACAGCTTGCCTGGGTCTCAGGCATGTGTGGCATTAGGCAGGGCAGGCACAGATGGCCAGGGGCAGGCTGAGGCTCTGCCTGCAGGCACTCTGGTGACACCTGGCATGTCACCAACCTTGGCTGTGGCTCTGACACACGTGAGCTGACGGGCACCTTATTTGTCAGAGGAAGAGGACTCTTGCAGCAATCCTCAAGAGAAATCAAGACCACAATGACAGCAACTGTATCTCTTAGTTTTCCTCTTTCTTGCTATTATTTTGTGCAACTGATTTATAAGTACCTTCCAGTAAGGTCCCTGAGTACTGTCACAGTTTTCCAGGCAATCTGATTGCTACCAGTTTGTGGTGCCATGCCTGCAGGCCAGGGATTTCAAGAAACAACAGAATGAGCCAAGTCCCATGAAATGAAGAGTTATCTGATCAGAACACAAGCACTCCAGGAAAATAATAATCTCAGTGTTTGCATATATGTCTGTCATACCATGCCATCACACTCTGTTCATGTGGTGTACCAGGAAAGTGGGTCATAACCTTGTATGTTAGAGCCTGGAAAGGGCTTTCTTTACCTCTGTAGAGGAAGAGAAGACAAGAGGAGTTATCCTTTTCAAGTCTCCTCCAGCTAGAAGCTGTTTGACTCAGGTCCCAGACCTGTAATTCCTCCCTAGGGAGTTGAGAAAAAACAGAAGGCTTGTTGTTTGCATTGCCCTGTGATCATGGATGATGTTAATTGCCTCAAAAGTAATTAATTTCAGGAAGCATTCTCATAAATTGCCCGCTGACTCAGGAACACAACCACTAAACAAGCCATAAAGATACATATCATAGACCATTACTTTATGAATTTTGGAAGAGCTGCAGCAGCACGTATTACGTGCAACCCACAAACTTAAGCTATTTGAATACTACCTGGTAATTAAAAATCCTGGTTCCCAAACTTTGGCCACAACAAGTTCCTCCTTTAGGATTAACTGAGGGCTTGCATGGTGGCAAGTTGTAGCATCTGACCTCCAAGAGGGTAGAGCAGCTAAGCCACAGGTGGGCCATGCACTGGTAGTCCCTGGTCAAAGCAGTCATCCCACTAGAGCCAACAGGATTTAGGAAAGTGGCTAACTGAGTATTTTAGGACTGAGTAAAGTGGAGGTGCCCAGGCAAAAAGCTGACCTTGTCAAGGAGGGGCCTTGTTAGCTACTGCCAGGACTCATTAGGATAATTTCCTTGGAGAATGAGGGACCAATATTTGGATCTTTATTACAAGAAAGGGTTTTGTAACAGTGTTTCCCCCTCCCCTGTACTCACCGGTCAGGAAAAAAGCTGCAGTTCTGGTGCCCAAAGTACCACTAACTAGTGCTGGCACACTTCCCTTGTGTCCCTTTGGTCTCCTTAAACAAGCCTAAGAGGAAAACAGAAAAACCACCCCAAGGGTGCCCCAGCTGTGCAGGTTTCAGCCATTTGAGGGATGTGAATGGGAACATAGGGTGCAGGTCTCCAAGTGTCACTGCTGAGGAGGGAACACGCCTTGCCCCACAGCCATCTGAGCACAGAGGGGTTAAGAGCTCAGGGTGGGGTCATATTTACACCTCAGTTCTGTGCCAGATGGACCAAGAGTTGCCTGACATGGTTTTGCTTCCAAGACCTTTGTCTGTAGCTGTGATTTAGCACTGTGGAGCACAGCATATCTACACTTGGCAAGCAATACCCTGATTGCTTGTAAGAATAAAAGGCTGTTGGAGTTATTTCATGTACAAGCTGGCCAGCTGAACTCTTAGACAGGAAAGCCGCACCCACCCTCATTTTCATTTTAAACGGGATTACTCTGTTTTTTTCACATTCAGCTTCCACTGAAAGTCTTTCCTGTGCTTTACCGCCGCCACAGCTTGGGTATGAGAAACCAAGGCATCCCTGTGAATTCACAGCTATGAGGGAAATCCCCCACGGCAAGGGGAGAGCATTGCCTCCTCCCTCCAGCCCCAGCCTGTGGCCTTCAGTGCTGTGGGGACCGACCCTCTGGGTTTGCTGGAAGCCACCCCAGGGGAGCAGCAAGGGGAAGGCGTTGGCCTCCATTCCCCTAGGAAGGGCCACCAGGGTGTGTGTGCAGTGACTCACCTGGCACTGTCCCCGCTGCCACACCTGGCAGGCTGAGGGCTTATCAGGAGGGGCAGTAACTTGTACTGGAGGCATTGATGAAAGGATCCATGCTCACTGCTGGGGCCTGTCTCCCCAGAACTCCTGTCGTAAACAAAGGCACAATTCCAAGGGCTGCTCCGCTCTCCCGAGGCTCAGGATCACACTGCAATGGGACAGGACTTCCAGCAAGAGGACAAAAGAGGCAGCCCCAAATCAGCCCAGGCTGCAGCCCCACCTCCCCAGCACACCAGACAGAGTGGGAAGAATGGTTCCCCTCCTCTCCTCTGCACCAGTTTTAGCACAGTCTGTTCTGTACCCCCAGCTCAGCTCAGCTCTGCATAATTTTTCCACCTTGCAGAGCACACGTTCCTGTGCTGCCACTGCAGAGCAGAACCCCAGTAATATCAACCCATTTGCCCTGGAAGGGAAAGAAGGGTGATATCTCACAAAGCTCAGATCTCAATAAGAAAATACCATCTCAGAAACCCTGAAAAAACAGTTTTCAATTGAGTTTTGCAAGAAAAGAAAAAAATATCACACTGGGAGGCGTGTGTGTGTGTGTGTTATATTTTAGATTTTTTTTTTTATAAAAGGGACCACAGTTGCACAAAAGTCCCCAATGACCTCAGAGTTAACAACCCAGGGATGGGAGGGCCCAATTAAAACTCTATGGCTCATGAACCCTAGAAGCCCACAGAGCAAATAGCAGTGTGTCCCTCCTCAGTGCAGCATGATAGGACCAGCCAATCCCTCTTTCACAGATGGTGCTATAAATATTGAGACCCAAACAGGAGGGACAAGATAGTCCAGGTCCTGCCTCAGTGAGCCTTCCTCTTGAAGGTGTAACATAGCACTGCCTGGAGCAATTTGTCAGGAGCAATTAACCACAATTCCTGTGCTGCTGAACAGCAGATTTCCAGAGGTAACACCTTCTCATTAAATTCTTTGGTTAAAGGAGTACCACTAGCACCACCCCTCCTTGAATAGCCACAAAAGGCAGTTTTCATGACTATCAGCTGGACCTGAAAGAAGTTTGACGTCAAGGTTAATAGCCTTGACATAACAAAATTCAATTATTAAAGGCATTTAGGGTGTGGATGTAATTGATATTTAGGAAACAAAAACCTGACAAGCTACCACAGAGCAAAGTAAGCGTATTGTTTTGGGATCTCATACAGGCTCCGATACTGATAAGAAAGTGTCCAAGTTAAACAAGAGGAATTATGACAAAAAATCAGTATTTACTAATGAAAAGTTAAGAACCTCTGTCTGCAGTTTCATGTGCAATTACACCTCTTCCCACTGTGAAAACTATCATTACAATAAGAGAAAAAGGAAAAATATATTCATTCTAATGGGATAAACACATCTTAACTGAATATCTCTTATCCCTTACCATCATATAACAGCTCTGATAGCTGAAAGTTCTCTGTGACAGTCTGATGGTCCTTTCAGATGGTATTGAGAGCTTGAGACTTTGTGGGAAAAAGAAAAAATTGTTGGGGCCAGAGATGTTGCTGTCAGAATGTTCTCCTTTTTTTCTGACAAAACAAGCATGTATTAATGAGGAGAGGAAGGAATTAAGCCAGAGAAATGCACTTTTGACCCTGGCTCTCCATTCAGCTTGTAATACTGGCAGTGGCATTGAATGCACCCTCAGCAAGTTTGCTGATAGCATCAAGCTGTGTGGTGTTGTTGACACACTGAAGGTTAGGGATGCCATCCAGAGGGACCTTGACAGGCTGGAGAGGTGAGCCCATGCCAACCACATAAAGTTGAGCAAGGCCAAGTGCAAGGTCCTGCACCTGGATTGAAGCAATCCCAAGCACAATTACAGGTTATGCAGAGAATGAACACAGAACAGCCCTGAGGAAAAGGACTTGGGCATGCCGGTTGATGAGAAGCACAACATGAGCAGGCAATGTGTGCTTGCAGCCCAGAAAGCCAGCCATATCCTGGGCTGCATCAAAAGAAACAGGGCCAACACACTAAGGGAGGTGGTTCTCCCCCTCTGTGTCCAGTTCTGGACAACTGCAGGAAGGACATGGAGCTTTTGGAGACAGTCCAGAGGAGGGCCACAAAGATGATCTGAAGGATGGAGCATGTCTCCTGTGAAGACAGGCTGAGAGAATTTGGCTTGTTCATCTGGAAGAAGAGAAGGCTCCAGGAAGACTTTATAGCAGCCTTCCAGTACCTGAAGGGACCTACAGGAAAGCTGGGGAGGGACTGTTTATAGGGGCATGGTTTTAAGGTGGAAGAGGGTAGATTTAGGTTAGATATTAAGAGGAAATTATTTGCTGTGAGAGTGATGAGACACTGGAAGAGGTTTCTCACAGAAGCTATGAATACCCCTCTCTGGAACTGTTCAAGCCAGGTTGGATGGGGTTTTGAGTAATATTGGTCTAGTGGGGGGTGTCCCTCCCCATGGCAGAGGCGGTTGGAACTAGATGATCATTAAGGTCCCTTTGAACCCTAAGCATTCTGTTATTTTATGATGCTTTGAATATTACTGCTGAGGAAGTCCAAGAGGTTTAACTGCAAACTCCATCCTGCATACGAGCAACTAGGCTTTTAAAGACATGATTTTTAGTGCTTGTAGCAGTTTTGAAAGAGTCACTTTGGACAATGAAACCAATATGGGGTAAAAAAGAGAGAGTGGGATGGGAGAGATCAGAGAATAAAAACACGATGATAAGGAACAATATGGACTGGGAAGTGGACAATTTCAGGTTCATATACCATAGGTGAGTAAGCTGAAGCCAATGTGCCTCTTTTTTTGGAGGATTCCTTCCAGGTCAAGTGAAGACAACTTGATGCATTGTTAGAACCTGAAGACCCAGGAGAAGACATTGGTCTGACTGGAGATATGGGCTTTCCTCTTTCCCAAGGTGAGGCAAGGTCACTTGGACTCAAGCCATGGAAAGGAGTAGACAAACAGAGAGTTACTGGGAAGGGCAACACTACCTAGCACAAGGGCTGTAATGTCTTCATACGGATAGAGAAAAAGATAAATAAATCCAATTTCAGATGCCAGAAATGCTGTAAAAAAAAAATATGCCAGCAGGCAACAACGGAAGGCTGCTGGGCAGCTGCCTTATTAGTACTTCACAACTGCTAGAGGAGAGCTTGAGGCTGGGTCCTTCACCAGCACACTTGAGGGGAATTTTTTTATTCTGCTTAAAGAATATTGCTCATGGAGGTCACATGGAGAGATGACCTGGGAAGAAGTGAAATGATGAAGTTAAAACCTCACATTCCATTCAGAAATCTGCCTCTGCAGATTTTCTCTGTGCCTCAGACTGAACTGCATTTCTGTATTTCTGCCAAGTAGCTTTTCTGGTATCATATATCTTCGGGTTTAGCCAGACAATGGGGAAGTAATAAATTTGAGCATATAGAACAAGGGAATAAAATGCAGAAGTTTTACATTGCTGTCCTATCAGTCTGAGAAAACATGCGAGATCTTGGCTCAAGCAATGATAAAGAAACACAAGGAGCAGCACTAGTTCCTCTCAAGTGCTTTCTTGAGAAACAGCTTCTCTTATCTTAGCCCTAAAGTTACCTTTGTTCCTTGCAAATTTTTTCTTAATCCCAGCGGAGGGATGGTTGTTCCTTCAGCAGTGAAAAATTATTTGCAGAAATAACAAACCTATTGTAACTGAAATGACAGATGGCACTGCTAATCTCAAAGGGAGGAACTTCACAGAACTCAAAAATTCCCATTTTAGTCATTGTTGTGTATCTCTCACTCCAGCAATTCAGCCCACATTAGCACTGAGAGTGCAGTTGCAACAGGTTTGAGTCATGCTCTCACCAATACCTGAACAAGGGGTTTTTTTGGCTGTAAAATCTGTTTTCTCTCTGGATTACAGGAGGAGACATGATTAGCACAACCAATGCGTCTAAAACTGGTGGGATATTAAGACTTTTTTTATACACAGCACAACAACAGACTTAGCAAGCTTTGAAATCCTGAGTGTTCTCATGGTTGTCTTTCTCCACTAAGGGTCAGCCTCTGCTTCTTCTGGTTGAAATGTCTAGGTTATAATGTCCTGCAAGAAGGTCTGTGTGCTTGAACTGCAGGCAGAACTTCAACCAGAGAGGCACCAGGTGTTGACTGAGAGCCATGGATGTGATTTATGTCAGGTGAGTTTTACGATCTCTGTACCAAAGCAAACTTGTTAGAAGCTGGTGTACTGCCCTGGCAATATCAAACAGGAAAGAGACTGCTGCTGGGCTCCCAGGACACTTCAGCTTCTCATAGCCCAGCATACATACAGTATACACATACAGAATTGTATCTCCTGAAAACCTCTTTATGAAAAAATAAGCAAGCCCTCTCTGGCCAAGGACAAGCCATTGTCTCTGTCTGTTTACCTCAATAAGATGTCATTCCCAAAGCTGGTTTTCCTTTGTTGCACGGAACCAGCTTGCAGGTCAGAACTTTCCAGTACTGACTCTGCCATCCTGTTAAAATCACATTCCTATCCAAAGAGCCTATCCAAAGAGACCTATTAATTTAATACAGAGCACCTACAATTCCAATTTTCACTCTTCTAAGATTTGTGTGGGAAAAAAAGCACCCAGTAAAATGACTGTGGTTTGCATAGGCCACTGTATACATTTGAAAGCAGACTTTATCTTCAATATCTAGATTTGATACATATTTAATTTGCTATTTTTCTGTACTTGAGAAATATTAATGTGACCCCCGAGGGCTAATTTAATATAGTTTTGCGAACAAAGCATCTGCTTCACATCTCCAAGTAAATGAGTCTAAAATCTTTTACAGAATGAATTGCATTAACCTTTCTAATTATTTTTCTCCTGAGAAAGCACTTCCAGTTTTCTCCTGACAAAACATATTTCACTCCTGAAGCATATTTGCCACCAATAATTAAAACCAAAACGGAGCAACCTTGCTCTTGTAAAGCAAGGAGCTCAACAGCAGAACTGCAAATGCCAAAGAGCCTTGTACCTCCATGCAGCCTTGGTGTTGCCTGTTACTGTGGCTGACAACAAATTCCATCCAGCACAATGTGTGCTAGCTACAGATTAACCAAAATAGCTGAAACCTTTGAAGTTAAGGTCTGACACCAGGAATGTGTTTAGTCCTCTCATTTTAAAAGTTCTACATTTGTCTTAAAAGCAGATGCTTCATTTGCTCCAGCAGAGCACTGTCTCTACATTCCAGAGTGGCAGAGGATCGGTATTTATCACCAAAACCACCCCAGGTACATTCATGGAATCCTTTAATGACTGAAAGCAAAGTGTGTGTCCTCCCTTTCTCCCCTTACCTCAGACTGTATACAACTCTCTTTTATGTTACTCCCTAGAGCAGCCAAGACACTGGGGTAGTGCCTTCCTATGATAAATACCAACACATACCTTAGGAACTCAGCATGCTCACAAAAGTGTGATGAACTGAAGTGACAGTGCTGTGAGTCACCCACTGGCTGCATATTCCCTTTGAAGGGAATATGAAAATAGGAGACAGCAAAGCAGAAAGGATCACCTTTCCTCTGCCTCTGGCAGTACTATTCACATACCACTTGAATTCTTAGCTCAGATCTACAAGGGAAAAAATTATTTCACAATGGCCTCATTGAACAGGGCAAAAATGGAAAACTGGTGATTTGGTTCTACTGTAAAACACACAGAATTACTTTGGACTAGGCACAATAGTTCCAAGTTCTTGTTCAGCTTGATATAATTACAACCGTCCATTCCTATGCTGAACTTACATCAAAGAACAATTTATTTTGAGTAATAGCACATAAATCACCTTAACGTATCTAATTAGAAATGAAATGCAATATATATGCCTAGGCTTTCTATTGAGGAAGAAGGGGAAGTACAGACGGTTGAATTCATACTTTGTAGGAATTGCTTAATAACACTACTGGTAAAGATTAATCGTCCATCACAGTGCAACAGATCAGGTAATATTAAACAGACAAAGAAAAATAAAGCTGCTCAGCACAAAAGAAACCCATTATAAAAACAGTAGAAATAATACATGACAAAACTAAATTAGTTCCTGGTATAACTCCACTATTACAGGAGGGGAAAAAAGGAAAAAAAAATAAAAATTTCACTTAGCCTTCATTTCTGCAGTGCCTGGTATCCCCAAAGACAGGTTGAAGCTCTGCCTCAGCCAGAGGTGGCCACCCATCCTCCCGGGACCACAGCCCTGAAGTAACACCCCTCTTATGGCCCAGCTGCACCTCTGGGGTGGGAGGAACAACAGGACAGATGAATGGCAAGGGCAGGTTGGAGGTCACCATCACCCTCTCAGCAGGGCCAGATGGACACCACGGTGGGAGGGTTAGGGTGGCCAAATCCCAGCACCACACAGCACCTCCTTGGCTGAAGGAGTCTCCAAAAAGCCCTGGGGGGTATCAGCTGAACCAGCAGCAACTGCTTGAGCTGCAGTCATCCCCTGAGTGTTCACAAGCAGTGTGGGGGCTCTCCAGGGGTTCTGGATCTTCACTGCTGCTGCTTTTCCCATGTTGTGGACAGGTAGGTGAAACGACATCTTCATTTCTCCAGCAAAACCCTCTACACCTTCTGTCTTTTTTCACCCCAAAGGCCTGCTGACTGGCAAGACAGCCTTCCCTAGCCCAGTAATGCAAATGGTTGCCATGGTCCTCAAGATACAAGAAACATGCTACTCTGTATCATGCAGCAAACAAAAAAAATAAATAATCTGAGGGGAAGATGCTGACGTGGAAACCTTTTAGTAAACTGGAGAGAGTGAGTGGAATGTAAATGAGAAAAAAAGGCTTGAACTATGAAAATGCTGTCTTATAATGAAAAAAAATTCTGTCTGTGAGATACAGCGACTTTTCTGCTTCAAATAAAATAAATGAAGCAGAAATGTCACTATGATAAAGCATCTATATCACGTAGCACACCAGGAACAGGGATGATTCTTGGCTGATGACTGCCTGCCTTGCTAAGTACATATTTTCTCCCAGCAGCTGCTGCACCTTATCTTGAGCTGGCATGTCATTGAAGCCTCTGTAACAGATCTATAGTCTAGTAAGTCTGATTGTATACAGTGGATTTACCACTGACTTTTTAAATTACTGTATTTAAATCCTTTTTACCCTGATAATTTATCAATGTATTCTTTCATTTGGCTCTGCTATGTGTCATTTAAAATTAGCACTGAAATTTGGTTTCAAGAAGAAAGCCGGGAGGATCTTTATTTACCCTCAGACACACATGTTAACCTTACCTTGGTAGGCAGTCAAGGGACCACTATGAACAGAAAGGTGTCCCTTTGGTTTTCAATGACATTCCACAGGAAAGTAGCCACAGAAAGGAAATTAAATTGTGACTAAATGAAGAAGAGATCCTCTCTGCACATTCCCCAGCTCTTACCTCATTTGTTCCCAGGATTTACTATCAGTTTAAGATGAAACAATACTTTATGGAGGGCACATGGGTCTGAACATACCCCTCTCTTGTAGCTGGAAAGACAGGGAAAGAGCAGAGGGCTTTATGGAGCCTCCTTTATGGAGGCTTTATTTTTGACCAGAAATATAGCACGGAAAGTTTCAAAGAACCAAAACCAACTAGGCACAGTAAGATAAAAGGGGAATTACATCTCTCAGTCCCTAGTAAATATTTTGAAGTTAACTAAGATCTGGATTCCTGAGCTTTCTGGAGCACTTGAGGGACCATCACAGCAGTTGTTGAAGCTGCCTGTACTGGGTAGAGGCACAACCCTTCTGGGTGTTTTAGTTGGTGGGTTTGTTTGTTTGTTTTCTAAAAAGTGGCTTTCTGAAATTACTTGTGCTCTTCCTCTCCTCTCAAATGTGTCTGACCAAAGGAGTGTCAGCAGGCCATAATCCAGTTCTTTGGAAGACTGATAGCAAAGAGCCAGCTGCATTGGTTTTAGCCAGCTGGGAAAGTCTCCAGCAGTGGGGTTAATGTCCCTATGGTTTGTTCTTTCTTCCTCACATCAGCTACAGTATATTTTAAAAGGACTGCAGGGTTGCATTTGTATATATATGTATGATTATATTTATTTTAGTCACAGTTAAAAAAAAAACACAAAACTTTCATGTTATGTGTACAGTTCTAACCTAAAAGGTTATATAGTAATCGTGGTTATTTGTAAGAAATGTTAAAAATGATCCACTGGTTTTGTGCAACCACAATACTAAAGCCATATATGCAAGACGCTCCTTTACCCACTACTGTTGATGAAATAGCTATTTTTAGAAAACATATTTGTTTACATACTCATGATGAAGACTGAATAATGAATTCTTCAGGGTTATTTGAGGTTTGCACTCACAAAAAAAATTAAAGTGCTTACACAGCTGCTCCTGGATGTCTTCCCTTCTTTTTGGCAGTCAGGAGTGATCCTAGGCTTTGAAACAGCTTGTCCTGTTTAACACCGAAGTTAAGCAATATAATGGGCTAACAAGACCCTATAATAGTCCATAATGCTAAGATACACATTGTACTCAGGAACTGTCACCTTTCTTATTTGCAAGGATAATTAAGCAGCTACAGACAGGGGCATACAGGGCCTGTTTTTTGAGTCACAGCAGTCCCACAGAAATAAGGAGGATTTTCCACTGCTATGATCAGTTTCAACAGGTTAAGAAAATCTTTTACTCTCCCTTACCCAAATCACGATTCAGCAGTTTTGATATCCATGGATGTAACCCTGCCCGTAGCCACTGCATAGTGCTGACTCAGCAAAGAATGGTAAAGTAATGGGCCAAAACTCATCACTTTGCAGCTCTGGAGACATGGGACCACAGCTATACTTTCAGCTGATAATGAGAGGAATCATGAGGATGATCTAAGGTGGTGCTTAGGGACATGGCTTAGCAATGGAGTTGGCAGTGCGAGGTTAATGGTCGGACTTGCTGGTCTTAAAGGTCTTTTCCAACCAAAATCATTCCATGATTCTTTAGCAGTCAGTGCCTCCAGGAGTTTAGTGCTAGCATTGATGGGGGGCATTATGGCTTGGGTTGAATCATGATGGAGAAGCTGGTATTTCTGGCTGCTTTTCAGCCTCTGCTGGCTTGATCTGGCTGCCATTGTAACTTCACAGCTAAAATAAGGCTTCTGGACAGAAAGATTTCACCCAGCTCACAGCCAGAAAAACCCACTGTCTCTTAAAAACATTATGGTTCTGGGCTGTGAGTATTTACCAGTATCCCACAGCAGTGCTGATGTGTCCTTGCAGTACTCATAGCTCCAGCTGCAATGAAGCTGACCTGGTGGTGAGCTTCAGGCAGGCAGGAAACATCTGCAGTTTAAGGGCTAGGAGTGAGTTATGGGAATGGGCTCCCATAAAGAGCTTCAGAAGAAGGTAGACACTTTTCAAGCAAGCCAGAAAATAAAATGCAACCCTCTGATACACCTTGCATCCCTACACATCCTGTGTTTCACTGACAGACCTGCTATTCCTGTGCATGCCCTGTAATGCCACATGTAGGCTGCCCAGCACTCTGGGGAGCTGCGCCAGGAAGAGGACAAGCAGGGGGCTGAGGGTAACCTCTCACTCAGCAAACCTCACCATGGGGCTTAGCCAGCACCAGAGGGTCCTATCAGGACCAAAAGGAACTGACCCTGGAGACCAGGCTGGGCAGAGGCACTCCTATAAGGTAACCAAGACAGGTGCCCAGGGCTGAGCTGAAATGGGGCCATGGATGTTGGTTAGGGTTGGGAGGCTCCAAGGGGAGCTGGGCAGGACAGAAAGAGCTGGTAGTGCCCTCAGAAGCGGAGCTGGAAGGGTTTCTAAAAGTAGGAGGCAACTGCTGGGAGGTCTTGACTCCTGAGTGCCACCTACTCATGTGGGTCGTAATTTTATTTCTGTGAATTACTGCTCAGTTGCTGCCTGCCTTGGACCTGGCAAAGTCCACTGATTGCACAATGTTATTTTACAAGTGAAATTTCCCAGCACATGAATATCTTCCCTGATGGAGCTACAAAACACAAAAAGTAAAACACCAAAAGTCCCAGAGGCTAACCCAGGAGAGAAAGGCTAGGTATCCCTCTGCCATCATTCCAGGAGGCTCCCAGACCTCATACCATAGTATGACATGAGCAGAGCACAATGCACCATCTGCCCATCCCCTGGGTTCATTCACAAACTCCGTGTTACCTACCTCTTCAAATATCTATTTGATCCCTCATTTGGGTAATTTGAGCCTCATGACCACACCCTAGGTAAAAACTGTAGTTAATGGATTTTTAGGAAAAAGAGAGACAGATGGTGACTGTGACACTTGACTATGACTCAGCCCAGAGGCTAATCTGAACAAACCTATGTATCATTCCACCTGATGACAGACACACACTTTCCACCTACAAATTACCTAAATCCCTCAAAGTTGAGATCTAACATGTTCCTAGATCATAACTCTTGCCATTTTTTCTTCTAGTAGACATTTAGACACTACTGCAAACCTGTCAATTACATAGGAGTTCATTTTACTGGGAGGGTAGACAAAAGATTTCACAGGGTATCAGCTTTCCAATTCTTGAGGTTCCTGACATAAACACACATATGTGCAACAGGAATTTAAAGCATTTCTTAAGCCTCAGCTGATAAGAGAAGTTAAACATTGCATCTGTACTCAAAAAATTCCTGTGTTGTGCAAAATCCTCCAAAAGCCTCCTCTAGTTCTTGCACAACTAATGCAAAAAACACTGACATGTCTCTCCAAACAAAAATGGAATGGCAAAGATAGCACTTATATTCACTACCCTAAATATATTTCTTGTGATGATATAATTTATACAATGGCTGCTCATCATTGCCCATTATTTCTTCATATTTTGTGTCTGTAGCAACTACTGCTTCACTTTGTACTTAAACTATAAATGTATCTAGGCACCGACAACCTTACCATCATTATTTTCTTTGTTTGTAACTAGATCTTGCAAGAAATCATTACCGGTAGCAGAAGGAACAAGTAGTTTTCCTCCTAGTGGATCATTCTTTTGAAGCAAAGATTTTTTCTTACAAACATAGTAGAAACATTCATTTTAAGGTTTCTCCTCCTCCTGAGTTTCATTCATCCCTCATTCTGCTATCTTCTTGATGAATGGCATGCAGACTACATACAGTAGCACCTTGTTACACAGCAAATCTCTAAATATTATTAGATTAGAACATCCTGAAGTGTCTTTGAAAATTGATACCATCTCATCATGATCAACCATTCACTAACCACCAGCTTTTCCACATTGTTTATAGGTATTTCCAACAACACTGAACTTAGATCAAGAAGGGATTTCAGTTGATAATTCCCCCCCCCCCCATTGCAAAAAAATTAACCTTTTTTTTGTGTTTCTTTTATCAGTATTTGCAGCTTGCCTTATTATGTATGTGGAGAAGTTTGTGACATGTTAGGAGAACTCCTACAGGACTTAAAGATAAAATCCCACTGTATACTTTGCCCTGATAGCACAGCAATATAAAGGGTATGAACAGCCTGAACAGAGCACATTGACTAACAGTTACTCCCACAAGTGGAGCAGGAACATAAATTATTCATTTTCAGACCACAAATCCATCAAGATAATAATCTGTGAATATCAAAGACAGCTATTTATGTAGATGATACAATATAAGGAAAATAACCACCTACCTGGAAGGAGACACTTATCTATATCAGGAAACATCATATTTCAGCACTTGCTTAAGTGGTCACCAGATTCTTGCTTTTTGGTTTAAATATATTCAGAATATCTTAAATCAGAAAAAGAAATGTGCAACACAACTGTTCAGTATCCCTGTCAAGATACAAGACATACAAACTGCAAAGAGAAGACACAGCACCATCATGGTACATACAAATGCCAAGTGCTACAAAACGTTCCAGGAGACTCATGGAAGTATGGAGGTATGGTACTGATAGTTAAAGCTTACTCAGTTTGAAAACTCTAGTTTGCTTAGGGTTTGAAAACCCCATTCTGAGATGTAAAAGAGAGGGAGGGAAAAGGTCCTAGAACGGGCTGCCCAAGGAAGTTGTGGCTGCCCTTTCCCTGGCAGTGTTCAGGGCCAGGTTGGATGGGGCCTTGAGGAACCTGGTCTAGTGGGAGGTGTCCCTGCCCATGCAGGGGGGTTGGAACTTGATGATCTTTAAGGTCCCTTCCAGCCCAAACCATTCTAAAGGAAGGCTGGAGACAGTAAGGAATATTTTATCATCTGTACTATATCTTTAAGAAGATATTCTCACCCCAGCTCATGGAATATTTTTATGTGTCAAGACAAGGCAGCCTGACATCTGGTATCAGATAAACACAAGCCAGGTTTTAGCTTCTTTTTTTTTATGTTGCTATTTAAGGTCAATTAAAATATATTTACTGACTTCATTGAAAGCTGATGCCCAGCTCAACAAATGCAAAAACAAAAGCAACACAGGTAGAATTAATTCACTGCTCTGAATAAAGCCCAGAAAGCAGTTCACTTCCATTGCCCTAAGCCCCACCCTAAGCCCCAACAAAACACTTTGGTAGAGTCTAGGAAGATTTTAGAGATCCCAGGAGAAAGTTCTGTGTTATTCCTTTCAAGATAAGCAGAATTATCTCAGTAAAGCTTTCTGTGGCTGCCTCTGAATACTTGATCCTTTCTTCTTTGCTGCATTTTTTGTATCTCACCCATGCTAATGAGCACCAAAATTTAGGGAAGAAAAAAATAGCTTCTACAGGAAACTTCAATTGAAAATGCTCATTCATGAGGAGAATTTACAGTACAGAACACTGTCTATTTCTAAGAATTGCTTTTATTACCATATTTATTTGACACTATAGAACAATTCAGGTGGATAGAAACACTGTCTCATCAATGACAATCAGCACTTACCTGAGTTATCACCCTGCACCTACAGCCAACCATGTGCCTCCTCTGAGAAGTGGTTCCCACAAGCTGGAAAATGCAGCAGGAGAAAGCTGTAAGAGAAAAGCAGTAGCCACTCAGTTCTTCAAATGTCATGTCCCAAAGCCCACTTTCATGTCTTCAAACACCAGACAGCCTATTAAATCTTGTTTTATGTAACCTGCTGGGACCACAGCCTGAGCTTTTTGTGGTGCAGGCTCTGCAGTACATAAAGAAGAAAGCTCATACATACATACGTGCAAACCACCTCCAGAAAGAGAAGAGGCCTGAGGCAGGTTTTTCCAGAAGAAATCTGTCATTATCATCTTTGAAGACAAAGTTTGTTTATCAGCTGTCTAAGCAGACAGATATTAACAGGTAGGCACAGAGATACACCACAGCCCAGGTGTCTTTCAAAAGTATGTGCCCCTGCCAAACACGGATCCCCACTCAGGTTAGCTATTAAATCCTGTGGTCAGCGTTGTGCAGAGGGAAGGTCAGCCAGCTGTTTCCTTCCTTAGAAATTGTGAATCCTGAATTCTGAGAGGACAAGGGCATCCGTGTGTCCATGCTCCTGGCCTGGCAAGGTGTTTGAGCTGACATGGGCCATTAGTGGACTTGCAGAACTAGCTATATGTTATTAGAAATACATGGCAGTCTGTGCACACATGCCCACAATGGGTCTCAGAATGTAATCTCAGATCCTTCTGACATACATTCACATCTCAAAAATTATTTACCTTTTCAAGGCTTCCTACTGTTTTTCTCTCCTTTACATTGCTATTTATTTACTAAATAGCAAACTTGTATGTATTTGAAAGATGTATTTGCCAACATAGTGACTTCATAATGTACTGCCTGTCTAAAGTAGAATTCCCCGTGAAATGCTCAGAGGGAAACTTGGTACCGTGTCATGAGAAGACTGCTGCAGGCTGTTATCAACTTTGTGCAAAATAACAAAATGAGCATCTATAATAACTTCCCTATGTCCAAATCAATACTATAGTGAGTGTAGTGATGTGAGACATCTGCCAAATCCACAATCTGCTTCTTATGCTACAAGTTTTTTAGTGTATCTTATTTGTATAAGAAAAACATGCAAAAAATCATCTTCTGAAAAGGTGTAGATTTGACTTCTACTGAAAGAAGTAATGCCAAAATAGAAAATGTTTTAAAATACTTTCTTAATTTACAGTGGGTGAAGAGCTAGTCTTTGTAACTAAGTGCAGAAAACAAAACTAGAACTACTTTCCCTATGCCTTTAAATGACACAAATACTTCTAATTGCAAGAAAGATTGAAAAATGCTGGAAATCACCTGTTTCCACCTGACACCATTTTTGATTCAATTCTGAACACACTGATAATAAAAGATGACAAGCATAAGTCATGTTGAAAAGTAAATAAAAAACCTGAATGATAGAAGCAGACAATAAGGGAGTGAAGCAATCAGATTTTGGGAAATCCCCACACAGGAGATGACCTCAGTCCCTTTCAACCACAGGAAGATCAGAAGTTAAAGGCTGGAGAGGAATCCCAATGGGACAGTTGGATGTCACCAGTGCAAATCCCTTCCTAAGATATTTTTCTTTAAAAAGCAGCTGAATTCCTAGCGTAACATCTCTCATTTGCTACTGAGACACTTAGATACAGATATCAATTTCTAGCAATATAAAAGGCGTACATTATTGATCCCCCAAATCAGCTTTGTCTTCCTTGGCTTTTGCATGCAGTCAATTATGCAGATGTAGATGTAGAATTATGCTTTTGCAGAAGCCCAAATCACAGACCGGCAAACAGCGTCAAACTGGGCGGTAAAACCGCGCTAGTACCGCAAGCCCTCAACTGCGCGAATGCCAACACCAGCGCAAAGTTTCGCGTAGTTTTCGCTCTTGCATTGCCACCTGGTGGCTAAATCCGAGTATATCGTCACTTTGCCGGGAGAGAAGGGATGAATTCCTTTTACTGTGGAACCACTTAATAAATGCTGTCATAAATCAAAGCAAAATTTTATATTTAGTGACATTTAATAATGGGAATTTGCAATGGAACGAGACTCATTTCTGCAAGAAATTCATCGTGCTGCTGTACTCGGCACTGGTGAGGCTGCATCTCGTGTGCTGTGTTCAGGTCTGGGCCCCTCATCCCAAGAAGGACATTGAGGTGCTGGAGTGAGTTCAGAGGAGGTCAACCAAGCTGATGAAGGGTCTGGAGAACAAATCCTGTGAGGAGAGGCTGAGGGAATTGGGGTTGTTCAGTTTGGAGAAGAGGAGGCTGAGGGGAGACCTTATTGCTGTCTACAACTCCCTGAAAGGAGGTTGCAGTGATGAGGGGGTTGGCCTCTTTTCTCAAGTAAATAGCAATAGGACTAGAGGAAACAGCCTGAAGTTACACCAAGGGAGGTTTAGACTAGATATTAGGAAGAATTTCTTTACCAAGAGACTAGTCAGGCCCTGGAATGGGCAGGGCAGGGGGAGGATGGAGTCATCATTCCTGGCAGTATTTTAAAACTGTCAAAGAGGCACTTCAGGACAAGCTCTAGTGGGCATGGCAATAAAGATACATATTTTTCTTCATTTTATTTGGGGGAGGGAGAATTTCGACAGTTCGACACAGTAATCTTAGATGCCTTTTCACACCATGACAGTTCCGTGATTCTGTAATACAAATTAAATACTAGGTGAAAAATTAAGCATTAAGTAACCACCCCAGTTGTGATGTTCCAGTTGTGAAGCCCTCACTCAGCAGGGCACTCTTGCTGGTGGGACATACAAAACAATGCTGGTACTATAAGCAGCTATAAAATTAATCCAATTATTTAATTCTCCTTTCCAAGCCCTCTGGGTGACTTGATATTTTATTGATATGGAGACTATAGTGGTTTGCAGGAAATTTCACCTTCTTTTGAGAATGAGATCCCACAACACAGTGGTGGTTGGATTTGATTATGTCTACCATCTACTTGAGAATAAGGAAAGGCAAATGATGCATGGACACAGCAAAAATAAAAGGAGGGGAAAAAATAAAGGAGTGCCTACCACTTCCCAGCAGCATTGGTTACTGACCAGAGAACTGTGTGGGCACTCATCAGTCTCCACAGAAGTTTTTTATGCTAGCCTGCTACATTTACTTTAATTTCACATAGCAGTACCCTGAGCTCTCCAAGCAATTTCCTTCTAACCACCGAGGTGCTGATATACAGACACTGGCAAGCAGAGGGAGCTTCAGCTTTCACCTGTTTTCATAGTCTGAAAGAAATACGGTTCCCTCCTTCCCTTCAGTGTCAGTACCATCCAGAATCCAAAATGAGACAGCCAGGATAAAGGTCTTACCTTTGGGGAAAAAAAAAAAAAAAATGAAAAACTTAACTAGAAAAAATAACATTTTAATTCTCATTATTAGTTCTTGATAGTGCTTGTTCTCATCTATGTTATTTATCCAAGTATACTGTCATGAAGATGATCATCCTCTCATGGCTATGCTATTTATCACAAGGAAGACTAATCCTTTACCATCCACTCCATATATTTTTGTGCAAAATCCTGCAAAAATAATTTGCTTACAAGGATAAGATAAATTGCTTTATGATTTATAAGAAGATGATCAGATACAAGGCTCTAAGCACCTTAATCATCTTTATCTAACTGTATCCACACAATTCTTCTGCTTAGGCTTAGCCTGTCTTCTCATAGGATTAAGACTTGAACACGTCCTACTTTCCCTGGTTACTAGTATCCCATAATACAGCCAAGACACAGCACCTTGGGTTTTGTCTTACTCTTTTAAGTGAACGTTCCTATTACAAATAATTTGACAATTGCAGCATGGCAGGGTGATGAAATGGTCACAAAAATTACCTCAGTAATGCCACAAGCAACTATTTTGTTAGCAAGTGATACCAACCTGCAAGCTTTACAGGGGTGGAAATTCACTACATGAATAACAAATTGTGTAATTATTTAAATTTCCATGTCACTAACATAGTATGATGCTTCTTAAAAGATTATACATTAAATCCATGCACGTGAAAGTATACATAATTCGATGATTAGAAAGGCCAGCATGTGAAAGGTACAAACATCACCACTGACAGGTAAATTCTACCACTATGCAATGAGTTAGATGTAGTCTAACAATGATGGCTAGAAGAAAATTATTCCTTCCAGCCATCTAGATTTTTTTGCAAACTTCTCCTACACAAGTTCTGGCTTCATCTTTGCCAGGAGCAATGGCCATGCACTTAAAACATCAGCCTGGGACACACCGTAAGTGACAAACATCATTAAACAGTATGAAAGTCTTTTTAAAACATTACTTTATTTCATATCTTTATTTTTATATTATCTGACAGGCTTGTTTTTCTTTTTTTTAAACTAAATCATCTAGGATATACATTAATAGTGTGTTAGAAGGCCTCTCAAAATCAAGCTCATTAAAATAATTTGTGTTAACAAGGAAGGAAAAGGGAAAAATACAAAGGATAAATATAACTTCAATAACTATTTCATATCAATAAAGCTGTATGGTCTCAGTTCAACAGAGATCTGCATGCACATACCCACTGAGATAATTCTTTGCAACAATAAAAAACAGTAGCAGTCCCAATGCATTCTATTAAACACAGCTGTTTAAATGTGGAATCAAAATTCTGACACAATTAGTGGCTGGTGATATATAAGCAAATTCAAACTTAGATTTCCTGCAGTAGTTCTGTTTATCTGCTTGAAACAGAATATCACTTTCTTACTGGAAAAGAAAGTCCTTGAATGCAATACATTTCCATGTGTTAAAGTTGAATGCCAAATGGTTCAGAAGTTCTTCAGCCTTTTGGCTCACAGGCTGCTGTGCCCCCATCTTGTCTTGCTGGTAAGAGTTTTACAGCTTTTTGAAATTACTAATTCACCCTCTGCTGAATCCATAATTTGCAGGCTGTGACACTGCCTGCCCCACATTGCATGCTTGGTGTTCCCATTCTTGGGCCAACACTCATGAAAGGCTTCTGATGTTGCAATGGGATACATCTTGCTGGGTATCTTACATCTAGTCCTTTTCTGATCTAGCCAGCCTCAAGAAAAGTATTGTAAATGTCTTCACGTGCCAAAAAATTTTATTCTTATCTTAGATTTTATGGTGAATCAGGAAACACTTGTAATCACCTATGTTTTCATACTGTTACAAATTGGAGTGAATTAATGAAGTTAACTCAGGAAGAGACAGGATGAACACAGAGAAAAAAGAGCAAGAATTTTCTGAAGTCGGTGACCCTTACCAGCACAACGGGATCCAACCTTTCATTCCAACTAGGCATTTATCTGAATCTACAGCAAGTAACAACTTTCCATGGACTGTTAATAAAATTGCTTGTATTAACAGTTAAGCGTGCTTAGAGAACAGCCTCAGCTGAGCGTGCAAACTGTGCATGGGAGGATGTTACCAGGCCTCTTATGAGATAATGGCTATTTTTTTGGTTTCTAATATGCAACAACTAGTCTTCTCTTACTATTATTATTATTTGGATAGTGAATAATCTAAAATTTCTTATTTTGTAATGCATTTTCTGTTACTGTTCTCCCCATTGTATTACAACCTCTACACATTACTTCTAAGACAGAATGACAAAGATTTTATGAATGTTTATAATGTTTATAAAGTCCTTACCACTGTCTAGAATGTAAGAGCTTCCCCCTGGCAGCTGTGTAGAACGTGTATTTCTATGGACCCATACACATTCCTTTATCAGAGTATGAGATATTCAGAAAGAGAACATGGCTTCACAAAGAGGGAGGAATTGCGACAGCCAACACTGTCCCTGTATAGATGGCTGGAAGTGCAGTGCTTATTTTCAGAGAATCATAGAATCATAGAATTAGCCGGGTTGGAAGGGACCTCAGAGATCATCAAGTCCAACCCATGACCCACCGGAGCAGTTGCTAGACCATGGCACTGAGTGCCACATCCAGTCTTTTTTTAAACGTCTCCAGGGATGGAGAATCCACCACCTCACTGGGCAGCCCATTCCATTGCCTGATCACCCTCAGGAGGGTGGGGGGCAGGAGGTCAGGGTGGGCCCCCATGCAGGTCCAAAAGCCCAAAGGCCATGTGCCTTGGTAGTCAGGACCTTCCCCACTTGATGGAGGAGACAACAGATAGCTTGGAAGCACAACCTTTCCTCACTGTCCCCTTCCCTTCAGAATGGGAGCAGCTATCTCTGCCATGATAGCCTTGTGAGAAGTATCCTTCCCTTGGCACTCAGCCTCCCTCCAACTGTGCAAACAAGCTGGAATCTGGCACTGGATGAGGGATGTGGGACAAGTTGTTCATGGTTTCCTAGACAAATACACAGTGCAGCCACGCAAAGAAGAGGGAAGATATCAAATGATTTGTTGTACAGCATGCAGCCCAGGTTTGGAGAAAGTCATAGTTACTATTTTCTGTACTTTGTCTGATTCACATATTACAATTCCAGTCTCATTGAAGAGGAAAAAAAAAGAAAATATTTTTCACAGCAGATTTGATTTCAGAAGCATGCACACTTTATCCAAATTAAAAAATACACTATAGGTTATGCAGTACTGTGGAACTGCACTTCAGTCAGTCAATCTTTACCTCACAACTTCTCTTTATGAAAAGTTAATGTAACTTTAGTACAATTAACTTTTTCTGTGTATTCGTTCTCAAGAAATGCAGTGCTGCTCCAAATGAGAGACACATGAAACCAGAACTATCCATTGGAAAAGACCAAATTAAAACCAAATTTATTAAAAAGACCAAATTAATTGGAAAGACCAAATTATGGCTTTCCAAAACACTCTCAGAAATATTGTTTTCTTTTAGGCAATTTTTTCCAAGAATATATATATATATACATAGACATGCACACATATGTGTATATAGTTGAGATCTTTATAAAATACTATATTAGCTGTGGTAGAAAAAAAAAAAAATAAAATAGCATTAACTATGAGTACCCAGGTTCTTCTTTAAATCTTTTATACATTCACATAATGGCAGGTGTTCTAATGCCCACTGCTGCTAAAACAGTAAAAATTTTTTCTCAATTTACTTTGCAAAAAGTAAATTCTACTGTCACTAGATACACCTCCCCTCCAGGGCTGATAGATGGACTAAACTGTAGCAGACTAGAATCAGAGAGTAATTTAGATCTGCAATGGAAACCTGGATCTTACCTCATCCACCTCCCTGCTCAAAGCAGGGCCAACTTCAAAATTAGATCATATTATTCAGTTCTTAATTAGATACCTTTTTTTTTCTTCCCTGTCACAAAATCAGTTGGAATTATCTATTCTAAGTGATCATCTATGGATTAAACTGTTCTGAATATCAGTAAATTCTACAGGTAATGTCTCACTATACACAGGTCCACTCATTTAAGCAATCATCATATGATAATGGTATTTTGATAACTACTGTAGATAGCAGATAGAAAACTAATATATTTAGTATACACCTGCAGATCTGGAAACATGATGCACATTATTTTCATTACAGCAATGAATGAGAAAATAGATATTTTCCATTTGATCCTAATACCAAAGAAATTACCATAATTTTTTTAATGGAAAGTAATACTAATAAAAATAACTATGATTATGTGATACATAGGAAAGGATGTTGCAAGAACTGAATGGTTATAATGATTTCAGAAACACATATATCAGCAAATTTAAGGAACTGTTAGGCAGTCTCTTGAAAAATAATTCAAGGACTGTAAGAGTCTGACTTAGTAGAACAGAAATAGGAGTAAAATACCCTGATGTAATGAGAAGTCAGTAACACTATGAGACCACTCTGTTGTACCAATAGATCTTTATTAGTCTGAAAATCAAAACCAGCATCAAAAAAAGAAAAAAAAGGGGGGGGGGGGAAGGCAATATGAAGAAGAAGCATAAAAGAACAGTATATCATGTACAGATAAAATGACAAAAAATAAATTACTGAAAAAATACAGATGCTTCCACTAGCAAGGGATACAAAAGGCAAAAAGGAAAGGGTGTATATAAAATTGCACAAAAAAAAAAAAAATAATCAAAGGAGGCATGGTTACATTACATAACAGGAAGGAAGAGCAAACAATACAGAAAAGGCTGCAAGCAAGAAGATGAAACCAAAACCACACAAAGCAAGATCTTACTTTGGAAACTGAACAAACAAATACTATATAGAAACATCTGCTGGCCACGTGAGTCAGAAGTCTATTGTGAACTACAGTCCAGCAGAACAACACAGTGCTACTACATGATAGAGCTTTCCAGGAAACTCCTACCTATAGTTACTATAGTTCAGGCTGTGTGAACTCACCAGTAATGGTACAGTCTAAATACCTCCTGCTTTATGATGTACGTTCACCCCTGAAAAACACAGTCTGCCAATATTTATGTACATAATCAATATAGAATGCAGGACTGTCCAAGGTTGGATGGGCTTATTAAAAAAATATAATTTCTCTAAAAGACTATGTATTATTTTCCACACTCAAACATGTTGCTCACACCTGACTTACTACTACTCCTGACTTACTCCTACAACAGTGTTTTAGATACATCGAAATGTATCAGGCATATAGGATTTTTTCTGAGTTTTTTCAGCATCTTTTACTGTACTCATTAAATTGAAGCAGACTCCTTGTTTTGTTAAGCTGAAGCAGGAAGTTAGTCAAAAGAAGAGTGAACTGTTCTGGAAAATGCTAGAAAAATAACCTCCAACACAAGTATTGTAACATGGAAGCAGTTTGAAAGGCCATTATTTTGGGTTGGAATTGACATTATTTTATGTCTGAATACATTACCCTATTAATGGGATATTAATTATTAAATTATGATATTTTTAAATAAAATATAAGTTATCCTGGTAACTTGAAACCTGTGGAAAAAACCAAAACATTTGTTTGAAAGAACAGAAACTCTGCATTAGGGATGTCTTAAATTGATTTAGAATCATTCTGGTTTAAACAACAAAAGCAGGAAATTTGTAAGGATGGATATGTAAACAAAACAATTTTTTCCTTGCTCATAGGTACCTGACTCTTCACATTCCTTCCTCTTGATACGATTGACTGCATCATGGAAATGCATGCTAGAGAACCTGAGAAGTAGGGCCCTCAGAAACGACTTGCTGCAAAAGTAAAAAAAAAAAAAAAACCAACAGAAAAAAACAAAAACAAATCAAGCTTCTTCATGGTAGAGAGGGGCTAGAATCTGCTAAAAGGTGAAGTTTGATTTGTCAAGCAGTTTTCTTTCACATTTATTCAATGATTATTCATAGCTTCTCAGGGACTATGTTCACATAGTTGCTGTTAGGTGTTCAGAAAAAAAAATATTGTCAGTGTAGCCTTAAAAATCCGGTAACAATATTTAAATAATTTTTAAAAAGCAACATAGATGTTGTGTCCAAAGTAGGGCCATTTACCTGTTCTGCAAGACATCAAAATACACAGTGAGAAGAGGTATTTTTTATTTATTGCATATTTGCAAAAATATGATGTGCTAGATGGAGCTAGCCCCCAGAAGTATCTAAGCTCTACACATTTCTACACATTTGGTCAATTTCCTCTATCTGCTTAAGACATATTCCTTATTATTCTAGTCACATTGGTGGGTGAATTTCTCCCTTAAGTTTAAAAGTACGGTGCACACAGAATTCATGGCAAATGCTCAGTGGGTAAGGGTCTTGGTGGTGGGTAGCTTAAGTACTGGTGGAATGGCTTTCATAGTACAATGATATAGTAATGAGGAAAGATTACTCAAGTCCAACAACTCTAGCAATTTAACCACATTTTAAACAAATCACAGACTTTCTTATCTTCTTAGCATCCTGACGGTTGTTTCACACTTGTGCTGGAGCGTGTCCAGAGAGGGGCAACAAAGCTCATGAAGGGCCTGGAGCACAAATCCTGTGAGGAGTGGCTGAGGGAGCTGAGGTGTTCAGTCTGGAAAAGAGCAAGTGAGAGGAGACCTTAGAGCTCTCTTCAGCTGCCTCAAGGGAGGTCGGAGTGAAGAGGGAAACAGCCTCTGCTCCTTCGTAAACTCTGAAAGGAGCAGAGGGAATGGATGGAAGCTGCGCCAGGGGAGGGTTAGGCTGGATGTTAGGAAATATTTTTTCACTGAGAGGATTGTCAGGCATTGGAATGTCCTGCCCGGGACACTGGTGGAGTCACCATCCCTGGAGGCATTTAAAAGGCATTTGGACCTGGTCCGTAGGGACATGGTTTAGTAGTTAGATTATGGTGTTGGTCAAAGGTTGGACTGGATGATCTTGGTGGTCTCTTCCAACCTAAAATATTCTGTGATTCACAAAACCTTCATAACTTTGTGATTTTTTTTTTTTTTTTTTTTTTTTTGTCTTTGCTCAGGGAAAGATTCGGTTTCCCAAAGCACATGAAAGCGGCTTACGATTAAAAAAAAAAAAAAAAAGAGAGGTATACTTTAAGTATCCCTGTTAGTGCGTGGAAAAAGTTGGGGATTGGAATCTGTTAACACTTTTGCTTGCAGGTGAGACTAGCAGCGTAATTTTAGTTCTCTCTCTTCAGTTATGGATCCAATCAAAACAAAAAACCAAAACCAACCAACCAAAAACCAAACGCCCTTCACCTGACCTCTCAACACTTGAGGGAACACAGCCCCCCGCTCCCGGTAGTTCCCAGGGTTCCCGCCCCCATCCCAGCCCCGGTCCTCCCAGCGCCCCGCCTCATTCCCAGCCTCCCCCGGGGCAGCATGGCGGCGCCCACCCTGAGCCGCCGTTGCGGGCGGGCGGCGGGGCTGTGCGGGGGCCTGCGCCGGGATCCGCTCCAGCTCCCGTTCCCGTTCCCGCTGCCGGTCCGGCGGCGAGCCCACGAGCAACCGCGACGTGCCCGTGGCGCCGGGGGTCTGCTAGCGGCGCAGTTCGAGCGCGGCCTTTTCCAGGAGGTGTTCCCGGCGCAGAGCGCGGAGGAGCAGCTGCCGGGGCTGCTGGAACCGGGCCGCCCGCCCCTCACCGCTTACTGCGGCTTCGACCCCTCGGCCGACTCGCTGCACGTCGGGCACCTCCTGCCCCTCATGGCGCTGCTCCACTTCCAGCGCGCCGGTCACGAAGTCATCGCCGTGGTGGGCGGAGCCACAGCACGGCTCGGGGATCCCAGCGGCCGGCAGCGAGCCCGGGAGCCGCCGCCGCCCGAGCGGGTGCGGGAGCACGCTCAGGGGATCCGGTCCGGCCTGGAGCGGCTCTTCCGGAACCACCGGGAGCTGTTCTGGGGCGGGTCGGGAGGAGGGAGATTGGGCCGGGCCGCCCTGCTGGATAACGCCAGTTGGTTGGGCCGGCAGCCCCTGCTCGACTTCCTCGGCGGGGCGGGCGGGCGGCTCCGCATGGGGACGCTGCTGAGCAGGCAGAGCTGCCAGGCCCGGCTCCGCAGCCCCGAGGGCATGAGCCTGGCCGAGTTCCTCTACCCGGCGCTGCAAGCCTACGACTTCCTACACCTCCACCAGCACCACGGCTGCCGCATCCAGCTGGGGGGAGCCGACCAGATGGGTAACATCATGTCCGGATACGAGCTCGTCACCAAGTACGGCGGGGCCGGGCGGGGTGGGACGGGACGGGGTCCATGCCGGGGGCGGGGTTCGGTCTCAACACCTCAAGGCCGGAGGGGGGGGGAGGCGGTCGCGGTAAGCAGGGTAGAGGTACCGGTGTCTCGGTTCCGTGAGACTTGGTGTTGGGCGTCCCCAAAGTCACCCGTGGGAGTGCTGGCGTTAGGCGGAACTCCGGGATGCGAGACGGAAATTAAAATTGTCCTGACCTGGAGCCTGGGCCACGGTTGTAAGCCTTTTTCCTTGAAATATGAACGGATTGACAGGAAGCTGAACAGGAGCCAGCAGTGTGCCCAGGTGGCCAAGAAGGCCAATGGCATCCTGGCCTGGATCAGGAACAGCGTGGCCAGCAGGTCCAGGGAAGTGATTCTGCCCCTGTACTCAGCCCTGGTGAGGCCACAGCTCGAGTCCTGTGTCCAGTTCTGGACCCCTCAGTTCAGGAAGGAGATTGAGGTCCTGGAGCAGGTCCAAAGGAGGGCAACCAGGCTGGTGAAGGGACTCCAGCACAAGTCCTGTGAGGAGAGGCTGAGGGAGCTGGGGGTGTTCAGCCTGGAGAAGAGGAGGCTCAGGGGAGACCTCATCGCTCTCTACAACTCCCTGAAAGGAGGCTGGAGCCAGGGGGGGATTGGGCTCTTTTCCCAAGCAACTTTCAACAAGACAAGAGGACATGGTTTTAAGTTGTGCCAGGGAAAGTTTAGGTTGAATATTAGAAAGAATTTCTTCACAGAGAGAGTGGTCAGGTATTGGAATGGACTTTCCAGTGAAGTGGTGGATTCTCCATCCCTGGAGATATTTAAAAAGAGACTGGATGTGGCACTCAGTGCCATGGTCTAGCAACTGCAGTGGTGGTGGTCAAGGGTTGGACATGATGATCTCTGAGGTCCCTTCCAACCCAGATAATTTTATGATTCTGTGGTTCTATGAAACTCCGGGATGCGAGACGGAAATTAAAATTGTCCTGACCTGGAGCCTGGACACAGTTGTAAGCCTTTTTCCTTGAAATATGAACGGATTTGTAACAAAAGGGACGGGTTCTTCTAGTGAGGGTGTTCACCCAAGATCCGAAATCGCATCTCCTGAAACGCGGGACAAAATGGAGACAAGTTTCCTACTGGCAAACGCATTTGGGTGTTATCACACCAAAGCAGAGGCAGTTGAGGTATATTAGTAAAGACGGCTGCATTTTTTTCTCTCTGAAATAAAAGGAAACGTGGTGATGATGATGAGCGTTTACTTATCTACCAAAGTCTTAGAAAATTCACAGAAGTACACGAGCAAATCGGTGAGGATATCACTGCTTCTGCTTCAGTGCATGCCTGACCATTGCAAGACATTAGAGAATCAGCATGAACAGCCTTACAGGTGTCCCAGCCACAGGAGCAGCTCAGAGCAGAAGACAAAACATTCAGGACACTTGCATTTGCTAGCGTTGTTGCTCATGAAACGACTTGCAATATATAAACTACTTACACACAAAAAAACTTACTATCTTAAATTCAAGGTTGGTTTTTATTCCTAAATCACCCTTCAGAAATCAGTGTTCTGGCATCTTTTGCCCCTCGCCCTCCTGTCTTATTTAACAGCTTTAAATCATGGATAGAATCTTAGAGAATGCTCATCTATTTAGTCAACTTTACCAAGTTATTTTTTGATTAGCATCCAGTGACTCTTTTCTTTCCCAGAATGACAGGAACTGATGTGTTTGGAATTACTGTACCTCTCATAACCAGTACTACTGGAGATAAACTGGGGAAGACTGCTGGCAATGCAGTTTGGCTAAACAGAGATAAGACATCTCCATTTGAGCTGTATCAGTTTTTTGTCAGGCAACAAGATAATGTAGTTGAAAAGTAAGTAGTTTTTCTTCAATTTGCTTTTTGTCATTCTTCATAGACCCTGATACTAACTGTTCTCTCTAATTGTTTTATGTGGATTATGTGCAATGCAAGATTCTTGTAGAAGCATGTGAAATTTAACTGCATGCTCACGAAGTACACAAGTATGATTGGTTTGTAAATATGCAAGATAGTGGAACCTGTTTCCATATGGTGGTGTATGCATCACCAAATTACAATGTGGATGAACAAGGAACTGAAGCACAACACATTCTGGAGTGACTTTATCTTATCTGATATTACTTTCAGTACCATAGCATTATTCAAGGCATTAAATTAATTTTAATAAATTGCTGAATGTTCTCTTTTAAATTTGCTTTTCTTTGAACTCAAATATCACTGCCAAATCTGAGTTCATAAACCTCAAGACAGGTAATTCCCTTTCATATTGTGAACTGTCTCATAACTAAGTTACCTCTGTTAAAGGATAGTGCCCTAATATTTCAAAGGTAGGTACACTGCATTCCATCCTGATGCAACCCTGCTAAAGTGGACTATACTTAGATACACATGTTGAAATTTTTTATTATTCTAAATAATTTTTCTGTTGAGATACTCATTTGTTAATATATATGTAGCATACTTCTGTCCCATGGTCACTTTGGAATGGCCCTGGAATTTTGCATTAACATGCTGTGCAACTACTAAGAATATATAAAACCCTGTTAGTTCACACACAATTGCAATGAATCCTGTAATTGATACATTTCAAGAGAAATCTCAAGTTGTTGATGGCATTAAAAACTTTATAAAAGCATTTGACACTATCTTATGTCTGAGGACATTACCCTGGTAATGGGATATTAATTATTAAATTATGTTGTTATTATTAAATAAAATGTGAGTTATTCTGGTAACCTGAAGCCTGTGGAAAAGAAAAAAGAGTTGTTTAAAAGGAGAGAATCTCTGTATTAGGGATTTCTTAAATTGGTTAAGCCTCATTTTAGTGTAGTTAAAGAATTTTAAATGACAAAAGCAGGAAATCTGTAAGCATGGATATGTAGACAAAATTTTTATTCTTTGCTTGTAGGTACCTGAAACTCTTCACCTTTCTTCCTCTTGAGGAGATTGACCACATCATGGAAATGCATGCTAGAGAACCAGAGAAATGGGGCCCTCAGAAACGACTTGCTGCAGAAGTAACCAAGCTTGTTCATGGCAGAGAAGGGCTAGAATCTGCTAAGAGGTAAAGTTTGATTTGTCAAGTAGTTTTCTTTTAGAGGTATTCAGTGATCATAGAATCATAGAATTGGCTGGGTTGGAAGGGACCTCAGAGATCATCAAGTCCAACCCTTGACCACCACCACTGCAGTTCCCAGCCCATGGCACTGAGTGCCACATCCAGTCTCTTTTTAAATATCTCCAGGGACGGAGAATCCACTACTTCCCTGGGCAGCCCATTCCAATGTCTGATCACCCTCTCCGTAAAGAAATTCTTTCTAATATCCAACCTAAACTTCCCCTGGCACAACTTGAGACCATGCCCTCTTGTCTTGCTGATAGTTGCTTGGGAAAAGAGCCCAACCCCCCCCTGGCTCCAGCCTCCTTTCAGGGAGTTGTAGAGAGTGATGAGGTCTCCCCTGAGCCTCCTCTTCTCCAGGCTGAACACCCCCAGCTCCCTCAGCCTCTCCTCACAGGACTTGTGCTGGAGTCCCTTCACCAGCCTGGTTGCCCTCCTTTGGACCTGCTCCAGGACCTCAATCTCCTTCCTGAACTGAGGGGCCCAGAACTGGACACAGGACTCGAGCTGTGGCCTCACCAGGGCTGAGTACAGGGGCAGAAATTGATGATTGCCTATAGCTTTTTAGGGGCTATTTTCATGTTGGAAAATTGCTGAATTGCTGCTCAGCTGTTAAGAGAGAAAAAATGTAGTCATTCTGTAGACTTAAAAAACAGTAACAACATTTTAAAAATGCAGTGCACTGGGTTACAATAAAAATTGTGTAACTGGGGAGTAGTATATATACAGTTGTTATTGTGTGGACCCCTCGAAGAAGCTGGGGATGGGAATCTGATCAGTGGAGTAGCACTTTGTGTGACGTTGAGACTAGCTCTGTATGTTAAATCATCTTCCTTCTCACAGGTGCACCAAGGCCCTTTATCACAGCAGCTTGGAGGCACTAGAAGCTATGTCTGATGAAGAGTTACAGGAACTTTTTAGACAAGCTCCCGCAGCTGAATTGATGCTGGAACCTGGAATGAGTGTTCTTGACTTGTGTCGCAAAGCAAATGCTATTCCAGATGGACCTAGTGGGTATGTTGTCACCTGTGCTCTTTAGTAATGCCTCACCTAAACAGGTTGTAGTGATATGCTTTCAGAAGTTAAACAGTTAGGACAATCAAATCAAGTAGAAACAGACTAGGAATGTACATGTCAGCATTAAAGAGGGGAGCAGCCAGACTCATTCCATTTTGAAGTGAAAGTGCAGGATAGTGCAGTCTCATTTACCTTAGCTCTATAGTGTACACATGATGAAGGGACAGTTTAAGTTTCCTTATACAGCCTTATGAGTTTCCTTAAACCTCTCAGAAAGAATGGGAGTGGTGGAGGCTAAGCTTAATTTAAGTCACTCTTGACCTGGACTGAAAAAGTAAAGTGCAAGAGAATTAAAATGTATTTAGTTAGGGATAGAACAACAACAACAACAAATCTAACTGAACTTTCAATAATTAACAACAGTAAAGAGCTGCTTCTTGCAAATACTAGTTAGGTTTTTTTGTATTTTTTTTAAGGTACAAGAAAATCACAGATGGTGGAGTTTCGATAAATGGGATTCGAGTAACTGATCCTGAGACTGTTCTTATTCTGGGACAGCATATTCTCAAGAATGGAGTATCATTGCTTAGGATTGGAAAGAAAAATTACTACATTATAAAATGGCTGCAGTTGTGACAATGGAATGTCTCCCTAAAACAACGTATTTCAACTGTTCCTCCAAGAGGGACTTGAAGAAGTTTCTATACTGTGCATTATTATGTAGCTCACAGGTGTATTCTCAAAATACACGAAGAGACTTCAAATAAAGGCAGCTAAGTTATACCACTGAAGAGATTTTTAGATTCTCTGCATTATTTGAAGCACCATTCATAAGAGGATATGCACAAGAAAAGGAAAAGAAGTCCAAAGATGAAGATGCTCTTCCCCTCCTTCAACAACATCCTGTGTTGCAGGAGAACAGTATCCAGATACTGTACAGGATAATTATAAAAAGATGAACAAAAGCATACTTGAAACCAGTATTTCTGACAGATGATGCATGGTGCCATTCAGTTTGATTCATCCTTACTGAGAAACCTGTGTCAGTGGGTAAGGACAACCAGCCTGCAATCAACATTCTTTTTTTTTTTTAATTGGGTTTGCTTTGAATGAAGCTGCAGAAGATTCACAATAAATGAGCAGAATGAAGCCCCAGTATGTAAGCTTCTTATTGGTTAGGAACTGGGGGCTGTTACAAAAAAGCTTTCCATGGGGAAATAAATGTGGTAATACAGAGCAAATTCACTTCTTGAAACGTAAGAGTACAGAGTCTTTCAAAGCTTAAATCATCCTGATGAATCTTTTTTATACCTTGTGTGTGCTTAGCATGACTTACAATGTGGGTGACTCTCATTCTGCTTCTTCAGTCCTGTGCATTACATGAATACTTCTGTGCCATCTTTGGCAAAGGTATATCCCAGCACTGGTGTAGTGGGCTCCCCAGTAAGTTGCAACATTGTTTATTACACCAGAAGACTTGCACCACCTATAGGGAAGCTATTTTAATTTTAGGTGCCTAGGAGTTGTGGGTGAACAGCAGCACATGGGTATCTGGACCAGGAAATGTGACAGAACCTAGAGTGCTTTTGAAATTTAAAAAGTCAGACCCTTCAGATAGGGCAACATGGAAAACCAGCACGTCTTCATGAAAGAGCAGAAAGTGATCCTACTGCTTGTTGGTCTAGCCAACATCACAAACCATATCTTCCTCATTTGCTTGCAAAAACACCATGAAAGTGAGAATGTATGTCAGGAGGTGGTAGAACAGCAACATTGACATTTAAAGGTAGTATTACATTATTGCTCCAAACCACCGTCACCTGTTTTTATTACTGCCTGCTCCATCTGGACACAAATAAGCATGGAGCATAGCACCTTGAATAAAATCTCTTCCCCTGGCACAGTTTGGGATTGGGTGGCTTAGGCAGTATAGGTGCCCCACACTACTTACAGCAAGGTCATCTGAACAAAACCCACATCTAGCTACCAAGTTTGTTTGTAGTACAACCCCATATTTGAATTACTTTCAACTGGTTAATTGAAGAATATGCAGAACTGAAGAATATAAATTGAAGAATATGATAATGTAGCTGACTGACTTTTTATCATGGGGTACTCCGTGCGCCAGTGCAAACACATATGAAGCCCTCAGTCTGACCTGAGAGTTGATTGCTTTGTGCCTTGGCTGCAATGTTGTTTTCAAGGCTTAGGGTAATCCTCACTTTTGGGCCAAGGAGAATAATTTCCTGGACAATACTGTTCTGCAGTCACAGCAGCCTCAGGGGAGAGGCCTTAATCTTGACTGAATGTGGCAACTCATTACTATGTCTCTTTATTAGACTAAGTCACGTTAGTTATGCTGGTTTAAAACCACCCAGCCTATGAAAAAATAGGGAAATCATAAATCAATAAATCTCAAGAACACAGATATTCTATAGTTGGGTGGGGAGTTAGTGTTGGTTTTTGGTTTGGGTTGTTTTTTTGGTTTTTTTTTTACTCAATGTTGATCAACTTGATGGGATCAACTTGGTGTTGGCTTCATTTCTTCAACATTGATACAAATACAAATTATAAATATAAATTCTAGTGGCATGCTGCTTGTACATCACAGTTTCCTCAGATTATCTAATACAGTAGGACTTCCAGTACCTCACCACATAGTTTCTACATCCATGTCAGGCATTACTCACCTGACAATAAGATCTCTCTATCCTAATCTCTGCTATCTAGAGAAAAATTAAAAGTAGTTAAGTCTTTCCTACTTTAAAAATGGCTCTACAGATTCTGGTGGCTCTCAGGAGCACTTGTGTTGCTTGTTATGTTGCCTTAAGCTATAGTGATGATGAGTGCTATCCTAGAGCATGCATGAGGAGGAAAAACCAGTTTTGACATTAAAAGGGCAGAAGGAGTGAGACAAATTTAAGTTCATCCACATTGTTCCTTACCTGTCAGAAGCATTATAGCAATACAGAAATATGCACCTGGGAACAAAATATACCAGTACACACCCATGATAGCCTCAGGAGAAATACAACAGATCTGACAGACACTTTCTAAGTGCAGGAAATAAACAGAGTAAGTCATGGTTCATGACTCATCTATCTTTTTTTTTCTTCATCTCCAAACGGTGAAGGTATATACCCACAAAATTCAGTCTTTTGTTAAAAGTTTTAGTACCCATTTTTATGAAGTATTAAAAGATTTTTATTTGCTCTTACAAATACAAAATAAAGAAGGGAATTAAATTCTTTGCATACAAGGTTTTTATTATGATCCATAAACACCAAGAAATTTAGTTCGTCTTTCCTTTTGATCTAACTGCTAACAATCCAAGCCCTTCCCTGACTCTTTCCAAAGAAACAGCTGGACACAAACAGTACTTTTTGTGACTGTGCAAGCTAGCAAAACAGAACATTTGAACACCTAGGCTGAGAATCAAGGATGACTGAAAAAAAATTGAGTATACTTTTTTAGCCTGGTCTTGTATCTCATATACTTCTAAACAAGTATTTTCAGGTAGTCAGACAGCTTGTTCCAATGTAAACAAGCAATAACAAATACTAAAGTATTTCACATGATTATAAAGTGCAAAAAGCAGTTATTATTTGGGCCAGATATTAAAAAACAAATCAGAACCATTTTTACAGACTCTAGAGAGAAAAAAGACCCTCAAGGACTTGAGTCTAACATGATAGTGGCAGCTAGCAATGAAGAGGTAAAAGGTAAAGGGGCATGCAATAAGTAAACTAAAAGGGGCACAAGAGCACATTCACTAGCTTAAAAACGTGTCCTCAGGCATAAAACCACATTCAGGTGTTCTACTATGTTTTCCTCTTAAATTTTGAAGTACTAATCACCTGGCTACCACCTCAGAGCACAGATTTTAGCTGGTAACAAGTTCAAAAGCAAATGCCTTTGAGATGTTAAGTACCTACAGAAAAAAGCTAGCAGCCAGTCTCACAGATAAACAATTTAACTGTGGAAAAAATCCCTCAACTCCAGATTAATTCAAGTTACCAACAGGGGCACAACAGACTGGCAAGACTGTTTCCCCTAAAGTACTCCTTTAAGCAGGGACCTGAGTTTGCAACATCCAATCTCACACCTTTCAAAGTCAGTCCTCTGTAAAGCACAGGGTAAAGGCAAGTTTTATATGTTTTATTATGTTTACTTCAGAATACAGTTTGAACATACAGACAGCCCCCTTACCAGCTGTTTCACTAAGTGAAATGTGAAAGTGCCTCCTAAAACCCCCAAATAATTTATTGACAAATTCTATTCATACAAGGATACTATGTATTATTTACAGTAGTACCACATATAGATCTGGCATGAAGGTCAAAACATTCACTGATCTTAAACTTAGTTACAGTGGTTATTCTCCCCCATGATTGTGGGTGTCACTGGACAGCAAATTATTTATGTTAGCTGGAATTTGTGCATTGATGACAAAAATACTTCCAAGTTAAATAAGGTGAACAAAACAACATTTATAAATCATCAGTCTTGGAATTTTTCAGTCACTGCCTTCATTTGGCTTTTTTCTGTAGCTTCCACATAATTTCCTTTAATGGTGGCTGTAACTGCAGCATTTTAGGTATTTTAATTTTCATTCCGGAGAACAGATTGTCTACAGACTATGAGTACCCACTAGTAGCCTGTCTACACTATTACTTATGCAGCTATCCAAGAACAACTCTCCTAGAATTGCATGAGGGCAAGTGCAAACATAAGTAAGGCTGTACAATATAAGTAGGTATTTCTATTAACTTGTAAGAGCATGTTAGTCCTGCCACCTGAACTACACATCAGTTCAAAACTTTATTCCAGGGCTAATTAATTGTGTCTGTTATCTGTTTATTTAACAACAGGATTGTTACATCATGGATTTTTCAAGACTTCCATTTAGGATTACAAATCAAGTTGATTTCTTGGCATTCAAGCATTACCAAATAGAAATTTTTTTGTGAAACTTGAAAAAAAAGTCATAATATTTAAAAAAAATAAAACAAAACCCTAACTGTGGAAATTACATATGACATTACAGAGTCAGTAATCACTTGCACAAATTTCTTAGATGAATTCATTTACCATACACAGCATTCAAAAACTTCAAAATCCAACATATTTCTTCACACGGGACTGTTGGTGGAACTTTGGTAGTTAAAGCTTAGGCAGCAGTTCACTTATGGACGGCTCTACCTTGTTGAAAAAATACTTTAGACATCAAATTAAAAGAGAGAGGTGTCAAGTGAATTCCAATCAGAAATGCAATGACTTTAACCAAACTTCTAAACTTTCACTGTTCATCAAAACTGATTTGAAAAGTGCCTTGCACTTCAACTTCACCACAGTAACATTTCTTAAATATGAAAACTACCATCCCTGGATAGTATGCAAGAATTTAAAATTACTTTCTTTAAATTCATTACACGTAATGCATAAGTCATGACATTTTAGGCTATTTAGAACTACAGAATATATTCCTGCATTCTGCATTAATTATTTCAGATGATATATAAAAGAATTGCATCTGTCAGACAGAACTCCTTGTGCTTACAGTGGTGGCCATGAGGAAAGATAAATTTTTAAACAGACCTTGTAAACCAAGATTTTAACAGCTCTGAACTTTCCAGTCTTTAGTAGCTTACAAAATAATTCAATTTCTGTTAACTGATGAAGTGGGGAAGGAGCTGGATATGATAATAAAAAGTTGACTGTATTGGCCCAGTATCGTAAAACCAAGCCATGGATGTTAATTAACAGCACTTTCCTATTTTTCATGCAAATTGTGTTAAAGATATAAAATATTAGCAACACCATAGTAGACATTTTTTCACTTTACACAAAAAAGTGAATCTGCTTGAAAAGTACATGCAAGTGTGCTGGCTAGAGTTTAAATAAATTTTTATTCATAAACATAAAAATGTTTACTTTTTAAAGGCTAATGTGATCAATATTTATCTGTATGAATTATAGTCAGAAGAAAATAATTCATGAACATACTTTCCAACCTATATTTTCCTAATATGAGGATTGTCCTGAGGAGAAAAAAAAAAAAAAAAGCAAAAAAAAAAGCAGCTACTTACAAGCACAGTGAAATTTCCTCAAAGGTAACTAATATCTGGTAGAAATATTTCAATCCCATGGACTTTCTTTCATACTGTCATACATTCCAACTGTGGAAGAAGTTGTGGGGACTCCCTTCTCCCTGGCCAGCTTAATTTGTTTGTTAAAGAAACACTTATTATTCCATAACAGTTTTGAAATCCGTTTTTATTTTTCAATTCTGCCAGAACAAATTTGCTGTCGGATGGTCCAGGGGCTTGGTCCCAGGGGGGAGGAAGGGGAAGATGTTTCTGTACCTGATTGTAATCCCCAACATTTATACACAAGCTCCAGTGCACATGAATAACTTTGCACCCACTTTTTAGTAGGCTGCTATTGTTCGCAAGCTCCAGGCTAACTCTTCCTACATGATACTTCAGTAAAAGTTCCAAGTTTTGTCTGCAGTTTCAACATTTGGAGAAAAAAAAATGGGGACACACATACATAGTAATACGGTAGACATATCTACTGTGCTATAAAATTGATACCTCCATCTCTCATAGTGCATGCAGTATATTCATGAAAGAAAATATTCGGTGCGCTCTTCTCTTCACAGTATTTAAACTTCTATTGTAAAAGCAGCTTAAAACTATGCCACAAGACTACACCGTCCATCTTAACCACAGGCAACCTGTTTAGCAAGTCAGGCACTGGAACTTGAATGTTTTTTCCCCAAGTTCAAATGAGGCTGTCACTGAGACAGTAGACTTGGTCTGCTTTAATTTGCACCAGAAAGCTGGTAAGGAAACATTTAGAGCCATTTATTATGTGGATTAAATACGACTTATTTTGCAAAATACAGCATATATTTGTTTGCAAATCAAACCAACTGTCTTTACATGAGCAGATTTACACAGTTGCAGTACACAGGTAAGAGTTCATAAATAAAAATTCTACTCCGTATACCATGCCTAGGAATTTTCAAGTCAATATAACCTCCAATGCACATAAATAGCGTGGCTGGTACAGTCTTCACCAAAGGTGAGTCTCCCGGATCTCTGCAATGATCTGACTGGCTCGCTGCAGGGCCTGCACACACAGAAACACCAAAGTTATTTAGTTTTTCTGAAGAGATTTCTGAAAGAAATAGCAGCAGCAGTCCAGAAAGGAGGAGGTTAAAAGTCAAAATAAAGGTAATAATTTGCATTACAAACTGAACAATGTTGACTAACAGCCCCGAAGCCTTCCATCTGCAAAAGATTAGGCTAGTGGAAAATGCTGCAAAGCAAAAGGTGATGAATGTCACAGCTTAGTTTAGGTATCATTAAATCACTTTGCTAAAGAGATAAGAATTGAAAATTAATTGAAAATTAAAGTTCCATGGAAAAGCAAAAAGAGCTTATTTTCATAATTTTGAGTAATTTTACCTACTTAGTGTTCCAAATAACATCTGTATTAACATTTTGTATTTAAATTCTCAAGGACAGACTTCTTCACCACATACTTTTTTAAGGCTTTCAATCTTCCTCAAAATAAAAGGTAAAGTGTACCTACTTTATATCACTCAGCATTCTGATGTATTTATTGTAGTCTAACCCACTAAACTTGGCAAATTTAAATGCTCAGAATACCAAATAATACATTATTTGAAGTATTACACCAGTTTGGGAATATCTGAGCTGAGTTTAGTACTATAAAGTTTACATACAGTTTAAAAGATTGCTGACAGACAGTTCATCAACTAAAATGTTGATTGTATAATAGGAAAGCTTAAACTTGCTGTAGGTGGTCTTGGACAAGCAGTATGTCAGGGTACCCAGGTACCTCTCAAACATGCACTGCCTGACCACACTGCTCTTGTTATTTCTTCAGTGAGCTGAACTGGCAGAGGGAATCTTTTCTGTGCAGTTCAATCCAATGCAGCACTATTTCTCCTGCAGCTGTAGTAAACTCTGATTCACCACTTAATAGAACAATGAAGAAATAAACGAGTTCTGAACACAGACATGTCACAAACACACAGGTCATCACATATGAGTCCCAATATTGTCACTCCATATTATGGGATACTGGCTGGATAAACCAGCCATTAGCCTGTAGGCTCTGGGGGAAGCATACACATGAAAGGCAGCTAAAACACGGTATGCTTAATCCTCTAACAAAGAACTGTGGGACACTGTAAAGTTAAAAACCAACAAATTATTAAAACTAAGTATCTCATTGAAAAGAACACCACATTAGAGCTTCTGCTTTACACTCAAAATGCAGTTTAAGTCATCTTTTCCCAACTAATCAAGCTACACAAAACCTTCTGGTCACACACTGCTTTTACTTGCTCTAGCAGAGAGAATAAGACTGGCAGCAGTCTCCTAAAAAGCAGCAAAGAACACAGACAAGTCTTCCAAATATCTCACATTGATACGGTTTTAATTTAATTAACTATTCCCCACAAGCTCCTAATACCTTTAGCATGTCAGCTGCCTCTTTTCTGCGTTGTGCCATGTCCTCAGATTCTGTCAGAAGGTCATCCAACAACAAGGATTTATATAGCTGGCCTACCAGCTCGCTCTGCAGAGTATCTTTCACGTGGTTCACCAGGAAATGCATCACTGCCTTTGGCACACTGTAAGCACATTGAGATTGTTTCTTTACAGAAAGAATCACTCAAAACAAGGTCTGTTCTAGACTGAAGAATGCAGAGAGGGAGCAAGTGGCTACACATAAAACTTGGCTCAAGCTACCAGGAATTTACCTCAACTATAAATAAAAACTCTCCTTTCTCAAATGGCAATAATTTGTGCAATTAAGAGCTGATGAACATCTTCCAAACAGGATGTGCATTGTAAAGGACATTAATATATATACAGTGTAAAAATGACTTTGCTCACTTGAGACCAATGTGAGTCCCACTATGCTAGGAGTAACAAAAAATTAAGGATTTCAACCCTGTATCAGTCTTACTGTGTGAATGAGAAGGGAATGAGGCAATAAAAGAATTCATATATCCAATCTTACTTAGAAATGAACTGAAAACAGAATCACTGTTTGAACACTGGGCTACCTTATTTCTGATATAAGAAAGCACAACATTTAGCAATTTAAAACTGCAAATAGGAATAGAGTTTGTGAAAAATATATTTGTCTAGAAAGGAAGCAGGCAGCAACCAATGAGAATCAAGAACAATCCAGAGAAAGACACTTCAATGTCTAGAGCAACATTTTTCAGCTGTATGTCAGGCCCACCCGAAAGAAACCACTGTCTTAGCTCTGATTTCCATGCCCCTAAGCTTCCTGAAAAAAAGGCAAAGTACTGAATCTAGCTGAACCTGATTTCCTTAGGACTTAGGATGTGTGTAGCAGTACTCTTCTGAAAAAGTGAGGGAAAATATTTACATGAATATTGACAAAGTCAATTTATAATACTAATGCAGTACCAAAATCTGGGGATATAAACAGAGGATCAAAAGTGCACTTCAGGTTATTTCATAAGAGTGTCAGTAACTGACAAAATATACTCATGGTCGATCCCAACTAGAGAAATAGAACAAGTTGGTTTAAACAGCCTTGTTGGTGTAATTGCTGATGCATAATCAGTACTGATTCATTAAGTAGTGACCACATCACTCTCTCATGTGCCCATACTATAGCCCTAAATTGAAATCAATGTACATCAACAGTTTTTGCTTATGACCAGAGTGCTGCAATTGTCACTGCAGAATTAACTCAGCAAGGACCATGCAAGTCTAAACAGTCAGACCCAAGATCAACCAGAATCCACCAACACATCTGAGCTTTGGAACCAAACTCCCAAGTGTGGATGTGAATTTTCCCACTACATTCTGCTGATTTAATGGTTCTTTACTAATCCAGTTGTGGGAAGATTCCTGGGAAATCACAATGACATCATATACATGATATCATTAGACTCTACATAGAGTATTGTTAGTACTCTAGTAATTTCATTTACATTCTCCTTTCAAGCCAATACATTACAAGTTCTGCCAAAAGAAGAGCTTAAGAAAGAAGCCTAGAATATTCAGGAAATCACCTTGCTAAGAGTAAAAGCAAACCAAAATTCAGGCTCAAAGCTGCATGGGTACAGAAAACACCCAAACCATTCAAGCAAGAGCCTGAATTAGGTCTGCAAGTACTATATGGGATGGACATAAGCACCACCTTTGGAAGTATTTACTAAAACATTTTTAAAATTAGATAGGGGTTTTGTAATTCATCTAATTTATAATGCCTGAGATAGCATGCATTTTTTTCATTATGTATGCCTATTTACTGCAAAGAATGTGAAGGGGTTTTTTTTAGAGTATGTAATGAGGTAACACTGCATTAAAATTAAGGTAAACAAAGTCATTCCCTGTCATAAAATAATAAAAAATATATTGAGAATGTTAGTTTACTGGATAGAATAAAACTTCTATGATCTCACTAATCTGCTTCTCAATCTTAGTTTCCAGATTTCCCTATTTCTCCTCAAATTTCCCAGATACATATACAAGTGTATATATATGAAGTTAGGTCTTTTGACAAAGACTTAAACTAAGTTTTACATTATTGACCACACACACAAGAAGTACAGCAATTCTAAAGCAAAAATATAAAGGTGTTTTCCATAGATGTGTACCACAGAAACACCACTTTTCATGCTGCTTCCATCCTTACAGCTAAGCACTAGAAAACTTAGCCACAGTAGTTCCTACTCCTCCTGCCTGTTTAAAGTAACAGGATGGCAAAGCCACAGTGTCTAGAGTTCATTCCAGTTATTCACTGCAGATCATCCACCTGAACTGCAGTATCCTCCAGAAAAGCAGGCATCTCCTAAATAAGTAAACATTTTACTTAATATAATACAGAACTCAAACTACTACAGGAAATAAGTGCTTTTTCAGGCTTCTCAGTTCTGTGAAGTTTTACTGCTGCTACCCCTTCTAAAAACAAAAGAAATACATTCTGTATTGTGTCTCTGCTTCCAAACTTAAGAGCATACGACAATAAAGATTATATACATGACTTTTAAGATATCAAAGCCTTTGTGTGGCTTAAACATTTCTAGAAAGTTTAGTTTTACCTGTCCTGAATGTTCTTCCTGACAATAAGGAAGTAAGATTTAATAAGTCTTTCAATCACTTCACAATCTCGTTGCTCACGGGCAGAAAGTTTGCGTGCAACAGGTACAGGCTGTGTAAAAAAATAAAAAAAAAATTATTTTACCAATGCTGCTCGTTTGCATAGGTAAATAAAACTCAAACCATGGAGTCTAAAATAAACTATTGCTTTTTAAGACTGATATTTTGATGGATGTTACCTGTCTTGAAACAAACATCTATTTCTTCAGAAATAAAATTTGACACATCAAAATCTATACCTGTGCCACAAAGGTCAGAGGGCTCTCTACTAAATTCTTTTTAAAAACTCACTAAAAGAACTAAGCCCTCCAACACTTACTGGATCTCCATCTTTTATTTAACTTAAGTGGGTTTTGTCTCTAATCACTCTTTAATATAAAAATGTCAAATGCAGCAAAAAGAGCAGGACTTTATTTTAGTTGAGACATGAGCTCAGATTTGTTTCTGAGGAAAGAGCAATCTAGACAAGGAGTTCAGTTGCACTGGAATTTGTGAAACGAAAATGGTTATCCCAAATCATAGCCTAAAACTGGAGCAGGGGAAAGAGGAAGGAAAGCAGAAGAGACTAACTAGATCTCCCCGTTTCTACAGTGACAATTATTTACTATGATATCATATATTAGTAGCAAAGTTACAAGATCTGATCTGGAATTCAGTTGCTTTCTTTCCTGAGCCTGAACTCCATAGAGAAGATATGTATCTTTTCATAACTCACCACATCTAATAGGTTTACAGCATGTCCCTTCTGAGGACTAGCAGGCAGGGGGGCTGCAGCTGGCTTGGATTTTTCCTCTGCTGATACCTCTTCCACTTTTGAAGGTTTCAGCATTCCTCTCCAGTTGCCTGTTCCAGGCTCCTGAGACACATCTCCAGCTCCAGGAGCAGCCTGCACAAACAGCACAATGAAGAATCATTGCAGAGTTAGACTTTGGGCACTGTAAAGCAGTGTTTGATCAAATCTACTATTACGGAGCTACAGGTAGGACTGAGAATGAAATTTTCCTAAGTATATTCCCTTAATTATGTTCTTCACGTACCCCGAACTTATTCTTCCTCTTGCTTACAGCTTACATAAAGTACCAGTAAAATAAAAGCTTCTAAAAGCTGTATTCTTCCTAATAATGGTGTGAGAAGACTTTGCCCAAAGAAGCTCACCAGTATTTTAAGTATCTGCAAATCACTTTTGAAATACGGCATCGTCTTCCTAGGCCTGTTGGCTTTTAACACTTTTACAATACAATCTTGGAGCAACACAAGCTATACTATCAGGATCATTATGAAAGTATGTTTTGAAGATCACCACAGTTCTTTGAAGACTTGAATTTAAATTCTTTGGTATTTTATTTAAATATAAACTGAATAAACTGAAGTTTTTTACAATAACAGCTAAAAAATATGCACATTTATGTTTACAGGTACCACAGCTATGAATGTACTTATGCTGTCAGAGTCAGTCTGCGGTGTATCAAATCACAACAAAATCTCCATCCTCTGGAAGTAAAGATCAGATTTTCTGGGAAATTCAGATAAAGAATGACTCTCTGATCTCCTGAGAAAGGGCATAACACCCATCTCTTAAACATTAGGAATCACTGGACAAACTAAATACTAGTAGATGATATCTACACCATGTAAAATTAATATTTAGCAAAAAGACAGTCTGTTCTTATGTGGAACAGTAACTTTGTACCTTTCTATAAGCCTAGTATCTGCTCTATTTACTACTGTGCTTTAAAATCTATTGCTGTTAGAAAAACATGGAAGGCTTTGAACTACTACTACTACTGCTTATAATCTTCATATGCAGAAGGAAATACGCTAAATTTATCTATTGTGTTTAGAATTAAAATACCCCAGCCTGATGGTGAGTGTAATGAGTGAGAAACAAAGCATGTCAAAAATTTTATTAAAATTGCACAACTATTCAGAAGTGCTGTAAAAAATACACTGAGAATTAAAATCAACCTCTGCTAATAAGAGAGAACCACAGATGAGGAACGCTCCATTACATTGCAAGACAGCTACTCAAAATGACAAAAATCCCTTGGTGACTCTCATTCAGTATTACTGTGGAGCCTGCTCAATCTCCAGAAGAGTTTCAGTAACAAAGCTACATTGTTACATAAGAAAGAGAGTTGCTTACATACCACCTAGTTAAAGGACAGGTTTTGTAGGAAACACAATTATACAAGTTTGGCAGCTTCCTGCAACTTCCTAAATCCTAACAGTACCCTTGCAGTAGCTCTTGATTTAATCTTAATGACTGCAGCATATCAGAACCTCTAAAGCTCTGATGAAAATAATAGTTAAAATTCTGCTGCTGACTAGATTTTAACTACTTTTTTCAGGACGGAAATGGCAGCTTTGCCCTAGGATCTAGATTTGCACATGCAATGAAGCAGAAAGCCTGAGCCCTCTTGGTCTACCTAATATACATCCTTGTGACTACCAATCTTTGCTGACTGCAAGTGAAAGCAATTAGCAAAAAAGTATTTACAGTAATGACTTGTTATTTTTAACAGGAGAGACAGCAGACCTGAGGTATAAGAAACCATTACAGAACACATTTAACAAATATAAGTAAACCAAGGACTGAACAATTACGTGAAACAACAAAAAGGAGGTTCAGTTTCAACACCACCTATAAAGATTCCCTGCAGGAAGCAGGAAACTCACATTTTTAGCTTATCTTCTGTCCTCCTTCTTTAACTGTCAACACATTAAAAACATGCAGTTTAACAACCATGCTGAACACTTTTGATTACAATACTGTTGCACCAAACAATCTACTAACTACAGCTTGAGACAAATTATGCTGCAGAATTGCACCACAAAATAATGCAACCAAGAGTTCAAACAGAAAGCAGTGACTCTGCCACATACTGGCACAGCTTTACCTGCCACTGCACATGCTAAAAATCAGTAATGCCAAGTAGTCTCTGATCTGTAGGGCATACTGTGTCAGTGACAGAGCACTAGATACAAACTGCTTTCCGTACTATCTGCGGTGCACCACAACAGAAACGTGCATGCAGTGCTTATAGGAAAAATCAAAACAGACCTTGCCATCAGCCTCAGCAGAAGCAGCAGTAACAGTCTCCTGGGAAGCAGGTGCCAATGCACCTGGAGCTTTAGTAGACTAAGGAAGGTAAAAATGCAGGGAGGGGGGAAAAAAATAAAAATTCAACTGAAGACCACCAAATCTACCTAGCAAATTCATACACTTTTACCTACTAGTGTCTTGAAAAATCCAGAAAAGAAAGTATTTTGAATTTGCAAGCAAAACAGTAATACAAGCAGAAAAAGAAAGAAAAAAAGAATCTTCAAGACACTCAAGAGACTTTTGGCATATCTTCAGTTCCATTTCAGTTCCTACACTCATGATATAAATATGAAGTCAATAAAAAGAAGGATCAAACAGCACCAAAAGTAGTCTCTAAATAGCTACCTTAAATTCTCAGTTCATCCATCATCTGGCTTCTACTGATTAAAAGCAGTAATATCAGATCCATTCTGGGACTTGGTCTCAGTAAAAAGCTAACAAACTTAATGAATCTGGTTTTGTCACCTGTAGTAAAGGTTGTTGCAACCTGTGAGGAATTTAAAGTATGTTCTCCATATTTGGATTTTAAATACTTCATATAATATTAAATACCTAATTGTCTGAAATTCCAGCTGATTGTTAGATCATTTATTTCTACAGCCAGGCAATGTTTTCCATGACATTTGGTTCTTCCACCCATGTGCTTACTGTGTCACTGAACTAATCCCAAAACATGGTAAAACTAAGCAAGCTCTAGAGACAAAATACATGACTGAGTTATGATGAGCAGCTGCAAATGTTAGCTCCATCACCTCCCAAAGAAAGAATGAAATAAATTGCAGTTTTAAAAGCGACTTACAAAAAGAAAAGAAAAAAAAAAAAACCCAAACCAAACCAAAAAGCAACCACCAAGTGACTATGTAGGTACTCTGAACATTTTAAATCACTTATGTTTTGAAATCAGTGTTCTCTCTGCTATAAACTTCAGAATGCAAGTTCTTCATCTTTAACATCTGCAAGCACTTTAGATGACATTCAACTAATAAGTATAATGTTAATGTAAATTTAAAGGCAAGTCTTCAGAAATCCCAGAGTTAAAACCTGACAAAACCTGCATCTTTGGAGGAAGAAAATAACATTCCACTTAACTGTCTTATGAAACTGGAAGAAAAAAAGTCAATACCTGGAAGCTCCCAAGACAGCACATCAAAGTTGTCCAATACTTTGATTGAATCAAAGAAGAATGAATTGAACTTTAAATGAACAAATAAATAAAAATCATCATTTATTTACCTTGTCTCGTGGCACAGCAGAAGGCAATTCCCGGGCTAATCTGTTACGCCTTTGTTCCTTTGAAAACAATCCAGCAAGATCTCAATTATGTATTACTCTGTATCAGCACACATGCAAGATTCATATTTTACAGATTATCTGTATTTTAGAGACAAACACTAAATTTTCTCATCCAGTATTGGGTAGTAATACCAAATTCCTATGAACACCTCAATTACTTGGATAAAAATACTGATTACCCCATCAAAACTTAATTTTCAATATTAAAAGGTTTGCAGCGTGCTCCATAATAAAAATCAAAGCCTTTAAAATCAAGATCAAAGCCACGTCATTCATCTTAGCATTGATACTCTACAGCACTGATTAAACTTTAGAACTTTTAAGTAATCTAAAAGGACTTGATTCTGTGGCCAGCAGGGTTAACTATGATTAGCCCAAAAAGGAGCAAAATTCACTTTGATGCAAGATGGAATTTGAAGCAATCACAACAAGATCTGGATGGGTTTTTTTGAAATTATGAATTGATTGTTCACTGAGTAAGGGTAAGATTTTTTTACGTGCTTTGTTTCTTTAAAAATGCCAATGTCCTGTTCAGGAAAATGTTTAGAAAGAACTATCTTAAGTACCATATTATAATACAATAACCTATGTTCAACTGTGCCAAGTCTTAAGTGTTGTACTCAACAGCAGTCTGCACACACTTTGTTTCTGAACTAGCTTCAAGCGCAGTCTAGCAAGGCAAACTCAACTGCACACCCAGTAAACACAACATTTACACATACAAGAAAAGGTTAAAACTAAAGAGCAGAAATAATATAAGCATTTAAGAGAAGAATACTACTACAAAAGAATGTGTTGGATAAGCAGGGGAACACAAGATGATTACCGAGCTCTTAGCCAGATGGAGGCAGTACTGCAACAAAATCAGATATCAGGAAAGAATTGAGCAGATCAGTTGTAGAACAACTGGTTCTATAGGATGATGACAGCAACATGAATTATCAATCAAAGATGGGCTTGAAAAAACAGAAAGACTATTGAAATTGTAAAAGGCTTATGGGAGGTTGATGAAGAAAATTGTCTTAGGAAGACTAAGCATACTAACACAGATTCAAAAACAATGCTGAAAAAAAAGCAGAATTTAGAACCTGATTAGAGGAAACACTTCTATTATCCTTTCTTGTATAAGAGGAACGTTATAGCTATTGACACATTCTGTCACATGCAAAATGGAGTTTCTTCAATATTAAATAGTACTTCACAACTATCTATTTAAAATTTCTCTTCCAAAAATTTCATCTAATAGCAAATACTCAGCTGCCCACTTTATTTTCAGAACAGAAATACAAGCAGTGTTTTGAGTTTTCAGTGAACTAGCAACCAATATTCCTGAAGGTAACATGCATTATAAATATAACATGTCAACAAGTCACAAGATAGAAGCATATACTATATTTGTAATCTATCACATTTTTATACTTCAGAAGGTAGAAATGTGGAATTCAGTGGAAGAAACTAAAGCAGTTGTTCTTTTACAGATTGTTTAGGCTCTCACTTAACGGAATCAAAAGACTGATCAAGATAATGCATTGTCTTACCTCTATGTTGTTATTCATTAAACCACAGGCATCAGCAAAGTCTGGATGTTTGGTGTTGATATAAGCTAACTCAATGGCCACTAGATTGTGAACCTGCAATGTAACATCATTCACAGTTCAAAATTTCAGTAAGTAGATCTAGTGCTAGTGAAGAGCAATGACTTTCAATGCCTGAAAGCACAGTCTAACTGTCCACACAAAACACCACCTCTGCTGCCCCAAAGACATTAAAGTTCTGGTTTAGAAGGCAAGAAGGGCATTCACTCATTCATTCATTGGAGTACATTCAGACCTTCAGCCATTTTGGATGTTACAGCAATGTCAGTTTAATCAAGCCCAGTCCTCTCTAAATAAATGAAACTCAGCAATGTAATAAGTGTAAGCTGTACAGTAATGAAGTGAGCTACATAGAGTCAACCTTCAGCCACAAGCTACATACAACATCTGCATCAGTGAGAGATGGCTCACTATGGGAGACAGTGAGCAATACAGAACAATTTTTGCATCAGATATACACAGAGTCAATAACTGAAACACTTTGCTCCCCCCTCAATAAGCAGACCACAGCAGAATTTAATACCAAATCATATTTACTCAAAAAAGATGAATTTTTATTTCTCACTAATTAAAGGGCATTACAAGCAAAATCAACATCTTGTGCTGGCTTTATCTCTAAAACACATAGAATAAGGACTATCATTTAATTTTAATAATTGCACCCCAAACTCCATAGTAAATGCACAGCATCTGTTACAAGGGAGGAAAATACACCCATACCAGGAAGACTACGAAATGTTAAATCCAAGTTTTAGTAAAATTCTTCTTAGCAAATTAAAACATAGGGGACAATAAGCTGAAGAGGGTTCCCCCTACCTCTTTGGTTTTTACGTACCTACCTTCTCATGCAGAAGTAGTTTCAAACCATCTAGGTACTAAATATCTAGCTATCTAACAAATCCACATTAAAATTCCATCAGTAATTTGGATTCCTGACATTATAGAGCAAACAGAAGCATCAAGAAGACTCCAGAAAACACACTTTTTCCAGTAGAATTATAGAAGGTGGAAAATTACCATTTCATTTGTGACAGGAAGTCTTCTCCGCAGAAGACAGGTTACTACTTCAACTATGGCATCGTGCAATTTAGGAAACCTCAATAATTCCTAAAAAGAAAACAAAACTTTACTGATAGAATGTCCAGAATTTTTAGGGAAGTAAGGGGGTGGGAGGGATACCCAGCAATTATAAGCATAATTCTAAAATGTGCATTTTTACCTGTGTACTGTAATTACTACAGTGCTGGATAATCCGCTGCATTTCTTCATGAACCAGCTCCACACAGCGCAAGCTAGGTTCTTCTAAACGTTTGATCTGCCTTTTTACTAGCAATTCAAATGAAACTTCAGGAACAAACAAGGCAGGACGGGGACCCTATTTCAAAAGGAGGCAAAAAGCTGCTAAATCCTGTATTAAAACTACATCCATTCCTAAGAAGTAGTGTCTGATGAAGCCCAGAATACATCAGGTCACAGTGCTCAACGCCAGAACACTCTGAACAGGTCTTAGAGTAAAATATGCTACAAGAATACTTAAAATATAAATTTCATATTTGTGAATCCAACTTTCAATGAGGAGAGTTATCATTATTTATTTCACAGTCCTGGGTATACAATTTTTACTGCAATGTATCTAGGTTTTCTGTTAAGTATAATCACAACACAGTGTCACTGATTTACACTGTTTGGGATAATTTAGTTTATGACCATACAGAAACTTACTGATTTGCTGGTTGTTTTAGTTTTTGTTAGTTTGTTTTTGTTTTTAAGATGTAATACCTAACATAAAAACAAGACATCTCTCCTGTTACTAAATGTTTTCATTTTACAATTACAGAAGAACATGCACACAGATTATTCATTGCTGCAGAGTACATCCAGCTTTGAGTAACTTCTAAGCATGCAGAAACTTGACTGCCTCTCCACACCCAACAAAAGAGTATGAAAGCAGATCTCTATATTTGACATTCAAAGTCAAAATTAATTAAGAGATTACATAAGAAATTAACATTTTATATACTGCAAAATTTAAACGTCAACTTCATCTGTTAATTCTTAGCAACGCCAGTTCCCATATTCACAAGAAACCCAAGTCTGTCATATAAACTGAACCACTGGAGAACTGTGTCTCTTATACAGAATAAAAATATCTGAAAGTATCCCATTCACTTCAGACAAGAGTCTTCAGAAGGGCATGGTGCAAAATAAATGCAGAAACAGACTTCTATCACCATTTCTGTAATACATAATAGCTTCAGTTTTGGGTTGCCAAAGCAGGGCCTGAGCTGTAAATTTCAGCCTGTAAATAACAGTAATGAGATGTAAGCATTGGCTTTAAACTCATTCTATATTGGATAATGGCTGCAAGCTTGGATAGTATATTTTTTTCACTTAAAATACCAAAAGCAGCATTCAGCCTCTTCATACTAACTCATTCAGCTGAGATCAATAATTGACAAGACTGAAAGAGAACAAACTCATTGAAACCTTATTTTCTAATCCAATATATTGGCACAATGCATAGAAATAGAGAGTGACACTCACAGTAGCATTTCTAATGGCAGTGAGAATATCAATTGTGTTAAGGCCTCCCAACGGGTCAACAGATTCTAAAGTTCTCCCAAAGGTCTCATGAAAAATATAACAGATTCTGGCTCCACCACATCTGAAAAAATAAAATAATAACTGAAGTAGCGAGCAAGAAAAAATGGCATTGCAACAATTTTTAACAGTTACATGTATTCAGACATTTTTTAGTATGTTATGCTCTAGTGTAATACTAGTGCCAGTGAAAGCCCTCAAGAGCCACTGCTCTATCTGCTTTGTTCAGTGATATAGAAAACCATTTGGTACTTACAGCTCTGAAGTCTCTATGTATTTTGCTGTTCCTTCGATAGTGTTACAATATTCCGTGGCAAATTTGGTAATAAGCTGCAATAAAGTGGCACTTTTGTCCTCAACAGGTTCTCCATAGCTGTTTAGTAGAGACTGGTACTGAGCAGCTAAAACATTTATTCTGGTTTTCAGTTCTGGTAAGCAATCCCTGATATGATGCATCAGTAGCCTAAAAATAGAACACAGTCCCTCATTAGAAGGGGAAGTTTCAGCTTTATCATCTTCATCAAAACAGAGAAGAGAAAGAAAATAATCACCAAAGGGAAAATATTTACTCAGGACAATGACAATACATTCAGAAAGTGAATTTGCGAGTAGTTTTCCTTAATGTATCCTGTACACCAAAAGAGAAAGAAAAGGTAAAAATAAATGTTTACACATACTTCTAAAACACCAATGTAGATCTTAAAGTATCTTTAAAAGCACACAATTATTTTAATTCACATTACCTGTTCAGTGTTCGAGCAAGATACTTGGTTCCATTTCGATTGGCTAGAGAAGGATACTTCTTTTGAAGAAAACCATATTCATCACGAATGGAATCAGCTACACTCTTCTTATTGTTAATATCCAACTGACTCCTGAAGTTAAAAGGCCGAGTTACACACTACTTAATAGACGTAAAGTAAAAATAATTCATAATTCTACTTTTCTGGACAGGCCATCTCACAGCTGTTTTTTGCTATACAAACATGACTTCATCTTCCTTAAACAATACAGGGTTTTATTTGTTGTTCCATGCAGCATAGCCAACAAATTAGCATGGGTAGCAGCTGTATGCAGACTAAGCAATGCTTTTACAAAAACTAAAGGAGTTTTGACCTGGGTAATATAAAATATTACAGTGATCAGTACTATAGCCATATATATATATGCAGTTGGAACTAATATACACAAGATCTAATGATGAGAAGCAGCCTTCAAGGTAAACAACAACACCAAAAAAGCAGCATGAAAAAAAAAAAATAAAAGAAAAAGGAAAGCAGAAGGGACATTACATTTATTTTAGAAGTGTCCCTATTCCTCTACAAATGAGCAGTTGGTTGAGTGGAAAAACAACAGACAGGCTCAGAACAACACAAGCAACAAGCTTCTCACTTGCTTATTCAGAAGTTTACTTCAACATGAAGTCACCTTATTCTTAGAGGCCCATTCACAAAAAGTTGAAAGCCTTACTTCATATTAACACAGTTTTAAAAATAATATCAATGAGCCCAGACAGACCTGTTCACGACTCCAATGATGCCAAGTTTGACTGGGATCACTCTTCCCATAAGCACATCCATAGCATCAGTGCCAGCATCCATGAGATCCAGCTTTGTGATAACAGCAAGGGTTCTTCGACCTACCAAGAGAAAAACTCACAGCAATGTTTTTTCTTGATCAGGGTAGTTAAACCTCAAAGTTCCTCAAACAAACCAGCAAAGGCTAGTGCAAGAACCTGTTAATAATCTGTCTGGAGGCTCTTATTAACAAGGGTATTAGAAAGTATTTTTTGGGTATTGCTCCACACACACATCTGGTTAAAGAAGGTTTGGGTGACCATGCAGTTTGAAATATCACTCATTGCTGATTATGGCAAACATTTTTGCATGCTGCCTAAGGCTAGAAACATTACTAAGCACTTGTGGAGAAGAGTAAGGCAAACAGGAGACTCACAAGTGTGAGTGGACTGAATGTATTTCTAGCATATATGTAGGACCAGATTTAAGAGCAATCTGGTTGAAACTGTATTTAAAATACCCTCTACCCACTAGAGAAGCTGCTACAGGAAGCAAGAGGCCCAATTCCAGCACAGTGCATCAGATTTAGTGGAAAGCCCCAAGAGACTGTGTAGCTCCGGGGGACTTAATTTTGCTAATGGACTATATCTTCATTTAATATGTGACAGTGTTTTCTGAATTAAAACTAGCTTACTACTGGACACTGTGGAGGAAAAAGTAACCAGAATTCATGAAATAGGTAAATAGTGCATGCTAACATACACAGGATTTGTCTGGGACCTTAATATTTCCTGAGCTCCTGGTTCTGAAAAAATGTGTTTGACCTTTTCTTTAAAACATAACACACTTTGAGTCTAAAAATAAACCAGTACCTCAGTGAAATCAGGAGGTTCTTAGGGCCTCAAACTTTCAGATGAATGAAAGTCAGAGTCTACCAACTTTAGTACTTCAGGTTCTCACTACATGCTGTTATTTCAACAGAACCTGCAACCCAATCTGTAACTCCAGATCTTTAGGGTCTAGAATTTTGTGAAAGAATCCAGAAAGTCACAGCTGATCATTTATACAGTGGCAAATTAAAAGGAAAGGTTTTGCTGCCTTGAACCAGGACAATTTGACTAAACAGGCTGCCAGAAGTAGTTACCCCTGAAGGTTTATGTGGCTGTGGAACCCATAAAGGCTTAGGCAAACAGGCCAAAGGAGGCAAGTTGGAAAACACTCAGAAAACACTACGCTTTACAGGAAGAAAAAAACTGAGGGAAAAGAATGTCAACAGCAAATATTTGCCTATTTTCAATATATTTTCCAGGTATACTCTTCCATAGTCTTTCAAATCACACACTGCCACTTATTAGTCAACAATACTGATAGCACTTCTCATAAACAAGAAGCAGGCACCCAGAGGCTTCAGATCTGTTTCAGAATAACTAGGTAAATATGTAATGATATCCTCTTTTTTAGATAAGATCAATTCAGTCAGCTCTGTTGCAACAATTTAGGGCACCAAAATTGATACTGAGAGTCTATATTAATTTTATTTTTACTAAAAGTCACTAAACTAACAGTTAGACAGTCAATTGCTATATGTCAGATGGCATACTTTCTCTACTAAAAGAAACAGAATTAGACGATAAAACATGAAGTCACCCTAACAGCCCAGTGTAAACTATTTTTAAAAAAAAATCAAAACCCCCAACATTTGGTAATGCCATTTTGCTGCTCTGGAAATTGCTGAGGTTTTTATGACTAGTAAAATAGTTATTTGGCCTGTTCATAAGCAAGAAATCTATTGGATACTGATACATCACAGCATTTCTGAGTTGCAGAGACTGCAGCAGCAAGTCTTTAGGCAAATATAATAACTGTATTTTGTAGGAAATGCAGTGACATTTCTTTTTCTTACTACTTTTTGCCCAAACTTCAGCTTTATGTTAGTATTTATTTTAAAGGGAAACTGAATTACAAGATCCATTTTTTCCTTCTGCTTACCATCTGGATCCACCTCCCGGGCAATTTTAAGTGCTTCTGAAGTAGCCATGTCTGTGTTAGCAGCTGTGACTGCCAAAATGATTGAATTTGGGTTGCTGATGAACTGAAGGATTAGCTCTCTTATTTGAAGTTCAATGTCCTTAGGCTGATCACCAACAGGCACCTAAAAAAACAACAACACAGAACTGTTCAAAGTTGTGTATTTATGCCTGTGAGAGACCAGTCATTGAAAGTTCATATCTTATGCCACAGTATAAGATAGTTTTCCAGCCCTTTGTTTCCCCCTTCATGAACAAATAAAAAATAAAAGATCTTGAAAAGCATCAAAATCAAAACCTGTCTTACAGAAATATAAATCATTTCCAATTATTTGGTACTGTTGTCAAGATAACCACCTGCATGACTGGCAGACTTGAGTATACATAGGCAGGAAGTCATCTTGTCATGTTCCAGCATATCTTCACTTTATACAGCTTCTCACCCAAAATACTTACACAACTTCGATACAACTTCGAAACTTCAAGTACTACCTGTTCTATTAAAAAATGCAGCCTGCACAATGCTTCCAGTCCCTCAGCTGTATATAGAAAGAGGAAGAACTTAAGTGGATCTACCTCTTAAAAGAGTAAAGAGCACCAGAAACACAAATATTACACAAGAAGATGGTGACATCTCAAATTTATGTAACAACTACTTAACCTGAGAGAAGCTGTTTATCTAACAATACAAAATAACGCCAAAGACTCAACATGCACACCTTTATTTCTAAACACACTGTTCACAATGAGTCAGGAGAAAAGCATTCTGCATCTTACCTTTGTCATTCCAGGTAAATCCACAAGGGTCAGATTAACAACATTCGAAGAAAAAATCTTAAGATGAATGGGTTCAGGACTGATGCCCTGGAAATATGTTAAAAATAAAAATTAATTACTATACTGTATTACTTAAAAGCACTCATTAAGAAAGCCAAAAGCTGTAGTTTCACACTAGAAAAGCCTTCATCATACACCTGACAACTACTAGTTGAGGAAAAACAAGCTAGTCACATCTGTCTCTCAATTCTTTGGAAGGCAACCTCTTCCTCTCCTCAATATAATGGACAAAAGCTCTTACATTTCAGTAACTACATACGACATGCAAGAATTTTTTGCAGTATGATTAAGGAAACTCTGAAACAAAGCAACAGCAATTTTCTGTATTTTCTTTTAGCTAAAGTAATTTATCTTACAAACACTGAAATAATCTCAAGATATCAAGTATCATTACTGTGTTCTTCATTAGAATAGTTCAATGCTATTCACTTTTAGCTGCCAGAACTGTTTAAGAAAGGTTTAAGCAGAAAGAGAATCTTCAGCAAGGTGAAGATTCTTAGTCAAATATTTACCTTATTATTTCCTGAAATCCTCTCCGTCTCATTTTCTATTTCCTGACGAATTTCATCAAAGTCTGTATAGATCTGAAGTATGGCAGAAAAAAAAATGTTAAAAAATATATTAAAGATACTATACACATAAGCTACTTGCAAAATAATGCTACTTCACTAAGAGATAGTGAAAAACCCTGTGCATACCGAAGGTGAGAAAAAATAATAATTACTGTTAGCCCCTAAGCTAATGCTAACAGCTAACCAGTACCAACAACTACAGAAATTAGAATGTTGCTATTTAATCTGTTGATTAATACCATGAGATGTCAGTTATTAGCACTTGCTACTCCATCAATGTCAGACAAGGTATAAACTACCATTCCTCTAAAGAGAATTTCAAATACTGAATTCTATTTCTAATCTAGTTGCAATCCTCCAAAATTAATAAGCGACATGTAGTCTAAACCCATTCCCATCTTGAGGAGGGCAAAGAACAAGGACACAGTTTTACATCAAATTTTTTCCACTCTTGTCAAATCTATTCCCTTCGATCAATCCGAAATAAATTAGCACAAAGCTAGCCTTGCACAGGTTCCCTCTCCAGATTTCCTTCAATGTCTAGCACTCCCTAGATGTTCAGTAATAAACACTTAAATAATTCATCTGCCAACAAAAGAAGATAACTGTCTTCAAGTGATAAATTAGGCTTTGACTCTCTTATTGAAGTCCTAGGTCATCTCAAGTTTCCACTTCTTGCCCTTGAGGAGCATTAGGCTCTTCCTTCCTCTTCAAAGCTTTCTAATGAATTTTAGAAGTAGACAGTTCTTCAGTGTACTGAAATGGTTTGTGATTAAATACTTCCCAGTCTTTGCAATTTCCATTCTAATTTCAAAAATGCACAAAAAAAAAAAAAGAAAAATTAGCAAATTAGCACAAAAAGAATTAAGTCACAGACAACCATTGATAAATTTCCTGTCTAAAGTTCAAAATAATGTTTCCAGAGGTTTTCTGGTCATAAAAACCAAACCAGAAAATCTTCAGTGCTCTGGCATTGAGAACAATAAGTAGAATAACCTCCTATTTGAAAAAGTCAAGGGATGAGATATACAATTAAGTACATATATGATAGTGTATTTACGACAGTGCTACTCCATCATCAGAATAAACATACCTTATTTTTGGTATGAAGAAATTTACCCCACTCTTCAGCATCTATCTCTGAAAACAAAGAACTGACATGAGGAAGAAGCAGCAGAATGTTTCAATGACATTTTTCCAAGAGCCTGTTTGTTGAAAACTACAATGTGATTTATTTTTTTCAAGCAGCAATATTAAAAGTAGTCTGCTTTCTACTGTTACATATTAAATAGTTTAGTACAAATACATTTAATATTCTACTTATGATACTGCTTACTTAAATGTAACTTCTTGTTAGTATTAGACAAGGTCCACCTTCTTAATTGTGACTGAGCCAGTCAGCAGTTCTACCATTTTTCAGAAATAATCTAGTCCATTAAATATCATCTTATAACAAAAAACAAATTAATTATTAGCAATAGCTTTTTTAAAAGTCTGAAAAAATACAAGCTTTTAGCATCTTTTCTTTTACCATGCAAGTGAGATTAAATTACAGCTGAAAGAAAAAGTTAGAAAAACCTGTAGAACCAAAACCAGGCAAACAGAAAACAGGCAAGAATTCTGCATAACAGTGAAGTCTCAGGAGAACGTCTCATCCCAAATCTATCAAAGACCAAGCATCTTAACTCTTGTCAGTCATCACTGATGTCCAAAATTACTTGGGAGCTATTCAGGAACAGTCCCAGAAACGCAAAAGAAGGTCTTGTGAATTCCTGCTTCATAGCACAGGCAGCAGCTGAAGTGACACAGTGAGAAACTCACACTTCCACCATTCAGTTTCCAAGAATTACCAGTAAGTTCCATCTCAAATTTTTAGTGTGTGGCAATTTCCTGCCTGCTCCCCAATATGTCTATCTGGTCTGAAAGAATAGTCTACAGAAGATCTGTATATCTGGCAAACAATCTGCTTATCCTCAATGAAGTTACCCTTCAAAACATTTTTTTCTGCTTAATTTTCAATATATTGATCAATAGAGATTTTTTTAAAAGGATTTGGGAATTAAGAGTGCAGGAAAAGAGCAACAGCATGGAAGCAAAAAAATCATCTCATTCAGGTCAGAAAACTTAAAATCAGCCAGTTCACAAGACTCAGCAAAATAATCTATCAACACATTAGCCAAAGTGTAAAAGGAAAAGTGTAATCAACAATAAAGTGGCATGAAATGTATGTAGTTAGTGTACATAAGCATGCACTTTATGCATAGGGAGAAAAAGCAAGTGGATAAAGGCAACCTTTAGAAAGGTGTCTTGGATTTTTCCATGTAGCAGGGTCTGCAGTTAAAGAGAAACAGCATTGAATGATGTTTAAAATTTTTAATCATGTTTAATATAGTATTTTATTAACTTTCTATACCAGACTATATTACAAAGTTGCATGCAGACAGATACACATGCTATTCTAGTGATAATGTGTAACACATTAGCATTATGCACAGAAATAAGATCTTAACTAAACAGTTACAAATTATGACTATAAATAAATATTCTATACATTTACTTGATTATGACTTTATAGCTATTCATATAATTCCAATAGCACACAATCTCTGAACACAGAAAACAGCACCACTAGGTTATGGAAAGCTGAATTTATCTGGAAAATATGTTTCTCATTATTTGTTCATGGCAAGAACAAGAAAATGTAAGGAAACATTTTTTATGCCACTGGAAGCAACATCACTGTGTAGGAAATAAATCTGAGGTTTGCATCAATCTTTTTAATGCTAAATTTTAAAAAAATTATGCCAGTTCTGGGACATATTTAAGTACGGACAATTTTCAGTATCACTCTTCCAAACTTCTATTATGGAAAACACATTACAAAACTTTTTATTGAAGAGTTGATGAGTTTACACTCTGTGTTTTTATGTGATGCCAGTACAGCACCATGAAAGTGCAACAATAAAAAAAACACTGGTGAAGACATTTATGGCATGTGCCTGCTAGGCAAAAAATCCAAGCAGCACAACAACAATCAATTTATCAGTTTCAAAAGCCTACTACACCTGGGGAGTTACTTAGATGCCTTGCTCAGGTGGGTAAGTCAAAAGTTTATCATCAGTGGAAGTATGATGATTTAGATGGACTGGAAAAAATTTAAGAGACAAACTACTTTTATCCTTACTGTTCTGCAGGCACATAAGCTATGAAGAATCCATTGTTAGAAGGCAGCTTTTGTTAGACTTTGTTAGTAAATAGGCAAAAATGCATACCAGTCTCCAAATAAGTGCAAAATGAAAGGGCTCATTAATTCCAAGTTATTAAGCAGGTTTAAGTTTATTTATAGTGCAGAGGAAATATAGCAAAATGTGTATGCAGAAAGAACAACAGTATCTTCAAAATTGTATTGCTCATCTCCTCTTAAAAAATGAATTTAAGAAAGTAAAGACATAAAGCCAAGAAGAAGATACAGCACGATACTGCCACCACACAACTTGAAAGACATGAATCAGGCACTTTCTTGTTATATCCTTCCTATGAAGGTAATATCCTCCTAAAACATGCTGTTTCAGTCTTAAATTACTAGTTTTGCAGGGGCATAAGAATTTGCAGCTAGGTTCTAGGCTTAGTTCTATTTATAAAAAAAATGTTTTCTTGAAGTATAATTTTGTTATGGTTTTGTTTTTTTTTTTTTTTTTAATACATTCTAGTCAGAGGCATTGCATTTTAACTTAACATCTAGCCACAAAAAAAGACTTTAAAGTTTTTTAAGCTTTAACAAGTCTTGGGTTTTCTTTACTAAACACAACACAAAAGGAAATTGAAGCCATAATAAATGGCTTAGTCTTAACCTCAGTCTTGGTGCATATAAAAAAAAAAAGAAAAAAAACAAACAGTAAAGGAATAAATACTCCTGAGGCACAAAGAAAAATCTCATCTGGTCCACGTATACATTTTAAAAATTTCATTTTATGCAGTGGGAAAACTCTTGTCCCACTCTTTGAGGAAGCTTGTACGGACACTCCTTTATATTTGAGAAAAAATTTCCTGCTACTTTAATTTAACGCATAGGAGTTTTTAGGAAAGGAGGAAGGATTTGCATTACTCAGAACGCAGGGATGCTCAAGGCAAGGAGAAAATATTTTAATTCACCTACATTCAACAGCCCAGTGTTCTGATTCACATGTAGAACATTTTTTTTTTTACCACTACTTTCACTAGTAAATCAGTCTTCCCCTGGTTATGTTACTTCCTGGCAAAACTTTTCAGGCAAAACTGTCAGGTGAATTAATTTCCTGATTGCATTCAAGATTCACTGCTAGATAAAAGCATGAAGAAATGACATTTTGGTCATTATAAAATGAATTCATACAGATTATAAGAAATCATTAAAACAGCTGACAACAAACAGCTGCCTTTTAAAAAAAAGATCTTCTGCATAAAGCAAGTCTTTTATGGCTTTTCTTATCATGAAGTGAGACCTGAAAACTTTAATTAATATACTAGAAAAACAGATATAATTACAGTATTGATCTCAGGACTGCCCTACACTAAATTGTTATTTTTTATCTCCTGAACTGCAATGCTCCTTTAAGAAGCTCAAATACAGTACCATACTACCTGATTTCTGTTATTCATGGATCTTTCTCCCTCCCTAAATCAGTAGAAATGTTCTTCATACACAATGGGAGCACAATGAAGCTGTTCGGAGTCACAAAAGTCTAACAGCATGGCAACAAAAACTTCGAATACTAAAAAGGACAAAAATCAGCAAAGGATGCACAATTTTACCTGTTTTCCTAGCTTTTTCTTTTCCTTCACAGCTCTTAGACCCATTTGAACTCTTTTTTCTCCCCATTACCTCATCCTTTCCTAGCTCTCCAAGTAAAAAAAAAAAAAAAAAAAAAAGCCAAGTTATGAAAAAAACCACACACACGTCACCCAATCCCTTCTATATGTTGTAGCAATTTTTCCATCCTTGACACTAACTAGATGGCAAGCTCTTTCGAGTTAAAGTTCTTTTCCGCTTAAGCTTCTACAAAGTTAGGTGAAAAGAAGCAGCCCAATATTGTTTGGGAGCTAGGAGTAAGACACTCTTGTTTTAGAATAGAGAGAAAAAAGCAGACAAAACAGCACATCAACAGTGTTGATTTAGCAAGCAAGAGAGCTGTCTTAATTATTCCCGTGTTCCATCTCAGTAAATATCAGTTCAGAATTTGGAAAATGTTCAGCTTCCTATCTTGGACAAAAAGAATTTACTAATTGACCATTCCTGTTTCCTCCTCTTTTCCATTCCCATTTGTTAAATGGGTAAGTTACTAAAAGAGGTCTTAGCTACCAGGCGAATTTAATAATTCAAGAGACCACAGCCAGTTCTCTCATAAATGCCGCTCCTCTTACCATTTGATAAAAGAACACCACAGTGTGGTTTCACCACATGAAACACTCCGTATGTGCTGAATCACTAGATCCTAACAGCAAAAGCATAACGAGAACATTTCCTTCACACCAAACCACACACACCTGTAGGAGTTATGTATCAATCTGAAATACTATGTTATGAAAACATAGCACTTCATATTTAATGGAAAATTCATCTCTCCATTACTGTCTGGCTATCTTGATTTATTGCCGTGAGCACTGTAAAAGGAGATCACACAGCTCATCATTGACTTTAAAGATCACCTCTGCTGTTCCTCAGTGTTGCATGATAAAAAACAGAAGTTCAGAGATTTGGCTGCAACTCTTTCCAACAATCTTTCCCAATGAGCTCACAAGAATTGAATAAAATATTTTTTTTTAATTAAACAAACAAGCAAAAAGCTAAAACCAACCCAATCCCACCAACCAAAAACACTAAGCTGATATGAACTCATAATCTTTGGCAGTTCACATGCATCATAACATGTCAAAAATAAGCTATTGGGGAGAGAAAATTTTTTCTTCACAGTTATTAAGACAAGGCAATTGTCCAAGGTGAAAGGAATACCAGAGCAATCCAACGTACTCTGTGGTAAAAGCAGGAAAGCTTTCTGGATGCAAACACTCAGACAGGGGTAAAATTCAAGCTTATAGGAACCACAGACTAGTATTAATTTTAAATGGTGTATTCCTATGTAATACTAGTACATATAGAGAGCAAGCACCAGGATGAATAGAGGTGACAAATCACAGAACAGAAGACAGAAAACAAAGAGGCAGTTGCACAAAAGCATCTGTCCACATGAAGAGTTAATTATAAGCACATTTAGAAAGCTGCATGCTAAGAGACTCTTGTCCGATATTCAACTGGTAAAAAAGAAACCCCTCATCTGGCTCAATTTTTTTTCTGCAAGACTATATAGATAGATTTGCCTCTGGCAAATCCCAGACACTCATTTAACCATACCTCAGCATTCACCTCAAAACAAAAAAAGACCTCTAATACTCTAGTGACTTAGTACAAAGTCAGCCAGCATAGCCAGGATAAGAGATTGACATCTTTTTTTTTCCTTCCAAGCTACTTGAACCCATCTTCTTAAATGTAACACCACAAGCTGTACATATGCTAAACCACATCAGTAACAAAACCATTTAGACCACAATTTGCCTGAATTTGGAAGTAGTTTCAAATCCAATTGGTAAGTCAGGAAGGTTTGTCTGTTCTTCCAAGTAAGACCACATTTCTCTCAAAGGAACATCAAAAAGAGATTATAACACACGCATCTTAAAAACTGGTTTTTTCCCCCAAAGATCTAAATGGGACTTAAACATTTTACTTTAGCCCAACATCCTTATGCAATATCATTATCACATTTTAAATTTAAAATCTGAAGCCCCAGATCAAATGCAACCTACAACAGAAAGGTTCTGCTTTGACTCAAAATACTCTTAATTATAAAATCATCTTTTATACCCATAAAGTCACAGAGCAGAACAAAATCACATTTTATCCTATACAACTCAGAATCAAAGCATTCTGAAAAGTACTAGAAACTATAAGCTGTAAAAGTCAAGTAACATAAAACCACATATAGAGATCAAACGTGCCACTTCTAAAAGGTTGTCCAGAGACTCTCTGAATTTCCCACCCTTACAGGTTTAAGACCTAATCAGATAAAGCCCAGAGCTATCTGGTTTTCAGTTCAGATTTGGCCCTTTTTTGATGAGCAGGTTAGACTCGAGACCTCCTGAGATCATTTCCAATCTGAAATATCCTACAATATCTCACAATCCAGCACACTCTGGATTGCACACTAAAAGTTCTGAATTATTATGAACTCTAATTGTGTTCACTGCTTGTGGCAATAATGAAAACTGGAGCTTAAACCATTTAAACTACACTGTATTTGTAACTACTCTTCAGAAATGAAAGACCATGAAAATTACATGAAAACAAACATTGTAGGCAACTTCTGATACCTTGATTTACAACTGCCAGGAATATACTAAAAAAATTTGAACAAAATTACTATTATTAACTATAGCCCAAGTTTATAACTCCAGCAAATCCTGTGTACTTTTTGCTGTCTACATTAAAAAGCTAAGATATATCTTACAATCAGAAGGTAGCTATGCCACCACTGTTCTTCCATAAGATCAAGAGCACTGGTTAGTATAGAATGAGCATTTAAACTCTCAAGGGACAATTGAGATTACTTTCTTGATCTGCTAAAGATAACATAAAAACACTACAGAAGACACAAGCTTCAAAATAGACAGATTCAGAACATTTAAATATTGTTCTTGATGTGCACAAATACTGTGCCTATTAAAGCAGCATCTGTAAGCTACAGAACACACTCATTAAATTTTGTTTGTGTCTACTACAAGTTTGCTTTCAGTTCTCCTTCTGCTCCACTGAGAACTTAGCAATTTCCTAACTTTCTAAAGCTTCACATACTCATGCACGCAGTGAAAAACCTTATTTATATAGCAGCAGAGGAGGAGAAAAAAAATCACATACAAAAAAATCATGTTCTCTGCCCTCTAGACAATCATTATCATAACTGAAATGCTTTTTTGGCCTTCTACGAAAAAACAGGAACACTTAAAACATTAAAGGTTTTTTGAATATCCAAAATACTTTGACTTCAAGACATTTGTTAAATGGACAAGACAGATATGACAACAGCTGTGTTTTCTTCCAGGTAAATTTTAAAAAGCACATTCAAGTTTAAAGATCACAACTCATTTTCCAAACAAATAAACAAGATAGATTCAAAGTGTCTGTTCTACTAGGCAAAACACACTCTTGGATCACACTTACCATTCTCATCTCCAGCTGTTTTCCGACCATCCTCTGGGGAAACGTGCACCAGCTGCAGAATCAGGGGTCTCCGGGTGACAACTCCAGTACCTCGTGGGAGCAGATCCCTCCCCACAAGACTTTCCAACACAGAACTCTTTCCACTGCTCTGAAAATTGGAATACAGCTACATGATTTTCTTAAACATGAAAATGTTTAAAAAAATATTTTAGGTCTGCTTGCATAACTCCTTCAAATAATGCTCTATTTCTCCTCTATTATTCAGAGGCCAAAAGAGCAAGTGACAGACTCACTGCATTTTACACAGGAGCAGCACAACACGCTGCATAAGCACTAAACTCAAGTCTCCTATAAACCAGTACCTGGATAACCTTTCTTGGGATATTTAAAAGCCATGTAGGATAGATGTATTTCTATGTCTTAAGGATAAATTAAACAAATCATAAGTTTTTGAAAAATTTGTATCCTATTTAACCTTCTCTACACCAAATTTTAATCACTCCAGAAGCACTTATAAAAGAGAAATTTTTTTCTTTATAATACTCAGAAGGATATTCTATATCTTTTATGTTAAGTGAAACACCTACCACTTCACTCTGTAGACTAAGGAATTTAAAATTCTGTTAGTATTAACATGGGCTAGCCATGTCAATATTAACAGGAGCATTAAATGAAAAGATATTAACTATGTACACTGGAGTGCACTAAACTATTACAATCTTGTATTCCTTTCAGTTTGCTTTTTTGGTACATTGTATTGTATCAGCTTCATAAGTGCAGATATTGGTTCATGCTTTAAATATATAAACAGACATTGCTTTCTAATTCCCTCTCCAGTTGCGTGTATATATTTAAAATACTTACAACTGAATTGACTGCAAACATCTATCTACATAGTAACAAACTGTAAGAAGTTGCAACATACTTAAAGGCTGTGAAATTACAAACTGGCTTTGAAAATATATGCCTAAAATGTTCTCCTGTAGCACTTCTGAATAAACAGGACTATACGGTTCAATAAGCAGCTGTAAACACGGCTTTAAAAGTGATTCAAGACTACTACCATGTTAAAACCCATAGATATCAACACAATACTTTGAAAGACCTTTAAGATTTTGTCTTTTCAATATAAATGTATTAAACTTTTCAGCAGGAAAGTCTCCATTAGTGTGCCTTGAAAAGCCTGCTCTGACAATCATTGCCTTCAGCTAGGAAATGTTTCTATATTAATGCTTTAACCAAACAATACTCTTAAAAAAACAAACAGCCCAACAACCAAGCAACAGATGCTTCTAACAGACAGAATGTGCATTACTGCTACACAACTCAGCTAACCAGTTCTGAATGAACAGTCAAGCTTCAGGTCAGTCATGAAATGAAAACATAGCCCAGCATAGTATGAAACAAAAGTGTCAAATACCTTTTATATATCATACAGTTAGTGAAAATTTAGGTGACTTTTCTAAAAATAAAAAATAGAACAGCAGAGATAAGGTAACACAGAACTAATAGACAGCACATATAATTGTACTAGTGCTGTCAGACAAGATCGGAACATGTTACATGAGAGAATTATAACTTAGGAAAACAGGGCTTGTATGCAGAAGCTGAAATAAAATACAAGGCCAAACCCCTAGAAAGCTGTAATAATTCAAACAAATTAATTCCTTCTTTTCTTCTGACCTTTTACTGTTTATGCTTTATAGCATAGGAAAAATGCTGTTCTATCAATGCCATTTGTGTGAACAGGTAACAAACCAATAGATATTGTGTATATTTTTCCAAGAAAAACTAAGTCAAATTTGACAGCAATGAGGTCAACTGTCCAGAAAAACTAGGGAGAAGACCAGAGTCCCAAGAAACAGAAAAATTGTATTTTTAAGATTTTTTTACTTCAAAAGACTCCCCTAGAATGTGATTAATAACTTATCTTCTTCAACTGACCTCTCCAACCAACTCTGGCTAACTTTCATTCAAGGACAGGATATTGGGCACTGAAACCTTACCAAAGAGTAAATGAAAAACTATCTGGCCAAAGCACAAACTAGCTCAGGAAAGCCCCTAAGTGAGGTCCCATTGAAGCACACTTCTGAAGAATTACTGACAACACAGAATGTGAAAAACCATAAATTTCAGAGTGCCAAACAAGAAATCACTTCTACCTGCTCAAGAAGGTGAGACATGACAAAGGTTCATCGGCTGCATAGGGAAAAAAATAACAAAACCACCAGGGTTTCAACTATTAAAAATATTTGAAACATTTCTTTAGCAAGATTTCTTACACATGTGCAGAATGATGACCCAGTTTCAAAAGGCTGAAGGTGAGACTTGGAAGAAGTGGCTTCTCCTGAACATACAATCAAAGTAGAGAAGGGATAGTAATAGCTGAAGTTCTTAACAAGAACCCCCCCAAAACAAAAAACTAAAATCCATGGGACAAGTGCACACTACTGCTCATCTTTGGTCTTTAGAGTGGTATTGCAGGCAGCTGACATGGGCATACTCCAAACAATGCATGGAACTAAAACACTACCTTTTACACTGCTCCCACAGTTACCTTTGGATGGAGAAGGAACAATTTGGATCCTTTGCAAATGTGAAGTCATACATAAGATGAGACACTACTCTACACTTCAGGAAATTTGTTTCAAATTGCATTACATTCCCTTATTAAAGTCATCTGTTCTTGGAACATAATACAGCATGTAATGACACATCCCCTAACCCAGCCTCAACACACATCCATTACTAAGAATTGTCTGGGAACATGGTAAGGAAAGCAGTAAACAGAAAGCTGAACTTTTTCTGCCAGTGAGGGTGAAGTGATATGGGTCTGTTCAGAATACAAATTCAGTTAAGCCAGTCCTTTCTACAACAGATGTAGATTGAGAATAATACCAATTACCAAAGGTAGCACAGAACTTTTAGGAGTAATTCTGCAGCAGCAGCATGTTTGTTTTCTCACCCCATTGGAATATTCATCACAGATTGAAATCCATGAATTTATTTCATGACAGATCCAGAAAAACATTAATAAATTGTAACCTTTTGTGGCAGCTAAGTTAGGTTTTCCTCTGGACCCTAATACCTGATTGAAATTTGAAGTATCTATAAGCTGCAATATTTAGAGGAATTTTATATAGACTGCTCAGAGAAAAAAAAAAATAGGGCAACTACAGGAGTATCTTGCTGTCTGTTGCTTCTATAACCATTGTATCAAACTTCCACACTGAGTGTTTTAACTCTGCTCTGTTAACTATCATCTGTCTCACAAATAACACCCAAATCTCACAGATGGTAAAACTTTTTCCCAGAAGTACTGATAGGAAAAGATGATGCACACAGGAATTAAATATTTTAATTCAATACACACTGACAGTACATATGATGTAAAGCTTATCAGCATTTTCATTGCCTCTTTAAGAGTTACATTTTCATCACTGTCAACAAAATCTACAGGCCAGTCTAAAGCAATCAAGGATGAAGGCCAGAATAACAGAAATGTTTGCACACTTACTCTCACATATTAAAAAGCTGAAATCTCTTAAGAACTGTGACCCACTCCAAAAAGCAAAAAGCCAGCAAACCTACTGTTTGACAGTCCTAATGATACTTCATCTGCTTCATTTCTTCTTTACTTTCCCTGCATACTTCAACTGTGTGCATTTCTTAACTTTTAAAAGGCTTTTCCTCCTATGCATTATGCTAATTCTCATGAGAAAATATGATTTTTTTATCTACTGTCATACTAACCACATTCTTCAAGAATTCAGTAGCAGCAGAGAGCAGTGCTTGGCTTTATAATTGTCCAGCTTCATTAACAACAGGAGATGATACTTTCAAAAACCCTTCAGGGTTGTTGAGAAGCCAAATGGAAGCGACTTTGTACAGGAAATTCTGAAGTAACACCATGAACAACCGATCACACTCATCCCAAACATTTACTTCACTGGCTTTCTTGCTGTTTTTCCAAGTGCGCAATGGGATTCCTAATTTTAGAAGACCTGAACCCTATTACTAATAGCATGCAAAGAGGCCTCCTCCTTACCCAAAAAGAGAACCATGACACAGGATCTCTTCTACTATTGATAGTTACCCTTCACTTTGAGCCCTGTCAATAGGTACAACGATCTAGAAGACCCTGCTGGTGAAGACAAAAGCAAAGAAAGCACCAATTCCCTCAGCCTTGACCGTATTCACTGTCACTAAAACACCTGTCACAGTCAGGAGTGAGCCCGTATTTTCCTTCTCTTTTTTCTTAACTGCTTATGCAGTGAAGTGGAAATTCTTCCTACTGCCTTTGATGTCTCTTACCAGTTTCACCTCTTGTGGAATGTTGGTTTCCTTATTATAATTTCTGCATATGCAAGCAGCATTTTTATATCCTTGAGCTAGCTTGTCCTCACTTCTACTTCCTGCACAGGTCTTCTGCGTTGCCTCTGTCATGAGTTCCCCTCACACTGCTCTCCTTACATGCCTGATCATTTTCTGATCATTCTTCTGTGCTTCAGTGAGGTTGTCCTTAATGGCATACCAGGTGTCTTGACCATCAGTGTCCTGTTACTCACTGGATCCCACCAATTAGCTCAGTAAATAAGGCACAGCCTGCTTTGATCCTTAAAGAGTCCAACTAGTAAGAAGGCACTAAATACAAGACTCAGCTGTAGGCTCACTGATCCACAACAATCATGAGATTTGTTTACATCCATTTGCTCAGAATGCTGCATATTTCAAGTATTACTAAAATAATAATGAACTTGTATCAGCTGCAACAGGTTTCATGTCATCTTACAAGAATCTGCTGCCTTCCTTCTATCTTTAGACTACATAAGTGCTTTGTAATGCCAGTGTAAAAAAAAAAAAATCATCTGTGGAAAAGACCTTTATAAGGAAACATGTTCAATAAACTACTGGAAATTCAAACAAGAAAACTGGTTGTAAGGGGTACACACTTTGTTCATTCCTTTTGGTAGAAGCTGATAAATGTCTTATTACCTGATCAAATAAGGAAACACTGAAAACAACTCTTGAAACAATACAGATTTACTGCCAGACAGCACACGAAAATAAGGAAGTAGTATCAGTATTCCCCTATGACTTTTTCAGTGGCAAAACAATAAAATATTTGAGAATGACAATAAGGAACTGCAAAGTAGGAGAGATTTCTCAGTGAGATATAATTCCTGAGGAATTCTGTCTCTAAAAAAAGCAATATATCTACTTTGATGTCTATGGTATAACTATGGCAATTTTTCATCTTCCATCATACAAAAACTATAAAAGTCCTGTTTGCTAAATTATGCTCCTAATAGTACATATTGTTAATAAATTTTAATTCTTTTATTGAGAAATACAAGCTAATGCATTTTTGCTATGACTTCATCCCCAGGAATATTACCCAGGCAGGTTCTTTGAAAAGAAGTTTTCTGCAGTAGCTGCCCTGGAAGAGTTCAGCAAGCTATAATTAGAACAGGGCAAGATTTCTTTTTTTTCTTTCCTTGTTTTGCTAATGTGAATTACGCTGAAATAAAAGGTCAGCACACAGGCAATTCCAGAGCAGTTCCACTAGAAAGCTGCTTTGGTTAGAATATTATGGCAAAATTTTCCTATGTGAACTGAGGACATACCAAGCTATGTTACTTCTAAACAGCAAACAAATTTAAAAATGTATTTCCTAATCAGAAGATAATTTTAAGGTTATAAGCAGGTTCAGTGAACTACTGTAAGGCATTCTTTGAAAAAAAATTATACTTCTAGTAGGATGGCCACGTTGGCTGATCCCAACTTGAGAAAGCAATGAAACCAGCATAATTCACTGCTGGCTGCTGCAAATACATATTCTTTTTGACAGATACTATGTTTGGTAAACATAAACAGCTAATTAACGTCAACTTCACTTTGCTGCTTGTCTGAAACAGACACCAGAACAGTCAGGACATGATTTGGGAGGAGGAAGCGATAGAAAAATACAAGCAGTTACACCCAATACCAGATACAGTGAATGTCAGATATCAAACCAAACAAAAAACCAAACAAACCAGGAAGTTTGCAAAACATTTGGAAGACAACCCAAGCTCTCCCCAGCCAGCACTGAAGGTTTTCTCCAGCTACATCTTATACAAATGTAGATATAAATGCAGTTTTGCATCTGCTTGGAATCCCAGGAAAGATCTCCGGATCAAAAAAAGAAATAAAAAAGAAAACAAAACTCACAAATCAAGACAGTAAGAAAGACTGAGTGGAGCTTGGCATGGGGTTTTCCTGGTTGTTTGCTACAAGCTGAAGGTTCCTTCACCTAAAGTTGTCTTCTTACAAACACACTGTAGGACACAAAAATAAACTCAATAAGCTGAAGTGGCTGGAATTTCTGTTCCCCTGACCTTCTCTGACATAGAAAGGTCACAGAAGCACTGCTGAGCATCTGAAGTTTTAGACCACGATGTCTGTCTCTCTCAAACCAAATGTTCTGCTTACAGCATCCACTGTATTCTTCTTATCCCAGCAGACAGGACCATACATGAGTTTCCCATTGCTGTCAGCTTCCAAACAGGCAAATTAGCACCCTAACTCTTTAGCCTAACAGAATATACATAATTCAAATGCTCAGGCTATCTGTCATCTCAGATCAAGAAACATTCCTCCTTGCCAAAAAAAAAAAACACAAACATGGTCTAGCACTGATCCTTATTCCAAACAGCAAAAACAAAGAAATAGATAGATATAATGCTCATCTGTGAGACAATCACAGAGGCTAACAAAACAGGTCTTCTGAATGAAAAAAAAAAAAAAAAAAAAAAATCACATAAAATAGTCTATGTTATATATTATAAACTATATCTGCCTATTTAAAGTCCCAAAATAGCATTAAATGAAGATTATAGTACCATATAAAGTACCATATAAATCTGCACCTGAAAGGTCATTTTAAAATTGTATTGTGATTTTATTAGTTGCTAGATCAATTGCACCATGATGTCTCTACTACAATCAACACTACCAAGTGCAAATAAAGCCCACAACTTGTTTTCATGTCAGTATCTGAAGAACCTTACTTCAAAACTGACACTAAAGTTCATATATCACTAGGTCAAAGACTTCTAAAAACATAAACCAGATTCCAATAATTAAATAATCTGGAAAAAAAAAAAAAGGCAGTTCATTTTCTCACATCTTTAGGCATAATTTTTGTTGTTTGTGGTTTCTTTGTTTTTTAAAATTTATTCTAAAAGCCACACCCACTTTTGTAGTGTAGGCATATCATTTTTGTAGGCATAGCTAGCATTTATGTGCCCTTAATATATACAACACCATGACTAATCAAACATGTTGCCCTTGCTTCCTTTTACTACAGTTTTAATGTTTGGTTAAGGCATTTCAATATCACCTTGTTATCCCTTACATGTACAGATCACAAAGCATTGCTATAAAACCCATCAGAAGGTTGAGTATTATAGCATGCCTGAACAAATATTAATATAGTACTCCCAGCCTGGATTTTTTTTTTTTTTTTTTTTTTGCACTTCAGTAACACAGTTCCAAAATTAGAATTGAAAAAATGAACCAGGGGAAAAAACCTCTGGAATAGTAATGAGAAGTTGACAGTCTGAAGGCGTCCTCTGCATTCTTTCAGCAGCAGTCTTCATTTTTTTAAAAAACCCTGTACCAGAATACAGCCATAACTTATATTTATTTGGAGAATGAGAAAAAATTCTTGTAAAACTGAGTGACAGGAACACCACTAAAAGAAACAGAAGATGCCATCTAAATGTATAAAATTATTTGAGAAATATCTTGTAATTAGTACCAAAATTCACCTTGAAAGAGGAAAAGTTAAGACTTCAGTTGTTCAGAACACAAGGATGGTTGGAAATGAATCCCAGAACAATAGAAGGAGCAAAGGGGACATGGGAAACACAAAATACTTAATACCAAATTAAGAATTATAAGAAGTTTCTAGTTCTACATACTCTAAAAAACAAAGAATTAACTTGACACACAGAGGTAGAAATAGACAAGAATTTAAAGAATTTAAAGAAAGATAAAGAGCAAAAACTCCCTTTAAAGCATTTTTCTCCCTGAATACATTTAAAAAGTCATTTAAGAAAAGCAACAAGCAACTGGAAGGAAAAAAAGAAAGCATAAACAATTAACAGTTACAAAATCTGAACTGGTAGCATTTGTTTCCTACAAAGAAAAAGAGATGCAAAATTCAAAACTGTTTGTGAGTATTATTCAAAGAAAAAGACTGCATATGCCAGTAGGCTACAAAGAAAAAAACCTGTGATCAGACTTAAAGACCACACAGCACTTAACCTAAGTATCTCAGGAACCAGACTGGTTCACACCACATTTCAAAAAAACATGGAAGTAAGCTACCAGAAGCAAAATTATATGCTCTAAGGCCATATTTGAGACATTTCCAGAAATTTGGTCCACAATAAACTAACTTCAAATGAATAAAATAATCAGATTTTATTTAAATTAAGATTAATTGCATAAAATAACTACATAAAGAATTACTATGTCAGTAAAGACAAAAATTACTTCCAACAATCCTAACTAAAACCAAAACAAATATAGAGCTTACTAGATATATTGCTATATATATTCTTGGAATCTATAAAGGACAGTCTTTCAACATGCTAAGAATTAAGAAAATAATTCAAATATTTTCATGAATACACTGAATGCAGCACTGAACAGATATTAATACAAATGGGTAGACCATTGAAGGCAAATGCAGGTCAATCTTGTCTTGATGCTCAGTATCTACTGACACAGAAAATTAACTAGGGCAAAGCTGTTTAAAGGATAATTTTAAAAAGGTCTCTTCAAATGCATTTCATAAAATGAAACAGAAAAAATACTTTATTAAATTTACACAGAAAAATGCCACACCCGTCTTGCACTTTCAGTTGCACAACTAAAAAAAAACCCCACAAAACAAACCACAAGGAAACCCAGCTTGCTTGTACAATTTTTATAGTAAAAGAGATTTAATGTCTTAATAAAGCAACGGACTCCTGTCAGCTACAAAAATAGCAAGTACCTAATATAGTTCACCACTGCAAAGTCTCTCCCACCCAATTAAAGTATTCTAGATTTATTTTATAAAGTAGATAATATAAAATCAATGAGTCTAGCTGATTTGTATTGGTTCAACAGAATGACAGCCAATTGCCTCACAACCAGTTCAATACTACAGCTGGCTCTGAGCAAACCTATTCCACTCTTCAACAATGTGAAGGCTTTTAACATAGAGAGTTCACATGTTTTAAGTCATACAATGAAATCCCTAATTGCAGAAGTGTTGGTAGTACTGCCTTAGGTAGGTGTGCTGTTGTCAAGTGATATCAGATAGACAGTAAACACGGTTAATTTCACACAAGCAGAGAGATCCATTAACTTTCATTTTCTGAAGGGAGAATGAAAATGAAACGTTAAGAGAACAGAACCATATGAGCGTCAAGTTTTAGTTGCCTTTCATATTACGACTGCTGCAGTTCTGGTCACACATGTTTTGCTGGTAGAAGTTTAGATGAAGAACGGCAACCCACTTGAAGAGATCTGAAAGGTCTGAGCTATCTCCGAGCCCAGCAGAGGCTTTATCGGGCTGAGCCTCACACGCCGTTCCTGTTACAGCCAAGAGAGGCTGGCTCGGCCCTTCACTCCCCAGCATCAGCCAAGACAAAGAGGTCCCAACCGGCAGAAGAATTCCAGGCAACGGGAACCGACCCACGCCTGCAAGATGGGCCGTTCCGCTACCGCGTTCCGTTTATTCAGCCCTTGAGGGCGGCTGTCAGGGAAGGGAAGGGAAGGGAAGGGAAGGGAAGGGAAGGGAAGGGAAGGGAAGGGAAGGGAAGGGAAGGGAAGGGAAGGGAAGGGGAGCCACCGACGCGCCCATGGAAGCACAGGGCTGGCAAGGGGATCCTGGAGGGGACGGTGTCAGCCACCCAACTCCACCTCCCGTTTTTCGGGGGGCCGAGGCAGGGCCACGGGAGAAGGAAGGGCAGCCCTGGAGAACTCCTCGGCCGTTCAAAGCGTTCAGTGCCAAGGCGGGGGGTGGAGGAGGAAGGGAGGGAGGACGGTGGAAGAGGCGCTCCCGTTACAAACGGTGGGAGTTACAAATGGGGAGGCAGAGGAGCTCGGGGAAGGAACGAAGGGGACGCGGGCAAGCCGTGGGCGGCCGGGGAGAGTGAGACGCCCGCCCCTGCCGCCCGTGTCCCCCCTGTGCCCTTGGCGGAGGCAACAGAGGGTCAGCACCACCGCAGGCGCGATGGACGGCTCGACTTCGCCCTCTGAGGAGCGAGGGGCCCCGCCGCCCGCTCCCACACCCCAGCCCGGCCTGCCCCGCCGCCCCGCCTCGCCTCACCTGCGTGCCCACCACCACGATCTGCGGCAGCTGGATGATGTCGGCCCCCACCGTGTTGAACACATCCTGAAGCTTGTTAATCACGGGGATCAACGCCTCCATAGCGGCGGGGGGGGAAGGGAGGGACGGGAGGGGACGGGGACAGGGAGGGGGAGGAAGGCGGAGGAAGGCGAGGGCCGGGGGAAGGCGTCGGCGATGAATGGGCGCGACGGGCAAACGTTCCCGTCAGCCGCCCCCTCCGCCTGCCGCCATTGGCGCCGGCCCCCGCGCACGGTGCGGTACCCAGCAGGCCGTGCGTGGCCGCCGGCCGCAACGTCTCCTCCGGGCATCACGGGAGTTGTAGTGCAGGGCGAGGCGCCGGGGAAGGAAGGAGAGCGCCGGCGCCGCCTCAGGCGGCAGCGGCGGTGTCCGCTGGGATCTGCTAGCGGCCGTTGGGGTCTGTAAGCGGCCGTTGGGGTCTGTAAGCGGCCGTTGGGGGCTGCTAGCGGCCGCTGTGTGCAGCGGGAGGCAGTGTCTGCCCAGGGGCCTCAAAGCGCTTGCAGACCAAACAGCGTAGTCGCTGTGATTCTGTATTACAAGCTATTCCCAGGTTTTAAATTTAATATTTTTTTTGTGTGTGTGTGTGTGTGTGTGTGTGTGATAAAGGTGATCCTGCTTGGGGGATAGCCCATGAGTTTGAGGTGCTACAGGCAGTCCGTGTGTGGAAGGCAAGCTTCATGGCCAGCCAGGGTGACAGCTGGAGGTTCCCTTCAGCAAGCAGCGTGGTGTGGCCACATCTATTCGAGGCCCTGTGATATGAAAACCGCTGGAAAGCAGGGAAGAACCAAAAATTTGCCCCCACTATCGCCTCTGCTTCACCAGGTGTGGTGGCACTGCTGCCTGATTGCAGCAAGGAAAGGTGCTGAACAGCATATTTCTGTTAGATGTTGTCAGCTTCTGGTCAAACAAAGCCAACAGCACAGGGAATCAAAACGGGAACCGCATTGTGGAAGTCTTCAGAGGGAGAAAAGAACAGAAGACCCAGTCCTGCAAACTGCAGTAACCTTCTGTTCACATATTAATTACAATGGCCACATTTAAATTGGCTATATTTATTCTGTTTGCTGTTTTGTGGATCTTTTTGTTTCTGCTCTAAGTCTCAGATAATCTCTGCAGCTGAAATTTTCTAACTCAGATGCACACAGTACAGGTGGATGAGATGTCTGTCAGGGTTTGGAAGGGGGAAACTCTGTGAGATCTAATACTCAGCTGCACTATACAAGAAAATAGAATGAAACCAGAGGATGATTTGTGATGCAGGAGCACAACAAATAAGCTGTCTGATCTTGAAACGTCTTTCCCTTGAGTGCCTTTTCTCCAAAATAAATTATGAATGTGCTAGCACTGACCTGAATAGTGGTTTTGTTCTTTCTTGTAAGCCAAGATAGTGAAGTACTTCTGAAAAGGCTCTGGATAGCATTAGAGATTATGTCCTTATTCTATACAAACTGGTCTTTTCCATCTTTATGTCTTGAAACCGTCAAGTTCTGAAGAAAAGAACATACAAAGGAAATACGTTCTTATCTATTTATCTTTACAACAATATTTCTTATTCTTACCTGGGAAATTCCACTGCTTGTTAGGGGAATAGTATTTTGTGATAAACGCATGAAGATATCTGAGCAAGTTGAAACACTCAAAAAACAGTGTAAAATTTTGTGAAGAAAGTCCTGAATGACCTGCTGGGGAGGGGTTCTTATCATCATACAGGCATGATTATCCAGCAGTTTCACCTCTTGAGCTTTCAGCATGCTGGAACCAATTGCTCTCAGAGATAGATCTTTAATACCAGGATGCCAGTTGGCATCTGCCCCTCCTCCTTCCAGGAGAGTAGCAAATTCTCCCTGCATTTTTCTCCTGGCACAGCAAAAACTCTTTCTAAAGGGTTCGTCATTCTCCCACCACTTTTATTTTCATGGACACCAGCGGTTGTGAAATTGAGTAAATGCAACCTGATTTTTGTTTTCATTTAGATGAGAAGTGGGACATACCAGAAAGCATGTAGAACTGGAAAAGGGTCAGAGAGGGACAACAAGGGTGATGAAAGGTGTGGAACAGCTTCAGTGTCAAAATCAACTATACTAAGCTAAGAGTCTTCACCCTACAAAAGAAATGGTGAGGTCCTTGTAATCATTAGCAGCCAGGAGGTGGTCAAAGAGCATCAGTTTTATTTACTCTCCCTTCCAGTACAAGTATTTTGCAAGGACCTAATGACACTAAAAGGAGCCAGAACAAAACACAGACAGTAGCCCCTCATGGGTGGGTTGCTGAACCCCTTGCCAAAGGATGCTGTAAACAGTAAAAGTTTAAATGGTGTTTGGACAAGTTTAAGAAAGATAGATGTATTGCATGTATAAATAGCTATGTAGGAATCAAATGTAGCTCTGGATGTTTCTGAACTGACAGTGATTGGAAGCTGGAATGACATGATACAAAAATAGATGCTTGTGCTTGCCCTTTCGTCTGTCCCAGGATACCTATTCTTGGAATTTCATCAGTATAATACCTCAAAAAGCACACAGAAAATATTAGTTGGTGAACCAAGTTGAGATACCCTAGCCTGTGCAGCAAAGATGTTGAAAGGCCTGTCAAGGGCAGGATACCCAAATGGAGATAAGACAACAAGGATGGAGGAAGTTATTTAATGAAGGAAAGCAAGAAGAAGGGAATAAAGAAGATATGAGAAAACATTGGAATGCAAAGTCTAACATACTGTCCATTCCTGGCTAAAAAGTGGGATCTGGAAATGCCTCTGCTATCAACTGTCATTTCCTGCACCAACTTAAAAAATCCAGTGTGTGCCTCAGCCCAGTCAAGGACTGTGCCAAAGGAATAAGTATTTTAACAAGGAAGGATTGTCAGTGGCTTGAACTCTAACTTTCCATGGCAGATTATGTTGTACTGAGCAAGAAACTCAATGATCTGATAAAAGGCAGCAGTAGTCAGACTGGTTATTTGCCACAAGTTAATTGATATGAGAAAACAGGAGCTTCCCCGCTCAATCTGACCTGATATTAGTTTATCTCAGACTCTCATCTCTAAGGCTGTTCAGCATCAGCCCTCTAGGGAAAATATAAAAATCCAGTAATAAGATCTTCTGGTTCCAAAACTGCATATTAAATAATTTTTATATTGCTGTAAAATCTGAAGTAGACAGTTCAATATTTCTTCCATTTTATGTAACTGGAAACTGGATTGCTTTATGTACCATATAATAGCTATTTTTTTGTCCCATCATGCTAAATTCTTGGCTCCAGTGACATCCTATGACAGTAAATTTGCTGATTTAATTATGCATAGTGCAAAAAATCAATTTTGTGCCAGTTTTAAAATTGTCATCTTCTAATTTCATTGTAAGCCTCCTTGGTTTTATGTTTTAAGTCAGGAGAACAAAATTTCCAGTATTTCTTCTCCATGACACAAATTTCTTTAGAGTTTTGCATTATCATCTGCTTCCATTCTTCCTCAGACAGCTGGAGTCTCTTTAATATTGACATACTGACAGTAGTGGAAAAGTCATTTGCCATTTATTGTATTTGCCAGACCAGGACACCACAAACGAGCACCTTGGTAAAATACATGTCCTTCTCAACATACTTGCCTAGAGGAAAAAATATTTGATTATCACAATGAAAAGTATCAAATATGTAATGTAATATTTGCACTGCGTATCTAGTCATACTACTTTGTACTGCACAAACACTATTAGCAAAATACTTGTGTAAATCATTCCTTAGTAATGGCACCTCTTGGAACCGTGTAATACAGCAGTTATATGGCCCTGGCCTGATTTTTAAGTGAAGCCAAACTGAATGGTGTTTTTGTATTCTCCAGAGCAATCTCCTCACAGAGATAACTTCAACATTTTATTGTAGCTCTTACACCATCTGCACAGTAAACACTATTAGAGGCTGAGATAAATAAAGTCCTGAAAGTCCTTGACAGAATGACCTTTTTTTGAATGATGTACACAGATTTCCCAAGCTGACTTGTTCTAAACCTTGTTCTTTTTCCAGAAGAAACAGAAATCAGAGATTTCAAATGCATAGTCCAGGGACTGTGCTGAATTGGCAAAAGGAGCTTTCCTACACTCTTCAGCTGGCTGTGAGAGGGTCCAGTGCTGATAGGAATTTGGTTTACGGTGTTACCTGTGCAGAGGCTCAGTTTCTGACAAAACCAAATAATCCTGGGGCAGAGGGATTATTTGGTTTTGTCAGAACAAAAACATCAAACTAAACAACTGAGAGCTCCATATTTATCTTCTCTCGCTCTATTCACAGGGAAGTTATTTATTTAAATTCATTGAATATTTGGGCTGTCACACAACTTCTCATAAAATATGCTTGCAGGAGTGAAAGCAGGTTTCAAGTTAAAGAAGGTGTAGGACACAGAAGGTAAGAGCCACAGAGCAAACACAGCAGTCAAAGTTCATCAATCAGTAACAAAGCCCAAGCACTCTGCAAGACATCCGTGTTTCTGACAAGGCCAATAGAGGTAAAAGGTTTACCTGCAGATGAAAAAAATCACTGAGTCATTCTGAACTGATGTTAAACAGTGGTCCCTCCCTCCTCCCCTCAACCTGGGGGGGAGAGACCTCTTGGAATACCCAATACAACAGTAACAGCTGCTTCAGTGAATGATTTTCCCCACTCCAATAACAAGGGGACAGTTAGATGTATCTGAGCTGAGAAGTTAATTTCCTCTCCAGCTGAGGTGTGTTACTGAATTTGTTTGCTGAGCATTGCTTGGTGATACGAAGTGCAAGTGCACAGTATTAAGTCAGTAACCTTGTGACTTCTAGCCAGCAGATTTCTCTTTTCCTCATGTCTTTTGATTGGCTCACCAACAACCTCAGCATTCATTATAAGACTTAATTGTCAAAGGATGAACATTATAAATAATACAGAATTATCAAAGGATGGACATTATAAATAAGCTGTTCTCACTCTCATTATGCAGTCGAGTGTAGGAAATTTGAAATTTTTACTTGGTATTTTCCCATATCGTTCTAAAAGTTTCAGCTACATCTTTTTGACAGGAGTCTTCTGATCGTTTTGTAGATAGTGTGTGGCTGAACAGAAAAATCAACAGGTGGTTGTGTAAAACCTAAGGATTTCCTCCCCAGAATTTGTGTCATCTGAGGTCAAACAATCTCATGGATAACAAGTTGCCTGACAGAGCTTAAAAAGTGATTTTAAATGTAGAGACACCCACTGGAGAAATTTCCCATGGATTTTACAAGGTGTATTCTTAAAGCAATGCCAATCAACAACAATAAATTTGAAAGAAAATACGAAATATCTGCTGCTTGCATAAGGTATGATTCAGAATCCAATTTGAAGGTGAATACTACTTAATTTAAAGGACCAAGTTTTGTAACTAAATGCAATAACCTCTTGTCTGATATCAAGAAAGTAACTTCTGATTGGAAAACAAAATGCACGCTTACTTAGCATTCAGCTGAGACAATATAACTAGAAAATTAAAATCAAAAACCTTACCCCAGCCAAGGGTGTAGGATGTAGCAAACAGCAAATTTGCTGGTATTCAGGAGGAATTAAGCTTGTATCTTCTACTTTGGGATCTAATATTTTCATTAAGGCTGTCTCCTGTGGTATTTTTAAAATAAAATAGTAGGCCAAGAGGAGCATTTCTTATTTTTAAAATACATGTTCTCTTGAGCATGCTGCTTTTAATATCATAATTGTCACAGCTTTAGGTTTAAATTGGAAATAAAACATTCAAGCACATGTGATTCACAACATGAGAGCCTGCACATAAGATTAATGGATACTTCAAGCACAGGTCCCTTAAGCTTTTTAGTTCAGGTCTGAGTTGCAGTTCTGGAGTGGAGACTTTATGTCTTTACCCATCATGCTTTGTTTAGCATCATGGAGTTGTCTTGGTGTGCACAGATGTGAGTCTTGTAACATAAACCAGAACTGCAAGATGTCCTTCAGCCACTAAAGATCACTCAGTTAAGAGGAATAGCTTAATCCTAGTTTGAAATTAAATACCAAAATACAACATGGGCAAGGTAGGTCTTTCAAAAATACTGACTCCCAAAGCCTTAAGCTAAAAGATTTGGATTCCCTTTTGCAAGCCAAGAAACATTCATATAAGGCAGAACAGGCAAAGCAGGTAGCTCTACATAGCTGTGCAATAAGTCTAAATGGAATTATGGTTGAAATCTCATCTTCTTCCATCATGAGGTCATTAATTTAATTTCCTACTGTGGGAAGGCTCTTGCATTCAGTAGCAATCAAAGTCCAAACCCCATTTCCCTGAAGCAGGGACTTGCTAGAGTTTGGAAGAAAGAGCATGTTAAAACATGCTCAAAAGAGCACAAACATCCAGGCTTACTTCAGAACACAAACTCATAAAATCAGAGATACAAATTCAGTGTCCAGTGGACCAAAGAGCAAGTTCACCTCCCCATGTTGCCCAAGCAAGAGTGCCAAGGTTGTCTGAGACAGGAGCAGGAAGGGGCAGAAGAGAACATGAGGCTTTGAGGACAGAGAAAGGAGAGAAAGTACTTCTGGATCCTGCTCCCAAGACAATTTCTGTGTCTGGAACCATTAGCTATTTTAATATTGCAAATGCAGAAACCAAATCTAGGCACCTCTGAAATCTTCAAGCTAAGTAGGGTAGTATTCAGTAAACTAAACACTAAAATTAATGTGAAGTTTTGGCAACTACAAATCCATCAGCAGTCCACCAAGTCTTACCCTAGATTCATAGCTAAGGCTCTGTTTCACAAGGGCATACTTCTGACAACAGAGATTTCCTTCATTTACCAAAAAAAGAAGAAAATATATATATATAGAGAGAGAGATTTGATGGCTGAAATTCTTTATGAATTCTCTTGATAAGATGCTGATAGTTGGAGACTATGTGAGTTCTAACAACCCCAAACAAATAACAAAACAAAACCAAAAAAACAAAGTGGGGGGAGAAACCAAACCAAACCCAACCCAACTAGACCAAACCAAACCAAAAAACCCACAACAAAACAAAAACCAAACCCCACAGCTGCAGCAAGTGTATCTTACAACTGGAAAACTTAAGACTTCAAATCAGGCAAAGGAATTTGAAAAATAAGCTATCACACAAAGAAATGTAACAGTTTGAGTAGAGAGCAGGTAGCATTCTGCTCATGACACAAGAACATCATGGTTTTGAGACACGAACAGAAACCAGCAACAGAGACCCCAAATAAAGTCAGCCAGGGTGTATCCTGATTTACCACATGAACTGGGTCTCATAAGACTTAATATTTTTGGAAATGCCTAGAGCACGGGGCCAAGAGGCAGAGAGAAAGAGGTTCCAAAACAAAATGGTCAACAATCATAAGAATCTCTCTACTTGTTCATTAGAGATACCACAGGACCTTCCAAGTGATTTCTTTAAAGGAAACAAGCTCCAAGTGATGTGTTTACATCACTTGGTGATGCCATGTCTCATGTGAGGAAGTTCATACAAAGCCCAGAACAATTCTGTGGTAATGAGAGGTAGTATTAGTCAGGCTCCAATGGAGGGCCAGAGGAGATGCCATCTACCACTTACTTACCAACACTGGACTTGATGGGCTCCTGGGCAATTTGCTGCCAAGTAGAAGTATCACTGCTTATTAAACCAACTGGTAAAAAGAAATTAAGTAGGAGTTGTGATTATGAATTTCATGTAGCTTTGATTTTATAATTGTGTTTTCTTATTAAAGCACATTTTTAGGATAGATTCTGGTATTTTTATCTCCACATAGAGGGCACTACATTGTGCTTACTGAAGAAAATAATGGTTCTGGAATCAGAAAAATTAGTGGGAAATAATATGTAAGCAGGAAGGGAAGCATTACTTTTTGTGATTCATCGATACTTACTTCAAATCCCAATTTGTATAATGTGTTTGCAAAGATAAGAAAATGAAGAAACTAAACAAAATTCTTGTACACAGCTCCTCCCAGAAGGAACTAAACTGACAAGTAATGCAGTAAATTTTTCCTCTCTATATTTTGGGGAAAGTCTTTTCTGCAACATTGTGCCCACCTGCAGAAGAATACCAAGAATAAACCAGATACAATCAAAACAGGCTTGCTGTGGCCAGATGGTGGAAACAGGAGTCAAAAAATGGTGCTGTCTGTCAAAAGACACTTAGAAAATCTGTAGCTGCAAGTCTACATGGCACGTCCATCAGCTGAATGTGTGCTTAGCTAGCAAATGAATGTAAAGAATCAAAGCTGTGTATGCTTAGGATCATGATCCAGCTAAACACCTGATCATTTTTGCTTTGCAGCACCACTTCAGTTCAGTGCACAAGAAAATATCCTGAGCACCTGGTCCCTGCTTTGTTTCATCTTTTTGTTCAGATCAGTGCTTGCATAACAATAGAAAAAATGTGTGGATGCCCTGAACACGTTTAATTCTTTCTGCATGTTTTTATGGGGGTGGCATTGTTGAAGTCTATGAAGTTCTTTCATAACATCCTGGTCACATGAGAGAACATTATTATTCTCATTACAGAAATATGCATAGAAACTTTGAAGTATTGCACCTATTATATTCACAACCTAAGACATCATAGCATTATATACAGCCCTTGACATACTCAGAATGTATCTTCTGTCAACTTAGGAGTATTTGAGTATCCAGCACTTCAGCAAATTAGATACCAGTGTTCCAAAACTGGTAGATCCCTACAGTGACACACACAATTGGAACTGCTGTTTAAAGATCTCATCAGCAAAGTAAGCAGTAGGTGGACAAAGAAAACCCAAAACAACAAACAAGTCAACCAGCAATACTTATTTAATGATGCTTTTATTTTACAGGATACAAATTTCTTTTCATTTTAAGTACTCAACAGGAATTAAAGTGCTTAATTTTTACAATTCTCCACCCACCTTATGACCCAATATACATATATTACAGAAAATATATACAGTATTTGCATTTTTTTTACATTCATATACTTCTGACCATAAAATGACCACTTACATTTGCAGAACTTACAACAGCATTTATATTTCACCTTTTTAATATTCTTCACTTTATTGCAAAACCAGAACAAATTTACACCTCTTCCAAATATCAGTATTTTTAAAAAGTGTTTTCTCAAACCAGAAATGTTTCCATAATGAAAAGGAATTAATGTGCATAGCCAATAATTCTGATGTCAAACATTACTTCTGATCCAGCTCCCACTAAAATTAATGTATTAATCCACCTTGAGGGCTACTGAATAGAGAACATGCTAAAAACCCCCAATACTTGTATTGCAAACTGTTTCCTATATGCAACAAATCTGGCTTCTTTCTTCAAAATACTAGGACACATACATGCAAAAATGCTTTGACACAGTTCCCCCCCTTTCTGAACTTTTTAAGCATCAATAGTTAATGAATCTACAAGGATGAACTTTTAACTGAAGCAGGCTGGTGTTAATGCAGTGGCTGAAAACATGTTTTATTCAAAGAAATCTGCTTGAAAATTTAGTCAAGAAAAGCCATGTTCTACATTCACTTGTGCTAGGAAGAGGAAGGGTGAAAAAAAAATGCCATAATTGAGTCTGGAAAGAAATTTAATCACCAGATTTTCAAGGAAACAGACTGAATGCCTTACTGAGTTCCGAGTGGCTTCATTTTTAAATAAATGAGGTTGAAATAGTAAACCTGCCACAAAAGTATATCTACTTCTGTTGATTTTTTCCTCTGAAAAGTGTATTCAACTCAGTCAATATACATTATATTTTGAATGCAGCACAGTGTATTTTTTGATTGTAAAATACTCCTTGAAAACAGGTCATCTGAATAATACTCTCAAATATATAAATACACATATATACATATACACACACATACATATGTATATGTGTATATATACACACATATACAATCATTAACTTGTTGTTATGTTCTGTTAAAGGAAAAAGGATTTAGGAAACAATCTGACTAGCAGATTAAAACTCCTATCCAAGGAACATACTTCACTATGGTCCCATGGGTCAGCACCAGCGAGGTCAATTCCTCATACCAACAGGCCACAGACTGGAGGAAAAAATGCAAGTCCATATATTTCACTTCAGATTTCAAATAACACTACACCCCAGACTAAGAATGATGTCCATTTCACCAATGGTTGTATCAAAAGGATAGTCAACTCTGCCACAATATTATTTCTCGTCTCCAATCATTTATTTTTTATTATAAATTTCCAGCTGTTTGCACTCACCCTACATCAGTTATCTCCAACTGAGACCTATCTGAAACTTAGATGAACACTGTGATTCCAGATGAGACATAGTAAGACAGCAGCTCTTAAACTGGTGAAATCCTGATTTTCCACCAGTGTCTTTGTATAATATAAGGCAGATTTTGTGTGAATTTTAAGTAAAAAAAAGTATATTAGCTTAAGCAGGTCTACACTAGTTTACACCAGACCTCTAAATAGATTCATGGAGAAAGCTCCTTTTTTATTGCTTAAAATTATTTCTACATGGAATGTTTCGGGGTTTTTTTTGTGATAGCCTTTCCTTCATTATAAAGAGCCACTACCATCTGTTCATCTTATTTAATCTTGTCTTGAAATAAAAGGCTGACCTGTTTCTAAACCAGCTATGTGGTGATGTAGGTTTTAAAAAAACACAAACAAACAAACAACCCCCCCCCCAAAAAAAAAAATCCAAAACCAACAAAGAAACACAAAGAGCCTGTCAAGTGTTTCCACATCTTGCCCCATTATTTTTATATATACATAGATATTATAATTATTTTTTCCTCCTGACTCCACTTGGAGCTCTTCAGTGTATGCTTCTATAACTCAGCTAAAATTTATGCATCTGGTAGCATATTTATTCTACATTTAATCAGTGCCCTGTCTTCATCCTTAATTTAAAAACATGAATAAAAATCCTCTTTTCTAAGAAAGGGATTTAGAATCTTCGAGGAAATTTATAAAGCACTTTGAGAAGGTTTTTCATGAAAAGTGCTACTATATATTGCATGCATTTAAGGCTTAAAATTAAATACATTTTGGAATAAATAAAAATACTCAGTGTAAAGGGATTTGAAAATTCCAGATGCTATAGAACTCATAGCAGCTCTTCAATAAAGGAGGAGTAGATGATATCAGAAAACAGTTTGAGGGGATCTGGAAGAACGGTGCAGATGTGCAGATATCATGATACACTATTTTTCCATGATGGGGGAAAAATACTGTCATATTGAAACATGTATTAATATATGTTCCAAACATAATGCTAAAATTAAGCCACAGTTCTGCTGAACACAGATAAAAATACACAAAAAACAACTTTTGAACTGCTTTAAACTGCAGAGAAGAATGGTCACTATTAAAGTGAGAAACAACCATTTCTTGAACAGAAGAATCTCAAAGCTTAAATAATTCAGCAGAGCCTTTCATATACATTCATGTATTATGAATGAATGCTCAGTTATAGTTAATTCCTTACACACATAGCTTAGTGCTAGTGGATTTACTGCCTTAAAAAAAAAAAAAAAAAAAAAAAGTAATAATAGCTGAATGGCTTATACCTTTTTAGAATGATGGTTTTAATTTGACTGCTTTGGTCATGACACCAAAGCTTCAGTAGTTACTACTTTGAATTTATCCTTTTTTGGCCATAATTTACAACTTAGAGAAAATTTTTGGATGCTTTAAGGGGGGGCTTCTTTGTGAAGAATGAAGTAAACAGTTAGGGTGGTTAATCTAGAAGCACTTTCTCCATCTTCTGATCTCTAATATTGGTGGTACATACTTTTCCTACAAAATACACAAAGAACCATGATTTGAGTGCCAAGACATTTTGACTCAGACCAGTTCCAATGTGGCAACTGATTATGAGAGCAAGAAATAGGTTTAGCTAGGGTAAATAAAATATTCCATTCAATATAAACTTTAATGACTGAGAACAAACATGAGGCTAACATCCAAATAACTAACTCCCAATTCTAACTTCATTTCAAACTGTTTATGCTCAAATGCAGGGCTTTGTCTGGGAGATGCTGAAATCAGGCAGCTTCAGAAACTCCTTAACACTGTTGCAACAAGACAGCTCAGCAATTGCTGCTTCTAATCATTTCCCTAATCATTCATCTGGAGTAGGTATTCCTACTCAGCTCAGAACTAAGTTTGCAGGAGCTTGGAAAACTGAACACACTACCTGGTTACAGTCATACCAATACATTATTTTCAGAACAGCTTAGTCCGTCTTATCTGGGGACACCTTTAAGGCAAATTTTCCCCATACATTCAACACCTTGAACGTGGGAAACAATGTTTTTATATATTAGAATATGAGCAGACGACCTTCCAGATCCCACAAATCTTTTAGAAGACACTCAGTTTCAGGAGATGACCATGAAAGGAAGTTAGCCATGGAGAGTTCTTCTTGCTTACCTGAATATTCCCCAGCCCTCACCAAGATATACACAAGATGACAGACACAGCCAAAGATTTGATGGTACACATCAAAGTGAAACAAAGTGAGTTTAAGATGCTCATAAATAAGTACAGCTGACAGTAGAAATACTCTTAGGGATAGATATAGATATTAGGGATAGAAATATTCTCTTAAGGAATTACAGAAGAGCTTGTACATCAGATAAAAGAAGTACTAGAGTTACATGCAGAATAATCTGGACACGAAGAGCACCCAAAGAAGAATTGAGAACTGGTATGTGCAAAGTCAATGGTAGAGTTGGTACTCTACAATGCCATGTCCTGATAATTACTAACACTAGGTGTAAAGTTTTGAAGTCTAAAGGCCATGTTGGAATTGTGCAGGTGAGAGCAAAATCCAGCCCACTAACATTAAGTTGCCTGACACTAAAAAACCGAGGTTACTTTTAACAATACCTTGTTAAATTCTAAAGGAGTATATTTTTTCCCATAGTGTTGCAGAAAAAGTGGGAATGGGAGTTTGGTGGATACTTTGTCTGAAAAATCCATTATAAAAAAGCAACACTTTACATCTTCCTTCCTGTTACTAACAAAACTAGAACTGGACTAGAACCTAAGCTCTTCAGCTTGACATGATTTAAAATACAGATTGCAGTTACAGTGAGAAGTAAGACTCCTCAATGTTCTTATGAAAAGTTGATTGCAGAAGTTAAATATTTTCTTTCCTTTGAAGGGCCAGAAAAGGAAAGATAGTGATTATTTTAATTGTCTACTTGATAGTCAATCACTACCTCTGAATTTGTCATATTTCATCTGAGGAAGTTACAGCAAGAATTTTTAGGGAGGTTATTTGCCTTTGTGTGTAAAAATGGAAGTTCATATGGGACTTTATACTGCAAAGCCAACAAGTCCTTATTCCCACGATGCAAAATGCAAATAACATCAGTTAATGCAACTTGAGATCTGCAGGCTTATACTTCATATCAAATTCATATAAAGCAGGCTTTACTTTATAACAATAGTCCTCAGAGACTGTTGCCATAAATAAGTATGACAGTATCTGATCTTCTGCAAAAATTAGAAGATACGAGTTCAAAATGTTCTTTTGTTCTAATAACCATAATAGCAAAAATACAAGTTCTTGGAAGGTTACTTGAATCTGTTGCTTTTCTTAAACCACATACTGCATTTTAGTAACGAACTACAGCACTCTTAAATATAACAGTGATAGGACACTGAAGAAAAGTGACTACTCTTTTTTCAAACACAAGTGGAACTTACTTGTCAATTGCATGCCACTTACGTTAATGTTATTTTTTAATGCTTAAAAATATCAAGATCATTAAGTGTCAGTTATTAAAACAAATCACTGAACAGTATTTTTTAATCTAGGACTGTGTTTAATTTCAAATAGAAAACATGCCTTTTAAATAAATTATTCACTAATACAAACCCAGTATCATGAAATCAAAGGAAAAATCAAGTATTGTACATTTTTAATACTGTATATATATTATATATTGTTTTCTCATATTTTAGGTATTCATTACTATACTGAAAATCATTAGATTGTTTCCTTGATAAATTGAAACTTTATAAGCCAATATACCCGTGAAGGCAATTTGCATTACTTTAAAAAGACAAGTGAGCACAACATATGTACAGAGCCATGGAATTTAATCTATAAACTACATACATTAAACCAAATTGTCCCTGCGTGTTTAACTACAGATCTATTTTGGCAATGTGGAGGTATATCTTTTATCCTGTTGCAAGTCCTAACATATAAGTAGGAGGCTTCAATATTTGCATTCTTTGCGTCTGAAAGTAGCAAACGTTAACTGAAGAGCAACTGGATTTTCAAAAGATTTGCATCATGACAAACAGTGAAGTTAGTAAGTTTTCTTGTAGCATTCACATTTTTTTTTAAAGTCTCTGAAATGGACCTGTGCATCGCTTTTATCAACAGAACATAAATATAAGAAAAAGATCCCTAAAAAGACCAGAATTTTTCCCAAACATAAAGTGCTAAGATGTGTACGGTAGTAGGAAGTTTCTTCTTTTTTTTTTTTTTTTTGATTGAGCAAAGAAAGGTTAACACATAGGTTAACCACAAATTCAACTGAAATATTTTTAAAACGCCATATGTTCTTGAGCTTCATCTTTCAGATGTTTTAGAAGACTCAGGTTGCTCTTCTAAATTCACTGGCACTTCATTTTGACATTCTGTTGTCTCACCTTTGACAGCTAAATGGATAACTTTTAGCCATTTCTGTTTTAGTTCCTCATTGTCTGCAGCAAAGCTATGCACAGACTTAGACTGGGTCAGTTTGAAGCTGTGTGGGAGGTCAGCACTTCTTGGAGTATCATCTACTGTATATCCCAGAAGTGGAATTGTAGCCAGAGCTTTGACATCCTAAGAAGAAGGAGAAGTTTCTAATTAAGAACACAAAAATAATCTGCTGGAGAGATTCTACTATACAGGATGAAAAAATAAAAATCAAAACCCCGTATCTTTCCTTCATTCCCAAGCTATTTGTCTTCTCTTCCTTTAATATTAGTGACAGTAATCATTAAAACCTTTTCCATTTTCTCTGTACATACCTGTGGAGCACCATACATGTACAGCACAAGAGCTTCCTGTTTAGGTATAACACACCATGCCTTCTGCCAGGGCTTTGATTTTTCCATATACTGAAGAAAGCTACATATGACACTGTTTCCAGAGACTTCTGCAGATTCAATCTAGGAGGTAGTATAAAGCATAAAAAGTAAAATAAACTTTCCTTAAATAAAAACTAAAATCACCCAGAACAGAAAAACAGAAATAGATGGATAGCATCTGCAAAAGAGCTTAAGCAAATATCCAAGAAAGATAATCAAAGACAAATTTATGGAGACAATAAGTACAATGCAAACATATAAGCATAATGTGTGCAATCTGTTCCTTCTTTCATCAGTAATTTTGGATTATACACTTCAAGATAATTTTAAATCTCACTTTGACACTCCAGCTAATCTTTCTTTTTATCTTAGTATTTACAACAATGTCTGACTTCTTAAAATAACATCATGTTAGAGGCATCAAGTGCTACTCACTATCCAGTACAACAACTACTCTATTTTGTCAGTCAAAATATTATGACAGGATCAGGTGCAAACACATTTTTAAGAATAACATAAGAATGCAAGCACTAATTCTAAAGAAAAGATTAGGGAGATTTCTTAAAATCTGAAGACAGAGCAACATGCTACTCAGGTTAAATAGTGATCCTGAGACGAACAGAAAGACAAAATGATTATGTGTTGAAATTTCCCTGTGTATTTTTTTTTTTCCTCTCCTAGTAGTGACGCTGCTGGATGCTGCAAGATTGTTGCCAACGATGGACATTTCTAGGAGACACTATTGCTCCTTCCACTATCTTAAGAAAACCAACATGTCAAGAAGCAGGAACCTCTTGACTAGAAGGCAAGCAAGCAAATCCTGGGATCCCTACTCTCTCTCATTTAAGAGAATGTAGTAAAGTGTAGTCAAGATAACATGGATTATGAACTGTAAATGAATTATAATCTCCATCTTTTTTTTTTTTTCCTATTGGTATTTAGCTTAGGGTTCAACTCTTTTTTGCTACATTCCAAGGTAAATGTATGCCTTGACAAAGTTAGAATGATAGTCCTCTGTGGTATGTCAGGCACTTTAAAGGGGCTGATAAAAGGGGATTTAAGAAATGTGAAGGTCAATTGCAATTGTATGTTGGCTATTTTTCCCCCTGCCCATAAATTGCAGAAGTGCAGAAGATGACAACTGAAGATGTACAAGGAAAGGTAATCTTTGATCACATTAGCTGATGTAATGTAAAATAGCAGACAGGCTCTAAGGTTCATAATTCCTCATTTTAAAAAAGGTTGTAAGAAAAAAGTAGTCTCATTCAAGATGAATGGTGAAAACCAAAATCCATCAGATGGAATAAATTCAGTCCACACACCCTTTATTTCTCAAAGAGAAAACATGCCCACAATGCTACCATTTTTCACCTACTGATGAGATGAAGCTGTTTGCAATTATGCACATATAGATTTTTTTTAAATGACACACCTCCAAGATGCCTTTCCTCTTCTTTTCTTCACTGTCTGTACAACCAATTATAACATGATAGCAGTCCTTGCAGACTTTGTTCAACTTATTGCCATCATATTCTAGGTGTGCCTTGTAATCAGAACATTTCCAGCAAACCACCTTAGAAAGAAAAAAGAAAAAGATACATACAAATTTTCAGTGTTTCTAAAATTTTCTAAACACAGAATTTAATAAAAACATCATTTTATCTACCTGTTAATATTTTGTTTAATTATTCATAACAAGAAATACAATGGCTTTATGACATGTCAACTTAATTGAAAGTAAAGATTTTCAAAATTTGTGTCACTGCTTCTTAATCAGAAGTGCCTTGTATTATTTACCTGGTGGGAACTTTTTACTTTGTATAAAACCAAATCAGGCTTTCAGTTATATCTGTAGGTTAAAAAAGTTAGGAATGGAGTCAGGTCATATCATAAGCCATGATGCAGAAAGAAAATGGTCCAGTTTTAAAACTAAGGTGTAAGGAGATGTGATAAAACTACAGTAGATGTTATATATTAGATTAGTTAGGAGTCTAAGCACAAGGAGGAAAAATAAGAATGCTATTATCTTAAGATTAATAGAGGAGTTTTAGAATGATCTAGAAATAATCCCCAGGTGACAACAGTATAATCAATAACTGAGAGCTTCTGAAGAGGTCTATAGTGTCTTGCAAAGCAGAAGAGCAGCACTGTGAACACAGTAAGAAAACCTTAGGAAGAAATCACACAAGACAACCTATAAGACAAAAATTAAACCTGGACTTGCACTGCCACCTGCTGGAGAAAGGCAGAGCTGCTGGATGGCAAGAGAAGAAAACAGGACATTTGCTCATCTTTTATTAATTTCTGAAAACTCTCAAGTCATACCACTACCTCATGGTCACTTTGAAGTGGCATTGCTACCCATACATGGAAAGCAGAAGCAACACTGTCTCCCCTTCCTAACCTTCTCTCCTTCCCTGATGCTTCCTGCATGTGTTTACACAGTTACACATTGAACCCAGCTGGGATGTTGTTAACTCAATCAAACAGTTTTAATTGCAGGCATTCATGGTCTTCTTGAGGAGAGAGAAGGTGGTAGATTGGGAGGAGGAGGCAGTCAGCATTTCCTGGGATAATGATGGTTTATGTCAGTTTAATGTGGTCTTGAACCTTGAGATCAGTGGAGACCACTAAGGAGTAACAGTATAGTATGTCCAGGGGCTCAAGACATGTTACACAAAAGCCCATCTTCCACTGCTCCAAATTACTTCCAAAATTCCCATGCCAACTAAAGGAGACAGAGGATCCTTTGTGGTATGCCTGACACAGCTTCTCCTTTCAGCCACAAGCACAGCAGTGAACTGATGCATAACAAGCAGCCATCAGAAGTCAAGTAGGTGCTTAGACCTGTTCTCCAGGCCTCCTCAACAGCTACAACAGCCAAGATTTTGCACTTACATGTCCACATGCTCGGCAGTGGTGCCTTCTCCTTGTCAGTGCATTAAAAGGCTCCTTGCATTTCATGCACATGGTTACTTCATTGTCTCGTATCCACCTCGGTGCTCTCTTGCCAAGCTCAGCATTCTGGAGCGGGGTGAGAGGAAGATTGAAAAAGGCAGTAGAAAAAGTTTTGCAGGACTTTAAATAGATAAAATAATTATTCCTTCCTTCTAGAAAGGAAATGGCACAACAGCTCAATGTGCACTTTGAAACCAATACAAGAAACAACAAAGCATGCAGTCAAAAATTGTTCCGCATCACTGAAAGGGTATTCTGTTAGGCATTTTAAGAAAATAAGAGGCTTGTTTATAAGGCTTGGCATCATGAAAAAAAAACAATTACCAACAGGATGACTACTCTGTAATTCCTCTGCTATAAGAAAAAAGAGTTAGACAACAAAGTTTCTTGCAAACTTTGGTTATTGAAGAACAAAATGGGTACTAAGAAGGTTACAAAGGAATAACAGCAACTTACAGAAACCTCAACAGGCATGTCTTCATATTCTTTAGCAATAGCATTTCTGAAAGTTTCATTCCTCTGCTGAAAAGCTTCTATAGTATTCTGAAGTGCCTAAAGAAGCAATAGGGAAATTCCTCAAATATAAGAAATTTCAAATGGACTCTCTGCATTCTTACAAGTTATTGATTAGCAGAGGGAAGCTATACCTAGAAAATATGAGTACTACTTTTTTAGTACTTTAGTGAAAAACTGTTTAGAAAATAAAGAATGTAGATGAATTTACCTTTATCCATTCTTCCTTATCTTGTTCAGAACTAAAAGAAATATTTGGCACATTAGTACAGAATGGGTTCAGGAAACATCTCAATATCAACAACTTCTTACAAAAGTCAAACTTCTGAAGTAATTCTCATTAATTTAAATTTAAACAATGTTAATAATTAACTATGCAACTTAAAAAAAGAACAACAAACACAACGAAACAGAAAACAAAAGTAATTTCCTTAATGCTTTTTTTGTTGTTGTTGTTTGAACTTGTCAAGAGTGACAAGAAGAGTATCTAATTAAACCAAAGGAAAATATGTGGTTTAATATTATAAACCAAACAGAAGTTACACTTTTCTGCTTTAGGCTATAAAGGCAGACACATAGGACTTAACATTATCATAAATAAGATATACAGACAAGACAGCAATGAGAGAGGAGCCATATTCAACTCTGATATTGTATGACCATCTTGTCCTCAAAATATACCATCAAGATCTGTACATTCAAATCTTTGGAAAAACATCTTGCATCACAAGTAATGGCACTATTAGAAACTACTAGCTAGTGCTAGTAATGAAAACAGTCTGCAAACTTTAAATCAGAAATTAGATAAGAATTAACATCACAGGCCCTTTGAAACCTTATGGATTAAGAACATTAAGGTATAGAGTATATACAATACTCACACATTAAACAAGATTGTTCTAATATAAGAATAAGATCTTGTTTGGTACTTGTTCCATCACAATTTTTTGCAGATTTAAAGAATTCTAAAAGGGTTCATAAAACAAAACTGGAAAACATGGTTTTCTCACACCTAAAATAAATTAATGCTATAAAATTTCAATTACCAGTATACAGGAATGTTAACAACATGAATTTGCTTTTATGTATTATTTTTCTTCCAATTAAAATATACTTCGTAAATGGTATAGTGAAATGCCATGCTTCAGCACTGAAATGGGTATATGGAATAACAATTTGCTTAGTGCTTAGCCAGGCATCATACAGGAACTTGTAGCAGATGTGATAGACAAAAACATGCCTCAGAAGTCTTGAAAACCTTAGTCAAAAAATTTTCCTGACTTTTTTCAAACTATGTATTTAATTTCAAATTCAGTGGTAGTGTAGGTAAATTTCTATACGCTGTTTTCTTTCTATATGCACTTCTGTTTCTCTCATTAAATATTACCAGATTTTCCATAAAGGTAATTATCGTTGTCCCCAAATACATGGTGTCAACACAAAACTGCATCCACCATGGACTTCCTCCTGCTTACTTAATCCTCACTTCTCTACAATGAAAACCTGACTTCTAAGAATAGGATATTTATGCAGGTCCATAAGGAGAGGTGGAGCACCCTACTTGTAGTGGAGCAGCCTAGACAGGGCAGATTTAGTCTAGGTGATGCAAAAAGCAGCATCAAGAATTCAGCCCAACAAGAGGAAGATACAAGAACTAAGAAGGAAAGAAGTAAAGCAGAAAAGTGACAGTCAGAAGAGTGCAACTGGAGGAAAAGGATGCAAGAATTTGCCTTTCAGGGTGAGGTTGATGCCTGGGATTAGAAGAATCCCAGAATCCCAGAATAGTTTACCACTGCAGTAAACTATGTTCTCTGGACATTAACCCACCAAGGTGGAAGGTTCTGTTGGGTGGACATGCCATGAGATGAAAAGAAACCATTTGTACCAAGGTGGCTAAGGTATGAGGGGCAGTGCCACTGACTAAAGTGTAACACACTCAGTGTCCCAAAACACTTAGGTCAGACTGATTGACTCTGTACCACTCAGGTACATTGCTTTCAATTTTCCAGCCAGCCCACTCACAGCTATCTTAAGTATTCCTGCAAAGCAAGATAATGTGCTAGATTTTATAGATGTATCTTCAATCCAAGTGATTCTTGGACTCATATGGGTTTTGGCAACCTTTCACTCTCACTGCACTGCACAAAACTCGTATCAAGATAAAGCAAATTGTGCCTTACTCCAAATCTATCAGTCCACACTTTTTGCGTATATTTAATCCTCAAAAAATTAGATTAAAATACTTTGCTTACCTGGCCTGCAACTCCAGTGTTCTCTCTTTTCCAGACACTTGAAAAGTGTGTGGGTATTCTTCATTATGAGTTTCTATAATCTTCATACCATCTATGCCAACTCTGGTTCGAACTGAGAACTTTGATCCTACCAAGCTGAATTTGGGGACGCAGTAGAGCAACATATTGTTAAACTGGGGAAAAAAACAAACACATGACTTTGCATTAACAGAACCAGAGATACAAAGATCTGAGACAATATTGCGAAGCTGACTAAGTTTCCTGCTCAGTTGATACAGAAGACCAGCAACGCTCTCATGAAAGACAACTTCTTTTTCTTTGTTTAGAAATACAATTAAAGGACAGATTCAGTGGAGATAATAATTCCTCTATATATGTGTCAGTCTTCACAACACTTATTATCAACTATACTCAGACTGTCATTGTAAACCTTCCATTAGAAAAAAACATGCATTCTTATGCCCCAATTTTGAGAAAACTAAATGGCAGAGTAAGAAGTATTTTCTTCAGTTTATACATTTATATTTACCCTGTACCAAAAGCATTTGGTTTTTTTAGAGGTTGTAACTGGTATTGTTTGAGGGCATTATTTGTCTTTTCTCCAAGAAAATATTTAATATTTCTGTCTTAGTTTTTATTCACTGAAACCCTGAAACACTGAAATCACAAGGGAAAAAAAAAAAAAGAAAAGACGTAAGCAGGACAAAGATATATTCCTTTATTAAAGATTAGAATTTCAAATAATGTTTAAGTGTCTAAAGCCCCTGCCTAAAAGTTATAAGATCTGTACTGTTTCATTTTCTCACATTATTTCCCTTCACATTTTCTCACAATTAATCATTAAAAAGAGAAACTCACTTCAGTTAAACAATATTTCATAGAAAAGCTGTCAAGCCTATGGTCTAGTCTGTATCCCAGAGCACACTTGAACTTGTCACCTTTCATATGAAATGTGCATCATTTTAATCATCTGTCTAGGCCCATTTCAGGACTAACTATTCAATGACTTCTCCTTTTGTTTGAAGCAGAGATAAGCAGGAGGCACGCCTCAACAACCTGTAATTGGTCTTCATTAACCAGAAGACATTCAACACCGGAGGCTCATAAGGACAAAGGTTTTATAAATTTGTAATGCATGGGAAGAAATGAACTACATCCAACCATTTCCAAAGGAGCTGTATAGGAGCATGGCTGTAGGGAATTAGTTTTAAGACAGGACACAGACACCTGACAAGAGGATGACCTGCCTTGATAACAAACTCCCATAGTACCATGAAACTTACTGGACCCCTACACACAGTCCATTAGAAATAAATTCCTAAGATTTTACATTACAGTTTCATGAGAATGTCAAAGTTCCCATGTGCTAGAACCTGCAATTATAGTCAGCTGCCACTTACATAAAGTGAGTTTCTGGACACTGGTTCCACTTATTTAAGCCATGTATTCTGTTCTATGTGGTGCTTTCAAGCCTTTCCGCCAGCAGCATAAGGTTTACCCATGCTTAAAAATCACAGGTGGAACAGCATTGACATCAACTAGAGAGGATTTCTTTCTCTCTTTGGTAGCTCTTTCAAGTCTAGAAAGTTATACAGCTACTTCTGCAAACACATATCACCATACTTACTAAGAAAAGATACCGTTCTTGAGCAGACGTATTTCGAGCAGCAAGTTTAAGGATCTGTCCTTCTTTTATCAGTTCATTCGAAGGGTTCACAATGTCTTCCTCTTCTCCCAGCATCTCATATATCTCTAGCAGTTTCTTTAGATTCTCCTTTAGAGTGGAAACAGAATTATAAAGTTTAGTGATTAAAAGAATGGATCTCTAAGCATGTTTAAATACAATGGTGGGAGCTTGTGTAAATCCGGAGAGTGTTAGCTTTGAAAAAATAAATTTACATATATATGGTATGTGTCTTCAGTCATACAGACTGATTAACTTCTTTTGTAGAGAAAAAAATACTTTTAGAAATATTATCTCTGTTGTAATTTTTAAAATGCAGTTATACATACAGTCTTCATCATTTCATATCCAAAATATCTCAAATACTTAGTGGAGTACCTATCAAGCTAGTCCAATATGGTACAGTAACAGTAACTATTCTTTAAAAAAAAAAACACTCTCTTCCCAGATGAAACATGGTTAAGAGTCCAGAACAGTGGCAGCTATTTGAGCCAGGAGAGAAATCCAGTCTGTCCCATTTTCCACTTAAGAGTGGAAATGCCAGATTTGTAGTGGTGCAGCGCCAGATTTTGTGTATCATTCCCAGGAGCTACATAAATACATTAAGCAAAACCTACCACTTGGACTCAGGAAATCTGCTTTTAGCATTTTTGGGAGTTTTGCAGTTCAGACTCCTAGCTTCACCAAATACTCAAATATAGTCTATTAAAGAAGTGAACAGGAAAACAAGGATTATTTACCATTTTTCTTATTGCACTATTCGAGTGACTCGCTGCAGTGGATATAATTTCCAGGGATTCTAGACAGAAGAAGAAGAAAAAAGTAAAACCAAAGAACTTCATTTTTATGTATTACATAGGAAAGGGGGGAAAAAAAACTAATTCCACAAAATTCTCATTTTTATGTAAATTACATGCTAAAATATTTTTTAAATTATCAATAAAAAGTAACCAAGGTAAAGTGGTAAAGGAAGGCAGATAACAAACAGAAATTATAATCTGGAAAGAAGAAGAAAATAATTACAGATTACTTTAGGGCTTCAGCACTCAAAATCACATTTTTTGTGACAAGAACAGTCATGGTTCTCTCTCTTGTTTTTTCAAAGTAGTCCAAATTGTCAAACTATGTTTCTTTTAGGTGAAACAGCTCATATTACAAATATTTACAGTAATGGCACTAACAATGGGATGTTTAAAATATATATATATATATCTGACAAGTAATTTCAAACAGTCTGGGGAAACACCTTGAACTGTTATTTTGTACATGCAAAGATGAATAAATTTCAATCTGTGCTGTTCTTTTTTCCCCATAGGAGCTTAAAGATACAATAATGAGCCTGTCTCCACTTTTCTACAAATAAGGGACATACATTCCAAATGTGCATAAAGCAAACCAAAATGCCAAAAAACCCCCAAACCCCAACACCTCCAAACAAACAAAAAAAACCCCACAAACCAAAAAGCAAATAAAATCCACCACCACAATTCCTGATTATCCACAAAGCAAACAAATCAAAACCTGTGTGCTATTCCAAAACTACAACAAAATTTATGTGCTGCAGAATACTAAAGGCTTTACAGTTTTTATACTACCTTCATTTACTATTCCAACAGATATTTTTTCAAAGAATCCTGTAACTCCACTAAAGACATCCTGTCATTCATTGCAAACAGACTTTGCCTCTTCACTTTATTTTGCCTACAAATTACAGTATCTTCTTAGTAATATCTTATTACAACTCTTTTAATGGATAGAAGATACTTACTTTCAGCATCTTTCCAGTCTAGAGAATCCTGAGGCAATTTCCTTAGGTAGTCCTTTAGAAGCATCTCGTAGCGTGGAATTCGTTGTACTGGCTCTAGCATATGATGTTGCAATGTCAGATTTCCACATACTTTTTCCTTCTAAAAAAAGGTAAACATATTTCAATGTAGTAGGCAAAATGTTATTAGGTTATAGCAAAATAAAAGTTATGATTGGTTAAACAAAAATAATGGATATTGTAACATGCTCGATAGACCTGAAAGAGAACTGAACCACTTTACAGAACCAAATAATTAGAAATTATTTCCTAAAAATAATTGTGAAAAGTTTTCTAAGTTATCCAGTAGAATTAATGAATAAAAACCATCCTAAAAAACCTCACAAACTCCAGTGTGTTTTAATTTTGTTCCATAATAACTTAGAAAAAAAGAATTAGAACTGAATTAATAAAGAGTTAATTACATATTAGAACACAATTCTTAAAAGACACCTTTATAGTCCATTTATCAGTCCCAGAAGGGAGTGTTTTCACACACAAAAAAAGGAAACCCAAAGGTTTCATTCATAATGTAACACCCTTCAGAAGTGTTTTAAGATGTATACACATTTGCATAACCTTAGATGCAATCAAAAGATTTCATTAAAATACACACAACTGTCCTCCCTGGCTTAGAATCACAAGAGTCTGCAAAAAAGTACAATTTAAGCAGAAATCCCTTATCCTTGCTCTAGCTGCTCAGTCTGCAACTGGAAGACACACACCTGCTCCTTCAGAGAGAAACATACAGGGAGCACTAGAGGGTATAAAAAGCACCTTTGGAAAGAATAGTGCATTGCTTAACTGTTAAGCTTTCTTTAACTTTTGTGGCTCAGCATTTAGAATTATGCATCTATTTCCAAAATGTAATGCTCTGCATAACAGCCCTGGTGTGAGCCAAGAGAAGTACTTATGGATTCAGTGAAAGCACCTACAATTGTACTGATAAACAGGATTTACTTTTGGTATCTATGACACAATGCAATCTTTTCTTTTATTCTTCCCATGTTTTAACCTTTTTTCTTTGCTGCTCTGTGTTGCACTGGAAAGGCTGGATTTGTGTGGGCATTTGTGTCTGCGTGAAGAGAAATGGAGAAGAAAAAGAATGCTGTGTGAAGGGGACAGAATCAACAACCCTTAATTCTAAGAAGTTTGCTATTTAATTTTCTATTTAATCCTTTTTCCACCCCAGACCTATATATTTCAATATATGGTTGTAGTGCTTTGAGACCTACATTACTCCCCCCCATTACCTGAATGTCTTGAATAATGAATTTGAATTGAGGTGACCGTTCAGTCCACGTTTTCACCAATTCCATTGCATTATCAAAATTCTTCACATACTCTCCATACATCTTGAGGAAAGGAGCTAACTTTTGAAGAATATCTCCAATCCTAGGGGTAGTATTCCTGCAAAGTAAGAGGGTCGAATCTCACAGCAATCAGGAAAGAAGTAGGTTTCACAAGGTTACAAAAAATTTTAAGTATTTCATAGAGAATCCTTCTGTTTGGGGTTGAGTCACGTAGAGTTCCAATGTAAACATTAAAACTGACCTCAGGTAACACAGAAAGATTTTTTTATCCTCTCTGAACATGTATAAGCATTATAGGTCATACAGAGAACTACAGAAATAAAAGCTATAGATAATAAAAAACTTGAAAGGCTTTAGGCTTTGTTTACAAAACATGGCCTGATTTATTTCATTTGCAGTTCTTTAAAACTACACTATCTTCCTTTGACCACAATTCACCCTCTAAATATCAAGCCCATGGTTTTGTTTGAGGACTAAATCGATGCTGTACAGCTTCCATTCTGTGTCACTTATAAATACATATGTTTACAACTTTTAAAAATCATTATTTATCTATAAAACTTATGAAGCAGAGAGAATTTCTTGGATTCCAGTCCTTTGCAAGAACTTTCCTGCATTTCCCCAGTTCTTGATAGAATTTTCAAATAAAACAGAATAGCAAAGAAACTGACGGAGAAGAAGAGAGAAGCTGCACTTTCAATGCACACAAAGAAAATGGAATGGCACATTTGCATCTCCAGGAAATACAATATGAAACACATTTGATAGTTCATGGAAACAGTTATAGAATCGTGGAATACCAGGCTGGAAAGGACCTCAGGGATCATCTTGTCCAGCCTTTCTTGACAAAAGCATAGTCTAGACAGGACCCTGTCCAATGAATCTTAAAAGTGTCCAATGCATTCTAAAAAATCAGGTATGAAATGGCTGACTTAGTAGTCATGACTCACAGCATCTCATTTAAAACTCTCATGGCCACAAGAAAATTAAGGAATGGACTGTAAAATCACAGCACAGAAAAGGCAACTACAACACAACTCCCTTATCTTCTAACATACAGGCTAAGAAGCATCCAATGAAACAAAGTTGCAGGTTCAAAGCAAAACAAATCATATGAACAGGTCAGATCTGTAATTGTCCATAACTGCCAAAGATGCTAAAACCTTGTGCTGAAAGAGTGAAACAATTTTTCCCCCATCCTCCCCATGAGGCTATCACACTGTGTTCTTGTATTCTTCCCCAGGTATCTGCTATTTGTTGGGTAAAAAACACAGAGTTAGATACATATTTTATGTAGGATCACAGTGTTATGCTATTTTCATGGGAAATAAACTGCAACAAGGCTGTTTACAGTGTTTTCAAACCTTCTGTTATAGAAGAGTTATTCAGGTCCAGCTGTTGCTCAACTCATTCAAAATGCAACTACCAGCCAATTTTGTTTCCACCCTATAAGCTTAGATCCACACTACCTTTTTTTCTAAGAAAGAAGAATCTGCTTCTGATCAGTTTCAAGAACTGTATGTTTTTACCTCAAATTTTCAAAACAAACCACAACTCAGGGGAAGTGTCAAAAAATTTTATCTGGCTCTTTTTATTGGAAGCTAAAGAAAAACCGAAGTGCATCAACCTACCAATAGAGCATATTTAAGCATTTTCCATGTCCAATTAAAGGAACTGCTGAGGAAAGTGAACCCTCTATGTAGCACAAGATGTTGTTTCAGAGACTGGTGATATGCAGAGAAAACCTTCCCAGATTTCTCTTTCAGCAATGATCAGATATTGTTCTCTTCAACTGTACCCTTTCTTACTCCTGCCCAAAGCACAACGTTTTAAGGACATTTAAATAGGCTGTCTCAGGTGCAACACAGAAATTGTTTCCAAGCAATGGGGGAAAGTGAATATCCTTATGATGCAATTAATTACTTTTGCACTGATGCTCATTTGCAAATGCACTCTTCAACCTTTGGAGCTATGAAATTATACACATATTATCAGGGTGCAATTTAGCATTCTGTAAATAAGGAAGGTAGTGCAAGCCCTTTTCTGTGCTCTATAATGTCTAGAGCAAAATTTTGAGAGCATATAACAGATTTCATTCGAAATATATACAGCATTGACAAAATGTAGTGTCAGCTGCTTTTTTAAACATGATTATAATAAGCTAAACTCCACTTCTCATGCATATGTACCCTATATTAATGCAGATATTTATATTTCCTATCAGTTGTTTCTTCAATTGATTAGAAGAAAAGGGTGGGTTTACATTACAGTTACTCTTCAAGGAACATTAGTTAAGGGGTAAACTTTCCTGTATTTCATGATGCTTTTATTTAGTTTCTTGTATTATAGATTACACAGGGCTACCTCTGTTTGTGCATGGTAGCTAATGTGTTTTAAAGAATTATCATTTTAAAGTCAGGAGACATATTGCTGCTGTCTAAAGCATGACTGTGTGGTGTGAGACTTTCACATGTCACAAAAATACATTATTTGCCAATTTTTAATGTGATTTTTGACAAGTGTTTTATGAAAGTGTAACTGGAAATTTTATGCTGACAAACACTTGAATTCCTCATAATGGAACTCTCTAGGAATTCGTCTAGCTAACATGGAAAACAGGTGCTGAGGTGAAACAACTGGGTGAAACAATATTTGTCATTTTGAAATTATTTTTTTAAAGGAGGTGACCCATTTTCCCAAATAAGGTAGGGAAGCAGCAGTGGTTTGGGAGTTGTTTGGTTTTGGGGTTTTTGACAATCACATAAAAGAGATTGAAAATACATGGCTATAATTTAATATCTCCAGAACTGCATACACAAAGTGGGATGCTACAATATTCTTGTGTGATCACTACAGAGTATATTGACAGATAAGCTCTTGTTCTTGCATTCTTCAAACACAGGTCAAGAAAAGCTGGAGGAAGAACATCTCCACAATATACTTGACACAGATTAATTTTTTTTAAGAGAAAACCATGCAGAAAACCAAGAGTGTATCTCACCTAATTACAGAAAAAAATGACCAAAGTTACTGTGCTACAAGTGTAGCACAAAACTCATGTGTTACTTATCTCAGTTTTCTATACTGTGCAATGAATTCACTGGGTAAGCACACTATTTCAGTCTGAAGCCCTAATTCAGTGAGGCATTTAATAGTGAGTAATCTCACTGGCTTCAGCAAGACACATGTCCTTTATTTTGAGCAAGTGACGCAAGTCCTCTACCGAGTCAGATCCTGATGGAGAGGGAGAGCAGATGTTCTCCTACCCACTGTTCTTCCTGGGCCTAGAGCACTTCATTATGAAGGTACCATCCCTAAATCAACCCTGTGAGAGAGTTTCTACAGCCATGATTTTAGTAGTATATCAACCAGAGAATCACCTCTTACCATTCTTGCATTCTTTTCTCAAGTTCTGGAAGTAAGAATTTACTGTGGAAGGCATTTATCGATGAAATATTAGAGAAGATTTTGTTGATAACTTCAGCTGGAAATGAACCTTTGTTGGCTTCTTCAAGGAGTCTGGAGTAGAAGACCTGCGAGACAGAAAAAGAACCTCAAGCCTATTAGCCTAGTATCTTTAATCAATGGATGAAGACCTATCCAGCCACCTCCTTCGCCAACTGGGGTAAGATTAATGTTTCCAAAGTAAGGATGAGCAATGACAAACTCATTTGTTGTCTTTCCCTCATTCATTCTTTCTTGTAAACCAGAAAAATGCTTCAGGCAGAGCAGATATAAGGAAAGCCAAACAGAAATAGTGCCATTCTGGATCAATTCCAGGCATCTTGTCTGTTTTAAAAGACAGATCATCTCAGCTTTCCCAATCTTCCCTTTGTATTTTCCATTCTACTCTTGCTTTCTTTTCAGTCAGCATGATGTCTGATCACCATTAGCCCAACCACTGTACTCATATGCTGTATCCCCTTATCTTTTTAAAATCAAAGTAATTGGCAGACTGAGAGTGGTCCCTGCACACCATTTAAAGCACAAAAGGATCCCGGTTCTGACTGGAGTCTACTGTAGTCCCCAGAAATGCAAATTATTTCTGCCCCCCCCCCGGCCTTTTTTTTTTTTAAAGACACATAATATATCCCTTCCAATGTGCACGAGCTAGGTAAATCCACTTTCATAAGGACTATTACTTAGAAATTTAAGCAGCAACCTCCAATGAAACTATCATGGTAATGCTTAGGTAAAGGTATGGAGGTAAAATGAATGTAGGTGTTATGTGAGAGAACAGACAAGGCTTAAAAAGAAAAATATTCAAGAATACAGACTTCCACATGTAAGAAATACCCATTTGATCCTACAGTGCACAAAAATTCAACCCTTTCCTTGCAAGAAGAGTAATTTTGTTCACTTCAGTGGACTTAGTCAAAATATATAGCAGGAAAAATAAGACAAATACAGTTTAGAATGGGCACCTTCCTAGGTTCTTTGACACTAAAGAAAAAATGATTTTCAGCTGGCTTAAATTTGAAAGATTTATTATTTTTCTAGTGGGTAGATGATTTCAGTATTATAAAATTCTTAATCATTTCACCAGAAGCCAAGAAACAAGTGAACATGATGTTATCCATATTCTTTCTTGTAAGCACTACCTGTACTTGTACTACCTGTGGCTTGTACTACTAGTACTTATAGGGACCATCTATGCTCACAGAACCTATTGCAGTAATATCCACAAAATTCTAACACTTTTAAACATGTAGTGTTCTTAAAATAGAAACATAGGCAAGTTACAGGGCAAGAGTAAATGACTGACTGGAAAAGTAAGCAAAATGAGAAAAACATACCACCTCTTATGTAGTTTATATACACATTTATGCATAGCTGTTCAAATTAATTCAAGGCAAGACAACAAAAAAAAAATTGAAGAAAAATGTACCCCATCTAGAAGGTCAAGTCGGCTAACGTAGGCTTTTTCTGTTTGCAGAAGCTCACTGGCAATTTTGTGACGTTTCTGGTCATCTGTCTCCTGGAAGAAAGCAATAAGAAAAGGATATCTTAGGATACTAGAGAAAACATATTAAAAAACAAACAAACAAAAGAACAAAAAAAACCCCCCAAACCAAAAAAAAAAAAACCCTGAAAAGACATATGATTACCTTATATTTCAAAAAAGTAACAAATCCAGATTTCACATTCACACACCCCCATTTTTAAAAATACAAACTTTCCAGCAATATAAGCAACAAAAAAAAGTCAGAAGAGGAAAAAAAAAAAAAAAAAAAAAATCAAACAGCAGGCTGAGTAAAACTCAGAGCCTAAAACATTTAATATTTCTCAGTTTGTACAGGAATCTGTGCCAGACAACCAACTCCCTACTTAACAGATCAGCTCACATCCTGGTAACTGAGTACCACTGACCTTTCAGAGCTGGAAGAAATGATTTGCAGAATAAGAGGGAACAGATGGGATTAGTTTGTGTTCGCCCCCGTTTCAAAAGTTACTTGAACTGCATGTTCTTTGCATGATAAAATTATTGAAAAATACCGTACAAAATGTTTTAAGTTCATCAATGCACTCATTGGTGATTAACTGCTGACTGCATATAGAGGGCTTCTTCACTAGGTCTTTATGTAAGTTACTGCTGCATCTTAAAGCACGTTTTCACTTTCAAATCTTACATTCTACAATATGCAATTCTCATTCTTCTGCTGAACAGAAACTTTAAAATTTCACTTGAATTTCATTATGAAACAAAATACATCAACATACAAAATGATGAATTGCCGTGAGAAGTTATTTCAAAACAAGCAATGAAATCACAGCCTTCTAAAACATGAACACATTAAGGAAACGCCTCATGCCCACAAGGGTTAGATTCAAAAAAACCCGATTCTTCCATTATAAGATTTTAATTCCAGATTTAGTACTATCACTGGAAGAACTCCTATCTAATGGCATTTGAGCCTTTCCTAAGTAAATGGTAGTCTTATCAGGGTGCTTATGGGAAAGTGCAAATTTTCTAGACAAACCATAGAAAGATTTCATTTAAAAATAGAGCTTGAAAGACTTATTTCTGATTTCAGACGGACGGCACACTGCTTTCCACAGGAGTATGACAAAAATTTGCAAGTACATTTATAAAGACAGTTTGCAGAATAATGAATACTAAATACAGTCTTTTCATTTAAAGAACTTCAGTTACTTTTTTTCCCCTTTTCAATACTCAGTCAGTGTTCCAAATCTGAACACATTTCAATTCTAATCTGCAGTGATAACAGTGACACTGCTACATGGCAAGCCTCCACCTTAAATACGGGCTTTCAGCAATGACTTCAAAGACGTTCATTAAATCTATTTAAATCAGCATAGCAACCACAGTAAACCTACAGAACAGCCTTTCAAGTGCTGTCAAGAGACATTGCAGGGAGCTGGTGAATTAGCTGTTACAGCTCCAGCATGTTGTTGCCTGAAGCCATTTACCAGGGAACTCACATGTGGACTCGAGGCACGAAACCATGGAGGCTACTGGTTCCTCTGCCATTGTATTTTTTTTTTCCTCTTCCCAGCCCCCCACCTTCTCCCTGAAGCACTGCTATAGAGCAAATCTGCAGTTTTCAGAGGAAAATTAGTAGATTAAGAGAGGAAAAATCATGCGTAGCAGACTTGAATATATCACTGAAAATAAGAAACTGGGAAAAAGCATTTAATCCTCACTCCTGAGTCTCCTCTCACTCTCCCACCTATAATCTGATGCCAGCTTCCCCATCCTCTCAGTATCAACCTTACACATTAAATCTAATTAATTCCTAATTCTTCAACCATAGTCTCTTCTCTACATCAATCACACTACTCAGCACTGGAATCTTTTATGAGGAAAAATTACACACCATGGATGAGTAATATTTAATCACAGTGTCATGTTCATATTCCAGCAGAAGAACACCTACCTACAGGGTTAAATAAGTACAAGTATAGCACAAAATTGTATTGCTACTTTTTGTTTAGGGAAGTCCTAAGTTTCTCACTTTATAGCTTAAATTCTTTCCACTTTTTTTAAGGAAGTCCTCAGTTTCCCACCTCACCACCTCAGTATTTTCCCATGTTACATGAACACCCAAGCTGTGTTTTCTACTGCCAGCTCCATCTTCCTCCCTATTCATTCACCTCTTCAGTGTTTTATGTAGTATCCTATCTGAAGAAAAGCACCTGATGTCCATGAGGTCACTCCAGCTTCCATCCTGTTGGAAACAACAGGCCACAGGCTAGTTTTGCTGTAGTGATATCCATCTCCTGTGAGGCTTTTCTTGATGGAAGTGGATGACACCTGCCCTGAGGTACATGGACTGACCACATGTCCAGATGCATGGGTGGATATGTGGGTCCTGGCACCTCCACTGCACATGGTACATTTGGTAGGAAGATTCGTTGTTGCAAAAAGTCAGTGGTGCAGCTGGTGTGTATAGAATCAGAGAATCATTTTGTTTGGAAAAGATCTTTAAGAACATTCAGTCCAACCATTAATCTAACACTGCCAAGTCCACCTCTAAACCATGTCCCTGAGCACCACATCATCATGTCTTTTAAATACTTCCAAGGATGGTGACTCAACCACTTCCCTGGGCAGCCTGTTCTAGTGCCTGACAACCCTGCCAGTGAAGCAATTTTTCCTAATATCCAGTCTAAATCTCCACTGATATAATTGGAGGCCATTTCTTCTCATTGTATCACTTGTTACTTAAGAAAAGAGACCATCAGATTTCCTGTTTTCAGGAAATTCATTTGCATCCACCCCAGCTCTGCCACAGCACTCACCATACTGTGCTGCACCTTTACCTTTACCCCCAGCTGCTCACTCATTGCTCCCTGAAGTGGGCACAGGGGGATCAAGAAAGGATTCTGGTTTTGCAGAGCCAAATCTGGGTATTCCAAGTAGCAGGAACCAACTCTTACAACATAATTTGGAGATAAATTCTGAATTATGTTTGTGACAGTGGGACTGACATGGAGTGATTCATTATCAGAGCTGTTCAAAAAAATCCTTGGAACATCTTGCCGAGATAATGGAGGACAATCCTTAAAAGAAAAAATTTTAAAAACCATGGAAAATTTGAAATTAGTATTCAGCTTCTGAAAACTTAAATGCTTCCCTGAAGAACTACTTAATCAAATCTAATCATTAATAGTAAAAGAGAATATTAATTCTCTTTGAAGTTACAAGTAAACTTTATTTTCATGGGATACAACCATGAATGCACACATCTCTTTTCACCAATAGGATAATAAGAAAATAGGAATTAACAGTCTTTGTCTTGAAAAGCTTTGTGTTTCCCTCCTACAATTTCTCCATAGTTTTGGTACATGAGCATTTAAAATAGGTCCCTCACCATCAACAAAAACATTGAGACAAAAATTTACTACAATGTAAACCTGGACACATACATACTCTCTCGGCTTCAAGCACAAAATCTCAGTGATTTCAGGGAACTTTTCAAACCTTTTTGACAATTTGTAACACATAGCAATTCAACATATAAAACCAATCTGGAATGGTTAGAGTGACATAAAGAGGATATTCACAGTAGAGGTACAGGATTCCCATCAATGATGAAAAATTAATTAAGTATGAGGTAAAATTATGTTCCTGATGTCTACTTCAAAACAAAATGCAACCACAATAAAAATGTTTAGGCAACTTTTTAAAGCACTTCAGAAATTTAAAAGAATGAGTATTTAACTCTTTTCCAAATAGAATGCAAAAGTTGAACAACACATTACTATTCATTCCATGGCTGCAGCCAAACTAAATTCTTGGTTCCGCTTTTCTTGCAAAAAGCAATATTTGAAAACTCACAGTTTAGACAATTTTGGTTGCATGTCATTAAGCTGAAAGCATATAAAAATTGACATGGTGCCTAACTATTCCAAATACTATAACTTTTTATTTCTTTCCACAAAAAAGTTCTTTTGCTGAGGGTGGGTATCTCTATATAGGATGTTCACAGTAAATATTTCACCTGGGCTTAGTCATATATTCTTTAGTACAAAGTTGCACATCCTTAGAATCATTACATTACTATGGATGCTTAAGAAAGTAAAGCAAGTAATTCTTACCTAAATTGCTCTTGAGCTCTGAAGTTGATGAGGTATGAAAAATGCTGCTGAGAGCATGAACTCTGGGGATCTGTGTTCTTATTTCCTAACCTTGTTTTTCTATTGTCATAATCTTGCAAAAATGACACTAATTTAAGGCAGACTTTACATAAAACTGAATCCAAATATAACCATAACTTATCACCCAAATCAAACAGAAGCAAACTCCCATCAAGAAAACTAAACATGATAGTGATGCTGCGTATGATTTACTTCTGCTTAGGTATAGCCCTTGCCTCAAGGGCTTTGCAGTAAAGCCCTTGAGCAACACAGAAAGGATAAAAGGTGTAGAGTATTGAACAAATACCATTCAGCTGATGATATGGTTTTTTTGTCTGCAATGTGGAGTTGGGTCTAAAGTAATCTAGTGGGGTCTTTGTTTCTAAAGCCATTCACGACACAGTTGCTTCATGATCCAAAACTTTCTTCCCTCAGTATTGGGAATATAAATGAAAATTTCCATGAGAATTTAGCATTGTCTTTTATCTTTTGAGCCCCCAGTGGCTGAAAGGAACTGAAAGGAACTTCCTGAAAGGAAGGAATGCACTAAGTTTTGCAAGATCTGCAACAAAAATCCTGAATGCTACCATCACCTTCTGCCATGCTAACTCTATGCAAACAGTCTACTGCACAAATGATGGGTGAGTTTTTTGCACAGCAACCAAAGCAAGCAATACAGATCTTTGCAAACCTAAAGAGGTAATTCTTCTCAAGAAGATTTACCCATTTATATTGGATGCTAAAGAAACACAGCTATCCTGCTTTACTGTTCATGACTTTCTGTTGACTAAGATCATGAAATTGTAGAACCATGAAGAAGCTGGCAGAAACTCTCAAGTGTTGCAACAATAAAACATTTCTTGGCAGCAAGTTAACTTATCAGAAGTTATCAGTTTCACCATCTTTAAATCAAAACTTCACTTTCCATTTAGAAATGTATTATCTCTACCAGGTTTCACTTCTGAAACGCTTTAGTAAAGATGTGCAATTGAGTCTTCTCCATCTTTGGCATGCATTCATGTAGTCTGTAGCCCTATTTCCTACCAAACTCACAATTAATACCACAGCATTTGTCTTCTTGTCTCCAGCTAGCTTTAGCAGCAGATTTCTCACAAGATGTTACTCAGGAAGTTAATTATTAGGATGTTCTTCTACTATTCAGCCTCTGCATTTTAGACAAACCATTTTCTGACAGAAGGTGCTTTCTGCTACAAGGCAGGAAACTTGTCATTTTAAATTTTCTTTTTTCTTGTGATAGTTATGGTTTGTGACTTTTAAATGAATATGTAAATGAGAGAAATAAAATATACTCTACTCTGGGCATTTGGAGAATATATTCCAGAACACCGCAAAATTTACTAAGTTTTGTCTGAAATTTTCCAGAACCTGCAAGAATCTGATTTTAGACAGATCCACAGTGATGAAGGACAACAACAATAAAAACAACAACAAAAAAACCCCAACAACAACAAAGAAAATTGTAAGAGTAGCATTATTTCAAAATAAGCTTTCTTTTCTTTAAAAAACAATTTTTTTCTTTTATTTTGCACCACTCTTCAACTTATTTCACCCCTACCAGCTGTGGACATAAGTATATTTCTGCTGTACAGGTATGCATTTACAATGCAATCCCACTTTTTCCTCCCTGAATTAGGAAATGTGTCATACAGGACACAAAGAAGAAACTTTGCACTAATATCAGCAAATATATATCAGTTTCATAAATTGTCTCTGACTCACATGCATCTGTTCCTACTGCTTTTACTCAATTTTACCTATACTTGCTTAATTAAAAAGGGCAGAAGAATGCTGTTAGTTTGTGCAACTCCAACTGGATTGCATCCCAGTTTAAGATTCTTTACTGAGTAAGTGGGTGCTTAGCAAAATCACAGACTGTCTAAATGCTCTTGCTTCTTTCCAATTCTTGTTTGGACACAGTAAGAGCTTAAAGTCCTACCAGACCTGTGGTTTCTCAGCACTCTCCCCCCGTTCCAAAAAGCATGACAGCAGCTACTTAGTGCTCAACAGGACTAATTTCAACCTATACCTTGCTTTAATCCAAACTAATTCAGTGTTTGATTCCGCAAAATGTCGCCCTTAGATCAGACTGTGGTACATGTGTTTCTTAATCACTAGACTAAAGGGGATGTCCTTGTATCACAAGTGAACTGATATCTCAGGAAATGCTTCTGTGACTCGGTTCACTTTTGCAGATTCAGTTCTCCACTGATGCTGACTGAAGAATCACCCTGCATGGCTTCAGTTTGTTTCAGTTTTTTACCCTTCAAACACCAGCAGTCAATACATCTCCTAACAATCACATTACACCTCATAATTTTACTCTTGGTCAATACAGGACAGATCACGTGTTGGTAATTCAGCACCTCAGATTTTAAGGAGATTGCTGACATTAAGAATTTGCCCAGGTCCTTCCTGGCTTTTACCACATGAATGCCTCCCATTTCTGCTTTTTCCTGAAAATGCTGCCAGCCTCTTATTGTGCAAGTTGGATTCAAGCTTAACATCATTGCCCCTGGAGCTTTCAGCACTTTATTGGCAGAGAGGGGGGAAATAGGCATTACCAAACAGGAGACAGAATCATAATGAGAGGTGTGGCAGGTTAAAGGTGCCTTGGACCATCACCAGGCTTGTTTAGATGTGAATCATAATATTCATTACTGGCAAAAACAAATGGCCTGTGGTGGTTTTGGATAGGAGGGAGTTAATTATCTTCATAGTAGCTAATATGGGGCTATGTTTTGGATTTTTGCTGAAAACAGGGTTGATAATGCAGAGATGTTTTAGCTGTTACTGAGCAAGGCTCATGCAGTCAAAGACTTTTCTGCTCCAGACACCACCCCATCAGCAGAGGCTGGAGGTGCACAAGGAGTTGTGAGGTGACAGAGCTGGGACTGACCACCCCAAGTGACCAAAGGGATGTTACAAACCATATGACATCAGGCTCAGCACATAAAACTGGGGAAAGAAGAAGGAAGGAGGAAACATTCACAGTGACAGCATTTTGTCTTCCCAAATAACTGTTACATGTGATGGAGCTCTGCTTTCCTGGGGATGGCGGAACACCTGCCTGCTGGTGAGAAGTGGTAAATTAATTCCTTGTGTTGCTTGGCTTGCATGTATGTTTTTTGCTTTTCTTATTAAACTGTTTTTACCTCAGCCCATAAGTTTTCTTCTACCCTTCTGATTCTTTCCCCCATCCCACCAGCAGGGACTGAGTGAGTGGCTGCATGGGGCTTGAATCACAACACCCCCAAACAAACAAGAAACCCTACACAGTCCAGTGTCTTCTTGTCATTACTTAGAATATTTTATCCTATAATACATGAGAATTTGAGACCCACCTTTCCTACACACAGAACTTCATGTAAGCTCAGGTGCTTACATGAAGGATCTCTAGCTAATCAAAATCAAGGGCTTGGAGAGGTCTCTCAAGGGAGAGAGGGAGGGAGAGAGGAAGAGAAGAAGGAATGGAGAGAGGGAAGGGTGAAAAGGAAGAAGGGAGGGATGAAAAGGAAGGAGGACGGGATGAAAAGGAAGGACAGAAAAAGAGGCTTATTATTTTGATTTTTTTTTTTTATAAAAGCCTAGAGAAAATACTCTTTTTACCTTTGTTTCTACAGGTTGATCTTGCTTAGTGATTTCCTCAGTTGGTTCTTCCTTCACATTAGTAGCATTTTCTAGAGTTTCATTTTCAGATGGCAGCAGTGTATCACTGCTTGGAGTCCTGCAGCAGCTGTTAAGCATCTGTTCTTCACAGGCAGTCACAGTTTGCAATGACTCTCTGGAAGTACTTTCTCTTTCACCATTTATCAAGCTGCTGTCAATGACATTATCTGGTACTGGTGTGGAGTCACAACCAAGTAATCTCCTGTCCTCATCTTCTGTCTGATCTTGTGCTACTACTCCATTGGCTGTGTGGAGCTGTGGAACCTGAGTGTTGTCAGTATTACTGTTTCCCTGTTTTTGTAGTGGGTGCTGGGAGGGGAGTTTTGGCTGAGGTGGTGATGCTGACCCATATCTTCCTTGAGATTTCGAAATGTGGAGAACAGAGGAATCTTTCTTCAAATCACTAGGATTTAGCGAGCTAAAAATACCAAAGAAACAAAGCATAGATGAAAGAAAAAGTTATACTACTACAAAATATCCTTTGCGTAGGGAGTAGTAGAGTTGCATCACATAACCAATTCCTCCCAAGCCATTTTTTCCTGTATTAGGAAGTTCAGACCAAGAAGACTTGAACTGCATTATTCCACTGAAATACACAGAAACACGCATGTTTTATTGGAAAACCAGAGCACCATTCATATTGACTCATTACATTCTCATCTCTGTTGAACCTCTCATTTGTAAAATGGAAGGAAGTATGATCAGCTACAGTAACAAATAAGGGAACTGAGGCACTGATACATGAACCAGCTCACTCAGTGTCCCAGAAGATTATTGGTGGAACTGGAGACAGACTCAGGGTATCCCAAGTCCCAGTGCAGTGCTTAAGTAGCAAGCAGCTTGTTCCCTAATTGCCCTTTAATTATACAAAATACATGAAAAACATCCAAGAACATTTGTCATCCCTTCCTTAGATCAGCATATTGCCAGTGGAGCTTTAAATTCTTAGCCTGTGTTTTCCCCCAGTTTTTGTACTGCATCTTTTCTGAAGGTTTTTTCTTTTTTCCCCTCCATATTTTATTTGTGCTTTGAACATACGCTATCCCTTGCTCATAACTTCCACTGTCTCTTTCCGTTTTATTTTTGAGATTTTGAATTTTAGGTTACTGTAAACGGTAGACTACTCAGTAAAAGTGCTTGGCTTCATTATAATTTAAAAAATAAATAATTGGAGTCAAAATAAAGCCTGTACATTTTTGCTTGAAGTACATTAAACAAGTCATATTTAATTTGTAAAACAAAGAACAATACCATGTCTGTCCTCTAACATGTTGTTCCTAGTATGAGCCATCACTCTTCTGGAAAGAGGAAGGCTGCTTCTAAACTCTATGTTTGTTTCTTATTTATAGAACAGTTTTCATATATATTGTAAACATATTATGTATTTTTGTACTCTGAGCTCAAAAATATCTTATACTGTCTTCATCCTCTCCCAATTATAGAACAAAAAAATTTAAATCAATTTTACTTCAACTGTGCAAAGATTGGGGTTTTTTTTCTTTGTTGAAAAAAAAAAAAGCCTTCACTCCAAGATTGAATTAATTTACATTTTTCAACTGCATGCACATGGCCGAGAGGTTTAATTAACTTTTTGCCATGTCTACATGTTTGTGGGCTGTTGAGACTAATGAAAATGTTATCATAATTGACAATCTCAATTTGCAATTCATGAATGTGCTATGTAGTCACTTGAAGACTAATAATTACAAGTGAAGTTCACCTTTATGGAAGATAACTTTCGAGAGCTGAGCTCTTTTTAAAAAAAAACAAGAATGGTTTCCACAGCCACAGCAGGATATCCCAAAACAGCATACTAATGATGAAAGTTTCTCATAAGCAGAGATCATGGAGTTAAGGAGAATTTAATCACTGGACAGAGAGTATTAGGTGTACTTAATGAATGATGTTTCCTAGTCCCTGAAATAAAACATCCAGATTTTTAAAAGCCTATAAATAAGAAAGATTTCTTTGCTTTCATTATAGCTTGCTTTAATTGCATACTATTGATAATTGCATATATTGAAAGAGTTTCTGTACAAACCAGCAGACATGTCTAGGAGGAAGAATGTGGGGCTCATTGGCATAGGGCACAATGACCCAGAGGAGCTTCCTTTCAGAAATTATGAAAATATTTTTTTAGGACTAGAGGCTTGGATAATGCTTTGGAGGAAGAGACCATGAAATAAAGTGATAACAGGGCTGGAGATATGAGTTAGAAGACTTCCAGTGCTGCAGTGATTTCTTCTCTCTATCTTTTGGCAGCTGTCATTACAGTAGTGCAATTAAGTCTCTGTCAAATAATGGAAGTTTCTTGCAGATGAAGCTCTGAAATTATTTCTATTCCACTGGACAAATGTATTTTTGCAATGCTCAGCTGCTTCTGTACAAAGGATTACATTTCCCCCATGTTGAGGGGGAAATGTTTCCATGAAAATCTGGCCCCTCAGAAAGGCATGCTCTGTTCTACATCATGCATTCATTTTGTCCTCACAGGGGCTGTCCTTTCAGAACATCATTATCCTGAGGAAACACAAGGAAGCAAATCCAAAACCTGCATAGACCCAACTCTCACTGTCACCGGATTGTTTCTTTAACTGCCTCTCTGTCACGGGCTTTCTGGAAGGTTGCTCTCTTTACAGAAAGAAAATACATTCTTCTGTTTTAGAGATTATAATGCTTGTCAGGTACAGCTAATTAAAGATGCACAAGTAACACTGTTTTGTGAAAGCAGAGTTCACTGTGGTTCATGGTTTTCAATGCTCCAAGTGTTTCCTATAGTATCAAAACTGAGGAACACCAAGATACTCTACCAAAATCATCAAGTACTACAAAGCAAACAGTTTAGTGAATGTATGCCATCTCCATACAAATAACTCATACACTTCACATTCTTTGTGTAAATATTCTGAAGAGGTCAGTTTAAAAAGAAAAAATAAAGATTCTAAGTTTCTCTACTCACTTAGAAAATTAAACATTTTTCTGCAAGAGCAGAAAATTAAAGATTAGCACCAGTATTTCATTCTAATATCAGCACTTATTTCAAAGAGGTGACATTTTCCAGGATGTTTTAAAAATATTATAAGTTTGTGTTTGTTTGGTTGGGTTTTTCTTCAAGACAAAATAAGATTTAGCACTTTATGAAAAAGTACACACTGTACAGCCTGAGTTGGTGTGCATCATCTCAAAATGCATTAATTTTTTTCCATGAGCTCCTCTGGCAGGGGTCACTTTGAGCATTACCATGGTACCAACATTCTTCTTCACAAGTTCAAGTTCCAACAATGCACACACACCAGTGTGACAAACCAATTCAAATGCCATTACATACCTGCCTCCCTCAAAACGGTTGATGAGATCTGACACTTTACTTGACTTCTCCTTTGTGACACCAGAAGCAGTGGTGGGTGTCTCTTCCTCCATTCTTGGTTTCTGATTTGATAAAGCTTTATGTGTAGGGGTTTGGCATGTAATAGGTGACACCTTCTGCAGATGAATTGGCTTTGGAGGCACTGTAAACAACAACAATCATCAATTGCTCACAATCTGTTTCTTTGAAGCATCAGAAAATATGAGATTTGTGCATTAGAACTTAATACAGTAATGAAGAAAAGATGCTCTTGGCTTTAACTTAAAGTTGCTTTATTAATTCAGGGACTTCAGATAGCTTTTATGTACTGTCTGGTATCACGTATCTTGTTATATTTATTGTACAGAAGAGGAACCACAGACTACTCTAACAAGCTAGAAAATTAGTTTGGTTGTTCTTTATAGTGTACTGTAGTAAACACATATGTAGTCTCAATAAAGCTGGGTTTATTGTAAAAAAAGAACTACATAATTAAAGAATCTAGCTGTGCTATGGAGCTCAGGAGAGAGATATAAACTTTTGCACCAAAACTCTGATGCTCTCATTTTTCGCTTTCTCCCTCATGACCTCAATAATAATAGTCAGTGGAAAAAGTATTTGTCTACATCTTTGAGCTTCCTGTACTCACTGAACCTTTGTCTATTTATACTGTTGAAAACCTGGGCCCCCAAAAACATTTTTTATTCTCCTTGCTTTTTCCCCATTCCTACCATAAGTCCTTCTAACTACATTGTTAGCGATCAGACACCGTTTAATACAGCAGTGACAAGAACACAAAAAGCAAGGTGACACATAGAGTAACTGAAGTCACAAGTAATGGGGATCTTTAGGTTAACCTTTATTCCTTTACACAGCTAAGCAGCATCTGTGGCTATCAAAGGACTTTGCAGAGATGGCCCAAAGGTATTCCACGGTCAGAATAATACACCTCCTGCTCCATCAAAGAAAAAAACTTAATGGAAAGATCCTTAACTCCCAAGAAGACAACTCTGTTCATTTCTACACAGATTCAAAAAAAATATTGTGGGGAAAAGTGAAAGTGTTTATTGTGAAAGTAAGAAATAAAGACTACCTGTCCTTTAATAAAAGGTAGGCATAAACTGGCAGGAGTAGGCAATAACCTGCTAGTGGAATTTGTGGCCCCAGGGGCTTGGCCACCACTCCACATGCACCACAGGCAGTGGCCCTCTGGTAACTACACAGACCTTCCAGGGAGCAAACATGAAGGAAAGAAGGACAGAAATTGGAATTAGGAATCATGTGCAACTCTCATGGTAGAAAAATTAAGTACTACAACAGGAGACACAACAGAGAGATGTGAAAAAGCCGTGATCCTTGCACTGCTGACTCTAGAACAGCTTAGTGACCTACCCTGGAAAACCTGTGCACTACAGGAATCAGCTTAAGTCCCATCATCTGATGTTTAAAAGAATTGCTGAAAAAATCTTGCAAATATGCTATCATAGACTATGACAAATTTGATAAACACCTGGTTAAGGGAGACTTTCTATCTTTACCTTAGATTAAATATAGTGATATTTATCTATGCTTCCAATAACCTGATCACACTTTGGTGTGATTGCAGTGACCACTGCAGTCTCAAAAGTACAACGAGGGACTCTATAAAGAAATAAATGTACCACAAAAAGCTTTAGAGTTCATATCAGCTACAAATGCTTTCAAATCCATTAGATGGAGAAGGAAGAGAATTCCTATAAATTAGATTCTTTTAGTGTTTATGTGTCTATCTTTGGTCTTTTCAAGCTTTATTCTGTATTTATTAATACAAGCAAAAAAGTAAATTTGGAGAAGGATGCAACGCAGAATGGACAACTTAAAATGCTGCAACCTTCAAATAGTTACAATGCAATCCTGAAACAAGTAAAATATTAAATTGTGTAACTGCTTGAGTATGTGTGGTAACTGAAGCCCCTCCTGAGAAGCCACAGAGATCTGCGGAGCCACAGCTGCAGTACAGTGGAGCAGCATTCCCTCCATTCCCTCTTTTCAGGGAGAAGGTCTGGCAGAATTAGGCCAACGAGCATCAGATAATTGTCCAAGCACTGAATAGCTTTGCTGCACTGACAAAGGCAATGGGACAGCTGAGAGAGGCCTGACAAGTGAGCTGGGAAAAAAAGCAGGACACATAATTGAAGCTTGGGCACTGTAATTCCCTTGGGAGGAGAGGGAAAGGAAAGGGGACACTGGAGGGATTTACCAACCAGCAAGAACTATGCTAGTTTGTAGAAACACCTCTTGCTCTTGCAATAGGTTTTGTATAACCTGCAGTCCTGTACATCTCTCCAGTTCTTTTGTACACCTTATAAAATGTTAATATCCTCACAAGGGTATATTAAAACTACTAAACTTGAGGGAATTAACTTCTACTGATAAAGCAGAAGGAATTAGTTGGAAGCTATTTTTATATGGGATCCACTGGGACAAAAATTAAATTCTAGGACATTCTGTAGAGGTGCCACACACTTTTGCAGCTACTACTATTAAGAAAAAGATGAAAAAGTAATGAAAAAAATCCCAAACCAAACAGCATAGCAGCATTTCATTAAGGCAAGTACAAGCAACCTTTGGTCTAACTGCACAATCCCAATATATTGAAAACCTTTGTAAAGTCTTCAGGAAAGCCACAAATCAAACAGCAGCACCAGTTCACTACAAGATATATCTTCTTTACTCCCTATTATCATCTCACAGACAGCATTTCCCCTAATCAGCTGCTGCTGTAGCTACTATAAGCTTTAGAAATATAGAGCAATAGGAAAAGGATTGTCACAAGATCAATGGAAAAAAAAATAATCAGTAGTGTAAGAAAAAAAAAAACAAAAACAAAACAAACAAAAACCCCACTAACCTTCCTGTAAGGTCAACTTTGTTAAGAGGGATTATGGAAAACAAATTCCATTAATTGTCCCCTCAGTGTACTTCTGAAGTGTTTTGTTCTAATCAGATTATTTTTCAATGTGCACAAAGCAAGTATCTCAAAGGAAAAAAAAAAAAAAAAAAAAAGAGAGAGAGAGAAAGACTGGCCCATTGTAATACCCTGCATAATACAGAGCTCTGTTCAACTCTATAAATACTCTTGTCTCCATATTGTAGAATTTTGAGCTTATTAGGAGGTATGACCTGCACATTCTGCCCAAAGAAACCATGGCAGTCTACTCAAGCAGCTGCTACTATGTATCACTGGACAAAATACCCAATCAAGATCGAAGCTGCAATGCCTACTTCTGTATTCACTTTTGTAAATATATGTAAGGAAAGGGAAGGTAAAGCTACAAACAGCTGCAAAGGTGCAACCACCTTTTCATATTAGCAAAGGTCATTTATCTCTTCTCTTGCAGTCTTCCCTTATGCAATTTAATTCGTGCTGGTTTAAATGTTACATTTTTATTCAATGAAAATACAGTTAAATGCTCCTGTGGTACGCAACTACAGCTCTCCTGGCTAAGTCATCCTTCATAACCTCCTTGCATTCTTCATCACGTTCATCAAGATCAAATGAGCACAGCAGGATAGACACCATAGATTTATACTCACAAGAACAGTACAAAATAGCCAGTTACCAAGACTCAGCAGGAATGGAAAAATTCATCTCCTACTTAGGATGTACATTTCCACATTTTTATATCACATCAGACAAAGTATCTTCCAATAATATATAGAGAAAGAAGACCGATAATAATCAGGAATGCTTTGCTCTCTCATTTGTCATCTTCTTGGAGATACTGTTTGGGACTAAGAAGTTTTATTGATAAAAGTGGCATTGCTACAGGTTTCTCAAGGCATCACTGACACTGGAGAGGTCTGGCTAGAAACAGCTCCCAGTTTTAGTTGAATTTGCCTTTAACTGTAGAAGTTGCATTTGCCAGAGAAGTACAATGTACAGACCAGACCTTTAAGAGCTCTTTATGCTTTTCTAGGCCCAAGCCAATGAATACCGTCAAATCCACAGGCTACATTGTAATTAACTGAGAAAGGGGGACAGGATTGATGCTACACAGTAGGTAGTCAGATAAAACTGACAGAAGTCTATGTGTCCAAACCATTTCACAGTAGCACAAACCAGGCCATCTTCTGGAGTGGAAAATCCACTCTAACACAAATAAAAATGCCTCTTCAGCTTCAGCAGGATATTCACAAGTAATCCTAAGCACTCATTAGAAAAATTTAAATGAGCAAGTGATGCACAGTCTTGAGCTGACAAGGCACTTCACTGCTTTGAAGAAGTGTTGATATTTCAACATATTTTCCATCCTACAATATTACTGCCTGATACAGACAATGGTTTTTCAGTGCCCAGCATTCAGTAATTGGACTTCACTGAAAACTCATGCAAGAGGCTCAAAGAGCAATTGAAGAAATTAGAAAAATCCGGTCAATTTTTACATGCCACTCTACTTGCATTCTTCTATTGTTAAGTTCTGGATTACACAACTTGAATCACAGAATCATAGAATTGGCTGGGTTGGAAGGGACCTCAGAGATCATCAAGTCCAACCCTTGATCCACTACTGCTGTGGTTACCAACCCATGGCACTGAGTGCCACATCCAGTCTCTTTTTAAATATCTCCAGGGACGGAGAATCCACTACTTCCCTGGGCAGCCCATTCCAATGTCTGATCACCCTCTCCGTAAAGAAATTCTTCCTAATATCCAACTTAAACTTCCCCTGGCACAACTTAAGTCCATGCCCTCTTGTCTTGCTGATAGTTGCCTGGGAAAAGAGCCCAACCCCCCCCTGGCTCCAGCCTCCTTTCAGGGAGTTGTAGAGAGCGACGAGGTCTCCCCTGAGCCTCCTCTTCTCCAGGCTGAACACCCCCAGCTCCCTCAGCCTCTCCTCACAGGACTTGTGCTGGAGTCCCTTCACCAGCCTGGTTGCCCTCCTTTGGACCTGCTCCAGGACCTCAATCTCCTTCCTGAACTGAGGGGCCCAGAACTGGACACAGGACTCGAGCTGTGGCCTCACCAGGGCTGAGTACAGGGGCAAAATCACTTCCTTGGACCCGCTGGCCACGCTGTTCCTGATCCAGGCCAGGATGCCATTGGCCTTCTTGGCCACCTGGGCACACTGCTGGCTCATGTTCAGCTTCTTGATCAGCAAACAGGGCTATAAAGGTGGTCAGGTGACTGGAACATCTTTATTATGAGACAAGTCTGTGGGACTTGTGCCTTTTTAGTCTGGAGAAGAGAAGACAGAGGGGGCATTTTATCAACTTTTATAAATAATTTAGAGGCGGGTATCAGAAGGATGGAGCCAGTCTTTCTTCCGTGGTGCTCAGTGACTGGACAAGAGGTAATGGAAGAACAAGAAGTTCCATCTAAACATGAGGAAAAACTTCTTTACTTTGAGACTGGCAGAGCACTGGAACAGCCTGCCCAGAGAGGCAGTGGAATCTCCATCTCTGGAGACATTAAAACCCACCTGGACATCATCCTGTACAACCTGTTCTAGGTGAACCTGCTCTGGCAGGGATTGGAATAGATGATCTCCTGATGTCTCTTTCAATCTCTAACATTCTGTGATTCTGTGAATGCACAGCACTGATGCAAAGGCAGATCACATTTCAGAGGTGGTAGAGACTGTGATTGCTTTTCTCTGCAGTCCTGATTTCTTTGCTCAACTCCCTCACTGGCCAGTCAGTTTCAGGCTTTGCTCCAAATTTGCAGAGACTTTCATGGCTCAAACTGTACTCAGCAGAGAAACCTGGCATATGAATTGCTAAATTGTTGATGGAAGGAATTATTGGGGAACAAAAATTGACCTTGTACTGTCAGTGTATCAGACAGCTAGTTTGCTTTCTCCTTGAAATACCAGGGAGGGGAAATTAAAACAAAAAGAAAGAATTATAGAGTGGATTCTGTGCAGAAATCTATTTACTTGATCCAGCCACTCTGGATCATTAGACCTAATTGTGAATAATTAGATATTCACAAATATCTAATAGACCAAGTACAGACAAAGTAAGTTCATAGTCCTGGGTCTGACACTGGCATCACAATTCAGGTCTCACCTCTTGTTTTGTTTCACTACAAGGACACACTTTGTATTTGCATGACTAGAACAGCAATTTGGAAAAACCTTTCCTACTCCTGTAAACCAAAAACATTTCTGTATCTGTTTATAAAAAGTTGTTAAAAAAAAATAAAAAAAAAAAAAAGTAATTAGATTTTAAAACAACAAACTAGAGCTGCTTATTTTGCTTGAACCATTTGGACCCCTGAATGCTTATTCATTTACTTTGCTTCAATTAAAGACCCAAAAGATAATACTATATAATATTTATATGAATGATGCAGGCACAAAACACTGTTTACAACAGTATTATTGAATATAATATACACAGCTGCATTTCTTTGACTACAATATTCCTGGCTATGCCACATTTTTCAAGAAAAAATTTTTACAAACACAGAAATCATGGCAAGGAAAGAGCAACAACAGCTGCATAACTACTTGAATGAATGGGCTCTAGTAATAGCCAACTCCTAATTTATCTAACAGCTAAAATTTATAATAAGTGGGCTGGCATTATTTTTGAAAAGCTGAAATTACCCATTTCTTTTTATCCATTAGCAGACTTACAAAATATTTTTCTTAGGAAGAACACATGCTCTTTTGTTAACTTAGTTTCAGAGAAGGCATTTCGGAGACCTAGGAACTGGTGCAGAAAGACTTCTCAGATAAGTAATGTTTACATATGACTGATAAAAACATCTGAGTTAGCAAACAATACTGGAAAAAGATCTATAAAAATAAACAATACACAAATATAGCTCTATTTTGCTCTTATTCACCTAAGTAAACAAAGCTTTCTTGACACTTCAATAAATTTCTTCCCTCTTCAACTCTAAGACGAACTCAAGACTGATGTAAAATTCTCCAAGATCTATTTTCTCACTACTTGGTACAGAGAGTGTTAAATCCACTAGATGATGACCTTATGTTGTTCTGGTTTTAACAGGTGATTTCGATGTGATCTAGTTTTCTATAAGTAATTCTTGTTTCTGTCAGATCAGCACTGTGTCTCAGAATCCAATTCCCTGAAACAATTTTTTGTTTAACTCTTAAGATGCAAGTTCTTATTGTATATCACTCCTAAATGACATCAGTCCAGATTCCCTCTGAATATGAGATTTCCAAAACACATTGACTTTTTGTTGTGATCAGAACAGATCAGATCAGCAGAATCACCAGTATGACTAAGCAGTCAACATAAAAAGATGGTTTGACATTTAGGTATATATAGCTAACATGTAGGCTAGAAACCTATTAATTTCTAAAAGCAAAGATACAATTTCTGTACAGGAGGAAGAGAAATCTATTACTCTGCAGCTTGGTCAGCTCTTAGTGCACAAGGTTCTTGTGTCCTTCCACACACTCCTGCAGGGCGGCTCCTCTCAAGCTCAGCTAGAAAGATCCTGAATATTTCCCCCAGCACTCCCACCTTGAAGCCAGCCTGCCAAACTGACCTAGTTAAAAAACTTCCACAACCTTCCAGCTCAAATACAGTAATCACTTTGAAAAATAGGCCCTGGTAATAGTTTAATACAAACAAGGGGCTTATATGTTTTCTCCCACCTCTACGTACCAGCTACTTCTTGGGCAAAGAATGAATTTAACACTTGCTGCCTGGCAGTAAGCACACAGCAGATCACTGGACACTTGAGATATGTGCATGTAGGTGTATCTGTACTTTTTAACATAGTAGTAAGTCCAAACTTCTTTCTGAGAACCTTTTTATGCACAATATTATCAGAAACTACTGATTCATACAGCATTTGCAGAACACTTGTATTTCAGTAACAAGCTTCCACCCCACTATTTTCTTTCTGTGATAACACAGTTCCTTCAAGGTGTAAGGAACCTATTTTTCTTAAAGCTTGAGATGATAAAAACATTCTGTAACCAAAATATTTGAGACTAATTACCTTGTGGCTTTGGATTTGAAGCTGAACGTGGGGACTGTTTGACTGGCACACTTCCATTTATTCCCTGAGCTGCTTCATTGCGTACATTCTGCTCAACTAGCCTGGCTGTGGCACTTGCTGGACAAGTTCTAGACAATATTATGGACTTTGGACAGATGCTGCTACCTGAAAAAGAAATAGATAAAAAAACCCAAGAGTTAGAAACAGGATGAAATACATAAGGCAGAATGATCATAAACACATTCACTAACATTTCTCTATAGAGAAAAATAAAATACTTGTCTTCCCTCTAAAGACAGTCTCATCCTAAAAACAAGCTTTACATTTCATTGAAATATATTACGTTGCTTAAACCTTGAAGGGTCAGATGTAACCTTTCACTCTCTTCCATTGCATTCAGTTAGCAAGAGATCTCCTCAGAACATAAAGGTGGCTGATCCCAGAATGATGAGGGTAATATAAGGAGGCCCACAAGGTATGGAAGCTTCTCAGACATTTGTGATGTGAGTCAGAAATTCCTCAGCTCTGTTTCCTCAGGTATCACTCCATACACCAGAAGTTGTAGTGTACCAGCTCTGTGCCAGATCCTTCTTGAATGACAAGAGGGTACTTTAAGTTACATTTCTGTTTTTCTATAGGAGATGGGAGTACTGAAAGCTCCTATACGAAGGGGATAGTAACAGCAAAGAGCCAACAGTCTGAGTTTCCCTCTCCTACAGAATCCCATACCATGCTGTAGTAGTTTACACTCCAATTGGGGAACCCCAAATTCAAAAATATATTTAAGAAAGAGTAACTCCTGCAGGATCACTAGGATGCACAAGTCAGGTTACATAATTTATAGACCAATATTCAAATCACTTATACCCTTTGCAATGAGAGTAAAAGTGTGAAGTCTTAGAGCTTTCTGAAAACTGTTTTGACTGAAGATATGACATTTAATATGCATCTAAATTTCCAAGTCCCCATCTGCAGCTCTGTAAGGGGCATTGCTGCTGTCAATTGTTTAGGTCAAGGCTGGAAATGCCCATCACAGTGGTACCTTATTTATTAAAGAATTAATTTCCCTAAGAAAAAAAGAATAGGATTAGTTATACATACACAACTTTATCAAGGCAGCTACTCCTGTTTAAGGTTATCACTCACAATCACTTTAAGATGAAGCAGATGCAGAGCTGCTGCTGAGAACAGGGCATCTCTGTGGTCTGCCACCCCTCCTCACCATTCACACCTTGCCCAATGCCAGCACCAACTGCACAGTGAGATGGGCAGCAGAAGCAATACAAGTGAAAGCTGGAATTAATTTTAAATATACAATTTTTAGCAAATTGCAAAAACACCAAATAATTGCTCCAAAATTAGCAGCATGCATTTTGGCAGGGCTGCTCAGTTCTGTCCATTTAAGGAACCAGCAACATAATCTAACTTTTAGAAATACAGTTGTTGCCCTGTAAACAAAACTTAAAATCCCATTATACTTACAAAAAGTCATACATTCTGCAGCTTTCACTGGTCTAAGCATATTCCTATTATTATTATTTCTGACTTGATTAAAGAAATACTTGCATACCACTGGTATTCTGCCACTTTATAATAGAGAAATTTTACTTGAAGCCAGAAATGCAACATGCAACAAAATACTACCAGCCAGATACTCTGTTCACTAGTACAGGATTAATACCACCTCTTAGAAAGGGGATGCCTAAATACATTGAAGACAAGAGAAAGATGGGGAATAATTTTTTAAAAAAAGAATATGGGGGCAGGCAAGAATGTAAGTGAAAAGAGGGGGTAATAAATAACAGAAGAGAGAAAAATAAACACTGTTAATTTGATAAGCACTTAATTATTTTGCTTATCATCTGGAAGGAAACGAGAAGCTAGAATGCTTGCAAATGTGCTTGCATCTGCAAGAATGTTCAAAGCTGGGCGAGGCATTATTTATTTTTTCAGAGCATTCTAATTAGAAGTAACTTGGAGCCATCCACATTTACATAGAAATAATTAGGCAGCTTGAATTGCCAGGAACATGGAAAAAATGGTTTATTTATATTCACAGATGGTTTAACAAATTTTTCACTATTGGTTAGGTCCTCCATCAGCAGTTCCATAAGCTTCAAGAAAATGAATCTCAACACCATGAGGTCTTCTGATAGATTGATTTGCAGTCCCACTTATAGCACAAAGTGCATCTACACTGTTCCAGCACTAATTTTTACTACCATTTTCGATCATACATTCTGAATGAGAGAAATGGAGCATTTTTTAATGTAACCAAAGTCTATGGGAAAAGGGATATAGTCTTGTGACTGCCAGGAAGCAAAATTGCTTCCTTTAAAACTATATAGCTATGCATATCTAATGTGTTAAGTCCCAAGAACACTTGCCACGGTGGCAAGTAGTCTGCATATTCTACTGCTAGATCCTTCCATGTAAGATCAATACAAAGCTTCACCCTTCCTATTCACCCCTGGACACAGAGATGGTGGTTCAGCTAATAGTCTATCAACCAAAACATTGGTTTAGCCACAGTAACATAGCCATAAAACCTCCTGATAAGTTCAGAAGAGCAGTAAGTATCACTGACCCTACAAGAGACTGGTTCAACTCATCCACTTACTCATCAAACACAACAGGACCTGTACCAAGGCCAGGGCAAGTGTGAGCAGCTTCCTGAGCACAAATAAGAAGGCAGAAAGTAGCTTCTAGCCCAGGCAGTCGTAACAACAGATTTACTGAGGCCTAAGCAGGTAATCTAGTAAATCAGGCCATGGATTTTGCCGACTGTTGTGTCCAAACTTGCCCTAAAAACAAAGTTTCTAGTAACTTGGTACCTACCCTTCACTGACTTGCCTTGTTTGTGAGAGAAACCAACACATTATTAAAAAATTTATACTGCTGATACATACCCAAATGCATTTTAAGAATAACTGAACTAAGCCAAAACTATCTGAAAATTAGAAGTATAGAGGAGGAGAGCAGGAAGTCTGAAGGTCCAAAACTCTCTCAGGAAAAAAACCTCTACCTTCCTCCAAAATCTTTTAAATGCTCTCCTCTCAACTTGGTTATACAGCTGTGGCTTAATCTATCTTCACCTCTCCCACTGCAGTGGTGACAGAACTGTGAATGCTTTGCAGCTGGAGAATAGTGAAAGAATTCATATTCATACTCCAGTCTGTGCAGATGAGCTCTAAAGGTTAAACATCAGAACAGCCTTTGGTGTGTGATGAAATGCTGTGAACAATTGAAAGCCCAATGCTGTAAAAAGATTTTAAAAAAACAATCACTTTTGCTAAAGTCAGGAGAGCTGTCTAGCTGAAGAAATTTGGTTTTTTTCTGCAAGAAAGTGCTTGCCAAAAAGAAAAAAAAATTAAAAAAATAAAGGCAAATATCAGAAGGTTTAGAACAGATCAGCATCTGTTAAAGGATTAGCTCAGATACATACCCTGGCAAAATAGAAACATACGGTTTTCTCTTGAAAAGCTGTTCTCCAGACACAGGCAAAAATATTCTAAGTTCAGTATAAAAAGTAGACCATATTCTAGGAATAATGAAGATGTACAGCATGTAAATAAGGCTATTATTTTTCACTGCATAGGAACATTCTTAGGACTACCAAACAAATCCCCACTTTTATAGCAAATATTGCATGGAGTACATAAATGTTCAAATAAATATGGTAGGCATGATTTGTACATAGCATGAAGTGTATTGATGCTACTGTTTTAATTCAATGTGAATGCACTCACATCACTTGATGGTGAAGTTAAACAGATGAAACAATACTGAGTTTAAAACTGGCAGGCATAACACTTGCTACACAATACTTGCTAAGAGTAAGCAAATATTCATCCTCTGTGAGAAGATCTGGTACCTTACAGAGTAACAGAGAGAAGATGTTTCCAAATTGTGGTATGTGTACACAGAGAGCAGTAACATAGAAGAACTAAAATAAGCTTCACCACGTTTAGCTGCACACAACACACAAAAGATAGTCTAAGGAGAGAAACAGCTTTGATTTTGAAAAAATTTCAGTTCTAATAAACTAAGATGGGTTATGCAGAGCATCGGTGATAGAACCCAATTTGACCTAGACACGTACCCATATCTGCTACAATTAAGATTAAACATTGCTGTACTGTTCTGATTTGAGGGTATTCACAAAACTCTAGCATTTCTTGTTGCCTCTCATGTTTTCTTAAGCTTTACAATTGTTGGATGGAAGAAATTATGCATTTTTCCCATAGTAACTTTAATTTTTTGACTGAAATAGAACTTACAGTAACTGCTACTGAAGATCTACAGTTTACCAAATTATCAACTACAGATGCCACCACATTTAAATAGGTTACATGCTTCAAGATTATAAAGCCCAGACTTCTACAGGAAGTACTGAAATGCTAACAAAGATTAAACATCAATAACCTTCTGATCTCAGTCTCAGGATACTGTATATCATGCAAAGTAAAGGATGGAATGGTGAACTTCACATTCCCTGCAAAAGTCCTGTCAACACTGACTACAGCAGGCAGACTCAGCATGCCTTAGTCTGTCATACTGTCTGGCTGCAATCTTCGTTCTTTTGGCTCTGATTTAATAGTAATTTCCATGCAGGCAGTACTGTGCATCTGCTGTAAGTTTTAGTAAAATGAATAAGGCAGCATTTAATGGGATTATTGTTCAATATTTGTCTAGATTTTGGATTAACACAATAATATAACGTGCTGCTGGTGTTGTTCCAATAAAATTAAAAAATGCTGTACAAGACTTCATGTGGCTTTTTTCCAGACTGAGTCAAAAATATTACCTTAGAAGTAGTTATGGCTTCTCCATATAATATGCACTGATTACAGAACATTCCTCATCAGAGAGGACACATTCTGGATCAGGGAGATGAAATGTGAGGGAAGGGAATGCAAAGCAACTTTAAAAAACAAAACAAAACAAAAACCAAAGAAAAATAAACCACAAAAAAACCACCTTCAGCGTGTGGAGTTTTTAAAATTAAAGTTATTTGATGGAAGTCCAAGTGGTGTATGCTAAGAATGTGAACTAGTTGACAATGGCTTTGCTGATGGTGGTCATGCACCATCTATTTAATGGGGGTTTCTTATATGAATAGAAAAGCAACATCCAAGCTCTGTCTCTAGAAAGGCATAATATTGCATTAAGAACTCCTAGTAGGAGGTATTGTATTTACAGGAACCAGAGACTGCTCTTTCACATACTTAGTTTCTCTATTACACAACATTCCCTCAAACCCTTGTTTACTTTTTGGTCTTTGAACATGTATTATCAAGCCCAAAAATCTAAAGAGAAAATATTCCATAATGTTCTTCTACTTGTAGAGATTTTTCATGGCTTGTTTTTCATAAAATAATATTATTATCATTTTAGCTGCTTCGGATATTTTTTCTTTCTTTTTATTAAGCCCATCTACAAGATTAAAGGTGACCATAGTTCTTGACCCTACAAGCCATCTACCATGAGCTTCGTGTAGTTAAGAACCTCAAGGTTACCACACATGCAAAAAACACCAAGAAAATGGGTACAATAAGTAACAGCAGCTTCATTGCCCCAGGATAAGGCAGGGTAGGTTGATCTGATAGCTTGAGTCAGCCACCCTACATGAGGTAACTTGAGGTAATTCCTCCCTCCTTGTCAGCACATCCATTGGCCAGTGCCATAACACATGATGGCAACTTTCAGCTCAAGAACTGCTTCTCATAAGGCAGTATTCCACAAGACCATGAGCACATTCTGACTGTGTATCTGAACCTCTTTGCCCTTCACAATCATGCTAAAAATAGTGAGCCCTGTATTTAAGGGTCACTTCCTTCCCTCCTCACCCCTTAACAACTCTTTATAGCTTCCTACACGTGTGACAGAGGAAGGGGCTTGAGTAAGGTCTCTTGGCTTCCTTGAGTTCCTGCTGCATTATAGCCACTTTGATGATGAACCCGACCATGAGAAAAGATGAACAGGACACACCTTCACTAAGTTTTCCACGAACTATGCTTTCTTTTTAGTCTTCTGTGCAGTGCTGTGTGAGACAGCAATGTTCCCTCTACAACTAGTAACACTGACAGGTTTTTCTACAAAGTTTTCAGTTTACACCAGTGTTTTTGCACAGAGGGCAATAATAATTTTCAGAATGTCCTGAGCTCCTATTTAATAAATAAGAAACCCTTTTCTGAGACAAGACTCTGGCACCGAGCCCTGTGTGTTTCTTTCATTTTATTTGTCAAGCCTTAAGATGATTTATTTTCTTCTTTTCATAGATAAAACAACCAGCATGACAACCTGCTGGTCAGCACAGTCTAACTTCAAGTCAACAAGAGTACCTGCACTACTAGGGTCATGTGAAGGAAAAATGCAGCCAATCTCCTCTCTCCTACAAACCACTGGGATGCTTCAAGATGATACATCAACATATAGATACTTTGCTGATGGAGTGATAACTCAGACACTGAGAACTCCACTTCTATCCTTAATAAGTCATTATGAAATAAGTGTGCTTAGATTTTAAGAAAAATATAATCAGGCTTTCAAGAAAACACTGGTAAATTTGATTTAACTATGAATTTCACCATTTTGCTAGGTATTGCTTCAGAAGACTTGTCTAACAAGTCAGTCACTGACTTTTTCATCTTCTACTCTGCAAAGTTATCTTTTTAGTTATTTCACATCCACCTCAACTTAGAGCTATTTTAGAAACTATACACACGCTTTGAGACATGAAACCAGATATGTCAGCTGATAAAAGGACTGCTGAGAGAAAGCAGTTTTAGAAACAGGATGCTAAAAAACCTAAAAAATAAACAACAACAAAAAACCCCGCAGACTGAAAGGGGAAAAAAAAATCTAATTACACAAGGTTGAAACTGTAACTGGTCTATTATTTTAGAAGATATGAGCAGAAGTTTTATAAACCCTGTATATAAACTTTTGAGACCATTCAAGTAAACATATAAATACACAATACAAAACGTCAAAAAAAGTGCAGAACAGACAAAGATCCAAAGAGAAGTCAATTATGCAATTACAAGCCCGTAAAATCACTGACAGATAGAAACTGCTTCCCCACATCCAGCTGCTGAGGTGCTTTGTGTCCAACCAGCACCTGACAATCCAAAGCCCATCCAGCAGTCAGCTCTCATGGTCACAGTTGTTCCACCCACTCCTCCCCTTCCTTCCTCCTGGCTGCTGGCTCCCACCACTTTCTGTGCATCAGTGCTGGCATGCATTTAGCCTTAGGGATGCAGTCTGGGAAAGTTAAACCATCAGAAATGTAACTTCACAAAAAAAAAAAAAAAAAAAAAAAAAAGAAAAGAAAAAAAAAGAAAAAAAAAAAGAAAAAAAAAGAAAAAAAAAAGAAAAAAAAAGAAAAAAAAAAGAAAAAAAAAAAGAAAAAAAAAGAAAAAAAAAGAAAAAAAAAGAAAAAGAAAAAGAGAGAAAAGAAAAAAAAAAAAGTAGCATCCAATTTCATGCATTCGTTCACCTTAGATGCACTGGAGCTGGGAAAGGAAGACATAATTCCCTTTCCAGAAGAAACTAGCTAGCAGATAATAGTAATTCTTTTAAATCAGATCTCACAGGGGTTGGAGTGAACAGTAGGGAAAGAAAAGAAAAAAACAGATCAAAAAAGTATTCTCTAAAAACATATGACTCCAGATTTATAGTAATATGCCCTAATTAAAGAACAGGCTGCAAGGGTATTAACCACACAATAATGTCACAACAGGCTACCAGGCAGCTATTACTTTCTGTTATATGAAAGATTACAAGTAACTATAAAATGATGAATTTGATAAATTAGAGGCAGAGAGGAGCAGGCAGTTGCTCGTCCCTCACAGCAGCCCCAGTGATGCAGCTGTGGGGCACAGTTTTGCTCAAATGTGGCAAATGCCTTTCCTCCCCAGGCCAGGGGCAGGCAGCCCTCTGCCAGGCTTCCCAAGCACTTCAGTCTCCCTGCCAAATAATTAACCACCATCATCCACAAAACACAGGAAAACAAGCAGCAGCTCCCTGGGAATGCTCACTGCACCAAAACTGCAGTTATAAAGAACCCAAATCTGGACACTTCACAAGAATTTAAGTTCTTCCTGCTTTTGACCTGGTTGGGAAAAAAAAAAAAAAAAAAAAAAAAAAAAAAAAAAAAAAAGAGGAAGAAAGGAAGAATAGCCACAAAAAGCCCAGCTTAAGTACATTTCAGGCCTTCCTGTGAGGTAACTGAGAAAGGACTTTCCTTGCCCAGTCCCTTTAAAGCCTACCGTAATTAGGCCAGCTTTTACACTGTCTCTTGTCCATAAGGAAAAAAGAGATCACCATTTCACACTAACTCATAAGCATTCTTAAAGTTCATAAGCATTTTTACAGAAGGAAGTCCAGAATCCAGGCAGGGAAAAAAATCCCTTAGCCCCACATTGCCATAGACAACTACTGTTCATGATGTCCAAAGTATTCCAGACTAACAGACTCCAGACTAACAGACCAGCACATCAGTACATTTGCCTCTTGAACTTTATACAGATTGAAGCAGCTTTACATATTATGCTATGAGATAAAAGACATACAAATTCCGAACAACCATATCATCTTCTCTTTTTTTCAGACACCCCCTGACTATAGGATGAATTTAAAATGTCATTTCATAAATCTTCTTAAGTTGGAGAATTAAAACAATTCTGATGCAGACTTGAATGAAGATTTACCATGCTGTTCCGAAAACCTTAATAGTCATCTCTTCGGGCATGCAAATGGATAGAAAATGCTTTAAAAAAGAAACCAAAAAACAACACGATGTAAAAATACATTAAACCCAACAAAAATTCAAGAAGAGAAATAATTCTATAACAGCTCAAGTTTTGTCTAATACATCTGAAGGATGTGTGGCATTTCACTTCAAAAATGGAAACGTTTGAAGGTCCCAGGACAGACCAAAAAAAGCTGCTCAAACCCAAGCTACAGCTCCCCTAGACAGAGTGAGACAGCCTCACACTAAGAAGAGAAACTTTTATCCCCTCCACATCCCTGTAGCTCCCACTGCTCACTTCTTACCATGTCTGGCACTCACTGGGTTTCTCTCTAGGCCAGCAGGTAAGCAGATATTGGTTTTATTACAGGAGTTTCGTGCTGTGTGAGTGAGTGAGCTGAACTGGCACATGGATGAGACCAGAAGTCTGGGAAAGTCCCAGGGAGGGACTGGGCAGCATTTTGGAAGCAACTGGATCACTTGAGCTGTTCACACAACTGCAGCCCAACAAAATGCTGCTGACTCCTATGCAATATTTACCATTTTCATTAGAGCCTCAGTTTTTGGCATCAGAAGAAAGAGTATCAAAATATTCATTAAAAAAAAGCTGATGGCTTGTATGTTGTGGAAGAAAGTTTTCCAAAATAAAGAGTAAATAAAATCTATGAAATTACTCTTAAAAGATAATACTTGCTTAAGGCTAAAAATTTAATTTCTTTTATAATACAAGGTTTGGCAATACTCCAGTCTCTCTCCACCTTACATGACCTCAGTTTCCCCTTCTTTTATTTTTTTTTTTCCTATTATTTTTTTCCTCTTTTTTATTTAGTGAAAGGTCATGATTGTAAGGACTTTTTTTCAAAAGCAAGCAAAAGCAGTCACAACATGTTCAATGTTTTATGGCAATCTAAAGAAAGATTGTGTTTCCTAACTACTTACCCTTCTCAAGGTCAAACATTGCCTGTCAAACTGTAAGGAACACACAGGCACTAAATTTGCAATCTCTCAATGTTAAAGGAATTTAATCCTTGTGTTTTAGAATGATTATAAACCCATGGGGTGATGGTGGAGGGGAAGGGGGAGGGAATGGGGAAGAGCAACATTCCATAGCTATCTTGAATTTTTAGTAAAGACAACAAATTCACTGAGTTTACAAGCCCTGACCTATACCATTAGTCTGTCTGTTTAAATAGCACCTACACATAAAAGATTAAAATAAGACTTAGGGTGCTGCAGACAAAAGCAAAGCATAGTGATGGTATTAGTGAAAATAAGTCTCCTGCTTACTGTTTGGTTTGTTTTACTGTTTACTTTGTTTACAAAGCAAAATGACATAGCTTTAAAGTCAGTTTTTCAGCAATGCTTTTACCCTATAGCAAATACAACACTTAAAAAAGGGGGGAAAAAATTAAAAATAGAGGAACTCTATAAAGTTCCAGTCTTCAGAAACATTAAAGCTCCAGAAAAGGTACATTCTGTGTCATTTCTGAATTTCTTATTGACCTTTAGTACTTGGAAAAATCGCTTTGCTCCAGCACCTGGACACACTCTCAATTGCATGTGAGTGAAAGCAATGAATAAACTGACATGTGAATTTATACCTTCCTACAGGCACTGCCCCTTCAGCTATGTTGTTCCCTTCTCACCCAGCCCCAGCAGCCTGTACTGGAAGGATTTCTTTCCATTTTGGACTGAGGCAGCCAGTGCCTCAGGAAGCAACTCACTGCTTATCTCAGGTGCTATTTAGGAGTAACTAGGGGTATTTCTCCACTTGGTTTCAAATCCATACAGACTGCAGCTATGTGTTGTGACCTTTTCTATGCATACTGTCTATATCCATAGTCTCCTGACACCATTTTGAGACGATGACATTAGGAGGTAATTGTATGCTATTCTACAGACTAACCTCTTCTCACTCCAGTTTGGGGTATTTGCACCCCAATTCCTATGTTAACTGCTTTCAGACAGTTTCTAAATCTAGTCTGGGAAATACGCTGCCTGGGAAATGCCATGATAATATAACCTCTATCACCTTAAACCATACGCAAACATATTTGTACTTCACATATTTTTATCTCTCAAAAAAAAATCATAGCTTCACCAACATATCTGACTTTCAGACTGTCACTGCTATATGTAAGCATGCTGTAGGTCTTTGCAAACTGACATAGTGTGAACTAAGCTAAAGGGCAAGAGGGAAGATGAGTTGTAATACCAAAAATAGTAGCTAAAGCACCACATTGAGTTTCCTGAAAATCCCTAAGAGCTTAATACTCCATATACAAGAAAAGAATATGTGTTATAGATCCTAGAAAACAGCTCTGAACAGCTAGACCACTGGGGACAAAAAGTCTCCTACATCCACATGTTGATTTTTCTCAAGATAAGGAAAAATTATCATCAAAAGCTAGAGGGAAAAGGACAGTTTCAAACTTGATCATAAAACAAGGAAGGAATGAAAAGAACTATTTTAAAACACATATTCTTTGTACTCAAGAAAAATCATATGACTACAAGTACTCTACATCAGGAAAGCTAGGGTAGAGCTCTCTGCACACATCTGCTCCAAGATTATCTAGAAAATCACTCAAACTCACACAGCCAGTAGCTCCCTTTCCTCTATTTAATCTCAGAGGGCTTTCCAGAAGGACACTTGCATTCTGAACTGAAACCTTCCACAGAACTGTTTCATCTATCTCTGGGGAAAACTTAATTCAGAAAATTCACCGTCTTACATTAAGTTAGGGTTGGGTAAGCCTTGTAATTTAATTTACCTGAAGATGAACTTTTCTCAGACTGAAAAATGCATTTGATTACAAATAAAGCAATATTTTCAATAGTGGTATTTAAAATTATGTTACAAGCATATTTGAAATGGAAAAAATCCAAACCTTTTACTGGATGGTGCAACACAACATTCTGTAAGCCAATTCTGTACATTAAATGAAGCATAAGCATCAGTTAAATGGATTACTGCAACTTCTTATGTGAAAAGCTCAGTGTAAGTCAAAAGTGCACGACTAATTCCTAAAACAATGAGAGTTATAATTCTTAGAGCCCATGCTGACTTACAGAAGGGCCCTATAGAAAACTTGAAGCTATAAACACAGTTCAATGAATCTGGCAAATTAGCCAGGAACAGAAACCGCTTACAAACGTCACAGAACTAATTTGCTTTTAAGAAACTCTCAGGCTGGTGAAAGGAGCGGGAAAAGGAGCCAAAAGGAGCAGAGTTTTCAGTGTGGCAGATGCATCAGGCAAGCCGTTCAAGAGACTGCAAGCTTTTTTACTGAGAATAGAAAGAAAGAGCCACCAGAGCATTCCAGCTGTATTGCATCACAAGGCAGCTGGATGTTCACCGGTTTGTTTTCTACAAACTGAGAAGTTTAACCCTTGGTGTCTCTGGACACAAATACACTCCAGCTCTCAGAGAGATGAAGGTTTAACAGAAGCATCCCGTTCAGTCTTACCTGGTTCAGAAGACATTGTTTATAAATATAATCCAGTACCACTGCACGAGGAATTGTTTTTGCCAGGGTAATAACCCTATGCCAGGCTCACATATACTCTATTTACAAGACCTATAAGTTGCCAGAAAGGACTTCTTGCCAGATGTCTGCTATATGCTGACAGTTTACATGCTGGGTCTTTCAATTACACTATGCTCCTCCTCTGAGAAGGCAAGCCTGTTTTGAGAGGAAAAACGTAAGCATGCAGACCAGACGGCTTAGAGAGTGAAGTCCATTCACTATTAAAGTGGAAAAACAAAGGAATCAGCTTATGCAACCTACAAAGTGCTGGAGCAAGGAGGAGGAGGAGGAGAAGGAGGGACTACTGTAAGATGTTTTGTCTAACGCTATTCAAGTTACTACAGAAGTTTTGTCACTATTTATTGTACTGTACTTTGAAATTAAAGCAGTATTAGGGTTAAAGGACGTTTTTCTGGTTGGTACTTTGTTCTCTATACTTTATGATGCTCATTTCTAATAATCTTTTTCATTGAATAATCTGTATTTAAATTCATGCCAGAAAGAAGTAAATACAACATGCAGCACGCAGGAGCAGTTCTTTGAAATTAAAGCAGTATTAGGGTTGAAGGGCATTTTTCTGGTTGGTACTTTGTTCTCTATACTTTATGATGCTCATTTCTAATAATCTTTTTCATCGAATAATCTGTATTTAATTTCATGTCAGAAAGAAGTAAATACAACGTGCAGCACGCAGGAGCACTGACAAAAAAAATTTTACATTAAAGAACTGTAATGAAAACGTTAGCCTTTCTGGCACAGAGTGAAATTAACTAGAACAATTTTAAAACTATTCTCAAATGGCATAAACTAGATATTTTGCTTCAGGGTAGAATACAAAGATATTAGAGTAAACCCCGAACTGTGAAAAAATCAGATTTTTAAAAAGCAAAATGATTAACGGAAAAGGGAAGTTACTGCAAGTAACTTTCCTCTATTGTTCACGGCTCTCATGCCATGTGATCCCCAGCTGGCACACTTTCATCCCAGCAGGAAAAAGAAACGGATTTAAATCCAGCCCTGTCAGTTTGGATAATATGAATCAGAGCATAGCAGCCAGCTTGTCATTTGCTGCAGCTGGGTCATCTACAACCACGATGTTGATCCAAACCACAGCTCCCTACAGCCCCTTCCACATCCGGCCTCTCGTAGTCCTCACATTCAAGGCTACGTAGAAGCACGGAGCTAAAGAGCTGCTCTGAAGGACAAGTACCAAGGGTTACTTGCAAAACAACCCACTGTTATGAATATCTGTTTTTCACTGAGGAGACAGTCCTCTGGAACAGGGCAGCTAACTACTTCCTTTCTCTTACAGATGATGAACAGAAGGGGTATTGCCAAAAACAGTAAAAACAACTGTTTTCCCCCAGTTATTTCAACGCTTGGTGGATTTTATTTCTCGAGATCAGCAGATGCAAGTTCCATGCATACGGAGTTGAAATGTCGGTGGAACCCATTTTTAGCACTTTGACCAAGATTTGCATGAGTTGTTTTTGTTTTGAGCATTTATATTTAAACTGCTGGGCTAGGAAGTTTCATTTCCTCATCCCTGTACTTCCAGCAAGTAGTCCCAGGCTCCTTCTTAAAGATACATACAAATTTTATTCACCCAGGTCATCAATTCACCATTACAACAGAAAGTAACAATAGCTGAATTTCATAACCAGGCTAAAAGAACTCCAATACGTTACGTTTCTCTTTTGAAGTTCAACTCCAAGGATTCTTGAGTTTCCACCTGGAAATACATCTACAACAGAACACCTGCTCTCTCCAGAAAAACCTTTGCAGAGATACATTTTCTGCTCAATTTCCCATATCTGAAACAAACCCATTTCCCCACCAGCCTGGTTTGTCCACCTGAAAGTAAGGCTTTGTCAGCCTTTCTTCAGCCTGGGGTACTGAAGAAAACCACTGATAATGCCTCTCATACAATTTCATGACAGATTTTAAATTCAGATATGCTCAACAATGAAGTTTTCAATGTTCACACAAGCAACACAGTAAGAAAAATGTAAGAAAAATAGCTACAAAACAATACAAGAAGCAATTATTTTAGATAAGCAGCTACATAAATACTAGTTACTGACCACTGTGAGCAAAGAGGAGAGAAGAGAAGGGGTCACAGAAGGAAAAGCAGGGGCTGGATGGGAAATCAAGGCTTTCTTTTCGGGAAACATACATAACAACTGCTCCAAACTTTGTGAAGTGACGCATGTGGGAGGGGTGACATTTGAGCCACCAGACTCTGCTCCATCCGTCCTGACACAGGGGATGAGACAAAGAGCAAGCAAGAAGTCAGAGCTCCAACCAGCCCCAAAAGGGCCACCTTGGACTGGGCTGGCAGCCCCCTGGCTCACAACAGTCCACAGAGAGTAACCACAGCTCTGCTGTTGCTCGAGGAAAGAGGAGGAATTTTACGGTAACAACTGTGGATGTTACTTCATTTCCAGAAGAAGCAATATTAAAACAGGTATAAAAAAGTCTCCAAAACCCAACTTCAAAACAAATGCTTAGCTCTTCCCTCTTTAAAAAAGGTAAAAGATTGTTTTGTCTCTATTTGATTAGTTGGCAGATAAGGGCATTTAGGAGATATTCAAACTGATATAATGGGCACATCTTATTTACCTATTCCCCTGGGGTCACATGAGTTTTGTAACTTTGCTTACTCTAAGACATCTGCAAAGTACAAACTGCACAATGTAGTTGTATTGTTGAAAACTCATCAACAAGATGTGCATCTACTTCTTACCTGTCACCAGACCATGCCTGTGAGCTTGAAGAAAAAAAAAAAGTTAATTAAAAAATAAAGCTAGTCTTAAGCTTCTCTAAAAAGCAGATGAAGAAACATAGAGAACAAGTAAATAAATTGTTCTTAATAGTGTGTAATTAACATTGTACCAAGAAAACAAGTAGTTGATGTAATTTAGTATGAGTAAGATAACTAGTCAAACTAAATGCAGCATGTTTTTAGTCCAGAAACTTGCACAGCAGATTAGTTCTATGAAACTAAGTTACTTCAAATCAAAATTATTGCCTCATATATAACTTCATCACTCCAATAATTAAAGTTTTTTTTACAAGCACCTTGAAAAAATACATGGCACTTACTTTGTTTTCCACCACCAAACACTTTTCAAACTAAACATCACAAGCTTCTCTCAGGCCTTTATTTTGCATATAAGAGGACTCAAATAATTTACCTGACTCGGTTGAATATTCTTAATGTAATGAAGCTGGCACTGAAAAAAAAGTCACGTGAGTACTGTTAGGAAGCCTGGAGAGCTGAACTAAGTATTTCAGAGTTACATGAGCAGCCACAGTGACACACACCCCCAAAAACAAATCAGCTCATGTGACAGTGAATCACAGCCCAGCACGCAGTCTGGCTGTCTTCAGCTGGCTCCTTCTTACTACAGACTTCAGGCACAAAGTGTTTGAAGAGTCTTTTTGAGGATACTGCATCAGGACGTGGCACAAAGCTTCTGCACACTAGTGATGGAGAGAGACTTGTGCCATCCAAAGGATCAGTAACCCTCATGTGGACCTAGCACAGAACTCAAAGCACTCCCCACCTCTTTTTCCCTGCAGGAGATCTTTAGACATCTCAGTGAGTCCAAGGGAGATGTAAAAGCACAATTTAATTGGCACCTTTCACAGAGATGCAATAAAGTAAATGTGGTTGACCCACCCTGTTATTTACCGTTCTCTCTTCTCCTGTATGCTTGAGTATGTCAAAAGCACAGCAGCTTAGTCCAGAGCAAAAATGCAAGTATGCTTTGTCTTTACCCCAAAATAGTTTCTGAGATGCTATTAAAAACCTCTCTCAAAATCCCAGAAGTAGTCTGAACAGGGGTCCAACCTGGCTCACAGCTATTCTTAGGACAATAGGATTAACTACCAAGATACCCCACATCCTTGTCCCAAAGAAACTTCAAGATCTGTCAGACCTTTAATGTGCTGCCCTTTTCATGTTTCTTAGTATAGTTTAAAATCAGTAACAAGTGATTTTATACAGAAGGCTGGATGGCTATAAATCATTCCTGAAAAAAAAAAAAAAAAAAAAAAAAAAAAGAAAAAGAAATCCAAAGCACACAACTTGCTAACTCAAAGGACACTTTTCAAAACTGCAGATACTCAGAAATTTATACTGTCTAGGTCAAAATCTGAGAGACAGCTGCACTGCCCCAGGCATGCTAAACAAAAGTGACCATGTGCCCTTCCTGCCTGCACCTTTTTACTGTACTGGAGCAATGAGTATCCTCTACTTTCTTTTTGAGCGCTACGAAAGAGCTCAAGAGAGGCCCACGACCACTGCTGCTTTCTGATTTCTTCTGATTCTAGTGGCTGACACTGTAGGGTTTTCCTGCCTCTGATCACCATGCATGGATAGTAAAACTGTAGAGTCAAAAATAATGCAAAGTAAGTGGCTTAAGAAGTCAAGCAGCCAAGTACCAAGAGCAACAAACATGGGAAACTATCGTAGGGATGTCTACCCTAGCTTTCATTAACCTACCCTCTCTCCAAAGGAGGAGGAGATGAAGCACAAAAGAATGTGGTTAATGTTAGAGTAGCATTTCAGTTTAGTTTTTCTACCATCAAGATGAAGATAACCCACTCCCATCATTTCCCCTTGCAGCTGTATCACATTCATCTCTTACAAAAATGTCCAGTCCATGATGAGCCAATGCAACCTGGCAGGCAAAGCAAACTGTTTCATTCCAGGTGAGCAAGCTGTATCAGTGTTTAGTACAATGTGACAAGCTCCAGGAGGTGTGTCGTGATCATATTGCAGCAGAGCTCAGGACAGAGGGAAGGATACATGATGGCCTTTCCCCGAGCCAGGCTGTCAGGTTAGCTCACTTCCCACATCTCAGCTAGAGACAGCAATTGGGGTCCACCTGAGGACTGCAGAGATTAATGATCATAAAATCATAAAATCATAGAATCATAGACTGTGTTAGGTTGGACCTTTAAAGCTCATCTGGTCCAGTGAGCAGGGACACCTTTAACTGGGTCAGGTTGCTCAGAGCCTCCTCAAGCCTGACCTTGAATGTCTCCAGGAATGAGGGTTCCACCACCCCTCTGAGCAAGCTGTTACAGTGTTTCATCACCCTCACAGTAAAAAATTTCTTCATAATATATAGCCTAAATCTGTCCTGCTCTAGTTTAAGCTCAGCACTGCTCGTCCTATCACTACACACCCTTGTAACCAGTCCCTTTCCAGCCCTCCTGTAGGCCCCTTCATGTGCTGAAGGCTGCTATAAGATTTCCACAGAGTCGCCATCTTCCACGCTGAGGCATGCTTGGGTGCTCCGGCCCTTGGATCATCTCTGTGGCTCTCTTCTGGACTTACTTCAAAAGGTCCTTGTCCTCCCATGTTGAGGGGCACCAGAGCTGGATACAGCACTCCAGGTGGGGTCTCACCAGAGTGGAGCAGAGAGGCAGAATCACCTCTCTTGAGCTGCTGGCCATGCTTCTTTTGATGCAGCCCAGGATGCAGTTGTCCCTCTGGGCTGTGAATGCACATTGCTGGCTCATGGCCAGCTTTCCATCCATCACTACCCCAAGTCTCTTTCTGCAAGGCTGCTCTCCATCACATCATCCCCCAGCCTGCATTGATAATGAGGATTGTATTTACCCAGGTGCAGGACCTTGGGTTAAACACAGTAGCCATGAAGTGCTGACAAGGACCCATGAATGGGCAGACAAAGGATGAAATTCATGCATGGTTGCCCAATATCCTCAGGAGAAACAAGACGAGAGAGTTTGTGTGCAGCCCAACAACTCTCTTATGCCAAGCCAATGGCTGGGTGCCAGCAAATGAACATCCTGTCTTCCTCTCTTTGCACTGGGTCTTGTCTGGCACCACAGCAAACCCATTCAGTTCACTAATCTGCCATAATCTGCCAAAACATATAATTTTCTTCTTTTGGATTGTTCTGTTAATTTAGCAGACTGAGGTGGCCCATGGGGTCCGATAAGCATCAGAGTCAACAGGAGAGAGTGGGAGAGAAGGGCAAACACTTTCCAGAAAGCAGAGATAGATATCTACTCTCTTGTTGAGCTGCATCTTTTAAGGTTTGCCATACAGAAGGAGAAGAAATAAACAGCTGTATGACAACAGAAGATTTTCAGGAATATAACGTATAAAAAGATGGTAGAAAATTGTAGATTAAGCAAATGACCAAGAAAAAACAACTGAGCATCAGGAAAAGAAGGGAGGAGGAAAAGACAGAAGAGGGCTAGGCAGGGAGTATGAGGAATGGTATCTAGGATGGCTGCAAAAAGGAAAAGTAACAATAGTATCTAAAAAAATATGGGTGTCTAGCCCTCCAGCAAGATGATAAATACTATGGGAAACTCTGGGTCTGCTGCCTAAACAAGTTTGTTGAAAGGACACTTTCACACACAGTTCTGAATTCATTCTTCCATCAGTCCCTCCCCTAGCTCTCCTAGTTGACATGCAAGGAGATTTAAGACTAGAAATCTCAAGACAAGTGTGATGTGTGAACCATGCCATGATTAGAAAGTAAAAGCAGCATTTTTCTATCTTTTTTTTAGTTTTCTTCCAGTTTAGATGTATTGTGTGCCCCAAAGGGAAAGACTGTGGCTGCTGAAAACTCAATGACATGCAATAAAATTTCATAGTGGAAAAGCCTGCTTTTTTATCCTATGCTTGTAAAGCATTTGTCAGCGTAGAGCATTTGTCAGTGTAGCACTTTGGTGTCCACAATTTATACCAAGCATAAGAATAATATATAAAAAAAAATTCAGTGGTGGTTCTTCAAAACCAAAAAAGTATATTAAAGATCATTGACTGCTAACTCAGCAACATCTGCTCCATTTGCAATTACAAAAAGAGTGCTTCTGCGGTGGGGCAACCATATGCTTTACAATAACCACATAAACCCGTTCTTCTGTAGCTTAAAGCATTTCCCATTAAAAAAAAAAAAAAAAAAAAAAAAATTAATCTTCTTTAGAAAAGAAAGATCAGCAATTGCTAAAAGATTTTTTGTTTCAGATGGGGGAAGCGGACAAAGGCTTTGCCTTTATCAGCTGGGTTTGATTTGTCAGTTCTCCTGTTTTAAAAAATGGCTTAACAGTTCAATATTTCTTGTACCTCACACACACACACATACATATATATAACAAAATTGAAAGTTTCATGTTATAATTTAGGGAAATGACAATGACTATTTGTAGTGTTATCCATTCTATTTCAATATCATCTGGAACATTGTGTCCAGTTCTGGGCCCCTCAGCTCCAGAAGGACAGGGAACTGCTTGAAAGAGTCCAGTGCAGGGTGACCAAGATGGTTAAGGGAGTGGAACATCTCACTTATAGGAAAGCCTGAGGGAGCTGGGTCTCTTCAGATTGGAGAAGAGGAGAATGAGGGGTGATCTCATCAATGTTTATAAATATGCAAGGGGTGAGTGCCAGGAGGATGGAGTCAAGCTTTTCCCAGGGGTGACTAACAGTAGGACAAGGGGCAATGGTTATAAACTGGAGCATAGGCAGTGCCATATAAATATAAGGAAGAATTTTTTCACTGTGAGGATGACAGAGCCCTGGCACAGGCTGCCCAGGGAGGTTGTGGAGTCTCCTTCCCTGGAGACATTCACACCCCACCTGCACACATCCCTGTGTGACCTCCTGTAGGTGACCCTGCTTTGGCAGGGGGGGTTGGACTGGATGATCTTTTGAGGTCCCTTCCAACCCCTAACTTTCTATGATTCTATAAAATACACAGTTAGCAAATAAATACAAAGCTAAGACACTCCGGCCCTGCAGCTCTGCCTTTTCTCATATTATCTTCATTGCTTTCTCCTTCCCATGACTTTCCCAGTGAGACATTTTCTTTTTCAGGCTTCCTCTCTCCCCCACAAGCTGATACCTCTTCCCCAGTAACAGTGTCACCTCTGATGGTGAGTTTCCCCCTTGCCACCTCACTCTCCTGACAGCCAGGACATACAGCTAGAGCAGCAGAACCAGGTGGTGCTAGGTGAGAAGAGCTGCTTTGGTGCCACACCAGCTGAGGACAATGTTGTAACTGTTCCCACAAACCCACAGAATCATTGAATCATAAAATGGTTTGGGTTGGAAGGGGCCTTAAAGATTATTTAGTTGCAGCCCCCTTACATGGGCAGGGACACCTTCCCTAGGCCAGGTTGCTCAAAGCTCCATCCAACCTGGCCATGAACACTTTCCAGATGTTTGTTATGGCAGAAAGCAAGCCCCAGGTTGCGGAAAAAGTGGTAAAATGGGTGGAAAATGATGGGCAAGGTGATTTAAATACAGTGTTCTGGACTAGATTTTTAAAAGAAGCATCTACACAAAATAATGGAATGCCAGCAGACAGTACTTTGTTTCAATCTTTGTTACCAAATGTAAACCTGATACTCAAGAGTTGTAAGCACAACTCCTACTTATTTAGCCAGCTGAATGTGATTATTTCCCCATCCCACCACCCTTAAAGTGTTACTACAACTGTAAATGAAACAGACAAGATGCAACACTGTTTAATTCCAGGATTATGATAATCACGAAGGCAAAATATTTCTGTGGTGGTGAGAAAACCACAGGATCAAAGTACAGTCCAAAGGATACACAAACCAGAAGATTTTTACATAGTCAAGAGCAAGCATAAAAAACCCATAATAAAGAATCCTCCAAAACTCAGAAGTTAGAAGAACACTTCTACTAGCCATCTGTCAGGACAAGAATACTCTTCTTCCCTTTAATTCAAAATTTGGCTGATTCGAGTTCCCCTTCTTTTGAAGCACTGGAGAATGGCTGTGGCTACTGAGCCACAGGTAAGCACCATGCTTTTGGCCAAGTTAATTTCTCAAGTGCCCGCCTAAATTTTGTATCCCACGACACTGGCAATTACTTAAATTTTTCTTGTTCTGTTTCTGAAGCACAATGTAACATTGCCTCTGGTCATTCATCACAGCTTAATGTTGCATTTAAAGTTTATTTCTTTTCAATAACCAGGAACCACCTGTGATTCTCATTGTGCCACAAGTCTACTGAACATCTGAATGAGACATAAGTCACACAGCTGCCCATGACTGAGGGGGAAAAAAAAAAACCACCACAAAAACCCTTCTGTGACCAAATGGCTCCTTTCAGTCCTGAGCTCCCCAAATGTACTCAACTATAGGTACTCAACAATTATTATGTACAGTAAGAGTAACTGGATGAACTGAAAAAAAAAAAAAACAAAAAACTTTGAAATAATTCCACTTTGAGATTCTGCTGCTGGCAGAATCCCAGCATTATCCCCACCCCATCCTTCTCACAGCTGTGAGCAAGGGTTACCTGGGAGGAATGTTTTCTGAAATAATTTGCAGAACACCTCTGATTCTTCAGCATCCTCAACTAGACACCCAACAAGAAAGCGAAGAAACACTTCTGTACTAAGTGAAGCCCCTTCTGGAAAACACACAAAAAATTTTGCCCTAATTCATAGATATATCATTAATTTGCACATCATCAGTTGCTCATGTTTAATAATTCATATTCTCTCTTACTGCACCAATTTAGCATGGTGCTCTGCTTTAGAACAAATTCAACAAATTTGATGTTTTCTAAAATCCAGTACAGGGATTTCTAGGATCGTGGGGGAAAAAAAAAGTTAAAAAGTGCTAATGCCTGCATTTTGTACCCAGTCATATGAAGCAGAAAAGATACAAGCAATTTTACATTACTAAAGCCCAGCAAAGAGACCAACAGCAGCAGTGCCTGTGTCAGCAGGTTTATCCTCCTACATCCAGCGTCTGGAGGACTCCATTATTTCATGGGAGCTGCAAAGAGAAGAGTTTGTAAACAGGCATCAGGACTTTCCAAAACAGTTGGTCCTTCAGAGGGAGCTGCAGGCTTTAACCTCAAAATAGCCAGGCTGCTATCAGGAGACAGTATAGAGCCTGTGTTTTTTGGTTTTGTTATTTTTGATGTTCGGAATACACAAGCAAAGAGCTGGAAAAAAAGTGTATTAAAAACTGAGCACATTTAAAACCTCTGCCAAGTAGCAGCCTGAACACAACGTATAAATAAATCCAAGTCATGTCAAACAGCATTCCACAGTCATGTGTCAAATGAGAAGCAGAAAGACTTGTCTGTTTTCTTCAAACAATTGTGATCGTTTATAATGCAAGCCAGCTTCCTATATATTGACTCAGGGTTTTACCCTTTAGTGACAAGTCTCCTGATTACTTGGTATGTACAGACAGTATAAACAAGAATATGATGAGCCCACTGACTAGACACTATTTAGTTAACATTTTGTTCAAAGGGTCTTTTTTGGGAATTTTTTTTTTTTTTTTTTTTTTTTTGTGAGATCACATACCAACATTGAGCTTACCCTCTTAAAAAAAACCCAGGGTACTACTCAGTATGACCCATCACCTCTGCTGCCCCCTAAAGACTGTTTTTTTAGGATAAATCTCCTTCAAGAGATCATGTAGCAGATTACACTGACCCTCATTTGTTTGCATTAAGCATAAACATCAGAGCTGCTTGTAATAATCTACCAAAGATTAAAAAAAAAATCTTATAAAAAAACCCACAACAATTTCAAACAGACATTTAACAGCTCCTCTATTACATGGAAATGGGATGTCTAGTATGAAAAGCCAGATGCTCAAATGGATTAAACAGTGTTTAGCCTTTAAATCCTGCATCTGCAAATCAACACTGACCTAGTGACCGAAAGTAAAATTAAATATGGGGAAAAAAAAAGTATTGAACAGCCACATATAGATCATACAAAAATAAAATAAAATAAAAATAAAAACCACAAACGTTTGCTTAAGACTGTACAGATATTTACGCAGTGCCTATCAGAGAATATAATAAGAGCTGGAAAACGCCAAATGTAAAGTCCCCTATTTATCCTTGAAACAGGCTTAGCAATAGCAATGGAAAAGCAAGCTTCTCAGCACCCAACCAGCTAGCAATCTGGAGAAATCACCTCTAGAAGGAATATACAAGCCATTACCTTAATTTCCATGTGATCATTGGTCTCTGTGAGGAGTTGCCAATGAGACAGTAATTCACATCCACAGCGACAGAGAATCTGTAGGCAACAGCTACCTTGCTGAAAACAGACGGGGGAACAGAAATACAGCCCACACCAGCTACAAAATAACCTTGATTTGGTTGCCCTTCCCTCCAGCCAGGTTCCCTGTAACATCTAAAGGGTGAAAGTCCAATCTCAAAAGCACAAAAGCCAATCTGCCTCCCCCAATCTTTTTAACAATGCAATTACAAACCGGCAACTTGCACATGTGAACCAGTAAGTCCACTGCAGCCCATTAAAAGCAAGTTTTACCTAAATCACCCACCTCAGTGGCAACACAATATTTACATTCTGGAGTAGGAAGGGGTTAAAAAAAAAATAAATCTTTAATTACAAGATGATAGCTCTTCCATTAAAAGCGCTCGCCCAGTTCTACCAACATGTGAGTGTGACATGACAGATGAAAGGACTTCAGGAATACATAACAGGCTCCCACAAGCACAAGAAACACTCACCACAAACAGTTAAAGTACTCAAAGAAATAAAACCCCCTCATCCTCCCACACACACTTTTGTTAGGCAGCAAGACTTCATCTTCTAGGTTAAAAATTTATGCTAGTCAAATATGTTGCAATCGTGACTCATTAATCCCACTGGTAACTTTCCTCTCAGACTCAAATGCACTGACATTTTAAATATATAAAAGCAGAGGACTAATCAGTGGAATTATGACTGACACAGTTTTAATTAGAAGGCTCTAGTAGTGTCCTTCTCTAGACACTACCAGTGTCCAAATAAAAATGGCAGTCTTGGCAAGAGGGATGCAGTGTAAGAGCAGTATTTGAAAAGGGAAAGCCTGTACGTAACTAAATATAATTGCTAAAGTAATATTTTGTCTATTCAAGGTACAAATTCATTTTAATGCCCCTCATTTAAGTCAGTAATTTGACCTACACACAAACACTCGTCATTCATTTATAATGAAAAATTAGTACTCCTAACTCCTACAGCACAACAAAAAAATGCCTTTTACAAGACATGAAAGCCTTACAAGCATATATTTGTCATTTTACTTTTCTCTTTTTATGAAATCTGGCCATCAACACAGTCACAATATTTGCAGAGTATCCTGAAAACTTGTGTCAAGTCTCTGTAGAATTAAGCTCTATAAGAGAAAGTGTCAGAAATGTTTGGTCAGTTGGTGAGTTGGAAAGAGGGGCAGAGGATGGGAATGAAGAGTGGAAAAGCTGTTCCTGCATTCTGCCTCCCTTATACTGCTTCCTTGGAGCAAACTGCATAAAACACCCTAAACATCCATTGTATTGCCAGCTCTGTTTTAACATTTCCCCCTTGTCCCACCCTTCATGCCAGTACAAAACCCAAACATGTATCACATCCAAAGAAATCACTCGGATAAAAAGTAATCAGTGTGAAAAGGCATATAAATCAAATAGATTTGGCAGCCAACAGCATTTCATAAAGACAAGAGATATGAATTGGTCCATTTGTGTCAGTTCGGTCAGTTATTGTTCTGACTTACTACTTTAATGACCCCAAATTAAACTGCTTGCACTAAACCAGACAAAGATCTTTAAAATACAATTTCCCCCACACACCCTCTTAACAATAAGCATTATTTCCATGGTGCTACCACCCTTAAATCAGAAAGCCCCTGCACCAATTAAAAATTACTTAGGTACACATTGAATTTAGTACTGACCTTGCAAAAAGCTGTCTCCTCTTGGCTAGAAATCATTAATAGTTTTGATTAAAATCCTTTTACGTGCTCCTCCAGCTAGCTAATTCCAGCCTGCCATTAACGCACTCCATTGCAGATAATTGCCGACAGCACACGCTCCCCTGCTTTTGCTGGTTCCAAACCCAGCAAGGATAATCACATTCCAGCGGGGAGCAAACAGATGGCAGCCTCCATGGTAACCAGTCCTCCCCAGCTAGTGGTAGCACTGGGAAGACTCCCAGGGACTGGGCAACAAGCGCTCTTTGTGCTTCAGCCTTGCAAAGCCGTCATAAAGGGAGAGCCAGCTCCTAGTGCTCACTGGGCATGCCTAGCAGGTGCCTTGCCTCCCCAAGCAGGCAGAGCACCTTAACAAAAGCTTGCAACCAGGTTTAACCTTGATGCTGCCTTGTCCCATGTCCTGCAGGGAGGGGGGGGGAAGAAGGGGTAAAACACACGCTGAGATGGAGGTGAAGCTAGCGAAAGAGTTTTTGTTTACTGTTAAAACAGAGGGTTCAGAAAAATTAGCTGAGGACGATTTTTTGGGTTGGTTTTTTGTTGTTGTTGTTTTTTTGGGTTTTTTTTTTTTTTTGTATCTGTGTTCTTTGTTTGTTTGTTGTTTGTTTTTTGTTATTTTTTTTAATTGCCCTGACAAAATTATTTGCTGAAGGCAGGTTTACTTCCCCTGAATAGGTTTCATTTTAGCCACGATAGGAACGCGTGCTGCTTGATCTTGACCTCCTGGACTTTGAAATCATAGAATCATAGAATCGTCTGGCTTGGAAGGGACCTCAGAGATCATCAAGTCCAACCCTTGACCACTACCGCTGCAGTTACCAGCCCATGGCACTGAGTGCCACATCCAGTCTCTTTTTAAATATCTCCAGGGACAGAGAATCCACTACTTCCCTGGGCAGCCCATTCCAATGTCTGATCACCCTCTCCGTGAAGAAATTCTTCCTAATATCCAACCTAAACTTCCCCTGGCACAATTTGAGACCATGCCTCTTGTCTTGCTGATAGTTGTCTGGGAAAAAAGACCAACCCCTACCTGGTTCCAGCCTCCTTTCAGGGAGTTGGAGAGAGCAGCAAATCACTCCTGTCAAGAACAGTATAATCACCCAAGCTGGCTGTTCTGCAACAAGAAGTACACAGACCTTTGCTTTTGGTTTTTGGGCTTCTGTCAGGTTTATCTGCTCCTGCATCTGTCAAGACCAATGCTGATTCAGCAGCAGGCAGAAACCACTGGGTCTCTCTGCTGCACGACCTGGCTGCTAGGAAAGGAGAAGGGGAGGGGAAGGAGGGGGGAGGAAGGAGTAGAGAGGGCGTGTCTGGAAATGCCCTTATTTTTTTGTATAAAAGCTGTGCCTGAAACCATTGCTCTCACCAGGCAAGATCCTGTGCAGCTACACAACTACACCGACGGTGTGCACCGGCTGGGCAAAATTCCCACTGATGTTATCTGGAAGGGAGAAGGGAAGTGGCTTTTCAAGACAGACTGATAATGATCATGTCTGCAAAATAAAAAAGAGCTTTGAAAGAACATATTAAATACTAATAAGTTGCACAGGACCATGTTTCAAAATACTTAAAAGTCCGAACCTCTGGGTGTGAAAAAGCACACACCGCCATAGTCCATAGACTGACTGTTGATGCACTAAGACTTTCTCTCCCTCTCAAAACCACAAAACATTTATGATTAATAGCACATTCAAAAAACACAGGGAAATTTAAAGCTGAGGCAAATTTGCACTTCAAGTTTCTACATGCTAACTTAAGTCTCCTGATACTCTTTTGTGGAAGGGAAAACAGTTTCCTTTCTCTCTTAAAGGCACATTTGATCTTGTAGCTGGTCCTGAAGGGAAGCATTGGCTTCTGCAAAAGACTGAAAAAACCCTGTGCTGGAGCCCACTATGGCAAAAATGCCCGTCTTTTCCTGGGGGTGACTCCAGGCACAAAGCTCCATAATTTTCTTTGCCCCTCACAAATTTACATTTCTCCCTATCCTCACTGCATAAAGAAGTTAGTTTTATCTAGCAAGCATAGTGAAGTTTTTCTCACATCAGTGAGAGACACCCCTATTAAACTGCTAGGGCAATAAGAATGGAAGCTCCTACAATAACTGCTGACAGTAAAGTCCCCACCATGGCAGCAAAAGAGGACCTAGACTTCAGAGGGAACTCATACAGCTTCCAAGGGTGCTGCATGCACCAGTGACAGGCGTGGGCCCAAACCCAGGTCTGCCACCTTTCCTTCCAGGACTAGTGGACCAGACTAGTAGACACAAAATGATAATTTCAACCCATTTTCTTGCTCTAAATAAGCAATCGTCACATCATCAAAATTTTATCAAACAATCATGGGCACCAAACCTAATCATTCATCAGCAACAAGGGCTAAGTAACATAAGGAAGGAAGCCAATTTCCTATTTAACTTGCCAATTGTTAATAATAAAAACTTTTTGGTGTTTAAGCATTATGAAACACACCAATAGCATTTCTTGGTTTGGCTCTTCAAAATAAAGACCATAGTTCAGAAATTTGTTTTAATAAACTAATATATTTGATTTATTTATGCATTTCTGGGGGGGAAAAAAAAAACAAAACTGTAGCAATTACAATTTTTGGCAAACAGAGTGACTTCTAAATTGCAGGGATTCAATTTCAGTTTCAGTCTTTTCTCTCCATGAAAGAGACCTCCTACAAAGTAATTTCTGAGATTTATGTTAATTCTAACTTTGCATTAAAATAATGAAGCTGTTTACTCATATGTTATAAGCTATTTTGGGACTGGAAAAGCTATTCCAGACACTGATAAAAACCCTTAGATCCTCTTTTATTGAACAAGTACTAGCTGTACTCATTATAGGGGGCTTGCTAGCAGAATGAAGGGCACCAGCAGTCAAAATTTGTTTCAGCTTCTTACTTGGAGTTTATTTAATTCTTAAGTCTTATTTTATGAAGATGCAAAGCAAAGATTTGAATAAACCACATGGAACAACCTTTACACAAAGAAAGGGGCAATGGAATGCACTACAAATTTTGGCAGAAACAATAGTTACTGGAGCAACATTAAAAATGTATCCTCTGTACCTCTGACAAATGCTTTTTTCAAACTACTTGAAAGGCAGAGATGAAAAAAGAAGAATCAAAATGCTTTTGCAGAGGGTAGATAAGGGAAAGAAAACTTAGCCATTTCCCCTTACTCTTTGGCTCAATCTGATCCAGACAGGAGTTCAGGAATAAATTGCTTTCAGGTGGAAAATATTAATGAAAAATAAACAACATATTGACATCCTGTCTTCTGAATTGATTCTACTGAAGGGATTGTCTTTTATAATTATGATACCATGTGCTTCAAGCTTTTTGGGTCCCAGCTGCTATCTAATAAACAAAGACTTCAGGATTTCACTCAAGTCAATGGACTCAAACTAGGCTTTAGAAATGCATATTTTTCAAATTAGATATGGGTGGGGTTTTTTTGGCAATGACCACAGAAAACCTATTCACCCAAACCAAGTTACATGAGTTTAGAATAAGGCATATTGACACAAGTTAGGCTCCATTCTCTGTGCAAGATATAAAAACTTTATTTATGAAGCAAATCACATCATCCAAGTGATGCCAAGGCTCAGACAGGCTTAGTTTTGAACTTTCTCCTATTTCTCATACCTGTTTTTAGAGTTCTAAAAAAACAACCTTGTAATCCCTGACACTTGTACCATCTGTAGGTTACTACCAGAGATAAAGCAATACAACAGACCGTTGATTTGCTCTATTATAGTATCACCTTTTTTTCTAACAACAAAGTAGCTTCAATATAGTATGTATATATTTCTTTTAACTTGATACCATCTGGTATTGAGGAAGTCCTCTTCAATGGAAATAGGATGTCTACACTTTTATGAGTATATAAAAAAAATTCTTTAAGCAATTTTAAGAGCTGAAATTTGCAAATTTTCCTGTGAATTGTCCAGAATCCCACAGTCTAAAATTTTCCATGATAAGCACAGGAGGGCTAAGACTTATATCCTGGTCCTTTTCAATCCCTTTGGATGACAGAGACTCTCTTTCAGTCTTACATCAACTAGCTGTTTTCCTAAACTAAAAAAAAAACCAAACCAACATACAACTTTGCTGAATAAAAGCCATTAATTAATGCCTGCAGACAGCAAAGACTTCCTCAGCAACATCTCTACATGTATAAAGAAAAAGGAAAACCTAAGCCTGGTGAGCTATAGCTCTTATTTCTCGCATTTTTTCGCACCCTATGGTTTCGCATCATCACATGCTTCTTCAACATCACAAGAAGCAAAATTATGGAGTGTCTTCTTCTTTCACAGGGTGCCCACAATAGCCTGGGAGCATGTGCATTGCTGAGTGCAGGAGCAGAGTCAGCAACTGCTTTGCTCTTGTTCTTCTGGCCACCATTTGATTATATGATGTTAATGTCTGAAGTGATAAATTTTTCCCTTCTGAACTTCTTACAAATATTTGATTTGGAGAAGGGAGATGAGCTATCTCCTTTTCAGCAGTTCAATGACAAGGACAGTCTCCATCCACTGCAGCAATCATTCTTCCAATATTACAACAGCTGTTTTTGTGAGACTTCATTTTTGGCAACTATGATTAAAGGACAACAAAGACCCATGGAGTGAGCTCACACTAGGCCATCTTACTGTGCTGCTTGGTGTACAAGCTTGGAAGTTATCCTTCCCTCACAGGTAGTCCCCTAGAATAATATCCAAGTTATAAAATTGAATACCTTAGAGAAGCAGAAAAACCCAAGACTTCTACTATTACATCTCCAAAGATAGTTATTTTCATAACAGGATCACCACCAGCTGAATACACTGAAACACTTATTCCATAAACTGGAATTACTTCAGTTTCCAAATACTTTGCAGCACCTCTTCCACAGATCTGTATCAGTAGTACCTCCCGTATAAATACCCGTAGAAAAGGACATTGTTTTTTTCCTTAAAGCAAATGTCAAAGTATATCTAGAGTTAGTCAGACACATTAATATAATTTTAAAAGTATTATGAAAAGTAAATTACACAAAATGTAATTTCAAAAAAATCCACCAATCCACAGGTTCTAAAATTCCTTTCTCTAGTTAAGAAAATGCTTGTGAAAATAGCTTATCACAAGGAAAGAGTTAACAGGATTTTTGTAAATACTGAATTATTTTTACAACAGTAAAATGTAGCATATGGAAGAGCTGTTAAGGAGAATGTACAAGAGCACAGCCTCCATGAAGAGGAAGACATGAAACAACTTATACTGGTGGTTCTTACCCATAAGCAAGAAGTCTACAGCTGGTTTTGCAAAATGGCATGAACAGAAAGAAAGGGAGAGCCAACATCAGGAGGCTTACATCCACCAGCACAGTAAACTGTGACACTAATGTTTTTCAATCCATCTGCATTAAAAAAAAAAAAAAAAAAAAAAAGGCAGCAAGAGGGATGACAAAAGCAGAACTGGATTTACTGGATTTAAGCTGAAAACTCTGTCAAGGTAGGACAATTTCAGTTCACTGTCTGGAAGCTTCCAACAATAGGGCACAGCAACCACCAGACATGCCTGATTATTTCTGTACTTACACAGGGTGTTTCCATGGAAAAGCAGCAGCCTTCTAGGTTTGACATTCAGCATATGACAGCAGAGCATGCCAAAGCTCAGACATGCAAGGCCCAAAGAGAGATCACAGACAGCTCTTTGAATGTGGTTCTGAGCTACACAAGAATAAATCCAGCTCTGGGCCAGAGCCTAACCCCAGGGGTTCTGCCTTGTGCTCTTTATTTACTAGTTAAGATCCCAATGAAAGCAGAACAGACATCAGAGTAGCACATGGGTGGGAACCGTGGCCACAGGGCTTTCCTTTCTCTTCAGCCTTTAGTAAAGTTTCTGAGAAGTCTGGATGGGAACTACAGGATTGCTCTTCTACCATGGCCTAGATAACTCCCAACAGAACTTGGAAACAAAAGAGAAATGGTGTCTCTGGAAGTACAATACCCTGTACATTCCCTCCTCTATAAAGTATTTTCAATAAAAACCACAAACAGTAGGAGAGTAAGGAAACATAGAGGAACCATAAAAAAAAATCAAGATGTAATGGGTATTCAGTGTGCTACTCTCCACCATGCGGACATAGGAGGTCCTCATATTGGATCAATTAAACTTGGGAAGAAAAATTTGTTTTAATTCCAAAAATATAATCTGTGCTTTACAGAGGTAATCTGAGGTACACCAGTAGCAATGGTATTTGAGCCTTACTAAATATTTTACCATAATTCTTGTGTTTTAGTCCATTGTGAGTGGTTAACCTATTAGTGGCAAAGAATGCAGAAAAATTCTTAAAATAGATTTAGCAGATCCACTCACATGGTACACATAGATTCAGCTCAAACTCCACTCCAAACTCAGCAGCTACCACTCTGCCATAGATCTCCAAGCTCTAGAAACACCTGTGTCAGATACAACACAAACATTGTCCTGAGAATGTCTGTAAAAGTCTTCTGAACCAGGAACACATTAATTTTACAAAGCAACTTGTTTTTCCCAAGCCTGAAGCTCCTGCATCAGATCAACATATCAGCCAAAATTAAGCCAGCTAAAGAAACCATGCTCTGGTATTTGATCAGGCAACCCTGGAGCACACTCCGTAGCTGACAGCTCCACTGCCAAGTGGGAGGAAAAGCAGGAGTGCACAGTTTGCTGGTAGCTGTCAAGGCCACATCACTAAAAGCTAAAAATTCCACCTACCTCCTGTGCCAGCTCACAAAAATGAGTTAGCTTTTTTTGCAGACCAGATTTACAGTACCACTGAGGCTGACAGTATGTGTTCCACTGGAGTGACCCAAAATATTTCTGCTTTTATTTCATACATATTTCAATGGCTCCAAGTTCTCTTTGCAGTCTGCCTCCTCCCACAGGGATGAGCAACCAGTTTCACAGTAGTAAAAAAATGAAGGTTTTGGCTGAAACCATTTAGAAAACTCTGATGAGTACAGGGGGTCTTGGTCACAAGTGATGCTGGTTCCATGACAGGTATAGAGCATGACAGGCATGCAGCACAAAACCACAAATCCTCTCTTTTTCAGATTATTTCCAATATAACTAATAGGCCCAGTATAGCCTATTACTGCAAAGCATCATGCTTGCAATAAGAAAATAATTGAGGTTTTTATTATTATTAACATACAATAGAACAAACAGGGAGCCATATCTTCCAAAGATTTTATTCTTTTGCTACAAGGGGGTGTGAGGAAGAGTGAGTTTAAAAAAAAAATTATAATGGCGTGTGGGTTATTCCAATACCTTGAAAGACCTAGACTTTTTTGTTTCTTTTTAATGGCAGAAGTACTTGCAACACATAAAGATAAGGAAAAAAAAAATAACAAATAAAACTTCAAGGTAGTCTCTACTCCTCAAACCACCAACACATTGTGAGAAATATGTAATGGCTGGCATATACATGTGCTAAGGGAAACTAATAAACTGATCTTGTAAAAAAAATTTTGGAAACACTTTTTTAGTTTTGACTGTCTTTGCTATAGTGCTGGTGAACTCACTGAGTCAAAAACCATGCAGTACAAAAGAGGGTGAATATTTAACAGCATTTCTATGTCCCTCAGGTAATACAATATAATGCAAATGTGTATATCTACACTGCAGTGAAATATTCTCCATCCAGTCTGCTTGTGCTTCCAGTTTATACAGCTAGAATACAGGCACACGCATTGATAATAAATATTATCTAAGCTTCATTTTCAAAAAAACAGAATATTGAGCGATGCACTGCTAGCTAATGATGTGTGTGGGCTGCAGCAGCACACACCACTTCCCTCCTATCCAGTTTATCATAACTATTCTCAGAGTGCATGTGACAGAAAAGTAGGAAGGAAAGGTTAAGAAAGTGTCATAAAACAAGCTCAAACTTGAATATAAACCCATTGTGTGTGGTGAGGAAGGTCACGAGATTCAACCCTTCACTGAGGGGATGGCTGCCTTGGATCAATGCACTCATGCTCTGCTTCTCCTGCTGCTCACCCAAGCGATAGGAATTCAGCTCAGTGCAACTCCCCTCTTATGCTGACAGATGACTTCCCCCTCAATGACAGCAAGAGATATGCTTTCTTGTTGGTATTAGCAGAAAAAAAAGAGATCTGGACCACAGAATGCATTCCTGCATAGCCAAGTTTGACTACAGGCTACTGGAGAACTAACTTGACTCCTGCTGTCTTCTGATTGTTTAAGAGAGATGTAGAAATATATCAGCTGGAGGACAGGATGATAAAACTATGTATACCTTTGTTTTCAAGTGTTTCTGAGACTCTCCTGTAAGCCATCAATTTACTTCAAAACCAGTACTCTGTTCTTAAAAACAAACAAACAAAAAAAAAGAGGTCTACTTACAGCTACCCATGCTTTATATAGGAATGTCATTACTGTGAGCAGGAATCCGTACATTCCAATTTTTTTGTGTGAGTAAATCTACTCATCTAGGAGGCAATCCTTAAACTGGGTATAGAATGAACATTATCAACTCATTATATTAAAAGGGAACTTCTGAATTTCATAACTTGCTGACATAATTCAGGAAATAAGCAACAAGAAATGTTTCAACACATAATAACAGCAGATTGTGAGAGTAGGCAGTTAAAGAAAAAGTTTCAATAACAACTCTGTATCTGTGTTCTAAATCCACCTTATGTAAGCTATATTCCAACCACCTCTTTCAGACCTTTCGAGAATCCTCACTTCTTAAGGAAAACATGTGCAGCTCTGATGATGCAGAATGGCTGTCACTCAGTGTAGAAGAGTGGTTTGCAAAGAGCTAGAAACATGAGAATAAATTCAGGGAAAGGACTTGTATAAGTTGCTTACACTTGTAATATCACTCTTCTTTTCATATTATTAAACTTTTAAGTAGTGAATTATTGATTATCTTCCAGAACTAGGAAATTCATAAACATGAGGCTTATAGTTTGCACTTGATGTTCTCCCATCTTTGTTCCTCATCTTTCTGGTTTTCATACCTAGTTTCAGCAGAAGGCCTCCAAACCTTCTACTTCTACATGTTTGAGCCATGCAAAATTCATCATGGAAACATGTAAACAGTGATTGCCAAAAAATTCTGAATTTTTTCTGCATTGGCTATTTCACTACTGAAGTGGTGCTAGAGGATTTTCTAACAGAATAAAAGACCTGATGTTTTCCAGCATGCCACAGTAACAAACTCATGACAAAATCCCATGGCATCAGGCAGAGATGATGGCAACAGCTCTCTTTAGAGTTTTCTAGATAGCCAAATACTCACTTGTCACACTACAAACTCTATGCAGCTTCTTTACAAGTCCATTAAATACCCCACAGCTCATTTTAGGTATATTACACTGAGAAAAAAAAAAAAAAAAAAAAAAAAAAAAAAAAAGCCTATTTCAAGTGATTTCTGAAGACATGAAGTGCAAGCTATATCATACAATCCACTGTGTGTAACTAACTGCCTCTTTCAGAGAGCTTTCTTCCTTTGCAGCTGCAATGTGTGAACTCCTATATTAGTATAATTTACAGGCATCAGCTGTAGAAAAGAATTATTTGGAAAAACAGGTAGTATTATCTCTCACTGTATTAGAAGTCCCATCTCCTGGCAACAGAAATAAAATTACAGCAAATCTGAGGTGTCACATGACAGAGTTTTATAGCCCTCATACTGGGAAAAGTTTGAAATCACAAAAAAGTGATAAAACGAAGCTAGTAATAATCAGAAATGTTTTATAGTGGTTTGGGGTTTTGTTGATGCTCTTATTTTGAGGAGTTACTGAAGGCTTTGTTGATTTTCATAACAGATAGACACAATCATAATGCAAAGCAGAAAAACAAATGGATAAATGCTTGAAAAAGCAAGATGAATTGCCCCATAGATGCTAGGGGTGCCTGTGAAACTGTGGTTTACAAACAGCTGTGCTAGAAAGATTCCAGTGAGACCAACTGGAGCTCTTCCTCTTCAAACTGTATTTTTTAAAAACAGAAAGTGGAGCATGTGTCAACTAAAATATTGATTCACGAAGTGAGAAAATTTAAATTTCAGAAAATTGTCATGTAATGATCAGTAAGACAACTCTAGAAATTAATGAATGAACAAATAGTAGGAGATTACACAGTACGATGTTCATCTGGGAAGCATAATTGATATTCTGAGTCCATCCTGGGAAGAGGGCTCTGAGAAGACTACATCATCAAATACACACACTATACCTACCTCCACTTAATAGAAGAGAAAGAAAAATACAGTGCAGCCACAGAGTTCAGCTACTTGATTTACATATTGTTTTTTAATGAGTCTTTAATAGAAAGCTTTCTACTGCTACTAGCATAAGTCTCTCACTTTCTCCTAGCTGCTAGCTGGGCTAGCATATCCACATCCTCAGCACACCCAGAGAAAACTGAGTTTAAACATAATCATCTCTAAGGATGTCCACCATCTCATTCAGAAACCCTTCTCACCCTTTCCTTCAAGCCCTGAAGCTAGAATTTGAAAGCCCAGTATGAATTATAACAATCTTCCTGCAATTTCATATTATTGCAGGAAGTGACAGCTGAACAGAAGTGAACAAGACAAAACTCCTGCTTTTCATTTTGCAGTTACATTTTATTTCAGTGCTATAACCATTAGGACTGATTGTTGTCATCAACAGGAAGACACCTGCATCCAGCACTCTACAAAGAGAATTTACTCATCCAGACCACAATACCTAGAATACAGTAGCACTTTATCATATGTTACACTGCCATTTTTTTAAACTACTATTACTTTATTTAAAGTTATATTAAGCTTTCTATGAGAAATGATAAAGGCAGCACTGTAAGTGATTTTTTTGATCTCTACATAGTCTATTTCCATTGCTTCAGTAATTTCTTATCTGAAAGGCAATCCCTTATTTTAAAATAAGGCAACTGCCTTATTTTAAGTCAATCCCATACTATCATGGGACACAATATAGCAAAATCTGTAGTTTAATGGGTTTCAGATTCAGTGATTAATCAGTCACTATATTCCATTACAAGTAGAGACTTTAATAAGTTGTGACTTTCATACCTGGAAGCCATGAAATGGAGACACAGAGCCTTAGAATAGATTTTCAACTCCGTCCTGCATGATGAAAAACAATTTCCAAAAATGCATCTGGTCCTTAACTCAGATATTTAGCACACCCAAATTCAAGACATTCAGTTCTCACACCAAAGGCACCTACATTTTTGATTTATCAAAAGTGATGCTAAAAGTGGATATTAATACTGCCTCAACACAACACAACACAGCAGCAGTAAAAGACAGCCAAACTATCCACAAGTGTGTTCCTCTGAATACAGTATACATCCTCTACATCTACCATCTCCTTCTAAAACAGCAGCTGGCAGCTAGAAATTCCTGTGTTGCTTATTAAATAGAGGGATAGACAGCTCAATCTTACATTTTGAAAAGGAAAATTCAACCTTTTTTTTTTTCACCAAGACCTAAAAAAGCACTAAAGAAATAGCTGAAGAAGACTCTAGTCATGGTTATTTAGACTACAAGGATGCTAAACCACAGGAAGTCTTACTGTCTTCCTCATCAATCTCTCTGGAGATTTGAGGGATTATGTTGTTTAGATCTGGGAGCAGAATGATCTCTGAAGTTCTCTCAGGATACGTAGGAAGTTACATACATGATGACAAACACTCTTAGTATTTACCCCTCCTCCTTAGACAGCACATATCTTTGTACGATATGGAAACTAAAGTCTACTGAGGGTCTCTATTCTAGAAGACTACCAACATCTAATCCAAATTCAGCAAAAATGTTATGTGTGTTCAAAGGAATTTTTCCGTGGTCACACCATGGTCTCTCCCACTTCCATGGGAATAACAAAAAAATAGCTCTGCTTTATTATAGTCAATAAAATTTATTTTTTTTTAAATAAACAACCAAGATGAATCAGTATTGCCTTTTTACATTTTGTTGCTCATACACTACATCCTAGCTAAGGGACACGGGTCCCTGTATACATGTATACTGGAAACAGTGGCTTTGTAGAATTTTACATTTTCTACTCAACATCCAAATTCAGTAGAATAGTCAATAAGAAAAAAGAAAGCAGCTAACTCCTTGAAACAAAAATTTTCTAACAAAAATGGAAGTTCATGCAACCCATCATGTGGCTCACAGGTGTGCAAGCAAGAAAGATAAGGTAAAGAGGAGTTGATAGAGAACACTGACATGCACATAAGCACAAAAGTTTGTTTTAATTTCAGAGGAGGTGAAAGTTTGGGGGACTGAGGTGGGAGGTTGTTTGTTTGGTTTTAAGTCTATAATCAAGCTAGCCCCTGCAGTTATTACTAATCATGTTCAAATCACACCAGGTTGCCAGCATCTGATTGTCTTTACACTTGTACATTCTGCATGTGTCCCTCTGAATTAAAATGAGAAATTACATTAATCAGCAGTGGCAGCACACAAGACTTTTTCATGCAGCAAGATCCAAGTAAACTGGATTACTGCTTAGCTCACAAAGCTAAGCAAGAATAAAAGCTTTTTACTCTAAGTTTACTTCATGCCAAAACCTTTGTGCTATCTGTACTGTTATTCAGTAAATACATATATTTTTAAATGTTTTAATACAGAGCATGACCAATGTCATAAAGCCAAAAATATTTAAAAAGATACCCACTGTCTTTTGGATCTCTCTCCCTTTACTGCAGATTCTGAACAGCTGCCCTGCATTTTGCCAAGGTCACATACACCCATGACTCTTACTCACCATTGTAGAGTGCAAATATTTCTACTTATCCTTCAGCTGCTTCCTAACATTTTTATGGTTTAGGGCATCCTCACCATGGCTATGAAATCAGTTGCACAAGCAAAGACACAATGCATCCAAAAGAGCTCTGAGGTAAATGCACAAACCTTTAAAGAATAAAAAAAAAAAAAAGGCCTTTACAAACCACAAAACAAAACAGGTCAGTTTTGGCTATCTCAAAATCTCTTCAATCTTTTCTGTACAGTACTCAACCATATTTATGGTATTGCAATATGTTCTTGACACCTCTCAGAATAGTGTTGCATCTTTCTATCAACTGCCATGACTGACTGGAGATGGGCGGGAAAGATCTCCCAGAACTGAAACTATTTGTCTGTTTGATGGTAGCCTCATAAGAGATTTTCAAAGCAGGTGCCTAAAGCTGGGCAGTCAATTAAAAAAATCAAGCCACTAAATACCAAGCTATAACAGGCTTGTATTTGCTGTTCCCTGATGATCTTGGTAAAAAGGACTTGCTGCACTTTGTCAAAACAGAACTGGACACAGCACTCCAGATCTGGCTTGACAGGTGCAGAACTGGCCTTGAAATATTCACATCCCTTGACCTGCTGCAATTTATCCTGTTTCATCACAAAGGCACACTGCCTCTTCTTCATCAGCTCCCCATTTCTGCAGCACTGCACTCCCAACCACCAGTGTGTACCACTGCACAGATTTACCAACTCAGATACCAAAATTTTCATTTGCCCATGATGAATTGCTTGAGGTTTCCCTAAATCTATTTTTCCAGCCTGACAAAGCCCTTCTGAAAAGCATCCATACACTACCCACATCAGCTGTTCCCACTCCATTCAGTATCATCCACAAACATGCCAAAGATGAACCCTTCTTTCTATTGTCAAGGTAGTTAACAATATGGAATAATATCAACCTCAATATTAACCCTGGGGAAAGGAAATACTACTCCTTTCCCTGGCTTATAGGCAATAACTCATTTGGCTGGCCAATCAATTTACCAGTGTCCTCCAGAGGAATATTAAAATTGCTTTGGCTGCCAGAGCCATAGCCAGAATCACTGCCTGACCATCTTGTCCCCACCCAAAGGGCAACAATCCAAAAATGTGAGGACAGCAGAATAAGGTGGCTTTTCCTCCAAGCTCAAATACCACAGTTTAACACTGTAAATTGCTTTACTCTGAGTGTAATTTCAAATACCACAAGAACATAATCAGTAACTATTAGTCATTATCTTTTTTCATCTGCTAAGTTTCAATTTTTTAAGGTTCTTCCCTGCCCTGAACAGTTTGTATACTGCAGAAATAAAACTCAAACAAGAAAGAGCCAAGAACTTTGCTAAACTGCATTGGTGGGTTTCTTTCCCAAAAGGTCTGATGAAGAGTTTTAGATTCCAGTAACTTCATAGTAGGAAAAGAATTTTTCATTTTTGGTGTATGAAGGCATGGCATAACTATTTGTATAAAAATAAAGGGACACTCTAAATGGCAGATTAACATGGTAGGTTTGGGTTCTTTGGCTTTTATTTGGCAGGGTTGGGATTAGCAAGAAAAGCACACAGGAAAACACAAATAATAGCAGTTTCAATTTATCATTATTGACAAAAAAATAAATCTGCATAGAATTTCCACAGATTAAGAGCATGATCACCCTGAAGCTTAGCTAAGGCCATAAGCAAACTCCCTAGAACACCATGGGTAAGAAATCTGGAAATTAACAACACTCACTGATGCTAAACTATCCCACAAAACAATGGAGTTCATACTCCAGAAAAAACTAATTTGGAGACATTTTCACTCATCCAGAATTTTTTACTAATGTCTCTTTATTATAGGTTGTTTATAATAGGTTATTTAGTGTAAAGAGAAATAACTTACAGGAATACTCGGAGGCAAGAGAGAGAGATTAATTTTAGGCAGAAGATCATAGATTATCAAGACCACACCACAGGAAACACATCGAAGTTAGTTTAACAGACCTTTTGATTCAAAGATGGCTTCACCTTCTATGAGATAAATAAGCTCCACTAAAAACTGGAATGGAACACAGGACATATTAATCCTTTGCAAAGAAGACAGCTGACAACCCTCTCAGTGACAAAATATTTCCTAACATCCAGCCTAAGCCTCCCCTGGCGCAGCTTCCATCCATTCCCTCTGGTCCTCTCACAGTTTACTAAGGAGAAGAGGCTGTTTCTCCCATTGCTCCAACCTCCCTTGAGGCAGCTGAAGAGAGTGATAAGGTCTCCTTACATATATAAGGAAGACCCTCCTGTATAAGATATATAGATACATATATATATATATATATATATGTTTCTTATATATAAGGTCTTCCTTAGACAGGAACCAATGGAGGAATTACTATATTATATCCTAGATGGAGAATTGAAAACATCAAAAATTCCATGAAAAAAGAGAACAAGGCTGATGGCAAGCTACTGAAGTACTTAAAAAAATTCAAACGCTCTGGCTCTACAGTTAAATTTTTTGTCCTCAACATATCCCTTAGTGCTGCATTGAGAGTTCTATGTGGGTAACCATAGCATTAATAATCCCACTGAGTATGACTGTACGAGGAGGAAACAATCATTAATTACTTGAGGCTGCATAGATATTTACAAAGCAAGAAAAGTGAACATGCACTTCTGGATGGCACCCATGGTGCTTTTAAGCAGATAGATAGAAGGAGGGGGAAATGAACCAGGAGTCAAAATAAAAATGAGACTTTGTTCTATCACGGGGTGGAGGAAATCACTTCCCCATTTCAAAACAAACAAATATCATCAATTACCTGACACAAAAGGGAAGAGGAAAATAACAGGAACACTTGCCAGCTGGGGAAAGCAGTAGTCAAATGCCAAGGATCATTTTAGGGCTGCAGCTGCTTGTCTCTGCCAAGTTTAAAGAGTTAGCTGTTCTAAAAGTATACTCAAAATATGCCACTAGGGAGTTTAAGTACTGACCTTGTAAGGAAGACAGCAAATTTCCAGGATACCAGGGATTTCATTAAAAGTAGTCCTGTGATTTCCCAGGTTCAGCATCAAAAAAAGCTATTCCAAAAACGTAACTAATGTTGCTTTTTTCCTGCTGATACTCCTACCCACAAAGCCGCCAGTCTCCCATGTGCCCATCTGAATTCAATTTCGCACATCCCACTCCAAAGGGAGCAACTTCTAGACTGAGAATGTTGCTACTACTATAACATAACAAATCTATTTTTACTGGGTGATGCATGGTGCTTGTGGGAACAAACCCAGATCTCTCAGTATTTTAAGATTTTTCATGCACAGTTCTCTCAGAAATGCAATCTCTCACGATTTTAGAGAAGCATTGGTGATAAGCATTCTTCCAACCTGGCCTTAAACACCTCCACGGAGGTGTCACCAGCAAAGTCCCTAAGCAATCTATTTCAGTATCTCACTACCCTCATGGTGAAGAATGTTTAAAACCATTATTCCTTGTTCTATCACTACTGTCTGGTGAAACACCCCACTCACTTTTCCTGTAAGCCCCCATCAAGTACTGGGAGGCCACTGTAAAGGTCTCCCTGGAGCCTTCTCTTCTCCAGGCTGAATATGTGAAAGTCCTAAAACTAGTGAAAAACAACCCAAGGAAAAGTATCAAGTTTTTCCCCACTTACCAGTGTCCTTGCAAATAAACTTTGAAGGGTTTTTTTCTGATTTTTTTTTTTTTTTTTAACCAGAAAAATCTGTCTTCATGGCACAGCATTGATATCAAAAGCAACATGAAGGGTGAACAAACCACCTGGGATAACTCTCAGAATTTACCAGGAACCCCTTCAAACAGATGATGAAGGAGGAGGTGATGTAAAGGTACCCAAGCCAAGGAAAAAGAAAAAAAGTGATTTATTATATAACACCTAAACTTCAGTTTCAAATGTACCACATACAACATGAGCTGGAAAAAGCACAGTAAAGACAGGTGCAGGAAGAAACCCAGACCCATAAGCACTGTGTCATGTCCTTTAACACCCCCAGAACCAGCTGATCCTTGTTTTCTGACAACCAGGAAACATACATTTCAGCCTATAAATTTTTAGCCAGAAGTTCTGCTACTCACTTAGTTGGTTCAGAAGCAACTGAATGATGTAATATTTACCAGTTTTGAGAGTACAGACAAATACAATTTTGTTCTTCAGTAGTTACAAAAGTGACCAATACCCAATGTGTGTGGGAAGTTACTCCACACTAAAGGTGATTATTTGCTAGAAGAGTAGATGACTGTCATCAGGTATTGTTACAAAAGCATAAATATCTATATAGCAGGCATGACAAGAAGTAGAAGCCACTGGAAACCACAAACTATTATACTTTAAAAGGGGCAGAATTCTATTGCCACCTGACAGTGCATAATTTTACAGCTTTCACCTCCATCATTATCACAACAGAAGCAATTTAGTCATGGTTATTGTATTTCACTGCTGTTTCACAGCCATCAGCAAGGCTATTACTTTCAGTGACGGCCAGACAACTCTCTAAGGCAGTATACACTTCCTGTTGAAAAAGCAGACAGCCAGTCATTTACTTTTCTATTTGCAGAACAAACTGGCCCATGAAACAGGAACTTCAAAAAAAACCCCCAAACAACTTCAGCCTTAAGAATCATATCTAGGGGCACAGAAGAAGAGAGAAAAACTAAAGACAGAACAGGACACCAAAAAGGTTAGTCATAAGAATAGTCTCCTGACTACATTGAAGAGCAATTAAACCCAATAATAATAATTAAAAAATAATATCCACACTGTAAAAGTAATTTTTAAAATGCATTATTAATAAAAGATGTGTTTCTTAGCCAGCTGCTTCCTCTGGTACAGATACGTATACAAAAATGACATGTAAAAGTTCAAGTGTTAAGATGACTTAAAGTTCAGAGGAAGTTTAACAAGTTTAGAGTTATCTATCAAACACTCGCTATATCTTCTGGAGAAGTGAAGATAAGAATGTGTCTGGAATACAGTCAAGACAAAGAAGGAAGTTTTAAAAATAAATCTAATTGTACACACTGACACCAGTTTCATTTTAACTATTACAGAGAGAGTATTACCAAAGAACACTTTCATTTTTAGTATTTTTTTTTTAAATGGACACAAGTCAAGTTTGACAAAGAAGCACACTGTTCTCTGGTACCTCGGTGATCACTAGGAACCTCCACTACATTCAGACTGCATTTCATCAGAACTGATTTGCATTGCAGTTGCAGTACTGTGTACCACAGTCTTTATGCTCCACAAAATTCATGGCTATAGTGCAGTCTGATAAAAAAAAAAATAAATAAAATTGACAATGAGCTATTTCTAGGCAATGTCAAGATACTAAAAGCAAGGCCAAACATTCACAGAAAGATCACATAACATGGCAGTAGGCAAAAGAGTAACAGGACTAGTACATCATGACCTACAGAAGGCTGAAGCAAGGACAGACATCCTGGGAAGAATATGGAGAAATTGTCTGAGCAGCCAGAGATCAGGTTAGCAAAATAAAGCCCAGAAAGAATTACATGTGGCCAGAGATATCAAGGGTAGCACAAAAAGCTTCTATAGGTATGTTGATGATAAAAGGAAGACTAAGTAAATTGTGGGCCCACTCCAGAAGGAAACCAGAGACATGATTACCCAGGATTTGGAGAAGGCTGAGGTACTCAATGACTTTTTTGTCTCATTCTTCACTGAGTGTGAAGCCATACCACCAAATCACAGAGGTAAAGGCAGCATCTGGGAGAAGGAAAGAACACCCACTGAAGGAGAAGAGCAGACTGAAGACCATCTAAGGAACCTGAGGGTGCTTCTCATTTAAGTCAATCGGACCTGATAAGATGCATCCATAGGTCCTGAAGGAACTGTCAGGTCACCATCTATCATAATTAAGAAACTGTGGCAATTCAGTGACTGGAAAAGGGGAAACATAATCCCCATTTTCAAAAAGGGAAAAACAGAAGACCCAGGGAGCTAGAGGACACAGTCACACCTCTGTTCCTGGCAAGATCAAAGATCACATCCTCCTGAAGGCTCTGCTAAGGCACATAGATAATAAGGAGGTAAGTGGTGACAGCCAATATGGCTTGACCAGGGGAAACTCCTGCCTGACAAATTAAGCAGCCTTCTTCAGCAGGATTACAGCATCAGTGGATAAGGGGAGACCAATTAATGTCATCTATCTGGACTTCTGCAAAGCATTTGACACTGTCTCACACAGCATCCTGGTCTCTAAGTTGGAAATGTTTATTCAGACATCTTGGTAACACCACAGCAAAGAAGTTTTATATGTCTATCAAATTAGGCTGGCAAACTAAAGCCCATCAGCAGTGCCCACAGTCAGTCACTGCACCATCTTGCAACTTCTAAGTTTGAGCAGATCTGACAGAAAACACTTTCAAAAAGTCTATTCCACTAAAACACTAATAAGGTTTTAAGTGGTCACTGTTCTAACTGTTAATTGAGAAATAAAAATTCAATATCTGGAGCTTTTTTAAAGAAGTGAATCCATACATATCAGCATAAGCTTGCAAATGATAAATTCAGGAATCAAGAACACCGCAAGCCCATGAGTCAGAAGAAGGCATGGACATTTTTTTCTGAAAGTACTGTGCTACAGCATGACCTTACCCAAACTGTTTATAGGGGACTGTAAATATTTCTGTGAACAGCCTTAATCACTACCAAATCAGGCTAAACAGCGTAACAAGCATGACAGATTGAAGAAGCAGATTTGGGGTTTTGTACTAGATGTCTTGCTTATGGCATCACCCCTACCTTGAATAATTAAAACTATTTACTAATGTTTCATGGAGGAATTTCCAAAAGGTCTGTCTTTCATTTATGTTGCTCCAAAATAAATAGTAAGTAGAAATAAATAGTAGTTTTCCTCATTCATGGGAAAATGAGCAGCTCTTCTTCAGTACTTTCCTCTGTAATTGTGGAACTAAACAGCATGACAGAGACCTCAGTGATATTTTCTTCATCTAAAGCTAGATTTAGAATAGCCTTAGAAGAAATACCACGCAAAGACTCATTTTCTACTAGAAAACCCATCTCCATCTTCGATCCTGGAAAACTCACTCTGACAGCTACAATAAAGAGGTTATGGCCACAAGCCAACTATTCAGATCACCTCTTAGAAGTTGGCATCCCAGGAAAAAAGTGGAAAAAGACCTTATGGGAACAGCACAAATAGAGGAGTAGACAAAATGGAAATCATGCAAAGCATCTGACACTGTCCTGCCCAATATTCTCATCTTTCAGTTGGAAAGACACGGACCTAATGGATGGATCACTCATTGGATAAAGAACTGGTTGGAAAGTCACACTGAAAGAGTTGCAGTCAACAGCTCAATGTCCAAGTGGAGACCAGATACAAGTGCTGTTCCTCAGGGGTCAGTCCTGGGACCAGCACTGTTTAACATCTTTTTTGGTGGCATGGAGAGTGGGATTGAACGGACTCTCAGCAAGTTTGTTGACAGCACTGATCTGTGAGGAGTGGTTGACACAGTGGAGGAAAATAAGGGCATCCAGAGGAGCCACAACAGGCTTGAAAGTTAAGTCCATGCCAACTGCACGAAGTTCAACAAGGCCAAGTGCAAGGTCCTGTGCATGGGTTGGGGCAATCCCAAGCACAATCACAAGTTGGGCAAAGAATGGACTGAGACCAGCTCTTAGGAGAAAGATGTGGGGGGTTGGTTGATAATAAGCTCAGTATGAGCCTGAAATGTGTGATTGCATCCCAGAAAGTCAACCATCTGTATCAAAAAGAATTGTGGCAAGCAGGTCAAGAGCTGTGATTCTCCCTTGGTACTCCTCTCTCATGACACCCCACCTGGAGCAAAGTGTTCAGTTCTGGAGGTCTTCAAAAGAGGCAAGACATGGAGATGCTGGTGCTAGTCCTGAGGAGGGTCACAAATATAATCAGAGGACTAGAGCACCTCTCCTATAAAAACAGGCTGAGAGCACTGAGCATGTTCAGCCTGGAGAAGAAAAGACTCTGGGGACACCTTCTAGCAGCCTCCTGTATCTGAAGGAAGCCTACAAGAAATCTGGGGAAGGACTTTTTATAAGGCCAGGTAGTGATAGGAAGAGGAGTTATGGCTTTAAACTGGAAGAGGGTAGATTTAGGTTAGACATTAGAAAGAAATTCTTCACTATGATGGTGATGAGATTCTGAAATAGGTTGCCCAGGAAAGTTGTGAAAGTCCCCTGCCTGGAAGTGTTCAAGGCCAGGCTGGATGGGGTTTTGAGCAACCTGATCTAGTGGAAGGTGTTCCTGGGGCTGGAACTGGGTGATATTTAAGGTCCTTTCCAAGCCAAACCAGTCTATGGTTCTGTGGAATTTAAGGGCAGCAGCATGCCTGGCTGCTGAATAGGCAGCCCATACAGTTAATGGAATGTTGCAGCAGTCTTTCTCAGAAAGGTTTTTAAATCACTCAAAGAAGAATTTCTAAACTTGTCTGCCAAACACTTCATATTTCATTTATCCTTCTGAAGCAAAAAGCAGCTCACAGACTAAATACCTCTCCTTCACATTTTGAGGAATAAAGCCCTGTCAGACTGATCTTTTAACAAAAATCAAAGTTGCATGAAAACTATGTGTAAACCATTCTTAAGAGTAAGCTAATGGAGTTTGTAAATCCCACCCAAAACCTCTGTAATTACACAAATAATGTACCCAGACATGCCCTTTGCAGTCCTAAATGTCTTGCATTTTTCCTGAACTATTTACAGAACTTTTGAAAAAGATGTTCTTTCTTATTTATTCTTTTTATCTATTTTTAAAGAAAGCATGCCAATTATCCCAGGGATGAGCTATGCAAGCATAGAAGGGCTGCTGAAGCGGGTCAATAAGGCACAGCCAGAAGGGCAGCCTTGCTTTGTTCCCCCTTCAAAGACAGATCCCAAGCACTGCCTTTGTTAACAAGTATTGACTACTCTCTCTAATTACTGCAATCTGCATCTCAGATATTCACTGCAGCACAAACCTCAGCTGTCTGCAAATGCCATTTGCCCAGGCTAGATTTTGCTCTTACTGACAAGTTAGCACTTTGAAAAGGGACATGCAGGCTTTTTTTTTTTTTTTTTAATAGACAATATATTCTATTGTTGGGTTCCAAAAACAGCCACAATAATTAGAAATGTACTTACTGATACTAATCTACCAAATTATGTACTGGAGTCCATTGGTTTGGTTTGCATGTCTCAAGGTAGAAATACAAATCCAGTATTTAGACTCATAAATTAGTGAACTAGTCTTCAGTATCTCAGATGAACAGGCTTGTTAAATGTAACGTTTGTACAGAAAACCCTAGCTGTAGAATGGAATATTTTCAACCTTACTAGCTAGAATCTGTTTGCCCTATGCATGATTTAGAAGCAAACCATGAATTCTAATTAACTACAGGTGGGAATTCAAAAGGCTATTTTAAATCTGACTAATATTGTCAGAAGACTTGAATACAGTTTAAATCATTTATTAATTTGTCTTCTTTTTGACCTTTAATGTTTCTAGGTAGAATGCTAACTACTTTTTTTGCTTAAATATCCATTACATTAAATATTTGCTATAAGAAAATAAGTTCTGTGGAAAATTATGATACTCATACCACAACCTTATCATTCTGAAGGACTTTTGTCCACCCACTCTAATTTATTTACTTACTTGTAAAGACATCAGAGAGCACTTGTTAAGAAATGATAGATTAATTTCTTCTCCTTAAATCAAAAGATATTTCTACATCATGCTGACTTCCTGTTCACACCCTCAAGACCAACATCCCCAAGGCAGCGTAACAGTCTGAAGGGCTCCCTGCCTTTCAGTTCCCTTTGTGATTTTCAAGGCCAAAGTGGGAGAGACCTTTTGTTCTCCAGAATATTGCACTCTTTCAGTTATCTTACAAATATGATGGTTTTTCAAAGCTAAGTTAAGGTAAGTTAAATTAAGTTACTCCTACCTTTTGATGTATCTGCTCATATTAATTTGCTCCTGTCAAGGCTCAGAACATTCCCCCTTCATTATTCATGTTACACTCTGCACGCAGAACACATACTCCAGAAAGCAGATACTTAAGTGAACTTCAAAAGTCCATCTGGATGAATGGAAAGCACTGTAGCCACTAAGGTAATATATTGTTAGACTGCATTTCACCATTCCTTGCAGAGTACTTTTATTGCCTGCTGAGTATTTCCCATTATTTCTACAGGAAAGCATGAGTTGGCATCAATAACAAGTTAGATTTTTGTTACCCATACCTGAGGGACATGTGTTTTTAAGTTATACTTCATCCTTGCCAGCTTATCTTTAAAACAGGACATCCACACTTAAGGCATCATCATAAATATGCTTCATCTAACTCCAGTTATTTGGATGAAGTAAGAAGTCATTTTCATAGGAGATCTAGGACACAAAAGAGATCACAGCTTCCAGTAATTTCTTCTCAGTTTCACAGGTATTATAATAATGAGATCATATTAAACAATTTTGGAATAACCCTGCAGCTAAAACACCTTGTATTCATTGTATACTAGCTCAGTGCTTTCAAGAAACATTTCACCATTTAATTCATTTCACCACGATGCCTTCAAAGCAGTTCAAAAGCAATAACAAGCTAAGTAGTTCTGGTTTCACTAACTTATTAGTGAAAACACCCTAAAAATATATAGAGAAACATCACATTCAGTCTTGTGGACTGTACTCTTTCCAAGTGGTTTATAAAGCAACATGAAGCATTAATACTTAAATGTCCAACAAGACAGAGATATAAGTTGAATAAAACACTTAGAAAATACATTACATTTCTCACTTAAAATCCCAGAAATCTAACAACAGCCAGCCAGCATCTAGCTGCAGACAAATAGAAGATTTCAGCCTGGTGAACCAGTAACTCAGTAAAACCAGAACTGACTTTCTCAGTCAGGTCAATGATTTCAAGTAGGCAATGAGCTATACTTGGGAGAGATCAATTACAATTTTTAAACAGCTTTAGAATAGCAGTACACCTAATTTAGAATCATGGGCCAGGGGTCTTTACTAATTTTGGACACAATATAGTACAGGATCCACTGTTTTGGCCTACAATTTGACAAAACAGTCCATGGGATCATTTGTTCTTATTTAGATAAAGCATAACTGACAAGTATATCTGCTTCTTATGTCCAAAAAAAATACAATTATTAACTCGCATGTCATTCTTTGTTATGCTGCTCAGTTGCAAGAAGGAGGGACGAGAGAAAGTTGCTGAGACAAATCTATTTTGCCAACTGTCAGCAGATTCACTGGTGGATTCATATCCAGAGCAGCAGTCACAAGCTTTCAGAGCAGTCTCTGAAGGAAACTATGAAGTGCTAAGTTACTCAGAGCCCAGGAAAATGAGAAGGCTGCATTTGCCTTTTTTTTAAAGGGCATCTGTTGCCATGGAAACAGAAAGCAAAACTGAGTTTTAGAAAATTTTCCCTATTCAACATAAGTAATTGCACTCCAGATATGAAAAGGGTAGTGCTGGAATTATAGCAAAAGGAATTCTGATCGCTAGAGGGATAAGCATCTTTTCCCAGCAATCATCTTTATCCATTTTCATTGGCATTTTATCCTCAGTTCCAAATTTTTAATCTGCAGCTCCAAGTTAGCTGCCCACAAAGAAAGAAATATGAAGGTAAATAATTTCTTTCATTCTAGACTTTGAATTAAAAATAGAAAACTAACATGCTAAAGCTACTTCTAAATGTAACCATTTTTTAATTAATCATAGATTAACCTGTGAAAGAGAGATCTTTTTAATTAAGCCTGTGGAGGAAAACAACCTTCTGTTCTACTTGGTCATATTTCACCTTGAACATAAAAAAGACCAGGTCTGATTAGATATAAATATACAGCTGATAGGGTAGAAATCTTACCTTTCATACCACATGACCAACTTACACAGCACAACCATTTCTATCGAATCATAGCATTGCCAGGCACAGAATATTTGCCAGTGATTCAGAGTTAAATTAAACCTTAGAGAAACTAAACCTGGTTTCCTGGTTGTAGGTCAGTACAAGAGTTTCAAAGAGTTAAAAAAAGTTTATTGTATAAACAGTACCCTTGAATGTAGTACTTTTCCACATTAGCCAGCTTTCTGTTTTGTTAAAAATTCTGCCAAGCAAGAAGCTTTGTCTGAGCATATATATAAAAGATACAGGGAAGTATGCAGAAGAGTTTGATAATAGATGGGATGATAACAGCACTCGGAAACATAGGGATGTGTTGTAATTCAGAAGAGAATATGTTCCTCCATACAGTCACTAGCACCCCATATATGATCAATAGTGTTACCAATTCACCTTTTTCACTGGGTATGAATAATTCAGAAGCTCTAAGGAGCTTCCCCAGTTTTAAAATCATGCTCCTAGCAACTGCTGAATCAAAATGCTGCAATCTGTAGGCCAGGGCCATAATCATTAGAGTAAGAAGGAAAAACCAGACCAATGTTGCTGAATCAGAGCCAGTGGAAATACAGGAGTAGCCCCTGCTGTCAGAGCATGGCACTACCACCCTGATCAGGGTCACCCCACCAGCTCCAGCCCAAAGGATGCCAGCAAAAAAAGCGGGAAAAGCGTGACAGTCTAGCATCCAAAACTCACCTTTTCCACTGTTTTTTTGCTGCTTCCAGCAAGCAAGCAATTTTTTTTATTTTTTTTTTTTTAATAGAGAATTCAGCGAACTGTGGTAAGGGAAATAAGGCTGTTTTACACTCAAATATGAAGTCAGAGAAATTACTGCATTGACTTTGCCTGCCCATTTTGAGCCTAGGAAGTGCCTAGCTAAGCTTTGTGTACTGACACAGAGTTAAATATTTATCTGACAAGACTTGCTGACATATTGTTGGATGTCATACAGTGTTTTATTGATATTTATTTACAATAAAATACAATAGGCAGCTGCTTGTATTTTAAGTTTACGTAGGTACTATATACTAATACTGAATTTTCACATTTTCAATGTAGCAAGGCACAGTTCTGTCTGAAAACTAAAAACAGTGGAAGTTTTGAAAAATACGTGAATTGAATAAAATTGTTTAACTATAAGTTGCCTTATTAAATTTACTGTATTTAAAATTAGCTTAACTGAATTTAAATAAAATACAGCTTTAGGTTTCAAAAAGCAGATTTTTGTCATATATGTAGGGTTAGAATATGAAGTTACCTTCCTTTTAGCCTCTGAGAAGTAGCAAAACACAGGCATGTTTTTATTTTCTTTTTTTAAGCTAAACACCTGAATTAGAATTAACAGAACAAGCATACACCTGCCTCCTAGTTAATATCAGATGAACTAGAGAGGACATGCAGACATTCTCCACAATCAGGAAACAAACATGCATTATTCCAGAAAGTCATGTTCACTGTATATTCCTAAAGGTCTCAGCAAAGTCCAAATTAAGGAGCAGGGTAATATTAAAAAAAAGAAATCTTGCAATATCAGACATTCTTTAACTATTATCCAAAAATTCAGTTCTATCTGTAGAGGAAAAACTAGCTTTGCCAGCAGCAGAAAATATTCCAAAGACAAAACTAAAAAACTGATAGCTTGATTGTGTCAGCCTACTGCCTTTTGCCTTATATTTTCAGTAGCCACTGTGCTAAGGGAGGTGGGCAGGCAGCATCACTTGAACACAGATGAGGGCACACAATCCTGAAGAACTCCCTCCATTTGTGTATCCCTTTTCCCTTTTACTCCATAGTTGTATGGAAGACATGGTTATTTCCAAAACAAGACAAAAAACATTAACTGGAGACTCTGAACAAACCAGAGTTTAAAAAATGTGAGTTAGATGTGGCTAAGAATCATTGCTTCTGACCTTTCCTTGTGAAGATGAAGAACGGTAAGTCAGGCTTAGTGTCAGAAAAAGATAATCACACTTTACAATTGAAGGTTTAATACTTGAAGGTATTAACCATACCCGAACAAATGATGTGTCCAAACCATGTCCATATTCAACCAGATCCTAATACTTAGGTCCAATACAGTCTATCAAGATCCAATACAGATTAGATCAGTTGCCTGCTCTTTTATACACAGGGAATATTTTTGGATTACCAAGAAAAGCTCCATGGAACAACTGTGTATATTGCAATGTCTGTGATGAAGCCAACATATTGAGAAATCAGTCCCTTTGCTGCAGCAATGCAGAACTGCAGCTGGCTGAAGTAGCCTGTGCCGTAAAAGCACCATGGCAAACATATTGTCCTCAGAGAATTTTTCTCCTTTTCTTTATATTTTCTAGATCACAGTCCTTTATTTTCTACTGTATCTCTTGAAGGCATTCCTTATTTTACAGAAAAGTTTAGCTAATATTACTGTAGATTGCTATTATGTCCCAAATAGTTAAACACTGACCCAATGTAAAATAATAATAATTTTTTAAAAGTTTTTTTTTTTTCTACATTAGTTTCCTGTCTGTAGCAAGCCAACCATAAAACAAGGTTATCAGACTTGTTTATTTTACATAACACTGAAGATCCTTAATTGACCTGCAAGGTCAGAGTAACAGTCAAATTGACCTCCAATTTGCTACAAGATATCAACTCATTAAAAAAAAAAAATGCTCTCCACAAAAGGATTAAAAAACACCAACAAAAGCTACAATAAAACAAACAAACAAAAAAACACCAGAAGAGAAAAAACTCCCTACCAACCCAAACTAACAAGAACCGTTGTACAATTAAGGACCCCAATCCCAAATGATTAATGATACAATCAGCATTTAAACAGCAGCTCATTCAATAGTATAACATCCACATAGGGGAAGAAGACAGTACACATTCCACACAGAAACACAGATTATTTTCTTGTCCAAGTATTTGAACATGTCACTAAAGATCTTACAGTAAAAAAAGAAGATTCACCTTCAGTAACACAGGATCACCTAGATTACTCTATGTGGCTTGTTAGCAGCTGCTGTAAAGCAGTTTAGAAGATTTCATCTAAAATTTGACACCCTTACCAGCTATCAGTTCTCCTGCCTTTTCTGGACGTAAGCCCAAACACCAAGAAAAACAAAAAAAAAAAAAAGAAAGAAAAAATTCTTCTTATGAAGAGTCCTCTCAGCAGCGTGCAGTCAGCTTGCAGTCCTTTCTCACTTCCTTCCTTAGCTTCTGCTTTTCTAACCCACTGTGTATACCATACCTGGAAAAAACCCTTATCAGAAAACTAATCCTGCTTCTACACACTGAGCCACAGTAAACATTGTATTTTAACTTCAAACAACCTGCCCTTCCACACATACCCCAAAAAAACCTTGTACTTCAGATATCTCACCTCTGTGTATTTAAATTCTACCAAAAGCAATGTACTTTTTCTGTATTAGTGACTTTACTTTGATTTTTAAATCACCAATTCTGAAGATTAATATAATTATCCAGAAATATTAATTTCCTAACTCAATTACTGATATTTATATAAATAATGCATACATTAATATTCAATTAAGAAACTGAAGTAGCTCAGATGAGAGAGAACGGTAGTACGTGAGAGGAAAGTGAAAAAAACATTCTGATTACTCACTGCAAGAAAACGTCATCAAGCCCTCCTATTGAAAGAAAAAACATTTTAGAAGAAGCATGTTCAGATGTTGTTTGCTTTAACAGTGTTACAATTCAGGTAATTTATAGGTTGGTCTTGTTTGAGTTTTTTTGTTTGGGTTTCATTTTGGTTTGGGGTTTGGGTTTGGTTTTTTTTTGGTTGGTTGTTTTTTTTTAGTCTGCTGTAGACCCTTACTTTGATTTTTAATTTCAGATGCCAGTTTCATTTTAGAGAACCTAGGATTCTGAAACAGCTTAAGCAATGGAATGTCCAAGCCTCATAGAATGATAAAGGCTACCAAAACAAACCTTAAGTAAATAAATAAAATGTCACCCTACTACAGCATACTGGCTAGAGCTTGAAGACTAGACAGTCATCTCAAGAAACAGCAATGAGTTGGGACAGGATCCTCAGCCAGAACCAGCAGCACTGGCAGGGATCTCTACATTCTCTCCCTTCCTTTTGTACCTCCAGAAGCCACCAGGTATGGGCAGGAGAATCTGCCCTCAGATTTTCCAGATCCAGGCCTCTCATGCTTTTCAGAAACAGAAGGCATGTACTAAAGGTGCAGATGAAAACTACTCTATTGGACTTTTGCTTTGAGGACCCCAAAGAGACCGCACAGAAGCCTCATCAGGAATCCAGCTGGTCTAGAGAAACCTTGTGGCACTAAACCGAGATGTAGGATCGTCACCTGCAGCAGGGCCACCAGCAGCCCTGGTACCGCATTGCAAATGCTCCGGGGCAGCTCAGGTCTGGTGGGTTCTGAGTATGCAGGAACCCACCTGTACCTGTACTACACAGGTACAACATAATGAGATAGCTACAGGTTTCCATGCCCTAATAGTAGCTGTAAGACCCTACCATGAGAACTTGATCACAAGAGCGACCAACAGAACCAAAGGCCTAGCATGGAAACATCACCCAGCACATACAACGTGGATTTATGAAGGGCAGGTCATGCTTGACTAACCTGATCTTCTCCCATGACAAGGTGACCCACTTAGTGAATGAGCGTTGCCTACTTGAACTTTAGTAAAACCTTTGACACCATTTCCCATAGCATTCTCCTGGAGAAACTGGATGCTCATGGCTTGGATGGGTTTTTGCTTTGCTGGGTATAAAAAAGGATGGTTGGCTGGCTGGGCCCAAGGAGTTGTGGTAAATGGAGTAAAATCCATCTGGCAGCCAGGCAAAAGCAGTGTTCCCCAGGGCTCAGTTCTGGGGCCAGTTCTCTTCAGTATCTTTATCAATGATCTGTATGAGGGGATTGAGTGCATCCTCAGTAAATTTGCTGAAGACACCAACCTGGACAGAAGTGTTGGTCTGCCTGAGGGTGGGAAGGCTCTGTAGAGGGATCTGGACAGGCTGAATCAATGGGCTGAGGTCAGCTGCATAAAATTCCACAAGACCAAGTGCTGAGTCCTGCATATGGGTGACAACAACCCCATACAATCCTAAGGAGGGGTTGGAAAGCTGCCTTCTAGAAAAGGACCTCAGGGTATTGGTTGGTAGGTGGCTGAATACGAGCCATCAGTGCGCCCAGGTGGTGAAGAAGGCAAGGAGCATCCTGGCTTGTACCACAAGTAGTGGCCAGCAGGAAGTGATCTTGCCCTTGCACTTGGCACTGTGTTCAGTTTTGGCCACCTCTCTATAAGAAATACAGTTTGGTGCTGGAGCATGTCCAAAGAAGGACAACAAAGCTGGTGAAGGGTCTAGAGAAACTAGGAGGAGCATCTGAGGGAAGTGTTGTTGTCTAGTCAGGAAAAAAGTAGGATGAGGGGAGACCTAATTGCTCTCTACAGCTACCTGAAAGGAGGTTGTAGCAAGGTGGCCATTGGTCTCTTCTCCCAGAAAACAAGCAACAGAACAAGAGGAAAAGGTCTTAAGTTCCATCGGGTTTAGTTTGGATATTAGGAAATATTTATTCTCTGAGAGTGCTGTCAAGAACTGGAACAGGCTGCCCGGGGAAGCGGTGAAGTCACCATCCCTGAAAGTATTTAAAAGATGTGTAGGTGCAGTTGGTGCTTAGGGACATAGTTTATTGATGGACTAGGCAGTGCCAGGTTAATGGTTGAACTTGATGGTCTTAAAGGTCTCTTCCAACCTAAATGGTTCTGTAATTCTATGATTCAACTAATAAAAAAACAAATCTTTAAAAGGCTAGAAGAAATCCAGCCACTGACTCAGTCAGAATTAGTTTTAATTGTTGGTCACAACTTTCTCCTTGCGATCCTCATCTACATCTGGGCAGACTAATATTTATTTGAGGGTGAGGGTAAGTGCCTACACTTCTTTGTGAGGAGAATGCTAGACCTCTAATTCAGCTACATTATCATTTCTGCTGCAAGACTTTTGTTCAGAAGTCAGGAATAGATCGCAGGATTTCACATCTCACATTACAGTTCCACCTCCTTCTTTCTAGGCTATTTAACTTATTGTACATTAATATCTGTGACAAGCTTAATAGTAATACTTAGTAACTAACACTATTTCATTGCTCTTCCCCACTTTCTACTTAGTGTACTTTGCCTCCAATTATAATCCATTTTGTGCTCAATTTTAGGGAGTTTCTGTGTAATCAGAGGTGTCAGATTGCTCTGAAACTCACTAAAAATAAATTTCCTTATCTATATGGCTTTTCAGAATACTGTAGCAGTTTAATTTTTCTCTTCTGATGCTTTTTCTCATTTTTCTGTGCTGACTGGTATCACCTTACTGATGTATGCTGGTCAGAATCTCTGATCTTTACTCATTTCATCAACATTTCAACAAAACCCCATCCTTCCTTCCTGACATTAATTTAAAAATTGCTTATTCTGCCAAAGCCATCTCTGTTAAAATGCTCCTTCCAAGGCAGCTAGTTGAAGAAACCATTAAAAATTCCTTTTTCAATTTCTTCCTTTGACTTTCTTGTGTTATTGACTAAACTACTGCTCAGGGGATACCCGTTCTCCCTTTGTCAGTACAGGAGTTTGTTGATAACAGCCTAAATATACCAAGCTGTCCACAGATATATATTTGATTAAACTGTTTTGACCATTCAGAGCTGGAGGCAAAGTTTATACATAGATTTTACATGATGAAAATGATCGTTCTGATCATGTAAATATAACTATTCATCCTGGATTGCCTTGTATGCAGGAGAGATATCACATACAGTATCGCATATTGGAAAAGAAAGCAACCCTCAAAGAAAAAGGAGTCTCAGCTACAAGATTTGCAGCTAGCAATTTAGTTAAACTATTGAATTGATAATAAGGTTTTGAAGAAAACTACACAGCATTAATGGAACAAGAAGAAAAATATCACACACATACCTTATTCTAAAACTTGCTTGCTTCATATTTTTCCTTTCCCCGTGACAAACTGTTAATCCCAGGATAATAATTTTCTGATATATTAAATGCATAACACTGCTTTAACATATAACAGTGCAATGTACAGCAGTTGGAACACTTTATCACAGATCACACTGTACCCAAGACATACTGACAGCACCAAATACTGCCCAGTTTTGAATAGGATTTTCACTGAAATGGTGGGAGATAAGATAGTCCCTCAGCATGACTTAAGAAGTGGGTGAAAAGTCTGACAACTGCAATTGTAAGCAGCACAGGTATTGGCATACAAGGGATAAAATAATAGCTAAAGGTAAATAATACATTTTCTTTTTTTTTTCTTTTTTTTTTTCTTTTTTTTTTTTTTTTTATGAACAGCTTCCTTTCTCAGTATTTGTGGTTTACTTGTCCTCCAAAAGTAGCACATTCCTTGAGTAAGCTCTCCTTTTCCAATAGAAATCTCCCAAACATATTTATTGATTTATCTGCAAAAGCACCATGCTCCTGCAATTTTGTACAACAAACTAATTTGTAGCATGTGTGCACTATTACTTTCTCAATTTCAGCTATGCCTAAAAGCATTTCAGAAATCACATTTACCAGCACCTCCACAATTTTGCCCTCTCTGGGTATATTCTAAATAAGTCTGTCCATCAAGGAGCAGACAGGTTATTTTCAGCAAATCCATGTGAAATTAAAACTCTTTGAAACACTTTGTGTATTGTCACTAGCTAGTCAAGCAGTAAATACAAAATCTGATTTATTTAAGAAAATCATCATCCTGACCACAAGGAAGTCAGCATTACAAGACCAACAACAATAAATGGGTAAAATAGACCTTATATTAGGCAAGGGCTAAATTGACACTCTGTGCCAACCCAAAATACACATATAAGTGACTTCAGTTCTGGATAGTGTCTGAGCCAAACAGGTTCTAGAGGCTTTAAAGGCTTTAAAAGGATAAGTTTGATCCTAAATTTTGGAGGAGAACAAAGGGAAAAAAACAGTAAAATTGTATTCAGGAAGCCAAGTTCTATTTCTTGACACTTTCACACAACACATTTGTCTCAATAGGAGGCACATGGGATTAATTTGACCCATAGAAACAGGAAACTCTCTTATAAAAGACAGGAAAACATAAATTCTGCATAAAGCAATTTTTTATACTTAACTTTCCCTCATTTTTGTAGGGAGAAGAATATTCAGAATCAGTTTCCTATATTCATTGTCATCTCTCAGCATTTTAAAGTACCAACTTTCCTTGATAATTCTCAACCTCAGAAAAATTTCAAAACCACTGCATTCACCAGGATGGTGTGTAAGGCACCTAGTTCTCTTTTACAGTGGTCTCTCATGCATCTGTAGATTCCCACTGCTTAGATTAGCCCTAATGATATATAGGTTTTCTGAACACACTGCATAGCAGTAAGATTTTCCACCATGGCAGAGCAGTGCTACAAAATGCAGGGGGTATCACAAAGCCAGGAGCAACAATGATAGTCCAAAACTTAGTGGTTTAGTTTCAAAAATAAAACAAAATCAACAACAATGAAAAACTATCAGGCAGGGCACAGTTTTCATCCTAGCCTTTAAAGAATTAACCACAGAACTAAAGCCCTTTTTCATAGACTAGTGCAGCACAGTACTGGAGTACCATTTAGTTGTCTGCCACTGCAAAATGGAAACCCAAAACACTAATGATTTTTTTTTTTACCATAATCTCATAAAACCATATCCATTTAAGAGGCAGAGTAGTGGTGGGGAACTATTTTCTTTTCCTGTCCCTGTTAGCAGATACCTTGCTGCAGTGAATGCTGTCCTGAATGCAAATTACCTCAACTCCCTGGGAGGCACACTGCAATGTCTGAGACTGCCAATATATGGTACAATGCCAGCAGACATATATTTAGGAAAAAGGCAACAGAAGAAAACAGTTCAGACAGGGCATAAATGTGCACTTACAAGAAAAAAGCCAAGGAACCAGGGCAAGATGAGAAGGGCACAGAAGTTAACCCAGTTTGTGGGCAGCAAGGTGCAGGGACTGTGTGCAGAGGTGACTCTACTGATGGCAGGAAGGATGTACTTGCTATGAAATCAATTTACTCTGTCTTTATTCTCTGAGCTGCATCTTCAAAGCTTAATCAAGTTGTCTAAGTGGAGATCCAACCTTCTAGGAAAGTTTAAACCCAGGCAGAATCAAAGTACTGCCATGCTCACACATTGCTGTGCTCTTGGCTTGTGAAAGGGGATGAGCAAGGCAGCAGCAGCAGCCTAAAACTGCTGCTTGGCAGGTAGCTAATTTTGAGTTAACATGCATATGTGCATTTAAAGTGAAGGTTTGTTTGAGTTGCTACCAACTCTGAATTCTAATTTACAAGAAAAGAAAAAAAAAAAAAAGGCACAAAATCCACATTAGTTATTCCCTTCAAAAAAAGATTATTAATCATGCAACTCCACTGATCGCTCTTCTCTAAACTATCTCCAGATATTGGCCTTGACATTTTCCAGCCACTTCAAAGTATCTATGAAGATTCAAGTACTCTTTTTTCCAAACTTTTAAATTATTCCCAACTTCTAATATGAAATTTTTTTTTGCTTTATCTTGCTTGTAGTTAAACACACCAAACTTTATCAAAGTCAAATGTAAACAAAATTCGATTGCAACTTTGCACATGCCAGTGAACCCAAATGACTTGGACCATAGTGTGTTGAAGAGGACAGCAATTTTTTCCTTGGAAGTTAGACACTTAGATTGCCATGCACAACAAAAGACTGATACTGTAACAGAAACCTTAAGGAGCTCCTTGAAGCATCGGAAATGTTTTCAAACATCAAGAATGGAAATACTCCCTGATCTGCCTCCCAGCATAGAAAACTTGTGATATTCCCTACTTAGTGTCAAAGGTTTTGAGGAAGCTAGCAAGTGCACAGGAATTCTAATAGGTCTTTTTCTCACATTTACTAGTCAGAAGTACTAACCACTAACACATAAGTTACTAGTCTGAGAAGAGTTCTGAAATGCCTGCTATATACATAGTCCAGATCTTTTTTCTACTGCATTTATATTCAAATTCATCTCATGTAATATATCTAGTCTCTTCATCTGCTTTCCAGATACAAAATCTGAGACAACTGCCAGAGTCCTGTCCCCAAGCAGTAACTGGTAGATTTCACAACACTAAGTAGACAAAGAATGGGGATGGCTGGGCTATGCTAGCTCCTCCTTCTCCCTAAGGTTTCCAAGCAGGTCAAAGGCACACTTCTGCATTAGAAAACCCCTTTAAAACCCAGCTAGCATTTTGCATGCCAGAAAATTGTAAATGTCTGCCTTTTTATAGATATATATTTATTTATTTATATGCATATCAATATGCAGGATGTGTGTATATATATATATTTGTCATATATATATATATATATGAGAAAGAACACACACAGCTTTCTGTTATAAAGTTTATACTTGCAGAATCAAGGTAGTTTGAAGTCTTCTTATCAGCCACAGAAGCAAGCACAGTCTATTCTGACTACAAAGAACAGCAACGGAGGCTACAAAGCTATCCTGGGATTACAGGATGCTGGTGAACATGCTAGTTGCTTCTGCCAACAGGAGGAACAGATAGGGAGCCAAAGTCCCATGAAGAGAAAAGAAGCTGTTTGTATAGACATGGTTTCTTCACCTCATTTTCTAGAATAAATGGATTATGAAATTTAAAAAAGGGAGTGACTGTGTACATGAGAAGAACTAAAAAAATCAACACTGATTCTTTATTTTCCACATCTTTGGGATTTTTTTGTTAATTTAATTTTCTGAGTTTTTCATATTGCAATCATATTTAGCTATCATAAGGGACACTTGAGGGACGTTGCTCTTATAATGGCCCTCTCAAACTTCCTGCCATCTGAAAGCCACAAAAAGAATGGACACACTGAAAAGTCATTCACTGCACATATATTTAGTAAATAACATTCACCTGTTGGGCTTGATGTGTCCACAGATGAAAAGGAAAACAATAAAATGTTGTAGATGAGTATGAAACTGTTGCCCAGGAGTCTAAGTTAACAGTGAAAAGCTGCAGAAGCCTAATGAAATTACAGTAGCAACTAACAGAAAACACAGGGGCCCTGTTGCTAGCATACCCTCTGTCAGAGAAGAATGAAGCCCATTAAGTTAACATACTACAAATAGAACTGTCAATTTTTCTGTCCTGATGTAAACAGGAAAGTATAGAACCATAGATTCAATAGAAACATAGACTGCACCCCCCTGCAGTGAGCAGGGACATCTTAAACTACATCAGGTTGCTCAGAGCCCCATCCAACCTAACCTTGAATGTTTCCAGGGGTCCTGTAACTAGGAATGTTTCCACCTACCACCTCTCTGGGCAATCTATTCCAGGGTTTCACCACTCTCACTGTGAAACATTTCTTCCTTTTATCTACCCGAAGTCTACCCTCTTTTAGTTTGAAACCATTACCCCTCATCCTATTGCTACAGCCTCTGCTAAAGTCTGTCCTCACCCTATATGGGCTCCCTTTAAAATATGGAAAGGTCACAATAAGCTCTTCCTGGAGCCCTCTCTTCTCCAGGCTGAGCAACTTCTCAGTAAAATCTTTGGGGGAAAATCTCACCACCAAGAAAAACTTGTGGATTCGGGATTCATGCGCTCATCCAAAGACACTACACTGTAAAGCTAAAATAAAGCACACTCTGAACAGTATTCTGATAGTCCATTTTTATCTGTACACAGACACTGTTAAGTTAAGCAGGCCTGCTGCTTGGGAATTTGTGAAAAGACACTGCTCAAGCAAAACAGCACATCCTTTCATTTGACACTTTGTCATTCCCAGCAATATAATTAGTGTGTGTTAGAGATTTCAAGTTTTATTTCACCCGCTTTTTCCTGCCGCGTGAATAAAAATCAAACTGCTGCAACATCACAAGCACTTGCCTGTCACATCAGAGCCACCAGGTTTGGGCACATAATTGGGTGTGCGCATTGATTCGCTCATAAGCAGCAAGTTTTTGAAGCTTGGATTTTATGATAACATTTTTACAGCGTGGCCAAGGTAACACAGATAACCAGCCTAAGCTGACCTCCCCTTTGAACAGCACTGCACTGATGTCTTAGCAGGTGCCTTCTGAAGCATAACACGTCAAACAAGTCTTAGCACAAGTTTGCTGCTTAAGGGTGGAAAAACAGAGTCACTGGCAGGAGCAGGCGTGAGGCAGGGATCTGTCAGAGGAAGGAGACTGCTTCCCTGCCAGTCTCGGCTCTGTTAAAAGTACAACTTCGGAATGTTTCGTGCTGAAGTGGGGGGTGAGGATCTGACCTAAAGGACCTGGTGGGCTCCCTCGTTATCCCAGCTCAGCCCCTCCGAGAAGTGGTTCCCCAGCAGCCACGGTTGCCTGCGGGGGGACACGGGTGGCAGAAGCCCGCACCTTCACCGCACAGCCACGCACGGCCAAACTTTACTTCAGCAATACGCCTCCTCCCTGATTCCCACACGGAAACACAAACTTTTATTTACACAAAATGACTGCCGAACAAGCAGGAAAAAAAAAACAAAAACAAACAAATCTTCCCCGCTGCTCTCTCCCCCCCCCCCCCCCCCAAAGCCACCCGGGGACCTGCCAGCCCCAGGCCTGCCTTGCCGGCACCCCCCCACACCCCCCCCCCATGGCGCTGCGGGGCCCGAAGGAGCCGTCCTGGCCCTTACCTGCGGGAGTTCCGCGGGAAGCCGCCCCGGGCAGGGTTGCTGCGGGGCAGGTGGGTGCTGTGGGGTTGGATTTCCTGCGGATGGCCGCCCGCCTAAAGCGCGGACCCTCGGCTCTGCTCATCCTCCTTGGCGGGGGACAGACGGAGAGAGGCAGAGTGAGGGAGAAGCCGCGGGGTCCTCAGAGCCCCTCCCGCCTCGGGGATGGCAGGGCCGGCATCACCCCGACGGCAGCACCTGCCTCCCCCCCTCTTCCTTCTTCCTTCCTCCCTTCCTCCCTCCCCGGACAGCGGCTCCGGCCACCTCCCCCACCTGCCCGCTGCTCCCCGCCCCTCCCCACCCCCGCCAGCACCTGCGGGGCTGCCTCCTCTTCCTCCTCCTCCTCCCTGCCCTGCCCTGCGCTACCTGCCCCGGGCCCGGCCCCCCGCCAGCATGGCGAGCCCCAGCTCTCCGGCTCCCGTCCCGGCTCGGGGTTTGGTGGCAGCTTCCCTGAGCCGAACCTACCCCCTCCCCCCCTGCGGACCTGGCAGGGAAGTGGGTACCGCAGCTGCTCTGTTTCCTCCCGGCCGGGGGCTGAGCTGCTCCGGGTGCCACCCGAGCCCCCTCGGCCCGTGGGGTGAGCCCCCTGCGCCCTGCTTCACGCTTGGACCCACCCTGCTCGCACTCTGCCTGCTCCCACCTCTGAAATGAACGCCTTCTCTGGAAAGACTCCTGAGCCCTGTAAGATTTATCATTGTAGGCAGAAGTTGGCCGGCCGCAAAGCAGTCCACTGCTTTCATCAAGAAAATTCTCAAAGACATCCATCACTTTAAATCCAAGCACTTTAAAGTGAGGTTTGATGCCAAGGATGGAGCTGCAGTGCTTTAACTGATGATAAATCTAGCAAAAATGGTTTATTCAAGCCAAAGCAGTTACCTTCCTCTCTAAATTATAATTAATGTTGGCTGTGAAAGACATTCAGGAGGCTATCCTGCTATGAGACCTAAGAAGTAGTTTCATTTATATAGGACGAGCATCTGAAAGCATCTATTTACCTGGTTAACTGGCACATGATGTTTGGAGGCAGACCATCTCTACCTGTGCCACCAGGAGAAAGGGTAATATGCAGGATGAGAGCTTTTGAGGCTGTCAGAGAGCTTGAAGTGATGCAGTTAAAGGCAAGCCAGCTTCAATGTGGTGTTCTCACTACATGGGGATTTTCTGGGACTTGGAAATTCCATGTTTTACAGCTTCTTTGAAAGATGGACTCCTGTTTTGTAACATGTTGCCCCATTTGCTACCAGCCATGCTTGGAGTGCTCAGTCACAAAAGAGAGGGAGTGCAGTTAGCTATATTCACAGAATAACAAGTTAGAAGTTAGAACTGACCTCTGGAGATCACCTCGTCCAACTCACCTGCCAGAGCAGATTCATGTAGAGCAGGTTGCACAGGATGACATCCAGGTGTGTTTTGGATGTCTTCAGAAATAGAGACTCCACAACCTCTCTGAGAAGCCTGGAAGAAATTTTTCCTTATGTTTCAGTTGAACCTCCTGTGTTCCATTTTGCCCCTTGTCCTGCCAATGGATACTACTGGAAAGAGTCTGGTCCCATGTCCCTGGTACCCCCCCTTCAGATATTTATAAGCACTGATGAGACCTCCCATCAGTCTCCTCCAGATACAATTTCTCCTTGAAGATGGTCCAACACAAACTTTAGTTGCCATGAAGCCTATGAATTGCTGGAGCTTAGAAGAATATTCTGGGGAAGTACCCCCCTGCATGTTCCCTGCTCTTTTTGGCCAGTCAGCCATGTAGCACCAATGGGATGTGGTTATTTGAGCCATACAACCTCTCATGTTCTTACATCTTCAGTAATAAGGTTTTATGGACTCTTCAGGAGAACTGCTGACTTGCAACTTCCTTGTCTTCCAAGCTACCTTTTGTCAGCACCCACAGAGTCATGCATGCACCATGGCCACATCTGCAGAGAGGAGCAGCATGATGGAGCATCACCTTCTCCTAGAGTCCTGTGCTGTGGTGTGGGGCATATGCTGAGCCCTTTGCAGCAGGTTTCCTTGGTATGCAGGACCCAATGATAACACTCATCCTCTTGAAGTCAGGGGACCACCTGTGTGAGGTACCAGCCATGTCTGGCCCATGGCAGAAAGAAGAGAGAGGCCATGGTGGTCCTACTCCATGTACCACACATGTAGCAGCAAAAGATTGTGAGGCAGAAGTCAAATGAGTGAGTCTCCTGCTTCCAGTGAGAGCAGATCAGCAGTGAGCATGGGGATGAGCAGGTGCAGCTGGGACACGTGTCACCATGTGCCCAGGATCTCATTCTTTTCATCTTCTTGCAAAACCAATTCTCTTCCAGAAGTGGGTTGATATCTTGCAGCCTCTTCCACCCTCCTTTCATTTTGCAGGAAAAAATGAAAGTGTCAGATCCCTTCCTGGATGTTATTTGTATGCTAACAATTGCAAACATTAGGTTTTACATTTGCAAACATGCAAAAGAAAAAGAAAAGAAAGAAAGAAAAAAAAGCAGTGACTCAAGTAAAGGACCGATTTATCTCCTGACTTCAGTCACCTGACCTGGGCTGGGCATATGAAGATGAATACACTTATGTTATGAGGAACACCAGTAGTTGCTGACTTTATTGCAAGGAGCTTGTAAACATTAGCTACAGACAGGTCATGGATGTGTTCCAAGGAATAATCATTAACTCCTTCAGATAAAAATCTTCCAGAGCACTGGTGTGCATTTCAATCTTACCCTGGACTCAGACCAGTTCTAGTACTGGCTAATCTTTAGTGTTACTGATTTAAACATGGAAAGAGAAGAGAGGCAGAGAACCTCTCATTAATAATTCTCAAAGCTCTAATGGAGGAAGTATTACAGGCAAGGGAAATGAGGTATTGCAGGAAGAAATGTTCAAAGTGTTCCAAGATGTCAATACAGTAGTAAAATACAAAATGTTAGTTCATGGGGCTGAAAGTAAGACTGAAAATAGAAAACCTTTCTCTTAGGGGTCTTAACTGAGACTCTCCTAAATCATAAGAAATTGATCCACTGCCAATCTTTAGCCAGGCATGATTATCACTTATTACTGAACTTTGTACTTGCCTCTCTAAACATGGAGCTTTGCTTCTGGAAAGAAAACAGCTAAGGAAGCAAGGGGAAATGCACACATGCCAGAAGTCCCAACCATATGGTAGGAACTATGTCAGTCTTGTTTTCTGTGATATTATCAGTGAGCAATAGCTTACTACAATGTCACTCTGGAAATAAAGGTCACCTCAGGAAAGATAATGGTGAGAACTCCACAGTATTAGCAGATTGGTCACAAAAGCTCATTTTCTTGAGAAAATCCTCCCCAAGCAGGCTGATGTATTTAAAACAGTGAGGTGACAGCTTGCGATAAAAGAAATTCATACAGTCAGTGAATTCACAGTAACTGTAGTGCATTTGTACACTGCAGAGTAGTGCAGGCTTCTCAGAGCAGCTAATTGCTGCTTTTCTTTTCAGCTGGTTACAGCACAAACCTGAAGCAGCTGGTTCAAGCTGGCTCTGAACCGCCGTACACCAGCAATGGGTCTGTTCTGCCTGCTTTAATGGGGGAAAAGCCAGCCGCCCCTTCTGGCATGCCTTTCCTTCTTTTTTTATCCACTGCTCTCAATATCTCTTGTTCTCCATCTCCAGGGAGAGACAGCGAGTTTTTTGGCAATGTCAGCAAAAGGAAAAACATTTTTTTAAGCGTAAAAAGTCAATCTGAGATAGATATCATGCTGCAAAACATCACCCTAAGTGATAAAAAATTTAGTGTAATAACTGGAGACAGGATCTGAGAACAGAAAATATTGAATAAGCTCAAACATGGACAGTGCTGCCAATTCTGCTTAAAATATATGAAGGTCAGAAAATTACACTAGCTGAATAAAAGCTTTGCAGCACACCTCCCACCCTAGGTAAAGTGCCAGAAAAGTTGCATATCCCTCTGCTGTGTTGTAACTGAGGTAACCAGCAAACCACAAGTAACCTGTTAAAGTGTGGGCAATAGCTGGGACACCTGCTTTCTGTGGAGGTGGTGAGAAATGCAGTGGTGGAGACTTGATTTAATTATTTATTTGCATGCAGGAGGAACAACAGGAACCCTATGGAAGCACACTGAGGTGTAGAAGGAAGGCAAGGACAGCGGGTAAGGTTTAGCCTCAAGAAAAAGTTGGAAGAGTGCTTCAGGCATGTGAAAGGCTTGCATGTACTCACCTTATGCTGCCAGAGCCTTAGCATTCAGGGAAACAGGACTTTATAGGCAACCATTTTATAGAGGGAACAAATGCTCCACTTTTTTTGTAAACCTCTTTGTATTAAATTTTTCTTCTCTCTATGGAAAGAACCTTCAGAAGACTTGATTTTTACTAACTCCTTGAGTGAGACTATTGTTGTTGTCTTTGGTCAAGTTTCTATATTTCTGCTGGAATTTAATTTTATTTTCTTCTCAGTTACACAATAAATCTATTCCTGGATCCAATTTATGCCCTCGATCTTTGGTTTCTCTGAGTACTTTGTGCAGTACCACAGAGTAAATCTGTGTAGTAAGATATTTTTAGAACATTAACATACAGTATCCTGAGAAAGAAGATCCACGAACCGAGCACCAAACAATTGTATAATGTTTCTCAACATTAAAATTATTGGCTTGTTTAGAGCTGCTTTCAACAGTACCTTCTCAGAGGTCTGACAGAAAAATTCTACTCTCTGTTAGATACAAAACTCCAAATGAAACCCAAAGTGTAATTTCAGCTTGTCATATAGAAAATCCATAGGTAAATACATATCTATCCAAGCCAAATCCTGCCTCAGTGAGGGTGCAGCTCATCACACGTTTAGAATCTTCTGTGAACTGCATATTGTATAAGCCAAAAACCAGTTCTGCTAGAAGTGGAACAAAGAACACAAACTGATAGAGCAAAAGATAAGACTATGCTAATTAGAGAGGAATCTCACTCATCTCAGGCACTCAGACACATTCCAGATGAAAAGTCTCTTCCAATGGTAGCAGCAGTTACAAAGCATCTGCAGTGTGTGCAGCAGAGATTCACAGAGTAAGCAAGCAAATTTGAGCCAGATACTTAATCTCAGTTAAATCAGCAGGCAAACACAAAGAGCAGCTTTCAAAGACACATTGTGACTTTCAGCCTGAGGCTGAAGTCTGGCATCTTACCCTGAGGTGTGGCTACAAAGATGAGAGAGTCAAGCCTGATGCTTGTTCCCCATGTAGCACCCAGTATCTGTGTGGCAGAACAGGGTGGGGACCCTGAATTTATAGCATTGCACTGGCTTACAAGAAAAAAATGCACCCAGCTTTTTTGTTACTCACTCCTCACCCAAAAGTCTAGAACACACCGTATTTTAGGAATGGCTTTACTTCCCCATAAGAAGGAGATGCAGAGTCAACAGTGTGAATTATGAGTCAAACATCAGAAGTTACCTATGACAAGCACTCCACGGATAGACAAATCCTGGTTATTAACTGTTAGAACAAAAAAGAAGGGGTGGGCAGCTCTGAAAAGAAAATCCATGGCAGTTTCTTTTCACCCAGACAGTAATGTCTGTAATACAGGCCTCTGTTCTCTTTTGTTTGCCTGTGTAAGAGAGAACACTGTTGTGCTTTATTTGTTTCCTTCTGTTGCAATATTGGGCCCTATCAAAGACAGTTATGGGGTCTATCTAGCAGCAGGTTTTGTCCATTTCCAGCCTCTGTAATAAAGAACCCTATTTATGACTCCTATGGCCAGGATTTCCTTCTCTTCCACACAGAAGTCTACTAGATGGATGGTGGACAGGTAGCCCTGCAAGAACAGCTCTATGATAGTCTAAAGAAGAAATATTACTGCTATTTACTGCCTCAGTGTTAATTTTGTTTTACCCCTTTTTTCTACATAGAAGCATTTTGTCTATTGCAAGCAAACCCATAGGATTTATTGTCATTATATGGATGTGAAGCTATCACACATATCCCTTAGTTTTACTGAAACTGCTCAGAGGGAGTAATTGCTATTTAATCAGTTTTGTTAGGTAAGTCTTGTAGAATGTCATTCATTTAATGAAGACTGATTGCTGTTATAAGTCAGAGTATTCTTCATTTTCACCACCACAGGTAAGGAAATATGTTTCTCACTGTCCAATAATGTCAGACATTCGATATCATTAGCAACAATTCTTTAGCTTTGATTTGGATTAACTACAGGTGAAAAAGACTTCCAAAATGTCATGTTAGTAAAAAGAAGACAGAAAGTAAGCCATGCTTGAGAATATGATCTCCTCTCCTCCTGTTTTTTCTTCTGAAGTGGCAGTCAACTGTCGGTATGAAAAAAAGGATGAAAGCTATGATCTAAGCTCTGCATTTGAGACATCTCAGTAGGGTCTGATTCCCAGGGCAGGATTTACAAGTCTTTCGGGTGTATCTCACATACAAAATCAATAATCTCACTAGCTTTTTGTCAGACCAAGCTAACTTTAGTGTTCAAATTGTTCAAAGTAGGTGAAGCTCCTCCTGATATGTCCTGCCTGGTCTTCGTGGTCTGATAGGAAGACAGTGTGCCAGCAGGATCCTGAGAGTGCTTTTCCAAGGGGCCACTGGAGACCTGGCATGAGGCCCATGCTAACCCATCAATGGTGGCAGCAGCCAGCTCCTAGCTACCATCTCTTCTGGGCCCTTCAGTTTCTCCCTTTTCTCAGAGGGGCCCTTGCCTGGAGAGGTGATGGGACTGTTGGTAGTGACTCTTGGGGAAAAGATGAAAGCTTGTGTGAAGGAGCTGGTGGCTGCTATAAGCTGTTCCCGTTCCCTACGTGGGGTTCCCAAGCTCCAGAAAGAGTTGCAGCTGGGAGCAGGAACTCTGGCCTCATAGAAATATATGACCATGGAACAAAGTGCTGTTTGCCATAGTTTTGAATTTCTTCCCAATGCCTAGCATGAGCTTTGCTCTCTTGAGTTGGTGCTATGCCATATGGGATTGTACTTTGGTTAAAGAGCCATGTACTGCTAAGGTGCTGTATACATTAAAGATTAACCATTCTCTCTTTATGAATGCTTATCTGAACATTAAAGCAAAATGTTTCGGAGCTCTCCTTGACAAATCAACACCTGGAAAGCAATTGGTTGATAAAACATGTTGTGAAAAGAAAGTTATAATCATTTCTTCAAGCTCTGGAAGAGAATATACCAGCCTCTATATTGCGAAACTCCCTTAACTTTGTTTCTTTTCCTTATGGTAAAAACCAAGCTGTCAGGTACAGATTGCTTCTAATGAGGCATATAGTACATGCACAGGAGTTTCAGCATGCCTCTCAATAATTTATAGTGACTTAAAACAAAGAGACTTCAAAGCTTTTGCTGTATTTGCAGGCTCCTCTAAGTTAGCTTCATCCACCCTTGTTTTCCTTCATTCTGTTCCACATGCCACAGACTTCCTTGGATCTTTCTGGGCTGAAATGTGATTACTTGGAGAAAAAACTATGAGAAGTATATATATGCTGCTCCTGTTCCACTTAAACTCACTCTTGTTTCCTGAATCTCAAAAATAGTATTCCACTCATATTTATAATTTTTAAGTGGGTTTTTACCTCCAGAGATTGTCTAATTTTGGAACTGAGTACTTCAGCAAGATTTACAGTATACATCCAAGGCTTTATGAACTGTAAATGTCTATAACTTTACCATATTGAAATGTGCCATGTTTTTGTATTTCAGGAACTCTAGAATACTAATTGGGTTGTCATAGATTGACACTACTTTGAACTCATACTTTAAAAGGAGGAAGTCACTTTTAAAGGAAATTCAAGTTCTCTACCAGAAAAAGAAGATCTATATTTTACTGAGCTAACATTGCGGGGGGAAAAAAAGGTTTTTCCATGTTTAGGCAATGTTTTAATCTAGGGCCTTGTGAGTCAAATTGTCTTTTTAGTTTACCGGCCTGACAGACAGTCTGGAGTGGGGCATAGGTCTAAGGAAATTAAAGCCAGAAAGCAGATGCTAGCCCTCAGCTCTTTATAGTGAGGACCTGTTAATACTGAGCTTTGCAGAAACAGGGAATGAGCTCTGAACCAACTTAAGCACAAGAGCTACACAGGTTCTGGAGCAGGGTATGCACCACAAGGACTAAATAACTCACCTTGCCAAGAACACCTGGCTACCACATCTAAAACTACTTTGGTATTCCAGTGTGTTGAGGCTGGATGCATGTGGAGCAGTGAAGGTTTCTGTGTAAAGAAACTTGGCTCCCTTTGTTGAGTGTTAATGTTTTCCCATCACACAGTCTCAATTTCTCTATCTGGAGGTGAGAGATAACGGCACCCATTTTGCAAAGATGTTTCAGGAATTAATATGCATGGAGTGTTCTGAAGATAAAAAGAGCTACTTTGCATTTGGCTTAGATAACAAAACCTTTGAAAGCAGTGGTGGCTTCACAGAATCATTTTCTTTTTAAGTAATGTAGGACTTGGAGATTGGTGGTGTTTGTATGCAGTTCATTTATACAGATTCTAATTTTACATTTTGCATGGCTGAAGTTGCATCACAATTAGCATACAAAAGCACTTGCCAGTCATATCATCAAGCTGCACAAGGTGCTCCACAGTCCTATCATCTGCTCCACATAGGTGAATGCCCAACATCCAGATGGAGCCCGCTAAAATCTATGGTGCTTGGCTTCAACCCAGGGATCTCTTAAAATCAAATTTCAAAGGAATTAACTGAATGGCAGGTCCATTCATTTGGGTGAATGCAAGTTTCCCAACCAACTGTGAATGACATGGCTGAAAATTCATCTGATTCTAAACTTCCCTAGTCTAGGTTCTGACGGTGACATCTATATAGCTATGAAGGACAGGTGTCACTTCATTTTAGGGCATTAGCAAGCTGTATTGCTCTAGAAAGATCTACCTTGGATAGATCAACGTTGAGCCATATGAGTTTAAAGAAGTCCTCTACCTCTAACAGAGGTATCTTATCACTATAGCAAAGTCATTTAGTTGCACAGGGGGACAGAAGACTGCAACTGTGTTTTTTACTGTGCTGTAAAAAACAGTAGCTCTTTTTCTCCTGTGATCTTAAGGCCTTGCTTTTCTCTTTGAGGAGGAAAAAAATACTGAGGGGCCCACATCTGCCGCATTCAGAATCTGATCTTCAAGGAAGCTTTGTACTCATTTAGCTTTCCCTATTATATTCCTAATCTGAGTATATAGCCTGCTTTAATGCCTTTACCAATACAAAAGCACTGAACAGAAAAAATCAATTACCTTGACAGAGCTAATCAACAAGATTACAACCCTGCCCAGGATGAATTAATTTCAGTGGTCACAACTGTCTCATCATTTTTTTCCAGTTTCCTGATAACTCACTCAAGGGAGATGACAGGGCCTCTTCTCACAACCCCCCTCATATGAAACTTTCTCACAAGCAACATTTTCTTAATCATGTATATAATAACAATTTAAACTTCTTTTTTTCTCTAAAACCAGCCATCAAGCCTTAATTCTGAAGTTAAATCCCTCCAATATGGTAGAAGAGATTTTCTAAATAGTAACAAGCAAAATACATTGTTCTAGTCAAGGAGTCATTCTTGCAAAGGCCAATATTTTTTACTGGGTTATTAACCTTCTGCTGAGTCGTCAGAGTATTGAGCCTTATTTTTGTGCAAAGTTAGGAATTTCTTCTTTCATTCAGGCAATCGCTCATACCTTCCACTGAGAGGAAAGCAGTTGCGACTGTGCCTTTAGCATACATAAATAGATGAGAGCTGGCTTTACTCCATATATTTTTTCCCAAGATGTACATGATTATTATTGTCTATTTTAGCTTCATTTTTCCCCTGTATTTTGCTCTCTATATAAAATCTTCTATTTTTGTCATTCTGCTGCTACAAGATATGGATGTCAGGCCCTCTTTGATATGACTCTCTTCATAATTATTACTGTTCTCATAGAATCTAGGTTTCAATATTGTTCAAAATTGAACAGTAATTTTTTGTGTTCAACCTGAATTGCTAGTGTCTTATGGTATTAAGAGAATCAAACTATGGCTCTTGCTGCCTTTAGGAATTACTGGGAGTTCTCTGCATTTCTCTAAGTGTAACTGCAGAATTAGGAGGAATTCAGAAAGAAAGACTTGCAGTGACAGTCACAGTAAACTTTTGCTGTGGGATTGTTTCCACTATCATCTGATGTATCTTTACAAAAAACCCGAATAATTCATTGCCAGAAATGAATTCTTTTGCTGTGGGATTTTTTCCTCTGTCATCTGATGTATCTTTACAAAAAAACCAAATAAATCATTGTCAGAAATGAATCGAGCTGCACTCGACCAGCTGAAGGGTTAATACAGAGGAAGGGGAAGCAGCAATGTGGGTTAGAAGGTTCTCAAAGCAACATTGCCATGAGAATGTTCACAAAAGGGGCAATCCCCTGTGAAACTGCTGTAAAAAAATACGCAGAGGAAGAGTGCTTTCTCTTTTTTTTAAAATTCTCAGTAACTTTTAATTTCAAATCAAATGGGAGGAACACACAGCAATGCCATTTTCAAAGGCACTTCTGCAATGAATGCAGATAAGGTGGAAGACCTCTCCCTCCTAGAGAAAGAGGAAGGAAAGAGAGAAGTGGGAAGAACCTAGATAAGTAACAGCTCTTGAACTGCATTTCTGTCACCATGCACAAACCCTGTTATTATCCCAAGTACCTTGCCAGCCAGCCAGAAAGTAGTTCCCATTGAGTCAAACATCACAGGAGGCTTGCAGGCACAATCCTTCCTCCAGGCTCTTCCCATTTCCTGGTCCATTTTTGAAAGCTTTGCTACTCCTTTGCTACTCCTCAGGCATCCTGCCAGCAGTGAGGTTGACTGGAAGAGCTGCAGCAGCCACTTGCCTGCCAGGGCCATGCTACTGGATCACTGCAGGACTGGCTGCTGGGGCAGACTGCCAAAGCCAGGCTCTTCCACTGGGGAAAATGATGTTTCTTACTTTAAAAAGCAGGTATGGTGCAGTCTACTGTAATCAGCACTCTCAAGTCAATTTTATGCTGACTTCACCTCTCCCTTTGCTTCCACATCCCCTAAGGGTAAAGATTTGAATGGTAAGAAGCATTCTAGTACTGACATTCTATGGAGATGCTGCAGCATTTCAGAGATTACTCAAATCTGTTGGAAACACAGCATGAAGAATCCATATTTAGGATCTGCCTCAATCTCAGAAAATTTGGATTCCCTTTCCTTTTAGTGCTGATTTGTCTTCTCAATTTCCTGTCTGATACCTTTCAAACATACAATTATGAATTAAGAACTAAATAAATGTAAAATTCTAAGTCAAGACAACACACTGCAAACTGATGTGGATAGAAGTAGACCAGACAGCATAACATTAAATGAACAAAAACAGCCAGTTTATTCACTGGAACAGTTATGCATTACACTGTAATTTTAATTGGAACATAAAGATGTAAGAATCAGTATATTGGCTTTTTAATTATTTTCTTCAGCACTAGAGTGTTTTTCCCAACCATTTGACTGCATGATCATATTACACATGTACAAGCACAGATTTTATGAATCCCTCACAAGGCATTAATCTAGGATTGTCTACAAGGACAAGGAGGAGGTAACATGGGAATTACTTCAATTTTAAAAACAAATGATGCATTTTTGGAAACAAGAATCATTTACCTTTTTTTGCTTCTAGCATAAAGTAGCAACAAGAAGATTTTCCAATATCCAGTCTTTAGTAAATGAACATATATATTCTTTTAAATTCTTCACCACCTAGAAGCACTCCATCATTTAACCCCAAGAAGGCAGGACAACATAATATCAATTCAACATATGAGTAGCTGAGTTATTACAGCAGTAAACATACAGTATACAAATTTGTGTTTGTCACAAAGTCCACCAATGTTAAAACTCTTTTGAAAGGAACACAGCAATCTGTATGGTTTGTTAGATACAGAACATCATGCAAATGGAAACATTCAATAGATTACAAAAGTCACAAAACATCAGGGGTTATTTTTTTGGGGGGGGGGCTTTTTTGTTTGTTTGTTTACAAAGGATCAAGTTAATGAACCCTTTAACAGTCAAACCACAGGGCTGAAAATCAGTAGGGCAATAAGTAATAAAATGGACTTAATATACCCACTGGCATAGCACACATAGCCATATCTGTGAACAGAAGAAAAAAACACAAACAAACAAGTAAAACTTAGATTACTCTCATTTCTTTTTCGTAGCTACTTAGCTAGCAAACCAGTCTACTTGAAGCTTTTAGCAATTGCTTTTGTTTATTGATTCCCAAAATATTTGTGAAATCAAGTAAACATATACTCAATAAAAACTGTTTAGCTCAGATTACTAATGCTGAGACAAAAACATACACTTGTCCACTCTTTCTTTTACAGCAAATCAGGATAATTAAAAGCAATACAGAGTTTTGCAGTGAGACATTTTTGAAACATAAGGCCCTATCACCCAGAGTCTGCCTGCACATTAGCTCCAGTCATGGAATCTAGAATTTTTTCTTCACCTTTTGTCAGTTTTTCATTTGGTTGCCACTAGATTTCATGAAGAACTGCACATGAAACAGATTAAAATCCTATAGAGATTTAAGCCATGCACCTCAGAAAGAAAGACACAGACTCTCCATGATAGTCCTCTTACCTTTCCAGCAGGAGGCATATGCAGATCACAAAAGAAATAAGAATTTTCTAGCAAAGTTTTGGATATTGAAAAGCTACATAATTTTAAGAATCTCATGCATGCATTTTACTTTGCATATTTAGGTGTATTTGTGCCTGAAGGCAAAAAGGCAATTGCTTTTTTGTATCCTTTGCACAGGATGCTTAATTATACTAAAAAACCACAAACATAATGGCTAAAAAAAGGTCTGAATATTGTATAACTTTTCAGACTCACTGCACACACAGCAAAGGAAATCTTAAGAAAACTGATGACTGAGATTTTTAGAGAGATAACTAGAGCAATTATCATATTTCAAAGGTAAAACATCAGTGTCTGCCCTTCTCAAAAAAAATTTCAGAAGTACAAAAGAAGTAATTTTACTGCAACCTCAGTGGATACACATCTTCCACCAAAAAAAAAGGAACAGACCTCAGAAAGGCTGATAGAATCTATACCTTATGATGATGATAAGTCCAGATTTAGTAGAACTGGTAGCACAACTACTGACTTTGGTATTGCACACTGAATGATAAAGTTGGTATCAAAATCAGGGCCAGACTCACAGGTGTTATTCCCAGGGTGATGAGGACTGGGTCATACTTTGCTAACAGCTTACTTAAATATTTGCAACATAATTATAATGAGCAGGCTTCGTAGGCGAGATCATATGCCATAAATGAGGTTAGATTTCAAAATGTAATCTCCTATCTGTTCACAAGTAAATATGGCAAGTGGCTTAAACAAGTTCACATTTTTTTTAAATAAAAAATAAACTGAAAGTCACCTTGGCATTAAAAACTTCCAGCGCTACCTTAAAGTTTCATTCTAAGAACCCTACTGTATAGCTACAGTTACATTAATTTAGTGTGAAAAATGTGGATGGAGAAAACAGATGCCAACCTGTCAATCAGATCAATAAGAAAGAAAATCACTCTTGCCTTCATCTAGAATGCAGAAATGTCTGTACGATTAGCATGAATAATGGTAATGTTTCCTCTTTTGTAAAAGTTCCATTGGTTTTCTGACTGCTAGAAAAGACATTTTCCATACTATTACGTTTCAAACTGCATTTATTAATATTTTTCTGCCCTTATATTTCTTTTTCTTTTTTCCCCCACATATTTGCTATAAACTGAATTTCCATAGGTGGATCATTTCGCTGACCAAGGAATAATTTTTCACTAAATCAGAAAATAAAACCCCAAACCAAAAATGCCCCAGAGCTGAATAGACCATTCCAAATACAAAGAAATTTCAAGGTCACCATAGACAACAAAAGCTGCATTTGAGATATGAAAGGGGGAGCAGGATTTGACTAGTTTTTGTACTGCGTAGGACACATTTGAATCTCTCTGAGTATACTCAACTGTTATAAAATACATGTAACAATTTTTCTTAATCTTTAAAAATCAGAATATATACCAACACATCAAACTTTGTTTTAAAGGGGCAAAATACAATATTTTGCAACCCTTAAAAAACAGGCTTTTGTTTCTGTTTTTTGTCTGTATGCAAATATTTTCTACAAAAATCTCTCACAAAGGTGTATATTATCAATCACTACATAATAAAGGACAGTTTATCATCTCACGTTCAAGATATATATTTTATTTTGTACTGGTTAACTGACAATAGTTGTCCCAGAGACCTACACAGTTTTATAACCTACAATGCAATAACTACAGCCATTTGTACATTTAAGTTTGTTTCTAGTTCTCTTACATTTCCAACACAAGTTTTATTACATATAAAAAATGTAAATTGAAAACTTAGAAATTAAGAACTTAAAGCTTAAGAGAATAAAAAATTTAATAAACCTATTTATTTCTATAAAACGAGGCTACAATTTCTATACCACTGGATGCTGTTTCATAACTCTTAATCCACATGGACATACCAGTACAATGTTTCAATTTCCCAAAGCTGCTCTGCAAATCACAACTGGAAACTGATATGCTTCTTAACAACTGTTCTGATACAACATTTTTTCCACTACATTCTCATTTGTATAGAAAAGAAATGTCTTACACTGAGTCTCTGTTCAACTAAATTTTCAGGGAATATGTGACTAGAATATGAAAATAGGAAAAACTATTCCAAGTGCAGCCTGGAGTAACTGTATTCAAAGTACAATCCAAATTCTTTTTCTTTTTCACAGTAACTGGCATTGCTGGTCACAGATGTGGCCACTGTATGATATTCATACACCAGTCTGACATGCAAGGAATTCTGAGATGCTTTTTGAAGAGGCATTTGCCTTAGACAAGATATTAGTTTTCAAAAATAAAAATCAAAATCACAGCTAATCTCAGTGTCAGACATTATGATAAGAGTTGAACAAGGTTACACTTGACTCTTCTATGACATTACAACACATAGGTTAAGTATGATATTGAATAGTGATGTAAATGTATACAAGAACCATGCAAACTGCACGGAAACTGAAGACAAAACACTGCTTGTCTGTTTGATCTGATCAGAATTGGATATCAGTTTATTCCTATTTTCTCCACCTCTGACTCTGAAAGTTTTGTTACAATATCTCAGCTGCTCTGCCAAGGTTATAGGACATACACTGTTGATGACATAGAGTATTTCTATTTACAGCACCTTCGTTACTGGTACTATGGTAATAATGATTTGTTTAGGCACACTGAGTGGTCACCGATTCTTTCCTCTGCTGATGTTTTGTGTATCGTAACATTTGGTAAGCACTGCTGCTAACACAAGATTGACCTCATTTTCTCAGATTCAGGCAGAATATAAAAGAATTATTCCAACCACACTTGCAGCAATTTTTTTTTTTCCCCACCTGTTCTGTACCTTAGGCTTGTACTGTGTTTCCCGCCTGTAGGTCATACATACGCTGCAGAGAAGGAATAAAGATGTGGAAATATCTAAGCCTTCCTTCTGTAAATAAATTAAGGCCACCTGACAAAGCAAGGAGTCTGATAGTGACCAACAAGTCAGCAGGCAGGCAACACTGCAGTCTTTGTTTCCTAGCTGATGACCAGACGGGAAGCTCATAGATGCTAAACCAAAAGCCACTTGCCTTGCTGTCAGGTACTGTGCAAAATAAATTTCTCTATCCTTGATTTTTTTTCTGAAACTTACTACTTTTCAAGAAAAACCCCAGACTTACTCAGCTTTTACAGGAAAGAATCTTTAACTAGGAACACTGTGCACTGTTGCGATAGAGTCTGTGTAGTGTAGATCACCTGAGTATTTGTCATAAACTGACATGAGCTAAGGTTCTGTGTCTGTTGATTTTTGGCAAGGAAAAAAATGCACTACAGTAAAGTCCCACTAACTTTGATCCACACCATTACCCCTACCTGCATGAGTGCTTTCACCACAGAATACTTCACACAATATGCATACGACTTCACCATTCATATGAGCCTTTCTCATAAGGCCTCGAGCTAATATCCTGAATATGGGAGTGGAAAGAAAGAATGTTTTTGATTAGCACACAGCATTTTACCTATTTTGGATTTTCTTTCTCAGAGACCAAGTAGGAAGTAACTCCAAAAAACAGCACCAATTCATCTACTTGTCTGAAATGCAAAAGTATAATTACAATGCAAGCAAACAACTGAAAACAAATCAATACATCATCCTTTAATCTCCTTCTTAGGCTCAATAATTATCTTTTAGTGAAGAGACAGACCAAAATCAGAAGCTAGTGTACTAGGAATTAAAAACCCAAGTGTATAAACAATATCAGTGCAGCAGCCAAATATACAGTCATTGCTAACATTCCAATCCAATCCATTTCCAACATTTTTGTGCAATAAAAATTGGCCATGTGCTGGCCAATGTAACAAGCCTCTTAATATTAACACAGTCATTCTTCAGTTAAGCTCTTTTTTTAAGAACAAAATCAATTAAATATTACTCTCACAACAACAACAAAAAATTGTATTTTATAAACACAAAATTCTGGTGCAAATAAAGTATGAAATAAATATCACACTCTTAATGAAAAAAGGAAATTGAACCGATTCCTATGGCTGAACTGAGGGGATGTGAGGGTAGGATTTTTGTAACACAGTTTCTTTTAACATTGGCTTAAGTCTCTCATTATTTCAGAGGTAAAGCCAAGCAGTTGGGAGGAACATTTTTGTCAAGATGTTAAGTTTCACGACACGTCAGTTGTGGCAGCAAAGTTTGAATACAATCAGAGGAACCACAAAAAGTCTTCTTGATAGGTTGGGCTCTGTGCTTTGTGTTCTTCTTCTCAACCTTCCCTCAGTCACCAGAGCAGGGGATATGAATCCAGACTTGTCAATGAAGCAACAAAGCAGGATTGTCTACCAACTTGCTGGGAACAACCCCAACCTTTGTTGCATGAACTCCACTCTGTTTGCATTTTCTCTTACGTTGCATATGAAGATTAGGGGTAAGGAGGAGGCTTAGAGAGACAGTTGAGAGGGGCACACTGAGAGCTGGAATGTGGCTGCTCTTCTGGAAGAGCATTAGGACTGAAAATTAAAAAGAAAAGAGAAAAAGGGCTTAAAATACATGGAAAACTTTTTACGTGCATGTAAATAGTACAGGGCTGGAAAGAAACTTCCATAGGGCATTAAAACCCATCTCTAAATCCGTATCTTCAGGTACACAGCATAGATGAAGAAAATCCTCAGTGCACACATATTAAATGACACCTGGATGCATACATGAAATGCCATGGGTCTCCTCCTTGCCAGTTCACATATACAGTTGCTGTTTACATCCACTCATGAAAAATGCTGTGTGGAGAAATGAATGCATGTGCAGACGTGAAGAACAAAATACAGGTGCCATCTTTATGTGAGCATTAAAAATTTTCTCTATGCAACTGGCTAATTTTTTTTAAATGAAGGACAGTGCCAGGTTTCATCGCTTGGTGAAAACATGATCTCTTACTGAATGTGACTTATCTACTAGTACATTCTTACCAATACAGTGTAACCTTCCTCATCAGGCCACATGAGCATCACATATTTTTTGTAATCAACATTTCCAGAGTGGGATTTTTGTGTTTTGTTCTCTTTTGATTTTGTGCTTTGAATCCTCTTGAATTCTGTCATATACTTTTGTCACTTAACTGTTTTTCAGGTACAATTCAACTGATAACAGCATTCACCTCTTAATAATCTAAATGTGCATTTACAGTAGTGACATGTAGTGCAGAGAGGTCTGAGCAGCAAAACTAAGTGGGGCTGAAGCAGCAGCCTAACAGTGGCAGCTAACACAAATATATCCCACTTCCTGGGACAAATTCCTGGGGGAAGAGATCAGGATGCTCCTGCAAAAAATAGCTTCAGCTACTCAGATTTGGTCATTTAAAGGCAGCTCAACAGTCTCTGCTACACTGCAGTAGGCACTGCGGACACAGCTTAAGTGAGTCCCCAGATGTGACCTTCCCCGTTTTAAAAGGGTGAACTTCAGCCCATCTTGCTGATACCATGCTAAGTAAAAGCCATGAAAATTTCAAGGAAAGCATATGCCAAAACAAGATGTCAAAACAGAATGCAAGTAAATGCAATTTATTTCAAAACCCCCAGAAAAAAAGTTCTCTCATGTATCTGGGAAGAGTTTTTTCCTAATGCTTCAACTGCTCTGCAGCCTTGAAATTATTCCAAGCTCAACAGTGTGATATATGATGAAACACAATCATTTTTATTCCTGTCTTCAGAAAAATTTGCCTTTTCCATTTTCCTTCTTTAGAAACCGTGCTGTTTGGTATTATCTCTGCAGCACAGACTATTGGAGTGTTGGCAAAAGGAACATAATTAGTCTATTGCTGGAAATAAATCAATTTGAAATGCCAGAGGTTTTTTAAAATCTGCCACTGAAAATGCCAGTGGAAAATGTCCATATTTCCACATTTACTTAGGGAAACAGAAAAATGACATTGTGCTTGCTTGAAGGCAGAAACAAGTGTGCACCATCACCATTAAGAAAACAGATGGCAATGTCCACACTTTCAAATCATTATGACCCCAAATCCATAAGTATTGCATTTCATCAGGAGCTACAGTCCTTGCACATCTAGGCTTATTTAAATATCATAAACTTGCATGTCTTAAGTTAGATTTGGTTTCCCATTAATGCTCCTGAAGATGAGTTTCCTGATTGCAAAGTGTCTGGTGAGAGTGGGTTACAGAAGTTCAGGACCTTGCAGGTTTTGTATTCTGCTGTCTGAATAGGTCACCCCTAAAGTGTTTAGTGCTATAGATTATATAGTTTACATACAGATTTAGTGCAATCCTGAGTACCTAGGAGTATATATTTAACCTAAAATATTTTTTCAAGCTTAGCAGTTTGACTTGTTTATGCACTCTAAGAGGACATGAAACTTGTCTAAGTTGTTCTCTCCATGTCTGTAACTATCCTTTTGTAATATTCTGCCACATGCAGATACAGCATCTAAAGATGGATATGAGCCAGATATTTATTTACTCCACTCAAATGAGTCTGTCAGTAGTGACCGCAGACAGGCCCAAAAAGTCTCTATTTAATCTCAAACTTATCCATTCATCAGGAGCCAGCTTCTGGCTTCAGGACCTTATAGGGTTTGGAGATAGGCTTAACAGAGGCACTAGTCAAGTCCTTCAGTGAAAGAGAAATTAATTACAACTTGACCATCATACTTAGGGAAGAAAAACAAGGAGGGGGTTATATTTACCCTAAAAAAATCTACTTTACGCTGCTCTCCCATTTCTTTTTTCAGAGGATTCCTGTATGTGTTAGAAAGGAGCAGAAACTCAGCAGACATTTTCCTTGCTCATTAGCAGAGATGTGTTTGTCTTTTGGGGCTTCCTTCTTAGTTTGAAAAGAAATAACAAGTATTCACGCTCCAATGGACAAGACTGGTAAAGAAATGGCCATAGTTAAGACTAACTGTGCACAGCAATGGCCTGAAAGAAGACCTCCTTGAGACAAGTGAGATTCTCCTTTGCACATACATTCACAATCATAATAATGCTTTGGCATGACCTTCAGTACAAAGTCAGCCATGGCTACAAATACAATCCCAGACTAAGCTCAGGCTAAGAAGCATTGTGCTTAGAATGACATCCATTTTCTCTTCATGGTAATTCAGCATTGCATCTCACTTTTCTATGCAAAATTCATCTCACTATTCCCTCTTTCAACTAAAAATAAATAATAGGGGTATTAAGAAGAGGAAAAAATTACAAGGTTATGAAGCACTGTTGCAGCAACACATACGCCTCCATTATTTGCATTTCCTAGTACATTTTCATCTGATCCTAACACTCTGTTGTTACACCATCCTCTCTCCAGAAAAAATCCATACATTTAGCTCATTGGTGCAGATTACTGTAGCAGTGTATAGATAAAAATAACAACTGGCAAGAGACGCATGCAATGCAGTGTGCTTTTTATGGTAGTATAGGTGATCGTGGCAGCAGGTCCTGGAGCTGAGCTGTTGGGCACATTGCCAGCTGCAGACAGCAGAGGATGGCAGGTGAAATTAATAGCACAAAGCAACAAGGAGACATGGAAGAACCTGAAGCTGTTGACTATTAACTCAGAATAAGGAAGGCCATTGTTACATGCTCCCCACAGGATATGTGCAGCTTTTAAAACATTTGGTTTTAATAGACATTTTTGTAAACCTCTCTTTAAAGGCCACTAGCATTAGGGGATCTATTCATTCAGCTGATGAATGAAGCCTATGTCATTTTTTGTGTTAGCATTATTGTCTGATTTTTAAACAGCACTTTTTTTCCCTTCCCCCAGCACTCAAAATGCTAATCATGTGTTTCTAAAATCAATTGGGAAATAACATGCAAAGCTCTTTGGTGTCAGTAATTACTCTGTCTTAAAGATGCCATTCACATGCTATGGTGTCTGGCACTGATTGTAACTCTAACAAATCAGTAATGGTAAATATAAACAGAGCAGTGATATTTTCAGAATACAGCCATTTCTCTGTAGTAATCTTTTACCTGATTTTCGATTCGTTTCTTATGTCACATGAAATGAAAGTAACATTTCTTATTAACAACTAAAATTAGTATAATTGGCAGTATCAGACCTTTTGATTTGTTTTTTGTTTCTATTAAGAGAACTTGGATCTATAATTTGGCCTCTGATAATGAAAATGGGTTTTTACTGTATCAACAAAAACCTGAATATGGTCTAAAGTCAGTCTTTTTAATATTGGACGATGGTAATATTTTAGCCTTGTCCATCAGACAGGTAGCTACAGATGCTAGGGAAGGGTGAACATAATCCAGTAATTTTCAGGGTAGACCTGGATTTGCTTGCTTGCCCGATGTTCCAGGACCTAGAAGTTGAGGTGTATGGAAGGCAGAGCAAGACTCATGCAGTTCACTAAGATTTCTGTACTGGAATCAGTGTACTTTCACATTTACTAGAAAATCCAGAATTACATATGACCCACTTCAAAATCAGGGTAGGTAATGGATGAGGGAAGCCTCTCTCCATTTCATGTTAAAGTTCAGAGTGAATCTACATTATTCTACATTATCGCTAGGCATATTAACTAGTTTGAACATGATTGCACAGAATGAAGAAAAAAACTGTGATTTACAAGTCTTAAAAAGCTGTTGCTTAACCCTGGGTGAAATGCCACTGCGAGGTCACATTATTTCAAGAATAGTGTTAGAGACTTAAAAAAACAAGCATACCTCTCTCTTAAAATGGGTGACTCCATGGTTGGGCACACTTTTAATCTGCTTCATTTGACAATATATGATTGAAAGCATGTCTGCCATGCCAGGAGGCACTATAAGATGACAAGGAACAGTACAAGCTTGTGCCTTCCTCCTCTGCCAGATTTGGAAAATTATAACCTCAGTAAATCTAAGTGGTTCTTTAAATGCCTTTGAATTTTACTCCAGATGTCAATTATTTTATTTAAAGCATTCAACAATTTATGACATCATGATGGCTTGCGTTAAATCTGTTGATACACATCACTGCTTTACAACTGTGAGCTATGTGGCTGAGGGTTATTATGTCAAAATAACATGTGTTTTCACTTCACCAGAAGGGTAGGAATCTAGTGGTAAAAACACAATAGTAATTTGAAAGTCAATAATCCAGCTAAGTGTACAAGTGCATGTTTGTGTGATTTGGTCTTTGTACCACCTAGAAAAGCAAGGACACCAGGAGTTTACTTTTAACAAGAGGATTTTGAACTGATTGCAGTGGGTCTGAGTTTCCAGGTCAGGGAGAGCTTTCTGAGAAACATCTGCTAGAATCTCACAAATGCCTAAAGGCATTCTAAAGAATGCAATTTTACAAAAGGGAAACCTACAATTACCTCTGAAATAAAATGTCCTCTACTTAAGTAAATTTATCTAGCAGCAAAATTATTACTATTTTGGTATCACTGAGAAACTCTGCATAAAAAAAAAAAAAAAAAAAAAAAAAAAAAAAAAAAAGAAAAAAAACCAAATTAGAGCTGCAAGATCCAACTTTGCATTCTTTTCCACATTTTTATATCAAAGGGACTGAATGCTGTGATTCATGTTGGTATTGTCACTGCAGAAATTATCACTGTTCCTCAAGCTGTTAAAAGTTTGCTGTTAGTGCAAAACCACGGTGAAGAGCCTTTGAATAAGGAAGAAGACAGGAGCTGCAGATGTGCATGCACCTATGTGCAAAGAGAAAAAAGTTAGTGAAGTTTACCTGACAGTCTGGCAATCTGGCCCCCTGGCTAGTTGTGAGCCGTGTGGCGGTATGGAGGCAGCAGGCTGCTGACAATCTACAAGAAACTGATAAATTAGACATATATACAGAGAGATTACAGAGCAAGGGGTTAGTAACAGTAGTACACAGGCTATGCATCTGATGGAGAGATTTAGTGAGGAATGTGTTCTTAGTTCCTTATCGGACAGGAACACCTTTTTTCGACAGTAATAATATTAGCTGTTGCCCTTTTTCTTTTCACAAGAAGCAGGAAAGACATTCTTGTTTTTCTTCCCATAGAATTGGCAAATTTTTGTTTAAACAGACAGCAATAGTGGTCTGTTTTCAAAATCTGGGTTTGAACATTGTACTCGTCATTCTCCCATGGGTGATGAAATACTGTTTACACCTAGTATAAAAAAATGTCATTAAAGGTACTCAGAATTTACAGAGAATTTACATCCAGATAGCAGCAATTACAGATACCTTTTCATTATGGTCTTTTGAGAAAAAACTTGTAAGAAAATCAGCGACTTCTAAATAGTGCTTGCAAGGTTACTTTTTATAAGTAAAAGTGAGAAACTGATAGTTTTTCACTGTTCTGTCAGGATTGGATTTGGATGCATAGTTGCATTCTAGTTCTTAATTTATTAAATAATCATAAATAAACCTTTATTGCTACATTTTTATTGTGACATTTGTAACATTAAGACAGCTTTAAACTCAATAATATTTGTGGGATATATACTCAATATATTTGAGTATATTATTAAACTCAATAATATAAGGAAAGTAGTTGAAAAAAAACGCCTGCTTTCTATCAAGACCTCCAGATCGCAAAATTTGCTATTTTTCCCCACAGCAGTCTGGCCTTTCATTCCACAGCCTGTGTGAATCATATTTTCAGGTCCTTTTGAACATAATAATTTGTAGGTGATATTCTGTGACCGTCTGGAAAACTACTGGAGACCTCTTTTTGTCTCCAGCAGGCTTTGCAGATCTGCCTCTCTGCCTGCCCAACCTGATTCTCAATATGACTGTCCAGTGGGAAGGAATTATTTTACCCTGAACCTTAAAAATGAGACAACTAAACTTCATGTACTTGTAAAGAATTTAATTTTGTCTCTATTTTTCAATTGGTTGCTACTTAAAGCTCAACACCAGGAATCATTTCTCTTTATAATGTGGATGTTTTCAAACCCCACTTCTATTCTTTGTCTCAATCAAGTGGAAGAATGTGTAATTTGCTGTCAAGAGCCTTGAGATGATGTCAGGTACAATGCAGAGGAATACACCTGCCTAGCAACACTGCATCTTGTCCAGTATTATAATATTTCTCTTTCACACAAGCCCAGAGTGCTTCTCTCCCTACTTCCTACCAAGTGCTGACCTCCAGTGGGTGGAAGCAAATATACCCAAATCACTAGGTTCTAACTGCTTCAGACAAGAAGAGAAGGGTTTGGACCTATTTTCAAGTTCACAAGTATCTACATCAAAAAAATATATGCACGGTTAGTACTGAAAAAATTGTGCCAGGAAGCAGAAATAGAATGAGAAAGGATATTGTGCCATTCTCTCATTTACTGGGTTGGTCACTACAGTCCTCAGTATGTTTTTTAGCTGAAGAGTGCAAGAATTTGCAGTGTATTTAGAGCCATGAACAGAAGGGTCTGTCAATTCAGCTAAAAATTCAACTAAAAGGAAAGGTGCCTTGGAGGACAGCCAGAGAAGGCTAACTGCAGGAGGGAAATTATTGTGAAAAAAAATAATCAATAAATAGATAAATACAGTTAATGTATTCTGCAAAATTCTTTGCTTAGAACAAGTCCAAAGCAAAGCCATCCCTGACAGCTTATAGAAGGTAGTTAGTGAGAAAAGAAATACAGAACAGAATGCTATGTGATGAAAAGGTGCAGACAGGTTTCATAAGTAAAGAAGAAATAGTTCTGACAGGCTTTGCCAGAAAAACCCAAATGCCTAATTTATGATTCTATTCTAATATCTTGAACATCGTGCAAATATTTTATGATGCCTCTTCATCTGCTGGATTTGGCAGAACGTGTGAATAGAGAGCCAGATTCTGCAAGCCTTATACAACCTGCATAATAACTTCTTGATTTAAGCAAATTCCCTCAACTTTACCTGAAATGACAGTTCTCCCAGGCATCAGCAATGCTCACACAATCTGCCTCACGCTCATACCAGTATGACATTCAGTGGTCTACATGACTTAAATGGCTGAATTGTACTCCTGCATGTGAAGTTTTTGATGATTATGCTAGGAAAGAGCTAAGCAGAATATATATGGCTTACATATACACACTTCAAATTCAAAGGAGCTCTTATCTGCTTATGTCCAAGTAGCTGTGCCAGAGCTAACTTTATTCCTTATTTATTTAATCCTTTTAAGTATTTTGAAGGGTTTATAATCCTATTCTCTTATGCCATCACATTCATTAACAACATGGAACAGGAAATAATTTTAAAGGTGAAAACTAGAAGACAGCTTTTGGGCCTTCCCTTCTACTAAAGAACTCCTGCCTGTACCAAATAAAGGTGATTTTTTTCTTTCTGAAATACTCTGTTGAAGGTTAAAAGTTTCAAAGATTGCCTTTGATGCTGTGGTCAATGTCACATGACATGAAGACGATGAAAGACAGACATGATCTCTTCTACTAAAAAATTTTTAAAAAAAATATATTGGAAGAGGCTTGTTCCCAGTATTTTTCAAAACTCAGGGAGTCTCAGTCAAGCCACAGAGTGAAAGGACAGTTTGGTATGTGTGTCGAAGGCAGCTGAGGAAGAGACACAGATTGTACTTTCTGATGTGTACTCAGAGAACACCACCACCAAAATTTATTAATAAAGTTATTAAATATAGACTCTGTCATCTCCAGTTGCTGTGAGAAAACAAAATACTGGGAGCAGGGCTGGCTGAACCTATTTACAATTCTATCAACCTATAACCAAGAAAACAAGTTCAGTGACCATTTCAGCTACATAAGGCAAAGAGGAACTCGTGTACACAAAAATTTATACATCAGTTTTCACTGAAATCAGCAGAACTTGAGTCTGTACTGAATCCTCCTATAGTATCAAGCAATGTTCAACACTGCATCTGCTGGATCTTTGAGGCTTGACTCATTCTATACATTAGGCCTGTTCCAGTTTTCCAGTTACTCACATTTTTATCCATTCACTGGAAATGGTGAAAAGGGCTCAGAGTTTTCCTCTCTCACTGATTAGCCAGTGCTGATTTTCCTTTGGAATCTAATGCCCAGTCCTAATTGGCCTAATAAGCTCCTGAGGTAAGAGCATTAAAAACACCAAGCTCAGAGAACCTGCATCTGCTCAGATGAGGACTGAATGTGCTGCCATAAATTATCTTCTGAGAGCAAATCTCACACACACACATCAAAAAGAGTATTTTCCTGTGCTTCCCTTTGGCTCAGCTACAAAAACTACACATTTCCCTTGTGTCACAAGGTGTGCTCTGCCCTCCAGTCTGTGAACTGGGTGACTCCACTCCACATGGTGTGAGTGTCCAAGAGATGGGCATGCAGCCTTCTGTTGACATTGGCAATGTCCCCAGCGAAAAATCCTACATGCAAGCATTTTCAGTACCACCTGCTCAGGACCCAGAATATTGCAACGGAATATTACAGCACATTTTGACACTCTGTGATTAGCTGTAATTAACTATAACTTATACAGTCCTGTCAGAGACTGAAACTAGCAAGAAACCCAAGATTCACTTGGGATGTACTGAATGAGTGACTGATACGTAAAATACTTTAAACTGTGTCTAGTTTGGTTATTCAATGGAGAGTTTGTTGCTTCTACTTGAAAGGGTAGAATGCAGAGTCAAACAAAAAAAAATCTTTTTTTTCCACATAATGCCACATATTTGATATTTCTGATACGAAAAACTTTGGGGAAAATCTATTCTTACTAAAAGAAAGATCTTAAGAAATGATCATGACAAAATGTGAGATTGAGGCCTTTTTAAGTCATTTAAAAAAACCTCCCCTTAGCATCCTGTTAACTACTTCAGGCCAACAGAAAGTCCTTCTTTTGTAGCTAGAAGTTTCTGAGCTATCTTATTTTGTGTTATGCTACGCAATGTCAATTGAACCTGCTCCATTAAGTCTGAGGAATCTGACAACATGTATACGAAGATGTTATTGACAATTTACTTGAAAAGAGAAGCTGTCTCCATTTATATGGTAATGAATTTTCTTCTTCCCCGAGGCATCAAATTAATGGGAGAGAATGAATGTCTAATAGCATAAGTCAAAAGGACTGGGCAAAGAACAAACTAGTAGTTTTCTAGTTGTGTAGAGGCAGGAACATGTTGCATAACACAGCAAGTCCTGCAAAGACAATAAATCAATCCTCTTTGCTCAAAGGTGGGGAACAAGGAAAATTTTCAAATCCAAAAGACAAGTGAAATGTCAAGAAGAATAGGGCAGAGGGTGCTAAAACACTTGCCTGCCTTGCTGAGATTTGTACAGATGATTTCAAGACGTAATCTGACAGTATGAGAAATCTCAAAACTGTGTCTCAAGGTGATGGGGGCATAAATTTATGTTCTTATTCAAGTAGCTGGTTTCACTTCTTATTTATCTCTGTTTTTCTAATGGATTTCAAGTAAATTTTGACCTTCCTCAAGGCCAAGAGGAACTTTAAGTGGTAATGGTTATCGCAAAGAACAGCTGGTGAGAGGACAGCTGCTTGGCTTACTATAGGAAAAAGTCACAAAAAATGGTACAGGTCAAAGATTAGAAGAGTCTCTCCCTTCTCCTGCTTCCAGGATCAGTTTGGGTCTGGAAATAGCAGTTACTTCTGCCCTATTCACAGCCCTAGCGGGTCAGCAAATGGTTGCAGCTCTGTTTCTGCAGATCATCCAGGAAGGAGAGGAGTAGAGTGAAGCAACCACTTGGCTTCCACAAGGATCCTTGCCTCATTCACCACAGCTTGCTCAGAGAAGGAGTGGCTCAAGTTGTCCTGGCCTGGAAGCAAAAGAAGCAGCTGCCAGGGCCACTGTACAGCCCCATTATGAGACAGCTAGCAGGCAGGTAGCCTAATAAACTTCATCAGGTGCAACTTAGCTCCTGTCCTATACAGACACACTTTCCAGTACCCAGACTCTACCTGAGTTTTAGCTACTTTCCCATCAAATTGAATGATGGGTCATTGGTTGAGAGAGATAAATTGATCATCTAAGTATCAGTTTTGGCTTAGTTCATGATAAAGAGCTACTACAAAATTTCAATGTCAAATTGCAAACATCCAGGTAACTCATCTTCAACTTGCTATTCAGAGAAACTTGGTGTCTTAGATTGTTGTTGACTGGAGATGTTTCTATAACATTGAATTCTTCCACTACTTATTTCTTAGTATGTGAAAAAATTATTTGAAGAATAGTGGTTAAGAGATGTGAACTCCCATTCACAGACAGAGCTGGGGGCATCAGCAATACCTACGTACTGCACTAATGTGTAACAAGTCAGTAGTAGGATGCATCTGAACTCCTGTAACCTCCATGTGTTCACTGCTTTTTCTTGCAAAGGTAGGTTGGGAATGGCCCAATGTTTCCACACCCCCAAGCTTCTGATGCAGTCCTCTCTTTCTGCTTCTCCTCCTCTCAGATCTTACTTTCAGGGCAAGGTCAGACAGAGGAAACACAGAAGAGAGACTTCTGTTAAATGCTTCTTAGGAGTAAGAGAAGGTGACTGAGCTTACTAGAACAGATAGGTTATTTAATTGCTATTTTCTTATAGCATTTAAAGAAATGCTATCTGCCTTGGCAATTCCCACAAACCAAATCATGGAGTTTCACTAACAACTTCATACACTACCTGACAGGCATAATGTAGTAGGTCGCTGATTCAATGCTTACCCAGAACATGTCAGGTTTCTTGGCTGTGAGTTTTTTCATCTATACAAAAGCTATACTATATGTAGTGGTTTTTTTCCTCTTATTTCTTTATTTTGCATTACTTGATTTCTAATATCTCTTTAGACCTGAATTACCCCCAACCTAGAGAGCTGTTTCCCCATCAGTCCAGGTGCTCCAATGGTAATGTGACTGATAGCTCAAAGTATAGTTATAAAGCTATATCCCAGCCTTGCCCTTTGCTGTAGCTCATATTAAGAATTACTTTTTTTAAATCACTAATACTTAATCTTTAACAAATTAGAGAAATGCATTTCTCTCCAATGACTAAGAATATTAAGATGTTTCTTGTCAGCTCTGCAGGCTTTTTCACACTTTCATTATCATATGTTTATGCTGTTTCTCAAATTGCTTCTGTGAATGCTTTAAATAATTCCTCATTAAATCTACTGAGAAGCTAAATAGTGGGTTAGTAAAATAGCAGAAATGGAAATGGTAGAAGCTGAAAATACATGTTCAGTTCCTTTTTTTATACACAGTTCATAAAAAGCACATTTAGAAAGGTCTAATGATTTATGAAATACTTGTTGACCAGAAGATATATACATTTTAAACATTTCAAAAGAGAAAAAGTCTCAAAAATACAGAAATCATACTTCCGTCTTGGTTATTCACTCTTTATGGAAATATAAATGTTCAGGAAACATTCCATGTGGCTACAAGTATGTCCAAATCAAAAATACTTGCACTATTTTATAGGTAAAGGAGGGCCCAATCCAAAACTTGAAGTCAATGGGAAAGGTAACCTCAGTAGGCTTTGGTTGAAACAACACAAGGTACAACTATAAGCTTTCATGGCCCTAAAAACACAGGCAGGGAGATACTTACAATTAGGAATACTAGTCTTGATTAAGGAATTGCTGGTGAGCTTATTCCATACCTCAGACAACATCCCAAGGAACTGCTCTATTAGAGAGCTAAAATATCAGAATGTCTAATTTAAACAGAGACTCTCTTCATCTTTTCCTATTCTATGAGATGAGAAAACCAATACTGATTATTCCTGTATATTTGATAGTAAAAATCAGTAAGTCGTGAAACCACATTAAACCTTGTCATAAAAGAAAGATAAAGATGGATGGCTTTAGTTACCAACATTGTCAAGATATTTCAGTAGCTGTTTTACACAATGGATAAGACTAGATACCAAAGCTTAAAATTTCCATAGAAAACAACAAATAACTCTTAAGACACCTTGAAGATGTGACACATCAGCTGCATACCTATTTAGTTAGAAACAACCAGAAGTCTAAGATTTTACTGCAGAACTTAAACAAGTGGTGCTAATGTTAACAATTCCATCCAGCAATGACATCAAAACTTAAATACAGAGAGAAAAATGTCAATAACTTTTTAATGAAAAATATACAAAGTAAGGCATGGATTTCACTGCATTCTTTTTTCTGTGAGTGTGTGTTTTAACAAACAGATTGAGGCTCCTATTAAGTACAGGTTTTATTTTGGAACTTCTTTCTTTACACAATGAAAAATACAAACAAAAGTTAAATAAAACTTGTAGAACTGCAGTGAATTCATGCCATAATAGCTAAATTATGTTGAAGTAGCTAAATTATATTGATCAGCATGAAATGTATGGCTTTGGTCTCATCAGTGATAACTGGAAAGCTAAATGCAAGAGAGGAAAAGCAGAGAGCAAAAAGGTCCTATTCACAGTGGCACCGAGAGGTAAAAGTACAGCTAGCCAGCTGACTTCTTCATCAGTTACAGCCAACTAATGTCCTTGGCAAGGATACTGTTCTTCAAATTCAAAACGGCCTCCACAAGGACAATGCTTGAAATGTCATAAATATGTAATGCTCATTAAGCTTAGTTAAATGAGCATATCAGATGCAGGACATAGCCCCAACAGCAGGAAGATACATACATATATCTGTATATATGCACTAATGCCACTCATTAAACAATGAAAACATATATACACAAATATGCCATGTTTACAAAATCCACAGAAAAATAGAACAATGTAGAACAAAAAGTGAACACACACAAGTAATGACTGAATTATCCTTTTTGTGAAGAGCATCATGTCCAAATAAAAAAAAAATAAAAAAACAACAAAACTATACCTGATTTTAAATAACCTTGAAAAAACACATAAAATCCATTTTTCATGGAGAACAGAGATAGACTAGGTCAATACTGCATGAGCCTTGCAATAGCTGGTAACCTGCCCGAGTACACAAGTTAGAGACATCTTTCCAGCACAGGATCACAATCAATGCAAGTACATTCTTGGTAGACAAAGCAACAACATATTCATAGACAAGGACCTGAAGAAGCATCCATGGATCTCTAAATAAAGGGCGATTTCCACTCAGACTGTAAATTTGAGTTGTCAGAATTAAGTTGTTGATTTTTAAAAAAATAATGGTTCTGAAGAACTCTCATGCTTCAGCTGTTTTGAATGAAGCAAATCAAATTCAACTCACTGAAAAAAATCAAAGCAGAGTATCCTGACTAGTTAAATATTATATGGCTGCATGTCTCATTTAATAGTGACTGCACAGTTAACCACCTACTCTGCTTTTCAAAAATAAACTCTGACTTAATGTGCAGATTAATTTATATTGATAGTGAACTAGAATACAGAAAGAAAATTAACACAAGATCACAAAAAAAGATACATAGATCCTAGTCATGTTGATCTTCCTTTTCATTAGTCTTTAAAATTACCTTACAAAGGAGGTGTCAGAAATATTTAAAATCATTTGCTGTGTGACTTGAGCAATCATACAGCTCTACAGAGCACTCTCCTAGCAAAAGTCTGCTCTGACCTGATAGTGTCCCTCAAAGGATTTTCTAAAAGAAGCTGTGCTTTCCTCCATGTTCAGATTTCTAACAGTCCTCCTGTTTCAAAATTGAGAAGTGCATAAAAAGGCAAAGTCGAGGCACTGAAATGACAGGTGTATCAGCAAGGTTTAGAAAACTGTGAGAAGCTTTCTGACATTGGTACTTAAGATAAAAAGCAAAGCTGGAACTATTTTTGGCAAAATATTCTTAAACAAATAAAAAAATGTGCTAATGAAAGAAGACACAAATGTGATGTGAAAATTTCATTCCTTCTACCTTTCCAATGGTGTAAGGTACACAGGCTCATCTCCACAAAAAGCCCCCCCTGCTGTGGAGAGCAATGACAGCCTAAGCCTTCCTCACTCATTTTTCCAATCCCTTTATCAAAAAGGGGAAGGTAAAGACAGATCAATTTCATACCAAGGGCTTATGCCCATAGCATTCCTTCTGAAGATGCTTTCCCATACCTTCACACTACTTAAACAATATGAAGGCATGCCCAGGTTTCTAACCTGTTCTTCACAGGTGAAAGCACCTCTGGTGTATAGGGCAACTAACAAAGGCAACTCCTAAGCAATTCTCCCAACTTAAAGAATTAAGTGGAAGACTGATTAGGACCCTTTTATGTGGTCAACTGAGTTTTTTCATTAAATTTTGTCTTCTTAGCTTTAAGAAATATTTTCTACCTACAGATGCTGTAAGTTGGCATGTGGAGATCCTACTAGGAACATTTTATAAGAATTTTCCTCAGGACAGAATTTCTGTTCATTTACTGAAATTTTATGGTAAGAATGCAGATAAACAAATGCTATCATATTGTTATTCATATTTTACTTGTTTAGGATTTGGGTGGGGAGATTTTCAGTGGAGACTCTCAGGTAAATCACAGTTGACCCTTTAACTACCCCTGTGTAAGGGAAAATGCTGCAGCCATTAGTTACTCTCCATCATATAAGGCTGTTGGAAAACCTTTTTTCAAGTGCATCAACCACATAAGGATATTAGAAAATGTAACTTTAAGGTAAAAATACTGAACTTGATATTCAACTTTCAGAACTTCCATGCTAAAATAACTGACAGAGAAAAGTGTGGTAGCAGGGCACTGACAGCAGACTTTGTCTTGTTCTTTCCTCAGAGAAGTCAAGATAAACTTATTTTGTATTGGTGACTCTGGGTTATCAAGAGGCATTTAGTGACTTTATATTCAAGGAGTCTGAATGTAACTGCAAAGGAAAGGTCATTTCTAATACAGTGTTACTGTCAAATTCAGCCCCAGGCTTTCTATTTGCCCTGACTTCTTCACATCATTATGAAAACAGCCACATGTTTGGGCACACACTGCCTGAATAAAGGCTAAAGAATAAAGACTTTATAAAGTGTAAAAATGTGTGTTGATAACAGAAGGAACAAAGAAATGCATAGCAAAGCTAAATGCATACTATACCTAGGAGAAATGAAATGTGGCACTTTGGAAATGGACTCAGTGGTATTTTTAGCCACTGTGATTAGGAGCTATTAGTCAATTAAAAAGGCCAGATAAAGTCATACTGCCCCAGCTTGATGTCAGAGGGATATGCATGCTGATTCAAAGTTGAGGGAAGAATTAGAAAACTCCTGTAATTTGTATGTTAGAAGGTTGCCATTTTGGGGATTAGATCCATGTATTTTCAAAATAGGGAGTATGGTTATATAAAAAATACAAAATCCAGTTCTTGAAAAAGATGTAAGCAGCCATTAGGAAGAAAATTATCCTTATGCAGGATATCCTTATTATGTAGGATGAATAGGATAGAATACAAAGGCATTGACAGTGTTTAGGAAACAGATTCCTGTCTTTGAGGTAGAAAACAGGCATGTGTTCTCCCATTGCTAACAGAATACTTAAAGAATTGCTGGAAGATCAGTATCACTCATTTTACAATTTCTAAAGCCTTTGCTTCTTTCCCCTTCCCTGCCAATTTCTCCCCAGGAGCCATCTCTTTGATTTATTTACAGCAGCACTCCTTAGCAAAATGTCTTGTTCAGACTCTGCAGTTTTACACGTGTCCCCTGAGTGGGTGTTACTTGCATGGCACTACTCAAAGGTGGCTTTGATATTGCTGGCACTGAGAGAGTTAACCTACAATTGAGTACTGCTCAGTTTTCCAGAATAAACATTTACTTCAGCAGCAGCCACTTCATGGGTTTTAGCTTGTGTTTTTTTCAATTATGCTTTTTGTGTGTTACATATTAAAAAAAAAAAAAATTTAAAAAATTACCACCAGACAAGAGCATGCACATTTAAAGGCTAAAAGTTCTGCTCTGGTGCAGAAGAAAAGTAATTATTAGCTTGTCTGTCAGAAGAAGAAAGATGTCATAACCTTTGAAATGCCATCCCAGTTTGCATTTCCTGTCTACACCTTGTTCAAAGCAGGTACTTTGACAGGAAATGAAGAACAAAAGCTGCCTGCAAAGATAAACTTCATGGCTCAATTCATGTAAACTAAACCTTCTGTGAGTTTAACATTACCCTTTGAAAAAAAAATAGATTGAATGTTCCAGGGTGAGGAGAAGACAGGTGCTGTGTAAGTGCCTGCACAGTGCCCATCACCCCCTCACTGGTCCTCACACTTCTGACTCCTCTGTCTTGATGGGTTTGTGCCTTCCTTGGGGCCCACCAGCACAACCATCAGCCTAAGCACCAGCTGGGCACAGGGGTGCAGCCTCTGTGGATGCCAGTGGGACTGCACCCACCTATCCCACAGCAGGACTTTCCCCACTGCATCTGGAACCAGTTTGGGCTGCTGTCAACAGAATGTCATCTCCTGCCACAGGGGACACAGGAGGAGACATTTTGCTTTTCGGGTCTCAAGAAGATGCCCAAATTAGATTGCATCTGCAGTGCTGGGAGGGTCCCCTGCTCTGCTAACCACTCAGCACCACATGCACCCAAGGAAAAAATGTTTACCTGGTGTGGCCACGGTTAACCTTTTTTCCTTGCTGAGACGGTGCCCATGGATGAATTCACTCATGGAAGGGGAGCCCCTCAGAAGATATGATTCTGTGGAGGTGGGATGAGGGGGGGCTCTTAATAATTTCTGGAGGTAGGTCCCTGAAGTCCTGGGATGGCTCTGATCACAAAGGGAAGGTGAGAATAGTCTTGCAGGAGATCCAAGAAAAATACATATGGAAACAAAAGAGTTTTACTTTAATTACCTTTCAAAGCCTCAGGAATGACAATATAACGTTAATTTGCTTAACAGGCAAAAACCAACTAGTGTTGCCACCCCACGTCATTTCCACAGCAGAGCAGCTTGCCTGCACTGGAAATCCTGTTTTGTATTCGGGAAGGAGGAAATGAGGTTGAGTTATATCTCAGCATCCTGGAGTTGACACGTACAAGGCTCTCTGGATGTTCTCTTTTATTTGCATTGTGACTAGAGCATACAAGAATCCTTTTCTCCTTCAGAACTGGGGAGATCCCCACACCTACAGAGCTTTGGTAGGGCAGTTACAAGACAAGAACTCACTGCCTGAACAGCAAAATATTTGTATTAGGTTATGAATGGTAGCCATCCCCCTTCAAAAGATTGCTTGCTCCCATGTAGAAAAATTGATCTGAGTGAACACATCCATACTCTTTTTGCACTGATGAAGAACAAGTGAGCCCCAGAGCTTAACAAAGAGTTGTAGTTTCTTCTGTTAAGCACTGTAATGCTCATAGAACACAATCCTTTTTTTTTTTTTTTGGATGCTCATTATGGAAAACCTTAAGGAAAACTTGTTAAAGAAAAAAACATTCACACTAATATTAAAGACAAACGAGATGCACTGAGACACTGACAGAACATAGTTGAAAACACTGCATTAAGGAGGAGGAAATAACACAGTAGGTGGATCAGAACCATATATTGCCAGGCTTTGAATTCCATATTCATATCCTCCCCACCTTCTTCTCCCAAGTCAAAGTATGAAAAAAAAAACATATATAAAAAAAAAGGAAAATAATTATAATGTTAACAATTCAGTGAACGACTTTAATGCAAGTCTGGCCACTGCACTGTACTGTAAAGATCACTGCATGCATACCTTTTCCTCTGAGTGCCACTGCTGACCAGTAAGTTTGGTTGCTGTGGGCCCTGACTATGCAGGAGGAAAGTGTCTATGCTTGGCACGGTGGCTGATGCCTCCTCACTTACTTTAGGGCTGCCGATCTTGCTCTTTCCAAGCTTGCCTTTGCTGCGTCGGGACTGCTCGTGGTCAAACTCTAAATCCTCCAGTCGCTGGGTAAGGGCAAGTTTTTGCTGGATAGCCATGCGTAACAAAGAGTTTAAGGTCTTCTTCTCATCCTCTGCAGCTGCTAGCTGCCGTTGCATCTCGTCCAGCTGTGTCACATACTCGTCACACCTGGGAAAACAAACAATGCAGAAATCCAGGGAATGAGTCCAACAACCAGCCCTACTTGTGATCACAATCCCGGGCTGAACTGATAGGGACAGACTCATATCCAAGCTTTTGCTCAACCTAATCCTGGAAGCCTAAATTCTTCCATTCCCACTTTGAATAAACTTGGATTTTGATCTGAATACCAACGCTTCCCGCTCAGCAGGAGAACCTGTATCTAGAATATTAGAGCGGTCTACAATAACATGAAATGTTCCTAATGCAGATGATTCAATCAGAATCAGATTGGGGATTCTCCCCAGGTTAGACCACAAATAACAATTTAGGAGGCTCTTTCAGCTAGTAACTCACCAGGGATAAGACTATCTGCTAATCAGATAATACTGTTTCTCACCACCAGTAATATCTACTTGAGCAAGGTATTAGAAAAAATGATGAAGAAAAGACTGCAGGTACTTTGAACACTTGACACATCAGACTTTGTGAAATGAGAAGCACTCGGTGTGCTATTGTTAACTGATTAAAGAGGTATCATTCAGGAAACCAAACACCTGGAAATTATTTCATATTTACTGCTGAGTCTTATGGGCATGTGTTCAGGAATACATTGCTACGTTCATCTGCTCCTTTTTACCCCTCAGCCCCTTTTATCTGCATGAAAAATGTATCTTTCTAACATGCTTTAGATCTCTAGAGATAGACCTTTAAACAGAACACCCTTTCTCATTATTTTGTAAGCATTTAAAGCTGATTTCAGTTTAGTTTTTCTTTAAACAATGATCCTTAAAGTTAACAGGAAGAGCAAGGCATTTCAGGATGGTCTTAATCACTTTTTGAGGTGAAATAGCTTCAATTTCTTAACAGTTGACCATCTAATGAGTCAGAACCAAGAGCAGCAACAGTAGAGAAAGGATTAATAGATAGAGCAGTACTGTCTGACTGAATAGCTGTGAAAACATCCAAGTATTTTCACATTAAATGATACAGCTTTTGTTAAATCTTCTTCTCATGTGATCTCTCTAAATCCAAGTAGCTCTGCTGTGTAATTACAATAGTGTAATGGGTCAGGATTTAACTTCACCAGTATCACCCTCAGAAAATAAGCATAGAAAATAATTTCAGTTTTCATTCTCAAAATGTGTGACACAACTTTTGAATTATTGCAAACTGAGGGATGAAACTAATTTATCTGAAACTTTAATCTTTTCCTTGGGAAATGGAAATAGAGTATACTTGAAAATTCATAGTTATTCTTCACACACACAGATATATACTGCACTCTCCTTTTGAATAATTTGGCACTGGAAGCAAAGTTACTAAGTCAGCCAGAGTTTCATCTACAGTTTCAGTATTAACTTTTTTCTACAGGACCTTGATAAGCATGACTCCCTTTATTAAAGCCTTGAGGAAGCAAGATATTTCTGTAACATTTGTTGGTTTAAAGCCAACTTGCGTACCTGTTTCTGCTCTAAGCAATGTCTATCAATTAGTGAGTTATTATCAGTTATTTTGACAGAGACATTACAATGAAAACAGCATTCAGGAGGCTAAATTCATTTGAAATAGAAATTACTATAATGCCTGTGTTATCAGAGTTCCCAAAAGTCATTCTTGTAACCAGATAGATCTCTTATCCATCTCTCTTATTCTCTCCTGCTTTCCTCTTTCTTTTATTAAGATTTTTTTTTTTCTTCAAATATATTTTCTGTTGAACATTTCAAAAACTAACACTTGAAGCACAGTGCCACAAGAGGAACAAACTGTCTTGCTTTAGTATGGCAATAAGCCAATGTTGGTTTTGAAAAAGGACAGATTTTCATCAGGCAAAGGATGTATTTTTGGTATTTAGGCATCTGCTTTTTAAAACAGCATAAGGGAGCAGTTCAGAAACATAGGCTCCATGCAAGTAGGTATTACTAAAGCAGACTCAGACAAACCTGCTTTTCATTATCTGCTGTTACACTGTTATGCTGTTGGCTGGCCCCACACTCAACAAATTCAGCCTCGCACATACATTTTCCAACTGTTCTCGTGAACAATATGCCCGTCCTAGAACCTCCCTATAACAGCAACCCCACATTCTTGGCAATCCACTGCAGTCTTTGGGTGGTTCCAGACATCTGACCTCCAAAATGACTCAAAGTTTCCTATTATTTTTCACAAACACATGGTCCATTGTCTCTGTGTTTTGTTGCTCAAGCATACGTATTTTTTTCAGAAACAGTGTTCAGAAAGGTTAAATCTAAATCCGTCCAGCAAAAGCCATAATTAACTTTAGGAACTGCTGAATTAACAATCTCAGATCCCCTTTAAGTCTGCAGCAGTGAAGGTTATTCCACGTAGTGGGAGGCAGCTACTGCCTGCAGCCATAGCATTTCCCTTCACTGAAACACTCCCCACTACACACAAGTGTGGGATGAAAAGAAAAGTGTTTCCAATTAAAAACTAAAAAGCCTTACACACATCCATATTGCCTCTTGCCTACATGTTTTATAAATGCCTCTGAAGCCTCACAGTATACTGAGGAAGAAAAAGGTTAAAAGTTCCTAAGAGGGATGACTTCTGGAATGGCATGGACAACTGTAGCCTAAACAGGGCTTCAGGATGCACCAGGGCTCTGAACAGGTCTTTCAGAAGCACTCAGATAGGAGGAAATAACAAAATTATTTGTTATTTTGTCAGGTGTCTGAGTCAGAGCTCTTTCCCATTTTCTCCCTTGCCCCTGGGTGGGTGTAAGCTGCAAGTGATTATAAAATGAACACCACTGTTATTTTGCTGTCTGCTGGCCTACTTATCACCAGAGCGAAAGTCAAGATTTCACCTATTTCCCATTTCTTTCATGTCAGAGAGGAAGCAGACAGACAAATAAGTCTACTTATTGTGTATGAATTGATCCAAGAAGATTATATAGGAGTCTAAGGGATTACTAGTTCCATCTGTCTCTCCTGTCTAGGAATGCAAGCTAAATACCAAGTCAGGCTTATGTGCAATTTAAGTAACATAAATCATAGGAGAGCTTGAGCTAAAACCCAGGGACAGTGAGAGATCCCCCTTTAGCCATATAAGCATAATTCTCTTCTGCTCATAAATGTTTTCCCATGTAGCATAGCTCTAGGATCTCTCTGAACTTCCTATTCTATCTCTTCAGTACACTTTTTTCTTTAAATATTAATCATAAGAAAATGCCTAGATGGACGGACACATCCATCAGCACATGCAGTGTCAGGACTGTGGCAGTATCATGTGTAATATTTCTTGCTCTCTTCTTTTGAGTATCTCTGTTTAGACTGGGAAAGCAAGCATATGTAGGGACTCATTAAAATTAGCTTCCTGAATCTCTTTATGATCCTGCTTTAAATGATGAGTTCCTTCTCTGCTTCAGCCCTAGGCTTCTCCCAGGAGAAACCCCTCCTTTAGATGGGAAAACTAATGTTTTAAATAATTTATTTTTTATTTGCCCTCTGGATAAGTGCTGGCCGCCCATCTCATTGTTTCACAGTCCCACAACTACCCCCTGGGTCAATGACTCAAGGTTGGAGTGAGGGGAAACAACAGGAAGGGCAGGAAAGGTGCAGTCACACCATTTTTTTTTTTTTTTTTTCTGGTCTAGGAAGATCAGGAGTAGCCAAGGAGAAAATAAGCAAGTTAAAGACAAGAACTGCACATGTGAAGGGGCAGCACATGGCCCTGGCATCAGAGAGGAACTTCAGCTCTGGTCTGCCATCCCCATGCACCCCGCAGAGAAGAAGGCTGCATACACTGTTGCTTTCATTTTCTAAGAGATGTGTTTGGGGGAAAGGAAGCTTGAGCTATATGGAGGACATATTTGACAGACCTGAAGTAAATTCAGAAAGGCATCAAGGCTAATGGAGAGGAAAGGAGGAAGCTGTAAAGACCAGAGGCACAGAGATTTTATATTGGAAAGCAAACAGCTCCAGAAGGAAAAATCAGGAAAACTAGAGGTACAAGCTGGACAGAAAGATTTCTAAGTAGGAGAAGAGAGGAACCAAAGAAAGAACTTTTAAAAAGCCAGAAAGCTGTACAAGGGACAGGGGCAATCAGGAAAAGTAGGCCTTTTGCGTAGGGAAGCTTAGCAGAAAAAGTCATCTTTGCTGTTCAGACCAGAAACAGGTATGCTGAGCACTCCTTACCCAGAGCATTTGTGGAAAAAAAGTCCAACTGGGGGACCAAATGAACAGAAATAGATGGTTTATGAAAAAGAAAGGATATTACTCTAGCAAACAACCTATGAAATAATTTTCAGGTGTGTAATATAACTATTATCAGAGGGTGTTCTCTCAAAGCACAAATTCAGGAGTAGGTTCCATGCAGGATTATCATGGAAACCACCGTTTTATTTAACAGAAGATTAAACAATTGATTTTTTTATGCTGAAGGCTGCAATTAGATCAAGTGTTACTGCTTGGTGAATCTTACAGTCTTGAATTTTCAGACAGCTTTCTCCTCTTAAACAGATATCTATAGTATATTAGCTGTCATTTAAACAAATGTTATTCTAAGTGGAGTATTCAGAATGAGTCAATGATTTGAACATTTAGGAAGATTGATTTAATTATAAAGGCCATTAGATTCCAGGGTAGGGAAGAAAAAGTATTATTTTACAACAGAAAAATCTATAGGAGCATGCTGATGTGCAAGACCTTGCAGTGAATGATTTTTTTATAACTCTGCTCAGAAAATAGTAGGCAAAACTCAAGGGCAGGGACATGTTTTACAGGCCATGCAGAGAATGTCCAGTCAGTACTACACTATGTTTACCAGCAGCACTAGATGCTTTAGGTGTGGTTTATCTCTATTTGTGTTAGACATTTGCAAAGGGGAAATCTATAACTCATACAGTCACTCAGATTCCCTTTTGGAGTCCATGGAAGAGAAAGAGAAGCTTTGTTGCATCCTGCACACAAGATGTCTAAGCCTTTAAGACTAATTCTCATAGAAAAGATGCTGCTGTCTCACACTAGCTTTAGGATATGCCTTAAACCTAGTGGAAGTGTGCATTAAGGATGCTGAAATAAGGTGAAGAACATTCAGTACACCAACAACCTAACATTCCCATTTAGAACAACTTCTAAATCTTCAAAGACTTGTTTTACCTCATAGGCTGATGATTTAAGCTCCATGGAAAACCCTTATTTGCTTTATGCTCATGATGCCACTCCTCTCCTCTGGAGTTAAAGGCCTTCCAGGTAGTCTTACAGAGTTAGTACATTCACGTATCTCCTAGATTAATGAGCTTTCAAATGAAGATTGACACATGCATTTCTAATACACACATAGACACAACTTTGCTTTCTTGAAGAAAATCTTTAGATGCCAATGAAATCAATGGAGCTACCTTGGATCACACCACCTGCTGAGCTGGTTCTTCATTTCCATTATGGCACTACACGTACTCTTCTGACGATGGACCTATGATGAATTTGCACACAGCACCAATGTCATGGCATGTAAATGTCCCTTCTACCTCCTTCCCACCTCTCCCAAATGCTGCTGCCACTGTCACTGAGCAACAAAGGACCTTAGATGGCTGGAAGAGGTGAGATGGCACAGTGACCACTGGGCAGATATTGTCATGAGGCCTGCAAGTCTTCTCACTTATGGATGAAAGCACAAGCAAGAAATCTGCATTGTGTTTGACCATAAGGGGGAAAAGAAAGCCTTGATATAACAGAATAATTTTCTGATTATACTAATTTATTTCCTTAGTTGTCAACTAAGAATTTATTGATGAAAGCATTGATTCTTTAAAAAAATAGTTTTAGGTGACCTTTTAAAAAGCAGCTAAATCTAAAAGCTCTTCAAAAGAAGATATGGGAGAAGGGAAGATGAGAGATGATTAATTACTGTCCTACCTAGAGAAGCCATGTTACAAAAGATAAGTGAAACCTTTATCCTGTGAAGAAGATAATAAATTGAATATCACAGGGGGATAAAATAAGAATTCATGCTGGGACAGGAAATTGCAGTGGCCTCACAATTATTAGTGTTGAATTACAGCACAGGCTGGTTGATGAAACCACTTACTACTGGTAAGTAATAAATCTCATGATAATGAGATATGGGATTCTGAAGATCATCATTAACCATACGATAGCTTTACATGACAGAACCACTACTTGCTTCTGAATGTGAAAAACAGGAACATAAATCTACTATTAGATTTCCACTTTAAAAAGTCCTATAAATGCAAATGTACTGGAGGTTCATATGGCATTCATAACAGTTTATTCAAGGTCATTTAAACATTGCTATTCTTCAGCTTTATTTTCCAAAACATGCATCTCAACAGTACTGGAAAGGTTGCAGGTTTTGCACAGTGTGTATTCTAAGACTTGTTCACTTTCATCCAGCAAAACTCTGACCTTGTAGAAAATAATTTGTCTCTCCTTCTAAGTGCCCAACATACATGACCCTGATCTCACTTACCACACACAAATTTAGTTTTACAGTGCTGACCCAGTGAAACTATTTCCCTTACCTGGTTGCAAACATTGCTCTCAAGGATGAGAAGGTCGCTGCATCTTCCTTCAAAGCCTTTAACTCATTCCGTAGTTTGGTCATGGTTTCAGTCACCATTGCTTTCTCATTTTCGTACTTATTCTTCAAATTGGCTAGTGCCACTTCAGCTGTCTGAAAACAGAAATAAGGATACATGCTTATGAGGCAGATATCTGGTAGCAAGCTAAGATGCCATGTTTGATTCTACTTTTGGTTTCCTTCATTCGCACAGTAAAAGAGGTTAGACCAGAGCTTCATTGCATTACACCCTTTAATGTCATCTTTTAAGCTGCACTCCACAAAAAAAGGGAAAGGAGAAAGCAACTGAAAGGACAAAGCCAATTTCAATGCTCCAGCAACAACTCCACACCTTGAATGCTGCTGCATGTTGAGGACTCAGACAAGAGAGTAAATTACAACAGTTTAAGGAGCTGCTACTGTGTAGTCTGAGCTGCAATAAATAAGAAGGTCTGGCCCCTGACCACACTGCAAACAGGACACACAGGGTGTAAAACAGCCTCTGTAGCTGAGTTGGGAATTAACACGTTTTGATTTGGGCTTTCTGCCAGCTGAATTTTTGCTTGGGCCAGGTGACTTCCAGGACCTGAGAGCTTGCTTTTATGTCTGAGCATGGGCAGTGCCTACTATTTTGCAAACCTGCATTATTCTGTCAGTTTTATCCATTAAAAAAGTAAAAGCAAATTACAGTTGTCATTTAACAGGAAAGCTGTATAGCCATGATGTAGTCATCCTATTCCTTCATTTTCTCTGCTTCCTCCTTTCTTTTTTCAATTTCACCCATTAAATTTACTGAATTTACTACCCTACTGCTTTTAATAGTTACATTTGTCTTGTTTTGCAAGAGTTGAACCTTCTTCTTTACCTATGAAGTTTAATGTAATTGCAAAGTTATTAAAAAAACAGAGTTTCATGGATGCTTTATACCTACTGCTGCTATGAGACATGAAAAATTATTGCCACAGAATGAGATGAAGAAAAAAGACTTTCTTTACTCAGAGGGGGCTAAGGTTGTTTTTTCAATTCATTTAGTGGATAATGAGTTGCATCATTTCATGTAGGCAATCAGTTTCCTATGTTGATCTTTTGGGTTCTTGATCCACCACCGGGGAGACAAATGTAGAAGAACATTAGTTTAAAGCAACCAGCAAGGGGACATGGTAAAAGAAGGTAATGGCCAAACAGTTGGAAATCTATTTTAAATTCAGTTTTCTGAAACTCAATATGTTTCCCACTAACAATGTTTCTTAGCAAAAAGACATATAGGCATCTCCTACTAAAATATAACTCTATTAAATCTGTGTCTGGGGAAATAACATAGTTAGAAATGGCAGTGTTAAACTAATTAATTTTCTCAATTATACATTCAGTTATAATGTTTTCTCTACTTTTACATTACTTCACATTAGAGAGAACAGATTTTTTTTTTTTTAAATCACTGGTAACTACTGTCATTTAACATGGATTTTTCCACAGCAAATTTGAAATTATCAGCAATACATGTTTAAAAACAATAAACCATCTAGGGTTACGTTAAAATAAATGCTGCTTTTCTCAACTTTACTGACATGCTTTGGTGTAATACAGGATGGTAGACACAATCCACATCTTGGCAGGATACAGCAGAAATCTTTAGCTTTCCACCTGCTTTCAGTGTTTAGCAAAATGTAGGCTTATAAAGTAACATATAGACTTTAAAAGTAACACTTTAAAAAAAATGTTAAACTGTTTCAGCAGTGGGATTATATTTGCCATGTAAACCAAATCATTAGGCATCACTGAAACCATGCACAGTGATCAGAGAGAGATCATCATGATCCCAACATTTTAGTCTGGATGTCATTAAATGGACATACAACACTACGGGATGAAAAATAACGTAGAAATAGAATTTGCTTGGTGAATAAAGGTAACACAGAAAGGGCTATGTCAAATCTTCAAACTCTTTCTTTCTTCCTACTAAAGTTTCCCACAAAACAACATACAGAAAACAAAGCATAAATTGCAAAACATATAGGAAGAGCCTGGTGGCTCTCCATGCACCAGACAAGCTTTTAAACACACCTCTTTGCAGGCTGTTGAGGGTCTCCCTTCTGAAAGTCCCCTAAGTGAAGAAGGAATGGGCACAAATGCTCTACTAGAGAAGAAAAGTGAACTAACAAAAGTGGAGTTTTTCATAGGCAAGACGCAAGCTGGGGAAGCTTCTGTTGGAAGCTTGGAAACCAGGGCCAGCAGAACAGCAGAACATTGCTTTGTCATGAGGCTCAATAGGTTCTTGTAAGAGCCAGTGGGCACTAAATGGTATGGATGCCCAGGTTACCCACAGCTCATTACTTTGGGGTCTGAATTGCTATCAGACTCCTTGGCTCAGAGGATGGCATATGACTGTGCAGCTAAGTCAATCTATATTGACTAGCTGACACCAAAAGAATAATTACCCAGCCCTTCCCCATCCCTACTCTTTGCACATCTGGTGTTTTTCCTTTATGTTTGCTGTGAGACAGTTTGGCAACTATGAAGATCCAGAAACACCCTGAAGCCAAAATGGGAATGATGGGAAGTGGGACTGAGGGGAAAAGAGGAACTCAAACTCAGTTTTTCAGAGGTATGTTTGTGCCTGGTCACCCCAGCTGTACTACTAGACTGTGCCAAGAGTAACAGGGACAAAAAAACCTGAAACCATAGCTTCTTGTTACTCTTCCTCTAGCACCAGCTCTAAATTAATTCTATTTGTTCTTCCTTCCAGCCAGTCTCCAAAATTTTGCCCATTGAGCCATATATCTGTGGTTTTGCCTGAACACAGTTCTGAAGGATAATCTAGACTTTGAAGACCTGGGGGGAATGGTGTGTTCAGAGAGTGCTCTGAAAGGAGGGATGGAGCAACATCTCCAAGTAGTAGGTGCCAGAAGGAAGCATATCAGTATCTGTGTTTGTTTTTAACAGGTTTTTCTTAAGCATTTGATTTTAAGTCATGGTTAGCTACAAAATGGTGTCAGAGAAATCCGAGAACACTGCTCCACACAGAACTCTGACCACAAAGCAACATGCATGGAAATTAAGAGTGCAAGGAAAATATGAAAACACAGCAAAATGCATGAATACTCTTCAGTGAAGTAAATGACACAGTAAGACAGAAGAGGAGCTAACAGCATGCCTGCCAGAGAACCAGCCGTGCTGAAAGAATTGGGCAAACTAAATACCCAGCCACTCAGCAAGACACCTGTAGACACAGGATTAATGGCTCACAGAGCACTTTTTGTGCAGAAGTCATCACCTGGAGCTGACAGCAAGGCCAAGAGAGAAAAGAGAGCTCCAAATCTGGACTCCTGTGGAGCACAAAACAGGGAGAGAGAGCTGAGGCAGGCAGAGCTCAGCTCTTCTGTTCCCAAAACCCAGCCATGGAGCTGCTCAGCCTGAGGTAGGCACACACCTCCCAGAGCCCTAGGACCCAAGGCACTGCCACCAGGACTAATGATGTCTTTTCATCCTTATCCTTATTGAAGAGATGTTTGTCCAAACCCAGCTTCCTAAAGATTGTCACTTTAATTCTGAAATCTGTGAATGAACCTAATTTTCTCTATACAGATTTTGCATCCTAAGAAGACATTGTATTGTAAATGATTTACCTTACTTTAGCAGTGTGAGAAGGAAATCGAGTATAAACAATGTTGCTGAAAGAAATATTAAGTCTTACAGCGGTATTTTTCACACAAGGAAAAGAACAGTAGTTCATTGTGTTAGTGCAGAAATTGTACGTGCTACCAGAACTTTCTGCTCAGCACTGTCTCTATATGCCAGGACTTCTGTTTCTAGATAAGGTGCTGTAAGTCTGGAATCATTCAGCTATTTTTTCTGGAGGATTTTTAGGGATACCTCAGTTATGGGAGTTTGAGACACCATAGTTACTGCCAATACAGATGTGAAGGTCTTGCTGACTCAGCTTCTCCCCACTGAACCATTTACCTACAAGAACAACTGATCATTTTTCAATCAGAACTTCAGGATCTTCAATTCTTCTGATAGGCAGCTTGCTTTCTGAATGTTATTCGAAATCAAAATCAGTGTTGAACTGGTTCTAGAAGTTATTATTTCATTTTGACATTACTTTACAATTTATGTTACTTGTTAATGCTAATGCTATTTGAGTTTACACCACAAAAATGGTGCTGACACAGTAATTATAGCTACAAATAAATGGGTACATAAATCAAGACAAGGTAAGCAAGCAAGCTAGAAAGATGTATGTGTCTTGCTATCTTGAACAATTGATTTAATAATCTGTTTTTCTGGGCTTAGGTTTGTAGCTGCTTAGCCAAACATTGCCCTCTTTTTTTGTATCACAGTGTTTTCTGTAGCCTGTTTGTGGACTAGCCTAATGTTTATATGAAAATATTACTTGAATGAAAATATTACTTACATGAAAATTTTACTAAATATCATAGAATCATAGAATTGGCTGGGTTGGAAGGGACCTCAGAGATCATCAAGTCCAACCCTTGATCCACTACCGCTGCAGTTACCAGCCCATGGCACTGAGTGCCACATCCAGTCTCTTTTTAAATATCTCCAGGGACGGAGAATCCACTACTTCCCTGGGCAGCCCATTCCAATGTCTGATCACCCTCTCCGTAAAGAAATTCTTCCTAATATCCAACTTAAACTTCCCCTGGCACAACTTGAGACCATGCCCTCTTGTCTTGCTGATAGTTGCCTGGGAAAAGAGCCCAACCCCCCCCTGGCTCCAGCCTCCTTTCAGGGAGTTGTAGAGAGCGATGAGGTCTCCCCTGAGCCTCCTCTTCTCCAGGCTGAACACCCCCAGCTCCCTCAGCCTCTCCTCACAGGACTTGTGCTGGATCCCTTCACCAGCCTGGTTGCCCTCCTTTGGACCTGCTCCAGGACCTCAATCTCCTTCCTGAACTGAGGGGCCCAGAACTGGACACAGGACTCGAGCTGTGGCCTCACCAGGGCTGAGTACAGGGGCATATTACTTAATGTAATGTAGATTGAAAAGAAATACCATCAGATGTTGCCAAATGCATTAAATTAGGTGAGAACTTGCCATGTTCATACAGAAATTTCTCATTTATTGTTGAAGGTCTCAGAGGTGTGGCTGCACTGCTGGGGTGCTACCCCGACTGCAGAGGGAAGGGACAGGCACAGAGCATCCCTCATAGCTCCCCTGCAGTGGAATAAGACCCTGTGAGGAGACGTGAACACCATTCAGGTCGGAAAGCAAAAACTCTCCCCCTTTTTCTCTTCCAATGAACCATTTCCCCCCCGCATAGCTGCTTACCAGAAGACACCAGCACACCGCAGCGAAGTGCATCGCCTGGAAAGCGGCAATTCCCACTTTAATCTGATGCTGCAATACTTCTGGTGGGCACTAGATAGCAGCCATGCTTCCCCGGTTCAAAGCGAGATTTCCCTGCTGAAACACAACCCGAAATCCCAGATCCTCTCCTACCCCAGCAGCCCCGAGTGGCGAGATTCTCCAGGGAATCCCCGACCAGGCCTTCCCATCTTTACAGTGCCTTTGATGGCGCTCATCTTGCTGTCCAGTGTAATTTCAAGTAAAAAAAAAAATAAAATAAAATAAAAAAAAGAACTCATCCAAAAAGCCACACGAGGGCTAACAAGATGTTGGGTTTCTTTTGTGGCAGCAGGACAAAGTGTGATGTGGCCCCTCTGGAGGCTGAGGGGGAGCCTGGCTCTCCCCACTGCCTCAGGCTCCAGACTATGGAAGTGATGAGGAGACACCGTTCCTCATTAATGTCAGCTTCATTAGGGTTCGAGGGAGGGTTTTAACAAAACAAGATTCTAGCTCCTGTGGTTCTGGAGCAAATGTGAAAAACTGAGCCAGATGTCTTCTGCAGGCTAATCTAAAGTGAAACCCAGCAAAGAAAAATGTCCCCAGGTTGCAGCCCCAAGGTTTATTTTGGAGGGAAAGAACTCAAGGGGAGAAATCTTGACTCCTGTTTTTTTGTTGTTTTGTTTTGTTTTTAACATGAGATGTGCTTGGGATCCTGGCATACCATCACTTAAGGCTGGCAGAGCTGCTAACACATAACAAAACCTCACCTTCCCTCTCTGTAACCTTAAATTTCTCCTATCCTTTCATATGATTACATCTTCTAACTTGACAGACTGAGAATGTTGATATTACGTTTGCATGAGCAGTGCTGCAAGATTCTGTACCCAGTTGTACAGCTACCAGTATGTATGCTGCTATTCAAAAATTAAAACTTTAATGAATAGCACCTCCTTACTCATCAAATCTATTTTTCCCATGTCAGTGAGCTCATTTTAGAATGATGATTTATTTCTACCAGCAATAAGACAACAAAACTGAGATATATTCTCTAGTATTATCAAAAAAATAAATTATAGATCTATGCTAATGGAACAAAAATCTTGAATTTTTAATCTAAAACCATATGCCTAATTACATCTTAATTATATTTTAATTGCATGAAAAATCCACATATAATTGCTCAGAGCTATTATTTCTTAGCTAGAGATGGCATTTAATTACTTGAATTACTCTTTTAACATATGTTCGATTTGAAGGGGGGAATGCCATAGAAGACTCAACATATCTTGAAATATTGCTGCAATTTAAAAATCCCCAATACTCTAGAAATGCAGTTAGACATCCACCTATCAACCAACTTGAAACTGTAATTTGAGATTATTTGACTACTGGGAATTTTAACATTGAAACCCCATCACTGTCCTTAGCCAATATTAACTCAAGCTGTTAACAAGGGTTCATGACTCTGAGTTGCTTTTAGATGAGAAAAGTCCCAAGAAGTCTGGAGTGATGACTTTGACACTGCAGCCTCCTGCATTCACACTTAATTGTGGGCATAAATAAGGAGATGCACCAAATTAAAAAAAAAAAAAAAAAAAAAAAATCCCACCACTATTTGCATGATTAAATTTAACATTCTTAAGGGTTTGCAGACCCAGGGTCTAATGGATACAAAGGACTTGGGAGGATATACTGTGCAAAGAAAAAAATGATGGCCATCTTTAAAAACCATACCATTATATGGTCCTTTTTTGGGGTATAAAATGCTGTAATTCTCGAGCTTTTTTCATTGAACAAAGTAAGAAATTAAGGGGTTTGATGAGTTTTTTTAAATTGCAAAAATTTTCAAAATAAGAATTTGAAATGTTTTATTCTCTTAAATTAGAGCATTATAATTAATCCTGCAGCTACTTTTTCAGTCAGTTTTGTTATGTAATGATGTCCCTTTTCTTAAAGTAATCAAACACCCAATTTTGTTTCTTAAAGGATTAAAAATGTTAGAATGGCAGAAGTAACTATTTCTGACTAAAGAGGAAATATTTTTAAAAACTGCAACCTTGTGTACTGAAAATACCTCAGTATTTCACTTAGTGTCTTATTAAAGAAACGCCCAGCTTCTGTACAGTCCAATGTCACCGGTCACACTCTTATTATGCCTGCCATTCTTTTTGTGAGGCATGCTTTCAATTTTGTGGCATTTATTTCCCCCCCCCCCCCCAACTTTTTTGGGGGCATGCAAGTTTTGCTGGCTGGGGAGCATTATAGAGAGCCAAGAAAGCAACAGGTTACTTGGACCATCAGCTCCACTAAGCCCCACCAGTGGGGCCACCCTGATGGCATCTGCTGAGGTGCTGGTCCATGTGGTCTCACCTACACTTGCCTTCCCCCATTCCTCCATCAGAACCTGCCCTGGAGGGAGGTCAGCAGGCACCTGAAAGCCTCCTGTTTTGTTTTCTAATGTTGGAAAACTTTTTGTTTCACATTAATAATAGGAACAGGCCCATGCATCAGGCTGGGTGGTAGTTGATGCCTCCCAGCCCCTCTGCAGAAAGGCTCTTCTGCCTGTGCCCTGGGTGAGTGGAGAGAGCTGAGAAAAGCAGAGCTGAAAGAGGAGGCAACAAGGGAGGGAAGAAAGGCCTGTCCTTGCCATGATTGAGTGAGAGGCTAAGTAACCTGTGAGTAAACTCTCTCCCCTGAAATACTCCAGGGAAACCTCATAAGTGACCCGTATACATAACGGAGGTTCCAGACTGACAGCTTTATTGGCATCTTACCTGCTTGTTGGCTTTAAGCACCGCTCTCAAGGTTGCGATCTGCTCTCGCTTTGTACTCAGGAGTGATTTCAGTTTCAGTATCTCTTCCATTAAGGCTTCCTTGTCTTTATCGATCATGGGCGCCAGCTCCCGGGCTGCAGCACGCTGGCGCGACAGCTGCAGTGACCGATCGACAGCCTTCTGCAAGTGCTTGATTTGGTCCCTTATTATGGCATTGAGGTTGTAGATGTTCATCGGCTCTTTACGGATATCACTGGTATCGGAGACAGGGGAAGAAGGAGGGGCTGTGATGACAGGAGAGATGCTGGGTGTTTTTGTTGGGCTCTGTTCCTTGCCAGGCTCTGGGGCCTCTTTGGTCACTTGCTCGGTCGGGGTTCTGGCTTCTACAGGTGATGCCATTCCCCTTCTGGCGAGCCGTGGGGAAAGGAGACCTCGAGGGTCATCCGGTCCTTTCAGGCTCCCACTGCGAGTGACTCTGCTTTGCCTGTAATAGTCCAACATGACCCTGTTTGGTGTCTCGTTGTTGCACAGGCAGACGTGATGGTAGAGCTGAGCCAGCTCCTCACTAAATGTCACCAGCTCATCCTGGGCGGTGTTGAGGGTATTGTGGTTTTCGTTTGCTATGCTTGTCATCCTTTGCAGTTCCTTTTCCATGTGGATCATTTTTTCCTGGCTTTCCTTCGTGGACTTCTCCAGGTTTGTCACCTGTTCATCGTATGTCTGGATTCTGCTCTCATACTTAGCCTTCTCTTCAGTGTAGTTTTCCACATATTTATTATACTTCTCCTTTAAGGCTTTGATTTCTGCTTTAAGGTCTATCACCTCAGTAACAGCTACTTTGTATTTACATTCTAGGATCTCCAAGCCATTGATGTCCACTTCATAGTCGTGTGCTTCCTCACCAGGGTTTCTGCCCTTCTCACAGTCAAGCTCAGCTTTCAGCTCCTTGTTGCTCTGCAGCCCCCTCATGGCATTGACGTGCTCTGTGAGCCTGTGGACCCGCTCGTGTTGCTCAGTCAGGGCTCCCTTGGTGTGCTCCAGCTGTGTCTGAGACTCCTGCAAGTTGGCCAGGAGAATGGCCTTCTCTCTCTCCACCTGCAAAAAGAGTCAAGGTAAGAAACCTGGGATCTCATCATGCCTGTGATGAGCATCAGACTCTGCAATATCATTCACCTCTTCCACTCCCCCACTCTGCCTATGAAATTCCAGGTTTTCCAAGTTATTTTAGCCATATGCACCTAAACCAGGAAATTAAGTCAGAGAAAGATACATAACCTCTCAGAGGGTTTGGAAGTCACAGACTCTGATATAATTGCATTATCACCAGGTCACAGTTTTACTCGGTGAAATTTTATACTTGGAAAGAAGCAAGCAGCAAGCACCCAGTCAGCTAGAGTGATGAAATGAGACTTCTTACAACATATGTTCCCCAAGCATATGAACTGCATCACTGTCAACTCTAAGCCATTCCACTGGTACATACACATTTCTCAGTGGAGTTTGAATTTTTATTTCCCATGGATAACTCCACCAATTTATTAATATCTTTGTACTGTTAAAACTTTCATTAAGGTCGGATTACTGAATGCATATACAGTAAACAAATGTCTGTGTACATTTCCACATATTAAATGAGCATGTGAAGCATTCAGGGTTCCTTATCCCCAGCAGCTAATTTAAAACACAGTCCATCCTTTTAAAGATGAGGCAGAAAAAAAGTGGGATTTATGGTACAACAAACAAACCACTGGTTCTGAGCTACTGAGTTTTAATTTGAATATCTGCAGAGAAATGCAGATGTCAAACAGCATAAGAAGTCATGGAAGACTCTCCTACAAGTTTTCATACCTATTATATCAAATGAACAAAAAAATTTAAAGTTTGATCATTTAATCTGCTCAGGTATTTGCTACTCACGATAACATCCTTGAAAGACTGCTATTTCAAATTTTTAATGCTCTAACTTTTTTTTCTGAGCCTTTATCCTATTCTGAGTTGTGAATTGGGAAGCAGAGGAAGGCACAAGGAGATGGGATTTTTCTTGCTTCTATGGCTTTTGCAACAGGATCCTGAGCCTACCAGGTTTTCTGCTTTCTCTCTCCCACAGCTGCAGTATCTCAGCCCTGTGTTTACACACGCCAAGAAAACAGCACAATCCTTTATTCCCTTTATGAGTTGCTGAATTACTAAGTCTGAGAATTCAAAGACATCAGTTCTGAAAAACCCTTAAAAAAGTCTCTCCTTTCCTATCAGCATCCCCACAGGTAGTGTTTGCAAGACAGTCAAATCAGCCACCCAGGATCTTATTGAAGGAAAAGAAAAGCTTTGCAATGCCATCTCACAAAATGTTCCAAGTCTTATTTTCTCTTAATGAGGCTTTTGAGCAGTGGTTGATTCTCAGAAGTATTAAAGCACTAAAGCATAAGATGATTCCTTGGTTTTAGAGACAAGTTTTCAAAAATCAGCCTGCATCAGAATCTGCAATCTACTGCAGACGAAACCAGTAAGAATAAAAATAGAAGCCATGTTAAAAACATCTTTAAAAAAAAACAGTCTAGTTTTCTTTTTTACAGGTGACTGATGGCTTAAGAATTAAAAAAACAGGAGTAAACCTCATTATTATTTTATGATCCAGGAAGAGTCTGCCTCCTCAGATATAGGGCATGCTGTTTTAGGCACTACATAGTCTGTGCAGAAGAGGACAGCCAAGTACCATGAGTAAGTATATTGGTACCTTCCTCCCCTTGACATTGCTCCCCTGTTGCTGCCTCAGTCTGCTGGCTGTCCCCCTTACCACTCAACCCCTGTGTCAGCCCACTCTTGTTGAAGAAATCCAAAATAGTACAATCTTCCCCTCTGCCAAGTGCGTCTTCTTAAAAGGTGCCTTCTCTGCACAGAGTTTTAGGTCAGACCTGTCCTGGGGGGCTTCAGAGAGCAACCCAACTACAGCCTCTTCACTAGCTTTCCTCTAATTTTTTTCCCTCAAGCAGTCTGCCTCAGGTCTGTTCACCCCAGAAACTTTCAGCTGAACTCTAGTTGTTACCACCAGGTATAGAAGGCATAAGTACTAATTTCATTACTCTCATTGGATAATGCAGGTTCCTTCAAAGCTGGTAAGGTGAGCTACACATGCGCATGAAAATCTGAGTTTTAGGTAATTTAAAGGATCTTTTCAACCTTATGGTGTGAAGTTGTATGGATAAAAACACATCAGATATCAAAGGAAGTTGACTTGTAATTACTATTTTGTAATGCATCCTTTCCTTTCAAATATTTGAGTTTGATAAGATGACCTTCCCAATTTGCTCTGCAGTTTGCAATTATGGCAACAAATTTTACCATTCCTATTTATCCATTCTCTCTTTTTGTTTGTTTGTTTTTGTTTTTCCTTTTTTTCCTTTTTTTTTTCTTTTTAGGAACATCAGAAGATCAGTGAACAATTCCTAGTGGAGACTGGAACAAATTCAGATCTGAGACCCTTGAATTTCTTCTTCTTTTTTTTTTTTTTTTTTTTTTAAGAGACTTAATCCAAGTTTTCCAAATTGGATGACGGTCTCAGGAATAGGAGAGCATAGTGTATAGATGAAAGGAGCGCAGGGCTTTAAAGAGGAAATGGACAGTTCTTCCTACTGAACAACAAACATGAAAGCAGAGCAGGAAGCCTTGAGCTTTTGCAAAGTCATCTTGGAATACGAGAATTTTCAGCAAGATATCTGTTACCAAGTGGATTTAAAAGACAGAAACAGGACGCATGCAACTAAACCTCTTCTAGGGACCAGCACAGATCATGAAGCAGCAGCATTTTAAAGCTGCAAGAAGCTGTCACACTATCTTTTTTGGTGAAGGCTTCTTTTTGAGATTGAAGAGTGAAAAAATTTGCCACACCTCCAAAATGGGAAATGGGAAGTTCACTTACCTCCAAAAAGGAGCTTGCTGTCCTACAGACATAAAAATAGTTTCCACAAGCAAGTCTGTTCTTTTAGCACTTTTCTTATACATTGAGGTGTGGCTGAATGAGCACTAATGTTCAAATCCAGACCTTGAGGTCACTTCACCTTAATCTGAACAAGAGGTATCTGACAGTAAAGCATTTCCTAGGACTGCAACATTTAAGTTACTCTCCCTGGGAGGGCCAGGTCTAACACTGTAAGGTTGGATCCAGCTCCTCTCTGAGAAGGAGTTTAGAAAGATAGGGGGTCCAATCTATGTCTCCCTGGGTGCCCTGTTCAAAGATACAAACATACTGTGGAGAAGAAAAATCCAATTTTGCTGAAAAATTACCTTTTGCCAGCTTGAAGTCAATAAAATCTCCTGCCTACTATGAGTAACAATTTTTGGAGGAACTTATCACATTTAACATGTGTGACCCAAGGTGAGCTGATGTAACTCAAGGGAGAAGTTGATCACTTTCAAAAAGTACACATCAGCACTTTGCAGTAAGCCTTTTCAGTAGCTAAAGAAATCAGGTCTCCAGCTAGCTCTGTTTTTTCTTTATAATCCTTAAAGTTTTATGTGTGACTAGAATACTGAATGATGGTTGTAGCTAGTTGTATGAGGGTGCTGGGATGTGTCAAAGACTTTGTGACCAAAAGGTGGTTATTTTTATTTTCTAGGTTAGTCCTAGAAAATAGTCCTAGAAACTAGTCCAGTTTGTGGCTCGTGAATGCCAGAAGGATAACTCTTTGTTTAAAAAATGTAAGATAAATATGTAATGTTAAAGTCAGAGACCATCAAAACACTCTCAGTATCTGTCAAGTAGATATTTGCTCATTTATCAAGCTCAATATTTAATTTAATAAAATGAAGGCAAAACATGCCCAATCTCGTTGTTTGGTTTTTTTTTTCATTTCTAAGCAGCTCTAATTCCAAATTTATATTGCATAAACTTCTTTGTAAATTATAACTGAAAATGCTTATGCTGTATTTTAAAATGTGAACATTTCAAATAATTTCTTCTGAAATTGTGGGGGGTTTAAAGTTTTAATTTTATATTCTGAATTAGATCAAAAGCTGCATATAATATATATGTGCATAAATTATATACATAAATGTGTATGTACATATGCATGCATATTTATATATATATGTGTATACACAGATAACACACTGCTTACATTTCTATACTGGAAAAGTTTCTGATAGAATTTTTCACAGAAATAAAATTCTAAATTTCAAGACTTTTCACTTAAATTATGTATATCTTGCATCAAAGTTATTTGTGCAGGGCACTAGATGTCATCAACATTTGTCATGTCATAGCTCAGATCAAAACTTCCCACAGTGGGTTTGGCAGTGAAGTAAATAGAACAATTAACTCTTAAGCAAATATGGGACAGACCACATAGGGATTTATTGTTCTCTCACAAGTATTGAAAATTGGGTTTGCTCTACTTTACTTCCAAAATGCCTTTTACATTTTAAGCAGGAGAGGATATACTTTTTCTTCCTTCAGACAAGGTATTTTTTGGAAGCCTGCAGATAGAAAATGCTGGATGTTTCCTTGATGGTGCCAAAACCTTTCAAGCTCTTGTGGCAGAGAAGATGCTCAACATCCTTGCAGCAGGACCTTTTCTCCATGTAGTAGTGAACTCCTTTCTAAGATGATGTCAGCACTGGAGCTGGCAGCTTGAGGTTTTTATCTGGCTTTCATCCCAGGCTCCTATTCTGGTTATGCCTGGGTTGGGCTTGGATGAATAGAGAACAAATGCTGGCTTGTATGGTCCCCAAGGCACCCCCTGCAGCCTGTGCATCCGCTGGGACTGCCAGCATGGACAAGGGCACTTTGTGACACCTCACACGCCACATGCTCTCCGAGTGCACAGTTATTAAGAGGACCACTCCTCTCTTTTTGTTTTTTCTTGATGGTCTGCCAAAACTGTTCAAACTGAATTTAATGGCAAAAACTCCCTCTGACTTGCAAGGGAGCACAATCAAGTCTGTATTTTAGTGAGGGTTTTTTCCTAAGATTGTTTTGGACATACTGAAGAGCACGTTATTGCACTTGCAATTTCAGGGACATTTCCCATTATAAAAGTAAGAAAAAAAGACCATTTGCAACCACAGCAACTAGGTCCCTTTTGCCTCTTTGCACTAAACATCTGCTTAGATCACATCGACTTTTTGCAGATACTCTGTTAAGTAGGCCTATTTCTAGCAAACCTGGCTATGAAGAAACACCAAAGCAGAAGTCTGAGAACAGGACATATGTAGTCAAGAACATCACCGGGGGGAAATCATTGCAAAAGCTAGCACGAGGGTTCATAGGATGTGTGTCTGAACACTTCAGGACATTAAATTCAGCTCTTACCTGCATGAGCTGCTGTTTCAGTTTCTGTATTTCTGATATGTTGAGCTCACTGAAGAGGTCAGAGACGGGGTGCAGAGATTCTCCTTTCCTACCCGTGGCAGTTCGATAGTCACCATTCAGTTTCACGAGAGGCCCATGGATGTGTCCGTTCATTTTGTCATCATTGTTAGGCTCGCCTCCATCCTCTGCAAACTTCAGTCCATCTACTGATATATTAATATGGTTATTATACATACTATCATTGAGGTTGATATACTGGGCGAGTTCCTTCCTCAGATTGTTCTTTTGCTCTCTTTCATTTTTTAAAGTTTCCAGAGCTTCCTCCAGCTGATGCTCGGCAATCTCCTTCAGCCGGATGGCATCTTCTAGCTGACTGTTGAGCAACACTGTCTCCTCCTCAAATCGTTTAATCTCATGCTTTAAGCCTTCATATTCAACCTGAATTAGACAAGACAGAGAAGATTCATAACACTAAAACTTGAGTCATGAAAACCTGTCATTTATCACCCTTATTGAAATAGGTGTTACAGAAAATACAGTTTGAAATATCAGACACTGCCTGCAGCTGCGAAGAATTGGCAGCACAGAAAATGCAAGTGGAGCTCGCCCTGTTAAATATTCTACTGCTCACTTTTTCAAGCATATGAGAGTCAAGAAATGCAACACCTTTTTCTGAGTAACGTGACAATAAACATTGTGTTTCACAGAAAGAAGGCTGTTTAGTAGCTGATATCCTGGTAACCATACATTTATTATGATTTCCATAAGCAATGTTGTCTTGTACAGAACTCAGGTTCATATAGCATATTTTATCAGTCCTTTCTATTGCCCCTAACAAGAAGCAAAGCCTAGGTAAACCCAAACTTCTCAAAAACAGTTGCTCAGCAACATCTAGATGGTGAAGCTGGTCCCCAATGCAGAGCACCTTCCCCTGTTGTCTTTCTTCACCTTCCTTTTCACTGTTGGAAAATCCCATAGCAGTGAAAAGGAAGAGCTTTGTTTGTAAAGTTAGTTGTCCCTCCTTGACCAATTCTCCTGGAAAAATTAGCATTTTTTCACTTTTAATTTAATTCTAACCATATTACTCCTCCACCTTTTGATTTGTAAGTGCAAAAAAATTCCAGTATTGGGTGAAATACTTTACTAGTTTGTTGAAAGGAAAAGAATTGTGCATTTTCCATAGAAAAGGGTTTTTTTAATATATGCTTTTCTCATTCAAATGCATTAATATGCATTGTTATCTGCAATTTTAAGGCACTGTCTAAAATATTTTTTTTCTTTGACATATATATATGTCATTATATATACATATAAACAGGCTACAACAACATTCTGGTGAAAATAGAAACATCAACAATTCCTATTGGAGTAGAATATTTATCAACCTGCCAACAGTTTAGCATTCATAAGCCTTTGGAAAGGCAAACTTAAAAAACAAAAAACTAATCTTCAAAGCCAGAGAATGGACACATCTCAAACAACAAAGAAAGTTCCAAAGTCATATTAGTAAATGTTAAATAGAAAAAGAAAATACATGGTATTCTGAAACCTAAATTTGGGAACTTGGTATTTTTTATGACTGGAGAGACCCATCTGAAAAATTATTAAATCCAATCAAGTAGCTAGGTTTATAACTTAAGGTCATGGAAAAAAGAAACCTTTTAAAATTTTAAATCCATATAAAAAGAGATCATAACCATATCATCTGTATGGTTACAATGATCTCATGGATTTCTGTTTACAAAAATTACAAAAAACTTCAACCCAGATAATGACAGTTTAGCACTAAGACTTGTAACATATGGTTTTGTAAATTGAATTATTGTATTATAAAATGGTCTTGAAATTTCATGTTGTAAAGCTGAACTATTTTAAGAATCACAAGCACATGGATATGTAATGCATAATTACTGTTAAAGCTATTTAAAATATTGCAATGTTTTTTCTTTCCACAGAGTGACGTTCATTAAGACTGAAATATTATGACAGTCATAAACACTTGTGAAAAGATTTCCTTTGGGAGAAAACTAGGACAGTTTGTAAAGGGGTCTTTAATTCCTGATAGTGTGAGAATGCCTCCTATGAGGTTGGTAAGGGTAAAAATCCATGCCTCAAATGGAGAATATTTTGGCTTGGTAAATAACTCTGACACAAAAATGATCTGCTATAAATTCTGTTTCAGGAGCGTGACAGTCTGGGCATCTTCATAAATATGGAAAAGATGTACCCATTTCTATCACCTGTGAATTCCCTGTGGCACAGCTCTGTTGTTTAAATGTTCCCATTGCATTTGTGCTAGAGCAGTAAAGAAGCAGTAAAAGATTGCTGAAATAGTACCACCTACTCCTGCAGGAATAAGGCAACTTTGTTACCAGGCTGTGATTAGAGACAGTGATGTTCTTGGCTGTTTGATAAGACCCCTAAGTGAACCATGCAGTAGGTTGGGACATAAATCCCAGGCTGGATGCAGAGCTGTTACCACTTGTAGCAGTTAAGGAAATAGCATTAAGGAGTGCCATGTCATGCTGGAGAGGGTCTAAAAGGCAGAAAATGTGACATTATCCAACTTGGATACTTAATCAAAAAATTATAGAATGTCAGGTTCAAAGGGACCTCAGGCATCATCTGGTCTACTAATAATTAATAATTAATTAATATTCTAACATTGTTTATAGTGTCTGTCACAGCACTCCATCAAGCTGAGACTTAAAGTTTTCCAAAGTGGGAGAATCCACTGCTTCCTCTGGGAGATTATTCCAGTGTCTGACTGTCCTCATTGTGAAAAATTTTCCTCTTGTGTCCAATTGGAATCTCACCAGGAGCAAGGGGCCCATTGCCCCTGGCTTGTCCATGTGACTCCTTGTAAATAGGGAGTCTCCATCTTCTAGTAGCCCCTCTTTAAGTACTGGAACATCATAATAAGGTCTCTCGTAAGTCTCCTCAAGGCTGAACAAACCCAGTTTTCTCAGCCTTGGTATCAATCTTAAATATCAATCAAAGCAAGTTAACTCTTCTGATGAGACAACAAATCTCATTTGTTTAGTCTAAGGAACAACTGTGTTCTTGATTGCTTCCTCAGTATCAAAAGAAGCTATGCTTTTGTAAGGGGGAAAAGAACAGATCCCAAGATTGCTTGCATCTGGATGAAAAGGGGGATGAAGTTTATAGTGATTCCTTGGAGTGCATTCTGTGCTGTAGTGAGAATTACAGTTTGTTGGTTTGACATCAGCTGCAAACTGCTGTAATGAGGAGAACAGAAAACAAACTGGGAACATCTGACATCCCTTTTACCTATTTCTGAAGCTTGTTAAACTTTCAGGTTAGCATGGCTGAGAAGAAAGCAACACTGGCACCAGAAAACCCAAGGAGCAGGCTCAAAAGGGAGAATGGAAAGACAATTATTTCCTCTTTTCCCCGTTTCAGAAGAGGAAAGGATGTGCAGGAAACCAACTGAGAGAAAACAGACGGCTGAATTCTGCTACCGGATACTTGGTTCATCAAGCAGGGAGGGGGAAGAGGAAAAGCAGGAAGCTAAAACATGGAATTGTTTCTACTTTAATAATTTCTCTGCTATTAAAAAGTTCTGCAATGACATATTCCATCCGAATTTTCCTAAAAGTGAGAAAAGGGCCTCACCATATGTAAAGTGTGGCAGTAACTCTGTTTCAGAATCAAGTGTTTGGCAAAAACCCAATTAAAAAAAAAAACCAACCTAACATATAAAGCAAGTTCTAAGTGCTCTGTGGGATCACATTATGGAAACTTGAGGAAATGGGGTCATTTTTCAGCATAGAGCCTTGAATCTGTCGATGCTTACTTGATTTTGTTTCAGTGTGGACACCAGTTTCTGTAAAGTGATGTTTTCTTCTTCAAGCTCAGTGTAGTCCTGTAGGAGTCTTGCCTCTCGAAACTTGTACTCCCGAATTTCCTCTTTCATTCGTACCCTCTGTAGTTCCACCATTTCGTTATTCTGATGAGAGAAAATGCAAGTAGTGTTATCATTCACACACAACCACTTCAGTGACAAATGGTGCCTTTAAAAAAAAAAAAATATTAATCATCAAATAGAATTGATTTAACCGTGTAAACCAAAACAGCAACACATCTTAATCTGAGCGGTAATTTCAGGTGTGTGTGATCAATGCAGAAATGAGAATGCCTAATGAGAAAGCTTGATTGCAAGCTTACATGCTTATTGAAATGGAAAACCTGGCAAGGCTTTATCATCTCATTAGCTTTATTGCTCTACAGTACAGTTGGTTTTAAATAAAATTAGTGCCTGCTTTCCACCAGTGAATGTTTTCTGCATTCACCCAGAAAGGCAATGAGTCAAGGCACCTGTTGAGTAAAGACATCTGTTTCTGAGCAAGGTGCATTCACATGTTTGTGTCTGCAGGCACTGGTGAGGCACACAGGTAGGCAGGATGGTTGGAAAGTACTCATCAAAAACCTGACAAACGCATTGGTGTGCTGAGTAGAATTACACCCAGCACTCTGAGAACACACAAAATCACCACTTGATTTTCCCTGTTCGCATATACGGTTCCCAGACAGCCTTATGAAAGAGGTCATGATGGATCAGTTGCACCAAAAATTGCTTTCATGGGATTCCAGCTCTGACTGTGTCTGAGATCAAGGGTCAGCTTATGTTAGAAAGATCCTACAGACATAATCCTGATGTAACACAAACTACAGGAAGATGGAGTTAACATACTGCTAGAAGAGAACAGTGATGAGACAGTTAGTATGAGCAACCCCCCACCTCTGCTTTCAAGAGAGGACTGCATTTGCCTGATTATTGGGAATATTAGGAATAGGAATAATTGGTCACATCTGCTTGCCTGCAGGAGGAACCTGAGCGCTGGTACAGCAGATATTGGAGGGAAGCACTACTGCAGCCTTAATGATGGGGCAGAGCACAACTGGGAAGCAGTAATGGGTTTCTGTCAGAGATTCCAGTGTGGAGGGAGGGCAATCACTGGCCTGACAGCTACTTGGAAAAGTCAAATGTTAAAAAAATCATGACAGGAGAAATTGTAGTCATCAAGCTCTAAATAGATCAATCTGTACAACTTGCTCTCTAGTATGTAAAGGGTAAACCACATATTCTGAATTGAGGATTAGCAGAACTTTTCTTAGCATCTAGGCTAAATAAACAATTATAAACCACTGGAAAATAACACTGCAAAGCATTAAAAAAAATAAACAAATAAATAAAAAAAATTGATGAACCTGTCACCTTCCCCCTCCTGGCAGCTGATGAAGAAGAAATAAAGACCCTACATGGTTTCTGAAGTGAAGGCATGCCTCGTTTGGTTCAAATATCCCCAGTGGCAGAAGAGTCACAGAGCACTATATAAAAGAAACTCTCTGCAAATATTCCTGCATCTATTATTGCCTAATAAACCTCTGAGTAAACTGTAAGAATGGCATTGGAGGTGATTGAGGTGAAGGCATTTTATACCTCAGGGTTGCCTGTACACATTTTGTTTCTGCCAGCACATTTTCATCTGTGGCAGTTCCTGATGCTTGCTAGGTGTGGTATCCTCCTCATTTGAGTCTGAGGAGGAACATGGACAACACCAAATGCACAACTCTCCTCTATCAAGTATAATTAAGCCCCTTTGCAATTCTTCTGCTGTTTGGAGTTCAGTCAGCCCAGATGACACCCAACTAATGCACAGCCAAACTGCTCATTGAAAAGAATGTCTCTCCAAAAAGGGAGGAAAAAGAAAGGTGGCCAGAGATTGAGGAGCTGAGCAAAGAATTTTTACTGAATCCTGAGCTATTCTTCCCCTGAAAGAGCACAAGGTGTGCTACTTGGAAAAAGCCACTCATATTAACTCTGTAAGGTCAGAATACTCCTTTGTTTTTCCCATTACAGCAAACAGAGAGAAAACACGAGCTCACATCTTGATGGAGTGCACCACCCTTTCTTTAAGAAGACAAAACCCACATTCCTTTACCGCTCGTAACCCACATTCCTTTACCGCTTAATGCTTTTTCTCCTACACAATCTCAAAGGAATAAACAGAAGCACTTTTGACAGCATTTCACCTCCTCTTACAGATGCAGCAACTATCTCTGCATGGCAACCTCTGCTCTTCACTACTTGTGGCATTTGGTCAAGGACAAAACAGCAGGAAAAGGGAAAACTCATGAGTTAAGAGTATCCCCTGCGAGCCACAGGGCTGCCTGCCATGCTTCCAGTAACCAGGGCCAAGTCTTTCACTGGAACCAATCCTGCTGCTCTGCCACAGGGGCAAAACACACTGAGCACATGAGAGAATATGGTATTGCCTTTTCACAGTAATGTAAAGCACGAATTTTGTCACTGCAAACACTCTGATATTATTCTCTGTGTTCCCAAATCCATCTTCTCTGCAAACAACTGCATGATGCTGGCAAACATCCATCTGCAAAGCACTGTAGTGTTTTCACTGCTTCCTATGAAAGGTGATGCTGTCATGTTACTGGGAAAGTGCCTGGCATTATCAAGGTTTATGAGTAAGTAACCACAGGACATGCTGGAGGGCTGTTCTCTTTCCTTTGTTGGAGATGTCTACGCATTTTGTGGAAGTGAACTGGTCTTCAATCTATTATGAAAAAGTCATGCTGAGCTTATTCTCTGTTATCAGGAAGCCAGATAAATTTGTTTCAATCGAATGGTCTGATTAAATATCTTATGTTCCCATAGCCTTCTATTGTTATTTTGAATTATTTAAAATATGTATTTCTTAAGCAGATAATATGAAGCAATAGAGGATCACAGAACCATTTGGGTTGGAAGGGATATTAAAGATCATCTTGTTTCACCTGTATGGGCAGGGATACCTCCCAGTAAACCAGGATGCTCAAAAGGGCAGATCTTACTGTATGGAATACATACAGTGGCAGTAAAATGCAAACTTTTTTTGGGGGGGGGGCATTGCATTAGTGCTCTTCTGAGGAAACTTGGATTTATATGAAAACAGTGAGGGAAGATTTCCAACATAAGGCAAATGGAGTCTGTCATCAGAGCTGCTAACTATATGAGCCACTAGAGGACAATGTAACCCAAAATATTAGTTAAATAATTTGTAATTAAGCATCACTGGTAATCAAGCACTGATCATTAAACCTGCAGGATTGAGCAACATAGCCAGGTGCTTTTATTAAGGCAATGTCTCAGGACTTTCCACATTTCTAGAGGATTCCTCTATGAACTACTGGACCTGTAAAAAACAAATTTATCCAAGAGGTGGAGCTAATGATACACAAGAAGCTTTCTAATGGCCATAAATTATTTTCAGTACCAGTCGCCAGCTGAACATGGTGCAACAGTTTTAATGGATCTGTGCCAAAGAAGAAGGAAAAGGCCTTTATGTGAAACTATAGAAAACAACAGAGTCCTTGTCAGCATTGCATCTCATTATATGTAAGAACTAATTGTGGAAGATGTCAGTCACATAGCTTGTCTAATGAACCTACACATAACAGAAGAGACCATGAGAAATGAAAAACAGAAGGCTCAGTTGAGATAAAGTCTGTTCAAGACATCCATCCATTAGTACTTAGATATATTTTCAGACTTGCCATATATGAAAATTGAAAGACATCTCTAGGTTTTACAGGGACAAGGACCATTTCTGTATAGTAAAACCATTGCTTCACTCCTGACAGGCTCTGAGCATCAGTGGAACATAATATTATTTTTTTTTACCTCTTACCAAAATTAAACGCAACATATATGAATAAATTATTCAATTTTGATTCAGTGTGAACTTTTAAAATTCTGTACCCCATATGGTACATATAGAACATGTTCTCTTAATTGGGTGTGTACGTTGTAATACACTGTGTAATACCAAATAATTGCAAATGAGAAGGTATTTTAACATGAAATAATGAAAATGTCTAATTTTGAAAACAATGAGAAGAGGTTTGAGAAAAATATATGTACCCTCCAGTCATTTTTTGTCAGACCCTTCCTCAGGTGTTGCCCATGGAAGCCACGTGTTACAGCCTTGTGTCTATTAAACCTAAAGAGAGAAAACTGGACAAGAACAATGACCTGAAGCTGGGTATTCTCATCTTCAAGGTAAAAAGTGAGCACTGATGGCTTTTGATTTCCTGATCTGTGGACCCATAAACTGAACTTCTTTGAAGTCAGTGGTGTTTTGAAGTCTTCTTTTTAAAGTTATTGGAGTTCTGCTAAATATTTTGGTTGTCCCCTCTCTTGGAGTACATGAGGGACTCTTTTTATTTCTATTTTTGTCCATCAGTTTTTGTCCCCAACAAAATTGGGGAACTAGTGTTCCTTTTTTCTTTTTTTTTTTTTTTTTCATAATTTTTTTCTTAATTTTCAAAACTTTTTCATACAAATTTTAAAAGATTCCAGGTCCTTACTTGCTGTGAAATATACTATTTTTCATACTACAAAACACATTTATAATCAGTAATTAATTACATGCCACAAACTACCCTTACTGAAGCACTACTTATCTCTTGGAAAATGCAAGCCACAGCATGGTGCTGTGCATAACTTCCTAATTTCCATAACTCATGAGTAAGAGAACAATGGAAAATTTATATACTTCCAATTTAATGGCATTGTATTATAGTTGATGCAGTATAAAATGCCATTTGATCTGATGACAATTTTATTCCACTAGCAATAAATTGAATGTAATAGTAAGTTTATGCTCAGACTATTTTCCATAATCTGATATATGTTGAAAAGACTCACAGTACATTTGCATGTTTACTTTACTCTGCAGAGAAAATAAAAGCTGTATTTTTTATGACAAACAATAATAGGAATAGCATAGAAAATACGATTTAACTGAGGTTCAAGTTTAACTACAAACATGTTAACTTCACATGGGGAAGGACTGTCAGCACAACTTTGGCCAAAAACAAATTTGGGATTTCCTTCAGGATCATTGCATCACAAAATTCACCCCATTTAAAAATTATTTTGGCCTCTTTTTAAAACTATTTTTTGTCTCTACTTGATAACATGCAAGTATAAATTAATGAGAAATTAATGAGGAAAAAATAATTAAACCCTAAAGTATATTTGATTCATTACTTTTAGAATATGCAGATATAACCTTAGAACCTCAAAACCCAATTATATCTCCTCTTCAGAAGCCTCTAATGTGAATTATGGGTACCTTTTCTGTTTTTTGCAAACAATGGAAAATCTAATTCTGCATCAGACAGACAATTCTTCTCACCAGTAACAATGGTGAGAATGTAGCAGAACACCAGAACGTCATGGGAAAGCCACCCTTCCTCCCTTCTTCTGATGGAAGGACCAAGAGAGAAAAAAGGTACAAGGTAAATACTCAGGAAGACACTTGCCATGCTAGGGAGGAGGTGGACAGGGACAAGTAGCTGGTCTGCAGAGAAAACCAGCTTACCTCAACAGATCCTCATTTTTCATTCTGTAGTCATAAGGGTAGCTGTGAGAAGAGAGAATGAAAGAAGGAATAGAAAAGACCATTTTCTTTCATTTATCAACATTTTTAAGTCCCCAGAGAAGGTCCTTTAGACTAGCCTTAAAGTTTCCTTCTCTCTTACGCAGGGATACTCACCTTGAGCTAAAAGAATGATATTTTCCATGTTTCTAGATATATTTAAAGTCATAATGGGATTTTGTGGATGATTTACTGACCTGGTCAGACCCTTTATGTGGAACTTGCAGCTCAGTTCTCTTGGTGATTCACGGATGTAGACACCCTAACTAACCAGGGACAGAGCATCTCTTGCAGAGTCATTTTTGCCTCTCTTTCAATACACAGGTAGCTTTTTATCCCAAAATACTTTTTTCCCCTCACTGTTAGGAGTCTGCATCCTCCTTTTTTATCTAAATTTTCCTGATCCCATCATTCCAAAAGATTCATTCAGTTGGTATTATTAAAGTCCATGACATTGTATCTGACCTAACCAGCTATATTGGTATAGCACTATAAAAGCATGATACAACTCCTCTTGTCCAAAACCAGAAACCACTAATTTTTGAAATTAAGTAGTATTCTGACTTTTGATATATCAGTGGCTGTCTCAAAACCAGCTCTCCAAAGCGGGGCTGTTGTGCCCCCTCCTCTATATCACTGATTATCTCGTGCCTAGCTGGGTACTATTATAAAGATAACAAAACCCAAATTGCTCTTGCCAGATTCCCTCAGAAAAAGAAGAAAAAAAGCAAAATAAAAAAGAAAATAAAAAAATAGAAGGGGGCATTTTTGACTGAATAGCAATTCAACTTTTTTGGCCTGATTACAACTTTTCTTATAAAGGTTGTTCAGTTTCTATCCACAGTTTAAGAAGCCAACAGCAGTGATTCTACATGACAATGCCTGAAGGCAGGCTTTTTGATGGAGGATTCACACAGGCCTTTTCAACCTCATCAAGAAAGGAAGATCTGGTTTTAAAGCCTAACTGATCACTTGGGAGAAGCATCTGCTGGTTGTATGTATCTCTTTGAGAGGCCATCTGTCAGGTGCAAAGTGCCAAATTTCCTTCTAGACCCAAAGGGGCACAAACTAAGCAACAAAAGAGAAGTTGTGCTAACAGGATGTGGATCTTTGATTGGTTTAAGCTCAGCTCCTATGGCCAGTGCTAACTCCCACATCATCAGCCAGGTCAGTGGCAGTAAGCCACCCCAGAAAACTAACCAAAAAAATAAAAAGTTAGTTGTATTTATACTCCCTGACACTCCTGACAGAGTGGACACGTAGACACTGGTGCTCGCAGCAGGTAGGGAATAGGCAGACATGACATTTCTAGTTTGGATATGCTCAGGGGCTCAGCAACAACTATGTGATCTGTTCCAAGGATCAGAGATGGAAACCCAGCCTCACTGGTGTGAATTGTAAAATAAATAAATAAAGAGACTCCAGTAGAAAAAATTTTTCACTATATTCACTGAAATGTTGAGGCATAGGAGCAGTAAAGCGAATTCCTGGGAGTGAAAAGAAGGAAAGACAGCAAACACCTAAATAGGATGGATGAGCTTGACAGAATTAATACCCATTGTTTGGCTGGTATGGGAAAATATGTCCCTGTTTGCTGACTGATTGCTTTTGCGTTAGTTTCTGCTGTCTTACTTTAGCATTTGATGTGATGATGGTTTCAGAGCTCCCTGTGGTAACCCATCTCTGAGTGTGCCAGGCAGCAACTCCATTCTCTGATGTTCCAGGTATAGAGCTATGCTCCCTGTAAGCTTCCATTCCCCATGGCCTTTGTCTCCCCTCCTTATGATTCAGATATATTTTAATTACAACTCACTGCTAGTTCAATCCTACATTCCTTATACTCCTTACACCTATAATCAAATCATGCTGTCAAGGGATGCACATACTGGGCCAGGGTCCTCAGCACTGTGTTAAAATACTATCCAAACTCTGCTTTTTTTCAGGTTGCACACCAAGCCAATCTTTGGTCTTGTAGCTAGCAGCAAGATGTTGTCCTATCAATATCTATGAGCAAGTACCTCTGCTTTCTCCTGCTGCAGGAGGACTGTGCTGCAGCACCATGTTTAAGCTCAGGAAGCTGAGAGCATGTCAACACACAGACCCAGGGATGGCAGCAGTACTAATAAGTCTGGTCCCTGAGACAAGTGCAGCTAAATTAGTAAGAAGCTGAGTTCAAATTAATCAGACATGTAATTAATTCTGATCCTCAGCTCACAAAAGATCATAAAAATAATAGAAAAATGGTTCTTGCAAGTTCCCCATGGCAGCATCTAGTCCATTTGTCTTTCCCAGGGCAGAAGGAACTCCATCTATGTCATTCCTGCTGTCTAGTTTCTTCTTAACAACTTCCAGTGACAGATCACATCACCTTTCCCAGAAACTTGTTTCCTAGCTTCACTTTAGCCTTTATCATGAGAAACCTTTTTAAAATGTCCATGCTGACACTGAATGCCCAGTCTTTCACACTGTAGGAGGAAAACAGTATTTCTTTTCCTACCCACAAAAAGCAGGAAAATAAATGTGTCTATTCTTCTTTGCAAGAGTCTTCCATTTATCCACAGTGTCCATCTTCAGTCACCCCTCTCTCCTCTGCAAATAGAAGAGCACTTGAGAATTGGGAATCCCAGATAGCTCCTACCACTGAGAAAACTCATCAGCTGTCCAGGCATGACATATAGAAGAAATGTAGGAAGATGGGCAGTGATGACAAGAGTAAGTAGATGCTGGAGGGAGAAGAAGAGGAGACCTCAATTAACACTCCATGTTCCTTCTAGTATCCTGTTCCTCACAGTGGATAGAGAGAGGAGAGAGGAAGGAAGAGGGGAAGGTGGGGAAGAGGGAGAGAGAGAAGGGGAGAAACAAACCAGCCAACCTGAGGCAGATACCAGCAGCACTACAGCCTCCCATCCAAGCCCTCAGCAGTGATCCCCCAGGGTGCAAGGGCACCCATGTATAATATTGGAGAGTTAGACTGCAATTCTCCAGATATTGGTAAGAAAATTCTGTGTGAGTGTAGGATTTCAATCCAAAGTCTTAATTGCTCCCTCTGATTTCTAACATCCCAGCAGGCCACTGCTAATTGACAGCTTATGATCCCTTTGTTTCTTTCTAACTGATTTTCAATATAAATTATAACAAATCATTAGAGGATGACTGCTTTTAAATTTGCTCTCAGTTTTTAATGTACTCATCCACCACCTTTATGTGACATCATTACGAATAAAATCCAATATCAATTTCAGGAAATAACTATTTAAAGGCAAGTTTTTCAGGTATTATTCTGTTGCATGCCCAATGGCTTTATACAGCACAACTGAATTCAGTATAAACTGCAACAGAAGTGCAGCAGAATAGTCAACCTGACAAAACAACAAGCATCCTTAGGGAGGAAAAACAACATTGTACTTGAACTAGGTCAGAACTCAGACACGCAACAGGGATGAGATGAAATTTATGAACTCCCCTTCGTCAATTGATCAATGTATTCCATGTCATATCCAGACAGTTGTGGACCATTCTCAGGCTTTTTTTGTCATTGAAATATTGCTACCAGTGTCTGGGGAAGACAGCCCAAACTGCTAACATTCATTGGGTTTTTTATTATTATACTGAGGCTGAGTTTACCCAGCATCTCAACCAGAGATTTGGGACTTCTGGAGAATCAATTTTGCATTTTGCTGAACTTATGTGCCTATGTACAAATACATATATATGGGACATGGGTTATGAATCACACCTACACACTTGCAGCATACTCCTCTCTGTGCAGTGTAACGGAGGATATTGTCAAATACAAGGGTAGAATGGAAACAATTACCCAAACAGAACTTCTGTGTGAACCACAGCTTTTGGCAGTTCATAACCTCTATGTCAGAAACTGCACATTTGTTTTACCGCCTCTACCTTATATCACATGGAAATGTTTGTGGGACAGATAATTTTTCGTCAGCTTGTACAGGGTGGAAGTACTTCTTGTGAAAGACTGAAACCGTGTGCAGAGAAAGTTAGCCCTGTGGCTGCCTGTTCTTTGCTCTCATCCTGCCTCAGTCAACATTGTCCAAACTACTCCAGTATGGGAAGTCAGTATAGGAACTTAAAAGTACTACCCATTTTTGTGCTCCAGAGTATGGCAGGAGTTACTTTGCAGCAGTTTTGTATCTGCTGCAGGGATGGCATAGCTGCAGTAAGCACAGGAAAGAAAGCTGAGATGCTTTAGGATAAGAACATCCTCATTATGAATCAGAGACTTTTAACTGTGTGACTAAAATTGTGAACTAAGACAAAATCCCTAGGTTTCCATAAGAATGGATTTCAAAGGCTCAAGTTAAAGTTAAAAATCCATTTCTGGCTTTGGTCCAGAGAAAATAGGAACCATTGCTTTCCCTGTGGACATTTCAAGCTGTCATCAGTTGGTGGGAAGCTTTTGGAGACAGCTCTCACATTGCAACAAAAGGGTAAGACAGCAGCCTCCAAATCCTAGATGTTTCCTACCCCTCCCTCCCCCCATACTCCTGAGCCCCTCAGAGACCATCTTAGTTGAGTTTCAGGAGCATCTAGACAGAATTCAGATGTAGTCATAGCTATTAGCCTGACACACAAAAGTATCACAACTTCTTATAGGATCTTTTTTTTATTCTTATTCTAATATATAAAGGTAGCCCAAACCAGGACATTCAGTCGTTCTCATTAAGGGACCAGAGATGCTTTAGCACTGTTCTCACAGGCTGCTGTTTGACCCTGACCATGCTGATGTTTTATTTAGAAACTGCTTTACTCACTAAACTCCATAGTTAAGAGTAAGCGTGGTAGTTTTCTTACAGAGGAGACAGATTTCAAGCAAAACAAAACAGTCCTGTTCCAAACGATTTCATTTTCTTTCTTCTAGTTCTCTTGGAGAGGTGTTCGGGTGTCCCAGAGAAAGCCCTTTGAATCTTTTCCAAATATTTTCCTCAAGTTTAAACATTGTATTGAAAGTTTTTACTATCTAGAATTGTTCTAAACTCAGCAATAAAAAGCATCTCGTCCTGCCTAACACCATCACAAATCCAACTTTTTCTCTTCTCTACCATTTGAGGTTCTTTTTCTCCCCACTCCAGTCCACCAAAATGTTTCATTCTTCTGCTTCTCCAATCCTTACTTCTCATTCCCTGTTTCTTCAACAAGAGACATAAGTATGCTGAACTTGCAACACAACATATACAGATTTCTCTCATATGTCTTTCATTTGAGTTAAACAGGGGTTAATGAAAGGCATAGAGGTGGCATATATAAAAGCTAAATTCAAAGTAGCACGAAATAAAAGATTGTAAATCTTCCAAGCTGCTCATCTGCCAATCTTCATCAGCAAAGTGCAGTAGTACCCCAGTGATGATAAATGTTTTAAGCTCTTTATACATTTGCTAAAAAAGAAGAAAGTATCATCTCAGTGACAAAACAAAACAAAAAACAGAAAAAGAAAACAACAACAGCAGTCTGTGGCACTGTGGTCTCTGTCTCATGGACACTGTTGTTTACCCCTGAAGCTTTTTCTTTTTTTTTTTTTTTTATATCTAAGCTTTATCCAAAATTCCCCTTTACTTTTAAAATCATATTCTCATATTCATGGGAAAAACTTAATGAAAAGTCAATCCCATCATTTTGAAAAAGAAAGCCCTACTATTAATAAAATAGTTGTGATAGTCTTGGTTCTCAGGTTGGGAGAAGGGGCTGGGAAACACTGTGGACATGAATTTTTGTCTCCACCGTCCAGACCCCCTAGATGAAAATGCATACTTTATCATATATTAGCTAGTGTGTTAATTAATCCATATTAAAAACATGCAATGGAAAAAACATATCATCATAACTTTGCACATTACATGGCTGAGTTCAGCCTCTCAGGTGTTACTGAGGTAGCAGGTTAGCAAGAGGATTTTAAAACCTTACGAGCTAACAACTGGAAAAAAATACATTTTTTCTTTCTTTTACATTTGACAAGAGCCTGAATGTTTGCTTGAAATTAAGAACAATAATCAGAGCTTGACTAATCACTTCTGAATCTTGGTTTTTTTCTAACTACAGAATTATCTTGACACATTTCACCTCAATGTACCAAGCTCTGGTAAGAGATACACAATACCACAAGCCCAAGCATCACTTTTCTACAGAAATCCTAATTCTGATTCAAATCCATGGTAAATCAGGGGAAGCATCTGGACAGGAAACGTCAAAATGCTGTCAGTTTGGTGAATGTTGAATATGATCCCAGGTTTTGGTAAGCATGAGATTGAAAGGGACAGGTAAGAGGCACCTTGCAGTGGCCTGGAGGTCAAGCACCACTCCTCTGGGCAAAGACCAAAGGCTTCCCTTTCCCAGCCCCAAGAGATGTCTCCAAGATGGTGATCCTTCTGATGAAAACATGAATTTCACAACACCAAAACTGGTGTTGATCATGCTTTATGCTGATAAGGACAGCCAAGGCTTTGGATAAAGCTCAGTAGGGCTCTTGGCAAACACTGTAATGCCACAGTGCTTGTTTTAGACAGGAACTCTTCTTTGTTTTCAAAGGTGAAAGGAGATTGCTTTATATAAAGCAGTCTACATTAAGCTGGGCTTTCATAGAAAAACAAGAGACAATGATGCAACTTTTCCTGCTTAGAATCTCAATTAGAAACTTGGATTTAGCACCAGTACACAACTTTCAGAATAACTGGGAAATAGAAGAGAGGAACAAATGCAGAGAAGGGATTTCTGAACATGAAAACAACTTTCTTTAAAGAAAAAGCCAGTTGTAATAACCTATAACTCAATAAAAAAACAGAAAGGATAGTAGGTTCTTTAAATAGTCAGGAAAAATGAAGAATATTGCTAGTATTTTCAGTGTTTAAGCACACAAAGCAGTGGTGACAGAGACTGGGTCTTCTTTTGCACGATATAAAGAAGAACTCAATCAATTCATACGGGCACTGTTAAAAGCTCTTGAATAGCAAGAGCACTGGAAAAAATATTACACCATTTGAACCTTGGGTAGGAAAACCAAAAAAATTTATTTAGGACTGTGGAGATGAGAATCCCAGGAATTTCTGAGCATTAGGATGCAGCACAAACTTCCTTCATCATCTCACATAGGTTGCCAAATGTCAGGGCAACAACCAAATGAAAGAGCACAGCCACTCTTTAACAAGTGGGCCCTCAGCCTCTGTGCCTCAACTTCCCACTACAGAAAAAAATTCATCTAATTATAGGAAATGTGCAAAAAACATATACCTTAAGAACTTAGAACATTATTAAAACAGCGCAAAAAATTCATTACCAGGTAAAACAAAACTTGCTTTTATATAAAGAGATAGGAAATCTGTAAAACATGTCCTGATTTAGAAAAAAAAGTCTTACTGCAAACAGAATTTATTTCCATACAAGTTTATCTCTTATATGAATAAGATTAATATGCGCTATAAGAACAAACTGTTTAAATTATCTCACCAAGTAAGCAGGGAGCTAAACAGATGGCAGCACCACTGAGATAGCAACAGGAATCACTAGTCTTTGCTTAGCCAGATGATCTTCAATCTAGAAAATTACTCACCTGTGAAATGCAAGGTTCTAAGGATAAGGCAGAAAATTTCCTTTTTTTTCCCTTGATATGGAAGAGTATGGACTATCTAAACATCAGCATTATACTGTCATTAATCCTAAAAGGAAACCACATACAGAAATACCCCATTGATACTAATTTGCAGGCTTTCCTTTTTAAAGACTACTTAATTGATGGAGAACATTTATTTAGCATATACATGAACTGTGTGTAGACTGCTAGTAGCTATGTCAGGTTATTGTAGGCAGAAGTTAGTTCAGGTAAGATTTCCTAAACTGCATATAAACCTCTATCTTGACTGTAAAGTTGACTGGTTTAGAGCACAATTAGTGTGCCCAGTCAAAAGATGCTTAACAGCATTACAAAGGGTCAATCCCTTACCCACAGAATTCAACCCATGATTGGCTTGGGGTACTTTTAAATCTGTACAGCTGTATGAAACACACAGGGAGATGGGGGGGAGGAGGGGGCAAGAAATACCTCGGTCATAGAGAGAAACAAAGCTTCCTTCTTCTTGCTCATTTATTCCATCCTGCCATATGTTCCAAAGCAAAAGAGAAAGTTATTAATTACAGGAGTTGCTGGAATACTTGCCTGCCTACAGAGCACAGCAGAACCTTTCTGGAAAAGAATTGTTTTCATCACTGTTTTTTCATTATTGGCTAGAGCTCACAACTGAGTTTTTAAGAGCAGTATTGCACGCTGAGGCTGAAAAAAATTATCTCAGTTGTACTGAATGGAAGAGAGCACTATGGAGCCTGTTGTTTAGTTTGAGGTTATTTTTCTTCAACATAGCATCCCAGGATGCAAATTCTTAAACAGCAAGACAGAAATTTCAGTAGCAATGTGCAGACAATGAGGCAAATATATACTAGATATAGTTCAGCTGAGGTCAACAGTGCACTAGGGATTAACTTTGGCCGAGATATTATGCAGACTAATAGGTCTTTGATGCCTCTTGATATCCAGATGAAAAAAGGAAAAAAAAAAAAAAAAAAAAAAAAAGGAAAGAAAAAGATACAGCATTTACATTCTCAGAAACTTGTCCTTCACATAAGCAATTGAAAAGAGCTAGTCAAATTAGGCCACAGAGTGGAACAGACCTTCTAAAGTCTGATCTGGAACCAAGGAAAATGTTTCTTGTAGCCAGCTGTCTGTATCTTACAGAAACACCCCCCCCCCCAGGGTAACCCTTGTGCTCTTGTGGCACAAGAAGGTTAGAAACATTCTCTGTGCTGCAGAATTTTATTCCAGCTTAAATCTTACATTTTTTTTTTCACGGTAATTATGAGGTTTTCTGTCCCTGAATCAGGGCAAATGCACAAAGCTGAGATGATGGTGACTTTTCTATGATGGGACAGTGCTGGAGGGTATAACCTCAGCACTCCCTAAATCTTAAAAGGGATTTCTTAACTTAGTTGAAGATACAATCCATGCCTGAGTTTGCCTTCAGGATATTTTTACACTGAAGATAGTTGAAATGCATGTGTCTGACCTCAGTGAGGCACTAAATTATTAAACATTTGAGGCTACAAAATACCCTGAAAGATGATAACAGACAGTTAAGACAGGAATACAATCCTCTTGTGAGGTGACACATGGAAAAGATGTTTGTGTACACAAGAGATGACATATCTGCAGTCTCCTTGTACTCAGAAGTAACAGCAAGTGAGATTTGCAAGAGCCATTTCCTGGCTGAAAAAATCCCAAACTAGTGGTATCTGTTCTTGGTGGTTTGTTTTATTTTTCCTTATCAGCATTTCATAAAACACAAACATGTATCCTACTTTCTTTATACATCAGAGATCTTGGCAAATAAATGAAAGTCTACCAATCCATCAACCCTAATATAATGAACATTAAGGGGCTGTATTTATCAGGGAGAGGGGGTATTACTGCTGCTTTGATTGGTCTTTCATATTTACTTCACTTCATAATTCTACTGCTTATCCACTCCCAGAAAAGCCATGCTGGAGCCACAGGAAATCCATCCATCTCCCTTGGGATAAAAATCCTCTTTGAATTAGCCCCAAGTGCTATTTCTAGCTGCCAGCCAGCTACCCAGCAGCACAGGAAAACTCCCCTAGGACCATATCTCATTGCAGTCAGCACCCTCCAAAAATTCAGCCATGCACAAGGGAGCTCAGCACACCCAGCCACACCTCCATCACACTGCTTTTAGACTTCCCAGTACATTTTAAATGTGGTTGGATTTAAGGGAAGGTAGGATGTGGCTTGAGCATTGTGAAGATGGGATGAATAACTGGTTTTCAAGAAAGTTTGAGACACCTTTTTTTTTTTTAAAAAAAGTACATAAATATAGAAAAATGTTCACCTTAAGTAAAATATCTCTGCTATTACAATAATTAGCTTAGCCTTTATCTATTCTTCATACCATAAGTTCTTCAAATAAATTTTAATTTTCAGTGAAGCTATTTACTCCAAGGTACCTGAAAATGCAAGGTACTGGTACTGCATGGACTTGTTGTTCAGCTGGCCAGCCGTGAGGCTAGGATACCACCACATGCATCAGTAGGAGCTGCAGCACAAGGGGAGAGGTGGGAGAGAGAGACTTCATTTTGCTGAAGGGCAAAAATCAATGCTTCAGTGATTGTTGTTATTTCTTAAAAGAAAATTCACAAAAACTCTACAAAAATACTGAAAAATAATAATAAAAATAAATAAATATACATTCTGAAGAACACAACGATCGTTCCCCAAACAAATGAAATCAATATGTCTGTGTCATACATAACCTTTCTCAGACCACATTATTTTTCCCCACCCTTGGCTGAACAGTAATAGGCTATAAAGGCAGTGCAATGAAAACCCACACTATAAAGTGAAAATTACCACAAGAAACATCTAACTGGAGAACTGCATAGCTGAAAACACAGGTTCAGTCTATGTATTCACAAGAGGAGGCAGCAATAAATCACATTTAGAAGTTAACCCCGATCATGCTGAAATAATGGAAGTTCCTAATGCACTACAGATGGAAGCTGGGAAGCAGAAAACAAGAGGAGAACCACCTGGCTCTGCACCCCAACAGCCCCTGAGTTATGTGCTTCAGTGGAGGAAGTGACATGTGTTTATTTTATTTTACTATTCTTTTTGCAACCCATTTTACCACCCCATTGAATGACACCATTATAGGGTCTCAACTGTTTTTCAGCTGCAGCTCTAGCTTTAAAAATAACTTGACCTTCCAGGCCTCAGATGGGAGTGATGCTTAGAGCTGCCTCTGGTACTTCAAGGCACAACAGCGAGTTTTCTCATTAAGTCCAGCATAAAATACTAAAAAACAAAAATTCTTAAATACATGTAACAAACAGTGACTCTGTTTTTTAAGGTTTCAGTAATAAGAAAAGCTTTGATAACTGTGTATGATTCTTCTACCAGAATTTTGCTGCAGTGGTGAACAGGAAATAAATAGTCAAGATTACATTTCCTTAAATAGATGCACGTAATAAAAAAGAAACCAGCCTGTTTGGTTTTACTGTCCTGGGCTTGCTTACAGCCCCTCAGGGAAAAAGTCAGTGCAATATGGTATGAAAAATAGAGTAATAATCCACTCTTTGTATTTGGTTCTTGATGGAAAGAAATATTACCTCTCCAATTCACTGTAAGTCATTGCCACATTTGTCTATGAAGTGACAACAGGGTTGAAAGCAGAAGCAAGGATCTTTACACTTTTATTCAAAGAACAAATTTTTGGCTAATTATCCTGCCTTTAAACAGATGATCATGGCTCTTCCCACCTCAAGATATGAAGTTACAGAGGCTGTAGCACTGGTTATTGTGACTATACAAAGAAACAATATCTCTGATATTTCTGAGTTCAGCTAAGAACAGAACTGTAGACACTATCACGGAAACTTCAGTTTCATTTTGTAGCATGCATTTATTGCGTCTGAAAAGGAAATCCAGTTCTCCAAAATAAAGAGGTATAAAACCAGGATTAATTGACATAAATGTTGCTGAAGCTGAGCTGGTAGTTGGTTTGCCCTGCTTTTCAGATTGCTGCACCATGAAGCTGTTCATTGAATTCCTGCAAAGTTGTACCCAGATCACTAGGGGACATTCACAGCCTGAATTTAGCAGGAGGTAGAGGTGGTGTAGATGCCCTGTGTTAAAGGTGATCAGTACAAGAAGAGTTTATTACTACTGACAGCATGTTAAAAAGCAGAGTTTTTTCTAAACTAAAACACCAGAGGGGCTGTACATTTCTTACTTTAAGTTTCCAGATCCATGTAGGCCTTTTTTCTTTCCCAGTGCTCTAAAACTTTTTCACTTTTTGAACTTTAGCATATGTACTGTCATTATTTCTTTACCCTGAAGATAATAGAATTTCAACTGGACTAACAATAAAATACTATTTTTAAACTATTTTAGGGTTAAATTTAATTTATAGCCTACAAAGTGAATTATTTTAAAATGGAGTTATTGCCTCCATCTTCATCTTATAACAAATTTGGTGAGAAAAATTACGTAGTCAGTTTAGGAGGAAGAGATTCATAACTTTTAGAAGGCAAGAAAAGGGTAATAGAAAATTCATAACTGGCTTTTTAAAAGCATTTGAAAAGGATAAAAACATAAAACAATTTAAAAATCTAATACATGAAAGCTGTCAAGGGACTGACTTCAAATCATCACAGACATTTATAGCACATGGACAAACCAAGCTATATAAAAAGCAATTGTATCTCCTAGCTAACAACAAAAAAATCTGTTAATGTCTCAAAGATATGCAATAAAATTCATGTCAAAAACAGAGTAATCACATAAACCTACCTCTAGAGCTGTATCTTAACAGCATAACACTTTACTGCACCATAAAATGCTTATGAGAACTGCTGCCAAAGGAAGGTAAGCACTAGTTCTACAAAGGGCCTATGACCATGTCTGAAAGTATCAGTAGAAAACAACACGGGGCTTTCTTGGACACCTTTTATGCTTCTGCTTCAAAACATGCTTACATGTCTTTGTGAATTGGAACTTCCTTTCTGACATCTTGCAAAGGGTTCTATGTATCCAGTCCTTCTCCCTCTTTGTCCCTGAAGTCTTGGACAACAAACAAGACTTTGGCCATTCTTTTCTTCTCAGATTTTTGGCGTAAACCAAGGCAAAATCAGTTTAGGGAACCTCATTGCCGACCCGTACAGGCCAGAATATTAAATTTCTTTAATTAATATATTCCTAATTACTTGACAAAAAACACTTGTCTATACCTATCCGTTAAATTTTTCAACTTTCTCTTCCCTGTTTTTTCTTGTGTGTCCTGAGCTCTCTGCATGCTCCATTTGAAAGGAGCAGAAAGTCACTGCATGTGAAATATCACTTGGGAGAAGCCATCTGGAAAAGAATTCTTTTCCTTTTTCCACACTGACCAGGATTTTGCCCTTGCCATTTTAATCACATAAGCACAGAACCAGAATCTGGTATTTTCTCTCTACAGTCATTTTGTCATTTCTCTTGGGCAAATGAGACATGAGGGAATATCAGCAACAAAGGTAAAATTATCCTTTACCAGTATCCACAACTGACAGTATTGCATTTATGAATAGTGTTGCCTTTGCAGCCCATTTTCATGACTAGGTATGCAGGACTGATGGGAAAAGGCCCATTTTTAACACACCTCATTCTGAAGCTGACACTGAAATGCCACAGTCATTCTTCATGTATAGTTAATGGCCAGCATTAGAACAGACATCCTGACCATTTCACTGCAATGAAAATTATATTTCTAGGATGATGCCTTCAAGGCATACTTAGCTGAAAGAGCCAAGGCACTGCATTTCAGGAGCAGAGGAAAGGCTACAGAGACAGAATGACTGAACAATGAAGTAAAAAATTGCATTCATATCTAGTTCTACCTATTTGACTGAGGTTTTTTTTTTTAACAATAACATCCCAGGAGCAGGCAAGCTCTGATTATGTATGAGCATCTGCACGTACACATCTAAAACATTTGCCAGCAAAAGTGCATTTGTCTCAATCCTGAAGCTTAAAACTGGATTTGACCATCACAATGAAAGGGTGATAACACTGTCTGACCTCTGCCTGACCCGCTGCCCTCCTTGTGGATCCTGACTGGCACTGACTGTTGAGAAAAACTAAAAATAACCAGCTTGTCTCATACATTGTAATAAGGGCAAAGGGAGAAAAAGAGGTGGCATAATTGAGTTCATCCCTATTCACCCTCCTGTCATCTCCCCCTTATGTTTTTCCCCTTGAGAACAAAGTTTGTTGCAGAAAGCACAATTAGCAGAAATTATGGGAGCCAAGAACTTATTAATGATTTCATACCAGCGTCAAACTGGTAATGAGTCTGGGTTTTTGCAACAGAAGAGGGAATTGAATGGGAGATCCTACTCCACAGAGAATGCCATACTTGAGGATGGCACCAGACTGACACACAGAGCAGAGTTCAGTTTGTATGGTATAGGATGAATTAAGCCCAAGGCAGGGATACCATCATATAGACCACAAAAATATAAAGCCCATAGATATTTTCTTCATTCATACTTTAGGCTTTGCTTCTGTGTGGCTCCTTTTTATTTGTTTGGTAGTTTTCTTGCCAATCAAGTTTTTCTAGTTGCTAACTATCCAAAGATACGTATTGAATGTATTCATAATTAGTCTTACTCTGCACGTAACAAATCATCCACTTTTGGGGTCGGGTCACTAGCTGTACTCCGTGTCTGGGCATCTTAAGTTATTTCCCTAGGAAAAGATAAATCCCATTTCCCCAGATTACCTAGTAAATCCCTTACACATAAATTGGTATTGATTAAAGGACAAGAAAAAAATACACTGAAAATAAGAGGGTTTTTAAACAAAAAAGAGCAGCTGTGGAAGCTCAAATACGTTGGCTGGTAATTATTATCCATGTGATTATTATGCATGAGTTTCTTTCAAGGTCCAGTACTAATCACAGCACCTGAATAGGAAGATTTTAAAATTTTGTTTCATGGGTGTCATCTCTGAATCAATGGCTCTTCAGTGCCATCAGTTCTTCACTGCTTAATCATGAGCCATGTCAAAAGTGTAGCAGGAAGTGGGTTAGGAAAACAGGCAGTGATGCATCCATACACAGAGAAGTCAACAGAAGGTAAAGCCATGCAGAGCAGCAATGTATGCAGGGACTCCCAGGAGAAAAGAAACAGGGCTTGTGTACCAATGTCTGGCAATACTGTTCTGTAACCCAAATGAGTCCTTAAGGTATAAAACATTCAAGAATTGCTAGGCACATTCTAGCACTGAATGGCTGAGAAGAACAGCATTGGTCTCTCAAGGAAGCTTTAACTTTTTTTTCTTTTAGATTTGGAACTGCTAAAGATATTTTAAAAACTAAAATCAAAGGGAATTAATTGGAACAGGTACAACAAACTTACTTTCTTTTTCTTTTTTAGTATTCTCTATCAGTGGCACATGTTACTGAAACTTCCGCTCTATTTGCTTATGCACTCAGGCAGTGAGAACTTTCAGCAAAAATTTCTCCTTGTTATGTTTTTATCTGGAAGTGTGCTTAAGCTTTTGGATTTGAGCTTCAGAAATTCTGGCACCAGGGCATTCTTCCCTTCCCATTTAATCCCAGGAAAATGAATGAAGTCACAAGGAACAAGTCAGTGCAGCTCCTGGGCTCTTGCTCCTGAGAGTCCAGATCACATTGCAAGGATTCTTTAAAAACTGGCAACGCAGCTAATCCCATCACTGCCAAAACCCTTCTTACTCCCACACCGTTTGAATAGACAAAAGCCTTAGTTATTCTTAACCAGCAAATTAAAAAAAGTAAGTCAGCACAAGCAGTTCTTATGAGGGCTTTCTCATCTAGAAACTAAAACAAGTCAGCAGTTATGCATTTATAAAAAATGAGAGGCTGCACAGAAATAAAATTTTTGCAAGTTCAGAGAGCTGCTAGTCCAACACCCAAGCAGTCACTCGTGGGTGTGTGATACCTGATAAATAGGGATGTTACATGATGATGCTTAACCTGGCATGGCATCCCAGCCCAGCCCCCCCTTCATCATGGGGCTGAGGAACTTTCTGAGCTGGGTCTGGGTCTACAAGCATAGGCAGCACTGATGGCCCTGTCCTCCATGATATTTATCTCACTCTTATTTAAACCCAGGTATATCTCTGGTGTGCACAAGCTGTCCTCTCAGCACGTTCTCATAGAATACCTTGTATAGGAGGGTGCATAAAGGGCTCTGACACATTACCTCAGCACAAATAAGGGGTCATTATTTCACAGATCTTATGTAAGAACAAGCACTGCCAGATCCTGTTTTGATTACTTAGTGCCCAGAGATTACAGAACACAGCTGAAAGTACACCCTCTTTTATTTTCTATTTGAGGCCTTGCAAAGGACTCTTTCTGAAAGGAGGAGGTGGGAATTGGGTGTTTATAAGAAGGCACTCTATTTGTGCAACAGTCCCTTGGTTATGCTCCATCATGCCGCCCGTCCTTTTTTTGACCTCCCTACTGTCCATTGTTTGACTCTGTTATTCACAGCAGAGCTAAATGCCTGAACCTTGCCAAAGAAAACAGTGTCATGCATGTGTCAGATCACAAGTTTGAATCCTAAGTCATTGTTCCAGGCTCATTAACCGGAAACACAACCAACCAAAGCTGCTTTTGGTAGCTTATAAGTGTATTTGAGGGCAAGAACAGCAGAACAAGGAGATGAAGACTACTCTGAGAAAAAAATGCCACAACAAAATGGCAAAATGTTCTGCACCACTGACCTTCCTATTCTATTACAGTTGGCACTTATGAGGTGTTTGATCTTGGAAATACAATCAGTTTGTGAGCAATTATAGGATTATAGCAATTTAGGATTTAAAACCATAGTTCAGGAAATACAAGGCTGAATCTTGTCACTGCCACTTTTGGTTTCACCTACAGGAACGAGTGGTCTGTTGGCCAATGCATAAAACAAGAACCACAAGAAATTGTCTGGTGGTAACTAAGTAGTAGATGAAGCCAAATGGCAGATGTATAAAAGTAAACGTTTGTCTCTTAAAAAGGGCAATCAGAAGCTGTCTACACAGGAAAGGTCTTGCTGCCTATACTCAAAGTTCTTTAGCAGACAGACAGTATCAGGCTACTAGATTATCTATAGCTTTCACAGCATGAAGAGAGATTTGAAGAACTGCACATCACAGCTTGCTCTTTTTTTGCTCTCTCCAAGTCATCAAGAAAGTAATTTTGTTTCTTTTCAGAAGTAAAGTTTTCTGAAAAGGGAAATGCACAGGACAGAGAAAACCATTTAACAAGCATATGTATCTTAACTCCACAAAATAAAACCCTCACAAATCCAGTGGAAAAACTACATGAAAATTAGTTGAGCAGTTTTGTCAGCAAACACCCATTGATGACAACCTCCAAAGTTTTGTACCCTGCAGTCTGCCTTGTGCCACAAAGTCAGGCTTTACACTTCAGCGTGGTCTGCTGCTGTTTTTTCTCATCACAGCCAATGATGACAAATGTCACCAAACCCATCTGCACACTCCCTTCGTTGCCTGTGAGCAGAAGCTCTGCAGTGGACCTCGTACACAGGGATTACACCTTGGCCCACATCAGTCTTAAGTGAGCAGATTTAGATGATGGTACAAGAAATAGACTGATATGATGAGCTTTTCTTCATTAAGTTGTCAAGCTCTGGAACAGGCTGTACAAGGAAGTGGTGGGAGTCACCACTCCTGGAAGTATCTAGAAGATCTGTATATGTGGTACTTGGTGGTGCATGGTTTAGTTGTGAACCTGGCAGTGCTAGGTTGATGCTTGGACTTGAAGATCTTAAAAGCTTTTCCAGCCAAAACGGTTCTATGATTCTATGAACACAATGTGAATGAAAATGCATGTGTCAGTGTCAGAAAGAAAGAACACAACAGGGGTTAAAGGCCAATGGGAAGTAGAGGACACCACCACAAGTGAGCAGGTAAGATCATGGAAGGATGTTGTATGTATTGTCACAGTCAACACTGCAGCCATTTAAATCACATCACTGACAAGGATAACTCTCAAAGCACACTGACTGGTTTCGTATTCTGTGTATGAGAAACACTGGACAACTAAGAGGGGAAGCAAGCTAGAACACTGAATAGAGCTCACTCTAAGAGAGCTTTGTCACTATGTCCAGGCTGCCAGAATGTGCTTCCCACAGGCACGTGGTTCATAGCATTCTTCTCCTGGGCTTGTCATTTCCCTCTTTCTTTAACACAGACTTGGAGAAAGTTACCTGGAGGTCAGCAGTTCAACCACTACCCACAGATGGGAGTTGTGGGCCAAAGACCAAGCTCTGAGGGATGGAAGCAGCCTTTGCTGAGGGCTCTCACCTCACAGAGGAGAGACAGAGGTCCTGGTCTCTGCCCCAATTAATGTTTAAGTATTTCTTATTAAACATTAATTGAAATAGGGACTAGAACTCGTTCTCTATTCCCTGCTGAGTGGCTCAGCCTTTAGGCTATAGTCATTCTTGTGAGCTTGCTCCCTCTTGCTCTCTCTGACCCACAAAATTCTGCCTCCCAAAAACTGGCACAGCTTCATCTGAAGGAAAGAAGAGCTAGGCAACAGACTGCTGGGGCACTTTCTTCAAAGGGAGAAGTGGATTCATAATCCCTCAAACAGAGAAGAAATTTGAACCCAAAATCTTGCCGCAATCAGAGAACCAGAGAGCAGAAGGACATCACCAGGTGATGATGTTTGCTAGGGGATCTCTTTAGAGAATCCCAATAGCACCCACAGCTACACTCAATATCTAGCAACAGTAGATAGTAGTAACAGACCTCAATCCAAGCCAGAGGTGCTCCTGAACATATCTGGAAACAGACCATTAGATAGATGGGCAGAAGGTTTTACAGGTAGAAACTTGGGCACCTGATGACTGTAGAAGCTGCCAGGAGTAGATGACAATAGAATGTGTTAAGGATCTCAGTTTTGGACATAACTGCAGCCTATATTAATTGGGAAGCACTAGGTAACCAAATCCTGTTATAGTCTAACCGTAGGGCAACAAAACAAGAACGTGAAATTGGTCTAGGTATTAGCTAGATATATGTTTATTTTTTAAGTTTTTAGGCTTTATTCTGAATTATCAAAAATGAGAGAACTCAGCTCTTCTGAATACGAACTTCTAAACAGGAAATAGTCAATTAGGAAATTTTTGAAGGTGTATTCAGTAGAGAAATGCCAGTTCTTAGTATTTTTAAAATAAAAGTCAACTCAAACACAATGTCTAAGTTTTTTCCATTTCTCATGTATTTTCAGAATACAGATTAGGCCACTCTAGTATGAGGCTAGATTTCTGAAATGGTCATACCAGCAGTGAAACTTACAATTATTCACTGAGGAGAAGTGCTCATGCTTTGCACCATACGTAGGATCCCCTCAAAAAGAGCCCAAGCCATCACACCCATATATTTCCCAATTATTATACAAGATCTTTGTACAGCTGAAGTGAATAAAAGTTTATCTATTGATTTCAAGGGCAGCAGAGCTGCACAACTTCACCTTAGATTTTTTTTTTTTTCCACCTGCTTTGAACACATAATATCTCAACAACTTATATTTTTCTCCTAGCCCAGTTTTCCACTGCCCTCATCCCTACTTTTGCCCTCTGGAAGCCCAGGTGTGTTGCCACATCCCATTAACATTGCCATCACATAAACCTCTCTGTTCATGTTTATCCTAAGATTGCAGGTACCCAGGTGTGAATTTCTTCCTGCAAGCCCAGCAGCTGCTGCAGTGACATTCAGTGGCACAGACTCTTAATGTTAACCCTTTGCTTCCCAACGTTGTTATTCATCCTTCTTTTCACTAGCCTTGTTGGGAACAAAGACTTGATCCATATCTTCCAGCCTCTTCTACACATGCATCTACCCACCTTGCACAACTCCTAATTCTAGTCAAAAATCAAACCCTTCGATCATCTTTCACCTCCCACTTTCTACAGTTCAGCTATTTCCCTTCTTTGTGTCATGTTTTTCTGCTTCTTTTGAGTCAGATGCCCATCTCCAAGGCATTCACTCTCCTTGTGAAAGATGACTATGAACTCACCACAAGAACTTTCTGCTCCAGCTTCTGAGCTGTATCATTTCTGCTTGCATAACCCCCTCTGTCAGTTATCAGTTTCTCAGACCAGTGATTTAATCTTCTTTATCCATCTATGAAGTACTTACCATTACTGTAAGGACAGATTTTTCAATGGCAGAAATGGGAGAACCAGCCACTCATCCCACTCAAAATGGGAAAATATTGCATTTTTTTCCATTATTAAATATTTATTATGTAGTCAGGTGGTTTAAAAGGGTTAAATGGAGCTACCAAGCATATAGACAGGTCACCTACCATAAACTCAGTGATTCATAACATGCATCAAATCTGGCCTCTTCTAAAAATTGTATCTCTGGCCTCACTTCTAAAATCAGTGTATTTCCTGGTTCAGATTACAGAAATTTTAAGAATTTCCACATAATGTTCTACATCCCCTGTTTGAGATCTTGGTGCAGGAAAAGAATGAAATGAGCTATCTGCCTCCCAAAACATATTTTATTCTAGTATATGATAGTTATTAATATTCCTATCCAAAACTCTAGGGTTTTTATTGCATCAAAAATAGCACTGCTACTGTTTCACTCTTTTGATCATTTAAACATGAATCTAGAAAGCCATCTCTGTGCAGAGATTCTTCTTTCACCCTTCAGCATCAGTGTGAAATAAATACTCAAGTTCTTAAAAATATGTCTTTTTCTAGTGATGAGCATTGAAATCAGTTTGTTTGGTTTCTCAGACTGAAATGCATAATCTCCAGAGACCTGAACCTGATACCTTCCCTTTCATAGCTAAAGGGATTCAGGTCAAACTGCACTGACCATGTTAGGTGTGACCACATGGTTAATACTTGCAAAAAACACATACATTTTTTTACTCTGTGACTATGGAATTCCCAAGATTCCTAAAAGCCATCAGCATTCATGGAACTGTTCTGACAGTTCACAAAATGCTCACACATATTCATGTGACTATAGATTTCTGTTCAAATTCAAAAAGCAGAACCTATTTGGAAAGGAACTCCCTTGACAGGCTACAGAATGGAAGAGCACTGACTCAGTTATTTCAAGGTCTGCTACCAATAAGAGGGGTCACTTTTTGAAAACCTAGCAATCACTCTTCAGTACCATAAGGAACTGAGTGCACAGATAAAGTACCATGAATTTCTGTTGCCTATGCAAAAAATGCCATGTCCACAACCACAAAGCAGTTTTCCAAACCTTTTATATGAAGTCTGAAGGGAATGATTACTTTTTGGTTTAGCTTATAAGATAGCATTGTAAAGTTTAAAAACAGCTATAAAGTTATATATTCTCTTGGGATGAAAGGGGAGATCCAGGGAGGGCAAGAGACAGGACACAGTCAAATAACTTGCATCCAGAATTTATCTTTACATGGCTCAGTAAATTGGCTAACATAAAGACCATCCTTTCCTCTTCCACCTTTTTTTTCCCTCTAACTCGATTTTCAAATACACTGGTTAAAGAGTATATTTGAAAAGAGCAAATTACTTTCTAATTTAAAGTAATCTACCTGTGTTAGAATCTTCTAACAACTGTCCTTACCCCAAAACGTTCCAGACATTTCATATAAAGAATGGGGGGTTTTCATCTTAGTGGTTGGCAAAATTTATAGTAAGCTAAGTCTGCCTTTTCCTACCAGCAGTACCCAGAACCAAGCAGACAATGTTCAAAAATACTTATAGCAGAAGGGCATTTCATTTCTGCGGGCACTTGGACATCATGGTCTTAGGATTTATATATTTGGAACAAGGTACACAGAGCTGGTTAGAAGGGTGAGAGTCCTTTGAGCACAAGGTGAAATACTAGTGTAATTCTGTGTGACAAGATCCATAAGAGCCTGACACAAGCGTTAGTCACCCTCTCTCTTACTATATCCAAGTAATTAATCATAATAGTGTCTAGTGTAAGTCTGGAATTAACTGACTGCAGTAATCCCCTTTATGTTTAAATACATTGATTGTAGTTCCATGAAATAAAAGTTCAGCATAGTCAAGGACTTTATACTTGGGGTCTGACATCATCTTCACAATAACAGTTTATCAGCCTTATTTTTTTTCAAGTAACTTCTCTTCCTTCACTTTAATTAACTACTAGGGCTTGTTTCTGTTTAGCATTAGAACAGGAAATAATTGCAGCTGGTTACACACAGGGGGTTACTATTATCTTCAAAGAAATGAGGCCAATCAATATACTGTGGAGGAAAGGTACTGAGACTGCCTCCTGATTAACTTACAGATCAATAATCATGATACAAAATGCAAGGGAGGTTTGCATTTGAAGGAATACCAAGGAGAGTCCAGAGAAAAGAACTGAGTAAAAAGACCTATTTGTATTTTCTCTAACTTGGTTGTTCATTTGTGACTGAAGCCCAAGTCATTAGGATTCTGCTTGGATTCTAAGATTCTTAGGATTCTAGGTTGCTTTATCAGCCTGCTACCAGAGAATCTTTTAGGAAATTATTTTAGCCTGAGTAGAGATAAACTTGATTTTACTTCTTTTTTTTTTTTTGTTAACCACCACAACAGAAATTACAGTCATCTATTTTATTTGGATCTTGAGAATACATTTACTTCTTACTGAAAAGTGACTTGCAAGTCTAGTGCAGTAAGAATGCTCAGTAGGGGAGAAGGACTCAATCCCAGGGAGATCTTGTCCCAGCTGTTTCTGTTGGTTAAGAGGATGCTACCACTCAGCTACAGAAAACATAATCTCTATTAATTTTTAAATTTCATGTGAAATTAGCATTTTTCAGAGTCACCTAGGAAAGCTCTTTTCCAGCAGTTGCAAAGCGAGAAGTTGACTTAAGTCCAAGCATTCTTGGGGAAAGCAGGGAAGATGCAGTGTTACTTCCACGTGATTGAGGTCTCATATTCTATTTCATCCCAGTTTGTGCTGTCCAGAATGGCCAGACATGTGCATCTTAAGGAGTGTATATGAGAAAGTCAGCAAGAGACAACTTGCTAGCAAAACCGAATGAGCCGTGTTCCTCTCATGTATGGTCTTGTGTTGAGCTTTGCTACACAGAATCATTTTCGTTGGAAAAGACCTTTAAGATCATCGAGTCGACCCACTAACCCAACATTGCCAAATCCACCACTAAATCATGTCCCTAAGCACTCCATCTACAGGTCTTTTAAATCCCCCCAGGGGTGGTGACTCCACAGCTTCCTTGGGCAACCTCTTCCAATGCCTGACAATCCTTTCAGTGAAGAAATTTTTCCTAATACTCAATCTAAACCTCCCCTGGCAAAACTTGAGGGCATCTCATCTGGTTCTACCACTTGTTACTTGGACTGTGCCAAATAACTAGTTGGAGATGAGCCATCTAACTGAGCACTAACTGAGATACGGAAACAATAGTAAGTGAAAATATTCTTTCTGAACTTCCAGGTATCAAATCAAATTATTAAATATTACTATTCTTTTCTATTAAAATTAAACAATAACCACTGTGTCCCATGTGGCAAATAACTACATTTCCCTTCCTTACTGGTTCCCATTTTCTAAACATGACCATACATTTTAATTTTTCTCTACAGGAGAAGAAAACTAATGAAATCTTTATCTGCTACTAGCCAATCCAGAAATTATGTGCATGTTGAGAGAGGAGTTACATGAATATCAGAATTGTGCAGAAAGTGCTTATGTAAAATTCACAAATATGCAGGTGTTTTAAAATACAATGCAAAATGCTGAGTACCTGGGAAATTATAGATTCCTGAATAAGGCTGTGTTATATTTGTAGAGGGGTGTTTTGTTGCTGTTTAGAAACAAAAATTAAGCCTTTTTTTTTTTTTTTTCCTTTCCAAACCACAGGCCTCTCAAACCAGGTAGTTTTCTGGGATGATCACCGATGAGTAGGTGAGGGTTTTTTTGAACTCTTGTAGTATTTTCATCACTTGTATCCACACCATCTCTGACATTCCGAGAAAATTTTCCCCCTTGCTCCCTTCACACCCTCCTTTACCTCTTTCAAGTCTTGGACGATAGCAGTGAGTCTCTCATTCTCTGCCTGAACATTGGTGACCACCGCCCTGCTCTGCTTCAGCTCGTTCTGCATCTCCAGAATCTTCCCAAGGTAATAAGCTTCTTTCGATGCAGACTCCTGGAGAAGAGTCTCCTCACGTGTTTCACCATCTTCAGCCACTTTTCGGTGAATGGAGAAGGACTGTCCAAAGGCCTGCAAGAGGAAAACAGTGCATGCTATAAAACTACTAAAGCCCTAGGAAAGTGATTAGCAGTAACGAGCAGCTGCATAGCCAGCAGGAACGAAACAGACCTCTGAGTCCCAAACCCTGACCTAGTAACTACTGCCTTAGCAGCTTCCCACCATCTCATTTAGCTGAAATGAAGCATCTTGAAGCTGTTCTTATTTGTGTTACAGATTTATGGCCCCTAGCCAGGTGCCCTCCACAGAGAGCAAGATGGTGCTCTGCTAACTAGCCATTAATTAGCGCCAATGTTTAATTCTCCTGCATGAGGCCAGCTAGTAATTCGTCAGCTCCTTTTTTCTCTAGTTCTGCAAAATAATCATGCAGTTTGTTCTGTTTTAAAGAGCACAAATAGCTGACAAATCTTTGTAATTTGCTTTCCATTTTCAACATTAATTTACTGTAAGAGATGGCTTTATGATATAGAAAAATTTTCCCGTAACTTGAAAGAAAAAGTTATGTATCTTTATGCATCATAAATTTATGCATCATCAAGCAGTAGACATCTACACTGTTGGTAAGCTAAACACAGAGTTTGACAGCCCCCTCATTTAATTTGTACTCAGTGTTATCTGTTTCCCCTGAAAATGAACTATTCAAATATTCAAGAAGTTTCTAATCATACAGGTAATTTTTAGTGGTTCTCTTCTTGTTACTGGTTTAGAGTGATCAGTTTAATAAGGTGGTATTTCCTAGTGACAGTTTCTGATGTTATTTTGAATAGTTACAAAACAACCTGGAAGAAAGCAAATACAAACCATAACAGTAAAAACTATTAAAGACAGAAGGGAAAAACTTGCAATAATACAACATTGTAAAAAATAATGTAATAAAAGTAAAGTAAAAAGAGCAATAAAATATTAAAACCATAAAAGCTAAACCTGTTTTGTTTGGATTACCTTTAGAAAAAGACAATTGGTTATAAATTACATGGTCTAATTCTGGAAAAAGCCAGAAGAAGGCCTCCAATGTTAATATTTAGCCTAATGTGGGCAAGAGCTCTCATATATCTTAATTCAAAGACAGTATGTTTGAAAGACCATGACTTCTAATTTCTCTCCCCAATATAGGAAAGATAGATATAACTCATGACAATATATGTTCTTTCAGTAGGAAATTCTCCCCAAAAGCCTAATCTGTACACAGTCCTATGAAACCACAAAGCAGACTGTACATTTGCACCCACTGTAAGCAGTGGCTTCCTTTACCTTCCCATCAATCAGAACTACATGGCAAATGGAATCCATTGATTTACTGTTGCTACTCACAGTCTTTCAGAACACGTTCTAAGTTTTGCTGGCACTAGGACTGAAGCAGTCCCTTAAAAACTTCAAAGCAAAAGCCCGTTCAAAAACTTTTTAGCTTTTAAGTCTAGTTCACTTACAGAATCCTGTGAACTCAGCATTAAAGGATTCTAAAAATATTCAATAATGTATTAACCCAGCTGTCTTCTCTGAAGAGTGCAAGTTACTGAAATAGCAAGCATCAGCAACTTGCTGAATAGGATCTTCCAAATAACAAGAAATTCAATTTAATGAAACTGTTTGCTATATCTGTGATCCTGAGAAGACTGTTTCAGGAACACTGCTAATAAATTATAACTTACTCTATATAGTTATATTCAATGGCTCACTGTTCCTAATTTGAAGCTGAAGAAAAAGTATCAATCTATTAATAAAGACCCAACAAGACAAGTGTAAAGGCCATATGTCCAGGGGAAAAATCAGAATAGAGCAGATTGGACTGACAAGGATGGAGAAGCTCATGAAGAAGTAAGCTGGAGCCTTCTCTACCAGAGAGCTCTAGTAAAGGCACTATGGGTAAATACAAGTATACAGTACTTGTGCCTTCCAGGTACATCCTATCTTTTCCTTAAATGTACTTTGAAGGTGCATTTGAACATGTGTGATAATTGAGAATGGTCATGAATACAAACTTCAGGAATGGTGCATAGCCTACTATAAAATTACTGGTTACTAATATTTCCATGTACCTAAGTCTACAGAAAATGTCAGAGAAAATAATTCAAACATTATTTCCTATGGAACCAAATTTTAACATATTTGTGTATCATATGATTAATTTTCATTCTTAAGCTGCTGCCAATATGTTAGAATTCAAGGGAAGAAAACTAAGGGAGGGTAGTTCTCTTTCCATATCAATGGAAGTTACAAAAATCCATGCAACAAGGTGAGGGACACCAGGTGTCTTTTCATTAAAAAAAAAAAAATCCTCCTTCTGTATTTCATGGCTTGTATAGGACATCAAAACTTTAAACTTTCCAGACATACCCACTTAAGGCCTTCTGTGAGACTGACCACTTTTATTTAAGCCATACATCAATATTTCTCAGCTGGTAGCCAGTTATTTGTTCTATTTTAATTTCATGTTTCAATAATTTAATAGGATTGTAAAACAGTTTGGGTTGGAATGGACCTTAAAGATGATCTAGTTCCAACCTTCCTGTCAAGAACACTTCCCACTAGACCAGGTTACTCAAATCCCCATCTAGTCTGGTCCTGAATGCTTCCAGGGAGATGACATCCACAATTTAATTAATTTATCTACTTATTTATAAAACCTTGTAACCTTACCATGATATTTCAATTAAATTTGCTCACTTACTTCACTGAAGCCATCCCAACAGTGGAAGAAGTTTATCACCTGAAAAAATTTTCAAATCAACTATCTTTCTAAGAGGCATCACAGTTGTCCTCCAGCAATCACAAGTTTCCAAGCCTGGATGTGATCATACATCTCAGACCACCACTTTGCACAAACACCATGCTCAGCCAACAATGTGAACATGCTGCAGCCTGGGAGAGCTGGAACAGACCTCCTCTTCAGCCTTCACAATTACCTCCTGAATATGTTGGACAGGAAAGAGTCCAAATACCCTCAGGAGCTGGGAAATCCACATTGCTAAGAGCCAGTAGAGGATGAGATACAAACAGTAGGAGCATTTGTCACAAGCACAGGCATTTATATGTGAGAGGTGGGTGCAGCTGGCATTGGCATCAGGTAAATGGGAATGGGAAAGTATCAGCCTGCTATGGAAGCCTAACTGGGGAACTATCTTTCCTTTGTTACCACATGACTCCAAGGGAGAGGAAGAAGAACCATGCAAACACAGAGCAGATATTCTCTGTGATCACCTTTGGAAAACAATATCAATATTTTTGTCAAATATTCATAGTGCAGATATATATTTTGGTTCATGGTCCCTTGGTGGCTCATACTTTCAGCAATCACATTGCAGAAATCTTCTGATGAAGCACATCATCCAAATTCAAATCTGGATTGGGGGGGGGAGGGAAAGGGGCAGCTGTATAGCCCATTATGGCTTCTCTTCCCTTGAGAAACACCTTCCCAGGATGGGCACAACAGCTAAAGTCAGCTAAGAAGAGTTCCCTAACAGAAACCAGTCCAAATTTCCCATTATACTAGTCCCATCACTTTGCTCAAGACTTTTCTTGAAAGGATGCTGTTGAGTGAGTTAGGAGATACTTTACTTATAAGTTGCTTACCAAATCTGAGTAACAAGATACTATTGAGCACACTCCATATAATTTCTGAGACCCAAGAATTGTATAACAGTATCATGATATTTAGAGGTGTCTTAAAAATTTGAAGTTTGAGAAAATAACGACCAATATATGTTTGAGTGTATGATGGCAGTGGAGACAGTGCACAGGGAAAAGGACAGCTGGATCATGGAGAAAGGTGTCACTTAGAGGAAAAAGACATTTGCCATTGAACTCTAAATGACCCCAGATGGAAATTCCAGTGTCAGAAGCAATCAAGCATGAAAGAAATAATGCAGTGAGCAAAATGGGCACAGATTTGTAAAAGACCCATAGAAAAATATGACTGTTCCAAAAAGATACAGGAATATAGGACAAATTATAAACTGCTATAAAAAGCTAATGGGCAGTAAATGACATTAAGTGATAGCTGTAAAATGAAAATTGTGTTTGAAACTTTTTTTTAAAAGGAAAAAAAGAGAAGCTAGAAGTCTAGTCTAAGTGTAGAAAGCATAACTTATGCAAAAGATTAACCCAAAATATAAGCAGGGAATAAAGGATGCTATTTCTGAATTTTGGTTTTATTTTTACTAGCCACCTCCTGGGGCAGGAATTCTTGAGTGCTTGTTCTGTGTGCACACAAACTGACTCTTCTAGTCTGTGATGATTAATAAGCAATAAAAGAGGACCTGACTGCTTTCAGGACAACCAGGCATCCTACCTTCACAGCTTTGACCCTTCATGTAGTTTCTCTGATACATAATGCAACACCATCAAACTTGTTCAAATTATTACCTTTTCCAGCTGCTAACTTGCTGTAAAATGGAATTGTGATTATTGTTATAGAAGTAAGGTTGCATATTTCCTAGGCAAATGTCAACATGGCACCAGAAATGGAAACCTTTTTACTAGAGTTACCTAACTGGGGTTAATGTCAGGGACAGTCCTTATTTTGTGGCAAAACTTGAAGGTCCTTTTATTACTCAGTATTCCCTTGGTCACTTCTAATTTTATGTCTCTCTTTCAAATAAGAGATGTTATTTGTTTATTTATTAAAGCTTACTATTTTATTTTCCTTTCTTCACAATTCATTAACCAAAGCTCAGCATTCTCTTGCATTCTCCTGCTAAGGGGCCATCAGTGGCAGACATGGGCCTGCAAGGAAATCCCCTTTTAGACACGGCTAAGCTGGGGGTGGAATGAGTGGCTGTGCAGGCTGTTGCAAGATGTGTCTAAAGGGAGCCACCTCATACTATTTCATAGAATCATAGAATCGGCTGGGTTGGAAGGGACCTCAGAGATCAAGTCCAACCCTTGACCACTACCGCTGCAGTTACCAGCCCATGGCACTGAGTGCCACATCCAGTCTCTTTTTAAATATCTCCAGGGACGGAGAATCCACTACTTCCCTGGGCAGCCCATTCCAATGTCTGATCACCCTCTCCATGAAGAAATTCTTTCTAATATCCAACCTAAACTTTCCTTAACTTACCTAGCCATTTCCTTAACTTACCTCCCGCATTTTACGCCCTGCTCACCTGAACACTGCCGAAATGAACCTGCATGGAGCAGTTTCTTTGCTAGTAAATCCAAGACAGCAACCCAAGAATCCCTGAGGCTGGAAAGCACCTCTGAGATGATCAAGACCAGCCTGTGACCTAGCACCACCACATGGGCTAGACCATGGCATTAAGTGCCACATCCAGTCGCTCCTTAAACATCTCCAGGGATAAGGAGGTGTTTAAGCCTAACTTTCAGCCCTACTGGGGATCTTTCTCCCCATGGCAAATGCTCAGTTCTGATCCCTTGGCTGTTTGTCATTCCCTGCTCCCTCACGCTTTGGGTATGCAGATTGCTCAGGCTCTGTGTTTTATTCTTGAAGAACACACAAGGCACCACTGAATCTAACCCAAACTTCTGGTTCCTGGCAGTGCTGCAGTGAGAACTGCAAAAAAACACCCTCGCAGAAAAGACTGATGGGTTCCAGCCACATTATATCTGTTTTTTTAAAAAGTGGGAAAGTTTTATGCCTCTAACATTTATTCAAAATTTAGATTAAGTCCTTGTGTAGTTGACATGACCTCCTGATGCCGATTTAAAATGGCTGAGAGAGGTCAGGCTTTCCTTTGGAAACCCATACTGAAGTGATGAAAGGCTTTGAATGCTAATAATAGGCATTTTTCAAAACACAGACAGATGCACGTTTAGTCAAAATAATTAAAGAAGAAGGAATTTAATAGGCATTGCATGCATGTGTGATGGACAGACCATGCAGGGAAACAGACTGAAAATTTAGAAACAGATTGGGAACACAGCCTGAATCAGCATGCACATACACAGGCAAGAAAACTAGATCATGAACTTTTGGGTTGACAGCTGAAAACAGCCTTTTCTTTTACAGCTATAGACGTGTCCCGTGAGACCAGTTCCTCCTGAATTCAAGAAAGCAAGATAGTGAACTCTCCTGCAGACAGGTAGAAGATGCTGGATCCTATCATCAGTTCCTCTTTCAGAACAGCAAACACAGATAGATCCTAGGATTAACTAGTCTCCCAGACAAAATGATTATGAGATAACTGACCAAAATTCAGTTGTACCCAAGCAACTCTCGAAGCATTGGTCATTTCATAATTTCCAGACTTAAGATTATTAGTTTTATGCTCTGTGCCACAAACAGGACCTTTGTGTGTTTGTGTTTCATGGGGTTTTTGTTTGTTTGCTTGCTTGTATGGTGTTGTGGGGGTTTTTTTGTTGGTTTTTTTTTTTTTTTTTAATTTTATTTTTTTATTTCATGTAACAACATGCCATTCACTTCAGAAGAGCCACCTTGGAGAAAAAATGCTAAACACTTTGTACTCAAAGCAAACTGACCAACTGGGGTTTCGTTATTTGTTTTCATGACACTGGTCTGCCCTCTGAAAAAGGTGGAAATTAAACTTTCAAGGACAGTTGGTTTTAATCCATGCTTTGCTACAGACACTTGATATGACCTTAAGGGTATTGTTCCTCAACTTCCCATTTGAAAAACGTAGAGTACAACATCTGCTACACAGTTAAAAGGGCTGCTACAACACACCCAGTCACAATCTGAGATGCAATATGCTGTAGTTGTGAGCACAATATAGGTAACTATGATAAATCTATTAATGTTACTTGAAAAAAGCTATTTGATTACTTCCTCAAGGCAAAAAGCATTTAACTTTATTTCCTAATATCAGCTTACTCAATCAACCCGACTCAATAAAAATGCAAATACTGGTGCCCTAAAGTCATGTATATTCATATCTGCATGAGTGATTTAAGTTACAAAAAAGATGTGTAAACCAACATGCTGGAGGTTTTATCTATGCCAGTAATATTGAGGACATCAGCTACATGAAAAACATAAGTCATACCGAGGCCATTTACAGATACAGAACAGTAGGACAAATGTAAACAGTTCCTAGTCCTTTCCCCAAGGAAGCTTTGGATAAAAGCCTGCACAATGTAGATGTCTTCTGTTTGTTCTCAGTAGATCTCTATAGTGTCAACAGACCTGATGAAATTCATATATCAGATGCTAATCAGCAGAGCCTTCAGAAAGTACTGGGGGAAATGAGCATTTACATTCAATTTGGCTACAGACATGGCCGTGCTTCTGCAGTCCCAGTACATACTGTGCTGGTTTCAGTCAATGTGCCACAGTGTGAGGCTTCAGGCAACCATGCTGATTTTTTATAAATAAGGAACAAAAATACTCCTAAACACGATGGTTAGGAAATATTTATAGACAAAAAAGAAGAAAGCACTACCATGAAAATGAACATTCAATATTAACCTCCACTGTCCCTTAGCAAACCAGTAGGAGGGAGAGTGAATAAGAATGACAATTTAATTGCCTTCAACAGCACTCTAGATGAGGATTTAAATTCCCTGCCCTGAGCATTCCCTCCAGGCACAGAAAGCACAAGAAAGGGGAAGCTTGTAACAAAGAGCACCACTGATCTACAAGGCAACTAATTAGGTTCATGCTGGTGATTTTAAAGCAGCTCTGTTCAAAATTATTATAGCAAATAATTAAATTATTTCTATAAGCAAAATAATTCACACATTATTAATGAACCATAATTTGGCTTAAAAAATTGCACCAATGTCTATATTGATGTTTACATGAGCTCATACTATTATCAGACCAAACTCCAGCTATTACAAAATTCTAATTAAAACCAATAAAAGCATTACCTGAACAAATATGGCAGGCTGTCAGAGATATATTTTTTCTAAAACAAAATGTTTCTGAAGTCTGAAATGGAACTTGCCTTCCAGAGAAGCTTTTACCTTTGCAGTAAATAGCAATATCCAATGTTTAACTAAAACTTAGTGGATCTTTTTTTTCCTTTTCTGACTGCTTTTCTTTTTTTCTAACTATAAAAGGACAGAGGTAATTGCAATGCCTTCTCCTGCACGTGCTTGAATAAAGCTGCAAAGAATGTGTGCCAAAATCCAACTCTTTAAGAGTTGTTGGCCTGCCGGGTCACTCTAGTTATTTCACATTAGTTCTCCATATGCAAATTCACATTCCATAATGAGAGAATATGTACAGTGCATTTAAGGAATGGTCTGAGCAAAGCCATGTTGGTAGTGAATAATGAAAAGAATGTTTTGTTTTGAGGGCAATACTGTATGGAGAAAGATTATCTTCAGTTGTAAAATTGGAAAGAACACAGGGGAAGAAGGAAGAAGTCTTTCATCACATCAAATTAGGACTATCTCAGAGCCACATATGAGGAAGCAAAGGCTGCATGCCCAGAATGCCTTTTCTGGTAGAGAAGGGAAGAAATAAGGAGGACACATTCTAGGCACAGATGCATATCAGACAGTGAAGTTGGATGAAGACAAAAAAGAGAAAACTGCTTCTTAGGAGATAATGCTCTTTGCACATTAGAACAAAAAAGCAATGGAAAAAATTCTGTACCAGTATCTGCTGCAGATATATGGAGTGTGCCTCAACAAATATAAAAAAAATAAGTAGAAAACTGTAATTTTATTGTCATAATACCAGGTTTGTGCTGATTTTCAGAACTACTTATGCACATGTAGGTTATCTGCTTAATGAATCTCCTAAAAGTTTTAAACTAGCTGGGCCACATTTTAGGAGGGATTGAGATTGTCTTAAATTAGAAGGAAATGGTATTCTTCTGCTAAAACCCCCTCAATTACATTTACATACATCATGGAAGCAATAAAACAATTTTATTTAGATCTCTCTCTTTTAGTATTTTCTTTCAATTAAAAAAACCAGAGACTTAAACTACAAGCCCTGAGTATATGGTGAGTGGTAGTGTTTTTGCCAAGCAGCTAAACAAAAGGATTTTGTTCTCTAAGAACATGAAAACAAGTAATACAGGCACACTCTTGTCTTCAAAGCACTGTAAAATGTTGCCCTAGGACAGAGATTGTTATGTTTTAAATACTTCTCTGTGTCACACAAACAAAACAATTGATAAGCTAAAATGGATATTTCTGGTCTCCACATTTTCACAGAGAAGGAAACAAAACAACAACAAAAAAAAGCTGCCTCCTTTAAGATATTTTTTGGAGCTATGGTTAAGTTTCAAATAATCAAAGCAAAGGTATCTTATCCTTAAACTGACATTTATAGACAAGCATAAAGACCTGCTCTATTCTTCTTTGTGTCTCTCAAACTTGTTCAAAATGTCTTTGTGGCTTGCCTCCATGAGTCACCAGCTAGACGGGGTACCCAAATTCAGGGAAGAAGAGGACTGGCTACAATTAGCATGTGCAGACATAAAAACTAACAACCTGACACATGCTATTTTTTTTCCAACAATGTGCTATCCTCTTTGAACTTTTTCTTGAGCCTCTCAAGAGGCTGGTTTCTACAGTTTTTGCAAAATGAATAGGAAAAAGGAGGGAGGTTACCTGTCACTCAAAACAAAGCCTCTCTTTTGATGCCTTTGCTCGCTCTCACCCGCAGGGTGAGCATAGCAGCTCCATCTCTGTGACAGAAAATACCAAACTGGCTGTAACTAGTTTTTCACTGCCCTGCTTGGAATATGGCCCAAGGACAGACCTGCCAAGCTAACAGGATTCCAATGGACTTTTCAGGAGATCCACGCCTAGCACAGGTAAAAGCTCACACCAGGAGCCATCCAGCAGGATGCTATTTGGGGAAGTAGGAGCCAAAGATGACTGTAAAGTGTTGCAGGTGGCTTTTGAAGCCCTGGGTGATCAAATAGTAAATCAAAAGCAAGTTACTAAATGCAAAGCAATGCATGGAAGTGGAAGGAGAGACCTAACTTTACAGGCATGGCAAAGGGCCTGATTTAAAGCTCATTATCAATAGCTCTGTGAAACCAGCAGCCCAGGAACAGCAGCAGTCAGGAAAAAAAAGTCTGTGTCAATGCTAGGAGTGCTTGAAAGGCTTCCTAGAGAGGAAACCTGTATATCTCTACAGCTGACCTCTGTTGGAGAGAGAGCTGACTTGGATTAATCCTGACATTCACTAATGCTTGGAGTTTGAGTCTTTTCATTCCAAAATACATGCTCTACTTGCCTGGGTTAAGGTAGGTCTAAGGCTAAGATGTTTGGGGATCTGGAGCACTTGGTACACAGGGAGAGGCTAAAAGAACTGGGTTTGTCCAGCACAAATCAAAAAGGTTAGGGAAAGGGAGACCTTGAATTCTTCTGGTGCCTGAAGCAGGATAGAGAAGGCAGTCAAGTGCTTCTTACAGGTGCAGAGTGAAAGGGCAAAAGACAATGGTCACAACCTGAAACTGAGAAAGTTCTCCCAAGATAAAAAGAAATGCATCCTGAGGGTAGCACAGCACCAAAATCAGGGCCCAAAGCAGTGCATTTATCTCCATCCTTAAAGCCTTTCCAAACTTTTGCGGGACAAGACCTTGAGCAAACAACATCTAACTTTGAGTTTCAATCAAGGGATAGACAAGATCATCTTCAAGAACCTCTTCAAAACTAAATTATGTTATGACTAAGGGAAGGGCATACCTGCCCTACCATACACTGAAAGGTCAGGTATGTACCCCACCTCCCATGAAGCATAAACTTGAAAGACCTATGACTTATTTCTAGTCATTTGCTTTGGTGTCTTCAACACGATTCTAAAAATGAAGGTGACCAAAAAAAAAGACCATTGTGATTCTAACTGTATTTAACTTATATTCCTATTTTCTGCCTTTCTTTCTGTGAATCATCAGCACAGCAGTTTTGACAACTCCATAGGTGACTTATAAGAATATAATCTCTCCCTGTGACCACACATGACATACTTAATATCAGCATGTGGCAGACAGAGCTTGGCTTAGTACAAGTAGCTTAGACCATAGAGTTTAAGGAAAAGAACTTCATGTTCCAGTTCCTGGAGCTGGAGTATTTCAGTTTTGGGGGGAGGGGGAACACACCGTAGACTATCTCCTAGAAAAATAATTTATAAACCAAAGTTTTAAAAGGAGAAATATGATTCAGACATTTCTACAGCTTCAGGCATTTATAAAATCTCCTAAAAATTTATATTGGAACAGTCTCTAAATAAAAGCATGCCTTTCAAAAACAAGACGACAAAATTATAGACCTCTCATCTATTGTCAAAGGAAAGATTAATTAGAGTGTTACCAGCCACAGATATGCCATGGGAACTCCATGCTTCCATTTGCATTGATCAATGCAGTGCACACACGCCCCATCCTCCACATTAGTGAACCTACTTTTCTTATGGATCAGGATTCCATGTGCCACCCTGACATAAGCAAAAGGTAATAGTCCAATCAAGATTTAGCTTTAATAAGCAAAAAAACCCTGCAATCTAAGCCATTTGCCCAAGCAAAGCTGTTCCCAGTGCTTTTGCCTAAGGATTCGGCTGTCCCTAGCACTGGTTTCCTTTTACTGTACAAATACAGAAGAGAGCAGTGGGGACAATGAAGATGGGATTTGAAAACCACATGCAAACCACTGAGATCAGGAATGAACAGGCAATATCCCAGGCTGCAAGCATGTTTACAGAATGTGTCCACCTTGTCTCAACCCAAACCAGAATCTTAAGTAGCTCTAAACCTTAAACTCTAACAGAGTCTTAAATAAATAATGCTGGCTGGTGATGAAAACTCCCATTTGTGAAATAAGCTTGCAAATTGCTTATTAGGAGCTAAGGATAACAAATTTAAGAGGATAGTATGGTTTTGCTTTGTCAGCAGCTTTGCCTCAGGGTGACCTATCTTTCAGACTATAAAAATAATTGTGTAAGAATATGCAAATCAAGCACCCATGACTTTTACTGACAAAGCAGAGTTTTCATTCACTTCTGTGAATCCCAGATTTCACCCCTGGGTATTTATTTCTGGACAATATTCTGCCTCCTAATTCACTACTCATGTAGAAACTGCAAGCAGACTGCACACAGTTTAAACAACTAACTTTTGAAAATCAGCAAAACCTGTCAATCTGCTCTTTCAGAGGCAGCCCCATTTTCAAACTACTTCACCATCATCATCAGAATTCTCCATTTAGAATTTTCTGTCTCATAACAGTGCTTTTTGTGGAATGGAAAATCTTCTTTCCTCCCTTGAAGCCCATCACTGGAAGTGATGCCTGTGCTCCTGCAGAGCAGAGGATCAGCAGCACAGACAGGAGAACTCCCCAGTCAGCAGCCAGCAGGGGAGTGCTTAGCCATCAAGCTAAATCTGTCACAGCACCGGATGCAGGAGATTTCCTTTTTATTTATTTATTTTTTTATTTTATTTTATTTTTTCCAGAAAGGAAGATTTCACAAGTCTGAACTTCATACTTCGCAAACTATAAAGGAATGTATTCCAGATGGCCACTTGCACAGTTGCAATATCAGAATGCAAATACCAACGCCTTCCACAAATGATTAAGGTGAATGATTTCCTGCTCTTCTGAAGAGATTCAAAACAGAAGTATTAAGAATTTTACATATGAAGTATAAAAAAATAATTTGTGTATGCGTGCACACATGCTCACAAACACACCACAAGAAACAGCAGAACAGGGGTTAAAAGGAAAGTTGGCAGATATTTGCTAGAGTGCCATTTAGATGATTTCATGTAAAAGAAAAGGAAGAACAAACTGACTTAGAGATAAGGTGCCAAGGTTAGGAAGAACAGGACTGGAGCTATAAAATATCCCAGTAGGGGAAAAAAAAAAAAAGAAATTTAGAATTCTTGTGAAGGAATGATATGAGGCGCAATGTGAAAACCACCACCTGCTCCTAAGGAATACAGTAAAAAAAAACAGTTTGTTTTTACCAGTCAATAAGAACTCAAAACACATGAGGAGTACCTGTCCTGTATGACACAAATCACCATGATGTGCTTATGTGTGCACACACACATCTTGGTTCTTGAAGGTATGTGTGTATGAGAGTGTGAGTGAATGAAATGCAGAACACAATGAGGGCAGGTAGGTAGAAGTAGAGCCTCTGAAAGATTCAATCAAACAAGCATCTCCTACCCCCTCCATAAGATCCCCAGGAGCACTAACAGTTTACCTCACTTTGGAAATAACTGGTTTGGGGGTTTGTTATATTTGTTTGGGTTTTGTTGAAATAAAATGTAGTTCTCCAACATTAACAACACATTACAAGACTTCTTCATAATACACAGCTACAGCAGCTTCACTGGACAAAGGAGCCCAGTGCAGCTGGCATTTTGCTGAAAGGTGTACATCACATTTCACAAGTTTCTACCCACCCTTCAATGTTGTAGCAGCACAGCAGAAAGTCAGTGGCAGGAGGAGTCAGTGACCCCACACCCTTACTGCATTCTCATGGCTGTGGAGGCCATAGCTGCTTCCCCAGGATATGCCCCCATATCACAGATACCATGTGAATGCTCTACACAGAATTAAGATTAATCTGTGTACACATACACAATGCATAGATAATCAAAATGTGTACTATAAAATGTGTTTACAATTTTAAGCATATGTGCAGAGCGTTGCTTTGTCCTTAAAATATCATGTGCACCTGTATAAGATTTATAATTTTATTCATATAAGGCAGAGCATATTATTCAAGGGACTTTTCAAAGCGAAGTCCAGCATCCAAACTTGACTGCTACTAGTGGCTAATGAATCTGAATTATGATCAAGATCCTGTAAGAGCATTGGGGGAACAGAAAGGCTGATGACATCCACCAGGGACAGGACCAACACAGTGTGCCATGGGTCACCAGAGACTCACCCAATGCCACAGCAGGTGGGGTGGCAGGATCAGCAGGGATGCAATATCACTATCATTCTATTTATATTTCCATCCTTTATTGAATAACTTTTTTAAACAGCTTTAAGGTTTGGGTGCCTTTCTTACTAAGATGCCAAAAGGACCAGAACCTCCTCAGTACAAAACAAGTTATCATAAAGAGTTTCCACTTACTGTTAGCCTATTGTACACAGTGTTATGAAACACTTCCAGAACTCCACAAGCACTTCTAATACACATTTGATACTTACACTGAATCATATTTGATGATTCATTAGCTGAAAAAATACTATCACAACATAACTTCTGACACAGATGATGCAGCACCTTATAGGGTGCTTGGTTTTGAAAAATTGCTTTACAAAATTAAGGCTACATGTCCACAAAACACCTCAAACCTGAACCTCTGAACTTCAGCACATCTACAAGTGCATTTGTTGGAAGCACACACCAACGAAGAAAGATACACAAAGTGAAAAAGACAGCGTGTCACCAAAAATCACATTTCTTTTGCAATGGATTCAAACATATCCCTTTGTGTCAAAATACAGCTATAACTACATGTTTACTGTTAGCCACCTATAAGCCAGCCGTTTAAACAGTGTTGGCTCCATACAAAATCTCTAAAGAAGACATTTAAGTCAAACATCACCACTCTAAAGTCCCTGTGTACCCAAAGGGGACATCACAGAGCACACAAAATCCAACCTGCTTAAATGACCCTAGGAAGCTGAAAGCAGGTGTGCATCTTGACACACTTCTTAAAAAAACTGTAAATATAGTTGCAAAAAAACAAACAAAAAACTAACAGGGAAAGTAGAATGGAATTAAATATTGGAATGGAATTAAATATTTTTAGTAAATTTTTAGCATTATTCTACAATACAACTGTGTCCCGATGCAAAAGAAAAGGCTGGCAACATACAGAATATATTTATATTTATATATTTATATTTATATTTATATTTATATTTATATTTATATTTATATTTATATTTATATTTATATTTAAACTGAACTGTTTTATAATGGTATCTCTTAAAAGAAATTGCTCAGGAGAGAGTTCAAATTAAAAAAGATCAACTTAACTTGTCACAGTTCTGCTGTTTATTCTACAAATAGCCCCCCCACAGCATGTTGTGTACGTATACGAGCACATATGTAGTCACACTCCAATGCTGATGATTTCAGAACACTCCAGAGAATAGAGATGTTGGGGTTTTTATTTAAAATACTGTCCAAACTCCTTAGGCTGCTTTGAAAATAGTAACTCATAGTTGTTGGGGGTATTTTTCAGGACTATTCAAACAATCTTATGAACATGCTCCAAGCAATTTTATCAAGGTCTGTTCAGCAGGTGCAGAGCTGCAGCTCAGCTGTGCCAGCCATGTGTGTCACACCATCACACAGCTGAGAAATGCAGCCACATGCTGAAACTGCACCCAGAGAGATCAGAGGAATGGTAATAAAAGTGAGAGGAATCAAGTATCCAGAACCTCACCACAGCCATGGCTGGGCCAAGTCCACCACTTATGCAGTCCTGATTAAATGCATGTGCCAACAGAGGCATGATAAAGGTAAAGAAAAATGGAGATAAAAGAAATAATTATGTAGCATAAGAGAAAACGTTTGATTTCTTGCCTTTCAAGTTCTTCCAGGTACTACCTTGCATGTTCTAATTTATTACAATACAATTCATGGAGACATTACGGAAGACTGAAAAAATTCAACACAAACTAGGGTTATTGAGCTGTGTTACAAACCAAAAATAAATACATGAGAGGAGTAAATGAAATGCAAGATGGTAAATTTTTTAAATATTTGACTTCTTGGGAATGCAGCAAAAAAATGAGACAGTCCTGCTGTCATGGCAGTATATTTATTAGGATGCTATTCCAAATAGGTCAAAAGGTTAAATGTCTGAGCCACTGCAAGAATTACAGGAGGCAGGAAACTATTTCATTAGATCCCAAGATAATCATGTTTCATTGCTGACCCTGGCAATACAGCACAGAATACAAATAATATTAGAATGACAGCACATGGCAACCCTTGGTGACAAAGAATAGGGACATGTGGAAATAAAAACAGGGACTTAAGCTTTTAAGTTCAGTGAAATATCACAGAGGAAGGTCTAGGGTTTCAGCAAGGTTGGAGTAAGATGACAACATATTTTCTGTAGAAAAAGAATAATGTCATTTGTTGAAAGCATGGATAAGCCAGGCTTCTCAGGACAAAAAGCACTGAAAATAGCCATAGGGAAAGTGGCCAGATTTCACCCTGAGATAGCATCATAGTATTTGCTACTATTCAGACTGAGATTATGTGCTCAACATCCAGCAAGGCTTTATATGACCTGCACTATCCAGGAGATTAGACCAAATTGTTGTAACAATTAGTTTAAAAGAAATGATTCTTACTCATTACTTGAGTTGCTGAAAACATTTCCCACTTCAAATATTTTAAATTGTATCTTTTAATGGAAAAACTTTTCTTGGAAACTTCATTTATTAGCTACCAGATCGAAGGGTCACCTGTGACAGGCATCCTGATTTTAGGAACACTGATCTCTTCCTGTAGAAAAGGGTAAGCTAAGTACCTGGAAACATATTATGCACCTGACACCTTCAAGAAGCAGCAGCATTGCACAGGAGCTGCACATCTGTTTCAGCAAGGACCTGTCCAAGCCTCCTTCCAAGGGACTGAGGAGGTCACTCAGGTCCTGTGAGTGGACACCCACTTCATCCATCACAGCTCTGGAAGAAAGCCAGACTTTCTTCCCCCAGTCTCATTTAAACTGCATTTTGAATACCACTGTGAGAGAGGGGATGAAAGAAAAGCCAAAGACCCAGTGGGGAATATATTTCTACTCTTTCATTTCTGCTTTGAGAGATGTCAACTTAAAACTACTCCCAACTGATTTCAATTGCAAGGGGTCTAATCTATTTCACCTATCAAAAAAAATGTCCTTTACCTAAAGAAGCAAACTGATTTCGAGGTTAGAACATACCATGAAACAAGAACTATTTAATCAAAAGGGAAAGATATTAACTTAGACAAGTTCAAATGAGAAATAGCATCGATGGTTTAAAAACAGACATCAAGGGAACAAACACCTAGCAAATACAGCAGCTTCTTCAATTTAAAAATCAAGTCCATTGCACTATAACCTGAAAAGGACAAAAATACCAGTACCATAGCAGAATTCAGACAGAAGTCAATAACAAGTTATCAGAAAGCATCTGTCTATATACACCCATCCACATATATGGATATCCAGGGATATCTGAGAACCCCAAAGAACAAAGTAATATCACATCATACAACCCAGCTCACAGCAGGAAAAATGAGAAAGGGGTTATTTCTTTTAAGCTCAGCAGGTCTGCACTCTGGTAAGCCCACAGAAGGGGTTTGTTTGGGGGAAGACCCTGCACTCTGAAAACAGGAGGATGGCCAGAAGGCTGCAGCACCTCACACAGGCCTTTCACTTCTCCTTTACCTCAGCAGGAACAAGGAATATAGCTCAAAAAATTAACAAGACACAGCAAACTTGCCTAGAATTTAGGGAAGCTCAATTGAACAAAATTCTGTAGCAAAAGGATGGTGCCATATCTGTAGGGCTCCAAAGGCTGCAAGCACCCTGACAGAAAACCCAAGAACCCAACAGACATGATGAGGACTCGGTCAATAGCTAGAGTTCCTTATCTTCTTCCATCACATGGTTATGAGAACACGAGTCATAATTATGAAAAACTAAGTGCAAGTAAATTAATTATTCAATTAAGTTAATTTTGTGGAAAAAATATCAGCTTCCTCTTTTAATGAGGTTCCTCATTGAGTTTTGCTGCAGTAAGTTTCTGCACTGTGATAGATGGTCTACAGGTAAACAAGCTGAGGAAAATAAGCAGCTCTGTAAGGAAAAAACTCCTCAAACCCTCAAAAAAAAAACCCCAAGTCAACCACTCTAATAAAACAAACACAACTTCATTGCCTTTTTTCTTCAGAACTGGGCCCACACTATTGATCCCTGATATCATGGTCTACATCAATATACATGGAAGAGCATTCTTATTATGATTAAAACTAAAATGTATTACAAGTATTTGATATCAAGCTTGCTGCTTAGGCTGTGTTGGTCTGGTTACCTATTTCTGAAGAGTAGTTGTAAAGCTGGAGTGAATCAACTGATGGAGAATGTGGACAGACTAAGCAATTAAGGGCTAATGAAAGTCTGTGAAGAGGAGAAAGACACCCTCTCACTGTCAGTCTGTGGCAGTGTCAACAGCCTAAGTGATTAATGGAAAGAAAGTCTGTTTGCTTTCTCTGCTTTGCTGTAAAGTAGTTTAGAATATGCAAATATTCTACATGATTGAGAATTGCAGAATTACCCAGGAGGTGGTGACCTGACTGCTAATGCTTGGGAAGTACCCAGGAAAGATGGATTGAAGCTGTCTCACTTCTTTGTCGTGTCATTTCAAAAACAGGGCAAAATAAATTCTTGCTTAGAAGCAGAGGGCTCTTAGTGGGGTCCCAATCCACAGACAGAGGACTATTTTAATGGCAGTTAGGAAATGCAGGATGAATTCCTCAATGCATTCAAGTAAATATGAAGCAGGGAATTACGTTAGGAGCATCTGAACAGCCTGAGAGTCTTTGTAAACTGTGGTGTATGAAAAAGGAATCAAAAAATAAGAATTAAAAGTCTGAAATCAGTATTAAAAAAACCCCAGAAACCTGAGGCAATGGAGCAGGAGTTGTGGAAATTGCCTCAATATGTAGAGGAATACAAAACCAAGGATTATAATGCAATAGGAGAAAGATTGTGAAGAGCAGCTGTGTTAGTAGGAGGAGGCTTCAGCAGAAAATGAGGTAGCCATCTTTTTTTAAGAGAGGACACAAGAATGAACTAAAAGATAATAAAGTGAAGTACAGGCTGCCAGATTCAAGTCACACTGGACGTGAACGAGACTGCTAATCATATACTGGGTAATGAGCAAATATCAGCTTCAGAAAGTTAGCAGAGAAAACAGCTACAGTAACAGCCCCAAGAGTTACAGAAAATTCAAACAACTAGAACAGAAACATTGAAGTGTAATTCACATTTTGCAGAACTTTGTGAGTGTCCCCATTACATGCTCTTCCTGTATTCCATTAGAAAAGAAATGCAAATTTCAAATGCAAAAACTTTGTGACAGAGCACGTTATTAAACACAGAGAACCAGGGATAATTAGCAAAGCAGAAATGAGTCAATTATTACTGTAATGAAATTCGATGCCAGTCAAGTTAAAACCACACCAAATTACATTAGGCGTTTAAACAAGGAGATATGAGTGATTTGCAGGGCAAGGGTAACATACAGATCAAAATCAAATTTTTCAAGAAACTAGAATACTAGATGACAGGGCTGTGTTCAATTCAGAAATGCAAGGTAATCCAGTACTAAAAATCAGGTAATAAAATGGACTTGATGAGTGTTGCAGTGCTTTAAAGGCTTTGCTATGTTATCAAGAGTGTTTTCATGTTATACACCCCTCATATCTCTCATTTTCTTATTGCTCTTCACAAAAAAACAACTATTGGGAGTTGCATCTGTGCACTCAAGAACAAGAGGGAACATATAATAAAGATAGCTTCAAACTAACAGTATATAAAGGATGAAGTCATCTGTTGAAGGCGATTATTGCCCTACCAAATAGCAGCAGCTAGGTTAGGTGAGCTTATAGACAATTTCTTAGAGACTGAAACATTTTACAGGAAGACTGCAAGATGGACATTCTCATGATTTAACTTTTTTTATAAGAGACTATTTAAGTGGTAGTCTATTACAATGAAGCCCTAGATATTCATGGATGAAGAGGAAATCAAAATTAAAAAAAAAAATATCTTGTAACATGCATTACAAGACTGACCATGTCCTTAATGGACACCAGAGATGTGGTTACTAAGTAACATCTAGAAATCATGAGAGGCATGGGGAGGAGACACAGCTGAGATAAAAACAAGTGCTTTAGTGAAGACGCACAGGGAAAACTGAGGGAAATGAAGTCCTGAAGACCACAGTTACAGCAAAACACCCTTATAATCAGATTAGGATAGCAGGAATAGTTATTTTGAGAGGGCAGGAAAACTATAAATAAATCCCAACCACAGAATCACAGAATCCCTGAGGTGGGAAAGGAACTCTGAGATCAGCAAGCCCAACCTATGACCTAACACCACCACACTGGCTAGACCATGGCACTGAGTGCCACATCCAGCCTTTCCTTAAACACCTCCTGGGACAGGGACTCCACCACTTCCCTGGGCAGCCCATTCCAATGCCTGATCATCCTTTCTGTGAGGAAATGCTTCCTGATATCCAACCTAAACCTCCCCTGGTGCAGCTTCAGGCCGTGCCCTCTCATGCTGTCACCATTTGCCTGAGAGAAGAGCCCGACCCCCACCTGACTACAACCTCCCTTCACGTAGCTGTAAAGAGTGATAAGGTCCCCCCTGAGTTTTCTCCAGGCTAAACACCTTCAGCTTTCTCAGCCTCCCCTCAGCAGACTTTCCCTCCAGTCCCTTCACAGCCTCATTGATCCCCTCTGGACCTGCTCCATCACCTCAATGTCTTTCTGGAAGTGAGAGGCCCAGAACTGGACACAGTACTCCAGCTGTGGCCTCACCAGTGCTGGGTCCAAGGGGAGAATTCCATCCCTAGTCTTGCTGGCCACTCTGTTCCTGACACAAGCCAGGATGCCACTGGCCTTCCGGGCCACCTGGGCACACTGCTGGCTCACGTTCAATCGATTGGCAAGCAGTACTCCCAGGTCCCTCTCTCTGCAAATCCCCAGCTGCCAACTGGCTCCAGGGCCAAAGAAAATAGTATTTAAGAGGCTTGGGCACCAGAGGGAATCACAGAGACTACATACATAGGCAGATCTTGAGTACATGTGAAAGGCATGGTGTTACCGTTGCTGAGGAAAAAAAAAAAAAAAAAAGGTAACCAGCATGCAAAAAAGACTATTATGTATGCAAATGAAGATGGACTCAAAGGTCTGCCCTAATACAACAGAAAACTGTATGTATTTCTAGTACTGGGGCTTGTTTTCTGCGTCAGCCTGCACACCTCGAATTGTGTGAACAGAAAAACAACGGAAAAATGGCTACAAAGCTTTATAGCCTGCATTTAACAGCAAATTAAGATAGTTAATATAACGGTTGATTATGGCCTTCAGATTTATTCGTCTTGGCTGTTAAAAAACACATCTAAAGGAAGCTCATTATGGTATTTTCCTAAATTTAACACTGAAGAACCTACACTGGTAACTACTAAGCTGGCCCCCATTAATTGAAAATACTGGTTTATTATCTTAATTATCCTGACAATATCACTATCCTCAAAAGCTTACCTTTTAGTTTAGATACTAATGTAACTCATAAGCAAAGCATATTTCCAGAATCAGGGTCAGGTATCATCATCAAGTGTCATTTAAAAAAAAAAAAGCAGGGGGAGAGTTAAAAGACAGGAGTTACAAGTTAAGCATGAAAGAAACCAAGAAACTATTTTGTAAACTTAGGAAAATGTCCTATGTAACCATTTCACATTACTCCTCTGTGTGCCTCAATCCACCTCTCTGTTACTTAATTAACTTAATTATTCATTAACTAATAAAGATTATTTTTCCTCCTAGATAGGTGGAACTTATAGATAACACTTCAATATGAATAAATAATAGCATACTGACAGGAATATGGTATTCATGTAGTCAGGAGGAAGGTGGACATAGGTCAATGATCATTTTATACATTAAGTAGATACCACAATGATCATGTCCTTAAACATCAGCACATAATTTTGATAATGTTTTTCAATATCGAAGACACAAGGCAACATTTTTCAGAGTATTGAGTACCTGTATTTACACATCTCAAAGGTCTTTGAATCTTAAAAAGGTCAGTGCTTCTTAAGTATCTAGTTCCTTGTAAAACAATTTCAAACTGGGCACTTTAAAGTAATTTATTACTGTTGTTAGTTTAGAAGCTTCCAGGAAATATTAATTCCAGTTAGTATTTTCCCTCAAAAATGCTGCAGAAAGCCTTCCCTAGATCTAGGGCATTTCATATTTTTAAATGCAAAAAAACATAGTGGCCTTTCAGGTTGAAAAGGATCTTAGGATCAGATAAAGAGAAATAATCAAAATCCCTTTCCTACACTCATCTTGACAATTCAGGGCTGCACAAACGTTTTCTTCTTTTGCAAAATAGAAGATACTGCTTATCATACTTCAATTTTGTTGTTCAAATTATCAAGTTGGATTTAACAGTGTTAGTCTTCAACCCAGTTGCTTTAATTTTCTGAGGAACTTTTGTTAAGGGCAGTCCTGACACAAGTTTTTATTCTGCTTTCAATCAGACACACACTATAAGAATTACTAATGGACATAGCAGGAAATTAAAAATGTTTACACTTTAAAAAAGTCATATCCTCTTTATAAGTGAGATGACAGAAAGCATTTAACTAAAACAAGACAGATACTTCATATTCCCTTTTTGTATCAAATTACAGAATTTTACTTTGTAAGTAGTGTGTGTGTGTGTGTGTGTGTACAAATCATCAGTTGATGCTGAAATTGTGCATTTCTACTGACTTGTCAGAATACTTCAGAAAAGGTATATAAATATTTTAAGATATATCACATAAGAGGAAGGGAAGAAATGCTGCCACAATTCCTTCTTGAAATAATTGTGGTCCAAATAGGTCCATAACAGTAAAATTACACAGCCAATTTTCATGCTTCTGAAATAGCCTCCTGATTTGCAGAAAATATCCACATTTTAAAGTTAAAGTACCATGGATATCAGCTGTGACTCTTGGGGAAACCATAAGGGTTAGTGCATTTCTGTATGAGGAACTGAAAGTTCCTGTTATGAGGAGCATTTTTGAGATAAACTAATTGGATTTTAAGCTGTTAAAAGACTGGCAGTGAGTGATGGCCTGGCTGCTTGCCCTATTATTTCTGCTGAACCAGAAAAAAAGCCTCATGTTAATAACAGCACATTTCTAGAAGAGTTTTAAGATAAGACACCACACTAATGAGAGTTCCTTATTCCAGGTAATCTAAAAGTAATTCACAGTGACTGCTGAAAAATCAGCAGTGTGCTAAAATCCAGTACTGGTGATATTCAAGCTGGGGTTTATTGTGAAGGATGGTGTTGAAGCTATAAGGCTTCCCAAAAACTCTTACGTAATTTGTAGAGAAATATGTTGAAGTGCAATCAGTAACAGGTACAAAATAAAATTCCAAAACAAACATGAGCCTTGAGTGAGCCAGAAAGCAAAAGTGATGCTGTTTCTGTTTTTCAGGGTGGTCCCACCTGCTTTTACACAGATACACAGGTATTTAACACCGAAATAATAAAGAAGGTACAGTCAATTTCTCTAAAATGTAATATAACACATGTACAATAAGCCACATGTATGTTGTGGGTTGGGGTTTTTTTGTTTGTTTGTTTGATTGGGTTGGATTTTGGTGGTGGAGGGTTTTTGGGGATTTTTTTGTTGTTGTTGTTGGTTGGTTGGTTTGGTGTTTTGGGGATTTTTTTTAGATAATAGGTGATATTCATAAGAAAACCATAATAGATAAAACAATATTTTATACTTGAGTACTAGATCACAAGCTTTTGCCATATTTTAAGTATTCACAAAACTAGAGCTTAAAAAAAAAAATCACTAGTTTAAAAACTAGATCATTCTACTGGAACATAGATATACAGACTGAAACAGGCATATAAGTACATTTATTGAAGCAGAAACTAAAACAAAAAGGAGGTTAATGCCACAAGTCTGAATCCATTAAATGGACAGAGTTGCAGGGGTGCCAGCTATAGATTTCCCTCACATTATTCACTAGAATTGTAGATAAATGATTTCTTCTAAATCCAGGCTACTTGTCTTAGTATATAAATTTTGACTGCTGATCTCTCTCTCTTTGTAGCCAAGGATCAACAACACTGGCCCAAATTTCTTACATGGCAAGAGAACCCAGATCTCCTGGTTCCACAGAAGCGATACAGCTCCATCAGCTGTAGCATCAATCAACAGGTAGGACAACAGACAGACAAGTATGAAATGCTATGGGAGATGGAAGGTAAGAGAAGAAATTAAGAATTTCAGTATGGTAAGAACCAACAAAGATCCTTCTGGAACCTTAACATTCCCACTGCTCCTGACAGTTACTCTATGCAAGATCAGTCTTAATACACACAAATATACAAGATATCTAGTGCCATAAACAGTCCAAATAACCTTCAATTTCAGAAAAAGAGGTCCACTGAATTTATGAAGGCCATATATTTGCTTTCCCCACTCTCTCACTAACAGTGTATCTAACATCCATTTTGTGAGAAGAGTGAACTGCTTACCCAGAATCCAAAGACTGATAATGCTGCAATTGCAATTCATCCACTGACATGACAGAGACAGCAGCATGTTAATGCATCTCAACACCTTGATCGATTTTATTGAACAAAGCTGCTGTCCATTCCAAATTTGTGTCTGTAAGAAACATTCTGAACTGCATCTTTGTATAAAAGTTCAACCAATGCCGAATCCCCCTTAGCATGTATGTAATCATTTTTTTAAAATAGAATAAGGAGTGCCACTCAAACATTCAATGTCACCTTTACTTCATCCACACAAGCATCCTCTCCTCTTCAGGAAGGCAGGGAGCTAGGCAGCCTCTTTTAAGCACCTGAGATACTGACACAGACAGCTATTTGAAATGCAGTTTCAAGGCTGGTTAGGTTTGAAATTCAATTTTAGAACACTGAAAGGAAATGAAGAGACATTTCTGAAAATATGAGAGGAAAAGCCCAATAGGAAAACAGTCAGTAATTCTAAGTACATTTCTAACAATCGCAGATTTTTTTTTTTTTATGAAATGCCACTAATATCCTGCATGTCATGGATTTTATATGCATGTACAATTTGTCTACATTAAAACTTCATCTGCTATCTAGGTCAGCTGAAAAATTTTCACATAGAACACAGTGGGCAAGGGAAGCCTGCAATCTGTCTTTTTCATACTAATATACATATATATGAATGAAAAAGAAAAAAAATTTTTTTTTTTTCATTTACCATTTCTCCTTTCTAGGAAAGAATTAGAGATCCATCAATTACAATTTCAGGCTTATTCACTTTATGATAACTGTACTTCACACCTAATTACTCCAATTATCCTATCAGCCAGAAGACATCTGATTTTCTTTTGCAGGTACCTCTGGTTTTATTCACAACTTCTTCTACAAAGGTCTGGGACAGAATTCACCTTTTTCTACTAAACAAGCTGTTTTTCATCACCTATCATTTTCTATGTATTCTTCAGAAAGTCTATCCTATTATATTCCATGAGGGTTTTGTGCCTGCACAGCCTGTATTTTTATGACGTTAAATTGACAGCATCAAATTCTGCAGATTTTGGGTATTTTTTTTCCCTTGTATACATCAGATCATCCTAGGAATACCAAATTGTAACAGCATAAGTAGCTGCTCTAAGACAATGGTAAAGAATACAATATTTCTAAATACTAATGTGTGTGGATATACATTTATATGTAGTTATTATGAAGAACACAATTTTTTACTGCAATGAGAGCATGCAAAAATTTAGATTATATATTCTTATACTCTTTTGAGCTGGGAGAGAAGGATGGCTTATGAAAACTATCCCTCTCTGCTTTGGATTTTGTCCAAGCTGACAGATTGTCATACAAAGTAGTCTAATGAAATACTAAAGATTATTTTCCATGCGTATATTAAGGATGGGTTGCTTTTAACTTCTTTTAAAAAAATCATATGCCTTACCTACAGAAAAGCCATACTCAGGAGTTATACCCTGCACTTTTCAGACTAATTTTTTAGCTGGAGCTACACATTCTTATAGTTGATTTGCTTCACTTTTTTAGAGAATACATTTTTCATTAAAGGGAAAAAAAAAAAAAAAAAGCCACCACAGAGAAGAAGTGTTTTCGCTCCCACTCACTCCCCTACACAATTTATTCATTCAGCAGTCCTGGAAATTCAGCAGGGAATTATCAGCCTTCTGTTCAGTAATACAGACCAGCTCCAGGGAAATAAGCAAAAAAATGAAGCTGTGAATTGTGACTGCCACCAACACAAATCAGACTCAATGCCCTTCCTGTTAAATTGCAGGAAAGAAGGCAGACAGAAAATTATTTTATGTTACTGGTAAATGCCATAGAAATAAAATGACAAAGACAATCAGTGAATGATCTAGTTCAAAAAAAAGGAGCTCTCCCTTCAGGACCAATTGTCCTGAATCAAACCAGCTGAAAGGAACAACTTGACATGTCTTTGTTTCATTAGCCCTGCTAAAGGAAGTTTGGACCCAGCCTTACCTCTGCCAGGGAAGGGAGGCCAGCCTGTCCTATCTGCCAACTCCCAGCTGATGCCTTGACCACAGATAATCTAAGGATCTAATGATGAAAGCATATTAGCTCAGCTGCTCAGGTCTCAAGCAAGAAAATAAATTCTTATGGGAGGAATAAGTGACTGAACCAAAATCAGATCAGTAAGGTACCTCCTCAGGTGGCTACAGGAGACCCCACTTCCCAAGAAACTGACTGGCTACTATGCCTAACCTTAGAAAAGGAAATAAATCTGACCATCTAAAACAACTGGTGCATCAGAGCAGTTGAATGTGATGGCAAGGAAAAAAAAAAGAGAATTTACAGTGGTGTAATCACATTTCAAACAAATCTTTTCCAGCTACTTGCAGAAAGGCGACACAGAAGGCAAGAATTAAGCCTATTAGGCAATTGTCCCTGTATAGGAAATCCTCCTTGCCACAAAATGGATTCCAGTCAAATAAACTTACTTAACACCAGAAAACAGAATAAAAGGTATTAAGTATCTTCATTCATCGTTCAAATCTATTTTTACTACCCTCTATACATTGCTGTCTTGGAATAGGTGATTTAGCAACAGAGTTTGGAGATTCCTGAGAATCAATCTAGGTAAGTGATTTCTTGTTCTCATCTTATTCCAGATCCCTCGAAGTACATTGCCATAAAGTGAATTTAAGTATACTGACATTAAATCTACATTTAGGTCTAGTGCTTCTTCAGTTATTCATTCAGTCCTTAAGGAAAATTATATCAGAGCTCCTAGATCATACATGGAAAGCCACTCACAGGCTCCCATATAGGAAGCTGGATTACACAAATTTTTACAAGTTACTGGCCTCTAGTTTTTTGTGTGTGTGTGTCATTAAATAAAGGTTGGCTATGAATAATAGCTAGATCACGTGACAAACAATAAAGTATTATTAACCTCTTTCCAGATGTACGGTCAGAGAGGAAAAAAAAAATACTCACACAAAACTCCAGTCACAAAAACCCACCTATCAGGAAATGTATTAAATATGGTCCTTTTCTACTACAAAAACAGCTACTTCCCTCCCTCCTCTGCCCCTCTATGATATTCAGGTACTCTTTTTCCTGGACACCAACACCTCACTGCAAAAACAAGCTAGATGTAGCAATACTATATGCTTAAAAACTCCATACTGATCAAAGTCCTTAGGGAGAGCTGGATTCATCCCACTGGCTTTAGGCTGTAGGCAGAGAGGGGCCTAAATCACACATAACTTTTAGAAATCTTGACTAGTAAACTCTATTTATGCTTTGAGTTTCCATGGTGCTTTAAGGCCCTCAGCCTCACCAAATTCAAATGGAAACTTAAGACATCTCATTATGTTGTTTTAGAAGCAGATTTGCTCTCCTAACTTATACAAACTGAATGGACATATGAAGTGCTGATGGTTTACTCTTTATAAGAGTACATACAAGATGAACCCAAATATCCAAAAAACAGTAATCTCCTTGCACTGACATTGTCATCACCCTCATCATCCTTTAAATGCACCCTAAAAGGGGTGAAAAAAAAGGAAGTGAGTTTACTTCAAGCCAGGATGAATAAAAGCAGCGTAGAAGAGACCCAACATTGTTACAGGAAAACCAGCAGCACTGCAAACATTGGTTTGGGAGGCAATATGGGAACACCATTGATCTAGTTGGTTTTTTAAGTGGATTTTCAATAAAGATGCAAAAGAGGTCTCAGTATAGGAAGGTACTTAAGCATGTTATAACCTTAGCAAGTAAACAGGCCTCCAGGTTTCCATGGCACTAATAACAAAGAAGATTTTTCATTGGATTAGGCTAGAGAGCCTTATTTTCTCATTGCAGCTGCTCAGGTAATTATTTCAGGCTGAATAAGGTCTAGGATATTCACAGACACATCCAACACTAACTGAAAAAAATGACCAGTCAGATATACTGACCAACACATGCCCGTGGCTATAGTTCACAATTCTAAAACTGAAAATTTCTCAGCTATTTGATTTTTCAGGGAAGCTTTCATAAGCTCTAAATAGGTGATATAAGTCATACAGTATCATCTACAAGCAACCTTTTTAGAAGTCCTTAAATAAAAGGTGATGTAAAACAACTGTGGGTACTTTTTTATATTTAGTGTCTTCTTCATAGTATTTTGGAAGGAGCAGGTAATTGTTTAAATTATTTCAAAACAATCGATCTTCCAATAGATATTGTAATATACTATAATAAATATTCCACAGAAGAAACAGGTTCTTGGTCTCTTTCTCAAGTTTAGTATAGAAAGACTAATGCACCCTTGTTTTTTAACAAAACTGCATGCTATTAGGAAAGCAGAGAAAGTAAATACCCTTCCAAGTGGGCAGCCCAGCTTGTTGAGGTGGGAATCTGAATCACCAAACTCTATCCCTGCTCCACAGGTTTATTTCTCATCGACACTCGAATCTATCCCAGTGAACCAGGTACCCATTGCCAAGGCTAAATTCTCCTCCCTCCTTCCCACTTTTCTACCAGTAACACACCTTTCTTTCAAGATGCACTGAATCTTTAGCATCACACAGCAACCTACTCAGAAGTGTACACTTACCAGATAACTTCAGTTCGTTTTTGTGGTTCTGCTGCTGCAGTGCTTATTAAAATCAAATTCAATAACATCACCATAAATGCTAGATGGTCTCATAAGATTACCTTATCTTTTTTGGCTAATTGAGTTTTCATTTGCCATCTGCAGTAGTATCAAAAACGTAACAGTCCAGCTTAGTTGAAAGAAAAAACTGATCATGTAAACAAACATTTAAAACATCAACCTGTTCTGCTTCAGCAACAGGAACAAACTTAGCAAACATATAACCCTGAGCAAAACATGCACTCAAGTTTCTACTCAGTCTATTTTCCTGTGCTATCATAGCCAAAGCCAAATATTACTTCAGGGTCCTCAGTCTTCTGAAAAGTCCCAAATAGCTGTCCACATGCAGTCCTCTTCCACAATCTACTCAGATAAGCAAGATGGAAATAAGAGTGAAACAGACTGACAGCCACAACAGAGCATCCTTCTTATTAGGTTACAGACCTGCCAGCACAAACACCCCAAAGCAGGAACTGGGGCTGGCATGGTGGGTCCCCTCCCCTTTCTCCAAAGTGTAACTCCGAGAGATGCATTGCTTGGATCTGAGGTACATGATTCCAGGCAGTCACCATCCTTCTATCTTTAACTGTTGATCCAGAAAAATAAACCCACAGAGCACAGTTTTTCCTTAAGAGAGCTGGTCTCTAAGTCATGTCCAGAACAGCTTACCTCTTCAAACATACTAAATGTTACTTTAACCTCTATACTTTGCTCTCAAGATCTCAGAGAGCAGCTTAAGAGTTCCTCTTTGGAACAACAAACCAAACAAAAATATTTTCATGAGGTAGATCAAAAGCAATTATTGCGAAGCATTGGATTTGACAGAAACAATTCCAAACACTAACTTTAAAAAAGAAAATACACTTAATATGTCTTATGTCTTTACTGAGCAGATCCAGAATAAAAGCCACAACAATTTGGCTGATAAATATTTTATATTTCTAATGTAATTCAAGCTTGTTTATCTCACTAAAACTTCCTGTTGTTTTCTGTTTGTTCCCTGAAAGGGTCTATTCTCTTTTCCTGTAGTAAGATAGGGAGCAGGCTCGGGCTCCTGGTTTGGGTAAAATCATATATTTAGCTCTCAAAGACCAAATTGCTACAGTTTCAAAATGAGAAATGTGGAAAATGTAAGAGCTCTATGAATCAAGAAGGATATTAAAAGTGCAGAGAAGAGCATGAAGGGCAGACACTGCCTGGAGAGCACAGTCCCAGTTCTCTCTACTAAACCTCTCAGCTACCTAACACCTAGCTGTGATGAGACCTTTTTCTCCAAGCTGATTAATTCCACCATGGTTTCACTAGTTTCGGAGTCAGCAAAATTATAGAACTTGAGGCTAGCAGATAGAATTGCATGAGAAATATTTGCATGGATTTTTAACAATACGTATTCAGCAGGACCAAAGAAAACCTTTAGTCAGTTGGCAGGATGTCTTCACCCAACTTGCAGGCATGCCAAAATTGCATGCATTTCCTCTTCTCCCTCCATTAGGGATATGCAATGGAAGATACAAACTAAAACAAATTCTTGCAAATTCCTCTAGGACAGAATTAATGCTTTCTCTTCAGAAACAACTTTCCAACTTTCCCTTAATATTGCCAAGGAGGCATGTGCAGATTACTTTGCATCTTTAATTAGTAAGTAACAGGAGAGTTGCAGTTGCTGCCTATGCAGTACTTTCCCCATTTGGAAGTAACGTGCTCTCCAAGAGCATCTTATTATATTTCAAGTATCCCTGTATCTGTCAGCATTCCAGGAATTAACAGAAATAGGATGAATCCATTTCAAATGTTTTAACCCATTGTTATTAACACAGCTAATATTCACGTAGTACAGTTGCCATGGCTTGTGGAGGGCAAATTCTATACTAAGTTTATTTTAGCTCATTTTTTAAAAATTCTGGCCTAAGGCTACAGTCAGTCAGCTCCTGCAGAGGCACTGGGTTTACCCTCAAAGCTGATCACAAGTGGGATGATATTCTTGACAGAACATATGAGTAACTGAGATCTTATTTTTTGCTAGTAATCAGAACTGAAATTGAGTCACCATCCCTGGAGGTATTTAAAAATCATGTAGATGTGGTTCTTGGGGACATGGTTTACTGGTGGATCTAAAAGTGTCAGGTTAACAGTTGGACTCAGTGATCTCAAGTCTTTTCCAACCTAAGTGATTTTATGGTGATCCAGGACAACCAAAGAAACTCCAAACAAAATGAGGAGGCAAAAGGACTGAGAGAAAACAGGGCCTGAACAAATGCATCTCTAACACAGCTCACAGCTGTGAGGTCATTAGAGCTCATGTTCACAACTATAGGTATAAATGTCCAGAGACTCTTATTTACAGTTCTCAATTAAGATTTCTTGCTACTGAACCAGTACTAATATATGAACTGGTCCTCAAAGCATGTTGAAACAACGGTGGCATGGAAACATGCTGAAAGTCCTATGAGCAGGAAAACCTGGGCTGGATATGCTGGACAGTAGACAGTTTACCAGCATCCTTCTGTAGTTAGCCATGCTGGTCTCCTGGAAAAACAAAAAAATTCCCTCTACCTCTAAGGTTTTTCCATCATGGGTCTGAGCACTGAACAAAAATAAGGATGAAAACACAACTCGTTCTCACCAAGAAAAAGGTTTTGATCACAAAATCCAAAGCCCTGATACCAGATGTAGGCATAAACCTTGATATAATTGGTATAGCTGGAAGACTAAGACTTTAAGCAGTCAGGATAAGTATACCTATGTAAACAAGGAACTTGTAGGCAGTGCTTCAGTCTGGAAGAAAAGGTAAAACACTGAATGCTGAGCATTTCTGTTACCTTGGTTTTGACAGGTGGATTGCTACAGTTAATGCCCAGTCACATATTTAACAAAATTAAAGACATCCAAATAATCCCACAGATACTAAACAGAGGGAAACAGGGTGGTAAGGGTTACATAGCACAAGAAGATTCTTGGGTTAGCCTGCACTAATATGAAACTGAGCACACAAGAAAGAAGCCCTGCAGCTCCTCATTCAGGGGACAGATCTGTGGTGGCTGGTGGAATGGCTGATCAACACAGGATTCACTTCTACAATTACAGAGCTGATGGGCTAAACCCACACTTCTTGTCTTGTATAAATTTCTGCCTTAAGTATGCTGCAGCCCAATCTGTCTTAAAGTGGAAAGACTGTACTTGACGATTTAAGCTTGGAGGATGTAAGATGAGAAAATAAAACAATGCTAGGACTTTCTTGCACAAAAATGCTTCCCAGATTGCTCTTGTATATCAATTCCTTTCAGGATAAGGAACTGGGTATTTCATTCTCCCCTCTTCCACTACAGTCTTCAGGGGCTTGTGGCAATGGAGTATACCTGAAGCTACTCCTAGCCTGTTCCCTTCTTAAAGGGATCCTTTCCACTGCACTATTACTGTGCATCCAGTCTTTCTGTTGAAGATGGAGTCCTTTTTCTTACTGTTGTCATTTTGTTTTATCTCTTTCAGTTGATTTATCTGACAGAACTATATGATGCTATGCTAGCTGCAGTTCTGAAGACTTGATTTTCCTCTCACTTTTAAGGAAGATCTTTTCAGAATTGGTGTATACATTAATCTTTCTAAGTAAAGGCTTTAGCATAAGTTGTACAATTTGCCATATTGTAAACAGAGCTGATAAAATCAGGTATGTTAGGAGAAACAGTCACAGCACATGCATCATATCAGATGGATGATTCCCAGCATGACCAGAGTTCTCAGTTAACACAGAAAATGACATACTAATATAGCAGATGATAGACTTGGCTCTTAGCGGTGGGGTTTCTTGGGGGGTTTTTTGTGTGGTTTTGATTGGGTGGGGGATTTTGGGGTGTGCTGTGGGTTTTTTTGGTTGGTTGGTTTTGGGTTTTTTTTCTTTCAAACCCATTTCTTCTTCCTCCCATATATACTGTACTGGCAACTTTCCCTCAACAGCATCTGAAAATCAGACTAAGGAAAGTCAAGATGCTTTACCAAGGACTGTTCAAGGACATGGGCAGGCTTCCACCTGGCTCTTCACTGATCCTTCAGCTAATGAGATTAATTGGTTACTAACACTATCATGGAAAACCATCTTGAAGCCTAGCCTAGAATTCAGCCATTTCATTACTTAAGAAGAGTTTTATTTTTTTTAAGCAACAGTCCTTGGCATCATTTTCTATACCCAAAATACCAGACATCCTTACATTCATAACAAATGCAACCCCACAATGTTCCTAAAGAAAAAAATGCCAATCCAATTTTAGCTTTTGAGGCTCCACAGTGATGGCTTCTGACAAGGTAATCCAAGCATGGTATGTTTTCATTTCATTTCATGCCAGTATTTCTTGTTTGCAGTGTTTGAAAAATCTGCATTTAGCTGCCCTGCAAGCTTACCAGCCCTTAGGACTTCTGTCTTGCCACAAGGACACCTCAAGTTCTTCTACTGTTTCATCTATTGCTCCCTACAGTAGTCTCAGCCCTGACACTTTGTCCTTCCTTCTGTAGAAGTGTCTGTGACAGAACTCAGAAAAAAAATAATTGTGATTAGATAAGGCAGGAGAGATGAAAATCAGCTCCCTGTGCTCACCCAAGCCTGGGGTTTTGATGAAAATCTTTTTGCTTCTCCTAATCTAGAGAGATTACTTTTTGCCTTCGAGGCCATGGTAATGAAAATGTTTCCTTTTTCCTTTAATCATCTGGAAAATTCTGCTAAAATTTGAAATACAAGTGAGAGTATCCAAGCTATATAGCAATATCTGTATACAGAAACACACCAGAAAAATGAACTTCAGGCAGAGAGGTTTAAACTGCCATGGAAGTCACCAAAAACACCAATTTCACCTAAATCTGGAGCACACTACATACTACACTACATACCACTAACATACACCATGATTAAGACATTAGGGATGGCAGCAGAAGTCCCTTTCTTCTTCAGACAACCTTGACTCAGGCCTTAGTGAAGTCCTCACTGGCTGACCACAGCCAGCAGGTGAATATGAAATTTATCAGATGATATTTTTTAAAAAAAACCTAAATCTATTCATCATACACTGAAAATTGATCTCTCTATTGGAATTTAGTATGTTTAAAGAATAACTGCCTGCAAAATATGTATTCATCTGCAGTTATAGTCTCCTATAATTTCCATCTTCCTCTGAAAGAATAATTTCCATCTGTATTAACACTGTCTGAGGTCAAAGACCAGCTTGATTATGTCTTTCCAATACGAGAACATTGTTAGATACATAAGAAAAAGTCATAAAAAGTCAAAAGTCAAATTTGCATTTCAAGCATAGAATAGCTGTCAAATCACTAAAGACAGAAAGACAGGTTCACCTCTTTCATGTAGCCTGAGGCTGTCCTCAGCAGTAGAGCCACAGAGGGGGTGGGAATGTGGTGGGTTAATCAAGTCCAGCCTGGTATTCCCACACCTTTCAAGGACAGAGAGGAAGGCAAGCAGGATTTTTGTTTTCCTACTTCACTATCTCAAACTTACTTGAAGGCATGGGATATCATTGTTATTGGATGTCTCAAAACATCAGTCATTCCACACTTGAAATACATCCAAGTAAGTCTACCATACATCTTCATTTTGAAGGAATGACTTCTCGTTTAGTTCATTATTTGCCATTGCAGCTTTAAATCAAGGACTTTCTGCTCAGAACAGAGTTAAGGGCACACATGGACCTTACCAACAAAACAGTTAATTGCAAAGAACGATGGCAATGAACTCAAGCACTGAAGAGGAAATCTTGAAATATTAACATTTTAAAGCTTGTAAACCCAGGAAGAACAGTTCTTTGTGTTTAACTGAAGATACCAGATTTGAAGTTGCAATGGAATATCCTTATGGATTTGAAATAGAATACAGACCATCCCCAACCACGTGGTAAAGCAGACTAATTTTACCATCTATGGCAGAGAAACAAGAATTTGAACTTCATCAGTAAGACTTGCACAGATACTTAAACAGGGTAAATTTCTCTTTCTACCTCATCCTTTATCTGTGTGATTATACTGCTACATCTTTCCACAGGACTCAGAATACTAGTTCAAGAAACCTGAATGTATCATAAAGATTTTCTGACATAAGACAAGGCATTGGTTTCATCATGATTTGCTTCTTGCATACACTTGTCAAAGTAAAGAAAATGAAAAAAGACAAGAAGACACAAATATGAGATTCATCCTTCCCCTCCTTTAGCAGATATAGGATCAACCTCTATTTTAAGGCATCTCTTACATCATTATATTGAACCAGTTAAGAGACTTAGTAGTAAAAGGAAAGCTGACCAATTTTTCTTAAGTGATTCTCAGTATTATCTAGAGGAACAAACATTCATAGTGCATATTCCCAAGACATATTTGAATGCTAAGCACAGATCTCCAGACATGCTGTTTCTCCTCATCTTGTAGCACGTTACTTTTTTACTAATCAAAAAAACCTACCAATAGAATCATTAGATCAACATCATATTTCCTACATAATTTCTATTCTGGGCTATTTCAACAAAGTGGTAGAAAGCCTGCTAAATGGTAGAATACTCAACCATAAATTCTGTCTTTGTCAGCCTGTAGGGTTAGCCACTAAGGTACAGTTGGTACATTTCTCCCCAAAATTATATCAAAGAACCTCCAACAGAACCATTCTCGAGGACCCTGCAGTGCCCGCAACACATTATATCCTGGTCTTACCAAGGAGGGACTGAGTTGAATCCCTGTAGAGGGAGTAATACAGGGAAGGATGAGGCTGGAACATATATGGAGAACAGGTTCTCAGCCACAGAGCATCTGCCTTCTCTGCACCCCTGATCAGAGAGGGGAGGAAGATTAACTACACCTTCCCTTCCCTTCCAGCCAACTAGATCCTCTTGCTTAAGGTAACAGCCTTCTTTTAAGAGCTCAAATGAAATATAAACTTCTCTTTTTGCCCTCAAATAAAATCATCCACCCACCTTAGTGCTACCCAAAAAGAAGTGGCTAAACGAACAAGTGTGCAGAAATAACAGAAGGAGCAAATAATGTGGTATGTTTCCTTTGACACAGCACTTGCTGCATTTAAGACCATCTGTAAAAAGACAGATTGAAAGCAGGGTTATATCTGCAGAAATCAGTAACTTCACTCTCCAGTCTCACTTTATAAATTCTGATTTATCAGTATGTATTTGAAATCTCCCACAAATTCCCTTATCTATTGCAGTGGAAGCAAGGATAACAAAAGGGAGGAAAAGATAGTGGCATCTTGCAGAAAACATTATCTTTAATTCTGCAGATAGATGCTTATCCAGCTTCTGAACACAGCATCATGCATCAACATCCTCTGCAACAATAAAATCCAATTTAATCTTTATTCAGTGCCTAACCAGTGAAGAAGACTAAGATGACAGCAGTGCAACTCCTTGATTAATGCATCCAGACAGCTGCAATATCCACAGTCAGAGAGCTGAAGAGTAGAAATAGAGTCCCACTAAAGCTGTCAATAGGACACAATATATAGGTGTTATCATAACTGGACTGGAGTGCACCTCAAGAGAGAGAGATTCATTTTATATGTGCATATATCTGGCAAATTCACATCCTGGTGAATTAATATGGTGTTAAAGGTGTTATGAGGCTCCTTTATCTGAACCTTTCCACATAAAATTCATTACAAAGAAACAAAACTCTCTGTAAAATACAGACATTCCTGTTGTGGCAATGTTGCTCAGTCTGTACCCAAGACAGCAGACATGGAAAAGTATTCCAGCTATGAAACTTGCGTGGCTGGCAAAAGAAAACTATAAAGGTTGCCTTTACTAAAATTCTTTTTTCTGTACTTTACCTTTTATCTCACTCAATTCTGTACTTCAGGATACAAAAAGAAATGAAGCACTTATTTTCTACCTACTACCCATGGTTACAATAAAGTAAATAAAAGTTCAGAAATATTAAAAATTGCACTTGGTTAAATATTAGCTTACAGATGCTGATGCAATTTGTATCTTCAAATTAATAGTATCCTGATGTACTGGATGCAGCTGGGATGGAGGTAACTTTTCTTCACAGCACCCCACATGGTTCTGGGTTTTGGACCTGTGGCTAAATGTAGCATTGATAACTCATCAGTGATTTAGCTGCTGCTGAGCAGTGCTTGCACAGCACCAAGGACTCCTCTGTTTCCCACTCTGTCCTTCTACAGGGAGTGGGTTGGTAAAGAATCACAGAATCAAACTGGTTTGGGTTGGAAGGGACCTTAAAGATCATTTAGTTCCAACCCCCCATGTGGTCAAGGGACACATTCCACTAGACCATCCAACCTGACCTTGACCACTTCCAGGGAGGGACCACCCAAAACTTCCATGGACAACCTGTTCCAGTGTCTCACAACCCTCAAATTAAAGAATTTCTTCCTAATTTCTAAACTAAATCTTCCCTCTTCAAATTTTAAACCACTTACCCTTGTCCTCTCACTATGTAACAGAGGATGGAAGAGGACAAGGTGGGAACCAGCTGATCCTACCTGGCCAAAGAGATAGCCAAATTATGTAGCATCCTGCTTTGCTATAAAACTGGAGGACAACCTGACCAAGGTAGTAGCTATTTGCCCATCATCAGTGTCCTAGCAGAAGGTGGTTAGAGATTGTCTTTTAATTCCTTGTTTTTGTTTTCCTCTTTCTGATCAGTAAATCAGCATGTATTTCCAATTTGAATTTGGGGTTTTTGGGGGGTTCAGTTTTTCTGGCACAATACAAAAAGCCCTAGAAATAACCATCTGTACTGCTAACTGGGTTGCACTGTAGCAGAAACTCAGAGGGCAGTGAAACATGAGTGTCTCTTACCAACTCTTTGAAAAACAGAGCCATGACCTAGGAAGACAGGGAATATCCATTTTGGGAAACAAAATCTGTAATTTAAATTAGAGGAGGTAACAGCTTATGAGCAGACAGAGTGAGGAGGGCTACTGCAGTTCAGCAGTCACAGCACAAGCTCTGCTGGGCACCCATCACACTCAACACAAGGAAAAATAGCCTTCAGACAAGTCTATCAAATAATTTCTCAATTCACACCACCTTGAGACAAACTCAGCTTCCAACTACTTCTAATATTCATGAAGCTGAAACTTCCTAAGTGAATGAGTGTGAAAATTTAGTTTGCTTCACAGCTCTGCCACTGGTTTGATCTAGACAGAAATTGACCATCAGACCATGACCCATTAACAGACCCAAGCACACACTGCCCCAACCACACTGCTGGGCTCTACCTCCAGCACTACACCATCTTCTTAAGCAGGTGTGCAACTGCTTGGGGATGTTTTAAGTCTCTGCTTTGTTATTGCTAGCTACAAATTCCCCATAATGCTGTATAATTTCCAGTGATTTAACCTTTAAAGCCAAAGGTATCAATAAAGTAAAATACTGCTCTACAGAAATCACAGTATTTGTTTTTCCTTTATCGACAGTCAATTCGAATTAAAGAAAAATAAATGGTTTTCACTATGAAAGAAAATTAGCAAACAATTTAAATAAACATTAGGAAAAAAAACCAACAAATAATAAACAGGTAAAGACCACCAAAGGTTAGTTCATAATACCACTTGTTATCTCATAACACATAGCCTGATTTAGGGAAGCTAATACTTTTACCTACACATTTGTGTAGGTTAAAACAGAGATAAGCAGAGTCCCAGTATCTCTTCTATGCCTACTTGTCCTCTGCCTTCAGTTCACCTTGTTAATTCAGTTTCTGTCTTGAAGAGATTGCTATGTATTTTATACAATGCCGCAAATTTGCATAGAGCCTCCAGGCTCCATGGAAAAATAAACACATCAGTAATAATAAAATGTCAAGTTATATCAGATTCAGAACATGTCTTTTTCTAAGCAGTTTTTAAGCCTCTTCTTTACAAGACTTACACCTTTTATTTCTTTAGATACCTGTATATATGGTGCATGTGTATATGGTTTTACATACGTATATACATACACATATATCCCCTACTCATTTTTACACATATATATAATTTTATAAATATTGTATATTAGCATTTATTAAATTTATACATATATAGTTCATATATATTTTATAGTATAGAATGGTGACTGGTCACCTGCTTCCTCCCAGCTGTTGAATCCATCTCTGTAAAGAAGCAATCCTTTTGCAAAAGAGAAAACACCGAGGGCAGCAGAAGTAGAAAGTGATGGTAAAGTCCAAGAGAAAAGAAGAGAAATAGCAAGTTATTAACTTCCAGCAGTGCCAGAGTCTTGGGACGTGGGCAGCAGGGGCAGATGCTTAAAGCCCAGAGCATTTGAAGACCACACAGGTACTACCACCAGACCTGGGAACCTCAGCTCACATACTTCCTGATGGAGGAGGGTGGGAGTGGCTGGACAGCCCATAGAACAAGTTTCAACCAAACAGCAATTTAAAAAAACAAAAAAAACCCAAAACAAACAAAAAAAACAAAACAAAAAAACAAAAACCAAAGTGGACCATTTTAAGAGAGAAATTATGCCTTGATAACTTCCTTGCCAGCCTTATTTCTTCTGTCAACTTGCTGCTTCATAAAGCAGAACTGAAGGAATAAAATGATGCATCTGTGGACTTTGTGGTGTTGCATAAGCTTGTAACTCAGTAGACCTTACGGCTGCAAGTCATTTGTATTGATTTATTTACTTCATTAGAGAAAGGAAGATTAAATTCTGCATTGATGGAGAATCAAATTGAAGAAGGAATAGCTGATTAAACATTTTAAAATCCCATTTTAAAATGAAGTTTCTTAATGACATCCTCAAAATTAAATACTAATAGTAGAGTTAGACAACCCAAATCTATAGTTAGAAACTTAAATCACTAATTTTATTTGTAGATGAACAAGTTATGCAGCAGCTTTTACCAACTATTGCCTTACTTCCCTACTTGATAAAGCTTTACAAGAGCTGGTAACGTAATTACGAAAACTCTTTAATTGCACAAATGGCTTTGCAAGTTTTTACTCCTGGGCTTTGAAAGAACTGTGTTAATGGAGACCACTAGTTTCCTAGAAACCCAGCTGAACACTTAGTCAGGGAGGTCTCAGCCTTCCAGCCACTACACACAATGCAACAAACATTGTGCTTTTGAAATTCAAACCATTTTGTCATTTTCCTTTGACGCAGCCTCTCTAGCAGCACACTGACATAATCACCATTAAAACAATAATTTGGAAATCATGAAACAACAAGCTGTAACTGAGAAATTAATCTTCCCAGATTAAGAGATATAAATATTTTAATGTACAGAAATTAGTAAGATAAGTGGGAAAAAGAGTGAAGTCCACGAGTAATAACACTCACCACCTTTCTGTTGGACATCTCAAAATACTACAAAAAGGTAAAGCATTATTTTTCTGATTTACCTATGGGGAAAGTTGAGAGAAAATTGCTGAAGGCTACAGAGGGAGCCAGAGACATAGCTAAGGAGCAAAGCTGAGGGTCTTCACAGTCCCACTCCATTACCCTGCTATCGTTCCACACCTTACCACAGAAATCATTACAGAAATGACAAGGAAGAAATCCACTCCTCTTGACCTCCCCAGCATCATCCTTCCTTTGGTGGCTTTCTACAGACCACTTCCAACCTACCTTCCCCCTTCGAAGAACTTGGCCACCTGGCAAGGCCTGCAAGAACTGCTTTGAGCATCCCAGCCAGCACCAAGTCCAGCACAGAGCACAGTGCTCGGACCTCCTGCCAGTGCCGCAGCCTCCGTGAAGATAACTAGGAGAGGTGGCACCACAGAAGGAGGCACAAGGGAGGATCTCCTCAGAGACTGAAGTTCTCAGTAGGGCTGAGTCAGCTCTATTGCTACTTCATGAAGATACAGGAATGAACGTAACCAAGCATGATGTCAGCACTCCCAGAAAATGATCTGTCGTACCAACCTAATGGAGCCTGAATCCTTAATGTGATATTGATTCTGCTAATGTTCCTCCGTGCTGTCAACTGCAAGCAAAATACCTCTTAGTTACACAGAAAACTACACTCAGGGTCATGCAGTACAATAGCCAGTATCATTATGAACAGGTTTGGGGTTTCTTTTGTTTTTCCAGCAAAAGGTGTCTAAAATTCTGCATTCAGAGGTAGTCTCTGACACTCTTATCACTAAGAGGAAAAGAGGCCATGCCTAATTCCCATCATAGTGTATAATATCGTCTAAAGAGAAGACAACTCAATGTAGTAGGTATGTCCTAAGCAAGTAGGCAAGGCTGCCAGCACTGTGGAAGTTACAGACCAAGGTGCTGCAGCACTACAGCAACGTTTCAGTGCTCAGCACACATTTCAAGGGCTCCTGTGGTCAGAGGTTTTAATCTTTTTTCCATTTCTTCTCACTGTGCAAGTAAAATACAATTACCACCACCCCGCCAAATGGCTAAAAGTACACTCATTATATTTAAGTCTCAAGGTTGTCCACTTTAAGTCATATGCTGAACATTCATCAGCTCCCACTGATTTCAGAAATGCTGTATTATTCCTGTTACCAAGCTGCAGGCACTGGAAACCCAGAACTGATTGGAGCAACCAGGGTAATTCTGGTGGCAAAATGCTCCTTATCTGAATGTCAAACTTCTTCTTGCCCTTTTCTTCAACCCCACACCCTGTATAGGACAGGGACAAATTCTAAGCCCCTTTCTTCCCTCAAATCACAACCAGCCCTGATCTTTCTTCTCACACCTTCTCTTGTATCATCATGATTAATGGAGTCATGTTCATGTTTCCAATAAGTAAAAGAGCAGTAAGAAGCCTTTTCATTCTGGGGGGATACAAATCTACCACATATCTAAAGAACTGTCCCTTTGTCTGGATTTTGAAAACTTCATCATGCAGCACACATGCATCATCTTTGCCTTTTATACTGTAACTTTAATCCATCTTCCCCTTTTCTCCAAATCCAGATCTGGGCCTTCAGCAGAATCCCACTGAAAAAAGTAGTTGCCCTACTTCTGAAGTGCTGAGAAAATATTAATCTTGCAGACAGCTGCAACAACTCCTGTCAGTGAATAAATTATCAAATGCCTCTCAAAAAATGCTATACCTAAAGTTGGGATATATGAGATGGATCATAATCCTGAAAAATGAGACCCTCATCTGTCAGATTCCCAAAGCCAGGAACTTTATATAGAAATGTTATGACTTTCCTTCACATAAAACCCTTCTGCCAAATCTGTACCTTTCTAAAATAGTAACCTGCCTTGTTACTAGAGAACACTATTTTTCGATGATGCCGCCCTACAAATTTGTTTTGTTTGCACCTTATCCATTTGCAAAGAGGAAAAAAAGGCAGTGGGGGGAAAGTAATTTTTTTTAGCGGAGACCTCTGCAAGACAGCCAAAATGAAGGATGAAATACATTACACCTCTGAGGGAAGTTAACTGTGTAAATGTAGTTCTACTAGAAATGATTCACGCATAAAAAATGATGTCATTCACAAGCTTTCCTATTTTCTTCAGAAATATTAATTAAAAAATAATATTAACAGACAAATGCAGTCAAGCCTTAACAAGTATTCACTTGTGGGGCACAAATTTTGTTTTATTCCAGGGAAGTTCTTTGGAGGGAGTATTTTTTGTGAGATTTGGTTTTTATAGATGGCAAATGCTCTCAAGCAAAGAAAGCCTTGTGAACATCAGATCTCCACTGATCCTGGGAATTTCCACTAGAAAAGTCATAGCAGTTAGGAAACATTATCACTAAAATGAAGCTGTTATAGGGAAGATTATTTTAAAAAGAGTTTATGCTTCCAGCATAGGACCTGCAATCCTATGTATGACAACCATAGATTTTTAGTGATGTTTAGGGAAAAAACTTGACTCTATTGAACCATTTTATTTATTACTTCATGTGCAACTCTTTTTTGCAGAAAAAAAAAAAACAAACATATCTAAAGCGCATACTAAAATTTGCAAATTACCATTTGTGCTTCCAAGTACTTAAAATCTGAAGTGATCATAAAATGGTTCATTGCTTTGATTTGGGTTGAATTTTTTCACGCCTCTGAGACATAGTACCAGGGAATCCTCAGATGCCCTCTACCTTTTCATTTTAGTTAGGTCAGTTAAATTTGTTGCCGTTTTGTTTCACAACTCAAACGTTTCAAGAAGTCTGATCTTTTTTTTTACTGAAGTAAGCATAGAAAAAGAATTGAATTTTTTTTGTACAAAAGCTTGTCTGGGTCACCACAGAGCCAGAACACCTACAGAGAAATGAATTCACTAGTCAGAAAAGAACATTTATTCAAGAAGATTCTCGAAATAGTTTCTCTCTGTCACAATTTATAAAGCTGTGTGACAATGCTTCTATAGTAAAGGAAGTTTAAATGTAATTAAAAGCAAAAATCCACCTAGTGCAGCATCAGTCTTTACTCTTTAATTCCTCAGAGCTTTCATAATTTTCAACCTTCCTGGAACCACTCAAGCTTATGTTACACACATAAACAAACAAGACCCTTCCATCTTCCCCAGGAACACTAATGGTGCTACAGAAGCCAGTCAAGCAGGAAGGAAAATTACTCTAAAGCCCAGAGAGCACAGTTCTGGGGACAAAGTTTTCAGTTCTGATACCCAGGCACTACATGGACAGTTTCTCTGAGCTGCTTCAGCTCCTGACAGCATCTCCTCAAGATCCAACATCATGGGAACAGTTTAAGCTGTGAGCTTCACCAGGCTGTGGTCGTGGACAGTGCTGATGAATGACATTTCCATCCAGCATGGGAAAGAGCTTAGCAGGAAACCTGTAGCTCCTGCCACACAGTCCTTAGATTATTATTTTTTTTTAACCCTTTCACATGCAGCCACAAGATTAAAAATTATTAAAAAAAAAAAAAAAAATTAATTCCAGGCTTTGCTCCCCTGGAAACATTTCTAGTAGTTTTGTAGGACAGATGAAAAGGAACAAAAGAGCTTGCACAGGCAGGAATGGAAGCAGTGTAATTCAATCATGGCATACTTTGCACTACAAGTAATGGATTTCAGGGCACCTTGCAGCACTAAAGGAACCAATCAGTTTATGGAGAGGGCACTCCTTCACATTCCAACTCAACAATGTAAATACCTTTACAGACCTTTGCCATGGGTAGAGTTGATAAAATAAAGTGAATTAGGCAAGCTAGCTCAATTAAATACACACAAAACCCACTAGGAAGCTGATTATATCTTCAGCATTGGCTACTAAGAATACTAATGTGTTTTTTTAAACATAGCCAATTAGTATTTCATTCTGTAGGTCACCATTATTAGATACCATCTTTAATTAAAAACCTGACAACATGTTTTACAATTCTTTCAAATAAAGGGAAATAAATACAATTTATAGTTATTTTTCTTTTAAAAATGTATTTTGGCAATACATAGGTTGGATTTAAAATAGTATTTCAAGTTATCCATTTTGCACATTCATACCCTCTACAGGCCAGTTTCCAGTACCCTATGTATCTATACCCAGACCACATATGTCCAGCACCCAGACCACAGACACCAATTCCCACATCCCATAAGAGAGTGAGAAAGATGAAAGGCATCAATACACGTCAGAAAAGAAAGGTTATTTCTTAACAGTAACAGACTTGTACCACACATTTAAGGAGAGACAGCATACTTTTCAAGGCTGTCCTGGAAAACAGCTTACTTTGAAAACAAACAAACAAAACCAAACAACTTCACAGATTACCATTCCTAATTAGCTGTTGGCAATATCCGAGTTATTTAAAGCTGCATCTCACACTGCAAACATCACAAACCCCAAATCTCTCATTTTCTGCATTCTCAGTAGTATTGTCCCTAGACTTTAGGAGGGAGTCTTCAAACTTCTGTTGCCCCTAAAAAGATGCTAAACTTACTATAGTTACCACCATGGGGGAGCTTTTCTACTGGGATGGTTTTAAACTGCTCTGGATGCTTAGGAATGAGGTATTACGAGTCCCCTTATGAATCCCAAAACATGGGACTTCAGTGACAGCATTTTCCCCAGATAAGAAATCTTCCCTGAGTATACTCACTATTTCAGAGAAGCTGAAAAGCACGGTCATGAAAGAGATTAAATATCCTTACTTTTGCCTAGCAGCTCATGCTCTTAAATGCCTAACAGCCTCTGTTGAATCTTTCACAAAAATCATAGCAGTGCTTCATCACTACAAGCAACAAAATCACTCTGAAAATACACAGCAACACATCCTCCATGAGCAATTCAGGGTAGCAAGATATGGAAAAAGCTGAGCTGCTACAAGAGAACCCACTGGTACCTCCACTAGCATCAGCACTTCAGAGAATACACTCAGGAGCTAGACTTCATTTCACTACCTCCTGCACTGCAATGGTGCTGTCATTAAGGAAGGATTTCAGTTCCATATGTATATCTTGGAGCACAATGGGGAAAGGCCCTATAAAGAGCTGAAAGTTAATGTAAAGGAAGCTTTGCAAACAGTTCTTGATATTACCAAAGAACAGAATTATTCATGCTGCTGAGTGCAGGAAGAGGTGCTGACACAGGTAATTGCTTGGATGAGGAGCTTTCCAGTCTCCCAGCTACACCAAACTTCTGCTTCTAGAAATATGCAAGAATGTCTTACTCTTTCACGGAAGTTACATGAAGCAATTCCTGATCTACTTCACATCTAAATTGCTTAGAATTAATTTGGTTTTATTTCCTCCAAGGCTCTTGTCTGCCTATCTGATAAAAACAGCAGTTTGCCAATTTGTTAGATTTATTTCCTTCATCTCTGATATTCAATAACATCCCTCCAGGTATCAGCAGATACAAGCATACCGAAGGAGAGGTTTACTTATTGATGTATTCCAGACCTCTGATCCAATAAGTCACTTATCACTGCCATACCAACAGTCAGATTCATTTAACATAATGTGTTAAAGAAAGGCTATAAAAGGATTGCACCACATTTTCCAGGGGGCTTCTGTACACCCTGCTAAAACATGAGGGCAGGGTCTGCACCTGTGAAGCAACCATACTACAGTTGCATCTATGTTCTTGCACACATTAAAAATTGCAGGCACAGTACTAGACACTTTTTATTCAATTTTTAATTGAATAGAACAAAATGTCTTGGTAAGGTGCTTCTACAGCTGACCTAAACTCACCTTTTGTCAAGTGTATTCTTAGAGAAGTGTTTGGTTTATAAGACAAAACATAGGTCATTTGGAGTAGTCAATGCATAAGGTTAATATGTGTACCAAACATAAAGGTTTGTTTTCAGTGTCCTGAGACTGGCCTAAAGGTCATTATGCAATAATCCAAACATGCCTAACTTGGATGGATTTGTCACACCAGTTTTTCAGATTTAACATATAATTACATTCTCCCCAACATTTTCTGTCTGTTAGTTTAAAATAACAGTAAAATTCAAATAGTCCCAAATGCTGCAGTTATTCAGATGTAGACAGCAAACTAAGTCCCACTGTGCCATCATCCCTAAAGCTTCTCCCTCTTTTGATGGGTAGTTATTGCATATTGCAGTTCAGCAAAGCAATCTTTACCCAAGTACGGATTATAGAGAACAGCCTATCCAGAAAATGTTTAGTTTATTTTAAAGGCCTAGCAAAACAAATAAAATATAACTAGTTTTAAAGGCATATTCTATGAAAAAATAATGGAAGAGGGAGGCATAAATGCTAGGTTTTTAAAGTTTCAGTACCTCAGGGCATTTGGAGTGGTTAGCAGGGAGGGAAGCTCAGGAAGTTTTCTTAATTACTGCAAGCTGGACAAATATTACAGAAAGAAGCTCTCGCTATGTGTTAGATGCTCTTTACAAGGAGAAAGCTACACAATTTATTATGGTTTATTATAAGTTATGACAAAATAGATATAGACACACAGATAAAAAATAAAGCAACAAAAAATTAGACCTCAAAGTAGGATCAGCAAGAACCATTTTAAAAATCTTCCTATTTAGACCAATGTTTTCTTACTACTTATGCTCATAATTCCCCACACTCTATATAAACACCTCATTTCAAACACACTGATCTTGTCTAAAGCAGCCAGGGAATCACCCTAAGAGTACAGTGCTGTCTTGCAGGATGTTTAGCTTTGGGTAGAACAAAATTAGAGTGGAAACTGGAAATACTTTGAAGCAGTAGTTCAGAGAGATTGCTGAGAACAGTTTCCACAAGTCTAAGGTTCCATTGACAGGTAGTGTTCCAAAAGATGTCTTTTCTAAAATTAAATCATTGACTGGGCCTTCTCTCTGTCAATTCAGTCAGGTTTGTGGGGTAGGGGCACAAAAGCACTAAAAGCAGTAAGAAACCAAACCTCCCCTCTAGGGCTACCAAGTATCACAGGAGACTTCAAAACTTTAAAACTGCTTTAAAACTGCTGCACTTGGCTGGAGGGTGGCTCAGAAGCAGCTGCAGAGCCCATTTTGGCACCTCCAAGTGATTGCTAAGGAGCAGATTGAACCAAGGAGGGCTGCAGGAATAGCTGAGCATTTCAACCACACTTCAGCATCTCAGTCAGCACTCCAGCATCTCCTCCTCTGCGCACACAAATAAAATTCAGTTCAGGGTGAGATCATGCAATAAAAATATCTGGAAGATAAGAATGGGCTCAGATTTTCAGCTCAGCTTTACAATATTAAGATGTGCTTTTCTTTTTCAAAAATCCTTATCACAAAGCTCCTTCAGCAACCAGCAGTTACTTCCAAACAAGTTTGATTCTCATCTCCATATAAGGCTGGGAGACACACACGTAATAACTGTGGGCACAAAAAATTATTATCTATTCTCCAGATCAGACACGCAATAAAGCGTGTTAGAGGAGGACTAGGAAAATATCTACTATGAGAGGCTTTTGTCATGAATATAAATTAGTAGTGCTGATGCGCCATTCATATCTCCCATTAATTTCCACCATTGTGCAAGTCTCTAAATACCACGCTGTAAAGAATACCACATTATAATGGATGATCTGGGTGACCCATCCCTGTGTAACAGTCAAAGTTAATTATCAGAAGGCAGCAGAAAACCCCAATTAAGATGCTTTGTCTCTACCCTCCCCTTCCCATTCAACCCTCCCAAACTCAGTCTCCAGAAATACAATTTCAAATCAGTTCAAGGTGCTCACAGGTGCTTTTGACTCCCTGTTTCATTAGGGTTTGGCACATTCTCCTCTTGGCCTCTGTTATTTGGTAACAAACAGCAAGCACCCACCACTCACCCTGCACAAATACTCTGTCAAGGTTTTTTTGTACCAAGGTACACACTAAAAAGCAAAAAAACCTGTGCCTCTTCAAGTGGATTTCTTGTCAAGCATGTTAGCACAGAAACCCATGCTATGAAGCAACATGCAGCTTTTGCTCAAAGCCACCTCCTCCAGGCTCACAGGGGGGGCTCTGTCCCAGCCCCCATCTCACCTCCCAGGATTCAGCAGTCAGGCCATCCCAATGGAGACTCTGTCCTGCTGCCCTCTGTCTCAGCAAACACAGCCAAGTTTGTGACAACTGCAGCAACTTTGATGCCCATTGGGCTTTTACTGTCATCCTTTGTGATCAAGCAATCCACAGTTTATCTATTTCTGGCCAGACTTTTAAAGCGTTGAGAGGTCAAACAGGGAATGACCTTTGACTGTGCTCTTGGTGTATCTACAAGTACCCATCCTATTGCTGCAAACACATATTTGGTCAGCTGGTTTCCTGACTGTATCTTCATAGCTTAGGCTCAAGAATGAGAGAAACAGATTATTTTCCTACCTGTAGATCATAAATCACATCCTCATACCTGCTACATAATAACTACTTTCAAGTTCCATACTTATTTTTATTCCTGCTTATGTGGATACAGACAGTTCGTATAAAGAAGTGAAAAATGTATTTTGAGAAATATGTGTCAAAATCTTTCGTTATTTCCCAACATAACAGGAATGAAGTGTGAATTTCCATAAGGAGTTGTTATGAGCTTCAGAAGTCCCCTGCCACTATGTCTGCCTTGTTGGTATTCTAGCAATGCTGCATTGTCTGAAGAGGGAAATACAAACATTTCAAGATAACAGCAGATAATAATATTGACATTTTAGTCTGGTAAACAAATTTCAGCTGGACAATGTGGTTTGCATACATTAATCATCCGCCTTTAAACGGTTTGCTCACCAGATTGCTCCAAAATAGCTTAAATAACTGGATACATGAATACTTTTTGTTAACGTTAGAAACAAGGTGGTTATCCCTGAATTCTCCTCCTTCCCATAAAGCCAATCTGCCACAGAAACAGGAGGCACACACTTCATGGAAGAAGCCATTGCTGTGAGAGAGAAGCTGCCTCATTTCTGCATGTAAACCCGTGACCATTCTCAGCTGACATAAGAGGACAATCCTAAGTGTGCTGTCCCAGACTGACGCCCTGGGTCTGCTTTGCACCATCCCAGAGACAGCCCTTTCTTGGGCAGAAATAAGTGAACCTTGTGTGGGAAGCAAGGAGTCACGGCTTGGGGCTCCAGCTCTGGCAGGAAGCCACATCTGCACTGGTTAAAACTGAAGTGATTGCTAAGAGCAGGGCTCCTCTCCAGAGAATTCCAAGCAAGAAATCTGGAGCTGGCTGGAATCAAAGAGAAATTCAGGAAATCAGCTGCCTGGATGATCAGCAAAGAGGTCCCAGCAAGGCTAGGTAATGATCCAGGAATTATACAGAAAGCCTACAGAAATGGTAGGTAACCATGTAGAATAAACTATGATGAGAGATGGGATTTAACAATCAGGTGTTGTAATTCCACTTACTGTTTTCCTCATCTCTTTCATACCTTGGTGGAAGGCAAAGTCAGATTTCAAACAAGAGTTTTACAGATTTTGCCTTTTGCAAAAAAAATCTGTAGCACACAGACTGCCATTGTGTTCCATTTAAGCCAGTGTCTGACTGGAGATGTGCAAGATTTCCTGTGTACAGATGCACAAGGACTTCCAGCATAGGAATTACACTGTATTACCAAAAAAGAAAATTATCTTTATGATCTGCCTCAATTAAGGAAAAAAACTATAAACTACTTAAAGCATTCATCATTCAGTTGTGCTATCGTCCACTTGACTTGATTCACATCACCACCCCACAGCCACTACCTAGCTGCAAGTAGCACAGTCTTTCCTAATACTAACAAAAGCTCCACTTAAGTGATGATGACAAGTGATTTCAGCCCACATATTCATGGGCTAAAAGGTTGGTTTTGACCAAAGCCTGAAGAAGGAAGGCTGGGAGCTAGGTACAAACCTACTCATCCACATGCTGCCACAACCACCACTATATGCATAATCTCTTGTGAGATTCATCATTGCACAGCAGGAAAGTCACCATTTGCTCTGCAGTCTCTTAATTATTTAGAGTATACACTTTTGCATGCAGTTGCTTTAATACTTTATTTCCATAGCTGTGTATATCCTGCCTCAAGTATATTCATTGCTGACTTAAATAAAAGCCTACCCTTAAGGAGATCAATTGTCCCAACAGAACTTACCATAACAGCTTGCAGTTCTATGTGGACATTTTGGCAATATTACCAAACACATTTTGTCATAGCAGGGTAACAAAAATAAGCTCACACTAGTTTTGCTTAGCAAGGATCAGCCGTGATGATGAAAAGCCAGCAAATAATCAAATTCTGTACTTAAAAGCACGTTGGATCATTTAATAAGCAAAATACATTTTCATACAAGGCAAAAAAAATTATTCATGCTTTATGAAGTAACATGAAAATATTTTGCATTGTCATCCATCTTTCCCTGACTTCAAGCTTTAAGCTGATGGGGCACTAAATGCAGAAAAATCAATCGCCGCCTATAGTATGGAATGAATATCCAAGAACCACTGAAAATAAATTATTTACTGCCTGTAGAAGTGATATACTTTAGATATCCTTTACCTTAAGCTGCACTAACGATCTAGAAATTCAGGTATAAATATTCATTTAATTGCTCTTCCCAAATCATAAACAATCTATTACGGTCCTGAATGCAGGGCTGACGTTTCTGAGGTAATAACTAAAATATTAATTACATTATTAACTATTCTTGCAAAACAACCAAGCACATCATTTATTAAAAAACTAAGGAGAACTAAGAGAGAAGGTTCTACCACAAGTGTCCACAGCTATGTTTTGCTCTTGGTCAGCCAAACACCTCAGCATGGCCGGGGCTGTTTGCTTTGCACTCCTCCTGTCCTGGTGGGCTGCTCCATCTATTAATCCTTATTGGGAACAGAACCCTAGAGAGAAGGCACATTAAAGCCAGCTTTTGTGGCATCTTCCTCCTCCATTTAATGCAGACATTAACATAACTTAGTGCAGCCCAAGAGAAGTAACCCAAGGAGCTGGCCCTCAGGGCAATGTTGAGAGGATAGCTTGGAAGGGATGATCTCACTCACCGAGACTCAGTCATGTTTAGAAGCCAAGTTTTCTGCCAGTTTATTTGGATTTTTTTTTTCCTCCTGTAAGTAGAGAGCTTAACCTGGTACCACTGCAGAGGCTGCCATTGAAAATAAAAATGTGCCTAAACAGAACACTTCTAAGAAGGAAAATGCAGGCCACACAACTGATAATCATGGAATCATTTAGGTTGAAAAAGACCTTCAAGACCACTAAGCCCAACATTAAATCTAAGGCTGCCAAGTCCACAACTAAACCATGTTCCTCAGCCCAGAGATAGTGATCCCACCACTTCCCTGGACTGTATGTATCAATGCTTGATAACCCTTTTGGTGAACAAATTTTTCCTATATACTACCTAAACCTCCCCTGGCACAACTTGAAGCCATTTCCTCTCATCCTATCACTTGTTACTTGGGAGAAGAATCTAATACCTAACTTGCTACAACCTCCCTTCAAGTATTTGTAGAGATCAATAAGGTGTCTCCTCAGGATCCTCTTCTCCAGTTTATCTGAGTTTTGCCTTTGTGCTTTGCTTTGTTGTTTTGTTTTGGTTTTTAAAAAAAAAACAAAAAACAGTAGTTCTGCAGGAGCCTGAGATGATGTGCATCTTTCAAATGTTGTCAATCACTTCAGCGATATTGGTGAAATATTGTGAGCATTTATACATCTCAGACCCAGATTACTCCTGCATTTGCACTCAGTGATTTTTTGAAACAGTTTTGCAAGATAAAAAAAGAAAAAAACCTATATTCAGCAAAATTGAATTGTTAGCAATGGAAGTATTACTCAAAAAAGAATTTTAAAAAATACATTGAAACTGCAGAGGGGACAAAAATAGAATCACACTTTCTAGTATCATCACTCTAATATACTATGTAACATAATTTATCTTTGAAATACCCATGTTACTTTGCTAGCACTACAGGAAGTTTCTTTTGTGAATATTGGGGAACCATTGCATCTCCAAGAATCGAAACAGAATATTGTGAAGTTTTGAACCAGCCAAGGTGAAAACCCTTTTTTTGTGAACCAAACTAGAGGAAGAGATATGCTACTTCCACTTGAGATAATCTCAATTTATGGAATTCAGGCACCTCCTGCTAGTTGCATGAGAAGAGTTACTTACATCTGAATGCCTTGTGTTGCTAGTGAAACCCTTTGAAGCTTTCTTGTAAATCAGATTCCACCACAAAAATGCAAAAAAAACCAAGCCACCAAGAAATCAGGAACAGAGTATTTTGCCATTTACCATGGACAATTTTAAATAATATAATTAAATGCATGCAGTGAACATGTAAAAGCTATTTTGAAAGCAGTAGGGACATGCAGAATTACTGGTGCCATAAGGTACCTGAGTCACTTACCCTTAACCTCAAGGACTTCAGTAAAGGACCAAAATGCAGTGAAACAGCAGCAATTAGATTTCTAACTAACCAACAGCACATGATGCCAGAAACTAATTAGTTTCCAATTAAGCTGTTTGCATCTTTCCTGAAGCAAAACAAACGCCATATTTTATCTTGCTTTAGTAACAGTAACAGGCAGCTATACAAAGGCTCATCCTACTTAGCATTTCAGATTTAATTTTAAATAAATTAAAAAAAAACAACAAACAAACAAAAAAACAGCCCAACAAAACAAAACATCCACAAATCATCATATTTATGTTATTTAAACTGCTTTGGTCTGATTGCAGAGGTCTTTAACTACAGAGGTGAAAAGATACTAGAGCTTTCGCACTGTATTAACAAACCAGGTGGTTATCTTTAGACTCACGGGCTAAATTGCACCTGCATATAAATCCAGTGGGTAACATCTGCAATGAATTTGAGTCAAAACATCACAAAAAAAATCACTTGAATCAAATATGCTGTTCTAACAGCAAGGTTACCAACTCCAGACCTCAGTCAAGCATGCTCAAAAGAGGCAGGCTATAAACACCCATCTTACACTGACTGATGCACAGTGGTAGCAATGCCCAGACACTCCAATGGCACTTGCATTTAGTGGACTATAATTCCCACTGGATTGGTAGGACACCACAGTGTATTACACTCAGCACATTCTTTTGTAAATAAAAAATTCAAAGTGGCAACACTCAGCCAACTGCCAGACCCATTTCTACCCTGAGCTGTCCCTGTACATAACTACTAGTATTCAAAGTGATAAAAAGCAATCATAGCCTCATAAACTACACAAATTGATTTGTGATTCCAACCTACTCTGCAATTCAGGCAGGAAAGCAATTCCTCCTGTGCAAATAGTCACTTGGAAGAGATCTTCCCAAAGGACTCCAAGCATTTTCCAATTAACTGTTATATCCCAAGCCCCTGACAGGCAAATTCCCCCTGAGCCAAACCATGGACCTCAGCTGCATTATTTCTTTCCTCCAGTGCAGTCTCTTGACAGAAAGTACAATGGACTTGATATGCCTTCAGTATATTCAAATGGTAACTCCTTGCCTGAGCAAGTTTGTTGTCCACATCCTTAAGTACACTTATGTCTTGGCTAGCGATGACCACAAGCCTTTTACCCTAGAACAACCTGCTTCTAAACTTACAGAAGATTTTCCCCCTCTTTCTTCTTCCTGCATCATATTACACAGCACTTTTTATTTTAAAAAGCTTTCTCTTCCTCTCTATATATCTCAAAGTAGAAACCACAAATTCTCAAAGCCTTTTCCATGTAAACTTTCCTCAGATAGGAAAGATACTTCGATAAAGTTCCTATGATAACAAGAAAAAAAAAAAGTCCAATGACTTGTAAGAAAACATGATCCTCCTACATTCACCTCTTAGGGGCAATAGTATGACTAGAACTAAATGATGGTGGTGAAGGTAAATAGAAAAAATTTAACTAAAATACCAGTTTGCATAAATGAAAAAGCTTTTTCAACAAAAAAACACCCCAGATCTAATATCTGTGTGCTTGCCTGTACAAATACATTTATTCTCTTCGTAAAGCCAAATGTATATTTGAGTTTGTTTCCAAATTAATAGCATTTTTAATCATGTAAATGAGAGATTCCTCAGCCTTATGTTTCTGTGATACTGCAAAAAGTATTTCCACAAAATGTAAATGTTTTCATACCAAAAAAACCCATACACACCCCCCAAAAAAACCCCTAAAACCAACAAAAAAACCCAAAACCAAACCGAACACAAGTTCAGTTACATCAACAGCTTTCACCAGTACTCTGTACCCTGGAGGGCTGCAAGGTTTCAGAGACAAAAGTAATCTCCTGGTTCTGTGCCTGCAATGCTTTGTTGAATGAGGTGCTTACTTCAATGCCAAGAATCACACCTGCCATGGTAAAACAAATACTAGCCAGTGATGATACCATGTACCTTCCCAAGCAGAAAATCATGGGTGTGAAATAAGGAGATGAGCTAACCTGCAGAGGAGGATGGTGACCTCCTACTCATGCAACCCATAACTCCATTAGATAACCTCTACACAGACAGCAGTGAGATTGACTCCTCATGGTGCCAACATCCTGCTTGTACACCACAGCCAAAGTGCAGAACAGCAACAGCATCTACTCTGGGAGGTGATGATCCAGCATCAGAGCAGTTATGTGTTCAGCCTCAGAAAAGTGGTGTGATGGGCCATACTGAGCTCATGAGCACTCAGCTGATGCAGTGGGCTGAGCACCCACGTCACCCCCTCCACAGTGGTCTGTCAAACACACTTCGCTGCAGGGAAGCAAGTGATGGTCATGTCACCAGGCAGCCACCTCATCCCACTCAAACAAGATCCCACTGCTGGGAGACAATGCCATGTTGGGCTTGCATTAACCAGCCAGAGGAGCTTCAGAAGCATCTGCTGCCACCATGCCACTCCCGGACCATCATCTTCACTTGGAAAACTGTTTGCACCACCTGTTCACTGCCACACTTTTTGGTTTTACCAAACGATATCTAACTGTAGAGACAACCTTGAGGTTTTACTCCAGGTCAGACTCAGTAAAGTTACAGTATCAGGTTACTACCTAGCAGTAACATTCACCAGTGCCCTCCACTCAGAATCTGGTGGCATCCTGTCGATCACCTTGGTTACTCTAAATTGAAGTACCCCAAGCTGGTCATGTTGAGGTCCTTCAGGAGGAATCAAGGCTGCACTGAACCTCCCCAAGATTCTAATGGCCAAATGCTGAGGCTTCAGGCTGAAGGAGTTCAGTGTAAATAATGCAAGTCTTACTTCTGTTCATTCCTTCTCAGAACAAAAGAAAATGGCTGCTTAAGAAACTTCACATTCAATTATCATAATTTTGAACTTTGGCAGACTTTGAAACTGATACAGTTCCAGTAATAAATTACTTTGCATCTTATGAGCAATGACAGACTTCTGTTCTGGACAAACTTGCTCATTAAAGAGTTGTCAGAACCATTTTTGACCTTCACCCTATCTTTTTGCCTCCTCAGAAAACAATTCCCATTCAAAAAAATGGATGTCAGAGGGCCCACTTTCAAGTGGTTACTCAGCCCACCTACTCGCATAGCACATGAAGACCTTTCTTCAGGCAGGCATTTTGCTTTATTTTGAAGTATCTGACTCCAGACCATTCTTATGGCATCTCTTTTCTCACCCTCTCTTTTTTTTTTTTCCCCCTAAATAAGCTTAATTGCTCAGAAAGCTTGGTTTGTTCTGATTTAAGCTACAGTATTGACAAAACTGAGTTCTTTCCAAACAGCCCTAGTGAACTGCTCAACGTTCTGGATTGACATCCAAACACATCACATGAACACACAGACACACACCACCACCCTCACCTTAGATTCAGATTTAGTTAAGAATTACATTAATACCCAAAAATCTGTTTCCCTCTTAGTTTACTTTTGCAACTTAGAGCACTTGTACTTTCAGTGACATGAAGTTGAAGAGAAATATGCTGCTGCTTGGGGGGCTTGGGTTTTGTTTTAAATTCATTGTGCATCTTTACCAAAGAAACTCTTCAACGTTGGAAATCACTACAACACTGAACACTTTTGCAAAACTTAGAAAAAAAAAAATCAAATCATTATCTGCAGCTACACAATAAGAAACAGATATGAATCAGTATTTTTCATGCTGCACTTGAAAGTTTTTGCTACCAGACTCAACCCATTATATCTCAAAGATATGAAGCAGTTAATTTTTTCAAAATTCATTCCAAGGGAAATTTTTATACATACTTCCACAGCTAATGTCTAGGGGCTTTATTTCCTGAACTTCACAATATTATTCATATAAAATTGCATAACTACGTTCAGATATGATATACAAGACTGAAAATACAAGGGCAAATGTGTTCTTTCTTTAAACTTTCACCCCCATTTTCTACTGAGGAGTAAAGACTGCAGAGGTCATTTCTAATTAACAAAGTCCAGGTCTGGTGCTATTCAGTATTCTCATGAATAATGTTAGCAGCTACAAAAGTTTAGAAGAGAAACGTGACATGGTAGAAGATGAGCAATTCAGGACAAATCTCAACATGATTCTGAGTCAGCAAAGAGCAAATTCAACCCTTGAATGTAGAGAAAGATAATTAGGATGCAAGAATACAGTTTTTCTCTCCAAGTAAGGTATTAGCTTCATGGATGTGGGATTAACTGGGAGTTCAATAACCTGCTTCTTTTAAAGGACACCAAGACTTCAGAGATGACGCCAAGAATTACAATACTGTCTCAAGGTTATATGAAAACTCAGCAGTGAGGATAAGGAGCTCACTCTATTCAGTAGATGGGAGGAGATGGCCAGGTAACTTGACTAGGGTACCTAAAAAAAAAACCAACAAAACTAAACCTTGAGCAAAAATTTTGATGTTCTTAGAACTTTTTCTTCAAGAAGAGAAAAGCATTAAAAGAATTTCCAGATGGAATTTAAAAAGCAAATACATTGAAAACTGAGATTAGGTAAAAGTTTGGGTTTTGTTTTTTTTTAGTCACGGAAGGTATTAACAACTAAAACTAATTGCCAATAAAATGGTGGAGTTTGCCTTTTGGTATCTTTACAGCCAAATTGGATGCCTTTCAGAAGGTGCCCACAAGACAAATGCAAACCGTGGGGTTCAGCACAGAGCTAACAGGAAAATTATATTCCAGCTCTTAATCCTGAAACCAGACTACACAAACCATAATCCCTTTTTATGCTTAAACTCTATTAATTTGTTGATTCAGCCAAGAGTGTATCTGAATGGCGTAGCAGTGAGAATTCTGGATGGGATTTACCTTCCCTAACATCAAGTTATCTAAAAGTTAGTTGCCCAACCTAAACATGCCAGTAGCTTCTAGCAGTCAAAGCACTTCCAGATGTGACCTCCTGCAGTCTGTCTGTCCCTCTCCCCCTGTTGGGTAAGATGAGGGTCCCCAAAGCTACGTGGTTAACATCTGAGTGACAGAAGATCATGGAATAATATTCAGGTCATCAAGATGAAACCAGACTTTCATTATAGCATGTAACACTATGAAAGACAAAAGCTCAAGCTTGTTTTTCAGATACTGGGAATGGAAGAGGATAGATTTAGGTTAAGACATGGGGAAGAAATTTTTTAGTGGAAGGACAGAGATTTATCATCACAACAGGTTGCTCAGCAAGGCTGCAGATGCCTCACCCCTGGAAGAGTTCAAGGCCAGGCTGGATGGGGCTCTCAGCAACCTGGTCTAGTGGTTGACCCCTTGACCATGCAGTGGGGTTAGAACTGGATGATCTTGAAGGTACCTTCCAGCTTAAACCATATTATGATAATGAAATCTCTGCCTTGCTTATGTCAAGGGGAGGTCTGCCTTCAACATCAGCAACCTTACCATTAATGACTTGTATGGCAGTTGCACCTTCTAATCTTTTAGTCAGTGCCTGGGATCCAACAGGACTCAGTGTTTGCTCCTCAGAGTGGACAAGCAGGGCCCTGTTCCAGGGGGTTCAGAGTCCAAAACAAGACCGAGCAAAGATACATGGAGGCATTGGGGAAAAAATGGAAATGAACAGACTGTACTGGTCAGAACTAACTGCTGATGTGCTAAACAGCATTCATCAAACAGAGACAACATTATTCCAAAGAAATGGTCCACTAAAAGAACTAATGGGAAAACAATGAAATTCCTCATGGAGGTGTAGAGATCATCCCTCCTCAATGTGCAGCAAATTCATCTTACAAGGGATCACCCATTAAACATAAATGATATTTCACCATCATGCTATTTAAACTTCTTTATCAATGACATTTAAATATTTGACATGTGTAGCAGGGCACAGTTGAACTGAAGTGCTTCTTGACTAAGAAAGTTCACGGTAGTGACCTATAGTAATTTTGCAAGGTGACAGCTCATTTTATTGATGGGCTACCAACACAGCTCAGATGTACAGCTTTCCAGCTTAACTGCTAGATAAAATTTTTTCTAACTACTTTCTCTCTCAAAACAAAACAAAAAAAATAAAAAAGAAAAAAAAAGGTTTACATATGTCAAAATAGAGAGTGAATAAATGCTTGCTCTTCTAAAATAATCCCATAAATGTATTTGCCACTGTTATCGTTTAAACAGGAGGAACTAATGTAGTCTTTGAACACAAGCCACAGAAACATTTTGGAAAGTCTAGATAGCTGTGCATGATGCAGTTTTCCAGAAGTTTACTCCAAGCCCTTGAGAAAGAAAAGTCTAGTAATTGGAAAAAAAGAGTATAGAGTCACTGAAAAATAAGAAACCAAGAGTCACTGAAAAATAAGAAATCAAGAGACTAGTGTCATTTTAGCAACAGGAAAAATGTCATTTTCCAGAGCAGGAAAAATGAATGGATAACACACATGCACCAGTAGTTATCTGTGATTTAAAAGTAAATAAGCATGTCTTATTAGATATCACTTCCAGGGACAGATACAGGGCATTACAAGTCTGAAAAAGGAGATGTTAAGTACCTTCATCAGACCAGAATGAAACAAGTGAAGCAGGCTCTAAAACCTGACAATTATTCTTCTCTGCTAAGCCCAGTTCTGTTAACAATCACAGCATATCTGGGTTTGAAGGCACATTTCTGCTTCTGTACAGGCAGGGTCCTTGAATTCTAGCCTCTAAGCTTTAGAGTAGAGCTTTAAGAAAAAAACATAAATATAAGGGGAAAATATATATATATATACATACACTTTTTTCTCTGAGCCTTTTCAAGCTACAAATATGTTTTGTCTTTTTGAAAAATGACAAGTTGACACAAAGGAGGTGACCTCTCACCTCTTGAGAGGCAGAAAAATATTCACACAATATAGTCAACAATGTTGAAATACTAACAATTCTGAGATTAGAAAAGTTACTTTCTATCTGGTGTTGAGCAAACCTGCTGTAATGGAAATGAAAACAGGATGAATTTGCATTTAATTCATTCATCCAGTACGAGTGGTCTTCATAGTGTCCATTGACATTTTGATCTCAACAATAATTGGGAAGACCAATTGCATTCTAGGTTTCTTTCAGCAATTTGATGCATCCAGGCAAGTAGCAAGGACGGGACTAAAGTTTCATTGTAGACTAGTCTAAAACACAGGTTTAATTAAAGGGAAAATGAGACAAAGCCAAAACATGGCAGTATCATTTCTGTGAAGAATGCCCTGTCTTAACAACAATTAATTTTATCATTAAAAAACAGGTGTTTACATGACTAAAGAATTTTTTTCAGCCTATTTTCCATTTAACTAGTACAGAGACTTGCAGCTGAGCAAAACCTCTAAGTATTTGTAGGCACTCACCCATTTTATTTCACAGAAACTATTATGAACCTAAGGCAAGTCTTACACTTTAAATAGGTACAAGTAAGCAGAAGCAACTGTAATCGTGCTACACATAATATAAGAAGTTGAAACCTAGAAGCAAGACCACTTTACGGCTGCAACTTTTCATCCCAATGTACCAGCTCAAATGTCTTTGAAGCCTGTCCATGATGAACTGAAAGGTTCATCCAGCTCCTTGTTCAGACAAGGGGAGGGACATAACCCTAAACCTGTAATGCTAAACATTAAACTCAAGTCCTTTTGAGCACTTCATCCAGCACCTGAGAGAATAAAAAAGCCTTATTTATCAGATTAAGGGAAACAAAAAAGAAAACCAAAAACAAACAATCAAAAAAAAAAAAAAAAAACCACAGAAGAGAAAGCAGAAGGAAAACACTGATCCATCAAAATACTCAGTTTCATACATTCTCTCCTGTGGAATGGGCTATGAATTTTGAAACTACTTCAGAGTCTGACACAGAAACATCACTAAATTATCAGCTAAGAACTAAGGAGGTCAGTCTCTTTCAGCTCTACCACATGTATGATACTTGGTTAGCCTGTGGAATCAGCCAGGACTGCAGCCAAACTAAGGGCACAATTTTGTGCTGAGTTACCAAGACTTCTCTTCCATTGCCACCTCTCTTCCCCTCAGAAAACAGGACAGAAGAAATGACATTGAAGAATTTCATGCTTAGAATGTTACAATAGAGTTACCAGCATAGAAGGAAAATTAAGACTAAATGTCATTCGCAGCTACTTGCCAACAGATATGGAAGTCACACTGAGTTCACCACTTCCCACACACAAAAAAAAAAAAAAAAAAAAAAAAGAAAAGGGGGGGGGGGGGGGGCGGATTTTTTATTGAAGAGCTTAAGGAAAAGCATTATTTAAAAAACTTAGTTACCCAAACACGGCTAAGAAGTTTCTGGTACCTCTCAGGACAAACCAGCAGAAGCAGCACATATTATACAGCCAAGGCACACTGCAGAGAGAAAAAATACTCATGGCTAGGCAGCTCCTACAGTCCTGCAGCCTCCAAGCAGGGTATTTCTAAGCACATCAAAATGCAACATTTTCTCTTCAAGTAAACACAAGTATCAGGCTTAAAAAGACTCCCCAAGCACTCCATATAAAACAAACCCAGTTAACCCTTACTGCTCTGATACTTACCCAGCTTCAAGCAAAGTGCAGGTCCACCACTCTTCTTGGGGTACCCCTGCTTCTTCTTGGAGAAGGAAACAAGTCTTTCCAGCTTCATTACTAATAAAGCAGCACAACCTTCGTGAAAGCCCCAAAAGCCCAGCCCTGAAAAGCAGGCAGCCCAAACAACCTTGCCTGCAAGAGAGGGCAAAGTTTACAACCTGTTTCATTAGTGTAAACCCATTTTCACATGGAGCAGAAGCCAACACTCTGGAATGTGGCTCCCTGACATCAAAGCATCACTTCATGGCAAAGCTGAAGTCCAGCAGAGGAGTGTGGCAGGCCCCTGGGAATCAGCCTATCTCATTCCTTTACTGCAAACATGGCAGGGTTATTTATTTGTATTTACCTCCCTAAAACATCAAAAATTTCCAGAATAAATGTAACAGACCCTGAGCCAAAGCACACCCTTAATCACAGCTCCAATCACAGCTCCTGTGCTGTCAGGTGCCGCTACTGAGCCAGCCCAGCCTTCAGGGACACACAGCTGAGGCAGACAGACTGCCACAAGCTTTCAAAAGCAGCTGCTTTTTCCTTTGCATAGCACTGGAAACGTCCAGATCAAAGCAGTAGTTGCCAGCTCTGGTGTGAAAATTAAGGCAGGGAAACAGCTCCTTGAATATTTTTCAGGAAAAATCTACAGCTTTTTCATCAGGACTCATATGGTTTCCTCTGTCACAACCACAGGCTCTCTCTACCTCTCCAGACCTCCTTTCCCTTCTCCTTTACAGCTTATTTCTTTCTCACCTGACCCTATTGTTATGCCAAACCTATAAAAAAGGAGTCTCCTATATTTCTCTTCTCCATTCAGCATTACCAAAACCCCATGATTAAGGACTGCAGGCTTTCTTTTTCCCATGCGTTTTCCAGAACTGTATTAAGGAGCAATCAGGCCATCAGTAGCAGGCAGTGAGGAATGGGGAAGATCAATAGGTAAAGGCAGTAAGCCTTTATTCTAGTAAAACAACAGCAGGAATAATGTACGTGACTGTAGGCTTAATTATCCCTGAGGTCTCTTGGTGGGATTTCAGAGGCAATAAGAATACCTGGTCTCTTTGAATTGCTCTAAATTCATTCCTGTAAACCCCAGTTGTGCAGAAAAACGGGGTCAGCCTGGTTCTCTTCAAATGCATCAAACCAGCCTCTTAGCCTGAGGTACTTACTGTCTCAAAAAAAAAAAAAAAAAAAAAAAAAGATTACCATAAAAATTCCACAGCTCTTTAGACATTGCCTCATCCAGGAGATGGGGAATCTGGCCCTAACAGCATGGGAATGACTTTATCTCCAGTAAGGCATGCAGCAACAGAGCAGCAGCCACCACCAGATTTCATGTACACATGTAAGCATGTTCCCCCAATTGTCCCATTGCGTGTCTGACAGTAAAGCAATCACATTATGCAATACTGAATCCATGTGAATTAAAAATGAGCTGCTTCGTGACTGTCTGCATATACCTACAATAAACCACTTTGACATTCAGAACTTGTGGGAATGTCTGTATAATTCATAAATTATGAACAAGACTTCTTTAAGCCCAGATGATTATTACTACAGGTATACAGCACTACGCAGAAATATAATATTTACATAGAAATGCCTTACTAAATGTCAATATTATAAAGCCTGCAATAACTGATTATAGTATTTTGGACAAGAGCTTTAGCAAACAACACAGGGTTTTTTTTTTTTTGTGCTGACAGAGGCAGTCCAATTTCCCAACTGTATATTGTATACATCACAAATCACGATTACCTGCACATCATATTAAGACTATAATAAAAAAATAAAATATTGAAATGCATTTCACTTTCATAAGTCACTAAAAATATTTGCAGGCAGGAGAAATATTTTGGAAATCTTTTATGTGATTATGGCCAAAATCTGGAAATTATGGCCAAAACAAAAACACTCTATGGCAGGAAATGCAACTAATATTCTAATTTGAAATTAACAACTCCTGCAAGTTTTTTTGCCCATACTTTGTAAAACTACTTTGTACCTGTGTTACAAAGAAGGTAAAAAACGGCCTATTCCAGAGAGCTGCGCAAGGAGAAATTTAATGAATTACAACAAGGGCAAGTGAAGAGTCTTGGATCTGGGAAAGAACAACTCCAAGTACCAGTATAGGTTGGGAACTGAGCTGCTGGAGACCAGTGAAGGGACCAGGAGGTTCTGGTGGACAAGGATGACCATGAGCCAGCAATGTGCCCCTGTGGCCAAGAAAGCCAATGGACAGGAGAGTTGCTGTTTATTTCTTGCTGTATGATTTTGAGGGAAAGGGAACTAATATTCCTCAGTTTCTCTCCCTTTACTTCTGGCAGTCATGGTTCATAGACCCTGAAGAAGATCTCTGTTTAGGGATGAGGCACATGCAGCCGTGTGCAGCTTGGTGGAGAGGACATACACTTTAGGGATCCTGGTGTTCTATGGGTACCTACCTACCCCATTAACATTGTCTGTCCTGTAAGATGAGAGCCCTGCATATGCAGAAGTTTCATATTTAAACTGCACTTATTACTGGATAAAGTTAAGAAGAAAAAGAACAAGCACATCACGTTTCATCAAAAATAAGGGTAAACAAATCTTTAGCAATGAGATCACACAACCAAAAGACTTGGATGTCTTATGTTCATCTAACACCTATACCCCAGCTCCCAGATAGTTCAGAAAGTCTCCACAGGTTTTTAAAGCTAATTCTGCTGGGGGACAATCCAGTGTGCAGCCTTCCTTTGTGAGATACGCTTTATGTAAAGCTGATCTCTTGCTTTGCATTCATGAAGATAAACCTCTGTTTTATCTACAGGAATGCAATGAGGGAATTCAAATGGAGAGGTGAAGATGCTCCATGGATTTCACATGTATACATAAGAGTTTTAAAGCTACTTTTAAGAACTCTTTGATTTAGACCCAAAACCTCACAGCACAGCTGTGGTGGAAAGGGATCTCTGGAAGTCAGCTGGACCAAGCCCCTGCTCAAGCAGGGCCATCTAGAGCAGATTGCCAAGGACCATATACCTCTTTGCTAACTTAATATTGCTTTACAAGGCCTTGCTGCAATAACACTCCTAAGGGAAACTTAATCTATTTGAGAACTTCTGGGGTAAAGTGGGTCTCTGAAGTGCACATCCCTGTTTGCTGCTCCAGTGAGTTTCAAACTTCTCCTATAAAAGTCTTTCACAAACTAGAAACTCTGTGCAAGACTATGGGAAATACAGAAGTTCCTCAGCTCCCTGCATCCAGCTTGCACAACTTTCTTCATATTTTCATAATAAAATAAAAATATATTTAAAACCCCTAGCTGCACAATGTTTATGTTGTTCCTTAAGTTCAAGTTAGGGTGAACACATTCTGAAAGATGTACTGTGACATACTAGCAGGTGATTAACTTGGGGACTGATGCATTCATGTTTCCTTCTTATGTCAGTTAGGAATTTGGCTGTCAGACCATATGTTCACTTGGGGGGAATTTTAAAGTACATTTGCTGAATGTTACAGCTAATATTTTTTAAAAGGCACAAGTTCTAGACTAGCCAAGAGGAACAGATTCTGCTCTGTTTTGTTCCAGTATAAAAAAGAAGCTGCCTAGTTTGTAAAAGATGACACTTGCCTTATTCATGCCACACTGCCCTGAGGCAAAAGCCTCCTCACAGCTATTACAGAAGAAAATCTCCTTTCTGCAAACAGATCCCAAAGCTGAAAATGAGAAAGGAATTTGGCTTTAAACCTCATTAAGATGCATTTCAGCATGGAAGGTGACCCAAGGTCAGTAATACCAATTTAGACCTAACCAGAACAAAATCCAAGCAGCAAGTCTTAGGCTGTTTCTTCTGAGCTAAAATCTCACCTTTTCTAATAACTTGGAATCTGTTGGTTGATTATGACCAAATTTGACTGAATGATAAAGATTACAGAGGTGATTAATTTCTCCTACCAGCTCTGTAGAAGAAGACAGTCAGGAGTAGCTGTCTTGATATTGTACAAAAAAAGTAGCAAGAAGACTAATTTTCCTTTTGAAATACATAATATGTGGTAATTTTATGAAAACAGATGGGTTTACATCTCATAAGAACAACCAAAAAAACCAAACCACAAACACCTGTGCATTTCTGGCTCAGAAGGCAGAGCATTGCCCACTGAGTCACCAGTGCTTCCAGTCTGCTGCCAAGTCCTCCCATCAAAACACCTTGCAGTTCTGGGAACATCATAATGACAATTGCTATTAGACTTGTGTGACTTAACACTACAAAGGACCAAATTATTTGCTAGCATAAGTCTGTTGATTTCAGGAGAGGTGCAGAATCAGGGAATTCAGAACATAATTCACAGTGCTGTCATGAAGCCCAATCTTTTTATTAAAAAAAAAAAATTGAAAAAAGACTTGCTGTTCCTGGCTCTTTTTGCCTTATGAAAACAGATAAAAAATCACTTTCTGTATTAGTACCAGTGCTTTTGTCTGCAGGACACAACATGCTCTTTAAAATAACAAGGTGGTGACCAGAAGAGGTTTTGGTCATGGGTACACAAAATCCACAAATAGAAGTGTAATTACTGTAGTTACCAGAGTAGAAATAGACCAGAGATTTAAGGGGAAAAAAAATAAATTCAGAAATTACTATCTTCTGCATTAGCAATAATGTACTAAGGTTGCTTGCATTCTTCTTTTGCTTACTGAGAGCCCAGTATTCTAAAATCCTAAATTACAATGTGATTTTCTCAGTCATACTCGCCTTAATCACCACATAGCCAGCTGTCAGCTTCCTGAAAAAGTCGTGTCTGTGGTCCTTGTGAGAATAAGGTTTTTATTATTAGGAAAATAACTGGGAGAATACCTAACTTTGGATACCTAACTTTAAATTTCAGAGGCATTAATACCTTACTTGGCAGAATTCTGACAAAGACTACAAGGAAGGTTGTTGAAGTGGTCTCTGAAGGCCTCTAGAGCCCAGCTTCCCATACATATGGGGAAGAGGTTGGACAGATGGAGCCTTCAGACTTCAATGAGCCAAATGGACAGGAGGAGTCATGTTCCTTTGTTCCTTACATTGTACTACCAACACTCACTACCCTCATCTACATGGCAACCTGTTGGCCAGATGCCACCCCTCTGGAGGCAAAAGGGATGAAAAATGGCTGCTGAAAGACTGTGACATGACAAAGCAACCAAATGTTTTATTCTTCCTTTAGGCCCAAGCTACCCCATGGGTGAAGATTCAGAGTCACCACCATCTCATAAACTACATCTGAGAACAAGAGCCTCCCTCTTACAGCTGGAACAGCTGGATCACCTCAATGGCACTGGCAGTGCACAGCACTGCTAATTCTATGTGCTCCCTAAAGTGAACTGGATGCAGAGCAACAGGGAATCAGTGGTTTGCTTTGTACAAATTTTCTTATTTTCCTCTTACTAAGACCAGTGACAGCTGAAAGCCACCCCTAGTGAGAAGAGTCTTTAATCAAACCAGGGTCTGTTGCATAAGAGCTCAATGCTGCAACAAAAGATGCACAAAGCAGTGAGCTATTCGTTGATTTAGTTTCAGGAATTTCCACCACTGCCCACACAAACAAAGCTAAAGGTTTGTGACAGCTGCTTGTGTTTCAGTTATCTCTTTGGGGATCTCAGAGTTCAAAACCACATTCTAGAGAAGCAACTGGCAGAAGGAAATTATTTCTAACAGCCCATCCACAGAAGAGGCCCAATTATTATTATTAATTACTCATATTGCTTTAGAACCTCATTTTCCTAGCCAAGAATAGAGGCTCACTGTGTTACATTCAATACAGACAGGAAGGCAAGGACTGGCCTTGCCCCACAGAAGCTCCACATTAGCCATTGCCAGCTCTTCAAGAAGCCTGAGTTAGTGCACAGGGTACCCTTGAGAGATTTTAGCAGACCCAACCTCTCAAAGAACCACAAAAGTCACACCTGGCAGATTTAAATTAGGATTCCCTACATATTCTTATTATAAAGGGCATCCCACATGATGGAGCTGGAGAGAGCAAAGCGTGTCCTTTAACTTTTTCTTATGCAGCAATAGGAACAAAGAGTATTCTGTGGGATGAGGCTACCCAGAGAAAGAGGGTAAGGAGAGGAAAGATGTATTTTTTTGCCAGGATAGGCGGCTGGAATTTGGTGTCTCTCCCGCCTCCCACAATGAACAAAGCAATGTGGGGAAAGAGCAAAGAAAAATAAAGTGTTTCAACCAGCTGTAGGGATTAGTAAATGCTGATGTGAAAATCTCAGTCACAGCAGAGAAAGAGTCATGGTTTGGAAAGTCATGAGTAGGAAGAAGAAGGGTCACAAATAGTGGGATAGCAGCCAGGAGTGGTCAGCTTCCAGAGGGAAGAGGACAGAACAGAAAGGTCAGCTGGGGGTGAGAGCTAGTGATGTACTCTGGGATCCCAGGTACCTTCCATGTGCTCTGGGGTTGCCTTAGTACATGGGAGAGGAACTACAAAAGGATGGTAAGGCAAAAGGAGCAGTTCCACAGGAGGCAGAGATGCAGGCATCAGAGTTACTGATGGTCTCTAACCACAAGGGCTTCACTACTGAAACACTGACAAATAATGAATTAAGAAACCAATGAGATTTCCATAAGTTTTCCATGCTCAGTTTCCCTAAGTTTTGATTGTGTTATGAGAACAGAACTACCAACAATACCATTCCTAAATGGCCTTACTGGTCAGACTGGCACCACTGGGAGGTACTGCCAGTGTGCACTCTGGTCAGTGAGTACAGAACAGTTTATTGCTTTGGCTTTATGGATGAGCAGCTTTTTTAAATTAAAGAATCTTTGGAAAATAAATGACTGGACAAGATCTGAGAAAAGTCTGTTTTCTTTGCAACCTAGCCACAGATTTCCTATGAAAATGTGGCTAAACAACCTATCTCTCCACAGTTTCTGGGGCTCCATTACTCCTCTGTAAATGCCCCTTATTTTTTCTTAATAGCAAATCCCTAACAAGGTTGTCTCTAACCTTTTAGTTATACGCCTGGAAGTAACTGTGTCAGGCATCACAGAATCCCTAGATATTACTGCCATGCCATTAATAACAATTTATCCCACCTCGCTGAGATCTAGTGGGCAAAACAGCTCAGGAAGCAAGTGGTATTTTCATTTTTCAACATGTTTCTGCTTTAAGGGAGTGTGTTCTATTCTTTCCTGTGAAAGAACAGAGCACCAACACAAAGAAGTAGACCTGTTTACTAATAAAATTAATTTTTCATACCTACTAACTGGTTTGTGCTATGTTTTCGTTACTGCTTCAGAGATATGACACCTGTCAGACACCTACCCAGAGTGGTTACTCTCGGGAATTTTATTTCCCCAGAGGCTCTTCTCACTAAAGACCCCAACCCATGTCAAAGACCATTGAATCTGGATGCAGTACCCATCCCTCTGGCAGCAACCAAGGCCATGCTGACTCATTGCCTCTGGCTTTTCCCACCCCCAGCCATCCAGTGCCAGTGCTCAGGGAAGTGCCTGATTATTCATAACGCTGCCACTTGCAAAGCTGTAATTCCTTTCCCCACAGACAGAACAAAGCACTGGACAGGCAAGCTCCTAAAAATGTTGCTTATCAGATTGTGGACTCCTTTTCCAGTGGTAGATGACTTCTTGCTACAAAAATAGGTGATAAAAGACTTGAAATAGAGGCCTCTCAGTCCTAAGCAGAGAGCTTGGCTAAGGGAACAGCTGAGCTGAGGAACCTGGCAGGAGAAGAAGTCTCTGCCACAGGGTTTTGGGGCAGAATTCAGGATCCTCTTTCCCAAACCCACTTCTTCAGAGTGGAATAATTAACAAGTGAATCCTTGGGTGAGAACCAGAAAACAGCAGTTGTCAGTATCCAGCCCAGCTTCAGGTGCCTAACTCAAGTTCTCATTAGTAAAGAAACCAAGGGCCACATGTCAAGAATAATCTTGCAAATAAGGGATCTTCATAGAATAAAAAGCATACATACCATGGCCTTTAACTGCAACTCTGCTTATTAGACCCAGGGAAAGGGTTATTTATACCAAAAAAAAGCTAATTGTATCTTTATATATGCCAAAGAAGTCTTATTTACCATTTTAATTTCTTCTCATCAGTCCAATCTGCTACAAAGGCAAATTCAGCAGCCATAAATCAGAAATTACACTCTATGTATCAATCCTCAGCCCAAGGAACAGTGAGTATTTTTCTGACATCAAGTACCAAAGCTATACTCAAAGTGTCACTTCATTTCCTATTCTAGAATAAAGTTCTCTCCCCAAGCAATAAGTCAGAAAATACTTGAAACCACAAATCATAAAGTGGTGTTAAGTAGATGACAGCAAAAAATGTTTAAAGCCAGGAACTAAATGTATATCCCAAAATCTATATATAGCCACCCAACAACCATGATCTGTAATTTCAAAGTATGTGGGCAAAAGGAAGTCATAGATTACAATAACAGGCTGCTTAGCCTGGTAAATAAAGCAAAGCAACCATTTTCCATGATAACTAGAATCCAGATTTTAGGGTCCAAATTCCCAGGTATCTAAAGTTTGTAATTCAGTTCTGTTACTTTAATATGGATTTTATTTCAGGAACAGTAAGCATCTGAGAATATATAGCATTATTGTAACTTCAAATTCGGTACATTTGGAAAAAATGGTATTTCAGATTTATGTCTAGTTTTACACAGCTGAACTTATAACATCTTAAGTGAAAGTTCTATTATTATCAGACAGCAAAGCTTTGCCTTTAACTGGCAGAAAAACAACTTACCAAATGCCCAAGAAATGGAATTATCTAACGCCCAAGTTAACACACTCCTAACAGACATCATCTGCCTTCAAACCCCTTATTTACATACACAGGCAATTATATTCCATCTAACTACTGGTTCTCTTACATATACATCATAGACTTTATTTCACAGTTCCCTTGTTACCATAGTCTTACAGTATACTTCAAAATTTTTCACAACCCAGAGTGATATTTTATGGGTAAGGAATTGACCTAGAGCACACTTTTAGCCATGCACTTTTAGCAAGTGCATGCCCATGATCAGCAGAGTAATGACAACTCATTAAGCTGGAAGAATAAGATCACCTGGATGAGACTCAGTAATTATAGTTATACCAGTTCTCCCTTCTTTGGTGAGAAGAAATATGAATTCCCATTTTTTAATACATTTTATCACTTACATCTTGGTGACAGTGCTGTTTGCCAGCAGGTGGTGGGCACAGACTCAGTGATTAAATCATTGGCTGGTTTTACCTCCGACTTACTCATGTAGTTAGGACTTCAACATTGCTCTTCAAGTCCTACCTGCTATAAATGACCCTGAGGCACAATTCTGAATATAGGATACATTGCTAGAGATAGCATTCTTCACGTGAGATGCTTAAATAAAACCTCTCCTAACTGCTCATAGGTGGGAATCACATGCAGTTATCAAAGAAAAGGAGGACTGAATGCAAATGTTCCCTTTAACTAAACTCAGATGGGATTGCAGATGAGCTGCGCAGACACCTGGAATTAGCCAGAACAGTGCAACCTTTTGATGCTTTGTAAGAACTCTGTGAAGTATTCAGGGTATAAGAAATACTTTTCCCACCCACCTTAAAAAAAAAACAAAAAAAACAAAAAACAAAACAAAACAAAAAACAAAAAACGAAAAACCAAAACAAACAAACAAAACAACAACAACAAAAAAAAAACCAACAAAGCCAACTTGTCCTTATGAATACTATCAACTATACTCCTGACGAGCAACATTTTTAATAACAGGAATCATGGATTCAAGTAGGACAACAGTTGTTAAATATCCTGAATTAGCCATCAAATTGCAAACCAGATGCTACTCCTACACAGACAGTTTTAACCCAGTTGTGAACTCATATAAATACTCTGACTCTCTTAAAACTTGAATGCCAAAAGGTTGAGAGTTCCTCCTTGCTGGAAATAAAGGACCAGGTTTCAGTGCAGTTTGGCATCCTGCATCTTGCCTTGTGGGTAACAGTAGGTAAGACTCCACTCCTGAGCAAGACTAAGATCCAAATCAAGCTGTGTTCATGTTTGGCCAACAGCCAAGCATTTATAAATGAATTATTTCACCAAGCCACCTGTTCCCCTTGCCTGACCCAAATTCCTACCTTTACTCTTAGAGGCTTGCTGATCCTTTTCAATCATTATATCTGATCTTTACAATTTCCAGGAGCTGGTTTCCCTTCTCTAAGTATCCAAAACAGAAGTTAAAAGTACAGCTGCTAACATCTTCCAGCTGTCCCCCATGAGGCAGCCTATGACAAACAGCACTTCACAGTTCACTCTGAGTACACCAACATTTCAATCCATACAGAGTGATATGAAGAACCAAGGAAAGACTGTTTGGTGCTGATAAACTTTTCCAATGTGCATACTTATTGCATGGCATTGTTTTTTTTATATATCTTAGCTGAAATGTCCCCAGAAGTGACTGAATGAAGTGAAAGGCAAATTAATCTGGGAACTGAGGATGTCTTTTCTGCTACTTGGTTAAGCACAGTGTTGAATATTACTGTTAGCACAGGGAAACTACTGTCTGTGTAGCTGGATTTAACACAGCTGTACAGTGCAAGGGCAAATCTGGTGTGATTTAGGGGAGGGCAACAGAGAGGATATGGCATAACTGTGTAGATTATAGACCCTACTCTCAGCACTGATCACAGGGACCCAAGTGCACTATCTAACCTCACTGAGCACAAATTTTCCTGTCTAGAGTTAAGTTAAAAAAAAAAACAAAAACAAAAAAAAACAAACAAAAGAAAACAGAAACCAGACAGCAATTTAAAAACCAAACAAACCAAAGTGTGATTTTTGCAAAACCTGATTTAAAAGTATCTTTTTCCTTTGCACATACTCAGACACCCTGATTTTAGAGCTATCTTAAATGTTGTCTTACAAAGGATAATTTTAATGATGTGTCAGCTACAAAACAGAGCTAACAAGTCATCTGCTGTTTCATTTTCACCCCATGTTAAAACAACATTTCTAAGTATTTCTAGGATTCCCTCTTGTCACTGCAGTATCAGAGCACATTATGAAAAGTCCAGTAAGCCACAAATGACCAGATTTTGTACATTCACACAATGACAAAAGGGGTCTTCAGTAAAGAAAAAAATAATCAGCTCCATATCTTATGGAGCAGCAAATCAACACTAATTAAGATGTAGGGTAAAGACTGGAAAATAAACAAGATTAGAAAGTACATGAACCATCATGGACAAAAGATGAATGTTGTACAAGAATGAGAGGCAGAAAATGAGAGGCTGCAGACAGAGCAGGAGTGAACCACAAGAGAGATTCCAAAAATGAGAGTGGACCAATTTCAGTCTTAGTGAAAGCCTTGTGATGTTAATAGTTCTCACAGGGCTGTCCCAAAACCATAGATTTAGGACACTGGCCTGCTTTTCCTTTTAACTATTAAGTTAATTAAACTTTGATAGTGAAAGACAAGCAGAAACACAAATATCACAGCTGCCAACTTATTATTTTAATACCAACCTCTGCAAAGATGTTGAGTTCCCATTAAAACACTGATCTGCAGTCTGGCTTAATATCTTCTTGCTTACTTCAGCTTTAGGCACCTGCCCTTGCTGAGATGCATTTTTCACCTTTTGACGAGTCATAACGACTTCCATCTGTAGCTGCTCTGTACTCATGGACTGCTTTCACAGTACAGTATGAAAAATTGATGTTTTCTCCTCATCATCATCTACTGCTGGCAATGCAAGCAGTCCTGGGTACAGGGCACATTCTCTCTACCTGCCGTTTCAGTTCCACTAATTTAGGAATACACCCTCTTTCCTCACGCATAAAATAGGGTTGTTGAGTTCACAAAGAAATGAGGAAAGAAGGAGGGCTATGAAAGTCACACCACAAAAGTAAGACAGTACAGCAGAAATGAATGTGTGCTTCTCAGTCTCTAAATTAAAATCACCCCCAAGAAAAAATGTATGGCACAGAATAGTGTTGAATGAAACATTATCCCCTCAGGTATCAGACAAATATGGGAGGGAAATCTATAGCAAAAGCAACTGTGCAGCACTCCTATGTAACAGAGCCATGAGAGATGCAGAAAAAAAGCAGTGAATCAGATTTTATTGCAATTGTCCATATGCTGAACAAAACGCCAATGTGAAAGCATGACAGAAAACAAGGTTCTGAGAAACATATATATTTCACCTTATTTGAAAAACTGAGAGGCTGTTCAAGAAAGCTCTTTTTCTAGAACACCTCAATACAGCCAGAAAAATATATGCTCTTGCACATATTTTCCTCCATCTGCCAAGTGCACAATGTAGATAAAAGTTGTGCAGGTGCAAATTTACTCAATATATCTGCCTTTGAGAATGCTCCTCATTTTACCATGATGAATGTTCACAAATTACTGTTTTATGGCAAATGTTATTTTCTCTACCATCATTCTGCCCCTAGTTGCACTTTCAAGAAAACCAGGTGTTCAGTCTGCCTGCTGTTGTGCATACAAACTGAAAGAAAATCTACAGTGCAATACAGAAGGGAAGGAAAAATATTTTGCCTAAAGGAAGGTGGAAAGATTATAGCAAATTAATTTTTTTAATTCATTATAAAAGGTCTAATACAAACAGATGCAGACCTTTAGTTTAAAATCTCATCAGTGAGCCCTAATTTTACATTCTTGAGCCCTAGACAGGAAGAACTTCACAATAATAATGCCTGGATCACCCATTAACATGTCATTCAGTGATTTTTTATTTAGTACTAATCAAATATTTTCTAGAAAATCTACAGGAAATTAGCTTTTCCATGACGTAAAATGCAGTTGAACTCAGTGAAGTTCAATCCACACGACTTATTCAATCAGAACCTTCAGATTAGAGAGAGATTTCTTAGATGAAAGAGTGTAATTAAGAAAATAATTTAACTTTGGGGAGAAAATAAATTGAAATCAATTTAGATTTATTTTAGAAGTGTGTGAGTTCCCAGTGCTTAAAGCTGATTATCATTGTTCCAAGGTTGGCTATTGGAGGAGGTATAAAATCTCATGTTTATCTACACTGGCTTGTGAGGATACAATGCAATTATTGAGGGCAACTGGTGATAGAAGTTCCTGGAAAAAAAAAAACAAAAACCTACAACAATACCCAGTTCATCTACATTTTTCTTTGCATGCTGCCAAAGCTTCAATAATAGCACTAATTTCCCTTAAGATGATTTCAGCTGCTTATGTTTTCTGTGGGCCAATGCACAGGATTCATTTCCTCTTAGCAGAAGAAATCCTGCCATAATTTGATGAGCATGTATTAACATCAGTACCTGTTTAAGGCATTCATCCCACTCCCCTTTCCTCAGCATTCATTCCTATCCTCATGCCAACTCTTTGGCAACAGAGGTAACACAGTTTGTGGGAATGTACTCTGAACCAGATCATGCAACCAATCTGGGTTAGAGACACCATACACTCACCCCAACTCCTCAGGGGTGTACTTTTTAACTGAGACCAATTTTCTACCCTGGTGTGAGAATATAAACAGTTGCCAGCTGAAACAGGGACAGGGATGACAAAGGGAGCTGCGGGGTTGTTTCACTGAGAGGAGAGCACACATCGAACTACACCTTTAGTAACATCAGGTCAACTCAAGCTTAATGACAAGAGAAAATGAAATTCAAGGTAGAAGTGAGGCTGCTAATGGTCACTGTTTCAGGTAGCATGCTGTCTGAAACAGTGATGCTGCTACTGGGTAACTCACAGCAGGCTGCTACTGGGATTTATCTCAGCACAGTGGGCACCCTCAGAGACCTTGTCATGTTCAAGGTCCCGTGCTGTCCACCTCCTTTCTTCCCTAGTCTGACCTTCTGCTCACAGCAGGGTCACCTCTGAGCTCACACTGTGTTCCCCATGGCTGTATCCACTTGGGGCTTGAAAACCCCCATGGAAGGACATCCACAGCCTCTCTGGTTAGCATTGCCTGCTCTCATGGGGAAACAATTCTTCCTTAAATCCAGGCTGAACCTCTCTACTTTTGGTTTATATCAGTTGTATCACATCCATGCACCACTGTGAAAAGCCTGGCTCCATCTTCTCAATAACCACCTTGGAGGTATGGGCAGCCTGCTGCTGGGGCCCCCAAAACAACCTCTTTCCCAGGCTGCAAGAGCCCACATCCCTCACAAGGCAAGTGCTTCAGTTTTTGACCATCTCCATGGGCCTCTGCTGAACTCCATCCAGCTTATCCACATCTTTCATGTATTAGGGGAGCCCAAAATGAGATGCTGTTTTCTAAATGGGGTCTGACAAGTGCCAGTTTGAAAGAGATAATTGCTTCTCTCAAGCTACCAGCTCTGCTTCTGCTGTTCACAATCTGGGATGCTGTTAGCATTTTCACTGTCAGGGCACACTGCTGGCCCATGTCAAGCAGTGATATCACTGCCCTGTGGTATTCCCAGATCCTTTTCCACAGTCCTGCTCCTCAACCAGTCGGTCCCCAGCCTGTAATAGTTGTAATAGCTTTGCCAGCTGCTTCTTGATTTTGCTAAGGCATTCTGTGTAAGCAGACCTCCCAAAATGAATAGTTCAGAGCATCTTCAGACTCTTTTTCAGACCCAGGCTTATGAGGGAAGTACAGGGCTGTTCTGGATCCAGCTCCTGAATAACAGATCCATCACCAAAGTTCTTAGATTTCCTTCTACGTGCTCCTTTCAGCATGTAACAGTTTCCCATACTGTTCTGCACTCTTCTCCTAAGCAGGCCAGGTGTCAGAGGGAAATGGGTAAAACCTTTTCCAATAGTGCCATATGCCCTAGAGACAGAGGCAGTGTTGGCTGGGCTTTGGAGGAGACAGCACTGTAGAGACCATCCAACCTCCAGCTCACTCACCCTTGTCCTGTCCTCATCAGAGCTGGATGTTAGGCAACATGGCCCTTCTGAGTGGCACAACAGGATCAGACACCAAGGACAATGTGTTGAGATCAAGATGAGATGCTGAAAATGTTCAGCCTCATTCAGCAGAAGCCCACAAATGCTGTAATTTGAAGGGGGTGAGAAGATACACTGATATGGCATCAGATCACAGCTTTCTGATAATCTTTTTGGGACACATTCATCTTTGGGGAGATGAATCTCATTGGGATTTATGATCCTCTTCACACATTTCCAAGCATCCTGTGATGCTGACAGGTGTGGAGAGCAAATCCCATTTAATAGGGCTATATTTGGGTTAAGGACTGTCCCCCACTTCTGCCTTTTTTGGATCTGGAGAAGTCCCAGAAACTGCATGCTTCAGCCATGGAAGAGGCAGAGATGTGACTCCATCAGCAGCCATGAGAAAGGCTTCAGAGAACAGTGGAGGAGCTGGAGAGGCAGTGCTGTGTCAGAAGGGAGAGGAGATGGAGCTTGAGTTACATACATTAAGTTAATCCAGGGAAGAGCAGAACATAAAAGAAGCTGCCAGAGAGACCTTCAGCTTTGTTCCTCAAAAAGCCTTTTCAGTCAGAGAAAAAGAACTGTTTGTGGAAGCCCCATTACTAAAATGACTAAGCACTTCATAATAATTGACATAAAGTCTCCATGAAGAAAAGAAAACAAGAATTTTCGAGCTTCTAAGTATAGGGCTGCTCACAATCGCCTAGTTTCCAATAATTTACCAAGGGTAAATGGGTTCAGAGTAATGCAAACACCTAACTGCATCTTCAACCTGGAAATCAGATGTGTAATCCAGGGGAAGAGTTTGTCTCCATAGAATTAACAATAAAAGTGAAGAAGCCAAATGAGATATTGACTAAATTAGTCAGTCGGAGAGGAAGTCAAGGAGAGAAACTTGACAATCTACTCAGCTGCTATGTTCATGATTTGATAACCAAACAGAAATCCCTGCTTAGGATTTCCCAGGCTTAACTGCCTTGCAGAGTTGGACATCCAAGCTGACTTCCACCCCCATTTTACCATGACTGGAGGTGACTAATATTTCTCCCCTTTAAAAACATTACAGGCCATCAGTGCACAGTAACTAATCACAGAATCACAGAAGAGTTGAGCTTTGAAGGGACCTCTTAGGATCACCTCGCCCAGTCCCCCAGCTCAAGCAGGGGTAGTTTTAGCATGTAGCTCAAACAAGAAGATCCATTTGAAGCTATTTTACACTTCATTCAAAGAATGAAAACTAACAACAAAACATTACCTTACAGCAACTGCAATGTGAACACACAAGACCACAAAAACTAAAACCACTGGAAAATGGCTTCCTTGAAACATGCTGGTCATTAAACCCCCACCTCAACAAGACAGGGAAAACAGGCTACCTTCAGTCCCATGACTAATAGCAATGAGCCTTATTCTCTGCATTCTTATAGGCTGCAAGTTAAAAGGCACATCTGCTAAAGTAACTTTGTGAACAGGGGCCCTAACCCTATAGTGTTTTTACCACAGCACCAAAAAAGTTTGAGACATATTGACTGAGGTAAAGAAACATCATTTGCAGAGCGAAAAGAAATAAATAGCATGAAAATTCATAAAGCTTTAATTATATTTTGTTTAACACTACAATCTTGTCTAGCATCAGGACCACAAGTAGTCCATTTCATAACACTGAAAGCTTTAAGTCAACACAACAGAGCACACCTTTTCACATTCCTCACATTCAGTTCATTTTTTAAAATATAAGATTGGCACCTGGTAGATATCTCAAGACTTTCCTGGACATCTTATATGAGTAGTAAGTGCTGTAATTTGGAAGAAGAAGTCCTTATTAGGTTACTGATTAAATTTTCAAAGTTTTTATAATGTAAATCAATCTCTTAAACTAAAGCATCAAAGTCTTATGCTAAAGCAGAGACCTCTGAATACAGCACAAGAAACATCAGAGGTTACTAAAACAATTCACATTGCATGGTAGATAGCATATATCCTGTATACAAGTATTAATATTTAATGTAATGTATTGCAATTTGCTTTTATTTCAACATCCTATAATAGCTTTACTTTCTCATCTTACTCTCCAACAATGGGAATTATCATACAGCTGAGGCTCTATATTGCAATCTGTGTGGAAAAGGCCCTGCTGTAGTTCATTGGAGTTTTAATTGCTGAGGAGCATGAGAGAAGACTTTGGATGCTAGACTGCTAAGCTATGTCTGACTAGCTGAAGATCTCACAGACCTCATGGAATTGTCCTGGCTAAAAAAGACCTTTAAGATCATCTAGTCCAACCATTATCCTAACTACTGGGTCCAGTGCTAAACCATGACCCTAAGTACCACATCTACATGTCTTTTAAATATCTCCAGAGCTGGTGATTCTGCTTGTTGAGCAAATACGATGAGCTCCTAACAACAGAAAACAAGAATTTAATAATTAAAGTTAAAGAATAAGGACTTGCCTCCAAAAATTTGATCCCAGTAATTGAATCTGTTCTGAGAAGGTCCATAGAAAGAGAGGTAATAGACCTAAGCATAATCCTGCCCACACTCTTGCATCTACTGTTCCTCACGAAGGGACAAACTGTTTCAGCACAAACCTTAGGCTTAATTTCTATACCCCAATGACTTCATAGAGGCTGCAGATGCAGCAAGGTAAGAGCAGAAGCACAGATCCTCACTAGCAGATTGGGAGTCTTCTGAGCTCTTAGTTAGCTGTGGTTTTTCATGGCCCACCTTGCAGACCAGACCCTGCCTGTCATACAGGACATCTTCTGCAGGGCCTGATAGAGGAAACACAAAAGACTCTTCTCCACACATTTTGGAGGAAGCCTTAACAAAAGAATCTGTCTTTAGCACCTTGAGAGCTTTCAGAAAGAACCCTACAGACTTTGAGTCTCCATAAGGCTGTTTGCCCAAACTACTTAATTTTGCCTCACTGGTGTCATCAGAGGTGCCATTTGCTTATGTCTCACTATTACAAGTCTGATCTGTGCCCAGGGAACAGTCATAATGGAGGCGGTAACAGAGAAGCTTAGAAAATAGATTACAGTGACAGGATACCAGGAAATTCTTTTTTGTGCAGTAAGAATCAGAGTGGTTTCTCATGTACAGGTTAGAAGCAAGAAAAAAACCTCTTGCAGCCTGTGTGGGGGATGGAAATGCCCTACCTGCAGCTATGGAGAACTCCGGAACTCAGAACTCTGGAGACCTGAAAGAGTCTGAAGAGCTCTGAAACTGGCTTGGCATCAGGAAAGCTACAGGATTTATCCTCTTTATAGATATTTTCAGTGTCCATGCTGTGGCTGGCACAGCATGAAGGCATGGCCCCACAGGAGACATTCTGGACTGCAGAGCATGCATTATCCTTTTTATGTGTGGCCATGCAGATCCATGTGTTCTCTCGGTTTCTCATCAGTCTTCTCTTGGACATCATTGCAATGGGATAACAGGTAGCTACAGCTCTGTTCATCTCTTTCCCTTTTTTTTTTTCTTTTTTTTCCCCTAGAAATTGCATTGCACTTTTCCCCCTTTAATTCTGCTCCTGCTAGGTCATTCCAAATATCACTGCTTTCATGGCAGTGCAAGCTATGTATCTCTATCCCTGCATCTGTGATTACTGAATTCAAAGTCCTAAGCCAACTGCAAAGGCTCAGGGCTAGGAGGGGGGGAGGAAGATAAGAGATCAAGTTTAAAGAGATCAATAGGTTTTACTAAAAACGAGCTTTATTCTTCTTATTTGAAATACATTTTTTTCAACTCTTCTGGACACTGAACCAAGTCTGTGGCATAACTCATTTACCTGCAAGTAAAATGAAACCTTTATTTTATTAAAAATCTTTGTAAAAGTGCATCATCTAGTATTCTAAGGAATACATCTGTAGAACAAAAAGTTACCTTTGAAATTTGGCAGACTATCTGTTTGATACTTCATCTTCTCTTGACAAAATATGTAAATTAGTACACTCCAAGACAGTATAAAACCACCACAAAGTGTAGAGACACCAGTGCTGCATATGTGAGTACACATAGCCCTTCAGTAGCTCCTGGTATGTGCACTGTTATCCATCACAAGTTACTTGCACATAGGAAGAGTGGTGATATTTCAGAGTCACGTTCAGCAAAGCTGAAAGGTAAGGTGTAGCACTCCCCTGCTTTATACTATGGATGTTGCAAAAACTCATTTGGAAGATAAACCCAAAACACTTCCCCGATCAAATATTTTATCTTTTCAGCATGACACATTAACTTTAATTTCCACTGATGAAGGGTGACCTCAGAAGTAATGGATGGCTACTTCATCCCCCCTCAATGGCAGCAATTCCCCTTGACTGGTGGCATCGAGCAGGTCTATAAATAACTTCCAAAGGAATCGTCTCTCTCCTCACGCACTGCAGACAACTGTTTACATAGATCCTGACTCCTTATATACTAGGTTTACTCAGCACACATCCTTCGGGCTTTTTTATTTCCTCTTCCTCAAAAAAAAAAAAAATTAAAAAAAAAAAAAAGAATCCTTGGAGGATGTAAGGTATGTCTGAAGACATCCCCCAGTGCTGCAAACCCCTGTCACCAGAAGTTGTGGCTCCCGGTGGCCGGGGCTGGAGAACGGCCTCAGCTCAAGGGACATTTCCCGGGACAAGGGGGTTGCAATCTTCTGTAATCCATTCTTAAACCCCACGGGGTCCCGGTTGATCCTCCGGTCCCGGGAAACCCCTCCTCCCTACCCCACGAATCCCCGCAGCCACTTCAGGGCCCGGACATCTTTGCTCGCCCACCTGCAGGGGGGACTTCCCCGAGGCTCCGGGGAGGGACACTCGTGGGGCGACCCCGCACCTCCCCGCACCCGGCAGGGCTGCAGCGGGGGGGGACAGACAAAAAGCTTGGGCTTTCTCACCTCCTTCAGCTGCTCCAGCTCCTGCTTCAGGCCGTCATACTCCGCCTCCAACTCGTCGTACTGCTGCTTGAGGGTGAGCTTCTCCTCCAGCACCACCAGCCCATACTCCGCTGCCTGGATCTTCTCGTGGGTCGTCTCGGAGAGCTCCCGGGTCAGCCTCTCGATCTCGCTCTTGTAATGGTCCGCGCCCTGCAGCACCTCCTCCGCAGCCATAGCCCCGCCGGCACTACCGCGCCGCCGCGCCGCCGAAGCAGCCGGGGGGCGGGCGCGGCCCAGGGGCGGCACCGGCACCGGCACCGGCACCGCCGGCCTGCGGATACTGACGGGGATGGGGATGGGGCCGGGGCCGCCTGCGGCAGCCGCCGCCGAGCGCGGGGGGCGGGCTGGGGCCGGGGCCGCCCCAACGCAGCCGCGATCCCCCCGCCTTCCTCCCTTTGCCCCCCCCCTCCCCTCCCCCTGCCCCGGCCGCCCAAGAGGCAGCGGGGCCGCGCTCGCCTGCCCCGGCCCTGCGGCAGCCCCGGCTCCCGGCGGCGGCTGGGCCAGGCGAGCCCCCGCTGCCCCGGGAGGCTGCGGCCCGCTGGGAGGCCGGGGCGGCGAGCGGGGCGAGCGGGAGCGCGCCTTGATGCGGCGGCTCCCGGGGAGATGCTGGTGCTGCTGGCGCCCGCCTCTTCCCCAGCTGCCGGCACCTCCGCCTCCCTTCCCCTCGGTCCCTCCCCTGCGCTCTTTAAGATGACAGCGTCCTCAGGTTTGGCATTCCCCGCCGGGGGAAGAGGGAAAAGCAGCGTCAAAGTGCGGAGGTAGGGGCGGGAGCCAGAGGGATGACTGCAGCCAAAGCCCCGCTCTCCTCACGCCGGGATGCGGGCGCTCATCCCGCCGCGGGGCTGCGTGTGCGGGGCTGCTCCTGCTCCTGCTGCTGCTCCTGCTGCTGCTACTGCTGCTACCCCCCGTCCCCCTCCCCTGCGGAGCTTGGGGCATCCGAGCGGGGCTGGGCAGCCCTGCTGAGGTTTTAGCGCCTCTGGGTTTTCCTCAGCAGTGCTGCAGCCGAAGCCGCTTTTAGCAGCCGCGGTGCTAAAAACAGAGAAGGAGGTGCAGCCCAGTAAACCTGCGGGAGCAGGGGAGCTTCGAGCCTGCCATTATCGGGAAATTGGGAAGGAAAAGCTGCCCGGTGCTTTCCTTCTGCCCGGTGCTTTCCTTCTGCCCGGTGAATGCAGATAGCAATGGGCAAGGAAAGCTGGACGGGAAACTGCGGCGGGGCCGGGGCGCCGAGCTGAGGCCACATTTGGGACCATTAGTGCAAGACCCACTAAGCAGCTGGACAAAACTGATTCAGATCAGATGCTGTCACACCATTGTTTCTCTGTCAAATTAACCGGAGGACCTGATGCATAGATTATGTCAGTTTTATGCTGGCTGCAGAAAGACAGATTCTACTTGTCCAGCATTAAATGAGAGTGCAGACAGACAGTAACTGATCTCATACAAAGCCTGCCAGGAAAAAGTTAACACACCAGATTAGGAGCATTTTACATATTTGAACTGGAAGAGCAAGTTCATCTGCATCAATGTCATAATGTTTCATGTCACAGGGTTTTTTCTGGTTTGGCAGTAGGCATCAACTCCAAATTTACTGCTTCTTCAAACAATAGCCTTCAAACAGAGACCTGATACTATTGATATCAACCAGGTTTCACCCTAAGTGCTGTCATCATGACTGGGTTTTCACATAATTTTTTTTCTTTCTAAAACATTAGCAAGTTTAGTTCTTTGAAGTTTAACAATTGAGTTAAAATTTCTGGGATAAGGAAGGTGGTTATTGTTTTGTTGAGGTTTTTTTTTTAAAGTTACACATCTAAGATAGATATCAGTGCCCAGAAATGCAGCATTGTATTGAAAATCAAAGACATAAATTCCCTTTCTTGCTGACCTGTTAATGTAATTCTAAACAAGCCACATCCTCCCTTTTCTACTCCAGCTTCCCATGTTTAGGAAAGAGGTAAAAATGTTTAGACTCCTCAGCAAAGTGCTTTGAGATCTGCAAATGGAAGCACTAACACTAGTTATACAATATATATATACAGTGTGTCTATTTTATAAATATATGTGCATGCATACAGAACTAATACATTGTAATCTAGCCCACATAAGCACTTCTTGTTTATAGATGTTCTGTCAATTTTGTATCTTAAAAGCAGCTTCAAAAAATGAATATTTTTAATAACTTCTTGTGTAGAAGCAAGTGTGAATATTAATAGGAAAGAAAAAATGTGAATATTAGGCAAGGAGAGCAAGTGGCTCTCATCAATGACTGAATGTCAAAACAGGGGGAAACACCAGTGCTACAACTGTAACTGCAACCATACCCCTAAACTCAACATCCTTTTCTTAAAAGAGGGTGAAAGGTTCCACAGACCAGACGAAAAATCTCCAAAACACAAAGTGGAAGAAAAAGGTTTTCTCAAGTGCTTTTAGAAGTTCATCTTCCTCAGCATTCAACCTGGGCCACTGTGCAGGCAAGCCTGTCATGAACACTCATTCAGGAATGGATTAAAAAGCAAACAGCATAAAACCAGTATTGAAAATGGGTGGTTGGGTGAAGGACAGCGTGCAAACTGGCTGGAGCCTATGGTTAATTTATCCTTGGTGCAACTCCACTTAAAGAAATTTAGTCAGTGTTGGCACTCACAACATGAGGGCAGCCTCACCACATGTCTGAACACCTGCACCCCAGTGGGGAAAACCTGGCATGTCAAAATGTGTCCATTTTTCTGCAGTGCCTCACAAGAAAGTTAAGGAAAATCTTAAGATTAAAAGGTGGTGTGTAGTCCAGATATTGTGCATTGGGCAGAAGTTCCCGTTGGCTGTAGGAAAGTTTACAGAAATAAAAGGCTCTGTCACTACTCTAAATTGAAAACACCCAGCATGCCATGATTTGCTACTATTAGTACACATTTATTCTGTATTGTGCCTTCTAAACATATACAATATCAAATCAAGCTGTTTGGGTGGTATTTGTCTTTTTTTAGAAGTCTCCTGCTTTGGAAGTGTTCTTCCGGATGAAATAAGTCTTTCCCAGAGCTGTCAGTTTTCCATTGACTACAGAGGACTTGACACAGATGTACACATTCCAACATATACATTTAATTAAATGGATCCTCTCTTTCATGTCTATATGTTATAAGACATGATATAGACATGATATCTTTAAGATAGATCTTATCTTAAATTATTTCACTGCCCAGGTATGAATCACCTGACATTGGTTTAAGTCCTTCTACAGTGCTCTTAAGATTTTCTACCTCCCCAAGCTCAAAATATGTGCCTGGATTTTATTAAAGGTTGGCATATCACCTTGCATTGTTTTTTTTTCCTTCATTTTGCCCTGCTGAAGCCCTTTCACATGAGTATTTCAAATCAGTCTTTAATCATTTAGTGCCATGTTACATACCCTCATAAAATGACCCTCCTTATGCCATTCCATGGGCAGAAATTACCCTTTGAATTCCTGGCATGTGGCACTGGTAGACTGTTAAGGTTACAGTATCAAAAAATGCTTTTCTGATTACACATTTTTTGAGGCAATCAGATATTCAAGGAGAGGCAAAATTATATTGTTCAAATCTCAGTCCAGAGAATATTATCCAAATTTAAGAAGCATTTAATGACCTATATGAAATGAACCACTGGTTCTACATCTCAGTGTAAATGCAGATATTAAAGCCACCCTGTACTACAAGTTGAAGGTGGCTGAATCACTGCACCTACAGAAATCTCTTTGATCCATTTGTATGGAGCATCTCAGAATACTGGAGACCAAATTTAACAACTGCTAATTAATAGTGTTTGGCAGGCTCAGCAGAGTGGCCAGAGGAGAGGGGAAGAAAAAAAAAAAAGAAAAAAAAAAAGTATAAAGACCAATCTGGACTTACTAAAAGTTAAATGAGGGGAAAAAGCACTGAGGGAGGGCAATGCCATAACTGCACTGGGTCTGGTTTAGAAACCAAACCATGGGAACTCTCATAGTCATGGGAGATGATTATGAAATAAGGACTAATCTGCATCTTATGGTCCGATATTAAATTGTTTTTCTCCTCAAAAGTGGTTAGTGTGGGAGAGTAATGAATTCATACTTCATAACGTGCCTTGTCTTGAAATTGAAAGCCTAGGATCTGCAGTGCATCTATTAAATACAGCTCAAAAAAAGCACTTTTTTCTTCTAAAGTTAGCATTTCCCTTACATCACTTATCATGCATCAGTGACAAAAAAATTTACAGTGATGGCTGAGAAAGAGAAATTTTCATGTGAAACCTGATTATAATTCTGTGTTGATAATATTAGGAAAATTTGACTCATATACAAAAAAAGGCAGTTGACTTACATTTTTTTAGAGTTATAAGGTAATATTTCAACACTCAGGAGTAGGTTGATTGTGGCCTTCTCTCAAATGCAGCTCCTAAACACATTACAATGAATGCGGAAAATACAACACAATGAAAAGTAAATTATATTTCTATTAAGTGAGTGTGGCATTTAGGAAAGAGGCCAGATTTATGATACTTATCACACAAACTCAAGTTTTATTAGATCTTTGTTAAGATATCTAGTACAGAACAGGTGATGTGTATCCAAAATGCTAAAAAAAAGTCTTACAAAGAAGGCATCGGGATCAAAGCTATAGTTATTTTTCTCAGGTAAGAGAGGAGTCAATGACTGACTTCAGTGTGAATTTTCCCTCTTATGCTTTGTACAATTTGGGTGAGATTACTCATCTATCGACTTAAAGACCTCTCTAAAACTTCTTTTCAATAGTTACATTTATACTATAAATGCTGCTTCTTGTAATAATCACATTACTGATCACACAGAGAAGGACTGGAATATCGAAACCAGTATTGCATAAAGTTGTTTTCTGCAAATTCTGTATTTTGAAATCTGTCCCTTAAATGTAAAAATTAATGCCCACAAGAAAATCTTTATTTTCTTTGTGGTTTTTTTTATCACAGTGTTTTGGGCTATTTTCATTTGTCTTATGCTTTCTGAGCCAGGTCAAAACTGGCTCCATCTCTTCCTTACCTCTGAGAGCTTTATTTAAACAAACAAACAAACAAACGAACAAAAAACCCCAGCAGATTATTGAATGAACTTTTGATGTCCAGGAGAGATGGACTATAACTGAACCTGAAAATTAGCAAGACATAATGAGAATGCTGCGGTTGCCAACCCTGACTGCAGACCAGAAAGCATGACTGAATTCCTAGAGTTATCCTGGTGGGAAACGCAGTAAGATTAGGGGTTTTTTGGGTGAAGCATTTTTCATACAAAATAAAGTCTTTTCCATAGGGGTATATAGCAAAGTATTGTGTCCTATTTTAACAACATCTAAGCAAACGTTTCTAGCTGAGAAATAATGGTATGGTCTAAAAGCAGAGTAAAACAAGCCCACAGAGCTAGAGATTTTCCTGATGTGAACTACTGTTTGGAATGGGGATAAAGTTAATTGGGACTTTTTGTGAGGTGGTCTCCTGAGACCTTTTTCATTTGCTTTTGGATGATTAGGAGTTTCTGAAAGTGCAGCAGATGGAGCTTGGCATAGGGAGTCTGTAAGGGGGGAGCATAAGATGTTTGGGTGCTGAATGTTACTGTTGCTTACAGGAATTCCTAGGATAGCCAGGGGAAAAGGCAAGAGGGGTGCAGCTATTTGCCTATCTTTGTTTGCCCAGCTGGGCAGCAAAGGATCAAGGGAGAACAGCAGAAACAATCAAAAATTTTGCCAGCATTGCATAAAATCGGGAAGAGACATAACAGATGGCAATTCTTTTGATGCAAGGAACCCATCTGCTACTGCTTCCCCCATGAACTCCTGGAGATCCTATGTGGAAAAGCTTTAGAGACAGCCTGTGAATGGCAAATGTGAATGTGGGTTATTTAGGAGAAGATGGAGGAGAGAGTAATTCTGCTCATGGAAGGGGACATGACAAGAAAGGGAGCTGTGCTTCTGCTCAACTCTTGGTAAGTCTCAAAATAGGCTTGTGAAAAGCTGAAAAAACTCAGCTATATAGGACAACATGCAAAGCAACTGATCCTCAGTGTCCCATATTGAATACAGGAGAGTAATAATATCTTCTGAAAACCCATTTACAAGGAAAGTTCATGCAAAGATCATACTAAAACTGCGGTACGAATTGTACAGCCATGCAGAACATGTCAGTCCTATTAATGACATTGTCTCTGATCACACCTCTTGTTCTGGGCTGCTTTGACGATGTATACTTCATATTAGTTAACTTTTACGCTTAATGATTATTGATTATTATTTATTATTCTTGTAAAGATGAATAAGTTCAAAGCTCTTTCTGTTTTTCTGGCCATCTGAAAATTCTGTTATCATCTCATCTATGATATGAGTGGAACAATGTCTTCAAACTCTGATAGAGACAGACATTTATCTGAATGAAAGATGATATATTGAAGCAGTCAGTATAACCATGGGAAAATAAATATGCTTCTGACTTCCTACTGCTCTGATGTCTGCTTCTGATCACTCAAAGCCATTGTTAAAAAACAAGTGAACAAACAGTAAACATCCCTCAATGAGAAAATTCACCACCACGGAGAAGGCAATACAAGCACCCAACTAAAAAGAGAAAACTAAATACTAACCCTCCTCTCCTCCCTGCTTTCTTTTATTGTGAGAAAATGGCAGCTGCTGCATTTTAAGAGATCTGGCAATTTACTGATGCTGGCTGCAGAAGGGAAGGTTGATTTGCAAACTTGTCACTGATCCTCTCTGCAAGGGATCTGTCAGAATAGAAACATGTTTTGAAAATGAATTAGCAGAATAAGGGACTTGGTTTTGAACCAGAGATTCCTTGCAGGAATGACTGGGGGAGACGTGTCTCTTGGCTGACCTCTATACCCTTTAGCTGGCATCCTTTGACTCCAGTGCATGGAAAGCTGGAACAGAGGCACACTCACACATACTCTTCAAGGTTATCCAAAGAAAAGGGCAAGAAGAATATTATTTTTGAATTGTCTTGTATAACAAGCAGTTAAACTTAAACACTCTGTCCTGGTTTGGGCCAGGATAAAGGTGATTTTCTGGTTTGTACTTTTGCTTTCAACTAAGTCTCTTGTAAGTAGTTGCACTTGCTGAAATTACACACAAATGACACACTCAAAGACATATTTATTTATATACTTGTTTATAAATACTGATATTACAGGAGGGTCATGACTATATCTTGATCAAGGTTTGAGTAACTGAGCATAATGAGCTTTGGTTGATAGGGCAATGCAAATGACTGGATCTGGTGAGCCTGGGGACAGACTGTGGATGAACAATGAACTGGAGAAAATATCTGAAGCTTCTGGGAAAGTGGTATAGTTGTAGACAGAGTTGGCTGGTAGCCTATGTCAACATTTGGCTGTAAGTCCCAGAGCCCTAGAGAGTAATAGAGGCATTGCTCTGAATGTCTTCAACAGCTCATGGAAGCAGATTGCTCAAAGTGAAACCATCATATGTTGGCACTGAGCTGCTGAACAGAACCCAACACAGAGACAGGTTGGACCAAGCAAGTGTCACATTCCCCTGGGCTTGACTGTGTCAACTCAGGGTGCATGGTGAACATCTCAGTGAATTCTGTGTGTGTGTGTGTGTGTGTGTGTGTGTGTGTGTGTGTTCACGTGTTTAGCTTGTCCTGATACTGTGTCTCTCATCTGGTGAACTAAGAAAGTTGAGTTTGGCAGTATCACATTGCCTGGTGTTTCTTTTCCTCTTGTGACAGATGGGAACCAGAAAAATAGAGAAAAAGAGAAAGAGGGATGGAAGGATGACTTTGGCAACATGGGTTTATGAAGAAATTTTAAAGAAAATCAGAAAATGCATGGGAAATGTTTGTGACATCAATGACTGGCTGAAAAGGGAACTGTCGGCAGATCAGAGACAGAACCATGGGTGGGAGGGATTCCTCCACCCAGCACAACCTTCAGGGATGGCAAGCTGCCATCTGATCCTTGTCAGCAATGTCTGGGGATATGAATGGAGAATGGAAGGGGCCCTCCCTTCCTGACGCTCAGGAAACATGGCCAAGGGTACATTGCTGCTCCCATGCGTGTGGGAAATACATGTCAGGAAAGGAGCTGCTAGAGATGACAAGCCAGCCACCTGCCCCAGTGCATGGCTCTCTCTTCAGCCTGGGTCTTCCTGTACTCCAGATTCTACTGTCTCAAATAGAGAGGCTTGAATAAATACATCAGGAGAAGGCTTACTTAGGTGGTTAAGCACCAAAGAAGTGAGAGACCTATTATAGCAAACCTTGTAGACCAAAATTTATGTTGAAAAATGAGGTTATATATGGTAAAGCTCTTGGTAGCCTAAGAGGAAAAAATCCTCACTATTAAGCAAAGGTTTTTTTAAACTATTGCTATTAATCAGCTGCTATGGTTGTAGTGATTGGATGGAATAGATACAGATAGAGGTTATATCAGCTGTTCTTTTTAACTAGTAACCTGCCTAAAGAGAAAAAGAAAAAATACTGCAGGTGACCAGAATTTCCCAGTGGATCACTTCCCTGACCCAGTTCAGTTCGCAGCATCACAAGCTGCCAGGCTGGGTCAGAGAGCAGGACCAGAGAAGGGATGCTGGGACTCTGGGAGCAGGCACTGCCCAAGGGTCCCTTTCCAAACGCTATCCCTGCAAGCTGTCCTGGTTTGGGATTAATTTAAGTGTGGCTAAATGGCTTCCTGACTGCAGTTAACCTCTACACAACCAAATATTTAAATCTTTGGAGTGTGAGGTGGATTGATAAAAAAGCCTTTAAAGACAAAGGTCTCTGATGCCTTATGTTTTCTTTTTTCCACATCACACAGATCAGCTGTTTTCACTGGATGGCTCTGTATTAATGGTGTCTATTCCTTGAGTTGGGAATGAAGTCTGAAACAAAGTACTTCTCTAACCAATATTTCATGCTGAATGTTGCAGACCTGCCAATACATGTGAAAGATGTCCTGCAGACCACAGAACATCTTGTCCTCTCAACCACTGAAGTAGCTCCCTGCTGACACACAAGGAGAACAGAACTGTGCAGTGCCCAGGGTGAGGGTTTGGTCTTTCAGAAGGTGGAGGTAGGCTTCTGTGGTGAATTCCAGATATGTTTCTGCACTTCCCACTGCATCATTTGGAAGCTTTTCTGAAGAAAAGGTAGAAGTGGGCAGAGACAGCACATACCTACTGCAAAAATTACTTGCCACAGGCATCAATGCTTTACATTGCCATTCTGCTCTTCTTTGTGGGTTTGTATCAATAGTTCCCAAGCAACTTCATTTGGTTCCTTGGAAGACAAAAAATTCTGCTTGCTTAATCTTGACATAGATTTGTTATTCTTAAATCCCTTTTGACATTATTTAGCACTGTTCTGCATATTCCTCTTCTTTTTGTCCTCACCCTGTTCCCCTTTGTAACTCCCCACTGCCCTCAGGCTTCTCCTGATGCCATACCATTGATAATACTAAATTGTCCTACAAAAGCTACACTTCTTCAGGTAATTCAGTTTCCTATTTATACTGCATAAAAGACAAGAAGTCTCCTGTAAAGCTGTTACTGAAGGGAAAATTCACAGCATTTCTACATATAAATTCTAATCTAAATAACACTGTCACCACTGGGGGCTTCCAGTGCTGCGTACTGACAGGAACAGGACAATGATAAAATATACATGTGATTACCCTCATCCTTATCCTTAAAAACACATATAAAAGAAGTATATATACCAATGAGACCAATTATTTTTCACTCACTATAATGAAATGTGTCAATGGCAGCAAGGACTCATTGTGAAGGTATTGATCTCATATCTTAGGCTATTCTTGTCCCAGAGGAGATCATACGTCTCCTCCCCATAACAGCTGTTATTCTGCCATTCCTTACAGCTCTGTGTCCAGCCTATCCTTGAAAATTTTACCCATGGAAACTCTGCAGTTGGGGAAGCTTTCTGTAGCTTCTGCCTTCATTTTATAACTGAAGGAAATGGCTTGCCCGACAATTCAGAAGGCACAGGAAGTTGAGAAAAAAAAGAATTCTTGCATTTATTTTTGTTTATTTTCCCTAGACTTCTTAAAACTGGAAGCAAACACAAGGGGGGAAAATGTTTTTCTATGAGATGCGGCATAAAAATTTCTGTCATTTTGGGTTTAGGGTTTGTGGTGTTTTATTTTGTTTTTTCCAGAAGGCTTAGTGCTTCAGAGTGACAGAATTGAACTTGCTAGCCAGGAGTTAGAAAAAGATCTTTTAGTACTGCTATGGCTAACAAAGTAGCAGAGGAAATGCAACATTGATGAATGCGAAGAGTAGTGACATGGTGAAGAGTCACCCTAATTCTATGTTCCCATAGTGAGTTCTCGTGTCAGCTTTTATCAACAAGTATTTCCTACATCATTACAAACAGTTCTTTGAAAGATGAACCTTCCTACACCCCAACCATCAAAAGACCAGGAACTGAATAGAAACTATAATTTTTCACTCCATAAAGGTATGGTGTACCAAACCTTGTGTGAAGCTCTGGCCACTTCAAAAATGAGATTCTGCAGGTAGAAAGTATCCAGCTCATGAGGACCAAATTACTCAGAAATAGGAAACAATTTCTGCTGCAGAAGAAAGTTAAGAGATTTAGTTTCCTGGGCTTGGAAAAAAGTTTACTGAGGACATGACAAAGGTCTAGAAAAACATAAATAATGTGGAACAGGTGTCAAGGGTGTGATTAGTCGTTGTTTTTCATGAGACAAGAACTGTGAGGCACTAAATAAAATCGTCAGGCAGCAGGTCAAAGACAAATGAAAGAACACACTTTCACATGCAGTGCCTAATTGCATTGCAGGGCATAACATGCTGTTTTGCTTGGATGTCTGAAGCATAAATAAATTCCAAAAAGGTACTAGATCAGTTCATGGAAGAAAAGGCTGTTGAGGGCAGTTGGACAAGATGATGCAGCTACAATCTATAGATCATAAAGTCTCTAAAACAGAAATGGCTGGAAACTGGGGGAGTATCTTGGAAAAAAATATGAATCAAAGATTGCTCTGTTTTTATGTTGTGGTGGTTTTTTTTTTCTTTCCTACCTACCACTGGCTATGTTAGAGATAAAATATATAAAATAGGGTATATGCACCTTTATTAATGTCTAACACAGCTGTTCATCTTCTATTTGGTCAGAATGACTATTTACAAACATTATATTATGAGAACAGTGAAATCATAACACTTTGTGTTGACTGTTTCAAACATGCAGCAGCAACACTACTTTTCCCTTGAAGAAACTCTGCATACCTTGAATAGTAAAGAAATTTCAAAATCTTAAAGTTGGAGGAGTGAAGAGACAAGAACAATAGAAATCTGTACAAATGAGAAGAAGAAAAAACCCAAACAACAAGAAAGTCCATCTCTACAAGGTTGACACCAGCACTCCAATGAAATCAGAAGGTTTTCCACTGTTTGCAGCAAGGCTAGGATTTCATCTGGAGGACTACATTTTGTAAGGCATCAATATGACAAAATGATGACAATATCAAATCTCATTTTTCTCCTTAGCCAAGGGTAAGAGGAAAAATTGGGAATATTGGGAATATTTTTTTCAAAACTGTCTCAACTCAGGATTTCTTAGATAAATCACATCAACTGAAGAAATACACAAAAATAATAAGCTGAGTAAAAGCCTGGAGCTCCCATGTACACCCAGTAATTTTTTTCACATTGTTTGTAAAGGTGATGGGAAGGAATTAAAGACAGATTTAAACCAGTGTACTACCTTATGAATCAGTAGTTAACTTGCCTTCCAGCTAACATCCAAGCCAATCCCAAGGATGTATTAGGAATCAATTAACAAGAGTTCTCGTTGTCATTATCATAAGGAAGGATAATTACTAGGATCATCTCAACAGATAGTAAGTAATCACTATTACTAGAAGAGAAATCTATTTTCTCAGATAAAAGAATAAACTGGCTTTCCTCAGTGTCTCCATAAGAGGTTTAGAGAAAACATATTCAAATAATACACGCTTAGGAAAGATTTTAATATTAATCTCCAGCTTTAAAAAGTTGCTTTATAAGAGTGTGGTTATTTATCTTTTTTGTTACAATGCATATTACTCAAACTTAATCACATAACCATAATCTTCACATGCATGAATAGCTAAGTACATTGATAACAACACAATATCCACTTAATTGGCCTAGATACACAGTAAAGTTTTGCTTCCATTTAATGTTTGTTTCTTTGATCCCTTTTAGAGTCTAAAATTTAGGAGTAGGTGGTAGACATTTTTCAGGGGCGGTCTTTTAGCTTATATCAAATTAATGTTTCAGTGTATCTCCTTGGGAGGGCAGTCATTTATACATTTTAGGAGGAATCCTAATAAATTCCATTTGTCGTCTTTTCATGGAACTTTCCTGCCCTGACAAATCAGTATCCCTGGTGTCAGCGGCCAGACAGAAGGGGTATTCATAAATTTGAAAGATACATTTTAAAAAGTAAGTTGTCCTCAACTAGTCTTCTTCATCTGCATTTTTCTGTGCTTTTGTGATTTACGTTGTTACCAAACCTCACTGATGTCAGGAGGATCAGTTATTTTCCAACAGAAATTCCCATATGGGTCAACCTTTCTGATCTCATAATATTTTGCAGCACTGGAAAACAAATGCAGTCAAATGATCATCAAAACATGAAAGCTGGAGCTAGAACACAGTTTTTAGCCTCATTTTTCTTATTATTCAGTCCAAATGACTTCATTTTTAGATTATACCACTTTGTACCCCTTCTATAAATACTCCATCTTTTCACTTTGATGCAAGCTCATAATTAATTTATATTAAAAAATTTAAATCCAGAACAGGCACCCATAAAACAATTTGCAGATTTTAATAGTTCTTTGCCATATCCTGTCTCTTTTTCCATTTATCATCTACTCCTACAGTCTCTTACCAGACTGAATAATCCTTAATCCAACTGGTAAAGACCTGAATGAACTTTATCTGCAGAAGCTACAATGCTGACCCTAAATTTGGATCTACCTGTACCTTGTGAAAACAGGGCTGGCTGTTCAGCACTGTGTCCACATCCTTAGCTTATACAAAGTGAAGGAAAAACAGTAGGACCTGCATTCAGTTCCTTTCCTCAACTTTTTGAAACATTTCACCCCTCTAGTCCTCACCCTTCTGGGCAGACAGCTTCTGCTTTGCTCTGGCTGATTCCAAATTCAGTGTTCCTGATTCTGTCTTACTCTCTACAGAAATGGACCATCAAAGAACTCCTTATTAAAAATTCTCTGTCTTCTGCTACTAGATGGCTTTTCCTCAAGGACTTCAATGCTTTGTCAGGTAATGCAAGGCTTATTGCAAGCTTAGATAATTGGATAGGTTCCTTAGGAGCCAAAATTATTCTGATTACTTTAAGTAGATATCTCTCCATTTATTTTTCAGAAAATATTAAAGCAACACCCAAAGATCTAAGTTTCTCGTTAAAAGTAATTCATTATCTCTCTTTCTGGTTTTGTTTGTTTAATTTTTTCATCAAGGACCAACAAATGGACAAGAAATATATTACTGATTACATTTTTGTTGGTCCATTACAATAGCATAGTCACTACATGCTAGTTTCTGAACACAGCTGCATCACTTGATCTGTCTCTTGATTTGTGCCCATCCCCTTCCTGTCACATAAACACTTCCCAGTACCAGTCCCTGGCACTACCACACCAGGAAAAAAATAACTCAAACTGATCCAGTTTTCCTTCTCACCATTTCCATTCCTTCCTTCCACCCTTGGTTTAAAACTGATTTTGGTCACTCAACACATTCTGTGAAATATGCCTATTAGAGGTCAATAGTCTTGCCTAAGTATTTACAGTCTTCAACACAAGCATCAATATTAGTGAGTGACTGAAATCAATACCAATCAAAAAAACCCCTCAATATTAATATAATGCTGCAGTGAGGATGAAAATGAAGACTTGAAAAATCTCATTTGACCAAAATGTGTTGATTTGATAGACCTGGATGTTTTTGCATTTTAACTTTCTTTGCTCTTTTTGAAGTTTCTGTTTGGATTTGGAATAAAAACAAACAAAGATACTAAAATCATGGACATTTCTGTGAAATGGACACTCTGGCTTTTGCCCAGTCTGCTCCAGCTCCTTGTTTAAAATCTGATCTTTTTCAAATAAGTTCTTTGTACCATAAGTATCTTCAATGTCATCATATTTTTTAAAAACAAAATTCTTGATCTCTTCCACAGCCATCCAGGCATGGCTTTGAGTTTTATCAAGGCTGTCAGCCTCCTCAAAAGTCATACAAGTGGAACTGTCTCTGCTGCCAGATCAGTTTTCAGTGCTGAGCAAACAAAAAAAAAGAGTAAGAGGCAATCTGACTTCCATCCTCTTTTTGTACAGTTTTAACTGCTGAAACCAATTCATCTCTAAGTGACAAGACAAAGGAGAAATAATTACCTTGCTCTGTTTCCCTACTTGTTACAAACTTGCAGTGATATTTTGGGAGAGGGTAAATTAAAAAATGTTTCATGGGAGAAAAAAAACCCAATTAAAACAATTAAAAGGATGGTGGGACACTGGCACAGGTTGCTCAGGGAAATTGTGGATGACCTCTCCCTGGAAGTGTTCAAGGCCAGGTTGAGCAGCCTGTTCTAGTGGAAGGTGGTTTGGAACTAGATAATCTTTAAGGTCTCTTCCAGCCTAAACCACTCCATGACTCTATGAAAAGGAAAGGAGGAAAAAAGGGAAAATAGAGTATTAAAACGATGCAGGAAAATAAAAGCTAGTGCTGACACGGCTACCACTTAAAAACTTGTGTTTTATGGTCATACTAGGAACAGTTGTACCCAAGCAGATTGGAATATGTTATTTGTGTTACTTATGAGAAAGCAAAATTATTTTAATGTAAAAAGAAACAAAGATCTTCAAATGCTGACTTGAAACTCTGATCATAATTTATTTGCTCAGGTGAAATCAAACTGATCATAAATTTATTTGTCCCTTGTGAAAATACTGTATCATGCTGAAGCCTAGGGTCATTCTTTACAAATAGAATGACTATTTGACTGCAGAGATTTAGTGAACAATGGGAAAACCAACAGATTACTCATTAGCTGAAGAGGTATGGAAGATTCAAGAGATACCTTGAGATTTTATTTTCCTGAAAAAGTATTTTATGTAAAACAGAACATGTTTTAAGATAAGTTTGAAATTCGTGTAATTGAAAATGTTTTGTGGTATCATACTACCTTTTAGTGTATGTCTGTCCAGTTTTGAAACAAATGCTCAAGTAACATTATAATTTGCTTTTTTACAACTGATTGAAATGCACTGGCCCTAGTAAACTTAACAATAATTATAGAGGGTTTGGGCTCATTGTTTGTTTCTTTGTGTGATTTTTTTTCACGTGGATTAGATGCTTTTGCAAAATAATAGAAAACCCCAAAGCCAGTGCAGCAGCACATTGTTACAAATATGGTTTTGCTTGCCTTATTTATACTAGGTGGACATTTTTCTGTCCACTGAGTGAGAAATAGATGAAATAATTTTCAGTGTTTACCATGTCAAGGAAGAGCAGAAATTAAACCTGCTGTATTTTGTACTGTTACCCTGTTGATCCAGTGGTTCCATTCATAATCAGATGTTACTAGCCTAGGAAAGATTTCATGATGTTCACATCTACAGTTTTTATCCTGAGGTTTACCACATACTGTAGTTTCATCCTTTACCAACTGAACTGTGCCTCAGTTTCAAGAGGCTTTCATGACTGTGCATATACAGAAGTGCTATGTAACTTACAGCAAATAATTTATTTAGCTATTTTCCTCATACTTTTCAGTTGTCTGAGAATAAGGAATACTTTGAAGGTAGAGAAAATCCCATGAACAGTCATCTTTACAAGAAAGTCTAAATCAAATTTCTGAGATGCTTGCAAGACATTCCAAACATGAATACCAGTGCTAGATATTTTAGAAGACATCAGTAAAAATACCAGTTTAATTAACATTGTAAGACATTCAGGCCAGTCCTCAAATGGAAATAATCAAGACTTGAGGAAAGTTACTCACCCCGTCTCTTCATCAGCTTGGTCAGCAGACAGTCCTCAAGGAGCTGCTATATGGGAGCCATCCTGTCTCAGGGGAGATGCTGGTTACATCCAGCTGTGATCCAAGAGAGCTCAAAGTGTCTTACTTAGAGTTTCTATTTATAGGGTCAGAAGTAATTTACTTTTGTCTGGTACTTTTCCATTTCAGCCTTCCATGGATGGCAAATAAATTCTGGTATTTTCCACCAGCTGTGCAGGCCCTATTGCCAGAATTGGAGATTCTGGTATCAACCCTTTTGAGCCATGCTCCTGGCACAGGCAGGACATGACCCAGGTGCAGATGAACCAGGCTGCAAGGAGGTAATGGATTGTTAGTCCCATGCCTAAGAGATAGGGAAGGGGGGAGCCAGGTGCATCAAGGGGATGCCTTAATGCTCCAGTCTCCTGCAGTTTCAAGTCCATGGGGGAAAAGGAAGGCAGGAATGTAAAGGGGATGCTTTAACATACCGTTCTTCCTTTCACAATCCACATTCATCCTAGGCTGGATTGTGGCCCAGAAAAAGGAGGAATCACACTTGGCATGGAGTGCCTCAAACATGAAATGGAATAAGGCAGGGGGGTGTGGAAGTGAACCCCCACACCAGGGGTGGGACTTCCACCACCTCTTTGGGCAACCTGCTGCAATGTTTCACCTCCTTCAACATAAAAAAACAAAAGTTCTTCTTTATATGTAGTTTGAATCTACCTTCTTTTAGTTTAAAAACATTACCACTTGACCTATTGCAAGAGGCCCTGCTACAAAGTCAGTCCTCCTGAAAGGCTGTCTTCAAGGCTTCAAGGCACAGCAAAGAGATGGTGACTGACCCTTCATCCTTTAGCTCTCTTTCCATCATCACTTCCCAATTTAATCCAAGCCCCCAGACTTTATTGAAAAATAGCCAGTACTGGAGAAGTGACAGTCAGTTCTTTCATGCCAGAGTTACCTGTATTGTTAGTACTGACTGAGACCACCACCTCTCCACAGAGGCAAAGCCCCTGGGTACTATCAGAGGCACATTGTAAACTTTGAATTTACAGGAGACAGCAGTGAGACAATGCCAAAAGGCCTGTAAAGAACAGGCAGATGCAGGCCAGGTTGAATGCAGTCTCCACACTGTCATCTAGTGGATTTAGTAGTCATATCCAGAGCTCAGTTTAATACTACACTGTAATTTCAGTGAACATACTGCAGTTAAAACACACTCCTTTCTTTCTTGTGCTTTCTTGTTTCTGCCTTTTCTTACCCAGTTCTTTTGGGATTGCTCCTTTCTGAATCCCCTTTTTTATAATCTTTTTCTTCTCTTCGTTTTACTCACTTTGTACAATATTTTTGGGTTACTATAATTCCCAGGCAGGCTAGTTCTCCACTGCCAGCCAGTGACTGCAGAATGTCTTTTCCTTTGTTACAGGAAAGTATCTCTTTTCCTTCCATAAGCGCAGAAATAAGTTTAATTTCTTGTCTGTGAAAGACAGAATAAATCCCCTTATAGATTTATTCAAAGTGTTGTAGGTGCCTTTTGATACCCCCCACTCTTTAAAGACAGCTTTACAGGCTGGGTGTCTGCCTGTCTCTTCACATGGTGCCTCTGCCTCTCCAGGCTCCATCCCCACACAGTTTGCAGCCTCCTACTCAGAAAAATTGCCCAATAAACCCAAATACTACAGGGATAGGGGAATTATGGCATACAAGTGTTCTAGTTATGTTTGTCTGAGCTTGCCAAGTGTGTAAAGATAAACTTAGGAGTATGCAGGCATGATAAATATTAGCAAAGTGGTGTTAGTAGGACAAGCACTCCCAAAATCCCAAGTTCTATGGGTTCAAGGAGGTCCACAAGATACACTTGTTGACCCTCAGAGTCATGCTCATCAAGGGTGTCCCATCTCATGCATTAAAGTGTCCTGGGGAAGGTTTGCCTTGGTAGCTGTGGATTCCCAGACAGTGGGATCTTCAATACTGATACTGTTCTGCTGAGCCTACCTCCTTAGTCTTTGATTTTCCTTTTTATCCTCTAAGTTTCAGCCACCTGGGACATTCTGTACTACCTCATTTATACAGCCAGATTGCTTATCATCCCTGGGGAATCAGCTCTGAATCCATTCCAAAGGCAAGCCATCACTCTATCCGCATCCCACAGCTGCCTTCCTGAGGAGTCAGCTCCCCAGGCTCACCCAGGGATATCTGACCTCTTCACACTCACTCTGCAGCTGTTTTAACCACAGTGATTTTACAAAACCCTATGATCTACCAGATGCTAAATCAGCAATTAGCTAAATATGTTCATGCCGAGTCAGCAATTTTACTACTGCTGTACAGTTACACTAAGGCAGTGATTTGGCCAGACTGTCCCATCAGAAAAAATGTTAAATATGTTTGAGCTGGCTTGGCAATTGTGTCACTGACCCACCTCAGCTCAACAGTCCCTTTTCTGTAGCAAGGGTGTGTGACAGCCTCCCCCCCTACACACACACATTGCCTGCAGCTTTTCTCTCACAAAAACTGAGAGAAAAGGGAAAATAAATTATCAAAAGTTGTAAAGGAAGAATATGAGGCCATTGGCATGCAACAGAAATAGGAAGTGATACTTTAAAAATTGTTTAGTCTCACAGTTTACAAACCACAAGCTAATAGTCCAGACTAGTTTTTCCTCTCTGTACTTCTGCATTCACATCTGAAGCTATCAAAAATGCCTTGCATGAGTGCATTCTGAAGTAATTTTAAATAAAAAATCTCCAGTTTAGTAACCATTTTAATAACTTCCTGCCAAAAAAAAAAGTCTGCTCCACAGTATAAATCTATCTGGGAAAGACATGTTCTGCCACATTCATGGCTGACCCATGGGATGAGGAATGAAATAGCAAAAAAGAATGAGAAAACCTGGGTACAGATAAAGACAATGACACTACTTACCAGTTATTTTCACAGGCAAAACTGACTTGCTTCAGGGTATATAACAATTTGTTGTCAATTCATATAAATATTTGCGTAGTGATTTGGATTTTTCTTTCAAAAAAGGTAACAAATATTCCCCCTTGTTATTACCACAGGGTACCCTCATTCTCTTCACTGAGGCAAGAGGCAATGCAGGGCTTTCTTCACTAGCAGTTTCTTCAGCATGGGTCCCCTATAGGCTGAAGTTTCCTTGGGGTGTATGTCCTTCAGCAGTGGGCCACAGTCCCTCTGAAGAAGTTTCTGGTTCAGAGTGGGTCTCCCATGGACAGCAGTTGTTTCGGGAGTATCTGCTCTGCCATGGAGCACCCTCCTGCAATTTTGGTGTTCCCTCTGCTTCTTCTCAATCTTGCATTTCCTCCCCCTCTCTCTCTTTGGTGTTTCTTACTCTTTCTTAAAGATGTTTTCACAGAGGCATCACCAGTTTGGGCTGGGGAGTTCAGATGTGTCCGGCGGTAGACGCACTGTGGACCCAGTTGGAACCAAGGCATCCCCTGGTCTCCTCCCACAGAGGCCCAGCCTGCATCCACCCTGCTGTCAAGACCCTGTACTGACACCCAATATAAAATTATATACTTATTATGAGAAAAAAAAAATTGCATGTGCGTCTTGTTAGTCAAAAAAAGAAACTACGAGCATGCTGTTATCAGGCTTTACCCTCCAGATTTCTTCACGGAGTCTGTGTCATTAAGACATTGCCTAGAGTCAGAACCAAAGGGACATTTCAGCCTGATTAAAACAAAGAGCCATCCAAAATCATACATATTTTTCAATATTTACATATTTCAAGTTTATTCAACAGGCACTTGACCTCTCAGTCACTGCAGATCTTTCAAAAGAGATGTTTGAAGAAGTGAAACTGCACATTTTCAACCCACTTGGTGCTTTCTGTTAAAAGAAAAGTCTCAGGAAGACTTCTCACCAGCTCCACGTAATAAACAGCACTTGGAGCTGTAGCATCTAGGCATCACTGGCTATGTGTTTGCCACTTCTTCTGTTCCCAACACATGAGACCAATAGAAAAAGTGAGGTTCTCATCAAAACATTGCAGAACTGCTCCCTGTAGATTCTTACCTCCTTTGGAACAAAACATCCCATAAGCACAGAAAAGCTTAAAGCCACTTGCACTAACCCAACACAGAGGGCATCCCCACCAGACAGCAGTGGGACTTCTCATCTTACTCTTGTTTGTTTTGGTTTTTTTTTTTCCCTTAAGAGCCCTTCTTTACAATGTGTATGGGAAACTATCATCCCAGTGCTAAATTAATACAAGTCAAAGACACTCAGGGACTTGTATTCAGTAATAAATCTAGCACAAGTATCCTTATGGTACAGTCAATAGTAAACATCTCTTTCATCTTGCTCATTATATCAGAGTTAAGGGTTTTGAAATAGATCTATGTGAGAGACAGCAGTGACTTAGCTAGGGTACATTGTTAAAGCAGAGTGTAATCATCTCTTTCAGAATTCATACCACAAAATCAACAAAGGCTACAGAGCCATTAAACAATGAGGACTAACCTTATTTTTCTATTCTGTACTTTATTCATAATCTCTTCTCCATACTCTTTCTATAAAGAAAGTATCTTTTTATTGTAACAGCATTTTAAAATTTAAGGTTTAGGGACTCATGCATATTTTAAGTATTGTCTGTAGCTGTTTGAGGTCTTATCAGAGAACAGATTTGCTTTGGATGTATTTGTATCTCAAAACAGGCTCAGCCATGGCTAGCTTCATGAGGTGCAGAGCACAATTGCTGAAGAGCCACAACAGGTTTACCTACAGAAAGCTTTTCTTCTTGGCTCATCTACTGAGCTGCTCATTTATATTGTAATTGCTGGAGATGCCTACAGGTGAAGATGACAGTACCAAAGACAGTTGTCCTTGGTCCTCTGCTGTGCAAGTCTGTGCCAAGCCAGCATGACCACTATAAAAGGTTTGATGTTAACATGTGACATTTATCCACATATCCAGACTGCTGCTTCTATGGAGCAGATGGTCGTCAGGCTTCTTATGCTCTTCTCTGTAGATACTCCTTGTAGCCACAATGCTGCTCCTTGCAGGTATATTCCTCTGAGCAGATGTCTGAATGGGCCATAGCCAATTTATCAGTCATGGCAACTTATCAAAGAGATTCCAATACTGGCAAAATTACTGTGGAGTTAATACACTGGAATCTGTAACCACACAGAGTAGTTTAAAATAACAGCAATGTACTGAATATAGCAGAACTTAACCCAAACTGAAAATTATTTTACAGGACAGATGCTTACGGAGCTTGACAAATTACAAATGTGTAAGAGCCCCTGGCATATCCCAAAGGTAATTGCCATTGAACTAATTATCCCATACTGATAAGACAATTTTCCCTTTGTCAATATGATAACAAAAGGAAGATCATTGAGGAATACTAGAAGCTGGTAAAGACTTATAAAACAGCCTTGAAGGGTTACAGGAATAATTAGAACTGAGATAAGCAGATTCTGGCTTGCATACCTTATTAACCATAAATCCCCAGAAGAGAAGCCTTAAGGGATAACAAAGGAAACACTGTGCCATAAGGCATGAGGTCAGGAGAACTCGACAGAAACTAAAGGATGGCAGGGAGAGATTGAAACCATCAGCTCCAGAAACATCCCCTCCCCAGTTTACATCACTCCTCACTGGACATGCACCTTGATTTAAAAGGAGAAGTAGTGATGAATTACTAGTTAAAAAGTGTAAATAAAGGCAGATCTTGATGCTTGCTAAACGTGATAAATATGCCATAGGTTTTTTGGCATGGGGAGTGCTTGCTTTGGGGATTTACCACCTCGCACCCTTTGCTGCACAAAACTGGCACAAAGAATTACCTCAACTCTGTGGAGATTGGAGAATTGCACATCAGGTGAAAAGACCACATTTTGTGACAACAAATATGCCTCAACAAGACAGTTCTGATAATGAACAGGGGGAAAAAAAAGTATTTTTTTTTTAGTTATATGTTTTTTGCTGTCTTACTCTTGTCTTTTTCTTAGTGTGTATGATATTTTCTGTTTTACTGACAGGAAGATTCTTAATATTAATATGATGATTCTGTTTGTCATTTCCTCCTGCAGTAATAATGTGGTACAGTAAGGAATGTGAATCTCATATCCATGAACAGTTTTGCAGAACTTTCCTGTAAAGTGTGCTGCCAGACTTAGTTAGGATTCTGCAAATAACTCTAAAGGAAAAAGCCTCTTCCATCAGCTGATGAGCTGTTGTCATGGTCCTGCTGGTTTGTACTAGGAAAAATTCTACCCAGCTACAGAATCTGTCTGCTATGTCTGTCGATTTTGTTTGTTTGTTTGTTTTTTGTTTTGTTCTAATTAAATGCCCTAGAAGATGAATTTCCATGGCGGGCCACGATATCTCTCTTACTGATATCTAAGAAGAGCAGTCTTTTTTTCTTGTTAGTTGTAGAATGATTGTATGCTCAGGGAGAGTATTTATCTTAGTCTTCATTCATACCCATTGTATTTATAGCCTGTTAACTCCAATCTGTATTGTTGTGTCTGTTGCTCAAAGCCCTCCTGAGAGAATGCTATGGACTAAGCAACAACTTTCAGGTTTTTATTAATACTGCTTTTCTAGCTCCTTAGGTCTCTAAGCATGAACTAGCACCTCTATGCCAAACTTAATTTTGTTTCAGTTTAAAGGTGAATACTGCAATAAATCCTCCTTGCCTAGGCTTCTGTTAGTGCTTCTGGCAACACTGCATCTTGTTTCTCTACTGCCTGAGATCCTCTGTACTTCTGAAGCACAACAGACATATATTTGTTTAATTATCCAGTTAAATCAATAAAAAAGACAGACAGGCAGAGAAGTACTGCAAACAGCAAGATTAGCCAAGTGCTAATCTCCAAACGGATGCTCCCCAGCTGTTTCCATCAGCAACCTCTCTACAGTATCCCTTCTTTGGACCCATATTTTCCCTGCCCCAAATACAGCACCTTGATTTCATCCGACCCCATTTCCTGGTAGGGTACAAGTCAGTATCTCCTGTGGTTACCTGGGAACCACATGTATGCTGATTTGTGGGCTAAACTGAAGGCTGAGTCCTCCTTGCCTTTACTGCAGTGTTGGGGGAAGGAAGTAAGGATTATTCATTTGTCTCATCTCAAACCAGCCATCAATGTCATCTTCTATAGGTATTGCCTGACATTGGTCAGTGAAGTCCAGTAAGTGGATGAGAGCACAATGACAGCCTGAAAATTTCTGAAAATTTCTTTTCAAACAATATCTAATGAATTGTAAAGGAAAGGCACTATGAACCAATTAACAGAGTGGCTTTTTACTCCTTATTAGCTGTATCTCCACATTTTCTTCTGCAGTGATTTATGGCACGATTATTTTGTTCCAAAGATTATCAAAGTCTATTGATCAAGTGTTGCTATGGCAGAGGGAGTATATTTTTAAATTTTATATTGAAGGAGAATGATATTTATTACTTGTTCAATAAGGAAGAGGAAGAAGAGCTGGAACCCAGGAAAGTGAGAGGAGAAAAACATTTTTAAAAACAAGGTTGCAGTGGCAACCTTGCACGTTCAACAGGAAGTCCCAGTGAGGTCAAAAGCAAGGTTTCCAAAAGGAAGGGCAAAATATTTAGGTCTAGGAAGGCAGACAGACAGGGACTGAAACAGGGAGGTAGTAAGTGTAGCCACTACAGGCAAGCTTAAAGGAATACTTAGTTTAAAAAACCAGGTTTCTGGAACAAAGGCTGTATTCTAAGGTACAACCCACCTGTCTGCCACCAAGAACGTCAGCCTTGATTGGAAAGCAGAGCACACACTTGTCTAGCACTCAGCTAAGGAGGACTCGATACTAAAAAAGATGACTTACAACACCTGGGAAGGAAATTACTGTCAGTGCCAAATGTGGTGGTCACATATCTCAGTGGAGGTAGGAATGGAGAGCCATGCAGTAATAAATTCTCTGTGACTGGGCCCAGCCAGACTGGTTTTATGAAAGGCAAATCCTGCTTAACTAACTTCATCGCCTCCTATGACAAAGTCACCTTCTTAGTGAATGAGGAAAAAGCTGTTCATGTTGGCTATCTAGACTTTAGCAGTTTGTCACCACCCAACCAAACTGGGCAACCCAAGGAGATTCAGATTAGACTCCCTTGCTTTCTAAAATCCTTCTCCTAATGGGGCCTGTCCCACTAAGTGAATCGGAGAAAGGTTTGTGCCCACCCCACTTGGTGCATAAGGGTAGGGTTAACCTTTTTTAAGAGACCTGACACACTCAGTGGGCACAGAGCAGGGTTAACCTTTTTAATTCTCTGTGAGGTTGTCAGGAGGAACAACAATTATCCAGGAGGTTCAAACAAGTACACTTTACTTCAAATTGAAAGATTATAAAGCTGGTAAAAAACCCAAACCAAAACAAAACCAAAACCAAAGAAAACAAAAGAACAAAACACTATAGTATCACTCTCAAAGCAATGGGTTACAATTAGCAAAACTTAACAGAATTAGAAATTATGTTACCCTTCTGTCATAGAATCATAGAATTGGCTGGGTTGGAAGGGACCTCTGAGATCATCAAGTCCAACCCTTGACTGTCCTGAGAATAAGGTTTGAGACAAGAGAGATATGAAGGGGATAGAAAAGAGAGGAGGACCCTTGGATTCAGTGACAATTTGGTGTGAAGCTATAGTCCTTGGATTGGTCCTTGCTAATTAATTCTTATCAGGTGAAGAATGCTTTATAATTAAGGGAGAGGGTGAGCGGTGGGAATGGAAGAGCCAATGTCCACTACAGATGCTAACTCTTTCTCTGGTTTTGTTAATACAGCCTCTGCAGCCTTGTTAAGGTCACAGAGCTTTTGCTCTGTTCCAGCAGTTGCACAAGCAAATTGTCTGGTCCTGTCACTGCATTTGTCTGGCCAAAGAGCCTCCAATATCCATTAATGTCTAAGTCAGAGAAGCAAGCTGCGCATCTTTCCACCCCTGCCCTTTATCTGCTAAAAGATAAGTGCACTAAATTAGCCTACACTCTTGCAAACACAGGAATTGGCTTCTATGAAACAAAGAAACCTGTATTTCCACACCCTGACTGTCAAGGTTGCTGTTTTGAATCATATATTCATTTCAGGACTCTACAAGACATCCTGTCCATGATGGGTACCTTCAGCCCTAGGGAATACCCCCATGCTCACATCTGCCAGTTTACTTCAAGCAACACAGCACTAGGTTTTTCTTTCAGAACAGCCACCTCGAGGTGGATGTCAGCATCTGTAGTATCGTGGCTTCAGCCAGCACCACAGGGAGCAGGAGAAATGGCACCTGAGTGAGAGCATCTGACACAGTCCTCCTAGCATACAGGTGCATGCAGCAACTATACAGTAAGTGCAGCTCTGGCTAGAGGCCAGCTCTAAGTGCAAAATACTTTAAGTGTAAAAGCTTACAGGATAGCTACTGAGCCAATACAGAGTGTTGGCACAAGTCACCATGTAAACATGGCCAGAGCCAAGACCCAATCCTTGGTATAAGAGAAATAGCTGTATCCATTGGGATTCAGAATTAGCATTCTCTCTTATTGGGTACAGTCAGTTAGCAAATTTCTCCAAATATTTAGAATATAATCATTATGCATCAATGGACTGAATAATTTCCTACTGAAAATAATTCACTCAAGCATTTAAGTCAGCCTCATGGATCATTATGCAGAACAAAACCCAAAGTGATTGCTTGACAGGAACGTTGTGTTGTTTTCACTGGGTACACGGAGTCCACAATGAATCTTTTTTAATGCAGGCAGTATAATAAAAGTGCAGAACTCCCAAGAAAATGCTAAGTTCCCATCATTTTTAGAAACTTCTCTAGTGGCAATAGTTTTTACAGTCTAATGGTGGTTTATGCAGTCAGGGAAAAAAAAAAAAAAAAAGAAAAAAAAAAAAAAAAAAAATTAGCCCAGCTGTGCCAGACAGGAAGAGAGTTTAAAACCTCCTGAATAGTTCTCTAGTTTGAGAGAATAAGTGATGGAAACAGAAGACTTCTTTCTCCCAAAAAAGTAAATTTTTAATTCAGCACAGATACTGATACAGCTAGTAATTATAATGTTATGCTCCAGTGGGCAGCTATATCCAAGATGTCTACAAGCATACATCTTCAGAAATGTAGTAGTACTAAAGGCTTAAAGGCTTTTAAGTACTCACGCCAACCAATTCCTAACTCCAAGTCAGACCAGAAAAACAAAAAAATGCTGGGAAAAAAAATTCCTGATGTGTTTTCTGCTAAGTATACACTGTTAAGAGTTCACTAGAAAAAGCATGGACCTGCAGCCAATTCAAGTCCTCTTGCAAACATGAAACCTCTTAAGAATGAGCATCTGGCACTTGCTTTAAACTTGTTTTTCATCTACAGAATTATCATTAATGACTGTTTAACTAAATGCAATGAACACAACTTTATGCTTTTAAAATAAATAAATAAAAAAGACAAGGCATAACCTTCAAAAGTTTATTTCAAATATAAAAACTGTTCAGTGAAATATCTACAGAGTTTTTACTTTCAATATAAAGGTTTAGACAGAATCAGTTATCATTTTCTTTTTAAAAATATGATTCAATTCAAAATTCTGAACAATAATGAAAAGGCACTTAAACAAAATATAACCAGCAACAAATATAACTCTTTTGTCAAAGTCAATGTGTAGTCAAACATTACCTAAAACTTAATATACAAAGAAATTAATTACAGTCTGGTGTGAGCAACATAATCCTGAAAAGAGTAAATTCAAACTCCCTGCATTTCAACAATCACATTTTGCTTTCAAGTGTAAAGAAAGCAATGAGAGAGAAAAACAAGAGGAGTCTTCACTTAACTATCAGTTTATAGCATTGTGTTCAGATAAGAAATCAGAATTCGGTTTGTACAAGTTCTGCAAAAGCAAATGTAAGAAAACCGGGTAGCAGCATAAATCACAGAATCATAGAATGGTCTGGGTTGGAAGGGACCTTAAAGATCTAGTTCAAACCCTCCTCCATGGGCAGGGACACTTCCAATAAACCAGGCTGCTCAAGGCCCCATCCAACCTGGCCTTGAACACTTCCAGGGAGGGAGCAGCCACAGCTTCCTTGGACAACCTGTGCCAGTGTCTCACCACCACCTCACTAAAGAATGTCTTCCTGATGTCTAACATTCCTTGAAGAGGGGAGATGTAGGTCCTGATGTCTAACCTATATTGGAAGGACTCTACAAGGTCACCTTTGAGCCTCCTCCAGGCTGAACAATCACAACTTCCTCAGCCTGTCTTCACAGGGTGCTCCAGCCCTCTGATCTTTTTAGTGGCTCTCATCTGACCTTCTTATTTTGGGGACTCCAGAACTGGACACAGTACTCCAGGTGGGGTCTCACAAGAGCAGAGGGGGAGAATCACCTCCCTCCACTGGCTGTCTGTGCTTCTTTTGATGCAGCCCAGGACACGGTTGGTTGTGTTGCAAGCACAGACTGATGGCTCATGTTAAGCTTCTGGTCCACCACCACCCCCAAGTCCTTCTCCTCAGGGCTGCCCTCAGTCTTTTCTACTCCCAACCTCTCTTCATGACTGGTATTACTTCAACCCAGATGGAGAACCCTGCACCTGGCCTTGTTTGCACGTGTCCACTTCTCAAGCCTGTCAAGGTCCTTCTGGATGGCATCCCTTCCCTCCAGCGTGTTTTCACCACACAGTTTGGTGTTGTCAGCAAACTTGCTGAGGGTGCATTCAGTTCCACTGTCCATGTCACCAACAAAGATGTTAAACAGCACTGCTCTGAGTACCAACCCTTGAGGAACACCACTTGTCACACATCTCCATTTGGACACTGAGCCAATGATCACAACTCTTTGGGTGTGACCAGCCAACCAGTTCTTTCTCCAATGAGTGGTCCAACTGTATTGTTACAGTTTAGAGGTAAAAATGTTGTGAGCAAGTGTCAAATGCTTTGCACAGGTACAGGCAGATGATGCCTGTTGTTCTGCCTTTGTCCACTGAGGCTTTGACCCCATCATAAAAGGCCACCAAACCAGTCAGGCTGGACTTAGTGAAGCCGTGTTGGCTGTCACCAATCACATTCGTGTGTGACATTTGTCACCTTTGTTATCTGCTTGCCTTACAGACCCTTCAGGAGGATCTGCTCCATGACCTTGCCTGCATTTCCCTGGGTCTTCTTTTATTTACATTTTTGAAAATACGGGTTATGTCTCCCCTTTTTCAGTCAGCAGAACTTCACTAGTCTGCTACGACTTTTCAAATACAATGGACAGTGGCTTTGCAACTTCATCTGCCATCTGTTAGGAGCCATGGGTGAATCTCATCAGGTCCCATGGACTTGTTCACCTTCAAGTACTTTAGGTGGTCTCGAACCTGGTCTTCATCTACAGCTGGAGATGAGGAAGGCCCTGCTTTTAGCTTCTGCAATTTGGAGGGTGAAGACAGAGGCAAAGTAGTCACTGAGTAGCTAAGTCTTACCTACCTCTTGGGTGACCAGCTCTTCTGTTTCCTGCTGGAGTGGGCACACATTTTCCCTAGTCTTCCACTTATCATTGACATACCTATAGAAGTTTTTCCTGTTGTCCATAACCCCCCTTGCCAGATTGAATTCTCTCTGTGCTATTGCTTTCCTAACTGGGTCTCTTGCTTCTCTGACAACTTCTCCCAGGTTATCTGTCTTTTTTTTCCATCCTCTGCAAACTTTGTTTTTACCCGTGTCCAGGTGTTCACTGATCATCCACGCCAGCCTCCTGGCACTCCTGCCTGCCTTCCTCTTCATTGGGACACATGGTGCTGGCCATGGGGGTGATTCTTGTATATGGACCAGCTTTGCGTGGCTCCTTTCACATCTAGGTCTTTAGCCCGTTCAACCCTCCTAAGCAGATCCTTGAAAACACTAAAGTTTGCCCTTTTAAAATCAAGTGCCATCACTTTTCTTCACACTTTCCTCGCTGCCCTAAGTATTTTTAATTCTACAGTCTCATGGTCACTGCAGCCTGGTCTCCCAATATTTTTTACATCACTCATGAGAACAAAGTCTAGCAAAGCTCCTTTTCTGGTTGGTTTTTCTACCATTTGGAGGAGGAAGTTGCCATCAATGCACTCAAGGAGCTTCCTGGAGTGCTGGTGCTTTGCTGTGCTGTCCCTCCAGCAGATGTTGGGGTGGTTAAAGTCCCCCATGAAGACCATGTGTGAGTGTGAAGCAGCTTCTATCTGTCTAGAGAGGGCCTTACCCACTTGGTCATCCTGGTTGGGTAGCCTGGAGTAGACTCCTACTATAGTATCACTTGCCCCTGACTTACCTTTAATCGTGACCCACAGGGTCTCTGTCAGCTCCTCATCCATCCCCAGGCAGAGCTCTATGGACTCCAGCTGATCAGTGATGTAGAGAGAGACACCCCCTCCTCTTCTGCCTTTCCTGTCCTTTCTAAACAGTTTATACCCAGCCACCCCCACACTCCAGTCATAGAAGCCATTCCACAACTTGGTGATACCAATAACATCATGACCCCCAAAGCAGGCAGGCGTGTCACTTGTCTTGTTTATTCCCCATGCTTTGTGCATTTGGATAGAGGCATTTGAGATGTGTCCCCCTCAGAGCAGCCTTACTGGCAGGGCTTATATCTACCTGTACACATGCCTTCCTGTTGGCCTGGGAATCTCCTTCAGGCCCAGGGCATCTGTTAATGCCCTTAAGTGGAGCAAAAACTTTTGTTGAACTGAGGTATCAGTTTTGCCCCTAGCATCACCATGCCATTCCTAGGATCATCTCTGGTGGTCACAGTTTAATCCTCACCCCTCTTCAAACCTAGTTTAAAGCCCTCTTGATGAGCCCTGCCAACTCCCAGCCAAAATCCTTTTCCCTCTCCTGGATAATTCTGCACCATTTTGTGCCAGCAGGACTGGTGCCATGTAAACATCTCCATGATCAAAAAACCCAAAGTTCAACCTATGGCACCAGCCCCTAAGCCACCTGATGGTCAGGTGTGCTTTCCTATTCCTTTCAGCATTCCCTGCCAAAGGGATTGTAAAGGAATTGAAGAAAACACCATCAGTGCTCCTGAACCTTCTACCATTTGGCCTAGTGCCAAATGGGAAATACTTCATGGTATGCCCTGATCTGTATGTTTGAGGATTGTATATTTGTATTCCCAGATCTAAAAATAATAAAAAGTTTCTACAAAAATAGAGAGCCTTGTTAGAAGCACATCAGACTAGCATAACTAGAAAATAAGAGTGATGCTTGGGAATACACTGCAGCCCCTTTTCAGCAGGAATATCTTTCCACTGCCAGCAGTGGAAGTAAGAAAAGCAGATGTTTTGCAGAATCAGACAGGAAGACAGACTATGACAATCTAAATGAGTTTGAATTTTTTTGGTCAAGATTTAACTCCTGTATCTTTAAAAAAAAATGTGTTCAAACATGCCAAAGAGAAACAATACATTTTAAAAGGGCATTTTCATCACCAAAGCTTACTTGTGCAATAAACAGAGAATAAGACTGAATCATTCACAAATATGAGACAAATAAAGGAAGAAAATGCCAATATAAAAAAAACATATTTTCTTCTTCTTTTTTATAATTACTCAGAAATATGAAATGAACAGGAAAAAGCATTTTAGTGTTGGCATTTTTTTTTTCAGTGATACTGAATAAAACCTATTATGCAGGAGTGCTATCAAGGCTTTTGCATCTTTTTTTCCAAGTACATCTTCCTGTAGGTCTGAAACATATCTTTTGAGTCTTTGATTGGAAAATGAAGAGCCTCCCCACCTCCATCCAGGATCTGCATAGCTGTATCAAGTGGAATACTGTCCTCAGCTGAAAGACAGAGAAGCAGGTTAAAGCAAAAGTCTAACAGTCTTAAATAACTCTGCTCTTTATGCAAGTGGTACTTAAGGCCACCCACTGTGAAAAAGGATGCCACAAACTTCCTCCCTAAAGCACCAGACACCTCAGATTTATATCAGTCTTCAATGCATCTTTAAGAACTATTTCTAATGAATATTAAGAAAGGTGTGAATAAAAATGTGCGTTTGTGAAAGTAAGAGAAGAAACAAGAGGAAGGGCTAAAAGAATGGAAGACACTAATAGCCAAGGACACACTCAACAGCAGCAAGAGATGTAAACACTGCAAAGTGTATTGCTTGTACTAAAACCTCAACAGAGGTAACTTGTTGGCAGAAGACTTGCACTCTGATAAGAAGAGCATGGCAACAGGATGATGATTGCACCATTTTGCTTCCTGTCAGACCAGTAGGAAAACAAGGCTATAGCTAGAAAAATACATAAAACAAAGAAACAAGGACAGTGGGGAGCAACCTCACCCAAGATCTACAAAGGACAGAAAAAAGAAGATCCCAAAATAAAAGATGATAATGTTCTATAGGGTACAAGAGACCACTCAAAAGGTAATTTGCCAACTAAAAGAAACAAGGAAGATGTAGCAGTGGCACCACTTTTCCTCTGTGTGTCATACAAGTAATCCTGTCTAGACTACTGGAACACACTACCTGGGGGTACAGGTGTGCATGTGGAAAGCATCAACTTATTATGGAAACCAAATACAATTTTTAAATCACTTTATTTTTATAGTCTCTCACTAGATTTTGTTATTTCACATTCTATATTTTGAAGTGGGAATGAGCTAGCTTGGCCTTGGCCTATTAAAACTATTCTTGAATCTTTTGGCTAATGCTACCTCCAATTTAGTTGCACATATGGATTCAGGAAAATTTCAACAATCTCCAACGACACATCCTTATGGCAACAAATATCTCCACAAATCTTTGAACTCATATGCCTAACTCTACAGTATCCATTTCAGCAGCAGAGCTAACAGATTAAATTAAAATATTTTATTAAGATTTACTACTACAAATGAACACTTAAAACTATGCAAAGAATATTTAACTTATATTTCAAAATGGATAATCAGAAGCCATTTCACCTGTGAAGTTTCCTTCCAGCTTTTTTTGCTTCACGGGATCATATTTTAACCAATCTTCTTTTTTACTCTTGAGACCTAAAAAGAAAATTTAAAAGTATTTCTGAGGTTCATTTATCATGTGTTTTGGTTTCTATTCAGCACCAAGTTTTAATACATAGACTAGCACTTGCGAAAGTAAACTTCCTGTGAGTGTGAAAATTACTTGCAGGGCCTGCTATGCACAACATAAGATCTGGTTTTATTTCAAAACATAACACATTTGATACAAATACACTTCAGAACATACGACATAAAATGTCAGAAGACTGGGGAGAGAAGGAGAGAGGAGAAAAATGGCAGCTTAACACAAAGATAGCAAATGTTATGGAAACTGTGGACCAGGTTATGTCAGGCTCAAGCCCTCTCTTCTCCTCAGGGCCACAAAAGTTATCTCCATCTGATGTCTACCCAGACAGATCTATACACAACCAGGTGATACACAAATTGCTTGAATATAAATCAGATCACCTTTGGTATTCATGCCAAGAGAATCTGCTTTCTACAAACAAGCCAAGACATCTTCTACAAGTATGTTAGAAAGCCTCCTTGCCAAATTACTTGAAACTGCCATGCTCTAAACTACTCTAACCTTATTCTGTAAAACTCAAAGAAAAAAAAACCAAAACATAACAACACAAAATATTAAATTGAAGGGAAAGTCTTAAATTCTTTTTCAGCGTAACACATAGCTACTGTTTATCAGAAAGCTACACTATTTCAGCCTTCAGTTTCTACAGTCCCACATTTTCACTGTCAGTAGTTTTGTGCAACATGAATTTTAAAAGGAGTACATACATTTTACTTGCAAATTAATTTATTTACAAAATAAAAATCAAGATAGCATCACACCTTCCACAATGGCTTTCTCTCTTTCCAGGGAATCCTTTGCAGCTAAGCTTTCTTCCTCAGTGGCTGGATTTCTGAACAGTATCTCTGGACACAGCTTAAATTCCAGTACTTCTGAGCTGCATGATTTTTCAGCTTCTGAGACAGAAGGATCCTTTTTCACACCTGGGCTGTTCTGTGACACTTTGGACTTCAAATGCCAGACAGCCCTGACAGGTGATGTCTCTAACTTTGTCAGATATATGCGTTCCTGTGCCATACGTTTAAATGCAACTCTGTTCAGGTACTGCTTTTTTGGCTCCTTTTGAAGATGTAGTTTTAATCTGTTATTTCTTCTATTTAAAAACAGCAGGTTTTTATCAGGAAATGTCTTTTCAGAGCACTTGTCTTTGTTTTGACCATCCAGACGTCTCTCTTTGTTAGAAAAGTAGTTTTTAGACATGGTAGAAGATCGTGCCCTTTTTCTCTGTAGTTTAAGCATGGAACGATCTGCTAATGAACTCTTCAATTTCCAGCCATTTTCTCCATTAAATTTTTTAGCTCTGTCAGTATTTAGCAAGCAATTATGTGAAAGCTGCTTGGAATTCTGTGCTTCGGATTGTTTTGATTTTTCTTCTTCCACCTTTGTTTTCTTAGAGACTCTTTTCATATTTTCCTTCCTCTTCCTCTTGCATGATTGCTCCTGTGAAGGATGAACTTTCACAGATTTATGCTGAGAATATTTGTGGTTTCTTGTCTTTAAGTCTACAGTGTCCACATTTGTGAACTTTATAGCATCAGCATGGTAACTATTCAGTTTTTTATGTTTTATTTCTGCTGATACTTTGGCTTTCTCTTTGATGTTAATTTCTACCTCTTGTCCAAGCATCTCCTTTTGTTTCCTGCAGTTCTGTTCTTCAGCTGAGTTCTCTTCACAAGTTTTAATTTTTTGTCCTTGATTGACTTCAACTTGCTTAATTTCAGCAGTTTCTAACTTTGTAAATTTGTTTATGTCCACTTTGGATTTCATGGTCAAATCTGGTTTGGTTTTATCTTTTGAAAGGGACTCAATTTTGAAAACTCTCTTTTTCTCTTTGGATGACTTTGTCCTGTTGTCTGTCTCAGTATTAACAGCCTTTTCTGACAACTCTTCTGATGCTGTCTGATGTTCGTTTTTGTCACAAGTAAATTCTTTGCCTAACAATCGAGTTCCTCTGTTGATTTGCATCTCTTCCTTTGAGCTGCTCCTTTTAGATTTATCAACATCTGGATTTTCAGAGAAATTATGTGATTCATTTTTTTCCTGCTGTATTGTAAGTGGCTTATATTCGTTATTTGCCTTTGGCCTAGGTTTCTTATTTGTTACTGAGGGGTATTTGCAAATAGCTCTTTTATTTTCACTAACACCATCTGGGATTTTTTCAGGAACTGGCAAGTCTCCCACTGCACAGTTGTTCTTCATTACAGCATCAGATTTACTGTCATTTTCTTGTCTCTCTGCAGTGCTAGTACTTACAGCTTTCGAAACTTGATCAGAATTTTTCTCTGAAACAGGCATTTCAGGTTTACTGGGGGACTGTGGTGTTTTACATGCTTCAGAGACCAAACCCACTGAAGAACAATCTTTTGTATTTATGGGGCTGGAGGCTTCTTGTGTTGTTTTCTTTTTCTCACATAGACTCTGACTCGGCTGAACACTGACTTCCAGGTTCTCCTCAGCTGAAGCTTTTTCTGACTGTTGTCTCACTATGTTGCTGTGCTCAGGAAACAATTCTTGCATTTTATCAGAGCTTAACACTGCAATGTTTGTCTGAGCTACTGGGTCTTTCAAGTGAGAATTCTTGTCACAAATTTGAGCCTCTTTTTGAGGTTGATTCTCCATTTGCTCAGCCACAGCATCTCTTTGTACTGGTTCTTTTGTCAGCATATCAGCACCTTCAATGCCATATGGAAATTCTTTCATTAGTTCAGAAAGCTGACTGTTCAGGTATCTAATAGGTTCTGCTCCAAAAAGGTTCATGTCTTTTTCTGTGCAATTTTCAATAGACATGTAATTTTGTTTACTGTTGTCTCTTGCATTTGTTTCAGCAGTTATGCTGACTGAGAAATCCAGTGAATTTAGAGCTAACTCTTGGTTTATGCTAGCAAGAATTTCTAAGTCATTTTCAGGATGCTTGGAAGATGCCTTGAATGACAATTTTGGTTCTGAGGTAGAAACTGTTTTATGAGAATTGCCATTGCTTTCTTTCTCCAAACGACCAGTTTGGATTCCATTCAAAACCTTACCTCCACTACTAATGCAGCTGGATGATTCTTCCAATATGTTTTGCAGCAAGCTCTCTTTTTTGGAAGTACTACTTGTCAGATCATTTTTACACAAGTCCATCTCTTGCTGCTTTTGGGTTGGGGCAGATACATTTCCTTCTGATGAGGCACCATTTAATCTCTGCGTCTCAGGGCCTGACTTGAACATACTTGCTATTTGTGGATTATAAAATGTATCACCTTCAACAAGAGAACATACACTAGAAATACAAAACATGTGGTCTTCTAACACAGCTGTTGATATATCTCCTGTCTCTAACACAGCTTCCTTGTCTCTTACACCTTTTTGAAAGACTTGACTAGAATTATTTGTCTCCAGTTCAGGAAGAGATAGCTTGTTTTGTACTACAAGATGCATATTTTCTCTGGCATCTCGTGCAGATTGGCTAACTTTCCTTTGGTTTTCATCATATGAATCATTTACACTGTTTTTTACCATTCTGTTTCTATCAGCTGATTTGGTCTGTTGCAAACATGAGTCCACTTTCTGTACCACAACACAGTCACTGGGTGATGACCGAACAGTTTCTGTTGCTCCCTGGTTGGTATTTACCACACTTAAGCCATCTTGCCCCTTTTCTTGCAAACTACATATACTTCCTGCATCAATCACTGGATAGGTTTTACCCGTAGATGGTGGACATTTGTCTGCCTGCTCACTCTCTGTTCTCTGCTCAGAAAGCACTAAAGGAGAGACAACTGCAACTTGGAGTTCAAAATTTTTTATCAAATTGCAACTCGATGTATCAAGATTTTGTCCTGCAGAAGCAGTTGTTACAGGCAAAATTGCTTCAGCTGTACTAGACAGAACATTATTTTGTTCTCTATTTTTTGTATTTTGGCTGTAAGATGAAATCTGATTTGTTGTGGTTTTCTGATCTGACTGGCTATTTTGCACACTTACAGATTTTGACTGATGCTTTCTCCACAAGCCCAGGCACGCAGTTAGTTCTTCCACAGAGTATCTATAATTGTTCTTCTTAAAAGACGCATTTTCAGGAAATGTGGCATTTTTCTGAGCTACAGCACTCTTGAATTTAGCTTCACCAGATTCCTTTTTTTCTGACACAGGAGAGTTTGTGTGCACTGTGTTTGCCTGCTCATCTTTCAAACTTTGTGCTTTCTTCTCACTAGTGGAAGCTTTTACAGAACTTCCACCTGAGACAGATGTATCTACCACTGGTTTTTCACTACACAAGAGATTAGTCAGTATTTTATCAGCAGTAGCACCAGCTGTCTCCTCTTTCAATGCATTTGTGCTGCTCAATACAAACTGGAGAAATGATGAGTTCTTGGGGTTAGCTGGCACATTGTTTGATGCAGTTTTGACAGAGCCATCTACTTGACTAAAATGTGAAGCACTGTTCAAGGATGTCACAGGCTTTTGAGAAGAGGCCAAGGCGTATGGATCCCTTTGTGCCACGCTGGAAGCACTCTCAGGATTATTGAATTGAGCTGGGAATTCATTCTGGGGGGGATTAGGAGCAGAGCTTGATGAAAAGCTTCTCTGATCCACCTGAGGGTTACTCTGAACTACCACTAATCCTGTGTTATCAGCACTGGTTACTTTTTTGTGGTTTGTTTCTTCAGGTGAAGAGTTAATCACATGACTCTCTGTCCTCACTGTTTCAGATAGGGAAGGTGGTACACTTTGGTTGGACATCTGTGGAAGATGATTAGCAAGAGTATCTCCATTATTTGATGGAAGTGCGGGAGTATTTTTGCCTTGTTCTGAAGCTACAAGGAGTTGTATTTTATAATTATGCATCTTTTGAAGCAGTACAAATTTTTTTTTAATATTGAGCAGCTTTTGAGCTTCCCAAGCTAGTCTGTCCCTTGAAACTGGTCCTCCATCTGCTGCTGCTGATGAAATCTGAGAATTAACAGGTCCATCCATTAAACTATTAGTCTGGCTTTCCTGAACTGAAGCAGGATCACTCAGTGGTTTTGAAGCAGTCACCGAAGAAAGAGTTTCTTGAATTACATCATCCAGTTCTTTGGAAATGCTAGGTGATGTTTCATTAAAAGGCTGATTTGCTGTCACATTTCCACTTGAATTACATACATACCTAAGTGACTGACTGATTTCTCCAGATTGCTGTTTCTGACAATTTTGCTGAACACTGTTAAAACCAGAAACATTTTTTAGGTCTGATGGGTGCCTCTGTTTGCTAATGGGGTATCCACTAGGCACATTTTGAACGGCCTGAGGTACACCTGTTGAAGATTGAGCTGCAGCTCTTGAATCACAGTTAGCAGGCAAAAAAGATGGTACAGAGCATCCACTAGGAGCATCTGATGTCACCTGACTTGGTCGATATTGTAGCAGCTGTACATTTGCTTCAGTGTTTTCATTCACTGAGGGCAAAAATTTCAGCTGAGTGTTCGGAAGATATACTTGGCTTTGGACATGTTGCCCGGGGGGAACAAGAGGCACAGAATAATTTGGGGGTTGAATGTTACATAATATTGTACTTGTTGTAGGATTATGCTGTGGCATCGTGCTACTGTTTGCAGTGATATACTGAGGTTCCCGAAGTACATTCCTCGAGTTATTTCCAGTATTAATTTGAGAAGACAAAGGGGGTAACTTTCTATGGGAATACATGTAGGCATTATAGTCTGGCCAAGAAGTCTGAGACATCTCTGTCCACAAATGCTGTGTTTGATTGGTTGGTTTTGGAGCAATTGGTACATAGGACAGTGGTCTTCGATCAACTGCATATTTCGAGATAAAAAAATCGTTACCAGCTACAGATGCTCCTGGTAAGGCCTGATCTGAAGTTTTGTACCCTTCAGCATTTACAAGAGGCAAAGCAACATTACTGCTTGGTAGATACAGCCTTTGGTTATTTCCAGCATAAGTACATGCATTTTTAGATGAATAGGTATTTGTCTGAGGAAAAGAATGTGCACTAGAAAACAACTGAGGGTAACATGCTTCTTCACTTTGCAGGTTCTTTGCATCAGTATTCTGGAGTGGTCTTGCATTCCAGTCCATCTTTTCGTGATACCTTTTTCTTCAATCCAAAATCAAAAATCTAAAAAAACAAAATAAATTCAAAACTTTAGATCAAAATCTATTTTACTTACCAAGTTATTTTGACTGCATTATGAACACAAACATTGAACTTACATTTGAAGATTATTCTGCTAATTTTATTATCAACTTTTAAATTTAACAATAGATTGCTATATTTAACAATCATGTCCTTGAATTAGATAACCACTGAAGAAATTTAAGACATTTATACATTCCAGAAACATGACTGAGACATGTAAACAAGACTAAGATGTTAACTCGTATTAATTGTAAAAACCTTGCTAAGCTGAGGAGAAACTTCAACTATAGGCAACACACAACTTAGCCAAGAGTAAAACCCAATTCTTGTCACTGTCAAGAAAAAAAAAGTGAAGAGTACAACCTTAATTCGTTGTCATTACTAGCTGGATTAAGAAAATAAGTTTGTAACTGTGATCACATTTTTTATAACTTTACTACAACAAAAATTGCTACTTTAAAAAGTTGTACTTGGCAGAAACTGCTCACCTTTCAGAAGAAAATTTAGTACCAGACCCCAAAAGACAAAGAGAAGACTATACCTCACACCTAATACTTTCTCAGCCTGACCACAAACCTCAGAAATCATTAGCAACTACTATGCAGCCAACTGTCAATTTTTCATTGATGGAGCATCAAAAAGGAAGAGAGAAATGCCCTCACAGAACACAGGAGTAACAGCAAAGCTCTTCAACAAAATGCCTACACCCAGACTTCTTTATCAGATAAATTTAGTGAAGTCATATGTAATGTCCCTGAATCTCTCTGTGGAGACACCTCACACCTCATACAAAGATTAATTAATTAATTAGGGACATAAATAGTCATTAAGTAGTGCACGGTATAGAAAGCAACGTGAATAAAAGTAGTTCATCTGCCCCAAGTTTGCAAAATGGTAACTAATAAGCACACAAATTATTTCCATGTAGGTACTGAGCCTTGTCTGTTTGGCTTTGTACAGACTGACCTAAGCTTGCTGTGTCTGTTTTTGCTGGCCAAAGTAGACCTGGTTTGAGCCTGGGGGCAACTGCACATGGTATCACATTCAAGCCAATATGCTTTGCTGATAAGGGTTCTATAAATGTCACTTACACGTGGGAATTTAAGTTTTGAGCCCTCACTTTTCTTTTTCTGAAACCAAACCAGACAGAAAAGTTTATTTATACATACATATTAAAAAATACTAATAATAAGAATAAGCATCTTCAACTTCACTTTTAAAAAAACTTAACATGAACACACAGTAAAACAGCATTCGAAGCCTCTCTCTAGGCACTACTATGTGTAGGGCTTCTGCACATGACTAAGAACCACATGTACACTTACAGAGTACAAAACAGAAACTGGCGTGAGGATATTACTTCAAATGGTGCTGTTGCCCAAACTGAGACACAAACCAACAGAGTTAGTTTATGCGGTGCTTTATTTAAGGGCCCGGGAAACCTGAGGACTAGCGTCCCAAGTCAGGAGTCCACCATCCCCTATTTTGATTCCAGCTTTTATACCTTTACAGCCTTAAGTTATGTGCAGAGTTCCATATAGTCAGGTCACAAAACACTTCCATTAATCATGTAGATAACAATAGCTTGACATCCTTATCCTTTAAATCTTCTACCAGAGCTTATTGTTTAACTTCTTCCCACCACCCGAACATAACATACCATATTCTATCTCTAGTACAAAGTGTCAGTTTACTTATGTTCTATATGCTCTGTTAGTTCCTTTGATTATTGTTCCCCAGAATCAGCACATTCCTTAGGTTAGTGTTTTCTATGATTTGCAACCCCGGATACATTAACCATAGATACATTAATACGTTTCCTTAAAAGTCATTTTTCTTGCAACAGTGCTGTCATGGGCAGATATGCTGCTGCTGTCCACCCCTTGGTGGAATAAGTTTCCAAAGGCAGAAAGTGGCGTTTACTGGCATAAGGCATTCATTAAGTAGGTAAAACAAGTAAGCGCACTCTGCAAGTGGGCTATCCTCCTCTTACAAATTCCTTACAGTCTTCCTAATAGGTATCACTCAATTCCCACAAAGTATCCTCACACAGCCTCCCAACTCAGGGTGGTTCACAATCCATGGGCACTCCTGTTCCCCATGAGTACTCCAAGAGGGCTCTGGCAAGCAGTTTTACACACCCTGCTCCTCAGTGCTTTCTACAGTCACCACCTGACAGTGAGATTTTGCTGTTCCCAGGCAATCCCGGGACCCTATTCAGTCTGTATCATCTCCTCATAGATGCCTACAAATTTGGGATCTCCAGGGTTCTGGGTAGTAAGCACACAGGCTTAAGGTCCAAATTCCCAGTGAGACACTTCAATCATGACAGTCAGATTCAGTGTCTTATTCGACAGAAGATAAAACACATGAACATGAATGCACAAGTATACACAGCTTGCTTAGGGCACCCTAAAAATCATTGCTAGTATATCAGGAATCATATTTAAGAAAAATCATAACTATAGTGAGCCCTTTAAATTTGTGAGTTGAAAATTTAACATCAAACATGGGCTATATTCCCAGAAATGCTACTGACAAAGGGGTCTGCCACAGCCTTGGAGATTATCCAATTCCAATCTTGAAGCAGTAGTTAATAAAGGAATGTAATGGAAATTTACTAGTTAACTAAAACAGGTAGAGATGATAGAGTAGATGCGTGTAACAGTGGAATATAGTAGTTGCTATGGGAAACGTATCTCTGAGAACAGAAGATGGGATGTCTCAAGGTTGCTTAAGTAGGCAAAAGCACCAAAACTGGGTAATGCTAGTTCTGTGGTTTTGGACTGCCAGATAAGGAAGAAAAACGCTGCAGGTTGCCTGTAGGTTGTCCGAAGTGCAAGGTGATGATGAAGAAGATGATGAAGAAACGACCACCAGAGGACCTAGAGACCACCTGGAGGCTATAATGCACATGCAGGATTGGGTGGCAATATATGTACTCAGAAGAGCTATGAATATGTTAATAACTTATTGGAAGCTGTATGAACATGCATGTCATATCTGCATAAAAACTGTGCACTGCCTGCATGCACATTTGGAGGAGTGAAGCCTTGTGCAGCCAGCGCTGCAATAAAGAATAACTCCTTAACAGCCTCCCCGGATTACTGAGTTTTGATTTGAGCATTTACAGTATCAGAAACATACAGCAAAGGACAAGCTGCCTAAAGATTCTGAGAGTCCAATGAAGGGAAAAAATGTGAGAGAGAATAAGTGAGCCAGCTTCTCTTTCTTATGAGTAAAGTGAGGAGAATGTATACCTGTCTTTCTGCTATTTACATTAATTCTTAAGGAATATTTCCAGACTTACATGTCCTAACAGAAAGAGGCTCTTCACTTGAAAGCAGTGTGCACTTGCAGAGAATAAGAGCTGCTGGGAGTCCTGGGCTCAGCTGGGGAATGGTAGATGGATGCTTCTCCTGGGAACAAAAGAGAGACATCAGAGAGCCATTACCTTGGAAAGGTCACCCAAGGCCATGGGCATCAGCTGCTAACAGCTCGTTTAGCAGCAAACAGCTCCCCTCCAGGTGCCTGTCCCAGGGAAAGAGACTATGGTACCATGCCTGGAAGGGGAATTGCACCCCAAGATGCAGCCCACATCCCTCAGCTGCTGGGATCCCTGATCTGCAACAGCACAGTCCAATTGATTCAGAAGCACTTGAGCTTGACTGCCCATTTACTGACAGCAGTTCCTGCCCACTCACTAGCAGGCATTGTTAACATGGAGACAAACACATAATCACTTGGGAGAGATGATATGTGGTGCTTTATTTTGAGGCCTCGGGAACCAGGGGTACGCACCCAAATCTGGCTCCAAAAACCGACACATCACGATCGGAATTTTTCCTCTAAAATCTCACAATCTCATTACATATTCAGCAGATTACAACACTGTCTGATACATATTCATATGCTGATTGCTTCATCGAAGGATTATGACATTCATTCTTCTGCACTTGCACGGTTTTTCTCTGGTGGTCGTCAGGATGAAGTAAATAGTCTTCCTCCGATGAAGCAAGACGTCTTCCTCGCTGTGTCCTTTTCACCTCTCGTTCTTGGGTTATGTCCATCTTGTCTTGGGCAATTTTGAACTTGATTGTTATTGCCAGCTTCCCACTTGGTCATACTTAACACACTTTCTTCTTATCCTTATCTCTGTTTCTTAGAGTTATCATGGACTCCTATCCTAGCAACTAACTAACAATTCCTTCTATAGTAACAATTGCTACATCTACACAAACACACTTATTCACCGAACATCTTCAATTTTAACCCAAACCCAACACTAAACCCAAGAGCATGACTGGAAAAGCTTTTCTGCTTAACCCTTGCTGCCTTGGATCTTTCTGTGAACCAGTGGATTGCCTGGAAGCAAGCTAGAGCTCTTCAAAAACCCCTTATAAATATACAAGATTAACAACCACAATGCACTTAGTTGCATCACCTTCCTATTTTCTCATCAGAACTCTCTAACACACATAGAAGCGAGATCAATTATCTGAGGTAACATCCAGTTTTAGTCCATCAAACTCCCCTTCCAAACCTCTGCTTTTTCAGTTCTAACAATTTGAAAATTTCTTAAAGGAACACAGTGGTGTCATTTCAAAGAAATTATAAACAAAGTGACTCCAGGACCAAACTCGTCTGCATCTGACACCTCTAGTGGGGTATGTGGCATAAACATCAGTCCTGGCACAGCCAAGAGAACAGACATCATGCTTTCCCACACTAAGTCAGGTCAGTAAGAGGTGGAAATGTGGGGTTAGTATTGTACGAAGCAGTATTTCCAAGCAAAAAAAGGAAAGAAGCAACAGCACAGAAGGGAGCAGAGGTGGGATTCAAGTCTGGTCAGCAAGTCCAGATAGTGCTTCTGTGACCCAACAATAAAAGCAGTTCAGTCTGCCAAGACATTCTTTAATTTCCCCAGGCCCATTGGATAGTAAAGTCATTCATCTGAAGAAGCCCCACCCCGCTTCCTGCTGGTCTGTGTGACAAAAAAGAGGACTGACCGCAAGGTTTCAAGCAAAAGATTTATCTGAGCTACACTTACAGATTACTTAAAACATCACTGCTACAGGTTTAATCCATACAGTGAAAGTATGCACTATTACACTTTTCAAAGCATGCTAATACTATACATATGTTTCTTAAATGCCTGTCCCTTCAGGCAAGTTACCTTGACCAGTGTCCCCAAACAAGGGACATGGCACTTCAGGATATGACACCCCGGGGACATGGCTTAGTTGGCATGGTGTTGTTGGGCTGACAATTGGACATGATGATCTTTGGGGTTTTTTCCAATCTTACTGACACTGTGAAGGAGGTGTTACGGGCCATGGAAAAGGTAAATCCTCAACTGACAGATACCCCTCCATCAGATTAAGATGGAAATGTCATTCAAGGTCTGCTTCTCACAAATAATTTTTTATTGATGTACTGGTAACAGGTTATTTTGCAGCAATCTTAGGACACTGTGATTTGCAAAACCACACACTAATATTTTGAGATTCCCCACTGAACCCCAAGTGGGAAAGGAAACAAATGGAGAGAGATTGAGCATTCATCCTGGATCCAGTGTTGGTCTGGCCAATGTAAGAAGGTTGGTGTCAAAGAAGCTACCAAAGCCCACCATCACAGCTTCACTTTTTATAGGCTTGTTTTGCTAAAGCCATAATTTTAAAACTCTGAGTAACTGTGGTCACGGCATATTGAGTTTGAAAAACTGAAACAGGCTTCCATCCTCTCTGCTTCTCCACTGTCACCTCTATATGCAAGCATTCCTCCCTACCATTATGCAGGAATTACTCTGGAGGGCAAATAAGGTTTTTTTTCAAGGGATTATAATGTTGTTTTGATACTACTTCCCACCATAGGCCCTCAGGGATGGTCCCCCCATAACACCCTGGTGGCTCAAACACACTTTTTCCTTTGTGGTGATTTTTACATAGCAGATAGAAGGAAAATATGGGGAGAACCTAAAGGGTAGGCTATTAAAAACACTGATCAATTGCAAAGCCAATTTTCCTAATACTATTAATATGATGATCAACACAATTGCTATTTTAACAATCCAATCCCACCACTCTGTCAGTCCCAGTTTTTTGAGTGGGGAGGTGATCCATGACAGTGGGTTAAGTTCACCAATTCAGTCTTTTGGCTACATGGTTTTGAAGAGTTCTCCAGTTTGCTTGAATACTTCCTTCACCTTCTGGTGGCCTTCCTCTGTGGTAGTTGTGTCATTATAGATAGTACTGCAGCATTCTCCCTGTGTTAGGTTTAACATACCACAGAAACCGTGCTCCTCTAATAATAAAATATCCAATGCTAATCAATTTTGTAAGGCAAGCTTAGATACTTGCTGTACCTGTGTCTCCAATTCTTTAAATGTGACCTTGGTCCAATTGCATAAAACATGCACTTGCCACGTCAGATTATCTAATACATACTGATACTGGATTGTTAATTTGGTGGGTACAAAAAAATGCTTCTAAATCTAGGCTTATATTTTTTCCCCCAGCTGTCATGATTTGGAGTTTAAACACTTGAGATTCATTCTTTGGAGTTACTGGCAGCTCATTTTCTGTTGTGGCTTTTCTTAGGCCGATTAAATATTCGAGATGGACACATGGAAGGGATTCCAATGGTATGCTAGCCCTGCCATCTCATACCTGTTCAGATGAGAGTACATTTTCCCATCTGAACATGCCCACAGGGTCCTGCTGGGTGCCAGGTATTTGGTATCTTCACATTGGTATAGGTCACCTCTTGGGACCTGTTGCTCTGGGTTTTCTGGGTTCCAGATCTTTCTTTGATCAGGACCATGGGTGGTTGGAATGCCACCCCTTTGTGCTACAGCCACTTCTGAAAAGGAGCTGTTGCAACGATTAGCTTGGTTTTTGTAACCATAGTTTGAAAAACCCCAACAGGTACACATATCACAGATAAAAGTTCTTAATTCAGGAATATACCAGGTTTCAAAGGGATCTCCAGCACCAGTGGAACAATTCAACATGTGAGAACAATTTAACAAATATGAGTATCCAAACCTGATTTTTTTGTATGCTGTGCCATGCTCCTATGTTCCTTTATTTTCCAGCATAATGTTTCTCCAGAGGGCAACTGACTTATTGTCCTATCGCACCCATCCCCTCTTACTTCCCACTCCAATTGCTCTCCTGTGGGAAATGTGGAAATTGATCCCAACTGAGGGTGAGGATTAAATAGTTGCTTTAAGGACCATGCCCATTCGTATCTTCTGGGATTCATTAAGTGTGGAGTCCCTGGCTTTCTAGGGACTTGAATGCACCACTCTGCATTCCACTATACATTATATTCATGCTCAAAATAACTGGTTCTGGGGATTGGGTCCCACCAGGGTACTGTAGAGTACAGGGAATAGAGGTGAAATTCTGTCTTTAGTTGGTTACATCCGATCGATAGCAGGTTTGGTTCCACAAGAACTCCCAAGTAGGGTTACTTGGAAGGTGATACAATGCCTTTGGTTTCTCTACCCAGGTTCTGTTTTCACCCCATTTTTGTTCTCCAGACTGTTTAAGAAAGGATGATTCAACAATTCCCCACGTAACATTTCCACCATTTGTATGATTAAGGGTTACCAGATCCACTTCTAATGTACTGGAGAGGTTTGGCCACCTCACAACAAATTTAAATCCATCTGATGTGGAACCAGGAATTGCAAGACATATTCCCTGATCTGTGTGATTCCAGAGGGATACAAACTCTTGTATCAACTTCCAAGCTAAACTGGACTGTCCACCCAAAGACTGTACATGCCACATGGCAAGTATGAAGAAAAGGATCTTCCAATCCATTTTCTTTTGTAAAATACAAAAAAAGTAATACGAACAAGACTGAGGAAATAATACAAATAATAATTATTTTGATGACAGTTAACACTAGTCTTCTGAGTTCCTTGCGACCTGTAAAACACAGTACAGCAGACAGGCAAACTCATTAAAACAAGGGAATTATCCACCAGATGTGGATACGGTATGTTTTACTGTTGGCATCTTCCACCACCCAAGTTTTACAACTCGATGGGGTTTTTAAGACTACAAGCAACAATCTAAGGGTGGACAGTACCATCAGGACAGGCTGGTCAGACTGGTAAGGTGCTGAGCTTGCTGATAGCTTTGTTCCCAGTATTTGGGTTCAAAGGGGAAGTGAAGAAAGCCACCACACTGGGGAGCCAGTTTTTTCCCCAGTGACTATTCACACAACGTACCACATCTGACAGTCACTGGTTCCAGCCTGGCTCACGGGGCCTCTAAAACTGTTTTAGTAGTCCACTGGTGTGCTCAGCAATGCCACTCGCTTGAGGATAATATGGAGCATGATGATCCATTGGAGTCCCTCACCCCATGCCCACTCTTGGACAACCCTGTCAGTAAAGTTATCCAATCAGATCAGCTGAGGTTTGGGTACATATCTGAACTGTAATTTCAACACTTTGGGGTCTATTTCAGCTACAGTCAGTCCTGACATGATTTCAAACCCTACTAAAATATATCCTTTTTTCTGAGACACTTGAAAGGGGCCTATGTAGTCTACCTGCCACATTTCACTGAGGACCTTATGGTGCCTCAGATGAAGAGAAGGATCTTTTAGGTGAGGTCCCTTCAAGCGGGTGTGACAAGATCCACAGGGATAATGGTATCGCACAATTCCTTTGGGATTAGCTGTCTTATAAGGGACAAGATAGCAGAAAAGACATATTCACAGGACCAAGATTTACTGTAAAGAGTAAAAGGTCTTAAAAATTGGACTAATAGGCACAAATTATATTACCTGAATGTTAGGGTATCAGAGTAGCAAAACAATAATGCACCTTAGCAACAGTATACACCAAATAATTGGATAATTGTTACAAAAAGGCTAATTGTTAAAGAAGTAGCAACTCATAAAATCCTAAAGGTTGGAAAAGATCTTCAAGATCATCAAGTCCAACCATAATCTAACTACCACAACCACTAAACCATATCCTGAAGCACCACGTCACTAACAACTCCAGGGATGGCAACTCCTCCACCTCCCTGGGCAGCCCACTCCAATGTCTCACCACTCTTTCAGTAAAGAAATTTTTCCTAATATTTAACCTAAACCTCCCCTGGCACAATTTAAACCCATTTCCTCTCATCCTATTGCTAGTTACTTGGGAGACCAACCGTAAGGGACTGGATGGAGGAACCCCCTCCATCAGACCCCCATAAAACTGCTCCACAGGGAGTGGGCACCAAGTCACCTTTGCATCACACCCTCCACACCCCCTCCCCTGCACCCCACCCCTCTCACCCCTAACAAATACTCATTAGCATTTCCAAAGGAACTGCTGGAGAAAAAGGAGACAGATAGGGGTCTGCATATGGCCTGGGGCCTGCATGCAATAGAGATAAGGATTGGAGAGGGAAGTGGGGAAGTGGGAGGAGGTCTGCTCCAGTTGTTCACTTTGATGTTTCAAGACACTTACTAAGTGAAACAGGCCTATAAAGTGAGGGGGTGCATTGGTGGGTTTAGGGAGTCTCATCAACATCAACCCACCCCCCTGGATGGCTCAATATTTAGATCCAGGACTGGTGATTTTCACTCTTGCCCCCTTTCCTGTTCTGTCTCTGAACTGAATGGGACACCTCCATCCTCCTGCTGATAAAGGGCAACTGACTTGATTTATGCTAATGACATCTCTCATCCTGGGGAGGAAAGCAGGAAAAAAGTTTTCCCTCTCCTTGGGCTACCAAAGGAGCAGTGAATCATTTGCCTGGAATAGTGGGAACTGGGAGGGCATATAAGCAACACTGAGGTTCCCATTTCCCCACCATCCTGCATCAGCCCCTGTCCAGAACTGGAATGCCATCTCAAACAAGAAACACTCACTGGACACATCTGGACCCATAATGGTGACTTTCTCAAAGTACCTCATTCTTTTCTTTCTTGTTTTCTCACTCTTTTCTCTCTCCTCTCTCTCCCTTTCTCTCTCTTTTGCCTCACAATACATTTGCCGTATCTCCACAGGGTTATATCACTTTGCTTGTGTTATTTGTCAAATGAAGCTTAATGCTTGCACTCGACGCTTGGTGGTTGGACTTTGTTCTCACAGATCCAAAATTTTAAGTTACATCAAACCATACCACCACCACTAGCCTTTCTACAACTTCCCTTCAGGCTGTTGTAAGGAGCAATAGATCTCCCCTGAATCTTCTCTTCTTCAGACCAAATAACCCCAGTTACCACAGTCACTCCTCACACAACATGCCCTCCAAACTTCTCATCAGCCTCATAGCTCTTGTCTGGACAAGCTCCAGGACCTCAATATCTTTCCTATACGGTGGCACCCAGGACTGAACGCAATGCTCAAGCTGTGTCAGGGCTGAGTACAAGGGGCACTATCACTTCCCTCAAAAATCCTCTACTGTAGAACAAAAGGGAGACAGAAGGAAAAAAAAGAAAGCTGTTTCTCTCACCAAGCAAGCTCCTTATCTACCAGTTCTTCTTTTGTCTCCATTTGGCCTAGCTGTGGCTAAGCTGAGTTCTGTGCTCTTCAACACAGGAGAGCAGCTAGCACTGTAGACATCAACTTGTCCTTCTGTTTGTACTTCCAAGGATATTACCAGTTTAGAGTTTGTTATGGCCTTTCCTTTCCCATGGAAACCCTCCAACTCTAGGCAAGGGGCAGTGAAACTGAGAAAGAGAAACTGAACCACAAAGGGAAACAGAGGCAGGCACACCAAGACAGAGCACCCAGCTAGATGGACCATCCTCTACTAATGGCTTCATGATACAAATCTCTACCCCCAGAATGCCATCGCTTTATGTGTGGCCATTCCAGTAGGTGCCCCCACTTTTTGCCTCCTCTTTCTTAAGGAAGGTGGCCAGGCCCATTAACAAGTCTACCTGGTTGTTCAGGTGGTGGGCTGAGTGGTCTCTTGCCTGGTGTGCTGTGACCCAAAGCATAAATACATCCACTCTTCTGGTTATATCCAGGATTTTTGCCCACCTTTCTCTTTGCCAAACTCATACCAAATTAACTTCTCATCCATTCTGATTCCAGAAAGGGAGTCATTCAGTGCACTTCTTAAAGACAGCATATGAGCTGCTATAGACATATACCAGACCCTGAAGCTCCTTACCAGTTATCACACACTACAGATTGCTACCAGCTCTCATACTTGGCTGCTTCCTTCTCTCTTTGTCACTACACTATCTCTGGTATCAACTTGGAGAGCCACTGCTCAATTTTTCCACGTCTTCCTTTCTCTCCTGGCAAGAGTCAGTAAACCAAATATTTTGTAGGTCCAATTTAAACTCAAGCACTAACCTTATGGTGGAGGGTGAGGGTTCAAGTCCTCCTTAGAAGGCTCCTGAGCAGGTATTTTAGAAGTACCTTCCCTAGGTGTGACAGGAGTGGTCTAATGGAGCATACCACTTCTTGAGAGTTGAACAACTCCTGCAAGGAGAGGGGTCCCTCATGTAATGGTTTTTGATGTCCTATTAATATGATTGGTTGTTGCTGCACAATCTTATCTGCTTCCTGTAAGGTTCACAAGGCTTAAGGGTCTCCTCACAGGCCAGCTGTATTGTTGATTAGGATCTTATCTCTTCATTAGAATGGTGAGGTTTTTATCCCCTGATTTACATGACTGTGTGAATGACTATGCCTAGAGTGGATAATACTGTCTGGAAGGTTTATCTTTGGCAATGTGGGAGGAGTTTCTCCTTATCTTTATTCATCTATGGGTGAGGTTCAATTAGGTATGCTCTGCTTTTTAGTTTTCTTTTGCAGATCTTCTGATCCTCCCAGTATACCAGGTTGTTAGCTGAAGCGCAGACTAAAATCCCCCAGCTTCTTTTTATCTTGCTTTCTCAGGCAGCTGAATACTCAAGGCATATTATTTGTTGAGGAATTTCAAGGCTCAAGTTAGGTTTTGGTTGTTTGAATGATGCAGCACCACCCTGTTTAGTCTATGGCTTATCAGACAGCTCAGGGCTGACCTATCTACACAGTTTCCCATGGGTTCTCTCTGCAGATCCAAGACTGTGTCACCTGTATGCACTAGATATTACCAGAACTTTTTACCAACTATGAGCCAGACAATCCATACGGCCTGGTAACAATATTCATGCATGTCTTTAAAGACCCCAATATTAAGTTCTGAGTTAGGTTGGACTTACTGAACTAAGTTTAGCCCAGTATTAGTGAATTACTGGATTTACTGACATTGTGTTAAATGTGCTACTGATTGATGTTACTGTGGAAGGCTGATATTGGAGATTCACACTGCATGTCTGCATTAAAATAATGAAGTTGCCAATGGTCAGAGATAAGAAACTTAAGGACTAGACCCAGATCTTTCCACTCTTGATCTTTGTTTGTTCGGTTTCATACAGTTTTCTTTTGACTTTATTAGTTAGAATTGAATGTGTCCCACTGGAGACAAGCAACAGTCATTTTCCAAGCCAATGTAAGTGGAAAGTGCACAAACCAAATCCTATGAAATTTAGATTGATTTAATGTTGGATATGGTTTAAAATTTTTACCACCTGAAACATTAGCAACATATTGCTTCCTCATTTTGTGAGGAGTAGTTTGAGCACCACACCAGGCTCCCCAGGTCACATTTTTTATTAGATGATACTCAGATTAAATAAAAAAAAAAAAAAAAAAAAAAAAAAAATGATACTCAGATTAAAAAAAAAAAATTATCATCAGGCTCTTCACTCATTGCCTGGATGATGGAGCTGTTGCAAAGTTTTTAACAATTATCTTGTAGTACCTACCGTACTACAAAATTGTGTTAAAAGTGCCATGAGACACTTTTACCTGCTTTCATATTTTTAAAATTCTATTTCAAATAAATAGGAGCCTTGCTTTTCCCAAAAGGGTCACTACATCTCCACAAGACAGTATCTCATTGAAATCAGTCTCTCCATTTCTGGAATTTCAGTTCCTTGTTTAACAGGTCACTGAACCATTCAACTATTCTTGAAGCTTGAAGATAACAGGGAACAGGAAATACTGATTTTATACTTTGTTTCTGTGCCTACTGTACTATCTGATTATTTTTAAAATGCTTCCCCCCCCCCTTAATCAGATTGCATTTTAGTTATGGTTAGGATAATGTGACAATAATTGCTGCAATGCTTTCATGGTACTTAGTGCCATAACTTGATTAGTTCAGCTAAGCTCCAGACAGTATATGCTTTTACAAGTGTTTCACTCAACTAATTGGATCTCTGACAACCAGGTCTACAGTAACTCCTGGGCTGGTTTTGCTGGGTGCACCCACTGGCTTCCATCTTGGAAACTGCTTTCCTTCCCCACCTATACTGAGGACATCTGAGGCTGCTTTATTTGTGAAGACTTATGGGACTGTGTCCACTCATGTGCTTTGGCTCTCAGCCATGCTGATTCTCATTCTGCCTGTGCCATGACCAAGGCCATACAGAATGTCCAAGGCATCTTACTACTGTGATCAGAGGAGTGGCCATGGTGACAAACACTGACATCCATGACAAAGCCAACTGCAGCAGTAGATGAAAATTGAGAAAACCTTAGCCCAAAACTTCAACCTGGACCACTGTGGTCTCTGTTGATTGCATAAGTGTTGGGGTCATCCTGCTGCTGAAGCTTTAGTCAGGGTTGCAGCACACTAAGAAATATGCCTTCCCTCAGACATAGCACAAGGTGCTACACAGGCTCAAGTGAGGAAGAACTGGTCTTTTTCAGCAATTAGCTACCCTGAGCCAGAGCTATGGAAATACTAACATACAATCAATATGCCCCCTTCCTGCCTGCCACTCAGGAGGGATGGCTAGCCTGGCTCTACAGCTATACCCTGCCTCAGCTGAACACACATATACAGAAAGACCTTGCAGGCTATTTGCAGTGCTCAACAGTTTGGATGCAGAAGGCCTGGCTAATAAGCTAGACCAAAGACTACCTCAGTGCAAAATCTTCACTTTTGCTTACAGTAATTAATTAGTTAAATTGGGATTAGGACAGTAGTCGGTATCAAACATTTACCAAAACATAGTGACTGTATGTTAGTACTAAACCTTTAGGGGTAACCCAAAGGAATGTTTCCTGAGCACTAAGTTGCCTTCAAGCCCAACAAAACATCAGAGTTGCAGTAAATGTAATCCTGAGAGCTGCAATCTCAAGAGAAGGTGATAGCAGAATCCTACCTGCTGAAACTCATAGAAGTTTTCCAGAATAATGCCACTGACACCAAATCACCCCTGCAAGCCTGCCAGGTCTTGGTGTAGTTTATGTATAATGCAAACACAGTGTGTGGGTCTGACCTCCCGGATTTGCAATTGTCTCAAAGGAGCAATTTTAAAATGAATAGCCCTGGCTAGGGTGGAGGACTTGGCTGGCCAGAGCTGAGCAGGAGGTGACACCTCAGAACGTGATAAGACCTACTGGGTGGAGATTTCTCTTCTCTGAGCACCAGCCTGCAATGCCGGGTGGTCCCTCCAGGCAGGACTGAGCCACCTTGATTGCACTTGAAAAGTACCTGGCTAAGGGGGCTGGAGCAGAGGAGGAATGCCAAGAAGGTAAGACCTGATAACTGGCTGGAGACTACTCCCCTTTCCTGAGGGCCAGCCTTCAGCGATGCCCCTGGAAGCACGATAATGTACCTGGCTAAAGTGGCTGGAACAGAGGATGAATGGCACCTGGAAGAAGATAAGAATTGATGACTGGGTAGAGGTCTACACCCTTCTGCTCCCCTCCAGGCAGCCTGTGTTCCAAGGAACCTGCTGACTGACAGCTGCCCCTTCAGAACAAAAGGGACTCAGGGGTATATACGTATGGCTGTCCATGCTTTGGTTTCGTTGGACTGTAAAACATACAGGTTTAACTGTTGCCTGCATATTGACAATAGAGACTCTACTACTGAAAGAACCAACCCTACCATATTTACATTAAGAGGGATCTGTGATCCATCCCATGGATCATCAACAACAGGACTACCAGACAACACACAGACATTGAAATTTGCATCCCTAATGTAGGATGAAGCTTATAGGTCAAGGCAATTCATCAGAAACCTCTGATATACATCTTAATTCGGCATGGGGAGCCTGACATTTCTCAGTACACCCTGACAACCACACTAAGACAGCACTCATCTGTGTCAGCAACAGACATGTAGGTTTATGACCCTGAATGGCCACCAACAGCAACTGGAGCTTTGAGTCTGATGTTACATCCAGATGCAGTTTTGTTAGTTTCAATTTTGTGTTTATTGCTTATAAATATTCTGTGTTGGGCAAATAATGAAACAATTTATTTTAATCCAACATGTAAACATATGCAATCAACTGATTGCTGTATGTGCAAGGGTAAATAAGCAACATTAATTGTAATGCTTAAGCTAAGCTCACCAAATAATTGTGCTCTTACTACTGATTCACAATATAATGCATATTTAGACAAAGGCAAAAAGTAACCATCTGACTACTCTATGAGTTAATAAAGTGCATCGACTGTAGTCAAGGGACAGAGAGTGACAGATACACTCAACTCCTTGACCCAACTAGTGATAGTTTGGCTCAGGGAAGTAAAGGCCTAGGCCATGACTGGGTCAACAACTTCATCAGTTCCAGCCTGTTCTTTGAAAAGCCACACAGGAACAAAGAGACACAGTGAGCTTTGATGCATATGAACTGAGAAATCAGAACACCAACCATGCAATTACCACATGAATAGCAGGTGGGTCTTCCAAGACTAATTTGTCAAGGAACAAATTAAGTTGTAGGTACAAGCAGTATTATGCATACCTTTTCCATTGCATGTAATTTGACTATAAGCCAACCACTTTATTCCATAAACATGAAAGCCTGAATGAGCCTCTTCAAGATCCCCCTGCTAAACAGCAGGCTGCATGGCAGTCACCTCCCCTTGAGTGGGACACATCTCAAGGTTACTCCTCAAGGCTGAGAGACCCTTCCCAACTCCCCATCTTTCACAAAGGACCGATATCGTGCATTACCTTGTATCACAGGGCTTTAAAATAACGCATTGATATCTTTGAATTATTATTATATCCTTTGTACATAAGTAACAGATTGAATTTTGTCACTGGACTTCCCTAAGCTTCCCTTTTAAAAAATCCTTCTTCACTAAAACCACTATTGCAGTTACTTTTGGCAGTGGTTCTTTAAGCTGTTTGAGTGTCTCGTGTGATGACCGTAACTAAGGCACTCACAATAATTATAAAAAATTCTTATCCACTATTAAAAGCCTCCCGCTATTGGACCAAAACTATATGTATTTCAATGCCACCCACTGATCTAAGTTGTTTTCCAGCTCTCCAGGACACACAGTTCAGCAAATGTAAGCATCCAAGAACTGAAAGGCCAAAAGTTCAGCTGCAGGCCCAGCACAACTTTTTTCTCTCATTTCTGCTTCTGGACTTCCAGCAGCCACTCTCAGTAAACCAAAGGCATTTACAATGAACTCAGTGTGCATGATATACATAACTGCAGAAACTTTTTACAGCAGCTTGGCAGACCTGCACCTGTGGTAGAACATGTCCTGAATCAAGTGAACCAAATGGTAGAATATGTACATACCAAGAATTCTTATTTTCCTCAGATTATAGCTGTATTTTAATGACACAGAAGCACCAGCACACACAGGTTTTCTTGCCACAAAGATTCATAGTAGTTACATAGGAAAATATGGTAGAAATTACCTATTTCACAGATTGACAGTTAATCACAGGCTAATTACAGCAACTTTAAACATATGAAAACTGGTCACTTCTTTTTGCAGATTCCAACCCCAGCATTTTCAGCAGTGTATTTCTTACTTTTCCCTCTTGGGTTGCTGTCTTAATGCCACCTGATGCTACAGATTAGCACCACAAAAATGGTTAATGGGCAGGCTTGTTTTAGTTTTACACCTATGAACTTCATGTTGACTCATGCTCTTCCTCCCAGCCTTCCTTTGTGCTCTTAGCTTTGTCTCCTCCAGCATCCAGGATTTTTTATGCGACTTTATTAAGTATTATCCATCAGTATTCCTGAGTCAGTTTGTTAGTGGCTTTTTTGGCTTGGATTTTTGGTTGGCTGGTTTTGGTTTTGTTTTGTTTAAGTGAATGGATTTCATTTTTAAAGTCTTCAGATCCCAAATCTAGCATAGCATTCAGAACAAACAAGACCTTTTCAGAACAGATGAAGAAATAGGACAGAGTTTTTTTTAATTCAAGCAATGACCATTAAAACAAAACCCATCAAAATCACCCTATTCAAACTACTTCATTAGCATAGCCCTACTGCATGTTAAGGGATGCCAAGACTACCTCCAGCAACTCTATGGGCTGGTGGTTCCTCCTGTCCAAGGCTGAAGACAAACCCAGAGATCCCTGAGCCTCCATTGCAAGCCCATGGACACAGCTGCTGCTTTCCTGTCTGCAGGTTCAACAATCAGCAAGGCTGAGCACACATCCCAACACATATAAGACAGAGACACCAGCAGACAAGGTGCTGCCTTCAACAGCACCTCCATATATGACTCACATAAAACCTAAGTATAGAGAGACAAGTCCTTCCCTTTTCTCCTCTTTGGCTGGTCAAGACTGAATGTCTCTCTAAAATCCACACAGTCCCACGCTGTACAGTCATAAGCACACACACATTCACTGATCCCTCAGGTACCCATACAGCTCCACAGCCAACCTCAAACTGGAACTGAGATTTATCCACAGCAGGAAACTCTGGCAATACCAGCAGACTGACTGTGAAACTTTTAATCTTGCATGAGAAATCAATAACAGTTACTATGATCCAGTAACACCCTGATTAAGGTTTTATTACCTATATCAATCAGAATGAATCTTACACTGGTAAGAAAGGTGCTACAATATGGTGACATATATCAACTAATAAAGAATACCCAGAAGAGTGAACAAATAACCCCAAACACCATACATTATGATGAAAAAATAAACCACATTTTGAAGAATAAAGATGGACATCAGCATTGGTGGAACATTCTCTTTGCAAGGGCCACTGGAATCTTAAATCTCATGTTCCATCCTATGGTAGTCTTGTTGGTTTTATGTTATGTCTTTCTCTCACAATAACATTATATAGGAGAATGCTGACAGTGAGGTAGCACTCTGAGAGATTCCAAGAACTGTAAAATATTAGCAGGTATGCTGAATAAAACAAATGGGGGACTGCCAGGGATTAAAACAGTTTACTTGAAGAAACTTAGAATTAATTGAAACTTCACAATGCTAGTGCTATTTGCTATCCACCAAATAAAACTTTTGCTCCTCAGTAAAGTCCAGGCCCACAGATCCACCAAGACCTAACCTCTTTCTCAAAAATAGAAGATTACAAAAGCCAGTTTTATACCTGTTGATGAGGCAGGATTGTGTCATTTTTCAGGTGCCAACCAGCTCCTAGCAGGCTAATGCTGCTATTAATCAACAAAGAGGAGGGGGAAGGCAAATGCCTGGTATAGATGTAGACTCCTCCTCTGGTTTTGTTGATATAACCTCTGGCTATGAGGCCTTGCCTCTGGCTTTGTTAAATACAACCTCTGGCTATAAGACCTTCACCCCATCCCAGCAGTCACAGTAATGCCCAGATAGTAAAACTTTCAACACCTGCACTCTGTCTTAGCCAGATAAGTTACTCATCCTCCTGTCCCTGCTCACTGTCAGGGAAAAGCACCCTGATTAATTTATACTCCCACCCAAGACTGGTACAAGGTACACACATTGCCCAGCTTGCATTCCAGACTTCAGCAGTTATGGTCACTCAGCATCACTGAAAGACCAAAGAAAGCTGTACACAGCAATCTGAGCAGTTTCCCCCAGCAGCCAGCATCAGGCACACAGTCTGTGACCCACAGACCTGCTCCAGACTGAGCCCATCACTCACTCCACTCACCCTGCTGAGGCTCCCACTCACTCCAATTACTTGCACTGCAGGGCAGGGGTGTCTGCACCCTCAGTCTGACACCAGCTGCTGTCACCAAATCCATTCCTTTTCCCTCAGTAGATGGCACTCTGGACAAAGTCTGTGGGACCTGTGGAAGCTATAATCTTTCCCATTACTGATGCTGAGACATCCTCTCACTCCAGCTGTTGACACCATGGCTCAGACGTGCCAAAATTTCCAGCCTAACTCCACTTCCTAGCCCAGTTAACAACTCACTCTGGTTTCCTCAGCAGATGGCACCTAGTCTTTGCAGCACTCACACACAGGGAACAGGGAGATAGTTAAGGATCCAAGAAGATAGGACTGACTCAAAGGCCTCAGTCAGACAAACCTCCTGATAAGTCACCATTTACACAACTGCCCTCCCCCCCCCAGCTTTTATGCCCTCTTGTGTCTGTTCCCCCTCTGCACAGTTCCACCATCTTCTTCCTCCCATTCACCCCCAGGACTCTACGGTTTGCACTCCAGACAGCTTAAAAACCTAGGTTTGCCTACAGTTTCTCAATGGCCCATCAATTAGACCCACACAGTTTGTTTCTTCTGTCTCCTTCACATTTGCCTGTCAGGTTTATCACTAATTTTTCTCTAATGCTTTCACTAATGTTTGCCTCTCTTCCCTATAATTCTTCCCTATCTAAACAGATATTTTTGTTGAAATGAACACTCACATCCCGTACACACTAATGAGCCCCTCTGAGGAGGTTTGCTTCTTGTTATCATCCACAGCATTCTTTGTCTGTCAGGTTTTTGTCTCTGAATATGTGATTTATTCCTTCCCTCTTGATGTCCACTTTTACATGGAAAAGGTCGTTAAGCAAATAACCTTAATGAAGCAGATGCCCTCACAACCTTCCATATACCTTTACACTCAACACATTCCCCGGTTTTATTGCTGAAAAACAGTGTTCCTGGAAATGCTGTTCCTTCACTGCCAACACAAAGCATTTTTTTTACTCTTGGTATGCTATTTCTTCTGCTATTTTCTCCCACATTTCCACTGATGTACTATTTATGTTTACAAATCTGAAATTATGTTTCTATCCTATTACTTGTGGCAGGGCTGCCGAACTATTAAATACTTAAGGGATGCTTAAGGAAAGGAACAAGTATGGGGGAAAAGGGGATGTGTAAGAAAAATGAGAGTGAAATAGGGGAGATTAAAAGGCTGGTCACAAATAAGCAAAGTCCTGTTGGGACCAGGGTTCACAGCTCTTAAGTTGAAGGCTAGCAGCTGAAGAGACCAGGGTACCAGCACCTGGAGGAAACACCACGAGGTTTGGAGGTCTCAGTGACAGCAACTGTGAAAGAGAGTGTTGGAGTTTTGAACCTACAGAAAAGGAAAAATTGAAACAGATGGGAGCTAAAGAACAAGATGGTAAATACCTATTGCCAGATGGGAGGGAAGTCCTGCCCAAAGGTGTAGCACGTGAAATATTTTCCAAAATACACAGTAAAACACATTGGGGAACCCAGGCCTTAGTCGATCATTTTACTCATCTATTTGCGTGTATAGGAGTGTATAATCTGGCGAAAGCAGTTACAGCAGCCTGCGAGACTTGTCAAAAAGTTAATCGGAACAACATGAGACAAAGGCCTTTTGGAGGGCGTTCCCCAGCATATAGACCCTTCTCACACATACAAGTGGATTTTACTGAACTCCCCAAAGTAGGGCGCTACAAATATTTATTAGTAATGGTAGACCACTTAACACATTATGTCGAAGCCTTTTCTACTTCCAAAGCAACTGCTAACCAAGTTACTAAAATGTTACTTGAACACATTATACCTCGATACGGAGTACCTGAGGTAATCGACTCAGACAGAGTAACACACTTTGTGTCGAAAATTGTTAAAGGTTTAGCAGAAAGTTTGGGTATTAAGTGGGAATACCATACACCATGGCATCCACAAAGTTCGGGAAAAGTTGAAAGAATGAATGGAGAAATCAAAAGTATTTTGACTAAATTAATGATAGAAACCAAGTTATCATGGATTAAGTGCCTACCTATGGCACTACTAATTTTAAGAACCAGACCCCGAACAGATTTAGGAATATCAGCATTTGAAATGGTGTATGGAATGCCCTACAGAATTGAAAATCCTCAAACAAATGTTTTAATTCGTGATTATGTGATCAATGAATATGTCTCACAGCTAGCAGAACATCGCAACAAGCTTTGGGAGCAAGGACTGATTGTGCAACGACCCCCGTTGGATTTAAAGATTCACAATCTTAAACCGGGGGACTGGATATTGGTTAAAGTATGGAAGGAAGAAACCCTTAAGCCTAAGTGGGAAGGACCTTACCTTGTTCTACTTACTACAGAAACAGCCATCCGCACGGCAGAGCGCGGATGGACACATGCCAGTCGTGTTAAAGGACCAGTAAATCCTCCGCAGTGGAAAATTGTCAGTTCACCTGGAAATACTAAACTTGTGTTAAAACGATAAGTAATGATATATTTTACAGATCTACCTTTTAGTGTGCAGTGTGTATTAGAAATGTTGTTTGCCATAATTGTTTCCTTGATTGTATATTATTTGTGGAAAATAGTTAAATGTGGAAAAGGAGTGTGTATTTAAATCTATGTCTGATCAGCTTCTTCCTGAAGCCTTCTGGGTTTGTTGGTTACAGAAATTTTGCTATCCTGTCACCTCCATTTCTGCTACCTATACCTCCGAAGTGAGGATTAGGTATGAGAAATCTGGATGTGTTATCTATTTATGTTTTAAGTGCAGGAAGTGCCCGGAAAGAGTGGTGGATACACTGTAAAAGGGAAATTCCTCCTCGAGGAGTTTGCAGCTCTTGCTATGAAAACGAGAGGTATCTAACTGATTGGACCCTAAAAACGATTTGGAAACAAATTTCTGAATCTGGACTCCTGAACAATAATCTTGTTTACATTTGGAGCAAACCCTGAGTATTATTGCTATCACCCTCAGGAACAAACACTGTTGGTAATCGATATTGTGGCAGTCCAGTATATACACGGAGCAAAAGTCATAGGGTGTAACCGATCTAGAGTGAAAACTAAAGCTTGACCTGCTTACAAAAGGCATATTCCTGACAGGGACTCTTGCTGCCGAGAAGATGGTATACCCCGTGACTGGCTGCAACCCAGTCGACGGGCGAGGCAGAGGAGGAAACCCCAACCAAGGAAAGAGCCAACTACTTGGGTCGTGCGAGCAGCCCTGGACGAGCTTCTGCTGGACTGGTAACAATATGAAATTAAGCTCCAAACAACACTCATTCGCAATACCTCTTTTTCTGTGCATTTTTTGCTCACTAACTTTACCAACAAAAGCAATTAATCCACATGAACCATACAGGTGGATATTAAGTAGACTTGAGGACCAGAAGATTTTAAGCCAATACACAGGGCCAGGAGAGCCAAATTTTCATGTGTACTTATGTGATTTAGTACAAACAAACCCATGCTTGAATTATTATCCGTATTACATTTGTCCTGCATCAAATCCAGGAAAAACATATTGTAATTATCCAGGGCATTTTTATTGTGCATATTGGGGTTGCGAAACTGTTGCTTCAGATTGGAAAGTTATCACACCTGATAAATATATATCGTCTTTTTGGGGAAATGGAAAATATTGTAAACCTCCGACTCGGGACTTCTCGTGGGGAATAGTTAATTTGGGAAATTGTACAGGTATGAGTTTGAAAGTAAAAAGGATGGATGATGATAAATGGTTAGGAGGCCAATTATGGGGAATAAGGCTTAGAGAAGAAGGAGTAGATAGAGGAGGACATTTTATTATTAGAAAGGAAAGGATTCCTCCAGATCCGATACCTGTAGGGCCTAACCCGATTTTAAACTCTAAAAATCTAGAATATGAGTCTCCTCCAGCTGATACAGTACAGTTTGATAAAACAAAAATCAGAATAGAAAGTAATAAAGAATTTACCACTCCTGTACCAAAACCTATAAAAGAACCTAGCTATGATCCCTTATGGACTCTAATGCAAGCCTCTTATCGCGCACTTAATGAAAGCAAACCAAACTTAACTGAGGAGTGCTGGTTATGCTACAATATTAGACCACCATACTTTGAGGCAATTGGAAGGCAAGATAGGACTCAATGGTCTAAGGGCTCAAACCCACAAGAATGCTTATGGGATGAACAAAGGAACCATATGCAAGGAATTACTATCCAGCAAGTAACAGGTCTAGGAAAATGTATAGGTACAGTGCCCAAAAAGTATCGAACTTTGTGCAACCAAACCATCACTAACTCCAACATAGAGAGGCACAAGAAACAAAGAGACAAATGGGCTATCCCGATACCAGGAGCTAAATGGGTCTGTTCAGACATCGGAATAACACCCTGTCTGTCCATAGATGTGTTTGATACATCTCAGTTTTGTATACAGGTAATGATTGTTCCTCGTCTGATCTATCACACCTCTGAGGAGATAATACGCCACTTTGAAGGAGACTTGAACAGACAGAAACGAGAGCCAATTACAGTGGTAACCCTAGCTACACTATTGATAGCGGGCGGAGTTGGAGCGGGTACAGGCATAGCCTCCCTAGTAAAAGGTCAGGAATTACAAAGTTTGCAGATGGCAGTAGATGAAGATTTAATAAGGATAGAACAATCTATCCAAAATTTAGCTACATCAGTAAAATCTTTATCAGAAGTAGTGCTGCAGAATAGGAGGGGATTAGATCTATTGTTTTTAAAGGAAGGAGGGTTATGTGTAGCTCTTAACGAGGAGTGTTGTTCTTTTGCTGATCATACTGGAGTAGTCCAGGATGCTATGTCTGAACTCCGGAAAAGGTTGAATCAACGAAAGAAAGATCGTGAGAGTGGCAGATCATGGTATGAAAACTGGTTTAATGTTTCACCATGGTTAACTGCTTTGTTATCCGCTTTAGCAGGACCACTTATTATGCTAATTTTGGGACTTGTATTTGGACCTTGTATATTACAATATATTTTGCGCTTTATTAGGGAACGGTTTGACGCAGCTAAATTGCTTATTTTAACAACAGAATCTAGATATGAGAGTATACCTACTAACGAAGAAGATTATTGTGAATGTGATTTGCGATGCGAAACTTATGAATGCTTTTGTAATAAGGATGTATTACATTGTAAATGTTATAATACATGTAGCAATTGTGGGAAAAGGTTTGATTGCAGTACCGAGAATGAAAGCAACATTTAATAAACAATAATAGGATAAAAAGAAAAAGGGGGGATTGTGAGGAGTTATAGGGTATTGTTTATTAAGATTTATGTTGAAGCCCAGTATAAAGGTTAAGTTGCATCTTGCCGGATACCGGATACCGGCTACCGGATACCACGTCTGCAAAACCAAAGATAATTGACAGATGTTCCAGAAACCGACAAACAACCCCATATAAGGACATATGAGTGAGGGGTCAACTATGGGACAAGGGAGGAAGACTTCTTACTTCTGCCTCGCGACCACCAGAAGGTAGAAAAAGACCCCTAAGCAACAACCCAGACATGCGCAGAGCACCTCTACTACTTCACGAGCATGCGCAGAATCACTTCTGCTACGTCACGAACATGCGCAGAAGCACTTCCGTTACTTCACGAACCCGGCAGTAAAGAGGTATAAAGATGGAGCTGTTTGAATTGTACGGCACGGCAGTTGGCGGAGCGCAGACTCCCCTGCCGCCCAGCGCTGCTTTTGCTCATATTCTACTTGCTATAATTAATAAAATTTTAATTGAACTACGATCCTTTGTGGTCTCAATTTATAACAAGAGCAGGGTCCTGACAGGGTTAACTTCTGTAATGAAACAGAGCAAGGCTCTAACAAGGCTAACTCCTGTCTTGAAGATAATTAATAGTATAGATCCTCTTCTTAAAACAAAACACCACCAAGGCTAACTAGACGCCAAAGGAATGTAAACATCTACACCAAACAACATAAAGATGTCACAAATAGCAGACAGGAGACAAAAGTTATGGCCAGAGTCTGATGTCGCCTTACAACAACACAGTGGAGTCAGAAAAACAAGAAAGGTAAAAAGTTCAAGCCTGAGGAAGACCTCTTGCTTCATCCAATGATACCCTGAAGACCCCAGTACATCTACCCAAAAGCAGACTCCGTCTATTATGAATATTATAACGACATGATGTAATCTCATGAATATGTATGTAAAGGTGTTGCCTAACTTTTTAGTAACACTTCGGAACTCTTCCGTCCAGCGGGAGCCCGGAGTTTCCCCAGCGTTGCAAAATAAATACCTTTGCTGTTTAAAGGCTAAAACTCTGTCTCTGAACAGTTTCATTTAGCCTTTTTGGGCTTCAACTGGACAAGGAGCTGCAGTCACAGGGCTAGATATATAGTCAGCAACTGGAAAGACTATAAGGGTGCAAGAGTTCCAAGGATGAGGCCCAAAAGGACCTTGGTGTGTTTGTATTTTTCCATGCCAATGTGCATGGGTGTGCATGCGAAATTTCAAGCTGCCCTAGCAAGAGCAGATGGAAAAATCAAGACACAACTAACAAACTAGTAGCAAAGCCTATGACTCAGTACTCCTATACTCTTATCATTTGTATACACAAAATCTGTAAGTAAAATAACTGCTAAAAATACTGGTCAATTATCTCCAGTTTATGAATATAAGATTTATAAGACACTAATTGGTAGCTCAGGTGTGCCTTGCACTACACAGACTTCTGCACAGTATACTACCCAGAATTGTTTAATACCCTTCATTGTACTAAAATTATGTTTCTTGTGGCATGAAGTTAATAACAACTTGAGAAACTACAATATACAATTCCATTTTAAAGCTTATTCAGAGACAGTACAAAAATCAAAATGCAAGTAAAAGCACTCCTTGGCACTTGGGAATGAGCCTGATTCAGAGACCTACAGCTACAAAATCACATCTGGCAACACTGCTGCAAGAGTCACAGAAACAGTGGTCACAGCCAGAAGGGCAGCAGCAAAGAGGCCATTCTTCTCACCAGCAATGACATAACACAGATAAAAACCAAACCACAAATCAACAAGTAGAAGTGCTAGAGACAGAAAAATCTGAATTTGTCATAAGCATCTAAGAACAAAGAGATTATTATGAAAGATAGTAAATTAATTCATTTTCTGCAAGCACCATTGACTCCAGGCATTTGGACGAGCCATGCTTCTTAAGGAGTTTTAAAATTCTAGTTCATAGAATCACAGAATCATAGTTCTCCACAATATCAAGCAACATACTATCCTCACCAAGAGATGTTACTGCTCAGAACAAAACCAAACCTTCAAGATAGTATTTGACTGCTTGATGGTATCAACCAAGCACTTACTGCCTACATTCCTCAGGAGAATTTTGTCTATAGCTGTAAGCATGAGAAAGCAACTTTCAAAACAAAATCAGAAAACTTACAGGAAAGGGCCCTAGTAACTGGAATCAGATTGATTACACAAATCAATGTTCCCCAATAGCCTATTCAGAAACCTACAGATGAAAGCTTTTCTAATACCAGCATCAGATTCCTTTGCATGGAAATAGCCTTGTGTGAGAATTGTAGGGCTGATGATTTGTGTCAATATGAAACTATGCAGGATCTGTAGGCGTTTCCTTTCCCTGTGATAAACCGCAGTGGCTAATCCTGAGAGATACACAATGTAAAGGCTGGGTTTACGTTTCACAGCATTCCACAACCCTTCTGTAATTGTCAGCAAATTGGCACAAAAAAGCACGAAGCAGAAGATGGGGTCATCTGGAGGAGTGAGGAAGAGTGTTTACCTCATCAGATGACCACCAGGTGGGGAAGAAAGGAACCTCACCAGCAGGCAACGCTGCTCTCTGAGAGGTGGAAGATTTCAATAAATGTTTTACCTGAACCAACCCCTTTTTGGAATCCTAATGAATATGTATAGAATAGAATTGTACAAAGGTAGCCTTAGAGGTTTTGTTCATGTGCATGAGAGAGAGAGATTTTGTTCATCCCCGCACCCAGCACTGGTTTGCTTGTTGCAATTTCATTAATTAAATCGAGCTACTAAAAAGAATATTGGGCCTTGATTATTTATAACACTTGCCTCTAGTATAGTTCACATACATACTGAAATATATACCTTTAAGTATATATCTATAGCATATGCTTATTAGTTTTATAACTACGATGGAAGAGGTCAGCTAGTGACACATCAAAGTCCAAAAGATGATTTTTCTTAGATGGAACGACATTCTTTAGAATATACCTACACCCTTATGTTCCTGTTGCAGATCTCTATTTATCATACTTTATAGAAACCACTGCAAAATGCAAAGCAACCATGAAATGTCCTTCTATCTCCAAAGGCTTCTTAAGCTCCCTACAAGTTTTAAGGCCCATTCAAATAACTGTATTACATCCTATATAGTTGTACCACCTTGAAGAAGTATTGCTCTAAAATCATTCAACATCTAATGACTACTAACCAGAGAGAAGTTTGCAATCTACATACAGAATACTGGCTAAAGTGCGTATTAAGAAGGCAATTGAGTTTCAGACACAGAGAATAATTACAGTCTTTCACTAGCACATACTAGAAGAGCTCTCTGGCACATCACCATTTTATGGAGGCCATTTATACCAGCAATAAGGCATAGTGCTAGCCTCAAGATCACAGGGGTGGGGTTTTTTTAAAAGTGTGATTTGCCTGTGATGTGATAATGACTTCCTTCTGTGCTGATGTGTAAAGTTTCCCCATATACTGTAAGTTACACCATCACACCTCCACTCAATAAATGGTCTTTCTTGCAACTACTCCAAATATAAATCCTACAGGATTTTTGGTTTATATGTTCCCTATATTTTGCAGTTTTGAAACTGTTAAGAATTTACAGCTCTCGTGTTTATCAGAAATACAGTAATAGAAAGATCCTGGCAGTGCATATCAATTGAATGTGTGAAAAAAGCAAAAATTCATTCCCTGTCAGCAAGGAGAAAGTATTAGTGCACAGAAAAAAAATCCCAAACAACTGTGTCTGTAACAATACTAAATATAGATTAAAAATACTTTGAATGGGAAAGGTAGGTTGAGAAGTTTACATTGTTCCTCAACCTGATTTTCTTCTCCATTTCTACCTCTTTAGTTGCTCTGATGCTGCTGCTTGAGGCATTTCAGGACAAACAAGACTATACAGACAGCTGATATATATTATATAAATAAATAATAAAATAATTTCATATTTTCTTTGGATTTTTTATTTTGTTTTTTCTTTATTAAGATCACTTACTTCGGCAATCTTGTTAACGAGTCTCTTCCAACAGATTCATAGCACTCAGGAAAAGAGCAGGAGCTCCTTACTGGTCTTTGTACCTACAGAAGGAAAAACACAAAGTCATAGAATGGTTTAGGTTGGAAGGGACCCTAAACCTAAAGATCATCTATTTCAAACCCCCCTGCTATGGGCAGGGATACCTCCCACTAGACCAGGTTGCCCAAAGCCCCATCCAACCTGTCCTTGAACACTTCCATGGAGGGGGAAGCCACAACTTCCCTGGGCAACCTCTTCAAGTCTCTCCACCCTCACATCAAAGAATTTCCTCCTAATATCTAATCTAAATCTACCCTCTTCCAGTTTGAAACCACTAACCCTTGTCCTATCACTACATGCCCCTGTAAAAAGTGCCTCCCCCCTGCTTTCCTGTACACCCCTTCAGGTGCTGGAAGGATGGTATTATGTATCCTTGGAGCCTTTTCTCCAGGCTGAAAAACCCCAGCTGTCTCAGCCTGTCCTTACAGGACAGGTCCTCCCGTCCTCTGATCATTACTGCCTTCCTCTGGACTTGGTCCTAGAGCTCCATAACCTCCTTGTGTTAGGGGCTCCAGAACTGGATATGGTATTCCTGGTGGTGTTAATTAACTGAGTCATTAAACTGCAATTGCTACTTTACCAAAGTACCAATAATCTCTACCAACACCAGCACTGGACAATCTCCAATGTCCCTGATTATTAAAAATGCATCTGACAACCTTCTGTCAGGTTTTGACATCCAACTTGCTGTGAAAAAACAGCTTCCTTTTATTAGTGTCCAGTATCAGTTTATGAAGGCAAATAGCAACCATCTGACACTAACAACCATAATATGTGTTATCACCATTTTTCCTTGCCTTTCCCCCCACTCCCTCCTAAGAGTCACCACCAGGCTCTCCAGTTTCTCAAAAGCCCTTTATTCAGGCTTAGCAAAGCATGAGCTGCTCTAGAAGTTAACATAGCTGGATGTCACCTTCTTGGCCTTCTGCTCCCTTTACTCTGCTGTCTTCAGCTTTTCCTCCTGACTGCTTTTCAATCAAGTATTGCATTGACTGCATTGATTAGGACCAGGAGAGACCACAAACACTGTGATGAAGTTGCACATCTCCAACCCCCTGATGTATCGCTCACAGTTGCATCAAGTGAAAATGAGGAAGCCCAGCACATACAAGATTTAAGAAACCACTTCCCTTTTTTGCAACCTACAGTCAAAAGTCAGCAGGCACAGGTGGTGGCTCAAAAGGTTGTAGTAAGCCCACCCTCAGCTTAGCCAGGTGCACCATCACACTTTTACTCCATCAGAGGTGCCTAGGCCAACACAAACAGGCCTCTTTAATCATTTTTCCTCACAAAAAAAAAAAAAAAAAGAGCTGGGCAACACTGTTCTGTGTCACTTTTAGAAGCAGATATAAAAAATACTATTGCTACTAAAACACATTTGCCTACAGAAAACACGTAAGTCAACAACTTTCTAGCTTTTAAAAAGCCAGTGTTTGAAGAACAGTCTCCTACAGATCTGAGTATTTTACTGATCTGTAATTATTTTTGAAGAGTGGCAGGAAGGGGGTGCAGCAAAAAAAGCATCTGTGTTTTAGGTAGAAAACTGAACTGAAATTACTATATAAAGTTCTTCTAAAAACCTGGCAGACCGATCAAGAAGAGAAAGTTTTAGCTACTATTAAGCAAGAAACCAAAATAATCCATACCAGAATTGATATGAAACATGCTGTAATGTTTTACTCTGCCAAAACAGCAGACAATAGGCTATGTCCTGACACACACAAAATACTGTTTAACCTTGAATTACAAAGAGAGCTACCATAACCTGCAAACATCATGATACCCAGAATCATCTGCAACAACCAGTTCTGTTCAGACTGCCAAGTCTGGGTTATCCTCTTTTTCTTCAGTCCGATACCCAGATTCAACGGCCCTACTATTAACTGTTTTATGTGAGTATACATACAATATCACACCAGCATTGATACAAAAATGTTAGGAAATGAAAGATACAAGAAAAATATCCCCTGGCCTCTAGTAGGAAGAGAATGAAACTTAATAAACACTGATAAGCATACTACTGAGAAGCATATAGCTATTAAGCATCAAAATATACAGTAATAGTTGCTATGGTAGATTTAAATTGCTTAATTCTATTCAGAAATTCTTGTCTACAGGTATAAAAAACCTAACAGTAACAAAGACAGTAATGCTAGAGATAACACAACTGCAGTTACAGTAACTGGCAGTGTCACATGGGCAAGCATCCCTGGCCAGGCAGATGTCACTTGGCTACCGACATACAGGGTCAGCTCAGCTCCAAGAGCAGCTTTTACAGGGAAAAGCTGCTTTACCTACATGCAATTACTAGCAATTGTGATCTCAAATCACACCACAAACCACAGACCCGTCAGCTCTTTCACCAAGAGCTCAATATTTCTGTTTAGCTGCTCCCTGCAGTGTGTCCTTGCAGGTTTTTTGTATGAGCGATGTTCACTTGAATCTTCTGCAGGTTGCAGGCAAGTGTACATCTCGTTGATGCACACCTTCTCAGGTGAAGCTGCTGAGTGGGGGAAAGTAGGGGCTCAGTCACCACAAGGCCTTCATCCTCTAAGTCTGAAGTGTCACCTGACCCACTGCAGTGAGTGACACCAAAGAGTGAACTGATAACTCCTGATAAACATCTTCAGCAACTACTTCAGGACACTGGTTAAAGCTTTGAGACTCAAGGGAGCTTTCATATTGGCACAACAATCGAGATAAAAGGAATTAATTTTGCTAACAGTAACATATAAGAGACATTGAACTCAAGTCTGCTGTCTCTGCCAGGAGTATCTATGTAAATGTTTTAGGACGCTGGCTAAATCAAGGAATTTGGGTGATAAGAGCTCAGATAAGGGACTTCTGATGTTATTGACAAGTTTTAGTAATATCATTCCCAGCTGCTAGAGCTTGAAAACATTTACCGGGAGTCACAATAACCTGGGTTTGTTCTGTTCTATTTTTAAGTCATCCCAGGAGGCTAATTAAGATCAGGGAAAGGCCTGACATTACCACAGACCTCCTAGAAAGAGTTGAGTCAACCTCCCAACAACTTCTAGGAAAACAACCTCCAGCATTCCTATAGGCTTCTGAAGCACATCCAGCTCTGGGAAAACCTCCTCAGGTTCTAGCTGATGCCTCTAGTTTTTACCAGTACCAAGAGGATACAAAGCATATTTCCCGAAGGATCTGCAGAAAGGTTATAAAGAAGTGCTGATGGGGTAACTTGCCTATTTTCTCACATTCAGTCTGTAATCCTTTCAACTACACTACTCAGACCTCAGACAACCCAGACAAGAAGCAGCCGCCTATACCTCTTTAACAATATTTTTTTTTCCCCTTTATTTATATTAGCAGGTTTCTCGGTTTAACCGCAAGACTCGACTGCTTGAGTCCCTCTTGCACAAAGCTGAGCAGCCAGCTCCTTATGGCATTATCCTGTGATACCTGACAGGATGAAGCAAAAAACCAAAACAAAACAAAAAAAAAAAACCCAAAAATCAACAACAACAAAAAAAACCGAAACCAAACCAAAACAAAAAAAAAACCAAACAAACAAAACAAACATAAAAAAACCCCAAAACACGAAACTTCCATCACGCTGCCATTTTTTTTTAAACAATAATATCTTTCAGTCCCATCTCCCTGCACTGCCATACCCTCTAGAGCAAGGCAGTGAATAGGCTTCTCCTGCAGGCGATGTGTGAGGGGGGGCAGGGATGTCCCTGCAATCACACAGCTCAGCCGAAAAGCGCGCCTGCAGATCGCATTGTGCTTGCTCAGCCACTCGCAGGACGTTTAAGGGATTTTAAGTGATGCTCGCCGGGTCTGCAAGGCGAGCAGCTCCCTACCTGCCGGCCGCCTCGCCTCACGGTGCCCGACCCCGCTCCGCAGCCGCCCGGACCAGGCCTCCGGCCGCTCCGAGGAAGGGATCGGGGAGGCCGCCGCGGCCCTGCAAGGCCCTCGCCTGCCAGCGGCTCCGCCCGCGGCCTGCCCCGCTACCCGGGGGATCCGCCGGGAACGGCCTCAACACAGCCCGAGGCGGCAGAACCCACCACCCACCTCCGATCCCCCCCGGGGGGGCGGCGGGGCTCTGGCAGCCGGGTCAAGCGGCTCCGCACCGCCGCCCGTCCCCGTCTCCTTCCCCTCGCTACAGCCGCCAATCCCCGCTTCCTTCCCGTCCCCGTCTGTCCTCACCGAGCCCGCCGCTGCCAGCCGCAGAAGTCACTCGGCGCTCAGAGGCGGAGCCAGCGGCCCTTGGCTCCGGGAAGAAGCGGAAGAAGACCGCGACCACCGACCCTGCCGCTACCGCCGCCGCTCCGAGCAGCGGAACAAGAGCCAAGGCCTGCCCCGGGGCGGGACCCTCCGTAAGGCGGGCAAGCGGAGAGGGGAGGTGACCGGCGGATCCCCGCCCTCCCGCTCAGTCCCCATGGGGACGTGAAAGGACAACGGGGATGAGGTTCTGCTGCCCGAGCCTGCAAGATCCCGGTCAGCCCAGCCGGGAAGCGGCGCGAAGGCAGCGGTGGGCAGCTCTGATGCTGCGGCCGGCCGGTGCCTCCATGGAGAGAGAGTTCGGCAAGCGGGAGCAGAAGTTTGCGTGTGGTTTCACCGGGACACTGACAGGGAGTTGTGCAGCGCGATCAAATTTGACTCTCGGCTTCTCAAATCACTCCTGACTGAGACCCTCCTGCCTGCCTCCTCTCCTCAGAGCCTGCCTGCTTCCCCCCCTTTCCCTGCCTGCTTCCCCCCCTTTCCCTGCCTGCTTCCCTCCCTTTCCCTGCCTGCTTCCCCCCCTTTCCCTGCCTGCTTCCCCCCCTTTCCCTGCCTGCTTCCCCCCCTTTCCCTGCCTGCTTCCCCCCCTTTCCCTGCCTGCTTCCCCCCCTTTCCCTGCCTGCCTCCCCCTCTTCCCTTTCCCTTCCTCCCCCTTTCCCTGCCTGCTTCCCCCTCTTCCCTTTCCCTTCCTCCGCCTTTCCCTGCCTGCTTCCCCCCCTTTCCCTGCCTGCTTCCCCCCCTTTCCCTGCCTGCTTCCCCCTCTTTCCCTGCCTGCCTCCCCTCTTTCCCTGCCTGCCTCCCCTCTTTCCCTGCCTGCTTCCCCCTCTTTCCCTGCCTGCCTCCCCTCTTTCCCTGCCTGCTTCCCCCTCTTTCCCTGCCTGCCTCCCCTCTTTCCCTGCCTGCCTCCCTACCTGCCTTGTCAGGTCCCTAGAGAAGTCCCGCATCTCCTTACTTCAGGCACACCACAATTTCTAAAAAAACCCACAGTGGTTCTTTCCTCCCCCACCGTAAGCTGAGGGTCAGCTGGGACTTCAAGGGAAGCTTGCAATTAGAGGAATTGGGGAACGAGAAATAAAAAGGCTCTGTAATACGAACTGTGTAGATGAGGGGGGAAAAAAACCCAAACATATGAAGAAAATATATGTAAACAGTACAGTACTTAGAGATAAATTTCACATCACAAAATTGCCAGAAGGCTATGATCTATTTTAAATGCCTTAAGTTTCCATTTTAAACAGCAAGTCTATACTGAATAGATTTTGCTTTAAGTTAGGTATCCTGAGTAGCAGTTAGGGAAACAAAGGTTATTATATAACTGTACGGCCAGGGAAAGTAATTTTTATTAAGCTGTATAAGTGAGCTGTCTGTGCTGACTCACATGTATCAGGATGCGTGTGACCAAGCAGGCAGGTGTGACAGAGGATAAGGAACTGGGTTGTGATGGAAGCCATGGTACCAAATCAGTCTTCTTTGTCCCATGTTCCACTTTGTTGCAAAGAGCAAACTGCTGATCACACTGTGATCTTTTGCCTTCAGGTGAGGCTTAGGAGTCTGTGAGTCAATGCTGTGCTTTTATTTTCTCTTTCTAGCCATGAGGCTCCACGCTACTGTGACAGGCAGGTTCTATTAAGCTTCCTTGAAAGACTAAGAAGTGACACAAGGTTGTGTATAGTTATAGCATTATTATGATATAAAGATTTTAGAAATCAGTGTAGCTTATTGTTACACAGAATTCCTAGTCATTAGCATAGCTTTTCTATTATTTATAATTTCAGTTAACTCGATTTTTTAGTCACCTAGGCCCTCTGCTGACTGGGTCAAATTCTGAATGATCAGGGCACAATGGAATGGTCATAATCCGGATTCTGACTTTTAAAAGTACATGTCTGACCCACTCAGCCTCAGAGGAAGAAGAATGGGGAAGGCCAGTACTCCATCAGACAGTGAGGGTGCCTACATTCCCTGTGCCTGTATCACACTGGGAAACATGAAAGCTGTCGCAAGAAGGAGACTTGTACACAATCAATATGATTATCAAGTCCCACTTTATTAGAGCATCAGGCTGTTATTTATACACGTTCAGCTACTTTATGCATATTTATCATTATCTTATTGGTTATAGATTTAATTAGCTCATACATATTACAAAAGCTAAGCTCCTTATTGGTTATACAAGACCAAACAGAACCACTTGTTACGGTTTCATGCTCTCAAAACTTCTTGCTTCATGTTCTCAGCACTTCTTGTTTTAGTGATCACAATGTCCTGTTTTCTTGTTCCTTGTACATTTCAAGATCGGTACATCCTGTCAAGGTTAATATTGACGCAAGTCCTTTGTAGCTTTGATTATAATTTACTTGGCATTGCTAAAATTTAAACCCTGCATTGGCAAGACCCAGTCTTCCACAGAAAGCTTTAGCAGTCTGAATGCTATTTAATGCACTTCAAAAACCTTTTGCATGATTAGTTTATGTGAAAGACAAGGGGGTGAGGAGCAGTAATTATCTTCAGCACAAATACCAATCTGTAGCACACGTAGGCGGACGGAAAGTCTGTAGGTTCCAGGACCATTTGATGGGACTGGAACAAGGAAGTGTTGCAGTTGGAATAGGGGTTCCAGGACCTCCAAGAAAAGCTTACCTCTTGGGTACTCAGCTTTGGCACCTATACGCTGCCACCAAGTATTTATTGCTATTTTAGTTTTAGCATTGCTGATATTATTGATTATGTGTACTAATGCAATATGTCTTTTGGTGTTGTAAGCAATCTGCCATGAGTTATGAAGATTGGAAAGGGAATAAGATAAAATATTTTGCTGTTACAAATTACAAGAAAAGGGGGGATTGATGAAAAGTGCTAAATTTACTAACACGGGAACAAAGAAATAGACAAACAAGATATTTCTGATTTATTGTAAGGACTTATAACCTTACAGGATGGGATGCTGATAAGCCTGGAGAAACAGCTAACTTAATCAGTTCAGGGTCACTGCATCAGCATTTTTTTTGCATAAAAGCCCAGAGATTACAGTACACAGTGAAGAAGATTTTGATCCTTCCTCCAAACGACCCTCTCCCACCACCCCCAGGAAGTCATGTACATATGTGAGTGGGAGGAACTTTATGGTAATGAATTCCAACAACTACTTTGCCTAATCCTGCCTATCCTTGGAAACATCACGCGTATGTATAACTTGACTGTAAAAATTGTTGGTGATGTACCTGTAAGGTTCCAGTCAGGCTTTGCCACAAATTACAATTGGCAACTGAAAGCACTATTCCCCTCCTCCAACAAATGGCATACAGTATGGGTGGGGAGGTAGGGAAGGGGACTGGCCTGCCACTCCAGGCTGTGGAATCCTGCAGGTGGTGACACTCTTATCTTTTTCCCTCTCTGTTACAATCAGGTTAAGTGATGGTTTGTCTCCAGTAGTTTGAAGGCCTTGAGAATAGGCAGCTTGAGAAGAGATAAGAGGGATAAAATTTGAGAAAAAGCTTGAGAAGAGATAAGAGAGATAAAGTTTGAGAAAAACCAGCTCCTTCACAGGCCCAGGTTTGATACTGTTAATTATGAAAGACAGGGGAAAACAAACTTAATTCTGCTGAATTCTGCAAGAAGATGGCAAGCTACAAAGGACGCAACCACTCAACAGAACTTTCCAGGCCAAGTCAGGACGACCAGCAATTCAGCTGTGGTACAGCAAGAAATGGATAGTGAGAAAACAAAGAGAGATTCTCACCCCTGGCCCTTCTCCTAGGATGGGACCATCACATGGCCCTCTCTCCTCCCTTCTTCTCTGGATGAGAAGATCTCTGGATCTGGATGAGACCTGGATCACCTTCTCTGATGGATCCTTGTGTGGTTACTTTCCTCTTTCCTCTCCTTTCATTCTCACTCTCTCCCTCTACCTTCGGGTGATGCTTTACTTTCCCTTCCTTTCTTTATCTTTTCTCTTCTCTCTCTCTCTCTCTGGGATTAGGCTACCAACTATAGTTTTAATGCCTACCAGTTCTATATGTGTTCAATAAGGTTGTGTAGTTGCACCTGATAGTGTATTATCTTTACTTTGTCCTTGTGGGGTCCAACAAGAATCTCAACTTTCATCAGTAACAGTGTTGTTCCCAGCATCCTGGAGCACAAACACTATTACTGACCCATTGCAATGAGAATTAACTTTATAATTTTCAGAGCAGTGGCAGCAGATGAAGGCCTCATTTACATGATCGTTACCAATAATAATAGGTGGGAAATATATTTTCACTGAAATAAACAGTGTTGCTGTAATGATGGAGATGCTGTCGAACTGTATTTTTTTTCATATTACCTAGATCCATGTCACAGACCTGAGGTCACCATGAGCTCCCTGGGGCTTGCCCCACCCTGCCCATCGCCCAGGACTCCATGTCACCCCCCTCCCAGGGCTGTCAGTGCCTGCCCCATGGACACTGTGACAGTTCCCATCTCCAGCTCCTACATCCCTGATGTGCCCTGCTACGAGTCCCACTGAGCTGTGCCAACCTACAGGTCATCCTTCTGTCCTGGCCTTGGCCTGACCCCAGGGCCCAGCCTGGCCATCCTGGGGCTGTGTCTGACCCTGATTCCCCCTCACTGGCTGTGACCCTGACCCCCAATCCATGGGCTAATGTCCCAGCAGTGCCTTATGCCAGGAGCTGCTCCTCAGCTGGGTTGGTGGGACAGGCCCAGCTCTCAGCCCTGCCCATGAGAATAGCTGGCAGGTGTCCAGTTGAGGCTTAGCTCAGGTATGTCTTTGCCTTCACTTATATATTTTGGGGGTTTTTTGTATGTAAAATGGTTGCATATCAAACACTTTGATGTGGAAGTAGCTAGAAGCTGGGGTCACTGTGACCTGATGATTATCAGCAGGGGCAGGATGTTCGCTTTGCAAACTGGGGCTAGATCATGCACACCAAGCCATGTCCTTGACTCCTTGCCAATCCTCCAAGTCCTTGCCTTGCAGTGAATAACACTAAGAGATCTAAGGGATACAAAACAGCAGACTAGTCTCAGTAGTCCACACGTCTGAGCTATGATACATGTGCTCATTTTTCATTACGTCATTTCATTGATTTGGTATGACAGAGGACCCATCCTATTTATAGTCAAAGATGAACCTTCGCCTTTATGCTGCAAATTGTGTTCTGTCACTAGCTTCAAATACAAAAACATGCCCAAGTCTCTGCATATATATATTCAAAGGGACACCTTTACATTGATCATTACTACTCTTTCAATCTTTTACTTTATTTTCTCTTGTACTTCTGACTGTTCCTGATGCATCTCAGTTATCCAAGTTAAAATATATCCCTCTGAAGGGGTTTCTAGTTAAGCCAAGGGCATAAAGAACAGCATCTTAATTCCAAACAAGAAGATTTGGAAAAACTAAATCTCAGATGCCAATCAACTGTCAAGACCAGGGATAACTGGTAATTTCAGTTCTTCCTGCTATTATTCACTATCATCTCTAATGCCTCTGTAATGGTTTGGCTGTCATGTACCACTTCAGCAGTCAGGTTGACTGAAGTTCATTCAGCACTTGCAACCTCTTTTTCATCTGATTACCTTGGAGTCTAGTCATGGTCACTACGCCCTTCAAACAAAAGTCTTCCAACTGTCAGTGAATTGTGGAGTCACCCATGTGGGGTATGTTTCCAGTTATCATGCAAATGTTATATGTTTATTTCTCTTTCTTCTTTTCCCTTTCCCATTTTCTTAATCTTCCTGTTTCTGTTGGGCACTGGTATTTACTATTGCTGATTATATTACTTGATCCAAGCTTGCATCTTCTTTAACAGGCTTATCTACCATTCTTTTCAGTTTCCTAATCCTGTTCTTCTGGTGAGCTTCCACATGTCTGATCCACATATGCTTCCCAAACTGACTCATCCACTTAACCAATCTCTTTAGATGGATTCTTATTTTAAATAATCTTCCAGTCTCCTGACTCTCGACTTTCACCACCTCTTGACTCAGATCTGAATCTCTACCCACTCAGCTTTGATCACTTGGAGGCCTGCAAGATAGGATTTCTCACTGAGAAGTTTGTTCCTGTGGATCTTTAGGGCTGCACATCCAATGCACCATCTTCCACTTAACACTGAGCTTCCAACAGTGAACAAAATTTTGTTTGTACTGGAATCATGCATTCATGCCTCAAAGCCTTCTATGTTCTTTCCAACAGGGTATTTTTTCAAAGTAATTGGGCATTCATGTGTTGGTCCTTCGTTATTAAGGGCATGCTATCATAACCTGAAGAGAATCAGATTTAAACTCATACCATGATTATGCCAGAATCAGATAGATATTAAGGACAAGTAGTTCAAAAAAATGTTGTATGTCTACATTGTTTTACCATTAATGTATGAAGTGAATCTTGAAAGTTGCTGCAACAGGAAAGTGTCTAATCATTACACCTATTAGAGGACCATATTGGAATGTGCTGAGACTATCAGGACCCTACACTCAGATAACACAATCAAAATACTAGATGTTAAGCTACATCAGAGAAAACATGAGCTAGGTTACCAAGGAGCTATATCTTGATAAATGCAAAACTCATGGAGTCACTAGTGGAAATGATGTTAGGACATTATATCTTGATAGTGTAGCTTTGAAGCCCAGCTAAAGTGGTGTTGCCATTACTGGCAGAGAGGCCACAGGCTGTGATTTTGTTTTGTGCTGCCCCAAGGATGGCATTTGTCAATGATTGCTTTGTCTGGGCTTGCCTTGTCCTGCCTGGGGCTTGTTTAGCTGTAACAGCAGCTGCCTAACAATCAGATCACTGATAATATTACCTAACTTGTTTTAACTTTAGTTAGCTTTGTATAATGGCATCATATGCCGATATAGTAGTTTTTATGTATTTCTGTAACTATATCTAGTGAAAATAGGTCATTATTCTGTGTAGAGGGCATTATCTGTGATCTAAAAGTGTAGACAAGTACTAGTGCAGGATGATAGCAGAGGCCTTGAAAATACAAGCACAAGATGATACCAGAGGCCTCAAGGTTATAAACAAATCATCACTTGGGAATTATTGGTCACTGAAGGAATGCAGCCTTGGGAGCTAGATAAAACCAGTTTTAAGGATAACAAGGAACAAAGAGCAAGTATCCAACCAAATGTAAATTAAGCCACAGGTAGAGGAATTGTGAATCGATAAAGGAAGATGTGCATGTTATGAAATACATCAAAATAAATTGAAGCACAGACTCAAGAGTGAGAAAGCAATCCCCACCATCAACATAAAATTCCTTCCAATGAAGAACCAGGGACACCAATGACACATTGTAACTCCCTGGCAAGTAAGACTTGTCACTGTCAACCTTTGGGGACAGAGGGAAGTAGGAGGGTGAGTCTAACGCCAGAGAACAAGGGTACCTACTAGGAAGTTTCCAAACAACGGGTTTACCAGTTCAATTTGGACAATGGTACCATTGTTACCAGACTGATAACAATGCTCTGCTATTAAGACTTCAGTTATGCAAACATTGCTTTCTAAACTTTTTCTCAGAGAAGAGTCGAGGTGCACCTGCAACCAATCTTAGCCTCCGTAGCACTAACCATAAAGAACAGTTTGGACTCCGGGTTCTGTCACAGAGTTGGTTTATTGCATCTCCAGCTGGATGTCTCCAAAGAGGGACCCCACCTGTATTTTATCTGTGCCTTTTAAGGCCCAGCAATCTGTCCATGCACTTGTTCAAGCAACATGCACATATCTGTTCATCCAATTTTCTTCCACAATAATTACTTCTTTCTTTTCTGTTTTTTTCTGCCCTTCTCCATCCAAAAGCCTTCATTCACCATCAGCCTTTTTCTCTCAGGACAATTTCTCTTCGTTCTTCTCCAATTACTTCTCATCAGAATAAGCCGTCAACAGTGCAATGACTCCAATTTATCTTTTGGTTAATCCATTTCACCACTGTATAAGGTAATTTTGATTAATTCTCTCGTTGTCTACATCTTGTTTCTATACTATTCCAGGTGGTAGAAGTTTAACTAATGCATGATCACAGGAGTTAAGATAAAGTTTCATTAGAATTGCAAATAAGGCCTTATTACTCCAGATACACATGCTAAGTCAAGTAATTTATAGAATCATAGAATAGAATTGTAAAATCATTAAAGTTGGAAAAGATCTTTACAATCATAAAGTCAAAACATCAGCCCAACACCACCATGCCAATTAAACAATGTCCTGATGTGCCACATCCACATGTTTTTTGAACACCTCCAGGGATGGTGACACCACCACTTCCTTGAGCAGCCTGTTCCAATACCTGACCACTCTTTCAGTAAAGAAATTTTTCCTAATATCCAATTTAAACCTCCCCTGACACAACTTGAGGCCAACTTCCACCAGAACTTATCTCAAGCAGTTTTCAGTTTGTTCAGACCTTAAACATCTGTACAAATAATTCTAGTAGTCCTTTAATCTATCAATCTCAATATTGCTAGAGCCAACCTGTTTCTGTTTTCAGTACATGCAGATGTAAATTGGTGGTGCAGTTCTGCCAATGACCTGGACAGGCTGGAGAGCTGGGCTGATTCCAAGGGGATGAGGTTCAACACGGCCAAGTGCCGGGTCCTGCACTTTGGCCACAACAACCCCATGGGGAGCTCCAGGCTGGGCACAGAGTGGCTGAGAGCAGCCAGGCAGAGAGGGACCTGGGAGTCTGGATTGACAGGAAGCTGAACAGGAGCCAGCAGTGTGCCCAGGTGGCCAAGAAGGCCAATGGCATCCTGGCCTGGATCAGAAACAGCATCGCCAGCAGGTCCAGGGAGGTGATCGTGCCCCTGTACTCAGTGCTAGTTAGGCCACACCTTGAGTCCTGTGTCCAGTTCTGGGCCCCTCAGTTTAAGAAGGATGTCGAGGTCCTGGATCAGGTCCAAAGGAGGGCAACCAGGCTGGTGAAGGGACTCCAGCACAAGTCCTGTGAGGAGAGGCTGAGGGAGCTGGGGGTGTTCAGCCTGGAGAAGAGGAGTCTCAGGGGAGACCTCATTGCTCTCTACAACTCCCTGAAAGGAGGCTGTAGCGAGGTGGGAGTTGGACTCTTTTCCCAGACGACTTTCAACAAGACAAGAGGACACAGTCTTAAGTTGTGTCAGGGGAGATTTAGGTTGGATATTAGAAAGAATTTCTTCACGGAGAGGGTGATCAGGCAATGGAATGGCCTGCCCGGTGAGGTGGTAGATTCTCTGTCCCTGGAGACATTTAAAAAAAGACTGGATGTGGCACTCAGTGCCATGGTCTAACAACTGCTCCGGTGGGTCAAGGGTTGGACTTGATGATCTCTGAGGTCCCTTCCAACCCGGCTAATTCTATGATTCTATGATTCTTAGCAACCCCCTACAGTGGCTGGTATTTCAAGCAAAGTTTTAAAATTTGGCTTGGTTTGGTTTTTTACTATTTGACATTTCTGATGTAACAGTTATATTTCCTGAATCTTTGTTCTCCTTTGACTTGCTAAGGCTGTGGCTTATCTGATTAATAAAGCCTTGGAGTACTGGATATTTTATCTTTTTTTCTGAGCACAGGTATTTAGTGCTTGCTTGGAGGATTTTCAGGATTATTGGATCAAAGCCTGACTGCAATGCAGGACATTTTATGGCCAGTACCACTAGCCTCCTGCTTTTGTATAGGGAGTACTGTTGCTTCTGCAAACTCTCTGTACTTCTGTGATGTTTTAAAATTATCTCTTATGGGCATATAGGTTATGTCATATAGCACAAACACAATGAGTTTATATTGTTTGATTAATCTTATGGTGTTTGTAAAAAGGAAACTTAACCTCCTTTACTTAACAAAACACCTACTTTAACCATGTAATTTGAAAGAATTGTGGCAGCTACAAGTGACTTAGGCTCTAAGTTCTAAGTAGATGAGCAAGTGGAGGTGTATGGGGAGGGTATAATGGGGTGCTTTACATCTTTTTCCATGCAAGAAGTTTGCATGAGAGATGCCTTGATGTGTGGAGTCATATGAACGTATCTTAATCATGGTCTGGAAGGAACCTCCTGGAATCCACCATGACTCCTCTCTCCTCCAAACATGAGGTTAGATAAAGTTGTGCAACTCTTTACCCAAGCACTAGGCAATACAAAAGTTTCTTGTGAAATTAATGTCTCTTTAGAGTCACATTAACACATAGAAGTCACATGACTCTTTAGCACTGGTTACTCAATCAGTAGGCATCTCTATAGTTATACCAGATTTATATGATCAGATTTCCAGCAGAGACTGTTTTTTCCATGTAGCCTTCTTCCTGGCCATAGCTGCAGCAATAGAAATCTTGTTTACCCTCTAGCCACACTGGATTACAGCCTTGAGTACAAACTGTGGACGATTGGGTCTTGCCCATAAAAGGGCTTAACTTTAGCAATACAAGTAAATAGTCCATACAAGGGCTTAGCTTTAGCAATACAAGTAATTAATGGAAACACAGCTGTAGGATTGCATGACCTTCACGACATTGCACTATCCTTGAACAAAGTAGGAACATGAAAACAGGACATTGCAGTTCTGAATTTGGCTGAATTTGATCATTAAATTCAGGATGTAATCTGAATGCGATAATTCTTTGAAACCACAAGAGGAGGATCTGTTAGTTTGTAGCCAACTAATAAGGAGCTCAGTTTTTGCAATATGTATAAGCTAATTAAATCTTGTAACCAATCATTTAATGGAAAACATATGTTATGTAACCCTAATAATATAAATATCTGCCTGATGCTCTAATAAAGTGAACTTGACAATCATATTGATTGTGTATACAAGTTCCCTTCTTGCGACAACAAACCAAACTGTTGTGGTCATCATCTAGAGCATGATGGACCTGGGATGACCAAGCTAAAAAGCTTGCATTGACAGCTGTTTGTCAAGGGCTGGAAACAACTTCTTATGCAGACCTGCTGGCTCAGCAGCCCAGCTGAATCTAAACCTGACTCTTGGTGATACAAAAGCAAATCCAGAGCGCCTCACTTCCACTACTTGCACCATATTTTTCCCAGGAAACTACCCTCATTCTCACAAACCTATTCATTTCAAAGCAGCAGCATAAGTGCTGAGATCAATCTCCTTGGAATTCACCATTACTCTAATTTTCTAGACAGAAATGAAATAAAAACCTCAATAACAACAACGTGTCATTATTAGGCAGGCATTTTTTATTGCAGTGCTGTGCATCACTGGGGATAGCTCCACTATGGCTGCTCCAATAAGGGGTACAGCAGTGAGAATTTTTATACAAAAAACCCATGATAAATGGTGCAAGGTAGACAGGTATTTTTACAGACTTGACAGATATGGTTACATCATTAATCTTGCAAACCTAACAGGTTCAGTTATATGAGTATTTTTTTTTTCGGCTGGGATGGAAGGGACCTCAGAGATCATCAAGTCCAACCCTTGATCCACTACCGCTGTGGTTACCAGCCCATGGCACTGAGTGCCACATCCAGTCTCTTTTTAAATATCTCCAGGGACAGAGAATCCACTACTTCCCTGGGCAGCCCATTCCAATGTCTGATCACCCTCTCTGTGAAAAAATTCTTTCTAATATCCAACCTAAACCTCCCCTGGCACAACTTGAGACCATGCCTCTTGTCTTGCTGATAGTTGCCTGGGAAAAGAGCCCAACCCCCCCCTGGCTCCAGCCTCCTTTCAGGGAGTTGTAGAGAGCGATGAGGTCTCCCCTGAGCCTCCTCTTCTCCAGGCTGAACACCCCCAGCTCCCTCAGCCTCTCTTTGTAGGGTCTGTGCTGGAGTCCCTTCACCAGCCTGGTTGCCCTCCTTTGGACCTGCTCCAGGACCTCAATCTCCTTCCTGAACTGAGGGGCCCAGAACTGGACACAGGACTCGAGCTGTGGCCTCACCAGGGCTGAGTACAGGGGCAGAATCACTTCCCTGGACCTGCTGGCCACGCTGTTCCTGATCCAGGCTAGGATGCCATTGGCCTTCTTGGCCACCTGGGCACACTGCTGGCTCCTGTTCAGCTTCCTGTCAATCCAGACTCCCAGGTCCCTCTCTGCCTGGCTGCTCTCAGCCACTCTGTGCCCAGCCTGGAGCTCCCCATGGGGTTGTTGTGGCCAAAGTGCAGGACCCGGCACTTGGCCGTGTTGAACCTCATCCCATTGGAATCAGCCCAACTCTCCAGTCTGTCCAGGTCCCTCTGCAGAGCCCTCCTGCCTTCCAGCTGATCCACACTCCCCCCCAGCTTAGTGTCATCTGTGAATTTGCTGATGATAGACTCAATCCCCTCATCTAAATCATCAATAAAGACATTGAACAGAACTGGGCCCAACACCGATCTCTGAGGGACACCACTGGTGACCGGCAGCCAACTGGATCAGCACCGTTCAGCACCACTCTCTGGGCCCAGCCCTCCAGCCAGTTCCTAACCCAGCACAGAGTGCCCCTGTCCAAGCTGTGGGCTGACAGCTTTTTCAGGAGAATGCTGTGGGAGATGGTGTCAAAGGCTTTGCTGAAGTCCAAGTAGACCACATCCACAGCCTTCCCCTCATCCACCAGGAGGGTCACCCGATCATAAAAGGAGATCAGGTTGGTCAGGCAGGACCTGCCCTTCCTGAACCCGTGCTGGCTGGGTTGCAGATGTCTTCGATTGTTTCAACAAAAAAAGCCACAAAACACTGTCTTGCAACTTACTGTACCAAAATTTGCTCAATTTCCTTAGTTTCCTACTTAATATTTTTGCAAAGCTACTTCTCCATGCAATTTTACTAAGCTGCCTTTCCTCACAGTTTTTGCGAAGCCACTTCTCCTTTTGTTAGCTACTTTACAGACTATGATTTTATACTTTACTTATTGGGTGAATGCATTTTCTTTACTTGATTCTCTCACTTGCCTTGTATCAGGACACTGTAGGAACATGTCTTTCTTGTGTGAAACATTTCTTTTGCGATTAGTCCTCTCCTCTTCATGTGCCTTTCAGCTGTGTCCCAGCGCTGCAACATCAAGAGCCCCATATATTTTTTGTGCTCGTTCACATTGCAGTTTCCACTTTAAAATCCACAGTAGAAAATTGGTTTAATACAGAAGGGAGTATTTCCAGCAACAAAAATAACATTCCAAACATAAGTTACCTGGCCTCATCATCTCCCACTGAAACTAGAAGCAGCAGTGCAAGGGTGAGGTTGGCACTAGACAGATAGGAGGCAGGGTAAGGTCTGGAGGAATGAGATCTACTCCTATCACATTAGCTCATTCGCTTGTGAAACCACAGCCAGAACATAAAGTTGCATGGTAGGGCTGAGCCAATTTGATGGCTCATCACCACTTTTTATTTTAGGTTTCTTTTTCTTTTATTTAGTTTTCAATTGTTTTTTGTTGGTTTTTTTGTTTGGTTTTTGGGGGGTTGGGTTTTTTTGGGGGTGGGATGTTTGGGTTTTTTTGGTTTTGTTTTTGTTTTCTGGAGGGGGGATTTTTTGCAGTTTTTTTGATTTTTTGTTGTCGTTGCATTTTTTAACTAGATTCTTCATTTGGAAGTTTAAGGAACATAACTTCACAACTGTCAGCAGTTTTGCTTATTAGTTACACGAGTGAAAAACTGTGAGAATACTTCTCATAAGTATGTACTTTTGTGGATCTTCATGGCTGTATGCATTTTCATGCCCCCTCAAAGCAGCACAGGCAGCTGACTAGGACCAAGCCAGGTAGTGGAGAATAAAAAGTGAATCTAAATTCACCAGGTTAATACTAATCAATTCAGGTGACAAGTGTTTGTCAAAAAAGAACTTAGAAATTATGAATTTTCAGACAAAACTATTCTGGAGAAAATTTTCAGACAAAAGTATTCCCTTATTGGAAGGGAAATAAACACTCCCACAAAATATCTGGATGAAAGCAGTTGCTATTTAGCACAGAGCTCCAGCTTGCTCCCTCAAAATCCATTGACTCACAGAAGGTCAGATCCAAAGCAGCAAGGGTTAAGCAGGAAGGTTTTTCCAGCCATGCCTGAGGGTGACTGGGCAGGAGCTGTTGGCAATAAAGGAAAATTAAATGAGGAGTCAAGCCCAAGTGCTGCTGAATCAATTGGACTGTGCTGTGGCAGGGCATGGATCCCAGCATGTGTGATGGGTGTGGGCTGAGCATGCATCAGGGTGCAGTTCCCCTTCCAGGCATGGTACAACAATCCCCTTCCCTGGGACAGGGCCTGGATGGAGCTAGGGAGAGCTATTTGATGCTAACCGAGCTGTTAGCAGCTGATGCCCATGGCCTGGGCAACCTTTCCAAGGTAATGGCTCTCTGGTGTCTCTCTTTTGTTCCCAGGAGAAGCATCCACCTACCATTCCCCAGCTGAGCCCAGGACTCCCAGCAATTCTGATTCTCTGCTGATTCTGATGCTGCCCCAAACACTGCTGATAATCATCAGGAAGGCCCATGTCAGGCTTATCCATCCTATTATCCACTGTGAACAGGTAGTCCCAAGAGGAAACCCTGATTGTCTCTCCTCTCCGGTAAAATGACTCAGTTCAGAAAAGGGTCATTAGAAATTCCCTAGAAATGCTGCTTCTTCTTGAATCTTATAGTGGAAATATATAAAAGTTTATGTTGAGAGCTGCATTAGCACAGTCTACTGGAAAGGCTTCAACCTATGTGCACGATAAGACAGAAGACATCAGCAGCTGTTTTGAGGACAAGTGAGAGACATGCTTCTACCCTGAGAAATGAGGTTGTCCTAGGTACAGCTGTGAGACTGAAAATCTCAGTTATAGAAAGAACCCTCTAACACTTATTTTTAAGTTTTAGAAGACAGGCATCCTTTATTATGGTGCCAGACACACAGGGGATAGCTCCAACCTAAAGTGCATGCCTAGCTGAGTACAGAGGTTTTATATAGGTTAGATATGCATATTCATTAGTTTCCTAGTAGCCAGTTAAAAGTTAATTCCCTTTCATGCTGTTATAAAATGAGCAATGACTGAGACTCAATATTCTCTTTAGTAGCTCGATTTAATTAATAAATTTCAGTAAGCAAAGCAGTGCTGAGTGCAGGGGATGGAATCGTTATCCCTCAAGCACACCAATCAAAGCTCTGGCATTTTCTTATATTGAGTACAATTCTATACATATTCAAAAGAAGGTGGGTTTACATACATACTCATAAGATCACATCATTTCATTATAATATTCATGATAGGTGGAGTCTGGGCAGAGTCTGGGAGGAGTCTTCTTTGGGGAAATGTATGTGTCTTCAGGGGGTCTTTGGAGGAAGTAAGAAGTCTTCATCAGGCTTGAACTTTTACCTTTCTTGGTGCTGCTGACTCCACTATGTTATTGCAAGACAATATCAGATTTTAACCATAACCATTGTCTCTTATCTGTTCGTTGTGACATCTTTGTGTTCTTTTGTGTAGGTGTTTGCATTCCTTTGGCAATGTAATTATCTTTGAGACAGGAGTTAGTATTATTAGGGATTTGCTTTGTTTCATTACAGAAGTTAACTGTTTACTTCATACTACCTCAGTGGAACAATTACATGTCTCAGCTGCTTTGTTTAACCCCACATTCACTTCTTACTCATTTAGTTCTTTTCCTGAATTTTACTTGGTTAGGAATACAAATTCATCAACATACATTACAATGCATTTCATGGAACTCATTAACATTTGCAAATGTCCTTAGCACGTGCTTACTTGAGCCCTTCACTTGACACCAGGGGAGTCTTCTGATGGCCTTCGGTAGTCTTCATCACTGTGTCCAATAGCTGAACACAGTATTTATGCATGCTCCATGTTCCATCAAGACCAGGAAGCCCAGAAGTGAGAAACACATAAAAATGCATCAGAAGTGAGGCAGGAGTGGAAGTACAGCCTCTGTGCTGTGTGTGGGGACAAAATTGTCTGCGAGCCTAATGCAGAAACTAAGTCCTGAGGAACTGAAGTGCTAGGGTTTGGACAATGTGATAAATGGGTTATTGTTTTGTTGAATATGTGACTTTTAGATGAAAACACTTTGGACCACATTCTGGAAACAAGCAGAACAGAATTACTTGTTTTGAGTGAAATCTCCTCTTCAGCACATTCTTCTGCTTCAAAATAAGGATGTGTATTCTGTTATGGGAGGAAATGGAAATTTACCCTAGTAAGCCTTAATGCAAAACAGACCAGTGATTTTGCTACCATCCAGGACCTGAGAAAGTATATAATCCCTTTGCTTTCTGTACCAACGTGAGAGTCATTGGTGAAGCTGTGACTTCCCGGCCACCCAGCACGCTGCTTTGCTTATATATCTATCAATAAACTAATTGATTATTATCATTATGAATCACTCTTTATAACGGGCAATAGGCTCAAGCCAGAACTGACCTCTAGATGAACCCTGTAATACTATATTTTGTACTCAATAACCTTTGTGTTAGTTTGTAATTACAAACGAATTTGCACAGTTGACCATCAAAAAACTGCTTATGCTGATAAAATGTCAAGATGAGATATTTTAGGCAACCCCACCCACTGCGCCAAGTCCTAGTTTTGGCTGGTTTGGGAAGATGTAACACCAGATGTTTCTGCAGAAAGAGAAATGCAAGTCATTCTGATTTGATGAGATTTGGTATGATAAAAGCTGGACCCTCTTGCAGCGAGCTTTGGAGACCTCACCTACAAGTGGACACACTGGGTAGGGTTTCCTAATTGCTGGGAAGGGGTCTCTAGTGACTGCAGACATGGTTGATGGTAAAGTATTAGGGCAACCGGTCATGTGTCTTTCTTAAACACTATAGCTGGTTTTGTGTAGGAATGACTGGATGCAATTGCTGTGTTTTGCTTTGACTTCGCTATATAGCATTTCAGTTTTGTTGCACCTCTCTTTAGGTGTTGTTTTATCATTTTAAATGTCAGTAAAGTGTGTGCCTGTGTCCTTTGTGCCAACCCTGTCCATTTGGCAAAACAGGAACCCATGCTGCTGAGAGATGCTCTACCAAGACTGATAATCTTTTTTTATTTAAGTTTTGAAAGAAAACCATCAGTCATGAAAGTCATGTGAATTGACAGTAAAATATCTGCAGTCAAAGCAACAAACTTCTATTAATAGATCTCCACTAGCTTTTTTCAAATAGGATCAAAATATGGTTGTTTTCTTCTGGAAAACTAAAAATAGGCTGCAAGTGGTGTGGGAAGAGTTAGCAGTTATAAAATTTCCAGGCTGGGAAACAATGTGGGCTTGTGTGGTTGACTGAGCAGAGTAACACCTTGGTTGCTTAATCTCATTAAAAAAAAAAAAAAAAAAAAAAAAAAGCAAAAAAAAAAAAAAAAAAAAAAGCGTGAGATAGAGAATCTTTCTTCGTGTTCTGCCAAGAATGGCTCATGTAAGTAGCTGGAATAGCTCTTTGTGTTTCAACATGCCTGGCGCCGCCTTAGGCTATCAGAGAACAAAACGATTTTCGAGAACACCATCAGAGGAGAGCAATGTGGGAGCAGAGAGACGAGGGCCGGTGGGGAAGGAGATGGAGAAGGTTCCTGAAGAGTTTTTTCTCTGCATCCCCTTGTGAGATGGCAGCCGCTGTGTGACCCTGCCCTTACAGAGAACCTGAGCGGAGCAGGTGCTGTGGACTTGCAGCCCGTGTTTTGAGTGTATCCTGGAATCCTGGCAGAGAAGCTGTCGAACTGTAGCCTGGGGAGGGAGGATCACGGAGCAGATGTTGTGTCCCGGCAGCCATGGAGTGGGATGTTCCCCAGGCAGTCCCTGGCTCCGTGGGCTGCCCGAGCTGGAGCAGTTTGCTCCCGAGGAATCTGGACGGAGGGACTCACAGTGGAAGGGTTCGCCAAGGACTTTGTCCCGTGGGAGGGACCCCATGATGGTGTAAGGAAAGGCTGAGGAATCCTTCTCCCTGAAGAGAAAGGAGAGGCAGAGAACAACCTGTGGTCTCCGGACCCTACTTGCTGTCCCCCAGTGCAGCTGGAGGGGAGGATGCAAAGATACCGAGATTACAAAATGATTTGGGCTCAGGAAGAAGGGAGGGTGAGGGAAAAGTATTTTGGCTCTCGTTTGTGTTTTCTCTTTGCTCTGTTTTGATTTCATTAATGACAAACTAAATTGATTTTCCCCCAAGTTGAGTTGTCTTTGCCTGCGAGCATAATTGGTGAGTGAAAACCTCATAGCCCATGTCTTGACCCACTGTGTTCTGGGTGGATTTCCTTCTCACCATCCCATAATGGGGGAGGAGAAGAGAGCAGTCACTCTGGGAGAAGTTCTTTGTCATCAGCCAGGCTCAAACCACGACACTTACCTAAAGTCAGGAGTGGCAATGACTGACCAGTCATTTATTTTATTGTAGCTTCTTCTTTGTTATTTTGTTTATAAAACCTCACTTGCTTCTGAAAGGCATTCTGACTTTGTGAATTATCACCTATCTCCTTTTTCTCTGTAGTACTGGAATAAACCAAGTATCTCAATTCTCTTTGTTTTGCACTGTTTTTTTCACACATGGCGAAGAACCCAGTTTTGGGACTATATTAGGATCTAAAAGAGATTTAGGTTCTGTCTATGTTAGCAAGGAAGTCAATGCAACAGGAACAGTAAAACAAGGTGATCTTGATGTTGTTCCAAAAGTGGGGTCCATCACCCAGTTTGCAAGAAGCTGGTCCACACACAGAATTGCCATTTGCTTCAATATTCAGTTCTGCACTTCTGAGCAAAGTGGAATTCTGAAAAGCAAGCTCAGCTTCCAAAAATGCGAGTGCTACTTTTAGACCTAGAAATGTGAAAAGTAATTTTTTCTCTTATTTGTTTTCTAACATTCGCACACATGAGTAGCTAGCTAGTTCCTTACTTCCATTTAAAATGGCAGTGCTTTAAAATTTCACTGCGCCTGCTAAAAGACTATGGAGCAGAGAGACTAAGGGACACTTTTTTATCTAGGGTCCCTCTAGCCTATGGGTGGGTATCTTAGTATGATAATAGTACATTAATATGCCAAAGAGCTGTTAATATGGTGCATCCATAATATCTTGCATCCAATCAGTATTTTCTACCTAGTGCTCCAGGCTTTAACCAAGCTAAGTTGTGGGGCTTGCAGGTTTATGTCTCAAGGCTGGGCTGTTGGAATACCTGGGGCTTGTTTTTCTCTATTTGGGATGTGTTTTTTTTCTAATTCTTGCTGCTTCACTTTTATGTAAGTTTTATTTTTATTTTGCATGACACTTTTATGGGTTTTTTCCCAAAAACGTTATTTAATAACTGAAATCAATGAGGCCCTTCAACTCCTCATTCCTTCCATTTCAGTTTTACTTCAAATTGGATCTGATTTGCCATAGTGTTAACCATCAGCCTCAATCAAGGTTCAAAGCTTTTGAAAAGCAAACCCCAAAAGGATCAAATGTAAACAAACAACAATTATATTGCTGCAAATAGATGTAAATAATAAGTATTTTTAAATGCAATTTAAACACATACACCCGTGTACATGTGCATATGTGGAGAGGGGTTTCCCATTGTTGTGTAATAGGAACGCTAAAGAACCCTGAAAAATTGGGGAAGTCTGAATTACTAATGTATGCAAGAAGAAGAATATAATAGGGCTGCCTGGAACCACACTCAGAAAAACATCACACTGATGCAACATGCAGAAGACTCTTAGCCTGAATCTGAAATAAACAAACATCTTGATTAGCAAGCATACATGAAGGCTGTTGGCTACCTTGAGGGTAATACCAAGGTGAAGAAAATGCCAGCCTCAACTGATCATTCTCATAGCAGAGGTGGAAATGTCTCTATACTGTGCCTATGAGACTGCAAGAAACATCAGCTGGATTCCTGTCTTCTTCAGAACTGTGCATGCAAAACTCAGGATCCCTATCAGTAGTGCTACGTGTTATGTTGCCCTATTGTTTGAATGAACAACTGCTGACATCCATCCCTCAGCAAGTGCTGCAATGAAGCATTTCTTATCTCTCCATTTGGGGAACAAAGGGCATCACACATTCTCCATGCATATGTCAGCCTGGCAGTAAAATGAGAAATGTCTCCTGAACCCCAGGGGAGCCACCACCAACACAACAGTTCTCTTTTCCGAGCAGTCTCATGACACAGTTTACAGCCCTTCATCCTCTTTTTTTATCTGAGAAAGGTTGCACTGGCATTCGCATCCTCAACAAAGCTTTTTGCTGGGAAGAAAATCATCATTCATCAGTGTTACTGATCAAGGTAAGAGACTGACCATGATTATTTCAATGGTTTGTGTAAATCATAAGATGGAAGTACAATAATGCAAGCAAAACAACAGATACAATTATGTCTTGGCATTATTATAGTATCATTATCTCACAGATAACTTGTCCTTAAAGTGAGATACTTGGGATACCTACAAGATATTTATGATAACAAACAACTCTTTATGAGATAACTCTAATAAAGGCAGTGCATAGCTATTGGTTTCCTCAAGTGGTATAACTATGCTGTCAGAATAATTTTTTTCCTGATATAGTTGAGGCTTGTGAGTTTCTGCCAATGCAGTGTGTCACTAAAATGCAAATAAAAGCACTCTTCTGGTGATCACCACAACAGGACAAAATAAATTATTGTAGGCCTAGTGTTACATCATATCTTGCAGCATACTTAACCTACCACAACCACATCTGTGAGTTTGACTGTAAGAACTGTAGTAGAAAGGCTAAGACTGCTATGGACTGATCATGAATAACAATGTCTGGGAGTGAAGGCTGGAGTGGGACAACTCTTCATAGTCAACTCTCTGCAGACATGTCTCTACAGGACAACTCTATGGAAGTTAGCAGATGCATAGAGTCCTCCCCAGTGTACAGTGCCACAGCAGTCCTCTCTGATGCATAGCATCATGCTGACAGTCCTCTCAGAAACCTCCACTCTGAAGCCCACAAAATTGCAGGCTCTCCCACCAGGCAAGTTCTCTGGTTTCTGGCTTTTCCTCCATGCCCAGAGCTGCACCCCAGAGCTGCTCTCCTCGGTGTTTCCCCCACCACTGGAGGACCCTCAGTGCCACACCACTTGCCAGGGAGGATCAGTAGCATGGTGATGTGCATAAGGGAGGAGCAGTGGTACCTGCCAGCCCACAGAATGTTGCCCCAAAGAGAGTTTGCCATGTAGAAATGGCTGTGGAGAGATGGCTCCTTAGAAATGGCTGTGGAGAGTTGGTTGTAGAGAGTTGTCCCATTCCATATTGATCACCATAAGACTGAAAAGTGCAAAAAGACGTATCCAAACCCTGCCCATGGTCACCAAAGAAACCTAAGAAACATAGAAGATGAGGAGGACTTGACAGTTATCATCACTTGTCCTCCCTGTCATCATTACAGATCTCAAATACAAAATCTGGACACAAGCATCATGATGCCTGACTGATGGCCAGATAGCTTGAACATCCGCTCTCTGGATTCTGGGTAGACGCTTTGAACACCACACATAGTCTGATGTGTGCATGTAGGAATGAAAGTAGGTTTGTTTCAGTTTGTTTTAAATAAAGACACCTCCTGAAAGGTCTAGCAAGGTTATTTCTAACACATTGCCCCAGTATTTCCTGTGACAAAAGCCTCTTGAAGTCACTCCAGTCTTTTAATTGTCTTCAATTTAACTGACTTCAAAGGATCCCTTTTTCATCCTGGTGACAAAACTATAATTCCTACAAATAAAGTTTTTATATTTCTCTCTTCACTATCAATTTTAGTATATTTCTTGAGTCATCACTGTGCTTTCTTCATTGCTATCTCATAACTTTAAAGTGAGATATTGAAGGAAAAAACCTAGAATACATTAGGGAAGACAATGAAATCTTTAATACCAGACAAAGACATAATAAAAGAGCACAAAGACTCATTTTATTTCCTTTTTATTTTTTGGAATACAGGTCATATTTAACATTACTATTAGAGCAGTTTTACCACTTTGCTATGACCACATTTCTTAAATATTTGTAATAATTAGATTACCAGCCTTGTCAGAGATTAATCACCTAATTGTTCCTCTCTGACCTTTTTCACTGAAATCCCCTTACAAGCTGATCTCTTATCAAAAACTCTGTTAGTTCCTGTGGTATTCAATATACAAATGTATCAACATTAAATTTTTAAGCTTTTGTTAGAAGATTGAAAAGGGCTGGGAAACCATACTACTGCCCTGCAGCATACTGGTGTGCCAGAGTGACATTTTAAAAAGATACCCATGTTGATTTCTGTTATGGATGCAAAAGGGATAGGAGTACATCAGGTCTGTAAAATGTTCATAACAGTTCTAAATGCTCACATCCATATTTCTGATTTGCTCTTTGGCTCACGCTAAACTTAACCTAGTTTTACATTACCTTAAATACCTTCCAGTGTGTTATCCTTTGCAGTAGTTATGGTGAACTGCACAAAAACTGTATCTCCAGTGATTTCTGTTTGTGCTCATCAGTACCAAGGTAACATACTGCTAGTGGCACTGACTTGCTCTCAGGCTTGTGCTGCATCTTAACCCCCATCGTACAGGGCTGTGGCCTGGATACTAATTTGCAGTACCTGCCATGGGAGGACAACTGCAGGAAAATAGACATTTGGGGTCTTTGTTATAGTCAGATCTGCAAAAATAAAAGAAGAAAGTAGAGAAATATTTCTGGAGTACAAAATAAGAGGAAAATGGAAGGTGGAACAATATGCTGAAAATGCCTAGATTTTGTCATTAAGTGAGAGATGTCTGTGGCTTCTGTCACACCACTCATAATATATCCAACTGCTTTTTTAACTGGTGTCTTAAGAGACATCACCATTTGCTTCATTATATATTATAATTTTAGTTGACAAGCTAATTGAACTGTAGCATTTTAAACAAGGAATCTGTCTCCTGGAGATCAGCTCATATTTGAGAGGAATTTGTTCAAACTGCAGAACTTACTCCTTAGCCCCACAACAAGTCAAAAAAAAAAAGACATAATGTTCAGAAAAAAAAAAGGTAACCAAGTAGTCTTTTACACCTTCATTAGGTCTAGTACACCAAAATTTTTCCTAATTTACTGGCTGAAGGTAAAATATTAACATTTGTGTATCAGTTATTAAATATGTCATTCTTCATTACTTTGATCTCTTCTCAGTTGTCAGCTCACTCCAAAGGATGGCAGAGACCTATAGCTAAGAACATACATTCTGGAATAAAACACATTAAGGCCATGCTGCAGGAAGAGAGAAGAGCTGCACTCAGAAGTGCAGTTCATTGGAGGGAAAAAGTCAGGCTGCAGTTTAAGTAAAAGAAACAATCTCATCAGTGTGTCAAATGTGGCTGCTGAAAGAAGATTGTTAAAATTCCTCTTAACCATTCCAGAAAGAGATTATGAGCATGCTTACCAAACTGGTGTTTGCTTAGTATGATGTTGTGAGGTTTTTTCTGGATACCACAGACTTGGCAAATTGGTGTCAAGAATCTCTCTCAATTTACTACACGAGGACAGGTTAGGCAGCAGACCAGTTTAAATCTCCTGAAGCTGGGTTTTACACAAGCATTAATTGTTAAATTTTGCTATTACTAGTGGTTTCTTTTGAGAGGAAACATGGGGAACTGAACCTTGAGGAGATTTCAGCCTTCTGTACAAAAGAAAGGAAAAGACTAGGGTTGTTGCAGAGATATGTTTAATCCTGTTTATACCATTAAAGGCTAAATTTGACCATCATTCTTTGAACACTGTTAAAGGGAAATAAAAGAAATGAGCTCTGTCAAGTGTGTGTTTGAGATCTCTGAAGAAGGCTGTTAAGGAGAGGAATTTAAAGCACACTTTATAGGATCATATAAGAATTATAAGCATGGATAACTAGGACATTATCTTGCACAGTCTAAACTAGGCTATTAAAATCAGACTCACTGGCAAGCAAAAAAGCACTATTTCTCTAATGTCTACCCTGATTGCTATAGTGACTGGGAAGTTATTTTACATCCAAGTTAAGCAGAATGCTCAACAATAGAAGTACTTAATAGGTTAACAAAAAAACCACATTTACAGTAAATCTCAGCTACTCAGTGGTAAATGTTGGTACAGCTACTCAGAGAACAGAAGGGCTGTAAAAAGCACTGATGTGCTGTTTTAGTTTAAGACACTGTTTTGCTAATGGATGGAGGCAGCACAAAGGATGCTACACCAAATTTAAAAACTCAGTTTACCTTCACTGAGCTTATCTTCACTGAGCTTATCTTCATTGTTTACAGCAATAAAATAATAAACTCAATAATACAGCAGGAATAATACAAAACAAGGTAATACACTTAATCTTGACTAAATAAGGTCAACTAGAGTGATGAAGAAACATACATCACCAATTGCCCTAATAGTTTGCCATCATCCAGATCTGCAGCCTCTGGGGAACCCCAGTTGCAGTGAGACTTTGGAGCACCTTTTCCAGCAACTGGGATGTCCTGTGCAATGTGTCCATTTGTAGGAGAGATCTCCAAAAGTTGCTGCAAGAGGGCCCAGTTTTTACACTGTTGACTAAACAAGCTTATGTAACTTCAAATGCAGAAACATCTGGTTTCACTCTCTTTTTAGATTCCACCCAACCCTGGCCAGGGCTCAAATAGGAACTGAGAGAGTTTCTTTATCTATTTGGTTTTGACCACATGTTTCCAAACAAGGCCTGACATCTGGTTTTATGGCCTTGACAACCTGCCTCCAAACAAGGAAAAATAAATATTTCTTCATAACATTTTATCTTCCCTAATTATTATATCTTATCTAACCTACATCTTTAGCTAACAATTATAAGTACTTCAGTAATGATCAGATACTAATATTACATAATGTTTGGTTGGTTCATCTAGAGGTCAGCTTTGGATCAGGGCCTGTTTTTCAGGTCTCAGTACTTCAGTCATGTGCATGAGTTTTGGGTTTGGTTTTCACTCTGCCCATCAGCATGTTTCCATCCTTTTGAGAGACTAACTGTGGAGATATCTGGAAAGAACAGAATATTGTTCTTAATTTCTTATAAAGAATAAAGAAAACATTCAAACTACCATTATTCCTAAGATTCAATGTTTAATTACAGTAATTTTTTCATACTGTAGTTTTCCCTTAATTTCATAACTTTTATTTTCCTTAATATTTTCACCCCTAAATACTTGATAATACCTATGGAATACTCTAACTAAATATATAAAGGACTTTATTTTCTTATATTTTAATTATTTTTTTCTATCATTAGTATTTTTTTTAAAATGCCCTAGAACAAAACCCACTGTTTGGTTTTATTATTTGTAAGATAGCTGTTCTCAAAAAAGAATTCCTCTATTTAGGTTATTGGCTCAAAGACCTGCTTTCTGACAGTAGACAACCTGAAGCTGGAAGATAAAGGAGGAGTGCCTGGTAGGTGCCTCAAATTACAGCAAACAGCTGTAATCAGTGCATTATATTGATGCTTAATAAACTCATTTACTGATTCCACAAAACTGAACAAGTCATTGGCCAAATGCTCCTCTTTTCAGTGAGAGAGGAAGCATTCTGATGAACACTTCTGTCACTCAAGAGAGATCCCCGTCTCTCACAATTGTGAATGTCCTGCTACCTACATGCTAACTTCTGTATTCAGATACACAGTTATTATATGATCAGTGCTAAGTTTCTGTAGGTAGCCCCATGATGAGATCATAGTAGGAAAATTGGTCATAAGTGAAGTTTAACAGTCTGTACCGAGAGCTCCATACCCACCAAGAACTCAAAAGTTTAACAACATCAAAGCAAGCATTTAGAAGTTCAGAGTGTACAAGTGCAAGTGGTAAGTCTATGCACCAGCCTGACCTTCTGAAAGGTTAAGCAAGATCTTAGCACTGCTTAGATTACAAGCCACTTCCCTCCTTTTTAATTTACAAGTGTAGAAATAATCACTGTAAGGCTAAATCAGTAGTTCTACCATGACCACTGTACAAGTCTGATACCCAGCTGGCAACACCAATTAAAAACTACTTCAAGGAAAATAGCCAACCCTAGACCTTTCATTTTTTTTAAAGACAAAAGTTGAATATGTTGCCCTTGGTCAGCAAGGTGTCTACCCACCCATCACCCTTAACATCTGGGGGCCTCTTCATGGGGAACAGGCAACAAGCAACTTCCTACTTGGACAGAATTCATACACTTTACTACAGCTAAGAAATGGGCTGGGGCACCCAGCAGCTGTAAAACAAAACCTGAAACCCTGTGGAAGAGATTACAAAGTTCAGCTTCCCTGGTGCCAGTTCACAGAGAGACACCTTCCTCCCCCTTAGGAAGGAGTTGCAGGGCGAAGCCAAAGAAAGAGTAATATCCAGGAGGCAATAAGGCCTGGCTGTCAGTAAAGTGGGGGTTTATCAGCAGATAAGTGATAACAGCACACATATTTTAATTCTAGTTGGTTCTCAGGGACAACTGGTGAAGTTTGTAATAGATATGTGTGCACAAATTTCAATACTAACCCAATAAGATGAGGAAAATCTGGACATGAGACCTGGATGGCAAAGGGCTAAGATTGCTGGCATGAACAGAGCTAATGTTGTGTGTCAAACTGCCAAGGTCAGTTTATGGCTGCCAGGTGAGTATATGTTAACTATTCACTTTGAAATTAAAGATAATTGTGAAATATTTTAAGTTTCAATGTTTGAAATGGAACAACATGGCTCCTGCTTAATGGCAATGTGTGGTCCTTTTGCTCAGGCATCAATCATCAACCATCAGCCAATCTCAGCTGTGGATGCAATCTATGGTGGCAGCAATTATAAGGGATGCTGAGAGGGCACTTTACCTACTGAAATATGAAAGGTAGTTTGGGATAATTTTGAATCAATTTCTGGTGGTATTTAGTAAATTTTACTTGTGATCCTATCAACAATAAGGCCACAGCTTTTGTCTTAACAATACACAATGCTTCAATATACAATATATAACCAACCATTGTGTCAGGGTTAAATTTCAATGGGGTTATACTCTATTCATTAGAACACAGAGTATGGCACAAATTAAATGGAAAACAAATGGCAAACTATTGATTTTAACACATGTGTTGTACAGGACAAATAAGGATTTATTTGTGAGAGTAAAACCATCGAAGACCAAGATATTTGTCTTGACACTGAATAAAATCTTTGTTGTGGAAAAACACCAGGAGAACAGACAGAGCTGCATGGGATAGAGGTTCCTCACGGGTTTTTTGATCCTGCTGGGAACGGAGTGGTGTGACTACTACCTAAACTGGGAATAATCTGAGGAATTTGACTCCTGGAGAATGTTATGGCCTCAGTACCAGCTGCATGTGGTGGGAACAGTTAGATAAGGTTTTATGTTAATGCATGTTTATATATCAAAATGTATTATTTTGACAATAGTGTTGAACAGAACACTTCTAGAATGTAAACTATAAACGAATCAATAGATATTGGGTACCTATATATGTGTAGTGAGCCACACAATAAATGATTCTGGTTGTGCATAGCAGCAGGGCCTGTGTCTTCACGTCCTCTGACAGTTTGTCATTTTGAAATATATCCCAAAGAAACTCCTGAAACTGTACTTGTATTTATTGGAAAAGGATGTGGTTGTATGACAAAGCGCTGTGATTTTATAATTGTAGATATCCTTACTGTAGATACAAGCAATTACTCAAATATTTGTGTTTGTAACTTTACTAAAGTTATAGGATATGTTTTTAATTTTTCATCTCATGTTAGGTATTATGAATTGTTATAATTGGATTATACATTAAATCAAGATTTATTGCCTACCTCCACCAGACTGAACCTTATATTGATGAAGAAACTATAACATGATGAATTGTGTCAGCTACTAGAGTGCATCTGAGACAATGGACACAAAACTCTGATCACTGTTCATCATGATAAAAAGAGAGACACCATGTCTTGGAGAGAGCGAAAAAGCATGGAGAACACCGTTGGTTGGAAACTCTTCTTGGATGGTCATGAACAGGAGTGACTAACTGTATACACCACCAAGTTCTTATTTTTCTGACTTTGACATGGTTATTGTTTATAATTATGTTGTATATAAAAGGTTTGGTACATGATAAAATAAATAACCCAACTCCAACCAACCCGAACATACAAGTTAACACATAACTAATAGCAGTGCTTCACTAGCTCCTTACTGTGGATCTACAAGTGTACAAAGTAACAACACACCATTTAGGGCACAGAGGCAAGAGGTGACCATACCACTACTCTGTGAAGTTAAGCTGGATTAACTATAGGCACAGGGTGTAATGTGGCTGTGTGCTCCTCTCCTTAATCCTCTGCTTAAGCCATAACCATCACCAGGGGCTGTGATGGCTACAGGCAGCTTACAGGGGACTTCTGGGGAGGCAAAATGGTAGCCAAGGGCTGTCTGAAACAGAGATCCAAACATCTTGCTGGTATGCAAATGTGACTCAAAGTCAGTCACACCACTTTATAAGTAGGAGATAGCCCATGGCCCTTTAGGCTATCCCAAAACTACAGCGGGCTGCATGCCAGGAAGTCCCCTTGAGCAGATGCCTCTCAAGGTTGCTCCTTGAGGTTTTATCATGTCAGATACTCAGTAAGTGAAGTGAGAATAATTGCTAAAAATCTGGAATCTTAACTAAGTGATAGACAAGTTTGTGCAAATACAATCCTTTAGGCATAAACCACTGACCAAGACTGGGACCAGTACTGGATCCAGCTGCACCTAGACTCTTCTCACAGAAGGAGTTAAGAAAGCAAGGGGGGCCTTTTTGAACCTCGTGACTCAATTGGAGGGTTTCCTTGAAAGTTTTGTTCGACCCTGTCCTCTATGCAGTAAATAATCAAGTGTATCTTGCCATTGAATCTTGTTAAACCACATTTAGAATTGAATTTTATTAACCCATTGTTTTAGAACAATAGATTGTTGCTTCTCCTTTATGGCTGAAGAAGCTCTCACTCCATCCACAACAGGGGCAGAACAACACTGAATGAAAATTCAAAAGATTCAGGCACATTTCTGGGTACTGCATCTATAAATAGGGGATGGGTCAGGGAAGGGAGGTATTTTTAAAGTTATCTGTGTCATTTTATTAATACCTTCTTCAAGCTAAAGTGAAAAAGAATTGATGGGAAAGGTCATTGTACAAACTTTCTTTCTAGCACATAACAGATCAAATAAAGTCCCTCTCATCCAGGGAAAGAGGCTGAGCTCAGAAGAATCAATCCCTCATCTTAGAGGGACTGATCCCTCCCATCCATAAGAGGAGATGGATTCTTGCCACTATACTACTTCAGCGTATTCATAGGATAAAGTTCAGGCAAAATCAATAAAACAGATAATTCTTCCTGTGGAAGATTGGGTCTTGCCAATGCAGAGTTTAAATTTTAGCAATGTTAAGTAAATTATAATCTAATGCTAACAAAGGACTTGTGTGAAGCTAACAAAGGACTTGTGTTTTTTAGCAATGCTAAGTGGATTATAATCAAAGTCACAAGGGACTTGTGTTAATATTAACCTTAAAGATGTATCAATCTTGGAATATACAAGATACAAGAAAACAGGCTATTGTGATCACTAAAGCAGGAAGTGCTGAGAACATGGGAAGAAATGCTGAGAGCATGAGAAGAAGTGCTGAGAGTATGAAATCACAAAAGGAAGAGCTGTTTGTTCTTATCTAACCAATAAGGAGCTTAACTTTTGCAATATGTATGAGCTAATTAAATTAACAACCAATAAGATAACGACAGATATGCATAAATTAGCTGAATGTGTATAAATAACAGTCTGATGCTCTAATAAAATTTGGACTTGACAATCATATTGATTGTGTATACAAGTTCCCTTCTTGCGACATCTTCCCTGCATTACCAGGTGTCAGGTGTTTGATTCAAGGTGACCCAGGACCTACACAAAATGATTGAAAACCCACTCCCCATTTTTCGCCATTGTCATTGGATGTAATAATTTAAAAAGCAATTAAGATGCTTAAAAGAAAAGAGTTAATTAAAACACTAAATAAACTCTGCTCTGCAACTCAGTGATTACAATTCTACTGATTAATTTTGCAAAACTTCTTCAGCAAAGGAGAATTATTTATTTTAATAGGTGAATAAAATGCCTAACTTCAGCTTCTATTTTGATTGGATTAACAATAAGGGTCATGTACCTCAATTTAGAAATGGACTGGCTAGGAAATCAGACACACTTTTCAAAATTATATTAAATGGTTCAAGATTCTGTTGTGGAACAGAGATGCACCTGACTCAAAAGAGAGAAGCATCAGTGAGGTAAAACAATGATTTTAAGAAGTTCCATAGAATTCAGCAAAGTTTAATGGCAAATTCACCTTATCAATTACTGTATGAAGGAAACAAACACAGAAAAATTAAGTTAGAATGGCTCATCCAGGGACTGGAGGCATGAAAGTGTGAAGACGATCTTTACGTTGAGTCACAAAGTTCAGAGTGTTTTTTAAACTCCTTTTTGGAGCTTAGGTGCAATCTTAGTCTCAGGCTTGCTCAGTGTTTCATGTTTAATGGAATCATCCATACAATGTTTATAACATTTGAGTAGCTGCATAGATTAGTAATATTTCACAGTATTAGATCAGCATCCTGCTAGTTACTTTACAAAGATCTCTCAGCCACAAGGAGTAATGTTGAGAGGCATACCTGCTCAAGGGGAGAACACTGCCATGAAGCCTCTTGCTTCAGCAATGAGAGCAGAATGCTTTATATAGGCTCCTCATGTTTATTAGAATGAAGTAGTTGGCTGCTACTCAATAGTATAGACAAGACAGATGTCTTCTTTTAGCTCTGCTATCTTGTTCTGTACTTGTGGTACATACTTGCAGTTATCTTATACTTCTGATTTTTAAAACCACCTTTTGAAATATTTTTCAAAACACCTTCACTCCCTTGTACATGAGCCAGGGGCTTTCCAGTTTAGGGGCTTTCAGCCTGAACTGAAGTACAGCACAAGTCAAATGTATCCCTCACATTCTCCCGTATGAGAATATCACAGTATACTATATTTATGCTCTTGTTACTTAAGAATACAAATAAAAATTGATATTTCTGTTAATTTTCAAGCAAAAATCACCATAAAAGTTAATGTGGGTTTACATGAGAGAAAACTAGGCCACAGATAAAGCAAAGTGTGAGGAGCTCTGTGGGTAATTCTGAGTATAAGACTCAACATCCTTAAAATGAGGCTGGCTGAATCTACTCTCAAGTAGAGACAGACTTTTATCCATTCTGGTTTTTTGTTTTGGTTTGCTTGGTTTGTTGGGTTTTTTTGTTTGTTTGGTTTGGTTTTGGCTTTTTGTGGTTAATTTTTTATAAATTACATTTAGTTCTTATGTTTTTCATTTTTCAGGGTTTGTTTTTTTTCCTCCCCATATCAAAGAGGATAATACTTGAAATAAATTACTCTCATAATAGTTTCACTAATGTGTAACTATGTAGTTATCATGAAATTTCTCCTGATTTAAGGTAAAATGGATTAGACTAATTCTTACATATCTCACAGATGTCTAAGCAGACAGAAGCATCTTTTCTTTGACCTTCAGCCTCAGATCTCCAGCCTCTGTGGCTTCTGCTCATGGCATACTCTGCTGATGATGTGTCCTGCCTGTTGTCAGACATGGATGACTACTGACAAGAACATCCCAAGGGCTTTTCTTACAGCAACCATCAATGAAGCACCCCATGGAAGGTTCTTTCTGCCATCTTTCCTTTTACTTTTCACTTTTGTCAAAGTTTAACACAGGGCCAGCAATTAAACAAATGACAGATGAAATTAACCTCTCTTCCCTTCCCAGAAAGGGAAAGAGAAAAAGAGTTGGAAAATAAACTAAAGATCTTTAATGAAACAATAATGATAAAAAATAATTAAATATATACAAAACCAATATTGCACTTTCCACCATACTCTGAGCATGACACATATGGGATTAAATATTTGGTTTGGTCAATTTTTGGTCACTTGTCCTGTCTGTTCCTCCCCACAAGAGACTGGCTGGTGTGACCCCTTCTACTTCCTTTTTTTTCCAGTGCATAAGAACTCTGGCAGAACCTTGGTTTCTACAGGAGTAAGTATAAGCAAGGGCCTTTCTCCAGATCATTCTCCAGTAACTATAAAAATCAAGCATTATCAGCCCTAGAGTCAGATACTGACTGAAGAGCATGCGGTTAATTTCAAAAAGTACAGTTACTTAGAAGAGGCTTAACTGAAAAATAAAATTACTAAAAGAATATGTTGTTGTCCTGGCTCAAGCCAGGAAAGCTTTAAACAGAATATCCCAGAAAGTAGTCAATGATTCAAAATGTTTGCATTAACATCTGGCCCATACCTCTGTATGTCAGGACCATCCATCTCTCTGTGTCTAGCTGGTATGTTATTTCCTCAGCAGCAAATGTTTAAAGTTTGGTGCTGACTTAATAGAAACAAATCACTCTTGATATATGACTGATACATAACACATGTGGGCTAATTACATTTTGAAGGGGAGGACAAGGACATGATAGGCAGGCTGGAAGTCTCTAAGGGTCAAGCTTAAGCTAAAGAAATGCTTTTGTGGCAAAACAGAGAACAAGAGAGTGAAGGCAAATGCAGCAACTCCTGATGCATGCATCCTCACAGAAGCAGCAAAGTTGAAGAGTGTTTCCCTCTTCCACATGTGCATCCAGTATCTTTGGCTTGGTCAGCCCATAGAATTTGCCAGTGGTTACCTGGCAATCACTTGTAAATGCCAGAGTGTTTGGTGAAAGTTTGGTTGATGTTAATTTAAAGTTTCATTAACGAGTAAAACTGGATTTGCAGGAATTTTCAAGCTTTGTAATATTTGACAGTTCCTAAATCAAGCACAAAGAGAAGAATAATTAAATTATTTAGTACAAAAACTTTGGTTGCAGGGGAGATATTTTGATCAATATCAGGTCCAAAGATTGTGTCATTTGCTTGTGCTTAAAGTCTGGAAACCATCCAGAAGATCTCCATCTGCCTCGTTTTTAACTGATGCATTTGATATTCTCAAACACCTCCTGCAGCAGGGACACCACGTTCAGCTTAGGTCAATCTGCTTCATAAAATAATGACAAGAATATACATATCATGGCTTCATTGGAAAAAATAAGGAAACATTTAGGCACATCTGGACTACAGTTTAGCACACAAAACTGTCTATTGCTCAGCACTGGGAGCTCAGTCCACCAGCTGGGTCCATTGTTTCATGGATACAATGGAAAAGTGCAGTATTACAACTTAAAAGATTTGTGGACCATGCTATTACAACCTATAAAGTGAGCTAAACATTATATTTGTGTTAGTTAATCACCTATGGTTAGAAACTTATAGCATGCAAGATATTATCTTACCTCTCCATTTAAACACTCTCAGTCCCAGGGAAGTGACCTTGGCTGTCATCCCAATCAAGGGGGAAGGATTCCACACAGACCAGCTGTATATTTGGATATTTCTCAACCTGAATCTTAAGGGTTTTATCCCCTGGTTTACCTGACTGTGGGAAAGGCTATGCCTGAGTGGATTATACCATTATCTTTAGTGGTCTGGTGGAGTTGCCCATTATCTTTCTTTATTCATCTATGGGTGAGGTTCACTTAGGTATGCTCTACTTTTTATTTATTTTTTGCTGATTTTATTATCTGGGTACACAAGGTTGTCAGATGAAGCCTGAACCAACCCCCCCAGCTTCTCTTTACCTTACTTTCTCAGACAGCTGAATAGTAGTTGAGTTGACACTCAGACTTGCTTCACTGCCTTTTGTCTTCCAGGATCCTCCTGCCATTTATTAACACTTATGGACCTCTTAAAGGCTTATTCCATTTACAGTTTGCAGATGAGAATTTTTTGTGATGCTGATAGCTGATAACTATGCTACTGAAGAGTAGACAGACTCTTCAGTAACACAGTGTCTATTATTCAAATGAGCTTACCACTGAGAATACATACAACACAGCCTGCCTTCAACGCTGTTATCTTTCACCTCCATTTCCCTATCATCACATTTTCCTTCTCCACATTTCCTCCCCATATAACTAAAGAGCTTCTCATATGCTCACTGACATAGCTCTGCCTACTCTATCTCAAATCAGATTAGTGTATTATTACTTTTTAGTCATCCTTTTAATTGAAAAAAAGCAGGACCCAAGGTCTGCTTTCTTACTGACATGCATAGAGTGCGGTTTCAAATGACAGCAGAGTTCACTCCTCTCAGAGTTCACAAACTACACTGGCTAACAGCATGAGATAATGTGCCCCAAGAGAAATACTACACTAGTTAGCATGGCAAGAGGATCTTACAGAGGCCAATGAGTGAGAAAGCAGGAACAGTTAGTGACTGCTGGACTGAGAAACCTTCTGGCATCAGAGATAATGCACATGCCATGCCTTTTAACTATCAGTAAATGGGATTCAGTGCAAGCCAGTCTAAAGCCAGCAGCAGAAGTGCATCCTGTTGCTTTAGTATTATCTTATGGAAATGTCCAGGAACTGAAATTATTTATAAAACATATTGCATAACTGTTGTAAACTATTACTACAGGAAAAAAATTTAACTACACTCATCGAGACATTATAAGGGACTGACTTTCAAGGATCAGTGTCCAAACACCATTGTGAGCCCTTGAACAAAACCTCAACTGCATCCCAAAGGACTGCCTGAAATAGTGGTGCAGAGTATGGAGACAATGAGAAAGACCTGCATATGGCCTACATATAGAGATAAGGGCAAAGACAGAGATAAGGGCAACTATCTAGAGATGACAGCCAGGTCTAACCAAGAGCCAGGAGCAATATTGTAATATGTAGTGAACAGTCATAGGATCTGTGGTATAAAAAAATGGAAGTAATTTTTAAGGTTTCAAACTGAGTATGATAGATGAATAAGATGTAATCTGCAGTGTAATAGAAGTCTGCCAGTTGTAAATAAATACTCATTTGAAAATCTCTTCAGGATGTCTAAATGCATCTTCTTTGCAACAAGTCTGTTTAGCCAGATGTACCTTATTCCAAGACAGGAAAACATTTCACTCTTTACATGAGTTATTCAAGGCACTCAGTACACGTGATGCATTTACTACTTCTGAAAACTGCAGTTTCCCACACAGAGATATCTGTGTCATTATGCCTGTCAGTCTAAAGCTCTGAAGCTGCTCTGGAGTGTTTACAGCTTGCCTCTCAAAACCCCTCACTTGCTTATCAGACTCAGAAGAGGGAAATAAGACTGTAGCTGTTGTTAAGAATCATTGTCATGACAGCAATCTTGTTAACTTTCTCACACTCACAGCCCTCCTTGTTGCATTGAGTGTTAGTCTGAAGGGTGTCTGAGGAAGGCCCTCCTGAGTCGCAAGGTTCTGAAAGGACCCCCTTGCTTTCTAAACTACTTCTGTCCTGGTGTCTAAATTGTAAAGGTATGGATTCTGTGGATGGACCACTCAGTGGATAAGGAATTCACTGAATGTTCATACTCACAGAGTTGTGGTCAGCAGCTTGATGTCCAGATGGAGACCAGTGGGACTGGTACTGGGACCAGTGCTGTTGGTGGTGACATGGACAGTGGAAATGAATGCACCACTCAGCAAGCTCACTAACAACACCAAGCTGTGTGGTGTGGATGACATGCTGGAGGGAAGGGAGACCATCCAGAGGGACCTTGATAGTCTTGAGAGGTGGGCCCATGCCAGCCTCAACAAGTGCAATAAGGCCAAACGCAAGGTCTTCCATCTGGGTCAAGGCAATTCTGAGCATAAATACAGACTGGGTGGAGAATAGATTGAGAACAGCCTTGAAGAAGAAGATTTGAGGGTGCTTGTTGATGAGAAGCTCAACATGAGCAGTCAGTATGTGCTTGCATCCCAGAAACTGTATCTGGGGCTGCATCAAAAGAAGAGTGACCACCAGGTTAAGGGAGGTGATTCTCCCCCTCTACTCTGCTCCCTTGAGACACCACCTGGAGTACTGCATCCAGTTCTAGAGGCCCCAACATAGGAAAGACATGGACCTATTGAAGCAAGTCAAAAGGAGAGCCTCAGAGGTGATCAGGGGGATGAAGCACCTCTCCTATGAAGACAGACTGAGAGTTGGGGTTGTTCAGCCTGGAGAAGAGAAGCTCCAGGAAGACCTTATAGCAGCCTTCCAGTGCCTGGGGAGGGACTTTTTACAAGGGCACATAGAGATAGGACAGTGGGGAATGGTCAGAAATTAGGAAGAAATTCTTTGGTGTGAGGGTGGTGAGACACTGGCACAGGTTGCCCAGGGAGGCTGTGGATGTCCCCTCCCTGGAAGTGTTCAAGGCCAGGTTGGATGAGGCGTTTAGTGACCTGGTGTAGTGGAATGTGTCCCTTCCCATGAAGGGGTGTTGGAACTATATGATCCTTAAGGTCCCTTTCAACTCAAACCATTATATGATGCACAGAGAGGAGTTGTGGAAAAATTGGCCAGAGTTGTCATGCTTCTCTTGTATCAGCTTTGGGATAGAAAAAGCAGGCTAACTTAGTGCTCTTATATCTTCCTGACAACAAGCAGGGGAGGAGAACAAACAAGTCACTGATTTAAACCAAGATCCAGTCCAGATGTTGGAAGTTATTTACAACCTGGCAGTTTGGAAGTTTTTTCATGATCCTAGTGATTAATGCAACTGCTGGGACAAGGGCAGAGGTCCTGTAGCCAAATGGTTGTGTCAACAATAGCCAGAGGCACAGATTGATTGCCAGAGTGATGATAAGGAGGAGTCTGCATCTGTCACAAGTGTTGCTTTTACTTCCACTTCTTTTAATAAGAAAGGAGTCATGGTATATTTAGTACAGGACTCCTGCATAGAGAGTGGGAAGGCTCCTGGGCAACTCACAGGTGGCACATTGAGTTCTTGTTACATTAAACACCCCTCAGTGCCTAAGGAACTGCAGCACCAGTGTTCATGGATACAAGCACAACACTGTGGTAAATCCATTCCTCATATGAAACAATGAGTTATAGGTGAGGATAGACACAGTCATTTTGGAAGGCTGTCAAGTTTTTATCAGGTTAAAATTGCCACTCTGAACGATGCTACTCATCTATCACTGCTCCTAAACATTTCTAAATTCAGTCAGGCATTTTTTGTGTTTATGGCAGCCTCCCTTCCTTTTTTTCTTCTTAGGTTTAAAATGAAATAGATGGAGTTTTTACACAACACCATTTGTTTTGAGAAAGGAAAAACAAAGGGAATTTTCAGTTGCTTACTGAGCTGCATATAACTACTAGAATTGCTGGTGCAGAGGACATATTTTTTGAAACATACCCACAGCATGGATGCTCAAAATGATTGAAAATAAAGTCCTCACTGAAAGAAGCACATCATTTCTTGTGCCTGGAGAACCAAGCCGTAATGCTGTATCATTAAGTGGATAAAAAAAAAAAAAAAAAAAAAAAGATAGCTGCTGCCAAACAAAACACAAAATTAAATAATTTTACTGATATTTAAATTCCTCTGTCAACCTCCTTTTTTTTACAATGCAGTGACATCCTGGCTCTCCTTAACTACTAAACAGAGCTCTGAAGTGCAAGTGAAGTAAGATTTATGGCTACTTACTTTAACGTAGGTACATCTGGTGTCATAAACTGAATGGAATCAAACACATTTAAGTAAACCTGACAGATCAACATGACAGTAACACTGACATAATTAGACAAATATAATAAAAAGTATAATACAAAATTATTGTGTATATAAAAAAATATATTCTTTTAATGAATCATTGTTTTGTTGGGGAAAAAAATGGAAAAGAATGTGTGCACAGCCCATTCATTGACCCTAAAACAAGAATGCTGTGCATAAGCAGCATGTGCAAAGGTTGTCAAGATGCCACACCTGGAAAGCAGTGTTTATGTTATCAGAAAAGAGTACTCTAAAGGACATATAAGAAAAAAAATGAACTGCCTGTTGGAAAACCAGCCAACCACTGTACAAGGGTCACATAATTTTTAATGATACATTGGGACTATTGGACAGTTTCATAATGGTATCTTACATATGAAAATGTTCTTCATAAAAATGAAGAATGAGTTCTCCATGAAAATGTTCTCTTACATACAAAATATTCTTCAATAGCCCAAGCAATGGATAAGCTGTGCTAAGGAAAGCTCCCTCACATACACACAAACACAAACACACACCCCATTACCTGAGACCAACCTCATCTACCACTCTGACCAGATGGTCAGGGGAACATGACTCTTTCTCTGACTTGGTTCAGTGTCAGGGGCAGCAGCTTGGGCACCACCCTGGCTCCAGTTTTTAACAGTTCCGCTTCAGGCCCTGTGTTGACCAAAGAATCAGAAATATCCACAAAGGATAGGTCATGTATGTCAAAACATCAAACAAGATCACCTGTACATCCTCTTGTAATGTCTGTAAGCTACTGTAACAGGACATGGACTGGGACTACTGCCAAAAGCAGGCTGGGCCATTCAGTGTTCACTGAAGTGGAGTGGGACATTCAGTGCTATACACAGGCACCAGCTGGAGAGACCTGGTCTCCAGATACCTCAGGACCACCAACTCCCTGTCACAACATCTTCTGATACAATTCCCACTATACATTATTACACCTTTTTTTCTTCTAACATGTTCCTCTGTCATTCATCAACCCAGATCCTCCTTAGTACTTGCTCTTGGTCTCGTTGGTCATGACTTACCACTCTCATCCTCTCTTTGCATTGTACTCCACTCTTGGCCATGATTAAGAACTGCAGGTGCTCCCACTATGACAGTAGCAGCTGGCATGATGGGCTAGGTGGATCCTTACACAGAGTTCAGAATAAAAATTGCATCTGTTGGAAGAGATCATTAGCCATGATCTTCATTGATCCTCTGCAACAGAGATTGGCTTGATTTAAAATTACTATTCCAACATGCATTCTGGTACCTTGCTCCTTGACAATTTAACTCTCAGTCACATTAATATTGAGCAATAGTAAGATTTGACACCGTTGCTAATAAAATTTAATAGTCACAAAAATCTTCCTTTAGAAAACACAGCTAAAAGAGGCAACGAATAGTTAGTACAGCGGTTTCTGGGCTCTTGCTTAAGATCTTCTGGGACCTTCTTCTGGGATCACTATCAAAGGACCTCTGGGAACCCTTCTGGGTAATGTTGGAGATCTCAAAGCAGTCAAAGCTTCAGTAGGACTGTGTTGGTCTGATGCAGGGGGAGATCCTCCTTCAGCCTGAAGAGAGATAAGCAGTTTTTGAGGTGTTTTGTTAAACAACAGAGCTGCAAGAGGAGATCAGCATACTGTGTATCATCAGAGATTGTGCAAGAGACTGACTGGATATTGTCAGATACCCCACAGATTCAAGAAACAGGGAGGTATGTACTGATGGAGAGTCAGGCTGAGTCTATCTATCAGGGTGGGACATGGAGACCCCTAGGATGGTAAACACTGGAAGCCAGTGACTTCCAGTCAGAGGAGGAGGCTCATGCTCTGCCTGGGGATTTGTAACTACAAAATATGTTCAGTGCATTGTTGGAGAAAAGAAGTTGGGGGCTCTGAAGTGAAACATTTGAACTGGCTGAGGTTGAGCCATGCAGCAGCACCAGAAGAAAGCACTGAAGGTTAGTAGATGGTTACTTCTCTACTGTAGGGAACAGGCCTGTCTTCTGACCTGTTGTCTGGGGGGCTTTGCTGCTTGGTGGGGGTCTGATTTATGGTATAATGGAGAACCTGCAAGGGCTTCTTTGGATCTCTGATTAATAGTCCCCTGATGCTTTTTTATGTGTGCATTAATGACATTGCTTTGGGAGACCTGGAAAGTATCAGATATGATACACATAGCTCTGGGGTGGTGGTCAGGGGTAAAAAAGGCCCATCTGATGTCTCCTCAGCCCTGCTGGTTAACAACTATGTCTTTTTGGCTTCTCTGAACATGGTATGCTCTTTGAGGGCTGAATGCTGCTTGGAAGATCTGAGATTCACTGGACTAAGTAGAGAAGCAAGGGGGGAGCATTTTTGCCAACAGGATGGTCGACCTGTTAGGGACTTTAAACTAGGAATAACAAGGGAAAGAGGATGACAATCAAGTGAGGAAGTGATGGATCAGGTTATCAAGTAAAGGGTGTGAGCTCATGAGAACAGAAGGGACTTTATCATCCTTGGAATGACAAGGGAAAGAGGATGATGATCTAGTGAGGCAGTGGTGGATCAGGTTATCAAGCAAAGGGTGTAGGCTTGTGTGAACAGAAGGGACTTTATTATGAGCTAAAGAGGTCTGAAGTGGAGTCACCCATGTACATGCATACATACAAGTGCCTACAAGGCCAGTATTTCAGAGAATGCTTTCATACCCTTTCCAGGAAGTCAGAGTGTTGGAGTGCTTCCATAAAATGTCTGTACACTGGCACGTGCACAGCAGAGAGCAAACAGGAGCAATGAGAGAATTGTGCAGCTATGGGGCTGCAATTAAAATGCATTATGTTTGGCACACACCCACAGAGCTACAGTGCAGTTATTCTGAGATGCTTTATGGGTGAATTTAGTCCTTTCAAGATGTATTCTGATGGAGTAAAAGCTCAACATTCTGCACTTGTTCATAGTTGATTCAACAGAATACTAGCAGTGATTTATTTTTATGTTAATTTAAATTTTTTTATCCATAAAACAGCCATGAACTTTCAAGACAGGGGTCCTGGGAGTCCCACAAATGCCTTCAGCAAACAGTGTTGCTCTAACAATTCTTCCCCCCAGAAAGCAGAGAAATTTTTAAGGACAGGTAAGATACTAAGATACAACCTTTTTTGTGTTATTATATACTTTTTGATCAGTCCAGTAACCAGCTGCAATATTTTTTGCAGGTTTCTTTATAAGGATATGTAGAGGCAGAACAATGGATAATGGCTTTAAACTGGAAGAGGGTAGATTTAGGTTAGACATTAGGAAGAAAATCTCCACTATAAGGGTGATGAGACACTGGAACGGGTTGACCAGATAAGTTGTGGCTGCCCCATCCCTGGAAGTGTTCAGGTATAGGCTGGATAATACTTTGAGCATCCTGGTCCAATGGCAGGTGTCCCTGCCCATGTCAGGGGAGTTGGAACTAGATGATCTTTAAGGTCTTGTCCAACTCAAATCATTCTATGATTCTGTGAATCTCATTGGGATCATTGAGATGTGGTATAGCTCACATGACCAGAATACTATCATAAATGGGTACAGACTACTTAGGAAAGACAGATGAGGAGGATAAGATTCTTTTTATGTGAGAGGGCAGTGGGACCACATGGAGTCCTGTCAGATAGTGAGTCAGTTGAGTTTATGGCTCAGGATAGACCAACGTGGGCAACATGGTACATGTAAGACAACCTCTTCAGGATGGAGTTCTAGATGAAGCCTTCCATGGTCAAGTAGGTGTCTCATAGGCCCTGGTTTTCATGAGGGATTTCAGCCATCTCAGTGTCCATTTCAAGGCACAAACAATCCAGCAGACCTGAGTGCTTTGACCATTAAGTCAGCTCCCCACAGAAGATTGAGGAGCTGATTACTGCTGCTGGCAGTGATTCTTACAAGAAAGCTAGAGTCCCAGCCAGGGATGTGAAGGTTGGGAAAGACTTAAAATGGAGTTCAGGATGATGAAAAGAAGGAAGAAGGAAAAAACCAGGATCATCATCTGGGACTTCAAGAGGACAGACTTTAGCTTATTCAGGGATCTACTTGGATGAATCTGTTTGATATGATTCTGAAGAGAGGTCCGTGAGAGATTGTTGTTGTTTTTAGTTTGGGTTTCCTCTCCACACCCAGGGAAAGACTTTCTACAATCTCAGGAGTGGTCCATCCTTGTGTGAAGGTGTTGAAAGCAGAAATGGATTCACTATAGGAATATTGAGATTAAAGGAAATTTTTAATTAATTGTATAAATGTTTAAGATTTGAGCAAACTGAAAACTGCTTGACATAAGTTACTTGACTTAGCATAAGTAGTTGGAGTAGTAAGTCCTTAGGCCGTAATTCTAATTAAACTTTAGCTGAACTCCTATGATTGAACCTGAGTTAAACTTTAACTCTACCACCTGGAATAGTATAGAAATAAGATGTAAACAATGAGACAATTAATCACAATTCCCTTATACAATGGTAAAGTGGATTAACCAACACATAAATTGGAGAGATTGGACTGCTGAAGAATTATTCTGATGAGAAGTAACTGGAGGAGAACAAAGGGAAATTGCCCTGAGAAAAAGTGGCTTATGGTGAATGGAGACCTTTGGATAGAGGTGGGTAGAGCCAATCAAAAAGGGAAGATATAATTATTGTGGAAGAAAATTGGATGAACAGACATGTGCATGTTGCTGGAACATGTGGGTGGACAGATTGTTGGGCCTTAAAATGCACGGTTAAAATACAGGTCAGGTCACCCTCTGGAGACACCCAGCTCAAGCTGTAGTAAACCAGCTCTGTCAAAGAACCTAGAGTCTGAACTTTTCTTCACAGTCAGAGGATAAGAGTGCATGCAACCTTATCTAGACTCTTCTCTGAGGGGAGTTTAGAAAGCAAGGGGATCCAGTCTGAACCTCACATCCTGGCAGGAGGTTCTTCTTGGATGCTTCTTCAACAGCAGGAAAACCTGCAAAGATGGCAGGAGGATCTGCATGGATGAAAAAGATCTTGACCTAAAAAGGAAAGAGAAACATACAAGAGGTGGAAGCAAGGACAGATGACTCAGAAGGAATAGACCCACTGTCCAAGTGTAGTCTGTCCATCTGGAGTTTGTGGGCCAGCACAGGTAGGACACAGAACAACCACAAAATCACAGATGAAATGCAACGAGTAAATTTTGTTTCATTCCCTTGCCAAATGGGGGATCCCCAAAGAAGTACACAAGAGGGATGCAGGCATTGCTGAGCTCCTTCCATGCTGGAGGATTGCTGACCTTGCTGCTTTTGCCTGTTCATGAGGATCTATGCAGGCACAGTTTACCCCTGTGCTTTGATCTCTGTAGCAGGGCAGGAATTTCAAGCATGTCTAATCGGGTGCCTCGAAGTCTATCATAGACCTATGTTATCTAAACACAGTGTTCTACTTGTCAAGCACACAGGATAAAAAAAAATAGCATGATATATTTTTCTACACCACAGCTGCATGTCATTTAAGCATGTTTATAATCTTCCTGAACAATATTCCACAATTAATCCACATTCCTTCTTTTTCCTCAAGGCAGCACTGACCCCATTTTATCTTTTCCCCATGCCTGTATAAAGGCCTTAAATATAGCTGTGTACAAATCATACAATTAGAATTATAGAATGGTTAGGATTGGAATTATGTACACATGCTTTATAAATAAGTAATGTCAGAGGGCTTTTTTTTCCCCCTTTCCAAGGGAAAGAAATTCTCCTAATGTGGGGAGATGAATAAATGATGCAGTTCCTAGAAGAGTGGCATGTGGAGTGGTTAAATGTGGTCTTTTTTGTAGAAACTATTGCTGTAAATAGTGTTTCCTCTTCCAATGTGTAGCTGCCTGAGCTACCAGTGGAATAATCGATAACTCACACATAGAACTAATTAGATTGGATCTTAAAGGTCACTGAGTTCTACCATAAACCAAACACTGTCAAGTCCACCACTAAACCAGGTCCTTTATAGTGGCGATGACAGAGATATTGGTGATATCCTGGTCTTAGTGGAATATCCAAACCAGACATAAATAAGTCTGTGTGTGACCTGATGGGGTATATCCATGACTACTGGGGGATCTGGCTGATGTCACTGTGAGGCCATTCCTGATTTTCTTTGATAGGCTTTGGTATGCTAGAAGTTGTTCCTGAGAGACATCAGCAATGAGGGGGATCCAGGGAACTACAGGCTCACATCTGTCCCTGGGAAGATAATGGAGGAAATCCTTCCAAAAAACATTGCCAAACACATGAAACACATGGGCATAGTTAGCATGCTTTTATGAAGGTGGAACTGTGCCTCACTAACTTCATAGCCTTCTGTAATGTGATGATTGACTTGGCAGATGAGAGTAGAGAAGTGGAAATGTTTAACATCACAGATAAGCTGATGAAATACAGAAGCACAGCACAGAATACTAGAATAGTTTGGGTTGGAAGGGACCTTTAAAGGTTATCTAGTCCAATTGTCCTGCAATGAACAGTGACATCTTCAACCAGAATAGGTTATGAGAGCTCATACTGGGCTGGATAATGGGAGAGGGATGTGGATTGGAAATAGCCTGAATGAACTTCTGGGTTCAAAGCATCAAAAATACAAGCTTGAGACCAGTGTGGTTGACACTAGGGCCACTTAGCTCCTTCATGAAAAACCTTCAGAATGGAGAAAAGTGCACACTCACAAGTTAGCAGATGACCCAAAAATGAGAAGAGTTGTTGATGTAACTGACATGTTGAAGAAAGGGGCAGAGATGAACCTAATGAAGTTCATGACGGGGAAGCGCTGTCCTGCATGTAATAACCCCATGTACCATTACAAGCTGAGCCCTTACAAGAAGCACCTTTACAGAGTTTATGTTCAAGCATTTCCCAAATCACCAGCTAAAGGCCGGGTATTTATCAGTACAGTTTCTCATCCTTTCTGCAGCTTCCTGCAGCCGAATCAGTGTTAGAACAGAATGCATCAGCTTCTTGAGATAGTCTGATGCTGGCTTCAGTTTGAGATACAGCACAGGTATGTGAAGTTTGGCAGTTCATGAGTTGCTACAGAAGCAATTTATGAGATTAAACAGTTAATGGCTCTCACTAGCCTTGTAGTTCTTTCCAGCCCACAAGGTGAGGAATAGTAAACCTATTCTCAGCACAACCCTAGCCTCAGCCTTTACCAGGCTTTACCAGACTGAGAAGCAAATGTTGCAAACTGAATAGCGTAAAAAACAGCAAGAGGTTGCTTGTCAGTCAGGGATGTCTGCTGGTTAGGTTCATCACATAGGACACAGAATTTGCCAGAGCTACACAATCTGCCATCTGTGTGCAGCTTTGTCTTGACTTTTTACCTTTACCCAGAAAAGGGATCTCCAGGGAGGTATGCAAGCACTCCCTGCTCAAGCCTGCACCTCCCACCAGCATGACAGTTTCTGTCTTCCCAATGCTAAGAGAAATATTTTTAATAGATTTCCTTGCAAATGTGTTTTGCTGGAAGAATGTTTTCCTAGACTGTCAAGAGTCCCAGGAATGATTCTGGTGTTACAGAGTAAAAAGCCACAGCCTGCACACAAGCTCTATGGAAGTTCTTTCCTCTTTACAAGCAACACACTTCCTTTTGTTCATTCCCATGTCATGTCCTCCAGGGAACTAGTCCTCCAAGTCACCAGCCACTGGGGAAACTCATAGTTTTCCTACAATTCTTTAGGGATAACTATCCCTCTGTTGCAGCTGAGGCCAGCCTGCTCCTGTAGCCTCCCTGGTGCTCAGGCTCCTCATGGACATCTCTTTTGTACTGTCAAGGGGAAAGCTAAAACAAAGCTCACTCCATTGGTTTTGTGTGCCTTTTGCTTTTGTTAAAAAATTCACATCTGGCCCATGCCGATTGAATAGAATTACAAAGGTAAATATTTATTAGTGTGTATGAGGTGTGCAAGCAAAACTGGTCACATTTGAGTGATTTTCTTTAGGTTTCCTTATAGTTTTCACTATGAGGGCATGATAGGAATCACTACATTACTTACCAATGCATATTGCTAACTATCCAATAATTAAAAAACTATATTTTTTAGCTCTCTCAGCATGATCATGCATCAACATTCTTGTGGTTTATCTGTTAATCCAGATATTTTGGTCACTGACTTCAGCAAGTTATCAGGCATCACCAGCCACCCGTGTTTCTCTTAGATTAATGTTGCAAGAACAAAGGTTTCTTTCTCTTAGTAGGTCACTTGTTCTTTTTAGCAGCAGCAAGTGATGGGTCCTGGGTCTGAAGCTAATGGTGCAGCAATTGTACGGTAACGATGCTAATGATGATTTTAGCACTTAAGAACCGGTGACAATGTGTACCATGCTATCCAGGCAAAAATAAAATAAATTTTTTAAAAAATTAATTAATTGGAGGTAGAAAGATCTGGCAACGAGCAGGTTCTCTGCAGATCAATGGAGATGAGGAAAACTGGTGCTGTGGTATGATTCAAGCACAAGTCCTATGAGGAGAGGCTGAGGGAGCTGGGGGTGTTCAGCCTGGAGGAGGCTCAGGGGAGACCTCATCGCTCTCTACAACTCCCTGAAAGGAGGCTGGAGCCAGGGGGGGGTTGGGCTCTTTTCCCAGGCAACTATCAGCAAGACAAGAGGGTATGGTCTTAAGTTGTGCCAGGAAAGGTTTAGGTTAGATGTTAGAAAGAATTTCTTCGCAGAGAGGGTGATCAGACATTGGAATGGGCTGCCCAGGGAAGTAGTGGATTCTCCGTCCCTGGAGATATTTAAAAAGAGACTGGATGTGGCACTCAGTGCCATGGCCTGGGAACTGCAGCAGTAGTGGATCAAGGGTTGGAGTTGATGATCTCTGAGGTCCCTTCCAACCCAGCCGATTCTATGATTCGATTCTATGATTCTATGACTCCACTGATGGCAGAACCGAGGGAAACAACTGTGCCGCTTGCTGGAGGGCTCCTCAACTCCCCAAGCTCCCCAGGCTTGTGAAGATTCTCCGTCCCAAGTACTAAGCACTTGGAAGCGGGGAGGGGCAGTCCGTTCGTGCCAGATTTGGTGGTTTTCACAGTATTTCAGGCGTTTCTCGACGCACTCCCCGCGATGGGGAGGCGGGCAGGCCGGGAGCAGAACTACATCTCCCGTCATGCCCGCAGGGAGCAGCCGCCATTTCAGCACCGCCTCCCGGAGCCGTCGGTTCGGGGCGGTGCCATGTTCCTCGCCCTGCCCCCGCCGCTGCCATGAGCCGCCTCAGTAGTAGTTGGGATGGAGTCGGCAAGGAAGTCGCGCTCCTCTTGGACTTGTGAGTATCGCCTCGAAACCTTTCCCTTGTGCCGGCCACCCCCTCCCCGTCCCTGTGGGAAGTCCGGTGGGTTCGAGTTGGACCGCTGGGCTCTCAGCCGGGCCGCGGCCTCAAGGCGGTACCAGCGGGGCGGCCCTGGGGGCCCTTCTGTGGGGGAGTGCGGGGGGGAGAGGGTCTGTCAGGTTTGTGGCGGGGGTGTGGGACTGAGTGACAGTGTCTGGTGGCGGTGAGAGGGTTTGGAAGGGGTGACTGTTCGGGAGGAGTGAGGGGGTGTCGGGGATTGACAGGTGGATAACGCGGCGGTCTCTGGCAGATCTGGATGTGAAAGGGTGGTTGGGCTTCGCCTGGCAATGTGCTCCCTTCACCTCCCGGTGTCTTGGGACACTGAGGTGTTACTAAGATATAGGGACATTCGCGGATGGGGACATCTGCATGAACAAAAAGTGAGGACGGTAGTAAGGCATCAGTGTCAAAACAGAGCTTTCTTTCATGGTCGTCTATGAATCTAACTTATCCAACCTTGAAGAATGCAGCAAGGTGTATCTATTTTGTTATTTGCCATTTAAAGCCATTTTAGTATCCGTTCTTCTGGTTCACTTCTTCTTCTGTGTCCCACTTCTAACATCTGTTTCGTGTGTACACTTGGTGTAATCTGCACCGTGATCTAAGTTAGAAGAATTAGTCATAAAGATCTAATTTCTGGTTTATGTACAGAAAATATACACATTTGTCCTGTCATAAAGATGACAGGAGGCCTTTTCTGTTCTGTATTTCTTGACACATATGGAACAAATGAGTGTGGCATTTGACACTCAGTAGAAAGCTATAGACTGATGTAAGAAGTGTGATACAATGTCGAGCAGGGAAAAAGTAGTTGGAGGTTTTGCAAGATGGAGTGGTCCTTTATCAGGTCATTACAGGAGTGAAGCACTGATCAGTCTTCCCTGCCCATGAAAAACAGGTTTTATAGTTTCTTTCATTATCATGACCTGGGGAAAAAAACCTGTTTGCCAGGTGAATGCATTATACTCTTTACTTATCAGTTGCAGTTATTGCTGTGTGTATCCAGACCACATAAAAGTATAGATGCCAACAGTAGAGAGAGTTACTGTGCACACTAACAGTAGCTGCTCTGAGTTAACTAGTAGGGGGAGTTAATGGAAATATGTTGATTCCACAAAAGCAAAGTGTTTTGTATAATGGTAATGGGGTTTTTTTCAACATTTTTTATAGGATTTAAGAAGAAAAGTTTGCTTAGGGAATCTAATTTGGGTAGATCAATAGATAGTAGAACCTTCAATACAAAGTGGTCCATTGCTTGTGTGGACTCATGTTAGGTTTCTAAATAAGAGAAGGGTGGTAGGGAGTTACCATTCCCTCCCTCACTTCAACTTCCTTTTCTGTAATGTAATGCTTTTTAAGGTTGTGGCGTTTCCTGGACAACAAAATGCATTACACTTTTCAGTTATCTCTTGATTTTAGCTTTATTCTAGTTTATGTTCCTCATTTACCTAGGGACTGGTGAGTTGTTTGGGTTTTTTGTTGTTGTTGTGGGTAGTGGTTTTTTTTGGGGGGGGGAGTTGTTTTGGGTTTTTTGTTGCAGTTTTAAGAACAAGGTTAAAAGAGTTACACAGCACAATTGATATGAAAAGAGTACTACAAGCTAGGCAGTGAACAAAATACTGCATCTCTAAAATACCTCAATGTTTTTAACAGAGGTAAAAAAGAGTTTTCTCTTCTCTGGAACCAGCTAAAGATTTTATTGTCTACAGAGTGGATGCTCAGGTGGTGAAAAGGCTTGTCTTAAATTTTATGAATATACTACCAGCAAACTAATTCTGTGGGCTAGGTTGGTGATCTCAATGAATTGATTACACCTGCACAAAATGCTCAGCTGATTGACCCTAAGGGCAGTAACTGAAGTGGTGGTAGCATGGAACAGCTGGAACTGGTAAGATTTGAAGGCAGCACAGCCAGATGCAGGCTTTGATGTCTTACAGCTTGATTTTTCTAGTTCTAATTTGTAATACCTTTTTTTGACTATGTTGTAACTTTCCTTTATTTCAGATGTGTTCGATGTCTCACAAAGAATCTTTCCAGATATTCGGCTGATATAAAGTCATTACCACCCAATATAAAGGATAAACTGATCAAATTAATGAGTTTGCAAGGGCAAATAACCGATTCAAACATTGGTGAGGTAAGAACCCACTCAAAACTGTTCTGTCTGTGGTAGTTAATACACAAGGATGAACCTAACTAAAACTGCATGAGACAACAGACAAATTCAGGCCTGATTACTCTACCTGTATTGTTACAACTTTTTTCTTAAATTCTATAATACTAATAGTCCTGTATTAATAGTGACAATATTATGTTTGTAGTAACGTGTCAATTTAAGATGTTCTCCCTTAAGAGATAATTGACTTCTGTGTAATCACCTGACATAAATTATTCCTTTTCAGTATTATAGTCAATAACAACCTTTCAGTGTTATAGTCAATAGACCAGAAAAATTTAAAAATTTAAAAACATTAAACATTTATTAAAGATTTGTTAAATGGCAAATAAGCAAAGCAGCGTGCTGGGTGGCTGGGAAGTCACAGCTTCACCAGTGATTTGCACTGTGGTACAGAAAGCAAAGGGATTATATACTTCCTCAGGTCCCGGATACTAGTGGAATCACTGGTCTGTTTTTGCATTAATGCTTACTAGGGTAAATTTCCAATTTTCCCATAACAGGATACACATCCTTATCTTGAAGTCAAACAATGTGCTGAAAAGGAGATTTCACTCCAAACAAGTCATAGAATCATGGAATTGGCTGGGCTGGAAGGGACCTCAGAGATCATCAGGTCCAACCCTTGATCCACTACTCCTGTGGTTCCCAGCCCATGGCACTGAGTGCCACATCCAGTCTCTTTCTAAATATCTCCAGGGACAGAAAATCCACTACTTCCCTGGGTAGCCCATTCCAATGTCTGATCACCCTCTCCGTGAAGAAATTCTTTCTAATATCCAACCTAAACTTCCCCTGGCACAACTTGAGACCATGCCCTCTTATCTTGCTGATAGTTGCCTGGGAAAAGAGCCCAACCCCTCCCTGGCTCCAGCCTCCTTTCAGGGAGTTGTAGAGAGCGATGAGGTCTCCCCTGAGCCTCCTCTTCTCCAGGCTGAACACCCCCAGCTCCCTCAGCCTCTCCTCATAGGGTCTGTGCTTGAGTCATTCTGTTCTGCCTGTTTCCAGGATGTGGTCCAAGGTGTTTTTGTCTAAAAGTCACATATTCAACAAAACAATAACCCATTTATCACAATGAGAAATGAGGCTCCTGTTGCAAGCCAGTCTCTGTTCCTGAATGTAGTATGTTTCAAGAAGCTAATGCATAATTTAATAATAAAAAGATTTCAGGAACTTGTTAGACTTCTGTTATGTTTTATCGACATCAAGCACATCATCTTCATATAATTTATTTAAATCTTGATTCTTTGAAATATGATCATACTAGGGCTGGAAATCGATAGATAGTTCTAATTCTTCCATCCCTTTTGCTCACTTGTATCTGTCGGTGTTTCGAATTTAAATCCATTCATCTGTAAATTCAGGGGCACATCTGTTTAAGTATCTATCTACTGTTACCTTGTTTAGCTTCAGAGGGAGGTGTGAGCATTGAGGAAAGCTAAAGCTTGGCCTTGGTGAAACAGAAAATTAATTCCTTGTTCATGCCTGCTTTGACCTATACCGTGTAAGAAGCAAATATTATCAGTTTCTCGGAGTCAGAGTGATGGAGCCAAAACTAGAGACAGAAACAGAAGTACTGTGGGAAACTCACAAACACAATTTTTTATCTTTAATATGCACCTTTTTTTTTTTTTTAATTGTAAGCAATAAGTATTTAAGTAAAATCGAAAGTCTTATTTATCTTGTTTGGCAAATTTGAGCTAAACAAAATTTGTTTTGACTATCTTTGCAATAAGTAATCATCTGTAAGCATCCTAAGAGAAGCATGTAATTAAAACTGTATGAGTGTGTGCATAAATGCACAAAGTCTATTTGGACATTTTTGGTTTGGGAAAAAACTAGAGTTGAAGTTATAATCTTCCTCTCTTGCAGCTTCTTATCTGTCTTTCCCTTCATTCAGCAGCTGGTCTTCTCTTGGAGCCTGTTTCCATCTGACAGTGGGATATTCTTTTCTGATTCTTTTCTCATGTGTTTTTCCTTTCTCTGATCCTTCAGTTTCCTGCAATGTTACAAAAAAGCCTACCTATGGCCTTGTGGGAGTGAAAAAGCCTATTAAATGAGGATTTGATATGGTAATGATAATGAGATTGCTTGTTTATTAGAAAGAATGTGTGTAGGTGAGAGCAATACTTTGGGCCAAAGTATCTTTCAAATATTGCCCATACCTATTCAGTAGATTTAAGTTTTGTTCACAGTCAATATTTTTTTAGACTTCAAATTTCTGCCATCAAAGCTGTGCTAGTAAGCTTGAGGGTGTTATCCTTGCTAAACAAGTCTGTCCTGGCAGAAGCATTAGTGTTAGCAATTGTAACATCAGAGTTGTGCTTCCACTGTTTCAAAGGTGGTGTTAATGTGTTCCTACTCCAGATGTGATCACATATACCCTATTTTCTTAAGAGGTTTTAGTTCCTAGGACTGGTCCTAGTTCCCTGTCTCTACTCACTATTTTCCATGAGTTCTATATGATGTCCAAAATTACAAGTACTGTAGATAAAAAATATGCATGTTCTATGACATTGCAGAATTTGACTGAAATGGTTGGTTTTTGTTACAGGTACTGCATCCTGCTGTAGAGTCTCTAGATCTCAGAGACTGTCGTATTTCAGATAATGCATTATTTCAGCTTTGTAACTGCAAGCAATTGAAAAAAATCAACTTAAATTCTTGCAAAGAAGAGAGATTGGGAATCACATCAGAAGGTATGTTGTTTGTGCACAGATAATTGGGATCTCATTTGGGGTTTATTTTTCTTAGAAAAATTGCAAAATGTGTCTGGGGTAAATTGCTTTAAAAATCCCTCATACTTCACCAATACAATTTAGCAGTCACTTCTGTGGTGTAAATTATAGGCATAGAACACTGATTATTTTATGAAAGAGAGCCATCAGTTTTATCTCATGATTTCTGGTGAAACTATGCTACATTTGATCATATCTTCTACTTCATCTTAATTATTCCTTCCTCAGAACTCGTTCCAGATCTTTACTTGTCCGTACTGATGAGGTTGAAGTTTCAGGCTTGTTATTTCTCAAATTAGTCTTTTTAATTATTTGTATTTTTAGTATTTTTAGTATTTTTAGTATTTTTAGTATTTTTAGTATTTTTAGTATTTTTAGTATTTTTAGTATTTTTAGTATTTTTAGTATTTTTAGTATTTTTAGTATTTTTAGTATTTTTAGTATTTTTAGTATTTTTAGTATTTTTAGTATTTTTAGTATTTTTAGTATTTTTAGTATTTTTTATTATTTATTAAATGTATTTGTTATTAAACTAGTTTATAGCATCTTTCACTTAAAAGGTTTAGGACTTCAGGATTTCAGGTATTACTTTTAACTTCAAATTTAAAGTTGTATTAGGAGCTATTAGCTTAAAAGAATTAAGCTTACTGAGTTCTATTTCAAACAAGTTTTGGTTTATGTTTTGGTAGCACTTATTCCTTTGCTCTATTATTAATTCATCCTTATTGAAAACTGAAGCAAAGTATTAATGTAGTACTGAGATAACTGATACCGTACTTTAATCAATATTGGTTTGTCTTTTCTTATCACTGCATAGTGATACACTTATCTTGTTACCTATGTAATAAGTAAAACTTGTAAAATTTGATACTATTTATTTTCAATATCACTTTCTTTGTATACTTTTTAACCTCTAAACTACACTTTATGATGGTCTGTCCTCCTTGCCTTCTGTCCACTGATTTCCAGTCCAGTTCTTAAGGTACCAGCTAAGCCTAGAGTTCTTCATGTATACTTTTAGTCTATTTGGATAGAGATTCCTGATTACTTTGCAATTAAAATTGGGAAGTATAGTTGTCAAGGTCCTAGTTCATCCAACTTTACTAACTTTCCTACTTGTACACTGAGCCCTTTTTAAACTGAGAATCCATTATGATGCCTTTAATTTAAGCTGGAACAGTTTTCTATTACCCATTTCAATTACATTCAGATAAAGACCTCAAACCACCCTGTTTAAACCTGTGTTGCCTTTTACTAATCAGTAACCCTAATGACCATGACTGGTCTCACCTACCACCCCAACGTGTATCATCTGCCCATGGACCTTCAGTCCTAGCACATGCCTGGTGCCAGTCCTGCTTCTGAATTCAGGGACTGGATGAGGGAACCCTTGTAATTCCCCTCATTGGACTCTCTTAGAACTCTAGAACTGGGCCACAAGGAGCAGCACCTTTGCAAATCCTCATTAGCATTCCCAAAGGGATTGCTGGAGAGGAAGAAGACAGTGATAAGCATCTGCATATGGCCAAAGTCTTGTATATCATGATCACCATAACATGGTGATTCTCTCTCTCTCTCTTTCTTACACGCCTCCCCAGCCCCCCTGCACACACACACACCTTTCTAATTTTTATTTTTCCCTATAAATATATATACATACATACTTGTGGGCTATTTGTTTTCCCTAAGAATTGCTCCAGAATAACCTTTGACTGTTAGAGCAATAAAATTGCTATTTTTGTTTGAAGAGAAACAGACCTGGTGTGATGTTTTCACCTTGATCTGATCAAGGGGTGTTCCCATGCTCTGAGGGGGCTGTCCTTGGTTACCCTCAAAGGGAAACCCAGGCCTAGGAGGAGGATTGGATTCAGCTGCACCCAGGCTCCTCTCTGCTCTCTGAGAAGGAGACTAGAAAGCGAGGGGGCCCAGTCCAAATCTTCTTTGGTTGTCATCTGGGTTGGGTCACAGGACATGACAGCTGTGTCAGGTATACCTGGTTCCAGTCTTGCTTCTGAACTATTGTTATGATTTCTTGAAGTGACTTTGGACGTGGCTGCTTGACTGCTTATTTTGCTTTTTTCCTGATACTCACTGTACCACCAGTGGGACCTAGAACTATCATGTCTGCTTTCAAGACATGGATTTTTAATTTTTTTTTCATACACTCACTGATGATACTTCATGTACATAATATCCCTCAGGTTAATATCCCCACCTGCAGTATGTAGGGGAACTCAGTATTTAGAAATTTTGATCAGCATTGTTTGTTGTAATTTTCTGTTTCTAATCCTTGAATTAAAATAAATACTACTTTAAATGGCTCTGTTTCTTTGACAGGTATCACAGCACTGGCCTTATCCTGTCCTTACTTGCATGAAGCATCTTTTAAAAGGTGCTCCAATATAACTGACAGTGGAGTCCTTGCTCTTGCCCTCAATTGCCAGTTCCTACAGATAGTGAACTTGGGCAGCTGTTCAGGCATCATGGATGCATCTCTGCAGGCACTAGGAAAAAACTGCGAATTTCTTCACAGTGTGGATTTTTCATCTACTCAGGTAACAATGGTGGCAATTGGCCAGTTTACTTTTGTTCATTTATTTTTAAAAATTGTCATAATAAAATTGAAAGGGGATCTTTTTAGCTCTACTCTTGATAAGATTTAGGACCACGATTCACTTCTAGTTTCTTCTGCTCAAGGAAAAGGAATTATGTATTTTGCATCTTGATAACCATAAAAATACACATTTTGGTATTACAGCATGTATTGTGGGAAAGTTAAACTTTTCTTAGAATCTTCCCAATGCTGGAGATTTTTTTCACTATCTTTATTTGGTGCTATTATGTCCTTCAATTTGTAAATTAATCCAAAATATTTCTTTAATTAAAATAGATCTTGGACAGATTATCTGTTTTCAGTTAGGACAAACTGACCTGAATAATAGTCATACAGGTTGACAAATAATAGAAGCCCCCAGTAGAAGCAAAGACTCCATAATGAGTTCTAGTTCAAGAGCAACTGTGCTTTCTGAATGGCTTGTCAGTTATCTTGTGGAGTCAACATGGAAAGAATGACATTTAAAATACCAGTAAGCATAAGTAAAAGGATTTCACAACAATTGGTATTTAGCATGAGAAGAGGAAATCAGATGCAACAGCAATACTGTAATACACCTCATAATTCCAGTAAGATAATGAAGTGGGGGAAAGGATTTTTTTAAGTATTATTCAGTTGACTGTGATGGTGAGTTGTGGGAGAACACAGCAACTGGAAGCTGCATCCTGAGTAACATCTGTAGAAGCAGGATGCAAGAGCAGAGGAATGCTTAGCTGTGTGTTATACTGACAGCAAGTTATAAAACCATCAGGAATCAAATAGACAAACCATGAGCCATTATCCAGCTGCATTCTGTAGAGTAGAATGATGAGCTAGAAAAGCAAGGCAATAAATGAGGCAATAAATACTAGCAAAGGTATGTAATGAGGGTCATAGGTAAAGGGTTGCTTATCTGTGTGAAAAGCAGCAGAACACTGCTGGAATGGATGGATGTGACAGAAAAGTCACTGGTATGTTTGGTCCATCCCTGCAGACAGACAGATAAGAACATCAAACAACCTGAGATAAACAAAGAGGGATGGGTATGTATAAAAGGGATGGCTGTAAAAGCAAATCCTTTTGCTGTTTTACTTCTCAGTCTTTTCTTTACCACTGGGTTGGAGCTGTGGGGAGACAGCAGCAGTGAGTGATTATATGTTGAATGGGAGTCAAGCACATAGCATTTGTAATGAAGTGTCAGATCTGGAAAATATGTAGCAAGTTCTTTCTTAAGGTGCTATTATTCTTTCAGTTTTTCCAGAAGTAGGGTATCAAAAGTAATTTTAATCTTTTATTTGATGTTTTTATTATTCTGTTTCTTCAAACTGTTTTCATTGTTCTTTTGTTCTTTTGCCTTTTTATATGAAATAACTGAGTTTCACTGTATATGTGTTAAATGAGATGAAAACTTACTAAGTTACTAAATATTTCCATGTTGTTTTTTCTCTCTGATAATCATATGATGATGTACTAGAATTCTGAGTTTCATTTGACTAAAAAGGCAACATAACAGGTATAAATTAAATAAGTTTAGATGAAGCAGAGAAACTGTGCATGGCTTATGCCTGCAGAGGTTGCAAGTCCTAACCATGTTCTTGTGTTTGATTACTGGAATGCATGGTAAAAATATCAAGTGGAATTGGAAAATCTGTGTGAAAGAGTAAAATAGTGAGAAAGTTGGAAATAAATGATCAGGCAAAGAAGGGCATAGCTCACTTGCAGGAACAAGGAAGCAGATTTGAGCTCGACTACAAAGGGGCCAAGTATCTCAAGATGATGTAACCATTTAAAAATAAGCACATCTGGTGACTACAGGGATGAAGTAAAATAAGTATTAGATATAAAAGTGCAAAATAACAAGAAACAGGGCAGGCAAGGTAAGGTAAGGATTGGACTAAGAAGGAAATGTAGCTCTGTATCCCCTAGATGTACAGAGAGAGTGTGAGTGGATGCTTGGCCTGGAGAGCTCTGCTACACTGGTCCAGGACTGTTTAAGATACAAACATATTTATGTTTATTTGCCAGTATGCTTATATCACCTTCCAGAGGAGGCAGGTTTTCTGCATTAACCCTGCACTCTACTGCTCTGCTTCCAGTGTGCTCTACATCCCAGCAGTGTTAACAGGCAGAAACACAGGCTCAAGAGTCCAAATCCCAGAATCAATTAAACAGTGTATTTCTTCCTCAGTGTTCATTGACTTGGTGGCAAATAGTTGTGGGAAAAATCTTACCCGAAGGGGCTCTGCAAACTGCAAAAGTTTTTTGTGCTGTTTAGTTCTCTGCAGAAAGTGTTGGCATAAAGCAGGAGTGTTGCAGGTTGCTGTTTTATCTGCCCAGACACTCCTCACGTAGAACAGAGCTGGGTTAGTGGTGTGCTGGTAGGTAGCTGCTGGTACTGGGCTCTGTAAGCCTTCCCTAGTGATGTACCCAGAGTTTGGTGACAACTGGTCTGTCCCAAGAAGCTGATTTATTTGTGGCTTGGTCATAACTGCAGGTGGTTTATCCACAATATAAGAGTATATCCTTTTATGAGAATGTGCAGTTGTGACATTACAGTGCACTGGGTCCCTGTAGAAGAGGAAACAATACTGCAACACTGTAGTCAAAGTTATAGCATTGTTTAATGTGAGCATCTACAGAGAACTGAGGGGACTTTGTTTCAAAGCAAAACCGGTTTTGTGCTGTCTGACTGTCAAAACCACACACTCAGAAGCATCAATACAGTATTATTCTGTGTCTTGGGGAGATAAATGTGCTGTCATCTTGATAACCTACCCAGCTGGGTACTGACAATACATGCCATTCCTACAGGCCTGTACGTGCATCCATGCTGGGGCATCCCTATCCATTCCCCATTTCCACTGATCTGACCCTTTCTATTACAGTTTGGTACAGCAGACTTGCAATAGAGGGCCAGAAGGCAATAAGACAGTTTGTGCAATGGGAATAATCAGATTTCTAAACAGAAATTAAGCCTGTGGTCTGTGGATTCTAGCTGTGAAATTTGGCTGAGCCTTTCTGTGCATATTTACTTGGTAACTACAATTCCTGGCCTTTCTTACCTTCTAAGGAAAAAAGTCTTTCATCTGTCCTCTCTTTTGCAGGTAGTCATTGCCTCATGGCAATCTGTAGCCAATCACTTTGATAAACCTTTTAGTTATGATGAGTGCTCTAAGACTGCTTGTTTGGGGGATTCTTGTCTAATGAAGATGGTTTGCTTCAAAATAAATAAAAGTAAGGCAGCAAATGAAAGACTGTCATTTTTAAATTTATTTTATTTATTTTTTCTCTGCTAACCCAGGAAACTTCATTCAGGAACATCTCTGTCAGTCCTGGGATCAGGAGAAAAAATTGGTCTAGAAGAAAGAGCGAAGTGTTTTAAACTCTGTATATTTAAAGAGCCATGCTTTGACAATAGTAGTGTACCCACTGTTCAATGAGACAAGGAAACCTCAGAAATAATAGTTACACAGTGGGAAACATCTCTGTAGAAAGCCAGGCTGGATCACGTGGTAGTAAAGTGCAACAGTATTTAATAGACTGAAAAAAGCATGCTTTGATTTATTTTTTTTTCTCTGCAGGCTTAGCTGGGAAGAAAATACTTTAATGTTAAACGTATTCAGTGACTGCAGGGGATGGATAAATTAAAATATAATTTTTTATTTCTCTCCAAAATGTCTACATTTGAAAAAAATGAATTTAAATCCTTTGTGTTCATAATGTGTTATTGTTTTTTCCTCTAGGTAACAGATGATGGCGTTGTAGCACTAGTGAGTGGAACATGTTCAAAGAATTTAAAGGTAACTTCTTTGACCTACTAACAAATAAATTAACGGAAGCAAATACATGGGGGGTTTATTATTATTATTATTATTATTATTATTATTATTATTATTATTATTATACAGTAAGTATTACTTCTTGGAGATGTTTTTATTGACTGACTTGTGCCTTTCTGTGTGTATACACTTGCCCTGAGTTTGTTTACGAATGGAATGTTTTCTGTTTCTCTGTGGCAGTGCTGCAGACCAGGTTTTTGAGAACCTCAGTCTTCTCAAAATGAGTTTGCTTCCATTGAATATAGTATGCTTATTTTAACTCATTTTAGAGATCTGTATAGCAAATCCAAAGGAATGCTTAACTTACTCCCCTTATTAATTTGGAGCTATTTCTTGACTCTGAACACTGAGGCAGAATTCCTTATGTGGATAATTTCATGGATTTAAGAAATCAGCTAGCAATTCTGCATATTTAAATCTCTAGCTTATGAAAGCAACTGTGAAAATGAAGTTGTCATAGCATAAAGTTTTTCTAGGCACTGAGACAATGTTAAAATGAAGAAGAGGCGTCCAGTACCTATACATCATCCCATAAATTATGTTCTACCTTTTTTATATGGTACATTTCTTATATGTGTGCATGTTTTTGCTTTCATAAAGGCTGGTTCTGAATGCAACCTATTAATCTAGAAACTAAGGAGGTAAAGAAGTCATACTTTTGCTAGTTTATAGTGTTTAATAAAAGAACCAACTCTAATCAAAATACTAAATATGGATCAACTGACAGTATTAATAACCTGGAATAAAATAGAATTGTTATTGTTTGATTTGGAGAGTGAACAAATTTGGGTTTATTTTTGTCCCTCTGATTTTGGGTGGTTTGGACAATATTTTTAGTCTATATCTTTTGCTATAATACAAAATTATTTTTCAGATCATAGCAATGAGAGATTTTTTTAAAAAAAAATGTACTAGAAGTGACTTGAAATATTGTGGTTTTAGCTGGTTACACCTCTAGCTGTAGCAAAACATTGATTCCAGATGTTCTGAACAGCTCTGAGACTGTGGATGTAGTCTTCATGGGACACATCTTGCATCCAGCCTACAAATGTAAAAGCAGTGTGTGTTGCTGTGATGGGGATTAGGTCATTTGGACTCGCTCACTCTCAAAAGTCTTCAGTACCTATTTCTTAAAACACAAACATTGTAATAAATTTTCCTAAGTTCGTTGTAATAAGTTTTGGGTTTGCTATTGAGTAGAGCTCCTAGTGCATTCCTAGAGGGTTTTAACCTATTTCTCAGCAATGTTGGTATAATTATTGTGTCAGTGTTATCCTTTCCTCTTCTGTACTACTGCTGTTCAGTGTTCACAGTGAATTACATTCTCATGTGTAAGCCCTTTTCCTTCAAGCCATAGAAATGCAGTCCCATTTATCTTTATTTAAAATTTTAGCTTTCAAAATGTGGCCATTGGTGCTTCCTGGTCACATTGCTATAACTATTTTTTCTTCAAAAGTGCATGGGTTTTCTTTTGTGTGTGCTGTGTGTGGGTGCCCATGGGAGTTGTACTAGATCAGTAGGAATGAGTTGGGTAGCATACATTAGCATTTATTCTTGGAGCAAGTCCAGAGGGGAGACCACAAGGATGATCTGAGGGCTGGAGCATTTCTTCTGTGCAGATGGGCTGAGAGAGTTGGGGTGGTGCAGCCTGGAGAAGATAAAGCTATGAGGAGATCTTATAGCAGCCTTCCAGTACATGAAGGGAGCCTACAGGAAAGCTGGGGATGGACTTTTTCACAAGGGTGTGTAGTGATAGGACATGGGGTAGTGGTTTTAAAACTGGAGGAGGGTAGATTTAGATTAGATATTTTGGAAGAAATTATTTGCTGTGAGGGTGGTGAGACTGGCACAGGTTGCCCAGTGAAGTTGTGGATGTCCCCTTCTTGGAAGTGTTCAAGGCCAGGTGGGATGAGGCTTTGAGCAACCTGGCTGAGTGGGAAGTGTCCCTGCCCATGTCAGGGGGGTTGGAACTGGATGATCTTGAAGGTCCCTTCCATCCCAAACCATTCTATGACTCTATTGTGAGATCAGATTCAACAATATGATGTTAAGAAATGTAGTCCTGAGGTGGTGCCCTTTGATTTCAGAACTTATGGGAAATTTCAGTCATGCTGGACTAACCATTGATTTTATGGATTTTGCTTGTTTTCCCGTGGGTCTTAAAATTCCGTAACTGTAACTAGCAGGCACATTTACAAAGATAACAAAAGACACTCCATAACAATGGAGTTATTTTATTTTGACTCCAGGTTCCACAAGGTACATTTCCTGAAACCCTATTTTCATTAGATTTGATTGTATCTTTTCTGTATTTCTTCTTCTATGTTATATTTATTGGATTGTTTATGAATTGTGTTGTTTAAGGTTATCTAGAGGGGGGAAAAAAACAGTTGGTGATACATTAATTTATTTTTAATTTATTCTTTAGCATGTACAACAGGTACTAGTTATACAACTACAGAGAAATGAAGGAGAGACCAGGTTTTAGTCTAGTATTGGAAGAACTTTATAATCTTCTTTTAAGAACTAATCAGACAGATAGATATTAGGAACTTCAGCAGAGTGTTATGAATCCTGTCTATACTGGGAAACTCCAGAATTCAGTTCAGCTTCTGTTCTCCTGGAGAACATATTGCTAGGAGAATGTGTCATAGGAAAACCAATGGGATTCAAAGGGTTTTCTCAGTTGTGCTGAATGATACAGGTGTTCTAGGAAGAGGTTTACATTTTTTTGATTTGTCTCTTCATAGAAAAGCTGTCTCTTTTCTTTTTTTCTTGAGGCTATTTTTCTGATCTGTTCAGGACTGCATATAGGGTCAGTACACAGAAGAGTGCATCTTTGCATTGGTTTCTTCTGGTTTGGGGATTTCTGAAAATGTCTGGACAAAGGAAAGCTCTGCCTCCAAAACTGTGGGTTCTCTGACAGGTTTTTGTGTTACTGCTCTTTTCATAACAGGAGGTCCACATGGAACGCTGTGTGAATCTGACTGATGTTGCTGTGGAAGCTGTCCTTACTTGTTGTCCTAAGATACACATTTTTCTGTTCCATGGATGCCCACTGATAACAGGTAGGTCATATCATGGAGGAAGTTAGAAGAGTAATTACTTCCTTACTGTACCTCTTTCAACTCTGGAAAAGCCCACTGTACTTCATAAATAATCTCAAACAAAAAATAATTTACTAGAAAAAATAATAATCATACACTGAGATTTTTCAAAGCAAGGTGAAAATTTTGCTTTGAAATGTAGAAGCCTTCAGAGAGATTTTGTTGTCAATTTTGTTGTTTTGTCAATTTTTTTCCCCCCTCAACATAATGGTGAAGTTGATAAGAGTTCAGAAAAATATGGTAGCATCCTGAATCTCTACTCTGCTCCAAAATTATGTGACAGCATTTTCAAGAACCAAGACTGGAGTAGGACTGATCAGGCTGAAAAAACAGCTTCAGACAGGTTATGATCTATTGTGGGTTTTTTAAGCTTAGTTGGTTGATGAAGCTTTACAGTTATGTGACTGGAGAAAGACCTGGGTGGGTTTGAATTACTACAGGTAAAACTGGTGTGTGATGTTGTAATAGCAAGATAAGCATAAATGCAGGTATATAATAAAATTATTTTGCTGTTTGCCTGATTTCTGTATGTTACCCATTTATGTTCTGAATGAATAAAAAGAAATTCCTTTGTTCTTTTGCAGATCGTTCCCGAGACGTTTTAGAGCAGCTGGTCATATCAAACAAAATCAAGCACGTAACATGGACTGTTTACTGATTATTTGTTGTGTACTTAGGAGTGTAAAGTTTACAGATGGGAGAGCTCTATGAAAGCAAGCACCTTGGAGAAATAGCTGGTGACTTCTGTACTACCAGATTGCTTGCCTCATTGTTTCCACCAGAGGTCTCCATCACCATTCCTGTGAGTCCTTTCCTGTGAGTCTTGGCTTCCCCGTTCTCTCTACATAAGAGTCCTGTCTGTCTGTGCATCACTAGCCATACTTCATTAAGAGAAGAGTTAAACTGTAATTAATATTACACTGCCATCACTCAGCCTCCTTGAAGTATTGGATTTGGCTACTGCTTAGCATTTTAGCTGCATATACAAACCCAATCTAACTGAGTCTCTGCTCCAAATTTGTATTATGGTAGTGTAGTTGCAACTAAATGTACCAAGACCAACATAATATTAATGGTTATGCAGAAGTGTGTGTAAAGCTGGGACTGTAATCTGACAGAAGTAGTGAGTGGAGGTGGCATTAACAGCAATGTGGATTTTAAGTAGTAATAAACAGTCTCCTTTTACTATGTAACTTTTGCTACATTGAGAGGAAAAAACATAGGCACCTTTCTTTTGATGTTACTAATGCTGCAGATGCCTCGTTTTATTTACCATTAAATACTTGCTGGGTTTCTTACATATCCAAAAGTAAAGTCTGTGAACATGTAAGCAAAGTTGCTTTGAAATTATTGTGGTGATGTAAGAAATTTCAGAGTAGGAGCTATACCAATAAAAAAAATCAATTGTATATCATAGAACATAAATGGTTTGGATTCAAAGGAACCTCAGGGATCATCCAGTTCCACACCCTCCTCAGGGACACTTTCACTGAACCAGATAGCTCGAAGCCCTATCCAACCCAGTCTTGAACAGTTCCAGGGAGGGGGTATCCACAACTTCTCTGGGCAGCTGTTATGAATCCTGGTTTAGGATCCTGTCATCTATGCTGATTTTTTTTGTTTTGTTTTTTTTTAATTTTTTATTAATAAATGAGTGGAATGCACCTCACTCAAAAGAGAAAATTTAGCAGTGTTTCAACAATATATTTTATTGATAACAAAGCTGAATGGTAAGATGCACTTGATTAATTACTGCATTTTCAGACTTGAGTTAGAATGATACCCAGAGACACGAGACACAAAAGGATAAGGAACAGTCTCCTTTTGAATCACGAGGTAAGAATTGACCCCCTTACTCTCTCAACTCCCGATGGAATTTAGGTGCAGCTAGATCCAATCTTATTTTTAGGCTTGGTCAACTGTTTATGTCTAAAGAATTATCTGAACACAGTTTATAATACTATTAAGTAGCTCCACAGATTAGTAATGTTTCATTAATATTAATTCAGCATCCTATCAGTAACTTACCAAAGATCTGCCTTGGTCTCTGTACCTTGAGCAGCAGCCTTGAGAGATGTCCAAGCTCAAAGGGGAGATCACTGCCATGCAGCCATACTGCCTAGTAGGGAGGGCTCAAAGGAGGCTCATTCAGGCTGCCATAATTATGAAATAAAGTGGTTGGACAATTGTCAATTTACTCACAGTGGGAAAGGTATCATGAGACTTCTTGTACCCATGGCTTTCTTTGTTCTTTAATAACTTAGTCTTGGAAAAACCACCTGCTATTCATATGTTAATCATATGATGGGTGTTCCAAGCTCATGCATTGATGCTCATTGTTTCACTCTGCTCCTTTGTGGGTTTCAGAGAACAGGCAGAAACTAATGGAGTTAATATCTTTGCTGCAGCTCAGGCCTTTACCTGCTTTGGAGCCTGTACCAAATTGTTGTTAATCTGGTTAAAGGGTTGGGTGCATCCATCACAGAAACCTGTTCCAGTGTCCCAGCACCCTCACAGCAAAGCATTTCTTCCTAATACCTAATTAAATCTACTCTTCTCCATCTTAAAACCATTACCCCTTGTCCAGTCACTACATGCCCTTGTAAAAAAAGTTCCTCCACAGCTTTCCTGTAGGTCCCTGCACATACTGGAAGGTCACTATAAGGTCTTGTTGCAGCATTCTTTTCTCTATGCTCAACAACCCCAACTTTCTCAGCCTGTCTTCACAGGAGTGGTGCTGTAGTTCACTGATCATCTTCATGTCCCTCTTCTGGACTCACTTCAACAGGTCTGTGTCCTTCTTATGTTGAGGGCCCCAGAACTGGACACAATATTCCAGGTGGGATCACACAAGAGTGGAGCAGAGGGGAAGAATCACCTCCCTTAACCTGCTGGCCATGCTTCTTTTCATGCAGCCCAGGGTCCAGTTGGCTTTCTGGGCTGCAGGTGCACATTGCCTGCTCATGTTGAGCTTGTCACAGACCAGCAGCCTGAAGTCCTTTTCCTCAGGGCTGTTCTCAATTCATTCTCTGCCCAGCCTGTAATTGTGCTTGGGATTGCCCTAATTTTTCTTGGCCTTGTTGAACTTCATGAGGTTGGCATGGGTCCCTCTCTCAAGCCTGTCAAGGTCCCTCTGGATAGATGAGCAAATACTTGCTTGCTCTCATTTTGCCTATGTTCCTGTATGAAAATCCTTTTAGGGGAAAAAAACATTGGTTCTTATAAGCATAGCTGTGAGTGAAAAGGACCAAATTTAGTGTGAGTCAATAAATCTCAGGATGGTAGAATTCAGCAGAGTATATTTTCTGTATGCAGTTTATTTCTTCTCCAGAAGATGAAATTTGCAACCAGTTATATATTGTTAACTGTAGTCATACTAAAGAAAAAAGGAAGAGTAGAATGAGTTTATTACATGATGAAGCAGTGTCATTGAAGTTATGTGTTATGGTCATTTGCTTTCTTGAAGCAGCATAACCTCTAGTGAAACCTATATGACTTCTATATTAAACTTGTTTAAATGCTAGCAATTTTAGCATTATACAGGGCAGGCAGCACACTATGTTGATACTCTGTATCTGGAGGTAGCTTGGGTGGTCCCTACATGGATCTGGGGACACTTAGAAACCCATGAGTTTAGGCAACCATAAGGAATGTGTTTAATTTATAATTTCGTTCTTGTGTTTGGATAGTTCTGAAAACTTGTTAAACTATTCTTTGTGATCATACACATCTGAATCTGATCCTAAACCTTTTTCTTCAACCCCCCTTGTTTTCTGAGTGGGCACCACATACTTCTTCACATTTATATGCTTCTGCCACATCAGCTGGTATTTGGATAGTTGTAGGTACATTGTGTTCCATTCTGCAGTTGTAAGTTCTGCATTACTGCTTGTTCAACAGTTAATTGCTAAAGGTGACAGTTCCTACAAGATGGCTCTGAAAATATTGGTTCTTCAAGTGGATGCATTTACAGTCTCTTCCCTCTGGATCAAAATTTTAATTTTTATTTAGCCTGCAGAGGGTACTTCCTTGACAGATGTAGCTAAGAATGACTATGGAACTTCCTGTCCAGCATTTCATCAATGGAAGAGAATAATTATATTCAACTTTTATTCCCTGTTTTTATTTAGTTACCTTCTGTTCAGAAACATCACAGCAGAAAAGATTTCTTCATCCCTCACAAGCTTCCCATGGTGCTGGTTTATGGTTTTTACCTCTGTAAAATTAGGGAATGCAGATTGTGTGACCTCTCTCTAGGAGATAAAAGATAAAGTTACCTGATAGCTATTACTATTTAGTCACCTTCCACTTACTGAAGACATTTAGTAAAAACCTTTAAGAAGCATATTTTAGAATTGTGTACAACTCTTAAATAATTACTCTGGCAGCCTCAAGGAAGGGTAAATATTTATTACACGGGGGAAAGGGGAGATTGAAATTAGTTACTTTGACATTTAGAAGAGATATCCAGAAAAAGAGCAAGGCACTTTAAGTTGAGCATAGTATGAGCTCTAGTAATCTAGCAGAGATGATGAAGAAAAGCAATAATTTTCTCTGTAAAGTGGCTGCAAAAGTCTGTGAAAGCAGTGTCAGTAATCTTTCAGCCACTGCCTTCTCCCTGCAGCAGTATACTGGATGTCCAAAACATTTCACAATAGTGTAAGAGAGCAAGACATGAAAATACATGAAAAACATCAAGCATGCAAACTCTTACATGTAACTCATCTTTGGATTTGCAGTCCAGCTCAGGCCCCTTTGAATACAGGTTTCATGTAATTTTTACCTCAAATGGAGCAAAAGCCTGAGTAGGTACAACCAAAATCAGTACAGTGAAAGCACAGTAATCTACTTTGCATCAAGAGATTATGTTCCATGTTTAATTCTCATTTTCATTTTACATACTTACAGAAACAAGCCAACCACGTGAGACAAAATTCTTTAGGATGTGAGCTTCAACAGTTTTCTCAGCTATTTGTGGGCTGATAACTCCAGACAATACTTGATGTTAGTCCATTGTTTTCTTGTCTAGTATATTCAGGAAGTGAATATTCTATAACTTTGTGCAACTGGCTGTGAATGCTGTGGCTTAAAAACTGATGCCTGCCAGGGTCACCAATGAGCACTTCAGTTTGCTGTATCCTGATGCATTTTCTCAGCCAGTGATGCAGACCATCAGCAAGTTGTTCATCATAAAACATATCTCCTAGAACAATTAGGTCCCAGTTGCCAGCCTCTGAATTAATGATGTTCTTAATGGTGATGGGGAAGGGATTCATGTGGTTCAATTCACAGTTCAAGATCATTGCCATGCCTGCAACTGAAGTCAAAGTCAAATGCAAGTTACATTTTAGGATTCTGATGTTCAGTCCCCTTAAAAATTTCCTCGACACATCTCTCTCTTAAATATTTGTTTATCCTGTCTTGGGACTTCCACAGTTTACATTATAGGGCAAAATCTGGCATAAAGTGATGGAATTTTGTCCTCATTGCACCATGACACAAGGAAGAAATATTCTTGGAATGAATACCAATGAACACCAATCACAAATAAAACCAGAATATCCAACTACCTCAATCTATGGATATACTTCTTCCCTAACCAATGAGTAGTTAAATTATGAATAAATTGAATTAGTAAGTTAGTTATGGGAAAACTAAGTCTGGGGACAAAAGGCAAAATCTAGGCCCCAACATAACAAAGTGCAGGAAAATGCTGTGGTCCTACAGAAAGCCATTGTGCAACCTGTGCTTAGACTTTTCTTCCAAACCAGCCATGATGCTGTACAGGAACACTTGATAGAAACTTTGCTGTTTATTCATTTTAAGTATTTGTGGAAATATCCTCAGCGCAAGAGAGGCTGGTACAACCCAGCTTCTAGTACTAGCAAAAAAATTTAACCTTTTCAGCATTCTTTGAACTGTGTTTGGAACCTGAATTTCTCTCAAATGAAGCAAAGAAAAGCCCGAGTTAAAAGTGCTTTTAAAAATATTAATTTCCTTAATATTTTTACACAGAGATGAAACCAAAAAGGTCTTACTGGGGTCAATGTCATTAGCAAGGACTTGTGATGCACCACTCATCATAGCAGCTATTGCTGTTGCTCCACATCCACTTCCAAGATCCAAAACTGATCTTCCTTTAACAACACATGGATTATCTAGGATGTACCTGAAAAAAACAAAAAACAAACTGTTAAAGCACAAATTTCTCAGTTTTGCATTACACTGTATAGGAGCTCTTGTCATACATGTAATGAAGCATTATACCTGAAAAACACAATTCCCCAGGTGCAGCTAGTACCTAGATCCTTATTTGTTTCTGCTGATAGAACAATCAGGAACCACCACCTTTCTCTCATACTTCTACCCCACCACCCAAACAAGAAGAAATTAAGTGTAGTAAACAATGTTTCATTTCAAACAGCTCCCTTTCCAAGAGGTGAGCTAATATCTATCTACCTAATAAATAGACCCAGACTACAAGGTGACTAGAATACTTGGCATCAGAACAGGAAAGTAAGGATTTCAAGAAATTAATGAAAACAGACTGAAGAAACATGAAGATGTATGTGCAGTGAGTATTGCACCCATCAAAGGACAAGGCCTAACCATTGCCCTAAAATACTGTTTATGCAACTGCTTGGAAGAAAGACTACTTTCTTCTCTTTCTTTTCCTGAGCAGACACAGAGATGCAAATACTTCTGCTTAATATTGTTTGCGAGTACCAAGAACATGAGAATAAAGCAGCACTGAGCAGAAAAAGTATCTTTGTTCAGTTGCTGACACCTGCTGGAAAACCTGGAGGTTGGAAATGGAGAACTGACAGTTGGCAAGCAGTGGTTATGTTAAGCACTACAAATTATACAGCCATTACTGAGGGTTCAGAATTCTAACAATTGCCTTGAAATTCAACAATCTTCTGCAATGGGGAGGGCCCTAAGTGACAGGGGCAAGAGGCTTAGAGGATGTAAATTACTAGAAGTTGCCATAAAATTTACTACCCATTGCCAAAACTTCTGTTACAAGTAGAAATAGGAAAGGATTCTACATTTGTGTTGTTTTCTGGCATGGAGGTTGATGTCTGACTCTTCATCCAGAGTTGCTGGTCAGCACAGCTGTTGCAGGTGGGTTCCAATGCAGAGAATTGTAATGGGAAGACTGGTGCAAATGGTGGGTGGATGGATGGACAGATGGAAATGCCTGGATGTAGAAGCACCAGCAGGAATGTCAGGAGGAAGCCTAATAAGAGTGTCAAGTATTAATGGCATGTAGAACCCTGTGAACCCAGATTAGGAAAACAAAAGACAGCCTACCCTCAAACTGAATTTGGTTCAAGCCATTACGAGACCACAGCAGGAAGGTAGAGACCAAGACCAAAGATACAAAATACCCAGACCAGGGACCCAGGAAACATGATAAGGACATGACATCCATCATATGCCTCCTGTTCTACATTTCATCATAAGGAATCCTACCAGACGGTGCTTGTGAGTATGTCGTTATGAATTCCATGAGTGAACCTGACTCAGTTTTAATGAAAATCACTTTCTCCTGCAAGGTCTGGCACCCAGCAGCAAAAGGAAGAAAGGTGTGGGGCTGCTCAGAAAGGAAACAAGAGAACTAGGGACAAGGGATATGGAGACAGCTGAGTTTCTCAACAACCTCTTTACCTCAGTCTTCACTGTCAAGGGCTCCAGCCACACTCCTGAAGTCACAGAAGGCAAGTGTTGGAAGGAAGAACTGACAATTTTAAGTAAAGATCAGGTTTGTGAGCATCTGAAGAACCTGAAAGTGTACAAATCCATGAGACCCAATGGGATACACCCACAGGTACTGAGGAAACTGGCAGATGTGGTTGCTAAACCATTGTCTATTATATTCCAAAAGTCATGGCAGTCCAGTGAACTCCCCTCTGATTGGAAAAGGGAAAACATAACCCCCATTTTCAAAAAGGGAAAGAAGGATGATCCAGGGAACTATAGGCCAGTCGGTCTCACCTCTGTGCCTGGTAAGATCATGGAGCAGATTCTCCTGGAAGCACTGGTGAAGCAGATTAATACTGAAAAAGGTGACTGGGTATAGTCAGCACAGCTTCAGCAAGAGTAAATTGTGCCTGACAAACCTTGATGCCTTCTTTGAAAAGGTCACAGCATCAACAGCCAAGAGAAGAGCAACTGACCTCATTTACCTGGAGTTCAGCAAAGCCTTCAAAACTGTCTGGCATGACATCCTGGTCTCCAAGATGGTAAAATATGGGTTTGAGGGATGAACTACTTGTTGGATAAAGAACTGACTCACCTGGAGTACTGCATCCAGTTCAGGAGCCCCTGTTACAGGAGGGACATGGACGTGCTGGAGTGTGTCCAGAGAAGGGCCACAAGGATGATCAGAGGGCTGGAGCACCTCTCCTACTAAGACAGACTGAGAGAGCTGGGGTTATTCAGTCTGAAGAGGAGAAGGCTCCAAGGAGACCTTATTGTAGCCTTACAGTATCTGAAGGGGGCCTTCAAGAAAGCTTCTGAGGGATATTTTAGGGTGCCAGGTAGTGATAGGACAAGGAGGAGTGGATTCAAACTACAGGAGGGTAGATTTAGATTGGAAGTTAGGAAGATGTTCTTTACCATGAGAGTGGTGAGACACTGGCACAGGTTGCCCAGAGAGGTGATGGAAGCCCCAGCCCTGGAAGTTTTTAAGGCCAGGCTGGACAGGATTCTGAGCAACCTGATCTGGTGAGAGGTGTCCCTGCCCATGGCAGGGGGGTTGGAACAAGACAATCTTTAAGGTTCCTTCCATGATTCTATGATTATACTGTTACCCTAATGCTGCAGCTGTATCTGCTACTTTGAAGCTCTACAGATGTTCTCTTTTCCAAAGGGCACCCAGGCAGGACATTTGTGCAGAGGCTCAGCAGCTCAACTGGTTGGCAATACTTGCCCTGCAGCCTCCACTTCCCTAAGGACAGGCTGTAGTTTAGCAACAGGATGGAGGACAGGGATGGGACTGCCACAGAAAGAACTCCATTCTGCTTTTGTCACAGTTTAACACTGGCCTGGCAATTAAACTGAGTGACAGATGCTCTCTGTTAATCCCTCTCCCCTCCCAGATAAAGGAAGGAGAGAGAATAAGGGAGAAAGACTTATGGGTTGGAAACTAAACCACACAACTTTAATGAAACAGTAATGATAAATAGGAGAAATTACTAAATACATACAAATATACAGGAAAATTGATACCATGTTCTTCCCCTGTTCCCCCCAGTAACTCTCGCGTCACCACTGAGGCTGCAGGGCAGCCCTGGGAAAGTCCAGGCTGGAATCCTGGAGTCAGCAGCAGTCGGGAGCTGGAGGCAGGAACACACAGATTCAGGCTGGCAGGGATCAGGACCACAGGCAGAGGAACGGATGGAATCCTCCCAGGATGCCAAAGCAAACAGGGACAGGCGAAGAAGGGGAAGCAGGAAGGGAAGGAAGGAAGGGGTTTGACACTCATGATCTCTCAAATTTATACCAAGTATGATGTGTATGGGATGGAATGACTCTGGTCAATTTTGGTATCTATCTTGTCTGTTCCTCCCCAAAGGAGGGCCTCAGGTGTGACCTTTTTACTCCTTCTCTCCTTCTGGGGGGCAAAATGTTCCTCAGAACTTAGCAGTGTCCTTGGTTCTGCATACCAGTCTCTAGCTGTAACTATAAACAGCGAGTGTTATCAGTCCTAGAAGCAGACACTGACTGAGAAACTTGCTGTTAATTTCAGCACGTGCAGCTACTTACAAGAGACTTAGCTGAAAGTAAAAGTACAAGACAGAAAATTACCTTTATCCTGGCCCAAAGCAGGACACCCTTCTAAAGGCTACGCTTGTCTTTGTAATGACTGTGGTAACTTCTGTAGAAAATTATCTGGCCTAATGCTGCAGGTCCCTTGCTTCCAGCTGAGTGGTTCTCAAGTTACAGCTAATGTTTGTGGTGGCTGAGGACAGCTGGAAAGGACTGCACCTCCTGGCATGCACACAGTGCATTACGCTGCTGTTGGAGACTGCTGTCTGCTGTAATGGGTTTAGGAGGCATCTTAGGTTACACCAAGAGGAACAGCTTGAAATAGGAGATTCCTGGTGTTGTAGAAATGCCAAATGAGAAATGAGAAGAGTTACGGAAGCAGCATGTTTTCAGGCTCCCTTTTTTCTTTCCTTTTCCTGATGATGCAGCTAATTTCTGACATCTCCAATATAACAAAACAAGTGCATAAAAATAAGCCAATAAAGTAGTGAAATGCCAGTTACTTATTATTGCTACCCAAATATCTGGCATATGAACCATACAATAACAAAACATAGATATTGCCTTACATAATTTAATTATGCAATGTTTAGGGGCGCTCTAGTTCATCAACATGGCAGGCTCATCAAGTCACAATATCACTGTAAGACTCATCCTTTTCCTGGTCAAAAATGCCCTCCTATTTATGCTTTCTTGCAGAAAACCAGCAAAGCCCCAGTTGAGATCATTCCTTTCCCTCAGTGGGGGGGAATATCTGATAGCTTGTTCTTTGCTGTAACAATTACAAATTTTTCCTGCTGTTCAAAGTGAAAGATTTCCTTTTGAAGACTAACTGGGAATCACAAACATTAAAGACATTTGGACAGTAAGTGGACAAAACCAAAATATGGCTTCTGACATGGCTAAAGGACAGACACAATAGGGCTTGGCAATAAGGCTGCTGAAACCCTAAATGATGAAAATGGTTCATGCTAACCATTACTCCAAGCACATCAGCATAAATCTACTCTTCTCAACAGACCAGACACACATCTCTACACTTGTCTGTCTCCTATAAAAGCAAACAAACAATACAACCCAACTACCCCAAATGTTATAACAAAATAGCAATACTGCTGTTTGGATTGACAGTGAGTGACAGAATTAAACACATCACTATGTTTTGATGGCAACCACACAGCCCCTTTGTCACTGACCCAAATCAGCCCTGTTGTTGATGCATTGCCACTCAAGACAACAAACTGCAACTTATGAGCCATGAGTTATTCTATACACAGCAGGTGCTGAAACTTAAAAAAGCAGACAGTGTGTCTCCCCTGTATAAGCAGAGAGGAACATGGATAATGCACTTTCTTACAAGGCAAATACATACTAGGAATCACTACAAGCAGAGCTAGGTCTGACACCCTGGCCCACAACACACTGGACTTCAAAAGCTTTGGTGATGCATGCTGCATACCTGGAGAGGGCTTGGCCTCCTGGCCAGTAAATTGCCCAGAAGGGGTCCCCATAAGGCCACAGGTCAGGTTTTTCCCTCCAGAACCTGCAGTGAGGGGTGAGGAGGCGTAGTCGTATCTCTGGTGTGAGATGCCCACTGCTAGTGACCTCTGTGTTCTCCTCCAGAAATGCTCTCACCTCAGGGTCCAGGGACTTGCCAGAGCTCCAATGGCAGCAGCGCTTCCAGCGAAGAGAGGGACCACCCCTCCTGCTCCTCCAAGCTCTGCCAAAGGTGTTCTGCCTGCCCACAAGGAGGAGGCACTTCCAGCTCTGGAAGGCCATCTCTCCCCAAGGACAAATCCTCCCCACGGAGAACTTGGAGTACAGCTTATCTGATGAGTACAGGAAACAAACTCACAGGATGTAGTTTCTCATAGTGATGGATCACAATTCCTGAAAGAAAAACAATGCTATGTAAGTGATGTTTCTTCAGTGACTTCAAAGCTCAGCATCACCAGGACTTCAGGAAGAGGAGATCGATGTGCTCACTATTTTGTAATTGTTTTCTCTCTCCCATGGTGGTTTTCATAAAAAACCAGAATAATGCATGAAGAAAATAAGCTTCAGCCCACCTCTGTCAAATTTGCATAACAGGAGAACCATGGTCAGCTTTACCATCTAGAGCTGTGCAGATTGTCCTTAAAAATAAAAAAAAATAGACAAAGGGACAGTACGAAAAATATGCTAATAAAGCAAAGCCTTAAAATGTGGTACTTCATTACTTCATGTTGGTTTTATTTGTATCTTTAGTGAAAGTTCCTATCTGTTCAATACCATTTTTGCTGTGTGCTGTCCTCTAGGTACTGGGTTTAGTTTGATTGCTCACTAGAGGCTGTGAACTTCCCCCCTGAGAGACTTTGCTACTTAGGCTGACAGTTCAGTTATGTCTTTGCTTAAATCACTGGGGTGAAGGCTTTGTATTTTTATTACAAATAAATAGATATGACTGAAAGTTTTGCATTTTTCCGCATTTGAGAATGCCATTCAACAGAGTCCATGTAATTAATTAATGTAGTTAACAACTGCCTTCCCAAAGGCAGAGCTATATAATCCCCATCTGCCTAAGGGAAGCTAACTGAAATCAGAGATATAAATCTTGCCAGTTAATGCTGTGTGATGCTTTTTCCACATGAATTGCTGCAAATCAGCAAGGCTGAGATTTGCTAGCATGTATTTTGCATTGCCTGTCATGATGGTTACTCTTTTTAAAAAAACTGACTGTGGAGAAATATCTGCCAAGAGCTCTGCGCTCCAAATGCCAAACTGAGCTTCAGTGTTCAGTGCAGGAAGGCCATGAGGATAGCGTTTGGCACTCCTGGCCTCCCCATCTTATTGGAAATAAAATCAGCAAGCAAGCAGAACTTGGAAAAGGGGACAAAAACAAAATCAAGCAAAATAAATAATAAATAATAATAATAATAGAATCATAGAATCGGATGGGTTGGAAGGGACCTCAGAGATCATCAAGTCCAACCCTTGACCACTACCGTTGTGGTTCCCAGCCCATGGCACTGAGTGCCACATCCAGTCTCTTTTTAAATATCTCCAGGGATGGAGAATCCACTACTTCCCTGGGCAGCCCATTCCAATGTCTGATCACCCTCTCCGTGAAGAAATTCTTTCTAATATCCAACCTAAACTTCCCCTGGCACAACTTAAGTCCATGTCCTCTTGTCTTGTTGAAAATTGCCTGAGAAAAGAGCCCAACCCCCCCCTGGCTCCAGCTCCTTTCAGGGAGTTGTAGAGAGCGATGAGGTCTCCCCTGAGCCTCCTCTTCTCCAGGCTGAACACCCCCAGCTCCCTCAGCCTCTCTTTGTAGGGTCTGTGCTGGAGTCCCTTCACCAGCCTGGTTGCCCTCCTTTGGACCTGCTCCAGGACCTCAATCTCCTTCCTGAACTGAGGGGCCCAGAACTGGTCAAAAAAAAAAAACAAAAAAAACCAAACAACAAACAAAAAAAACACCAAACCAAAACACCAACCTAGCAAAAAAACCCCAAAGCAAAACACCAACAAAACATTAAAAAAAACAATTCCTATGTTTTCATTTGTCTTTTTGACAGCAGCAGGTGCCTTTCACAGCCTAACCACACGAACCCCACGGCTCCCCCCGTGGAAAGCCAGACGAGACCAACCAAGGCCCGAAGCCACCCGCTTCAGCCAGGGATGCGCAGACCTCGCACCCACCCATCCCCCCGGGGCGAGCCGGGCACCTCTCGGCGAACCGCGGGCTGAGGCAGCGGGAAGGCCGGCACCGGGGCCACAGCCTGGGCCTCCCCACGCAGACCGGGCCGCGCCGAACCGAGCCGAACCGCTACGGCTGTCGATCCTCCAGGCCCGGCCGGGCTGCCCGGCCACGACCGCACCGCCCCTCACCGGGGCGGTACCGATGCCGGGCGCTGCCGGCCCGCACGTACCTGCACCCCCGGACCGCCGCCGCCGCCGCCGTTGCCGCCGCGGGTTGCGCTGCGCTGCGCGGAGGCCGGGCGGGGGAGGGACGGGCTCCTGCCTGCCCGCCCGCCCTTAAAGCGGCAGTTCCGCGGAGCGTGGGGGGTCGGTACCGGTTCCGGTACCCGTAGGTTGGTGCTTGGGGTTTTGTTTTTTCCGGGGCAGCGGCCTGGGCCTGCCCCTCTCTACATCTGAGTCGCTGGTCAGCGGCATGTGCTGGTTTCGTTCCCGATGCATTTAAAATACTTTTTTAAAGGGGTTGCGTTACTGTGAAACTGGTTCTGTGTTTTGAAATGTTAATAAAAACCTACGTGGGAAAAGGAGCAATACCAGGAACCTGGAATAATAACAATAGCAATAATAACAAGGAGCAATAACAGTAACCCTGGAAATGCTCAAGTCCAGGGGATTTGATCAACATCACCTAATGGAAGGTGTCCTCACCCATGCATGGGGGTTGGAGCTACCTGGTCTTTAAGGTCCCTTCCATCCCATACCATTCTCTCATTCTATAATCTCCAAACCTGACAGCGATGAAGATGAGAACTTTTTTGGTTTTGTTTTTTCTTCTGCACATCGGATCAAGACTGCTGTCAAATGTGGTACAGCCTCACCGAGGATTCCCAACCTGAAATACCAACAGCTATCAAAGTTACTTTAAGCCACTTTAAGACCAGCCAGACAGTGCTCTGGTGCCAGGTCTGTTCTTTGAGTGAGCTGAACCTTTGTCTTCTTTTTCCCCCTGTTCCATCCACCCCATTAATATTTCTACTTCTCTAGGGAGCCCTTTGCTTCTCTCCTCACCAAACCCTTTCAGATGTGGAGGTGAGGAGAGAGCTTCCATTGAAGCACTATTTTGTTGTTGTCACTCATGTAGGCACAGCTCTGCTTCAGATAAGCACCTGGCAGCCTACAAACAGTGGTGGTTCCTCTAAGGCCACAAAGTGCTTTTTTCACCAAGCAGGGACTGTAACTTGCTTGTGGCTGGGAAAGCAACAAAACCATCCTCTGTCTACCTCCTTGCCCAGCCACTGTCCTTCAGATCCCCCCAGAAGGGACTCGCTGCCATTCCAGGTGGGCCCAGGGCCAGGGCTGAGCCCTTGCTGAGGGTTCAGCCAGGCCAGGCTGGGGGTGGAGGTGGTGTCTGGATTCCTGGCGGACTGGTCCATGACCCCACAGCCATCCTTCCTGCAGGGGCTGGTTTTGCTGTCTTGATTAGATGGCTCCAGCCAAGGAAGACTGGAGAGACTCTGCATCTCTCCAACAGCACTCGCCAGGTCTCTACCCCATCCCCATCTCCCCTTGCCAGGATTTAGGGAATAGAATCATAGAAACATGGAATAATTTTGGTTGGAAAAAGCCTTTTAAGATCAGTAAGTCCAACCGTTAACCTAGCGTGCTGCCAAATCCACCACTAAACCATGTCCCTAAGCACTGTATACATGTATCTTCTGACAATAAGAGTGACAAACATGGCTTTCTCTAGCTTCCCTGTGGGACGAAGTGTCCTAAATTTCACATGCTGCGGTTTGAAAAGCTCTTGTGCATTGCCTGAGGTGATGAGCCTAAATCCTGCATGACTTAGGGTGCCAGGCTTTTAAAAATAAATCCGGCAATTACACAGCCTGGCATGGATCTGCCCATATCGCTGAGGTTATGAGGCCATCTAGTGATCGGCTGGCTTAGTACAAGTCAAATGTTGTCTCCAGCATGTAAAAGCTGCTTAAAAAGCAGAACCTTTTCTTTAAACGTGGGTGATTCCCTCTCTACTGGGCTGCAGAGTTCAAGGTGAAGACAATGCACTGGGAGGAGTCCAGGACCCAGGCAGAAGTTGATGTCACCTTCTACACCCTGAACCCACAGACACGTTAAGCTACAATGATACTTGAACGTCTTTTACTTTTGTAAAGCAGGACTCACACTCAGTCTTTTGAGAAATGATCCCTAAAGTTTATAGAAAGGACATCATTACTTGGGGCCCTTAGGAGAAGTTTCAAAGGTCTTGAATCTTTCAGCACCTCTTGCCAGTCCTTTCCAAAGAGGGTGACATTGAAAACATTCCAAATACCAAAAATTATGCATAGAATGTGCAATTCAGGGCAGTGGTCTTTGTGCCCTCTAGGTACTCACCACCATGCTAGAAATAAAGAACTCTGTAATGTAACAGAAAAAATGTTATTAGTGCTGATCACGATCAACATCAGCTCAGGATGCCATGTAAGGTGTGGTTACAGATTTAATCATGCTGACAGGTGATGATACTCCTCTACCTTGCACATTTTATTTTATGCCTGAGAAGGTTCTCAGAGAAATCTGTCAGGAATGCTTTTCCATTTGGAACTTCAGCCCCTTTGATTGGGTATTTTAACAAGTAATGTCTCATGTCCAGTTTTTCTGAACTCCTAATCCATGGTATTACTCAGCAGTTATGTGCACCTAGGAAGTTGTTGCTGTCTGATACAGACTAACATATTGAGGTAGCTAAAAATTGTTCCCTGCCTGCTCACACCTTAGGGATAACAAGGTAAAAGATCAGAGGTGAAAGAGAAGGGGTGAAGTCCTTGCTTCCAAGTAATGTTGGCTGGGATATTAAAACCAGAAATCCATTTTTTCTTATTTAACCACAATTAACTATTATTGTACTATGGATTCTTAGCATGACATAAGAAAGCTCTGATACCAATGATAGTTGCCATCCCTCTTGTGAAAGTCTGAGTGACCCACTTGGGCTTTCAGGGCATGCTTTGTGCTGATTACTTCAGCAAAATATTAAAGCCCATCCCCTGTGAGAAAAAATGTTTAGTTTCCAAAGGCCTTTTGCTTTAGATGTTGACATCTTGAGAATTTCTGCTACTCAGATGTATGGCACACTGTGCAGCCAACAACCATTGCTGTGCTGGAGTTTGCTCTGAGAACAAGGATGTCTTTGATCACGACATGAGATCAGTTTGGTTTATCATGGAGGAGTGCAACACTTGCAAAATGAAGTTGTAGAGAAGGACACGAGATACTCCTCTGTGTCCAAGGGAATTACTGGATTACTGGCTGATGATACAGCTGTCCAAGTCTCAAGGGAATTCTTGTTTGAGCCAATTAACACCAAAGAAACTGAACCACACAAGGACAGAGAGAAGAAGGCAGAGAGGAGCTGCCTTCACATTAATCAGCCCATGACTCATGAATCTTCATTGTTCAAAGGTTAAACTCAAAGGAAGGCAGGCCTGAGGCTCAGCAGCCAGGTGACCACCCAAGATCACTCCTTCTTTCCCAGCTTCCACAGATCCAGTTCACAGCCCTAATTTTTGCAAAGCCAGCTGCCACAGTTTGCTGCTGTGATAGGTGCAACTTCACAGAGGGGAAGAGGGATGGATTCAGAGATGTTGATTTGTAAAAAGCATCCCAACAACTCATTGTCAACAGTCAGGGGTTTTGTGCATCAGGACAAATTTGCATTACCCAGGGGCTGCAGAAGCAAGTCATTATCAAAATGTAGCTGGTGCATTAGCTTATAGCTAAGGTAAACCTGAAGATGAAAGCTCTGGCAAGGTAAGGGAGAGGCAATTCAATTATTCTTTTGTGCTTTCAGCTACAGTCCACACCTACTCATTTCAGAATCGTTGTACATCTTTTGCTGTTGAAGAATAGATATCCTAACAAACCAAATCACATTGCCCGTAATATGTCCTGAAAGCATTTGATGTATTTTTCATATCATTACCTTTCCCTGGTCCCTTGCCAGCTGCATTAGGTTAGGAGCAAGAATGAGCAGCAGCTGACAGAGATTAAGACTTCAGTACCTTCTGTCAGGGGATGCAAGAAGGGGAATCTGCAAAGTGTGGGTTATTTATTGATTAGGGGTTTTTTTTGTTGTAGATTTTTTTTGGGGGGGGGGGAAGTGGGAGTGGTGAAATGATGAGAAGCTGTATTAATCTGACTCTTGGGCTAATGCAGACTCAGTCTTTCTCACCTGGATGAGTTCTTGTGTGAGCTGCTGTAGGTGACCCTGCTGTGGAAGAGGGGAAGTTGAGCTAGATCATCTTTTGAGATCTAGGCCCTAACTTTCTATGATTCCTGACGTGGGGAGTCCATGAAAGAGGATTGATGGTAAGATGAGTAAGTTGATAACTATAATTTCTGAGATAATTCTTGTTTTTGTCTTTGACTATGTGTGTAGTTAAAGTAGTTTTAGCCTCAGCTGGCTGCCTGTATAGCACATAATCAGACATGGGAGCATTTTTGTAGCACAAAGTCTGGAAAGACACACAGAGTCTGCTGGTTTGTGCTTCTTTGTGAGTATTATTTGGATAATCATTTTGATGTTAGAGTATATGTATTTTATATATAAATATATATATGTTTAAATATATATTTTTAAAGGCTGTTTTTTAATGACTAAAGTCTCCTTGAAAAACTGAGACTTTGACTCCCATATATCATCTTAAAATGATGACTCTTGGGCTCTTAAGTTTTAGGGCCCACCAATATTTTCTGACCATCACCTAGCATGAATGAAACTCCACTTTGGAGAAAAATGAAACAAAAAACTGTCCAGCCTGATGGACACATTTGTGACTAATTAATGCATCCAGAGATGTGTCCTATAAAAACAGGTGCTGAGGTTTCTTTAGTTACATAGCAAGAAGATTTCAACATAGGCAGTAGTGAAGAGGAAGCAGTTTCCATGTTGGCACAGCCACTTCTTGTGTTACAACTGCTTGTATTAGTGTACTGAAAGAGGTGGAGGGGAGGGACAGTTTTCAGTGGACTTTGTTCATAGCCCCCTTCCATATCCTATAAGCTGAACTACCCCTGTTGTACTTTTTGTACTGCTGTGACTGTTACTGTGATCATCTGTAATAGCTTTCTGGCTCCCAGTGTCCTATCTTGGGTGGCTGGAGGTCTGGGATCACAACAGTCTGCAAGAAGATTTTGGGTAGCCCCAGAGTTTGAGCCAGCTCTGGAGGCAGCCCAAGGTGAGGGACATGGATGCAGAGGGAAGAAGGAAGAACAGGTTGTCTTCAGAAAACCTGGAGCTGCCTAAGTTTTCCTGAATGAAACAAAAACATATCTTCATCCCTCCTGACTTCTTATGACAGCAAAATCCATCCTGTCTACATTTCCTGCATGACTTTGTCCCACATCGCTTCCACGTGTGATATATCATGGGCAATATGCAAGTTTCATGACTTCAATACATTTATTAGACCTCAGTTTTTCTTAGAGAGGCAGGAACAATTTCAAACAACAGAGTAAAGCCAACGTTTACTCTGGAGCATAAAAATACAACAGCTTGGGGCCCTAACACAAGCAATGTTTCCCAAACTTAGCTCTCTTTGTTGTCACATAGGCTGCCTGTGAAGTTAAATTAAACCTATGAATGATCCTTCTCTTTTTTTTTTTTTTTTTTCTAGGCAGAGTAGATTTTTTTTTTTTTCTCCAGAAATAAAGCTTCAAGACATAGTATGTTTGGTCATCCAATTTTAACAGTCATTGGCACCATGGATAAGGTAAGTGTATCAAGTTTTCAATTGCTGTATCAATTCACAGCAGCCTGTTGCTTTTTCTAATTCAAATTTTGTAGTATCCCACTGTTTCTCAGAGACTGGCACCAGCTAAACTACATTTGCCTTCCACATGGTAGTCTGCCAAACATTTGGACTCTTTCAGGGACCTGGGGACAGAGGAAAGGATGGGTATCTGAGACAGGCACAGGCCAGGCAGTTGGTGCTTACTCTCTAGAACCCCTAGAGGTAGATGTTTGCCAAGGACCTGAAACAAAACATCTCTTTTGGCAGATGTTTATTACTGCATCATGGAAGGATTTCAGGGCCCTCAAGTAACTTAATTGTGAGTCAGGATCATGATATGTCAGGGACTCTGTTCCTCAGTGTTCTGCAGTAGTATCCAGATGTGGAAAACAAGTGATGCTACTGTAAGGATGCCCAGGGGAATGGAAGCTCAGCTCTCCTGCAACACCAGGCAGCTCCCTTGCATGATGACAGGCCTGGACCTTAAGTCCAATGTGACCAAGGATCAGGTTTTGCACATGGAGGCATGGGAAGGTCACAAGGGACTGGAAAAGGTCTTGGTCTTTGTACTTACCAAATTTCAGTGTTCTCCTACAAAGTTCCACTGGCCTCCCATCCATAGTTACACAGCATACCCTAAAAAGGGTGTTCAGCACACCTTTTTCTTTAGGATACAGGCAGCTCTGTTCCTTTTGCATCAGCAGGTTACATACACACATGACCAGATCTATGGGGGTTGTTTACAGAACAGTTTAAACTGATACCAGCCCATATATAATGTCTTTGTGCATTTCAGGCTTCTCCAAGTTGGCTTGGTGCATTGGCAGCACACCCCAACTTCCTTCACCACAGCAGAGGACGTAGTGCAATGACAGCTAAATGACTTGGGTAGGATTGGGCTCACTTCCAGCCAGACCTGTTACTGCAGGACTGGGCAGGTTGCATGGATGCTCCTGTGTCACAGCCCTGGGGCTCCTCATAGTGAAGGCAGCCCAAGAGCCTCCCAACCCTGTTCTGTGGTATCTTGCATATTGGGTTTTACCGAGACATTTGGCTTCATGCAAACAGCTGCATCCAGCTGCAGGAGCATCTTCAGGCAGGCTAATTCTCACTCTGAATAGATGGCCAGAGGATAATAGAGCAAGCAGGCTCTATCATCCTCCAAACAAGAAGCTGAGCATTTCCACATTTGAAATCAATACATCTCTGCTATATGTGCTAAGTGCCAGGGCCTTGAGGGCACCAATAGATCCTACTGGCCCTGTCCACACCCTAGGGCTACCCCCATCCTGCTCTCTGGCCAAGAACCCATTTCAGCACTCCTGGTACTGTCAGTCTCTGTCCCCACGATGCTGCAGCAAGGCTGCTCTCCAGGTTTCTACAGCCCTGCTGTAGGAAGGGCCCCACCAAGCCATTTGGCTCCCATGGCCATCTTGGGGCCATGTTCCCAGCCTGGTTCCCCTCCGTGGGCCTGATCCTGGCCCACACCCATGAGCTGACATCAGAATCAGAGAAGCCAGACACACGGATAGTGTCTAGTACTGAAGTCTGCTGCTGCTCTCTTGCCTTCACTTCTCTTGCCCTATCTGGGTACTGCTGAGCATCAGGGAGGCAATGGCTTTGGTTTAGCCTGGGAAATGCATTTACTGGGATTTTGCTGTAATGATCCAAGCATTTTGGCCTGGAGAGAGGTGCTGAAAAAGCCCTTTGACACGTCACACAGTGTCAAATGTTCCCACCTCTCTGCCTGATGGGAACCACTGGAATTGCCCAGCAGGCTTAAATAAGTTGTGGCTGTTGCTTTTCAAGGAAGTCACCAAGAAACATGATCCCCAAGGAGAAGTGAATTTCTTTGATCTCTGTCCTTCTGTTTGATGTGAGATCAGAGCTCATTTCCAGTATTTCTAAGCTAAACCAGAGTTCAATAAGCCAATGAAAAAAAGCTGCAATCTAGCTCTCCTCAGTAGTAAGTCTCCTAAGCAGCAGGTACTTCAAGGCAATGTGTTATTATTAGTCATGAAGAGCAAGTGACAGAGAGAGAGATATGGCTGAACCTTTGGAAATAAATATTTAGACTTCTACTAAAAGCACTAGTAGGAAAATTGAAACAGACATTTTAGTGCTTCGATTTCCAAGAACTGCTTTTAGATTCAGAATATAACATCACTACAATGATGTGAATACATGTTATAATGGAGGACACAGCAAAGCAGCAGTCCTTGCTGAATGAGGAAAATTCAGTGCATATTCATTGAAGGAAATACTTTTCATGTGTCCTTGATCTCATGTTGTATATTGGCTATGGATTTGGAGGATTTGGATTTCTTTAGCAGGCCCTTGGGCTTTCAAGTGGGCTAGGATGCATTGTAATGCAGATACAGGGTGTCTGGCACTTCTTACTGAATAAAGCTTCAAAGGGAAGTTGGGGAAATTGAAATTGGGGAAGACAAAATCAGGCTCTAATTACATTTGTACAGAGGCCAAAGGCATTTTGACAAAAAGCTTATCCTGCTGTTCATGGACTGATTTTTTCCAGAGCACATGAAGGGTTGGTTCATGCTCCCACTGGTATCAGCAGACACATGAGTGCCTGATTTTTAGAGAGTGAGATAAAATGTTTGTGATCAGGCTTTGAACACAGGGATGTTACTCGGGTAGATGCAACAGCCTGAATGCATCTTCTCTGGAAGGTTTCCCTGTGCCAGGGATCAGGTATCTGGGAGCTCAGACCACAGGGAGAACTCTGCCTGAACCCCTGCCACCACAGGCAATATTGCTGTGGGTATGTGGTCCAAGCAGCTCACCAGCATCTCCTCCTGCCTTTCTCCTTGCCACAATATATACTTTTGAGTCTTTAGTGACTGTTTTTTCTTTTCATTTTTTTTTCCAAAGGGCCACAGCCCCTTCCTCATGCTTTATGTGGGCAGGTATGTTGCAGGACTCCATTACCTTCTCAGGTCTTTCCCAAGCAGGCAGATTGTAAAGTAACACTTAAAACAGAGGAATCTAAGTTTAGAAGCAGGGGAACAAACATATTCACCAGACAGCAAAAACAATTTCAAAATGAAGAAGACAGGCTGTCCACACCAAATACCTGCCTTGTCTCAAGCCTGGTGTGAAAGGCATCCATCAGCAGATGAGGGCATTGGGATGCATGGGCTGGAAGGATTTGGTGTCAGGGCTGCTGCCCATGCAGAGGTGCATCTGCCTCCTGATGCAACACCAGCAGGGCTGCCATTAGAAACAATAGAGCTTTGTCCCTGACAGATGTTCAAGGAGAAGCAGCATTTGCTTTCTTTTCATGTGGGCAGTTGAAGAACAGAGTGCACTGACCTGATTTCCAGGAGGCTGGTGCTTTCACAAGCCAGGCTACAAGTAATTTGGCCAAGGTCATGCAGCAAGTGCATGATGCTGTCAGAGGTGGATGGAAATCTCTGTGTGGGTGCTTTAACTTGATGCTCCCAACACATCACCTCCATTAGTGTGTGACATGCTAGTGATTTACCCAAGCAACATACTTTGCTGATTAGGTTTTATCTCAGTAGTGGCTGGAACACTGTGCCTTGTACAAGCAAAGAGCAAAAGGCACACCTCACTCTGAGCAAAATATGGTCTTTGACCTCTGGGTCTTGGCACTGAATCATACAAAAGGTGATGGTTGCATACAATCCTACTCCAGATTTCATGATGGAGCTGGGGAGGAAAAGCTCGCCTAATCACCTGCTCGGTGGGAGGGGGCACATTTTGCAAGCTTGGCATAAAATCAAAGATGGAATCAGAGTGAAATGACAGAAGTCACTGCAGATTCTCACCATTCGGTACCACCGAACACTTGTCAAGGAAAGAGCAGCCTGGTGAAGGACCCAAACCTCTGGAAATGGGGCATGACAGCTGCTGGACTTTTCTGGGAGATGTTTCTGAGGTGGTGTTCAAAGTCCATGTGCCCTATCTGCCTGGGATGCTATTGCTACTTCCCCTCTGTGATCTGAACCCTTGAGAAGGATGACTGAGGCTGGGAGGGGATGTTCTGAGCACAGGAGATGCAGCCAGCCCTGAAGAGCAGGTTTCTCCTCAGGAGAAGTCTGGGCTGCATCCAGTGACACTCAGCTTACAGGACAACAACCACACAAATTCCATCCTTGCCCATGCAGTAGGATAAGTTTTCTGTTGGCAAAGTGGATGCTCCTACCAAGGAGGCAGACAAGGCCACAAATGCTTTTTCGTGAAGGGACAGCAGGAGTCAGGAAAGGGGGAAAAGGTAGCATTAGCTATTAAATCATTTCAGTTGCCTTGTGAAACCTCTCCCCCAAGAATCCTCTCTGAAAGCAGATAAGAATGGAATGTGTCTATATGTGTTTGTAATGCAAGGGCATGTACATGATGTACATAAAATGCAGTGAGCTACAATAGGGGATTAGATATTTTAAGCCTTTAAATTTTAAATCATGGAAGCTTCAGAGATCCTGTGGCAGAGATGCAGGAAAGGAGTCATCTTTTACTTTGTTATCTATAATTCTGCTGTATGAATAATAATTACACAATGTGACTGAGGAAAGCTGTGTGCTTTTATTCAAGCTTAATCCTTATAGATATGAGGCCAGTATAGAAGATGAGCTACTTGCTTTAATGGTATTATAATTTGATTTAATATTAAAATATGTGCCTGCAGTACCTACTTTCTAAGCAATGATGAATTGCACTGGAGGAAATGTTCTTTGCTTTATGTCTTATGGCTAGTGATCTGGTTTATTTGGTTTAAAGCCCTAAGGCAGCCAATACCTTTCTAATGCTTTAAGTAGTCTACTTGCATAAACTCAAAGAATAAAAATTGCTTTCTTTGTGAACCTTGTTATGAAATCATCTGCTGTTGTTGTTTTTCTTCCCTCTTCTACTATATGCTCTTCTCTGCTTTGTGCCAGAATTCAACTTTGATTTTCCAGTCCATCCTTATCCCATTTCTTTCAGCTGACCATTCACACTTACCTTCTCGTGAAGTAATTCACAGCACTATGAGCTGCTCAACTGAAAGTCAGCCCTAAGTAGGTCTTCTGAGCATTGCAAACATTCCTACTTCATCTCAGTTGTTTTCTCTCTCTTCTACCCTGCAGGATCTCATGACTACATAGGCATTTGAGCAAAACAGGAGAGGCTTTCAATGGAAAATCAATGTGGCCTGGCAGCTGGCAAAAGATCTACAGAGCAGTGTGAAGGAGTCAACCCATCCATCACCAGCAGCACGATTTCCAGTTCATTGAAGAACACTGAAGAAAATAAAAGGCGAAGCAACAGTGTCACAGCAAGAAGAAGGGATGCATCCTTTAAATAGCAGGCTTTTTCCACCACTCTGAAGAATCAGACATGGGCTCCTTGCAGAAGCAGGACAAAGAGCTTGACAGGCCTGTGGTCTGATCTTTTATAGCAGTTCCTCAGGGCGGGGGGGGCTGACACGCTTGTTAGCATTCAGCTAACAGGTTCTGCGAAACAAAGGCTTGCTGAGAGGTTAAGGAGCAGGAAAGCTGAACCAGCTTGATATTGAGATAAATATTCACTGCAACTGAAGATACAGATATGTAAGGAAGAAGAACAAATCCACCAAGCCAAAAACCTTTCCCTTGCTGTGTTGCACCACTGGCAATCCTGCTGGTGATGGGACAAAGCTGCTGCCACAGGAGAGTAGATCAAAGCAAAAGGTCCCAGACAGATGTGGTCTATGCTAGTAAGTTTTCTGTGCTCATCCTGCTCTGAAATTCTCAATACTACCTTATCCCTATTCCTTGGAGAAACATTAAGAAGCTGCTAGTGCTTTGACACTGTTTTGTGCTCAACTGTGCCAGAGACAAGCCTTATCTCCCCAGGATTATTGTTAATATGCTTTGAATGGGCCACATCCAGCCCACCCATGCCCTTTGGGGAGCTTTAACACCCTTTGCTGGTGAAAGGAAAAAATAATCATAATCCCATTCTGTTACCTCTGATCATCCCAGATGTGACTCAGAACAATCCTATCAGTCACTGCCTCTTCCCAAACTTAAATGCTTTTCCATGGCATTTGGCTGATCAGTATATGCAGCAATTCATAATGCTTTGTGGCCTCACCCTTGTTATTCTCTTGCTCTTGCAAATTTCACAGCTCCTTTGTGGACTTGCCTGTTACTGCTGTGAAATTTGAGCAATAGATGTTACAAGTAGAGCAGAAGTGTTTGGTTTGTCTCTAAGGCAGGGCAGTCCCTCTAAATAGGCACTGATGACAAGGTAGGGTGCATTTGGATAATGAAAAGCCAACCCAAATGCCTATGTTCTGGGAAAAAGTGGTGCAAAACATCTCAGTATGGAGAAAAGGCAAGTAGGGACCTTGAGAGAACAGCTTGATGCTTTCCTGTACTTTATATCATAAGACAATGTGTACCAGGTGATGGCAGTTGATACAGAGAGGTACCATTGCACTTTTCTCACACACCTGATGTGGGATGACTTTATAGGGCAAGGGGTGGGCACAGAAATCTGCTGGGTGCTGTAAGCCAACAAAACTCAGTTGATTCTGCTCTGCTTTACAGGCTTGCTCTGGCCAAAGGCTAAGGTGTTTGCCACCTTTTCCCGGGAGCAGTTGTTTATACCTGGAAAGAAGAAGGAACTGACTAATGAGGGACTTGGTTGTTTTGCAATCCGTTTTGTGCTGACATAAACGTAGCTGAAGAGTGAAAGAGAAATAAAAAATTAGCTGTAAGTACATATCCACTACACTTCCTGGAGTGGAGGAAAGTATTGCCACTGGGCAGGACAACAGGGTGTCAATGTAACTAAAATCATGCAGCTGAGCTCTGAGATTTTTTAAATTATAAGTGATGATGTTGTCCAGTAAGCTAACTTTCAAACCTATTTCCACTGTCAGAATATGCTAATATCTACTGATTCCTTAGGATGCAAGCCAGAATGGAGGCAAAAACATGAGAGTGAAGATGAGCAACCCAAAGGCAGTGTGAATTGTCTAATGCTAGACAAGCTTGGAGAGAAAGAGTGGAACAACTTAAATGGGGGGATTTAGATAAGAAAAATCCAGACCCGGAGACATAACATGATTTATCAGAGTCCAAACACACTTGGCACAGCCAAGTCTGCTGGCACTGCAAAGGAGCTAAGTGGCCTCTTTGGGATTACATTTTTGCCCAGAAGATCAGTTGTTTTAGAAGAAGAAATCACTGGCCTCATAAAACTCCAGTCAGAGTGTCTGTGGGAGCTGTACATAGAGGTGCAAGAGCTCAACGTCACAGCTCTTCCAGAAAGAGGAGTGAGTTTTTTAGATTTTAAACTTGCAGTCTTGTGTATTGTGCTGCTTCTTTAATGCTATATGGATTGCTGATTATATTGAATTGGAGGTGGCTGTGCACTGAACTTAATTCAAGCAAAAAATACAGTCCTGTACAGAAAAAAGCTAAACCAAAGCAATATAAAATCACCTGCTGCCCAAGAGAAAAATGTGAGGACCTGTGTGTTAAATTTTGGGTTAATGTTAGAAGCAGTCCTATTTGAAAAATCCTTTAGAGTCTGGTGAAACATTTGTCTTGGAATTCCTGGAGACACTCGTGACATCAAGGCCTCCAAAACCAGAAGCCTAGAACAAGAGACTAGATGGTGCTTCTCCACAGTAAAAGCAATTAGTTTTGAATACAAGTCAGAGGCTCTTATCTTACCTACAGCTGAATAAGCAAATACATACAAGTTAATAAACAAACCAAACTAAATAAAATAACCTAGCTCTTAGTGCAAAGTCGAGAAAATAAGTGGTCTCCTGACAAACTTGTATGTGGATCTATCAAAGCTGAGCTTGTTACACCAAGTGCTGCAACCAACAGAATCAGTGATTGTGACAGAGGATTCATCTTATTTTTTCTTGGATATTGGGGTGAGGAAATTGTTTTAGTTCTTTTCTACTTTCAGTAGTGCTACTGGAAGCTGAGAAGTAAAAGGGCATAAAACATGTGAACTCAAAGGGAAGAAGAGGGCGATGCTGATCTAAGTTGCCTTTAGGTAGGAAGAAACAGTTATTCCACAAACCTCCATAAAATGACCCGTGCTGTAGGAAATATCAAGTTCCCTACAGGCATTTCCTTATTAAAGGCACGTGTTGAATAAGGACAAACATAAATCATAGAAAGTAAAAAATGTAGCTTACACTGATGAAGACAACTGAAAGGGGTCATAAGAGTCCACAGTGAGCAAAAGACAAGGCTATGATTATTAGATACTGCAGGAGCTAAGACCAGTGAACAGATAAACACGGAAGGATGAAAATGCATATGGGTGAATTCTGCAAACAACCTCCTTAAAATACACAGATGGGAGAATTATTTGACATAAGCAGGGATGTTGGTAGTTCGAAGAAGAAAAATCTGAAAACATTTTTTAAAAATCCCTGTTCATTTAAAAGCAGGCACAGCTCTCAAAGGGATCTGCTGGTACTTTGGCACTGGGTAATAAGCATAGAATGGTTTGGTTTGGGAAGGACCTTAAAGATGATCTAGTTCCAAGCCCCCTGCATGGGCAGGGACACCTCCCACTATACCAAAGCCCTGCCTGACCTGACTTTCTAGAAAGAGACCACCCACAACTTCCCTGGACAACCCTGGTCCAGTGTCTCATCACCCTCACGGGAATTAATTTATTCCTAATGCCCAATCTAAATCTTCCCTCTTCAATTTTTAAACCATTGCTCCTTGTCCTTTTGCTGCACACCCGTGAAAAATTCTTTCCTGAGCTTTACTGTAGGCCCCCTTCAGGTATTGGAAAGCTGCTCTAAGGTAAGAGGGTTTTTAGAAATAGGGTTAAACCAATACTGATTTTTTTCCTGGACAGAAAGGTAATCAGATCTTAAATAAACTGGACATGAAGCAACATGTTAGATTTTGCTTTTAATCAGAGCGCGTGTAGCAAAGAAATAGTTCCCCGTCCTGAAACGGAGTAGGATTAACGTCGATCTCGGCTCAGGGATGGAGATCACCCAAAAGCCGTGCCTCAAACCCCCTCCCCCTCTATCAGCAGCCCCTCACTGGGGTGAGGTTGTTATTATTGTTTCCAGATTCCGATCGGGAGAAAGAAAAAAGCCATTTCCCCGGCTAGGATGCCCGCAGAAAACGCTGGGCGCAGCCCGGGTGCTGAAGAGGCGCCGTCCCCTTTGTTACTGAAAGAAAAACCCGACCTCCCCTCACTCGCACCTCGGGGGTGATGGCGGGGAGGCGGGAAGCTTTACGCACCTATTGTGGCAAAGCAGGGATGGGCAGGGGTGGGGGGGTCTCCCTCACCCTCAAAACACCGGTAAGGGCCGCAAACATCCCTCTAATGCCCGGGAGCGGGAAGGGGGGGAGGCGCCCAGGGTTTAAATGCCCCGCGGGGGCGGGACGGCAGCGGTGCCGCCCTTCTTGTCCCCGCCACCTCCCCTCCCGCCCTGCTCAGCTGACAGCGGGACCGCTCCGTCCCCTCTCCGTCCCCTCTCCGTCCCCTCTCGGTGCCCACCCGCAGGAGCCGCTCGCTGCTCAGTGCCCGATCGCGTCCTGCGCGCTCCCGAGGGGGATGTGGGGCGGTGCGCTGTGACCGTGCCACAGGCGCGTCCCCGCCGCCGCCGCCGCTGCTGCTGCTGCTGGTGCTGCTGCCGCCGCCGCGCAGAGCCGCGGAGCCGCCGGCGGGATGAGCGGGAGCGGCGGCCCCGGGCCCGGTGCGGCTCCTTGCCGTTTCGCCCACTACTTCGTGCTGTGCGGAATCGACGCGGAGAGCGGGCTGGAGCCCGACGAGCTGGCAGGTGAGCGGCGGGGCCCCCGGGGCCGAGAGCGGCGGGGAGGGGAGGGGAGGGGAGGCCTCATCCGCAGCCGCACCGCTGCGGCTCGCCGCGGCCCGGAGGGCTTTTTGGGATCCGCTGCTTCAAAATGTCTGCTCCCCCCCCCTCCACCACCACCTTCCCCCAAAGGAAAGGGAGAAGGGTGGTCGCGGAACCGGCGGAAAGCGCGGGGTGGGAGCAACTTTGAAGGATGAAGCATCCGCTGGGGAAGCTGGTAGAGCATCCTCCGAAGAGCAGAGGATTGGGGGGCGTTTGGTGGCCCCGGGATGCGCCCTGCCCCAGGTCGGGTTCCCCCGCCCCGCAGTTGACCCTGATCTCTAAGGGGGAAAGGGGCAAGGCAGCCCTCGGTCGGTGCAGCGGGGTGCAGCTGGCAGGAAGAGGGTAAGGAGGGTTATGGATTGGAAAGGGGGCCAATGACCGAGCTTTCTGTCGGGATTGATGCATTTTCTTTGCACGGGAAAGGGGGAGAGGCATCTGGGAAGAATGGAATAAATTAATGGAACAGCATCTTTAATTATGCTTCTTTATTCACATCTGTCTCTATTCAGAAGGAGTCTTCCCGCATCCTTTCTATCTCCTTCATCCCCAAAAGGCTACAGAATCAAAGAACAAAATTTGTACTGTGGGATCAAACTCATTTTTCTAAAATGTGGGTTTGGAAGGGTTGTGACTGGATGTGAGCTGATTGTGTTGGGAGAAGGCAGTATTCCTTCCTAAATGTCACTCGTGTTTAAATAAAAGGGACTGTTTAAGTCAGGTTTTTATATGTAAAATTAGATTGACTGCAAGCTTAATAATGAGGCTTAATTACATGGAAGCTAAGCAATTCCTCCCTGAGTTAAGAGTTTGAAAGCACTTCAGTGCACAGGTTTGCCCATTCCTGTGCATTCCCATTGCAGATCAATGAGCTGTGTGTGACTGAAGCTGAAGGCAGCTGTAGCTGTCAGGGTGGGCACCTCTGGCTGGTGGTGGGATCCTGCTGAAGCCTTTGCTGCTGTTGTATCTGGAAGGACCTCACCTTCTGGTTGTGTAAGAGAAAGGCTTGATGGTCTGCCCACTGATCGATGTACTCTGGTTGAAGTTCACATTTTTGGCACCTGTCAAAGAGGTGGATATCTGAACGTTCCAAGGAGCTATATTTTAATAAGAGATCCCAAAGTCTTTTCCCTTTGCACTGAGCACACACTGGGGGTAGCCCTAGGATCTCCAAACAGAAGCATTAGCCAAATGTTCTTTAATCTCTGTTTGCTTTTTCACATCTACCAGTATGTTTTCAATTCTGCTGCTTCTAGTAGGAAACTCCTGACTTGTGAGCCAAGCTCCCAGCTGATGGTGTACAGGCTTAATTTGCATAATACGACCTATTGGGGTTGCAGCTACTTAAACTTTGAGTCATCTCTAACTATTCTCTCTGAAAAGACTATTTTTAAAGCAGTGTTGGCTGGCAGGCTGTACCTTGCCTGATGATTACCAAGACCTTCAAACTTGTCTTTTGCTGATTTCTGCTTGGTTCCCCAGTGAGATGTGTTCTTGGGGAGCACTGCTCAAGGAGAGCCTGAGTGTGGTGGCTTCATGCAGCATAGTGGCTCAGCTATAAGGCACAACTTTTGTGGTCACTCAGTAGGTTTAGCTGAACTGTTCCAGCAACACTAATCAGATTTCAAAGCTAAAGGAAGTCTTCCTCTTCATTTTTCATTAAGAGGAAGACATTGTGGCACATCTGTGATATGTCCATTTAGAAAACTTAATGCAACTCTGAATAGTTTCAAATAGAAAGCAGTATGGTTTGAGTGTGCAATAAAAAAATCTGGTAATGCCAATTTGGGAGGCATTTTGAATACCTTGGAGAGCTGGGATATGATTGAGAAAGAAGTGGAGTAACAGAAATATGATGGGACTTAATATTGCTGCTGAGCAATGTTATATTTTTAGGGACTTGTGATGATAGTTTTCTGCTATCAGCTGGGAACTCAGCAGCTGGAAATGTTAAGGAAGAAGAGGGAGTGCTGTGAGCCACAAATGTAATGCAGCTGTGGAAAAATGAATTCTGCTTTTAGGTGCAGCTGCAAAAATATTTATGTTAAAGCTTGGGGGTGTGGGTGGGTGTAGGTGTGTTAATGCCACTGTAGACAGGTGCTAGTGTGATCTCATCAATAAATCTGTTATAGGTTTCAAAATCCAAGCTACCAGGATTGAGTTTGTAATCAGAATAGGTGGGGAGAAAGATGCTCAAGGGAACAGAAAGTTTGTTGTATCACAGGAAACCCTCAAAGGCTATTTCTTTCTAAAAATGCTCGTACAACATTTTGTAGAAAGAAATGATCCTGTTCTTTTGGTGCTGAATTATGTAGCTGTCATCACTTTCCATCTTGCTGGCCTTGTGCTTAAAGAGCTTGTTGAGGTAAGTCATGGCACCAATGAAAAGTTGCTGTGACTTAACCTGCTCTGCAGATCATCCCCAATTTAGGAAAAAAAGTAATTAAGAACCTGCTTATCTCCAAACCTGTGAGTCCTTTAGCAGCTTGTAGACACAAAGTGCCTTGCTCAAGCCAGATCTGGCTGAATGGGAGAGGAACACAAGGAGATGGGGAGCTACTCCACCACCCCAGGAGCCTATCCTCTGAACAAAGCAGAGGTTACAAAATCCTTGGGATTTTCCACTTGCAGATGTTCTTAGTGGTGCCCAGGTGAGGCAGACACCCTGCTGGCACATGTGCCATGCTATGGAGCTACTGGTGAGTCAGCTCTGCTGTCATCTGGAGCTCTTGTACCTTCCCTTCCTTGGGAACAGCCTATGGCCCACCTCTGCATGAAGGCTTTCCTTCATTAGTGGCTTGACCCCAAAATCTCCATGCAAACCCTCTGCAGTTAATACCTAATGGCCTGGCACCCCTCCCTCCCTCCACACCACATCCTCCCCCTCAAACAAATGAACAAAAAACCCCTCCTCATTTATTGCATCAGACATGAAGTGAAATAATTTGATGATGCTCTCAGAGGCAGAGTGAACAACTAACTTTTTAATTCTTATTGTTGTTAGGTCTGTTCACAAAATGAAAGAAAATCAAGGTTCCAAAGTCATAAGGTCTTGACATAATTTTAGGAAAGAGTAACCCGCTTTATAGTTCTTTTTTCTGTGTATGGTTAATGCTGAAAATAAATTTGGTAGATGAGAATTTTCCACCATTTTGCTTAATTTTTTATTTTTATTTAGTTTGCATGTATGCTATTTTCTGGTACAAATCTTACATTTTTTGTTTTTTGTTTTTTTGGTTTTTAATAGGAAATTGCTCCACAGCTGGCATTTCAAATGGATTCAAACAGTTTTTTAGTTAATTAATTTTCAAAAGTAAAAACCAACTGTTTCCCTGTTGCTGAACTTGGTAGTGTAATCAGGCACTCAGCAAAGTAGTGTATGGATTATAAAGCTGTCAAAACACTTGTGGCATTATCACAAAGCTCTCAGTCAAGGATGGAAGAACAAAATCTTTCTAGGCACTTGAAGGAGCAAAGGAAACTCTCTAAGGCTTCTTGGCACTTAGTAGTTGGAGAGGTCAGAAAAGAAGAGCAGAACATTTGATGTGAAATACCTTGAAAAGCATGTAAATTTCAGTATTGGTTTCTGTGCCCTATTGAACTCCACTAAAATAGGATGAAGGGAGCTTTTCTCTCATGTTCAGGGCTGATAGAAAATAGGTTTCTGCTCTCTTTCATCTTCATGCCTGCTTCTTTCAGGTAACGCTGTTTTGAGCCTATCAACCCTGGAACTGCATATGTTTAAATGAACTTATCATAGTAAATATTTAACGTTTCCTTAAACAAAAAGGCCTAATCATTCATTAAATTGTTTCTATTACATCTTTTGTTATACTGTATCAACTTTATAAGTGTGACTGCAAGGCACAATATTTTTCTGGCTGTTGCGGGTTTTACGTTTCTCTTTAAGAGTATGCTAAATTTTGTAGTAAATAGTTGCAATGGCAATCTAGAAAAATAAAACAATCTTTGAGTCAATTAAAAAGAAAATGAAGTGTCTTTCACTGAGGAAGTAGCTAGTGATCTGGAGGGAAGTAGAGAGAGAATTGTGGTATGAGTGTTTTGTTCCCAAGTAGAAGGGCTGGTCTGTGCTCTATTGAGGATGCTCTTGCTAGAGAGTTTTGGAGGGAAAGAGGATGTCGTAAGACAACATGGAAAGTGAGACCTGAAGGACCATATTGGACAATGACTTCTGTGTCTCTGAAAGTGAATATTGGTGGAGTTGTGGTAGCCCTCTTGCTGTGTGAAATGAAAAGCTTTATAGCTTTTTTGTACACATCGACTGTAAAATATTTCCTCAAGGTTATGCTTATAGTAAGGAGTTGTTCTAATTATTGTATCTTGTCTAGCAACATATTTTGCACTGTCTAGTTTTGGCCATTATGTAAAGGTTTACCCTATTACTGTCCCTGCTCTATGTATACTTTAAAACCATAGACTTTCATTACTCTACTTTTAAGATTGCTTTTTTTTTTTTCCCCCCCCTCATTACCAGTGAAGCTGACAGTGCTCACTGAAAACATTGAGTGTCTTGCAGAAAATAAACAGTGCTTCTACCTCATGCTGTTTCACTATAAATATCCAGATATTGGTAACTAATTTTCCCTGTCAGTGAAATGTTACCGTAGCATATAATATTGCAAATCAAACGCAGCATGTTGTAGTCTGGCTAATGGTGTTTCTTATCTTGTAAGTTCTTATTTTTGGAATGATAAAAGTCTGTTTAGTCCTTCCGTGTGCTTGGCACCTGCGCTCTCAATCCTTGCAGAGTCTCCCTGCAGCCCTCACGGTTCTCAGTCACAGTTCCTTGGTGCCAAGTCACCCTGCAGTGCCAGAAAATTTGGCAACTTTGCTACAGCAATACAAGATCTCATCCACATGATGTTTTCTGAAAGTCAGTAATTGGGTTTTTTCCTAGTTTACTGGAAATTAGTGGAAAAATTTCCCTTGACCAGGGAATATCTCAACAGTTGTGGTTCCCGTTTATGATTTACTCAGTTGCCACAAAAGAAAAGCAAGCTATGGGAGTTTGGTTTTAATTTTTAATACAGTCCAGAATTTTATGTAGCATATCTGGAGGGATTGTCCAGGTTAAGTGACCTGATTGAGGACAAGAGTGGTGCAGGTAGAGAAGAAGATGGCTTATGCTGTACAACCTGACAAAACTTACTTGCTCCTCAGAAGTAGTTTTAGCAGATTACTTAGGATTGATTCCAATAGGGCTTGTGAGAAGGACAGGACTCAAGCATTCCTCCTGCCTGCCTTAAGAAGTGATGCTTAAATGCAGCACTAAGACTTCTGACTTTATGGTTGTAATGAGCAAGTGTCCTGCATGAGGGGTTGAATGGAGTGGCTATCTTGTGTTTTGTAAATTGTCATCATAAACAAGGAAACATTGGGCATACATTTAGGAAACCTGCTTGATAAAAATCAAAGCTGGGTTAATATGTTGTTCATGTGAAAGCAAATCTTTTGGTCTTGGTCTGTATAAATGAAGTGTTGTGTTGGAATATGGAGATAATTTCTGCTTCTGTGTAACCTTGACTTGATGCTGAAATAGAAACAACGCTTCTGCTCTCTTCATCTTTAAATGTGGTGGCATGGATAGTTGCTGTAATGGTTTATTCCTAAATGTGTGTGGTTGCTTTTATCCACTGGGTAAAAACAGGATTCCATTGTAACACCACATAGATTTTTAATTTTTTTTTAAATAGAAATCTGAATTATACATTAAAGACTTGGCTCCTGTAGGAGAGCTGCTGCAGCCAAAGGAAACCGTGCTTTTTGTAAAGAATTGCCAATATTATTGACAAGCATAATTTCCGGTTACAATAGCCTTTAATAAGGAGCAGCTCTCTTGCTTATACAGAAAACAGACCATTTGTGGAATTGCTAATGGATGTGATGTATTATAATGCTTTAGTAGTAGTGCTTTCATTCTCTATCTTTCTACATGCCAGAGACTTTAAATGCTCCCCCAAACCTGGTGTGCCTATTCTGTTAAACATATATATATATATATAATTTTTATACTATATTACTTTAAAAATAAGGTATTGATTGGGTTGGAAAAACATCATTATTTCTAGCAGTAGCACTGACACAGTAATGTTAAACCAAAGATAATTTATTGTACTTTTTTTTTTTTTTTAATGCCAGATAAGCTGCTGTTTTAATTTCCACTTAGAAATGTTAAACTCTCTTCCACTCTTGGAGGGTGTTTCGCTGCCAGCAACTGGTGTGGTATCACAGAAGAGGAAGGTGTGACCATATACGAGTGTATACATACTGTATTTTTTACAGTGAAAATCCCCTGGTCTGTGAGTGCTACATTAGGTAGAGTTTTTTTCTCCACATAGTGTAAACCACAGTAGCAATCAAAGCGCTGGCAGACAGAACAGCTGAGCTGCTGCCCTTGATGAGAACGACCTAAATCCAATCCTAATCTTGTTCCTGCGCATCAGCTTGAAGTCCCCACTGTCCCCATCTTGGCAGCTGAGTGATGCGGTGCCTGGGGAGAGTGGGTGTCCCTGGGGGGCTGCAGCTCTTGGGGAAAACAGCACTGCCAGGCAAACATGCCCTCAGCCTGCTGGGTGTCAGAAGGGATTGTGAGCAGCGATGATGTTTTTCAGCCTGCACGGAAGGTGAAGGTCCCTGTTTTCCAGCAGAGAGTCTCCTGTGTTGATGTCTTCTTTCGCAGTGGTCCTGGCAGTGCTGGAGGATGGAGGGATCTCTGAGGGCAAAGAGATACCCCCCTCCTTTCCTCTTGTCAGAATTGCTCGGGTCAGCCGTGTGCCTGTAGTATTGATTTCTCTGTTTGCCCGTGAAGCTGTCCTGTCCTCACCAGAGGGATTTGCCAGCGCCCTGATGCCCAAAGCATCCCTGTGCCCATGCCGAGCTGACCCTAGGGATGCTTCCAAAATGAGCTGCTGCAGGAGACGGAGGTTGAGATACATGCAAGCCAGCAGGAGAAAAGTGTCAGGGTTCTCTTGCCTGCCTTCTTTTACCTGTTTGTGGTGGGCTAATCAAGTTGTCCTTAATGCCAGCAGGGCCCTGAAACCCTTCGGGAAGCTCCCAGCCAGCAAAGCCTCTGTGCAGGCTGATGCTGGATCTGCAGCTGGCAGGCTGCTCCCCACTGCAGTTCTGAGCTGCTGCAATGAGGGTTGGAGTCAAAGAGAAATGTGAATAAAGGGGGGGGAGGGAACGTAAACAACATGTGCACTTTGATCCAGTTCATGCTGTGGTGTTTGGTGCTATCTGAGATCATGTAGGACCACTTACAAAGGTGGGAAGATTATATGTAGCTTGTTTGGCCATGTCTTGGGAGTATGGGAGAGGAGCTGTGGCAGTCAAAATGCAGAAACCTGTGTGTAGCTTGTAAGTGCAGATAACCTAACAAAATATTTTTTTATTATGCAGCATAACATAAAATATGAACATTAGGAAAATCTGTGTTGAGAAAAACAAAATTTGGTCAGGAAACTAGCCTTCATTGTGATATTTTGGTCATATTAGCTATATAGATAATCTCAAAAGTAATTAGGGAAGAAATGGTGATGGGTCATTACAGTAAAAGACACAAACTGAGGAGATGACTAATGTGTGACAGACTGATGAGGTGTTGGGTGGAGGTATGGCTGTAAGAAGTTGATGCTACATTAGTGGTATGAAAATATAAACAACTCAATTTGTGCTCTTTGCCTGGAGTCCAAGATAGTTTTACCCAGCTGTCAGATCATTAGATTGTAACTGAGAGCTTTCTCAGTCAGATGTCTTAGGCTTGGTGAAAGAGCCTGGCTGGAAAGATGAAGCCATGCTCCTTCAAGGTGTGGGGTTTTACTTGTTCCTCCTTCCTCCACATACCAACCCAGTCCATGAGAAATAATGTCAAAACATTCAAGCAGATGCTTAAAGAGTATTCCTTTGTTAATATATACTCAGTGTCGGGTAGTCTTGAGCAACTTTGCTAGATCTTGGTGACCTGCCTTGAATGATAGTACAAAACTCTTAAGATATAATATTGTGGGAGGGGTGTCTGGTTTTGATGAATCTGCAAAGAAAACTTTTGATGGTTATTCTCCACTTAGAGAACAATTTCATATAAAAATGTCAGCAGTTCTTGTTTTGTGTTCAGAGTCAATGTTTAAATAAATTCCCCTCTCCTTTGGAGCATGAACTTGGCTTTGCTTTACAGTCAATTTATTCATTAGATTGCAATAATTCTGGTACCTAGTAGCAATGTGTTATTTTAAAAAAAAAATGCTTAATATCAGAGTCAAATCCTGTTTCAAAGCTGCTGGAGGAGTAGGCTGCAAAGCATAAAAGCTAGAAGAATCTTCTGTCCACCCCCTTCTTGGTATTCTCATGCTAAAAAACTAACATGTGGAAGGGTAAGAGGGCTTAATCTGAAACACCATTCTGTATAAACAATGACAGGATTAAAAAACAAAAACAAAACAAAAAAACCTAACAAAACCCACAAAGCTCAAGTGTCAGGGGTATGTAGTGGTTGCTGCTTTTCATGGATGACTGAAATTATTTGTATAAATTTGCATTTTCCCCTTAGCATCTCTGTAAACCTGTGCTCATTTCCATGCCCAGCTATTTTCAGGGGCAAACTGATCAGTGTGCAGTGGCATGCAGTGTCATGCAATGTTATCTGTGTTAGCAGCAGCTACACTTGGGGAAAAAGCAAATGTCACTGGGGGTGCTCCTTACACAGGGCTGCCCAGGTGGAAGAGGTGCTGCAAGTCTCTTGTGACTGAAAGGTAAGAGGGCTGAGATCTTTGTAATGAAATGATGAAACTAAGCCCTCGCTTAACTGGTAATTTTTCGATGAAATATTGATCAAATGGGCCAAGCAGTGTGCTTTGGACTGACTGACCTGGATCCATCCTGACTTCAGGATGAAGCTGGAGTCTGCTGGGAGAGGAGGATGCTGCCATGGTCTAAATAGGTGTTGCTTACACTGACTCTAGATATCTTAACAGGTTCTGGAGCCCAAGTTCTCACTGGTCTGGAGACTGTCTCAAGGGCACAAATCCCTAATTTAGGCATGCACCTCTCCAGCTTTTTATCCGTGTTGCTACTTAAATGAATCCTTCTGGATTCAGATATCTTCAAATACCTTCTGCTGGGCCCTCTGGTCCCCTTTGAGATGTTTTAGAAAAATGAGTGAGATTTATTTTTAATTCAAACTGTGAGCTATTTGAGCAAAGAATGCAATATACAATTGAATAAATATTTGGCTTTTCATTGCTGAGGGAGGGGAGGATTTGCTGATTAGTTAGTTATGCACACAATACTATTCTTCCATCAGTATTCCCACTTGGTATTCTTGTTTGCTTTACTCTGTACAACACTCTGGCATGAATTTAAAATTAAGAATATTTAAATGCTTAAAAGTAAAACAGAACAGACTTTCAGCTGTGATGCTGTCTGGTTTGGGAGAGACAAAGGGATGTTGCAGTTTCTTTTTTGCATTACTTTTTGCAATGTGCATGTTGTGCTCTCATTTTGTTTATTTTTCCAGCATAAGGATCTAAAAATACACATCACCAAGCATTTAGGGCAGAATTATCACCTTTTATTTAAAAACAAACAGACAAACAAAAACCCCAAACAAATCCAGCAAAACACCAAAACCACCCAAACTTTTGAGTTTTTGTGTAATCACATGAAGATGAAATAACTGGTCATGCCTCACAGTGCTTAAAAACTGCCAGGTGCTTTGTAAGGTGATAGATAGTGGATGTATGCTCTGTCACAGGGCTTTGAAGCAAGTATTCTGCTGTACATTTTACCTTGTAAACACTTCAAGAATGTCAAGGCCAGGAAGAATGTTACTATGGTGTCTCTAATGCATCCCTTTTTCGGGTTGTCAACCTTTGTTTCTAATGCCTTTTGTTATGAATCTATTAAGGGAGAATATTTATGTTTGGAAATTGGGGTAGCAGCTATTCAGCACATGACTTAGATGTTAAACCTTTTCCCAAGACGATGCTGTTTAAGATGGCATTATCTCTGTAGCATTTGCAAACATGTTGACTCTCTCTGGCTTTAGCAAGTGTGATAGCAGATGTTGTTTGACTGTCTTAATTCAAGCAGGGATGTGTAGTCTAGTGTTTCTATCTCAAAGCAAGGACTGACAAAGAGCTAAAGAATCCTGGTGTAAGGAATGCTATTAAGTAATCATTTTTTCCTGCATGAATATGAACATCTGCACAGGGTAAGGCAGCTGTAGCTGTGGTCTGCTGTTGTACTTAGCAAAAGGGGAATGGTGATGGGAGATGTTAATTTTCACAATAGCAGTTGTGGTTAATAACTTACTATGGTTTCTATGCCCGTGTCTTTGTTTTCTTTCTTCTGGGAACTGCCTGCAGCGTGGTAAGTTGGGAGCCTTGTTGGAAATTGCTCAGTCTGACAGAATCTTAAAAAAAAACACCACCAAAAAACCCCACAACCTCTTTATCTTTATGTGGGCTGAACTTCCCATGAAAAACCCAGCCTTAATGAGCTCAGACCCCTCAGCCTTACTTTGTCACGGTCAGCAGGTGAGAAAGAGCTGAAGTCCTTGGCGTGAGTGCCCTGGCTGTGACCCAGGGGCCCGGGGCCCTGATTAGTTCAGCTCTTGTGCTTTCAACAGGAAAAAGAATGAGAAAACATCTTGTCTTGGAGCCTGGATGTATTCATGCTCCTCGCCTTCAGGTCTATGCTAGTGCTGGAAGAGGCATTCGACCAGGAGCCGGGGAGTAAAGGTGCAGACTTAGATCTGTCCCATAGCTGAGAAATAATTGCTTGGTGCAACAACCCCAGTGGCATGTCCAAGATATATTTGATGGTGGTGTAGATATTTGCAATTCAAAATCTGTCTTGGGCTTTTGTTATTGGTTAAAGTTTTGTCAGCACTTCGTGGCAATGACTTCTGACTACATCCCAGCATTGCTTGTGGTGCACTGAATAGCTCAAAAGGGAAGCTGATGCTAAATGGGAGACCATCTGTGTTGTTAATAGTATAGTGTTCTTACACTCAGAACTCGAGCTTGCGAGATTGTTACTGTGATCACACTAGACCTGTTTCCTTATTTTTATTTTTTTTTTTAAATAAAGAGGTCAAAACCCACAAGCACCCTAAGCAATCTATCTAGGAACTTCTGAGCCCATAGGTTGATCAATTTAATGTTGTCAGTGGTGAAATTTGAAAAGATATAGGGTTTTATTTATGTATTTATTTGTGAAGTCCCTGCAACTAGAAATCCTAATTAACCTTCCAATAATACAAAGACTGCAGGAAAAGCAAGAGAGGCCCCTCCAGGTGGGTAATCTGGCAGGCTAACTGGCAGCCACCTTGGGGTTGGAGCAGAGCCTGCATGGCCTCCTGCCCATCTGCCAGGCTGGGGAATGAGGGGTGATTTGTGGTACTGATGAAGGGGAAGGAGGGAAATTTCAGAGCTCACAGGCTTGTGTGAGCAAAAGGAGCTGCAGATGAGAGGATGGTGGGTTTTGTCTTGATGTCCTGTCACGTAACTCCTAGTGCTCTTCACCCAGGGCTGTGAAACCATACAGCAGCGTTAATGCCACTTGGTCTTTCCTTCTCAGTCTCAAATGAAGAGTATTTGTTAGGAGAGCAATTCTGCCACAACTCCTACAGTGTGATAAGAGGCAGTAGGAGCAGAGCTATGTTTGGTAATAAATAGTAATGCGAGGGTAGCAGTTTGCTGGTCCTTCCCCAAGATCAATAAAAGGATGAAGGAGCTTAGCTGTGCTGGTGCATTTGCATCCAAGGGATGTGTCTATGGAAAAACACTTTTTTTTTTTCTTTTTCTCTCCAAAACACACTGAATGGGAGATCAAGCAACAGAGTGTGCTGGGGAAGAAAATCCTCTGCTTTCTTTCTCCTTGTTAAATCTTCCTCTTTCCCACATTTAAAAACATACCAGTTCATCCTCATACATTTACCAGTTCATCCTTATGCATTATTGTTTTAAAAAGCTATTCTGACCTTTCCAATAATATTTTTAAGAACCCAGAATTGTATGCTATTGTATTAAAATGCTAATGATGCATAAGGAGTCATAAAACTGTACTAAGTGCATTAAATTTTTAGTAACTCTATCAAAAGACACTGGAAGGAATGGCTAATCACCCTGTGCTTGAGTTGTTTTGGAGGTAAATGGCAATACTAAGCTGAATCTGTCCGCTGAAATGGCATAGAAGGAGATGGCATTGGATTGCAGTGCCATAGGAGATTGGTGATCCATGCTTGATTAATCTCTTCACACCAAAGTGGCATCAGTTGGTGCTCCCAGCAAGCTTGTAATAGATGAGTGCATTAATGAGCTCCTGAATAACTGAGACCATGCTCAGGGGCCAGGGGGAAATCAGAAAGGATAAATGGTCCTGACTCATTTTCTCTTATCTTTCTTATGTATTTTTTTATAAGCTGTGCTTAAGTGATTCCGTGTCAAAGTGAGCATTTTAAAATTCCCCTCTGTGTCACTAGCAGTAGCAGAGCTGTTTAGTGTGGGTTTGACTGGCTGGGTTACTTAAGTCTTTTTGTTTGCTTGAACTTTCTCCAGCTGAAAATGTTGTGATCTTCAGATGTGAAAGACTGACTCTTGGTTAGTCACTGCTAGACTTCTGGGAGTATGTTTGAGAGATGCTGGGGCCAAACCTGCCTCGGGGCTGTCCAAGTGGTCCTCTGAGCCATCTTCTTTGAGCTGATTCAATTAACTGGTTGGTAAAAGTGTGTAAAGGTCTCTGAGGGCTGAAAGTAATTTGTGGTCCAGAGAGTTTGGAAAGTATGCTAACCTTAAGAGAAGCCATTTCAGGAGTTTTTGTAGGGTTGGTTATCTTTTTTATCTTTTTTTTTTTTTTTTTTAATCTTTCTGAATCCCTTTAATAAAAAAGGGATTGTGCTAAATTTCACCATACTGTTGCATTTAGGGCTTAAAATTCTCTTTTCCTTTCTTGTGGTGTCTTCCTGTTAATTGTCTTGCTAATGCATTTAAATTCTACTCCTTAAAAATGTATTCTTTATTTTATGGGAGGTCATCAGTTTCACAATATTGTATAAAACTGAAACCAAATCCTCCTGTCTGCAGCTGCAGTGTTAAGTAGAGCATCATTGTCATGTGGTAAGCATGGCTGTCAAAACACTTCGGGCAAAGTGGGTAACATGAACAGTTCTTCTACGTTAAATATTTATAGCAGAAAATGCAAACTTAGAAGGCTGCCAGCAGACAACATACTGCTTAAATAAATTGCTGTGTTGGTGAGGGCATGAATCTTCATGCTGCAGCTTTAGGAGGAAGGCAGTGAGCTGTTTCTCCTCGTGTGCAGGCTCAATGGTGTGCTTTTTCTGCACATAAATATATATTCAGAGGACCTGGAAGTTTAAAAATGCCAGGCAGTGCCCCCCCCCCAAATGGTCTGTTCCCTTTGCCCCCTGATCTTCTGCTACAAAAATCATAGCAGAAGCTCAGCACAAGCCCTCTCTTGAATCTCTAGCCTCAAGGGCTGGCACGCCTTTAATTCTGGTCTTCTGGTGCGAACAGGTGGTGAACTACAAGCGAGGAGAAAAACCATGTAATTAAATCTAGCACTGTAGTATAATAAATCTCCATTGTATTCTTTAGCTTTTTAGATGCCTTCCGTCCAATACACAATGGCTGTGATTAATGACTATTCTATTGTCTTAAATAATAAGCTGCAGCCTTCAGATAGGTGACATAATTTAGCTGTAATGAGCGTCAGCTTGGTGGGTTTGATCTCAACGCTTTGAATTTCAGCGTCATCGTTGCCACGTCCTTGAGAGATTGCTTTGTGCTGAAGAAAACCAGTAAAGGGGGGTGGGGGGGAGTTTCTCTGAGAGGGTGAAAAACCCAACCAATCTGTTGCTCTGAGGATGCTGACTTTTTTGTTGTATCTCATTTTTAAAGGTGCAAGATGGAAGCAGTTGGGTCGTCCATAAGCTGTACCAACTTTTACTGAGAGAGATTTTCTCTTTGGCAGAAGTATTCCTTGCTGGGACGTGTCTGGTGATGGTACCAGTGATGGGTATTTCCTTTTGTGTGCCAAGAGGCACCAAGTACCCGTAGTGCTTTGTCTGCTTTTCCATCCCTTCCACACCATAGCCCTGTCTGTCACCTCCCCGGCAGGCTTCTCTGTTGTTTCCTCCCTTGACTGTAAGGCAACAGCTCTTTGATATGAGCTCCTATCTCCTCACATTTCTCTTTCCATTGCCTGAGCTCAGCTGACACGGGAGAAAAACCATATTCTGTTCCCTGCAGCTACCTGCGAAGAGCTTTCTCTGTCTCTGTGCCATGTATCTGAGCAGCACTTTGGCAGAGCTGGGAAGGGAAGGCTGAGAAACTACAAAGGACATCAGACCTAATTATTCAGCTGGCATGAGGGCTTTTCTTTCCTGCTTGGGATGTTCGCTCTTGACTATGCGGGTAGTTTGACTGACATTGCGTGCTGACTTCAAAGCCATTGCACAGCACTGTGTAAGTGCTTAAAACCCAAATCCATCCTCCTTCAGGCAGCCTGGCCCAAAATAGGCATCCCTAACGGTAGGGTTTGGCAGGGCTTGTGAGTGAAGGGTCAACACAAACTCTCCCCCCATCATTATTTTTGTGGGGATGCGGGAGAAAGGGATTTAAAATCCCTCACCCTTTCTTATTAAGTCTGACTCATTTTGTCTGGTTTAGCATTGTGGTAGAAAGAAACATAATGGATTTGTTAGGGTCAGTGCTTCACAATGTGACGGTTGACTTTGATGGGCAATAGGGCCTAGTTTGGCACTCCAGACAAAGGATTTGTAGGTCTTGCAGGCTGCCATCTGTTTCTAAAAGCAAGTTTTTGTGGAGGGGGGATGCAGCTTGCATGCTGAAAAAGTTGTGGTTGGTTTTGTTTTGTTTTGTTTTTTTCCTTGAGGACTGCTGAGCCTTTGTATTTGATATTTTAATTTCAAAACTAAGCACAATTTATTATTAGCAGGACTCCCCTCCTGCCCCTCCCAGGCAAGCGGGACATCCAAATCTCATTAGTGATGTGGTGATGTCTTCTAAAATACTAGTATTTTAGAATGCATGTACTCATCTCCCAAGTGCTCTATTTTTCTATCCATCCCCCACCTGAGCTTTCTGAAATGCAGTGTCTGGCTGTGTATGTCTGCATTTATTCTGATAGGTCGGCATATAAGACATAGATTGGAGAAGAAATAACATTCTGCTGTTGTTTGATTTTTATTTTTTTTTTCCTACTTGTGCTGAATTTTTTATCTTGTGCTTTCCTAAAAACAGAAACCAAGCAAAACAAAGTAAATCATATTCTGCCCTCATAATCCAGACTGGAAAGTCCTAGTTTCTGCAGCAATTCCACTGTGGTGCCTCTTTCTTTAAAATGTCCAGACAACCTGTGGGGCTCCGACGTGCTGACAAGTACCATCTATTTATGTACCATGTGTTAACCTGGCCCTTAATTGATTGTTTCTATGTATAACTACTGGAGGTAACACAGGGCTGCTCAGTCTAGGTCTGGAGGGCAAGAAAATATCCTACTGTAGGATGTTTGCTTAGCAAAAATAATGAGCAAAGCCTCTGCAGTTTTCTTCTTTCAGTCTGGAGATGAACAGGAATGCCAGGACTGATAAAGAGGTCCTGGCTCACTAGCTGGTCCTGCCCATTTATTTAGCCAGTTGTTGTCCTGGTGCAAAATAAGTTGCTGGGGAACTGATCCAGTCCTTCCTGCTACTGTTATGGTGCATTTTGGTTTTTTTTTAAGGGGAGTGACTCGTATGGCTGCAGGTGCACACCACGCATTATTGACCATGAGGCTGGAAGTGCAATGCTCCCTTGGTTGTAGCATAGAAATTAATCTGCTGCCCATGAATGTCACCTTAAGACTGGTGGCAGCTAGAAGAAACTGGCAGCTCTCATTTGCCCTCAAACAGAACAACCCACATATTGTGCCAGAAAGGCCTGCCTCCATAACCATCCCAGTCATCTCAGCACCCTCCTGCAAACCAGCATTTGCCATCAACACTTGTTCTTTGTTTCTGCTGGCTGCCAGCCATCAGGAGAAATCTGGCAATCTGCATGGGGACTCGTGCTCTCGTTGCCAGAGTGCTGTATTTCTGGCCATTCCTGGAATGAACCTTTCCTCCAAACTCTCTCCCAAAATCCATGCGAGCAGCATGGTGCTAGGGGCTGGCACGAGAGAGGCAGCTGCCTGCCTGCAGCTGGGCAGCTGGAAACAAGGCCATCAGCTGGTGAGCAGCATGGCCAGCTCTGATTCCCTGCTCTGGCTTAAAATTACTGCCTTTGATGTAGCAGCCTGGTTGTATACCAAGCTCTCTGCCAGGCTTTCCTCCTAAGTCTGTTAACAGCTCTTGCAGAATGGCCCCTGACCACCTGTGGAACCCTACATCAGTGGGGTGGCCTTGCCAAGGTCAATTCTTCCACCTTTTCCCAGCCTGCATGTTTATTCCCCCAGGGTGGGACTCTTCAGGCTTCATCTTCAGGTGAGGACAGCATCTATATTCCATGGAAATCCCATCCTCCAACACAGCAGGGTAATTTTTGTGGGAATGGTACTACAGCTAGTGTGGGCCACTTCTTGCAGCAGAAGTCTCTGTCTCACTTTTGAGCAGCTTAGGTCTTCAAAGTCCAAAAGTCATAATAAGCTTGGAAATACTCCAGATAAATACCTGAGGGCCAGAAAAGAGATATTCCTGGTCAATGGGTGTACCTTAAATTACATTATACTCAACTCTTACAAGACGACCAGAGCTCATAAGTATCAGGCAGTCTGGTTGCAGGCGGCTTCTACTAATATGGGCTCCCAGGTACTTTTCTTGGGAATTTTGTGGAGTTTAAGTATCTTGCCAAGATAGGGCTCGTCAGGTCGTGCCACGTCAAGTCCTAGTATCCTATGGAATCCTTGGAAATGTGCTTGGTGTCGTCCAACAATTTCATACAGTTAACTTTAAATTACCGGGGCTGAGAATTTCTTGCTTCTCTTGCACTAAACTACAGGTGACACAACAAGCTTCACCAAAGTGTCTTCATTAGCTTAGGAGGGGCAGATTAAAATCAAAAGGGTTTTGGTCAAGAAAAAAAATTATAATGGGATGCAGTAGTTGATGATTATGCATCAAGTAATTTCAGGGGGTTGTGTATTTATATACATTATGTAATATTTATTTTAAAAGACTATGTTTAAAATTACTGTTGAGATTAAGAAGCCAACATGCTCCTTATGGTCCATTTGTGGTCTCCAGACTATTGGCAACGTATGTATATACTGCTCTGGGGGAGCTATTGAACTTGTTACAGTGCTGGTAGCTGTGCTATCCTCTTTGTCTTCTCTTTTTGTGTGGTCTTTGTATCTTCTACACTTTTAAAACAGTGGGGGAAGGAGGGGAGAGAGATACTTAAGAGGAAAAAAATAGTGGAAACGTCATACAAAAAACCAAGCAGTTGATTTAGTTGTTTTAGCCAAAGCATCTGTGGCTCTTTCAGATAAGAACTTTCCTGCTGCACTTAATAGAATTTGCCAAGCTGGAACAAGCCCTGGCATAGCAGTTTCAACCCCTGCCTTTTGCTACTCAACAGCATACAAAGCTTCAGAGAAGTGAAGAAAACTGCTGAGCAAATGCTGCATGAACTGGAGAGTCAGCACTGAAATGCCTTCTTGACCTGGTGGTGGGGGGGGGGTCATTTCCTCCTTCTGAGTCCATTAAGGACATGTGGGCACCTGTCCAACATGTGAAATTAAGGGCTTGCTGCAGGCAGTGTGGGTTGCTACTGTAGGGATTTTCTTCCTTGCAGAGGTCTGTGCATGTACTCAATCTTGGCTGGTCGGGTGCTTGCATGAGCTGTGCTCTGGAGAATGCATCTGACCTGACTGAGCCTTATGGAGAAGCAAAAATGATAATTCTTGGGAACTGCAAGAGGAAGCCAGGAGTTTTTACACCCCATTACACAGCATCATTTGTGTCTGGAAGAATAAGGGTAAAGCAGAGGAGTCTAAATCCTGAATCTTAATTCTGTCATGGCATTGGCTGTGGGTGATGAGGAACTTTAAATTCAGTCTTTTCTGCAATCTACTGGAAAAAAAATAAATGTGTTATTTGCACAGGGCCCTGAAAGCATTGGCTGTGAAAACTGCAGTTACTTACATGTACAGTGGGGTGGTTTGGAACCATTTCATCACTGAGTGGTTCCAGCCTGCCTAGGGGGATGGCAGGGGACTAACATCCAACCAAATTAGTTAATGCTTTAACCAGGAAGGAGAGGAGTGGTGTGCAAATGACTGCCTTCCATCTGAGTTAATTTGGAGCTGTGGATGTAGGAGCTGCTGTTCTCGGTTGATAAACTTGATAAACCTCATCTGCTGTGAGTGATTTCAATTGGAGGAAGATAAATTGGGGTGGGGAAGGAAATTGGAGGGCACAAGCTCAAGCCTGAGCAGGAAGGTTGTTTTAATAACCGTGTAAAATACATGTTGCATTTGGTCAGGATGAATGCCAGCTCTTCAAAGTGTTTAAGGTAAAAAGGCAGAGAGACCTTAAGTTATTTAGGTGTATTTGAATGTGTTTGAGATGTCCAGGAGAAGCAAGCCAAATTTCAACCAATAGAACAAGGTACAAGACTGTGTAAGTTCCTTGTGAAAACAGACAGGCTTTCTGCTGGGTTTGTGTTCTCAGTCCTAGAATTAGAGCTTTCTGTTTATGCTATCCAAAAGACTGATCAGTAAGATGTGCTGACAGAAAGGAGGAATTTAATACAGTAAGGAGAAGAGTGATGTAAGGGCTGTAGTTTAGCTGTGGGCATGGGTGTGCCTCTGGGTGTGTGAGATTCCTGCCCTGTATTAAGGGAGATATTGTGTGCCTCTGGACCCAGAGGAAATGATTTTAAGTGCAATTAATAGTGTTTGGGCATTGAAGAATAGGTGGCAATGGCCTCTTTCTAACTTAAGGTTATCTTTTGGGTGTGGGTTTTTTTGTTTGTTTGGTGCACTGCGTTAAAACAGCCTAGATACAAAGCTTGAGGTTAAAAAGCATACTAAAACCAGAATACAGACTGCTGTTTGGAAAACTTAACTTGCAGAAATTTGTAGGGGAGGAGAAATCTACTGCCTAAGAAACAGGCAAAACCTGTAAGAGACCTAACTGATAGTTTTATCAGGTTGTAAGGGAAAAAAAGTTTGTTGGGTTTCTTTTCCCCTTATCACCTTTCTCTCAAACAGGAGTATGATGATTTGGTGATGCTGAAAGTTGAATAGTTTTCCAACACCATGCTTAAAGCAAAGATTCCTGATGCCTGGGAGGCTGAGGGTGGTGGGAGCTGCTCTTTCTTGAGATCAGTAGGGATGCTGTGTGTACATGTGCATGTGCAGATGTTCCTGTCTTCCATCATCACAGATGAAGCTACTTTGTATAATCCAGGCTGTTAGAAAATCAAGCTTCTCTGCAGGCTCATAACTCTCTGTGACCCTTTTCCCCTTGCCAGATGAGAATTCAGAGGAGTATTCTAGTAGTCCTAGTTGAGACAAAATGATCTCGATGGCCAACAGGTACAGCTTCAAGAACCATAGAAACTTAATGTCTTCTTGCATGTGTGTTTTCTGCATCAGATCTGAGAATTAAGTAACTCAAATAATCTTGCATAGGGTGTCCAATCAGTGAGCTGAGCAAAGAACCCTAATTTGTTTACTGCCAGAGCCTTTGTGAATGGAGAATATGCAGTGTCTTTTTTTCCTGTGGTAAATAACAGCTGATTTTAATGCTTGTTCAAGAGCCTCATTATTCCACAACTCCTATTATTTCACCTGGAGCTATCCCCTAAATTTCTCCAAACTTTTCACTTATGTTAATGGGAGACATTTTGACACAATTCCCTCACTCTGTCCCCCAGTTCACTAGCAGAAAGTAGTAGAAACATGAAATGAGAAATCAATCTTATGTTTTTGGGGAGGTTTGTGTGTGTGTGTTCATGATAACTCAAAATAATGATTTTAACTTCCTGAAGACTGAATATAAAAGCCCTATGTCAAAATCTGTGTGGTAAGGAGTAAAAAGACATAAGTAGGAGTGCTTTTGATAAATCTAAGAGGATTTGTTGAAAAAGGTGACATATAAGGATTATACAATATATACATATCATATATATATATATTTATAAGGATTATAACATATACCATATAATACATTTGTACTACAAGATGGACTAATGTTAAACCTCTGACAGACCAAATCACAGTATTTCTTAAATGAGTAAATTTACATTTTACTTTTGATACATCACTGATGCAGATTTATTTGCCACAAGCTTATCCAGAAGGCTTATTTTTTGCTGTGAAAGCACAAGCTCAGTTACATCCATGCTCATCAAAAACATTCAGTTGTCTTAGAACTGACTAATGGCTGATAACTGACATCTGTCTGGGGTTGGTTTTTTTCTTTCTTTCTCTCTTTCCTTTTGAAGCTAGCAGGCAGTGTGTCATCAGCCAAGGTGATTCTTCTCAGTGCTCAGTGGTCTTTGTCCCTGCATTGCAGGTACCACAGTTCTGCAGGATGATGAGTGGCTTCTGAAATGGACTGCAAAAATTGTCCTGCTGCTGTAGCAGTGAATAAGGACCAAGTTAGCAGTTCTGGTGTGGTGGTGATGGTTACTGCAGCACTGGAAAACCGGACTGAAAGAAGTGGAGAGATGCAACTGTTCATGACAAATTTTGGGAAGCTGTCTAGTGACAACTGCACAAAAAGACTATCAGACTAAATATCTTATGGTGGGAGCATGGAACAGATTTTGACAGTTTTGAAAGGCTTGAGGCCATTTCATTATATCTGAAATGCTGTCCTTCAAAAAATTTTCAAAACAAGTTTTCCTATTCTTCAATCTTTGACTCTTGTGCTGGAGTATCAACAAAAAGAAGAGGGCTGTCTAAAGGCCTGCAAGGGTTTTTTTTGTTGGTTTTGTTTGTTTGTTTGTTTTGGGGGTTTTTGCAAGAGGGAGTGTGGTGAAAGAATCCTCAGAGATCTTCTGACAGAAGTAGATACCCATCAGAACAGTCCTCTTCTTTGTAGGCTTCATCTTTCTCCACAATACTTAGCCTATCTAGTAGGGAAAAGGTCTTGCAACTCTCCTTGCTTTCTGCCTTACCATGCTACATTTCCGAAGGAAAGCAGTTTCCTTTTTGAAATGTACCAGTTTAATAAAAAATGTCAAATTGTAGTTGTTGTCATATGTTGTATTGCTGAGTTAAATTTAGTTGAAAGACTGAACTAAAAATCAAGTTGTCTCATCCAGATGATCCCACATGTTTATGAAGTACCTTGAGCTTCAAAGGTTTGGTGAAAAAAAGCTGCTGAAAGGTCTAGAGCACAAATCTTCTGAGAAGCAGTTGAGGGAAATGGGGTTTGGTTAGCCCAGGGAAAAGGAGCTTGAGGGGAGACCTTATCACTTTCTACAACTACTTGAGAAGACATTATAGTGAGGTGGGGGCTGGCCTCTTCTTTTTAAAGTAACAGGTGATTGAACAAGAGCAAAAGGCCTCAGGTTTTGCCAGGGGAGGTTTAGATTGGATATTAGGAAAGAATTCTTTACTGGAAGGGTTGTCAGGCACTGAAACACACTTCCCAGGGAAGTGTTGGTACCATCATCCCTGGAGGCATTTAAAATATATGTACATGTGGTCCTTAGGGACATGGTTTAGTGGTGGACTTGCTGTGGTGTGATGGGCAGACTTTGATCCTCTACATACACCTACAGGATTTTTTGATTTGCTGTCTCCTTTATACCCAGAGTTCTTTTCTGCATGAGCATCCCCAGTCTGTGAAATAATTCAGGTGATGCCTGTATAGCTTTTTTGTTTGATGGATGGATGGGATTTATCCTCATTGCTGCATTACATTTCTGTTATAATTTTATTTTGGAAAGTGTTTTAGTCAGTTGGGGGAGGGGGGGAGGGCCACAGCTTGTTGAGATGTGGTGGTATTTTTGGAAGTGAGAAGAGGATGTAGCTATTTGGATTGCTTCCTTGAGGCTGCCAGATTGACTCTCTGAAGACTAACAGCACAGGCAGATTTGGCATTTTTGAAGAAGATGCATACTACTCTTTCACACAGTATTAGAAAACTATTCCAACTCAGGAAGATTTTGGGTCCCTCTAGTAGTCTAGGAAACTGCAGCAGCAGTGTGTGTGCATTGCCTATGAAAGGCAGCCAGTGCCACTCCTGTTTTGGAAATGTCTCTAATGGTACAGAAACTTCTCAGTGCATAGTTACTCATGCTTCAACAAAGGAAAGAATATCAAGAAATAAAGTATTAAGCAGACTGAAGTTTAATTTAATCACTGTGTTCATCATAACTGCCCTGCTATTTAGCGCAAAACTAGTTGAAAAGAAGTAAATGTACTCTTCAGTATGGTTTTCATACATTTGCAAATGATTCCATCAATATTTAGCTCTTGATGTATTAATTTTATCCAGTTAATTTGTTGGATAACTATTTTTTCCCACCATAAAGTCTCAGCCTTTCGTAGGAAGCGACTTGCTATGGCTGCAGATCCACCACTGATGGATACAGGTAGTTGTTTATAGGTCTCACGTTTGGGCTTGCCTATGGAAAATTTCTCAGAGAGCCCCTAGGATCCTTCTAGAAAGAGAAAATGAGCTTCTAGGTCCCATTTTGATTTGTGTTTTCATGTTGTGTTTAGCTGAGGGTTCAGCAGATCTGCACCTCTGAGCACCCAGGAAGCAGTGGCACAGACTTACAGAAGAGGTTTGGGGATTTTCCCCTCCCAAGTCCCACACTCTGGCAGCACGTTCTTCCCTTCTCTCTCCTTTCTAGACAGCATGCCTAGTGATACTACTGTGTAGTGTGTAGCAATACTAAAGTAGTAGTAGTGGTAGTGATACTAAAACCTTGTCTTCTGGTGTGAATTGATGTGCAGCATCTGTGGGGTGAAAGAAGGAGAAACTCTTCCTGGTAAAAATCTTCTCACAGGAGATCCCCCCTCCTAGAGGGGATGTTAAGTACTTTGGCTATTCAAGGAAAGCTTTAGGACACACTTTTTATCATGATGGCCTACAACAAACCCCTTGTGTAAGAAAAAAGAAAAAGAAAAAAAAAAGTTGTGTGAGCACCTGGCATGGGTAGGACTGGGTGCTGTGTGACTTTGGAGGTAGCTGCTCATTGTTGGACTAGTAGTTGTTGATGGGAACATAAAATATCCTTACAGCATAAAACATAACTTGATACATCTTCTAAATGTGATCCTATGTTTCATATTTCAAGGTCCTGTCACAGCTTTGGCTTACAAGGACAAACCTTTCAGTTATATTGCAAGGCCAGTAACAGCTCTAGGAGGCTGTGTTGAAGGAAAGCATTCTCCTAGGGCAGAACACACATCACTGCTTTGCTGTGTCTTGGAGAACCACAATATTTGGCTGAATCAAATATTTGGCTGAAGCTTTTGCAGGTTACATAAACTATTTTGTACAGCATGACAGAAAGTTATGCAGCACATTTTGAAATATGAATGTAGAACATAAAATCTCGCTTTAAATGCTTGTTAAACTTTAATTAGGACAAGCATAGTTTAAAATGTTAATGTTAGAACTTGATGTTCATTGTGCGAGTTCAAGCAGGAGATTATCCTGAAATATACATGGAAACAGGATTCCCCTTGTCCTTCTCCTCCTTTGGATTAGTAGGGAGGAAGCATCAGAAAGTCAAGTATGACATTAGCAGTGCCAGTTACAGGAATTTGCACAGATTGAAGTCACCAGGTTCATAGCCATAAGAAACTTGCCCCACAAAGTAAAAAGCAATTGCTTATCACCCTCTGCTTAATGGGCCCCATAAATCTCTCTTACCCAATGAGAGCTGAAGAGCACAGGAGGAACTTTGATTCCATAACACGGTTCAGCATGAGAGTAAGGCAGTCCCTTTTCCCACTTCCAGAATTTGTCCCTGTATTGCATTCAGCTGAGGATCAGTCAGGTGTTTCACCTGACAACGTTGAGCTCATCTTTGTCAGATGGGTGGTGTCACCAGAGAACTACAGAGTTACCCTCCTTTTACAGGTCTTGTTTGTGGTCATTTTCATAGAATCATCATGACTGGAAAGGACCTTTAAGATCACAGAGTCCAACTGTCAGCCCTACACCACCTTAACCACTACATCATCTCCTAAAGTACCAGATCTATCCATTTTTTAAATAACTTCAGGGATGGCAACTCCACCACCTCCCATTTTACAAGCTGCTTGGCTTAGCCAGGAATGATGTTTTTCCCTTACTGAAGTGGAATACCATTTGAAGTAATGTGTAGTCCTTAATGTAGACTCTGAAGGAATGTATGTAGTGATTGGCTTGGCAATGCTTTGGAGCACCCAGTTTGCAGCTAAATGGTCCATGCCTCTGATATAGAGAACTTGAGCATCTCAAGGAGGGCATTTTGCTGTTGGTTAGTTGAGCCAGTAGTTCTGTAAAACTGGTAGTCCTCTTCATTTGGTCCTAAAACCTAATCACTAAAAATAAAGAATAAGGTTTTAAAAATATATCCTTCACTCATTGCAGGGATGACTATTCCAAAGTAGTGAAGAGCCTCAGGCTCTTCAGGTGCAGGCTTCTCTCACTGCAGTAGTTGCATTGGTGTAAATTATAAATGCAGTCATGTCAAATAGCAGTGTATTATTGGGCAGCCTTGCAGTAGTATGGGGGGGGGGGCGGGGGGTAGAGATTGGGAGGGGGGCAGAAATGGGCAAGTATCCTCCTAAGAGGAAGTTTCTGGCTACACATTTGGAAAACCCTGTGATTACCTCTTTGTAAGCCATCTTTTAGTAAGGTAGCTATGGAAACCTTCTTTTCAAAAGAGATAATTAATTTTATTTTTTTTTCCATTATCTACATTTCAGGTTGGTTTTCACATATTTCATTATTCCCTTCCTCTCTTCTGTCGTTTTCTTTTGGAATCTGGGGTCTCAAAAGATGGAGAGAATGTCTGTCTTTCATTGCCATTTTCTTGAATCGGTGCAAATTAAAGTCTTTCTTCCTTTTCATAAAAACTTCCACTATTAAGAAATTTTAAAATTGTTCTGCCTGTGAAACCAGAGACGGGTTCTCTGAGCTATTTAAAGCTGGTGCTTCTTGCTTTCTTTTCAGCACATCCTCCCTATCCTCCAGGTGTCTTTTTAACAGAAGAGACTGAAACCATCTCTGAGGCATCATTAGCCTACCATGCAGTGCACTGGAGCTTGTGGAGACTTTTTATATCATCATTAACTGGCAGATGTTTAACATGAACATTTCATATGTGGATCTGAATGTAGAATCATTTACCATCTCTAAATAAAACACAGTCAGGGCTTTGCAATAATAATAAGACTTGTTAGTTTAAAGAAAAAATCAGAATGAGATATGTCTGAGTTCTTTTTGTGGCACTACCAGCAAAGTAAATTGACTCAGCTGCAGAGGTGCTTAGAACAAGGAGGACAGACCTAGGTGGTTGCTCTCTTAAAAACACAATTAACTGTTTTCTAGCCAATATACACCTTGTTGGGAGACCACCTGTGTTGTCCTGAGAACAGTCCAGAAGTAAAGGCTGCTGGCTCTGGGTTAGATGTTAAGCCCTCAAAGTGACACGAACTGTTTCCTCTGGTTTCTCTAAAGCTACAAAGATCATAGTTCTGCAGCTCTGATGGCAACTTTGAGGCAATTTGAGGTGACTGGCATTAAAAAGAGCATAAAAGGACTGGGGTTTTCCCACATCATCACATCACTTGTAGTTTTGCAGGTACCTGTGAGGTCCTGAGAACTCCTGAAAATCTGGTAACTACAGAAAAAGCAGATAGTGACCTGTTGGGGACAAAGCCTCAGAATCAGTGAGTATGTGTGAGAGAGTGTGTTTCAACAACAGCAATAGATGGAAAATTTTATGTGAGCCAGCAAAATGGTAATTATTAAAGTTAGAAGGCAAAGAAAGGAATGTGTCTGATCCCAACAAGTGATGCTAAGGCAGCTTGGAGAAGAAAGTATTAATCTCCTCCTGCCTTCTCCCCACCCAGAGCCTCTAGAGTAGGGACAAGGATGAGAAATTAAGCAGAATATTGCAGATTTAAGGATAAAAATCCTGTTCCCTAAAATGTACGTGGATGGTTACTAAAGCTTCATTTTATATTCTGCTTGATCTCTGATGTGGCCTCACAGAAATCCTGTAATTTTTGTAACCGCTAGAAGTGTTTCAACACTCCTTCTGAATTATTATTTACTTTTTTTTTTAGATTTGGTACGTAATATTTGTTTAGAAGTTATTGTATTTGCTAATTTATATAAAAAGGGATGTTATGCTTTCCTCTTATGTCCAGGCCTTTCCCTTGTAACTAATGCCAAGTGAATATGTCTCTTTTTTTTGTCAAGTTTTTTATAGGAGTACAGTGTTTTAAAAAGCCATTACTGAATAACTGAGTATCTCCAAATATGCTTTCAGGTTAGTCTTACTGCTAATGTGGGAGAATAGCACATGCTTTAGGACAGCTATTATCCTAATGTTCTTTGGGCGAAAGATGTAAGACTATAGGTACAAGGGGTCTAGGTACACCTTTCTTATCCACATTTTTTTATTTCATTTGCTTCTGAGTGCTCCCTGTAACATCTCTAGTCTACTCAGGCTATGTGTTTGGTTTGGCTTTGTCTGGATTTCTTTTGAAAAATTGATGGGATTTCTTTTGAGATAGCTGACTTGTGTTTGTTCCTATTTCTTGAAAGAAAGCTGATGAAGCCAGAACTGAGTCATTTTGTACTTGGAAGGGTTAAGTAAAATTTGGGATATGAAATGCACAGGTTTAGGTGAACATTGTAGTGAAGTTGTATTATTGAGGACTGCTACTGTTCACCCAGTTGTCTTGCTGTAGCCTGTTAAACAAAACGACAGCTACAGGAAACATATGGTTTCAGTTTTGGCAGAACAGTGTGTTAAGCAATTCATGATTTGTGTTCTTAACCCATTTATTGAGCCCAATTTTTAGTAGCCTCTGTCAGTAGGCTTTGTTTGTTCTAGGGTGGCTTGTGTCAGGCTTCCTTGCCAATCTATTGGCAGGACACCACGTCTGTTTACAGCACAGATGTCTGTCTCCTACAGCACACTTATATAGTCCCCATTCAAATTGAGCATTTTTAAATTTTTTTAGAGCCATTTGAATGTTTTTAATATTCGAACCTACTGCAGTCTTATAACTTAACCTACCAGCTGAAGTGAAAGCTATTAAATTAGACTCTTCACTGCTGTTCCTATGGTTACACTGGAACAGAAACCTGCTAAATAAAAGCCAGAAGGGCACAGAAAATCTTCTAGTATCAGTTGCTATCATTATTGCAACTATACAATTTCCAATTTATTCTTTCATTTCCTCAGCAATATTTTCTTTTTAAGTGGAAGCATATATTTCCAAGGATTAGTGGCTGCTGCCACTGGAAAACAGTAGCTAGCGGATGATGAAGAATGACCCCCTGGAAACAGGTTTTTGTTCTGCTTGAAAGTGTTTGGGGTTTTTTTGTTTTGTTTTGTTTTTCTCTCCTTTTTGTCAGAGTTAACTTAAATTGCAAAGAAGTGCTTTTTATGTGTGACTTTAAGGGAGAATTCCTCTGTTAGCTGTAGGTGACTTGCATGCAGACTGTAAACCAGCATCAGCATCCACCTTCCTATCAGATGGTGGGAGTAATAAGTGGTATGTTAACTGCTGTTGTGCGAAAATAATACATATTTAAAGCAAACAACCAGCAGCTCTTTGAGCGCTGGAACAAATGGAGCCCAGGTCTCCTGTGGATTTGCCTTGTGCATGATTGATTTTTACCATTTGAGCACAAACCTTTTCTCAGAGCTGAGGCATTTTGTGGTGTTTCCCTCACGTCATGTCTCCAGGGAAAGCCTACACAGCAGTGTTGGTGGGAGTGATGCTCTCTTCCTCCTGCTGTCATCCCTACCCTGTGCCCACATTTGGTTTGGGGCAGAGAGGTCTCCCCATTTACCCAATTTGCTGTCTACTTGTGCTGGCACAACCACTTTCCAGGTTGCTGCTCCTGTCTCCTGGTGCTCATCTCCTGGTCTCCCTGGAGAGGTGTTTGGGGGTGTCAGGGCACTGGGCTGTCTTTGCTTGGATGTTGGAGAGGACATGGGAAAGCCTGAGAGAAGGTACTTGGCAGTCAGCAATGGGGCTACCTGGTGGTCCTCTTGACCCTCTCCACATTAGTGAGATGCTGGGACAACCCCTCTCCATCTCTCCAGGGTGGTACCAAGCAGGCAGACAGCTGCTCCTGTGGCACCTGCCTCCTTCAGGTTTGCTCTGAGCATCCTGTCCCAGAAGCTTAACTTCCATTAAGCTTCATCTGTAATAAGATTTTAGCCAAGGTGAGTCTCCAGCACTGGTGCAGTAAACAACTGTGTTGTGGTAAATTTGCTGAACTGTTTAGTGAGGGATGCTGACTGCTAAGGGAAGGGGCCTTTCTTCCCAGTCTGCTGCTTCCAGAAAAGTGAAATTACTGTTCCAGAAGCTATGCTTTTTTGGTGTTTATCTTGAGATTCTTCAAATCTCCTTTAGTCTTTGACATGGTTGTCTTTATGTAAACACAGTAGGTCTTGGAGGTGAAATGGGAAACTTCAGAAAACTGTTAACTGCATAAATAAATTCTGAATTTAAAATTAGTAATGCTTCTGTCTTGTCAACATATTGCAATATAAAAAATCTCTTTGTACTTCCCCTGCCCTTCTGTGTCCATTTTTGTTTTTTAACAATATTTCTTTTTTTTAGTTCTCAGCATCATCAGTAAGACTGGCTTTTTCTTTTCTTGGTGTATAAAAATTGTCTACTGCATGGCTGATGTGGAAAAAATGTTTAGATTGTGACCTGCAGCTGATGTCTGCATGGCCACATCCTTCTGTTCCCCAAACAGCTTTTAATGCATTTTCTTTGGTCTAGAGGTAGACCCTTAGGACCACTAGGAAATACCATTTCCTTCTGCTTTCTTACTTGACAAGATTTATGTATAAGATGGGACACCAAAGAGTTGAGTGAAATTCCTTCTTTTGGCAAGATTTTGTTGGAAGTTGCTTGTGGGACTGATGAAGTAGCATCTGGTAGCTCTGGGAACCTTATTGTGATGTTGGGAGCCCTACATTGCCCTGTGAAGGGTGACATGCCTCCTTCCTCTGCAGGTACCTAGATATTTGGAAGGTACTGTTTACTGCCAAAGGTAGCAGCTGAAGTCCTTCAGGAGTGTGCTTTGTTTGTTCTCAGTAAAGTGGAGAGAGGTGAAACCTTTTCAGTCAGGATGCTACGGTTGTCCTTGGCACCATACCTGAGTGGAGAGGAGGGACAGCTTTTTAAAAATGCTTTTTTAAAGGATGCAAGAAAATAGGTTGACTAAGCTTCATGTTTGACTGTTTATGTTGGGTTAGTTTATGCAAGACAGAAGTTCTGCAGCCTCTAATAAACTAAGGAAGATTAATTGATACATTTCCTTTCCCAATTTAAAGATATAATTTCTCTTCCACTACCTCAGCCCCTCTTCCAATGGTCTTGGACAGAACCAACTTGAAAGAAGATTTTTCTTACCTTTCTCTTTCTGATGTTCAATCATATGGGGGACAAAACCTGTTAACAAGAAAAAAAGATATATTCTTTTTCTAAATGAACTTCATAATGGTGACATGTTGGTCTGTTGGAGTGTTGTAGTTGACAGATGAAGTAAGACAAAAATAAGGTGTATCTTTCTTAAGTTGTCTTTAGTTGCCAGGATCTTCTTGGTTGTCTAGATAGATCACTTGAGGGATTCCACCCAGAGCCCTCTCCACAGCTGTATGGCTGCCAGTCCTTGCTATAGACTGTTATTTATGTCATTTAAGGGATGATTAGGAGGAGGATCCCTGTTGTGCACATGAAACTGATCTGGGAGCAGACCTCAGGAGAGCCCATGTCTGGACTAAAAACCCAGGCTCCTGGTTTACATTTGAGATCCTCCTTGAATGTCTTCAATGTAGGAGTGGTGCTGCTCCTGTCTGTGCAGGAAGCCCTTTATGGTGGATAATACCTCTCCTGGGAGGTAGGAGAGGGAAATTCAGACTCAGTCTCTCCCTGCTCCAGAAAGCAAAAAAATCCCAAATTGAAGAAATCTGTCATGCCTGAAGGCACGTTCTACCTCTTACACCATGTTAACATGCAGACCCTTGCTATTCCCTTAGGAAGAAGCTGAAAGTGCATTTGTGAGGATACTGTGCTTGTAAACCACTCGAAGGTTGCTTGCTGGGTCAAGCCATGCAGGGACTGGAAAACAGCTGAAGTGGAGCCTGAACTGTAGCTGATGTGGCTGGGAGATGTGTCTCTGGCGGCTGTAAGAGGAATAATGGCAGGAAGGAGCATCCTGCAGAGCTGGAGGTGCCTGAGGAATTTTCAGGCCAAAGGAGGAGTGACTTCACAAATCCATAACCTCCAATCACCAAGCAGCCAACCCTGCAAGTGCCAAAAGCCAGACCTATATATATATATAAAGAGATTTCTATGGTACTCTATCCACTTTTGGATATGGGCTTAAAGATTTTCAAAGATCAGGGAACTCAGCAGTGTTACTTTTCCATTAAATCTATTTTGTAAGAGCCTGAGTAATATCAGCCTTGCTGATAGTAAGTTTGTGAAAGCAGTTCATGTGCTAGTATGGCCTCTGTGCATGTGTTGTCTCTGGGAAGACAATACATTCTGCAATTCATCTCAAGAGATCCATGCATCATTCTGCAAACAGAGGTGATGCTTCAGATGAAATCAATAGATCACTCCTGAGCAGGAATCCTTCAAAACAGGATACCTTCTGCATTTTAAAACCAAGCATAATAGGTAATATTCGGATGCAGGGACTTGCTGACAGCATGCTGATAAGGGCATCTTATTTTAGAATTTTTTATAGCTCTGTAGGTGCTTTTTAGAGCATCTCTGATGTTGGTGAGTATCATTTATACATGGAGAGCTAGCCATAGCAGCCCAAAGTGCTCCCTGAGGAGGGGGACAAGGAAGCATATGCTTAGCTGATGACAGAAATGTCCCCTCTGACTACTAACAAACAAAAAGCCTACCCTTTACCTCTTGTTATTCAGGCAGCTTCTGCAGCTACACATAATGCAGCTTTAGCCAAAGCAGCAAAGATATAAGCACCTTGCCAAAAAATAGTGTGGTTGCTTCTCTTTAGATTGAATCTTTTTCAACTTTTCCTTCTTTCCCCATCTCTAAAGCAAGAGCAGCCATCATCTAAATGAGTCTTTACTTACACTGCTTTTATCAGTCTTGATGAATCTTAGTTATGTTCTGAGGACTAAACAATGTGTTTTCAGTCTTACTGGTTTTGCATCTGTCCTTAAGTATATACCAGAATAAATTTAGAAAACATGTTGAGTGAACCTTTGGCAACATTCTGGAGGGATTTGTATTATTGCTAAGATTTAAACTGCTACCCAATACAAGCATTTTAAGTTCTGAATCTGGTTAAATACAGATGGATTCCAGTTGCTCAGCACAGGAGAAAAACAGGACTGGAGGAAAGAGTAGTAGTGAGAACAGAGTTTGCACTTAGGGGCACTGGAGGTTTCTCTCTTTCTCTCTCTCTTTCTGGAACTGGAGGGAAAAAAAGGGGGGGAATATGCTCCAAGTAATGTGCACTGACTGTTTCTCTGGCTCTGGGAAAAAACTCTTGAGATCATTCTACTTGTAGTCTTAACCCTCAGATCTTTCATTTTCAAAACTCTAGTTCTTATTTGGTTGGGATTGTATGTGTTTCACTTCACATAAAGCTGATACTACTCCTGTGGCTTATTTGAGCCCAAGTGAATGGGGCCTGACCAAGACTCATCTCACACCTTCAGAGCCAGGTTGGCATTGCTGGCTTTTAGGATTTACTCTGTCCTTCTGTCTCACACTGGGCTAATTTGGCCTCATCTTGGTAAACAAGAAAAGGGTCCTTATTCAACAGATTTGAGCTGGAGTGACTGCAGCTGTCGTCTGGCCTGCATGCAAACCAATTTTGTTCATTCCCTCGCCTGGCAGGAAGCCTGCACCAGAATTGTGTCGGGACTAATCAGCATTAAAGCAATGTCAGGAGGGCTGGAGCAGGCTGCCCTGTAGCAAGGCGAAGCAACAAGGCTGTTCAGGAGGGATTAGTGTAAATCCTGCCCTGGTTGCAGCTGGGCAAGGAAGGGAACAGAAACCTTACCGAGTCTTTTTCTCGGGCCCTGTTGTTGTGAAAGTCCCCAGCCAAGTGCCAAAGGTAGTGGCTTTGCAATGAGAAACCAGCATGATTTGCTGTTTGTGACCATACATACAAAAGCAGGAGAAGGTGCAATGTCCATGGAGCTTTAATACCCTGGAGGTACAGGTGGTGCCTTGGAGCATACTGGGCTTGCTTCTCCTGGAAAGGCAAGGCAAGGGGCAATGAGTAAGTTCAGAGGGTGGTGTCCAGCCAAAAGATGATGCTTCTGATGCTTCTCCTTGTCTCATGTTATACCATAATAGCTGTGTTGGTACTAAACAACCTGAAGGCTAGGAGGTGGAAATATTTCTGAGAGGACCCAAGGCATGGCAAGACATGATTCATAGTAACTTTTTTTCTGCCTGGTATTTAGACTGAAGGTTCAAGAGTGCCTCCTCGTTTGCACTGAAAACATTAAATCAGTGAGGTCCCATCTTACTCTTTTTTTTCTCCAGAGATGCTGAAATGTTGACATCATACTTTGCGCTCCCTTCCCTACAGATACTGAATTGTCTCTTGCATTTTTTCATCTCAAAAAAATATTTCTGTATTGATCTTGAGCAGCATGACTTAGCTTTGTAGTCAACACTGCTTTGAATGGGGGTTTGGACTTCTAAAAGTCCTTTCCAGTCTCGTTATTCTGACCCCTCTGCTTTTACAGGTACGTGTTTTGGATTATCCTACACCTAAAATTCTCCCTCTTATGGACTCCGTTAGGAGTCCTTCTGTTTGTGTATCTGCTCAGCATCAGTCATCCTTTCTCTGACTGTAGCTGTAACAGCTCACTGTATAACCACAGAAAACTGGTGTGCTCCTGTATTATCCACAGTGGGTGCAGCCATGCTCTAAATGCCTTTTAGACCTAAGCTTCTAGGTAAATCTGCATCTGCCTGAATGTACAAACACAGATCTCTTTTCTCATGCAAAGTTAAGCCCAAATGAACTTTTGAACTGTGTCCCTGCCACATGTTAAGCACGTTGTCATTGTTTAGGAAGCCCATTTAGGCGGAGCAAGCAGACCTTCTGCTCTAAGATGCTCAAATTAATTATAAGCTGCACAATTTAAGATATCCTCTTTCTCAGGGAAAAATCATTAGCAACAAACCTGTCTGGGATGAGTGAACAGAGACCCAGGAACAGCAGCTTTCTGAGCACTCCTATTGCTAGAAAAATTCATCAGGTCCCTGTACTTACTCATAGATGAGAGTGCACTGCTGGGGACCTTGGTGGGACCCTGGCTTCCTTGGGGAGGAAGATGGGAAAAGGTACAGTGCCATGTTACCAAAGCTCCTGTTAAGCCTCAACACCTTCTCTGTGAAGTCTCCTTGGGCAGTGTCTTGACAGCATGGGTGTGAGGTTATTAACTAGGCAGAAAAGTATTGGCTACCAGTGGTGCTTTCTGAAACACCACTTTCCTAAAGGAGGTGAAATGCTTTGGGGGATACTCTAAAGTAGGAGGAAAAGGTAAAAAAAAAAAAAAAAAAACAACAAACAAAAAACCAAAACCAACCAACCAAAACCCAACACAAACCCACACATACAAAAAATCAAACCTGGAATTTTTTGAAGACTTGGTATCCAGCTAGGCATTAACAGAAACAGATGAAGAGCATCCAATGCATATCCTTGAATACTCACTGAAATGGTCAGTCCCCATGTGTGTGTGTAAAATACATATGAACCACTCCCAACTCTGAGATTTGTGATTTCTTTTTAAAATTATTAATACTTTTAATTAAAGTATTACCATTTTAAATTAAATTATTACTAAATTATTATGTTAATGATTACTAAATTTTTTGTGGTGGTGTTTTTTTGTTTTTGTTTTGTTTTGTTTTTTGCCAGTCCTGGGTGAGAGAAACCTGGCTGATGCAGGAGCTGGTAGGGAGGGCTGGGGCAGGATCTGATCCCTCATGGCTCTTGCCTCCCATGCTGCAAGGAAAACTGGACTGTGTCATGCAGACCACATCTCTCAGGTTCCTCCTTTTTCCTAGTAATCTTCCAGCAACATCTTGCCTGCCATGTTCACACTAATGATACATCTCATTCATTCTCTGACAAAGGTGATCAAAAATTGCATTTTGAAAGGGGGAGGAAACTAGATTGGCTTTAACCCAAACCTTCTTTTATTTTCAGTCTTTAAAGACTGGAATTTTTCCCTAAACAAATAACCACTTTTTCAGAATCTCTCTATTAGTGTCTGGATCTTAAAAGGCAACTTTTTCACGTGAAGTGTTGCATTGGGATTCTGAGGGCCTGTTTTTCATGCTAAATCATATGCAGTGTGTATTGCTGACAGCCAGTGGCTTCAGGCTGTTACCCTGAAATTGCCACCTCTTGCCATTTCTAATACAAGAGGTTGTTTTTTTAATTCAAGGCATTTGACAAGTTTGAGCCCCCTTCCTGTGGGAGCACAGATGGCAGCTAAAGGGATGCTGGAACAATTTTACTCTTACCTTGGTGATGACAAACCAGGTTTCAGGAGAGTGCAGTGAGACTGTTTCTGCAACTCTGTTTGAACAGATCCTTCTCTGACAATTGTGGAAGATTTTTAATTCTCCTTGTGATGACTACTGCTTTGGTCTAAGGTACTACCTTAGTGTACCTGTTTGCTCATCCTGTCCTGCCTGATCATTATGTCCAGGGCTCCTTGCTCCCCTAGATCTCAGTTCCACGATTTCTCATGCTCTCCTGGACCTTGTACATGTAATATTAAACCAGTCCCTTTACAGTTTTGGGGGTTTTGGTTCCCAGCCCCCAGGATCCCTGCAAAACTCAATGTCATGATTGCCTACTGAAAGCAGATATTTGCATTTAGTGATCTTTTTGAAATTGTGATTAGATGGGAGAAGAAACAAGAGGTAGCATTTCTAAGACAGGAAAAGATCTACCTTGTAGACCAGAAAGGCACCTTGATTTTCTAGATAGAATTGAAGTTGTAATGGAAGCACTAAATGAAACAAAGATGAAATCCTGTTGTGGATGTCTGCATCATATCCTAGATGGAAACTCTCTTTTTCATAACACAGTCTCTGTGACTGTATCAGTGGGCTGGTGTTTATCATATAATTTTATAGATATGCAGCTCATTTTTTTTCAGTTTTTGAGGTGTTATGGGTTTTGTTAGGCTTTGAATATATGCCCTTTTTCTGGATAGTAGTGCCAGCATGTGCAGTCCTTCTTCCTTCTGCTCTCCTTCACATGTTTCCCACCATCCTACAATTATTGTAGAGGAGCAATGAACTGTATGGAAAGACATTCAGAAGGAGACTGGAAAGCAGTGCTTTCCCCTCTGTTCTTCATCCCTCCATCTCTTCCCCAGCTATCTTTAGCTGGCTCAGCTCACCTGGTGCAGTTCAGCATTGGAAATGGCTGAGCTGGTGAAAGAAAAGCTGGGATGCTGGGCTGAAAATAAAGAGAGGAAGAACCTCTCTGGGAGCTGCTTGCAGATCTTGAAGCATCACTGGCACATCTGGGTGTCTGCACCTTCGTGCAGCAGCAGGCCCATGGCTGCCAACCCAAAGCTGACAAAAGGCCATGGGGCAGATGATTAACAACAAAAAAGTTATCTCCTGGGAATTGTGTGGGGAAGAGGTGATTTTGTGATTGGAATCCCTTTCTACTTGCTCACTGAACTGTGATCGCATAGCACACAATCTTTCTCAAGAACACGATTTCCAAAATATTAAGTTAACATATATTAACTTAATTATTAAGCTAATTTTAACTTAATAGTAAGCTAATATTAGTAAAGGTTAAGGAAAGAGAAAAACTGACCTTTTATCAGGACATGTGCAGGTGTTGAAATAAGTGCTTTTGCTTCTACAGGTTCACACAAGGTTGCAATGAAATACCTTGTCAAAGTGAAAACTAGAAAGGCTTGAAGGACAGAAGTTATTTTAGATAATGTTGATTGCATGGCTTCGTTGACATGCCCTGACAGTTCAAGGAGATGAAGCAATGTTGTCGTTTGCCTAAGAAAGTTCAAACTTCTTTCAGAGAGCCCACCTGGCTGGCTTTTGCAGTCATATGAGCCTGCGTGTTATTATTTGGGTTGGGTGACTGCACTTTGATCTAAACAGGAGAAAGAGTTGTACCCAGAAAGGGAAGGGTTTTGCTGCCATTAAGTCAGCTGCTCGTGATCTACCCCTGTGGGCTGCATCAAAATCCATCCTCTCTTTAGACACGGAGGAAGCTCTGGAGAGAGGGAGAGGTGATGTGGGGTTTTGCTGTTGCAGTCATTACAAGGACATCCTCCACCCTCATGGCAAAGTGGAAAGTGTTGCTGACCTGAATGAAGTGGGGCTCAGTGCTGAGCCAGCTTTGTTGGAAAACTTCTGTGTAAGAAAGGGAGCAGGGAAGGTAAAGGAGATGTCTCCTTAAATACACAGAGCTAGATGTGTGTGTGCAGTTCTGGGCCCCTCAGTTCAGGAAGGAGATTGAGGTCCTGGAGCAGGTCCAAAGGAGGGCAACCAGGCTGGTGAAGGGACTCCAGCACAAGTCCTGTGAGGAGAGGCTGAGGGAGCTGGGGGTGTTCAGCCTGGAGAAGAGGAGGCTCAGGGGAGACCTCATCGCTCTCTACAACTCCCTGAAAGGAGGCTGGAGCCAGGGGGGGGGTTGGGCTCTTTTCCCAGGCAACTACCAGCAAGACAAGAGGGCATGGTCTCAAGTTGTGCCAGGGGAGGTTTAGGTTGGATATTAGAAAGAATTTCTTCACAGAGAGGGTGATCAGACATTGGAATGGGCTGCCCAGGGAAGTAGTGGATTCTCCGTCCCTGGAGATATTTAGAAAGAGACTGGATGTGGCACTCAGTGCCATGGGCTGGGAACCACAGCAGTAGTGGTCAAGGGTTGGACTTGATGATCTCTGAGGTCCCTTCCAACCCAGCCGATTCTATGATTCTATGTCTGGGGCAGGTGGCAGAGAGATGTTTCTTTGTGAAGGGGTTAATTTGGAAAGATGTTAACCACCAGAACTGGTACTGCACTAGTTCTACAGCTGACTTAAAATACCTCTCTCCTCAAGCTATTTATACACTGACACTCTGATACCACAAAATACAGATTTAGGTTGAACTTTTATATTTCTGTATTAAAATAAGACACATTCAGGCTAATAGATTGGTATAAATAGAAAATAAATGTTGCTGAATTCAAAGCCTAGGGTCGGCTCCTACTTTAACAAGCACCCTTTTTCAGAGGCAGGAGGAGTGTATTTTTGAAGCTTCATTATTTTGGCTTATAAAAAGGGTTCTTTAGATGTTTGAATGTATTTATAATTCTTTTATGACCCTTGAATTTGCAGCTGTAGGATGTATATGAGTGCTCAGATCTTTTAATCTGGTGTACACACATACTCTTTTTGATTTCAAAGGAAAATTTTATTCCCTACATGTACTGCCTGTTCTTGTGACAGCTCTGAGGGCAGCCCTCTTGGACTGCTTCTCTATATACATGTGAAGCCCCTGAAATATTTATTATAGTCTGTGGTAACCTAATATTAGTGAATCAATTTACAGCTCTTTACAAGAATGTTTGGTGTGGTTGTTTTTTTGTTTGTTTGTTTGTTTTGGGGGTTTATTTTGTTTCTTTTTTTGGGTTTGTTTGTTGTTCTGTTTTTTTTTTTTTTTTCGGCCTGGCAATAAAAATGCAGCATTTATTTAAGCAAATATTCAGTAATACAAATGCTCAGCTATCTTCTGCTTAGCTTATTGCTAGGTAAACTCACAGCTATGTTTGTGCTGAGATATAAATTTTTTTGTTATTGCAAATATTTATAGTCTGGGTCTTCTTGCCTGTACTTCATACCAAAATATCCCCCCCAGTTTTTTTTTTTCCTTGATATAAATATTTAATCAATGCACACAGACCTGTTAACCTTTGTATTGTGGAGGTATCCATCAGGGATGCTCTCAGTGGGTTTGCATGTTGCAGAATAAATCACCAGAAACCTGTCAAACCCCAAGAAGATATGCAAATGCCTGCGTCTCTTTAATCTGTCATGTGTGTATCCTGTCTGATTTGAAATGGGAATTCTAATCCCAGGGGAGTGATGCAGGAACGCCTGATGCTGCTGCAGTGCTGTGAGGAATTGCAAGCCAGCTGGTGCCCAGGTTTGAGGTCCACATTTATTCTTGCTGGGAAGAGCCCCAGGTGCAGGGGCAGCTTTTGAATCTGCAATGGGATGTTCCTGCCAGTCCTGTCTCTTTGGGAGAGAAGGAGCTTGTGCATGTATGTGTTTGTGAATACATTATACATATGCACTCTCTCACATAAAATTATCCTCTTTGGTTGATTGGCTTAAGTTTTATAGGGAATGTGAATGGGGACTATTGAAACCCAGCCTTACATGCTGTAAACAACTCCCTCCTGTCTTGATTTGAAGGAGTAACAGCTTCTCCCTCTATGCAAAATGATTTGCTCTTTTTTCCTGTGATGAGATGCTCAGATTTAGCTGTCTCACATTTTCACACCAAGACGCCATAGCTTGCAGAGACGTGTTGCTCTGCACATTTTATTTCTAAGGAATTATTTCTGTTCCTTTTGCATGCACTGCCCTGTAATCATTATACCTCCCAGACCCTGTCCCACTCAGAGACTCTGTAGGTACTGGAAAGTGTTTAGCTATGATGAAATTCATGCCTCATCCAACCTCAATCCTGTCAGTATGAAATACTCTGTTGCTAAAGTGTGCTTAAATAGTTACTGAGGTTACAAAACAGCATGGTGTGGGTTCTGCATTCACGTGAAGCATTCTATTCAATTCCACAAAATTCCCCTTCATGCAACAGGAAAGTGTAAAATATCATAACATAACTCCTCTTGGTTTTATGTGATATGTGTGCAGTGGCCAGGAGGGTTCTTATGTCTGTTTTAGGTGGCTCTAAAGGTTTTGTTTTGGAATTAGCTTCCCTGTAGTTGGGGACAACTCATGCTTATTTAAAAAACGAGAGCAGCAATTACATGCCTTCTATCTATGTCTTTTTAGTGTGCCAATCAACCTGGGATCCAGGCACTAGGAGATTAGCAGATTAGCTGTAAAGAGGAAGCATTTGCTTAAATGCCAGGTAATGACAGGGTTATTTAGATCTCTCTTCTCTGCTGCTCCCATCTCTACTAGCAGGACACTGAAGTAGTTGGCAAAATTGGCACTTCAGGTGAAAGTAAGAAAGGACTTTCTTACTCTCCTTTTTGTGCCTCTCTCTAGTTCCTTTCCCAGAGTCCACCGTCTCTTTTCAACCCTGTTTTAGGCAAGGAAATGTGTCCTGTTTTAAAACTGGGTTTTTTTTTTGTTTTGGGGAGGGAGGCAGGCAACACCCAAAAATACACTGATAGTGAAATTTAGTGGAAGCACTGAAGTGGTGGTTTTGGGGCATTAAGGTTAGTTAGCACCACACTTGCAGAATTGCCTTCATTTCCAGATACCTGTGAGGACAAGTGAGGCCAGGAAAGTGAGGTGCTGGAGCACTTGCAAGGTAAACCCAGACACATTAATTATTCTGACTTTCTCCATGGTGATTCACCTTTACAAAGCTGCTTTGGCACCTAATAATTGTCCACGCATGAAGGGAAGCCAAAGGATTTTATTTCTGAGACCCCCTTTGTATGGACCTGAACTAAATATAGAGGCATGGTAGAAACACTGCTGTGCTTCTAGAAATTAGTATTGGTCCTTGCCTTTGGATTTGAATTCTGTCACTTTACTGTGGCATGGTGATTGAGTCCTAGTTTCACTTTTCTCTGTTTTCAACAGCCTTGGAAATTGGCCACAAAATGTTCAGTAGTGATAAGGCATAAATCTGGTTGTTTATGCTTTGTCTGAAGTGCATAGAGCTTTTCTGCAATGAAAAAAAAAAAAAAAACCAAACACCAAACAAACCTGTATCTAGTTGCATATATGCATATAGTCAAAATTTACTTAAGCATAGGAAATATTTTTCTTGTGGCTTAGATGTGCAATTACTGCGCACTGACATCTTCTTAATGATCCCTTGTGTAAACTCATTGGCAGCAGCCTCATCTTCCCTTTCTAAGTGCAGGTGGTTTTAGACAGGTAGGGTTTTGCTAGTGTTTGTAGCACAAGAGATACTTGTTACTGAATTGTTACAAGAAGTATCTTTCAATATGATACTTTTGACCATTGGAACAAGGTCAAGAGGTGGGGTATTTTTTTAGGTTTTGGGTTATTTTGTTGTTAGGTGGTTTTTTTTTTTTTGAGAGAGAGAGAGAGAACGCTAATAAGAACTGCATCATTCAGCATGTTGTCAAAATGTCTTGCTCCTTGTGGAACAGGACAGTGGCAGTTTTGCCCACAGTGGGGGCATTTGCAGCAACATGCTGATCCCAAATGATTGTACCCGCAGCTGGGTTCAAGCAGCTGAGAGCATTCTCTGAATTGAAGTGGTTTCTTGGGTAGCTCTTAAGTATCAGCTCAAAGGACTGATATGGCTGTGTTGTCAGTGATTCCTCCTCTGCTTTCACCTTTGTTCCTCCTCACCCTTCTTCATCTGGCACCTCTGGTAACTTCAAGCCCACCTGTGGGTGATTGTGCCTTTTCAGTCTGTGAAAAGTTTGTCTTTTTCTAAAAGGGTTCAGTTGTTGAAAAGTAGTGAAAGACCAGCTCTTGGGAGACAGTTTTAAGGACAGTTATTTGCTGGCAGCAGTTTCTCAATGTCCTCTAAACAAAATCCCTTTGTGCCACCCAAGTGAGTGTCCCCACTTCATGCTGATGAAAAAGTTTTCTTGACTACATGGAGCAAAGTTCTTTCTTTGCTGGACTCCCTTCCCATCAAAACCACATATAACTAAGTCTTTATAAAGCTTAGCAGCTTTAAAGGTAAATATTGCCTTCCTCTAAGCCCTTGCTTGTAAAGAGTATGTGAAAAAAGTAACTTGGTGTAGTGAGGAACCAGTTATGTATCCACCTCTAAATACACTTCTGGGATAACTCCAGCTGTCTGAAGCTTGCAGATGTGGGCCAGTTTGTCAAGGGGTGTGAAGCTGTCCCTTCCCAGGGTGTTTTAAAGAGCCTAAAGAGCCAGCTTGAGTGCCACCAGTTGGTTCTGGATTGTCCTTTGCATCATCTTTGTGAAACAGCTCTTGGGAACATCAGAAAGCCGGGGCTTCCTTCAGCTTCCTTTAAACTAGAAAATCTATTGCCCAGCATAACGGTGCAACATATAAAGAACTGAGACATCAGGCTTGTGTGAGGTGGGTAAAAACAGACTTGCCAAAAAGACAAAACCCCAAATCAGGCATAGCAGACTATTCAAGCTGCTGGATGGGCATCTTTGTGCTCTGTTTATGTCAAAGTTGATTAGTGCTGAAAATGGTCCAGACCAAATTAAGCTTCTTTCTTTTCTTGTACTGATTTGCAAGCCGAGCTTAATTATGTTGTCAGGAGGTGTTATCAGTAAATTTATTCACACTCTGCTGTTGTGTAAATGCAGCTTTGGTAAAACTGCTTCTAGCTTCAAGTAACAAAACACCTGAGACTTGCCATCCTGATGAGTCAAGGAGCACTAATATTGGTGTATGTTGTGTACATTGCAAAGAGGTTTTAATTAAAAAAAAAATCTATCTTCATACAGCCCAGTGTAAAAGAAAAATGAATGCACTTTAATTATAAAAATAAATAATAAAAAGCAAGCTGCTTATTCATGTACTAAAAATGCCCTGAAGCAAAATTTGTTGGAAAATTACACTTTCGTGCCTTCTTGCACACAAAAACTTAACAGTAATAGTACAGAGATTTTTAGGATGACAAGTTCTGGTTGTCTTGTGGGGGTTTTTTTGGTGTTTTGTTTTTTCCTTCTCTCGTATATTCTCATATTTCTCATGCCAACTGTAATAAAGCATATCTTCAGACAAGAGTCTGTTCCAGCAGAGGATAAAACCTGCTTTAAGATTCATTTGAACTCAAAATTATGTTTCAGAAACCAGTCTGAGAATGTGGCATCATGTTTTAACAACATAGAATTAGGGATGTTTGAGCTTGATCCTTCCCTTGTAAATGAATAGAAAGCACAAGAATGAAAGGATTCTGTGCTAAAGGCATGACTGGGTACCTCATTCCATGGTCAGTACATGGAGGGAGGTGAACATGTGAAACAAGGAGTAGGAAACAGGCATTGTACTGGGCAGGAAGCCCTGCAGACTTCACAGGGGATGAGATAGCATTTAAAATGCCTTTTCTTCCTTGGTGGTTCACCTCAAGCCCATAAGCAGTTGCCTGTTGCTCTAAAGCCAGAGATGCCCCACTTATGACATGGGCTTTGGCATCCTACCGTGTTTAAGGACCTGAGCTAACATCTTTAATATTTTTTGCTCTGTAACTGCTAATGTTTTTCTGGGAACTGAGAGATGAATTTCAGACCCTTCAGTTTCAAATGGTTACAAATCTCACTTGCTGTGTAACTAACCAAAAGGTTAGCAGGAAGTTGAAGAATGATGCTAAAACTTGAACTGAAATGAACTTTTGATTATTGCTCAAATTCTTTTTTTTTTTTTTTTTTCATTAATATGAATTCTCATTCATTCCACAGCAAGTATTCAAAATGAGCAGCAGACTGAAATATAAAAATGCAATAAAAAAGAAAATATGCCAAACTGACATAAGTTAAGACATGACTTCTGGGATTTGACAAGATTATGATGCAATTGTATGTAAAAGAGATGGTGTAATTCATACTTGTTTGCTATTGTAGATGCCTGTGGTCTTTTGGCAGCTAGGACTAGGGCTATTTTAAGAAGCTGACATTATCAGTGCTGTATAATGTTACTCTGTGGGCAGAGAGTATTTTAATCAAGGTCAGAAGGGAAAGATAATGGCAAATTGCTTGTTGTTTTTAACCTTTTTGTCTTTATTTAGACTTGCACAGTAATTCTTAGGTGAACAAATTGTTGGGTTTTTTTAAAATATTTTTAAAATATTGGCAGTAGTCATATCATTACATTGTGTTTGTATAAAGAATTAGGATTTACAACAGTGTGCATAAGTCTGTATTTATATGGCTGTTGTCAGTTGTGTGACTTTTTTACTACTTGTGCAGAAGTTTATGTAACTTCTGTGACTGTTTAGCTCTATGATTCATGAAGACAAATGGTCAAAATACTCAAGTGGGTAGCATAACCAGAACCTGTCTTGGTTCACCTGGGTAGGCATCCCTTCAAGAGTTATGTCTTGCCTTTACAGCCTTCCTATTGCAAAACTGGTGGTTAAGTCCATGGAAACTCTGTGCCACATTCCCTTTGAATTATAATATTATAAAGGACTTTTGGGGACATGTGTGAGGAGAGCCTGGCAGAGCAGCTTTTAAAGGCAGTGTGGGTGTTAGCAAGGAGAGTCTCCAGGTTTGGCAATCATTTATTTTGTTTCCTTTTAAATTAAATATTAATGCAACTTCATAGTTCAAACATCTCAAAAGTAGAATGAAATAGCTTAAGTCTCCTCGAGCCCAAAAACGTTGTCCTGCAGAGTTGACTATAGGTTATATGTAGGTGCCTCCTAAAGAAGTGCAAAAATTATTATCCCCAAACACAACTCAGATCTAAAGATCTTTATTGAGAAGCTCCTGTGCCCTCTGCCAAGGGGCACCTTCCCAGAAAATACAACCTTGGCAGAAGTTTCTATGACCTCTGAACTGGTCCTTGGATTAACAGCTCAAGTAGGAGGTAGCAGAGGAAATAATCTGAATTTATGTCTAGAAACTGAATGACCAGAGAGGTCACTGGTGTTGAACCTTTCATGTACACTCCAGGTTCATAAAAATAGACCTTTCAAGTGAAAGATTGTGTAATGCCTTTGAGTAGCACATGAATGGGACATTTTTAACAAAGGAATGCTATAGAATCTGAAAACATTTTGTTTTTCTGCAGGAAATGAGCAAACCAGTTGGAAGAAGCATCAGTTAGACACGCTGTGGGAAGCTCTTCCATTACAAGTGCCTGTTGGAGTATCTGTTACTGGAAGAGATTGAAATTGTTCATCCAACTTGCAAACATAGATTATTTATTCAATTATCTTTGTCCAAAACCACTCTATTATGAGACAGAAATGATGAACAGAACTATTAGATAACTTGAGAAAGTCCTAAAAATGTCATGCAGTACAGCACTGAAGGTGTAACAATATGGTTAATGTTATTATATTAAAGAAAACCTCTTGGATTTAGTTCAACAGCAGTTAAAGAACTGGTGGATATTTTCCCCTCTGAGTTTCACAGGCTCTGAAATGGCTTGTTACAGGAAAAAGAGCTACCTTTCATAATAGGGAAGCTGTACAGCAGCATGTAGTTTGAAGTACTGGGAAATTAATCTTGTTACTAATTTTGACAAGTATTTCTACAATGTCTGTCATTGCATTCAACACCTTTATTGTTATACAGTCACAGAGGGTTTTATTTATCACATGGATTTACCCTTTGGCAGTAGTGGGGGGAAGAGAGATTGCAAGGGGGAGTGTTTTATGTCTGCTTCATGTTTTTTCCCTGTCTAGTACATTTGTATGTCTTTTCATTGTGTTCATACTTGCTTTTTTTTTATCTCTGTTTGTTATGTTGTGTAGTCTTGTACAAATGGCTAGAAGCAGATCTTCATGGCAAGCGCTCAGGTACTGCAGACAAAACCTCAGGTAAAGAGGGGTTGAGGACAAAACAATCCTCCTGCCCTCTCTATCTCTTTATTTTCTGTCTTCCAGTTCCTCTTGAATCAAATTAAGAGTTAGAGATTAAAAATAAGATGAAAATCTTCAACTTTTAAATCCTTAATAATATAATTTAAAATCAATATCTGATAATTCAAATAAATATTGGATAAATTAAATCAGTATCTGATAAATTTTAGCCTTTTTCTTGAAGGTCTCTTGGCAGATGTGCTTCCCCTCTCCAATAAAATGTTACTAATGGTGTCAGGTATATTGATCAATACACAAATTACTAGATCTTTGTGTCCTTGGTAAAGACTGAACAATATTATGTATGAGGCCATATCAGGAGATGCTGATCATGGTGCAGGTCCAGCTCCACCATTTTCTGCTACAGACCCAATGATTCTTCACCTCTCAAGGAAGCATATTTTGCAGTCTAGATTTAGATAGCAGTATTGCTGAGGTCCACACAGACACACACACCTCCAAACCTCAAATCATTTAGATGAAGTGATACACAACCCACTATGACTTTCTGCTTAAATATGACCCATCAATTCCTTTACATACTGACATGCCAGAGGTAGGCTAGATTGTTGCCCTCCCTAGTCCCCCAAAAAGCCATCACCGTCTTACAGACAACTCAGATTTTAAAATTTGTTTTGTCTGCCTTGTCCCAGTCCTCCTTTTCATATTATTTCCATCCTCTGCTGTAAGATGAGGAGGATGAATGGTCAGAAGTGATACCTCTGAGTTACTGAACGCCAGCTAGCCTACTGCTGCCACCTTGACCTGGTGAGACGCATAAGGAAAACAGCAGAGCATAGTTTCTGTACTAACTAAACTAACTGGTTCCTGAATCCAACAATTAACAGTTTGTTTGCTCCCCAGCTAGTCCCTGTTATTCCTGTTCCCACGTTGTTTTCTCACTTGCATGTTGTATGTTACTTGTTCCTTGTGCAGCATCATCTGATTACCAATAAGCTTAACAAAGTTCAGTCAGCAGGGAAAGAACATAACTGTATGTGCTGAACACTTTTAACTAGAAATAGTTATCAAAGAAGTTGTCATTTTCATAGTTGTGCTCCCAGTACAGTCCTCTGTAGGAACAAAAGATATTTTTATTTCTATGGTCAGAAGTATTCCTGTCTACGTTCCTCAGCTTGGAAGGAGCCACAGATAGCTTGTGTTCCATGAGCCAGAGGGTGTGGGTGCAGGATGCCTCTGCCTATTTGGTCTGCATAGTATTATATGCTTCTGGAGTTCTGATAATTAAAACATCTGCTTCAAACTTAATATTACTATATTCTTAAATGTGATGACTCATATGAAAGCCATCATAACTGACAACCTCAGAACTGTAGCTACATTTCCCTATTAAGTCTATCATTCATCAATATAAAAAATAGTGCCTTTAATGGAAAGTGTAAGTTGTTTAACAAGTACCATTACATAGGGTGTAAAAATTAAATTTAAATCTGAAATATTTTACACAATTTGGAAAAACACCTGAATAAGAAACGGTTCTGTTTCAGCCCAAATATTTTTACCCCCACAAGGCCACTTACCCTATAACATGTACTGTTCTTGTGGATGGGTACCACACATAAAATAGAACATTTCTGTCTGTATTCATGGTATTGTTATCTGACCATTAATATTTTAGAATACAGATTCAATTTGCATTTGATACTTACTTCATTTTTAATGTGCCTTGCTAATCCTGTTCTGGAGCTAAGAAGGAAGGACTTAAATAAGCACATAGTAGATATAATGAAAATTCACTGTTTTCTTAGAAAAACAGCTCAACAAATTTTATTAGCCACATGTGACTCAACAATTCAGAACTACCAAGGCTCAGAGTTTATAATATCTGGTACCCTACAGCCCATATCCCTTCCCTCATGTTTGCCAAGAAGGTTTTGCTCCCTGTGGTTCTCTTCCAGCTGCTTGTCGGTGTGGAGCTGCCTGTCAGGGTCCTCATCTCATTTCAGAGCCAGGGTGTTTCTTGCTTGTTTGGCCAAACAATAATATTTCACCCTGACAAGCAGGCTGCTTTTTGTCATATCTTTGCAATGTTTCTTTCCTAAATTACAGATCTCCTCTTAAAGCTTACCCTGCCTGGCTTCCCAGGAGGCAGCTTTGTGTGGAGAGTGCCATGTCATGTCCTTTTGAGCTCATGACTAATTGATTCACTCCAGTGTGTTTTCTTGGCTTTTCTGTTTTGCCTTGTGATCACTGTTTGAGAAAATTGTGTTTTCTGTGTGTGTGTGTGTGTGTTTTACCTTTAATTAGTATTTTTTAAAACCATCAGAGCAGTAAAATGCAAACCCTGCAGAGACTCTGCAAAGGTAAGTAATTTGTGATACTTACTTTTCTGGATAAAATGAATCCATGTTGCCAGCCTACTAGGATGTTGTTACTTCTGGTTTTAGGAAGCTAAATTTCTTAAAGCAATGCCTGTGCTTCACAAACAAAATGTTTTAGACGTGTCTGTCATCTAAACAACTGCATGGGTATTTGCAGTAGCATGTAAATTATTGGTAATTTCCAAAGGCTGATTGGAACCCTCAGTTTTTCATGATTGTAGTGGTTTATTGGCAAATAAGCCTTGTTCTTCTCCAGTGGCTCCAGAGTATTGCCCATCAAGATGTATCTGAGGGAAAAGAAGACAAACTGTATTCAATAACAAGAACAGCGAATAATCAAGGCCTTCCCTGCTTTTACATCCCCAGGGATACAGTTTTTGTTCTAACTTGGAGATAAGAACAGCTTTATCTGGTAGGGTTAGTTAGTGATTGAGCCTCCAGACCAGGAGAAGAGGGTATTTTCCCATGGACAAGCTCTCCAGGATCAAGCCAAAGTTTTTCCAAATCCTTTAGGTGAATTTGCTGTCCCACTCAGTCTAAGCACACAGAGCCACATGCCCTGAGGTGCCACACGTGTGCTAGAAGCAGGGCTCTCCTGAGTGTGCCCATCACACAGGGCAAAACCACACAGGTGCCTGTAAGTGAGCAATGGCATTAGAAACAGAAAAGGATGTGATCAACATTCATCCCTACTGGACATCCATTTACAGATATGTGCTAATACCAGATGAATAATGAATCTCATTCTTGACTGTCATCACTAGGGGCTGTTGTTCAAGTGAAAACTGGCCCCCAAAGAAGGACCACTTCAACTGGTGAACTGAAGAGGTGTTAAGTGCCTCAGAACCACTCAAACTATCCAATTACCATTCATCAAATCACAGTAACCTTTTTTTGTTATGAGAAAGGAAACCTGTAAAGAAATTTGGACTCCAGCAACCACTTGTTAGCAATGGAGAAGTTAATGAAGTCATCCAGATGATCTTCAAACTTTCAGGAGAAACAACCAAACAAATTTAGCACCAAGTATCTGCCTTTCTGCTGATTCACAGTTGTAAGGTAAACTGTGTCAGATGTGAGAGAGACTGAAGGTCTAATTAGGAAGAAAAATTCATGCATATTTATTTCATTATGCAAGCACAGAAATTACTGTTTCATACTAAGAGTTAAAAATGTTGCCAGATATGTTAAAGTGCATACCTGGAGGGAGAATTTTCACTGGCTGTATTTGTTGGAATTTTTGTTTTGTGAAACTTTGATATTGGCAGATTACATTATATCTTTATCTCTAATGTTTCTACAAAGAACTCCTGGACCAAAAAAGAGAGATTATTCTACTGCTACATTCTGTACTAGAGTAATGGTCTCTACTTGAGGTTTACTTGAGGTACACAAAAGTCTGAGCATGGAGAGTATTTTTGTAGAACTTGTGCTCTGGTCTTTCACAGCATCTAATGGCAAGTCTGGTCCAACTTGACAGGTGTGATGAGCTAATCAGCTAAACATCTACATGTCTTTTAACTTGATCCAGTGTAGCTGATAACCTACAGTTTTCTTCATTTCTATGATTCATACACTTTTGCTGGGTTTCTGTTTTGCCTTAAGCAATTCCAGACTCAGGCTGGATTCCCCTGCCACAACTCCTCACATCTTACCATTGCCATCTATTCCTGCCCCAGGAAATACGACTGCAGCACTGTCTCATCTTGGACTTTTTTTCCTCCCAAGCACAAATTACCCCTGCAGGATTTGCTTTTCTCCTCCATGGTTATCCACCAGAATCAAGTGAGAGAGACATAATGGTAGAACACATAACTTTGCCATGCATCTAAATAATGTGTTAGAAGTGAAGTATTTTCATAGACGTCTGAAAATCCCCATATCCTTAAAAATCTCACAGTCCTCTTGGGAAGGAAAATATTTTTAAACCCTTTCTCTGAATGCATTTGAAGGCGAGTGCTGTCAGCAGAGCTGGGTTGCTCTCCTCCACCTGGCTGCTCAGCTCTCCTGGCACAGCAGCTCTTACAGCAGGGAGAGGTGCAGCCCCAGCACAGCTGACTCAAACATCTCAAGGCATCTGCTGCTTCCTACACATGTCCTACCAGAGAGGAGCTCCAGCATAAGCCTCTGCTTCCCCTTCCTGACCAAGCAGGTGGCTGGTGCTGGTGTAAAAAATGCCCAACCTTCACCTCCTCTTCCTCCCCCTTCCTCTGCTGCTCAGGTCCCGCTGTGATGCCCTGGCCCTGCAGCCCCGGAGAGGTTCTGCCCTCTGCCTTGAAGATGTGTTAAGAATTCCATGCCACAAATGGTTCTCCATCCTCCTGAAACTGCCTGGATCATTTTTATCTCGCAAATTGCCATTGTGCTTTTCTCAGGGTGTTCTCCAGAATTATCTGCACACCCTGCTCTCCCCCAGGCAAAGGCTGAGAAGCAGTGTTTTCAAGTTTCAGTGTGTACAGAAATGTCCTTGGATTAATTCACTCTGAGCCAAATGATTGTGTGGCCTGTGCTTCACCAGGAGCACAGGGTGCATGCCAAACAGCTGTGGCCTCAGAAACCCTCGGGTCACTACTCACCTATGGATTTTGCAACATCACTCAGACGTCATTAGCTGAGCAAAGGTTGGATCGTCCTGCATAACTCAGCAAGAACAAATTATACTCCCTGCAGTCCACATTACCTACAGAAAAGAGGTAGTGAGATTAGTCACTCAAAATTTAATAACTTTGCTATCAGAAACAGTGGGTTGCCTTTAGAGTTGGAGGAAAATTGAGTATGTTTTCATACAAAAATAATCCTTTATTGAAAATATTAATGAAATACTGGTTCTGTCTTTAAGTAAAAAGAGAAATAATACTATTTTTTTAAAGAAAACAATTCTATTTCAATAACATATTTTTTAAAGTATCTAGATAACACTAGAAAGTCCCAAAGGGGATCTTTGAATTCGAAGTAAGGCTGGGTGAAATCGTTTACCATTGTGAAATTATGGCTTTAATCCCATTCATCTCTCTGAGGTGAGAAAGGAACTGAACAGGAGAGACCCACCTGTACTCTTTAAAGCAAGAATCCTGAAATGAGTAACCTAGTAACTGAGAGAAGGGTATTCTATGGTAAAATACTTAATAGATTTTAAGAACAACTTGTTTTGATTACTGTGTTGCATACTGTAGACAATCCAGTGGTGGAAATTCCATTAACAATATCACTGTGAAGTACACTACTCGTATGGTGATAACCGGGTGCATTTCTGAGTGAAGTCTCATTTCAATCTTCGTCTTTGGACTTGCTGGATTCTTTGTGTGGGAAAAGCCTGTCCTTGAAATTTGATGTGGAAAAAAAAAAAGGGGGGAAGGGGGGGGAAAGTTTAATCTCCACACAGGACTTGATATAAAAAAGATCTGTAATGAGTCATTGAATAATTTATACTATCTGAGAGGTGCTCATACTTTTTATTGGCAATAAGACGGTTTCTAACAAACTTGAAGGAAAGTGCTCTTTCAGTGTCTAAGATAAGTCATCTCTAGATATTCAAGCTATGGGGAAAGGTAGAGAATCCAGTTGATTCCAGGGTCTTTTTCTATAGAACTTCAGCATTAATTTTTCTCTTACCAATAAACTTGTATGTAGTAAATACTAAGCTGTAAGATGTGTTGCAATTGTAGTAAGTTTTTGTGGTAAGATCAGACTGTATGTACATCTTTTCTGTTTCTCTTTTAAAAGTAGTACATCTGTTGAAATGCCCTTCAGATTTCACACACACAACAAACAAACAAAACAAAAACTGCAAACAAAAACCAACAACAACAAAAAAAACAAGCAAAAAACCCAACCAACCAACAAAAAACCTAAGTAAAACAAAACCCCTCAATAAAACAAAGTTAAAGCTGTTCCAGACAGCTCTCTGAAGCCTCACTGTTGTGACATGTCATTATTTCCTCATTTGTTGCAGGAGAAAATTTTGACCAGAGTCCCTTAAGAAGAACCTTTAAGTCCAAAGTTTTGGCCCACTATCCTCAGAACATCGAGTGGAACCCCTTTGACCAGGATGCTGTCAACATGGTAGGTAGAGAAAATGTCTTTTCAAGCTGTTTCCTGACAACTTTGTCTCTCATATGTTTCCTGGGCTGTTAGCAACTATCCCTTGTGATGTGATGAGCAGGTACTTCTGGGGCTAAGAGCTGACAATAAGCTGTGCTGGTTGAAAAGCTGTAGAGAAAGAGGTAAGGTGAAAATGCAGGACACTTTCAGGCACAACAAAAGTAAAATGCTGTGTTTCCTTTGTTAGTTCTAGCTAAGTCAACTGCATGATGGAACAAGTCTAACCAGCAGCTCAGTGACTGGGTGAGAAGGGTGTAGTCACCCAGCGTGCACATCTGCTGGTGGGAAGGAAGCAAACCAAGAGATTTTTAAGATAGTAATATCCATGTGAAAATTTTGTGTAAAAAAAACCCTTGATGATGGATATAGCAAGGAAGAGAGGAAACTTTACATAGAAGCTGGAATTTAGTGGTCAGTTTCAATGGCAGCTCTGCACCAATTCATTGTCTGTACATCTCTCTTCTCTGGGATAAATTTGATGTGAATTTGTCTGTGTGGCTACATCCCATGAACAGGGGAGGGAGGAGAAAGCCATTTCTGGAGTTCTCTACGGGGAGAGTAGCAACTAAAATGACTGGTGATCTGGTGGAAATTTTCCCAAAGAGCTGCTAGTCAAAGGATGTTTCCAAAATCACCAAAGCACTTGTTAAGAACAAGTCCTGACAAAGACAACAGATTACAGGTATTTGAGAAAAGCTTCCCCATGCTAAAAATGCCATTTGGTTTCTGACTTAAAAGTAAACAGTTGTTGCAATAATAACATTAAACAATATTACCAGCTGTTTTCAGACATGTGGATTGTGTCTAACTCAGCATTTGAAAATTAACGGACCCCTTCTCCCTAATCTAGTTTAGATGTGCTTCTCATTTAAGGAGGGTAGGACTACACACTAGCTGCTTCAAAAAAGAACCAACCTCCTTGTGTGGTGCAGGTATGAAGTCAAGAGAATCTCCTGGATCTCGCCCAGGAGGCTGACAGACAGGGAACACATTAAACCCACAATAATATGGCTTTTGCAAATGCAAAAATGGACCTAGAACTTCTCTATGATCATAAAAATGTAGAAGTCTGAAGTTCATCTCGGTTTCCACTGAATGTTATTTTTTAGCGTTGTGACAAATATTTAATATGAATGCATGAGAGCTGGAAGAAGCAGTGACACAGAGAGCTGATACATGCATAGAGAGGCAGCGATGAGTCTGATCACTCCCTCTGCCCCCTGACAGCTGAGGATTTCTGTCTTCTGCTTCCAAATATGCACAGATGGAATTAATGTGGTATTTGGGCAGGTCTCCACATCACTTTGCTTATGCAGAAGGCATGAAGGACTCAGAACATTGTTCATCTGCACATTTAAGATAGTAATAACTTGACTGCCAAGGCTACTTATGCCTTTTACTTCTGCCTTTAAACTGAGGGTGTTCAGAGATGGGTGTTGCAGGGGTGTGCAGCAGGAATATCATAGCAGGAGGGAATAGCTGGAATTGCTGTGTTATTTGTCTCTCATATCAGAGTTGAAAATGTCTAGTATTCATGAAGTACGATCATATTCTCAGACAAAAATGGAATACTAAAACCAGCAAGAGACCTATTAAAATAAAATAATTTAACAAAGATGAATAGCTGAAGAACACATCCCTCATTTGCAATGTGTCATGCAGAACAAAAAAACCATTTACTAACAGCAGCAGTATTTAATGGCCTTTAAAGCCATCTTTTGGAAAACTTCTTTATTGTCTTAATCTGAAACAACATTTAAAGTAATATCCACCTCCACAGAATCCCTTGAGGCAATTACTGGTCTTTCTGATCTTGCCTTGCTGTATTAGTTTATTAGTTCTGCCTATGTGTTTGCTTTATGTGAGTTTCCAGAAACAATTTTCCTCAGAGAAGAAAATGCATAAATCCTTGAAGGGTAACTTGTGAGAACTCTGGCTTTGCTGGATGCCTCAGGAATTTCAATTGCCTTCTGAAACCATCCTGTCACTTTAAAAATAACCCTCTGAAGTCCCAAGCAATCACTCTGCCTATGAGTCATGTTTTTTTTCCTTTTCAAAGCATATATCAAACTACAGAGTTCTTTTTGATAGGGAAGTATTTCCTCCCCCCTGCTGCTCTTTGTGATTATCCCTGCCTAACCTCACATGCTGTCTTCTGTGGCTATTCTGCAAGTGATGTGTTTTACCAAACTGAAGTTCTCAGTAGAGAGGAAAGTGAAATTTTGGGGGAAGTAGAACTCCGCTGTTATCCCTGTGGTTCATCAAAGTATATAAATCTTTGCCTGTAAGTCCAAGCACTGAGCATTTAACATGTCATGTACTCAAAAAAAAAAAAAAAAAAAAAAAAATTGAAGATTCCCCAGTACAGTTTGAAGGAGCAGGCTGTACTACAAACAAACTCATCTTCCTCTCCACCCCCTCATCCACAGCACAATTTGTGTATGGAACTTGCTGCTTCAGCATGTGAAGGTGAAAAATATACATGGGCTTAAAAAGTGACATAGAGGATCTGATGGAAGAGAGGTGGCCTGGTGCTGATGGGTAGTGGTCTAGAGGGTAATTTTGGTTGAGAAATAACTGCAACTGATGATGGCTGGGATGGGTGCAGAAGGGATTACAGTGTGTATGGGTGTCCTGCCACTGTGTTTAGAAAAAGGGTATCTCCTGCTCATTTCTTCTAGGGATAGAGTGCTTGATATCTTTTTGTCTGCCTTTGTGCAGCTTCTTTCTGGTTTCTTACAAACCTTGTTGATTATAAGCAAGTGCAATTTTACTTCCATGTTTTTCTGCTGATAGAATCATAGAATCATAACATATGTTGAGTTGGGTATGTTTATATTTAAACAGTAAAGTGCTCTGAAAACCAAAATCCTGTCCTCCAACCAGTAATCTTGGATAGTTTTCTGTGTTTCTGTACACACAGATGCAATAAAGTTGACTGACTGCTTTCTTGCTGTTAGTCAGCCAGCTGCACCAGCAGACAAATCTTTCACCTCCCAGCACATCCCAAGCTGCTCTTCCCCAACACTCTCCTATGGTGCACATTGCAAGTACAGATGAGATGGGAAGTGATTGATGTCCAAGGCACTAAGATGAAAGTTTTTATGCATTAACTGCAAATCTGAAGCTTCTGTACTGATGGAAAATGAGCACAGGCCCTTCCTTGTGGTCTTAGCTTCTTAAGTGACTCTTGGACATTCTTCCCTGCCTCAGTGCTTTTTCAGCTTTTTTTTTTTTTTTTTTTCCCTGCCTTTTTTTCCTGTGTTGTTCTGTATGTGTAATAATAGTATTGGTTTCACTGCCAGGGTTTACAGCCTTAAAGTGTCAATATTATGGATATGTTGGGCTACGGCTGAAACTAAATAGATGGGTGTCCCTTTGTGTGTGTATACTCGTTTTATAAAGGATGAGGAAGCAATAATTAAGGACATTTATTTAGTACAGGCTTCTTAAACTGTGTCAGCTGGTCTGAGTTTCCTTGATGCTTGTCTGGTCTTGATTGTACCTCTACATATAATTCACTTATACAAGTATTTTTCTGTAAAGTGAAGAAAAAATAATCTTTGGTAGTGCTGAGGTTAAAACCAATGATTTTGGCCTGATAGATTTGATAAGGCCAGAGTCACCACTGAATGCCCACATCCTAGAAATAAATTTTTATTAAGCAAGCCTGCCAAAAAAGGAGGCTAAGAGAGACATTGATTGTGCAGAGTAAGTTTAACTAAAGCATGAAACAAAGATTTTTTTACTACTTCTTAACTGGAGAAGCTTTAACCCTAGCACTACTGTTAATGCCTCAATGAAATCTATAAACCTTTTGAATGGAAATGAGGCTGTTTTTCAAAAATGGCTCAAGCTGCAATTTCATGGTTTATGTCAGCAAAGCCCATCAATTGAATTAAATCCTCCTACCAGCTGCAGGCTACTTTTTTCTCTATACATTGCCTTTTTGACAGATACATAAGATCTGTCCTGAATAACTTAGGGGGTTGTTAGCATGTTGTGAAGTGAATCTGGACCACTTGTGTTAATCCTAGCTAGGCTGGTATCAGATTTATCAGGCTATTGAATAATCTCTGCAAGATGCACTTGTGAGGTTTCAGGATATAATGTACCTAAAAATATGTAATTATTTCTCTTGACCTCTTCCACCACCAGAAGAATTTACTCCTGGTCAAGGCAAGACATTAGGGGATGCACTCAGTTGTATGTAGGTTCACATCCCTTGGGAAAGATGACTTTCTAGCATTGTCTTTTGGAACAGGAGGAGCATTTGGGGGGGTTTCTCTCTTTTCTTTCCTTTTGTGTCTTCAACTGGCAATTATAAAGGAAGCTTCAGTTCACAATTTATAAACATAGTGACTTAGCTAGAACATAAGGAGTTTCATGCTGAGGCACATTCCAGCAAGTTTTGCTGGTTGTTTGTTACTTTGTATTAGATGGCTGATAGAATTCATGAGCAATGCCTGGAAAAATGCCTTGAGTTACCAGTAGGGCTGTGTTTCAGAGAAACACCCAGTGCAAAAGATTTTGCTGAGTGGTAAATAAAAAATAAGGCTTTCATAGAGTCTGAGTGTTACACGTACACCCCCCCCACACACCTTTTGTCTTCTAATGTTAGCTATTTTGTAGCACTTAAGGAAGAAAGTAAATGTAATAGCTGTTAGTCAATTGTTCTGCTTTCTTTTAAGAAAAATAGGGAAGATCAAAGATTTCTGTAATTTTAATTTGGTCGTATAAGATGGTCCCTTGGCTCTCTGATTTCAAAGTACTGTAGGGACAATGTATGCAAACGAGAACAAAACTGGATGTCTTTTTATGATGCTGAAGTAAACAAGAAAAAGGCTATTCAGTGGTGAAATAGTGAAGATAATTCTACAAAGTAATGAAAAAAAGTCATAATGACTTGATAGATGGGTGATTTGGAGGGTGTTTTCCTTTCTTCAGTCATGTCTATATCTTCTTGTAGGTAGCATCATTTTCACGCTGTTTGCTCTTGGGATACTTTTCAGGAGGGGTATGGTTTGGTGGAAAAACGGAATGTGCCAGTGGAGCAAAAGTAACAAAATAAAATTTCATCTTTATTTATGTCTATCTCTTTTCTCTTTTCTTAGCTGTGCATGCCCAAAGGGCTGTCTTTCAGGACGCAGGCAGACAACAGGGATCCACAGCTCCATTCGTTCATCATCACCAGGGAAGATGGCTCTCGTACGTATGGCTTTGTGCTCACGTTCTTCGAGGAGGTCACGAGCAAGCAGATCTGCACAGCCATGCAAACCCTTTACCAAATGCACAACGCAGAGCAATACAGCAGTGTCTGTGCCTCCTCCTCGTGCAGCATGGACTCCCTGGCCAGCAGCATCGACGAGGGTGATGCCACATCCCTGGCCAAGCTCCAGCGGTACAACTCCTACGACATCAGCAGAGACACGCTGTACGTCTCCAAATGCATCTGCCTCATCACCCCTCTGCCCTTCATGCAAGCCTGCAAGAAATTCCTGATCCAGCTCTACAAGGCAGTGACCTCCCAGCAGCCACCACCTCTGCCCCTGGAGAGCTACATCCACAATATCCTCTACGAGGTGCCCCTGCCACCCCCAGGGAGGTCGCTCAAGTTCTATGGGGTTTACGAGCCCATCATTTGCCAGAGACCTGGGCCCAACGAGCTGCCTCTCTCTGACTACCCCCTGCGGGAGGTCTTTGAGCTGCTGGGGCTGGAGAACCTGGTCCAGGTTTTCACCTGTGTTCTTCTGGAGATGCAGATCCTTCTGTACTCACAAGGTGGGCACTCAGCTGGTGGATGCGCATTGGGTCTGTTCCCAGTGGGCAGCTACAGATGCAAGATCTGATATGAAGCTGTTAATTTTCAGTAGGTTTGAGAAATGAAAAAATGTGAGAGAAGTCAGCCCTTCCTGGTGAAAGCACAAAATAATTGTTTCCTTCAGGCAGTCTAGATGCCGCTTGTTTAATTATGCATTGTATTTATCACTTGTGACACCTAGCAGTAGAATTCACTAAATTATTATCTTTACACTGCCCTTGATCATGCTGCAGGACAGCATGAAACCCATCTTCTGCAGAAATACCAGCATACAGTAATACATTTTTCAGACAACATTTTCACTTTCTTCTTCAAATTTCAGCAGCATAATGAGGTTGGGTGAGATTTCCTCCCTCCTGTATGATGGATATGTTCTGGAAAAGCACTGGAAATTTTTTAGCACTTAGAGGCTGAAGGTTTAATGCTGGGTTGGAGCTTTGTGGGGTTACAGGACATCTCTTCATAATCCTTCTGGAGATATTTGAGAACTTTTCTGACAAGAATGCTGTTACCTATTTTTGAGATGCTTTAAAATTTCAGTAGGCAAAGGTTAGGTATGCTGCCAGGTGCTGTTTGTACAGCCTGTCCATAGTGAAGTATGCCAGCATAAGCTTTTGAAAATCTGTCCTTTACCTTTTCTGGTTGTGTCTGCAATAGTCCAATACTCTGCTACAAGTTTTGTGAATTTTTTTAAAATTTATTTAGCACCGGGCATGCTCTGAGGTTTTATACCCCTATTATTCTTTCCTGTATAATGGTGAAATTTGGGTACAGGAAGGTATGTGCTGCAGCTGTTGTAATGCACCTCAGTGCCCAAAAAAGTCAAGGTCAAGTTTCCTGCCAGCTTTCAAGGGGATGTCTGGACTTTTTGGAGAGTCTTCTGGATGTCTGCCCATATTATTTGCCCCTGTACTCGGCACTGGTGAGGCCCCACCTGGAGTACTGTGTTCAGTTTTGGGCACCTCAATACAAAAAGGACATTGAGGTATTGGAGCAAGTCCAAAGAAGGGCAACAGAGATGCTGAAAGGTTTGGAAAACATCCCTTATGAGGAGTGACTGAGGGTGCTGGGGCTGTATGGTCTGGGGAAAAGGAGGCTGAGGGGAGACCTTATCACACTTTACAAATACCTGAAAGGAGGTTGTAGTGAGAGTTGGGGCTGGTCTCTTCTCAATGGTGACAGATGACAGGACAAGGGGAAATGGCTTCAAATTGCATCAGGGAAGATTTAGATTGGACATCAGGAGAAACTTCTTTACAGAAAGGGTTGTTAAGCACTGGCACAGGCTCCCCAGGGAGGTGGTTGAGTCTCCATCCCTGAATGTGTTTAAAAATCACCTGGATATGGTGTCTGTGGACATGGTTTAGTGGTGGGTCATCAGAAATAGGGTGATAGGGTTAGGAGAAGGCTGGACTCAATAATCTTGGAGGTCTTTCCTGTCCTGAGCAATTCTATGATTATCTGGATTCCCAAAAGGCTTCTGTGATGCTGAGCCTAAATTAGTAAGCTGAGCCTCAGGCAAAAGTTGATGGGAGTGGTTTCATCAGACTAGAGAAATACCTGAGGTATTATCTGGAGTTCTCCAGAGTCAGACATGGTTCAAGAAACAGACAGCTTGGAATGGAGAGGAGAGGAGAGAGAGGATGAGAAGTCATCTAAAATGAATATGGGTAATGAACCTTCAGGCTCCAAAAGTGAGTGGTGTGGCTTGTCATATAAAATAAAAGTCAGTAAGTGTGTAACAGTAATAATAATGAATAAATGACTGAGAAATGGGGAAAAATGTTCAGAGAGGTGGAAGGAGGGTAGTTCAGCAAATGACTGAATTCAAAGGTTTGTTAGTTCTTTGTGAAGCACTTCTCCACATGGACTCCAGGGAATTGCTTTCAAGAACTGGAAACGAAAGCTTTATCTCCTTTCAGTCTGAAGTGTGAGCAGAAATCCTGCTGTTAGTTTTGATTAATCTGCCTTTTCCCTCCCTTTTGCTCCTGTGTGTGTGCTTAGTCCTTCTTCCTCAGTTTGAATCATTCTGCTTTTGCCACTTGACAATGGGGTTTGACATTAAAGAGCACCACCACTGAGGTTTTTTTGTGTGTGTGTCTTGGTTTTTGGTTTTGTTTGTTTTGGTTTGTTTTTTTTTTACTGTAAGGTAGTAGCATGAGCACAAATCTGCTTGTCAGATTATGTTTTAGTAATATTTTGTGCAGAAGGAGTGCAACCTGCCTAAGCATTACTTGTGTCCTTGAGACAGGTACAAGTTATCCACTGAATAAATTCAACTTAATTTTCAGTGGTACCAGAAGTTAGATAAAAAAGTGGGGTTTTGTTTTTAGTTTTGGTTTGGTTTTGTTTTTTTCAATTACAGACTGTAATTTAAGAGTTTATGTTTGTTTTCACTGTGATTTTTTTTTTTTTAAAGAAAAATGACATAGTGAGAATTAATCCTTTCACCCTCCAAAATTCAGATATTTCTCCCCCACCTCTCTCTATTATTGGTGAAGCTAAAGATGTCCTTGGCATATCCTTACTTCTCTATCTGATCAACACAACTTGATGGCACGTGGGGAAAAGCATAGAGCTGTATTTGGGAAGCACTGCAATTATGTCAATAGCATCGTAATGCTGGTTCCCAGAGGTGAGGAATGCAGAGTGGAGGTCAAGTGCAGAGCTTCAGTTTTGGCATATCCTGATAGCCAAGTGCTTGGCTAATTGTGCACTGTGGCTCCTTTTCAATGTCAGTCTTGAAATGCCTGAAAGAGAAACCAAAGCAGCTCTTTTCTTAGATGAGATATAACCAGACTAGATAGTACTGAAATCTCCTCTCTAAGCTTTGGGATCCAGCTGAGAGAAATGCTTTCTTAACCTCATGTGTTTCTCAAGGCAAAAGATGAAAAGAAGCTTTTGCCTGATGCTTGTTCTGCAGTAACAAATGATTTTGGAAATTTGTCCTTCCTTCCCTTTCAATGTAAAAAAGGATGGACTCACTGGACTGTGTTCCCAGTTGCCTGGTCTTGCTGCAGCCTTACCAAACTCAACCATACAGTGCTAAGAACCTCAAACTTATCACTAAGCATTTGTCCTCTAAAGGCAGATTACATTTTGAGGCCAAGAAAGAGAGGGCTATGAAAACAGCAAACACTGAATACAACAGGTCAAGCAGCTTTAAGTCCTAAACTTTGCAGGCAAGCATGGGCAGTGAGCTGCCTACGAGAAGGATGGTGGTCAAGTGGAGTTGCAGTGGTTCCTGACAGAGTTGGTGGTAATGGGAGTGAAGGGCTGGCAGGAAGGTATCACAAAGACCATATTGACTGTTCTGGAGTGGCTTTTATCTAGTCAAGTAGGAGTTGATGATGAAGAAGTTTATTTTTAGCCATGTAGCCAAGGCATAATGTTTCCAGCAACCTCAACAAAGGCATCTGACTAAATGAAGAGTTGAAGGGTGTTGGGTGACTTTACCCAGCTTGCCCTGGATGATTCCCAGCACTTTACAAGAGTGTCTGGCACAGCTCTGCAGTGGGGATGAGCCCTATGGATAGCGGTTTGTAGCATGGATGCTGCTTTCAGTTTAGGGTATCTAGTTGTTCTTTTCCTGTTATTTTATGTGTGAGTGGTATTCCATCACTTAGGAAAATTAAGGGTTTGTAGCTGACTGTAACTTCACGTTGGCGCTCAAGCGAAGGGGTGATGAGATCATTTTTTGAGCTCATTTTTAAGCTCTTTCATTTCCCAAACATTTTGAACCATGTGTGGCTACCTTCATCCCTATTTCTCTCAGCTTTATGGTTTAAACCATAAAGCAGCCTGGTGCTAAAGAGCTGTCACTGTGGATTTACAAACTACAGTTTAGGAACTGCTGGTGTGAATAATTGTGTCCTTCTGGGGAAAAAGCTACTATAACCAAAGCTTTTCAGTCTGAAGAGGAGAAATATCTGTGCAGCTTGGGAGCATCAAACAGTGCTGTGTCAGAATTAGGATGAAATACTGAACAAGGCAAGGATAGATGGGTAACTGCTTGTGCCTAAATGGCAAGGGTAAAAAACCAAGTCCTTACTGTTAATGGAGGCAGTGAGAGAATTAATCAAAATCTTTCTTGGTGGCTATATGTAATAGACTTCTCTAAGTGCTGATTTTGGCTTGCAAAGTTGGTACAGAAAACTTCCTAAAAGCACTAGAAGTAGAACTCCTGTGGCTTCTGGTTACATCTTCCTGCATATATCTCTATATATACTTTTAAGTTTAAATAGGGCCAAAGCTTAACAATGGAGCTTTGAAAGCCAAAAGGAGGGATTAGATATTTTTTCCCTGCTGTTTTTCAGGGGGCAGTCTTTGGATTGCAGCCTTATAAACTTTGCCCTCTAAAAGTCAAAGCTTGGATTATGATGTGTTCCTGTGATTTTCAAAGGAAGGACCTAAGAACAAGACTCCCAATAAAGCAGAAAAAACTGATACAGAGTCATATTAGTTATCACTAAACAAGGCACACAATGTAGCACACATCTAACATTGTATAAACTTGGGACTTCCAGACTTTCATTTATGAAACAGACCTGCTGTTGTAGTTTTATTATAGTTTATTCAATCACAGAAAGTAATACTCTTGCAAGTGCCGTTTATTTTATTGAGAGCACAGCTCTCCCATGCGACCATGGAGATGTAAGGGTATTGTCAATGTCCAGGCTTCCAGCAGTATCCAAGTTAATAAGTGTCTACAATAGCTGCCACAATATCCCAAGGACCAGTTACAAACTGCCACTAGCATGAGGTGTCTGCTGGAGAGAAATGATTAAACTGTGGGCTCTGCAGAAACCTCAGCAATCCATTTTATGTGTCTGCCTTTCTAGGGATTTAAACAGGAGAGGGAACACGAGGATGAGACAAAGATAAACTTCTTAGAGCTTAGGCTAATTTTACTTATTATAATTTTGAGCATTTCCCCTGTTGCTTTTCAAAGGGCTCGAGTAATTGCTCCTCGAAGACTGAAATATTCTTTGCATTTATTTTTTTTCTTCAGACTTTAGAAATTATAAGACAAATAACTACACATATATATTGTCATCACCTAGAAAAAGGTGGCCTCTAAAAGGTCTTGCCCACAAAATCTGTTTTAGGGGAAATTAAAAAAAGAGCTAATATATGCGTGATGCATTTGCCTTTTAAAACATTTTTTTTTGCCAAATAGTTACATAGACAACCTGTGATCTTCTCTGCTTGTTATTTAAGTAGTTGCATTCCATGCTGGTGTTGATCAAAAACAGTCAAAGCTATTGCAGAGCTAATGGTGAACAGTTTACGTAGGGACAGAATGTGCCTGTGCTGCAATAGGGACCCAAGTATGGGGCCATTTTTTTCATTAAAAGTTGCTCAGTTTTGTTAGCTGAAGTCAATACAGCCTGAAAAGTCAAGTTACTAAAGCAGCTGGGAACATGGAAGAATTTCCACAGGTCTGTAGTAAGATAAAAGCAGAGCAGCAATTTATTTAGTACGTCCCCACTCCACTTTATACCAGTTGAGAAGTAGAGAGGACAATTTGCCAACTGCTTTTACCACTTTGTATGCACGCACTCCATCCCATCTCCCCCTTTTTGTTTTCCAGTTGGATTTTTTGATTTTCCCATTATAAGATATTCTTACCTCCTAAAAATAGAGTGTGGAGGAGAAATTAGGCCTTTGCATTCTAGCTCTGCCAAATGCCAGATAAATAACATGCGAGTCAAAAGTTGTCTTGAGCAAAATTGTTGTCCAGTAGAAGCCTGTGCCCTCCCTGCCATCCTGTAGGTCTGCCCTGTGGCCACAGGGATGAGGAAGGGTTTCCCTGTGTCATCAGAGGCATCTTCACAGGTCTTGCTGCCACCTTGTAAGCTTGTCAAAGACTTTTTCCCTGGTTTTGGAGGTTTAACCATGCTTGTAATGGGAGCTAATTGAGGTTTTCCTGTGAATTAATTTCTAAGATGGCTCTTAATCACAAATTAATTTATGCTGAAGCACTGGTGGCAGGCTGTACCATGGATAAATCATATAAATGGAAATTTATTGAAGTGAAAGTTTTGTGGGTTTGGTTGGTTTTTTTGGTTTTTGGTTTTTTGTTTTGGTTTGGGTTTTTTGTTTTTGTTTGGTTGGTTGGGTTTTTTCCCCCTTTTTTTTTCTTTTTCCATTAAGAATTTATCAGTGAGGGAAAACAGAAAGAATTGGCCTCAGTGAATAGTGACCTCAGGATGTTTCCCTTGGGGCAGAGCTGACTCCCTGGCTGAGATGCTCATTCATAGTTCAGGTGACTACATGCAGCCTACTCTTGATCATCTCCTTTAAGAAAATCTATCTTTTCAGATTTGCATAAATTGCTTGCCTGCTTTTATTTTGCAATTCACGTGCTGTGTTGAACACTGGTAAATTCCCTCTTTCCTGGAGAAAACAAAGGTGGTGAAATGCTGTGGGTCATTTCCCAGGCCTGTCTGCTGGTTACAGCCCTGCATCACCAACCTGTCCAAGGGCCCTAAAGGAAGCACTGATGCAACATGATATCTGTGGTGAATAAACATTTCTTGCGGCATATTTGTGCATTTTATCTGAACATCTCTTGAAAATCACCTGGTCTGGCTTCTCAGTCATCACAGCTGCCAGTGTACAAACCAGATGAAAGCTGGAAGCTTCCAGGGTGCTTTGAAGTCTTCAGCACTTATATGTGTTGCTTCTGCGGAGCTACTGAGATTTGATTTGAAGACCTTTACTTTCATAAACAATTTTTGTCTCAGATGTGAATTTCAGATTTCCTCTTTCATCTGCAGTATGCCATCTACGTTACCGAGCTGAGGGTGCAGAGCCATTAGACAGGTCTTATAACTGTCATGTGCAATTCCTGACTCATGATCAGAGCAAAATATTAATATTTATGGGTTTTCCAATATACCTGGCTCAGCTAATCCTTGTCTTGTGAAAAAAGTAACATTTGGACAGCAATTGCTGATAATGCTTTTACTGAAGAGGTTGCATGTGGAAAAGCAGTTAGGCACAAGAAGCTCTTCTTCATTGATTGATTGATTAATTTAATTTAATTATTTTAATTTTTTAATTATTTTCTCTGTTGTTGGCCTTGCTTTGTTTACAACTATTGCTTAGAATAATTTTCTTCCTTTTGATAAGGTGCCCTTTGAGCACATAATCTGATTATCATTCTCCAGGATACATTTTTAAATATATGGCTTTGCAAAGCTGCTGTTACACTTTATGCATGCTCAAAAAGCTGTAGAGAAAAGGAAGTAGTGTCCAGGTAACCTATAGTTTCAAATGCTCCCAAGTACTTTCAAACTATACATAAAACAGAACTTAAAAAGGAAAAGAAAAGTGGAGGCATGGTCTATTTTTAAAGCAGTGTACTGGATTTAGAAGACCCAGGCTGTGACTCCATCTCTGCAGTAGGCTTTGTACCTTCCTTTGGTAGGTTACTGGAACAGGGAACTAGAAACCTGCCAAATTATTCTTTCATTTAGGAAGGTTGGGTGTGTTGAAACTGGAGTAACACAGTTCTGATCACAGCAAGAATGCTGTTTCTGGTTTGAATGAATGTGTGTGTGCTCCTACATAGGCCTGATACTCAAAAATCTTGTGCTTGGGCATTTCCTGAGAAGGTGCCAGGTGAAGTTCTCCTCTCTTTGGTTACAACCAAATATTTGAACTTATTTTGGAAATAGCATCTGAAGGAGGGAGGCCTCAGCTGTTCTGCGCAGAGGTAATACTGATTTCCCTTTCTCCTCACAAAGAATTATTTTTTTTTTCCTTTCCTGTAGTATGGGAAGGATTTTGAGGCCTTTTTGTCAGAGAAAAAGCAATTTTTATCCGGAGCTTTGCAAATTGCTTAACATCTCAGAGCTTCTACGCCCAATCTGTGAAATGAAAAGAGAAGGATTATTTTGTTTTCTCAGTCACTGCCTGTGTTTGGAGTTTAAGCTCCTTGGGATAGATATTTCTGCATGCACAGTATCTGCTCTAATTCCATACTGACTGCGTTTTTTCCTGTTACTGTATTATGGAGACTCAACATCAAGACAAGTAGTTCCCAAATTTGCCCTCTTTCAAAAAAAACCCCATTTATAGTGAATTGGTGTTCAAAGGCTGAAACCATACCTATCTCTCACACAAAGTAGAGATTTGTAATTATACAGGAACCCCTTAGGGTTTACATTTTGAGCATCACCTTGTACCTTGTGGACCATGGGAGTATTTCCAGACCTTTGCAAAGCATGGCTTATGCAGCAGAACTGCTGCCCCGCTACAGAGCGGGTCCCCACTGCGGTTACTTGGCCAGCCCAGGGAAGTGAGGAGCAGGGACTTGGCCAAGGGTCCCCGGCAGATGCTGCCAGAACAAGGGATTGGATCTGGCATCTTTGAACTGGATTCTGTCGCCCTCTTCTTCATGGAAGGAGGAGGTTGAGTGTGAGACACGGCCCTGTGCCAAGTCCAGCTAAAGCGTGGTTCTTAGGAGGCAGCAGTTGCAATAGAAACCATAAGGGCCAATTTGGGTTGAGGTTGCCTTCCCCGAGGAGTTTCTTTTGGAAAGTGTCCTGTATGAAAATTAGAAATTTAACTCTGCTGTAGGGGCTGTGCTCGGTGATGTTCCCTGTCCCAGGATGGAAGAGTGAGGGATACAGGTAGGGCTGCCAACAAAATAAATAATGTGGTATGATGTATCTTCACTTTGGGAGAGGGAAGAAATTAAAAACTGAAAGGAAGAAAGTGATACAGTGATGCAAGTAGGAGAGGTGGAGCAATCAGATAGAAATGAGATCCAGGAGAAGAGAAATTCAAATCCAAAGGCTCATTTGCAAACTGCAGAGAAACATGTCTGGTGTTTAGGATGTCCAGATCTTCTGTGTCCTTTCTCCACTGACCTAGGCTGTGTCCACTACTCATTTATGTACCCAGGAATGATTTTGCACAGATGAAATCTTTGCTCTGGTGGCAGAAGTTGCAGCTATAGGACAGTACCATGGGCTACAACTTTCTGCTCGTGCATTTAAATAGCCAGTAGCAGCCTTGTTGGCATTGCCAGGCCTCTTCCTGCATGCATGGTTTGCACTGCATGAGGTGGGTGAGCTCTGATTTATTTTGGAGATCTCAGGAAACTGCCTTGATTTGAGTCATTTGTCACTCTGAGTTTGTGACCTTCTGTGTATATCACCCAGGCAGAGTTTTTACTTTTTGTATCTTTTCCAGATGTTTCCCAATGTCGGATTGATGGGAAACAGAAGTGTCGTGTCCTCACTCTGCTCAACCAAAAGGCCTTTCTCAAAAAACACTTCCTAAATGGGAGAATACTATCTAATCCTTTATTCTAGCTCTGAAAGTTGGAGTAGGATCAGAGAGCAGTTTTCCTGCCTGGGCCTCTCATTCATAAAATAACAGGCAAAAGTTGGGCTTGGAGATTGGAGAAAACTTGGAGATTGTTATCAAAGTCTAATAGTGATGTTGGGATAGGATCTGGAAACACCCTCCCCCTTGATGTAAGTACAGACAGTCTATACAAACTCTGATTTTTCCATGCGTCATTCTAAATAACCACATAAGCTTACCTCAAATGCAAGAATCTCTCAAACGAAAAAGACTTTCTGCTTTAGAGTATAGGTGTCTAGCCTTGTACAGGCTTGAGAGCTAAATACAAAGAAACTAGGGTTTCTTACTTCATTAAACAAATATCAAAAGAACCATTTCCAGATGTTTTATTTCAAATTCTTTTTTTCTGGCAGAGCCTGGGAACTTCCATCTTCCAGGGAAAACAGCTATGTATGGAATTGTTTTTATCTCTGCTAATTGCTAGAAAACTTTGCTAAATGGTAACAATTAGCCAATTAATCTGGTCATGTATTTTTTTTTAAAAAAAATCAACAGCATTCATCATAATCAGTTGGTTACAAAACTTGTTATAGTGACTCTGTTAAATATTATGAATAGCATGAAAGAGCAAGCATGCATTTCTAGTTGATTGTCCTTATCCAAAATTATAGTTGCAGCTTTGCTGTGAAGAACTCTTATTTCACATGCCTATGTAGATCAGAACAGACTTTGAAATAGCCTCATGTATATTACAACGTGCTACTTTCTGTATTTGCTTTTTATCTTTCTTAACCTTTAAATATTTCAGAGCTACAAAGTGGAGCTTCACCAATAGGTGTTGTAAGTTGATTCTGAATAAGTGCTCCTCAACAAGACAGTCAATGGATATGTACAATTACAGACCACTGCAAAGGGAGAGATTCATAAATGGCTGATCTGTAGCTAGGAATGGTTCTGAAGTGTAACCTTGAGACTGACTTGTATGCATGAAAATAATTTTGGAAGATTGAATGACTAGCTATTAGTAAGACATGATGAAAAATGTTTCTGCCCTGCTGGCTGACCTGCTGCAGATCAAGCCTGGTTTTCCACAGAGAGGTGCTTGCAAGAAGGAGAATGGGTTATGCAATTTGTTGTTTTAATTTGCATATTTATTGAAGTGCATCTCTCCAGTGACCTCCTCATAGCTGAGTGGTGTCAGATGACAGAACTTTTGTTGTTGCTGATGTCTAGCAGGGTATCAGGCTGGCCTGTTTGAGAAACTGGAAGGGTCAGGCTAGGTTCCTGCCCATGGAAAACTAATCAGTGGGGCTGCCAGAAAAAAGCTTTCTTACCCAACTCAATACCAGAGCGTTCATACATGTATCTTTCATTTCAGGGAGTAGGGCAGAGGGGCTAGGAGAGATGGGCAACAGCCCAGGTGTTACCAAGGATCTGGTCTTGGTGAAGTTGAAAAATTACTGGGTTGCTCAAGCCAAAGCTTGTGAGACTTGCCTGGCATTGATGAGAACTGGTTTTGCATAGTCTTCACTTGTTTCCTGATGAATCGCCTGCAGTTTGAGATTTGTTGTAAGGATGACAATCTCTTCAATATCAACATGTGATTTTCTTATTTTTTAATTAAAAAAAAAAAACCCACAACTTTTCTCAAATTCAGGTTTCCTCATTTATAGTAAAAAATATGTTGTCATATTGCATCACACCAGCTGGATATTTGAGAAATAATTTGCTCTAATGCAAATTCAGAAATATTCTTTCAGCTCAGCTGTATTGAATTAAATTTTAATTAAAATAAAATGTTTACTTGAATCAAAACATTGCAGAGCAATAAACTAGTGGATTATGTACCAATTTGGGAATATAATGCAATATAGATATGTTAACTCTACAGAATATTTTTCGGAACTAAAGTTCTGTTAGAATTCTGTTTGGATTTTACTTTAAAAATCCTTTTAAATACTTAGGGACTATAAACTTCTGCTAGTATATGACCATGACGAGTCTCCTGGAAAATCCATTCAGCCTCAGAATTATTAGCAAGTGGAGCAAAAGCAGGCAAGCAGCAGCAAGAAAGAAAACTCTAGCACAGTGTTTCTTTGAAGTTCACTTCTTTTTCTTTCTTTTCCCCTTGTAAAAAAACCCCACACTTTTTATAGAATTGGAGTATTTTTATCTTGTAAATTCGATAGGAAGTTTGGTATACTTTTAATAACTTAACGATGGGATAGATCTAAATAAGAAATTAATATTTATGTTCAGCAGTTTCTTCCCGAGGGTAATAAGTTTTGGCAAATTAAAGCATGTTTAAGTATTGTCTCGCTTTCAAAATTAGATCTTACCATGTAAACGTAGTTCCTGTCTTTTTTTGTCACTGATGTCCTTACCAGCCAGATTTCAAAAGCAAAACACAAAGATGATTCCATGTCTGTCTGTCTCTCTCTCTCCCTGTCTAGATTATCAGCGTCTGATGACAGTGGCAGAGGGGATCACGACGCTGCTGTTCCCATTCCAGTGGCAGCACGTGTATGTCCCCATCCTTCCTGCCTCTCTTCTCCATTTCCTGGATGCTCCTGTTCCTTACCTGATGGGGCTGCAGTCCAAGGAGGGAACAGACCGCTCCAAGCTGGAGCTGCCTCAGGAGGTCAGTCTCCACCTTTGGGGTTGCTACTCCAAAATGCAGTATTATTATTTCTGTGAATAATCCCTGCTGGAAAATGCCATGCCTGCTATTGGGAGGCTTCTCTGGCACTGTGAAGGCTGTTCAGCAGGAAAAGTTGAGGTAGTGGGAATAGTCTCCACAGCCCTTCTCAAGACATTTTTAAATTTACTGAGAGCTACTAATTGCATTGATTTCTAAATGTTTCTGCTTCTTTCTGTGATGCTGAAAGTTTCTCTGCTTATCCTACATGACACGCTTTACCAGATTTTATTACTCTTTTTCATTGGCACAGTCTTGTTGACAGGGGGCTAAAGAGCATTTCACTTGGGGATGCTCTTTATGAATCTGCATCTCAGGTGTGGTTATAAGTTGTTATAAACCTTCTCCTGTCCCATCACTGCAACTAAGAAGTGCCATCAGCATCCCACTCATGGGTGAGCCCACATGTTCCTGACTGGGTCAAAGCCTATTACTAGACCAGCATCCTGGCCTCCCATGTGGCACATCTGCATTAATGCCATACCTATAACCTACTGAGAGGCATTCACACACACATGCTTTTCAAATTTTGACTCACTCCAATGACAGTCTTGTGAACTAAAGATCATGTGCAAAGATGCACTTCCAAAGAAGGACAAGCATGTCAAAACAAGGGTGACAAAGCTGGTGAAGGTTCTAGAGCATAAATCTTATGGAGAGCATCTGAGGGAACTGGGGTTGTTTAGCCTGGAGAAAAGGAGGCTGAGGGGATATCTTATTCTTCTCTGCAATTACCTGAGAGGAGATTGTAGCAAGGTGGGTGTTGGTTTCTTGTCCCAAGTAGCAAACAATAGGACAAGACGAAATGGCCTCAAGTTCTGCCAGAGGAGGTTTAGACTGGGTATGATTATTTCCTCACAAAAGGGTACATAGGTGCTGGAACAGGCTGCTCAAGGAAGTGGTGGAATCATTCGTGGAGGTATTTAAAAGATGTGTAGATATGGTGCTTAGGGATATGGTTTAGTGGTGAACTTGCCAGTGCTGACCTAATAGTTGGGACCTTGATGATCTTGACAGTCCTTTACAACCAAAATGATTCTGTGACTCTATGATCTGTTATTCCATGCAATGGGAAGTAAAAAGTTTCCCTGGTCTATCGCATTTCCCTCAAAGAAAAAAAGGCAGTGTGTCCTCCTAATGTAGGTGTTAAAATTAGAGGTGGTAGAGTGTTAAGTGGAGATTTTTCTCCTCAAAATTTGATCAAGATGGTTAAAACTGCTTATCATTTTAACTTGTCCACCAATCACTTTCCATACTGCAAAGTCTTTGGGATATTGGTAGCCTGTCAGCATTTGAGATGGTGACTAGACACATCTTCTGAGAACAGCATGCATTTTAGTTTGGGTTTCTTCTTAAAATTAGTGGTAACCCAAGGAATAACTGTTTGTATGGCAGTACTCAGCTTCACGTGGGAACCTCTCCTGGCGACAGAGTCCCTAAGAGCAAATAGGTGCTGTTACTGAAATAGGTGGGAGCAGCAGCAGAGGAGAACATGCAGGAGGGTGAGTTTGTGGAAGTGGAGGGATAAACAGAGGGCAAGGATAACATGGCTTTTTATAAGGGTCTATTTTAGCTACTAGGTGGAGGCAACTGATTCTTAACCTTGTTGGCATGTAACAGTGCCAGTCAAGTCTTAACTCATGAATACAATGATCCAATCACATGAAATTTTCACTGATGTGGAAACAAAGCTGGTATCTAGCTGCACTTTTCAGTAAAACCATGTTAATATTACATAGTTACTGTGATTTTAAGAATTATTATTCATATGCTTCTAGTTAGCAGATTAAGCTGTCATTTTCCTTAAATTAAAATTGTAATGTGATGAGCCTGCTGTATTGCTGGAATAACAAATTAAGTATTGCCAGTGAGGGAAGAGTAATAGTGGGGTTATGATATTTGATAAACGAGTGAAAAATAATCAGCACGGCATTTATGAGCGCCATGGATGAGGAACTGTGGGAGAGGGAAAGAAGAAGGAAGGGAGTTTGAACAGGGAAGATCTTGAGCATCAAATTCCTCTAGACAATAACAAAATCCTTCAACATGGAAGCAGTGATGAAGCACTGTTTGCCTTAGCATTCCTTTGTTGCACAGGCCAGGGGCTAGCTTTTCAAGCTCTTGGTCTAAATATAAAACATTTGTTTGTTAGAGATAAAAATTCTAACAACTGGCCATCACGCTGTATTAAGGTTACTAATCTCTCTGCATTAACTTTAATCATCAGATGTTTTTGAAGAGAGGAGAGCGACCAATTCCCCAAGGGCTTTCTGAGTCCAAACCTCATTTTTCAAATTTTGTAAATGATATGCAGAGCTGAAATTAAAAAGCCTTTGAAATGAAATATTGATAGATAAGAAGACAGTCCCTGAGCTAAAGAACCACATTGATGCACACATACTACAACACTTTAATAGCTGTGTAGCTTGGTAAAGCAAATTATTTTGTATGAAGAAATGCTTTTCATTTTATAGTTCAAATTTATGATGAAAAAGGGAGCTGAAGGGACGCTTCTTCTTTACCAAGTGAATCCTAATACCCCTTTAAGTATTTGTGTGAAAGGTGATGAATCTCAAGCACGTCCCTTAAAAATCCAATATATTACAACCATGTTTGCTGTGGAATGTATTGTCCTGCAGAAAGTTAACCTTTTCAGAAAAGGAGGAAAATAGGTCCTTTCTGTTTATGTAATCTGAAGATTAGCCTGCAGTATTTGGTGTGGAGTAAAGAATAGTAGAAGTGCTTTGGAGAAGGCAGAGGAGCTAGGCTAATGGCCAGGTGAGGCTAACAAAGACCTGACACTGCCCTGTGGATTTCTACAGCTCTCATTCTGCAGCTTTATGCAAGGATAAAATCCTTCAGAGCTCAGCACCTTGGGAATCTGACCTGGTTTAAGATTTTATTCAGCACAGTGCACTCCGACAGAGAATTTCAGATGTAAGCTGCAGTTCAGAAGATCAATTACTGTTTTTTATTCTGCTATTATTCCTGAGGGTGCATTTGCCATGTAATTAATTTTATGTAGGGTTCTTCCATCCCCCCATTGGCACTTTCCTAGTAAAAGTATCTGCTCTGATAGATTCATGTCTTCACTTAGCTTTAATCTTATGGGCTGAGATCCATCTTCCAACATAGCAAAGCTGTCTAAGAGCACTCTTTAAATCTTGAACAGAGGAATAGCCAAGATTAGAAGCCTCCATGGAAACAGGGGTTAGGGAAAGTGGGAAAACAGGGCTTGCTCTCCAGTGGACATGCTGTACTCAGAGATGATCCCAAAGGATTTCCATGGGACCTTCTTTTGAACCTTTGCTCACAGCAGTGTCATCTTTTTCATGGAACAACTCATTCCTTGGTAGCACAACTACAGAGGCTTCTTGCACGTGGATTCTGGAAATAAACGTGCCCTTGAGATGTGGTAGTTGACAAAAGCAGTATTTATGTGGGCTAAGAAGTGGTGCTAAACATCCAACAAGCCTGCTGGTGTGTCCTTGCTAGATCTGGAAGGGGATATCAGATCTGTGAGTTGGGAAGTTTGGGATCTGCAAGTCTCAGGAGAATGGGAGGGGGTACAGAAGACTTTATTTTTTCATTAAACCATTGCCATCCATTTGTCCCCCAGCTTTGCTGATATCTGGAATGTTGCGGGCTAGATGACACAGCTTAAGTCTCCTTTATCATACTTGTGATCTTGTCCTTTTGTCTGTAAGTCTCTGGGGAAACCAGGGCTACTTAGCGGAGGAGCCAATTCAGTGCTGAGTATCTGAAACTTTTCTTTGTATTTCAGGCAAACTTGTGCTTTGTAGACATTGACAACCATTTCATCGAACTGCCAGAGGAATTCCCTCAGTTCCCCAACAAGCTGGAGTTTATCCAGGAAATCTCAGAGGTTCTCCTGCAGTTTGGGATCCCGCCAGAGGGCAACCTGCACTGTAGCGACAGTGCCACCAAACTCAAGAACCTGGTTCTTAGTGACCTGGTGAATGACAAGAAGAATGGGAACATCCCCAGCAATGCCCTCAACATGTACGAGCTGCTGAAAGGCAACGAGACGATCGCCCGTCTCCAAGCCCTTGCCAAGAGAACAGGAGTGACGATGGAGAAAATTACCATCACGGCTCCCCTGGTGGAGAAGGAGAAGGATGGGAAATTGCCATGCGAGGAGGTGGAGCTGAGGGACTACAAACTGAACGTGCAGCTTCGCGAGGTTTTCGCCAACCGCTTCACGCAGATGTTCGCAGACTACGAGGCTTTCGTCATCCAGGCTGCCCCCGACATGGAGTCGTGGCTGACAAACAGGGAACAAATGCAAAACTTTGACAAAGTAAAGATAGCCATCTCTTCGTTTTTCCATCTGAAAGTGTTCTTGGGAGGGAGGGAGGGAGAATACCTATATTATGCATGTTTCGTCTAAGTACTCTTTAATCATTATCTGCCTCACCACAACACTTGTCCATTTTGTTTATAAAGAGCCAGATGGGCTGACAGAGTAAACTGGTGCAGATCCACCAAACCAGTCAGAGCCATCTTGGCTTGTCTGAACCACACTGGCATGCCTCTGAACAGCTGATGGGGCTTTTCCTGTGGGTTGGGTGGAAGGGTAGCAAGGAAGTGATTTACTTTTTTAAAATTATTTTCTTTTTTCTCTGCTGAGAGGAGAGGTGCACGCAGGAGACAAAAAAACAAATCTCATCTTTCATGTTTCCTAATTTCACGGTAGAGCTTTTTGTTAATGGGTAGTGTTGTTTCAGAAGGTTATGGCATCCTTATGGCAGAGGAGTACTGTTATGACTCCTTTGTAAGGGTACACAAGAGTGAAAAGGAAGAAGAGATTAGAAATGGGGAATTAAAGAGACTGTAGGCCAGCAAAAGGAATGAGAAACATTTGGGTGATTGCACAGTTACTATTTCTGAGTGATTTGGCAAAATAGATAGCGCTCTTAGCCATCAGCTTTTTCAGATGCAAGTCCTCCAAGAAGAATGTTAGAGGCATAAACAGTCAGGAACAGGCTCAATATTGATCTGAGTCAGGTTTTGATCCAAAAAAACGCTTCCATGCTTTTTATTGGTTTTGTTTTGGTGTTGGAACAGGTGCAGCATTCAAAAGGAGGGAGTTGTTTAGGCAATCTCTGCTATACAATAGAATTGGCTCTTACGGTCAGTGTATTCAGATATTTAGGCACACAGTCAGTTTTAATTGGAAATTCATTATTAACTGCCTCACTTAACTTCACAAAAGAGCAATAGCTGAAGAGCACTTTACAAATCAATGTATAGCATATATGTCATATGTATAACAAGGGACCTGGTCCCAAGCAGGGATGTGCTGACCTAGAGGTCCCGGGTGGGCACACATGGTGATGGTCTGCTTTGGGTGGCACAGGGCTCATTCCTGCAGGTGGTACTGCCAGGCTGCTTTGAAAATGCTGGCAGCAAGGGTGTTACTTCAGTAACACCTCATTCCTTTTACCCCCCACAAAGCATCCTTGACTTCTTATTTCTCACAGTCCTAGTAAAAGAGGTGACCTGGGAACCAAAGCCCTTTGTAGATGGGTTTGTAGCTCTCAGAGAGGAGTTTTTGTGGTGGGGAGGCCTAGTGCAGGCTGTTGGCTGCTGGATCAGTTCTCTGTCACAAGATGGCTCAGGCAGGAGCACGGCACTAATGAGCGGTTCTGTGTTTCAGGCTTCCTTCCTTTCGGACCAACCCGAGCCTTACCTCCCGTTCCTTTCACACTTCATTGAAACGCAGATGTTTGCAACCTTCATAGACAACAAGATAATCTCCCAGTGGGAAGAGAAAGACCCCTTTCTACGAGTTTTTGACTCCCGCATTGAGAAAATAAGGCTGTATAATGTAAGGGCCCCTGCACTGCGGACATCCAACTATCAGAAATGCAGCACTTTGAAAGAAGCAGGTATGTTCAGACGGGCTACTAAAATATTCAAAAGTACAATGTCAGCCACAAAGAAATATAGGTACTCAGTCATCTGAGCGCTACAGCTGTTGAGGAAGCCCTAGACTCAGCCGTGTCCTTATTTTCCCTAGACAAAAACCTTAGTGTGCTTTTAAATGCTAAAACCAGCAGTAGCCTTCACCTTCCCTTCAAACTCTCCTGTGCCAGGGCCCTTAATGAGCACAAACCAAACCGTGGAGCTGAGCTCCTGCTCCATTGCTAGGAGAGCTTTCCTTCCCTGCAGAGGTGGGACCAGTGCCAGACACACCGAGGAGCTGAGCCCTGGTGTCTGCTCTACTGGCCTCATCTTCCCTTCCCTGTAAAAAAATATTTTCTTTTTTGTTTTTTGGGTTTTTTAGGTTTTTTGTTTGGTTTTTTTTTTTTCTCCTTAGGCCATTTGGTTATAGCAGCAGGAGATGCTGGGTACCTAATCCTGTGTGGCATATTTAGTAGCTCCAGTAATACATTCTCAGTGTTAGCAAACAATACCCTGTATACTGAAGATTTGGATTTTTTTCCATTAGAATCACAGGATGCATTTTCAATTTATACTTGAGTTTCTTACTGTGCAAGTATTTATTTCATTTCCAAGTAATACAGGGAAATTATACTCTTAAATTTTCTGAGACACATATTAATGAACTGGGGCAAACACATTTCTCATAGTGGGTTGGGTTTTTTTCATTTTAATTTTCAGAGTGTTTTACTTGTCACAGATGTGGCAGGAATAGAAATTCTCTGTCTGCTGAACTTTTTCTATTTAAAAACAATTCTAATTTACAGGTCGAGTGTCTATTCAGCGTCTAGTTTTGGTAGATATTGTGGCACCGGAACCTCATTCCCTGTCTTGTGAAAAGCAGGAGACTGATAGTAATGCCAATTTGCCTTTGTATTTACCATTCACAATATATGTGACCTTAGCACTGATCCAGCACCTGCTTGCTTAACCTACTGTTTTTAGAATGCTTCAGACCCTCTGACTTCACAGTACACAGTCCAAACCCCTTCCTCAAAAAAAATCAAACAACCAAAAAAATCCCACCCCAAAAAAAGCCACACATATCCAAAGTGGTTGGGTTTTTTGTTTTGTTTTGGTTTCTCTAGAGGGAAGATTTTAAAAAAAATATTATTATTTTCTAATGATAATGTATGTAAATCCTATGACAATTGCTTTCCCATCACAGTTTTATAAAATAAGACACAAGGTCTGTGTTGTTCTTGACAAATGGAAAATGGATTTACTTTCCACATTTTGCATATTGATTCACTAGTCAGGATAGGCTGAAAAGAACAGGCCTGCCCATTAATGGATGGGCTGTAACAAGCTGAATATTTAAGTTGCTAATTAAATGCTGCTTTTCCCCATTTGCCTCCTTTCCCCTCTCCTTCACAGTACATCTGACTCAGTGATGAGACGGTGACAGATTTTATTTTCATCCTGCTCAAGATTTGAGATTAAATCCTCCCATCCTTGAAGCAAATGACTGAACTGCATTAGTCTCAGCAGAGCCATGATTATTAGGGAGCCCTCTCTGGTCTTGCCATAGCCTGCCCCTCTTCCAAGCATCTGTTCATTTTCTTGTTGCTGCTGCTCAGGCCTTGCTGCAGTTAGCTATGCTTTTTAAGGGCCTGCCACCCATCAGTGGCATATTTAATTTCAGGAGAGGGATCGTTATAGGTGCCAGATGTTTGCAAAACTCTGGTATCATGACCTCTGCATCCGCCCAGGGAGACGTGTCCAGGGCAAAGCGAGATGTCCAACCCTGCAGAGATGCAACTGGTCTCAGGGGCTCCATCTTGCCAAAGGAACATTAAAGCCAAACTCTGGATTCCAGGACAAGATTACCCTGCCCTTGCCATTTCATAGCCCATCTTGTAGACTCCTATAAATACCTGCTTGCTTAACAGCTAACTTGCTTGTGCTGATCTTTGTGGTGTTGGGTGGAGAAGCCTAAAGCAAAATAACAAAATAACAGTGGGGATGTTTCCTCACTTCTTAAAGCCACAGATTTATGGGTCTAAGGTCACTAATTCAACTATTCAGTGTGTTTTCAGGGTTGAAAGCATGCCTACTTCTGTTGTTGTAGCACGTGCCTTCAGGTGGTTCACTAACACACTTGTTCCCCTGTGCCTGTAACTTGCAGCTCAATCCATTGAGCAGCGGCTGATGAAGATTGACCACACGGCCATCCACCCACACTTACTTGATATGAAGATTGGCCAAGGGAAATATGAACAAGGATTCTTCCCAAAATTGCAATCGGATGTCCTGGCAACGGGACCCACCAATAACAAGTAAGGATAGGTTTTATTTGCTGGGTTTGAAAGCAGGTTTCTCATTTACAAGATTCACATCACTGGACTGAAGTCCTAATTTTGGATGGCTTCTGACCATTCTGATGAACAGCTTCTTCCATTTCTGGTTTGTATGGGCTGCTATTTTTGAAGTTACAGCCATAGTTTGAGTTACCTTAGAAAGATTGCTCAGCACTGGTTTCTGTTGAGTGGTAAGTGCTGTGCCTCCTCATACATGTTTTATTTTGATCATTGCCATAATAAATTTAATTTCTTCTGGTTTGCACTGAATAAGGTAAGTTGGGACCCTCGAGCTAAAATTCATATTCTGAAAGAAATTTTGGTATTGAAGCCTCCACATCATCATATGCAATTTAATTAATGCCCACACTGTTCCTCTCTTTTCTTTAGCTGTTATTACATGACCCAAAGATTTTTATAGCTCTTTTATAGCCTTCTTTCAGTTTCCACATTAGAATCACCTGGGAGAAGAATTCAGTGAGGGTGGATAGCATGTGGTTCTGTACCTATGTTGCTATTTTGAGTCTGACATGGTTCTCTAGTGCACTTTGATATGAAGGTAGAGGTACCTATACCATACAATCTAGCATGTCATTATATAGTTAATTTTCCTTATGTAAAATAAGAACCTGGAGCAACTAATACACTTTACACTTATACAGTTATAAAATAAGGTAAGTGCTGTATCTTTATGTTGTTTCTTCCCCCAGAGCTCTAAAAGAGGGGAAAGGTTTGTGCATCAATGATTACTACTATTACTAGCTCAGGAGAAAACTTGCAGTTTTGGTGGTAGGTCAAGGTGGGGCAGCTAAATCTTAGAGCTTTAGAAGCTGCAATTTTCCAAATTTTAAAGCTAGCTATGCACTGAGCTCCTAAATGAGGTGTCTACTTAATTCTATTTATGCACCTTTTTGTACCTGAGTGCTAGCTAAGCCCTTTTGAATAATCTAACAGGCATAAGACTTGCAAATAATAAAGGTATTGTTAAGCACTGAATGTATAAAGAATTTCTATTCCTTGAAATAAGAAAAAAAAAATCAGAGGACTGTGTATTTCAAAGTTTCTTTGTTTGCAGTTTTCTTGCAAAGTGAGACAAAAATTTACAGGTAGTGCTCTCCTGAGGAATGAAGGATTTTTTTTATCTTGTGGAATGCTGTGGTCAGCAGTCTGCCTCTTATCCATATGGTGGGTTTCAGTTTTACAATGTCAGTAACAGTGTGAGTGTGCCCAGCCTGCTGAAAGTTGCTTGTATCTTTTGGGTCTCTTGCAGAATCTTAGTGAATCTATGAATAACTATCAAATTAAAATTAGTTTTCCTTATGCTTTTGAGATGCTTCTGTTAGATATATTAGAATGTGACTTTAACTCCTGAAGTGATACTTTTGATTTAGGTAGCTGTTTTGGTCTTCAAATTGTAGCATGTTTCAGAATTTGTAAGTACCTAAATCCCATTACTTACCACAAAGTGGTGTCAAAGTGACAAATGCTTGGAATTCCTACAGCTGTATATTGCCAAAAAGACTTGTAATTGAAAATTCTCAAGACCATCTGTTTTTATCTTTCTGCTTCCTGGGTTTTATATGTGAGCATCTGAGAGGACTCTCCCTCTCATTTAAGACATGTAATTCTGCTGAATTTACACCCACGTATTAAAAAGATAGCCTTTTCATGCTCTCTGCAAATACTTCATAATTCTTTTGACTACAAAAGCAATTGAAGTATAGCCATCCATTAATCTGAATTTCCCAATGTATGCTGCTTGGGAGTGTGTTATACTTGCATTTGGGACTACTGGGCATTTCAGTTCCATTCCCTGGCACTTCACGTGTAGCTATTGTGTGTGCTCATAAACTTAATGCAAGGAATATTTTTATGTAGATCAGGATTATTTTGGCAGACTACAAGTTCTACACAGCAGTTTTTGTCCTGAATATTTTAAGTAAGTGTACTTGAAGGGGAAAAAAAACCCCACAAACTAAAACATTCCCATGTTTTAATGAAAATTTGCCCTTGCATATCAGGAATCAGATTTTTATTGCTTCCTTTTATGGACAGATAAACTAACAAATATGTAGCTGGAGCTCATAATATTATCTAGGTATTCCTTTCATGTACCCAGGTAGAGCCCTGGCTGTTGGTGACAGCACTCTTATGTATATATTATATCTAAATCAGAAATACAATGCAAGGACCACTTTTAGTTTGTTTAGTCCTTCATCCCGTGTGTGATCCCAGGAAACCATGTGGCCCCAACAGGCAGAAATTGTTTGGAAGGGGAGGTGCCTGGCTCTTGCTTGCTGTGCATGAAGAGCAGGGCTTGGGGACACAGGGAGGGCTGACAGTCATGTTGGATCACTTCCACTTACATGCAGCTGGAAACAAGTGTTGATCACATTACCCTGTGTGTTAAAACACTGAAGTCTGTCATAGAAGCAAAGTCTGATGCTGTTTCATCTGTCAGCCCACAGCCATGCTCAGCAGCATGGTTTGCCCCACTTCTGTCACTCTACTGCCTTCTCCTGCTTCCCCCCACGGTGTCCTCTGAAAGACTGGACAAGTGATTGAACCCATGCTCCTCTGGCCCCATCAGCATCCCATTTCTTGCTGCTTTCTCTCATCTGCTTGGGCATTTTTGGGTTAGGAAAGCCTCCTTTTACATTTGCTCCCATTCTGGCTGGACTTGCAGGTGCATGCTTGTTGTCATTAGCACTTGGCTTTACCATTGTGATGGCAAAGAAATGCTGACTACTTTAGCTAAGCAAGAACTTCACTGAAAACAACTCCGGACTGCATTTTTGGGGGGAAAAAATAATGAAGAGTTTAAAAACAAACAAATGAAAAAAACCCAAGCAAACAAAAGCCCAAACAAACAAAAAACCCACCCCAAGACTTCTATAAAAGAGAAGAGGCTTACAGATGTATAGGTTCCAGTCATCTTTTTGATCAAAATTGCCAGAACATGGAAAGATATTAATTGCAGAATACACAGATCTGGACTTAAGCAAAATATAACTATTGTATCCAAATATTTCTAGAAAGTAAAAAAAACATTTTTTTGTAAGAAAAGAGTGATTCATCCCAACTAACAGCAATTAAAAAAGAAAAAAAATTCCAAAAAAAACAAGAAAAAAAATCCCACCCAGTTCTGTTCTCTTTCCCATCAGTCAGCAACATCCCACCCAAGGGACTCCCTCTGCACTCATTGCTTTTGGTACATCCCCCAGGTCATGGGAAACCTTCTGAATCTACAGGCAGCAGCTGCAGCTTCCACTGGGTTTAGAGGTGGCTCATGCACCCTGCTCTAACTGTGTAAAGCAGAGGCTTCTACAGAAGTCCTCCTAGCAAGCATCCATCCCTGGGGAAACCAGGCTGCAGTCCCCTTGGCAGTTGGTCTGTTATCTGTAAAAGAGCAGTGGTTTCCGGAGTCCTCCTCTCTTTTTTCAAACCCCAGCACCACGTTGTGGCTTCTACATGTCCCCCTCTTCCTTCCCAGCATGTATTTTCTGCCAGGCTTTTAAAATTGTAACTGGGACTCCAGTGGCTGATGCCATCTGCAGTGATGCAGAAAAGGAATTTGAATGACAAAAAGCCGAGCTACATAAACACTTCATGGTTTTCGATTAGCTAATTGTTAAATTAGGGTGAATATGCTTACAGTGCAAAATTAAAACAATGAAACAAGCTGTGTTTTCAATCTAATTGATTACCTTGTAACTTAATTTGTACTAAGCAGCTTGATAAATGAGATTAAATACAGCAGAGGAAAATACTGATTGCACACGAAGCATGGGAATGTATTTGCATTCTAGCAATTTGCAGTGAATGCTTTCTATAAGAACAACTGAACTGCTATTTTTTTTTCTTAATTTCTTTTTGTTTTTAAAGGAAGATTTTGTTTAGTTACACATTTACAAAATGGCTTAAATTATCCTTTTTTCCCTTCCTCTTTTTCTGGCTTGTTTTCCCACCTTCTTTCTCTGCTCCCTGCTTTTCTCCTTGCTTCCTCCCCTGCCCAGCCTGTTTCCCCTTTCCTGCCCTGGCCACTTCTCTCCTATGAACTTCGTGTTTTTCTCTGTCCTCTGTGTCCTACCTGACCTGCAGCAGTTCTCAAAGGGGAGGGCACAATCCAAGCCTTCAAGCACAGATCCTGGTGTACTCAGCCTCCTAACTCCAGGCATTAGCTAAGTGATATGTTGTTCGTACCCGCAAAGCAGATTTCAAAAGAATTTTTTTTGTTTTCTCTAGGCATTTGTTCCTGTGCTGTGTTTTGCTGACCTCACCACTGTGTCAGTACTTATTTGTAAAATTTGTGTGTTAGGAGTGGACTAAATTGGTCCCTTTTTGTGCTCTACTTTATGACACAGCTTGCATGGGCACTGTACTATGGCTTCCATTGCTGACCTCCTCCCCTTCAAGCTGTGAACTGCTCTGGGTTTATCTGCCTAAAATTCTCCTGAATTTCAAATAAGACCATTGTTTGCTTTTTCATTAACAGTAACATCAGTTAATATTTTTAAAGAAATTGTAATTTTTATATATATATGTATACATATATACAAACATGTATAATGCAAAGTGTTTTTTCTCTTGTACTGAGTGCATCATCTTACATGTGCTTTTTCTGTCTCCCTACATGCTGGGTACTGTTTTAAGGATGGCTGTCTTAAAAGAAGGGATTTTTGGTTTTTGGATCATTTTTGGGGTGTTCTTCCAGGTAGTTGCATTTAAATGAGTGAGATATGAGTCAGCAGTGAGCCATCCACACAATGCTGATATTATTTAAGCTTTGTGAGTGATAAAAACACACCTTTTAGGTATGAAAATCTGAAACAAGCTGTTATTTTACATTAGATAACCTAAGAGAGGACACCACTGACAGGTGCAATGAAAATATTAATGACTTGTGTTCAAACACATTAATTTTCAAGAACAAAGTGTGACTGATGATCTGCACTTAAAAATGGTTCCTGAAATAGGAGCTATATGCTGAGGATTTGGAACCTGATGGGTGAATCTCCTGAGTACTGATCATCAGTTGAAGTGTTGCAAGGTGATAAAAGCACAATTAACTTCTTGCATTTAATATATCATTTTAAAGTAGCTATGAAGAATTAAAATGTACAGGGAAAAATGTGTGTGGAATGCTTGCATCCTCTATTCTGTTTGCACTCCCCTGAACAGTGTTACTGTCTCAAAAGAGTTTGTAAATTAAATACCACTTAGGACAGTGGCTCATCAGTGTTTAAGGGATGATGCAGGCAAATTGCTACCATAATTCCTTGCAGTTGAAGGTGGTTGAGAGTATCACCCTTCTAAATCTTCTTTTTCCCTGCAGTCTGGTAAGACAGTCTGCCAGTACAAAACCTCTCTGGATGTCATTTTGCCCATTTTTGTCCACCCAATCGGCAGTTTAAAAGCTTTCCTCTTCAGCCCTACAGCAGAGATGGAAAAGGTGCATTAGTGTCTATTTGAGCCTTTTTTCTCCTTACCATGGAGCAGTGTGTGCAGAGCAGATGCAGTGCAGCACTTCTGTGAGCCCATCTGTGAGGAGCTGGAGCTTGGATTCAACCTTCCTTTTAATTTGTTCAGTTCAATGTGATTCTATGATTCTGTGACTTGAAGTCTCTGTGTAGTCCCACACAAACTACCAAACTCGAGCAGCCTATGCTACATGCATGCTTTAGGTGGACCTGTTGGAGGTACAGTACATCTGTGTGCTAATTTGTGAATACAGAAACTAAGTCAGATAGCTCCTCTGATGGAAGTACAGGGTTAAAAGGGGTGTTGTCATGATGGCAGACCTGCACAGCAGTCTGCCTTGAGTGATGGTCTATATGTAGGTTCTGTCCTATAGCCAAGTGCATTTGTCTCCTTTCTTCTCTCAGTTATCACTGTAACTAGATTCTAAAATATGATAATAATTTGTATGGTGATGGCAATCCTGTTTCGGCAGCACAATGCAAGAGTTGCAGTATACATCTTGCCTGTTTCACCCATGTCTAGTTTGGACAAATATTTCTTCATTTTTCCACGGAGCTTTAAAAAGAGAGGTAGGGAAATGTAGGGGGAAAGGAAGATGTATGTAGGGTTGCAGTACAGCACCAGTCCCTGGTGTGAGGCTGCTGTTCTGCTAGATTGGTTTCTGACAGTTCAGCTTTGATGCTGCGACTACCTTGTCATTTTTATTACAGAAATGAAGCCTCCACAGGTTAAGTACTATCTTTCCCAAGTGTCACTTTCACATTTTCTCCAACCTCTGCAAACTTGTTCCAATGCTTGTTGGGTCAAATTTGATATTAAAAAAATAATGACTTTACTGTCTTTGTGTTGAAAGGATCTTGGTACGCGGTGTCTTCATTTCATTTCTCTATGTTGAACAGAGCACAGCCTTCTCTGGTCCCTTCTCTGAAATATCACTGGTTTTCTGCAGTCCCTAGAGGTTGATGTGGGAATTAAATAAGGGCAGACTACCAAAATGAGCCTCTCATCCCTGGGCTCTCAGCATCACAGTGTCTGAGCTGTGGCTGCTTCATCCCTAGAGACCTGGTGCATGTAGCAATGCCTCTCCTGTGAGGAGTAAATTAAACATGCCAGTAGACCAGGCTCATGGACTATGGGGGAAAAAAAAAAATAAAAGGGGAGAAAGACCTTGTTTGGGTACCAGAGAGTACTCAGGCAGTATTTGGTCTGGTTGGCAGTGCTGTGTGTGCTCTCAGGGGCTTGTGGCTCACCCCTCTCAGGCAGGAGCCAGCCAGGAGGGCCTTTTCTCCTCTGGTATCTGCTCCACAGGGACACGGGCAGTAGTGGTTTAGCTAAAAAGCCCATGAGTAAGGGCTGGGAAACAAGCAGGACTTTGCTCATGTGAGTACAGTATTCCTCACTGCTTTGGTAGTGCCAGGGCTGAGACATAAATAAGGCAGCAGCTGATGACAGGGCCAGGAGAAGCACCTGCAAGGGATTTCAGCAACACAAGGGAGGTGGTGTGGCCCTCTGGGGAGGGCTTTTAACCCCTCTTAGAATCACTTTGAGAGACCAAAGGGAGAGGAGAAGAGTAATCTAAAATGTGGTCTTTGGTGATGGGTGTGGAGGGGGGTTACTGCAATACTAGAGCACTATTTTGGGGAAATTCTATGTGCCCCAGTAAAGGTTTTAAAAAAATTAGTGCTTAATCCTGCTTATCTGTTCTTGGATCTTCACAAAATCTCCCTGGAGAGATTCAGGAGCAGCATCCAAATGCAGAGAGCTCACACAGCACCCCAGTAGCTCCCTCTTCCCTTGCTTAGAGGCTGGGGAAGGGGGAGCATGCAGCTCCCTGCCTGAGTAATCACTCCAGCTGATGAGGAGCAGTCTTTTTTTTCATAAACAGCCAATGATCTTTACGTTTCTATGCTGAAAATGTTCAAATAGTTCTGATTAATAATCTGGAGAATGATCTGTGAGAGATCAAAGCTTTATCTGGAATTCAGAAAATGTCATATAAAATTGAGAATAGTTTATTTATAACTTAACTTCCCAAAGTATTATTGGCATTCTGTTGTGTGAAATGTAAGCATGGTACTAACTTGCAATATATGGAAGAGCTGCAGAGTCAGGAAGCTAAAATCACTTTTGTATCTTCTGTCCTCTACTCAAGGGAGTGGTTTTTTCTGCTGCATTTCTTCTTGTTGAGGTTACTAAAATTTGGGGTTTATTTCATCCCTCTCAAGCATCTAATGAGGTGTTGGATGTTGCTGCTAAAAAAAAAAAAAAAAAAAAGCAGTGACTTAGTAAACTCACAGGCTGTGTATTTTTAAAACTTCTGTGAAGGTGTAAAGACACCTATGTCAGTAATGTATTCCTCTGAGAAGGTATCAACATTTGCTCTGCAGACACCTATTGGGATGTTTTGTTTTGTTACTAAAGACCTGAGACTGTATTTCTTTAAAAATAAATTTCTTATGATATTAAACGGTGAGATGCTGAGACATAATTGCACACAGACCCAGGGGTATATTTCTTTCTTTGTACTTGGTAGGAAGGGACTTTGGTTTGAAAATTTAAAAATTGGTTTCTGTGACTTTTTTCCCTTTTTACCTGTGCAGTTAGCCGAAATTTGGTGTTCAGTTGCCTCTCTGGAGGAACTGATGGGGATAGTTAGGTACATACATTTTCTCTCTGGAAACAGGAGGGTTTGGCTGCCAAGGGTCACATCCCTGCACTTCTCTTGGGTTGGGTTCTCTTCCCTGTGCACCCCTGATGGTTTGATGGACAAGACAGGACCCAATTCCAGCACTGTGCAAGGGTTTGCTCCTCCAGGCATGCATCTGCCTATGAACTATTTTCATCACCAGCTGAAACTCCTTGGCAAAATAGTTCAAATCCCAGATTCTATTTGTATTTGCCAGCTGTGTGGAGAGGCACACCAAGCAAACACTTCTGTCTTTGATGTGTGCTTCCCTCTGCATAGGTCTATCAAAGGTAGAGAACCCAAATCCCCAGGAGCTCTGCTTCCTGATGGATTGCTCCTGTAGAAAAAGCCATCTCACAGCAGACATTCTGGCATGGGCTCTGGTGTGGCCACTTCTGTTTGGAGTAGAGAGGCCAGGATGGAGACAGGTTTTGGAGGATCCCTTTAACTCAGGTACTGAGGTTCAGGAGTGTTGTTTTTTGTGGTTTTTTCTCTTTCTTTTTCATTTTCTTCTAGATTGAGATTATCCCTTTGAATTCTGCCAGGCAGTTTCCTCCCATAGGTGAAGCCCATATGTTCCCTTGGCTGGAGCCCTGCCCTGGGCAGGCTCTATGTTCTGCTTCACCTTGGTTTTGCTTTTCAGGTTCCCAGTACAGGAGAAAGACAGAACAGATGACTTCATAAAGTGACTGAAAGGATATGAATTTAAAGGCCTTTTCTTTCTATACTGTATTTGTATTTGAAAGATACTTCTTTTTAATGCTTGATAGGTTGCTTTATATGGTGGGGTTTTTTTTGGCTTTTTCACAAATTATGTATTAGCTTTTATTCTCTGCACCAGTTCAGCATTTTTGTTTTCAAGGATTTGAAAGAACACCGTGGTTTTATTAGAATCAGGCTGGAAAGTCCTCAGGACAAAGTTATCTTGTTTTGCTGTATTAGCTGGCATAAAGGAGTTTGGATGCTTGGGAGCTTTAAGGTTGCTCAATTTTAAACCTGGTTACCAAGTGGCTGCTTTCAGGCACCAGCTGCAGATGAGGAAGACATACATGGGCATACATTAACATCATTAACATATAGCAAAAAGTACAGGCCTCCTGTGGTATTTAGAAACCAGATGGGGGGGAAAAAAAAAAAAAAAAAGGTAAAAAGGTATGGTGAAGATAGCAACAAGATTAATCCCAGGAAGTGTTGTTTATAGCCTTTAAACATCAGTGCACCCAATAGGAGTTATTATTGCAGTATTATTGCAGTAACGAGGTTCTCTGAAATACATCCTGAAAGTACCACAGGAAGGAGAAGTTACCTCTCTCACAAAAGACAAAAATTTTAGAAACTGTTTCTTAAAATACCTTATGGTACTTAGTTTGTCCCCACGGATGCCATTTTTACCGAACTTCAGCAAATGCAACAAAAACCAGTGGTGTTGGGTAACTAAGTACAAAGATTTTCTTGGTAATAGCTTCAATGATCTGCATTTGGGTAACACAGGAACTCTTGCTTGGAGACCCTGGCAAGCAGCAGGAATGTTTCCATCAGAGTTTTCATCCCTGGGGTGCATGCCGGCAGTTCCCCATGGGGAGGTCAGGCAACCTCCAAGTTCCCTCCGGTTTCACCTCTCCCACTACAAACTCATTGGATGTCCTCTGGCTCCCAACTCAGGTTTTCCTTCAGGCTCCTAACCCAGGTTTTCCCTCCTGATTTTTTTTTTCTTTCTGCTCACATGTGTCTCCTCTCTCTCTCTGACTCCCCAGCCGCTGGGCCAGTCGCAGCACCACGACCCAGCGGCGGAAAGATCGCCTGCGGCAGCACTCGGAGCACATCGGGCTGGACAATGATTTGAGGGAGGTAGGTGGCATCAGCTGTGGGCCACAGGAGCTTGTGATCCAGGAGGTGAGGTCTGAACAAGGGATGTGCTGTTACTTGGGGCAGTTTCATTGCTACCATAAGGCTTCTGTGGGTCTCTGCAGCCATTCCATTTAAACGCTGTTTGACACAGATGCCTGCCTATGTTGTACAACTTCAAAGCACAGAACAGAAGTAAAATGCTTTTATTATTTTGGAATTTGACAGCCCCTTTGATGTCAGGAAAGTGGTTTATTTGCTGATTTAGGTCCTGCTTGTGCAACTGTAGAGAGCAGAGCCCTGGATGCAGCTGCCAAGCTCTGGGCAGGGTGAAGGTCTCTGCAAAAGTCACGTCCTTGAATAAATGCCAGTACTGTAGAGGCAAATGAGGCAGAGCTTTTTTCTTTTTTAAAGGAATTTTTTTCTCGTTCTCTCTTACGTAGATTCCTGACATGAGTAAGCCTATTTGAAAGGTTAAGACCTTGGGGGCTTTTAAGCCTAAAGCTTGGAAACCTCTGTTCATCTTGTAAATGTCACACTTCTTTCCCATCTTTTCAGTTTCTTACCCTTCACTGAATATTTTCTGCCATATTTTTCCACTGATGTCCATGTGCTTCTTTTGTATGTCACTAGCAAAAATAAAATGTTCATGCTGTTTTGTGGTAAATCTTGCTGAATAATATTGGCTGATGTTGGCATTTACACTCCAAAAGAACCCAGATGGATGAGTCATCTCTTGCACCACATCTTCCAACAGTGTTTCATGGAAACACAGCAAAACAGCACTTGTACAGGTTGCTATTTTTGCTTTGCAAGTGTATCTTAAATGTTGCCTTTTGTGTATATCTCAGCAGAGATTTTTCAATGCTTTGTCATGTATTTACTTTCTTCCCTTTTTTGGCTGAGGATCATATGCATGCTTCTTTTGCTTTGTCTCCTCTTTCTTTCTGTCTGTTCTGCCATTTGGGCATCTGGCTCCTCTTAGCCCTTGGAGGAGCTTTTGCTTCGTCAGAACTCAATGGCCTTCTGGGAGTGGGATCAGGGACCACCCCCTCCTGCACGGCCTCCTAAAAAATCCTTCTCTGAATGCTGCCTGGTATGTTTTTCATGTTGAAAGCTGCTTTTGAGGTGTTGCTAGCATGAGGAACCACCATCTTTGCTGTGTCTCAACCTACTCCCTTTCTCATAGAGTAGGAGCACATCCCTGTAGAACTTGGAAGTGTGGTTATAATCAGAAAAGTAGCTGGAAATCAACTCTAGGCTTCCATGCCAGCTTCCTAGCAAACATGACAGCTCCAAGGCTGGAAGATGAAAATTTATTTTTGCTTTTTTTTTCATTGTTTCTTGCCTGGCAAATTTGAGAGTCACATCCAAAAAGCATTACTCCCTGACTGCTGGATCATCATATCCCAGTGTGGAAGTTACTGGTGTGTGGGCATGCTGATGAACAGGCAAAGGGCAACCCATCCATTCCACCCTTGTTCTTCTCTTGAACTTAAACCAGTTATTTATTTTTTATTTGAGTGGAATAACAAGACATACTAAATAAATAATAAAGTAAGGTTTTCCATGTTTTGTACTCTTCAGACTATAACCGCACTCTGCTTTTAATTTACCCTTTTATATTTTTAAAAAAATTAGATTTCCTAATTATATATTCCCTATATTACTTTTTCACTGCTTTTGTTGCTAATTTTTGCACTGAGTTAGATGGAAGTCACTTGTGAGATTGCTTGCTGAAAAACACACTTTCCTCATCTGTGATTTTCATTTTTTATTCCCACATGTAGTTCTTAAGCTATTTTGAAGTCCTTACAGTATCTGTGAAAATGTAATTACCTAGCTGAGCCCTTTTGCTGAACACAGCTTTCCATGACAGAACCTGACATTTTTGTCTGATCTATGGGACTGATGTTAAGTGGCTCACGTCCATATTTTGTATTGCTAAAAATCCAAATGTATCAGAAAAGGTGTACTTCCCCAGTACCAAAAAAAAAAAAAAAAAAAAAAAAAAGAAAGAAAGAAAGAAGTGAGCAATTTCAATTAACTTCAATGTGTGTAGATCTTGCTTTTGTGAGCTGCATTGTTTTCTCCCCAGAGACAGAAAGCTCTGAAAATGCAGCAGCCGTAGTGCCTTCTCTGTTCCTAAGAAAACCTGTCCAGCAGCAGCACCGAGTCACTGGAGGGGTGTGATCTGCTCCTCTTGGGGGAAAATTGGTTGTTGTCACATAACATCCCCCCCAAAAGGGAGCATTAACTGGATAAAAACACACTATAGAAATGGGACATTGCCACATGGAGCTATGAGCACTGTGCTTCAAGACTGTTTTATTTGGCATTATTCTATTACTTTACTCTTTTGAACAAAAATTTTCCAAATAATGCCGGAATAAAGACTTTTTGATAGTCTTTATATTTGCACATCTAAATGTGGCCAACTTCTTAGCTTTGCTCAACATGTAGGCGTCTCACTGATGTTAGGCACAGAGGACACTGTTGATTGGTTTGGGGTTTTTGGCTTAACAAAATAAACCCAAATAAATAAACCATTAAAAAGCCCTGAACAATAAAGCAATGGAGCAAGAAGGTTTAAGTCTTTTATTAGAGCTTGGATCCTTTTTTTGAAGAGCACGCCAATTTTTTTCCATACTTCTCGATTACTACTCTACATTAAAAAAATGAGCCTAAATGGCAGTTTTGTTTAAAACAAGTTTTATTTGTAACTAAAAGTTGAGGATAAAATCAAGTCTGGTTTGCTTGGGTTTTTTTCAGCCCACATAAACTTTCCAGATGAAAAGTAATGGATTAATACTTTCATTAGGTGTATTTCTTTTTCTTTTTTTCTTTTTCTATTTCTATATCTGTCAAAGGATTTTTTCCATTTATGTACAGCCTGCAGCAAATTAGAAAAATTACTTTTAATTTTGTAGATTTTTTTAAAGTGAAAACCAAATAACAGTGGAAGGAAACCTTAGCTGATATTTTGATTTTATTGCTGAATGAAGGTATGTCACTTCTGTGCAATTGGTGGGGCTAACTTTGTGCTAGTGGTTAACAGCACAGTTCACCAACTAACATTGATTGTTTTGGCTCCATGCAGGAAATATCTTCTTTTTTCTGTTGCCAAAAGGGAGCACTCCACTTCTCCAGCCTGACACCTATGCATCAAAAAAATCATTATGCCATTCCTAGGTTAACAGTAGCTCATTCCTTTTCACCAGCCTTTGCTTGCCTAGGATAAGAAAAAGGAGAATCCTTCTGACTTACAAGGTCTAAAATGATTCTGTTTATTTTTAGAAATACATGCAGGAGGCGAGGAGTTTAGGAAAAAATTTAAGGCAGCCCAAACTCTCAGACCTCTCTCCAGCTGTGATTGCACAGACCAACTGGAAATTTGTGGAAGGGTTACTGAAGGAATGTCGCATGAAGGTAGGTCCTTTCCTCCCCCTTCCCACTGCCTGCTCTCTCCCTGCTTACACTGAGCCTAAACAGCATCTGCAGATGGTTTCCTTACAGAGTCCTTCACAGCTGGAATGCTGTGGATCAGGTGGAGTACCAGGCTACTGCCGGGTGTATGTCCCTTTGGTGTGGTCTTTTTCAACTGCTAGGAAAGACAGGGATTCTGACAGGAGAGTATTATCACTCTTCTGTTTATGCAGTGAATTGGTGAAATGAATGAAAACGACAGGAAGGAGAATCAGCATCATCAGACATTGTGCGGAGGACTTTGTTTAAGTGTTCCTGTGTACATGTAGCCCATAAACATAATGACCCTTGGTCAGAAAAGGAAATGTTCAGCACATGCAACTGTTGTGCAGTTGTTTATGCAGAGCAAAGGAAGTAGTATAGTTTGTAGTACTAAAGAAGCTTTTATAGCTATGGATATATAGCTGGTGGAATACTGTATTTACCTGAGTTTTAAACTTAAGTAGCTGTAACAAGAAGGAAAACAGATACTGAGTGAGACTGAAGATATAGCTCTGTACTCTGTTTTTAATGCCACTTGCTATATCAACACTGCAGAAATATAACAGTAGATAAAGAGTATAAAAATAGGACAGTATGGAGTGATTATGCAGTTGCTTGTTGGTTTTTTTTTTAATTATTCTTTTTAATTTACCCTCTCTGTTGAGGGTAAATCTCTGTTGAGAGATTTGAAGTTTTGCTGGTCAGGCCTCTAGGTTAAGCATGTTTAAGTAAACTGATCTATAAGTTCTGCCCTTTGTTTTGTGACAATCTTAGAAACCTTTGGGATTTTTTGTTTGTTTTTTATAGACTAAACGCATGTTGGTAGAGAAGATGGGCCATGAAGCAGTCGAGCTAGGACATGGAGAAGCCAACATAACAGGTCTGGAGGAAAATACATTGATTGCTAGCCTCTGTGATCTGCTAGAAAGAATCTGGAGCCATGGTCTGCAGGTCAAGCAGGTTGGTAACTGGAAAATCAGGACTTTGTGCATACAGTACTCTATTAAACACTGAATGCCATCTCAACCTCTTAACCTGCTATTCAGTGTTCTCATTCCAGTTTAAAGTGGGAGGTATCTCTGGGCTCTGAGTTCCTGCTTCATGTCTTGTGAGGGCTTCGGGAGTTTTGGAGGCTTGTTTTTTGGGGGGTTGTTTTTTATTGGTTTGGGTTTTTTTAATTTTATTTGATAGTTTCAACAATGTTGTCATATAGGTGTTTGGTTTATTTTCTTCCAACTTTTAGAAGGGAAACCTGGGAAGAGGACAAAGAAACAATGCGAGTTGTGTGACTGCTTAGATCAGTGAGATGGCCTCTCCTCCTCCTGACATCTCGTGACCTAAGAGAGAAGGATTGATTCTCACTACTTGTCTAATCTAATAATCAAAGAAACATAGCTCTGGTTATTTGGCCCATCAAAATGCCATCCCAATATTTTGCAGTATTCACTGGCATTTTGTCTTTTGCCTGTTTTAGTTAAAATTATATATTACATATTAAATTTTCAGGGGAAATCTGCTTTGTGGTCCCATTTACTTCAGTATCAGGAGAGAGAAGAGAAGCAAGAGCATAGTGCAGAGTCCCCAGGTGAGTACTTGGCAGCTTGCTCCATGAAGGAGCAAGGAGTATCCTTCACAAGGATACAATCCTTCCATCAGAAGGAATAAATTTGGTCCTGGGAGGAACAGTGCAGCCACACAAAACCCACATAGGATTTTTGGTGTATCTGCTCACTAATAATATATTTACATTTTGAGACCTTTCAAAATCACGAAGATGCCTTGATGTCTGGACAAAATAGGTTGACACTGTTGGAGGTAAATCAACATGCTTATTATCCCGGTCTGGAAAATCACTCAATGTCTATTCACTACCTTCCTCCCCTTATATCCACCACTGAGTGAGGTGTGAGCAGGCGTGCTTCTGCAAGAGGCAATTTCTGAAGGTGTGGCTGTGCCTAAGACAGCTGACACTTTTCTTTCAGTGAGCATAACCTGTCTCCCAAATTGCAATGTGAATAACTTCGTGTTCAATAAATCTTCATTCTGGTGGACAGTAGAGTGCAGAAGTTGTGTAATTAATCTCTGCCCATCAGCCTAGGTGCCCGGCTTATGCTTTGGCTTGGCACTTTACAATCACTAAATTACTTGTGTTGTAAGAGAGTTTGGTTTTCTGTGGACCTTGAGATCTCCCTGCCCACAGGCTGCTGCTTGTTGGGCACTGTAGTGAAAGCCTCTGAACTTTAATGGGTCATCTTCCACAGGCTCTCCAATCTGCCAGATCTTCTAGATGGAAACTTGTATGATCAGTGCTCAAAGACACATCTATGAACAAACTAGGCTCTCTCATGAAAAGACTTTTTAATAAGCCCCAATGAGTAATGTACTAAGCAATCTGGCTGGCAGGCATAAATTCCTGAGAGCAAAATGTGTCACCACAAAGTAGTTTGATCAGAGTAACGGAGCACAGAAATGCGTGGCATTCTTAGCATCAAATGTGCTACTGTAGCTTAATTTTATCTCATCCTTCTCAGTTGTGAGCTTTTCATAAAAGCATTTCACTAATAAGTTTCATAACTGTACAGATTTGTGTTAGTGTATTTCACATACAAAAAAGCAAGCTGTTACATCACCACGTTCAATGCTGTGTTAAGGAGTAGGTTGTTTTACCATTTTTCATTTTATCTGCTTCCATATTTCCAGGACTGAGTTAATGATAATGCACTTGCCATTACCAGCTACTAAAGATTGGTTTCAGCTGTATGTGAAACAAATGCATTGCAGAACATTAATGTAATTTTGTATTGACTTCAGATATTTTCTCCTCTGTAGTGGCTGTTGGAACAGAAAGAAGGAAATCTGATACAGGAATTAGTCTGCCTACTTTGAGGGTTTCCCTGATACAAGATATGAGGTATGCAGCTTCCTAAAGCATTGATTTAAGTTTGTGTCGCATAAGTTAAAGTTCCTCAACAGCTTTGTGTCTAAGGAGAATTAAACCTTCTCCTTAGCTCACATTCAAACCTACAAAGTGTTGCATTTTTTATTTTACAGAACTTGTTTCCATATTTACTTGATTTATTTTAGCTAAATTACACTGAAAATCACACGAGTTTTACTGGGTGTTTTTGTTTTTCCTGGGGAGGTTCTTCTAGCAATGAAGCTAGAACTTACACAAATAACAGCAGATAGTCAAGTTCCTTGGTACTTTGTTTCTTTTTTTTGTTTGTTTTAAATTATTGACTAAGCAAGTAGAGCTGATAGACAAAGTAAAGAGACATAAAGCCTGCCTGCAGTGCCTGCACAATCCTCTTTTCATTTAGCCTTTTATGACCAATAGTAATAAATGTAGAAATTTAGATATGTAATCAAACCAAGTATTTGGTTGAGTTTAATGTTGGAATATGAAGTAAAAGCAAGTGTTCTGTAAGAGAACACAGCTATCTCAAGAGATTTTTAGGAAGTGTTGGCAAGGAACTAGAATAATTAGAGAGTAAGAAGAGGTGGAAGCTGCTGTGACAGCACCAGGCAGTTGTTCTTCAGAGCATCTCCATGATCAAGCCACTGTAAGGTCAAGACACTGTTTAAACGCTTCCTATGGCTAAGCATTGCAGTGGGGTAAAAGTGCCATGAAAAGAGGAGAGGAGTAAAGCAGTAATGATCACCAGTTCAGAGATGCTAGCAATTGCTAGGAATTTTGTTGTTAGGCAACAATATGAATATTCTTTCTTGTAATACCATGTCCTTCTTCCATGTAAAAATAAGGCCAAAAATATGGTAAAAATAAGATTAACTTCACACTTGAAATTCACGAAAACCTGATTACAGGCATGTGATTTTTAAATTTTTTTTTTACCATGTCTGTTGTTACAATTTTTTTTTTCTGATGTGACACCACACAGATAAGTCAGATGTTTCTGAAAGAAAATGAGTGCACCTTCTGCCTGCACTGTGCAACCTTTTTGCTTGATGATATGTAGTTTGAGTCTTGTGCTCTGATTTCAAAGCATATGACTTGCCACATGCGGCTAAAACAACAGGTGGAAGAGGGAGGGAGAATAGGTACAGTGTAATTGTGAGGCCAAGAGGTCATTTTGAATATGTGTCTGTCGTTTTAGGATCTCTCTTGTGGGACATGGCAGCTATTTATTTAATTGGGTCCTGTGAGTCTGACAAGCAGGTAGAGGGCTTGTCTGAGGAAAGGATGGAGGATCTAGAGCTGCAGCTTGCATGCTGAGTGGGAATATCTGACAGAGGAGGCTGTGTGTGTTTGCTGCTGAATGCATGCAGTTCATCTTCTGCATGCTTCTTGGGTACTAAAAGCCCAGCACAAATCTAAGCTCTCTTGCTTGAATCTCAAGAGGGATTTTGCTTTTTGGAGAAAAAGTACAGAAGCAGAACACTACCTATTGTAATATCTTGGGTATTCATGATTGTCCACAAACATGTCTGGTCATAGAAAATGCAGGGCAGATGGCGAGTTGAATTTGTTGTCAATAATCTCGTGGCATATTTTGTCCTGCTTGGAAGGAATGCTGCTGCTTAATATTTGTTTGCACACACAGATTAATGCTGAACTTAGAAAGATGGGTAATTGCTAAATTGCCAGGGCTGCAGTGCTAACTGAACTAATGGCTGGAGGATTAAGTATTGCCTTAAGTACATCTTGTTTTTGTTGGCTGATGCAAGGTTATGTAAACAACCTGAAAAAAGCAGGGCTGAATCACAGTCATGCTCTGAGTGTGCAATGAGCCCATGCTACAGGTAACGTGGTGTGTCCTCTTCCAAAACCAGGCATCTTAGATGTGGTAAGGAAGATGCTCAAGATGCTTATTTTGGTTCTCTGCACAGAGAGTCTCTTGCACAAGTGTGTTTGGAGTATGCCCTTCGGCCTTTTCCCCAGCTGAGGATCAGCAGCATCTCTCCCACCCCTCTTCCAGCGCTCCAGCAGACTCCTGCTGCAGCCTGCCTCCAGCATGGCCTCACCCTTCAGGCATATCTCTGCACATCCAGCTGAACCAGTCAGCATCACAGGAACTCCCTGAAACCTTTGCTCCAGTAGGGTTCAAGTTTCAGGTGTTTCCCCTTTGAGCAAGCCCTTCAGTTCTGCCAGCAGCACTTGCATTCGTGTCTCCCCTCCCCTGGGGAGCTTGCAGCAGAGGATGCAGCACTCTGGGTGTTGGACCCTTGGTAGTGATGCTCAACCTGCTGCAGTCCAGAGACAGAGAAGCTGGGTTAGCAAAAACCTGCTACCTGCATGGAACAAGCTAGTACAGCTCGTTTCTGGCTGTGCTGGGATCAGGAGCCAGGCACACCATCCTCGGGGGTATAGTGATACCCAGCAGCTGTAGACTGTTCTGTCAGAACAGCTATTTGCAGAGGGTACAGCTCACATACCTCAGGCTTACATTTGACAGAGAAAATAGATTTTTCTTTATTACTAATGGGATTAAAAGCAAGTTCTGACCTAGGGAGCTGCGCTGAAATTGCAGTTCAGTGCCCTGACAAGAAGAGTTTGCTGTGTGGTGATGAGCACACAGTGCTTTTGCTTAGGTCATGGATAAAAATAGAGCTGTTCTGACTCTCACAACTGAGATTGAAATAAATTTGAGTTCCTGAATCCTCTGTTCTGTTACACTCTGCTTTGCTGAGACCAAGACTGATTACTGAATCTTTCAAATGTTTCTGGTAAGCTGTATGGCTGCAGATCCTTATTTTTCCCAAACACACAATTAATGCTAATCTGGTCTGAAGCAGAGTCAGGTAATGAAGAGTACAGAGCGTGTGTAGAATAAGGGTGAGTCCATCTGTACCTGAATCTTCTCCCAGTAAGGTAACATATTCTACTGAGTGTTTCACATTAGATATAATTCAAGCTGAGCACTAGGGGAGGGAGAAGGAGAGGGAAGGGATAGTCTGTGCTTTGATCTTCCCGTCTCAAAAGATTTGAAATGTCTGAGGAGACTGTCTCAACACAACCTAATTGAGTGTAGTGACCTCCTGTTTCTCAAGGACTTCAGATCATGTGCCCAGCTGTCTGGCCTTGGAAGATCTAATGCTGGCTTTGGGCCAGGAAGAGTTTTCCAGTGGCAGAAGGCTCTGGGCAGTCATTCAGCTGGTAGGCACTGCTGCTGGCAGACAGAGGCTGCTGAGCTTGCTTATGAAGGGCAGGGGTTTGCATGGGAGTGTAATGTGCCCTCCTGGGTTTGATTTACAGCTCACTGACAGTTAGAACTTATCACCTGCTCCATCAGAGAACTATCTGTCTGCCACATTAGGAAATAGCAGGAAAGTTTCTTTTTTTAATTTTTTTTTAATTTTTTTTTTTAAAGGGGGTTTAAAGTTACCTAGATTTTTGACACAGGCAAGCTACCATTACTTCCATTGATTGTTTGTTCTGATGGTGCTTCATATATATATGCACAGCACAGCACATATTACCATATGATACAGACCACTCAGCTAGGACTGCAAAGGTAGACCTGTATTTTGAGAGGCTGGGTAGGTCATCCTGGTGAAGAACTGTGCTGCTGAGCTATGGCTGTTTATCTGCTTCATTTGTGCAGAGCAAACACGTATTTCTGGGCAGCACAAAGTTGCACTGGGCAGATTTGCTCTTAGGGCCCTAGTCGTGTTATGTTAGAAGCTCTCTGAAGAAGCTATTTTTCTGAAATAATGCAGGGTCTAAATATAACACAAAGCACACGCTTGGGTATAACAGATGGGGGAAAGCACGAGACAGTGAGACTACACTCATCAACATAAAAGCATCAGTCACAGCATGACTTTGTTGGGTTTTCTTTGGAGTAAATACTGCCACATGCCCTAATGCTCAGTAATGCAGGAAGATGCAGGAGTTGGGAAGTGAGAGAGATCAGTTCAGACTCAGCTGATGGTACTTAGAGCCTGCCACAGAGTTTTAGAGGGCTGAATTGCCTGTGCATGTAATGTGCAAACTGGGTCAAAATTAAGAAATGACAGCCTTTTGTTTCCCCTGCTGGAAACTATTAACGTTGTTTTTCTTGCTGTTTATTTAACCAAGTGGGGGGTTTTGGAAGCAGCTTCACCATGCCATGGCAGATCTTTTCCTCTCTTAAATCTCTCTTTGTTCTAAAACTAGGGTTTCTGCTGCCTTTCTCAGAACTGAAATATGGGAAGTTAAAAAAAAAAAAAAAAAAAAAGCAAAACCATAGAAGAAAGCCCCTATAGAACAGTTTTGCTTTCCTGCAGGGGGGAGAGCTATTCAGATTGTCACTTACTCAAGAGCTCATATCCCTGAAAATGTGATTCTGCTTGTGACTGCCTGTCACTGTTTTTCCCCAACAATCGTCTTTCTCTCAGATTTTCTGTTGCTGCCACCATCAAAGGGTTTGCTAGGGCCTTCCTAGTAGATTGTGGTTTGGATAAAATCTTAAGATGTGTATTTGTCCTCTGCCCTCACAGACATACCCACTCATGTTAGCAGCTTAGCTGCAGGAAGAGACTCTGATAGCAGTGGGTCTTACAAGGCATCTGCTTTTTTTAAGTGTTAGCAGTGTCCATGAGGATGTCTACCTCAGACAATGCAGGGATGAGCAGATATACCCCTGTTCACCTTGGCCAAGCAAATGTCAGGACACAGAGCAGGTGGTACAGGCTGTAGTGCCTCTGGTTGCAACCCATACCAGAGAAGGGCTTTTCTTTGTCCCTGGGGCTGCCAGGGGTCTCAGTGCTGGGCTCTGCAGGGCCATGCTAGGAAGTGTCTCTTTCTTTAGAAACAAAGTCAGGAGGTGTTTTCTGATTCAGCTGTTGCCTCAAACTGGATATTACCATTTGACTACTTGTTTCAGGCATGTTCAGAACATGAGTGAGATAAAGACTGATGTGGGGCGAGCCCGAGCCTGGATAAGGCTTTCTCTGGAGAAGAAGCTTTTGTCTCAGCACCTGAAACAGCTGCTTTCCAACCAGGCACTCGCCAAGTAAGATGTCTCTTTTTCTTAAAGCTTTACTTTTTCATCTTCCTCACTAGTGTGTTAAGGGGCTGTGCATGCTCAGGGTGCAGCCAGGCACTCTGGGTACCAAATATTCACACCTGCTAACAGCAAGATAGAAGAATCCCTGGAGGCAATCACCCCTTGGGTGATCTGCTGAAGGCATGGTGGCAGACACCTGTCTTTTCCTGAAGGTCCATCCACATCTATCTACCTTAGCAGCTGTTTGGCAGTCTGTTGCCTTCATGTTTCAGGCAGTATTGAAAGCTCTGTGCTTCCTCAAAGCAGGTCCGGGTTAAGTCCTTTGTGCCACTTTGGGCAATTAGTGATATACATAGAGTTTGCTGAAATAGATGAATGGCAGGAGGACCCCAGATGCTGTTTGCTGCCTTCCATGGCTTGGTACCTTCTGGTTAGTTTTCTGAGGAAGATGAGATTATTAGACAAAACTTATTCTGCAATAGGAAGAAAAGAGGTTGCTGTATGCTGGTTCAGATCTGCTATTATGAGCAGTGTTATTTTATATCTCTGCTTTGAAGCAAAATCCAAAACTGATCCTTTAATGAGATGAACTCTGGTAGCCTTGCTATGGTACCATGGAGCAGGGAATGGTCTGCAAAACAGGTGTAGCACAGGGGGTAAAAACTCCCTACGGGTTTCTTGTGTTAGCTGTGGAATCTCACTTTTTCACACCTCCCATGAAGATGAACTCTCCAGTTGTTGTTTGGAGATTCAAACATGATGCCTTTTCAACAAGAAAACAATGTGTTTGTTTCTACCAGGAAACTTTACAAGCGTTATGCTTTCCTGCGCTGTGAAGAAGAACGGGAACAGTTTCTGTATCACCTGCTCTCCCTCAACGCTGTGGATTACTTCTGCTTCACAAGCGTCTTCACCACAATCAGTGAGTTGGAGAATCAATTTTGTTTTCCCCCCTGAACACAAATTAGTCGCTGTCATGATTTGTAAGAGACAGTTTTGCTGCTGCTGGTGCCTGAGTAGCTCGGCCCTTATCTGGAAATGATGGGTGCTGGGTGTTGCTCTGGGAAACCAGCTGGAGAGCCAAGGTTGTGTGGGAGTGCTCTGGAGAAGAGCATTGCACACAGGAGTGTAATCATCAGCAAGTGCTGCTGCAAGAACTTGGTTTTCCTCACTGAGTTGTATAGTCTCTTTCATCTTCCCTCCCAGACAAGTGCTTTACATCCTAATGCTTCTTTCTGGCCTTCAGTAAGTGTGCATTCTAATAGCCTGCTCTCTGCAGACTCAGAAAGAGATGGAATGAAATACAAGGCACTTTGTGTTCTGCTGTATATTTTAAATCTCTTTTTGTCTCTCCATAAATGCGAAAAAGATTCTCCCATTCTGCCCTGTAATAAGGAGAACAGGGATTGGATTGAAATCTGAAAATTAATCTTTCTCTCTTGCACTGGGCAATGCAGAGAAGCCAGGACCCATGGGATGACCTAATTATTTGCATCCATCGTGGCAGCCTTCAGTCTTCATTTTCTTCCTGGTCCAGAGTGAAGTGAAGCAAGTTTTACATGGCTGTCAAAACAGGCACTCAATCTATTTTTTCTTCTCTTAAACCAATAAATTCCCCCAGAACTAGTACAGCACAAAGAGATTTATTCATCCTTGATTACCTTATTTCTGCGGGGCATCCAGCTTGACAGATTTTCTCCTGTAGGACCAAGTGCTTGGAATCTAAGGGTATTTTTTTAAAGTGTGATATCATTGTATAGCACAGAAAAAGTAAAAAGCTGGCTTATTTTACCCCGTCAAAAAGGCAGTTTGGGAAAAATAGGGAGATAAGAGTCTTGCAGTGCTAGCATATGGTATCTGAGTCAATTCCAAATTGGGCTGGGTGGCAGTCCTTGTCTTAAGCATGTATGAGTGGTGCAGCTATAATGCATAATAATATCAACAATAATAATAGTAATAATGATGGGGGGAATCAGGGGTGGGGGTTGTTTGTTTGTTGGTTTCTTTTTAGTGAGGGAATATCCACAGAGGCACACTGGACTTGAGACTTCGGTTATGCTGTTACCAGCTATGCCAGCATCTGTGACATGCCCTTCTCCCCTGTAACTTCCCATCTGTCCCAAGTAGGCTGCAGTCAGCTGTACAAGATTCAACAAGTCCAAGTGTCCAGTCCTTCACTTGCGTCACAACAACCCCAGGCAACACTACAGGCTTGGGGAGGAGTGGCTGGAAAGCTGCCTCATGGCAAAGGACCTGGGGTTGCTGGTCAACAGCTAAATAATCCGAGCCAGCAGTGTGCCCAGGTGGCCAAGAAGGCCAACAGCATCCTGGCTTGTATCAGAAATAGTGTGGCCAGCAGGAGTGGGGAAGTGATGGTGCCCCTGTACTCGGCACTGGTGAGGCTGCACCTTCTTTGGTGCAAGACCAAGGAGGCCTTACCACTTTCTACAACTAACTGAAAGGAGACTGTAGCAAGGTTGGTCTCTTTTCCCAAGTTACAAGTGGCAGAACAAAAGGAAAGGGACCCAAATTTTTCCAGGAGACTTTTAGATTGGATATTAGGAAAAAATTCTTCACCGAAAAGGTTATCAGGCACTGGGACGGGCTGCCCAGAGAAGTGGTGGAGCCACCATGCCCAGTGTGGCTGTGGTTTAGTGGTGGCCTTGGCAATAGAATCATAGAATCGGCTGGGTTGGAAGGGACCTCAGAGATCATCAAGTCCAACCCTTGACCACTACTGCTGTGGTTACCAGCCCATGGCACTGAGTGCCACATCCAGTCTCTTTTTAAATATCTCCAGGGATGGAGAATCCACTACTTCCCTGGGCAGCCCATTCCAATGTCTGATCACCCTCTCCGTGAAGAAATTCTGAAAAACCCCATAAAGAAGCAGCTCCCCAGGTCACAGCAGTGGACTTGGGGGACTCTTGGCAGTGCTGAGTAAACAGTTGGACCTGACGATTTTAAAGTTCTTCTCCAACCCAAACGATTCCGTGATGAGTCCCAAGCTGCCGGCCCGGCTCTGCCTTTCCTCACGGGGGGGGGGGGGGTGTTGGTCACCCCTCTCCTCGGCAGCCTCCGGCGCCGTCTTTGCGCGGGTGGCAGCGGCGGTGCCGGTTCTGCGGCGGGCCTGCAGCACCACCGTGCGGTACCGCCGCCACCCCGCCTCACGCCCTGCCCTCCCCGCCCTTGCCCGCCGCTGGGCTGGCGGCACCGAACCTCCGGTGCTGCTGGAGGGATGCCGGCAATCGTCAAAGCGGGGTCCCCAGAGCCGCGTCTGCGGGGGGGATGTGGGGCAGGAGCGGGGGCCGGTGCTGTGAAGCCTCCCCGAGGGGCAGGGGGGGTCTGTGAGGTTGTCTCACCCTCGGCAAGGGAGAGCACAGGAGGAGTTCTCCCTGTTAGGGTGCTGAGATGTGGGGCAAGAAGTTGCCTTCAAGGGAGAGGACGGGGGGGGGAAGGGGGAGAAAAAAATAACCAGGGTTTTTTTTTTTCCTCCCCTGTTCTTAGTGATCCCGTATAGGTCAGTGATAATTCCCATCAAAAAACTAAGCAATGCAATAACTACATCAAACCCATGGATTTGTGTGTCAGGAGAACTAGGAGAAACAGGTGTAATGCAGATTCCGAAAAACCATCTAGAAATGACGTTTGAGGTGAGTACACGCTCTTTACATTTTACTTGGCAATTTGAAACATGCTTCCATGTAAACATTAATTTAATGAGGGCTGATTGTCTTAAGATCACAGCATTTCAGAGTCTGCCCAGGTGTTCAAGGTCTCAGTACATTCAAAACCAGGAAAATGGTGCTGCCTGCCCATGTGCTGGATGGAAACTCCTTGTGATCACGTACCACTTCTAACCATAGATTTTGCTGCCATCCCTCTCCCAGTCCAGGGCTACTCTTTTTTCACCAGCACCATCTATTTCCATATATCTCTTTCCTGTACACATCTTCTTGCCAGCTAATCCTAATTTTCAGGGCTCATTTCTGTCTTGTCATTTCCCTTCCTACTTTCTTTTCCCTTCTTTATGTTTTTCTTCTCATGTAACAACCACCCAGGTCCCACTTCTGGATAGTCCCAGATTTCTTCTCCTGGCCCTCCAACTCCTTTCCTGATATTGCTTTCCTTCCAGCAAGCCAGTCTAACTCCTGTGTTCTTCAACATCTCAGCCCCATGTACTGCCCCTTCAGACTGCAGAGCCACCATCCCCATCAGGCTCCCTCCTTGCTGTGGTTCTTCTCTTTGCATTTGGCTACCCCACATTCACCTCTGCTATCCCTCCCATCAGTTACAGATTGGCCTGGTGCCACCTCAAAGCAGCTGGTATGGCAGTGGGAATTGCAGGGAAAGCCCCATCAGGCTCCTCTAGCTCCAGGCTGTGCTCAGCAACGTGTGATTGCATAGGAAAATCTGCTAGTAAAATTAAAGTTCCATCCACTGAGAATATGCATACTGATTTTCAATGACAGTAAAAAACCCCAACAAAACAAATAAACAAAAACCAATGAACCAACAAAATAAAACAAAAAAATAATCCTTCTGCCAAATATAGGTAGATACTGACAGAGATAGAGAAGATATTTTTGTGATATAATGGCTACCTCTCATCCTGATACTAGTATTTTGTAGAAAAGATCTGCAGCTTCTAACAAGCAAAATAACACATCTAAACATTTCTAAGGACCATACTAACACTGTTCTGGAATACTGCTTTGGCTGAAGCTCTCCCAAAATATCAGCTTGGGTAGCCACCCACTATAGAAAACGTCAGCCCAAGCTGCTTGTTTGGCACTAATAGAAGCAATGAAAACCAAGGTCTTGCGAGGGAAGTGTTTAGGTGACGTTAATAGAGGTTTCTGCCAGCCCCACCTACCATTACATACTGCACTGGAATTCTCAGTCCCTTGTTTTCCTTGTTTGTTTCTTTGTGACATTAAAAGTCTCATGTTTATTATTTTTGTCTTGCCCAACAATAACAAATCCATCTTTGAAAATACATGATATAGGGACTGTTTCATAGTGCAGAGTGAGTCAATGGGAAATCAGTGTGCTCAAAATGCATTTTTTAAAACCTGTTTCTACTGAAGAACTATTTCCTCTACAAAACCACACTTTTTTACCACCTGAGCTCAGGAATTTGTAATTAACACTTCTGAGAAGTATTCTTTGTTGAGTGCTCACAACAAAGAATGTAATCTTTTCACAAGCTTTTAATAGTTTTTATCTCAAGGTATTTCTTCTGTGCTAAAATAATTATTCTGCTTTTCAAAATGTTCTGCATGTTTGATTGAGAGTACTTGCTATATAAATCAAAGGAAACTGAAGAAAAACATACACTTGAGACCATATGTGTGTGTATGGTGGGGGTGTGTGTTGTCTGTTGCTGGTTTGTTGTTTTTTTTTTAAATTAAGTAAAAACTGTTACTCATTTCAGTGCCAGAATCTAGGGAAGCTGACGACCGTTCAGATTGGTCATGACAACTCAGGGCTGCTAGCCAAGTGGCTGGTTGATTGTGTCATGGTCAGAAATGAAATAACAGGACACACGTACAAGTAAGCAAGAAGTTTTCATTTTCTTTGTCTGAAATTTCTACTTGTTAAATCTAGAAAAAGCAGGAAGGGGTTCATCTTCTCAGCTGATGGAGGAGTCAGAGCTGATTTGGGTACCCAGTAGGGTTGCCTGGGTCTCCGCAACCCTCAGTTTGCTCATTTCAGAAGCCCTAGTTGAAGTAAAATAATCTGATAAATACTAAATGAGACTTGAATGTAGGATTATCTTTGCATCTTTCTAAAACAGGACAGACAGTATGGATACTTGTGAGGTGATTCATATGTTTGTGTCTATTGCATTGATTTAAAGCAGTGTGGTAAAGTTGTGCACGAGAGCTGTAATGATGGTTTAGGGTAAATATTTGTTTTCTTTTTCTTTAAAAAAATATTCAAATGTCTGAGTACAGTAACAAATGTACAGAAATTTAGATTACAAGGAAATAAAATGTTTTTATGATTTCTTAATCTTCTTTTGTCAAAATGACCTCCTAAATCATCATTGGTCTTACAAAACATCTGTCTAAGCAGACGTAAATATTTTTTCCAAATATGAACTTGGATAATTCAGAAAGGTGAGCTCCAGAGCTCACGGTTGGCCACAGTGTGTAGGGGGAAATTAGGAGGAAATGGGGAACAAGGACTGGAGGTATGGACACGTGCATGGATTTTCTCGGGACTGTGAATGGGATCAAAAAAGTACAGCAATAAAATGGGAGGTGAGGTTTGAGTTAGAGATATCACAGCTTCAGCTAGGTGAAGCTTTAATCATCATATTTTTTAAGAGGCTGAATATCAGTTGTGGTTGCAAATAAAAAAAATAGCCCAGCAGAAATCAAGATGTGGCCCATCAAATATGTGCAAAACACTTTCTGGTGTTTTATGCTTTCTTGCAATCTCTTCATCTTTCCCTTTTCCTGTAGTTTCTGGCTACAGAGTATCTCGTGCCTGTTTGACAGTGTTTATGGGTGCTAGCTGTCCCTCTGGCTTTGAGATAAAGCCAGACTACCTGTGCGGCTGACCTGTGTTTGTGCTGGCTGTGCTGCAGGTTTCCCTGTGGGCGATGGCTGGGGAAGGGCATTGATGATGGCAGCTTGGAGCGAATTCTCATCGGAGACTTGGTGTCCTCCACCTCTGACGAAGAGCTGGGGAAGCAGTGCCGTACCCCACCCCAGCAGAAATCTCCCACTGTGGCTCGACGCCTGAGCATCACTTCCCTCACAGGGAAGAACACCAGTGAGTGCTTCCCTTTTTCCCCAGGGCCCTAGAGAAAAGGGGGTAGCAACTGCTGGGAATTAAAGCTCGGCGCTGAAGAGCAGCTGTGAGATGAGTTTCTCCCACCCTCGTTTGTGTGTCTGCATCTCACTGTCCACTTTGCCTTTTTCAGTGTCCCCATTTGACAGCTGAGAGATAATAATCTCTTTCCTTGGAGCATGGCGAGATGTGAGATGAGGGAGGAGGAGGCAGCAGAATTTGCAGTAGCTGGTGCTGCTCAGCTTCCCAGCTCGCTTTGCAGTCAGTGGGAAGGGAGTCCTCTCCAAAGGGCAGCTAAGAGCCTGATGTGGATCCTGTGAGCTGCCATCTGGAGGAGCACATCTCCATAGGGACCCCAGGGGACATCAGCTTCACGTCCCTAAAATTAGCTTTTATGAGTCACTGCACCTGGCTACAACAGGGCACACGACCATAAAGGCTACTTGAGAGACCCTCCACTAAAGCATACAGATGAGCACAGTGTAGATCCCATTCATAAATCTGTCCAGCTGCTGTAAAATTAGATTACATGACTGCTGAAATGGCAAGCAAGGAAAGAAATATTAATCTTCAAGAGTAATGCAGCATTTTAAAACCACCATGGGACCACTGCAGCTCTTTACATCTGTGAGTCCACATTAGCTGGAGGAGTGGGCATCAGAGCTGCTTGCAGAGCATTTCCTTACATCTGAGAACACTAAGGTCCAATAATTAATTTCTCTTGTGAGACACATGAGGCTCCTTGTTACTCCTGCCAAAGACTGTGGAAGTCATCATGTTCTAAAAGGACACTCCCTGCTTCCAAAATAACAGTTGTAGGATAAGCTAGTAGCATCCTACATATGTCAGAAAAACTAGAAAGGACTCATAGAGGAACTATGAAAATTATTGACATTTGGAAAATATCTGCTTAAAAGGAAGTTTGAAAATTTCAGTCTGCTTTAATCAAGGTGAATGAGGGACTAGATAATTTTCTGCAGGTACCTCCATAGGAAGATGAGATGGTAGCAGGTAGAGACATGGCATTGTTCAGGAGTAGAGGCATACAGCTGAACAGATTCAGAGCAGAAATGTGGCATATATTTTAACACAGATTACTTACTCATAGAACCATTAATATGGAATATTCTCTGCCTATGGCCCATCACACTGGCACGATGACAAGACTTGTGCCCAAAATAGATACTTGTTTTGGCTCAATGAAACGTTATGGGTTCAAGTCGGGAATTTATGAGTCCTGAGTTTTCTGGGCTGTGTCATGTAGAAGTGAGTCAAATGCCTGGGCTACAGCCTTTCAGTTCATGTCTATTGGTGTGAGGGTTACTGTACTCTATGTGATGAGCAAGATGTGATTAACTTAAAATATTTATCAAGCCAGATCCTTGGGTTGTGCATTTTTAAGTAGGGCGATTAATTTGACTATTCCAGGATTTATTACCAGTTGCTTGTAATTAGGCCTTAGGTTTACCCAAGACTAATTATTTTATAACTCTGATAAAAAGATACAGAATAATTCCTGCAGTTCAAGCTATATCGTAAGATTTTGATGGATCTTATATAGTTGGTGTCTTCAGCTAGTGACATGTTCTCCATCATTTCACAGAGCCTAATGCAGGACAGATCCAAGAGGGAATTGGGGAAGCTGTGAACAATATTGTGAAACACTTTCACAAGCCAGAAAAAGAGGTACTTCCTGTATTTCATGACTTGCCTGGTATCTAAAATGTATGTAAATATTTTTATAAATGGAAGTACTAGTAGAGATTGTATACTGCTAGATTTGAAGCTTCTGGCATACAAACAAGGCATGTTGTACTTACAGACTCTCCCTTTCCCACAGAGGGGGAGCCTTACCATACTGTTGTGTGGAGAAAATGGTCTGGTTGCAGCCCTGGAACAGGTCTTCCACCATGGATTTAAGTCAGCTCGAATTTTTCATAAGAATGTCTTCATCTGGGATTTCATAGGTAAGTGGGTATGTGATTTGGAGGCAAAAGAAGAAGAAAGATTAGGGCAAAATGACTACTCATGCACAGATCTCAGATCATGGTGAGCTAGGGTGCTACCACCTGCTCTAGGTTGCTTAAAGTCAATGATAAAAAAGATGGAAGATGAGAAATACTAAATTCTACTTAAGGGATGACTGTGAACGTGTGCAAGAATTTAAAGAGCACTTCAAATTGTAGTCATTTATTCATAGATGAATGTTCCAATAACTGCTTTTTTTACCCAGAAAGAAGGTAGGCTGAAGGTTGGGGCAGAATAGCAATTCATCTAAGGGGAAGAGTTGGGAAAGGGCAAGGAGTGAAAGGTTTAGATTTCTAGTTGTTTATGAGAACTCAATCACTGCACTGGTCTTCTGGTGATGCTTATCTGTAGGCCCACGTTGTGGTAATTTAAGATGTGCTTCTTCCCTTAAAATATGCTCACAAGTTGAGATACTTAGCCTGAGGATAAGTGCTTGCTCAGATGAAACCACTGACAAGGACTCTGGTGAAGCTTCTTGATGATACCTAACTGTAATAGACACCAACCAGCCTGCTGATGACCAAAATGTAGCAAAGGTGAAGATCACCACCTACCTATGGTCTTCAGAGTGAGGAATCCATATATAAACTGTACAATAGCTCTCAGCAGGTTGTTTTTTTTAAGGATTCCCTTGTGTAATTCCATGTCACAATGAAGTACTTCTGCTCACTGGGTTCTCATTTTCTCCCTACAACAGAGAAAGCTGTTGCTTATTTTGAAACCAGTGACCAGATTGGAGACAATGAGGAGGCACTTTTGCTTCAGAGATCTTCATGCAAAACCTTCTGTCATTATGTTAATGCAATCAATACAGCTCCAAGGAACATTGGAAAGGATGGCAAATTCCAGATTCTGGTTTGCCTGGGGACGAGGTACGTAACTGCTCTTTGTTATTTGTTTCTTGCAATAGACTAGACTATTTTTACACCATTGTTATTTCCTTTAGTTTTTTAAGACATCTTATGCCTATCTATTATCTAGTACCTATTTAAGGCAGCTTTACTACTACGTGATGAGAGCAAAGAGGCCGTAGTACTACGTAGCTAGTTTCTAAACTGCTAAAAATGCTTTGAACTCTATTATTACTGTTAGCTTGACAGTCATATGTATGAAGTCTGTCTTGAACTTGTGATTTTGATGAAGGGCTGGCTTTGAGAACGCAGATTTCATAGGCTGGTGCATTTCTAAATCCTCACTATATCACTTTGCCTAGGAAAATTCAATTTTTTATAATTTTGACAATGCATTTCTAGATTAATCTTTTCTTTCCTAATAGGATGCTTTCTGTCTTGCACCTGGGGAGGGGCAAGGCGGGGCTTAGTTGTATTTTGAAGGGTGGAAGTTGGTATGTGTAGAAAGAAGCAGCAGTTTTGTCTTGTCTGTCTGGATACGTGGAAAGCCAGCTGGAAAACAGTCTACTGTTTTTTTTCCTGAGTTTTACTTTCCCTGTTCCTGATCTGAAAATGTTGCTGAATTCTTTCAAAGTCAATTATCCATTTTTGCTGATACCTTTCCCTCTTCATTCCTCCAGTATGTTCAGTTACTTGTGTTTTTGTAACGAAATCAAGGGTTGTGTTTACACAGGAAACTTTTATGTGCAAACACGTATCACCCACGAAAAGAAACTGTGTGGTTTAGGTTGTGTTCTTGGAGAAGAATTTCAGTTTGATGCCTGGTGCTTACATTTCAGTTTTAGCACCACTTGGTGCTAAAATAACTCCTTCTCCCCCTTTTACAGGGACCACTTGCTCTCTCAGTGGATCCCACTGCTGGCAGAGTGCCCTCTCATTACAAGGATGTACGAGGAGAATGCTCTCCTCCGGGACCGCATGACTGTCAACTCCCTTATCCGAGTTCTACAGACATTGCAAGATTTCAACATCATCCTGGAAGGATCGCTCATTAAAGGAGTGGATGTTTAGCATGGCTTTGCTGAGAACCTCATTATTCCTTTCCCAAGCAAGCAAACCACAACTGGAGACCTGTCAGGACTTGAAGGAGATGGTAGTACAACCACTGTAAGGCAAAGCTGCTGGTTGGAGCGGGAGCGGGAAGCCCGGTTTGTGTCTGATGGGGACTGTCCTCTAAAGCTGCAGAAAGCCAAGATGCAGTATTGTAGTTTATTTGAAACAGAAATTTAGTATAAAATAGAGTATTTTCATGTGTTAGATGTGTGTAAATATGCTATCTTCTTTAAGAAATTCTATTACTCTAAGAAATTTTTCTTAGACTGAATGTTCTTGTTCTGACTATGAATAGCTTAAACCCATGGGAAGGACTGGGGTGGGAGGGAAGGACTGAGGTAGAAAGGGATGCCCCTACTTGCTTGTGAGGAAGAAGCCAATCAATGTGTAAATACAGTGCAAACTCAGCAGGGCTTTTTTCAGGTAATGCAAATTAATACAGCATATATCCTTATGTAGCCATTGTGATTGTCTCACTCTTGGAAATGTTGTAAACATATGCTGGTTTATCCTACTGTACGTGGTCTCCCTTTGTTTGGTTTTTTTTTTTTTTTTGCTCTTTTTGGGTTTTTTTGCTGTTTTGTTTTTTGCTCTTTTTGTTTTTTGTAGAAGACTCAGTCCTTCAAACTGAAGGGAAGTTGTGAGTCGTCCGTAAGGCCTCTGTGTCACTTCTGCTGATCTCCAAAAGGGGAGGCAAGTGTTGAAATGCTTAAACACTGGAGAGGAGGTCTGCTGCCTGTCAGCCTCAGAGCCTGAGAGTATGAGAAATCTCTCTAAACAGTGCTGCTCTAGCCTGAGATTGGGAATGCTGGCTTGCTTGTCTCACTCTGTCCCTTGCCTGTCTTGATCTGATGATTCCCCCCTTGTCCTCAGCCACTTTGTGTTGTGGGTTACTTTTGAGGATTTTTTTCCCATTTCCTCAAATTTTTGAGGAATTTGGTTCATACCAAATTCTTGCTGTACTTGAGAAGAATCCTTGCTGTAGGGTGATAACAAGAATGTTGTTGTGCTACTGAAGGGTATGATGGTTTTGAAATGCTGACATGTTATGAGTCTTCCTTTATCCCGCAGAATGAGTACTCCTAGGAAGCACAGGATCTTGGATTATATTTATTTTTTGTTTTGGTTTTGTTTTAAATTATCCAGCAACAGCAACAACAAAAAAATAAGCAAAAGGAGTGAAAAAGAAACAAAGAATCTCGCTTTGGTATTTTGAGGCTCCTCTCACACACACTTTCCAGTTAATGTCTTAGTAATACAGCATGTATAATTAGATACAGGTCTTGAAGAGGAACTGGGAGCAACTGAAATCCTATACACTAAAAATTTTAAAAAGGTTGCATTAAAATAAGTTTGTGGATACAGTGCAGCAAACATGGAGTGTATTTTCAATTCTTGTGATGGGAGTTGGAAGGATCTGAGGGTGTATTTAGCTTCACCTGTTTTTATTTAGTTTTTGGAGGTTAGTTTAAATATAGATGTTTGTCTTAACTTGTTTATTCCCTCTGATCTTGGCCATTCTGTCGCAGATTTCTGTGGATGTTTCAGTGTCAGCTGTGGCTGGGGAAAGGCCCTGAACAGGTATTGTAAGCACAGTGCCTTGCTCTGTGCTCTCAAGTAACATGAGGAGAGACTTGGGAAGAGTGGGCAGTAGCAGGTCTTGGTATAGTGTGCACATGGTGGACAGAGGAATGAGAGCTAAGAAAAAGGAAAGAGGATGAAAAATAGGGTTTTCCTTCTCACCTGACTTTTGTCAAGCTTCTCTAGTTTTCCTGTGGTCCTCCTGCTGTCCAGTTCTTACAACAGCACTCACTTTAGCATCAAAGTTTTACATTGTATTTCCAGCCAGAAGAAAGCTCTTCATGTGACTTTGTTTCATTACAAGGGGGAGTTTTAGGCTATGGAAGGGTTTTTTTCTGTTTCTAAGAAGTAAAATAATACTATTGGAGAGTCTTTGACTTTAACTGAGGGTTCCAGTTTTAGTAACAATTCTTTCCTCTTGGGATTGTACTTCCTTAAACTGACTAAACTCATCCTAAATACTGTAGGCAGCACTGCCATGTCACTACTGTGGGTGTGAGTAACTAACACAAAGGCTCTGAGTGGTGTCATGAGTGGGTAGCCAGAGCCCATGGCAGTGTGGCATCTCTTTTACATTTCTAGAAATGTGAAATCTGGGCTATTTTTCTGTGTGGCCAGGCAAGTCTGCTTAAAGTCAATAGAGAAGATGCATGACAGCCCTTCAGCAGCAGCTGAAAATGCATCCCTAGTACTTAACTCTATCAGTAAATTACACATTTAGTACCAGAAACCATGTGGCAGCATAATTTGGTAATGACTGCTTAGGATGTTTTGATTTCTATTACAACTCAAGCCTTTTATGTCTAATGACTGCTATACATGGGGTTTTTTTCACACCCAACCCAGTCTAAGCGACTTTCATTTTACTGAAATAATAACCTCTTCAGTCCGTGGATTTCTTCACAGCAGCATCTGCATTTGCTAGCTGGATACTTCTCAAAAGTATTCAGCTGCATACTTCTTCAAAGAGTATTTATGACTTACGCAGTCATACCATTCATATGCCATGACATGAGTTAAGTGCAAGCAGGATAAAGGATAAAAAGCACCTCTAAAGGTCAAGCAGATTTGAACAAACCACACACAGAGAAAGGGCAATAACAAAGTCTTTCTTAAGTTATAATTAGTCAAAACCTGAGAAATTTTAAAATTCAAATTTCCCCATACATTAAAAAAAACCTTTAGCACTTAATATAACTTCATGTCAGCTTTTTCAGCAAGCTTTGACTTGTTTGGTTTTGTTAGGTTTCACATCATGTTAATAATATACAATAAAAATTATGTATGTCTAATATTTCCTTGTAGGCAATAAAGCACCCTAAAATATGTTGAAAGGGCACAGCTGAGTGCCTTCAGAGTCCTAGAAGACTAGTTACTTGACAAACTTGGGAGTATGGTTCTTTGTAGTGATTTTTTTTTCCTACCATGTCTTTTTATTATTATTATTTTAATTTTTTTTTAATAGACAACTTGTGTTTTTTGGAAAATGTGAGGTTCATTTCCTGTAAGGTTACAGAAATCATTCTACCCACTATAATGGTGAGAAACCCATCAGGATTCTTCTAAGCTAACACAGTTTTTACTTCAGTGTTAAAGCACCTTCATTGGCTGAGAAAGGGAATCTTGGAAAAGACCAAAGCTCTCTGGTACCTGCTTTAAAAAAAAAAAATATCCTATTGAATACCTGTCTGCAGATGTCTGAGTTTGCATCGTCCTGTTATACTAACATCCAGTGTGGTAACTTGAGAGAGACAGATGCCTCACTATTGTATAAAATGTGTATTTATAATTCTCTGAAATGAATTAAATCCTACTGTTCAGTGAAAAACCTACTCATGTTTATTCCAAGGTGGTTTGTGGAATTAGATATCATTGTTCAAAAATGTCTTTTTAGAATAGTTGTGCGATGGCATATTTGAGAAAATTCCTTCTTTCAATCAAATGAAGGTGCCCATCTTAAGGGGAAATATTGTATGTTACACTTGAAATGTACAAATGTGCCCTGTATAGCTTAAAATGATCCTTAAATGTCTCCATTAAGTATATTTTGTCTTTACATGGTTCCTAACTGAATAAGAACTGGATTATTTTCAAGACAATATTAGTAAAAGTATTGTTATATCAAGCACTTTAACATACATATCACAAACTGACATGGGTTTTTCAGGTTTTGAAGTACATTGAAATACAGCTTTTCATGCTATGTCCTTTACAAATAAAACTGTGAGAATAATGGTTGGTGTCACTTTCTCCTGGCAGAGAATCCAAGAGGTTGGAGTCTCAAGCTGAGGAGCTGATCTGAACCTGGAGCATGTTTTGTAAAGGGAAGAAGTCAAACAAAATGGTCCAGCTGATAGTGACTCCTGGTACTGGGAACTTGCTGGAGTGAAGAGGGGGGAGAGAAGGTGTGAAAGTCCACTCTCAAAACCTGCCCTTCTGCCTCCTCTGACCCAAAAGTCTGACTGTTCTGAGCCTGCCCAGCTCTTCATTTTTAAGGCTTAGGTGGAAAGCCTTGAAATGGGATCACAGTGAAGTTTAGCTCTCAGCAGGGCAGCGTTTGCTCGGCAGCCTGGGTTGTTCTCCCTTAGTACTGAGTGAGCATGGGGAGAAGGAAGGCAGGATCCTGTTGGCAGCAAAATGGGAAGCATGGGATTAACTGCAGCCAAGGTTCTCTTTCCTCTCTTCACGTGGATTACTTTGATGTTTGAGCTCAGGTTTAAAAAGCTGAAATGAAACTCATCATGCCTCCAGTCTGTCAGTCAGCAAGTCTGGTAAGAAGAGAGGTTAAGAGAGGAGGGAGAAGTGTTTTTTGAGCACACACACACACACACACAAAAAAAAAAAAAAAAATTAAAAAAAAAATTATAGTGAAATGCCCTCTGTAGTTATTACGCTTTTCTAAATTGGACTGGATTTTCAGAAATTCCTCCCACCCTACCCCTTGCAACTCTAGATCTGCTGGGACTGGCGAAAACGTGAGAATTTTTGAAAACTGCTTAGTTGAAACATGTGTGTGCATGGTGTGTGTGCGATGAGGCGTGTCAGTTTGTTCATTTTAATTCCTGGTTTTGAAAAGGCAGATATTTTGGGAGAAGACTAGAAGTCTCAGAGCCTGGGACCATATATGTGGAAATCCTAAAATGCATTGCTTGATTATACTGATGTTTATCAACAGTGTAGCAGCAAAATGATAGGATCCCATAAATGGAAATAAAATCCATAGAGCTGCTTGTGGTCAAATTTCAGTAGCAGGTGGGACCATACTTAATGCACCTCCTTATTAAATGTGTTAGGCTTAAGTATGTAAATTAGAGATAGTGGGATCTGACATCCTAAAAGCAGTAAGAGCTTGAAGTAAAGCAGGACTAAACTTGTCCAGATGAGAACAAGCAAATAACTTCCTCTCCACCGCACTGTCATTGATGCAGTCTGGGAACACTACGATGTTTTCTGCAAAAAGTAAGTAGAGGAAAACTCTGAAAATTTGCACAGGTGGGAGTTGAAATAGCTTTCCTATCTAGTTTGTTCCTTATCTTGTTTGTTCCTTTGCATTTCAGGTAAGCTTGCTGGAACTTTGGTCCAGTTAAGAGCAAAGCTGTTTCCCTGTCACCCCATCGACTCAGAGGTTAACGCTCCTGTCAGAGCAGTCAGGAACCATCTCACTGCTGACATACCTATTTTCTCTCCTGTTCTTCCATCAGACATCTATCATCATAAGCTGGTTTGAGCTCAGCACAGGATGTGAAAAGTATGGGAAAAATTCTCTACGGGTCTGCTATCTGGTGGCTGGTAAAGGTAAACTATCTATTGAAGCCACTGCAAAGCTGATTTGTCAGTGGAAAGCTGTAGTTCTGCAGGAAAGCTTGACACTGTAATGGGCCCGTCTGTATTCCCTGAAAATCTCAGAGGCCATCTCAGCTCCTCTGAAGAACTACTTCTGTCAGAAAAGGATGTGACCAGACAAATTATTTTCTCCTTTAACCAAACCCACCTTTGTCTCAAAGGGAGGGGACTTAAAAAGCTCAATATGCTTTTTAAGATGCTCCCCCCCCTCGTCCTTTCTCACAGCATAGTTTTCAAAGGACATTGTTGTAAAGAACCTCATTGCTGTGTGATCTAGTGACAATCTTGTTATCATTCAATAAGAAACTCTGTGGGATCCACAAATGTAAAACAATTGTGGTTTACATCAGAGAGGCTCAAGTATTTGCATCAGTTACTTTGAGTAATATTTTTCCTCCTGCTGTAGTGGACATCCAAGACTTGTGCAAGTCTACTTGTCTTGCACAAGGGGTAAGCATAAAAGACAGACAAAACTTGTGATTCTTTCTCATTGCAGGAAATCTCTCCCCTCCCCAGTACAGATCCCTTAGTATTGTATGACTCTTTCCCAGAACGATCCATTCAGAGCAACGTGTTAAAATGGGTGAGTGGTGGAGTGCTCCATTCACCCAGCCTTGAGTGTTCAAGCCCTGCTTTAGAGTGAAGTGATAACAGGAATGTGGGAAATGAACAAGTTGAGTTGTATTTGCAAAGTGAGTGCACTTTTGGGAGGGCTGTGCAGCAGATGTAATTCCCAAGGAACATAAATCCCTACCACAGGGCATCTCTTCTCCCAGCAAGAGGCAGGCATGGAGAATGCAAGAGACATCCCAGTCTTCACACAGCACATTTGGTGCCTGATTTTCTCCAGCCCCCATGGCCAGCTGATAAAAGCCTAAACTGAAATAAAATTAAACTCCTCCCTCAATAGTAGCCAGATGATGGGTTTGGTGCTCTGCAATCCTTGCATTTTTTTGTTTGTTTGTTTCAATGAGAGGTTTCCACAAATGCTGGTGTCAGCCTAAGGAAGCCATTTTCCTTATTCTGCCTCTGCAGCCAGAGGGAAGAGATGAGCTCCTTCAGTAGGTCTTGTGAAGAGAAACCTCACTTGGCTGCTTTTAATTATGCCTAGAGAAGTCCAACAGAGGCAGCTTGCAGAGGCTAAACTAGCATTAATCTTTATGACTATTCCCCCCAGCACTGTCTTCCTACACTGAGTTCATTTCTTCAAAGGCATCCAAGTGATATATGAGCACGTTCTTTACACATGAAAAAAATAAGTGTGGAATCTAAGGGTGATGGACTGAGGTAGTTCTGGCTTTCACAATATATTGATACTTTAGATATGAAGACAAATTATTTGTCTTACAGAGGTACAAGATAGAGACGAGAAAATGTGGCTTTAATTTCTAGGCCTCTTTGACTTCCACCAAGAAGTTTAAGCAATTTCCTTATGACATATTCTCCTTTGGAGCTAGGGAGGTGAGGCACAGAGTGCTGGGGTCATCACTTCAGCAGGTCTTGTTGGTTGCTTTGTCAATCTAGGCTGGTCAGCCTTGGGGTCTGCAACTGCACATCCAGTGCCCATCGGTGTGAGACTGAGAGCAGCTTTTCAATGCTACTGTGACAGAAGTACACACTGAGGCCTCATCTTTGGTTAATTCCAGTTTAAAGGCATTTCTGAAACGTGTTGATTTGTGGTGTTGTGGGCAAATGCAAGTCTGTCTGGCTATGTATGGTTAGAGAGTTTTGTAATCATTAAGACAAATGATCGGGCTTTCAACTTAATTACAATACAGTGATTAGGGTTACTATCTGCAGTGTACTACAGGAATGGATAGAAATACTTGACTGGCTGTTGTGTGAAGCTGACAACCACTTCCCTATGAAAAAGGGATGAGGGAAAGGTTGTGGATGTTTTTTACCTAGACTTTAGTAAAGCCTTTGACACCATTTCCCACAGCATTCTCCTGGAGAAACACTGCTCATGGCTTGGGTGGCCATGTGCTTCACTGGGTAAAACACTGGCTGGATGGCTGGGCCTGAAGAGCTGTGGTGAATGGAATTTAAGCCAGTTTGCACAAGTGGTGTTCCCCAGGGTTCTCTGAAGAGAAAATATGTTTTGCAAGAGCAAACATATTCCCTAGGTTTTCATCCTAGGTTTACAGCCATCCCTTAGTCCCCCTTAGAACCTCTGGCTGCTGGGACAAGACAGGCTGTCAAGACTAAGAAGCAGCAGTTTTGGTTCAGTATAAATTTAGCTTCTTCTGGTCTCATCAATGGCAGGGGATGAAGGGGGGTGTTAGAATAAAGGAGACCTCCTTTCTGTGTGTAGCTACACGAAGTTAATCTCCTCCCCTCTCCACCTGTCCCTGCTCATTACAAGCTTAAATAGATCATAACCCATACCAGAAAATGTATGGTGGGAGACATCTGAAGTGCCAGCAACAGATTTCCAATAGTAGTCAGAAACTATCAGTTCAGCTAAGCATCATCTTTGTTGTTTTTTTTTTTAAAGGCGTGGAATTAATTTCAAATTAACAGTGATGTCAGCCCAAATACTGTGCTCCTGTACTTCAGATAGCTGTGAACTTCTTGCATTAACTCTTCTTAGCCTGTTTTTTCTGCTCAGTGAGCTCACCTGACTTAAGTTTACCTACTTGCACACATGCAGTTTTTGAATTTTCATTATCCAATCAGATAAATAGGATGTGCTCTGAATCAGGCTATAATAAGAACCAACCAGCCTGGAATTCGTGTGGCTATTGGCTTGCCTGAAATCTAAACTTTTTGCAGATGGTCTGTGGTTCCTGACTGTATAAATAGTATGGTGCTGGCTGAAAGTGGGTGTGGTGCATGGATATTCCCCTTTTCCCATATAAAATTACTTTCAGAAAAACTGCCTTCTGGGAACATGAGCAGAACCATCACCTTGTAACTCTACCTAGCATCCATATTCTTAAATCTGTAGAAAAGTTTTCCATTCATGGTAACAGGAACAGAAGAGAACTAGCCAAAACTTGCAGACCAGAGAAGCTATTTAATTCATCCTGTGCACTGGCTTTGTTAAAAGAGAATTTCAGATGTCAGCAGGAATTTGTGATAGACAGGGGTGAGTAGCTGTGATCAATGAGGAATAGGATAGCTGCTCTGAGCTTAGTCATTTGTATTTATCTGCCACAATGCTGAGAAGTGAGGAATGAACTAGCTGATCTTCAATTCAAATGTGTGTTCTAGGTAGTGCAAATACAAGTTGATCCACCATGGCTTACAGAAGTCAGTGGAAGTTCCTAAAACCAATGAGTTTAGACAAGCATTCATGAGTACTGTAGTCTGCTACCCTATTAGTTTGTGCACAGAAAAGAAGCAACTCTCTTTTGGGAAATGATGAAGTGACTGTTGTTGTTGCTTTTAACACACAATGTTTAATAAGCCATTTCCACTCCTATGCATTAAGGGTTTGCTTCTAGGTGACCTCAGCATTTTAAGTACAAATGCTTATCTCTGTGAAGGACCAAGCTTGTGCTAATGAACATAATCAAATGGCTTGTGTTCATCTCTTTGGTTAAGACAGTCCAGAAGAGTAGCAGCAACACACAGTGTATGAAAAGCAGGAGACTGTGACAACTCCCAGACTATTGATTCTGGGTAGAGGTGTGATTGTGGTTTGCCTTATCACTAAGTGCAGGATAGCCTGGATAGATCCCACTCAGTCCAGTATCACAGATTATGTTTAAGAGCCAACCAGAGCCCCCATTCTCCATGGTAGAGCAGGATCTAGCAGCACAAGGAAATAACATAGGCAATAGCCTTTTTCTCCCCTCCACAGCCCACTCCAGGCTGTAGTTTCTAGAATCACTTTGTCAGCTACAGCATGTATGCATTGGTCTTTTACTCACACTTGGCCTGTAGACAAATGAAGCTTTCCCTTGTCACTGGAAGTTAACTTTGTTTGCAACGGGACGAGCTCCTGCAAGGGTCCAACGTGTTGGGAAGTTTTCATCAAAAAATGCTCTAGCAAGTTTTCTGTAAGCCTAATGCCTTATCTGGTCCTGTTGTCATCCAAGCTGGCCATGTTCCTAGTGATGTCCTAGGCTGAGCTACTGAGCAAGGTCCCTCCTCAAAATGTTTCCTAGGGTGCTGCTCTGTCCCTTGGACCTTGCTCCTTTCAGGTTTCATAAGCAGGGGGATTATTTTGTGCTGAGAATAAAGGTTAGGAAGGGAAAGAGAAGGACACAGCAACAGGATGGGGGAGAAAGGAGCCCAAAGTTCATTGAAATGGTTCTCAGAAGGACATGTTTTTATAGAAAAGACTCCCCTCACACACACATACTTTGCCAAAGTATTGCTTCAGGGAGGACGGCAAGAAGGCTTGCACTCCTTTCACTCCTCCCAAATCTAAAAGAGACTTTAGAGACCTTCTGCCTCTGTCTTAGGTAATTAATCAGGTAAGAAAAAACTACTAAGGACTCCAGGCATAATACACCCTGTAATATCTTAATCAATTTCCCCCTCTTCCAAAAAAGTATTTGCCTGCAAGGGCCTGTATTATTTTTCCCTTGTTTTAGCTATAGTGACACAGGAGCCACGGATAAGGAGCTGGGAGATGATGGAAGCAGCTCTGTTCGTGTCTGTATGGCTCTCTTACTCAGCTAATTAAAACCAAAACCCCTCTAGCTACCCTGAAAAATGTAAGTAACATTTATTAAAACATTGTTTTGTGGTATAACCAGCATCCAAGCTACAGAAAGACTGTTATGAAACAGGATTTTGCTTGCAAAGAACTGGATGGCTGCAAATCAAGCAAATGCCAGGCTTTCTTCATGAAAGTATAAAGATGGGGACAAACTGAAGTGTTCGCAACTAAAAATGCATGAAATGCACAAAGACAAGAAGTGGGCAGGGGGCAAAGCTGTCTGAACACCTTTGCATTATGCTTTGCCCATCTCTAGAGTTAGCAGATACAAAGGGTGTGGCATACAGAGAGAAACCAGATTTTTCCAAGGGCATTGTGTTCTTAGCACAAGTAGCAAGGAAACAGAAAAGACAAAACACAGTAAAGCAGGAGAAAAAATGTAATGTAAAATGAAGGGACAAAATGTGAATGTGAAGCCAACAACAAAGTTGAATCCACTATAAGGACACAGAGCTCCTGCATATTCATATTTATATCAAAACCCAAGCGTGTTTTGTACAAGCACAAAACAAACCCTTGGTGTAAAAACAAGCACGTGAAACTTCTTTGTTGTCCCCTTTACCTGATAAGGATGCTACACAACAGGCCTGATTTAATTCTTCTCCAGTTAAGGCAATGCCAGGCTGGCTTCAAAGGATTCAATCCAACTTCTGAGTCAATAAAAACTTTAAAAGTGATTTTAAAGATGACTGAATGAAGAACTTTGTGGAATTTCATGAGCACATAAAGTCCAGTGCATGCTTTAGCTCTGTTGAGCTGAGCAGCATGGGCTGCAGTGTGGCAACCCTAAGGAGAAATCATGCTTTTAGAGAGGTGGTTCTGCTTTTATGCAAACCTGTACAGGTAAGCATGGCCCACCAACAAGCTTATGAGGAAGGGCTGCAAAAGAAGTGAGATAGTCAAGCAGTTATCAAAGGTGTAAAAGGTCCCTCTCGTTTTGTAGTGAGGGGGACAGTTATGGCACAAGGATTACAAAGCAACACACTGTTATCACAGATAAGTAGTTTGCTGTGAAGGACAGAGGCACCTATGGGGCAGCATTGAAGCAAAGTGGACTATGGCTCTGACCTATTTCAGAGTCCAAGAAGCTGAGTCCCTGGCATGCTGTGCCTGCATAACTTTTGCACCCAGCATCCTGGTCTATCTAAGGATAGATATTAACGTGCCACTGATTTGAGTTGGACCCCTGAGTTTACCAGTTGGTATCTGTCCCCCAGGCCTTCCAGCACATTCTCAAAACTCTGTTTCCAGTGCCCCAGCCACTACGTACATGCTGACTTAGAGTAAGGGGCGTGCTGGGGAGCCCATTTGCCACAGCTGATAAATGAGGCTTTAAAGGGCGGCTGCTGCCTTAAAGAATGGCACATACAAAACCCCCTCCTGTTTTACAGGCTTCCTATGAATGGCTGCTTACTCTAATTTACCAGAGGATGTGTTTTACAAGAGGGTAAACTTGGCCTGAATATTTAAGTGAGAAGTATTTGAACACTTATACACACACACACATGCCTGGGAAAGACCTGAACCTTCAGAGCCCGCACACAACTCTGCTTGATGGGCACCAACATCCCTGCACCTGAGAGGTGCAGTTAAGCCACTCCTCCTCCTTTCCTTTTTGCATCTAAAGGTGTTGTCCCTCTGTGTTTTCACAGTTGAGGATTTAGGACTAGAGCAAACAGCGGGCTGCTCAGACCTGCAGTCTTGGTTCTCTCTGGGATCACGGCTGGTACTAGATGTCACAGAGAAAATTGCCTGACAAGCTGAAATGCTTTGTTTGCCACCAAGCAGTTAGCAATTGGCCTAAGCAGGAGGGATTTAGCCCTTGCTCAAGATTTTCTTTACTACATGGTGTGAGTTAGACATTCACAATATGCCAATATTTGTCCAAGTCAGAGTACAAGTACTCAGTGCCAGCATCCATAGGGCAAAGAAGGATCTGTTTGAGAGTTTGCTTTCATAGCTACTTAGCTTTCCTGCTTCCCTCCTACAGGTAACACAAACCAACCAGTGAATATTGCTCTTGTTTTTGAAGCCTTATGCTAGGACTGGCTCAGCCACTGTTAAAAGTAGTTGTCCTGACAAGAAGAGTCAGTCAGTTCAGCTACAGATAGAGATTTGTTTTGACAGCATGCTGAAAATAGCATCTCAGAAACCACAGTGCTAGCTGGTTTTAGAAAGGCCATTTTTTGAAGTGCCTCTGACCAGTCAGCTTCCTACTCTATAAATAGCAGTAATTTTGTTTAGTGGTTTTATGAAAAGTGCCAGTTCATGAAGGGTAGTGTCATTCCAGAGCACCTCTTCAGGACCTGGCTATCCCTGCAGGTTGCTCTTATGCCGCTTCCCAGGAGCTCCTGTGGCCTATAAGAGAAATAGAAACTGGTTTGTGGGTGTCATCACTCAAGGAGCTCACCCCACATGTGCTCACCTGCCTTCCCCTGGGATGCTGGGCTTCCTGCATGCTTCAGGGCACTGCTGCTTGGCAGGGGCCCCAACCTGCTCAGGTGAGCTCAATCCCAGCTGAATTATGTCCCTTCCCATAGCACCCAACCAGCCTTAGTGCCTTGCACATAAACCCCGTCCAGTGGGAAAGAGAAAACTCCAACTCTGTCTCTAACCTCTCTTTAAAGATATTTCTTTGGAAGGTGAAAGGTGTGTGGTGTGGAAGTCCTAGACTCTCCTGTTTCAAAAACTGTCTTTTCTTTACTGAGAGGTTTCATACATCTTTCCTGGATACGTAGATCTGTTGCAGCCAGGGCCCTCTTGGCATTTATTCTCTCCTACACCTACGTGGTACAGGTGCTTGCTTGCTTGGTGGTCTCTGCATCATGGAGTTAGTGAAGACAGAGAAACTTTACCACTGGCCCCAAGATACTTACCAGGTCACTCTGTTTCTGTGTAGCATAGGGCTGATGCTGCACGCTAGCTCTGGGGCTCATGCTCTGCCACTTCTCTTCTGGAGGCAGCATCTGGGTCTCTTGACTTCTCTGCATGCTGTAATTTGCAACATGAACAGGCAGTAAGACCTGAGGGAAGTCACTAAGGTCAAACGTGTTTCCTGGTTTGTTTATTCAAGTCTTTCATCACAACTCTAGAGCTAATTCCTGACCATGAGCATGTGTTATGGGACCCCACTTGTGTTTGGAGATGTCTGTGATCAGCATCTGCCCAAATCTTGCCTGAATCTTGTGCATCCTGCTTCCCTTACCTCCATGGTTTTGTAAGGGAAAAATTCCTCCTGGAAAAAACTTTCGCCTTTCCTGATGTTCTTTTCATTTTCAGAATGGGATGCCTCTGGCCTGAGGAGGGGGGATGTATCCTGCAGCCTCCAATGCTGCTTTCTCCCTGCCTGCCCTTTTCCTCTATCTGCCCTTGGCTTGCTTTTAGGAGGCTGTTAAGTGTCAGATTTGGTTGAGTTATTGCTGTCCAATTATCTGATTCAATCCAATTAAGCTATCTGAAGTTATCTGTGTACTGTGATGGCTTTGTTAGCAAACTCCATTCCCTCTTACCCTTGCAAAAAATTTTGCCTCCAGCTCCACCCCCCTCCAGATCTCTGAGGTAGATTTCCACTTGGTTTTCTTGGCTGCTTTGTTCAAAGCTAATGATCAGGATGCCAGATTCTGCAGATTTCCTTCAGGGACCATCTCCTCCCACCACCTCCTTCCCCTGGCTAGCCAAGTGTGCCCAGAGCTCTACATCCTCAACAGAAGATTTGTAAGTACTGTGTTTGGCTTTGGCAGCTTGGCAATAAGGTCAGCAAGATGCTCATCACTTGTACTTGAGCTTGGTGAGGTTTCACTATCCTCACTGCTTTTCTTTGGCTGAGTAAAACCTCCATCCACAGAGAGATGTGCTTTCTCCACAGTTCCTGTGGCTCCCTGCAATCAAAGTCTTAAACCTGAAACTGTCACCTCCTCAAAGTGCCTTTTACCTTTCCTAGGGCTATCTGTGTTAAGTTGAAATAATTTCTCTGATAGCTTCTCCTTGATCTGGGAACCTTTTTAATTATTTGTTTTTTCCTGAAAAAGTGTATCCGTCTGCTGGAATTGTAAATTTAAAAGCAGTGTCACCCCTTTTTCAGTGTCATTGAAAAAAAGATCTGTAAACTAGAAAATCTCCAAAGAAAGTATGATGGTGGGTGAAGACTTTTTTGTCTCAGGTTTCTTGGTTTTATTTATCAGCGTTCTGGGTATGAGCCCGGAGCACCTATATCTGTAAGAAAATCCCTCCTGGCAGCTCCCCCAGGAGTCCTGTTGCCCCCCCCCCCCCCCACTGACCATGCTGGTTGTTCCCTAGCAGATGATTTCAGGCATCAGGATATGACCTCGTTCCTGATACATGACAAAAAATCAGTTAACTTCCCTGAGTCTTTTCCCAGGTACCCCTATTTACTGGTTTGATTCTTGTTGAGAAAGAAGCCAAGAGAAGAAGCCTGTCACACTGGAACATTGCTTTCTAGCCACCATGGATGCTCTCCCAACTAGCTACTCTGCTTTTCTCTCTTTCCCAGCCAGCCATCTCTGTGTGCAGGGACATTCAGTGGCAAACAGGACTGAGGAGATGGATGTGCTTGGGAAGTCTTAGGTTTGGTAAGAAGCTTCCAAGAGCAAATTCTACCCCTTAAATGATCCCATGTGAGACCAGACCTACAAAAAACTCTCCAAAGCAGTTCATAACTTTCTCTTCCCTAAAGATTATTCTGAAATTGCCAGTATAAAATCTGGAACTTCTCCCCAGGCTGCTCAGTTAAGAGGAGCCCATATCTCTTGGGTTTCCAAGTACTTGGTCTCCATTTTTAAAACTGCCTCAAATGACAGGATGAGGGGGAATAACTTTCTTGACAGGAAACGGCCTGAGAGGCAGACAGTGTTGATCTTCTTAATGGTGTCTTCAAATCGCCTTAATATAAATCCTCATAGAATAGCCTCCTGACTTTAATAGGGATGAAAGCAATAGTGCTGCAAAGAAATAAGTAGCACTTGAGAAGCTGCTCTAAAGGTGGTTAAGTAACAATAGAAAATTATAATTTTGCCACAGCATTTAAGTAATCCTTAAGAACTTAAGAGAATTATCTTCCTCTTAAGGAATTTGAAATATCAATTAAAACTCTTCAGAAAGGTTAATATTATCTGTTAAACCCTAATGGCTTTCTTACTTAGGCTGGGCTATAAATTATCTGTGTTGTCCCTAGAAGTAAATCAGTTCAGGATCCTGTCTCACTGATCCCTATAACTTGAGTATTTCATTCTGGCAGCATGAATATCATAATATCTATTTTTATTATCATCAAACTTTGCTGTCACTGTTCATTTGTAACCATCTGTCATTTGTCCTAAAACATAAAACAGAGGGCGAAATCACATTTCTTTATTAACCTGTTTGCTTTAAACTACCAGATCTGTTAGCATTTGCACCTTCAAAAGATTAATATATTATTACTCAGAGGGACAGGTGGTGCAAGAGCAACTAAGGAATTGATCTGTTGATATCTCCCTCTGATATTTGACTCCTTGGCAAAATCTTTACAACTGTAAGTCAGTCAACACCTTTTTTACCTGAAAGATCCCCTGGTATTTTTTTTTCAGAAATCTTTTGGCCAAGCATTTATCCAATAAAGCAAACTTTCAAGTTACTCAACTTGTAAAAAGCATTTTACAGTGAAATCTCAAAGCAGGAACAGCTGCCTGGGTTTGGTTTTGACAGTTGCTCTTCACCTAACAACCAGTAGCCTATTTGTGTTTACTTATTCATTAATACTGAAAAATAACACAATAGGATCAGATGTCTTGGCTGACAAATGCCCTACTTTTCCTCTGTGATAGCATCTCTGCATCAGCATTCATAAATATGGGGTTGGGTTTTTTTGGATTCAAAAAACCCTTGTGGTTAGCTTTACTATTATACCTTTTTACATAATTTAGCTTCCCAGATAAAATAATTAAGATCCCACCCAGGAGAGGTACCAGTTTAACTGGAATGCAGCAACGGTCCCATTAGTTTTCCAGAGACCACATGCATTTTTAAAGCAAAAATTTTTGAGAACTGACCTGGATGAGAAAAACAGCCTCTGTTAAAAACTTACATTCCAGGTCACCTATGATGTCCTTAGAATCTTGTATTCCTCCTCCCTTATTCCAGCCTCCGAGTAGAAAGGAGGATACTTGATTTTTTAAAACAGAGCCTTGTTGGAATGTGTGGTGTAAAGAAAGATGCATTGCTTCAGATGTCTGCATCTTTCAAATTAAACTCCTTAGGCTTGTTCCAAGTTTAGGGCTATTTTTCATTATTCTCCTTCCACACAGTGAGGTCAGACAAGGTATCCCTCTCGTGGTGTGGGGAGCACAAGTAGCTTGCTCAAGAGGAAGGGTCGAGAGGAACTTTAAGGAAGGCTTGTTAGCTGTGCAAGTGCCTTTTATTTATTTGCAAGCAGGGCTATCAGCCAAAAATGAAAACTCAAACCACTGTCAAGTTATAGGGTAGCCCTGAAATGTCATCAGCAAATGCTTCAAGGAAACTGAAGATGTTTCAGAAATGAAGGTTTTGACCATGTTGTCATTTATGCATTACATTCATTGGACTTTTGTGGCTCTAAGTTGTTTTCCTCTGAGAGGGCAGGAATAGCCAAGCTGTTTGCAGCCCTGAGCAGTACTGTGTTTGGAAATGCAAATCCACCCCAAGGTTACAGCATCAACCGTGTTCATCATTGTCAGTTAGAAGCCTCTGATCTCCACTGAGCTTTTGGGCTTGCATAAGATTTGGAACGTAGGAACATGAAGAGCAGTTGCCCTGCCCCTGGTCTGTAAGCAATCAAAATCTACCCAAAGCCATTCCATTCATGTTTAGCAGGGTGGTAAAGGAGGACAGCACCTGACAGGCACCAAGAGATCAATTTTCTCCCACTGAGAGGCAGTGCATTGTTTGGTACCCATGAGGGTTCTCCTTGAAAATGTTTCACTCTCGTACTGTGATTTAAAGTGTATTCTGGATTGGTCACTGAGGGGCCTTGAGAAATGCGGAGAAGAAAAATTGGGGGAAAAAAAAATAATCTGTGAGAATACCTCAAACCAAAACGAGACAGACAAACCCAGACACGTTAGATGCAAACAAAAGTTGCTGAAAGAGCAGGCAGAGTTCCCCAGACTAGTTAAAACCAGTGAAATTACATAAGTTTTTTTGAGAAATCATTCAGCATTAGCTACACTCAAGTCTCACAAGTTGAGTGTGATCTGGTTTAGCTGTGCTTGGGAGAGAGCACCAGTGACAAGAGCACGCTTTGATGGAAAAAAAAATAAAAATAAATAATTAAAAAAAAAAAAAATAAAAATCCCACCTGACAGAGATAAACCCGGAGGCTTCCTTGGGAGAAATCCTCCAGCCCTTCCGGCCCAACCCGCCCAGTTTGGCAGCACTGAGGGAGGAAACGGTGTAGAATTACCAAGGATTGATAGGCAAGCAGTGTGAAGTTCTCAGGCTGAGGTAAGGAAAAGCAGCCCGTCCTGCTCTGCTGGAAAAACCCAAGCAGGTAGTGCTGCTGCTGGAAAGGAAAGGATCGTTTCACCGAGGGTGAATCTGTGAAATCTGTGCTTTAACAGGGACTGGAGCAGAAAGGTCACTGTCAAGATAAAACCACTCCTTAGAGAAAAACTCGTCCCCATTCATATTTTCGAGTGTATTATACAACAACTGCACACCGTGTCGGTTCTGTGGGAAACTTTTAAATCTTTTGAACACTCGAAAGAGGCATTCAGCATTCCAGCTTGGTTTGAGTCCATGCCTGGGCTGGAGCAGGTTGTGGGTTTATTTTTAAATTGCAGGCTGTTATGGTGCTGCATCAGAACTGCCCCAGCGCCACGTTTTCCATCACTCGCTGCCTCTCCTGACAAAGAGGGGGTTTTTAAAGGGAATCTCTTTTCACGTAACCCACCAGCTGTTGGGTTGAAGCATTTCTTCCCGAGCCGCAGCAGCTTTGCGGCGATGTCAATTTTTAAATCACTCCTTCTGACGCAACAGGAAAAAAGCCTGCGAGCCGCTGAGTGAGTTTTAAAGCGCGTTAAAAACGAACCCTTCGTGGGGAAAAAAAAAAAAAAAAAAAAAAAAAAAAAAAAAAAAAAAAAAAGAAGAAAAAAAAAAGAAAAAAAAAAACTAAAAAAAACGAAGACGGGAAAAAAGCTTTCCCTCGTACTCCCGCCGGCCGCGACCCTCCACCCGCGGGTGGGCTGGGGTTTAGCGCTGATTCCTGCGCTGCAAACCCGGCAGCTCCGTTAAACCCGGCGGGCAGGCGTTGCGGTGCCGGGAGCCGTGTTTCCTTTCGGTTCGGTTCGCCGGGTTGGGCAGGTTGGAGAGGCAGGTGCCCGCGGATGCATAGGACGGGGACGGGGACGGGGCGGGGGGAGCCGGGGGACCGGAGCCCGCCCACCGCCGGGAGGGGACAGTGGCGGGGGAGCGGGCCGCCTGGGGAAAGCCATCCCCATAGTCACAATGGGCAACGCCTCCCTCTCTCTCTCCCTCCCTTCTTCCCTTCCTCCCGCCTCCTCCTCCCGCCTCCCGCCTCCCGCCTCCTCCTCCTCCTCCTCCCAGGCTTCCCGCGCGGCCTTTCTGCCTTAAAAGGACAATGGGGCGCGCGAAGCCAGAGGGCTCGATTGAGGAGAACGGAGCCGTGGGAATGGCGCATGCGCGGGTTTGGCGGGGCCCGAGGGGAGGAGCGGGGCGGGGATTGGAGGAGGGGGGGGAGAGAGAGGCGGGGGCTGGCGGGGGCGCGCGGTGTGGCAGGCGGGCAGAGCGCGGAGGGCCGGGGAAGCGCCGTGCTCCGCGCGTTTGTTGGTGGGCGCAGTAGGGCGGTGAGTGATTCCTAGGGTTTGTTTTTTTTTTTTCTGTCTGTTTCTTTCGGGGCGGGAAAGGAGAGTACAACCGAAAAGGGACAGGAGGTTTAGTCTGGGTGGGTTGTTTTTGTTTTTCTCCGTTTGCGTTCGTTTTTTTTTTTGTGTGTGTGTATGTCGCTGGAGTGTTTTAGGGTTTGGGTTGTTTTTTTGTTTTGTGGGGGTCTTTTTGGTTGGTTGGGTTTTGTTTTTTTATTTTTGTGTCTCAGCAGTCAGTGGTTTCTGTTAGGCAGAAGTTAATCTCAGAGCTTGTCTGCAGTGCTGCCGCGGCGAAAAGACTTTGCCGCCTGAAAGAGTTTGACACGCGTGGTTCCTGTGCGCGGCGTTTCCTCACTTTTCTTCAATCAGTGGAGTTTAAAGGAGGTGCTGGCGGGGAGAAACGGGTCCCGCATTGTTGCAGACCCATCCCGAGAGCTCTGACTTGCTGACCCGCCAAAGCACGATTAAAAACCCCAGTACTGAAAGAGGGAAACGCAGCCCCGTTCCCGACGATTTAACTCCCAAGAGCGGAGCGGGTTTAGGGATCCCGAGCTGCCTGGCAGTGCCGGGCTTCACGGCGACCTTTCCCGGGCTGCGGCTCCCCAGCCCCGCCACGCGGGCTGCGAGGCACCGGCGGGAAGGTGCGGAACGTCCCCGCCAGCCGTACCCCGCCGGTGCGGAGCGGGTGTTGCAGGTGCGGCCCCTGGCACGTTCCGCGCAGCGCGGCCCCCGCACCGCACACCTGTAGCGCCGGCGCCCACAAGTTGGTGCCAGCCAAGAGGCGGGGGGGGGGGGACACACACACGGTGCCCTTACCGCCGTGTTTCACGTGGGAAAGGAGCGGTTGTTTTTATTTCCACTTGCGGAGGGGTCGGGGTCTGTGCACGACCCGGGAGGGGGGGGGGGGTAAAACGTATGGCTGTGGGATGGCGTGACACGTGCTGCCGGTGGCATGGGTGGCGGCGTGGGGCCTTCCCCCGCCTCGGCGGGCACCCCGATGCACGGCGTGGGGAGCCGGTGGGGCGGGCGGCGATGGCGTCCTACCCCTCTCGCAGCACAGCGCGAGTGAAAGTCGCTCTCGTCCGCCTCAGCCTGTGCCCGGCGACAAGAAGTTTACGCTCCCGGTTTCCGCGGGATTTGCGCGGAGCGGAGCGGCGTGCCCCCGGCGCGGCACGTAGGCAGCGCCCCGGCTGCAGGGAAAACAAAGGGCTCGCATGTGCTGCGGGCGCCGTGGCTCCCCGGCGCGCCGGGGGAAAGCGCTCGTCCGCACGGAGAGGTGGGGGGGCGGGGGGAGGCTCAGTCCCCGGGGAGGGAGCAGTCGGTGGGGTACAACTTATCCCGCCGGGAACAGCGGATTTTCAGGGATTGACTGCCGGTGTTGGAGGACTTTGGAAGGGTGGTGAAACTTTGGATGCAGACGCGCTCCCCCCAGGTACCGCGCTGTGCGCACGGTTGTTGCAAGGGTGGGCGGCCAGGAGAACCCCGCCGGCTGCCCCGGAGCTGCCGCAGGGTCGGGGGTCCGGTGGGGGGGGGATGGCGGTGGTGGTTCGTGTCGTTTCTCTCCGCGGCGTGCCCGCGTTGCTGGGAGGTCTGAGACAGCCCTTTGAAGTGCAACTGTTGCCATGTTTGAATTACGTCAGGGCCGAGCCATGAGGTACCGGCGGGGGGGGAGGGGACCGGACCGGACCGGAGGGGGTGTGCGTATGGAAGGCGATCGTCACCCTGTCGGGGCAGGGGTCGGGGGGGTGCCCGGCAGGGTCCTGCGGCTCTCCCCTCGCTTCCCCCCGAGCCGGATGGGGCGGCTGCACCGAGACCGCGTGGTGGGGCGGTGTTTGCGGCGCGGGGGCCGCCTGGCAGCACCCCACCTCCGCGCTCGGTCGGGGCTTTCCTCCCCGGCGCGCCGCCTTCCCCTTCCTCTGCTTTTTAAAATGTAATTTTAATTTTATTCGTCTTTTCGACAAGTTTGAGCGCTTAGCAGCCGCAGGGAGGAGGAGCCGGGGTCTCCTGCCTATGTGCTCCCGTCGCTCCACCTGACCCGGCGGGGCCGCCCGCCAAAGTAGGTCGTCGGTCCCGGCGCGGGAGGGGGGGGGTGTCGGTCTTTGTTCCCGGCGCTGCCGCGGCCCCGGCCGCCCAGCCAAGCCCGCCGGCGGTAACGGGCGGGAGCGGGGAGCCGGGCCGTGTCCTGCCGGGCCGTGCCGGGCGCTTCCCCCGCGCCACGCGGTGCTCGGCGGAAAGCAGCAGCCGCCTCCCGCACTGCGCCTATCCCGGGGGCTGCGGGAGCAGCATGACCGGGCTCGAGTTTTTTTTTTGAGGGGCATCTTTTATCGTTGGGGTTTTTTTTTGTTTTTTTTTTTTTTTAATCATGCAGTTTTGCGACTACTGAAACGCTCCCAGGCGCTCTCTCCCTTTCATGAGATGGAAAGTTGCCGTCCCCTCTCGCACACCCATCTCCGGATGCATGTAGCTAAAAGGGGTTTAAAGGGACCTGCCAAACCTGTTGTTTACTCGGCCGTGCCTTAGCGCCGAGAGCAGAGCTGAATCCTGCCCGCAGCACCTCCGGATGCTGTCTCCTGGCGGGAACATCCCCGGCTCATCCTACCAAGAGCCTTGCCCCCATCAGTCTTCTGACAGGGAGTTCTTTGGACCCCAGACTATTCAGTAATCATTACAGTTGCTGAAAAAAAAAAACAACAACTTTGGAGTTGCACCCCAGCGCTGCAGCTCCATAGGCAGTGGGTGCAGGATGCTACCCCTCAACCTCCTGCTCTGTGCCCTAATGCTCAGGTCTCCTGGCTGGGCTGAAGGCAGAGGGCCCTTGCCACCCTCCCCTCCTGCTCCTGAATTGAGCCCAGAACTTAAGCAGCATCTCATTTGTGGTGAGAGTCTTGAGTAGCAGCAGACCTGAGCACAAGCTAGCTGCAATGCTTGCTTTTTCGTTTCGAATTTTAATTTGGCGCTGATGGGATGTGGTAGGCTGACAGCCATGGAGAAATCTGTTTAACCCTTTTACAGGGCAAACCAGGAAGGTGACAGTTCCTCAGCATATCCCTTTACTGCCTCCTGTTTGCTTCCAAAGGTGAGGATATTGCAGGGTGTGGGCTGTCGAAACCCCTTTATCCCCTGTCAGCACGTGGCCAAATCCACTGTGCAGCTTACAGCTTTTTTTAAATAAAGTGAAAAAAAATAGGGGCAGACAGTGAACTGCAAGTCTTTCCACTGATGCCAGTGGACACTGAACTTCATTGGCACCCAGGTAAATTCCAGGTTTCTTGGGATTAGTGGTGCTTGATAGAAAATCACAAAGTAACAAGTCTGTGGGATTTTCAAACAAGCCCACAGGCATACAGCATCCAGCTCCCACTGAAAGTAGGTGGGATTGAGTGTCAACCTCTGAGAAAAATTCCCCCTCTCCTCTTTCCCAGCTCTGAGACTCTCAAAGAGGAGCTAATTGCCTACATGTCCAGTCCTTCCTTTAAAAAGAAAGCATTTGTTGGCTGATAAATCCACACGGCTTAAAAATAAACATTAAAATAGTAAGAGTTTGTTGTCTTAATCATGCTGAACATCTTTCTGTGTCACCAAGCTCTCTGCCTTGCATTGGTTCTTAACACCTGATGCTTTGTACATCTTTCATTAATAAGATGAATGACATGCACAGTCCTACTTGCCAACTCTTCCAGGTTTGCACCTAACACTTGTTTTATAACAGAAGGAAGCAGCCAGCAAGTAAAGCAGAATGCATGGGCGGGACTCCTTTTCATGACTCAAGCATTTGCATTTCTGTTGAACTTAGTCCAAAGTCCAAGTGAAATGACCAGTATCATTACTTAAGGACATTGAAATGACTTCTTTTTAGTGAAGTAACTTCAGGTATTCTGCCAAATATTTATCTTCATGTCCCCATCAAGTATAGTGAATTATGTAAAAAATGAGCAAAAAACCTGAAACAAATAAAAACAAACCAGAACTGTTCAGTGTCTCGTGATCTCAAGTGTCTGATGCTTTTTCAGTAGCAAGTGGTTGCAAAACATCCTTAGGGCTGCAGTGACTGTACTCACTGCCAGGGGAAGTTTAGGTTGGATATTAGAAAGAATTTCTTTACAGAGAGGGTGATCAGACATTGGAATGGGCTGCCCAGGGAAGTAGTGGATTCTCCGTCCCTGGAGATATTTAAAAAGAGACTGGATGTGGCACTCAGTGCCATGGGCTGGGAACTGCAGCGGTAGTGGTCAAGGGTTGGACTTGATGAGCTCTGAGGTCCCTTCCAACCCAGCCGATTCTATGATAAGCATCACAGACTGAACCCCAGCACTTGCTTGAGAACATCCTCGATTTTCCTTGCAGGGCTCCTGATCAAGCTGAGCATGGTGTTAGTTACGCAATGGGAGTTTCTGGGGGGGGGGGGGGTGTCTTCCTTCAAGATGGAATGTCTGCAGGTGGGACGGGTTGGGGATTTTTTTTTTTCCCTTATGCAAATATTACTGTTTTCATGCTTTGGCCTATCCCTTCTGGAGCAGTAACCGCATGGCAGTTTAGAGGAACACCCAAGTGGCTTAGCCTTTCACTTGTCTGAATGGGTTAGGTATTTATGTCCCACTGAAGATCAGTAGGTAAGTAGGTTCCTTTGTTACTTGACTGCTTCTGAAAACTTCACTGGAACAGCTTGTGACCCAGCCAGGATGCTGCAAAAGGCTCAAACATGGGAAAAAAAAATGTTGACACGTGCTTGGTAGTTGCTGCTGGTCACATCTGGTGTGCTAAGATTTCAGTGCAGCACAAAGCACAAAATGTTAGCTATGGATGACTACTAGGAAAAAAGTGAGTTACTTATTTTGGCAGAGGAAAGATTCCTGAAGATGCAAGTTTGACCTTTTACTGATCATCGAGGGAAAACTTCTCAGGGTGCTGTTTCTTTCAGATGTGCCTGGGCTGTGGTGGCCAAATACAGCTTCCCTTCCAGTAAAATTGTTTTGGGTGGAAAGCAGAAGGAAAGTGAAGGGAAAATCAAAGGATACAGGGGACCAGAAGAGTGGACAGTATGTACAATTCTAAGGTTCTGGGTTTGGGAAATTAGTCACTGTTTTGAGCTATAAGGGCAGATGAAAGTGAAAAGTGGTATTGCAAATACCAGAATTGCATTTAAGGTGGCACCAATTATCTTGGTTTCTTCCTTGGAATAGTCTGGCTCTGAGCATATTAAGATACAGGTTTCTGGCATCCAATTTTACCTTATATTGCAACGTTTCTTTCTGTAACATGTAAACTCGGGGGAGAGGTATGTTTATATTGGGTGTCTGATACAAATCAGCTCCTTTGTTGATGTACTGTTCTCTGTCCTACAGTTGATTTCCAGCAGAGGTATTGCTGTTTATTTCAGCAGCGGGACAGGCCCAAGAATTTATTAGTGAGACAAGCAACTCTGCTTCTGGCACTGTAGACAGCTCTGGAAGCATTTTTCATGTGTGTGCAAGTGCCTGGGTGTATGCACTTGCAGATATAAAAGGCCAGAGCACACGTAGACTGTATTAAGGCCTTTGTTTCTTTTCCTTTAAAAGAAAAAGAAAAAAAAAAAAAGACCATTTTGTCTGTTTCTTAGTTCCAATGAAATACTGTTGAGATGTGCATTGTGAAGTTTTTACTGGCAGGAGCTGGCTGCCTCAACATATGTAGGCTAGATTGTATTTTTTTGTAGCCCAACTTCAGGGAGGCTGTTCCAAGGCTGATTTCTACACAGAAGGGGAAATCAGATTATTTGCAGGGCTCTCCTCTTTGACAACATACTGGTAATTTTGGATTGCAGGGAGGGTGAATGCCTCAGTGTCAGAGAGAGGAGATAGGAAAAAGAGGAAGGTATTGAGTAGTTGAACTGACAGCCCTCTGCTCTTCTGTAACCCCAGGGAATGTTTCTCTTTCAGCTTTGCAAGAAGCAGGTGAGCATGTTCCTTCCTACTGGCCTGATAATTGTGTTACAAAGGGAGAGACATGCCTGCCTTCTAGGAATTCCTTTCTTTCTATTATAAAAGGTTTTCATTCTTCTTGGGTGATCAGAAAGAATGCAGAAGGAATCTGGAAAGGCAAATGAAAGTGGCTCTGATTTTTCTAATTTTAAAAATCTAAAAGAGTTCAGGAGTTCTTCACTAACTTGAAAACTTAATGAGCATCTGAAGCAATACCTCCTTTTAATTTAGGTCATCAAATTAAATTTTGCAAAGAAAACCAGGCGCCAAATTCTAGTCTTGACAGGTAGTGAAGGCATGAAAGCAATTCTACACACGTATGATGTGTGCTGCTTTGTACCAGCCTTTCACAAATGTAATAAGCAGGATGTGGGGGTTTTATTCCTCAGCTACTTTACTGTTCTCTTCTGGGCTCCACATTTTTTGCAAGACAAGTCTATTTTTGATGCTACTTTTCCAAAAGTGGGAGGGCAGAAGGATGGAGAGAACCTGTTCCTGTAGTCTTTTCAGAGTATTCAGGTTGCTAAAGAAGTTGTTTAAAGCAGAACTCCTGGCAAATAGCAGCTTCTTCTTTTGCATGGAGACCAGGGAGGAGGATGACCACTTTTCCTCTGACTTGAGGGAATACTGCTCCCCTGCTAGTGCAGGTAAATCTCCATTTCTGCAGAATGACAAATATGCTCTGCTAGGATTTCTGTTTTTTTGCTGGGGAGATGTTTCTTTCCCTGCTGTGATGTAACAGACATCACATATTTCAATACCATGCTTAAATTCCACAAAATTATCTTGTGTGATGCTTTTTAATGTCATTGAGCTTCATTCCTACTTGCCATTTTTCTGTCTGTCCCAAATTCCATGTGGTTAAACTTACACAGCTAAGATGAGGTGTTACAGTGGCTGGCAGTCTTAACTCCCTGGTTCTCAAGTGAAATCAAATTTGCAGTGCTTTAGATTTAATCCTTGTAAAGGGCCCAATCATATGTACTTTGAGTACACTTAGGTCTATAGAAATGTAGTGTACTTTACCCGTAGATGCATGATTGTGGTTTAGAATGGAAGGAGAGACAGAACTCTCAGGGTTAGCATTGCTGGTAAGCACTGGACCCAAATACTTCTGCATTAGCTATTAAGCTCTCCAGCTGACAGAATATTTAGTGTATAATGATCAAATGACAACTGTTTAGGATTAAATGAGTAATTGGACTGATGCCTTCCATTTATAACTGCACTTAAATGCAGTTGTTAGAGAAACCCTTTTTACTTGTGGTTTTGCTACTAGCTCTTCCCCATTCAGGCATGCTATTTGGTAATACCATAGCTGACCATTCATCAAGTGGGAAACAGATGGCACTAGTTTCCCTTCTATTGAAAGATGGTGCTGAAAGGCTGCTTCTGTGAGAATGGCAGCAATGATGCAAAACAAAATATTTTCAGAATGTATGTGCCTGATGCCAGCCTTTGCCAGAACTTTAATTGTAAAGCATGCATCTTACTCTGCTGTGGTATAAATACCAGCTGGTGACAGAGATTATCTCATCAGCATCTGGATTTGTGGGAGAAACCAGGTTAGAAAGTAAAGCAAATTGTTCAGATCAGTTCTGTGTCTTGCTCTATAACAGTCAAAGATTTTCTTGCTGTTTCAGTTTTGTGTCTGCAGCTAGTCTTTGATTTTTTAAAGAAAAGTGCCAGACCATGAATTTAACACATTTGAGGTAGTCAAGCAAAATCTAAACCCACTGTTAGGTAGTTGGAAATGCCCAGGTGCACATGCTGTTGGATCTCCAGGGCTTGTTAAACCCAGTGTCCTTGAGAGACTGTATCTTGAAAGAGCAAAACAAGTACTAAGAAACAAAATACATACTATTCAAGTGTTTGCTTAAACATTTGGCTGTTTGACTTGACAGTCTAGTGATACTAACATGATTTGGTTGTGCATTCAAGTTCATTTGCTAAGTGTCCCTGAAAACATACCTAAGCAGAAGCAGAGAATACTTTGGAGTCTTTAACCATCCCTCAACAAAACTATGCAGCAGGTTGGTAGTTGGGATATCTTCTTTTACTTACTATAGCTGTTCCAAACCTTCAGGTGAATGCTGTGCTAATAAAGCAATGAGTCTCCTAAGAAGCCTCAGCATTTGGGCTGGGTATTTGCACAAATCATCCTTGCAAGAATCCATTCCTAGGTGAGCTGCTTGTGCTGTAAATGTTCACTAAGGAATACAGCACTTTGAACCTTTGGCAAAAGGCATGAGTGGGACAGGAGAGAATGAAAGAACTATCCCTTCCATCTCTTGTAACAAATCCCTTGCCATTAACAGGCTCTGCAAGGCATTTGGTCAAGACAAGCATTTTGTGGAGTTGACCTGTGTCTTTCTACGCAAGTTTATGCAGTAGAAACTGCAAAGAGACACAATCACAGTGGGCACCAAGTGGTCTTATAATATGGTAGACTGAAATGTAAACATGTACACTTTCTTCTGGATATGGGCTCCCTTATGGATTTTGTTTAAGAATATTAACTTACAACATTAGATAAAATTTTTGTTTTCTGTTCTCAGAAGCCTGGGAACCTGGTGTGTTTATTTTGCAATGCTGCTATGCTCTGATCTTGCCCTCTCTGGGGGAGGTGGGGGCTTAAATTTTTCTCTCTGTGTGGAGGACTGTTGACTAGGTCTGGGTGGTCCACTAGCTTTTGCCATAGTCCTGCAAAAATGCTTGGCATCTCTTTTCCCTCTCATGCAATATCCATCAGTAAGGTAAGCACAGTGCTAGGTATGGTCATTTTGTGGAAGGATATTTTTACCCCCACCTGAAGCTGCTTTTCAAATAATTTTATTGCTGTAATGATGTGGCAAGTCTTACAACTGTAGACTGAAGATATTCTCTGTTCCTCTGGGTGGTATTAGAATTATGTCCCTTACCTTCCTGAGGGTGGAAGATGTGGAGACAGATCCCTATGCCACATACATTCACCAGTAACCCAAGTTGGGTTGCTGGGACTTGTCAGTCCCTAGGACTGAGAAGTGTCTGGGAATTCCATTTCACCAGATTTGCCCACAAGTGATGGAGCTGCTGCTCTCCCAAAAGTCCTGCCTGAGCTAGTGGGTCTTTCAGTATTTGTGGGGAGGAATGGTAGTTTTCTTAGCTTCCACAAGAGTATAACAACTTGGCCTTTTGTTAAGAGAAGAAGGGGAAATCTTGTGTTATTTGCATGGCTCTGGGTTATTTTAATTTTTTTTTTAAAGCAGAAGTTCTCTGCAGTGGGAACCTGTTCTCATGAAGCTTCCTGCAGCTGGTGGCCTGACCTGTCTGTGAGCAGTCAGTGCATGGTTAGAAGCAGCAGAGGTGTCCTCTTGCTCTCTGCAGCAGGTGGTTGAGGCAAACCTTGCACCGTGGTCTGTTTAAAAAAACCTCTTTGAATGGTCCCCACCTGTGGTTATAAGACAGATGCTGTGTGGCCTGTGAGGACTTGCTGTGTGCCCAGGCCCATTGCCAAGAAGCTTTGCTCGGTTGATTTGTTTCCTTAAAGTGCTGTGGGAAGCTCTGTTTGCTTTGACAGCTTCTCCTGCCATGCTGGACTGTGCCAAACAGGAGCAGGAGTCTGCACTGGGAAGAAACTGGTGCCTGGGGAGAATTGATGTGATGGTGGGGACATCATGTGTTCAGAGGACCTCTGTCATGGTTACTGCAGTAAATCCACTTGAAAAGGTTCTGCCAGGAAAACACCTCTACTGTACGCTGCCTGCTCTCAGAGCAAATCCCAGCCCAGGTGTGCTGAAAAGGACAGGCAGACCTCAGAGAACAGCGTGGCTTTGGGCTCTCTGAGCTGGTGCTGAGTTTGCGGAGCTGGTGGTTTCTTCCCTGTCACTGGAGTGCATTTAGCATGACTGGGATGTGTGGTAGGCACCTGCTGAAATGGACATGGGGATTCTCCTCTCACTGGGTTTCCTTCCCATGGAAAGCAGGGTGAGGAAGGTGGGAGGGGAAGAACTGAGCCTGTGCTGACATGGAACTGGGTTGTGGCTGGGATGCTCACCCAGGTCCAAGAGTCAAGAAGTGCTCCTGGGTTCTACAGCTCAGACATGGCCACTGGGGACTGGGTGGGACTCCTCTCTCCTGTTTTCAGAGCAGCTTTTCAAGTATGTCTGCCCTCCAGCCTAGAGGTATGACTGCAGCTAATTTAAAATGCCTCCTCCTCACTTTCAACAAAGTTTGGCGAGTGTATTTCCAACACATACCAGTGATGGTGACATAGTAGTTCCAGTGACCCAGGGTTCAGCTGCTAGCTACTTACCCCAGGGGCTCAGGCAGGGTCATGCAGCCTGTCCTGTGGTCTGTTTTGCCAGGTACCTAGGGCTTTAATTAGCCAGGTCAGCTGCATTCACACCCCTTGGGTTGTGCTGTTGTAGATATGCCCTGAGAGTAACATTGTGCCGTCAATGAGCTTGTCGTGAGTCCTGCTAGGGATTGCTTATTATTCCAGCCACAGTTAATTTTTTCTTTTTTCTTAGAAAGTGTATTCTAGGTGCACCTGGTCTTCTGGGGCAATGTGGAATAGAGCTATGGCTTAATCTAGCAGTCTCCCATCCTGAATTAGAATTTACTTTTGGGTTGTCTTGTGAATTGCCTGGGTTTTTCTTTTGATATCGTAACATAAGTAATGCCTGTTCCTGTTTGTTTTCACAGGCTACATCTGGGAGGAAAAGATGTTTGGCTTTCACAAACCGAAGATGTATCGGAGTATAGAAGGCTGCTGTATTTGCAGAGCTAAGTCATCCAGTTCTCGTTTCACTGACAGCAAACGTTATGAAAAAGATTTCCAGAATTGTTTTGGGTAAGATTCTTTCTTTTGTCAACACTGCGTTCAGTAATGGTGTTGATCTCAGGGCTGCAAACGTGACCTGCTGTGTCCCTCTTGCTCTGCATGACTGAAAGATGAGGTTAGCAGAGATGGGTTTTGGGGGAAGGCTGGCTTCAGCTTCTTCACAGCTTTCCTGGCCAGGCCAGGAGAGGTTGGATTCTCTGCTGTTGTGTACAGTGCCATTTGTTTTTCTGCTACTGTTGTGAATAGAGAGCTGCTGTAGTTCATAACACTGAAGAGTAAGTTTCTTGCCTCTCCCACTTCACAGCACGTGCAGGGTTTAACACTGCTCTCAGACTGCATGTTTTGTGCATGTTCCTTAGAGGTGTAAATTCCCATCCAAGATGGTAAAGAGCATGGATCCATGAACATTACCCCTGGATCTGAAGGTTCATGAATCTTAAACAAAATTCGATGGGTAAATGTTTAGTGGCTCCAGCAGGGCTTATGCACAGTACCTTGCTTGAGGTGTTGGTGCCTCTGTACAAAGAGGGCATATCAAGATGTCATTACCATTCTGATGGAAAGGAAGCATCAAATACTTAGATTTCCAATTAGGTAATATTGTGCATAAAGTTACTTGAATGCATCTTTAAGCAAAACTAAATACCAGTGATTTCTTGTACCAGCTGCTGTGACCTTTTAACTGTATTGAAATACTTCCTAAGAACTTTGAAAATTTGTCTCCCTGAATTGTCAGCAAAACAAAATATTCTGTGATAGCTTGCAATTATTTTTGATATTTATACTTTGCTTATTCTAATTTTTTTCCTGAGGCATTTAGAGTTTCTTCTGCTTATAGAATAATTTTTCATGAAATTATTTCCCCTGGAAAAAGTCTGTTGTCTAGATATTTTCTTCTCTTTCTTTCTAGTCTTGTTGGGTCATCTCTCCTCAAAACCTTAAGCCCAAGTGGACAGTTAACGCATATTAAAACTATATGAACATACTAGTATTTCTGCTCTCAAGTGCTTAACTTCAAATATGTAAATCTTTGCAATCTTTAGAAATACCCTCTTCTTTGCCTTTTTCTAGACACAACCTTTTTAAGTATTGAATGGACAAACCCAAAGCTTTATAGTGCTTTGTATTTACCATGGATTTTTGTACATAAATCTGGTCCTGACAGTTTTCTTGTCATATTTCTTGGCTACTAACCTTGGCAGTGGCAAGACTGTGTGAAGACCCATGGTTTGGGTGTGGTTTTTGTTGTGTGCTTTTTGTTAACCACAGTGAAGAAGCTTGCCAGTGTTACAGGGCCTTTGGTCTTGTGCTATCTGAAATATGTTTGCCAAGGTAAAAATGCAGTCGTAACACTGAGCAGATAGCAGCTTATCTGAGCCTGTCTTGTTCATCTATAAATTCTTCAAAGTCTTCTCATTTAAAAAGTTGAAAAATTCTCCAGTGTATCCCCTTGATACTTCTTTCAGCATGGATTAGCAGTAGAGATGATTTCTGAATAAAGTTTGTTAAAGTGAGCAAGTATTGCTGTAATTCTAGTGCTGTAATTCTAATGCTGTTTCTGAAACCTTATCCTATGCTTATGCAGGAGTGTGTGAGGTGTTTGTTATTCATCCTTGAAGCTCTGTGAGAAAGTTAAGAACTGAATCAGTTTTTGTCGCATCTCTGAGGTCTATTCCCAAATGTATATTCCAGGAATATAATTATTCTGCCTCCCTTTCTCTCCAATGGAATCAACCAATTGTAATTCTTTCAAAACAGAACTCAAGAACTCTTCTGTCTGTTTTTATGCTTCTTGCTTTTATTAACTGTTGTCATGTGATTTTTGTTTTTACCAGGCTTCATGAGGCCCGCTCAGGAGATATTTGCAATGCCTGTGTACTTTTGGTGAAAAGATGGAAAAAATTGCCAGCAGGATCAAAAAAAAACTGGAATCATGTTAGTAATTTATTTCTTCTCCATGCCAAAAGCAACTTGTTTCTGCCTTAGTCCATTCTGCTAGAGAGGGGAGGTGCTGGCAAGGATTTGGGGTTTGCTATTGTGCCTATCCTCTCCACCCTCAGCATCTCTAAATCCTTCTGGATTGTTGCCTGTTACATGGCTCTTACCTGTTTTCGTTTGGCTTACATGCACATAGTGATTATCCAAGTCCAGGATGGAGTTACAGACTAACTTACCTTGTAATTGCTTGCTTTCACAATCTCAGAATTTTGTCCAAAAGTCTCTTATGACACTCAAAACATTTCAAATTTAGCCTCTATCCAAAATGGATCACTCCTCCTTAGTGTGTTTGGTTTTGGTTTTTTTTTTTAATAGTTTGAACAAGCAAAGGTGACTTGCTCAAGCAACACATAAATCAATGTGGTGTAGTCCCATAATTGCAGTACCTAATACCTTGCATCTATTCCCACTCATATCTTCTGTTTTCATACATATAATTTAGTTTGGGCTTAGTGCTGGTTAGATGATCAGGATTCTTTATGTGTTACAACCTTTATGCAGGAAGCCTGGATGGTAATGGGAGCCAGAACTATGGTAATTGCTACTGCTAGCTTTATTTAAAAGTTAGATTGATTATTAAAAAAAAAACAAATCAAACTCCAGGGCATATGCTTGGTAGATAAACCTAACTGAACTTATAATGGCTTAAGCAACTGTTGTCTACTAAATGGAAGGCAAATGTTAAAAGAAAAGTGTGTTTTCTACTAAGTAGTTGTACTTTTACACCTTCAGCTAGGTCTGTACAGGTTCCTTGTTTCGGGCAGTATCTGAGCATGATGCACAAGTATGACACATGCATTTTCTGTGTTCTAGGTGGTAGATGCCAGGGCTGGACCCAGTCTTAAAACAACATTGAAACCAAAGAAAATGAAAACTCTCTCTGGAAGCAGAATAAAGAGCAACCAAATCAGCAAACTGCAAAAGGAATTCAAGCGTCACAGTAAGTGGATTCAAAAAAATTTTGGCAATAAATTTTGGTCTCCCTTAACATCGCTTGCTTCCTCTGGGGGCTTGGGGAGGGTGTGGAGTGAGAGGGAAGATTTTGTATGCACAGTGGGCTGCAAGACAGATGAGGAAGCAGTGAGGAGGAGCAGGGAGTCTGGCTTGAAAGTGTGGGCAGTTATCACTTATGTCTCATGTGGAAATGACCGAAGAGTGAGTTACTTGGGCAAGACTAATTGAGTATGAAGTTGGAAGAGGTTTTCCCCTGCTTTTCAGTAATGCACTATGGCCGTTTGCATCTCTTTTTACCAAGAAGCACTGTACTGTTGATACCACCAACAGTCTTTAGATTGATTTATTTATCCTAGGTTTTTCTTTTTTACCCCTCATTTAAATTCCTACCAAGTTTCTACCTTATGCCTTCCTCTGCTGGTCTCGGTGATTCCACTAGCATTTAGACTCTTCAAATAGGTTTATATTCATAGCTTTGCAATGAAACCATCTGCCAGCTATGTTCTAAACATATTTTGGTACTTCAGATTTTTCCTCTAAAGCAAACTTCCTGGCTTTTTAACTGTTGCTGACTCGGTGTTTTCTCTCTGTTATCCTACTTGGCCTGAAGGAAAAGCTCTCTGAAGAAATGAGTAAAGGCCCTGACCCAAAGACCTTGTATCTCTTTATGCAACATGCTATAGTTAATTTACTTGTGCTACTCTAGGTGCTAGAGATTATAACTAAAAGGTAGGCCAGTAAACCCTCTCAGGGTGTGTGTCTGCACCAAATCCATGGTTCATAGTCTCAATCCAGCAAAAGCTCTGTACTGTCTGAACTCATTGCACTAATGAGAAGAGCTTTGCAAGACTGAACAGGTAAGAGAGAAGATACACAGCAAGAGTGTTGGTCTGAAGCACAGATCCTCATCATCTTCAAGGATCTTGCAGTGGTTGCCAAGGGAGATTAGGATCTTGTCCAGAGTGTGGACTGAGCCTGATCCTGGACCTCTTAGCAGTCCCTTGTCTACAAGAACCTCTCCAGTTCTGACGTCTGTCTCCCAAATGCTGACAGATAGTTTCTATTGAAATCTAGAAGGGGCAAGTGAAAAATGACTTATCATTGTTTTTTGTTCATTAAAAAAAAATGTCTCCCCAGTCAGCATGCGATTTTGTACAGGTCAGGATAAGTCACTGGATTTGTGTCCTGATTCTTAGATTTATTCTTTCCTCTATAGATTCTGATGCCCACAGCACCACTTCAAGTGCCTCTCCAGCTCAGTCACCCTGTTACAGTAACCAGTCTGATGATGGCTCTGACACAGAAATGAACGCTGGGTCCAGCAGAACACCAGTTTTCTCCTTTTTAGATCTCACATATTGGAAAAGGTAAAAAGCAAAGGAATATGCGCTCTGCAGATAGCAATTCACTTCATGTACACAGTACTTGATTCTGCTTTGTCAGGAATTTGCTGCTGCTGAATTTAATTTATTTTAAGAATGTAATTTAAGTCAGAGTTACACAGGATCTGTTTTTCTTGGAAAGAAATGTCATGTGTTTAAGATTTTCCCCTATCTCCCTCCAGTTCCCTAAATACTAATAGAGTTACTGGAAAATATTTTTGCATTTTGTGGAGAAACAGAAAATATTCCTAATATGTCATTATCTTGCCTTAAAACTGTGCTCTGTAGATGCTGTGTGTTACTGAGTACAATAGTGCTTTCAGCTTCATAGCAAAACATAGCATTTGATTTGGTTGACCTGTTACAGTAGTCATTAAAAAAAAAGTCTTATCTGTAGTGGGAGGAAAACCACAAGATTTTCTGGAAAGTGGTGAGTTTATCTTTTACAGCCTGTTGTGACAGAGTAATTCCTTGTTTATCTAATTGCTTTGTTGAAATTGTTGTGACTTTGCTACCTCCTCTCAAATAGTGTTTGCTTGTCCATTGTAGTCAAGGTTATTTCAGCCCAGATGGCCATGTATCTGAAACTTCCCTGGGAAGCAAAATGGGAGAGTTAGTTTTGTATAGACATCTGTTTGGTGGTATGTTTTTCTTATTTGTCTTTTTTCCCAAAGCAGTGTTGTGGATTTAAACAGACTTGTTTTCTCTTTGAGCAGCCTTTTCCCTCCTGTCCACTGAACTAGAGGCTCAGAAAAGGCATGTCTTGGGTCAAACTGATTTTTAGCATTTCTTTAAGTTTTGTATATTGTAAACACACAAAACATCTATGTCTCTCCCTGCCATTTCTTCCAGGCAAAAGGTCTGCTGTGGAATTATTTACAAAGGGCGTTTTGGGGAAGTCCTCATAGACACTCATCTCTTCAAGCCTTGCTGTAGCAATAAGAAGTCTGCCACTGAAAAGCCAGAACAAGAAGGACCACAGTCTCCAACAGTCTCCCCCCAAGAAGAGTGGTGACTTCATTGGATAGCTGCAGAAGGTTATACAAATCCTCTTATTCTCTGGAAAAATACTAGAAAAGTGACTGTTCACTTTAGACACCTGCTATGCTGCCAAAAGACTATTCCCTAGAACTGTTTTGGGTTTTACTGCTACAATTCCACAAACTCTGAAGCCAGTTTGTATCTTTTCAGAAAGACTGTACATAATATTTAAGATGCTATGGAACACTTAGCAAAGCTGAATGCTGCTGCAAGGTTGTCTGATCTTCCTTCCCTCCTTGCTTCACAAGTGAATATGAGGATGGAATTTTGTAAATTAAAGTATATGTAGTTCAGGTTTCTGTATTGAAAGGAGCAGTGGTTGTAAGGCTTTTTTTTTTTTAAAGTTGGTTGGTAACCTTCCTTAAATCCCCAAGAACATACTTCACTCTTAGACATGTATGAGTCAATAAGATGAACTAATACATAGAAATGTTATAAGTCACCTCTCTAGTTGTATAAATATATATTTTTTAAGGTGTGGAGATCTCGCCCTATACTACTGATGTAACAAAGACAAATATTTCACCCCTCCTATCTCTGACAGACTGGTAAACTGCAGACATTGCTATACAAGTGGTAGTTACCTGGGAAGGCCCCCAACATACAGTGCTTTTCAGAAGGGGTGGGAGAGCTCTCCTCCTTAGCTGAGGAGGAAGATCTACTTAAGAACTGAACATGGTGAACTGGGAGGCCACTTTGTTTTAACCCAGCAGCAGACACCCTGGGCTTCCTGCAGTAACCGACTGGTGATGAGAGATGGACCAAGAAGACATCTTGATGCCCAAGTGAGGTGTAGAGAGACCATGGTCAAAACTGCATAACTGCTATCTCTTGGCCTAATGCAGCTGAAATGTGACCACAGACCAGACTTCCACTGGTTTTGGACCCGAGATAGAACCAAACCCCTTGCAAAGCAAATCAGGCTCTGTTCCAGGGACATAGTCTGATTGTAAGCCCTGTATCAGGATTCAGGATTACTGTTTTGGAACCTTTTCCCTGCAGTACTTCTTTGTGCTTGGGGCTTGGGTTTGTTGTTTTGTTTTTTTTTGTTGTTGTTGTTGTTAATTTGCTTTAAAAAAAAACCAGATGAATGCTTTTGTGAATACTGAATATGAAAAGTTCTGCTAAGAATGGTGCTGTACTGAATCAAGGCAGCTGGGTTTGCATACATGATCAAAAGATTCCAGGCAAACTGGTGTGCAAACCATTCTGACACTCCTTCAAACTCCACTTTGCCTGTAGGCAAAAGTAAGCAGCTTCCTGGAAGAGTGTACTACAATTTCAGTTCCCAATTGCTTCATGTTCCTTTTATGAAGGTTTAACTTATGTAAGTTGGGAATTCTGCTTTCTTTGTTTGCTTCTGGTTTTTGGGGGGGAGGGAGGATTTTTCTTACTATTACTCTTTTGGGATATTCTGCAGCGGATTGCTACAAGCTTTCCTTTTTTTGAGAGTCATCTGCATAATACTGTGGTGGGTAGGGCTTTAGGACTGGTTTTCTGTGTAATCTCATTTCTTGAAATGGAAATGCTTAGCAAATGCAAATATAGGTAGGGAATGATATACAGGTTTTAAGAGGAGCCTCTACCCTCAAAGCTTTTCTTTCTTTTTTATGTTTTTTACTCTCCTTCCGTTGGATAAGCCAACCTCTGGAGAGAACATCAGGGGAAACAGGGCTTTGACTTATCACAGCCTTACAGCTCAGAGCTTTCATTGGTCATACTTTGCTTTTCCTAAACTGAAATTTTGAAGGGAGGACAAAGCTGCCTACCTTCCTTTCATCAGCAACCAAATAGAATCATTTAGGTTGGAAAAGACCTTTAAAATCATCGAGTCTGACCATAGTTAAAATGGATACTTGCTTGTGTAATGGCTTAACTAGGTTGGTCATGTCTTAACAAGGACTTGAGCAAGACTCCTAGCTGGTTTTGCAGACACCTGCTTTCATTTGAATTTGTGTTTTCAGCATCAGTAATACCAAACACCTAAGGCTGCAGTATTGGTGGCAGGATGTGCTCTGATACGGATCATCTCTTCTGTATTTATTTATTTATTGCTAGATTTCAACCACCAATGGCTTCCCCTACTCCCTCCCACCTCTTCCATTCCCGGTAGTAATGCAAAATGAACTGTATGTAGTCATGCACTTTGTATTAATGTATTAGAAATCTATGGAGCCTGTTTTGTACTTTTATACTGTTCAGACACTTGTAATCCAAACTTTTTTTTACTAGGGTAATGAATAAATTTAGGGTTATTTAGAAAATAAAAAAGTTCTCCGTTTGTTTAATTTCTGTGCCACTAATTAAACTTAGTGTTTGAACCAGCCCAGGCAACCCATGTTTCTATTTGAACAAGACTTGAAGACTTTTTTTTTTTTTCTCTTTTTGAGGGGTGGTATAATTCTCTTCCTATGTAATTTGGGAAGAAGAGCAGAGCAAAGGAAGGAGATTGTGTTTATTACAATAGACAGCTATCTCAGGGCAGAATCACAGAGCTTTCCCTTGGCACTGTGTGTGCATCAGGCATTTTCTTTACTGGGAATGGGTGGTGCTGACTTTTGGTGCTCCTGGGGGGCTTGTTCTCTCTCTCTAGCTCACCAGCATTTAGCAAAGGCTGGCTGAAGCAACAATGTCAAAGAATTTGGTGCTGACAGCATGTGGAAAGATCCCTTTCCAGACCCAGCCAAGGCGGTGGAAGAAACCAGTGGTCCTCTACTGAAGCTGGATCCTGGAGTGTTTCTTCCCACGACAGGCGTAGTCAGCTGGATAAGCTCCAGCAGACTGGTGGGAGCAAGGTCTCTGGCAGGAGATGGCAGTGAGTAACTGAAACTATTCCCTGATAATGGGGAAAACATTGCAACCTTAAGCATGCTGACTTGTTGCAAGAGACTATTTTGGACTTTAATGGAGATGCTGATTAATTCCTGCTGATACACTGGCTATTTTCTAATAAATTAAACCTGATCATTATATCCAGACCTTCATGTAGAAATAATTTCAATGAAAACTCTGCATAGACCATGAGACCACCTGATTTTAGTACAATAACATCTATTTTGGACATACTTACATTATCCTCTGTAGATGCGTAAACATACTTTGGACACTCGGGTAAATTTTTTTACTTACACTTTTGGGTAAATTTAATTTACCTAAAATAAAAAGCTCCATGTAAAGTCACATTAGAGAAGCAGAAGCACCAAGAGATGATTTAAAGCAAGTATACTTTATATGTATCCCACTCTTTGCAGCTTCCACCCTTTTTCAAATAATGAGTTCCTTTTACTTCTCTTTTCCATGCTGCTGCTGCTGCATGCTGGTGACTAAAGGTATTGTCTGGGTAACCTCTAGGTGCTGAGAACACCTGTGTTAATGGACAGAGGGCTTTTTTTTGAGAGGCAGATAACCCAATGGAGGGCTACAGCTTCAAAGGAGCAGGAAGCTCCTATGGGAACATGGGGGAAGCACAGCTTGCCATCGTCAGAGTAATGTCAAATTAAATCAGTAGGCAAAATCCTGGTAAACCCCTTGTGTGCCTCACCTGGTTCAGCTGTCACAATGACACGTGTGACATCTGATGAAGTACTTTACAGTGCAAGGATTATAAAGATCCTTTACAGAGGACCATGTTGTATTCAAAATAGGAGAATAACAAGGTATGCAACAAGAAGGTATTTTGCTGGTGGTCACCAGTGGAGAGGGAGCAGATCCATGGTTTCCAAAGCCTGAGCTGAGTCCAGGACTGCTGGTGAAGCAGTGAAAGGGCAGATTTGCTTTTGTATGGTGCAGCACGAAGAGTAATTTTATTCTGGTTTGTACAATGTTGGAATTTCTCTATGACTTCTGCAACACTGAACCTGCTGTCTAAGCAGATGACTGTGTGCCATTCACCTGCAGTTATTAAACCATTAAGACTCTTCTGAATAAATTTCAATATAGTGTTTAAAAAAAGAAAAAGGCTCCTTCTAAACAGTTCTTGTAGAACATCATGTAATTTTTAAGTTGTTCAGATAAGGGGTAAGAGCAGTCTGTTGTATTTTGCAGACCTTGTCCTGTGATTGCCAGAATGAGAGATGCAGCCCCTTCTTGGCATTTGTTTTCTGTTTCTTCCCCATGGGAATCTGGCCATAAGGGAACAAGGGAGCACACGTCCAGGTGCCCTTTTTCAGAAAGAAGAAGTGGCACCAGAGCAATGTTGCTGCCTTCCTCCATATCAACAGCCTACAGTACGTAAAACCAAAACCTAATTTCCATGCTGGATAACTAGAGGGTTCGTAAAGCTGTTGAGGTAATGATTTGATTATGAACAGGCATGATGTAGCAAATGTAGCATTTTCAGCAAACTCTCTTTTGTGGTTTGGAGAGGAGGCTGCAGTTGGTATTCCTGCTGGAAAGTCAGTGTTTGTGCTGATCTGGGATGACTGAACTGGTGTGAGATGGGCGAGTTAGATGATTACAGGCCTAAAGAGGAGGGAGAGTGACATACTCCAGGAGAAAAAAGGGTAACACAAACCACCCACAGAATTCCAAATCCCAAGCGTATATGAAGGGGATGTGACACTAAATACAATGGCATCATAACAAATTTCAAGTCAGATTTATATCTGTTAGTTAGAATTATTTGGAAGATATTTTCTAATGCAATCTATTGAAGTTATCCCTACAGGACACTGTGAACAGCTGCTTTGCCATAGCCCTTCTGCCTAGCAAAAGGTGGACTGGAAAGGGACAGACTGCCCAGTTGTCCCAAGCTTTCAGTTCTGGGCATGGGAACAGCCCCTGTCACCATCCTGCTCAGCCCTTGCCATCACTGTTGGCATCAGACTTCACCACAGATGCTGTTTCAAGTGAGGACCTGGTCCCGGGTCTCTGCTGCAGCCAAACAAAGGCTCGGGACAAGCTGGAAAAGGCCCAGGAAGCGTGGCTGCTGTGGGTAAGGCTTCTTACAGAGAAATGTGGGAATCGGGCACTTTGAGGGCTGCCAAGACGTGCGGGGCTGGTTTATTGCTGACCTCTGCAACATGGCCTGATGGTACCGGGGGTGACATGGACATTTCTGAGGAGGTTTAGAAGCCTCAGTCCCCAAGGGCACCGAGGAGACACCGGTGGTACCAGCAGCTGCTACAGAGCAGACGGCCCCACAGGGAGAAAGGAGTTCACAGCAATGCCAGAGCATTTATGGTCTTTTCGTGCCACAAACCACGTTCTCCTGGGAAGGCCACCGGTGCTGCCAACCTTCACACCGCCGTGAAGACCCCACAGCCCCCAGCCCGCCATCTGCCCCACGTACGCCGAGTACGTGACCGCGGGCAGCTCCTCCGAGACCGGGTGAGGCAGAACCTGGGGCGATGAAGCGGCCCGGCTGCCGAGGCGGCAAAGCGGGACCGCCGGTACCTGCCGCTGGGGAGTGAGGGAAGGAGAGAGCGGGGCTTGGGGTGTTCGGGGCGGGCTGGGGCCCGGCCCTGTCAGGGGGTTTCGGGGCTCGGGTGCGGCTCTCTCCGCCAAGGGCCGCGGTGGGGCCGGGCCCGGGCTCTCCCAGGGGCCGCCAGGAGGCGCTGCCACCCCCGGCCCGGCCTCGGTAAGCGCCGGGTGCCGGCGGAGCCTTCAGCCCCGGGTCGGAGCCGTGAGGCAGAGCCGGGCTGTCCGGTTCTCCACATGACTGGCAAGCTTCGAGTTTTCGTCGGCCGCGGCCGCTTTGCTCTTGGGGCGCTGGCAAAAGCCGAGTCACTCGGGTGTTGTTCGGCTTTCCATCCTGCACCTACCGCGGCCTGCCGGCTCTGGAGGAACAAAATGTGAGCATAAACCTCCTCCTTCTGGAGCACTCCTTCCTGAAAGCAGGACCAGATGTGTAAGTAGACAAAGAAACGAGAGAAAAAAAAAAAATGTTTTTGCCTGAGAAAACCTAATGGCTGGGCTGTCCCTGGCTTCCAAGTGGTGCCCTTGTGGGGCTCTGAGCACCTGGGAGGCGTTTGAAGCCATCGAGGCAGCTGGGGCTGGGAGCTGCAGAGAGCTGAGCTTGGCTGCTCATCACTCTTCCTTGCTGACCAGGCTCAGTAAAGTCTGTGAAAAGATCCTAAGAAGACCATGTGACAAGCCCTGAGGAAAATAACTGGGGAAACAGAGGTAGGACATCATGTAGGGAGAGGCGGTGCTTATTTTGTTTGCATCAGTGTGCCTCAGCAAAGCATTTTATCTGTCTCAGCACCCTCCTGCCTGTGAAGAACAGCTGCTTGGCATGCTGGAACTGAGGGCATTCTGGTGGGGACTCTTTCTGAGGAGAAGTGGTCAGATAGAGTTCTCGGGGCAAGAAGTGGAGTGAAGGCAAGAAGCCAAGACAGCGTTTGAGCCTCTTTGGCCACAGCGAGTTTCAGAGCATTTGTATAACCAAGAACCAGCTAGGGCTCACAAAGGCTCCACTGTGGCTATAGGTAACACTGTCACAGATGTACACCTGTGGTAGCTATTAAGTAGTTCTGACGGCAGCTTCAAGGCTATAGGAGATGCTTTGCTGTCTCAGGGCTTGATGTTGGCAAGCTAAAGTGGCTGTTCATGTTGCAGTTTAGTTATTTGTTTGTATTCTGTTTTAATGATGGTCAGTTTTTTCCTTATGTAAATTTTATTGTGAGCATCGTCATGGCTCTAAGGCTCTTGAGTAGAAAGCATGAATGTAGATGACACTCAGCCCAAATCAAAGGCTGTCCTCAGTTAATCAGCATGACTTTGGACACTAGAAGATGCTGACTATTTCATCAGGCTTGTGTTGTATCCTCTGACTAACTAATGTGCAGGAAAGCCTTTTTAGCAGGCAAAGAGGATGGAGATGGAACAGACAGGTCTGCAGGGCTAGCACAAAAAAGTCAGTGAGCAGCCATTAAACAAAAAATGTTTGCATCTAGGTGAAAAGCCATTGCCAAGCCAGGATTTACACATGCATTCATAGTTAGAGATAAAACTTTCCTAGCAAATCTTTCTATTACCTCCCTCAAAATCTCATACAGTGAAGTATTTGCAGTAATCCAAGAGAGAGCAAGGATTATCATGAATGTGTTTAGTTGCACTGTAAAGAAACTGAGGATAAAATTAATTTGTCTAAAGGCAGAGCTCTACAACCTGCATATTTCCTTGTAATGATAGACTTCATTTATAGCCTTCTCAGTTTAGGCACCATTACCTAAAGGAGGCAATTTTAGCAAATACTCCAAAAATCCCATCTTGGTCCATCTTGGTCCATCAATCCATCTCTTAGGTACATTTTAAAAACACCTGTGTGGCATTGATCAGGGTCATCCTGAAAACACCCTATGCCTGCTTCCTCAGTAGAAAATGCTTTGGAAGTGTCTAAATTGATGAAGATGGGTAGAGAAACCCCTCTGTGCTCATGGGCAAATAGGCACATGTCCAATGTGAGGGACCAGGAGGAGAATGAACAATGCAGTTTCAAAACTATAAAGTTATCATTGCCTTGGAAAGCTCTGGCACACCCTTGGATATAATTTTTAAATGTCTTAGCAGCACCAGACTAGGATTCCTTTGGATGTGCACAAGGTCCCCAAACAGAGGCCATCCTGATATCCCACTCCAGCATGATGTCTCTCAAAATCATTTCAGTGGTCTGATGGGCAGATATTTATATATCTTTTTTTTTTTTTTTTTTTTTTTTAATTTTTTTAAATTCTGTGGTACTTTGAAAATGTTTGAATACCCAAAAGTGAGGCTGTATTGAAAATGATGAAGAAATTATACCTCCCTTTCTAACTGCCCCTTGGATCCAACTGCAAAACTGTCTTGAAAGACAAAATACAAACCTGACAACCTTCTTTTTTAATTCGTGATCACTTGTGAAAAACTGAAAACCTGCCAATTATGTTAATTTCTGAAACAGCCTCTTCAAACACAAATGAAGCATTTTTAATGAGAATGCCAGTTTTATTAGCTTGGATAGAATTGGCCCTTTTTAAATGACAAATGAAATAAAACAGGATGTAGAGTAATTTGAAAACTTACAAACTGCAAGAGGGCATAAAAAGCTGTAATTGCAGTTTTCACTGCTCCAGGGTATATTACTCAGGCACTGCAAGGGTTTGAGAAATAGTACAGGCTTAAAATAGAAGCTGCTACACTGAGGGCAGGTTGAAAAGATGGTTGTAGGATGCTGCCTAAATAAATAAAGACACCCTTAAATTACCAGCAGCACTGATTGTGTGTCCCAGTGCCTTCTTTGCCATCTCTTCTTTTTGTGGTCTCCTCCTCTGATCTCCAGGAACTGAGCTCTGGGTTGGTTACCTTTGGGGTGGGCTGGTGTCTCCTTGTGCACACCCCAAAACTGGCAGCTTCAAGTAGGGCAGGCAGGGCAGGTGTCACCCTGGGCCTGGGCAGTCCTGCCCAGAGGCAGCACACAGGACCTCTGCCTATGGTCACAAGGGCTCCTGTGGATACTTGCATCCTCTGTGCTATTTTGAACCCCACCAAGGCAAGGAAAAATACTAATAAATTGGAGCAAATCTGGAAGTGGGATAACAAGATTGTCCGTTTCCTTGTGAGGAAAAACTGAGGAAATTAGCCCTGCTTAGCTTGGAGAAGACAAGGGTTAGGAGGAGACCTAGCAAAAACTTTCCCAAGCTTAGCAAGAAGATGGAGCCAGACTCTTCCCAGTGGTGCATGATGAGAGGATAAGAAACAAGAAGTATAAAGTGAAAAAATAAGGACAGTTAGGCAGTCAAATGGGTTGTCTTGAGGATGTGCAGCCTTCATGTCTAGAGATTTTCAAGACAAGACTGGACAAATCTTTGAATAACTTGGTCTGACCTCATATCTGACCCTGTGCTAGAGATCACCTGAGATCTCTTCCATTCTGAATTATCCTGTGATCTAAAATCAGTCAGAGGAATCACATCCCAAATGTGCTTCTGTCGAATTGGAAGGTAATGTGGGTAACTGTTAAGGCATAGAGGTTTATATTTTCAGTATTTTAAGAGATAGATTTATTTCAACCTGATGGACAAAATCAGCCAGGTTTTAGTCCTAAAGTTTACTACCATATGATAGAATGAGAAAAAAAGAGACCCTGCTAAGTAAGTCTGTGGAGTTACCTGAACTTTCAGCTGTTCTAGGCTAGTTTACATAATTTAGGGTGTATGATACCTGTGCATTGATTTTTAGGAATCTTTCACTTCAAAAGTGATACTAAGCACCCTTTATATTCCCAAGAGTAGATTCTTTATTGCTAGACAATAATAATTACAGAAAAACTCAAAACAGTAATTCCCCGTGAAGCAGAACATTAACACCCTTTCACACAATGCTTTCAGTGTAGAGGTGGAAGGCATCACCTCAGGGGCTGCTCTCCTCCCAGAGGACACACTTGCTCCCCCAGCAGGCAAGTAGTAAGTCCAGCCCCGCAATGCGATGGAGATTCAAAATCCAGAGGCGATGGGATGGGCTCGTTTGTCAGCCAGTGTTCATCTCTGTCGTTGGCTGACCCTAGCCAGGTGGCATCAGTTAAATATTTGGCCCACTGAAAATAGTTGGAGAAGCTGAGGAGTTAGTGCTATTAGGATGATCATGTAGTAAGGAAAGAAGCTCAGTGGATGGTGCTTATGTCTGTCTTTCCTCATTGCTGCCAGAGCACTGTGTCGTGATGTGACAGCTACAGCTCTGCTCATGGTACTGCTGGCCCCTGGAGCTTTCACTGTCAGTATGTGGTGGCCCTGAAGGGCTGTGAGAGCAGCACTTCACTTGGCCATCTTGGCCCTGGTCCCAGCACCACTGCAAGATGGTACATGCAGCAGCCAATTTTCTTAGATGCCGGGCTAGAGATGCTTCCCTGCTGCCAGGTCTGTTTCCAAGTATTTAAACTATGAAACAGGATGATGCCCTAGGCATCAATAATGCTGCGGCTCCTGAGTGTTTCACCTTCTGATATGTAGGGAGTAATAGCTCTCTGATGACTCTGCTTGATCTGGCACTGTTTTACTCTTGGTACTTGTCTCTAAAAGATGATCTTTGGGCTGACCTCCTGTCTGAAAGGAAGCTAACCAGGGACCATGACTTTTGCCCTTCTCTAACAGTGAGAGAAACAGATCTTAAACAGTCTTTTTTCAACTCTGCTGCAGAGGGAGTACACTTCAAATCATAAAATAGGAAGCGGGCTTTGCTGATAGATCAAGAGGTTCTGGAATTCTTCATTGCCCGTAAAGTGCTGGTATACCTTCTGTGATTTTTTTTTTTTTAAGAGTGAAAGTGTTGCACATGCAGGAGGCATGCATGGCACCTACCACTTGCAGAGCCCACTAAGGATCAAGAGCCACAATCCTTCTCAAGGACACTGTTCTTTCATCTGAGAGCAGATGCAAATTAAATGGCTGTGAATTTTACAGCTGATTCTCAGACACGCCATAACTAGGATCAACAACTTTTGTTCCACTCCAATGAGATTTCACAGCCCTGCGCTGCTGCTGCTGCTACTTGTTTGGAGTTCCTTAATTAGGCTGTGGCATTCCACAGCAGTTTGGAGCTGAAGCAGTGCTTTGATCTAGTATGTGGAGATCTGCCAGGATCTGTGTGATTGAGGAACTTTACTAAGTACCTGGGAAAAGGCAGTGGGTCGAATCCAGGTGGATCAGTCATTAATGTCACCTCACAAAGTCTGCTTTCATGGCAAGGCCACCTTGTGAGGACTCAGAGGCCAGAATCTGTAACAAAAAGGCCACCACCTTGTAACACAGGGTGAGTTCACAAAGAGCTAATTAGATCTGTGCAAATCATTAACAGTGAGTGAAGCCTCCTCTTTATGTCCAATTTATTAAAATCCCCATGGTCTGATCCCTCCACACCTCTGGGGGTCAGGGGACTCTCTGTGCCAAAAAGCCTCAGAGGGGCTGCAGTGCAGGTGGCTATAACTGGAGGGGGTGGCCACTGTGCTGGTGGCCAGTGTGCCAGCAGGGCTGCAGTGTGTGTGCTGCACGCGTCTGCGTGCCCACTGTGCTTCAGCCCACAGTGTCCAGCTGAGGCAGCCATAGGTAGGGACAGAAATGTGAGAGGAGGAAACAAGACAGACAGTTTTTCCTGAAGCTGCAGTTGCATAGAAACTACTGGAATTAACAAGCTCTTTTACATCCTAGAGGGGCAGCATATTTGTTTTCCTCTTTTACGCTGGATCGAAAGAAATCAGGAATATAGGAACACCTTTGCTCCTTTTTCTGTAATTTTTAATTTTCAGAAGTCAAACAGCTTCTAGAAAATTTAAAATATAGTCATGGACCAAGGTCAAGGTACCCTAGAAAGGGCAACTGAGTAAAAACTCATCATGTTATATACTAGTTTCCCTAGCTAACATCACCTTCTTAGTCTGATCTTCCCCTGCCCCTGCTTTCTCTTTCTCTCTCATTTTTTTCAGTCCTGATGTTCCTCTGTCTCTTTTAATTTCTGCCTAGTCTATTGGACACACTTTTGAAGTCTGACTGATGGCTAATCATAAAGTTTTTGTTGCTGGCTCTGCACCTGTGGGAGTAGATGATAACTCTGATACAAGTCTAATATTTAAGACAAAGAGCAAGTGGAAAAGGGGAACAGACAGTATCCAAATGGATTTCAATACAGGAAAACTGAGCAAATGTGGCTCCTAAGGAAGAAGTGGAAAAGAATAGGTTTTTCTAAGTGAAGGGAAAGATGATTGTTGTAAACACAAGCGGTGGCACTAGTATAATGCAGGTTTCCTGTTGCAGGTGAGAGAAACTGTGCCTTTTAGGGGAGGTCTGAGAGATTAAGCGAGAGTGTGGAATAAAAGGAGAGCTGAGAAATATTTGTACTGGAACTGATTTTCAGTGGTGTTAGCAGACAGTAGCCATCCATTGTCCCTCTTCCTTCTGGAAGGCCTCTGTCAGCAGAGAGGGAGCCTCATCTATATTGCCAGCTTTCCAGGGGAGCCAGGCTGATTGCTAGGCAGGCACTTTCTCCTCTTTTGAAGGCAGGAAGAGCCCAGCCCCTCTGCACCGCCTCTCAGCGTTTATACAAGCTAACCCTGGGCTATTCTTTGTGTCTCTGTGAACAGTGCTCTGTGCAACATCATGTGTGGCTCCCAGGTTTGGATGGGAAGCTTGCGAGCTGCAGATGGAGACCATGGGGCTGTGGAGAAGACACCACAACCGAGCACAGATCCGCTGGAGTAAGAGTCTGGAGACAGGTGGCTTCCCATGTGTCCTCCCCGGAGCAAAATCTCCATTAACAGTGACCTGTATAGATTCCTCAGACCTGCAGGGAAAACAGAAAAGAAATTAAAACTAAATAGGAATGATTTAATATCCATGCAGGAAAGTCTGTTTCAGACTTTTGTAGGCTTTGAAGGGCAAAGAGGAAATCATGGAGGCAAAACTTCTACTGTGTGGTTTGGAAGACGATTTTGGTAGTTTTTTGTGTAGTTAGATGAGGTTTGATTTTCTTATGTAAAATCAGGGAAGTCAAGTCTCTTCACGTTAATTCTTTATTGTTTCCTGTTTCACTTGCATTAGTTGAAAAGCAGCAAAGTTGCAGTCTGTGAACCATGAGGTGGAATTCTCAGTTTTCTGACTTGGAGATTATCTTCCTATGAGTTGGCCAAAATAAAAGGGCAGTGTTTATATGAAGGATTATGCTTTCTGGCTGCCTGAGGCTGCAGGGGAATACATTCCATGACCCAGCATGGGTCCCCTCCCAGCTCTTTATTCTGTAATGGGAATTTAAACTGTGTAAGTTATTGCCTGTCTGCTTGTTTAGAGTGGTTTGACCAGTTACTGCTAAGTTATTGGCCAAAACTAGTGAGAAGAGAGCTCAGAAATTATGCTGTCATCCTTGCTCTTGTCTAAACTGGAAAAAAGTGTAAATCACTTCTTTCTGTTTCACTTTTTTCTCTCTTTTTTCAGTCTTTGAAGACAAGTAGTAATTTCAAAAGTTAAGAAAGACCAAGAATCTGATTTCTATTTATACTCGGGTCACAATACCCCGTGCTGACAACACAAATGGCCTTTAAAGTGTCTGTAAATGTACACGTAATATTTACAGATAGTAAATCAGTATTTATTTGGGGAGGCCCCACTGTAGCAAGGCAGTGATAGTACAAGTTATACATATATGAGCACAGGATGGGGAGTTTACTCAAGGTCCTTGCCAGCTTTAGAGCTTCCTCCCAACTTCCAACTGTCTTTCTCTTCTCATTCCTCATTAGTACCTTTGCCCTTGATTGCATCTATGTCAGAGAGCATGAGTTATTCTAGTGTTATGATAATATACCTAAACATACAATAAAGATAACAATATCACATTTCACTGAATGGGCAGTGTTACAAGAATAAGTTATTTCAGCTTGCCTTAACCACTTCCAAGCCCACTGAAATACAAAAAGCAGGTAGTCAGTGGGCTGTATTTTTCTTTTACAACTTTGTAAGGGCTTAAGTGGCTGTGCATTGGCAAACAGAATAATTGTTTGAGATGTAACTGTCTAGGAAGTAATTACAGGCTTGTTACAAGCTATTTGACATGACTTACTCCCACAGGCAAAGCTACAGAGGGAGAAGGCTGTGGGAGAGGAAACCCAGTGAAGGCAGTGCACAGAGAAGGTCCCATCCCAGTTCTGGCTTCATCATAGGACTGATACTCTTCTGTCACTCCTACTCTGTCTTTTCCAGTGTTTTGGTTGTTACAGCCAACTTTAGAGCTACCAAATTTAGGACTTGAATCTGGAAACACAATGTAGCTCTCTAGTGTAACCATTTGGGAGATGGATCAGGCCACATACCCAGTTCTAAATATCTGGAGAAATAGAGGTGTCAATCATAGATTATTAAAATATTTATGGAAGTGTCTTAAAATCAACATAAGTAAAACAGCTTGTCAGTAAGGTCTAATGGCAATAGTGCAAGAGTAAATAGTAAATGAATATCCAGTATTTGAGATCCTCTGTGTGGTGGCTTGACCCTCCAAAGCCACCCTATCACTCCCCTTCTCATCTGAACAGGGGAAAGAGAATATTACAAAAGTCTCATGGGTTGAGATAAAGGCAGGGAGAGATCACTCACTGATGACCATCATGGACAAAAGATACTTGACTTGGGGAAAATTAGTTTAATTTATTACCAACCAAATCGGTATGGTAGTAAGAAATAAATCCAAATCTTAAAAACACCCTCTTTTTCTCCTCTTCCTTCTTACCACGCTTAACTCTGCTCCAGATTTTCTCTACTTCCTATCCCCAAGCAGTTCATGAGCATGGAGAATGGGGGTTTGACCTGGTTTAGAGGACCAAGATAAAAAAAACCTGTAAGTGGTAAGTTCATCAGAAATTGTAGGTCCTGCTTCCTCCTCAGGGAGAGGACTCCTTACACTTCTACTGCTGGATTCTGGATTCCCTCTCACAGGAGACAGTCCTCCACAAACTTCTCCAAGGCGAGTCCTTCCCACAGGCTGCAGGTCTTCTGGATGTGTTCTGGTGTGGTTCCCTTCCACTGGATGCAGTCACAGAATCATAGAACTGTTTGGGTTGAAAGGGACCTTAAAGATCATCCAGTTCCAGCCCCCCTGCATGAGCAGGGACACCTCCCACCAGACCAGGTTGCTCAAGGCCCCATCCAGCCTGGCCTTGAACACTTCCAGGGAGGGGGCAGCCACAGCTTCCTTGGGCAACCTGTGCCACTGTCTCACCACACTCAAATGAAATAATTTTTTCCTAACGTCTAATCTAAATCTCCCTTTTTGGATTTGAAACCATTTCCCCTTGTCCTCTCACTACACACCTGTACAAAAAGTCCTACCCCAGATTTCTTGTAGACCCCCTTCAGATATTGGAAGCATGCTAGAAGGTCACCTCAGAGCCTCCTTTTCTCCAGGCTGAACAACCCCAGCTTCTTCAGCCTGCCTTCACAGGGGAGGTGTTCCAGGCCTCCGATGATTTGAGCAGCTCTTAATCCTTCAGGAACAGAATGCCTCAGTGGGGGTCACTCACAGTATCACAAGTCCTACCAGCAAACCTGCCCCAGCATGGCTTCTTCTCTCCACTGCTCCACAAGTCATGCTAGGAACATGCTCCAGCATGAGCTCTTAACAGGCTCACAACCTCCTTCAGGCATCCACCTGCTCTGGCATGGGGTTCTCCACAGGCTGCAGGTGTGTATCTGCTCTACTGTTAACATCAGTGGGCTGCAGGAGGGGCAGTCTGTTTCACCAGGGTCACTGATGGCCTTGGTCTTGGACAGGGGTGGCTCTGTCTTGAACCAGCTGCCATTGGCTCTATCAGGCATGGAGGAAGCTTCTAGCAGCTTCTCACAGAAGCCATCCCTGCACCCAACCCCACCCTTCCCCCAAACCTGGACATGCAAACCAAATAATACAGCCTGAAACCTGTGGAACTTTTACCTATACATTTCAAAATTTGTTTTTATTTCATGTTTTCTAAAATAATTTTTAAAATAATCTAAATAACAAAACATATATAAATTTACTGTGGATATTATCTGGCCACAGCAGCATACTTTCAGCCATAGCCCTTTTAAATACATTGTTTTGAGCAACACAACACAAGGGAAAATGAGATTTCTGGTTTTAGGATTGTCTTTTTGGCAACTGTTTTAAACTGTATGTTAATTTAAATTTTCAAATTAGCTGATAACTAATGCCAAACAGAATAAATAAAACATCTGTCTTAAAAAAACCCCACATGCATCATCACTTATACGTGCTCTAGTATCTAGATTGCAATAAAAATAAAAAATGATTCAGTCTTCAGTACATTCATTTAGTAATTGTAATCATTCACTAGGCTAAACGTATTCGAAGGAAATCAAATGTGCAAGTAACAGGCCTCATGACAATGCAACAAATTAGGAAATTTTCAAATCACAATTTTAAAGCATGTGTGTTAGTTCACTGTTCTCTATTATCTATTTAGAAATCATTGTCACAACTCATTAATGTATGAGGTTGAAAATAAATGTGTAATAATTTCAATCAACTTCATAATTTTTTAAGACGTTGCTTTTAAACTTTATGCCATTATCATATGCAAAATGGCAAAGTCAGACCACTGAATTTATTTCATATGTTATTCCAACAGCATCAGAAATAGTTCATTGTTACATATCCCCCAAATAATTAGTTCAAGATATCCTTTCCTTCACAACACTTCATCTGCATGCTACACACTTCATATTGTGTAATTGTCTGATGAAGAAGGAAAGCAGGTAGCTGAGGCTATTAGAAAGAAGAAATATCAATGAAAAAATGTTGGATACAGGTGTTACCCCTAAGGACAATGCAATATTTGGAAGAGGAATTGAAAAGGAAACATTATAAAACTAATCAACAGATGATTTAAAAAAAAAAAAAAAAAAAAAAAAAAAAATTTAAACTTCACTCCCTCATCCAGATGCTAACCAACAGCTATTAAATGAGAGTCTGAGGCTCAGCCTGAAACACTGACAAATAATTAAAAAAAAAAAAAAACAAGTTATAAATTATATTGGTAATCCATATGGCCATCATATCTGAGTATCTTTATAAAATCAAGGTGAGTAATGAATTTTCTAATGGATTTTTAAGATTCTCTGAAACCATATGTTTTTCTATTCTGTTTCTCTGTAGAAAGCAGAAGTATCCACCCACCTGCAGTCAGCCACTGTTTTAGGGACATTTCTGTAATGGCATTGTATACTTGAACTATACGATAAAAGAAACTTTTGCCAGGAGCAAACCAAAATGCAAAGGTGAAACTAGCAAACCCCTTTGCTGTGTGAACTAAGAGCAGCATCATGGGTAGGCATTAGTCTTTTTTAATTTAAGATCTGTCTCATAAAATATATCCAAATACTGATGGAATTTTTTTTTTTTTTAAATGAACGTGTCAAATTTAGGTCTGTTCTCAATACTCAAGAAGGCAAGTGGGAATGAGGGGCAAAATACTGATATCTGAGAAGCCCATGGCAATATTTCCTATGGCTTCAATGAAGGCTGAATGCTGTCCTGCAGGATTACTTATGTTCTTAAAGATAAACCTGTGAACAAAGATTTACAGTCCCAGGAGCTTTAGATTTTATTTTCAGTGTGTCTGAGTATTTCTGGTTATGATAAACGTCTGAGGGAGCTGCAGGTTCCTCATCTTTCCTGGAAGTGCAGCTTTTAGCTACAGTGTTGCCTGTCCAGTTTAAAGCTACCAGAAGTCCTGCCTGCCTGCTGTGGATGTGGAGGATGTGAAGGTGTGATGTGAGCTCTGATCCACTCCCCAGTCACACAGCCTGTGCCAGGATGCTCCCAGCCTCTTCCCTGGTGCCTGCAACTGACCATCTCTGGAAGTAAACTCAAGTGCAGAACAGGTTAGTGCACATCAGCTCACATCCCTGTAATACTGAATAATTCAAGTTCTTCCAAAGGACTCTGAGGCCTGGGAAGCATGGCCGTGGTCCATTCACCCAGCATAGCCCAGGATTTTGTGATTTTTTGACACGCTGGTGACAATAATCTAGGTGCTTAAGGCAGGGCAGCATTCAAAAGGGATTTTTTTTTTCAGTCTGTGCTAACCACTCTGTGTATCATGCTGTTGACACTTGAGTCAGCTGAGGTCATTTTAGTCTGTGAAATGAATTCATATTTATTTGTCACTGAAACATGAAGATAATCACATCTGTTCATGCTGTCTTTCAGCATTATTGTAAAAGAAGATTTCAAGATTGTGCATTGTTTGAGTTTCTGTAGGTTTCCTTCCAAGCTGTAGGATGGTCACTAAGTCTCTGTTTCTCTTCCAGGCTCACCTCTGGCTCTTCTATTTTCTTATCAGCAGTGGTAGCAGTGTAGGAATATAATATAAGCTGGTCTGCTTTTCTGAGGATCTGAAAACACTCTGCTGGCCTTAACTTGACTGGAGGATGAAGGCTCAGATTTTTTCAGTTTTCTGTCTTCAGTTGCGCTAGTGTACAGTTGCTCGAAAAACAGAAAAACTGCAAACAATTTACAGAAACTGTTCTCCTCTATTCTGCCAAGCTTCAGAGCTGGCTCTGCTTTTTTTGTTTCTAGAAAACATTCCTCATATTCTATTGGCTCTAGGAGGCTATAGCAGCAGTACGCTATTCCCGACGATATTTGTTGCTTTTTTGTAACCATATTTTGGCACATTCAAAGTGCTGCAGAAACACTGGCTTTTTTGTTTTCCTTTTTTAATTTTTTCCTTAGTATTTTTTAACAGGATCTCTGTATTGAGCAGTATTCATAAGTTTAAAAAGATAATACAAACGTATCTGAATTATATGAATACCACAGAGAGTAAACAAGTGTTCACAAGCACTTTAAGTATAGTTCTTCCAGGCCACTGTTTCATTAGCATACAAATACTGAAAAGCTGTCAAGGTGTTTTTTTCAAGGAAGCACTTGCTGCTACTCTTTAAGAAGATGAACTGCTCCATTATTCACAATTCTTGTGAGTAGGAAGAACAGCAAATGCAAAACAAACAAACAAACACACACCAAGAAAAAAAAACCAACCCAACAGTCTTTTCAACATGAACTTTTAATAAAAATTAAATTTGTAGAGTATATTGTCCTAATGAAGTCAGTGGGATTACTCAAATGCTTGAAGTTAAGCCCATGCTTAATTAGAGACCTGAACAAAAGAAAGCCACCAATTTAAAGCTCACCTGCATTCTACACTCCCTGTGGCTGCAGGTGGCCATGTTCAAACACATGGCCAACATAAACATCCAAAGAACTTAATCAAATTGTTCAAGTGAAAGCTTGCTTCTAGTGTCAAACCATAGGAAGGTAAGAGAAAACCAGATTAGTTTCAGTGCAGACATTTTAAGAGGCAGTGTTTGAACTACTTTTCGTAACAAATATTGAGAGTAAATGAAAATGGTCATTAGGTGAGGCATGTGATTAAAACAATGTCCAGTACTTAACTCCTTTTGATTGAATAAAAAGTGTGAAAACCTAAGTTGCCAGGATCTCTGAATAAACATCCTGCTAGCTAAGAGTTTTATGAAATTGTTGGGATGCTCAGCCCTGTTATAAATTGTCAACAACATTCCTATTTCTGATAAAAAACAATTACTATTTTTGAAAAGCTACTGATATGAGCAATTTATTTGCTGGTGAACCTAAGAAAATCATGTTTGCAATGACAATATAAGGTTTTTTTTAGAATACAACTTTATAAGCATCCTGGATTTTATGAAAAAATAGGAAAATAAGGACTACAATAAAAATTATTTTCACTTTGAATTCTACAAGGAACCATCAGATGTCTTTAAGAAACAGAGGCCCAATCCTGTAAATACCTACACTTGTGTTTATTTACATTCATGTGATTAATATGGTTTTATTTGGTGAGAAAATGGTCAACAAAATTAAGTAAATGCATGCACATTTTAAAAAAATACTTTTCTACTTTATTAAAGCTATCTGAGGGCTGCTGTGGGTCTCTGTTGTATGATTTTTGTCCTGTAATTTCTCCTTAATATGTATTTTAAATATATGTTAACAACTTCCCACATAAATAACATATGAATTAACGTATATTTTAAGTTTTTACAGGAACATAGAATACTTAAATTTAAGTATTCTTGGTGATATGGGGGTGATCTATTTTTCTTCTTTCCTCACAATATATTGGGTAACAATGCAGAGAAAGGTGCCAGATTGCAGAGGTATTGTGCAGTACTCTGAAATCTGACTTTGAGTTTAACTGAGTCTCAGAATGTAGCTGTGACATAGTAAGATTCAAAGGGAGACACAAGTGAAAAATATTTTCTACAGGTCTCCCTGAAAAGCTTGAGATCAAAGGTGTTTAAGTGCCAATAAGAGGGAAATAAATCTGTTGTTAGTATTTCCCTGGGAATAATAAACATCCATTAGCTTCTCTGGAGGAGTTAGGGTTATTGGTCATAGGATGAGAGGTGTGAAAGCTTCTAAGCTGTCCAAATCATTACTATCTAGAAAAGAAAAAACAAAAACAACCAAGTCTTACATTTTTAAGACCCATTTGACTTAAAAATTTTTGAGCCATGCACCCATGGTCTTGAGGATTATAGCCCAGCCAGAGGCTGATGCTTGTGAGATGCCAGTAGATCCTCCACTACACAGAAATCAGAAGCATTACCAGTTAAGAATCCACAGTTGAGTCACTGGACAAGTAAATGTAACTGTGAGAACAAAATGTGTTCATGTAAGAATTCAGAAATCTAAAAAAGAAGTACTCTAGATGTTTGAGGTTGCAAAAAACAATTGGGAAGATACTAATGGAGACAAAAGCCATAGCAAAATAAAAGAGTTCTCTAACAGAGAAATATAAAACAACAGGATCATTTTGATGGAGGCCTGCAGCATTTAAGGGCTCTTTAGGGCTGTGATGGAAGGACAGGGTCACTGAGCAATTTATAGCTACTTTTTGGGAAGGAAAGAAGCACTGGACTATCTGGATTCTGCCAGAGGAGCAGATGAAGGCAGCACATCTATCTTATCATGTAGATAATCCCTGTGCAGAATGGTGAGAACGTGCAGTTCTACAGTTCCTATTTGTAATAAACTGTTCCCATCACAGAACTCTCCCTCGTATTTAGGGGAATAAAAAATTTCTCCAAAGAGTAGCAGAACTAAATAATAAAGATGTGTTTTGGAAATAGAGTTGTTTTTTGAATGGGGAAATACACTGAGCAGCTTTTTTATCAGCATTCTTGTGAATGGTGGAGGTGGGATTATCTCCCTTTTCTACAGACACAAGTTAAAACACCAGGAAACTTTCACAGTTGTTACTAACATTGAGTAATCTGAGACATTTAATGCCTCGTTCTCCAGAACACTTTGTATGCAAAGAGCTATATTACATTCAAAGCAGCCCCCCTTTTTATGTTACATGCAGCTGTGAATGTTCCATATCTACAAGCAGATTCTAAGCCATCTAGAAAATGAAGATCATAACCATGTGAAGTTCTTCAGAAGCTTGTAGCAGAGAGAGCAATAAATTTAGCTTGAAGGTCAGAGTTCACTTGTATTGTCCATAAACACATCTTTTCCTACAATTATTTTGCTTATTCACTCTAAGTCTTCTAAATCCTGCAAAAACTAGCTTTTTAACAACTTTTAATGCACAATCCATTTTTGTTCTAAGGTAACATCCGTGCCAGGCACAGAACAAAAAAAGGGGAGGGGTTTCATGGAGAACGTAATACTCTAAATGTGTTAATTTATCAAAATGCCAACAGAAAGACACAAAATGAACTATACTGGGTTTAAAGAAAAAATACTTCTACCATAATCTAACTTTTCAGTGCCTAATTTTAGAAGCTTACTAATATTTTAACATCAAATTTACAAGATTTCCCCAATAGTCTATCACTCAGGATAGTCTTCTGGCCTATACATTATCTTTTTTCTTTTTATCTCCTCTGCTTCAGAGTTAAGCATCTTGCCCATGTGCTCAGCAGCAGAATCACAGAAAACACAAATCTGATTCCCATCCTGAAAATGAGGGCAGTACTAGCAGCAGAGCACAGTGACTATTCCAGCCCTTACAGTCTGCACATTCTCTGCAAATAGTTTGCAGACAGGGAAAGTTTAGCTGCTTAAAAGCAGAACTAGAACAGGTGTGAACTTCAACTTCCAAGACTTCCCGGTAGGAAAAGTTTTTTTTGTAGGGTCAGTGAAAGGAATGCTTATAAAACAAATAATGAATCCACTTTCAGGTGCTTGTCCGTACTGCAAAACATTTATGGGCAAATGTTTCTTTTAATCTCACCTTGGAAATTAGTAAATTTCTTTTAAAATTTTTATTCACTCACAATAAAAATAAAAATTAAAAAAAAAAGAAAAGAGAAAGTAACCCCATACACACTCCTGCTTCGCAATGTTTTCTCTCTTACAGCTGAGTTTTGATGAGGTCCTGAGTGAGGGCAGAGAAACTAACAAAAGCAGGTGCTGCTACTTGCACCACTTGGACCACAACACCTTTCTCAATCTCAGCTGGCCCCTCTTATTACTAACACTGGCCAGCAGTTTCCAATTATTTTTTTTAGTATGCTTGTGTTTTAACAGCTTTTTCAGTTCCACATGAGTTGTTCTATTCTAGTTATCCACCTCCAACTCTGCTGACACCCACTGGGTTAGCCATTTTCAAGAATGGGACTGAAAAAGCCAAGAGTTTACAGGGACCTTTCACTGAAATTTCAGAAGCCTGAAGCCTGGGAACAGGAATTTCAACTTTGCTGTCAAGGAGAGGCTTTTATGCAGTATGTTATATGCAAGTATTTGGCACATACTCCACAGAGAGCTCTTTCAACTGAACTTGTAAGTTCTCCAAAGGTGCTTCTGCAAGGAAGTGAAACTCGGTTCCCTTGCAGATCCTAAAGGTGTTACCATAAGCTTTAATTAAATATGCTCTGGCCTGGAGCTACCTAGGTGAAATCTGACTAAGCTTGTAATGGCTGTTTCCAGGCACAGTAACTATTTCTTCTTGCTTTCATGGTTCCCCTTCCTCTTTCCCTTGAAAATTCTGGAAGAATAAAATGTCTAATGGAAATACAGAGAGTGAGGGGGGAAAGGGAAAGCAAAGTGAGGGGAGTGGAAAGGAGTCAATAGAAGCAAGAATCCTGGTGAGGTGAGGACTGAGCGAGGGCATTAAAACAGCCTGGGAGTTGGAAAGGGTGCCTGGCACTGGTTGCACAAGCAAAGCAGGAATGTGAACCAGTGTGCTAGGCAGGATGGAACATGGATGTAAAAAGCAAGAAGAAGTTTCCATGCAAGTAAACTGCGACTAAGATCTTATGAAGGCAACACAGAAGACAAGGAGCTGGAATGTAAAGGGAGAACTGTATCTTTAAGAAGCATTTGCAAAAATTGGAAGACATTGAGGTGTGCAGCAGCTCATGTAATTCAGTGCTGGACATTAAGTGTCCTTTCATCAGACTCCTTGGCCTTGGCTTCTGAACAGCAGACAGGTAGCTACAGGATGTCTATACAGCACAGCATAGCCTTGCAATGACATATTTCTTAAGATCCTCCAGGTTCTTCCAATAAATTGGGTGCAGTTCTGCCTAATTAATTCTTCTTTGTGTAATCTAATTTATTCATCCAATAGTGCCTCCAGAATTCTTCAGCCTTCCTTTCTGAGAGGTGTTCCATGACTGAACCAGGCTTCTGTAGTCCAACACTGTATAATCTCTGCAGCACATTCACTGTATGTCATTCTCTTCTAAAGTTAACAAGCAGCTGATTCTATCCAACATATCCATTAAGTTTCTGGTGTTTCACAATGCATAATAAAAGGGATGTAAGGGAATGAAAGTGGCAACCTGGAATCAGTCTTTACCACAACCAGCTGGGGGTTGGCCCAGCATCTGGAAGGAGGCAGGCTGATGTTGGTTGCCACTGGGATTGGAAAGGGTTTTGGTGGGTTGTATGATGAGTCAGCTGTGGAAAATTGGAAATAGCTGGAAGGCAAAGGGTTGGAACTGTGTGCAAAGGAGACACTGCTTCTCAGAGGAGCCTGTGACTCAGAGAGCATGCAGACCTGGGCAGAAAGACCTAGCTGGGAGTTCAGGAGTGGAAATAAGAATGCAAGAAAAATGAGAGTGGGACTGGGAAAAACAAGGGCAGTCCCAGACAGAGGGGATAAGCAGAATCAGTCAAACATGAAAAAAAAAAAAAAATTTCCTTCAGCCATTACAGTGTGATCCACTTCAGATGCTGGAGTCAAGTGCACTGACCCCTGTGTTAGGAACAGTGAGAGTTTAGGACTTGGTGGCTGTGATCGATGTGTGGCTAGACTGTGATAAACTATGACCATCTACTTAAAGATGATCTCACAGTGGATCTGCAAAATGAAATTAAAATAATTAATTTAGGCTGCTCTTAATCCTGGCATTTCCTAATTTTTATGCACTTGACCTTGCCACATTAATAACACACTTTAAAGTACTCTAGTGACTACACACAAATATGATAAACGTATATACCATCAACCTCAAATAATTATTCTGTGGGGGTTTTTTATGAAGTTCAAGTATCCTTTGATTTCAAATGCAAATTTTGCTTGTATGAATCTTCCTTTCAGTTTTTTCCACTTTTATACAATTTTCTAATTGTAAAAGTACACTATAAAGTAGACTGCCAGCTGTAATTATGATTTATAGAATAGTCCCAGGTGTCTGCACATTAATTATGACATTTTGAATATATGCATTAATTGATCATTCCTTTTATAATTACGTTGCAAAGATCTAGCCTGTCAGTGCTGGCTTTGAAAAAAACACACAAAGAACATTGCTGATCCTGGACACAAGCTGTGTCTTATTTGCAAGCATTTCTTCTCAGTCATAGGAACCAGTCTCACAAAGTGACCTTATTCTAGGAGCTAAGACTTCAAGAAAAAGTATTTTGAGACTTGTGATTAAACCAGGATAAGTAGCAGGATTGTGGATATTACAGGTGGTTCCATATGGCCGACTGATTCCACAGTACTCTGTAGATTCTCTTTACTGTTTGAATCACATCCCTTCTTTTTGTTTTTACTTTAAATACAATCTTTTTTTTTTTTTTTTTTTTTTTGGATGAGCCCTTTCTATCCAGTTCTCTCGTCCATTCTGTGTGCTACATGAGCACCATTTGTTTTCTGTAAAACCCCTCCACAATCCTTTTTTAGAACTCATTTTTTCTCTTTCAAAATGCCCATATTTTAATAAATTTCACAACTTTCGCATTCTCTCCAAACTTGTTATATTATTTATTGTATTTTCAAGTGATAGCCACAAAAAAGAGAAGCACTGAAACTTAATTCCAGCTTAGTCCTCTGGTCTTTCTAAGGTCTATTTTTAATAAACCTTGTATGACGCTGATCGCATTGTTAGACGTTGACAAAAATTCGGAGGGTTTTTTGTGATTATTTTATCATCAGTGTTCAATAGACTTAAGAGCTTTGACTAGCTAGCAAGTGTTTGCACGATTGGGCTACATTTATTGAGGACGTACACACCTTTTGTTACACAAAATGACCCCATAGTCCCTTGAGTCTCCTCTAGGGACTCTGTACTGATCCAGAGGAGCCCTTCTCCTGGTTGAATGACACAGACCAACCTTACTGCTCCACTGCCACCCAACTCACGCTACACAGAGATGTGGCGGTGCTCAGCACCGGGAAGAGGTGGAGGTGAGGATCTTCCCGCAGTGGGGTGACGAGACCCTTCTGTCAGGGCTGCCTGGAAAGAGAAGCCAGCCTGTCCCGGGCCAACTATTTTTGGGAGGCCATAGCGATACACATGGCTGGACAGGAGATCCTCACTTCACTTCTGCCACCTTCTCCCTGACGGGTGGCGAGCACGGCACAGGGCGATGTCACGCCGTAGCATCACGGTCCACAAAGCAGGCAGCGGGCTGTACTCCCCCCAGGACGCCCTGTTCCTCACTTCCCACTGTGGGCGATCACTTGGGCGCCTTGTCCACGCACACCTCGGTCCGAGCACCAGGCCTAAGAGTTTGACGCCTCGGTTCTAACACGGGACACTCGCTGACACAAGGACGTGGTGTCCTCACCCAGGTGGGGCACCCTGACCTACACAGGGAAGCAGGGAGGCAGAAGCCCCCTCTCCCCCTGCTCATCACCACCACCTACGCTCCCGCTGACCGTTAACGGCCGCCCGCCCCGCGTAACGGCCGCCGCCCCGCCTGCCGTGACGCGAGGAGGCAGAGGGGGCAGGTGAGACGGCGGCGGCGCCGGCCATTGGGAGGCGGGCGGTGACCCCCGCGCCGTCCCGTCCCGTCCCGCCCCCCGCCGCCGCTATATCATGCGGGGGGCGGGCGGCAGGGCGGGCCTGAGCGTGTGCGGGCACCGAGGTGAGCGGGTAGGCGGGAGTCAGGCAGTGCGGGGCTGGCTGCGGAGGAGATGGGAGACGGTAGACGGTGACGCCGGGAGGGGGGAGCCTGCAGCTGCTCCCTCCTCCTCCGCGCTCGGGGAGCGGCGGCGAGGCTTGTGGGGCGAGGGGCCGGTGGCGGTGGCCGTGTTTGCCTTCTCGCAGCCCATGGCAAGGGTGTGATGAGAGGCTGGCCCCGCTTTCCACTCTCCGCGGGGCTGGGGTGCGGAGGCATCTTCCCGTCTGCTGGTGGGGGTCGCGGCAGGGCTGAGCGGGGCTCCTGAGGAAACGTAAGGTTTTCTTCTTCCCTGTCCCCTGGCCCTGGGCGGTCGGTGCCCGCTGCAGGCCCGCCTGGCTGGCGGGGAGGCAGAAATGTGGTGTCATTGCTTTCCAGGAGCAGGTGTAAGGAGTTGAAGGTGAGGGTGGTGGAGCATCTCTTTACAGATATTCTCTGTTCAAGGTTAAAGCCCAGCCCCTCCTAGCGAAGCTGGTGCCTTGCAATGGCACAAGCACATCTCTCGGGTGGGTGTTAGCAGAGACCAGTTCTTCATGCAAAATGATGCTTTTCTAACAGCGTGCTGCTTGCCTTATTAAGCATTTTTTTCCCCTTCACTTTTTAAATTGATCTGTTCTTAGTGTAAATTCTTGCTTGGATTGCTGCAAAGGTCATCAAGGGTTAAAACCGATTTAATGGGAGTGAAAAGAAGAGAGGCAATGCCTTCAGGCATGCTACTTTTAAATCTTCATTCGGGCTGCAGCTTGGATGTGAGGCTGGCAGCATGATTTGCAATTGCTTGCTTGCAGTTTTTTTCCCTTGTGGGTGATGTTTGCGGGAAACCCGCCTAGTTTCATATGGGCACTATATTGGGTTTCTGGAATCATCCCCTGTGCTGTCTGATTCTGCCTATGTAAAGGTTTTGTGGCGTCTGGATGGGTGGGGAGACTTGAACAATACAAAGTTTGCCTTGCTTTGAAATTCCTGCTACAGATATATCAAAAGGGGGAGGGAGGGGAGTGAAAGATGGTCATGAATTCTGTCTGAGGCTCAGTTATGTGGCTTCATTTTCTGAATGTGAGATAGGAAAACATATATATATTAAAAAAGGAAGGGGAAGGAGACCATGGCTGACACAGAACTAAATAAACGGCGTTTCTATGCAGCTCCATCCATTTCAATGGTGCAGTTTTCCCAAGCCCCTTTCCGTCGCCCATCGTCACCTTCAGGCCGGTCGGAGGAGGGGGAGGATAAGAGGATGAAGGCGGCCAAGCAGCAGGTGAACCCATCTGGGGAGAGCCAACCTCTCTCCAGCCCCCTGCACTCTGCGCTCGGCTCGGCAGCCTCTCCTTCCCAGGCGTATGAGACTTACATTGATAATGGGCTTATCTGCCTCAAACATAAGATAAGGAACATTGAGAAAAAGAAGGTAACTTGTTTTTCTTTGTCACAGCACGTATTTAAATTGCTAGTATTGGAACTCGGTAAATAGTTGTATTATAGCTGGGGTTAGGTGGTATGTGCCTATGGGGAGTACTATGCTGGGTTTTAAAATAACCTGTGAAAGGACCTGCTAACGCTTTTTAATCATTTTTATTCCTGTGTAGTAAAGAGTGGTACTCTTTAATGTTCTGAATTGGCCACCTGCATTTGACATTGTATGAGTGTAATGCTATTGCTTTAGGGAATCAGGAGTGTAGCTACCTATAAACCTGCTCTCAGCTGCCAGTTTTACAGTGAATGTCCAGTTATTAAGAAAAGAAATTCAATGGTCATCAAAACTGGGGATGCTGTTTGAGTAGACTGAATCAGTTCAAATCTGACTTGGAAGAAATCCAAAAATGGAAACCTTTTGTGGAAATCTTTGTATTTCTTCTACTGATTACATGCATCTAAGATTAGGGTGTAGTGATATATGTAACATTGGAAATTAGGAACAGTGTTCCCTCTAACTCATGGAAATGCCAAATTTAGTAAATATGTATTGCACTTCATTTTATAAAAACTTCTGCGTGTTAAATATAAACAATGTTGCTCACTAGAAAGCTTTTAAACAAAGTATCCAGTGCCTGCTTTCTTGCTTTGAACTGTGCTTTTTTGGGATGGTGTGGGGTGGTGGCAGAGCAGTGTTAATAAGAAGTGAGGTAATGATACACCTAAAATATTGTGGGTATTGCTGGCCAGGCTTTTGTATTCTCAGACTTCTCAGTGGATTAGTAGGTGACTGAAGGTTATGTGCATGAATGTTAATTGGGATAATGCTATTTTTCTGTAAGATCAAGTAAGTAATGATGCGGTTACTTTTGGCACTGGGTCAGGTAAAGAAAAAGTATGAATATGTTGTGCTTTTAAATTTCTGAAAAGCTTTGTTGGGGAGTGAAGAGGGAGTAGATCAGTGTTCTAGCCATGTGGCTGGGGGACTTGATCCACCTGCAGCAGATGCAGTATTACTGCTGTCTCATGTCATGCATCATGCTGTAACTTTGAGTGGTGTCAGATAAGCATGTTTTCCTGGTGTGATTAAACAATGTCCCAGGATGCTTCTTGTTGTGGTTTTCCCAAGTATCTTTGGTTCTTCCAGTGAATGACAGTATGACCTCAACAACAAATGAAAGTGTGACTTAATAGAATGAATAAGAAATATCCCTAGTCCTAGGCTTCTGTAGGTATTGGGTTAGTAATTTTATGTGAGCAGATACACAAATGAAATAGTATCCAGCTTCCTCTGTCTTTTACTTGTGTTTATAAAGAAGCTTGTAATACCTAATATTTTAGTTTTGTATAGTTTACATCATCTTTTAAAGACCGTTTCTGTATATCGGAAATCATATTTATTCTATAAATGTAGCAATTTACTTTTTTATAAAACAGTGCTATAACATTGTGATGGCTTAACTGAAGCCAGATTTTGAAAGACTGTCTGGAAAATTAAGTAGAGTTATTGAAGAATAAATGGCTAAATTTCAGCACTTACCTGGAAAATCTAAAAACACCTAATTTAAAATGAGGACACTGGATGTTTGGAGCTCCTTAAAGATCTAGGGTCAATGCATTAGTACTTAAATAAAACAAAGGTAGTGAGTAAGAAATAAAAGATCAAAGAGAAGAAAGGGAAGTAGGCAGGCCTGGAGACAGAGATATGCCTTTCATTTGGCTAAACTTTTAGTGTTAATCTTTCCTGAAAAGGAGAGTAAAAATCCTATTCTGCTGCATTATGGAGGTAAAATATGGAAAGAACTTTGGCTATAACTTGTATACCATACTCCATATGAGTCAGAAATAAATATAAAAAAATTACTTTGAATTTTCCTGCAGCTTAAATTAGAAGACTATAAAGATCGCCTGAAAAAGGGAGAAGCCCTCAATCAAGACCAGTTGGTAAGTTTGCTTAATGCTGGAGTGGGCAGTCTCACCCTTCAAATGTGTCAGAAGGCATAATGTGCTGAAGATGGTCATGGTGGTGTAGTTTTGCAGAAGGAATGCCTACAGGCTTGCACTAGTATTTTTTCACAAAACGAAATAGACATTTTGTTGGTAATTAAGCTGAATTATGGGCCCACAAGCTTGAAGTCTCACTTTAGCCTTCATGTTATGTATTGAAGTCATAGAAGGTCCTTGTTTATCTTTGCTGTGTAGAGCTCCAGCTTCAGTGCTCCTGGACTGTTTTTCTTGATGAGGTGTCAGTATGCAGCTTATCTGCAAGGCATTGCAGTGTTTAAACACAAACCTCAAGGCTTCTGGGGTAGCTAATTAATCCTCATGACTTCATTAATAGATGTTAGTTGAAATAGCCTATTGGCTGCAGAGTCCTGTTGGTTAGAAGTAGCTGTTAAAATATACATGACAAACAATCCCCTGTTGGTACCAAGGAAGACACTGGTTTAACTTGCATGGGGTTCAAAGGCTTCCCTAGTACAAAAATCTGTTTATGAGTCAATGACTTCATTGAGAATACTTGTGGCTTTCTGTTGCTGCTATTAGATGACTAGGAGTTACCAGCACTCTCAAATGCTACTAGAACACTATTTTGTACCTAATGTTGCTAGTTTGGAATTCCAGGATGCAAGATCACTACTCAACAAATTGGATGCACTTTGTAGAATGACCTTAAACTTGTCTGATGTTAAAGCAGTGGTTCTGGCTTCTAGAGCTGAAACCAAGTTTTTGTAACATGAAAGCTGTTGCTGCTTAGGTGTGTGTGAGGAGCAATGTTACTTAATCCAAAGGGTTTATTGCTCTAGTCATGTAACAGTCACATTTTAAAAATATACTTCACACACATGCTAAGGAACAATTGTGATAAAGGGCACTGGCACTTCTATGGTAGTACTGATCCCGCTAATGAACCAGTTGGAAAAACACTTCATTGGCTGGTTAGCTTTATCACAGCACATTAATATGAGAACACAAATGCTGTTTCTTTACTCTGAGTCATTTGTAAATAAGAACTAGACATAAATGGGATAAGAGGGGAAGTGATAACTTCTTACTTAAAAGTAGTGTAGACCTGTTGAACTAAATGATCATTTATCACTTAACTATTAAATCTAATGTAGTCTCTTGCCATCACAAGTGTAGAAGTAGAAGAATTAAATTTGATGGTTTGAAGTAGGATGAGCTTTTAGTTCTTCTAAACTTAATCTGGAATCAGGTGGGCAAGAGGTTTTTGCATTTGGATCCTAGGTGTTAAGTACAACCTGTTTTCTTCTGTCACTAACAGTGAGAACTAGTGAACAGAAATCTGCAAATTTGATTATTCTTGAACATGTTTTAAAGTTTGTATTTCATTATATATTTTTGGTATATGCCCTGGACTGTGAAAAAAACATGAGGTGAAAGTGAAATGAAGATGTGGGGAGCTAAGGAGGTGAAGGATTCTGTAGATGTTTCACTTGCAGATACATCCAACAACACTAATTTTGGAAAATTTATAGGCAATTAACATGGCTACTGGCTTTCAGCAGAGCTTGGCTTTTTAAGTATTGGTATTTTATTCCAGTTTCCCTGGAATATCTTGGGCTTCTAAGAAGGGGAATTAGATTCAGGCTTGGTAGTGAGCTGATCAGCTGTGTTCCAGCTCTTCAGGTGACTACTGTAGATACACACATCAACTCTGTATTAACTAATAGTCCACTCCAGACATTGTATCTTAACCACTTCCTTTTCAGTGGTTACTATACAAAAACCCTGGATTTGTACCTTTCGGATACAAAATTCCCAATGTGTATACAAATACCAGGAGCTGGTGATTGATGCTAGAGCAGAACTTAATACTTTGGACACTTTCCTAAAGAAACTGACTATGATATGGTCGAGCTCTAATGTAACTTGATGTCATCTATATTTTTCATTGTTTATCACACAAAGGTGGAAGTACACATTGGGTGATGAACTCATTTTGCATTTAGTTTGGAGTAAATTGTAATTACTTATGGTGCCTGTCTGAGCTTCTGTGCGTGCTAGTCTTTAGGAAACATTTGTTTCAAAAATGAGCTTTCAGCAACTTAAAATGTTCTTGCTGGCAATATTGTGCTAATCTGCAAGCTGAGCAGAGTTTCCTTATTACTGTTACTCTACTGTGCTGTTAATGAATGTTAGTAACAGGTGTGACAAGAAAGCTATTGCTCTCCTGCAAGGTGAGTTATAGCTTGTCATCAGAGCAGTCATAACTGTTCTTGGTTGTTTCAAGTAGGGATTTTTACTTGGGGATTTGCGTGGTTAAAAGCACAATTACTGCCTTCTGTCTAATAAGTTGTTGGTGTTAAATTGAGTCTTCCTTACATATTAAATGTGTGGGCATTGGGGTCTTAGAATTCATTCTTCCAAATGCTAAGTGAACTTGCTAATTAGTTCCTAAGTTACTTGATAAACTGTGTGAGAGCAGCTGTTTACCTCTTATTCCTTTTGACCTATGGGAGCAAAAGAAAAAAAACTGGCCTCCAGGCTTTCCTGTTTCAGTATTAGAATATCAAGTATTGCACAAGAAATTACCTGGGAAGACAAATTTGTAGGATATCTGTGTAGTGGTGTGAGCTGGCTTTGTACTCAGACAGCTAAATTTAAAGTGCAAGTTACAGACATAGAATTTTTTTTTAAAGTTAGTTTTAGAGAAGTATACACTAAATGAGTAGTTCTAAATGAGAAGATGACTACAAGAGGGACTGAGATGCAACCAGTAGTCCTAAACATGAAAAACAGATTTTTATCTTAATTTGTAGGAGGCAGTAGAGAAATATGATGAAGTAGTACACAACTTGGAATTTGCCAAGGAACTTCAGAAGACTTTTTCTGGACTTAGCCAAGATGTAAGTATAAAATACTCTTCCCTATGTTGTCAGGAGGTAAGTGCAAATTTTGTGCAATTCTTGTTCCTCTTCTAATAGCTACTCTTACATGCCAATATGCAGAATACTAGGAAGTTTCAGTCTTGGCACTTGAGGCACCAATATGCCCAAACTGTCTTGAGTAGTGAGTAGAGCAAAGTAAATGTTGTTTTGTGTACCACTGACCTCAATATGCTTATTCACTGTGTACCCCTACAAGAGTTTATACCCAAGTAAATTAAGTCATTTGAACTCAGCATTGTTTGATAACTCCAGTTTACTTAGTTTTGAAACAGTTAACCATCTTGCTGGTAGCTTGTGGCTGAGGTGGACTCATCCCTTGCATAGGTGCAGACAAGTGGGGGAGCAGCTCTGCTGGAAAGGACATGTCAGTAGTTGTGGGCAGCAGGCAGAAAAAGTTAAGGGTATCCCTGGGGCAGTGAATGCTAGACTTAGACTGGGGATTGATAGAATAAGGAGAACTGATAATTTGGTACTTGTTAACCAGTTATCTATTTCTGGTCACATGGCCTGACACAAATGTCACAGATAAACTTCAGTGAGTCCAGTGGTGGGCCTCTGAGTGGCTGGGGGCTGGATGGTCCTCATGAAACATGAGAGGAGAGCCTGACAGAACTGGGCATGCTGGGCCTGTTGAAGTGAAGGCTTGAGAGGAGATGCAATATTGCTCTTCAGAAACCAAAGAGATTACTGAAAGGATGGAGCTGGGCTTTTTGCTGTATTAGGAGAAGGAATAATCCTAAACTGAAGCAGGAGGTTCAAATTAGGCATAAAATGGTCACTATGAAGATGATTGAGCACTAGAGTGGGCTGCCTAGAGAAGCAGTGAAACTGTTCTTGGATCTTTTCAAGACCTGATTGTATAAAGCTTCAAGCAATTTGGTCTTGATTCAGTGCAACCTTTGTTCTGGAGGCTGGACTAGATGAGATACCAAGATCCCTTCCAAACTGAATGTTTTGATATTTCTAGTGAGGGAAAGTGCTGAGGTTAAATCACTTTGGCTTTACTGAGAATTACACTTCTCAGTAAAATTTTACTGAAGCTCATGGAGTTTGCCATTTAGTCTGCTATAGTTTTTTCTGTTTATGGCAAGTCATGGATTTAGTGCTTCATTTAAGTATTCATTCAGGGTATAAAGCACTACTTATATTTTTATGTAAGCAAGTGGTTTTTGGGAAACTGGTCTCTTGGCTCAGGCAGCTACTCTTATGCAAAGATGGGATCCATGTTGGTGCTGAGGGTGCTAAACATGATTAATCACTCCTGGCATTATTTCTTGCTTCTTACAGCATGCTGGAGGACTGGTAAAATGTCTAAGTTTTGACTGAGACCCAAACAATTTTGCTAGAGATGCTTTCTTGCATATGTAATAATTCCAGCTAATGCAGTAAGTCTCGAAGTACTATGTGAGTAGGGATTCAAGAGCCTTTCCAGCAGTTGTTGTTTCTCAGTCATTCTATGTTGAACATTGAAACTCTTGTTCTGTATGTAAATCTTAGACTGCTTGCTGTTTTCCTTTATATAGCTGCTCATGTTCTATGTACTAGAAATGAAGGACTGTGACCTAGTATATCTTTCTGTAGCTGGGTTTAGTAATTCAGCATTAAATTCTACCTGTTCATGTTTCTTCTTAATTTATGCTAAATTTAATGGCTAACCCACTTTGTTTTCCCCTTGGCTCCGCTTCTCCCGTTATGGGTTCTACAGCCAATACCCACTACTGGAACACTAGGGGCCATTGTGGCAGCAATATACTTTTATCTTTTACAAAGCATTCTAGAATACTACTTATTCATAATTCTTGGAGTTACTTGGATAGCTTTTTTCTGCATAATTCTACTAGTACATAATTTCTCCTCAAATGCCTGAGGGCTATGCGTGTTCTGTGACTTGTGTTGTTGTTTATTTAATGAAGGCTTCAGTCTTTTCCCAGCAGAACAGGAGTAACAGTGGGATTCTAGTGTGTCATTTAAATTGGATAACTTGGAAGTAAAAAGGTGGTTGTCTCACCATGAGAAATTTGAGACCACTTTAGCACCACTAACTTCATGTGGTAATTGTTAAAGGTCAGCAAGGCTCAGATTTGTGCACTGGTATCAATTCTTTTAATTCCTTGCATTTGTTCTTGAAAGCTGTAATAAAGCAACAGGCATAATCAGGATTTAACTATCATAAAGGCATATCAGAAGTGAAGTTACCAGTATCCAGTTTGACTTAAAGCTAGATGAGCTGGGACTTGGTGGATAAATGGTGAGCGCTTCCAGAGGAAAAGCTTGAAAGATTATCTAACTAAAATAATTAGTTATTTTGAGCAATGTACGATGATCAGTACTAAACTTGATGTGTTTTATCCTAGAATCCCGTTACTAACCCACTGTTTAACTCTTGAATTCATGTATTGAAATAGCTGCTGAAGGCACAGAGGAAGGCTCAGCGAAGAGAGAGCCTGTTGAAGCTTGAAGCAGAGAAGAAAAAGCTGCGTACAATACTTCAAGTCCAGTATGTGCTGCAGAACTTCACTCAAGAGCATGTTCAGAAAGATTTCAAAGGTGGTATGAATGGTGCAATATACTTGCCTTCTAAAGAACTAGACTACCTCATAAGATTTGCAAAACTGACATGTCCAGAAAGAAATGAGAACTTGAGGTAAGTTAAAGGCTTTTATCTAATTGGTATGCTTCATTCATTACAGTAAAAGTTGTGTTTGATACTGCCATGTCTTGAAATATGTTTTGTGACGCTAGTTAGAATTCTAATCAGTACACTTTCTTTAGTCAGAGACCAGGAGTGTAGCAAATTTGCCTCACTCTGAGCATTAAAGAAAAGCTGCAGTGATTAGTCTCAGTTGTGAAAGTTACACACAAGCCCAGCTGTTGTATGTCTCCTTGTGGACTGAGGGGAATAGTCTAGTATAATCATAAACAACAGAATCTGGTGTGCTGTTTCTAAGGTATCACTGTTCATGAAATTTTAAAAGTGTGGTGAACACAGGAGAACTGTTCTATATTCCATTCACATGATGATCCAGATATGCTTGTCTTCCAAAGGAATGTAAAGTGGTCCTGAGACTCTCTTGTTGTTAGCTTCAAAGTAGATTTGAAAAATTGGCTGAAGGTTTTATACCTCTGTTCTGAATATCATATATTTTAAGGTACCAGGTTGTCAGTACTAACTTGGCATTGTGTTTGTTCTGTGGTGGCTTATGTTTAGCCCAGCAACCTGTATGTTTTAAGATAATACAGTAAGAATTGTATTTAAATATGGAAAAAGTAGTTATGGGGTGGTAAGTTGAAACACTTTATTGATAGGAATAATTATTTCTGTATTCAAGTATGACAAGTTCCTAAAATTTCTCATAATCTATCAAATGTTAAATGATCTTTGCTCCTCAGTGAACCTCTAAATAACAGCTACTTACGAAAACTCACAAAAGTCTCTTGTAACAGAGTGACAGTGTAATAACTTTATTCCTAGCTAATTCTCGCTATATTAATTTCCACAAGATGCATGATCCTTTCCTTTGGGATACTAAATTTCATCATGGTGGACTTTAATATCCATTGTCTGGAGAAGGTGGAGTGGATCATGAACCTTTGTCAAAGCTTCCCAATAACTAGCAGAGTGGCAGGAACTGCTGATGGTTGCCCCTGCATGTGTATCCAATAAACAAGATGAACAGCTGATTAAGCAGCAGTTGTTTCCCAGTCTAGAAGTCCTGGCTTGGAATGAAGTGTAGCCATATGGTCTTGTGGGACAGCTGGGCTCCCTAATCTGTCTTAATTAGCAGCAAAAAATTTACATTTGCTAGACTGATTCATGTACAAACAGATACATCTGAATTGCTTTCAGTTGTGGATAATGAGTTTAGGGTTCACTCTGTGTATACAGCCTTAATTTGCAAAGGCTAAAAGCTAGTGCCTTAAAATGAGGGGTTATTGGACTACTACAAGACTTGATCTTGACTATGATTCTACCTAATAAAACTCATTTGTTTTAGTGTGGAAGATCAGATGGAACAATCATCTCTTTACTTCTGGGACCTTCTAGAAGGAAGTGAGAAACCTGTGGTTGGAACAACATGTGAGTGCCTCATCTAGAGAAATAACTTAGATCTTAAACTTGGGTGCTATTTAAATATCTTAAAATTAATATACAGGCTACTGAATGAAGCACTTCCAAGTGTGTGTTAGTGCAGTCATTCAAGGATGAACTGCTGTTTGTTCTAAGTTGTTTTTTAAGTACAGATCAAAACAGTACAGGAAATCTTTCTCTGGAAAAAAAAGAAAGTGTGTTCTTCTACCAATGTACCTGCACCTTTTTGAGAAAAAATGATGGTAGGAAAAAAAGGTGATGCATGAATACCTTACAAAATCATCAGGGGGAAGTTCTTTGGATGGCGGACCTCTGTTCCCAGACATAAAATGTTTGCTTGAGTATACTGATGTGCATTACAAAGCTTCATGGCCTCCGACTGAAGGTCCCAGGTTGAACTGTCTCCCCTGTAGGAATTCAGGCCCAAACCCATTGTCTGACTACAGTGCAGGATGCCACACTGAGGAAGGACAATCAGTCAGTCATGGAACTGCCTGTGATCTTCAGATATGCACAGTTCAGTCTTCCCCTGACCTCTTGCAAATGTCCTCATTTTCAAGCATATCAACATCTGTGAAACTCTACATTTTTTTTCTTCCATCTGTAGCTTTTAGTTTCAAAAACTCTGCTGTAAGCTAACACACATTCTATGTTATTATTTAGTACTTGCTTGTGAGGAAACTGTCCTTAGTTGAGTGGTGTCTTTTCTATTGCCAACAGACCTTGCTTGTCCCATTTACTCCAGCCTTGTAATGGTTGTGTGGCAGTAATCTTTCATTTGTCATTGACAGCAATGCCATTTAAACTGTTAGATAAGAGAACTGATGTACCCTAATTTCCACATACAGATATCTGAACTGACAGCTATGTGTTAAGTCTTTATGTAGTTATGGATGGAGCACAAGCTGGCCTTGTAGTGGAACAAGCTGGTAATTTTAGCCTTGTATTTGTGTTGATATGAGCTAATAGTTGCCTGGTTATCTTCAGGTTTTTGTGACTTTTTGACTATAATCTAAGTTTTTAGGACTATTTTGTCAGTATTTCTATCCCTTTGATGTCAGTCTTCCCTCCTTCTATGTGCAAGCTAAACTTCAGATAAAGCTATCTTATTACCATTCATTGCCTTGGAAGACAACTTTATTAAATTCTAGCTACTCTTCTTGTTTGTGGTTTTCACTGGTAGGAGTGATCTTTTGCTGAATGTTCTTTCTGTTCTCAAGGCTGCCCTGTCTCTAGCCCCTCTGAAACAATTTCTAGTATCACTGCTTCTTCTGAGGTCTTTGTCTACTCTAAGTTGTTTTTCTGATTAAATAAGGGAACTGGACAGTCCTTATTGGAAAGAATGCCGGGTTAAATTTGGCTTCAACCATGTTAACTTTTTTCTTGCTTTCTTTCTCCCTGCTTGTTTTTGCAGTTCTTAATTTTATCTTCTGAGACTTGCCATCCTGCATTGGGAAGGGGGCCTTGCAGGGCAGTCAGTAGTCACTTTGTTTAGGCTTGCCTATGCTATTGTCTGACAAACATGCTTTTAGTATCAGTTCTGCCTAGTTTCTAAAGGTAAACAAATCCCTTTCTAGGTATGCAGGAGACCAGATGGCTCAGTGTTTACCTTGTGTGCATTTAAACACAAGCTGCAGTCTTAGCCATGGATTGCAAAGATATTTTCATCTAATACATAAAGCAGTTTTAAAAATACTTCCATTAAAATGTTATTGCTGTAACTCAGTGAGATGTGTGGGTTTGGACAACTTGCAATTTATATAAAGGGAGGAATAAAGAAGTCTGAATCTTTTTAATCTCAATACTCAATTTTAAATTTTCATGTCTTCATGGATTTTTACTCTTCAGATAAACACATGAAGGACCTGTTATCCAAACTTCTAGACTCTGGCTATTTTGAAAGTATCCCGACTCCTCGCACCAGTGTACCAGTAAAAGAATTGGAAGAAGAAGTAAATAGAAAATCTGAGAGAACAAGACAGATGTCAAAAGGAGAATCTGTCAAAGAACCAGGTGCAATATTACAGGGTTCACTTGCTGTAGTGTGATGATGGTATAAACTTGAACTGAGCATTGGCTTTGAATAGCTTGATGCTAAGCTTAATCCTGTGCTGTAACTTTTTTGCTACATAGTAACTAAAATAGAATCTGCAAGGACTGCAGCCTTATTCTGGCTAATATTGTAGAAAAAAAGTCTGGTTCATAGTAATAGGATATTTTTGCCTCTGACTAAGCTGCCATATTGAAGATGTGAGAATTATCTGGTATGGGGAATGTTACATAGTACAATAACCAAATTATGGATGCTACAAAATGTTTCTTCAGTTGCAACTTCCTGCAAATGTAAAATTGAGTCAAAGTAAAAGCTTGTCTAAAAATAGCATGTTGAACAACAAGCTGAGCTTTCAGAATATCTGATTTAGCTTTTGGCACTACTACTTAAACATAGTTGAAGACTTGCTACTGTTTGGTATGTCTTTCTGCATTTCATTCTTTGAAACAATTTAACATTCTTTCTCTAGAATCCATTATGGAGCTTATGAAGTCTGAAATACAGCCACAGGAGGTAAGATAGTCCACTACTAATTACTTTCCTTTATTACTGTAATTTATCAGAAACAACTGCATTTCTTCATCCCTTTTTTAGACTTAAAGCGCCTGAACAGCAACCTAGGTGTTATATAGAAGCAAAAAGAATTGTTTGTATTCCTACTTCGAACCTCAAATTCATGGTTTCTCTGGGGTACTTTTAGATAAATGGGGCAAGATGATTTGAAGCAGTACTTAAATGCTTTGACACTTTCCTGAGTAACCCAAAGCATCAGCCTTTAAGACAAAAACCACACTGATCTTGTGTTCTGTGTAGTAGAGAAAATACACATCTATTGAAGCTGTCTCTGAATGCTAAGTTTTTGCAGTAGGTTTGATATTGGTGGGGCTGAGACTGATGTAGGTTTTGCTCTGGTTTGTCAGAAAAGTAGGTATCCCAAGACAAACTTGTCTTGGCCCCTTGGAACTCCAATAACCAAAGATATTGGTGTAAGGTGGTGCTGCAGCAGTTGGTGTGTCTACTAATACAGTCCAACAGTGGTTTAGATGACTAGGAGGAGAGCTGCCTTTATGGAAATCACAACTGAACTTGATACTGTTGCTGCTTAGGAACACCAGTTAGCATGGAGGTTAAGAGTAATAGGTTAACTCACATCAAGTACATTTCACTTGTGCTGTTCAGGACTGTTTCATGTTAAGATTAAGATTAGCTAAACTAACCTGCAGTGTTGTAGGAGAAAGCCATGGCTGTTCACATAGTTTCAATGGCCAGTGCTTAGACTGTCTGGGCTCTGCTTTTTGCCAAATTTTCTGTGACCTAAATGACCTGAACTGTAGTGGCAAAATTGTTTTCTTGGGAGCCATTAAGTTTCTTTTGTCTATATAGTTTCTCAACAGGCGTTATTTGCCTGAAGCAGAATACTCTGTCAAGAAGAAGCCAGAAGAGCCCAAATCTTGGGAAGCTGAGTGTGCTAGAAAGCAAGATCCTCCAAAGTCCTGGGAAATGCTTGCTGATATTCATGATCAGGAACAGAAGCAGAAACAAGAGACCTTAAAACCTTGGGAAACTCGTGTTAGGCAGCAAGAAGAAAAGAGAGCAGAGTCTCCAAAGTCTTGGGAAGCCCATGTTAAAGAGGAGGAAAAGAAACGTGAGTCTACAAAGCCTTGGGAGAGCCATGTTGAGGAGGAAGAACAGAAGAAACAAGAAGTGCCAAAGGCCTGGGTAGCACGTGTCCGAGAAGAGCAGGAGTCCCCCAAACCTTGGGTAGCAAAGGTTAGGGAAGAGCAGGACCAGAAGAAACAAGAATTGCCTAGGCCATGGGTATCAAAAGTTAGGGAAGAGCAGGAACAGAAAAAGCAGGAGTCCCTGAAACCTTGGGTAACCAAAGTTAAGGAAGAACCAGAGCAAAAGCAAGAATCTCCAAAACCTTGGGTCACACAAACTAGGGAGCAACCAGGACAGAAGAAGCCAGAGCCTGTGAAATCATGGGAAATCCCTGTTAGGGAAGAGCCAGAGCAAAAGAAGCAGGAGCCTGTGAAGGCTTGGGCTGCACATGTTAGGGAGGAGCCAGAACAAAAGAAGCAGGAGACTCGAGAGGCTTGGGAAAAAGCTGACAGGCAGCAGCAAGTGTCATCACAGCAGCTACAGAACCCTCCAAAGTCCTGGGGACCTGCAAGTGTTGGGCCAAAGGAGCAGATGGGGCCAAAGAAGTTTGATATGGAACCCAAAGAAGTGAGTTGGCATATGTAGTATTACCTGTCATAAGCTTTTCTTGCTAGTTTATTGGACTAAAGCTACTTATTAGCAGAAGCTTTATTAGATGCATTTTATAGGCCCGTACTTAGCCTCTTATTTCACTCTTTCTTGGGGGAAGTAATTCTGGCAGTTAAACTTTATTTTTGAGTAGCAAGATGGTCTGCTTTGCTTTTTACATCAACACAGTATTGCTGTGTTTGAGCCTTGAATAACTGCTGTATGCATAAGACAGAAGAATTAACTTTGTTCATCCCTAACTATTGGCTCTGTCTGCTGTTATCAGTACAAAGCAGGTATGACTCATCCAGGGATCAAATTCTTTGTTGGTGGCTGCGTGCAAATAGCACTTCAGTAATTTTTTAGGCTTTTGATTAAAATAGCTGCTGATTCAAGAGCAATCTAACATCTAGATGAAGCAATACCAACTGTACAGGGGCTTAAATATGTTTTTCCAGATGAATGCATAAGCTGTACTGCTGTCCTGGAGAGTAACAATAGCATAGTTACTTTTAGAAATGTGAAATGAAAGTTATTGCAGGGCTTACATCTGAGCAGGCTGCTAGCCTCTGGTTACATTACTTTTTCTCACCTGTATTTGGGTAGTAAGAGTTCTCTTACTGTGAAACTCAGGCAGATGGTATGCAAAGCAGATGTTATACCATTAAGAGCAATGCTTGATTTAGACTTCAGAAAAAGAATATGGGGAACTGAGCAGTTTTTCTCTACTGTGTTGTCAGCAGTCCTACCTTGTTCCTGCAAGAAAGTAGAAATCTATTGGTCCCTTACTATTCATAGCAAATGGTTAAACTAAAGTCTTGTCAGTAAACTTGGCATAACCAAAACATTTTTGTGTGCCTAGAGGCGGGACCGCAAACAGAAGATTGAACATGAAATTAAAAGAGTAGGTAACATGCAGCACTGGGTAGCAAAATGGGGTTAAGGTGTTTCAACTTGATTCATCTTTACACTGAAGCTGAGTACAAACTTGTGTCTAGTGGTGGTGGTAGAGGTGCAAAACCTGGTAGCCTCACAACAAGTAGCTCTGAGCACAGGTAGGTGTTGTGCACCCATTATGTGTAGTGTTCCTGTAACTGAAACTATCAGATTATATTGGGTTATTTTCAAGCACTTTAATATGCCTTGGAATTTCTGGTGTCAAATTAACTTAAAGCTTAAAAGCAAGATGCTTCCAAATAAGATTGGGCCTTTATTTTTGTATAGGATGGAAAGGTGGATGGCTTAAGAGGTAGACAAAACTTTGATACAGTAAGGGAAAAGGAGGGTCTCTAATCACTTGGAAAGATCTGCAGACTGTCTAGGAATCTTCATAGTTATATGCAGGTGTGTGGGTCAGCCAAATTAAACTGAATGTTGGATTGTAAGGTTGCTTGAGATAGATTATGTATTTAAGTAAAAAGAGTGTATTTTTTAAGTATTCAAAGTTTGATTTTTATAGCAGACTGTAATAAAACACCAGCTCTCTGTATTTTTGCTTAGTAGCTCCTGATAAATCCTAATACCAAACATACACAGAATGAATTTTGAGTACAAGTATAGTGTCAACCTAGCTGGTTCCCATAACCACTTTTTAAAGTCTTAATTTAACTTGTGAAGTGAATATAAAGAGCAATGAATCATATTTTAAACTACTTAAGATAATGAAACTTGTCTTGCCTTTGTTAACATGAAGAAAGAAGGAGGCAATACAGATCTAGAGTGGAATCTGTTTTGCTTTTAGGGAGAACATTAAAATGACCTTGTGCAGGTATCTAGCCATGGTAGGCTTCTGGGGCTGAAATCAACCTCTAGTCCCTGAAATAATTTAGAGCTCCAATACATCTTTTTAATAAGGTGTTCGGTTTTGTGATCTTAATCTGCTGATTCACCATAATGTGCTATAAATTGCAATACCTACGACAGCAGAGTGAGCTGATTAAACAGTTAAAGCCTGTTAAACTGTTATTCCACAACTTATGGACCAGCAAACTTGGCTGGAGCTCAATTTGTGCTGTGAAGAAAGTTTGGCTTTTGCTGTTATGCAGTGCCATTTAATTCCCACTGGGAATGCTGCCCTGAGTACAAGCTGATGTATATTTACATGGTATAACTGGTGATCACTGCTGTGGTTACACTGTAGGTATCACCCTTCCAGGTCGTTGAATATTCCACAGATGGCAAACCTAAAGAGGAACTGAGGTTCTGTATCATAGAATAGAATTTTACTATTGAATTGTATGTTAGTGTTATGTATAAGTAGTCCTTCAGTCTTAAAATAAAAATCAAGATTTAACAGGAGTGCCTAGTATATTAATTGCACTTTGACTAACAAAATTCCAAAGTTGGCAGTGTGCCTTTTATGTAGGTTTATTTGCAATGGTTTGACAGGTCCTAAAACCCTCTGCTTTTACCCAGTTCTCTCTACATATGTTGAAATACTTCTTGCTGAATGTATAGACAGTGTTGAAGCTAGGTTTCATTCATTGTTAGGACAAATTAAACCCTAAACTTATGTGCTGTGTCAAACTTAGATTCATGTTGCTTGAACCACTAATGTTCTCAGCATGTGTAATTCTGATGTGAGCTGGTAAACTTGGAATCTGCCACAAGCTTGGAATGAATTACAGAAACAGCATTTAACTGTAGGCTAGAAAGAAAACCTGGTTTAAAACCATCTTAAGGATGTCACGTACTTGCTCTTTTTCAAAGCATCTCCTTTATAAAGACATAAAACCTGAAGCACTTTAGATTTGTTTATTTTTAATGTTATTTTATTGCACTTAAAATTCTAATTTTGAACGACTAACTACCAGCAAACCAATATGAGAACATAACTATAGTTATTTCAGGCTAGTGTTAATATATATCTGCAGGAACTAGAAAATAACTTCTATGCAGTGGAGAGTCTTAATCTTTCCATCCTGACTTAAAGCCTTAATACCATGTATGTAACTCTGTATGCTTGCTCTTCTAGTTGAAGTAAAGAATGCTACCAGCATAATGCACAGAGTATGAGCTGAGAGAGGAAATGAAGACTAACAGGTTGTGAAATAATAGAGAAGATTGTATCATCTTTGCAGCCACAAATGAAACACTGCAATCTCTTCTGCTTCCATGCTTTTGAGTCTATTTACTTGTTTGCATTTACAGGTCTAACTTATGTAGCTAGAGGACAATCTTAATAGCTTCATGGACTGCCAGATGACAGTGTCAAGGTTCTGCGACCCATTTGCAAATATACTGAACTCATTTGGTAGTGCAATTGTGTCTTGGTAAACTATATTGAGGAGGAAGAGTAATAGAAGCATTAATCAGTTTGACCTATAATGAATTTACTTTGACAGTAGGTGTTTTAAGATGCAAGTCTGATTTAAGTGAGGTCTAATAAAGTGATGGACTAAGACTCAGATGCCTAGCACTTTAATCTAAAATTTGATGAGCTTTAACTTTATCAACTGTATCTTTTGTCCTGGACTTAGATCCTTGATAGCTTTAGTTACTTTTCAGTACTGGAATCTATACAAAAATATAAATTTGGATAGTCAGTAGTTAACTGTAGTGCTTGTGCATCAGGCTTTATTCTAGAGCTAGAAGAGTGCATCTTTGCCCTACTTTATCTTAATTATAAAATAAAACTTACAGCTCAACAAGTAGCTGTAGGCCACAGATTTTTAGAAACCGAGTCCTTCAGAGTTAATGATGTCCTGCATATATATGGTTTATGCCTTGTGAAGCTCACTAAACCCTGAAAGCTTCTTCCTTGTGCATGCTCTTGGAATTTCTGCAGATGCTAGTAATTAGTTGCAGGTAACTGTTGAAGAGGAAATCCAGTTGTATTTGGGCTTGTTGTCCTAAAACTAGACAAAGAGCACTTCATATATTTGTTTTGAATTTAGTGTAATGAGTGTCATGACACAAACCCTTCTGCCATATAATCTAATGACTTCATACAAATACTCAACTGTACAGTGTATTGAAGTAGTAACCCTTCTTTTAGACAGATGTTAGTATTGTAGGAAAGTAAAGGCTTTCATGTGTTCCTTTGTGTCTCAATATTCAGGCCAGTTGAAATAATACAACCACTTAACGTCTTACGGTTTGTCCCCCTCTGAATGCATAGATAAGCATAAAAACAGCAAAGCTTCAGAGAGTCACCAAAATTTATGGTTTAAAAATATCTACAACAAGCCTACCTCTTCTCTAAGCTGCTTGCAAAAGATGTTAAACTATCTAGACATGCTAATATTACTGTCACTCTGTAAATAACAGGGCCTCTGCTATTTAAGGAGTTTACTATTGTGATTTTTCTGTTACCTTAGACTTGCCTGTTGTCTGATAAAACATTCCCACCTCTGAAAGTGAAAGAATTAGTTGCTGAACTGTTAAGGGACAATCTGCAACAATCAAGGAATAAGGCCTCACAGAAGTCCTTTAACTACAAAGATAGTTTTCATGCCAACCTTGGAAAAGTTGAATACTTTATGCAGGAGCTGGTGCTTTAAGAGTGTCTGTCTTACTAGTAGATGCACTTGGGTTTAATCCTGCTTAACCTGCTTGCAATATAGCTCTTGGGTGCAGTTTTCTCAGAATTTCTGGAAATGACATCCCAATAAAAGATCTGTATTTAGTGACATGGGTTCTACTGGGAGGAAATATATTTAAAACATTGAGTGAGGCACCTTTGATTTTTAAGTTTGTTCTGGCATTCACCTTAAATATGTGGGGTTACTTAGATGGAGATGCCTCATTTTGTACTAAGTGCAGGCAACTTTTACTGTTTTTTGCATATTTGACTGAGAAATGGAGTAAACTGAATTAATTCTGTGGCTGAAAAAGTTGTGGCAACAGTAAGCTGGTTTTTAACAAAGTATTTCAGGAAATACCAGCAATAGCACAATTCCCTGGCTGACAGTGTCTGATACCTATAGGTTACTCTAGGAGTATACTGGATAAGGCAGCTTGTCTTGCTTTCCAGTATTAGATTTAATATCTGTTCTTATTTATTAGGTGCCTAAACCTGTACATCAGCCAGCTGCAGAATTTTGCTCTACTTCAACTCTTCCAAAAGATCCAGTATTGAGAAGGGAAAAACTTCAGGATTTGATGACTCAGATACAAGGGACTTACAACTTCATGCAAGTATGTTTTTCTCTGTTGCAGCACAAAGCTTCAGTTCTTACTAAGATAGGGAAGACAGAGCTGACTGTGTGTGTTTCCAGTGAATGGATCTAGCTCTAATTAGCTAACAAAGTTGTTAAATGAGTGTTTCATTTGTACTTAGGATTTAATTTTTTTTTTCCCAACTCATAATCTTTTTTACAAAGGAGTCCATTCTGGATTTTGATAAAGCTTCACCAAGTGCCATTGGTTCATCCCAGCCACCTTCAGTTTCTCCAGCAAGTAGCCCTGTAGGTAGGTAATAAAAGTGTAAATTGTATGTAACATTTTGCAAACATTAACAGCGTTTGTCTGGGCTGTAGGTAGTAGGTGTGGTGAAGACAGCTTGTCTAATTATAATTACCAATCAAAATATCAATGTCTGACTGAAAACCAGGCAGCTTGAACAGCTTACCTGCTTATTTGTTGCTGGAGGTGGCTTAAATTGGTGTGTGTGCCTGGAAATAGCATGTTTATATGACTGCTGACTGGCATGAAGATATGCACCCAGCTACAAATTTGACATGCTGTATCTGTGTAGTAACCTTGTCTAGATATGATGCGTGTAAACAGAAGCTGTGAATGAGCAACTTTCTAGCTACACTTAAAAATGGGATTTTCTGCAATGGGCTATGTTACACTGCTTTGGTGACTCTTGGGCTGTGAAACACAATTACCCAGTTTATTGGTAATTTTTTTTATCTGGGAAGTGGTTATCTCTGGTAGGAATACTTTTGGTATAGAATACCTGTTCTCTTATAAAAAAACCTGAAGTTTTCAATGGGGTATATTTTACGATGCAAGTCTAAATATTTGAAGTCCACACACTTGAAGTAGCATGAGTCTTTATACGCTAAATGCTTTCAAAAAGTAGAACTGTGCACTGAAATTGTATTTAGTGTTTAAATTGAAAAATAAATGCTGATTAATGCATTCTTTTTTTCAGCTTCAAAAGAACAGAAAATTCAAAGTCAGAGTGATTTTCTTCAACAGCCCCTTCAAGTAAGTAGGAGTTAAAGAACAGAGCTTTAGCCAAGGAATAATAGAAATTATTCACTAGAATCAGCTTGGCAGTAGTTCTGTAAGAAATTCCATGTATCTTAGATTAGCAAACTACTAAAATCACGCAAATGCTGATGCTGCTCTTCGGCTTGAAATGTAGCAGGAAATGTTTGAAATTTCTGAAAGTAAAACAGTAGGCTGAAGACATCTTTAAATAATTTGAATGTTTAACCCATAGATTCAAGTCATAGTTCATAGGTGTGTGCAGGAGAACATGCTGTTGCTTCATCTCCTGCCTCATTCTGAGGTTTTTTGGAAATGCCCAAATTGGGTTTCAGTGAAACTGAATATCTAAGATATTTCAAAACATTATCTCAATTTTCTCTACTTGCAAGGCTGCTGCTTCATCTGTGACACTGCGTGGTTCAAACACTTCCCTGGCATCTGCTGATCCAGCTCTTTCTGGCTCTGAAACTGAAGATTTGGTGACATCTCAGACACCACAGGTAATATACCCTGGGGTTCCTTGGCATTCAAAAACCTGTGTGTTGGCCAGCCCTAAAAAAACTGTGGAGGGGTCTTTCCTGAATAACTTATTTAACAGCAGTCAGGGACAGAATGCAAGTAACAGCAATACATCCAGCAATCCCCCAGGAGCCTACATCCTGGAGTACTTAGAGATCAAGGCTGGGCTGGATGGAGCTTTGAGCAACCTGGTCTAGTGGTAGGTGTCCCTGCCCATTCAGGGAGGTTGGAGCTGGATGATCTTTAGGATCCCCTACAACCCAAAACATTGTATTGATTGGGAAAATTCTTCCTAATATTGCATGAATGCAAAGCAAACTATCTGCCTCTTGAAATGGGAAGGATGTGGAGTGAAAAATGCAGGCTAGAATGTGTGGTGCATATTCTTATGGCAGTGTATGTGCAGCATAATTATTTGAGTTGGTTGTTGTGCAGAATCCTCCCTCCAATGACAGCATAGAGGGTCATAAATCAGGATGTATTCTTATGAAATAGACTTCAGTGCAAGATGTTTTCTCAAGCACTAACTGAAGAAGTACTGGGAATCTTGTATTCTGATGTTCAGCCAGAACCTGGGTCTTTGCTTTCTTAACTGTATTAATGTGCAGTTAATCTCAGTGTTCCAATATTGTTTACAGCTTAAAAATACTATGATTTATGCAGATTGCAGTCTTAAATATCTCTTGCTAAGTGTTGCTGTGTTCAGAGCTTGGTCTGATGTGTTGGATTCTAATACAGTGAGTGTATGTACATTGTAATGGGGAATTTTTCACACTTTTAAAATAATTTTTGCTGATGTATGTGCTGTCAGTATATTGTGCATGTAATATTTACTATTCCTTAGTATACTGAATAGTTGAATGTAACAGCCTTGACAAGGGTATTAGTCTTGCTGCCTCCTGAATTAGCAGTTTTGACCTGGTTCTTGTTACCTTCCCTTCTACAGTGTCATAAGACCTTGTGCTGACAAGGATTAGATAATTTTATTATTTATTATGTATCCAAAAGACTTCTGCTGTGCTACCATGTGGAACATCTGATTTAATAAAATGTTCTGAGGGTTTTTTGTAAATTTACTGTTTGGAATCAGAGTTGTTTTGCTCAGTGTCTCTCTAGCACCTTAGGCTGAAAGTGTGATAGTCTTTTCCAGTCTTGCTTCCCATGGAAAGCAGCACATCAGATTTGTTTGGTCCCATTGCAACCAGGGAATACACTCCATGATGACAGTGCACTCTTCTGGTATGCAAGTGCAGTTCTGTCTGCACATAGTGAGAATGGTACAGAGTCTTTAGCCCTGGGCTGTGTAGCTGAGTGTCAGCAACTCTTAAACTTAGCATTTCAAATGTGAGCTAACTGTAGAGTGCACAGGTTCTGAAAAGGCAAACCAGAGTTTGGCTCTGAAGGCTTGTTTGACAGACCTTACCAGAAGTTTAACATCAGGCATGTCTTTCCGTATAGTTCAATGAGATGGGTGTGTGTCACAGATTTCACTGCAAATAAATGCTTGAGGCAATCTACAGTTCTTAAAACCATCTGATTTTTGTAGGGCTAGTTGTACAGCCTGTTGTGTAGGAAGGATAATCTAAGTCTGACTCTCTGCAGCTAATTACTTGAAGCTTTAGGCTAGGATGACTGCTTACTCTATGTACTACATTTGCTTTGGACTTAATCTTTGTCACAGTCTTTCAAAATCCCCTAGTTTCAACTTATGCACTGATGTGTCAGCTCTACCAGGATTTTGTGCTTTCTGCAATACTACTTGTAATAGCAGGTGCATGTGTGGCTTTTTAGGCATCAACATCGCTTTCTCAAGAGACTGAAAAATATACATCCCAGTCACTGTATCAGACCAGTTCATGTATTTCTGAGCCACTGATACATAAGAAGATTGAAATTGCACAGGTGAGCTATTACAAATGCAGGTAAGTGAATTACATTTGTTTCTGGAATGTGTTTAGAGCCTTATGTTCCTTTTGACTTCTGATTCCTTTAAATATTGGTATTCTAAATAAACACTTCATTTTGCCATCACAGATGAGACTTAATGCTGCTTAATACTTGTCTGGGCAACTCAGCATTGTTTCTAATCTGAAACATAATTGAATACATTGGGAGGAAAAAAATGCCAGCCTCCTGAGATCCTTTAGAAAAGCAAAGGGACTTTTTAATATCAGGTAGAGGATTGCCTTCCAATAAACAGAGTAGAAGGAATTTTGTTTCCTTGGTAGTGGGGAAAATATCTAATGTCTCTTTACTGTGAAATTTTTACAATGAGTGGTATGTATAGTAGCTGAGGCACCATTTCACTTAATCAGCAGAGAGTGCAATAGAAGTACTGTTTGCTGAGAATGCACAGCAAGATTTGAAATTGCAAGCAAAAGCTATTTTGTGGCTCTACTATGTCCACATGTCATCGTGTAGAAACCGCTGACTTCTGTCAGTCTAGGCTTTAGAACAAATTAACTGCTTCTGTTCCTGTCTGATAACTATCAAGTGACCTTTCATGACATTTGTTCATCCCTCAGGCTACTATTCCCCTCCCAAGTGAGCCACAGCCACCATTGCCTACTTCAAGCACTTCCATGTCACCAGTACCACCAGCGCAAAGCTTTCAGTCTCCTCCAGCAAGTAGCAGCTCTGTTACAATAACAGCAGCTCCCTTTCAGGCTATGCAGACTGTAAGTATGCAACCTGGGGCCACAGACAGATAATTGCTATTAATGCTAAGAACTTAGTCTTAATACTGGGGAACCTGGTGCCCCTTGATAGAGTGCAGAACTTAGGAGATCATTTTGATGTTTTAATGTTGCAAACCTAGATTAGATTTCTGCTTCTCCAGTGCTTTCAGAACTTAAGGCACATCATCTAAGAGCAGAGATCCTGCTTTTGCTCTGTATACATAGTCCCAAAATCTAATATGGGGGTATCTTAGTAGCCTAAAGGAAGTAAGAAGTCAGACCTGAAATAAACAGATTTATAGCTGTGCCCCATGGTAAAGTGGATTCTCCTTAAACTGTTCTTATGTGTAGATTTCAAATAATAAAGACTGCAGAGGAAAGGGAATACTCAAGTGTATAGCTGTTAGGACTAAAAGCTTGCTGAAGCCTGAAAATGTCTTGCTGCTTTTTAAACTCTTTGCTTTAATGGAGTAAAACTTGGTCCACTGGAATAATGGAAAATATGTTCTTGAATAGGAGTCTTTATCTTGTTAATAAGTACTCAATATAGATATGTAGGGAATACTCCCCATAGGGCAAGACTAGTGTTTCTTGCAAATAGATATTATGTTTTTCAGGCCATACATCATAGGAATGTTCTCTGTAACATTGCTATTGTCTAGTAATATGTAGTACAAGCTTAGAGGGACTCAGAGTAAGGGTCTCCTTTCAGTTGTTCATGTTTACTTCCCTCTACTTATTTAATCCTATGATACTTGATCAGAAGTTGCTGGAAACCTTCATTTAATGTTTTTGTTCAACAGCAAGCTTAGAAAAGAAGTCATTGAAATTCTTCTAAGACATTTTCCATTTTAAACAAATGTACCAGTACAATTCCATGACTTGTAAGACTATCTGCATCTTGCAGTATTGAGATACAGATAGTAGTGTCATAAGGGGGTTTTGTGCTGGCCTGTTAAGAGGAAACAATTGACTTCCTGACCTTGGAAAAAATGTTAATTTCCCATTATATTTATACAGACTTCTGTAAATGACAAGAACCGTCAAGTTGTGAAGTTTTGCTGGGATCTAGATGTATCTAATCTTGTCCTGGTCTGTTTGGATAGTTTATAGTAGTGGAAAAATGTTAGATATACCTCTAGACTTGGTACTGCTGGCAGGTCTTTATACAAGATTTAGATCCCTTTACTCAGAAATAGACTTCTTTGCTAGTTGGTCCTGATAGTAGTTGTCACTTGACAAAATCAATTCTGATAATTTTGGGTTATTGACATAAAGAAATGGTTACAGGAGGGACTAAACTCTGGTTGATTAGATTTAACTAATATCTGTGTACCACCCCACTGTCCAGGCTTTGATAGTAAAACTTGAATTACAAGACTCTTCCCTTACAGTAAGCATGTAACCTAAATATCTTAAGGAATAAGGAAGTTGAGGCTTAATTTCTCAAAGGGGTGAAGGTGATCTGGTATGGTATTTATCTGAGGGAATAGTCAAGTTACACCAGGTATGCCAAGATGGGCATAAAGACCCAAATTCTTCCCAAACATGAAATTTCCTCTCAGTACAGACTCTCTTCAGGTCAAAAGCTGTAGGACAAAGGCAATCCAGCAGTTGACTTACCATAGAAATAAAACAGAGTATGGTAGCTGTACTTTTGATCAAATATGGTAGCTATGATCAGTCAAGCAACATTTCTTGGGCAACAAAATTTTTAGCTATAAAAATAGGAATAAGTTCTAAAAGATCACTGAGAAAAGGATGGGTTGTAACCCAGTCTTCCTCATTCTAAGAGACAGTTGGTGTTCCAGAAGCAGATCTAGGCATATGGGTGTAAACCACATCATAGCAGGGTGGGGGAATTAGGCAGTGACTTTAGATGGGAGTGTTAAGCACTTTTCCTTAAATATATTCTAGGTATTTAAAGTGAATGCACCACTGCCCCCACGTAAAGACCAGGAAATTAAAGAGGATTGTTCATATTCATCAGGATATAACCAGAGTTATTCCACAGCAAGTACACAGACTCCTCCTCAATGCCAGTTACAATCTTCTCATGTTGCAGAACAAAGCTCTCTTTCACAAGAATCTCTGTCTTCAGGTGAGAACTATTATTTATCTCTCTGTTTCAATTAGTCTTTGAAGTTCTTCAGGTTATAGTAGTATTTGAATTCATTATGTGCTGTGAGTGTGTTCAGGTTCTTCTAACTCAGTGACATTCTGAACCATTGTCATAGAGCACCTGTTACCAGTAGGGTTACTTCAGCTCTAACCTTTGTTGGTGCTGTGTTATGTAAATTTAACTTTAAAAATGTTAGTAGAATGAAAGGCTGCTTCAAACTGCTTTGTATACTAGTTATAGAGAGTGTTCTCTATAGGTCTAATAAAAATTTCCCACCTACTGGAAAACTCAAGTATGCAGTGATACTTGTCAAAACAATTGTTTGCTTGGAATTGAAGCAGTGGTGAAATACTTCATTTGGAGCCATTAATTTGGCTTCTGACAGACACAAGTGTTGCTGTAGTGCTTGGAGTTGCAGAATGCTAAATAAGAAAGTCAGGATAAGCTTCCAGTGCTGGAGTGAATTGCCCAAAGTGATGAGTATTTTGTGCTACTGGTGCAAAACTAAGATGTGTCATTGAGGAGCTGTTTAGGATTTGAATTTTGTGTTTGTTTTAAGAACAGGCTAGGATCTTTACTTCGAAGTTAAAACTCACAATAAAATTACTCTAAAACATGACTGATCTTGATTGTACAAGTACTTGCCACATTCTTCATGTAGATATTACACCTTTGTGTAAGAGTTAAGAGGCATTCTAGATGTTGCTGACAGATCATGTCTGCCACTTATGCATAATTATCACTCCAGCTGTATCTTGTGATGTTTAAGTTCATGGAATCATAGAATGGGTTGGACCTTAAAGATCCGACCCCCCTGCATGGGGGGGGGAACCCTCCCACTAGACCAGGTTGCTCAAAGCCCCATCCAACCTGGCCTTGAACACTTCCAGGGTGGGCAGCATTCATAGTTTTTCTGGGCAACCTGTTCCAGTGTCATCACCCTCACAGTAAAAAGTTTCTTAATACTCCATCTAAATGAACCCTCTTTTAGTTAAAAACACGTAATAGAGATCCAAGTTGTTCTTAAGGTGGCACTAAATTTGTCATGTGTTTGTTACCTAAGAAGGCTCGTTTCCTAACTAGGAGGTCTCAGTCACAAGTTACTGTAATCCAGTGAGATAGTGAATCAGCTGAGCTGCAGGCACTGTTCATGCATGTGCTTTTTTTCTGAAGCAGGTGCAAGCTGATGACAGCACAACCTGCAGCAAAAGATAATCCTGCTTTTACTTCTCTTTATATAGCTCTGAGCTCTTACCAAGGAATACTAAACTTCATATTCAACAAACTGACCTGTTCAATATTCAGACACTGTACCAAGTGAATTTGTGTAGCTGACACTAAATTTTAAATGAGACTAGCCCCTAAATTTGCTTTAAACAGGTGCCAGGATGACAGGAAACTGACAGGAATCTGGATTTGTAAGACTTCATGTAATCATGTGACCCAAGGTCACTTAAAATTACTGTTGTTTGAAATTATTGTAGGAATAGACCCATACTATGTGAAGTCAGTGGGACACAAGAAGAGCTCCAAAGAACAATATGACTATAGCAGTCAAAAAACATTCTTAAGCTTGAATGCCCCTTATCATAGACGACAGGTGATCAGCCTACAGTTTTTTGATGTAACATCCTGATTTTTTGATTAGTCTTGTGCAGTGGCTCTGCACAGACTTCAGAAAGGGGGTTAGAATGTCACACTGGATCAATTTTAAGCTTTTGGAATGATACAAATTGTGGTCCTGTGGAAACATGTTCATGGTTGTAAGGTATGTAAAACTAACCACTAAACCATAAAGTGTTCTGGAATACCTGCTTGGAGGTGAACTGCCTAATGACATATAGTAGGAATGTCTGAAGAGACTTGAACCCAAGTATCTACTTTCTACAGCTGTATTATTGCATATATAGGTAAGACTGAGTTTGTCTCATTTTGAAGGATGCCAACACTGAGGTGGTCTTATTTATCACATAGACCACTGAGGTCTTGCTAGTACAACTGTTGGTTCTGTGTGAAAATTCTGAATTGGGTGTTACTTGATTTGCTAGCAGCATCAAGAGTATAAGTAAGTTAAATCCTGCTCTAAAGCTGCTGTGAAACTGGATGTAGCTGGATGCATTAGAGGCTTACACTGGGCTTGGGCTGTCTACAGCATATTTCAGCAAGCATTACACACCCTATGGAACAAAGGGGAGGATCCCTACTTGGAGTAATGAAGGGTCACAAGAACAGGATATTCAAAACATCTTAGTCTCTGGACTACTTCCTTCTCGTTGTGGTAACTTATTACAGTTCTAAAAATTCTGAATTCATCTGCACTTTCTGTTTTAAGCAGTGAATTATCAACCTGAAGGAGCTGTTCCTGTTAGCAATGGTAGCCTTACCTTTTATCCAGCACAGACTAATGTCATTCCCAGACCCTCTCAGCCTTACCTTAACAGCCGTGGGTCTGTCAGAGGATCTGCAAGAGGTGGAAGGTCACTGGCTAATTCATATCGTTCCCCTGGTGGGTACAAAGGTAAATTCAATTTTTATATTAAAACTTAGAGCAGGACTTCTAAGAGCAATGTGCAGAGAATAAGGTCTTCAGTTACAACTCCATTCTGACTTTTGTTTGTAGTCTTGTACTTTGGATGTCAGCTGAACTGCAGAGCAGTTTCATAGCTTTTTGGTTTATGAAAGTAGAAATAATAGGTTGTTAAATTAATTGTATAGACTTTTCTGCTTGCTATTTCTTTTATAATTCCAAACTTTACACTTTCTTTCTGGTATCAGTCTTGCAAACATTCGGGGCAAATACTTTCTCTTAAGTTGCTGCTTGTAGTATTTGACCAAAACAAGATACTCTTGGCTAGCTTTGACTTCAATATTATCAGCTGAAGCAAGGATGGGGGAGAGGTTAGCAGTAGTGGATAGCCCTTCTGGTTTAACTGAAGAATTTTAAGAGGAGAATTAGTTAGTCACAATTAAATTGCTATTCTGCTACTAGCTGAAGTACAACAGAAAGTTTCAGCTGACTTTAAGCAAACACTAGCTTAAGGTTGTTGGTACCTGTTGCCTGTTCCACTTTGAAATGTAAGGGAACTTACTCTGTGATAGCTGTGGCAGTACTGAGACTGCTCAGTACTTTGTAGGAAAACATACAAAGTTTCTTTGAGTTGTATGAGTTCTAACTTAACTGCTGTTAAGGGTTTGGTAGTGTCTGGTACTAAATTGTTTGCAACTCCACTTTAGTAGTCTATTAGCTAAAGAGGCTAGATATAATAGCACCTAAATGTGAAAATGTAATAGTGAAGCACCTCTAATAGCAAAAGAAAATATCTTGAGCCTATGTCAAATCCTGCCTCAGGATCTAGCATGTTTTTCAGCTGTTATGTGAAGTCCCATTAGTATCAGAGGCAATTGGTAAGGTCTGATGTTAATGCTTTTATAAATTTTTATACACAGTGGGTAGTTCTGAATAGCTAATGAGATGTGTTCTTTATAGGAGTAGTGAGACTTTGCTCCAAATTATGAATAAACAAATAGGTGTGCAATTACATGAGTTAAAACACATGATAAGTGCCAAAAGAGAGCTCTTGTTTTATTCTGGACTTGTGCTGTAAACAAAAGGATACTGAATAATCAATTTTATTGGAACAGGTTTTGATGCTTACAGAGGTTCACCCTCAATAACTAATGGCAGCTATGGCCAGCTGCAGTTCCCTGGTAGAGATTATGCTGGGATGCCATATTCTCAGAGGGTAAGTACACACATTGTTTGCAGCAACCTTTTGAGCATTGTACAGGCATTAAGTATCATAACACTAGCTTCTCATTATTTTCACAGGTGAACTATGCCTTACAAGCTAGAAGTTATTTGTTTCCTAGCCAATACACTTAAACAGTAAACAATAGTTAAAATATAAAGTACATTCAGACAGGTAATGTTGGTATGACAGATTTATTTTAGTGTAAAGGGAATCTCTGAAATGCAAACAAATGACAAATAGGATGTAGTATAAGTAGCCAATTTTACTGTGTTTTTTAAAGGTGGTACTCAATACATGCCTCTATAGTCTAAAACAATGAACTACTAAATGGACTGGCTGAGAAAGTGGTTAGGCAAAAAAAAAATAATTTAAGAAACCAAAGGTTCCTGTTGGGAGGAGGGTCTTCAGCTTTGAAATAAAATATATTATTTTGTACAGACTCATGGACTTCTGACCTGAGACTTAATATATTGCTCAAAGAACTGAACTGAATGTGTCATTCAGAAGATAACCTTGCTAGAACTGTCATTGAAATAGCTCTTATTTCATACAATCTGCTGTAAAAGTAAATTTTCCATAAATAAGGCCATTCATCTACATCTTAATTCTGAGCCTCATCATTGTCTCTGCTACAGCTTGAATTACTTGTGCAAATGAAAGAATACTCTATTTGTTAGTGCTGCTTGTTTTCAGATCTGCTTATAGCCATCTTGCTAATACTTCTCTTTCCTTTTCAGGATGTTAATTACCAGCAGTGCTATAAACGAGGAGGGATAACTAGTGGTCCTCGAGCAAATTCAAGAGGTAAGGTACCCAGTGGTAAATATGTGCTTGGATGAAGCAGATGCTCAAGTGGAGTGTTGTAAAGAGTGAATAAAAGTGTACTAGCACTCATCAAAGAAATCAGGCTTGGTGTAAATTAAGCTAGATGGAAGCTGGGGGACTGTCCTTACACAGCAGTGCATAGCAGCAGATTTAATTTCACTATTCTCAATTTGTTGTAGCATGTCATGACATAGTGGTATCTTACTAAATTTTCTTCACAAACTGACTAGAAAAATACAGGGTGGTTCTGATGCTGTTTTGCTTCTTCCTTTAATTGCATGATTCTGGAAACTTTGCCAGGTAACTTTTTCTATGTTAAAGTAGTTTATGTGGATATACAGCTTTCTTCTTATATTTCCATGCTGGAGTAAAAACCTAAAGAAATACACAAGACATTGTTTGAATCCAAGCATGAATAGCATGCATTTTAAGAAGCTGTGAAAAAGATTATTTAGTCCTGCATGTGCTGGGAAAAGCTGGACTTAGAGTGGTGAAAAGTGAGATTAATAGTAACTGTGGATTGCTACTTTGAAAAATAAAGGGAAATCATGGCATGTGGAAGCTTTTGGGGACAAGCAGATCCTCTCCATCTGAGAGAACTCTGAATATACTTCAGAAGAGAATTAAAACCAAGGCTGTGGTTATTTAACAGCTGACAAGTATTAGCACTAAGCCAATAAAACCAAGCTCATCTTAGGGTTTCTTTTGCAGTGGAAATAACAATGGTTTGCAGCTTGAGGGTGACTGCTTTAAATTTCTTAGATCTAATAATGTTTTCAGTCTAGACTGTTAACCTGGATATTTGAAAAGGTAAACTGCTTTATTTTGGGGAGAAGGGTGCAGAAAGCTTAAAAGCAAATCTAGTTCTTCAGACTTAAAATATTCTAGCATCATAGGTTGATATGACCTAAGGATGCAACTTCAGAAGAACAGTATTGAGGTAAGTTGAAGTAGAATTTCAGGTCTTGAGAGTGACTAAGTAACTACCTTGCTCTGGAAATTTGGCCATTTTTTTCAGAAATTGTTTTCTTTCCACTCAGGAGTTAGCACTTTTTTTTTTTTTATGGTTATGTATGTGGCAAATACTAAAGTTATTGAGCTACTGCTCTCCTTCTTTAAAAGCATGAAAAGTCATTGTTCATAGTTCATTCAGTAAGATGTAACATAAGTTAACATGCCATAAATGTACACCAGCTTCAAAGTTCTGTCCTCACTGGGGTCCTTTTTCTGTAACTGGAAGGCAAATGTGCTGCAAAGCCCATACACTTGTTGCTTAAGATTATGCCTGCTGGTTTAAGAGTATGCTGCTTCTGCTACAATACTTATCATTGCTCATGATCTTTAACAGCAGGGTGGAGTGATTCCTCCCAGGTGAGCAGTCCAGAACGAGACAATGAAACCTTTAACAGTGGGGACTCTGGGCAGGGTGACTCCCGCAGCATCACCCCCGTGGATGTGCCAGTGACAAGCCAAGCTGCCACCATACTACCAGTGCACGTCTACCCCCTCCTGCAGCAGATGAGAGTTGCCTTTTCAGCTGCTAGAACATCTAACTTAGCACCTGGAACACTAGACCAGCCAATTGTGTTTGATCTGTTACTGAACAACCTCGGAGAAACTTTTGATATCCAGCTTGGGAGGTTCAACTGCCCAGTGAATGGTACATATGTCTTCATCTTCCACATGCTGAAACTGGCTGTAAATGTTCCCCTCTATGTCAATCTCATGAAGAATGAAGAGGTCCTAGTGTCAGCTTATGCAAATGATGGGGCTCCTGATCATGAAACAGCAAGTAACCATGCAGTCCTGCAGCTCTTCCAGGGAGATCAGATCTGGCTGCGTCTGCACCGGGGAGCCATCTATGGAAGTAGCTGGAAATACTCCACCTTTTCGGGATACCTCCTTTATCAGGATTAAAATCCAGTGTGATGTTTACAAAAGAGCTACTCCAAACACTTTGGTGGATGGGGGTGGGACTAGCTTTGCACTTAATACTGACTTTATAGAAGATATGTGGTTCCATTATTGAGGGAAATGTTGGTCCTCTGGTGCAAGGTGAAATCATGGAGTTGGGGTACTGAATCAGCACTAATTTGGCACTTTATCAGTTGTGATGTAGCCTTGCTAGTAAAGCTGTGAATGTATATTGTTTGCACTTACCCTAAACTGTATTAATGTCCAGCTTACTACACTATTGATTGCCTCAAGTATGGGCTATTCACAATGCCTTGTTGTGCCTCAATAAAACAAGTTAATATGCATTTTAGTATTAATCTTGACAGTGGTCTTTGTTTTGAAAATACAGCAAACTGAGGGTATTCCTGATGTGGGATGTGCATGCATACTAATCCATAGAGCTGGTCTTCAAGGTGAAATAGTTCAGGGTAAACAGTCCAATTCACATAGGATTCCTTGTTTGTTTAGTACTTTGTTGCCATTCTCAAGAGTGTTCCCTTGATGGAAATTAATTCAAGATTTAGTTATGTACCTGCTTCCTTCCTAACAAAAGTCAAGAAATTAGAAGTGAAATGCCATGTAATTCATTAGGACTAATTATTTTAAATATCCTATCAAAATTTAGCTTTGCCACATCACCTGTCCTCCAGTAGCAGTGTAGTTGAAATTCTTAAACCTTAAAATCACTGAAGGGGTACAGTGGTATTCAGCTGCAATATAACTTAAAATTCACCTTCTTGAAGCACAGACATGGCTTTATTCTTGAGAGCCTTCAAATGGCTTACAATGCAAGTTATTTCTTCTTTTCAGGGAACAGTTGAGTAACTTGGTATCTGTAGTTGAAGCTTGCATTTTAAACCTGAATACAAATACTAGGAAGTATTTATGAGATTCCTTTCTTACAGGTAAGCAGGCAGTGTGACCAGTCTTCAGCAATCTCTTGACCTGAACTGAGGAGCCATAATGTATGTCTTTGTATAACCACAAGCTCTTTCTACTCTTAAAGGCTCCAATAATTTGTTTTAGCAGTAGAAAGTATTTTCAGTGTACTATGGTAGCTAGCACAAAAGCCTGACAGGTATATTAGAACTAGAACTGGGCAAAATAAAAGCCATTCAGCTTCTTTCTAAATTAAATGAAAATAAAATCTGAAATCAAATATACTGCAGACCTAATACAAAGCTGCTGCTTCTTGGTAACTGGCTTCTCAACTTCCAACAGTTCTTCCCTGCTACCATGCAGATGCTAATATGAGTGGTCTGGCATGACTTCATAAAGTTACTGCTGTAAAGATCATGGTTTTATTCCAAGCTTAGATCTCTGTTTCGTATAGATTTTGAGGGTGATCATACTCCAAGTCTTAGTTTAATTCCTTTAGCAAGTTCTGAGAAGTTTAGATGGAATAAAGCTGTAGGGATGAATGTGAAGCCTTACCCATTGAATACTTAAGCTTGTATTTTTATTTTTAAACATGCTGATTCTGTCTTCAGCCAATAAAGAGGGTTTTTTTTCTGGAACACTGAAGACATAAATGGCAGGAGTTTACATAATACATTTTTCAGAAACTGTTTAACTTTCATAATAGAGTTATATTTTAGATAAACTTGCAATAGCTGGGCAGCTGTGGACAAAAGGAGTTACTTTTCTAACAGACTTGCAACTACATTTTCAGATGTCCAGGGCACTGACCCAGTCCCTCCTCTCCCCTGCTGCCTGCATAGGGAGAATTAAATAAATGAGCTTTCTGTGTAGGGCTGGCTTCTGAGTAGGGTATCCCTTGTGCTTCAGCCTGCCTTAGGGCTTGGGTCTTCCTTTAGCACACAGCTTATCCTACCTGGTTTTACCATATGTGCTTGTATGATGAATTTCTTTGATTTAAGAACAAGTTACCAATACTTTTAAGCATTGCTAATAAGCTTGGCCTTTGGCAGCTTCTGATGCAATTACTATGAATACATGAAGCACAGGTTTAGTTTAATAAAATCTGGAAAACTGTTTGGTGGACCCATTTGAGACTTATATCTTGCAGATGAAACATGAGATCTAATCTTCTCCAATAGCAAGATTGACCATAAATCATAGGATGCATGAATTTAACAAACTTCATATTTTTATAGGCTTTATCAGCCTGAATTGTAATAACCTCTACATTACCAGCTACTTTAAAATAAAGTACCTACTTTCTTTCCCTGATAATTATTATTAAAAAAAAATGTGGACAATTCTCTTCCCCTAAGGTAACTGAAAATATAACCAATGCTATCCAATATGTTTCTCATGTAGTATCTTGGCTAGAGTTGTTGGTTTCTAAAATTACATCCCTATAACTAGTTGTGCTTCCAACTCAGAGCCACGAACACAGCTCTAGCTCACCTCTTACAAAATAGCATATAAGTACTATGGAACCAGTGCTATCATAAAGGTTTGGAGACTAGATGTGACTTGAAAGTACTGAAACTTGTCTGCTAAGGTTGTTTAAAAAAAAAAAACAAAAACCACAAACACAAAAAACTATAAAAAGACCAAGCAAAACAGCTTTATTCCACACCAAAAGCTGGCCAAGATCCATCAGCAGAAAATTGGTGTTCTCTTCCTAAATATACCTAACAACATGACTTAGTATGGTTTCTCATAATGCAAAACACTAGACTATTGTTATCTCCTACCTCATTCTTTACGCATTCTTTATGCTCATTCTAGTTTTTAAAGCTTCTCCAAGTATTTCAAACCATTTCAGTGTGTTACTCACTGATAAAGTTTTAATCTTCGTATGTCCAGACTAAAGACCTAGATCCATATTTTACTTCTGAGGCAAAGCATTTAACAGTTGAGTTTCACAACTTGCAAATATTTGGGGTAACACTGGCATAGACTTGATAGAAATACTGTCTGCCAACACTTTTCCTCAGTAGCTGTAAAATGGAGTTTAATAAATTGTTGTACTAGGTAACATGCCTCAACTCTATAATGATGATAATCAGATCTAATTAAAACATGCAAAGAGACATCATAGTTCTGCTAATTTCCTGTTGCTGTGTTTGCTATACAAATTGGCTACCACCTAAATTTTCTCTGGTTTAATGACCTTGTGCAGCCTGCAGAAGGTAAACTACAAGGGTAAGGAACTAAAACATTTTTCATTTGGAGTGAGGCAATTTCCTTGTTTGAGTTCACTGAAATACTGGAATAACCCTGAAATGAGAGGGTGCACTGGCTTTGGCTGGGATAGAGTTAATTTTCTTCAGAGTAGCTGGGAAGGTGCTATGGTTTTGATTTTTGAACAAAAGACTGCTGATAAAATAGGAATGCTTAGGTTAGCACTAAGCATTGACTTACAAGCCTCATGGCCTTGTCTGTTTCTCACCCTGCCTTGCCAGTGAGTGGGATGGGCATCACAAGAAGTTGAGAGGGACACAGCTGGGACTGCTGATCCCACTGGACCAAAGGAGTACCCTGGTTCAAGTGCTCACCAGTACCAGCTGGGTGAATAAGGTGGAAAGAGGGATGTTTAAGTTAAGGCACCCGGCATTCCAAGTAACTGTTGCATGTGATGGAGCCCAGCTTCCCATCCTGAAAAACACCTGCCTGCTGATGGGAAGTGATAAGTGAATTCCTTGTTCTGCTTTGCTTGAGTCTGCAGCTTTTGCTTTACTTATTAACCTATGCTTATCTCAACCCAGAGTTTTCTCACTTTTGCCCTTCCAGTTCTCTCTTCCACACCACCAGGATGATAGGGGCTTGGGGGAGGAGCAGCTGTCAGGTGCTGAGCTGCCTGCTCACAGCCTTCAACCATGGCAAAGTTTTCATAACATTAAAATGGCTTTGTGACTTTTGTGTTTTTTCCAGGTTGTGGAGGTGAGAGGAGGCCATGACTGATCTGCCAGAATTGTCACAGATGATCCCCTGCAGCTAAGGAAACCTCTGTCCTGCAGGCTTCCGTGGTGGTGCAGAGAATGTCAATGTTCTGTTGTACTGGAGTTAACTGTAATTATGCACTTGTTCACAGGTCCCTGATCAACTTCGGTTTGTGTCTTGTCTCCCAACTATAAACAATTCTATTAAGAATGAAAAAGTGATTTTGTATCTGCTGACTGAGCATTTCCAGGTGGTGGTGTACTTGAAAAAAAAAAAATAGCGAAGTACTAATTTGGGTAGATAGCACAGATTCATGCAACTTTTGGACTGTTTGGGTCTGAGATGAGCAAGGGCTGTGGCTGGTGAGAAATGAAGGCTTTATGCAAAGTATGGATGCAATCACTTTGTCATTTGCTTACTACAATCAGGTAAATCCTGTACTGAAAAATGGATCACTTTTAGCTCAGCACCTTCCACAAAGGATTATTGTCTTCTTTCTTATGCTTTTCCATGAGTATGTCATTATCTGCAACTTACAATCTGGAACTTGCTTGGTGTCCTAATGGAACAAGTTGTTCTATGCCAGCAGAAAGGATGTGGCACAGCAGCCAGCTGAAATACTGCCTGAATTTCAGAGCAACCAAAAGTGAAAGGACTAATTTTAAGTAGCCTGCAATACATAAAGCTTTCTGGCTCTGTCTTCACCTCCCATGGTTCTTGAACTTAATCAAGTTACCTTGATAGCAGCTCCATCAGAAACTTGCTCTGTTTCTCACTGAAGTAAAACTTTCATTGCTCGAAAAATCCTTGATTTCAGCCACTGAGTTTCAAAATACGATTGCTTGTTCTGAATACTTCATAAAACTATTGTTAAGTGCACGTGGAGAGCTTTGAAGCTTAAAACAATAATAAGCTTTGTTTTCCCATACCTGCCCACCTCCCTTTAATTGTTATCCTTTTCCTCTGTGTTTGTATGCTCGGGCAAATTTGATTTAATTTACTTATTTTTGATACTTTGTTATATCACTTCTCTTTCATATTGGGTGTTCTCTCAACAGCAGTGTTAGCTAACAAGAAGATCTCAGAATTGTATCCATTTTATCTCAGATTTTTTATTTGGCAGAGTAGTAAAAGAGATCGGTTATTCTTTTTTTTTAATTTTTTTTTTTTAAATTTTTTAAATCCAAATTAATTTTCAGATACGTTATTTTGTAGTAGGAGAAGCCAAAAACAGTGGCAAAATCTTTGCTCTGACAAAAAGGCATGGTGGTTCTTGCTCGTAAGTATTTTGAAGTTACATAAAAATATTTCAGTTAGTGACCAAGCTTATTTTCAGAATAACATGGCCACTTTAAACCTGGTATTTAGGTATTTATGGAGGCTCATGTTTTATGGAAAGAAGTATCCGGGATATATCAAACCCAGCACACTGGTATACTAAAATGTTTTGACCAGTACTTCCACAATGAAATCACTGCTGACATGTTACAAAGGAAATAAGCATCACTGAACTGGATGTTACTTGATTTAGAGAGTTGCTGTCATTGCCTCATTGATGGCTGTGTGCACAAAAAGGAGGTCTTGAAAGCAAAATCTCAGGTGTAAAATCTCTGCCACTTTTTGAAGGGAATTTTCTGTGTTTAAAAGAGCCATTTTAAATACAAGTGGTAAGAGCAATAAAACTATGAAGAAAAAATTTAGGAAGGTGTTAAAAATATACTTAAAGCGTGTTTTGTTCTTTATCGATATATTCTATGTAACCAGCTCCACAAGACTCAAGTCCTTCAACAAATGCATTTTGTAACTTTTAACTTTTCCTACCACAGATGAATATGCAGAAAGGGAGTAAACCAGAACTGCTTCTAAACTGTCTATAGCAGCTAATTTGGAAAAAGGAAGTAGTGCAAATCCTTTTGTAACTTGCTTTGAGTACAATACCTGTTCCAAGACCTTTAAAATGGGCAGTTTTCACTGGAATGTTTTCATTTGCTATTTTAACCAAAACGGGAAAATTACAAAGAATTACCAGAGTTGACAGTATATACTTCCTACACGTACATTGGTTTTGTTTATATTTTATGATTACTGAGCATATTCTAGCCTGCTTCTAAGAAGAAATTAAAAGGTGAGTGAAAGTATTTGTATTTTTTTGCTAGATGCCATAGAGCTGTGTTACTGGAGGAAAGACCCTTCTTGAGTTATAACAGTCTGGTGTTCTGCAGGACTTCAACTCATGAAAACCACAGGAGTGCACAGTTTCCAGACACTAAGTAGATAGGTACTGACTTTTGAAGCTAGATTATTTTTTAATTACAAGCAAAGCAATTCCAGGACTTTTTTTTTTTTTTTTTTTTTTTTTGAAATTATTATAGTATTAGCTGCTCTAACATATTTGTAATCAGTTTAGGAACTTAAATTATTTAGTGGTAGTAAAGATGTTGTGGCAAGTATTACCATACAGGTTAGAAGATGTCCTACCATGAGTGGCACTCCTGTGTGTTGTTAAGAAGGATATTCTTCAGTACAGGTCAGGTAATATGCAAGTTGTGGAAGCTACTGCTGTTTTCATAATGGGGGAGTAGTAATGAGAGATTATGTTATACACTCGAATTACAATGAGCAAATTACATACTGTCTAATTGTATTTTTAAGGCATATATATAAAGGGGTGATCTTGTAATTGCCCTTGTGTTTTGCTTTTCCAAAACACAGTAAATAGTTTTTCTGTTCTTTTTGCTTTCTCTGGGTTGTAAATGTTTATGTAAAACCTGAAGAGGCAGCCAAAGGATTTGGCTCACTAAGATCATATTTGTCATGAAATTTTTCTGGTGTGATGTTGGCCTGTGAACTGTAGCTTTAATAGGCATCTTTACATCTCCATGGATGGTTAAATCTTCCTTTAGTTCTAGGAATTAAGGTGAAAAATAGGATGATGGGTGGAGAATCACAGTTGGACAAGTGATTGCAGTAAGACGTGGTGTTTTTTTATTTCTGAAAACCTGAGTGGTAAGCAATTTTCCACCCACTTTCAAACACAAACACCATTAAGAGGTGCAAACCATTTCCAGTGTCTACTAATCCACATAATGGTGAGGACAAGTAACACAAAGACACATGTTCAGAAGCATAGCAGGGATGATGATGTGTCTCCCAACTATACATTTCAGGCAGCACCCCACAGCAAATTTCCTCCTTTCTGCTGGTCTGTCTTGTCCAGCTGCACACACCTTAGGTACCTGGGTAACTGTGTAAATAATGTTTATTCTCCACCACCCCTTTGACCTTGCCACCATTCAGTCTTGGTGTTCTTGCTTTAATTCTTGGGCAAGCAACTCGCATGGTAGCAAATACAGAATATACAGTCATCATGGTTGGAAAGGAACTTCCAGATCCTCAAGTCCAACCACCAGTCCTACACCACCATAACCACTAAATCATCTCACAAAGTGTCACATCTACCTGTTTTTTGAATATCCCCAGGGATGACAACCCCACTACCTCCCTGGGCAGCCTGTTTGAATAATGATTCACTGTTCTTTCCGTGTGGAAATTTTTCCTATATCCAATCTGAATATATATTGACAACTTTAACCCATTTGATCAAGCCTGGTATAAAAGCCGGGAAACTACTAGGAAAAGGATTCAAGTATTAAGAAGGAAAAGTAGGGTTTGTTTGGGTTTAGGGTTTTTTTGTGGTGGTTTTTTTTTGTTTGTTTGTTTTTTGTTTTTTGTGTTTTTTTTAATGCAATAAAATGCATTATATAAAATAAAATGTATGTGCTGTCAAACATAGTGCAGTTATGAAGCACCCATCCCGGGGGTTGTACAACCAAATGCCTGTGGGTCTGGTGTGCCTCAGGCAGCGCTGCCACTTACTCTCTGGTACCAAACAGGGCCACGGAACCGCGCTGGACGGAGGGGCCTCCACCTCCCTGCATCTCTGGCAGCAGCTCTGGGCCCTTGCCTCCCCCTGCCCCGCTGCTCCCCGGGGTGCTGCGCTTTCCCCCATCGCCATCACGGCGGCGGTTTGGGATGGAGCAAGGGGCAGGCGATGCCAAATCCCAGCTGGAGGAGCCGGCAGGCACACCGTGGGGACAGCGGCCTCGCCGCCCCTCTCTCCCCACGGGAAAGGGGCTTAGCGGGCCCGGCGAGCTGCGTTCCGTACCGCGACATGGCCGCCCCGACAGAGGTGAGGCGCGGAAACGGCTCCTCCCGGCTGACTCCCCTCCGTACAACAAGATGGCGGCCACCGCCGGCCGCCCTCTGCACGAAGCCAGAAGGAGGCGCAGCGGCCGTAAAGCGGCGCCCGCTTCCCGATACCCAGCTGTCGCAAACCGGTGAATGGCTGCGGAGAGGGACCGGGGGGGGGTGGGGGCCGGGAGCCTGTGGCTGTGGCACGGGGGGGCGGCGGCGCAAGCGGCGAGGGCTCCTTTCCCTCCTCCTGCCCCCAGGGAAGCGCTGCCTGCCGGCGAGGGAAGGGCAAGATGGATCCCAACAGGATCATCCAGGCTCTGAAGGGCACCATAGACCCCAAGCTGCGCATCGCCGCCGAAAACGAGCTCAATCAGGTGAGGGGGGCGGACGGTCCCGGCCGGGACCCGCCGGCGGCCCTGCCCCGCCCCCGCCCCGCTGCGCCTCACACGGCCGCCGCACGGCACGGGGCCGCCAGACCCCGCCGCCAAGGGCTGGGGTCGGGGGTGTAGCGGGGGGGGGGGGATGTCGGGGTGCGCCCGCTCCGCTGTCCCCCGCCTCTGCCTTCCCCCCGAGCGGGCTGCAGCGGCAAGCGGGGCCGGGGCCGGCGGTAGCATCCCCCGCTGGAACGGGCCCTTCCGCGCCGGCTGTCAGCGGCCGCTCCGCCCGGGCTCTCTGGGCTGTAGGGCCTGGCAGCGGGAGGCAGGGCCGGGACCCCCGGGGCGGGATGTGCCGGGGCTCCGGTGCTCGGAGCCTGCGGGTAGCGGGCGATGAACGCGACCCCCGTGTCGGTGGCCGGTGTGCGGCTGTGCGGGATCGCTGCTCCCCTCCCTCGGGTTTGTCCGTGGCTTTGTGACCCCCCCCGGGCCGGGAGCGGGGCGATCCGCTGCCCCTCGGTGTGCGGTGCGGGAAGGCGTGAGCACATAGAGCTGCCCCCTGCTCCCGTCTCTCCGGGGCTCTGCCAGGGGTTAGGGAGCGGTGACCCCCGGGGGGGTCATTCTGCCCCGTTGGGCAGCAAGCTGGTGAAACTTTGGAGCCAGGCAGGTGAGGTTTTTGTGGGTGGCATTTACCACAGCATCCCAACAGCTGCATGCAGCGGTGACCTCGGTTTGGACATTTGAAGGAAGTTCCCTTGCACAGCATTCGTAAAGCTGGAACCTCTGTGCTTCAGTGGAATGTTTGGTCAGTTCTCTTGGAGGACCTGGATTTTCGGTGGTGTTGAAGTATTGACTCAGTGGTCAGTGAGAATTGTCAGGAGTTAGTGCTGCTTCAGGATTGCTACTCCAGCTTAATTTTCTATTTAGGCAATGAAAAACTCCTGATTTGGATATAGCTAATCCTTGCTTTAGCAGTTGGCAAGTTCCTTTACTAAATCAGTGGATTAAGTACAGGACATTGAGAATGTTCTTGGGGATAGTCAGATAAAATGAAGAACCTTTTCTGTGGCATAGTTACTTTAAAAAGTTCATCAGTACCTATTTTTATCCCTGCTAGTAAGGCCTGAGAGGAAAATTATAAATATTTGTCAGCAGCCTGTTACTCAGGAGTCAAAACTAGAATAATAAACTGCTGCATGTTTGGCAGGCTCAAAACAAAGGGGCAGCTGTCCGGGTTCCTCAGTCCTGCTCCTAACACTGTCATTTTAACACTGCCAGTGAGTACTGTGAAGCTTCAGGAAAAGTTTTGAAAGCATTTTAAGACTGAGATCTGTAAAATTTTTTTAGTTCAAGTGGTAGATGATAGTGCAGTTCTCGTGAAAGACACAGGTTTTAGAGTCAAGAGTGCAGGTATATTTGTTGGGAGCAGATGGTGATAGAGGTTTTAATTTTAAAAAGCTGACATTTTTTCTACTGTAAAAATGAAACTTGAAATTAAGGCATACCTATTATTGTATAAGCTTCCTGTTACTAGATGAAATGTGATGTATCTGGCTGACTTAATGTACTGGGTTTGACATGACTCTGGATGAGTGGAACAAAAGTGCTCCTGAGGAATGTCGCTTCATGTGGGCCTTTGACATCTTGAAGCCTTTCAGTGCTTTTGAAGCAAGACTTCAAAGTGACATGTCAGACTCTTGTGTATCTAATGATAGCGTTGACTTGTCACTGTGTTCCTGCAAGTGCTGGAATCCAGATGCTCTTCTGGCATTTATCTTTTTCTAGCAAAGGAACTAATCCACTAACAAAACAGAAAACTCTCCAACAATCAGTGCTCGAAGTGGTAATACAACACTTGGCCAAACAGAGCAAGGGGTCACCTTTATTCTGTGCAATAGCTGAAGTGATGCTGCTCCTGATACACACCAATGGGTATCAGTCTCTTATGTTAGCCCACCAGCTGTGTACATTTGCTTTCAAGTTTGGATCCAAATACTGACAGGAGTTTCCCAGAGACCATAAATCCTACTAGTCCACTATTGTCACACTTCTCTGTAGGCACCTCATTGCCTGTACCAATACAGAGTCTTTCAGAACCTGTGACAGTCCTAAGTCCATAACTTGCTTACAGTGTAGAGCCTGGGGAAGGGAGTCAAAATAAAAGAAACTTTGCCTAGATGTATGAAGTCCCAGCATGTTTGAAAATGCCTCTTCCGCATGTTCATGCACCTGTGTATAAATAGAGCTAAATCAGTTAAGTTGTTTGCTTTCTGGACTATCATCTAACTGCATTTAGAAATGGAATCAAGGTTCCCTTTTTTTGCACTTATTGTATCTATTGGAAGGCTGTGAATTTCCTTTCTCCTGCAGCTAGAAGCAAATGCTGCATTACATCTGAAATTAATTTTTGGTCTATTTCTATCCATCTCTGCCAATCTTACCTCTTGATTATGTTTCTTAGTACCTTCTTTATTTTTCAAAGGCTCATCCCTACAGACCTCAACAGTCTGTGTTTCTGTTGCCTTATCATAAAACTGAATTTATTAAATATAATAATAGGAAAGCACAAGCTCTTCACTTGTGTCTCTTTGAATTAATCTTTCTTGTACAATCTGGTCATTTGAGTTTGCTGCATTCCAGAAAGTTCCACTCTCAGTAATACCTCATTTGATACATCCTAAAACTACAGCTATCTTTGTCATGCCCAATGCTTACACAATTGCTGAAATATAGCTGTGTTTTTAAACTTTGAGAAGGAATAATAGAATTTGTCTTTGTAACAGTGCTGGAAGAATAAAAAGAATTGTGAGAAAAATTTCCCCAAAGAGTCCAGAGTAATGTTTGACTTCTTCTATCTTCCACATCTTTGTTGAGCTGTCTGAAGTAGTATGCAGGGAGCTTAAGGCCACTCTCAAAGTGACAATGAGCACTTTATGGTACATAGAGGAAGGAATCTCAGGTGTTTGTATTGAGGGCCAATTTGAGGAGGAAGTTAATTTGCATGATTAGAAGTTCTAAGGAAAGCAGCACTTGAGACTGGATGATACTGGCAGCAGAACCCACAGAGCAAACAAGATCAGGTAGGTTCTTAGACAGGCTTATTTTCACTACGTATGGAAATACTGTCTTTTCACCAAACACCCTTGCAGACAGAGAAAGAAGAAAGTGTCTTTTGAAGTTCTAATTTAACAGCTGTCTGTGACTGGCAGTGTAAAAACCAAGAGAGAAAATATTATTAACAACTGCAAAAATATTCCATAACTATTTCATAAATAATGATGAAATCTATAAGTAACACATTTTCATTGCACAGCAAACAGGAAATAAAACATGGTAAACCAGATTCAGATCAAATGTATGTAAGCTTTTAAAAAAAAGTTAATTGCACATGTATTCAAGGTACAAATTTCTTCTTTGTGCTTGTCTTTGCAAATGACAATGTGGTGCCCTGAGTTTTCAGCAATTTTCACATTCCATACTTGGATTCAGAGGTACAGAGAAATAGATGTTTACTGCTGGTGAAGAAAGATGGTCTTGGCTTTGGTTGCAGAACCTGTGGGAAGGCTCTTATTTTGTCTGTCTATTGTCTTGGATTATCCTGTGGCAGTGCTGCAGAAGTGGCTTCCAGTGCACTGTGTATTGCCACTGTGGTTGCCATCAGTGCAGTAGGAAGGTGATTGACAAATGTGTTAATGGAGTAGTTGCTTGCTGTGGGCTTTAAATGCAATGGCAAGCAGGGCACATTAATACTGCTTATTATTCAATTAGTTTAATTGTACATAATGCCTGATAACTTGGAGCCAAATCTGAATGTTAGATGTGAAAAGTATTTGTTTCAGTAGGTTCTATTTGGGAAAATTTTTATATATTTTTCCTGCTTAACTCTCCTTGCATTCTAGTCCTTTACATGTGGTGTTGTTCATCTTGCTGTTTTTCAGTGACTCTTTCTTGGATGTCATCTGTTCTATATCTAGTCAAGTAGAAAAGGAAATAGGCAAAAAATAATGTGTTCTCACATTTTTTTAAAGACTGGAGCTGTGATGCTGAGGTGGAGGAGAATATGTGTTAGGCCAGAGGAAAAAGTACAATGCAGAAAGCTGTTCAGCTGCAATGCACAAATCCTGAGACAGTGGACATAGGGGAACAAGTTTTGTGGAGACATATGCATCTCTTCTCCATTGCTGTAAATTTACCTGGTTCTGTCTTACCAGTGCTGTATGCCTGTCCCAGTTTAGCTGCTACCCTTGCACATGGCTGTATCCCATCCTCAATCCCAGTGGAAGTTAAATTATTTCTTTCCTAGCATAAACGCTCTGATCAGCGATTGCAGAGCAGTCAGCATGTTTTACACAGCTTTTAAATAATCATTTTTTTAGAAGTACTCAGTGAAAGTTTATTTTTCAGAAACTTTTACTTTATCCTTCAAAATAAACATGTGTCCCTCTTGATCAACACCTTTACAAACCCACAACAACGTGAATTCAATCCAGGCAACATAAATATTCACAAACTGCACAAAGCAGCGTGCTGTGTTAGAGGAGTTGGGCTGAAGGTTTTTTCCAGCCATCTGGTGCCTCCCTGTGGCTCCTTGGCATGGCTCTTCCAACTCAGCAGATAGCTTCCCATCCCTTCCGTGGCACTGACACTATTCCTGTTCTCCCTTTGTAAAAATCCAGGTGCAGCTGTAGTGATATAAATAACTGGCTGGCTGAATTCTTCCAGCCCTGAGGTTTCCTCCTTGTCTCTTTCTGTTTACAGAATGCATACCTGGCAGTGGCTCTGCACCTGTTCATGTGATATGTACAGCTTTACCTGCTGGTCTCCAGGAACCTGTTGTATGGTTTCGCAAGCAGGGAAAGGATATGTCCCAAGATCACAATTAGCATGACAACTAAACAAACGAGAATGTGCTGGTATAGGAAAAATGTTACTGCATGCAGCTTTTTTAAAAAGTCCTCTGTTCTAAAAATTGCAAGCAGCGTGTAGTTTTCCTGGCTGGGTTTGTTGCTGCACAAGTGAGCAGGATGGCATCTGAGCTTAGCAAATACCACAGAATTGAGTGTCTTTTTGTTTGTTTGTTTTGTTTTTTGTTTTCCCCAAAAATGTGCACACAATCTCTGCTGATCTCTCCAGCGTTCATCTTTCTGATAATGAGTGGAGAATGAAGCTCTGCGATAATGGGAATTACGGTAATGACAATAGTAGAGAGTAGGAGGATGTATCGGGAGCTTGATACTGTGTCCCTGTGGTTTCTTCAGTGTATCAGCATGAAAAGTGTAAAGAAGCTCTCCCAGCAGTGTGCTGATGGGGATGGGACCCCCTCTGAGGCACTGTGTGTACTTTCTGCCAATGTGTCCTTTGTCACTCCAGGCGTTTGCTGAGAGAATCCTCTCATCAATCCTTTTGAGCAGGCCAAGTGACTCTATTTGTGTATATCCTGGCAAAACTTCAGGGATAGCAGCTGTATGCCAGCACCAGTGGTACCAATAAAGCTTCCTGGAGTAGCAGTGACTTTAATGTAGATTGACTAAAAGCTGTTTGCACAGAGAAAGGGGAAATAATTTGTGTTGTAATCACTGTGTCCACCCTAAATATGATACTGCTAGGATTACTACAGGAAAACAACAACAAAGCATTGTTAATCAGTGTTTTTGTAGTAATAAAAGCTAGGTGTAGATTTGATCTGAGAACAGCCTATTGGCACTGTTGAACGAAATAGGATGAGTAGAGTTTAGGCACACTTTTGGTTTTCTGTGCTGCTGGGAATCCCTGTGCTTTCTTTAGCTCCCTCAGATTTGGGTGTTGAGTACAGGCAGATGCTGTGGCCTGCTGCATCAGAACCCACCAATGTTGTAGAGATTCTGTCCAGTACCAACTTAAAGGCAAGCTTTAGACCTCAGAATATTGGTTAAAAGGGGATCTTTGGAATCCAGTACACTTCAAACAGTTGACATGTAAAGCTGGTAGTTTGGTACATCTGTAGATGGAGTTCCTGTGCTGTCTCTTGCAGCTTTTACTTTATTTGGAGCATTTCTTAGAGATAATTAAAGTTTATAGAGAAGGGAATTACAGGAGAGTATGCTTTTGATTTGCTATTACTGCTTTTATCTGAGATTTCACGTTATGCTATAAACATCAAATGAGTCTCTGAGCACAGAGTAGGTTAGAATTCCACCATCATTATAATGAATGAAATGGGGGCCAGAAAGTTAAGTGATTTGGTAAAATTGTTGAATGGTAGTGTTGTGATGCAGCTGTTACACTTAGACATCATGAAAGCAATGCAATTTCACCTCATTATGGAAATGTTAGATCAGGAAACTGGGTACATGAAGAGCATTATGCACCTCTTATTTCACAGCTTTAAATGAGGCAAAGTTTACAGGAGGATGTAATATACTTATACCTGAAGGACAACTCTGAAAACAGCCACAGAACTGCCAGGTGTAATCCATTTTGAAAGCAATACTATGAAAGATTAAATACAGAAAGCTTCTGCCATCTAGCCCCAAGCAACATCTCTCTTTGAACATAAAGCACACGGATCTATGAGATGGAAGATCTGACCCACTAGTAACTTCTGATGTTGCCAAGGCTTAGCAGTAACTGCACCATGCTGAGTCAGCAATTCTTCACGTTGAAGCACTCCTGTTGAATGACAGGAGGATAATTCTACAGATTTTCTCATCTTTTAAATCTGGCATGCTTTGCTCAGAAGTTCAGTGAACATTGTTTTCTCTTTGAAATTCTTCAGCTTCATGGTTAATGTAGTGCTTGAAAAGTTCCCAGGAAGGCTTTGGGTTTTGAAATGTTATCTGTGTTTGACTTTAATTAAAAATTATTATTCTACTGTGTTTCCCCAGTTTTTATTTTTCTGTTAAGATGCAGATAGCTGTGTAATGTAACACAGGTGCTGTTTACACTTGAAAATACTTTTAAATGTTTTTCTTAATTTCTTAAAAATGCAGTATTGCTGTTATACCACAATCTATTTCACAAATTGTGTATTGATGGAGGATGTCAATATCTATTTGATTTATGAAGTAAATTCAAAGACAGATCTGTAGTGTTTCTCATTATGCACTCTCAGAATTATTTAAATGTTTATTCTCACTACTGTCTAATAGAAAGCCTTGTCACATTACCTGTTCCACCCATATGATCAGCTTTTACAAGCAGTTGTTTGGATTGCTGGAGATATGGGTAAATATCCAAGTGCTAAAACCTTTCATATTTCATGAGGGGAGCCAAAGAACATTGCAAAATCCTTTGTTTGTATTTCTCATTCAGCTTTTGATAATACAGCCTTTTTTAAACATAGTGATTTGCTAACTGTCTTTTATATGTATTTCAGTCCTATAAGATCATCAATTTTGCACCAAGTCTACTGCAGATTATAGTATCAGATCAAGTTGAATTTCCAGTGCGTCAAGCAGGTGAGATTAATTCCTTGTTTCTTTTTCTTTCAGTTAGAAAGTCAGTCTGATAGTTATTTCAACAAGGTATCGAGCTGTTGCAATGCGAGTTCACCTTTGTTCTGAATGTAGAAATTGAAAGGATCTATCTTTGCTGTTTCTTTGCTACATGAGGATCAGCTCAAACCATGGGTATAGGGTAGAGTCCTGCGTTGGCTTCCCTGTGTTTGTAGTGATCCCTACTGGATTGCTGTTATACTAATACAAAAATAAAGAGAAGGTTGTCTACTCAAAACTGAGCAGCAGGGAGCCTTAGGTATTCTTTCTCTTGGTGGTGAAGAAGTAGTGATGACAAGACAAGTGAGAATTTTAAAAAAGGCATCTTATTTGAATATGTTTCTCTGCTTGAATCCCTTTTCCTGGAAAAATGAAATTTTCTGAAAAATGAAAACACCTGATAGTTTCCTAGGTCAGGGGCAGCCACATATGCTTCATCAGTATCTGTGGTGTCCACTCACAAAAGTGGATATGGAGGAAGGTCACATCACTGATAAATTATACATTTATTGTCTCAGCATGTCTGGAAAGATTGCCCAGCTATGTGTGTGAGTTCAGGTGTGATGATGCACTTAACTTTTGGGTAAACAATTGTGTAAGATCAGATTCTAAATTCTCAAAATCTATTTTAACTGCTCCTCTACAATATTTTCTGACAGGTACAAAAAATACTCAGCTTTTTCAAAAAAATAACGAATGCTGTTTTGTTCACAGCTCTGTTTTTATCCTATGGAACAGCATTTCCCATAGAAGCACGGTTGTTTTTTTCGTACAGATCCTATTAATCCCCTGAGTGCACTGAGGCATGCTGACATATGCTGTTTGTCATGCTTGCATTGATTTTTTCAAAGATAATCCAACATTGAATGGCATTGTTAAACCATTTTGTAGTTTGATGCCTAATCTAGACTCTGTATTGTCATTTTTATAAATTAATCTCTCACTTTAGTGTGTTTCAGGGAAAAAAAGGTATATAGAACATATTTTTTTAAGTGTTTGTTTAGTTGTTCTTTTTTACAGAGTAGCAGTATAAAATAGAAAAACACATTTCAGTCATATTTGGGAGTTCACAGATTTCCCTGGGAACTTTTTAAAAGCCAAGAATTTGTATAGCAACAAGATCTATGAGTAAAATAAATTAATGTCTTGGGCTGGTCTTTCTGGACCTGTTTCTTGTCTGAGTATTCTGGCAAGTCATGGACAAAACCAATTTTTCCTTGTGCTCCTATAAAGTATTTTACAAAATACATGTTTTCATACGTTGTAATTTGTCATTACCAAGAAAAGCTATTTTACCCAAGGATGTCTTATTTATATTTTAAAACACTAGTTAGCAAGCAACCAGAATAGTACAAGGATAAGAATTTATTAAGAACATTCCTTTAATGTCTCACACCATATTCCCTGCATTTCCTAAAGAATGCCTACAGGCATTTTAGTATTGAGGCACAAATGCTGCTTTATTTTCATCTGAAGATTAACTTTATTTTTCATGGTTTTTCATGTGAGACAGAAGGGAACAATTCTAAGGGATTATGGGAAATCCTAATAGTGAGATAAAGCTTAGGGAATTCACAACAAACATTTCTGGCTGAATAGAAGGTAGGCCACATGCCAGTTTCATACTGGGCATATCCCCAAGCAGAGTGTCCCATCTGCATGTGCAATGTTTACACGAGCTTTCCAAAGCTTCACTTACCAAGCTTGGATAGTTTTTTTTAGAGGTGAAAAAAAAAAGCATGTTAGTTGATTTTTGTTGGCTTGCTTAAAACGATGGAATATTATATCCATATGGAAGACTGGTATAATAAAGAATGTACCTTCATAGAAGCTGACTAAAATACTATCCTGCTCTGTTTGTGTGGAATCATAAAAAAGCCAGGATTTTCTAGCTCAGCTGTGCTTAGTGTCTCTAATTATTAAAAATTCATGCAGTCATTTTCAGTTGTGTTTTCAGCTCTTTGTTCTACTGTCAACTTTACTACAGGTTGAGCGCAAAGTAATGTGGAGATGTATTAGAATTAATTTATTATTTCCCTGATGTTTATATTTAGCTGCCATTTACCTGAAGAACATGGTGACACAGTACTGGCCAGACCGTGAACCACCTCCTGGAGAAGCAGTATTTCCATTCAACATTCATGAAAATGATCGTCAGCAGATCCGTGATAACATTGTAGAAGGAATTATTCGTTCTCCTGACTTAGTGAGGTGTGTAGAGATATTCCTATAGCTCAGGTTTTCAGACCTGCTAGTCTGGGTGTAGTTAATGTGAGAATCTTGGTTGCTTGGGAGGTGATGCAAGTACTTGGTTTGAAAGTGCAGTAATAATCCATTTCAACATATTTATGTGCACTTGTTTTTTAGAAATGTAGTAACCCGCCTAAGAGCTGTGTGGTGTGATGTGATTTATCCTCTTATGGTGTGGTTTAAAGTGTCTGATAACACTTGCTGTAGTGACAGCCTGTCTGCTTGCTTGATCCATGGCTGACACTATAGAGGGCTGTCTGGAGTACAGAATTAACCATTCAGAGAAGAACTGCCCAAGAGCTGTTTTCTTTTCTCCAGTAGCCCTTCTTTCAATTACTTTTGCATTTTTTTATATGTAATCCCAGTATTTAAATGTGCATTAGCATTCATAGATTTAAGATGTTAAAAGAATGAAGAAATGTTGGTTTTGTTTCGCTGGAAGAATACTTAAGGTTCACAGGCAGGCTACAATCTATGATTGTTCACCCCTCTAATTAGTGAGGCTGATACAATAGGATACAATAGGATACAATAGGATTAGACTGCACTGTGTAGATGTTCTAGACCTTCATCTTTGAAAATGAGAAAAATCTTCCTCTTCTCTCCTCCTTCTCCTCCCCTGCTAGGTGCCCAAAGATGCCTTTTTTTTTTTTTTTTTTTCCTTTTTTCTTTTCAGTAGTCATATCCAGAGGAGGAGTGATTGACTACAGATTGAAATTGAGATTAAACATTTGAAAAAAATGCACTGACACTGGATTGCTCTAGACTGCAATAGCATTGCTGTCACTGGAGGCTTTTTTGAATAGATTAGACAAACACCTGCCAGGAATGCTTAGCGTATAAATGGCCCTGTACTGAGACAAGAAAATTAGCTAAGTCATAATTTCCAGTTTGGCTTTTCTGTCATGCTTTGGCACAGATCATTAGTATCTCCACTCAAAGAAATAGGTGCTCCTTGCCAAGCCTGTGCTACAAGGTGAAGAAGCTTGTGTTGTTTCTGTGGCAACATAATAAATATATGTGTTTCCCCTGCCATCATGTCATAAATAACAAGTTCATGTTATTTAAACAAATAAAATTTGGTGTTTTTTGGCTAAATTTAAACAAAAGAACACAAAATAATGGAATTTTGAGGAGTTTCTTACTAACTAGTTCAGACATAATTTTGTAACCTGGTATTCTGAATGTCCTGACATTACGATGACAATCCACATCTAAAAGAATTGTTGAAAACAATTACTGGACTAGGGTTTCTAAATACTGGCTAAACTTGTAGGTTTGTCAGATGTTAAAAAACTGAAAGAAACTTTACTGTAACTCATCTGATGTTGTAATCCTGATATTTTTCCCTGTTTGTCTGTGAGAATAAAGGGGAGGAGGAAACAAATTGGCTACAAGCATAAAGTCCAAAGGCTTGAGGGGGGAGGGAGGTTGGTACAAAGCTAAAAGGATCTCTGGGTGGAGGGCCTTTTAATGAACTACTTTGTAATAGTATCTCATTATATAATGGACTACAAGAGGATACCAGGGAAAACTAAATATAGAAAAAACAGTATTTCCTGCAGTGGCATCTAAAAGTGTGTGGAGGAAGAGGAACAGTAGGATGTTTTTGCCTAATGAGTTCTGCCATATGCTTGAGAAGTGGAGAAAGAGCTGTTCTAGAAGATCCCAGGAAAATTACAGTTTCATGAGGAAGCTCTGGCTTGGGTCATAACACAGGCCAGTATTGTTTAATAGAAATGTACAAATTTGTCGTTTTATGGTTGCTTTCAGCCTCCTAACCCAGAAATATAAACATTCATTTTCAAAGCATAAAGCTATCTGTTTCCATAAACAATTTATTGTTTTCAGATATTGCCTGATAGAATCATAGAATCATAGAATATTCAGGGTTGGAAAGGACCTTTAGGATCATCTAGTTCCAACCCCTCTGCCATGGGCAGGGGAACCTCCCACTAGATCAGGTTGCTCAGAGCTCTGCTCAGTCTGGCCTTAAAAATTTCCAGGGATGGGGCTTCCACCACCCCTCTGGGCAACCTGTGCCAGTGTCTCACCACCCTCATGGTGAAGAACTTCATAACTTCGAGTCTAAATCTACCCTCCTTTAGTTTGAATCCATTCCCCCTTGTCCTGTCACTAGCCAACATCCAAAAAAGTCCCTCACCCCCTTACTTGAAGGCTCCCCTCAGATACTGGAAGGCTACAATAAGGTCTTCTCAGAGCCTTCTCCTCTCCAGACTCAATAACCCCAACTCTCTCAGTCTGTCTTCATATGAGAAGTGCTCCAGCCCTCTGATCATCCTCGTGGCCCTCCTCTGGACACACTCCAGCACATCCATGTCCCTCCTATAAAAGGTCTCCAGAACTGGACACATTACTCCAGGTGGGGTCTCACGAGAGCAGAGCAGAGGGGGAGAATCACCTCCCTGGACCTGCTGGCCACGCTTCTCTTGAAGCAGCCAAGCATAGAGTCAGCTTTCTGGGCTGCAGGTGTACACTGATGGCTCATGTTGAACTTCTCATCCACCAGCACCCCCAAATCCTGTTCCTCAGGGCTGCTCTCAAGTCAGTCACTGCCCAGCCTATATCAGTGCTTGGGATTGCCTCGACCCAGATGCAGGACCTTGCACTTGGTCTTGTTGAACTTCATAAGATTGGCATGGTCCCACCTCTCCAGCCTGTCAAGGTGCCTCTGGATGGCATCCCTTCCCTCCAGTGTGTCAGCCACACCACACAGTTTGGTGTCATCAGCAAACTTGCTGAGGGTGCACTCTGTCACCATCCATGTCACTGATGGAGATTTTAAACAAGAGTGGTCCCAGTACTGATCTTTGAGGGACTCCCCTTGTCACATATCTCCACTGATGTGTGTGCAGAGGGAGGAAGAAAGGAGAGAAGTAGCTAAAATGGTCTGAATTTAGTTTATTCCTTAAAGGCCCTGGGCTTTGTTTTTCTTGCTTTTTCGCTGTCACTTCCCTTTCAGTGCTGTCAAAATACGTGTGATACTTAATGATGTAATGGATGTATTGTGGCCAACCAACCAAAATTTTGGATCTATCCTTTAATATTAGACACTGTGCCATGATCTTATTTACTTATAATGTATTTCTTTTTTCCCTCCTGCCACAGAGCTCAGCTGACAATGTGCCTCCGTGCTATCATTAAACATGATTTTCCTGGCCATTGGACAGCTGTGGTAGACAAGATAGGCTACTACTTGCAGTCTCAGAACAGTGGGAGTTGGCTTGGAAGCCTCTTGTGCCTGTATCAGCTGGTGAAGACTTATGAGTAAGTTGATGTCCCTCAGTAGATGAGGAATCAGTACATACAGTCTCAGCTGATTACTGTGAATGATATTCTGAAGAGCACTGGCAGCTCTAAAAGGAATTCAGATAGAAAATGGGAATTAGTAATTGTCCTATGCTTCCTTTCCTGCAAATAAATGAAAACTGTTCATCATTTTTATATCATCAGTGAACTGAAAGCAGAGATGCCAGAAATAATTTGTATGATTTAACTGACATTTTTTCATTGAGGCTTTGTACGTTTGATCTAATTTTACCCATCTTTGAAAAATTTCTTAAATGTTTATAACTTGTTTTGTTTGAAGATTTCTGAAATGCAAGATGTATGAATACAAATTATTTTCTACTTTTATGTAATTAATGTGGTATATTAATTGTTATATTATAAAATTGTCATATTATCATATTGCATATTGTTACCTGGACCATCCTCCTGATAGTCTAAATCTAAATCCACAAATCATAAATTAGGAGAAGCATAGTGAGCTCTCTCATTAAGAAAAAAAACTTCTGCTGGTAGAAACATATTAATAAACATTATAAAAGAAATGTAAATGGAGTAAGAGATAATCTTTTCCAAACAAAAGAATTGCCTTTCCCTTTCAATGGCTGGTCACTCCCATTTCTTTAACATCCAGCTTGGGGTTGGCCTTCATGTAAACATCAGAGAAAGTGAAGTCCCTGTTACACACAATTCAGTAGTAAAGAACATTAGTGCTTTCTCCTGGTAGCTGGGAGCTGTTGCCTTTATAGAAGGTAACATTTGTTGGGTTGTTGATCCATTTACAGGCTAGCAAATTGTCACAAATTGTTCTGATGGGGGCTAGAGGAGGGACGAGTGAGTCAGTGCTCTGTATTAATTTAAAAAATTTTTTTAGGGTATGGAAATTAATTGCTGTTGGGGAATAGGCATTAGAATCTACAGTGTGTAGATCATGGACCAACATTTTTGTTTCCTTTGCAGATACAAAAAAGCAGAGGAGCGAGATCCTCTCATAGCAGCAATGCAAATATTTTTGCCTCGGATTCAGCAGCAGATGATCCAGCTTCTGCCTGATAACTCCCATTACTCTGTACTACTTCAGAAACAAATCTTAAAAATCTTCTATGCTCTTGTTCAGGTTGGCATCTGTGTAGAGGAAAATCAAAACTTTTACTTTGCTGGGCACAATGACCCCTTTCAGTACACTTACGGGTGTGATTGAATAGAATAACAATTTTGATGGGAAAAGTAATGAACAATATAAATAGCTTTTCTATAAATGTTATCTTTATAGATTTTTCTACTTAAAAACCGGTCACATGATCTCCCGAGTTAAATTTTTAATGAACCTTCATACTTCTGTGCATCCTATTTGTAAGCTTACTAGACAAATGTTTCTATTTTGATAAAGTCACATGCAACCTGATATAAACTGTATGGATATCTAGGCTGTGCTAGCTGGCCTCTGAAAGTGTCAGTAGTGGATATTGTAGTATAATTGTCAAATAGTTCACTCCAGTAGGTGGTATTTCTCATCTTCTGAAGAGCTGGCAGAAATTATTCATTGTGACATACATGTTTTACAAGAGATGAATTTGACTTTTACTGGGATGAGTTTGGTGAGGAGGTACTTTTACAGAATGAGAAACAAAATAAGATCCTAAATGAGAGACAGCCTGAAAATTCTTACTGGAGGTTAAAAAACTAAAATGGTTTGTTATTAGATGGGGGAGGATTTAAAAGATCCCAAGTTCCTACTTTACTTTTCAATAACTTGCCTAAATATTCTCTCTGTACTTCGTAGAGAAGAAAAATTTACTAGATAGTAGCTAGATAGTAATTAGGAGTCCATTTCACTGACAAAATGCTCTTGAGTTACCTAGACCTTATACTATGGATACTACTGTGGTCCTTAAAATTTAGGTGAGCTGATGTAAAGAAGAGGGAAACACAAAGGGAGTTAGCATGACCAGGGAACTTCCCTCAAATAGTGTTAGCTCAGAAATTCCTCTCTGAACCTAAGAAGGTTATGATTAGTATTGCTATCTCACCTGATTAATTTTAATTAAAACCTCATCTTCAGAATGTAACTACTGTAGAAACATCTATGTTTTTCAGAGAAAATCAGTATTGCATCACTGTGGTTTTTTTTTTTTTTCTTATTTAAGTATGCACTGCCTCTGCAATTGGTGAATAACCAGACGATGACCCAGTGGATGGAGATTTTCCGTACTGTCATTGATAGAAACGTACCTCCGGTAAGTTTTGGTTTTGTAAAGACCTCTGATAATTGATTCTTGGCATTTGAGGAACAGTGCTCTTTTTTAAGATGGCAACTATTTAAGATTCTTAATCTTGGAATAAGTGGTGTTTCTGACAGAAACGCGGGAAGATCACATAGGTTGCCAGAATTTAATTGGAGTAGTGACACCATGTAAAGCTTCAGTCAGGGTTATTTTGGAGGTTTCCAAATATTTCAGGCAGTTTCTTTAAAAAAAAAAAATCAAAAGTTTATCACAAGCCCATAATTTGTATCTATTCCTCTTTTTCTTTCATCTTTTCATATTTCTTGAAGAACAAAATAAAAACAGTAATTAAATTCTTGTTTGTGTGTGTAAAATATTAACTGGCATTTCCTAAGATTTTCATAAATTTATTTCAAAGCCTTAATATTCTTTTAGTATATTTTGCACTAATATATGGTTAGGGTGTATATATTTGAAGGACTTAAGTATCATGCTTAATTCTTAAGCCAGAGTGCATGCAACTGTGTAGTATTTAGGTAAATGTGAGAGCTCCCTTTTTAAAAATATGCATGATTTTGAAAATTAAAGTACAGGCATTGTACAGGCATTGGCACATATAGAGTTATATAGATTAGTGAGGATTTTTGAGGGTTCCCAAATGCTACATGACTGTTAATAGAACCAAAGATTTAGTTGATAGTGTGCATTTGTATTAGTTTACTCAGCAAGGAATGTATAAAGCATTATTTCTCTCAACAATATATGTAGCTAATTTAAAAGAAATATATTTATTTACAGGAGACTTTGCAAATTGATGAAGATGATAGACCGGAGCTGGTGTGGTGGAAATGCAAGAAGTGGGCATTGCATATTGTAGCTCGCCTTTTTGAACGGTAACAAACTGGTTAAAAAAATCTGTAACATTACTTCACGTGCAATTAGACAAGATAGTTCAGTCAATTTTAACACATCTTGGTCACTGAAGAAGTTATTCCTGCTGCTGTCTGCTGCCTTCCACTGGTCTGAGCTCTCAGTGAAATGATTTGACACTGAGATTATAAGAAACTAACCCCACAGGAAAAAGTACATTTTTTTTTTTTTACTATGTCCAGCTACTAGTGCTTACATTCTCAAATATAAAGGTAGGGACAGATTTGAAAGAAACCCATAAACATGGAAGATACAGAGCTTGCAGCCAAAAGGCAGCTATAGTTACTGCACTATAATATTGTACCTTGTGATAATCTAAGAAGAGATAAAGGAAGTGGGGCATTACATGGGAAATAATAGCTTAAAAGGAACTTGTGGAAAACTACTCAGGGTCCTTTGTATTTTAGGAAGTGCTGTTTTTTCTTGACACAGTAGGCTTCTCCGAAGTTTCATATCTGTGTTGTCATCTTTTTAAAGGTATGGAAGTCCTGGAAACGTAACAAAAGAATACTTCGAATTCTCAGAGTTTTTTTTAAAAACCTATGCTGTGGGTATACAACAGGTAAGTACAGTTCATTTGTTTCTGAATTAGATCATACTGGCTGCATAAATATATTGCTTTTCAACAGTGTTCTCATATCTAATTCATTAATATAAATAAAAATGGTCAGGCAAGTTTTCCTTTTAGTGATTGAGAAGTTCTTCACAACTCAATGCTACACAAGTGTTTAAAAAAAAGTGCTACAGGAAAATTCTCAGAAAAGGTGAGTGCTGGTAAAACAGTATCATCATCACCATGTATAAACATTCTAGATACAGCTGAAAGAAAAAACTATTGCTGCAGAGGCCTCGTGTCATAGAAGGGTGTGTTTTCAGGTCAGTCTTCAGTAGACAAGCTTAGGCAAAGTAATCCATTGATACTGTTTTGTTTCAGGAAGATACAAGATAAAGATTAGAAGGGGTCTGGAGAAGAGCAATAAAAGCTATTTTATTCCTGGAAAGTATATTTTATGAAAGTACAGCATAAATTCAGAACTTGAAAGGAAATTATCTTCGTTGGGGAATGCCAACTATTTGCGATTAACATGGTGTTGTGGAGACGGTGCAGTTCTGATAAAGTTACGTAGAAGGGAGGCAATTCTTGTCAAAAGTTTTTTGTGTTCTTCTGCCAGCTCAGCTTTGGGCCCCTGGAAATGGGGGCATTCAGGCTTCCAGCATCTCCCAGGTTTGGTGGAGTGGCTGTAGCAACTGCCTGCCTGAAAACACTGAGAGTGCTGGCTTCCAAGCTCAGATGTTTTTCATAGAATCATAGAATCATAGAATCAGCTGGGTTGGAAGGGACCTCAGAGATCATCCAGTCCAACCCTTGACCACTACCGCTGTGGTTCCCAGCCCATGGCACTGAGTGCCACATCCAGTCTCTTTTTAAATATCTCCAGGGACGGAGAATCCACTGCTTCCCTGGGCAGCCCATTCCAATGTCTGATCACCTTCTACGTAAAGAAATTCTTTCTAATATCCAACCTAAACTTCCCCTGGCACAACTTAAGTCCATGCCCTCTTGTCTTGCTGATAGTTGCCTGGGAATAGAGACCAACCTCCCCCTGGCTCCAGCCTCCTTTCAGGGAGTTGTAGAGAGCGATGAGGTCTCCCCTGAGCCTCCTCTTCTCCAGGCTGAACACCCCCAGCTCCCTCAGCCTCTCCTCACAGGACTTGTGCTGGAGTCCCTTCACCAGCCTGGTTGCCCTCCTTTGGACCTGCTCCAGGACCTCAATCTCCTTCCTGAACTGAGGGGCCCAGAACTGGACACAGGACTCGAGCTGTGGCCTCACCAGGGCTGAGTACAGGGGCAGAATCACTTCCCTGGACCTGCTGGCCACGCTGTTCCTGATCCAGGCCAGGATGCCATTGGCCTTCTTGGCCACCTGGGCACACTGCTGGCTCCTGTTCAGCTTCCTGTCAATCCAGACTCCCAGGTCCCTCTCTGCCTGGCTGCTCTCAGCCACTCTGTGCCCAGCCTGGAGCTCCCCATGGGGTTGTTGTGGCCAAAGTGCAGGACCCGACACTTGGCCGTGTTGAACCTCATCCCATTGGAATCAGCCCAACTCTCCAGTCTGTCCAGGTCCCTCTGCAGAGCCCTCCTGCCTTCCAGCTGATCCACACTCCCCCCCAGCTTAGTGTCATCTGTGAATTTGCTGATGATGGACTCAATCCCCTCATCTAAATCATCAATGAAGATATTAAACAGGACTGGGCCCCAGTCCTGTTTATGGCACAACTCCTCCTGTTTCTCATTCACCCTGCCATATGTTAGATGACAAGGAGTGGTAATTCTTAGCCAAAGCTCTTGAGTCTCCAGGCTTTTGGGTTACATATTCCAAGCAGGGTCATAAGAAGCCAGGAGAATGCAGTACACTCTTCAGCTCATGATTCTGGACTCTTGATTCCCTTTGGCCTGTAAACCTTGAAAAACACCTGGGAAAGCTGTTTTCCAAGTGTTAAGTGCTTGGATAATGTGTATTTCCAAAATACGTGGCTCTCCCCAGCATGCTGCCAGATGAAATATCCCTGACATGGCATCTGCAAGCTTCTTGTAGTTTAAATTTCCAGTGTCTTTGATGCTGGGTGCCAGGCTGTTGTTGTCACTTCAGGTTAAATTTAAACAAGATTTCAAAGTACCAGGGTTGTCTGCAAAGCAAAATTAGTTTTCTCCATACAGTATGACAACAGAATAATTTAGCCATCGGTGTATTAATTCTGTGCAAATATGTGTTAAGGACTAAGGAAAGGAATTGTTGTGGTAAGGCTGTAAGCATTAAATGAAAAGGGAAACAGTTTAGTATCTCTTCTAAACAATGTGCAATGTTTAACTCCTGAGTAAAAAATAGAATCCTATGGGCAGCTGTAGTTTGAAAAACTTGTTGTAAGTTTATCTGTTAAGAGATTAAGCTATGGAGCACAGGGAGCAGTTTAGCTTTCAAAGTAAATGAACTGGCCAGTGTGCACAATTCTTCCATTTCTGGCTCTTAAAAGCAGGTTTGTCTTGTTTACTTGAAGAGTTAGTAAGAATTCTAGTGTGAAATTTACATCAGTTGTTAAGTGCTGAAGTCATGCTAGGGTCTATAGGAGATACAGGCAATTCTTACTCAAGGACCATATTGTATAAAAGACTTAACATCAAACTTGTTACTCCTACTGAAAGAGTTATGTTAAAAATAAGATTTATTATGATATTGTGTAGAATTGTGAAGTAGAATTTTCCCTCTGAAAAGCTATAACTCCATCTTTTACTATGCATTGCCCTTGATATTATTGTTATTCATGTAGATGCCAATTCTTTACACTTGTTAACACTTAATAGTTCATCTGCCATTAGTGCAGATAAGGGCTTTGTACTGTAGTTTTTCCTTGGTAGAGGAAGCCTTATATTACGGAAGCTTTGTGTAACAGAGTTTGTAGTAGTGTGTGTTAGGTGATCTGAAAATTACAACAGGTAACTGATGTTGAGGGGTTTGTATCTCTTCTGATGCGCAGATTTATGTGCTAACCTATTTTTCTTTTCTAGTTGAGTTTTTATATTCTTATCACTGTTCTTCCAAAGTAATTTGTCTTATTGAAGGGCCTGTCCTTAAAAAATTGAGCAGACGCCACTACCAGGTTTAGAAGCCAAACAGTTTGAAAAGCTCACTGTGCCTTTTCCTTATCTATTCCAAGTTTTTTTTAGGCATGTATAGACTGTAAGCCTGTGAATATTGAAGTGTGTCTTTGGTTGACAATCACAGGTGATCACATGGTGAGGCTGGTAGTAAAGTTGATACACACTTAAATGCTTACAGGATTAGATAGTTGGTTGTTGGATCAAAGGCATTACATTGATTAGTACCACTAGTAATTTTATTTTACTCTGCTGTAAAACTAATCTGTCCATGTACGTCCACTGAAGGGGTGCATGTCTATGCATGAAGAGAGATTTTTCCTTCTTCATTAAAAATACCAATTTGTCATTTCTTTAGGTTCTTTTAAGAATTTTAGACCAATACAGGCAAAAAGACTACGTTGCTCCACGTGTTCTTCAGCAAACATTAAATTATCTGAACCAAGGGGTTATTCACTCCGTAACATGGAAGCAAATGAAGCCACACATACAGGTCAGTATATAAAACCCAATTATAAACACTGCAAGTCATTAGATTGATTTTAAAAAAAACTGAAAAACCCCACCAATTTTGCAATTTTAAAGAAGGCTTCATGAATCTTTCATGAAGCAATCGATTTGGGTAAAAAACAGTGTTTCAATATGAATGTTCAGTATGGGTTTTTTTTCCAGTATTATGACTACCTTTGATTTCAAATATTGTTAACTATATTAAAGATTCTGCTCCATAAGTTCTTTTCTTTAATTATTTTTTAAGTTTGCCAGACAGTCATCATGTTTTGACTTCCAGAAGTCGATAGTGTTCAGAATTTGAAATCTGGAAATTCATAGTTGATTGTAGTGCAGAAATAGTACAGAAACAGAATATGAGCTGTTCAGTGGGGAACTGAACTCTGTTTTTAGGATGTATTTTTATAAATGAAGTAAGGACAAGTGAGATGTAACTTTCATTATTTTATTTTTTCATGTCTTAAGTTCCCCAGCCAATGATTAAGAGGAAGGACTTGAATCCATTTTCATGTTAAGTGTTACATTGGTGAGATCCTTCTCCAGAATGTGATGTTCTGCTGTTTGTAGACTATGTCCTCAAGTATATTTTGCATGTGTTACTGTATTATAAAATTATTATAAAGATATTATAATGATACATCATATAATTACTGCTGTCTGGGACTGTTGCAAAAGAAATGCATTTATATTGTAAGTCTATTCCTGTTAGCCAAACTAAAAGAGCACTGATTAAAGAATTTTACTCTTTTGTAAAGTAGGTCTAGTGAGGTAGTGCACGGTGGAGGGAGGCTGTGCTGGACTTTGATTTTATGGGTACTTATTTGTATTTGGCTTCTCTAATATTAGAGTATAACAGAAGAAGTGATATTCTCTCTAATGTGCTACAAAGATGAGGATGAAGAGCTCTGGCAAGAGGATCCATATGAATATATCCGCATGAAATTTGGTAAATGTTTGTGTTTAGCATTTATTTTTGCATTCATCATAACTGTATGCTGTAGTCCCAATTAACAGCCTGACCACAAAAATGTCTCTGTCTTCACCAGTGTGATGAACGATAGGAAGAAGAAATTTTGTTTCTTAAATCTCACCAGTCTGTAGTTAAAGGAAGAAGGCAGATCAAATGAGTTTTGGCCATTTGGCTATTAGCTTTAAACTAAAAATTCTCCTAATTTTTTTTTTTTCTGCTTGACGTGCTCAATGCAAATAGAGTTGCTTGTTCACTTTTTAATACCAGTTTCAGAATGCTGAATTGTAGGTGTGCCAGTTGTCTGCAGCTTCTTGCAGCTCTCACGTTGACCACAAGAGGCCTGACTTGCTCTTTCTGTATTGAAAATTGTTAATGACTTCAACATTTTTTTTGCCAGTTATTACTAAATCGTAAGATTAGATATATGTAATATTTCAAAAGATGTACTGCAAATCTTGGGCATATAATATATATATTATATTATATTATATATATTTTATATATATATGTATGTATTATGTACTATATTTTGAATTATTACTTTTAGTAAAAGATATCATTCAAAAAGATAAGCATAATTTAAAAATATGGAAATGTTAGCTAAGAAAACTCTGTAAACCAAGCACCACAGAGGTACATACCATTTGGAATTTTTTAGTTACTTGATTTGGGATTAATAAATATGAAAATAGAATTTAAATGCTTGTAGAGTAATTTTTTTAATTTGGAGAGTTTTTATGCAAAAAATCCAGATACATTGTTGATCACTGGGGTACAAATAAGTTCCTGATGTTTCTTGTATGAATTCACTTATTTTTGTGTGAATACTGAGTCCTATTTGTATATGTAGCTGAGACAGTTAAATACAGATCTAAGTTACATTGTGGAAAGTAAAAAAAAACAATAAACAAGCATGAAAGAACATTTAATTGGAGTTTAGTGAGACACATTAGGGTTTGGAATAAGAATTCCAGTAGTCTGGTAGTATTTCTTAATCATGTTTTGTTTTCACGTGCAATTTTGACCCCATTTCAGGATCACCTTTTTAGATCTTTACATTTAATTAAATTTGTGTAGGAATGTTTGGATTAAAACATCTTTAAAACATGGCAGCCCAGATTTTTTTCCAAGATATATATTTTGTTTTCAATATGATTAGAGGAGGTTTTCTTTTAATGAATGAAGCTAAAAGCTTCAGCTTTCAGCAGATTTCATGCTACCCCAGATCCAGTTTTTACATACAAAAAGTTTCCCATGAGGTTTTAATAAAATCAAGCCAAAAATGTGTACATATGGTATACAGATGGTACTGGAATGTATTGTTGTTCTCCTATAGTATCTTTAATTAAAAAAGCCAGTTTTTTTCATTCCTTAAATACATGGTCACAAGAGAATTAATGTATAAATAATGCATTCCTAATAAAGGGAATGATGAGTGGTCAGTAGATTTGGAAGGCAAGAAGTAAATGCTTTCACAAGCTGCATGACATAAGCCTTGGGTCTGACTCTTTAACCATGAAGTGAAGACAACTGTGTCATTAGTTTTGAGGTTATATATTCACTCTAACTTTGTGATATCCCAAAACCAAGGTGGTTTATGAAAATTTTAGTACAATCTCATTCAAAAAAGCAAAATATGTTTTTTAGGCTTTTTTTCTTTCTTTCTTAATTGTTAGATGTATTTGAGGATTATGCATCCACTACCACAGCAGCACAGAATCTCCTTTATACAGCTGCAAAGAAGAGAAAAGAGGTATGGAACTAGTGGGTTCCACTATTAATTATTTGAAGTGGGAATTTAATTATTAAAGTGGGTTCCACAAATTAATTATTTGAAGTTTCTTTAATAATGTTATTTTCCCTTAAATTTGAAGATGCTGCAGGAAGCTAGTTGTGAAAAATCTCCTTGCTAATTCATAGTTAAACTCTTTCCTGGCTCAGTGCTATCAATTTTGGGAAAATTAAAATATGTTTGTATGTATAATAAATCTGGATTCCTCTTGTAGGTTTAAAATTGACCTGCCACATGAACTGAGTTATAGTGGATGTACTGGTATTTTCCCAAGTTTACAAACAGTGTCTATCACAACTGTTCTGAGCTTCCCAAACTGTAGCAGGAGGAAAAGAGACCGTGATCCTTACTAGTTTTCACAGATGCTATTTAAAATCTTGTTGACAGCAATGAAATTAGCAAGAATGAAACCAATTTCATGTAACTGCTCTTCAATTGAGGACATAACTTTTCTGTAAATCTCTCTATACTTACACAGAAAGTACCTGGCCAAGCCCTGGAAAGCATAGGTTGGTTTGATAAAGCTGCAAACTCTTTCTCTGAGTACTGCTTCAACATCTAGTAAACATGGAGCTCCATTTTGGATTTTCAGAGAAGAGCATAGTCCTTATATCACGTGGAATAGCCTATGACCTTTCCATTGCTTTATTGTCAAAACAGCCCTTCCCCACTAACCTTCTCATTTTCATAATTGGTACTGAGAACATAAAAATGTCATACTGCCAAAATCAACAGATTAAAATAAGTTTATAAGGTTTTAGTCCAAGCTGTTCTTGAATATGTATGTGTTTGTACACTTATGTATACATACATATTTATTTATATATGTGTGAGACAAGCCAGAAGAGAAGCTAAAGGAAAAAAAATGAGGGAGGTACTGTTTGAGCCTCTTCCCTTTTCATCACCTTTTTTGATTTGCCTCAAGGCAAAACCAAAACCACCTTATTTACTATCACTAGTGTGAAATTTCAAGGATACTAATTTAAGTTTGACAAGTTTGGCTGAAAAGTTTGAAAAAGGAACCATCTGAATTTTAACTATGGGAAGATGCACATAGTACCTCACACTTGCATTGGCCACATAAAATTTCTACTTTAACGTGTCATACGATTTTTTTAACTTAAACAATGCTATTAAAATAATTTGACAAAAGGAGATTGTGTATTTTCTGTCTCACGTAGGTATTACCAAAAATGATGGCTTATTGCTACCAGATTCTGACAGAGCCAAACATTGATCCAAGGAAAAAAGATGGAGCTTTGCATGTTATAGGATCCCTAGCAGATATTTTACTGAAGGTAAGAGGATAAAGAAGGGAAAAATTATTGTAGTTCTTATTATCAACTGCCATTTCCAATAAAAAAATCTTAACTTATAAAGCATGGCTACCCCTTAGCCATATTGATAAAGGTCTGGAAAGAGATTGTGCTGTGCAATATGAATGTGAGGGTTTGTTTCTTTAAAATTATTAACATTCTTTCCTGGGTTTTATAGTCCCATTTTATAGGCAGATTTTTCTTCTCAAGTTTCTCCAAAGCTCTGTTTGCTTGCTACAGAACAGTTTCCTGGTCCTCTCCTGATTTACTAGTGAAAGTGTTAAAAAAGCAAACATGCATTCCATCAGTAACATTGCCTATGATTCTTCAGCAAACAACATTCCCCACCTCCAACAGTCTGCACTATTGTGGGCTTCTTCTGGTTCCAGAAAAGTGTTTACTTAACATGTTGGTAGGAATGTTTTGTCTAACTTTTCAGCTTTCTTACCTGCAGCGTGTGCCTTTAAGTCTTATTTCATCAGCCAGTTGGGAGTTTAAATGGAAAGAGCATAGAGTTTCTGTCCTTCCTTCATTTTTGCCCTCTCTCCCTGTCAAAAGTGACTGCCAAAAAGTCATCACTTTTAATGTAAGAATGGCAGACTTGTGCTGGAAGCTTCCTTTTCAAAGTAATTTATTTTATGTGAGTTGTGTCTCTGTGCAGAATGTATATTTAGGAGCAACATCTTGCCTACATTTACCATCTATTTTTAGATGAGGTACCAATCCACTGTCTGATCTGAAATCCCAAAACATCAGTAACTGTTTCGGAATTTGTTTACATTATATTGGATTTAACCCTTGTGCTGGAGTACAACAGTGTGAAAGAGGAAGGCATTGTTTGTGTTGTGAGTAGCCTTTCATATAGACTGGCAGTTTCAAAAGCCATTTATATCTGTCCTGAGAAAAAAAGAGATTTATTCCAATATACAGCTCCTACTTGAATTTTTCCTGTCTTGAAATACGAGGTTATACTATACTTTAAAGAAGATGAATAATCCCTAAACACTGCAGACTAATCTCAACTCTGAATCTCTTGTTTGGGATTTGGCTGGTTGAAAAATTCCATGAAGTGTTTCTGCATAAAATACTTGATTTGTAATTGTTTTCTGGCTGGTGAGGTGACTGAGGTATAGATTGTAAGGAGCTCATAGACACACCTTGCCTTAGCTGCCTGGCTCTCCACAGTAGTTCCAGTTTAACACCTGCAAACCTCTGACCTGTGTGCACTAGGAAGAATACTTTTCCTTTCTCTCTGTTTTTTGTCTGCTTAACTCTTGGTCTTAACTCCCTGAAGGCTGGGGAATCAGTGTGGGAATAAAAGGATTTAGGCATTGGTGATAATAAAATCATAGAATCTTTGAATGGTTTGGGTTCAAAGGGATCTTGAAGATCATCTATTTCTAGCCCTCCTGCCATGGGCAGAGGCACCTTCCTCTAGGTCAGGTTGCTCAGGGCCCCATCCTATCTGGCCTTGAACACTTCCAGGGAAGGAGCATCCACAACCTCCCTGGGCAACCTGTGCCAGTGTCTCACCACCCTCACAGTAAAGAATTTCCTTCTAATATTTAATCTAAATCTCCCTTCTTGAAGTTTAAAACCACTGCCCTGTGTCCTCTCACTACACACACAAGTCCTACCCCATCTTTCTTATAAGCCCTCTTCTGGTATTAGAAGGCTGCTATAAGGTCAACTCAGAGTCTCCTCTTCTCCAGGCTGAATAACCCCAGGTTCCTCAGCCTGTTTTCATAGGGGAAGTGCTTCAGGCCTCTGATTATTTTGATGGCTCTCCTTTGGACATGGTTAGTTAAGGAGTTCTATGTCCTTCTTATGCTGGGGACTCCAGAACTGGACACAGGACTCCAGGTGGGGGTCTCACAAGAGCAGAGTAGAGGGGGAGAATCACCTCCCTTGACCTGCTGTATTTGCTTCTTTTGTTGCAGCCCAGGACATGGTTGGCTTTCTGGGCTACAAGCACACACTGGCAGCTCATGTTAAACTTCTGGTCTGTCATTTCCCTCAAGTCCTTCTCCTAAGGGCTGCCATCAATCCTTTCTCCTCCCAACCTGTATTTGTGGTTGAATGTATTGAATGCCCCTGTTCACTTTCTTCCTGTCTTAGCCACTAAATCATTCTTTTAGATAGTAACACAGTCCCCAGAATATATCTTCTCTAGTATCCTGGGTCTGTGGGGGCTAGGAAAGCCCCAGGATGCTGACCATCCTGGCTTCCTATGAATACTGTGGGATTTGTCAGGGTTGGAATAGTGAAAGAAAAGTTTCATCCAATATCCTTCTTATCCTTCTCCAGCCAAAGATATTTTGATTACAAATGAATTATCTTAGTTCATTAACAAACAGGAAAAAAGATTTGAGTTATTGTTGTAGTATGAAAAAAAAACATTCTATGATTCTATGATTCTATGTAAAATAATTAGTTTTGATGCTTGCAGTAACAGTAAGTCATTTGAAACTCAGATGTTTTTCATACTATGCTCATATTTATCTTCAGATATGAATGTACTCCTTTGTAGGAAGAATAGAGGTACTAGGTAATTGAACATAATTAATTTTTAACAGAAATAATCTGGAATAATTTTGCTTAAAGACAATGAAATGCCAGTGTACAGTATTGTAATGAGTAACATAGAATTGAATATTATATGTACAACTCTTTCACTTATTTTAACTTTTATTACTTAGACAAATAATTTTATTTCCTGTGGCTGAGATATGAAATCAATTATTGGCTATAATGATATATGTAAATTGAATGGTCTCCAAAATTAAATGTTTTTACACCAACAGAAGAGTGTCTTCAGGGATCAAATGGAGCTGATGTTACAGAATCATGTATTTCCATTGTTCATGTCTAACCTGGGGTACCTCAGAGCTAGAGTAAGTTCACCACTTACATCAATGCCAGTATTTTCCACATTTCTTTCAGTTTGACTTCATTATGTATGTTAATGAAAGAAACAAAGTAAAATTTCAAATACTGACCTTGTACATTCATTTTTCAGCATTTTGAGTTTAAAAATGAGTTGTCAGTTAAATGAATTGATGGAAAGTCTATTGTGTTATTGTTTACTTCTTCAATCAGACTGGAGAATTTGAGCAGTGGTTGTGACCATTTTTCATTAGATCTCAATTATGAGAGTCGTTGAATGGCTGTGAAGAATAGGAACGATTTCCACACAGCAGATAATGTCAGTTTGATTTTAGCTTGATGAAGATCTGTGAGTGCTCATATCAGTCACAAACAAACAGCTAATTTACCTTCATTTTTGTTCTGATATTTTTTTCCAGAAGGACCGAAACTATGAATGGAATTTGGGAAAAAAAAAGCCCAAAACTGCTTGGGTGTAAGAACTAATACATTTACTGTAGGAATACACTATAATTAGGAGGGGAAAAAAGTAATGCCTGAAAACAGAGATATAGTTAACACTGGGTTTGAATCGGTTAAAAAATGCTGAGAATTGCAATAGTCCTTAACTTGCTTTTTGTTTTTTGTCATTCAGTCCTGTTGGGTACTTCATTCATTCAGTGCTTTGAAATTTCACAATGAGCTAAATCTGAGGAATGCAGTGGAGTTGGCAAAGAAGAGCCTGATTGATGATAAGGAAATGCCTGTCAAAGTAGAGGCAGCGATAGCTCTTCAGACATTAATAAGCAACCAAGAGCAAGGTAAGCTATAGGTATTCATCAGTTGTGTACACTGGGTTTTTTTGTTTGTTTGTTTTTATTTTTTAGATTAGGAGGTTGGTGAAGATTTACATAAGAATTGCTACAATTTAAAGATTAATGTTTCAGAACATCTCGTCATGTTTGTTTAGACAGCTTAACTTCATCCTTTGTTACTGTGTACATCCCAGAATTGTGACTTCAAGTTTTTAGGGCAGGTTTCTGAACAAAAGGACTCAGAATCAACGTATTTCTTTGAATAAAGTAAATAGCACCTCTCTTGGGTTTTCTTTATTAAAGTGAAGTAGTGTGTATGCTTAAGAATGAATGCTGTCTGAGCATGAGGGTATATATTCCCCCAAAACAGTGGATTTCTGCTGTAAATGACATTTTAGTATTGCAAGTGGTTAATGTACAGTTTATTTATTCTGTTAATCTACTTGTTACATGGTTTTGGGGGGGTTTTCTTAGTGATTTGAGATTTACAAAATTGTTTGGTTCAAGAGTCAGCATTTACCTAGTCATTACTGTAAATTTTTGTTCACGGATGGTTGACTTAACCTAGTTTCAAATGTTTTTTTTTTTAGCCAAGGAATATGTGAAGCCTTATGTAAGGCCAGTTATGCAGGAGCTCTTGCACATTGTTAGAGAGACAGAAAATGATGATCTTACTAATGTAATCCAGAAGATGATCTGTGAGTACAGTCAGGAAGTAGCTACTATCGCCGTTGACATGACTCAGCATCTGGTAAGGGACAATAGTAAAACAGCATTCTAATCAGAAGCACGTGGCTAGTTTGGTAAACATTTCATTAACTTCTTTGAAGTGCACACTGTTTAAAATACTCTCTATAAAGATCCCTCTATACTATTCACAGTATTTTTTTAAACTCTATGAAGCATGTTTAAAACCTTCAGATTTTTCAAAGATACTAAATTTTGTCACTGGTTTTAATAAGCCAAGCTCTAATATTTAACATTTCAAATAGCTTCACGTAGCCAGACTTCTCAGAAAAAGAGGATTTTTAATTTTCTCTATTAACCTTTCAAAAGTAAGGAACATGTTGTTCAGTGCTGACAGCTCTTAGAGATAAGGTATTGCTGCTGTTGCATTAGCTTTCTGGGGTTTGCATGAGAAATGAAAAATGTGAGTTTGCTCTTGAATGTCAAATTGTCTCTTTTTTTTTTTTTTTTTTTTTTCCACAGGCTGAAATATTTGGTAAAGTACTTCAGAGTGAGGAATATGAGGAAGTGGAGGACAAAACAGTTATGGCCATGGGCATCTTGCACACAATTGATACTATCCTTACAGTTGTGGAAGATCACAAGGAGGTGAGATTTTTCTCGTTTGTCTTTTTTCCTACTGTTCCCTCATGCCTTTCATATATGACAAGCACTTCTCTCTGTATTGCATCATTTGAGCTGACATAAATGTGCATTTACTACAGCAGAAAAATGAATTAGTACCAAGTCATCTCTGACAAATTTGAATTTAAAGCCCAGTTAGCTGTTAACTTCAGGGGGTATTTATAACCTGAAGGTAAGATCTTTAGCCCCTATTCTGGTAAACACTTAATCAGATAATTGTATTACCGGCTATTAAAATGAATTTTAGGGAGAAATCACAGAATCATGGAATGGTTAGGGTTGGAAGGGACCTTAAAGATCATCAAAATCCAACCCCTGTGCATGGGCAGGGACACCTCCCACTAGGCCAGCTTGCAGAAAGCCTCATCTAACCTGGCCTTAAATACATCTGGGAAAGAAGTATCAACAAGCTCCCTGAAAAACCTCTTCCCCTATCTTACTATGCTCATGATGAAGAATTTCTTCCTGATACATAACCTAAACCTGAATACTTTGCATAAGGCTGATTTGTTACATTGGTGACTCACATTTTGTTGTTTGCCCAGCAATTTCTTGAATAGAATTCCTAGGAATCAGTCTCCCAGTTGTGGTGCAATGTAAGTCTATATTTCAGTACTCGAGGAAGAAAGATTATTTCTGCTGATAGTGCCTGGGCTGACTGAGGTAGGAAATTCTTTGACTCACCAGAGAGGCAAAGTCACTCAGTGCCTTTAAACTGAGTTGGCACAGAAGTGCTGTGTCCTAGATTGTTTTGCTTTCTTGATCTACAATAAGAATGTTTCATTGTAAGTTTGAAATATTTTTACCAAGCTTATAATTAAAATACTAATTTTTTTCTCATAAGGCTGTTTTGTCCTTCTGTATTTCAAAACATCTTTCATTTCTTCACAAAAAGCCTCTGCATCTTTTGAAACCTAAAATGAAATCTGGTAGCTAAGCTGAGGATCAGGAATGATAAGCTAAAGTAGATCTTTAGTTTTAGCCTAGAAAAAGTTTTAGCTTAGAAAAACCTTTGGGGCTGAGGATTCTTTGTGTAAACTTTGTGGCTTGCTTATCTGTTGTGTGAAGGGCAAAGTAAAATATTGTGCACAGTGTTCTTCATCTCAGGATCTTAAATGATTTTGGAATTGATCTAAATGTTATAGAAGTGATACATGAGGCTGAAAACTCCTTAGAAATTAATTTTCCTGTCACCATTAAGCATGGAGAGAGTTTAGGGGATGGTAACATTTGAGTCAAGTGTCTGTAGGTAAGTGGTGGAGTCTTCCATCAACATACTTAGTCCCTTTGCTAGAATAAGATCAGAAAGTCTGATATCCTGCAAGATTATGTCTGGAATGGGTGACCTGTAGTAATTACATCAATTTTCTGTATTTGTTTTAATTAGCCTTATAATGTGTCAATTTAGTTCTGCTTGTAATTTAGTTTAATTCATAAATACAGTGTCTCTGTCCAACATGGCAAGGCTGAATCCTGTCTTGGACACTCACATGCTCCCAATATCTGCATGCATTTTTCTTTCTGAGCCTACTCTGGGAAGCTCTCCATAGACCTTAGACAAAAGCTTGTCTTCCTTTCTTCCTTTTAATCTATTCTACTTGAAAGATTTTGGACAGGGGCTTTATCTCAAACACTTTGACTATAGTGTTGCTTTATATCCAGACAGGACAACAGATACAGTTTTTGCTAGAACCCTTAGAATAACCATAAAATAATATTTTTTAATTTTATTTTTTTAAAAATGAAAAAATGCTGTGACAACTTTTCAAGCAATACCCTTATTTAAAATTTGAGTACTAACATTGTGAGACCTTATTTCATAGTATTGTAATAATGCAGCATTTAAAAAGTGATAAAGGCCTTTTTGCTTTGAAGAACTTCTTAGACTAAGTCAAATACATTTAATAAATCAGTCTATTTCTATGTTTTCAAATAAACTTCTTTATGTTTTTATTTCAGATAACTCAACAGCTGGAGAGCATTTGTTTACAGATCATTGGTCTTGTTTTACAGAAACATGTTATAGGTATGTTTTAGAGATAATTCTTCGAAAAACATTACATGTTTTTGCATCTACAAAATTCTTGTATTATTGCAAACGATACTATCATCCTGAGGAGAACTTAGTCTTTTTGTGTGTGTGTGTTTCTTTAAAGAAAAAAAATACATTAATTTTCAGTTATGATTTTTTTCTCCCAATCTCTTGTTCACTTTTAAGGCTGGTTATTCTGTTTTGGAGGTCACACTCTAAAGCAGAAGGTGCAGTTCTGATTATAGATCTACCTAGCTCTGTTAAAGGACAATGTCTACAATTACATTAGTGGTTTATGGACATGGTCAGCAATTAAATTACTGCTTTGCCAGGACCCTGCACTAACTTATCACAGTTTTGTGATAAGGTCTTTAAGAAAATACAGTGGTTGAGAGAATAACATTATTTTTCAGTAAATAATTTAGAAGAATGTCTTTGATATGATGCCAATTTGTCTTTCTGGTGTGTATTTATAAAAAAAAATTATGCATGTTTTGGTCACTATTGCCAAAATAAGTCCCACATAAGAAGAGCATTTTCCAGTTTGCCTTATACTATTAGTAATAATAATTAGTAACTATATATACAGTTGAAGTTATATAAAAATATAAATACTATATATATATACTACTAGTATAATTATTAACTATTGATTTAGTTACTAATTGCCTGTTTTCAGATTTCAGGGTATTTGCAAGCTAAATTTATTTTTAAAACACCCTACTTCAAATTGTTTCTCATTTCTAGAGTTTTATGAAGAAATTCTCTCCTTGGCCTACAGCTTGACATGCCAGATCATTTCACCTCAGATGTGGCAGCTTTTAGGCGTTCTGTATGAAGTTTTCCAGCAGGATTGCTTTGAGTACTTTGCAGGTATGATCACTTCTACTCTATTGGTGTTTCCACACTTTAAGAATTCATCTCTAAAACCCACCTTAATAAGGGTAGCATCCATTTAGTGCCTTGGTTTAAAATTGTCATGTATTTGAGTCATGCCCTGACCATCTGTTTGGTGTGGGAGTGTAACAGGAGCATATTTAAGTAGGACAAGTGTGTTCAAATCTGTCAGTCTGATCAGTTATTGTAGGAGGTCATGAACTCAAAAGAAGCTGAAATAGAAAACATGAAACTACAAATTAATTAATTAAAACACAATCCTGTTCTATTTTCGTCTTCTGAGAATGCATCCTACATGCTGTATTTTATGAAGAAGTTTGCTAGAAAAGACTTTTTCAGAGTTTGAATTTCCAAGATGATGCAAGATGCAAGAATCTGAGTTAATGAATTCTGTTACAGGACTGTAGCCTCACTGATTAGCACTTTCTTCAATTAGTTTATAATTTTTTCTGTTTTACATTCCCTTTTCTGCAGATATGATGCCTCTCTTGCATAATTATGTGACCATTGACACTGATACTTTACTGTCTAACCCAAAGCACTTAGAAATCATTTATGCCATGTGTAAAAAGGTAAGGCCTCTGATTCTTACTGTTTTGCTTCTCACTTGTACTTCAAACTCAGATTAGCAGAGCAACCTGAACATGCCAGGTGGTGGCCAGTCATTTCAGAACAAAATGAAATTTGGTCTTGGCTCAATTCCGAGTACACATAGCACCTTCACACTTTTAAAGTGACGTGCTTTTTAAAACATTACATGCACAGATCTGTGTGGGCAAAAGTTGCTGTTTGTCTTGACTCTCTCCTATGAACAGCTATTTTGGTAAGTAAGGAATTAATGAAGCCTGATTTTCATGTAAAGTGTATCTTGTGATTGCATTCTCTAGCTGTCAACTAAGGTGAGAACTGAAGTTCTTCCTACTTTTATGATGTTTCTCTTTTATGCTGATTCTGTAATGTATAGTGAAGTATGAGGTCACTCTGCTGCCTTTCTCTGATTTTGGGCATTGTAAAGTGTTAGGCACCTGCCTACTTTTTTTTAAAGAAACTTAGAGAATTTGATTATGTTTGTGAATTCCGCTTCTTTGTCAGGTTTGATTGACACTGACCATAGGGTTGAAAAGTAGTGAGAAGAAGTGGTTTCAAATAGTGATTTCATACCTCTTGGTTTTTCATTGGATGGGACTTTGCCAGGTTCTTAATCTGCTAGTGTCTATTAGATCTGAAGTTTAAAAAAATGATTGTGGAAAACATAAATTATTTTTATAAGTAACATTTCCTTAAAAAAAGGGAGGGAGATGACATGTGAAGAATGCTAACAGTGATGAAGAGCTATAGGAATTCCCTCAATTTTTTATTTAATCTTCAGCCACTTATCCTTGTTTAGGTCCTGTAGAGGTAATTTTTTGTGTGTCTAAATTCCTCACAAAATGTAGCATGAATAGATACATACATGCCATGTAGAAGTTTTTGATGTGTGCCGGTACAGGAGCACTTGCTTTCAAAGTTGTTTTAGTGATTAATAACTGGTAAACTAAATTGTTATTCTGTTTAGGTATTAACAGGAGATGCAGGAGAAGATGCAGAGTGCCATGCAGCCAAACTCCTAGAAGTAATTGTTCTTCAATGCAAAGGGCGGGGTATTGACCAGGTGATATATATTGAACAGGTTTTCTCTTTTATATAAATGATTCCTGAGAAAAACAGTTGAAATGAGATAATTTGAGGTAAATGTAAAGTGTGGAAATAGGGAGAAGTAAAGTAGGAAGAAGTAAATGAGATTGTAACATGGTTTTTTGGTTAGTTGGTTTGTGGATTTTGGATGTGTTTGAGGTTACTGGGTATGAAAGGAAAGTGAATGTAGAGTGAATGACAAGGATATATAGTATCATGTACAGGATTGTCTTTTTTTTCAAGTAGGATTTCTCTTTTCATGCAAAATATACATTGGTAAAATTATTGTGGTTGAGAGGTTAACTATACATATGCAACTACTGAAGTTACTTTTCCAAGAAATTTGGACTGGGTCCTTTTTAATATTTTTAATTACTTGGTGCATTGGGAAATGAAGAATTTTAGTGTGGTTGGATTGTGATTGCTGGAAAAAATGTAATCACAATTTCTTAGTTTCTTAGAACATGCATTTAGTAGTCTTTTTCTTATAATTGGCTAAATTCTGGCCTCGTGTTTTACATAGCACTCCAGCCTAAAACACTTTGCATGTTTGATGTTGCCATAGTTCAATCCGTAGTCTTCAGTGATAATTTTTCAGTTAATTTCACTGGAACCAATTTAACTTTACTAATGTAGAACTCAAGTCATTGAAGATAAAGTTCCTTGGAAGATTTTACTTTTAAAAGAAAACTGGAAGACGTTGAAGTGAATTATATGCATTTGCATTGAAATAAGTATGTGTTGGAATGCTTACTTAAGCTTCACAACTCCATGAATTACAACAGTTGCACACTGAGCTGGAACTCATAATCTAAAACATTCATAATACTTCCTAAATTATCATAAAACATAAATCTGCACATTGAAATATATGTAGATGCTTATTTGTGTAGAAATTTGTATACTTGCTCTTACCCGAATAAACTCACTCATTTCATACCTTTGTAAGATATTTAACATCACTTTATGTTTTATTACATCTTTTTCTTGCATATTTGGGTAATTCTATTTTTAAGGCCTGCTAGTTTTGAAATTGCTGAGTATCTTTATTCAAAGATGAGAATAACTTTGATTTCTTTTCTAAATCTCTTATACCAGCTAGAGCAGATTCCTCCAAGTGGTCACAAATATTCTCCTCTGTGCTGAGAATAACATGGACAACTTTTAGCTCAGATGTTTTGGGGAAGATTTAAAAGCATGTAATCAGAGGCTTAAAATGCTGTTATACTAGGAAGTGAATAGAAGGGGTTCCTAGGTTATAGCTGGACTTATTTTAACTCTGGAGATCAGTTCTGATAAAAGTATTTTAAACTTTTGTATGATCTGGCAGCTGTTCTTTGGTCAAGAAAGTTTGGACCAGGTGATCTTTGAAGTCCCTTCCAGCCTGATACTCTGTGCTTCTGTGATCCTATTTATGATGCTCATTTGTTTGTTTCTTTCTTTCTTTCTCCTTTAAATTTATATGCCCAGTGTATTCCACTCTTTGTGGAGGCTGTTCTGGAGCGGTTAACCAGAGGAGTGAAAACCAGTGAGCTTCGTACCATGTGTCTTCAGGTTGCCATAGCTGCACTCTACTACAATCCTGACCTACTTCTGCACACCTTGGAGAACATCAGATTTCCACACAATCCTGAGCCCATCACTGCACAGTTCATAAACCAGTGGATGAACGACACAGACTGTTTTCTTGGGTAAGCACTGTGGTTGTTGTTGTGGGTTTTTTTCTTTTAAAAGTCCTTGATTTGTTGGGAGTTTTTTTTGTTGTTGTTCACTTCTGGTTTTATCTCTAGTCATGCTGCTGAAAGACTTTCATTCCTTGGTTACAGTAGTTCACACCAGGTCTAATTGCTATGATGCCATTAAAGGTGACTTATGTCCATGTAACTTTTCCAGATGTGTTGAGCTATATGCTTAACTTTCTGTGTTGTGAGGATATAAGGTTATAATACATACATTTTTCAGAATTCTTTTAAAATTCTTAATCACAAACTGTCTGCTTCTCCAAGAGATGGTCCAGCATGCATTGAGGGTAGTATTCAGAGCTGACCAGCAGGATTTCAGCAAGATGTTAACTTCTTTTTCTGAAACACTGTACAGGTAGTTTCTGTTCTTTATTTTATATTCAACTGCTCCATTTGATGGAAAAAAAAAACCACCAAAACAATGTTATTCTGTCCAGTCCCACAGTCCAATTTTAATCCCTGTCAGTTGTTTGTGATAACTTGCATATTAATCATTATGCCACTAATGTACTGACTGTTTAGCATACCCCTGAACATAAACTTCATTCAGACCTCGCCTGAACATGTGGGTACACTGCACTAGTGTGAACTTGGGCTGGAGCTGAACATTGGTAATATAAATGAAGGTGGACAAAGCCTGTCATGGCATAGCTCAGCCTGCACTTGATGCTGGGAGGATGGGAAGTCCAGTGCTTGACAGTTAGTGCTTGCCTCTCAGCTGAGATGTGTCTGACTGTGAAATTCCAGTCCACTTAAGGGCAAAGCATACAGCCAGGTGTGGTTAACAGCTACCTCTCACTTTCCTGCTGTGAGTTATGTTTTGTCATCAGAGGCTGACATCTGCCTGCAGGTGAACAGATGGGCTTAGAACATGTCTTCTCTGTGCATAGTCTATAGCAACAGACTAAGTGAAGTGTCACTGTGTTAGGAGTCATGCCATGAATGAGGGTGGGCTGAGACAGGCAGCTCTTGACCCATAGATACATTCCAAGTTTTAGGTTTCCTGTCTGGTACCCATTGGTACAGTCCTGTCTTTCCAATTCTAAATAAATCTCTAGGGGGCTTCTTATAAGATGGTTTCTCTACTCCTCAGTCATCCAAATAGCTTTTCTCCATACCAATTCTTATTTTAATTAATTTTCCCTGAACAGAATTGTCTGCCATCTTGGTAGGGCTTCATTATTTCTCAGTGTCCATCTTGAATTTAGAACTGGGTGTTGTGCATTATAGCACTTCATTACCTTTTTCATAATGGTAATGGTGAATCCAAATCAATCAACAGCCAACTGGCATATGCAGGTTTTGCTCTCAGCGTGTCCTTTGTAGTATTTTAAAAACACATACCAAGCATACATGGTAAAAATTGTTTTTCTCCCTCCTCTGTCCTAAGTACGTAGTTTAGTGAGATGAGGAAAGAAGTGCAGTATTTTGTGGAATTGCATCAAGGACTACCTTATTTCAGATCTGCATGTTAATTCTGGCTGTTCTACTGTAATGAAGATCACTTAGAGATACAAGAGAAATTGCCTGCTTTGATGTGTACAGGCTTTGAGCAGATTCCTCATTTGTGTCTATATATGCAGGTCTATAGCAGTCTCTCCATGAAGAAAAAAATTTAGAAGTTCTAAATTAAATGGATAAAAAGTGCTTAAAGTATCTCTTATTCATGATAACAAAAATGATATTTCATATTATCACAAGTGTTCTGACTTCTACCTGCTGTGTATACAAAATATCTACAGTAAATGCTGTATCTTAACATAAATACCCACCTTATCAATTAGAGGTGTTATTTGAATCAGTGACAAAGATGGCACGAGGAACCCAAGTGTCCCTCATTTCTTTTGGCATGCCAGTGGTTGAAAAGTGGCAACTTTAAATCTACCTCTCTCATACTTGTGCTAATCGTATTGTTAATTAATGAATTATTTTTGTATTTACTGACTTCAGAAAAGAACAAGACATTCTAAGCTTTCTATGTATGGGGTTTTTTTACTTTTTATGGCTGAAGCAAAGTTCTTAAGATTGAGCTCCTTGTGCTGTCATTTTTTTTCTACTGCATACCAAATGCTGAATGCATACAGAGACAGTATGAAAGATGATATTCCCTATAGGTGGTAAACTTGTCATTCCTTTTTTAAAAGAAATAAAAAAGGCAACAGATTTATAGCCTTAAACAGTTCATTCAGGAGCCTTAAATGAGAAACCAGTCCGATCCAGAGGGGAAAAATGCCACAGATCTGACTTGACTCCCACTTCCAGATCTGTGAGCAGCAACTTAACTTTCAGGTTTTTTGTGTTGCTTTTGAAAAAACATCAGCTTCTCCAACTACTGTTCAAATAAGTTCTTCAGAGCTGAGATTTGACAAAGCCTATGAAAACGAGACACGGATGTCATCCCACTGGACTCTGTTCACACTGCACTTGAAGGGCAGCAGAAGATTAAAATGTATCTCTTTGATTGGCTGCTACCAACACTGAGATAAATATCTGTAATATTGCTTAAGTCTAAAAATCTTCCTTCAGTGCTGTCTCCCCAGTATGTGGCTTTCAGCTGTAGAGTTTTTGCTATATTACTGTTTCCAGGCACTGTGATGTGATATGATTGTGATGTTGATGTAAGGGACTTTCTCCCTTTCCCTCACCTGCTTCCAGAAGACCATTTGTTTAGTACCACTGAATGGTTCAGATTGGAAGGAATCTTTAAAGGCCACCTAGTCCAACCCCAGCTGAGAGGGACATTTTCAAGTAGATCAGGTTGCTCAGAGCCCCACCCAGCCTGACCTTGAATGTTTCCAGGAATGGGGCTTCTACCACCTCTCTGGGCAACCTGTTGCAGTGTTTCACCACCCTCATTGTAAGGTGTTTCTTCCTTCTATCTAGTCTAAATCTACATTCTTTCAACTTAAAATGGTTACCTCCTGTTCTAGCACTGCAGGCCCCGATGAATCTCCATCTTTCCTATAGACTCCTTTGAAGTACCAGTTGTAAGGGTCATCATCTGAAAAGCAGCCAGATATTGAGAGGCCTAACTGAACAGGAAAAGACAAATAAAAAGAAAATCTGCCTTTCTTGAAACCTTTTCTCGGGTCCATCCCCTGCAGACTTTGCATTTTCATCAGTGAAGTACACCCTGATTTGTACAGTCCTTTTTCTCACCACCCATCATTCACTGCTGCTTTGGTTTAGAGTTGGATTCTTCTTCAGGAAGAGGAAGTTTTAGGCTTAAATTAAAATCAATTGAGAGATTTAGAGATCCTGGGAAAACTGTAGAACATCAAAGTCAGGCCAGGTGTGAAGGACCACGTCAGTTTTACTGCCATATCTTTGTCAGCCATGCAGGAAATTTGTGACTTACTGGTAACAGAGCCTCTTCAAATTCTTTGTCCAGATGAGTCTTACACCCCACTGTCCTCCTTCTGCTTCTGTAAGCTCTTAGTACCCATTGGTCCTGTTGTGCCATCAGTAGGGTTGTGTGTGTCTGCATGCTCTCAGACTGGAGCCAGTGATTTTTGCCAAAAGAATGTAGCATTTCTTGGGCAGCACTTTTGAATGCACGAGATGAAATCCATGGGAATAATACATCTTGGAGGAGGAAAAGCAGTTGCGGTAAGATAAGTAATTGGTTTTCCATGTTATTAAAAATATGGAATATTTTTAAACTTGCTTTAAAAAAAACCCTCAGTAAGTGATTTTATTTTTTAGGAGGTGAATAGGGAGGTTTATTTGATAGGAGTTTAAATAGTTAGAATCATAGTATTCTCAGACTTGCATATGAAATCCCAGCCTTACATCGGAAAACAGGGTTGGTTCCAACCTTGCAACTACAAGGAAATGGCTAATTATTTGCAGTTTGTCCAGGAACTGTATTGATGTAATAGAAAGCAACTTGATCCTCACATAAAGGAACACAGCAAACCAGTAAAGGCTCTGTTATTTCCTTTTGAAATATATTCAGCTCACTTTAAAATATAAAAGATTCTTAGATCTTTTTGTCCTGTATTCGAAGGAAGTGTTTGAGCAAGAAAAGGGCTTGCACATTATGAAGACCACACGCAGCTTGTTAAAAATAGACTTGCCTAGTAGTTGTGCATTGCACTGCCATGTGTTGCATGTTTAGCATTCTAGGCTTGATATACTATTGAGGGAGCAAACAGAGTCCTTGATTGTTAGGGAGGACTGTTGTGTGGAGCTGAGCAAGTAAGTACACATCTCAAAGAACAAAGCACTGAGGAGAATTGAATCCAGGCTCCCATGTGCAGACCGAAGGGTGCTGAAATAACAAGCCTTTTAACAGCAGAGGAGTGGCCCCAAAACCTTGCTTTGCCATTATGAAAATCTGTAAATGACATAAACCACTGTTTTGCTTGTTCCATTCTATGGGAACGTGATACAGCTAGGGCATCCTAGAATGCTGAAATTCAGACAAGGCAGTTGCTTATCCTGTGTTTGTCTCTGCTGGCAGGTGGAATGAAGAAGCCTCCTCTTGGCTCAGGTTCACTAGAGGTTGCTTGGTGGCTTTATGCCTTGATTTCTGCTGTCATGCTGGGCCTTCTAGTAACATGCATGTTCTAAAGCATGTGTTCATTCTTACAACTTCTCTGTTTGCAAGCTTGAAAGCAGAGCATGACACATTTGGGGGTTTTTTTGGCCATTTGGGCCATTTCCTAGTGGTGACTCCCTTTGAAACAGCAGCACTTGATTCTTGCACTTTTGTTTGCTGTCCAGAAAAGATAATTTAGTATGAAGCTAAGGCACTCATTACTAAGGTTTGTTTTCTTTTAATTATCCTGAGTTGCATTTTGTGATTGGCATTGAATAATGGTAGCTTTTTCAAATGTATTATGAAAGGTAGTGCCAAATGTCATTAACTACTCTGGCACGTGTACACTGAAATTGCTTCATTATACATTTGGGCCTTGGAAGAAATTTCATGGCTTCTCAGTGTCAAGATGCAGGATAGAAGTCCTGTGCATAGATTACAGAGCTTTGGTCAAACTTGGATAGAGGTACTAGCAAAAAGAGGAGGTAGAGCAAGTTCTTTCTTTTTATACTTGCAGCAGGGAGAGCTGTCCCAAAAAAAGTTATGCTTTGTCCATAGGTGGCATGATCTGTAGTTTGGATTTTGGTCTTCAGAGTGTTGGCATGAGAGCAAAGGGTGATGAGCTTGTTTTCAACATTGATAAACTGACGGGAGTAAGGGGTTTAATTCTTTTTCATGAAAGCAGACCCTGTTCCTGTGACTCAGTTTCCTTGTCTGATTTGTATACCCTCTTTTGTGCCTCATTCCTTCTGAAAAGAAGGCATTATAGTTAGCAGTGATGGAAAGACAATATTCACCTACTTGCATTTTGGTCCATTTTTCGACACGTGTAATGGAGCAGCCAAACCCAACATGACAAAGCATGTCATTTGTTTTGCTAGTTGGCTTTGTTTTTCTTGGAAGGTTTTCTGTGATCGTAATGTTACGCATGGTCATGTATAATTTATTGTTGTTGCCAACTACTCTGAGAATGGAATCACTTTACTAAGTGCTAGCAGGACTAACAATGTGGGAGGTGTAACAAAATCCCTCCAGATCCCCAGCCTTGTTTAAGAACATGTAAAGGTCAGGAAGCTGTAATACACATTCATTTGTATTACTTAAGGAAGGCTAACATGGTCATCAACACGTTATACGTGATCTTTGGTAATAAAATTGTAAAGACTTTTAAAATTGTATTTTCATAGCAATTTTTGAAGTGATGGATTGAGCTGGCTGTTATCCTGTAAGCTTTATTGCAGTCTGTGATGCACATCTTATTAGTTTCTTCTCTCTCAACTTGGATTCTCTTAAGTTGAAAGTAAAACTGATTCAGTAATGGAAGTATCTACCGGGAGTCTGGAGGATGGCCATTTTCTGCCAGCTTCCAGCTTTGGAGATTTGCTTGGTTTCTGTAGGTCTTGCTGAAACTTCTGTCTGGAACTACTTGTCTTAAGAAGGCTTGCACAGAATCTGTCATCATCAAATTGAATCGTTCAAACAAAACAAGCTCCTCTCAAGCCCTCAATGTAAAAATACTTTAATGGTAGAGGAGAGTTGAATACTATTGGTGTTCCAGTAAAGGAGAACCAGAGGGTGTCTGCAGAGGCAGTTAGAGATTTTTTCCCTGTCTTGTTTGCAAATAACTTCTATTTCTGAAAGTCAAAATGAATTCTTATTTTTAAGGGCATAGGTTCTTACCTGGTTTCCTGGCTCTGGACACATAAAAATCTTTCTGCTGCTTACTTCATTGTTCACTTTCCCTTCAATTATCTGTAGTTTGTTTGTTTTACTGAAGGTCTACTCACTTGTAAGTTCACTTTCTGAGTGTACTGCCAGACACTCTTGATACAGTGGAATCATTTCCCTGCTTTTGCAGGGAGTTGGAGTTACCAATGTATCTCAAGTAATAGTCAGAAATTGGATGCATAATACAGCCTTTCTGATGGGCTTTTAATAAACATGTTTAAATACAGCTAGCCCTGTGGCACTCTATAAATGCACGCTGCAATTCAATGCATTTGTGTTTGTCATTACTCTTCATTAATAGTCTTTTTGCTAATTTCAATCCCTGCAACCATACTGCTGTTGAAGCCAAGGCAAATGAATTTTCTATCCTATTTGATGATGATAATCTGTATTAAAGGCTTTATTAAAGACAATTTATTCTACCTAATTATGAAACAGTATTTATTTGGTATTACTAACTTTGCATTTGGTAATCAGAAACAGTTGTTACAGGAATTTGACGGGTGTGTGAAAGGTATTTAATTGTTAATGAACAAGAACTTTTCAGTGGGGGATTTGCATCCAAAACGAATGAAAGAATGTGTCTGGGGACTTTGAACGTAGTCCCTATGACTCTGTCTTCCTGCCATGTCAAGCAGAACTCTACATATCCTTGGAGTGAAAAATCTGTTGTCTAACAAGCGTGTGTTGTTTCAGACTCCATGACAGAAAAATGTGCATAATAGGACTAAGCATCCTCATGGAATTGCAGAACCGGCCGCCTGCAGTGGATGCTGTGGCTGCCCAGATTGTCCCTTCTATCCTCCTCCTCTTCCTGGGCTTAAAACAAGTTTGCGCCTCACGAGAACTCACAGAACATGAGGATCATGCTAAAGATGAAAAACACGTTGCAGAAGATAATGGTAAAATCTCCCCTTTTCACATTGTGGATTTTGTCTGGATTTAATTTAAAGGGGGTAAGAAATTGCAGTTCGTTTTTAAGACTCATTAGTCTGCTGAAAATAGCTCGGCTTACTAGGTGATTCAAAGTTCATCTTAGGAATTGATTTTTCCTCCCAAAACATAATCAAAACGTTTCAATTTGTAAGAGCTAGCACTTTATGAAAAGGTGGTATTGGTTTAAGAGTAACAATAAAGCTTGCAAGTCTGCTCTTCAAGGTTATGAATGTGCTCTGTCTTCTCACACAGGCAGCAGGAATTTTCCAGGACTGCAGTGGTTGTATTCTTGATTTGTGGAAAGAAGCTGTTTCTAGTGCCCATCTATTTGAAAGACCCGTGTGGTTGAACTTTGAAGGAAATTCTAGCGAGTCTCCTGTGTCCATTTTGTTATTTGCAAAGTGGGGTGTGAGATAGCTGAGGATCCTGGAGTAGACAAACTTTTTACTGCTGTGTCTGCTGAAAGAGAAAAAAACATCAAAGAATAGCTTCTGGAGGGAATTGTGGGGAGCGAATTTTACGGAGCATTGCAGGCAGATAAGTGTGGCTGTATTTGGCTTGGAACAGGAGGTAGATGGTTTGAGGTCTGAAAATTAGATTGGATGTAAGCAGGTTATGTAATCCACTCAAATTTCACACATGATTCTTCAGTAATGGAATTACAGAGTTATTCTCAATGCATAGGAGTACAGTATGGAAAGAGCACAGTAATTTTCAAATTTCTGTCCTGATTCAATCCCTGCATGTTGAAGATACAGTATTCTTTATTCTTTTTAAACTGTTAGCAGAGAAAAAGCTGAAGTTTTGGAATGGAGGGGAATTTGTAAAATCTTGATTGTAAGTCAGAAATATTTTTCCTTAATTAAGAAGTAGCAGTGTTTAGAATTGCACGTTGGTGTTGTATTTTATTCAGGTTGTATTAGTTGTTTCAGAAGCAAAATGGAAGGTAAAGCTAAGGAAAAAATGCTATTTTAAGTTTGTTCATATACAGAAGCAGTCTGAAGAATAGCAATCAAATAATGTTTGGCCTACATCCAATTTTCTTTTTTTGTTTTATTTTTTTGTCATTTTGTGAAGTCTATGCAAGCCTCTATTTGGTCATAATTTTTAAAGTATGGTGATGAAGCACTTTGCCTAAGACACATTTCCTAAAAAAATTTGCATCCTACAATTGCACTATAACTGTATAAATGAAGAAAAATGATGGCATTTTCACATTCTCCAGATGTACTTAGAAACAAAAGTTTTAACTGATCTTGAAAGAAGGAAACATTTTAACAGCTTTGTTTTTCCATTTTTTCTAAGATTTTGGGGGAAGGTCGTTAACAGAATATCCCCTTTCCAGCCCAAACTTAAATGTATTGTTTTTCATTCTTAAGCCAGTCTCCTTATACTTTTTTAACTTTGTTTTACTAAACACATCAATGTTTTTGCAGAAGAGATACCGAGTGATGAGGAGGAGACAAATGAAGCAAGCCAGGCAATGCAAGAGAACCATGGTGGAGGAGGAGGAGGTGATGGTGGAGGTGGAGAGGAAGAGGATGAAGACGACGATGATGATGACTGGGATGAAGATGCTTTGGAAGAGACTGCTCTTGAAGGGTTCAGCACACCTCTTGATCTTGAAAATGGTGTTGATGAATACCAGTTTTTTACACAAGCACTTTTAGGTATGTGTTTTGCTAGTTGGCAGAATCATAGAATCATAGAATCGGCTGGGTTGGAAGGGACCTCAGAGATCATCAAGTCCAACCCTTGACCACTACTGCTGTGGTTACCAGCCCATGGCACTGAGTGCCACATCCAGTCTCTTTTTAAATATCTCCAGGGATGGAGAATCCACTACTTCCCTGGGCAGCCCATTCCAATGTCTGATCACCCTCTCCATAAAAAAATTCTTTCTAATATCCAACCTAAACTTCCCCTGGCACAACTTAAGACCATGCCCTCTTGTCTTGTTGAAAGTTGCCTGAGAAAAGAGACCAACCCCCCCCTGGCTCCAGCCTCCTTTCAGGGAGTTGTAAAGAGTGATGAGGTCTCCCCTGAGCTGCCTCTTCTCCAGGCTGAACACCCCCAGCTCCCTCAGCCTCTCCTCATAGGGTCTGTGCTGGAGTCCCTTCACCAGCCTGGTTGCCCTAATGATATAATATGATATTTATGGTGATCACCAGGACGTGATCTTGCTTTCTAATGTTAGTCTTAAGATTTTTTTGCTTACAAGTACTACAAATAAACAAATGGTAGCAAACACAGACAGAAATTAATCTTCTTCATGTTCTCTTTCATAACTTTTCAATCGCAGCCTAAATTAGTGGGACTCTGTCACTAGGGGAACTCCTATATAGAAAAATATTTGTCGCTTTCTGTATGTTAAAATCCTAATGGAGAAATAATATTCTGCCTTTCCTGTTTGACTTACTCTCTTTTTTTTGGTTTTGACATGAGTTTTAAATTAGAAGATTCACTTCATCATTGTCCATGAATAATGGCCTCATGGTTAACTTTCTATTTCAGAAAGCACAGGATGTAATTAAGTTCCTCCAAATGGATTGCCTCTATTACAGTAGGGATTATGTGGTAAGAAAACTGACAGGAATACCAAACCTGTTTTGTAGTACAAATGCTCTTTTAAAACCAACAAGGGATTCCATGTGTTTCAGTTTCTTCTGAAATTAGCTTGCATTGTAACCTGATAATCCCTTTTCCTCCATTCCTCTTTTGACAGCGGTGCAGAGCCGCGATGCAGCCTGGTACCATTCCCTGACAGCACCGCTGAGTGAGGATCAGAAGAAACAGCTGCAGGAAATCTATACATTAGCAGAACACCGACGGAATGCTGCACGTGAGTCACCTCTCTGGGGCTGCTGTATCTGTTGCAGGGATGCTGGAACTGCATCTAGTATTAAAAAAAAAAATCTCTCTGCTAATTAACATTTCGTGAGAAGGACGAGTGGGATTTTGCACGTAATGTTATCCCTTGCCTGGAAGTAAATGTTACTCAAAGAGATTACTGTTGCTTCTAATTAGTGGCCTTCTCATTGACATGTATTGATCTTTGAACAGGCTACAAACTAGTTTTGCACAATCTGACATTTGAAATGAAGAGCCAATTAATGCAATACCTAGTTGTCAGCCAGTCATATGATGAAGATTGCTGTAGATTATTGTATGTTTAGCAATTTTCTAACTTTTTAACTGCCAACATTGCCTTCACTGTCAGTGCATTTTTCTACGTTAAGAAAGCTTGCATTGTGGAAAATAAATTCAGATTTAATAAAAAAGCAAGCAGAACAGTGCAACATAGACTGATTCTGCAGAGGATTAATTTCTCTGCTCTTTTGTAGAAGTATGTATGTTTATACGTCTAGAGAAAATCTGAATGTAATGCATTACTGTCACTGCATGTAGAGAATGACATTTTTACTCCACCAAGATTTTTTTCCACAACTTTGCATTCTTGGCTGAGCTGTAGTGCTTTGGCAGAAGTGTTCTCTATAGATTATTTTTCATATATTTTCCCTTCTTTGAATTCTAGAGACTAAGACAATAGAACAACAAAGTGGCTACACATTTGACAACAAAGGACTGATCACAGCATTTAACTTTGCTGGAGGTACTCCTGGTGGCAACTGAAGGATCAGCTACAAAGGTCAATGGGAAGGGTCTCATCATTACATATTCTTGAAATCATCATGACTTCTGAGTGATAGGGGAGGGTAATTTAATGCTGCTGAAGGTTTTCTGGAAAATAGCAGTGTGCTTCCCCCACCAGAATGGTCTTTCTAACCAGCTACTGTAATGTACACATTTTTGTGGTGTTCTTATGATTTGATGGACTGAAAGGAAAAATTTGTCCTCAAGGAACCTGAATGACTGGGAGGGGCCAGGCTGCATCTAATGGAGTTGCACTTCTCAGGTTTTTGCTGTGCAGAATTGATAGATTTGTATGGATAACAGTGCCTTCTGTTGTACATGGATTGCCTGAACAAATGGATTCTGGAGTGCATTATCATTTTTCTAAGTGAAAGGACATTTTCTTGATACACTGTAAGTCTTGGTTCCATGTTTTCCAGTCACCTGCTTTTTATGACTCCGTTTAATTGTTCATTGGTTGCATACACATTGCTGGATTCAGAATATTCTCTCATCTTCCCTATTTGGTGCAGAAAAACATATAGAGGTGTCTGTTAGAACTTCAAAACATATGCTGGTTACATCAAATGGTCTTAAATTTGCAGATTTTCCCTTGATGCAATAGTCTTAAATTATTTCTCATAGCTGTGAAATCAACTTGCTTGAGTTATGATGGCACCTGTGGCAGATAGCTATCCTAAATTAACTCCTGCCTGGACAAGTGGTATGGCCCTTGCATATAGATGGTCTACATGACAACTTATTATTTCCATTATTTTTGATGAATATTGGATATTACTTGAGTTTCTAGAAACATCTTTTCTGTTTTTTTTAATTCATTACCATTCCAGTGATAGAACTGAATAATGGTGGTACAAAATATTTACAATATTTTGTTTACCTTTTCAGAGGAAAAACAGCTCCAAACTTACTTCTTCTTACTCTAGTGCTTCAGTGATTGAATTTCTGGTCTTCATTCCATCTGACTGTTCTTGTCCCATGCTGAAATTTCATTATCTGCCAGGTTTTTTTCCTCAGTTTTAAAGACTGGTTTCTCATAAGTCGAAACACACCAAGCAATATGTTTGTGAATATGTTTATTTAGTGAGAAACTGGTAGCTGTGCTAATTTGAATGGGTACCCCTCCTTTAGATCTATTGGGATCACAGTGGTGTAGCCAGTATAAGCAGGGGTGCTTTAGAATGTAAGGTTTGGATTGCAGATAAAATATTTAGATCAGATTTTGTCTCTATATACTAATTTCCTTAGAACTTAAAAATATTTACGAAGCAGTTTCAAGCACATGCTGATAATATGTCTTTAGAGCAGTGCCTCAACTGAAAAGTCTTAAGTCCCTCCCATACCCCACCAAATTTTCAGTGACTGTTGCAAATTACAGATTGTTGGCCCTGCACTGTGCTGAAGCTTTCATTTTAATTTTTTATGTCAGAGTAATTAGAATTCAATCTGATAAATCCAAAGTGCTTTACACCTTTGCTTCTCAGAAAGGCCAAAGTGTCTCTGCCCATTCCTTGACCCATTCCCTGGCATTTTCTCAGCCTGGCAGCTGAGGGCAGAACATTGCCTGCTGCTTTCCTTTGTCCTGCACCTTTGTGTCAGAGTACCTCTGGTGCTGTTCTCTGATGCTTCTTTTGTTTTGTTTGTTTCCTCCCCCCAACAGCAGCTGCAGAGTCGGCCTGGTTCATGCAGGTTTTTCACTCATTAACAGGAATAGTGAAAATGTCTCACTTTTAAGTCTAGTGGACATGACAAAACCTGAGAATTCCAAGGTCTGCACTTCCAAAAGGGAACAATCCATTGAGCTGCATTGGGCAGGCTCTTCAAGCTCAAGCAGTAGAGGGATGGGGCATCCTTTATCACGAATGTTTATTTCAAATGCAAATTGTAGGTCATTTTTGGTAACTTAAGCCTGGAGGTGTATTGACCGAGGCAGTAGGAAGGGGATTCCATGTGGTTTGCTGGTGAGCTTCTCAGAAACCATAGAGGTTTTGAAATCCTTCTTGAATTTAAATGTGTTTTTGAAAGTTAAGGACATGGGTGACCTCTCTTTCCTGTCAACAGAAGTTAAGTATTAGGCAGGTAAACTGTCTATGCCTTTATTATTTTATTTGAAAGAATGAAGTTGCCGAGTTGGGCTACTTCTAAAGCCCATTTGTCTTCTCTACACTGGCATGCAGAGTAGAAGAGGGATTTACTTTTTCTTCTGCTAATGAGGCTGCTCGCACAGTCACAAGCTAATATTTAAGAGTTAATGTGTTGAAGGAAAAATCTGCTTTTGCATAGCATCATTTTTGTGTCACTCAGCTGAACTATGGCTGCTCCCTAGTTCTGAATTTTATGTACTTTTCAAATCAACTGCCAAGAAAATTTCATCCAGATGTTTCTTACAAGGCGTTTAATCAGCAGTGTGGAGTCGAGAATCTTTATTGTCTGTTTTGCAGTTGGGGGTCAGAGATGTCTGAGGGGATGGCATGTATAAAGGTTAAATGCCCTTTCCTTCCCCCGAGATACATGAGCAAATGTTTCTACTGGCTAAAGCAAATGTTAATTATTTTATTCCTTTTTTTGAAAAGGGTTTTCATCCAAAAAGATTTACTGGGCTCTAGCCTCCACTTTAACATATGGTTCTCTTTTAACATGACAAATATCTATTTGTACATGATCATAAATAGGTAATGGCTTTTAGGGATTTCTTTCTGAGCTGTGTCCAGCTTTGTAACTACACTAAATGGAGAGCAACACCAATATGCATTGCTGTCTCACTTTGAAGCCAAGGTAATTGTGGAATATCAGGTACCAGCATTGGCCAACCAAGCGTGCTGTGTTTGCCATTGGAAGTACAGAGAATTGTGAATGTATTGTAAAATAAAACAAAGGTTGATAACTGGTGACCTATGTTGCCCCATGCCTGTGTTCTCAAAGTGTGAAGGTGACTTGTATGGGCATCATGGGGGCTTTACATAGGAAACTAATATTATGTAGGTTTTAATGATAGGAAATGTTAAAATATGTCATAAGCTGCTTCTTTCAGATAAAATTAACTGATCCTGGATATTGAATTGCACACACTATTTTTTCACTCTTGAAAGGATCACATCTTTTGGATTCTGCTTTTTGTTCTCTCTCTTTTGAAGTTCAAGTACCTGGTTTGCTTTCATTTTAAAGAAAAAATCTTTAAATGGCCAGCTCCGGGAAGAGTGAAGAATATCAAGCAAAGGAAAAAACTAAAAAAACCCCAAACACCAAAAATTCCCACAAGCCCTCATGTGCACAGTGTTATTGAAATAATTGTGCTTTGGGAGTGTAAGTCAAAATGTGTTACGAATGTTGTACAAAATGATACAGTGAGCTGCTTTGCTTTAGGGGGGAAGGCTGCCTGCAGGGATATCAGTGAAAGGAATTGCTTAAGGACATGCCCTTTGCCTGTGAAGTCCAGGCTGTTTGTGACTCTGGATTACATCATATATTATAGAGAAGAAAAGGTAGAACTGTAGAGAGTTTTTTGGTTTTTTTACTATAAAGCAAGAGTCTGTCTTGAGACTTTTGTGAGCCAAAGGAATTGTAGACAACATGAATGATTAACTGTCTTGTTTCCAGAGACGTACTCAGCCTTTTTTCTTCCTTCCCTTCCTTTTGTTTGCTAACCACTATGCTATCAGACGTTACAGAGGGTATTTATTATGCACTTAGATACTTTCCAAATAGGATCTGCAACATCTGTATGAATATTAGTACCATGAATCTGACAGCTGTTAGTGAGAAGTAAAGACTTCATGTGATTTTTCTTTGGCTGAAAACATCCCTTTAAAAAGTCTGTGAATCTCTTTTCCTGGATGATGTACAGTCACCAATGAGAGTCACTCAGTGGAATTCCAGCCTTTCTTAAAGCTTATCAGCATGACTTCTACTAAAGGGCTACCTGCTCCATGTCTGGGGAGCTACTGGATGAACCACTCCCCAACCAAAGAGTTTTGAGGAACAGCAGTTCAGACAGAATCTGCAGTCATATATTGTTGTGATGAATTGGGAAAGCATCCATTTAAAGTGAGGTGATAAATTTGATCTGATCTCAGATCTGCAGTGTTCCTGATGTGGCCTGGATCCTCTAGAGGAATGTCCTGTGAACTTCTTCCCATGCCTTTATCCACAAAAAGAATGTGCTCAGGCAGCCCTAAAGTTGGTGTGGTGCTTTGAACTTGTGATTCCAAGCTGGTAGTTGTCCATGTCAGAAAAACAAGGTGAAAGTAGTCAACTAATGCTAGAATTTTCTTTCTAGGCTGTAATAGATGTTCCCAGTTTTAAACGCTTGGCTATATGCATGGGGAGGTGAGAAATGAACTTCGAGAGGCTTTGATTTTAACAATTTGAATACAACAGTGTCAGTTCCTGGATTCACCTCAGATGAACAGAGAGGCTGCCTGCTGAATCATCCTGGATTACGTTAGGTGGAGAGAAATGGAAGAATTGAAAAACTACTCGACAGCTTTGTTGGGCAAAGAAAAACCAGTGTTTTCTTGAAATGAGATTTTAATATGTTCAGACGTGTTTTAATTTTCAAGTTGCTTGCCCTTATGCAAAATATAAACTGACTATGTGACATGGAGGCCTATTGAGTTTTCACAGGGCTGTTTACCTTTGAAGCTGTTTATCCAAGAATTGTTCTTCATTTTTAGATGTTCTTAAGATGTTTGTTGGTATAGTTCCACATGTCCCTCCTTCACTGCTCTCCATGCACAGAGATCATGGAAGTGAGCTTAACAAAAGGAAGGCAGTGCTTTTAAAATTTCAGAGAAGACTATGCATAAGCAGGTTATTTTTGGAAAACAGAAGAACTATACTTCTGAAGAAAATATAAAACAATAAATATTTATACAAAAGTGCATGGGGTAAAGAAATAAATATGAGACAATACAAGTGAGACTGCTCTTTGATCACAGCTGTAATTTTTTTTTCATTGCCAAACAATGTGTGAAAATTGCTTTTTGATTGCATGTGCTGTTGGTACTACACTTAATGTAAATCACCTGAAATATTTTTGTGCTCAAGAGACCAAAGAGGCCATGTAGATTTCTTTTGATACTAAAAGAAAAGATATGAGTTCATGCCTGCAGTGACTGAATGAAGACTGCTAGTGCCTACATTACATCATCACCTTTGTAAGAAGCCTAAAATACTTAACGGTGGATTGGCTTTGAGGGCAAGAATTGACAAATACAAAACATGTATCGATGACAAGAACAACCTCTTCTGAGCTTAGAGAGTTCTGTACAGTGTTCTCTTAAGCTGTGCTGAATTTGCTTTAAAAATAGTAATAAATCTTACTGCTTAGGTCGAATGTTACATCTGATGTGCATTTGTATGGGAGGAATAATATTTCTTAAAATGTAACACGCCACCTGCCAAGGAGCCCAGTCTCATTTTATAGCCTTTCCTCATACAGCCATAAAACCTATCTGCAAGAACACCCCAGAATTAATTTTAAACAAATGTACATGTTATCTACAGTTACTATGTGCATCTGGGTACCAGTGTGTGTTTGCTAATCTCAGCCTCATGAAGGCAACTATCCACATGCATGCTTTGCCTGCAGAAGAACATGACTGAAATTTGGTGTCGATAAGATCATTATGGATCATGCAAATACAGTTACCAAAATATAAAACAAGATAGTAATCTTGGAGTCCAGGGATTGCACCAGAGCTTGACCCAGTCTTCTGTGCCTGGAGTTCATAAAGAAGATACACACAGGACAAGACAATCCTACAGAAACTGCAAGCTGGTATTAGTATATGTGGAGTATTTTCCTCACAATGAGTTGCTGTAGTAGCCTGTGTGCTAAATGGCACTGGCTGATAATGCTAACCCTTTTTTGTATGGGCCACTCCTGTGAATCCCCCATGGTATCTACAGGAGCAGTGGTTAGTGGCCCATTTTTATAACAGAGGATGTTGAGTTACTGTAGTTTGCCCAAAACCATAGCAGTGTGTTGTAGCTGGCATAAGAAATTAAAATTCTGGCGCTGTTGAAATGCCTGGGGGTTATGCCATTGGCAGTAATGGAGGTCCTAGTGTTTGGATCACTGCTAATACCTTCAAGAGAAGCTCTGCCAGAACATACTTAATTTATGAAATTGCTTAGTAACAGTGAGTTCCTTTATTGAGCTGCATTTTCCATCTGTCTAGCAGTGACATTGTTTTATTGTATCTTATGTGGAATTCTTGGTATGATGAGCTCTTCTCTAGAAAAATGGTTCTTGGCTATATAATGACTCACATCCCAATTGCTAATTCCTCTTGGAGCCCTGCTGACATGGGAGCAGAACTCTAGGTGACCTGTGGTGTCATGTATGCCATGTATCAGGGGTGTTGGGTTGCGTACAGCCTCTCTGTAGGTATTAACAAACATCCTGGATCAGTTGTGTAGTTGTAGGTTGTGACTGCCACTTCTAACAAGCTTTAAAGTGTGGGGTTTTTAGCCAAAGTAAGTATGTGGCTGCTGTGCCTCCAAATGGCTGCAGCTTTGTGTAGGGATTTGATCACAAATCAAATCACTGTGGGGCTGGCACCTGTATCTCCATAGCAGTTGTGGGTGTGCTCTAGAAGAGCCACGTCTGTATGGAGAAAGAATACCCCATGTCATGTGTTCCTCCATAAGTATTTTTCTGGAGGATGCTGGAGGCTAAGCAAGACTGAGACAAGAGCAATCAAACACTGCAGTGCATCTGGACATGCATGGAACAGATCCAGCTCTCACCATCCATTTCTGTGTATAGACCACTCAGAAATGTGTCATCAAGAAGCAAGATTAAACAGATACATGGAGTCTAGTTCCTTAATACAACATGGTTCATAGCTGTTGAATTCTGCCAAACAAAATTCTGTCAGTTAGGATGAACAGCATGATTAGCTCAATTTGTATTAATGTTTTGAAGACTGGGGGGATCTGTCAGCATCACTGCAGGGGAAAAAAGACATTACCTTGCCAAGAGAGTGTCTATGCACAGGTCCCTTGAATGTTGATTTCATAGGAAGAGCAAGCATGGAAATTGCTCCAAAGAAGAGCTACTACTCCTGATCATTCTGTTACATGAGCTTGTTCATACTTTCCAATTGTGCTTCTCTGATCTGTAAATAGGGCTGATTTTAGACCCCAGGGCTGTCTGAGCCACCAAACCAGAGGATGGATTTAAAGGACTTTCCTGGCCACCAAAGGTCATTCTGTCAAGAAGTCAGAATTCTGTGCAGCCTCAGGCTGCCTCAGTTCTTGTGGTTGCTTCTTTCTAACTGATGCGAAGGTGCGTTTGATCGCTTGATGGGATTTTCTGTTACTTAGTGATGGATATTCTCATAATAAAATACACATACTGAAAAACCACTGCCACTGCGTGGCTGAAGTAGCAGCTGTTTGTGGTTGTAATTCATGCCTGGCTGCCTGTCACAGAAGAGTGGGGGAGAATGCTTGTGTCTTCTCTCCCGTCTGCTCTGATCAGGCTTTGTTACCATCCTGCTTTGCCATCTGTTCTATAGCTTTAGGATCCAGTGGTCTTCCAGGGCATCAGGATCTTGCCTTAGATATTCAGCTTCTGCTTTTTGTAACCAAATAAAAAATTCTCAATCAGGATTCTGGATTCTTCTGTCTTCCCTCTCACATGTGCATCTCTTGGGCATTTGTGGCTGTGTTCTGCTGAATTAGAACTATGGAGTGATACCAGATTTTTTTGTCAATAAATATTCCCACAAAGCATGGTTTATTAATCATGAGATTCTCTTACTATTTTGATTCTTTCTTTAGATAACAGTGTTATGTAAAACGTTTTCAAATAGGTTTTGAGGAATATTTTTCAGCTTTTCAGGACCCAACTACTGAATCAGGGCCCAAATCCAGATTGAATGAAATTCTGTAACTGTAAAGCACGTTGGGGAAGATAGAGAAAACATGAGACAAAATAATCCAAAGTTAAGTATGACAAGAAAGAGAGAGCATTGTTTTGCTAATAAGCTACAAATACACAGTTTATAACTTAATATTCTTGCTGTGTTCCTCATTTGGGGCTTGGGGGTGGGAAAGGTATAATTTTACCTTTCATTTGGGTATGGAGTTGTAGTTGACTTTCAACTCCAGATTTTACTTCATGACAGCACTGCTGCAGGAAAACAAACAAACAAACAGCAACAAGAGAAAACACTACAAAAAAACCCTGACTACTTAATATCAAAGGACGTGCTAGTTTATTTTGTTGCCAACTTAGTTGTTTTCATCCAAGGTCACTTGTGTTGTGGGGTGCCTGAGTCCAAGGCTTGTTCTGCTGCAGATTGCCTAGCAGGGCACTAACAGTTCATAATCTAATTAGTTTCCAAAGTCATATTAAAACATTGGGAAGCATTTAATCATTTTGTGAATGACTACTGTTTTCACCATATAATTCTATATATAATAACACTTTTTTTTTGGGGGGGGGGGGGTTTGGTTGTTGTTCTTTTGTTGTTGTTTTGATTTTGGTTTTGTGGGGTTTTTTAATACCCCCATTTTGATTGAAGAGAAATAGGGGAAAATATGCCAGCTGTGGATATGACCTTTAAAGTCACACAGGTGAGAACTAGTATGTATAGTGTTAGTGGGGAGATGGAAAAAAGCATACCACCTGATTTTAGGCACCTGGTAATTTAGGGCAGGAGGCTTATCTTCTAAGGTTTTTGTAGGAGAGCAGAGGACAGCCAGAGCTGTACCTCTGAGCTATTGAAAGCTGTAAGCTAATGTCCTGGTTTGGGCCAGTATAAAGGTGATTTTCTGGTGATTTTCCCAAACCAGGACAGCTGCCCACTGGCAAAGCAAGCTCAGGGAAATTAACCATCCAGGGTGGGTGGTTAATTCTGCTCATGTGAGTACATCTCTCTGATATGTTTATATGGAGGGGAAAGAACCATTTGGGACGATTGTAAGCAATCATAATTAGAAAAAAAAAAAGTCCACTTCTTGTTTGTTAATTGAGTGCAAGTGTCTAGTCAGTTTTGCTGATAAGATTCTGAAATATGAGTAATATGCATATGCTTTGTTGTGCATGCATACAGACTTTCCTTGCCCAGGAGCTGAGCTAGAGCTCTTCTGGTTTACAGTGGGTTTTGCTGCCTAAATTGCACCATCTACTGTGACATTTTTGTTGCTTTTTATTTTTGTCTTTTACGGTGGATGCTCTAACCCAACTAAATGATACTACAGCGTTCAGGAAACTTGTCAGGCTGCATTCAGGTCAGCAGTTCATCAATGAGTGCTGTGAAAGATAATCTATGAATGTCTAACTTGTAGGACCTTGGAAAAAAAGCAATCAGCAGGAACAGATTGGGAATCTGCTGAACAGAAGCACCTAAATGCAGGTAAGGTTCTGATTACAAGTTGGTGAATGTGGTGAGCCCCTAGGTGTGCAGTGTCCAGACCCTTGGCTTTATGACCATTAGCCTATTCTTTAGAATTAGGGGAAAGGCCTAAATAAGGGAAACCTATTATCCATGGAGGGAGTATGTTACAGAGCTGGATTTTCTATCAATCTGTACTGCTATTCCTGCTCAAGAATTTAGAACCACCAAATATTTCAGGTTAGAGGAGAGATTAAGAGGTTTCTAGGCAATCTGCTGTCCAGAGAAGGGTCAGCTTGGGAATCCGAGAAGATTGCTTGAGATTTTATCCAGTTGGTCTTGCTGCTCTTTCTGTAGAATGGGCAGGGGGAATACAGGGCTAGCAGTGGCAGAACAGCTTGGCTGGCTATGTGGGCAGAGGTGATTAGGAGGGCAGGTGTTTGACTTGTTCAAAATATGGTAATGGCAATAATCTTCAGTGAACTGGCTCCACTTACGACAGAAGAGACTTAGGCTTTCCATTTGAAAGGAAATGATCAGAAAAAGCAATAAGCATTGGGCATGAGTCCCACTACAGTGCAATTGCTAACTCTGGAAACTACGCGTTGCTTGATTAACATTAGCTTCAATTGCAAGGGTATGTCACTTCCTCAGAACAGCCCAAAAGCTGGAGCATGAACTATAGAGTTCTGTGTTATCACAAATTGTAGAGTTGTGTGGGAGGGGGGAGGTATAAAAGGAGAATTTGCATGAGAAACCAGTGTCTGCTTGGATTGCGAAGTGTCAGCAGGTGTCTGGTGGATTCTGCTTGCTGAGGGGAGCAGGTGGCTCATTATTCACAAGAGAGAAGGAGCATCTTGCTGTCAAAGGATCTAAGCATGGAAGAACCAGATGAACGGAGGGATCTCTGGAAGTTCTAAGGACATGTGTTTTTACTCTAATGTACTTAACAATTCCAAGGTGACAAAGCATAATGGTAGAGGAGAAAAAGGGCAATACTGGCTTTTGAAGGTAGAGAAAAGTACCTGCAATCATTTACTTTGTGTTACTGCAAGGAAAATAGAGGCACATTCCTGCCCCTGAAACTGTTTGCTCAACCCTAGTATAGAGACGTGCAGCCAGCCCAACAGTGCTTACCATCAAACTTCAACCTATTTGCAGTGAAACCTCTCCGAGAGGTGGAGATACTTTGTGTCTGTATGGACCTACAGGGCAGGCCAGGCAGCGGGAAGCTCAAGATCAAAACGTGGCAGTGCGGGAGAGGGGGCGGACGGATGCACCCCGTTTTAGGGAGAAGATCAAGAGCTGTTAAGAGAGTTACAGAGCCCGGGTTCTCCTTCCCAGCAGTACAGGAAATGTTTGGGACCCCCTCCTTGGTTTCCCACATTCCCATAGCAGGCGGGGCTCTGTCGCTGTCCATGGTGCTGACCTCCCGCCCACCGCCGGGCTCTGTCGCTCTCCGTGGTGCTGACCGCCTCCTGAAGGGTCCCGCCACACCCCAAAGGCAGCCAAGAGGGCAGAGGGGTGGTGGTGATGCTGGTCGTGGTTACCCATCCTGCTTCTGCTCTGGCAGGTTCCTCTGGCTGAGTAGGAATCACCCAGTTCCTGTTGGCTTCTTGCTTGGCCTTAAAAAAGATTGACCATTCTGTCTGTAATTTCTCTGTGTCATTTCTCAAATAGCATGGCTTCATGGCCCACAATGGAGCCCAGAAATTTTCACCGTGACAGATAATTCTGAATATCTGCAATCAGGGCTACCTTTCCTATTTCCGTGCAGAAAGCTACTGTGACTGAAATAACTATTCGTTAATTTGAGCACAGTGGGGAGTTCTCGGGAAGAACATCTTTCTGGAAGTGGCTGTGCTACACCAAAGCTGGGAGGAACTCTGCTCATACCATCCCAGCACATTAACTGACAGAGTTGCAGAACCTGAATTCTTAAAATCCTGACTGAGCTGATATGACTGAGCTTCTATGTGCTCTTGATTGCAAGACTTGATTGCCGTGAACTGCTTACAGTAGCTAAAAATATCTGATATATTCCAGCTATCAATGACACATCCAGCATACAATACTGAATGCCACCATTGGCTTGGAACATTTTTTTTACCATGTGCCTGAATTGCTGCAGGAGCCAGAAAACAGCGAGAGAGACAGTGAGGGATGTTACTGAAAGAAAGAGGGTCCCTTATTACTTACCTAACCTGTTGGGTCAGTTTGTGGTTCAGAGTTTTGTAGTACTAAAAGCTCTCTGTGAAGCAGGATTATTTAAACTGGTGCAATCTCTCTGATGGCATTGGAGACCTGCTACAAATACAGCATTTCCCAGGAAAGCTGACAGCAAAAGACGTCTCCCTGACACTTGGTTTGGTCTATAGCAACATCTGAGTCTGTGGGAAGATCATATTCGGCACAGCTGTACCATTCTATAGATGGTTAACACATAAAGATTTAACATTTTTAGGATAAAAAGTTTCATTCTTTTGGCACGTTCATGGGTTCCTTCTGACAGAGTATGTATGCCAGTCAGGCTCAATGAGGAAAAAATTTGAACACCCACCACCACCTTGATTCCCTTGAGCATCCAAGGAAGAAGTATGTGAGAAGAGAAGATCTTAGATCTCTATACAGTTTCCAATGCTGTAAACTCTGAGAAGCATCCCCTTTGGCAGTTTTCTGAGAAGCCCTGGACACTTTTTCTTCTGCATCTACCATTATCTTGCAGTTGGCCCTGTTCCTATTTATTTCAGGGAATGACAAAATACTTTTATTCAGAGTGGCAGGCCTGAGTTGTAAGGTTCACAAGGTTGTTTTTGTCTTGATATACAAGATCTTTGTTTCTGTATGTGTTGTTCCCCTCACGTACAGGAAGGATGTGAAGTTTCATCTACAACGATCTTGCTTTTAGTATAAAGCCTTGCCCTCAGGATTATTGTTAGCATAGGACATTTTTACTTTATAGATTAGAATTCATATTATTCTAGAAATCTCTACTTCATTCCTCCCACATGTTCAAATAATGATTGTACAAAGGAGACTACTCCTCTTGCTTGTCCCAATCAAGAACTCATTTCTGCAAATGATGTACCAGCACTTGGTTTTTGCCTGTGGGACTATATTCTCTGCATATGAAGAGTCAACTGTAGAGGAAAAGCTCCAAGAGTGGAGTACAACCATTTGCACAAAACACAAAAATTGTTTCCCATTACATGCTAGAAGTCATACCTGGAGACTTCTATTATGTGTGATTTTTCATCCCATGATCCTCAAGAATGATGAATGTGTGACTTTTACTTTATTACATATATTTTTTATTTTATTTTATTTTTTTTAATAGAGCATGTTAGGAAGATTGGGTCAGACAGATCTCAGTCATCAAGATGATCTTGATTCTGCATGTCACCAATTTGCCAATTTGTTATTCCCAGAAGGCTTAATTTTTGGCTAGGTTTGATTGTGTGAGGTGATAGGTCTAGGCTTAGCTGCCCTCTTCTTTGCTGTATTCAAAGCTTAATTGCTGCTGGTTACAGAAAGATATCAGATACCTTCAAGCATCAAAATGTTTAAATCCTGATAAGAATTTATTCTGTCAGGCCAGCATAGGCTGCCAAGTGGAAGAGAGCTTCATTAGAGAGAGCAATGTCTGATACATCCCTGTTATAAAACACTAGTTTTTCTGACCTGCTTATTCTTGTGGAGATTTTAAAGAGGGAGATGGAGCACACCCACATTTTCTGTGAACTATCTCAACATATTCACCTCCTAGTTTCCATGGTTTCTGGTGTGTGTGACTAGGCCGCAGGGAAATATTGTATGTGCTTTTTCTTCCCTGTAAAACAGGAAATTGACAGTTTTGTATTAACAAACAAATGATGTTTGATGGAGCCCCCCCTACCTGTGCTCCACTGTCATACGTAAGGCTGTGCTGTAAATTTACCAGTGGTTTCTGCTGCCCAATAGAATTTCCATCCTAAGACCGTGTGGCAAACGTTCTGGGTTTGGAGCATATGTCTGAGTAATATGTCTCTCTGATTAAAGAGGCAACAGAGCAGCTCTGGCAGTGTGTGTTTCATCCTAATGAACAAGGATAAGGACTTGACCTACCTAATCTAGTTTGCCCTGCTTTGAGGAGGACATTGGCCTAGATGGCTTGCAGACATCTTTTTCAGTCTAAATTATTTTGTGATCCTAATACAACTGCCTGAGCCCATAGCCAGAATCAAGAGTGGTTTATGCTACCAGTGCTGCAGCCATTACTGTTGCAGCTGCTCTTTGGCAGAGGTTTATTTTCAAGGGCTGCCTTCCTTTTTCCTGATGAGTGTGAAGGCACTTTGAGATACAGTTTCTGGGGCTGTGCTGCAGTGTGCCCAGCTGTGCAGTCTGAACACTCTAGCACAAGGCAGTCCTGATGTGCCTCTGCCTTCCTGCATGCCACGCTTGGTTCTCTGCCTGACACCATGGCTGTGGCTGCATGACTGCTGACTGCTTCTTTGCAGCCCTTGAACTGAAGAGGAATCTCTGCAGCCAGGCAGAGCCCCTTGGGGCAGCTCTGGTGCTTTGTAAAAGGCTCAGGAATCTGTGAAAACCTAAGGCTGCCTGCCACCCTACCTGGTGATCCATTGCTCTCCACTGAAAGTGGGTCATTCCCCATGTTTTTCACAGGGTTTCTGGTTGCACCAGCCAGGACCAATTTATTCTGTGGGTAGTTCTACATCTTCACTGGAATGAAAATTTCATGTGCCCCTTCCTACTGCCTCAGAACAAGATAAATCACCCCAGACTCTAACCTTTATTTTCTACAAACTGTCTTTTTCAGTGCAGTGGCCCATGAAACCTCCACATAGACAGGTGGGAACTGGAAAAACAGGAGTTCCTTTGAATTATACATAAGCCAAGTTTGAGCCCAAATAGTGACATTTATAGAGGCAGGTGGCTTGTTGAATAGTATGCTCAACTGCAAGCCATGATACTAAATGTCAGTCTGGGAATGCTATAAATTCTGTCTAAAAAGTGCCCCGATTGTTTTATGTTTCAACATGCTAGCCCAAAGCTCCACACATAAGAAAAAAGAAAACAGTGTGGGTGGCGTAATTGTTACTTTTCTGTATCCCAAACATATGCTTTTAGCAATCAGGACCTCATAAATTTTCCCTCAGTGCTTGTCAGCATTGCTTTGGTTTCCAGCCAGGGGGCTTTGAACTCTGCTGGCCCTTCTCCAGAGCTATGATCTTGCCTGCACTGATGTCTGCAGTTTTGGGGTTCTAGTAAAAATATTTGTGAGGAAAAAACCATAGCTCCTATCAGTGAAAGACAGAACTTGACAGGTAGGAATGAGACCTTTTTTTTCCCCTTTTAAATGGGCCCTCCTTTACTAATCACCCTCTCCTTTGTACTCCCATCCCTGCCTCAAGCTGTGGCAAACCTACAGTTCTGTCCTTTGTCCTTTTAGCTTTAGCCTTTTGCAGCCTCTGCTGCTCCTGAATTAATTTTCTCTAAAAGCTTCCCACCTGGTTTGCATTTGAAAATCCTTACCTCCTCAAGGGGATCTGTGTGAACAGTGTCACCAGATTTCAGGACTCTGCTTCAGCTGCCCATTCTGAGCTGCAGATAAGACTCTGCAAAGCCTGTGTGGCTGCTGGAGACAGGATGCTGTGAGGCTTGCAGTGTGCATTCTGCTTCTCAGGAAAAAGGGTTTGAATTTATTTTGTGTTCATATGACTTTCTTGTTTGTTTTGTCACATTTCTTTCCTTGATTGTTTAATTCTTCTTTTTCTTAGACTCCCTGGTATTGCCCAATAGCCAAAGCCTTTTGATTAGTGTTTCCTGTAGGTTGGGACCTGATAGATCCTCAGCACTGGTTCCAGAGGTAACTCCTACAATGTGACTTTTGCTTTTTTCTCTCAGGCCCTCATCACAACTCTCACAACAGGACCCTGAGCACAGCACTGCTCAGGATTCACCCCAGGAGCTGGAACAGCAACATCCCACCTCTTCCCCGACGTGAGCTGATTTAATGCTTCAGATTGGGATGTGGATGCCAGCCCCTGAACATCTGCTGCCCATGTGGACTCTGCTGCAAGTAGCAGGTGCATGCTGGGCTGATGCTTAGGCAGCACATGGTGGGGATTGCATGCTGGTCAGCCTTCCTCAGCCACCAAAGGCTACAGGGCTCACTGACTGCTGGCTACCCTCTGCCAAAGCAGATGCAGCTTGGCTTGTGAAGGTTTTTTCCTTACGGCAATAACTCTCCCTTAATTTTATGGGAAATGGATTTCTCTTACCTAAACATAAACAATGCTTATTTGTGATGTCTCTGAAGACAGAGAAGGGGATGGGGATGGAATTTGGGGTTGTTTGCTAAACCCTAAATGGGCTTTTTTGAAATCTTTTTTCCTCCTCTTGCTGAAAGGAGATTTAACCTTGATAAGTCTAAACCATAACTATATCAGACCCACCACAGGGATGAATGTCACCTTTATAGAAGAAGAAAAATCACAGGAAGAATTATGTAGCGTTGCACCTTTTCAGTGTGGTTAACTTAATGTTCTCAATGTACACCATTATAACCAGTATAACTTTTAAAAATGATCTGAGAAAATCACCTCTGAAGCCCAAACTTTACTTCCTTCTCAAGTGCAAAGATTAACCTTTTGTGAAATCTTCATGTTAAACTAGCTGCAGTTTGGCAGGAGTTTAGGGAGGAGAGAAGGAAATGGTCTGGAAAGATGATCATTAAGAAGCTGTTGTCAAACAAAGTGGCCTCATTCTTTTATTTCTATTTAGCTAGCTTGTCCCTTAGAGAACATGTTCTGGCTATCAAAACACATTTATTTAGATCTTTCTTTTGTGTGACTAAGACCTTGTCAGCCAGTTCCTGGCCTATAACTGCTTGAGTCTGCAACCTTAATATTCTTTTAGCATTGGTTGTATATAATTTTTTACACTTGGACTTAGGAATAAGTTGTAAAAAAACAAACCTTCCCACCATACAGAACCATACGTGCTCTCACAGGAGTCAGCAAAATGGCTGGAATATTTAGACTGAGATTTAGCAGAGCACTACACTTGAGTTAGGAGTGTTCAGCGAGAGCTCTGAAGAAATATTTGCTGGGGGGTCTGCAGTCCATGGCTGCCAGTGGCTGAGGTAAGTGGTCAGCAGTTAGTCTGCTGCGAAACTTGTGTGGAACAACAGAATAAATATAAGTTAAAGGTGGAACACAGTAATTGAAATACATAAGGTGTACTAGGGGCTTACTGTGATTCCCTGGGTTTGCAGGGTTTGGGCTGTATGGGCAACTGATAGAAGAAGGTGAGACACCTTCTTTGCTAGGGAGTTCTTCAGCTGGTTCAGGAACGTGGGCTTTGGTTTGAGTTGCTGTGGAAGAGTCAGTGCATCCACAGATATTCCTCCTGTCTCAGCTCCCCCATTCCTCACTCTCTCTTGTGAAGGGGTTTGCTTCTTTCTACCTACACAACCTGGGTGTTGCCAGCCAGTGAGGTGCCATCTGTGCATGCAGCTGTTCTGTCTTATGCCACAGTGATCCCCAGCAGCAGAGAATTACAGAAACACCTTGCTTGGTCTGTGCCCATGCTTTAAACCTGTGGTGGGCCATTGAAACTTTCAACTCCAGTGGCCTGGTCCACCCTACATTTTTGTGTTTCTGTGTTGGCTAAAGACTGCTCACGCATCAAGAAAAGCACAGAATTCTGCAGTATTTTCTGTATTTCCTTAGGGGTGAGAAGCTGAAATTAATGTAGCCCTGCCTAAGCAAAGACAGTAGTAGGGATACTTTGGCAGTGCATTGCCAGTAGCTTTTTATTAAAAAACCCACAAAATACAACCCCACCTTAGGACAGCTTTCTCCTTGCTCCTTTCTGGCCTTTCCTGAAGGGTGCTGCTTGCCTCTGAGCTCAGCCAGTCTCAGTTTGCTGAAGCCTGCAGAGCAAACACATGGTCATTTAGGAGACCACTTGTAGCACTGATCATCTCCTTGTAGAACGATTTGTATAAACGTCCTTTTCGGGTTTGCCTTCTGCAAGTGCAGAGGTCTCCCTTTGCAACAGATCATGCCAGTGCAGGCACACATGGGTAACTTGGGGCCTGGTGGGCAGTCAGCAGCTGCGTATGAACTGCTGGTTTTGGGCATGTATTTCTTGGATTATGGACAGATTCCTAAATCAGCAGCGTGTCCACTTCTGGGACACAGCATACTATTTCCTTTCAGTGTTTTGAAACGTTTCTTCAAAGCTTCAAGAGCTTCTAAATAAGGCCATTGGAGCCTTTCTTAATGCTGGCAAAACACTGCAGTTTTCCCTAAATTTATCCTCAGAATGGCTGGAATAATTTTGCTCAAATAGTCTGAAAATATTTAGCCTGGGGCGAGCACATTAGTGGGAAATTTCTGCCTGAACACTGAATCCTTGGCAGATGCAAGCAACTGAAATCTGGGTCTTATAAAGGGAGTATGAGGCAAATGTAGCTATTGTCATCTGTTCCAGGTGTCTATCCATACGGATGTTTCTGGTTGGATACACAAGTAATATGTTCAAGTTCATAATATATCCTTTCTCTTTAGGAACCAGCTTTATTCTGGTAAAACTCATTAAAGTCTATGGAATTACAAGATCATAAATCCAATATAACACTGGAAAATCAGGCCCTGTAGATGTGCTTTGTGTGCGGTATTGATCTATTTGCCATGTATATATAAATAAGATTTGTAGTGAAATGAGAAAAACAAGCTGCCTGTATATCATCTAGTCTAGGAATGAGTTCTATGTTGTGCTTAATATTTTGCAGGAACAAACATGGTGACAGACTTATCAGAAACAGGGGCTGAAATGAAACTGTTGATTCAAACAACCTCACCATCCCTTGCCCTAAAGCCAAAGCAAAAATGAGACTTTCCAGTGGGTGTGGACCATGGTAACATTACTTTTTATCATCATTATTACTATTATTATATTCAGATGTGGGCTGTGTTTACAATTACAGTGTTGGCAGACTGGCTCTATTAGAACTGCCAAAGCTGATCATCTAGCCCCAGATCTGATCATATTACTGAGAACACAGTCTGAGATTTTACAGAGGATGGAGACAAATTGACTCCTTCTTCCTTGCCAGCTCATCTTGTCATATCTATTTCAGAGTAAGATGCAACATCTATTTTATTAGCCCTCTCCAGAGGAGGGCCACAAAGATGATCAGAGGGCTGAAGCACCTCTCCTACAAAGACAGACTGAGGGAGTTGGGGTTGTTGAGCCTGGAGAAGAGAAGGCTCTGGGGAAACCTTCTACTGGCTTTCTAGCATCAGAAGGGGGGGCTACAGAAAAGCTGGGGAGGGACTTTTTACAAGGGTGTGTAATGATAGCACAAGGGTGAATGACTTAAAATTAGAAGAGGGTAGATTACGTTAGACATGAAAAAGAAATTCTTTAGTGTGAGGCTAGTGAGACACTGGAACAGGTTGCCCAGGAAAGCTGTGGATGCCTCATCCCTGGAAGTGTCCAAGAGGAGGTTGGATGGGGCTTGAAGAAACCTGGTGTAGTGAGACGTGTCTGAGCCTGTGCAGGGGGACTGGAACTAGATGATATTTATGGTCCATTCCAACCCAAACCATTCTATGATACTTGATTTGGATCCCTCTGGGTGGCTGCTGGGCAGATGCTGAGCAAAGTTAGTGGCTCTGCAACAGTGGAGGGAAAAACACACAGGTGTCCTTGCAGGTTCAGCAGGTAAGTGAGCTCATGTTCACTGCTATGGTTTCATGACAAGCCAATACAGCCCAATGTATGACAGTTCTCTGTGGTTAGGCTGATAATTTTTCTGTCCCGGGGATAACAAATCAGCAAGCCTTTTGTGGTGTATATTGCATCCAAAAAATAAAGTGGGCCTAGCAGCTAAACTGGGACAAGAGATCCTTCAGGCAGGTCTAGCAGCCAGCACTTCAGACTACGCAGACTCTGTTCCTTGTATTTGATGGCTCAGAGTAAAAATACAGAAATTTACAGGTTAGCTTGCCCTGTGGAGAGAAAGAGAGACGCTCATTGGAAAGCGAGGTAGATATTCAGATTTTATGCAAGCAGAGTCAAAGAAGCAGGAATCACAAGGATATGGCCATGAGCAAAAGGATTATTCTGAGGAAATGGTCTAGGGTAAACAGCAGAGCAAAACTACTTGAGCTTTGATAATTACTTTGACAGATGGAGTTTTCATAGAATCATAGAATTTTCAGGGTTGGAAGGGACCTTTAGGATCATGTAGTTCCAACCCCCCTGCTATGGGCAGGGACACCTCCCACTAGATCAGGTTGCTCAGAGCCCTGTCCAGCCTGGCCTTAAAAACTTCCAGGGATGGGGCTTCCACCACCTCTCTGGGCAACCTGTGCCAGTGTCTCAGCAGCCTGCTTCTGGTGTGAGGAGCTTTAGAGAAGGAATGTGTCTTCAGGGTCAGCGTGAAATAGTTTCAGGAGCAGGCAGAAAAGAGTAGCTACTTCTCATAGCAGAGAGATACCACAGGAGGCAGGAATCTGCTGAATCCTAAAATGAGGGGGAGATAGATGTTAGGAATCTGCTTCTTGCAAGGGCAAGGTCTGCCTTGGGTGAGTGTGAAGGTCTCCTGGCCCACAGCTTGAAAGGTTTTCTGGGTGCCTGAGCACCACAGCTGGTTGTCCCTGCCACTTGTGGAGTCAGTGCTAGCCAGAGGAGCTGATGCAGTTCTGCCAGTTCTCTCATAGCAGCACGATTGTGGATCCAAAGTGGCTACTCTGTTTTGGGCTCAGGAAAAACTATAATCTTGCTTTGAAAGTGTCATGATTTTCCTGCCCCATTCAGCTCAACAGCCATGGGAGGCCAGGGAGGGGGGAGAGAGGAGGGTGATCCAAAGCTGCTGCTTCTCAAGGTGGTGTCCAGTTGCCTCAGCAATGTGCTGCAGCAGTGAGAGGCAGTGATTCCTGAACAACTGCTCATTTGACCAGGAGCAAACACTGAGGTCCTGCAGGCATCCCCAGGTAGGGAGTCCTTCTCCCTGCTCTACATTCTCTGGGTAGAAAAAAGCAGGCAGTGTGGAGGAACACTGCACATTTCCCACTTCAAAGACTGGCTGGGGATGTGCTTACCATGCTAAGAAACAGAGCATCTTCCACGTACCCTTCCTCTTGCTAGTTGGTGCAATGTTTCCCTGTGCCCTTTGCTTTCTGAAATGAGTGCTCTTCAAACAATTTCTTTCCCAAATAAATTTTCCTTCCATGCCCTGCCTCCTCTGTCTCTCTCCCTTTCTATCCTAACTGCATAGTTACCATCCTTTGCTCTCTCCCTTTCCTATCTGTTCCTTACCTTGGCACTGTTAGTGAGATGGAAAACATGTTTCCTTAGACCAGGAGCCTTCATAGGAAAGTTGTAAAATCCCACCATCCCCCAGCCTCTCATCCTCCCCCAGCAGTGAGGCATTCAAAACAGTCCAAGAAGGGGCTGGTGTTCTGCTCTGGACTGTAGCTCACAGGTTTCTTTTATATTTGTATCAGCTGAAGGATGGAGTAGCTTTGAAGATCATTCCTCTGAGTTCTTGTTCTCTTGTTTGTTTATTTAGTTCCACAGAATTCAAATTTTAGCACCTCTTTTGGGGAATTTGTAGGAAGTATGTTTAGCCTGAACAGCTGGTGCTGTTCCAACAGCTTTGTTGTGGACAATTCAAGGACACCTGTGTTGGAACTCAACCCAGAAAATTGCTGAAATGAAAGGAAATGGGGTTGAGTCTCCTAGCTTATAGAAGCTCAGCACAGAGGTGAGGCCTTCTCAAGAGAAGAGCATCTACTGGATGGACAGTGACAGCTGAAGACTTTATCCTTAGGACAGGCTATCAACCCTCTCCTTCAGACAAGTGAAGCATCACAGGTGCTCTTCTAACCATCCAGGATTGATCATTGAAAGCTGCCCCTTGTTTCCCTTTGAGTTTCTTCTAATTTTCTTTGGATTTTCATAAGGATCCACTTGACTTTAATGAATTTTAAAATTGATTTGCATTGATTTACTGCATTCTACTTTCAGTGTGCTGGGATAGACAATCCAAATGGGCCAAGTAAAAGCCACTGCTATGTGTGCAAGAGTGAAACCAGGAAGAAGGTGCAGATAGTGCTGCCAGAACAGTTCATGGAGAGGAACCATTTCTCCCTTCACTTTAAACAGTAAGTATTTAGGTTTTGCATTACTAAATGCAGCATTATCTTCTCCTTAACTGTTGCTACTTAGCTGTTGCCTTTTTATTTGAATGAATAAGCAGCTCTGAAGAGGAAATACAGCTGTTTCATGTCTGGGTTTGTTTGGACTCATTTGATTTTTTTTACTGTGGACAAGTGCCTATATAGAGGAGCAGTGAAGCTCAGCTTATTTTAAGTAGTTAATTTTTGCTGCCTGGCCTGTATGACTGAGTTAAGGTCACAGAAAAGTGCATATATTTTCCATAGATTATGTACTTCATGCTTTGGGCTGACTCTAATAATTGTGATTTCTGGGACTGGAGGTAGAGATAAAAAGGCACCTTAATTCTACTAGTCCTTGCTAAATGTTCTCAGAGGAATTATGTAAGCTCCCTCTGTAAATTGCATCAACCTCTGGTTTCATCTTTAAAAGTAAGGGCCTCAGCTACCCCATGAAGGATAGCAGCACAGGGTAGAAGAATTAATATGGCCTGTTAGTCCTGCTCCATTCTGAATTTACACAGTACCATTAAGCTATCACTTCTTTCATGATGTTGCTTCCAGTTATTTTATATAGTAGGAGTAGCTGATATGCTGAAGGGCAATACCAGTACAAATGGCAGGTTGATGGAAGTGATTGTTCTCTATTCATCACTTGTGGGGCCACATCTGGTGTAATGCATCTGGTTCTGGCTCCCAGAAAGTGTGAAAAAGACGTTGATAAACTGGAGCAACATTAGCAGACAGCCACTAACATGGTCAGGGGGCAGGAGTTTATAGTGTTCAAGGTAAAGCTGGGGGAGCTGGGTTTGTTCAGCCTTAAGAAGACTGAATTGGAATCTTATTGCTGCCCTGAACTACCTGATGGGGATTACAGAGACAACAGAGCTTGCTGAGTGATGCCCAGAGAGAAATGACAAGAGGCACCAGGCACAATATGTACCAGGGAAGATTCTTACTGTGCTTAAGTTTTCCCCCCAGAGAGTTGCAGAGCTGAAGAAGTGCTCAGAGAGGCCCAAGGCCCCAGATATTATCAAAACTTGTTTGCACCAGGCCTTGAACAACTCGAGCAAATTTTGCAGGTAGTCCTGTTTTGAATGGACTAAATGTTCTACCTATTACTCTATGCTTCACTTTTATTTAGTGGCCCTGTATTATGTCTTTTCCCAGCTCAACAGATTTCTCTGTCAGGCTTAGATATTCAAGTTATAGCTTTTCATGGGATTGTACAAAGGAAATATTTGTGGCCTACAACTGTTGAAATATAGGTGTAGAACTAAGCTTATGAACACCTAGGTATGTCTTGGTGCTCTGCATTGTATGTCCAGTCCTGCCCTCACTGAGAGCAACAGTTCAGTATTCATTTGTTTCAGAGAGGTTGGAACTATTGCCCTTACTACTTAGTTTTTATTTATGTCGTTGGGGCTTTCTTACAGAATAATAAAAACTAATTCTTTACAGAAATGAGAGCTTTTGGACATGACCCTTTGCCTTAAAGAGTTGTATGGCTGATCCTTGGATACATACTTCATATGAGGTGTGTTCATTTTGCCCCGTAACCCACAATTCCTGTTTGGTTCCCAAAACTGATTTGGGAAAAAAAAAAAAAACCTTATTACTGTTCCTGTCTCCTGAGTGGTGATTCTCAACCCCTCACTTGTCTTTTGGTCTCTGCAATAGTAGGCAGGATGGTGGAAAATATCTAAGTAGATCAGAAGTAGCTGAAAAGGAGTGGGGTTGCAGAACTGCTCTGGCAGGTTCCCAGTGAGCCACTGTGTCCCTGCCCCCTTGAAAAACCTTCTCACCACCTCACTCATGCCAAACCTCAGATTAACCACTTGTATGGCCCTTATCCAACTGAAAGGGCAAAGCCCTGCTCAGAGGGCCAGGTGCAGATGGCTGGAGGAGGGGTGGAAACACCTTCAAACTACCAGAAAAGGAGAAGCTGATGGATGCTTTCCCACATGGGCATCAGTAGGCAGGTTACTGTTTCACAGTTCTGGGCTGTATCAGACAATCTGTCATTTACACAGGCAATTAAAAATTGCCCTGCCAGAGCCTGCTTTGCTAAGCAGAGGGAGGAGAGAGCAGGCAATTTGAGATGAATGTGACCAGGAGCTGTCAGGAGGTGTTGGCATTAGTTCCCTAATTATGTCAGTGGGAGAGCTGCAGCAGAGATGCCTGGAGAACATCAGGCTGCTCACCTCAGTCTCAGTTCATCCTTGCTGTGATATGGGAGAGGTCACACTCGAGACTCCTGCACTGGGCTTCCTTCAGACCCTGCCCAACATCTGCAAATGAACATGGAAATAAAAAAGAAATGAAACCTGAAGCCAGTAATGAAAAGAAAGGAAATGCAGCCATGATGTGTGATTGCATTGAGAAGGTGTGCGTTTGCCAAGTACATCCTGCTCCTTTCCCCTAACAGATAATCCACAAGGAAAACAAGCCTTTGCTCAGCCTCAGATGATGAGGTTATTCCTTTGGTTCCCACTGAGAGGGTTGAGGCTGGAGTTCCCAGATTCTTTCCTTGAATGTGTTCCCCTGCCAGTGGTATTATAGTGTCTGCAAGCTGTCCTCCTGCTTTTTCCCTTAAAAATAGCAAGGCTGGTCACAAGGAGAAGAAAGATAGAGAGGTGAAATATGACAGCTTTGTCACTTTTGCTTCATTGGTAATGTTCTCTGAATTTTCTTGGAGGAAATCAAGAAATGTGGGGATCTTGAGGACAAAGTCCTTCACACTGATTTTGTGCTCTGCTGCCCTTTTGCAGGGCAAGGAGACTCTGCTTTCATACTGACACATCACTGTAATGCTTTATATTAGCTCTCCATTGCTTGGTGCATTAAGAATGTGCCTTTCCTAATAAATAGGGGGGAAAAGGAATTAATTTTCTATCTCCTGAGATTTTTTTCCCCAATGCCTCTTTCAAAAACACCCCATTTTTACATAATTGAAAATAGCAAGATTTTCTTTCTCTCATCTAATACAATGCCTTTTTACTTTATAATAATGTGGCACAGCAGTTGGATTTTCAATGTCAGAATAAATGGTACCTACATCTTATTACTGATGATCATACGATGCCTTGACACATCTTTCTAAAGCTTATCTGCAAGCTCAAGTATCTTCTTACTCCCTTGTAAGGCCTGAGGAAGATCACAGCCTAATGGAAATACATTTGAGGGAAAAATGTTTTGGACATCTGTTTGTTTCTTTGGACTGCAGGAGAGTACAAAGAGTAGTGTTATGCTGGGAGCAGGGTAGAGCCTCCACACCTTGGAGCCTCTGAAAAGCTTGCAACCAAATTGCAGTAGGGTTCTGTATATTTTAACTGGGTCACTGAGTGAGAACCATTTGAATGCTTCATGCTCTGCATCTTCCAAGTAATTGCAGTTTAAGGATTCATTTTAATGTTAATTTTTCCCACTTATGTGTTTGAAGCTGAGCTTGGAGTTATGCAAAAAAGAGGCATATCTCAATCTATTCTGAATTTCAGGCCAACTAAGTGTCAATATAAAATCAGCCCTACATTATAATTTTATAACTTTATGACTTTATTAAAACTTCTTAGATTATGCTTTTGATATGGTGAAAGACAAAGAACATTACTGCTTAAAAAATGATCCTGCTTAAAACAAATTGCTATGTTTTCTGAAGTACTGCAAAACAAGATGCTGCTTCACACACCCGTGTCTTTGAAACACTGGTGTTTTCAAAGCAAGGAAAAGACTGGATGTTTATACTGCTTTATCTGACCCACATCACATACAGCTTTTCAGTTAATTTTTAATTCTTTGTGATTTTTTTTTTCGCTATTTTTCAAAAAATATGGCTATTAACTCCAGACATTAAGATTGACAGGACCCTTAGAAAAATGAGAACCAAGAAAAATTTTGTGATGACTGAGTGAGATTTAAAGCTGAGGGATGGGGATCCTGAGTCCTTGTGCTGACTGCACCCACAGCCTTCGCCATGGTCAGCCAGGAAACTGCTGAAAACATCTGTGCTTCACTTTGTCTAGATGCATCAAGATCTTTGCTGCCAGAACCAGTTAGCAAATGTTTTTCTCTCCATGGGAAATTCTGACTTTGATGGTTTAAAAAAAAAAAAAAAGAAAGAAGAAAATCAATTTCTGTCCATACCCTCAAATTTGCAGCTAAAAACTGCAGCAGGCTGAGAGCTCTGTCTGATGATCATCACTGTGATGTCTCCCAGAGCTGTGACTTCAGTGCCTTGTGCTATAGTCTCCAGTACAGGATAGAGTTTGGGCCTGAACAAACTTCCCCTCACTCACAGGTGTCCTGCTCCATGCTTAACTGGCCCAGGGTGCAGCAAGTGGGGTTTGTGCTGGTGGATTTAACCCAGGGGGAATCTTTGGTCATCTTTGAAACTGCAGCTTCCTTGAAGAAATTTAGAATAATTTCCAAGTGTATGGATTTTTTTCTTCTGACCAGATAAGTTAGCAAAATGAGCAATGAAAAATGTTGATTACTCAAAGATGGGATGGTCCATTGTAACTCACATTGCTGGCCCTTTATGGAGACATCTGCATTTGTTCTGAGGTAGCTGTAGCCTGCAGCTAACTAGTTGGTATCCGAGCTGCCAGCCTACCTGGTGAGGCTTTTCCAAGCTTTGTCCCTGCCTGAAAGGAGCAGGAGCACCCAGTTCAGGGCTTCTATCCCATATTCTGCCCATGTACGAGAGAAATTGTAGCTAAGAGGAAATTTGGCAAACCTAACTTCATGACTTCTTCCTCACAGCTACCAGCACAAGAGTTTCAGGGGCTCCATGTTCCCTGGACTTGAAAGGGACTTGAAAGCCTTCAGGGTCTGACAGCTTTGAGGACAGGGCAGTTCCAAGTTGCACTTTGTTGTAGAGTCAGGCAAAGCTCTGGGGCAGAGTCTTTTGCTTTGGTGGAAGTGATTACTTTGGTTTGCAGTAATCCTTGCAGTGTGCTAAACTCTGTAAAGTCCATAAAGGAGCAGACACTGCCTCAGAAGAAGAAGAGGAACAACTCTCATCAACAAAGTGGGCTGTTATGTGAATATAACTGCTTTTGGAAACTGGCCACTGATAAGGGATGCCTTCAGATGCACTTTGGAATGGCATTCTGGTGGAAGTGGTTCTTGAGGCTGTGAGAACTATGGAAAGTGGTCCCACTGATGGCTGGGACAGTGACAGGAGGTGTGAGAGGAGCTATTGAGATGATCAGAATGAGGAGTTGAAGATAAGTATAAGCAAAAGCAACTGATTAATTAGATTAGAGATTCAAAGTGAATGGTGTACTTCAAATGACCAGGCAGGAAAGGCAGCTTCAGAAGCAAGGCAAAATGATAGCTGGACAGTAAAGATGGCTAATAAGCAAATGATACAAATTTTATCACAGAAATATGTAGCAAAAGAATTTAATTATAGTCATGATTTATTAAAATGAGCTGGGAAGGATCCCAGTTCAGAGTAGCTTTTTATAGAGGAGGCATACCACATATTGCCTGTCCAATTAGTGAGAGATTTGTGGGCATAAGCTGTGGAAACTGGCAGCCACAGGGTGAATGGAAGTGTGTCTGTGAATCACATTTTGACAAAAACGATGGAGAAGACTGTCTTGGCTCATCACAACCCCTCCTCTGTCTGTCTCTTTTTCTCCAATCCAGAATCAGTGTGTTTCTCCCCTCAAACAGCTGTCCTGCCTTTGCTTCTTTTGATCCTGTGAAGTTCATCAATATTCATCAGGCCTGGAGAGACTAATTGTCAGCAGAGGCAGCTGGGTGACACACTGTCAGCACCAACACTACCAACAAGGGCAAATCCTTTGCCTTTTAGCAGCTCCCACCACCCTGCAGTGGGAAATCTACCTTAGTACCACAGAGCTGCTGGCTGCAGAGGTCTGCTATGGACTGCAAGGATTCAGTCACAACACCCACCCTAATCCTACAGCTCCAAAGGAGAGCACAGAAAAATCTAAGCAAGCTTGCAAGGTGAGAGGTAGAAGCTTTGAAGGCTGTGCTTGCTGTGTCTAGCTTATTGAGGAGGGAAACCCTCCTCATTTCTTTTGAGAACTTTACAGCCAGCATGCTGCGTTGCCTTTTATTTCTTTGTTTCTTTATTTAAATAGCTTAGTTTTTAACCAGACATTATTTTTTTTAACCTGTGCGCCGCTTTTCGAAGTACTGATCTGAACAGATCAATTCATATTTTTATTGCTTCCTATTTAGTGTAAATTATAAAGCATCTGCACTTATTTTTAAGATTTGCTAATGCTGTTTATGTGTCCTGAGCAGGTGGGGGGGGACACTTACTGTAAGTGTGTATTGGGATATGAATCTCAAAGGAGCTTAAAGCCCAATTCAAAAGTATGGCTCTCACTTAGGGCAAAGGCAGATGTTACTGATCTGCAAACATTTGCCACCTTAGGAAGAGAAGCTGTGGGAAGTGTTGGGCAGAGACACCTTGCAAGGCTCTGCCAGACAGCTCTGTCTCAGCAGCAGAGCTAACAGCTGAGGCCAAACCAGCTCTGAAGCTCTGGTGACACCCACACACTGGGTGCCTCCAGGGAGTATCCCTGGCGAGGTGGGTTGGTGAGTTCAGAAGTAGCATGACTGCTGATTTTCTAGAGGTGACACCCAGGTTGTGCCAGCATCCTTAGGGGAGCTGTGACACCACTCTGCCTGTGACAGTGCAGGTGCATCCTGTCTGACTTGTGCATTTCTGAAAAAGATACTTGAGGAGCTGCAGTCAGCTGTGTCAGCCCATGACCACAAGTCTGGTGTTTCTCACGATGGGGATGCTGGCAGGAAGGAACACCAGCAAGAGTTGTCTCCTGCCAGCCCTTTTGTTAGTGTTCATTGGTCTGATACTTGCAGCAGTTCCTTTCAGATTTGGGACCCATGACCATACGTGGCCTCTGGGGGTGTCTGTGTGGGTGGTGGCAGGTGCTGCAGGTGGGTGTCTGCTTATTAGTTTCCAGGGGAATGACAAAAACCTTGGCTTTTGCCACAATTGACTGTGGAAGATCAGAAGTGATTCCAGACTTACCACATCTTTTCCTTCATTAGATAACCACCAGAGAAGTAAATTTTGCCCTGCAATGGGGAGAATAAAATCCCACAGCTGAGCTGAGAGCAAGATGGCTACCCTTTTTTTGTTGTTGTTGGTTGTTTTTTTTTGTTTTTTCAAATTTTTAAAATAATTAATATTATTATTAATTATATATTATTAATTATTAATTATATATATATTAATTATTAATATAATTATTAATATATTATATTAATAATTAATATTTCAGGGAGCCCTTCACACCAACCAAAGGAAGATATTTCTTCTGTGCAGTTACTGGCACTCCAAAAATTCTGAATTTTTGATGACCCTCAGGATGTGACTCTGTGATCTTAGGTAGATGTTGTGGCTACCTCAGAGTCTTAAATTGTATGTGAACTAAATACTTACCTTACTAGATTAAAATTATTGATGCAACAACAATATTCTTCTCCACTTGCAAATCTTCATCTAAAAATTATTTTCATAAATCTACAGCCATAAATGTGGAGAAAAAATCAGAAATGAAATCCCAAAAGGTTAGGTGTATCTTTTTTTTGCAGCTGCCTGGTATTTAGGAATCTCATGTTTTAGAAGACATGCAAACCTGGCTTTTGGTGGGGTTTTCTTTGTTCTTGTTGGTTTTGGGGTTTATTTTTATTTTGGTGGTTGTTTGGGTTTTTCTGTTTGTTTGTTTGTATTTTTTTTTTTTTTTGGTCAGCTTCATTCGCCACTACTCCAGACACTTTGGGATGTAAATGTGAAACTGCTCCTGTGTCACTGAGATTTGCTTATTTCAGATCTAAGTTGGACTTGCTTTTGGCAAATGGGTACTTGCAGCTGATCCGCACCCATCCAGAAGCTGAGCAGATGCCTCTCTGAGCCACTTCTATGTTTATAAAAGGAAATGAAGCATGAAACCAGGTGCTTTCTGTGCTGTCCTGAATTATGGATTTTATTCTTCTTGTTAAAATGTAGTTTACATATCTTCTGGTTTATCATTTTTGAAGATGATACAGTGTAAAATACCAGGTTCTAACTGGGAAATTCTGATGGAACTCCAGGAACTGCTTTCTTCTCCAGAGCTCTGCTCCAGTTCAGCAACCCCCTCAGCAGGGAGGTAAGAATACTCTGTGCATTACAAAGATACAACAATGTAAATAAAATGGAAATTAGTCCTGGACTTTCCTGAAATCCTCTACCTTATATTATGCAGGAGTTCAGACAAGAAGATCTTAACAGTCCCTTCTAACCTAACTCTCAATGAAAAAGGGACACATTTTTGAGACTGAGCATCAGAGTACTCTCTTCTTTTTTTTTTTTTTTTCAAAATGTTTTTCTGAGGAGAGAAGAAACTTTTTTCTCGTCTGAAAATACCATCAGTTTGTTTTATTTGGGGGAAAAAAAAAAAAAAAAAGCCCTGAGAATGGTCAATCCATTGCCACCATGCCTGCAGGTTTGCAGAAACAAGGGGAAAATGGGCCACTGTATCTTAGATATTCCATAGGGTGCTTAGAATTAATACCATACTGACAGGTTTTGTGTTTATCAAGAGCAATCACCTCAATACTGAGCTGAAGTGCTAAGTGGAGAAAAAACTATTATTGCTATGAATGACCTGAATCTGGCAAGATTCTTTGTTGTTTGTGGCTTACAATCTTGAAATTGTTTTTCAGCTACTGAACTGTGGCTTCTCAGTAATCTGAGTTCAGAAAATGAAGGTCAATAGTGGAAAAAGAAAAAAACCTTCTACAACCACATACAAAGGCAAAAGGTTTAAACCTTTGGCTCACAGTAACTTGCAAGAAATCCACAGTAATTTTGATTGCAGCGATTAAGGGTGAGTAAAATAGCTCTGTGTGGGATTTCTTGCCTTTGAAGCACATTTAATTAATTATTATATCTTAATTTATTTTCTACCTGAGAATAAGCCTTGCTGTGGGAAGCAGAGCAAGGAAAACACAGGATGGTGCTTTTCAATGGCAAAGCTTCAACTACGGCATCGTTTTTCATACTTGCAATATTAAACCACAGAATCCACAAGGGAAGTACCATAATAGCAAGATGCTATTAAAAATGATGGTGTGTTTTATACGAGCTTCCAGTGTCTCTCATAATATTTGCAGATAATCTCAGTTTGCCAATTTGTTGAGTCATTATTCTCCATCTGTGATACCCAGACATAACCAAATAGACTATTACTTTCATTTTATCAAAATTAGTGATCTCGTCACCAACATGTGAGGGAAAAAAAAAAAAAAAAAAAAAAAAAAAAAAAAAAAAAAAAAAAAAAAAAAAGACATTATAAGCAGCCTAAAGGCAATATATTGTTCCTCTAGCATGTGCTCAAGCCTGCATTACATTGTAACTGCTGATGAAAATGTTAAGGTCTTCAATTTAGAAAGATGGAGAAGCTATCTGCCTTCATACCCTACTAGACACACATGTTTTTTGTGGTTTGTTTTCTAGGATTAGTGACCAAGGCCTTGTTCTGCTTGGTGTGAGACAATTTCCCTTAACTGGGTGCATGCATTAAAATCCTGTAGCCTCAATGAAACATTCTTTTGTACCAAATCTACTACTACAAATCAGTATGTGCACTTGAGTTTAGATTCCCCAAACAGCAGGCACTTTGCCATCTTTGGAGAGAAACACAGTAAAATTTTAAAGTTTTTTTTTCATGGTCTGGATGTTGGCAGCCATAGGCACCCATCCTTGCCAGCAGACCAAGCAGGACCTGCTTCATTCATGAAGCAAAAGTTCCTTTAAAAAAAAGGGGGAAAAAAAGGGTGGAAAGAGAGGTGGGAGTAAATGAGACCACTGTGCTGTGCCTTAAAACCTTTAGTACAGTGTTGGTTTGGGTGATAGCACTTTTCACATTACAGGTTAGCACTCGGTAGCTAGAAGAGCCCTCGGTCTTCTGTTTGCACATCTATTTGGTTAGGTTGTGTGCTTGTAGCATCTTCTCCCTGAACTGCAGTATTACAGCTGGACACTAGAGAGCTCCTTTTACCAAAAACGTCTCAGCAAAGCAAGAGAAGGCTCCCTGAGATGCACCTTCCAAATATTCTCCCTTTTTAAAGGGAATTTTACTCGTTTTTCATTTTTATGTTAAAAAATAATGTTCTCAAGGAAATCTGTCTTTACCGGAATGGTCGCTGCAACTCTAACTTCACATATCCTATCCCCAACAAGGCAGAGCTTTCACAGGAGTTGTAACATGGGAACTAATTATACAATTTCAGAGACAGCAAAAAGTAAATCAAATGCTGCCAGCTTGGAAATTATAATTAAGTTTTCCTCAGAATAACAAACACACTCAATATGTGATTTATTACAACTATTACTGTATTAATGATATTAATAGTCTATGTCATGCACCTATGCAGAGTACATGTTTTCATCTAAACTGCTGGATTACAGTCACAGATGCAGGATGAATTTTAACTAGCTCTCTGCAGTCATTCTGCTGATAACCTTAAGCCTTACAACACACAAGCTATTGCTAAACACTACTTTATTAGCAAGTGATGCAACAGGATGACGACAGGGCTCTACTTTTTTCATGAGTTGTGTCTGACCTCTTCCCCCCAGCCACCTCTACCATATCAGTTCATTTATTCAAAACCAAACCAAAATCTCCTGTGCTGTCACTGTAAGGACATAAGTATTTCTGCTTCTTATGCTTACAAGTATGGACTGCTGTAAGATGTTATAACAAGGTGACATCCTATTGTATTCCCAGCTAGGGATTTTCCTTTGAGGTTGATTTACAGGTAACTGTGTCCTGAGGTCAGCAATGGGACGACACAGGATTTTGCCTCCCAAGCAAAAAGCTGTCCCATTCCTGACTCAAAAAAAAAAAATTGTACTGGAATACAAAGATTGACAACTTCAGAAAGGATGAGGAAAGCCTTATTCCAACCTCTTGTGTGGCTAGGGCAAAAAAATAGCTGGCTCTGTTAAGACCTGTAATAACATCTGCTACTGAGGCTCTTCCCAGAGGCACCAGCATTCTGATGCTCACTTTCCTCTCTCCCACCTCCTCCCTCTCACACATCCCAGTGTGAGCCAGAACACAGGAGCAGTGAAATCTGGAGTGGGGAGCTTTTGTTCTGGGTGCAGGCCTTTCTCTTCCCAATCCTGCTGTGCCCTCAGATGGCAAAGATAGACACACCAGGAGATATGTTTTCAGCTTCTGCCTGTAGTTCCTGCTGAGCTCCTTTGTAGCCTTGGGTACACCTCTTTGTTTACCTTCAGGTTTGCTCAATGATGAAGCTAAGGCTTACTTTCTTCCACCATTTCTTTCCTATCATCCCTTGCCTGGACTGGGACCCTAAGGCTTTTATTGGGCAGGTGTAAAGGCTTGCAGCTCTGAGTGGGTGTAAGAAGGGCCAGGTTTGGGTGGAGGAGCCTTTTTGGGTCCTGGTGGGAGATCAGTGTCTGTGCAGTGGATGGCACAGCTGGGAGGCCAGGCTGGCACAGATGGCAGGGTGGTCCAAACAGTTGGAGGTTTGTTATTGCTGTTGCTCAGGGACACTTTCAACTGGACAGACTGCTTAATTATGAATTAAAAGCCTCAGGCAGCCTGACAAGGTGTAAATGTTTGTTATTGTCTCTAGATGCATGTTGAAAAGGATATTCTACAGGAGGGAGTCAGGTCTGACCAGTTTTACCTAGAAAGCCAAAGAAACAGTGTTGAGAGTTTTGAGGTAGCTTCCCTCCCAGATAGCCTTAAAAACACTGAGCTGAAATGTGGTAGATCCATCTTGTCACTTGGTTTCCAAAACCAGCATGTGACAATGATAGCTGAGAGACCAACTTTAATGTTTATTTCATTGTTCTTTTCAACTCACAGACCTCAGAAAATGGACAGAGAGATGGAAAGAGAGATTTTCAGTGCAAGGCAGCTCCAAAGAAGGTCATTGCAGGAGAAAAAGGCTGCCCTTTGATTTATCTGAAATTATTCTCTCTTTGGAACTGCTCTGTACGAGCTTTGGCCCTGTCGTTACACAACCCACACCCTGGCTCCCATATATGCAGAGAAAGTCCCCAGCACTCCTAAAAGGCTACCTAAATGACCTTAAGCTATTCAGACCATCTTCTCCAACCTTTGAGAACAGAGGGCTCATAATAATACATGAAAGTTGAAAAAAATTCAGCCGTAACTTGCTGAACTGCAGCTGACAAAATGAAAGGGTGTGGTGAAGTCAGGGCTAGTACATTCCTCACAAAACCCCATTTCTCAGAAAATTGTGTTTTATTGTTTCCAGCCCTGGGAGCTCACATTACACCCTAGCCAAACCTAGCAGGGCCCTGTCATTCATCAGTCAGTTTTATGGCATGACAGGAGTCTGCAAAGTTAGAAGCTGGTTAAACAAATTAAAAAATTTAATGGGATCCTCTGCCTGTGTCTTGCAAAAGAGAAAAGGAAATGCCTTGGGATATCTTTCCCTCACAGCGAGTATCATGTGGACCCCCAAAAGGCAAAACCAGCAAGGTGGCCACTGGAGAGAGAGAAAAGCTTGCAGTATTTTATGAAGGAAATTAAAAATGTGATTCCTGTCAGGCCACCCCTCATGAGCCTGTCTTTTCTCATCAGCATTTGAGAACATGTGATATTCAGAAAAAATGAAAATGCTGGCTGTGGCTGTGAACTACTTTTCCCCCCTAATTTTATTTTGCTTCAACTGTCCAGAGAGCAAAACTTTTGGAAGTTATCCAAGACCTCAATGTCTGAGGACCTCTTTCTAGAAACTAAATATAACAGTGCTGCCAATTTAGCTGACAGATGTGGTTATTACAGCGACAAAGCACCCTGGGATCTTCTAATCCTCTTCTCTAAAAAAAAATATATCCCCCCAAATATTTTGGTCTGTGGTTTTAGGAAAAATAGCTCATTTAATATCATTTTTATAAACAGTTATTGAATGGATAGTGATCCATAGGCTATTCTTATCATCAAGATGTCACCCCTGTCAAGTCTGACTAATAGGAGTTTATAGAGCAGCAGTGAGTACAAGTGGTTTCAGTGACACGAATACAAACTCAGCAACTCAGCTTACTGCAGCTTAGCATGGATTAATTTCCCATGGCAGACGTCAGGCTCATGCCAAAAAAAAGACTAACCCTGCCTTTATGATTTTTCTCTTCTTCACAATTGTCAGTCTGTGTAAATACAGAGATAACTAGAAATAGGCCCAAAGTACAAAGTCTGGATCTCTGCAGCACTTCTTTGCAGTTGGGCTGTGCTTGAGTTTTCCTTGAGGCTCTGCTCCAGTCTTTTCCCTTATAAAACTATGCAGAGCAAACTCAGTACATTTTAATTGTTTTTATCAACAGGCCTTTAGGCAGTAGGGGTATAGATGATGTAATTATTTTTCTTCCCTCTATCTTTTCCCAAGGAAGGATTAATTGTTCAGAGGAATGTTGTGGTTTGATAACGTGCTTTGTTTGCTACTATTACTCTTCCTATTTGTACAGAAGAGTTTTGACCTTTTAGCACTGAGAAGATGATCAGGAGGGTCACAAAAATCCCTGAGTCTTGTGGAGAATCACTCATATTCTTGAAGCAGCTTCCAGGGAACGTCTGTCTGAGCATACATGACCTCTACTCTAGAAAGTTTGATTGCCTTGTGTCTGAGGAACAGAGCTGTGGAAGGAACTTGATAATAGTTAGATATGCTGGGCATATCCGAGAGCCCTCAGAAGAAAACTAAGAAGGACCTAGGAGATGGTAGTGAGGTCAAATGAGCCTTGAGCCAGGTCCCTGAATTTGATGGAGTATTCCAGGGATAGAATAAAAGGGCAGGTGTAATGTGCTGGGACTGGGACACATTGCTGGGGCTACTGGACTGGCTGGAATTTCCCTTGCATGGGGGGGGGGGGATTCATATGTTGGTATTTTGTATTGCTCTGGACAGAACACAAAGTGGGATAGCACAAATAATTGAAACTGGGGCATCATGAAGCAGGCCATCATAATTTTTTTTATTTGGTAGAGGTGACACAAAACAGAAGTGTTGCTGAGCAGGTTTAGTAACAGCGAGCATGCTAGATTTGCTCTCATACTGTGGCTTGTTTTTTATTTCTACATTTTCCAGGCTCTAAATGCTGTCCAGAAAGCTTCCAGACTCTTACTGAAGGGATACTAGGAATGTTTCAGCTGAACTGTGGATGACTTTGGGCTTTGGGTCGGAGCCATGGGAAATTTTGTAAGCTCTGAGCTAGACAAAACTCACTAATTTGTTTTTCCAATTGTTTACCAATGGAAATTCAAAGGTTACAAGATCCTGCTGACTGAAAAGAGAGCTGGAGTGGAATCAGGTAGGAGAAGTCAGCTGAAACACATGAAGGGAGTATGGGAGGAATAAGAAGACAAGAGAGCAGCTCTCATCTCCTTGGAGAGGGACTGAGTTCCCAGGCTCTGAAAGGAGATAGTCCTGTGGTTCCCATTAGCAGGAGCTGAAAATCCTCAGCTTACAGGTGTGTACTTGTCTTGGGGGAAACTGAGAAAAATCAGAAATATGTCTCCCCACAGCATTTCAAGCAAGCCAAGTGCTTCCTTCATCTGCATAAAAGGTGTGGAAGTCTTGTTAGCACATACAGCTGGTACCTTCAATGTTGCTATGTTTCTAGCCCAAAAAGTCTCTTTGCAACACTCCAGTAACAATGTAATAGGCTCAGTGTGACCTCAGAGGGGAGAGGTAGGTCTTTTACTCAAAAGAAAACAGGATTTTCCCATACTCTCACACCCTAATGCTCCTAGGCACCCAGCCACATGAATCCAGGTCACCCAGCCCTGATGACCTGCAGTGGCACACAGGGTAAGTGTCACCAACTTTAGATATCACAACATGCCTCTTGGGTTCTTCTCAGATCAAAACCAAAGAGATCTGCTGGGATCTTGATGACCTAGGTGCCACCTCCACCTACCATTCTCACAGCACTTCTTCCACTCATTACACACCTGATAGTGTCTTTCATTGAGAGTGGGCTTGATATTTTACTTAAAAATTGATTACTGAAACTTATTTTACCTCTCCTCAAAGAGCAAGGATCACTGGAAAGGGTTCAATTTATCCTACCTCCGCTCTGAGGGTCATTTAGATGCATGGTCCATGGAAACAATGGAGGGAGAAAGGCAGCACTGAAAAGCTGCTCCAATCATTCCCAGCTGCCTCTTTGGCCATCCCACATCTTCCTCTATTTCCCACTGAACTGGGCTTTCAACAAGTGTCCTTTGATAAGCAGTAGAGGGTTTAATCGTTTGTATTTTTTAATTTATCTATTAGCTGCCTGTGAACTTCTCAAACACTTTGGGGAAAATGCAGTGGGCACATGGTGATGTTTGCAGGTGCAAAGCAGACCTGGGTGATAGCTTTCCAGCTAGCTTAAAGCACTGCTGTTGCCTTGGGTGGTTGTAGTTGTGCTTGAAAGTTGTGTTGCTTTTCTCCTCAACACAGCTAGAGGTCCTCAGTACAACTTGGTGTAAGAGGACTAGTGAGAGGCAGTGCCCAGAGTGGCTGATTGATGTGTTGTTTTATCTGCGGGGTTTGTTCAACATAAACACCAGAAAGTTAAGCCATGTAAAATAAAACTGTATCTGCATGCAAAAAATAAAGCCCAAAGAAGTAAACCAGTAAAGCGAAAAAAAAAACCAACAAAAAAAAAAAAAGTAAAAAAAAGTCATATTCCTTTCTTCGGTAACTTTTATGGAAGCTTTCACCCTCCTCAAATTACAAGGACTCCATGTGGTTTATTCTACGATGAAGATTTTAATATTTTTGCTAAAATTTACTCCAGCTGTTGCTAATCATAGAGATATGAATACTATTATTATAGAGAGAAAAGTCTTGACTGGTCTTGGTGTAGATTTATTAATTTGTAATTTTTCCATCTTAAACTCAAATATTAAAAAATAGATGAAAGGAAAGGAAAGTAATTGTAACCACTGGCTTCTACTTCAGCATGATGAAATTGAGCTTGCTTGGTAATCAGAGAATAAATGTAGAGATTTCCTGATTTTATCTGACTGTCTGACTTTATCAGACCATTTGCAGTGACTGCAATTCAGCTGGAAATAGAGATGCCAGAAGATCTTATATATAAACCAGTTACTTTTCTGAGAAAACTGCTATTGAGCTCCAGCTCAGAGATGCCCAGAAAACAAAACCAACTGAATCTGAATAGGGAACAGTCTTGGGGATTTTAATCTCTGTTCTTATTTTGCCATATAAACTTCCAAGAGACAATTACATAAAGGAACATACAGTCAACTCTGAAGGCTGAGTATCGGGTGAAATTAAACTGATTCAGATCAGTCCAAACTGAAAATGCCTCCTTTGTCTTGCAAAAATCAGACTCTTCTTCCAAATACAATGCCTCCCTTCAGGAGCAATATGAATCCCAGCCACCAAATATCAAACAGAATGCTGTGCCCAAATCTTACACTGTATTTGACTCTGGTGCCCTCACCAACTCAGCATCCAAATTTACAGCCAGAAGACAAATTTGGAGGTACACAGCCTTGTAGAAAGCTTATAGTGGCTGAGTTACTCATGTCCATTTCTCAGGAAAGCTGTGTTTTAAAAGCAACTTCTCTCTAGTGTGAACCCAACTTTGAAGACCCTCACACTCATTCTGATCTGCTTGTATTCAGAAACAAGGTTCCAGGCAGAGCAAAAATGCAGTCTGGGGTTATTCACTGTAAGTGAAAAAAATGGAGGGTTGTCTAAGTGTTTTGTAATTTGGTCATTCAGAAATGGGACTATCCTGAGTTGGCTTTTCCCTTTTTAATTTTTGTGGTTCTGAGCCATTAGCTGCTTTCCGTGAAGTACTTAAAAATTCAGCTTGAACTGTCTTGTACTTAATCAGCATTAAAAAGAAGAATGTTACAAGTGATAACTCCTATGACTCAAGCCCTATAGACTGCACTTTTCCCTTGCTCCTATGCCATAAAAAAAGATCTTTCAGGCAGGAAAAGACTGAGAACTCTCTTGGCTTTGGGAAATTTCTGCAGTGCTTCTAGAAAAAGAAAAATGCAGATCCATGCTCAATAAAGCATGAAAAATGCTTTCTCTCTTCCACTCCCCATTCCATCATGGGGCTCCAAATACCCAAATCAAACACACAAGAATGGAAAGTACTCATGTCCTCAGCTGATATGTGACTATGTCGGAGTAGATGACTTTAGCAGCCCATGCCATAGCCCCATAGGCTATGGCTCTATAGGCCATAGGTGAATAATTCCACTATTCTCATTAGTGGGACTTGTCCCATCTTTCTATTGTATTGGACGTTTAAACTGCAACTACTCAGGTCACTCTGTACCATTTGCTGGATGCCTCTATCCTGACAAATTGTGGATGTTTCACCCACAGCTGCAGTTCAAAGACCCTGTACAATCCTGCACATAGAGTAAGGCTTAACCTGGGTTTCTTCAAAGGCAGAAAATGCATTTGTCGAATGAGCTGAAAAAGATTCCCTCTAATCCAGTAACAACTATGGTAAGCTTTTTCTCAGCTTGAAATCGCTCATTTTACACAAGCATACAAAATAGGAAACAAATGGATCTATAAATGGGTCATGAAAGATTCTGTGTAACTTGCCATCTGTGTCATGGGTGGGAAATGTGCATCCATGGGGATCCACCAAGCCATGCTTACCATGTGATAACTTTATAAAAACTGAGGAGTTTGGATGTTCAGAGCTAATATTTAGCATATTCTATGACTTCCAGAGAGAGGTTTATTAGGGGGTTGCAGCCTGAACTTGAAATACTACATCCCTATTAAAAAGGAGAAGTCATCCTGAGGATACTGGATTGCTTGGTCTCCTAAGGATCATAGGACAAGTTTCCTAAGGGCAAGAATTTTCCCTCTCCTGCTTGTAGTACTTCTGGCCACAGTCAAAACTAAAAGCAAAAACATAGGAACATTCACCGGGCTCTAGGAATAATTGATCAAAGAGAAACTTTCTGTAGCCTATATAGACCTAGAAGCAATTCAGTAACAAGCAAAAATGATCACAAATAAGATTTCTCCTGTGCAATGCTTCACTGCACCGTTGCAGGGCTCCCAGTAACTCCAAAGTTCACATCCTACTTGGCTGAACAGAATGATGCCTGCATTCAGCTCCTTGGAGGGCTGTGGATAACATGGATTGCTCTCTGTCTCTCCAAAATTCTTCCACCACAGCACACTGGATTAAAGATGCCAAACTTTAAATTTTAAACACTCCTTCATTTATGATGGCAATTTCTTTTAACAGCTAGCAGAACTTGGTGGCTGGCTCATTCCTGATTTTTTTTTTTAACCATATGAATAGAATCTGTATCAACTAAAGCTTATTAGTGTGTCAGATACAGAGTTTCATCCCGAGGCCACTGAAAGGAATTGCAAAAGCATTCAGTAACTGACTACAAGCAGAAATCAATTTAACCAGTTACCAAATGACTTAGTTTATAAATAAAAGTATTTGTTTAGACAGCAGGAAACTATTTACATGTGTTACTTTTGAAATTTACCTCTAGCTATGACCATATGGTAATCCAACTTTTAAATCGTATTTACTGCATTCTTATACTTTAATCAGTCAATGCAAAGCTAAACTCTTTAGCACTCCATATTTAAGCTTGAAACTCAGAACTTTTTTCAGTTTCTCTCTCCTTTGAGCAGTTGCCATCTTCAGATAATAACAGATCAATCAGTGCTCAACCCTTTGAAGTGTAACAGTTCAAATGTGTCTGCTGCCTGGTGTGCACTGCCTTATGTTTTACTCCAAGTAGAGGCTAAACTTTCCTACTTCAGAAGTAATGAGCTCTGCTCAATTAGCAGAGCAAGTTCTTTTTGAGCATCACATGTAATTTCTTGCAAGGTCTCTACTTTTAACAGCCATTTCTTAATCTTCTTATATAGCTAGCACAGAACTTGTGATTCAAATACAAGCAGGCAGTCAAATAGCTGGAGTGCTCCAACTACACACATGATTCCAGAACTCAGCTCGGCTCTTCTGAGCAGCAATTTGGCTTTACATTTCAGAAGCAATGACATGGCTACTTTAGGAAGAAGAAAAATCAAGGTTTGTGGGAGAAGGTAATACTCCTTATTAGACCAGATATTTCTGGAAGTGGCAAACCATCCCATCACTCTTCTTCAATCTCTCTCTTCCAGAACCCTCAGTGTACATGCCTGCATATGTGTGTATGGACTGAAGACTCAAAGTACAGAGGTTTTCAGTGTGTTATCTTACTCCCTGAGTTCTGACTTCTTGCTGTTAGTTCCTTTATAGGTACTCAGGACTTCTAGCACTAGACAGCATCTTGAATTCAGCCTGTGACGGTTGGTGACTGGTATGTGACAAGGTAATATTTCCCTTTGTGGATCAAAAAGAAGCTTATGTGCTTGTATTTTAGCAGGTCTTGATGTGAAGAACAGGAGGTCTTCCTCCCTGTCTGACTGGAGTATTGCTTTTTTTTTCTGTCAGATGTTTGCTTGAGAGAAGAAAGGAAAGACCTCGTTTCTCTTGGAGAGGTGAGAATAGATGTTCTTCTCATAATATAAACTTGATAAATCAGTATTAACTACACTTCATGCATAATATTTCTAGAAGCCCATAAGAAAACAAATGAGAAAATAAATAGGGTTTTTCTCCCTTGCAAATTTGAGATTTCCCTGCTAGATGAAAGCCAATACCAGTGTTGGTGCCCTCTTGAAGAGAGTGAGGGCAGAAAGAGTCCTGAATAGGTCAGGACTGTCATCTCTTTCCATGCTCTTTGGTGTTGTCAGGCACGGTAGGTTATGAATGTGAATGCGAAATCATAGATCTGTATAGGATTTGATGTTATTCGTTCCAAAGTGTACATCTGTTGTACTATGCAGTGTTACATGTTGGTGTATTTTACTGTCATAAGATATTGACAGCCAAACCCTTGATCAGAAAATGTTATTTTATCACTGCTTCATAATTTACCATTTTAGAACTCTGCATATTTTGTAAGCTTTATGTGGTGAACTAGTTAAGCTTAAAGGGTGGATAACAGGACTTGTGACATAGCAGGGATGTGTACCACAGTTCTGGGTAATTAATGCAGATGCCTGTCTCCTGCCCCAAGATCATGTTGCCTGCTGGCAGCCCTGAGCCCTGTTTCATGGCAGGAATAGGCTGTCAGTGGGCTGCCCCAACCTGTGATGAAGGAGGACAGAAGACTGAAAAAATGAGGAAGGCTGTATGAACCCTGGTCCATGCCACAGATGAGACACAGGGTCTTGTTGGGAAGGACAGATTGCCAAGATCCAGCTGAGTGCTTTGGTTTTGTTGGGGTCACATCAGCAGTGCTGCTGACCCCCCCTTCAGGCTGCCCAGCTCACCCATGTGTGGTACATCTGCCCCAGAGAACAGTCAGACCCTCAGCTGCCCATTTCAGAACTACAGGGGATTTTGTTTTATAGGGTAATTTAGGATTTCAGATATTACCTGGAGTCTATTGTAAAGTGATTACAACCTTTAAATTTTACATGTTGGTTTTGCTTTCCAACATACAGCCCATCCTTCCTCCATCCACCCTTCTGATAACTGTCAACATTTTAATTTATGTCAGCAAAACCTCCCTGTTCTACCTTTTAGGCATGTCTCCAGTAGTGACTTTGTTTCCAGAGCTGCTGGGTACTTCAGTGCCTCTGGAGACCAGGCTCTTTCTGTGCTCATGCACAGATGACACAGTTTAGCTTTACATGCCTGAGCTTCGAAGCTTCAGTGGAAATTAATACCAGCAACACCACAAGGAATGGTCTCCCATGCTCGGGAAAGCTCCAGGGAGCCAACTGGCAAAATGTCATCAGCCACTTAAAGGGAAAGTTTGACTGATGACCCTGCTTCTGGTGGAGTTTCCTTCTGTCCGGGATATAAACACACTGTCCTAGTCAGAGTTAACAGTTATTTTTAGCTATGACAAAAGTGCATCTGAAAAGCCTGTTCTGTTACACTTGGAAAATACCAGGTCACTCAAAGTGCCAAATAAGCTGTAGGAAAAAGCATTCCTGGAGACAGCTTGCCCTGCACAGTCTGCATGAACTCTTCAGGGCTTCCTCTCCCCTCTTTTCCTTGCATGCAGGCACACACACACACACACATACACACACCCCAGCAGGCATGCTCACACACACCCAGAACTGCAGAGGCTGGTGGTGAACCATGCTCAGTGTGCCTGGGGTTTTTTTTTTTGGTTTTTTTTTTAGGAGGAAAAATCAGAGTACATTCAGTATGTTCATTCACCTAACCGAATTGAAGTTTCTTTGCCAAAGCAATATTATTTGTTTATATTATTTGTTTGGTTATAAGCAGGAGGATTTATTTAAATGCTAAAAAAAAAAAAAAAAAAAAATTAAAAAATCATTAATGAAGTCTTTGCATTTTCTGTCTTCTGAAAAAGCCATGGACACATACCTCTAGAGTAGGTCATCTGAACATGGCCTTTTTTGAAGTGAGTTACTGGGTGTTGTCACTAACACAAGAAAGGTCACATGTGGGAGAAGACTGACACTGCAGTCATCAGATTAATGCTTTGGAAAAGGCAGATCTCAGGTGATTTTGGAAGAGGGACAGGTGATGGACCTGAGTAGAGAAAACAAATTCAATGAAACCAAAACATCTTCCCTACCAGGAGCATGGTGGGGACTCTGGCAAAGCTGATGCTGCAGGTGTTGGATGGTGTGGCCCAGCATTGATGCTGTGGAGCAGCACAGATGTGGTGGAGCAGAACTGATCCTGTGGATTGCCATCTCTGCTGGGGTTCCCTGATACTGTGGATCAGCAACGAATGCAGAGGATGAACACGCATGCTGTGAATGCTGTGGAGCAGCGTGGATGCCCTCGAGCCAGCTGGGACATTCCCACTCCCCAGGTCTGCATGGCCCACAGAGAGGCTGCAACCTCCTTTATTTTATTTTATTTTATTTTTTTAATTTTTCTTTTAACCACGATTTTAAGAATTTTTAAATGACCGGCCGTGGAGAGGGTTGCCCACCGGGAAGGGAGGAGGTCCCGGGCAGGGACGCGGGCAAGTAGCCTTGCACCTGTCTCCCGCGAGTGACCGGGGCGACCCGCCGCACCGGGGCCTCGCTCCCAGCCCCGCAGCACACTCCGCCCGGGGGCAGCACGGTCTCGCGTGGGTGCTGCCGTGCCGTGTGAGTCGTCCCCCCCCTAGGCTTGCGGTAGCCAGCCCGGGTACAGCCCACCCCTCCGGCAGGCTGAGGTGGCAGCGGGGGTGACAGCGCGGCAAGGAGCATGCGTGCGGGGGAAGGGGGGGCGGGGGGGGGGACAGACGGAGGGGGGAGGAGGAGGAGGAGGAGGAGGAAGAGGAGGAGGAGGGATGGCGCGGGGAGGCGGCCGCTGTTTATTTGCAGCCGGGCAGGCTGCGCCTCGGCAGAGCGCGAGTGGCCGGCGGTCCCGGTCCCGCTGCCCGCCCCGCACCATGCGGGCGCCGCTGCCTGCCCGTGCCGCGGCGGCGGCCGAACCGGAGCCGGAGCCGGGGCAGCCAGCCCGGGGCCCCGCAGCGGGGCCATGGTGACAAGCTCGGCGCGGGGTTCCCGCAGCCGGGACCAAGCCGCTCCGGCCCCCGTAGCCCCGTTCCCCGTCGGGCGGCGCGGCGGGGCGGCAGCGGCGGCGGCGGTGCTGGCGGGGCTGTGCGCCCTCTGCTACGGCAACTCCCTGCGGGGAGAGTTCGTGCACGACGACGTCTGGGCCATCGTGAACAACCCCGACGTGCGGGCGTCCGCCCCCGTCGCCTCCGCCTTCGCCAATGACTTCTGGGGCAAGCGGATGGCCGAGAACACCAGCCACAAGTCCTACCGCCCCCTCTGCGTCCTCACCTTCAAGTAAGTGCCCGCTGCAGCCCGCCTTCCTCTCCCTCCTCTGCCGGACCCCTGCCCGGGAGGAGGGAAGCAGCCAGCACCGGCTGGGGGGCAGGGGGAGCCCCCCCCCCCCCCGGCATCGCCGCCCCCGGTCCCCTGTCCTCGGCGTCGTGATTCAGCATTTCTGTCCGGAGCTGTGCGGGACGGGATGTGCCCGAGGGGGTGAGGGGGGGGGGGGGGGGGGGGTGTCTCCTGCTGCCGTCTGGGCAGTAGCGGTCCCGGTGGGATGGAAGTTAGCTGGAGAAGGGGAATGATGAGGAGCCTGCCGCTCTCCTGGCAAGTGCCCCGCTTCTTCCCTGGTGGTTCGGGAACAGGTGGCGCCTCTTCCCCAGGCTGCCGGCGGATAAAAGGGAAAACCAAGCGTTTGGGAAAGCTCTTCAGACTGAGAAAGGTGTTAAAATTTAATTCCCCGCGAGTTCCTCCTCATGCTTTCCCTCCAGTACTTTTCTCTGCGAATGAGCGATCATGCGAGAAACTTCTCCGGTGCAGTTTTGAAGCAGAGCCATAGTTGTTCCTACCTCTCTTTTCAAGGCTAAGCGAAGGGGTCTGCCTCGAGGGTTATCTCTCCGTTCCTTGCAGCCCGGCTGGCAGCTCCAAGTCCCTCATCTCAGTCACGGAGTTCTCCGCCAGCCTTGTCTGCTTCGGGTGTTCCCTCTGCACCGGGCAGAATTGTTGAGGAGGAGATTCTGCTCTACAGAAATAAAAAGAAGTTGAGTAGAGGCAAAGTAGCTGCCAGTTTCCATCGCTAATCCTAGCAGGGAAACCCAGATGCTACTCTCTGTCGATCTACTAATGATCTACTAATTTGTAGTAGGTCAGCTTAGTTACAGTTCATACAGCTTGTCGTCCTTTCCATTAGCTTGTGCTGCTCTTATTTATTCTGATGAACCACGAATAATGCTGAGTGCTTACCACACTGTAGCAGTTAAAAATGATAGGGGTCTTTGCAGGGAACTGTGCTGAAGAAGTCGGTGTAGCTGGGTGATGCTTAGCACTAGGGTCCAGTTTCACAGAGGCTCTTTATAAACCTAAGGCAGGCATAAGGAATACACTGTGAGACAGTGCTAAGTATGAGGTGTTCTGGAACCTCGTGACTCTGCTAATTGAGTAGCTATTTATTAACATACCTGTTTTATAAATAACATTTCATGAACTATCTGAAAATAGCATGTTTCTGTGAATCAAGAGCAGTTTCGGGGAATGCAGCAGCCTTTTGGCACTCCCATGGAGCACTTGCTGCTCTTTGGTTCTAAGAATGGGCTTGGAGCCCAGAGCAATCCGTGTCAGATATTGGGGGAAGCAGGGCTGGGTGGGCATGGAGTGGAGTATTCCCAATAAAGCGAAATACAGTACAGACCCTTGTAAACTAAATTGTTCAGGGCAGATTATGTACATCCCCCTTGAAGGGGCTCTCAGCAGGTAGAGTACGAAGGCGGCCAGGGCAGGGCTGGCTTTGTGCATGCCAAGTGCCTTCTCCATGGGGTGTCCAGGCAAACTGTTGCAGTATGGGGGAGTTGTCTGATTAATCTGTTCCTCCAGGGGCAATTTGAGAGGTGAGTGAACCTGTGTGGAACACCACAGCCTGCGCTGCATGCGGTATTGGTGCTGGACTGGATCTCTTGTATCAGGTGGCAGGCTTGAGGTTGTGTTAGGCTAGATAGCAAAAGAATCTTAAACTTTAATAATGGAATGGAAACTAGGTGCTTTAAATGCCATCTATATGGAACTGGTTTTGTCTTTGCTATTTAAAGGGGGGAGGGCTTCTGTGTAAGAAAAGGATGAGGTGCTGTCCCCATCCAGTCCTTTTTGGAAATTTGCGAGACTAACATTTTGAGCAAGATTTCATCTTCAAGTGCTTATAATAACCACACAACTAACACACAGCCTCAAAGGCAGAGCTGTTTGTTCACTGCTTGGCACTGCATTTGCAACAGGGAATGAATCGTTTATCTTCCCTGGCTGCAAAGGAAGATTATTCCTACTGCATCCCAATACCCTTCCTGCCCCCCAGTTTCCACATTCTTCTCGTTTCTTTTCTATCATTCGGGGACAAGAGGAAGATGTTAAGTTCTGGATGGAGTGGATCCTCCAAACCCAGTGTTTCCAAAGAGGCTGCAGGGGTCTCTTGCCAAGGGACGCTGAGCCTGTGGTTGAGCTGTGCTCTGGCTACTGAAGCCATCCACCCCTGGCTTGCCCAGCAGGAGGTTGCTGGTTGCACTCTGTCCTCTTGCAGAAGAGGAAAAAAAAAAAATTTACTCTGCTAGCTGTTAAAGGCTCCACAGAAATGAATTTCTAAAAGAATGGAAATGAATGTTGCTTGTTAAGATTTTGCCAGAATTTAGTGCATTCACTTAGGATGCTTGAGAAAGCTGACTGACACGTGGTATGTGGATCTTACTAAAGGAGGGAGGTGGGGACCAAACTACTCTTGTGTCTTCTTTTTTTTTTTAATTTATATTTTTAATTGTGCTAGCTTGGTCAAATCCAAGGTATTTGAATAGTAGCACGATTCTTTATACCTGCCTGGTGGTTGTGCTTATGTTGCATGGAATTTTCATCTAGAAAGGCTTGTTTTGAGTCTTGCTTTACTCATATTAAAAATCTGGGAGATCTCCAAACTGTATGTACAGAATAGATGTGAGGGGGGGCCTGAAATTTATATTTACAGATGCAGCAGTCTACAAAAACTTTGTCTCAGTCTCTTTTCTGTCCTTCATGGCTCTGAAAGTAAGAGGAAGGACTCCTGGTGCCCTGTGGAGTCTTCATTAGGCTGATATTCTACATATATGCTATCTATTCTTGAATGATCACAATTAAAAAAATTTATCACCTGTCTGTCAGAAATCTTAAGCAGACATTGCTGAAATTTAGAAACAGTATTTCAGTGTTCCTCACACATCGAAAATCTTAAATGACAGTCCTCATTCCAGTTGACTAATGCTGTAGAGCCAGACAGTGAAAAGAGCTCAAGTATTTCACATTATTCACACTGGAACTGTCAGTTCCAGTCAGTGTGAATGATCAGAAGAAAATAACAGTTGCCTGTGATTCTGGAACTATTAAGCAAAACTTAAAAATATTAACAGAACTAGTGCATTGTTTTGTGTGGGCTAACATCAGAAAGGGAAAAAAGAAGCCTGCTGTTGAACGGGCTGATGAATTAAATAATGTTTGCTTTGTGTCTTTGAATTTCTCTCACCTCTTCTCCTGACTTCAATAAAGTGCTAAAACTAGTTTGTTCACAAACATTCCTATTTTACACAGGGAACTGTTAGGTGACAGGTCTAGCAAAAGTCCTCATCTGCACAGGAGCTGAAATAGTGGGCAATGGTTTTGCTTAGTCCTTAGGAAAAACTTATTCATGCTGTTAATTTGACATATTTACCTGCAGCTATTGTCTTCTCCAAGAAGTGATTCAGTATACTTTTTCTAAAGAAGGTGTCTTTTTGGACTCAGGATATACTCCTCCTTGGTGTCTTCCATATAAAACGTTAAGATGAGGAGTGGAGGAAAAAAAAAAAACCAACACCCCCTAAAAAAACCCCACACAAACAAATAAAAAACCAAACCCTGCCACTTCTGCAATTCATTCAGGATTTTATATTTAAACTGGGTGCTTTCTGTCTTCTACCTTGTCTTCACTAACAGAAGTGAAGTGAATCATTCATTCCCTCAGTAGCAGTTAAGTTACTCCTTGGTTCCAGTGGTTTTGCAAAAATATTTCTCCACTGTTGAAGCAGAAGGTACAATCCTTGGTGCTGTCTCTCTCTCCCTTTTTCTTGTCTGTCAAATCCCCATTTAGATAGATTTTTCAGCCCAGAAACAGCCGGGTGATGGAGGTTTGTTGTAGTCAGCAACACAGCAGACTTAGCCTGAAGGTACAGTGTTAGGAGATGGTGAGAATGAAGCCTTTTGACCCCCTCCCCAATGCCAAGCTTTAAAGACTTTTAATCAGAAATCAGCCTCTTGGTGGTGGAGTGAAGGCCCTGCCTGCTCCTGCTCTTTGATCTTGGGATGGAGGACACTGCCAAGGCAGAGGCTGGTGAAGGAAGTGCCTCAGGTAATGGCTCACCAGGGACAAAAGACTGGGCAAAAAAAGGATAAGATGGTGGCAGATTGAGGCCAGCTATCCATGCCAGAGACTCAAGAGGATGACACTAAGCAGAGAAGAACAGGAGTTGCCTGGTCTTCCTTATAGAAGGTGGAGGTTAGTGTTCACTAGGAAAATGCTTGGCTCCTTGGGAAGGGTACAAGGGTGTCCCCTCCAGCAGCTGAGGGGCCCTGGGGGAGGTGAGCTGAAGGAAATAAGGCCATCAAAGGGAACTCAGCTCTTCCACCAGGAAGGACATAAATACACAATTTGTGCACAGATTCATCATGCTGGTGCTCTGGTTGGAAAAAAAAGGGGAAAAAGATAAATGTAGAAGTTCAGGCTGTGTTCAGCTGTTGGCTGCAGAAGGAATGACACACCAGCTTTCCTGCTGAGGCTGCTAACCAGGGATGGCTTGGGCACATACATGCCTAAGAAGTAAATGGACTCTTCAGCACTGGTTCAGTATCCCGTGTAGGTTCTCATTGCATAGTGTAAGGTTACCAGTGGCTTTGGATCAAAGTCTTAAGTGACTGTGAGCTTGGGTTAAATGTAAATATACAGCCAAACAGAGAATGAATTCAATAATTCACTGCCAACCTTCTGATCTATCTAGCTGCTTACAGCTGATCTTTGTTTTTTCAGCTGTACCAGTTGCATGAGTCTCAAAGACAGGGAGCTTAAAAAAACCAAAAACAACCTGGGGAAGAAAAAAGACCTTATTTTATTTGTTCTTGATTTAATGGTATATTGCAGTTTAACATCACAGGGTAATATCGTGGAGCTATAATGTGTCAGGTTAAATACACAGTGCATAAGTATTTTCTTTAGTCTGTACATCTATACTAGAGCAATATCACAATGTTTAAGATTGTGCCAGTATTTCTCCCGTACAGCTTAGGCTAATATTTCTAGCCTAGCTATAGCAATCACTCTCCATACTGATACTGTGATACCTGCCATTAAATTGATGTAGTACTGGTGTAGCCACAGCAGCTGAGGTGGAGTTTTTGAAGAGAGGCAGTTGCTTTTATTAGACAGCTTTTGTTATGTTTGGAATATATGCTCATTTTTCTAGGCATATAAGGTTTTCTTCTGACCCAAAGCAGATACCTTGCTGCCATTTCACATCTGGGAGTGGGTGCCTGTGCCTCAAAGCTTATTTTTTTTTTCTAGTTCCAGGTGCACAGAAGTCCTCTCCCTCCCTCTGCACCACCACCTTGAATGTAAATTTCATAGCAGGTGTCTGATGTTTTTTGGTTGTAATTTGGCCAGGATCCCTGGAATGGGCTGGGAGAAGCTCCCTGCCCAGGGAAGGAGGGGATAGACCTGGATGGGTGTCCCTGTGGCTGTGCTGCTTGTTCCCAGGGCCAGGGTTGAGGACCTGCCCAGGAGGAGAGGTGTGTATAAAATGGGCTGGACTTCTGCCTGATCACAACATTGTCCCTATCCTTAGTACTCAAGAAAAATCAGTATTGAATTAAAAGCCATTTGTTTTGGGGGAAGTTTACTAAAAGGTCTGGGCAGATTGTCCTGGAGGTCTTGGCTGATGTGAATGCAGTCATTCCCATGCTTGCTGCTTGCTTCAGTGGTGTTTTGTCTCTATTTAACAATTACCAATTCCTGGGGGTTTTCTTTCATCTGGCATCCTATTTCTCTTGTGCTAATGTCAGCCTTAATTTTCTTTTGTTTTATTTTACCTGAAAGGCTCGGCTATGGACCAACCTTCTTCCTCACAGGAGCATCCTTGTCAATACTCTTTAGAGTCCATGAAAGTAAAGTGCTCCAGCTGCTGCTGGTTAGCTAAAGGCATTTCTCTGCATTTACTTGCTCTTTCTGGCTGCTTTTCTGGGATTTCTCATTCATTATCTCTAAGATTTAAAGGAAAAAAGAAAGAAAAAGAAAAAAAAAGATAAACTGTTATTTCTTCACTCACTACATGTGGGCATTTTAAAAAATTTCCCTCTGTAGAAATTAAAATGGCACCTTCTTCATGGTCTTCATCTCAAGCTGGAAGGTTACCAAACTTACTTCAGAGCTGGTGGAAAACTCTTGTACTCAGTTTGAAATATTGTATTGCTTTTGCTGAGAATAATTTTTAAGACAAATTCTCTTTTGTTCAAAATCTGGGTAGGATGACACTTGATTTTTCAGTTTGTAAATCTGTATCATCTGGTTTTATTTTTTTTATGATTTTATTTTATTTTTTATTTTCATTTTATTATTTTTTTATTCCAAGGCTGTTTGCAGAGACAAATCTAGAGCCGCATGACTGATGCTTTTGGTATTTTTAACACAGCAACAATCATCAAACCATGCTTTCTAGGATTTCACTAGAAATTTCTGCCCTGGCATATTTGCTGCTTCTAAGGTGCTGTTTAATTGTCATTTCTGTTTTCTTTCCCTAACCTTGCTGGAAAGCAATAACCTGGTTTGAATGCCAACACTTAACTAGTGCTTTTGTAAGTGACTGTTGTGCTCTAAGGGATTGCTATATCTTGGGAATTGATATGGCCTCCCTCTTCTCCCCCACCCCCGTTAGAGCAAATCAGGTAACTCACCATTTAAGTCTTATTGTCCATTTAATTCTGAGGCACTGTGCTGTATTATTAAAAGACAATCCAGCACAAAGTGCTGCTGCATCATGGTGGAAACCTTGCTCTGCTTATTCTGGCTGTTGCATGGCCAGTGCTGCAAAGGCTTCTTATTTTCTTTTTATGGCTACAGGTTTTTCATTAAATTTTAAGCTGTTTCCACATAGATCATTTAAGCATTATTGCCACTGATGCAGCTGCACCGTTTTTTGGAGTGCAAGTGTTCATTTTCCTGGCGTGCAGTAGATGCATCTGTGGAGTTTATCAGGAGATTCCACCATGCACTGAAATCAGGCATCAGTTTGCATAAAGTTTATCATTGCTATTGCACAATTCCAAAAGGAAGGGAAGATTACAGGAAACTTAATCCATCGTTGTATGTTAGATTAATTTGTATAAATCTGCATGGGAGCCTTCCTCTATAAAAACTGTGGGGGTTTTATGAGGTGTAGGATGCTCTGAGACTTTCCATTAAGTGTTATTCACTATAACAAATTACCATTATTATCATGTTCTTTCTATTTCATACCATGTTGTGGGTTTTGTTAGTCTTTTGAAAATAATAAAACAGATTAAACTAAACAAGAGCTGCCCGGGGATAATAAGAAAGTCTATAAAAAGAGAAACTCTCCAATTATGGTTTACAATATTATTAAATCGTAAGAGGCCTTAAAAAAGGTTGAATGAGTCTTCGCCTGTACAAGTGGATAAAAAGCACTATGTTAGAGCCCAGGGGTGCTGGTGGTTATATGCTGTGACTGGGTATGTGTTAGATTTGTCTGTAAGCCCATATTCTTACAGCATAGACCCATTTGGTTCTGGATTTGCTGAGCCTCCCTTGATTTCCAGGCCCAGGATGGGGAATTGCTTACCCAAGGAGAAGCATCCCTGCCTGATGTGTGTCTACGGGAGCTGTAAGTGCCCGTGGCTTAAGGGTAATGGTTAACAGGGGGTGCTGGTAGGTGTTGCTTTGTCTTTTAAGAGCAAGAATGATTTGCTTTCTTCTGTAGAGCTTTTTTTACAAGCTCTACTGAGTGGATCTTCAGCAGGTCGTGCCTGTGGAAGTGCCTTTCTGAGAAAAGAGAAATACAATTCCTTTTTCTGGAGTGGAAGGAGAAAGTGGAAAAAAATGCTGTTCCTGGAAAATATCCATTAGCCTTGACAAAATCAATGAATTTCTCTGTTGGGACATAGACCTCTTATTTTGGCATAGCTGCTGCTTGGGCACGTAGTTCTGGCAGTGGTCTGCCTTGGATGTGACATGCTGGAGCACAGGCACTGCAATGCTTGGACACAAAGAGCAGTGTTGGGGCAAAAATCTTTGCTTTGAAAACACGTTTCAGTGCTCCTTCTGTGCACACACACCTAATGGGGCATGTGATCCATGTTGAGATTTCTGTAATGTTTTTATTTTGGTGGTAGCTTAGGTGATGCTGATAAGCTCTATTATAAGATAGTTGTTTGACAGTGCTTTCCAGGATCAAGGGGCTGCTTCTTGCTCTTCTTTTCCCCAGGGCCTTTTGAGGGCCTTTGCATTTGAACTACCATTTACCATATCTTGGGAGGCTTAGCACATTCTTTTCCTCCAGGGGCTCTTTCAGAAGAGGTGTTGAAGCAATGCAAAACCCTTCTTCTCTGAGTGTTTTGCAGGCTGTTCCCCTGAGGAAAGATCTTGTCTGAGATGGTGGTGTGTCTCCTCTTTCAAGTGTCTCCATTCCTAAGAATGTGGTCACTTGCTTTATTCAGCCTGGAATCTTTAGAATATTATTTGCTAACACCTCTGTGGCTTGACAAGCAGTCTGTTCAAAAAGCCTGTCCTGCCCAAAGCATCTGCCGTCCTAGTTATGTGCTCTACCAAGGCTTTAACACATATCCTACAAGTTGTGCTTTACTTCAGATAGATGTTATGATCTCCATGCAGAACTGGCTAAGGTCTTCTAGCCCACACAACGCTGCAAGTTAGAAATTATGTTAGTAGTGGTGTTCTTTGGGCATGCAACTTAAAAATGGAAGGATTTTTCCAATTTGTGAGCCAATTTAGATATGGAAATATAAGGACAAACCTCTCCTCCCATGACAGGCTACAGTTAAAGCCTCAGAGCCTTTGTTCATGAACATCATGTTGGAGAAACACCACTTCTTACTCAGTTTTCAGATTTCTGTGTTACTTTCTTTGTGTACCTAGCTGGATGCCATGTAAAATTGTGACACAACTCAATGATAATGCTGCTGTAACCAAAGACAAGATTGACTTTCTATAAATGTATTAAAGACTAACAAGGGAGAAATTATTTTGTTGATTCACATGCCCCCTGCCATTCCCTTGCCCATGAATTGCTCTGTGGTGGAACAAATCTGTCTTTCCATAGTAGGCTGCCTTTTTCCCCCCCCCCTGGGCTGATGAATGTGCTTGGGAGTTTTGCAAAGTTTTTGTGATTTAGATTAGAACTGATGTTTCAAAATAATTCTGCTGGGATTGTTTCAGGACAAAAGAATGTTTCCTTCATTGCAGTGTGGCCTAATTTCTTACGACAAAGAGCTTTAGCAGCAGAAAAACACTGGTGTGAATATAGCGCCTGCACACATTCACGTTTAGTGTTCATGGACCACCAAAAGTAGTATTAAAAATGTATGCCAAGGCATGCTTGCAGTCTGAGTTTGCTGTCTAATGGAACAATGATCTGAATACCATGGTAGTGTTATGTTTGTAAACTAACAGTACACAGGGGAATAGCCAAGCAGTGAGGCTGATGCTTTTACATAACTATTTTCAATAACTTACATCAGATAATTTGCATCTTACAAGCCTTTTTGCTCTGATGCTTGCCTGAAGAAGTAGTATGATGAGCACAATCTGCCTTTGAGAAAGGTGTCCTGATGGGGGCAGGAAGATTTGTCCTCTACAAGGTTTAGCATTATTCTGACAGTAAACCTGGTTTTCAGGTTGGGAAGTGGTCAGACATGATGCATGGAGACTAATGAGAGATTGTTTTCAAGAATGTTGTCGGGTGTTGTGGCTTCAGTGATTGGTCCTCGCATCTTGGCCAAGGAAATAAATTAGTATCTCTCACGTTTTGGTGGATGGTTTTGTATGACCTGATGGCCTGAGCACTTGATGTCTTCAATGCCTTCACCTGCCTGCACCAACTTTCTACAGAAATCAGGTTGCCAGAGCACACCTTAACATTTGAGGTGGAGCAGTGGTGACAACTGTGCTCCATCTGGCTAATTTACAGCCAGAAATTATTCATTGGTATTAAGAACACGCCATGCAGGGGATCCCTGCCATTGCACACATAGAATCATCAAAGAATTATAGAATGATTTGGACCTTTAGGTTATCTTGTTCCAGTCCCCCTACCATGGGCAGGGACACCTCCCACTAGATCAGGTTTCTCAAAGCCCCATCCAACCTGGCCTTGAACACTTCCAGGGAGGGAGCAGCCACAGCTTCCCTGGACAACCTGTGCCAGTGTTACACCACCTTCAGAGCAAAGAATTTCTTTCTAATATCTAATCTAAATCTATCCTCTTCCAGGTTAAAGCCATTCCCCCTTGTCCTATCACTACATGACCTTGTAAAATGTCCTTCCCCAGCTTTTCTGTGGGCTCTTCAGGTACTGGGAGGTTGCTATAAGATCTCCCTTGAGCCTTTCCTTCTCCAGGCTGAGACAACCCCAACTCTCTGAGCCTGTCCTTACAGGAGAAGTGCTCCAGCCCTCTGATCATCTTCGTGGCCCACCTGCAGATGACTGAGTGGGACCTTTGGTTCCATTGGTGCAGGCTGGCCCTGTGCTGCCCTTTGTTTCCTTCAGTGTGCCAGAACCAAGACTTAGGTCTGGGGACTCTGCAGAGTATTTACAGCTGAAACTCTGTCTGGGTGTCTGTTGCTGCTATTTGCTGTGGCTTGTCATTCTGTGCTACCTGAAATGAGGGCAAGTGATGTATGCTGCTTCCCTGAAGTGACTTGCAGGAGAAGTGGGGAAGAAACCCCAAGCCCCACCACCTCCCCAAGAAAAAAATACCCAAAGAAAGAAAAGAAGAAAATCTCTTGTATTTCTGAGTCACACAGACTGATGTCTTGTCAAAATGTAATTGCATCAACCCCTACTTCAAAGGGAAAGGTCAAGTCATGCTAAAATCTCGCTCAAAGTCTCTGGGTTTTGGCTGTTGCCTTCACAAACACTGCAGTGGGAATAGAACAGGAATGCACAAGTAAGACTTCTGGTCTGGTAAAGTTAGACTGGCCTGGAAAATGCAGCCTAGGACAGGATTCTGTTGCTTATGAGTAAGGAATGTGGAGAGTATTTATAAAAAGCATATGTTGTCTGGCCCTTACAGAAACACCACGCCTCCTCTGTTTTACAAAAAAAAAAAAAATATAAACCAAAACCAAAACAACCCCAAACAACTAAGGAGCTTTGCATAGTAGCAATGAATTGGTGGCTTTGCTGTTGCATCATGTGTGTCCTGGGAGAGCTGGAGCCTGTTAAGAACAACAGGAAGGATTATTAACCCCTCAGCATGTTTACAGTGACACGCAAAATATTTAGATTGAGTCATCTTTTCATTGGGTGTCTTGTCAGGTTTTTTTAAACATCTTTCCTTTATCATTAGTGCTTCCAAATTCCTTGTGCATATGTGGAGTCTTCCATAGATAAGAGACACCATGTGTATATATGTGTGTATGTATATTTGTCCAACTGTACAGATGCAGCTAATTCTAAAGAAAACTGAGTTATCTCCAACTTCATGTAAGGCAAAGCCTTTCAGCAGCTGTTAAGCAAGCTGACTGTAAAAACAGTGACCAGAAAAATGTGTTCATACACACTGTCAAACAAATGTTGGAACAGCTTGTTTTATTTTTTTATGATTGACACAAATAATGAACCCTAAATGTCTCATTGAGTCTTAGGTGATCTTAGCTAACTTGTCCTTACCATCAATGTCCTTATAAAAATCATGTTAACTATTGGACAAGCTTCTGAGTATAGTCCTGCTGTCACTAAAGGATTTAAATAAAAGCCTAACCTTCAGTATGTGAAAACACTTTGAAAGTTAAATGGGAATAAATTCACTTCTAATGCCAAGCAGATGCTCCAGCGCCTTACAGAGTCCTTGTCTTGACTGCTCCCAAGAAAAAGCATCTACTCCATGGTGGAAAATAACTACCCATATTGTAAAGCTGCCACGTGGCTGAGACAACCACAGAAGGTGCCAAGAGGGGAACGGGACAAGTGCTGTGCTTCTGGTGTTGTTGGACTGTGTCATTTGCTTCTGAGGAAGCACAGGCATTCAGCAGACTGTGCTGACAGGGCACAACCCCCTCCCATCTCAGTGTCAAGAAGGTTGCCAAGTTCAGCTGTGTATTTTAAAAATTGGGGAAGTGGTTTCTCTTTAATCTGATAAACCAGGAGGGATTTTCACTAATTAGTTGAATAGCACATCCATTAGAAGACTGCAGATCAGCCAAAAAAACCCCCACCATGATTTGTAGTATTTGAAAAACGTCCTGCTATTGCAAGACCTCTCCAGTCTAGTAATAGCTCTATTTTTTTTTTTCCTTACAGGTTAAACATTTTGCTAGCTGGTATGAACCCCTTCTATTTCCATGCCGTGAATGTAATTTTACACTGTTTAGTGACTCTTGTGCTGATGTACACTTGTGACAAAGCTGTGTTCAAGGACTGTCGACTTGCTTTTGTCACGGCGCTGTTCTTTGCTGTGCATCCCATTCACACCGAAGCTGTAAGTATGTGACACACAAAACCCAAAAAACAACACAGTGACACAGGAGCTAAAAATAAACACATACTTTTTTTTTTTTTTTTAAAAAAAAAAAAGAAGAAACCTCTGGCTCATACAGAATAAGATACTTGTGGTTTTTGCTGTGGAGTACAGAAGGTGTGAATATGCTATATTTAAAATAATTTGCTGGAGCCATTAAGAAGAAAAGTGTATTCATACTTGCCATCTTTTTGCTCTGGCACTAAATTCTAATTGACAGACTTAATCAGCAATGCCGGGAATAACGGGCCAGCCATTCAGCTGACAAAAATGTTGAGTTTTCTGAAACCAAAGACCTCGGTGAGGCTGCACTCTCCTGCTGGGACATTGTTGCATGCCTTCAGTAATCTCCTATAGTAATCAATTTAAGGGAGAAAAAATTGAAGGGAGCATTAGTGTGTCTTCTGGATGAGATCCCTCAGATAGAGGTGATGTGACCTGTGGTTTAATTTATATTGATTTCAGTTAAAAGCTCGGAGTATCATCTTCAGAAAAAAAAACCATGTTAGCTTAATAAACATCATGACAAATTTACAGAGCAACAGCTTATATTGGACATTTTCCTGTTTGTTATGAGGAAACATTTAAAGACATAGTCATGCTAAAACTCCAGTCTTTTAGGGTGGGGAGGTACTTCTGTAGATGTTAAAATGAGTCTTGCTATCTTTGAGAAGGAAATGCAATGTCTAGCTATCTGTTGTTACAAAAAAGAACTGCACTCATTAGCTGAGATACCACTGACATCACACCCTCTCGTTAGGAGCCTTTGTAAATGAGTGAGGGAAACGGCTGCCACAGCTGAGAACTTTTGAGGAGGGATTACCTTAATAACAAAAAGCCACGAGCTTTACAGTTACTCCCTGTGCTGTCTGATGTGAACTAATCAGGCAGGTTCCTTTTGATAATACAGCTTTATATTATAAGGGAGGTTTTAGAAGAGGCACTCTTTTGAACTTATTTTCGTCTGGGTCAGAACTTAAAAAGGTTAAAATAAATGCCACAGCACTGAATATAGCTTAATTATGTAATCTTGAAAGAGGCAAAGTTTCAAAGGGTCTTTTATTATCTTTATGGGCATTTTTTAGATCTCTATTGAATGGAATTTTGAAATAGTTTGTCAAAAGAGTGGTTTTATATTCTTTTTCAGTATGGCTTTCCTTACAAAAAGATTTGGTTAATTAATATGTAGAAAAAACTTCAGAAAGAGAATAAATTACATATCACTCTGACTTTGGTAATAATGTTTATTCAGGTATTAATTATTAACACATTCCTATATACTAAGTCTTTTGTAAAGAGTTGCTCTTTCATTAGTGTTTTTCTTTAACAAATCTCAGTTCTGGGAGCTGGGTATGTTTCTCATTTGAGCCTTACTATGCGAAATTAAAACAGATCCCTAAAACTGGCCTTTCTCTGTGCAGCTTTATTAATATTTTAATAAGAAAGTAAGGGATGACTTCACTGCTGCCTTACTTGTTTCTTTTGCCAAGTCAGAAAGGCAGCAGACGAAACTGAGCATATCCTACACTAACCAAGTAACATTTCAGTATGTCGAGGGAGGATAACACTGAAAGATAAAAGCTTATAATATTAGCAGTTGAACACACACTGAATGCACATGCCTTTTTAGATATGTGCTTTTATACCTGTATGTCTCTTTTCCTTTCAGGTAACAGGTATAGTAGGCAGAGCGGACGTCCTAGCCTGTCTACTCTTTCTGTTGGCTTTTCTCTCCTATAATAGGTATGGGTTTTTTTCCTATTGATAATTTGGTGAGATGCTCTAGTGTGTGGAGGAGGCAAAGGGGAAATCTGTCAGTTTTTGATTGTTTTAGGAAGAGGTTCATCCCTTTGTATGAGTGCCCTGGCCCCTGCTTCTAGCCTCGGTGCCAAAGAAGTGATGCTTATGAGAACAAATAAATAAGAGAGCTCAACATTACATCTGACCATATACCAGAGAAAGGCCTGTACAGTTGAGCTAAAACTTATAAAGCTGTAGATGGAAGGCACATTGTCTGTATGTAGAGTGAAGAACAGAGTCACGCCTGCCTTTGAAATACTGGCTGCAACTGTGGGACTCCACAACACCCAGTCTGGGAGAGTTGAGGATTGTGTCTAGACCATTAGTCATCCTTTTCAGATGAAAACTTGGCACAGTTTGCTCGTGTGTGTCCTAAAACTGTGACTAAACCAGTATAGATAAAGAAATAGCTTTCCTTGGATGGCATTTCTGCCCCTTTGAGTTATTTCATTTAGAAGTAGCACCGTGTCATCATGGCTGTGTGGAAAAATTGCTTATGTCCTTCTTGGAATGTTTGCTACAAATCCACAACACTGTTTTCATCAGAAGGTTTTGAAGGTATAAAACTAGTAGTGGCCCCGCAGGAATCAGCTTGTTGGTTTGTTTCTTTCTTACCTTCTTCCCTCTCATACAGGCTTGCTGCCTAGACTATTAATGACTAGAACACATCTTTGATCCGGGGGAGTGTGGGTGGGATGATGGAATTTTTGCTTGTATAGTGCATTTTGTCACATAAGGAAAATTAAACGTGTGTTCTAGATGATGGAAAGCAGGTGTTTTTCTGCCCTTTCTGTCTTTGTACTTACTCTGCCTTCCTCTGACTGTTTCAAGTCCACGTTATCTTTCTGCTTGTCTTTTCTCCCTTCCTTCACTTGCATTCTTGGTACACCTCTCAATATTTGTGTTTTCCCTTCCTGTCCTGTGTTTAAACCTTCATTTATCAGAGCTTATTAAGTGAGAGGTCTAAACCTCTAATTTATCAGCAAGTAGTGTAGATAGTTCATGTCACCTGTTAGCAACATCTTAAGAAATTAAGGAGAAGTGTTCTCAATATTTGTGTGAATGTAGCAAGCATGAAAATAACAGAAGTTAAAATATTTTATGTCAAATATATTTTTCAGGAGTGTGGATCATCTTTATGTTGGGGAACATTTCCCTCCCACTGCCTCCCCATTCTTCTTGCTGCTTAGTTTATTCCTTGGGACGTGTGCAATGCTGGTGAAAGAAACTGGAGTCACTGTGTTTGGTGTGTGCTTGGTTTATGACTTCTTTTCCCTCTCCTGCGATGGACTCAAACTGTAAGTAACTTGCTATGCTCACTGTGCTTTTCAAATATTGCCACCTCTATGTGTTTACAAAGTACATTTTATTATATAGTGTCCTGTGGGACTTGTTCCACTGAATTAGATGGCATGCATTTGAAAAATTTGGAGGGCACCAAGATTTTATTCTGTATTTTAAAATTTTTTGTTTGTTTTGTTACTTTATTGCTGCCTGGTAGCTTTTGCTGGGTGGAGAGAGAGCAGATGTGAAGAACTGAACTCTAAAATGCTCATTTCACTCTGCCAAGACTAAAATTTATTCTTTCTATGGGAGTTCTGACTGAAGAATCAGCATCGTAAACTTTCTCTGGCTTAAATTCTTCCACTCAAATCATCTGTTTATTCGGTCACAATGTCGTGGTTGTAGAAATATCATATGATGCTTAGTAATAAAATCAGGTTTGATCCTTTCTGTCCTTATGGAATGGAAAAAGAAGAAATATCCAACCAGTTCTGGGATGACTGGAATAATTAGCAGCTCTGAGCAGTTACTGGAGATAAAGCCAGTCCTTTGAAGAATGTGCCCCTCATCCACTTAGTTTCACAAATAACTGTTCTATTCTATATTTCCATTACAAGTCAGAACTGTTGTTTATTTGATAGAGCTGGGTTTTTATCCATTTTTCTCCCAAACCTTACCTGGGGCAGACCTAGTGACAAGTGAGTGAACTTAAGAATTTAATGCCACTGAGAATGGGAGGTCTTGATCCTGCCATTGCTTCTTGTGTTCCCACTGGTGCTTGTGTCCCACAGACTCTGGAGCCTGCCAGACCTTTGTGGGAGCCACTGTGTCTGGGTTATAGAAAAGGACACTGAATTTGTGTTTTTGCAGTAGAGAATGAAATCCACTCCCAAGAAGGGTTTGGCCAGAGCTGACACAGTGCAGGGAGGAGAAGAAGGACTTCCTTTTTTTCAAGAGCAGCCTGGCTTTCCTCCCATTCCAGCCTTTTCTTTGGGTGCTAATGGGGGATAGACCGTATTTTCAGGCCCCACCTGCCCTCCCTTTGGCTCCTCTAGCTGCAATCACAATCAGAGGACAGGTACGATGGACTGGTGGAGGATTTCTCCTATTTTTACAGGATAAATAATTCATAACAGTGTAACACATGGGCAAGTAGCCAGCAAGGAGTTTTCTGGAGACTGACAGCCAGCACGCTTGTTAACACTTGTGTTTACAGCCTGCCAGGCACATTCCAGGAGCTGCCTGGCTAAAGTTAACACAAGTGTTAATTAATCGGGGGGAAAACTGTGCCCTCCTTCTTCCCTTTCCCCTCAAGTCTCCCTTCAACCTTCCCTTAGCTTCACATTCCAGTGGTCGCTTCAGGTTATTTCTTTGCTTCAGTGACACCCAGTTGCCCAGATGTGGCAGAAACGAAGCTCCATAGTCCAGATTTGCTGCATTTTCAACCGTGCTCTGGTTGCATGTATTGTGCACTTTCCCATCTGTGTCGCTCAGGATTTTATGCCTGTATTTGACCTTTTTTTTTTTTTTAGGGGCAGCAGAAAACCAGCAGCCTTCTACATGCTGCTGAAACTAATTTCCTTCTGCTCCTTCCTCCAGCCTGTACAGATTTGTTTTCTGTTTAAATGAGGCGAAACACCAATTGTTTTCTGCAGCAAAAAAATTAGGAGTAGCACCATATTCTTCCTCCCAGTGCTTCCCATCTTACTAGAGAGCAGCTTGATAAGGGAGTGCTCAGCTGTTGCTGTCGGGTCTTTTCCTCGAGATCCAGTTAGGAACTAACAATCCTGTCCTCCCTGCATGCGAGAACTTTGTATTTTTGATTAAATAAAAACTCATCTGTTGTAGTTCTATAGTGCGTTGTGCTATTTTCCTAATGTTCAGCCTTTCGATAAACAAGCATGGAAACAAAGATCCTTAAATCCTTTTCTTCCCCCTCTCCCTCGTTTTTCTACATATGTCATCAGGAGAAACAGGGGAATCCAACAGAGATCTGCCCGGCAGCCCGTGGCTTCTCCTTCTGCCTCGCCGCAGGTCCCTCCAGCTGGCCGGGAGAACGGGAAGCATCGCTTTGCTCACCGGAGCACCTGGAGCTCCTGCCACCCCGCCTCACCCCAGGAGCAGCGCAGCAGTGGCCTTTCTGTGCCCAGCAAAGCCATGTGGGCCATTCGGAGGTACTGCTGGCTACCTGCCACTCCTTGTGGCTTAGTTTGCAGCTGATCCTACCTTAAGGAGTCAAATAGTCCGCTGTTTTGGCTGGTTTTATCATGAAATGTGCTGTGATTTTTCTTTGGCTGCTGGGGAGGGAGAGGAGAAGGCAGAAGGAGGGTTAAGGAAATAAAGAGGAGGGAGTTGAAAAGTGCATTTCTTCTGCTTGGGAACAGGACAATATCTGGTGACTGTCCGTGTTATAAGACTTTCTGTCTTAATATGATATTGTTAGGCAATGCTCTCCTTCCCAGCTTCTCCACGGAGAAAGCTGAAACTATCACAGTAGTTTGTCAAGAGGGGGAATATGTGTGTGCATATAATAATGACTGAAGTGAGGTGGGTGCAGTGCGAGCAGCATATTATGTGGCATTGCTGTATGTCTCTATATACCTGGTTGTACATACGATTTCTGCACATGGATATACATACATGTAGATATGTTAGTGTATACATATTTTTGTGTGTGTGTATATATATATATATACACACACACATAAAAGCAGAGGTGATGCCCACTTCTGCCTTCTGCCAAGGTATGTGAGTATAACTATGGGAGCCAGGCTCAGGCACTCACAGAAGGGTTTTCACCAGTCCCACCCAGCTGTTCTCACCATGTTCATTGTGCACCTCACTGGGGAAGGAAAGGCTGTCCCATAATTCAGGGCCATGTTCTGGCATGGGACCAGCATTTAGTGAACTTATTCCTGTTGAACAGCACTGATTCAGTAAGAGCATTTAAGGGGGGGTGTGACTCAGCAGCCAGCCCATGGCTCTGTGCCAGAGTGTGAGGTTTTGTTTTTTCTTTTCTTTTAACCTTGACCTTTGTGCAAGTTCTCTGGTAGCCTGTTCCCAGCCTGTTGCTCTTCGTTGCTGACTTTTGGTTTTAACTACAAAACACTTACAGCATGATTTAATTTGGAGGCCCGTGATAATGAATTGCCCCGCAATACCTGTTCCTTGGAGAAAGCCTTTTGTTCCTTAAATAGATCAGGAATTATCTGCTGCAGTTTTCTGGTGGTTTAATGACACTTGAACAGGCTCCATGAAGCATTCCTGAAACCTGGGAAAGGGAATATTTTATTCCCACATAATACCCCACATCAATCACTTAAGTAGGAGCTGTTTGTTTGTTGTTATTTTTGTAGTTTGTTTTGGCTTTTTGGTTTTTAAAATCTTCTTGCTGCATCAGTATTAAAGGCTTATAGGTGTTACATAAGATCTGTAACTTCTCTGATCATACAGTCTGTTTCCTGTCATTTAAATGGTTCAACCCACTCAAGATCTTCTGCCCTGCAGGTGTTTTGTGTGACTGGTCTGACATGGGGATGGTTGGGTTTTTGGTCTTGTTTTTAACAAGGACAGGAGTGGGTTTGTTTGTGTTGTCTCTCCATGTGGGAATCTGTGACACAGAAATGCTAAGTCAGCCAAGGCTTTTCAAAGTGGGTAAGTGTTGGCTGCTCTAGCAGGGAGACTCTTTTGGCTGTTTTGAACATGTTTGTTTGAATCTTATTTTTTTTTTATTTCTTTGGTGTCCCCAAATGAGTAGCACAATTTGAAAGTGTGAGTGACCCTGGTCCCTTCTGAATTGCCAGGCAAGAACGGGCTGTCCAAAAGCCTTGTTTAACATCTTGCCCCTAAAATATAGGACCTGATGGGGAGGAGTAACCTAGGAAATATACTAATGAGGCTGCCTTTGCTTTCTCTATGCTCCCAATGCATTTGTTCTCTTTGGTACTTAACATTTGTTTCTGCTTTCCCTGACAGATACTATGGTGGAGGGCATCAATGTAAAAAAAAAAAATCTCCTGTCTTGCTTCATTTTCTTGTTCTTTGTTTTTTATACCCCTGTTTCTTTTTTTTCTTCCTACCGGTCCTTTTCCCCCTGGTCAGCTTTGTACTTTTTCCAGGCACCATCCCTCTGCTCCTGCTTTGGGAACATCTCCTCCTTTTACCAAGAGGAAAGCCTCTGGTTTTCCAGCCTCTTCACAAAGGGCTACATAAGTTGTGTTGGAGAGGCCATGCATATGGGATGGCTTCAGAGGGAACTCATCCACTGCCAATTGGCATTTGCTTTTCAGCAGCTGCCTCTTTAACTTTTGTAAAGGATTTCTGCACATGGCAAATCAGGCTTCACATGTACATAGCTGCTTTCTTTTTAAAAAGAGGTTCTTGTGGTATAAGCTGCTGAGTTTCTCTTTTCAAGTGACTGACTGTGTACAGCACACTTGCAACAACCTGTGGCATGATGGTTGGCTGTGGGATGCCCCAAGTGGAGCTGGCTGGGTCCCAGTGGCTGAGAGGGAAGCCTGCTGCTGCTGCACATTTGTGTGAGTTGTGCCTAAGAGCCCTGGGAGAAAACCTGGGATGGGTTAATGGAAGCTGCTTTCAAAGAAACTTCTCTGAAACACTGTTGGCAACCTTCTTTGATAGTTTTTCCTTACTCTGAATTCCTTTTTCTTCTGAAGGCAGGATAATGCCAGGTAACTTCTTGTTGCATGGGATGACAGAGCCTGGGCAGCTTGACCAGTGCCTGCTTATCTAGTGTCAGTGTTTGCTACTTATTCTAAAAAATAAATGTGCTGCTATGGATTTGTAATTTCAAGAGATTTTTCTCAAGTCTCAACCACATGGACTGTACTTGGAGTAGTATGGAACAACATGATTAAATGTGTTGCTGCTCACTGATTCTCAAAATGACGTCCACCTCACATGGAGGTCTGTGGACCACTACCTGATCGTATGACTGCAGTCTTTGCTTTACTTCCATTTGCTGACTGCTCTCACAGGACAGATTAAAATAGCTGAGATACTTTCTGTACAAAGTCTCTCTTTATTGCTATTGGCATACGGGATGACAAGAAGTAGAAAGCATTCCAGTCAATTGCTTTATTAAAGTATAATCCATTTTAGAAAAAATTTAAATCCTTGCTATAGAAGAAAAAAAAAACTAGTTGCTGTCAAGTATAAAAAATTAATTTCATAATTTCTCCACTGTAATCAATGTTTCTCTGACTTGTGTAGGTATGTTCTGTGACAAAAGGGAGGGGAAAAGATTTATAGTATTTCAAAGACTCCAAGGTTGGAAGGCAGCTTGGACTTCAGGTATCTTTATCTAGTGCACCAGCTTGCTAGGCATAAGGTCTTCATTACTCTAATGAAGCTCACTGCTTAATCTGTACTTTTAAGTACTTGTAATCAATTTGGTTTCTGTTTAATAATAATTTATTACGTGTCTTGCTACTAGAGCTAACTGAAAAATAGAGGAAAATGTAATGGAGGAGTTAGGGGAATCTGTCTAATTAATAGTAACTGGAGCTAGTTATATAAATTCCTAGTGCAGAGAGATTTCTGTTCTTTAATGTTCCTTGCTCTTTTCCTCAGCTATCCAGTAGATACGTGAGTTGCAGTCCTGCTGTCTTCAGGAGTAAGAAATGAGTTAGTCTGGATGAAATTGCAGGTTTTATCACCATGATTTATTGCAATTTTGGGGGATGCTGGCATATAATACTGAAACGAGAATCTTGTATGAGTTTGATCCATCTCTCTGAGTTTTAAGACCTGGAAGAAGAGGCTTGTGACTGTGTGTGCCCTCCTGTGTGACACAAATGGAGAAGGGCAGACAGGAACTTCTATGTAAAACTTTTACTTCTGTTTGGGATAAGCTTCAGTGATTTCACGATGACGGTGCAGCATACATTTATGTGTTCTATTAAAATGTATTTACCAGTGCCAATATGTCAATGCTCACCTCAGAGATAGTCTGCTAGACCCACAAATATAATTAGCAAGGATGATATATGTAAAACAAAAAGTTGTCACAGTCGCTTGTGCAAGTCGTGTCTGTAGTTATTGTCACTCATTCTCTTTTTCTTGATTTGTTGAGTGCACTGAAAACCAAGATCTACTTCTTTTATTATTTTATTTTCCAAGGCTATATCTAGTTATAGTGATGACACATCATATGTGCCTTTTTCTGAACACTGCTAAATGCTGTCCAGCTAGATGCTGTCCAGGGTGTAGACACCCTTCTACCACCTAATCATCCTGATGGATTTAAGCTTTGTAAATACGCTGGTGGTCAGCCCAGTCTAAGCTTCTTTGCATACAAAACAAAGCTCTTTGCATACTTTTGAACCCAAAATCTCTATTTCTCTGTGGTGACCTAGAAACTGATTTTTATTGCGTCTGCTGTTGGTGATTTATCTGGTGAGACTTGACCCTTAAAATAGATGATAGACTGTTATTTCATTATGCCATCCTTAGTAATATCCAAGACCAGGCTGGACAGGGCTCTGAGCAACATGGACTAGTTGAAGATGTCCCTGCACACTGCAGGGGCATTGGGCTGAATCACCTTTAGAGCCCCCTTCCAACCTGAACCATTCTATGATTCTATGATTTTCTGTGTACATGAACCATTGCATTAGTTTTTAGCTTTCTCTTTAAAAACAAACAAAACCCAACAAAAACTGTTTGCCAGGTAAGAGAATGAGATAGGAAGCAGGTGTAGTTGGAGTTGTGCTCAACACCATCACTTTAAATCTCTGTGTATGTACAAAAGAAAGTGAGGGAGCTCACTGATCGTTAGCACTGAGGGATCCAAACACAAAACCCCATTGATCCAAAATTCAATGAAATCCTAAAGGCTATAGCGGGGATAAATGTGATCCGATGACTAAGCCTGCAGCTATGTTGTTTCCTTTTGCAGCAGCAGGGCAAAGAAGATGGGGACACCTGGTTGCATTCCAAGGCTGGCTGTGCTGGCCCTATGTTTGATATACTCTGAGGGAAAGTATGTTGAGGTCCTAACATATCTTCCCTGAGTCCCTGCACAGTATGCATGGTCAGTGTTTGAGCTGAAGCAGATGCTGTTCTGACGTGAAGGAGGGAGAGGGGAGGGAAAGCATTGGCACACTTAACATGCCACTGTGTAGCAATTGCTTGGTGTTGATTTGGCTTTTCCTCACTGGATGCTTCTGTTTACATTTCTTGTGTAGCAGGGTTTTTTTTATTTTTTTATTTTTTTAAACTAATTTGACAGGGTAGCACATTTTTGCTTTAACATGAAAAACTCTAAAATACAGGACAAAACCACATAATACGGAAGTCTCAGCAATGATTCTAGTGCTTCCCTTTGTTGCATAATGTAATTCTACTTTCTAGCTTCTTAACTGACAGAAGCAGCAAAGTGTGACCGGTTTCCCAGATAGGGGATTTCATGTGTGCAAACTTTTCCTTCTCTTGAATTTGTCACAAGGAATTTTATAGCGAGCCATCGCTCAGAATATGAATTGCAGAAGATGTAAAGAAGGCATTTTCTGTTAGAAACTTTCATAGGTTGCACTCGCACACCCTGAAGGTCAGTGATGGTTGCTTTCTACATGAAGCACAGCAGTGAAAAGCACTGCATGTCCCTGAGAAAACACTAAGGTAACTATTATTAATGTATTATTTCCATCAGGAGCAAATATACAACAACAACAAAACCTAGATACTTAACACTGGCCTTAAAAGATCCTTGCCTTTACAAACACCATACTCTTGGTGGAGAAATTCCAGGACAGTGGCCTGGTTTGGGATTCAGCCTGGGGTGAGAAAAATCTGGGAGTCAGGATGATTTTACTTGTCTAGGAAAGCAAAGCAATTAACCTGGAGTATTAAGCAGTGGAGCCAGTCTCAGCTTTTTGCTTCCTTCTTTTTTCCCTGGTGATCTCCTGAGAGTTGTGAGGTTTTGAAAATAAAGGAGCAAGCTCCTGGTCTGTGGTGCTCTGAGGAAAGGCTGGTGTTCCCTCTGCATGAAAGGACAGAAAAGGAAATACTGAATTGTTGCTGTCTGTAGGCTGAATTTTTTGGAATTTATGCTTAATATTGAAATGTGAAAGGAATGACATGATTTCACACCAAAAGACATATAGGACCCTGAGTCCCAAGGCCTAGGAACAGACAGTGTGTGCTGAAAGATAACAGCTTAGATAAGTCTTTTTGTTATCCTGGTAACTGTGGGGTGCTGCTCCTATAGTGTTGCAAGCTTTTTTAAATTGCAGTATGTTTACTAGGGCTCTACTGTTCTTGCTATTCAGTAAGCTTAAGTTATGAATGAAGCTCAGCCCCCTCTGGGGAGGTATATTGTAGAGATGGACATGGCCTATGGTTTACTCTTATCTGAACTCAGTTCTTTAGACCATTTTCCATTGTGAGTCTGAGCAATAGCTTTAGCTACTGCTGTGTCCATGTCCTGTCTTCTGAGGAAGTGATCATTAGTGATAAACAACAATCTTCTCCTTTGCCTGCACTTAGTGATGATGTTTACTGTCATACTTAGATGAACCTGAGGCCATCAGAAGGCTCTGCTTCTTCAGCAACACATGAAAAGGGGAGTGCCCCTATGCTTAAAGCCTTGGGTTCAGCCAAGCCTTTACACATTCTGGCTGGTGACTGTCTTCCAGAGAAGTCCTGTGTTATCTTGAGAAAAAAATCACATCTCTCCTGTGGTGTGTGCTGGAAGATGAGGCACAGTAATGAACGCTTCTTTTCCACCTCCACTTGTGCCATGTGACTGTCGTTTTAAGACTCCCCCCCAAAAGGCAAGGACTGTCTCTTTTATGCATGCTTGTGGGGTTATGTGTCTTAATTTTTGAAATCTGATGTTTCAGTGCAGGTGACTAAACTCACTACTTGCTAACTAAAGTTTATTTAAAAACAGGACTGCTTTGGTATGGTGGTGTGTGCATTCACAGAAAGACTTGTTTAGACATCTCTAGGTTGCAAAATTATGTACTCACCAGGTAAGAAAGGCCTGATTAAATTTTTATCCTGTTGTGTGTTTATATTATGACAGTCTTTAGTTACACTATCACATACCAATTTTTCTGCTCTATTGCCCAGAATGAATGGCACTCACTTAATGAGAAACTAGTCAATATTTTGTTTCTTCGTTCCCCAGAGCATGGCCCCAGGACCTATTTACTTCACCTTATTCAAGTCTTGTTCTGAGACAAATTAACTTTGATAATTTCTCTGTGTACAAAGTACCAGGTGCTGGTATTTCCTTGCAGTTTGTTGCTTCAGTCTGTAATCTTTTAAAGTACTTTTGGCATAGTTTCTGGATGTGTAATTTCCTTGCTTTTCAAAAGAAGAGGGGGAAGTGAATAGCCAAAAATTCTAGGGTGGGGAGTCACTGAACAGTTGGATCAAAACTTTGGATCCACCTCATCGACATCTGCTGTCTGGGAGAGCAGACTAGCTGGTGGCAGCAGTATTTTGTACTCTGTAGGAGTCAATATTAAGAGATGGGGGACTTTTCCCCTTATGTGTTTGCTGGAAGAGGAGGCACAATGACATGATATTAATACTGGCATGTGCAGCTTCTTCTGGCATCCTTCCTTGTCTCCCCAGTTTGTTGTCCTGCCCCATCTGCTCCAGCCTGCCCTCATTTCTTCCATTGCTTGCTTCTCCTTAGTCATTTAATTGCTTCCCATCTTTGCTTCTTGGGCTTTACCTTTTGGGTCTTGTTACTTTCTTTGAAAACTACTGTGATAAACTCCCTCTCCCTAGGAGAGTTATATGCTATATTCCTAGCCCCAAAGTCCTTGCCCAGCCACTTCAAGCACACCTACCTATATCCTTGTACTGTCTATCACATCCTCCATGTGTTCCCTGCTCTTCCTGACTTTCAGGTTCAGTCTTTGCTGTGGGAGCTTTGCCCAGTGAGGGGGCAAGGTCCCTCCAGCGCTTTCCAGCTATCAGTGCTCACTGACTTTGCTTATCTCCTTTCCTGTGTGGGTTTCTGCTCTATGGGTTGTAAAACCCGATTCTTTTTTACCTCTTTTCTCCATCTTTGGGGGTTCGTCTTTCTTCTGCCCATACCTAACTCGTGAGTTCTTTAGTGTGAGCCTGGAAGAGATTGCCCAGAGAAGCTGATGATGCCCCCTTCCCAGAAGTGTTCAAGGCCAGGCTGGATGGGGCCTTGAGCAACCCAGTCTAGTGGAAGGTGTCCCTGCCCATGGCAGGGGACTTGGAACTATATGATCTTTAAGGTCCCTTCCAACCCGAACCAGTCTAAGAATTTTCCCTGTGCTTCCTGCCTGGTTTTGAGAAGGAGGAGGCACTGTGGAGAGCCAGGCACAAGCCACAGGGCCATGTTTGCTTGCACTCGTGGCTTATATGTGTGTGGCAAAGCAGGCACTTGTACATGTGGGTGTTAGGATAGAAGAGGCTGGGTTTAAATTTGGCTGCCTTTGTTGGAATGGTTTAGCTGCTGTTCTGGATAGTGTTTTTTTGTCTTGCAGTGCAGAAAAACACCTCTCTCACTCTTTTAAAATGTTTTTTTAAAAGGAAGTGGACAGTACATAATATCCCCTGTACTGTTTATTTCAGTTAGCAGAAAGTAAACTTAAGTAGCTTGGCTTCACGTACATTAAATGTTAGAAAAAAGGGTCAAGACTTGAGTCTGATGTTATTTTTCTTAGCTGATGATCACTTAACATGTTGTAGCTTCTGTTATTTTTTATTATTTCTTTTTTAGGGAAGACTTTTAATCTTTTAAAGGTCTTTTAGACCTTCAGTTAGTCCATGAAAAAACATTTTTGTCAATATATAAGTGGAAAGAGTGCCTGGGACAAAGAACCACACTGTGTAAAGCAGAATCATGAGGAAAAGTTAAGGGCTGGTTTTGGTTGTTTTTCCCATCTTGTGAAAGATGCTGATTACTTATTCATTCATGTGCAGAAGGGTTTTTATCTCATTAATGGTGCCTGCATTTAAGCCCTGCAGTTGCAGTCACTTCATTGTATGTCGGCCTCTTCTGTTCTCTCTGTTGCTAATTGGAAATTCCCAATTTGTAGGTGCAATCTGTGTGTCCCAGAGCTGACTCACAGGAGACTCTGTTCATTCCCTTTACTTCACAGGACTGCCTTTCTATTCATAGTTCATGGCAGTCTCATTAAACCAGCATTTGAAATAGCAGTGTGCCCATGTTCATTAGCTTTCTCTGAAAGCCCTGTAAACCAGTGTCAAGGAATTAACAATGGTTGAGAAACAGAAAAACTTTAATGGCTTGCCAGGTCATTTTCCTTGCAGTTAAACTGGGTTGGTTTGACACAGAATGGTATTTCAGTCACCCAGGAAATAAAAAAACATCCAACAAAACACAACACTCGAAGATAGATGATGCCCAGATTATTTCCCTGGACCTAATCTAATTGAACAGTTTCTTTTGCACACCTTTGATTTCCAGGCACATTTTTAGACATGTAATAGAAACTTAGGCTATTCTCAGGAGTGAAGGATTGATCTGTAACTACCTACCTCAATAAGAACTGATGCTTTCTTCTAAGGAATCACAGAATAGTCATGGTTGGAAAGGACATCTGAGATCTGCAAGTCCAACACACACAACAAACAAACAAACCAAAACCCCTATGATCTTGGCCACTAAGCATACCCTGAAGTGCCACACTTACACATTTCTTAAATACCTTCAGGGATTGTGACTCAACCCACCTCCCTGGGCAGCCTGTTCCAGCACCTGACCACTCTTTAAGTAAAGAAGTTCTTCCTAACATCTAATCTAAACCTCCACTGACGCAACTTCAGACCATTTCCTCTGGTCCTGTCATTATTCCCTTGGGAGAATTGGCCAACACCCTGGGCTGGTCCATATCTCTCCTATGAATCTGATGTCACAGCATGTATGAAGTGAAGGCCAGCAGACTCTCAGGACTAAGTGATGTGGCTTTGTGTTTTCACAGGCTGATACAAGCAGTCATTTGTTCAAAACCACAAGGACACCAGTCCCATCAAATATGACTTTAAGTGGATAGTTCCAGTTGTGTGATGAGTGCTACTTTTATTTTTAATGTGAAGTAGCTGTTGAGGCCTGATATTTGATTTAAAAAGACAAAATCTTTTAGCATGTCTGACGCTTCTCTCATCCTCCCTGTATGCTTTCTAAGATTAATAGATCCTTCCCTGACTAGAAACTTAATCTTCAATTTAATCTGAAAAAGTAGTAAATCCACTTTCACATTTTTAATTCAGTTATCCCAATATCCTTTTCCAACTAGTGCTTTAGCAACCTTAATCTTATACTTGACTTGGAAATGCTGGAACGCATATTTCTCTCCTTACTGCAGACCTTTGAAATGCAAATTTTTTGCTGCTATTCTTTTAAGTAATTTCCAGAATGTAGATCTCCCGGAAGCTGCTGCAGAGAAGGGACTCTTGTAAATGCATTCCACATTCTCATACATTCACGCTGAAATTCAGGTACTGGCTGAAGTGATCCTCAAAAGATGAGTTTTGTGCTTGAGCTGTAAGAACTCTGCTATCAAGGGTTTGCTTTCCAGGTCGGATAGGTCTCATAGCATCTGCTGAAGCTCTGCTTTGCCGTACGGTTTCTCAGTACTTTCCACAACTGATCATGCAGTGGCTTAAATGAAAATCTTCTCATGAAATCTGTTGTGGTTGTTGTTATTTTATTTTTTGTTTTAACCTCCTTTCTTAAAATTAGGTTTAGTTGTCTTAAAGAAGTGTCATTCTCTAGCATGTTGATAATGCAGTTGTACTCTGTTTAAAGCTTTTATTGGTAGCGTATTTGCCATAGATCCTCTGTTCAGGCAGGGGGCTGAAAGTCTGCTCTAATCTCTCCTTTTTAAAATTTATGAATCCCTTGTTTTTTCAAATCAGATGTAAGTCAAATCAGGAAATATTAAATGTAAAATTTGTACTTTGAAACTAACTGTGGTTGCTCTTTGGTTATACTAGGAGAAAATCTATGGAATAAAATACAGTTCCTTCTAATCTGTGCAAGATGCCAACAAACCTGCTGGGTTCTTATTTTAGAAGAGAAAAATTAGAAGAAAAATCTGTCTGTTCTCTGTTTCTCATGGGGATGATGACTTTATTGATTGTTCAAAAGAAAATTCAGGGAGATAGTAATTATCAGTCAAGGGTAGAAAGAAGAGGGAACATTACCTTTATTTCCCTCCCCTAAAATACAGTTTTATCCAATCATACAATGCCATTACACATATTGTTCTTGCCAAGCTATGTTAGGAATTTCTGTAGAGACAAAGCTGCCTTGGGTTCTCTTGCAATATTTTGACATTGCTTGATTTAATTGCATTTACTGTAATCTCTGCTTAATCTTATGACAACAGCTTGTTTCACTGCTGTGCCTGTGAGTTATCAGTAAGTGTCTGAAGCAAAGATGTTTCTTTTGTATTTTGGTAGTAAGCTCTTTTAGTTTCTTTTTCTCCCTTTTTTCTCCAGTGTTAATTATGTCACAAATTGATGTCAGAAGATGAATTGCTCGGAGTATAAATGTTTTTGGTATAAGTGTCAGAATTTTCATCTTGAGATAGCTGTCACTTGTCTGTGGTCTAAATAGCTGCTAATGACAGTTTCTAATCTATGTGTTACAGATCAGCATTCCTTTGCTGATCTTGGCTGATGTACAGTGGATGCACTATCATGAACCTGCTTATGATCCTGAATGGTATCTCCATCATGGAATTACTCAGTGTGGAAAACCAAATTCCTTTAGCCATTGCTCATATAAACTTTTGGAGATGATGGATAGATTTTCACTCAGAAGGCATATGTTGATACATTTGGTTTAGTGCTATGGCTGAATATGAATATAGGAATTTTTGCATAATATTTTGCATAATTATTGCATTTCTTCCTTTAACTTCATTTTTCTCTACATTAGAATTTGTCTACTGAACTCATACCAGTATATTCACCGTAACAGAAGAACATTGTGGGAATACCATATCAAACCAGTGGTCTGTTTAGTTCTAGTATCTGTTTTCTGACTGTGGTCAATACTAGATGCTCACAGAGAAGAAAAGAATGGGAATGGGGCCAGTACAGGGTTATCTTTCCTCACCATGCATGCTAAGCATGTGCCAGTCAGTGGTTTAGAGTCTATGGATCTTCATGCTTTGTCTGGAGCACTGTGTTTAAGACCTCTCCATGAATCTGTTCTCTGTGGAGCTGATTAATTCTGTTTTTAGAACCCTTCTCTGACTTTGAGGACACCTTGTCACAGTGAGTTCTGTGACTTAATTACACACCATAGGAAGAAATCTTTCCCTTTGCTTGAAAACTGATAATTTCAATGGGAGCCCTTTGACTTTGTGTGATAAGAACTAAAAAGTAATTTCTCTGGTTCACTTCCCCAAACCCTTCATAATTTAATAGTATCTTTATATGTACTCCCTTTCTAGGGTGGAGAGCCCTGTTCTGTTGAAAATCTCCACATGCAAAAGCTATTCTGGGTGTCTGATGAGCCTATTACCCTTTCCTGTGCCTCTTTGATCTTTATTAGATCCTTAGAAAACTGGGCAGAAGAAGGGGAGATTTTGGAATAATGTGCTGTACTTCAGATGCAGGGACACACTGGATTTTTATTCAGTGTATTATTGCTTGTTTCTGTTCTGTCTCTTTCTAAACATGGCAGCTGCTTATGCTGTTCACAAGCTGCATTTTCAATGCTGATTTATGGCACCACACTTATTTTTTTTCTTTATTATTTTGCTCTGACTGCAGTCTGTGGAGGTAATTGAGATGTACAGTAAAAAACCTGGATGGAAAATCTGACTATCTTTTATTACTGTCTTTTGAATTCTTTGCACTGGCTTTGGCTGAAGAGCATCCTGCAACTGCCTGGCCTGTTCCTCATTACAGGGGAGTGGCTGGAACAAGATGCTGCACTAACCTAAGAGGAGCCAAGCTGATTTCAGGGCCAGAGATGACATTACCAAACTTTGTAGATAAGGTATTTGGGCCTCAGTTACCTAGATATACGTTCATGATATAATGTCCCTTTTTTAATTGCTATGTGGGGATAAGTAATAACTCAAAGTAACCTGGCTTGGGCAAAGATCCTGGGCTTCCTCAGACACCCACTTCTCCACCACACAGAATCCTTCTCATTGCTGTTTCTCAGCTTCAGAGGTTTTCTCCTTCTCTTTAATGTAGTTACAGTGCAGAGATGTTGCAGCTGCTCTCTGGGCTGCCCAGGACCCAGGGTGTGCATTGTCCTCTCTGCCCAAGTGTCTGTGCCCCATCAGCCAGGGAGAACAAGCAATACCTTTCTTGCTTACCAACGGACAAAAAGTCTGAGCATTTGCCCAAATTCATAAACAAAATCTGACATAAAGCAGGAGCTTAATCCAGGACTTTTCAAATCTGAAGCAGATCCACCTCAGCAAAAGCCTTCCTATTTCTGCCAGTAAATTGACAATTTCTCTTAAAGTTTGCTGAAAAGATGAAACCCCTCCCCCCTTTCCTACAAGCTGAAAGCTTCAGCATTTGTTGCTGTTAAGTATAAAGATCTAGACAGTGCAAGCACTGATAGTTGCTATCCCAGGGCTTTCATGTCACTATTTGTTGCATTATTTGCTTTGATCTGATTTGGCCTCTTGACTCCCTCAAAAGCACCTTTCAACGTGAATTAATTAAGAGAATTGTATTTTCTTCTTTTATTTGCCTTTAAAAGAGGGATGCTTCCAAATGGCACTAGGGAGGGAAAGAGATGGTTTACTCTCTGCATCAGCCATACTTCTATTGTACACCACAGGCTTTCTCTGCTCTCCATTACACTTTTGGAGTCTACCTTTTTGATGGATTGAAGGTGCTCTCTCCTGGGAGTTTGGAAATGCCAAACCAAATGAGACACCCCTCAGTGGCAACCCAGTTCAAACAAGCAGCTTTCTAATAATGAAGATGACTTTAATATTGCAGCATCCCGTCTCTGTGTAGCACTCAGTTAATTATGAAGTGTGAATAAGGAATATGTTTCACAGTGCCTTGGCAATTTTCTGAGTTCACTGATCCATAAACAAGATTATTCCCTGATAGTCCTCCATCTCTTCCATTATTACACAAGGATGTTCACCTTTATATTGAATTAAAAATTACCATCTCTAAAGTTTGTTGAGCCACAGCTAATCTTCTGTGACTTGCATCCAGAATTAACTATTTTAAAATCACTTTGTTATCTGGGGAAGAGAGAAGCTTCTGTCATTCCTGCTATGCCATTTTTATCAAGACCACACTATAGCAACTTCTGGGAAATGTGAATTTGGCCTGTTTTTCTGTCTTTTCAAAGTCCCTGACAGGGTTGGGCAGCTGATGTTTTTTGGGGGGAATTGGCTTCATCAAAGTATGTGAAGGTCTTTTACAGTTCATTCAGCTGCTGCCAAGCCAGGAGTGAGGGACTAAATTTGGTACCCAAATGCCAGCTGTCCAGCCCATCCTGTCCCTGGCGCTCAGATGGATTGTACAGGATGGAAATGACACGGGCTACTGGCGCAGAACTTTCACACAGCTTGAGATCTCTCAGGGTTGTGCAGGGTTATAACTCCTTGAAGCCATTTTTACCATTACTGGGAGCATCATAATAGATTTTTAAGGTCAAGAGGGGCCATTTACGATCATCTAATCTGAGCTGGAGCATGTTGCAAGAGACAGAGCTTTGTCTAAGAATTACTGCATTTCTCTTTGAGCTGTGTCACACATCTGTCAGCAGCCCTGGCTTTAAAGACTTGATGTGGTGGAGTATTTGAAATATCCTCAGGTGGATGGTTGCAGGGGTATGCTGTTCTCACAGTTAAAAATGTGTGCCTATTTCTAGTCTGATTTATCTAATTTCAGCTTCCAAGCACTGGATCTCATTATGTCTTTTTCCACTAGATTAAACAGGGCTCTCCTAGCTGAAAGTTTTGCAGTCTGTGCTGCTTGTTTTATCACTCTTCCAAATAGAGTGAAAGGCTGGCCTTCCTCAGGGTATGTCTGCCCAGCAGTAACTGTTGTGATGCAGTTTTATGTACTCAGATCTGAACAAGTTTTGTATTATGTAGCTTAGATCCTACTAATAATATGCCTGCAATGTCATTAAGATCAGACATGGTGAAGCAAGCTAAGCATTTGTCAACCTCCTTTCTTTTTTTCTTCCTTTTTCTTTTTTTTTTTTTTTTAAATTTTTTTTTCCCCTGGATGTCATGCTAAACTGTTCTAAAGCAGATAAATAGAGTTAATTTTTTTTTTGCAGCAACAAAAAATTTACATACTGTAAAAGTCAATGCTTTGCTGAGTAAAAACAAATAGATAAGGGTAAAATCAGCGTAGCTTTGGTAATAAATCCCTGTGGGGTAAGAAGAAGATCTTCCCGTGTGTTTGTTGTGTTTTTAGCACAACAGTGTTTCAATCTTAATTGGAAAATTAGTCATATGAGGAGGTGCACTTGATACTGCATCTGCACACACAGATGACATTTGGATAGTGCGCTGCTCTTGATCTTACCAGCATTGCCATGGAATCCTTAATGAACACAAGTGCTCAGTCTGGATTTGACATTTTGTCTGGAAGGGCTGTGAGTGAACACGCAATTTTTGAAAGGCTGCACTGAGCCCTTGTTCACAGTAAAGCTGGAAAAAAGGAGATAGAGAAAATTTGGACAGATGATGAAGACAAAATTGTCTTTCACTATATAGTTCCTAGCAGGTTTTATATTGAATCTGGTTTTAGAAATGAGATAATATATAGATTGATATCTTTATTTTGCATTCAGTATGTTTTATAATCAGACGGCATAATTGCAGAGGGCAAAAATTACTTCTGCTGAATTGCTGGCAGCCTTATCTGGAGTGTGCAGGAAGCTGTCAGAGAAGCAGGGATGTCAGGTGTTGACCTACGCTGATGATGCTTCATTTGCAAGATTTAGTCAGATTAAAGCATAAAGTAAGATGATTAATTTGGCTCTGGGTTCAATGTTTAAGTAGATGTAAGACATAACATCAGATTTTTTCCTTTATACCATCTGAGACTGTGACCTAGCTGGTGGACTACTCCATGGGTACCATTATCTTTTACTTAACATGTTTCATGTTCTCCCATTTCATTTTTTAAGAATCTGTCATTACCTCTTCTGACACCCCTTACAAATTAGAGGTGCATCTTGCATAACTGGATTGCAATTATTGTTCCATTACCAAGTAATGAAGTGCATACTTGTATGGAAAGAATGATGACCCCAAATATGATGAAGTTCAGCAAGATTCCCAAGATAATTTCTAGAAGTGTGCCTTCAAAGCTTAATATTTTAATAGGTGGCAGATCTGATGTGCAAGATCATATTTAAAAGACTATTCACTAAAGAAACCTGTGTGAGAGCTTGAGAAAGAAAACTATTTCTGTATCAAAATCAAGTGAAATGTTTTGTATCATCATGGAAGTTGCCTCCCTGTCATGGCCCAGGGTTTGAGATTCCTGACTTTGATTTAGTGTGGTGGTTTGTTTTTACTGGCCCCCTTGTAATTCTGCCAGGACATGGAGGAGGCTTCTAGGGAGGCAAGACTCCTGGGATTTAAGCGAGGCGTGGTCATCCCCCAGGTTACATTTGAAGAAAATGACTGTCGTTTTCAACTGGATAAAGTTGCAGGGCTCTTGAGCGAGTCCAGTTGATGCTCCCAGGGGCTGCTTTTGAAATGTGGGATTCCCAGCACAGTCGTTTGAAGGAGTAATGCTCTCTGCCAATTAGGACTTGTCTTCTCTTGGGCTCCCAGACATTGAGGTACTTGAGCATGAAATTATTTTGAATATTTAGTCCTCACGCTTAATGCTTTTTTGAGTAGAGCTTAGTGTGACGATCACAAGCTGCTAATCCCTCTAGCAGAGTCCCCCAGTAACTGGGACACATAATCACGATGATTACTGGGTCATTGCAACCAAACAGCTGGTGTCGATTCCTATAACTCTGTTTGCATTTGTTACAGCTGAGGTTTCCACATCTCTGGTATCCTTGTGACGGGATTCAGGCCCCTTGCAAGTGAACAGTGCAGATCTGACCGGTTTGCTAAGCCTACCTTTGAAATTCTTCTCACCACCTTAAAATAGGCTTGGTGAATTGCCAACCACTAATTTTAAAAGCCTTTTCTAATTTGTTAATGCTTGTTTTGTTCAATAGTTTCGCTGATTGAGATGCTGTGGCTTTAGCAAGAAGAGGTATACTGATTCAGTGAAAGAAAAACAAACCTCAAATGAACCAATACAACCCAGAAGACAGTTTGCAGGTAGTCTTAAAGTAATGTTCTCCTTCTTGTCAAAGGAACATCAGATGGTAAAGGCATCATCAGTCTGTGCTCATCAGGCACAGTCCTCTGGTACCATGTACAACCAATTACCTTATCCCTTTCACAGGTTGGCTGAGTGCTGCCTTGTGTCCAGTTGGATCATCTCCATGAGTCCTGTTGGAAGACTGCTCTACATTCTGATGCATTTGCTTGGAAAGCTTTCTTTTCTCATCCTAAATGTCTCAGTGGCAATTTTATGCCCACTTAACCCTTGTGTTTACATTTTCTTTTAACATATGTGCATCTCTTTTGTCTTTCTTTGTCTCTGTGTGTAAAGCTGGAGGCACACAAAACTAAAAGAGACTGTCAAGTGAGATACTAGACTGATGTTAAAGTGTGAGAATCCAGCAGCAACCCTTTATTTCATAAATGTTCCTGGGGAGGGAACCCAGAGGATTTCCGTGGGTTGTTACTAAATAACGTAATAACCTTCTTTAACTGGTGTTCTCTAGGCAAGCTTTGTGTAGTGACAATGGCTGAGATTCCCCAGTGAAGCTGCCTTTGCTTTTGCCAAGGAGAAGGGTATGTTTGGAGTACTTTTTTTTTTATTTTTAATTCTTTTCTTTGGTCAAGTGCCATGAAAATCTCAGCAGCTTCAGAAACTTATGCTTTTCATTCTGACTTGCAGTCATTTTGAGAAAGCATAGAACAAAAAAAATCATCAGCAACTTCAAAAGCTTAGGATAAAGACATATCACCACTAACTCCACCATATATGTTTAAGGTCTCTTTAAGAAGAATGAAGCAGTAGAGAACCTCCTGCTTTATTTTGACAACTGGAGGACAGGAAAAATGAAGTGAATTATTTTGGATAGTGGCTTGTGCTTATCCTTTGATGTACACTAATGCAAAACAGACCTAAGTGAGGTGAGAACTGAAACTTAGACTGGACCTAAACTTAAATCTCAACACTTTCCCATCTTGTTAGTAAAGGAACTTGCTGCTTCTTGCTTTCTTCTGGACTCCCAGAGACATTAGTTTTCATTGTATCAGCCTTTTGGAGACCTCATCTTCCTTTTCATCTTCATGTTGGATAAGCTTCATTTGCACCTCTTGGTGGAGTCCTTCCTGCCCTTTGTGTCAGAGCCTGAACGGTTGTGTGAAAGTGATGTAGCCTGTAAGCAAAGATAATGTGAATTGAGAAAAGGATGGTTGTCTTTCCGTTTTTGGTAGTGTGCCTCCCAGAGGGACATCTTACCAAAGGGATGTCTGTCTTTTTTGGTGAATTTGCCATGGATTTCTATCTACAAAGTCCCGTAGAAAGAGTGCCTTTTACTGAGCAGGACTGCCTTGCTCCAGTCTAAAAGGACTGCTGGGGTTTTGAGGGGAAGGGTATGCACCTCTGTAACCCCTGTCTCCCTTGGAAGGTGTGTAGGCATGGTCATCCTCATGCCTGGCACAACACCCAGGCTGACTAACCTGTCTTCAGGTGAAGCTGGGGGCTTTTCTGGGCTACAGATGGCTTCTATGGGCATGTGAAACAACACTGTAGCTGCTGTTAGATGGGTTGTAGCTTAGGTTGTTGCTGGGTGAGGGAAGTCCTCTGTGGGTTGGCTTGTTCTGTGTGTCAGCTGTGGAACAACCTCTTCAGAAGAATGGCTTTCCAGCTCTGCGCTAGTAAGTACCCACCGCTCAGCTCCTTTTTAACTAAAGAAAAAAAATCCCCAAAAGCTAAAGAGGAAATAAGTTGGAGCTGCATATATTAGTTGTCTGAGGTGTCTCTTGTTCAGAGGAGACAAAATAAACTTTCTGCCTGAGCTTGAATTTGTGGTGCTCTGCTCCCTCACCACCCTCTGATGGCAATGAGAGGTGAAGGCATTTGACACCTTTCAATATTGGCATCAGGAAGAGACTGAGGCTTCTTAACAGCTCCCAGCAGTTGGGTAACTTTAATTTCCTGAGAGCAGAGGAAGGAATGTTGTCCCCTTTCTCCCTGGCAGGCTTTGGGAGGTGAATTCCTTTGTTTTGGAAAAAAATTTGATCTGAAAACATTCTTTTCCGTAACAAAAATAGACTGTGTGATGCAGTCTCCGGACCTGATGTGAAGGCTGAAGTTTTCTGTTGTGTTGCCTTTGGTGCTGGGCAATAGATGGCTTCATGTATGGATGCCACAGTATCTCCACTGAATAGCAGCCATGGTATCAGTTATCTACTGGGTCCAAAGAGCTGAAAGTGTACGAGTTTGAGTGTACAAGTCTTTCCTTTGTAATCTTTGTTTTTTTCTGGTTCTGTAATATCTTTAATATGGAGCTATTTAGTTTAAGAAAACCATCCTAAACAGCTTTTATCTTCCATGTCCTCTGCTTTCTTCCTATCCCTCCTGCCCCTGTGCTCTCTTAGCTCTGTGTGGCTCAGATTGAGAAATTCTCTGCTCAGGATGTGTGCCAGCCTTTTGGATAGAGACCTGCTGCAGTATGTGATGAATTGTGATATCCTCTGACCTGCTGCCTCTGGGAAAGCATCGCTGTTTTGCTGCTGAACTCACAGCTTTTCAGGTTGCTCTTTCTGTCTGCAAAACTATTTATCAGTCCCCACTCCCTAGGAGACTGTATTTATTGTAATTTTTAAGGGAAAGAACAATTACAAAATCAGCAAATGCTGCCCGATGTGAATAAGTTAACTTTATTTTACTTTCCAGCCCTGCTCTCTTGGTAAGGTTTTATTAATTATTTTCTTAACCATAGTTCACTTTGATAGAATGTATTTATGATATAATACATAAGTAATAAATGTGTGCTGTTCAGTAGAAATTAAATTCTTACTTTAGTTCTGCTTTTCTTTTGTCCACAAATTTGTTAAGCAAATGAATGTATATTTATGGATTAGATACCTGATGTAGGAATATGTTCCCAGAAGACAGTAAGGAATTAATACATAAAGACCATGTTGCAAATTGCATTTAAATAGCTGCTGCCTTCATTTTCACACACTTGAATGGGAAACTGTGCTGCAGAGAGAAATAATGACTCTGTATTAAATCTTGAAAGTAGTACAGATGAGGCATCCTTATAATGAGACAGGATAATTAGCAACAGCTTTGTTTTGGATGGTATGGATGGTGTGTTTGGATGTGGTACTTGTGCAGGTGTGGTGAGAAAGCAGAGGAAGGCCAGGATTAAGAAAACTGCCTCTTACATCTCCTTTCTCAATCTCAGTTAACCTAATATTGCCTAGTAGAAATATAGTCTAGTAAAAACACTGCTGAGATAAAATGCTGGGTTTTACTCTCCACCCCACACCTCTCAGTCCTCCTAGCAACACCTCTCTGCTGTCCTCTGCAGTGTGTTTTCTTTGAGATAGTTGGTATGTTGTCAAATATTTTTGTCCATTTTTTTTTTTCCTCGTGGTGGTGTTTTCCTTTCTGTGAAACATAAGATCAAGCCTTATTCCCTTCTTCTTGCTGTGTGAGTTTTAATTAATGGCTTTGCAAAGCATTTTAAGATCCTGGGACAGCAGTATGGGTTTGGCAATAGTTCAGTCTCCTGGAGAAAAGTGTTAGAAAAGAGCCGTAGAGTTTAGGAACAAAAATAATCTAACAGGTTTTTAGGGTTAGAAATAGGTTAAAAAAAAAAGTTAGCGTGGTTTAAAAAGTTGTTTTTCTTTGACTTCTATAATCTGAAACTCTAGTCTCATGACAGCATATTTTTCATAAATGTGGTGTCTTTCTTCCTAGAGTTGGGAGTCATTCTTGTTGAAGTCTTAGGAATAATGGCAATTTTGGAGTGGTTTATCTCTGAAACAGTATCTTCTTATGCAGCCATACCCTTCTCTTTTGTGTTCTTACGGTAGAAATGGAAACTGAAATGTGTCAGTCGTCTTCATAAAAAAGATGGAGTGTGTCCTTTTTTAAGCAGTCAAAGGAAGGGAAACCACATAACCCTCTGAATTGCTGTGAATCCACAGTGGGGTAAAGATCCATAATGTGTCCTGTAAAATCTGTGCCAGAGCTGTCTGTCTGTCTCTCCCACCCCTCTTTCTCAGTTGTCAATATTAATGCTTTGAAACAGGTCTCCCTTTCAGGCTGTTACTGCAGTGCTGAGTATCAAGTCAGCAGGAGAAATAAAAGTGGTGAGATGGTCACCCACTTCTCTGTGTTATACCCAAATGCAAGAACAGTGTTTGCAATGTGTTATGGGGAGGCTGTCGTGGTGTCACAAGGTCTCTGAGAGTCTGGGCCCTGCAATGCCTCAGCAGCATGGAGGTGCTGTGGGGTGGACACGCGTGGAGCAGATGCTGCAGAGTTGTGAAAGAGTCCTGAAAATCCCCTCTAAAAACATGGGTAGGGAAGTCCTAAGAAACACTGGATGGGCAGGTAGTGTGTTTTTTGTGTTTTGGATATTTTTAAAGCTGTGTTTTTTTTCTCATGGGTGTTGGTTTGGTTGATTGGGGAGTATTTTTGCATGGTTGACTTGAATTAAGTAGGACTGTTTACAAAACTCACTTAAGGAAAGCAGTGCTAGGAATGGAAAGAGTCACATCTGCAGTTAGCTTCATTTTGGGAGCAGTTCTACATTTTCCACACACTTGCTCTGAAAAGTGGCCATGAAGCAGCTTGAGGACATCTGGAAGGCTTGATAATTATTACTTCTGCAAAAAGCAGGGAAGTCATTTGGGATGAAAAGCTGCTTGTTACAAAATGTTCACTTGCTGGTGAGGTTGCATTGTACCAAGCACACTCACTAGGCCCTTTTTTGAGAGCACAAGGAATTTTGGGTCTTACATCCTCCCATTTCATTTCCAGTGGTGGTGTTGCAGTTTTTTCTGTGCTAGGCATTGCTCTGGATTGCTTGGTTTAATTTACTCTGCCATTCTGGAGGTGAAGTCTTTGAAACTTCTGATGGGAAGTTTGACCATGTGTTTCTGGAGAGCCATCTTATAGGTACGATAGTAGACTGTGGGATGGGCGGCTTGTTTGCATACAGAGACAGAGGTGATAATTACCAAGATTTGTGTCTCTGAGGAGAAGCCTAGCAGCATGGCTAGTAGTCAGTTCAGAAGTGATCATTGAGAGATGGACTTTTGGACAAAAAGCCAGTGGCTATGGGTGGGGCAGACAGGCACTCCTCTCTCTGACCCCCAGGGTGTGTGGTCCCAAAGAGCCCATCTGAGTTTAGCCTCTTGGGAGTTGTTTGGTCTCTGTGTCTTGGATGAAGTGGATGACTGAGGTATGAGTACACTGACACAGACAACTTGCAAGCTATAAAGTAAATATCTCTCACCTTTTTATTTCCAGGTTTGCCTCTGCCAAAGTGCTGTTAAGAGTGGCTGGCACTTAGGGCTCTATATAAGTTCTCCTCTGGCTTTCTCATTACTGATTTTAAACACGTGTTACCATATCAATGTTATTTGTAGTCAAGAGGCAGCCTGTCTGTGTATTGCTATTGTGAGATGCCAAAAGCTTTTCCACTTATTAATCTGTCTCTTTGATTGACCCGTGGTGCAGCAAAGGAAAAGTCAGCCCCATACTTTCTGAGGCTCAGCAACATATTTTTCCATCAAAGCTGGTATCATTTGCTAGGACCTCAAAGGCAAGGTTGCCAAGAGGGTCAAAGTATCCTTCACTCTTCTGCTCAATAAATACCAGATTCAAAAGGTAGCTTTTCTCCCTGAGTAGCTCTAATTATTTTTGGCAGAGCCTGTGTGGCGCCTGGACAGTGTGGGTGTGAGGGAAGTGAGCTCCCTCTATAGCTGATGGATAGAAAGATGGTCTCTAGAGGCTGACTCAGGGAATGTGGCTCAGCATCAATCCTCCCCTACCCTTTCGTTGCTGATCAAAAGAGTCCATGGGGAGGCTCGTTTCCCTTGGCAAAAGTCAGCTTTGCAGGACACCCTCTCTGCTGCTGCTGCTCTTCTCAAAGAGGTTTTCGACAGCTTTCACCAGCATTCTAGTATGTAGCTTGGAGTGCTTTGTTTTGAGAGAGCAGATTGCTCTGTCAGATTCCTGATGCACACTGTCCTGGTGATAGTTAGCGGAGCAAAGAGGACAGGAGAGGGAGCACATCCTCCCAAAGTGGTGATGATCCCGAGTGATGATATGCTCTCACAAGTGCTGTAAATCCTGAGCAGCATGTCTGTTAGCACTGGGAATGCTGGCAGGGCACAGATGAACAGCACCCAGTGGGACTGTCTTATTCTTCATCAAGTGCTGGCCCTCTACCAAAAGTTGTTTTAAAAAATAATAATAAAGAAGTGGAAAGAAGTTATGATTCCTGCTGTGAAATCAGCAAGAGGTGGTTGTTGACAGAAGTGAAAGTGGGATGGAATCTGTCGGGTTTCAGCTTCCCTTTCTGTAAGCTGGTGGATGCTGATATTATTTATAGCAGATGTGGCCTTGCAAAGCCAGTAAGAGAGAAAAAGAAACTGAAATCTATTGAATATCTGGCATGTTTGAGTCTGTGTGCAACTGAAGGATGGTTGGCTGAGACAAGGGGGTGTGATCTGGTGGAATACAGTCCTTATTCTGGACATGTCATTGGAGAGCCATACACAGTTACATGTTTGAAATACTTCCACATGCACCTATGTTTGCAGCAAGTCAAAACCATGCAGATGGCCTTATTCTGTGCCCAGGAGATGGGTGAAGGGGATGAAGAACCTTTGTGCAACCAGAGGTGCTGGGACATGTTCTGGAAGCAGCTGCTGCTGCCAGCCTGCTCACCCCTGCCCGAGCAGAGGAGCTGGGAGCAGGGCAGCCCCAGATCTGCAGTTCTCCAGCCAGCCCAAAAATCAGCTGGTGCCAGCAAGGAACCAAAGCAGAGTGCAGCCTGCTGACCTTGGAGGAAGCAGGGAATAAGCAGGAGCTCCTGTTGACTGACAAAAAGGATGAAAACAAATTCATTAGATTCATCCTAATGAAAAAAAAAACAAAACAAAACCCAGCCACAAAACTAGACACCCTAAAAAGCTTTGCTTAAACAGAATTGCTTTTTATTATTAAAGCTAGCCGTCTGCAAAAAAATTAAAAAGAAAAAAAATTAAAAAGAACCTAAATAAAAACACAAAACAAAATAGGGGAGGTGGTGGGGGACCATGTCTCAGTGAACAGCATGTTTATTTTGGACATTTTCTAAATAAGAAATGTAGAAAAAGAGTTAAATTCAATAACAGTCCCACTTTTCCCAGGGATGGGATAGAAAGAGGAGGCTATTAAGATGCTGCTCAATGTCCTTCCTAACCCGGGTTGCTTAAGGCTGGTTAATTCAACTCCATGTATTTCTCTTGTAGAGCTCTCAGAAGTGCAGTGTGAGACTGGCAAAGTTGCTTGCAAATCCGGGCTGGAATAACTGAAGTTTCAGCTGAAACAAATGCTGCCCCTCCAAGCATTTTAGAAATGCTACTGCTTCCCTGTGCAGCTATCAGTATGGCATGCATAATGGCTAAGCTTGTGTACCAAAAAGGGAAAAACAAAAGAAGGCGGCAAATAATTGGCTCCTACTCCCTTTGGGAAGTGGTATTTCAAACATCAGTAAAGGATGCTTTGTGACCCGTGGCAGAGTAGGGTCAGATCAGCACTTTGTGGGGGAATCTGAATTTGCACCTCACCTGAGCAATTGCCTCAGAAGCCAGTGGAGCATGGAGTAAATTGGGTTGCTTTCTGTTCCCTCTGTTGATATTGCTCATTTGTGTAAGGTGTTGCAGGAAACAGTCTGCTTCCTTAATCCATATTTACATACAGATGCAATAATCTCCGTTCCCCTTTCTGTATTTCTCCTTCCTCCCCATCCCCATCTCTAAATCGAATGTTTGAGAATAAATTGAGGACTTGGTGTCATGCGATACCTACAGCGCTCATGGCTGACCTTCAGGAGTTTTCTTTTTTTTTTTTTTTTTTCCCATTCAGTATGTTCATAAGGAAGCCAAATCATTTAAACCAGCTGGAAGAACCCCAAACTTCTACAGTTCTATAATAATTTTCCTCCCAGCTTATAAAACTGGCTCACTCCAGTTTACTGCTAGTCCCTTTCATTGCAGATTGAAAAAAAAAATAAAGGTCTCTGAGGACTCTGTGCTTCCCAACTCTCCTAGAGATCGATTGGATCAATTTGCCTCTGTGTTTCAACATCTCTGTCCTCATTTTGAGACAGCCACTCTGCTATGCTGTCGGTGGCTGTTTGCAACAGGAAGTGACTTCTAGATCTGCTCAGGCTCTAAAACAAGCTCATTAGACGTTAAAATCCCTCAGCAAACAAAACAAAAAAAACCAACAACCAACCCCCCCCCCCCCAAACAAATCAAAGAAAAAAAAACCAAACAAACTCAAAAGGGAGTGGTGGGTTATTGTTCTATAATAGCTAGTGGTGAATCAGGCAGAATTTTGCTTTCTACCTGAGGCCATCAGGTTGCAGTGTAATGCAGCACGTATGGTTAAGACTTTAAGCTCATGCAGATGATTTGTAGTGATCTTTGGTAATGTGAGTTTTATTAAGTTGCCTGAAGCACAGTATGTTCATCAACACTTTTCCTTGGTTTGCTCCATCCAAAATGTAAAATCCATTTCTTTCTGACCCGTGTGAAAAGTGCCCTTTCCTGCCTTTTCCATCATAGCCCTCATCTATCAAATCAAGAAAACAAAAGCGAAGCAGATGGAATAGCTTTGCTCAAGTAAAGTGCACTTGGGTGAGCTTTTGCTCTCTGGAGGAAGCTTTCTTTGACAAGCTGCCATCACTTTGGTGAACTCTGCTCCACCACTTCTCTGCTCCTCAGAAAATATTGCAGTGACCTCTGTCCCTGAGCAGGACAGGTTAGAGAATCATCACCAAAGAGGAGAAGCTCTGACACAGGGCTGGTGTCTGTAGTGTAGATGCTTCCTAAGCTAACCACAGTGGGAGGGATGCACTGTGGCCAAATTTGATAGAAACTGCTGCAGGTCTGGAGATTGTTCCTTTCTTGCCCATGCAGGATTGACAAGCTAAGTGTGATCTGAAAGCTTGTGCCTGGCCTTATCCATAAAGTCTGTGGGCAGGACTTGCTGCTCACTTGGTTGGACTGTTCAGTCTCACTGGAGCTGTCCCTGATGTCCCCCTGGCATGGCTTCTGACTCTGGATCTTAGGTCCTGGCAAGCCTGATGGCCTTTAGTGAGGATGTTGCCCTCTCTATTAATTCCTGGTGATCAATCCCAGACACCACTAAATCAGGACATTTGCTTGGTATCATTCTTACTTTCAGAATAACCTTATTTTCTCAGGGTCTGCAGGAGTCTATATAGTTAATTCAATAATGTTTTTCTTCCCATCCATTTTACTGCTTAAAAAAGTTTAAAAATAAAACCCTGGAGTATTAAAAAAAAAAAAGGAAAAAACAAAAAAGAATCTTCTGGAATATGGAAAGCATTACTTTTTCACAAGATATTTCCTTCTGAGACATATTTCAGTAAAAGACCCTTTTCTCTGTGTATAGTTAGTATACATGGAATTCGAAAGTTTTCATAATGGCTTTCTGACAACAACTGGTATTGACACTTTTTATTTTTGAATTATGTTTCAAAAATCTTGCCTTTGTTTTTGCTGCACAGATCAGGTGATTTATTTTTTGTTTAGCTTGTGGGTATATTGGATGCTTTCGTTGTTTAATTGCATTTTAACCACAAGAGTGTATATGATTGGCATTTGGAACAAGTCTATTTCTTTGGGAATGTCTGTGGAATAGCAATTCTGATTGCTGCTGTATAGATATTACATTTAATCAATAACTGAAACACAGTAATAACATCAGCTCTCTGTTTTAAGTCTTGGTTAGCAGAATTATCCATGCTGGCTCATGCTCTTTTCTTAATTATTCAACAAGGACCTACTTATAGTATTTAATAATTGGATCAAACACATGCAGTGTAAATATTAAAAGGGAACAAGAAAGAAAAATAGTTAGTTTGATGAAAATATCTGTTTCCTATGATCAAATTTATGCAAGAGTCTCAAAATCGCTTTTGCTGCAGCATTGCTTGTGCTGGGTCCTAAAGTGTGTTTGGGGGTATTGGCTGTCCTGCCTTAGCTGCTGCCACACCATGAAGCAGTGGCTGTGCCACTGTTCCTCTGTGGTGGCACTTCTGGTGGCCTTCAAAGCCAAGGTCCTGTCTGTGTCCATGCACTCATGCAGCAGTGGTTCTGCAAGAGCTACCATGGACCCTGCAGGATGAGATGATGTGTTTGTGGTAGCTCAAATACTCCTTCTTACTTTTTGTCTCTGCCATCACTTGTGTCTTCTTGTCTGGACACAATTTTTGACCCGCTCTCCTCTCTGTCTGGAGTACAGAGAAGCACTGACCGTAGAAGTATCTTTTAAAGGACCTAGAACCTTTCTCATGATGTGTGGCTCCTTCTACTTGCCCACCAGGGCCTGTCTGCCCAGAGCCTCCTTTTGTCTGGCTTGTGGGAAGGGTGGGATGCTGGAGGATGTCCCACATGGTGCCAGAGCAGGTGTCCCTTTGGTAATACAGAGGCAGACTGCATGATGTGCCTGCAAAAGGGATATTTGTTATGAGATGACATTGCTAAAATGATCTTGGCTGTGATCTACCAGAATGACCCAGATCACAACTATTCTGGATATATATCAAAATTTGCAATGCCTCTTCATGGGTTTCCCTCGAGCCATATGGGTGTTGTGCCTTTTAGTGTGGGATGTCTGGGGAAGAGAGGCAGTCAGTTAGGTCAGAAGGTTTGGTTGTCCTTGCATAAAAGGATCTGAGCACTACTGAGTATCAGCTCCAGCCCCATCTTGTATAAGTTGGAGGTGGTTGGGAGTGCATTACAGGCTGCTGCAAAATCCCTAAGGCAGAAGCTGCTTGTATTTTTGGCTAAGTGCAACATCCCATAATCTTTCTTGGGAGCAACTGTACAGGATCTTTCATGATTGCCAGGCTTTTAAATATCAAAATTTAAGCCCACTTCTGTGGAGATGGAGACTAGAAAATTATGTTGTTTTCTTGCTACTGCTTATTTTTGGACATTGCCAGTGCAGCTCAAAGTGACTATCTTAGTGACCTAAAGAAGACTGGAATATTTGCGGTTCTATTTTTCTGGCAATAGATGAGACTGAATGGTGGTCAAAATAGGATAAAATGTAATTATTTTTTCTAATTCTGCCAAGTTTCAGAATTATTCTTTTATTGATGTGCTTTTGGCTTTTACCATTTATTATCTGTTTAGATGAGATATAAAGAATAGCTTTACAGAAGAAATCCATTTTAAGCAAGCCACTAATCCTTACTGGCTATTGCAGATTTTAATTTTTGTTTCTTACAGATGAATCCTATCATAAATGAATCATGAGTGCCTGTGATGAAAGAACCGGTCCATTTTTAATGTGAAGAATTTAAGGATTTGTGTGTAGATGATTGACTAGAAAAGTGACAGAGATAAAAGTTGTTGGAAGTATGGTGTTTTGTATTTCATGCCAACAGTAATAGCACAGGCACAATTTACTTACAGGACTGCTGACAAAAGAAGTAATTTGCTGCCAGGTTTTGAATTGTTTTCTTTCACATTCTTTCTGTGTTGCAGTGTAACTTTGGCATTGAGCTGAATTTGATTGCAAACATCAGAAAGTTTCTCTGAAAGGATACCAACTCTCAAGAATGTGATTTGGCTTCTTTGCTATATTGCTAACAGACCCATGTCATTCATATTTAAAAAGAACAAGCTATTTTTGAGGATGTTAAAAATAACAGACGATTTCCTAACAAGAAAAGAGTGAAGAAGAGTGGACTACTTTTTTTACTATTTATTTTATATTTAGAGATGGTTGTGACATATTTATGGATTGCTTTATTTAATCTGACAAAAGCAGAGGGACATGCTAGATCAAATGTCAGATTAAGAACTTTCTGGAAAGGAAATACTTTATTCCTGACGTATTTAGCACTGACATCCAGTAAACTGTTTTTTAAGTAGCTGATGCATGGGTTTAGTTTTGAAGGAAAAATTTGTGGAAAATAGTTCAGGCTTCAGTTTAAATACAGATGAATTTAGTGTCTGTGCTGTTGGTGACTTGACAAAGTCTGAGTCCAAACAAGGACGATCCCTTTCGTTTTCATCATGTGAATTTGGGAAGGTTCTCAGTGTAAATTAATTTTTGCTTTTAATTCAGAGAGCAACTTCAGGAGAATCCATGCAAGCTTCTCCATCTTCATTAACACATCTTAAAAGCCAACTGTCACTATTGCTGAGGTTCCTTCCATGCTAGCTCTTGCTTTCTCCTTGCTCTCTCCCACAAAGTCTGTGCTAATATGGTCCTTCAGCCTAGCCTTAGCCCTCACTCTCCTAGGGCAGAGGCAGCCAGGGGATGTGCAGGAAGGCAGATTATCAGATGCATGAATGTGTCCCCTGAATTTTGCCTATTACATGTTTTCACTTATTTTCTTATTAAACACTTGTGTCTTTCTTAATGTCTCTAAGTTGTTTCTTGGGCATTAAGGCTGGTGATATATAGCCATATATGTTCTGTTTTAGTGTCCTGACGGGCTACAGTCCCCCTATCCCATCACAGTGGTGTGATAATTGCTTTTCACCCTATCTTCTTATCTCAAAGTCAAGGATTCAGACTTCAGATGTGTTATTTTTCTGCCCTCTCCAATTAAGTGAAAAATGTGGGCTTAAAATGGATTTGACAAGTAGTTTCAGATTACAAGTAAATGATAGTAGAATTAAAACAAAGATCAAAACAATAGGTTTTGCAATAAAACAATACTCTTCGTGCCATTATTTACGGGGGGTTTGGGTGGTTATTTTCTCCCTGCATTTCTTTGCAAATTGTGCCCACGTCTCCGTCTGAAACCAGGCTTTCACTCACCACTTACTTATTTTCACTTATTTACCAGAAATGCTCATAGCTAGAAGATCACGTCTCTCTCCAAACATTTCAAAAAGCTTCTTTTTGGGCTGACCCCAAATGATGACTTTAAAACTAGAATTTGGTTCAGCAGACGTGAAAGATGTAAAAGCACACAAACTGAGAGCATTTTGCCTGACTGAGAGTCGGCTGAGTTGTAGAAATTTGCTTTATTCCTCTCCCTCCTCAAGTCAAATTCTGTACAAGTTACTTGTATTTCTTAAAAAGTTATTTTCAGGAGCTGGGATTTGGACTTGCTGACCCTTACCCTATGTTTTGCATCAGTGCCCATCACTTTCTCTAGGGCTGATGCATGGAGGAGGGAGGAGGTGAGGGGCCTTTTCTCCGGGAGAGTTCTTTGCTGCTCTGAGTGTTGCCTGGTGGGGTGAGTGTATCCATCCCCACCTCGAGGCTGGGTACTTGGGCTTTTTGCCTTCACAGCCAGGCTGTGCTTCTCACTGTGTTTTCTGGAGAAGATAATCTGCAATAGTAAAGTAGAGGGTATAAAATATATGGCTATGGTATATCAGCTTTTGTAAGATACCAAGGTGCTAATTCCCACCTGACAAAGGATGCTATTTGTATTTATGACTGTGTGTACATAGTATGTATTAGGTATTATTTTACTTTTATAAACTTAAAAACTAAGAGTGAACAAGGAAGACAAAATGGGACTGCCTACTGAGGTCACTTTTTTCCCTGTAAGAGAAAACCAAATCTAAACAAAACACCTGCACGCTGCCATGTGTTTTGTTCATGACAAGTAGGTGGACTACCTGAATATGGTGACTTCTGTTTTGCCCAGTTCTTCCTGTTGTTTTCTTCTTTTTCTCCATTCTTTACTTCATCATTTTGTGCTGTATTTGAATGCAGAATGGTTTCTGTTGCTAGCCATGGCATGTATTATTTCCTCCCTTGTGATGTGTTTTCTTCTCCTGCGCTGACTGCAGAATGCTCATTGGACACAGATTTCTGTCATTTTTCTCTGCCATATTATACCGATAGAAGGAATTTATTCCTTTTCTTCTGTCCTTTTGTAAACTCTTAAATTTCTCTTTTTTTTTTAAGTTTGCTTACTGGGATCATGGGCAAAGACAAGAGCAAAAAACTTGTAGCCTTAACTCTAACTGCCTGAACGTAATTTTAAAGCCACCATGGTTCCTTCTGCAAATTAACAGACTACTTGGACCAGTTTGTGTTTAGTGGCATGAAAAACTTTATGGGGAGCATCAAAGCAATGCAGCAGGCCTCTGCACCTTTTATGGTTTGTTTGTAAATTTTTAGTAGGACACTCGATTCCCAGGGAAACACCTCATTACTTCCCACTCGCAGTAACAGAGCCGTGTGCCTGAGTGGAGGATCAACCTCCTCCCCTCTTCACAGAAAAGTAAGCAAGGGGTTTTTTTGTTTGTTTGTTTGTTTTTTCTGTGTGTGATTATGGAGTGTGTTTTAGATACCTTACAGACCCCACGCTCCCTGCCCCTGCATGCTGGGCCTGTGAGCAGCCCTTGGCCCATGGCATCTGCGTGGCCCATGGCCACTGGGACACATTTTGGAGAGGACTCGATCCCAGGGCTTCCAGCTCTTGTCTCTGCAAAGACATCAGGGCAGCAGTCAGTCCATGGGAATCCTACCTGTCCTCTGTGGTTTTGGGTCCATCTGCTTATCCTAGATTATTTTGGCAGCAGCCCAGCTGCTTTCTTGAGCACAGGCAGGCTCGTCTCTCCTGCCCCGGAGATGCAGTCCAGATCCTGAGCCCTCATTGGGAGGGAATGGAGCTCCAGTGGCAGCAGATTTCTTGGATGCTATCACTGGATCTCTGACAGCATCAGAGGTCTGAATATCTCGCTGTATCTCCAACTTTCTCTTCCTTTTTCTCCAGTCCTGGCTCCTCTTTGCTGAAGTTCCTTTGCTCCTTGAGCCTGCCTTTCCTTCTTTCTTTTTTATCCCCTCTCTTCACTGTAACACATACTCAGATAGCATCTTCTTCAGACACGGATTTTCAGCCCTCTGCAGGCCAAGCAAATGTTCTCCTCCAGGTTGGATGCAGGCATTGCAGAAGAGAGTCTCCTATCTCAGTGGCTTTGCAGGAGCAGTGCAAGGCGAATCTGACTCTTTTCCTGCAGGCTTTTGCTAGATGGTGTTTGGTAGAGTTGGAGACCCTGGGGAATTGATACAAATCTCTACAGTGAGTGTTGCAAATGGAGATTTTTCCCCAGTGGCTTGTCGCATGCCCAGAAGCAGAGTGAGTTGTCACTGAATGTAATGGGAGCATCTCTGCAGCCTCTCTGCTACATTTCAAATCCTAGCTCCAAAGCACAGCACCACTGAAGTTTTCCCAGTGAAGTGGCTGAATGACTTTTTTGATATGGGCACATCTCTCTAATCGGTTTTTCAGGAGCAGCCTAACTGTTTTACCTGATACTTTCAAAGAAGAAAACAATTTCAGCTTGAGACACACTCCTGGAAGGGAAAACTTTCAGCCTGAATGAATAAAGCTTGTCAAAGAAGAAGCAGCTAAAACCAGGGGTTTGTAGTTTAATGTGTGGAGCAGCCAAAGATGGTATCAGTGCTGCTTCTGGTACAGTTGCTTGAAATACCTCTGTACCAGCCCTTCAGTGGGGTAGGAAGGGGAATATAGAGCTTAATGGTGGATTTGTCAGGTGTGTGTGATGCAGAAGAAACAAAATGGCTGAAATTGATGGAAGCTTAAAATTGCAGGCGCGGGGCTTTGATTTCCTGAGATCTGATGGAAGGTGGCCGTGCTTTGATAAGGTCTTATTTTTTCTATTAGCCCTGCTCCATCTTGTCTCCTTGTCTGTTGATGGAATGTCTGGTATGAAGGGAAGCCCTTTTTCATCTTCTTCGTCACATCTTTGATCCGTTAAGTGCATTTTGCTACTTTCCTTTCTTCTCTTTCTGTTCCTGGTCCCTTACTGTGCCTCTCTCTCCTCCTTGCTCTGTTCCTCCTGGTTTTCTTCCTCTACTTTCATCCCACACAGGATGAGGTATATACTGCCTCAAAGAATAAGGAAAAAAACCTGAGTGGGATCTTGTTCTCTGCTGTGTGTGCCAGTGCAGTTACGCCCTGTTCTGCTCTCCCTGAAAATCCAATAAACAGCAAGAACTCCAAATGTGGTCACAACTGAAAATGTGCATGAAGAATACGTGCCATTATCAGTGCAAATGAGTTAAAACAGTAGTGACTTCCATAAAATCTCTCCACGATTCCCTAAAGAGTCAATAAAACTGCTCCTGTTTATGTGTGTTTATGCATCTGGGTCTGTGTGGGTAGTGGTGGCTGGGGTTTAAGGTTCTCTGGAGAGATATGGAGCATGGATGCCACACATACACTGCAGGGAATGGCAATACTACTCATAAAGAAGAGAAGCAGGAGGCCTTTTCTTCCTTCTCCCTTGCAAAACCTATAGCACTCACTGGTATTTTATTTCCCTGCATCAGGTATTTTAAGCAAGTTAAAATCCAGATGTGTCTGGAATATATTGGTGTGGGGCTTTTTTTGGTTTTTTTTTAATTCTTTTTTTTTTTTTTTTTCTCCACAATGAATATTTATTCCTGTTTTCTCCTGGGATATTACATACACTTGCCCTTTGATGGCTATCCTCAAGGAGAGATATAGACTGAACTAGGCTGAACAGATACTTCTCCAATATAAGATGTAGCTTGCTGGACAGATTATAAAGAAGTCGTCTTTAAGTAGAAAGGTAAGGTGTTTTCTACAGCCAAAATGTGGCTTCTGTAAAACTTGCACACTCTCAGCACAGTCTGTCAAACTGGCTTGGAATTAGGCTTGCATCTACCAGTGACATAAAGCTCTGACATTCACTTAAAATAGCCCCTTCTAAGATTTGAAATGTCTTGATTAGAGGTGTCTTACTGCTACCAAAAATGAAGAATAAGTTAATAGCTTTGGTTTTATACTCACCCTTCCAATGCCTTCCTCTAATAGGGGGTCTGAAAATGCTAGTTCAAAACACTTGCTGTTGCTGGGAGTTGGCTGTGTTTCCAGAGAAGAACATAAATGGGAGTGATGATCTTCTCACAGTGGAGGTACCTGGCCAAAACAAGCTCTCCAAATACCAAAGCTTGTTTTACTGTGTACTTATCTTGGTCTTTTAGATGTCCCCTATGGGAAGCATCCATCATACATCTTAACCGTTTGTTCTCTTCCTTTGAGAAAACCTTCAAAGAGAACACAAGAGCTAGTTAAGGTTTTATACCAAAGCTGAGTCAGCTGCAGCGTGGGATAAATATGTTGCTGACACTGGTTTGTGATCATTCACACAGCTGTGGCAATGGATGGCAGCTGAGGAGCTGACTTCTCCTTTCTGTAAACTCTAGATTCCTCCAACAGTACAGGGGGATTAAAAAAGCAGTCTGCTTCTTGGAGAAGTTTGTTTTGATTAACACAGAGTCCATCTGGTACCAGCAAAGTTTACATTCCTGTAAACTGTGTGGTATTGAGTTTTACTAGGCCACCTACCCTGCTGTCTTCAATTATAAAAATCTCCGAGTGCCCTGATGATGTAATTGATTTCAGGATGAGCTGAGCTTTTCAGGAAGACAAAGCTGCCAAGTATCTGTCTTGGCCTCTGCTTGAACTGTGAGAGAGAAGTCCCTGCATTATTAAGCGTTTCTTGGATTTATTGTTTGTTGCGATTCTGGTTGCTTCAGGGAATATTCCTGAAAGGCTTTTAAAAGATAGCAAGTAGGCAATTACATGCTGGTTTGCTTTGTGGGAAAGCTGGCACAAAGCAGAGGTAGAACCGCTGCCCAAATGGGCTCTTTTCACACTCATTTAGCAAATCTGACAATCTGGATTTCCTCCTCTGATTTCTATCTTTTCATCATAAAAATCTGTGAGACCCCTGCCTTGAAATATTCGCCTGCTCCAGAGCTGTATGGAGCTACTGCCAGTATGGTTTTCCTCCATGTACCCTATGCCTGCTCTGATGTGGGAAAGACCGTGTGTGTCTTTCGGCACTGGGAACCACACTGTGCTGGTCTGGGTGGAGCAGGCAGTGGGGAGTGGTTCCCATGATCAGTGGGATGCTTGGCAACCTGGTGTGGTCATCAAATGCATGGAAATCGGTACCTGTAAATGACTTGTTGCAAAGGAGCTGTTTAGAATACGTATAAAGCAGTTAAAATGTTGTAATAGTGATTTCTTTGATTGTCTTAGGTTAAAAGAAAATAAAGAGCTTTGCCTGATCTTAAGGTTGCCTGAGCAAAGTTCAGCATAACTTCTGATCGTTTTGTGAGCTGCAGTTTTATATGTAAAATGCCATTGCTGTGTGTCACTGACATTTAGCAATCTTTCTCATCTGTGTCCCGATTGCTGTTCACTGAATTTTAATACATAAACTGCATACTGTTCTTTGCTTGCACCAGCAGCAAGATGTTCTCCTAGTTACCTTTCCTGAAACAAGTAGTAGTCTCCCCTTGAAAACCACATGGTTCTTGTAAACTTTTGCTGTGCTGAGCATAAGCTGTATGCTTATGCCTCTCCCTTAGGTTGATCTGATGGGCAGACAGCTGGATCACCAAGTAATGAACCATGTCATTTTGCGTGGTTTCTAGGTTGACTTCAAGACAGCATCTTTCTCAAAGTGGAAGAGATTTGCTTATTCATTTAACTGTCACAGGAAGAAACTTTTCTTAACTGAAGATGCAAAGTAGCAAATGCATTTGGAGGAAGGATTGGAAAGTTCAGGGCTCTCCAAACTCTCTTTCTTCATCCATTCCCAGTTACTCATTGCTTTCATTCTGGTTTCTTCTTGCTTGCTGCCTATCTGCTCTTCAGCGCAAAACAGTAGTTTGCAGTTGGTGGCAATTCAAGGGTTTCTTTTTTTCCCTGGAAATGATACTGCTCTACAGCATAAACTGAGGGACCTGTCAAGATTTTCTGAAATATTTTCAAAAGGTCTGCTTTGCTGTAGGGCAACTGCAACCTACCATGCAACTTGGTGGGGCTCTTCAAATTAGCTTTGACTTGTGGATAAACTCATCCCTTGAAACTGTGATATCTTGCATGGTGTTACCCGTGCTACAAGAAAAGTGCAAGATGTGGTAGAATTTTAGTTAATAACAGGGGGGCAAGGTCAAAATCAAGATGTTGAAAGAGTAAGTGTTCCTGCACTATACTGCCAAGGATGAAGGAGCAAATACTGCCTTCCATTTACGTTCATTTTCTGGCTTTAATTTTCTCCTCAGGCCAGGCTTGAGAGGGAGCAGAGAGCTGGTAATGGTGTGGGTTCCTCTGGGGATGGTGTTTAGACCCGGATCAGTGCCCAGTTTTGTATGGTCCCAAGGCACAGCTGTACCTTCCAGAGCTTCAGCAGCCTAAAATGGAGTTTTACCCTTATTGCTGAAGGGACTGCCTTCAAAACCATCATGCAGTCCCTAGTAGTTCTTCCAGTTGGAATATCTTCCATGCAGACTTGATCTGTGAGAAGCCAGGTTCCCTCTGAGCATGACAAAGCAACAGGGTCTGAGTGCCCCTATGTCCCCACGGATGCTGCCCCTGGTGGGTGGCTGTTCTGAAGGGTGGCAACCACATGGTCTGGAGATGCCAGCCACCTCATGAGTTTTAGGTCTCTGCTGTGAGGTGATGCAGTTTGTCAGATATGAAGTTGGCAGACTTCTTGACACTGATGAAAAGTGCTCCTTATCACTAGTTGAAGTCTTGGAGAAAAAGCTGAACTGTTCTGCTTGATCTTTTCCCACAATGATTGCACCTAAAGCAAATATTTGTAATGGAAAATTTCTGCCCAAAGTCTTGCAGTTAAATTAAAACTACAGGCAAGTGAAAACAAGTTCTTGAAAAGAGTAAGGCAGTGTGATTAATAGAGGGCTCTCCTCCCTTCATCCATAAAAATATAAACAAAATGCAACCCAACACTTCTGCTCCCGCTGCAAATTGTGAGGCGTTTGAGTTTCATAAAAGGTTCCTGTAGGGAACAAAAGATCAGGGTTTGATCCAAATGCTATTAAAGTCACTGAGAGTCTTTCCCTTTGGCTCCAGTGGGCTTTGGAGCAAGGCCATGGTGAACACTTGAAGGGCAGCGTGACCTTTCATGGAGTGAGAAAGCTGAAGGCTTAGTTTCATCTCACTTGCACTTGCTGGAGCCTGATTAAAATCAATGGGAGCTCAAAAAACCTACACTTCACAGAGTTCAGCCCTTGCAAACTAATCTGTCATTTAAGTCAGGTTCAGTGCTTAAATGTCAAGATTTGTAAATAAGGAGACACCAAAAACCGAGTGCCGTCTGACTTGCTTTACGGTGTATGGTCTGGTTCCTAAGTTTTAGGCATGGCACTTAAGGAGAGTTTTCTGGAGAGCAGTTCTTTTATAGAGAGCACCCAGATGTACTTATTGTTGAATGCAGCCTCTGCTTCTTGCTGGCTTTGCCCCATTGCTTTTGTCTGCAGTGTAATCTTTTCTCCATCTTGCCATGGTGAGCATGCTTGCAAACTTCCTACTATGGAAAATTGGAACAAAATCCCAGATATTAAAGACTCTTGGCAGCATTAAGAAGTGCTGCAATCTTCTTTCTTTCAAAGACTTGAATGGTGGAAGCAATGAGATGATAGACCATGGTGAGGAATTTGGAGAGGAAATAAGATGCATTTTATATGCTAGATGTTTATATCCTAGATGGAAGAAACGCATGATGCTTTCATGCTTGGAAAGCTATTTTAAGTGCAGGTGTTGTGATTCATTCTGCAGTTCTTGTAAATCATTAAACTGAGTATCCCAATACTGATTGTATGTTACACAGAGGACCTGCAAATGTTTTTGCTCTGAATTTATTTTGTTTACTTGATATTTATAACTTCTTAAAATTATTTGTCATTTCTCCAATAGTTTACTAGCTCCCTTATGCTTAAAATATCCCTGTTGACTCTTTTGTGTTTCTCTTTGTTTATCATTGCTTTATTGCAATGATGAAGCCTCTGTAAGGTTCAATAGAAATGAAATTATCATTGAATTAATGTCATAGGTATGGCACTGTTTGTTAAATTAAGAAAGCTCCTTAGAATCTGGCAAGTGCTTCCACCCTATATTAAAATAAATATATAGTTTTGGCTCCAGATACTCTTTAATTTTACTCCTTGAGAAACAGGATGGTTTTTATGAATGCTCCTACAATAAGCCACCTGTGTGTTTGTCTCTGTGCAATTAATTATCATAACAACTAATCAACATTATTGGAATTAAACTTAAGCCTGCAGAATACACTTTTAAAAAATGCTTAAAATAAGTTCATTTCTGCTACAGAGTTATTTCCCTCTCTGGAGACTGAGGACTGAGCTGGGAACAAGGAGTTTTTGCGTTTTAATCATGACTTAAATTTAAATTGCTGTGTTTGGGTGACCTTTTAAAGCTGGGTCTTGGTGTAGTCTTCTGGGAGTCTGAAGACAGCACTCATGGTGAGACACATGGGGGGGGGTTCTGAGTGTTAAGGAGTTAATAGATGATTAAAAAACTCAAACCAAATCAAAACCAGATTTTGATGGAGTAACTGCTATGTAATAAAGTGTGTATTGTTTGAAATGGTCTCAACATTTTTACTTAAGTGATGGAAAGAGCTTTGGGGAGTTAATAGTGATGTCATTATAACTGCACATTAATTTAGGCTGGTTAAAAGAATGTACAGCTTTTCCAGTTTGAAAAAATACTTATTGTGTCAAGTACTTAAACAAATATTTGTTTCCTTATATTTCAGCTACCTGACTGCAAATAACAACCAGAATTTCTTGTATACTGCAAGGCCTTTTTTGAAGAGAGCTGCTTTGGTGATAAGCTATGTAAGTACAAATGGACTTGGCCACTTATTTCTGTGTATGTGATAAAGCAGCACATTGTGTGGTAGTATCCCAAAAGACTCAAAAAGAGTCTTTTAAGATTAAGATGGTAGATGTTAATACTAAGTTAGTCTTGGAAAATAGTCTAGAAAAATTCATCTGAGCAGAGACAAGAATACTGCTGTGTTTTAGTTCAGATTTTCTTTTGATTTATAGTGGTTACCCTTACAACCATGTGATTATCTGCAAGTATTTCCTGCCCTAAATACAGGGACACTTTCTGGCACTGGGGTTCAGTGGCATGCTGTTAGTTGTAGTGCAGGGCTCAGTAGGAGTCACAAGAAAAGCTCTGCCTGCTAATACCTGGCTGCTTGGTGTGTTCCAAGCAGGATTTAACATCTTGCAGAGGAGAAAACCAGCCCCTTGGCAGGGTTGTGCTGGGTGTGCAATGCCTTGTGCTGCTCTACAAGCTGAATTTCCTTGCGTGCCCCTTGACAAGTGGTTTCCCAGAAAGGTGGAGGAGTGCCAGCCATCAGAAGTCCTTTCAGGGATTAGGATTACACAGCATGAGAAACACCAATAGAGCCTGTCCTTACACCCGTGCCAGCATGAGTGAATGATAGTAGCTTATAAGACATCAACCATGTTTTCCCCCTCTGTAGTTAGGTTGAGGTCAGTAGCAAAACTGTGCAGTCTGAGCCACAGCAAGGGGTTGGATTTGTCCTTCAAAGAGCTGCCTTTGTTGTGGGTAGCTGAGATAGGGGGTTTCTGTCATTAATGCACATGCAAAAGGAGAGGGCAGAGCCACATAGTAGGCTGCCTGTGCTGAGGGTTGGCGCGTTTGTCACCCTGCATAGGGTGGCAAAATTGAATTTTGCATAAATGGTTGAGCTCATTTCTAGGCACAGAGCAGAGCATGGAGAGCTATTGCTGTAAAATATTTGCTGGAGACCTTAGCTCTTCTTAGTAGTGCATTGCTAACCATGGTGTTCTTCTTTGAAGGTGATTATTGTGTTGTATTTCCGCCTCTGGATAATGGGAGGATCGATGCCTATGTTTTCAGAGCAAGACAATCCAGCTTCATTCTCACCATATTTACTGACAAGGTACCATGTCACTAATCAAACACAAGTCTTCAAAATTGTAGTCTTGACATTACTTTTTCCCTGCACTAAAATGTTTTACAGATGGCGAAGGGGAAGACTTGTGGTTTTTTGTCTTAATTACTTCTCCTTATTGCTCTATCCAGAATAGAGAGCAACCAGCAATATTTGAACCCTAAAGCACACTCTGGGTCCTGTAGAGTTATATTACAGATGCTTTCTGACTGAAAAATGTGGGCTAGTTTTTATGCCCAAAGAATAGTTTATTTGCTTGAGCACAGGACCGTAAAGCCCAGTGACCGAAGTGTAATCCTAAACCATAAAACTCTCTGCTCCTGAGGTATGCAGCACAAGCATTCTCCTTTGGCTTCAGCTGAAGTTGGTATAAAAAGGGGTTGACCATACCTGTTGGTGGAATATTGGTGTCTGATCAGTGAAGGTGAAATGTGGGACCCTGGTGGTGCAGTGTACTTGACAGCACAGCTCTGACTGAGTATAGGATGGGCTGCTGTGGATTGATTAAAACACTGAACCTGAAGCTTGTATTAACAGATTTTATTTGTTTTTTTTGTTTTTTGGTTTTTTTTGAAAGATACATGAATACTTAATTTTGGTATTTTTTTTTTCTTGCCTAAAACCCAACATGCAATTAGGTGGGATGATACTACATCCTTCTGGCTCTTCTGGGTCTGACCAACAAAGCAGCTGCAACTTAGCTCTTCCCACCAGACCTTACCAGACCAGTAGTCCAAGAAGGTCATAGGATGTTGATTTCTTCCTAACACAGGGTTAAGTGCATAATTGTTTGCTGTGATTAGCTACTGAACTGGGAAAAGACATTTTGGAAGCCTCTGGAGGAATTTCCTAATGGCTCCAATGAAAAGGCAACAGTCCTCTGTGTCAATTTCTGGCCTTGCTGGCTTCTCATCCCAGCAGCAGAATTGCAGCTGAGATACAGGTTAAACCAAAGCAATCTTTTTTCAACATCTGCTGCAGAATTGAACTGAGTCTCATTTGGGAGACCTTTATGATAACGTGACAACAGTTTCTATTACTATCAAGGCTAAAAGTGCTTCCAGGAAGTGTGTTGTCAGCTTTGGAAAGCTCTGATCTTTTCACAGTATTTCTGTCAGGGTCATTAATACCAGACTCTGTGCAGCAGCATAGTGTGAAGGATTTACTGTTGTCCCATCTCAGTATGCTTACGCTGAGATCGGGGATTATCATCTCATAAATGATCCCATAACTGAGTCCAGTTATGTATTCTGTGCTGCAAATGGCTTTTGTGTGTTTGTCTCTTTACATCTTGTAATGACAGGGGAAGGTTTTATAACCCAAAAGCTAAGTCATTCTTGGAGTATGAAAGAGTGACTATTTTTACCACCAGCACTGTGGATTTCATTAACAGCATTATGAAAGACGAGTGAGAGCACTGCTGGCTGAGCTCCCCACTGGCCCCAGCAGCAGCCATGGCTTCTTTTGCAGTCCAGCAGCACCTGACTGCCCCAAACCCAATTAAGGAACCTTTTGTCAGTAAAAAACAGTGTTATTGTTCTATGGGGATTCTAAAACCCTGTGGATAGTTCAGCTCTTCCACTTCTGCTGATCTTAATCTTAAGCCTCAGCACTTTAGCCAATTTACCCAGAAGCCTATATGTTCCATCCAGAAAACCCATCCCTTCAACAAGCCCGGATGCCAGGCATAACGTGGCTTTCTAATATGTGGAATTAAGTTTAGCTGGTTGGGTCCTTCACTGCTGATCTAGCACCAACCCCCATGGCTGATGTTCAGACAAGGGTTTTGACAACAAAAGCTGAGAAGCAGGTTTGTTGCTGAATCATGCCCAGATCCCAGTCAAGAGACATGACTGGAGGCAAGGCTGCAACACTGACCTAAAGGCCATCCAGCAACAGGTTTGTAAGTATGAGTATTGTGTAAGCATTGAGTAATGTGTAAAGGTCTAAATAGGTACTGAGTAATTAAGTCAGATTTTGTCAGTTCTTATGATGCTTATAGTGTAAATTAGATGGCAAAGGGTGTGAGACTGGTGTATGCACCAATGATTGCATGAAGGAAGGGAGCATATAGAAATTAAGGTGTGTTAAACAAATCTAAGAAGAGACAGGTTCCAAACAAGCCAAGAAGGTGGCTTGCGAAAGGTAATTGAGCTGGGGAGCTCCTTGATGTGGGATGCTGTGGGTGAGCTGAAAGTTTATGCAGGCTCATAGAGAGATTTGCCAAGTTAAAAAAAGAACTCTAGGCTGCTAAATATGCAGAAACCAAATCCAGCTAGGGACATCATGCTAGCTAGAAACTGGGAAAAAGTATTGTGTTCTTATCCTGTTCTTGCTTGCGTTGCTTGGCACTAACTTTTGGTCCCTACTAGAATGTGTCTGGACAGACCTTTTGTGTGTCCCAGTTTGGCTTTAGAACATGGCTGTATGTTCTGTGTAACCTGTCTCCAATCTTGGACAACACAAATATATGCCATAAAGTAGACTGAGAATTGCTTCATTCAATCATTGGAAGATAAAAGATGCTGAAATAGTAACAGTTTTTCAGTCTTTCTTTTTAAAAAAATCATCTGTTCAGTATGTTCACTAAAAGAGTGTCGTTAAAATGACAAGTGAATGGGGATGCAAATAAATGCTTTGGAAGTCAGAATATGAATACTTCAGTTCTTGCAAGGTACTGGATTTTCTATTTTTCCCAAATATCTTAAAACTTCCAGCAAGGTAAATGAAAGCTTCCTCAGTGCATTGCCTTGGCAAGGGTGACCTGAGAAGATGAAATCTGTACATTACCCCCTTTCTCAGTGGAAGGTTTTGGGAATCCTACTCATAAGAGCTGCCATGAGATCCTGTCCATGCAGGCTGGTGTACATTGCTGCAGAAAGGATGTACCTTCTCCAGAGGCCCACCTTAAAGAACACACATTTTCAGTCACTGCAGCTTGCCATCTCGAAATCTACCATGGGTAACCTGTTGCAGTAGAAAACCCAATCTCAAATATCTGTTACAACATTCTTGCTTGTATTAGATGAAAGTTGAGGGAGAATGCAACTAGAAAGGTTTGAAGAATCTCCCAGCTCTAGGTAAACAGCATACTGGAGTGCAGCTCGAGTGTTAGCAGGGTGATGAGCAGTGGGCTGTCATGCTTCAGACATTTTACACAATATTGTTTTATTCTGCCATTCTGGAGGGGAAAGATATAGGAGGCCTCTGACTAAATAAAATGTATTACTAACACCGTGGTAAGAGAAGGGAAAAGTCCATTGTGCAGTCTGTCACAGGGTGTGTGAAACACATTAAAACCTACCAGTAATTTCAAACTAAGAAAATGGGTTTTTTTAACAAACATCTTCAGGAACTATGTTAATTTCTGTTGGCATTTGCCTTGGGGCATCTTCTGGCTGATCATTCTGGACATGAAGCAGACTTATTTGTGTTGCTGCATTAAATAGTTAATACATCTCTATTAAGACTGCCTTGAGATAACATTGTCCTGTTGTTGAACTGCTCTCTCTGTAAGCTGGCTTTCTGTATTTCTTTGCTGTTTCAATCAGGTAAATGAGAATTCAGTGCCACAGAAACTGAAAAAAACGCTTATACTTAAAAACTGGCACAGTCTCCTTTTCATAAAGATTTGTGACTCTTTTCTGAGCAACACATTTAATCATTCCAGTTGTAACTACCAAGAGGCACAAAGCAGACCTGTGCTGAAGAAATGGGTCCCTGTGCCAGCCAGTTCTGCCAAGGTAATAGAAGTAAAGTTCAGTAACTACTCTGTTATGGGATTTTCCCTGAGTTTAGGCTAGGAATTGACATTATAATGGACCCCGGTGACATATCAGTTCTTAATTAGCCAGGCCTGAACATGCTTCCTGAGTGGAAAAGTCCTGCCTGTTTTGTCAGTGGTTTCTGTCATGTGTCCAAAGATGATGCTTAACTTCAACCATACTTGTACTGTCTGCAAGCATCCGGCACCCAGAGCTCACTTCAAGATAAAAGGGAGAACAACAGTGTAGGTAGGAGTTGCTGTCATGCTCAGGGATGCAATCTATACATTACAAGTATATACACATAAGTGTATAATGTATTCTTTATTGCAAGGGAGCTGGGGGTCAGGGGGAAGCTTATGTAGAAGATGGTGCTACAGAGCAAAGGCCATCCTTCAGTGGCAGGTTCCCTGAGGAACATTTTTCCCCAGGGCTACGTGGAAGATTTCACCAACCCTTTCAGTTGATTTCTCTTGGTTTAATGAACAGACCCAGATAGGTAGTGCTGCTCTGGAAATCATCTTGATTGACACTTTTAATGGGTCATGGCACTTGCTGCAAGCACAGGTTGCACAAGCCTTCCCTGCCAAAAGTCTGTGTGCCAAAGCAGAGGCCACTGACTCTTATAGGCAATGCATTTGGCTTTTCAAAATACTTCCACACAGGAGGGCTAGACTGTGGCTAGTCTTTGAGGCAAAGCAGTGTGCCCAGGACATCCCCTCGGCTCTCAGCAGCATGGAGTAGGTAATGCTCTGGGGTACAATGTTTCCAGAAACATTATCACAGCGGGTTTATGAGCTCTGGTTTTCATTTCCTGAGGATCAGCCACCAGTATCTCTGCAGCTATTCAGAGGACCCTCCATTCCTGCCACCTCTGTGAGCCACTCCTGAAGCAATTGCCCACCAGTGGCTGGTGGGTTTCAGCTGAGTGACTTCTGGAGCCTGGTGCTGGTGGCTGAGGGCTGTGCTTGATCATGAAGAATGCTCTCACCCACGGCTTACTCAAAGGGAAAACACTACAAGATCAATCCTGGGTCTTCCAGCATTAAGATTCTGATAGCAGGCTCGTGTTTCACTGGGAATTCACAGGCTCTTTGAAAGTCTTTACCCTTCAAGAATCTGGTATTTTTCAGTTTCTTAGCCAGGGTGTTGAAACAACTGAGAGTGCCAATCACCAGATCAAAGCTCTTCAGGCTGTGAAGATACAGAAGCTAACTTAGTCTACCTTTCCTCCTCTGCCCCTGGTTCACACAAACCCACCTTCCAGAGGAGTTACCTTGCTATTCATCAAGCTGCAGCTGTCTGTTTATCCATATCTTTGTCTTTCTTACTCCTATCCTCTACTGACTGGCAGCTTCTTCCCCTAGATGCAAAAGTTTTGCTAAAAGGGAATCCACAGGCACTTTTTCCAGTTACAAGTGTTTTCTGTCTGGCTGATCTGGATGTTAAATTGGAATTAGTCTGTCTGTTGCTTGTTTGTGTAGTCTTACCCCACCATCACCAAATGTTCTGGATAGACAGAGTGTGATTTTTTTTTTTTTTTTTCTTCTAAGGCTATGAAAATAAAATGTTTAGGCTGACAATATATAGAGCAAGAAAATAAACTTCTGTGGGTAGGTATGACTGGACTGGCAGCTCCCCAGGGGAAGTGCAAATACATACAATTTTAAGACAATATCCTTAAATACCACCACCTGGTTATAACTGCAGCCACATGTGTCCTAGGAGGACATTATTGTGAAGCAGCTCATCAAACAGATTTAGGGCTTTGTAAAGGATGAAGAGAGCCTTGAGGTGAAATAAGTTCAGCTGTTAATACAAATGGAAGCTCTTTTCTGTACTAGAAACTTCTCACCCTTACACTGAACTGAAACCTCCCTGAGCCCCTGGTAGTGCTCTTCTCAGAAGAGTATTAACAAAGTCTGTGATGTCTAAAAGAGCAATGACTATCTTCCTACTTCTGTTTCAGATTGCCTCCTTCTTTGTACACCCCCTTCTTTTCCCTAATATCAGTTAAGTGCAGTGTTACCATCTTTCTTCTAGATAGGTCCTTCCCCCCCCCCTCCTACCCCCAGCCAGAGAAATATTTTGTCTTTCCTATACTGAACCAGCCGCTGCAGGAGCATCTTCCACTTCTGGGTGCATACTTTGCTGGGCCTTTGGAATAAGGTGGCCCCTTGTGGTTCATCAGGAATGTGATGGGTTGTCCCACAACTGGGTGGGTGGAAGGTCTCATTACTATATGCACCTAGAAGGAATAGGGTCACTGGCCCCTACTTTTCCATGCAGCCTCATGGTCACTGAGCCTCAGGGTGGTATGAGTCTTGTGGTCATTTGTGTAGCACAGTTTTGGGGGGGAAAAAAAAAAAAAAGCTGTAATTGCAGTCCCTGGACAAAGCTTAAAATGCTCCAAAATCAGAAAGCAAATGAAACTCCTAACAAATTTCTATAAATCTGGGTGTTTTTTTAAGCTGTTTTCACATTACTTATATGGTCTGTTTGCCTGGGCTTGGCAGAGGTGAGATTAGAGCTTTTCCAAGATCTTTAGTCTATTACAGCAAAAGATAACAGGCAATCCTTGGAGTATTTTATGTTGCATTGTTTATGGCTTTAAGAAGCACCCCTTGCTTTTATTTTTGCAGGAGAAGCAACCAGTTTCTGCAACAGGTTCTAGACATGACTCATCCTGTATTTATCTCAAAAAAAGCAGGCAACAGCAGATTTAAACTAAAAAAATTTAAAACTAAACAAAGTGGATTGCCATGACAACACCTGCTACCTACAGGAGGAGCTCTGTTTTTCTGAACATGCCAGAGATGCTGAGAAGTGAAAAGAAATATGTGCTATGTGCTGAAACTTGGATTTCCATGTTCAATTTGGAAAAAAAAAAAAATTTAAAAAAATCACTGCTGTAATGCTAATGCCACTAACCACCCTGGGGAAAAAACCTGACTGCCAATTAAGAGAGAGATCCTGCCTAGGAGAGATCCTACCTCACCAGTAATACTCTGCCTCCCGTAATACATCAGTATTACTGCAGCAATACTCTGTCTTGCCTGGAATTAACAGATAGAGCACAAGATGTCACAGGCAAGGATTTTTCTCCTTTGGAATTCCAGCAGATATGAACAGCAATAGAGAGTAGATCATTAATTCGTAATGTAATTCATTTAGTCAACTAATTAGAAGAAAATACTTTTGTTGCCATTTGCAGGTAGGCCACTGAAGTCTAATTAGCTCCTGGTACAATTCCACTAATATTTTGAATCTTAAAAAAATGTGCATATTATTTCCTTGCAGTGTAACCTTTGGTGAGAAGGCTCTTCAAAAGTTTCTCCTGGCATTTAGTTTTTTCCCTGGGTAGCCCTGTGGTATGAGACTCACACATAAGTAAAGGAATAGCATGTGCTTTAGAGAACCGCAAGTGAAGAGCAGCACTGAATAGTCAGTAACTATTATTATCATCATCCTGTTATTTTTTCCATTTCTAGTACCTAGAATGGTGATAGTTTGTAAAGTTTAATTTTATACAGCCATCCAACACGTTCAAGGTTGTGTTACCAATGCTGAAAGCATATCCAAACTTCTAATTGAATCACAGCTTGCCTGAAGGCTTTCTTGCAGCTTAGAAACACCTGCTAAAATCAGGCACTGCCCTCCTGGATCTTGTTTCCATGTATGCTGTTGGCATGTACATGTTCTCTGAGAGCCTTTAGGCTTCACAATGAGAGATGTGTCCAAGGGTTCTCCTGTAGGATATCTGAAGACATGAACCAGTTGACTGTCCAGAGGCAGTAATAACTGTCACAGGCTTTAAAATCATCCACCACTGTTGGCAGAATACATTTAAGGCACTAATTATTGCTGTAATGGAAGACAGATTGCCCATCTCCTCTGGGACCTGCCTCTGGCAGTGAGCTGGGTGTATGGCTCCCAAGAAAGATGGAAACTACAAGCACAGGAAAAGAGAGACTTGTTTACAAACATCTCTCAGTCAGTGCATGTCCTGGAGTGTATCTGCTCATATTTAAAAGCTGTTGGTCCTAACCTTCCATGCATTGACACACAGTACTTTAGCCACCCTGAATTCTTCTTACAGTTTGTTAAAGTGACTCAAATTTGTTATGTGTTTTCAAACCGTGTTTATTTATTCTGTGCTGCATAATGATTCATCAGCTCTTGCTTTATCAGAGAAGATGCAGAAAACCAACTTGTCCATCTTTAAATGCAGTGCTGCAATTTGCAAAGATCCTCAGTGTCACAGAATCCTAGAGTCATTTTGGTTGGAAAATACCTTTAAGATTATGAAGTCCAACCAATAGCCTAACTTTGCCGAGTCCAGTGCTAACCATGTTCCTAAGCACCACATCCATACAGCTTTTCAATGTCTCCAGGGATGGTGATTAAACCATCACCCTGGGCAGGTATTCCAATGTTTCGTAACCCTTTCAGTGAAGAAGTTTCTTCTAATATCTAATTTAAACCTCCCCTGGCACCTCGTTCCTTCCTACCCAGCAGTCCAGTCAGAGTAAGCAGGGGAGGGTTTCTGGTGAGCCTCATGTTTGCATACAAACTGCCATGAATACTGTGGATGCCTATTGAAAATGTTAATGTGCCAGAGCATAAAAGGACACTCCCTCCAAAAACTGGGCTCACCTGAGGCATCAAATGCAAAACAAACTCAATGCTTCTGAAAATCCTGTCTAATATACACACTTGTGACAAATTATACAGCATGACATTATTCAGATTGACATAAATGGACATGCTTTTTCTTTTAAAAGTTAAAGCTAGAAATTTATCTGTTTGGCTTTTTAGTAAGTATCTGCAAGGAAGTGCTGGTAACATTTTCTGCATTGATGTTATATTGAGGCTGGGACAGAAATCTGTTTTGTATTCTGGCTGAGCAGAGTTGGGGCCAGGCCACATGTAATGCCACAAGTGTCATTGGCATGATTAAGCTCCACCAGATTTTGCTTTGCTATGTTTCCCTGTGTTTTCTTTTCCCCAGGAAAGATTGGCTTGGTGACTAGAAAATACATACTTGTTTCTTTAGAAACAGTGACCAATGAAAATTGTAAGAAAGGTTTGAGTAAAATTAGATTATGATTTTGAGAGATGCTTTCTTAAACAGAAGCTGACTTTTTAATCCTTGCCTCTGTTAAGAGAGAAGATAGATTTTCTCTCATTTTTCACATTGTTTCCCCACATCAGAGTGGGGAAGGGGAGGAAAATGGAGGGATGGAAGAGAATTGTACCAAATGGCTGAAATCCTTAGAAATGTGGGAATATTCCATTTTCCATTAGAACTGGGAGCTTAGAAGGATATATGGGGAAATGAGAATGTGCCTTTTCCATAGTATACAATGAAACATTATTCTGGCTATGTAAACCTCCCAGCTTTTGGGTTGCTGTGCTGCTGGAGATGTTTGCTTTTTGCATGAGAACAGAAACTGATATCCCAACTGAATGTGGTTATTTAAAAATGTTTAAACAAAAACTTAGTCGTGTTTGCTTAGTCCCTGTGTCCCATCTGGGAATGTCTATTCCTGCCTACCTGGAGTCACATTTAGCTTCAGTGTCTTACCCCTTCTGCCATAAATATGATACAACCTTTTAAGTGCTGTTGTAAGGGGCTGCATTATGCATGTTTCAAACTGGCAAGTGAAACAAACCTCTTGTCTACATGGCTGTACGTCTCTTGGACGTCCTTTGTCACTTTTTTAATAAACCTGGTAAGGTACCATGGCAACTGGGTGTGAGGAAAACAGCCCAAGCATGCTCAGATGGAAGAAATTCTCTGCAGGATAGAGTATAATTTCATTTCTTTTTGAGTATTTGCTGTCTTAGAAGTGGATTTTTTCCATTTGTGAACAAAGAAAGGTTTGCTAGGGGTGCTGAAATTGGCTTTGGTTGACTTTGGTATTGCCAGAATAATCTTCAGCCTCTTGCATACAAAATATTTGAACTTTTGTAAATATGGTTTGAGGGGGATGCCCTTTTGGGCAAGTGTGTGCCAAACAGCAAAAGGTTGGGGCTGGCAAATAGGGTGTGTTGGTTTTGTTTTATTTTTTCTTATATTCTTTTTATTATTTTTCTTGTTCTCTTCAAGCCAGTCATACACATGGTGATCTTGTTTAGTCTTCTTGAAGCCCTGCATACTTCCCAGAGGGCAGCATGGTCCCCATTTCCGTTCCCTATTAATTTTCTCTCTATTGAGAAAACGAAAAAAACATGAGGATTGCAATAACTCAAGAGTTCTATAATTGTCCAACACTTCTGTGCACATTCCCTAGCCTCAATAAGCTCGGATGGGATCAGCCAGGAATCACCCTGTGCCTCCTTCTGTATTTTCTCTCCATGCAAGAGAAGTCAGAGCTCTGACTTTAGTTCCTCAATATGATGCACATAGTAGGAATCCTCAATTACAAGTTAAACCCAGCTAGAGGTTTATTTTGAATTGCAGGAGTGATGCAGTGAACTGTGAAGCAGTTCCATATATGTATGTACCTTCTTAGTTGTGATTCATATATTGTTGAAGTTGGTAGAAAGTCACTTCAGCAATGTAGCATTTGAATGAGAGGTGAAGATTTCGTAGTTTTCCAAAGGCTGGTGCATAGAAACTACATAAATATTACTAGTCTTAAGTTATTTCTTTAAATGACATGTTGAACTCCCTCTCACCTGTGTTAGGATTTCTATATTGACAAAGACATATGGTATTGCCTATGTGTGCAGAGCTACTTATATTTTCTCTTCTCCCATACAGTGAGTGGTAATTGCCAAAGGAAAATGTATTTATTAAGTTCCTGATTTTTTTTGCAGGTTTCTAACTTATTCCTACCTTCTGGCCTTCAATGCCTGGCTTCTGCTGGCACCCATCACCCTGTGCTATGACTGGCAGGTTGGCAGCATCCCTTTGATCGAGTCACTCTGGGATGTGAGGAATTTAGCCACAGTGTTCCTGGTGCTGGTGATGGCATTACTCAGCCTGCACTGCATAGCTGCATTCAAGGTAACACCTAAAGACATGCAAGACAACATTTAAAAAAAATAAAATTTTATTTCCTAATCTTCAGATGAAAGGTCAGTAAGCTAATGTTTTCTCTCAAATGCATTGGATGAAGGTGAAAAAAATCACAGCACTACGTAACTAAAGCAGGCATACTTCACAGGTGAAAAAGTCCCTCTAACTGAATGTCTCAGTCCCTGATTGGCCTGATTTGAGGGCAGAATTTGGCCTAGAGTCCTGCATTCAGTTTCTGTTAATGATCCAAACCCCACTGAAGTTGTTAAGTGTCTCTGCCTCTCCTGTAGTCATTAGGCTCTTTATCACTTGTTTCAAACAGGGCTAGGAACTGTCATCTGCAGAGCCATCTGGAGATGTAATCAATTATTGTATTCCTACATTTGCTATGCTTCCGGAACCTAAATGTTGGATCCATCTTGATGAGAAGATTTCCCATCAACAAAATAATCAAATGGGGGAAGTCTGAAATGATCTCAAAATTGTTATTTATGGTACATAAGATAGTTGGAAAGCCATGCTTCACAGTTCAGCATTTCAGATCCCCCATTAATCATATTGCAGAAATTAAAATGTGGTTGTGCCAGACTTGTCAGAGATTTTGATATGCCCTACACAAGTTTTTTTTTGTGGATCATAGGGAGTTACAAGCTACTCCTCCTTCAGTTGTGTAGTGAAGCCTTCTCTAGGAAAGTTAATGGTAATAATTTATGAAGGAGTATAAAAGGTTCTCTTCCTTATACACAGGTATCCCTGAAAAATATCATAGGGAAGTGACAAGCTTTTAATGCACACGTTACACTGAAATGTGCAGGTCATGTACATGCTTCAGCCTACCCTGTCAGTGCTCATGATAAGGACAGAAATTAAACCAAACAGTTTGAGACTGACAAGTTATTAATTTAGGTTATACTTTGACAGGTGCTGTATGGGAAATATGGGAAAATATCTTATGAGCTATTCACTAGTTCTACCTGCTGGCTGTACATCATCTGGTATTCCTCCTGCTTTCATTACTCATTGCTAGAGATACTCAGAAGTCTTTGTATTCGACCTAATCCTGTTCCCAGGGAAGTTAATGATAAACTTCTCATTAGCTCAGTACTGAATGATTCTGAACCATCTTATCCTGAGCTCTTTTAATTTTCAGTTGCTTTTTTTTTTCTGTTGTCGGCATTGATATGATGTATAAAATTAATGTTGTTGATTATCTTTCAAGATTATCAAAATTCATTTTATGTTACTTTATTTTGGATAAAATTATAATCAAGGAGGACTGCTTTGGTTAACAAATTTGTTTGTCTTCTGTCAAAGTGCAAAATGAAATATTTCAAGAGACTTTGTGCATTAAATGTCTTGATTTTATCATATTTTTCTTCTTTCTGCTGTTGTGGTTTGGTGGGGTTTTTTATTTTTCTTTCTTTTTCTTTTTCTTTTTTTTTTTTTCCTAAAGGCAAAACAATTCAGTCTCGATTTATGAATACCACTGCCTGATTTGAAACTGCCACTTCTATTTTTTTTTTGTGACAATAATTCACTGCTTTGCTTATATCCATGTTGCAATAAGCAACATGAGTTCCACTCTCTAGTCATCTACTTACTGGATACTTTGAAATTAATCTTGTAGATTCCTTTGTGTTTATCCTTGAAGATTGCAAACATGGAATAAATTGGTTCTGAAGTGTTACGCTTTTGTGTCTAACCCAAGCAAAATAAGAATCATCACCCAGTCTTGACAAAGTGCTCTAATCAGTCTGCACTCTCAGCCTCTCAGCAAACCCAGTGTGACCATGGAACTGGTAGTGGTTTCTGGGTGTCAACTTGGACATGCTTCCCCCAGCCCTAGGTATTATTAGAGGTAGCTAAAATATTCTGCTTTTCAGAATATTCTAGATTTCTGAAGCTATTTTTAAATTTTAATGACTCTCATAACAGCCCAATTCTGATACTGCTATTAAGTGGTATGAAGATGGTTGTGTTGTGACAATTAGTCTGAATTATTGAGGAAAGCAAATAGTAGGAAGAGGCACATTTCCTGGAAATTAATTATCCTGTTTGGCTTTGGACATTTTCAGGATTATCTTCTACAGCCAGGAGAGGGAAGTTCAGGACACATGAACTGCAGGCACAATCCATTACATTAGGCTCTTAAAAAAGCTTATTTCCAAATGTAATGGCAGTGGCCTTTCCTACAATGTTGCCCCCCCCAAGAAAGCCCATCCTCAGTCAAGCCTCACACGAGCTATTTCTCAGTATTTTGCAGCTTGTAGTCAGCATGAGAGGCATCTGTCAGTTTTTCACAGATCATAAAGTGTAAGATGGTGTGCTTTCTTTTTGAAGCAAATGCACAAAACTGTCTTAGCCTCCATTTTTCTCTCTTTTTTGATTGCAAAGTCTAACCTGGAAGCAAGCAATAGCTTGCAGTTTTCAAAGGAATGGTTTAAGAGGGAATAGGCATGCAGTTCGCATGCCTTTCGTTTGAGCATGTAGGTGTGCAAGGGTAAGAGAGCACAAAATCTTATATTCATTCTTATTGGCTTTCCTTTCTGTGGCAAGGAGAATGGAAGTGCTGGAAATTATTTTGGCAGAAGTGAAGATATTTCTGCAGTGAATGCTGCACTGATTATCAGTGGCAAGAGGCAACGCATGTGTGTTTACAAAACAAGTTCACAGGAGACTCCCAGAATTATGTGGACTGTTGTTGGAGAGCACATGTATTGGATTTCTGCCTTTGTTGCCACTGAATTTTAAACAGGGCTAATTTGCTGTTGATGTTTGTGATTAGAGTAGTAATGTTGGCATGTATGTGCTGATAAACGACAATTAAGGCATGAAGCTTTCTTCTTCCATTTCATTTTGTGAATATTATACCTCAGAAGGAGAAGAAAGAGTGCTTTGCTTGGAACATGTCTGTTACTAGATGGAGTTTTTTTATGCTGAAAACCGCAGAAACAGAGAAGGAAGCTCTCCAGTTTGTTATTGCTTGGAGAGAGAAGCCTCTCTTCTTGTCCTTTTGTGCCTTTGCTGCTGTTCTCCTTTCTCATATGACAAGGAAGTGATTTGAAAAATTCCTTCGTTAATTCCTTGTGTGTACTTTTAATTCACTGTGTTATTTCATGTGCATAGTGCTAATCCCTCTTGCATTGGCCAAAGAGCTCCTTTGAGCATCTCCTCGAGAGGGACCTGTTTCTCTGCACAGTGTTTGGGTGCACAGCCATGCTCATCTCTTGCTGCAGCCAACACTGTCATGTGTGACAATTAATGTCTGCCTTCAGCAGGCCTAATGGGAGTAAAGAAAAGGTCTTCTGTTTGGCATACCTCCCACTGTGTGAGTACAGGACCTTTATGTCATCTCTGGCCAAGATTTTTTCACAGTGACTATAATGTGGCAAAGTTGCAGTCCACCATTAAGCAGCTCCTTGAAACCTTTTGACACTTGATTTTTCACCATGCAGATGCCTAGCATGCTCTGCACACTGGTTTCTCTTCAGCCTTTCTAGCCAAGACACCAGGAGTCACTGGCAGGTCTTGAAATCATCAGGTTCTACTCAGCTCTGTGCAGTGAACTTCCTCACCCAGTCTGATCCATCTTTCAGGAGCGTACTGGGAATGAGACAAAGCTGTGGTATGATATTGCAAACACAGCCACAGCTGTGAGGAATGGAGATGGTCTTCCAGCTTTGGGACTAGGTAGATTACAAAGGCATCAGTGAAATGGATAAAGCATTCTTTTTTTGCATGACAAGCAAGCCAGTCACAAGGCCAGAGAAATAATCTGTCTAATGTTTCAAATAGCCACTAGCATCTCCAAGGACCCAAAGTGCTGCTTTTCCATGCTGGAAGAAAGTGAGCACCTGGTGAACTAGAGAGAGGATAACAGTTCTTGGCATGTAGTCAGGATGACAGTCATTTCTTTGACATGTCATAATAATTCAATGAGCATGAATGGAAAATCCTTCAGATATTTGAAATGCCTCTCTGCGTGGCATGTTTAGGTCACTGCTTAATTAGCAGTTTGATTAAACTTTAGCTTTAACTCCTGTAGTTGTAACTGTGAATGTGTGTATGGAAAGCATATTCCATTTTCCATGTGGTACCTGATACATGGAGGGCTGGAAGCAGGAAAACTCATGTGTGAGCAATGGGGAAATTCAGAGCAAGGTGATCTGTAAAATTAATTTGAAACAGTAGCTTTTGTACCTGACCAGTCTGGGGGAATTCATTCCACCTCATATTGCATGAACCCTGATTTGCATTTATACTTATAACCAGCTCTGTGGAGGTAGCTTATGGTGGTTCTTAGCACCTTCTACTTGTTCAGGGCAAACACATCATGATAAACAGAATTTGCTCTTGTCTGAGGGAGTGCTGCTTATGTTTCACATCAATTCAAAGAAATAATCTCTAATGTCCTCTAGGATGTCCTCTAGAACATGCTTTGCTGCTGTGTGTCACATGGCTACATACGGTACAAGAGGTTTAGACTTGATATGAAGAAGAATTTCTTTACTGAGAGAGTACTTAGGTGTTGGAATGGCTGCCCAGAGAGGTGCTGGAATCACCATCCCTGGAAGTATTAAAAAAACATGTAGATGAGACACTTCAGGACATGCTCTAGTGGGTGATACAGATATTGTTATATATATTTTATTGAGGGGGATGTTGTCAGTTGGATGCAGTGATCTTAGAGGTCTTTTACAACTGTGACACTTCTGTGTTTCAGAGAAATTGTGACGATTTTCAGGTTATGTTCTTTACATGCAACTGAGATATGTATTATTATCCTGTTCTTTCATATACTTCAGTTGTTTGTTTTTACTTTAGGTCTAATTTTAAAGTACTGCTGCCTCTGCATTTCTCTGCATTCTGCTTCTTAGCCAAGACAAGGCATTTTACACCAAATTATTATGACTTTAGTTTGTGCTGTAATTGGCATCATATTGGCATTTATCTGGTGGTTTATTTGTATGAATATCATCTTAGCATATTCCTCAGTAACTGCAGACTGTATTTCTTAGCTGGTAGTGTTTAGTACAATCAAGGAGAGGAATCCATTTACATCTCATGTTTGTGTGCATGTTTCTCTCATTTTTGCTGCATTCATTATGTGTAGTCTGCCATGCTATTTACTTTACCCAACACTCCTGAGACCTTTGCTTCGTTTCCCAGGTTTGGCATTTCATTAATAAATCACAGCTTGTGGACCTTTCTGGGGAACAGTTGCCTTTTACAATATTCAACAGTAGCCCCAGCATAGTTAGAAAGCAAAATTCATATGCCACAACACTTCCAGAACAATACCTGCTTCAAAGGCAGGGCAAGGTGAATAAGGCTATTTATCGATGGAGTCTAACTGACGAGCTGGAAACCACAGTTATTTTCATAAAAGGCCCATTTAAAATAAACCCTGTTTTCATTTTCCTGAGGGCCCACTTGAATTCCTTCCACAGAGAGAGGTCAGGACTGAGGTTCTTAATCCTTAGCAGCGAGGTTTTTCTATGCTGCTTCTGTTGTTAATGTTGCTGTGGGGAGAGAGTAATAAGCCAGAAAGACTTAGGTCATTCTAATAGGGCAGGTAGTTCTGCCATTTTCAGCATATTAACACCAAATTACTGTATTTTCAAAGACACTCTTTCTGTTTCTACCATTTTCTTCTTCTGATTTGAGTCAATATTTCAAGGCCCACTCAGAGCTGAAAGGTTTTGGAGTGGCACAATAACAAGGGTGAGTAGGAGAGGGTAGGTGGAATGAGGACCAAGAAATTTACAGCTGAGGGATATAATGATGCTCATTGTGGCTACTTGGTCTTAGTTAAACATTAGGGTGCCAAACTATAGTGTGATTTTTTTTGTTCAGATCCTCTTGTTCTGTGTTACGTCTCAGAGAGCAAACTCACTGCGAACAAAGTTGCTTTTACAAAAATCATGCTTTTACATACTGCAAGTAGCGTATGTATGTTTAAATTTTACCTGTTTTTTTTTCTCTCCACATAGTGAAGCAGCCTGCAGTCACAGAATGAAAGGGAAAAGGGAAAAACAACCTCAAGGTCAAAAGTATTAGTTTAACTCCTGGAGCAATATGTTGACTTTCCTATTTCTTTGGAAAGTTCCATTTCTCTTTCAAAGACACGTGCTCTCCTGCATCCTGCTCAAATCAGCTCGGCAAGTGGAATTAAAGGTTGCAGAGATTAAGGACTGGGAAAATGAGTTTATATCTCCAGGGAATTTTAGAAACCTGGGCAAAAAAGACCTTAAACACACAACTGAATGGATGGGTAGCTAAGGCGTAGAGGGAAAAAGTAGTAGATATCAAAATTTTACTTTAAGATACTAAAATGAAAAGTGCAATATTGGTAGAATATGCTTCTGTGCCTTGCTGTGGCTTATGGGGTTGGGAAAGGATATTTTCTCCTTCTGTTCCGTAATTGAAAGTCTGATTTCCAGAGCTGTTGAGCATCTCCAGTTCCTATTGAGGTAAATAAAGGCATTTTCAGCATTTCTGAAAAACTGGCTTTTTTGGCTGACCAAGATATGCTTTCTTGTGGAAATGGAAAGCAAACAGTCTCATGAGGGTGATATGAGATACGTGCCAAGGTTTTCTCTTCAGCTAATCCTAGGTTTTGAAACCAAACATATTTTCAAGTGTTTTGATCCAGTTTCTGGCTGGTGTATGTTTGCCTGTACATCAGTTCCTGAACAGGTGGTGCTGCTGGTGAGCTGGAAAGTAGTTTTTGTGGTTGTCAAATGCTCCAAATAGGATTGACATGTCAGGTGGTTAATAAGCAGTCAGAAGTGATGATCAAAATAGCCCTGAAAATCTCCATGGCTTTGGACTATCTCTAGAGTATAAATTTTGCTTAATTCTAGTCAGTAGTAACTGTGTGTGATTTTATCAGAACTAGAAGATCACCAATGAAAACAGAGTTATTTTAGGAAGACAGTGAGTTGCTAAGCCTGGCATTCAAGCAGCTGGCACTACTGAAGATGCTGATTTTTTATTTTTTTCTCTAATGAGATGAAGGAATAAAACTCCTGAGAAACTGTAGTGATTACAGATTTTGTCTCTTTTTGTAGGAGCAAGCTGATTAAACCTTAGTCTGAGCCAGGTTTAAACCTGGGCAGTTACCTTTTGTCACCAAATGTTTGAGTTTTCCAGACCATCTGTTGACATTTGGCTTTTGGTGCCATTTGCTCAGAAGTGGTGGCACAGGCAGCAGAATGAAGTAGCCACAGCTCCACAGTGCCCTCCTGTTTGACTACAGAAGATAGAGATTTATGTGTCCCATCCTCGTTTTGGCTGGAGACCTAAAGGAGACCATGCTGATAATGCATGTAGTATGGTAAAGCTGTGCCATGACCTATCTGTGCCTGCACCAGTGAGGAGGGACTTGGGACCACCCAGTGCTTGCTTCTGCAAACTTCATGTCAACAGATTTTTTTCCTGTGAAGGAATTAATCTCTAGGGTTGATTCCTAATTATCTTAACTTTGCTTTTATCACCTAATGTGTGAATGCAGAGTGAATTTGACATGCTTCTGCATTGTCCTTTTTATCTTTAATGCTGTACGTTAGAAGTGCAAGAGCAGAGGTTTGCAGATTCTGACCTCTTGCCAGGTGAGATGTTGCCAGTGGTTTGTTGCAGGACAGTGAGCAGTCATGTTGCCAAGATGCTGGTAGCTTCATGAGTGACTGATAAAACAGGAATATATGAATTAAGTTTGTATGCCATCCACACTAGGAGCCTGCACAGATGGATGTTAGGAATAAACTGAGGAAGTATAATCCTCTGTCTGTGCTCTACAGACAGTCATATAGCTTCTTTGAATCTCTGTGTTTCTTTTGATGGATAATGCACTTATCTTCTAGGCCTGCAATCATTTGAAAATGTATAATAGGAGTCATTGCTTTTATACAGCCTTGCACTACCCACTTTCCTGGACATCAGCTTTTCTGAACTTAGTCAGAAGTTCCAACCATAACATTGCACTTACTGCAATGGACCATCCAGAGCTCTGTGGCAGAGAATGATTTATACTTTTTTTTAGAAAGGAAGTCTTTGCTCCATGGAGCTGCTGTTTCTAAATGGTGGAAAGCTTACACTTGCCTCACTCTCAGAATAAATTGCTGGAGGAAGAAATGAAACTTATTTGATTGCCACCTCTCCATCAAACAGGCAAGCATATATAAATACCTTCAGAAATATTCCAAGGCAGGACAGAATGGGATTTACTTGTACTTGTTTGCCCAGCTTCCATCTGCCCTGAGGTGTAACCTTGTCCAGCTGGGAGGGAGGTTGTCCTTATGTTCCAGCTTCCAACAGCTCAGTCCTTGGAGGTGGCCAGGGGATGTGAACATAAGTCCTGTCATCACAGTGTGACACTTAATGGATCTGGCACCTCAGACAATGCTTTCTCAATGGTAAAAATAGAGAATTTAGACTGGGCTTATGCAAGTCCATAGTTTGACAGATATGTTAAAATAATTTGCATACTTCCTGCACCTGTAAGTTTGTGGACTTTGGCTTCTAGAAGATTTGTGATTTAATGGTAATCAGCAAATCTTTATTTGTGGCTCAGGAATATGTCTTCTGTGGAATATGGGAAGAACTTTCAGTTGTAAACGCAAGAATTTCTTCTTTTTCCCCTAAGTTGCCAAGGAAGCAATTTTTGAGATTTATTGCTGTGTTGATGGGGTTTGGCCTCGGAGTGTTTCTTTGCTATTTTGTATGAGATAGTGTGACAATTTTTGCCTTGCCTTTGGGAGGAATGGCATTCTTTGGTTCTTTTATAAATCCATGAAATGTAGTAGGTTTAAAATAACCTTCTTTATTTGTTTTTTGTTTGTCTGGTTGCTGGTTTTTTATTATTATTTTGTTTTTAATGCAATATAATGAAGGCCTAATTGTAATTAGAGTTTGATGTGAATTTGAAAACCCCCACTAAACTATCTAATATGTAAAGAAAACTATTTTGATTTGAAGTTCACTTGTCTTTACCAAAATAAATCATTCTAAGGTTAATCAGAAGATATTGCTTTTTTTTCCCCAGAGTCCTCTTGTGACAGTTTGGAAGGTAAGTTCTGTATTTCCCAAAGAAAACACTATCTTTATGAGGAAAGGAGATAGTCTCTGTAAAAGGAACAAAGCAATCCATAATTTCTAGTCCTAGCTTTTTTATTTTAAGGAAAAAGTAAGAGAAACAAAACTGTCTGCTACTCTTGAAAAGCTTTTAATACTGCTCCAGGCACTTGGCAGATGCTGGTTCTGACACCTTTAACTCATCTATCTCTCAAAAGGACTTACGTGAGGAGAGTAGTTAAACCAAGTAAATGGTCCCAATATTTCTTTCTTTTTTTTTTTTTTTCCCTGGAAAATATAGAAAGCTGCAGATTAGTATTTTCATTTAAAAAGCATGTGAAATGTATCTCCTATGGCTTGTGCTCTATGGAAGGTCCTTCTGCCCTCTGTTCTGCAGCCCTACCTTGCCAGTCTGTAACCTCCTTGCCCCATTCTGTCTTGCTTGTCTACTCATTTATAAATCTATCAGCTCCTCCAGGGGAAGGAAGAATAAAAGGTGAATCTGCTCAGTAAATTTTGACAGGGAGAAGGATAAGGAGAATATGGTGTCCTGTGAGACTTTTGCTGATAGCTTTTAGCTGTCTGGCATTGTCACCTGTGGTACAGACAAACCTTTCAACACATTATGGTTACATTTCTGTCCTTTTGCTGTTTTTTCTGAGCTGCCAGGGTGACTAGATTCCAGCCCTTGCTGGGAAGGCAGGGACAGATAGTTTTGTTGTGCCTCCAGCCCTCTCAAGGCTGGGGTAGAGAAAGTTGCATCTCTCAGGTCAGGGCAGAGGCTGGTTTTGCTCAGTATCTAATTGGTCAGTAGCAACTCTTTAGGTAAGTGAGAAATTAGATCTGGCTGTGAATAGGGTAAACTTTTCCTCCAGTATACGTTCTGAACCATAGACAGCCAGTGATTTAGGAATTGCTTGCACCAGAGGCCACATCCCAACCATCTTGTTCATGGCCACAGATGAATTTCAGATGAGCAGCATCCCCACCTCCTCTTCCTGCCCAAGGGTTCTCTCCTCCCAGGAAGATCCAGCCTCAGGGCCAAGGTGTCAAAAACACAAAACACAAAGTGCTCATACAAATTTTGGAAAAGTTAAAAGATGGGTAGAGGACAGAAACCCAAACAGAGGTCTGAAGTGACCTCAGCACCAGGTTGGCAGTTTTACCTGCTGGCTCAGAATCAGCTGCAGCCTGGCCTGCAAGGACCATCTCTGCACAAAAGCTTCTGCCTTAACTGAATAAAGGGTGCTGCCAGCTGCCAGATATTTCTTTTTCTTAGGAATAAGTAGCACCATGGAGGACTTTGCTGCTCCATGAGGCTGGTTTGTGAGTGCTGGGCTCCTTTCCCTGAGCCCTGCCCATGGGACTGAGCTGGCGCCACTCAATGGCATCATTCTAGAGCTGTGACTTGTTGTAGGAGGAGAAATACCATTTTCTCCTTCAGCTGAGTTAATTCCCACATTTTCCTCTTTCCCGTTTGATGTACAAGTTCTATTTGTCTTTCTCCAGCATTCAGTTTCCTTTGCTATCTGCAATGCTGCAGCCTTGAATAACATTGTGTCCTTCCTGAGGATGTTAACTAGAGGTTGCTTTCACAATTACAGATTTTTTGAACAATGACTGGGGAAAAAATTGATTGATGGTTCATTTGAAAGAATGGGACTATCTTGCAGACAGATGTAATTTTGTCCCTTAGAAATGGACTATCTGTTGCCTAACATACCTTCTTGTGTCTCTGGGTGTTTCTTGTTAACCTCTTTGGGGTAGAGTGGTGGCACCATAATTAAGCCAGACAAGGTGGGAAGAAAGTGTCAAAAGGCAAGAGAAAAATGGAGCCTATGTCCAGAGCTGCATGGGAGGGAAGTTGAAGTTGAGTTAGGACTGATAATTTGCAATCAGAGTTGAGAAATAATTTTTAATACTTTTTTTCCTTTTTTTTTTAATTTTTTTTTTTTTTTTTTTTTTTTTTTTTTTTTTTTTAATCTATTCAATTTTCTATTGCAATTATAAGCTAACCATTACTGATGCTCATCAGTTTTATGGATTGGTATCAGCTTCAGCTCTGGGAATAATGTACTTGAGGTTCTGTTCTGACTGCAAGGCACTAGTAACTGTGATTCCAAGACACTGAAAAAGTGGATAATATAAGCAGGTAGCTGCACTGCTATTTAAAGGAGATATTGATAAAGAAGTCTGGAGGCATGAATTCTGCTTCTCTCTCTGCCTCCACTGAGACAGGGGAAGCCAGTGCACTTTTTTGTGATCCTGTGGTTCAGCTCCTCTAAAGCAACATCAGAGCCTCTTGACATATGCCCTTGCGTTTGTAGGGTGAATATATTTTAGTACTGGGAGTTCTGAATTTCAGTCACTGACTCGGCCAGCAGTGACTGATGTTGCAGTCCATAGCTGTGCAAAAGCAAGGCAAGTTGTACTGCTCGGCCCCACATCATTGATTGAGCTCTGTTCCTCTAATAAAAAAATCTTATTCAGGGTTTCTAAATTTAGATACTTCAGTAAAGGGCGGTCAGTTTGCTCTCTGAAGTTGAGAAATTGTCCACAACAATTAGGAAGTGCTACAACCTATAAGTGATGCTGGTTGTGTGTGTTTCTAAGCGTGAAAAAGCTTCTCCTTATGGCTGCAGAAGGGCTGCAGTGCTGCCTTGGGGCAGGGAAGCACAAATGTCTGCCTGGATGATATAACAGAGCTGATGCTAGAGTTCTTTTATCCTGGTGTCATTCTCTGGGATCATCACTGGAAAGCACGAGCTGATTCACTATGAGGGTGGCAAGATATTGGATCAAGTTGCCCAGAGAAGTTGTGGATGCTCCATCCATGGCAGTGTTCACGGCCACTTTGAAGCAACGTGGTCTAGGGGGAGGTGTCCCTGCCCATGGTAGATGTGTTTTGAACAAGATGATCTTTAAGGTCTCTTCCAACCACAAAAAAAAATCTGTATTTCTATGATTCACCCTCTTGGGGTCAATCATAAATCTGAAACTCAAATTGTGCAAGGAGGCTTGGGTCACTCCATGGCAGAAGTGGCTGCATCCTGAGATGCTTGTGTTGGCCTTGCAGATGACAGTTGTTTTGAAGTGTATGTGGCAATTCAATTTCTCCTTAGGGAGTGAGCCAACATTAAAGTGAGCTTAAGTGAAGGGCATTAAGTGAGCTCAAGTGAAAGACATTAATTTGAACATACAGCATGTCTCAGATTTCCGAGTATGGAGTGCTCATGTGCAAAAGGATCATTTCAAGTTTAGATTTATTGTCCCCAAAGAGATAAAATGACTGCATTAATATACAGTTTGGGGCTAGTTTTCTTTACACAGAATGTGACTGACTTTCTCATTTTCTCATCTTCTTCTTAGCTATAAACATTTAGGATTGAACACAGCAGTGTGTGTGTATGTGATACGCATTTGTGTATTTACAGACAGCCACACTGTGGTAGACCTGCTAATATATACATTCACACTATTCTATACTTATGGATTACCAATATGGGGTATATCTTAAGACTATCTATGCCATCTCAAGAGAGCTGCATACAGTAAATCTGATCCTGGAAAAGATATTAAGGGAAATAATCCACGCTGTGCTTAGTGTTTATGTGCTTTCAGAAGCACAAACAGTATGTAAATATGGAAGAGCAGTGTCTTGGAATAATTTATTTTAAATGCAAAACATAACAAAGTTAATCTAAGTTGCTTTTTTATGAATAAGAACCTCAAAAGGAAAGGGGAAAGTTAGTGGCGAATTAAATTGGATTTTTTGAGTTGATATTTGTTTAATTTTGTGTTATTGCAGAAACTGGAACACAAAGAAGTTTTGGTTGGCTTGTTGTTCCTGGTTTTCCCATTCATCCCAGCCAGCAACCTCTTCTTCAGGGTGGGATTTGTGGTGGCAGAGCGAGTCCTTTACATGCCGAGGTAACTATTGCAATTGGATTCCTTTCTAATGAGACACCATCCTGTTTTCTAAAGCAGGCATTGCTTCTTCCCTTTTACAATACTTTAAACACCATATTGCTAGACCGTGTGTTCTCTGACTTTGAGTTTTGGCTTGATAACATGAGAGATTTTATAGCCATTTGAGAGCAGATTGCTTGGCAGAAACAAAGCTATACAAAGTCCTTTTTTTTTTTTACCATAGATTTTTTTGCTGTGCTTGAAGCAGCTCAATACAGTGATGAGGTGTTGTTTCTGGATGATTGTCCTTCGGGACTCTCTTCATATCATTATCAGGTTATATTGTCCTATGACTATACCTTAAGGACAGTATCTGAAAAGTTGAACTGTCATATTTTTATTGTGGTAATGCTCAGGTTTCCCAGTTCATTAGGTGGTCAGTAAAACCAAAAGCAGCAGTATTGCTAACTTGAAAGACTACTGGCTCCATTTGTGGAATATGGGTGTGACCTGCAAGCTATTGACTGCTTAGGCATCTAAGGGCAGAAGATTTGCAGTTGTTGAAGAGGATGAGGAAAATCCATCCACTCCTCCACTGCCTCAGTTTTTGCCTTGGGATTCCCCTCAGCTTCCATCCTTTTGTCACTTCAGCAGTCTGGGTGCTTCCAATTGAATTCACTCAAGAACAGCTTTGAAGTGTTACTTCTGACATCTCCACAGTACCCAGACCAGAGCCTGGATTGCAGGCAGACAGAGGCCAGTTATCCAAGATCCATACTTCAGCCCTGGTGAGGCCACAGCTCGAGTCCTGTGTCCAGTTCTGGGCCCCTCACTTCAGGAAGGAGATTGAGGTCCTGGAGCAGGTCCAAAGGAGGGCAACCAGGCTGGTGAAGGGACTCCAGCACAAGTCCTGTGAGGAGAGGCTGAGGGAGCTGGGGGTGTTCAGCCTGGAGAAGAGGAGGCTCAGGGGAGACCTCATCGCTCTCTACAACTCCCTGAAAGGAGGCTGGAGCCAGGGGGGGTTGGGCTCTTTTCCCAGGCAACTTTCAGCAAGACAAGAGGGCATGGACTTAAGTTGTGCCAGGGGAAGTTTAGGTTGAATATTAGAAAGAATTTCGTTACAGAGAGGGTGATCAGACATTGGAATGGGCTGCCCAGGGAAGAGTGGATTCTCTGTCCCTGGAAATATTTAAAAAGAGACTGGATGTGGCACTCAGTGCCATGGTCTGGTCACCACAGCAGTAGTGGTCAAGGGTTGGACTTGATGATCTCTGAGGTCCCTTCCAACCCAGCCCATTCTATGATTCTATGCACCTCACCATTGCCAGTTTCACAGAATCAAATGATGGTTGAGGTTGTAAAAGAGTGTTGGAGATTATCTGGTCCAAACTCCCTACTCAAGCAGGGACAACAAGATTAGGTTGCTTGGGACCAGATCCAGATAGATTTTGAATATCTCCAAGCAGGAGACTCCACAACCTCTCTGGGTGGTGTCTGTGCACTTTGTTGCAGCTGTGAGCATAAATGGTCATTCTTGAATGCTGCATGTCAGAAAGCCCACTTCTACCCTTGGCTGCAGAGCATCAGCATCTGCTGTCTCTAATGGGAAGAGTCATTGTGGAGCTGTTGACAAAGCACAAGTACTCAATTTCACTCTGGATTACTTTGTGATGACTGAAACAATACTTTTGTTCCACAGAGTGTTTAAATTTTATTAATGTGGATCCAATGTGGTTCCAAAAATCCTATGGAAAATACTTAGAGGTGATCTTTTGCAGATCCATATGCATATTCTGATAGTCATTTGCATAAGCACTGTCAAAAAAAGGGCTACTCTTTGGTGTAAAACTCAGGCTGTGCAGGAGCCGTTGTATTTATTAAAAGCTTCTTATGAAGTTAGGCTATACTTCTGTGCTCTGCTATATACTGATTTACTTTTTGAGTCAAATCCTGCTGACTTTATTCACATCACTATCCCTGCTTTTTTCTGCTGAGAGTATACCTGGAAGAATAACCAGTGAAAGTCATCCCTCAGAGTTACTATGCAAAAGATACCCTCAACTAATGCATCTTGCATCATTTCAAATTAACTTGGAAATCAGATTGCTTTAAATTCCTGTAACAGAAAATGAGAAAACACATGAAAGTGAAAAGCTATTAAGGAAACAGTCAGCTGAACACAGGGTTGTGTTGAGTGGTTGCATTTCTGAATCTCAAAAGAACAACTGCAGAAAATACTTCAGCTGTCAGCAGTTCCTCATCCTCCTCCAGATGAGACTGATGATATAATGAGAGGAGGAGCAATGAAGAAGAAAAAAGGGCTATGTTTGCACAGAGAAAATTAATCAGCGTTAACATGTGTGCATATAGTTTGTATAATGTTTTTCATTCCCCTGAGGGCTTTGCAAATATATGACCTATAAAGTAGGTAATTGATAGTTGTTGCTCTTTTTCAGGCAGGAAAGCTGAGGCAGAAGGATTAAATGATTTCTCTGGAGTAAGTCTGTGTCAGAGCCCCTGGATCTCATTCTTTGCTCAGATCACTCATGCCCTGCTTTGCAATATTTGTTTTTTTCTCTTAGCCCTGGCTGGCAGGCAGTTGCCATGAAAAGGGAAGGCAAACCCTGGCAGTTTCCAGGAGAGGTGGGCAGTTCCCAGCCAAAGAATCTGGAGTGAGCTGAGCTCTTGACTCTGAGTTACCAAGATATGAGCTCATATATTTTGGGTACATAATGACATGAGTTTTATGGGTGACTTTAGCAAATGTTCATGACAATGTCAGAACAAAATAATATGGTATTATTGTTGGGGTTTGTTTTGTTGGTTTTTTTTTTCCCTTGGGAGTGTGACGATTTAATAACAATGGCTTTAGGGAGGGCTCATGTTCTTAATTTAGAACAGGCTCTAGCAGTTTTCTTCTGTTACATCTTGAAAACTGCTTTTCCTATCCTTTGCTGTTCCAACTCTAAACTCAGCAACACAGAGGTTGTCATTCAGAGTTATTTAGACCAAAGTCCTCAATCAGATGGAGAGAACTTGGTGATCTATATTCTCATGCTTATTCTGAAAGGTGTTTTTCTATCTCTATTTCAAATAATAGATTTTTATTAATATTTATGGATGGGACAGTTGCATTCGTGTGTCATGGCCTGATGCCCTAATTCAGTTGCTCAGTAGTGTTGCTCAGTAGTTACCTGGGCAAAATATCAAGCATTTTCTTTTCAATAAAAGTTAAGTAGGGACCCAAGAATTATGTAAAAGATGTTGTAGATACTATGGAACAAGGAATAAACCCTTTGCTTGATGTCTAATTATATGTCTGGGACTTGCCCTCTGGGGATTGATGGTATGCCTCTTCTGTCTGCAGCTGTGCCTCGGGGAGAGGGATATAAGCTAAATCAAAATGGTTGAATTTTTTTAATTTGCTTTAGCAAAACAGGAATATTTGAAGAAAATATTTCTTGTATTTAGTTTTCATTTAAGGGCTACAAGTGTTTATTTGCATAAATAAGGAATTGATAATAATAGTATTACTACTTTAGCCTGAAAAATTTCATAGGAAAATTATTTGTTATCTTTCAAATTTTGATTTCATTGTTGTTTTCTTATCCTTAAGAGGAGAAACTTCTTTTCAGGAGGGCTAGGAGAGTGAGATACTTATCATGGGAGTGGTGGGTGGGATACAACTCTATAGGCCAAGGGTTTCCAAAGAGGCATCACAATAAATTGCTAGGTCAGTGAAAGACTTAAATGTTTGTAGGTTTTTCACTCTTAAAAATGTAGATGTAATTATGCTTACTGCATACCTGCTGATGCTGCTGAATGATATGAAAATCTAGAATGACTACGTGCTTCCCATTATTCTGATCCATCAGCAATTTGTCTGTACTTAAACAGGAGCACTAGCAGAAACTGGAAATGCAGTGCAAACTCTTGGACCATCTAGGACCTGCCCAGCCTACTGACATACCACAAAAGCTGTGGTTGTTCTCACCTCATAGGATCAGACCTTTCCTACCAGAGCAATTTCTACATTTTCTTCATCTTTCACTGCTACCCTGATAGCAGTGGCTGATGGATTGTATCTGTACAAGTTAAGCTGTTATCATAAACTCATATGAACCAACAGATCAGCCAAAACATTGCTACATGACCTATTTCCAATTTGCTGAAAGCAATAGGCAATCCAGGGGTACCTGCACTGTTTTTATGGCAACTCATTTGTAGTGAGTATTGCAACGAGTGGATTGCAGGATGCAGTTACCCTTTCCCATCACAGACTGCTGTCATTTTCTTCGCCAGCTCCTCACTATATCAAGAGTTGCAGCCCTTATTGTCAATACTAGAAGATGAGATCACTTCTGTATACAGGATGGCATTTGCTTCAGCATCTATCTCAAAATCTGTAAGCCACCATTCAAAAAAAATTTTTTTTAACTTAATACATCACGTTGAAGCTTTTCATGGGCTGTACCAAAGTAGGGGCAATATGGATTTTTGCTTTTACATAGAGCATATCTTTTGTTCTTTGTGCTAGTCCACTCACTTCATTGAGTGTAATTCCATATGTTATTAATTTTTATTATTATGGGTGGCGGGTAAAGGAAGAAGCTGGTAGGGAGAAGAATAATCTGTAATTATTATGAACTTGAATATACCTGAGCAAAGTACTCTTTGATTACAAGGCAGACACTTGAGGGTGAGAATTATTGGTCCTTCTCTTTTCTCTTTTCTGGGAGCATGTTATGCTCTCCACATGATCTTAAATTTCTTAGAGACGACTTGTGTAATGGGGAGGTGGTAAATTTTCAGTTTCCTTTGCTACCCTTTTCTCTAACATTATTTGATGCTACACATTCAACAGGAGATGAATGACAAATTCAGGAGATGAGATTAATTCCTTTTTATCTATACAGAATTCTTTCAGTATTGGATTAGATCCCACGAGGAGTCACCTGGGCTGGGGCCAGTTCTGTTTAATATCATGTCAGGATTGAGTGCATTCTCAGTAAATTTGCAGATGACACCAAACTGGACAGAAGTGTTGGTCTGCCTGAGGATGGAAGGCTCTACAGAGAGATCTGAACAGGCTGAATCAGGGGGCTGAGGCCCATTGTAAGAGGTTTAACAAAGCCAAGTGCTAGGACCTGCACTTGGGTCACAACAACCTCAGACAAAGCTATGGGCTTGGGCAAGAGTGTCTGGAGAGCTTCCCAGAGAAAAATGACCTTGGGGTGTTGATTGATAACAGGCTGGATTTGAGCCAGCAGTGTGCCCATATGGTCAGGAAGGCCAAAAGCATCCTGGCTTGTATCAGAAGTAGTATGGCCATCAGGAGTAGGGAAGTGATTGTGCCCCTGAACTCAGCACTGTTCAAACTGCACCTTGAACACTGCTCAGTTTTGGGCCCCTACCTAAAAGAAGGACATTGTGGTGCTGAGGCATGTCCAAGGAAGGGCAACAAAGCTGGTTAGTGGTCTACACCATAAGTCTTCCAAGGAGCATCTGAGGCAACTGGGGTTGTTTAGCTTGCAGAAAGGGAGACTGAGGTGAGACTTTATGACTCTATACAGCTCCATGATAGGAGGTGGTAGCAAGGTGGGGGTTGGTCTCTTCTCCCAAGTAACAAGTGATAAGATGAGATGTGCTGCAATAGGCTGCCCAGGGAAGTGGTGGTTTCACCATCCCCAGATGGTGTAGATGTGGTGCTTAGGGACATGGTTTAGTGTTGGACTCAGTAGTGCTGAGTTAGCAGCTGGACTTGATGATCTTAAACATCTTTTCCAACTAAAATGATTCTTTGATTATGTGACTGTATGGAGCCAGTTTATCTGCTTCCAAATCTCAGTTCAGCAACATAATTAAGATTTTTGCCTGCTTTCAAGTTAAATCCACAACTCATTTGGGATTTGAATGTGGAATCCAAGGAACACTTGTTCCATTTATTTAACACCCCGTTATTTCAACTCCTTACTCTATTGCCACTGTTGTTATGAGGGCCATGGAGCAGCTGAAGTTCTGAAGGAGCAGACTGGGTTATGTTCCCTGTGATTCAGTCACAGACATGAGGGCACCAGGAGGGAACTCCGAGGGCATTACGTGATGGTAGTGGGCCAGTGCCCAGCCCCAGTCTGGTTCATTTTTAATTTGAGGGTTGCCTGTCCCTGCTCCAGGGTGTTGGTTTGAGCAGCCAACTGCAAAATGTCTCATGGCTGGATGCAGGGACGATGGGACCCGGGCTGAGGCAGGCAGCTCCAGTTCCGCTTCCCCGTCTATTAAATATGGATAATAACTCCACTCTGCTCTTTAGATGGGGGTCAGAGAGAGTTCTCATTAATTAATGAGAATTAACTGCTTGTAGAAAGGCTAAATGCTGCAAGCAGCTACCTTTTCAGATGCGTATCCAGACTTAAGCTCCTAGCTTTTGAAGGCTTGCCCACTCCTATTAAACACTTAAGGAGGAATCAAAGCAGCCATCCTCAGCTAATGCAAGCAAGAAGTGCTGAGGTGCTAGAGCCAGATATTCTGGCAAAAGGCAGTAAAGACAGGAATAAAAACTGAAATGATTCTGCAAAGCTGAAAAAGATTAGCTCATGGCGTGTTCAGTCTAGACTGCAGCCTTGCGTTATTTTAACCAAATTTAAAACACGTTTTTGAGAAACGTTGCATTTTGGCCATGTACAGGCCATTCAGGAAAAAGCTAAATTTGTGCAGACTATGAACATTAATGGCTATACTGGAAACATTTTTAGTTTCTTTATGATATACTAGGTTAAAGAAAAACCTTAAAATGCATTTATTGTGCTCTTGAAGATAATACAACTACATAAGGATATTGCTTTTAAAAAATAGTAATAAATAAAGTTTATGTCACCTTGTGGAAATAATCTACTTGGTCATGCTAATTAAAAGAGGACTTTTTATTTACATGGAAAAAATTGTACCCTGAAGAAGATGCCTTGTAAACTTTAATAGAAAATATTTTCTTAAATGGAGTTTTTTGAGACTTGTGATGGAACTGAATGGGAAATTATATCCCTACTAAGAATTCCAGAAGTTGTTACAGTATTTTAAGCATACACAACCTTCTCTCTAAAGTATGTAAGATTTTGGGAAATTTCAGTGGAATCCCCATGGAATTATATCAGATTTTTCATTTAGAAGATATTTTCTTTCTGTAATTCACATACTAATCAAGAGCCTGAAAAGTTTCTGTATTTCCTGCAAATAATTCAGATAGAAATCTGGTGGATGTGAAATCTTGGACTGAAATACTCTAATGAAGTGAATTTTTTTATCACGTGACTTATTGGAAAAAAGTGAAGAGAAATGTGTCCAAATGTTAAATTGCCATTCAAAGGTTAGCAAAATAAGTAATTTCTAGTCCATATTTTCTCTAATAAGGAAAATAAGAGTTCCTGCACTTTCTCTAATTACATTGTGTTCTGACCAGAAGACCATGTTGCTACTGTAGGTAAATCATTTTGATGAGTTTGCCGATCATGTCCAAGTGCGTTTAGTGTAGGCCTTCATGGCTTTTAATTTAGAGACAAGGACAAAGTCTTAACACTAACTCATGAAGTATCTTTCTAAGTGAGATATCTTCTGACAGTGTTTATGGTTCTCTGTATTCGTATTACAATTTGCACACCTTATTCCAGTAAAAGGCTTCTTAATTCTGATGAAAATTTGACACTTTACTCATCAGAGTCAGGAGTACATTGAGGACACTGTCAGTTACTTAGTTGTCTCTCTGGTGTTTCTGAGCTGGAAGGCTTTTTTTTTTGCACTGGGATTTACTTTATATGCTAAATATTATATTTCGATGGTGGTCTTGAAGTTTTTTAAAACCTCTAGAAAACAAGAAAAAAAAATCCATTCCATGTCATCATTATTGGGAGACAGGCAATTTAAACGTAGAAATATGACATTTTAGATAACCTAGACTTCTCACTAAGGTGTGCTAACTACAGTGAAACTTAAGATAAAAAGGTTGGAAATAAATTCTCCAACGCAAGATGGAGAATGGTCCAAAAGGTCCAAAAAGGATGTGGACACAGAAATGCACTACTGAATAGATGTGGCCCAGAATTGCATCTTTGTTGGGGATGCTCATCTAAGAGTTGGGTCATCAGGGTATATCTCCTCTAGATCAGAATTTTTCCATGATTGTTAGCACTGGATCTAGACCCTGCTGGTAAAATCAGTGGTGGCAGTTTGATCTAGACCTGATTTAGACCCATGCTTACACCCCTCTCAAATTATCCAGCCTGTAACTAATCCAATCCTGATCCAGCACCAAGCTTAGCAGTACAAAGTAAACTTCTCAAAATTTTGGGAACACATTTAGACCAGCAGAGTGTGTTTATAGTAGATCTGTACTTGGGCTTTGATGGCTTGAGAACTTTGTGTATCCCCAATTCTGACTCCACAAAATGTACTCACTTACTGCACCCCCAGCTCTCAGCTAACGTGGCACAGCAGCTTGAATCTGGGTGACGCAGGTTGCAGGCAGAGCCATGTACTTCTGAGTTTTTGGATGACCTGAATGCAAATTAACACATACATTAGAACACACCGTTTTTCCAGATGTAAATATTTTTCTCAAGTCCAGTTTTCATTCTGGCCCAAAACAGCTCCAGCCATGGAAAACTCGACAATTTTCATAAAACAGCATCTTTGCTACACTTCCAGCACGGCTCATCACCGGAGCTCTTGTGCCTGAGAGTGCTTTTTGGGGCAGAAAGAGCCACTCTGGCAATGCTCCTTTTCCCTGGTGCTCCCCTCCACATCTGACTGCTGGGGAGTGAGGCAGGAGCACCGCATGCCAAGTGCCCTTTTTGCAATCAATTACTCCCCATTAGAGAAGTGTGAGCAGAGCCGATGAGTTTAACAGGGCTGAACTGCTTTTTTGCTTTTCCCCTGCAGCAACAGCCCTGCCTGCAAGCTGCATTTCAGCTGCCTTTGGCTCTTCCCCTCAGTGTGTTTCCTCAGCTCAGGCTTCAGAGCTGGAGGGGGCTTGGACTGGGAGCATGAAAAGTGTATTGTGCCAGGTAACATATGTGTGGGTCTGGAGCTAGGAAGCTTTGTGGGGAACTATAAAACCCCAGAGAATCAAATGTTTGTGTTCAGCATTTGGACTTGGCAGTCGACACTGTCTTTCTCAAGTCTGCTCTTCCTGCTCTCTGAAGGGCAGCAGCAGCAGCAGAGTTTACACTAAAAATCATGCACACAAGGGCTAAACTTGCTGCAGAGCATCTTGAAAGTGAGGGTTGGTTTTTATGGAGGGAAAGAGAGTCATCTTAAATAAGTGCTGGAAATCAAGAAGGAGGTTTGCAGCCTAGAAAGAGCCTCTGGGGTGAAATGTCAAAGCCAAGTGCATTTTCTGGTCTCAGTATAGTTTTGAGATAATCCCTTTTGCAGCATTAGCAAGCCTCTGAACAGAGAAGTATTTCTTCCATGCTTTGACAGACTGGTTATAGGCAACTCTTTTCTTAACTGATATGTATATATGCATGCATCTGGATTCTTATCTAGTCTGAGCTTTGAAATCTGGGGTAACTGCTTTGATGAAATCAGTGGATTTACTCCCAAGTTTACATGCATGCAGTTGAGATTAAATCAGTTTTTAAAATCCATTCACAACTAGTTCATGAGATTTGACATCCCCAAAGCAACCATTAAAAAGTGTGAAGAAGGCATCTTTTCTGCATAGTTTCCCTCACCCTTTTTTTTTTTCTTTGCTCCTGAGCTTACAGATCTACCTGGGCGAGTTAGAAAAGGCTGGGGCTGCAGCACTGGTGTCCAGGCAGGTTCCCTCTTATCCGGTACCTCCAAACTGCAACACCCAACCTGCTCTGCCCACTCGCTTCTCCATGGAGTGGAAACCTTCACTCTGTAAAGTCACAACTCAGGAAATACAGTAAAATGCATGATGAGAACTTGCCTCTGTTTTCAGGAGCTTTTCTACAGAAGTAAGTCTGCAAGCAGTTTCTGGAGGAGGAAAGATTTTTTTCCGTGTGGGCAGACTGCTGTAGCAGATTATCTTTGGGCTGTGGCACTAACCACACATGTCTCTGAGTAGGTGCCCTCACCAAGAACCAAGTGCAGTGAAAACCATTCCTGACTTTCACTAAAAAGTGAGAAACTTGATTCATAGAGGGAGGAAGGAATTGTGTGCGAGCATCATCAGTAACATCCTCATCTTGGGAAAGAAGCCTTAATGGCTAAAGAAAAGGTTGGATTTATGACCTAATTACCCAAGAAGTGTTTGCATATATGAAGAATCTACTGTTCTGGCTCTCGTTTTAATTGGGCAATACACATAGCTCGATGGGAAATGGGATCTATGTGCCACCTTATTCCCATCTATCTGCTTGTGCCTTTCCTGATTTCACTTCCTTGTAGGTAAAATAACATTAACAAACCATGGAAATTATAGACAACGATCTGTCATTATAAAAAGTCTTGTGTGTGATCTGCCAGAACTACATGGCAGTGGCACAGAGGGTTTGCCTGCTGGGTGCAGCCCTGGTGCAATTCAGGATATGCCTGAGGTACCACTTTAGTACTGCAGGAGTCTGAAATACAAGGAATAATGAAACTGTTGACCTGTTGGTCCATTTGCTGAGAGATCCTCAGCAGCATCATTGGATTTCTGAAGCCACAGGTTCTTACATAATAAGTGTCCTCATTGTGTTCTCAGGAAAAAATATTACCATGTTAATGTGTCAGGCTGTTCCTCAGGTCCTGCTTCTCATCTCACCTGAGGTCCAAGCTGGTATAGACTTTTCATAAGGGAGAACAATTGCTGTAGCAGACTTTAAAAAAACACCAAAAAAACCCACACCAAAAAACCACCAAAAAAGCAGTTTTACAGTAATCTAGTGGAAAATAGTCTTAAAAATAATAGTGGGTTGGGGATTTTGCTTGTTTCCCATTGTTTTGTTTTCTATACAAAGTATTTCAGATAACTGCTTGCATGAAAAGGGATAACAACGCTAAGAGAAAAGCCCTTCAAAGCAATGGTACCCTTCTTCTTCTCCCTAGGAAATGCTAGAGTTAACAAAGAAACCCAAACAAACCCCAAACCCACAACCTACATCCTTAATAAATATGCAAATAGCTAGGGAGATGTCTGGAATATAGTACTTAAGAGTAAGTTTTTAAAGTGGCAAATAGATCTTTGATGAAAGGTTCTTTTGATACTTTTTTTTCCCCTATAAATGTGTGTGATTAAAATTTGATTTCCTGGTGAGTCAGCGCTAACGTTTTATATGGATTTCAATCCCCCAACACTCTGAAAAGAAAAGCTAATATAAGTATTTTAAATGCTCTCTGTGTTTGTAGATGATGGCAGGGTTGTGGCAGAGTTAACCACACAGGATGTGTCATAAAGTCACCAGGCAAGTTACTTTAATTAGATAAATGCAGTCTCACCTGTATGGGCTCTTACCACCACAGCACCACTTCCCAGGCTGCTGCTGACTCTCTAAAATTCATCATTTGTCTGAAGCCTCATGAGGTTGGGAAGAGGGGAAATGGGGTGAACTTGCACCTCATGGGTGAAGCACTGCGGGGAGACTTTCCAGGTGCTGCAACTTCTGGGCATGTTGCAGCTGCAGCAACTTTATCTTAGCAAGCTTCATGCTTTACTGGTGCTACACTTCATGGTCTCAGTGACAGGTGATTTATGTACATCAAGTACATGTACATATACAACAAGTGTGTTGTAAGGTATGAGGGATTCTGCATTTTTGGGACTAGGAAAAAATAGTAACATAATTGATTTTTTGACAGATGCTTAATACATTGGTGCAGACACTTTTTTGTTTTGTTTAGTGCAGCCCACAGGATCTGGTGAAAGGTTCTGTATTTGCCCTGATTTTACCATAATTCTTTGGCCTTAAGGCAGAAATGTGGGGAAATATGCAAAAATTACTAAAGCTAATAAATTTGGAGATGCTGCAGGGAGTTGTCCTGAAAACAATTCATGGCATGAAATTGCACATGCTTTCCTGGCAGCAAAGGACACATGAGTCCTTGCTATACTTCTGGGAGTCCTTGGTATAAGAAAGACCTGCAGCCTGGAATGTAACATCTGCCCTCATCCAGGGGTTGGGGTTGAAATGACCATTAAAAAAGCCATACAAAGAAATGTAGCTCCACCTGACATCTCACCAAAAGGTCCCTGACAAGATAATGCAGGTGTATCCTCCCTACCCATTACTTGATGATCTGTGGCAGGAAATTGGCTGAAGTTTTAAGCCAAATTTATCAGGTTCTGGAAAGAAAATTATTCACCTACTTTATGCTTTCTGATCCTTTCCATTCTTTTCTTGTGGGTTCACTTGCACTTTATGGTGCAGGTACCTTGACTATAGGCCAGTGAGCCTCTAGCCATGGAACAACAATTAATTCCTAGTGTTGTCACAATTACCTCTGTCTTATTAAAAGATAAATCACGCTTCAACCCTGCCCTCTTTAACATCACTGCTTTACCCTTTGTGGTTTGGGAACATTAGCTGGGTGATCCCCTTCCAGCAGCCATTTATGAACCTCTTCCCCTCAGTATTTATACTTGTTTCTGGATCCTGTAGCCTTGCTGAGCAAGGATGTAGAGCTGCCTTTGGGTTACTTACCTCTTTATCACTCAGGGAGTCCTGTGGGCATTTCAGCAAGATACTTTATTTTCCACTGTGTACTCCGCTGTGCCGTGGGTACAACCCTGGACTCCAGCTTCATTGCCTTGTTTGCCAGTCCCCTGTCAGCAGAGCAAATCCCTCAATTGCCATGTTTCAGGTTCCTGCTGAGGCAAAATTGCAGCACACCTCCCTTTACAAACATTTTTTGGGAGCCCTGAATGGCAAGTACCATGTGGAGCCTGGGGCACTGTACGTGCTCTGTGTCACTGCCAGTACAGCTGGGATGGGAGCTGCGCTCCGAGATGAAGCCTTACTCCTCTCTTAGCACCCAGCATCTTTCTGTAGCTGTTGTGGGCAATGCCCTACAGAGATTTGAAAATAACCTCCAGAAGCAGCACCTTTCCAGTGGCTGTGTAAGCTGTAATGTAATGCTGGTCGTGCCCCGGACAGGCAGGCAGATTGCTGCTGCTGCTGCTAGGGCAGAAACTCCTAACAGCTGAGGCAGGGATTGACATAAATACCAGGACACTGATGTTTGCATTTTTTTGTTTTCTGGATGCATACACGATTCTGTTAGAAACGTCCTGTTCTTGAAAATGTGAAGGTATAGGGAAATTCCTTTGAAAATGGCCTTGTGCTAAAGTGATTAAATAATGCTTATATCAGATAATTAATTCCAAGGGAAGGATGAAATTGCTGAAAGGCAAAATAGTAGAGTGGAAACCATCTGCAGGTTTTTGAGGCATTTGTTATTGGAAAGAAAGGGCTTATTATCAAGATTAGCTTTTCAAAGATTTTAAAGTAGTAAATTTCTTTGTTTCAGTAAGGTCCAATAGCTATAAAGACTGGATTGTTTGGCACTAATATCTTGGTTTGTAGTTCTAAATGTCTGCTTGCAGTTAATGTAGGTGCAATAAGCATGTGTGCAAAAAGAATGGGGAAAAAAACCCAACAATACAAGTCTCATAAGAAACGTGTTTCAGCAAAATGCAAGCATAGGTAGCTTAAAAAAAATATGCTCACTTTTTAAATACAGGAGAGCTCTACAAGAACAATGAAGTTCTGAATGATTGCCAAATCTGATTTTGTCTCTAAATTTGCTCTCTGTGTCTATACAACTGCCTGTGTCCCATACAGCACTTGTACTGTGCCAAAGACAGTACCACTGCATGGTGCTTATCTGAATTTAGATTTCTTTCCTTGGTAAAAGGAAGAATTATTTCCTGGGCTTCCTAAGAATGGAAAGGGACAATACTAATGTGCCCAGCCCTCTAAGAGAGCAGAGAAACTGTGCTGTGAAACACTCTCACAGCTCCTTGAAGATGAGATGTTTTCTAGTTTCCAGATTGATGTTCTTGCTTGCAAGGTTACCTCTGTCAGAGGACTTTTTAGCTTTTCTTACCTCAAAGTCTCACCAGGAAGTTGTGTGGACATCTTGATACAGACCTCGATAGCCTGTAGATATCCAGATGGAGACTGGGCAAGTACAATGAGCTTCCTGCCTCCAGACTGGTCAGGTTCCAGTTTGGGATTCAGCTGGGGTTCAAGGTGTGACAGTGCCTGTCGGGGGCTGCTCTTTTGTCCCTGTGGATTGGTGGTCCCCAAATGTTATTCCAGATCCTTCTGCTCCCTTTTGAGGAGCTGCCTGGACTAAGATAGCTTTTAAGTCTAAAACTAAATTAGGTGCTAAGTAACTGTGTTGAGGAGTTAGAGATAAGCTAATGAAATTCCTCGAGCAAAAGAAACTGAATTTTTTTTTTTTAAATGCCAAGAAGAATTATCGGCTTACTAAGTAACAGCAACTGCAAGCACTCTGTTTCCAGTTCAGAGAAGCACCCCTGGTAGAATTAGTGTACCACTTGAATTAAGGTAAATAGTTACTGAATTGATTTAAAGTTATGCAGGAATGAGACTTCAGTTCTAAATGTGGTTCCCTTCATGGGAAACACCTCGGTAGTTATACGCAGAGAGCCATGAAGGTGCCGAGAGGCCGGGCGCTGGAGAAGACTCTGGTTCCATGTAAGGGCAGCAAGGATGCTCTGCTAGTGCATCTGGGCTGTTCTGGACTGGGCACTGGAAGGGATAGGATGGCCCTGATGTAGATGAACAAGAGCCAGCAGGACCTCCTGCCTTCTGATGTGACCTCTGCCACCTGATGTGTTGTTGGCCACGGCGCTCACTCTGCCATCTCAGCACTGCAATTTGTAAACTAGAATTAGTAGCAGCCAGAACTGGGATTGTTTAGAGACCTCCCTGTGTTAAAATGCTTTTCACTTCCACGCCGCTCCAGTAGTGCTCAGCATTGTTGTTATTAGATGATGCTTCCTTAGCTCACTGTTCAGAAAAGCAGCTGCCTTCTGCGGGCTGGCATAAGCTACCATTAGGCTGGGTGGTATTTTGTATGCTACTGTACTTCTGGCATCTGGGTCTATCATTTAGATTAATTTGGAAATTGTGTAGTGACTTGAGGAGAACTGCTGTTGAATTGGAGTTTGTTAGCCTAGAAAACAGAATTAGTCCAAAAAACCCTGTAATTTCTTATTAAATGCGGTACTGAGTGGTGTTGCATATAAACCAAAGTACTGGAATATAACTTGCAATACCTTTTCCTTTTTTTTTTTTCTTTTTCCAGTATGGGATACTGCATCCTTTTTGTCCATGGTCTAAAAAAGCTGTCTACATTGTTAAATAAGTGGAGAATTACTGTTCTGACCCTCTTTGCTTTACTGCTGCTGCTCTTCTCTTGGAAGACCGTGAAACAGAATGAAATCTGGCTGTCACGAGAATCCCTGTTCAGGTATGAGTGACCACAGGAGCATACTTACACTTTTTTGTGTTGTTTAAAATAATTTTGCTACATGGAATTGTTTTCTTTAGCAGGAGTCCTGCTATTGATACATTGCTGTGATTAACATTTTGATTATTATGAAATAACACCTAATTTCTGGGTTTTTTTGGCAACTGTACAAAAACTGGTGTCAACACTTTATATACTTATGCACAAACTTTGGTTCTGGCAATCACATTTTTAAGATGTGCTGTTTTTAAATAACTTCAGTTCTGTAGATTTACCAATAATGTAACACTTTCATTTTTTAAAGACATAGCAAAAGTTCATTGCAACCCTCCATAACACCATAGTAACGCTGTTGAATATATTGAATTTTCCTTAGCAATGTTCTTAATGACAAAAATGAAATGCCACAAAGCGCCAAACTTAATGTACCATATTTCATTTTATTTGATTACTCTTTGCCAAACAGCTCTCTTTACAACCTCATTTATATAATTTTTTGCACAGAAACAGACTGTTTCATTTTGTGTTTTGCTAACAAATGTATTGCCTTTGCCTCCAGCTGCTTTCAACAGTTGTCTAATTGTGAAGTAATTGCAGAAGTGCAGGTGATCTGCACACGGGTTACTTAGCTTTATTTTCTAACTTATTGGCCAGAGCAAAGTTTAATTTACGCAGCACTGAAGGGTATGAAATTATTTTTTATGTGTACACTTTGGTCTTCAGGAAACACTATGGAAGTTATTGCAGCTTTGTTAATGGGATTCTTTTTTCAAAAAAATCTGGAATAGGAGTTTCTTTACTCCAACGTGATTCAATGTCCATATCCCTGAGACTGTTTACTGCTCAAACAATAGCAGCCATGGTGACGGACCGATGCGGGCTCATGCAGCGATCCCTGGGGAGCTCACCTCTAGTCCAAACCCCTCTGGCTAACAGTGGCTTCTCAGAGGAAAGCTGGACATCTTTCCAAGTTGGACAACTCTGCTGTTTAAAGTGGGGATGGGGAGGGGAAAGATGGCAATTCCATATGCAGAGCTGCAGGCATGATCTGGTATCACGTTGCGTACAGTTGTGGTCACCTGTGTGTAAGAATGCTGAAGTTGCACTGGACCAGATGACAGGAGGGCATCTCCTCCTGCCAAAGAGCACTCTTGGCATGATACAGGGTGTCTGTCACAGGACAGAAGGATAAGGTTATATCTCCATAGTTGAATCTAAATGGACCATCCTACCTCTGTTCAAAGCATGGTGACCACATATAAGCCAGCTCAAATTCAGAAACTGTGCCACTGCTGCAGTGCAGCACTGAGCTGGAGCTGACACACCTTGCCTCAAGATGAGGAGTTGGTGTTGCCCAGGGTAGCATGCAGGGCTTGGTGTCTTGGGTTGAACAGGCTCACTTTTCAGCTCAGGTCTTTTTGGAGCAATTCTAAGATAGAGATCTGCCATGGGATTCTCAGGGGAAGGCAAGAATATAGGTGTGTTCCAGCTGGGTCACCTCGTATTGGGTCCTCTCCCTGAGAACAATCAGCAGCAGATGCTTAGAAAAGAAATGTAAGAACAGGGCCAGCAACAGCTATGCTTCTTTCCATCCTTTCCCAGCTTGCATTAATCTGCAGTTTAAAGACTTCCTGAGTCAGGAGTTACTTGTTTTTCTTTTTGCTTTTAACAGTCACTGATGGACTTTTCTTCCCTTAATGTCTCTGACTGCTTTTCCAAATCTATTTTTAGTTTTGGCTTTTATAGCATCCTGTGCACTGGGCTCTGTTGTTAAATTACACAGTGTACACTCTAAGATTTCCCTTCTGTGTGTTGTGAGCCTTCTGCCTGATCATCTTGCCTCTAGTTCTGGTTTGCTGAATCAGTAGTGAGTAACCATCAACTTATTAATTGTCCTCTGCATTCCATGCCTCTGCCCCCATGCCCTGGTTTTGAACTCTCCTCATATGGAAGCTGTTCTGCATTTCTGATCCTGCTTGTCAGTCTTTGCAAGATGCTTTGAAACTCTAATCTGTCCTTTTGAGAAAGAAGAATCAGAGAAAGAGACAAGCATCACCTTTCAACAGATATGTGCAGTATAGTAACTTAGGACTTCTGTCTGGCTTTTCTTCTTGTCTCCTACTAATTCCTGATCTTCCCTTTGCTTTTTGTGACCTTTCCTTAGCACTGGATGTTTTCACGGCACTGTTCACATGAACTCCAAGATCCCTGCTGTGAGTGGAAGCATCTGATTAACAGACATCAATCTATGTGCAGATTTATGCAGATTTAGTGCATGTGTACACAGTCTCTCATACTTGTGCCTGTACTAGAACTGCATTTCATCTGCCATGTTCTTGCCCAACTTTCAATACTGTAAGATCCCTCTGCAGCAATTTGTAGTTAGCTTTAATTCCTGCAGTGAGATTCACATTGGTGTAATCAGTAAGTGTGTTACCCCCTTGTCTGTTCCCTTTTCAAGATCCTTTGTGAACACATGAGGTAGCTCAGATGCCACTGCATGTCTCTTAGGAATCCTCTTGCACTCTTCTCCAATTGTAAAAACTATTCACATACTCAAGCTCTTTGCACGCTCTCTTTAACTAAGTATTGATTCAGGAGAGGACCTTCCCTCTAACTCCTTGATGCCTTTAAGAAATTGGAAGTCTTTATCAAAAGCCTCTTTGAACATTTAAGTGCACAGCATTGATGTTTGCTATTCTGACTGACTGGGCTATATTTGGATTTTTATAAAAGCTTTCCACAGTTTCAGTACCAAATACCTGTTGACTCCATCAAAGAACAACATATCTGTCCAACCAATTCCTTTCTGCAAAATACAAGGTTAATTCTTCTCTGTTGCATAGTAGTTATCCAGTAATTTGCTACAACTAGTCTTTGTTACCATTTTCCCCAAATTACCTGGAGGGGAATTCAGACTTGCTTGTCTGTTTCTCCCCCAAATCCTTCCCCTGGAGCCAAATGACATGATATTCATAAGCTCCTATTTCTCTAGAACCAGCATCATTTGAATGATAGGCTGCATACTGTAGCTAGTAGCAACTTCACATTTGATTTCCTTTAGATGCACACTTACAGGCCAAATGGATTTATATCAGTTCTTTGTGTTAATTTGTTTTAAAGTGTCTTATGCTGCCAATTTTGTTTGAGACAGTGCTTCAGACTTGCCCTGTAAGGAAAGGCTCCCATGTGGCAACTGCCTTCAGTTCCCCTGTAGTGAGCACTGATGCAGATAATCCATTTAGCTTTTCTGCCGTGGCCTTTCCTTCTTCAAGCACTACTTTTAGACCTCCATCATCTATTTGCCTTAGGGGATCTTTGGCATGTTTCCTATATCTGATGTATTCCATTATTAGCTTTGATGGCTTTAGCAAGTTTTTCCTTAAATCTCTTTTGCTCTGCCTAATTATAGTTTATGTTTAACTTGATGAAATTGATACCTTTTTTTTTTCCTTTTTCATTTCTTCTGTGGCAGTGAAATTCACTTTTTAAGTGGTGGGTTTTTTCTTTTCTCATAAACTTCTTTATTATGCTGTTTGACCATATTGGCCTTTTTTTATGTCCTTTTAAGATCTTCTTCGATAGGTGTCACATGTCCCTCATCAGTATATCATACAGTAGGATTCCTCTTGCTGATGGGAACGTAATGCAGAAGAATAATAGTATAACAAGAATATATCCCAGGAGTGGGAGATCTCTTCTTTGGGGCAGAAGTAAGAGGATATATATAGGCTGATGAGGTAAGGGGGGAGAAGTGGATGGAGGCATGTGCAATAGCAATAAATCAGAAAGAACAGAGCAAGAGGAGATAAGAAACAGTAAAGAAGTATGAGAGGGAAAATAAGGAAACAGAGCAAATCTATCCATGTGGGAAAGGAGACATAAATCAACCTACTTGGTTGTCTCTCTCTATGTTGATTTATTTTTTAAAGAAGTATGAACTTTTCATTCCTGTTTCTTCATTTTTCTTTTTCCAGTTGCTGCTTCAATTAATTACTGCTTTTCCCCTCTTCATACTTTTTCCCTACATCTCTATTTCCCATTTCTCCGTTTGCTTGGATGTGTTTCTTCAGAGCTGATCTGTCTCAGTTCCCTAGGCTGTGACCTGTTCTGTTACACAAGCTTTCTCTACACTGACATTTTATTGTCATCATGTTGTCAGTTCTGTGCTTGCACCCCACTTTGTCCTGTTCTCAAGGCTTATCCCACTTTTAATATTGTGTAGCAACTTTGTTTCCATCTTTGGGACATCCTATCTGTCAGTCTCCAGCCCTGGGGCCAAGTTTTCTGGATGCAGAAATCCCACCAGCTCCTGTGTAGAGGAAGGTGTTGGTATCTGAAGAAGTGATGTGTCAACACACAGGTACACAGGTACACAGGTACAAGCGTATGTGCAAGGATTACATGACAATCAGACAAAGCACAAGTGACCAAACAACACACAGAGCTCTAGCTGTTTGAGGCATACTGTTCCAACAGATCTCTTCGATCCTCAAGCAGTTTGTCTTAATGTATTGGCAGGTAGGCAGGGAGGGCTTATTTATTAAATATTTAAGGAACTACCCTGTAAAGTGAATGCAGAAGTTCAGGCTCCAGCTGTGGTCAGTGTTAATATCTGAAGCCAGAGAGAGGGAAGTGAGGGCTGAGGACTAACCTCTGCATCCTCTGTACTGACTGTTCTGAGGCTTGTCAAGCTGTCACTTTTCCTGTTGCTCCTGGAAAGCATCTGCACGCTCTCCCCACATTTGTGACAGTGCCTGGAAACACAGCTGTAGCCAGCAAAGGAACCGTATAAACGTGGCACTTTCTTTGTCAGCAGTTTTCCCTCCCAAGCCAGGCTTGCTGACTTCAGTAATTTGCACAAACCAACCCAGTCCCAAATGTGGCATTTACTGCTACGTGCTTTTGTTAATTCTGAAAGCCAGCTCAGCTGAGGAAGGCAAGTCCTATCACATTTTGTGCATCTTCTACAGAATAGCTTAATACAGCCCAACATTGATACCTGTGAAAATCAATACAAGGGTAGGAGACCAAGGAAAGCACTTGTTTGTGTCGTCCAGAGAATATTTTGTCGTAGAGAACTTTTATTGATGATAATGACTCACAGAGCAGAGAAGACCCCATCAGTCTCCCAGGGCTTGTGCTGAGGCAGGAGTGGCCTCATTTCCTTGTAAACTGAGCACTTTTCATATGGAAATCACAGAAAATCAATGAAACCTCTACCCTGCACCCAGTCACTTTGCAGAGCAGAGCATGAATTCAGGAAAACAACAGAGGGGATCACAGGAGACTTTTCCCATCTAAAATGGGATTTGCTTAATGCTGGTATTTGAGGTTGGAAAATACCAGGAGTACTTTATTTCTCTGATTTATGGCTACTGGGCTTTTGCTTTTCCATGGAGAGGAAGCATTTGCCTATTTTAAAAGGGTACACGTAGCACATAAAAGGGTTTGCCTATTGTTTATTTTCCATTTATGTCATTTAATGCTGTCATAGAAGTCAAGAGGGAAGGAAATCCTCTGGAGAAGTGACGTCCAATCTTGGCAGGCTTGTTTCTGGATGGAGCCAGATTGGTGCCATAGGTTTTCAGAAGGGCACATATGTGCCTGGCTGGGGAAGAGGGAAATACTAGAGTTTGGAAAGGCACACTGGAAAATTATATTGAAATTGTGAGAGACTAGGGGCTTGCGGGAAGCCAAAATGGAAAAACATTGTGTTCTCATTTGTTATTTATACCCCACCCTTTCCTGCTTGACTTTCATTGTGGACATTATTGTTTCCCTTGTCAACGAGTAAATAGTGTTCTTGGCTGGTCAAGAATCAATTAGCAGAAGTGTTTGCCTGAACTCTCCTAAAAAATCCCCTCTGTGTCCAGCCCTGTGTTTGTTACTACCTCCCACAGCACAGAGACTCCAGGAAGCCTCAGTCATTCCTATGTGCATTTGTAAAACGAAACACCCCCTTCCCTGCCTGTGCAAGGAGAATAAATAGGTCAAGGAGTGCGAGCAGTGTGATGCAGAAGAGTGCATCCTAAGAACAGTGAACCAGTTCCTGCCTTTCTTATGTCACCCTCACCCAAAGCATGCAGCTGAAAAGAGTTTTATTAAACATTTTAATAAATTGGACCACCAGCATTAATAATATGTTCTGCTTAAGGGAAACAGTCCAGACTTAAAATATTTAAACGTATGCATCTTACTGTTAAAACCAGAGCTTATTATAACTGAAGTATGTGTGCATATGTAATGTACTCCTCATCATTAACTCACTTTGCTCTGATATAGCAGAGGCTGTAGCACAGCAGCAGTTGTGAGTGCCTGTCCATGTCTCTGCCTGTAACATTGGCACAGATGCAATGAAACCTTCTCTGTCTAAGAATTAATATTCCGCTAATGCCCAGAGGTTGTAAGAGTGTAGTTAATAGCTCCCAAGGCCAATGGAAATTAACACAGTCGTAGCAGTCACACATTACTTGCTGCTGGTGCAGTATATCTTTGTGAGAACTAATATAGAAAATCATTCTCTTAAGAATAGCATCAATTAACTGATTTAATTCAGCGATTAGTCACAAAATGTCTTATTCCTGTAGTGTTCCCAGTAAGTAATTTCGAAGTACCTGATGATTAGGAAAGCAAATGCAAGGTGTATTTTTAATTTCAGTAGGCAAACTGTGGCTGTGTTGTGCTGAACTCTGTAAGGAAGCCGTGGGCGAAGCTTTGGAAGCTCTCGCAAGTAGGCATTAGTGATGCTTGATACCACTGGCTTCAGACAACCAAAAAGATACTATATTTGTCTGCTAGGGTTCTCCAGCACCATTTCACAATGAAATCCCTGACAAAGGGTTTCCACAGCTGTGGGTGCATCCACCTTATAGGAGAGCATGTGCACCCCATGCTGGGGGCTGTGCTCAACTACCATGCCCACCAAAGGTAATCAAGTAGAGACAGGCAAGGCAATGCAACAACACTTGGAAAATTGTTGATCCCTGATTTTCCTTCCTGAGGGAGGAGAAACAGAGATGATGAAGGGAGCAGAGACAGCTGGCAGAGATCTGCTTGTGAGAAAGAAACAACACTTTGTGTGCTTTTATGTGAACACATTCATCCATCCTTACTTCCCATTACCTTAGAGAGCCCCTGTTTATGTGCTGGAAAGGATTTCCCCATTAAACGGAGCACTGACTTCTTTGGATTCTTGCAGGAGAATTGTTTCCATGGTGTACATGCTCCTCTGTGATTTCTTTCTCTCTTTAACCTTGAAATGTCATTTCCTCTAGCTGTACAAGGTGTACCTTGCTTTCTGTGCTCTCAGTTAAGTAAATAAGCATATGCTTGCTCTTCTCCTTTTGTCTTTATGCCCTCATTATTAATTCCAAATGTTGAGTCCACCCTACGTGGCAGGGGAGATGAAGGGGAAGGATGTGAGTCCCATGCTCACAGTCATGTGTTATAATGTGAGAACATAAACTTGCCAGCTAAGGGTGAGGGTCCCATTAGCCCTCACCTCTGGGCCATACTCTCAGTGCTAAGTGGTGCATACGTGCTGCTGGGTACTCAAGAGTATGCTATGCATCCCCTCTAGTGGCTGATGCATATGGAAAAGGTACCTTCTTTCTGGTACCTCCAGCTGACAGATATAAATTAAGCTTTTCAAAAGGTGCTTTGTGATGCTGAAGTATAGCCTGTTATGGCTATATTATGGAAAGCACTACATACTTTCCCTTCTAAATGTTAACCTGTTCCAGTTCAATTATTCAGATTTTGAAATACAACAGCATCTGGCCATAGGGAGAGTTGCAGTGCTGGTGCTAGAGGTGCCCGTGGTGACAGCAGGCAGGACGAGTTGAACTGCTGCCATACATTTATGTCCACCCGGGGCACGTGGTGGGCCAGTGTGTGGGGCAAACTTGGGGTTACAACATGAGCTGTGTTGGCACAAATGTGCAAGAGTTGACAAGGTGCTCACAATCCAAGCAGACTTTTCAGAAAAAGGCACTGTGTGAACAAAGTAGACCTCAGGGAAGGTGAGGTAACCTGGCTGCTAACACAGTCCTGCTTCTGTTCCCCTCTGCAGCTCAGGAGTGAGGACCCTGCCCCACAACGCCAAGGTGCACTACAACTACGCCAATTTTCTGAAAGACCAGGGACGTAACGCTGAGGCCATCTACCACTACAAAACTGCTCTCAAGTAAGTCCCTGAAGGGCCTCCTGGAGCTCTGGCTGTGTAGTGCAGTCTGATGTTAGCCCAAGTCCTTCCCAGCCAGGCATGGGGACCATTGATTGCACCCTCAGCTCCCAGGGGCAGCTGGGCTCTTGGAGGCTGGGAAGGTTCCCTGGCTGGGTGTTTGCATGTCATTAAATGAAGTAGCCTGGCTTCTCTCCAGCTCCATGTGTGTGTGTGTGTGTGTATTTGTGTCCACACTTCAATATACGAGATAGAAATGTTACCATAGCTACATGTTGAGCAATGAGGTGTCATTTACTTGGCTGAATGTATGCTGGTAAGCAGGAGGTAGTTGTCATAAATGCATTTTCATGTTCCTGGGCCATTTATCTTTGTAAATTGTTAATGGTGCATGCCTGGAAAATGCCAGTGCTGTAGCCATCTGAAGTGCAGTAATAATAATTGTACCTACTACTTTTATTGAGGTTTCTGTCCACAAAGCTTTGGATGAACACTAAGCTAACTGATCCTGAAAATGCTCCTGTGCTGTAATATGGTAAATATTGTTACTATGGCTCTGTACAGGTGGAAGCTGAAGCAGGAGGGTGAATTCCCTGCCTTTCAATGCATGGTAGGTCTGGGCCCAGAGTAGGGTTGTAATATGGGACTTCTCCTGTGTTGTCTTTGAAAGGACCCTCCTGACCTCGTGTGGATGGGGTCATTCTGCAAGTGGCATCCCTCTGCTCACCACTCTTGACAATTCTTAGTACAGCTCAGCTTCAGCTGGGGCCATGGAACCTCTGTGCTGCTGGAGGAGCCTTCAGTGCAGCAAGCAGGTCACCCCAGTTCCCAAAATCTCTCCACTCTGGTCCTGGGAGTTTGGGAGAGACGACAAGCTCCTCGGGGAAATAAGTACAGGGAAAAGGAGAAGAAAGAGGTGGTGGTGGCAAGGGAAAGCAAACACGAAGAGAGCAGATAATGTCTTTGGGAATAGGAACATATGCAAGAAGGACAGACAAGGTCAGGAGGAGTGGCTCTGATGGACAGCAAGAGCAGAGCTCAGCTCCATGGGGGCATGACAGGAGGTGCTAGAAATGTTCTTTCCTGACATGTGGTGTGGCAGGAAACTCCAGAAATTACATCTGTGTTTTGTCTTCTGGCCAGCTGACAGGGTTTATACCAGTGGCCCTCCAAGGGCTCCTAACCCACCCAGGTTCAGCTGAGAGGACAGGAGTTCATTGTCACTGAGGAGAGCCTGAACAGAGATGAAGGTGATTTTTAGCTTTTGGTTTTTTTAGCAGCATCCTGTTCTGTTTTACTATGCTGGGCATTTAGGAAGTAATTTAGAAAAACCTCCACCCCATTTTTTAATATTTCCAGGAATGGAAAATCTAGCAGAACCATTACTGAAGGTTAATTGCCTGGGCTATTTAAAATCTCCTCCTTTATTTTTAGTCTAATTTCTTTTTAACATCAACTTCTGGAGATTGGATTTGTTTACAGCTTTGAATGCTATTATAAAGATCCCATTACTAAAAGTCTACTTTCTATAGAGTGATCAACTCCTCCCTTTGCCTACTGCTTGATACAATCCACTGATGTAGCTGCTGCTATTTACAGTGCTATGTAAGTTTTTGCAGTCCTCCAGTTATTCCTGTAGCTAGTATGTGAACTTTCTCCAACTTACCAGACTAGCCCATTGCAAGTTAAAAAGAGGGACTAATGAAAACTATCCAAGATCTGCAGTGAACGTGCTAGTGCAAACAGTAACAGCTCCTACAGACACTGCTTGTGTAAGTGGGATTTGATGGCAAAAGATTTTGCTCTTCACTAACTCAGCAGCACCCATTTATTATAATTCTAATGCTGCCTTCTGCTCTGCAGCATTTTAGTTATGAAAGAGTCTGGTTTGAGAACTGATTGCAAACATTTCCTCGATTTTATTAGATAGCATGGTTTGTGCTGGTATTGTTTATAGAGCATCCAAAGCGTTGTCGGGTCTTGGAGCCACACAGAACCAACTGTGCTCTTCTTTAGGTCTTCAGTGTTTCAGTGGCACTGGTGGTAGTTCTCTACTTGCTTCAGTAATTTCAGGATTAGTTGGCACTTTTGAGAAGTGAGTCCCTGTCCCTGCCTTGTGTATTCACGGGCTGACCCAGCAGTGCAGACCAGGAGTTGAGAGTCTCCTTCTGGCTCCATCACTGGGAAGATAAATTACTTGGTCCTACCCCCTAATCTCTCTGCACTTCCACTTTCCTTATTTTTACCTCTTCTTTCCACTGCTGTCACAAGGAAGTTGTTTGGGGCCTGCATAGTAAGTGATCAGATAGTGTGAGTAGAAAGTGTACTGTGTTCTTCTGTTGAGAATTACATTCCATGTTTTCCCCTCTGAAATGCCTGGGGTTGTGTGTGGGCCTTGCCACCTGCACTAAGTGCCTACACAGGACTGCTGTGCTGAAGTGGTGGAGAAGGTGATGGATGTGGGAAAAACAACATGATGGTGTAAGACATTAGAACAGATTTCATGTCCAAGCTGTTTACCCATCCTCCCAGACTCCTCTTGTGCTGTCACTGCTCTGATTGTAGATCCATTACTGTACAATTAAAGAGAAGGAAGTAGTAGTTGTAATATCCCCAGCAGATTTTGATGTTTCAGGGTATTTTTGGCCACTGGCCTGACCTGGAGATGGAAGAAGAGCTGGGAAGCTGAAGCACCACTCACTCCATGAATTTCCTCATCAGAGACTGTGCAGACCAGCAGCTCAGGTGCTAATGCAAGAAGCTTCCCTGATTTCCTCCTGGTGCCCCTCCCTGTGTGTCTGGTCTCTGGGTGAGTCTGGGTGGATCCATGTTGCCCAGACTACAGAAAAACTACTGAAGAGGCTTCATAATCCAGCAGCAGGACTGTCAGAAGGGCAGGAGATCAAAATATCCTATCTGCCTAGCAAGCAGATCAATGGGGGAATTAATAAGGAAGCTACCACCTTGGAGCTCCTGGGAGGTAGGAAAGGGAGAGTGGCATCACCTCATACCTGCACCATCTGAGGCATGTGGGTGATGGCTCATCCATCATTCCACCTCACTTCTGAAGCTTGTGCCAAATTTCAGTGTAGGTCTGCTTTATCTCCAGTGAACAAGTTTAACTGTTTACTAAATAAAAGTCCTCCCTTGGCTGCTTGAGTTTCTTGCAGTTATCATTCCACTAACATAGTGATGCATTTCCATTTGCTGCTTCTCTGCTGGAAGAGTTGGTTGCCATGTAGCTATTTAGCTATTTACCCCATTGCTCCCATGAAGAAGGCAGGTGATGTATTTGTAGCTATGGGAAAAAGGATGCTAAAGTGCACTGGGGTTACATTGTGAAAAAAATAGCAACTGAGATGAAATCCCAGGAAAGTTAATTCCTGGTGCTTGCTCCAATTCCTGCTCTCTAAGGCAGTCAGGATCCTCTGCTGGCATGTGTTGGTGTATCTGTGTTAACTTCAGGATGGATGAATAGTGGAAGAGAGGAACATTTTATTCTCTGACAGTGAAACTGGAGGGCAGGTTTCCAAGGCATACTCAGCAACTGATCACATCTGCCACCCGTTGGTGTCACTGCAGGTAGCTCGTCAAAAACTCATTCCTCACCCCAGCCAAAGGACCCTATGGCACAACACCCTGACTTAGGCTTAGATAATGAGTGCAATTTAATTATGCTGTCCTAGAGTGGGGGAAATGAAAACTGAGATGAAATGCAAAAATGGCAGGTGACACTTGGAGAGGGATAGAATCAAAAGAAAAGAAGTTCTCTGTGAGTAGGAGAAGCTCCTCCTGTATGCTAAGTTCCTAAAAGGGGACTTGAAGCAGAGCCCTTTGGAGATGCAAGATGAGTTACCTGTAAAGCAGACCCAGTGAACAGCTGGTATTCTGCAGTCATTGCAGTGGGTTATAAACCTTTCAGCTTACCTTCAGTAAAACAAGAAAAACACACTGCTGGAATGGACTGCTTCACTGACATATGGTAGTGACCCCAGGAGAGACAGGTTTTTTTCCTGCAAAAGGTAAAGACCAGAAGTAGTCCATCTGAGATGTCAATTGACCATGACTATTCTGAAAGGTGGCTTTAACATGCTTGCAGCTGCTTCTGCTGCAGAGTTGTGGCTGTTGCTAGGAATGTCAGAGACCTCCTGCTGCTGGAAACAACGCTGGTCTTACCTGAAATAAAACTTGTCTTGCCACTCTCGTGTTTGTGAGTGAGAATATGAGGTTGTGCAACCTCATGAAAATATGAAGAACAACCCCCATGTGCTAATGAAGACATTTTTGCTGTTGTTGGTAGTCAAGCTTTTTCCTGTTTCTCCTCAGCCTTGTTTGCTTGATGTTGCTGTTGGGACTGTTTTATCTCTGCTTAGGAACACATGTGAACTGACATGCAGAGGGAGAGAAACAGCAGACCCTTAAAATCCATTTGATGAACATTCTTTATATGTCTTTAAGAACCCTTTTAACAACGGAGGGGAGAAAAAAACCCCTCACTTGTCCTGTTACAATTGCACTCATTCAAAATTTTAATACCCAAAGCAGCTCTGCCTTCTCCTCCCTATACTTGTTTCCAGGGCTGTGCTTCCTGCAGGTGGCAGATCAATGTGAGCAACAGCACGTGGGGCTGAAGTAGGCTGCTGGTTTCTTGTTGGAGTTGGGTGAAAAAATGTGCTAATAATAATTTTGTGTTGTTCAAGCCACATTTCTACGTCCAGAAACAAAAAGAATAAAAAAAGAATCAGTATCTAAAATATCATATTTGCACTCTTGGACATAGAACCATATATCTTGGCTCTTAATTAAAATGCACCAGTATTGTGTTTTAAGTTAACAGTGGGCGAGAGCTATCTTTGTGTAAAGGCAGACACTGTGACCATCAAATGTTACAAAATGGTTGAATTGGAACTGAATTATTTTTTCACAGCTGACTTTTGCAGGATGAAAGTCACAGAAATGAGCTGGGGTTGGGGCACTACAGAAGGAAAAGTGGTGGAAATAAATAAATACAGACAATAAGGAAAGGAGAGAGAGAGTGAGAGAGACTCGAGCTGGCCCTGCAAGCATCAGGCACCCTGGGCCGAGACAGAGCTGCTCTCTGGGGTGCTTCCTTTTCCCAAGGGTGTCAGGGGTAAGTCTGTGAACTGACTACCCTCAGTGGGATATCTCATAGTATAGAGGTGTCCAACATTTGTGTAATATATATGTTAAATATATTGGATACAGTGCATCTATATCTATATAATATATATGTATATGCATGTAGTGTATATTGGATATGCAATGCCTGAAGGGGCCTACAGAAAAGTTGGAGAGGGACTTTTTACAAGGTTTTATAATGAGAGGACAAGGGGTAATGGTTTTAAACTGGAAGAGGGGAGATTTAGTTTTGAGATTAGGAGGAAATTCTTAAGTGTGATGGTGGTGAAACACTGGACCAGGTTGTCCAGGGAAGTTGTGGAAGCTCCATGCCTGGAAGCATTCAAGGCCAGGCTGGATGGATCTCTGAGCTCCATCCATCCCTGCCCACACAGGGGTGTTGGAACTGGATGATCTTTAAGGTCCTTTCCAACTCTTACTATTCTATAATGCTGTGATTCTGTAATACTGTTTATATGCATCAGTGCACCAGTGTGTGTATACCTGAGAGTGTGTGTTTGCAGTGTGCCTGTACATGTGTACATTTCCATCAACAGGTCCATAGCCACAAGGTTCCCTTGGACTTCCCCTGACAAATGCTGCTGACAGAACAGAATAGGAAGGGGACCAGCCTGCCATGCAGAAACTTCCATTCTCCCTTGTGGCATCCTCTAGAGAAAGGAGCCTCTGGGCAACAAGCAGGAACCCTTGAGCTGGCTTTTTTTTGTGGCTCAGACAGCTCTGGTGCTTGAGAGAGAGGTGAGAGTGGTCCAGGAGGCAGATGAACCAGTCTGGAAACACTTGATGCTGCAATATGTGCAGTCTGGCTTTTGCAATGTGCAAATAATACAGCTTAGGGCATTGCTCACAGCATGGAAACTGGGAATAGTGGTTTGTGGCATCAAGAAGAGTCATGAGATCATTCTTATGTATACTTGGTACTTGAATGCTGGCTAGATGTCTGGGTTTCATATCCATATCCCTCAGTGGGAGAATAAAATTGGTACATAACATCACTGGAACGGGTAGAAAAGGAGCAAGCAAGGCTGCTCATTCTTCTCCCTCCACTTTAGAAATAAAGCCTAATGCTGAAAGGGAGACTCAGGTTTCTTGCTATGCTTTCCCACACACCTACCCACTGGGTTTTTATATATCTTAAACCAACAGTATCTGGGGTTGTTTAAATTCAGTTAAATTGCACTCTCCATGCAGTAAAAAAAAAAAAAAAATTGTGTTCATACAGCCCTTTATGTGTGCGTGTGTGCCTTGAAAATGCCTCTCAGCATGGACTGCAGGTGGCCTTGGATACCATCTGTGATTTATTTCTGGCAAGAATTAAAATACCAGCACCATTTGTTAGCCTGTTTTTACAATGAGTCAAAGATGTGCAGCACTTCTTTGCTGTGATTGCCAGGGCTGCCTTTGCTCCTGAAACCATCAGTGCCCTTCTTACACTTTACGCTACTTGGGTCAAGCCCTTGGAGCAAGCCCTCTGGCTAGGCATTTGATGAAACATCTTCATAAAGACTTCACATAATACCCTGTCTTACTGGATGGTACAGAGTTGAGGCAGATCACATCCAAGCTGTTGGAAACATCTCTTCAGTGTTCTTCTGAATCACCCTTTGACAATAAGCTTTTTTTTTTTTTTTTTTTTTTTTTTTTTTTGAGGTAGTGTGTAATTGGTGCTCTTGCATACATACATGGTGGCTGCCTTGAAGCTAGACAAAATTGTTGAGTGATTTAGTAGTAATTGATGGCTGAATAGGCTGCCTGATGATTTGAATCAGAGGCTTAATGGCCTTTACAACACAGTGCGTGGATGATGGCCAAATTACTTCAGCCAGTGTAATTTATTTTTGAACCTGTTCTCTATAAAGAACTAATCCATGCCTGGTTTAGGGTGTATTCTACCTCTGCTTAATTTTTCTTTTTTGGTTTGGTTTTTTTTTTTTTTTTTTTATTGCTCAAATACCAATCAGTGAAGGCACAGGCTCTTATATACTTAAAATCAAACTGGTGTAAGTGTGTAAGTGCAACCTGATGCAGAGGCAGTTTGTCTGCAGTGTAACTGCATGAATAGCTATGGAAACTGGATGTTCCTGGTGGGGTGTGCAGATGTATGTATAACTCACCCATGGACACTGGAATTTACGGGCAGAGCCCTTCCTACCCTGTCTTCTGTCACGGATGCAGGTACTTCTGCATTGTTCTTCAGGGACTTGCAGGCTTTTCAAATGCATCTCAAAATGCATCATTAAGGGGTAATGGTTTTAAACTGAAGTGGGTAGATTAGGTTAGGAATGAGGAAGAAACTCTTCAGTGAGAGGGTAGTGAGACACTGGAACAGGTTGCCCAGGGAGGTTGTGGATGCCTCATCCCTGGAAGTGTTCAGGACCAGGTTTGATGGGGCTTTGAAAGTGTCCCTGCCCATGGAATGGGGGCTGGAACTAGATGAGCTTTAAGGTCCCTGCCAACCCAAACTGTTCTATGATGTCCTTGGAGAATAGTCCCCATAGCTATGAGAATGGCTGCTCTACAACTTTCTTCAGCTGCTGTGTCATTGCCCTGACTATGTATGTACCAGGGACTGAAGTTAAAATCTGGGGAATGGAATATGCTTCCCTAATGAAGCTGCAAAGGTGTTAGTGGGGACCAAAGATCTATTTTATTTTCTATGTGAGCTATGCAGAAGGAAACTTAAGGTTGTATTTTGCAGATCTTTAGGACTACTTTTCACTTCTGGCTAACAAGAGCCTGGCATCCTTGTCTTTATGAAAACTTTGTGTTACCATTCTTTCTCAAGGAATGAGCAGGTAGCACAGAGTATTGTTATAACAAGTGGTCAGAGACTTGCCTTCACTGATCCTTACTGAGGGACAGCAGAACAATAGGTTACCAGTGCTCATCTGTCCAAGATAACCTTCAGACCGTCTGTGAAGGCTTGGCAGGAGAAGCTGCAGCACTCTGCTTATGCTCAGACATTTGGCTGGCTCCATCAAGAAATTTGGGTGGTGCTTTAATGGGGCTGCTCTAATTTGCACTGAAGACTGAGGCAGCCCCCAGACATCTCAGAGACAGCTGTGATCACGGTGTCAGTATGGGGCTTCCTCCAGCACTGGAGAACCCTGGGAGATGATGGGTGTGATTTCACCCCATCTGCTGAGCTGAGATGTTATTTCATCCCCTCGTGTAACAGTTTGGTTGAAGAACTAATGTCATGGTCTTCTGTTACTGTGGTGTCCCACTAGTTTCTGTGGGCTCTGTTCAGTGCCTGAACTCTTTGCACTGTCTGTAAGTCAGCTGTGTCTTGAATTATTCTTTCTTTGTTGGGCTTTAGTAGTTTCTGGTATTTTCAGGACTTACATGGATCCTGTATAAATTCTTTATGTGAAAGCATGAGCAGGCAGCCCAGTTTCTAACCTCATGTTACCTCAGCGTTGCAGGGAACACGTGAGTTGAGCAGGAAATTTTTAATTTATTTATATTTACTGTGATGTTTTTTGACTTAAAATCCTTTTTTCTCCTTAACACTTAAGCTTCTACTCCTTCCCAAGCTTGAAAATGTAATGAAAATTCATAAACTGTAGTATTGTTTAATGTGCTACAAGTTTGTTTTTTAAATGGCATGTGTCTGGATATGGGGTTATTTTCTTAACGGATGCCTGGCTCAAAGAATTCCTGGGACTTTTGTCAATTTACAGATTAAATCTGTTCAGCTTCTATTTTTTTTTTCATGTTTCTGACCTGGAGAGGTTTCCTTTGATGTTAGGTTACAGCATGGCTGCCATCCCGTGTGCTCTGCCCATCAGCCTTGGATGCTCACCCTGGTAAAAGAGTTTGCCAGTGGCAGGGCACCCGTGGGCTATTCCTTCTGCCTGAGCTGGTAATCAGGAGGGGAAAAGCTGTACAGCCAGGACCTTTCTTCCTTCCACTGATCCCTGGCTGCAGTTCAATGTTTACTATTTATACTGAATGGGCCTCTGGGGGTCCCATCTGAGATCAAAATCCTGCTGTGCTGGCCACTGACCATAGCTGGAGGTCAGAGGGAACAGTACAGTGCCAGGGAAGTTTTATTGTTGTCACTTTAGTGATGGGGCATGGAGAGCCTGAGAGACAGACCATGTGGGAAACATGGCAGGGGTGAGCACCATCTCTCAGTGTCCACGTTGTAGGTGAGCAGTGCCAAAATATGGGTGACACCTGCCCACTAGAAGGTAGAAGACATTTGAGGTGGACTAAGGTACCCAAGACATCTGCAGGGGAACCCCCGGCCTTTCAGCAGCAGCAGAGGGAGGACACCCTGAATGGGTGTCTGAAACAGTTCTAGGCACTGCTGATCAGGCACTGCCCCTGATGACTTCTTGAGCAGAATATCCATCAGCTGGTGACTGTAATGCCTGTGGGAACCCTTAGTGGGACCTTGCAGAGCTGCTCAGGGTTACTCTGAGAGCCCCCAGCACCGTGCTAGGCTGAGATGTTTCCCTGTCTTTTTTCCCTAGCATTCAGTCAGGCCCTGAGCTGGACCACTTCATAGTTGAATACCTGGAAATGGGAATGGTATAATACCCAACACCCAGCTATGCTCTGTACAGCCAGGAGTCCAGCTGCTTTGTCATATTTTCACTGAAGATTGTGCCTGAGGATTTCAAAGAAGGGCAAAAGTCTTAGAGGTATCACTTGCCTGACTTTCAAGAGGATTTTCACTTTTGGTGTGGTTGGTTTTGGTTTGGTTTGGTTTTTAAAAAGTAAAAAATTCCAACCTGCCACAAACCTTCTGTCAAGCTGGAAGGTGTTGCTTTGAGGAAATATTGATGCAACTACTAAAACTCCAAGAGAAACCAGCTCCTGTTTAATAATGCAGGATCATCTCTCCTTCTATAAAAAGAATTCAAATGCTGCAAATTTAAGGTCCTTCTGAGACAGGTACAGGACCTGTCTCTGTGACCTACACATCGTGTTGAACACCCTTTAGAACAAGGTACCACATTATTGTGAGGCCATGGCCTGAGCTCTGGCCAGCTCAACATTGTTCCCCATAGAGTGACTGGTCTCTGAATTATATCAAGTCAAGTTTTAATTTAACCTTACACAGAGCTTTATTGAGAACTTGTGTAAATGCATGAAAAAGAGTGCGATGTAATATTAAAATTGGCTTGAAATGGTATACCAGAGTAAATACAAATGGGACGTATAAAAATTAAGCAGAGATGAAACATTCACGTAACATTCTTAGTTTTGTTGGCAAAATGATGCCAATGAAATATTATGGTACATGTTGGATTGGGGCAAAACATGGCTTCAAAACAAGTTGCCATACTGTCAGTGAGTAATTGGGCTTGGGTAATTAAGCACTGACTCAGTGCTCTTTATCTGTCTGAAGGGAGCCTCAGGGATGCTGAGCATTGTGGTAGGGTTGTGCAGGCACCAGGAGAGCTCAGGCTGAGTAGCAGGGAAGCATCCTGCAGTATGGGGGACTGGTGACAAGAGATCTGTCCCAGTGCTCTTCAGCCTCTCTTCTCCTCTTACCACAAGAGAGGCACCACAACCTGTTTTTTTCACAGTGTCACAGCAGTGGTGATTAATCATAGTTGTTTCAAAGGTGGAGCATTCCCTGCAAGTGCTAAGTTTAAACGCATTCTTTAATCAAAAGATGCATTAATAAAAAACAGACGTGCTGGATGAATCAGTTGCTGATTTTTCTTTCGAGCAGAAATGAATACACTTGGAGCTCCTTTGAGTATTGTGCAAGACGTTGCAGGCAGCTTTTCTTCTTTTTGCTGCTCTTACCATGACATGGCTCTTTAGGTTAATGATGGCCAGTGTTGCGTATAGCTTTTATAATGACTTAAGGGCTCATGTTTTAAGTCACTGGGAACATGCTTTTGACGATGCTTGGAGGTGGTGAGGGTCTGAGCACTGCAGCGGGCATCGGGGAGAGTCAACCCAGTTCATGACATCTTGGGGCTTTCCCAGCTCTGGGAGGAGGCTCCGGACTCCTTTCAATAACCTCTTTTATCATCTGGTGGCTATGGGGGGCTGCCTGGACCTGTGAAAGCCAGTGCTGCAGCGTTTTCCATGGTGTTCATGGTGGTGGTTTTCCAGGCTAATTGCATGTTATCACAGTTCAGGTTGTTGAAAAACCACCTAACTCTCCTTAAAAGCAAGTGGGGTGTTGTCACACTAATGCCTTTTGCCCCCTGAATAGGCTTGGCACAAGCCCAAGGGCTTGTTTAAAGGAAGGACTGCAAGCAGAGCTTGCCAGTTTTTTAAGCAGTCTCTCTTGATCTGAATTAAAAGAATTAAAATTCTTGGTGGATTATAGGTTGTAGTCATGACAACAAATTCCCTCCCTTTCTCTTTTTATCTGAAGTTGTCTTGTAGTTCAGATATGTTGCCAAACAAAACGCTTCTCTATTTTTTAATTTTTTTAAAGCAAAAAAATGATCATCAGTGTTCTGAGGACTGTGTGTTTTATACCTGGTGACTTTTTGTGAAACTGAAAATCCCTTGCCTGTGCAAATCAGACTAAGACTTTTGTTTAGTGGTATTAGGGGGCATTTTCTAGCCTAAAAGGAGTAGGAATAATAACTAACAGGAATTCTTGTGCAGTATATACCTGTAACAGTTAAAGGGAAAGCTGCTTAAATTTATTCCGACAATTGCAAATACAGCATTGGAGGAATCATTTTAATTATTCATTCTGCAACAAGGAAACATCCCACTTGCCTTCTCTTTAGAAATGAAATCCCAGTCTGATTTAAAATACACCCTTACGTGTTGGTTTCTTTTTTTTTAAAGTAATTTTGCCATTTCAAAACTTCCATTATAGTTACTTATGAATGTAGGTTTTTGAAGAAAATTATTCTGATTTCTAAAAGAAATGAGAATTTAGTTTGTTTTGTTTTTTACATGAACTGCTTCTTGTAGAATATGTTTAATGAAATGCAGCTTTCTTTCATAAATAATGCAGCACTTGCATTTGATTAGATGAAGCCTAGAGGAATTTCTACCTAATCAGATGCATAGCAAGAAGGATATTGCCTGCAGACTGTTACCAGTATCAATGATGGTGGCAAAGAAAATACAGCTCCTTGTGTGTCCAGATAGGAAGCTTTGTTTCTTAAGAGAAGTTACAAAACAAGATACCTATGTTCCAACAACAGATTCCTTTTGTCTCAGCATTGTGGCTATTTGTAAAACAAGGTCTGGCTTCTGAATATTATCATTTTTATGTCGTGAAGAGACTTCAGGCTAACGGGAGACCTCCTTGTCCTGGTAAATTTCTGTCCCCTCCAAGCAATAAATACATGTGGGGAAGGGACAATCTTTGCATCTGAGAGCTTGCTGTCAAAATAAGCAAAGTAGACATTGGGAATCATTGGGATCAATTCCAAAAGTCTTGAGAAACTACACAAATCTCTAATAATATATATATATATACGCATCTCCATTCTTTAAAACAATAGATCATATACAGCAAAAAAGCAAACCAGTTTGCAAATGATGTATCTGCCAGTTTTGCAGGAATATTTTGAGTAATTGTTGATTTAATTAGTTAGTTACCTGTGGTCAAGTTTTATGCTATTCCGTAAATGCAGACATAAGATTTCATTTTACACTATTTTTACCCCAAGGAGACTGTTAATAACAGCAGTGGATGTGTATGAACAGAAGGCAGTTTGAATAAAGCCATTAGTCCTTTAGTCAATATCCATATTAATTAAAAAAAATGTGTCTGGTCCCCGTTCTCCATCCCTGAGGCCAATGGGCATAAATTGACCTGCAAGTATTTAGTAATTGAGAGACACTGGCCAAGCTCAAGCTCACTTTTGGGACCAGACCCTGGTCTGAGCTCAACCCTTGGACCACTCCTGAAAATTATTTGAGGGTGGTGTAAAAAGTTTAGGGATCATGTTAACAACTTAAAACTGGACAGTCATGGGCTCAGGCTTTGGTTCTGGTTACCTCAGTAGAAGCAATGTGCATCAGGCTGAAAACAGCTGAGTGGCATCTTGCTCCACTGCCATAATGAAGTAATATTCCTAATGAAAGCATAAAGAACTCAACCTTAATGGCAAAGCCCAGCACCATTGCCTTATCTCCCTGTGCTCAGATTTTTTTCTTCATGTTTGTTCACATACCTAAAATGGCAAATGTCAGAAGTTCTTTGGGCTAGATGTTAAGTGGGTTTAAGCTGGCAATTTGTGCTAGCTGAGGTTCTGTTTTTTTCACTTAGATTTCTGGGAAAGGGCAATGCAATGTAATGAATAAAAGTAAAAACAAGGAACAGAGCCCAGGATACATGGGAAACATTCTTGCATTCCACGATTTGCTGTCAAGAGGTTTTAGTGCTGAGCTCAGAGGTGTATTTATGGAGTTGCTGGTTGGAACTGCAATTTAAAGGTGAAATCGGTTCTCTTTTTTAATCTTGAGTTTTCATTCCTTTCCAAATTGGTGCTAGCAAATCTTCAGAGCCTGAAATGTCATGGGAGCACTAGAGGCCAAGAAGAGAATTAATTTCTGAAAGTTTGAGAGCAAAATCATCAAGTTTGGGGCTGTAAAATGCTAAGCTGATTCTGACTTTCCCAAGAGCTGTCTGAAATACTTTTGACCACTCCTAAGTCCAGTGACTTTGTGTCAGATATTAAAGCTGGTTTTATCTGTGAGTACTGACAGAATTAGTGCACAGCTTTTGCCATAGCCAACTGGAATAAATGCCTCAAAAATATAACTACTAAGCCTTTTTTAGTCCAAAAGAACATCAAAATTCCATGGAAGAAACAGGAAACAAGGCCGAGCCCTCAGTTGTTTGTCCTAAGGTAGACAGGACATTCTTTGCTCAAGGTCCTGGTCAAGATATCACACAGAGCAGCATCCCAAGCACTGAAGAGCAAGCAAGTGTAGCCCTTTCCTTTGCTGCCCTGCTCTTCCCGTGGAAAGCATGTGTCCCAGGTTGGGCCTAGCCTTGATGACCAGTGGATTTTAGGGCCAAGACTCTACACTATACCCTCCCCATTGTCTTGTCCTTTGCTGATGCTTCTCCAAGCACAGAGAGGCTCTCACATCCCTAAACAGGCAGGCTCACTGGGTAGCTTCAGTGAGGGAAAGCCATGCTGTTTCTGTGCCAGCTGTAATCTAGGTTTGGATTTCCTATTCTGTGCTCCTCTGTGAGAAGATCAATTAGGCAACTCATCAAAAATTCACTTAGGGAGCAGAATGCAGGTAGCAGGAAGCATGGGTGAACGCAGACAATGCTGGGCAATGCATCTGAGGGCAAACCCTCAGGAGGGCAGGAGAAATGGTTCCTTTTGGGAGAGGAGGTGCTTATCTGTACAGGAGGGATGCTGACAGTCCACAGTCATTAGTTATTATGGGTGGTGGTTCCTGTATTTATCTATTGTTGTTATAATACAGCAAGTTTTAAGACACATGTGGCTGCATCCTTGAATGATCTCAACTATGTGGCTTTGCAGTCCTTGTCCACTAGGCTTGGTGTTGGGTGGAGAAAGGATTTGGGGCTCTTCTTAGTTGTAGGAAGAATCCCGGGTTTGTTACTGGTGCGTGGCCTCTTCTCCTGGAGGTTCCTGGTGCACTTCCAGCCTCACCCCGAAGTGAGACCCTGCCAGAATCACTTTTGTGCAGTGAAGCAAAAATGTGACTGATATAAATGTTGCAGCAGTGTATAAAATGTTAAATTATTAATAGTACTTAAGCACAGAAAATCCCAAGGCTAAACTGACGTAATGAAAAACTCCAGACCAAAACCAACCAAAAACCAAAAAACCCACACCCCACCATGGGAAGTCTTAGATTAAAAATGGCTGCAAACTTTGGAGTCAGAATGTGTTGCAGAGTCTTAATCCCGTCTTTTACCTTTGAATGCCCTTCCTTGTGCTGTACATTGGGCTATGATAGCCAGCTACTTCTAATATTATTATTCTTGTAATGTTCTGGTGAAAAGGGACATAAGGCAAAAAAAACGTCAGGTGACTTGTCTTACTCCAAAACAGAAAATCTGTAGTGGCAGCAGGATTTTCAGGTAGACCTTCTCAAACCAAAGCCTTGACCATCTTAACTTGCTTTGATCATTTGGAGGAGTTCAGAGGGCAAGCACCTGTAAACCATTTCATACCAGAGCATCAAACCTTCTTGCACAGCTGGTATCAGCTTGCCTGGGACCTCTGGGAGTTACTTTTGTGGAGTTATTTTTTAACATATTAAACATCAGCTTTCACTCATCTATGACACAAATGGTCTTGAGTGCTAAATTTTGCCCTGGATCACTTTCACATCTAGAGTTTTCTAGTGAAAGACCTAGAGGCCAGAATATTAATGTAGTGGCAGAAACTCTGAGAATTTATGCAGATGAATGGTAAGAATAAGATGAATGGTACGTGCTTCTTAATGCATGGAGAATTTTAACAGAGATGCACTGTGCCCAGTATGTAGTGTTATAAATGAAAGAGGCAGCTGTAAAGATCAACAGATCAGTTAAAAGAACTGAACCAGGTGGTAAAAGAACAAATAGAAGCTTAAGGAATTCATTCTGTTAGGCAGTCTTTTTCTGTGTTTTTTTACCATTTTGCTTGGTCCTGAAAACATTGTTCAACAGCTGAATTCAAGTTTCCTTTTGCACTTTATTATCACTTTTATTCTAGAAAACTGATCTTTAAAAAACAACAGAACGGGTCAATTTAAACAGTGCTGTGTTGCTTTCCCTATATGTCAAAACATATTTCCATTGGCAACATATTTTTGACAAAGCGATGCTTGCTTGTTTGAAACACATTTTGAATAAAGATGTTCAAGCTGCTTTTAGTCGCTTTGCCTTTTGGTTGGAGAGTAAAATAGGCTTTCAGAGCTGTTCATTGTTCCCTTTTGCCCTGGAGGCATACAAGAACGTTAAGAGAAGATCTGATCTGCAATCTGTTTAGGAGTTGAAAAGGTTCCTTGGGATTCCATGAGGACTTGCAGTGATGAAGGGAACAGTATTCCCTACCCAACATCCCTCTTTTTAGAGAATACTGAACAGTGGTGGTGGCAGCATTAGTGGTCATTTATTTGTCAGTTAATAAGTGTCTGTAACTTGATATTTCATTTTTCCTAGACTGTACCCTCGTCACGCAAGTGCTCTCAACAATTTGGGAACGTTGACCAAAGATGTGGTGGAGGCAAAGGACTACTATAGGCGGGCTCTTCAATTAAACCCTCAGCACAATCGAGCTCTCTTCAATCTCGGAAACCTGCTCAAGTAAGTTGAATGCAAAACTGGCACCAAGAAAATCCATAGTGTCTCTTCACCAAACTAGTTTTTTGCTGCCAGCTGGTGAAGGAATTGCATTATTTCTCATTGCCAGCCAAGAGTGCCAGCACAAAGGTGAGGTTTAGTTTAGATATCCCCATGCCATTTGCCACATCACTTCAGCTGCTGTTTACCACTGTGCTTCAGCTGGAGGGAATTTTAATTGTTCTGAATCAGGCACTAAAAATTGAGGTGCCTAAACCAAACTAGTCACCTGAGACTTCCATCTTAAAGGAGAGGTGTAAGTCTTTCCAGTGGAAGAAGCCATTTTGTTCAAAACAGGTGTCTAAATGCAGATCTAAGAAGTAACACAGATCCAACAAATCCTTCTCTTCAATTCCCACTTCTCCTCATTACCTGTATGTATGGTGGATGCATAGTTTAGCCATAAGTACCTAACTGAGATGCTCAGAAAAGCAGCAGATTCATCTGCAGATGAACCTCCATTTACCCTGCAGAAAGGGTAGGTCTGGATTTGAGGGGAAAGCTGGCTGAGCAAGAAAACAAGTTAATCAACTCATAATTTTACTCATTGTTATTTAGAGCATCAGCCTTTAGTAAGGAGAAGAGCAGGTGATCATAATCATGCAAATTAATTTGACTAACCATATCTAAAGACTGAAGTTAAATCTGCATAAAAAGCTTTGCTAGTATGATAAGATCTGCTAGGGGTGCAATTAAAAAATATATATCTGTTCCCGCATTACTATTTTGCACCAGCAATAAAGAACCTTGTTTTTGTGAGGATAGTGTTATTTGCTGGCAGAACTGCATAAACTACAGCAATAAAAGTATATTTTTGCTGATATAAACTGCACCTATTTTGCTGGTAATAGCTCTCTGGTAAATCTTTTAAGAGCAGATTCGTCTTCAGTGTAGGGCTGTTTTTAAAGTAGCACTGCCTCATCAAAATTTACGTGATCTGTCTGGTTCTGAAATGTTACTTTGAGGTGAGTTTATGTGACAGATAGTAAAGTGTATTCTTGAAGTCCTTCCTGGCCCTTTTGGTAGTGGGGAAGTTGTCGGAATAACATTACAAGTAAACCTCATGGTTTGGGGTTACAATATGGCAGATGAGTAACTCTTAAATAGAAAGGAGGTGAGTGTTTTACTGGAAATAATCACAAGAAAGGCAAATAGTAAAGATAGACTTATTACAGGAGAAATTGAAAGGTTTTGTATTATTCATCAAATTTGGTTGATTGACATTAATCTTACGTGACAGTGCTGTTTAAAAATACATATTGTCCTTTGAATCCATCATGTTTGCCTTAGTTATTATTCTCTGTGTCGTTTTATTTTTTAAAAAATATAAAATATTAATACACAAGGATGTCAGCCAGAAGCAACACCAGGACATCCCATGTCAATAATGCTTATATCTGGCCTGGTGATGGGCTATTACGACCCAGCAGATGGGTAGAAACTGGATTTGTTGTACTGACAAAGCACAAAGGAGACATGTGGGAAAATCTCATAGAACTGCTGTTTGTTTTGTCTGGAATATGTCATGTTTTTTCCTAATGTGATAGTTAAGATATTGTGTGTCCTTTTGGACTCTATGTGCTCTGCTTCCTTCTGCAGTGCATATATTGCTATACATTAAAGGTGTGGGTGATGCCTGTGCTAACCTCATTAAGAGGCAGCACTCAGGTTCTACCTGCCTTTTTTCCACACCCCTTTGCTCCCATTTTCTGCACTAGTTTTTTTTTTTTAGGCTTCCAAAACAACCTAATGCATCTTGACACACTAATAGTATTAATTATAATAGAAAGAGGGTGTCCTCATCTCCCTCTTCAGCTTTAAAAAAAATGCTGAAAAATATGAGTTCATGGTGGAAGGATTATCACATACAAAAGCAGGTGCTGTGCAGGCAGATTCTATATGAATGTCTTCTCTAAAACTCTATCCCAGATGCCTTTGCCAGGGCTTTTCCTGGATCATCCATCTAGCAGAGATCATCAGCCATGCTGGAGCATGAGTTGACTCGTGAGATGACCAGATGGGAAAGAGGTGGAGATTTCAAGCTCCCCCTTCCTACAACTTTGTCTTTATTTATGTTTTCTACCTGGCTCTCTGAATTATCCCTTCACCTCTATGTATATAGGGCAACCAGTATTCTGCAGACACTAAATGCGAGGATAATCTAGGTAATACGTGAAAATCTTCAGAATATTAGAGGCAGGTATTGCTTTCTTGGTGTGCTATGCAACATTATGAAGAGCGTTTTGATTTCTAAACATATGGCAGAGTGAGGATAAATGGTTAAGCCATAAAAGCATTTTCTGTTCCTCTTTGGAGGTGCTCCAGTGCATGGTGCAGATCAGGAAGAGCCAGACCTTGCAGCACTTGAGGCATGTCCAGCAACAGCACTACTTCAGCTGAGACATGTAACAAAATTGTCTGGCATGTGGAATTCCCAGTTGAATTGTGCTGAGTTCCTTATACCCACCACTGCTCATAGCCTGGAAATCTGAGCGTGGATACTAAATTTCAGCTCTTCTGCAGTCCTGAGAAAGGGGAACTCTGGGATTTTGGAAGGATGAGTTTATTTCCACGTGGGAATCTGCCTCTCATTATTCCCTGTAAATAAGTTCTCTATTTAAGCATCCGTTGCTTGGGAGTTAAGCTTGAGTAAAAATCTGTTTTGAGGACCACAGTGTGGAATTTTAAAGTTTTTTTCTGTTGAAGTCCTAGATGAAAACGGATGTTTCCATTTTTTGTTTGCATATAATGAAGACAGTTATCTGTCTTCATCCAAGAAGATGAATAGGGAAGCATTGCAGGGTAATGGCTAAAGAAGCCTCTGCTTGTGTTTACATATCTTCAAATAAAGTTGTATGTCATAATTTTCTTGCCTAGTATAAATATTGGAATGTAGATAATTAAACAATGCCAACAGCTTTCTTCATTAAAATAGACCCAAAAAGTGGCTTACCTGCTAGTTAGACATGTCTTTCCTGCTGTCATGGTCCCTGATCAGTGACACAAAGAAGCCTTATGCTGCTTGTGTTTTGTTTTGAATTTCCCCATTAGATAAATATTTAACTCTTCTATATAGACTCAGTTTTGTTGAGATGAAGCTTGAAAAATTGAGATAAATATTCAGAATACCTCAGAAACTTATACCCTGCAGGATATTCTGTAAAGCAAGAGGAAATAAAATATTATGAACATTTAAAGTAAATCTATAAATCAGCTTTCTGTTGTTAAGAATGTGAGGGAATTGCATCTATCCATACCTAGAGCACTCCAGTACTGAGTACACTATTTCTTATGAAGTAAAACCTCGTAACTCTTACATGCTCTGAGAGCATTATGGCTGCACTTTCAAGGGGAAAATGAAATGCCTAGGAATTATGTCCACTGAAATCTTGAGTTTATTCAAAAGACTGATTCTCCTGAATGCAGAGTAACACACATAGTGTGCATTTGTTGCCATGATATAGTCCAGGTTTAGCAAACCCATCTGTTCAGAGGAAGGAAGACTGTCTGCCCTCTCCAATACAGGCTTCTGGAAATGTATATATGTGAATGTGCTGACACAGGCTTGTGTAACTGTCTGAAGATGCTGAAAAACATCAGATAGATGTTGCATGTGTTGAGATTTAAGATCTTTCAGAGAGTGAAACTTTCCTCCCTTCTATTTGGAGAGCAAGATGTATGATAATGTTCAGTGATATACTGCATCTGCCTTTCTGGATGGTCTCTGGTTAGGATACTCTGCATTATATGAAGTGCTGTAGTTATCCATCAGTATTTCATACACACTGTAGCCTGTTTATTTAAGAAAAAATCAAAAAAACCAAAGAAAACACACAAAAAACCCTAACAGCACCAAATTTCCAAGTTTACAGTAGACTGAAAAAATAATTCAGGTTGGAATGGACCTCTGGAGAACATTTGGTCAAGCCCACTGCTTAGAGGAAGTCTAATTGGATCAAGTTGCTCAAGGCTGTGTGCATCTGAATTTGAACACCTCCAAGGACACAATATTCTGTGCAGCCTGCTCCACTGTTTGACCACCCTCACTGGGAAAAGTATTTCTCCCTATGTCTAATCAGAATTTCCCATGTTCCTATGTGAGTCTATTGCCTCTTGTCCTGTCACTGTGCACCTCTGAGAAGCGTTTGTCTCTGGCTTTTCTGTATCCTCCAACCAAGTAATTGCAGGCAGCACTGAAATTACCCCAGAGCCTTTTTTTCTCCAGGCTGCCCAGGCACTCCCACTCCCTCACTTCAGGGTCATCCACATGGTATAGATGAATGGCAGTGTCATGCATTTAAATTATCTGAATCAGTTTTAAATTAGGGAAATTGAATGGGATAAGAGGCTTCCTTTCAGTCAGGCAGAGTTAGATGCGAGGGAGTAAGCTCCCCTTGGATTGTGCTGTGAAACCAAGATGGGGTTTTCAGAACAGCCCTGTGCATCACCAAACTTCCATGGGGTGGTTGAAGCTGACCCCTCTCCAGCTGCTGAGTACTAGAAAAAATATAGAGGAGGTGCTCCCAATGGAAAGAGCTATTCCTTGCTCTCAGGCAGAGCATGCTGATTGTAGAGGAGAGGCTGGGAGCTGGGGTGGGAGTCAGAAGAGGGCATTGTAAGACAAGGTAATTTGGGGAACAACTGGATTAAGTGATTATAGAGGCCTTGTGTCAGGTGAATTTGTTCCTCTCTCTGTCACAGCAAAGGTATACATTGCCTAGCTTTTCCTGCTGCAGATCCCCAGTTTATGGCAAATTAGTGTATCATACTGTTCTTCCAATGCTCTGTCCTCTCCCAGATTGCAGGGGATTTGTATAAGCAGTGGCCTTGATCTTGCAAAGTGTTGGCCTTGATCCAGGAAAGCACTTCAGCCAGTAATTAGTTTTCAACTTGCATACGTAAAAGTTAAGTATGCATTTAAGTGCTTGGCCAGGGAACTTGGTATGTCGTAGGCCTGAGCCCTCTGAGAAACTACTGGATCTGCTTTTTTTAATGTAATTCGGTCTGTCACATAAAAAGATGCCATAATCTTTCCCTCTTTTGGGAGACAAACATTGTTCTTAGATCAAACAGAAAATGAAAGGCCATTTTGAAAAAACAGAGTAATTAAGAGGGCTGCCCCATGTTCAGAGTGCATGCTTGTGGTTAATGAGAACTTTTACTGCTGCTGAGTGGATCACTTAATCTTTTTATTTCTGTAGCTGGCATTTCCTACATTTTTTTTGCCAAACATCTATACCTTTATAAAGCAGTCATCTGGTTTTGATTTATAAGACTATGTCATGAAACTTCAGCCAAGGGATCCAAAAGTTTTATAAATTGACAAGCCAGCTAGTCCTTAATTAGTGTAGGAGAAAAGTGGTTCTTTATTTGTTTTTCATTCATTTGTGTGGAACACCACTGTAAGAAGAAAAAGACTAGCACAACTGGTTTTACTTAGCTTAATGCACAGGCAAAATATTCTTCCAGTTACACAGCTAGAAAGGGAAAAAATCTGCAAAGCCACATATATTATCAGCTAAAATTTGCACCTTATAAACAAGATCTAGTTACTTGACCATGTCACTGCGATGAAATCTAAAGCCAAAGAGGCAAGGTGTTCATAGATTTTCTGTGTCCCAAAGGCCTTTATTCTTTTTGTATGGCCTGCTATTCATACTCTTTGTATACCCAGCACAGGGAAAATGTTGTTCCAGTCCAGCTAAGCACCCTTAGATGTTTGTTCAGGAAGCCTCATTTTTTTTCAAGGAAAGAAATGCAAAGCAATACTAGAGAAATTGTAGCTCAAATAAACAAACATCCTTAGATTTTTGTTCAATAAACCTTTTCTGTTTTCCATGGCAATAAATGCAGAGCAATGCTGGAAAAAAGCCTAGCTCATCAGCATAGCCACCTCTTGACTAGCTGTGTTCATAATCCTTAGGATCTGAAGAACAGACTCCTCTAGGTTAATGATTGACTCGCTAAGGAACTATTTAAAGATCCCAGGTAGATTTAATTAGCAATATTTTAATTTCAAAGTATTAATTTAACTAAGTTATAAGTGAATCTATAACAGCACTCATTGTCTAGGGAACAGGTAAAGAGTTTGCAGGTTCTTTAAGGAAATGTGAATGTTTTGGTGTTTCCAGCCTACTGATGTGAGAGCAAGGGCTGGTGGAAGCAAATCTTGTTCGTAGATCAGTGAGTGCTGCAGTGATCTGTCTGGGGCCAGATCTTCAGAAGCTGACTGCAAACATGGTGTTACCCTGAAAGCATCCCTTCCCACAGGGTGTATTACTTCCCAAGGACACTGCTGAGAGGGTCTTGTGTAGTGCCTTCATGCCTGGAGACACTTGTCATCTTTTCCTTTGTGTATCTTTAACTTCTGATGGGGTGAATGGGGCTGAATGTGATGCATTTGCCATAAAGAGAAATATTAATAGGAAATGTACAGTAGGACTGAAGAAGTTTACAAAGTCTAATGGTAATAACACAACAGACAGAGCCTGTGGCCTGTAGTGCTTGCTTGAGAGCCAAAATAAAATACTTTGTGCTCTTCAGTGTGTGGGGCTGAGGAATGCACTGTTTTGGGGGTGGTTTGTCTTCCCTGGGAGTATTGCATAGTGCTCAGTATGGCAATCTCCGGAAGAGCAGACTGAATGGCAGATTCATTAAAGCCCATGTCCTCCCAGCACCAGAGAATGACATCTGGAAACAGCAATGGGCCAAGGAGGTGCTGGGTATGCACGCTGTGGAGAGGACACTTAAGTGAATCGTTTCATCGCTGTTGAAAAAGTCAAATGGAGGACATGCATCTCTTCTCTAAAATGGTTAATCAGTGGGATGACATAAAATGTGTGCTTACAAGAACGTTCCTTGCTTTTTTCCCCCCTCTTCCCTTGTCCTGCAGATCCCAAGGGAAGAAGGAAGAAGCTGTAATCTTACTGCGGGACTCCATTAAGTATGGCCCCGAGTTTGCTGATGCTTACTCAAGCCTGGCCTCACTGCTGGCTGAACAGGTACTGGGCATCACTCCAGTTCCTATGCCTTCTGCTCACATGTCTGCACTGCTGCCACGGCACCTCCTGAGCATCCCGATGGAGCACTCTCACCTCACATGCATGTGGTGACAAGCGTGGGTCCAGGGCTGCCTTCAGGGAGCTCTTGGGCTGCTGTAGAGATGACTTTTTCAGGATAGGAGGCAACTTGCTTGCAGTGAGTAATTCCACCCACCTGATGTGGCTCTGATTCACATCACTGTTGAGGTAGTGAGTAAATATCCGCTCTGCAGCTCCCCACATCTGTGGCAAAATCTTAATCCATTGCACCTTGAATATTGTGACAGAATAGTCAGCACTTCCCCCTCAGACATACATGCCAATGTAGATAACCTTGAGATTTCATAAGAAATCACTCCAAAGCCAAGAAATGTCAGAAACCAGGTGGCCTTTGCAGCCCAAATTCTGCTCCCTGCATGCATGTATCAGAATATAGCCCTTAATTACCGTGGTAGATGGTCACATATAGGGGTTGGGAAGGCTGGCTAGCCTTATGTTGCTCTTAATGAGCAGCTGTTCAATATTTTATTTAACCTCATTGTTCAATACATGCCTCCAGGTTTATTTACTGCGCATGGCCCAGGGTGAGCTCTGGAGGCAGGATTACTCATTTCCTCTTGGGTTTGTTCTCCATGCTCATTACTCAGGGCTCTCCCTACTCTCTGTACTTAAGGAATTTATTTCTGCGAGGTCCCTGTGAGGTGAAGTATTGTCCCCATGGAGGAAAAGGGAAATCAAGACACAAAATTCTTGATTTCAGGAAAAGTCACAAAGTGTGGGTGCCCACATCAAGACCACCAAGCCCCTCTTCACCCTCTGCAGCAGCAGATGAGGGATGCTGAGCGTTGGGCATTGCTCCCACAGACTGCAGCCAAACCATTGGCCCCACTCTGGGCTGGGTATTGAGGGCTTCACAGACTGCACAGCTCCAGCACACCTCTGCAGACCTCTTGAAAATTGATTTTTTTTCCTCCTCGAATTTCAAATCTAAGTGTTCTGTAAATCCTAAAGCTTTCTTAAAAGTTTGCTGAATGCCAATGGAGACAAAGCAAAAGGGAATAATCTTTCAGTGTTTTCCATTAATCTGGTTAGTGAAATCTTCTCCCTGTAAGGGAAGTGGATAATTTTCAGCAAACCAACAAGCAGAAGTCTCTTAGTGGCTTAGGCTTCTTTAATGATGTAGGTACTCTGCAAAATTCGCCTATGACTTATGTGGCTTAGTGAAAGGTGTGCTATTTTACTTTCCCTTTTGAAGGACTTTCAAATATTTGGGTATTATCAATATCAGCTGCAAGGATCTAGAGATACAGTGTATGAATTGAAGGAAGACCCTAATTGAATGGGAATTGGCTTGAATAAGCCCATCATGAAGAGTCTCCTTCAAGTATTGGAAATGGGTCCTCTGCAGTGGTACCTGGTTTTAATATTAATTGAGATTATTAACTAGAACTATTGATTTTAAGCAATAAAACCATTATGCAGCCCTGAGGTCCTCTGCCCAAAGCAAATGCTAGTAGTAAGTCCAGCAATAATTTATCTACTCTTATGTATAGATTGTTCATCCTCTTGTGACTTGGGTAAGTGGTAGGGAAAAGAGATAGCTAGTACAATTTCCACAGAAAAGACCTATTTCCTGCAGGCTTTTAACACCTCCCCATACTCAGCCACAGCAAATTATTACCTGATTCTGCAGCTCCTGCCTCTCAAACCCACCCTAGTGACTGCAGCAGGGGCTGTCCTACATACATATGCTGCTGCCCATGGCTGTGGGCTGCAGAGTCACACCTTGATGCTGTGTTATGGGCAGAAGTTTTGGCATCTTCAACCCAAAGGATGATGATGAGGTGCCATTTTTCCTCTTTGTCCAAGCAACAGTGTCCAAAATGGGTAAGTTACAAAGCTGTTTTTCTGGCTATTTGTGGCCCAGAGTCTGACTCACAGATGTGAGGGTGTCTGTGATGCCAGGCAGCGTGCAGGAGGCTGCATGGACAGCATCGCTGTGGAGCTTCAGGGAAAGGACCAGTGGGACACTTTCCAGAGGCAGGATGTTCCCAAAAAAATGATCTGTATTTCCCAGAAATGCTCAGCACCAACAAACCTACTTAAAATCTGTGCAAAATGTAAGGTCTCTGTGCATTTGGGAACTGGCATGATGGAATATCCCGTCAGTCCCAGTAAGCTACATCTCACACAGAGACAATCTGAATCTTCTCAGATTTTTCCCACTCTTCCATTGCTCCTCATCCTCCTCCAGCTTCCCTCATCACAAGCTCCCCATCCCCCAGGCATCACGCACTCCAAGCTTTCGCTCCTTGCATTTTCTCTGCTGCTAAGGGAACAAACAACAGAGCTTCAGAGGGAAGAAGTTAGCCAGCAAGATGCTCATTAAATAAATAAAATCAGCTCACAGATGACAGATATTTCTCAACAGAACTAACACAACCCCTATTTCTGTGTGTGTCATAGCCAGGTGTGTGCCCAGCTGGGCTCACTGATATTGCACAGGAGCCACATTTCCGGATGCTATTTTTTTTTTTACAGGTTGCTCCAATTTCCAGTGTATGGGTTTAAGTTATTTGAATTGCTCTGGGATACCATATGGCAGCTACATGGCATCCATGCCATGGGGTAAAATTTTGGTGTCCTAGAAGGTACAGTGACTGGCACTCTGAGCTCCCTGCACAGCAAGGGTATTGTTACAAACTGCAGGTATGCAGCAAATGTTGTTGACACCCTTGCTTCCATAGCTAAGAATTCTCCTTTTCTTTTAAGGAACGGCTTAAGGAAGCAGAGGAGGTCTATAAGGCTGGCATAGAGAATTGCCCAGAGAGCTCTGATCTGCATAACAACTATGGTGTTTTCTTGGTTGATACTGGTAAGTGAGAAGGAGCAAGGGATTACCCCCCTCTGCCTTTTTTGCTTTGACTTTTTATTATTCAGCAGAACACATCTAAAAGCATAGCAAAAGCTTCTGAAGGAGTAGATATGCCTCCACTGTATCTTGGAAATAAATATCCCTGCACAGCTGAGAGTTACAGTGTACTGAAATTCGTCATCAATGCAGGCACTGTGCGGCAGTGGTGTTCAGAGTTGTTGTTTTTTAGAGTGTTTCTCATTGTCTTCACATAGGCAGTTGCCCTCTTCAGTTTGAGCTGGGCAGCACCCTGACAATACTGCTGTTTCTTCAGGCAAGTGTGGGCACAGCAAACCAAATCTCAGGTACACGAGTGGATCATTATGGCCTTTGGAGGACTTGCAGCTCTACTTCATGACAAAGTGACTCTTGAACTGTAAAGGTTGCATGACACCTCTGTAAAACCAAACGGCTTTTAAATCACAATCATCTGTGAAACCAGCACCTAAGATACTATGGGGCCTTTATTTTCTGTGCTCCTGGTTCCCATCCAACTTACCTGGACTCAGGCAATGCCTGGTATCCACATAACAGAATAAAATTTTAAAAGCCTCTTTAACTGCCACTTTTATTGACAGCTTTATAAGCAAGGACAAGTTTGACAAACAACTAGCATAAACCAAACTACTGTCTCCCTCCAGAAGAGAGCTGAGTCTCCATGATGAAGTATTATAGGCTTAAATTGCATGGTTGCTACCCAGTCTTTCCCTCTCATGCTGCACCCAGCTCTGGTGGTGCTTAGGACAAAAGGACAATAGTGTCTGTCAGTCTGCAGCTGGCTGGTACTACCTCTGAGCTGATGCTCAGCCATCGCTCTTCTGTTGTACCAATATGAAATAAATACAAAGCCAAAGTAAGTATCCATAATTTTAAAAAAGAATCATGGCATTAGCAAAAAGAGGCTGAGATTCTCAATTTGTGCTCTGGAAAAATGTGAGCTTGTGAATTATAAGAATTGCTCAGTACTTTCACTCTGATAATTGTACTCATCTTTGCTTCCCAACCCAGATAAACTGCCCCATTCCTGCCAAACATTGCAGTTCAAATGTGGTGCAGTGCACTTTCTATGTTTTGCACTTGTTTATTCTGCTTAAATCAAACTTAACTTTTCCTGGTTTACTCCTGCATTTCCCCACATACAACAGGAAAAAAACCAAACCACTGACTTTTGATTCTTCAGGCATGGTGTGTAAATAACCCTCCTGGAAACATGACAAGGCGTGAAGGAAGCAGCTGGCAGCGAGCCGGTCTCAGGATGAGCTCTTCCCTGGCAGGCTCAGGGAGATGCTGTGAAACACTTCTCCAGTTAACTCGCAGGATTTTGTGCAACAAAACTCAAGCAATGCCAGTTCTGAGGACCCTTAGCTCTGGAAAGCTCTGTAGTGGTCACAGGCACTTAATGTGTCTCCTTCAAGGATGCTCATGACCCCTGCGTGCTGGGCAGGGGAGGCACTGGTGGGCGTACAGACTGAGGTGTAGGCCCAGCTGCTTCCCAGAAAGCTTTGTAGATATGATTTTTGAACACGTTTGCTCATCTGTGGGAGAAGATTGAGGCTGCTCCTGGATTTTTTTTTCAAAAGTCCTACTGTGAAAGATGTATTGTTGCCATTGGAGGAGTCTTAAGTGCTTCTCATTCTCCCTACAGAGATGTCCCTTCTCTCTCCTGTAAAGGAAAAGCCAAGAAGTAACAACTTTACTTCTATGTTGCAAAGGTAGTCTCAAAGAAACCAAACTAGTTCTGAAAAGCTATGAAAATAAAATCCCTACAGCAGTGTGTGTTCAGTGTCCCAGCACGCGTGGGCTGATTTCAAGTTCTGCCTTCCAGCTAGAAGTAGAATTAAATACATCATGAAGTGTCTTGGCTTTAAAAAATGCCAGTACCAAAAAGCTTTGTTGGTGGACAAAGCTCTGTGAGTTTCAGTTTTCATCAGGAGATTATCTGGTCTAGAGTGTGCAAATGACTGGAGCAAGCACTGGGATTAAAAATACGATATTCACATTGTCGAAATGCAGGAACCATATGTTGTGTGGGAACTTGATGTTTTATAAAATATTAATTTATTTAGTAGGTAGTCAGCAGCCTCTGCCTGAGGAAAGCACCACAAGATCTATCTTCAGGAAATCCATTATTTAGGAAACAAAAAAACAAAACCAAAAACGAAAAACCAAACCAACCAAACAAACCTGTTAGGAATAGAACTTTAGGCTTTGGGGCTTGTGGCCTGCCACCTCTGTTACTGCATGGTGTTCTATTTTGTTGTGGTGCTCGGTGATGTCATGGGCTGCAGGACCTTGCACGGATGGACATTCTCACACAGTGAAGCAGTGCCACCCAATGGCTCCTCTGCAACACAGAGCTGCTGCCTGTCTGCTCCAGTATGGGCACCTGGGCACCTCTGGTCTGAGATTTATTACCCCGAGGTGGGAATTAGCTGGTCACTGGCAGCTACTCCCATTCTGGTTGAGCAATGCATGTGGACTGCACAGGGAGAATGCAACAGAGGTGGAGGGAATAGTTTGGAAAGAGCTGGAACTGTTTTGCAGCTCTAGTGGGATTGTAGGGAATACTGAGTGGATTATTTTCTGTGTCTCCGTTGCTCCTGTCTCCAGTGGGCCAGGGTGGAAGGCTGCTCCACCAGGAGGTGGGACAAGTGTGCCAGCCCCCTCTCTGGGGTGGGCTCCATCCTTAGCACAGGGGGTGCATTCTGCCTGCAGTGTGATCAGAGGGTGCTTTCAATCAGGGGTCTGTACCCTTGACTTTCAAAAATCCACCCCTAGAAAATCTGTTTCTCAGGATCATTCATGAATATTGGAGCCTAAATCTTAGTTTCGACAGCACTTTTCTTTACAGTTAATCCTAAAAGGCTGAGGCAGGATTTCTTTCCAAAAATAGTTCTCATGCATAGTGCAATAGATGAAATGAAACTCAGAACATTGCTGCTTGCTAAATTTGTGACAGATTTTTCAGATGCACCAATTTAATAGTTGTTTTTCTCTCCAGGGGCTCCTGAGCGAGCTGTGTCCCACTACAGGCAGGCCATCCTCCTGAGCCCCACTCACCATGTGGCCATGGTGAACCTGGGCAGGCTTCACCGCTCCCTGGGGCAGAACAAAGAGGCTGAAGCATGGTACAAGCGGTAAGAATTTGGGATGGGAGACAGGTTTCCCTCCTCCCCCTTGTCTCTGCTAAAGAGTGTCTGATGCATCAATCTGTCAGTGCATGTGTGGGTTTTCCTCCTTTCTTTCTCCATCCATTTTGAAACCAGATTTGCCATTAACTGTTTTGCATCACTGCTTGGAGAGGCAGCATGGGCTCAGGTAGCACTGACTTCTCTGACCATTCCATTCCTGATCCCCCAGCATAGACACCCTGCTGCTTTGGGTTGGGAGACTCTAGTGATAAAGTCAGAGGCTTAGTGGCATGAGCAGATTGTTAGCACTGTTCCCATACTACTCAAAGCTGGTCTGTGGGTTGCTGCACCAGTAATAACCATAATTGCTGCACAGCCCATCACCAAAACCATGGCACCATTAGGAACTCCAGCCCTTCCCATCAATGTGCCAGTAGTCAGACTCTGACTTCTCATATGCATCAGGGTGGACCAAAGTTGTATCTTTTTTGTCATCCAGATTTGTGCTCACAGTCCCCAGGTCCTGCCACTGTCAGCCATCCTCCATCCTGCTGCATCTTCACATGCATTTTCAAGGTGGCCCTCTCCCTTTCTCAGGTGGCCGGAGGAATTGCTGCTGGTGGTGTGCTCATTCTGGGGCTGTTTAGCCTTGAGAAAAGAAGAATGCAAAGAGGGGATCTTATTAATGTCTATAAATATCTGAGGGGTGTGTGTCAAGAGGATAAGGCCAATGCCTTTTCAGTGGTGCCCACTAATAGGACAAGAAATAATGGGCTTAAGCTAATACATAGGAGTCTCCACCACAATATGAGGAGAAACATCTTTCCTGTGAGGGGGACAGAGCACTGGAAGAGGCTTCCTGGAGACGTTGTGGAGTCTTCTTCTCTGGAGACTTTCAAAACCCACCTGGATGCGTCCCTGTGTGGCCTGCTCTAGGTTATCCTGCTTTGGCAGGGAGGTTGGACTACATGATCTCTAGAGGTCCCTTCCAACCCCTAACATTTTATGGTTCCTCCCTGGGATCTTAGATTTGTGCTCCCCAGGGTGGGATGGGCAGGGTGCAGATCTTTAATCATCCATACCATCACAAGCCAAACTTTGCTCTTCCCAAATCATACATCTCTCTCTTCCCAAAATTCAGGGCACTGAAGGTATCCCGAAAGGCTGAAATCCTGTCCCCACTGGGGGCTCTGTATTACAACACGGGGCGGTATGAAGAAGCTTTGCAGGTTTACAGAGAAGCAGCTTCACTGCAGCCTGTCAACAGAGAGATCCGACTGGCACTGGTGAGTGTGGGGTGGGCTCTGCCAGGGCAGGACAACTCAAATGGACCGGGGTGGCTGTGAACGTTGACCCAAGGCTCAGAGCTCGGTTCTACTTCCATGCTTGGTTTTACCTCCACACCGGCCAGCCAGTGACTGTCTCACCTATCCTTGTTTTCTCCCTAGTCCTCCTGACCTTAGACCCTTGTATCAGACACTGCCTTCCTAGCTGAGCAGCACTTGGCATAGAGAAAATCTGACTAGCCCCTCACTTGCCCTAGCCTTCCTAAAGGGTTGGTCTTGAGTTGCCTCTTAACACCACCCACAGGAGAAGCATGAGCCCAGCACCAGCCACGGGGTGCAGTGTGTATTAAAGAGGTCTGAGCTTTTTAAGATCATAACCCTTTTATAATGTGGCTCCATAGGCTCAGGTTTTAGCAATGATGGGGAGGACAAAAGAAGCTGAAAAGATGACAAACCATATACTTAACGAGGATGCAGAGTGTCTGGAATGCTACCGCCTTCTGTCAGCCATCTACAGCAAGCAGGAGCACTACACCAAGGTACAGTGGCCATGGGGTATCCTTTTCCCAAGGGCTAACACACAGTGCACAGGTTAAATTTTACACCCCATCTCTCCAAAGATATGTCACATACCTTAGCACACATCCACAAGAGAAGTTTCCTCACTGAAACCTTCTGTTTATCTAGGTATGGGCACTGAAGCTAAGTAGCGTGGTTTCTTACCACTTTTCCTCCTGCTGTCAGCCCTGCTGCCCACCATCCACAGGCATCTAAAAAACGCATTTCCACATCTGTTAGTGGTGTGGGGCCAAGAAGGGAAAGAGGAAGTTGACTTTTATGCTGGGAGTCCCTAGTGGTGATGAGAGAATAAAAAGTGGAAAGGTGCAGAGTACAGTAACACAATGTCATCCTCCTTTTCTACAGGCACTTGAAGCTATAGAAAAAGCTCTTCAGCTAAAACCAAAGGATCCAAAAGTCATATCAGAGCTCTTTTTCACTAAAGGAAACCAGCTAAGAGAACAGAACCTCCTTGACAAGGCTTTTGAGGTATGACTGCCCTCAGCCCTATGGATAGTTTTATAGGTTAAAAGATAAAGAGTTAGCTCATTGCATCTAATACTCCCTGGTGCATACACCAGGGCTGTTGGTCTTGGCAGTTTAGCAGTTCACCTTCTTCCCTCACGCACAGTGGCAAAAGCAATGGGAAGGGATAGCACTGCCCTCAGGTCCTGGCAAAACCTCCATGCAAGTGGCTGTACCATAGTCTACTATCAGCTCCAAATTAAAGCCTTGCAGATACAGAGCTCCCCAACCCGCCTTTATGTTGTGGTTGGCAGAATCCTGGCCAAGGAAATGACCTGGTCATGCAGTGTCCAGTGATGGGGAGTGGCCAGTCCAGGGACTGGTATGGCTCCTTTTACAGTGCTGTGGGCAGGGAAGACCTGTGAGAGGAGCACAGCAGGGAAGCAGTAAATTATTGTTGCCTCTGCTATAGAGAAACTGAAATTCAGCTTGTGCATTGTATGTAAGAAGAATGTAAAATTATATTTTAAATGGATTCAGAAAGAGAAGAAACTCCATTTCTCTTTCACCTACAGCACTGGTTTTGTTTGAAGAGTCAGCTTCTTAATCTAAAAATGTTTCATATTTATGTAGAGCTATAAACGGGCTGTGGAACTCAACCCTGACCAAGCACAGGCCTGGATGAATATGGGAGGCATTGAGCACATCAAGGTATGGCAATTGTTCTTTTCCTTAAGCTGTCAAATCAGGACAGAAAGCTGAATTTGTTTAAGACTACCAAGAGCTGCATGTTTGTGAACAGTAAGTGTCCCTCACATACTTTATCCAAAAATGAGGAAAGTCGGTCCACCCCAACTAGAATTTTGTAACCATGTTGCTTAAGAATATGTATCCTGTAATGTGAATCTCATATTTTAAGAAGTCAGTCTGCAAGGAACAATCTTCCCATCTCTGAAGTTTTCCTGCTTCAGTTGTTGACCTACCTTAGAAAAATGTCACCCTGGGTTGACTTCTCTACCTAATTAATTTAATAAAGATGTCTAATGCAGAAGACTGGCATAAAATTATGGAAATAGGCAGCCCACCGTGTGCTTGCTTATCTTTTTGAATACTTTATCATATCATTATGATTTGGGTCTGAAGGAGTCACATTGTGTTATATCCTCGGAGTAAAATTAACTCTTCTAGTACAACATAACAGAAAAATGTAAATCTACTTCTTGACATGTGTGTTTGATCCAGTTTAGGCTAATGGCACTCGCTGATCCATTTCAAAATGAAGAAGTATTCCTGTTGCCTAACAATATCAAGTTTTATAAACTCTTCTATCCTTTGTATTATGGTCTTCAGCATTCCCAAACTTTCTATGCAAAATAAGAACTGTCACTCATCTTCTTTGCAGGGGAGCTACATCACTGCCCGTGGCTACTATGAGAAAGCCTTACAGCTGGTTCCAAACAGCAAGTTGCTGAAGGAGAATCTGGCAAAACTGGATCGCTTGGAGAAACGGTTTCAGGAAGTTCAAGAGAAAGACCAAACATAGCATTCAGTCATAACATTAAGTGGAAAGAAACTCATGCCCCTTGGAAAAGAGTGTGGAGGAAGCCCATTGCTCAAAATGATGCTGAAGGAACTTTGATGGGACTCAGAATTACGGAAGGCAGATGTTAAATGCATGCTTATGTTTGACCAAAGTTGCAGGAGACACTGGGCTCCTGTGGGATGTGCTGGAGAATGAATGAAACCCTTCCTTTAATCAAGATTCATGTTTAGGCTGAACGCATTTTCATTAAACTGGGAGTGCAGGTGGGACCTCTAGCTACAGTATCTTGTACTGGGGAAATGATGGAGACAAAGCACTCACCCATTGCAGCAGGGGTGGAGTGGCATCTCCTGCTACTCAACACAGGCTCACTTCATCCACTTGAGTACCACTGATGGGCTTCATTGCAAATACTGCCTGGTCCTTCTGAGCCAGGAAAGATGGTCATAATGGTCATATAAAAAGGGTTTGTTCAGGGGGTTAATGTTGAGGAAATTGTGACCACTTTTACAGCTCTAAATGTGACTTGAAAATTATTCTAAAAAACGGAAAATGGTATCTGAGTATCACCCTAAAAGAATGATTCTACAAATAAGACAAATGATCCTCTGACAGAAAACCTCACCTGAATGTGTTACTCATAAATTATTCTGTAGTAATTCAGGTTCATGATGTCATTATTGTTAAATATCGTATGGCTTTACCCTTTGCCCTTTCTCTCCAGACCAAATAATTATTACTCTGAAAAAAATGGAAGTATCCAAAGGCAATGGGAAACCGTAGGATTACTTGTCATTCTGTCCAGTGCCCAGTGAAAACAAAACAAAACAAAACAACTAGCAAACAATATGATCAATAAAGGGGGTAACGTAAAGCCAGAGAAAGATTACAGAAGATTTTCTAGCCTGGAAAGGTACTAAGGAGGCATTTCTAATTGGTGTGCAGGGACAGAACCCATTTGCCATGGTGATAACACTGACAAAACACTATGTCAAAGTGTTCTCACCCCCTCCCCCCAAAGACAGAAAATTACCTGTAGCTAATCAGTTACAAATCTATATTTTTAAATACTGGAGTGGGAAAACAAATTCTCTTCTGAATTGGGGCTTTTATTTTTTAGCTTTATTTATTTAACTTATAGTAGTCAAATAATTAATATATTTTTCAGTTTTGTACGAATTGGGCAGTATCCATCACAGCTGGCCACGTGGCTGGGTGTTGTGACTTGTATTGTCTGAAGTTAGAAACATGTAGGACCACAGAGATGTGCTTGAATAACTCCCCCTAATGATGCTTCCAAAGCGAATGGCTGCAGAGCACATTGGACCATACTGTCACTGCAATAGCAGCACTTCTGCTGCTTCCACCAGGGTCTGTACCAGTTCACAGAGCATGTTAGTGGGATCATGCTTGACTCCATTGCCTTTGGGTTTGGACATCAGGCTAGGTCAACAGTTTTTTCCTCTAACAGCAGGAGACTAGCATAGAGGTAGTTATATTTGAGCTTGATTGTGGCCAATCCCAACAGAAAAGCAGCCCAGGGCTTGGCATTATTAGTAATGAGCAGGTCAGATTTGCTATGCAATGCCTGGCTACACATCTGCCAGGAAAAACTTGAGTGGTGGTGACCCATGTGGTGCCTGGATTGAGGTTTTCCTGGCCATGGCACCTTGGCAACCTCCAAATTCACTCAGCATGATGGGGCAGCTGTGTGCTGGTGGCTCTGCTAACTTAATTTTAAAAACTTTGTGTCCAGCCTCTACTTGTAGTCAAATTACTGACAAATTATTAACATGACTCTGTATTTGGAGCTCAGAGGGAATCCAGAGTAGTGAAGATGTCTGTCCTTCTAGGGCTTGTGGACCTGCTAGAGCCTTGAATGTGCTCCCGCTGAGATGAGGCTGGACTTGGGAGGTACTGGTTGGTCCCCAGTGGCCGAGGAGAGTGGCCAGTGGCTACAGCTGAGCAGAGGTGGGAGGGAAAGACCCTTCTGGGGAGAAGGTGGTGATGTTTCTGGGCTGCCTCCCTTCAAACCAGCTTCTGAAGGGAGCAGCTGGGAAAAACCCAAGCAATTCCTCTGCTGGTGAATTTTTCCTTCTCCTCCCAGCCCACAGCAGCCTACTTTGCTTTCTGGGGCTGGGGTCAGGTTGGAGGTGGTGGGGCTGGCTCAGCCACCTTTGTCTTTTCACACAATTTTATGGCCATGGACTTGCTGACCTGATGTTTCTGTAGGTTCCCAGTTCAGGTTCTCCACTGTGTGCCACACATGGAATTAGCTTTGCACAGCCCCTGCTGCCGGGATGTCCAGGAGAAGAATGAAGGTTGTGTCAGCAAAGTCATGTTGGATAGGGAAACCAAAGCTGAAACATCCTCTGAGAGCAGTCAGTTCTCCAGTGCTCATTGATAAGTTGTAGGACCATTAAGCTCTCTGCTTCACCCCAAGGTGAGTTTGCCTTTGGGGCAGCTTCACCAAAGCCCTGTTAGCCCAGGCTGTCAGTGAGGCTGGAGGCTGGCAGAGCTGTGTTTGGTGCAGCCCCTGACAGCAGCACCATGGAAAAAGCCCCTCACAGGGGACACATCTGCAGAGTGCTCCAACAGCTACCTGAAATGTTGATGACAGAGCTGGGGGGTGATACATCTCATTTTAAAAAGTGTATCAGCTATAAACTTTGCCTCATAAATATATATTAAGTAAATACTATATATTCTATATGCCCCACATCAGTGTGGCTTTAACTTGTGGCTGAAAAAACGTATTTTTTTTTCAAATATAGAAGAAGTTGTATTTTTTATAGTAATGCAGTGTGAAGGGGAAGACTTCATTTTGTGTTTTTAACTTAGGCTTAAATCAGTTTGTCTTTCCTGAGAGACCTGGTAAAAATTATTGTCTTGGGTTTGGTCTAGAACCTGATCAAAGCCACCTTGACCAATGCAGGTGTAAAAGTATAATATAGCTTTGGGTGTCCCCCTTCCAGATCCAGGAGAATGATTACCATTTTTGCAACACTGTCTTACTTGTAGAATAACATAGAAAGGTGAGACCATCCTCCCAGTGAGGGAGGTGCTTTGGTTGGAAGGCAGGGGTGTCTTCATCCCCTTGCCAGAACTGGGCAGGTAACATGTCCATGGAGCTTAATCTCAGTTGAACTGGGTTATGTTTATATGCTGAAAGGCCGACTCTCCACATTTTGGAGCTGGGTTTATGGTAGTCATGGAGAGAGGAGGGCTTGGTAATGAACCCCTCTTTTCTGAACCAGCACTTTATACCCCATCTATGCAGTGTGATGGTCTGCAAAATGGCAGTGTATTCAAGAACGATTCTGACCATGAGCTACCAAAGCAGTTAAACCCTTGAGAAGTTTTGGGCTGATTCCATGTCTCACTGGCATCCATGCTGAAATGCTGTGTTTGTTCCCGACATTAATCTTGTGAAAAGTTTATTGCAGGCTAAGAAGAATGGAGTATGATATGAAATGGTTTACCTCCACCAAAATGGAATGCTGTTGTGGAAGATAAATTGAGCAGCTTACCTTGTGATAAACTGGATATTATCCTAATTAATCACAGGAAATTTCCTCTTCCTCTAGCATTGCACAGCTTCTAAAATAATGAGTTATAAATACATTGCTTTCTGCCAACTCCAGTGCTCAGCATGGTTCACAGAGATTACAAATTAATAAATGGCTGAAGCTGTACCTGGTGGGGGAGAGTTTGTTCTCTCTGCCAGCTGCATTGGCTATACCTCAGTGCTCACCAATATTAATGTGTAGAATTAACGGAAAGCTGGTTAGACAGGACTCTCATGTACTCACTGTGCATTTTAATTCTAAATGAAAAACATAATAATTGTGTTGCTTTTCCCCATTAATAATATTTCCAACTGATGGATTTTGTTTTCATTTTATTACTTACTTAGTGTCCAGCATTCTTTGCTTCCACTCCTCTTCCATCCCCCAGGATAAAATATGCAGTGGGGGGCATTTTCTCTCTCCCATAGGCTGCTTGGACTAGGTTTTCCTACAAATGTGCAAGCAACTTGTTTTGGCCAAACAGTAAGAGAATGCAGCAGTGCAAATGGCCTTCATTCCAGAGATATCAATGTGGACGGGGGTGAGAGCCTAAAAAAATAAGAGCCTAACTTGCAGGGGACACTGGACATTCCCTAAAATTATCTCCAAAAGTCTCAAGTTATAGAACCAGATATCATGTACAATATTTGGTGAAAGAAGATAATTGTCATTCTTATTTCAATAATTAGGCAATTTAGAATATAATTGTATGATCTTTTGCCCAAATTGTCCTCCAACTCAGTGAAACAATCGGAGTGCTTAAGTCTTCTCCATCTGTATGTGATTAATTTGCCCAAGTGCTCAATTTATATCTTTCATGTCTGCAATTATGCACAGTCTTGGGAAAAAATTAGCCCTTAAAGGGTTTTTCTCTCATACTTTCAGTCTCCTGCAGCAATTTCAAACTGCACCATTTTGCTTTCATGTACATTTAAACCCAACAGCAGGGGGAAAAAAATTTTTAAAAAGCGCTTGGCATTCACTAGTGTCTCAATGTGGCAGTTGCTTCAGGTAATCTTGATAACTGTGCAAAAGTTCATTGCCATGTTTGTACGGACTTGCTGAAAATTTTTTTTCTTCTGAAAAATACCCCAGTGGCTTCTACAACTGTAGTACTGCAGAAATCTGGACCTGAAGTGGATGTTACACTGCGTATCTCTCATATGGGAATTGTTTGCATTGCCTGTTGTTCATATGGTTCTTATTTCTGTATCTATTTTTTTTTTCTAATCAGTTGTGCATATCTTTAAAAAAAACAAACAAACAAACAAAAAACAACACAAACCAACAACAAGAAAAGAACCCATGGATTAGACACCCTTAAAAAATAAATTCACACTTAGCAGCTGCTGGATGTATGTCAGTGGTACAGGAATTTGCAGTCTTTGCTTTTTTCACTGTGGGATTTATGGCTAGATTTCACATAAAGGAGTTATGCTCAAAGTCTTTGCAAAAAAAAATTGTATGTAAATGTCTATTTTATATAAAAAGTAAGAAAAATGCCATGTCTCATTTTGTTCTCTTGGCTATGGGGCTTAGTCTGTTCCTTAGGGCCAACTGTGAACAAGTTCTTCTGGAGCTGGAAGGACCAAAGTTTCTTACTTGACTTACATTTCACTGCCAAAGGGGTCCCAGTTATTGGTCATATAGGAACAACTGTGCAGCACGTGTGTTTGAGTCTGATCCTGTAAAAATATTAGAGTGGGCACTTTTTTGGAGCCTGAGCATGGGAAAGGATGAGGGCTGGTGCTTATGTGGTCTTGGTGATTGGATATATTATACTGACTTAGGCTCTTCATGTCAGGTTTCATACATCTGTCAGGAATGTGTCAAGTCTACAAAGTGCAAAGACAAAAATGGAACAGAAAAAGAAACTAAGGTTGTTCTAATTCCTTTCTCCCAGATGCTCCTGTGTGTTCCCAGGACTTGGGTTCACTCAGAGGATCATGATGGTAATAAACACCTCCATCAAAAACGGGCCTGAAAAGTAATCAAAAGCTCTGAATGCAAGCCATAGTGTTTCTTCCCACCTTGGTGTGTGCAGAAACCCTCTGCAGCATGAAGGGGAATCGCACACTTACTTTGAAGTCAGCCCATACACCCTGAAGTTCTCCCAGATCCCAACATTAAGGGTTGCTACCCAACACCCTCCCTGCTCAGGTCCTCCTTTGTCCTGACAGAGAAATAAGATGTACGACCAGGTCATAATCCACCCACTGGCACATGGAGCAGTGTGCAGGTTCTGCCCTTTCACCAAAATAAGGAATTCAGGGTGGTGGCCTTTCCTCCCTCCATTCCCTGCTAACATAGTTGGCCTTTGTCACTGGCATACAGGACAGGGGCCTTCCCACTGCCAGCTGGCCAACTTGGGGGCTGGGGACAGGCTGGGCAATGATCACCTCCTCTGGGCCTTGCAGCATCCAAGGCGAGGTGGAGATGTCTGCTCTGGTGAGGGTGATGCTGGGTCCCTGTGTGCCTAGAAGCACCACAGCACCCAGGAGTGGATGGGGTTCCTAGCCCCAAAGAAAATGCAGCTCCACGCTTGAGGTGCCCTTTGCAGTATGTGGATAGCAGCATCATTCTCAGAAAGTCAAATAATTCTCAGCATTTTGACAGCTACATAAGGCTCTCAGTAAACCCCATGTATTGCTTCACAGATGAAAAGTTGCTAGAGGTGTTGAACTGTCTTGGTGTCCTCTGGGAAGGAAGAGGAAAACTCACTACCATGACATAAAGACATTCCTCCCAGGTGGACTGGGCAAGGCAAGACCACAGGGCAAGGAACTTTGCTGAACTTGCCTTCAGATGTGCTAACCCTCCTCCACAAAACCCATGAGATGTGTTTCAAGCCCCAAGGGCTGTGGCAGCTCAGGCCAGGTGGCAATGGTGAGGGAGGATGCTGGCTCCTCCTGTTGTCCCCATGCAAAGTGGGCAGCAAACTATAACCAGGAGACCCCAAGGAGCTGGTGACCCCCCCAGCAAGACGTGGCTGGAGAGCCTCCCAACACACCTGATTTGCAGCATTGCAGCCTCAGCTGCCAGAACTGATTGGCCCATCCTCTGTTAGAGGGGCTCATCAGGTGGAGTGGAAGAGTAGGGGTTTCTTGCCTGTAGCCCAGCCCAGCCTCAAGCAATGGGTACTTTCCCTGAGCTATGGTGGGAGCAGGGCTCATCTTGCTGCTGCTGTCTCTTGTTCCCTGTGGTGAGTTCTCTGCACGGGCTGTGGGGAGCTTTGCCCCAGTGTGGGGGTTACAGCAGTGAGCAGGGGTATTATCTGCTCTTGTAGGATACCCAACAGGAGACTATAACCAGTCAGTTTTCATAAATCATAGTGGAACCTGGTGTGCTTGCCCCTGGCAAGCAATCTTGGTTTACCTTTCCTGTAGCTCTGCTGGGACTGGATGTCTTTCTTACCTTCTCCATTAGGTGCTGTTTGTCACAGCCTCCTCCTGGCTGCTGTGGCAAGTGAGCCATTTCCCATGCAGGCTGCTCATTTGTGTTGTGTCTGGTTAAGAAAGAGAAATGGCTTGGTCCTGCAGAGCTTGCTAACTGGTGACCCTGGGGCAGACAGGTCAGAAAAGCATCTATGAGAGCAATGAATGGCAGCACGTTCTCAAATCTTTCTTACTCATCTGCCTGCAGTGGTAAACGTATTTATAACTCCCTGGCTGGCCTGCTCCCATATCATGTAAGAATTTCTTTCCTAGGGATGCTTATAGAGGTAGTAATGAGACTAGTAGTAAGAGAGGAGGTAGTAATGAGACTAATGCTAAAAAAATCTGCCCATCTGGGGCAAGAGATGGGTTAACCACCTAACTGCCATTTCTCCTGCTCCAGTATTATGCTATTCCTTCTGCTGTTGTTAATGCCAGTCTCCCCTTTACCTAAGGGAATGGTGTTTTCTCCATCATTTACCTTCCTGATAAAGTCTATTTATTTTCTACTTCACTAGTAGATTTGCTGCTACAGCAATAATCACCAAGTCTCTTGTTGGAAAAGCTAGTCAGCAACAAGGGCTAGGGAGAGCTTGGTCCAGGTCAGTGGCTTAGAAAATTGTACTTGATGTTGTGACTGAGCTTTCTGCAGTAGTCAAATGCTTTCAGGCCAGAGAGTACCCTGGGAATATGATAAAATGCTATTTAAAAAAGGGAGGGAGAGAGGCTGCACTGAACTCATTTAGCCCCTCTACAGCCAGGAGTGCTGCAGGAGTTTTGCAAGGATCTTCACAACCCTGTAGGGTGAGTCCCACTTACTGCTGCTGAGGTTTTGGGGTGGTTGACTGGGTAGAGGAGAAAGATGTGGGCTCCTCAGCTCACTGGCACTTGGGTAAGGTGGTATGAGAAATTAGTGGGGTTTCTAATGCCTGCCAACCTGATGGTTAGGTTAGGCAAGTAGAGTTGCCTTCAAGTCTGTGCAAGAAAACATAGAGTGCAATGTTAGAAAGGGTCATAATTGTGATAATTGGTAACATTCTGGATCCAGATTCAGTCTCCTGGTGTCTCCAGTGAGTTATTCCAGGCTCTTGCTGGGGCAAACACAGTGCAAGTACCTCTTAAATAATGAGCATTATGTTGCTTGTGTTTGCTTGGCTGGGAACTGAACTCTTATCTAAGCCTTGGCTTGGAAGAGGCAGGGAACCCCTCCTATTGGCATGAGAAACACATTAGAGGAGAGTGTTTAAAAAAGGGGGATTTTTAGCTAGTGCAGACACAGGCCAGATGATGGGAGTGGAAGAAGCTGCCATCCACTTCTCAGCAAAGGACCTGGAAGAGGATGCTACCCCTATAAAACTTCCCAGCCTGAAGAAACAGATCTCCAGTATAAGGAGTTGCACTCAGTTCCTTGTCTTTGTGTCTTTGAGGTCGTCCCTCCTGTGTGATCTTTGTTGTGATGACCACATTTAGGAGCTGCCCACCCCTTCCTCCTCCACCCAGCATGCAGTCCAGCAGGCCTGTCAGTGTGTGCATCACTCCCTGCTGGCTGAGGGCTTAGGGCTGTTTTCCCAGAGAACATAAATTTGTTTGCCATTAATTTATCTCAAGCTGCACAGTTCATATAAGCATCTAAAACTTAATCAGAGCCAGCCATCCCTGGCTGGACCCTGCTCTAAGTCAAACTTTCTCCATGCTCATTGTCCACATTTCTAAGGCTCAGTTGGTGCCAAAATTGATGTAAGAAAGCTCTGTCTCCTTGCAGTGTTTTTCAGACCAAAGCTAAGACTGAGTGCTGTGCCAGGTCAGTTCAGAGACAAGATCTTTTGTGTTGTTTTACTTGCTCAAGTTAGGTGCCCCAGGGCACTTGAGGTATGGAAGCTTTGAAACAATAAACTTTGAAGAAAGTCTGGCATCATTGTAACCTGTTGCACTCATGACTTAATTTTGTAAGTCCCAGTTGCATTTCATTAAGAATAATTAGGCTACTGGATGAAATATATAAATTTGCCTTTTTTTTTTTTTTTAAGGAGTGCAGACACATTGTGAAAGTACCTCACAAGAGACCTCAGCTTTGCACACATGAGCTTCTTATCAAGAAATGCAATTTCTGTGTTTTCGTTTATCTCTGTGTAATTGCCTTCAGCTTGGGGCTCAGGATGGAGCCAGGAAAGCTGTGATACCTGGGATTTGTCTCATTAATTCCCCAGCTGACAAAAGAGCTGAAGGTGATGCATTTGAACATGGAGGGGTGTGGAGTGTTGTCTCACTGCAAAACACCCTTGTTTGTCTCTTGTGCAGGCCTGAAACACAGAGCTCATCCCCTTGACCTGAAGAGCCCAGGGGGTGCTCTGCCAGTGGGATTCTTCTCTTGAATAAAGAGGTGGGACAGAGACTGCTTGGGGGGCAGCCCTGGCAGGCCTGTGTTGCACTACTGTGCCTTCCCTCTGGGGAAGGAAGAGGAGAGGCAAAAGTAGAAGAATTTCTCTTTGATCCTCAAGTCATTGAACATTGATTGCTCAGGAGTGGAAATTGGACTTAATGTCCTCCTTGCCCAGCTTCCCAGGCTGACTCCCCCTTTCCAAGGTGGGAGGGAAGAGCTGATCTAATAATTCAGACAAGATTATGAGGCTGGTGTGAGCTCACGTAGCTACAGAAATTTCGTGGTGTGCATCAGCTGAGGATTTGCTGGGTTTTGTGGCACAGCAAGAGGCTGCAGAGGTAGGAAGAGAGAGTTCCTCCACCGTGCCTTGCTGCAGGGGAGGGTTACATTCTCTGGTGGTTTGTGTTCCAGTAAGGAGAAGCACAAAGCAGTGGCTGTGGTATGGTGCCTTAAGAGTAACTGAGCAGGACACGGATGCATGGATCTGTGTAGCAAAATACTATTTGTTCATGTGTTGCCAGAGCAAACACTGGCACTTGTGGCAAATATTTTCTGCTGTCTCCTCCTTGAAAGGGATGTGTTCCTGTGTGAAAGGGAAGAGTTCCTGCGCATGGAGCAGCTTGTATACAGGGAATATACTCCCTTGTATACAGGGAGTAGCATGAAGGGCAAGAATTATCAAATCACAGATTGGTTTGGTTTGGAAGGGACCTTAAAGATCAGCTAGTTTCAATCCCCCTACTACAGGCAGGGACAAAGGAAGGAATGGTGTAGGGAGATGGTAAGGTGCTGGGGTCAGGGGGATGGATCCTCTGGATCCTTGGCTAGCGTTAAGTCCTGAAAGCTCAGGAAAGCGAGGAAGAGGAGGGATGTGTCTGTCCAGTCCCCTGTTCTGGGATGAGTCAGGGTCTCATTCCTCTTATGTACCACCGGGCTTGAAGGTGGTCAGCCATGTCTTGGAAATTACTCCTCTGGGCTCCAGGCAGCTAGGCATCCCATGCACTGATACTGGGAGGAAGAGGTTGTTTTCTGGGCTGATCTCCATGATTTCATATTTTGTGATGAAACAGGAGTCATTTCATCTCACAACATAGTTGATGCAGTTTGAGAGATACCCTCAAAGAGAGGGCCATTTCCTTTTTTGTGGAGGCAGCCTGATTTGAGAAGATGTGCTTATTACCACTGCTCACTGCATGGTCAGCCTGGAGCAGTAAGTAAGCCTGATCTCCTCACTCACTGTTGGCACCTCTTGCAGCAGAAGTCACTCTTAAGAATGTGGGGAGGTCCTGGGCCCAGGTATGTGGTCTACTGTCAGGTAGGGAAATGCTCTCCTTGGGGCTGAGTGAGGCCATTGCTCTACCACAGTCAGATTTGCCATGGGTACTTCAGCAACTCAGACACCCCCTCACAAACTGGTGCTGCTGGGTTTCTCCCCAAAGCCTGTGAAGGGGGGGCTCTCCCACACAGGGAGACTGCAAATCTAATTCAAATGGCAAAGACCAGAGGACCATTTCTGAGGCAGAAGGAGAATCACTGCAGCTTCCTGGAAAAAGCAGCCCTGGCAACTGTCCCGTGACTCCTAGCAGCCGTGTTGGCTTCTGTACTTTTAATGCAAGACCAGCTTCACAGGTCATGCTACAGACCTCTTAATGGGCAGTGACAATGATATAAGTGGCCCCTTTGCCAGCCTTTTTATAATCAATTATAATGTAATTGCAGACCAGTCAGCTTCACATCTGTTTCTTGCTCAACTCGAGCATCATTTTGAGGCCTGATGTTGAGTAATGAGAAAGTTGCTACGGTATAGAAATTTCAATGTGCAAAATTAACCTTGGTAACAATGCAACTCCTTGTCTCTCTTTTCAATGCAAAACTATTCCGTGCTTTTACCCTCTGGTGTTATGTTGCCAGTGTTGTTCCTACATTCCCATTATGGCAGCATTTGCCTTGCCAAACAATCCCGATGTCAGACATTGCTGGGAAGTACAGGAAGTCCCCAGTTCCAGTAAACAGCCTCCTGGGATTAAAGCTGAGCTGTGCCAAGTGTGTCTGTTACTTATGGCTGGAAGTGATTAGAAAAATGAAAGGAAGGTTTTTCCCTAGGGGTAAAAAAAAAATTAATAAAAATCTCAATTTACTACAAAGCATTGAAGCAAAGGCTCAGGTTGAAACCCCCTCTTTCCCTCTCCCCTCCCAGGAGCCTTGATGCTTGGAGAGACACTTCAGGGCAGGCAGCTATACTGAAGTGAGTGCTTGCCAGTCCCCTCAAGCCAGGCTGCCCAGACTTGCCACTTCCAAAGGCTCCATGAGTGTAATAGCATTCTGGTAGTTCACAGTACTCTGACTTTCATGAAAGAGTTCAATCCCACTGAGGTTAGAGAAGAGATTAAGAGCAGGGATTTGGAAAAAAATAATAATCTATAGAACTACTAGAAAGTGATAAATAGGCTTCAAAGCTCCTTTCTGAGCATTGGGGGTTTTTTGACTCTCAAATGAACACAGTCTGGAAAAAAAACAGCAGTTGCTTCGGGTCTGGGCTTTGTCCTGTTTCAGTAGTATTTCAGGCAGACCTTTAATCAGCCCTAATTGCAAAGATGTCAAGATGAGTTGGCTGCCCTGTTGCATCCTATGCTTTGAGAGTAGGTAATGGGAAAAACTGACAGCTGAAGGACAGATAAATTGTGTGGCTCTTGTGGGTATCTCTTGTCAGTTCCTGGTCCCAAGCAGGGTGGTGAACTCAGTTTATATCTCCCACTGAGTGCAAAACTCTCACCCTGCCCCCCCAGAGAACTTGCTGGGTCCCTAGAGGAGAGTTAACTCCTTTGCTAATGATCCGAATTGCTAAAGATGTGATCTACTGCCCATCTATTTATTGGGTGACTGCTGTGATAGCATAGCTATCTACCTAATTGCTAAAAGAAATGCTGGATAGTGTTTTGACTGTGATGGAGCAGGTTGCTTTAAGTTTAACTGTGACATTATACTGCTTATAAAATATACAGAAAAGCAGTAATGGACAAACACTTGTCTAGCATTGATTTAAACTACAGGTAGTTGCCCAAAATCACCATAAAATTATTGGGTGTAGGCCTCCACTCATCTCCTAAATGCACTGATAACAAAAATAGGAAAGAGGATTTATGAGGCAAAAATTACTTGGCAATCTGTTCACATTGGTTTTAAGGCTTCTCATGTGCCTTTTAAGATCCCAGACTGCAGATAATACTGGCTGAGCTTGATGTTTCAAGGCCAAAAATGGCACAGGGGTTCTGTGATTCCCAAGGTGAAACATAAACTATCCTTTTCCATGTACTGAGCTGTCTGTAGTGAAATGTCCTGGCACCTCCCCTGGCAGTGTGGTGTGATGCCCATGTATGAGCAGTGGCTTGGTGGATCACTGATGAAACAAGAAACCTATTTATCTATTGGAAAGTAAGTCCGACTTTTCCAGCTTGGAGGAGGTCAGGGAATACTCTGCTTTGTTGCTGATGTGAAACCAGCCCAGCTTAAAGTCCCATAACCAAAGGCCAGCCACAGTTTCCAGGGCAGGAGCACATTGCAGTCTTGCAGACTCCATGGCAGGACTTGCTTTGTGGTGGCAGCTCCTTATCTCATCAACCTGGGGCTGGTTCTTTTGTTTTGTTTTTTTTCTTTTTTTCCCCACCAGCAATCTCCTGAAGAGCCTGATGGTGACAGTGGAGAGCAGTCACCTTCAGCAGGTGGGCAGGAAGGAGGAGAGCATCCCTCTCCCATGTTTCATCATCATCCAGCCCCTGTTCAAATGGCTGCAATGTTGCCCCATTGAGCCTGCACCAGCCAGCCCAGGATGGTAGGCAGAAGCCCAAAGGGATGATGGTGTTTTACATGGGCAAAGTTCTCATCTGGTGTTCTGAACCAGAAAAAACACCCTTCTTCCTTCTCTTCCTTCTAGCTCTCTAGCATAGAGAAATATCCTCTCGGTCAAGACCTTATTTCTTATCAAAGTAACACAACAGGGTCAATTCTTGTTGTAGGCTTTGATTAATTGTCCCAGAAGTTTATCCCTTAGTCAGGGTCTGTGCTCTGGCTATGCCACTACTTTCTTTGTGCATCAGATTCTGATGTGCCCTTGTGTTCCCATTGTACAAGCTGTACCAGCAGGGTTTTCTTCAGCCCTGTTGTGCTTCCTGATGGAAAACCATCCGCTTCCTCTTGGCTGTAGCCCTGGACTGTTACCTAGCAATGGGCTGCAAGGGTCCTGCACACTGAGAAGTGGGGCTGGAGTAAAACTTGCTCCCTCCAAGCACTTCTGCAGGCAAAGGCAAAGCCTTTGGAGGCAATTTTAGGGTTTCAGAGCTGATAACTGGCCCAAGTCTCTTACTTTCCTAGGCTTTTCAAAGGCAATTCCCTGAGATATATAGAGCTACAATGGGTTACAGGCAACTGGCCATGACTGCCTGTGACCATCAGATGGCAGATCAACCATCATAAAATAACCTTCTGTCACTGGCATGTCTCAGATCACTGCCTTGGATGGTGATGGCCTTATGGCTTGCCCATAACAGTAGGAATAAGGGAAGTAAGATACAAAAAATAATAATTCATTTCATGACTTAAACATCCTGGTAGGTGATGTGTTGGAAGGCTGCTTGAGGGCTGCCTGTGTGCCTGTACTTTGTAGCTAAAGAGCCTAAGCAGGAACTTAGAATCTTGACAGCATCTGAGCCATGTGGACACCCCTTGAGGAAACTGCAAGGCTCCCTGCTTAGCCCTTCTGAAGGCTGAGCATTGCCAATGGCCTGTTAAGGCAGCCAAGGAAAACTGTGATTCATTTTTCTCCCAGTACCAAGGAAAAATCAACAAATATGAGTATGGATTGAACTGAGCTGAATCTTTTGAGCTTTTCATGTTCTGTGTAACTCCTCTGATCTGATCAGCACTGGTCTTTGGAGAGAATGGTGTAAAAATTTCTCACAAGCACCAGCCAGTATGTTCCCACGCACTATGAGACCAACACAGAGGCAATCTGGTCTCCTAATCTCTGCTGTGCTGTTACCCCTCTTTTGTCCTCTTCCCAAGTATCCTTCTGCTTCAATTAATGTTCAAAAGTAGCAAATAATCTTCCTGATGTCTGCCTCTGAATTTACCATGTATAAATTCAATTACATCTGACTCCACTTTGTATTCTCATTTTATAAATTCTCACATGTGACTGCAGTGGTTTTGGAAAGGGAGAAATAGAACAGTGAGACCTGAAGGATGCTGTTTGTACCTGCATATCAGACATATTCCTGTCAGCATAGGATTTATCTGCTCACTCGTGCATCTTCTCATCTTCAGGGCTTCCCCTGCAGGTTCAATTCAATTTGCCTTTCCCACAGGGTTAAAGACTTCCAGGCTGGGAGATACCCTGTGTATGACTGGTGGTTGGTGCAAAGGGTCTGAGGGAAAGTCGAATGACAGGGTCTTCAGGACAGAGTTGCAGGACTAAAGGGGCAATGAATAAGGGAAAGGAGCCACTTTCAGAATTAGAAATGCAAGAGATGATTCCTGCCAGATGGAAAATTCGAGTAACCCTTTTCTCATCAGGTCTCCTTGTCAGAGGGCCAGTCCCTGTAGGGATGTGCAAATCAGCATTTTCCTGCTGCATGGGACCTTGGAGCATGGTAGGGAAGGTTGCACCTTGCAGTGCATCTGTGCATATTCATGAATGCATTTTGATGTATGCATATTGGAGCCTCTGGAAAGCAACACTATCCTTCCAAGGTGTTACAAAAGTTAGGATAGTTCTTTTGTATGTAAAAATATACACTCTTCTATACTTTCTCCTCTAGTTATCAGAAAACTGTTCTCTCAAAGGAACTGTACTTGCTTGATTTTTATTAGATTTTAGAGGAGATGGGAATGTCTGTGAATGTTGCTTTTTATTTTTACCTCCCCAGTGGTTTAGGGCTCATCCACAATAGAGGAGACAGAGGAAACTTGTCTTCCCCCCTTCTCAACAGCCCTCCTAGGAGAGACCACAAGTGCCTCTCAGACAGGGCAAGTCTCTCATGCTAGCAGCCTGCTGGGAGCTTTGTCCTGGCTCCTGAATGTCTCCAGACTTATAGTCTGGTGTTTGGAAAAAAAAAAAACAACAATGTCATTTGTCCAGCCTGCAGGGCCACGACCTGCTCCAAGCCTCTTTGAGGCACTGGCTGGGAATAAAGCTGTTCATTACCTCCCGAGCCGGGTGCCTCTCCTCATCGATCCCAAACTGCTTCAAAACAACTCTGCCCAGGCAGGCAACTGGTGTGAGGCTCCAGTTGCTCTTGCCTTTGTGCTGGGGAAGAGGTGGATGCAGGTCCCATAGCAACAGGGCTGTTGGCTATCATGTGTCCGGAGGGATGAGCTGTCTTGCAGATCCTGAACATGGCCTGGTTGTTCCCACACCATGTGGGGTTCTGGCTCCCTGTAGAGAGCCAGACCTGCAGCGTGACGTGAGGGACATGGGGCAGGGGGAGTGCATAGAAGGTTACAGCTCATATGCCCCAGCTCCTGCTGGGGCAGGAAGCTTGTCCTGTTGACCTGCAAACCTTCCTGTCCCCTGGGGAGGAAGGGAAGAAACACTGATGCTACCAGCACTTTGCTGGGTAAGGGTGTTCCAAGGAGCTGCAGGAGTATGGATGTTGGCAGAGGCTGAAGCATGATTGCCCCCTTGCATAGAGCTGCCCTAGGAGCTGCTAACATCAGAACCTCCATCTCAGCATGCAAGTACCACCACCTCTGCTGAAACCAGGGGACACCTTCACTGGTGGCACTACAGGCAATAGGCAAGGGAGCCTGGCACAGGGGGCTGGGAAGAAGGCAGTCCCCACCTCTGCCTCAATGTCCTCTTATGCTCAAGTCTGATACCTTCACCCAGACAGTCCCACTGGACAATGGGCTGCAATAGAGGAGTTTGTTCAGTGCTAAGATCTCTTCTTGTCCTAACAGTGTATGTGTGGTCAATCTTGCCCTGCCCTAGGGAAGGCTGCTGACCAGGCTGAAGGCTGCTGACCAGGCTGTCATTAGTCCCCTTGGGGTGGACTTACGTGGATATTTTTTTCAATTAGCTGTTGCTTGGAAAGTTCCCTGACCTCTGTCCAACCTTGTGTGGACATTTTCAAACCAGTGCTGCAGCTGATGTTAATGAAATAGCTTTCATTTTTACATTCTTTATGGGGAAAATAGGGTCTTGTGTATGGGAAAAGGCAGGTTGCCAAACTGCAAGTCAGATCAGGGGACCGAAGCACCAGAGCTTAAATTGGTGCATTTCAGATTAAACAAGAACAGATGAACGAGCAGGGACGGTGCCAAGGCCCTGTGACTGGGGAGAAGCAAGCAAGGTCGTGTTGACTTCTGTGGTAAAGCTAGCCTGTCATGCAACACTGTCAAAGGCTGAGGTTGCTGGCACAGGAATAAATAGCTTATTTCCTCCACAATACAGTTTGGACAATATGACTGTGGAGGCTCCCTTGCATGTCTGAGGATGGGGGTGGCATCTGGACCCTGGCTGCTGTCCTGTGGAGTTGGTTATGCCAGAGGATGGGATTCCCTTGAGAGAAGCACCATGGCCTGGAGATCACCAGGCATCTTCTCCTGCATTCATGGATTTCATTGTCCATCACATGACACCAGGGAGGTATGAGTACTGAGAGGTTTTTTTTTTTTCCCCTTCTCCTGTCTGTTTATCACCATCAGGATCCAAATTGCCCTACAATTTACATAATCACAAAATTGTCATACTTGGAAAAGACGTCTAAGCTCACTGCATCCAACTGTCAACCCAGAAAAAAAAAAAAAATAAAAACTCACCATCCCACTAGAGCATGTCCTGAAGTGCATCATCTGCAGTTTTTAAATGCCTTCAGGGATGGTGACTCCACCACCTCCCTGGGTAGCTTGTTCCAGCGCCTGACCACTCCTTCAGTAAAAAGATTCTTCCTGATATCTTAGGCTAAACTACCCATGGTGCAGCTTCAGGCCATCTCCTACAGTCTTATTGCTATTTACTTGAATAAGAAGCCAATCCCCACATCACTGCAACCTCCTTTCAGGTTGTAGACAGCAATAAGGTCTCCCCTCAGCCTTCTCCAAACTGAATAACCCCAATTCCCTCAGCTTCTCCTCACAGGACTTGTTCTCCAGACCCTTCACCAGCTTGGCTGCTCTTCTCTGAACTCACTTCAGCACCTCAGTGTCCTTCTTGCAGTGAGGAGCCCAGAACTGAACACAGCACTCAGGGAGTAGCCTCACCAGCACTGAATATAGGGTCACCATCACTTCCCATCTTCTGCTGGGCATGCTATTGATGCCTCCCACCCCTTCACCCACAGCAGTTCTCTTTAATGTCCAGCTGCTGCATCAGCAGCAAGGTGTATTATCTTTTAATTTGGCATGGCAAAACCAAAAGTTTAAACAAATCAGCCCTGTCTTCAGAAACCCTGTGATAATAGCAGGCCTGACACCTGCATCCCCTGGAGAAAAAGCAGGTTACTTCAGCTGCCCTTTTTCTGGCTGAATGCAGCTCTTCCAGCTCAGTGAGGTGTCCCTCCAGCTCTGCACACCAGCCCCAGTCTAATGAAAAGCCTGCTCTGAGTGGCTTTTGCCAGCCTGAGATCTGAGCTGCTGTTGTGCTCCTGAAATGGCATTCAGGATTGATCAGGGGTTGTCTCCTCATTAGATACAACTTTGAATGCACACAGGAAGAGGGGCACCGTATGAAGTGTGGCTGGTTTAGTGACTTATCACAAATGTCTTTTATAGCTAGGCACAGGCATAGCTGTATTTTTCTCTACAGTTTAAAGGGCTAATACAATTTATTAAAGAGATGGTGATATTTCTGTCATAGTCATTGAAATTGAGGTGTTGGTGTTAACTAATGCCCGACCTATTATGTCTTTGTTAAGGAGCCTTAATGATTGGGTTTCCTAAAGGGGGACTGTTGTCAGCTAAGGTGTCTCTTCATCAGGAGCAGTAACTGCAAGGAGCAGAAGCCACATGGCTACAAAGTGGGTGCATTATCCTTTGTGAAGTGGAGCTGTTAGGACTGATGTAGATCAAGTGCCCATAGAAGATGAAGAGAAGGCCAACATAAAAGTGATGCTTCATTAAAAATAATTAAAAAGGATAGAATAACCATGCCAGCTTTTAGCAGGCCAAATGAATGAGAATCCACCATGCTGGTAGGACAGCTCCTGAAAATTCGGGGATTTTTAAGTAGAATTTTAAGAAAGAAGTTTTGTGTTCTCATCTGAGGGTTCTCTCAGCTTCATGTCAGGCACTTTGTGTTTCAAACAGCTGCAGTGCCATAGCCTGTGCCTTGATGGATAGTGTCTGTACTGTAGTATCCCATACAACTCTTTCTCTCCCTGGCTGCTGTGCCAAGCTCTTTCCCTGTGCCAGTGCAGCTCCCAAGACATCCTGCTCTTTGGAGAAAATGGCTGCATCCAGTACCCTTAGACTTTGGAGGATAATTACCCTGACAACAGGTAACTAGCTTGGTTTTAGTAGCCAAACACTGAATTTTCCTTGGGGTACCCACCAATGTGTTCTTCAGGACTCAGAGCCCTGACTGCTGCTGGCATGGGCTCTGCTCTCAGCATTGTCCAGGTGAAAGTGACTGTGTGTGCCCTGCAATACAAATCCCCAGCTATACTTGCTGGGCTTGATAAATCTGCAGGCAAAGACAGGAAGACACAAAATCTATTTGTACTACAGATTCTGTATGAGCCACACTCTCGAAATGGCTGTGGCTGGCTACTCACCTGTTGTATCCCTTTATCCTCTGGTCTGGTCATGATGTCAGCTCACACAAAGAAGCTTTCAGCCCCTGCAACAGGCAAAGGGAGAGAGATGGGCTGGGCTCATGGTGTGTCAGTCGCACAGCACGAAGCTGCTGTGGCTGTAAGGAAGGGTCAGCCCCCACATAGTGCTGAGAAAATTCACAGCAGTCCTCTGCTCCTGGTAATTGTCTCCCTAGATGACTTATGCCAATGGGAAAGTGACAAAATTTACCAAGTGGATCGGGTGACATCACTTTTCAGCTTCTGGTGCATGTTTGCAGGAAAATAGTTGCTGGAGACTCCCAGCTCATGGTGGGACTGATGAAGGCTAAGCACAGCCACACAGATACCTGTCTGTACTATTGCTTGCTTCTAGCCTGTGTACTTGGAATATAACAGTGCTGGAAGAGAAAATTCTCTTGATATTCTCTTCTCAATTTGGATGTGACCATGACTATTCATCCCTCTGTTTGAAGGAAGAGAGCTAGTAAGTCAGTCTGGTTGAGTTGGAGGGGTGAGAGTTACTGTGTATAATTTCTTGTTGCTCGTTGTCAGAAAGAACATCAAATCTAGCTGCCTTTCAATAAGCCTTATATATTTCTCACTATAAACCTAAAGAACTAGAGACAACACCCAAACAGGGGAGGGTAAGTGGGATGGAAGGATAAGTGCATATATGTACTGGCATCTCATGCTGTGTGGTGGGCATCCCAAAAAATATCTTTCAGCTTCTGTGTAATCCTGTGCCCCATCTGCCTCATCTCTAAATAGAGCTGCTTTACTCCTGTGGCCCTGGGTAGCAGAATATCCACGTGCTCAGCCTTGCTTAGCTGGAACATATCCAGATGAATTCAGGAAGAATTTCTTTACTGAAAGAGTAGTCAGACACTGTAACAGGCTGCCCAGGGAAGTGTTGGAGTCCCCATTCCTAGGGGTATTCATAAACTGGAGATGAGGCACTTCAGGACATGCTCTAGTGGGATGGAGGTTGTTGGATTTGTTTTTGTTGGGGTTTTTGGTGGTTTGTTTTGTTTTGTTTGTTTTCTGGGATGATGGTTGGATGCAGTGACCTTAGTGATCCAACCGTGACAATTCTGTGTGATTCTGTGAGTATCTGATGTGTTAGCAGAGCCAGAAAATGTTTCATGTGTTGGAGACAGCTCAAAGGCCAGCTCTCCTTTGGTTCAAAATGGGTATGTGGTGCAATAAACATGCAGGTTACTGAGTACCTCTACAGATGAGACAAAAAGAAATGTGGCCTGTTATCACTTTGTAAGGTGAGCTAGATACTAAAATGGTAGATAATGAATACTTCCTGCAAATACTGGCTGCCTTGCCACTCTAATTTAGTACAATTTATTGGCAATTTATGGCAATTTATTGATCATGATGTTAATAATCAGTCCATGAAATTAATCCTCGAGGTCTATTTGGTTGTTCATGTGGTTGTCCTGGATGAAGTCCCATCTCCTCAGTTTCTCTATACCACCTCTACATATTTTGTAGGTAATGACAACCGAATAGTCTCTCCACCCAGTGTGAGAAGAGATCTTCCTGATGGGATCTAGCCTAATGAACCATGGCAAGATTTGCCTGAATAAATGTATGTTTCACCCACTCTTACTACTGACTCCTTGGCTCCCTCAGGTAAGTCCTAGGGAGATGTCTTCCCAGCCACTCCCCTGGCAGGGTCATACCTGGGACCTTTAGATTTGTTTCTGATGGGAGCAAAGCTGGCCACAGCTTCAAGCTTACCTTCATGGTGCTCCATAAGGACCCTGAAGCAGGTGACCTCACTGATGCTGTAGAAATATCTTTCTTCCCTTTTCTTACCCCCTTAAAATAACAACTATTCTTGGTGTGCCTGGGTTCCTAACAAGTTGTTGATTTGGGTTTATTAAAAGTACCATATAATTCCATCTGTTAAATCACTTCCTTTCTCATCTGGGTATTGCAGGTTTGGTCTGTGAGGGTGTTGCAATGTTAGTGGAAGAGGGGAAGATTGATTCTGCTAATTACCCTGGCTTGTATCCCAGGAACACCAAATGCCACTGGCTCATTGGGACTCCAGCAGAGGATGTCATAAAGGTAATAAAAGTAGAGACTGCACATAAACCTCTACACAAAGAACTGTTCAGGGAAGTGATTCTGTAAAATCCTACCAGAAACATCTGTGACACACAAGACCATAAACTAGGGTTTCCAGGTCACTGAATCTTTGCAGGGTGTATTTTATCAATTAGACATCACCTCTAAACTCGTCTATGTGTAGGAGCTGTGACTGTTTTAAATGCTTGAAGTCTGCAGGCACCAATCCCATTTCAAGATAGCTTTATCTTGAAGTCCAGCACAGATTTGATGGTAAAGGGAAGGTAGAGAGAATTTTGCAAACTATAGTATATCTTTTCCTCAAGGCAGCATGAAAACCCCAGAGCTACTCCTTAGCCCCATACAAAGATATTTGCTTCTCATTGTGCTTGGGCTATCTGGTAATATTTCTCACCCACAATAGCAGCATCTCTCTATAATCTTATTGCCTGTTCCTGCTTGTGTGCAGCAACACAAGCTCCCACTGAGCTCATCCCAGCCCACCATGACTTGTTTTGCCATTTACATTATTCTAAGCAGCAACATCTCCTCCCCTGCTGGCTCGGCCAGGAGGTGGAAAAACAGTGTCAAACCCAGGGATGTTTGAGGGTGTGCAGTCCTGTTGCTGGGGTTGCTGCTGCTTTCTTGGTGTGAGAACTAAAAAACAAAAGAAACAAATGAAAAATTACGCACTTTTCATGCTTGAAGGTAAAGGTCTTGGAAGGGCACTCCATGTGGAACACTGACATTTCCAAAGGTACAAGACATTGTGTTTTGCTGTGAAGCTGACAGCTGAAATACCTTAATGACAAAACGTAGGCCAGCTTCATCCCCTGCAGACCTGCACAGGAGCAAGCAATCAGGCCAAGATTTCCAGCAGACCATTTTGATGCAAAATGTGGCACACGTTCCCTACCAAGGGAACCCATGCCCAGCTTCTTCCAAAATCTAGCTTTTCTCCAGGCCATGGTTATGAGGGTTAAGTGTTTCAGTCTTTATGATTGCCTCTTGCTTGTCTGCTTTGCAGCTGGAGTTTCAAGATTTTGCTGTGGAAGTCAACCTGGGCTGTACTTAGGATGCAGTTGCTCTTTACTGTGATGAAAAATAAGAAAACCATTTAGATGAGAACTAATTTTTTCAGACTTCAGCTAGAAATCCGAGTAGAAACAGATGCTTTTTTTCACCATATGTGATAAGGGCTTCTGTGGTAGCCTTGATGCTTGCCCATCAAGATGTGGCCAAGTGCATCACTGGCACAGGAGACCCCAGATACTGGTCTAAGGCCACTCTTTCTCATGGAGAGTCAGCTGGTGTTGTGGGGCTGGATAGAGGACCATGGTTCCATGTTCTCCTGCAGAAGTGATGCAGAAGTTCTACCAAAGAGGAAAGCAAGAGCAACTTTCCTCTAAGTGTCTCTGAATGCTCAGACTGAGGCAGAGCAAAGGAGTGGTTGTTGATGGGTGTCCAGTTTCACTGAAGTGGCTATTAATTCTTTATGAATCAAATTAATTCTCTTGGAATTTCATTAATGAAAAATTGCTAACAACCTGAAGCATTGCTTTCCCAGACTTTGAGGGATTTTTTTTTTTTTTAATTCCTCTGTTTCAGTCTTGTTGACATAAAAATCTTAAACTTTAGTAAGCTGTCCTTAACTTTGTTTTTTTTTAATTCCAGATCCTTTTTTTCCAGATGTTCTTTCTGCTTGGACGAAATGAAAGCATGTTGTAACACCTCAGATTTCTACAAAAACAAACAAGCACACAAACAAACTAGCTCCCAAGCACTTCACTCACTTTAGCAAAGCTTGATATCTCCTCTTAGACTGAAAAGCAATCTGGTGCTCAGAAGAGAAGATATTTGAGCTGAACCCTGGCTACCTCTTTACAGGCTTGTATGAGAACAAAAAGACAGAATAGAGTGTTGAGGGACTGGTGCTCTTTTCTTTACACCAAGTAAGCTACATAAGAGGCTTGAACTGTACTGGGTTTGCCATTGACAAGTGACCTCTAGCAAGAGATTTCCCATCTATTTTTTGGTAGTAATTTAGTTACATGTGTTTACCAAACTGTGAATAAGTATTAACAGTACAGTTCCCTTGAAAATAAATCTGGTTTCTATTGCAAAGGAGTATTTAAGTTGGAGAGGTAGTAGAGGGAAGAAGGCTGACAAATTTGGACCCAGAATGTTTCAGGGGAGAGCTTTCAGCATCACTAGACCATTTCACTCAATGCTTTCCAGCACAGCTTTGCTATTGAAAATTCAGATTCTTACAGAAAAACTCCTCTGGAATAAAGTACAAGATTTCTATGCAGCTGCAATTATGGGACTTCCAGATGCTGTGCAAACTGAGTGCTCTCAACAGGAAGAAAAGTCTAGCAGCTCATCCCTAGGCCCTCAACCTATACATGCAGGCTGTTCAAGAGAGACTTTGCTGGCACCCCTCAGGGGTGGCAAAAGCAGTTCTCAAGTCTGGGGACTTTTGTGCACTGGAGGGTATTCATGGTGTCTGTTGAAGATTACTTGTAATTCTGCTGTGAAAAAATCAGGGTTACTTTTGTGTTCCTGTAGCTATTACTATAGTATTTTAATTCTGTCTGCTGTTGCTTACTGATGTCACCAATTACCATTGCTTTACAAGCATCTCTTCTGCAAAAGTTCTTGCTTTAATCAGAAAGTCACCAATACTCTAGGGGTTTGGGCTTTTTTTTTTAAAAAACACTAAATTAGCTGAAGCCACAGTGCCTACAGATGACATTCCTCATTTTAGAAATACATCTTCCTGTTCATTCCTGCAGCTAGTGTCTAGGGATTCTCAGCTCCCAGACCAGTGCTGAATCCAGGGAACAATATGCTGGTGCATTTTGTAAGTGGTGAGGAAGACAGCTTCAGAAGATTCAAAGCCCAGCTCACTTTTGTTCATTAAGGTTAACAGGGGGTTGCTTGCTGTGTCTAACAATGTCCACATCATCTGCAGCTGTTCTTAGAGGTTGTGTCTTAGGCTAATCCTGCTGCATCCTTTCAAGATAAAAACAGAATAGTTACCTGTGGCAGAGCTCTCTTCCCAGAATAAGGGAGGTGAATAACATTTCATTTTCCACTGAGAAATGAGATAACTAACTTCTGTTACCTGAAACAAGCAGCCTTGTTAATTCTGTCAGTCTGGTATTTCCTTTGAAAAATCACATTACAGAGGAGAGAGTCTTGATCCTGGGGGATAGTCTGCTGTTGTTGCTTTCTACTTTCATAAATGTGTGCCAGCCGCTGCTTGAGGGGATGAATAAATTTTCCCTTCCAGAGTGGGGACTTCCTTTTGAGGGGACAAGCCAGAGCTATTGACCCAAGTCAGAGCTAACTTGTATTTCCTCTCTTGCAGAGGAGGCAGAAACAGACGACTTGGGTTTAACTATTGCACTGATGTTACCTCTAAAGGATGTCTCCTGTCCTGGTTTGAGCCAGGATAGAATAAATTTTCTTTTACTAATTTTAACTTTTGGTTAAATCTCCTCTAAGTATCTTGCCAGCCTGGTGTTAAACTCTTGACACCCCCCCATAGGTGAAGAAATTAAATTCTTCTCAGTTGATCTGGCCTGAAGAGCTTTCCTCTAGCATATAGGAGAATTATGCAGTCAGGCAGATGCTTTCTGATCTCAGGTCCCCTTTGGTGCACTTCTTGCATGGGGAAAAAATGATAGGCAGGTGCTCCATCTCTTATTCTCCATACATGTTGTAGGTCCGCACCATTTTGGCTGTATGCACTTCCTTTGTGGAGAGAGAATGAAGAGTAAAGGATGGGAGAGACCAAATTTCAGTGCCTGAGTCTCATTTGCTCTCATTTGCTTTCTTTAGGATTTATGGTTTCGTGTCTCTGTTTTTCCTTCCCCTGCCACTTCCAGCCAGGGAAGACAAATTTGGTCTCTCCTGGATTTTTTTGCCTTGCTGTATCCACCGAGTGAAGTTTTGTAGGAAAACAAGTAACTTGCCTGTGAAAGTAGGAATAGTTTTTTGGCTTTCTTGCAGACACCTGTGGCCTTCCCCTGGTTACTCCTCAGTGTGTTAGAGGGGCTGAGGAGGCCTCTTCTCAGTGTTGACCATGATGTGCCACCCTAAAGCTCCTTGAAGACTCTCGGTGCCCTATGTGGCTGCTGACAGCCACCACTGTGTGCAGCTGCCAGTGTGACCATGGTGTCTCCAGGCCACCCTTGCTCCTCTTGCCATGCTGTGCTCTCCAATTGTTCCTCCAGGCTAAGGTGCAAACAGCTGGAGGGTATAAATTATATTCACACCTTTATGTCCTCTGTGAAACCTCCCTTCTGCACCTCCTCCATGATCACTGATTTTAGAGATGGCAACAGGTTGGCCTTGCTTGTAGGAGATCCATTAAAGTTAATTGGAATATCTGAGCTGTAGCAAAGCCAGAATTGATGCAACATATTTGTTGTGGTGAGAAGCTCTTGCTCAGCAGTCCCGGGAATAAGTGACTAATTAGAGAAGAGCCAGAAGGAATGTATGACTGCTGAATAAAGAAGTTGTATGGCTGACTTTAAATAGCTGCAATATGTTTGCTTTTATTATACAGATCCAATAAACCCTCGCGCTGGAGTGTGACAGTAAGAGACCATAACAGAGCCCTGAGAGAGTCAACAGAACAGGTGAAAACCAAGCAATACCATTAAAAATGTTGACTTTGGTGTATTTGCCCCTACAGTACTTCTCAAAGCAGATCTATGTGCACAGATAAAACAGTGTTGACAGCAAAGCAAACTGACTGATATGTAGCACAGGTTGAGGAACAAGAAAGGACATCTAGTAACTCTGGTCTCATTCCAGTAACTTGCAGTTTATAGAAGTATATATCTAGTTCTTACTGCTAGCAGTTAGATGTCTTAAAGTGTAACAGACATGACTGAGTGTCCTCAGGCTCTTACTCTCTTGGTACTGAGCAATGTATCTGTCCATAAAAAACTTGCTGACTTTTTCTTCTTAATGGGGGGGAGGAAGAAACAGATGGAAAAGAAGCACAAATGATGCTCACTAGTCTTCAAAATCTTAGTAGCTTGTATTTTCACAATGAAGCAGTCAGCCTTTACTCTAGGCTCTGGAGGTCCATATAATCCATCCCAGCCATTTTCTCAAGTGAAAAATGGAGAAGTAGGGGATTTGTCTTCCAAGTCCTTGCACCTTGTTTCTTTGCATGAATTACTTTAATCTAGATCATTGCTTGTGGGATTTTCCTTCTTCCTTTACAAGTACACTTTTGGGATGCATTTAGAGTGCAGCTTGTTCTTTCTCTGCCCTGACCCCCTCTGTCCTAGTCACAGATGAAGACCACTGTGGTACATCCCCACTTCCACATGCTGAGCTACAATTCCAACATTGCCCTGATGCAGCTACACATCCTTCTGGGACACGATGCTGCTGTGGGACCAGAGTGTGTGTGTCCAACTGCACAGAGACATTATCCTCCCTTTCCCTCTGCACTGCATCTGAGTGGGGGATCACTGAAGAAAGTTACTCTTCTGATTTTGCAGGTTTGCCTATTATGAGCAGAACTTATATTTCTTTCTCATATTTTATTATTCTGCCCAGACCTAACCTTGAATTTATTTCCTAAGCAGATGGGAACCGAGCTTTGTGGTTGCAGCAGACAGAATTATCTGTACTTGATAATGAAATCTGTGAGGGAAAATACTACTTCTGTCACTCTGGAGGGATCACAACCAGGATGCTTTGCTCTGCCTTTGTTTCTGTGGAAGATTAGGGCTCCTGTCAGGTGAGGTAAAACTAACGGAGAGTGCTCTTGAAAGTGTCTTCCCAAATTCCATCTCTTATCCCATTGGAATGGTTCCCATTGCAACTTGCTTGGAACTCCTTTTCAAAGCACTCTTCTGCCAAGATAAACTATGATGACATGCATTCTTTTCCTAAAATTCTTATATTCAGAGCACTGTTTAAGAGCTAACTAATCTCTCTGAAATCATGAGGTAAACAGGTAAGAACAGCTGAGTAAATAAAAGGCAAAATAATTATGAGGCACTGTCAAGCTAGACCACATGTTCTGCTCAATACCACAATCTTATGGCAGACTACTAAATTATGTGTCACATTAAAGAACATTATTCAATCATATTTTTTTCTGAAGCCTGTGCTCAGTCTTCATGCTGACAAGCCTTTAAATCAGCTCCTTCATTTCAGTCAAGGGCTGAGTTACACCAACAGCTTTGTGACCTGTTCATGCACAGAGGCTCTTTCTTGGGCAAATCTGACCTGTGACAGCTCTCTCAGCTGCAGCAGTGCAGAAGCCAAAAGTAGATAATTGTAAGTCCTCTCTCTTGGTTCCAAGGCTGGGTATGGCAGCTCCTTGACTTGCAGCAAGGAAAATGGACTGTTCACTCTTTATGGCATTGTCAGACGGGCTGTTGGTTCTGCCAGCCCAAAGAACCTGGGGGTCAGTTCAAGGGTGAAGATTTTCTTGGACAATGAAAAGTGAGTTTTCTTTGTCTACAGTAGAGGAGTCCTGAATATAATCCCTTTGTGTAAAATATTCCAAGTACATGGAGGCTTTTTCTGGTAGACTTTTTGAGGCAACTGAATAGGAAGAAAAAAAAAAATAAATCCAGGTGATTTCCTGCAGGAAGTCTCCACTTCCTTCTCTTTCTCGTGACTTTCCCCTGAATAAAGCTTGTTGGAAATTAGAATGGGAGTTTCAGAAACATAAGACTTGTATTTAACACTTCTGGTTCTGAAACTGAATACAATCTCTGGACACATAGTCTTCTCACTAAAAAGCAGCTGCTTATGCCTACCAGCCCCATGCTTTGATGGGCCAAATAGTTTGAGACAATATTGTGAATTCTACGTGTGAACTGTGTATGTGTGTGTACCTCAATATAATCAGCACAACATTCAGAAGTCTGCAGGATAAATTTTTCTGGTGAAAGTGCTAGAGAAAGAGCAGCATATACTAGTGAATTAGAACTGATTACTTGGAAGTGGTGGGTATCTTAAGCCTCTGTTCTTAAACTGAGGGTCTCTCATGCAGAGAAATGAGGGCAGCAAACCTGTTTGAGGTGTTCTATGTGAACCCAGTGTTGTTATCCTGCCTCCCTGCATCATCATCTCTCTCTTTTCTTTCCCAGAAGTTTCTTTCCTGCTGAGGCTCCTCAGGGGAAAGGTGAATTTGGATTTATAGTTTCATTGACAAATGAAGAAGTCCACCTCGTCAGCTTATTTAATCTGATGGTATTTGAGAGATTTCAAAGAGCCACCAAAAAGCTTCAAGTCTTTTTTTCCATGTTACAAATAAACTGATTTGTCATTCTAGAGAAATGTTTCACTTTAAGCTTGGCTCAAAGTAGTTGCACTGGGAAACTGCTGATGCAAAGCATTTATCTTCCAAAGCTTAATTCTCCCTCCTTCCCTGCATGCGCACGCATACAGCCAAGTACATAAATCTCCATTTAGTGAATAGCAGAGATTATCCTACAGTGTTTCATGTTTCTTGAGAAAGAGGAAAAAGCTTACCCTGGACAGAGTTCTAATGTTTCTGCCCATCCTGTATTTTATTCTACTGCTGCCAGAAGGAAATGGAGGACTTCTGCTAACAGGAATACATTTAGTAATGGTTTTTTTTTTTTCTGTATTCTGAATAAAATGTGCTACAGCTATGAGCAGGAAATTAAAGTGTGTATTAAAGAAAAGAGTACATAGTCAATAATGCTCCACTCTCAGGTCAGATGTGCACTTAGGCTCTCCTGCTTTGTGCCACAGCTTCTGGTCTTTCTCCCTTGTGGCCTCATTCATAGTTCTACACTGACCTAAGAGAAATGTTAGTACAGGTGCTGACTGAGGGAGGACTTTCTTCTACACTAAAACCAGTTTAAAAAACAAGTCATCACTTGTATGGTAGCCAGGCCATCACCACAGATAAGCTGGGAGCTGGTTGGAGAACTTCCATCCTCTTGGATCTGACACAACTGGCTGCTGACTGCTAGCACTCTGAGGGCTGTAATGGTTTTCATGGATTTACTGTAGGTCAAGCAATTTATGTAGGGAATCGTTCAGCTCTATAGCTGTAAATCTTTCCCAGAGGTGGAGGCTGTAGCATTGCATACAGCTTTTACATATGGCTTCATACAAAAAGTTCAAAGCCCTGAGGGCTGTTTGATCCAGTTACTGACCATTGGCTCCTTTATCTGACTTTCTCTTCACCTGTGGGAAGTTCTTGACCGTGCTGACTGCTCCCGAGTTTTGTATTAAGCTATCTCCTAGCATGTTGTGCCTCTCCTCAGGTATTAAGCCATCTCCTAGCATGCTGTGCCTCTCCTCAGATGCTGAGCAGAGCATGCTGTAGGGAAGTGGCAGTGCAGCAGAGACCCCAGCACAGGAGCAGCCAGGGGGGCTGCCCACAAAGCTGATGGGGAGATGTGCGGGCAGGGTGACCACAGAACTGTGCTGAGCTCTCATGTGCCAGAGTTTGCAGTGCTTGATTTGCAGGAAGGTGGTGGAGCTGGTTCAGTTTGGGACATGCTCTGGGTAGACAAGTTTAGAGTCTCCTAATACCTCAGTGCAAGTGACACAGCTCTCTGGATTTTGTCCTGGGAAGAAGAGTGTCTGTGTGCATACATGCAGGGAGAGGGGAGGGAGGGAGGAAGGCTGGTGAGCAGAGCCAAGAGAAAAAGGATTCTGTTGTATTTAAAAGCAGTGGGCTCACATGGAGGAGCCAGGGGTCCATTAACACTGATGCTGCAGGTTTCCTGTGCTCTTGGGTATGTTGTTTGCTCTGTTTGTCCCTCATCATTTCTGGAATGAGGTAATGTTGAGGGGTTTTTGTTGTTTTTTTGTTGTGGTGTTTTTTTTGTTTTTTCTGTTTTTTTTTTTAAATCTTCCATGTTTTGTACTGAGTTTCTTTGGATAAGGACAGTGTCACGGTTTAACCCTGGCCCGGCAAAACAACAGATTTAAACCGAGAAACAGATTTATATATTAATTTCTCTCTCCTCTGATAAAGGAAAGAGAGAGAGAATAAGGAAGAGAGACTTATGGGTTGGAAACTAAACTACAGAACTTTAATGAAATAATAATGATAAAATAGGAAAAATTACTAAATATATACAAATATACAAATATACAGGAAAATTGATCCCACGTTCCTCCCCCCTTTCCCCAATACTCTCACGTCACCACCGAGGCTGCAGGGCAGCCCTGGGAAAGTCCAGGCTGGACTCCTGGAGTCAGCAGCAGTCAGGAGCTGGGGGCAGGAACACACAGATTCAGGCTGGCACGGATCAGGACCACAGGCACCGGGACGGATGGAATCCTCTCAGGATACCGAAGGAAGCAGGGAGGGCAGGAAGGAAGAGAGAGGAAGCCGACCTTTGATCCCTCAAATTTATACCGAGTATGATGTGTATGGGATGGAATACTCTGTTTGGTCAATTCTGACATCTATCTTGTCTGGTCCTCCCCGGAGGAGGGGTTCAGGTGGGACCTCGTTGCTCCTTCTGGAAAGCAAAATGTTCCTGAGAGCTGAGCAGTGTCCTTGGGTTGCATACCAGTCTCTAGCTGTAACTATAAACATCAAATGTTATCAGTCCTAGAAGCAGACAGTGTCTGAGAAACTTGCTGTTAACCCCAGCAAGTGCAACTACTTACAAGAGACTTAGCTAAACCAGGACAGACAGTTACCCCAATCTCTTATACATGTACTTAGCATAACCAGAGTTGTGGTCTTGGGTGAGGCACTCTGTCAGCTTGCTGCTGCTTTCCAAGTACAGCAAGGGGCCCTGTCCTACTGTTGTGTCTCCTGCTCCACCTAAAGCACCTAAATATTTCTCCACATCTGTGACAGTGTTGGAGGAAGACTGATAAAGGAGCTGAAGTACTGTACCCTCAGTTACTGGATAACATTAGATCTGACAACAAATGAGGGAATGCTGTTGCTCATGGCCTTAAAAAGCATTCTGTTCAGGAGGGGATGTGCTACCAGCTCTGCTTGCAGATTTGTGCTGTTGCCAGAGTGCTGGCATGCAGTGTGTGCTTCCCTCCTCTTCCCACCAGCATCTTTGCTGGTGCTCCAAGACATCACACCACTGGGATAAAAATAGGTCCCCTGAAGTGATGAGCAGCAGGCGGTGGGGACACTTTCTCTCCTTGGGAAACGTGGCACAGCCAGTGACTTCAGGGACATCATTAGCCCAGCAGCTCAGGGGCTGGAAAGGCGTGTGAGGCTCTTGCCTGCACTGGGGTGGTCTCGCCTCAGCTGAGCCCCTCAGGGCTGGGTGAGCCCAAAGTCATGGCAAGTGCATGGGGCTGTAATGATCTGAATTGGGGTGTCACCTTGAATGGAAAAAAAAAACCCAAAACAACTGTTTTAAAAATGAACCTAGAGATAATCTGTTTTGTTTCAGGTTGTGGGGTGCTACCCCCTTTGAGACCACTGCACAGCTGTTGCCTGATGCAAGCACAAGGTCCCTGTCCTCAGCAGTGATGAGTACTGCTTCAAATCCCTTCTGGAGCTGAAGGATTTCTACCAGGAAGGATTTCTACCAGCTATCCTCCTCTGAGCTCTCAGCACCCATGCAGGTACACAGAGATGTGATGTGGTGTCGATACCCAATCTGAGCAGAAAGCTCAACACTGGTGTGGGAGGAAGTACAGTTAAACAGCTCTTAAGCTGCATTACAGAGGCTAGGACTTCAAAAATTGTTGCCTTGGGGGGCAAAAAAACCCTATTATGGTTGGTACTAGAGGGATATAGTTCTCACCAGTGATCTTGTCTTCTCTCCTCCTGCTCTGTTATAGCCCCTCAGCTGCTTCCAAATATTTCCCTTTTGATTTGGTCTCTTATTAAATAAGTGTTTATTCTGACTGCACTGTGTGTGCATGCAGCTACAGGCTGCTTTCTCCTGTGTTTCTGGAGAATCAGTGTGTGCATAGACAAAAGCATAATACTTCATAGCTCTTGTAAAAGGCTGGTCACAAAGTAAATATTTTTAGAAAATTTTCTTCCTCAGCAGTGAGTGAGCATTGGAGGTTGCTAGCCCAGATACTTGAGCAACCAGACATCTGCTTTTCATGCATTGATCTAAAGGACATCTCAGAGCAAATCTGCAAGCAAGTCTGATTTCCTCGGGCCTAGCAGGTCACTTTTTTATGCTCCTTAGCTTGCTGCTGCTGCCTGGACCTCTGAGGCTCAGGCTACAGGACTGACCGTGCAGACTGAACTCCTGCAGGTTGTTACCAGCCTGCATGCTGGAGCCTAAGAAGTGATACAACTGATGGGAATGGGTCTTAAATAGATATGTATTAATACGTTTATATATACAATTTCTGCCCTAGGATTAAGTTTTTTATCAGAGCCATTCATTTTAAATCCACGTCATTTACCTGGACCTGAGCCAAAGCCTTCGACACGGTCCCACACGATATCCTGGTCTCAAAGCTGGTAAAATATGGATTTGATGGATGGATCATTCAGTGGATAAAGAACTGGCTTGACAGCCACACCCAAAGAGTGGCTGTCAATGGGTCCATGTCCAAGTGGAGGCCAGTGACAAGCGGAGTCCCTCAAGGTTCAGTACTGGGACTGCTCTTGTTTAACATCTCCATCAGTGACATGGATGGTGACACTGACTGCACCCTCAGCAAGTTTGCTGATGACACCAAACTGTGTGGTGTGGCTGACACACTGGAGGGAAGGGATGCCATCCAGAGGCACCTTGACAGGCTGAAGAGGTGGGCCCATGGCAGCCTCAGGAAGTTCAACAAGACCAAGTGCAAGGTCCTGCATCTGGGTCGAGGCAATCCCAAGCACTGATATAGGCTGGGCAGTGACTGACTTGAGAGCAGCCCTGAGGAAAAGGACTTGGGGGAGCTGGTGGGTGAGAAGTTCAACAAGAAGTGTGGTCAGCAGGTCGAGGTGATTCTGCCCCCCCCTACTCTGCTCTTGTGAGTAGAGTATTGTGAGAGTACTTCCACCTGGAGTACTACATCCAATTCTTGAGACCCTTTTACAAGAGGGACATGGATGTGCTAGAACATGTCCAGAGAAGGACCACGAGGATGATCAGAGGGCTGGAGCATCTCTCCTGTGAAGACAGACTGAGAGAGTTGGGGTTATTCAGTCTGGAGAGGAGGAGGCTCCATGGAGACCTTATTGTAGCCTTCCAGTATCTGAAGGGGGCCTACAGGAAAGCTGGTGAGGAACTTTTTAGGATGTTAGGTAGTGATAGGACTATAGGGAATGGATTCAAACTAGAGGAGAGTAGATTTAGATTGGAAGTTAGGAAGAAGTTCTCCTCCATGAGTATGGTGAGACACTGGCACAGGTTGCCCAGAGGGGTGGTGGAAGCCCCATCCCTGGAAGCTTTTAAGGCCAGGCTGGACAGGGCTCTGAGCAACCTGATCTAGTGGGAGGTGTGCCTGCCCACGGCAGGGGGGTTGGAACTAGATGATCCTAAATGTCCCTTCCAACCCTGAAAATTCTATGATTCTATGACTTTGGCCTTTCCAGAGGCTGCAGTAGTTGTGCTCTTGCCAGTGATATAAGCATCTTCAGATTTTCAGCAAGTTCAATAATAATGGAGCAAAGGGAAAGATTTGGGGGGAAAAAAAAAAAAAAGGAAACTAACTACTGGAAAACTGTTTCCCACTAACTCTAGTGACCTGCTAGGCTATCTTCAATAATGGGCAGAGCTGGAAGTTTTGTAGAAAGCTTTTACTGTCTTTTCCTAATGCTTTTATCACTGAAGTGCACATTTATCCACAGAATATGCATCAGAAGTGGAGTCAGAAGAGTCCCCAGAGAGTAATCTTTGCCCCTTCCTCATCAGGTTATGTGGGAAGCACAGAGTGCTCATGGATGCTGCAACTGCCTCTGAAGGGCATGGCAAAGATTATAGTAAAGCACCTTATAACTAAATAACTAACTACCACTGAACTGCCAAGAAGAGTTTCCTGGGATTTATGAAAAGAGTCAGCAGGGAAAAAAGGTGCTAGGGACCAAGAAATGATCCACCTGAGGACTCTCAGTCCTAGATGCTTCTTGCTTTCACTCGGGACAGATTTGTTAAAGGTTTTCTAGCCCCAGTTGCACAGCTCCAGTATGTGGTAACCTCAAGTTAAGCTTTAGAGCCTGGGCCATAAACTTGGCTGAAGACTTTAATCCCTGTGTCAATGTGCTGCATTTTCACAGCAGGTAAACAGTCCTCTTAGTACACTAAGAAATAACTTGTGATATTTGGATAAAGCCTGAAAGACACTTGTCTATATAAGTGATTTGTGATCTCCTGTATCATCAGCTTCTTACTCAAAGTCAGCCTTTATTCCTCCACGTTCTCTGAGACAATGAAGTGAGGTGCAGTGATGGTACCTATTTGCCTCTTGGAGGTGGAATGGGTGATGCTGAACCATTATCATCTGGGAATGCTGATGTTAAGGCTTTTGATACTACAAAAAACATTGTATTCTGGGCAGAGGCTATGGTCTTCCTCACCCCGACCTTGCTGTGGTGTAATCAGGTCACTGGGACAAAATTCTAGACAAACACAAATAAAAAAAGCTAAAATAGAATGAAAGTGAGAGCATTAATGCTCTTTACAGAAAAGTTTAGATTTTTTGGAAGCCTGTACTGTCCACATGTGTGGTTTGCTCATGTCCTGCACACTGTGAAGATAAGTAAAATCTAGTTAAAATGCAGTTTGGAAGGGAGCAGGATGGCGAGGTTACTCCAGTAAGTTGGGCCATTTTGAAATGCATGGAGAAATGCTTTTTGCTTCCTGCTTTAAAGATTCTGTACACAGAGTAGGGAAAACAGTGGAAGAGAGAAGATGCAGGGCAGCAGCACACTTCAGTCCAGGTGTACAATCCAGGTCCGGTCTGGCTTGCTGCAGGGAGAGTCTAAACAGGCTCAACAAGCCATTAAAGATAAGAGAGGAAAAATACAATGGCTTTATTGACTTTATAGACCCACCAAATTGTGTAAGATGCCACCTGGGGTACTGTGTCCAGTTCTGGAGCCTCTAACTCAAAAAGGACATGGACCTGTTGGAGCAACTCCAGAGGAGGGCCCCAAAGATGATCAGAGGGCTGGAGCACTTCTTCTAAAGAAACAGCCTGAGTGTCCAGCCTGAAGAAGAGAAGGCTCCAGGGACAACTTATGGTGGACTTTCAGTACCTGAAGGGGGCATACAGGAAATCTGAGGAGGACCATTTACATGGATGTGTAGTGACAAGACAAAGTAGGATAGTGACAAGCTGAAGTAGGATAGATTTAGGTTAGACATTAGGAAGAAGTTGAGAGGTGAGAGGCTGGGATGGGTTGCCCAGGGAACTTGTGGCTGCTCCCTCCCTGGAGTGTTCAAGGCCAGGTTGGATGGAAAATTGAGCAACCTGGTCTAGTGGGAGAAATCCCTGCCCATTCAGGAAAAGTGAAACTGGATGATCTTTCAGGTCCTTCCAACCCAAGTCATTCTATGAAATCTAAGGTTTAGAGTGCCACTTAACTCTCTGTTGGAACTGAAAGGACAGGAGAGGAGAAAGAGGTTGTGCTAAGGAGCTCTTTGAGCACTCCACAGACATCTTCCTCTAAAAAGGAGGAATTTTCTTTTATTTCTTTTATTTATAAAAGTACACCAAAAAAAATCTAAAAGTAAGTTTATTACAGCTGAGAATAACGGTTTACCTATCATAACTATTTATATGCAGGATAGAGGAAAATGCTATCAGAGATGAGACCATCAGTCAAACTTTTCTTGAATAGGAATCTAATAGATAGCTCCCTGGAGTGTCCTCCAGCACAGAGTTGCTGCTATGTAATAGCATTTGTTATGGCTGGCAGTTTTTCAAGGCTGGGTATATTAAACTAAATTCCTATGTCTATATGCCAACATATTGAAACAGTCTGCTTTCTTTTTTCTGCTTTCCTGCAGCCAGTAAACAACAGAAGTCAGTGGGTGCATGTCTTTAAGTGAAGTTAGTTTTACTAAGGAACCTAAAACATAGACTTGGACTTTAATGCCAGCATGAGCTAGAACTTTAGCGTTATGGTATGACAGGGGAGAAAGAAGCTGGAAAATGCAGGGAGCCAAAAAGAAACCTGAAAACAATTTTGCATTCTTGACAACTGCAAATACCTATCAGTAGAGATGGAGTAAGGGCAAAAATTTCCTGTTCTATCACATTTTCAATTTCAACTCCCACATAAAAACCTGCAAATATTTGTGCACTTGAAAAAACTGGACAAGTTCCTCAAAAAGGAGGTTAGTAAACCTGGGGCACACCAATACCTGCTTTCCTGCAAAGAGTGGCTAAATCTGACACCTCTGGGTAAAGCACATCAGAGGCCTGAATGTGGCATAACTGAGGGGTTAACAATGGCAATGATAAACTATGTCACTGAAAATCTTTTGGTGCTTTCATCTGCTTTCTTTTCTTACCATGCTCAGTTAGGGTAAGAGAGAACTTTCTATTCATGTGGCAATAGCATGGACTTCTAGACTGTTTGAAAGCTTAACTACAGAAGTAATGACTAATATGACTGAAATAGAGATGGACCAGTATCCCATCATTGCTTTTATCTTTTTCTTTTTTCTCTTTTCAATGGGCATTATAATCCCTTTTGCCTTCGTTCAAATTTTGACAGCTATCCCTGGGAAATAAGAGCCAATTGTAAAATATGCCGGTATTGTGACTTTGTTCCTTGCTTTGTGCTGCAGCTGCCACTGGAGAATTGTAACCCCATTAAAATCCATTATTTGGCCTAGAGTCCTGGACTTCTGGACTGAACTAAATCTTATTGTCATGGCAAAGCTGAATGGCATTAAGAGGCTTTTAGAAAAGGGAAATCTTTTCCGGCACTGTATTTTGCAAGACTTACTCTTAGAACCTTAAAACAAAAAGGGGAAAGTGGAAGGCTCATGTCCTGTGCTCATCTATTTTGCAGGAATCTTCCGTGATGATGCTGCCCTTTATCCCATAAAATCTGGAGGTTCAATAGTGATGGGAACCTTCACTTCCAGGTCTGAAGCAGCCATGAAAGGCTTTCTCCTGACTTCCTCTGATGAGCATACACTATCTGGTAAGTCTATTAAGATTTTGAGGTGGGAATGGAAAAGAAGAGTCTGAAGCATGGCTGTTATATTTAAAAAAATAAAAATAAACTGTTATTTAAGAACAAAAAATCTTCCATGATGATACCTGAAGATGCTGAGTGATGTGTTAAACAGTCTCAGAACAACCTGTTCTGAAGAGAAAGGGCCATTAAGAACAAGAGCTCTACTAGTGGTCTTGGGTGCTGATGGTTCAATGTGTAAGTAGTGCTCAAGCTCCTGTGCTCCTCACTATAAACCTGTAAAAAAGCAGATAAATAACTTGACTGTTGCCCTCTGCGTGCCCCCTTCCATTCTGGTCTACAAAATAGAAATCTTTTGGACCTACAATCAGTCTTATTACTTCTATAAACTCTCTTCTGCCTCTTCACCTACTAGGCAATACTGCTCTTGGGTCCTGCTGTTACCACTGATCTCATCAACCCTCACCTCTGCTGCCCAGAGAGAGCTACACAGGTAATTGTAAATTTCCTTAAAAACCTTCCCCACTTTCTTGCTTCCCAGGCCAGAGGAATGTGGAAGCATGAATGGGCAGTTTTCTCTGGGAATAACACAGACCTTGAACTATTAAGCAAATTTATTCTTGGTGTCTCAGATCACAGAAACTTGAACCTGGAGAGATGTGTCCAGTCTGACTCTTCTGTGTTCTTGTCAGCAAATGGTTTTGCATTTCTAGTGGCTTGAGCCACATTTAATCTCCTTCCTCCATCCCACTTTGTCTGTCATACTTATGCAGGCAAGTGTCAGGCTGCAGAAGGAAATCATGGTGATTAAATTTCTCATATCCATATTAAAATTCATCAGACTTACAGCACCATCAGCTGAGATCTGTCTGCTTTTTCATGTGTGCACACATGATGTGCTCCAAGCCCCAGTGCTGAAAACCAGGAGTTGCCTTTTCAGTTCACCTGTAGCCCAGCTCTAAACTCCTCTTGGCTCCCCTCCCCAGCATAGCCCTGTAACCTCCTCTGCATTTGTATGCCCCAGGTAAGGCAGTGCTTTCCTTTTAGGTCTGCTGACAAAGGTAAGACTGGTTTTAGCTTTCCACAAAGCTGGTGAGAAGGAAGGAGCAAGGCACCTATTTAAGAAGCAAAGCCAAACCTGCCCCCGCTTATTTTGATGAATGTTCCACAGTTGTGGCTTGGGGGTTAACCACTGATACAAGTGGCAACACTTGGGTATGAGGCTTTGAGCAGTAACATTAGCTGTGTCAGTACTAAATGTACTTTCTCAATTCAGCACATCCCTGTTCTACTGTAGTCTCTTTCAGTTCTTGATGTGAGAGCATCACATCTTGTGATGTGATGCTATGTATGCTTGGAGGAATGAATGGCTACTTGAAGGGAAACTCAAACCAAAACAAAAAAACCCCAACCAAAATAAAACCCCACCAAAAACCTGAGCTAATTCAAACAAACTCAAAGTAAGTTGGTTCCAAGATCCTTGAACCTGTCTCTACCCTTTGTAGGAGGATTTGCACTTTAGCCATGTTGACCAGACTGCCTGAAGCATGTCCCCCAGAGGGACCCTCAAGGTAGAAGTTTGAAAGTCTCATCAAACTTCTACATCATTCATGTTTCCAGGATGCTCAGCCTCCGCTCTCTCACCACAGGAACTATGCTGTCAGCCCTGCTCTCCTTTCACCCCAGTAAATTGGGGTGCGATGGTAACCAGTTTTATTTACACAGCTCTTGAAAACGATGTGGACTGTTCCACAAAAACATGTAATTAAAGGATTAACATGCCTACAACATGGTAGCATGCATTTTGATCAGCTTTATGGCAACTACAAAGGCAAGGTGAAAGAAACACCTATGTAAACACTTTTAGAGAAGCTAATAATAAAATGGTTTGGGTTAGAAGGGACCTTAAAGATCATCTATTTCCAGTTCCAATGCCCCTGCATAGGCAGGGACACCTCCCACTAGAGCAGACTTTGACCTCTTCAGGGATCTGCTTGGTGGGATACCATGGGATAAAGCCCTGAAAGGGAAAAGAAATGTGGTCAAAGTTCAGGTTTGAATTTGGACCATTACAAAAGTTTACTCCAAATGATCCTGTTACATAGGGTCTCAGAGTCTGGCTTTTGGATCACTCTTCAGGGTTCAAGAAATTAGCCCTTTTCCTCATTGAAGAGTTCTCTGTGTTAATGACAGAACTTGGGCTTTGTTGCCATGAGATGTTCACTTCAACCAACAGAACTTAAAACCAAACCCTAAGATCACTTCTTGCTACAATTATTAATAGGTCTGCTTAAGGAAATTCCTGCAGAAACAGATTTTTCTTTGTGATACAATTGTTTGGGGGGTTTCTTTTAAGAGTGCCCAGGCTTTGATGTGATTCCAGTTGAAGCCATATCTTCCAATTACCTTAGCATTTACTCTGACATGCTGAACTGCACTTGAACAATTTTTTCTACTTCAGGAAACAAGCTGGAGGCTCTATACTTAAAGATTTTTTTTTAACTGAAGACACAAGGGATTGCATTTGGGATCATTTGAGCATTTATGATGGAACACATCTCTTTTGAAGGCTTGTGGGTAGGTTGAACTACATGTTTGTTTGTTATCACCTTTTTTTTCTGACCTCTTTTATTGAATGAAGGTGACCAAATTGCCTTCAGTTCTGGGATGTGGAAGGCAGAGAAGAGGGCAACACTGATTAGTGCCTGAATGGTGGGGCCAAGTAGCAGCAGGCTTCCTGAGAGCCATTGAGAGCAGCTCTTGGCATCCAGGGCTTCTTCAGTAGAAGTGGTCTGGACTCAGCAGCTCTTGACTTCCAGCATCATGGCTGTATCTGAAAGGATACTTTTATCAATCCTTCTTTTAAAACCCTTTTTTTCCTTAACCCTATGTATCTTGGTACTGGTCTCACTCTGTCTGAAACAGTTTGACCAGATGATGCTGTAAGTACCAAAGCTGCCTGGTGCCATAAAGACATCAGGATCTTTGGGTATAGAAATGTTCACTGGAATGGTTTCATGCCTGTCCCATTCTCCCACTGTCTTCCCCCTTTCTCCTCCCATCTATGCAGATGTTCAGAGAATAGGTTATTCAAGCAATCTCACTAAAGTGTGAGAAATGCACTCATACAGATCACGAGAGCAATTTGGCCATTGCACAAGGCTTCACCTCTTCATCCTGGATAGGGAATAGCATTGCACAGGCCACTAGAGATGTACCTCCTGAAAGACCTTGCAGAAATCCTGGCATCCATTAATACCTCTGAGTATCAAAAAGCATGGTTTAAAAATCTATCCCAGGACAGTAATGTAGGGGCTGTGTATCAAACTACTTAGCCATGACTACAACTGCAGTATTTTCTCCTTTCTCCCACCAGCAAACTTATGTGGCCAGAAAACACCTTTCAGCCTGTTCTCTAGCAGCAGCTTCCTGACCCTGTGATTCAAAACTGATGAACCCGTGGGATACAGAAGCTTCAGAATCCTTCTTGAAGACCTGTAACAACAAGGCAACACCAAGTGAGCTGGAAGGCAGCAGCCAATGTAAGTAAGGCTCTAGATCCTTCCCTGCCTTCCCCACAAAGCAAACCTGTTGTTAAAATTCTGTCGGAAGGCTACAAGCAGGGACATTCCTAATGTTTATTCAGTGAATGCGCTTCCCCTAAAGCTATTGTCTGAGATCACTTCAAGATATTATTCTGTGCTCTGATGTATCCCAAACTGCAGCAAGTTAATTCTGTGCTTACCCCAGGCACCTCATGCTAAGTTCTAGTCATCACCTCTCTTCGGTTTTCACTGTCACCAAGCCAAATACAGAAACATCCCTGAGGAATGACTGTTTGTTTAAACTAGTTTTGGGGTTGTTTTGGTTTTATTTAATGCAGATGCTTATTGGGAGGAACAATTGGTCTCAACATGTAACTGACCTCTGATTAGCTAATAACCACTGTCTGCAGCTTGACACTACAAAAAGGAAGCAGGATGCCAGTTTAATCCATCCATGCTAACTTTTACTCAAGAGCTTAGCTGCTCTTGCTAGAGGGTTGTGCCTTTTCCTGGGGCACACAGAAATGATAGGAGTCTACCATAAAAAGGCTGGTTCCCATGGCGTGATCCAGAGTGCCTCTGAAAGAGGGGAAATAGGAGATACATTGTATCCCAACCCTTAAAATTACTAGGTTTATCCAAATCATCTCTAGCAATGACAATCATTTAATCGAGTGATTTTCTGTTAAATCTTTTTTTTATCCCCTATGCTTATCCTCTGTATTACCAGTTCCTGAGGAAAGCAAATACTGTTCACTTCTAGTTTTCTTTCCTTTCTCATGCTAATACCTCTTCTGATCAGTGAAAGCTGCTGGTGGTGGTAGACAGGTTGTTTAATGCACCCTTGATTTTGCTGTTACTGCAGATGGTTGGGAAGACTTTAGTGAACTTATTTTAGAAAAATGGATGTTTACAGTATTGGAAACACTTCATAAGTGTCAGTTTTGACCAAAAAAAAAGGGTCAGGAGATGGGGGTGTATCCATTCCCTGTGCTGAGGCCTGCAACAAGTGCAGAATCACTGGTGGTGCCATGCACGAAGCTTTAGATGAAAGTGGCTGATCACCTGTGATGACTGGGCCCTGTCTGGGTCAACACTACTGTGAAGAGTTTCTAATTAATGAAAAATGGCTCCTGACAGCTGCACACTGCAGCTTCAGGTACGCAATATCCTCACATCCCAAAGAATTGCGGGCTCGCTAGCCACAGGACAGGACAGTTTCTAGGCCATCTTGTTGTCCTGACAGATACATATGGGTTTATTTTTTCTCACATGTCTACATGCAGACAGAGCTGCCCTCCAGCAGTATAAACCTTTCTGTGCTGCCAGTAGTGATGGCAGTAGAGATGGAGTGTGAGCTTTGATGTGTACCTGGTAAAGACTGTGTGTATGCAATCCTGGGAATGCTTGTCCTCTGGCCCCCTAAAAAAACTGCTGAGGACTGTATTATTTCCCTGGACCCCCATTATGTGCTTCCTATCCTCAGTTAGGATGAGATACCACGTGCTTCTATTGAACCTCTATCTCTGATGTATGTAGACACCCATGATGGTGGCAATGTTGAATGTTTTGTCAGGCTACTTGTACAGTCGAGATCTATAGCTTCAATGTAACATCCCTCATGTTGGGGTCTTGTTCCTGAGAAGGTGAGTGACTGACTCAACGCAGGACTGCCTGTATTAATTGTAACATAACAGCAGCAAACTGTTGGAGGTAGAAGTCCCAGTTCCCTGTCAGCTGAGCACAAAAAGCCCTTATACCTCAACAGGGATTTTGTGATGCAAGGTTCTAATTCTTGAAGCATGAGTGTAGCGTGCCAGAAAATGTTAGAAGTGAACTTTGGACTCTTCCTGTGGTCTGAACTATGGTGGCTTTTAGATGGAAAAATGTATTTGTTTTCCTTCTTCCTTGCCCAGTGCTCAGACAGAAAATGGTTCTGGGGGAAAAAAATGTCTTCTGCCAAATGTGAGGGATGACAACCTTATGACTGGGAAAGCTGTGCACATACACTGTGGCTTTGGTGGGTTTCCTTTGAGATATGACCTGGCACTGCTGTAGCTGCAGAAACCCATTGATCCAGGTACAGCTTGGAGCCTGTCATATTCAGCTGTGCCAGGATTAATGATTACAATAAGACTCTGACATGAGGCACAGTGTTAATATGTGTGTGGGGAGTGGGGTGGAAGGGCATCTGGGAGTATTTGTTGACAGACAACTGAATACAAGACAGCAGTGTGCTCAGGTGGCCTTGGCCAACAACATCCTGGCTTGTATCAGAAATTATGTGGCCAGCAGGAGTAAGGAAGTGATGGTGCCCCTGTACTCAGCACTGCTGAGGTCATACCTCAAATCCCGTGTTCCATTTCAGACCCCTCACTACAAGAGGGACATTCAGGTGCTAGAGCATGTCCAAAGACGCGACAACAAAGCTAGTAGCTCGTGAAGGGTCTCTAGAGCACAAGTCTTCTGAGGAGTGGCTGAAGGAACTGGGGTTGTTTACTCTGGGGAAAAGGAAGCTGAGGGGGAGAGCTGGTCACTCTCTGTAGCTATCTGAAAAGGAGGTTGTAGAGAGACGGGTGTTGGTCTCTTCTCCCAAGCAACAAGTGATACAAGAGGAAATGACATCAAGTTGTACCAGAGGAGGCTTAGACTCAATATTAGGAAAAATTTCTTCACTGAAAGGTTTGTCAGGCATTTAAAGAGGCTGCCCAGGAAAGTGGTGGAGTCACCACCCCTGAAGCAATTTGAAAGCTATGTAGATGTGGTGCTTAGGGGTGTGGTTTAATGGTGGATTTGGCAGTGCTGAGTTAACAGTTGGACTTGATGATCTTAAAGGTCTTTTTCAACCAAAACAATTCTGTGATTTTATCTGTGTATCTTAGATACTAAGGGATGCTAAGAATGACATGATTGGCAAGCCTTTGGCTTACTTCCAGTTACCCAAAAAAGCAGTATGAGGTTTAGGCATTTTTCTGTTCAACAAGCTTTGAACCAGGCTCCTCCAAGCAGACTTGCCTATGACTTTAAGGTGTAAATGTAGACTAGACATGATCTAGAGAACAGCAAAGATCATCTGTTCTACCTGTCTTCCCAACCTGTCACAGATGTACTGTGACTGTTAAAGTTAATGAACCCAAAATAAGTATGCATGTCTCAAGGGAGCTGTTCTTATTTTTTCTTCTCCATAAAGATTGGTATGCACAGCCCTGACACGATATTCACCTCTGTGTTGGTGTCAGAGTAGTGTCTGAGACAACAGAGGCTGAAATTCAAAGAAAAAAGCTCTTAAGTTGCCTGTACACTTTGCCTGAACCATGGAATATTCTTGCTAGAGGAATATTTTGTTGCAGTTTATAATTTAGATTTTACATGGTAAAGTACAAAGCGTGGACAAAGCTGAGAGAAATTAATCATTCCAGTTTGTTATGTGCAGCTTGGAGAAAGGAAAGGGGAAGAGCTGAAGACAAATGTTAGGCAGGGGGAAACTGTGATTATAAATAGAGCCAGCGCACAGGAGCAGAGCATGTGAATAAGGAGGCTGTATAAGCATTTGGATCTTTCCTTGTCCTGTTAATAGTATCCACAAAGAAAATGCCAAAATCCTTCCTATGCCTAACTATGTGCACTGGTGATGGGAGGCTTTCTGCACACTCAGGTCCTGGGGTAACGTGGCACGAGGAAAGCGTTTTCTCTAACCCCCCCTGGATCCGTGCTGCTTTGGAAGATCTCCCCTCTCATCTTCTTAGAAACATCCTTCAAAAGCTGTTTAGTTTGAATGCTCTGTGGCCTCAGACACTGGTATTAGGAGGAAGCCAGATTTGACTCATTAAAACAGCACTGTCAGGCATCCAGCGGCTACCGCGAGGGAATGTATACATTATTAAAGCTCCTTCTCGTCTGTTCTGCAGTTTGGTTATGGGTTATTTGGGAGGAGGGGGAAATGAAGCAGTGAGTTAAGAGGCAAGAAAAGCAGGGGCTGACAGAAGTAAGAGCAGGGAAGCTGTACCTGCTGTTAATGGGAATTTGCTTTCCAATGAAGGTGGTTCTGTGGTGACAACTTGCACACCAGGCAGCGGGGAGGAAGCAGGCAGTGCCACAAGGTGCTCAGCAGTGGGATGGGGCAGGAAGGGAGCTGGCAGTAAGTACAGGAATTAGTCTGATGAGAAAGAGCACTTATGACCTACCGAGGGCAGTGACAGCTCAGCTGTGGGCAGTGCCACCTCTGCCCCTCCAAACGCTGCCTGCAGCATGTGAAGCGCTTTCCAGATAGAAGCCAGGCTGCCTCTTCTGTCAGAAAGCTGCCACATCTGGAAAAGCAAAGACAAGGTGAAGGCTAAGTGAAAGGGAATGAACTCGAGGGAGACGAGGTCATTCTCAGGGTGTTTTAATGTCTGGAGCCCCTGGCCCATGTCACCCTCACTGCCCAGCATCATGGTCAGCACACACATGATTGCTGTGTGGTGATGCAGACCCCTCCCCTGGGCCTCATTACAGTGTCAGCACTGGCCAACATTGTTCTTGTTCTAATTACAAGTGCATTAGGAGTGGGGCAATCTGGCACTTTCTGATCTTGCCTACTGGATTGCTGAATTCAGTCTGGTACCTTCTTGTCCTGGCAGAAGTCCCATGATCTGGGATGCTTAGGCGCTCCCTAACTACAAGAGAGGTTCCTCCTGCCAGAAGAGAAGCTCGCTCTGAGAGCTGCCAAGATTACCTGACAAGAATAATGACCACAATGGAAAAGTACTGACCAAAGTCAATCATCTTGTAAATATCCATAAATAACTGATCCTAAGTCAGGCTCTTAGAACTCTTAAGGACTGCAGTAGGCTGCTACTGTGTTCCTTCCCCTGAGTTGGGACACATCTCACAGCAGATTTCATGACATTTAAGGTGGATGTCATGGCTTGATTCAGACCACTCACTAACAAAAACTGACAAAAGGAAAAGAGTGAGCCAGTATAGTTTGATTTCACAGAATTTTGAGAATCATTGGATACCAAGAATTTACTGAAATCCATGTGGAAAAAAAAATCTTAATCGTAGGTTAACCTCTATATCTGTCTCTGTGTGTGTATGAGATTTGATTTAGGAAACTGTTGAACCTTTAACCAAGTTGCTGTGTTGATTACAAAAGGCTGTTGATTACTGACTAACTTTTGGTAGAAAATCATAGAAAACACTTTATCCTCCCCACAGTATTAATGAATCTTAAATTGCTGCTACCCCAAAAGTTACCTAGGGTCTACAATCCCATGCTGAATCACTGCCACTGAAATTCCTGTGCCTAATTCCATTCGACATAAACCATTGACCTGGGGACTTGGTCACTGAGCAAGTATGGGACTTGGACTGGATCCAGCTGCATCTAGACCTCTCTCTGAGGGAGTTTAAAAAGCAAGCTGCACTGACTGCAAAAGCCAAGGTGGCTCCATACAGCTGTCTGGTGAGAGACTCCTTCTCCTGAAGCATAAGAAATACAGTTTCGTGTAATATTGGATAACACATGTGCAAAAGGAAGGGCTGGGATCTTCCCCCAAAAACCTGGTGACTGCCTGCTGGGAGAAATTACAGTGCTGTGGCTCCCACCTCTGCTGCATTTCCCAGAGGAAGAACTGGCTGCCAGGTTCCAATAGGCAGAGATCTCTGTCCTTTCCCACAAGGAGTGTGCAAGCCACTAGGAAACAAGTATTGAAAAGACTGAGAGCTGTGGAGATGTCTTTTTGCATGGTATGTAACCAATGGGATGGGAATGCTGCACTGCAGACAGCCAGGACTCAAAGCCATGCCTCCCTCTAGCTTCCTGGGTATCAATGCTTTTGGCACTGCTGACAGGTTGTCACTCCTTTCTTTCTTCTTTTCTCCACTTTTTTTTTTTCTCCCTTCCAGGGATACTCTGGGTGGTCGCTGGTCTGTGTGATTGATGGACATGGTAAGCTGGTTGGTATTGCAAGCTGGGACTGTCACACGTGTCACCCAGAGCCAAGTCGATACCAGGATTTCTGCCTACAGACACGGGGTTTCATCAGTCACGAACCAAAATGTTTGATTAATAAGATCAGGAGGTTTTCAGGGGTTTATGTATTTTTCCTCAATACTGATGTATTCTAGGTAAATGTTCATAATTTAGGTCATCTTCCTGCAAACCTTCCTCTTTGGAAGTTCAGATTTGAGCACTTGGTTTCAGAAGCCCCCTTTTTACTGCAGCAAAGCTTGTGGTGCTGTAAATGCTGATATAAATTCAGTTCTTGAAAACTGCTAGGAACTTCAGTCCTTTGGTGTTTGGGTCTAGTGTCACAGCTGGTACTCATTTGTCAAAACCAAATTGGTGTGCCCTTTTCATCTCAGATAACCCGATTTACCAGAGGGAAGTAGCTGCTGCAGGAGCATGGATAGGGAAGATGGACTGCCTCAGCTGTAGTGCTTCTTTGCTGAAAAGGATGTGATCTGGAATGCAGTGTGATGGCTCATCCATTGTAAATATACTTTCAGGTTTTGGAGGGATTTATCTATGTCAAGCTCTTAGCTTTGTATCTCATATTAGAAAGACCATGCTTACATGATTCCAGCTGCCAGAGGCTTTTTTTTCCCCAAGATCTGCTGTACACTCTCCTTTTGGACCATCTGATGCAGACATTTAGTATGAGGTGAGAGAGACCCTGTCCAAGGTGAGGTGCAGCACTTTGTAGAGGAGTTTGCTGTCCACACCTTTTTGCAAGCAAGTCTGGCTCTCATATTACAAATAAAGTCACTGGCAGAAAGGGAAACTCTGAACCAAGAATTATTTGTACATTTTAAAGGAAGAAGCAATGAGATGCAAAAGGTGGCATAGATGGTGGGGGAAAGTAGCGTTGCATAATTAGAGCACAAGTTAATTCCCCAAAGTGTGGGCCCTAATGAGCTCCTTCCTCTAGTTCTAGACTTTTTTGAAGCAGGAGCAGATCATAAATTTATCAACATGGCCTTTCTTTTTTGGGAATAGCTCTTCTCTCCAGGACAGCAGCTTGATGATGCTGAAAATGTTATTCCCGACTCATCCCTTCAGAAATACCTCATGCACAAATCCCAGAGCACTGATGTTTTCCTGCTGAAGAGGACAAGTGTATACTGCACCAGTAATAACTCCTCCATGCTATTTGACTAAATGGCCAACAGAAGAAATCAGGAGGAAATTCTCCTGACCGCCAGCTCCTCCATAAGTTCAAGCTGCAGTTCATGCTAATTTTGCTTGCCCATTCCCTGGGCTCTGGAGTTTGCATCCTAAGGTCTAGAGGGAGAAGGAAGGCTCCTGCCTGGCACTAGCTAGATGTGCTTCAACGCTGTGTGTGAATTTTTTATGGCACAAAAAATGGGACTGTGAAATCCCAAAGAGGCTTTTCATTAAAATTCCTCAAGTAGCCGTGAACACAGCACATCCTGATGCTTCTAGAAATGTCCTTCCATTAGCAGTTACTGCATGAAGCTGAATGTCCTATCAAAGGGGCAAGTTCTGCTTAATTGCAGTGGGTGTTCTCCTGTTTCACTGTTCTCACTTTGTGGATTTTATTTCCTCTTTGCTTAAAAGTAGATTAGCAAGAAATTACAAATTACTGATGGCACAGGCAGGTTTTTTTATTATTATCTTAGCAAGTAGTGGTTTAAGATGAGTCGCAAAATGTTTGGATTTTTTAAAGAAAAAAACCAACAAATAAACAAAAAATGTTTTGATTACTCTTCTCCCTAAATAGCTCATTCGTAGTGTTGGGTCTCAGTTTTCTTCCTTTTAATACTCTAAGGTACCTGTCATACTTGTATATACAGTCTGAAGGGCCTCCTAGAAGAATCTGTAACTTCTTACATAACTAAAACTTTTAAACTAAAAAGCAGATCAGTATATCCTTGAAGCAAAATTCCTCAACTGGCTGGAAGCTGCATTTTAACACCTACATCTCCTTGCAAGAGCCATTTCTTTGTGCTTATGTTTTCTTTGGATGCAGAACGAATGCACCCACACATAAATAAGGATCAATTGCTATTTTACTTCCCAAGATACATATAAGATTTGCTCTATGCTTGCTGTACTCTCTGCTCTCCCTTCATTTAGTGGCAAAGTTTATATAATTACTGCTTTTCTGATGAAAGTGCATGAGTACAAGCTGAAAGCTTGGCACAAGACAGCCAACACTTTTTAATTGCCTTTAGCTCAACTCTAGCTGTGTCACATCTCTTTGAATGTAGCTGACTTGCAAGAAAGTCTGGGAGAGGAACGATGCACTTTTTATTTATGCCTTTTCTCTGGCAAAATTGCTCTGTGAATTTTTACCGCCTCATGTTTTCTCTGACACCTTTTAAAACTGTTTAGCTCTTCACCAAGAGACTATTTTATATCAGACTTGGGCCAGTAAAGCATTTCTGTGATCTGGAAAGTGCTATCCTTCCTTTGTAGAGCAATCCATTTTGAAATTAGCTGGGCCTGCCTGCTCAAGACAAACTCACAGTTGCTTGGCTGCAAGCCCTGAATGGACCTATTAAATGCCATATTTCTGTTGAAAAAGCAGCAAAAATCTATTGCTGACTAGCAGGTCCTGAAATTCATGCGTATCAAGGGTAGCATAAATAGTTCCAGTGTGTGATTTCTGAGAGAATAGTGGTCTCTGGCTTAGTAAATACTAACTTCTATCCAGTCTATTGTAAAAGGTGATTATATAAGGTGGAAATCAGCTGGGGCTTCAGCAGAAGCGGGAGGAACTGGCTTCACTTCTCTACAGAATGTCTTTTCAAATTGACAGCACTTAGTGATATGGTTCCTAATTGACTTGTCTTGTAAGTTGTGTCCAGTCTTCTTGTCCTCCTCTCATATGAACACAGTCTGAAGATCCAAGCCCTTTTTTATCCCTTGTCTAAGGCATCTTTTAGAAATGTTCCCACCCGTTATCACCTGCTATTGCATTTTATATGGGACATTGCTTTCTGACTCTGACCAGCAAGGTGGAGTTGTGCTAGATTTAAGCACTTTGAATTTATTTCTGGAAATCAGCATCTTATGGGTAGGTGTCTGCTCATTACAGCAAATTGTAATGGCAGAGTCCTGGCAAGTGATGTGCTGCTGTCTTCTGTTTACAGATAAATATTTCCTACATGAGCCCTGAACTATATTTATCTGGCATTTATAGATGAGATTTACTACTTAGAGGGGGACAGGAGGCCCTGGGGCACCACCAGATATGGTGAATAATCCCACAGAAGAGGCATGAGGAGTGTATACTGTAGGCAGAGAATGGGGACTGTAGTGTAGGCACGACAGCAGGAGCACACAATGATCTAAATTCATGACAAGCCCCATGTTTAGGTTTGGAAGCAAGACAGCATATTCCAGAAGGAGAAAGCACAGAATTGTTATTTGGGAGTGAAAAGTTGCAAATGGTCATCATTGAAGACAGTCACAATAGGTGTCCCAGGGTCCCTAAATCCTGATGTTTCCTATCTTTCTGGCCCTGACCATGGAAAAGAATCCTAGTTAATGGCAACATCAGCTGGTGCTCAAATTGGGGTTTGGATCTACATGACACAGAGCTAGCCTAAATGCTCATGTCAGCACTTGGTCCCAGTCTTTACAGAACTTTTTACAGACTGTCCTGTGACACTGACAAACACCATTTCCTCAGCAGCTGGCCAGGGCCTTTCATTTTGCTTTTGTTCTACTGTTAGCATCATGTGGGTTGGAAAAAGCATGGCCTGCCATGAGTGCAACACTACTTGGGTTATCTGGGAATGAAACCAGCTGGGAGGGAGCTTTTCTCACTTTGTGATCAGGAAATTAAAATATTTGAAGGGGGGCAATTCAACTTGAAGTCCTTGGTAACTGTCCCTCTCCATTCCCTGCAGTTTCTAAGGAAATACAGTTCCTGTGAAAAGCCAGAGGAGCAGCACCTTGCTCTACCACTCCCCTCTCTAGCTCAGCCAGATATCAGTCTATCTTTTCCATGAAAGCAAAAGCACTGAATTTGGCAAAAGAACGTGCTGTAGCCCACTCCTCCTTGGAGCTCCCTGGGACATCTGCTTAGAAGTGATCTGTTTAGAGTCTGGGGACTGCTGGGTGTCTTCTTGTTCAGCTGCTGGAGCCTCTCAGGGTGGTGGGCTGGAAGAACAGATGCACCAACCTGGCTTGCAAAAGGCAAAGCAGAGCTAATGTTTTTGAAAGATGCAACAGACTCAATAAAACCAGGTATTTCTCAGAGTGGAAAGCCATGATTGAGTAGCTTGAGGGTTTTTCTTGTCTGCCTCTGTTTTTATTAAGCTCATGTTTCTTTATTCCTGACCTATGACAGCTGAAACAGTCTTCCTGGGAAAGGGAAGATGAGTGTGTGTGCACATGTGGTAAGGAGCTGGGGAATAGCTGTCAGGCCAGCTCGTTGTGTTAAAGATGCTACACAGTTTGAGTTCAAAACAGACCACCATTGTCCTGTGGTTCCCACATGAGGCTGGCAGTCCAAGCAGGTCCTCACATATTTATTTTTTTTTTCTAAAAAAAAACCCAAACCAACTTCTCTCTTCCATCTTGCTCAGCCAAAGGCAAGTGAGTTGCCAGTTTCCTTAAAGCTGAGATTTTTATTTCCTGGAGGCACAAGCAGTAGTGAGAGACTCTTTATAGGTGGGTGCCACATTTCTAACATAGATGGCAGGCTGCACACCCTGATGTGACTATAACTCTGGGCACAGAGGAAACCCTGTTAGTTCTTGCTGCCTGCCCTCTACCTGCTCTTGCTGCTCTCTTTCCAGCTGATGAAATCTGTTCATCACTTCTAGGTGCTGCCGGGTGTTGAGAGCACCTGTGAGGCAGAGGAAGGAAATGGTGTCCTTATGGCTGGTGGCACTGCATACTGTAAGCTCAGACATCTTCTTTGCCTCTGTAGGGCAGCTTCATTCCCAGGTAGTGCCAGGGGACAACATGATTTTCATTGCCATGTGTGGTCTTCCAGCTGCACAGATGCTCAGCACATTGGGTTACAGTCCTAATTTTGAAGATGCATGCAGTTAAGTGTACGTGTAACTAAGAAATGCTCCCGCCCATCTCAATAATGTTTATCTTCTGGTTTTCTGTAGAGATTTCCTCACTTTCCTCCTCTGCTGCCACCACGTGGACACGTCTCCCTGTTCATTTAGGTTTGTATTCATCTTTGAGAAGGATATGCTCCATTCTAGGTTATATTACAGTTTTTAACTATATGCGACATGTTTCTTAATGTGATGACAAATTCAGATAGGGAAAATTGGACACATTAAATTAACAAAACAAGGAGAAAGAATTTCCATAATATTTTTTCTTTCCCACTTTTCTACTGAAAAACTTCCAGAGGATATGCATTTTTCACACTCTAGAAAAGGCAACTGAGTGTGCCTAGCTAGTTAAAAATCTCAGACAGAAGTTTCACAGACATCTCAATCAAAATCCAGGCTCAAGGCTCAGCAAAATATTTCCAAAGTACTGTTTATGAGGCAATTATATGCAGGAGAATCTGTCACTGAAGGTTGATTGACTGGCTTTTATGTGCCATAGATTCAATTCTGAAAATTGCATTTGGGATCTGATACCTTTTATGGACTCCTGGAAATACTTTTTTTGAGAGCAGAACTCTATTAAAACTGCTAACATGGAGTTCTGGAGGAGAGGGACTAATGAAGATGTCTGGTGCAGCTTGTACAGTTCAATGTCAGAACAGAACTGGTGCAGCAGAGCAACCTGGATCCTGTTCACCCTGGGGCTTACTCAGGCCAGAGCCAAGTGAATAACCATATTCAAATTGGGCACAGAAGGATGATCTAATTTTAAATCAAACTGTAACTTATTTTTCTATATGTCTTCATCACTAATCTTCAGCATTAAATTCACCATTTTTAATCTGCTACCATATAAAATCCCAGCACATATATGCAGCTCTGTTAGGGGTGGTGGCATTATGCTGGGGCAAGTCCTGCAACTTGCAGGTGGGGTTGACTTGTTCGAGTATTAAACATGAGCAAAACACTCAACAAGATCTTACTTTGCCTAGTAATAGGGAAGGAAAATAATGCTACTCTATCCTTCAGCAACAGAATGTTGAAAGCAATAGGAAGGTGGGGGATCTGATGATCTTCCTTATCCTCTTTTAGTCCAGGAGGCAGTTCAGGGGTAGTTGCTGGACGTAAGCAGCTGGGAGTGCTTTCTCCTCACTTTGTACCATGGAACATCCTTGTGAATGGCTGGAGTGGTCTCATTGGAATCACTTTACAGTCTTACTAGGGGAAAAAAGTTTAAAGGAGACACAGATTTCAATGCATCTAATGCAGCTACAGGTGTATGGAAAGCTGTGCTGAGACGCCCAGCTGCCCACAGTGATATGTCATCTGTCAGGACAAATCATAACTGTACTCAGTCCTTGATTTAAGCCACATAGCAGGATGTTCACTGTGGTTACAGTATCTAAAAGAATAACTAAATCTCATGTGGTTTTATCCATTAGAATAGCTCTGACAGAGCAAATTTGGCCCCAGGGCTGTGAAGTCCTGGTGCAAATATGAAAGAGAATTGCTATTCAACCTCAACAAATGAAGAATGACTTTGTTTCCATTTTCTCTCTCTTTTCTCCCTCTACCGGCAGACAGAAAAAAGTCATAAGACATTTAAAATTTTCATTTGGTCTTCAGAGATGTCTGTATCTATAATTCAGGAAATAACTCCTGATAATAATAATTTAGGAAAACTTCCAGCTCTGACTCATCTGAGGAAAAATAGGTGCCTCAGAGGCCTGCCTGAGGTTTCCTTGCAGTTCTGGGGCTAACCTTGGTTTCAGCCCCAAGGCTAGCATCCATCACAGGAATGCTCTAAAAAAGCCAGTGTCCACAAGAGTCTTAGACAGAAAATGCCCCAAGCATGAGCCTGGTACATCTGGCTGCCTGAGGCCAAGCTCACCATTATCATCCCAGAATCACTGAGGTGTGAAGGCACCTCTGAAGGTCTCCAGTTTAACCCCTTCTCAGAGCAGGGGTTAAACAGGCCCAGGGCTGTATATAGTCAGGGTTTGATCATCTCTGAGGATGTGGACTCCACAACTCTTCTAGGCAGTGTCTTTACAGCATCTAACCATCTTCACAGTAAAAAAAGCTTTTTCTAATGTTTATTTGAAGTTTCCCGTATTTCAGTGTATTCCCATGGCTTCTCAAACTCCCACTGGGCACCACTGAGAAGTTCCTGGCTCTGTCTTCCTTACTGCCTCCTATTGGGTATTGATACACATGGACAAGACCCACTGAGCTTTCTCATCTCCAGGCACTACTGGTGCATGGGGTTGTTCCACCTCAGGTGCAGGACTTTGCACTTCTTGTTGAACATCACAATATTCCTGCCAGCCCATTTCTGTCAGGTCCCTCTTGATGGCACCATAGCCATCTGGCTTATCAACCACTCCTCTCAATCTTGGTTCATCTGAAGGTGCACTCTTCCTCCTCATCCAAGTCTTTAACAAAGATGTTAAACAAGTATTTGTCTCTCTCTTAAGCCCTGGTATATACTAGTAGGAATTGCCCTCCAGATGTTATCGAAAAAGAACAAGCACACCTCATTTAGAAGCAGTGTGCTGTCCTATGTAATGCACAGAACAAGGTTAAGAAAATGAGTTTGCTGTTATTTCCATATGTGGGAATAATATTTTCATATTATGGACCTGAGAGGCAAGGATGGAACCTGCTGAGTGACAAACCAGTTCTATTGCTTCCAGTCTGAGAGAAAAATTTAGCCAAAGGACAATGTTTCCAACCCAGCTAGGGCAGGATATCCTCATGAACTCTTTAATTAGCTGTCTTCCTTGGATATTGAGATCTTACTATGCAGCCTATTGATAACATTGCTTCAGCCTATTGATAAACATGCCTTAGCCTTTACTAGACGTGAGCAACTCTGCAGTATCTATCATATCTTTTCCCTTGACATAACATTTTTTGGACTAGAAGAATCACTGTTCTTAAGAACACAACCTGCTTCAGTCTCTTCTGTCCAGAAGCCTTTGAGGGTGCTAACAGCAAACCTTGTAAATATCCAGTATTGGTGTTAAATGCTTTACACCCCAGAGTTTTAGACTTTTCCATCTATATTTCCTAGTGGTTTATATTCTCTGCAAAACAATATTTGAGTATACAATTAGATGATATAGCAGCAAACACTTTTAAAGGTCTACTCCTCCAGAAGGAAAGCCTGTACAACTGCATTAAGAGAAATATGAACCTTTTAAATATGCTTAGCCCTCCGACAGAAGAAAGCTATATTCTGTTCTGTCTTAGTCAATTTAATAGCAGCCATTTTAAAAAAAAGCCTACAGCATCTTAAAAGAAAACATGTTGACAAGGCTGCTGAAAAAATCCTTCATAAAAAAAATGAGTAATAAAAAGTATTCTCTTAAAACAGATGGTGAAATAAAAGGATAAAATAAATAGAGGAGTAAATAATAACTGGTCTAAAGTTAATTTTTTCTATTTGTTTGATTACTGGTACCTCAATGCATAGGCTTTCCCCTCTCTCTCCTGGTCTCTGGGAGTTACTTGTAACAGATCTGCTTTAGATTCAGAACACTTTTTAGACTGACAGTGATAGAAGCCATCTTTAACCATCTCTTTAACCCTCAGGAGAGCTCTTTGTCTTTCTTCCCAGCTTCTTCTAAGTTGTTAATGTATGGCAGACTAGATGTTTCACAGCTTTCCTTATGAGAGACCTAGAAGTATCCTGTGTATTGCAGTAAGCTGCATTTCCTGTAAGACATCTTGAAATCCTCTGTGTAGCAGGTTTGCACTCTTATTGAACCCAGCTTTGAAGCTGTTATCCTGCAACACCTTTGGTAATGTTTTATATGACAATTTAAATCTAGCACTTTGGTAGTCTCTGCCTCTCCTTCTTCCCAAACTGCAGTTTTTCTAAGGATGGCAGCCCTGTCTCCATAGATCACAGAGAATCCTGTACACTAAGGAGAAATATCCCACTCATCCTCCATAATTGTTTAGGATCACCATAATTTTTTCACCATCACAATACCTGTTGTCCTGATATTAGGTTTTTTTCTTTAATTTCTGCTGAGGTTGATGGGGACACCTTTCAATCATCGCCTTGCCAAAATAAAAATATCTCTCTCAGTTCTGATCTGAAATTACTGTACTGCAGTGGTGTCAGCAGGATGGTTACTCATAGGAATATAACCTGGATAGTCATAAGCAGTGACAACAATTTTCCTGGCTTTTTTTCCCTGGATAAATATGCAACACAGCAGTGATGGGGCTGGCCCCTCAAACACTGGTACACTCCTGTGCCTGTTTATGGTGTCAAAAAGCTGAATCCGTTGGAAACATTTACAGAAAAAGGGGTATAAAGGGCTTTACAATGCAGTGATGCCTGTTGGATGACATGTGACCAAAAAAAAAAGCCAAAATGCTATCCAAAGCTTTCAGGCCATTTTTTCTCCAAGCACATCATCCATCAGAACTAGCTCAGAAGTTACGGACTGCCATGTTAAATACTGCAGAAGTAATCCCTGGCGGACCAAACAAAAGCCATGACCAGTTCTTACCCATGTAAGAGATTTTGAAAAATTGTGTTTTCCAGTCATAGGGCTGATGTGTTTCCACTGAACTTGCTTCCCAAGAGATCCAAGGGTGTAACTAACTGTACTGGAAAGGCAGATTTGGGTTTTTTTTTTTGGCCAGGGGCTAAATTTGCTGGGAATAGGGATGGAAACCTCTCTCCTACATGTTCATTCTAGAAAGCATTGCATCTGAGTGTTGCAAGCATAGGAAGCACCATCCCACATGTGGGATTTAGGAAGCCATTCCAATCAATTCAGCAATAACCTCTTCCTTCTCCCTTCTCTCTTTCTAAAGGTACAACTCTTTCAGTCCAGCAAACAGCATGCTGTTCAGTATGAGTGCTTTGTACTTCTTCAGGGTAAAATTAACCCAGGGTAGAATTACCCCATCTTTGTACTCTTGTTTGGTAAGTGATTCTCTGTGACAGATTCATCCTTTCAGTCACTATGAAAATTTCATCAGTGAACAAACATCTATAAACGTACTTGATGGTTGCTTTGGATTTTGGTACTTTCAGATGGTCCCTTTTCTTAAAAAGACAAAACACCTATTTAAACAGAAAAACAAACAAACATAACCCTAACAAACGCATACAAAGTAAAAAATCCCAAACAAACAGGAACCAAACCTGAACTTTCAATAAATGGTTTCCCAAGTCTTCTAGGAGAATGAGGTAGTCACACCGTCAAGGCTGCTGTATACATTTCTGTGAGAACTGCATTTAGCTCTGATACATAAGCACTACTGACACATCCATGTAGCAAGAAGCATTGGGGGTTGTAAAATACCTCTGCATCTTAGATTTTAAGGTGCTGCTAAATTGCTTTACAGCATCAGCTTCATTATTGGTAGCAAAGTAGTAAATTAGGTGTTTGGGCATTTTGTTTGAAGACTTGTTTACAACTTTTTCAGTCCTAATGGAACTGTAATTCTGAGACATGCAAAAAAGGGGTCTGCCTAAGTAGTGGCAACTCAGTTTTCCATCTTCTCATTTAGCTGAAGAATGCAGCATAGACATATTTAGACAGAGATGCTACTGCCACTGTGATGGTCTGAGAAATGACCAGCTCAGCCTGTTGTTGTTCACCAACATCTGAACCAGTAATTCTGTCTCTCTTTTATTTGTGACATCTAAGGACAAAGCTGTGAGAGCCCTGATCCTGCCTGTCATTTTTCAGGATCTTAGTTTGCTTTTGGTTTCTTGGAAAAGAGCACTTGCCCTTCTGGCAATATCAAGTTTGTAATACATTTTCTGTAGCAGTGACATGCTTAACCTTTCTCAGAACTATTACTATTATAAATATATGGTGCTTTTCAAATATACAGCAAGAATCACCTTATAAACCATGATTTATTAACTATCTGTGGGAGGGCAAATATTTTAGAATAATATTTTACTACCTAGTTTTCCAGCACTCTTCTCATCTAGGCAGGACCAGCACTTGGCTGAATGCTTGGGGACATGAGGAGCTCAGGAGGCCACAAGTCTGCTGGGCACAGGAATGGCAACCTATGTCCTGCTAAGAAAGCAAGAGCCAAGATCTTTTGAATATTTTTACCTTTAAGGTACAAAAGAAGAGTGTCAGGTACAGGCTGTCATCTGCATGATGGTAGGGGGCATGTTAATGGGGACAAGTGGAGCCTGCAAACAGGATGAGGTGGCTTGGTTGTGAACCAGGTGCAACCATCTTAAGAGCTGTGTGGTGAGCTGAGAAGTGGTGTGAAGTCTTGGGTTAAACATGGAATCCTGAATGGTCCACCAGACCCTGACTAAATAATAATTCCTCAGAGAGAAGTGGATTCAATGCAGATTGGGTTTGTGTCTGGTTTCCAAAGGAAACATTGCATGTCCAAGCACTGCATTCTTGTCTCTCTATGTTTGTTGTCACTTTATCAAGAATTCCCTCACTATTTGTTAACACATTTACCTATTTAAGCAGGTTTGCCTGGGGTAGGGTGGTGCAGTAGATATGAAGGTGCTGCAGCTTTTGGTGTCTGGGTCACTAGATGAGATGATGACAGAACTTCCATCAGATCCAAATTATTGTCAATACTGAGGGGAAGGCTTACATCTTGCTGCTAGTCATTATTCCTGACACATTAACTGTACAGCCCAGATCAAAGCACTCCCAACAGATATGGTTTCTAGCCCAACAAGGAAGGAAAGGATAGAAGTATAGCAGGAAAGATGAAGGAGTTGAAGGGTTCTTTGAGGGACATGAGGAGGATTGAAGGGCTTATAAGAAACACATGGGAAGAAAAATGACTGGGAGTTATGTGACTTAATGAGAAACTCAGCTTAATGAGTTGTAACCTCACAGATACACTTGCCATTCATCTCAGTGGCCTTTGGGGTGCCATTTCAGCTCTCAGAAATTGCTCTGTTTCCAGAAGAACAAAAGTGGATCAAATAATTTAGATTCACTTTCTATACATCCTGATCCATATTCTGGCATCTGCAAATTTAGGTTTTGCTGTAGGCCACTTTTGCTGCCTTCATTTCCCTTTATTAATGTCTGCAGAGTAGCAGAGACCCTTCACTTGTTGTCAGTCACTTCCAGGGACATTTCCTCCTTTTCTTTGCTTTGAAATGTCACTATGTCCCTTTTTTTTTGGTATCTGTGCTGCCTTCTGTCATTTTCCATCAGGCTTTTTTTAGTGTGTGTTTGTTTTTTCTTTCTCTCTTCTCCTTTTTCACATTCTGTTGTCCCTTTATTTCACGCTTTCACATTTATTTCACATTTTTCTGGCCCTTTTCTTCCAGTCATCTTCCACTTCCACTTTGAAAAGCTGGGAGGGCAGGTCCAATTAGATCAGGTTGCTAAACTGGTTTTTGTCTCCAGCATTTCTGAACAACTTTCTCCAGTATCTCATGAGCCTCAGAGTGACATTTTTCTTCTTTACATCTAAGCAGAACTTCCCACATCAGAGCTCTGTCCATTGTCTCCCATCCTGTGACCAGGCACATCCAAAAAGCATCAGGTTCTGGCTTCTCTATATCCAGGTAATTGCAGCCAGCACTGAAGTCACCCCTGAGCCTTCTCTTCCCCAGGCTGCACAGACACAGCTCACTCAGCCTCTCTTCATGCCACAGGTGCTCCATCCCCCTGACCAAATCTTTCTTCTTTTTAACCCATATTCCTGACCCCATATGTATGAGTTTTTTCTTACATAAAATATTTTTTCTGCTAGGTTTTTTTTTTTTTTTTGGGGGGGGGGGGAGGGTGTTGTTTGTTTCGTTTGCTTCTGTATCTAGACATTCCCTCTCTAATTTCTCTTTTTTTTTCCTCTATTTTTTTCCCTTTTCTATTTTATTTGTACTTTTTCCAGGTGTATTTAAAAAGAACTCCTACAGAGAAGTCAGATTTAAACCTTTCATATGGGATTTTTTCTCATATTGGGCACTACACTCGAATAGTTGTTCTTATTCTTAACTATGACTCTTCTTCTCCTGGGAGCTATAAAATGAAAAGATGCTTAAACAAACAGGCACCCACCTGAGCACCTCTAACCTGGGTTTATGTCTTCACATCATACTTCTTTTTTAATGAAAACCTGCTGGCTGCCTCAAAAGATATTGTCTAAACAAGCATATAAGAGCCCCTTAGAGAGATGATCTCTCCAGTTTTATACGCACAAATTTATTACTGCATCATACTTCTAAGAAAAAGGTTTTTCCTTATGTTTTTCTCTTCTGCAAAGCCCTCTTCCTGCAGATTATTTTTAAACCTTAATTACAAAAATAAAATAGCTATAAAACCTAAGTAATAAAATGAAATTATCTTGATTTAGTCATGTTAAGGGGCATATTCAAACTACTTGGAATCTGATCTTGAAAGTCTAGCATGGTTTGAATGCTTAAGGAGATCACATAAAGACAGATGAAGCAAAAAAAAAAAAAAAGGTGAGTGGTGGGGTGTGTTTAAAAGGTTTGGGAAACACCATCCCAGGGAGGTATCATATCAACTAGCTGCAGACTCTCATATTGTCTTTTTAATGAGCAGATAACTGGATTTTCCTTATGATTGGCTGCTCTCAGGGAAAGTTTTGGGTATCTACAAGTAGCCATAATATTCTTGTAGCATCCTCTCCCCTCCCTGCCCCCCCATACTAATGCACTGCAGCCTCCAAGGACACTTCTGAGATTCTTCTGCTTCTTCACCCAAGTGGGAGAAATCGGAGTCCCAAAAGGAGCTCTCGGATTTCATGGGCTGTCAGGTTGGCCTGGTGTAGGTGAGCTGCTTAGATGGAATGTCAGCATTAAATCTTTTCTCACCTTTAAACCAGTTAACCTCTTCATTGTCTCAAGATGCAGACAGCTTTATGCCTAGCCAGGAAAAGAACTGGGGATATCAAGTATCTGCACTTTCAAATGTTACCAGCCATTTCCCTGGATTTGTTACATTAAATTGCTGATGGATGACAAAAAACAGGGTTTACCTTCATACACGTAAAGAACATTTCTTCTACTAACTTTTTCAAATCTCTGAAGACTTGGCATTCTTCCCTCTCTCTCACTTTCCCCATCCTTTATCTGAAGTCTGCCTTATTTCTATCTTCATTGGCTTTAGTGTCTAGACTCTTTCATTACAGCCATGTTGTTTTCCTTCACCGACTGGTTATTTCTTTTAATTTTCCATCTTCAGAGATGACAGTGGCTTTCATTTGGAAGGAACTCCAGCACTGAGACATCCAGGATTTCCTAATCATTAGGTACACCCCAGTTTTTTAGGTTTTTCTCCCACTTCATCTAAAGATTGCACCCTCCAAAAAAACTGCTGCTTTTATATGGTAATGCAACTCAAATGCTATACATCACTATGCCCCATGACTGAGAGTCTGTAAGTAAGTTATAGACTGTATTAGTGTGTATTTACTACCTTGTACTGAGAATGCTGTAAATACAAAAGCTAAGAGTGCTGCCTTGAGTGTGAATTAGTCTTTAATAATGTTGCTATTTTTTTTTTTTAGGCATAAATTTGACTTTTCTTATTGACACTAAGATTTTCTCACTTTGTGAGAGCATGGGGCATCTGCACCCCCCCCTCTCAACTCAGTCAAAACCTTTGTTAACAAAAAGTTAAACAAATGCAATTAAAAGACCATCAAAAAACAGTTTTTCAAAGTGATGTTCAGGACTGCAACCTGAAAATAATGACTCCTAATGCATTTGATTGAGCTGCCTTTTATCTCATAATAATTTTTCATTTCTCATGTTTGATTGAGTTGCCTTTAGCACATCATTAATTTTTCATGTTAAAAACTGTAGGACTCATTCTTTTTAACTCCTCTCTCTATACAGCTTCCTTGAAGAAATCAGAGCCAGGTGAGCAAAACTCCCTGCTCCCTGAGATGCTGTTCACAGTGTTGAACAAGCATCACCTGCTGGTCAGTGGCCACTTGTCCTGACAGTGAGTCAGAGGTGTAGAAGTGTCTGGCAGTGTCTTCTTTTGGAGAAGACATCTCCTGGGAAAGCCCCTGGCTCCCCAATGTCACTGTAGGGCAACAGAGCATGGCAGGCTGCAGATGACTCCTGCCTTTCAGTCTAAGTTTCTCTTCCATCCAGCAGCAGATGTGTGCAGTCACCCCTCCTTCTCTTGCCCTGTTCCCTGCCAGGCCAGATGCCCTCTCCTTTCTCTTGGGACTTATTCTTTTCTGCTGGACTGCAGGTGAAAAATATCACTTTGGGTATGAAGAGAGAGTAGGGGGGGTCCTGCCTCTGATCCCATGCAGTCACAAGGTAAAGGTGCCTGCACACCCAGAGGGATCCAGCCTGCTGTACTGCTGTAGAAGGCTGCAGAGGATACTCAGCAAGCTGATGGGAGAGGACTGTGTGTCAGGAGCTGATTTGCAGCAGTAAAGGTCATTGCTCTTCCACTGCTTTCTCTTTGTGGAGTAGGTTACAGCCACCAGAAAGCTGTAGTAGCTTTATTTGGTGTAACACAAGGGCAGGGGAGGTGTAAATGTTAAGGTATTGCTGTGTATCAGTGCTTTGCATGGTCACTGCCCATGCATGCTAAGTGGGTACAGAGCTGCTGTTGGCACTAGAAGAGCACCCGGGGATGGGCTTATTGAGTTGGATGTGAATTAGACTTGGGATGCTTGAAACAAGAAGCTGAGCTCCAGAGTTGTTTGGGATCTCTGTGCAGACCTAGCAGCTCTGAGCTAAACTGGGGATGGTTACAATGTGCCTTGGCCAAGATCTCAGAAGAGATGAATGTGTGTGTGCTTCTGTGTTTAAGACCAGGATTAATACAGTGCAGACTCTGATTTGGATTCCAGGAATGGATTTCAAGAATCTGTCCTTGCACAGCTCGGAGGGCTATATGAGGCAAAAGGGAAATTGATTTTGGTTTAAAAGGGCTGTAAATGAAGACACAAGTAAGTACAGAGAAAAATAATATAAAATTGATTAGAAAGAAGCCATTACACAGCAGGTGGTAAACCACTGAAGACAGGCCACTGAATAACCATGAAGAGAAAATGAGTATGCTCATACAAATAAGAATCAGAACGTTACACTCGTTCAATGTTGTTTGGTGGGGTTTTTTGCTGTGGTCCATGTGTTGCTCTTTTGTAGTTTAAGATTGTGAACTGCTGTTAAGTACTAGAGATGCAGCCTGTAACTTGGAAAGAAATCTGGATCACAACTTGCAACAATCAGAAGGACTTATACCAAAGGTCACCTTAGAAAGCCAGTAGTGGAGATGCATTCCAGGAGAAAAGTGCAAGCAGGGCTTGTGTGTGAAATTACATCAGCTGCACCACTCTGAAGGAAAAAAAAAAGATGGATTTTATGCTTCATGATGGTGTGGAAAAGGAAAATCTGGCTATATACTTGTAATATCTGGAACATGAAATTCTGGCAGTGGTTTTAATTACATAAATGGGTCTTATGAATCTATCAGTTGGGAGACTGTAGAGACTCCCAGTGAGTGGCTGTATTACAGACATCAAGTTACTGTACAAACTTTGAAACTTTAGTGATGTACCTGGGTTGTTTCTACTTCTAGCTCTCTGTTCATCTCAGATTTGAGGCTGTATATAAGGCATTTCTAACATGTTAATGAGAAAATACAGTTATTAATTCTACTTTGTCCTTGGAAATTGACAGAGGTTGTATTCTCAAATATATCTGTGAACTCCTTAGACTTATGGATTAGTTCCAAGACAATGAAAGAATCAATGTATCACCAAGCTATATATGAGACTTAATTAAATATTTTAAGAGCCTAACTACTACTTTAACCATTCAGCTACGAAAGTTCAGATTTTTAATGTCGTGTGCAATCTTAAACCTCATTCACAGAAGCCTTGGTGGGAAATGCTTTTAGAATGGTCCTCATAACAACCAGGACACTAGGTTTAATCTTGCACCCAGCTGCAATAATATCCATATTTCAAATAATTACCTTAGTGTAAACTATTGCATAGGTAACTTGTGTAGCAGACCTTCCATGCCATGCAGAGTGACTGGGGGTCTTTGAGACAAAGGTTTGGGAAAAGCCGTGCTTGAGATACTGCCTCCCTACCCAAAAGGATGAGTGCAGCTCAGGTTTGGCTTGAACCCTGGCTGCTTAGATGGACCTAAGAGGTTGGAACCACAAATGGTCCAAAAGTCAAGGTCTCATTACAGGCCTCTTAGACTTTCCTGTAACACTGTGCTGTGGTTCCTTAAGTGTTGTGACTGGTCCACATGAGACCACGTAAGATATATGAACCTGTAACTTTAATCTTAAGAAAAGTTTGTTCTCCATCAGCACAAGTCAAGGACATGCCTTTTCTCAAACACTGGTGGCCTCCAGGGCATCAGTGCTGCAGTTTGATAGAAACATGCCAAAGGTGCCTGCCATGTCTTATTGTGTTGTGATAATTAAGCAATGAGTATCTGAATGTGCAATTATTATAAAAACCTATATTCTTAGCTGCTGTTTGTCTCAAAAAAAGCAGTCTCGCTTACAGATGGATCCAGCCTCTGAACTTTTTCTGCCTGTTCCCATACTGGTCTTCTACAATCCATGAAGTTATGGCAAGTTTCCAAAGCGACCAGATTTTCCCTGTGTAAATTAATGGGCTTCAGGGGAACCTTGACAAAGGAAAGGATGACATTAAAAGCAGCTGGTGGTGTGGGATGAAGAAGCATCACTTCTGGATTGTGGCATTTTTTTTTCTTGTGAGACCTTAAGTTTTCCCTCAGGCCTCTGTGTCTGAAATCCTGTGATTTTACACATGAACCTGAGCCTTTAGGAAAGGGAAAAATATGTGGTTTATCCATTGTATATGCATATAGAGGAGCTGAGAAGGGAGTTTTGAAGGATCGTAATTTCCTGCCTGTGCTGGGGATGTAGAGACTAAAAGGGCAGTAAAGATGACACTGCCTCTTTCAGAGCAGCAGTGAGAGCAGCTCTAAGCAAGTTAGGCACAGATATATATGCTTGCCCTGGTCTTACACTCTTTGTTATATATTTAGTTTATTATAGCTGCTGGAAACAAAGAACCAATATTAGGTTTGAATACATGAGTTATATAAGATAAGGGAATCCAGAAATACAATGCACAAAAATATGAGAAAAGGGAATTACTTGCTCTCAGAAATGTGGAATAAATTTGCAGAGGCACAGTAAAAGATGAAAGATTATGAAAAGGCATTAGGGCTGTCACTGTAAAGAAGTCAGGGAATTACAGAGCAAGCTCACATTACCAATTCAACCCAGGGTTTGCTTAAAGAATGGCCTGGTCTTTGAAGGTAACAGAATAGCAGTGCAAAGTGCATTGAAATGTAATATTCTTTGGAGAATTCAGCAAGCTCATATGGGTATAGAAAAATGTAAATGATAAGCATGAGCTATGTACACATAGCAGCTTCATAAAAACTCATCTATAAAGTAAGTTGTAAAAAGGAGCTATTTCTTCAAAATATCAACCTAGAAAATAATAGAACTTGTGCTGATAGATCAGGACACATTACAGCCATGGTCTGGAGTAAGTAGATATATTTATGCTTTGCTTGTCTGGCAGAGACAACATTGCAGTGTTGGATCATTATTTGCATTTCCCTGTGGTTGTGCTACAGGGAACTGAGCATTAGAGCATCCCATAGCACCCGTCATATCTGCCTTTGCCAGGCAGAGAACCACAGAAGGGGCTGAGCTGTGGTTCAAAGGACAGCATTTCCAATCATTCCCAAGGGCTGATGGGGGCAATTCCACCAGGTAACCTCTGGCCCCAGATATCCTGTACTGAAAGGTTTACTGAAAAATGGAATTAAGATACTTGAGATTTCTTTAAGAAGCCACTAGATCTAAAAGATTTTTCTGCTGCTGAGCTGGAGAGACTGCCTTTAAACCAGTCAGCTTCCCTTCATTTTAGGAGGTGGCTGGGAACCAGACTTACTGGTACAGAGCTAATCTGGGTGCTTATGAATACGGATTAAGATATGCAAAAGACATAATATTTCATGGGGAAGAGGGACATTAAAGTGCAAGAAGATGCAGCCTGCATACAAAAATAAGACTTTGTGAACTCAGTGTTCCGCCTGCCTAAGAAATTGCTTCTTTCTCCTTCAGAGCACAAATGCCTGAAGGACAGGTTTTTGAGAGACAAGAAGAATACAGAGGCAAAGCCTGGGGAGGTAACATCTGAAAAGACTCTACAGAGATCAGGCAGAGATCAGAGGGAGCTTTTTGAAAGACATTTTGTGTGCTCTTAGAGCAGCTAATGCCATTTCATTTTATATTATTTAAAGGAATCACTGCAGAACAAACAAAAAAGCAAACAACACCCTTCCCCCACCCAAAAAAAAAAAAAAGCCAGGAAGAGGGAGATCTAACACATGCTATTATTAAGAGGCTCAGTAAGGACTGGCCTGAGAGGATTAGACCTGGGAGAAACTGGAGCAGAGAGGCCTTTTCTGGTGCCTGTACTTGCCTACACTAGTATACACCGATAGTAACTTTCCCTGCCAAAAACTCTAGTTAAGGTTTGCCTGAAAGAGCATTTTGAACCCATATGGTTGGATGCTCTTCATCTATTTTGTTGGGGGTTTTTTGGTTTTGGTTGTGGTTTGTTTATTTTGTTTTGTTATTGTTTTTAAGCTGTGGTTCAAGGGTTAAAAGAGCAGATAAAAGTAACTTTGCAAGTGTTTGCACGCCTGTATTTTCCCACCCCTGTTAATGTCACTAACGTGTCCCTATCCACAGCAGTGCACCCTTTGGCTGGCACAAGCACTGTCCCTACCAGCTGGAGGACAGCAGCTCCCAAGGGTCTGTCCCGGTGGATGTGCCAGTGACTACAAATCCCATGAGCTCCCAAGCACTTGTGAGCAAACACCCCAGAAGTTTGGGAGCCATTAATTTAGGATCTCTGGGTACCCTCTGTTGCTCCTATTGTCTGTTGGAAGGAAACACCAACATTGATCAGGACAAGAGAAAACGGTCTAAAGTTGTGCCAGGAGGGGTTTAGATTAGATATTAGGCAAAACTTCTTCATGCAAAAGGCAATTAATCCTGGAAAAGGCTGCCCAGGGAGGTGGTTGAATTGCCATCCCTGGAGGTACAAAAACCCCCATGTAGATGAGGCAGTTTAGGACATACCTTAGAGGGCAGAGTGATACAGATATTGCTGTATCTTTTGTTATTTTTTTCATGGGCAGATTGGGTGTTGACAGTTGGACATGGTGATCTTAGAGATCTTTTCCAACTGTGACAATTCTATTTTTCTGTCGGGGCTGGTGAGGCCACACCTCGAGTCCTGTGTCCAGTTCTGGGCCCCTCAGTTCAGGAAGGAGATTGAGGTCCTGGAGCAGGTCCAAAGGAGGGCAACCAGGCTGGTGAAGGGACTCCAGCACAAGTCCTGTGAGGAGAGGCTGAGGGAGCTGGGGGTGTTCAGCCTGGAGAAGAGGAGGCTCAGGGGAGACCTCATCGCTCTCTACAACTCCCTGAAAGGAGGCTGGAGCCAGGGGGGGGTTGGGCTCTTTTCCCAGGCAACTATCAGCAAGACAAGAGGGCATGGACATAAGTTGTGCCAGGGGAAGTTTAGGTTGGATATTAGAAAGAATTTCTTTACGGAGAGGGTGATCAGACATTGGAATGGGCTGCCCAGGGAAGTAGTGGATTCTCCATCCCTGGAGATATTTAAAAAGAGACTGGATGTGGCACTCAGTGCCATGGGCTGGGAACCACAGCGGTAGTGGTCAAGGGTTGGACTTGATGATCTCTGAGGTCCCTTCCAACCCAGCCGATTCTATGACTCTATGATTCTATGATTTTGTGCAAGATTCTCTGGTTTGAAATGGGTTTTTGTTTGTTTGTTTCCAGTTGGACAATTTTTCCTATTTTCAACTTCTTAGTTCACGTTTGATCCAGTTTGATCCACTTTCTTTCGTGGTTTGATGCAGTTTGGTCCAGTCATAACAAGTTCACTCCAGTTTGATTGGTTTTGTTCCATTTTTTCTGGTTTGAATGGTTTTGATCTTGTTTGAACCAGTTTGATCCTGTCTGTTCTGATTTTATTTGTTTGTTTGAACAGGTTTTGGGGTTTTTTTAACATTTTTTTCATGCTGAAATGGAAATCTTCATTTTGATACAGATTTATTTGAATGTATCTCTTTTGTTTTTCTGGTTTGAATGGGTTTAATCTGGTTAAACAACTTTTTCAGCTATGTATGTTTTTCTTCTGTTTTGAACCATTATTTCTGTCTTGCTCCAGTTTTATCCATATATATCATTCTTTTTCTGGTCTGAACTGGTCTGAAACGGTTTGAACCCGCTTGATCCAATTTATACTTATTTAAAAGATTTTGAACTGGCTAGACCTGGTTTTAACTGGTATGATGTGGTTTGAACCATTTTGAGATGGTTTGATCTCTTTTGTTCTGGTTTTACCAGTCTGAACCAATTTTTTCTGGACTGAACCAATTTGATCTGGATAAAAAATTTTTTTATGGCTGGAAATGTCTAGGGTTCTTTTTTTCCATTTTAATCTGATTTTTTTCTGGATAAATCCATTTTTTTCCCATTCTGAACTGGTTTGATCTGGTTTAAACAGCTTTGAACCTGTCTGATCCTGTTTACATTGGTCTGAACCAATTTGATCCAGTTTAAATCTGTTTGAACCCACTTGATCAAGGTCGATCTGGTTTTACCGGGCTTAAACCAGTATGATCCATTTGCCCTGTTTGAAATTTTTTTCTGTTTTGAACCAATTATTTCTGGTTTGATGTGGTTTTATCTGGATGTATCTGTTGTGGGGCTTTTGGGGTTTGTTTTGGGTTTTTTTTTTGGTCTGAACTGTTTTGATGTGGGTTTACCCACTATGTTTTGGTTTAAAGTGATTTAAGCTCATTGAAGCAGGTTTGAAACACTTCAGTCCAGGCCGATCTGGTTTGACCCCTTATAATCCAGTTCCAATTGAATTTATCAGTGTTTGTTCTGGTTCAATCTCTTTTAAACCAGTTTGGTTTGTTTCTTCATGTTTGATCTGGTTCTGGCTTTTGGAGCAGTTTGATCAATTTCTTTCCAGTCTGAACGAGTTTGAGCAGTTTTTTTCTGTTTTAATCCATTTTGAACCAGTTCCATCTGTTTTGATGCTTTTTGTTCCAGTCTAAAATGGGTTTCTCCAGTTTGAACAACATTTTTTGTGGTCTGACCAATTTTTTTCCATTCTGAACTGGTTTTATGCAGTTAGAATTGGCTTGATCTTATTTAAAACCTGTTTTTTCTGGTTTGATCTGGTTTTTTTCTCAGATTGATTTTTTTTTCTGGTTTCTGTTTTTTTCCCCAGTTTCATCTGCTTTGAACTGTTTAGATCTGGCTTAATCCAGTCTGATTTGATTTTTTCTTCTTTGTATCTGGCTGGAACTGGTTTGATGCAGTTTAACTGGTTTGATCGATTTTTTCTGTTTTGATCCAGTTTTAGCCTATTTGTTCCTGTTTGATCTGTTTTGTTCCAGTTTTTGGGTTTGAAATTAGTTCTGTTTTGATCTGGATTTATCAATTTTCATTCTGGCATGAACCAGTTTGGTCTGGTTTCAACTGGTTTGAAATGGGTTGACACTTTTTTCCAGTTTTATTTGATTTGAACTGATTTGGTACATTTTGATCTGGTTGGCTTTTTTTTTCCTTGGTTTGAACTGGATTTTTTTGTTTTGATCCATTTTTTTTCCACTTTGATCAGGTTTTATCCAGTTTGCACTGGTTGTATCTGGAGTTTTTTTCCAGTTTGATCTGGTTTGCACTGGTTGGTTTTGGTTTTTTGTTTTTTTCCCCAACATGATGCAATTTCCTCCTGTTTGCTCTGTTTTTTTCTGGTTTGTTCCATTTTTTTTCCTGGTTTCTTCCAGGTTTTTTTTTTTTTTTTTGTCTCAACCAATTTGATTTGATTAGGTCCATTTTGATTCTGTTTGAAACTCTTTTACTAGTTTGAACCAGTTTGATGCTTTTTTTTTTTTTTTTTTTCTTGTGTGATCCTTTTTGATTTGCTTTGTTTTAACCAGTTGGAACCAGTTTACTTATGTCTGCCTTCTCTAACTCATTCCTCTCTGTTAGGAAACATCTTTGGACAAAACAAGTAGAGTTTACCATCTGACAATAGGAAATGGCTTTCCTGAGCCACTTTACCTCTCATTCCCGGTACCTTTACCACAAATCAAGCCTTACAGTATTTCCTCTGAAGCTGGGCTATTAATTCCTGGTAAAAGTGTACCACACAGCTGCCTTCACCGATTTTCTGTCTGCCCAAACATTGTTAGCAACAGCAACTGGATTACACTACACAGCAGTGGAAAAAACCTAAACATTACACATTCCAATTTGAATGTAAAGGAAACTGGAATCAATACCTAAGGTTAGCAAGGTGGCTCCTTTGTGACTGTACAAAAATGTGTGGATCAGTCTCCCTGGATTGTATTTTACAGTCCAACTGTACAAATCCTCGCTCTAATTTTCTTTTCCTTCTTAATCTCTTCTTAATCTTTTCATCGCTTCTTAATCCTTTGGCAGTCTCACACATTTTAAGAGCATATTACTTCAGTTAAGGACTCAAGTCCTTAAAAAAAAAATCTTGTTTATTAATTGAGAATTTATAAACTGCACACCACTATATATTGGAAAGGAATACCTCAAATAACTATGAAAAATCAAACATGAAATCAGAAGCAACGATTCCCAACCACATGAGTGAAATTTAATTTTCTGGGGAAAGAAAAAAAAAAAAAATTAAGTTTTTCAAAGCAGACTAAAGTTGACACTATTTTTCCAAATCACACTGAAGTGAACTGAAGTTGGCTACAATCAGCTGGAGATCTTAATTACTCATTTGCCCATTAGGCACAGCTTTTCAAAGCAAACAAGATCTGACTTTGTAATTACAGGTATGTGACTTGGGAGATTTTCAGGAAACCAAAAGATCCATGGAGATTTGGAATCTGGAGGTTTGGAATATGGGATAGCTAACGTGTTCCATAAATGGCACATGGAAAAAGCACAATGGTAGCTCCATTTGTATCCCCGGTGAAGAAAATCTCTGCTTGGTGCAACCAGGTGCTACCTGTGCAGGACATGGAACCCCAGGAGATTGATGAAGATGTCACAAAACCTTCTTTGTTGGGCTGCACTCTGGCGGTACCCCCAGTTCTGTGCTCCAGGTAGGACTGCTTTCAGAAATTGTATTGAAAAGATGTGGAGGCATCCCCCATCCAAATGGGGGGGGGGGGGTGGCATTTCTTTAATATGGAGTGAGTTTGGTGGGTCTTAACATTCATTTGTAGACAGCAGCATCTGTGAGGAAAGATGTGAGCACACTGGAGCAATGGAACATTAAGAGATAGGGCCATCAGGTCCTTATTTTGAGTTTAAAAATTGAGGTTTCCTGGGCATTGTTTAAACTATTCAACGACATTTAGCTAATGCCCTGGTACTACTTCGAAAAATTAAGCTGACCGTTCTGCTTAAGACAAAAGCCAGTCAGGTACAGGCTACTCAACTGAGGTATGCTCTCTGGTGGCAGAAAACAACACAGCAGTGAAAGGCAAAAATGCAGACAAGCTAGAAGATTGCAGAAGAGGTCAGAAGTGATAACTGGGCTTGGGCTCATAAATCACTTGACAAAGTTTGATAATACCAATGGTCTTATTGCAGAACACTGATCAGTACGAAGTAATAAGTGACAATTTAGCTCTTTCACAACTTGCTTTTGACACAAAGATTGTTGAAATAGATTTTTCCCACATCCCTTAGAGTTTTTTATCAGAGATGTGCTGCAGCTGACCTTCTGCAGCACTCTCTACAATAAAAGGTAGAGATCTTGATCTGCCCACCCATTAGAAATGACTCCACTTCCCTCCTTTACTTCTCACTGTTCGGACCTAAGCTCTGGTAGATAAGACCTTTTTTTGCACAACTGGTTTGGTTTTCACTGCTCCTGTTATTAATTTTACCTGCTTATCCTACAGGGGAGTGTCTTCATGTCTGCTTCAAAAGAAAAGCAAAAGGAGCTGGGGCAGGGCTCATGAGAAAGAATGTGTGATGTGTGCATAGTCCTTCCTTCTGCAAAGGGATGGCTGCAAAGTCTAGATTTGCTCAAGCTCTGTGTCTGTTTAATGATTTTGGAGTCAGCAGCTACATTGCTCGGAGTAGACTTTGTATTTAGCAATAAACCCTCATTCTCTCCTTTGGAAAAGCTGCTATTCATGCATAGGAAGGGAAGACATTTGGGCTCTTGTTAAGGTGGCGACAAGAATCATCTTTAGTGTTGCTGAGGACAACTAGAAATAAGAAAATGGCCCAGGAATTAGCAAGTTCCTGAATCATAAAGTTCATTTTCTTGAGATAACCCATGTAGCGTGTCCTTGTTCTTCTCCAGTTGTGTGATTAGTGCTTTCCTATTGCCCAAGACCAGATTGCTCCAGGAGTCAGAGAACCATCCACGGACCACTGAGAAGTCAGTCGTCCCTGAAAAATCACCAACTTTTTCTTCTTCTCCATGCATGGTGGGTTTGGTAAACATGTTCCCACCATTCTTCTTGAAAGCCCATAGAAAATACTGAAGCCATTTCTAGAAGACTCCTTGCCATATACTGCAGCTGCTTACTTACTGCTCTGTCTCAAAGGGAATAGCCACTTCCCTCAGGAAAAAAAAAACCTGGCTGTGCATCAGCAGCACTTGCAGGTTGTACAGTGATGGGTAAACTTTGCCTGGCATGAATCCTTTCCAGTAGCATATACTCTTTGCATATATGCCCTGGGATGAATTGCCTTGTACCCAAACAGTACATGGTGCTCTGGTCACCATCATCTCAGATATGCTTTAGGGGACTGTGGCAGAGTAAAGCCTCCATCCACTTGAAAGGAAGTGTTCCCAAGGAAGAAAATACCATCCTGTCACCGAGAGTTTGTGACAGAAAGCAGCTCTACCTTTAGCTTTGATATTGGTGCTTCCCTCCCTGCCAGGGGCTGCAGGTGAGACCACCAGTGCTGGGAAACACGGACAAGATGCACTGACAATTCAGGGGGCATGGATCCCCGGGATTTGTCTTCTTGTTGACTACTGCATGGACAGCTGCGAGATGTATCCCAGGCTCTTCAAGCAGGGGCGCTGACAACGCTCTCGCCTCCGGAGTGTCCCCATGTGCCTAACAAGATGCAAACCCACGCCTGATCCCGGCCGCCGAGGGGAACGCTGACCCCGCTGACCTGCCCGGGCCCCGCAGCCCCCCAGCCCCCGCAGAGGGATCCCCCTGCCCTCCCCGCCGTCCCCTTGCACGGTGCGAGGAGAAGCGTCCTCCCGGGACCGGCCCTGCGCGGAGCACGGGGCAGCGCCGCGCCCCCCCCGGGGACCCCCTCCGCAACCTCGGCGGAGGCTGCGGGGCCGAGCCCGGCGCAGCCAAGGGTTAAACCAGCGAGCGGAGCCGAGCGGAGCCGCACCGCCCCTCGCACAGCGGCCCCGCAGCGCCGCCGCCCGGCCTCGCCGCCGCTGCCGCTGCCGCTGCCCCCCGCCTCGCCCCCGGCCCGCCACCGCCCACATGGCCCCGGCAGCGGTAAGTCCGCTGGGGGAAGAGCGGCTCCTCCGCGCCCGCCGCAACAAAAGCGGGGCCGTGCTGGGGTGAGCAGTGCCGGGCAGGGGGGAGTCCGGCCGGGCGTGGCCGGACCGGACCGGACCGGACCGAACCGAACCGAACCGGACGAGGGGAACCCCGCGAAGTAACGGGCCGGGAGCGCAAGGGGCTCCGGAGCTGCCTCCGCGGTGCGAAACGACGTGACATTGCGGGGGAAGGCGGGGAGGGCGCGGGTCCGAGGCTCTCGGTCGGGGCCGGCGGGAGGGCAGGTGGCGGGGGACGGTGGCCGGGCGGCGCGTAGCCTGCGGGCCGGGCCGGTGAGAAGCGTGCGGGAACGGCGGGGGGTGAGACACCCTCTGCGGCCTTCTGCCCCAGGGAGCCAAAGGGTGGCCCCGGGACGGCGGGCGGGGCCGCGGCATCAGGGACGGCCTGGCCGGAGCCATCTGGTGAGGAAATCTCCAGCGTTCGGCTCCCTGAGGAACAAATCTGGCAACCTCAGGTGTGTCCCAGCCCGGAGGCGGGCGGGCTGCCAGCCAAGCACCCCAGGGCCGTGATGGCAAGGCAAGCAAGGCAAGGCAAGAACTGGCCCGGCGGTGCCCCATTGCTGAGGGTTGAGGAGCTGTCAGTGCCAGGGCAGCCGGCTGGGATGCGAAGTCCTGGTGCCTCAGGCTGGGATCCGGCAGCTTTGGGCTCTTTCTAGGGGAAAGGAGAAGGAGCTGGTGTGCCAAGGTGAGGTAAGGGCAGCCTGTGTGTTTTGCTAGGGATCCCACCCAGTTAGGACTATGCATTGGGCAGTCTTCCATGAAAAGGAGCAAGCACTGCCATTCAAGGGCTTGCACATCTCCTGTGTGACCTGCCTTCAGCTCTGGTGAAGGGCTGTGTGTTTCCTGGGACAAATGGAGGACCTGTAATTTCGAGCTCCTCTAAGGACTTCCTTCAATGGGTAGAGGTAGAGCCTACACTTCACTTAGCTGTGTTTGTGTCACACAGTGTAAAGGGAACACACATTCCCAATGCTCTCCATGAGGGTGTGCTTGGTGTGGTGCATCCTCAGGGATGCCTACCTTTGGCCCCTTTCTCCTTACAGCCCTCAGTGGAGTAGATTACAAGGCCCGTGAGTGGAAGGCTGAGTAGGGGATTCTCTGTTTAATGGGATTCTCTTAAAAGCTGAAATCAACCACAGGAGTTTAGAGTAGGCTTGAGGTAGTTCTAAACTCATTCTGAGTGGAGACATGGAAAACGAGCTAGTGCCTGAAGAGTTCCTACTCTGCTTTTAGCAGCAAGTGCTGGCTCCAGAGGGCTTCCCACAGTTTTACTTACAGTTATGTCCAGTGTTTATAAAAGGAACAGCACTTCACCAAAGTTCCCATAAATCAGTCTTATTTTCTAAGACAAGACCAGCTTCTCAGTATGAATATTTTTGTGTTTCATAGCACCTACTTTAGAAGTAGATTTCAATGACATGCAGACACCAAACATAAGGAGAAGTCTAGCCCAGCAGTTCCCTTGCAGGGTAAGGTCTTCCTGCATTTAGAGAGCAACCCACATGTATATACATATGTGTATTTGCAAACATACTTCCAAAGAAGATTCTTCCCTTAGTGCTTCTGAGCAGAAAGGCCTATACCTGATGAAGAAAGGCTAATGTTTTCCCATAGTGTTCATTGAGTAACACAACAAACCCCATTGTTCTGCCCAGGACAGAGAGCTCCTGATGGTGCTACAACCCCAATCCAGAAAAATTAGTTACTTTTCTATCTTGCCTTATTCAAGAATAATTATCTCTCAAATGAAACTGAAGTGATGTTGTGGTTTAACCCCATTGAGCAATTAAGCACCAGACAGTGGTTTGTTCCCCAATGGGACAGAGGAGAGAATTGGAAAAGTAAAACTATGAAAACTCATGGGTTGAATTAAAGGCAGTTTAATAAGTAAAGCAAAACCTGCAGGATCAAGCAAAGCAAGACAAGGAATTCATGCACTACTTCCCATCAGCAGGCAGGTGCTGAGACATTTCCAGGAGAGCGGGGCTCTACCATGTATAATGGTTACTTGGGAAGACAAACACCATCATTCCAAACATCCCTCCATCCCTTCTTCCCTCAGTTTTATATTCTGAGCATGACATATGGTGTGGAATATCCCTTTGGCTTGTTTGGGTCTGCTGTCCCATCTATGTTCCCACACAGCTTCTTGGGCATCCCCAGCATTCTCTGGCAGGGCAGTATGAGAAGCAGAAAAGTCTTTCACTTAGTAGAAACACTGCTTGTCAGCAACTAAAACGCCAGTGTGTTATCAACATTATTCTCAATCCAAAACACAGCACTATATGAGCTACTAACAGCAAATTTAATTTTATTCTAGCTAAAACCCAAGACAAGCAGCGGAACAGTTTGTGTGGCAGAGGGCAGTATCTTCAAGCCAATAGGATGACTTCGTTCTCTTTAAATCCTGAGCAATACCATTTCACATGCCTGGGTTTTCCCATGCACTTGGAAAAGATGGCTTGTCCCCTTCATTCCCACGCTTTTGGTCTGGGGAAGTACTGTCAGCCTTGATGATACCTCAGGCCTCCTTTTGTTTCCATCTTCCCGTACATCCCTGAGACAGTGTGCCTGATGACACCATGTGTGTAGGAGCCATTGGTCTTCCTTTGCTCTTCACTTCTTTCTTCTGTGCCCTGTATCCATGCTGGTTGCCTACTGAGACACACCTGCATTGTTCATGTCCACCAGCAGCTTCTGGGCAGCATCCTGCAACTCTTCCTCCCCCACTGTCTTGCCCATGGCAAACAACTGCTGAAGTCTCTGCAGTGAACTCTGCACTTCAGTATCTTGTAGCCTCAGGACGAGATCCTGGATGTCACTGAGAGGCTGTTTTCGTTGCTGGCCGCTGCCTTTCACCTTTGTGGTGTGTGGATGAGGAGGATGTAGTTGCATTTTCTGTGACCATGGTATCCCCTTACGTAAGGAGGTGGGGAATGCAGCTACGTCCGTGTCAGGGATGGGGTGGGCAGTTGAAGGAGACATGGGAAAACCAGGCTGGGGACTGAAGATGCCAGACAACATGGCATCACTGCTCATGGCCATGTCATTGAAGACTCGTGTGTTGCCCAGTGCACCTCTGATATCTCCTGGGCATGCAGTCCTCTGTGGAGGAGAAAACATAGCTCTGTGGAGGTAGCACCTGGGGAGCAGGCACTTAGCCACCCCCCTTTTCTGGGGGGTTAGCACTCACTGCACAATCCCATTTTTCTCATTCCCTACAAAGATAAGCCCAAGGCAGGAAAGATAGCTTCGTTTTCTTTCCTCGTCAGGTCTCCCTAAGTCTTTTTCTGTGACTCTTCTATGAGGACAGGATAAGAGAGTTGGGATTGTTCAGCCTGCAGAAGAGAAGGCTCTGGGGACACATTATAGTGACCTTCCACTATAGAGGGCCTAGAGGAAAGCTGGGGAGGGACATTTTACGAAGGGCATGTAGTGATAGGACATGGGGTAATGGTTTTAAACTGGAAGAGGGTAGATTTAGGTTAAACATTAGGAAAAAATTCTTTAGTGTGAGGATGGTGAGGCACTGGAACAGGTTGCCCAGGGAATCTGTGGGTGCCTCATCCTTGGAAGTATTCAAGGCCTGGTTGTATGAGGCTTTGAGCAACCTGGTCTTGTAGGTCGCTCATGCAGGGGAGAGTGGAACTGTATAATCTTTAAGGTCCTTTCCAACTAAACCACTCTATGGTTCTGTGACTCGCAGCTGTCTTTCACTTTACTTTCCTTCCCCAAAGGAATTGACCCTTTCTCCTGTAGTGGCCTAGATTGTGTCATCTTGCTTGGGAGCAATTACTGGAAATAAGGGCTGAGGTGGTCCTCAGAGGTTCATTTTCCTCAGGAATATTAGTCTTATTTTGCAAGTGTCTGCAAGTGCCATCTATGTCAGCTACTCAGCTTGGTGTACATGCCCGTGGCTCTCCTCTATCCTCCCTGTCCCTCAACCTCTTCTTTTCCCACTTACTCATTTTCAGGGCCCTCCCTGATCGTTATCCGGAGCACACCATGGTCTCCAAGAAACAGCTAAATAACTCACCTTAATGAAGTACCTTTTACTTGTACAGCGATAAAGAGAAAAGATACAGAAGTCAGGGAAGAAAGATGTTCCTGGCAGTTCGGAGCATATGGGCCCTAGAAAGAGGGAGATAAAGGCACAGACTCAGTGATAAACTCCAGTGCTGGGATCCCACCAGCTCTCATCAGTAACTTCACAGTTGAATGGCATCTCTCCATGAAAATGCTTGTGCCATTCAGGGGCCTTTCTGAACCTTGTAAGAAACTTTGTGTGAACCTTGGTGAGAAACTCCACCACATCTTGGTCATCTTCATGACGCAAGGTGTGGGAGGAGCCTGGCTCTAGGGACATGGATGTGACTGAGTGTGAAAGAGGATGATCCTCCTTACTGCAGCATCACTACCCACGACTCTTTCCCACCAGCTCACAAGTCTCTGTCCCCTCCCATCAGTCAGGTCCAGTGCTGTCTGTGCAGAACCCCCACCTATATGCCTGCCCTGGGAGTAATGGTCAGCTTTACCCTTAGGGATGACTCCGTGGTTTTCATACTTGTCCAATCTCTGGACCAGGGGGTTCTGGCAGCCATGCAGCACACGAAGGAGGCAGGCAGTTTTGGCTCGTTGGGCGACCTGGAGGAACATGAAGAACTGGTGGTATTCCTGGTCAGAAAGTGGTGTTCCTGCCTGCTGCTCCTTCCAGCCCCACGGGTAGGCTGTGCAGCCCCAGCCCAAGAGCACTGGTGAAAAATAAAAAGCAGGGAGTCAGAGGGAGAAGGAAATGCTAACCATGACACACTCAGAAAAGCTGGAGGGATGAACCCAGATCTCTGTTGCCTTCTCTGGGTGCAGGATCCAGCCCGTGGGAAATGCTAGAACAGACACAAGATGGGGATAAACCTCATATACCCATACTGAAAGGGGTCTAACATTCTGGGGACAGTACATGGCTGAGAAAGCTTGACTAAAGCTCTGGAGATTCAAATCCTGGACTGGGAGAAATATCTTGGAATTAATAGCTGAAACTGGGAATGTAGCTCTGCTGTCAGAGCTGGAGCAAGGAGACTGTTTCAATATTTTAGCCTTTGCAAATTTTCTTTCTCTGGCTATGTGGGTCCAGACCCCTTGAATTAATGGAGCATGCCCACTGAATGTGTGTTTGCCCTTAAAATGATCCAAGAATTCACTCAACCCTTATGTAAAACTTAAAGCTGGTCCTTCTCTCTGAAGAACATTATGCATTCTTGTGAAATCAAAACTTTGGAGAGTAGATGTGCCCAAATAAAAGCTTCATAAAATCATAGAATGGTTTTGGTTGGAAGGAACCTTAAAGATCATCCAGTTCCACTCCCTCTGCATGGGCAGGGATACCTCTCACTAGACCAGATTGGTCACAGGAGAGGTGCTCCATCCCTCTGATCATCTTTGTGGCCCTCCTCTGGACGCACTCCAGCAGGTCCATGTCTTTCTGATGTTGTGGGCTCTAGAACTGGACACAGTACTCCAGGTGGGGTCTCACAAGAGTGGACTAGAGGGCGAGACTCACCTCCCTTAACCTGCTGGTCACACTGCTTTTGATACAGCCCAGGATATAGTTGCCTTTCTGGGTTGGAAGCGTGCATTGCCAGGTCATGTTGAGCAAAGACTAGCAATGTTTTATACACTTGAAATCAACGCACCTGGAGGCTTTCAGGCTGTCCCTGTCTCTTCTTCTTGCTTCTAAACTGCCAAAGCTGAGGAGGAATGGGGAGGGGTAAAGAGAGACTGAGTTGGGTGCCCTTCCTTACAACCTGGTTTGAAGGAGAAGTGTTTCCTACTCACCGTAAAAAAACAGACAAGCCCACATGGCCAACATCACGCCATGAGTGGTGTTTGTAGCAGCCTGGGACCTGTTGCGCTGCTGGAGGTGTCACCTCCACTGCTTCTGTCCTCTTCTTTCCCCACCAGGTTTGCCCAGGAGAGCTGAGGGTGTTGCATGGCTGATGGTGTCACAGATGCCTCTGTTCCTTACGGTTCCACACTCTGCTGCCCCCCTCCCTCCTGCCCCGGCCTCCCTCCATCTCCTCTCCTGTCCTGCCTTTGGGCTTGTGGTGAGGAGGGCAGTGGTAGCTGCCTGCATGAGTCTGGACACAGCCTTCCTTCTGTAGCAGTGGGGTCTGCAATCCTTGCTGTGCCACTGGGTCCAAACTCGGAGACAGCCCCCACAGAGAATGTTTGATTTCCTGGTAATGACACCCACAGCAGCTTTCTGTTGTCTGTGCCTCTCCTGTCTCCCCGAGGCTTGTAGTCTCAGTGGTGGCTCACCCACCCCTAGCCAGTCATGTCCTTCATGAGGCAGCCCCTTTGTGGCCACTGTCCATCATCAGAGGAGCTTGGTGTGGCTTATCACCTCCTCTTCCTACAGGTCTCTGCTCTCATTCTTCATTTGGCCTCGTAAGCACTGGGGTACCTCATCAGCCAGGATCCTGCTTAGGGACTTGGCTATGTCCAAGCTTTTGTCCAAGCTCTGGAGTCCAGCACCTTGTGCCTGTCTGGTTCTCAGTGGCATTTCAGGTTTCCTACCTTGCTTAGGGACAGATCTTTACTACACAGCACACAACGTGCTTTTCTGCTGTATCCCACAACCTGCCTGGCTCTGTACAGCATCAGATGCCTTCTGCACCCACTTTCTGCCTTCTGTAGTTCTCCACCCACCATTTTCGGGTACATGTTGACCATGTGCTTGCAGCAAGTTTTGAAGGGCAGCAGGAGGACACTGAAGCAGAAGGACATCCCTCTCTTCCCAAAGTTCATCAGGGTCAGGCTTACCCACAGAGCAGCACTGTCATGTAGGTGGATGGGGCATGTATGGGGAGGGAGCCTTCATCTTCCCTGCTTCTTACCTGGGATCAGAGCCTGCAGCTGCTGCCTGCTCCCCTCTCCCCAGGGGGTGATGCCCACCAAAACCACCACAGAGGAGGTGGCAGTAAACAGGAAAGATGTGACTCCAGACTGAGGCTGAACCAATGGAATCAGAGAATCATAGAATGGTCTGGGTTGGAAGGGACCTTAAAGATCATCATGGTTCCAAAATGTCATCTCTCCATTTTATCAAGGGCCTTCTTTTATTGTGATAGTACTTTGCAGGAGGGGGAAATATTCCCTCTGCCCTTGGGAGGGCCTGGCAACCAATACCTATTGCAGTGACGTCTGGTAAACCACTGAGCAGCTAGTTGTGTTTGTTTCTCATTTTGGAAGGAAAATATGCTGGACACACAGTCATGAGTAATTTTACGCTTGTTTCTAGTGGCATGGTGGGAATCCCTGTGACCAAAGTGGTGTTAACACCATTGCAGAGCTGGCATTCACATGTGCAGTTTTTAACCATTTTCTTTCTGGAATCTTTACATTTCTAGGAAATCAGTGAGAGACCTCAGTATCTTAAAATGCTGCTGTAACAAACACCACTGCACAAGTATAATGCTAAAACTAATGGGTGGCCTACATTTCTGTCCCACAAACCCCACTCCCACGCAGGGTACTTCTACTCTAAAAAAGATCCCTGAGAAGTGAGATTGCACGTTGGCTGACTAGATCATGTCAGTGTTCACACATAAGCAGGTGCATATGACTGAGGTTTGGGGTTTTTTTGCTCACTGGCAGCCCTGTAAACTCCATCTGGAATAAGGCAGCCAAACTGACATTTTTCTGGACCACAGGACAAGAAATTCTGCCTTCAGACTGCTCCTGTTGATAATAAAATCTCTTCTGTTACCCAGACCTGTGTGTGCCTGGCTAAGCCACTGAGAGCAACCAAGCAAAATACTCCTTTGGTAAAGGCAATAAATGGGATGCCAGACAGATACAGAAAGCAGCCCCATTATGAGGGAGCATTTTTCCTCCACCTGCAAAACAGAACTGTATTAACTCCATTATGTTCTCATTTAGTTCACTGAGATGAAAAAATGGTTTGAGGAATTGGTATTTTTTCTTACAGAAAACACAGCAGGAGGCTTTTTGTCTGGAAGTGCATCAGGAGGACCATCCAGACACTTGTGAGAAGGCAGCAAGCCGGCAGGCAGCTCGCTGCAGCATGTGTAGTTGAACCCATCTTGGCTACATGAGCTGGCTCTGGTTATTGGACCCAAAGAGGGGGGTCATGGCATAATAGACAGTAACCCTGACTCGTTTTTCTGGGGGTGATTTTCCTCTGGTCTAGGTTGCTTTAGCCTCCTAAATACTTGCTCTTCTGTAATCTCACTCTACAGCACCACTACTGTGACAGATATTTATTAAATCTGTGTTCTTTCCTCTGATCAGGATCTACAGTCCCTGGCTTGGCTTTAACCTCCTGGATGGAGAGAAGAGAAATAGCTTTGTGGCCAGAAGCTGCAAAACTCCAAAGAGAGTAGAGAAATTGCTCACAAGATGAGAAAATGAACAGAGCATGTCTGGGAAGGGAAGAAAAGAGCTGAATGCTGAAAATCTGGCATGTACTGTGCTTCACACTCTGCACACGTACTGCCTCTTCTGCTCTTCTACTGCAGATTCTTCTTCCAGGAAGATTTTTAGGGAGGGTATGATAAAGATGAAACACACACCTGGGAAATCTTTTAAAAAAGAGCCTATCAAAAATGAAATCAAATCTTGGGTATTTTTGAATAAATACTCAGGATGTTAGAAGTTGTAACTAGCCAAAGTGTGTTTTTTAGTTCCTTTCACACTGCCAATATTTTTTATGTTTTATTGGTCATTTCGCTGCCTTGTCCAGTGATTTATCTTCATCTGTACCAGAAATTTTTCTCAGCCCTGAGTGTTGTAAACAAAACTTTGGAAGTCAGTATAACCAGTGTGGTGTTGTCTTCCCAAATCTGCAGATCGCTCGAAACAGAACATGAAAAGTTTATCCTGCTGCATTCATCTCATGTTCTGACCTCCTACATGCATGAGGATGATGTTAACTCTATAAGAAGTGGCATCCAGCTAATCAGCTTACCTCACACTCCAGCATCCATTTCTGAGGTGAGTTCTCCATATGAGTAATATAGAACCAGAAGCTTTTTACTATGTCAGTTTAAATGTTCATTTCCATGCTTGGTTAAGAAAACAGTGCATCATTCCACTCGTCTATCTGTGCTGTAGACAAATCTAGATAAAATGTGCTGCTGAATACATAGGGATTTCTTTTTATGGTAAAGGGCTATGACTGGAAAGAAGAAAGAAAACAGTCTGCTAGGAAGAGTGGATGTTCCAGTGGTGTTGGCTGCTTCCGTTCTTGATTAAGCATGGGAATGCAAGAAGAAGAGCAGTCATTCACAGGAACAGAAGCAGCTGCAGTGGGGGTTGTTGAAGAGAGCAGTGATGGTGTTCCTCTAACCTCAATAGACATGGGAACTTTGAGGACAAGGAAATGACAGGTTTTGTCCTTTACGGCTATTACTTGATGACAGAAGAGCCTCTTTGCAATTTGTGCCACAGTGGCTGCCTGTCCCCAGGTCACATTCCCTTCCCATGCTCTGGGGAAGGGAATGTGCCCTTACTGCATAGAGAAGATACCAGGGGGCATATTCCCATGTTTTTAGCTGTTAATGGTGGCTGATGTGCAGCAGGTCTCTGCTGCTGCCCTGTTTGGACTTCTTCCTCAGAGAATTGCAGAATGTCAGGGGTTGGAAGGGACCTCTGAAGATCATCAAGTCCAACCCCCCTGTCAGAGCAGGACCAAAACTAGGGCAAGGCACTCAGAAATGCATCCAGATGGGTCTTGAAAGTCTCCATAGAAGGAGAATCCACAACCTCTCTGGGGAGCCTGTTCCTGGGCTCTGCAAACCTCAAAGTAAAGAAATTCTTCCTCATGTTGAGGTGGAACTTCCCGTGCTTTATCTTGAATCCATTGCCCCTTGCCCTGTCACAGGGCACAAGTGAGAAAAGTTTGTCCCTTCCTCCTTGATGCCCAGCCTCCATATATTTATACACACTAATTAGATCCTCTGTCTTCTCCTCTGCAGACTAAAAAGCCCCCGATCTCTCAGCCTTTCTTCATAAGGGACTTCATTAAGTCCCTTAATCATCTTCATAGCCCTCCATTGTACTCTCTCAAGTAAATCCCTGTCCCTCTTGAACAGGGGAGTCCAGCACTGCCAGTTCCTCTGTTCACTCCAGCAGGTGACAGGACCATGGATGACACACAGAAGGGCAAGCTTCATCAGGAAAGTCCTTTCAGAGCTGAACTGCATCTGTTGCCCTCCAGAAAGCTGACAGGAGAGACTCTCCAGGACACCCATCAAAGACAGGACTGCAAGCAGGAGCTGAAGACAGAAAGTAAGACAGAGACATCTTTTGGAAAGAGATGTGGAATGGTAACACACTGTGGGATGGAAATCTGGGAGTGCAAGGACAGTGGAATAGCCCACATCAGCAAGGTTATCCTTGCTGGGGACAAGCCAGACCCACCCATGTGTGGAAACAGTGCTGTCTGGGTTCAAAAGGTCGGAGAGAAAACCTATGAGTGTCTCGAGTGTGGGAAGAGCTTCAGCCGGAGCTCGTACTTGAGCCAGCACCAGCGGATCCACCTGGCAGAGAAACCCTTCAGCTGCTCAGAATGTGGGAAGAGCTTCACTCGTAACTCAGACCTGATCAAACATCACCGGATCCACACTGGTGAGAAGCCCTACCAGTGCAATGAGTGTGAGAAGACCTTCAGCCAGAGGTCCAACGTGATCCGGCACCAGCGGACCCACACGGGAGAGAGACACTACCAGTGCAACGAATGCGGGAAGAGCTTCAGCCAGAACTCCCATCTCATTGTCCACCAGCGGAGCCACAAGGGCGAGAAGCCCTTTCATTGCCCCCGGTGTGAGAAAAGCTTCAGCGACCGCTCCTCCCTGATCATCCACCGGAGAGTCCACACCGGAGAGAAGCCCCACGAATGCCAAGAGTGCGGGAAGCGTTTCCGGGACAGCTCAGCCATTATTCGGCATCAGAGGATCCACACAGGTGAGAAACCATACGAGTGCACCGAGTGTGGCAAAACCTTCCGGCAGAGCTCCTCGCTGGTGACCCACATGCGAACACACACGGGTGAGAAGCCCTACAAGTGCCCCATCTGTGGGAAGGGCTTTAGCCAGAGCTCGGCACTCACCACACACCGGCGGATCCATGGGGGGAAGGCCTTGCCGATGTATCCCGGTGGCCTCCTGCCCAATCCCTACCAGTGTGCCGAGTGTGGCCGGAGATGCGGTGACCACACCACTCTGGCCAAGCACCAGACCATGCACGCCGAGGAACGGCCCTACATCTGTGTGGAGTGCGGGGACAGCTTCCGCAGGAGCTCGGCTCTCAACGTTCACCTGAGGATCCACCGTGGAGAGAGACCCTACAAGTGTGAGGAGTGTGGAAAAACATTCAGGCACAGCTCAGCCCTCGGTGCCCACCTGAGGATCCACGCGGGAGACAAACCCTATGAGTGTGGTGAGTGTGGGAAAAGCTTCCGGAAAAGCTCGACGCTTAAAGTACATTTGAAAAGCCACGTGGCCAAGAAACCTTATAAATGTGCAGTGGGTAGGAGAACACTCACTTCTGCCACAGGGCTGAGTGGATGTTCAGAACAGGAAACAAAAGCAGTATTTGGGGGCACCTGAAAAAGGTGGTGATGAGAACCATGGTGGAAGAGAATGACTGGAGACACTGTAACTCTGGTGTCAGGGCTGGGCACTTAGTAGCACAAAATCCACTAATTCTGGAAGCAGGGAGTTAGCCCTAAGAGCTGAGCAGTGGTGGCTTAGGAAGAGTGCTGAGAGCCTGAGGAATAGGCACGAGCTTCTGGGTAAATTGGAAACTATGAATATGCAGTAGAGTATCAACTGAGAGAATCAGGCTTGTGAAATAACTTTCAATTAAGGTGAAGATAAAAGGTTCCAGGTTGGTTCTGACTCAGAACTTTGGCTTGTTAGACACTATACTAATCCTAGGAACTCTCTTTTTTATTACCCTTCCTTATTTTTCATGAATGTAGTAAGTTTACCTAGTGTTTGACAAAACACTTCCAAATCTTTTGACAAAGCTCTTCCAAATCTTTTGACTCGAACACTGTGTAGCTAAACTTCTATCGATTTATCTTTTCTTCATGGTTTCCAAATCCTACATAGGACAGTGAATTCCTACCTCATCACACAAAGCCTGACTGACATGCTAGCTGGGTAGCGCAGAGCTGCCACGGATGTTTCCAGAAAACAGGAATGTGCAAGCATTTCCATTTGGAATGCAGCCCATTAGTAGTCTATGGCAGTTTCTCTCACAGAGATATGTTCTTGGAACATAAATAAAAAATGGGCAAAAAATGTGGCCTTACCTTATTTAACCAAAAAAAAAATTCCTCTCCCCCCCCCACCCTGAGATGTGTCAGAATTGGTACATTATGGGTTCCTACTGGTAGTCCAGAGACTGTTGGCAAATTTGAAGTCCTTTTTATTATAGAGTACTCTTCTTCAGCTCACTATTGCTTGTAAAGTATTAACATAAAAGATTAAGTGTTAACAAATAGGAATTACTACAATTGCATTTACTACTATGCTAATGACTGTATATTACAAAGACCTCTTCCATATTGCTATGATTTATTAACTAGCTATGTGTTTCTATCCTAAATAAAACCTTTTCTTTGGTTTTGTTTGTTTGCTTGTTTGTTGGTCTTTTGTTTTTTGGTTTTTTTTTGCCTTTATGTATGATGGGGAGGAATCCTAACCAAGGGCCAGGTCCAAGCCGAATTTGGTATGGTGAGGAACTTGTAAGTGGCAATCTGACCAGAGAGCAGCTGGGGTGGCCAGGCTGGGCTTTCACACACCCGGGGGCTGATCAACAGAATCGTTTGGAATGGAAAAAACAAACTTTTAAGTCCAACTGTTACCTGGCACTGCCAAATCCACCGCTGTACCGTGTCCCTGGGAACATCATCTCTACTGTGTCCAGTTCTGGGCCCCTCAGTTCAGGAAGGAGATTGAGGTCCTGGAGCAGGTCCAAAGGAGGGCAACCAGGCTGGTGAAGGGACTCCAGCACAAGTCCTGTGAGGAGAGGCTGAGGGAGCTGGGGGTGTTCAGCCTGGAGAAGAGGAGGCTCAGGGGAGACCTCATCGCTCTCTACAACTCCCTGAAAGGAGGCTGGAGCCAGGGGGGGTTGGGCTCTTTTCTCAGGCAACTTTCAACAAGAAAAGAGGACATGGACTTAAGTTGTGCCAGGGGAAGTTTAGGTTGAATATTAGAAAGAATTTCTTCACGGAGAGGGTGATCAGGCATTGGAATGGACTTTCCAGTGAAGTGGTGGATTCTCCGTCCCTGGAGATATTTAAAAAGAGACTGGATGTGGCACTCAGTGCCATGGGCTGGGAACTGCAGCAGTGGGTCAAGGGTTGGACTTGATGATCTCTGAGGTCCCTTCCAACCCAGACAATTCTATGATTCTACGATTCTTGTGACCACCTCCGGGGATGGTGACCCCACCGCCCTCCTGAGGAGCAGGCGCTCGCCACCGGGCCCGGCCCTGTGCGGCTCACGGTGCTTGGCTGCCGGCAGCCGGAAAGCCGAAAATCGTCTTGGGAAAGGCGCTGGCAGAGGCGGCACAGCAACCCCAGGAGCGCAGAGCGGCTGAGGGAACCGGAGTTCCGGACTGCAAAGACCGAAACCACCCAAGTTTCTCCAGGTATTGGCGCCGGAGCCGGCGCACTGCCCCTTATCTCAGTCATTGCGATGGGAGCAGACGCTGCGCCCGGGGCTGGGCGGCTCCGCCTCACCCGCGGGAAACGCCTCTTCGCCCGGTCCGCCGGCCCAGTCGGCCCCGGGGGCGGTGCGAGCCTTCCGCCCCACGGTGGCCGTCACTGGGGCGTCACGGGAAAGGGGCGGGGTGTTGCCGGCGCTCGGTTCGAAGCGGGGCGGCAGCAGCAGCTGTGCGCGGGATGGAGAGCGGGGCAGCGGCGCAGGCAGCGGGGCCGCCTCCCGCTTCCTCGCAGGCAGCGGGGGAGGCAGCGCCGAGCGCTGAGTGCCGCCGGTTCCCGTTCCCTTACAAGCCCTACTCCATCCAGGAGCGGTTCATGGCGGCGTTGTACAGAGCGCTGGAGGGCGGCCGGGTCGGGATCTTCGAGAGCCCCACCGGCACGGTGAGGCGGGAGGGCGGGGCCCGGCAGGATGGGGCGGCGGGGAGGCGGTAGCCGGGAGGAGGAGGGACGGTGGTAGCCGGGGAGAGAGGCCGTGTCGGGGCCTGACCTCGGGCGGGTGGGAGCTGTGGAGGGGCGCGGGTGTGGGCCTCAGCGTGTTCGCTTTCTGTGGCAGGGGAAGTCCCTGAGCCTCATCTGCGGGGCCCTCTCCTGGCTCCGAGATTTTGAGGAGAAAAAGCGGCAAGAGGAGGCACAGCTTCTGGAGCTTGAGGAGAAGAAGCGGCTGGTGACAACTGGGCCGGGACACCCAGAGAGCAAGGAGGAGGCGGGGGAACCAGACTGGGTCACGGCCTTCGTGCAAAAGAAAGAAGAGCGGGACCTGGTGGAGAGGCTGAAGGTTGAGAAATGCTCCTGTGTAGAGGAGGGGTAAAGGAGTGAGGTGTGAGGATCTGGAAGGCTCATCCCCTGGGTGGTGACTGGAAAAACGTGGTGGTTTGATTTTGATTCAATTATGAGGGATGAGATATATTGAGCTGATGCACTCCAGGAGAAAGGGGCTGTCTACTGGCAATTTTGTTACAGTTAATTTTTGTTATGCACCCCGGTAAAAGTAATTAGGCTCAGGGTTTAGAGCTAAATAAAGCTCTAAACCCTGAGCCTAATTCATCCTGCTTTTTTTACTTGTGCTTTATTTTAGGAAGAGCAGATCAGGAGGAAAAAGCGAGAAGATCGCCTTGAGAAAATTCGGCATAATGTGCAGCTAAAATATGCAGCAAAGAGGAAGGTGAGTTATCCCATAGAGATAAGAACTATCTGTTTTGGGTACCTCTAGGGTTGCTCATATTGGCTTATATCACACTGAGTTTTCCAACCTGTCTATTAGGTTGCTGAAAGTGGTCATACAAAATACTTGGTTAGATTTTTGTTTTAAAGTACAGATGTGAAAAACACTTTGTGCATAGAGGATTTCCTGTGACGGAATTTGTGTGTGGATAGAAAGGTGTTCCAATGGCCCTCTGGCCCTCTGCTTTTGCTTTAAAAGCTTTAATACTTGGATTTTGGGTTTTTTGCTTCTATTTGGTTTTTTGGATGCTCTCTGTTTCATAAGCATGTGTTAACACTGTACTTCTGCAATAAAAACTGTGGAACTGTGATTGAATTCAAGATCACGGGAACTGAAGACCTTCCCCCTAAAAATCCAGGTCAGGCTTTGGTTGTATTTTGCTCACCACTAGGGAACAACTATTTATTTACTTCCATAGCAAATATGATTGTATTGTTTGGAAATTTCTATTTCCTACATGTAAAAAGTTCAAAGATACGTTTTTCCATATCCCAGCCATTTTGATGGGTGAAGTAGCCACAGTACTCTTCACTCTTAAGAGTTTTTTTTGAAGTGTGAGTCAAACTTCCCAGAAATACCCACTTTAGGTTTGCAAACAGGTGGATTTATTAGGTGTTTCTAGTGTGCTGCATCTTAAGTGCTGTGTTATGTTTTGATTAACTCCTGTCAAAAGGATATGGTAGAAACAACAAAGGTTCAGAGGTGAATGGCAAATAAAAAGCAAGTGAAATAAACCTCTTGTATTTTAAAAGAAGATGAAGAGCATGTGAAATGAGAAGCGTGATAAAAGCAAGAAAGCAAATAAGACCAATATAGAGATTTGAAAAAGTAACTGATTGATCTGCTCTGTAGTGCTCACTAACTGTATTACTTCATAGTGCCATATTAAAAAAAAGCTTATTATTGTTGGAAATACTGTTTTGAGATTGAAAAAATGAGAACTTTTTTTTCAAAAAGCAAAGTTAATCAGAAAACTATTCCACAGTTCAATGGGATTTTTGTAGAAGGGTAGGTCAATGTTAGAGTAAGAACCACATAACTGGATTAAAAGCAGCAGGAGAAATCTTGTAGTCTGCCTCCTAGAACAGGTTCTGGGTTTATCCTTGCTGTGAGTTGTATGGACAAAATGTTTGAAATCTTTATTTGCTTGTTTGTTTGTTTGGGTTTGTTTATACAGTTTTTTTCTCAGGCAGATATCTTTTATAGGCCACTCTAAGCATGGATTGCCTGGATATTGTTATTTCAGGATCTGGTAGTTCAGTGAGCCTTTTACACGGGTTCTTTATATTTGCCCTTGGTATATGTCTGTGTGGTCAGGTCTTTGGTTGTTGGTAACAGTTGCATTCTGTGGGGCTGAACAGCTTCAGATACACCCCCCCCACATACCTCTTTGGTGCATTTGTTCCTCCTGCTGGGGTTTTACCCAGCAAGCCATTCCCTGTGTTACACGTGAGGGACTGTGCTGTCTTCTGACTTGTCCATGGCATAAAGTGAGGCACATGCTATCTCTTTCTGTATGGGAAATAACAGGATCATGTGTTCCTTTCAGAGATTAGAGGAGGATGAGACAAACCGCCTTCTTCAGCTGAGCAAGGAGCTTCTTTCAGAGGGAGCTGGGGTGGATGTCCTAGAGCAGCTGGATCAGAATGAAGAGGAGCTGCTTCTTGGCGAATATGAGAGTGATGAAGAAAAGAAGGTGGTATCTGGGTAAGGACAAAGGACTGAGGGGGTTCCATGCCAGTGAAAAGTTTTCTGTCTCATTTTTGGCTTGGTTTGATTAAAGAGATTTCACCTGTGATTGTGCAGATCTGGAGTTTCTCCCTCACTCAAGCTGTGTAAGGTAGTGGTTGGTTTTGAGGGTTGCTTAATTGCTTGGTTTGGTGGGTTTGGGGCATTTTGTTTTAAACTTTTGTTAGACTGATCAGAATGTCCTCAAGTGTTTGAGAAAGTGCATCTTTCCTGAAATACTTGGTGATGTCCTGCCTTTACCCATGCCTGGTTTCCCAAAGCCTCTGGATGCTGAGTGAATGGCTTGAGATCAAGTTCCTTGCATAAGGAAAGCAAAATGGAACTCGAGGCATCAGAGGAAGCTGTCAGTCCTGCAGATGCAGGTTGGCACTGGCATCCTTTGATACTGGGAGAGATGCTCACACCTGTGAAGACCAAGTTTTCAGCATGAAAACCCCATGCACACTTTTCTATCTCATACATTTGCTTTATGCAGAAAGCCAGAAGCCATCCTTCAGCATCAAAAGTCAAATACATTTAAAATACAAATTTACTAATTAGTATGTAGACAGATCCTTCTGCCCTAAAAACTGCCAAACACTTAGCTACTTCATTTATATGTAGTCTATCAAACATTAAACCACTGTTACCTTCGAGCAACTCTGTGGCATCTTCCTGAGGCTTTTCTTTATGCAACAGCTTGAGGCTGATAAATTGTCTCTAAAGAGAAAGTTTTACAAAAAATAAATAAGCTTACCAAAGAACAGTATAGCACAGATTAGCTTATGACCATGGCTTAGAAGTCCTAGACTTGAAAGAAAAAAAATTCTTCAAGTTCCTAAAGACGTATCCCTACAGACATTTTTCTTTTAAAAAGCAAGGCTTGACTTGGTTGTGCCCACTTACACTATTCTTAAAAAGCCACAAGTTAAGATCTTAAGCGTCTTGAGATTCCTCTCTTGTAGTAGAGCATCATTTGACTCTGTCAGTGATCTGCTGAAAGTAAACTCTTTGAACTTTCTTTTCTTAGGCTGGAAGAAGATGATGATGATTTGGAAGAGGAGCACGTGACTAAGGTGAGATGAGGAAAGTAAATAGTGCTGCTTCACAGAACAGTGTAGGAATGAGCAGAATTATGGCTTCCTTGCACCTTTCCAAGAGTCATGCAGTACAGAAGGATTTAGGAACTAGCATCCAAGAGCTGCCCAGTTTGTCAGTATTAGCAGACAGTTCTGCTGTGCTCATCTCCTTTTGGTCTACACTGGCTGCCTAAGCAGCTTCTTCTGCTAGCACTGCTGAATTTTTGCTGTGTCTTGCTGCAAAAGCACACTGAAATAGTTTTTTATTGCTCTCCAATGGTGAGACCTGTTTTTATAGGGACATTAGAAAACTAAAAGTCAAATGCATAAGAGAAAACAGGTGAGGCTGTTGGCCTCAGCGTTTGTAAGGTGACTCTCAAACATGTTCCTTCCCTTGTGGTTTTAAAGGTTTAAGCAAGGTTAACCTTGGTAAAGGGCTTGTCTGCTTCCTTGCAGAATTAGTTGTAGGTAGGGGATTGGCTTCTATGTTCTTGTTTTCCCTTTGTTCTTCCTCTTGGTAGATTTACTACTGCAGCCGCACTCACTCCCAGCTTTCTCAGTTTGTGAATGAGGTGCAAAAAAGTCCTTTTGGGAAAGACACACGTTTGGTCTCCTTGGGATCCAGACAGGTATGTGGTATTGTTCAGAAGGGACCCAGAGTGCATGTTAACTTAATGTGGGAGACTGTGAGGAAGTACTATGGATGTGATGCCCCAGAAGGCATCTTGGGGATTGAATGAATCTTCCACTGGAAAACCAAAGTGGTCGTGGATTGTGTGATGTACATTTTTCTGTGAGCTGTGTTTTGGCCATTTGTCCTTTGATGTAAATGCAAAAATCCTTTCTACCTTTGCTATGGAATATTACAGATGTCTGAGTCACTGGGAAGGTGTTACTTCTGGCAGCATTTTTAGAAGCTGTTGTGTAGCAGTGAACAATCTCAGTGCATCTTTTCTCATTATTTGTTCTCCGTTGCTAAATTTTTAAGGCTTTGGAGCATATTTGTAGCAGGTAGTAGGCACAACGCCTGACCAGTGGGCTTTTTCATTTCAGGATCTGTCCTGAAATTGCTTTTAAAACCAACGTTTTCTTTTACAAAAAGGGGTGCACATAGGGCACTCAGTTCTTCATTTGACCCCCTTACCACTTCCTCTCTTTGTATGTCCCAGAACCTGTGTGTGAATGAGGAGGTGCGACGTTTGGGGGCTCTCCAACTCATCAATGACCGCTGCATGGAGATGCAAAAGAATAAACATGGTAGGAACACTTCCAACCTGGGGGTAGCAACTCCTGATAAAGCTGATATGAGACTCTGGAGACAGTGCACACCACCAGTCAGTTCTAGCAGGAGAGTAGTAGAAGTTTGAAAATATCAGGCTGGAAGAGCAGAGCAAGAAACCCTCAGCACATTTACTTCTCTTGGTCTCCAGGCTAGAATACTGAGATCTGAGTGTATTCTCTGTGTGTCTCAAGTTGGTCAGGACTTCTGCAATGGAATGATACTTGTCTTTGTAACTCTGTACCAGAAATGCTGGAAAATATCACATGGCTACATCTAACTGGCCACTGGAGAAATGGAAATGTTACTGCTGTGTAAGTTTTAAATAGATGATAGGTCAAAAACACATGTGAGAAACATATTTTGAAATCCAGGAGCTTCTGCAAAGCAGTCGTTATAGGCTATTGTGTGTGTTGCTCATAGTTTTCTTTTTATTTCTCTTGTTAGAAAAGAAGAGTGATGAAGAGAATGAAGGAAAGAAGAGACGTGTGACTCGCACCGTATGTCCGTTCTATTCCTATGAGCAAATGCAGTTCCTCCGTGATGAAGTTCTAGTGGAAGTGAAGGATATTGAGCAGTTGGTGGCTTTGGGAAGGGACACCAAAGCTTGCCCGTATTATGGGAGTCGATATGCCATTCCTGCTGCCCAGGTAAGGGGTACACAGTTTTAGCAAAATTAATGCCTAGGCCTCTAAGCATAAACCAGTCTCTTGTTCTCTGTAGTACTGTTACTCAATACTGTGGGTGTTTGTAAGCATGCTGTGTTGCTGTTCATGCTGTATTTTTGCTGAGAAAGCAAAGGAAAATTAGGATACCCACTTGAAGTTAATAGGGAGGTTGTGAGTATGTCTCAGCATTGTGAACTGCTTGATAGGCTCAGTAACTCTGAAGCAATACTGACCTATGGGTGTAATCTTGCCACTGCTTGGTTCTCTATCAGAAGACATGCTTTCAGTGCTTCAGAAGAGATTCAGAAGGTAACGTGAGCCCATATGCAATTGTAGCATAGTCATTTTTCCTCAGCTTACACCACAATGCACCCCTCAAGCATGTGCTCCTGTCTGCCTGCCTTTCCCATAATGAGAGTGAGCAGCCTGGCTGAACTCTACTGGGGCATCTGATGTGGGTTTTTAATGAGTGGCTGGGGAGTGCCCTATGTTTGTAAGGATGAGAGCTAGAATTAGGGCAGCGTGTGCTTCTCCTGCAGATGGTGGTGCTGCCCTATCAGATGCTCTTGCATGAGCCTACCAGGACTGCTGCTGGGATCAAGCTGAAGGACCAGGTTGTAATCATTGATGAAGCCCACAACCTCATAGACACCATCACCTGTATCCATAGTGCAGAGGTCAGTGGCTCTCAGGTGAGTCATAGCATGGGGCCTCTTCATTGTGAGCAAGCTCTGCATCCAGCAGAATGCCTTTTCTTGATTCCTTCAGAGTAATGGCTTCTTTTTTTTGTTGTTTTTTGTTCATGTAGCTGTGCTGTGCCCACTCCCAGCTGTCACAGTACCTGGAGAGATACAGGTGAGGATCTCTGAGGAAGGCAGTGCAACAGTGGCAGGCAGTGTGGATGCCATGGCTTGTCTCATGTCTGCAGGGTCTTTCTAGCTTTTCCCCAGTGGAAAGTTATTTGCATTGACACTTCTGCAGATGAAAAGCCACTTGTTTCATTATTTCTGTCTAGAATCCATCTATGTCAGACTCCTGGAGCTGGCATTAAGGGGTGAGAAAGGGGAAACCCTTGTCACGGTTTAACACTGGCCTGGCAATTAAACCCAATGACAGATGCTCTCTATTAATTCCCCTCCCCTCCCTAATAGAGGAAGGAGAGAGAATAAGGGAGAGAGACTTACGGGTTGGAAACTAAACTACAGAACTTTAATGAAACAGTAATGATAAATAGGAAAAATTACTAAACATATACAAATATACAGAAAAATTGATACCATGTTCCTCCCCCCTTTCCCCCAATAACTCTCACGTCACCACCGAGGCTGCAGGGCAGCCCTGGGAAAGTCCAGGCTGGAATCCTGGAGTCAGCAGCAGTCGGGAGCTGGAGGCAGGAACACACAGATTCAGACTGGCAGGGATCAGGACCACAGGCAGAGGAATGGATGGAAGCAGGAAGGGCAAGAAGGGCAGGAAGAAGGGTTTGACCCTTGTGATCCCTCAAATTTATACCGAGTATGATGTGTATGGGATGGAATACGCTGTTTGGTCAATTCTGGCATCTATCTTGTCCGGTCCTTCCCAAAGGAGGGGTTCAGGTGGGACCTCTTTACTCCTCCTGGAGAGTAAAATGTTCCTCAGAGCTCTGCTTACCAGTCTCTAGCTGTAACTATAAACATCGAGTGTTATCAGTCCAAGAAGCAGACACTGTCTGAGAAACTTGCTGTTAATTTCAGCAAGTGCAACTACTTACAAGAGACTTAGCTGAAAGCAAAAGTACAAGACAGAAAATTACCTTTATCCTGGCCCAAACCAGGACAACCCTGGTTTCTGGCTTTCCCTTATACTCTCAGTTACTTTACCAATCTCTCTCTCTAATCACTCCTGTTTTGTGATGCAGAGTCTCAAAAGATTCTTTCATGTCATTCCTGAACCTTGGTCTTTCATATGTTGTCTGGCATTATGGAAGAGGCTGTAAGCTCTGAGGAGGAGGAAACTATATGTGGTTTTTGTCTCTGTGTCTTGTCATCCCTGCAATGGTTTATTATTGCAGTCAGTGCTAATAACTTTGAATTTGTGGAGCATTAGTGCAAGAGGGATTTGAGGTGTCCCTGCTATTGTAATAAACAAATGGTAATTAATGTGTGATAGGAAAGGCATCAGTGGGAACAGTGTGGTGTGCATGGGTGAGTGCTCTGGGGGGAACATTAGACATGATATCACAAATAGGGAGGGTGAGTCTGGAAAAAGTCATCCTTAGTGCCTGTCTCCAAAGTTAAGGGGAGTTCAGCTGCTTATTTCTGCATCTCAGCTGCTTGAGTTAGTCCCTAAAGGTGTTCTGGGGCCTAAAACCTGTCCTGTTTTTTCACAGGAAACGTTTGAAAGCAAAGAACTTGATGTACATTAAGCAGATACTGTATTTGCTGGAGCGATTTGTGGCCATGCTGGGAGGTAGGCAAGCCTATTCTGTCTCCTGGGATGCTGGTAGATTCTGAGCTAGTTGCTGCTTCTGCAGGACATTGTCTCCATTTCCCTTCTGCAGAGACTGGGGAAGTGTTGCTCACATATACTTGCAGATGCCTGTAATTTTATATCTCAGGTTGTTTTGCAAGATGGGGATGTTGTCTATTGTCTCCCTGAGCCTTTGTTTCATTAGCTGAGGAGCAGCAAATGATGTCATAAGTTGGTAGAGAGTTATCTTCTCTTTCTGTGTGGTTTTCAGATCTAATCTGAATTGGGACAAGGTGTTTAAGGACTGGATGTGGCACTTGGTGCCATGGTATAGCTAATGTGGTGACATTAGGTCATAGGCTGGACTTGATGATCTCTAAGGTCCTCAATGATTCTGTGATTCTGTCAGGTAGGATGGTAAATGAGGAATGCAGCAGATGTGTGACAGTGATCAGGAAAGCACAAGGGTGGCACAGAATAAATCTCCTAGGTCATCTGATAGCAAGGCCTTTACCTGTGTCAGGTATGCCTCTGCAGAGTGACTTTTAGTGGTGCCATTGCATTGTGAGGAAATACAATTTTTCTGTGAGATTTTTAAATCCACTGGAATTTTCCAGGCTCCTTTCCTCTAATGATTTGTTTTCTAGACCTCAATGTGTCCTGAGGAGAGCCTGTTGCAAGTTCATAAAGAACTTTCTCCTTGCTCATAGAAAATACATGCAGCTCCTTGGGGCAGGACCCTGGGGGTGCTCTTTGCCTTTCTCTCAAACATATACTTCTTCCCCTCTCCTCCTTCCACTTTTATTCACAGGCAGTTAAGTGCATTCATTATAAAATGCAGCCTGTGTATACAGCTTCATGATTGAGGCTGCAAAAGTGAGATGTGATGTGGGTGCTAAACACCAGGACATAAAACACAGTGAGTGGCAGCAATTAATTCTGTTCTGGCTGTCGGGGTCTGGGCATGGAGCTCTCCTCATTTTTTCCCCTCTTCCCAATTGCCTGCAGGCCTGTGCACCTCCCAGCTCCCTGCTGCTGCAATGATGAGGGGGGGAGAGATGCATTGCAGTCCCTGTCCCTTTATCTTTGCAGCATGATGACTATGGAGTGAGCATTTGTATGCACCCACCCTACCTGCTGCCTCCTGCTACAGAAGGAATGTAGGTGGTGTTTCTTAGGATGCAGCAGCACACTTGTCTTACAATGTAGGGCTAACCTCCAGGAGAAATTAAAACTGAGCAGGAGCTGACATTTGGTCTGGATAGCTACATTTTGCAGTTGTATAGTTATTTCTTGGACTTTGTCCTGGTGTCATGTCCCTTTCAGCTCAGCTGTGAAGTCTCTTGCTTAATTTTAAGAAAGACCTATTGTAAGACTTCCTTAAATTGGTTTCATGTTCTACAGGTAATGTGAAACAGAATCCTAGCTGTCAGGCAGTTTCCCAAACAGGTAAGACTGGAGGGAACATGTGGGGTATCTAGCTGTCAGATGGGGATATGGGTGTGGGCAATAAGGGGCTGCAGGCCCAACAGCTTGTAATTTTTTTCTTTTTTTTTTTTTTTTTTTTTCTTTTTCAGGGACAGTGCTAAAATCCATCAATGACTTTCTATTTCAGAGCCAGATTGACAATATCAACCTCTTCAAGGTAAAGCAGACATCATCTACCAGGGTACAGGTGGTAGTGGTGATTTGTCATGAGGAAGCATGTATGGGAGCTGGAAGTAGAACTTAAGCCCACATAGCAGAATCTGCTTTCTAGCAGATTCTCCCCACATGCCCATTGTATAGATCTCTTCTTCTACTGCCTGGATAACAGTGCACTAAAATTGTTGGTTTTGGGGTAGAGGGAAACAAGCAATTAAACATGTACTAGTGCAGAGGCTTTCTGTAGGCAAAGCTAATTTGTAAGGGTTCTACTACTGCAGTCACCTAACCCATCCCTCAGGCCTCCAAACTCAGCACATTATCACCATGTGTTTCCATTCTGGAAGCAGTGCCTTTGGGATAAACTGTTTTCTAGGAGCCAGCACTCACAAAAAACCGCATTGCTCCCCAAGAGGAAAGAAAGGGCAGGAAGGGATATCCCTGCTGGACAGGGATCAAGAACAGCAGGGTGGGAGTAGGGGTGCTGAATGCTAGATCATTTTTCTGTCCTTCTCCAACAGGTTCAGCGTTACTGTGAGAGGAGCCTCATCAGTAGGAAGGTATTGCCCCTTGGGTTTATGATCAGTAGCATTCAAATTCTGTTTCACTCATTGAGATGGAAGTAGAAGATGCAGCAGATGGGCTGGGAGCCTGTCTTCTCCACCCTGCTCTGCAAACAAAGTGGTTCCCACAAAAAGCACTCTATGGGCTTGTTACCTTTTGCTTACATGGCAAAGAAGCATTCAGTATGGTGTACCACAGTATTGCAGTGGCTGCTAATTCTCTGCTCTTTGACCACAAACCAACCAGTCTGCTAGGCTGCACTGCACTGGTGAGAGTGCATCAACAAGCATCAGAGATTTGGGTTTCATTCAACACGAGGAGGAAAGTAATGAGAGCTTTGAGCTGCCCTGATGGGTTCTAATTGGGCTGGTTTGTGACTTTATACCAAGGAACTTTATCTGTGGCAGCCAGCAAACCTGTTTTCATCTTGTCTGATTTTTTGTTGTTGGTAGTCTTAGTCTTTCTTGCTTTTTCTTTGCAGCTTTTTGGGTTTGTGGAGCGATATGGAGGCCCTGCCACAGCTGTGAAGACCAACAAGGAGAACCAGAAGTTGGTTGGTTTGCAGAACTTTCTTCTGACCCTCCAGCAGGGATCTGATAAAGGTGAGTTCAGACATCTTCCACTTGTTCATCTGTGGACAAAATGAGGATGTGGAATCTACAAGAGGAACAGGGGGGAGGCAGGTTTGAAGAAGGAGAGACTGCAGAAGCTGTCCTACAGTGTTGGTTTTTTTTTTAATATATCAGACTGGGTCATCTAGGCACTTATATATATTATTGAAAGATCTCCTGAGTGCCTTTCTAAACTGAAAGAAGATGCAATTCCATGTTTACACTGCACTCACTTGAATTTTACACTGCTGTGACCTGCTGGTTCTGGGACCTGAACTGTTAGGGTAGCTCTTTTTAGTGGTGCCAGCTACAAAACCCAGATATTTTTTTTATCCTACCAATGAGATAGAATTTGGGTTTTCTCCTTTACTGGGTCTTTGTTCTCTCTCTGTATACGTAGATCAGGTACCATGGTCTTGTAGAAAAGACCCATCTATATTTTGTGCTTAGTCCCTTTCTTCAGAAGTATGGCCTAAGTAGCCTGCCTCTCCATTTCTCTTTGGGCCAACAGGTCCTCCCCAGGGCCCTCCCATGGAGGCTGAAAATGACCACCTCAGGACTGCCTCTCCACTGATGCAAATTGAAGGATTTCTCTCAGCCCTCACAAATGCAAACCAAGATGGCAGAGTCATTCTCAACAGGCAAGGTACTGGAAAGGGGAAGATGTGGAGAGGTGGCCTGAGTCATCATCTGGGTGCCTTACTGGTGGGGCTTAAGGACATCCCTAGCTTTGGGGGGATGCCTTACTGGTGGGGTCTAAGGAGATCCCTAGCTTTGGGGGGAGCCTGTGGCAACATCTCTGTGCCATCTGTGATGCAGGCTGGCAGCCTTGGTCTGTCTGAAGATGCCCATGAACCCAAAGGAAAATTCTTAACTAAGGGCATTGGGGCCAGGGTTTGCAGAGCTCTGCTCCCACTTTGTTTGTCAATTTTTATCTTCCAATTTACTGTGCCTCTTCTGCAGCTCCAGGAAGATTAGGATGCAGAAGTTAACATCCAGATTGGTGCAGCCCTGTACCCCCACACTTGTTTTGAGAGGTGGGGACCTTCCAGAGTGCTCAGGACAGGAATCTCTTGAATTCCCTGTGTGTGTGTGTCACAGCTTAGCTCCTGATGTCTCTCTCCTTTTCCCAGGCACTGTTGGTCAGAGCAGCCTGAAATTCCTCTTGCTGAATCCAGCTGTCCACTTTGCCAAGGTGGTGGAAGAATGCCGTGCTGTGATCATTGCTGGGGGCACCATGCAGCCGGTGAGAGAACACAGGATGCTGTGCTGAGTTTTCAGGAGGTCTCTGGTACTGTCTCCAAGCAGGCATGAAAAGATTGCATCTTGGCCCCACTGAGATGTGCTCTTGTTCTCACTTCCCATGGTGTGTGTGGGGAAAAGACCTTGTATAGCTGCACTTTTTTCTACCTGATACGGGTTCCCAGCAGGGAGGAGGTATCGTGCTGCCTCTTCATGCAAGAAGTTCTAGGTGCAAAGGCAGGTTTGGCCTTGTCAGCCTTTCTTTTCCTCCACACAATGCAGGTTGAGCTCCTGGTAGGTGGGAATTAGCACTGATAGCAGTCAAAGGACCTTGTAAATCCACCTGACCCCCTGAAAGGGACAGGGATCCCACAGGGACCATCCTGTGGGGAATCTTACAGAAAAATCCAGACTTCAGATTTGCTATGGTGGCAGGCAGCTCATCATCCTTCTCCCGTTGCTTTAGTGCCAAAGGGGCAGAGTGTTAGCATTGTACAGGTGCAGTGGGGTTGTGTTGGATGTCCCAGTTACTTTTATCCTGTTCCTGGACATAAATGTTCTGAAATTTCCTCCTTGCCCTCGTGGTACCAAGGGAGGGGAGAAGGGGTGAGCCCCATTCCAACTTTGAAGCCTGCAGCCATGGAAGAGGGGGCAGCTGCAGCCTGAGCTGTGGTCTGTGCAGCCCTGGGGAGCGCTGCTGTGACAAATCCTTGGAAGTCTGACATGGGAGGGGGGGTGCTGGGCCAACAGATGCCGGGTGGTCCCGGCGGGGGGCCATCCCCGTGACCCGGAGCCTCGGGCCGGTTCGGTTCAGCAGCAGGGGGTGGTGGGACCGTGGGACTGCCCCAGCAGCTGAGCCCTGAGCTCCTCATCGGGTTCAGACCCTGTCTGCCCATGCGGGATGGATGCAGGCCCCTTCTCCTGCCTGCTCGGGGCTCCAGCAGGCTTCCCAGCTCAGCATTCCCCGTGCTCTCGATGTCCTCCCTCCCCTGTGCAGCATCCCATCGGGCAGCACTCCCCAGCTGTGCCTGGGCACTGGGGCTCATGGAGCAGTACCTCTGTGGCTGCTGTAGCATCTTTTGGGATGCTGCTTTACCTCTCTGTGGGTTTGTGGTTCATAGGTGGCTGATTTCCGAGAGCAGCTGCTGTCCTGTGCTGGTGTGGACCCCACACGTGTCGTGGAATTCTCTTGTGGTGAGTGTCCTGGGGTAGCAGGGATGGATCATAACCCGTGTTGCTGTTTGCCTTTGGTGCTGTTTCCTCAGCACTCTGAGCAGTATCACATCCTTCCTAGCAATCATGGCAACAAAGTGGTGCTAGTTCTCTTCTGAGCATCCTCAGTGGCCTTGGCCAGTGTCAGCAGGCAGGGTCAGGGTGCTGTGCCTTCCTCCCAGGGGCTCAGGGAGCTGACTGATTCAGGCCTGTCAGCTTGGCCAGGCAAACGTGTGCCTCTCTCACTCCAAGCAGGTAGAGCTCCTCAGCTGATGGGGTTTGTGCACACAGCAGTGATGTTGACTCTCACTACTTGTTTTTATCTCCAGGACATGTGATTCCTCCAGAAAATATTTTACCCATAATCCTCTGCAGTGGTCCTTCCAACCAACAGCTGGAGTTTACCTACCAGACAAGAGACCTGCCCCAGATGGTCAGTCTTTCCTTTGTTCCCTTCATTGGTATCTTTTGTTTCAATATGCTTATGTTTCATAGGACAGTGTGTTCTCTGTTTGCCCCTGTACTCAGCCCTGGTGAGGCCACAGCTCGAGTCCTGTGTCCAGTTCTGGGCCCCTCAGTTCAGGAAGGAGATTGAGGTCCTGGAGCAGGTCCAAAGGAGGGCAACCAGGCTGGTGAAGGGACTCCAGCACAAGTCCTGTGAGGAGAGGCTGAGGGAGCTGGGGGTGTTCAGCCTGGAGAAGAGGAGGCTCAGGGGAGACCTCATCGCTCTCTACAACTCCCTGAAAGGAGGCTGGAGCCAGGGGGGGTTGGGCTCTTTTCCCAGGCAACTATCAGCAAGACAAGAGGGCATGGACTTAAGTTGTGCCAGGGGAGGTTTAGGTTGGATATTACAAAGAATTTCTTCATGGAGAGGGTGATCAGACATTGGAATGGGCTGCCCAGGGAAGTAGTGGATTCTCCATCCCTGGAGATATTTAAAAAGAGACTGGATGTGGCACTCAGTGCCATGGGCTGGGAACCACAGCGGTAGTGGTCAAGGGTTGGACCTGATGATCTCTGAGGTCCCTTCCAACCCAGCCAATTCTGTGATTCTATGAAAGGTAGGCTAACCAAAAGCCATGGCAAGGGAAACCCATAGGATTTGGGGCAGGTGTGTTGCTGACTAGTTTGGAAAGAGCAGCAGAAAAAGAGGTTTTGAGCTGCTTGCTCAGAGGTAGCTACTGGAGACAAGCAATACTAGCAGCTCCTGTTTGGCCATACTGAGATCCTACATTTGCATTATGGCCACCAGAAGGACATCTCTGACTGTGCTTCATAGTTGGAAGGGCTCAGTGACAGGGGAGCCCTGCAGAGGGCAGCCCAAACTGGGCAGCAGCAGATGTTTCTGTACTTTTCCTTTATTTGGTGGATGGGTAAGCACCCAAGGCTAGACACTGGATCTCCTCTGCCTCTGCTGAATCAGGTGTGCAAGCTCTCCACATCTGTTCTAGCCTGACAGGTCCCATCCCTTGGGACAATGGACAGAGACCCTGTGTTCCTAAATGACAGCTGTTCCACAGCAGTAGCAGAAACTCTGGATTAGAAGGAGAGGCCAAGCAATGAAGAGCTTTTTGGTGATGCCCGGCTTCCCTGGAGACCTCTCTTAGACCTGACATATTTCTCACATTTTTCTTCCCCCAAGGCTTGTCACAGGGGAGGTGTGCTCCTGGGACTGAGTGCAGAATTGGAGCAGCATTAGCTGGAGTTCCTGCCAGCTGCAATATGCTCTTGTCTCTCTTGCAGATGGATGAGACAGGTCGAATCCTTTGCAACCTGTGCAACGTGGTCCCAGGGGGTGTGGTGTGCTTCTTCCCCTCCTATGAATATGAGAAGCAGGTGTATACACACTGGGAGAAGACAGGGCTCCTCACCCGCCTGGCAACTAAGAAGAAGGTAATTGTGCAGCCAGGGGCAGTTGGTACTTTAAATGGAGGCTTCAAAAAACCAAACAATTATCTATGCATTACAGGCCTCTCACCCAGTTGTTCTCCTGCTTTGCAGAGCAGTGCAGAGTGGATGTTTATCTAGCCAATCCCTCCAGTAATGAATAAATGATACTTTCCAGGCAGCTGATCACTGAGCTGGGATCTAAATTAGATTAAACATGGCTGTAGATTCTTTAAGTGCAGAGTCTGTGCAGAGGCCATCAGAGGAGACAATCCTGGCTTTCCATAACCAGCAGGCTTGTCTCCTCTGTGGTTGGGGGGCTGTTCAGGTTGAGCTCTTTTGGGGAATTTGTTTTTCCCACACTCAGCTGTGTGTCCTTTGAACACAGACAGCACAATTATGGGCTAGGCAGAGTAGGACCAGACTGCAGTTCATAGGACAAAAGGTGTTTTGGGTTTTTTTTTATTATTTTGTGGTAGAAGTGGAGAGGTGAGAATTGAAAGTAGTGACTCCTGTTGAAGAAGTGATGAGATACATCAAAAATAGGGAGGTCATTGCTAGTATAAAAGTCTTTGCAATGACTTTCACAAGTACATGAAGGTTGGGTATTGAAGGTCAGGCAGTCCAGCTGTCTTGGGGCAGGGATTTTGTATCATATGCCCAGGACCAAAAAAAAAAAAAATTACACACACCCGGGCTGTGATTTCTTTTTAGCTTTTGGTAAAATAACTTACCAGGTGGATTAGCAGAGCACAGTCCTAGATATGTCACAGCCTTGGTTGGAGGCATTCTAGCACAAGGCTCTGCCTGTAGGTTTTGTGGTGGATGCATCATGTTTCAGCTTCTTCTTGTGTTTGTGCAGCTGTCACTCATGGTGCCTTTCAGGGTCTCAGTAGTCTGCCTGGTGCCTCCAAAGCTTTGTGCCACAGTCACACAGCTTGCTCTACCTTTCAGCTGATTTGTTCTTGTTTGGTCTTGGAAGTCTTCAGCAAATTGGGTATATCTTAGCAAAGCAATTTGGTAGGAGTGCAGCAAGTGTAACTTTCAGCTTCCCACACACAAGATCATATATTATAGCAAAGGAAGGTCAAAGTCTTTCCTGAGGTGGCTGTGGTGAGATCACACTGAGATTACTGATAAATTATACAGGAAAAATGAATTGAAATTGTAGGATTAAGCATCTCCTGTTTAAAAAGTTAAATAGTTTTTTGCTTCTATTTGTAATTGACAGTTATTTTTCTACTGAAAGCTTGATTCTGGCTGGTAAAATTTGAGTGCTTTTTGCTAACCAAGTGAACACATATCCTTTAGGTTCTTTACTGTCACAGAAAAGACAGATGTTGCACCTATTGTTTACTGGGAAAACAATATGGTTTAAGGCCAAGGTGCAGTATATATAAAAAAAATGCAGCTTAATTAGCTACAGGGGCTTTTTTTTTTAATTAGAAATGCTAGAATAGCATAAAGAAATATTACTTTATCCATCCTTTGCATAGAATACTAATTTATTCACTGGGCAAGGGGAGCTGTTACTTGGAATTGGCAATTCAAATTGATTGGTCCTGTCACTGTCTCCAAGATGTTGCAGCCTGGAGGGTCTCCTCACCCCAGTGGATCTCTAGTCATAGGTGGAGAGGTGGGCATTGCTTTCCTGCCTTCCAGCTCTCAGATAGATGACTTGCAACTTCTTGCAGAATTCAGAATTAGAGAAATTTGCCAAAGCTGGAAGGGGATGTTGTAGGGGGCAGGGAGCAGCTGCTGCTCCCTTCAGAGCACTGTTGTAAGATTTCCAGAGTGGAGGGGAAGGGTGCTGGTGAAGTTCATTCAGGCAATTTACCTTTCCCTGATCTTGGTTCCATGTACTGTGTCATGGCATGGGAGTAAGGCTGTTTGCTTTTTTTAAACTGTTTGCTTCTCATTTGCTGTCACTGATGCACCCACTGCCTGTGCTGACAGATCTTTCAGGAGCCAAAGAAAGCCAACCAGGTGGAGCAGGTGCTGGTGGAATATGCCAAGTGCATAAAGGTAAGCTGGGCTGGCAGGGGTGTGACCTTTTAAGAAGGACAGAGGGCTTTAGTTCGGGTGTGGGAGTGTTCCTGAAGCACAGAAATCTTCCCTGCTCTGGTGTAACTTGCTGGTCCCTCTCCTGCAGCGCTGCAGCCAGGCAGGAGGACAGATGACAGGGGCCCTGCTGCTTTCTGTAGTTGGAGGCAAAATGAGTGAAGGGATCAACTTCTCTGACGACCTGGGAAGGTAAGGTGGCTGCTTCTTGGACAGGTGAGCACTGGGCTTGCAATGTGGTGACTGCAAGCAGGACAGGCATGTCAGTACTCACGTAGCTAGAGAATCCTGGGGAGCACATGCTGATGCTTATACCAGTGGGACCAAGTCTGCTGGGTGGTATAAAAAAAAAAAAACAACCCATGTTTGTCTAGACTACTTTTCATGTGAGTCTTGCTGTGCTAGACATTCCCTGTTCTGGCACCCTCAATCCCTCTGCAGCTTTCTGTTCAGAACTTGCTTGTCAGACTGCTGTGCTTTATTGCTGCCTTCAGTTTTCAGGGCTGGCTGTCTTTCAGGGGTGCAGTGACCTCTAATTTATCAGTCCATTGGCAAAGCACTCTAGGATGAGACGTTAAGAATAATGCATTCCTCCCTTGCAGGTGCGTGATTATGGTGGGAATGCCCTACCCCAACATTAAATCTCCAGAGCTCCAGGAAAAAATGACTTGGCTTGACAAAACAATGGTAACTGAGAGACTTATACCTCTGCCTCTTTCACTTTGGCTTTTTAGTATTAACTTTCCTTCCAGCACGAGTCCTAGGGCTGCCTCTAGAGAGTTGTTTTTTTTCATTTTGAGCTTGCCCTCGTTTCCCAGACTGTGGTATGGAGAGCACAGCCTCCTGTGCTGCATGTGTACAGGTGCCCTAAACACAGGGTTTAGGGGAGAGAACACAGCTCAGGGGAGAGAAACACCCCCAGAGCTCCCTGGGAAAACTGATTTCCAAGGGGAGCAAGGTTGCTTCACCTTAGAGGAGATGGCAGGATGGTAGAAGCTGCTTGCCAAGATCCCTTCTTTCCTTACTTGTTCTTTCTCACTCCCCACCAGAGATTCTGTTCCTGGGCATCTGGGAACAAGTTTTCTGCTTTGAAGAATGGCTTGCTCTTTGTGAATGCTCAGTATAGTTTCTGACTGTGATCCTTCTTCTGTCCCTCTTTACTCTCAGCTTGGGGCCTGCTTTTTCACCAGCTCACTCTGCAGTGGTAAAAGCATTTGACTGACTTTGTCATGAAAACTCCCTAGTTTGATTTTCATCTGCCTTCATCTGTTCAGTCTCACCTGTTTCTCCTTTCCAGCCCAGAGCTGCTGGCCAGGCACCTAGCAGAGTGCTGATTGAAAACCTGTGCATGAAGGCAGTAAACCAGTCGATAGGTAATTCACCCTTCCTTGGGAGAGGCTGGGGGATACAAAATGTGACTGCACTGAAGTAAGAGGGTGGGAAAAAGAGCACATTACCAATCAGACTTAAGTAGAGATGATGGGAACATGAGCTTCCTTGCCTGGGAACAAGCACCAGTGGGCCATATTAATGTGGATGTACACTCTGTACAGGCAGAGCCATTCGCCACCAGAAGGATTTTGCAAGCATCCTGCTCCTGGACCACAGATATGCACGTCCTGCCACCTTAAACAAACTGCCCCAGTGGATCAGGGAGAGAACCCAGGTGAAACCTGCCTTTGGATCAGCATTTGCTGAGTTAAGAAAGGTCAGAGCTTGCATCTTATGTACTGCTACCAAAACCGCGTCCCACTGTACTCATCTGGCTGTTCTCAAACTTCCAACTTTAGAGTATGTCCAGGGACAAAGTGTCTGTTTTTGTCTGTTCCTAGTTCCATCGAGGGAAGTCAGATACCTCATGATGCAGACCAGAGAACAGGCTGTAAGGTCACCTCTTTGGATTACACCTCTGAAGATCACCTGAAGTAACACAAATTTCTGCTTTTCTGTATCAAGGAGTTGGTGAATCTCTGCCTTCTGCCTCTTCTGTGGATGTTTGCTGTTCAGTATCTGGGTGTTACTATGGTGAGACAGCCTTTAGCATGATAACCAGGGGGGAGCCTGGCTGTAGTTCTCAGGCAGGTGAAGGTAGGAGCAGCAGGGTCCTATTTGTTTACAGCTGTTAAGGTTTGATTTAAATTGATTAAATATTTTCAACCCTAACACCTTAGTATCGGGAGTGTATTTATTATGAATGAACATATCTGCCTTTTGCCATCAATTGCCAAGTTGTAGGGGGCTTGATGACTCATAAAAACATTGAGCTTTTCACAAGAACTGTAAACTGTCAAGGCCAGTAGTTTGTGTCATATTGGAATGACAGACTGGTAGGACACAGGGCAACTATGGGTAACATTTCCTACTGCTTCTTTCTACCTTGCTGCAAGCAGTCAATATATTCAAGGAGTGGTTCAATCTTTCAAGGGGAATAAATATACAGCCATGATACAGCTCAGCACTTCTCCTTTGATCATGCTCATGCACAGGACTGCTTTGCTTTTTTTACCACCTATGCATTTGAATTCAAAGTAACTTTGAGGAAAATCGTAATTTATTTTTTTAGTGCAACCTTCCTGGGGTTCTTTCCTAGGTCCATGGGTCAGTGCTGGAGGGCAGTGATCACAACAGGGCTGTCTGTAATCCCAGAGCTGTCCCCCAACTCCTTCTGTCATCCTGAGCAAATCTCTTCCCAGGAGCTTCTTTTCCTTTACCAGTTTCAGCAGCTGGATGCCACCTCTCAAGGCTCTTCACAATGAAGAAAACACTAATAATTAGACACAGAGCTGCTGCCTGCTCCCTGTATGTTAATTAGCCCCACAGGGAAAGAAACAGAAGCTTCTGAGAAAGTTCCCTGGTGAGTTTCCTGCCCCTTCCGTGGGTGCAGACTCCACCATCTGGCACAAGCTCTGCCTTAACCCCAGTGAAAGCAGCAAAGGGAGGGGAGGGCACCTTCCTTTAGCATCTGGTGCCCTCCAGCCTTGTGGCTGGTGGTGCTGGGTTGTAAGGCAGCTCCTGCCTGAGAGAGGAGCAGACAGCTGGGCTTTACTTTCACATTCTTAATTGAGAACACTTCAGCTTTTTCCAGAACGAAGGCTGCAAAGACCTCTTCCTTCAACTTTATTAAAATTTTTCAGACAGTAACAGGCAGAGAATTACCATAAGCCAGGTAGAAAAAGAAACCATGGTGTGCAGAGGCACCAGGAATTAGATCCACAAGAAGAGATGTGCACGCTCATTCTCTCTTCTGGCACCAGCCAAGCAAATGGGAGCTTCAGCAAGCGAGCAGCAGGGAGATGAATGAGGCAAGGGCTGTTTGCCTACCAGAGATGCCTTTGCAGTCATCACCAGTCACATTAGGAAAGACTGAGGGCCCTTTAGAGCAGGAGCAATGCTAGCTCAGACAGTCTGAGCACAGGCTGTGCTGCTGCCTACCTGATAGGCAAGATTTATTTTGCCACCATGAGCTGCAGGGTTTAAGATGAATCTGGTACTCAGGGTGGAGAATAACCAAAACCAGAAAAAACCCCAAACCAGTGGTAACTGGAACCACAGCGGGGGTTGGGTCCTGTTGCTCCTTCTCCTCTACAAAAAAAATCATAAGGTGCCCCTGCCATGTCAGTACCCACCCTCCAGGAGATAATTCCACAGGCTGGTATCTCAAAAGTGCTTAGTTCAGGAGTCCTGGGATCCACACAGATGCTCACCTGACCCCATCTATGACTCCCACTCATCCTCATCCTCATCCCCCACAGGCTGTTGTGGGGGTGGGAGGGGTGGTATTGAGTCTGACATACGTGCAAAGGCACCAGCAGGACTTCCAGGAGCATCAGCATTTCCAGAGGTTCCTGGCCCTTTCCCTGAAATACCTGTGAGGGAAAGAAAAGCCCCAGTGAGTGACACCTAGAGACTAGAGGACACCCAGGCTCAGCAAAGCAGAGGAAGAAAACCATGCCTTTCAGCACCCAGGTGACCCAGGCAAGAACAGCCAACATGCTTAAACATTGTCATAAACATTGTCACAGCCCCACACAAGGGCTCATGTAACTATCTGAAGTTCCACATGAGCAAGTCCATGACCTCCTCTCCCCTGTGCCAGGCACTGAGGGGTGACACTGGCCCCAAACGCCCAAGGTACCAGCCAAGGCCTTGGGACAGTTCAGGTGCCCCTACAGACAAGGGTCCCAGCTACCTCAGCCCTGGATTGAGACACCACTGTCCCTTTTCCTCACAGGTAGCTCTCAGAGCCTGTCCTCTGCCTCACCACAACCTTCTCTGGGGATACTTCAGGTGGAGATTCCACTCCCAGCCACGTTGTGGCACATTTGCCAGAGCAAGTTTCTCTGTTCCTAGTTTTAGGGCTGTGATTGACACAACTGAGGTGCCAGAAAGGGCTCTCCCTCTTTCCTAGGGAGAAGGAGCAGGACAGTACCTTTCCGCCTCAGTACCAGTTTGTTGAAGAGGTCTGACATCAGATCACCACCTTGTCCTGTAGCTCTCACTGAAATAGCAAATCAAGGCAGACAAAAACAAATGTCAGTCCAAATTTAGCACTGTAACAAAAGCATTCTCCTGCAACACTGCCTTCAGATTAAAGAAAAAAACCCACTAAACTGCTAATCTTGTATCCCACCCTTAATCTCCCTCATTATAGTCCAGTTTTAGGCCAGGAAAACACTGCCGGGTAACAACATCTGGGGAAATTCAAGAGGGGCATTCCTTGAGGGACAAGAGGGGCTGGGCATTTACACTCTCATTTTGCCAAACCAGCTCCATCAATACCCTCCCCAGCTACCTAAACCAACATGCTCAGACCAGCTCAGCCCTGCCCTTCTCAGCCCCAGGGTTTCTTTTGCGTCTGTTCACATGCAGCACACACAAAACTTCCACTCATGGCCCAAGACCGAGCAGGTCTCCATCCAGAAGATGGAATATCCTTTCGTTCAGGAAGGAGATTGAGGTCCTGGAGCAGGTCCAAAGGAGGGCAACCAGGCTGGTGAAGGGACTTGAGCACAGATCCTATGAGGAGAGGCTGAGGGAGCTGGGGGTGTTCAGCCTGGAGAAGAGGAGGCTCAGGGGAGACCTCATTGCTCTCTACAACTCCCTGAAAGGAGGCTGGAGCCAGGGGGGGTTGGTCTCTTTTCCCAGGCAACTTACCACAAGACAAGAGGGCGTGGACTTCAGTTGTGTCAGGGGAAGTTTAGGTTGGATATTAGAAAGAATTTCTTTACAGAGAGGGTGATCAGACATTGGAATGGGCTGCCCAGGGAAGTAGTGGATTCTCCGTCCCTGGAGATATTTAAAAAGAGACTGGATGTGGCACTCAGTGCCATGGGCTGGTAACTGCAGTGGTAGTGGTCAAGGGTTGGACTTGATGATCTCTGAGGTCCCTTCCAACCCAGCCAATTCTATGATTCAGAACACAAATGCCCTTCTGGCAGATGGAGTTTAGAAAGTTCCCAGAGCTCTGGCTGAATAGGAAAAAACTGAGACCTACACCAGCCTGTGAGGAGTGGCAGTGCCTTACTGCTCTGTAGGTTCACTCTGCTCCTGGCCTGCCTTTCTCCCCTTGAACCCGCAGCTCCCCAGCCCGGGGCAGAGAGCAATAAAGATCGGTTCTGCCAAAGAGCCTCAGTACCTTGTTCTTGTTCCTTCTGCTTCTTCTTCTCCAGCTTCCTCTCCTTGACACTGCGGAGGTTGGCCTTCCCAATGCCACCAGCCTGGCGGATGGACTCCAGGAGACTGGCACGCCCAGTAGAGGGGTTCACCACCTCCTTTGGGGCTCCCTGGACTGAAGCTGCAAGGACAGGAAGGGCAAGCAACAGCTGTGGGTCAATGCACCAGCTATAAGCCTGGCCAAACCCCCATGGAAAGGGCTGCTCCAATATCTGTGAGCCAAGCCCAGGTGCCTCTCAGTGACAGGCTTACACTCAGCCCCATCAAAGGGGAACCGAAGACCTGCAGCTCCCAGGCAGGGAATTTCCCCTCTCACTGCAGCTTCCTTCCTCTGCCGGAAGGCTGGGAAGCCATAGGGAATCAACCAAGGACACGGGTTGAAGTCAAGGAGTCAGATTCTTCTGGCAAAGGTGTGGAGATGCCCAGCCCTTACCTGCAGGCACTGCATTGCTGCTCTCCTCAGTTGCTGTCCGGGCTGGCTCAGAGGGGGCTGTGGGCTGTGGCAGGGGTGGTGGTGGAGGCACAGCAGTTGGCATAACAGGAGGTGGTGGTGGAGGGGGTGGTGGAGGAGGCGGCAGTAGCTCAGTGTCCTGAAGATCTGAAAGATGAAAGAAGTTGGAAAGTCCCAGAGGACACTGAGAGATTCAGCTCAGAGCTTCACATGCCTCAGCAGCAACAGATCAGAGTCCTCAGCAGACACCATGCAGTAGAGCACTCCCACCCTGTGCAGTATCTCTTAAGAGCAGACAGGGCCAAGGCTGGGTTTGAGATTCCCCCTATTCCACCCGCCCCAGCTACCTGACATCCCAACAGTCCTTACACACTGCAGCTCCCTCCTCCCTGGCCATGCTGGTGGTGAGGGGCCCTGAGCCAGTTGCAGCTTTGACTCAAGCCCAAGCACAAGCCACAAGTAGGGCCAATGTCTAGCTTGCAGTCTCCACCAAGGGACTTTCTGCTTTGTCTCCACCTTCTAACAATCTCTGCCTTTCTCCTTCAGTGTCCTGGGATCAGGGATTGGAAATACCTGGTTGCAAAGGCTCCACTGACTCAGTGTTGAAAGTGGGCAGCTCAGGAATAGCACTGCTCGGGGCAGACGGGGCGATGCCGGGGCCCAGGTCAGCGCTGTACATGAGATCAGCAGCAATGCCAGGCAGGTCTGGCAGGTAGGATGGCACATCAATCTCAGGGACCTGGCCCAGATCTGGCACATAGAAGTAATTTTCAGCTACCTAAAAGAAACCCAGAACAAAAGACAGTGACTACCCATTTGCTTTTCCCAGCAGCAAACAGGGGCGCTGAGCGGCGGTCAGAGCTGGGCTTGTGTGGTTTGGTACAGTGGGCTGCTGGTGCTCATCAGCTACCTCTACAACTCTTGTAGCAGTTCCCCATGCTTAGAGGGGAGACCTTCCCCTTGCAGACCAGACTCAAGAAAAGGCAGGCTGCAGGAGGAGGAGATGCAGGATACTCTTCCTAGTTTCTTGTAAGTGGACTCACTCCTTCTCTGAACATTTTATGCATCAACTTTTGCAGCCTGCTTTAAGGGACTCTCTTATCTCCCAGAACACAATAGTGCCCGAGATGTTTCTGAGATTAAGATGCAGGAGAAACACAACCAGTTAGTTACAAAGGTTTGGCTTTGAGTGTAATACATAGGCAAGAACAATACCAAAGGCGTGCTGTCAATAAAAGCTGCACTGCTGTCTCCTTCAGTCCAACATGATGAGCAAATGGCTCCCAGGCTACTTTCCCCAGCCTCAAACCACACATTCAACCACACACCACCAAAGGTCCAGGTACAGCTACTACAAGACATCAGGTACAAGATCAGTCACATGTTGGGGCAGCTGAGTTGGTGCACTGCCTGCTCCATGTCCACACCAAGAACAAACCCTCTGCTCTTCTGTTTGTATCAGTCAACACCCTTTTCCAGCAGGAATGATGGGAATCATGCCTTCTCTCAGGCACCTAGTAGCAGTAGTATCTCTATCCTCACAAGGCTCAGGAGTTAGCACAAGGGGGACAATCAAGTGTTGAAGCCTCCAAACTCCTCCACAGCCCCAAGGTCTAGCAGCAAGGTGAATCAATACCATGTTATTCTTCTCACACCACTCAGCAAAGGCTTGAGGAGAGAGAAACACCTGCCAAGTTTGAGGGTTGTGTCCCAACCATCAAACTCACACCAGGACTTCAAGCACAAAACCAAGCAAGGTCCTTCTGATAAGCGAGACACTATGCAGCCCCATAAGGGGCCATTCTTGTACCTACTCTCCACCCTACAGAAGCCCTCTCCTCTCAGAGACCTGAGCACAATCTTCTCAAGGGGAAGCAGCTGCATCTCTACCACTGCATCTCACCTGTTGGTCCAGCTGTCCCCTTTTGGTGATGGAGAGAGGAGCATCAAAGAGCTTCTCTTCTGTCTCTGTTTCCAGAGCCACATGGGTCTTGGTCACTGCTCCAGCCAGAGGATCCAGGAAAACATACTTCTTGTACCTAAGAATAGAGGACAAGTATTTCAGTGATGCCACCTTGAAAGCCAAAGCCAGAAGAAAAAGCATAACCAAGAAGACCTTGGAAGTGGAGATTTCCTGACTCACTCACAAAGGTGAAACACATTGGGCCTTCCAGTTTCCTTCTTTCAGCTCTGTTTTCCTGCCTCAAGCCTCTACAACAAGGAGCTGATCATCTCTTCACCCTCCCAGTGTAGCCTCCACATTCCTCCCAAAGTAATGCCCCACTGCACTGCCATCATTATCAGCCTCTCCCCTTCCCACCACCTGGCCTGAAACAGCCCTGCAGCCAGCAGAAAGACACCCGTCTCTTCCAGTGACTTGTCACCCAAAGTCCAGGAGGAAAGACAAAGAGGGGAAATAATTCATGACTCAGGAGAAGAGGAGGTCTGCTGGCTGAAAGCTCCAGAAGTGTTTAAAGGAGCTTTCAGTATGCGCAAAAGAAGAAACCATGAGGCAAAGAACAATGGGAAACAATTGCAGAAACAGAACTGCAGTGAGGCAGTGGAGAGGTGAAAGCAGTGAGAGTGGTAAAGTGCTGCTGTGAGGAGTCATCAGGAGAAGGAGCAGAATCTGGTGCATGGAGCAGAGAAGGGCAGGAGTGACAGCAGCTCTCCAGGCTGCAGAGGAACTACAGAGGAATGACATGAAAAACTAAATTGGGGAAGGGAAGTACAAACTGGGCTGACAGCAGGTGAGTGGAAGACAAGGTGCAGACAAAACAAGTCCTTACACCCAAGGAAAAGAAAGGGTTGCTAGCTAGAAGCCAAGAGAGAGATGTCAAATCCTGTCCTATTTAGGAGCACTGTATGTCAGAGCCCGAGGAAAGGAAGCAGTTATTCCTGCCCCCAGGGAAGGGAAAGCTCCCATGAGGAAAAGCAGGGGCAGATGTGCAGCACAGTGCTGCTCCAGCTCTCACAAGTTCTCAGTGGAATTGAAGAGCAGCAGGGAGCTGAGGGAGCTGATGTTCCTGGGGAGGCTGCCAAGGCCTTCTTCTGCATCATCCTCCTGGTGAATTTTGGTGCTCGCACAAATGGGGAAGTACTTGAGCTTTTCCTGCAAGAAGACAGATAAGAGGTGATAAAACCAAAATAAAAATAAAAGCCAAAATATGAAAATAAAGCCAAAACCAAAGCTGCTGAGACAGCTCTTCCCAGCCACCACAACTCACACTGCTGGATCCACTGGATGGTCTGGAAACCCCATTGCTCTCTCTCTACCTTCCTTTGAGCAAGGAAGCACCTGGACAACATTGCAGCCCCACACTCCTGACAGGTTTCAGCAGTTCAGATTCATGGCATGTGCTTTTGGTGCCATGGATGGGTCATACTGAGCAAGTGTTGCTGTGGCAAGAGTCCAGCAAAATAAAACCACCACTCAGGCCCTATAGCCAGAAGCAGGGATCAAGCAGTCTAACAAGCATTTGTACCAGTGTCCCCAACTACTAGACATTTTCATGCAGACAGAGCCCCTAAACATCTCTATTATGCTTCCCTCTGCTGCCTTCTGTTGATGTTTTAAGAGATGTGAAGCCACTGGTGAGTTGTGCAGGCAAGGCAAAGGAAAAAGAGGGTAGGAAAAAAGAGAGTGCCTGCAGTAGGCAAGAGATCAGGCAGAAGAGAGTGTGCAGGGTAGAACGTGTGCCAGATGGTTTTGCAAAGCCTGAGGGATTTGCAGGAGTTTTCAACTCTAATGAACTGCAATCTCCTCTCTCTCGGTTCTAAAACTTCATGCATAATATATAGAGCTCCCTTTAGAAAAAGACTTATTACTTCTGAACTGCTTGACTTTTATAGAGCACAGGAATTGCCATCCCAGATCAGACCAGTGCTTCAGCTACAGGGACACTGCCCACTGTCACATGCTCTGGGGGATGAAGCTCAGTGCCCACAGTGAGCTTTGCTGCAGAGGGAGCCCAGAGACAGCCTGGGGTTGACAAACCTCCACTCCAGACCCCTCCCCACACTTTTCCTCATCTCTTTCACAGCTCCTGTTCTTCCTTCAGAAACTAGGACAAGCAGCAGCCTGGCAGCTGTGAGGTGATAAGTGTTCATACCAAAAGAAACCAGAGCACTACCCAGGACAGTCTGTCAGGTTAAATAACTGGCTGCACTCATGAGGTTTTTTTCTGTCACCAAAAGATGACCAAACAGGCCACTTCTAATATTGTTCACAGCTTCCTACTGCCTCACTAAGTCCAGCATGCTGGGTCTATCCCATTCTCCAAGTTCTTCCTTCTTTGTACTTGTATGTACAAAATGAGACTATTCAGTTTTATGACCACATCTCAGTGATATAAGCAGTTCCTGCTGATTGAAATTTCAGTCTTGAATTCAGTAGCCAGAAATCCTGGGAAATAGCTTAGTCACAGATCAGTTAACTAAGAGTTTCTATGATGCTCTGAGTCTATAAAATGCTGTAAGAAAAGACTTGAGGTTTTGATTTAATTCTGCCCCCCCCCAAATAATACACTCCAACTTGTGTAGGCAAAAATATATAAATTATTATTCAGAGACCACAGAAGCACAGATTTTTTTAATCATTAATATTAATTACCTAATGTTTAATTTTTTAAGCATGAGGGAGTACTGATGTTTTTGCTAGAACTGTTCACACATTCTTAGCCCTCAAGTCACATATATTTTTTTTTAATTCCTTCTCTGTAGATTTCAATTATCACTGAAAGACTGCATCACTTTAAGGGTGGAGAAACCAACCATTACCTACATTTACTTTTAAGTCTCATCTACAGCAGTTACAAAAGCACTAAGCATGAGTATTACTCTGAAATGTGAGGTTCTATATAACACTTTTAATTTAAATGCCACCACAATGCTGGTCTTTTTCATGTAACTGGACCTAATCTGAAATTTACAACAGGTACCTACTGGCAATAAAATCCTGCAACAGTGAGTTCTACAAGTTAACATGCCATTTAAAAAGGAATTTTCTTATAAGGATGTTAAGGCTTTAAGTCAAAGGTTCAGCAACTTAGACACCCTAGAGCCCTGGGATTGCTTGAATGCTCAAACACCCCAACCAGGGGTTTGGCACCTGGCAGCATCACAGCCCCCAGGATGCTGCATTTCCAGCCAGTTTTCTCCCTAACAGCCTATAGTTAAAAACATATTAACTCAACCTGGTTCCTAAGTTAAATTAAGCGCACATGAAGGGAACTGGGTTGATACACCAGAAACCCCCAGTCCCCCCATGCCAACAGCATGTGCTAAGGCTGGCTGGAAAAGCACTTGAAGATGAACAAGTAGCAAAAACCCCATTTAGCCTCCTCACACCCATGGTGGAGGCCGAATTCACAAGAACTTACCAAAATACTGCCATTTTTGAAGCCTTGAGAGGTTATCACAACAGTGGGCTGTAACTTTTGCGTGGACCTCTTCCTAAGCCAGGCAGACTATGTTTCCCACTTTGTTTTCAAGCCTATTGAGGATTACTTGCAGCACCAAGATGCAGGTCCCACCACAAAGGCAGTGTCCAGCAGCACCCAGGAAGCCCCACAAGGCTCCAGACATCTCACTGTTCAACTCTGCCAAGCTGCTGCCACAGCCAGATGCAAAGCAAGTGACTTCCCAAGCTTACCACAAGACCCTTCCTTCTGGCACTCTTACCCATCAGTGCTTACCTTACCAACCTAAACAGTGTCCTCTCAACAGCTGAGTTTTCACTTGTGTAGGGGGTAGAGTAGGAAAGGAGAATTGCCCATGACAGAAGCATTTTTAAATTAACTGCAGAATCACACACATTTCCAGCTCAGCTGCTTTCCCCCCCCAGAGCACAAACCCTAAGTACTGAGCACAGGCTGCCACCACTTTATCCTCAAACTGACAGGAGCAGAGTTTGCCTTCCTGGTGGGGTGTGTGAGTGCAGGCAGAAGTGAAGCAAGCAAAGGCCACTGCAACTGCTCCCAGCAAAGACGCCCTCATTAGAAGTGAAAACAGGCAGTGAGCCTCTGCTGAAAGCCCTGAATAATTGAGGAGGGCACAAATGCAAACATTAGATTTCCCTCTGTCACATTTCATTACTGCAAGGCATGTCAGCTCCATGTTCAGCTATGGCCAAGAAGGACCTGTCCCCCCCTTTCCTTGGAAAGTGTTCAGAGCTTGGCCACACAAAGCCCCATTCCACACACCAGCTGTTCCTGGCACAGGTCCCTCCATCCTTCAGCACTGCCTGCCTCTGCTCCTCCCTGACACTGGTGGGATGGTGCCACCAGCCAGCACCCATCACCAGCCTCCCCTGCCCAGCCCAGACAGCAGCTCTGCTTCTCTGGCCTGGCTGAAATATTCATAACTATTTCATTGTTGTGTGAGGCCTCAGCTCCATTAAATCTCAGGAAAGTTTAGCATGATAAATCATTTCGTAGCAGTTTTATTTTGGGGTCAAGGCACACAAAGATGAGGAAAGAAGTCTCTTCAGGGGTGGAGAGCAGGGGAGTCGTCAGGCTGATCCCTAACCTGGCAGGAAGGGCACATCTGCTACTCCTGGCACATCGCATACACAGCAACTTTTAACCTTCAAGCACAGCAACTCTTCCTCTTCTCCAGCCTGGGAATGGTGACCCAAATTACTGGAGAATCCTTTTGTAGGCATTTTCTGCCAAACTTCTCAGATCTCCATAAGAAACACCTTTCTGCCACTCAATCCATAGGCTAAAAGTGAAGTCAGTACTTCAGGACCTCCTTCAACACCAGCTGCAGATATTTGTGCTATGGACACATCTGGAAGCCCCAACTGTGCTGGGTACCAAGAGATTCAGCCCCTCTGAAGGGTGTGCTACCTACAGGAACTGAACAAGGCACGGGAAGAGCAAAGCACAAACAAAAGATATAAAGAAGCAAAGTAACCTTCCAACCCTCTCCCCCAAGAGGTAAAACTCATCTGAGCTCCAGAGAGGGGCAATACCCAAGTGCAATGCTTTCCAGGGACAGAAAAATGCTCTAATGACTGCTTTTTCTCCTGAGACACGAGCACATTTACCGTTTCCTTTTCACCACTGCCTATATTAGAACCTTCAGAAACTATTTTGGAAACAATTATGACCCTGACAGCCAAAGCCTCAAGCCTAGCCAGCAGCATCCATCAGCACTGCTGCAGGAAACTGCAATGTTCCAGAAAATGGAGCTGCTCTGAGGAGTTGGCAGCCACCAGCCACCCAGTCAAGGTCTTGTACTGACAGGGCCCCCTCAAACTGGCAGCTCTGCAAGCTTCCCAGCCCGACCTCACACACACCCACCAACAGGCCAAGCCAAAAAGATACTCTGCTGCCAGCCTTTTATCTAAAAGCCCTGGTCTACTTCATCAAAAAGATTTAACTGCCTCCCAGCTTCAATGTGCTTGCCCATCTCTAGGTCTCTTCTCCTCCTCCTCACCTGCAGAGCTTTCTCATCCAGCATGCGGTGTTTGCTCTGAATCTTGTGTCTTGGCCATTTCTGATTAGCTGGGTCTTCTGCACCAGCAAAAATTGAACTGTACTCCTGCAGCCGTTCAGGGGCTGGATACTTGGCACTGGAAAATACCTGTGGAGAAACAAGGAGGGACTGAAAAATCATAACAAGTAGGCAAGCCCAGTATACAGAAACACATGGATCAGAGAAAGCACAATATCTGTGCTGCCAGTGGGAATGGAGAGCCCTGAAGCCAACAGCCTCCTAAGGGCTATCTGCACAGACCCAAACATGCATGGGTTGTCACTTTTGAAACTGCAAGTGCCAGAGTTTCTCTCTATATATAAGTACTAGGAAGCACAAGAAAACCATTGGCAAAAAGGCTTCCAGTGGTGGGAAAGAAGTTGGAAATACCGTATCAAAATGGAGCAGGGATGAGGAAAGAAGGATTTTCACCAGTTTTACATGGCTAATTGGGATTAAGATGCACTAAAGGAAGTTTTTCTAACAGCAGCTTTCATTCAGATAGCTAAAGTGACTATGCACCTGAAAGTGCAAGTGTGCTGGGCTTAGCTCAGCACATGCTTTTTCTCTTCCTCAGGGAGCACTTGGGACAGGAACATACATGGGCTTTATAAGGCTGTGCAGCTCAGAGGTCTAAAAATCATCAGTTGGCTGAGTTGGGAAGGGGATTCTCATCACAGCCCTGCTCAGCAGCAAGGCACAGAGATACGATTATGCAACAGCTGCAGCAGCTGAGCACCTGTTCTTCTCCAGAGCTTACATCAGGAATAAAGATAAAAGGTGAAATGAAGGGACACCATGCAGCCTTCACTGAAGTCACTACCTTAATAGCCTTCTTGCTGCCCTTTATCTTCTCAATCTTGGCCTGGGCGAGCGTGACTCTCTCACCAATTGCCTGAAGCTGTGCCCGGCTTGCCTCCACCCGCTGCGAGATCCTAGGAAGCAAGCACCTTTCTGTAGATGAAGAATTCAGAGCCAGAGATTTTTTGGCAACAGCCAGTACCTAGACGCTCAGGAATGGATGTGAAAGTGGACTGGATTGTTTCATACAGTAAAATGGTGCTGCCCGAGATGCGCTTGTCTCAGTCTTACTGAGAGCTTCATGTACTCTGACATAAAGGCAGGTCTAGTCCATGACTTGTAGCATAAAGTTCCTGCAGCTATTGGAGACACAGCAGAGAGAAACTAGAGAAATGCAGCCTTTTTGCAACACCAGAGTGCCATAAGACTTAGGCCTCTCTGCAGGTACTGCTGACATGAAAGCCACAGCCAGTTATTGACTGACAACAAATTTTAAATAAAAGTGACTGGTTAAAAATGAAAGGCAACACATGCTAATGAGCAGATTTCAGGACTCTCAAGGCTCATCCTGTCCTCTACTACACCAGCAGATCATTGCACAACTTCTTCCTTGTTGCTTTGAAGCTTTGACATTTGGTTTCCACATCAGTTAAACAACAGTAGGTCCTCATTTGGAGCGATAAAGCATGCTAACTCTACTAATTTTTGCATTACTTATCCGCATGAAAATGCTTTGGGTCTGAGATGAAAAGCACTCTGTGGCATCCGGGGATAGCAGACACTGGTTAAATACCTCTGTGTTCACCACATGGACATATTATTTTCCCACAAAGCCTACAGCAGACACCTTGCAGCCAGGGGCACAGCTGAAGCTGTCAGGATGTCATGCACAGTCACTACCATGCTGCAGGAACTGTCATAGAGGCTCAGCCAGAGGTGAGGAGGGACACTGGGACCAGACATCAGCTACAGGTAACTATGGAGTCACCTTCTCAGAAAAGACCTTCCTTCTCGATCTATAACTTGCAGGTTCTCCTTAGCTTCAAGGGCAAAAGCAGAAAACTGTTTTGAATCTCCACTAGATTCAGCAAAGCATATTTTTATGGCTATACAGCCCAGTAGGAGACATGGAATTTTGCTTAGGAACTGTACTGCAGCAATGAGTTCTGCTGGATCATTTTGTGCCTGTAGAAGTAAATCTCAAGTATTGCCTTTAAGTTTCAACAAAAGTCCCTCTTTACTTCTGAGTAGAGCTCCTGTGCTTCTTTTCCTCATTCTGCCTGTATAATTCCTTTTAACAAATTTGACATGAGCAGTGATCCATGATTCCCATTTTCAAATTGTACCAAAGCCATCTTTTCAAGTATTTTTGTTCTGTGCAGCACATTCCCTGTTACAATACAGAAATGGGACTCCACTAAATCCCCCCCATTGCAGGTAGTGAAAAAACAGCAAGAACAAGCAGCCTACTCGACCTGTATCAATCTGAAAGAACCCCACTTGTTTCTCTAAATACCTTTAAGTGTTTCTGTGTGTTTATAGCCATGTTCCCCCCTTCCTGGAGACATGAAAATCCTTCCATATGCATATGGCAGGAAAGCACACAGCCTGTTTCTACTTTTTGGAGTGGGAGATGAGCAAAACTGAAGCTCATGAGATTCTCCCTCTCAGAATTATTCCCCATTTCCCCATCCTTTTACTTTAAACACAGCCTAACAGCTTGTATATTGTACCAACATGAAGTACAAATCTGTTTATGATTTCCTTCCCACTCCCTCCCTCTGTCTCAGTGGAGTAAGTCCACATCACTTAGACACTAGATGGGTTCTCAGAGTAGCTTCTGTTGTTTCTTTCAGCATACATTTCCTAGCACCTCTCTGCAGTAAATTTCACGTGTCATAGGGCTGTCCCATTGCCTTGTTTTGTTAAACTGTGAGATGCCTCTGAAAGACCTAAGGCTTGCTTAACTGCTCTCCCCAGCAAATTTTCCCACCTCACAGTTCACCTCTTTTCTAGGTGTTTCATAATTGTATTGATTGACACTCTTTCCAGTACTGCTCCTGGGGACATCGGACTATTTTTACTTCCTTCAAAGCTGAAAAAATTGGTCATTTATTTCTGCTTTGCTGCTCTCCCTCAAATCAATGATGCAATTTTCCCTCTCACCTGTGAGTAGACCCCTCTCCTAGGAGAGCTCAACAAAGCCTTCCTGAAGCTCCAAATAAAAGCAAGGTATCAATTGGCTTTTGGTCAGTACCTTGCTGAGTCCCAGACACAATTCCCAGTGTCTGACAAAGCACATGTTTCTCCCCCAGAAAAATGTGTTAATCAGTTATGCAAACTCAGGCCTGGAAACCAGTAACCATTTTCCTCCCTTACACTCCATGAATGTGAGTGGGCCAAGTGAGGCAGTCAAACACTTCCCTCATTCCCCTCCCTGCCCAATACTATTCTCAATGCTTCACCAGGCATCAAGCTCTTTCTCTCCATCCTCTTTTGCTAGCTGTGAGGAAGCAAAGGAGAGTTGGAGGAATCCCTGTTATCCTTATCTTTCAACAACTTCAACACTTAACAGTCATCCTCTAAGACATTGGGTTTGGAAGAGGAATGGTGCCACACTTTCCTCTATTCCCCCCCCCCAAACACGGGCAGTGCATTGGCAATTACAAAGTGCTTCTGGGTGCTAGAGTAGTGCAGGAACAGCATCAGGGGAAGAGAAAGCAAAGCACCTCCCAGCGCTGCATACATCTTTCTCATTTAAGGTTTGCTCTCTTTAAAAAGAAACATCCCTAAAAACAGAGCATGATTGGCAATTACTGTGATCCAGCACCAACACTAATTGTGCATCCAGAAGGGAAAGAGGGAAGACATCTATAGCTTCATCCATCCCTCCTGTCCACCAAATATAACTGAGGGTGATTATATTCACCCATAAAAAGCCCCTATCAGACAGACATCCTGCTCCTAATCAAAAGAAGTTGTCCAGACCCAGCTCAGGTATTTCAAACCACGATGGCTCCTCTCTAAGGCACTCTGTCCTCTGATCTCCTAACTGTACAATTTGACATACCACATTGCAAAGACTTTAGGAGATCTGCCAAAAACCTTCACTTGAGGTGATGCAGGCCCACAACACAGAAGAAATACACACCAGTCTACATAATCATTTTGTTTGTTGCTGAGCAAGATAACTATGAAAATAATTAAATGCCCTCAATCCAACTAATTAAAATATCACTTGTACAGGCTCCTAAAAGTGCACGACTATTGTGCATGTACAGTTCAAGATACAGCTCCATATATTAGTTAAAAGAGATAATACACCATATTGATACTGAAAAAACATTAAAAAATCCCCAAACCATCATGTTCACATGTCCTCCAGTACCTTTAGTATTTCTTGGAAATTCTAGTATTTCTGTGGAAATGAGGTTTACTCCAAGGCATCAGTTTGGTGTTTGCAAGGAAAGGAAACAGGAATGGATGGAGGAGGCTGCTGCCAAGAATTTCAGGGGCAAAGTGTTCGAAGCAAGGCAGCGTTCAGACCTCAATGTCCATTTAAGGAGTGTGTTACTGAGTGGCATTTGTTTGAAAGGCAACCGCAGTCAGCACAGGAGGTGAAAGTGTTAATAAAATGGCCCATTACTGCCCCCGAGAACCCTACACTATGACAACCAGAAACACCAGCAGCTTCGGAACCTACTCCATGCCTACCCTATTAATCATTGCTGTGTTGTTTTGCTCTCGGTGCTCTCTTCTGCTTGAGAAATCTCTTTAGTTAGATTCAATGTGACTTTGGAGTTGCAAAGAAGCAGGAGGCATCCAGGACAGCCCCTCCCTTTGGGCAGGATTCATGCTTCAGGAAAAGTGAAAAAGGGGCCTGCAGAAGAAAGGAAAATACACCACCTGCCTTCAAATCCTGGACATTGAGCCAAACCAACCTTTCCTTCCAATGCTTTTCTTTGAGGGAGTAATACATGTGGCAGATTAAATCTATCTGGCAGATTATCTCTTAATACACAGAGATTTTTATTTTTGATCTAAGCAGATATTACAGTCAATCTTTCTGCTTCTTTGATTCAAGCTTTCACTTTATCTCATCCATCCAAAATCTCTTTTTTCAGTCAAACCCCCTGCACCTCATCCCCAACTGAGATCTCATTTCTCTTTTCTCTTAAAACCCTCACTCTGCTGCCTTGAGCTCCTCTCCATTTTAGAGGCAACTCTCTCCAACACCCACACCAGGGCCCCAGAAGCCTTCCTCCCATCTCACTGCCTCCCTTGTTGGCCCTGTATCCTCTATTCCACCTGCAGCTACAGAGCAGATCACTTCCTGCTATTTCATTATAACTTCTCTGATAAATCTCACATTGAGGTGTCTACTGAGTAAAGACCTCTTCTGCTGCGTCCATGTCTGCTCATGGGGGAAAAATTACTGTTTTCTTACTCCCACAATAAAAAGATTTGAGGCATTATAAATCTGACATCCAGGACACTGGCCTTAGCCTGTCAGCACTGGCAATATCATATTTTTATGAAGGTCTCCAAACACTCCACAATGGCAAAAAAGAGCTGTAATTTTTACCATGTATATTTTCTAGGGATCAGACAACACCAGAAAAAAACCCCAGACCAACTGTTAAATCAGAGCAGATTTAAAGACAGGCTGAGAGATTCCCAGAAAGGTGGCTGAGCAAGACAAAACTCAGATGGAAGAAAACATCACAGCAGCAGGAGACCCTTTGCTGTCTGTGTCGGGTGTACACAACACCCAAAAGTGATGGGGATGACAGAACTTGGGAAGTGGGAGAACGAGGCAAGCTCCACAACAAGGTAAATGAGAATGGCAAGGCAACAGAGGCTGTGAGAAAACCTCTCTAGAATATCAAAGAACTTCAATTTCATGTCTGAAGTACAAAAGTAAGCGATCAACCAAGGAGAAAGAACATTAAGGAGCAGAATGAGAAATGAAGTTGCACAGGAGGATAAGGCAGCCGAAGTATTAAATTACTTTTTCCTTATATGAGGACTCTACACATCACAGCAAGTCGGGCTTCTGATTTCTGCCCAGCCCAAGCTCCATCCCTGAGAGATAGCAGGGGGATGCTTGGCACTGCTGCTCTAAACTTCAGGGCACATACTGTAAATTTGTTCTACAAAAGCTTGGCTTTTTGCCTAAAAGTCAAGCTGGTTTGTTTTTTTTTCCTTTTTCAACCTAGCGTGCCTTTATTAAATTCCTCCCTTACTGCAGAGAGCATGAATTAGAAGGGATGAGTTTATGGTTCTTGTATTTTATTACATCCCCAGACTCTCCAAGCAGCTGGTGCTGGAGAAGGATCACAAGGGAAGAGTGCTGGCTGCCCTTCATCCCTCCACAGCACCACTGCCAAAACCAGCATGAAGCCACTACTGATGAATTAACCTCAAGGACAAGTTTCAGTGTGAGACACTCACTGGTGAGGTGAGGAGACACTACCTGCCAGGGGAGGGCAGACAGCATCCCATGATGAAGGCAGCAGAAGAAGGTGGTGCTGAAGGAACAAAGTGTTCATCTTTCTTAAACTACCAAGCCTTCCTCACCTGCTTATCTCCTGTGGCCCAAAGCCACATCACTGCTCTCTTCTATTTGTATGCTGTGGAAAAGAAAATCTCAAACTTTTTCATGTTTTAATTTGACCACAAAACTTCTTGAAAAATGCCCGTGGGCTTTTATGACTCCTCAGGCTGCTCAAGTGATGGGGAAACATCAATGCTTTGCCCCTGGTGAAGAGAGCAAAGGAAAAGCTGATAAGGTATTTACAGTTTACAACAATACAGGGAAGCATTCACAGCCAGTTCTCAAAGCCAAAGTTTGAAAGGCAAAAAGCAAAAATGCATGGTTTTATAAAAAGCCAAACACATTCCACAAGTCAAAGAAAGATCAACTTGCTCTGCTCTTCTCTCTCCATATATAAGCAGTTTTTAAAGTCTTCATGTCTGAGTAAGTGTAATCAGAATCTGTCATCATAGACCATCTCCGACAGAAAAAAATCCCAAGTGAGACAGTGTAATCAACATTCCTTCCTCCATTAAGAGTTTGGGTATTATACTAATTAATGTTTATCACACTTTGATTGCTCCTTGAGCCTGATTTGCAGGTGTTTCAGCATTCACATATTGCCTCACTCCTGTGATGCTCAATGGCTTTGCAGATTGGAAAGTGATCAAGGTTGCCAGGTTATCCTCAGCAGGCTCTGGCATAGATCACTCTCCACAGGTCGTGTTCTCACACAAAAATAATTTCATTTTGATTTTAATCTCCCATTTCACAAGGTGCTCTCACTACTGTGAATTAAGTTTATGTAAAAATAGAAACTTAAAATTTTTACCTATCATCATAGCACCTTCATCCCTCTTCCCTGCAGCTTCTTGTTCTCCCTGGAAAAGCAGCTTGTTTTTTCCCCATGTTTTTTTTCTTTTTTCTTTTCCTTCACAAAAAAAGTGCTTCTTTATCCTTCCAAACTTTTTACTTGCCTTTCACCACTGACTGATCTGAAAATGAATGTGCTTTCCTTTCTTTAGAAGAAATATTTTACAGGTAGAAACTGTGTTTGCAAATAAGTTACACAATTAGATCATCTATTTAAACCACACATGCTACTTTTGGTCAAACTAGTCCATTAATAGTGTTAAGGTAAATAAATAAACATGACAGGTGTTGTTACCATCACAGCGACAACTTTTGGGAATGATGCTCTAATGGGAATAACAGGAAAAAAATGCTTCTTTTACAAATACTTCTGGAGTTTCATAGGTAAATTTTTGAGTTCCTCCACTGGCAGTATGGAGGCAGATACTTGTGACAATACTGAACACCACTGTTGAATTGCTTCCCAAAGGAGAAGCCACAGGAACAGTTGAGATATTGGGCAGCAGATGCTGTTAAGTATAGAATTATATAATAGTTTGTGTTGGAAGGGGCTTTGAAAGGATATATCTAGTCCACCCTCCCATGCAGTTAGCAGGGACAGCTTCACCTAAACCAGGTTGCTCAGAGCCCCATCCAACCTGACCTTGAATGTTTCCAAGGATGGGGCATCTACCACCTCTCTGGGCAGCCTGTTGCAGCGTTTCACCACCATCACTGTAAAAAGTTTCTTTGTTTATGTCTAGTCTAAATCTACTCTCTTTGAATCTAAAACCATTACCCTTTGTCCTATAGCTACAGACCCTGCTAAAACTTTTGTCACCATCTTTCTTACAAGCCCCCTTCAGGTACAGAAAGACCACAATGAAGTCTCCCCAGAGCCTTCTCTTCTCCAAGCTGAACAAACCCAACTCTCTTACAGGCTTTCCTCACAGGAGAGGTGTACTGGTACAGTACTGGTACCAGTACTGCAACTAGTAAAACTTGTTTGTTATCTATATAGTCTTAATTGTGCAAAATTCTCACACGTATTTATCCACTGAAGCTCAGTCTTTTATGGTAATAGCCTTAAGTGTTGTGGTTTTTTCCCTTTTTCTCTCTCTCTCTCTTTTTTTTTTCCCTTTTTTTTTTTTTTTTTTTTTTTTTTTTTTTTGTTAATCACTTTTGAAAGGAAGGCTAATTGTATTTGGATAGAATTTTACAAGACTGTCAGAAGTAAATTTTGTTTCCATGTTGCCTAAAGTTATGGATCTTGTTTGACAGATAGCTTGAGAAGGTGTTTTGGCACCTTGTAACCTTAAATTAATCAACTCTGTGCACAAACATTAGGTTTCTTTTTCTCCCATCTAAGCTCCTTTCTTAGAATAGCCAGAGATCTTCCTCCCTGTCCCCAGAGAACAGAAGAGTCACAGGAAATTTAAGAAGTGGAGAAATGCCCAGGTGACACTGTAATGAACTGTTTCTGGGGGTAGGAAGAGCTGAAGCGTTTATAAAGGTCTCAAATTCCTCTGGATCACCGAGTGTAGAAGAAACTCCTTTGCAGCCTTCCTTTGGACACCATTTCTGACTCTACACAAACAACCCTTCTCTTATACAACTTGCTCTTAATCAGCATTACACTCCACATTTCCTATCAGCAGTAGTCACAGGAGAGTCACGAAGCAGCCTGGATTTAAACATCTGATCTGTACTTTCTTCCCAGGTGAGGTTGCAAGAGAAACTCATAAGCCACCAGGCCAAACCAATGTCACTTCTGAGTTTCACCAGAAGGTACCAACAGCAGGAGATGAGCACGGACAAGTCCTCAGAAGCCTCCTCTGCCCTTTCAGTCTGTGTCTCACTTGAGGCAAAGACGCCTCGCGACGTTGCCATGATAATGTGGGAAGGAAGAGCGACATTTCCTGAGCCTCCTTGCCCACTGGCAAGGCAGTCTGCAAGAACTCAGTGTGGCACAATGAGAGGACAGCTTGGTTTAGAGCAGATCAGGCAGTTCCTCTTCATTCCTAGCTTCCCCCCACACCTTCTAAGTGGTTTTGAATCGGAGTTCTTGACCAAGGGAAGTAGCGCCCAGTTGCGCACGTGTGATAAGAGCTGATTCAGTGAACATCCCTGGAGACTTTGCTATGGCACTTGCCCTGATGTGTGGCCGAATGTACCAGGTAAGCTGAGCTCCTGTTCATTGGGATGGAGGCTTTTCATATCCACACAGCACGTAGCACAAATGCTGCTAGTCTATTTTACTTCTGCTACCAAAACAAGCCATTGTCACCAAGAACAAGAATGCTGATCAAAACACAGCTGCCTCTGGAGCAGAAAATGATCCCTTGAAATTCAAACTCTAAGAATTCTCCAAGAAACATACTGCTTTTCTTCTAATTTGTCCAACCACTTATGACATGATTTCTGAGAAACAGTTACCAGCTCTTTACTAGTTAGAAAACATCATTGCTAACTACATATTTTTCCCTTTCTCACTCATGATTTCAATTTGAACTTCTCATAATAGATCCTTCTCTTTCAGTACAGGTCTCCTTCTTCTAAAGGAAAGATTTCTTCACATATTTTTTGCAAATGGAGATTTTCTTTCACAATATTTGCTCTTCAGAAACAAAAGTTGTTTAGTGTTACTTCATTTTCCTACAATGAATTGCAGTCACACTCAAATCTCAAAAGGCACCTTCTGTGATATGCCCATCAACAAGCTAATTTGAACATAAGTGCTTCTTCAACAAATAAGAGTAACTCTTTATGACATACTATCCATCCAACACCTTTCCTGAGTGATTACAGCACTTTCTTGAGTGATTTCTAGTTACTTTTCTCCAGAAAACATTGGGCTCCAGGAAGATTTTTATAACAGCATCAAAGAGCAGATGCCTCTCTGCTTGGACTTACAGCTGCTCTTGTTATTTCAATGAAAAAGTTTGTGGCTCATCAGTGATCAGACATCAGCTCTAGAGCAGTTCTAGAAACAAGACTTGATTTTCTGCACTGTCCTTTCAAAACCCATCTTCTCTGTGTATTCATTTGCAACTAGTTATTAAGAATAGAAATCTTAGCTTCACAATAATACCAGAACAAATTTGTACAGCATATTATTCAAACCTCCTTCCCTACCCCAAAACTGCCAAGATTGTAAATTCATACATTTTAATGGCCTAACCACTTGCCCAGTGACATACTTGCACAATAAATGTTCTCATGGACCAATGCCTTTAGGAACAGCTAATCCCCTTGAGCCAGCTAAAAGCAAGCAGGAAAAGTAATGAAGGGCATGATTTTGGCTGTGGGGTTGTTTGGTTTGGTTTGATTTTTTCCCCCTAAATTGCCCATGTGCTAGAAAGACCAAAGAAAACCCTGCCTTGTGCTCAGTAACCTATTAGGAGTCGGGAGCTTCTCACCTTCCCTCCCCTCAAAAAGTCACACAAAGACTGAATTTGTTCTGGAATCAATAAAATCCAAGAAGATGCTTTCAAAAGTAGTGTTGCTGAAACAAAAGAAACTCATTTCTTGGGCCAGAGAGAAATTAATTGTGGAAAACATGAACTTTCTAGCTTCTTGATGATGAGCTACTGGAATGACTGGAATGTTATACATATTTTATAGATAATCAGAAAAGCTACTCTTGCTGTACTACTGCAGAGCAGAAATGCAACAGCTTTACTTTCTCTTCTGAAAGGAATGTCCTCTTCCGCCTCTTAAGCCCCTCAAGCATGTCATCTTATTCAGCTTTAATGGTAGATATAAAAATTAAAGTCCTAGAAGTAAAATAAACCCAGGTATTTGTATTTTAAAATGTGTATTAACCTAGAATAGGAATAATATTCTTGGATAAATTAAGAATAGAATCCAACTCAGAAGATACTAAATTACCTGCCTGGGGTTTCTCTTTAGCACACTTTACCATCCAAATCCTTCATCTCTGGCTCCAAAAATAATTTTTATCCCTTCCCCTCCCTGTGGCACAGCATAGTGGATTCCCTCAATAAAATGACTGCTTAGAGGATTTAGGTGGAAGGAAAAACAACTCTTTCATTAATATCTGCAAATGGACCTTTATCTCCAAAACCACAGCTCTGTCTTAACCATCAGTTGCATTAATATCCAAACTCTAACCTACCCCCATTTGGAAAAGCCCAGGGAGGGTACCACAGCTAGTCAGAAAGGACCATGGGAAGAATTTAATCCACCAGCCAAGTGTGAAGAACAGACCTTTGGCACTTGTGTTTCCTCCCACAACTCCCCCTCTGTGTGCACACTCCCACATATATAGGAGGGAGCCTGTAATGCACATTTCAAGCCACTCAGCGTTATTTTCCAGACAGTTTTCTCCACACTAGACCCCTGATGGAAGTCATGCCTGTAAAACAAAGTGACTTATCTGCATCTCTTCCTCCAGGGTTGACTTGAGTAGACAAAACTCATGAACAGGAACTGAAAATTACTCCAATACATGACTTAAAGTCCAATGTCTGAAGATGGTTAAGAAGGCAGAGATATCATTTTGTATAAGAACAGAATGACATGGCAGTCGTGTCAAGAAGAGAGGGAGTGGCTAAGAAACTAGGAAAAAAAAAAAAAAGAACATTTCTTTTCACAGACATGACCTACTGCTGTACAAAATCTCAGGCACTGCACTACCCATCAAGTGAATCTGGGTCCTTCCAACCTTACTTTAAAGAAAGGAGGTTTACCCTGGTGCACAATGAACATTCTAGAGTTCTCCAGAATAACCTTGTCAGGGCATCATTATTGTGGGAAGACACTGGGGAAGCACAATTAACACTCCCATGCTAAAGGACTGCAGCCATGAGACCTCTTTGCACTAGTCAATGCCTAGGTGCAGCTGGAATATCAGTCCCACCTCTGCTCTCTGGGTAGCCCTCAAGGTCACTGCCTGAACCTTGAACTGACACTGACACCCCATTAACCTCCTGGGGGACAGGCACCACAGCTGTGAGCATAACACAGTCAGAGACTCAAATGTAGTCCAAGGCATTTACTCTCTGCCCTCTAAAACTTCCACCTCTTGCCAAATTTTTTTACTTCTTTCTCAAAGGGCTCTCAGTGCTCTTGCTATGCAGAAAAGCTTTCTTTAGGGTTCAGAGGGGAATTTTCTTCTCAGCTGCCTTCAGACCATTATGAATACATCACCACTATTATTATTTCTGGATACGTTAATCTCATTCTCTAGGATATTACAACTTTCAGTCATTTAAAACTTCACTTGATGAGTCAGGAAGGATTTCTCAAGTTTATGAACCACAAACACCAGCTGCTTCAGACCCTGCTGCACTCAGCTTCCAAGAGAGTTATTTCACTGCAATTCCAAAGTGTTTCAGCTCCAGGCTACTCTCACACTTCTTTTTAAATTCAGAAACAGTTCAGTAAGCAAAAGTTACATCTTGTCAATACAAGAAGATGTCTTCTTGGGCTTCCACTTCTTGAAGCAGTAGAAGCCAGAGTAATTATACCTTTGTATTTTTTGTTACAAGAGAGCTCATGCAAATTTAAGCCAATTTATAGCAGTTGGAGGTATTCAAAATGATCCACCCTTCAACATAGCCACAGCTCTGTCCTCAAGTTGAATGTGCATTAAAATAATCAGCAGTGAAAGAAGGAACTGATTATCAAAATAATTAATTCTCACCTCTATAAATGGGTCTAACTTTTTTTTTTTTTTTTTTTTTTTTCCTCTTACTGCTACAGGCTTCATTTCTGTAGGTGGTTTTGAAACTGTATTTATATTTTTGGACCACAGCCTTTGAATAATAAACACTGATAGGTACTATGTGTGGCATCTCATGTTAAAATCATAGCTCCTTAAACTTTTTAGAAAAGCTTTACTGAGCCACAGAGAGTCTATAGATGGCAGTAAATTGATGATAGCCTAGAGACATATAGAAATATGAACAATAAGCAAAGCAAATTAAGTCAGAAAGCCACTATGAGCTGCATGTGATTCAACTTAATGCTTTTTTGATTAATGATTTTCTTCAAGATGCAAAATTCTGCTGCATGAACAGGATCTCCATAGCAAGAAGCTCCTATGATAACAAGAACTTAAGTTTATTAAGCATGTTAAGATTTATCACAGGCTCTTCCAGGACACCTCTTTTCTGGAAATCTAACTCATATAGTTGTAGACAGTAAAATCTCTGTTGCAAATGATTGGTGCTGCCATATCAGTTTTCCAGAAGCTAAGGTGGGATTTTCCTTTGCTGATAACCAAAGAAAATAAACCAAATACCTTCCAATCAAAGCCCTTCTTTACTGAAACAGCAACATTGCCTCCCTCTGTTCTCTTTCAGTATCAGGCCTTCCCCCTTTGAGAAGCAGTAAGTCCTCCTCCTGAAACGTACCTGATCTCCCTAGAGTTGCAAAAGCATCATAAAGTTGTCCAGAAAGGAAGAAACAGATTTAGGCCTCAGAATGGTCAAGCTGCAGTGCATATTCTACTTGTGTATTTTTCCAGCTACCGAGTTGCACTTAAATAGGTAGGTACATCTTACACTTCTTCCATACATTTTAAAATCTCTCACATCTCTTGCCCTGTCTTTAAAGGACCAGGGAGAGAATTAGCTCACAACAACCTGACAATTGCCACTCAATACTAAATCTCCTCCGACAAGGTACACAGTGCAAATAAGAGACTAACTTGTCAGGGTTAAAAAACCCACAAACTAAAGTAAAACAATCAGCTGTATGTAGGCAAGTTACCTAAGTTTCTCCCTACTGTTTGCCTTTGCTATTGTACATGCCACCTGTTTTGATGAAACTGTCTCACATTTCCACTAGATATTCCACTACCATGAAAGACCCTGTAAGAGCAGAGAGAATACTCTCAAGAGCTTCATTAACTCTGAAATTGTTGCCTGCCTCCTTTTACTAAGCAGCTTTGAGACCAATTCCAGAAGTGGGAGAACAACTCTCCTGCAAATCCTGGATTTTCCTTCACTTTTTTTTTTTTTTTTTAACTACTTATAGAAAATTGATATATCAGCAGTTTAGCATCACTACCTAAACCACTGATTTTATTTTTAGCAACTGAGGATATGGGTACAGCTTGTATTTCCTTTGTGCTCCTAGATGGCCATTTCAGCATCCTGGACACAATATTCCATCGTTTTCTTTTTGACACAGAATCAAGCACTAAGAGCCCTTCCTTGCCACTGAATATTTCCTGTAGCTAACGCAAATCTATCTCATGCTTTAAGAAACACTTGCATTAAAGCTGACACTGAGTCTTTTAGTTATTCGTTAAAATGTATCACTATTTGTAGACCTGCTATTAGATGCAAAAACATTAAATTTGCTTGGAGGACAAGACTGAAGGTGAAACACTTCAGTCATTTCTTTAAATTGCTCATTTTAAACAATCCTGAACACCTTGTTAGTGTACAGAAGGCTACAGCTCTCTTATCAAGTTCAAGCCTGCCTTTCAATCACTTAAGGCAAAGCAGATTGATCATGCTCCTTCTGGGGGAATGGGATTCAAAGACAAACACTGAAAGAAACTGATGTGAAAGAGCTGCTGTTAGTAGACTTAGAACAAGGGCTTAAGTAACCATCAACATTGGTAACCATGTACCATGTTGAATGGTACATTTCAACAACAGTGCCATAAAAAGCATCTTGCTTACAGAATTAAATTTAGCATTCTGTTCCTCTTTTTCTAGAGGCTGGAGTAGCAGTTGCGGGTATTCTCTTCAAGAGACTTCAATCTCTGGAAGTCTAAAAGACAGATTTTCAGCACTTTCCAAGATGAGCAGGAATCCTGTCTTCCTAATTCTGCTCCATGTTTGTTTCCTTTTGAAGGAATCTTTTAATGACTTAATACCGTTCAGCCTCCTTTTTCCCACTATTGCATTTCATTTCAAGCTGTGACAGCTCCGTCTGTACCCATTCTCACCTCCTGCCTCACCCCACGGGCTGCCAAGGCATCTGACTTGAGCCCAGGCCTCAGATCCTGCAATATTTTGGGGTCAGGGATTTTAGCAGCATCCAGGAAAAGCTGTAATCTGGATTCCTGCAGAAGAGTCACTATCCTTTTGCCTCTTTTTGAGGGTGTAGGATGCTTGCTACTGCCACCAGCTTCCCAGGCACGTTGATCTGACCCCGGTATGTCACCTCCTGTAGTGTTCCCAATAGTTTGGGAACTTCCCTCAAACCACATTGCTGCAAGCTTTCAAATTTCATATCCAGGGGGACCATAAGAATCAAAATAAATGAGCAGTTTCTTACACAGTGCATGCTACACTTCAAAATTTAAAAAGATATATATTAAAAAAAATCCACATTACTTGGTCATGCCTCTACAAGAATAACTAGTATCTAGAGATAAAATTCCTCCTTGTCTTCCCCATGCTGTGTTCTCATGTCTATAGCAACACTCCTCTACCTCACTGCTTCTCCTTCAGCTTCCTGGCAGGAAATGACTGCTCCCACAAGCCCCCTGAATAGAGGCAACTGAAACTAAACTAGAGCTAGCATCTCCCTCAGATGACCTCGGGGACAACTTCAAAGAACTATGAGGTGACTTACTTCTTATCAAGAGCCATATTAATTCTCAAAATTAACTGGAGAATAACTGATTCCCTATGCTACAGCCATCCTCCTGGTGTAAACTCACCTGAATGGTGACCCATCACGATGCAGCCCTCTTGACAGCCCTTCTCCTCATCAGATCAGACCCTCACAGTCAATAGAGGAACAACTACCATGCAGTGCCCGAGCTCCAAGATACATCCCAGAGCCTCAGTGCACAACAAACAACACAGTGCAACTTGCATCAAGATCATTCTTTACAAGTTTCCACAGTTGGTTAATAATACCTTCTACAGACCTCCTAAATCAAGTACATTCTTACAGATATTTTGTCACCCATTTCCATTACTGACCATCATGACTAATCACAGTAATAACTTTAAAACAAGGGAGAGAACACCTAAATGCACCTCATTAAGGTTTTCTCTGTATTTTCAATTTCAGAACTACATGCATCTCAACCCTGCTCCTGTCCCAAAGTTCTCTTAAGGCTCTGCTGCCCAGCCAACCACTCCTTACCCTCTTTAATCACACACTTACCAGACTTACTCCCCACATTTAACAGCATTTTCACAGGCCTTTTGTTTTCCAAGAGCACTTTCAGAAGTCTCTAGCTTTCAGTTAAACCTTTGTTTAATATGAAAGCCCTTTTCAAATATTTAAAATGAAATTAAATTGAATTCAATTGGGGAGGAACAAGAAGGATATGCCTGCTTAACAAAATACTATTCCAGACAAGCAAAGACACTGAATAAAGATCTTTAAAAGGATCAACCCATAAATTCTTCTGCAAACAGATTAAAAGAAGCCAAAAGATGAGAAATTCTGTACACAGAATGGGCAGTTGGATCACAGGCAAAGAAACCAGGACCTTGATGACAACATTCCAGCCCCAAGCTATTTGTTTTCTTTCTACTGATGTAACACTCCATGAGATAACTTGCATAGGTGATTTTCCATTAATCTGTTATACGTAAGTTGCTGCACATTCAGTGTAAGGAACTGACATGCTAGAGGTTATTAACATCTCTTGCCAACAAAAACAATCCTCAGAAATGGAGAAAAAACAAAGGGCAAGCCTAGCTAACCAGGTGGGCATCTCAGGAAAGCTAAAATCCCTCACCTATCTGAAGTACTTACCACAGCAGCATTCCTGTAAAAATTTCCACAGTCCACAGTTCTGACACAAGCTTTCACCCAGAAGATGCTGGTAATGATGAAATACATAGATAAAAGTCTATCGGTTAATTGAGTGTTTAATTTAGTCATTCTGCCTCCTGTGACCTATATCAAAAGCCCTCCTTATAAGTCCAGGACTTACACTCATATAGATATTATGTCAGGTTAGCTATGTTAGAATATTTATGTTTTAAGCAGTAATAATATGTATTAAAATCTCAGTAGCTACAGGCGATGAATCTGATCCTCACTGCAGCTTTTGCAGCAGACTAATTAACATGAATTCAGTTAATGTTACACAAGGTTAAAACTTCCATTACTCCAAAACCCTGGGAAGTACATGCAGCCTCTTGAACTCCTCACAGTACTGCTATCAGCCCCAAGAGGACAGGACAGGACTTCCTAAGGAGATGGGATGATGACTGTATTGACCTAAGACCTGTACTGCCCATCAGCCAAGAGCCTGCCCGTGTCAGTGCTCTCCCTCTCTCTGCTGTTCTCCACAAGGAAGAGGCTGGATGGGTCCCTGCTCCCATGGGTTAGGAATATGACAGAGAAGGATGCTGAGATACCCCCTGCTCTTTCTTTCAGTGTTTCCAGATCACAGCCCAGGTGCACTGTTGTCAAGGCAATGAGAGAGTTTAGCTGCTATGGGTTGCTTGATCTGCTCTTCAAAGCTGTTCCAGTGGGTCTGCTCCAGGTCTCAGTCATAGGTTACTTGGTATTTTGCACCTGCACATCCCTTGATTCTCTACAAACTAATGAACTCTGCAAAGAGGCTCATCCATCATACACCTCACCACAGTTAGCACCACCGGCAGCAAAGTCTTGTGGCTTTTGTTTTTCTTTTTAAATTGGTTGGAAACAGAAGTGCTGAGGTACTAACAGGATGACTCCTGTTCTTACCTCTGCAGTCAGAGTAGTTCCAAAGAATGTTTATCAATATGGCGATAGGTGCTTTATATATATAAATACATGTCGTATAATAAATACAATATATATAATATATTGTATATAATATGTAATATATAATAGATAACATAGTATATAGTATATATATTATGACATATAATAATATAATATATATAATATATAGTCTTAATAGCAAATGGGCTTGTTTGATAGCATTTGGAAGGAAGACAGCTTGACAGAGACTTGCCTCGTGGGTTATTTCCCAGATTCCCCAAACCAGGGAGAAGGGCAGGAAAACTTTATCTTCTTTCTCCCAATTCTGCAAATGCAAAGATGTCTTTCCTATGTCCTCTTGAGAAGACTGAATCCAGTTTTCACTACTGCTGCAGCCACTAATTGTCCCAGGGAATATTTCTTCTACAAGCACAGCAGTACCACAGTTGTTTTCATCCAGTTTCCAAATAAAGAGAGAAGTCCTCCACCTTTTCTTGCACACTGGGTAGACATGTTCATTTAAAAAAAAAATCATACTCAACTGTCATGTCAGCAACATCTTGTAGAAGAAGCTTTGATCAGGTAACATAGAAAAAAGATTCAGATGTGGAAAGATTTCTCCTTCCACAGAGAGCAACGGAGACTCTTCCATTCCACCTTCAACAAATTACAAATCAGCTTGCCAGTCTCAAAATCACTGAACCAATCCAACTCTTCCTAAAAAACAACCCCATAACATCTGCACCTTTGTAAAGTAACGGGTTTGACACACCCAGCTGAGTCTGCCACACTGAACAAATTTCATCTCCATCAACACTGCAAGCTGCTGTTTTCCAGATCAGAAGAGTCGGCTTCCCCAGATAAGGCAGCTCCTTCCTGGAAATGGAAGATAGACCTGTCTTATCTCAGGAGAGGGAAGATAAAAGGTCACTCTTCACTAAGTGGCAAAGTTCTCACCTCAAAAGCTTTGCCCCTTGATTGGCACAAAACAGTCAAGGTCATGGAACTTTTAATCAGACGCCTGGATAATTACTAAATCATTATTAATTATATCAGAGAGCCGAGACCTCAGAGGAAAGGCAAAGCAAACAAAGAGTCCAGTGAAGCCTCTTCTGTTGTTGGAAAAAATTGGTAATTAAAAGTCATGAGTGCACCAAAGAGCGAAGGAACAGCATCACAGTCACTGTTCAGGACTCAGGAGTGACTTGCATACAAAACAGCAGGCTTGTCTCCCTGGGGAAATTACAGGGTACTGCAATACAAAGCAGCAAGTAGGAGGGGAAAGAAAAGAAAAGAAAAGAAAAAAAAAAAAAGCAACAGAGAAAGAACCACTCCTGTTTTATCACAAAAGCTTTATTTGCCCTGCAGAGTCCCAGGTTTGAGATGTGCCTTCCACATGTTTCTGGTAGCTCTAGAAAGCCCTTTCCCAGCCTTATATCATGAAGGGTTCCCATTCTGAGAAGCACACAAAGGAGTGAGACTTTGTGTTCAGCCTAATTGAGCCTACACATACTCCTGGCCCTTGGCCTGGTGCCGCTGACCAAAGACTGTTTCAATGAAAAGCTTTAATTTGCCTCAATGACCTGAGCTAAGCCTTAGGGGACTACCTTTGCCCCAGAAGCTGCCCTTCAGAGTATCACTACCAAAAATCGAAGAACTTCAATCTGCCCTTAAAAAAAAACCTCAAAGAAGAAAGAATGTCTTGGTCCTGTTCACACCATAATAAATCAGACTATGTCGTAATGAACCCCACTGAAACCAGAGCAAGTGTTTTTGCTAATAAGTCTGTGAGAAGATACTGATCTGCTTCTAAACCAATGATACCATGCAGTATCTCAGGGCACTGAGGTATCAATTATGAGACTGGATGAAAAGAGGCATCACACTATCTACTGCCATTTGCAGGGAAACACAAGAATCTCTGATCTGCTATACACCTAGCCTTAGAGATCCAGTCCTAAGGAGGACCATATGTAAGAGGCAGCAAGTCATAGAATCATAGAATCAGCTGGGTTGGAAGGGACCTCAGAGATCATCAAGTCCAACCCTTGACCACTACCACTGTGGTTACCAGCCCATGGCACTGAGTGCCACATCCAGTCTCTTTTTAAATATCTCCAGGGATGGAGAATCCACTACTTCTCTGGGCAGCCCATTCCAATGTCTGATCACCCTCCCCGTAAAGAAATTCTTTCTAATATCCAACCTAAACTTCCCCTGGCACAACTTAAGACCATGCCCTCTTGTCTTGCTGATAGTTGCCTGGGAAAAGAGCCCAACCCCCCCCTGGCTCCAGCCTCCTTTCAGGGAGTTGTAGAGAGCGATGAGGTCTCCCCTGAGCCTCCTCTTCTCCAGGCTGAACACCCCCAGCTCCCTCAGCCTCTCCTCACAGGACTTGTGCTGGAGTCCCTTCACCAGCCTGGTTGCCCTCCTTTGGACCTGCTCCAGGACCTCAATCTCCTTCCTGAACTGAGGGGCCCAGAACTGGACACAGCACTCGAGCTGTGGCCTCACCAGCGCTGAGTACAGGGGCAGAATCACTTCCTTGGACCTGCTGGCCACGCTGTTCCCCCAAAGAGATCAGTTTAGATGCATAGTGAGACTGCAGTGAGAACAGTCTCATGTTCTCAGCCCTCCCAACATACAAAAAGAGAGGTGCAAAATACCAGAAGCCCAAGGAGAACAGTTTTAAGTCCAGAGGCTGGAACACAAACATTTTCTACTCCACTGCTCCAACTGCAATGACTCAAAAAGATGTAACTTCCAGACACTAAATCAAAAAGTCTTTCATTTAAAACATGAGCAAGAAGGAATAAAGGATAACTACAGCAGAAGCAGTAATGCAATTTGTGGGAGTCTGCCACTGAATAAAAAATTAATAACAAACAACCTCTGGCTAACTGCAGCCATTTCATTACACTTAACTTCAACAGACGTGAATCCAATAAACTTTTATTGAAGTGCATCTGGTCCTTCTTTATTGCTTTTCTGAACTTCCATTGCTTGCTAACACAATGCCCTTTCACCGTTGCAGCTGTACCACAGCATTCTCTTTCCTTCTGCTGAATGCTAAGCCCCAGACTGCCAAGTGACAGCACCTTACCTGTTGAAGATATCACCCGACACCTTTTGCAGATACTGAAGTGCATCTGCCACCTGCTGAACAGCCTCCTCCCTGCGTAAGTCTGGTTGGATCAGGGGAACTGAGTATGGCTGCCCTTCCAAAAAGTGCTTCTGGGCTACTGTAGCCATTGTGCCTAAAGGAAAGAACAAAAAGGTCATTACAGTAAACATACTTCCCATTTTATCACAGCTTTTACTCAAGGACTTCCACCGTCTGCTCCCCTGTTTATTTTAGGAGAGTGTTTGCAGTAGCACTGGTGAGCTGAGCAAGAAGGTACAGGTAGTAAGCTTCACATATTGGATTTTTAATAAATCCAAGGCAGCTACAGTGAGGTGGAATTTTCTTGCTCATCTGAATGCTCTTGCAAACCATAATTTTAATTTTAGCATGGTACTTCACAAATCTCTGCTCAGCACTGTGCTGAAAACTAAGACCACACCTTGGAAGGAAGTTAGTTCAGGGTGCTGGTAAGCCTTGTCAGAAATTGCCATCCCCTTCTCCCACCCTTATATTCCAGATATATATTCCTTATATACCCATAGCTGGATATATTTCAGGTTGTTCCACCCTATGAGCAAACTTCAGTATTTCATCTTGCCCTTCAGCTCCAAGAAACACAACCACTCCTTCCTTCCAAGAACAGCAGCTATGAAATTACAGGGCATGCTTGTGCACACATGCCTCTGCTCCAAGTAGGTTAATGAGAGTTTTTCCATTCTGAGACTCCCAGGAGCTGCTCATTGCTTCTGGTGACTGGAGTTCCCTTTGCAACTGTCTTGAAAGAAGCCTCCTTATTTTAAGATCCTTTTGCCTAACCTAAACCTGAACTGTCACTGAAATCTTTCAGTTGTGTTCAATGTGCACATCAGAGCAGTATGCATGCTCCTGGATGCAGCTGGGCCTGCACCACTACTCTACAGTCCAGCCAAGAGGAGACTGTGCATCACACCTTTCCATCCTGCCAGCCTTATTCATCTCTCCCTCCGCAGTTCCCAAACAGTCTGCATTCCATGCTTTTGCTCAGAAGTGAGAAAAATGTCACTGAGGAAGGAATAGAGAAGAAATCCATTTCTCTGAGCACATTAGAAATTGTAATCTCACAAATAACAATACTTTTAGGACAGCCTGATAAATGAAGAGTGTCCATGCAGTTTTCTAACCTAAACTGTACTGCTAGACCTACACAACTTCCTACAAACCCGTTTCCTCTGTGTGTCTTGCTCATTCAGACTGTAAAAACCCACAATCTACAGCTGCTCCATACAAGGTCTCATCATACAGTGCTTTACATCCATGTAAGAAAATAACCACTAAGCTGAGGAGAAGAAAAACAAAGGAGAAACAAAAAGCAAAGTATCAGTAACAGACAGGAGATATATCAGAACACGATGCATTCCCATCATGGCACTTGGAGGTCTGCAGGAGCTTGTCCAGAGAGCTGTGTGCAAAATGCATTCCAGTCTGTACAGCAGAGCAGGTCTAGAATAACAAAAAACACAGCCTACAGATGGAGACATTCACAAAATAAGAGCCTGAAGAGGTAGTTACACCATAAAATAACTGTTTACTAGGTAATTATTAGAGGGGTCTTCATATACTTTTTTAATTCCCTATCTTGATGCACAAAAAGGTATCAGATTAGACTTGCCTGCAGCCACCCCTGTACATTTAAGAAACATCATCCTCTGTCTCCAAATGTGTTCATTATGATTCTACCACAGCAGAAGGGTTTTCTGTAAATGTCATATGGCTATTGGTTTGTTTTGGGTTTTTTTGTTTTGGTTTGGGATATTTGGGGGGCAGGGTTGTTTGGAGTTGGTTTGGGGGGGAGGAAGGTAATGAATCATGTGAGAGGAAAAGGATGGAGGAAGCCTAAGAGCCTTTCCATGGGTAACAAATTTGCAAAAATCAAGCCCAGCCATCAGAAGACCTAGTCCTATTCCTGTTTTACTTCATGCATCACTGGTGGCCAAACTGTATCCACACTTCAGTGGCAATGTTTGCACACTGATTAGTCTTCCTGACTGGGCCTTTCAGCAGGCAGGAAAATAATTATTTAGAGTTGTAAAGCATACAAGTTAATCTGAGAGGAGTGCAGCTAATTTTGAGATGGTACTTGTTGATCTGCTGACCACAACCAAGTTTGAGCTCGTTTGCTTTCAAATCTAGTATTTCCCTGACAATGCAGAACTAAGCAGCCAGACAAGACAACGATTTCACAGTTAGAGGATATTTTGGCTCCAGCAGCAAAACAAATTTATGATCCTCCCTGCCAATGGCCACAACTCTTCTGTTGAATTAATGCTGCTGATGGCTGCATTGCCTATTTTTAACTCAAATCAGTTCAGTGACCCAATTTACCACAGCCAGACAAACAGCTGTAATTGCCCAGTCATGAAACAGAGTGGGAAGCAGGGAGAAGAAGGGGACTTTCTTTAACTTTCTTCACTCTCAAACCCATTACTGTGTAATGGTAATCCTGGCCTGCAGGATGAGGCCAAGCTCTTGAGACCAGATAAGATTATACAGCCCCAGTATGACTTCCCAGGCTCTCACCAGACCCAGTTGTCTTAATGGCCTTTCCAAAGCCAAGCTCTGTTCAGATGCTGACTGACAGATGCTGACACTCAGAAGTTGCACTCTTCCTACCAAATTGCTTTCCTGTCCCTCAGAAGCTGCAGGCTGTTCTTCAGGACCCACTGCTCCCTTGCAAAGAGAACAGAGTAGTGAGGCAGAGCAGGAAAAGCCCCAAGTGCTCCTTCTCACACTGTCACAGTTTGGCTGTCAGTAAAGTTCAGTTTTAATGGTTCTCAACAGAGCCTCTCACAGGAGCTCTAGGTTCTCACCTTTCCTGAAACAAACAAAACAAAACAAAAAAAGCCAAACCAAACAAAAAAAAAAACCCCAAACACATTATAGCAATGTGGTAGACTCTGTGGGAGCTGCTGTCAGAGACTAATACAAGAGACAATTCTTTCTGTGCAAGATAACAGATTTATAGCAGGAAAGGGGAAGCACAGCAACAGCCTTCTAAATAACTAGACTCAGGCAAAATCCCATGCTACAGCTGCTACTTATTACCTTTTGTGACCAAACTATCTAGAGAAACAAGTCAGTTTTACAAACACTTGGAGTAAAGGCCTGTCCATATGCTTAGAATAAAAGCAGAATTTCTTCCCATAACAGACAGACTCTGCAGGAACAAGGAAGATGTTAACAGGGAAAATTCAAAGCATTCCCAACAAAACTCAAGAAACAAAGCAAGGACTGAGTGTCACGCAGCAAGACTGAATCTTCCCTTATCTCAACCTTCAGTGTACTGAGAAGGAAGCAGCCCATTTCCTTGCCATGCTTCCTTGTCAGAATTAGGCATTACATGAAAACAAAGTGCTGCATATTAGAAATATCTCAACTCTCTCCCCCTGCCCAACTGAATGCCAAGTCTCCCTCTAACATACATACCAAAGCAGCAAATAAACCATTCATACCTGACACATGGAACTGACTTCCACCAAAGCAATAAACTGGTTCAAATGTCACTGCTGAATCTTAAAGAGGGAGCTGGCATGTTTCAGCAGAAAGTACAGCGTCCTAGAACTGATGGCTGACTCAGATGCTACAGTGAGAAATGGGCATGTAAAATCCCAAAGCAAGTATGATTCAGAAGAGCAAATGTCAGCTCACCCAAGAGATTTAATCATTAGTGGTATTACCACCTGTGGGTCACACAAGGCAAAAGAAACAGCAACATGGCTTTTTTTTTTTTTTTTTTTGTGATCAGAGGCTCTGGAAAAGAGATGCAGCAATCTGGAAGCTTTATTCAATTATTTTTTCTATGTCAACTTTTATGATCAAGACAAATGTGCTCTGGTGTTATATAACAACCTCATTTGCCTTATTAAATTGCAAACAAAGAAAAAGGCTGTTCTCTCACTGCACCACCTCCTTATGAGTGCTCTGTCCTGATTTGGAAGTTCTGACTAGACCTAGCAACTGCTCAGATTTGCACTTTTGCCTTAAGCTGTCTATGTCTTTAACCTCAAGCAAGCTGGTACAAAGCTCATGAGGGCTGCTGGCTATCCCTGTGCACCCAAAGATCCTCTTTCCCTCTCAGTTCCAACATATGATTCCATGATTCATAGTAGCAAAAGCTGAGAGAAACAACAGCAAATGAAAATAGGCAATGCAAAATCAGCCTCCACCAGGCTGTCTCACCTCTCCAAAAGACTTATGCCAGGAGAGATACAGGCTGAGCACTCCAGGGTTTTCAGGTGTCTGGAACTAACAACTGGTCTTACTGTTCAATCACCTCAGGCAAGTCTAATACTGATGGCTACATGGAGATTTGCAGGTCTGAACACAGAAAAGGAAGTACACAATACACTGACCTGAATAGGCAGAGGAAGGAACACTCTGCCTGCTTTGCTCACCTCTTGGGTTACTTCCCCCTGGACCCAAAAATAAAATTCCTAATGTCAAGGCTAAGCTCAAGAGGGCTTATTACAGAGCAGCATCTGCAAAAGAAGTAACACTCACTCTAAGTTCTTTCAAAAATATTGCCCTATGGAGGATCAATCACTGAGATTATTACTTATAAATTAAAAAAACACCAAATTACTTATAAATTAAAAAAACAACCTTAAAATATCTTTTCATGGAAACGTAAACAAAGGCAATATTATGAAAATAATTTGGCTGCCCTCAACAAAAACAGAAACTGTAAAGCTACATACAAGCACTTTCTAGATGCACATTTGGCTATAAAAATAAAAGGAGAATAAAGGAAGCCACCAACATTACTTGCTTCCTTACCATGCTTCAAATGACTAAAAAAGGGGGCTCAGGGGAGAAGAGAGCTTAAATACTCTGAAAAAAATCAGTGTGTTTTTTTCAAAGATACAAGGGCTGCTTCAGTAATTACTGCCCTGATGCTTCTGTTAGCGCACAGGAAAGCAGCATGGCCTTAAATTCCCACATGCAGTAACATCTCCAAGAAGTGACAAGCTATCCCTAGTCCTATGCCTCTTCTTTGTAGGACTCCTAATAAAAGATCAATGCCTTGTAGCCCCACTTCCTAAGATGCAGTGATCAGCAGTATGCAATCGAACACAAGTCTGCATATCCCTCACCACATACCACTACATCACTGCCACCAGGACGGTTCCACAGTGGGATCAGACCAAGTCAGAGCCACAAATGAACTACAGGTTAAGATTAAACAGACTCAAAAGAGTGAGTAGAGATGGGCTTTGAGCATACCTTACTGAAAGGTGCTGTCTCCTGTGACAGAGAAAAGTCACATGCATGACTTGGTTTACAGCGAGAAGTCATCCCAAATTTCTCACCACCAGCAGTGTCTTACACACAATACTTCCTACATTTATTTGGACAAATGTTGTCCCATCCTAGCTGACATAACAGACCTCTGTTATTCTCACTTTCCCCTCCTCCAATCCAATGGACTACAGCACCACAATGAATGTCACTTTTAGAGCTCATTGAGCTCCCAGCTGCTAGAATGTTTGTTTTTGTGTCTCCTCACAAACTTCTACTGCTGTACACTTAACTGTATGGTATAGGACTGTAATTAACAAATTGCTTCATCATCCTCATTCTCTACTTTCTGCACAGGCTTCCCACAGAATCACAAATAAATCAGAGCAAATCAGCTGGCATATTCAAGTCATACCTTGATTGTACTAGAAGCTTGCCTAGAGGCCATTCTAACAAATTAACAGAACTAATTCTGCCAAGGCAAATTTTCTCTTTTTTTAAAAAAAGACAGTTTTATCATCTTGCCCTCCACAGATAAAGTACACTCCTGTGAATTTACCAGCTGCAAATCCAGGGAACTGTATTTTAAAGAGAAACTTCAAATGCTTGGAAAACAAAACATGTCATTGCATATGCTCCTCCTGTTAAGGGACAGGATAAGGCTGTGTGTGCTCATGTACTCACCCAGATGTAGACACACAACTGAAAGCCAGAAGTTGTTTATGTTCTGGTGGTAAACACAGCACAAGAGACTAGATTTAAGTCCTATTTTATTCTGCAGCAAATTATCACTCTGCCCTGTGTTGACACTCGTTGTAGGGGTTGAAATTTAGTCCTCCAGCAGAGCACACAATAGGTAATTGTCCTATCCTAGATAGGACAGCAAGATGTATTTCCAGCAGTGAGATGAGAGGTTCACCACAGTCCCTGTGCTGAGCCAACTTTACCTTTTTCGGAGGGAGAGGGGGAGAAACAGGGAGGAGGAGAAGCACTTTGGTAAGTTAAGAGGATGAAAAGTCTATTTATATTTTTTAATTAACCATGTTCTACAGTGTTATTAAGCAGCAATCAAAGATGCAGATGGCACTGATTTGATTGGCAAGAGGTGCATTGTGCTGAATATTAAGGAACTCTGCCCCTATAAATAGGTCTAATCACCATCTGAAGGCCGAAAGGCAGTGATGAAAGAAAGTATTAATAAGACCATAATTAGGCCCTGTAGCAGGCTGTACTCCACCAGGGTGCTCGTGTTACTAGATGTCTCTTATAGTAGCATCCTCAAACTCCACTGTAGACAGCACTGTTTTGGGTCTTGAGACCCCTAGTAGCTATTTTAGATAAAGCTATGAAGCGCGGGGTTTCTCTATCTTTGGAGGGCTTGCCATATGTTTGAATTTTATTTCCCAGTACCATTTCTGGAAGAAGAAAGCTCTCCATGCCAGCTGTCCCACCCTGCCCACTCCCAGTGACTGAATTAAACTGGGCAGCTGGAGCTCCCCAGGCAGAGAGACTGGCAAAGAAGTAGGGAAGTGAGACTTTCTAGAAGCTGTTGATGTCCCTCACAGCAGGAGGAGCATAACATAGCCACACCTACATTGCAAAGTTAAATTAGCTACAGCTGTTAAAGCCATTTCTGTTCCAGCTTTGAAAAAAAGACACTCAACCTCATACTTTCAGCCTGTCCTAACAGTATTGCATTATCTTAAAAGAACAACATAAAAAAAGAAGTCCATTTAGAAAATGAGTCCTACACGGCATCTCCTGCTACATGATAATACTTCCAGAAGTTGCTCATTGATCCAGAACCACCTGAACAGCGAACTTCTTTTCAAAAGCAGTCAGCCTCCCACACCACACCATGGCTCTGCAGAAAGAGCAGAGCACTGGGGAGCCTGACCCAAGAATCAGCAGAACCTGGGGGCTCACACTGCCATTTCACACATTGCACGTCCTGACCTTGAGGGCTAATACTCTGCTTGGATATAGCAGAAATGGATTCCATTACTGAAACAGTCTCACCTCATCTGTCCCAAAAGCAGCTGCAGGAAAAGCACTATCTACTGCTCTGGTAGGCAGCCACAAACTACCCAAAAAGTGGTGATATAACACCACTCAGTTCTCCATATTCCAAGAGGTGTGGAATTACTGGCAGACAACACATACGTGGTATCTCACACATCCCAGGTACCACAAGAACGTGTTGCACCATGATGTCAGCCTTTCAGTACACTGAATCCATCTACTACCCATAGCCATTTGCTTCAACCCAATGTATCTTGGAATCTGTATAAAAGTTACCCAAGAACCATTCAATTTAAAGTATGTTTTGCTCAACCTACCAACCACCAGCACTGTACTAGAAAATACTAGAAAGCTGTATTAAGTTTATACCATGAAGACACTCACTTTTGGAAAGAGGGAGACTTTGATATAAAACTTACATCCAAAACCCAATTTTTTTTTTCTTTTCCCCCAGTTAACTTCCTAACTTGCAGAGGGAACACAATATAGGCTGACTTGTAACAAAAGAGCTGCGTACTGACAGTTTCTGATAGGAACATGTGTCTCTCTACCATGGGCTGTGTCAGAGACAACATCCACCCGCTGGCAGTTAGGTGTTTGTCCTACCCTGCTGTTTTCAGACTAAAAGGCTGTCTGTATGTGATCCTTCCTGAGCACTCAGAGCTACCAAAGGACAAGCACTGGTGTGTAAAAAATCTACTTCTGAAAGTATGAGCCCAGTATTTAAGGCAGCCTGCCTCAAGAAGCCAGGGCCTGTTAACATCTTCAGCTCAGACACATTGCTTTGAAAGAAACAGAGAGTATTGCAGCTACTGAAGACAGATGAAATCTGTGAGCAATATGACATTAAGGCAAAGTCTGTTAACTAAGTGCATGTGAACTAGAGGATCTGGTTTCCTACCAGCAGCAAAGTCACTTGGTTCAAGTAAGCATGGGACCAAACCAATATATCAACAGACTTAGTGATGGTTCTTAAATGAAAACCCTCCCTTTTTGAAAAAGAAGAGTCATTAGATTTGTTGGTTTGTCACATAATACACCACCCTATTCCACTTAAGAATCAAAATTTGAGATCTTGGAGCCCAGCTTTACAATAGCATACAGCAACACCCTGGCAAATTGCAAAACACCTGACATTTAAAGAAGGATCATGCAAAATCTAATTATACCAACTCTGCAGAAGACAGAATGCTAATACATACAATTATTTTCTGAAGTCAGAGACTTTAAAGAATTTAGAGGTGCACTTCAATCCTCCCAGCTCCACAAGCTAACATGGCCTTTAAGCCACCAAGACAACCTATCAAGGCAGAGCTCTGCTGCACTGCCACAAGGCACCAAGCAATTGATTCCCTTCAGCTGGATACATAAAGTTCATGTTGACAGACAGATGCTGATATCTACAGCTAATCAGACAACCCACTCTGCAACTGTCACCTTTGGCTTTCATCATTAATGGAGACAACCAGGAGCTCTAATGAACAATTGATCTGATTCTAAGGCAGACATCTAAAACTGAGCAAAAGCACTGAGCTAATTGCCTCCCTACCCTTCCTCTCACAATTTATTACAAAAGAAGTCTAAGCAAATAGCTTAGCTACACCTACAATGCAAACATCAAAAGCAATGCTGAGAATCACAGCCCAAGCATCCAGATACAGCTCTTCAATTTCCTAAATGGAAGCACTTTGGTTTTACATGCCTAAAATAGACAGAAGCCAGTGGCTATGCTAGAAGTCCCCCTGATTGCCAGTTTCCTGGTTCTTAGACACTTAGTATCTCTTAGATAGTGAAGCTATGCAAAAGCAGGCTGAAACGCTGCTGTAGAGCTTCCTCCAAAATGTATGGTTCAGAAAAATGGGCTGTTCAATCCCATTCTCAGACTACAGCAACGAATACATACTTCCAAAAAGCAGTTTCCCCCCACCCCACCCCCCCAAAAAAAAAAAAAAAAAATCCAGTTAAATTTTCCCCTCTAATTTTCTGATGCAAAAATCAGCTTCAGCCTCCTGCATAGTGACCTTAACTGCAGATTTAACTATTGATACATCTCATTGCCACAAACTCTAACTAGAAATGTTTTGTCTTTCACCTCCACACATCTCCAAAGTTCTGGAGTGTTGCAGCACCCATACCTCACATGCACTATGCTACAACAGATCCTGAGATATTTAATAAAGACAACAAGTGAATCAAACTGGCAACCAAAACCAGTTCTTGCCTGTTTTATATATTCAGAAGCAAATGAAGTGCTTGAGTTTCTGCAAGATGACAGAAGTGAACTCAATCACTAAAAGGAAACATCTCCAAGCCTGTTCCATTTTGCTAGAAGGAATATCCCTCCAGGGTGGCCTGGATGACAGGAGCTGACAAAAAAGCTAGGTCAAAAGAATGACACCTGGGGAATCAATAACCCACTAAACAAACTGTGGGATGAACTGTTTTCTGGCAAAGGTTATCTTGTGAAGGGATCTATGCAGAGCTGATTAGCTATAGAATTAGCTTTGAGTGACAGAAATTATTCCCTTCAAGCTCAAATACCACAGGCATGGGAAACATCACAAGTTCAGATATCATCTTCTTCTTCTGCATGCTATCTTTAACATTAAATAAATAAATAAATAAAAAAAAAAATCTTCCTTGCTTCCAGGCTTATCTCAGTACTTCTTTTCCCCAGCCCTCAGTTTCCACTCTTCTCTTTTACTGCTCAGGCTGAGCTTGCAGTGATTATAGTTACCTGGTATTATCAGAACCAAGAAGCCAGGCTGCAGAGTAGATCTTGGGTATTATCTGCTTTTAGTTTTCTTTACAGTGAACTCCTGAGTTGAGAGAACAGCACTTTTTATCTGAAGGAATGAAGATTAAAAACTCAGTTTAAACATCCAGAGTGACAGAAGAAGGGCAGATGCTAAGGCTAGCAGCTGGTGCTGCTCTAGGAGTGCCTGAGGCATTTTTCTGCCTGAGGGCTACTCAGAGGTGTGGCTATTTCACCCCCCCAGCCAAAGCTACCTCAGAACAGAAAGAGGTATACTGGGCAGCCTTTACATCCCAGCTTTTCTACTCAGACAAGGCAAACGTATCTAAATACTAGGAGAACTTCAGTCCTTATTTAACCTTCCTAAAATAAAGTCTAAGCAAGGGACAGTTGACTGGAGCACTTCCAATTCCCTAGAAAACTGAAACACAGAAAGCTTTTCTACAAAGGACATGCCAAAGGCACTTTGCTTCCAGCCCTTGCCTCTGGGAAGAGCAGCACTATCCACTCCACTTCCTTTCACTGCTCAAGGAAGGCTCTATTTTAAAGAGCCAAAAGAGGCAAGAAACAGGGACAGTTTTAGCTTCTACCTTGTCTACTCCAGGACAGGTCAATCCAGTCTGCAAATCACTGCCAGCAACACCCACTGTGAAACCTAAATGAAGCAAATAGGACATCTCAAGCTAACTCCTCACTGACATTTGACTGAATCACATGAAATGCCACAACCACAGCTGGCACAACCCCATGCCCCTTGAGGGAAGCTGCACTGTGGCAGCAAGCAGAGTCAAAAATTAGCCTACTCTCTCCAGGGAAGAAAAGCCTCCTTTTCTGAAAGAGGCCCCTGGGACAGCCCCAGGTGCTGTGCAACCACTCAATTTTTGAACCACATCATTTGGAGGGAAAAAAAGGAGGGGGGAAAAGGAGGGGGGAAAAGGAGGGGGGAAAAGGAGGGGGGAAAAGGAGGGGGGGAAAAGGAGGGGGGAAAAGGAGGGGGGAAAAGGAGGGGGGAAAAGGAGGGGGGAAAAGGAGGGGGGAAAAGGAGGGGGGAAAAAGAAGTCATATCACTACAACAGGGCTCCTGTTCATCACTATAATAACAAATGACAGTGATCACTGCTGGATGAGGATTCAGTGTCCACTATGGCAGCCAGCAACCTTTCTTCCTGGGCACAGCAACATGTAGTAGCCCTGTGGCCCTCTTACTGTTGGCTGACTCATTCTTTACTTTGAAAATAGAAAAAAAAAAAAAAAAAAAAAAAAAAAAAGAAAGAAAAGAAAAGAAAAGAAAAGAGTAAATGCATTTACCACAGCAGCACCTAGGTTTCACTTGCAAACACTGACAACGTGGTTATGGTAACAAATGGTTACATTACCAAAGCTAGGAGACTAAAAGTGAGGAACATGCCCTTGTGTAATTTAGGAAAGGCAATCCATATGAAAACTGATTTTCCATACTTCAGGTAACAAACTGTACTGATGCACTGATGGACCAGAAGTTCTGTTTGCTATAATCTGTAGTGTTCTTTAACTTAGCTGATAGCAGTCCCTGGAATTGCACTCACACACTCCCAATTGTGTATTACATGCCACTACCTTTCTGGGTAAAAATATTACACAGACCACAACCCAGAGCTCTATCCTGAGCACCTTTTCCTCTTTGTCACAGCTCCCTTGAGGCTGTTCCCTGTCCATCCCTACAGGGCACCCAACCAAGGCGGGGAGCGGGCACCGCCCTTCCCCATGCCCAAAGGGCGATGGTGGCTTGCAGCGTCCCATCCATTGTCGCCAACTTGAGACTGCCACACTCCGCTCCGGGCATCCCGGCAGGATTCCCCAGCCTGGTTCGTGTCTCTGAGGCAGTGTTAACACCAAGGCTTTCCAAGCCCCTTACCCGACCCCAAGCGCTCCGGTGTCACTCCCCTTTCACATCACCACGAACTTTTTTTTTCCCCCGCGGGACGGGACGGGGTCCCCGTGGGGTAGAGCCTGTGGCCACCGGAAAGGTTTCCCCGGCGGGTGACATGTCGCAGACCCCACACCGGCCCCTCGCAGGACCGGGACAACACCTGCTGACCCACTCAGGATCCCCGGAGCCCCGGCTCCCCGCCGCCCAAGCCACCGGAGCTGTTCCGCTCCACGCTGCGCCGCGGGGACACCGCGGGGACACCCCCGGTCCTCTACCGAACCTCTCGGTGTCCCCGCGGGCCCCACACAGTCCGTACCGAGGCCGCCCCAGGACAGAACCGCGAAGGGGAAGGTGGCGGAGGGGTGTTAGGGCAGCGCCGGGCTGGGTTGGGCTGGGGTGGAGGTAGAGGTCCCGGTCCCCGGGGCCAGCGCGCGCTCCCCGCCGCGCCGCGCGCCCCTCACCTGCCGCGAGCCAGCCACGCCCCTGCCGCACCGAGCAGGAAGCGGCGCCCTGCACCCGTTTCCGCCCTTCCCGTGTCGTTGCTTCCGCCCGGTTACCGCGGAGCGCAACCTCGGGGGCCGGGACCGGGACCGGGGGCCGGGGCCGCGCACGCGCGCGACGGGAGGTGTGGCGCGGCGCGAGTGTCGTGGCGGCGTCGGGTCGGGTCGGGTCGGGTCGGCCCGGCCATCTTGTGGGTCTGCGGCCTCCTGCCCTCTGTCCTCCCCTCCCCGCCGGCACCCACGGGTCCGCCGTGGCTTCGTCTGCCTGCTCCGCCTGAACCCCGGTCCGGCACCGCCGCCCCCTCCTTGTCCCGGGAGGTCTGCTATCCCGGTGGGATGAGAGCCCCGCCACGGGCCCCTGGCAGCCCAGGGAGCTGACCGGAGCCCCTGGGAGCGTTCCCTGGGTGCCTGGCAGGGAGGCGATGGGCCCCGAGGGGGCTGCGCTTCCAGGGCACAGCAGCTGTGTCAGCGGGACCCCCCTGCAGTGACACGGGGTGCTGGCACAGCTCTCTGCCCTGTTCCCGTGTTGCAAAGTCTCAGTTTGGGAGAAAATACTGCATAATACGGTTTGATTTTTTTTTTTGTCTTTTTGCACGTTCAGCCCCGCTTCTGTTCCTGGCTGCTTTTCTGCTTCCACAAACCTCATACAGAGCAACGAGAGGGGGGAACCTCTGACTCAGACTTGTGTGTTTTCTCTCCCGTGCTCGTGTTTAGAGTTTGGCAATTTAAAAAAATTGACTTTGTAAAATAGAGAATACAGTCTCAATTTAAAAAGCACGTTTTAGTTTGCCCTTGTATCCCTTTTATCCTTGCCCTTGTATCCCTTTTATCCTTTCCCTTGTGTGCGCACTTTGGCAACCACGTTATTCCAGAGCAAATGTTTATGGAAAGTGACTTTCAGGATTGCATCTGTAAATACTGAAACCACATTTCGAAGGGCTATGTGCTACACATGACAGGTAATTGCATGCTCATCCACTTTAGGATGGAAAACAATTCCTCAAGACTTAAACAGTTACAACTTGCCACTGTTTGAATAGCAAATACCAGTTTTTCAATTCAGGCAGAGAACATTCGTGACTGATATGCAGCATTAAAAATGATGCACGACGAAAAAAAATGAGGCAAACTTATTCAATCAGTGACTGCACTTGAAGGCATCAGGGCCTGCTCATGCATATTCAACTCAGAGAAAAAGGTAAATCCGTGGCATAAATTACCTGTCACAGATTCTTTGCTGGGTTCCTCCCCTTTGCAGTGATGAGCACCGACTGAAGCAGGGGAGCAAGGAGATGAGGAGCCAGCAGGAGTGGGTCCCCTGTGTGGGAACCTGCAGGAGGGGGGGTGCAGGGTTTACCCCTGTGGTGTTGGAATGGTGGGCTTGGTGAGACCCATCAGGATATAGAGCATAGGGTCACAAGGCCTAAGAGTTCAGGACCAGGATGAGAGCTCCTGAAACTCTGTAAGGGAAGAAGGTTGTAGGGAATGGAAGATCCTGCCAAAAACTGAAAGCAGACGAATAAGCAGATCTAGCCGAGTCTGAGCAAGGAGTGTGTGTGGGGGTGTCAGGACCTGTCAGAAACAGAATAGGGAAGCGGATGTAAGAAGCAACAATCCAATCTATTCTGATCCATTTTTATTTATATACTGCTGACGGAAAGCCCTCCAAATGCTTTCTGTTGCTTGGATGAAGATCCAATTCTACGCAGCATGAAATTCAAGAGAAAGCAAGAGGTGGTGGCAGACTGACGCAGCCCCTTCCCATGCCCCCCTCCCAGCCACCCTGAGGATAAGGAACCAGCAGGTTTGCAAAATCCATCAGTACAAGGCCAAAAGAGAGCTAACATGGAAAGAAAAGGAATACAGGGAGTCTTAGGCTGGGCCAGCATAGAGGTGAGAGAGCAGCAGGGACACAGTGAGCCCCACGTGCAAAGTGATGTCAGGGTAGCAGTTGCCTGGATGAGGTACCAGAAAGATGCTGGTGGCAGGTGAGAGGCTGTAAAATGTAGCAAACTCCTCTGTAGCCTTGTCATATGTCCATCTGTGCTGACCTGTCTAATTAGGCACAAGTAGGTGTTTAATAACAGCAGAGAAAGAGTCTGGAGGCAAACCAGGAGAGCAGCTGCTTAACACGGTGTTTTTAATTCAACTGCAGAGGCATTCGTCTCCAGCCGGCTTGCGTGTCTCAGCCCACACAACTGGCGGGCAAAGACCAAGCCACACCACTCCCAGCCAGTGGGATAATGGACACAATTTATTCTCTCAGCAGAACAATGTTTACTGGTTTCATTTCACAGCCTTTCACCGGCTCATTTTCAGAGGTCCTGAGGACAGGATCCTCTTATTTAAGCAGGGAGACTACTGTCATCTACAGCCACCGAGCTTGCTCTGCCTCTGCTTTGCATTAGCAAGTTCCAGCCAACAAAACCAAAATCATGCACAGTATTTTTCTCCTGTAGCAAAAGGAACTCTGATACCCACAGTTACCCAAGCACAGGAAGATTAAGACTGAGGTCTTCTGTGCCATGCAGTCAGTCAGTCAGTCAGACTTTTTTTCATAGGGTGCAAAAAGGAGCGCCTCGTGTTGTGCCAAGCTATGCATGACAGCATGGCAGAGGCTTTGCAGTTAGGAAATGCACCAACTACTGGGATGGAAAATGCCTTCTGGCTTTTCCAGAGCCTTTGCCGAAGCCGATACCAATGAGAAACGTTAGCTGGGGGAGGGGGAATGCAGAGAGATCATCTCTGCTTATGCATGGTGGCACTGCCACTTTCCATCTCTTTGTTCTGCGGTGGTATGATACTGACTTGGACCCCCCCAGACAGAACCTGTGTTTTTCCCTTGGCCTGATGAATAAATGAAGCCAGATGTTTCTACCAGTCTACTCACTAGCTGAGCAGAGGCTTTGCACGCTCTGCTTTGCTGTCATTTGCAGGCACAATCCTCACTGTGTGCAACTGGCTGATCCAGAGCAGCTCAGGGCACATCAGGTTTTTTGTGCTTTTGCATGCCACTCTCTAGCTGTCTAGAGTGCTTATTCTGTCTGTTAGCTTTTCCATCACTGCAATATTCAAGTGCTTCCACCGTGTCCAGAACTCTTTTATAAAGACTTTTTTTTTTTCCTGTAGGCTAGACTCATTGCAATTATCTATGCACAAACCGATCACTCATCTGTTGTGTCATAGCCACAAATTGCTGTGCAAAACCCAACTCTTTTAGATTCACATTATATTTGAACTCATTTTCACTTGCCTGAAACTGCATTTTCCCCCTAGAGTGCTTTTTCTTAAGTAAAAAAAAAAAAAAAAAAAAAAAAAAAAAAAGAAAAGCAACAAATCCAACCTTCAAAACATTAAATTAATTTGCTCTTTCTCTTACTGCAGTACCTTTTACTGAGCAAAGTCACCTTGGGCAACTAATTAGAGTCTCACTTTTCTCAGTAGAAAAATGGAAACAATACTATTTTTCCATCCTTGATATCTTTAGGATGGAAAATATTGCTACTTATTATTTATTATAATGTTTTACACCAGAATTTAATAACATAAAGCTCATAACCTGAAGGGAAAATACAAAAACTGAAGGTGAGGAGAATACAGAATGCTCCTGTGCCAGTGTCTTCTGAAGAGGCTGGAAATTCCTTGTTGTCTGTTGAATAGCATTCGTCAAACATTCAGGCAGAGCTGGCTGAGTTGCTTTTGCACAAGGTCAGGAGAGAGCCAGAAAACAGATCAGATCTCACTTCAGACTTCCCCCTCGTTCTGCAGTTTTTCAGATCTGAGAAATGTTTTATTATTGCAGTTTGATGAAGGGTTGAGCTCACCTAACGTTTAGAACTGTTTGGACCTCAGGTTTTGCTTCAGGTCTGACTCAAATGTTTTGTTTGTAGCATTGCCTTAGAAGAACATCCAGGACCCTCCTTGAACATCTGTCCCTTGTTCTCTGTCTGGTGACAATCAGCGTCCCTTCTGCACGCAGGCTAACAACCAGTGTCTGTTCACAGGATGTCGAAAGTAGACATAACTAAACAATGTTCTATCATTTGGGAGACAATAGTAATATGCTAAGAACTCTTTTTTTTTTTTCCCCTAGAGCTGTATATACTCTAAGCATAACATTAATATCTGTATTACTTCTGTTACAGGGGAATAAAATAGGGGCCAACTACAGCCACCTGTCCTTCTCTACAGGCTTTCATCTGACTCAGACTTATGAAGAGAACAGACTTTACCTACACACTTCCCCCAAACATGTGGCCTTCTTTTTGCCCTAGTAATGGGGTATTGGGGTAAGATGGAGTGGAGGGGAACAGATCAGAGCCTGAAGCTGACAGAAGTGCCACACCTGTCGCCTTTTGCCCTTTCCTCTGCTGCTGATGCCAAATTCTCCTCCTCAGCCCCTTCTGCTTCTACACTTCCTTATCATCCAAGCCTCCTCTTCAGCCCTGGACTTCCAGCTTTAAATAGCACTTGCCAGCAACACCTTATTTATTTATTTTTCACAAGTGTCAGAGCCCCTCTGGCATCCCCAGCCTGCACTGCCCATCACACTGTCAGATCCCCAGTGTTACCTGGGGATGCAGTGTTACCTGTAGGGCTTGGGCTGCTTCTCAGACAGTGCTGCCAAGAAACACCACGTGATTAACAATGATAATGCAAATTCTTCAGTGCACATGTGAGTATTGAGTGACCCACCTATTACTGTCCTAGGTTAAAATGGTACCTTTTTGTACAGGCACATTGAACTAGTGTCTGGTACTGAAGCACCTTGAGCTGGTCTGTAAGGGAAGGCTGAATTGCAAAGGTCTCCATTCTAAGTTTTGCTGAAAAGACTCAGCTAGGAATTCCAAAATGTGATTTTCAGCATTGCGTCCACACAGTTCTGCAAACTCACAGTAATTGCCTTTGTTGACTTAAAAAGCCTCCAAAATTGCATTTTTATGGAATAATGATACCTATGAAGGAAAAAAGGTAGGAAAAATATACAAGAGAGCAGGAACTCCCTGGAGTGGAGCACAGGGGAGGACAGTGTTTCGGGCACATTTTTTCTTCTGTGACTCTTTTCTGTATCCCCTCAGCACCCCCAATTCTGTGAGTCCTGAGTACAGCTGACCTTACTGAACACGTGAGATCTGACAGGAGCACAGCACACAGCAGTATGGCTCCAGGCTACTGCTTTTATTTTTGTAACCGTGTATTCCTAAGAGCATGGTAACCAGAGTTAGGGATCAAATCCATGCTTTTTGCATAACTCAATAGAGTATTCCCGCTTGGCTGCCTGGCAAGAGATCAAACATCCCACACCTTTAAAAAGAAAAATAAAGGAAAGGGAGAAATATTAGGAACAACCATGGCTGTAAGAGAAAAGCAACAAGTATTCTAACATGTCAATTTAATCATGCTCCTAACAGCCACAAATTACTTTTATTTAAAGTCAACACATACAAGACTTACAGAATCTGCAGCACTCTTAAACATCCAGCTTTTGGCCGAGCCATCACAGTTACCATTGGGTATTAAAAAAACCCTTCAGCTTGCCAACCCTTCTCTACTTTGTTTAAGACCTGAACCCCATTGCTGAGCCACTCTTTTAATTGCTGTAAGGATCTTAGGAATTGTCACTAATTGTCTTAGGAATTGTGACTGATCCCTCTAGGTCAGCTGAAGAGGATGAAGGAGCCAGCTACAACGACTGGTTACCCTGTTAGCAACTCATCATTAACATAATTCTTCTCTTGATTGTGACCACCTCCATTAAGTGGGTGCTAAATATTAGACCTTGTTTCCAAAAAAATCTCAGTATTCTGCTGAAATTAGGTTGGATATTAGAAAGAATTTCTTCACGGAGAGGGTGATCAGACATTGGAATGGGCTGCCCGGTGAGTTGGTGGATTCTCCGTCCCTGGAGACATTTAAAAAAAGACTGGATGTGGCACTCAGTGCCATGGTCTAGCAATTGCTCCGGTGGGTCAAGGGTTGGACTTGATGATCTCTGAGGTCCCTTCCAACCCGGCTAATTCTATGATTCTATGATCCTATGAAAATTCACTGCACACCCTACTCAGCTTTCAACATGCTTTTTTCTTGTGGCTTGTTTGTGGGGCTTTTGTTTGTTTGCATTGGGGATTTTTTTGGTGTTTGTTTCTTCTTTTGGTTTTGTTTTTTTTTTTTTTGTTTTTGTTTTGTTTGTTTTAATCTTCTGGACTTTTAATTCCTATAGGAAAAAATAAAGATGGAATTTTCAAGAACATTTCTGCCTTTTTTAAAAATAGCTCTTTTAAAAATTCATGTTTTTCAAATCACTTATATTTAAACTGGGAACTTTTAATAGTATTTCATCAGTTTCCTACGTTAGCTTTAGTGTTTTAAAATGTACATTTTAATGCTTCAAGACATAAGCCATTGCTGGATGCAAAATTAGGGGATTTCTGAATATATCAGAAAAGTTATTAAAAAGAGAACCATGAAAAGAGATACAAGACCCTACATTACAGATTAGAGTTAAACAGAACTGGAGAGAAAGTTGTTCTATTAAAAGCCTACTGAAAATATTAGTGTTTATTAAGAACCTTCTGATAAATGTGTGTATAAATGGTGACACTCAATACATTTTATGACAGTCTGTTTCCAAATAGAATAATGAGGAGTAAAAGAAAAAAAAAAGCTTTCATGAAATAATTCATTTTAATTATTGTCACCGGTCCTGTACCATTTAATTGTACTTTTGACATTGTCTTCTAGAAACACATTTCAGAAAATTAAGTAATATGTGGTAAAGAAAAACTGCACTGAAAAAATGTGTTTAATAAAAACTTGTTCCTGCCGAGTTAGTTTCAAACTGTAAATTTTTTTCATCTTTTCAAATATAAAATCTAAATAACAGAAATCAATATTCCCTGGGAATGAGACTCACCCCTGTGAGAAGAAGTTCATCCAAACTCTTTGCTGTCAATTGCAAACTCTTATTTTAGGATTTCAGTGGGTGTTCAAATGGCTGCATATTGTAAATAATAGATTATTTGATTTAGTTGTTGAACCAAAAAATTAAATTCTATTTTTTTCTGCAGTCAACCCCAAACCACTGTTTTCTGTTTATTTGGTAAACAATAAAAACTCTGTAGTTTTAGGGTAAGTTATCTGCTATTTGTTTAGTTAGTACCAACTTTAGCTCTGCCATTTTTTTTCCAGGTATACACAATAAAAGCAAAGAACTAGACTCACAGAAAAGCCTAGACATTACCTTTAGAGGTGTTTTTCCAATTTCTACTCATTTGTAATAGTAAATATAGTAAAAACTTGAAATTCTTACTTCAAGTATTTTATTTTTGAATGAGCAGTTATACCTGTTACAACTACCTGTTACAACTGCATGTTAAACATTTCCAGGGACATTATTATTCCTGCATTTCAATCTTTCCAATGCTTTCTATTGCTGTTAAATATTCAAATGAAGTTATTTCATTTCAAAGCTTACCGTATCAGGCTATTGTAATTCCTCTGTGCTGCAGGCCACATTTCCTGGTGGTCCTTAAATTTATGCCATATTAAATGCTTTGTAATAACTGTGTACCAAGGTGCCATGTTAATTTCACAAGATTTTTTTCTCTTGAAACATGGGTATATTTTGCATTTGTATTAGAACATCAGGTCCCTACTTAATTCTAAGACTGACAGATAAAATCTTTCTTTTCATTTACAGAGCAGTGGGATATATATCTCCCACTTCAGACTTTAACTCCCTCCTCCATTTAACAGACATGTGAACAGGCAAAGATAACAGTGTGCAACACAACACCCATTTTAGCAGTACCTTTGTCATTGCTTCATATTGAAACCAGTGCAGTTATTTAATAAATATTTCTAAGCTTACTTCTATGTACTATCTAAACTGTATAGCTCAGTCTTTTAAAAAAATTTAAAAGTTGTGCATCAATAAATTTTCCAGGTTTTCATTTTTTCCCTGTTCTTGGGAGAAGAAAAAGGAGTTAGAACACCACTCCCCCACAAAAAAAACCAAACCAAAACAAACCCCCCAAACCCCAGAACAACTAATCAAACAGCCCTCACAAGTCTGGGGAGTTTCATACAAACCCAGTGAGCAGGAAGCAGGTGCACCTTATGCTCCAGTGTTAAAACCTCTTCCCTGAGAAATGGATTATGTTTGTGCACCACTGTAGCCTGTGACACCATTCAGTTGTGGTTCATATGAGCATCCTGGCCAAGATCTGCTGGACAGAAGGATGACAGCTGCATGATGGATTCACCTCTGTCCTTATCAACTTATGACTTCATCTACGACATCCAAACAATGCATTTTAAAATGCATCAAAAATAAGTATTTTGTCATTCCTAGAATGTTTTCATCATTGTTTTAAATGCCCAAAATGCTCAGCAAATGCATCTCAAATTCACAAATAATTTTGCATTGACTGGATGTTTATTCTGGCAAATAAACAATTTATGGCAAACAATTCACTGCATCTATTACAACACGGCCTTCGGTAGTAAGTGAGCACATACACTAAAAAGAGCCAGAAACCAAGAATTTAAGGCAGGACCACAGCCAAGCTTCTAACCTCTCAGAGCAGGCTGAACTTCAATCAAAAACAAAAGACTTTTTCTCAGATCTATGTGTATCATGATTATGCCCTTGAATTTCATAGAATCATCAAAGAATCATAGAATGGCTTGGGTTGGGAGAGGCTTTAAAGATCATGTAGTTTCACCCCCCTGTCATGGACTGGGACACCTCCCACTGGAACAGGTTGCCCCAAGCCCCTTCCAACCTGCCCTTGAACACTTCCAGGGATGGGACATCCACAACTTCTCTGAGCAACCTGTTCCAGGTTCTCACAACCCTCACAGCACAGCATTTCTTCCTAATGTCTAACCTAAATCCACCCTCTCCCAGTTTAAAGGCATTATCCCTTGTATTACCACTACATGCCCTTCTAGTAAGTCCCTCCCCAGCTTCCCTGTAGCCCCTTCAGGTACTGGAAGCCCACTATAAAGTTTCCCTGGAGCCTCCTCTTTTACGGGCTGAACAATCCCAAACTCTCTCAGCCTTCCTTCATAGGAGAGGTGTTCCAGACATCTGATCATCTTCATGGTCCTCCTTTGGACTCATTGCAAGATCTCTATGTCCTTCTCATGTTGGGGGCCTTGGAACTGGACACAGGACTCGAGGTGGGGTCTTACAAGAGCAGAGTAGAGGGGGAGAATCACCTCCCTTGACCTGCTGGCCCTGCTTCTTTTGATGCAGCCTGGGATACAGTTGGCTTTCTTGGCTGCAGGTGCACATTGCTGTTGCATGTTGAGCTTTTCATCAACCAACACCTCCAAGTCCTTTTTCTCAGGGCTGCTCTGGATCAATTTTCCACCCAGCCTGTGACTGTGCTTGGGATTGCCCCGAACCAGGTGCAGGACACTGCACTTGGCCTTATTGAACTTCATGAGGTTGACACAGGCACCTCTCTCTAGCTCGTCAAGGCTTAAATTTCCTATTGAATGCAGAAAATCAAGGCTGAGCCCAGAAATCCTCTAAGTTTGTCTGAGGGGGCTTCTCTATTTTTGTCCAAGTATTTTGCTGCCAGGAAGAGGCACTGAGCTGGATTGCTACAGACAAGCTGCATCCAGCTCTGAAGGGTGAGACAGCACAGCCTCCTCTGCCAGCAAAGCCTTGGGGTGCTCCTGCCTTTAAAGTGGGCAGGTGGGGATGTGTCTGTGTATGGTGCAGGGGACTTACAGACTTGACCTTTCAGGCATGCAGGGAAGTAGGCTAAGCACAGAGATGGCCAGGACAGGTAAGTCAAACAGCATTAGGAGCAAGAAGCTGGGTTGTAGAGTCAAAGGAGTCAGGACCTTCACAAAAAAACTCTGGCAGGCGGGAAAGAATATCTCAAAGGATCCAAATATATAAACATAAAGGGAGAGGAGGAGGTACAGAAGTACAGAAGTAAAATGGAAATACAAACCAGATACAAGAATATTCCTTAAAATTCAGACAGGTCTGGCCATGGTGGCACTAGTCTTATTTTGCTGACTGGTATTTACCACTGAGAGCTCCTGTTTTTATTTTGGGCTTTATTCCCTACAGTCATGCAACTTGTGGCACAATACCCACCTCATCTCTGTCACTGCAAAGTACTCATCTCTATCACTGCAAAGTACTTTGTATCCACCACTACCCCCAGAACCACCAGTAAAACAAGGTAGATGTCACACAGAGTGAAATCTTGTTTGCTGCTAAAGTCAATGGGAGTTTTACACTCTGACTTTGAAACCATGTAGTGAACCCTTGCCTTGAGTTGCACAGAGCTTGACTCTTACCATAAAGAGAGAATTTTAGTTTTTCAGGAGCCCACTGAACAAACAATCTGCTAGCCACAGCATAGCTGTTTAAGTGGGACAAATTCCAGTCAGGGCTACCTGCCAGTTCAGATGCAGCAGCAGTGACACCACTGGAAGTGGCAACAAGGATGAAGAGGGTTAATTAGCATGGTAAAAATGCCAGCAGTTGCCAGAACATCATCTCCACTAGGGAGATGATCACAGTAACTCCCTGGGTTCATCTGAACCAGCATGAAAAGTGATGAGGTAGTTTTTGTTCCTACTCCTCTTTGGAGAAGCAGCCAGGCCAGGCAAACTGTCACATTATGAGCTCCTCCTTTTCCTCTTTAAATATATTTGTGTGGAAGCAGCAGGAGCTTGTCCTTGAGGATGTACCGTTACCTTCATAGAAGGGCAGGAAATAAAGTAATGCCCAAACAAATATTATCACATCCAATATTTTATAGGCCTTGATATAATACAGTTTTTGTCCTGTATTCTATGCTGTGGAAAATGCAGAACGTACCTTATGGAAGAATTCCCACTGCCACTACAACTGCAGCCTCTCAATTTCCAGAAGCTTGGGACTGTGCATCCATTACCTACATGATGCACTAGTGCCAGGCTTGCCTTCAGAAACAACTGCTTTTATTTAGCTCCTCCTGGAAATTAAATTTGGTTCACTTTTTAAACTGACTGGCTTCATTCTGCAACCACCAGAGTCAAAGAATAAATGCTCTGTCACATTTTCATTACATGAAAACCCATGGCATATCAGCAACAAAGTGTTATCTGCATCTGGAAAACTGGCAAAAGGAGGTGAATGGTAACTTCCAGCTGATGCTCTGGCTGGGCAAATTTTTGTGCCTGGCTTGAACATACTAATTTCAAAATTACGCCTTGTGCACCTGCTTGCCTGGAGCAGCTTATAGGATTGGGGTCAGAACTACAGCTACCAGGGGAAGCCTCTCCCTCAACCCTGCCTCCAGTTTTTTATCATTGTCATACTTACATCATCTTTAGTAGCACTAATGCAGCCTGATCTTTCTAAATTATCATAGCAGTAAAAGGAAAAAATCAAAATGCTTGTCTGCTCTCTCCTTCTTTGAACTCTCTTTTTTTTAAAAAAAAAAATTGTTAGATGTGATGACCTCTGCAAGAGTACCCGATTTATTTTGGCAGATTTGGCTGCTAATCTCTATCTACAAGGCCTGAAAGTCATGATCTGAATTTGCAATGTCTCTCTGTTAATAATCTGTTTGTTATCTTAATAAATATTTGTGAATTGCTTATCTGACACAGATGACATACTTATTATTACAAATATTCTTATTGGTCATGATTCACATTGGTCTTTATTATTTTGGACTGTTTTCATTTATCTGTAGGCAGCTCATGCTGATTTTTATATTCTGTCACAGTTGGTTGTGTTTTGTCTTTTTGTGCTCTGTTAAAAAAAAAAAAAAAGAGAGAGCACATAGATTAAAAAACAATGACAATGTTTCCAAAACCCTCATTCTACCACATCCATCCAGCAGTAATTTAAATGTGTATGAAACAAGAGTGAGCATAAACCTGAACAGACAGGAAGCTTTTAAACAAATCCTCACTTAAGACACCATCAAAGAACTCTGTCTGCTTTAGGATCCAGGCCTGCAGCTAAGAGTCAGTGAAAAGACTGGCACTGCCTTGACTAGGACTTGACCAAGTCCTAGGTACCTATGTGCTCCTGCATGGTGACATCTTTGGAAAGAGGACTCCATTTGCTCAAGTGGCCTTGATTCCTTTTTCAGGTATGTGATGCTGTCCTTGTTCCTCAACAGTGCACGTGAGGAGATCTAAACACAGCTGAAGCAAAGATCTGACACTCCCTGATACAGGGTGCTGTGAATGATAAAAACTCAGACGGGCTCAAGGTGAGACCATACAAAATGATAGAAAACTACTGAACATTTTTGGTTTTTTTGTTTCTTTGTTTTTAATGCAAGGATATCACCTCTTGTTCAGGAAGTATATTTGGAAGCACATATTGGGAAAGCATTACTTTGTGCTGCTTCTACTATAATTCTCTTTTCTAGGCATCTGATTTTCATTATTTATATGCTCTGAAAGTCTTAGTGGACTTTAACCTAACTTTCAATTTTTGAGTCTTCCTTTTAACCATATTCAGCTTGTCTTATAACAAGTATTGAGTCCTTCTCTTCAGTTCACTGAGACACACTTCAGATACCTCCTGCCCTCACACCTTTCTGCTGCCTTCATTTCTCTTCCACAGCTTCTGCATCCACCTTGCCTGCAGACCAAACATCAGCCTTGCCCCTGCCTCAGTACTCAATATATACAACGTACCCTATGTATTAAACTTCTCATTTCAAACTGGTTTTCTCTCCCCACCACTACTACTGCTTCTGGTTCCTAAGCCCTCCCTCTCTCCAGGGACAAGACCCCTTATCCTTTGCCATTTCTCTCTCCACCTTCCCAAGGTGAGTGCTGCAGAGGGAAGGAATAACTGAACTGCATCTCTGCATGGGATGGAAAGAAGAAGCAGTGCTGCTGTGAGCTTCTGGCATTTTTTTTCCTTCTCTTTAAAATAAGTGTAGAGTTTGAGAAGACATTTCCACTCACTATCTGAAAATGTCTGCTAGACTGCTTTTACTTGGAAGATGGGCAAATATAGTAGCCAGCAAATCAGCGAGGAATTTCTCTCTGGCCAAGTTAAATATTTTAATTTTTCAGCTGACTGCCTTGTCACTAGATTGGCTTCAACCATTGACAAAATCCCCTCAGTTGTGAAGAAATTCACAGGACAGGATGGCTTGCATCCAGAGTTTAACCTTATGTTAAATGCACACAACACAAAACCCAGACCTGTGATCTGCCACCATTTGACCTATCTCATGCTCTTTACATCTGGGCCTCCCAAACCAGAATGGTCTTTGTGTCCTTTGCAAGAGGCTGTGTAGACAGAGGTCTCACTGTATGGAATCAGTTGCAGGAATGTGGATGGTGGTAGCCATCTGAAGTAATTCTGCCATGCTCCTCAATGAAGAATCTGTTGGTTCTGTTGGTTTTGAGTCACAGGATCCTTTTTGTCTCTTCATTTGCTCCTTGAAATGCTTTCAGATGCCAAAACAGAACACAGATTTATCACAAATCAGTGTGTCTGAACACAAGGGATCCTGTCTGTAAGCAGATTTGAAGGCAAAGGTTAGCCCAAGCAGAAGCCTGACCCCATAAATAATGAGCAACAAGAAACAGGAATACAGCTGAGCATCAACCAGAAAATATTTGGGCTGCCTCTAGTTGGACCACACAGTAAATAAGTAAGTCTGAAGGATTACCTCAAAAAAATTAAAAAAAAAAAAAAAAGTTTTTTTAAAAAAAGTATCTCTTAAAGAACTCTGTCCATTTAGCTTGCTAAAAATAATATCATCAAGTGATCAGTCACCTTCAAGGAGAGAAAAGCTTTAGGACTAAAACGCTCTTTACCCTAGTGGAGAGCAGCATAAATACTCATGGCTGGAAAGTAAAAAGGACACATTCAAATGAGAAAAATATTCCAACGTGTCAACAGTGACAGAGATTAGCTGTAGTAAAAAGATATCAAGGAATGAGACAAATACTTCACTTTTTACCATCTCCACAGTGGTACCTGAGGCATTTCTGGAGATAACATTTTTCTTAAGCTCACATTCCAGGTTCTGTAGCTGCATGAGATTATACAGCATGTTGTATGTCAGGCCAGAAGCAATATTGATTTATCCTGCCCTTAATTTCCCTGAGAAGTCAGCATCTGCTCACCCCTCTTATGTAACAGGAGCACAGACCCAAGAAGCCCCACATTCAAGGTGAAATGATGCTGGGGGGGGGTCTGCAGTCAGAGAGCATTAGGATTTGGCAGCAGGGCTTCCTCTGCACAGAATGAAGGTAGGAAAAATCCTCTGGGATCTTCTTTCTTAGTCCTGCACCTAAAAGCCAGGTGGCATGGTCTGCAGTCCTACCTTTTTTATACTGAAATCTGCAACAAGGTGAAATCTGTCTCCTGTTGGGGCTGTTGAAATGTTAATTCATACTGATACCACAAAATCAGAAGCAAAGGGAAAATATCTTGTTCTATAAATCAAATATAAAGAGCTGAGATGTAATAAGGACAAATACTTCAGTTTCTTCCAATGCTTTTTTTCTTTCTCTTCAATGGAACACAGCTAAACTGACATTAATATTTTAAAACAGCTGCTCATCAGAAAAATGGTATAATGTAGCCTTAGCTGAAATGTATACAGAATGTTTTTTGTTTTCTTGACAGCACTTAATCTCTGCCATTGAAAAAATACCTTCTAATTAGAGTATGAGTTTAGACATCATTCCATTTCTCCTTTGTCTCCTTTGTTTTTCCTATTTTTTTTTTTTTTTTTTTTTTTTTTTTCCAATTTTGCATTTTAGCAAGGTCAGATCACAGAAACTTGTCCCATCAAAAAATCCCCATGTAATTCACTGGGACTAGTCAGATAAGATTAGGAAAATATAGCTCGTATTCAGGTTTTTCATTTTACCACAGTATTTACAAAAGACTGAACAACTGTCATTTAAAAAAAAAACCTGTCTGACTCTGAAGAAAATGTCTCTCTGTAGCTTTTACTCTCTAGAATTAATCAATTAAGTGGTCAAAGCTTAATTTCATGAAAAAAGACAGAAGATAATGTAACATTTAGCAAAGGGAAAATGTAACATTTAAAGGGAAAATGCATTCTAAAGAGAGACTTTCATTCCTTATTTGCAGTAAATACAGCAAGGCTGCAATAGCACAGTTCAAATACAGTCAAGGTTTTAAAATGTGCCAAAACCACACATCTCAGCTAAGGCTACAATACAGAATTTGTACCTTTTTCCCCACGAGCAGCTCTTTTAAAATATTTATATGTCATCTTAAGTGTACTCCACTGAAAAGAAAGAAAGAAAAAAACCACTATATTAAAGGAATCTGAATTATTTGTCCTGACCACATCTCAGAACTTTATGTTTGATTTATAGAACAAGATATTTTCCCTTGGCTTCTGATTGCATGTTGTCAGTATGAATTAACAATTCAATAGCCCCAGCACAAGAGAATTCACCTTGTTGCAGATTTCAGTTTAAAGAGTGTAGGCAGGATGGCAGACCATGCCACCCAGCTTTTAGGTGCCTCACTGAGGTAGAAGATGCCAGAAGACTCCTCCTCCTGCCTTTACTCAATCCTCATCTCAGGCAGAGGGAGCACTGCTGTTGACTCCAGTGCTTTTTAATCACGGAAAGGCAATTCAGTGGTAAACTGTGGGACCATGGGCAATACACTTTACTTGGTGTTAGCTTCATTTTATCCATCTGTTTATCAGGTGTAAGCAGATAGTGCCTTGGCTTAGACTCAAGATGGTGAAACAGCTCTCGTCGATCTCAATAGTTATGGATGAGGCCTTAAGAGAAAGCAGCCTGAGTGAAAGAAGCCTTCAGTAGATGCAGATTTTTTTTTTCCCCAGCCATGAATTATGCATGAGTACATTGTGATTGTCTTGATTCTATCCTCTATTTTGAAATTATTCATCTAATGCCTGAAGAATCTATTTGGTCTGTAGGCTGTTTGCAAGTAGTTCTGAGACTCAAGCAACTGCTAACTTCCAGGTGGGACTGTAAACACCCCATCTACCCCCAGAAATCAGAATGGCAATACAAGACTGAGATTTTTGCTTCTCTCTTTTTTTTTTTTTTTCTTTTCTTTCTTTTTATATGATTTGTGTTATGCTTCTTTGTGCATCCTTCTAAAGACCTGGATGAGAATGGATCCAGTGGAAAACGCAGGCTGTGGGGGTTTCACTCAAGAGTCTGCAATGGTTTTGAGAGGGACAGGAAGAAGGGGAAAAATGGTTGGTTAATTAAGGTGGGTTGGCCAACATTAAATCTGCCTTTCCTTGAGCACCTAGGAGTTGACCTTGAATACCAATAATCTTCGTTATATTCAGGCGTGCTTGTACCAAATTCACCTTCTCCTAAAAGGAAGGCAATAGAAATACAAGTCTTAAACAAGTATTAAAAAACTCATCATAAGCTCATAAGTTTACAATAATAAGACCATAAAATCATAGCTGGGAACATGAGCTATATGAGCTGCATCTCAAACTGGTAACTTGGGATGCTGAATTACCAGGAGAAAGTTGTTACCTTACAAAGCCTGAGCTGGGGAAGGTGGAGGAGAATGGGGTCAAATGCAAAAAATGGAGAGAAGACTGCCTGGGTTTGCTGTGAGGAGCTCCTGTGAAGGAGAAGGAGATGGAGTATAACTGAGAGGAGGGAAATGCCTTGAACAGAATTTCAAACAGAAAATCAAGGGAAGTCTCTACCTCCTAAAAGGCCAGAACGATTTGTTGGCATCAAGTTTCAGTGAGCTGTTGCAAATTAAAGTGGGATTAAGACCTCTCAGCAAATGTTACAAGAACACTGCAGGGAAAATTTGTCTGCAGATGAAACACCTGAAGATGTTACTACCTTCCCTATTGTGTATGCTTATTAGGATACCTGTATTTAAGAATTCAGTCTCCTCTGACTGAATTAAATATCTAAATAAATATTAAACTAAATCATGTTGCATTAGACCTTTCCATTAAATCTTAGGGCTTGACTCATTTACATTTGTTTTGTTTTTATAATGCATGCTTATTTTAATTACTACAGCTGCACTTTATTTTTAATTGTCTGTGCAATGCCCAAGCACCTTGCTAAGTGGATAAGGGAAACACTTTATTCCATAATAACATAATTAATCCATTATTATTCATTATTATTTTTTTTCTGGAATGGACTGAAAAGAATCGGGACTTTGAAAAATACAATACCAACATATTATCTATGGCAAAATAATTAAAACATATTCATACTTGCCTTATCTTCACTATTGTTTTGCTCTAGATATCTGTCCTAAAGAGAGAAGCAGAGCATTTAATGACATGAAGATTGGACTAAATGCCAAAGAAATTAAAAATTAAATAGCTTTCCCCCTGCTTCCCTGCATGGCCCTGGAAAAGTCATTTAACTACTCTGTGTCCTTATTTCCCTATTTCTGATGGCTAAGGTCCACACACATTCTATAGAACAGTAAAGCTTACTTCACTGTGCAGTGCTTTGCAAGTGCTGTATGCTAGATATTGTCAGTGTAATCACAGGGACACAGTGATGGCTGGATAAAAGAAGGCTTTTCCTAGCTGTGCAGGATTCTTGCTTACTGAGTGCTTACTTTTAGATTGCTCCTGGATGAACACCTTGTCTTCACTGAATTTTCTTATTACGGAAGATTACGCAACTTTATAACCTCTTGAAGCTTGGTAAGGAGATCCCTATTCAGTCCTTCATGTTAGGCACCAAAGCATTCTGCTCCATCTTCCTTTGGCATGTGCTGTCTGTAAAAACCTGGATGGTCAGTGCTGGTCTTATAATTTGGTCCACCAGTCACTACACCTGCAAAGAAAACAGCATTCCTTCTGATTGTTCTTGCCTGTTTGCTTTTAACTAACGAATCCATGGCTCTGTTTAATTTATGACAAAGATTAATTAGTAGAAACTAGGCTAATGAAGCTGGTCAAGCAAATAAAAAGTGCAGAAAAAGTGGATAAATATGTTTGGACCTCTCCACACAGTAAAATGTCTTATCTTCTGACAAGCATTCAAGGACCAAACGTAACACTTGCTAACTGTTTTACCCCTAAATTATCCAAACCAGAATGACTTTTTTCATTTTAGTTATTAAGAATAGATGCCATGACCTGGTTGACTATATCTGAATAGGCTAGTTCAATGTCTCTGCCCCTTATGTATTCACTGCTTTTATCCATCTGAGCTGCAAAGGAACATGATGTCCACTGCAAAGACTGAACTCTGCACAAGGCATGCCTTAAGAATTGAAACAGACTTTTTTATTCTGCAAGACCAACAGTATCTTCCTGAAGTCTCTCCCAGGAAGGACAAGGTGTCTCTGTGTGTGTACATACATCTGTGAGCATACCCATAGCCATCTCTGGTTGTTTCCCAGAACGAATTAATGCCAAAAGGATGTTAATTTCATTGGTGTCCCCGGGCTCTGTTCCTGTGAGGCATGACTGAAATGATGCTGCTCAGTGGTGTCTCTGAACAGAGAGAGCATACCAACACAATTTCCCAAATGATTACTTCCACTCTTCCCCCAGTATAACTTAGGTGTTTTCATCTCTCCTGTCTTTCTGTTTGTGCCTTTTTTTTTTCACATTCCCCTATAAACATCTTTCTCTATGCTAAATAATGCCAATTACTGCTCAGTCAATCCCCTGTCACAACACATTAATGACACTCGAGGCAATGAGATGGAGGAAGATCTCCCCTAAAACTTTCCAGCAAAATAATTAGTGTGTGGGATTTGAACACTCTTACTCCATAGAGTTCACCCTAGGGTCTTCCCCCAACACACAGGGGACATATGGCAATGCTTAACCATCCCCCAAAGCCATCTCTAAGTGCTTGGAAGAGAACTGTGAACAGCACTTCATTTTTAGAAGGAGTTTGTGAACAGATTCTAATCCCAGCGATCCTGTTTGCATCACTTTACACTCCCAGGGCTACCTGTGAACAGAAAAGACTGGAAATACACCTTTCAGCTCATCTGAAACAGATGCTCCTATACATTGCTCAGTTCCTTCCTTCAGAAAATCCTTGGTATGGTGCAGGTTTAGCTGACCTGAAAAGGCAAAACAAGAGTAGGTCTATGCTCAAAATGACCTTGTTTTGTGGCCTTGCACCCTTTGTACGCTCAGTTGAATCTACTGACATCCTTACCTAAAACCATATTTGACTTCTTGTTACATGTACTGGATCTTCAGCACTCACAGGTACAGGAAATGAAGCCTCTTTTTCACCTTTTACAAAAATCATTGGGGTAGTTCATGGATCAGCGGGAGTTTCTGACAGTAAGTTTACTTAGTCAGGTTGTTTCTTGATTAATTTAGCAGTAAGGATACAGATAGTTTCTCAGACTCAAGGTTGTATGTTTGTAAACTCATAAGGCTGTGCACAAGGATGGACAAAGGAAGCTATGTGTCCAGTTCTGGGCCCCTCAGTTCAGGAAGGATATAGAGGTCCTGGAGCAGGTCCAAAGGAGGGCAACCAGGCTGGTGAAGGGACTCCAGCACAAGTCCTGTGAGGAGAGGCTGAGGGAGCTGGGGGTGTTCAGCCTGGAGAAGAGGAGGCTCAGGGGAGACCTCATCGCTCTCTACAACTCCCTGAAAGGAGGCTGGAGCCAGGGGGGGGTTGGGCTCTTTTCCCAAGCAACTTTCAACAAGACAAGAGGACATGGTTTTAAGTTGTGCCAGGGGAAGTTTAGGTTGGATGTTAGAAAGAATTTCTTTACGGAGAGGGTGGTCAGGCATTGGAATGGACTGCCCAGGGAAGTGGTGGATTCTCCGTCCCTGGAGATATTTAAAAAGAGACTGGATGTGGCACTCAGTGCCATGGGCTGGGAACTGCAGCAGTGGGTCAAGGGTTGGACTTGATGATCTCTGAGGTCCCTTCCAACCCAGACAATTCTATGATTCTATGATTCTATTTCTTCAGAAATGAACAAAACCTGCTTGGAGTCTTAAGAGCAAAAGCCCTGCCTGTCTCTGGTTACATCCACAGCCCCCACACTCACAGCATATCCTCGTTTACTTCCTAAGAACTACAAGACACCAAAGACTCAAAGGCGTGACAAACTTGCAAGGAAACAGCAGATTTTTCTAGCATCCATATTCCTCAGTTAACACTTGCCCTCGGGTTCAGGTTTAAGTCCCGCCTTATGGATGCTAACAAGGTAGTGTGACAACCAGGACACTGCTATCAACACAGCAGTCAAACCCAGTCACATTTCAGTCACTTTGGGGAAATAAATATCATAGAATCAAGAGCATCAGGTCCAACTGCAATCCAGCTACCACAACCACTGAGCCGTATCCCGAAGCACCACCATCCAAACGCTTGTGGGACAATTCCAGGGATGGCAACTCCCCCACCTACCTCCCCGGGCAGCCCATCCAGTGCCTCACCACTCTTTCAGTGGAGAAATTTTCCCTAATATCTAACCAAAACCTCCCCTGGCGCAATCTAAGCCCATTTATTCTCGACCTATCGCTAGTTATTTGGGAGAAGCGACCAACACCGCATATAAAAATCACTAAGTCACCTAGGAAAAAAAAAAAAAAAAAAAGGAAAAAAGGCAAGATTTAGACATTTGGGGAGGAGAACAGCTGTCGGAGCGGGCTGGCCGGAGGGGCCCGGCAGTCGCTGTTCTCTCTCGCTTGCCGTCGAGGATTCTCCTCAGGACCATCCGGAGCGAGGCGGCACCTCCCGGACGTGCCGGACCGGTTCCGAGTGGGGCAGGGGGCTGGCTGCGGGGCAGCGCCACGATAACTTTCCTCTCAGAACCACCGGCCGCAGCCTAAGGGGGGACGGGACGTGATGGGACGGGACGGGACAGGACTCCCCCACCAGCCTCCGTACCCCCCCGTTCCCTCCCGCGCCTGCGCTGCCCACCGATGGGGGTGGAGAGGGGTAGGGGGGGGCAATGTTTCCTCACTCGCCCCTCCCCGCTGCCCTTCGCCCCGGCCTCGCCGTTGCGTAGCGGGGAGGAGCCGGGGAGAGTAGGGGGGGGGTTAGGGGCAGGCGGGCACCAGCAGCCGCTCCTCCTCTCCCCTTTCTTCCCGCCCCTTCCCTCCTTCCCGCGCGTGCCCGCGCCGGCGGCCGTTGGTCGCGCGTGTGCGCGTGGGGCGGCGAGGAGGCGCCTCCCCGCAGCCCGCGCCGCTGTCGGCGGAGCGGCCGGGCAAGGGGGGCCCCGGGAGCCGGGTAAGCCGGGGCATGGAGAGCCTGCTGGAGAACCCGGTGCGCGCCGTCCTCTACCTGAAGGAGCTGACCGCCATCGTGCAGAACCAGCAGAGCCTCATCCACACCCAGCGTCAGCGCATCGACGAGCTGGAGCGGCGGCTGGACGAGCTGAGCACCGAGAACCGCAACCTCCGCGGGCAGCAGCCGGCCCCCGCCGAGACAACACGGGGCCCTCCACCGCCTGAGCAGCCCCCAACGCCCCCGCCGCCGCCGCCTCCGGGCCAGCCCGACCCGCTCCAGCACCACCAACAGCTCCCGGCGCAGCCGCCGCCGCCGGCGGGCAAGCAGGCACCGGCGGGCCCCGGTGGCAGCGGCCGGGCTGCCAGCAGCCACCAGCACCCCAGTCCCCAGCCCCACCAGCACCCCGCGGAGAAAGACGGCAAGGAGAAGGGCTGCTGCACCGCCCTGCTCCAGCACAAGACTCCCCCGGCCATCGGCAAAGGAGTCCTGAGCCGGAGACCGGAGTAAGTGAGCAAAGGGGGAAGGGTCGGGCAGGGGTGGCGGCAGAGGAGCAGAGGCGTCACGGGCTCCTGCCGGGCCCGGGTCCAAGAGGGAACTGGGTTATACCCCCCGCAGCCTTGCACGGAGAGAGGCAGCGTGTGGGTGGGTGGGGAATCCCTCCTTCCCTCCCTCCCTCCTTCCCTGCCTTCGTGCCTTCTCCCGGAGAGCAGAGTGCAACGAGGAGCCTGGATGCTGCTTCCTCCGAGAGGCGTTTGCCTCCCAGTTCCCCGCTTTTATTGCCATGTACAAATGTCGCTGGCCCCCTTGACCCCACTCGGGTTGCTCACCCGCCGTGCTCGCTCGCATCGTGTCCTCGTTGTCAGTCCTAAATAAATAAGTCTTTGGTCGAAGATGAGTGCGGCTGGGCAGCGGCATTGTGGCAGTTCTGTTTGCCTTAAATAGCTGGTATCTGCCAAAAAACCCCATCATCCCTGGAATGAGCTGGGATTTTCCTCGTGAAAGGGGTCCAGGGCATGCATTGTATGGCACATGATGTATATATATTCACAGAGATACAGATGCTGTGCATATATTTGACATTTGGGATGCTTATCACACTTGTGTGTGGGTTGTCTGTCTTTTTTTTTTTTTTTTTTTTTTTTCCCGGTGAGGGCACCTGACACTGATCCATCTCCTCAAAAGGACAAAGTATTTTTTCCTAGTCTTTCCTCTTCAGTTAATAAAGCATGACTACTAGTACTGAATACTGATATTGGTCTTTGTGCATGCATGTATAGTAAACAAGAATGAGCATTCCAGCACTATAGGTGGTGGAAGAGGCTGCTATTGACAAGTCACTTTTTCTTGGATTATGTATCCATCAGTTCACCAGCTGGTAATTACAACAACACTCACTATTGTAATTTCCTTTGTTTAGGCACTTTAAAAGCAGAGGAATGTTTTTTTGGTTGAAAGCCAGAGTTAGTGAACTTAGGATGAGAAGGAGCATAGTTTCTGGGGTGACTTCTTTTATGTGTGAAAGAAGCTAGTATAAGTAGTAAAACTAGAAATTAGATCAGGATTTCTTTCCTAGAATGAGCTCTATTGTTTTGTTACAGTAATGTCAAAACAAATTAAGTACATGGCACATTGTATAGCACAAAACATCTTCCGTTGTCTCTTTTGACACTTCAGTAAAAGGGACCCTTTTCTCTCATGTTTGTTCTGAATGCACAACCATAGCTACAACATGGAGCTGGATTTTCAGCCGTGTTAGTAGAGTTACACCAGTTCATGACAGCTAAGAATCTATCACATGATTCTTTGAAAATCAGTGGAGAAATTACTATTGAAAGAAATGTTATTAAAGGAATGTGTACATTTGAATCCCAAAAGACAGATCCATACTTCTGAAATACTGCACTATAAAATGCAAGTTTGCAATCACAACTTAAAGGAAATGGGTAGGCTACTCAAAGTATTAATACAGACTGCAAGTACTTGCAGGATCAGTCCCTTATGCATCATGTAATAGAGTTTTAAAAAGATATAGGGCCAGATCCTGAACTCAAGCTGATTGATGTAAATCCGGAATGGCATAATTTAAGCTGATGAAGTCAAAACAGTAAGAAACGTATAAAAATGCATAATTAACCTCCTTGTTTTTTCAGTAGTGAATCCCTACAGTGATGGCTCTATTAGAAACATCGTATTGGCAAGGGCTTTCCTTTCTTCTGGATGGAGTTTCTAACATATGTCATTATACATACTGAAGAATAAATTTCTAAGCCTAAGTCTAAACACCTCCTTATTGTCTGAGCTTTTTTTTGGCAGTAGGCTTTGACTGGGGGAAGAATTGTAGATCTTTTTCTTTATACCAAAATATACAACGAGAAGAGCATTAAGAACACAGCTAATTGCTTATATATGATACAATAATATTTAAATTTCAGAGAGATAGATGGATGAGTGGATGAAGCCTTTTTGTGGAAAGTCAGGGCTGCTGCTGGGGATAACAGAACAATCCCTGCAGTGCTCTTCACTCAGGAAGATTAAAATAGACAGCTTCTGTTTCCCTCTATAGCTTAGGCACACCAAAATCTTTGTATAGAAAAGGAAATATGAGAAATGCAAAACAGTCTACGTTTCTCACTCCTGCAGGTTCTTTTTTTCCCCCCCTCATTGGTTGAATATACTGGATTTTATCCTCTCTCATCTCCCACTGTGTTAGAAGGAAATCAAAGAGACTGCAAAATCTAACTTAAAGGGAACTTGGACGGAGGGGAGCAGAATCTTTCACCACCTATTGAAAGCGTGCCAAATATCCCTATGACGCAACTGCCCAACCTGAGCTTTTATGTGACAGCAGTGCACATACATTTTAATACCTACACAGGTTAGGTATCTGCACTCCCTTCCCACATCATAACATGTTTTTCCCTCTATTATAAACCCTGAAAGTCAGTGTTACCTTAATATTTCTCTCTTACCCAAGAGCATAGGAACTGACTATTCCCTACAGAATATGGCCACTCTAAACAGAATGGAAATTATATTTTTGCATGGCAGGATGTGGTGGCTGAAAGCAAGGGTTAAAGCAATACCCAGGCAGTGCCTGACTGTCACTGCCCAGTAATGGAATTTCATCTGCCTCTCACTTAACAGGAGGCTCTAGCAGCATGTTTAAGTATACTTCTGCTGGCCCTTCTCACCTCAGACACAGCCTGATTTTCCTCATTTTGAGTCAGGATTAAGGGTTTTTTGCAGCCTAGCTTACCTCAAACCCTAGGTAAAAGTGAAAACACGAGATTATGTCGACTGGGGCAGTTTTTTTAAGAAGGAAAAACAACTGAAGCATCTCTGAAGCATCTCCCTCTTTAAAAAAAAAAAAAAGTTATTTTGATGTTCACTTCCTGAAAAACTGATAAGTTTACCTTTTTTAAAGCCCTCCGCCTTTTTTTTTTTTTTTTAAAAAAAAAAAAAAAAAAAAAAAGTGCTAGCATTTTAAAAGGGAACAAATTGGAGCCCATCTCTAGAAAGGAAAGAATTCCTGAGTTATGCAAAGGCTCTCTCATTGTTGCTGCATGACATTGTGTGCAAAAGGTAGCACTGAGCTTTCCTATGAAAGGAGAGGCAAGGAAATGATTTTTGCAGAGATTCTCAGCAAGAATTAGGTTGATTATTATTCCGCGGCATCTGTCTCTTTCTACCTTAGGAGTCTATTGCATAAGTGCCTCATAGCTTTAAAAACAAAAAAATAAGGTCATTCGTCATGGAATGTTTTCCTTCAAAAATACAGGTTGCCAAATTAGCATAGCTTAGATCACCCTTACTAGGCAGCCTCTTGTCTTAAGGGACCATCCCAAAGTATTGTCAAATCCTCTGAGTATAAATTTTCCTTCCCTCCTTTATCAGAATGCTGCCTTCTTTGACTTCATTGAGTAGCTGGGAAATGCCACAGGGTTGAATTTAGCAGATTAAGTCTAAATGCCCAAATCCTGCTGGTTTTTATCAGTGAAACTTGCAGTAGGAGCTCTGCTTATGGAAGGACTTCTGATTTTCAAGCATTAGCAGGAAAACTCTCTTCTATAAATACAGTTAGAACAATAGCTAATAATCTGTTATAGTTCATTCCATCACAAGATGGGTGCAGTTTACAAACATTTTGCATCAAAGTGTCATTAAAGTCTTCTTTTTTAACCATGTTATCAACACTGAAAACAAGGCATAGAAATAGTATTTGCCTACCATGACATGAGGAATCTAAGTACTGTCCTTAAATTGCTAGCCTGTGTTTGTTCTACAGGGTATCTTCTCACACAAAACAAACTCTTAGAACTCTTGGAAGGCGATTTCTAAAATCACATTTTCCCAGAGGTCTTAAAATTCATTGGATTTGAATAAGGCTTAAAACTATATTATTTTATTTTGGGTAGTATTTTTTACCTTAGTAATGAGAAAAGTTTTAAAAGACAATGTTAAAGTCACTTGGTTGCTGCTGTGGTCTGAGTTTGCTATATTTTTGTTTAATTTCAAAACCTCAATTATGTAACTAAAATTAAGATACTGAATATGCAGAGTTTCTGTTTTCCATAATTTTTCTTTTTAACTATGCATTAATATTCTATTCTATGGATTATCTCCAGGGTAAAGGCATTAGACAAAATCACACTAATTTCAATGGATACCAACAATAACTGTAAATATTACGGCTTATTTATATTTTTTTTTATTTGCGCATTGCATCAGTATGGAAAAAAAAAAAGGAAAAAAAAAGGAAAAAAAAAGAAAGAAAGAAAAAAAAAAGGAGAAAAAAGAAAAAAAAAAAAGAAAGAAAGAAAAAAGAAGACCGAAACAATTCTAAATGGCTTGTGTACCCCAGATACCCATTCCTTTCACTTTAAGTGTACAAGGAATGCTATGTTTGCCCTCTGCTTTCATTCTTTCAGGTTTTCCCCAGCCTATTTCAGGGTTCAACTCCCTTGAGCTTTCATACACCAGAAATAGTTGCATTGGTTCTGCCCTGGCTTCTGCAAATCCCTGCTAGCAATGTACTGTTTCAGCATCAAAAGTTATTCGGAGTAGAGTGCTGTAAGCTGGCTTCAAATGATGGAGGTCTACACTGGCATAGCTACACGGATGCTAAAGCCCAGCTTAGATGATATTGAAATAAAGAGCACAGTGAAACCGTGAAAAAAGAAACCAGACTCCCTGTGGCTACGTCTCTTTTTTAAAGATTTATCCATACTGGCTTGTTCGTGTTGTGATCAGCCCAAGATATCCTTTATGCCATGAGTAGACCCGTGTGGTATCTGCATCAGAGCTTCTAAAATTCCAGGCAGAAGACTATGGAATTAATGATTCACAACAATATTTCAGAAGTAACCGATGAAGTGAGAGAAATAAGTGGTCTCAGCTTAGAAAGGGCTGAGGATGAAGTTCTGGATATAAAATTGCTGAGTAAAGATGGCATGAGGTATTCCACCCACAAGGGATAGCACCTCGGTATGGTGCTGTATAAAGTCCTGGCCAGAGCAACACTGCATCAAGGCTGACAATATTGTTGTGGGAAATCTCACTGGTGGGATTGGAGCCTCAGGAGGTAATAACATGGGAAGGAATCTGTGTGAAATGCTGCCTGGTGGTGCTATGGACAGATACTGGCTGTGTCTCTATGTCCTGAACCCAGTTAGAGCAGTACCTAGAGAAATGAAGACTCATCCAAATAGTTCAACCAGAGAAGCCAAGAGCTGAAAGCAACAGCAAAAGAGTTTAATTTTTTAATGCTTAAATGAAGAGACAGGCAAATGCAGTATTTTGTTTTTCTGGTAAGCTGCTGATAGTTTTATGTCACTCAGCTGTATGTTCTGTTGCTGCTGGGCTGCTTTCCTTTGGTGGCAAGGGAACCTTTCTTGGATGCAGTTTATATTGGCCTGCTTGGTGTCACCTCCCAGGCAGATCCAAGGTAAGGCTCTATGGAAGTACTCTGCGAGAAATGGACTCACATGGCATCACTGTTCATATTCAAAAGAATTTGCACATGGCTATTTGGAAGAGATATAAATGGAAAAATGAATAAGTGTTAATAATGCCCTTGAGAATTCCTGCCAGGGACTCAGTGCCAGGTGACTCTTGGGCTGTCTGTCCCATTCTTTACAGCACGTACAGTGTGGAAGGACACGTGTTGTTCTGAGATTGCAACAAGCAACTGATAATTCCACATCCTTCATAAAATGATGCATACACAGGAATATACAATTTAGGCTTGGTTCACACTGTGCATTCAACAGGTGACTGCTTATATGAGGCATAGACTGTACACATTCTCACCTACACCATACTTGAAATTTTTATCACTCTTAGTCAGAGTATGCCAGAGAAATCTAGGCTTGGGATGCTCTTCTAGTCCTTAAATGGTGCCAGACCAGAGCCTGTCATCTAGAAGCATGGTTTTCTATTAATTATGGCTTCTTTCTACTTCATTAAAAGGAAGTGTTGACATGATAAAATGAAGGACACTTCCACAAGCAAAAATACCTCTAGACAAACAGAGGTATTAGATTGTAGAAATTAACCAGTTTTATTCTTTTTTTCCATCTGCCTTTGAATCTAAATAGAAACAGAAAAAAAAAGAGCTACTCTCTATCTTAATTTTTCTGTTGGTAGGGTTTATTCATCTCCTTTCCTGTTATTTTCCCTATAAATGCCTTGTTAGGTTGTTTGTTTTCTCCTTTCATTCCTAGTTCAGCAGTGGTTTATTTCTCCTTTTCAGTTCTCGGTTATGAAACCTTTTATTGTTTCTCCCTTAGGAAGACAATGTCAGAAGCCAGAAATATTCCTCGCTTTAACAGATGGAAAACATTTCATTTGTTATAAAATTACCTGTAGCCTCTGATCATTATTTGGTCCACATTCCATTAAACCATATAAAAGCAAATAAGGAAAAAGAAAAGAGTCATTTATTAAGGCAGAGCCTGAAATATGACTATTTTCCCTTTTTATTTTTAATTTTTTTTTATTTTTTAAAATATAGACAGATTTTTTTCCCCTCAGAGAGATGTATCTTGAAGCAAACTAGTAATATTCTTGTATTCATCTATTCTGGAGTTTGTAGTTTCATTTAGCTAAGCTTTAGGTGAGGAAATCTGAGGCTTGACTATTAGATTTCTTCTGCCCAATGTTTTTTTAAGATCTCTCAGTTAAAGTATTGGACTAACAGTCTTAAGATCAAAGTTGAATTCCTCCTAAATCTATTTTTAAACAGACTTGTGATGCTGGACAGTCCCTTTCATCTTTCTGTATTTTAAGATCTGTAACAAAGCAGTTGGACATCTATTGCTTCAGATAAGAGTGGGCAGATAGATCAGGAATGATCCTTTTCATAAATTTCAGCATAGGCTGCAGCAGAAAGCTCCTGTCATTACTTGCAATGTATACTACAAGGCAATATGTGTATTTGCATATGGAAAGGAGGAGATATTTGCATGAGTGTCTACAGTAAGTATCTAAGAGCAAAGTTGAAACAGCACCTGGTTTCTCTGCATTTTACATACAGAATAGCAAATTTTCTGGTGGAGAAAAACAGTGTACCTTTGCTGACGTCAACACAGCCATGACAATTTACATCACCTAGGGATCTGTACCAGCTTTTGTGTATCTGTCCTCACACACAAAACACATACATCCACTGGTGCAAAGGAATGCTGGTGACAGCATGATAGTAATGGCAAGCAACTCGTCACAGAAAGAACAGAGAACAACGAGAATGCCATTAAGCAGCATTCTGATTCTTTGTATAATAGGTTTGTAATGTTTTCCTATGGTATTTTAATATAAAGCGGTAGGAGTTTTGTTGCTGCAGGGTTAAAAAGATATATTTGCTCTGCTTGGTGGTTTGTTTTTTTTCCTTTCTCTACCCTGTGCATGCACCCTCGGTCTGCTTCTCACAGTGGTGGTTTTTATTGCTTTTGCTAAGATCAAATTCATCGATCAGCTGTTATTTTCATGTGCTCCGAAGTTGTACTTTCTGAGGGGAATATCAGGGGATCAATATTTTCCATGATTTCAACACACCTAACGGGATATTTTGGTGAAGTTGAAGTGAATTTGAATAAGAAATTAAAAATGGAAAACCTTACCATTCCTGCCCTCTTCTAGAAGAAAACAACGGTGGTTTTGAGCTGCAAAGCTAATGAATCTTGGGTTCCAGAAGGTTTGTGTCACAGTTACCTTTTCTAATGCATAACATGTGTGTTCTGATCTAAGCTTTTCTTGGTGTTGAGGCTTTTATAACATCTCTTTCCAACATGGAGACTTTGTGTGGAATAGTGGTTTCAGTTCACTCAGCAGCCTTTCCCTCAGCGGTGAACCTACAAAGTCAGCTATTTTCATGGAACTCATAAAAGGTTAGGATCTCTCAGATCACTTAGACTTGGTTAAAGCTCTCAGTGGGATCTGAAGTTAAAACAGGAACCAACGTAGACATACAGACCCACAAAGAGAAAGAGAGAGACACGTATGCATAGAAGGAAAAAGGAAAAGATTATATGGTCAGAGACAACAAATTTTGCATAAGAACCCAGTTAATAAAGACCAAGTTCTAGATGATTGTTTTGATTTATCTCAGCAGTACATCAAAATGTCCGAACAGCCCACCCCAAATCTGTGACCCTTCCTCAGAGCTGATATTCTTTGTGTAATAGTCTCTTAAAATATTGGAATATTAAAGTTATATGAAACTGGGAAATTACTGTAGGAATTCAGGGGGCACCAAGGTGGAGGTTTACCGTCGGTGAACGGAGTCTGTTCTTCCTCCTGGCTTTTATGTATGATGTTGGTGGAACATCTTAATCCACCTGACAACATTTGCATGGGCATGGGCTGCTGCTGAGACAATTACTACTAGAGAGGTTAATTTATATTTGCTGAAATAGACTAAAGCACTTATGTCATTATCAAGAGTAGTAGAAGCTTGACATTGAAATTATTGATCTTAAAGAAGCTTGGGATTTTCTTCAGGTATTGCTGTACTTTGGATGTTTGTTTGAATTCTGACCTTCCTATTAAAATTCAAGACCTTGCTCCCAATCTTTTTGTCTCTGTGACATCAGTTTCCAGGCAGTCTTCCAAAGTGGTTCACACTATCCTGCTCCAGTGGGAGAGCTGCTCTGACAGCATCTCCTTCAGCCTCAGCATCTTGGTGTTGCTTTGCCTGAGTAGGCACTGACTCCATGGAACATCCTTGGATTTGCCTCCCAGAGCAGTGCGGTTTTGGTCCTGAGTTTCTAAACAGACTTTGTAGATGATAGCATTTTCCAGAAGAGGAAGTGCCTCGCTAGATTTATAGAGATTATTGTATTTCTTGCTACTTCAGTTATGGAACCAAGCTCAGACCTATCTTTCCTTGCTTTTGCCCCTCCATGAGAAATACCTTTTCTTCCTCCGTTGAGCTGTTCCAGGAAAAGTATCAGTCTACAGTCAGTTCAGAATTCTCACAAATGTCCTTGTCTTTCATATGCTAGTTTTTAATTTGCACATCTATTCCCAGCAGGACACTAGTAAATTGCCTGTGTCTGCCTAGGTACTCACATGGTCGTCTTCACCATAGTAACTGTGTATCTGGATTTGTCCTGAGAGCCCGTGTTGGTATCCATGTGAGCTGGACCACTAACCTTCATTTGAAATCACAAAGAATCTGAGGAAACTGTTCCCTTTTATCTGAGCATTCCCTGTCTCTCATGTCAGGTACCTCTCTTCAGAACTTTGGTCTATAATCTTTTGTGCCAATAAGTCTATATCCAGTCAAACTCCTGATGTAGATAGTCTACATAGCTCTGTTCAGTAATTTGCACCACTTTGCAATCTAGGTAAGTCCAAGAGTCAGATTCTGTTACCAGTTAGCTGTAGATCTGAGTGGCTGAAGTCAGCTAACTAAGTGGCTTCAAATTCGAAGAGACATGAGGTGACTCTCATATATAACTTCTAATGTTACGGATTTTCTTGAACTGGCTTCTGTCCCACCACTGGAGCTAGTTAGCTTGATTAGCTATTAATCTGTTAGATTCTGTGTATCCTTGCCATGGCAATCATTTGGGATGGCACAGCCAACTGATGTTTTCCCCAAGAATTCTTTATTACTCGGGAAAATACTGATCTCCATGTTAGCGGCAGTAACATCCGCTGCTGGTCCCTTGTTTCTGTCAAGAAAGGAGTGAGTTTCTCATCTTTGACAAGTGGAATACATAAATATTGACTGCACTAGACATGCTCTGACTGGAGCTATTATACCACCTTTATCACCTCATTTACTGTGTCTGTTACACAACCAAGCAGATAGGGAATATCAGTTTGTATCCTTGAAAGACGAAAAGCACTGCCAGAGTTTCACTCTCAGACACTTAAAGGTGTTCAGCCTCCCCAAGGTAGAAGAAAGAATCTCCTTGTTTTCAAGGGAGGAATCAGACTTCTGACAAATTCCATTTGCTTTCAGCAAGTTATTTTACAGGTAGACAGAAGAAAGGAAATACCAGTGACAGGGTAAGAGGGCAAAAAGATGATGAGAGGCATCTACAGTGTGTCTGTGCTCTCTGCTATGGGCAACCCTCAGGCTGGTTTTACATCTATATTGACCTACTCTTCAAATCCCAAGCCCAAAAGCATGGTGGGAGTGTTGCTTCAGGACTACATCCCAGTGGTGTGCTCATCTGCATGCTCTCCAAAGCTTCTGCAGCAGTCATAAGATAGAGTGCACCATACTTCTAATTTCTACAGAGGTTGTCTGCAGGGCAATACAAGCTGGTGGAGGAGAGGACAGCAGTGGGGAGGAGAGTCAAGGGGCAGGAGAAAGGCCTCAGTGGAAACTAGAATGCTGGAGGGCCAGGATCCCCATAACTTTGTCCTGCAGAGGCTGTGAAGTTTTTGGATGCCTGGTTCATTTCTCTGTGCAATGGTAATGGTGCTATGGTGTAGCTGGGGAAAGAAATGACAGGGATTTTCATTCTAGTTTATGAAGCCTCTTACTCAGGAGAAATTAATAATAAACAGCACACACCAAACATTATCCTTAACAGATAGTGACTGGTTAAAGCCACCTCCCCAGTCGGCAACTCTTGGGGCTAAGAAAGGAGCCCACTACAGTATGTCCAGAGTGTTTGTGACTAGTTCTCATCACTGTGGGATGGGAAGTTTATCAGATCTCATAAAGCAATACACTTTCATCTAGTTGGGCAGTGTCTCAGAGTTCTCCAGAGTGCTGGGAGAGGACAGTGAACTATTTCTGCAGATAGCATAATTTTCAGCGTGTCTCTACCTGGCATTAGCACCACTTCTTTCAGATTAGATGTTGGGGACCTTGACCACCTGTGACAGTTCACAAGTTATACACACGCAGAGAGCAGAGGTCTTATACCTGTTCACATGCTTCTGTTAATTTGTCATCAAGTTCCTCTCACTGTTTTGCTTACTTGAGAACAGGAACAGGCCCCATTTTTTATTTTCTTCCCCTTGTGAAGTTATTTTCTGCTGTTTGCCTTGGGCTTGAGGTGCTAGCAAATCCTCACTGAGCAATTTACATCACAATACCTCAAGCACAAATGATAATATGACATAAAGTATAAGGAATCAGAGATACTGTTCTGTTGCAATTTTTTACAAAGCTCTTTTTTGTAGGCTGCTATGGTCAGCTCACATCTCACACCAGGAACAGCTGCATTTCAGACATGAGCACATAACAACACAGTAATGTTCCATTTTCTGAAGTGCTTTAGTAAGCAATGCACTCATTCGTGGGTAGAATATTGTTAATATATGCCCCTACCAGTATCTAAAAGTGCAGCAAGTATGTAAGTTTTGCCTCTAGTACACCTCTAACCATAGCAAGATCTTGCTGTGGGATGAATGATAGAGATACCATGCAAAAATAGGTGGTGGTAGTAACAAGAATAATACCATACTCTTTTATCAGTAAACCACTGAGTGGTTACAGAGGTAGACTTCATTTTACAGAAGAGGATGAAGACATGGAAAATGTTTTGCTTGAGTTCACCCGAGAGTAAACCTGTGTCCCAGGGCTCTGAGCTGTCAAGTAGGCTACAGTGCCTTGAAAGAAGGATACAAGCAGGAGAAGAAGTGTTAAATGTTGCGAGATGATTTCTGAGGCATAAATAACATTGCTTTACTGAATACTTAATACTGAAATTTGATTAACTACTTGGACAACCTGATACCAGGAAGAGTTTTGGCGAATTAAAAATCTACAACTTGGCCAAAAATCCTTAGCAGAAATTTTTGATTGGTGTCAGTTACGTGCACTAGAAATAAATGGCTGTGGGGGCTGGAGTTAAAATTGAATTTTGAATCTGAGGCGGAATTGAGGCACGTGGTTTCAGGTTGTCAGGGCTGTGAACATGTATTGCATGCAAGTCCAGCAACTTTATAAAAGCATCTAGTCCAGCAAGAAAATGTATTGAAGAAAAAAGTGGTGTAATGTGTTGGTGTAGAAAAGTTCAAGAAACTGCAGATGGTTTGTTTCTTGCTGCAATGAACCAGTTATGAGTTGCATGGGATGATGAAAGGGGTGGGTAGCAAGAGAAGGTAGGTTAATAGTCTGTAGTCAATGCTGTTACTGTCTGGTTTGATGGGAGAAAGCTCAGCAAGTACATGGAAGACACCAAAAATATTCCTTTTGTGGGAGCAAAAGGAAAAGCCTCCCACAGAGACAGGCACTGCATGTGAGCTAGGGAAGCGGAAAGTAATTATCACATCTGTGCATGTGAATAAGTTGACAGAGTACCTTCTCCAAAAACCACAGCCTAGCAAGATGCAGTTTCTTCTTCCCACAGTTATGTTTTCCCTCCCCCTGTTCTCCTATTAAATACAGAGACATACTGGGGTCTGCTGCCTCCATCCCCTCCTCCTTTGGCACAATCACAGCAATCACCAACTCATGCAAATGGTCTCAAAGTCTTGCTTTGTCAGACTTTTCTTGCCTAAGGTGAACTGTTGCATAACTGGTATGTATAGTTTAATGGATTCTGAACTGAGGTTTTAACCTCCAGTAATAAGAGCATTTGTGTTGCCCCCATTCCTTTCATCTGTGGAACAGGGTTCGATGGTAACAATGTCTCATTATCTCAGTCTGATTAGCTGTTAGCTGGAGACATCACTTTGGTAGGAATCTTCCATCCTGCCTGTTTTTTCATTAAGTATTGAGGTAAGTCTCAGTGTTTTACAGACCTGAATGGGCATCTTTGGCACACTCCTGTATGAGATGGGAGCACCCCCTGGCAATTCTTCTGCAACTTGACTGTATTTCCCACAGTCAGGGGGTGCATTCAGAATAGATATAGTCATAGATAATGACAGAGATGGCAAGGAAAATCTGGAACAACAGAAAGAATGCTTTCAGGATGTGAATGAGCCTTGGATGTTTCTGGACTTCCTTTCTCTTACCAGCAAAGAACTAATTATGTTGGTTACTTTTTCCTCTCAGCTTGAACTCTAGGAGCATACTGATTTTCTCAATTTGGAAGGACTCAGCACCTCAGAGGATCAAGACATCACTCTCCTTTTTCTTCCATCTCTTTCTTATATTTTTCCATTCTGATTTTATTTGCTGCTGTTTTGAATTCCCTGAGAGGATCACTAACCAGAGGTACAATTAGTAACCATTCCCTTGGGATCCAGTGTAGCCCTCATTGGAGACGTATCACAAAAAGTAGCTAAAATATAACTGATATAATGGTATTTCTTTACTGCAACTCCTTCTATTAAAATCCTGAAGAACAGTTAGGACTGGAGTGGCCCCTGACAGCACAGCAGCATTTGCAAAATTATCAGAAAGAATGAAACTGGCCTTGAGTAAAAGATCTTGGAGTCCCTCTCCAAACTTCATTGGCTTCTTGGAGACAGCACCACTTCTTCATCCTTACTTAACTTGCTTTTGTTTCTCTTTCTCACTGGCAGTTACATCATCTTTCTCTCTTTTTGCCCCCAAACCTCAGTTCTACAGCTCTGCTAAACCAGAATGGCAGCATATGAATACAGCACTGTCAGAAGAAGGCTATGATGAAAGTTTCTGCTGTTGGATTCCCAGATAGCTGTTGGGAGGATGAGGACCATGGCATGTCTGCTTGTACCAAACAATGAGTGGGTAGGGTGAAGTGGCATGTGAAGGATACAACTGCATCCCCATGAGAATATGTCTTCTCTTCCCTCTAGATATGCATAACTGCATGGAGAAGTGAATTGTGAAGGAATGAGGGACTGCAAAGGGATTTCAAAGTACTTAAACATATATACTCACTCACAACTGGCTGGGTAAACAATCTAAGTGAGATATGTTTTATGTCGCATCTGATGACTTAATATGGTTTCAGGAACCCACTGAAATAACAAAGTTATTAATAAGGAAAGATGGAGGGTTTGCTCAGTGTTTTTTTTAAGAAGAGCTTACATTTAATTGTTTTGTTTAATGTTGTGGTACTATACAAGGAAACAAATACCCATTGGCTTGGTATACTACTAAAATCAACCATACTCTTCATCATTATCAACTGACAGACCACGGTCCACGGAGCTAAAAGATGTATCTGCTGTTCTTGCCACTCCATTTCTGAGCTGTTGTAGCAGACATTGTGGCAGGTGCTGTAAGATCATGAGAAGTCACAGCTTTGTATTGACACAATCTTCAGATATGTCATTATTGATGCAAACACCATAGCAGGGGATCCTCCTATTTAAACCGAACCAGTGCATTTTGTTTAGTTCCAATACCTTCTGCTAGGTGGGTAGGTGGGTAGAGCTTTGATGGCAAAAAGCCCATAGTGTGGCTATTGTGCAGTAGACTACCTGTGAGTCTACCTTAAGGTAAACTAGGGTGAGATTAGTGATGTTTGTCTACCCTTTATGTGGGTGTTTCCTCAGGTGGCAAACCCAAGTTGGGTCATCAGAACCACTGTGCAAGTCCAGAACTGCATTTGTGAGGTAGGAGTTGCTGGACAGAACCAAGATGAATGCAAGAGGTCTGCATCTTGAGGAGACATGGAGAACTGGAGGAAGTGATGCTGCAGGAGGGCTCAGACAAAGACTGGATGTTGTGCTAAGGACTAGCAAATGCTGCACGTGGAGCAAGATTGGATAGCGTGGAAGAGAGTAAGACAAAATTCTACTGTATCAGCAGAGCTGCATGGGCAATACACACTGGAAAAAGCAATAGCAAAGGCAGTGTTTTGCATCAGCAGCAAAGCTATGTGGATAAATAGATATGGGCTAGCAGTGTTTGGGTGTACTGGCAGCTGTATGAGTGGTTAGAACTGAGCTAGTGGAGGTGCTGCAGGTAAGAAAAAACTGCAGAGTTGCACAAAGGAAGCCTGCCCACACTCTACTAGTCACCAAACAATTGCTAATTATCTTTCACTTCCTCTAGCACTGCTGTTCATACAAATGATATAGTAAAAATAAGTTCCTCAAATGCAGCAGAAAAGACTCTTTAGCTTCATATTTACGAACTTAGATAAAAGAGAACTGGATATGAATCTGGAAAAGTGACATCTCAATTTTATCCTGTCCATCATGATGATGAGTGCAGATGTAGGTTTATTACTTGCCACTGACCCTTTCCCTTGTCCTTTGTGAAGTTCTGTTTCTAAGGGAACTCCTTTTCACTGAATAGTTCAGGCTGTTCTTTGTCCTTTCAGCCTTATGATTTCCACTAGAACCAAGCCAGAAATCTCATTTGCTAATAGGTGTTCTACTTAATAATAGCAAATCTATCCATTGAGGATATTTCTGGACTGCTTTGTGAGACAGGAACACTGTTTTAATAGCACAAAGCTGGCACATGAGTGGGAATGCTTGTACCCATTTGTGTATCTGCAGGTTGCACACAGTCTGTACACCTCTGAAAACTTATGATGCCTCAGATCACTCACCAAACAGTAATTGCAATGGTGGAGAGACTGTAACAGTTCCATAGATAGCTGAAAATCTCTTGGGTAGAAAGGCTTGCTGAATCTCCATGGCACAGAATTTCTGCGTATGCATTCATTGCCTGTTTGGAGATTTGACTATGAAGAACCCAAACCAATTTTCTCAGCCAGGCCTTTGATGTTGTTATTTTGATTATTAATTACAGAAAAATAGGTTTTCAAGAAAAGATAGATCAAGCCATCTCCCAAACAGCATTCAAACCAGTCTCCAAAACAGATTTTCCACAGACCGAGCTATAGCTCTAAAAAAAATTACTCACATATTTTGTCTGTTCCCAATGTCTTTGAGCAGCTTAGCATATAATTCCTGTTTTGTCTACCTTGGCACAAATGGAGAGCAATCATCAAAGGCAATGAAACCGGTAGAGTGGAAACCCACAGCCATGAACAGACCTAAGTGTGGAGAGAGCAGAGGGCCTGGAAGTTCTAATGGGCCCACAGGCAACAGTTGCAGATTTAATTAGATTTGAGTGGCTGCATTGAACACTTCATAGGGAAGGCTATTTCAGCCTTGGTAGAAAAATGGGCTGCATAGCTAACTAAAAAAATATCTTGAATAAGCAAGCAAGAAGGGTAATGCTGTAGTCAATGGTGGGTGCTGACTGTAGGAGAAAAATTGTCTGTAGTAATGGACATGGCATGGGTCCCAGTATCACAGCAGCTGGTCCGTGCACTGCTGCACATCTCAGAAGTTCATGCCCATCCTGATGCTGTCATGAATGAGACAAAGATATGCATCAAAACCTGCTTATTCCAAAATGGAATACAATTTACCGTACCTTTATCCCTCATCCCATACTTTTTCTCTGTCATGCACTGTCAAGACCCAAAGCCTCATGTTTCTTTGAGTAAGGAACTGACACAAAAGAAATAATAGGTAAGGCTGAATAAAAACAGTGAAAGGAAAGGAGGTATGAAATTAAAACTATAAAGTCATACAAAGACAGCCATTATAAATGCTGCAGAAGAGAAAAGCAAACCACTTTGGTTTTTGCCTTGCATTTTTCTGGAAAAAAAACATTTACAGGGCCCCAGGAGCGCAACAGTCACTCTGTTATAATACATGCATGGTTTTTAGTATACTCTCTCAGTTGCCTTCATGTAGCCTTCTCCTTTTACAGGTTAAAGTTCTTGAGAAAAAATGCAAGCCTTCCAAAGGAGAGATAATAAAGTGAACATTGATACAAGAACTTGTTAAGACAAATGAGTTTCAGAAGAGTTATTAATGTGAAGAATCTTGGAATCACTCCAGCCCCAACACTGTCTTGACAGCAGCTGTTTTTATGAAGGAAGGGGAACACAAGAGTGGCTGCTGCATAGCCCTCTCCTGTGCAAGGCTGGGCTAATTAAATAAAACAGACCAAAACAGACAGCTGGAAGGAGATGAGTTAGTAGCTAATGCTATCAGCTGGTAAGACCACCTACATTGCAGAGGCACATACCATACAGGATTCATAAAGTCTCAGAACATTCTGCAAGATGGCATTTGGTCATCAAAAGTTCCTGTTTCTGGGCCAGATGGCCTTATTGCTGTTGCATGTTGAGCAGTCTGTTCTCAGATGCCAGCATTGTTGTATTGTAGAGCTAAGGGTGATGTGGCAAGTTTCCCATTCTCAAATGTGCTAGCATTTCTTGATCCCAGAGGTTCATAATTACCTCACAGCTTACTGTATTTCATATGGAGCCCACCAGTGGACGAGCCTGCAAATTCATCTTTAAGGAGCAACCTCCAAATGTGTCTGAATTTCAATTCTATAAGGTTGTTGTCTTTTTTTCTTCCTGACTGTATGCTCCATCTTCTTCCAGTTCCTCATCTTATCTTTCACTGGACCACTCCTTAGACTTATGTAAAAGACTTCAATTTAATTAGTTGCCAAGGCTGAATTAGGATGCCCAAATCCCATGGTAACACTTCACATCCACCTCTTGTACTTCCATCAGAATCTATTCCTTTCTTTTTTCTTGTTTTGCTTCTTGTAGATTCTTCTTTGCATGAATCTCCCATTGGTCATTAAGAGCATATAACCAGAAGGACAGAGGATTTTAATTTTGTCAGAGGTCAACAAAAGTGCTTTCCATCCCCTTGACGTTTTTGAGATGCTGAGGCTGCCACAGTCTTTCTGAGCTATTTCAAGCAAGAGAAAGACTGAAGAAGGGGAATGAAGTGCAGGCACTTCCTAATTTCATCCTGGCTCCAGGAGTTTTCAATACCAGCTGTTAGAAAATCAGTGATTCTAGTTCTATGCAGACAAAAGCAGTCATGCAGTAGATATGTAGTAACAAAAACCCAGAGCACTTTTATTCCATATGTGCACTGCAGGCAGCAAAACTCTTCCCAGCAAACTTGCTGCCTCTATCAAAGGAGAAAAGAACAAAAGCCAGAACTGGAAAATGTCCCAGAAAGAGAGCAGAGGAAATCAAGAACAAGACATAAGTCTTAGTTACTGTAGAATTAAGGTGTGGTAAGTCAAATTCAGTGACCCTAGAAAGCAAGCCATGCTGTATGCTGGAGAGAGCAATGATTATAAAATAATCATAGGCTGAGATCTGGCATGAAGGAATAAGATAAATGCTTTGGGATCAGAATCTCCAAGAAAATAAAAAAAGAGTTACACATAATTAAACTTCTCCTTCTCCAACAGTAATATCTTGGGAGCCCACGATAAAGGAACCTAAGTCTGTTTCTAGGCATTCACAGACTTTTGTTCAGTACACTTAGCAAATGGAAAGACCTGTTGCATTGTACTAATATGGTCTGTGCCTTTCATCTCCACATAGAGACTGCAAAACTTTGGGTACTATATAGAGAAAAAAATCAACTCTACAGAGACTCAAAGCACCATCACTCCTTCTCTTCTTCCTAGCATCTTGTTAGCACCTCCTGCCTACAGCTGTGTTTTAGCTTCTTGAAGCTGAAGAGTCAGCTTTGGGTTATGGAGAAGAGGGTGGTAGGGAAGGATCCACAATAATTATTTTTCTGATTTTAATTATAATGAAGTGAAACTTAAGGCTATGACTCTGAACTGCTGAGTAAAGATTATTGGGGAATATCCTGCCAGCCTCTAATATCTTACCCATTCCAGCTAGGCACGGAATTGGTGTAATGTGGAACTGTACATATGTGAAAGTTCAGCTCAACCCTTTGTCTCTTTGTTACTTGTTTTTCCTCAGGAAAATCTGGCATGCATTTCATTTCTGTTCATAATCCTCAGCAGTGCCCAGTCCCACAGGTCATTCACAGAGCATCTCTTTGACACAGCCATGCAATACCTTCTTTTCCAAGCATGCTCTGAAGGTGCCCATGACCATTCCAGTGGATTCTATTTCCTGTTCTATAGCCTGCTAGAGGCGTTGTTGTGCACACACACGGGGCTCTCACGCAGCAGTCCAGTTAAATTTCTATTAGTTTCCAATAGTTGCATGAACTTTAGAGGGGTTCTAGGCATTTGTCTCCCATGATGAAACACTAGCTGAAGCAGTTAAGAAATCCTCTTAAGAAAGCCCTAAGAAGGCTTATCGGAAGCATTATTCCCCTTGGAAATAAGAGTTTGTGAATTAAGGAGTTCAGAGGATATGTAATTGGAAACAGTTTCTTCAAATAATGGCTGTACAATGGAATTTCTTGCCCTGAGGTACATTGTACTTTGTTTCTAAGCTAGAAGAATATTAATATCCATTGACAGAACCTTTTTTCCTTCTGAGCACTAAAACTGACCATTACCTGCCAATGAGGCACAGCTGTCTCTGGGACAGAAGGCAGCAGTCCCCCTGTGATTAGAACTGCCATTTCTTCCACAAAATCCATTGTGCAAGTGGTAGGCTGACCAGCTGAGCCCAGGCTGTTAGCTGGTGCATATGACCATAGCCCCAGTCATTTCTGTTGACCAAATGGAGTTTAATAGAAGGCTCCAAGTTAAAACATGCAAGCTTGGAACAACAACAAAATAAATTTGTTCAGCCTTACCAGGAGTTCAAGTGCCTTCAGCATTATGTCTTGATAGAAACACTCAACCTTATATCACCATGACATGCAGTGATGACTCAGAAGGAAGACTACCACTTACTGCACCTCCTTCAGCTTTCCTTGGGAGTCTTCACCTGCGTGCCTAAGACTGACTCAGCTTTTAACAGCTGACAAGGGTGTAGCCTGGGGAAGTGTAGCTGTAGGCCACTGAGCTAAACAGATTTTTTCAACATGGAAAAGGAGGCCTAGCAACTGCAGCAAAAAATTGTCACAGTCCATCTGCTTTTGAGTCACCCTGAGTCTGATATTTCTGTCCTCCTAAACAAAAAGATCTCACTCTAGTTCTTTTTTAGATAGAAATATACCCTTGAAGGTGGCAAGAATACGACACAGGCAATGCATAGTCTTATTACTAAAATATTTCTAAGTGCCAGTCTTGAACTAGGTGAGCATCAGTTTTTGCTTCTTCTCAATATTTTCACATTTTTTCCTATACAAAGGCCCCTCATGCTGCAGTTTCTACTGGTGAGAGGAAACAAAGATATTGGACTCAAGAAAAAGGGTAATTTCCGTTTTTGTAATCTTATCAACTTCAACAATTAGAGCTGCAGGAAGACATCTGCAAAGTGATAAAGAATCGCATAGAAGCTTATAGAGGGTCTAAAAGCAGTGAGAATGACCACCTCCATTGTAACTCACATCATCCAGCCTGCACACTTGCTGTAGGGCAGCAGAATAAACTTCAGGAAATGAGTCATCTTTCAAGGAATGTTGGTTTCTGAGGACATGCTGCAGCCATATGTAGGATCTTCAGCTTACCTGCAATCTGTAGTCAAGCAGGACACCTCAGTTCCTATCCAAAATGGCTTAGTGATCTGAGCATTTCTTTGTGAAAGGAGTTCAGATCAAAGGAAAAGAAACCAACTTCTAAGGAACTCACAGAGGAACAGCAAATCTCAGATTTGAAATCTGAATGGCAGCATTCTTATCTGCTCCAAATGAGTTAAAAAGTCTGAATCTTCTAAAATCACGGAGATTTCAAGTGCTTAGTTTCCATTACCACTCATGGAAAAGAAGCAGTTAGATCCTCCTAGTCAGACTTAAACCCTGAAATGCTCTTCCAGTATATTTTGAAAGAGAAAGGGTTTGTTTAGATATCCATGGGTCAGAGCTTCTCCTTACACAGCTCTGCACCATACTGACTGCCAAATCCCACCTGAGAGATGGCTAGGTATAAGTGGCACTCCCTCTGCTTCTCTTTCCCTCTTACTTCCCTTACAAAGCACTTAGGCAATTAATAGAAATATTTTAAAAGTTGTCTATTGTTCTTATTCCTGACAGCAGCTCTATCTTAATTTTCCAAAATATATCAGTAGAACCACAAAGGGCAAGTTATCCTTTCTGTCTTCTTTGCCTCACACAGGTTGGGGACTCAAGACATTTAAGTTTAGCATCAAGAAATTATTTTTTATCTCTTTCACACCTTTTCCAGCCATCAAGTTTCTAATATTTTCCCCTCCTCAAGATGAATGCAATTGTGTATGTATCTGTGGTCACCACTACTGCATGAGAAGAAGCACATGATACGTCTCAGGTCAAATAAGAGCATTGCAATGTCTTTCTCACAGCCATAGCATGGAAACAAACATCATAATGTCAGTAGATGGGGTGGGTGTGGGAAGGAAGCAGGCATGTATTCACAGGTAATTTTGAACTGTACTAACACCATTTCACAGGGATGTAAACTTCAGTTTTCAGGTAAAGTTCAGCCTCCCTAAACTGAGATGGATCATGCTACCAAACAAGGGAGAAAACACTGTACTTAGTCCCTGATGATGGAATTGTGCTTCCGGAATGATAGAATCTAGTGGTTAGTCTCCAAGAGGACAGGTTCTCTGTGTTAACAAGTAACACAGATTAGAATTAAAAAGCCCTTCCAATTGAGCACAAGCATAAGGAGTTCTTGTAATATCTCCTGGCACCATTTGAGAATATTTATGAACACTAAAACTGGCTAAGAAACCACTCATCCATTTCCAATGTTTGATAAGGTCTCATGAAATCCTGGATCATTTGATAAAATGTGATGTTTAAGAATCAGCAAACTAATTTTTGTTCCTGCATTTTCTATTGGATGGTTGTTAAAAAAAGTTAACCAACATTTACAAATTTTCAAGTGTTCCTTCTGGGCCCAAATCATATTTCTTGTCAGGAGAATGTTTGGTCTCTCAACCAACGATGCCTTTTGAAAGGGGATTAGCTGAAATTTCAAATGTGCCAGTACTCCTCATCTCTGAAGTCTTCTATTGATGCTAAGCAGCAAGATCAGTCTGCAGGAAGAGGGAGGCTGTACAGCAGTGATGTGTTCCAGGCTGATGACATACGTTGCAATGTGAGGAAAACTCCCAGCTCTTCCATATGAGTGAGCACAGTTATAGCAAGGTGGCCTTCCTACTGGCAGACTCAGCACAAGGACTTAGTACGCCTGTGGGAATCTGCAAACCTTCTCAAACCTAAAACCAAAGGCAAAGCGCAGTGTTAGAACAACATGGACGAGGGAAGAAGCCTGCTTTCCATTCTGTGTGCATTGTATGGCCTGTTGCTGTCATATTTTCTTTCCACGTAAAGAAATATGTGTTGGGATCAATTACAGAGGGGGATAAACCTCATTACATGGGGGCTGCATTTTGTCTATGTTGTTTAATAAGAAGAACAGGGAGAGCTCAAATGCTTATATGAAAGTTTGTTGGTATTTGTTCCTGTTAGCTGTCTGAGGCTTCCATTTTGCTGTCTCTCCATTTTAATTATTCCTTTGCTTGCAGCAACTTTTAGTGACAATGAGTTAGTAAGAGAGATTTATTATTGCCAGTTAAGGCATGTTGCAACTTTGCAGTCTGATTATTTTATTATATCAACTCACATTAAGTATCTTGCTTGTGCTGCACTTCCCACCTTTTGCTATACCTTCTGCCTGAACGTAAGCAGTCAAAGTGAGGACTCAAGTAGCTTGTTAATGTGTGCCTTGAGGAGAGTTAACATTCATTATTAATGATCTCGTAAAATAGCACCGAGTTGTAGACGTAATGTTAATTTCTAGTTTTCTTCATGCATATATGCATCTGCTTTTGCAGTGTAGTAGGAGAGGTGGAGAATGTTTGGTTTAAGTAAGTCTGGAAACGGGAGGAAATAATCCCAGTAACTCCTACACATTCTCATAGAGATCCTCTTTTAGCACAAGCGGGAGAGGATTTTTTCTCCATATGAAGACATTTTGGGTTCCATTTCTCCACTCTAAACAAATGCATGTTTAGCCAGAAGCTGCTGTGCCCATTTGTGTGCTGTTACAAGATTTTTATTAACTTTAGTGGTGATTTCATTAAAAAGATATTGCTTATTTGGTGTGCTGACAAATAACTGGATGTTCTCTCTGTGTTATTGAGGCTGTACGTCCTCTTCTGGAGAGGAGAAGACTGGCTAAAATACCTCTAAAGCTATCCTATTTGTAACAACCGAATGGTGCAGGTCAGTTTCATTCCTGTTCTGGTGGTTTATTAGTGATGCGAACCACTTCATTCCAGCTCATTCTGTGTTGCCTTTGCTGTTTGTACTGAACAGATTGGTTTGCTCAGCCTGGAAGGACCAGGTTCATACTGCTCAGGTTAGAGGTCTTCTTCTGATTGTGGGAGCTCATTTGCTCTTCCAGTGACAGGTTATGCAGTATTTGCAGGTCTGTCAGAGCAAGGCTCTTAACTCAGACAGCCACTGCACAGTGCTTCTGTGACAGACATACTCTTTTTGGACCACAGGTAAGCTATGAAGAAGAGCACCAGGATTCAGGTGCCATTCTTTTTGTAGAGAGGCACCCAGTTCTGTTCCTTGGGGCTGCTATGCAGTAAAGGAGCTTACAGTGACCTTTAGGGGAGCACCTGGCCAGCTGAGCTACTTACTGGTCAGAAGTTACTTGCACTGTTCTCCAGACAGTTTATTTTCATTTAAAGAGGCTTTTTGCACTACAGGTAACCACAAATCAGGGCAGGGGGAAGCAGTGCAGGAGGGCTAGCTAGGACAACTACAAGCTTTAGTAGTAATGTGTAGATTGCTTCTGCCTTTGAATCAGTACACACTTTCTTCACCCCCCAACTTCTTGAATTCTTTGTGCTGGTTTCTTCCTGTCCTGTGAAATAAATTCTTTTGGCTCCTGTTCAATATGGTGATAAGTACCTATTTAATCCTTTGCAGTAGTTTGAGCTGCTGAACAGAGAGGAAACTTGGGATATTGCTTGGAAACCAGGACTGTGGCATTAGAAAGGTAGGAGCTACATGCTACAGAGAAGCTTACTGTGTGACAGTGGGCAAACTGTATTGCCTTGCTTTACTTTAATGTTCCCCTGCATGACTAGGGGAAATGTTACTCATTTCTTTCCCAGGGGGTAGCACAAGGTGTCTGCCAGTGGGTTTTGTAAAGAGCTTTGAGAATCCTGCCTTTGAAAGATGAACAGTTTTGCTGCAGTGAGCAGTGGATGACTGGACATGTTTGATGGCACTTTGTGAATGGGACTGTGCATGGTTGTCACAAAGGGGAGACAATTTCTGAGACAGCTTTTGAAGTTAAATTCTATATGTCATTTTAATGCAGGAATATATTTTAATTTAGACACAATACAAGGTGCTACAGCTTCAGAAATTAGAGTACAGGCTGAATCAGGCAGCCATACTGAAATATTCCTACTGCTGTTCCAGGGCCAGCAGAGCCTCTGATGAAGAGTCACATACTATGCTTAAAAACTCCATTTTTTCTTCAAATCAGGTTAGGTGGAGCTGTTTCAGTTACAAACACTGTTTTGTGAGAAAGTTTTCAGGATGGCAGTTTTAAATAGCTTACCTACATTCCTATTTTTCCAGCACCTCAGAAAAAGTAATTAAGATGTGTGGGTGTCAGTACAACTTGCTATCCCAGCAAGTGGAAGACAGACCCTAAAAAGAGGCAAGAGTTACCTGGGAAAGCTCAGGGAAAACAAAAACAATGAGAGTGTTCCACTAGTCTCTGACAAATTGCTGAAATTTTTTGTATTAAAAAATGTTTTGACAATTAAATCTGTAGATCTGTGTGGCATTCCAAATGTATTGGTCCAATTTGCTAGTGAGATGAATCATGAAAAAATTTGGAGTCTAAAATTCAGATCCAGTTTAGCATTCTTACAGGTAAGTTTTTTGGATTCAGAGCTCATATGGAAAGAGAGAGAGGCATAAGTTCAAGTCCCTGCAGATTCAGAACGGAGGTTTTCCTCTCCAGTCACTCTGAATAAGGCAGAAGAGGAACACAGCTCACTCAGTCTTCCACATGCCATATCAACAACCAGAAAAGCCCATTATGCAGGTTGTACTCAACGAGACAATCAGAAGTCTCCTTTTGGCCTTCTGGCACACTCATGAGAGGACGATGTACAACAAGATATGAAATATCTAAACACACAGATCATTCCTGCTGCTCTTTTCCCTTCAAACAGAATTTAGCCTTGGTGAGAAGTTCAGAATTGACGTTACTAAGGTCTGAGGTTTCCTGTTTACCTCAGAAAACAAGCACAGCACGGGCTGTGGTAGCTCAGAGTGCCTCAACAAATCATTGTCACCCCTCTCCCAAAGGGATGTGTCACAGGAGCACAGGGGCAGTATCCTTACAGCCAAAACCACTTTGCTCTTTCAAAGTGTCTTCTGCCCAAGGATCAGAGGTCTTTCCAAGCATTCCTAAGTAAGGCACCTAGTATTGCAAGAGCCTCACTGGTCTCAGTGAGATGGGACAGCTAAGAACTGCGCTTTTTTTCCTAAAAAGTGAAGCATGCACTGCCTTCTCCTACGTGCTGCTCTCAGCATTAATGTAGTGAGATGCTGTAGGTCATGCAGAACTTTGTAATACTGGCATGCAGACCCTGTACAGGTAAGTGGGACAGATCACTCCTCTCTTGCTGTTGTTCAAGAAGTATTCAGCAAGGACTCATTAGGGACTTTTAAATCCACCTGTTGGTTTTCTTACCCATAGAAAAAATATTCCCATTTGAAAATGTTTAGTAACAAATCTAAAAAGGTTAAAGACAGAGAACAACACGGGCATTGCTAGGGCAGGCTGCAATGTGAGGAGCCATATTGTTTACTGAATCTCCCACTTGAAATGGCAATAAGTGACATTTCTCATCCAACAGACACAAGAAAAAGATCTGTTTGTAAATAGGAAGAGCCTTCATTTGAATGCAAATAGTTAGCATTTGAGTCAGGACAACCCTTAAGAGCTAAATTGGTTAGGATTCTATGCATAGGACTTGAAATCAGATCATATACAAGTTAAATGGAAATACTGTTTTAGTGGAGTTGGAGGAGATCCCAGATGAATAACAATAAGATTCCATTTCAACGCTTTATTCTTGGCCATCTGGGTTTTTTTTTGGTTTGCTTTTTTGTTTTTTGTTTTTTCTGGTATGTGCTGGGAAAGATTAAAAAGTTTGGAAACAGTATTCATGTGGCACCATGTCACAGTGCTGGGGCATTCTCTGTCTCTTGTGTACCAAGAGTGCTAACATTTTAATAAGACCAGGGTTTGAAGTTTAAGAGTGGGATGTTACAGGATTGAATATAGCCAGCCAGAGTACATTCTGTTTTAATCAGACCCATTCTGCCTAGAAAAGCTTTAGGACAAAGGATGATTAGATGTAGAATTGATGCCTACACAAGCAAGTAGGTGGTCAAAGACCTTACAAGGTTTATTTACCCTTTTCTGGCTAGGATATTGAAAGCAGTTATTATATGTTTCCTCTGAAAAGATTAAGAATTACACAGAGGCTGCTCCCTCAGGTTCTGTACCTCGGACTGTAGACCAGGGTCTTACCCTGCATCACTGGAAACCTTGCGGTCTCCTGGAATCCTTCCAGTCTTTTTGCTCATGGAGAATCTCCTAGTACCTTTATGTTTTGCCTGATTTATATATGGGTTATCTTCTAATTTGATTTACCTTTGCCAGAATCTCTGATCCTGTCTCAGACCTCTTGATAAGTGTTTTTCATGGAAATATTACTATGGCATCTATGAGATTCTCCAGCAGAGCTAGACAAACTGATTTTGAAGTAAGAAATATCACAAAGTTCACTGAATATTTTATTAATTGCTTTTCACTTTATTCACATAGCTCCAACCTGGATAAAAACAAATTATAAAATGACTCAATGTCATTTGCTCAGCTACTGTATAAGAACAGAATCATGCTTCTCCTGATATGAAGGGCTGACATTCCCATTAAACTTGTTGATTAGATAGGAGCTACAAGTCTCCAAACCAGATCCATCTGTGCATAATCTGTGTAAATGCCATTGATGCCAGTAAATGTACATTAGGATTGTATTTTGCTTGAAGTGTCATTTTAGATGAGAATTCTCCACAAAATCCAGTCTCTCATTGCTACTTTAATTTCACTGTAACACAAATTCACCCTGGGTTTCACTATTATGTTTTTTAAAATAGCCTCACATGAAAACACATGAACCAGGTGGGCATTTTCAGCCATGTAACCTATGACTACTCCAGACAACTTCTTAACAATGGTACCTGAAACATGCAATTGAGTCATGGCTTACAGTTAACACGCCATGGCTGAAGCAGAAAAAAAGCATTTTTTTCTCTATTGACGCCCTTTATACAATTTAGCACTGTTTTACAAAGAGGCTTGAGCTATCCTTTGACAATAATCACTATAAAATCTCAATAAATTCTAGAAAAGCACTGTCCATTCCAAGTGCACTCTAACCATGAGACTCCAATCTGTAGAGCAACCCAGTTTTCAAGATGGGAAAATTCTGTTTCCATCTGATAAAGTATGGGTCACTCTTCAGAAGTAAATGTGGGAATAGAATTCAAGCCCTTCTATCATAAGACCTGAAGAGAAAGACAGTCTCTTCCACTTATGTTATTTGAAGAGCATTTCTTTGGCAAGAAAAGAAAAATTACTGTTATTTAAGACCTCACATGTTCCAAAATAACATCCCCCTGGAACATCCCTGCAATAGTCTTTCAGTCTGTCTGTGCTGAGTCAAAACTCAGGCAATATGATCTTCATTGTCTTAATAATGTATAGTGCAGGGACAAGTGGTATACAAGAATAAAATTGTAAAGGCAGTGGTTACTTCTAGACATACAGGAATTAAAGCACCTAGTAGCTGAGGACATAGAAAGAGGGTCTGAAATGTATTATAATTTCCTGTTATTCTATTAACTTTGGAAAAAAAGATGGTGGTCTTCAACATGCCTAAAAGGGTGGAAGAATTCAATCGTTGTGTTTTTAAGCTAAAAAGTCCAAGTAAATGTCCTGAAATTGACAGTGGCACCAGTTGCCCTGAGCTTGGGAATTTGGAAGATATGCTCCAAATAATAAAGTAAAGCAAAACCAGAATAAATATAACACAGCCATGTATGACTTTGCCCTTTACAGAGAGTCATGGAGTGAAGTGAAAAAGCAGTTGATACCACAGTTAACCAGAGGGTAATTTTGCAGGAGAAAAAGGCTTTAGAGTCTGCCCTTTCCTTTACTGAGACAAACCTCAAACTTTTAATGTAATTGCTGCCCTCAGCCCCCACACTCCGCCATGCTTCTTTAATGGGGGGAGCTGGTACCAGCAGAAAGAATTTCACAGCAGCACAAGTTAAAAATGCTATCAATTAGAGAAACTTCTGACTTGCAAGAATCAGCTTAACTTGTTTTTCCCCACTATTTAACTTTATACAAAATGCCCATATCTCATGGCAGTAATATACTGCTCCTTTCTATCCCATTCAGACATAGACCAGTACTTCTAATGACATGTCTTCAACAATTTTGTAAATGTCCCATAATTCATCCTTACTTGCAAGCCAGAGTACCTCACCAAAAAAAATGCAATTATCACTGCTGTTGTCCTCTTGCCAAAGTATCCCTTGCTGAGCATGATTCGGATGCCAGGAAGGACCACTGTGCTGAGCCCCCCCTTTTCATTTGCATTGTAGGCATAACTGCTGCCACACAGGTGAGAGATATTAATCTGTTAGCATCAAGCTTCATTTGAAAATATGGTGGGTAGAAAGAGAAACAAACACATCAGTGAAATGTCAGTTTATATGGCTTGAGTGAGCACTGACTAGAGTGGTGATGAAAGCAATCAGCATTTAGCTGAGAAACAACTATTAGGAGAGGTACAATGACAAGAAGAATTTAAATGCAATAGGAGTTCAGATTGAGCTGGAGATCTGCTATTGCTAACACAACTGTTCTCATCCAGTCTGGGTGTGATGTTGGCCATTGTACTGAAATAATCATGACCAGGGAGGAGGCAGGGATAAGGAACAGTCCTGAGGAGATGCCTTCCTAGTTAAAATAGAAGTGTATGAAAGGTAGATTTTTCCTTGCAGTGTTGTTTACTTGTTGGTCTTTGCAAGCAACACCAGCTTTTATCTCAAAAATAAAGAGGATGCCCCTTTCTCACTCCATTTAGGTGTTTTTAGGTGTTCAGTTTGCTGCAAAGATGAATGTTATTCAGTATTACTTGCTTTCCACTAGGAATCACTTTTGATTTGTCTTTTTAATCATGTGAAGCTGATTGTGTAGCAAGGATTTCACTTCGCAGTTGGCCTAGATCATTGTCCAAAGTGACCTTGGAGGCCTCAGCATGTAAAGACTAAATAGGGGTCTGCAGCTGCAGCTCATATTCTGCCTTTCTCAAGGGCACCCATGCAGGAGCTCAGGACAGCATTAGAAACAGAAGTGCTGAGGTACTAACAGGCTGACTCCTGTTCTTACCTCTGCTGTCAGAGTGGTTCCAAAGAACGTTTATCAATATGGTGATAGGCGCTTTATATATATAAATATAAATTTATATATTTATATATAAATATATAAAACACATTTCAAGAGGGTTTTTGCCATGTGAGCATGCTGTTCTCTGTTAACTGTGTAGGGAATCAGGTGCTCATCCTTTAGAAGAGGAAGTAGCATCCATGGGGAGACCACAGTTCTAGAAATACAGAATCAAGACACAAGGCACAACGAATCGTATGCATGTGATTCATATTCAGGAGTCACCCTGAGAACAACTATGTGTACCTACTCTTGGTATGCAGGGGTCTGTGTTTCATCTACAAGCAAGGCTGACCCTCATAGCCTCATTGCTCTCACCTGTTCATACATGGGCTTAGAGAACAGGACAAAAGATGATTATACTTTCTAATCCAGAATTCTGCCTCTGTGCTTCCCACTGTTTGACACTTATTTGATTAAAATCTTATTTTTACCATGTTGTTTTTCCTGTGAGATGCTTTATTGTCTTTTTCCAACACGCTGTCTGACATCTGGAATCTCTTTGCTCTCTACACACTTGTTATACAGAATGGCAGCTGTCAAAAGTGGAATTTCCCCTACCACAAATCTTCCAAGGCTAAACTGGAGCCTAGGCAGAATCTGTTCATCACAGGAATCCAGATTTCAACAGCTCCTCGTGCTAAAGTAACCACAGATGCAGACACTGCCACTGCTATTGCCTCTTCCCAAGCTGAGAAGCTTTGTCACATCCCAGCATCAAGGGTCTGGATCTATCACTGATGGAGCTTCACAGCTGAAGTGTGAAAGCAGAGATAGCACTGCCAGCTTATGCTGAGCCACATGGTGTCAGCTCATGCTTCAGCCCTGTTAGTACCAGGTCCTGAAGCAAACTTGATACATCTCACTTGTTAGAGGAGATTGCCCAGCTGTAAGTACCAAAAGGTTCAGAATGTCTGCATCAGCCATCTTGTATCAGGAGGATAAACATAAATAGTCCCACAGCTCCTCACTAGTGACTTCTAGCAATTGGTTTTTTTGCAACTTTTCTGAAATATCTATGCAGAAATCAGGCTCCTGTAGTACAGGAAAATCTCTTCTGTTTATGTTTCCCGAACCACACGTTTTATATACATATATTTATGTGGTTTTTTTTTCAAATAAAGGACAGGAAACAAAGGACTCCAGCACATGGTAGGAAGCTCAAAGCTTTATTAAGCAGAGAACACTCATGGATTTGTAATTCAGATGCTTTAGCAGGTTGAGACTGCCTACAAGGCACAAGCTAGCTTCAGTAAGGCACTACAGAGAGATCCAGTAGTACAGAGAGACATAAGCAGCTCAATTAATTCATATGAGGTGTACATTTGCCAGCACATGCATGCTATATAGCTTCCCATAGTCATCACTGACTGAAGCAGTGCTCTTTTTGGCCGTGTAGATTAGTGTAAGCTGACATATTTATCATAGTTATGAGATAGGGCATGGATGAACAATTAGTGTATGTAAGGCATCAGGTTAAGTAGTGATGCCTTTCCATCTTTGTGGTGTTTTCTTCCCAGTGCTGCTGCACTAGAAAACAGTATAAAATGATCCAACTTCTGGGAATTTCTGAGCAGTTAAGATGGGGAAAGGGAACAACTTTCCTAGCTTTTCCAAATGTTAGTATTGCTCATTATTTCCACCTGCTCTTCTGATACCTTAGCAAGGTCAAGAGTTATGAAGCTCTAAGAATATGAAATCTCTTCTTAATCCAGAACAAGTATCTATGATGGTCAATTGCTGAGCATATGTGTTGCATTGCCTCCCCACTTGCTTTAGGGCCAAATGATACTTTCCTTCGAGGGAAATTACATGCACAAATTCATCTGCTTTTGGTGTCAACCAGTTTTTGTGTCCACAGGAAGCCTTGAATTCTGCCTGCCTTCCATATGTTAAGGCTCTCGTGGAAGCACATGGGTGTGTGTGGAAGGGAAATGCAGAAATTAAATTTCCCCTGAGACAATGGTGACTATTCAGATCTGTCACCTAAGGCATCGAGTCAATTCTGCAACTGGTCCTTCCCTATTCCTCTGCTTTTCCCCTTCTCACAGCAGAAGCAACTCAGCTCTGTAGCATCAGAGAACAGCAAAATTTACTCTTGTGTATACCAAGCATCCTATATCTGGTTCTGCACTCCTGATTCACCTTGTTGTCCCTCCCAGTTAGGAAATCACTTTCAATTGTAGATGTCATTGATGCAGATACCCCACAGGTGTGATGGATGGTAGCTGGGTTTCCACAGACAAGGCCTCAAACCAAGAGCCTGAAGCAGCCTTCTGCAAGCCAAACCAACCCACACCAAGCCAAGCCATGATTTTTCTCACTGCATTCAACTGCTCTCCACTTGTTATACTGTTTTGTGTCAAGCCTCAACATAGAGTCTGAGGAGCTCAGTACAAGGCAGCAGGACTTAACTCACAGAACAATCTTGTCAATCTATGGTGAGTATGCTGAATAAAACCACTACATAAATTTAGTGCATCAGCCCAATGTGGTAGTAACAAGCTTTTAAGCCTGTCTTGAATAGCTAGCACAATTTACTGTCATGCTACTCTGGTATCCAGCATTGAATACAGAGCTGCCTGCTGGGGCACAGAACTGTAGTGATACAAGCAGCAAATCTGGCCATAGAATTCCATGCAGAATTCTACAGAAGACAGTGTTGTTAAGGTGCACGAAGACCTCAGTGGTGAGACATTTTTGTGTATGCAGTTAATTTGCATGTTTATGGGATTCTGAATTATTGAACAGAACTGCTTTATATAGCGCTGTGTCAGTCTCCAGTGCTCAGGGACACTTTGATTTTAGCCTCTGGAAAATTCCAGGGCTTTCTTCCTGTATTGAGGGGTTAAACATGAGCCATATGAGTGAGATGCCAGTAAGAAGTCTAAGCCTGATTAAAAACAGAACTAATAGTCATAACAAAAATCCTTTTACTGAGTCCAATTCTAACACTCAAAAAAATAAAAATAATTTATTTTTACTGAGGAGAGCTAAATTCCATTTATATCTCACAGTCTCAGTAATTACAAAAACAGTTGCCAATTCCACTAACACAAGCCTTAGCTTTTTTAGTGTTCATACATATTAACCCAAAATAGCAGAGAAGAAAAAAGGGGTTTACTCTGCTAGCAGAGCGTTCAGGCAGAACGCTAGGTCTGAATCTCTTTAGGAGGACCATGTACTCATTGGTATTAGGCTGAGAAACTTTAATTATATGAAGAACTGGAGGAGATTGGGAGAATTCTCATCAGCATGATGAAAAGTGAGGTTTTGCCAGATATTTCCATTTTATGTTGTTATAAATCTATTATTTGAACAAAGAAGAAAGGACCTCTATATAGTAAAAAACAGGAGATGTATGAGAAGGTGTTTCAAAGATACAGAAGATCCCTATCACCATGCATTTCAGACACGTAATTACATATATAACCTTTAAAAGAACTGATGATCTTGAAGATAGTTGGAAGTGAGGAGTGCTGCCTTGGAAAAGGTCACGTTTCCTTGGAAAAGTAGTTTTGTATTAATGTATCATCTTTCAATTAGGAAATTACTCGATACAAGTTCTGTTTATGGTAATTATTTAATTGAAATTATTTCAGGAACTTACACGAGCTCCCCCTCACACATGCTTCAGATTTACATAGCAGCTTCCTAGTTGTGATATCTGAAATTTAGTCTTGGCTACAATTCATGAAAGCTCTGCTCACTCCCAGTGAGTGTTGCATGTGTCACTAGAGGATCCCCTCCACATGATTATCTGTGCACATACACTTAGAATATCAGATTGCTCTTTTATGCAGTAGCTGTTTTTCCTAAGTACCACTCTTCATGCTGTTAGCAAGTGACAGCAAACGATACTGTGACTTTTCTATCACAATAAGGCATCAACTGTTTCCACCATTGACAGAGGTTATAAACAACACTGGTGGTGTGCATTGGGCTTTTGTGTCCAACATACAGCATTTCCTCCCATCATGGCCACTTTGCCTTCTTCCTCTTAGTCCTTACAAAGCACCAATCCAACTAGCTGACAGCCACGCTCTTATGCGGCTGATGTTCTGCTGGAAGAGAGAAAAATTGAATTTAAATGGAGTGAATGGACTCCCCATTGACGTGTGAGTCGAAGACATTTCAGGAGAGGCAACCCCCATAATCCCTGTAGCAGCTGATGACAAACTGTCTTCCACCTAGGAAGTTTCTTCCTGGGAATTGTTTAGCACGTACAGTCATGTTCCTCATCCCTTTTCCTACTGTGCCTTGGGAAAGAAATGAATAGTAAGAAGAGAAGCTTCTGAGTTAATCAATTCTGCTGGGCAAATATGAGAGCATGAGAAGCATCCCCCATAAACCCAAAGATTATTTCCTCAATTAGTAATTTTATAGGACACACTAACATAGTAGCTACATCAGAGATACAAGCACCCCTCTACAGAGAGCTTTTAGCAATGCTGGCCAAATTCATGTGTGCCAAATCTGAATGTTTTGTTCTGTCCAGGTTGAGTACTATTTCCAAATCTGTTCAAGCTGCTGCCTTATATTCAGGCACTGCTTTTGTATGCAATACATTATGTTTACTGCATTAAGGTTAAGATTTAAGGATAAGACATTTGTACAGTAAGTACTTGATCTTAAGTTTCCTCCTGTGGACAATTTATTTCACCTGTACTGATTCCAGTTATAATACAGTTACCTCACAGATAATTGAGAGTGATTGTATCATCCTTAGTTCATCTGAAGTAAGTTATTTCATCCCACTGTAGCTGAAGTACCAAGAGCCAGAAAACTGCATGGAGTAATGCACCACCTAGCATGAGAAGTGCTGTATCTGGATCCAAAAGCTGGCAGTTAGCCCAAACACTTCTTGTAGGCTTAACAAATGTACTAACATCCTTTAGGTGTTTTTGGGTAACAAAATTGACTTGTCAGCAGTAGTTTTCACTGAATACACTGAGGCCACAGGTGACATCTCTCCGATCTTCCTCATTCTTGCTAGTAATGTCTGGAGCCCAGATCACTGAGTAAGGAAATTTCTGTCAAGTAGCTTGTCACCAGGAAGAGAAAAGCAAGTGTAGGTCTGTATCAGAGAAAGAACACAAGAGGCCACAGATCATTTTCACTGTCCCCCAGACAGATTGCTGAATGATCCTAAGCCCATGAATGCCAACCCACACTATCCCTTCATGCTCAGACCCTCTTTAGTTCACACATTTGCCCACTTGTCATGTTCTTCACACTGAACTTGATGCAAAACACCCCAAATTATTTACAAAATCCATGCCCTCATGTCCCAGTCACGCCCATACTTTTTCTCAATAATTTCTTCAAGGTAAGAGTGAGGATGGACAGGAGAAATGCCTGCCACATATATGGACTAAAGTAAGCTGAGAAACCAACTGTTCAGGAAGCTGTGGCATTAATATCTCCATCCTAAGAAGCAGATGGTGGTAAATGAATGGCATATTTGACATATCTGTTGTAGTCACCCAACTAGCTAACCAAAAAAGATTTTCTTCCTCCACCACAGGAAATTCCATTTCCTCAGCACAGTGCCTTGTGCTTATGCTTCCAAGCTGTGCTGTTCTGAAGAACCCACAATAGCTCAAAGACACACATTTGCGTCAGTGTGTCACATTGAATTTTCACTTTCCAAACTGTAGTGTACCCATATGTTATTTCATACTACTGAGGTGATTTTTTTTTATGATGTTTCTGTGGGTCTCTAAAATCGACATATCCTGGTGATAAACTGGAAATACTCTCAGTGGGAATCCCATCTGCATCCATCCCCCAGCACTAAAAACAAACTAATTTATAGTATGCTGTACAAGGGATGTATGACTTACAGTGAATTTGTAACAAGAAACATTGTGATCGTTGTGCAGATGCTAAGTAGGTTTTAGAGGATGAGCTCATATCTTGTCATCATCAAAATTCTAGAGAAATGTCACGGAAGAAGACATTCTCTCCAGTACTCCTTAGGTGGTCAAGGCAGGCCAAGCTCCAGACTACCAAACACACGTGAGTTTTAATTTTTGGCAGGCAGGCAGAGAGAATAGATGCTCCTAATAAGTTCTCTCCTGTTTACTCCTCCCAGTGTGACATTGTGGGTGGAGGAGAGAAGAATGAAGAATAGCTTTGAGAAACAAAAGTAATTTGGAATGATAGGCACTCAAGTGGAATGAGAGAAGAGCTACCAACCATTCTGGCAAGTCTGGCCATGTATGTTTATGTTACATGTTCATCCATCATGCTAATACTGCCAGAAGGCTTCTTCAGCAATTTTTGGGTTTTGTAGGCAGTAGTTAGGTGTGGGTGTCTAGACACTTTTCTTTCTTGTCTTTTTTTTTTTTTTTTTTTTTTCCCCCTATGATTAATTAGAAATCTAAGCCTGAAATAAGTTAAGAAAATCCTAGATCTGAATGATGTAACTAAGACACTGCACACAGACACATGATGAACATCACCCCTTGTAGGCAGCAGACCAAAAGAGTCAATGACAGGTATTTGGAATAGATATAAAGCGGTTCTGCATAGACTGTAGTGGCATATGCAAGCCCTCTACAAATATGGCACTGATCTTAGAGGTAACTAAAAAAATAAGGATTGTCACTGCTACTTGAAAGGATGTTTCTGGTTAGGGAGTTGAGGCAGTGATGACTTGGAGAGCAAAGTAAATCTGTAACCATAAAACCAGCAGATGTAAAGTGGATTATAAGAAGAGGCAGAGGTTAAGAAATTAAGGAAGGGGAAAAAACCGAACCAGACAAAACAAAGTAGCTTAATGGTGCTGGTAAGGGCTTGCTGGATCAACACAAATTCCAAATCATTGTTCTGTCATCTTTTGCTCAATTTTCCCCCTCTGCTTCATTTACTCTACTTTCATCCTCAGCAATCTGCCGTGCAAATCTGACTCCCAACTGCTTTGCTTTTGTTCTACTCTTTGGGGATTAATGCTAGGACAATTTTTAGCTGAATACAGAAGTCTTTGGCAATCTGGAGAAGATTACCAAATAAGTCCATTCAAGATGCATTCTGGGGTCAATCAGTTTGAGGTTGTGGTTAGTAATAGGAATGTAAAAGAATATTACATTTTAGTCTAGTTATAATCCTGCACTTTCAGTATCTTGGAATCTTGCCCTTTAGCACAGGGTTTCTCAAAGAGTAAGATTTGTGAATCTGGTTTGTGTAGCTGCTTTTCAGAGCCAAGATGTTCGAGAGGGGAGAGCAAGACAAGTAATAGTAGTTAGCCATGGCACACCCGTAAAAGCCTTCTAATGCTGAGAAGTTTGAGTCCTATATGTGGGCTTTGGGAAGGATCTGCATTAAGTATTCTAATAATATAATCTTTAAAATGTCCAGCTTCTCTCTGCGTCTTGCCAAATTCTTGTTGTCAACAATATCCCAACAATGAGAAGGCTATTAGATTTAGAAGGAGTTAAAGAACTTAAACTCCAGAAATAACCTTGAATTTATTTTTAATCATTTGGGCTTCCCTACAGCATAAACTCTGACCATACTCAATTCCTTCCAAAATACTAGTCTAATGACCAGCAAGCAAGACAAGTAATTAATCCAGCTAGAAAGTTTTATTGAGGATATTTTGTAGTGAAAAACCAGGGGAGAAACAGCTAGTTGCTAGAAGGCATGCTTTTGGAAACACAGCTTCCTTCACATCTCACTTCAACTCTCAGTTCCAGGTTGACTGGAGTCAGAAATAGATCTAGGACAGGAGAGAGATGATAGAAGGAGTAAGGCCTGCAGCTAATCAGTTGGTAGGTAGAGGTAGCATTGAGCTATATATTTCTGGGGTCAGAAGACCATGCAACTGTCCTTTCATACACTTAGCATTGCTAAATAGTTCCTGTTTGTGGTTCTCTAGTCATCTGAGGAAAGATAACAGCCAGTAAAACTTCATCTGAGATAAATTCTGTTCTCCTTTGACTCTTTTTGCCTTTAATCTTCCCCTTCAAAGCCATGGTTTTCTGTGACTCCATCTGTTCTCTTGGCAGCTATCTGAAAAAATGCAAGATAGAGACAAGTAGCAAAGGACTCCAGGAAAGCTGAGATATTCATCACTACAAACAATGACTTTTGGTCAAAGCCTTTAGTATTTCTTCAAAAGGTGGAGTTTTAAGGAGAAACCAGAAAGGCTGCGTGAATTGGGCTAGTTATTTACTGATAGAAAAATGCTTGAGGGATCACCATTTGCCTTTCAAAATTGTCAGATTTATAAGAATGTCTAGTTTGGCCAAGGGTGAGACTATTGAATATGAAGGCCAGTGGGACCAAGTACCAGGCTACAGAAGTTCAACAAGTACTGGTAGCTGGATAACTCAGTGCTCTTCATTGTTCTTGCAGAAAGGGAGATGCCAGCCACCCTACAGGGCAGCAGTCATAGTGGGATACAGAGGTGATGTAGCATGTTAGAGAGCAGTATGCTCTGCTTACCCATAGGGAGAGCAATTTTTATTCTGTCTTGTTTTGGCATTTCTTGTAGTCTAAAATCATTCATGCAGAAAAACATAGAGCTGCTCAATATCTATGGGAACAGGCCACACTGGATATTTGTTGAATTAAAGCTGACTGCTGGAGAGCAGGAAGCACCATCATTTTTCATTTTCTGTGTGCTGTCTAGGTCAGGGGCTTGCTTTTGCAGGGGGCAGGGGAAGAAGGAAAAGGTGTTAGACTTGTTGACTGTAATACACCTCTCAGCAGAAATGCATCTCTATTTCAGGACAGCTATCATCAGTGCTGTACTAGTGGGCACTGGTGCTTAGGATGGGCAGCAACACTGAACGAATATAAAGCCTCAAGTGCTTGTCCAAAGGGAAGGTAAAGCACTCAGACAATTTTAGGAAAGGTGGTATTCTCAAGGCCTTGTGCTATGCAATGTAGGTAACAACAGAGACTTTGAATTTTTGGAGGTCAGCTCTTGTACCCCCGTCAACATCAGTTTTTAAGAGAAAAGAGGCTTGGCTATTTGGGAGCAACCAAGTCAGGCGCCCCTTTGCAGAACATTTTTCTAAGAAGCCAGAAAGGTACAGATAACTCCTGAAGTGACTAGACAGCTTGGCTAGCCAGGAGGTTTGGTACAAACCTCTCTAAAGTTCATCAAAGAGCAGGAATTGCTGTGGCTGGACAGTTCATTCACAGATACCCCCCCTGAGGCTGCAGGCAGTTGGCTGGGGGATACCTCTTGTCAGGAGAGGTAAAGACAAATGAATAAAATTCAGTCAGTTGTTTTCTTTCAGAAGAGTGGGGGCTAACATTTCATTTGACAGCATGGGTTATTACTGGGCCAAGCATAGCATTTCTGCATTTAAGATAGGTTTGGACTGTCAAAGCCTTGCCTCCGGAGCATGCATCCCAGCTAGACAAGAGCAAGGCACTGACAGGCTCAGGCTGTTCCCAGTCCTCCTTTTGCATCTATGCTTGCCCTTATCCTCTACTGTTCCACATACAACTCACATCCTGCTGGCAACATTTACCTCAACAAGCCCTTCAGCATGCCTCCTCCTCTTCTTCTGTACCACCCAACTCCTCTTAACTCACCCAGAACACCTTTTCTTCTTGCTGGCTTTTCGCTTCCAAGCTATCATCAGACTACTGCCTAAGAAATAATAATGTGTTTGGTTTTTAAAGCAATACATTTGAAACAGAACATTTCAAAAATATCCTGACAGATGGGAGGAATCACCTTTCTTCCCAATCACCTGCCTGATCTGCCCATAACGGTGCCTTTTTAGCTGCAGACTGTGGTGGTTTGCCAGTCTGAAGAAGGTGAAGTTGAGGGCACGAAGGAAGAGAAAGAAAGGCAAAACCCAAGCCCTAGGTCTGCTCTTTGAATGTTTTATGAGGAGCACCTGAGGGAGCTGTGGTCGTTTAGTCTGGAGAAAAGGAGGCTGAGGGGAGACCCTGTGGTTCCCTACACCTACCTGAAAGAAGCTTGTAGCCATCTGGGGGTTGGGCTCTCCTCTCAAGTAACAAGTGATAGGGCAAGAAAAATGGCCTCAAGTTGTGCCAGGGAAGGTCTAGACTGGATATTAGGAAAAGTTTCTTTACTGAAAAGGTTGTCAGGCAGTGGAACAGGCTGCCCAGGGAAGTCATAGAGTCACCATCCCTGGGGCCTGGGGGTGTTTAAAAGACTTTAGGTGTGGTGGTTCAGGACATGGTTTACTGGTGGGCTTGGAAGTGTTATGGTTATGGTTGGACTCAGTGATCTTAAGGGTCTTTTCCAACCTATTCTATGATTTCAAAATAGGTTGTTACTTTCATCTGGAAGTAGAGTCTTTTTTCCCAGCTGTTTACCCAGAGATGAAATTCAGTAGGAAATGCCAATATATAATACTTGTGAAACCAAACGTGCTCCTTGGAATGAATGCTGGCTGTTGCTGTATCAGCTGAGATCTTGGTGTGTTTCCACACTGAAGCTGACCATGTCTGTGACTCCAGGGTTGCTCTAAAAAACTGACTGCCTTGGTGCTGGTGCTCCTCATGTCTTGGACTAGCCAGCCTCAGCATTGCTGCTCTGGGAGTTTGGGCAGAAGGAAGAGCTGGATGGAAAACTTGATGGCCTCTCTTCAAGGGACTTGTATGGCATGGGTGCACTAGAGATGTGGGTTATGTAGACATGGCTCTTGAGCAGCCTGCCAGGAAATCCAGGTAAAGCCTTGTAATTTGAAGAATCTGTCAAGCCCAAGATACTTTCACCAGATGGTTTAAATTTGATGAATCAGTGTCTTTGTGCCAAACCAAAATTTTGTCAGAGAATTCCTGACGGGTTCTAGCTGGAATAGGAGCTGGAGTATTTGTGTGAATCTGTTTGAACACAGACTGAAAGGTGATCCCACCACTTGCTTCAGTAAAAAGATGACACAAGTAATTTATGGACACACACATCAGGTAGGTACTTGCCACCTGAGAATTTTAAATTAGGAAAAACAATACTGAGAACCAGCAATAACCAGGTTAGCAGGAAAGGAGGGGTGTGAGCTGGGTAGTTACAGAAATGGAAGACCAGGAGATGGACTTGGTATGTCCCACAAATATCTTCTGTTTTCCAGCAGGCTGAATATCACAGGCAAGTACCAAGGGCATGGGCAGAGGTCAGTGAGGTAAAACTAACAATTTTGTCTTCTCCCTGCTGTGTTGCTTCTACCAATCCTGTTGTTTCTTAAGAAAGATTCCTGTTGAGAATGCACTGGTGCCAAGGAAGTGGAAGAACTAAGCAGTTAATTATATTAAGCTAGCTGGGAGGCTGGAAGGAGATAGCTAAGAATGGTATTAGAATTGCCTGTAATTTAGCTATCTTTGTAGCCACTCCTGTCAGATTTTGAGAAAGATAATGGTGATAAGCTTCACATTTCAGAGTGATGGAAAATGTGGCAGGGCCTTTTTAAGAATCTGATACCCCATGGCAAGCCTGGAGACTTAGCTTTGCTGTTTATGTCTGAGTTAGAAGCTGTAAAAATATTTTTAAAAAGAGATAACCCCATTTGAGCCCTGGGTCTCCACAGCAGCGCTGACAACAGAGCTTTTAAGTGCTGTTCCATTGGCTTGGAGATAGGGAGATTTTACTCCATCTGAAGATTCACCATGCTTTATCTCACCTTCTTTTCTTCTCCTCTTTTAATTTTCTTTTCCATTCTCCTAGTACTTTCTCCCTTTGACACTGTGTCTCTTTTTATTGACTCCTTTTCATTGATGAAGGTCAGTGTGTTCAAAACTGGCTGTTGATTTGTGCTGTCTATGACACTTCAAGGACCTTTTTGGAGATATCTTAAAAAAATCTCATTTTCAGAGGTGCTGAGCAGCTCTTACTGCGCTCCAATGCTGTGATAAGTCCAACTCCCCTGTAAATCAGGCTCCTTAAAAATTTTAGAGGCAGGGGTCTCAAGCACAAGTAACTCAGAATTAGTGAAGTTTGGTATAAGATTTCTTACTTTGAATGAATTCTTTTGCTTTTCTTGTCTTATGAACACATTTTTAGTCTTTTGTTTCCCTGTTTTGCTTAGGTTTGTTACTTCTTACAATTCAGCTTTGCTGTGATCTCTTCCTCTTTCAGGATGTCAGACCCTGTACTTGTGCTTATCCTGTCAGTCCTCTGCTACTCTTTCTGGTAATGCCCAGTGCTGATGTGCTGAGGCCATTTCTGTACTCTGGAGAGGTTTCAGGAGAAATGTCTACAGTGTTAGTTTTTCATGAGATATATATGGTATCATGAGATAGATAACGATAGAAGGAAACTTTTTATCTGGGCACTTTTACCCCATCCTCTACAGCTTGACACCAGCAGCAGGACAGGTAATGGAGGGGAATAAAATAGTCAGTCCCCTTCTCTCCTGCTCCCCACCACCTTAGAATGCATAACTTTAATGGAATAATCTGATTTTTCTTTCAGCATCTCTGGGAGTCTTGGTCACCCTGTAACAGGCCTGGAAAAGGCATAATCCATTGAGTTTTCTGTTGAGTGAGTGAAACACTGACCTATGATTTGTTTTTTCTTACAGGAATGAAACTGTTTTACACCAGTTCTGTTGCCCAGCAGCTGATGCAGAGCAGAAGCCTTCAACTCCGGACTCCTCATCAAGGTGGGAAATTGCTGCCAGCAACACCTTATATTTTCCATCCCCAACTTCCTTATAATTCATCACTAATCTTTCTGCCTCAGACAAAACTCATACTATGCACACCCATCCTCCTCCATCCCCCCTTATGTCCCTTGTCCCCATCACTGCTGTGCCTCTTTTTTCCACCCCAGAGATAACTGTTCATACAGTTGTGTAATTGCTCATGAATCTCCTCTGACCTCCACTTGCACACACACACATGCATGTCCAAAAACAAACCCTCTCTTCAGATATATGCTTCTATCAACCCACATCCATGCTGGTACCATTTCTTACCCTTCTGCATCACTTTGAGATCACATATGCACTTCACTCTTCTCCTTCAAATTAGTTACCCCACATTGTAAGGTGTGGGAGCACACACCAGTGTAGAACCATAACCTTTCAGAGACAGAAAAAGTCACTAGACAAACTCAGGGTTCTGTTTTACATCCTGAGACAGAGTTGGTGGGTGTGTAGTTTTACATGTTTTGAAATGGTCTGAGCTTGTCAATAAAGGACAGTTATAGATGGGTGCTATTAACTATCAATTTATATCCAGTGCAGCCAGGTATGGGCAGTTGTCATAGCTCTCCTTCATCTCTTGTCACTGAATGACATCAGTGCCAAGACCAAGGGGCTCAAGGAGCTTCTAAACTACCTGAGGTGCACATACTGCATATAGCTCCCATGCTTAGCCTTCTCTCTCTGTTCTTGCCATCTCCTTCTCTCACAACTTCTTACAGCTCCATCTCACAGACCTACTCCTTTTTCTCATGCCTCATCATGTGTCAGCAGCAAACAGGTTTCTCTTCATCACACTGCTAGATTGAGGATTTGCTTCATCACACTGATAGATTTTTACGTGTGACCTTTACCATCTGTATAAGAAGTCTGAGTTGCTAGAGAGGGCTCTGGACAGAACTGGTCAACTGAATTGCAGGAGTGAGGCTACAGCATTTAAAAAATTATATTTCTCTTCTTTGTTTGGCTCACTGGAGCAGACTGTATTTTCTGATTTCCTTCCAAGGAAAAGTGTGAGTACTGAACAACTGTGAAGAGAAGAGGGTTGTGTGAGGGGTGTGCATGTTCAAAAGTAGGGTTCAGCAACACTTTGAGACTGTGTAAAGAAGCAAGACCCCTCATGCCCATTTGTGTATGAAGATGGAAGGGGTAACTCCCATGATGTCTGCGCTGGGGCTTTCATGCATTGGTAGTTTGTATGACAGTTCTGTGGGACATCTGCAGCTGCATCTCTGTGGCAGATGGGGAGATGCTGTCAAGGAAGAAGATGAATCAACAGAAGTCTGTGTGGTAGGGACATCCACTTGTCCCTTGTATTTCTGGAGAGAGAGAGAGTTTTGGTTATATGCTTTATTTAGTTTGAACCAAGGCTCAGTTTTGCCATAGGGCATATCTTCATACCCTGATCCTTGACCCTGCCCCATCCTTGTCTCAGCCTCCTCCTTATTTCTTATCAGTTCCCTTAGTTTCTAGCATTTTATTATCTTACAAGTCTGTCACTCCTACTGTGTCTTAATCTCTAGGGGGATTTTTGTCATGCTCATGCTTCAGGCTGTCTTTTTGTCTCAGGAACTCCCAAAGGCCCTACCCATCCCCTGAGCCTGAGTTTGCCTGTCTTCCTTGTTCTGGGAACCACCAGATTTCTCACCTAGGGTTTGGCAGGTAAAATGAAGAGGAAGTAATCATTTGTTTCAGTAATTTAAGAGCTTTGACAGGTTGCATCCAAAGATGAGCAAGGAAAGTCTGAAGTGGGGATGGATGACAGTGACCCCTGCAACATCTTGTGTTTGGGCTTCCATTTAGGTGGCTTCTCATACTCATCCATAGCTGTCCATTATTATGTCTTCTGTAGCTTGTCCCCATTCTGTAGGTCTCCTGCTTACCTTACTTTTTTTTTTTCTCCAAGGCTTTCTATTGCCCTCTCTATTTCCAGTGCCCCCAGACTCCAGTAGCAATCCTGTCTATGTGTGACACAATATTCTCTGTAGAGACAGAGATGGTTGAAGCCATCATGGCTATTTGAATGTGAGAAACAGGCACACAAAAACTTTGCTTTTTGAAACAGATCAGCTTTCAGTATGATCTCTTTATGTGACTGTTTCAGGTGAAAAGACCATCCCTATTTCCCCCACACAGCACATGCAGGACTAATAAATTTACTGCTTATCTTTATGCTGGCCAGAAAACATCTCCTGGCCTCTGGCAGGTCCTGCAGTCTACCATGTGCTTCCTTAATTTCTAAGGTTACATGCACAATGCAGTGAGGAGGGGAAAAAATGGCAGATAGGGAAAAACACGGTGTGACTGTGGAGCTGATGTCCATAGCTGATAGCTATGCTGCTCTGGAATGGCTCAGTATGCTGCTGGGACAAGATCATCAGATCATTTACAGAGCCAGTCATCCTGATCAAATCATTAAAGGCTCCCCATCGAACCAAGGCAGTAGAAAAGACAATCAAGACTGAAATATGTGGGTCAGACAGCCTGAATAGGCAATCAGTTCCTGGGTGAGCCAGGCATATCCCTAAATAAGCTCATCAGGGCTCTTGATGGGAGAGTCTGGGACACAGGGGCTCCCTGTGCAGCTCTCCTGAGCCCTGCTGAATGGACAGCCAGTCACAAGTGGTGCTGTGGTGAATTTGATAAACCAGCTCGGGTTTATTCTTTCTTTCCCCCCTCCATGATCAGGCATTTCTCTAAATGAGATAAATCCTGTCAGAACTGATGCCACTAATAACCATCAGCCGTCTAGTTTTAATTAGAGTTTGCTTCATTAATGCTCCAACTCCTCTCTGTGCAGCAGATTAAATAATGTACTTGCAGCTCATTTACACAAACCCCCAAACTGCAGGGCTGAGCTGCAATCCTTTAATTAAACAGCCCGGTTGATCCCTACCACTGCCTCGGCTCATCAGTCTAAGCCGATTAAAGAGAACAGGGACTAATAAAGAGCATAAACAGGGAAGTGACTCTCTTCTCTTCAAGGGACTTGGAGACTCCAATGGTGATCAGCTGCTTTCTTCTCCTTACCAGGGACCTAACCTCAGCCCACATCACTTCCTTCTGGGTGATGCACGTTCCAGCCTTATCTCACGGAACAGAAATTCTTTGAGAGACCGAAAGAACTTGGGCAGCAGGAGGTTAACATAGCAGGGACAATGAAGGTAAAGGGGGGCATCAAGGCAGTCAGAAGAGTGACTGCCCGACTGCAGGAGAGACTCTGCAAGAGCAACCATACTGCTCAAGTGTGGGGCAATAGGAGGAAGGCATAACTGTAGGAGGTTGGCTATCAGGAGAAGCCTGGGACAAAATTTTGCCCCGGATTGTGATTTGTGGTGGTCATTGTTGTTCTTGTGTGGTCTTCCCTGATGTTTGTGCTACAAGGTTTCTGACTCTTTCTTTGCTACCTTTTCAGGTAAAAATGCTTTGACTTCACTTGAGTGGGAATGATTAGGAACATGCTTGCGTGTAATCACTCTATAGAAGCAAACTTGATGAGGCTGTCGAGATCAGTCACTCTCATATTGTTCTGCTTTACTTCACTGACTGCCACAAGCAGTGTTAGCTCCCTTCTCTCCCTCTGGGGAGAGGAGAGGGCTACAACTTCATGAGTTTAGTAATGCGAATTTTCCCCTGGCTGCTTAGTTGCACCAGCAATCAGCATGCCTGGTGCTGTAGGCCATGAATATTAGGAAACAGATTTGATCCCAGAATACGTCCCCAGGAAGCTCATAGGCAGAGTACAGCAGCAGGCAAATTAATGCTGTGAAACTACTAGGTCTTCCCCATTTCAAAGTTCATTGTAAATCCTGGATGTGAAACAGCATTGTCTTCACTGGATTTGTATACCACTGGCTTTGAGACCAGAATCCATCTTGAATATTGAACTTCCACTGGGTATGTCAAAGATCAGCTTAAAGGTAATGGGACTCCATGGATGGCAGTAGGAGCTAACCCTGCTCCTTTAATGAGGTGCTGATTAGACTTTGTTTTAGCCAAACCTTATAATTTCATAAAGCAACTGCTCTTTTCCTTTCTGGTTTCTGCCTCTTAAACGGCAGGGTTTCATTCTAGGGATTTGAATAGCCTATAATTGCATTTCCCATTTCTCCCAGTCTCGTACGGTGGAGACTGGCATCCCAGAACAATGACCCTAAAATATGTCCAGCAGCCGCCCAACTCTAACAGGATTACATACCATTTTCCTTTGTGTCAGGTAATAGGACTGAGATGAGAAAGATTTGTTTCTATTAAAGTAATGAGAGGAAATGACGGAGTCACAATTGGAGGGAACAGTATATTCATTCAGCTGCCTTTCATAGGCTTTTTGGAGCCTGCCTCTGCCTCTGGCTTGCCTGTGGTGCTTAACAGGAAATCAGGAGAAATTCATCTCTGCTCCAGTGATGGGAAAAAATCTACATAAAATTTTAAACACTTGGGGCAGATCCACTTTGGCAATGGAGAGGGGGATAGCAGGCCTGCAGGATCATATCACATCAGGAAACTAGATGGGGTCTGGGTATATTTGTGTGAGGGACAGGATTGCATGCCAGATAGCTCTTTGTAAAGGAAGGAAGTTCCACCTGCATTTGTGGGAGGCAGAAGGTCCTTCCTATCTGGAAGAAGTGCAGATGAAACCCAACTTGCTTTTAAGACAAAGGATGCAAGAGTTCTCCCAGAAAGAGGAAATGCTGGGGATCTGAACAGAGTCTTTTGCAAGGGCTTGGACATGTCGTAATTGAGGGCTAGGGTCTCAAACATCTGTGGAAACATCAGTGGAAAAGTTGGGAAAGCTTTGATCATATTTTCCCATATTTCCTCACTTTCCAGTAGGGAGACTGCTGCTGAGATCAGGGCTGAAACACAATTAGTGCAACTGGCAAGTGTTTACTTCATGATTACAGACCAATTAAATTGTAACACAATATAGTTTAGAGTTCAAACAGCTGTCTACTGGTTTCAAAAGCGCCTGCTGGATTAGTCACTGTCACAGATTGGTTACTGCCTGGCATCCTGGCACCAATTAGTTGTAAGGAGATGTGTAAGCCACTGGCTACACCTCCAACCCAGCCTTCCTTGCAGTTCTGGTTAAATTCCCTCTCGTCCCACTTCTGACTTACCAAAGTACTCAAATAGAAATACGTGTTCTTTTTGGCAGAGGTTGTTTGTGCTTGTTGCTCTATTTTTGCATGGGAGGGTGAAAAGTGGATGGACAGATTTTTTACAGTTCTTTGAAATCAAGCCTTCAAACATTTTTTCTTCCCAGTGCTCTAAGCTGCATAAGGGGATGCTACACCCTAAGCAGCACATGTTTAAAAACTAAAATCTGATTTCATGTACTTCTGGAGGTCTGCTATCTCTGACTCTTCGTGTCTCTTGAACTCTCTGTTTCCACTGAACATTTGTCTCCTGTTCTATGAAGTCATGCTGGAAGGCATTGGCACAAAAGAGCCATGAATATTTTTCACTGTACTGTCACAGCATCATGTCCCTCTTTGGCTCCCCACTGCTGTAGCCCAGGAGCATCTTTCTTCCCAGTACAGTTCTCACATTGCCCTTGGCTCACTCTGGGTCCTCTAAGAGTTAGATATGTCTGAGTTTGGGTTGTGAATGCACTACCCCTTAAAGTAGTCCCTGAAGTTGATGAGAACTTAACCTCTCTCCAGGTCAGTTTTCCTTGTACATACCACTAAAGAATCTTGATAAAAATAGGTGGGGAATGATTATTTTCCACCAGTATCCATTACTCTTTAAGCACTACAGAAAAACAACTGGGCTACCAAACATTTTGTCCGAACTTGTAAAAGGTTGACTTTACCTGATAGAAAGAATGCAAATACAGTTCATGGGAAATGGGAAATTCTGGCAGGGTATTGGATATATAATCTGGAGATTAGTGCTTCCTCTCAGCTCAGAGATACTCAGTGGCTCTGGCACAGGTGTGAAACATGATAATGATTCCAGTCTGTATCAAATCAGATATATAACCTGCCACACAAAACATCATAGTAGCTCTGACCAATTGGCCTCCAGCTGTCAGTGTTAAGTTCAACCTCCTACAATTAGTCAACCATGGAGGATGAACTCTCCTCTGTTTCTTAATGGAGAGCACCCCAGGTCAGGCTTACAGCATCTGGACATACCTGTGCAAAGCAAGCCTTTATGCCCATGGCCTGTGCCCTGTGTGCTCTGAGGACAAACAACTTCATATATGAAGCTCTTTAGTCTAACTTCTTTCATTAAAGTCCTCCACAGCACTGTTTTCAAAAACACATGGGAGAAGTTTGGGCAACACTTCTGCTTTGTTAGCACATCCTGTTTGTGCTTCTTTTCTCATGTCTTTTCCTTATTGAGGTCACAGGCATGAAGAGAGGATTTTTTTCTGCTTCTTAACAGCTCATCTACTTCTTATTCTTTCCTTGCTGTAGGCTTAATAATCCTGTTCAAGTTTTTATGACTGGAGGTTGTGGGGATGCTACAAACAGGCAGGGATGGGTCAGCAAAGTTCAGATAAATATTCCCCAGGCTCACAGTTGTCAGCGTCTGATTTTAGTCTGACGCAGAGATGTGGGTGAGGAATGATGTCTAGACCTAGATTTGAACTCTTCCTGAACTTGGGAGTGAGCAGATTGCTTGCATTTTATGAGTCTTTTGTACAGACAGGAATGGCAGGAATAGCATCTTTATTTGTTTTGCAGGAGCCTAGAACCACAAAGGTATTTACTGCATGTAGATTTGGGGGAAATAGAGAAACACAATTGTAAGCAAAAAATGTTTTAGACAACCTCCTTAACGTTGTAGTTACAAAGAACCTTGGGAATCTCTTGCAGGGAGGTATAGTTGGCAATTCTTCTGGTACTATGACCTGGGAGGAATGGCTCTTTCTGGAAGCATCCAAAGAAACAGGAGGTGAGTTTCAGATGCAGCATCTTAGTCCTGTAAAGGAGATCCACCAAGACATTTTGGCACTGTCTCCCACACAGGGATTTCTCTGCTTATTCTCTCCAACAGCTGGTGCAGCCACTTTCAGGCAAATTTGGAGAATGTGAGGGTGGAGAAGTAAAGTAAGGAATAGATTTGTTCTCCAAGAGAAAAAAAAATGTCTTTCAGAAACCAGCATTTTCCTGTGATACTGGGTGCTCTGTTTGTCTCTATCAACACCTTTCTTCAGGAAGGAGGAAGATGGCAGAAGAGAAGCCAAAGAAAACCTGTCTGAAGCATCCACTTCTGACACTGCAAAGATATCCATCAGACCCATGTTTTTGAAAGTCTGAAGCATTATCCATCCACTGGCTGGCCACGTGTTCCTCAGTTCTTCCTCTTCTCCTGCTACTCATGTTGCTGACATGGGTCCTGCCACAGAGGAATTCAGACTTCAGTTCAGGTGCTTGACATTTCTTGGGCCACTGCACCAGCAATGTCAATAAAGGAGACTCAGTCATAGCCAACACAACAGTTGTGGGAGCCACTTTCAACAGCTACTGAGATCAGTTAGTTGACTTAATACTAGGTGATCCACTCGTGGCTTGCAGTGATATTCATGTTCTCTCTCATATATTGCAAAGAATTCCCTGCCCATAACTTGGTAACTTCTTGGTACTAGTGGAATGCAACATAAATACCTGCTGTATCCTGTGTTTTCTGTGTCATAACTCCACAGAGGTGCAGGAGAAGAGCTATTACAGCTTTGAAATGGTTCTATATCTAGTACTGGAAAAAAAGGCATGGATGGTTGATGAACCATCTGTGATCGTGGCTCTTTTGTGCCATGATGGACAGTGGTGGAGCTCACACCATTCATTCTAATCCTCTACTGTTACCATGTTCCCTGATCTGCACCAGTCAAGATGCACCCACATGCAAAGCTGGGCCGTACCACATCTTGTGTACACTATGGTGTGTTCTGTTGAACTTTACAAGTGGTTTCTGTGGACCCTCTGTCCATGCACTTATTCATGGCTTATAAGACAGAGAGAGAAGGCAAAGAGGTGAAAAAAGGAGGTGATGTAAAAGAAAGGGAGGCAGACTCATGCCAACAAAGGTAACAGTGCTACTATAAAGAGAATGGATGACAAATATGCTATACAGAGAAGGAGAATGGCAGGAGAAAAGGAGCAGGGAAAGCAGGAAGTTAAAAAATAGCGCAAATTAAAGAAGAAACCAGAGGGAACAAGAACATATGAACAGGAGATAATGAGCAGATCCCTTGTCTGGAGTATTCCTGTTCATTCCAGCATTCCTTGGCAATGACAGCAGTGAGGCTGTGGCCTTTTATTACAAATTTTCTTGCAGTGTTATGTCAATTGAAAGGCCGTCTGTGTGCTTTCCAACACTAACTCAACACCTCTGCAGGTTCATCTTCTGACCACCCCCATGTGACAGGCTCTGTGCTCAAATACAATAAATTCTCCTTTTGGAAAAACATGTCTGTGCTTCAGAGTTGTTCCTTCTGTATGTGGTCCTGGCAGGCTTTCATGTGCTCTGGTAAGAACTGAAGAGTCTGAGATATGAAGAGAAGCACACTGTACAGCTGCTCAGGCCACTCCTCTCTTTGTGCTCCAGAAGCAAGTAGATAGCTGAGGGAGAGGGTGTGAAAAAGTTGGGAACCTTTTGGGACTGTCACCTAGCTTGTTAAAAAATGCAGAAGAGCCAAAGACCACTCCATCTTCTGTGAGGAAGCATCATCCTGAAGAAACACATCAAGATACAGATAGGTGCTAAATTCAGTGAGATTTTTCTTTCAAGACTGAGGAACCTAACTCTGACCACACCATTTGTAAATGCTCTCTGGTAACATTTAACCATCTCTGGTTGGCACCCTGGTTCTTTCCACACAGAGATGGTACCATCATCCCAATGGGAGCTGAGTTTGCCTAGTGACTAGATCCATGTGTCACCTTTGTCATGTCACACACTGGTATGTTGCTGCTTTCTTGTAATCAGGTTCCGATGCTATTATTATTGCCTGTGTATCTGGGTTGACTGAAACCTCTCTCATTCCCTCTTTTGGGGAAAGAAGAAAGATAGGGAAAGACTACCCCACATACACAGTGCTGGTACTCTTTTGCACTTGTTTTCCAAGGTGACTGACAAATATAACAGATTCCTGTAATCTGTAATAGATGCCTGTAGCTTCCCAGAATACACTAATGTGAGAGTGCTAGGTCAAGATGCATAAAAAAAGGATGGTGCAGAATTGCATTGCAAAAAGTGTTGCTATGCTGTTACAGCACAATTGGGTCTGAAAAGTCTACTACGGATTATCATAAAATACATCATATTGGACTAGATCCTCTATTGACTTTGGTGCAGTTCACTGGCATAATGCCATTTAGTACCAGCCATAGTTCTGCTCAGCAACACAGTAGAACTGGTCGTGTCCAGGCAAACTCCTATTTTTCTTAATGATCTTGCCCCAAAAGGCCCGTGCCTGAGTACAAAGTAGAGGGATGGGAGTAATTTTTATTCCTCATAGGGAAGAAAAATTTAAGTGATCTTAAAGGAATCTGAGTCTGTGCAACCACATGTGTAAGATGATAAGACATCCTGTTTTCCAAATAGGAATGAAGAAAGAAAAGAGTAGAAGGCCTCAGGGAAAAGGAGTGATATGGAGTGGACAGTGACAAAATAGGTTAGAACGTGGAAAAGTAGAGCTTTGTGCCTGCTGCTCAAGGTGGGGGGAGTGGTCAAGTGGGAGGACTGGGGAAAGGAGAAAGGAATGCAAGCTGTACTGTTTCTATCTTGCTCTTCAGCCATAGCCCCAGCCCAAGAAAACCAACCCCTAGATCTGAACACACTGGCAAAATTAAAATCTGGATCATATCTGATTTCCTAAGCTGGTGAATCATATTTCTACTCTGTATTGAGGATGGTGATTGGAGTTGTGTTACTCTTTATACTGAGGAGGGCTGGGCTTCCTTCTCATTGGTTTGACACAAGCAGCAGCCTTCTGCTGGGCTTCAGTCACCACAAGAGGTGAAATAGCTGAGATATTTGAGGACAGAAACAAAATTTTATCTGGGTAGTGCAAAGATCTGCCTGTGAAGAGGTTCAGTCACTGCCTTCAGTAATCAATTACCCTGATGCCCTAGGAAGGAGCCCAGAGGTGCAGTCCAACCTAAGCTCTATCACAACAGGTGGAAAAAGGAAACCAGAGAAGCCTTGCTGAGGTCTCTCAATGCCAGGACTTGTGTCCCTCATCCAGCATGAAGTATCTGGAACAGGAAAGCAATGAGCTGGGGATATAAGCACCGTTTCCTTGCCTTGTAGAGGTTCTGCTGCCTCCCAGCCCTGAATTCATCTCATTTTAGCAGTGAAATTCTATCTTCTGCATGATTGCACTGGCAGGCTTTTGTCAGCAGATTTGGTCATGTTCAAACCTGCCCCAGGGATGAGGAACCAAGAGATCTGAGTCGAAGTGGCAGAAAGACTGCTGCTGAGAAGCCAAGTTTCTCTTTTCCAGGGTGCTGAGTGGGCAGTTACACTAATGCAGGATGCCATCTGCTTTTTCCTTCTCTAAAAGGTCGTGTTTACCAAACACTGAAGAGGCAAGAGAGGTCTGGGGTTAAGGTAAAAGTAATTAAACCCTGTGGAACAGGGGCCCCTTGTGCCTTCACTGTCCTCTTGGTGCTCTTCACGCCTCAGTGGGACACACAGGTGTCCTGCTTGACACAGCCACAAGTAACCCCTCTGTAGGGACAGGCTGTGTGACCTCCTCCTAAGCCTAACCTACAGAGACAACACAGTGACCAGCCTGGGGCCTCAGCTGGGAAGGGATCTGCACTGAGCCCACTGCTCCTGCAGATGGTGAAATAGAAGGCATGGGAGGGAAGGGAGGAGGAAAGAGTGATATGCCTGAGTGGTGGCCCAGGTGTCACTCTGAGGTGTCACCCAAACACACATAGGACCTAGAAGAATGTCAGCCACACCACCCAGCATAGTCAGCCTTGCAACTTTAAACTCCGCTTTTAATTCCGTGGGAATTGCCTTCACTGTTCCCAGTCACCCTCTGGAGAAGCCTTTCTGTCTCCATGAAAGAGTAGACATCCTAGTCCTTAAGTGGCTGATGGTACTCATGGAGAGCCCAGCAGACAGCCCAGGCTAACACCTGGACAATCATCTTTGCACCACAAGGGCATAAGGTGCATCAGAAAAGTTTAGTTCTTGTCGTGGTGCTCTGTAGCAAAACACAGTGATGTGGCAATTACACAGCTAATTTTTAAATACCAAATCTAAAATGGAGGCCCTGGCTGTGGCAGCTTGGACCCTGTGGGACATGAGGCATTTGATAGAATTATTACATTTTCTGTCTGTTTAATATAGATGTCTCTGAAACCTCTAGAAGCAATGTTGAAAAGATATTGCCTGGTTCACTCTGTGCTAAAGGGTGTTAAATTTAATAGATTTCCAGTGTATTTACCATATTGTACTGTCAAATCTATTTTACAGGTGTGTGTGCCTGCCTTTTTATGAACCCAGTTATATATTCTAGGATGGATAATGAGCTTGGGTAATTATCATTAATTCCTCTTGGGTAAAACTAGTGTCAAAAGATGGCTTGATGCCACTGCTTTGCAAGGTGTTATGTGAATGTAGACAAAATCATAATCCTGTTCCTATATTTGTCTGTGTTGAGGGAGACTGTCTGAGAAAGCTGCAGCTTGGCTGGCAGGGAATGATTTGCCAAGATCAAGTTCCAAGTTCCCTGCCTCTCTGGCAGGAGAGACTTTTGCCTTCCATCATTTTCAGCATGCTCCCAGAGACCATTGCCTCCAAGTCACCTGAACTGAAAAGCAAACCAGAAGCTATTCTTCTGCACTCAGCCCCAGCATATCAGAAATCTCTGAAACTTGAAAAGATCCCATAATATATAACCATACCTGTCTTAGCCATTTTTTTTCATTTGTTCTGATCAATCCAATCACCATATGTTATGGGTGTCCTCAGGAAACATGGAAATGAAGTAAACTGAAAAGGCACTTTGGACCCCAATAACTCAGCAATCTATTTATTTATTTATTTTCTGAGCAGGCTGAGGACAGCAGAAATGGTGAAATGTAAGACAGAAGGAACAGGTTCTTGCAGACTTGGGGTCTGGACTCCTTTCTCTTATTATCAGCTAGTGACTTCTTTTTCTAATTCTCCAAATGACACTTTCTAAGGGCTGTTTGTTCTGACCTCTCTGAAACTTGGAAATCTCAGATGGCTCACAGGCCATAATACTGATCCCTTACAGCCCATTAGAGCAGCATATCTACAATAACCAACAGATCCTAATAAGGAGCACTGTGAAATGGATTCATACATTTTTTTCATCCTTCACAAGTAGTCCATGCAGTCTGTGCCTCAGTTACAGATCACAATCCTGCACGCTGACTTTGAGTACCATGAAGAAGGCATTTGGTAAGTTATAGATGGGAAACAGCAACGTGGTCTTCTCCTGGAGTGACACAGGGGACACAAAGAGCAGGTGAGATCACCTTCTGCAGTACTTTTGTAACACCTCACACACGTAGCTTCCTCCAATCCAATGAGCTCAAGCTTTTTGCATAACTGCTACACCTGCCAACAGAGCATATGAGCATCCTCTTCCTGAGTGACTGGTTTCCTCCACCATTGTCCAAATCCAGAAGAGCCATTGCTATTTCTGATACTCTTTTATTACTCTTACTTATTTGCAATAGTTTTTCTTGTAGGAGAGAAAGACCAGAGATGAGTCTTGTATCTTGGCCACATGGGAATCTGTGTAGCTATGGAGTGATCAATGAGAAAGCTCAGTTTTAATTTTTTACAGGACTAACATTATCCTTGAGAAGAGCAGCTCTCCGGGCACTAGAGCCCTATTTAGCCACACAGCCACCATGTAAACACCTTTCTGAGGGCTCTGAAAATTTCTGTCAGATGATGAACTGATTCTGGTATTTGACAGTGAGGCAAAACAATGTAATGTTTGGAGCTTCCATCTTCTGTGTTCATGCCTACAGGTCTAGCTTGAGGTTGTCTTGAAATATTTGGGGGGGAAGAGGCAGCATGTTCCTTCTCAAGTCATCAGATATCAGAACGTTTAAGTGTCATAGTGAAAATTCGACAGATAACCATAGTTCAGCTCCACAGCTGGCAGTCAGAAGCACAGATCTTTGCCACGCTGGAAATCTGTGTTTCCAGCAGCAAGGAGCTAGTGAGGGATCTGCAAGGAAGTGCACCATTCTGATGCTTTAGGAACTGAAACACAGTCAAATGTCTCTCAAGACTAACAATGATACAACAGCTTTGAAGAGACATGGAGAGCTACACTACTAGAAATGGGCTTCTTTTATTTAATAATGGAATATCACTGATTTGGGCTTCAGGTTTCAAAAATATCAGGAAGGGAGAAAAAAAAGTAATAAAAAAAGCTTTACGTAATACTATTTTCCCTCTTATCATCTCCCCACATCCTTCCTTCAGTATATTCCTCACAGTAAATTTTCCTGAGAAATCTGCACAGAGAAGCTAAATATCAGAAATCTTACTTACCTGTGCTACACAAAGTATTTATGGGTGCCCAGATGAATTGTCTCAGTGAGAGCTTTGTCACCATCCTACTTTCTTGAAACAAGCACTAAGATTCAGACCAGAATGCTGAAAACCATTTTTTGAAATGTTAGACTAGACATAGTGTTTCATATAAGACCTGAGCCAAATCATTTGTAGTCACCATCTCTGTTAACAAAAATGATTTCTGTCTGCATCAGGAATATACAAGTCAGCAGTGCAAAATTAACAGGAGATACCTGAAACAAGAGATGTTTTCTACAATAGATGAAATGTATTTGTAATAATAACTAAGCTAGTTGCTATGGGTCATAAAAGTCATGTAGGACTGTCTTGGAAGAACAGAACAGCTGAATTTGTAGACTTCCTTTTTTATGTGATTGCAAGGGATTTACATTATTATTACAACTTCCAATCAAACAGAATTCAAAGACATTACAAACCTTCCCTACCTGATTGCATGACTTGTGGTAAATTGCTTCATTTTTCATGCAAGAGTAGCTGTAAAATTTGTGAAAGCTGGTGGTATATGATACTTTAGAACAGCAAGAACACTGATTACAGTTGAAACTGCAGGGGTGATGCTGGCATACAGAACTAAATTAACCTAGTTGGAGTTGGGCCAGGGCATTGGGATTTGCACCTTAGACTCTGCATGGGACTTGTAATTAGTGGTTAGAAAAATTTGCTCTTCCAAGAAACAGAACATGCAATAGTACCAATCCCTTCCTTCATCCCACAGTTGGGGAGGCTAATTGCTTACTGGCAAAGGGAAAGAAAGTGGATCCTCATAATTCACTTAATAACATTTTTTTCCCTTGGAGATCTCCCATGCTGTAGTGTCTGTCCTTCCCCTACCAACTTTTCTTACTGCTGGGGGGCTTTTTTGTTATTATGATTACAATAGCTCCTGAACCTTCACTTACTAACAAAAACTGCTCTACCAATGCAAATCAACCATCATTCAGGACACAGGGAAAAAAAACCCCAGGATCATTAAGTTTTTAGCCTGTATTTCACTGCAGCCTCAGTTCTGATCTTTAGCAGTGTGTTTTATTTTTCATATGGGGGCTTCATCACTGCTACTGGACAACAGAGAATAGGTTTCCCCACAACACTTCTTCAGAAACAAGTTTAAGATGGGAGGAAACCTGAGAGGAATACAGAGTGACAAGTTGAACCATAGGGCTCTAATGTTAACATTAAGAATGCTAAGCAAACTCTGTCTTTACCCCTTTTTTCCATTGCTTAGAAGTCACTGAAGTTTACCAGCTGAAGCTGAAATTTCTCAGGTTTGGTCTTTTGCCCAAAAGTGAAGTAGATTATTCTTCTTTGGTGTTTTGTGGTTTTTTTTTTGTTTTTTGTTTTTTAGATTTTTTCCCACTAAGTAAAAGTAGTTCATCTTTTTTTTTTTTTTTTTCCATGAAAGAACATGTAGAATCTATTCCCACTTCAGCAAGAGCATTTGCTATTGCTTTCTGAACAGCACAGCAGCCAAACCATCAGGGGGTTAAAAAGTTTATATTTAGCATAAAAACATCTAGTTGAAAAATGCCTTTGAGTGCTTCAGTGGAATTTGATTTTGATTTGACCGAGTTTTGACCCTCAGAAAATTCCATGCATAAGCACAATACTTTCAATATGGGTGTATTCAGTGAACTCAGAGCATTCATGGAGGAGGAAGGCAAGGCTATACGTGTATGTGTGGTTAGCTGATGTCCTTAGCCTAGCACAATGTCTTTAGGGGCTTCAGTTATGTGCTGTGAGCAGGAGCACTGAGCTCGGTGATGATTCTCACACATCTGTGACTGAATGTGTGCACTCAGTGCTTACAATCTGAGGGCTCTTGTGTGTTTTGAGAAATGTCCTCAATGCCTGATGAGGTTAAAGGGGGTGCATGCTTTGTTTTTTTCCAGTGCTCTCTGCCTCACTGCCCAGGGTAAAAATCAGATCCAGTGAGAGTACATAGGGTCAGACACAGATCAGTGGGTAGGTCCATGGTGATGAGGCAGGTCTAAGGCCAAGCTGGGGAGTCAGTCTACAGGTCAGAGTCCAAATCAGGTGGGTCCATGGCCATGGAAAGGGAAAGGCAGTGGCCAAGCTGAAGACGTGCACTCCTACAGTGTTGCTGCAGCAGCAAATGGTGGCCCCAGGGCTGAGCCAAAAAGGGGGAACTGTGTGGGGGATATTTGCTGAAGCCCTACATGAGACTGTTAAGGTCTGCCCACAAAGGGCCCTCACAAGGCTTTCCAGAGAACCTGAGAAATCCTCCTCTCTGACGGTACTCAAAAGTTGACTGGAGAAGGCCCAGGTGAATCTGACTTATCTTTGAATGTGGCCCTGGTTTGAGCAAGGAGCTGGAACGGAGACCTTCAGCCTTCCCTCCTAGGGAAGGTTCTTCTGTGATTCTACAAATCCTGTACTTTTTTCTTCTATCTTATCAGTTCATGCAGGGTGTCCTCTCACTACAGATGTTACTCAGACTCCAAACTGCACGCGGCAGAAAACCAAATAGGTGGCATGGTCTGGAGGGGTTGCAGAGCCTTACAGAGAAACAGACCTGAATGCTGCAAACTCTCATGCACACACTTCACATTCTGCCACGAGCAGACAGTGAAGGCCCTCAGAAAACCAGAGCTAAGCATATGTGCAATTGGGCCATCACGTCAGGGAGCAGTTGCTGGCATTTAGAGTCCATTCATGCTCCAAGGGACGTCATCTAGCTCTCTAGTCTGTGGCCTCAGGCCCTGATCTGCCCTAAAGAAACTCTGTGTGGCACACTGTGCACTGTGGCCTTGACTCAGCAGAGCAATTTGGGATATGTGGTTTGCTGAATCAGAGCTTATGCCTCTATCTGAAATTGCTTTGTAGGGCACAGTCCAGTTCACACTGAAACACTTGTGGGGCTTTTGGCATGCACTTCAACGAAAATATGATCAAACCCTTGTTCACCTGGTCACCACTTGAGCTGAGGATAAAAATTACTGTCCTGCTGGTTAGAATGAGAAGGGATAGAGCTATTAATAAAAATATTCCAGTGAGAGCTGTAAGGGAAACATCTTTATTAATAATTCCTGCAATCTGGAGGAGCATAGAACAAAAGGAGTTAAAAATGGGAACATATTTAACATGCAGATCTTTATGTGCAGAAAAAAGAAAGCTCGATGAATAAGGATGAAGAATAGAATAAGGAAAGATTTTATAAGGTATATTAACCTAAAAGAAGAGTTTTATGCCTTATTTTAATGATGGTGTTTCCTGACTGATGAGTATAAAGATATGTCATTTCAACATGCTTTAAGTGTTTATGTACAAGAATAGTTTTTCTATTTATTTTTTATGTCTAACTGTTGACTACATGCTTGTGTATCAAAGAAAAAGCTTTCTACCTTAAAATCCTTTGTCTTTCTTAAGTTCTGAAGTTGTGATACCATCTTTGGCTCATCAAATTTGGAACCCCTTTAAAAACTAGGAATTTTTCTAAATCTGATTGCTAAATCTAGTGAACTGAAGAGCTGCCACTGGAGAGAATAAACATCCTTTTAAAGTACTAGTAAGTATGCAAAAGTGCTCTGAGGCTTAGGAGACAAAGTCTATTTACAGTTAGAAGACTTGGACTCTTAAGTGCTTACAGCACTTTTGAAAATGAGACTTAAATGCTTCTAAGTAATTTGGGCACTACAGAAAATCATATCTAGATTCCCTGATTTTGCTCTGACATCAACATCAATCATAAAGTGATTTGTTATCTAGGTGACAGCAGAACTGGTCACATGGAGAGTGAATCCAAGAGAAAGAAATATGACTCAGAAGTGAATTAAATAGTTTAATGGTGTTCATAACTATGGGAGACAGTACACATCTTTGGTTTCAATGGAATTAAAATGCATTGGTTCTGTAGTAATAATTTCCAACTTGGATGTTGTTCTCAGGTGAATACTCATCCCCTGGAAACCAGTGGAGCTGTATCTGATGCACATGGGCAGTAAAGCCCAGAACCCATGTGGACTGGCCTGCATGTTCTTGGAAATCATAAATTATTTCTCTGTAGCCACTGGAAAGAGACTAATGTAACAGCAAATAAACAATCCCATGATTCAAATAGTCCCCCAGAATACAAAAATCTTGTTCAAAATGTGCTTATTTTTTTCAAAGTATTTAACAAGAGAGGTTAATGACAGACTTCCTCAGCACTTCAATGCATCAGACATATGGTAATCACATCCTGTCTGGACCCACACGTCAACTGTCTTAAAGTGCACTGTTGTCAGGCCCTGGTTTCACACAATTACTTAGCTGTGGCTGACAGGAGAAAGAAGTGTTTCTCTTTCTCTACAAGATCTCAGTGGTACAACAATCTGTCCTGCAGGTCAGAAAGAAACTGCTCCCTTCTAGGAAACTCTGCAGTCAACTGTGGCTGCCTTGCAGACATGTTATAAAGAGTCAGAATCTCAGGGCTGTCTGGTTTTGTTGCATCTTTATACTCTCAGCTCTGCAAGATTTCCTCTGGAAACTCTGCAATATTCATCTGCCCCTGCACCATTTCCCACATGCCCTTAGAAACTCTAGGGGAAAGCTGGATCCTTGGGACCTAGGCTTTGTGCCAGATGAGGCTCTGGGATGCACAGGGAGATGCTGAGCAATAGGCAGCAAAGGCACAGGGGTGACTGCCAGCTGCTGCCTGTGTCAGGGAGCTGGAAAGGTGTCTGTAGTCCATGACACCCTCCTTGCCCATCACGTCCAATTGCAGCACCTTGAGCTGGGCAGCCTCAGGAGTCACAGAGGAGGGGTTCGGGCAGTGTGTGCAGCACAGGTTCCCGCTCTCAGGGCTTTGTCCTGATCCATCACTGAGAGAGACCTCTCACAGCCTACCTAAACATTTAGAGTGGAGTTCAGTGAATGAGTATAGCGAACGACAACAAACGTAATCATAAGCGAAATATAACAATAATAATAATAATTAAAAAAAAACGAATAAAAAAAGCGAAACGTTGCGTTTTGTTCACAGTGACGATCCCAGCGGTTCCACAAGCAAGAAAGCCGGGTGTGAAACGGAGGATCCGAAGGAGGCCGGCAGAGAGAGTGGCCAGGAAGGCAGGTCCGACACCCTGACGCTAAAAGCCCAGCATGAGGAGCTCCAAGAAGAGCAGGCAGCGGGGTGTTCCCCTCTGGTGCAGAAGGCGAGCCTCCACCACACGGGCTCCCCAGTGAGAGTGCAGCGCAGCAAAGGGACGGCCTCGTGTTCCCATGCGGCTGCCTCCGAGTATGAGCTCTCCCTTGACCTAAAGAATAAACAGGTACAGAGGCTTCCTCCTCAGGCTGTGGGAGAAGGGGATGGGGTGGGTGGGACCGCATTCACGCTACGGTGGGAAGCGTTTCAGCAAATACTTTAGGCCTTTTTGTTCACTTTTGCCCCGCCTGAACGGACCTGGCCCTTAGGCTACGCAGAGGAAATGGCTTCCCCAACCCTGACTGCTACACCCTTTCACTCAAACCTCCTGGGCTCTGCTCCTCCTTGCCTGGGTTCTGTGGTCCAAAATGGACCCAGATACTCAGTTGTGACTCTAGGCTTAGAGATGGGTTGTGGGCAACCAAGAGCTGTGGCATCCATCCAGAGATACTATCTCTTCCACAAGTGTGTGGTACCTGCAGGGCTCTAAGGAACCGATCGTCCCAAAATACCTGCCTCAAGGGGGGGTCTCCAAGAGTCATCTAGCCCTTTTGGATCTCACTGGGCAGGCCCCCAGTGCATTTCCACGTTATCCTCTTCAAAGCAGGAGTTTTCAAGGGAAATGGGGTTCATTCAATGAGTGTCTTGCACAGTGTCTGCTGAGATGTTCATGTATTGCTACCATCACTGCCATCAGTCTCGTGATAGATGCTGAAGAGACTGTCAGGTTTACCAGGCAGAGAGAAAAAGATACTATTCTTGAAGTTGCAAGCCTGGCTTTTTGTGCCTGAGGCTACAGCCTAGCTCCAGAGCACAAGCCTACCCATCTCTAGCTGCATCTCCCCATGGACTCCCAGGAGGAGATAGTGGTACAGGGGCTAATAACTGCTGGCCTCCTCACTCAAAGGTAATGAGGTGGAACATGCCTCCTCTACCCTGCATCTCTGTAGATTATAGCCCAAGATAGCTGTTGTGTAAAACAAAACTTAAAGAATCGTTTTTGACTTTTTCTTGGGTTTGCAGCTTGACAGAGGGTGTTTGGTATGCAGACTCTGCAGTACAATCATAGAATCGGATCAGAATTGTTTTGGTTGGAAATAACCTTTAAGATCGCCAAGTCCAACCATTAACTGAGGACACTGCCAGGTCCATCAATAAACTATGTCCCTAAGCACCACATCTTTTAGGTCTTTTAAATCCTTCCAAGGATAGTGACTCCACCACTTTGCTGCACAGTCTGTTCCAGTGCTTTGCCTTTCAGTGAAGAAATTTTTCTTAATATCCAATGTAAATACCACCTGGTGCCATTTCTTCTTGTCACTTGTGAGAGAGGACAAGCAAGTGCTAGTGACAGTGTCCAGATGATGTTCAGTGGAAGAATTCAGTGGGAGCTGTGCCATTATGGATGAAGGGTCTCAGCTAATGAGATTCCCACAGAAGAAGCTGCTGCTTCTGAGATATCTCTCTTCCACTTCCCTCAAGGCATTGCTACTGTCCTTAAATACATGTCAGATCAATGGCCCAATAAATTCCTGAGCAGAAAAGAGATCTTGACTTTTTAGCTCTGTCTTTCAGAAAGCACTGGGTACTTAACTTGGACAGAATTCTTGCTTCACACCAGGAAGGGAAACAAGAGACACTAATTAACTGGCTTCACAAACTAATGTGACATATACTCAGGGCTGGCCAGATCTTGGCTGCTATATATGGGCTTTGCCTCCTTGATGTCCTAGAGCTGCTCTGATTTGTCCTAGGGAGTGCCTGTCCTGTGTTATTTCAGCTTTAAGGTCATGTTTGTCCTATCAGGGTTCTTGCAGTAGAAGCCAAACCTGCCCTGGAGGCATGTGACAGAGAGATAGGTTAGCTGCTCATTCATTAAATTCTGATGCCTCATGGTACTCTCCTTGGAGAGACCCAGCTTATCTCATAGGTGAAACCACTTCTTTCACTGCAAAGGGGGCTTACAGTATGTACACTCTTTCAGCTTGACAGATGTCCTCAGTGGATTGCTTCCAGCTCTGGAAGGGGAGATTTTCTGGGGCTGAAGACTATTAATTTTTCCAGTCTTGCACTCTAGCATATGATTTCATAGGTATTCCTATCAACTTACTTGTCAGGTAGCTCTCCTGAGTGGGAATAAGGGTGATAGGACTCTCACAACACTGTCCCAGTAGTTTCCCAGTCACAGCACAAATTGTAATACAATAATAGAACTTGCAGTAAGAAAAAGAGGTGGAAGGAGACATTTTTTAGTCTCATAGTGCAGTTGTAGTTACATTTAAATTTTGGTCCTGGTGAGGAATGAGGGAAGCAGGCAGTCTCTTCTGCAGTGTTGGCCCAGGGACTGAGTCCTTGCAGAAGGGTGCAGGTCACCCACCAGTCATTGCCACTCAGCATTTTACTGGAGGGTTGGTGACTGTGGTCATGGCTCTCTTTGGCCTATAAAGCAGAGCATGCTGACAGTATGTGAAGCACAACTACACCATGCTAGGAAGCTGGAAAGGTAACTCAAGTGCTAGGGTTCCTCTGTGTGTAGGCTCTGTTGTAATGTTGGGAAAAAGGAGGGGATCACAGGAGAGAGGAGCATCCTTTCAGTCATACATACTCTTCTGCTGTGCTGAAGGTTGTCAGATATTCCACAGATGAAGAAAAACATCCCATTGACACATGGGTCTTATAGAAATGTCCTTCTATTGTGAAAGTTTTGTGGGAGGGGTAAGTGCTAAGAATGGGTGATAGGGAACATGTATGCTTGGTATGTCTTTTTTTATTTTTTACAATGCATACATTGACTTTAGTAACTCAGATTCTGCCAATGAGCCTGATTCTCTTCTTGCTACCATGGTGGCATGTCACCATGCTCAATGGCAGCCTGGGTGGAAAATCAGTGCTAGCTGAGAGTAAGATCAGGCCCATTCTCTCCTGGCAGACTTATGAACTTATGACTATGGGCAACAAAGCCAACCTCAAATGTTTGGTCATATCCAGGTCTGGCACTTTGGATTGCCTTAGGCTGACCCTGTTAAAGCTCCCTTCATGTACAATCCCTCAGAGCCAAGGATATTTCCCAGCCATTTTTAATTTAGCCACGAGGCCTGAATTGCTCAGACTGAGTGTACATGTTGAGACCCAGAAATGTTTTAAACTAATTATTATTTGAATTCCCCGGTCCCCCTCCTGCTTTTCCCTTGCTTTGGTGCTAGCTGTCAGATCATTACCCAGAGAAGAGTAGCTTTAAGTAGGCAATTATTTGTGATTCATAGGGTTTATTAGGAGTGAGAGAAGGCCAATCATGACTGGCCTTTCTCACCTCTCAAATGGGAAGAGAAGGTTCCTCCAGCAAGCCAGACATACATCTCCATTACCTGTGACTGCTGTGGTGCTAATGGATGCCCTTTTCTCCCCCTGAGAGGAAGAAAACAGGCCAACAGCTGTGTGAAATCCTTAATTCCCCTGGAGTGTCAGTTAGCTTGACCTTATAGCAAATGCAGATATCTCAAACATCAGTAAATAGTAAATAGCTGGGCTACATCAAGAAGAGAGAGACAGAGAGCCATTTCTACAAAGCAAGGGTGGGGAGGGCACTTCTCTATGAGGATGCTGCTTCTGGCTTTGCCAGAGTCTTCTCAGGCATCCTTTGGACCAGTCCCCGATCCTTGTTATCCCCAATCCTTGTTATTGGAACACTGTAGGACTCCCCTGGCTTTGGACAAGGCTGGTTGGCAGTGGACCACATGCAGAACCTGTCCTTGCACACCTCATATGAACTGGCAAACAGCCTAAATTGGGAGTCCTCTCACTTTATATCTTGTTCTGCTCCTTAATGCCTTATCCCTTTAGGAATCCTGAGATAATGGACTGCAAAAGGCTGGTGATGCTTTATCAAGGTACTGACAGCTTTCACTGTTCATTTAGACTTCTAGAAGGATCTCTCCTCTTAGTACTTAATAAAGTCTGTCTTTTTGGGAATTGTCCTTGTATGAGATAAACTGCCCTTTTACCTCAGATAAGCAATGACATCTTGACTTGGTCTCTAATAAGATCAGAGCATATGAATTTCATGTTTTCAGAACAGCTGTCACTTCCTTGGAAACCTCAGCTAATTATAAGTCTCTTGCTTCTGCCTTATTTTGCATGTTACTATTATTCTGTCCCTCAGACATCTGTGTCTTTACCTCCCATTTGTTCCTCTTTCCCTCCCAGCACAATTAGCTCTACATTTTGATTAACCAGACTGCTACATTAAGTTCTCACGGTCAGTTGTCAGTAATAACTGTCTGGGTTGGGCCTGTACAGGTTATTGGTTTAATTTGCACTTATCTTCACAAGTCTTCCTCCTGAAGGGAAGTATCAAGGAATAACTCAGTCTCTTTCCAGGGAGGTCAACTTTAAAGAAATGTAGCAGGAATGCTGGTTTTATGGTGGGATTTAAGATAGTCATTTTGGAAAGAAGGACAGAGAATCCCAACAAAACCCTTCTGCTTGCTGCCCAGACTCTCTTCTTGCCCTGATATTCCTCTTTTTTGGCACATCAGACTCTGGGGATAAGCAGAGACCTTGTTTATCCAAAAAGCCTACTGACAGGTCTTGTGGTAAATGAACCTGAATCTATGATCACTGGGGAGTGGTTTTTAGCACCAGTTCTGCAGACTCTTTCTGGGAGGACTGTAGGGCACATATTAGGCCAATGTGGTTTAAATTAAGGGCAAGCAGAGCCAACTGCCTCTACAACTGCAGTGGCCAACCACATCTCTAAACAATTTGCTAGCATTTCTCAGTGATGAGTTTGATGCTTGCTTTGGCAGATGTGAATTCAAGGGCAAGGCAAAGAGAAAACAGAAGCCTGCCTCATGTCTGAACATAAGGTGAAGGGTCCCTGTGAGGGAAATAGAAAGGATGTGTGTCTCCCCTGATTCCTTCCAGAAATGGTGGCTTCTCATCCAGTGCATCTGGATCTCTAGATGTGCTGCTGCTGCTGCCTGGGGGTGATGGGGTGCCAGTGGGCAAGGCCTTCAGTACTTACTCCAGCAGCCAGGGTACCAGTGCAGGGACAAAATGGTTGGAATAATGTTGTTCCTCTCTTCCTGTCATCTCCCAAGGTCATACCATCTTCCCCCACTTCCAGAGGAGTTAGTATTAGAAAGATGCCAGAGGTGATTTGCACTTCTTATAGCTGTCATTTCAGGCCTTCACTGTCACCAGTGGTTTTATCTGCAAATTATGTAGTGCTACATAAAGTAAAAAGAAAAGAAGAAGGAAGCAGATTACATGCAGCAATTCTGCAAGCTGAGGCTCGTGGCTCAGTCTCGCCTTGGCTACAAAAGCAGTTTGCACTTAAACTCAGATCTTCTGTGAGCTCAGTCCTTCATCTTGTGAGTACTGGGACAGCAACATGTGGTGAGGGACAAGTGGTATTTGTCTGGACATACGGATGCACCCAGTAAAACTCATCCTTCAGATCAGCTATGTTCAGAGGTTCAGACTCACCACATGAATGATGTAGTGAATAGTCTGTTAATTCAGGACTGATTTTACTAGCACTTCCAGTCCTGCACTTCACCTTTTCTTTGGCTTTTCCACATCTGCACACACACATGTCAACACTGCAGTCTGCACCTATGCTTTGTCTTCTGAATTGCCAACAATGTAGAGTTTAGCTCATAGTCCAGCCAAAACCTCATGAAGGTAATTTGAGTACCTCTTTTTAAATTTCTTTAATTTCTTTAATTTTTTTCTTTAATTGAGTACTTTTTTTTTTTTTCATCCCATCATCCAACATCACTTTCACACTGTTTTCCTTGTCCTCTGTCAGTCACTCACTGAAATCAAGTCATCAAGCATTCTCCTGTAGCATGTTACTGAACACTCAGCAGCAAAGGAAGAGTGAGTGGATTACCAGGAAGTATAAATGCTAGACTGTGGAAGAGAAATTACCATACATACTTGCTTTGTTCAAGGCTCTTGAGATACCACTTAGCTGTGTATGCATATATTTACATGTATGTTTGTTGTTACCAGCTCAGGAAGGAGTAAATACTCCCGCTTCTTCTCAACATTTAAAATCAGAATTTTTTTACTTTTCAAAACTGAGAGTCTTTCTTTTCTTGGACAGTTTTCATTTCACTGGTAGTTGACACCTGTAGAACTCAGATATCAGAAAGGAAGACACTTTGGGATTCAGACTGCTCTTTAAAAACACTGAACAAACTCAGCCTCCACTAATGTCTATGGAAGCAGATGTTCCTCACTAGCTCCTATGATCAAGCCAGCATTTTCTACATTTAAAAATTACCTTTTTTTTTTTTTTTTTTTCCCATTTTCTGAATGAGTTCTCCTTTCCTTGAGAGTATTTCCTAAAGTGACTAAGGAGGGGAGGAGCATTAGTAACACACTGAAGCAGGGGATGATGCTTGACGTTACCAGGGAACTACTGAGTGGGAAGACACATGGCTGGAACACTACTTGCAGAGATGAGCTTGCCCTAAAGGCCATCAAAAATGGGTCTGCAAGGGAAAAACACCTCCAGGTGTGTGACTGCCACTGTATCAAGAAGCGTGATCAGGTCACAGCTATGAGGATGCTCACAGTACAGATGCTTTAGCTAGCCATGCCCAAAGGGGGGCCATCACTTGAAATCAAGGGCATGTCAGCGCAGGAAAAATCTAATTCGGTGTTAGGAGTTCCTCTGACAGTCATTACAGACTAATCAGTGTAGGAACTGGGGTCACAGAAAGCCATCAGGAGTCAGTTAAGGAAAACTAACCTTTGCTGTTTGTATGTCTTTCAGATCGAAATGCTAGAGCACAAGTACGGGGGTCACCTGGTGTCCCGCAGGGCAGCCTGCACCATCCAGACTGCTTTCCGGCAGTACCAGCTCAGCAAGAACTTTGAGAAGATCCGCAACTCCCTGCTGGAGAGCCGCATGCCGCGCCGCATCTCTCTGAGGAAAGTCCGGGTCCAGAACTCGGAGAGCTTCTCCGCCGAGAAAGCCCTGGTGGAGGGCTACAACTTTGTGGGCATCCCTTTGGTGAGGTCCCCATCTTTGCCAGCCACCATCAGTGGGGCGCTGACTGAGCTGGAGGACTCCTTCACAGAACAAGTTCAGTCCCTGGCCAAATCTATTGATGATGCCCTCAGCACATGGAGCCTGAAGACCATGTGCTCACTGCAAGATGGAGGCTCATACCAGATAAGGGAGACCTTCAGTGCTAGCTCGATGCAGCCAAACCAAGACTTAGAAACTGAGCTGCAGGACAAGGAGAAGGAGGAAGGGCTTCTGACAGATACTCTACCCAAAAGCAGCAGCACTCTCATGATGGCTTTTCGAGACGTCACAGTACAGATTGACAATCAAAACATCTCTGTCTCATCGTCTACCTCGGTGTCCATGGCAAACTGCCTCAGCAGCAATGCCCAGGCTGAGCTTTCTCAAGCTACCAAGGCTGAAGAAAGCCCAGGAGAAGGGGAGGGAGAGGCCAGTGAACCACCGGCTGCCACAGAGAGCTTACCTGAGTCCAGAGCTCTCCAGAACAGCCACACTTTCACCGAGGTGAATGTCAGCACTAATGGCACAGGGGACAGCAGTTCTGAGCCTGGACAGATGGCAGTGCAGAAGCTCCAGTTTGATGCAAGCAATGAGACCGGGCAAAGCAAAGGCTCTGAGTCAGAGAATGCAGACAACTCGGAGCAGCTGAGCAGCAGCAGCACCTCCACTTCAGCCAAGTCAGCCTCTGAGGTGTCCTCGAAAGAAGCACTGCAGGCCATGATCCTCAGCCTCCCAAGGTACCACTGTGAGAACCCAGCTCTCTGCAAGTCCCCCACGCTTTCCACAGACACCATGAGGAAGCGGCTCTACCGCATTGGGCTGAACCTCTTTAATATGTGAGTGAATCTTCTCTTTCATGTTTCCCAGCCTATTTCATGCCTCATGTGAACAGGAGGTGGGAGGCTCTTAGTCTAGATCCATCTCCAGGGAAGTTCTTTCATATTCAAGGTTATGACCCTCTGGGTTGGATGCCCAGTTTTCTCCCTGAAGTCCCCCAAGTGCTCCTGTTTTCTGCCCGACAGAGGAATAAGGCCAGTGCCCATGCTCTCCTGCATTCTCAACCTTCAGTCCCAGTAACTTTCCACTTGGCATCTCCAGCTGATCCTGGGATCTAGACTCCTGCTCCACTCTGTTGCAAAGAACAAGCATAGCTGGGCATGTAAAACCAGCTATTACTTAGCATGGAGCATTTCCAAGTAAAGAGAAAGAGAGGTAGAGCTGCTGAGTTTAGATAGCCCAGTGTGAGTGCTTTGGCTGTCATTTTCCTTCTGTTTTTTGGGGTAGATTTTCATCTGACAAAAGACCAGGTTTAGTCATCTCAGTCTCTCACACATCTGAGTCTGATATCCTATGAAAAGTCTGTAGGTGTGAAAGCAGAAGCAGAGCAGCCCAGAGATTACTGTTAGAAGAGGTTAATTCAAAGGGTCACACAGAGTCTATTTTGGATTGCCAGAAAGCAGCTGAGCTCTTATAAGGAGCTTTAGATTTGCTTATTGCCTTTCAGTGAGACTTTTCTCATCAAAGAAAGCCATGAGAAATACTTGGTTTTGCTCCATCATCACACTCTCATCTTATGCTGTCTTGGTTTCCATTTGAGTCCCCTGATGAAGGTGCTGGCAATTTATTACACCCTTACAAGAATAATGTTTTGCCACACATTAGTGTGGTCAGAGAGAGGACTAAAGATCATTCAGTCCTAGGCAGAAGGTTTGCACAAACAAGGGGGCAATGCAGAGGATTTATGTATGTTTAGGATGGGGGCTGTGGACTTCAGGAGGCAGGAACCTGGAAGAGAAGTTTTTAGGTTTAGGTGCAGAGCACATCCAGAACTGATGTTAGAGCAGTTGTATTTGGGGCTCTTATGGAATAGAGGAGGGCATTTTACTACCTCTGAGATTACACTGTGAACCAGGGGGTACATATATATGCGTATATATATATATATATCAAAGTCAGGCTCTGGGCACACAGAGATTTGCCTGATAAACACAAGCAGGCTGGAAGGAGAAAAGGTAGGCACCAGACACAGGTGAGGTTGGTTATGATAGGGATAGTTCCAAGTCCACATAGATGTTCAGGTGTTTGTATTGGGATAGATGTACTTCTGAAGGGGGATGGGGGGCTTACATCTCTGCTACTTAAGTGTTTCAGTACTCTCAGCAATGCTTGGCAGGAATCCACCTACCCAAAGTGCTTTCCTTTGGTTCCTGCACATTTGACATGAGCACTGGTGTGAAGATAAAGCAGGAGTGAAAATGCTTTTTCCCAGCCATTCCTCCTCCCCCAATCTGCCTGGCACACATTCATGTGATAGATTAGCAGTGCCAGGTCTGTTTCTGGGGAAGCAACTCTGCCATCCTCCTTCATTCAGTGACCTGGGTTCTCTGCATCTTGCAGGTCCCTGTGGGATAGAAGTTTTACTGTGGAGCTCTGCAACACAACTTCCTAGCCAGATTTCCCCTGCTCCCTTGAAACTAGCTCCTGAAATAATCATAGAATCATAGAATCGGCTGGGTTGGAAGGGACCTCAGAGATCATCAAGTCCAACCCTTGATCCACTACCGCTGTGGTTACCAGACCATGGCACTGAGTGCCACATCCAGTCTCTTTTTAAATATCTCCAGGGACGGAGAATCCACTACTTCCCTGGGCATGTTTGATAACCTGTAAAGTTCAGTTTGCTTGACAAAACATCAGAGGAGGAAGGGATCCGACCTATTAGCTCTGGGGAATAAAGCTTGGTTTTTATTCTCTGAACAGGATCTGAGTGACATATGGCTCCCCTTGTGACACCACAGTGCACCTCCATCCAAAAAGCTGGGAAGGCTGTTCAGCTCTCTGCTGTTATTTGCTTGCTGATTTCCCTGTCAGCTTCTAACAAGGAGCCAGTTACCATTGTAGGGTTTGCAGCGTGGGCACCAAGCCACAGGGCCTGGAGCAGAGGCCACGCGTGTGTGTGTGTGTGTGCGCATCCTGTTTGCTGACGGCTTTCCTGGATCAAGAGCTGAAAGCCTGTGGTTGCTAGCAGCATCTGCCATAGTCTATCCAGCATTGCATTTTCCAAAAGCAGTGCTCTGACTCGGGGCCAGCCCCTGGGAACACACTGGTGCTGTGCTGCTGTGGCACTTTCCCCATCCCCACTCCAGAGTGAGGGGGTGGAATCCCTGGAAGAGAGAGTGTTTCATTATGCAGCACTGCTGTGATAGCTCAGCGTGTGTGGGCAGCTGGCTGCGTGGGCAGAGGGAAAGCCAGCAGGACGTGAGGAATCCCGCAGCATTTGCTGCCTGTGCTTAACAATCCTGCAACACTAAAGAAAATTGCGGGGACCAGGCTGAGGAGAGATGGAAGTGGAGTTGTCTGCTGCGCATCTGGGTACAAGCAACATACTGCAGTACCTGGGATACTCTGCCCAGTGGCAGAGATACTGTATTGCTATCAGGGTTTTGTCAGGAACAAATTGAATACCAGGAAAAAAAATGATGAAAGACTGCTGTTAGTGGGAGAATAGTGTGTGCAAGGATATTTGATTTATAGTCTAGGAAGTGCAGGAGGGTTTTCAGAGCTGGACTATCTTATTCTACATCCTCTTGTGTCATGTATGCCATCTCTACTGAAATCTGCACATCCATGCTGCTGTGAGCTGATTTTTCTGACCATATTCACCTCCCAGCTACTCTAAAGTGAATCCAAAGCCAGTCCAGTGGCTGTGAACCACTGTCCATCCTCATGCTGTGAACACTATACTACCCCTTGACAAATACCAAAGTGTGCAGGTGGAGGTGCATTTTATGAATCTCAGTTGCTTAGCTTGACTTTAGCCCTGACCATATGACCTTTGCATTTAGCACAGAACTTTGCTTGTGCTCTTCAAAGGTGAACCAGGAGATTTGTGTGATGATACAGAAGGTGCACTGTTGTTTTTCCCTGAAGAAGGCCTGGGATTTTCAATATCTGATCTTGCAGCCCTCCTGTACATAAATTCAATAGGCTGACTTGTACTCCCAGCCACTCTCCCTAGGGATGCCACACTACCCAGGATATTTTCTTTGTGACATTACAGACTAAGCAGAACTCTTTCAAGCTCATCTAATTTTTGCATACCCATGAGGCCCCTGAAAGGAGCAGGCCATTTTCCTGAATGCTGATCCCCTTATAGCTAGACATATGTTGCTCACCCACATCCTTCACCACCTGACAGTGTCACCGTCTGTGCCTCTGCATATCATGCATTCACGTGCTCTGAGATCTCATCCTATCCTTTCCTCACCCTAGGAAGCTGCCAGAGCAAACTCCTTGAGCCCTGACAAAGATCCCTGAATTTGGGTTAATGATGGACATATGGCATCCTTACATAAAGAAGCTACCCTCTTGCCTCTTCCAGCTCACCAGCTCAAGAGAACCAAATGAATGTCAAAATCTTCCTGGCATTGCACTTACTCCCCTCAATAAGAGTGTATCATGATAGACACTCTTCAGTGGGGCAGACAGAAATAGAGAAAAAAACCCCTGCACAGTACACACATACACACTCATTTCTGTCTGTACTGTGGGGCAGGGCCCACATAGGCTCACAGCCACTTCCAGGATACATAGAAGCCCGCATGCTTATAGGAAACATGAGGAGAAAACCAAACTTTCTTCAAACAGCACAGTGCCTGTGATGAACATGTATGGTACAAGAGAAATCTGTATGTTTAGGATATAAAGACACACAAACATGTGCTTTTTGAGACACACACTGCCCCCAGGAGCTGCCTATGCAGGCGCAGACACTGACACACCAACAAGCAGAAAATCACTCCCACGACCAGGCAGTCAGCCCCACTCAGCACCAGGCCTGTTCTCAGAGACATTCACTGGCACAGAGAGAGAAAAACCCTGTCTAGGAGCTGCAGGCAGCTCTCTCCCAGGTCTGACAAGGCATTCTCCAGGTGCCTGCTCTCATCCACCCACACAGAGAGAGATTTTTGCCTGAGGGGTAAATCAATATCGAAGGGAAGAGCAACACAGCTAAGGCTGGGAGAAATGGAAAAGATAAGCAAATCTGACCATGGGATTTCTATTCAGGCAGCCAGCATCAGGCTCAGGTGAGGAAGGCAGAAAATGTCACTCAGCACTGAGCTCTAAAAACCGTGAAAAAGGGACTTACATTTTTTTTAGAGAAAAAGTGCCCACCTTTGGTTATCTACCTTCATGTCCTGAGTCTCATTTTCCCATGAACTGTGGCAGCAATGTCTCCTAAGTCTCTTCAAAGCCATGTTTTTCCTTTGTGTTTATCTGCCCTAATGAAGCAGAAATCCCATCCTCCCTAAATCAAAGGGTGACATGCCCCTGGTCTTTGGGGACTGCTCTCCTGGGTTGCATTTGGAGCAGCTGAATGTGCTAATACTGCCTGTGCTGTCCACGTGGGACACACAGTTAAATCATGTCCTCAGAGGAACCTTAAACAAACCACACTGGGGCAGGGAGGGCACAGGAGCCTTTGACTCTGAAGTAGACGAATGGCAGAAGAGAGTCACTGGCAAGGCTGGTATCAGGCAGCAGGATTCTTTGTGACAGTGTAATGGCACTTGTGGTCCCCAGGTGACAGTAGGTGCTGCAAGTGACACAGCAGGTACCTTGGCATCCTTTTGTCCTCAGCTGCAACTTGGCAGGACTCCTCTTCCTTGCCCCCACCAATCCCATCCCTGCCACACACATGGACTCCTGGAAGCCAATGCACGTGCTGAGGGCTGCACTGCTGCAAGCCATCAGCTGAGCCGGAGGTAGCAACGCCTAAAAGGGAGCATGCAAACTCACCATGTCTGTGTCCTTCCCTTTCAGAAACCCAGACAAAGGGATCCAGTTCCTGATCTCAAGAGGCTTCATCCCGGACACTCCCATTGGGGTGGCACATTTCCTGCTCCAGCGGAAGGGTCTCAGCCGCCAGATGATTGGGGAGTTCCTGGGCAACAGCAAGAAGCAGTTCAACAGGGATGTCCTGGAGTAAGTGTGGAAACCTCTTCCCCTTCTCCCTGCAGTGTAAAGGAGTTGCTATCCCACTCTGACCCTGGTTGCACCAGGAAAACCCCCATCCTCCATGCTCCTCCATCCCCACTTTGCAGGAACTCCACCATTCCTACTCACGATCCATCAGCTCTCGATGCATTTCCCAGCAATATGTTTCCCACTTAAATCATCAGCCCTTTCATTTCTATCTCTCCTCAGAGGGCCTGCAACCATCTAGCAGAGGCTCAGCACCACTGACTAGCAGGTTTTCTTGCTGAGAAACTGTGACTGAGGTGCCACCCATCCCAATAAAGCACCTCTGATGCTTTCTGGGAAGGACTAAGACATGCAGAGGAAGAAAATGTCTGCTCCTTGATATGACATCTGCCAGAAGCAGCAAATAATAGCTTCACATTTGTTTCTTTTCTGCCCAGTTTTGAGTTGGGTGGCCTTTTCAGTTTGTCCAGCTGTCCTATGGGGATAATAAGAGGCAATTAATTGTGTTTGCCCTACTGAAGAGGCCTGAAGAGGATCCTTAGTTTTTATTACCCCATTCTCCAAAATATTCTCTGTGTCACTTGAATTTTGCATTGATTTCTCTGGAGCTAAGCTAATCTGAAACCCCAAATTCTATACATACACCACTTGAAAGTCTTGCATGGAAAGACGGAGGGATGCCAGCTCAAGAACCAAATCTGGGCCCAAATTTAAAGATTCATTCCTACTGCAGCTGCTGCTGCTTTTTGTTGCAGGTACCTGACTTTTTGTCCATCCCTTTTTTTTAATATAGTGTATGGGTATTGATTTGGCCAGTACTGACACACGTGTTCTCTCCAGTCTCTTCATGCTGAGAGCTACAATTACAAGTAATTGCTTCTTTTTCTCCAGCAAGCAACGTGTGGGCTGCTTCCCCTGACAGATACTTTGCTGAAGTCCAAACCTAGTCCCTGCACAAACAGGCAATAGCAATAGGCTGACACTTCCTTGTAGTCCTAAATTTGGCATCATCCCTGCAAATGACCATGTTCTTCTGTCTGACATGTGATGACAAACTCTGTGTCAGCAGCTCCTGGGTACAGTCTTTATTGCAAATCTTAGTGTCTGCCTCCCAGCCTCAGCACTGAGGAGCTGATATGTTATGTTTGCATGTCTTGTCTATGCATGTTGCCAAAGGGCCATTAAAGCAGGTGGCCCTACTCTATCATGCTCATCTAAGTTACTTACTCTGTCATGCTCATTTTTCTTAGTTTTCACCTCTCAGTGTAGTACTACAAATGTTTGATGAAGAAGTGACCCTGCCATCATAACTGTGTTCAGCCTGGAGAAGAGCAGGGTCCAATGAAACCTTATATGAAATCCTTATGATTATGAAATCTTTAGGTGCTTTCAGCACCTGAAGGGTGCTACAGGAAAGTTCGGGAGGGACTTTTTACAAGGGCATGTAGCAATAAGACAAGGGATAATTGTTTCAAACTGGAAGAGGGTAGATTTAGATTGGATATTGAAAAGAATTTTTTTACCATGGGGGTGGTGAGGCACAGGAACAGACTGCCCAGGGAAGCTGTGGATGCCTCCTCTTTGGAAGGCCAGATTGGATGGGGCTTTGAGCAACCTGGTCTAGTAGGATGTCTCCCTTGCAGGGGGTTTGGAACTGGATGATCTTTATGGGCCCTTACAACCTAAACAGTTCCATCATACTATGGTTCTATGACTCTGTTTACAGATGTAGAAAGCAAGGCTTAAAGATAGGAACTGACGTGTTTGAGGCTGTGCACACATGGGCATATCCTGGACATGGACTGTGTGTACATGAACATATATCAAGCAATTGAGTCTGAATTTAGGGTTCAAACCTGTGTCTGGTCTATCCAGGCAACAGATAATGTTCTTGCACTGACAATCTGTGCTGCCTTACCCTCTTCAATTTAAGCTTCTGATTCATTTTCTTTAAAGACAGATAAAAGTAGACATATATAAATAAATATATGCAAGATGTTCTAAAACAAAAAAGAAAAAAATACACACATTCAGCTCATTGTAGCTGTGCTGTTTGCAGGTACTTTGACTCTCTTCCTGTGTCATTTCTGAGCTTGGGGATAGCAATTGTTGGTGGTTTTTGCAAGCATATTTCCATCAAATGATTGTGAGAGCTGGCTGGGCAATGGCTGCACACTCAGCAGTGTGACATGCATGAAAAAAAGGCATTGTCAGGAGAAATTCTGGCACAGTATTATCACCCTGGATATTTTTCCTGTCCGTGCTTCAGGTTAAAGAGGTCTGGCAGTTTAATATAGTGTGCTGGTGTTTCCTCTGTATTATAGCTCAAGGACTAGTCACAACTTCTGAGCTGTTTGCAGTGGAGGAAGACATGGTTCAGAGACACTTTGGCATTTTAGAACTGTCCAAGAGCTAGTCTGGTTCCAGTTCCCCATCCAACCCCAATCAAACTAGCTCAGGAACACTGGCACAGGTTGGGAGAATGGGAGTCAGCCTACAAGGGCTGTCTTGCAGTCCCCACATCTATCTACACTTTCCAGACCAGTGTTAGGGTGCATGGTATTCCCTGGAGAGCTCTTGGCAGACAGAATGACTCCTATAGTAGGTTTTGCACAATTTGCCCAGTGCCACAGTCATTTGTGTGGCCTGACTGGGCAGAAGAAGAACAGTTCTGCCAAGAAGAAGCCAGTCCTGGCAAGCTCAAGTGACCAGGCAGGGTTGCCATGAGCAGGCAGTAATTGCTGGACAGGCTCTGACCACCTGCGGTGGAGCAAGCCTGTATGCAAGGGAAGATGTTTCTGCTCTTTCACGTTCCAGACCTGGCCCTGCAGCCTTCCTGGCCCATCTTCTCCTTCCTGAAAACTCTTTGAATTATTGATGCCACTTGCTGTGTTAGTTTAGCTTTCACTTGATGTGAAAACTTGTGTCAGAATTGTGTGTTGTAAGCATTGCTTCTATTGTAGCCAGGCTGAATTAACCCAACAGCATGAATAAATAATAGGACAACTTTTAAAACATCTGCAAAAGTGTCAGCCTCCCTTGTGCCTTTGGAGACGGGGCAGAGCTGCCCAGGTTGCAAACCCCAGGCTCAGCTGTGGGTTCAGCCTTAAGTCTATACTCTGTGAATTTTTCTTGGCTTCCATAGGTACTGAAGCTGTGCTGAGTGACAAACAAGCCAACCACTGCCTGGAGTCATGCAGCAGAGCTCAGGAATGCACAGTGGCATTTGGCACTGTGAAGATGGTCCCTCGTTGCTGTCTGTCTAGTAAATGCAAAACTCTAGAAGGGTGTCATGCTGGTCACAAAGCCTCTTATGTACATGAGTTGGGGGGGAGTAAGGGTAAGGACAGCATGAGGCTTGAGTACTTTGGTATCCTGTTTTGCCTTCCCACACCTACAATGTCCAGCACCCAAATGCCCTGGAATTTTAGTCTCTCCTCCACCTTGCTACTCTGTCTTTCAACCTACAAATGATTTTCTTGGGCACCAGAAAAGACATCTGGATACCTCACAGTAATTATACACACTAACCTGAGGAACAAAGGGGAGAGCAGGGAATTTTCAACAGTATCTGATTATAATTGGGACACATCCTTTGATAGCTCCAAACTGCTCAGGCCTGTCTCTTTAGGCAGATGCAGTATGCCATTTTATCGTGCAGAAAAGACTCCATCTTTAAAAGTAGGATTTATCTCATCTATTGCTAGCCACCACTAAGTTCAGTCTTCTGCCATTTATGAATTGAAGAGACACAGGACCCTCAAGACTATTGATTTTCTCAATGTGTTACTTCAGGCCAGACCCCTAAATTTTAGGCATTTTACACTACAGGGGATTAATCCTGTCTGTAACCCATTTTGAGCATCCCACAGAACAACCACTGACTGTGATCCAGCATCCCACAGTACGATCCAGCCTCTTCTCCTGGGGATTTGCTTCCACAACCTGCTCTGTAGCCATCTGGGAGGAGTCACTGGGGGCCTACCCAAGGGTTTCAGTGTCTACTGGTCCAGGAAATACAGCTGTAGTGAGGTATCCTGGGCCATTAAAGCAGTGAGCTGGCACTGAGCAGTATTTATCAAATCTTCTTGGCAACTACTGTAGAAAAATAATTTTGTTACTGTGAAAAAGTCAGGACAAAGGCATAAATGTGCATTTTTAATATGAGACACATCATCATTCTTGCATCCTTCCCTCATTCCTCACTTTTGCATTAGATATCCAGATATAATGTTTGTTTCATTTTGTGCACTCTTTGTTCTCCGCTTATTTGCTGCTTGTGCTCTCCTTCATTCATTTGTCTCTGTAGCTCATTCTTCCCTTCCACCTGTTTCTGACTCAGGAATTGCTTCCATTTGTAGCTCCTTTATGAACAAGAGAATGTGAATGATGCCATGAATGGAGTTACTTGTGCTGCTGGTACTGAATGGTTTATGTTCAGTTTGCGGGGCTTGGAAATGCAGAAGTGGCTGCCCTGGTGCATGTGCTGTCAGAAGAGAAATGGGCAGGGATTCAAGCAGAGGAGACCTTGGGCTGGTTGGTGTTAGACTACAAGCTGCTGTTAAGAACACTCCCTGTGGGTGAGCAGCTCTTCTGTCTGTCAAGCATGCATTGTCTTCTCTTTCTCTCAGGGGAAGTCAGGGAGACAAAAGTTGTTCTTGCTGCGTGCAAGTGCAGGGCTGGTAGCCCAGCAAAGAGACTGTCTCTCAATGGGAGAGTGTTGGATTCCTCTTGGACTGTCAGAGTGAACTTGACAGGTCAGCCCAAAATACTCTCCCTTTTCTCACTGAGGACATTACAGAGGATCAGTAAAGGATTTGCATTACAGGAGGGTTTGAGCACCAGAGTCCTGCAGCTTGTGCTGTGAAACAATAATGGTGTGATGGAAACAGGACAGAGGGAAAAATGTTAGGCAGTTCTTAACTCCTGCTGGAATCAGAGCTGTGGCACAGATCAAACTTGTGAACAAGAGCAGCTTTCCCATACCCTGGCTTGCAAAGGCCAAAGGTGCTGCTTGCACCTGCCCAGGTGCCCAGGGAAATAGTGGTATCCAATGTCTCTGGGAATGGAAGAGGAATGCTGGGCAGAGCCCACCCCTGCATGGCCAACATGCTTGGAGTGGTAACAGGTCTCCACCTGGGAGGCAGCTCTGATGCAAGGCATGGTACACTAGGCAATTTCTCACTTAGGAAGGAGTGGATGCCTCAGTGTGTAGCCATGTGAGCTACCAACAACCTTGGGAATGCAAGCAAGTGCAGCTTGACCCCAGTGGAAAAAAAGGCCATACATGTAGTGTAGCTTCCCTCAGAAAGGGAAGAGTCGTGTGGGCCATGGTATAGGTTATGGAGACTGCCCTGGCACAAGGAAGGCATGGAGAGCAGGACTGGATAGCGTGCCCATGCCTGTGGGTTCAAAGGATCAGTGAATCCTGCATTTTTCTTTTTGTGACCCTCAGTTAACACGTGCCAGGCAGTCTCCTCACAAGGAGCTGAGCTCTTCCTTTGCAGCCTACACAAAGACTGCTTCATTTTCAGAAAGCTCGTAGGGTTAGGGAAGCTGAGAAGATGACAAGAGGGATGTTTCTTATTCATCTCTTTGTGTGTCACAGTTTTAAACTTTCCACCTGGCTGCCTCCCCCTTTGCTCCCTCCCTGAGCATGGGCTACAGGTTCATTACAGAGGCCTTTAGTTGCAGCCCAGTTCCTGCTGCATTGTCACCTGAGTGGAAAAGCTGGAAAATAGGTCATTATGCTTGGGCAAGCATATCCCAGCCCCACACTATACAGCTGCTTCCAGCCTTCACTGAATCCTTTTGCCACAAGGCTTTTTTTTGCTGTGCTTAGCCCTGTGTTAAATCCTTGCAGCTCTGATGAAATTATGTCCACTTTCATCTGGGGAGATGCCTAGAAGGCAGCATGGCCGTAACAACTGATCAAAATGATCAAACTGTGATCAAAATGACCACCCTTTGGTCCTGGCAAGTGGTTTGCAATTCTCTGCAGCTGTGATGTGCCTGTCTGCCGAGTGCCTCAGGACAGACCAAGCTCCCCATGTCTACAGGTGGCACAAGAACCCTCAAACTGCACCACCGTCTTTATGAGGCAGAGTGATAGCACCATTCCTGCTCACTTCAGCAACATGATCCAATCATCAAAAGTCCTATCCCTGCAGGTACTGGGCTAAATGCATCTCTGGATGCACTGTGAGTTCAACTCACAGCGCATGTGGCAAGTCTGTGCGGAGGAAGGAATTGAAACCGGAGGAGATTTTATTAGGTAATTACTCTGCTTTGTTATCCCTCAGGCCTCCTGGTGGTCCTAGAATAGGCATCTCGCAGGCGTTCTGCTGTTTGTGGAAAAATGAGCACAGTACTGGTTTTGGTATACGCACATAAGCTGCTGGTTTATTTCTTGGATGCAGAGAGCCATCCACTCTCAGCTCAAGGAGAGACACCCCCCTCATGCATGTGCTTACACCACCCATTACATTGCAGTTCTGGAGGATGATGAGATCAATGTACTCCTTGCAATATGCTTGCCAAGGTGTCCTATGTCAGCATCAAGCATCTGCCTTGGAAAGAAAAGACCTCCTTGCCCTGGTTTCACAAAGAGAAGTTGTATAGCATTTCAGGGAGCTCTGACACAGGCACCACAGTGCATTCAGAAAGCTGACAGGAGTCTTTAAAGGAGTCTGAGGTCACAGGCAAGGCAGGAAAATCTGTAGCCACCCAAAGAGGAGCAGGAAGGTAGCAGCCCCATGGCAGCCAAAGATCTCTTTGTCTCTTTGAATGGACTTTGATGTGCAAAATTTGCTAGCAAAAAGTAACAGGGGACTATCATTCACCATTCCTTTTGTCTGCCTAGTAACAGAAAGTTGCAATGTACCTGATGGATCCTCTAGGAGCTATTCTTTAGGCCTTTGGTATAGGCTTTGTCAGACAGATCAAATTTAAGCTTGGGCAAATGTTCTTCCTAATTTGCCCTTTCTGCCTAGTCAGCTTTCCTCAGGAAGCATGACAGAGGGACACCCTTCTTTGTGCTGAGAAACAAATGGACAGGAACTCCAGAAGTTCATCTTAAAATTTACAAATTAAACCTCCTCTATCTGCCAGTCCATGAAAGAAACTCTCAAAGGTGAAGCTGAGCATAACTCATGAAGCAACGCCTGTTTTAGTTTGAAAAGAGCTGGAAACAGTTGCTGTGTTCTGCTTGTCCTAAAAAAAGGTTTAATGCTTTCTGTATCAAGGGCACTGATACAGAATTTATTATTTGAGATTTGTATGTGAAGTGGAGGGCATGTTAGAACTGTGTGGAGGGGGAAGGATTGATCAGGGAGGAAACAAGCAAAAGATACATAATTTAATGCAGGTGGATTGGGGTGACTCGGGTGAACTCAGCAGGTCTCACTGGTGGTGTCTGCAAGGACTTGACTTTCACACGTCTGGAAGCAGACAGTAACAGCACAATCATTGGGGTCAGTGCTGAGAAATATCACACACTGGAAAGGATTAAAAAATAGTAACAGAAGTCCAACTACAGAGGAGGTTGCAACTGTGAACACTGAGAGAAACTATTTTTACTCTCAAAGACAAATTCTGAGAAGCATAATGCCTTGATGTCAACCAAAGGGACGTGTGAGTATAACTATGAGAAAAATAAAAATAACAAAGGAAAGAGTCCAGTGGAGGAGGTTTTGGCTATTGCCAGAAACTGTTTGTGTTTCTGCAGCCCATTGCTTGGAGAGGAAATAAAAATTCCATGCAAGATTTCCTATGAGAGCAGCCCCATTGATTCTGTGCTCCTCTCCAGTTGTTTCTACATTATGATTATATGGAGTTTGTGCAGGGAAAGAACTCAAATTTCCTAGATGGGGTTGTATCAACTCCAGCCTTAGAAGATCCTGAACACTCTCTGGTCTGCCAGAGATCTTGGTAAGTTATTCTGTGGGTGTCATCCCACTTAAGCAATGGTATTTGAATCTTGAATCAATAGGGCAATGGAGGAAAGGAGAGACATCTATCAGCATTTGAACCTTGTCCCTCACTCATTTGAGACATCATGCAAGAGATTTTTATTCTAGTAAGACTGCACATGGCATCAGCAGCCTAGCTCACAAAACATTTCCCAATAGCCTACAGCAAACTGCAGCATAATAGGAAAGACCAACAGACACCCAGACATTTTATCACAGAAAGGAAGAAGAAACTGCTTATGATTATGATGACAGCACATCCCTTTATTAGTAGAGGGTTTTTTTGGCAACATTTTCAGTTATTCCTAGGAAATTGAAGGGTCCAGAAGAAACCTAAACCTCTCCCCCTCTATTTTCCATTTATGCAAAACCAGACAACCTGTCTGGGGGAAAATTCTCTCCCAGCCCTAACTTTGAGGTCAGTTTCTCCTTTACAATGTGAAAAAGCAAAGAAAATACAATACAGTGGATGAAATAAAGGGGTCAAGGGGGCTAGAATTAGCAACTGAGGTATACAGAAGCAGCAAATATGAAGTACTTGAACTTCTAATGCATTTGTAATGTCAAGGTGGTGCCCTGTGACTGGAGATTAGGAAATTAGTGACTTTGTATTTAAGGGAGGCTTAAAGAAAATGGGATTTTGGCACTTGTGAATTTCTTCATCTGTCAGATTGCTTTGGTAATTTATTTGTGTGAAAGAACAATGGCAGACAGGCAGACAGGAAGGTAAATGGTACATACCAAAGCTCATGGAGAGTAGATTAATTCAGTGTATTTCTTTGTTAAAATAACTGGTTTTCTAGACAAGGGACATGCAAAAGGTAATTCTAGACTTCAGCAAAGCATTTGACATGAGAAATTGTTAGCTGAGAGTGGAAGAGAGAGAAATTAGCAGCAGAATCATAAAAAGGGGAGAGAATTGGCTGAGACAGACATTAGTGCCTACATATTCTGCTGAAATGGGTAGTTGGGCCTAAGGGAGTTTATAAGCAGAGTTTTCTGAGTCTAGTCTTTTGATTAATACTTGCAGTAAAGACCTGGACACAAAAGGTAGGACTATGCTAACCAAATGTGATGAAGCCACATGGGGAAAGTTTTCTTATTTCAAATGACCGAAACATCATCATGCAATAAGAATAAGAAGAACCAGATTATTTGACTAATACAGAAAGTAAGAACTGTAATAATTTGTTTTGTAGTCTTAACAGTATGATTTTATAATCTGAGAATACTGAAGTTGGAAACAAGAGAGGTGGCATCCCCTTCTTTGGGTATCTGAATTGGCTATGAATTACCAGTTGCAGTGCATCACTCTGAAAGGAAAAGTGATAGCAGATAGATGAAATGAAGGATTTCCAGCAGATGACAGGGAAGTATGGCACTGAAATATGGTGGAAATGGAAAAGATTGTGTGGAATGGTGTAGAGATGTATGAAATGAATAGAGGTTCCAACAGATTGAATTGCTAGGGACTCCTGGTGTTTGACAGCATGGGAGGTTTTATCCAGCCTTGATATTACAAGCCAGGTGACGTTGCAGTATTATTTCTGTGCAACAGCTTCTATTTCCTATTTTCTCTGAAACAGCTTGGGAAAGGGAAGGGTAAAGAGGAAGAGGAGGGAGAAGGGAAGTAGAAAGAGGAAGGGAAGGGGAAAGGGTAAGGAAAAGGAAAGGGGGAAAGGAAAGGAAAAGGGGAAGGGGAAGAGGAAGGGAAAAAGGGAAAGTGGAAAGGGAAAAAGGAAAAGGAAAGGGGGGGAAAGGGGGCAGGGGGAAGGGAAAGGAAAGGGAAAAGGGAAAAGGGAAAAAGAAAAAAGAAAAAAGAAGAAAGAAAAAGGGAAGGGGAAGGAAAAAGAGAAGGGGAAGAGGAAGGGAAAAGGGAAAGGGAAGGGAAAAGGCGAAGAGGAAAGGGGGAGAGGGAGGGAGAGTGGAAGGGAGGAGATGAGAAAATGAAAAGGGGAATAGGAAAGTGGAGAAAGAAAAAGGGAAAGGAAAAGGAAATAGGCAAAGGGGAAAAGGGAAGGAAAAGTTAACAGGAGAAGAGAAAAGAAATAGGGAAACAAAGGGAAAAGGGAAAGGAAAAAAAATATGAGATTGATAGCATATAACATCATATGATATATATCATGGCGTATATACACACAAATATATACGGTTATGCACAAGAATTGCTCACCTGCTGTGGAACGCAGGAATCATTTGTCTGAAATTACTGCACATTTAAGTACAATCTGGGGCAGCTGTAGTCATGTCTTAGAGCCTCTCCCATGGATTTCTCTTGGTGTCTGAGTCTTGGCACTTCAGTGAAGGAGGCTGCCTGATGTACTCTGTGGGAGGAGGTACTGATGAAGGCTGTGTCCCCCTCCCACAGCTGCGTGGTGGACGAGATGGACTTCTCAGGCATGGAGCTGGATGAAGCTCTGCGGAAATTCCAGGCCCACATCCGTGTGCAGGGGGAGGCACAGAAGGTTGAGCGGCTAATTGAGGCTTTCAGGTAAGAGAAGGAGCCCTGCAGCCCCACTGCTGCAAAAAGGTGGATGGAGAGAGCACACTCAAGGCAGAAAAGATGCAGCAGCCCTAGAGTCGATGGCCAGGGACCTCCCTTCCAAAGAAGGTGACCACGGTGTGGCTTCTGAAGCACAGAGTCCTTTGCACAGCTGCTGCAGCAGAGCCATGTTTCTGTCAGATGTTCCGTGGCATGAAGGACACAAAGGGCCAGAGAGGCCAGTCCTGTCATCTCTGCTAGCAGGGGACTTACTGTTCATTGGTGATTCACAGGAAGAGTAGCACTGGGGATTGCAGAGGTGCTGGGTTGTTCCTTTGGTGTATCCAGAGGAGTCCTTTGCCCTTAGCAAGGCAGGCTGGAGTAGACACCTCCTATATCACCCTTACATACTGACACCAGCCTGAGTAGTCCTTTCTAATCTCACTTGCTCTTTTGGCTCCCAAGGATAAGAAGACTTAAGTTTCAGTGGCCTGGGTAAATTTGCATTCAGAGCACTGCCAGCTCCTTCTCAGTTGTGGGTAAAGTGAAAGTAGGAATTTGATCCACTTACGATTAAAAATGGATTGTCCACCTAAGAGGAGGGGACTCACTCTCATGTTCCATTTTAAATGTGTGCATCCCTCCCACTGCAGCCAGAGGTACTGCATGTGTAACCCAGATGTGGTCCAGCAGTTTCACAACCCGGACACCATCTTCATCTTGGCCTTTGCAATCATCCTCCTCAATACGGACATGTACAGTCCCAACATCAAGCCTGACAGGAAGATGATGCTGGAGGACTTCATTCGCAATCTGAGAGGTGAGGGTCTTGCTTTGATTTTTTTTTTTTTTCTGCCTTCTTGCCGCTCTAAATTCTGCCTAGGTGAAGGCAGCAAAAGCCTAGTAGAGCTGCCTTTCTTCAGGGCTGCTGCTCCCCATGAGCCAGACATGGAGGGCTTTTTGAGGTGTATTCCAGGATGCTGGGGAAAGGAAAAATCGAAAAAAAATTGTCTTCTGTAGAAAGCTGCCCAGCCTTCTCAGAAACCAACCATTTTCCTTGAGACATGATTTCATCTTTTAATAGATCTCACTGCCTGGAAGCAGTCCATTGTATTATATTTTCCTTTAGTTCAGCTCCCTCATTCTTAGACCCTGCTGGATTATGCTAAACAAGCCCTTCATCTCCTTGCTACTTTGACTATATGAACACATTTTCCTTCCATTCAGTCTAAATATTCCCCTTCTGAAATGCTTGTAATTACTTATAGTAACTGTATGCCCGACAGAGTTCATGAATACATTACCTCTGTGATTTCTGATGCACCAGTTTCCCAAATAAATTTTCTTCTGTTTTTCAAGGTCAGTCTTTCTCATCTTGGTAACGGGTTGGTAAAAGCACTTTTTCAGAAGTGGTCACAACCTACTCATACATAGAGCCACTGCCTCCTCCCTATTTTCAGCTAATGCATCTAAGTATTGTTTGGCCTTTTTGACATTATGTCTAGACAAATTCTTGCCTAATTTTCCTGTCATATTCACTCCTAGGTAAGCCTAGGTCACCCATTTTACAAGTGCCTCATAATGCACATCTACAGTTCAGATGAAACTCCTTCAAAGTCTAGAATTTGAACTTTTGTGCATTCCTTCTACTTGTTTCTTTGTCCTGACTGCTGTTCAGAAATTGTCATCTCAGCCTCTCACACCTTCCCCAATTTGTCATCCACTTCTGACTGGTATAATGTGACACTGAGGCCCTCTTTCAAATTATTTCCTGAGACACTGAATGAGGCTGATACCTGCCATCATTCTGTTTGGTATCACAGCTCATAGCACTAACTTAAAAGGGTTTTTATGCTAACTTACACTTAGAGATGCTTGAAAATCTGCCAGTTCAAGTCACAGTGATTTCAGACAACGTGAGGATCACCCACTTCCCATCTGTAACAGGAGTGAGTGAATGTCACCCTATTACAGACAGTTCATTCCACACTCACCTGCAGGCCAGTGCCCAGGTCAGTAGCTTCACCAGCCTGTGTTTTTTCTGAAAAAAAGACAGCCAGGCTACATTTGCAAGGTCATAGATAAGGAAGCCAGGAGATAACAATGCCTCTCTATTCCTCAGCATTTCTTCACTTGCATCACTCAGGGCAGTAGCTCTCAGGCCAGGGAGCTAGAGGGAAAGCAGGGAAAATCAATATGAAATGACTGAAGGAATTCCATTCAGAGGAAAGACTGGCAGTTTAATTTGTGGTGTTTGGCTCAGGGAAGGGTGAAAGAAAACTTTCCTGCGAGGCTGAGACAGCAAAATTTAGAGTTAGTTAAGGAGATGTAAAAGAGGAAAGGGACAGGGCCAAAACAGAGTTATCACAGATAAAGTAACAGGAAAGTGTTATTCCTAGGGGACATCACAGAAGGAAAACAGTGGGGGCCACCAAGCAAACAGGAGAGCTGACGCTTGCATTGGCAGGAGGAGCAGCTGGATCCCATTATAGGTCTTTTCCACATCTAGCACTTCTGATTATATGAAATCAATGCAGGGATTGCTGCTGAGTGGCCCAAGATATATGAATGTTAAATTGTGACTATAAAACCTTGGGGAACACATGGAAAGGAGCCACCATGCAGAGCAAAGGAATAATGAAATCTGCATTGGCCTTAGAGATGTCAGCCTCTCCTGCTGGCGCACTGGGTGTGTTAGAGCAAGAAAGAACACAGTCTAAAGCAAAGTAATGCTCTTGCCCTTCAGCTTTCCCATCACTGCACAGTGCAGAGGCAGTAGCTGCCTGTCAGGGACCATCAGCTCTTCCCTTTCCTTCTCCCTCTGCCTAGCCTGCCCAACATTTTTTGTGTTTGACAGGGGTGGATGATGGTGCTGATATCCCACGGGAGCTGGTGGTGGGGATCTATGAGAGGATACAGCAGAAAGAGCTCAAATCCAATGAGGACCATGTGACTTACGTCACCAAAGTGGAGAAGTCCATAGTTGGAATGAAAACGGTGAGCAGCCATAATCCCTCTGTCACCCACTCAACCCTTTCACCCCTACCTCCCTTGCTGGTCCTCTTTTCTGCCTTTTCCCTCTATGCTCCTACTCATCTTCTGTAATACTTCCCTTACTTGTCTTGATTAATTCACTCCTTATTCTCCATATACCTTTTTCCTTGCTATCTATCTCATTCATTCCTCATTTTGGGGGGGATCTTGTTGGTCAGAACTTACAGTATTTGGTGCAGTAACTGTTTTCCCAAGAATCTTATTTCAGGTCCTGCCTGCCAGTGTTCAGTGATAGCCCTGCAGTGTTGCAAACTTTCAGGGCTTGCAAGGGTGTAGGAAACTGAAGACAAAGTGGTAGAAAACAGTTTCATCCCTCTGTTTCTAATGAGTTCTCTGAATATTGTTGGTGTTGAGAGACCCTCAAATGCAGAGAGGGCTTTAGTAACAATGAATCTAGAATTCAAAAACATACATTACCCAAAATGAGCAGAATAATTTCTCAAAGCCTGGGAAACCTGCAGACTAGTGAGATGAAAGAAGAAGAACTCGGTGACTGGAAGCCAGAGGTATATAAGATAGGACGGGTGAGGAAGAGGGGTTGCCCATAGCCTGTCCCACTCCTCTGATTTATCCAGATAAGAAAGTCATACCAGCACATAGAAAAGTGTTGGTAAGGAGTGGTGGTGAGGAGATGATTTGAGTGGGCAACACTGGTTTGTCCGACTGTCACTGGGCAGGGTCCTGCAGGCTGATGGTGGGAGGTGACCCACAGTGGCACCTTCCTCAGCTCCTGCATCCTCTTTTGGGTCTTCTGCAGGTTCTGTCCGTTCCCCATCGCCGGCTGGTCTGCTGTAGCCGCTTGTACGAAGTGACTGATGTGAACAAAATGCAGAAGCAGGCAGCTCACCAGAGGGAAGTTTTTCTCTTCAATGACCTGCTGGTGGTGAGTGTGCCCTGGCAATTAGGCACCGCAGTGGTAAAACTCACCCTGATTTCTATTAAGACACCCAAGCCCAGTCCACAACATCCATTTCTTCCATGTCCTGAGGACAGACCATCTCCTGATCCATCAGCATTCTAAGACACAGCTCCGGATCCTTCACTCTTAAAAACCTACTAAACCTAAAACTCCTCTAACCCTTGAAAAAACTTGCTGTCACATCCCACAGCCATCCAAGCAATATCACTGCTCTCTTGCATGCCAGTTTGCCAGGTAGAAGATTCGTTTCATGAAAGGGAGATTCATTTCTTTGCCTGTTTGTGCTGTAGTAGACAGCTCCTATACACTTTAAATCTTCCCTGTCAGAGACTTTAAAACCATGGCCTTCTAATATTGCAAAGGTGGTAGGAGAGTAGATGTTACTTAATGGAGCCCCTAATGTGTATAGTACTTTTAGAAGTGTTCTGCCCCAGAAACCTTGCAGCTGAGTTCAGACAGATACCAGGAAAGTCAGAGATATATGCTGAAACTGGAAGGATGACAAACAAGATGGAAGTCCTGCTGAATTTAATTGCAAAATGAAACAGTGGATGTTGCAAATACGAGGCTGAAAGCACACCCTTTTGTAGGAGCAGAGGACAAGAGAGCTTTGCCTCTGCACCCCTTGGTACAGTTGTAAACATGGAGAGAGGCTCTAGTCCTTGCTATCCCTCTACTACATTGGATAAATCCTATCCATAAAAACTAGTGCTGAGGGAGTGAAGGCAGTGAAGCACTCACATATGCCTCTTGTTCTCTACTCTAAGGTGTTTCTGACAGACTTCACCTTTTGACCTTGCCCTCACTGAAAAGAATTACCCTTATGAAGTCAGAAATGTGGCCTTTGGGACGCCAGCACTCCTGGGAGACAGAGAGTGGAGTGGGCCCCAGGGCTGCACATCCAGAATTTCAGAAGTGTTGTTACAAGTGCAGCATGCCAGGCAGCTTTCCGGGCAAAGAGCCTGTCAGTAACCAAGTGTTACTCTCAGAGCTCACAAAAAGCTTTTTTGCTTTGAGCAGTTTGCATTGTTCTTGCCTCACTGTTCCCCAGAGATGCCTGCCCAATGATGGATGCATCTTTCCCTCCAACAGATCCTCAAGCTTTGCCCCAAGAAGAAAAGCTCCTCAACGTACACATTTTGCAAGTCGGTTGGCTTGCTAGGGATGCAGTTCCATCTCTTTGAGAACGAATGTAAGTCCATTGCTCCTTGGTTGCCTGGAGGGGTTTGGCAGGGAAAAGAAGGAGAACGGGGGCTGTGTCACTCAGTTTTAAGTTTGCATCAGGAGATTCCATCAGGGTAAAAAGTGAAGGAGAGAAAACTGAGGATTGGTGCTGAGGAGACCACTGGGCAGATAAGGTGTGATGAGAAGAGGCTCCTTTTACTCCTTTCTAGATTTGACCACCTGCAGGAAGGCTGAACTTAAGATCACTGAAGGGTCTGGCTAGTCATGGTGGCAGACAGAGCACTAGTGGGGAGAAATGGGGGAGTCAGTCCCCAGATATATCTCACTGAGCTCTAAGGAGCCAACTGTAGGTGGAGAACCTCATTGACAAGACTGCTGTTGCCAGCTTTAACCCCTCTCATGCCCAAAGTCACAACTCTCACCTCTACCTTTGACATTGATAGAGGCTCAGGTGCTGCTGCCATCTCCCTGCACTCTGCCATACTGTGCCTTGCTGAAAGTTTCCCAAGACAGAAGCAGAACCCTTGGAACAGCACCCACTGAAGCATGGCAAGAGGCCAGCCCTCGTCAGACTGACCTTGATGGTCTGGGAATAAAGCTATGATGTGTCATGACTGAGGCTGGTTGTGTGGTGGAGAAGTTCCAGAAACAGGCAGGCTTCCTGCTGGTGCAGGCAGAGAGGCTTCACACCAGTCCCAGGCAAGCGTGGCTGATAGCAAAACAGGGGTTTTTGTGAGCACCTGCAGAATATGCTGCAAGGAAGGAGGACTGTAGCAGCACAGCTCTACTAAGTATTTTACATCCTCCCTCTATTGGCAGCATGAGTCACTCTTTCAATACCCTACCCTCTGCAGCATGCTGAGGCTTGCACATCCCTATATGTACAAAAGAATCATTCATAATTGAGCATCCCCAGGAGGTACCATCAGAGCTGTGATCAGCTTTCAGGGGTATCATGATTATTCCAGGAGTGCCCAAGGGTCTTCTGGCAAAGACATCCTGTTGTGTATCCCCTGCAGAGACAGAAAAAGGGGTGTCCTAAAGAGCTTGTGATCTAAATAGATGAGACAGACACAGGGTGAAAAAGGGGGCCTGGGAGACAAATGGGGAGAGCTGAGAGCTGGCAGTAAATAATAAGTTGGTCTTTTGTCTTGTTTGCTGAAGACTGATAAAGGAACTGAATAGGGAGGCAGCCAGATGCAGGAGCAGCGGAGGAGAAGAGAAAGCAGAACAGAGGAAGAGAGAAATTAAATGTAGATAAAGGTGAAAGAGAAGGAGAAAAAAGAATGAGGAAAAGATAAAGATCAGTCATGTGTAGCAAGTTCTCTGCACACTCTCATTCTGCTGCTTCTGTTGGCTGAATTGCCAGGTACCACCTCCTTGCACCCAGCCTGATTTTTAAAGCACAAGTCCTTTTGTAGTGATATTTTCACTCTCTGGGAATGTCCTTTTATTTACATTCTCATGCATTTTGCCTGTTGGGGAGTAAAAAGTGGAGGCCTACAAACCACATCTTTCTTCTTTACCATTCTCTCTGCACAGCACAGTGTGCACCCTACCCATGCTGTACTAACACCCCTGCCATGTTCTCTGCTGTTGAAAGTAGAGACTGGGGAGAAGTCCTGCCACTGTAAATGTTAATGGCTGTTCTGGTTTTGAATCCAGGAGCCAACCTCTCCTGATGCATCTCCCACAGAAGAAAAAAAGATTGTTGGCCTCTCATATATACTGTTTACTACACAGTCCCACCTGTGTGCTTAGGTTCCCAGAGCCAATGTTGCACTAAGTGTATGTAAGGGCTACAGTGCTCTGGGTTTGGCAGTCCTGTAGTGCTGGAGACCCTTTCCTGCTGCTGCATCTTGGCCATTCTGTTCCCTTAGAGGGCTGCAATGCTGCAATGCTGCTACAATTCCTACAGTTTGCAGTATGACAAAGTCAGGGTGTGACAATCCTTTGAAGTCATGTTGGGAACTCTCTGTCCTGCAGAAATACCAAAGCAGCCAACCACTCCAGCAAGAATGCTTAATATCTCTTTGTTTTGTTGACACACTTTCTTTACAGATTACCCTCATGGCATCACACTGGTGACTCCAGTTTCGGGCTCAGAGAAGAAACAGGTACTACACTTCTGTGCTCTGGGTGCTGAGGAAATGCAGAAGTTTGTGGAAGATCTGAAAGAATCAATAGCAGAAGTAACAGAGCTGGAGCAGATACGAATTGAGTGTAAGGGCCTCTAACACAATTCACACTCTGATGCCATCTCATTGCATGTGTCTGCAAGGGACAAAGGGTAAAGGAAACAGGTTCTTCAGGAACAGGAGGAAAGAAGATCAGCAGCAAAAGTCTGCACAGGATTGTTCTTGTATTCACCTGTAGGGTGAAAAAGCAGTCAGACTCTGTAACTGCCCACCAGCAGGAGAAATGGAGGAACTTAAATACTTGTGATGCTTATGAAACAAGGTGTGTGATACAGTGGCCTGGAATAGTGAAGCTTAGACTGTCAGACCCAGAAAATTCTTCTCCATCCCGTATTCTGACTATGCATATATGATCTGTAGATAGCTGGGAAGTACAGAACAGGTCTGATAGCCTTAGTAGAGTTGTCCTTCACTCCAGGAATATCTAGGGAACAAGCAGTCTATACTATACTGTGTCCCTCTCTGGCCTGTCTTACACAGATCAGATGTCCACGTAGTCTTTGATGGCTTTTCAATATATAAACTTATGTGTCAAAGTAGCTCAACATCAGTGGTCCCTTCCTGTGCAGCAATAACATATTCTGCATAAATTCAGGTCATACGTTGAAGGTCTTGTGGAAATATACAGGTTCCTGTACAAATCACATCCTCTCCAACTTGTTTTTTTTTTTCTTCTTTGGCTGTTACTCCCTCCCTCCATTCTTGACACTTTCTTGTCATTTTTTTGCATTTATTCTCCTTGCTGACTTCCCACATCGGTCCTTCAGTATGCTGGTGTACTTGCCTCCATTCCTCTCCTCATTAATTTTCATATGTATGTCTTGCAGGGGAGCTGGAGAAACAGCAAGGGACAAAGACTCTCTCATTAAGGACCAATGGAGCCCAGATGGACCTGCAGTCTAAGCAAGGCTCTCCAACAGGTAAGAGGACATCCAACTTCTCTTGGACAAGCAGTGTTGCCTTTGCAAGTGTGTTCTTATTGTTTCCTGTGATAATAACTGAAAAACCAAAAAAAAATTGGTTTTGCATCTTTTAGCCTTGAGCAAATAGCGGAAATATGAGGACACATGCATCTCCAAATACCCTAGAAAATCCATTAAAGTCTCATTACCCAGACTGTAGCTGTAGCACCTGGCAAAGAGATGTTACGGGTAGAACAGAGGCAACTTCTGGAGAATCTGGCCCACTTTTTCTTGCCTGAACTGATGCTACACAGTAACTGCACTATCATCTTCCCTCCAGCACCTTGGACCAGCCTGTGTAGCAAAGGCTTTGTGTCCACTCATGGCTTGGCTTGTATGCCAGCAAAAATCAAGTGCAGAGGTGAGTGGATGCCAATTCACCAGAATGTATCTGAGCTCAAGACCTAAGAACAAGACCTCAAAGGTGTCTCCCCCTAACCCACTAAGCAGCTATTATGTTGCAAGGGAGTCTGGAGTTGTTCTTGCAGTAATTTGTACCTGTACCTCTCCCTTTAGCTTTCCAGTACAGGGTATGAGGGCTAGCTCTTGACTAGAGGTGCAGGCCTCCTGATTGAGATCTTTTGTTTTATTTCAAAGGCAAGAAGGATTTGGGGGAGAAGGTCTCGGACAGCACAGTGGAGGTAAGTAGAGTGCAGAGCAGCTGAGGTAAGTAATTCTCTCTCACTTCAGCTCTTCTCACATTCTCTGTTGTTTCTTTTCTCAGGTTTTAATCAATGCCTCCCCAGCCAGACTGACAATTTTACCAATTTCCAGAGATACAATTAAAAGTTACTGCTAGGACGGGTAATACAACTTTCAAATCCAAACTAAACTTCAAAGCATTTTCAATCCGTTTTTATAACTGTAACATCCCTCATGGACCAAGCTCCCAAATGCTGTAGACTAACCCACCCCACTGCTTACGGGGAGACTGAGAATCCCACTAAAGACTTCCCTGACATGCTAACTCCATGCAGCATCACATGCAAATTCCTCGCAGTCCAGCTTCCCTGCACAATCTCTGCAGCTCTGTCTCTCCACCCCCACTTGAAGGGGTTTAAGCATGGCCTTTGTATACTGCAGACTTTCCCTAAAGCTTCACCTTCCTAGGTAGGGAGCTTGGCTGTCCTGGGTACATTTGTCTTTGCAGGGATGTCTAGCATCCAGTGGGTTGCTTGTTTCTTCACAGACATCCATACTCCCACTGCCTGTGAGGAAACAGGAAAATGAGATCTTCACACTAAAAAGCTCATCTACTACTTCCTACTCTCTCCCTGTCTGGAATATGTCTATTGTCCTGAATTTACCCTTTTCTGAGGTCGTTCTTTCCTCTCTTGTCACATTATATTTACTTGAAGAGTTCAGCTTCTCTGTGGGGAGTGGGTGCTGCTTCCTTTCCCTGAAGAGCACCCCATATCCCTGCAGACACCCCCTTCCTGGGGAAGGTGCCTCTCCCAGCCAGTTCCTGTTCCTGCTGGGAGGAGTGTTTCCTTGTGGAGAATTACTTCCTTGTATCCTAATGTCATTAGTACTCCATAGGCCAGCAACCAGTTTTTCCTAGGGGATGTTACACTGCCTGTAAAAATACTGACGCAAAATTCTTTCCTGCTGTGCAGTGAGTCTAAGCAACCTCCATGCTTGAGTAGGGACAGACAGCTCATCCTTGTCTCATCATGGTGGGAAGCTTGGCCACTCCACAGCTTCTCAATTGCTGGCACTGCTGCCCAACATGCCAGACCATCAGGACTGGTGTCCCACTGTCCCATCTGCCCATCTGTACCCCTGCCTAGCTGGAAGTGCCATGACAATTTGTAAGCACTTTTTCCTACCCAGGGTATGTCACTTGACTGACATTCTGTTTTGAACTGTCAACTTTGCTCTGGTTTGGGGTCTCCATTATCCCATATTCTCACCAGGAGGAACTGTATCTTCATCCATTATTCAGGAAGCACCATTTTCCTGCTGTGCTGCCTCCCCCTAGGGACATCCATTCCAGGCCAGCTTCTCCTTTTCAAACTGAACTCAGTGAGCTCCCTTATTTGATTCCATTATCTGCATCTCTCTGTGAGGACCCTTATGACCTCCTGCTTCCCTTCCCCCTTTCAGCTTCCCAAGTAATACTCTGCCAGCAGAGGAGCATTACCGTTTCTTTGAGATTATCTAATCTGCTGCCATTTCATCATGAATTTCTTTTATCATTGTATGAGCTAGATGGGCATTTTTTCTTTCTTTTTTCTTTCTTTGAAAATCATTTCCTTTCACTGGCAAACCATCAAATGGATCAGAGGGAGCTGCCTTTTGCAAGAGTATGTCAGATTTCTGCTTTTTCCTTTGTAAACAGATTAGCCAGTCATGTGGTGTGCCTTCCTACTCAGAAAGGCAGGGAGCTGGGAAAGGCTTGAGTTTCTCTGTCTCTCTCTGTCTCAGATTCAACGACCATCATATTGCTGAAGCACACAACCTCAATTATCTGAAAACTTGCTCTCTGGTTCCCCTCTCCCTCATGCTGGTGGGGATGAGGGCATGACCTCCGAGGTCTGTTCACGACCATGAGAACTCACGGAGGCTTCCACGTGTAGAGTTGGCTTGCGTTCCCTGTGCCATTTGGATACTTAAAGAGGCACTCCATTTGGGAATGCATTTGGACATGATGGAAAGGACAGGGGCACTTAGGCCTGGATGGGGAAGACGGGGCTATGGAAGGGGGGCTTTGCAGCCAGGAGTGGTACCTGTTCTTTTTTATTTTTATGGAGGGGGAGATGTTTTCATGCATGTGAGGGATCAGGGCAGCCAGTAGCAGCAGACGGGATGAGTCTTGTAACATTTAATGCTTCTTTGGCTGTTTCTAAACTAGGTGTCAATTCACAACAGGCTTCAAACGTACCAGCACAACTCCGCCCTGGGGCCCGAGAGTGGAATGCAGCCCAGCACGCGTCTTAACATGCCACGGGAGCGGCTGGAGACAGCACTCATGCCCTCGCACCCCGCCTCGGCGGGGACACTTGTACAGTGCCAGCAGATTGTCAAAGTCATTGTCTTGGACAAGCCGTGCCTGGCTCGGATGGAGCCGGCGCTCAACCAGACTCTGACGCGCTACGTCACCTCTGATTCCTGCACCTCCACCCCCTGGCGCAGTGTGGGCAGTGGGCTCCCCGGGACCCCCATGAAGCTGGTCCATCAGCCCCCCCTCCCACCTCCGCCACCTCCCTACAACCACCCCCACCAGTACTGCCCCCCCAGCTCCCTGCTTCAGAGGCGCAGGTACTCCAGTGGCTCACGCAGCCTCGTGTAGCCACGCCACCAGCACCAAAACAGCACAGACTTCCCCGCTTCCCATCCCACCACCTCCTGGGGTCCCTTTCTGCCTACAGAGATCTAGTTTGTGATTTATTTTTTAGTAAAAGAAGAAAGAAAAAAAAAAAAAAAAAGAAAGAAAAATAGAAAAAAAAAGCTGACTGACCTAACTCTTACCCCTCGAGATGATATTAAATGAGGAGCCACCTATAGAAACTGCCAACCTACATGCTCACACATCTTCACATGCTGCCAGCCCAGCTGGCCTCCTGTGGTCCTGCTGTCCCCATGTAGCATTTTGCTGCCCTGTCCTGAGAGGCTTGATGACCTGCTGCTTACTAGGCACTGTGTCTTCCGTTTGCTACTCCTCGACCTCCTTCCCTGCCTTGCATTTACCTGGCCATGGCTTTGTACCCATCCCAAAACTTCGCCAGCCTCAGAGAGAAACGGACTCACCCTTGACAAGGACCGACCTTGGGGCACTCCTGGGGGTGGAGTTCCCCCTGCCAGCACTGCTGCTGCCTGCTAACCTGGAACTGAGAACTTGTACCACTTGCTGTGCTTTCTCCTCATCGGTCTTCAAATATTATCTCCTTGCAGCAGCCAGATCCAAGCGAGGGAGCGCACGAGTGAAAGAGAGCTTGAGAGGAGGAGAGACTGCCCTGAGCTGCAGTACAAAGCAAAGATGGCCTCACTCTGAACACCAAAACTCACTCTGTTGTTATACTGGAGCATTGTACCAGAGACTTCTGCTGAGACCTAGCAGACCTCATCACATGTAAATACACCTGTATGGTAGCGTACGTATGGCGCATGCTTACTAAAGGAAACACCAAGCGGTTCTGAGGGAGAAGGAAGGGGTTAAGTCCAGGGATCTTCCTGGAATGGATGAATATTTTTCCAAAGAAATGGCACCAAAGGTGCCCTCCCACCTCAACACACGCATATACAAAGATTGTCTCCTCTAGCATAAAACACACACACCTCTGCTGCTCTCCTTCTAGCTGGCTTTGTCTTTCCTGCCACCTGCCTTTTTATATTCTGAAAGCAAAGCCAAGCATTACGTTCACCTTCTGGGGTGGATGATTCCTTCACTTGAGCTCTTCCTCTTGTGTTAGATTGAATGGGCTTTTTTGAGACCACCCATGTGTGGTCCCATTTGTATCTCTTGCCAGGCTATACTTTTGCTTCTGTCAGCCTTTCCTGTAGGACAGCTGCCCAGATACCAGACTCCAAGGCCTCTTCTCCTCTCTCCTTCCCTATCTCAGCTTCAAAGTGAGGGGCGGGGATGATCCTGAGATAGAGATGACAGCTCTGCTCTTCTGCTTTATTGGGGACATTGATGTGAAGGAAGACAGTGTTAAAAATGGGTATATATTTGGATATATTTTTAGAAAAAAAATCTCTTGGAGCGGTAGGCAGGGGAAGGTATTAATTAGCTTAAAGTCTTTGGTCCCACTCATTCACTCAATCTCTCTTCAAGTTCTAGGAAGATCAACTTCAGGGTTTTAAAATAGGACAGAATGCCTTTAGGGTCTTTAATTTTTATTTTATTTAAGAGGGAGAGAAAACAATGTTTTTCATTCCCATGCGAGGCTGACACATGAGCACTGGGTGCTGATGATACAGCCGTTGGGTAAGGAGTGAGTGGAGCTGTTGGAAGTGGAAGGAATATTCAGAGTATCAGGGAAAGAGGGGCAGTGAAGACAGATGCAGGAAACTTTTTTTTTACCTTATGAAGTAAAAACCAAACAGCAATTTCCTTAGGGAGATTATGCCAGTATGCTTATCTCTGAGGCTATTGCTAGTGACAAAAAACATAGTGCATCAGGGACTGGCTCCTCATGATGCTCTGTGGATATCTGCTAGCTGTGCTGAAATGTTCAGATGAAAGTGTTTCACATATTCAACTCAGCTGGGGTTAGGGAAATCATACAAAGGTGGGGGTGGAGCCCTCCATGATAGGAGCCTGCTTGCTTCCAGGTCCCCTTATTTCTGAGCCCAACCCATGTACCAACAGGTCTAAGTCATTTGCTTAGCTGTCTGGAGTAGGACACTAGGTTGCTGCTTTTGTACACAACAGCAGATGACCAAGGAGCCAAGAGGGACAGTCTCAGGGAGGACTGTGGCAGCAGAACACAGAAAAGATTGTAAGAAAACCCTGAATAAAAGCCCAGTCTCCCTCCAGACTAGAGAGGCTTTGTTCTAGCCAGCCCCCTAGGGCAGCAAGGGTGCTGCACATCTCAAAGCTGGGCCCCAGGAGAGGTTCTCACCCCCAGCCAGGACTCAGCCTTGCACCCTCCAGCCAGCTGTGAGGCACAGCTGCTCTGATCTGCTGCTACCTCCCTCCAGGGGGACACTGCCACCTTACAGCAGCCAGGATCTCATCTGACTTGTCCGTAGCTTCCTAGGAAAGCATATGTGTGGCATCTGCCATTGTCTGGTAAATGTAGTGTTATAGTTGATATCCAGGGGCCACTGGCACTGCCCTCTCTTTTCAGTGGTTACTTCACTGAGTGGGATGGCAGTACTTGTTTGTATTTTTCCCAGAGTGCAGTGAGGCACTGAAGGTCTCTCTCTGTGTTAAAATAAATAAATTAGATTTTACTTGACATTTAACACGAAGAGACAACAACAAAAACCTTAAGGTACTTGATGAAATAATTTTTTTAGATAAAATATTTATAGCAATGTCTATGAAGATCCTACAACAGAAGTTTGTGGCTTTAATAATTGATTGGGATAGCTGCAAGAATGTACAGAAGAAACAAGGAAGCTTCCATTAGGCTCCCTTCTTTGTTCTGGATGAAGGATGGAAGAGAGGTAACCGAAGTGCTGAGGTACTTAAAGCACAGCAGTCTCTCAGAGTGAGTTGGCTCCATTTCCCTGACCTTGCAAAGGCTACTGCAGGCCTTGAGCTTTGGACAGAGAGGCAAATATAGATAACCCTTGCTGTCCTCTAGCCTGATGGCTTCTACATCTTCTGTCAGTTTTGGCTGGAGAGAGACCAAACTGCCCCATTCCGGGTTGTTGAGGAACAGGTTGCTCTAAATTTACTGTGTAACTGAGCCCTTCGGACTTCACGTCAGAGTGCAGATTTTTTTTCCTTGAAGGTTGGTCTCTAAGGATGACAAGCACTTTAAAGCATGTCTACACCTCATCTGATCTATTGTCTTGTCTGTTCTCACAGCCCTCCCACATGCAAGTAGGACACAGATTCAGTGTAGCTGTAGTATTGTAAACAGACACCCTTGCACGCGGGCTGATGGTTGACTTGTTACGGGCTCAAAGGACTGTGTCACTGACAACATCATGAAGGATAACATGTACCACAGCTCACCTGGAGGGACCAGCCCAAAGAAAAATCACCAGCTCTTGACAGCAGTGATTCTGATTGTGAACCTAGCACAGTCTTTCAGGTGGTGGGATCAGATGGCAGGGAGCTGCTTCAGAGACTAAACTAACCGAAATGAAGCAGTGGGGTTTTTTGCTGCAAATTCATATCCTTCTATATTAAAAAAGGAGGGGGGAGGAGAGAGAAGAGAGAAACCCAGTAAAGAGCATTCTGTAGTGTGTATCAGGTACCCAGTGGCCAAAAAGAAGGTGGCTCTGATGGAAGGAGGAAGGGAGTGAGGTGTTACTGAGGTCTACAGAGCTGCATTACACAAACCATCAGTCTCTCTTTTGCTCACACTGGTGCAAGTCCACTGAAATTAATCTGTTAACTGCAGTAGCAAAGGGGTGGAAAAACATGACAGGAGAATCAAGCTTAGTGCAAACAATTTAGGTTCAATGCACTGTTTGTCCACTGCTGTGGTACTTTTAATGCCATAATCTGCGGCACTGTCGTAGCAATACTTAGTGCTTTCTGCAAGTCCTTTGATGCCTTGTACTGTTCATGTTCTCTCACCTCCCTGTAGATGAAAGCCATGGGTATGGTCCACAACCAGAATTTCACCAGTACTCATACTTCTTGACAAAAAGGTACCATCAGATGTGGAATTATTTGAGGGCCTCTGAGCTGTAAGCGTTTGTGAGTCTCAGCCTGCAATTATCGGTGCATGTTTGGGAGGTTTTGAAAACAAATCTGAACCCTAAACTAAGAAAGCTGCTGCTTGGCAGAGTCTCTGCTTTGAAATGCAAGTTGCTGAGTAAGCTCCCCTGTCTGCCGCTCCACCAGCTGCCTCACTGTGCTAGTGTAGGCTCCAGGGACAGCCAGCAGTGTTTGTGAGCTAGAGCTGTCCTCCTTCTGCTCGCTCTTTCACAGCCCTGCCTGGGATCAGCAGCTTTGAAGTCACTCAGCTCTTCAACACTAGTCACAACCCCATCTGAATGTGTCTTTTTAACAAAAAGTAACAACAGAAGTGTTACCTGTGTGTAGGCTTTCTGAAAGCACCTGTCTGTCTGTACCTGTTTCCCGCTGTAAATATCACCAAGAAAAGCTTCCTTTGGGAAAAGTGGTGTGGTCACACCTAGAGAGGAGTCCAAATGGCTAATATTTTGTAACAAAATAACAAAAAAAAAAAAAAAAAAAAAATAGATCAGAGGTATTTTATCTGTTCAATTAATAGAGTTTTAGAAATTATATTGAGATATATCACTTGTGCTCTAATGTCTTCTTTGCTTCAGCTCCCCCCTCCTGTGTCCCTGGGCTCCACCAGTGTGTACAGATGCATGGGAGACACACCAAGGGATGCTCCCAAGGAGTGCTGAGCATCCTGGCTTCCCGATGGCCTCGGGGGCAGCCCCCCTGCCACTGCTGCTGATTTTTCATTGAAAGCAGCAGGAGCTAGCTCAGTGCTCAGGCTCTCTGAGGACCTGATCCAGAGGAAACCAGGGAGAAATAATCTTGTCTGAGAGATGGCAACTCAGTGTTAAAATCACCCCTGCAGCGAGGCAGAGAGGATAGCGGGGCAGAGGGAAGGCAAACCCTTTCCGTGCTGCAGCTTCTTCCTTCCTATCTTGCTGGCACGCAGCAGAGCCAGCCCCATACCCTCTGCTCACATCTGCGTGGCTCTGCACCTCTGGAAAAGGAGGCCCATACACCCATGCAGAGCACATTTGCTGCAGCAAGGGGGGCAGCTGCAGGAGCCACGTGTGCCCATGCATGGGTTGGCTGCCAGCTGGCTGCAGAGAAACTCCTGCAGGCAGAGACATCATCAGCACACACACACTCTGTGTTGAGGCACACGCCGTCTGCCAACGTGGACAACTGTGTGGCAGATAACATGCAGGCACCTCCACTGTCCACTCTGCTGAACATGCCAGGCAAAACCATCAGGAATATGCAGCCATGCACTGCCTGAGCAGGAGAGCTGTGCTGGCTGCGGTGACCATCCCAGCACATCTGGCAAGCAGCAAAGGCTCAGGCTTGGTAAAGGTTTGGCTGAAAGGCATTTCGCATGCAAATCAGACACACATGCATATTTACACAAAGCATAACCCCAAGGTTAATGACACTGACCTTTGAGAAGTTCTGCACAGAGACGAGAGAGATGATCAGAGACACACACGTGTGCACAAAGTAAGCTCTTCTCTGCAATGGATGGGGGAAGGCAGCCTACATCTTTGCAGCTGAGTCAAACAGATACTGGGTTCAAATTGCAACTGCTTAAAAGCCCTGTCTATAGGTTGTATATTCTTTGCTGGCTTCAAAGAATCCCATAGATCCCCAAGCCCCACAACTGAAAGCACTTGGGAAGACACAAATCCCTTCTAGACAGAGACAGGAAATTTCCTGGGGATTCGGAGGCTTCCATTTATGTTTTTGTGTGCCACGGATATATTATAAATCATCCCATCCCAAACAATCATTTTCTAAGATGTTTTGAAACAGATTATTGGAGAAGTTTCTGCCTGATGTTTAGATCACACACCTGGTTGTAAAGATGAAAGCAATAAAAACAGATTGTCTATATGTGAAATACTCCTAACTTGCTCTGATGTGCAGATACTATTATTAATCAGAAGGTAGGTCCCTTTGGGATGGGTATGGTGTAGATGCATACAGGTAGTTCTGGTGCAAGGAGGTGATAGTCCAAAAAACATTTACCACATCTGTCATGGTGCATCTGTACACATTTATACACTGTGCATCATGTGCAGCAACACACATATAGAATTGTTCAAAATAATGTGTCTATTTTCCACAGAGAATTTTTCTCTGAAGCGTTTAATAAGGACTTTAAATTAAGCACATCTCTCAAGTGCTTTGCTGCAGCTGGGTTCTACAAACCCTCCCTAGCAAGCAAGGTGCAGAAGACTTGCCACTGAACTCACTGTACACAGCCTGCCAGCTCCCACTTCACAGGTGGTGTCCTTGGGGTCAGATGCACATCTCAAAGCTGACACAAAAAGCAGAGCCCCAGGTGAGCAGTGTGGTTATCACAGACCATGTCACACAGTCCCTTATTGGAGATGTCAAGGGGACAGAGCTTGCAATGTCACTGTTGTGCAGGGAGCATGATGAGACCCTACCCACCTCATCTGGGGGACTCTGGAAAGATTGTGCTGGTGCCTCTGGGGTACTTGGGATACAGCTGATGATGGAGTTGGGCTCCACCGTCTGCATAGATTCAGTTTCCTCAGTCAGTAGCTGCATTTTAGGAGCTCTTGCACACTTGGCCAACCTTGGAGCATCTTTCCTGCAGCTAATAACTGCAACTGAGGTTAAAAGTTGGCCGAGGATCTGTATTTCCTACCTTAATTCATGAGCTGATAATATTCTCAAGCATGTAAGGTAGTATCTTCTTCTGTGCAATATCCCTCTTCCAGCCCTGGGGTCTGACAGTGTGGCACAGTCATAAGTGACTTCTTGAGAACAGGAGTCCTGTCTTCCTAAGCCTTCTGATCCATGAAGAGTAGGGAGTACCAAGCGATATCAAGCTCATTAAAAACACAAACAAACAAAACATTGTGAGTGGAAGGCAGAAGGGAAGGATCTTCCTCCACAGGACTGAAAGGCAAAGGCTGTAGCAGCAAAAACACTTTAAGTGAAATGTTCCTATCCTGATGTTCCATCTAGACCTTTCTATTCCTTCCCATTATGGACTTCTTAGTACATTTCACCTCTTCATCTCAAATGTGCAGAAGCCTCATGCTGATTCCTTATAGACTTGCTTATCAATTAGGACTCACACAGCGCCAGCAGCAGGAGAAATTGCCCCTCTCCTCCACTCACTCAGCTACATCCTCAGGATTTTTCTGAGCTGGCATCCCCTCTTTTCTACTCTCATAAATTTCCCAGCCTTAAATCAGAAAGAACAGAGAATCCTCCTCCTACACTCTGATGCAAACTCTTGTCCACCCACAGGGCACTAAAGCCACCCAGGGTGATGACAACTTTGCAGGGCTTTGTGCTGGCAGCAGCCACAAGGGCTCTGATGTTCCTCTGCATGATGTGCAGCCTGATGCTACAGGGATGCTCACTCCTCCCATGGCCACCATCTCACTGCTGCTATGTCCCCACGCCAGCTGCCTCCTCACCCTCCTGCCTCCCCATGCTGCTTGCAACAGGGGAAGTGCACGCCCTCTGTCCTCCCCTCACCACCTTCTTGAAATGAGCCATTCATTATATTTCCTGAAGGACTTGGGGTGATGTATACACCCAGAACAGGAGAAGGAAGATGATGTGTTCCCTGCAGAAAAACACAAAGCCATGTATTCTGAGGAGACAGCTCTGTGTTGGCTCTGGTTAAGCCCAAAACAGCCAAGCCCAGAGCAGGCAGGCCATGCCAACATGAGGGCACACCACCTGGGGCTGCCAGATGGGGTCTGACCACAGCTAGATGGATGCCAGCCCTCCTGGGATGCCATGAGTAAGGCTTTTTCCCCATCAGGACAAGCACCCTTGGCAAGAATAAAAACAACCTGGGACAGTTGATAATAAAACTATTGTAACTATCCAAGTAAAAGGACAGGAAAGCTGCGAAAAACCTCTTCATCTTCACAGGAAGGGGGAAAAAATGGTAGGGGAAAACAGACGATCGAGCAGTACTGCATCCCTGCTGTGCAGGGAACTCAGGCCCCCATGAACCCTCTGGCTGGGGCAGGCATGGCCACAGAGTTCAGTGCTAATGGTACCAAGGCCCCAGGACACTCGGCTTGGAAAACTCTTTAGGAAAACCACGTGCAGAGAAAGCCTACTAAATACAGGGAAAATAGTCACCGAAGTGAGCATGGCTGTGACCAGGGCCTGGTGCTGATGTTTCCGCTGAGCCATTGCCACAAATCAGTTGGTGCCCAAAGACTCCTCCTGTTTCCCAGGTCTTCATTTTTGTGCAAAGGGAAGATTTCTCTTTGCTCCTGGAGTAGGTCCAGGAAGGTTTGGGTCTTTGTACATTCCTTTCAGAGCCCAGGAGTTAGCAACAGTGGGGGGAAATCACAGCTTGAGCTTTCTGAAACCGCTTGCAGCCCCTCTTACTAGCTAGCCAATCTCTACCACCTTAACTCTCCTTTACCTTCCCAGTCACAGCCTATACCCCTCTGCCTACAGAAGGAATTACCTTCTTGCAACCAATGGGCCACAGCCATGACACAGAATTGATGGCAGCAGGAACCAGAGCACACGGTCAGTCCCTATGAGGTGGATTTCAGCTGGTGCAAGCAGGCAGCATACTGGTTTCAGCCCTTACATCAGCTTTCTGTGCATGAGGGGTCTGCCCAGTGAGACCCAGCATCTGACACATCCCTTCTCACCTTCCTATGGGGACCAGTCCTCCATCACCTCTTTTGGTAGGGACAGAGTTGCTCAGTAAGGGTCACATGAATATAGGCAGTATTCTCTCCCCTTTCAAAAGCAGAAGAAAAAACACATTTCCCCTGGGATCTGACCTTGCCCTACAGCCTCAACTGACGTCTTCTGGCATCCCCAGTGGAAAGGACAACACATCCAGCAGCTCAGAACATGTGACTAGGAAAGAAATATGCAAGGGAAATGCAGGAGACCTTATTAAATAGCTTATTCAAAGATAAAACCTTGGCCATCTGTCGACTTGCCCTGGAAGAGGCACTGCTATAATAATTAGCAGAGAGAAGGGCGGCAGAGATGGCAGTGAAAAAAACAGTTTGCTAACATTTCACACAGGTCTGCCATAAACACAGTGGGAGGGAAGAGAAAGGGGAAAAGTGCAAAGGAGGAACAATCACTTTTCCTCGCCTGGGTAGATGCTGCCAGTGGTGAGGGGCAGAAGCTTCCCAGAGGCCACAGGACACTTTGGGCTGGTGCAGTTTGTCACTTGGCAAACCAGGAGCAGATGCTGCCATGGGCCTCAGCAACAACTGATCTCTCAGATATCTGGGACTCTGCCCTGTGGGGGAGTCCCCACAGATGGGGACATCCCAGGGGCTGTGGTGGCACCAGGGATGGGGACAGCCCCCGGGTGCCTCCCAGGCCATGGGATGCTGCCACACACACCTCTCCCCATGGCTGTGCCACTTACCCAGCACATTCCTTTTTAAACAGCAATGGCTGATACAGACTGACTTTATTACAAAGAAAGAGACTCCTGGGTTTTTTTCAAAGCTCAAAGCACCCAGGAATCCCCCAAAATCCATTGGTGCAGCCCGACAGAAGATGTCACCTGAGGCTGAAGGGCAAGGTCAGATCAAGGGGTGACTAACAGTAGGACAAGGGGCAATGGTTATAAACCAAAGCATAGGCAGTTCCATATAAATATAAGGAAGAATTTTTTCACTGTGAGGATGGCAGAGCCCTGGCACAGGCTGCCCAGGGAGGCTGTGGAGTCTCCTTCCCTGGAGACATTCACACCCCACCTGGACACATCCCTGTGTGACCTCCTGTAGGTGACCCTGCTGTGGCAGGGGGGATGGACTGGATGATCTTTCAAGGTCCCTTCCAACCCATGACTTTCTATGACAGCAGCACCTGCCCAGCACTCAGACATGCTCCACAGTTCCAAGACATGTGCCTGGCTATGGGATACCCTCTGTACCCTGCTCTGCAGAGCTTCCCTGGCACCTCCCAATCCTCCCTGCCCAAGTGTCACCTCAGCAGACACTGCTGGAGCCCTGAGGACATTGCCAAGCCCCAACTGCTGCTGTCCAGGCTCCTGGGGTGGCTGGGGCTGTGACAGCAGCTCTGCCACGCAGCTCCCCGGGAATACCACACTGAAGCCCCCCTCACGGAGCTCAAAAGCTGCTGTAAAATAAGAATCTTGGACCATAGTTTCTAATCTCTTCATTTGCAATACATGCAGAGATGGGACAGAGATGCGGGCTCTCCTTCCGTCCCTTCCTTCAGAAGGAGAAGAGCTTAAAAAATACATCAACGCATTTGTGCCATGGGCAAATCCTGAAGTGGCCACTTGGCCAAGACACTATGGGAAGACAAGGAGAAACAGAGGGGGATGCTGTACCACTCTCACCAAAAGCTCTCATCCCACCCCATCTCATGTCCTCACGCCCAAGGAGCAGTTACCCTTGAAGACACATCAGTCAGTTCTGGCTTGTGCTGGAGAGGGACACACAGACAAGGAGGTGACAGGAGTCTGGGCTCAGCTGCAGCCAAAAGGCAGGAAGGCTTTGGGTATGGGTGAGGAGCAGGGCAGGGGGACAGCATTCCCTTGTCTCTTGTCCCCCAGGGCCAGCCCAGGGGCTGATGTGCCTCCGGGTCTGTGCAGGCAGCTCAGGAGCCTTTGTGCAGAAGGGAGGCAGCATGCACAAAAGGCTGAGTTTACATTTGGAAAAACCTTATATCTGGACAAATACAGGGTTTGTTTGAAGCCACGTCAGCAGCGTCAGCACAAAACTGGCAGGTGCATTTCATTACAGGGTCACTGGGGGGGTTTATTTGTGTTTTTTCTGAACAGCGTGATGCAATGCAAACTGGCCGAGAGCCTTCTCCAAGCCATACAGCCTTCAAAGGGAGAAAAATATCCATCTGGGCAGCCATGCCCTGCTCTGCCAGAGGTCCCTCAGCTCCCAGGAGATGTGATTTTTAGGCAGCTGTGTCCCTCAGGCGCATCACCTGCCCCATGCTGTGGCTGTGGGGCTTTGTGAGGCTGGGCTCTGCTGTTATCCTTACACCTGTATTGGAAGCAGAAACACCCAGAGTCCCCTGAAGAAAGCTGCTGTGGAGCAGGAATGGAGCCAGAATGAGCTCCTCCATGGCTGCTCTGCGTGGGCCTGCAGTATGGAGGGGAGGGCTGCTGGTCCCCAGGGTCCTTGGCAGGGACATGTGCCAATCCATGGCTTTGCCCCCATGGGAAGCCTGCAGTGAGCTGAGGGGCTGTGGCTGCTCCGGAGGTCCCAAAGAAAGGCTGGTGATGTTTTCTTGGCAGCAGAGCAGCATCATGCCAGGCTGTCAGGAGGCATCCCCATCAGTGTCATGGCCATCAGGTATCAGCACAGGAAGCACTAACCTCTCCTGAGCCTCTCCAGGCTCCGACACTTCCCGGCTGACAGCATCACAGTGATGATGGAGAGATCCTTGGCAGATGCCCTGCACTGCCCTTGGTGATGCTGCCTCAGTGCTGCAGCCAGGGATACTGGGATGCCATCCCTGTCCCCTGCCAACCTCTGAGCATCTAACCTTGGGCTACCACCCACACTCTCCTGTGAGAATGGTCCTGCAGCTCAAAACTCTTTCTACAGCGGTTAAACAGCTGAAGGCGGGTCAGAGCCCCTTGGGATGGGGCAGGACAAGAACTAAAGAGGGAAATTAGGACAGGTGAGCAAGCGAATGTGAAGCAGAGAAGGAAATAAGTGCCAGGCACCTGCCCCAAGGGCTGCTGCTGTGTCTAAGATGATAGAGGGTGAGATGGTTGCTAGCCCCCAAAGGAGCCCCCATCTTTCCACCCTCCCCTGACATCCCTTCTCTCCTCTTTCCAAGGCCTTTGTAAGGGTGCAATGTCCAGAATGGTCCTTGTACTCAGTTTTAAGATCTAGATTCCAGGTGTCATCGGCAGGCTTCAGAGTTTCCAGGCTTTTTCTTCCTACCCCTGAGCTGCTAAGGTGGAGTGTGATCAATAAGTGGAGTAACAGAGACATCAGAAGAGGAAAACCATGGCCCACCACATAGTCTCCAGTGACAGTATTGGCATCCAATGCTGGGCACCATGTTTCTTGCTCTCAGCTCCTGAGGAAAGCAGGCAATGTGCTTGGTGCAAGCTCCAACACCATGGATGGGCTGGTAGCCCTTGATACAAGCAAACTCACAGTGTGCCACATTCCCCTTAGTGGTGCAGACCCTCTTCTCATTTGGCCATCACCATCAAAAGCAACCAGAGCTCCCACCATCCAGAGAGAATCCCCCAGGGGTGGGAGAGGGATAAGGACAAGTTGCTTATCCAGAATGCTGCCAGCTTTAATTGAGGGCCCCAACACATAGTACACCTGCACCCAACACATCATTTAATAAAGTTGTGGAGGGACTACAAGCTACAGGGCTGTTGGATCTCTGAAGCCTTTCAGTGCCCCACAGCATCAGTAATTGTGTTTTGGACATTGCACATGTGTTGTACAACCAGCTGCCAGCTGCTGAGGCACATCTGGGAGTGTGGCAGCAGGAAGAGCTCCCCTTACCCATATCTCCAGGAGAAGCAGCACTTGAGCAGCAATGAAGCAATCTTACCTTTCCCATTGCTCCCACCCCCAGTCCCCTCCCCGCAGCTGCTGCTGCGGGGGGAGAGAGGGGCAATGGAATTTATTTTTCACAGCCCTCAGGAAAAAGAGGATTTCAGAGGGATTTGAGCACAGGTCCCTAAATAGCTCCTTAGAATGAAGAGGTTTCATGGGGGATTATTTCAAGCAGCTACCTGTGGTGGGAGGGAGAGGTGGGTAGGTGCTGTGGGTTGCGAAGGGGCAGGAGAAAGGCAGAAGCACTCTGAGTGAGCACACTTAAGGGAGCAGAATCTCCTCCTGAACCACAGCATGGGGAGGGGAGCAGCCCCCTCTCTGTCCACGCATCCTCTCTGCTGGGTGAGCCAAAAGGAGCCAGCAGAGAGGTGGTCACCAAGAAGTACCGCACCATGGGGGTGGCACAAAAGCAACTTATTCCCAAAGAATTCACTGGCACCGAGCATGGCACATGCTGGTATCCAAATCTTGAAGTCACAGAGTCAATGTGCAGATATGGCTCCTTCGTTGGACCTGCCCACAGTGGCATTTCTGAGGTGTGGGATGGGCTCAAGGCACCATCCCCATCTCTACCTTCTCACTAGATGGGAAACCTGGGTGTGGTGGAGGTGGGAAGGCTCTTGTAGCACTAAGGATGGGATGCATTGGAAATTCTGGGGAAGGGGAAAAAGTCAATCAGACAAAGCTCACCTAAGGGTAAATTCTTCCTTGCAAGGCTACAAATGCCAAACTTTGCAGGTGCAAACATTCATGGTGGAAATAAAATAGTGCAAAATCTATCCAGACAGGCAGAGCTCTGCAGAGACAGGTAGAATATGGGTTGGCATGCCTCTCCCAGTAATACCAAGAGATAACATTGCTTGGCACAGAACTTTCTGGTACAAAAAGGAAGAGAAAGATAGCTGGAACTTTATTATAATTTTGATACTGGGCTGGAAAATGTTTCTTCGGGGCTGCATCGTGCAAAAAGATTAACTCCTCCTTGGGATCCTGAGCTCCAGCTTGCAGCAGGCAGAGGACTGAGTGCTCACAGCAAGTGGCTGAGCCACAGGCAGGCAGAATAAGTAATAAGGCTGGAAGAACAGTGCATGAGAGAAGCAGAAAAGTGAGGCTGTTAATAATATAGTGAGACAGAAAAGGAGGAAAGAATAGAAAAGAGAAGGGAGGGAGGGCTGTAATTTGACAGCAGCAGAAGCAAAAAAGCAGGAAAATCAAGCTGAGGTAGATCATTTCCACTGGATGGAGGAAAGCAGTGAGCTAAGTGAATGCAAAGAAGGAGGGCAGGAGGGAAAGCAAAGCGTAGGGTCCCAAGCAGAAAAGTGAGTGAACATTTAAATCTTATCAAATACTGTTACATAAGCAGCCCATGTGTGGGTTAGCTCCTGCTGCTACACCTGGAATGATGTTCTGCACCTGCTGCATACAAGGCCACAAGTCAGAGAGATGCTGGGATTAAAAACCCAGCAAAGAGGAGTTGGAGATTTAGGAATTTCCTCATCCACCAAGGAAGGGGCTTAATTTTCTGGACCCTTCCTTCTCCACTCCCCTGGTGGAACAACCTGGAGGGTACAACTCTTTGAACAGCTCATTCATCAATCCAGCTCTTTGGCTAAGTGTTTCAAAAATTACCACTTACACTACCTAAGTTGCCCCGGTTAAGTTGAAAAAAATTGGCTGTTCCATGGTTTTAAGGCCTTACTCAAGAATTGACTCCTTTGCCCATCACCTGCCTGCTCAACCCTCAGTCTGTATTTAAGGGGAGGGAGGTTACTTGACCTAGATGCAGAGGCAAAAGGAGGTTTCTAGTAAAGGTCATACTGCAGAAATCAGAGTTTAACATCTGTTTTCAACACAAATGTCCCTCTCAAAGGACATACATATATGTAAGGAGTGGTTTTCTTTATCATCCAGTTTATAAAAATAGGTAAAAGTGGAATAGAAAATTTCATCTATGCTTACAAATACAGGACAAGGGAAGATGACACATCTCTAACTGGCTGAGATTAATTGTGATGAGCTATGATTGCAGCTTTCAGCGTTTGGCTTTCAGCTTTACAAGATCAAACCTGTAAATTCAGTGTTTCCTCACGTCTATTTAACAGCTGTGATATTTTTTGACATAAACACCCTAACAACTAGATGCAGGACAGGCAGTGATCTCAGCTTGTGATGCTGGTGACTGCAAAACATGCACCCAAGGCTTGGTAGCCACCGCTATGAGCCAGGGCATAGCACTTGCCACATGTTCCAGCACAAATTGTTGACACATCTAAAGCGACACTAATGGAGATGCACAAGCAAGCTGGCAGGGGACCCAATCCCAAAAGTGACCGATTTCAGATTTAATCATCAGAAAACTTTCCTCTTTACACTATCAATCCTCAGGCTGGGAGACCAGAAGAGTCCACTGGCTCCATGCACCAGGTGGTTCCAGGGATGGGGAGCACGGGGCCAACCTCCATCATGTCACAGCTCCACAGCACGAGTGAGAGGCACCCTTCCTAGGATACTCAGATTCAAAATCCTTGCTTCAGAGCTGAGCCTGGGAGTCTGAGCTGGCAGGGAGGCAGGAGCAGACTTGATGATGCTGTCAGGGTGCCAAGGCAGGGAAGAGACTAATTTAAGCCATGTGTGCACACATATGACAGGTGCCCATCAAATGCTCTGAGCACATGGGTATCTCTGTGTGAGGTCATCAGAAGGCTGTCACAAACAGGAGCATCACTGTCACACCTGCACACGGTGCTATGATGAGCCACCTCCTTTCTCAAGGCTTGATAGAGCAAAAATAGAGTGCTGCTTTAGGACTGCTCTAAAGCACTTCCTGACCTTCTCTGAAGTGTTATCCACTCCTCCAGCATCATCTGCAACAGCTCATGGTGCCCATTCTCTGTGTGCTGGGTGTTGGAATGTGCCAGCACCGATTGTGGCTTTACAGTCATTTCCCAAGGGGTGTCAGCACTGGCTCACCAGAGTGGGTTTAAACATGGTGGCTGCATCCTACCAGATTCTCTGCTGGCTGGGATTTAGGTGTTGCCACTTTGCAGAAAAGCTATAAGCTAAACCACCCATGGACACTATGCTGCAACTTTCTGCTTCCAACCCAAGGAGGCTATTTGGCAGAAACTACCCTATTCCAGCCAGAGGAGAGATTTGCACTGTGCTGGAAAACCTTTCCATCACACAGCAGATCTCTTGCCTCCACACAAAGCTGATTGCAGCAGAGCATGGTCAGTGTAGGAGACTTGGACAGCCTCTAAAAAAGAGCCCTGCTTTCTCACCTGCATTTTAGAATCTGAATATAGGGCTGAAACACAGCACCTGTGAGCAGCACACAGTGTCCTGATGCCCTTGTCCAGTTTCAGGGTGATGTCCTACAGCTACCAGCATGCTGGACTCCTCACTGGAATCCCTTGTTCTGCCACATCCCCTCCAGTTATGCCTCTGCTGGTGCTGGTTCATGCTAGATCTGTCAACAACCATCTGGGACTCAAACCTGGTCACTGATGGCTCTCTGGGGTTGAAAGCACAGCTGTGTGCTACAGGGTGCTCTGTAGAAGTTCACATGGAAAGGCAAGAAGAGAGAAGTGGTCAGCAATCAGTCTAAGTTCTCTAGTAACATCACCTCTTGTCAGGAGGAGGAAGACCTGGGCACTGGCTGGTCCTTTCTGAGAGCCTGGACCAGGATGTTGCATGATGAAGAGATGGTCACCACACAACGCCCTGGTGCCAGCTCAGACAGAGCCTTGGTAAGCCAGGTCAGGAGGAAAAGATGTGAGAGGATTCCTCCAGCAGGTCCTCTCTTTGGCAAGTTAAAGCCACCGCAAAGCCGGGGACAACGATCTGTGCCAGAGAAGCTTGAGGGACAACGTGGCGTGAGCAGCTACAGGGCAGGGTGAGGACATCAGGGCTCTCCTCTTAGACAGCAGCATCCGAGATCCTCCCATTCAAGGATGTCTTTGGCTGGAGGCCGTTGTTCTGAGCGTGCACCTCTGGCTTGGGCTGTGTCATCTGCTGCAAACGCTGCCCGGGAATGAAGGGAAAGAGCGTGTCAGCTGGAGGACCAGGCACAACAGTGATGGGATAGCTGGGACATGGCAGCAGCTGAGGGTTGGGACCCTGTGCTCCAAGCCTCAGAGATGACAGGGCAAGGGGGACAGTACATGTGGCAGGAGTTACTCCTCCAGCACCGTTCACTGCAAGACTCTGCCCATCACCTTTGATTTGGTACTGTGCACAGGACAGCAACTCCTCCTTATGCCACAGGCACACTGTTACCAGGCAATACCACCTGAAACCAGGAGCTGGAATGTCACAGCATTCAGACCAAACCCATTTTCCCAGTAGCTGTTCCACTAGGATTCATTAGAAAGCACAGCTAAGTAGCTACAGCATCCTGACAAGGTTACCGTCTGCCTCTGCTGATGCAGATCAGACCAGTCCACCTACATAAACCTCTGCCATTAGCAGTGATTCCTGTCACCCTGACCTGGTCAAACAAAAATTAGAGAGACAACTAAAGCGAAGGGAGAACCCCAGAAAATATGGAAGGGCAAATCATTACTGGAAGTGTGTGGACTGAGCATGAGGAGTGATCAAGAAGAGTGAATCATTTTTGCCTATCAGGAAGGGACTGATGCTGTAAGCTGCAGAAGACAAGGCAGAGGAGGATTGAGCCTGACCTGAATAGACATCACTAAGTCAGGAAGAAGCCCTTTCCAGCAAAGGGAAACAAACTTCTACATTCCAATACCTCTGAAGTGTCTGTTGCTGGGTGAAGTACCTAAAATGTTCACTGAGCTGCCATTCATGTGGGGATTTTTTTTTCCCCTTCATATTCATTCTCAGTAGGATCAAAATTACTTGTAATCTTTCCTGTCTGTCAAAACCACTTTACTCAGCATTGGCATCTAATTTCCCTCCAGCTCTATTACAAACTAATCCAGGATCTGTGCATGTAAGAAGCCAAAAATTCTGTTTCTCTGATAGCAACACACACACACACACACAGAAACCTCTGTTCTTCCCGCTGCCATCTGCTGCTCACTCCTGGGTCTATGAACAGTGGGGAGGAGGTCTGGGTCTCCTGATGTGTGGGGCTGCTGATGGAGGGAGGGCAGGGTGAGGACAGGGCACACCAGACACTGCTGCTGTTGACTGGCACTGCTGGTTTGCAGGAGATGCTGAAGGGATGGGTGGAAACATGTTCATGAGCTGCCCTCAGAGGTCAGGATGTGCTTTCACCATCTTCGGTGGAAATGGAATTGAGATGAAGGAAAAGGTTCTGTATTTGCAGTGTTCCTTTTCCCCCCTTTCCCAGCTCATATTATATAGGGATAAGGAGCCCTCAAAACATCTGAGAAGGGACCTACTACTGGAACTGCTGATGTCTTTCAATGTAAAATCACCAAAGTGGCTTAACATAACACCCTGGCCTCAGCCCTGCAGGTACCTCAGTGGAAATCTCAACACCAAAGGCAAGAACCTAACCTCAATCTCAGATGAGAGACTTGGAAGTAGAAAATAAAAGTAGATCTGAGACACGAAACACATCCCATTCCCACATCAGAGCCCATCCAAATGGAGAGCTGGGAGGAAGGAAAGTCAAATTGACCTGTGACTTGACCTCAGAGGTAGAGAGCCTGAAGCTGACCTCAGCCAAGCAGTTCCAGCCAAAACACTTCTGAATTAAACATCATTCAAAATACAGCATCTGTGAAATAAATCCATGGGATTTAGGTGGCATCTGGTGGGTGTTGCAGCTGGGCTGGGAAAGCCATAAATCATCATCCCTGTTGGTGATGTCTTGTAGCTTGCAGCAGACAGCATTGAGCCAGAGACTTTGTGCACAGTGCTCTCAAGAATGAATGTCAACAAGGCAGATAAAATCTTAACAGGTATTACTAAGTCTGACATACAGAGACTTACGATTCACTGCTACATAAAAGCCCACTCAAATTTGAAAAACAACAAATGTTTTAAACATGTTCAAAGTTGTGGGTATTTTGGGTCCTTCATAAAAGTCTGCTTTTTTTCCTAATCCCTCAACCACTGACTGCCCTTTGCAAAACATATGACAAACTACCCCTGTGCACATCTCTGTCACTAGCAGGTCCTAGCCCTGAAGTATTGAGTATTTCATGCTCAGAAGAAGCTGACCTTTCTCCTGAGAAGTGCCAGGTAACCATGCTCATAACCAGAGACTGCTGGCAACAAGAACTTCTCTGCATTAAGAAACCTTAGGGTTTTCCTCCCAGAATCTTCCAGTGCTCCAGTTCAGCATCAAAAAGATAACCAGGGGAAATGGTGCTCCCTTTTTGTGATGGTGACAACACAAAGCTTCATGGTGGACAACGCACTGACATAAAGGAGACACTACCAACTTGGCCAGATGCAGCCAGCCATGTGCTACCCAAAAGTGATTTAGATATTTAGATATTAGTGCTCAGTTGTGCCTGTAACTCCTCACCAGTGAGCCCACACCACTGGAGGCCACTTTGTGCCCCAGGGCTGATTTGAGACCTCCTGGGGGAGAAGGTGCACAGAGCTCCTGCAGCACTGACCTGAAGTACTCTGACAACTACGTCAGAGTAGAGTGTGCTTGGTTATCCTGAGATTTAGTTCAGTGAGGGGGATCTACTCTAAGCAGAGAGCAGAAGAGGAGTGGTGAAGATGTTCGTACCTGCCGGAGAGTCCCTGTTGAGGTGAAGAAACAGTACAACATGTATCCTGGAATCAGTACCATGGAGGACAGAGACATAAGCCAACCAATGCCTTGTCCCCATGCAGGATAGACATATTTTCCCAGTGTCAGAGGGGTCATTTCCACTGCACTGAAGAAGAACACACCCTGGGAAAGGAGCAGAAGCCATTGCAGGTGAAAGCATGCAAAATCAGACTGCATCCATCCATTCTTTCCTTCACTATCCTATCATCTCCCAAAAGTCTTACAGGAAATTAACATCTCCTTAAAGTAGTTTAGATTCTTTTAGACCACCAGCTGGTAAATCTAATTTTTTTCCCCAATTATCCTTTGTAAAAAGCTGAAACTGGAATACCCCTGATTTCCTTATTCACCAGACTACTCAGGCAAGAGTAGTCACATCAGTCCGTAAGTAAAAATAGCATCCTCACAGCTGTCCTCAGGAATCTGCATCTTCCTATCGGTGGCCTTCTCACACCATTCCCTGTATCTCTGCTGGAAGTGCAGGAACCAGCAAAGGCTAAATTGCTCTGCAGTACCCATACTACATTTGCTGATGACTTTTGCTCTGACAAGCTTGTCAGGGGCTGAGGCTGGAGTTGCAGTTGCTGAGAGTCTTCACCAGAACCAATAATAGCTTTTTAAAATAGTAAATTATTTGCTTGTGTTTTGGCATCTCAGAAAAAAGAACAAAGAAACAATGGCATCACTTAGATTTAAAAAATCATCTAGAGCTATTCTTATGCAAAGCAAAGTAGGCAAAGTGAAGGAAGCTTCTGTATTACTTTACCCATCTCAGGTCTGCCTAGAACCACCTTGTAGTACACCTGTACTGGGTTGAGAACATACTGTTTCCCCTACAGCCCATCCAAGCTAAGGTCCCTCTGTCCTTACCAGGCAGACAATAGGAGTGAAGAAGGCCCAGCAGATCTTCCACCAGATACAAGGTTGGTAGCCAATCATTTCTTCAATGTTCTTGTAAAATCTGTTCACACCTACAAGAAGTTAGTGTTGAAAAAACCATCCCTCCTCAGCACCATGGTCATCACTTCCCATTACACAGCACAGGCCAGCCACAGCAAGAGGGTGATGACACTGTGGCTTGAGAAGCTCTTTCTGGAGGGGACGGGATGGGAACACAAAAGCAGATTTGTGATAGCATCTTCCATGTTACTGGTGTCCTCTTGAAGGACCAAAGTGCAGGAGCCTAGGGTACCAGATCTGCCAGATTGTGCAGAGGTATTTTTGGTGGCCTGGAGAAGTGAGACAACAGCCTCCTGCTCCTGATTTTCTGGAGCTATCATCTGAAGTTATTTGCAGTTGCAAAGTTTTGATTGACTTCATTGTAAGAGGCTTCTGAAATAACCCACTGTGTCCATGGAGAAAACAACGGAACAAGGATTTTTGTACTTACCATAACACCAAGAAATTGAGATGGTCTCAAAGAAGACAAGAAATAGAAGACACATGCCACTGGCTGAGTAGTAATCAAACAGCTTGAAGACATAAATGCCACCCTAAGAAGACAAAACCAGGGTCAAGGAGTTTAGTTATAGATTATAGTTGACAACATCACCCAGCTGCTTGGGTTGCCACTATCTGTGTCTGATGGATTTAATGTTAATTTCCTTGGACAGTGCATCTGGTGTTGCAATGTTTCCACTGGAGTCTTGTTTCCAGCAGCAAAAACGATGTGCTCTTGCAGACAATTAGCCAGCCTGCTCAGGCATGGCCAAGGGTGAAGACAAAAGCAGGGATTCACTAGGATTTCTTACTTTTCTCTGTTTTAGATGGAGCTACTTATATCAGTCTGCTCTGCTCCTCCCAGGAGTTTTTCTGCCTTTCCTCCTCATGAACCTACAATGCTCCACAAATGGTCTCCAGACAATTCAGCCCTGACCTCCACACATGTGAACTTTGGCTTCATCTCCAGAGGGCTTGGCTTCAGGTTCATAATGGACTTGTCTTCTTTATGTTATCTTAACCCCTTGCACTAAACATTTCCTTAGCTTAGGCTCCGCTTAAATAAAAGAACAAGCCAGAGTGATAGCAGGGTCATGGTAACAATTATGGAGGCATCCTAAGTCACCTGAGATGTGGCAGTGATGAGGAAGCCCATTTAGCCAGCATTAAAATGGCTCCTAGGGATGCTGTCACTTCTCCCAAAGCTTTCAGTGCAGCTGTGCTCTGCCAGAGTAGCTGGAGGGGTGTTGTGAATGGAGATACAAGCACAGCTGTCTATACCTGGGTAATGTTGGAGAATCCAATGAGATAAGAGATGAAACAGACAACTGCAATGAAGATCTTCTTCCTGGCTCTCAGGAGATGAGGATACTCATCCATCAGGGCTGTAATGAACCCTTCCACAGTGCAGAACTACAGGGAAAGGTATAAAACAAAGATGTATTAATAACTATCTTAGCCTGAAGTCATCACCTACAACATTTAACTCCAATGTTGAGATTCTCCTTGCTTTAAGTGCTCTCTGTAGACACTAGAAAAGAAGGAGGCACCTGTGCACAAAGTTGGTCCAAACCACTTTCTGAAAGTGCCTCTTTCCCTCCACTGAACATACAGGGAGCTAAAAGTACCATGGTTAAATTCATACCTGAGAAAAATCTCTGCTTTCTCCCTCCCATGGGAAACCTCCTCTTTCTTCCCCTGAACTCTTGAGATCCACCCCACCACTGCCCTGCTCCCCAATGCTGCCAGACCCTCTGTCACAACAATGCCTCTGTCTGCTGCCAGGCCATGGGCAGGACCTTGCTTGGGTTTCTTTTCCCATTTGTGCTCTTCTCAGCCTTTTGCAGAAGTGCTTGTGCTGTTCACCAATCTAAAACACTCATTCAGGAGCCACTGCCCCAGTCTCACATGCATGTACATAGCAACCACATCCCTGACTACCCAGTCCTTCACTTTATTTCAGGCAGTGAAGTAAAGTGGATTTAACTGGATTATTAAGTGGATCATTAAGTGGATGCAGTTCATTAGAAGCCCATCCTTACAGCATGTGGTCCTTCTAAAGCTGAAAACACCTGGATGGCTTGTGCAGTGCTATACCAGTATATTAATGCTGTCTGCATCATAACACATAAAGAAGTTCCCGTGAGTGTTACCTTCAAATCTAGGAAAAATAGCTCTGCCCTATGGCACAAGGACACTTGGGCTGTGTATATGTGAAGTGTATCCCTTCCTCCTATTTCTTTTTAAATTGTGAGCTTCACTTTTATGTCTCAGTTACAGAAACCACTGGTAACAGCAAGCTCCCAGAGAGCAGCTCGCTGTGCCTCTAGCAAAAACACTGGAAAGTTTATGAGGACAGCAATCTCCTAGTTTCCCTGGCCACCCCCAGTAAGTGTATAAGCCAGTGCAATGAAAATGAAGGATGTCTAATTGCTCTTGGATGTCAGGGACCTTTCTGTCCCTGGAAGAGAACTCTAGAAAGTGCTGGCATTTTTAGATTAAGCTTTGAATAGGGAGACAAGAAGAGAAAAAGCCTGGGGTGCAGATAGAGGTCAACAGACTAAAAGGAGCAGCAGCAGAATGGAAAGATGTATGGAAGAGGCAAAGAGTCTGACTCTTCCTACAGCTGGGCAGAGGTGTCAGAAGAGTTGGTACACATCTGGCTGCTGGGGTCAGCTTCCACCTGGGCACAGTGAGGCAACAGGTGATGTTTCTGACCAGGATTTTATATCCACAAGGTGCAATGCAGAAAGCCAGAATTCCCAGAGCTCCAAAGCTCAACAGCATCAACTCAAATGGGTAGTGAGCTAAGCCTTTTATGTTGGACACAAGTGCTATTAAAGAATCTTGGGTTAAGATGCCTTTATACCCACTGACAGCTGGGTCTTCACCCCATTCCACCCAGCACATTGTCTGGAAGAGTCAGGCTGAACTGTCACAATAGTGTGAAAAGGCAGTGTAACACAAAAAAAAATTTAAATTGTCACAAGCTGTTCCTTCCACGTGGATGCATGGCTGTGGCTGGAGCCACGGGCAGCACCAGGCAGTCTGGTACCAGGCAAAGCAGAGGGTTCAGAGGGGCTGGAGGGGTGGTCAGGGACAGAAGGTGGGTGTGAGAGGTGTCCAGCAGACAAGAAGTAAAGAAGAAGACTCTTTATTTAACAAGAGGGAGTAAAACCAGCTGCCTTTGCTTGCAGGAAGAGTACTGAAAGTCAGAGAAAGCACAGAGGAAAAGACAGGGAGAAAGGGGGTGGGAAACAGTGCTGCAAAGTGAGCTGAAATCTCTTCATCTCCCATCAAAAATAACCTGGTGTTTAACAGATGAGGTGCAGAACCAAATGGTGGTATACTGCTTTTTCTAGCAATAAGCCAGGCAATGGCCTTCATACCATTTAATGAAAGTTATCTCCTGCCAGCCTCAGTCCTCAGCAGTGATAAAGCCTGGAAGAAGTTCACCTCTTCAGCCCTGGGGACTGTGGCTCCCTGGAAGGCCTGGGGCCCTCATTTATCAGCCTGCAAACCCAAACTGAGATGCTTGCACCAGATAAGTAGCCCACTGAGTTAGAGCATGCTGCTTTCAGGAATGATGAGGATCTGGTCTTTTTCATGCCTCTTGGTCTCACCCTTGCCCTCTGTGTGTGTGCCAGCAGGTGGGCACACAAACACCTGAAATGCACACTTCAGACTGCTATCCAAAAAGTTGCAGTTTTCTCACCAAATGTCTTCAGACACAATTTTTAGCACATGTTCTCTTCTTCCTCATGCCTTGCCATATGAGAGGTAATCTTTCTCTCCTAAAGATTTTATTTCCATTCACTATTCTCTTCTCTTTTTCACCTTCAGGGGCTTAATCGTTACAGAAGCTGCCGGGTCTGACAGTCTAGGCTTGGGAGTCTGGGCTTGTAGGTGGCACCTTGGCCTGAATGAAAGTCTGTCTCCTATCCTCTCCCAGTGTCAGGGGATGCTATCCTCTCCTTGGCCATGCAGAGCACCCTGATCAGGACCCAAGAGCCTGAGGGGGGCTCAACAGCAGCTGCCAGATGTGCATCAGAGAGCCATGAGGGGAGGGGTCTAGTTTCTTGCAGCTGGAATTCCTCACAAATAACCTGTGAGAGGCAGCCTCACATGGGACAGATGTAGGTTTGCAGTCACAAGGCTTGCTAGCTCCTTTGGGCAGAAAACGCCTGACCTGGAAACTTCTAGGTTAAAAGAAAGCATTAGCATATTATGCAAGAGGAACCAGATGAAAGAGAGCTAAAGCCTGGATGGATCAGAGGCAAAGAGAACATTCATGCAGAGGAGTGGCAAGTGGAGGCACAGAAGGGAGGTGTGTTGCCTGTCAATATAGGTCATTTATCTTGTTCAAGTGACTGCAGATGAGATGAGCACCCTGGCAGGAAGAAGCAGATGTAGCTGTGCTGCACCTGCAGAAGGCTCACTGTCAAAGCTAAAGGACATGGGTAGACCTACCCACACCATTTCAAGGGTTGGGTCTTGTTGATGCTTTGCAAACACAGACCTCAGCCCTACCTGCCTTCACTAGCCAGGCCTCTGAGCATCCTGTCAGATCTTGTCAGATCACGGGGAATGCAGGGTGTAAGAAGCACCCTATAGCCTGCTGTGCCTCACTCACAGATCAGGCTGTTGACCCAAGTGAAAAATGGCTGCTCCCTGTCTGCAAATAACACAAATGATATTTAAATCAGCACTTAGAAAAAACATCTCATTTTTTTTTACTTTCTTTAACTCGACGCCCCAAAATACTCGTGCAGTCGCAGCCAGTGTTGCAGCCTGTGTTATGTGTTTTATCTCCACAAGCTACCATGGTGTTAATGGTGGTTCTGATCCAAAGAGCTCCAGCATGCAGACAGGAAGCTTCTTCACATGTATTTATCTTTTAAAAGCTTCTTTTGAAAGCTTTTTTCCCTTTTCATGCTCCGTTCCCTCCACTCCCTCCCCCTCCTCAGGCAATGACAGCCCCCCAACAGACTGCCTGCCCTCTCAGAATAGCTGTCAGAAGGAACTTAGAGAATTTCAAGTGGTATTTCTGAATCAAAGAAATTTCACACGGTGCTTACATGACTTATTGTCGTGTCTTGAAATATTTACCAGTGCTGAGTGAATAATCCATGCAGAGTAATTTTTTTTTCTGTAAATGCAATCGTTGTTTGGAACATTTAGTCATTATTTGAAATTATATGCCAAACAGTGTCTGTGGTAAGGCAGGCATGAGCTCTATGATGTGTTTATGAAAGTGTGCCATAACTAAATACCAGATCTAATTGATTAGACTTTCCTGGAAACCAGGTGTGACATTTCAGGAAGGGGTCTAAGCCTGATTATGAGCTAGACTTGGCTTTATGAACACTATCTGTAACCCAAGAGAACATCCATTTTGTAACAGTGGTTTGCACTTCATAGAAAGAGCACAGGGCATAGAGGAAGATGTAACAGACCAAGCACAGGCTCTTGGAGGAGCCTTTGATTTTTCTGCTGACAAAAAGGAAGCACACTGAATGCTTCACTGGGTAGCTAATTTTAAGATGAATTATCAGAAAAAAGGTATCACCTCTTGTAAACATAGAGAGACCATAATTTTTTTGTTTGTTTGGGTTATTTTGGGGTTTTTTCTGGTTTTTTGGTGAGGGCTCTGAGAGGTGCAAGGTGCTACTTTTGCTACATTCAGGTGCTTCCACCTCAAATACCTTGCAAGATTAATCTAATGGCACAGCAGTTGGGGTACCCAAGGCATGGCCCCTTCCTTCTGCCAGGATGTATCCCTGCTTACCTACAAACCAGACAAAGGTGCTTCCATTCTGCCACTTTTGATACCAACAAGAATGCCCAAACACTGTATCAAACCACCATTCCCACACCATGGCAGAGCCCTAATTCAAGCTCCACATCACTGCTTTTCTCAGTGTAACCTGTAAGCTCTGTCACAGCTCTGTGGTCTGGTTGGGGACTTGGTACCTTATGCAGGGATGCTCCTCCAAGTGCCTGAGAGTGGAGAAGATGGAGACTTTCTACCTTAATCTATAAAAGTCAGTCAAATAAATGGCATTTTCTTGGCAGTGCCTCACAGTAAATGCAGTTTGGTCAAGGCGTTCTGTGATGCAATAAGGAAATCCAGAGCATCCAAATCAAGCTTCTCACAAAACAGCAGAAGAGCTGAGACGAGTACAAGTTATTACCATGCAGACATGAAATGAAACAGCTAATACTGATTTTTCTTATTTTGCATACCTAGGGGGGTTTTGGGAAAATACATCTAAAAAGAGCAAAACAGTTATTACTTGAAATCTTTCTTCCTTTGTCCCAAAGTATTTTGGCAGGGATAGAATCATTGAATGGCTGGGGCTGTAAGGAACCTTAAAGATCATCTAGTTCCATTCCCCTGCCATGAGCAGGGACAGATACCACTAGATCAGGTTTTCCAAGGCCTCATCCAATCTGGCCTTGACCATTTTCAGGGAGGGAGCAACCACAGCTTCCTTGGGCAACATATTCCAGCATCTCACCACTCTCACCGGAAAGAATGTTTTCCAAATGCCTAACCTAAATCTACCCTCTTCAAATTTTAAACCATTTCCCCTTGTACTCTCACTACACATCCATGCAAAATATTCCCCACTAGCTCTAGTTAGTGCCTGTGAGCTCATCTCCCAGGGTCACCCTGGGACATGCTGTCCCCATGCAGAAGCACTGGCACTGCTCTAGGACCAAAAATTGAACAGAAGAGAGAAAAACTTCCCAGTGATTCTCTCCTCTTACAGGGAAGTCACGACTGTCTTATAAGGCTGACTGGTTCTTCTGGGATGCTGGAAGGTGGTCATTAGTCTTATTTTTAATTGGCAGCAGGACAAGGACTGGTGCACTGTGTAGTGGACAGATACCTCCACACTTGCAGTATATGCCCACCTTAGGGAAGAGCACAGAGGCAATGGCCACATGGGGGACTTTGATTCATGCAGTTGCATCTCACCTTTAAGAGTAAGAAAAGACCCTGCTCATCCCAAGGTGCAGAGGAGGCCACCACCATTGTACCCAAAGATAACTTCATCTCTTATCCCACTTTATCCCTGGGTCTTCTCACCTGACTATCCAGACCCAACATCATCAGCATGGAGAAGAAGAGGATCGACCAGAGTGGAGACAGGGGCAGCTGTGTCACAACTTGTGGGTAGGCAAGGAAAGCCAATCCAGGGCCTGTGGTAATGAATAGAGGGATCAGCACATGTTTATAAAGCATTTGATGGCAAGTCTGAGTTAAGGGCCACAGTTGAACTGAGAGATAACGATCACAGTCTAGAATTGGAGGTATTTAATACAGCAGCTAGAAACACCTGAACCTTCAGCCACGACACACCAACCCAGTGGGGTGCCCAGAGGTAGGGTGGACAGGCAGGAATGACTAGAGAAATGCTGTGTTTCTCTTCCTGAAAGCATGAAAATCATCAGATTACTGCTACCAAGTGGAGCTGTAGCACTTTGCTAGAAAAACAAACTGGTATCTAGAGCTAGTTATAAGTTTCTTGATGCCTTTTTTTTTTTTTTCCCCATCACAAAATGCTGTTCCTTGAGATGAAAGCTTTCTCTGGGAAGAGAGCAATTTCAAAATAGGACTTTGTGCAAAAAGGCACTGTCCCATCTTGGTTTAAAAAAGTTATTCTGAGATTACAGTTTCAAAATTCTGCATGGAAAAGGAACTCCAAAGGTTGATCACATCTACTGGAAACATAGGCAGTATCTATTATCTACAAGAAGGTTTCAGAAAACAAAGGGCCTGAATATTTCACTGCAGCAAAAGCATGCAAAACTTCAATACTAACAGGTAAATATTAAAAGTGAGTGGAGATGCCCCTTGCAGCCAGAGCATGATGAACAGCACCCACAGGTGCCTGAGACCCATCTGGGTGGGAGAGCATGCAAAAAAGATTATACACTTGGGTCCCAGTCAGGAAAGACCTGGGAACATCACATGCTGACTGAAAAACTTCTCCCAGAGACTTCTGTTGCATTTGAACTTGGGTTTCTGCTTACCTGAGGAGGCCAGCTCTGAAATCGACTTCTTAGTGATGTGTGACATGAAGCCAACAATAGAGAAAATAACAAATCCAGCAAATATGCTTGTGGTGGAGTTTATACAGCAGACAATAATGGAATCTCTGGAAGACAGAACAAAAGAAAGAAAGAAAAGAAACCTGCAGATCCCTACCAAAAGGCCAGGAATGAAGAGTGGTATAGCTCTTAAGAGCTGTTCCTGTGTCTTGAAGAAGTGATGTGTAAATCCTGCAGGTCAAGGAGGCAACAATCTCAGTGTGCCCCCTGGGCTGCATGTTGCCAGCAAGGGGATGTCAAAGATCAGGCACCCCAGTCTCACTGTGACCTCCCCCTCACCTGTGAGCACTCATCACCACACAGGAGGCTAGAAAAAAACCCCAACAGACCTGTAGACATTGTTGTGAAAAGTGTTGTAGCTTCCCAGTGCGATCAGGGACCCCAACCCCAGGCCATAAGAGAAGAAGATCTGCGTGGCTGCGTCCATCCAGACCTGCAGAGAAGAAGTCTGTTTTGAGTCTGTCTTCTGCATGGCCAGCTTGGTGGATCCTCTGAGAATGGCCACCCTTCCTCCTTTGACCAGTAGCTCAGTACAGAGGGGATGGATGAGACACCTGGACACTTCAGTGTGTATCCTGTCTATCAGAGAGGCTGTGGGATCTGCTGAGGCCAAGGTTTTAGTGTCTTTGCTTTGCCAGGCAAGGCTGTCACACCCTGGAGACAAAAACCAACATCTTAAAAATGCCACCCATCACCCCTTTCAACTTTTTGCACTACCAGGGCAGCAGGGAGAGGAGCACAGTGGGAGAAGTTCCTGAGCTGCTGCTGGAGACCCATCTGCAGCGGGAGGGACTCCATGCTGCAGCTGCATCTCCTGCAACAGCTCAGCATGGGGCTGGTCAGGGAGCTGTATGCAGACACTGGGTTTGGCCACCCAGCCCACTGGGGTGGTCAGGACCTGCAGGCATGCTGTCACTAGGGCCACAGATGCCTGTGGGGTTGGCTGTTGACCCAAGCACCAAGGAAATGTCACTGGAGCTGCCTTGAAACTTGTAGCTGTGTTACTGCCAGCTGGGATGAACACACCTGAAGAACAGAGTTTTCTGTGCCTTTCTAAACACACATGTCCAGGAGAAATTAGGGGTCACAGCTGGTGGTGCAGGTGGAGAGAAGAGTAATGGTGTGGCCCCATTTCACCTGTGGGGTGGTGATGCTGCACATTGGTTTCTCACACACATGGCTGGAGCACTCTGCCTCCTGAAGCCACAGCTTCTCTCAGAGCTCCATGGGGCTCTGCAGGGCGCCTGCACCTTGCCCCATGGGAACGGGGCTGCCAGGAGACTATAACAGAGAGCACTGAGTTGGATGCATCATGAGAGACCTTGCTAGAGAGCAATGTCTCCTGAGAAGGAGGAGCAGGGGATCTGAGTCCTCCTCACGTGGCAAGTGCACTGAGTGTGCAGACTGGCCCAGCAACAGATGTACATGGCCAGCTCTGTGAAACCTGTGTCTTGAGGCTGCCTCCAGGGATGGATGGGCATGGAGGAAGGGTTGTGTATCCCCTGTGTCCCTCTGTCCCTCTCAGTGCATGTTGGAAAAGGCTTGCACATCATCTGAATTTATGTGTTCCTGAACGCTTCCTTACAGCTGCCCCCTGAGGGCACCCACATTCCACACTCACCCTCTCCATTGCTATTCCACTAGAGTGGCTTTGGTTTTCCAACATGGAGTTCCCTGTGCAAATAACTGCAGAGGACAGCTTACAAAGCTGTCTTAAGCATTTAAACCCTAGAAGGAACATGGGAAGGGGGCAGACTATTAATTTCTTAATTGCATAGAGTTTAAAGAACTCTCCTGATCTCAGGACCCCTGTTTCCAGCATAAGAGGTATTGTTGCTGGCAGTACAGAAAAGTTACATCGAGTTTCATGTGAGAAGGATCATTGGCACCCCTCAGGAAATGATGGGTGTCCATCACCACACAACTGGAGACCTCTAGAGGCACAGGAACATTGCTTGCTGTGTCACCTGAAAAACTTTGCCCTGAAAACCTCACTGCTTCTCCAGGGTCTACCCCTTGCTTCTCCTGACTAAAGTGATGTCACTGGCCACCAGTCATCATTTAAGCACATCCAAAACTTGTTGTCACGTGTACTGTTGCTCCTCTGAGACAGACTAATTCAGACACAACCAGGAGGTAAGAGCTTTCCTCACTAGGCTACAAACCTCAGAGTCAGAGAGTTTTCTGAAGTCAGGCGTGAGGTAGAAAAGGATCCCCTCTTTGGCTCCTGGCAGTGTGACTCCCCGGAAGAAGAGGATGAAGAGCATGAAGTAGGGGTAGGTGGCTGAGAAATACACCACCTGGGAAAGACACAGTGGGACGGAAGAATCATAGAATTATTAAGGTTGAAAAAGACCTTTACGATCACTAAGCTCATCTGTCAGCTCAACACTACCATTCCCACTAAACCATGTCCCAGAGTGCCACATCTACATTTTTTTTTAACACCTTCAGAGATGGTGACTCTACCATTTCCCTGGGCAGGCTATTGCAATGTTTGACCACTCTTTCAGTAAAGAAATTTTTCCAAATACTCAATCTAAATGACCTCTGGCACAACTTGAGGCTGTTTCATCCTATTGTTTGTTACTTGGGAGGAGAAACCAAAGCCGCCTCACTGCAGCCTCCTTTAAGGTAGTTGTAGAGAGGGATAAGGGCTCACCTCAGCCTCCTTTTCTCCAGACTAAACAACCCCAGTTCATTCAGCCCCTCCTCAGAAGACTTGTTCTCCAGATACTTCACCAGCTTCCTCGCCCTTCTCTAAATTCAGTCCAGCACCTCAATGTCTTTCTTGTAGTGAGGGGCCCAAAAGTGAACACAGTACTTGAGGTGCAGCCTCATCAGTACAGGGGGACAACCACTTCCCTACTCCTGCAGGACACACAATTTCTGACAGAGAAAGCTCTCAGCCTGCCAGTGCCTCAGAGCTTTCCTGCCCCTGGTGGCACCCAGTCCAGTGTGTGTCCCTGTGAGGGAGGAAGGGACTCCCGGTGCACTGCCACTTTTGGAAGCATTTCCTTGCATTTCCTGTTCCCATGCTAGTGATGTTTCTGGGTGTTTGAGGTTTCTCTCTGCCAATGACATGCAAGGAAGCACTAATCAGAAAAGTAGCATGCTAAAGTCTGGATGAATTGCCAGAGACAAGGGAATTGCATGGGGATAAATTTAGTCCCCAGAAGTAATCCCTTTAAAATCATCCCATCCTTACTTTGCAGAGCTAAAGCTGGTGTTTCTCTAGACCAAATCATCAAGCAACATAAGTCTCCTTGACTCCATTGCTTGCTTTTCAGCACAGTTTTGGGGCTGGCAGGTACATGCTACCCCCCATCACAGGGCCCATACCATCAACCACTGGGGCTTTGCTGTGGCTTTGTAACTAAAACCCATTTGAAAGCCTGCAAGAAAGCCAACAACTTAGGTGATCTGCACCTGAAGTGCTTCTTTCTGATCTCTCTAGTAGATTATTCCTTCCACAATATAGTCCTGCTATGTCATGCTGGGCTCTAGATAACACATCTCAGTACCTCAGCATCACAGTTTCACTAAACTACGAAATTACCTTTCTGCTGTGCTAGCCTGAAATGCTACACAATGAATAACAATGTGCTTCTGATGTGGAGGTCTCCCACCAATCCCCAAAGGGCAGCAAGAAAATATTCAAAGAAGGTGATGAGTTTTTTTCCGCTAGCAGCATTTTATGATACATGACTTTCCAAAGGGGAAGTCCAAAAGGGTCTGAGACTTGAGCGTTCAGGCCCATGACTTCACAGGGAAGAATTATTCTCTGCCATTAGAATGAAAATTACCATAAATACAGGAGCCATTTTTACAACCATGAAAGGTAAATGTCAGAAATTTAATAGCTTTTACTGCAATTCTGCTTTGAAACCTCATAAACTCAGTTATAGCCGCACCAATAAAATTGAGTCAGGAGGACATTTCCAGAACCAAGCCCCAGGCATGGCAATGAGAGGAAGCACCAGCACACCTGACCCTCACTCCATACCTTGCCCGTCCACTCCACGCCCTTCCAGATGGAGAAGTAGACCAGCAGCCAGGCCAGGGCCAGCATTCCAGCCAGGGGCCAGCGGACACTGCCAGGCTCCCCCAGTCCCCCAGACATCTGGTGCATGTTCCTCCTGGGGTGGGAAAAGTTGTGTTAGGGGGAAACCCAACCCTTGGGGGCAGAGGGACCGGGGATCCCAGAAGCAGTCGGAAGGCAAAGGGGCCAGGTGCAGGCAAGCATGAAAGCCCACAAAACTCTAAAGAGGCCTGAGGTTCATTGTGATGGGATAAAGGAAGGAGAAGAGAAGCAGCAATGGTTGCATAACCCGCTCCATGACCATGCCAACCCCTGATGTCAGCTGGCTCTGACCCCCCTCCTGCCCGGGCTGTCCAAGGAAAGGTGCCAGCAGGCATGGCCACAGCCCTGATGAGCAAGCACGATGGCCACAGTGTGGGGGAGAAACCTGGTGTAGTCAGGCTGTGGACCTACTCCCAGAACTCGGTGACGGCACTGGTGAGGTTGGTGGTGTCACTCAGGGAGTAGTTGGAGAAGCAGCGGTCAGTGTTCCAGGGGTTCCCACAGCTCTGCCACGGCAGGTCCTGTGCCAGCACAAGGGTTATCATTAATGTGCCCCCTCCAAAAGGTAGTGGTGAGAAGAAGAAACTTGTCTTGTTTTTAAAGCCTATTTTTAAATTTTGGGTTGTTTTGGTTTGTTTTGCAAAGAGGATGGGTGGGCTTCTCTGGGTGGGGAGGAACCTTGCAGCCAAAAGCGTGAAATGATTTTCCAAAATCATGATAAATTGTGGCATGGAGTTTCCAGGAAACAATATCAGAATGTGATTAGGGCAGTGATGTAGCTAATAAAATGTTAGCAATTCCCCAGATTGAAAGCCATTTCCAATTAACTGTTGCTAATTAATAGCTACTAATTAAAAAAAAAACAACTGGGGGATATTGTGTTTATAATCATTACAGCTTTTGGCTAGCTTCACTTAACAAGTGATTAGAATTTATTGCACAAAGAGTAAACACTGATTCATTTCTTATCTCTCATTTATACCAAACTTCCATGCTTAAAAAGCAACGTGGCATTGAGAATGAGTCTGTGTGAATACACAAATAAAACCACTGTAACATGAGCCCAGGAGTACATTTTAAAGTGCTGTAGCTATTTCATGCTGTTCCCTGATCATAAGCAGGACAAAGGGATTCTTGGGAGGCATTTACACTTTAGGTAGCAGAGTGATGGCAGCACACAGCCCTGAACTCAACAAGAGCTGTGGCAGCCCAACAGGAGCAGCTCAGGTGCTTCTCCATGCTCAGCAACCTCATTTCCCAATTGCAGTGCATGTAGATAAATGCAGAATGGCTATTCCAGGTGATTTCACTCTGCAGATAAAACCTCAGGCTCCAGCTCAACAAAGCTTTAAGATGTTCCTATCTGTTCCTATTCATCCATGAACACAGACCCCTTTAGAAATGTTATCTGTGTTTTAAGTGCTTAGTGACATCAATGCCTTTAATTGCTGCCTTCACCCCCATATAAATCAGTTCACTCCAGCAGATGATAGCTCTGAAGTTGCACACTGGCTTGGCAGAGGAAAGAAAGGCTATGGAGGTGTGGCAGGGGGACTCCCTGGGGGCCACCCCAGCTGCTCACACCTGCCCAGCAATTTCATTGCACTGAAGTAAATGTAATGGGTTAAGCAGAGTCACACAGCAACCCTCTAGCCAAGCGATTTGCACATCAGAGATGTTGCACAGCTCTTAACAAGGAGGGGCAGGCAGGGGGCTAGTTTGTTGCTGCTCCATTTCCTCTGAATTTCAGAGGGCAGAAACTGCAAAAGGCAAGATGGACTCCTGATCAGGTTTGACATATTCCTAGTCAAATTTTGGAGGAACAGGGGACAGGCATCAGCCTAGCTCTTTTATTTGAAACTTGGCTAAGAACATAGTAGGTATCCTGTCCAGGGTGTAATTGGGATCAGTTCCTTTGGGGTAGACTTCTATTCATTTGGGAATCCCTGAGGGTACACCTAAGCATCCATGACTGACAATTTGGTTCCGGACCCAGGAATCTACAGTGGGTACTGGCCCTAGAAGCACAGCTGGAGGAAATGCCAAACAGAATATTTTGGCTAAAGTCTTGATAGGTACCTGCAATTTCTGATCAAACAAAAAGTGAAATATGTGTACGACATTCATAACAGCATTTCAGGATTATACCAAAATGAAAAAGATTCCATTTGAAACACAGAGTTAATGTCTTTAAGGCTTCAGGTTGCTCAGACAGTTAAGGAGGCTCTTCCCAGCTGCTGGGATGAAATAAATCACTCAGCTACCGAGAAATTAATGTGAGTCTTGATTCTAACCTTGTACAGTAGAAGACCCTGGTATGGAAGAGGAACCTGCTATAAACCACACCACCAAAGTACATGAAAAAGGGACAGTCACAAGCACATGTTGAAAGGCTTTCTGAATAATTTTTCCAACAGAAAAAATCTCCAGGATTTCATTTATCAAGAGAAGTGTAGATCAGGACTAATTAAGGTCAGTACTAAGTCCTGCATAAGAACATGTTGTGACAATACCATTGTAAGGATCTTAGATTCACACAGCTCTAGAAACATGAAAGAGACAGTTGGATGGTGAGGTTTAAAGGCTGATGTGAGTGGGGAACATTTCATAGGGAGGGGATGGGGCCAGCACCTTCAGAAGACTACCCTCTCTAGGGGACAAGCATCAGTACCCATAGGAATGACAAGACTGCCTTCAGGGCTGATGAACCTCCTTGCAAGGGTCCAGCAGGGTGCTGACAAAAAGTTGTTTGTACAAACTGCAAGCAGTTAATGCAGGTTCTGTGGCATAAACACTACCTCCTCATAAAGCAGGGAGTAAGGACCCAAAACACAACTAATGCTGTGCTGTGGACATGTCTGTGACTCACCGCAGTGAAAGAGTTGAAGAGATAGTAGAGAGCCCAGGCAATGATGACAATGTAGTAGATGTTCAGCCAGAAGGAGAGAACCACAGCTGCCAGACCCACTCCTGCAAATGAAAGCAGAGAGCAGCATCAATCCAGTTGATGTTAGTGACTGCTGATAATCATGGTCAAGGAGAGCTTGATAAAGACAGAGGGGAAAACACACCCCTCACCTACCACCCCCCTCCCAGGGATTTGCCAATTTTCTTTCCAAATCATTAAAGGGCTTTTGTCTGTACTTACGTGCCATCATCTTGAAAAACTGACAGTATCATACCTTTAAACATGGGTGCTAATTTCCATACTCCCAGTCCACCAACAGAGGTATACTGGCCCAGAGCAGTTTCTAGCAGGAAGAGAGGAATTCCAGCAAACACCAACGTCAGGAAATAGGGGATGAGAAAGGCCCCTGAAAGAAGCAGGAATGCCATCAGACTGCTTCCCCTTTTACCAAGATTTAAATGCCTCCAGCTATGGTTTCTTGCTCCAAGGCACCCATGTGATGAGGAGCACATTTGGTCTGAGGCAGCAGTTTGCAGCTGGCTTTGGTGTGATTAGTAGGTTTCCCATTAAGATCACTACTGCCTTCCCCTTATCTGCTCCTATCACAATGGATATATAAGTACCATATATATTTGTATATACTGGTAGCATCACATAGCTAGTGATGCCAGTCTCACATAGTTGTTAGATATTTAGGCAATGTTAAGCCCAACCAGACAATGAGCCCCAAAGACTGGATGCTGACACTGGTACCTTGTTCTTGTTATTTTCTCTCTCACCTGCAGAAGCTTTCCCTTCTTCACCTTGAGGGAAAAGGGCACAGGAATTTCTGGCATTGACCCCTAGTTCTTTCTTTATAGCTATTTCATTCTTTTTAGGAAACTGTGGCTAAGATTGTATTTGCTCTTGTAACAGCCATATCCATCTCCCTACCTTTCCTCTACATTTTACCTTCAACATTCTTGGTAAAAATATTAGTTCTCTCTAGGGACCCTGTGGAAATTATCTCAGCACTGGAAATGAGGTAGTGCAGCTGCTAATTCATGATGTTACTTGCAAATACTAATAGGAGAGAACCTCGCTAAGAACTTGGGACAAAGTTCATTTTCCAGCTTCCTTGTGCATGTGCTGAAACCTACCACCATACCATTACCCCTGAGGAGAACAAAGTCCTGCAGAAAATGAAGTCTGCAAAGAGAGAGGAGGCAACTAAGTTTGCACAGAAGCACCTGGCTGTGGCTGGGACAGAATTATACGTTTTGTTTATTTGTTTGGAAAAACTGTAAATTTGAGAAACTGCAGAGTCCAGCTCTGTAAGAAAAGAGATAAGATGTGCTGGTTTTGTTTATACCCAGCTCCAGTATCTGGGTTTCTGTAGTGATCGAGGTGGAGGGTACTTTTGAATCATGCTGGTGCAGTGTACCAGGAGGCACGAAGCCCAGGGCAAATGACTCAAGATGGCTCACTCAGGTATTCCATACCATAAGTATCATTCTCACTATATATTGGGAAATTTTGGGCTTTCTTCTTCTACCATATCTGCCTTCCCAAGAGGGTCCCATCTGTCTCATTGGTCATCCCATGCCTGAGGCCTCCTCTGTTTGCTGTGATCACCATGTTCTCACTGGAGCTATCGTGTTCACAGTGTGGACATTCAGCCTGCACTGCTAGAAGCACAGAGGTACTATCTGGAACTGAGTAGAAATTTGTATCTTATGTTGATATTGGGGTTATTATTAGTTCATTATTATTATTCTGTTTAATCTGTTTTCATTTCAACCCATGAGTCTCCTTTCCTTTTCCCAGTTCTCCCTCTCAGGTGAGGTCGGGTGATAGAACAATTGTCTAAACCATGACACCATGTCCAGATGCACTAGCTGGAGGGCTGAGCTGTCAGCGTGAGTTGTCTTCCTAAGACAGCAGTAGGAAAGCAAGCACAGAGCCAGCAAGCAAAGCCACTCCAGGGAGCCGGATCCCAGTTTGCACAGGGCAGAGCCAGGCTCCAGTAGCTGCTCTCTGAGGGCAGGGAAGCATCAAGACATAGCCAGGGACACTGGATCAGTTGGGGATGCCTGCCTGCCTGCCAAGCAGGGAGCTGAGCCCAGCCAGGAGAGGCAGAAGCCAGCACCAAGTGTGGGACACCATGGGAGGCAGCGTGTGAGAGAAGCTGGCAGCAGGTGGTGGGGAGAAAACATGCCCAGGGCCGTCAGTTTGAGGACTGTGAGCCTGAATCTTAAGCTGGCATGGAAGTGCAGGCTCTCGGCTTCACCATCAGCCTGGAACAGATGAGCTTTGAGCATGGCTGCAGGAGGAGTGCTGCATGCTCAGCATCCTCCCCTGCATCCTCACTCTCCATCGCAGCCTGCAAGGCTGGGACAGGTCCTGATTCCCAGGAGCCCCGTGGGAAGCCAGGTTGTGCTCCAAGACATAGATGCTGCCTCACTACCATGGTGAATCATTTGTAAAGTTTGGAGACTGAATTTATCAGCAGTCACAGCTCCTGCTTGGCTTTTGTGCAAGCAGCTAACGAAATTTGGCCATGGCCCTGACGATTCTGCATTTTTCATCTACTGCAGGCCAGGAAGGTTTGTAAATGAAATATTTTATTGAGAAAAAAACCAAACCAAACAGATGAGCATTTGTACTCAGGTTATCTATTCTGGCTTGACAAAAAGGCTTTAGAATTGCAGAAAAGCTACAAACCAGACTGTGGCATTGAAGTGAGGTCTGTTGGCAGTAACATTGCCACTCTAGAGGGTCAGGTCCCTGAGAAGGCACAGATAACATCCACAGGTACTGTACAGACAGCGGTGAAATCAGTTTGGAAATTTGTACCTAAAATTTGCATGTTTGTGCCTAAATCCTTGGAACAGAGAGAAAGAGGGGAGTCTTTAATTTCTGGCCCTGAACAGGCTGCTGAAAGGTCTGGTTCAGTTCCTGGCCATGCTACAAGTAGCTGTGAATGGCCTTGGGAGAGTCCAAACCTGTCTTCAAAGTCCAGGGGCCAAAGGGTTGATGGCTCTGGTCCTGCCCTGGTCTGCTCAGAGCACCGGCCCTAGGCAGGTCAATCACACAGCTCCTGGAGCTCACTTTACAGCCCCAAATCTTCCTGCAGTCTCCATTTCCTAATGCCATAGAGCAAGGAACAATAATTAATCCTTAAAGGAGTGAACACTGCCCAGGAAGCCGAAGCAGATCATTACAAGCTGTTACATGCCGTTGCTTGGAGTCTCATTGTGTAAATGAGAAATGCGTGATGCTTATTTAAAGACATGTTCTTCCCTCAACTTATTCAAGCTCAGGATCTCACAATTTTTAGCACCTACTGAGACACATTTAGAGTCCCTTTAGAGTCGGATGAAATCCTGTTGACATCAAAAGGACTGCATGAGGTTAGAAATCAGTGTAGAAGATGGAGCATTACTCATAGCCGGGCACACTCAGTTGCGTGCAGAACCAGCAGGCAACCCAGGCATCACTTCGGGTGAAGCCTGCTCCCTGCAGCGGGTGGGCCTAGAGCCGGGCTGCTGGACCCTGGCTGAACATCCCCTTATTACGTGCCCGATTACAAAGCCGAGCAAACCAGCCGTGAGCTGACACAACGTGACAGCGGTAAGCGAGACGACAATATTTCCATTCAGTTCAATCTGGTTCTGCGTAATGGAAGCACCCCGCACCACCCCTGCAGGTGGTGGGACGCTAAAATTAGAGCCCCATCCACCGCCTGCTCTGCTCCGTTCCCCTCCCCTCCGCTCCACAGGCACCTCCGTGGGGGCAGAGCCGAGGCGGTGCCCACCCGGCTGCGCCTCAGGCGCCCTCCAACCCCTCCCCGCTCCGCGCCGCTTCCCGCCGCTGCCTCCGTGCGTCAGCGCTGCCTGCCCGGACCCGAAACCTCTGTCTGCTCATTGTGTTCGGTTCCCGCTCCTCATGGTGTCTGTCTGCGGGAGCTGCCGTGCCCGTGAGCAGCCGGGATGGGTAGGGGGGAGAAGAAGGAGCCGTGGCCGCTGATAAGGAGGGCAGGGACCGGGCAAGGCATGGCGGGGCGTCTGAGGGGAGGCAGGCACCCGTTCCCGCCTCTCATCCCTCCGGTGTTTTTCCTCACAGCGTGCCTGCCGCTCTCGGGGGCACAGATCACCCTCTGTGCCATGGCTAAGGCTGATAATAGTGCTCCGCACCCTCTGTACCAGGGTCTCAGCTGACTTCAAACATAGGATCGATTTTCGCTTCAAAACACCTCTCGTCTAATTATAGCTGTCATCATCCTCACTTCTTTGTGTCAGGAGAAAGAGCCACGGGCAGCGTGGATCCGGTGTGTTTGAGATGGCACAGAAATCACGGGGCAGACACCGGGCTAAAAAACAGTGCTGGGGCTTAGCCACTGGGCTAATGTTGTATCAGGAAGGCTAGTTCAGTCAAAATCAAGAGTGTAGGCTAGCGAAAAATGGCATCCTACTATGGTAGCTCCATCGATGGTGACTCTCCATGGTAGACCTGGATGATTCCCATAAACCTCACCCTGCTCCTGTGTACATTCACTCCTCTGCACAAAATAACACACTGAATTAAAAATCTTTTCAAAATGGATACCTGTAGGGTGGCCCACTGGTACTTGCCCTATGTGGTTTGGAGAAAGGGTCAAGATTCCCCTAAACACCATAGGACTACAGCTGCAGGGCACTAGACCTTTCTCCTCTTACCCAGGGTGGAAAGAGAAGAGCATCCTACACGACCTACAGCATGGACAGCAGATGTGGGCAGGTGATATGAGAAGTCACCCAAACCAAAGACAAAGTGGTTTTGGAAAGAGAATTCAAGGCGAAAGTAAAAGAAATGAGATGTGGAGAAGAAGCTAAGAAGAGAGCCTCAGAGCAACATGGATGAACATGGCACTGGGGATAGGGACTGTGGTTAGTAAAGAGCTAAGAGTTAAGCAAAGAGCTATATGGGAAAACTAGCAGGAGATACTAAAATTATATATACAGTCTGAAAGGTGGGGCAAAGTGGTTTGGACGGTGTGGGAATTCTGAAAAAATGTTTCAAGGAGGTGAGCAGCACTTCAGGGGGGAGGGAAGGCCATTCTTGTAAAAGGCACAAACAGTGGGAGAGCTGTGCATGGAAGTGAGAGTGCATCCTGCTCTGCTGATGCCAAAGCAGCCCATACTCCAAGTTATGGTTTGAGGGGGCAGAAACTGATTTTATGTCACTGATGTGATGATCTCTGTTGGCCAAGCCCAAGGGAGACAGAAAGCATTACTTAGGACACTGAGGAAGGTCCAGGGGCAGAACAGAATGGTCGGATGACCTCAGTATTCCCTCCCATGTTCAGCCATATCTTATAAAACGCCATAAGGGTGGTATAGTTGTTCCTGGATTCCTTCTCTCTTCCAGCAGACATCTGGGAAAGAAGCTCCTCTCTTAAAATCATGCTCTGCAAGATCTGTCCCCATCTGTTGCTGAGAAGAGTCCTAGACCTTCTTGCCATGTCAGCTCTGATAAGAGGGACCTTTGGACTTCTATGTCACCTACCAATAACATCAGGGTTTGTATATTATTATTACTACTAATATTATTATTGGTGGTGGTGGTATTCATTACTTTCCTACTTGTTAGTGTCCCTTCCATGTCCCATTAAACCTCTTTTCATTCTAATTTCCAACCTTAAAATCTCTCTTCCTTATTCCCCTTTTTATCTTCCCTTGTAAAGAGGGTGGAGAGGGAGGAATAGAGTGAAATCAGGTTCTCTATGTTTTAGTTTGCCCTGACTGGTAAATAAAGACACTCCTCCCCCTTACCTCCCCCCAAAAAATCTCCCTGCAAAAACTGAAGAAATAACACCATTGTAGAGGGGAGATGAGGCACAAGAGTGTATTTTCTGACTTGATCCAAGACATGCAGCAAATATATACTTGGGCAGGGAGCTCATCTCCATGATCTCTTGATTTCTAGCCCAACACTGTTTCCCCATCTGTTTGCCTTTCTTGAGCCTTGGAATGGTTTGGCAAAGTCTCAGCTCAGGACTGTCAAGGGAAGGATGTAGTGGGTCAAGAGTAAAATTAAAGATGGTGTTAGCTGTCTGCAGAGGAGGGCTCTGCTACCAGCTGCCTCACAGTTACTCAAGTTCTTCACCAGCTGCCTTTTTCTCTCATGGCCTCTGTTTTCCAAACATTAGAATAGAAACAATAACTGTGACCCTTCTCACAGCACTGCAGTAAGTCAAAGCTAATTTCCTTCTGTAGAGGATGACCCCCACGTGTGTATGTGCATATGTACATCCATATGCATTCTTATATATTTGTCTACACAACCCTGCTGTGGTCTGTGGAAAACTGGTACCCCTTGAGAGTACGCCAGACTGAGGAGAAACTCATCATTAGCAGATATAAAAAAATTTCCCTGGGGATACCCCAGCATCCATCTGAGTACCTATGTGCACAACCCTCCCTGTAAATAAATGAGATCCCAGACACTCTTTGCCATAACCCTGCAAATCTGAACTGCTGAATCTTGACAAAACTCAAACTTCTTGTTATATTTCTTAGGGCTGCTTCTTCCTAAATGCACTTAAAGCCCACAGCCCATGGCAACCAGTCTCCTGACACCTTAATAACTCACGCCATGGGGGAGATCTCTCAGCTAGGGGACCAACCCTAGGTGGGGTTGTTTGTGGGTGTTGTTTGCCCCAACCCACACCAAACAGAAGTCTGCTCAGAGGACATGGTTGCTCAGGGGTGAGTGCAGGTGCAGAGTGTTTCTCTCACCTCCTCCATTCTTGCCACAGAGATACGGGAAGCGCCAGACGTTGCCCAGCCCAATAGCGTAGCCCACGCAGGACAGCAAGAAGTCAAACCTCCCCTTCCAGGAGCCTCTGTCTGGGATGTCCTTCTTCTTCTTGGTGCTCACAGCTTCAGGGGTGATGGGCTCCGACTCCTCCAGAGCTGCTTGCTTCACCTCAGAGGGGGAGCTCAGCTCCACGGAGGTGTTGTCCATCTTACCCATGGTGACTCAGATGTAGGGACACTCTTGTTCAGGGGTTTGAAAAGCAGGAAGGGCAGTCCCCACCCTGGCCGGGCACAGATGAAATGGGAAGTGCTGGGTAGACCTCCTGATGAGAAAGTAGAGAAAGAAGGTATACTCTGTTAGTGTGGTGGGCTCAAGAGAGGGCCTGCTGGGTCCAAGGTGGACTCGCTGGGTAGACTGGTGGACTATCCTCCCTGCTTTCCCTGTCGAGAAGAAGGGGAATTTTGCCTTGCTCCACAGCCACTCTTCTGAGGAGCCATGGTCACACAAACTGCTAAAAACAAGCAGCAACAAAACGTGGCTGTTACCAGCACACAGCAATCTCCTCAACTCAGCTCCTCTTCATCCCAACACCTGCTCTGCAAGAAAAGCTCCAGAACCAGTGGCCATAAAGAGAAGTCACAGCCTGTGGGTGTGCTTGAGCTGCTTACTCTTGGCAATCTTGTCTCTGAAGCCAACAGTACTCATTTGGCCCATGGGATGTTTGTTTGGGGGACTCATTGATAGCATTTCCAAAGCACTCTGAATGGAGATGGTCTACCAAGCCCAAACTCCTGCTAACTACAACTGAAAACCCATGATTACAGCAGTTTCATTCCTTTCCCCCATGGAATTTGTCACTAGGGTTAGAAAAACTGTGTCAGCTGTGAGGGGAATGGCTGAACCAGAAAATAACTCATTCATTCTGCTACATCAGTGGAGAAACCAGAAAACTCCCTGCTGCTGCAGGATGAAGGCTGTAACCACAGCCCTCTGACTAGGGAGCCAGCCCCAATCTCCCAACTCCTGTAGCCAAAGGCTGGTTGCAGGTAAATCCAGAAGTGGCAGCACAAAAAACATTCTGGGGAGAAGAGCCCATGAGGCTGATGTCAGAAGCAAACGTTGCTGGACACGTGAAGCAAAAGCTTTGGTTAATCCTCTTTCTGTCCTACACCTTGTGATAGCACTGCCATACCAGCTCCTGTTTCATCTGCAAAAAGATTATACAGAACATGTAGGAGGAAAGTAAAATAAAGACAATTTATGAATCAAAACAGAAGAAATAGCACCAAAACCCCTGGGAAGAATTCAGAGCTGGGCTAACTCAGGATAATTAGGTATGCCTGGAGACATAAAAAATTAGGCTCAGCATAAGCCATTTTAAGTCTCTTCTCTTTTCTTTTCTTTTCTTTTCTTTTCTTTTCTTTTCTTTTCTTTTCTTTTCTTTTCTTTTCTTTTCTTTTCTTTTCTTTTCTTTTCCTTTCCTTTCCTTTCCTTTCCTTTCCTTTCCTTTCCTTTCCTTTCCTTTCCTTTTCTGATAAAAACCAGTAGGTAAGCTTTTATCTTAAAAAAAAAATACATATATATTTGCTCTTCCTGTGCTCTTTCCCCTGGTTGTGCTGCCACAGTTTTGGAGCCATACTGCAACTAATTGATCACACCTCCTTTTTTTGTATACTTGGGGTAGGGTGATAGAGAAGCAGCATGTCATTCTGGACCTCACCAGATGTAAGGTCCTTCATCTCCAGCTCAGGAAGGATAAATTAGATTTGCAGAGGTTTCTCCACAGTCAAAAAATAGAAAAACAGTCATGAGCACCCTCTGAATCTTCATTCCACCTACTGCTACAGTCCTGACTCCTACAATATTGAGTGATTAGGGTAGAAGGGTTCATGTACATCCTGCATCCTGGCCACACCATGTCCTTCCCCAGACAAGCAGCCCTGACCAGGAAAAATAGGAGCATTAGTTGCTCCAGGCTAGGTGTTTGACTTCTATGTTTAGACATCAGCTCACACGCTAGACAAGTTGGTTCTACTGGGACAAAATGCACCAGCCCCTCCACCTTTCCACATGGTATCCTCCAGCACAAGCACAGGGCTCAGTCTGTGCTGATAGCCTAAAGAGAGCAGAGTAAGCTCAGCAGCTCTCTGTCATGTCACATTATTCATTCTGTGAAGCACAGAGTGCTTTGGGCACAGCAAAATGCCCGAAGGACTCAAAATGATAATCAATAAGAGCAGAGCTACAAGCTAGAGGTGGGCTCTGCTTCACAAGGACTTGAAAACAAGGTCAGAGAGTTTAGATATGACACGAGAGAGGGTTTCTCATTTGGCTTCTTCTGAACACATCATATTCTGAAGCCAAGACTTTCGAAACAGCCACTAGAAGCTAAGGTCATAAATCCCTGGCAGAAAAGTAGTGACCTGAGTTTCACTGAGTTATGCAGAAGGCCTGGTCCTCTGCTGCTCCAGTCAATAAAAAAAATTGAGTGGTCCCCGGCAAGCAGAGCCAAGCTGAAATGCATTCTGGAAAACAGTCCTTCATGTCCTTTCTTTTTGAGGCATTTCACTTCAAACAAGAAAACGGTTCCAAAAAAGTACTACCTCGACTTGAAATGCTGCCATCTAAAAGTGCTAACAACAGTAGCCTTTTTGCTTTGCCCTGCTTCAGTGTGAAATATTAAGTTTCCTCAAATTTGACAGAAACCAAAAATTTCAAGGGCATAAAATTGCCTGAAATGAAACAGCAAAATTATCTATGGGACATGCATGGGAAAAATACTTTCACACCTCTCCACCTCTTATTTGTCATTGCTTTAACAGCCACAAAAATGAGCTCTGACCCATGCAGGTAGAGCCACAATTAGTTTAATTACATGGCACAAGCTGTTGTTCAGTCAATTAGACCTTTCCTTCTATCCCCACCATTTCAATGACAGCGAAGTAGCCCCAGGGCTCTTGCATCTTGTTTAGAGCCGTGCCCGGGTGATCAGGGCACAGCAGACTCTTGGCTGACTCTTGGCTGATTTTCTGCTCACTGCAGCAGCAGCATATGCTTGAGCTTCCTGCATCAGTGAAAGCCTAGGGAAAATCCTCTGGTGGGAGCCTGAGGTTGCTGGTGGGGTGCTGACCCCATGGGGAACCTGCTCTGGACTGGAGCATCACTGTCCTGCCAGGCTGGGTCAGGTGGACAGAGGGGATTGTGTCTCACAGACCTCTCCACCTGTGCCTAAGAGGCAGCCACCACAGGCACCCAACCATTCATCTCCCTTCCTCTGAAGAAATTACTTGGTTAAAGGAGAAATCAGGCTTCATAGTGGAGATGAGAAGAGAAGAGAAGAAAAGAAATCAGCTCTTCTGGGTGATGGAGGTGTCAGGTGTCCACCACCTCCACCCTCCTTTTCTACCCTCCTTCATAAAATTTGGGTTGTTGGCCTGTGGCTGTTGACCTGCCTCCCTCCTCTTCCAGCAGCTGTGGGCAACCCATGTCACTCTAGATAACATGGCAAATGAGGTTGTCACAACACCACAACCCTATCCAGAGGAGCAAGGCAGGTGTGGGCCATGGTTTGCAAACCATTAAATGAACAGGGCATCCACATGAGGCCAGGACACATATCACAGCACCCAGTTACAGTGCTGGGAAGGCTTTGACACTCACTTGTGACTTTGAAAACAAAGTGAAGAACTGCCAAGCTGCTGGCACTGGCTGCAGCCTACTGCATGGTCATGGCAAGGAGCACCTTGATTTCTGCATTTTTCCAACAGAAGGACCCACATCAGCTATCACAGCACCCTCCCTGGCTCTGGGTGCTCACTTGAACCCCCTCTGGCTCCTCATCCCTTGGGGAGAAGTGGGGTCAGATCCTGCTCCCAGCTGCAGACCATGCTTCACTCACCACTTCTGCTCTCACCTCGGGTGCTGGGGCCACCTCACATACATTGCCTCTGAGGAAAAGGGTTTTGTCCCTTTATCTGAATGACGCAAATGATGCGGCCTCTGAGTCATTTTGTCGCTCTCGTTCAAAGCTCATCCTGTCACCTCAGAAGCTTCTCCAGGGTGCAAAGAGCTGGCAGTGACCTTCCTCACTCCTGCGGACCACAGAGCCGGGAAGCACAGCAGGGTGAGGACAGAGGCCAGGCCATGTCCTGCTCCCCTCCTGGCATCCTCCGAGCAGACTGCCAGCAGCTCCCTGAGCTCCCCTGCCTGCTTCAAGGTTGGGAAAAAGCCATCCCTCACTCCAGCCTCCTCATCGAAACTACCACATTAGAAAAAGATTAAAAGCCTATTTCTGCCCATTTAAAATGTGCTGATTAAATTAAGAAGCATTTTTTTTTTCTCTTATATAGTGCAAGCTGTCACGCTGGGATACCAATTTCACAATTCTGGTAGCTCATACATTTTGCTACGTTATTCTTCTGCCCTGCCTGAAGCAATGAGGACATTTTTAGCACAGACCCATCTGTCAGTTCCCTGCCCCAGTTCCTTTTTGAGCTCACTGGCGAGTCTCACCCATACTTGAAAAAGGAGCACAGCCCTCAAAGACACCCATTTCTTCTTCTGAGGAAAAGAACTGGGGAGGAGGGAGGCAGCCCCTGGGAGGGCATCCTGGAGACGTGGGAGGCAGAAAGGAGCACTGAGGAGGAGGTGGTGTGGGAGGCTAGAGACAATAAACACTGCCATAAGGAACCTGTCATGAGAGGGGGAGGGGGACAAAGGACATTATGAAGAAAAAAGCAGGCATTATTAGTTCTGCTGAGCAAAAAACCACCCAACTCACTATTCTTCTTAGAGGACAGAAGTTGCTTTTTACATGTATTTCTCTACTGTATGCACAAAGGAGAGCATGTGTCTTATGAGGAGCACCTGAGGAAACTGGGGTTATTTAGTCTGGAGAAAAGGAGGCTGAGGGGAGACCTTTTCACTTTCTAAAATTGTCTGAAGGGAGGTTGTAGTGACATGGGGGTTGGTCTATTCTCCCAAGTAACAAACAATAGGACAAGAGAAAACGGCCTCAGGTTGTGCCAGGGGAGGTTTAGATTGGATATGAGGAAAAAATTATTCACAGAAAGGATTGTCAGGCACTGGAACAGGCTGGTGGAGTCACCATCCCTGGAGGGATGTAAAAGGCACGTAGATGTGGTGCTTAGGGATATAGTTTAGTGGTGGGTTAATAAGGGACTTGGCAGTGCTGAGTTAATAGTTTGACTTGATAAACCTAAAAGGTCTTCTGCAACCAAAACAATTCTATGATTCTAATAACATTCATTGGCATCCTCTGCCTGCCTTTTTCCTTGCTAAGAGGCAGTCCTTCTCCCGGGAGGATAATGGCAATAAACTTCCAGTGACTTCAGTAAGAACATTGATGGGACAGAAGTGCCTTAAATGAACACAGGAGGCATTTCCCAATGGAATTTCCCACTCACCTTCACTCTTTTCCCCTTGAGAGGCTGCAGCATGACAGCTCAGCTGCTGCAGAGTGACTTATTGCTCCCACCAGCCACTACCTCATCAAAACTGTACCTTTGAGCAAAGATTTTACCTCAAACCATGAGCTGTAGCAACATCCTCATTGGGACCATGGCCTTCACAGGGGTAAATTTCCCCATCTCGCTAGAAGTCACAAGTAGTGTCCAAAAGGCATGGCTGTGCTGTTCTTGAGGGAGGTAAATAAGAGCTACATACACGTAGAGCTGGATTTGATGCACCTCCAGAGACACTGCAAGTAATGTCAGTGGTTATTTGCTGCATGGGGCTTGATGTGTTTTTGATATTTTTAAAGTTTTGTGGGTTTGTTTTTGTTTTTTTTTTATTAAGTCATTGAACAGAGAAAATTGGGCAAAACTGGTTTTGCGATGAAAAGTGACATCTTTTGCCTGAGAAAGTCACTTTGGACTTTGTTGCCACAATTTAATAATGAAAAAGTGAATAAACAAACAAAACAGAAAATACAAGGGAAGGGGAAAAAAAAGAATGACAACGTTCCAGACTCCACCCCGAAGTGTCCAGCATGACAGGGCAGTGACCTCCCCTCACCTTGCGTGCCAGGGGAGGAAAGGACTGGCCAGTTCATGTCCCCTGTGACAGGGCAACTCACAGCTGGGGACACGACCCATCCTCAGGGCATGGATGAGGCCAGCCTGCTCCACGCCTGCTGCTGTTGGAGTGAGACAAACCAGTTTAAACACTGCACTGCTTTAAAAAGCCCTGCCACCACGTTCAGCTGGGATGGGAGAAGGAGGAGAGAGATCACAGACCTTCCCTCTGCACTTTCTGGACAGTGTCACAGCAGCTACCAAGCATGGCATCAAGTCACTAAGAGCTTATCCAAAATGTGGCACCTGTGAAACAGCCTGGCACTGCTCCAGCAGTCATATTCAGCTCTGAGAAAGAGCAGAGCAGAGCCTCACCATGCAGAGGACAACATAGTTTTCCTGCTGCAGCACAGCCAAGCCAGAGAGGAAATCTGTGTCCCACTTTCAGATGCCAAACTCTTTGTTCTTCTTCTCTGTGAAAATAGATATAATCATGCCCCATAGCCCAGAGGCTGCGCTTGTTCATATATTTTGGGGGATGAAAAATGAAGAACAGCAGGGCCAGCTCTGTCCACGGGAACCATGCATGAGCATTGTTAGCCAACCCTCAGCTGTGGTTTTCACTGAAATAACCCAGAAAACATGCTCGTTACCCAGTAAAGGAACCAACCCTTGCTGCCTATGATCAGCCTGCAATTAGGTGGGCATTATTATTTCTACTACTTCAGCAGCCAGAGCTTCCCTCTCCTCTCCCTTCTTGTTGTGCTAAGCTCCATACAGAAGTGCAGAATGAGTAGCTCTTCTTCCAAGGACTGTGGTATCAGGAGATAAGGCAGGTGAAGGAAAGGAGAGCTGCCAGGATGCAGACCCTGGCACCCCGGGACCAGACACAGCCTTTACTCTATGAGCATCTCCACAGGGGCCAGACACAGCTTTCACATGCTGTATCCTCAGCAAATGAGACCCAGCATCTTGTGGAGGTATGTTAGTTGTAATGAGGACATTAGTTGTTTGTTTCTTGTGCCCATTAAATTTTTCCAGAAGAAATGCATTCTGCATATCTTTGGCCTGCTTTTGGTTCTCCTCAGCACAAAATCCCAAATTGTGGCAGAGCTTCTCTTGGAGGAAGAAGAACCTAAATGAAATGTGATGGAGTTCTTTACCAGATGCTGGCAGAACAACAGCAAAGGTGATAAGTGAGCTGATGAGCCTTTGGTAGCCAGGCTGCAGGTGTTCCTCCAAGCAGTACTGATGGGAGCTGGGGATCAGGGAGAAATTATGAGGGGGGAAAGAGGGATGAAGAGTGTGCCAGTTCTCCAGTGCCACAGAAACTGAAGAGGGATGGGGAGGGTTTCACCTACACAGTGTGGCACCTCCTTCAGCGTCAGTCCCTTACAGATAGACAGCAAGGAAGCAGACAGTTACAAGCCCCTGAAACACCCCAGCAACTTTACTTGCAGGGAAGCTCAGCTCCACTTCCAAACACTGACAGAGTTTGCAGGACTGCAGCAAAGGAGTGCCAAGGGGCTGAAATGCTGAGTTTCAGGTTGATCCCTGGGACTGCAGCACAAAAGGCTAGGAAGGGAAGTCCCAGCTCCAGGCAGAGGCAGCTGTACTGATTCCTCCTCTGCTGCTGCCACCCAGCTTGCCCCCACAGCCCTCCTAACTGCAGAACTCTGCCCAGGGAAACCTGGCCCAGGTTTCAGGCCCTTGGTACCATTTCCCAGTACTGCTCCTGGACCACTGTCCTCCTTCTCACCCTGCTTGGCAGTGCTGGTTCCCTGGATGAGACTGGGGGGCTCATGCCCTGCATGTCCACAGAAGCAGAAACACCCTCCCCAGCTTGGGCTTTCACTCATAATGAGGGGGTCTTGAAGCAGATGCCATTTGTCTCTACATGCTGGGGACAGATGGGAAGGACACTGCTTTCCCAGCAACTGGCATCATTCTTGACCAAGGGGACATGCAGTGGCAGTAGCAATGGTGAGTGACAGAATAAGTTTAGGCATAGCATTAGTGCAGCTGAGGGTAAAGCACAGACAATGTGTCCTCTTGCTTAGAGCAGCATAGCCATTTCAGACTGTCCCAGCTGAGCAAAAGGCAGGCAAGGAGTTCTGCCCCCATTTGCTCACCTCCCCAACACCTTCTGGGAGGCAGAAACCATCCTTCCTCATGCTTTTCCCTCAGGGTGCTGAGCTTCTCAGCCCCACATCCAACCCATCATGGATGGAGGAGAGCACAGCACCTGCGGCAACCCTTCCCCAGGGATAATGATGCAGGCAGCCAGCTCTTCCCCACCACAGCTGCAATGCTCCCTTCTCCCACCCCAGCACTCCCATCCCCAAGAGCAGACATTGCTGTCCCAGTGGGGACACCTACCTCACGGTGCCAGCTGCTTTTGGGTCCTTGGGATGCTCAGAGCTGCTCACGGAGACACCAGCCCAGGGAGGCACATTCTGATCTGCTCTCTCACCAGTGGGGAGCTATGAGCCCCTCCTGCCTCTCAAGCCCTCTCCCCCTGCCTCACCCTACACAGCTCCTCATTGCCTGTATCGATGAGCCCTTAATGAGCTTTGAGCTCATGTCCAGTCAAATCAACACCCTGCATGTCGTGGGTGCGGGGCAGGGGTGGGATACCCAGAGCCACTGGAAAAAAACATGTCCCTGGGAGAGAAGAGGTTCCAAGGGCATGGGGTAGGAAGGAGGGCAGGAGCATGGGCAAAGGGCCTGGTGCTGAAAAAAGGGGGGAGGTGGGTTGCATGGGGTTGGCTGCACCTATGTTGCTGCAGCAGTTCCTGCAGGGATGGCTGCAGTAGTACATGATGCCATGTAAAGGCAGGGTGCACACCCCTTGCCATCCGTGTTTGCAGCTGGACAGTGGTCTCCATCTTCGTGGTGGGCAGGGTTGGCTGCAGCTCTGCAAGGGATGCAGAGGTCTAGCATGCCATGCATGGCAGGGAGGTTGGGTCTCTGTCCCTGAGCCTCTCCTGCCTCCACACAGCCCCTGCACAGGGCCAGGCTTGCAACAGCACAGCCCTGCAAAGTGGTAACAGAGCACACAGGGCTCAGGAGAAATCTTCCCAAAGGATGCTGTGGTGTCACCATTAGGTGCACTACTATCTGTGTGTCAGGCTTTTGGGGTGGAGGAGGAGGGCAGAGGAAGATGGATTTTGTTTTTGAAGGCTCAGGTACCAGTTACCAGCCAAGGAAAGGAGCCACACAGGAACAACCAGTTGCTTAGTGTGTAAATCCTGCCACTGGGTGCAAAAGGGGTTGTGTGGAGTCTTTATTTCCTTTTTCTTTTTGTGGCCCAAGACAATTTGGGAACACAGAGAAGTCTCTCCCAAAGTCAGTGTGCAGGAGCTGCCGGCTCTATTAGGCATCACCGTGCTAATGATAACATTTTCAAGGAGCCCAAGTGAATTAAAATATAATTTTGCACAGAAATTGCTGGCCAAAATGACACCTTCTCACTTACCTGATCTTCTCTTTGTGTGAAAGCAGGCCTAGGTATACTTAAATTAGTGACAGAGGTACACTTAGTGGCTTTCAGGCACTGTGGAGACAATATGTTGGTGACCTGGATCCCTCCCATAACTCCCCAGCCCATGCACAAGGGTTTGCTTCATTGCAGCCATCACCAGCTCCCTGGGTGCTCAGGTGGGCTGGAGGGTACCCTGGCAATCCCACGTTTTATTCCTTATTAGCACCTTCTTTAAAACTCCCCTGTATCATCTTAGAGCAGGCAATCACACCCATAGCCCATCACAGCTAAACCTAATGTGGCTCATCTGCCAAGGCCCTTAACTTATATGTGGGGGAGGGAAAACACTGCCTTACATCCTTGATGAGGCTGCTGCTCATGGTTCCATCTATGACTAGATTTGATAATATCCTGCAAATAGACAATGTTTGAAGATGACATTTCAGGCTAAGTAGGCACTAGAGGACCGTGGAGGAGGCAATAAGACTCCCACACCAGGTTATTTTGGCCATTAAAGAAGAAAGACAGAGGTGTCAGGAGGGCTGGCAAGAAGGAAAATGGAGAAAAATTACTTTTGCCGGGTAAACCCAGGGCTTGAGAGGGTTTGAGACCAGAGTGGGAGGAACACACACAGGTTGGAGGTATCCTGACAACAAGGCACCCTCTCTGAGCTGAAGCAAGTGTTGTGAGCAGGAATCTCTTCTGAGAGCAAACCATGGGTCTGACAGAGCACCCTGTTCTCTTTCCTCTGCCAAGGAGCCTGTGTTCCCCATGCCACTCTGTGAACTTGGGTATCTCCTATTTAGCAGATAATGTTAAAAAAGAAGCAAACTATATCTGCCTCAGAAATCTTTTCTTTAGACTCTTGTCTGGGATAAAAAACAGCCAGTGAAAATGTTCTGTTGCTCTCACTCCCTAGAAAACCCTCCTGCATTGCCAGACCCGCAAGGGCAGGGAGTGTGTAGGGCAGAAGAGGGAAATCATTGCCCATCACTCTGTGGAGCTCTGCTGGAATTGCTGCCAGCTGAGTATCCCAGGAATGAGAGAGACCATGTCTCTTACTGATGAGCTTGCAGTGTTTCAGAGACCTTCCTCACAGCTCTGGGTGAACATGGGACTGGCAGAGGTGAGCTTCTCTATCTCCTGGGGAGTGAAAAGGCACAGCCCTGGATGTGCTGGACCACGTAGGAGGCTCTGCTCTCCCTTTTCTGCTAGCTCTGCTTTGCAGTCATCAAAGGGCCCAAGCCAGGAAAGGGCTTTATGAGTGTAATATCATGTTACCAGGTCAGACTTTCTTTGGCCAAACAAATCAAATCAGAGCAGGTACCTGCAGACGGTAGTTTCAGTGGGGAGTCAGTAGCAAATCCCCTGGCCTCCTTTTGTCAAAGGAATGAAACTTCAGCTACCAAGAAATCATAACTCACCCTTTCCTGAGCATGTTGTGCTTGGCATTAGCCTGTCCATCACTGTCCCTTTTTGGTCTACAGTGTCTTCTCAAGGGCCATTGCTGATGTGACATCTCCTGAAATAAAAAGACATCAAGAGAAGATAACTGTTCACTTACAGGGCGGGTGCAGATCTCAGGCCTGAGGGAACCAGCCTGCTATATGCATTTTCAGACCTTCCCACATGGTCCTGGCTGAGGAACACCTGAGAACTACAGTGGGTTCAGTGGCAATACCAGTTGCCACAGGCAAAGACATTCACTCCTTTCACTGAAAGCACAGCAGATCATCTCCCTGCGCACTGCTGGTCTGGAGAGAAAAAAACCAGACAGCAACTAGCCATTTCCACTGAAAGATTAAAAAAATCATTTTGAAAACAAATGTTTTCTTTATAACTTTTGTATATATTGTAACAAGCAATAGAACAAGAAAAAATGGCCTCAAGTTGTACCTGTTGATGTTTAGATAGAATATTAGCAAAAAATTTCTTCACTGAAAAGGTTGTCAAGCACTGGAACATGGGTTCCAGGCTGACCAGGGAAGTGGTGGAGTCATCATCCCTAGAACAATTTAAAAGCCATGTAGATGTGGTGCTTAGGGACATGGTTTAGTGATGGGCATGGCAGTGATGGGTTAACAGTTCTACTTGATGATCTTAAAGGTCTTTTACAACCAAAGCAATTCTGTGATTCTATGACTGATGTGTGAGTTGGAGGCAGTTAGCATCAAAGGCACTGGGGAGCAAGAGTATCTCTTAGCATTAGTCTCAGCAACCCCTTCCTTCCCCAAAAGAAAGGGAAGTGGAACCAAAAAAAGAAGAAGCCATGTGGATATTTCATACTTGGCTAGAACTAGACATGGACTGACAAGCCCTAATGAATTTGGGAACATGCCTCAGGAAAGAAACAGAATTTACTTGGAAGGGTGGGATTTGGAGATGTTCTCTTGGTTGTTGTCCATAAACATTAATGAGACTAAATTTTGATTCACCAGCACGTTCCCAGAAAATGTGAGCTTGGCAGATACTCAGAGAACTGCTTGCTGTCTGGAGTATTTGCATTTGAAGCGTTTGGGCTGCCACCTCCAAAGCTTTTGGCTGCTTGGGAAGCATCCAGCAAAAGAGCCCAGCCTCACCATACAATCCAGGTGAGTAAACACAAGTGCAAAGAGTGTTTTCTGAATAACAGCTATTGGATGTGATGACATCAGTAAAAGCAGCCAAATAATCAGGCTAAGGCAGCCAAATAATCAAGCTAACCATCTCCTGGTTTAAAATTCAATTGCAAAAATCATTAGCACAATCATTGTAAAATAAACAGAAGTATAATCTCTCAAGGATAATTTGCAAGGAGAAAAAGGGCTGCACTCACTGAAAAGAGCTGCCTCTAGCTGTGAAGCTGCCTGGCTCTCACTGAGCCCACCAAGTCCTCTGAAGGGAAGCAAAGCTGACTGCCACAGCAGATCTGGCAAGCATTGCCTTTTTTGAGCCCAGTCTATGGCATGGTCTTCTCCACAACCTCAGAGACCTTGCCAACCTGCAGGTGGGGAAGGCCAAGCTGCTTTACCTCCTTCCTCCCTGAACAGGCTCAGGGCTCAGGTCTGGCCTGACTCCTGACACCCATCTGACACACATCCTTCCCCAAACAATTAGTCAGGAAGGTATGGAGAGGGAACACGGGTAAGACCAGGGTAGGTAAGACAGGGCAATTCCTCCACTCAGTCCTCTCGGATTCCACCCACAGGTGCTATACAGGACTCCCAAACCAGGTCTCCTGTTGTGAACTCCCCTGGTGAGGTCTCAGGTTGGTTTGTCAGCAGTGGCTGGGCTGTTTGTACCCAGCAACACAATCACCTCCCAGCCTTGCTGGCCTCTTCTCCTCAGAAAAGCTGCCAGATCCTGGGCTCCTCCCTATCCTGGGCACCTTGTGCAATTGTTCCCAGTCAAAGTGGGACAAACCAGTCCTACGGCGCAGGGAGAGGTCTTACCCCACACATTTATAGTTCTTCAGAGGCTGCCAGCCATGCTGCTAAGGCACACAGCTTCTTGGAAATATTCTTCCCTCAGAAACCTGTCCAATACTTTCCACAGCTAGCACTTTTATTTAATAGTTGCCTTCACCCACTCATCTTAAACCTACATTTATGCCACTTGCCCCTGCAGCTGCTAGGAGCCCTTGAGAGCAATTTCATCAGCAGATCACTTGTTTCTAAGACTGGGCATTTATAAATCACTTCCACTGCCAGCAGCGCAAACAAAGCAGAACATGGTGGAGGAAGAAAAACGGTAAAAGAAATATCATAAGAACAAAACTGAAAGTAAGTACAAGAAAAGAAACAGAATTTCTACCCTGGTGGAGAGTAAAGGTGACCTGCAAAAGAAAGACAGAATGAGTTGGAGCACTTTTTGTTCATTTTTTTTCCCCTTGGAATACTCTGGAGACAGGGAGAACTAGTGAGATAATGTCACTGGAGATACTGGCAATAAGACTCATGAACTGTGAAACAACCAAGTTCTGTTAAGCTTAGTCAGTTTTCATTGTTTGTCCTGTGAACTTCACCTTAACTCAAGTGGTTAATGAAAACCTGGGAGAAAAGCTGCCTCTGCTAAAAATTTATCAGCACTGAGCTTTTGGTCAGCAAGTGAGATCTGAAGTACCATGAATCCTCTGGTATAAAATGAAGATGATCAGCCTGACAAGTCCTGAGATTTATTATGGGAGGAGGGGGAAAACTGGATAGAAGAGAAAGAAAAAGGCCGTTAAAGCAAAATGCATGCATTCAGAGAGGCATTTTGCTTTTTCTTTCAGTGAAGAGTCTTCACCTCCAGCTTATTTGGGTGGAATACTTCCAGGTGTTGTGACCATTTTTTCCATACAATTTGAAATAGGTAGGTTTGTGTATATGGAAGTTTCTGAGAGGAGAGAAACACACTGCTTCACAGGGTAGCATGCCTATGGCTTTTGTTAACAGTTCAAGCATAGTGAAAAGTCAGGCCTCTGCTCTGTCACAATGTCTCCTTCCCTGGATGGAGCAAAGCTGGTGGTGGTGCTTGAGGATGGCCCCGTACCTGTGGGTTGCCCATGGTGTTCCTCTGAACATGCTGATAGCTACAGCACCTCACTGCAACACAGGTTCAGTTTCCTGCTAGGCAAAACCAGATCTGAGTTGCCCTTCCAAAGTGTGAGGTTTAATTCCCAGCTCCTGCCTCCCGGGAGCCACCAGAGAGCTCTTGAGCTGACTGCTGGTTGGTCTCTAAGCACTGGCAAGGGTATGACACCTGCTTCTGGGCTTTTGGATTTCTCCAGAGATGCTCTGAAGGCTGAAGTCCCCAGAGTGCAAGCATGTCTGGGGTCCAGGTGACATGAGGACACCAGCTGTTCCCAGGAGGCCCCAGAGGGTCCAGGGAACCATGTACCACTGGTGTCCATAGTGAGATTAGGGAGCAGACTCTGAGCACAGCAATCTCCCCTTACCCCCATCTTCCTGTCTATCATCCTGTCTCAGGAATATCTGAGTGAAACTGTGTGTTTCACTCGGAACACAATGTCCCTGTGATGTTGACCTCCTGGCCAGTACAAAACCAAAGAACACTAGGCCCTGGAAACCAGAAGTGAGAGCGAACATGGACACTGGACACGGGATTTCTGCAGGGCTTCTGCCAGGACTTGTGTACCAGCAAGTTTACAGCCCTTACCCATTGCAGGGAGCTCTCTTAGGTCTTCTCTACGCACAAGCAACCACAAGTAACCCATCGTGACAAGCACGTGGGCCTTGGGAACAAGAAGAAAAGCAAAGTTCTGCCTCCACTGTGAAGTGCCACACCAGTGCAATCTCAATTATCACCGTGTAGGAAGGGATAGTGCCTGCACTGTGAGGAAAAACCTCTCCAGCCTGCAGCCTTGCTGCTGCTTGCCCATGTGATGCACACCAACAAAATCAACCCTTGTTTGCAGCAATCTCATTTCACTCCCCAGGGGATTTGCTTCTATTGATAGAATCAGACAGTGGGAAATTGTTTTGCTGTCGCTCGATGTGCTGTACGTCAGCTCATCCAAGGGATGTTAGCCAGAACAATCAGAAGGTGCTGATGACACCTCTGTCCAGGGTGAGTAAAACACCCTTCCTTCCAGAGAGGAAAGAGATTTTGGAATGTTTTACCAAAATTACAGATTACCTCTACATATAGTCAAGGACCAGAGGCTCCCAAACTCAAAACACCATCAGCAATGTATTGCTCACTGGTCTCTGTCACAACATGAATAGAGGTGATATGATTGACACAAAAACTACCAAAGTATAACTCTCCCCCAGCTTCCTCCACACGTACATTCATGTGGAGGTGCACAACATCTCAGATCACAATCCCTAACTTTCTGAAAAGTTTCACATTTCTCCTCTTCCCACCAGGCCCCATGGGAGACAACAGGAAGGGTTTTGGTGCCACCTCCCTTGACTGCAGGTTGGGACAGCTGCTTGGAGAAACCTCCTCATATTGAAAATTACATTGTGTAACATTTTAGGCAGCAAATAATTTTAAAAACCTGGATCTTCTAGCTGATGGCAAGGACAAGTAACTCACTAATAAACTAAAAAAAACCAAAAACTTGGCATTCATCAGAAGAAATATATTGGCCTACAATTAAACAAGAGAGGTGAATTAATCACCACTCATGCTGAAAGGCAGATTCCCAACACATAATTCACCTTTGTCTTTACCAGCACTGTTGGTCCCCAGGCCTTGGAAAAAAACAGCCAGTCTGATGCAAACACCAATCTGCCTTCAGAGAAGGAAGAGTCAGTATATGAACTATTACAGGGGCTTGACCCCTACAATTCAATGGGCCCTCAATCCATCCACTCAACAGTGTTAAGAGAGCTGGCTGATCTTGTTGTGAGGCTGCTCTCCATAATCTTTGAGAGAGATTGGGAGGTGTTCCAGGAGACTGGAAGAAGGCTAATGTCACAAGAAGTGCCTAAAGGAATCTCCAGGAAATTGATGGCCCATGAGTCTTAACTTCGATTCTGGGAAAGTTATGGAACCAATCTTCCTGGGGGCTACCACAAGTCAAATGAAGCACATGATTGGAAACTGACAGCACAGAGTTGCCAAGGGCAAATCATGCCTGACAAACCTGATCTCCTTTTGATGACAGAGTAACCTACTTGGCTGATATGGGGCAAGCAGCAGACATTGTCTACCTGGATTTCTCCAAGGTTTTCAGTAGGGTTCCCCACAGCTGCCTTCCAGAGAAGCTGATGTGTAATAGTCTAGAGAAATGATCCACACAGTGGGTGGGCAACTGGCTTATAGACTGTGCCCAGAGGGTGGTGATAAATAGCTCTTTCAAATTGGTAACCTGTCAAAAGTGGGGTCCCCCAGAGATCAATATTGGGCCCAACACTGTTTAATATCTTCATAAGTGAACTGGATGATGGCAGCCTGCCATATGAGGAAAGGCTGAGAGAAGTGGGCTTGTTCAGCCTGGAGAAAAAAAGCCTTTAGGGAAAACCTCATCACTGTGTTCCAGTACTTAAAGGGTGGATACTCCTTTTTACAAGGAGTCACATGGAAAAGACAAGGGGTAATGGGTACAAGTTACTCCTGGGGAGATTCTGAATGGATGCAAGAGAAAAATTTTTTGCAGTGAGAACAATCAGCCCTTGGAATAATCTTCCCAGGGAAGTGATGGATTCCCCAACATTGGACACTGTTCAGCTGGACAGCATGGTAGGCCATCTTGTCTAGGTCATGTTTCTGCCAAGACAGGTTGGACCAGATGATCCTTGAGGTCCCTTCCAATTTGGTATTCTATAATTTGATGATTCCCACCTTATCACTGTAAAATTAATATGTTCTCAAAGACTTCAAAGCTCCTCCACCCACAGGCTCTGAAAAAACCTAACCAGTCCCACTTGCTCATGTGGAAAAAAACACTCCCATGGCTGGGTTCCTGGATAAGGATGTTTATGGGACAGTACAGCTGGAAGCTGTCCCCAGACCTCAGTTTTACTTAACCAGTACTTTAGACTTTAGGTAAGTAGCAGACGTAGGGCTGAGCCCTACAAAAGCATCTGAGCATGGGAGAGCCCAGTGTTGGTGATGGGACAGTCTGTCACGGGACAGGACAGCACAGGGCATGGGAGAGTGGATTCCACTGGTTTCTTCCTGTTACACAGCTGATGTACACATCACACGGTGCTGATGGGGGCCACAGTCCCCCAGCCTCTCTGGAGAATTCATACTTCATCCAAAAGTGTATCACAGAAAACTGCATGGACATCTTTTCCCCAAAATTATGACATTAGGGCCCAGCACTGGAGACACTTCCCATCACCAGGCTGCCTCTCATCATCCTGAAGAGGCTAACCCAGGGTCTCTGATTTACACCACTGTGCCTTGCCACTGGTGTAATTTCTCTTCAGCAGGTCTTGGGCCCACCTGAGTGTTGCTTGCAGCATCCAGAGAGTCTGGTCAAGAAACCCCAGGCTCCAGCTCTTGGGTCATCCCCACCTCAAAAGAAGTACATGGGAAGTTCACCTTACATGTACACCTCACAGCCATGGCCTGTCTCCAGAATATGGGAAAGGGACAGGTTACTTTTTTGTCTGGGGATGGGTTTCTACCTCTGTGAGAAAAAGAAGCTCATTGCATCTCCTGTTGAAATAAGAGGTAAAGGCACCAGAAAGGAACCAGACTGCCTGTAACCATTCGTCCTTCTCCAGAGGCCACTGTCTGCAGCACAGCACAACAAAAGCTTTGCACTCGATGAAGCTTAATGGCCACCAGCAAATGACAAAGAAGTGTGAGCATGTCTCTGTCCCCCAGCAGCCATCCTAGACAGCCAGCAGGGTAAAGCTCCCTGTCCTGGCTGTAACCCAGGGAAATACCCTACAGCTTGGGAAAAAACAAAACAAAACAAAACAAAACAGAGAAAAAAGATCAAGAGCATGGTCTTGGCATGTCACCAAAAACAAGACAGGATGGAATTGCCCACAACTGGCTTTGCACAGCCATTGAAAGTGTTCCTCCCTAGGAATCATACTCCTTTCCAAGCACAGGCTTGGCAACCAAGACAGCTCTGAAAATACATATCCTCCTTTAAAGAGACACTCATGGGTCAGGGATAGATTCAAAAAAGAGCCAGGATGGTGCTCCAAGAGCAGTTGAGGGGGCAGGGCTTATTCTAGGTCTAAAAAGAAAACAAAGCAAAAGAAAAAACAAAGCACCTCCATGTCCCTAGCATTTTTAGACATGTTTTTTCTCTTCCCTTGACCCTAGCAAAAGATTCAAGAATAAAGCCTTTGACTGTAGTGCCCCAGCCTTTCCCTGCAGCCTTTCAGAGAGAAATGGGTAGCAGCATTTACACATCTCCTCAGTCTCTCAGATTTTAATCCTTAATTTTTGAAAGCTTACATTATTTGATCTTCTCCCTTAGTAAATATTACTCCCCTCTTACCCTGTTCAGACCCACCTTAGCCAAGAGTTTTTCTCCCATCAGTCCCTACTGCCTTTTGTCCTCTCCTGGTCCTTGGCATGGTGCAATAAATGCCCAGGATCAAGGGCTTCATGGTTATAGCTTCTCTCCAATTAAAAAGATAAGATGAGGGCTGGAGGGAGGGTACAGCTGTATGTTCATCTCATTGGGAGCTACCATTGTCCTTTGCTTGGGGCTGCCATGGTCACCTGGGACAGGAGAAGATTTGAGAGCTGAGTTCCAACCAAGATGAAATGGCACTACAATTCTCTTCCAACAAAAATATTATGTTGAGTGCTAGGGTCATGAAAATTGGAGAAATCCTGATGATGAGAAGAAATGCATATTACTTCATGATGGACAAATGTAGAAGTGCAGGAATTGCTACAATAGTCCTCCAGGGCCAGGATGCAAAGGGCTTTCCAGACAGTGGCAGCCCTGAGGCTGTATAAGGAACATCTTAGTGTCTCCCTGCCCGACCAAGTGCAGGGGGCAGCAGTCCAGACAGACCAGGAATCACTTTCAGATCAGGATCAAAGGGAAGAGGCTCAAGAATGACACATTTCTATTTTTGGAAAAGAAACTTGCCAGAAGATCAGGGGAAGGAACTTGGCTGGTGTACTCAGGGATGTACACAACCTTTCAGGAATGTGGAAAGCAAGTAACTCTTTACTTTGGGGGCTTGTTTATCATTCATTTTCCCCTCCTTGCTTCAAATTTTGTCCAGTGACAGTTTCCAACTTCTTTTTTTTTTTCTATTTGTTGAAGCAAGAAATGAGGAAAGGCTGAAAGGGAGGGGACACGAAAAACAGGAAGGAAAAACAGAGAGTGAAGAAAGTAGAAGGAAAATACAAGACCTTTTGCCTTGATTAATTTTTTTAACAAACTATTTTCCTGGGTTTACTTTAAGGAAAGAGAGGTGAAAATGTCCTTTTTAATGAAAAAAGAAAACCAAACCTGAAAACCCAGAAGTGGTAATTAGGTGTATGAAGGATGTCTGTCCTTTCTTCTGTGTACAGTGGTTTTCCTCCAACCAGGAGGAGCACAGTATGGCCACCTCATAACTTCCCTTAGATTTCAACTTCAAATACATTACATCTGGGCTTGTTATCAACACTTGCAAAGTGTGAAAAAAAAAAATCTCTCCCTCCTCTCCATACAAACCTTTCAAGAGTTCATTTATACCCTGGTGGTGCACAGGAAGGGAGCATCAGACTCACAGGTATCCAGAAGTGCCCTCTTCCAGGGGCTGATGGATACCTGTCAGATCTGTTGTATGAATGCAGCAGTGCCTGAGACATTTATGTAAGTTCAGCAGAGCATTACTTGGTTTCCTACTACACCTGCATGCTGGGGGTCTCACAGGAAAAGATAGCCATTGGTGGCATTTTCCTTGTTGCTCCGGTTGGATGTACTGAGGTCACTGAGCTTAAACTTCCTGAGGCTCTGTCAATCCCATCTGGATTTGAATTTTTTACTGGATTAATTTACTAATCTTAGGAATTTTATGATTCCTTCAAATGGGGACAGTAATCTCCCCTCTGACTTTTCAACTGAGGTGGAATATTACCATCATATTATAAATAAGCAATGGAGGAACCAGTTCATGCAGTATTTATTTTCAATGACACAGCTCCATGAAACTTAAAACTGAAAAGTGATTTATTTCTACCTAGGATTTTTGCAGTGTTATCCAAATACCTTAGAAAAAAGAGTGAACACATCTCCACATCTTCTCTGGCAGTATGACACCACCTTATATCCCAAAGTCATGGCAGCAGGAACAAAGAGGTTAAATGTCCTACCAAGGGTTTTGCAAGAAACCCATGTTAATGCCTAAGACTGATCCTGGATGGCAAGCCACAGTCCTTTAGCTTTCCTTACTGTTTCTTGATGAAGAGAAGGCAGAATTCTTTCTCAAAACCAGTACCATCATTTTGACCACAGGCACTGCCAAGGAAGCTGCAGCCCACACCTGAAATCAAACTTCTTGTGCACGGCCCTCACAAAGCTCCTACAGACAGGGGAGGAAGATAGAGAGACCGCCCCAGGGTAGGTGATTCCTCCAGCTGATCATAAAGATCTACCAGCCTGGCACTGTGGCTCCTTGGTGGTTTTTGCTCCATCTGCAGGTAGAGAGAGACCTCTTGCAGCAGGCTGCTCCCCCTCACCAAATTGTGAGCAACACAGCTGGGAGGGAGAGATTAAAAATCACCAGAATTCTCACCATGAGGCCTGACTGCAAGCTTCTGGATGTAAGGCTCTACCCGTGACTATTGCTGCAATGTGACATTGAGCTCTTTAAAAAAATAAAAATGAAATAAATGGTATCTTACGTGGTGCTGCAGTCCTTTGCAGAGAACAAGGAGGAGGTTTGCCAGCTATCTCTACCTTTTACAGTAAATCATCTCCAATCCAATGATAATGTCCCAGAGAAGTATGAATTTTGATACTTGACTTTCAGTGTTCATTTCACCAACAATTTTTAGTTTCTAGTTCTTAGAAGAAAGGAAATTAATTGGGGAAAAGATTGCCCTATGTTAATTTGCCAGTTAAACTCACAGGAAAGAGCAAAAGATAAGGTTCCCATAGCAATTGGAATAGGCACTGCATTGCATGGATGAGGCCCAGTTTTCCCACTTATTTTCAGTACTGGTGCTTTATCTCTACACAGCACAGGGAAAAGCAATTACTTGGAATGAGGAACAAGGGAAAGGAGCCTGTGGCATCTCTGATTCTTTTTAATGGCCATTCTCCAGCATGGTTTGATGCTCCAGTATTGCAACACAGCCGTGCACCAGCGCGTACGCCCTCAACCACAGCAAAGCTCCTGAGGGGATCCTGCCACTGTCTTTTTCCTGTGTTTTGAACTGTGAAATTCTGACAGGCATTCAAGCAGATTTTGGCAAGGAGTTTTACAGCCCCAGCCTCCACAGGACAGAGCTGTGGGGCACTGCACCAAACATCACATCCAAGTACAGTCCTAGCCATCGTCTCACATTCATGACTACCCTGGCAACAAGAGACCTTCAATTTGATACAATCTGCTTCCAATGAACCCATCTTATCTATTAATTATCTCTTTATCTTGCTTGAGCTTATGATTATTGCACTCGATTATGTCTCCCTTATCCCCTGAGCAGCCATCTGCAGCAAAGCTGAGGAAGAACAATCCTTCTCCCACTCACACCCCAAAGCTACTCTACAGCCCAGAATCAGGCCCATAAACACCTTCATTAATTCCTCAACAAAATGCCCCAGCAGTGTAGTTTAATTTGTGGGCAAGAAGCCCTCAGGGTTTCCTTTTTTCTTGGTGTGCTGCTGCTGATTTTTTAACCAACTGCTCTGGGATTTTTCTGCATTCCATGAATTTTCTGAAAGAATTGTCAAATATTCAGCTGTTTCACTCTCAGATGCATTTTCACTGAGCCATAGAATCATAGAATATGCTTTGTTGGAAGGCACCCATCAAGATCATTAAGTCCAACTGTAGTTGGACTACATGTAGCCATGTAGTTGTGACCAAGAGTGAGTCCCCTAGATAGTTATGCCTCATCCCTTTTCATCCTGAGGTGCTTTGAGATCCATCGTCAATGACGATTGCACTGAGCACCCTGTCAGTCTTTTTTTCCTTTTCAGTGACAAGTACTAACACTGCAGCCTCCTTTTATCATTGCCTATGTTATGTTCCTGGCTCCTGCTCCCTCATACAGAGGTGACCTAGCAGTGCACTTTCCTTTGTGATCCTCCAGCTTCTTATGTACTTCTGAACCAACTTATTTATTCCCTGTGCAAACGCCTCATCGTTTTGTGCCCTTGCATCCTTAACTTTGCTCCTGCACACTTTTATCCTCTGTTCTCTCTCACCTCTGTGGTTTCCTTTCCTCATCCCAAAGTGACCATATTTTTTTTTTCTTATTTTGTTTGTTTTTTGTTAATATGTTGTTTTTCTCTTCCCCATTAGAGTCAGTACTGGAGGACACTTCTGAAAAAGCATGCAGCTCTCAGCCCTGACAGGGAGAGTTGTCCCCCAGGGAGTCAAAAAGTTTGGGAGTTTGGATTGATAGGAAGCTGAACATGAGCCAGCAGTGTGCCCAGGTGGCCAAGAAGGCCAATGGCATCCTGGCCTGGATCAGGAACAGCGTGGCCAGCAGGTCCAAGGAAGTGATTCTGCCCCTGTACTCAGCCCTGGTGAGGCCACACCTCGAGTCCTGTGTCCAGTTCTGGGCCCCTCAGTTCAGGAAGGAGATTGAGGTCCTGGAGCAGGTCCAAAGGAGGGCAACCAGGCTGGTGAAGGGACTCCAGCACAAGTCCTGTGAGGAGAGGCTGAGGGAGCTGGGGGTGTTCAGCCTGGAGAAGAGGAGGCTCAGGGGAGACCTCATTGCTCTCTACAACTCCCTGAAAGGAGGCTGGAGCCAGGGGGGGGTTGGGCTCTTTTCTCAGGCAACTTTCAACAAGAAAAGAGGACATGGACTTAAGTTGTGCCAGGGGAAGTTTAGGTTGGATATTAGAAAGAATTTCTTTACGGAGCGGATGATCAGACATTGGAATGGGCTGCCCAGAGAAGTAGTGGATTCTCCATCCCTGGAGATATTTAAAAAGAGACTGGATGTGGCACTCAGTGCCATGGGCTGGTAACCACAGCGGTAGTGGTCAAGGGTTGGACTTGATGATCTCTGAGGTCCCTTCCAACCCAGCTGATTCTATGATTCTATGAAAAGAAATGTTGTCCTCGATGGGTGCAGCCAGCTGGCTGGAAGGAGAAGGTGTCCCAGATGCTTCTGTCTCAGATGTGAAAGACAGAAGGGAAGAGCCCAGGAGAGAACAGAAGACACTTCGGAAGCAAAGAGCAAATCAGTCCAGGGTATGGAGGAGATATCCCTGGTGTCTTAGAAGTGGGTTTCTCTCTCTGTAATGCTGAGCACCTCCTGGACTGGAGGGGACCATCCTTTGTGCTTTAGACCAGAGGGACCCACCATGTGCTGCTTGGGCTGCGGCAGATCCTCTGCTGGGGAAATCAGCTGTGTCAGCCGCTGCGGAGAGGAATTCTCTGTTAATTAAGCTGATAAACAAACTGACACCCAATAGTAATCCATAACCATTGCTGGGGGCAAAGGCATCTGGAGAGCTAGTGCTCCCAGCTCCCTGTTCCTCTCCTGCCAAATGGTTGTGAAAAGGAGAGGACAGAGAGCAGGCTTGCTTTAACTGCTCCTGAAAACAATTACCCCACCTCTGGGCTTAACACCAGGCTGTGGACTGACAAGTTAATTTACAGGCCTCCTCAGAGACATTTTTTCTGGCAGAAAGGATGTCAGCTATTAGCCCCACAGACATTTTCTGTAGCCACGGAAAAACTACCCTAAAAACCCTTTTTTCCCCCATGCCAGCTATCTGTGATTCCAGACAGCTTTGGTGGGAGCTGCAGAACTTTATGAATGGCCCGATCATCAGAAAGTGCTGGGCATCTCCTGCTGTGGCAAGTGATACCTACCTACCTCAGTGGCACTTCCCTAGTAAAGCAGTCTCTCTGCAGACTGTTTCCTGCCCCCAAGCCACCTCAGTTCCCCACCTCCAGCCATCCAGACTGTGATGGAGCAGGCAGGGGCTATGGGCAGCTGTTTACCTTTAGCTCCCCCTGTCCTCTCCAATGCAAGAGGTGCTTCAGGGAGGATATTCTTAAAAATACAAAGAAATTTGAGATCTTTTGGCAGAAGGTACTGGCCCAAAAAGACAGCTGCTGTGACTTTCTGGTCTTTCTCATTGCATTTTGAAGGCCTTCTGGTACCACGTACCTTCCTGAGCCCCCCGGCACCCCCCAAAGCCAAGTGATACACAGTGTCCTGCAGACATCTGCCCAGCTCCAGGGCCAGTGTATCATTTCCCTGCTGAATAAACTTCCACTATTAGAAACTTTTTCCATCATGAGCCATTCTGGCTAGGCTTGCCCCTTGTGGAGTGCATTGCAAGCAGAGCAGGTAATTCATCACTGCTCTTTGGATCAATTTCAGTGCTTCCCCTCCATGTGAAGTGCCTGCCAGGGTCCTGGATTTGGCTCATTTATTCAAAAGTATTTTCCCCAGGACTTCTGGAATTGGTCTTGGCCTGCAGCTGCTCTCTGAGCCATTCATTGCAAGTTTTCAGTCTTTGGAGCTTGAGTTGTCTTAATCAGACATATTAGGAAGAAACATTTGTGTTTCTTGGTCAGTCAAGTGTAACAAGAGGAACCAGTTTGTCACAACAATTAATCATATTACCAATCACAAACTCGCTTTCAGTGAAGGGCTCACAGTATGAAAGGCAATTTTCCTGAAAGTATCTGTGTCGGGAAATTAATACAGTATATTTCTGAGGTGTGACTGGAAAAAAGGAGCAGGTATACTTTGAGAAAACCTGTTTTCAGAAAAGGAGCAACTATTCTAGGAGGTACTGTGTGGTTGGATTTGATTCTCCCCTGTATGAACACAGGCTTAGCAGCTGATTCCTTCCTACATGCCTAGACCACATCCTTGGAAGTTTCTTCATACTAATATAAGTGCAAAGTTCCTGGAAATTACAACCAAGATAATCTAAACTAGGGCAAATATAAAAATTATCAGTCTTAAATTGGCCAAATTAATTTCTCCAATATGCTGTAAAATAAGCATTAACACGACTCACAGCAACATTTCTGTCCAAAGGCTCAAAGTACTTTGCAACAGATGAGAAATACTGCTTGTCCAGCAGGCAAGATATTTGGGCAGTTATTTCACTGACATCTCCAAGTCTTCATTTAGACACACAAACCCTCTGAGCTGTGAGGATGTGGGGACTTAGACATGTTGTCAGACAATCTCTTCAAACTGGTCCATGGGAAAGGAGAGATGCATGACTGCTAAATGACCCTGATCACAGGAGAGGGCTGTAAGAGGTGTGAGTTTGGAGCAAATCATATCACAGCATCCTGGTACAAGAATCACATCGAGTTTCTCATAATGGGAGGTGTAGACTTGCCAGCTCCCTCCCAACCTTGTCATCTCTTCACGGCCACCAAGAACAAACAGGAGGCCCCAGGGCAAGAGGCAGCCAAACAGGAACTATTTCATAGCATCATATTTCTCCTTCACCTCCCTGCCTGCACAGTTTATGCCCCTGTCACTGTGTCACTGAAGATTTTCATTGCTACTTTACCTGACTGAGCATTGCCCTGTCTTCTCCTGAGCCTGAGATGGGCATTAGCCAGCTCTGCCACAGCTCCTGCCACTCCCTCTTAAGTCACATCTCCCAGCCAGCTAATAATTACCCCTGTGGACACAGATTCACTTTGCCTAAGGCAATGGAGACAATGAAGAAATCCTGTTCTCAGTTGCATCCCTTGCTGTCTTGGCACTGCAGGTTTCTCCTTCTCATCACCCCACAATGTGACTGCCACATTGTCACGTTCCTGTCCCTTGTTCACCTGCCCCCTGCCCCAACCAGCTGCTGATGAGCCTACAGTCAGTGAGGATGGGGAGGGACCAGAAGAGGAATTATGCAGAAATTTGTATTAACTGTACATCACTCTGGTCTTTCTTTGTAGGTCAGGTGGTGTGTCATCTCTATGACACCATCTTCCTAAACATGCATCTTCCTAGGATAAGATGTGTACAGTGAAAGAGGACAAGCTTGGGCATGGCATAGGGTAGACTTTTACAGTCCTGTGACCTGTACAGCTCTGTGACCGTGTCCTCTTTAATAGCTATGTGTCATTTCTTTGGATAAAATAACACATTCCTGACCCAGGACTAAAAGGAGAGCAGGCGTAAGGGACAAGAAATAAAGGCCAAAGAGATCCTGGTTTGCACTGGCACCAATCAGTAACAGAAGTTTTAAAAGTGATCTAATAACATAGAAATCAAAAGGCCATGGAAAGGTATTCATGAACCATGGGAGGTCACAGGAACACCAGCTGAAGCCAGGAGTTTGGAACAGGGTAATTCTCACCTCTCTTCTATTCAAAAGTATTATAACTACACCTCTACACCTCTACAGCCTTTGAGGATACATTTACCTTTGGCTTCACAGTAAACAAGTGGCTTTTCAGGCTCAATCAATTTTCCAGGCAAAAGTTAGGGCTTTGCAAAAGAAATAAATTCAGTTGGAAAAAAATACATCAGCACTTTGAAGACAAATCAACCATTTCTACTGAGAACCCAAGGACCCAGAATAATTTGTCATGTTGTTGTAATTGCACTTACCAAGCACAGCCCTGGGGTGAACACCAGCCAGCATATCTTGATCAAGGGCCATGGCCGGAAACCAATCATGTCCTCAACGTTGTCGTAGAAGCGGTTGGCACCTTGCCCACCAGCCAGGACAGAGACAAAATCAGAGGTCACATCATTGTTCTTCCCTTCATCCACTATCCTCACCAGATCTCAATTTGTTTTATGCTCTGTGTTTAAAAACGTGGCTATCCTAATAATATAGCAGCAGGGAATGGGCTTCTTTGGCCTTGAAAAGGCCCATCTGGGGATAAATAGAGATGAATGCTTTTCATTTCAATCTTAAGATACTAGATAGCTTGACACATAAGAAGAAATGCTCTGTCCTTTAGCACTTCTTAACAGGATGCAGCCCACATGCCACTAAGACCTGCTAAGGAGCAGCACAAGCCAAGGAGGGGTGCCTGGGCTACAGGTCAGCAAGCAAAAGCTCTTGCAGGTCGAGCCCATGGGACTGTGAGAGCCAAGTGCTAAAAGGAAGAAATAGAATGGGGGGTACTAAAAAAGCCCCCCTCTTTAAAACTAGACTGGCACACCAGGGAAGTCATATCAAGAATCTCCAAGGAGATGGGTGTTTCCCCCACCGCCAAGAGCCTGCTTTCCACGGAATACTTTAATTCTGGCACAAATCCCAAAGACCTGGCAATCCAAACTCTGCTGGAAACCAAATCTTCCACCTCCAAGTGCTACTGTACCATCCAATGGGAGCTGTCTTGTGGGTGCCTGATCTCCTTCTTCTCCTCTCATTATTTTCACTTACTAGATTATGTTGTTCACTCTATGTGGGACCCACCTGAAGCTCAGGGTGCACCAGGGTGGGATATACCTCTGAAGTCCTGTCACCGGCCATACTCTCTATCCATTGATTCTTCCTGACCCAAAGGACAAAGAGGAAATGTATGCAATGGTCCATAGAGGAGATGGAGTGATGCAGATGGATTTCAGCAGACTTTGCAGTAAGATCTAAGATATCTTAAAAGAACAAGAGTCTAATCTTGGCCAAAAAGAGATGTGAAATTAAGAATAGTCATGCCTAGGATGCTCTAACTTCTTCCTAACTTGAGCTAACCAGAGATACTATATCAAGTTTGCATACCTCAGGTAAAATAGAATAACAGTATTAAACCAAAAAAAAAAAAAAAATAGAGCTAAGCTCTCTCCATAGAAAGGGTTACAAATTAAGAAATTCTGGGGTGAAATAATACCATATTTGTCTTACTAAAGTTTAATCACAGTGCTTAGCTGGTAAAGATGGGTTCTTCCTCCCACTGTGAACTCAAGGCAATGCCACACTTCCCACCTGCAAGTGTGATGAGACCTTGCTGCTTTGCATCTTAGCACCAAACCAGAGAACTGGCCATACTTCTAAGTCTTTGCAGTTTGTTTTATTTTTGTTTGGGTATTTTATGTTTTAGGATTAAATAGCTGTATTTTGTTTACTTTAAACACATTAATTCTACAGAAGAACATTATGAGTGCTTTTCTTTTTTTTTTTTTTTTCTTTTTTTTTTTTTTTTTTTAATTCTTCACATTACTTTCCATATCCCATGACTAATGTTTGAAGGAAAGCTCTTTTAAACACAGCTTTTTGAAGCATTTAGGCTGGGCAGGGTAGAATCTTTGAACACCTCATGGTTGCCATCTTGAGCTGGCAAGTTAACAAGTAGCCTCGAGCAAAGACAACAAGCTGTGGCATATCAAGGGAGACACAGCCTTGTGTGGGAGCCCAGCCCACACCAGAGCACAGAACCCTAAAACTCCCAATCTGTAAATATCATGAGTCTTCAGGTAGCATTTCTGAAAATATACTGGGGATGAAAGGGAGATAGTATCAAAAATTTATTTTGCCAAAAAAGCAAAACTTCTACAGGGTGGAAAAAAAAAAAAAAAAGAGATTTAAATGATGCAGCTTGCGGTTTAGAATATGAGAATAGAACAGTCTTTTGTACCACACAGTGTTTCCACAGAAACACACTGTGATGTCAGACATATAACAGATAAATTCATTTGTAATACAGCTTTATAGAAGCCAAAGTTTCTCTGCAAATTTGAATCTAGGGTACGGTGAAAGAGATGGCAATTAAAGAAATACATGGATGCCAAAAAAAAAAAAAAAAAAGAAAAAAAGAAAGACACAACAGTCATCCATTCTCCATCAAGAAAGCAACACAAAATTTATGTTGTTATTTGTGGTGTGTCTCCACCTGTCATTATCCCTGTAGTCTGTCGTACAACTACCAGGTCCTGCATTTTCATAGCCACTGTGGCAGTCAGTAGGTGATGTGATGAAACACAATGGGCACTGACATGAACATCCTCAGAGAGTATATGAACAGGAGGATTTACATGTTCTACATACCATAGGCAGATGAAAAAGTAATCAAGCTTAAGAAGTGATCAATTCAATTACTCAACTTTGGCTTTTTAAACAAATTAGAAGCTGGAAGACAAGTACAGTGCCTCTTCCTTCCGAGCACATTAGAAGGATTAGATAAAGCTCCTGCAGAGAAAGCCATAAAGATTTTGCCACAGAGATTTTTTGTTGGAATGAATAAAGATGTTTGTTGTGACTCCCAATGTCCCAAGACAAGGAAGAATGGTATGCAGGCTCAGGGAAGTTACCCACACATCATGGTACTACTTCTCTTGTACTGACCAATACCATATACCTTCAAAGCTGTTGCATGCTTTCCTGACAGATCACTTAATCTTGCTGAATGACCTTCTCATTTACATAGCTTATAGAAATTGCAAAGGATACTCAAACAGAAAGGGATGAAGATTTTATTTTATTTTTACAATACCCAGAAACAGTGAGTTTCACAGATCTGCTAGTTCGGAGTCTATGAAAAAGCCCACCCTTTCAAACCTTTTCTCCCAAGCTGCATTTATTTGCATTCAAAGTTCATCCATAAGATTTTGACAGGTGATGACCCCAGCTCTACACCATAGTCCTAAGCTTGTATCTTCTCCCTCTCTGCCTCAAACCTGCACCATCAACAGCTGCACCAAACCTATGAAAGATGCCAGCAACAGAGGGACTGCAACAACTGTGCAACCATTTGGTATCAGGCACACAGAGGCAGCCCCTCCTTATAGTCCATAAATGAGTGTGTAAGATTGCTGTAGCTGGTGCATCCAAGAGGATAAAGCACACACAGCCAGAAAAAAACCAGCAGGCAAGATTCAGGCAAAAGGAGGATGCTGTTTCTGGTAGCCAGATTGCATGTGAGCAAGAAAGCCAGAGAAAGATTTATACCAGCACAACACAAGTTCACCCTAGGGCCACCCACAGGTGCCTGCTGGCATCAGTTTGCTTTAGCTTTGTAAACAGTTTTAATGGTTTCAGCCCCAGCTCTCCTGCAGTGATGGAGGCACTCACTTTTTCCTGGAACAGCTAATCCTAATGTGCATGCTGTGACTGCCTGGAAAACATCCTCCCTGCAGCCTGTTTCAGCGGCATCATGTTGTGAATCCCAGTGCTTCTATGAGGACTGCCTGTCCCAAAGTGGAAGGGAGAGAGAAGAAAGGGGGGAAAAAATCCAAACCTTTCCAGCACTCCCCTCTGGGGAACGTGATTAGCATATCTGCCCCCACGCAGTCCTTTCACAGGCAGAGAGCAGTACGCAAGGAAATCCTCAGATCTTTGCAAGAGCAGCTGCCTGGCAGCAGAGGGAAGCTGCCAAGTGGTGGGTGGTTGGCATATGTGCTGGGAGAAGGGAAACTCAGAACATGTATTTGTGTTAGCAAAAATGTTGTAATTCTTCACAGTGTAAGCAAGAAGTTCAGCCCCGCCAATTCCGAGGCTGGGGGGAAAAAAACCAACACTATAATTGGCACCAGGCATTTTTTTTTTTTTCCCCACTAAAATATCTCACCTTCATCCTCTGACTAAATTTCAGACCAGAGTCAACCTGATGGATGCCAAGCAGAACACCAAAAAGGTAGAAATCCCACTGTGTAGAGTGGGGCAAGTGAACTCATGGTGGTGAGAGAAAGGGCCATTTCTCAGTCCCCAGTTGCTCCATCCCCCTTCCAGGATGCTTGGGACCTCTCCTGCTGCTGTTGTCTGCCATTGCTCCTCTCCATGGGTCTTGAGAAAAGGCATGTGGCCTGTGTGACAGTAAAAATGGAAGGGGGATTCTATACACTAAAGTATAATTCTGTTTAATATACCTGAGCATGGTGAGGATAAAGCCCTGTCACAGATGGATGGGAATCCCCAGCTCCCTGTAAATCCCATAGGGACTGGATCGAAGGCAACTCTAAATGAAAATCTGGCCAGGGTCTGGTATTGCAAGCTCTTAGGTGAGCTGCCCTTGCAGGATACCCCTCCAGAATAAATCTCTCTTGCACATCTGTTCCTCTTGCATTCTCCAGAGGTTAAGACCAAGCAACTGGACCTGCTACCATTTCAGTAAGAGAGGGAACCATCCAGACTGCAATTGGCTCCTGCTGTACATAAAGCATTTAGAGAAAGGGAATTGTCCCTTCATTAACAACTGCACTAAAGCCGAACCTGTGAGCACCAAAGAGAGCACACAAGGACTGACTGGTCACTGTTTCTTCTATGATAAGACAAAGGTAGCACCAAAATAAATTAGCAGGTGGCAGATTCAAAACAAGGAAAAGTGACTTCTCACACAACACCTGATTAAACCAGGTGTTTCCAGTCTTGCTGAAGCATTTTGTGGATGATAAATATTTACTTGAGTCAACTGGAAAAAGTAATGGAAGATAAATAAATAGATTTTACTTCTGGCTCTAGAAATCACTGAGCAACAAGATGAATATTGCATCCTGCTCTGAGCACTCCAGAAGAAGAAAGACATGGACCTAATCCAGTGGCCCCAAAGAAGGGCCATGAAAACAATCAGAGGGCTGATGGAACACCACTCCTGTGAAAGAAGATGGAGAGAGTTGGGGCTGTCCAGCTTGGAGAAGGCTCAGGGAGACATTGATGTGGCCTTTCAACTTAGAAAGAGGGCTTGTAAGAAAGACAGAGATAATTTTTACTAGGGCTTCAATTGACAGGACAAGGGGTAACAATTTTAAACTGAAAGAGGGTAGATTTAGATTGGATGTAAGGAAGACATTTTATTAATATGAGGGTGGTGAGATGCTGGAACAGGTTGCCCAGAGAAGCTGTGGATGCTCTGTCATTGCAAGTGTTCAAGGTCAGGTTGGATGGGGCTTTGAATAGTGATAGGTGTCCCTGCCCATGGCATGAGGAGGGGGCTAGATTATCTTAAAATGACTCTTCCAACCCAAACCATTCTATAGTTCTATAACCAGCTGTTAGAAGCTGGAAGAATATTTACAGAAAGTATCCTTGCTAACTTTTCTGCTACTATTCTCCCTCCTGGGCCTCCACAAAGAAGCCATTGTTCATGACTGCAATGTTTTCCTAAAGTTAAGATAGCCACACTGCTTGGGATAGCTAGAAACCAGGAGATACATCATTTGGTGTCGAGGGTGAGCTCTAAGCTGCAATCTACTATAGCTTTGCATGAGTTGCACAGGTACTGAGATCCTGCAGCTCCATGAATTTAAGGAGAGAGAAGAGCTGCTCTACATCACACACAATGAGACCCTTTGCCCAAAACCCACCAGTCTTGATGCAAGCTTCAGGGAGATGAACTACAGCCTGTGTGCTCAGGCATCATTCAGCAGGGAAAAGAGCCTCTGCTGGGTATCACAAAGAAACTCTTCTTACTGCACAGTCTAACAAGCAGTTGGTTTCCTTCTGGTAGTTCATGAAGCTCAGTTTAATCCTGCTCCTGAGTAGGTTAGTTCCAGACTACTGGGAGCTAAAGCAGTCCTCTCCATTTCTTTCAGGAGTGCCACCACAGCCTGTGCAGACAGGAAGCATGTATGCTCGGAGGAGTAACACATAACAAGTCTACAGGCCAGCCAATTTTTTGTGGTAAATTGACAAACAGAACCAAACTAATGGCACAGTGTAAGCAGGTGGTAAGAAAAACCAAAGAACAGCAGTCCCTCCTCAACAGCTGATTTGTAATTCAAAGCTCAGGTGGGAAGAGCAGTAAGGTAAGTTCAACATGAGGAACCTTCAGAGAGGGAAAAACCATTCCTATTCTAAATGTGGAACAATTAAGAAATGTTGTGAGGAAACACAGTAGAAAACATGGAAGAGAGAGGGTAATTACAGCATTGTTTTGCCTCCTAATGACCTTTTTATCCACTCCTGCTCCTCAACCCACCCACCCACCCACCCACCCCCTCCTTGCCTTGAGAAAGAAAAACACCGTTTTTTATGGTAAGAGAAACACTTACCATACACCCATCCTACACAGATTACTTCAAATATGGCCAGGAAAAGTAGGCACATGCCACTGGCACCATAGTAGTCAAAGAGCTGGAAGATGTACATCCCACCCTGTTGAAGAGGTAGAGAAGGGAGAGCATGGTAGGACTGTTCCAAGTGAGGGGAAAATATTACTTAGGCAAGCTGAAGAACAGCAGAAGAAACACTGCACTTAGAGTAGGTGGAAGAAGAAGAGTTTTTTCCTGGCACTACCCCCCCTCTGTCCTAAAAAGATAATTAGGCCTGTTGGCAGGAGAGCATTTCTGCCCATTTTAAGATACTGCTGGGCTAGGCTGGTTTCTATGTCCATAGGAGGAGCCAGCTTGTTCTCAGCAAGCTTCCAGCACTGTTTCAAAACGCCATGTAGCAGTGCAGAACTTTGCATCCAAGAAATTGGGATCAGGGTATTCAGATACCTCATTTTAGCTGCATCCACCTTTAGATATTGCACAAGGTCCAAGCCCTGCAACAGCAGTGGCATATGGCTTCCCTGCTGCCTCTGTCTTCGAGCTGAGCCTGGCATAGTTGCCATCAGTGAATACCCAAGTGTGCAGAAAGATGTTCTTGGCTCTCATCTGCAGAGGAGGGCAAACACTGTGCACAAAGCATCACACTAACACAGCTCTAATCCTTCTAGTCCTGGGGATCACGGGCTTTCAGCTGGCTCAGGCAGGGTTATGGTGCAGCCAGTGCCCTCACCCACCCCTCCTGCTGCTCTGCTTCATGTGCAAAGCAGCCAGCAAACAATCACTGCCCTTAAGAGAGCTTCTGCTTGTGCAGCTCAGCTTGCTTTAGCCACCAGGCCTGGTATTTGTACAAAGGTGACTGCCAGTAAGCTCCTCTGGGCTGTAGGACTGTCTCTCGAGAAGGCTCAGTTTTGGGGTGAGTACACTAGCCCCACACCGGGTAAAAGAAGCACTGGCTGTGAGAGACACCAGCTAATGCATTAGAAATGAAGGATAATTAACAGCATTAAAGACAAGCTTGCTGTCTGTACCTGCTCCTTCAGAGCAGGCTAGGGGGGTTTCTGGTGCTCAGCTGTATACCCCAGATACTCCTTTCTCACCTCAGTGACCAGCAATAAGCCCACCAGGTAGCATATGACTGCAATGGCCAGGATCAGCAGCTCCCGACGCCCCTTCCTCCGAAACACTCCTGGGAACAGGTCAATAACAGCAGTCACCATGCTTTCCACACAGACAAACTATAGAAGACAACAGGCCAGAAAAATCAGTCTCTCTTTCCTGAGCACACCTTTTCTTTCACTTTCCTTTTAGACCCCAGCTCCCCAGCCCCCCAAATCCTTTTTTTTTTTTTTTTTTTTGGGGGGGGGGGGGGAATTTAGGGGGGGGGGTTTGTTTGTTTTTTCTTTTTTTCTGTCTTGCTCCCACCAAGGGCCAGCTGCAGCTGCCAGGGACCCAAACACATCTTGATAGATCAGTGAGGACTGCTCTGCAGATGCAGACTAAAGGGGTTAAAAGTATAGCCCCATGTTGGCAGGTTGAACTGTGAGAGGTACAAGGAATTGCCTCAAGCTCATATTGCTGAGCAGCAGGAACAACCAAGGGATGAGAAGGCAAGGGACAGACTGAGCCCTTTGAGCAGGGTGAAGAAGCACCTGAGATGTCACCTTGTGACACCACGAAGATAAGGGGAGCCAGGTGACTATAAGGCCACAGCTCAGCCCTGACATCAAGCACATCTCTTAAACAGCAGGAACATGGCAAAATATGTCACAGATGCCTGGGACAACCCTCCAGAGTGAGTGGACAGGGCTCTCACAGGTGAGTATCTGGCTTTTAGGGATGATCGTAGCATGGATTTCAGTGCACATCACCCACAGGGTACTTAAGAGAACATCAGCCACTGCTAGGACAACCAAATCAGCATGAAGCAGTCATAAGTGAGATGAGTTGGGAAGGGACCTCGACCCAGAGAAAGAGGGGAAAGAGACTTTACTCTCTGGGTGCAGGGGCTAAGGTGTTGCAAAGTGGAGCCTGAGCAGAGCACGCTGCCTGGCAGGCATGCCAGGACATTCCTTGCTCCTCTCCTACCAGAGTTGCACACTGAGCTCTGCAGGGTGCTCTGCTGGGTTTTGCTCCTGGCACAAGGAGAACACACAGGGACTGCTGTGGTGAGATGCAGCTGGGAGAAAACAGCCTCATTCCCCTTCCTAGACTGCCCTGCTCATTGCTGGGCCTCTCTGGAGTGTGCATGGTTTCAGTGCTGGCACAGAGGCAGGAGGGGATGTAGCTGGAACATCCTTATGTACACATAGGGAGAAGCATGCCAGAGATGCCAGCACACATAAGCACTGGGTGACCATCAGCCCTGTCTCTGAGCTCCCACAGTGTGAAAGTGCAGTGGACTATATGGAGAACATATTTGAGGTACAGGCAAAGCACATAACTCCTTTCTCCTTTCCCATGGCCTCAGGCAGTGCTCAGGGTGGTGAAAGAACACCTGGGAATTGTATGAGGAGGGGTCATTTGTTGTACCTGGCTGTCCAGTCCCAAGAAGATCAGCATCAGGAAGAAGAGGCAGGACCAGAGCTGAGACACAGGCATCATTGTTACTGCTGTTGGATATGCTATGAAAGCCAGGCCAGGACCTGCCAGCAGACCACAGCATGACCACATGCACCCCCCACCACCTGAAATCATCACCCTGCAGCATGGAGTGAGCTCACATACTGCTTCAAAACTCAGGGCTGCAAGATGTGTTGGAAAGCACTGGTCCTGCAGACCTCACTTCAGACACCCGTAGGAAGACAGGATGTAGGTAACATCCTGGGGTTCCTTTCAGAAAAGCTCCCTTCCCTTCAGGCTTTCCCTTTCCATCTTACCTTGGCTCTGAAGTCTCACAGAAAAACCTACCTGATTCAGCCACTTCTGCAATGGGTATGCCCTGCTCTTGACCCATGAAGCCCAGCACAGAGAAGATGGCAAAACCAGCAGTGAAGCTGGTGGCACTGTTCAGGAAGCAGAGCATGATGCAGTCCCTGCAGGGGAAAGACCAGAAAGAAAACATTATTTTCCACTGTAGAGTAGGTCCACTTGGAATCATGCCTGTGCTCAGCTTCCCCAGTTGGACAACATGAACAGCAATGCTGCTCTTGAACTCCTTCCGAAATAAAAAGCTTAGAGCAGAGCCAAAAATCAGTCTATCTTCTACCCTACTGCCCAACAGTTATAGGGCTCTATTTGGCACAGAGAGACAAAGAGCAGCACCAGTGGTTTGTGAACAGCATGCCACAGTCATGTATGTAGGGACATGGCAACAAAAAAGTTGAGAGGTGTCAAGAGAATAAAAACAACAGACAAAAAGAGGAAAATAGCAAGTCAGAAAAGGGAAGAGGTTGCAGAAGTAAGCTTAGGTTGACATAGTTAGACATAGCCAAGGAGAAGGAGCATCTAAAAACATGAACATGTACAGGTTCAGCAGGTCTGGTAAAACAAGGATTAAACCAAAAATCCTCACCTGACAAAGTTGTGTCTACACTATCTTTACTAACCATGCTATGCCCTTGTCCTTTAATGTCAGTGCACTTGATCCCTGTGAGAACAAGGGTACGAGTCTGAGCTGGCTGTGTTGGAAACCCCACACCCTGGGATTCTGCCTGGGCAGCAGCCAGAGCTGACCCACAGCATTAGCTGCTATGGGGCAATGTGGATACCCAGCACATTTGGGCCACCCAGGGCTAAGCTACCAGTCCAAGGCACAAAAAGTATTAGAGGAAAGTACCAGTGCACTAGTCCATTGGTGACAGATACATTTCAGAAGAGTCAGGGGAAAAGTGTTAACTTCCTGACCAACAGCCATAGCAGCACCTATTGGAGAACAGAAGAGGGGGGATGATTGGTGTCTACCAAGTACCATTCCATTTTCCCATCCATGCTGGAGCAATCCATGAAGGAAAAACAAAGCCCCTGCTCCTGAGTACTCTGTGGAAGGTGTCAAAAATGGTCTTGATGACTTCACTGAGCTTGATCTCAGGCCATGAATAAAAATAGATCTGTAATCTAAGGGCAAGGAGGAGGCCAAACAAACTTGATTAATCTCCTTGATAGTATCAAAATGCCACTGGCACTACATTACCCTGATAGTAGTAAAGCAATGGAGACAGGGGGCCCAGCCATCATCTTGGTACCATCTCCCCTGCCTAGCAAGTGACAGCAGAGCTGACCGTGCCACACCTGCTCACTCACCCTAGCCAAAGTAGTCCCTGGTGTCTCCACAATGACTGGAGTCATCCTCCATTTTCATTTCTCCTCCTCCTCCAGTCTCTCCCATAGCCAAGCTGACTCCCATGGGAGAGCACTACTAAAGCCATTTTCTGGAGCTCCTGTGTTCCCACAGCCACTCTGCATCCCACCCCACAGCTTACACACTCTGAGCAGCTCATGAGTCAAAGCAACATGACCCAAGGTCTCCCTTGGGTACAGAGCCTACCTCGGATGCAGCTCTGTGCTGTTCCTTTCTGAGCAAATTTCCAGAAGGACACAATGAGTCTTACCTGTAACAGTTGTTGCTATATTTGTTGTAGCTGCCCAGAGCTGTCAGGCACCCCTGGCAGATGGCATAAGAGAAGAGGATCTGAGTGCCTGCATCCATCCAGACCTGGAACAGAGAAGGTCAGTGGTCTCCAGATCTGGCAACAAAATACACTGATGGCTGTGCCCTATCTAGCAACAGCTTCTCCATCCATGCAGAACTAACCCCATGAGACAGAGAGGGGCTCAGTGGATGTGGAAACTGGGATACCTCTCAGGGAAATCTGACCTACAGGACCGAAAGTCCTCTAGGAAAACCCTCCTGAGGGCACCATGTTTCCACATCCCACTCAAGGTGACAACACTTCTCCATCTCACACTTTTACATTCTGGGTGGAGATGGCATTCCTGATAGCATGGCTCCAGCTGTAGTTATCATTGCAGATATCTCTGATCCCTGTGTGGCCCGGCGTTGGCAGAGCCACTGGTGAGCTGTCCCAAACACAGGCCAGTGAGTCCTTTGTATGATCAATGTACTCCCCTCCCCACTCCCCAGTCTAGTTTCCTACAACCATGAGGCTGCTGTGCAGAGTGAAGGGCAAAAAAAATTTTGGGCAGAGACATTTCAAGCCAATGGGGTGTCATGCACCCAGGTTCCCTTTTGCTGTGGCATTGCATGAGAAAAGCTGAGTGGGATTGTCCACCACTGCTCCAGCCCTCTCCCCCATGGAGGATTCCCTTCACTCCATATGCTGTGGGCTGAACAGAGGCTCTTCTCTCACACCCATCCAAGGAAAAATCCCCGAGCTCTGAGTAGCAGGCAGGCAGGAATGCATCCCACCCTTCTGTTTGCCTTTGTGTTCCCTCTCACTCTCTTTCTCCTCAAAGCAGCCCTCAGCTGCAAACATCCAGGCAGCTGAAATCTGGCAGCCTTTAAAGAATCCCAGCCCAGGTATTGCTGCTTAAATTCACACAGATCCCTCGCAGGTAGGCACATACATGGGAGCCCTTCAGGCACTGGCACATGTCCTGCTTGATGCCAAAGCCCCACATTCTGCCTAAACTCAGTAGCAGGATCCCTCACGCCTGCTGTGCTGGGTTGCAGAAGACTGGAAAGACCATGTCAGCTTTTGTTAGGCTGTGAAAGATAAGGAGGTTTTTGGTGAGTAAGCTCTGACCATGAATAAAACACATTCAGCCCATGTCACTCCCCCTCTGTTATTTATTTTGATATTAAAATGCCATTTACGTTTAGCTGGCTCTTTGTATTCAGTGCACCACAGATTTTTGTATTGACAACACATAATTGCATCTGAAAGCCATTTGGGGGAAGGCTGTGTTTGGCAGTTGGCTTGAGAGCAGTTGGGGCTTGGGCCATCTGGGAAGATGCAGGAGGTAAGCAGAGACTGTGGGCTAAGCATATTGCTTGGCTGCCTCCACAAAAAGATTCAACGGTGGAATAATTAGTATCATTTAAATGATCTTCTGGAGAGGGTCTGCATTAACACCTTCCTGGGATGCTGGAGGCATCCAGCACAGCCTTTCTGAATCCATGTGGGGAAGGGGAAGAAAGCTGCTGCTACAGAAAGCTGATGGAGCAGACATCCTGGGCGGATCCTCCAAGGAAGGGTCCTGCTGCCTGCCCTGTGCATCTTCCAAGGACGCTGCCCCACTCCTGCTGGTTTGCAGGTCCTGGATTTGGCTGCACTCTCTGCCCTAACCTGGACTTAATCTCCCTGGGTACACAGAATCCTCTCTGCCAGGACAGGGTGTCCATGAGTTCTGATGAGTGGTGTCAGAGGGTCACCCCTTGGCCCTTCACCCAGCAGAGGTGAAGGGAATCTGCTGCTTAGCTGGGGCACAGCCTGCTTTACCTGTGTGCATTCAATCTCTGCAAGCACAGGGGCCCTGCACTCCTTGGGAGGACCTTGTTGGAGCCAAGCAAAGTGCTAACCAGGCCAGAAAAAAAAAAAAGAAAAGCAATATATTATTTTCCCCCACCTCCTTCCTTAATTATTTGCATTTAAGACCCAGCAAAACCATCTGTTACATGATGAATATTTCATATAGTCTTCTGGTTTTGCTGAGCCAAGAGTAGAAATGACCAAATACACCCATATGCTGCAGATGCACAAGCAAAAAGGCTGTGCTGTGCAGGGGGACTTAGGCTCCTCTTAACTCTCTTAAGGAGGCCTCACTGGGTCGCTGGTTCCCCTTTCAGGGAAGACAACTAAATCCCCAGCCAGCAGCAGATCCATAACCAGGGCACTGGAAATTTTCCCAGGGCCAGACTTCCACCCACCTGGGGGCCTGCCAGCCTGGAAATGTCTGGCTTCAGGTAGAAGATGATCCCCTCAGCAGCACCTGGGAGTGTGACTCCTCGCACCAGCAGGATGATAAGCATCATGTATGGGAAGGTGGCTGTGAAGTAAACAACCTGTGGGTGCAGGAAAACAAGAGGAGAGAGAGTCAGTGGGGAAAGGGATGCAGGTATCATCATCTCATCTCATCTGAAGTCCCCCGCCCCAGAAAACATCCCTGCTTTCTGCTGTTGGCTATAGCTGCTACTGCTAGTATAGAAGGAGGGGTGGGGAAGAAATTAGTCAAGGTTACCTCTCACCAGGGATTTTGTTAATCTGCATTTTGTTCCTCACCCAAGGCTTTACCACTGGTTGCTCTGTTTTATTTTCTCTTTCCAGTCAGTGTAATTTCCCTGCTCTCCAGCTGTTCTCTTCATCTTTCTAGAGCTGCAGAAGAACCCCAGATCTCTTTGTGTCACCGAGTTTTAATGAGGAGTTATTAAAATTGCCCTGTTCCCAGCAAGAGTTTTACAAATTAAATAGCAACTTTTGCTGCCCAATTTGAGACACTTCTGAGGGGTCTTGTTTTCAGTGGGTGCTCATGCACCTCTTTTATCCATTCAATGCCTCACAGCTAAAAAAATGGGAGCACCTCAAAGCCTTTAAAGAAAATGTAGACAATTATTTTTGTAAAACCCTCTCTTCACTTCTTGTGTATAATGTAAATAAATATTACAGTAGAATTAAAGTTCTCTAATACATTTCCTAATGTAACATTTATTTTTCTGTTTGCAAAATATCTCTGAGCAAGTTGCAACTTCTTAATACTTATTCATTATTAAAATTCATCCAACTAATGTGAAGATTTGTTTACTCTAAGGATCCATAGTAAGGCACCTAAAACGACATTTTTTCTGTTTAGCGATAATTGGTCTAATAAGTCAGAGTACACTTTTGCTGTTCCCCAACTGAATGAGAATGCAAGCAACTTTTGGCACAAGAACTAAAATCTGCCTTCAGAAATCACTTTTGGGGAACATTTACACACACATTAGCTGAATGCGTAAGGAAAGGAAACATGGGAAGAGCACAGAAGTGGGCAAAATAAATAAAAGAAAAAGGCTTTTAAGGAAAATTACTCTATATGGAGTCATTTGGAATTATTTTCCTGAGGCTGCTATTGTTTCTTTAAGTCTGAACTCCCTAAATCACAGAAGCATAAACACAAGGGACTGGCAAAGTTATCTGACTAAAGCAGCATCACAATCAAGCTCAACACCCGATTCACTCTGAGCTGTTAAACAAAATTATGCACCTACTCAGTATTCCTAGAACAGTGGGACCATCCTACTGTTTATCCTAATAGATAAGTAAGGAAAAAAACCAGAAGGAACTAATTTTTTTTTTAAACAATGGCCCTGTAAAACTCAAAATTACTACCTAGAGAGAAGATGTCTGACCTGCCAGGTATGACAGGACAGAAAAACCCACACTATACAAGTCCTTAGCATCCAGCTGGTAAAAAGTAAGCCATGTATCCTAAAATATGTGACAGAAAAATCTTCTGTGGTCCCGGGAAAACAATTCCAGCTACCACCTGAACTTATTGTTTCCTCTCACTTTCTGGTCTGACTTTGCGAAACCAAATCGGCCCAACTAGTCGTACTGAACTTCTTGAGATGTCTCCTAAAGACAAACTCTGCACACCAGGTAAGCAGCAGGCAAAAAGAGACTCAGTGGAGAGGGCTGAGAGATGAAGGAAATCTGTCATGACTCAATTACACTTCCATGAGGATAAAGAACCTCTCAGACCCAATATCTCAAAATCAGAATGATCTCTTGTGAAAATGGTAGTGTGGTATTCAAGCCAGGGAGCATCAGAGATTAAAGACTTAAGAAGTGGAGCATGCCCTCTTCCCATAAGGAAATGGACAGCTGGCCATCACCAAATGACCACCAGACACTTTCACACCACCAAATCACTGCCAGGGCAACTGGCCACCAACCTGCACATCACTCGTGTTCAGCATCATGAACAGAACCTGTGCTCACCCTGTTCTGATTTCTGTGAGGAAATTGTGTATATATAGGGGAATTGAAGTGTATGTCATACAATTTGTGACACAAAAAACTAATGATGGGACAAAGGCAACTTATCAAACATATGATAAAGAGTTCATTTCAGGTCACAGGCCTAAACATCACCCTTAGACCCCATGTTTTTGTTTAAGAAAAAATGCATTTGTTTAACATCACTTCTAAAAACTGTGTTTTGACATTTTTATAAATGGCATCTGTGTTTTTCCTAAATTACTTTTAGAAAATACCTCAAGTTTGATTGAGTCGTTTTTATTTCCTTAATTTTTTTGTGTTACAAATCGTGTGACTCACACACTTGCAGTCTCCCACATATGCAGAGGCTCCTAGCAGAAATCAGAGCATGGTGAGCAGAGCTGAACATCACGTGCTGGTCAGCAGCCAGTTGTCCCTGTGGTGAGTTGGCAGGTTAGAAGTATCCAGGCACCAGGTGTTGGTGGTGAGTTGGTGGTGAGGTGGTGGTGACCAGTTTGTTACAGCCAGTTGTCCTTGACACCTCTCCTTGTAGATGGGAAATCTGTCTCTCCCTCCTTAAGCAGTGATGGACAGCAGGTGAGCACCAGCAAGAGCCAGAGTTGCCAGCTAAGACTGGGAGAAACCTAGCAAGCAGAGCAAGTTATTGTCTTGCATTGTTAAAATGGGTGTCCAGTGACTTTTAGGTGGGAGTTGGAATTTAACACTGAAACACAGGTGTCCAGTACTACAGGGAACACCCACCAGTACTAGGCATAGTGGTTTGAAGAAAAAAGTCAGCTGCAGAAATTGGCTCCCCTCCCTCTGGTATTGGGGCATTTCCTGGATGCTCACAAGACCCAACCATCATTAATGACCCACCAACCTCATTGCAGCTCTGCAAAGAAAGGACCTGAATAAATTAGGGCCACAGCAACATCCCCAACACCCACCCCTGGGCTCAGTTACTCCAAAAGGATACCCAGGCTACCTGATCTATGGGATCAACACCAGGAAGAAGCCTTGTCTCCAGCCTTACTAGTGAAATGCAGAAAGTCACCTGCTGAGCCAGAAACCACAGAGCCAAGGAGAGTACAAAGGAGAGCACAAAGACACCACTCCCACAGAAAGTTTTCTGAAGGATAAAAAAGCAGCAGAGATTCATTATCTATTCACTGAGCTGGTTTCAGGCAGCAGCTTGTCTGTTTTGCTCAAGTGTTTAATTATTGTCAGGGACAAGAAGTTTGTCACTGCAGAAGATCCTGTTAAAAACACAAGCAGGTCACACCAGGACAATCCCTCAGTGGTGAGGGAATGATTCCCAAGGACACTTTGGGAGTATCTATCAGCCACTCTGGGTATCTGCAAGGGAAAAAGTGACCAAAACTTCCCTCAGTTCCCAGGTCTTTCCTTGTTCTACCCTCCCCATTTGACCCTACTATTTTATTCTTCCTCTCTTGGGTTAAACACAACCAGTGTAAACTTGTATGGCCCCATCAGCTTGTAGGTTTGACTTGGGTGCTGTGTGCTTCCTGCCTCTACATTGAAAAGAGGGAAAAGAGATTGGAGAAGAAATTTAAAATGGGTACAAGGAGGCTTATGGACCAGGAGGACAATCTCCATTCCTACTTTGCCTGTGCACTTGACCCCTTTCCAGATGCAGAAGTAGCAAATGATCCAGGCCAGCAGGAGACACAGAGCCAGCTCCCAGCACACAGTCCCCAGTCTGTGAATACCATACCAGGGACAGGGAGAGAAGCATTAAGACCCTAGACCCCACTCATCTGTACAGACCTTTTCCCATATTACCCCATCCAAAGGTTTAACAGACTACCCAGAAAGCATCTGCCCAGGGCTTCCAGGCATGTGAATCACTCCAGCTCTGCCTAAGTCTCCCCCTCTGTCACCCCTGGCGATGCTTCTCCACCGTGCCCTGTAGCTGCCCTGAGTCCTCCCTCTCTCCAAGCCCATGGCTCTGTGTCCATCAGACCCACACAGCACAAAATCACCACCTGTCTCACATTGCTCCCTGACCCTGGCAGCTGCCCAGCAGACTGCTCAGTCCAAAGCAGGCCACCAATGATAACACCCCTCCAAGGCCACCACTCTGCCTCTGGCCTCCCCATATGCTATGAACACCCTATATATTTGCATAAGTGACATTTATGATTCCCATGCCCTTCCTTCAGCTTTGTTTCATGAACACTAACCATTCTGAAGGAGGACCACATGAGACTGCAGAACTGTAGCTCATGCAGTCCCCAGAAGCCCGACCCCACACTTTTGATTCCCCTGCACATTCTTCTCCAAACCAGTCCCCTCAGCGTCACCTTGCAACCTCTGCAGAAAACCTAGACAATCATTTCAGAGGGGGAACAGCTTTCACTAAAAAGTGTGTGTGAAGAAAAAGTAAGAGAGGAGGCCCATCACTGTGAAGATGCTTTCTGCACCCACGGGCATGTGTCATGTTCTGTGCCATGTGGTGGATGGGATAAAGGGACACTCAGCCCTCTCAGAGGCACTTTAGGAGCCATAAATGGGAAAAATAAAATACTGAAACTGAGCTCCTCGTATCCCTCTTCTTTAGGAGACTTTTCTCAGTTGAGTATGGAGAAATGTGGCCCCAGGAGCCATTTCAATCTCTCCAGGCTTCAGTGCTGACCCTCTCTGGGACACTTTCCATCCTGGTGCAGGATCATTCCCTCAGAGGAGTTTTATTTCCTCCAGTCCCACGATCAAACCTCCCTGGACCTCTCTGTGGTATCTCATGCATGCAATTCAGCTCCCTGCTCTCCAGGGATGAGCCTGAGCAGCCTGATGGGCCACTTCCCTGAGGCACCAAGCAGGACATGGTCAGAAGGAGGGAAAAAGCAGTTTTATCCCTTTCTGTTTCACTCTCTGGCCTCTCGTGCTTGCCTACCAACACCCAACATAAATACCACCCTGTTTACAGCAAGTCCTCATCTTTCAGTGCCTCTTTCTACAGCCACATTCACCCAGGCACCTCAGAGCCAGGAAGGGAACACATTTGTGCCTGTACACACCAGCACCCCTGGGCAGGCACACTGTGAGCAGGGTGTATCTGGTTCTCATGCCCCTGGGCTCTGTGCTGATCTCTTTGGCAGCTCAGTGCTGGCACCTCACTTGGTCCTACAGATACACACAGCCCCCTGCCCAGATGCTCTTACAGCTGCAGCCTTTGGATGGGAGAGAAGCCTGAACAGAGGGAAAGTGATCACGTACTCCCAAAATTCAATCATTGGGGAGGTGGCATTGGCAGGCAAGGTCCTGTTGTCCAGGCTGGAGCTATTCAGAATGTCCACACAGAGATCTACCAAAAGAAAAGGAAGCTGATGAGCCAGAGCAATTCTCCAAGGCTCCTCTATGAGGGATGTTCTTTCTCCCTGTACTCTAACCCTCACTCTGGCAGCACATGGACTCTCCACCCCGTGCCACTGAGCATCTCAATACACTCTGGCTCTACCCAGCTACAAATTCCAATCCAGTAATAGACAGAGGGCTTGGGAGGAGGAAAGGGGAAATAGAAAGCCACTGCCTGGCAAACGGAAACCAGATGGCTGCAAAATTCAGATTATTGAGGAATGGTCACTATGAGTAGCCAGGATAGAAAACACCATTCTCCTTCTCACCATGCATCATTCCCTGCCCACACATGCATGCCTATGTTCACACACACACCACAGATGCCTTCATATTCTACTCTGCCATACCCAACTCTGCCACAAAGTGTGAAATTAAAATCAGAGCAATGTCACCCACCCAAGAAATGCCCCTCATCTTGCATTTGGCAAGCAAAAGACAACCCACCAGAAAATCAAGGAAGCCCAAGTCTGGCTGAGAAGCTTCTGTCTGTTAAGAGAACATCTGTGGCTTTCACTGCAAACAAATACATGCTGGGAGAGCTGAAGGAATAAGATCAACTTTTTGAAAAGCCTGGTTACCTCTGTTGGGATGAAGGGGCAGAGGAAATTGTGAGTGAATGGCCCATAGTGTGGAGAAATGTAACACATCACAGAAATTAATTATTTGACCCAAGAGAAAAAGGGGGGGGGAACCAAGCTGCTGCCAAAGCTCTTTCCAGACTGGCTTTCCACAGAAAGCAAAACAACCTGTTCAACATGGTAGAAAAGGCCTGTCAGGAACTTCAGATCCGTGAGGACTGCCTCACAACTACCCCATCTACTCAGGCACAGCCCAAGTGTCTTGAATAAAACCAAAACCAGGTCTTGTCTGCTGAGCACTGTTATGTAATTGTGGGCATGGGGAGACAAGAGCCCTGGTCAATGTATTGGTATACTGCATTGGTGAGGCCGCACCTGGAGTATTGTGTCCAGTTCTGGGCCCCTCAGTTCAAGAAGGACAGGGAAGTGCTTGAAAGAGTCCAGCGCAGGGCTACTAAGATGATTAAGGGAGTGGAGCATCTCCCTTATGAGGATAGGCTGCGGGAGCTGGGTCTCTTTAGCTTGGAGAAAAGGAGACTGAGGGGTGACCTCATCAATGTTTTCAAATATGTAAGGGGTGAGTGCCAGGGAGATGGAGTTAGGCTTTTCTCAGTGGTGACCAGCGATAGGACAAGGGATAATGGGTGTAAATTGAAGCATAGGAGGTTCAAGTTGAATATCAGAAAAAATTTCTTTACTGTGAGGGTGACAGAGCCCTGGAACAGGCTGCCCAGGGGGGTTGTGGAGTCTCCTTCACTGGAGACATTCAAAACCCGCCTGGACACGTTCCTGGGAGATGTACTCTAGGTGGCCCTGCTCTGGCAGGGGGGGTTGGACTAGATGATCTTTCGAGGTCCCTTCCAACCCCTAGGATTCTATGTTTCTATGATTCTATGATTCTATGATACAGGCTTGTAAAGCTGTTACTAGTCCACAAAAACTATGCCTTTAGAGTTCCAAGTTGCTGGTTCTTGCACTGGGAGAACTGTCCTGACAAAATACTACACTGCAGACTTTGCCTGACCTGCCAAGAACTGAGTGAGCAAAGGAAACTTTTCAATATGTGGCAGCAGCTATCTCAGTAACTCTGAAGGACTGGGGTAGAGTAAGCAAACCGTAAGATAAATTGTTGTACTAGAGCTTCTGAAAAGCTTCTACTATGTGAAGAGGGCTCTAGATCGTCTTGAAAACCCTCCCAACCCACCTACCTCTCCTGCTTGGAAAAAAATGTGGATTTTTCAGTGGAATCTCAATGTCCAAAACATCTCCATGGGGAAATAGGTTTACTGTCCTCTGCTGCTAGGCACCACCCACCCTTCCTGACACTTGCCCAAGGTGAATGAAGGCAATTGCCTTTGCAGGAGACTCTATCCACACTGGAGCTTTTTATCTGCATAAAAATATTTTCTACAAAACCAAAATAATTTATGGGAATTGGGAAGGAGGCTAATCAAGGGAAGGTGTACCTGAGTTCCAGGGGTTATTGCAGCTGGCCCATGGAAGCACTGTGGCGAAGGAGCTGAACAGGTAGAAGAGTGCCCAGGACAAGATGATGATGTAGTAGATATTCAGATATCCCTCAATAACTTGTGAGGCATACCCAATTCCTGTGAAGCAAAACAAAGGAGATGAGGATGGTGCTGTCAACCAACACCCAACATGTTGGGCTTAATCCCAAAGACAGAGACCACGCCATGGTAAGAAGGGTACAAAAACAACCACATGGCTTAGTAGAGAACAGGGCAAGGTCTACCTCAGGGAAAGAGAATGTAAGAAGATAGGAAATATTTTTGTTATCTCTAGACAGATCTCTAACAGATCTGTTATCTCGAGACAGAGAAAACCTTCCGCTGATGGTAAAGTTTTTTTCTGATCACTTTCATGCCACTACATTACACTGACTTTCCTATAAGAGAGGCAACATCAACTTTTAAAGACATACAGGTGAATTTCTTCCTTCTGGAAAGACTCAGGCAAAAATGGTTTTCACTGCTAAAACAGATTATGCATAAAGCACAGTGTTGTCAAAAAGTTGGGAACTAGGAGCTGGGCTCTAGTCTTGGCTTAGGCTTGTGCCCATCACACAGCGAGACGTCAGAATGGTAACTGGATCAGAGAGGCCAAATTCATTTGTTTAAAACTGCTTGTCAGTGCCCTTTGAGATACCACTGCTTCCCACCCTCAGGCCCCATGCCAGACCAAGGGGGTCTCCAGTGCAGGAGGGCACAGAGTCCCCAGGAAATTTCAAATAGTACTGCTGACCTGTGCTTGAACAAACCAACCAGGCTTTTAATCTGTCTGAGCACAAGTTTCTCTGTCTATAAAACATGGGTAATAAGCTCTCCCCTGGACAGGAAGATTGTGGAAGTTAGAATCATTCACATATTAACGCCATTAAGCAATATTCCCCAGTCCCCCAGGAGTCCTGGTTCCTATACCTCAAGCACAACCCCAGCCCATCTCTGGATGTGAGAACAAGCAGTGTAATTGTGAGAACAAGTGTGTGTGCAGTGTAATTCCTCCCAGTTGGCAGGAAACCAGCCTGCAAATGCTGCCACAGCAGCCCTGGGCACAGCAAGGGGTAAGGGGTAAGTCAGCCAGCCTTCCTCATCCTCCTCTCTCTTCAGTATTTGTCCTGGACTACATGCAGGTGTTTGTGTATGGATACCTGAATCCTCTTCCTCCTGCTTGCTGGCCATCCAGCCTCTCCTCCCTCCTGAACTCTGAGGATCTCAGGGCAGAGACCATGGCTGGGTTGGACCAGTACAGTCCCCAGCCAGAACCCCACAGAGAGAGGTGGGTCAGGCACTGCTCCTGCATACACAGCAGTCACCAGGAGGGAAAAACAAGGCTGAGAGGGAGAAGAAGGGAGGGAGAATAAAGGAGAAAGAAATTAAAAAAGAAAACAAAACCAAACAACAAACACACCCAAGCCCAACCACCCAATTGGAATAACATTTCCAAAAAAGGCTCTGAGGAACTAATTGTTAGAAAGTGCTGCCAGTAATTCCTGTAACTCGACTGACCTTCAAAGAGGGGACAGATCTTCCTCCAGGCTGTGATCCCCCCCTGGCTGGTGTACTGCCCCAGTGCTGTCTCCAGGAAGAAGAGGGGAATCCCGCAGGTGAAAAGGAAGATGAAGTAAGGGATGAGGAAGGCTCCTGCAGAGAGGGGTAAGATGCTGCCTCAAAAGCCTCTTTAAAATTTCATCCCTACCACTATTGCCAGGTGCCTGGGGCCGCAGCTGGAATCAGCTAGATAAACACAAACATTTCTCCAAAATAACCGTGTAACCCCTGTGGAAAAGCAAGGTCTCCAATCATTTTTTGGAAAAAAGCATAAGCTGTCTTGTGCTACTACTTTTGCATTTACTCTTGGTCAAAATCTAGAGATAAGGAATAGCCAGGCAAGCAAATAAAGAAAGACAGAGCTGGAGAAGTTCTCTCTGCTTCACTCTCCTGACCTCGTTTTTGCTTTCAGTAGGAGTCAGGCAAAGCAAAAGGAGTCCTTGTTTCACATAACCACATTTGTTCTGCCTTTCTTGGGTGTTACAGCAAAACTCCCACTTGCCCAGAGGATACAAACCTGGAGGCTGGTGACATTTCTTGGTAAGTAATAAATTTGCCAGGATATAAATTTGCTTGAAACATATTTCATGACAAATTTGAAAAGCAGTTTGCACCAAAAGAATGAAAATATGGGAAGGGCAAGAGTATCTTTCCAGCATTTTCAAAATGAAAAAATTCCACTTTGCTCTTCAGTGTAATTTTCTTTACTGAAAGATAGAGAAATGTTATAAGAAAAATCAGCCTGAAATAGCCCTCAGGTTAACCTTGGACGAAATGAAAGAAATAAGGGAGAGTGAGAAGGGCTTTTTCTAGACATGATGACCAACAAAGTATCACCAAAAAAAGGTTTAATGCCTGCATTTAAGGTTTAATGCCTGCATTTATTTCCTTTTTCTCTGCAGCCAAACTGAAAATGTCTGGTATTTTCAGTGTTCTGCTCAAAACTGCTCCTGAGATTTCAATTCCACCGCTGACCTTCCTTCTATCACCTCGCAGCCCTTCTCCTCATCATTAGGGTAAGTTTTCACACTTTTGCTCCCCTCCCCTCCAAACAGGCCAAGGCAACTGCCTTCCTTCTTGGAACCACTGTCGAGGTCTTGCCATCCCATATTGTAAACTTCTGGTCATCAGGACCTCTGGCCATCAAATCTGGAGAGCATCTTGGCTGTCTGCAGCCACAACGAGTGTCCCTTTCTCAGCTGAGCCAGCTCTTGTTCCCCAAGCTCTCTCCTCCCCTGCCAGCACAGGCATTCACACTGAAATTCCTTCCCATGCCGATTAGCAACTAGGAACACTTTCCCTTGTTTTTAAGCCAACAATATTACAATAACAAGCAACACCCAAATTTCCTCTAAACACAGATGTGCTGGAGCTGCAGGGGACCCGAGGCCAGGGGAAGGGATGCTGGTTCACAGCATCAGTCCAGGTTTGCAGAGCAGGGAATGGGAACTGCATATGCTGAACTAGAGGCAGCTGCTGCTTTCAGTGCTGCAAGACAGCTCCCTGTATGCCAAATCTGCAAGATTTTTTATTATCTGCAAGTTTTATTATCCTGCACACAAATGAGCCTTTCAGCTGGTCCCAGACCTCTCTTCCCCAATACCATTTGTCCCCGAGATGGATCAGTTCTGGTCTCTGAGTAATGAGGGATTTCTTACACCTCTATTGTCTTGTCTCTCTAAACCTCCTCAGAGCAGTTACCAGTTGCAGCCCCAGTTGGGATCTCCTCCCCAGTTTGCTCCTCCACTGAGGGAGACTCAGCCCTGAGAAGGGCCTCCAGAAACAGACTCTCTCTCCTTATGCATCTATAACAAGTTCAGATGCTGAGCAACTAAATAAAATTTGAAAGTGCAGCCATGGATAAGTATACACTTGGTTGCTTTACAGCACTCATTTGTATGATATCTGTCTTTACAGCTTTGCAACCCTCTCACTACATCCAAAGGTGGAGAAAGGTGATGGGACAGAAGTCTCCAATTTGGGGTGGAGGGGTGAGTGAGACCAGAACATGATGAGAATGTCTTTGAGTGCCATGGGAAAGACAGTACCTTGTCCTATACTAGCTTGTTTGCTGCCTGGTTCCTTAGAGTCCTAGAGAGAGAAATGTACCGTCTACAGTAGTAGCATACTTTCTGCAGAGTGTGTAAACTGTGAGGGAAGGACTCTCCCACCCTAATCTTTCCCAAGCCAAGCCCTTTTAGCCTCTGAATAACAGCCTTAGATATTCCAGAGTAGTTTAATTATAAAAAATAATTAAAAACCTTCTTCAATGAATATCTAAAATTAACAAAGTGGCCTTTTCACTTACACTAATTAGCATACAAATTGCAAGGACTACTGAAACTAGATTCCATAGACATAGACTATGCAAAGATATCATCCGAGCTCTGGAAGAAATTTTCTCAGTAAAAAACATCACTTTTCTCTCACAGCATCCCTGTAGAATGGACTGTTCCATCAGATGCATCACTAGTGTTTACTAACCTGCACTGATCTGACTTGCTTCTGGAGCCACCAATTCCAACAATAAAAATCACAGAGAATGAGACTGAAGAATCTTCTAAAAACCATCTCAGTTTCAAAGAAAACACAGTTCCATTTTCTTTAACCATCTTAACCAACTCTCATTTGCTTCAGAGGAGACACTGCTTGACTCCTGTCTGATTTGGATAACCTCTAGTAATAGGCCAGGGAACAGGAATGAGGTAGTTCTGTGACAACTACCTAAGTTCTGAATCATCCATGGGCAGAAGCTCACATCACCTTGGGAAAGAAAGGCCTTTGTGGCATTGTCTGAAAACAAATTTTAAAGTAGAATATGCAAGTCCTAAAGTGTTATTTGAAAGCATCTCTAGAGAATAAGAAAAAAAGAGATGTTATTGCTACATTGGCATGAAATTTGACACATAGGTTTCCCTAGCAGTGGGTCAGCCACTGGCAGAACTGTTCCTGTGGAAGAGGTAGCAATGTTCTTCTAGGAGGTATGAGGCCTTGGCAAGGATATCATCATCATCAAAGCTTTTCCTCGACTGTAACGATGGCCTGAGAGTGGTGGGGGTGACTCGAAGAGTAGGAAAAGGGAATTATGTAGAAGAAGGTTTCTAATGGCTTGCTGACCACTCACAGCGTTTGATGGTTTTGGAAGACCAACTGTTTCTCAAGATGCCCAAGAGCATCAAAAAGTTGCTAAAGTCCAGTTTGGCACCCAAACTTGGGAGAGCTGCTCTGAGAAAAATTACTCAGTGGGGAGATGGATTCATCCCTCCATTTTTACTCCTCCAGGGTTTGGCAGGAGCTAACTTGCTGGAGGAGAGGAAAAGGGATTGCATGTGGAGGCACAGGAGGCATGGAAGAAATGGGTCTAAGGTACTCACATATCTCATGGCCACAGACCTAGGACAACCCAGGCATGCTGTGAACTTACCACCACCATTCTTGTAGCAGAGGTAAGGGAACCTCCACACATTACCCAGACCAATGATTTCCCCAGCCACAGATAGCACAAACTCCATTTTGCTACTCCACTGGCCTCTCTCTTCCATTTCCTTCTTTTTTGTCTCTTCAGGAGTTGCAATGGCCTCATTGGTCTCTCCTTCCTTAGCCACAGTTCTTGTCATGGTTCTGTGGGACAGAAGGAAAAGAGAACATAGGTTGTAGGGAGCTGCTGAGGGACATGCTGGTGGGAAGAGGAGGGAGGGGACCTGTCACCACAATGGATTTGTTCCTATTATCACCTTGAGGTTCACTCATCCTAAGGAAAATGGCTTCTTTAGTGTTAGCTTGAATCATTTTCTCCAAGTTATGTCCATGGGACAGAGGTAAGGTCACTGGTAAAGTAAGGTGAATCCACCTGCAACACTCCTTCAGCAGACTCACTCACAAATTCACTCTTGTGAATTGTGCCCTTCCACATCCATCCATACCAGCCTTAGTCTACCTCCATCTGCTCCTCCACACCTTAACTAAATCCTCTGCATCTCCATCTTTGTTGGAAATTTAGCTCAGATTTTAGAAACAGAAGTTCAGAGGAAGAGAAAAGGAGCTGGAGCTGAAGTGAGGCACTGGGGCAGGATTTTCCCTTCCCCACGTGCTTTATACAGCAAGTGTCTCATTCTGGAGTGGCTTCAGAAGGCAGGACAGAAATAGAATCATAGAAAGTTAGGGGTAGGAAGGGACCTCAAAAGATCATTCAGTCCAACCCCCCCTGCCAAAGCAGGGTCACCTACAGGAGGTCACACAGGGATGTGTCCAGGTAGGCTGTGAATGTCTTCAGGGAAGGAGACTCCACAACCTCCCTGAGCAGCCTGTGCCAGGGCTCTGTCATCCTCACAGTGAAAAAATTCTTCCTTATATTTATACAGAACCACCTATGGTCCAGTTTATAACCATTGTCCCTTGTCCTATTGTTAGTCATCCCTGGGAAAAGCTTGACTCCATCCTCCTGGCACTCACCCCTTACATATTTATAAACATTGATGAGATCCCCCCTCATTCTCCTCTTCTCCAATCTGAAGAGACTCAGCTCCCTCAGCCTTTTCTCGTGAGATGTTCCACTCCCTAAATCATCTTGGTCACCCTGCACTGGACTCTTTCAAGCAGTTCCCTGTCCTTCTGGAGCGGAGGGGCCCAGAACTGGACACAATATTCCAGATCTGGCCTGACCAGGGCACAGTAGAGGGGGAGGAGAACCTCTCTCAACCTACTAATCGTCCCCTTTCTAATGCACCCCAGGATGCTGGGTAGCGTTGGGATGTAGAAACACCAGGTCCTCAAGCCAGTTATTTTTCAGCTTCTGAAGTCCAAGCAAGGCCCCTTTTCCCACTGCCCGCTTGCAGCACGGCCTGCCAGCTGGCTAATCAGTTCATTCAGATGCTGCAGCACAGCCTCCTTAGCTTTGAGAGGAGCAGAGCTCCACGCACTGTCAAATGTGAGAGAAAAAGTAACACGTACTTAATGAAATGTGTTTGATCTGTCACAGTCCTTGGCACGTTCTAATTTACTGCAGTCCAGGGTACATTATCAAGTACCATGATGCTTAAGTCTGGGCTTATTGAGGATGTCACGAGAAGCTGACAGGGGAGGACTTAGCTAATTCTTTGCTTTTATTCCTTTAATGCAAGGTGACTCAAGAATCAGCCTATTTCTCCTAATATTTGTGTTTCACCTGTTTTTGCGTTAGGTCTGTTTCACACACAAGGGGTTTTGGCACCAGAGGATGCAGCCATCAGAGACTCTCCTGAAGCTTTTCTTCCTGCAAACTTACTGCCTCTTCCTGACTGCTATCACAGAGGAGCTTCTGCAGTTGGGAAGTTTTAATCCTCCTTTTGACCTCTTCTGCTGTTTTATCTTAAGGCAAACAAGAGGAAAACAATCTCAAGAGCAAACAGTGAAAGCGAGTGAACAGAGATGTCACTAAAAAACCGCCGATAACATTTATTAGAAGAAGCACAGTTTTAAAGTACCTTTGGACACTCGTAGGTGCTGCCAGAGCTGCAGAAGGCAGAATCACAGGTGACACTGCAGACAGCTGCACTGCATTTATATTTCTTGTTTTCATTTTCAAACAAACCACAGCCAAGCACCTCAGCTGCAGTTTAAGGTGGGGAGGGAGGAATCTGGAAGCAAGGAGGCTGGGCTGTGTTACAAAAGGAGGAGCAGGAGGCCAGAGAAAATTCCCTGCTTGCACAATACAAGCCAGTGGTTACTGGGGAGCTGAAATGCCGGCTGGCGTTTCGATGGCAGGAGGCAGGGCCGATGTGGGAGCAAGAAACAGAAAACCAGGGCTCGGAATGGGTCATCTCTGCAAGATGGACAGGGAAATGCTTGGAGTGGAATTAAGTGCTTTCCAGCCAATGGAAGGGAAGGTACGTGAGCAGGGTCAGAGGCTTTAACCACGGCTGCTTCCGAACCTGAATGATGCTGGAGAGCTGGCTCACTCCAGCTGCTAAAAAGGAGAAAGGCAAGGAAAATATGGAGCAAGAGAAAAACTGATCAACTCCAGGAGAACAGTCAAGTTTAAAATGCCTTTCGTCTCAAGCTGTTGAAAGCCAGTTGGCTTCTTTACAACTTCTAATTAACTTCTAGGTCTGTGTGGGCCATAGGGCACTCTCAAAGCATCTGTTCAGCAAGGTTCGTGGGTCATGGGAGGTTGTCACAAGGATCAGATTCTGCTTCAGTTTTCTCCAACATGAAATAAGAGCATTGCTTCTGCAGCCGGTGAGTTTGCCGCTCACTGATACCAGCAAGAGTGAGATAAGCAACTGTGAGTTTACTAATGACATGTATATCTGTGATACAAGCTGCAAGGATTATGATAAAGCATCATCCTGCAGAGCACACACTCCCAGCTCAGGAGGAAACCAAATGGCTCCTGCCTTGTCCTCTGCAGCCAGGACAGGTGAGCTTCCCAAGTACCTAAGGGAGGCTGGATTTCCCTGAGGGGGTTCCAGTGGCAAAGCCCTTGCTAAGAGCAGTGTAGGCTGTTGCCCTTAGTGCCAGCTCAGCCTGGGTCACTGTCTGTGGCTCACCATTCCTGATTTGGGATACAGAGATGCTTTTTTACTTCAGTATAGAAAAAAAAAATCCAGAGATACTGATGAAGTCTGTAGATGGAGTGTAAATATAATCAGAAAGCAGCCTTTGCATCAAACCAGATACTTCAAAGACCTCCACTCAGCTCATAGTCTGGTTTATATTCAATGCCACATAGCAGAAAGCCCAGTAGCATAAAAAAACAGCATGGGTCCACCTTTCTTACCATTCCTACAGACACTACAGACACAGAGCCCAGCTGGCCCCAACTCCTCTAGAACTGGAGGAGTTGACCAAAGTCCTGCAGCTGTGTCAGGCTTACTCAGAGGGCCCTATGCACAGCCAAAGCTTGGGGACAGCACACCTCCTGTCACTGGCTGCAGGAGCAGAGCAGGTGAATGGCACAGAGGGTAAAAGCCACACTGCTCCAGCACTCATTCCTCAAACAGGAACTGTGGGAGCACGGCGGAGCAGCGACCTATGGGGCAGTTTGGAGATGCCCCATGGGGACAGGACAGAGTCTGCAGGAGAGCACGTGATGGCTGCAGTGCTGCCACCTCACCCTGGGCAGCAAATTCACTGAGCAAGGATTGCCACCCAGCAGCCTTAGGCAGGTGAGGTGTAGAGAGGGATGCTGCCAACCCCCAGTGCTGTAGCTTGGCTGCCTGCTGCTGACCCCAAGGGCTTAGGGAAGGGTGGGCAGCCTCTGCCCACAAAAACCTCATAATCTCGGTAGTAGCTAAAATATGAACCTTACGGTTTCTTCTCTGGGGCTGCCACACTGAGGCAAGAGAGCAGAAAAGCCAGCACCTCTGGTAGCCATCATCTTCCAAAGTCTGTGATTCAAAGGCTGGAGAGCAGTGCAGGGTACTTGGCAGCACACTGCTCTAGGCACTTCTGGTTAAACTCCTCCAGACAGGAACAGCCTGCCTCACCTCCCAAAAGCACAGCCTGGAGGCACTTGCTATCAGTGATGAGAAATGGGGAACACAGAGAAAAGTACTCAAACAAAACTCTTCCAAAAGTAAGGTGAGATTATGGCAGGATGTGTGGCCTCATGCCTCCCAGCACGGAGGATGAGGGGAGCCAGCAGTTCCTTTGGCAGAGCTGGGTGCCTCAGCACAGATGTGTGCATAGCCATGGTAGAGCAGGTGAGCAGTGCTGGACAGGCTGCCCATCACCACCATCCCCCTCATCAGTTCACACAGGGAGCCCAGCACCCCACATTCTGCTCAGATGCAGGCTGGGGACCTATCTAGCTGACCCTGGGCAGGCTCAGCCATCTCCAGTTGGTGCCCAGGACAAGGCACATGGGGTGAAATGGGGACAGGCAGAGGCATGTACAGACTACGACCTGAATAATGTTGCAGCCTCTTCCTAGCAGTGCCTGCTGTAACCCATAACCCAATGTGATGCATCTGCTTCCCACCCGCACCCTCCAAGAGGTAAGGTGTTTGCTCTCCAACAATTCCCTATAGCCCTGGCCAGGAGCATGGGGCACAGGGCTCATTATCCTGCTCTCTGCAAGGACCACAGCTGCACTCATGAAACCATCAAAGGTGGGCTGCTACAGAGCTGCAAAACTCAGGTTCAGCCTCTCATATCAGCAGCTGTCAAAGAGGAAAAAGGGGGACAATGGCCTTTCCACTGGCACTGGATGAAAGCCTTGATTAGCAGCGATTCCTTTAAAAGGACTGTTGATTTAAGGAGACACAGATCAGGTATTATGAAACGTCTATGTGTTCAGCCTGGGTTTGTTTGCAAATATGCCTGCAGATCCCTGGAGTTTAGCACATGCACAAACTGTGCTCTCTCCCTGCCTCATCCCTTCAAAGGAACAAATTTGATGGAGCCTTTGAGGCATGAACAAAGAACAAAGAACACGCTCCCAGGCACACCTTTTAGAGCTGCAGCCCCCAAGCCAATGCACCAGGAAGGGCAGAACCTTGGCAGGGCAGCTCAGGAGGAGGGGGAAGTGGCTGCCTCATGTTTGCAGGAGTTATAGCACTCACAGCTTACCTCACTCTTAGCACCTTTCCTCCTGTAACCTGTTATCACCTATTATCACCTAGCCATTGCTGCCATTCATCCGTGTTCCTGTATGGCCCACTCTTATCTCCCTTCTCGATTTTTCCAACTGAGCCCTTTTCTTTCTCTCTCTCTGCTGCCACAACCCTTGCTACTGATTACCCATCCTTCAGGCATCCCTTTGCTCTGCAGCTTCCTGGCAGCCTCTCAGCAGCATCACTGCCTATCCTCTCCTACAGGAACCATTGGAAGAAAAAACCTCTTCCCTGTCTTGATCCGGTGTTGATTACTTGCTCTCCCCGCTCCACCTCTCTCTTCTTTTGCTTAGCACTGGGAAGATTTTTCCCATGCAGATTTGCTGGCCCACTCCCCAGAGCATTGCAGGCAGCTGGCACTTGGCTGCGGGAGGATCAGAGGTACCAGCACCACATCCAGCCAGAGCTGCTCAATCAGATCTGCCTTCCTCACCTCAACCCGCTGCAGGTCTCTGCCAGGACAGCCAGTCCCATCCCCTCCTGTCCCAGGGGAGTCCAGGCAAGGAATCCACTGAGTGCCAAAGAGACACAGCAAGAGTTAAGGCAAAGACACCCCTCCCCCTTCCTTCAGCAACTCCCCCCACCAAATTATCACCCAGCTCATGTGTGGGTGGTGGGAAGGGAGGGGCATCAGGTTGGGAGAACTTTCTCCCCAGCTGCCTTACAACATACACCTCGCCAAATCTTGAACTGAGGGACACTGACACAAAAACAAGAAAAGAAACCAGCTCCAGTCAGGCAGGGTAAAGGCCTAAAATTTGCAAAGACCAACTGCAGCACACAGTGGAGCAACTCCAGGTCTTGATCTCAGCAGGATGGGGTTTCCCCTTGCAGACTCCACAACAAGGCCCAGACTGTCTGACACTGCTCTGAGGCTTCAGCACTTTATTGAGGTATTGGCATCCCTTAAAATCATCCTGCAAATGTGCAGAGTGAATCATCTCCATCTCCAGAGATGCACTACACCTACACCTACTACACTACACCTGCTTTAGTGGCCAAGCTCAAAGCACACCATTACCATTGGGCAGATGGAGCAAAAGGCAGGGAGTGGGTGGAGGGGGGACATTTGTCCTGGGCTCACACAGACCCCTCTGTGCCTGTGCAATGCACTGTGAGTGCAGACACAGCTCACAGGAGAGAGCTCTGTCAGCAGGTCGAGATACAGCCAGAGGGTTTTTATAGCAGCCTCTGTGTGCTTGCTGCAAGTGAGCAATCCTTCTCTGCCTTTGCCCTGGCAGCTCTCTTTTGTATCTCCCTCACCCCTGGTGCACTCTTCTAGGGCTTCTCACAACCAACAGGAGCAGCAGGCTTTCCAGTTACGCCATTTTTCTCAAGATAGTCCAGCTCAGATTATTTTTTTGTTTTTAATCTTATGGTTTATTCTATTACTGCGTTGTCTTTTGCTTCATCTGTTAATGTGCCTGCCAAATTCCTATTGACCTTTTCATCTACCCATGTGGCCAAGCCCCAGCAGCACGTGGGATGGAAGCTAGGACACATGGCAGCACAAGCTCCAATCTGCTCGCCTGTGTCACAGCTCACCAGATGAGCATCCTCTGGCCCCCTCAGAGGGAAACCTGGGAGCTGACAAAAGCCTTCATCACTGCAGAGCAGGGAAATGGTAAGTTTGTGCCTGCATACTCTACAGAGGTCATTTTTAATGTTGTCACACACACACACACACACAAAAAATAAATCCTCCAGTAGTGCCAGAAGCCAGTGCATCAGATTGCATTAGAGCACGGGGACAAGAAATGCTGGAGATGTGCATGAAGGGGGTGACCCTTCTGCCTGGCAGGATCCTCAGTGATCCACTGAGCCCAGTCCTGGAGGCAGAAGGGGAAAATATCTCAGTTTAATTTAGGAGGGTTTATTTACTGCCTCAGCTGACAGTGGGGGCAGCCGGTGTGAACCCATGCTGCTGAGCAGTTCAAAGAGGGGGCAGAGCAGCTCAGGGGGAGTGTTAGGGGACATTCCCAGGGCTGGGGATCTCTGAGCCAACCCAGCCATGTCCCAGAGGCTGCAGATGGGGAATGGGGCCATGAGGCAGAAGGCTGGGGGGAAGCTGGAGTAGGTGATGCTTCTTCACAGGCATCCAAAGACAGTGTGCAGCCCTTTGTTTCCAGGATTAAACTTTCCAAGTATTTTTCAAAACCCTGGCTTTCACCTAGCATTTGGGCTGGTTGAATTATTTGGTCCCACATGCAAAGAAATACAGGCTGATTCTTCCCTCACATGGGCTGAGATCAGTGTCAGAGGAAATAGGCTCTATCTTTTGCCTTTTGGGGACTGTATCTGAAGTCCTGAATGGCTGTAAGGTGAACATAGGATGCTGGGTACACAACACAGGAACTGCACTGCCTCCCTCCCTGTGAGTGAAGGACAGTGCCACAGAGTCCTGATACAGAGGACTAGTCTGACTCAGCACAGATGGGGAAAAGATGCAGTAGAGGTTGTCTAGATATGAAAAGGGGTTTAAGATAAGACTAGGTAAGCAGAGTTGACCTAAAAACTTGATTTATCCACACTGATGTGTTTCACAGGAACATCACAATTTTTTGTGAATCTGTAGATGGAAAATGACGTGTGATATTAAGGTAAAACAAGAAGGAAGACAAACTAAATGAAAACGTTGTCCAGCAATGTGTGAAATGCATTCTCCAGTGGGAAAAAAAAAGACTGCTATTTCTGCTTTCCAGCCCAGAAGGTGTCAGAAGTTACACTCCGGCTTCAGATTTTTCCACCAGGCAATAACTTGATGTGTTTTTAAATCCTGCTACAGGCATGGGGCACCTTCATCCCACCATGGCATCCCCTACATGAGGGATTTCACTAATGTGGTGGCAGAGATGGAAAACCAGAAATCACCTTTTAACCAGCTCAGATGTTGAGGTATGGACTGTGCTCAGCATTATCCCAGGAGAGGGCAAGAGAAGGGGTGATGCACTTCCTGACCACTAATTGCCACCTGCCCTGGCGGAGACAGCCCCTGAGCTGTCACTCTGTGCTGAGCAGCTGAATAGGTAGGACAGGGCTGCTAAAGGATGTGGTAGTCTGTCTGCAGCTCTCCCCACAGCAAGGGTTCCTCCTCCACCACTGCCATGGGCAGAGGCAGCTTCCTACAGGGACTAGGAGGTGGATTATGTGGCAGGATGCAAATTTGTGAGCAAGCTGAAAGAGAGGAGCCATGGCCAAGGCTCAGCCAGCACAGGGGACAGACACCAGCAGGGATGAGACTTGGCAGCTTCTGGTGGGGCATAAATGATGGCCCCAGGCATAAATTCTGGCCCTCTTGACACAAGCATTCAGAGGGAGCTGGAGGGGGAAGCAGCAGCCCTGCTGGCTGCAGGGATGGGGAGAGTATGGGTGAGAATGCTCACCAATACTCCATTCCTGTAAGGGAAGCACTGGTTGCAATATATCCTGTAAGCATCCAAAGCACCCCTCTCCCCAGCCCCTCGCCAGGCAGAAGAGCTGGGACCCCCTCTCTGTGTGTGACTCTGACACCAGCACCATCCAGATCTCCATAGCCCTCCCCACAGTGTATCCTGAGGCAAAGGAAGAGATGGCAGCATCCAATTTTTTCAGGCAGGAAAAGCCAGACAAGAGAAAACCCCATTGCTGTGCCTGAGGGGCAGCAGCTTTCTCACCCAAGAGTCCTCAAGATGTAGGATACTCCCCTTCTTTGGGGTCAAAGATCTCACCACACAGCTGGTGTTAGAGACAGAGGAGCTGCAGCCCTGGCTGCCCCCCTCACTAGGCCATCTATGGTAGAAGCCACCACTCTCCTTGTTTGTCCAGACTAATCCTATCTTTTAGACCTTTGCTAGCAAACCAGAAGAGATGCTGGTTTTCCCACAGGCACAGCACTGCTGCCTCTTTGTCTGTGAACTGTCCTAGCTGATTGCATCCTGTGGTTGCAGAGTTTTCCCAAGGCATTTGTACAATTTATTTGTTAAGTTTATGGCTAATTTCTGCTTAAGTAAGTCCCATGACTTCCTACAACAGTTTCACTGTAACTAGTCACAAGCGAACATCACCACAGTAACAAGTGCTAATGAGGCCTCACACAATCACCATGGGCTCTGGCAAGCCACAGCCCTGATTCTGCACTGGGCTCCTGGAGAAAAAGAGGCTGTCAGGAGCCTTCACCTTTGGAAGTACAGGCAGGTTAAGACATCCCCTATTTCACAGCATACATGATGAGGTGGTGAGGGAGAGGATGAGGCATGAACAAACATCTTAGAAGCCCAGTGTCAGCAGTAAAACTGGGCAGGAGGGAGGATTAGCAATGCTGGGGGAGCATCCATGGCCTGACAGCCTCTGTGAGGTCTCCCAGCAGTGGTCCCTGCTGGTCAGAGGATTACAGAAAAAAGGCAGGCAGAGGACCCAGGGACACAGGACTGTTTGCTCCTGCTTTCCCTCTCTGCTTCCTCAGGGCAGCTGAGCCCTGTTGCTATGGGACTTGTGCTGTGACAGCAAGCACCTCTGATTCCCAAGGCACAAGGATGCAAAGGACAAGGTCAGTCTTTATGGACAAAGAAGCACTTGTTGCTGCCCACAGTAAAGGGCAGGTCAGGTGGAGAAAGGGTAACAAAGTCACTAGTAACATAGAAGTAATGACTTCCCAAATCTGTCTTTGTGTTCCCCCATGTGCACTTCCCTTATCTTCACCATGCAGATCTCCATCCTGCAGGCAGCTAACCATGTTAGCAGGCAAAGGCTCAGCCAAACACACTGCTCTGAAGGATATGCTCATTTGCACCGGCCTCTAGGACACACTTAACAGATTATCTGGGGATTCCTGCTTCACAGGATTACATATCCCACATATTTAAATGTTAATCTTACTCTGTTCTCTCCCTTTATGCACCATAGCCTGCTGTCTCCCAGCACATCCACCTTTCTTGTCACCAAAATGTGTGACATAGCTCACACTACATGTTTCTTCAATAGCCACAGAAAACTATCTGGTATATCACTAGTGGCAAAAGGAGAAGGACCTCTCAAAGCACCTGTTAGAAGATGCTGGTAGCTCCAGGATTCAGGATGCTCCCCACCAGAGCAGATGAATTCTGCTCCATAGGTCATCCCCAAGATCGGAAATCTCTCTCCTGCCCTGAAATGTCTCTCTATGGAGAACAGCAGGGTCAGCACTATCTCTCTGCCTGATGAGGGAGCTGAGATGCTTCCCCAGGCACCACTGATGCAAGCATCACACTGTGGGAAAAGCAGAGCCTCTGTCCACAAACAGGTGGACAAAAAGGTCAGACATCCTTTCCAAGCACTAACAGCCTGGGGCAGAATCTCAGGGACTTCTTCTTTTTTATGTGAACTTTTAATTTGAAACAAAACAAAAACAACAAACAAAAAATAAAATAAAAACCAGCAAACCATGTCATTAAAAAAATGAGTCTTTAACCCTCATTTTCCCAATAATAATGGGCTGAATTCTCAGGCTCAGTTGCATTTTGGATTCTGAACATGGGAAATTTCCAACAACCCCACATCATGTCTAAAGGGATATCAGCATCTCAGCCACGGAAAAAGATTTGAGTAGGCACTAATTCCACAGACTGTTAGAAGTGGAATACTAGGCTGATCTTGAGTATGATGAAAATCCTTTTCATCATGTTCCAAACCATGAACAATCACCATATGTCAAAATCACCATATTCCAAGTTTCCTCAAAATTCCCTGTAACATGGGGTCTTTAAAAGTGCTGCAGAAAATGTAATGTGTGGAAGTTTCAAATATATTGTCAGGTTTATCCCATTAACCTTCTCAATGAGCAATGCAGAATATACTTGAATCATATTTCAAGCCAGGCATCACAGGTTCAAATACTTAAACTCCTATCAGAAATATGACATTTGTTTAAGAATGTCCACCAAAACCTTTGGTTTTCATACTTATATGACCTGCCCAGCTGATCCAAATCTTTACATCAATTTGGTCACTTGGGAACACAAGCCTGGGATATTTTCTGGCTCATATATAACCAGATCAACAGACCACATGCCCAATTCAGTTGACACCAGAAGATTTTGAAACAAAGCAAGACTTAAGCCTTTCAGCACACTGATGCTTTTCTTACATGCAGCTGAGAAGACTTTTTACATCAGCCATGTTTTTGGACATAGCTGTAGACAAACAGTGTGTTTTCTATTAGGGTTAAAATATCTTCTCATTGGGACAAACTTCTATATTTACAGTATCTGCAATGTATTACTGGAAAGTGAAAGTATAATTCCATTTAAGATTAGAGTTACATGAATAAAAATGCTGCTGAAGCATCTGACTCACACAAAAAGCCAACCAAAACCACTTCTGTATTGAATTCCATTCACTCATTTCTAGAAGTAATTTCTACCAGACAGTACCGTATGCAAGTGGCAGGGCAGCTGAATGGCTCCTTTCTCCGTATCACTGTGGATCTTCCAAAAGTGGTTTTCCCTGGGTTTGTAAGCATTTTCCTGCCCTCAGCTCACACACAAGCACCATCAAGCACTGTGGCAGCTGGGAATGTGGAACTCTGAGACTCTGAGGCAGCCCAGGAAAGCTGTGACAAGCAGTTCAGCCCAGGCCTCCTGCACCTACTCCTTCAGCATCCACAGTGTGCTCCAGAGGCAGGGAGGGAGGTGTGCAGAAACCCAGTGGCTGAGATTTTGACAAGAGGTACAGGACTGACCGTGGGGGGATTCAGCCATGGCTGCATGTGCAGCCTAGCAAAAGAATCCATCCACTCCAGAGTCCCAGTGAGTCCCAAGCTAGGGAAAAGGAAAAGATGCTGGAAATAAGATGAGGTTTCCACACGGAGACAGTGGACCACAGATCAGCGGGTTCTCCCTCCTAGGATGTTAAATCTTTTGCACCATCACAAATCCTCCCAGTAGCAAACCCCTCAGTGTTTAGTGCTCATCAGTTTTGCAGTGTCTGTGAGTGAAAGTCCATGACCCCTTTTCACCACCAACCTGTCTCCCATCTGAGGTTGCCAGGCTCCAACAACACTAAACTGGAGAAAAACGAGTCCAAGAACTTACAGTCATAGAATTATTGTGGTTGCAAAAGAACCTCAAGATCATCAGGTCCAGCTGTTAACTTAACATGGCCAAATCCAACACTAAACCATGTCTCTAAGCACCACATCTACATGCCTCTTAACTTCCTTCAGGGATGGCGTCTTCACCACTTCCCTGGGCAAACTTCCAGTGCATGACAACCCTTTCAGTGAAGAAATTTTTCCTAATATCCAAACTAAACCTCCCCAAGAAAAAATTGAGGTAATTTCTTCTTGTCCTATCGTTTGTTGCTTGGGAGAAGAGGCCAACACTCAGCTCACTACAACCTCCCTTCAGGTAGTTGTAGAGAGGGATAAGGTCTCTCCTCAGCCTCTTTTTCTCCAAGCTAAACAACATCAGTTTCCTCAGCTGCTCCTCACAGGACTTGTGCTCCAGACCTTTCCCCAGCTTCCCTGCTTTTCTTTGGACACACTCCAGCACCTCAATGTCCTTCTTGTAGTGAGAAGCCCAAAACTGATGGCAGGATCCCCAGATGCGGCCTCGCCACCGCCGAGGAGAGGGGAAACCCACCATGGCCTAGAGGTCTAAACCAGTGGGTGCCACAACTGGGCTCACCCATTCCCCGTGGGCAGCACCAGTCTGCAGAGAAAAACGCCACAGCCAACCGGGGAAGGGGGTGATGTGGGAATGGCCCGGGTCACCGTGAACCAAAGGACCTTCCCAAGTCAGGGAGAAGGAGTACAACGGGTGCCGGACCAGCCTCGGAAATTCCCGCCGTCCCCCTCCCACCCACCCTCCCGGTGGGTGAGGTCCTGGGGCCACCTTGTGGCTAGTGCTGTGGATTGCTCTAATTCTCCTCCTCCTCCTCCTCCTCCCCGCGGCACCAGAAGCCCTGGTGCCCCTCGGTGTCCATGTGCAGTTCGGGAACTTCTGGCTCCTGCCTTAGTTCTGCCCGCGCTCCAGCTTCCTCAGGGTTTCCTGGGAGCCATCCAGCTTCCCGGGGTTACATGTCCTCTGGCTGCCCTCCTTGGATGCTGGGGCTACAGCTCTTAAAACACAAGCACTTTGATTTTAGGCTTTTTTGTTTGTTTTTCCTGTTTTTTTATTTTTCGACCGAGCAGCCTGGATACAAGGGGCCCTGTTTGTTGACATAACATGCAGATCCCACTCGTCATCCACGCAGCCCTTCTTCCACAGGCAGGAAAACAAAAACGCACCTGGAAGGCTGTCAGCAGGAAAAAAAAAAACCCACACAGATCAGCCGAGATGAGGGAGAGTTGCCTATGAACCTTCACTTACATGAAAAAAAGGCAAACCCACACACTTCGCTCAGACCCTGGGAATTGCCAGGTTACTCCTTTGGCTGGGAGCTGGCAATGGCTCCAGAAGGTGACATTGCATTTTCCACTTCACCCAGGTCTACCACTTCTGGGGGCCACCAAACTGGTGTTCCTGCTTTTCTTTTCTTTCCTTAACTGAGCTTCCTCTCCCCTGCCCACCCTCTCAGACAGATAGATGTGCCAGTGCAAAGGGATGCAGACCTGAACACCCAGCACAGCTCTGCTAACATTCATCCCACCTAACATGCTGTCAGCAAGAGGTGCTGGTGAGACAAAAGTGAGACAGAGTGGATCTAGAGGGGAAAACCAAGGTTTTAATGGAATGAATGGAGAAGCTCATGAAGTCCACACTGGAGTCACATCTCTTGAGACTCTCTGACACTCTCCACTCCAGGATCAGTCCTTTTTTGGCCACCAGAAGGCACACCGGTGCTTGGTCTGCCCCTTCAGAGCCCTCTCCAGAGAGAGGATTAAGGTGCATTGCAAACTCCACACAGACCAGATCTACAGCAGCCTCTTCCTCAGCCTTTCAAATCTTCCAGGGAAGGGAGCTCAGCCCAGAAATCCTCTTCTCCTTGGCAAGTGAAGAATCCTTATATTATCCAACAGGTGGTAAAGGCTGTGTAGAAACCATCCTGGGGGAGGGAGAACCACACTGGTCCTAGCAATGAGATTCGACCTCTGTCAGCATCAGCAGACCAGATCTGGTGGAGGAAAGGGGCTGTCCTGTGCCTGGCCTGGAAGGCAAGTCTTCAAGTGGGCAGGTAAGTTGGCGAAGCCTCTGGAAGGCAAAGGCAGGCAATGAATACAGCTGCAAGGACAAAAATGACCTGGACCCTCCCCTTCCACTCATGGGTATCATTCAGACAGACAGGCAGGGTTACAGGTCCCTAAAGGCTAGAGATATCCCAGATAAGGATGGTCAGCACTTCAAAAACTGAAAGAATAAACTCATCTTTGAACCACTTGTCCCAGGTTAAGCACTGAGTATGTGAGAGACCTGAGAGAGTAGGAAAGCTCTGTCCTCCATTGGCTCCAGGTCAGGGCTAGAAAGAAATCCAAAGAAAGGTTGGTGCTCAAATACATGCAGATCATCCCCCTCCACACAGGTTTGGCTTTAACTGGGGCAGCAAGTAGGTAAGGGGCTACCTGCTACATCATGCAGTGGTGCCTTGCTATACTCCTGTGTCTGTGCTCACTCCTCCCTCTCCATACTGGACACAGGGATGCCGTCTAAACCAATTCCTGAGCATTTGCAGGAGGCAGGGAATGGGTGGGATCCTGGGGTATAACGATGTCTGTGAGACCTCCAGTAAGCTATGGCAGGGACAAGATGACTGTCTAGAGCAAGTTCTGCTTTGCCACGTCCCTGGCTCTCCCAAGGCACATTCAGGTTAGCCAGCAATGGACCATAACAGGCCCAGGACATTGACTCTCAGCATCTCACAGTTCTCATGGGATCTACAGCTTTCTTGGAGCAAGTCCTCAATCAAGAGCAGCCTCCAAAGTGACTCAAGGCACTAGAGACAATCTTTATTGTCTCCATCTAATGAACTTTTTTCTAACAGTGCTTGCAAAGAGTCAGAAGCAATAAACAAAGGGCACCAAGAGGCAAGAGCAGTCCTCCAGCCAGGCAGAACTTAATAAAACCAAGCAGTTATAGCAATGGACTCATTCAATCGATTTATTCTAGGCTCCCTACTAATTAAGCTGCCACACACAAATGATCCCCCTGCAAGGCTGGATTTCAACACAGAAGTACAGCCCATGCCCTGATCCCAAAGCACCAGCCTCACCTCTCTGAGGGAGCCTTTGATGGTAGAGAGTTTGTAGACAATCCAGAGAGGGATGCAGACCATGGAGGAGAGGGCCAGCAGCCAGCCCAGGGTGTCTCCCCACCACGGGTACACATATTTCTTGTTGTAGGTCAGTGGGGTGTATTTAATCAGAGAAAAAAGGAAGGTTGCCTGGCATGATGGAAGAGACCGAGAGAAAAAAAAGCAAAAAGATCAACACCATTAATCAAGAGAGGTCTTCCTGGTGAGTCCACCCCTGCACAGAGGTCATGGTAACTAAGAGCTCCCCAGGACAACAGAAGGCACACCAGTCAAGCAAGGTTTGCTGGGACAGCCCCCATATACAGCTCTGGGCATAGCAGCAGACATCACTCTCAATGCTGAGCTGGGTCCCTCTCCCTCTTGTTTTGCCCCACACCTGGCCCCCAAAGCCACAAAAACACAGAACAACAGGCTCCCATAACTCGTAACACCCTGATACATAGGCACGTCCCTCAGTATATATGTAGGTATTTATATGTCAGAGACACCCAGCTCTTCTCCTTCCCCCAGAGCTCCTTTTGCTAAGGCCCTCACCATGCACACAGCCGGGGTGATGAGCAGCCAGCAATATTTGATGAGAGGCCATGGCCGGTAGCCGATCATATCTTCAATGTTATCATAGAAACGCTCGGCACCTGCGGAAGAGGGGAAGGATGCCTCACTGCTACCAGGGAAGAAGGGCAGTAGGGTCCATATGTCCAGGGTTCTGCTTCAATACTTTTTGGATACGCCCCAGATGAGGCAGTAACCTCAGTGTGGCTGGCAGTCCTGCTGGTGAGTTTGCCAGGAGTGTGACAAGCTTCTGTCTTTGCCCTGAACTAGAATCCTCTTGCCCCAAAAAAGCCCAGTAAGTCAGCAGGGCCAGCCCCTTAGCATCTTCCAGGCTAGGACATGAATCCAGGCTTTACCCATCCTTTGTGACAGTCAGGATGGAGAGAGGACTCTCAAAAATGTTTACCGGTATCAGAATCCTCTATACACAGGTTGGGAAAAGATTTCCCAGCCAACTCCAAGTGCCTGAGGAAGGAGGGCCTCAAAAGCAGGGGCACACAGGAACATGCTGGGGATATCTGCCAAGCAGATTCTCCAGCATGTTCCTGTCAAGAAGTCCCCTCCATCTGAGTCCAGGGGCACCAAAGCAAAATTTATAAGTCTGCTTTGCACTACGAAGCAATTGCCAAGATGAGCTACAAACCAACATTTTCAGGATGGACCAAGCAAGAGCCTAAGAGGCCAGAGCTGGGAATCCCCCCACAGGGTTCATACTCACCATAGACCCAGGCAATGCAGAGAGTCTCGAAGATGGCCACAAAGAGCAGGCACATCCCACTGGCAGCATAGTAATCAAAGAGCTGGAAGACATACATCCCACCCTAGGAAAGGCCAAGTGGGCAGCAAGGTGAGGTGGGGAGGAAGAGAAGGGAGATGAATCAGGCACAGGCAAAGAGCTCCAGCCAGAGCAGGAAACAAATTTAACATCTTCCCCAGAGATGGATGCACCTTTCTCTCTCTGAGGCATGGGTTTAGCCAACAGCAAAGGCCATGCCTCTCATGCTCAAGGCCTGATGGAGACCACACAGCATCCCTGCTCTCTGCAAGCCTTAATTCTAGGGCAGGACAGGGGAGGGCAAGTGATTGGCAGGGACTGTCAGGATATTTTAGGTCAAGACAAAACTCAAGTCACCTGTGTAGCTGGAAGTGAGGGTTGAAATAACCTCAAGAGATGCAATGCATCTTTTTTCCCTTCAGCCTCCTAATTTGCCCAGGGAAGTAGCAGCAGATGCAGTTTTGCAAACAGCTGTTTCTGTGTGCCCAGAGGCTGGCAGCTGGGCTGTTTTACTGCTCAGGTCTGCAAGTCTGTCTGCAAAATAGGCCTGCTGGTAAGTCCAGGCACAATACTGCAACATCAAAACCAGCTTTTTCAAAATTATACCCAAATGAATACAGAAACTGCAAAGAGCATCATGGCAGCATCTATTCCCTCATGCATACTTCTAGAAGGAGTATGTTTTAAAACATTTAAAACAGAACAGTTCAACTCCCAGGCAAGTAATCACAACAAGGAGAATATGTAGGAAATCAGTGTAACAGATATGGAGCACATTCAGGCCCACCAAGTTTCTTTACACCAAGTGTTACTCTAGCTCTGTCCAGGAGGAAGGAGGACACAAAGGTGCTTCCCTCACTGTGCACAGGCCACAGCTGTAAAGGTTTAGCTCATGTAGAGATAAATCTACAACCAAAATATGGGCTGTCCAGAGCTCCAATTATCAGTCTTGGCAGGAGGTATGTCACAACTCTGACTGGCACAAGGGGTGATGGCTGGAAGGGAAAATGGGAAAGCCACAGGGAGAGAAGGGCAGCTTCCCCGGGGACTGTGCAGTAGCATGAACCCCACCACCCACCAGGCCCTCCTCTCTCCAGGGGGCATTCAGATCCAACAGGCACCATGAGTCCAAAATACCTCTGTGAGCATCAACAAGCCAACCATATAGGAGAGGATGGAGACCAGCAGGATGAGGCCCTCCCGTCGGTTCTTCTTGCGGAAGATGGTGGGATACATGTCCACGAGAGCTGTGACGAGACTTTCCACACAGACAAACTGCAAAAAGCAGAGAGCCCACCCCTGTCAGCCCATCCTAACCAGCTCCCCAGCCCTACTGCCCCCTCCTCAGCCATGTTCAAGCCTGTCCTGAAGGGGTGGTGGCTTTTGTCTGGCAGGGGATCACCCTGCACCTGCATCTTTTACCTGGCTGTCCAGTCCCAGCAAAACAACCATCAGGAAGAAGAAGCACGCCCAGAGAGGGGAAAAGGGCAGCATGACCACAGCCCGAGGGTAGGCGATGAATGCCAGGCCAGGCCCTGCGAGGAGAAGGACTTTCAGAGCAGGCAGTGGCATGGCACAGCTTGTGCAGACCCACACGGGGCAGCTGCTTGCCAAGGCACAGCCTGGAGCCATGCAGTCTCTCGCTCCAGTTATCCCAGCACCACGTGGGAAATCCAGGCTGCTTGAGGCATGGAGGAGATCAGCAGGAAGGGAGAGGAAAGGGGACACAGCAAGCTCTGGCTGCATTGCTATCATAAATGCAGGGAAAGCCTCTGAGCCCAGGGGAGCATAGCACAAGCCTGGCTGCATGCCACCAAGGCACCTCGTCCCTCCACTGAGGGACAGCAGCTGCCTGACCCTAACCCTAACCCTAACCCTGAGAGGCAGCTTGCACTGGCCTCACAGCATGGTTATTACATCTCAATATTTCGTGAGTGTGCATTTGTTTCTCCCTGTTTTTTTGGAGGTCGGAAGCAGAGCTGCCCACCGGGATGGCATCCGCATCTGCAACATCCTTTGCCCCATGTGGGCACCCTGTGGACATGCTCCCCTTGCTCAGGGGCACTAAAGGGCAGCACCCTGGTGGCCCCATCCCACCGCAGCTCCACTCACCCGACTCGGCCACCTCGGCAATGGGCACGCCCTGCTCCTTTGCCATGAAGCCCAGGATAGAGAAGATGGCAAAGCCAGCCACGAAGCTGGTGCCGCTGTTGAGGAAGCAGAGGGCCACGCAGTCCCTGGAAGGAAGGAGCAGAGCATCAGCCAGGTGAGAGCACAGCTATGACCCACACCCCTGGGCAACCCCTGGGGCAGCACCCACCCTCCAACCCCTGCCCACAGCAGGGCCTTTCTCCTAGCTCTTTCGTGGCTTGGCTCAGCACCAGGAGCTGCAGGAGGATGCCCTAGGCTGGGGATCATCCCCTGAATAAAGCCTTCTCCAAGGACAGCACAAAGATGCATTCCTCACCTAAGCTGCTTGCTCATGAGATTGTCTTGTTTCACATCTAAATGCTTGACTTTTTTTCCTCACTGTCTCCTGGGCCCTCCTATAGCAGAGCATAGCAGGGATTATTTTTATCTGAAAAGGGGGGGGATGTTTCGGTTTGTTTTTTATTTCCTTAATAGAGCTCTCTGAACAATTACAATATTCTTGGTTCTCAACACTACTAAGTATCTCCTGGTCTTTGCATTATGAGAAAAAGAAACAAATTATTTTGATCTATTCCCTTTTTGTATCTGTTTCATCTCATTCTCATCCATCTACTCTTTAAACTAAAATTCCTTTATCTATCCAATTCCTTTTCACGCTCCAGTCTCCCTAGTCTTCTTGTGACTGCATCCCTGGGGACAACACTAACATTTGCAGCATCTTTCTGAGATATTCTGAACCAAACTGAATGCACCCCTCTGGCAATTCATGGCCCAGTCTGTCTTTATTAAAGACTATTGTACAAATCCTGTGTGATTTAGTGTGAGGGTGGTGAGACACTGGCACAGGTTGCCCAGGGAAGTCATGGATGCCCCCTCCCTGGAAGTGTTCAAGGCCAGGCTGGATGGGCCTTAGAACAACCTGGTCTACTGGAAGGTGTCCCTGCCCATACAGGGGGGCTTAGGACTGGATGATCTGTAAGGTCCCTTCCAATCCAAACCATTCTATGATTCTAAGATTTTTTTTGTATCAGTCTTCAGGAATCTAGCCTTCTGGGGGCTTCATTCTCCTCCCTGCACCTTAACTACATCTATTAATGATCTGCAACCATTTCTAGAAACAAAGTACAGATCATGAAGAGCTCCTATGCCAAACAAATTCAGATTATTCTTTCTAAGGTACAGCTTTTTGCATTGTCAAGGGCTGCATAGCACCTAACACCATTGCTCTGCCTTTGCACTTGGTTTCTAAGGCAGGAGTGACCAAAAGATGTCTGCAGGTTGAGTGCCTATTGATACCCCAGTTGGTAAGCAGGACCATGCACCACCAAGCTCAGGTAACCCAGTGGGAAGCCCACACCAGAACCTTATTCCTCCAGTTGCTATAAATTATTTGGTCTCCACTGAAACTATATTCTCAGCCATTTTATACATATTCCCATTTATGTCAAGTAGTCCCCTCTTCCTTCCCAGTGTTTTTCCCTCTTTCCCCCAAGATGTATGCGTGACACTACAAATCCTCCTTGGAAAAGCATGGGCTGGGAGGTACTCTACAGTCACCTGGCAGGTAGGAAGAGGTGTCATAGTGGAGAGTAACACACAGCAATGGCCAGAGCAGAGGAGTCTCCAGATTTTCACCCAAAAGGGAGGCACAGAGCCCTGATTATATCCTTTAAAATCCCAGAAAACAACAAGTGATCTATACCATTTGGTGCCATCTTGGGCTGCGACCATACAACCATCATATAAAACCATACAACCAACATATACTCCTGCTCGCATCCTTTCTCTTCCAGCTCACTAAAGGTTACACCTGACCTGGGATAACTGAGTTGGGCACCATCCTGGTGTCTGTCTGTCCTGTTAAGGCCAACTCCTGTTTTCCTGTGCAAACCAAGGCTTCAGAGCACAGGACTGACTCAGTAAAACTGGGTCCATGCCTGGGAACAGGCCGGGTGGAGGTTTGATACCAAAACTAAGTGCAATTTCCCTAGCACAGTGGGTCTGTCTGCAAACATCTCTTTCCTTTCTATAGCATCTGCCAGCTGCAGTTACAGAAGCTCTTTACAACCTTGCTACTAAGCAGCCCCTGTCATCATCTCCACTCTACACTTCTAGATTGGAGATGCAAAGGGGTAATGCCCAAGTGCATACAGGAGGTCAGAGAGAGATCCATTATCTATTTTTTTCCCTACAGTTTTTTTCACTCCAAGCAGCATCTGGGAGAAGGGACATGAAGAGGGAGTCCCAGGCCAACTGCTGTTGGAGAGGCATCCCTACAGCAGGAGTGAATTCCTAAGGAGGAGAGAGAGAACAATGCTAAGCAAGGACCATGTAGCCAGTGGTCTGCATGGACTTGCCATGACAACAACCAGAGTTTTAAATGTAAAAGATGGGGGAGAACCCAGTGCCAGAACTAATACATTAGAGAAAGGATAGGAAGCAATGGGCAGTTTTAACTAGAGGTGGCCTCTTCCACTCACACTACCCTTTTACCCTTAGGGATGTAGCTCCAGAAGGTGGATATATCTACAGCAAAATAAGTTTATTTTCACCCAACACTTCAACTTGACAGCCTGATTCAATTTAGCAACCTGGCCCATCTCTGTTTAAGGTCAGTTCAGCACAGGAAGAGTCAGCAAGAAGCAGAAGTCATATCTGCAGGCTTATATAGAGACCATAGACAGCACATAGAAACCCAGAGTACTGACAGCTGTGCAAGACACTAAGTCCAAATGAACCTAGGGAGGACAAATCACAGGATAAAAGGACTTCAGCCTAGAGGCATTTGATCTCACAGCTCTGCTTTCCCCATCCCTACTTGTGCACCCATGTAATTGAGGAGGCTGGGCTGTGGGCTGGGGTCACAAAGCTAGCTAAGAGGATCTGGCTTTGCTAGGTCTCAGCTGATGTGGAATTGGAGTTTTTTGACCTATGGCACAGACAGAAAATTCCCTTGGGTTGAGAGAACAGCATTGTATTTGAGGAGAAAACACCTGGAAAGGGTTTACTTACACCTTAATTAGAGACAGTAACACAACACTTCAGAAGGCCAGTAGACCCCAGGAGTTCACCTGAGTTCACCTGGCTGTGTGAACTGATGTTCAGGGAGGGGAAGGGTCTAGGCAGTAGAGCCATGCTCCTGTTACCTGTAGCAGTTGTTATGGTATTTGTTATAGCTGCCCAGAGCTGTCAGACATCCCAGACAAATTGCATACGAAAAGAAGATCTGAGTGCCTGCATCCATCCAGACCTGCAAGGGAGATGCAAACACAGGTGAACAGACAAGGCCAGCATGGAGCACAGACACACACATCACGTGGATGTGAACAAGCAGAGCCTCAGGGGCTTCTATAACCAGCAGAAAGGCTAGTGATTAGGAGGTCAGCAATCCTCAGCATTTAGGGGCAGGTTATACAGTGCCAGGAGTTAGTGCTTAGTGAAGCATTCAAGGGTGCTTATGAGTGCCAGAGGGAAGGGATGCACCAGGAGCCTTGCAAACACACAGCATGTATAGCTCTGCATCATCATCCTCTTTCTTCCTTGGACAAATCTGCAGAACCTGTGACTCTCCAGAGCCTCCCAGCAGTGAGCAATTCCCACCAAAGGATTCCTTTGCTAGCAGAGGTGGGGGACTTGCCTTGGGCAAGCCTGGTATTCCACTGGTTGGCATACAGCTTTTGTTGGTGGCTCTTCTCTCCAAGACATAATTGAAAAACTCCAAAACTTAAAAGAAAACTAGCTGGGGAGGAGAGGACTACTAGAAATAAACTGATTTGTTTTGGAAAAGACAGTTCCTAGAAGAAAATACAAGAATGCTGTTAGTCCCATGGGGCACCTTTGAACTCCACTTTGCTCTCACTGTCAATAATATGTCCCAGTACCCTGAGGATGACATTTGTCAATGCCAAATTTGATCTGAAAACCTAGCTGTGTGCAGTCACCAGTCCAATCACTGCCACTGCCTTCTGCAAAGAACAGCAAAAGCAGGAACCAACAGCAAGGAATGAAGTAATGACAAAGATTATTAATTAAAACCTCTGCTTCCCAAGATCTTTCTTCCTAATGGGTTTCTGAAATAGAGGGAAGACAACCATGCTGAAGGGCAGCCATATTCTAGAGATATGAGACGATAGTAAGGAAAGAAAAGCAGGAAAAAGAAGTGTTACTGGCACAGCTTTAATGAGAAAAGTCTCCTTTTGGCTATACCCTTCTTCCCCAGAGCAGCAGTGCTGGTGAGCCCTCAGACAAACACCAGCCTTCTCCCAGGGTCCTCTCCAAGATGAACAGCAGTAAATGAAAAGCAGTACAGCAGCTTTGATGACTCTGAATCACACCTTTACCTGTCAGACAAGACCCATGTCCTGAGGCATTGGGCAGCAGGGCAGCACCTGCCCAACCACCCCTTTTGCTCATGCCACCCTCACCAATGCATTGTTCTGCCTTTCCTCCTCCATACTGGCAAAAGAACAATTGTGTGGTGAGACATTTGGTTTCATTTACCAAAAAATAGGTAAATTTACCTAAACTACCTGATTTATCTGAGTAGGTTCATTTACTACTTCTCCTTTCTACGGCCTTACAAAGGGATGTTATGAACCCACTAGCTGTGTTTTCTGGAGGAAATTCTGTGTTCAGCTCAAGAGACAGTGACATAGAATGAATCATCTCCTTGACCACTGCTGTGAGACCCAGCAGCACAGTCCACAGGAAAAGAAATCAAAGTGCTGCTAGTGTTAGATTTAGTGAACATGCTCTCCCTGACCTGTAAGCAATATTCAGTCTCACCATCTTCTCTTTGGTCTGTAGAAACCCTGTTCACAACTTCACAGGGAGTCAGATCAAATCTCTGATTTGTAAAATGGGAAGGGACAGATGACAAAGTGGGACTGGGACAGCTAGTTCGAGGCACTAGGATGCTGAGAAAGTAATTCTCCTTGATGTATTTTACACTTTTTTGAGGACCTGTGTGGTGAGGTGGGTTTAGAGAGCAGGGTATAAGTTTATTTTTGCATCTCAAAAATATTAGAAAAAAAATCACAACCATTTTTGTAATTGCTTACTAAAGCATCACTGTGCTCATGGGCAGTAAGGGTACAGAGCCTTTGCTTTTCAGCTACTCTTTGAGAACAGCAAGGCACTGAGGTGGGCTAGACCTGCTTACACCTTTGCCTCAACAATTTAAGCATCTTTCCACTGATCGAGGCAAAAAATTTCATTAGGTCTGCTTTTTTGTTTTGCTGCTCATTGCTAGAGTTTTCATCAAATTCTGGGTTTTCATCAAATTTGAGCTCTAATGGTAGATACCCTTTCATGAGTCTTGGAGCCCTTGTAGTACAGTATGTCAAGATAACAAGACTTTCGCCAGCAAACTGCCTACCCCATGCTTGCCATAGTATTGGACCTCATTGGCAAGTTTCAACCCGATTTAACAGTTGATAGAAAGCTCAAACCTATGAATTTCAGAAGATACGGGGAACGAGAAAAAGACAGGAACTCAGTGTTCCCACTGAGCAGTGTGAATATCAGATAAATCACACAAGCAAGAGACATGAGAAATAACCCAGGGGCAGGAACAGAACTGACACTTTATCATCCAGGGTAGAAGCTAGACATCAAAACAATGAACTTCCTTATCTCTGTGGCTTATGAAGTGGCTTATTTCTAAAATGCAGTGATACCCTTAACTGTACAGCAGAGACCTGCACGGACTCTGTGGGATCCCCACTCCATCACCTGCACTGCTCAACACAACAGCCATGGGGTGCCCAGCCCCAAAGAGATGTCTTTAGGGAATACAGGACCTGCCTTAGCACATGCACCCGTTTGGAACAAGGCAGGCTCTGGGTGAAACTGTGAATAAAGCTAAGCTTGGCTTGCAGAGTTTATGATCCTACTCAGTCAGAATGGCTGCGAGCACCAGCTCAGGCTGCATGTGCTGTATTTGCTGTTTTAAAAGCTTACTGCAGCTCTCAGGCCAAAGAGCAAACCCCCTTTGCATCCTTCCTAGCCCCTTGGCAGTTCCCAAATTGCTTGGTCAGTAGAAGACAACACAATGGATGCTGTGAGTGCTTCTGACCCTCCAGTGATGGAGCCAAGCAGCAGCAGCAAGTCCCAGGACTGCAGGATCACCCGGATTAGAAGGGGCCTCATCCCACTTGTGGTCCAGCCTCAAGCTCTTCATGAGAAGCACCACTGCCCACCTGACCTCCTGGAGGCTCACAGACTGATCACTTCAGAAAACAGCAATCCAAATCTTCACTCCTCAGCCTGCTGCCTGAACTCATTGTTCTCCCTGGAGTGACGCAGAAAAATGGGGTTTTTTCAGCCCCTCCAAGGCCCCCCTTCCCCTCCTGTGCTGTTCATCAACAGCCTCTCATTATTTTAATGTTTCCACTCTGACTAAAGGGGCTCGCTAGGGTCAGGCAGGGCTCTCTTTTCCCTGCAGATAAAACTGTGCTGCTGCTCTATGGCTGCTGCTCCCAAAGAGACTGGTAAAGTTTATCCTGTTAAGATTTCACTGGCACACTGGTGGCATGGGTATTTTGATTTGATTGTTGTGTGCAGTTTTCTAAGCCATCCAGTTTATTTCATTCATAATTCAATTTCTTTGAACATGTTGTTTACTCCAGTTTGTAATAACCTCCTACTCCCTGGTTTCAGCCAAAGCTTTCACACCTGAGCTGCAGTTATTTAAGATGGTTATGGTCTATAAAAGGACATATTCATTCATCCTTTAATTTCATCAGCACTATTTGCTTCATTTTATATGCTGGAATTTAATAATCCCCCTGTACTGAAACAGATCCTTTCTTAGGAAGATTTTTAAGAACTTACAATTGATAGCAAATATCATTTTGGAGCGAAATGTTATTGAACCCCAGGGCATGTCATATACCAAATACAGGTGTCACACAGAGAAGTGCTGAACTGTCCCCACCATCAAGAAGAGATGATATGGTTGGAGTGGATACACACTGCGGGGAGGGTCATGCTTGATATAATGCAGAGCAGAGAGCAAAAACCACCCAGGTCTTGAGCTACAATTCAGGATTTCTTTCACATTCAGCATCACAGCCTGCAGCTCGGCCCATGGTGCTGGCACTACCCACCAGACACCCCCTGCTCTATGCTAGCACATTATTTCAGCCCACCCTTAAATGGAAAGATCTTGATTCCTAACATCTCACCTCAAGACACCCAGAGCACCATTTCCAGAAGGGGCCTTTCCCCCTTTGTCCAGGAGAGGACATGGGCCCCAGACTAAAGACCCAGTCTACGTCTGTCCCCCAGCCCTGCAGCAGCACAGGGCTATGCAGGCTTGGAGCCATGCTGTAAGGTGCCCACCACTGTGCTGCACAGCCCAGGCACTGCTTTCTCATATCCCCATTCACCCCAACAGAGAGGAGGCAGGGAATGAGTCACTGCCATTCCTGTCAAGCATTTCCATTCCTCCTGCCCCATCCCCCTCCTATGCCTGGCCAAGCATCACATTCCCAACCGCAAGCCCAGCTGCTTGGAAGATGGATCCTTGGGCTCCTTGGGAGTGAAGGACAGACTCTTTGTTACCAAATGAAGCTCCCTGTGCTGGCACTCAACCCCCCCAATGCCCCACCACTGAGCACCGATCTCATGCTACCCTACACCTCGGGTCACCTGCTGACCCACAGGGACATTTTACACCCAAGGGGCCCCCATGCTGCTGGGTGTTGTTAAAACACTGCAAGAAAACAAACAGGTTTTCTGGTTCATCCCCAAGAGCACAGCTGCTTGCCCTAGGGTGTTGCAGAGGGGTGAGGGATGCTGCTTGGGAAGCCAGGCTTCATGGTCATCCCTGCCCCGCTGCTCATGGGCAGACAGACAGACAGACAACTTTATTCCTTCCTGCTATGTCAGCACTGAGATCAGACTCAGCAGGGCTGTGCATCCATGACCCATGCCATAGGGTTTGGCGAGAGGCACAGGAGGAGGAGGAGGAGGAAGCCCCACAAGGTAAATACAGCTGTGGCTCACCCCAGGCCAACACATTACTCCAGCAAGGCAGAGGAGAGGAGATCATCCCCAAGCCCCTCCAGCGTGCTGTGGGAGCCACAAGCCCTCTCTCCCTGCTGCCTGTACATACCCTCATGTTGCCTGAGGTAACCCCACTGGCACACACACCCATGCACAGGCACAGCAGGTCACCCCTTGGCCCAAAAACAAGCACATTCTCCTTCAGAAAGAGGAAGTGGGGGGCCGGCAACAGCACAAACTGAGCACACAGGGTCAAGTTAAAGGCTTGCTGGGAAAAAAATAAATAAGGGGAACAAATAATATTTAGCAAGCCCAAAGTCACCCTCCCCTCTTGCTGGGAAGAAGCAGCTCTCACTGGCCATGGAGCAGCAGGAGAGGGGGATTGAATTTGGGTAGGATCTGAAGACTCTGATCCCCTTCCTCAGTGTGACTATTGGGGCCCATGGTTAACCCAGCAAGTCACAGCCCTGCAAGCAGCATTCATCCTCCATCCTCCCTGTGATGGCCTGAGGGGTTTATCCTCAGTGCAGCCTGAGCAACAAGAGTTGCTCCAGTGCAATCTGTAAGCCAGACCCCAGCAGTCTCCCTCTCCAAGCACAGGCACAGAGGGGCAGCCATCCAAGAGCTGGGGGCATCTTCACCTCTTGCCTCCCCTTCCTGCCACAGCTTTTGGGAAGCAGGAGCCTGTGGGGACTCTGCAGGGGACAAGCACTGCTACAAAAAAAAGCAGCCTCCGGGGAAAAGGGTGAAAGAAAATGAGAAGGATATAAGGAAGGTTATTTGAAAAGTAGTGCAAGTGAGAGAGTGAGAAACAACAATAAACAGAGGTTAGATGAAAGTAATTCTCCACAATTTAGCTCCACAGAAGCACCCAGGGCACCCCAGAACAGCACTGGGCAGTGGTGGGTTCCAGCACAGCGATGGGGACTGCTTATGGGGTGTCTGGAAAGCTGCGGGTCCTTTGCAGGACCTTGGCACCACCACAACTTCCCTGTACCCAGTAGCAGGGGTACAGACCACTTTGATATGGCTGAGCCAAACGGAAAGCAGCTCCTCATATAAAGCTCTTCCTTTATCTAAGACTGGATAATGTATGAGCACACATAGCAAGGTGGTGGGTTTTCTGGGAATTTCAAGGGGAAAACAGGAGTGGGAGGTTTTGAGAAATGTTGCTGCTTTATCAGAGAGGGAAGCACTGAGAGGCTGCTGAAGCTACTCACTCTACATTCTCTCCCAGTAAACCTAATGAAATCACTTGAAAATTGAAAGAATGAAAGCAGATAGACAAGAGCAACCAGGCTGGTGAAGGGACTCCAGCACAGACCCTATGAGGAGAGGCTGAGGGAGCTGGGGGTGTTCAGCCTGGAGAAGAGGAGGCTCAGGGGAGACCTCATCGCTCTCTACAACTCCCTGAAAGGAGGCTGGAGCCAGGGGGGGGTTGGGCTCTTCTCCTAGGCAGCCACCGGTAAGACAAGAGGGCATGGACTCAAAGTTCTACCAAGGGAAGTTTAGGTTAGATATTAGAAAAAAATTCTTCACAGAGAGGGTAATCAGGCAGTGGAATGGGCTGCCCAGGGAGGTGGTGGATTCTCCGTCCCTGGAGGTTTTTAAGAAGAGACTGGATGTGGCACTCAGTGGCACCATGGTGGAAGTGAGTCAAGGGTTGGACTTAATGATCTCAGAGGTCCTTTCCAGCCTGGCTGATTCTGTGATTCAGAACACCACATTGCTGCTCTTCAAAGCAAATCAAAACACTGCTGGCACTTGCTGCATCAAGCCCATCACTCTTCTCTTTAAATATGTGTATTAACATGATGTCTGATGATAGTATGAAAGCATCAAACAATGGAAAGCCTGCCAGCACCTAAGAAAAACTCCTTTAATGACAATTTTCCCACACTTAAACATTATTTCTACTCTGAATTTCTCTTGTTTCAGCTTCCCACTAGTTGATCACCCTGTACATCCCTCTCCCTAATCAAATCTGTAAATCTCCGGTGTTATCTACTTAAATAAAAATTGAATAAAAAAATGCCACAAAGTTAACTGCAAAGGGTAGAGTGATCAAAAGTGGAAAGGGCAACCAATCGTGAGACACCCTTTTGGTTAAAACATAACCCATCCTATGAAACAAGTAGGAACCTTCTGAAGCATAGAAAATGTAATCAAGGATGGGGGAGAAATTTGGTCTAGTAATGACTGACATGCTAACATCATAATACTAAATATTATGCAAATAAAGAACAAAGTATGGGGCTGCTTTTTAAATTTTTTGGGGGGGAGCATATAGTTCAATATCAATTAACTCTTTGGCAGTTTTGCTGTTATCTGCTTGTATTTGAGCAGAAATGAACTTAATTGTTCAAAACTTTTGCTTGACAGTTTCTCGTATAGTCTGATCTACCTATCAAATGCATTTTAATTACCATTTTAATGACAAGCATTTTGTAGAATTAGAAAATGAAGGTACAGGAACCTTCCAACCCAAACCATTCTCTGACTCTACAATATAGGGCACTGTAGAGTTTCTGGCCAGAGAAGACCACCATCAATCAGCTATCCAGAGCTCTCATGGGCAGGATTTCCCAGTTCTGTCCAAGGTCATTTGGCAGGTGAAAAGCAATGATTTCCACACACCAGTCTGATATTCTGACACTTAATCACATCTCTAATGCTGCTGCTCCCCTGGTAGAATCTGTTAAATAACTCACACCCACCCACCCACCCCCCTTTTCACCTTGTTTTTCATATGCTTTAGAAGAGTTTTGATTTTGTCCCTTGTATATTGTTTGCCTTGTGTTTAAACCTCCCCTTGAGATGCCTTATCATAAGGCTCAGCTCGGAGAGGCTACTTCTGATTTATTTTTTTTTAATTTCCGGAATCCCTTCCCAGGGCACTAAAGAATCTTCTGCTTTTCCAGGCAGTACAGGATTCCAAGTAAACAAGTACAGCTTGCTGTCCTCTGAGCACAAATCAATTATAATCGACTTGGCCCCAGTGGGCTGGCAGGACTCACACTCTCCCTGCACAGAGAGTGGCAGGCACAGCCACACACATGTAGGGCTTGGGGTACTAACCCTTCCCTTCCCTCTCCAATGGGTCAATACAAAGGAAAGCCTGAGTCCTGCTATTTGGTTTGGTAGGATGCTTAAAGCATGCTGGAGGAAGGCAACCACTGCTACTGACTCTGCTTTTCTCCTGCAGAAGTGAAGCATTCATAGGGGAGCGATGGAGTCAGGGAGGGAGGAGCAAGTTTTCCTCCTGGAGCTGAGGACAAATCATCCTCCTGCTCTGAAGGGTTACTCTGCCTTTCCACCAGTGCATCAGTATTTTCCAGGCTGGAAGGAAGCTGTGCTTCTAAAGCTCAGGCTGTTAATTGGAAAAGTTTGCCAGGACAGACCTAATGAGGACACAGCTAGTACCAACAAAACCATGAAGTCATTTAATTCAGTCTCCTGGGTGACACAGCCAGAGTAAGGACAGGACTTTTCATAAGCGACTGAGCACCAGTTTGAAAGAGTTACTTTATTTCAGAGGTCTCACTCCTCATCAGCACAAACTGTGAGCCACAAATGCTGCAAACAGACCTGCTCTTTTCAACCCTTCCAAGCCTTGCTGCATCTTCACACCAAGGAGCAGCTGTCCTACCCACCCCGAGGGTCCACAAGCAGACAGAGAGCAAGAGAGCAGCCAGCACTGTAAAATGGGACTTCTCACCCCTTGTTCAGGCCCAGCCTTGGGCAGAGGGTGACCTCCAGAAAGCTGAGTAGGAACTCTGTGTCCTTCCTGTGATAAAAACCAGACTGTCTGGAGCTGGATAGTGGTAAACACTTGTGTTTAGCTCCCTGGACTGGAAGCCATAAGTCAAACTGACTTGCACAGAGCAACACTGGTGGCACAGGCAGGACCTGGAGCTGCTACCCCCACCCACAGTGATCATTTCTCTCCTCCATCAGAGAGGGCAGGATGATCCAGAGCCACTCCTCCCCCAATACTTATGCCCCCAGTTGCAAAATTAATACTCAAGGCAGCACTGGGGCTAGACCAGAAAGAGTTAATGGGGTTATAAAGGGTTTTGCTGGCCTATTTTTCAGGCAGGCACCCTTTAATCTCCTTTGGAAACACCTTCATACAAAGGCTGGTACAGTAGCTCAGCTGGAGCTAGGATTTAACATGGAAGAACTTGTCCCAAAGAGATTAAAAGCAGCAGTCAGGAAGGAATTTCTCACCAGGGACAGGGAGGTGAGGAGGGTGACCAGGTCCCAGGGAAGTGCTGCAGCATGCCACAGCTCCCACCATCCATATGCACCCAGAATTCTTCTTAGGGAAGACAGAGCAAGCCTGCCAGCAGCAGGGCTCTTCATCACAAGCTGCTGGCACAGTGCAGAGCAGTACCCCATGCACAGGCTGCCTCCACAGCATAGGAATATCTGCTAGAAACTGAGGGATGGCTGGTGACGCTCAAAATGAAGGGTTACATCCCACTGCCCATACCCCTAGGCAAATCAGACTCAACTCCCTAGGAAGCTGGTGGAAGCATAACGAAGGTGCAGGGCAAGAGAGCACCAACTGGCCAGAGTACACACTAATACTACAGCCCTGCTTTATGCTCACAGAAAGGGAAAACAGGAGACAAGAGGGAAAAAAAAAAAAGAAAAAGGAAGGATAGAAGGCAACCAGATCCACCCATGCACTCACTTAGCCACCCCCCCTCCTCCACCTTACCTGGGGGTCCCCAAGGCGACTGAGGTCTGGATAAAGGTAAAACAGGATTCCCTGGGATGCCCCAGGCAGGGAGACTCCCCTGATCAGCAGAACGATCAGCATGAGGTATGGGAATGTGGCCGTGACATAAACCACCTGGGAGGAGGACAAAGTGACAAGCATGAGTGAGCAGCAGGGGCCAGAGCACAAAGTGTTGGCTGGCAGCACATCACTGACCCGAGGGCCGGGGGAGATGGGCACTGGCAGGGATGGGTCTGGCTGCCTTGCCAAGCACCTTGTGATCACCTGTGGTAGAAAGAAACATGTTTTAAAATGAACCCAGGGAACTTATGTTGTTCCCTGGTGTGTTTGGAACCAGAGAAAACCTTTCTTGTCCTAAAAGCAATCCAGACCCTGAGCCAGACTGCCACCAGGCTGTACTGAAATCAGCTTTGTAGTATCTTCATACATCAGAGATGGAGCTGCCCCCCATATCCATCTGCACACCCCTACCCCAAACAGAGTCTGAGGCACACACAGTAAAAGTCTCTTCTCTGCATCATTTAGTGGGAAAGGCAAAAGGTAAGAGATACACCCTGAGATGTGATTGCTACCAAAGGACCACCAGGGACAACATTGAGGGTCCCCCCCTCAGGGCTGGCACCGGCAACTGGCTTGTGCCCACCACTCCCAGCTGCAGTGACTGGCAGCTGCTGCCTCAGACTGACCCCTGCTCAAATATCCAACATGAATTTGCAGGAGCAGGGCAGCACATCTCATGCTCGTCACCAAGGATGCAGCCCCAAACAGGACTTCTAACCAATGTCCTCTTTTTTCTTTATGTACCTAGCCCCATGAGCACTGCAGACATACTCAGGTAGGGTCGAAAGCCTTTCCTCTTGCAAAGCAGCCACGTCCCTTGGGGAAATGCAGCAGGCCAGCAACAGTTAATCCATTCAGGGACTCCACGTCTGGTAAATTTAACATTCAATTTGGGTATTATCAGGGTACTTTTAGGACAACTCAGGCTAATTGCTGTACTGTGCCACACAACACAATGTAGCCTGTGTTTCTCACATAAACAAACTGATATCAAGGGCTCATACAGCCTCCTCCATAATTCAAGTAGTGTCATTAATCCCCACACCTTGAAGACTTATCCACCACCTTGAAAAAAAAGCTGTTCAGTCTGTTGTATCATGCTAGGCCAAAAAAGAAATGTTTTTTCTGTGTGGACATGCTGAGTGAAGATTTTCATCAGCATGCTTCACCTCAGTGCTGCCCTACAGCTCTTTTCTCAGATTTGGCAGTCACATGCTGAAGAGCTAAAGCTCTTCTCGGGAGGAACTACAAAATGTAATAATGTGAAATGATCTATTTCTCACACCTGCCCACCCATACAGAATGAGTCTTTTCAAAACCCACCTAAAGCTCACCATCTCCCAGCAGGGATTGTAGGCTCTGCCACAGCTATGGCAGTTTCTGCACCAGAGGAGGTCCTACAAAGAACTCCTGGAGAGTACGACCACTTCCACTCCACCCCTGAGTAACCCTTATGATCTGAGTAGTGAATCAAAAAGAGATTTTTCTTGATCCACTGTGATGTCCACCATCCAAATTAAGCGATGTCCAAAGCACATCAAACTGCAGCTCAGGTCCTCCAGGATTCACACTCTGTGGTGAATCAGTTTTGTAATGCAGAAGGACAGAAGGATTTGAGAGGTAACCCATCCAGGAAAAAAAAAAAACCAAAAAAACCCACATAACTAGATTATCATATCTATCTTCAGCTCCAGGTTTTCTATACATTCACTATACATTCTATTGTACACATTTGTATTGTATACATTTCTATACATTCACTATACATTTTCTATACATTTAATGTACTCTACTCAATATATCAAGGCAGTGTTGGGTGATGCCACAGAGGTCAGTGAAAAACAACTTCTTGCTGAGGCTCATGATTGTCTGAGATGTCTGTGTCTGCAGATCCATCCCTGCCCCTCTGAATCTGCATCCTGAACACTGAAGGAACACAGGGACAATATCCTTCAACACAGGCAAACCCCCTCATTCTGTTCATTTGCAAATTTTGAAGGAGTCTCTGATTTAGAGCTGTTCAGTGACAGTTAATCAAATCTACAGGTCCTGAGAGTTTAACAGTCATCCCTGTATTTACCACACAACCAAATTCTTGCTTCAGAAAATGACAGGATGCAAATCTAATCTTCCTCAGCTCATGAAAGCAAGATTAAAAACAAAAATCAAAAAATCCCAACCCGTTACCTATGAACCCTAGAGCACATTCTTCCAGAATACCAGCCTGCACATTGTCAGCTGGGTCTCTAAATAATATGATTTTTAGGAGTTCAGAATACAGATGGATATTTTGCCTGGCACATTATTTGGATGCACATTTTGCTAGCATCCTATGTGCTTTACAGCCTCCACAAACCAGTGCATTAAGCTTTTCACTCAACAGTCACTCACATCTGCACTGAGACCAGAGACACGGATTTGGAGAATGTTTTGCTGTGTTGAAGGTGCCAAACTTCTATCTAACAACAGGAACATCTGGATCCAATGAGATATTACTCAGTGCTTGGCTCAGACCCAATCTTTTTATTTCTTGGGCAATGTTAGCACTAACTATATCACTAGGAACCTTGCCGGGATCAGTGTGATTGTTCTGTCACATGCTGGTCAACAACATCCAGGGTTTTATTTGAATCTGATCCACATGCCTCAGCAAAGTGGTTCCATCTGTCACAGCCTCCTGCATCTGCAAGCTCTCCTCAGGGATAGACAATCCCCATGTCAGAGGATGTGAATTGCTGCTGCTGTTCTGAGTACAGTGATTTCAGCTCACGGTGTTTGCCCCTCCATGGGAAAATCCCTAGGAATAAGGTATATCTCTTCCCCAACAGGATTGCATTCCCACAGCTGTCATTTTATCTGGATTATTAAATATGTGGGGAGCTGATAAACATATGGACACTATTGCTTTACTGAAAGAAGTTTCTATTTTCAAGAAGACAAGATCCCACCACCAGAAGCCCTTTTTGCTAAAAAACACTTGCATTTAACCTAGAACTTGTATCTAAAATAGATTGGATTTGTTCTCAACACTTCCCACACTATGTTTGCTGCATCTTAGGATCTTATTTGCTGTTATTAGACTGCCTCTGCTTTCTTTTACCAGGCCACCACAGAAAGGAGTTGCTCTTTTCTTCTAATTTTACTCCATGGAAACCAGAAAAAATCATCTCTGCAAGATGCTTGGTATCCCTGTCATGTTTCATAATCCTTGACCATTTTGGAAGTAGGAGAAACTGCTAACACCCATCCCATCAACTTGATGGAAATGAATGCAGTTAAAATTTACACCCCATCACATATGATGTCTTGTTCAAAGCATACAGAGAAGATGCTCTTTAGTCAACATACTAAACCTTTTCCTTTCCATCTGTTCTTGTTGGCTCCAGACAAAACTGGCTGGCAATGCATCAGGAGGTGGTAGCAGAAACTAGAGTAATGGGGTCAGTGCAAATGACAGTGGCACACTCTGCAACAGAGGGAGCATGGATTGGAGCTGGACAGTCACAAAAACCCTCCTAGAAGCATTCAAAAAAACCATAGAATGGTTTAGACTGGATTAGACTTTAAAGATCATCTAGTTCAAATGCCCCTGCCATGGAAAAGGGACACCTCCCTTTCCCAACTAGGCCAGGTTGCTCCAAGCCCCACCCAGTCTGGCCTTGAACACTTCCAGGGAGGGGGCATCAACAGCTCCTCTGGGCAACCTGTTCCAGTGTCTCAGCACCTTCACAGCAATCTAAATCTACCCTCTCTCAGATTAAAAATGTTAGCCCTTGTCTTATCACTATATGCCCCTGTAAAAAAATCCCTCTCCAGCTATTACATGGGAACACAGATCTTGAAAGTTAGTGCTTTAGGATGTCTCAGTGCTCCCATCCTTTTCTACCCAAAACACAGAGCCTAGCTCACACTAATATTTCAAGTTGAGCCACAAAGCATCATTCCAGCTTACTCAGGTGAAGAGGCTTGATCTCAGCCAAGGACTCACCTTGCCTGTGGACTTGACCCCTTTCCAAATGCAGAAGTAACAGATGATCCATGCCAGCAAGAGACACAGAGCCAGCTCCCAGCGCAGGCTGCCTAGGTGCTGGATGCCATCAGAAATCTTTAATACTCTCCTCCTGCATTGGGGGGAAGCAAATGAACATCCAACTGTCACTGATATTGACCATTAACATTTCCAACATCACACTGATTCTCAACACATCTCCACCATATCTGATAGTTCTGGGGAGAAAAAAATGTCTTACTAACAAGGCCCAGGTCTGAGCTGCAATCCCTGAAGCAATCAATCAGTGTCCCCCTCTAAAAGTACAACCAGGCTGGCAGATCATGGACACTAGCTCCAACAACTGCTGGGCCAAGACATTTCTCCTCCTGTCCTCCTCCCACCCTTCACCTGTCATGTCCTCTAGGGTAAGACCTCTGTCTCTGCAAGAATATGCAGCACTTAGCACACACAAGTTCTACCCAGCTATTTTTCACATTTCTGACATTTCTACATTTCTGACACACTTCAAACCTCAGAGTAAATGATACATTGCACTTACCATGCAGAATCCATCAGGACCATCCAAGAAGCAATGCTGTTCAACCCCTTCTCCATAGCACAGTTCTTCACCTCAGGACCCAGAGCAGCATAGCACCCCATGCCATGAGTACGACCCAGCCAAGATCACAATAATCCCCACCTGAGAGTCAGAAGAGGCTGCCTCTTACAGCTACTGTGGAGACTGAATCCTGGACTAGGCGGACCTTGGTTCAGCTGAACTCTTATGGTCTCACCCTGCCCATGTAACATCTTTACATGTTTATTTCAATTCTTCCTCATCACCTGCAGAAGTAAGGACTCGCCATCTTCCATCTCCTACACCACACAGATGGGTCCAAGTGTGAAACACCATGGTGCAGTCCCAAAAGACCAAGAACGAGGCAGAGAGAGACATGTACTACCATGGAGCCCAGGAGCAGTGCTTACCCTGCTGCAAAGGACAGCAGTTATCCTCAAACAAAGGTCATGCTCCTGGAGAATCACAGTCTGAGATACTCTGCCTTCCTTCCTGCCCACAGCCTTGCAGCAGATTGAGAGGATGAGAAGGGTCAGAAAAATCATGCTGACCCACCGGATACATTTCGTCATCTTGCTCTTTGCCCGCTTCTAAGGACATGGACTCTGTAACCAGTGCAGAAAGGGTGCCAGCAGACTGTAACTAACTGGGCACTGTACTGCAACCAGAAGCCTCAGAAGCCTGCCATCAACCCACTGGCAGGTCTCAAGGAAATGGTGGCCTCCTACCTCCCAGCCCAGGGAGGGAAGAAACAGATGCTGCATCAGAATCAATAGGCAGTGGAAATTTCCAACTCAATGTGCTTGTTCCCCAGTAACACAGGGATGGTCACAGCAGTGATGGGAACATCAACTTTTCCAGCAGCCAGCCTCAGGAAAACAAATCTAAAGCAGCCACCATCTAATCACACATAAGCAGCAGGCACAGGGAGTGCAGGCTCGGGAGGAACACAGGAGACAAGGAAAATTGAAAAACTTTAACGTTTAAAACCAGCATCCCTGTGCTGAGCCAGAGATGCCCTGGAGGTACCATGTGCTCTGCACTGACAGCACCCAGCAGCACTGCTGAGGGCAGAGCCCTCCAACCATCCAGATGCACAAGGGAAATTCACAGTGGCAGCAGAGGGGTTACTTGAACAGTCTCTTAGCTTAGTCTCGGTGCCTAACCAGGCCTTCTCTCCCAGGAGGTGCTGAGGATCATCAGAAATCCCAAGCCAACAGAGCCCATGCCTTCATGCCAGAAAAAAAAGCTAGCCTCAAGGTAACTAACACAAGGGGAGAAAATTAGGGAAAAAAATTCAGCATGAAGTAAGCTGACCCAAGCACTTCTCTTTCTCTTGAGTGAGTTTCTCTCCTTAGGATAGCTTGCATATTAGTCACTATAAAATGAAAACATCACCTCTTTTGCTATTTTAAGGTGAAGACTAGCCCAGATACAAAAGTCACCATCCACCATGACAGAGCCTCCCGGAAACATGCTGGTTTCACCCAGCACACAGCACAGATCTCTTTCCTTTGAAAGGAATCTGATGTACCTACTGCATCACCAGCATGGACTTCTGCAGTACACTACAGAGCTTTAAGTTCTCCTCTTCAACAGCTGACCATACTACAGCTTGCAAAACATGCAGACAAAAACCCATCACAGCTGCTTTGTGGATCACCACAGATCTCATGCCACTCCCACCTGTAGTCTTGGCACCCACATCCAGAGCACAGGCACACTGGATGCAGCCACCTGGCAGGTAAAGGACTTGCCTGGAGCAGATTGCTCCTATCAGAACAAGAGCACTAGATAATCCATCTGATACATAAACCATAATCCAAACCATGGAATAGAGTAATGGCCACTAGACACTGAGAGAGTGCCACGGTGCCTCAGAGTTTTGCACCCTGAGGAAGTCTGAAGTAAAGCTTCAGGAAAGGGGAACATGCAGCCAATTTGTCTGTGTTGCAGGAGGAAACAACTGGACAAGGGAGTTCACAGATGACAATGAAGAACGAAGAAGGAGGCAGTGAGAGGGGCTGAGCAAATGGTGAAAGGGAGAGTGCAACAGCAGAGGAGGAAGATGGGAGAAGAGAACAATAAATAAAATCTTAAGGACCAGAGGAGGCAAAGTATTGGTGAGGAAAGGTTTCTTGCTCAGTCAGCTAGCCATCCCCAAGGTCAGTGAGACTGAGAAGCCCAAGATGTCCAGAGGGACAGGAATACAGTACCAAAGAAAGAGAAAGACAAAGTCAGATGGCTCTGAGGCACACCAGCACAACTCCAGACAAATACCACAAGCCCAGCAATATTACCCTTGACTCATGGTGCTGCCCCTGAGAACCTTCACCCTGGCCTGCCCAGTACCTCGCATGTCCTCTTCTGACAAGGAGGACACACATCCCACCACAGGGCTTGTTCCTTGCCCAGGGAAGGTATGTCTCGGGGGAAGGGAGACACAGGCTTGTCCTTTACTTACTCCCAGAACTCGATGACAGGGGAGGTGGCATTTTCACTGGTCACATTGAGCGTCGAGTTCGCCTTCTGGAGTTCCACGCAGTTCCCTGTGGGAGAGTCCAAGGAAAGAGGGAGAGTTAGTAGCAGTGACAGGAGTACTGAAGGATCTGAAAAATCCCTCCCCTTCCATCCACAGTGTCAACACTCGTGGACTCCTACAAAAACTTTGTATAGTTCAAAAGACTCACAAAAAGAGTCCCCTCCAGGGTAAGGCTGTCAAGAAACCTAGGACAATTAAGACAATGGCATTTAATTTTACCTTCCAGTGGGCACTGTGAGCACTCCCAAACAGCACTGGGCCTATGGTTAATGCACAGCATAAGAAAACTGGAAGATGCCAAGAAGGAAGGTGCTCATGATGGCTGGAGCCCAGAGCAGGAGCCACCGGGGAGGTGCACTGCACAAAACTGGCCAGGTGCTCCAGGTCGCTGGGCATTGCAAAGACCCAGATCAACCAAACCTTTTCCCCAAAAGTGCCAGGAGCACTGCAGTGACTCACATTCCCACCCAAGAAGGGGAAGGCTGCTCTCCTGAGGCTTGGCTCTGGACAGCAACAGTTTTCCCTCAGCCAGAGCCTGGTGAAAGACTGGGATGGGGCTCTGCACCCACCTGTGTTCCACTCATGGTCACAGCTGCCCCAGGGGAGGTCGATGGTGAATGAACTGAAGAGATAAAACAAGGCCCAGGCCAGGACAACGATGTAGTAGAAGTTCAGCAGCACCACGATGACCTGTGAGGCGTAGCCAATTCCTGCAGGAAGTGATGCCCAAAGGCAGGTGACCCACATGCCAGGGGACAGGAACAGGACTTCCCCTCGGGAGGTGCTCAACCAATGTTTTCATCCACTGCTTTGCATTTTGACTGCTGACAAATGAATGCCAGTGGGGCCACTGCCAGAGCCATTATCCCAAAGCCCACCTTGACACATCAGCAGCAGTCCAAGCAGGGGCCCTGGGGAAGCCCTCTTCCTGCCACCCCACCACAGCCTTTTCTCATGAAAGGGTGGAGAGAGTCTGGCCACGGGATAGCAGATTATGGTTGGAAAGTCACCCAAAGTGATGAAAACATGTGATGGTGGCCTGCCTGCTGAATAAAACCTCTTCTACCAAAATCCAGTTGTTGTTTGGTTTTTGTTTTTTTTTTTTGCACATCCCTTTTCACTTTTGTTTGGGAAGCTTTGATGTGAACACCACACACCTCGTCTGGGAGGTGCTGGAGAAGCATCTAAATGTTTTGTTATGGGGGTAGGAGGCAACTGAGACTCTCAGAGAAATAATGGAAAGTGTCTTCTGCGTGGATGACTCCTGAAGCTGTGCTAGAAGTGGATCTGGTTGCTATTTATTAAGATAGTTGACACTTTTCGACACTAAGTTTTTAAGCCACCTGTAAACTCAACAAAATTACATAGCATTGAATTTTAAAAAGTAGTTTTAGGTTCCTCATACCTGCCAGAAGCATTTTCATCATTTAGGTTGTGGAGGACAACCTTGACTGAGTTAAAAGCTCCTGGTCAAAGCTATGGACATTAAGAAGGAAATAGGGGGGGGGGGGAGGGGGGGAAACATAATGATGGGGAACAGTTTGGTGATAATAAAGGAGATCACTATTTCCAGCATGATTTTGGAAAGGTGGTATCTGGTGGCCCTCCCAGGCTGGGATCACCAGGAATGGGCAGCAGATGTGTGGAGGTACACACCATTCAGACTGTGAGGAGAGGCATCACTGCTTGTCCCCCTGGTCTCCCAAGCCCCACCATGCCCTCCTGATCTCACCCCACTCACCTTCAAAGAGAGGGCAGATCCTGCGCCAGGCTGTCACCCCTCCCTGGCTGGTGTACTGCCCGAGTGCTGTCTCCAGGAAGAAGACAGGAATCCCACATGTGAAGAGGAAGATGAGGTAGGGGATGAAGAAGGCACCTGGCAGAATCAAGTGGCAGATAGGAAAAATTAGAGAATTACAGGCCAGTCAGTCTCACCTCTGTGCCTGGTAAGATCATGGAGCAGATCCTCCTGGAAGCACTGCTGAAGCAAAAGAATAACAAAGAGGTGATTGAGTATAATCAACATGGCAAATCATGCCTGACAAACCTGATGGTTTCCTATGAAAAGGTCACAACACCAATAGACAAGGGAAGAGCAACTGATGATATTTATCTAGACAGGAGCAAAGGCTTTGACACTGTTCCATATGATATTGTATTTCCAAGGTGGTAAAAAATGGGATTGGTGGATGGATTACTTGGTGGATAAAGAACTGGCTTGACAGCCACACCCAAAGACACTTGAAAGAGTGGCTGTCAATGGGTCCATGTCCAAGTGGAGGCCAGTGACAAGCGGAGTCCCTCAAGGATCAGTACTGGGACCGCTCTTGTTTAAAATCTCCATCAGTGACATGGATGGTGACAGAGTGCACCCTCAGCAAGTTTGCTGATGACACCAAACTGTGTGGTGTGGCTGACACACTGAAGGGAAGGGATGCCATCCAGAGGCACCTTGACAGGCTGGAGAGGTGGGACCATGCCAATCTTATGAAGTTCAACAAGACCAAGTGCAAGGTCCTGCATCTGGGTCGAGGCAATTCCAAGCACTGATATGGGCTGAGCAGTGACTGGCTTGAGAGCAGCCCTGAGGAAAAGGACTTGGGGGTGCTGGTGGGTGAGAAGTTCAACACGAGCCACAAATGTAGAGCCAGCATGAAATATGCAAGTGACTACTCTTCCTTTGCTGTGTGAAAATATCCCTAAAGAGAAGACAAGAGAGTGGCTGCCCCTCTTTGCATAACTCGAATTTTGCAGATACCTTTTTTGTGAGGAGCCTGATAATTAAGCCAAGCAAAGCAAGAGCAGAGAGAGTTTTTCACTGCTGCCTACACACATTTCAGTGGGAGGTGAAAGTCAGCCAGTTTGGCAGAGCTGCTTCAGCTGGACAGTGCTGTTGGCACAAGAGCTAATGGTTGTAGGCTGGCTGTGATTGACCTGGAGCTGGAAGTTAAATAACTTTTTACTTTTACTTTTACTTTTCACCTTTACTGGGGTTCCAGAGAAGCAAGTTCCTGGACCATCTTGGTCAAAAGAGTACAGGACAAAACATCTGGCAAACTTTGAGATTAATCTTGAGACATTCCAAGGGATTTCATACACCGGTTGGGGTGGGCTGGGCTCCACAAAGCAGGAGGGAGCCTGGAGTCCTGCACAGCATCATCACACTGTCCTGCCCCAGGAGAAACCATCTAGGAAATGCTTTCCTCTCTGCAAGAGCATCTTATGCTCCGTCCTCTCTCTAACCTCATGGGAAGGAGGCTGGGTGTGAAAAATTTACCCAAGACTTCAAACTCCTCATAGTCTCTGCCACTTCACAGGGCTTTGCTTCTGGCCCATTTCTCAGGGCAAAAAAGGCTGAGAAACCCTTTTGCATCTTGCCTCTGCTGTCCAAACACGTGGCAACTTCTTTTTCCCTGAGCCCTCCTTGAGCTCATCCCTCGCCCCACTGGAGAGGTCGTGGTGGGGGGAGCAGCAGGGAAAGGGGTGCCAGGACAGGGTCCTAGGTGCTGCTTCCCCAACAGGATGGCACCCAGGAAGGGTAGAGCAGTGAGAATAGGCATGGCTCAGCAAGCAGCTAAGAAATGTTCCCCATGGAAAAAGAAAACAAAAAAAATCCTCCTTTTTCAACACGGAAAGAAAATGCCAAACCACTTGGTGAAAAGAAGCAAGGACTGAGGAAAGCACAGCGTGAAAGTAGCTAAACAGTAGTTAATCCTCTTTTATGCCACTGGGATGAAAGCAGTTTAGCGAGGCCCATGAGACTACCCCAAGCTCAAGCCAGGGGATTTCAGCCCCAGGTCCCCAGGTCTTGTTCCCTGCCAACTCACAGCCAAGCTCACCCCTGTCCCCTGCCCTTCCGTAGAGCCCAATTAGCAATTAATCACCAGACAGGGAGAGCAACTCACTCCCTCTCTCCATGTGCCACTGAGCCAAACTTGATAAAACCTTAGGACTTTAATTTTCAATGTTCTTTTTTTTTTTAGTTTACTGCCTTAAAAGGGAGCCACAAACTGAAAGCAGGCAAAAACACCTATAAAAGCCCACAGCAACCCTCAACCTGCAAAAACAAGCCCAGTTCCACTGCCAAACCATGGGGCAGCCCAGCCTTGGAGGGACTGACCTATGCCTCCACTGGTGTCTGCCAAGCACAGCTGGATCAGCACCAATGTGCCAGCACCTCACAGGTAACAACAACACCCTGTTCCTTCTCTCTTCATCATACATCTCCATCTGCACCCCTGACAACCCTGCTGTGTAGTTCAGGGGAAAGCATTCCCTCTCCTACATGCTGGAAGCTCCAGTGGATGCCAGGGGGAATTTTGGGGCACATTGTGTGTCTTGTACTTTTCTGCACTGAGGCAGGAAAAAATCCCTTGTTCTGCTCTGTCCCGGCCACCTCACCACAGGAGCTGGTGGACATCCCTCCATGGTCAGAACTCTGCTGGTAACCCACTGCCAGGGGAGAGCAGAGCTGGACACAAATGTGCCAGAGGCAGGAGGGACTGCAGAAAGCACACTGGTGACCAAGAATCCCCCAGGCTGCCTGGGGCCAGGGCTGCACTTACCTCCACCATTCTTGTAGCAGAGGTAGGGGAAGCGCCAGACATTTCCCAGGCCGATGATCTCCCCAGCCACAGACAAGACATACTCCAGCTTGTTGCTCCACTGCCCTCGCTCCAAGGTCTGGTCCTCCTCCTCCTCCTTTTCCATGTCGGAGTGTGCAGGCACCATTTCGCCATTGCTGATGGCGCCAGGGACTCTGTAATCCATCCCACCTTCAGAAAGAGTTCCCTCTGTTACATTCAGCACAAGCCATGCAACAAGGCAGAAATTTGGGCTCCCGGAGTGAGAGAATACATATACACACACACACACTGAGCCATTCCTCTCTTGCTCCTTATAACAACTCCTGCTGGCAGCAAGGCTTGAAGAGCACGCATGTGCTTTCATTAGTCCAAAACTAGTCCTTAAAAGCCAGTACTAGTGTCATTATTTTTACTTTTTTACTTGACTCATCTCAAAACACTTCTCCTTCTGGCAGCCCATCCTTCTAGCACAGTGTTTCACAGAAGAGCCAGAAGCTCAGCCAGAAGCTCCCATCACAACAGGTACTGGGAATAGACTTAAGACTGGAGACTGAGTGTGAGAGCAAATACTTGACAAGATATTTTATAAGGGTTTGTTTTCATCCCCGTTGCTGCTTACCAAGATCTGGTCTAAGAGACTAGGTAATGAAGGTCACACAGAAAACACAGAAATCATAGATATGTGCAAAAAGGAAAAACTGAAACAGGAGGGAAACAAGTTTCTGCTGTCAGTGGTAGCAACTGTTGCTGGCAACCTACTAGATTGTAAGAAAAGGTCATTCTTTTCAGGATGAAAAGAAAATATAAAATAAGGGTGCAGACACCATGGCCATCGGAGACCTCTCCTCTCCCAGGGTCTGCCTCTCCAAACATCTGCCCATTGCCTGAAAAGGCTCCCCACAGTACCACTTTTGGGAAGCTTTGGCACCTCAAGAGCTTCTGCTGTCTCTAAACAGATCTCTGCTAAGAGAGGTGAAAGATTGGCACAGAATAGATGGACACCACTCCAGCTGTCCCATCTTCCCCTCCAAGCCTCCAAGAGGACACCTATCCTCCCAGGAAAGCCATGGCATGGTGTGACTGTTAATTCACAGCTGGTGCCCCAGAGCACAGAGGGGAGAGAGGCACGGGAGGTGTGGGTGGCAACATCTCTGCTGGAGCCATTTAGGAGGCTCAGGGGGTGTTTGAAGCTGTTCCTCAGCAGCTGGTCGCCCTTCTGGCCACTGAGCCCATGGGGCAAAGGGTGAGGACTGCAGTTCCCACCAGTGCCCAGTGCCAAAGCTGAAATCTCTGAGGACTTTCTCCCAAGGAGGGCACTTTTCTCTACAGAGTGCCAGCCCTTCAGCCCACTCGTGCCCATGCCCTGCAGAGGCAGCTCCCCCAGCCCCAGCCTAATGTTGCCATTCATTCCTGCCTGCAACTCCTGCACCAGGAGAGCAGGAAAAGGCACTAGTAGCAAGTGACACTCTTTCCCATCCGAGGAGAAAAAACATAAAAGCAAAACAGCACTTTTAAAACTCTCCCCTCCCCCTTACACAGTCCTCTATAAAACACTTTGAGACATGAAGAGGAGCAAGAAACACTGGCAGGCGTTTGACAGCGGCCACAAGGAAGGACCAGGAGGACCCCTCCACACTAGAAAATGATTAAACAGGCAGAAAGCACACCATGACCTCTCATCTATGGCAGACCCGTGTGGGTGCGGGGCAAGGGGGGAGCAGGGCAGAGGAAAACAGGGGCAGAGGTGTTACCTTGCGGATGGCGCGGTCAGGGCACAAGCCGACGGGAGACGCGAAGGCAGGACCGAAAGGTGCTGGCTATTTAAAGTGCGGAAAGAAAAAATTCAGCGGTGGTGTAATCCTAGACTTTGCCCAACCCACATTCCTTCCCCCACCCCCCAGGGCTGGACAAAAACCTACACATGACTGATTTCATGGCCAGTGCAAAGGGGTTCGTTCCCCCCTGCCTGAGAGAAGGGCTCACGCTGCCTCCACCGGCGCTCTCCTCAGGCCAGGATTGCTTAGCTCCTACTCTCCATCATCTCTCTGCCCAAAGGTGTCCCTGGAGGTGCAGAAGACCACCACCACCACAAATGGGTGCCCTCATAACCCTTCCCTCAGAAGCCAAAGCCCTGAGACCTTCTGGGAGAAGGTAAGAGATGAAGTACAAATTCAAGGTGAATTCCCATCACAGGGTGCGTCTCCTTGGAAGGAAGGATACGGGCACAAGGAAAGATCCTGCACTGTAGCCCAAACCACAATGCCCAGAGGGGCAGCAGTGGTGGATACCAAAGCTCCCAGCTGGAAATAAAATCTGCAAATCTCTCTGCTGCTGCCTAGTAAGGGCCAAAAGTAGCCCATTCAGAAAGAGTTGCAAACTCTCTTCCCTCACATGCAGGTAACTTTGCCACTGGTCTTTCCCAGGATATCAATCCAGAAGCAAAAATGGGAATGGGCAATCAAGCAGCAGATGAAAAATCATGCAGCAGGGGGAAAAACCAGCCCCAGTTATGCATTTCCAACATATGGCTGGAAAATTAGCTGTGGCTGCTTAGGAAGGAGGTCTTGGGTTTTCCTGCAGGTAGTTACTTGATGATATTAGCTCTGTGCTTTGAGGCCATAAAAAAGGCAAACAGAACAGGATATTGTTTATGGTATATGTGTTACAGCTGTGATGGTCCAAGTATGTCAGCAAGGCAAGGTTTTAAAATACTTTTATTACATCTGTTGATGAACACCTGCGTCAAGGGGGAACAAAAAAGTGACATTTTTTGGTTCGATGTCCTTGTATCTTGCCTGCAAAGGATCAGGAAAACCTGAGCTGTGTGCAGGCAGTTTGAGGAGGTATTAGGAGAATGACAGGAATGAAGCAGCAAACTCTGTGGTGTCACCACGTTAATGTATGGTGTACTCACACAACACTGGGTTTGTGACAGGAGAAGCAGGGAAAGGGAGGATGGATGGGCAGAGGTAAGGAACGGATTCAACCAAGGACTGATCAACTACATGACAATTGCTCATCTCAAGAAGAGATACCTAGGATAAAAAGAGGGTGACAACAGAGGTCTAGGAAACAAGGAAAAGACAGGGGAGATTAATATATCATTCGCTACATTTCATAGTGCAACAGCTAGTGGCATCCAATGGAACAGTGTTAAATTCAGTTTTAAAACAAAAGGAAATTCTTTTTCTTCCCACTGTTCATAATTGATGTAAAACATGGTACCTGCAGCCATTTCCACAAAATAAGGAACTAGGCAAAGTCACAAAGAGCTGCTCCTTCTCTTCAGCAATGAAACAGGATGGACCAAATAAACAGTCAGTTCCAGTCCTCAAATTGTTTGGATCTGATTGTTGGAAATCAGGGAAGATGCTCCAGATCAGGAATTAGACAAGATGGTGAAAAGCAGAAAACATCCCTGTGCAGAAACCATCTCACAGTGAACAGTGTAGCTGTTAAATAATTAGGGTAAGGACATAGGGATTAAAAATCAACAGCAAAGTCAAATAATACCTTGCCTGGTGCAACAGATTGATGTGAGAGGAGAGGAAATTGAATAAGGTAACATTTTTAGAGGCTGCCAAAACTGTTGTTTTGATGCTGTGCATCAGCATCACTGCTAAAATATCTCTGAATAACCAGGATCACTACAGAGCACCAATGGCAATAATCTTATCAAGGAGATAACAAGCTAATTGGCAGGAACTAATAGACTGTGCTAGGAAACCCTGTAATCAATAACAAACTACTTGACTTCCACCCAGCATGATAAGACTTCACTGAACACAACAATAAGTTGAAAATGAAAGCAAATGTTCAGTGTAAACATAAGCAGCAAGAGGAAATACTAAATCTACATGAGCAAAAGCAATGTGGAAAACCCCGAACAAAGCATATTTAAAGTAGAACACCATTTTACACATCATCTGAGATGAAACAAGGAAAAGTCCATGTGAATTTGGGTGATATTACTTGAGAAATTTAAAACAATATAAAAATCTTTTTAGTGAAGAAGAGAACCAACAAGTAGTACAGAAGACCAGTTAAGACTACACAAAAAGAAGTCTTCAATAGACATTTTTGAAATTGCAGAAGACAAAGAAACTGAAAGGGACTTTAATCAATCTGAGAGAGGCAATTAAAACCTAAAGAGAAACATGCAAAGGATGATATCTTGATGTCCAAAAATTTGATTCTGTGAAAATATCTAATCTAAGTGGAAAAACAGATACAGTCAGGAAAAAAAACTCTGCCTAGAAGGCAAAGTTGTAAGAAACAAATGACAGATGGAAGAATGTGAATAGCTTTAAAAAAATAAACAAAAACAAAACCCAAAAATGTCACCCAAACCCAAAACAACAACAAAAAAGCAACAAGCTTAGGTACCATGCTGTCCTGGTTTGGGCAGCATGCATACTATAGTAACAGGAAAATAATTTTATTCCAAGATCTACTGAGATAGTACCATTTAAAATAATTTGAGAGGTACACACCAGGGAAAAGCTTTTGCAGCAGTGTTTGCTACCCAGAGTTGTGTAAGCTGAACCTCATGAGGCAGATGCAAAGCATCATCCTCCCAGTGCTGTAAGTACTGGCAAGCAGCTGCACTGATGCTGGTGCCTGTCCTGTGTGTGTCATTCTCATGCCACCCCACAGGATGACACAAGGGGATTATTTAGCAGGTGGCCTCCCATGCCAGAGTGGCTTCTCTGAGTGGGTCCTGAAGCAGCTTCCAGGTCCAGGGAGGCTGCCAAGATGCCTTTGCTGGTGCAAAGCAGCACAGATCTGGGGCACAGCTGGCTGAGCCACTGCTTTCCAACCCATTTTGGAAAAGAGAAAGAGCACTGGACCAAAGGGGTGTCTTGGTATACCTCACACCACATCTAGGACAAGGGCTGAAAAAATCCTGATCCTAGAGGCTATTGATTCATCTCTTAAAGTTTATTTTGCTCATCTTTACCTTTCAAAATTTGCAAACATTTCTGTCTTCACCTTGGTCCTATTCTTCCACCAGCAGCTGAAACTTCACCCTTGGGGAAGAACTCACAGCCTGAACAAAGCAAGCCTGGAACAAGTGTCCTCTGGAGACGGGAGTTACTTCAACATTTTCTGGGTCAGATGTGCTCCGGCCCACCCCATCCCGCACTGCCCCCAAGCAGGAGTGCTGTCCCAGAAAGCTCCAGTAGGAACCACAGGACCTACTCTCAGGTCTGGTCTCGCTTCATGTCAACATCCAACTAAATAGAGAATGAGTGTTGATGACATTTCTCTCCTGTAAAGCATCCAGACACCTTGTCCTGGTTTGGGCCAGGATAAAGGTGATTTTCTGGTTTGTACTTTTGCTTTCAGCTAAGTCTCTTGTAAGTAGCTGCACTTGCTGAAATTAACAGCAAGTTTCTCAGACACTGTCTGCTTCTAGGACTGATAACACTCGATGTTTATAGTTACTGCCAGACACGGGTATGCAGAACCAAGGACACTGCTCAGCTCTAAGGAACATTTTACCTTCCAGAAGGAGCAAGGAGGTCCCACCTGAACCCCTCCTCTGGGGAGGACCAGACAAGATAGATGTCAGAATTGACCAAACAGCGTATTCCATCCCATACATGTCATACTCGGTATAAATTTGAGGGATCACAAGGGTCAAACCCTTCTTCCTGCCCTTCCTGCCCTTCCTGCTTCCATTCCTCTGCCTGTGGTCCTGATCCCTGCCAGCCTGAATCTGTGTGTTCCTGCTCCCAGCTCCAGACTGCTGCCGACTCCAGGATTCCAGCCTGGACTTTCCCAGGGCTGCCCTGCAGCCTCGGTGGTGACGTGAGAGTTATTGGGGGAAAGGGGGGAGGAACATGGTATCACTTTTCCTATATATTTGTATATTTGTATATATTTAGTAATTTTTCCTATTTATCATTACTGTTTCATTAAATTTGTGTAGTTTAGTTTCCAACCCATAAGTCTCTCTTCCTTATTCTCTCTCTTTTCTTTATCAGTGAGGAGAGAGAGATTAATATATAAATCTGTTACTCGGTTTAATTGTCGGGCCAGTGTTAAACCGTGACACTCCTCCAGCTACTTGGAGAGCTGGTTCAAACCTAATAAGGGGAGGGATTCAAAGGCACTCATTTGGAGGAATGATGAGGGGGGAAGAGGGCAATGGTTACTGGGAGACATGTACAATCTCTAACTGCTCTGCAAGTAGCAGTGACTTTTCAATGAACTTATGCTCCTAACCCACCAAAGTGCTCTTAGGAGAGTGGCCAGGGTACAATTGCTGCTGCTGCTGCTTTGGCATTCCCAGTGTGAAGAAGCCATCAGCTGCATGTGACCTTTGCTGAGCACCAAGAGCAGCTATGCCCTCCACTTCCACCTCCCCCTTGCTCCTCTCTCACATGTGACAAACTGCATCCATGCCTTTTGGGGCTGTGTAATTTTGAAAGGCACCTCCCAGCTTCCAGGAAGACAATTTGTCATTATGCTATCTGGGAAGCAAAAGCCAGAGCAAATATGATGAATTTCCTCTATCTGATAATGATCCTGCTACTTGTCTTTTCATCCTGAAAATGTTATTCAGCTTACATGGCCATGGCTGGTAGCAAGCAGAATTGTCACAGATTTGCAAGGAAAGAGGATAAACAGAGGCTGATACTGGCTGGCACATTACAGGAACCTGGAGACTGCTCAGCAAAGAAAGAAGCCAAAGTAAGCACAAAGGATTGACTCCTGTTTGAGCCACTAAGCTCCCTCCCAGAAAGGCACATGTGTTTTTAAACTACAGGGACAGAAGCCAAAAGCCATTGCAAGAGCTTGCAGTTTCCCCTGTGACAGGAGATCCTGCTGCAGCCATTTGGACAGCCCCATTCAGCTGCAGCCTCCCTAGCAAATACCCACTTCCAAATAATTACCCAAAAGATGAGAATCTTTGAGGCAAGATAAACCTGTGTCCTCACTGGACATCTGCAGAGTGGCTGAGGTCTCACTTTAATGCCCAGACTGTCTGTAGTGCAAGAGATGACTGCCTGTGAACACCATGATCTGCATACAGGAGATAAACAAATGACATTCCTGCTCTAACCAGAGCTCAATAACCAGCTTGAATACCTGTTTCATTTATGGGCAAAATGAATGCACTGCAAGGTTATGCAGTTAAAAATACACATGTACAGATACCTATATGTATGCTTATGACTAATATAAGACAGAATATCAACAAGAGTTTAGTAGGAACCATGGACTCCTGGAGACTTCTATCTTTTTAGCATCTCCTTTTGCTTTCCCCCCCCACATGTTCCTCAGGGCCCTTCCATAGTTCCACATTGCCATTGGCAGCCTGAACAATTCCTTGCAGAGTAACTGTGGGAGCAGAGCCCGAGGCTGTTGTAGGGAGAGAGCAGGAATCACCACTCTTCAGAAGAGTAGTCATTGATGTCCTAACATGAAAATTGATAGCTTACATCAAGAAAATAAAACTCACCAGTCTGTTCTTGCCCTCTCCAATTAGGGAGCATTTTCATACCAAGAGCTACATACCACAGGCAATCCAAATGTCAGGCTAGTAACAATAGCAGTATTGCTTAAGTGGCCCAAAATTGACAAGTACAATATCAGCATATCAGTTATGCAGAGGGTAGAGTTGGGGGCAGAGAACATGTACTGAGACCACCAGGGTAACGACCTTTCCTTACCTCTGCACATCCTACTCCTCTGAGGTGGAGTGCTAAATCTGAAACAGAGTGTCTGCTGAAAGAATTAAATCAAACCCATCGATAGGGATGGGACTTAAATGCCCCTGCACCTTGCCTGCCTGCAAGGGGGATGTCTTGGCAAGAAAAAGGTAAATATTCTCTCAGAGGTAAGACAGGGTTGCACCTATAATATGGTTTTAAACAGTCAAGGTTTGAGCAGTGTTCTGAGAGCATCTGTTCATACTTATTTATGTACTCTCAAAAAAGTGAAAGGATACTTTTTAGTCCAGGATACCTACTGGGTTGGTAACTACTCAGAATACAAAGTTTCTGTTCTGGGAAAAAATCCAAAGGTCAGAGTGTCATTGATGGACAGAATGAGAGAAAAATTTTAAAAGTTTCTCAGAATTAAGTTTTCTACATAAGAGAAGACAAAGTAAAAACCTCTGGCATTTCAAAAAAGCTCAACAGGAAATAAAACACAGGTTCAATTTTTCCAGCTTCCAAAAATCAAATAAACAGCAGATTTTAGAAGGCCCCTGCACTGCCAGGCTGAGTTACTTCTTCAAACCATCCCAGGTAGCCCTCATCTTGGCACAGGGAATGTCCCAGCTGAGCTCTTGGGGCAGCAGAGCACCCAGGGATGCTGTGTTTGTAGAAGCACCACTTACCTGGAAGTCCACAGCCCATCCCTTAAATACCACCCGGTCACTAGCACCCTCTGTATGCCCTGCAGAGTGTGCCAGCTCCAGCCTGCTGCTTGCTGCTCAGAAGTGGTTTGTGTCCCTCCTTGTGCTTCTGTTGTCAGCAGCAGCCTGAGGCAGGGCAGGAGGAAGTGGAGGGACCTGTGCTGCACGTCTTTAACCTCCCCCTTGACCACCCTGCTGAGGTCCCTGCAAGGTACTTTAGGGAGACACTGCAGAGCTACTTCTGCAGAAAGAGAGAAAAGGAGATTGCATACAGGAAACATGCTCCCTGCCACTCATCTACTGAACTGGGTCAATGCTTGGTGGGGCTTTGAGACACAACGTTAGCAAGACTTTTAGACATCTCCCCAGATGGACAGGATTCTACTGGAATCAAAGCTTCACACCAAGGCTGAGCTTCTGTCTACAGGTCTTCCCTGTTCTGATGATCAGTTGCAATGTATCAATGTTGCAATCAATGGCACTGAGTGTCTTTCTGTCAGGCTTAGACATTTTTCCTCAAAAATTTAGGTAGAGTCATTTGCCAGTTTTGATAACTTAAGGCAATCTTATTTTTCTCCTGATGAGTGCCTGAGATGAAAAATCTATGTTTCAAATTAGATCTAACTAATGTCTGAAGTTAATCCTCCTGGTCAAGAGAAGGAATGGCAGTGGAGCCAGGGCTCGGTGCCCAGGCAGAAAGAGACATTGCCAGGCAGAGAGATAATAGCAAAGTCACATGTGGATTGGGGCTGGCTGGACCAACCCACCACACATATGCTAAATGGAGAAGGTAGCTTCTTGGCACTGCTTGAGAGCAGCTTTTCCCAGAGGGAATGAAAGGGGTGCTTCTGCTCATGTACTTCATTATGCCATTTTTTAATATCAACCTCCACCCCACATTCCCCTTTTGCCATCGTGAATTCAAACACTGATGCTCACCAGAAATAAAACACAGAGCGGCTGACCTGGCCAAGAGATCAGAGGGAGAAATACACACAAACCCAAGGTATTCCCATCCATTTCCCCATGAAATAATTCATCCTTTTCCTTCAGCCAGACGGGTTCAGCAAATCACTGCCTTTTTGATAGAAGACACTTCATTCCTGGCCACTTCAAGGTAAGGCAGAACGTCAGGTACTGCTTGCCAGTCATCTGACAAGTGCTGGAAATGTGGTTTCATTAGGACAGGCACAGCCCGGATGTGAAGTGGCAAGCAGAGAAAAAAATGCAAGTATTCATCATAATGTGTCCACGTGGGGGAAATAATTAAAAATATGGAGCTAATTCAACCTTTCATGTTGTTATTCACCATAACTGGGATTTAGGGGTGAAACGAGACTGGTCTTGGATTTACACCAGAGTAAACCAGAAAACAACCCTTTTTTATTGCTGTCCAAATATGGTCCTAAAAATGCTAATGGCCATGGGTGTAGCACTCTGCTCACTAAAAAGAGGTACTTTAAGAGACAGCAGCTTACAAGAAAGATAAAACCAGGCTTTGACCATGCAGCCATAGAGAGGAACCCAATCAATATCCCCACACAGACTGTGACAGCACAAATAGTACTCACTGCCACCATCATCAAGTAGCCTGAGGATGCTCAAACTGCTGTTACTATTCCTGAGCTCAGCCCGGGGCCACCTGAAAGGCTGAGCCACAGAGCCTCTTGGCTTCCAGCACCTGGCTAGTGGAGAAGCTGGAGGATGAGCCACAGTGGACAGGACAGCAGCAAAGTGCTAAATAGCAGGGAGGATGCAGCAGCCAGGAGGCAGGAACAGCAGCTCCACATTTCCCCAGGGTGGGGTAAAGAAATCCTGAGCTGCACGGTGGGAAAAGCTCCAGAGAGGCAGCTTGCAGTCTCACAGCTTCTCAGGAAGCAGACAGGCAGCCCTAGGAGAGAGGGAGGTGAGTTCTCCCCTGCTGGGAAGCGAAAGCAACTGGGGAGGAACAAAAAGAATCCGCAAAAGGAATCTGTCCCAATTTCCCTTGGCCTCACTTACTTCAGAGCAGGGAATTCCCGGGATGTAATGGGAAGGGCCCGACAGCAGCAATTGTTTGAGACCACCAGACCTGAGAGAGAAATAGGGACTTAGAACAGCTGGTTATTTGGAAAAAGCAGAAAAAGCACAGCAAGTTTCTTTTTGCAGGCATCTTGGGTACTGCTTGGGTAGCAGCACTTTCGGCACACTCTGTAAACAGTTTAAAAAACAAAACAAACAAAAAACCCCCCTGATGACTGCTTTCTGGTCTAAACAGGAATCTGACCCATCAGCCTCCTAGAACTGCCCTACTCAGCAAGAAAGAAAAAATTTTAAAAATCAAATTTTAAGCTGTGAACAGGTTTTCCACTGTTGTGCACTCTCTTCCATTGCTATTCATTCAGTTCTGTGTATTCTTCAATTTTTTAACACCTCTAAATCCTGGGGTGTGACCATTGCAAGTGTACTCCATCCCTCGATTCCCTAGGCACATATGCACACTCAGAAACAGGGCAGAGCACTGTATTGCATATATATACTATCTAATTCATAGCCTGCTATCCATTCCTTTCTAACAAATGCTGCTTGCAAAAATTTAAAAAAACAAACCAAAAAATGGTGATGAAAGGTCACGAAAAATCAAACATGCTGAAAAGCCCTCTCCTATAAATGTTTTAATTCTTCTGAAAACCATTTATAATTGGTTTTCTTCTGGACCATGTCAGCTTCTTCCCTCCTTCATGTTTAGTAGACACTCCAGACAGATTTTAATTACCAGTCAAGCCTGTCCACCCCTCAGGGCAAAGACTCTGGTTTCCCTCTGGCAAGTTACTCGTGATCCTCCTTTCACACAACAGTAATTCTGACACAAAAAAGTAGCCAAGACTGGTGATCTGCCAGCCTTAGTTAAAACTATATAAAAAGGCCATGGTGTGAGGCAAACAAAAACAAGCAACCCAGCTGTCCTGCCAGTATGCATACATGTGTGGTGGAGTCACCATACTTTCAAGCTGTGTAGATGGGGCACTTCAGGACGTGCTCTAGTGAGTTTTACAGATATATGTATTTTATTCATGGGGAAAGTTGAAAGTTGGACGTGGTGATCTTAGAGGTCTTTTCCAACTGTGATAATTCTGTGAAACCTCAATAATGGTTTGTAGCTGCAACTGTACATTGCCACCTTCAAGCAACCTTCCATCAAGCTCTGAAGAGCAGAAGGACACACACTTACCTGGGTGCTCACCAGCAGTAGGTAGAGTTGCTGATAGATGATTCTGCTACTTATTGATGTATTCTCACACATCGCTGTGCAGCCACTTTCTCTAAGCCACAATCTTAGAAAAGGACAAGAATGCTTCTAGGCAAAACTAAGGCATCTGTCTCCTGCCTCCCATCCTGACAGACTATCAGGAAAGGTGGCAGGGAAACAATGGGGTGCAATGCTATCAATGCACCAATAACATCTAGATTTTTATCTTTACAGCATTGCACTCTGATAATGCCATTGCAGGGACACACGTAAGACCTGGCTAACTACAATTCAATCGGTATAAAGGGAAAAGTTAAACCAATATCTGACAGAAGGAAACAGAAGGTTCTACTCAGCACACATCCCACTAAAATCTAAGATGTTTCTCAAATTCATAATTTGGATTGGTGCAGTGCTGTTATTATACACGTGCAAAGTCCTTATTTCTCTGAGGAGGTAAACACTGTGCCCAGAACCCAGCAGATTATTTGAGTTGCTTCAAGACAGAGGACACAGACTGCATCCACCTGGAAATGGAGGCAGCAGTTGGATCTGGGACATCACCCATACATTAAAAGCAGATGCTGGGCTGACCAGTGACACCAGCTGTCTGAGGAGCTGCGTGTTCAGAGATGGCTGCTTTCCACAGATATTAATGTCTGCAGCAGTTACCTCAGGCACTTGGATTTAAATGACTTTTTTTTTTTTTTTTTTTTGAGGGGGTTGGGGACAATTATACACACTACCAAAAATTTGCTTCTGAAAAGACTTCAATTTAGATGCAATGGCCCAGCTAAGATTAAAACTCTTCACTGCAGCAGGGCTTTTGTTTCAGAGGCACTCAGAGCATGTTTCCTTACAAATATTTGTTTTTCAATAAACTCTTGCTACTTCCATTGATTGCCTTTACCTTGCAGCTTAACATGCATTTGTACCGAGCCATCTCATTACGTAGGGCTTAATGCTCTCAACCTCTTACTGTGCAGTTTCCAGCTGTCCCAAGCATTTATCATCCTCCCAAAGCCAGCATGGCTAGAATTTCGATAAGGGCTGGATTTATTGCATCTCCCTGCTGACCACGTGCTGCAAGAAGAGTTCTTGTTTGGTTCAGGGAGGCTGACCAAATACATTCTGAGGGACCACAGCTGGAAAGAAAAGCTCCTTGCTTTTCATTTTCATCCAACTCAAGGAAGCCTCAAGTCTTGCTTTTAGCAGACCACAGTTCTCAATTTTTTTACAGGGGCATTAACAGTGATTTGAAGAATTATTTTAGGAAACTTTTCCAGCCTTTTCAGATCTTTCTTCTCCAAAATACAAAATGACTGCTAGCATGCAGCAGTTCTTTCCATCAGTCAATACTTTTAAAGCTTTGCAACATGCACCCTGAACAACAGCAAGGGATGTCTGATGAGCAACTGATGAATACCTGAAAAGTTTTCGCTTTAGCTGGGAAGGGACTTTGTAAAATGCTTGTAGTGATAGGATGAAGGGCAACAACTTTAAACTGAAAGATGGTAGACTTAGGTTAGATATTAGAAAGCAATTCTTCACTGTTAAGGTGGGCAGACACCTGCAAGTTCCAGCTGCCCCCTCCCTGGAAGTGTTCCAAGGCAGGCTGAATGGAAAATGGAGCAATCTGATTTAGTGTGAGGTGTCCCTGCGCATGCAAAAGGGTTGGAACTGGACAATCTTTAAGGTTTTTCCAACAAAAGACATTCTGTGATTCTGATACTCTGCTACAAGTCTGTGTTCCAGTTGTTCTAGAAGCTGTTTGTTACTAGAACAACACAATAAAGGTGATAGCTCTTATTGGACAGCTGCTTAATAAACAGCCTACTGTCAAATTAAGAAGGTTGTAGACTGTTTAATTTCTCCTAGATCATGCTCATTTGCATAATGCCTTTCTTCCAGTCTGCAGAACTGTGTGCAGAACCATGCGTCAGTAACATTGATGACTTCTATCTATGTGTATGAGACTGAAATAACTGCTTAAGAGCCCAGATGGAGTTTAGGTATGAGCAGTGCTTGAAGAGGCTTTGTTCTGCCATTTAGTTTTCCATGCATCTTGCAAACAGCAATTGAAATAGACTCGGCTGTTGTCTGGTTTTTTTTTTTTTGTTTTTTTTTTTTTTGTAAATTTCATATGCCACACTGATGAACAAAGCCTCCAAAAATGTCTGTCTGCAGGATCATTTTCTTGATTGTGATGAACCCTTCTGCACATTGTGCCCATTCAGTGAAGAGGAAAGGAGGATCCAGGCAATTACAGGACAGCCAGCCTCACTCCAGTCCCTGGGAAGATTAAAAAACACATCCTCCTCAAAGCCACATCCAAGTCGATGAGGGATAAAGTGACCACAATAGTCATCGCTGCAGTGTTAGCACCATTTGGTTTGTCTTCTGTGATAAGCCCCATGGACAAGGAGAGAGCAGTGGTTGTTGGCTCTTAAAACAAAAATACACTTTAAGAGTGGATGGGCAACAATTTGAAATCTAGCAGGTAACCTGCTGCAAGTGGTTGGTACAGGGATTGGTACAGGAGACAGCACTTTATGCCTTACACACCTGGGTGGTGGGATGGAGAGCAACCAAGCTTGCAGATGGCAAACTAAGTGCTGATGGAGGACAGGAGGAGGACAACCCAAACCAGGGGAGGAGACAGCTCCCATTCAGTTGAATCATGACCAGCAGGAGAGAGGTGCTGACATAAAACTGTTGAGTTCAAAGCTGCACCTGAGAAACAATAAACCATGGGACCTTGGGGTAATGGTGGATACACTGAAGAGGAGTCAGCAGTATGGCCCCTTGCAGCTAGAGAGGCAACAAGCAAGCTTCAGCAAGTGAACCTCTGACTGTACATCTGACAAAAGTTTGTAATGAAGACACCACAAAACTGGAACAGGAAGCCAAAGAGACAGTCAAATGTGCATGCCTGGAAATATTCAAAACCCGATTAGACATAGCTGTGATAAAACTGACCTACTTTCAAATTCAGCCCCGCTTTGTTCAGAAGGTTGACCCAGATGATCTCCAGAAGTCTTCCAACCTAAATTACCCTATCATTCTAAAAATGGAAATTATCAATGGCAACTTCACAGTGTAGCTAAGAAAACACACAGCCTCTGTTTATCTTATGCAGTGTGAATGTATTCCAATCTCTTAAGATAATTTTCATGGTATCATTAATTTTACCTTAAGGACTCATTATCAAATAGTCCAGGCTGCACCAGCATTCAGGGACAGATATCTGTTAAAAGGATAAATCCTAAAAGTAATGGTACTGAAGTTCAGGAGTGACAGCTTCAGGAGTAAAGCTGCCCAATTGCAGGCCCTGGCTCCTAAAAAAAAAACCCCAAATAATAATGAAACTGCATGATTTGGCTAAGATACACAACTCAAGTCTGGGCCATTTTTAGTTCCTCACAACACCTCGGGTTATTTCTTTGACCTTTTGTGTTAGACACATGAAAAGAAATAACATGAACAGTGGCTGGTACCCTTTGTAAAATGCAGCATTAAGACGTGTACCTTTCTCGATTCACATAAGTACAAGACTTAATACTGAGACTTTGTACCAAGAGTATGAAAACTTTTTCCTTGATTTGTAGCAGAGTTAAGAAAATTATTTCCTTGGCTTAACTTTGACTTGCTTATTTGCACATGTTTTTATAAAAATTCAAAACCTGAAGATCTGGGGACAATACCACAACTGCAGCTTTAGGTTTTTCAACCACTAACTACATAGTTACTTACACATTTTTCCAAAAGTTAACATTTATTCATAAGTTCATACTATCAGCAATCCTTTGAGAGCAATTATGCTCTTTAAAAATAAGCTTAAACAATAAGATGTAAAGCTAATAATGGTCTTCGGTTTATGAATACCTTACCCAAAAGCAGATGAGACATCCATAACTACAACAAGTGTGGCAACCTCTTTTTGACAGTGTAATAAAGAGCCTCTCCACGTGGTAACATGAAAAACTGCTACTAAAAATGTGACCTTTTGCACATATTTACACATTTCTTTCAGCTGTTAACTCTTCTATGCCTGCTACCAGCAGAATGAGGGATCACTGCATCATACAGCTGTTTGTTTCCACCTTGTGGTAGCTAGTGCTACAGTTCAAAATCTCCACCACACTTTCTACTCAGAAAAACAGGAACATTCAATGCAGATTTACTAAAACATCTCTTTTCCAGTTGATGATAATTACATACAACAATGATTTTAATTGCAACAGAAAATGTAGGAATGGTTAAGAGGACACGCTCAGTGGCTAACAGGAAACGCTAACCATAGTTTCCATGTTGTGTCATGGATTCTAGGAGTCAGGAAAGAATACAGAACACTGGGATTCTTTAAGAAATCTTGTACTAGTCTACTTTTGGAACGATTAAACATCTGTGACAGATAGTCTATCCACTCCATATAAGGAAACATTTATGTAGTACCATCAGTTAAAGCCTGAAGAAGAGTAGCATCTGTTTAAACCAGTTTACCAAAACTAAGTGTACACTGAGAAGAAAAAAATGTAACTGGAGGCAAAAAGAGAGTAGGTCTAGCTATAGCATGGACTCCTTCATAAATAGGTAAACAAATAATACTCTTAAGTTTGCTAGGGTGCCCAGTCAGCCACATGCTTAACCACAGTTTGATTTACTTTTTAACACCATATCAGTCTTTACGGAGTAGGAATTGGAAGTCTGTGCCCTATCTGCACTCAAAAGCTCCCAAGACCCTGCCCTCCGTCTTATTTCTTTTTCTTTTGCACATCATCTTCCCAGGTAGCAGGCAGTGATTTAAAAAAAAAAAAAACCCAAAAAAAACCAAAAAACACCCAAACAAAAACCAGTAAAGTCTGTCTACCTGAGCTTTTTTTTTTTTTTTTTTTTTTTGGATGGATAATTCCGCCAGATAAATAAACTTCCAAATATTAGAGAACAAGAGAAGGGACACAGAACAGTCAAGACAGAACACTTTTGTTTTTGTCAATATTTCTTTAAATCCCAATCCAGCTCCTAGTAAGACTGGACACTACTTACAACACTCCTAGAACTGCAGAAGAATGAAAACACAATAGGGAGCGAGTGGAGAGGGGGACAAGACAGCCCAGTAGCTGGCTTCAGACATTCACATACACAAAGCCAGCATCCACTGGAGTCCTTAAGGCCCAGATGCCCCACTAACAGGAATAAACCCAAACACAAAGGTAGCACATGAAATGTATTTACCTATTTAAACACAGGCAGCTGGTCAGGCTAGAATGGGGAAGGTAACTGCTAATTCCTTGTACTACAAGGAAGGAATGGAGTAAAAAAACCCAAGCCCACGGGCAGGTTTTTGCTTTGTGAACCTCTGTCTGTGCTGCTGGTTAACAGTGGTAAGTATAAAAAAATCAAAGAAAAATAATCTATTTATAGAACAAGTCAGTAGTCTGAGACATTTAGAAAAAAGTAAAAACAAGTCCTTCTTTAAAAATGGATTTACTAAAACAACTGTCACCCAGGATGACCCCAAACCCTCTGGTCCTCTGGCAAAGCCAGGGGCAACTTCAAACCAGAACTGTTGCTGATTGTATACTGGTACACATCCAGCAAAGCCAGCAGGGAGGGGGATTTGCACTGTGAACAGCATTCTGCAGATTGCTTGCTGGTATCGCTTGAGGCCATGCCCGTAGCCTGGTGATACTTGAAATAGTTGTGAGTGAAACTTTTCACAGAAGCACATGTCAGTGTAACCTCTGAGGTAAGTGAGCTGTCTTCTTTCCTTCCCACCCCTGGGTACAGATCACAGAAGCTGGTGTCCTAGGTGCTGTACCTTCTTGCCAGCTCCATCCTGTGTGAGACAAGTTTAATGTGCAGGAGTGCAGAATTCTAAGCAAAGCCTAGAACAGGAGAGGGCACCCCTGAGGAAGGGGAAGCACTCTGCTTCTCCCAAGCTCTGGCCTAGCTAGACATCTTTGTCAATGTTTCTGGCCCTCCCCTCAGGACAGGAAGATGAGCTGCTCTCCATTAAGGAAAAATTTTGCCTAGTTGAGAGGAGTTGGGTTTCTTTTTTGGTAAACAGAGCCTTTGCTGATTTCTGAGATCATGAGCTCCTCTGCCCTCTAGCTACAAAAGAGAAATTAAAATAAATTCATCCACTTGCTCCCATCCTTACAGAGTAGTGTTAGCTGGCTGGATATGGAGACAACTCCCCCAAAATGCTGCCCTGCTCACTGGGTTAGCATGGAGAGGCAAAAGACCAACTTCCCAAGTCACCTCCTTAGGGTGACACGGTAGCCCTAAGAGCTCCAGCTCATGCCCAACAGTTCCAGGCCAGCTCCACTGCCAACATGTACTTCTAACACCCTGAAGTGTCTAATCTAACAGCCTGGGGTTTGCTCAGTCTCTAAGGGCAACAGCCACACTCTAAGGATGGAAATGCTCAAGCCAAACATCACTGGCTGGAGTCAGGTGGTGTCTGCATAGATGAGTTGGTACTACTCTGCCTTGACGCCCCCATTGTGTGAAGGAAGCCAGCTGTAAGGAAGGGACCAACTCTGCTGCAGGTCTGTACATCCTTGGAAATGAAGCTCAGTGGCTACATTAGCTTCAAACCCTCTCTCTTTCTGTAGGGTTTCAGTGGTCCATTTCCCAAGAAGTTCCAGGCATCGAGTAGCTGCTAACTTGTCTCCTTAAGATCTTCCATTGGTAATTTGTAGCTCAATAAGAAAGGAGGAGGTGGTGCATGAGCAGGGCTACTTGGTCCCTGCATTGGCTTCTTTGCACAGTTTATACAGATGTAATCCTCATTCTCAGCCATTTCCGGAGAGACACCAACACAAATTTGATGAAACCACTCATCACAGCCACCGTCACACTGCACCCAATCTACCTGCAAGAGATCAGATCAGTGACACATAGCACATTACAAGGAAAGACAGATAGGCAGTGTTTCTGTGAAGAAAATATCTTCTATTAAAGGCACCTGATACACCTACAACACAGAAGGCAAAATCTTGGGCACAAATCAATACCCTTATACAGCTTGTTTTAACAAGCTGCTTTATTAAAAAACCAACCAAACAAACAAAAAACAAAACAACAAAAACAAACAAAAAAACCAAAGAAACCCCCACACACACTTTTTCAGCAAACCTTCCCCCTCCTCTTGCATCTTTAGAGCATCACAATACAAGCACACACTACTACTGCTGAGGAAGATGACACTCGGGTCTCAAATGAAAGACAAATCTACAAATGCACATCCTAAATTACATATATCCCCTTAGACTGCATTATTAAATGGTAGCTTCTGCAATTTAAAAATTGCAGAAAAGAGGAGGACTTTATTACTGCTTTTGGAAAAAAAAATAAAGCCACGTGACAGCAGCAGATTTAATCCTTTCTACCAGATAGATATCAGGTATACAGCTGGCAACAAACTGCCATAAAATGCACACAAACTAACTCCAAAGCATCAGAACATTTAAGGTAAACTATTTCAAACTTTGAGCTATGATTGCTATAGAACAGTTAGGAAAATTAAAAATGAAATTTAAATAAAATTAAATTAAAACTTTGGAAGGGGGAAAACCATGAATTATTAAATTCCTATCATGCCCTGAGTACATGTTAATTTGAGTCTGAGGGCAGAAAGTGAGACCTGCAGGATAGGGAACAAAGTATCATAATTGTATTGGCATGCAATGGTACAGCTATAAAAACTGTTACTGCTGTTGGTCTGCTTCCACCTTACAGGGGAATGCAAACATAAAATTAAGATCAAAATATGTTACATCAAAAGGAAAAATATATTAGAAGAATAACAGTAGTTGCAACTTATCTAAAATGAAGAATACTAACAGCTCAGGATTTTACTTCAGTTTGCAGGAAAACTATTCCTGAATATACTTTTGGAAGTGATTAGTAATGGGCAGTAACAGCTGCAGCTGTTAAGACTGTAGATTGTTTTCTGGCATCTGCCACTTTTTACTTGTATGACATTATCCCACTGTATGTACAAAAACATGACCAACCTTATGGAAGGACAGTCATTCTGTTAAAAGCTCTGAATACACAAACTGGAATTTTACTCAATTTAACTTGTAGAAGTTTGACAAATTTAGAATCACTTTTTTAATCATATGAACTTTATGGCACTTTCCTCCCTGCTGAAATCTTCATTTGAATGAAAATGTACTAATACAAGCTAATTAGAATTGTGAAGTAAACAGATCAGTGGTACAAAGATTGCATCATCTTTTGAATCATTCTGTGTAAGTTCTAACCTTGGTCTAAGATTAAGAAATCCAAACTGGTCTTTTAACTTATCTTTTTAAGTGCTCAAATGAACACTGGTAGTCAATGTTTCAATTTTGCAAAACAAGAAATAAGTTCTTGGTATTTGTTCCTACTCCCTCTTGTGCAAGCCAATGTAGCAGTGTGAAACCCACAGGGGTTTTTTGGAAAGAATCTTTTTTTTTTCCTTTCTAAATAGCAGAAGAAAAAAACATTCTGAAAAAAGCATTTTTAATCATAAATTAGTAGTGAAAGCTACCAGCAGGTCAGGCTGTACACCATAGGAAAAGGCAGAACAAGTTTCTTTTGTAATAATCCAACCAGGTCTAAAATAATGTATTATTCATCTCCAATAAGAAAAGTGAAGCACTGCAGTTTGCATCATCACTGTTCACAGACTGTGTGAACTTCACTTCATTTAGGACCATGCCACATCCCACCTCTGCTCAAAACCACACTCAAGTCAGGAACTTTTCCAGCTGAGTCAAACAATGCTCACTGGTTGCTGCACACAGCCAGCAAAAAAATTAACACAGCTTGAAGAGGTTAGACTTCTCAACCAAGACAGAGCACCCTTTCCCAGATTCTACCTATCCATGTTCTCCTGTGTTTAAGTGCCTGAGAGAATAAGGAATTTCTATAATCTGTGTATCTATCCAAGTACTACTCCATCCTCTCATTTCCAACCATACCACTTTTGATGCTCATGCTGTTCAACTTAATTATTAAACTGCACTGGTGTTTATGACTTTGTGTGGAACTGCTGATGAGGGAACTAAGAAAACTCACTTTGTCCTTGCAGGGTCTCTGGCAGTTTTGTGCAGCACATATAGCGTTCTCATCATCTGACTCTTCTGCTCCTGACCAGTCATACTTGGAAGGAATATCTAGAACCTTCTTCTCTCTTTTTTTCTCTGTGCTCTCCTTTGTTAGTTCCACCTTTGCAACAACTGCTTTCTCTCGCTTCTTCTTCCGCTCCTCTTCCTTTGCAAGTTTTTTTGCCAGCTTGTTTAGCTCCTTTGTCTTATCCATGGTGAGCTTTAGCTTCTTCTTTTTGGGTTTTTCCAGTTTTTTCAGCTCTTTAGATTTTTGCTTCATATCTCCAAAGAACTGCTCTGCTCTCTCCAGCTTTCGTTTCCGCTTCCTGTCAGAAGAGTCTCTTCCTCTCATTTTCAGTGGTTTCTCATCCATGCTGTCATCCTTCATAGACAGGGTGAAAAACAAAATTTCAAATGTAAATTTCCATGTAGTGCAAATCTGTGGTTTGAGGGATGTACTTATCTCCACCATTACACTGAAATGGTATGAAGAAACCTACTCAACAATAGACTGTTACAAATTCTAAGCAAAATAGGGCTCAACTTTATTTTTACTATACTAGAAAAAAAATAACTATCAACTGTGTCAAAGGTACAATGAATAAAAAATGTCCAGTAGGAAAAATAAATCACCAGCAAGGGTAAAGAGGCAGAATAGAAATAATTACAACTCCATTCTCATTTTACTTTTTAATAGAAATTGAGAAGATGAATCATTTTCTAGATGCTCTTGCTTATTTTTCATTCTAGGTCAGTCTTGTCTGTAATTATTTTTGAGAGAAAGCAATTGACATTCTGGAGATTAAAAAAGAACAGTTGGTGAGTTCTTAAAATGTATCATCAAGTCAAGCAAGAGAAGAAAGTAACAGATCCATTATTTGAATAGCTTCCAAACTGAAATACATCGTAAATATTCTGGCATCATTAAAAAAATCTTTAACAGCAGATTCAGGTCAGAAGTGAAGTTTAAAATTTGCAAACTCTGTCACTGCAGGTAGCATCCACAGTGACAAGTCCTATTTATATCTGAAAGATCCACATGCATAGCTCCTTTGCACAACAGGACTGACTCAATTTCTGTTAATCCAACTATATACTTTAAACTTCATAACTATTAATAGATTAAGGACATACTAAAAAACAGAAGAAGACTGTTCACTGTACATTACTCAATACAGCTATTCCACACAAAAACAAATCATCTTAAGATTATTTTCACAGAGGTCTATTTGGCATGTAAATAGCTGCAGAAAGGTATTCAATTTAAATGTAGTTTTGGTTAAAGAAGTATTCATGAGGGTTAACTAGAAAATGTTAAAACATATAGACCCTCTTACCCTACCCCTCCATCCAACCACCCCCAAAAAGTGCTTACTATTAGTATGTCTGACATACTTTTCATAAATCGCCATTTACTGTCATTCAAACTGTTTTTTAACACATTTCATTCCAAAACTGTTATATTAGAAGAACATTAAGCTTATCAAGCAAAATACTTGGGACAATACACAGTAAAGCAGTACTTCTTTGGAGGCAGGGTCACCTTTATACTCCTGTCCTAACTGATGGTAGTTTGGCAACACCTTAACTCATGGATGGCACTCAGGAAGTGATATGACTGATTTATTATGCTCATCTAACCTCTCTCTTCACAGTATGTAACCTTCCATCTTATATTACTGTACACTACTAAAAAGTGAAGAAAAAACATTCTTAAATACATTTCCCATGCAGTTCAGCAACCCAAGAAACAACATAATTACACATGGTTAAAACTGATGCCAAACTTTACATCTCCTTAACCCAGGAGTTTACCTTCAGAGCCCTTTAAAGGTGACTTGGTCTAGACCTCAGAATCAGCAGATAAACCTGCCTCATTCATTGACAGCTAAGCAAAGTGATCAGCACAACTTCAAGTATAATAAAAAATTGTCACATCTGTTATTCTGAGGAATAGGAAACTTATTACTGTATTACTAAACTAGACTTTAAAAAAGCATTCTTTTCCCAGTAACAGTAGCAGTTCAGCAACATACAAGTATCAAGTTATATGAGCTAAATGTAGACTATCTTCCTAAATATTTGTCATTCTTTCACAGAATAGGTCTGACTCTCAGCATAAACAAGAACTGCATTTCCTTCCCTAACCTTTTATTTCCTAAAAAAAGATTTATATATGGAAGTGCCTGAGAAATTTGTTCTAAATATGGTTGACAATGGAGGAGAGAGCTACAGCATGAGTGATTAAGAACTGAATTTTTGGATCTCTTATACTGTTATTTTCCAGAACCTGCTACTTCCCATTTGAAATCCAAACAAGTCAAGTCACTAAACACTCAACTACAAAATCAACAAGATTTTATTTAAAAAAAAAAAACCACCAAAATAACGTGGTGGTTTTGTTTTGTTTTTTTTTCTGTTCCCACACCAAAATATTTCTTCAAGTTCCATACCTCCATGACATGAAGGAACCTGTCCTCAGAGGGTGGGTGAGTAGCCTGTAAAATCCTCCAGATGTGCTGAGTCTCATCCAGTGACACCTCCAGCAGATCTCCTACCATCATGAGGTCTTCTAGCTGAGCCTTTGCTCCAGGTGAAAGCTCCAGTACTGGAGGCTCCAAACTGCGAGGTACCAGTGGACTCTTCCGAGGCTGCTTCCTTGGTGTGCTAGAACCTTTCAGACAGGAGGCAAGTCATGTAAGGATAAAAGAAAGAGACCAAAACCAAAACAATTACACACTTTTTACAACAAACATCTAAGGAGGGAGATAATCCCAAGCAAAAAACATTGACATAGGTTTATACATCAGACATCATGAAATTAACTGCAATGTAAATCTACTGTACCTTCTCATGAACATATCCTCTACTACTAGTAGCACAGGCAACAGAGCAGTTCCCCTCCTTTATGACTGCTCAACCCAGCCATCTTCAATTTTATCTCAACGTATACAAAAGTAAATACCTTGAGAGCAGCTTTTAGAAGCTGACGAATATGCATGTTCAGCACAGAATGAGGGAGCAGTCCACATGTGCGTTACCACTTCCTCAGATTTAATGGGGATTTCCTCATCACAAAACAAATTGGGCTCCAAGCTGCTGGAAGATTTTACACTGGCATTGTCCTGAAAGAGACCCACAGAAAACATGCAACATCTAGATCCAGAAAATAGCTACTTCAGAGTAAATTCTACTTAAGACTGACGGGTCTGCTGTTCCTAAGCCCCTACCTTTGAAGCATCCCATCACAGAGACATCAAAACTACGTACAGAACTATGTACACATCCCTATTTAGATGGTGTGTGAACACAGCAACTATGAAGACAGGTTAATAGGTTTATAGTCAGTGCAGGAGAAATACATGACAGGTTTCCCCACTCAGCCATCCCTCAAGTATGGTCTTCAAAACTCAACATAATGAAAGAGACTTGCTCTTAGCCTACATAAGGTGTTTTTGCATGAGAAATGTGACTGCAAGACCACAAAGACTTCCATCTTCAGGAAAGCAGGGGTATGCTGAGCAAATAAGGGTTACTATAGAAAGAAATTATTAAAGATCTTACAGGTGAGGAAAAAAAATGGGGTGCAGCACCAGCACAGCACCAAATGCCAACATAATGGCAAACAAGTAAACGTTGCCCTGGGATTGGGCAGTCCTGAGCCATTTTAAGATAGGGCCAAATACTGAGAAGAGGGCTGTACTTCCATGAACAAAATAAGACGACCGAAATCTTTCAGAAAACAGTAATAACCAAGAGGGCTTAAAAGAAGAAAAAGGCTGTAGAGCAGTTATTGACAATATTTACCCGAAGATTAGCTGTGTAGGTCCCAAAATGGTCAGCTCAGGATACTGTACCACACAGACACTGTCATTTCATGACATAAAAAGGGAATTTAAGAATGGTAACCTCTGTCTAGCTTTCAGTTACATGTTTAATAAAAGGAAGTGAAGCGCACACTAATGACTTCAGTACAGAACCAGAAGTGGGAAATTCAGATTTAAATTATCCAGATGAAAAGGCAGAATGAATTTTTTCAGAACAAGGAAAGAATTTTCCCTACATAATAAAGATTACATGTTATACAAAATCTTCTTTTGAACATCATATTATACTACTTTAAGGAAAGTTCAGGGTCGACAGGAAAAATAATATAAAAAGACATCACCATTTGGTGGCAATAGGCACCACAGGTGCAAAGCAATAAATACATGAGAAAAAAGAAAGATGAAGGAAACTTACAGTAAATTTGACCAGTCTTCTTGGAACAAATCTTAAAAGAAATCTAGCTGTCACACTCATAATTAAGTATTTGCTGTGAAGAGTCATGTTTTAATTAAAAGAAGCATGATATAATGAAACGCCTTTTTTTTCACATCCATTTTTCTAACCATTGTTGTACTTTGAGAAGTCCAAGACCACAATTCTCAAAAATAGGTCTATGGACCTTAGGGATCCAAGGATTACTTCTACAGGTCCATAAGAATTTACTACGAGCAAATTCATACTTGATCCATCATGATCCATATACTTTTTTTCCTTTTTTTTTTTAAACACATCACTCCACTGGAAAATGTTTATAGATCACAAACTGAGAAAAAACAACCCTTGAAACCCAAAGTAGGAAAATAATTAAACTCCGAGCAACTTTGCTATTGCTTCTGAACTTTTCTGCTCTCAGTTTAGACCTGAAGAATTTAGCTGTCTGAAGACTTGTCTTCTATTCCAGTCATCTTGGTTGACCTAACAAAAGATACTTCTGGTCTCTATCAACTTTGCTTTGACAGATTGTTATTTTTAGGTTTTCTAAATTACATATAGTGCTGATGGACATACAAATCAAAAGGGTTAAGCAACAGATTTTGAAATCATGACAACAGGATCATTAAAGAAATGAAATTACACTCCTGCAAAACCCTCAGTTACTGACAAGCATATGCCATCTTTCTTGACATATGCTTTATCACAGCCTCAGAAAATGCCACATCTTTCAGAAATGTCTTATTGTGACTTCTGATGCAAAGAACAGTTTTGAATATATTTTTAAAGTATAAAACTAATTTAATTAAAAGCTGTAACACCAAATTGCAATGCAGTCTTGTTGGCATTTCACATGGGACTTCAAGACATTTGTCTTCTAGTGTCTATTTGTAGAAAGCTGCTTAAAAACAAAGTACTAAAAATTGAAAAATGCAGAAAATCACACCTGGGAAGTTTGATGTCCATTTTTGAAACTGAAAATATGTCTAAAAAGTTTTTAAATGACCACGCTATCTTTCAAGTTAGCATTTTTAATGTATACATGGCACTACCACTAAAAAGAAAGCATGGCACAAGAATGGCACAAGTAGCATTACCTTTGTCTCTACATGAAAGGGCATTACAGAAGTTCTGAAATGAAATACTTCGTATTGAAAGCACTTGGCTATCTTTATACTTGTCTTTTCTCACGACAGTTCTATAGTTCAAGTATTTTAAAAATATAGCTGCAGTTATGATTTCTGAAGTGAATGCAGACACTGATTTTACCACACAATCCAGACATCAAGTCCCAAGTACTTCCACACAACCAAAATTGAACACATGTATTTCCTTTATGTAGGAAAGGCTGAACGAACAGAAAGATATGAAAATGTGAAAGCTCTGGCATCAGAAAATTTCTTATAGGGCACGCAGTTTCCAAAGTCCAATTTTCTTTCTGTAACAAAAACTGTTGAAGAACTCTCCATATAGACACTTCCTCATTTATGATTCATGATATCTCTAAATCAGGCATAGAGACAATGCTCATCCGCCATGATATTATGATACAAATTCCTTGAGAAACCTATCTTTTTCATTATCACTAAGGAAGTGATAGCACTTTTGAAACTTAACACTTTTGAAACTCAAATAGGACATTTGGAAATTTTGAATTAAAAAATGACAAAACTGAGACATCAATATAAAATCAAGAAGTACTTCTGCAAAAGAAGCCAGGGCACAATGTACATAGGTAGCTTGAGACAAAAAAAAAAATCTGAAATAAATTGAACTAATAAAAAATAGATGTTCTGAATTAATTCCATGAAGGGAAGCCACATTGGATTACTTACCTTTATGTCATAGCCATATGTTTCCCTAATGTCTTCATCAGAGTCTGTCTCTTCATCATCGTAATCCAAAGTCTGCCGTGGGGATGAGGACACACTCCCTATCACTCTGTTAAAGGCTGATTGCTGGAAACTAGTCAAGTGTCCCTATAAGAAAAATGGAACACAAGAATTAAACAGAATTTCCAGAAAAATATAAAAAAACCCTAAAGAATTACTGATAAAGGAAACAGTGGGTATTTTGGCCTGAGGATAACTGCCTGGACAGTCGAAGAAAAGACCATTTATAGCAGTATTTGAAGAAAGATAGGGAAATATCTAAGGAAAAGGTTCTGTTAGATTTTTGAATAATAGTGATTAGGAAGATCTAGAAACTGCTGTTCAGTACTACCAAATTATAGCCCATGGCTGTACAAACCACTTCACCACATCCCAATCACAGGATGAAGAGATCAGCTGTAAAAGAATCAGTGTTTGCCTACAGTCCTCACTGAAATTTAATATCAAGACAAACACCTAAGAATGACAATCCCTAAAAAATAATTAACATTGACACTTTTGATTCTGTCAAGAGGGAAATGGAATTTGGACACTAAAGTAACCCCTGCTTCACACATCTTCAGGCCCTTAGCCAGCTGGTATATCTGATGTTCCTTACAGGCAATCAGCAGCTGCTATTGACAGTGAGTACAAAGCAGCAGACCTGTTCCTGCAGCAGTGTGTGACTGACTCCAGCCATGGCCCAGCACTGAGGAGTACTGAACCAAGTCATTTTAGTATGTCTAATTCTCAGATTTTTGACTTCCCCCACTCTCTCCCAGCCTTCTCCAAGAAAGATAAGGCATTTCAGCACACTAAAGAAGGACAAGCACAGTAAAGAGTAAGATAATCACATCCCTACCTGCAGGTCTGGGTTGGCTGCTGCTTTCTGTAGCTCTGCGCTGATTATTTTCTCAGTTTTCTCCCGTGCTGCCTGCTCCACCATTCGCTGGCTGAGCACAGAAAGCTTGGCCAAAGCAGAGGACAGCTCATCCGTGGCCAAAGCCTGCCGTGCCCGGTCCTGCCAGCTCATGGCACGTTCTGTCAAGCACTGCAAAGCCTCCCCTTCTGGCAGTCGCACAGGCAGTTTCTGCAGGGACACCAGCAGGGACAGAATCGTCTCAAGCCGCGGTCTTCGAGAACGCATACAAAGGGGACACAAAAACTTCACTTCTTTGGCCTGCCAGCTAGAACCCTTCTTCTGAGAACTTGTTTTGGGAAGGGGCACGCAGCCACTATGGAACCAGTCTTTGCACAGCTCACACTGTAACATGAATCCACTCGCTGTTTTGCGGCAGATGCAGAATTTGACCTCTTCGATTCGATCCACCATCGTCATCTTGGCCAGGTTAGCTGCCCTGAGAGCATGCATGGCTTCTATCTCCTTCTGTTCCCGCTCCTTGAATATAGCCACCTACACAGGGAAGGCAAAAAACAGTTCATGACCTTCACAGCTAAGAGAAATTCTGTTGTATTAGGAATGTAGGATAGGAAAAAAACAAAACAAAACTATATCTAGAGATCTTCACAGTTAAAATAGCACAAAATTTAGGTGTTGTGTGATTTAATTAAGCCTTTAGCTGAAGTACCTCCTCCTCCTCCCCCCTCCATTAGCCATTACTTTGAAACCTTCTGACAGATTCTTTGTAAACTTGAGATAAATCTTCTCCCTATCTACAAAGATCTTAATTAAATCTGTCGTAAGGCCAACAGAAGAACAAGTTGTGACTCCAGACAAGAAGTCAGAATCAGTTCCCTCCATCTGTCTACCAAGACAATGCAGCTCAGCACCATTTCAATGTTGATTTAGCACCAGGAGTATCTGAGTGACCATTTACATTTCTGAAGCAACTTGCATTTCCTCAGTATCTCCATTCAGATAACTATAACAGAGCATAAGTTAAAATAGAGTATGTTATAAGCCACATTAATGAGCTTGCATATGGTTTCTTTGTTCCCAGAGAAAGGGCAGCAAATTCTACCACTAAGCTGCATCAATATCCTCCCAACAAGGAGGAAACAAAAATAACATTCACAGAATCATAGAATGTTAGGGGTTTAGAAGGGACCTCTCAAGATTGAGTCCAACCCCCTTGCCAGAGCAGGATCACCTGGGTCCTGCAGGATCGCTCCCCCAACTACATCAGCCTCTCAGCCTTAGCAAAGGGGCCTAAGATAGTTGGTTAACACTGAGGATGACAGAACACTGGAACAGACTGCCCAGTGAGGTTGTGGAGTGTCCTCCTCTGGAGACATTCAAAACCCATCTGGATACAGTCCTGTGTGACCTACACTAGGTGATCCTGCTCTGGCAAGGGGGTTGGACTTCATTTTTCAAGGTCCCTTCCAACCTATCCTATGATTCCGTGAAGTATATCTTAGTACTGTTTAAGGTAGAGCTGGCACCTCATACCACATTTTTAAGATGGTATTACAAGACATGCTGTTAATATTTTATGAGCAGCCGCAGATACTACCCCAAGAGCATTTAAGTCTTACAAACAGCCCACATTGAATGTCAGCACTTACCCTCTGAACTGTGCTTTCCTCTACTTTCATTGCAATTAAAGCTGAACTATACTCTTGTGTCAAACATCTTACTACAGAGATACACATTTCAGTAAGATTCATTTATCAGTTCTCCCAAAAGCCTTCTACAGTTATTAGAGAGAAATTAAACCCACATATCAGGAGACACTACCTTTCACTGCTCCTTACCACAGCTGCAGTGTCTCTGGCCTCCTCCAGCCCATCCTCAAGTTCACTTAGGGATTCCAAGTCAAGATCTTTCTCCTTTTCCTTCTCCATCAGCTCCTTTGCCCTCTTCCGCCTATTCTTACTGCTCCCATAAACACCAATATCAGTCCGAGGGCTCAGAACCTGTAACCACCAAGAAAACTCACACTGTTAGGACCAAGGATGCCAAGAACAAGCAAGAAGTTCTCATGTTAAGATCTCAGGGACATACAAAAGCAAAGAATATTCAGCAATCTAACACCTTTCGTTATCTGTCAATGCTAAGAAAAGCTGAAATAAACAGGAAAGGATACAATTATTTCATACATCTGGAATTTGAATGCAATCAGCACAACACTGATGTGGCAGGTCAACTTGAAAGCTATTATGTTTTTCATGACTAAATTAAAAAATGTATATTGTACACAGTCAGATACCAGTAGTTTAACATTCCCTTCAAGCTCCTTCATCAATTCCAAGTCTTAAAGATCTGCCACGATTTCACATTTACATCAGAAATATATTGCCTGAAAAAAACTAAAAAATATGCTACATGCCTTTTAATACCAAACATGAAGGTACAAAACACTTTTAAGACCAAGATATGAATTTCAGTAAACTTGATTAATTGGAAGGCATATCTTACATACAAAATCTAGCAAACTGAATTCAATATAGAAAAGTTCAAATTTATACAATTGAAGAAACAGTCAAGTGTAAAACCAGAATGTATTCAGTAACTAGTTAGGAAGCAGGAAACAGAAAAGTTTTGGGTCTAGAGTGCACCATCAAATGAAATTAAATTAGTATAATGTTGCAGTAGAGAAGGTGCCCATTGGGAAACATTAAGAAGAAGTATTCCCTTTGAGACAAGATGTAATTACTGCACTTCATGTGGCACTAGGGAAGCCACAGTGAAAGGATTCTGTCTGGTTTTAGACATCCCACTAAAGCTAAAGACAGATCTTGGAGACTAGCAACAGGATAACAGTATGAAAAATGCAGCCTACAAGAAAGCATTGAAAAAAATGGAACTTTTCGCTAGAAAAGGAAAGCTTGTCAAGTTGATATAATAAGCCTTCAAGCAAATGAATGTTTTTTATTATAACAAAGGAAGTGACTATATTCATTGAAATTATATAAATGGGAGTTGACTTATTTTTCTTATAGTTAAACAGCTTATAAAATATACAATCTATTTTCTTAGAATTTAAGCAGTGGAACAAGTTAAAACATCCATCAATTAAAGACAGCTTTTATATTCATTTCAGGTGTAATTTTCTACAGTTACATAAAAAGAGAAATCCTTTACTTTCCCTCCCCAAAAGGAGAGTTTTAATCTGTCTCATCAGAATTAATAGTAAGAGGTTGTCTATCCGTAAAAAAGACTAGCCAGACTTTTTGCCTTTTTTATTCTTTTCACTTAAGGTTTTTTATTATATTTTATTCTCAAGAGCTGTAATCTTCTGTTAACTGAACAAATCATTCCCTCCAGACCACACAGGGTCATCAAAGTCAGTTTCTGAAGACTGAGACACAAGTGCTGCTCACCTGTAACAGACTGTAGCTGGAGTTCTTCTTCAGGAAGGTCCTTCCCGTGCGCTCTCTCCAGGCACGGGCTGCAGCTACCTGTGACTCCAGCTGGGGCAGAGCATCAAGACGCACCGGTATCGGGCGGCCTTTAGCAGACAAGCTCTCCAGTTGCTCCAGGTAGGCATAGTTGCTTCCATTCTGGGGTAAAAAAAAATAAATTTCTAAGACACCAATTCCACCACCGTGCCAGCAGTCAGCTTAGTTTAAAAGCCATATACTATTTTGTCACTGACTAAATCAGAACTCCATTTGAAAGACAAGTGAGGCAGAGTTTCGGTCATACCGATACTTTTAAAACTCTCTCATATGGTTTTTATTTTAACAGCCATTCAGACATGGCCAGCTGGCCTATGGACTAAGACAAGATTTCATTTCTAGATGGTTGTCTTAACTACATGTCTGCTTAACCACAAGCTACAACATCTGAGAGTTGTACATGGGCTGATGCAAAATCAACTGGGATTCTCTGTTTTGTTCACTTATACAAGAATAGTAGCTGCAGCCCAGAGATCAAGACCAGATCAATATTACAGAAGTTGAATCCCTTTTGGATCGAGTTATGTGGGCAGACCAACAGAATGGGGAACTACTGAACTAACAACGACATAACTTCATCTATTTCAGACAGAATATTTCAGCCATCAGTGCCATTAAATCTTATGGTATTTGGAGGAGGAAAAAAAAACAAACCAAAAAGAATAATTTCCACAGCCAGCTCCAAAACTGAAGACCTGTGAGGAGAATATGTTCCACTTCAGCTAAGTATATCCATTGACAGTATGCAGAACAGTTTCAATACCAAGTGAGGTCTTTTGAGAGTAACATTTGTATCATAAATCATTTGTCAGCTTTTACATACCCCATGAAATCCATAAAAGAAAGGGCCAGAGAAGTAGGGTAGCCAATGGGGAAACAGAAGTACAAAAAGAAAACTGAATTCAAGCATTGAGCTACAGCAAGCACATTTAACAGCTATAGTAAGACTTCCCTTCAGGTCAGCTTTGTGGGTAGAGGGGCTAGGAATAAAGAACATGTCTGAATAAAAGGATGCAATCAGAAGACTCCATTCCCTGCTGTAACCCCTACCTGAATAGCCTCCACTTTGGCTGTCCAGTCTCTAGCCCGTTGCAGGGCTTCTTTCAGTGCCAAGACATTGGGTAGGTACGCAGGGATATTCTTTGCTTCATTCACGATGCCCTCCAGAGCCATCATGCTTTGGCGTGGTCTAGAGTAAGAAAAACCCAATTCCAGCCTTGTCTCAAAATGCCAGTCAACTAAAGACATGAATCTGACAGACTGGTGATGCAGCTCCATCATTACAATGCAGTGTAAGACACCATGGCACTATTCTTGGAGGGTGTTAGCAGCTAACAAATAGCAGGAGAGGTGAGAAAGTTGATGGACTTCACAAAATCAAGTTCAAAAGGGCACAGCAGCATAACTCCTTAACATTAAGGAAGCTGTCTTGTGCAGCATGCTCTTTTTTGTTGAGTAGTGAACAACAACAGCACTGATTCACAGCCTCCTGCCACTGTGCAATATGATAGTGAATCACCTCTTCTGCAACTCATCAACAATCACAAATACAACTCCTGAGCAACCAAACTATTGTAGGGTAAAAAAAAAGCACTAGAGCTTCAAAACCCTACTTTTCAACACAGTCCTCAACAGAGGCTAAGAATGCCCCAAGTGCATGACCTTTGTTTGTAAAAAGAACACTCACCTGGCCTGCAGGCAGACCTTGGCCTTCTCTTCCCACCTCTCTGAGACTGTAAGCAGCTCCTGCAGCTCAGCCATGGCTTTCTCTACAGCATGGTGTGGTGCCAAGCCCACGCCCGAGTCAATCAGCTTCTTCATCACATCTAGAGTGACCCTCTGGGGATCCAAGAGGGTGGACCTCACCTCATCCAGCCAGCGTGCCTGCTGCAGCTCTTGCTTCAGCCTTGGCAGTTCAGGAAGTTCTACATAAAGGCCAGAGCCCATATCTATCAACTCCTGCAGCTTGGAAGAGTCTGGGATCTCATCCATCATAGCTTCTTGAGCACGCTCATGAAATTCTTCCACATCATCAAGCAGATTCTGAAGGAACACACAGTACAAATCAATTAGGACAAAAAGGCCCATAGTATCAAAAGGGACAGTTGATTGTGGGATCAGTCAGCTGAGAATCTGTATGAGATCATATAAAAAGTCAGAGCTTCTACATACACTGCCAGCTAGTTTCTCACAAGCCATTAGGTCTGACACATACTAGGTTATAGACCACCTAAACTGACTTGGCTAAATGTTTCATATACTATGCCTCTTAGATGGATAAAATTCTGCACCTAAACAGTACAACTAACTACAGCTGTCAACAAGAGAGTATTAAGCACAGCCCTGTTAACAGTAATTTTAAAATAGTGGGTAGAAAAGAAGCCTCTGCAAACAGATTGTCCTTTCAACCTAGCGTCAAGGACATTACAGTAAAGATGGTAACACAACAGAACACAACTTGCTGAGGAAAAAGAACAAGCTAGAGTTGTATGAGGACCTGAATACCAAAAAATCATTAAAATAACAATGACCAGGTTTTAAATTACTATTTCCTAAAGCAGGCCTACTACTTAAACAGACCTGAGTTATATCTCAAACAGGAAAGAGATGAAAATGCAACACTGTAATGCAAACAGACAGTTTCACAGAAACCCAACTGCACTGCTGCAGTTGTCCTCATCCTCATGTCTCAGCACTGCAATGGAAAAATCAAAGAGAGCAAACAGAGAGTAAAGTAACTCTGCAGAACATTCCTTCAAGGACATCCAGACACTATACTCAATTGATTCACGCCTGGGTCTCTTACAAAAAGACAGATATTTGACAGCAGGTCAGTGGCACAATGAAGAGCAAAACCTGTATTTCCCAAGCCTTAGCTTACTGCCCTTTTTATCTGATGCTGCTTTTCATGACTGTCTGGAGACCAGAATGCATTTTGGAAAAAAAAGAAGATCCACATTATGAGGATTTTGATTTAGGGAACATATGCTGAATGCTTCATAGTGACAAGAGTAAATTATTACAGCTTCATAATTATTATGCCTTTTGTGTTAGAAAATACTCATCATCCAACATGACAATTATTTTGTAATTCATTATGACAGAAAATTGCATTCAAATGCCATGCTGAAAGTTAGTAATTACTTAGGCATAAATGTTCATTATCTGACTTCATTCAAAAACTAGGAGATTATGGCTCATGAATGGTATTTATTTTTACTGGTTAGTGACTGCATTGAAGCTTCAAAAACATACACATGCATGGAGTACTTTAACAAAACTAGTTTCCTAAGGCTGGGGAAAGTGGAAGAGTTGGGTGAAAATGTTTAGACAAAATTACAACTGTTAAAAGTTTATTGTATGCCCCCAGCTCCATCACCCACGAATTCTGTCTTAATTAGAGGCAGGTTTTAAATACATTAGAAACAAAGAACTTCTTTGAAAACAACCTAACAAGTCTATTGATAAAAATGGTGAAATATCATTAATAAGAAGTAGTTAATAGGAAGGGGTGTGTATTTGGAAAGACATAGCAAAATCCTCCTTTCATATGAGGCTGATAATACACCTTCCACTCTTATCAGCTGCTGGGAAACTATCCTTCAAAGACATTCTTCAGTGCAAGACTAGAGTCAGCTGGCTTGGAAAATCTGTATCCTGGAGTTCAATGGTTTTCTGAAAGTACCTGTTTTCATCAACAGCATGCCAATATCAAAGAGAAGAATAAAATCCAATATACAGTCTCTCCATGATATCAACAATGAACATTAGGAAACGCTTATGAAGATGGCTTCTCAAACAACACTATTACATGTTTGGTTATACAGGAGTAGCTTCATATATCGTCCTGCTTAGAGTTTTATGACCTCAATCTAGCACTACAGAATATTCTTCTTAAAACTGCATCAACAGGGAATGCATGGGTTCATAAATGGTTAACATGTACCTCAAGAACCACTTCCCAAGGTGAAAAACTCTTAATAAATAGAATGCTTCTTGAAGGAGCTTTCCAGAAGTTGGTTAGTAGGCAAAATGCTATTTAACATTTCATCATCAGTGACACAGAAACAAATTAAGATTACTGCTGAAAACACTTGCTATCATACAGCCTGCCAGAATGATGAACGATAATAGCAGCCAGGGGAATCAGTATGATCTGGATTACTTATTAGTCTAGATTCATTCAAAGACAGGTGCAAAGATATATATGAAGGACAAGGGAGGCAAGCCATGCATACAGATTAAGGGGGTTGTAACCTGGAAAGCAAGGCTGACAAGTATTTACTGAACAACTGTCAACATGGTACTGCTTTCCCCTCCTCCCTCAACAAGCACACCAACATAACCTTCAGAAGTTTCTGCCAAAAACATATAGAGGAGGATTTAACTGTAAATTGCATCACTGCAGATACCATTAAAAACGCCAGAGTAAGAGTAACTGGTTCAGAGAGATAGAACTGGGCTGGATGGACAGTGACAATTTATCTTGATTTAGCCATAGTAAGAAAACCACATCTGACCACACCCACTGCAACAGGGACCTTAGAAAGCATACACAGTCCAGTGAAGTGCTCTGTTTAGTTGCCTACACACTGACTGCCACGTGCAATACCCCATAATGTTTGAGATAGCCACACAAGAGACCTAAGGCATTCCTCCAGCAGGGCAATGGAGGACAGGTGGAATACTTGACAGCATCTCACAGGTCACTAAATAAATCCCTGTGCTTAGGCTATCAAATCAAGCTTTTAGCTGCTTTGACTACACTGGCATAAAAGTACAAATGTCATCTTTGCCCACTCAAAGACATGCTTGCAAATGAGAAGTAACAGAGGTCACCATTCCATTACAGACAGACAGCAACATGCCACCAGCAAAACTTCAGTGACAATAGCAAGATCACTTAGTAAAGCAGGGGGATGCTGAGTTAGATGCAGACTACTTTCTTTCTTTCTTTTCAGGTCACAGATGTCATTGCAAAGCAGTTACTTGCTTTATATTAGAAGCTGGAAAAGAAACATCCCATTCAATCCATTTCTGCAAGCACAGTACTGATCATAAAAAAAGAAAAAAAGCTTTTCATCCTTTACATTAGGTCTCATTATTTAAATTTAATTTTTTTTTATTTAAAAAATAAAAATAATCCACAAACAAAACAAAAAGCATAACACCTAGGATATATTCAAGGAACAGATGCAAACTTACCTTTACTTGTCGGGCTTGGCTGATAACACAGGGCAGGCTGAACAACTGCTGTACAAATGCTTTCAGCTCCTCCATAGTTAGTTTGGTCCGTGTCCTTCCACTATCCTGGCTCTGTCTGCTTCATCAATGGACATAATTAAACAACAGCATATGAATGAGATGATGATCCCTGTACTTAATTCCAGTGACAGAAAGCTAACAAGATTACTGAGAAGTTTAAAAAAAAAAATTAAAAATCAGTAATTTGAGAATTAAAAAAACCAAAAAAACACAACAGAAAAACAACTCCACATGAATTCCAAAATCACTAAATTGAATGTAATTCCTGTAAGAATAAAGAGAATTCACCCTGCTCCTTAGAGACAGGCATGTCTAGATGGCCTTCAAATCAAATTTGCTCCAGATAGGTAAAAGAACATTGCCCCAAAAAACTTGCTTTAGGCAGCTCAAGAAGTTGACTGCTCTGACAGATACTGAGAACAAGTTTCAGGTACATAACAGCAACAAGCTCTGAAAAGAAGCCGTATTTTCTTAAGTGCTCTCTCTTGTAGCCAGAGAATTGTTGACATTGGCTTTGCAATAGGAAATGATTGCTACTGAGTAGGACCTGCTCTGCAAAGACATTTCTTTTCAATATCAGCTGCAGCAAGTACCACAAGCCTACTGAATGCAGAAGACTTAAAAGCGACACAGTGCAAAAATTAAACACTTGGTATACACATCACTGACAGGCACAACAATTTCACAAGGACAGATTTTAACCATTGAAGAGCTTGTCCCTGCTAATAAATCTACATTTTGTTACTATAGAAACATTAGAGAAAACCAAAATCCAATCTTTCAAAGATTGTAAAATTTAGATTAATGCTCAAATAGCATTACACACTATACAAAACTCAGTAAAAAAAACACTGCAGGATTGGTCTGGCTACAACAGTGAGGAGGAATGGTTGCTGCACTGGACTTGTGCCTCCAACACTCCTGTGCTGAAGTGAATGGGGTGCAGTGCTCCAAGAGACACCCCTGCAGGAGGGCACACTCCCCAAAACCTTGTCCTGGCATTCTGTCCCTAGCTACGGAGTGCCATAGGAAAAAAAACCACAACTATCTCTATCCATGGTAACTCAAAACTTCCAACAACAGGGAAGAGGTATAGGAATGGAATATTGGACACATCTTCACAGTTCCTTAGAAGGAAATGCAACCTCTCTGGTGCAACCTCTTTCCTCACCCAAATCAGCATGACCATACCTCTCTCTGACAGCAGGACCCTAACAAGCAATAAATACAAACAAGAGCTTTCTTTCCCCGTCAAATACAGCAAAAATGTTTCTCTATTTTATAATAGCTTTCCAATTACACCAGGTAATATTATCCTTGGATCTGTGGCCTAACATTTCAGTGTTCAAATTCAAGCAATTATGACATGCATGATGTTCTGTAGAATAAAGTTGGGTATTATAATAAGCAAGGTATTTAGATAGATATTACCTTCCTCCCCTGTAAAGCCTTAAGTTATACACAAAAAATTACATGTGCAAAAAACCCACCCAACTACAAAGCCAAAACTTACAATAAGAAGAAATACAACCTGTAGAAATTTACCAAACAACTGCTGGCACAAGAATTATGGTCACCTGATCAAATTATTTTCTGTGGGACTTTTATTCAGGGCACAGAATGCATAGGAGAGCAGGAAGAACACATTATTGAAGCCTCATGACAACAGAACAAAGGGACACAAGCAGCAGATTGCTGAGGTAGGACCAGTAGACAGATTTAAGAGTGGAGCAGCCACAGCAAGACAGGTAACACACAAAACTGAGGGACTCTAAAGTGCTATCAGTCACTGTGGCAAGGGGCTACTTTTCAGCCATACATCACTGAGTTCCCACACCCTTTGCAAGTAAAAAAAACCTGTCTAGAACTATGGACTGGTTTTGTTCTCTGCATTGCTCTGCTCCTCAAGATGTTTTTGTCCCAGTCAATGTTGCCAAGACACTTTTGCTTTCCATCTTCAAGTAACTCCATCAGCATCACAACACATTCTGCAGCTTTCATTCATACAACACATTCATACAACTGTGTTGCCTCATCAGCTATAACTGGCATTTCCTACTTTTCAAGTATTTTGCTTTGCAGTCAAATATTTCAATTTTTCTTTCCATAGTTTTAAGCTATGGACTTAGCCATGGTACCTAAAACACATGCAAAGCCAAGTCTTACTTTGTTTGCATTTCTTTCCTCTAGTAGTCTTACCCTACAACTCTCACACAGAGAAATACCTGTTCAGCAATCAGACACAAGACTTTTACAAAGGACTGTACATTTCAGTTCATAAGTCATCTGAAAACAGTATTTTCAACAGATACCAAGCAAGTATTTTTTTTGTCCCCTTTTTGTGTCTGCCTGCCCTACTCCTCAATAAGGCACAGCAAGAAGGGGAGGAAACTCCTGAAGATGTTAGTAAGCAGTAAGACCTAAGGATTCTTACATTTTCAGGCCTAATCAAGTAACACAACAGACAGATGGAAGCTTTTTAAAAATGCTTGTCCTACCTGTGTTTTTGCTTTTTGCTCAGAAGCAGTTGTGCTACTGAAGCACAGGTCTCTGCTTCTTTCACAGCATCTCTGAGCCTGCGGAAAAGATCATTCTCTGGATATTTCCTGTCTTCAGCATCCTCCAACATCACTCTCAACTCAATCACATCTGTAATAACAGTACATAAATTATTTGTAGAAAAAAACAAACAAAAAAAAAAGACTGCTTCAAAGGTCCTAAATCAAGTTTCAAAAGGCTTATTCAACTGGAAATGCACAATGGTGAGTTGCATAACACTCAGAATAGCTCATTCCCTTTATCCACTAAACAATACAGTGTTTCTCTTAGTAAATGAGAGCACACAACAAATGTAGGAGTTTCAGGACATCCTACTATGAATGATAGAAGTCTGACCTTTCTTGTGGTTGAGATTGGCAGACAGAGCCTCTGTAACTCTACTGACCCACGTGTCATAAGACTGTGCTCTAACTTTGACTCCATACAGCAAGGAAGGAAGGTCTTCCAGTGGGTACCGGTACCTGGAAATTGGGAAGGAAAACATGGGAAAAATATTAATGCACATAAAAAAGCCAGGACATTGCTTATATTGAGTTTTTCCAGCCACAAGGCCAGAAAGACAGAACACGCATAATATCTACTGCCTTGGAATGAAAAAAAAACAAGCAATAAGGATAAAAATGCTTCTTTAAAAAAAGGAAGAGAGAAGTGTGGTGAAATTTGTGACTGTATTTGGTCACTGGTCTCCAGCAAATTATTGGGTATGGAAGAAAAGTGAAGGAAGTAAAAAATCTTGTGTACCTTAGGCACTTCTTCTGCATAGGACATGGACATAAATCCGATGGATGGTATAAGCACACCAGACGCTCAGGATTACAGGAACACGTCAGAGCTGACAAGAAGCACGTGGTTCTGCAAGCTGTGCACTGACGCTCATCATCTGGAACCAGTTCAAACACCTCTTCTTCAGACATCAGCACTCCCTGCAAAAAATCATCAGACATTTACTAAAATCTCTAATCCAGGCTAGGGAAGGGGGGAGAGGGAAGCAAAAGTTCTTTTGCAAGCAAAGTAAGAGAGTTGTCTTATTACTCACCATCTGTACAACAGACTCCCTTAATCGTGTCTCTTCCTCTATCATCAGAGTCATCTCCTTGCAAACCATGGCAGCCAGCCCAACATCCAAGCACTCTGGATCTGCAGCCATCTTGAAAAGCAGCTCTTCATGGGAGAAAACACAATGACGTCCCAGCCTTCGGTAATGGCTCACACACTGACGTCCAATGGGAAGCTACAAAATGATTTTTAAAAAGGACATTGTCATTTTGGGAAAAGTTGTTTCAGGATCATCTCTATCTCCCACAAAGGTATTACAAAACCTGGGAAAAGACTGACCCTAAGGGATTTGTATCTTACAGGGCGGAGCCAATTACAACAACTTTATATCACATCACAGATGAGGATGAAGAGGGTATCAATCTTGAGGAACCACCTGCCATAACCTTACACACTTCACTTGCAGACACAAGCTTGAGTTGTCCTAAGCTCCTCTGCTTTACAGTGGAAAGAAATTGGCACCAAAAAGATTTGCTCTATTGCTCTCTGGATATTAGTATGCTTAGACACAGACATTTAACACAGGATGCCTAAATTAATGAAAATTGCTATTGCTCATTTTGTGCCTTCTAGAGAAAAAAAATATAAGATATTAGATGAACTTGCTACAGAGATTTCTGGTAACATTTTGCATAAGAAAAGGTAACTGATTGTCTAAATTTATTTACTTTGATTAGAATTCCTATTTAAAAGTAACAGAAGAGAAGTTAGAGATAGATAAACTACAGATGAGATTGTAAATTCTAAATTTTAAATTCAGGATGGAAATAAGACATGTTGATAACTTACTGGAGAATCCACATAAAGCTATGCTCTTCTGTGGCACAGCTATTAGAACAAACTCTGATTAAAAGGTCAATTAGCTGGCACAGGAGACAGTTATATGCCTACCTCCAACATTCAGCTCTCAAATTCAGAAAGAAGCATCACAGCAATATAAGCTAAAGGTACTGTGAGATGTCATTTCTTGGTTAATTCAATACTTAAAAAGGAAGATTACATGCCAGAGTTTCCATCTGAAGCTGCTTAAAATTACATGCTTATCAAAATTATTTTGTGTAGTGGAAACTCACATCAGTCCTCTAACTATTGTACCAGGAACAATTAACATAAAACATAAAGGAATACTCTTCAGACAAAAAAGTTACTAACACTGTCCACTAAGGTGACCAAGTGGAGACATTTTAAACAAATATAAAAGAACCAACCCAGTCAGCAGTGCAGAAGTTCACAGCTTCAGCAAAGTTATACCCCTGGTTAAATCCAGAGTGATAGGCACGAGGGAAAGTCACAACAAACTCGCCAGCACACTGATTGGTCCTGTATACCTAAGACAAGTGAGGATAAAGGAAAAAGATAAATATTAATACCACAGAATTTAAAACATAACTACAAGACATTTTAACACAGCCTTCTTTACCTATAGAACACCATAGGCATTAGATCTACAGCAGAAGTGGGAAGGACTGGTTCTGCTGTCTTAAAGTAAATCCTCAACTTATAATCTCACTCAAGAAAGCTACATATATAGGCCAACAGTGAAAAAATGCTTCTTGTGAATCCCAAAACGGATGTTTCTCTATCATCATTTAAACCATTGCACCACAAAAAGAGCAAAGTCTTACGGAAATGGTTTGCAGTTTGCTTTGTTGGGATACTTGCCAGAGAAGCAATTTATCCTAAGACAAAAGCAAATGATAGTGACTGCTGCTTAAAAGGTCTGCAGTCAATTATGTTTGGACAAAAGAAGTTTGTAAACCTGAGATTTCTACAGAACATGAGACACGCATTTTCATGCCAAAAGACACTCAAAACATTTCAAAGATAAACTTGCTGCTATGGAACGGTTTGTTAATTAAAAACTAAATGTAGCAAACATTCTTCTGCTGTAACATTTTATGGTAAGAATCTTAGCACAAATCACTTCCAATATAACTTAAACTTCATGATAAGCCTAGAGAAGATTCTAGAAAATAGGTTTAAAAAAGACCCTATAACTAATGAACTGAATACGTAAATGTCCACCATATTAATTTTTCAGAGTTATGCCAAACCATTGTTACACAAATCTGTAACAAAATAAAAATAAATAAATAAATAAATATCATGTGCTACTCACTGGTACCCCGTGTTCCATCAACACATTTGGGTTCATAATAGTGACCAGCTGATGCAGGAGATCAGGCTGGGATTCAAACAACTCAGGAGCCAGTTCCTTCATCACATCCTCCAGCTGCTCTGCTGCATGAGAGGGCACGCCATACCATGTCTTTGGCTCTCCCCTAACAAAACACAACCATGGGAATAAACACTTCACTTAAAGGGAAGTAACAGTGCCACCCAACAGCAAAGCACAACTCAATCTTGCACCACTGCTCACAGAAGGCAAATATTTTGCACGTAGACACAAAAAAGTCTTTAATGAACAAGCACCTTCTCCAGGATGTAGCATTCTAAACTGAAAAATCCCTTACCCTACAACACAAAACTCAACATACCTAACAGCAGATTTTACCATGACAACCCTACCATGGAAGATAATTGTAATTTACAATGCTCTTAAGGGGTAAAACTGGCAATTGCTTCACTTCAGGAAGAAGACAGTTTAAGAAACAAAACTTGGCCATCACAGGTAATGTTGAAAAGAGATCATGGTCCTTCCACACCCATTTAATCAGACTTGGAGTATTCCTGTGCCTGAAATCAATGGAACAGTACACCAGCCAAGGGGAAGGGGAAAGAATAAAACACCAGAAGTGCAACAAAATATAAGCAATCTTTCTAATATACATAACCAATTACTGTGAACCACTGGTGCCCTGGGCTCTTTAAGATAAAAACTGCCTAATAACATGAACTAGTAAGTATGAGGGAAGAAAGAGATTAGCAAGACCAAAACTAAACTGAAAATTATTTGGCAACATATTATTCTTGTCCTTCCGGTCCTGCCTAAATCAAATAAACTGTAATGATACAGAATCTACAGTGCTGAAGTTTATTTTTGTATTTTAATTAAGAAATACAGCGGACTGATGAAATATCTGAAACTTTTTCGATAGCACTATTTAACTGTATTAATAATCTTGTCACCAATCATCCCAAAGTCAGAAGAGCAACAGTGAAGCCTTTTCTGTGGTTCCTACAGGCTTCAGTGACACCTGCTGGTAAACAGCAGTAAAACTGGCTACCTAGAGCTCATCAGCTGACACAAACCCCTTACAAACTCATCAACATCATGCCGAGGACAACAACTGAATTCTAAACAAAATTAATCCCCCTCCTGAGCCTGCAGATCATCTTGCTAGCAAACACACTCCTCCAGAAATATGCAATCACAGCCTAAAGGCTATCAAACTCATCCTTACAAGATGTACAGCGTGGTTTCTATTCTGAAAGGCTATTTCCCACAGCTTCCCTCTTCCTCCCCCCCTGCTCCATCCACTGTGACAGAGTCTCACAAATGTTAAGACTGCAACGCAAATAACTGAATATGTCACAATTCTTCAAAACTCAAAAGCTGAACACTAGAACACTTCCATTATTGTTCTGAAAGTCAAATCATTTCCATATTTTTCTTCTCCTGAATAGCAGTATTTCTGCATACACAAAGATCTGCTGCTAAACTGTCAGCTCTGTGTAAGCCACTAGGCAGCAGTCTCCACTGACAGCATAGGGCATACCAACTTTATACCATAGAGCAGTGAACTATAACCAATTCAAAACCAAAAGCTTTCATCAAAATTATGTGAGCCTGTAATCCGTGATTATACAGAGACACTGGATTTTTGACAACAAAAGAATATTTAATCAGTTAGCAAAAACTACTATAGTGCTTAAAACAGTATGTGTATTCTCTTTTAACCAGCATCAGTGAAGTATACAGACTGCTCACCACATTCAGCTTTTTGGTTAAAAATATCATTAGCATATGTAGGCATTTTCAAGCAGAACTACAGCTTTACTTGTGACAAACAGTGGAAGGTAGACACACAAAGTAGAGTCTGTACCAATGCAGGTAGTTGATGGAATAGCTCCAGTGGTCTTCAATGTGCCAGCAAAATGAGGAGAAGCACATCCCTACGTACAGCCAAGGTACTTTCATGCCAGAGATATCTGCATTGATGTGAGCAAGGACCGATTGTTCTAGAATTGGCATGTTATTCAAGTTCCAACCAGAAAGCGCATAATCCTGCCAAAAAAAGGAGAAAATTCTGAACAGAAGGATCTAAGGACACCAATTCCAGAAAAGGAAAGTACAAAAGAAGAGGTCAGCCAATCCATTTCTGTAGCTAACTCTATAACAAAAAGGTTAGGAACATGAAAGAAAAAAAAATCTTAGTCTTATCATAGTTGGACCTATTGTAACAATTTGTATATCTTTGCCTGTTAAGATTAGGTGTCACTTAAATAATGAAAAGAAGCTTAGCTGTCAGCAACCAGATCTGTAAAAGAACCTACACATCAGATTAATGCCCTGCTCAAAGGAAATGTTTAGTGTAATTTCTTCATGAAAAAAAATCCATGCTGATTTCTGACTTTAATTTTTAATGTGAAACCTTATGCAAAGAATGGCATCAGTTTGCATATCAGGTTGCTCACCTCTTCCTCTGGCATCAGCTTTCGTCGGCCATCCTTCACTGGGAAGCCACTTCCAAAGTCCTTGGATGAGATATCAGCTCCATATTCCACAATGACATCTTCTTCTATGCTGCTCACCAGTCGCCAGAATTCCTTTTCTACAAGCTCAGTGGGAACCATCTGAAAGTGGAAAAGATGTTAGGGTATGTGCAGATAAGACCCAACATTGAAGTTATCACTCAAGCAGTAAATCATTACCAATCCCTCAAGAACTTTCAAACACCAAGGCTACTCCCTCTCTCCCTTTCCTCCCTTAAAGTCATCTGTGCTTCTTAGTAGTGGTAATAATGTACACAGACATTATAAGGTATGAAATGAACACAACAGAAAATAGGGTTACCAGAAACAGAGCTAAAAAAGGAGGAGAAGAGACAGCTAGCAGTCTCCTGCATGCAGTCTGCAGGACAGTGGAACCATGGAAGTGTGCCAAACAAGAAATCTCAGTTTTAAAATGCCGCTGAGAAGCTGAACAACAACAATAAAAAAAAAAAAAAATCCCTGATAATCAGACTGTCTGTTCACTATCTACAAAAAAAGACTAACAGTGGGGAAAACAACAATGTATCCTGTGACCAAACTAAACCGACAAAAGCCATAGGAAGGGCAGGAAAAAGACCCCTTTGCCAAACAAGAACAAGATACTTAATTCAATTAATCAAAAAGGGCAAGACCTTAATTAGACAGAATGCTAAATCGTTTGTTTACGTTCTTAAAGCTTATAGTGCCTCTTTAAACAAAGCTAAAATGCCTCAGCAAAAATTCAGGATAAGATGAAACCTCTTGTCTTTTTTCCCTGCAAAGAATCATAACAAAAGTTGAAACTCACATGGACTGGCATGTTGAAATAATCAGACTTGAAGTTATCAGCCATTTCACCAAAGCTCTGGAGAGTATATTCCCTGACAGCTTGTTCAAACCCAAAGGCCTCCCGGGGTTTGTTGCATTCCTAGGAGATACAAGATAGAAATATTGTTTCTCACCGCAGATTATGACATAGTTACATTTTTAGCAGAAAACAAACAAAAAAAACCCCAAAACACCAAAACAGTGTTGATCCAAGTCCTTACCAAACAACAAGCTATCAGTTTTGAGTGCTTTTCTCAGCTGAGCAAGTCCTACCACAACGGAAACAGAACAGAATTAATTGTACAGAAGCTAATCTAACACATCAAACCTCAATGCTACACACTTCTGCTTTCCTGTCCAAAACTAAATTTCATCATCTGCTGCTGCCAGCCACAGAGCAAGAGTGCACAAGAAGTTTAGACTGCTGTAAGGCATTTCTTAAGACACAGTAGATTCAAGCACCTGCAGAATAGCACAGGAACAACTCCTGCAACTGCTTCAATTGAAATTCCACGTCAGCAAATTAGCTACTGTGAAAATGGTACTGTGAAAATGCATAGAAGAGGAAGAAAAACAATGCAACACAGCTAAAACCAGACAGGGTCCATCTGAGAGAAAAATCTTCAAGGCTTTAACTGGTCTATCCTGATTCATCCCAAGAGTACAAAAAATACCAGTTCACATTTCAGCTACTCTACGCTGCCATTTCTACAGCATCCTTTTCAGTGCAACTATTGATAAACCACCACAACAAAAACAACAGAAGCCCACAGCCAGGGAAGGGTGTGAGGGAAGTAGGGTACATACACATGTATGTGACTGCCTCTTCTGGAAAAAACACTGTCTAGAAAGTTAAACCCAGTCACAAAATTACAGATTTAAAAACAGTAAGCTTTTTATCTCCGAATACTACATCTATCAATACCCTGAGCTTGCAAAATTTGTTTTAAGACAAATACACAGCCAATCCAATGATGCTTCACTGCCTTCAGGTTGTTGAACAGCCAGTTCTTGGAACTTTGTAGCTCTCTTTGAACAAAGAAATTCAACTAGCTTCCACTTTCAGAGCCTCAGACTTTCATATTCTAAACCACATCTAAAATAGCTACAAATTTTTAAATTAGCTCTTTGACTCTGCTACAAGTTATTCTGAATGTCATAATGACTTCCCAAAGATCCCTGTTATATCAGAATCACATACTGTGATGACCTCACAGTTTACAAAATGTCTCACTGTTATAAGACAAAACACCTATCATAACTCTGCTTCTCACCCTTGTTTCACACTACTGACAACACATCGAGTTACAGCTCTTAGCATACAAAGGCCACAGTTTTAGCTGTCACATGGTTGTATAATAAACAAAGGCTATGCCCAAGCTTTAGAAGGAACATTTCTCTCTCCTTATGGCTCACCAGCCAAGACCAGCAGGAGATTCACAGTTTATCTTGACAATATTTCAAATAAAACTACAACTTCCACCCAACTGGAACAGCATTGGTCTGAGCTGCTCTTCATCTGATCTTCCCAAGAACTCAAACATACATACAAAGCTTTACTCCGTGAACTTTACCTCAGCGACACATTTTGGACACCTCCAGTCACCCTTGGGTACATCAGGTAAAGGAGGAATCAAGCAAAAAGTGTGATAGCTGTCATCACATCCATCGCACAGTAGCAGTTTGTCCTCATTATTTCCTCTGCCACAGAATAAGCAAACATACAGATCAACCTGTGGAGAAAAAAATGTTACAAAAAAAGTTACAAAAATGTTACTTATCCAGAACCTGCTTTCCTTGAACTGAGGACCCGAGGATGTCATCCTCAAGTCTGATATACGAATGCCAATGCAGTCTCCTGGTTTTTGAGAAGCACTGTAAATGAACAGTTGTGTTTCCATTTCTAAAAGCAGTAATACATGATGGGCAGAAGCACTTCGGAGTACTGCAAAATAACTATTCAGTTCCACTGGACAATTTGCAATTGTTTTCTATGTAACTCAAAATAGCATCTCACTTATGTTTTTCTAAAGCAAAATAATAGTTTACAGGTTTTGTAACTTCATACTCTCCAACTTTTGGGCCTTTATCATGGAAAAAAATTCAAAGTAAATCCCTACAAAAATTCAAAGTAAATCCCTACAAATAGCATACATCTGAGGAATATCTTAAAAAAACATACATGCCATCACTTGTGATCATCTTTGCATTGGAAAAGAGGAGATAAAACCCATAAAACTACAGATTTAAATCTAAAAACAAAAGGAAAGGGGAAGGAAAGGAACCTGCATGTAAAGGTAACAACTTCTTTCTCATTTTCTTTAAATTACAGGATAAAAACTCCAAATAATGAGGGAAGTATTAACACCAGTAATTTAGCAAGTAATTTTCACATGTGTCTGTCCAAGATAATCTCTCAACAAGAACACCCATGGGGAGATATTCTCAAAGAGAAAACCATAAACATGTTTCAAATCTTCTTTGCTGTTGCTTCCTGAATTAGCCAAAGGATAATTTTAATTTAATATAAACGTTTAATCTAGTACTAAAAATCTAATATAACCTCAATGAAGAAACTGTGTATTACTTTATCACAAAAAAAAAATTATCTTTTCTTAACAACATTAACTTCACGAATAACACTTTCTCCAAATTCTGCTACAACTCTTGCCAGTCACTGGGCAACTCAGGAGAAGCCTATTTCCTTCACACAGCTCAAAATAACTCTAGAAGAGATAGAGTAGTTTTTAGAGGTCTGTTATTTTCAGCAAGATGTCACAAAACAAGGTGCTTGTCAGCTGATTCTGTTTATACAATTGTGTTACATACTTGATGTCAACCCCATCTTGGTTGCACCAGCCTAGTTAAGAATGCAGCATCTTAGCAATACAACAGTACATTTAAGATGTTTCGTAAGAAACAACTTTAAAAAATAATGTAGTTCTAGTTAGTGACATATCTTCCCCTTTCTGAAAGAAATCCATACACTTACCCTCATGTAATATCATGTCTGCTTTTTCTGACAATACATAAAACAGAGAGAGGGTACCTTCGCAGATACTTCCAGGTACTCTTTCCCAATCTAAAAGCACATTAAAACTGCAATTTTAAGAGAAGGCTATTTCACGATACTCACTATCTAACCTATCACTAATAGCACATTCTTCTCTCCAAATTCATACTAATATAAGCAATCTTCTTTATGCCAGCCCCAGTAATGATTTGTTAAATACAAAGACTGTGTTGAAATACACATTCACAACAAGCAGTTCTGTGATTAGAGTAACAACAAATAAGCCTCCTAGTCACAAACATAGCAAGACTATGATGACATGTAACTATATTTATCAGAGGGGAAGGAGAAAAAAAGAAAAAAGGGCTATTCTATTTCACAGTTAATATTTCACAAAAAGATATATGAATTAGGAAGAAGTATAAATAAAACTGCAGCAGAATATTTTCCAGATAGAAGTCGTATCAGGCTAATGTATCACCTGTGCACTTCAAAGGCTGCTTTCCTTGAAAATCTCTCATCCAAGTATAGAAAAAGGGTGGAAACAAATGCTACTAAGTCGCAGAATTTCACGAGATTACAGTTACAGCAATGTAGTTCCAAAATAGCAGCTCTGCTGTTAAAGTATTTTAATGTTATTTTATAAGAGTAGATGCAAAGAAGAAACAAATACCACTTTCTATAGAGATTTCACAGAACAATTTTAAATTAAAGCATATTTAAACAAAATGGTCACAACACTTAAGCAGCCTAGAAACACCATATGCTCAGAGGAAGTGGTACAATTAAAAAAAATTTGCTTTTTAAATATCCGACTTCTACATTTTTCTACCCAGAGTGCAATTCCACATATAAAAATATGGTTACTATATCATTTCTGCTTTCTTGGCCTCTGGTTGAAATTTAAAGTAAGTTCTTAAATAAGTGTTCTCAGGCCAAGAAAAAAAAAAAGCATGCCTCTTCACTCATGGTTGCACGTACATGCTAAATTACAACACACTAGAAGTAAAAATGTCACATGCTACAGAAGATGAAGATACAAATATTAATGTTCTTAATATTAAGAACAACTATACACTGCTTTTTCATGGTCAAACACCAGTGTGCTAAAGATTTCACTCCTCCCCTTAGGGGTTTCTCTTGCACAGACCTGTAAAATGACTACTTTAAAATCAACAGAAGAGACATGAGAACTGGAACTTGTGAAAAACAAACTCATGGAATACTGGAGCACCTCAAAATACCTTTAAGGAAGAGAAGCAGTGTTAAAATCCTTATACAAAGGGTAGCTCAAATACAAAGTAAGCTACTGAAGGCATGCAAGAAGTATGTGGCAAAGCAAGCCCTCAAACCCATGATCAGCAAGTATCTTCATGTTGGAACGTTCACCCTGTTGAAAATACTAAAACAGAAATCTAAATCATAGATTTTTTTCCAAATACTGTTAATTCTTCCCATAACAGTATCATGCACTGCAGTGACCATACACTTATGTATCTGGAGATACATGGGCAGTGTTTTAGAAAAAAAAAAAAAAAAAAAATCTTACTAATTTCTTATTATCAGAAATCACAGCAAAGCAATCAAACTTACAAAGTTGACAGAAAGAGTTCCTTTGCGCTGTCTCATCTGCATTCCAAATGCTTCTGATCTGGTTCCCTTGCGTCTTCTTGTCACCTCATCTTGAAGTAAAATAAAGTCAGATGTTACTAATACCATATCAAAATAGACTTAACTTGCTAAGTCAAGCTAAGTCTTGTTCAGCTTGGTACCCAGCCTTTCATCAGAAGCTACCTAACCATCCAAAGAAAGTAAAACTGCCTTGTTATATCTGGCCTATCTAAAATAAACAGAGATTAGGAACATAGTTTGCTTATCCTCACAGGTAATCCCAGTTGCCTCACACAACAGAATTACACTCATCATTTGTGCAGGTAGCTGGTAGGATCAGTTTCAGTGTTGTTAAATCCTGTTTTCCCTACCAGTCACTCAGTTCATGCAACAGCTGCCTAATTGTTATTGTTACTATATAATACATAAGGAGCTGAAACCATGCCAAGTTACACAAAGCACACTGTATATCTCTCATGAATAAAACCCTAGAATACTTATCTTTCATTTTCCAGTCACTGTGATTTGCCTACTACTTCATGTTGTCTCTGGAGACATGCAGAAAGATTTAACAGCCTTGTTACTTTACAAAGCAATGAGCCCAAGAGCCCAAGATTTAATTACCTTCTTTATCCTTTGCTCCCAATGCCAGTCCCATCATCTTGGGTCCAGCTCCAAAGATCTGCAGCTTCTTCAGTTCTGTATTTCTACTCATTTCTCCTGCCTCTGCCTAAAAATGAAAACAAGACCACATGAGCACAAGCCATCAATATTTCCCCTCCAGTTCTCTTCATAATTTGTTTATATTCCACTCTCTCACATCAACTTAGCTCACCAAAAGAGAGGAAACAGAAGAATTAAAGATACCATTTTCTGTTCCTAAAGCCAGTAAGCAAACATGAGTGGAATAAAGGACAGCATTTTTGCCCAAGCTTTCCAAATTATTTCAATTTACAGTAAGAGATAAACTACATAAAGTCACCTATACAGCTACATCTATACCATAAGAGATTGAAGCTTGACATTTAGCAAAAATAAACAAGATCACCATGATTCAGTCAAGTGCTTGGCTCTTAACACACACACTGCTTCAATAGGATTTTTTTATCTTCCTCTTCAAGTAGACACACACACAACACTAATGAGTTCCAGCCTACTTCCTTAAGCTTGGCTGCTCCTGGATTTATCTGGGATGAAATGTAATGACTACAACCCTTGGAATCACAGCTGCTCCTGGAGCCCTTGCAACCTCAAAATTTGAGATGAAAAGACCCATTAGGAAATAACTCCATACCTGTGCTCCTGCCCCCCAGTGTTGTTTCCTGAAGTGTTTCATTCAACTGACCTCCTTCCTGTTTCCCACTAGTCACCCACATCACCACCAACCTAACAGAAAAAAGAACCTGCACATACTGTTTTTACCCACTATGCAATCACATTGGTATTTTTCTTTATGTTCTCTCCTTAGACCTTGAACAACAAACACAGAAGAACACCAAGTTATCATAATTTACAATCTTCCCCTTGAAATTCATTTATCTTAAAAGATCTTAGTAGATCTAATTTCAACAAGGTTATCTTCAAATAACTTATTGATAATAGTTCATGTCATATTCCAGAGTCTGATATATCACACATGACATGAGCTCTGTTAGGGTGACATGCATTCAGTTTTCAATCAATAAATGTTGAAATGCACTTGCAATAAAGCTAGAAGAAAGGATTTATTCAGTCTAAATCACTTTTTTTCTTGCTCCCAGAACACATTAGAAGACATATCATTTCCTGCATGTTATTACTGTAAGGAATTTTTACTAATATTTAGAGTCCCTGTCCCGACTGAACTGTGTATGTGGTACACTAACCAGCATTTTTGTAAACTAATTAGTTTATATTCTAATTTTGAACATTTATGAATGTTATTAAATTATTTTTTATATATATATATATGTTACCAGCTTTGTCAGCCCACTCTGGAACTGCATCTTAAGAGGCAATTTTTCTCATTTAACTCCTCAATTTTTTGGCTAAAAAGCCATAAAGAAGCCCTGACTTTTTTGCTACACAGAAAAGCCTGCCACCTGGACACTTCATAGTCCCTCAGTTTCCATTTGAAATTCATGAACAACTCCATTCTCTCAACTAATAGAACTTGACAGAAATAACCAACATTACATTTCTTGGCACAGTAAGATTTTCCATCATTTCAGCAGCATTATTAGTAACATTAACCACAATTTCTCTCCTGCAGCTGCAACCTAAGATAATTTTTTCCATGATAAAATAATTTTACTATTGCCCTTAGTAAATCATTAACGTGCTGCACCTTCTCTTCTGTTTTATACCTTTGTTTAAAAAAAAGAATTGTCTAAATATATTTTTTTAACTCCATCACCCAGATTTACCTGGATTCCACTAAGCATTAAGTAAATGCAATCCATTCATGCTCAAGTGGAAAAAGAAATGCAGTTTCAAAATGAATGTTGCATATTGAAACAGTATGTTTTAGAAAATAAAATTCCTATAATTCTACAATTCTAAAAAATAAAATTCCTAAGATTCATATATAACCTTATGAACACTGCTGGGATAAGCTAGGAAGCTTAAGATTTGAAAACCAGAAGCCTTCAGAAACCTCAAGAAGTAGTCTTTTTACAGTGTCCTTTAACACAAATAAAAACAACACATTTAGAAATGAACACATTGAGGTAGAAATCTTGCACTTCCTGCCATTTTTCATTGCTAGCAAAAAAATTCCATCGGATTTTTGCATCTTTTTCCATATAAGCAAAATAAACCTGATAAATCTGCAATTCTATTCCAGCTTCTTTTTTTCCTGAAGGATGCAAACATTTTTGTTTCTTTTACCTTCTTAACTGAAAGCATGATCCAAAGGCTTGTTACCTATGAGCAAATTCTTACTATATGATTGTGCTACACCAGATTCACAGACCATCTTTTCTGTTGTCCTATTCTCAGCTATTGTCCTTTGAAAAGACAACACTGCATTTATTTTTTTGTCAGGACTGCATTTCTCTACCAGAAATCATCATGATGTAACCTCATTAAACAAATCCCTTGCCAGTTACACCCTAACAGATCATCTATGAAGATATACTACTTTTTCCTAAGAAAGAAGTATTATCCTAAATTTAACACTTCCTGAAGGATATTCTCTTTTCACAATATGAATTCATTCTACTTTTTGTTGTCCTTTTCTTTACGAGCCTGTCATATTTCAGTTGCCCTTCTCTGATTTTTGTGATAGCCTTGTTCAGAGAAAAGGGAAAGAGAATGAAGCACTAAACTTAATTTTGTGCAGAATCTCACATCACCAGATTATCCTCTTCCTATTTGCAGAAAATTTATTCAACTGACATTTGACGGTAGTATCCAAAGACTTCCAACTCATCTTGGAAGGATAATACTCATTCCCTATTTTCTCACATTTTTCACTCAAATTTTTCAAATTTTTCTTTCATAAAGCAAAGGGTGAGTTTTTTAAGGTCTACCACCCGCTTTGACTACTGAGGATCTTTAATTTCAGTAATTTCTTATTACTATACTTTTCCTCTCTTATTACTATACTTTTCCTCTCTTATTTATCACCCATTCTAAGATAAGCTACTGCAAGAACATGCAGAGCACTTTTGGAAAGTACTTTTAGCACTTGGAAGTCTACTGAGATGCAGAAGTTGTATGTAGTTATCCATTCATCCTACCAAGGCATTGGACTAGCTGGGAAACTACACACAGATAATTCCCATGTTTCAGATAGAGCAGAATGTCATATATTTAACAGGTTTCCAACACTACTAGCTTACTGCCTGTTCTCTGAAGATTATCTAGACAATCTCTGGTAAAGTATCAGGTAAGCACTTGAAACAATCAACCAAGTCCTGCATATAACAAGAAGGTGCACTGAAATCTGGAACAATTTCTAAGCATTCCCCAGATATTTACACTTCTACCTTTTGGAGCTAATGGGGACAAATCTGTTTCCAAATACATTCTAGGTTTGACTTGATGTTATATACAGCTTCCAAGACAGCCAAAAAATACTTCTCCTGACTATGCAAGTAGGTTGAGTTTTCCCTGCATTAAAAAATTAATTTCAGTCAATTTAATAATGGTAATGCTTTAAAGACAGTGTGGCTAGAGGCCTAATAAAAGGCATTTAAATATATGTACATGTTTACTTTTTTGTTGATGGTCCAAGTAAAGTCACCTCATTCATTTGTGAAATGCAGCCCCTTTAGATGAAATGAATCAGCTATACTGTGCCAGGATGACCAGAATGATTTTTTGCAACAAGAAGAAATGAGAAATACCATTACTCTACTGAAACCAGGAAAAAAAGGATCTTTGTAGGATCACAGGATCTTAATAAGGTAGTGACACTTCTATACTACTTATGAGAAATGAGTCATATTGGCATTAGCCCACAATATTTATTCAAATCCAGAGCAGAATTCCAGGTAACAAATGATCACTTCATCTTCTGCAGCATTCTCAGTGTTTCCGGAGAGCTCAGTAAGGATACATGATTTGAGAGATCTGGTAACATCACAGCCCAGAACTGCTTGTGTGCTGCAGTGTTATGTGGCTATGATAAGTAACATCAAGGCAACTTCACTAAGCTGAGAAATCAGACTAAAAAAGGCAACTTAGTCTAAAAAAACCATAACATCAGAATAAATGATAAGTTTATAAAGGCCACTCAAATATACCATGTCAGGAAAGATACATTCTAAAACAACCATTTTGAGAGCACTTGAAAAAAACTTTGTTGTGCTTAAAATAAGTCTAAATGGCATCGAGCAAGTTGTAAATCTGTTGCATGTAAATTCAGCTTCTGCCCACATTCCACTGACTGGCCAGCAGGGAGCTGCTAGACCTGCTGTGCAGAGCCTTAGGATGTTGCCTGCAATAGAAATCTTTGTCAGAAGCTGAAGGCCAGCTTTAAATAGTGCTTACTAGTTTAAATAGAAGCAGCAGAGCCACCAGGACAAGCCTCCAAGAGTATATTCTAATGATACATTTAAAATGGTGGTGACCCAGTTTGAATTCAGATTTACCCAAAGGTACTCCCATGATTTAATACCGCCTGACAGAATACCAGAAGTTCCTAGAACACCACTAATACAGAAGAAAAGAAACTTTTTCAGTAGAAAAACTATACAAATCCTATACAGTTCCAGTCATCACTGAGCATCTCTCCACATGCCTCTCTCGTATCTTCAGAAAGTCTGTCCAACTTGAGATAATTAGCTCCAGTGCAATTTCCACAATTAATACAGACTTACCTGCATTCATGTAACTAAGGGGCATATTTGAAAAAAATTTTTTTAACTTTTCAAACTTGGCACAAGCAGAAGCTTCAACACCATTTCACAAATGTGTGGTTTTTTTGTTTAGCTTTCACAGATATATTCACTACAAAGACACTCAGGCCACTTGCCAGTAAAAAAGCAGCTTATACAAGTTTTCAGATAAACAAGACACTACCATAAGCAAACCAGACCTCATAGAGTCATACTTTTCTGGATTATACTTAAAGGTAGACTGCTTCCTGGGGGTGGTTTTGAGCAGACTCAGCCAGCCAAAGGCACTGCCAATGCTGCTGCACTGTTGGGAGGAATAAGAGTTCTGTCTGTAGGAGCCAATTAACAACAGTACCTGGGATTTGACACGCCTGGTTCTCTTCAGCACAACGTTCATTCTTGAAGCCTGCTTTGGTGAAGCCTGGGCATCTGAGCTGAGGTCCTCAGCTTCCACTTTTTCCTTAAGGTCCACGTGTGGCTTTTGGATGCCCTAGGGAATCAGAGCACAGAACACCAGGTTCACAGATCAGGCAGTGCTCATCATTCCATGGTCTGTGAACCATTCTATTTAGTGAAGAAACAGGATAAGTGAAATCACACAACATTACAGATGCTATTTGGACAAGGGGCCATAGACCCTTCAAATAAGGAAACCGAACCTTAATTGCCAGCTTATCAAGAGAATTTCCCACTAAACATATCTTTTGCCCTGTTTTCTTTCCCAACAGGGTTGGCTTCAGTCCTTTAAAGGAACAGCAGCTGGAAAATAACTACACAAGGTCACATTACAGCTTCTGTCACAGAAGTAGGAAGGTGGTTCTAGGTTTGTTTACATAGCTGAAGTTTCTAAAAGCATAAACCTGATGGCCCAGCTTCATATGTAACAGCAAGTAGGATTCCAGATGCAGTTTGTGCCCCTTTTCCTATCATGAAAGAGAAGTGTCTCACCATAAGGCTGACTCCCGACTGGAAGAGCTCATAGGGATATAAAATCCGTTCATAATGAGACTTAAGTAAGGACCCTGTGCCTTTTCCTGGAAGGTAGCCAAGCCGACTTGCCACTTTGGACCATTTCTTTTCTTTAGTTACTACTTCAAAGCCTCCTTTGCTGGCAACAATCTGAAACACATAAATAAAAGAGTTTACGTTTTGAGTTGGTCTCACCACTTTGCATAAACCAAGAATCAATTAAACCAACTAAATGTTAAAAAGTGACAGAATCTTCAATATAGTTTTTTTTTCCTCAAGGACTACGACTTTAATAAGTAAGCACTCACTTATCCTCATTACTAAATAAATCTAACACGACAATTTTCCTAGTAAATTTAAATTGCATACTATTCTAGACAGGAGGAGTACAACAGTTAAGATTTATGACATGCTGGAGAGAATACTAACCCCACCATCAGAACAAACTGAAAGCAGTTAACTCTCAACAGACTCGTACTCTGATGCAAAACAAGTCTGGCCAGAAATTAAGCCCATTTTAACAGACTCCAGGAAAAAGGGAGCACTGGAATTCACACCTTCAGTTATAGAAATTCACAAAACCCTGAATGGAACATAGACTGTTGTAAAAATAGGAGAAAATTCATTTACCTTCCAACTAATTCCGTCCAGTTTTTACATCTGACTTCAATTAGTTTTAGTCATTCACATATAGAAGCATCACTGCTTACATGTAATATGTACATAGAATGAAAAACAACCAGACCACTTGCCTTCAAGCAGTGATCACAGCAGCAGTTGCTTCCTCAGAAACATTAGCAATATTTCCACTGACTCCATTCCCTTTACAACTTCACCGCCAAGTGGCTTAAAACCCAAATGGATTGTAATTTCATTTATTTTATTGTAAGACTAACAGTTTTTCTATGGTACTGTAGTTTTGCATTACATTTCTTTATATAAGGACCAAATTTCATAGGTAAAACATGTAATGTTTCACATACTGTTAGAAACCTCAATAGAACAACATTTTTATTACTGGAGTGAAATTTTTGGTTTGCTTTTGAGGCTGAGTTAAATTCAAAAATCTAATTGTGACATTCTTTATCCCCATATTTACAAGAAAATATTGGAAAACAACATTTTAAATTAAACTATTTCTAAATTTCAACTTATCTTCAACTGTCTATTAAAAATTAACTTCTAGAATTATCCACACATAAACAATGGCTAGAGAGGCCACTAAGTGACTAAATAAGCTTAGATCTGCATATCTGTACTGAACTAAAATGTTCCAACTCACAACAGTGACCCAGATATTTTCCAGTACCACAATGATAATCTGGACAACACAAAATACTGAAAGACATTTTATCAGCTTTTCTCTGCATTTTATCAGCTATTCCAGATGTCCAAAAGGCTGACTTCCATCCTTAAAATTACGATATATTAAAATTATGTATATTTTTACTTACCTTTGAGAAAGAAATGTGGATGCTCTAACCTAGAAGCACCAGAACTACCTTATTTTTATTCCTTATCTTGCAAGAAGAAATCTTCCTACTTATATTAAACATCCTTTGTAATGTTTAATATAAGTTTACAACAGTACATGTATTTCACCAATGCAAATTCCAACAGTGTTTTTCTGTGCAAATTTTGAAAGAACAACCACACCAAACACAACTACAATAGTACAGATTTACAGCTAGCCTGTATGCCTAGCTTGTTTTGGAATTTAATTAGAACACTTATTCCAGCAATTGACATTATTAACTCTCCAAGATGCATATTTTTTTCATGCAGAGAACTTCCATTGGTTGAGGGGAGGGAGCCATTACAACAATTCATTAGAGAACTGTTAGGTCAGAAGCTGAATTGCATGCAAGTATACCATTGTCTTCTCTAAAAACACTTCCTGTAGTTCTACCATATGTAAAAAAGGAGAACTAAGAAGCAAGTGGCCAGCTGACACCAGGATGTTCAAGCTGCACACAAGGTAATGAATGTATAGAATTCAACCAAAGGTAACTGATATAACTGTGCTTCACATATCTGTCATAACCAATTTCACAATTGTCTTTCACTGTATTTTTTTCCACTCTCTCCTTAAGCCCCCATGTTAATGAGATTAATGCTGTAAAGCTGGCCCTCCCTGTTGCTTGGCTTCTTGATCCTGAATGAAATATGATGTCCCTCCCTGTCTGACCAGAGCCTACACTTGCTCACTCACCTTGCTCAGACCATAGAGATCCAGTATTTTTCTCTCCACCACAGGGATTTTTAAATTGGATCCTTGGAGTTCCCAAAATTTTGCTAACTGATCCAAGAAGTCCAGCTTCACTCTTGTCATTGCCTGCAAATCAATAAAGGAAGACAAACATGTATGTCTCAACATAAGCATGACAATACTTTACAGTCCTGAGAACAAACATGAGAAGAGTTTTTATTGTGTTTACATTTTCCAAGTACAACTTGGCAAGTGAGGTATTTCTTAACCAAGTGAAAAAAACCCTAGAAATAGAAATATTGATAAAGATCTTTACAAAAAGAAAATGATATATGCATTCCTCTGTATTCAAGAACCTAGAAACCAAACTCTTACCCGACAATTTTTCTTGGTTTGAAACCAAAACACATACTTCTGAAAAATCAGCATTCCAGCGAAAAACACATGGGCAATTATTAAAATATACATTGGAGAGGAGAGGGAGAGTTACACAGTTTTTATATATACTTTAACCATGCAGAAGGGTCTCCTCCCTTGGGTATTTTTGGAGTACTAAAATCACCTTCCATAAGGAGACCCATTTACAAGCCAAACAATACATGACATTTTGGTAAATGAGCAGAGCAAGGCTTAGAGAAATGTAGAGAAAAGGAAAAATCAGGACAGAATGGGACTCCTATTGCTTTCAAGAAAGTTCTTATACTTTTTAGAATCATAAAATTCACCAACTATTACAAGCCTATAAAAAAAAAGTCTTTTTAAGGCTCAAAAGGCATTATCAAGACAGTGTAAGGTAACCAGCAGCTTCACAACAGCAGTAAATAATTGCAGAAAAAATTCACTGCCTCTGGAGCTCTGAAGGATAAACACTGTCTGCTCTTACTACACAACATGGTAGTTGGCATTCATTTTAGACATTTCCAGTTTAATGTGAAAAACGCTTGTGGTTATTTTGGGCAATAAAATAAAAACCAGACTTTTCTTAAAGCCACAGAGATTTATTTTATATGAACTCAGCCACTGCCAAGTATAAACACTGATGTGGTCTACGGGTTTTCTAAAGCCTCCCCCATCTAGAAACCTGCCAAGATGCAAATCTCAGGCAAGGAGACCTACTGCTTTTAGTGCAAACACAAAATTGTATCAACACTGGAAAAGCTCACCTCCAGTTCATTCAGGCGCTGAATTCGTGGAGTGAAACGAAAACTTTGTACTTCACATGCAAATGGAGGCTGCCAGTCCTAAGCAGAGACAGAAAGACATTTTATTGCTTCAAGAAATTTCTCAAAAAATATACAAAACAGAAGACCTTAACTATGTCTGAATAAACAAGCTCCCAACAGTAAATGAGTTTCTCAATACATCTGGTGATAGAATTTTCCAATTTTGTGGCATTTGTCTGCCTTTAAAATCATGTCCTTCCCACAGTATTTTAGTTTGAAAGAGACTTAAAAAGACTGAAAGAGAAATTAAAGAGACTGAAAGAGAATTAAAAATACTAAAAAATAAGGTTCAAAGCATTTCAGTATGCATTACCTCACACTAAATTTAACTATGAGAGATACCCTGTCACTTGCTGGTTATTATTTATTTTTAAAAAAGTAAAGTTCCATATGTCCTGCACATTGCAAAATTCTGTCAGTGGTGACAAACTCTAAATAAAACACGTTATGCATCAAGCTTTTTCATATTTGTCTACAGTCCTTTTAACAAAGATCAGAACCACCAGTTGCGAGTCCAACTGTTTAACAGAAATACAGCCTTAAAAAATGACTTTAACACAGCAGCCCATCCAACCACAAGTGCCTCACAGCCTCATCTCTCAAACCTGTGTTCCAACACCAAGACAAGTATAATTCATCTTTTTAGTACTTTTTAAGACAGCTTAAATTATAGTAGATTGCCTACCTGGCAGTAAATGCAACAGAGTAAAGGACATGCCACTCGTGGTGGACAAGGCACACTAAATATTTATTTGCAGTGCTGAAGTACATAAAGGCCTCAAGCTCAATTGTAAAATATTTACAGCTTCAAATAATGGAACAGAATAATAAATCAGCCAGGTTAGTACAAAGTGTCTGTCGGATGTAGTCCTTATTGCATGTTACAAATCAACCTGACGCACGCATCCTGCAAAAGCTGCAATGCAAACAGCTCAGCAGTCATGGAGAAATACAAATGTCTTTAGTGGTCAGGAAAGTTCTAGTTGTTCTCAATGAACAGGATCTGGATCAGTTTCTTGGGGCCTCTCGACCTAAGCCATTCAGCTTATTTTAGAAAGGGCAACCCCTTGGAGGTCAAGTTTTCACCATCGTCATTAAACCAACTAAACAGATTCCAGCAAACCAGACAGCTCAGAAGAAGAGGAAGGATCATGAAATCTAATCAGCAACCCCGTTTCCATGTTGTTCTCAGTTACACGATTTCTTTTCAGTGTTTTTCCTCTGTCTCTCAGTATTTTCAGCTCTCCTTCTACAGCTGTATTTAAAGGTCATTGGCAGTTTAATTATGAAGTGGTCTAACAGCCTTGTGCTGAACTGCCTGATGTCCTCATGTGAACAATCTACCAGGTGACAGGGCAAAATCATCAAAAAATAATGATGGAGTCATCGGAGAGATTAAGCTGCTACATTCTAACATACGCATAATGTAATTCCCCTGCACAAACAGGTTGCCCACACTTCTATTAACAGTTTCGAGATTATGTTTATAAACAATGACACATTACAAAGAAATACCCTTCCTCTTCCCTTCTCCCAGCACACACGCCAGATTTCACCTCCGAGGCCGTCGCAGTTTTCACAAGTAGGCTACTGACCTTTTTTATTTCCAAGTACAAAGAGCGTGAAGCCCCAGCCACCACCATGCACTGCTGGCTTCCCCCCCGCTCCAAAGCAACCTCTACAAAACCCAGCTCCGTGGTCAAAGCCCACACAGGCTCCTTGATGCCCCTGACACGGACACCGAGGCCTAGTGAAGGCGACAGACGAGGCCCCAGCCGAGCCCCGGGGGTGGGGGAAGGGGTGCTCCCAGTCCCCACGCCCACGGCTCTGCCACCGAGACCCCGGGCCCGCTCGCACTTCTCGGCGCCCCCCGCAGTGCCCAGGGCACACAGGGAGCCCGGTCCCCAGCCCTGTCCCCTCTCAGGCCCGCTCGGCCAGTACCTTGGGGGGCCGGATCTTGCAGATGCCGGTTTTCTCGGCCAGGCCGCGGATGCGGCCGATGAAACCAAGAGGGTCGCTGAACTCCTCCCAGCTTGGCTCGAACACGGGGCACTCAGGGGGGGGTACGAACTCGGCCGCATAGCGCGACCCACCGCCCCCCGACATGGCCGCAGGAGAAGGGGGAGGAGGTCGCCGAGGAGGGGAGCGCACGGAGGGCTGCAGGGGGGCAGGGCGGAGCGGTGAGGCCGGGAGCGGCGGGGGGGCTCTCAGAGGCGAGCGGTGGGGCTGGGCCGGCGGCCGAGGAGCATCCTCCGGCGGTCACTGCCGGGCAGGAGGGAGGCCGAGGCGGGGAGGCAGGGCGGGGGCGACGGAGGCTGCCGAGTGTTGTGGCCCCGTCCCCCGGGGCGGCCTCCCCCCCTCGCCGAGCCCCTCTCGCTAGCGTTCCACCTCGCCGGAAGTTACGCGTCTCAATTTCGGACGTCTACCGGAAGTTGACGAAGCCGTTGCCTTCCGATCCAAAAAGTAGTCCCTCCGCCACTCTACCGACCAGGCGGCTCCCGGCAACGAGAAGCCGCCCGCCTCCTGGGCACGCAGCTGACCGGCGACGCTTTTCCGACAGATCCAAGAAGGAAAATGCTCCGCCCGCCGTCCCTCGAAACCCCCTACGGCGCGGCTGGGGGAGAACGGAGGGGGGGCGGGGGGGGGACGGAGGGGGCGGTGAAGAAGGGGAAGGAGGGGTCGAGGAGGGCGGGGCCGCCTCTACTTCCGCCGCGGAGGAATGTTTGACGAAACTCGAGCCATTCACTTCCGGTGCTGAAGGGGCAGTTCCCCCATTGTCTGAGCAGGGACAGAAGCCCCGCCCCCTCCTCGAGCAAGCCCCGCCCCCTCCTCGAACAAGCCCCGCCCCCTCCACAAGCCCCGCCCCGCGGCGGCCGTTGGGCCCGAGGAGGGGGAAGGGGGGGGGGAGGGGCGGCCCCCGCTCCCCTCAGGGCCGGTGGCGGCTGCGGGGCCGCTCGGGGTGCGGAGCCTCCGCTTCTCGGGCGGTGGAAAGCCGGTGCCTCAGGCGGGCTGGTACCGTCTGGTTTTTAACTTTCTCAAAAAACCACCCATCAGCCCCGCGGAACTCCGGGGAGGCCGGCGGCCGGCACTTGGGTGGCTCAGGGTGCGGTTTGCGTTTGTGAGGCGGCCGTTCTGTGAAGTCTGGATTTTAATTTTAATCTCGATTAATGGCTGGTAGCGCCAGTCGGGACACATTTCTCTTGGCAGCTCCACCATCTCAGGCCGAGGGTGCCTCCCTCCCTTTCTCCTTTGAGATCTCGGCAGCCTGATTGTGTTAAGTGCTCTGCAGTCAACCCCCAACTTCTACCTTGCGTATAGAAGCTTTTCTTATCTCTCCATAAAAAATGTTTTCTTTCCAAAGTCAATTCTTAATTCACAAGACAGGACTCCCTTGGTACCTCCCTTTACCTATCCGTGATGACACAGTCCTCAAAAAAGAATCACATTTGGTTTCTTTAAACCAAAATCCTGACTCAGTGACGGCCATACCCCACATCTCACCTTATCCTTACTGTTCATTCCAGCCTCGTTCCTAGTGCACTATTTCAGGCTCAGAAAAAGTTAATTTCCTCCTCCTGTTACCATGAGGCTTACGCAATCCCCTTCAGGCAGGCTAATGCGTTTATGTGCATCGCTTCCACACAAGATTGAAGAGGTGACACCTACATTTTACATATGGGAAACAAATGGCTTCAGTGTGAATGGTTAAATTTGACCAAAATTATACATAAAACCAAACTGATCTTATAAAACACTGAGTGAATTTTCCAGTGGTTATTGCATTTGTTCAATATTGTCTTACAGTTTGCAAGGAGTTCCTGGCATGGATGCATTACACTGTTGACTGTAAAAGCATGTGTAATACAGATGATCCTTAATATTATCTATAATTTTTTATTTTTTTTGCCTTCTCATAGAAATCTCCTTCTATTGTTTTGTTTTTTTTTTCTATTGTTTTTTTTTCTTTTCTGTTATTGCTTGATTGTCTTTCTTCTGATAAACCATACCAGATTCCTTGGAGGAAATGTATATATGTATATGCTTATTCTATTCCCAACAGTAAAATCACCAATGCACCCAATTTCAGGATAAATCGTAATTTAGCCAGGAGTACTAGCAGAGAAAATCTCCATGCTAGAAAGCCTGTAATCCATGCAACATCCTGGGCTCAGATGAAAGCTGGGTTCAGGAACACATGAATGGACTCTCTCTCAGAACACCGGCCATGGACAAAGCAAACTTGACCCTCACAATCCCTCAGGTTTACACAGAGGGTGGCATATATGGATTGAAAAACTTACTTGTTTTCAAGTAAGTGAAAGGCAGAACAAGTGGCCTTGGTTTCCACAGGACTTAAGTATAAGCAAAGGCCTTCCTGCATACCATTCTCCAGCAGTTACTGTAAGCGCCAAGCATTATCAGTCCTAGAAGCAGACACTGGCTGAAAAACATGCTGTTCATTTCAGGAAGCGCACTTCTTAGGCTTAACCGAAAAGTAAAATTACTAAAATGAAAATTGGTTCTGCCCTGGCTCAAACCAAGACATTTATTCTATTCTTTCCCAACGACAAACAGATGTTTGGGTGGTTTGTTTTTGCTGCTGCCGCTGATGATGCACTGACTCCCCACTGAGAGCTGCATTTCTCTTGCCCGCAGCCCTAAACCCTGCTATCAGCAAAGCAGGATTACGATGCCAATTCCCCACGTTTCTCCCCTAAACAACCGCTCCTCCCCCAGCCTCCCCAGCCATTTTCGACGGCGCTGTAGCAGCAGCCCCCACAGCCGCGCCGCACGCCCTCAGAGCGCGACTCAAGGACTACAACTCCCAGGTGCCCCGGCGCGGGGTCCCTGCCACCCTCTGTCGCCAGCGCTGATTGGTTGATGCGGCCGGCGCTGCCAGGCAGGCTGCCTGTGATTGGAGGGGGCGGTGCGCGGCAGCTTCTCTCGCCGTTCAAGTTGGGGAGAGGCGGTTGTGGCCGTTGGTTTGCCGTTGGGGCCTTCTGGCAGGAGAGGGCCCTGAGGTGCGGGTGGGCGCAGGGGTTGCAGGCCCCTTTCTGAGGTGCTTCGGGAGCTCCGGCTCCTTTGGCAAGGCCGCCCCCCTTCCCCGGGTTTTCCCGCGGGGCTGTGGCCGTTCCCAGCGAGGCCTACACGGCGCCCTAGCTCGTGTTTCCGCCGGGCACCCCCCCTACTACACCGGTAGTCGCAGGTGGCCCGGCTGAGCCCCGGCTCGACGCTTCTGTCCCTTGTCCGCGGTGGGCCTGGCACCTCCGTAGGGCTGCCATGAGCGCGACGGACGGCTCTCCGGGGGTCTCCTCTTCCTCCAGAAGGTAGTGTGGGGGCTGCCTCTGTGGTCACCGAAACTGCTGATCACCCCTCTGCGGTACTGAAACCGCTCTGCGGGCTCTGGCCCCGGAACTCTTTCTCTGTCTGGGAGCCAGCCTTAACGTAAAGCAACGTTTTATCTCGGACCTGCTGGGTTTTCTTATCCTTACGCCTCTCTATTTCTGCTGGGTTTTAGTTGGGTAATAAAGTGTTCACCTGGTGCCTATGCTCCCTGTTTTCTTCTGTTGCTGTTTATTTTTCCGAGTGTGTTATCTAAGGCATTTCTGGACGGAGCTGGGGGGAAAGTTCCTACATGAAATAATCACGTTGTTGTGTATTTAATACTTTTCTACAGTGCCAGGAGTTAAGGAGCTTGGCCTGCTTTCATGGATGTTGCACATTAGAATTCTGATCTAAGCTGCTTTGGTGAGCTGGTCCATTAAGGTCACTTGCTACCTTAGTATCACCTGTAAGATCACTTTACAATCAAAGTTTTGACACTGTCTCCAGAATCAAATTCTGGACTGTGTTTTTGTTGAGCAGAGACAGTAAAGAGACTTCAGTAAAGAGACTTCTTCTGTTACTCAGAGTAACAGAATTTTTTGACAAGTGTTTGTCAGATCGACATAAATAACAAAAAGAACACTTTCCAAGACAATTTTGAATTCTGTATGCAGCTTTTTTTGCAAATTCATTGCTTGTTTGAGCTGATAAAATGTGTGAATGCAGTAAAGATTGCTTTAAAGAAAAATCAGGTGTGAAAGCACATACATATTCCTCGTTTGATTTAATGACTTACTTTCCACCTAGTACCTCAACATAAGAATCAAGAATTCAGAAACTTCTATTTCACCATCAAGGATAGACAAGTGATGTGTATGAGAACATGAAATAGCATGTAGATTTCTAGACCAGCACCTTAAATTACGGTGGCTGAGGCATCAGCTAAATTGAATTAATTCTCTCTATTCTACAGTCTTTCTTTAGAAAGTGTTTTTCTTTCTGGGTTTGATAGTAATTCTGTCACAGATAATGTCTTCCTGTTCATTGTACGCTGCTTCTGTTTGCACAAGGGTCTCTGTTGCCTTTGTTCTCTCCTTATTTCTTCTTCCTTTCATGTTCTCCCTCCTCAAGTAAGCTGTGAGACTTTCCTTCATAACATTTTTCTTTCTCCCTTTTTCATCAGTTTGCCCTATCTCTATAATAAGCCTCCAAGGTGTTCTGTATCAAAGCTTCTGATTCTCCTAAATGCTGTGATCTGTTCAAACCCCAAAACGCAGACAAGCTTAATCTGTGTTTGAAACTGAGCCTGTGTTAAAATAGAAAATCTGGTTTTAATTATTTTGAAAAGTTCTGTTTTACTATCTGAGGGTTGCATGTCAATAGTAATTGTTTCTGTCTAGGCTGGCAACCCCTCATGTTTCATCCAGACATGCCAGCTCTCAGTCTCCAAATCAGAAGGACTTTACTCCTCTCCCCTCAATCAGTGAGCGCTTGGCCTTTCTCCATCCCTCCCGGGAGCTGCTGGAATACTACCGCAAGAAGATTGCTGACTTTGATGAGGAATATGAAGATTTGGTAAAAAGGCTGGAGAGATACAAAGAAACATATGATGAGCAGGTTAGAAAACGTTGTTTTTAATTATGCTGGACTACTTATTCTTACACAAACTTCATATTTTTTTTCAGTTGAAAATGCAGCACAGTTGATCTTAAGATCCAGCAGTAATGTTGTAGAGCTGAGCTAAGAAGAAATAAGTAGATTTCAGGGTTTTATTGTAAAATCTGTGTGTCTTCTGTCAAAGCAAACAAACATGCATGTAGGATATTCTTCTTCAGTTGTTTTAGTTATATCCTCACAGTGGGTTGTTAATATCTGTTTTTTAAAAATTAAAACCTGAGTTTAGATCGTCAGTTCCTATGCTCTCGCACTTCTTTCCCTTGTTTCTCATAGTGAATAATGTGTGCTCTTTTATCCAAATTTAATGGGCTTTGAGGCACAGGTATAGTTTGCATTTATTGTAATGGAATACATAAGCTTAGCCATAGGCTATTAAGCAGTGCACACTAAATAAGTGCAAATTTAAGGGAAACTACAGACTCTAAAAATCTGCCTTTTGATGGGAAAAAGTCTTGCAATATTCAGTGCTCTGATATGCCTTACAGCATACAACTATGTAGCAATGATCTTTATAGTTGTGAATGACCCTTTGGAAACAACCATGAGTTCTAAGGTGCCACACTTGAAGCAGCCTGAGAGCCCTTGGGAGATAGGTGGCATACATGTTACTTTCATTCAGTATATGGGAAAAAGAATTGCAGGTTTAAAATAGTGCCCTCTCCACTATGGGAATGTATTTTTGAAAGGTTTATTAGTTTTTTTACACCAGGTAGAAAATCATTAATGAAGCTTAGTAATTAGTGAGATTGCTCAATACTAAGCCATAAGTTGCTAAGTTCTTGTCAGTCTCTCCATACCTGTGCCAGTGCAGAATTGCAGCCACTGGAAAGTGGAGACCCCAGCTTAGGCCTTATTTGGCTGCTGAACAGTGATAATGAGTCTCAGGGCTCTGAACTTCCTGTTGAAATATTGTTTTATCATTTTTCCATTACTGCCCTTACCTGGCCAAATTTTGTTAGAGAGTAAAATAATTCACTTGAACTGGCAGTTTTTCTCAGGGCACAAGCAGTTTGAAGTTTGTAAGTGTTGCCCAATGCTCTGCATCATTTCAAGTACACTATTCTCTTTACCTAGCACAAATTGCAATGGGAAGTACATCAGCGAGAAGAGGAGATTGCAGAGTTGCAAAAGGCTTTGAGTGATATGCAAGTCTACCTCTTCCAGGAGAGGGAACATGTCCTTCGTCTCTATGCAGAGAATGACCGGCTGAAAATCAGGTGTGCTGTCTCAGATGGTGGCTGGGTCACTGGCAGTAGCAATTCCATATGCCCTGTTCTAATCCTCATCCAGATCTGGAGTTTTCAGAGGAGCAATTATGCCATGCTTCCCAGGAAGGGCTCTTACGGAATCATACTAATCTTGGAGAGGGAATGCAATCTGTTGGGCTGCTAAGTATGTTTCTACTTAATAATTCTCCTCTTCCTGTAGTAGAAGGAGAGCAGAAGTTGAACATTGGATTTGAATTGTGAGTTGCCAGTTTGGATGTGGATGGTCTGATTCAGGCAGACTGGATGCCAGGCACACACCAAGCTGCTCTTACCCTCTCCTCAGCTGGACAGGAGGAGAAAAAATATGTTGAAAAGCTTGTGGGTTGAGATAAGAATGGGGAGAGATCACTCACCAATTACTAACACAGACAAAACAGGCTTGTCTTGGGGAAATTAGTTTATTACCAGTAAAATCAGAGTAGAATAATGAGAAATAAAAACAAATCTTAAAACACTTTTCCCCTCAGTACTTGCTTTGCAGAACTTCATTGCCAAAATTTCTACCTCTTCCCTGTGGGTCATGCAGGGGAACGGGTTGGGGGTTGCAATCAATTCATCACATGTTGTCTCTGCCATTTCTTCCTCCTTGCTGTCTTCTCTTGCTCCACCGTGGGTTCTCTCCCATGGGAGACAGTCGTTCACCATGTGCTCCAAGGTGGGTTCCCCCATGGAATCACAAGTCCTGCCAACAAGCCTTTTCCAGCATGGATTTTTCTCTCCATGGGGTCAGAGTTTCTGCCAGGAGCCTGCTCCACCGTGGGCTTTCCAAGGGGTTATGGCCTTCTTTAGGCATCCATCTGCTCCAGCATGGGGTCATCTGTGGACTGCAGGAGGTCCTTCACCGTGGACCTCCATGGGCTGCAAGGAAATAGCCTCCTTCACCATGGTCTTCTGACACATGGAGCACCTCCTCCTCTTCCTTCTTCACTGACCTTGGTGTCTGCAGTTGTTTCTATCACATATTCTCTCTCCTCTCTTCCAGATGCTGCTGTGTACCTGTTTTTTCCCTTGCTTAAATAAGTTATCACAGAGGTGCTACCACCACTGTTGGGCTTGGCCTTGACCAGTGGTGGGTCTGTCTTGAAGCCAAGTGTCACTAGTGGACATGGGGGAAGCTTCTAGCAGATTCTTACAGAAACCAGTCTTTTAGTTCCCCTGCTACCAAAACCTGGCCATGCAAACCCAATTCACAGACCATGCACCTGCCTGGCAAAACTTCCTTCTTCAGCCTTACAAATACTTAAATTCAAATAGAAAATAGAGATCAACTCAGTTTCCACTTACTCTGAGATCATGTTGACAGTTATTCCTTTTTAAAGTCATTTAGTTGGTGAACTGGAATGTAACCTGCTGTACCAGACTAGCTGCCAGTGGTAAAGGCTTCCCAGCATTCTTCAGAACATTTGTGGTGGGTGATGATGCTGAGTTTTCTGTTAAAGGTTTAAGAACTTAAGTCAGAGCATTCATTGGTGTACTTTGGCACTTCTCAAGAGTGTGATGAAAAGTCTGATACAGCCCTTAATGTACTTTGCTTTAAAAACAATGGGCACAATCTGTTGAATGACAAGATTTTAGGCAGTTCTTAATCCTGGAATGCAAATTCTGTACCACGATGTGCAATTGATGGATTGGGCTATGGTAGTACTGTAATTTGAAAAGAGGAATGCCCCCAACAACAGTGGAATTGGTGGTGTTCTTGTTCAATCTGTGACATCAGTAATGTCTTCTGGGAAGTTTTAAAGCCAATATTCCCAAGAACAGCAACTGTGTGGAGAACTTGTAAGCATTAATGAGTAAACTGGAAGGCTGGTGTGTCACAATGTCATGACGTACATAAAATAGTAATATACTGACTACTTTCTTTGAATTCTAGGGAACTGGAAGACAGAAAAAAAATTCAGCGTCTCCTGGCCTTAGTAGGAACAGACAAAGGAGAAGTTACCTATTTTCACAAGGAGCCTCCACATAAGGCAAGTTCCATTTTTCTGCAGAACTCCTTTGATTGTAACATGAAGATCTGTGCCCCAGTGACTGACCACAAGTCAAAAGTTGTTAAATGAGCACAAATCTGTATCTCTGTAGCAACATTAGGTTTTGGTGTAGCTGCTGCCAGGCAAATAGGAACAAGCACACTGGAAGAAGGCTACTGGAATAAGATGCTGAAAAAGATGCATTGTTTGTGGCTGCTCTGCACTATGCAAGCAATTGAAAAGTCTCTCAGAAGCTGATAACACAGTAGCTCTAAAATCAGGCCTGTTATTAGCATTGACCTAAAGATAACCATCAGGGTGATAACCTGCTCCCTCATGGCCTTCTGTTTTGGTTGAGTAGGTTGCAGCTCAACAGTTGAACTGTTTCAATGGTTTTATTGGTTAGCTTTTATCCCAGGCTTGTTATGTAGCTGTTATGTGTTTTTAAATCAAGCTTCATATTTCTCCGTCTTGCTAAGGCAAGAAAGGCATAAGATAATCACCATTTTCACCTTCCTCTTTTCCTCTCTGTCCTCAAAATGCTCCTTTTCCTGCTGAGGGTGCTGATTTTCATCCCAATGAAGCCAGCAAAAGCAGGATTGCGTTCTTTTTGTTGCGATGAAAAAAGTAGATGCAGAAATGGCAACTCTCAGCCATGATAAACTTCATGTTGATGGACATTACACTTGTGAATGTCTTCCTTGTCTTGTGATAGAAGTAAGGTAATACTGTTCTTCTGGATATCTCATTTTATTCTTTAAGATTTGTACTTGACCACTGTGACTTTGGAGAAGTGAGATGTTAAGTGCAGATATCTAATCTTGTCTCCATAGGTTACCATTCAGCAGAGGCCACCTAAATCCAGACAGTCACGTGAACGAAATGCTACTCCTAGAACAGGTACTGCACCAAGCTGATTAACAGCAGTTCAGCTATTGATACTTGTTTCTCTGTGTGTTTGTGCATGCTATACCAAAAATAATTCCTTACTGTGAATAATTTGGTATACTTACATTAAGTGCCCTACATATATCTATGTGTACATCTATCTACATGTAATACTCCTGACTTCCCTTCAAATTCTTTTAAAATAACATGGCCTGGCTCGGTCTGCTTGGGTAAGGAAGAGACTGGTGTGTCTGTTCTGGAAAAATGCAAGTACTAATAGGACACCCACCCTGAGCCACAGCCATTCTAAGGTGTGGGGTTCTGCTGCCTGCCTTTTGTGTAGACAGTAGTGTGGGTCTGTATGCCTGCTTACTGATTTTCTCTTGAAAGAAACATCTCTTCTAAATTGACTGAAATTAGCTAACAAGCTCAAAACTCATTCAAGGCTTAATGCTTGTGCAGGTGTGTGATCTACCTATTAATTTATTTAAGAAAATTTAAGTTTGCTTTCTATATATGCCAAGAAAATTAGTAGGTAGCCTAAATACTGTGGTGAGATAAAAGTCCTTGTGACTGTAGCAGTGGCAAGCTTCTCCCTCTTCCTATAGGCCTGCCAGAACATACAGTATTTCATGCTTGTAAAAAGTACTGCTGTTAGATCAGAAAACTCTCTTTTCTAGTTCTGTTAAATTTCTGTAATAGGCACCAAGAGGAGCACTTCAAAACCAGCAGCAATAGAAGAGAAACCAGGAAGTCCTGGGAGATACCAGAGAGATAATCAGACACTTCTGCTTCAGGTAAAAACATTTGCTAACCTATGGTTACAATTCCTGTCTGCCCAGGAAATTATGATACACAAATACATTGTCTACTTAAATATATTGTCTACTTAGTTGTAGACATATCAATTCTTTCAGTCCCCACACCTTAAAATGGATTTCCACTTTCTGTCAGTGTCTGCTTCTTTGCAATGAATATAGGCTTAGATTAAAGAACTTGGGACTGATTCTGGAAGCTTTATGTAAGGAGATGTACCAAGACTGTCAAGTATAATGTGTTGCCCTTATATACAGCAAGTGTAATTTGTTATCTCCCATCAGTTGATTCTGGCTATGTATTTATGTAACACCCACAGCAGATGTGCAGAGTTGGGTATTTTATGGAAGTCTGACAAAAGCAATTAGGGAATTAGGCAGCCCTGGTAAGATGCACTAGTCCAACAAAATGCTTCGTTTGCTAGACTTCAGTGAAAAACAAGGGTGTAGGCAGCATGATGGAATGAAAGACAAATGAACTGGGCAAGATACCAGAAGGTGTAGGTAAATCATGAGGAAGAATAAGTTAAGAAAAGCAAAATAAGGAGCAGGCTTGTAAAGCAGATAGTTGGGGGTTTTTTTAATTTTTTTTTTTCTTCTGTTCAAGTGCAGTGGTGACTGACCCAGTGGCCAGTTACCTGTCTAACATTTATTCTGGAGCAAAACCATAATACAAAAATGGTCAAAAGTAAGCAATCTAGATGATACACACTAAAGCTTTTTCAGATAGTTTCTTGCAATTAGGCCAGATGCACATTTTTCAGTTACTTGTTCCCATTTGTTTTCCTGACCATGCACCCTAGATCAATATTTTTTGCATCGCTATGCTTCACTCATTAACTTGTTTACATTTAGTAGTTCTGGTTGAGTAATTTCTTTTGTACCAGATATGTGGACTTCCTGCCTTTCTAGAGTATAGGTATTTTTATATCATTGGAGGATGGTAGCATAAGGACAGAGGTGTCTCTGCATATTCTACTGGATTTGTCACATCCTGTGTGCAATTTAAATCTTTCCAATGTTTTCTATCTATTGTTGCTGTAAAGCTGCTGTGAGGTCTTAGTCAGTAATGTCTGTCTTTGGTTGTTGAGGTGGAGGCCCTACAAGCTCAGCTAGAAGAACAGACACGATTATCCAAGGAACAGGTTGAGGCACTACTAGACGACAGGCGGATTCACATGGAGGAAGCCCAGGTCCAGCATCAGAGGGACCAGGACAAGATCAAAACTATATCAGATAAGTGAGTGTGAGAGAATGACCATGATGTAGTCATGAGACAAGAAGAGAGGGGAACAACAGAAATATTTTGGCTTTCAGTACCTTGCTTCCTGCAACAGGCAGAAAAGCAAATTATGCAGTCATCTGTTTGGTGGTGTGTGGGGAAGAAGATGAATGAAGTAATTTATATATTAAAAATAGAAGAAGATAACTTCTTGCATTAAATGAGAAAAGCTGAACTTATCAGGAAAGCACCTATCTTTTTCTTCCATGCTTCTTCCAATGTGCAATGATGACTGAGGAGATTAAGGCAGGACTAGACAAGTAGTTAATTAACTACACTGGGATCCCTTTTTACAGACTTCATAAGACCCAAAATCTCTTATATGAGAGTACTCGTGAATTTCTCCAGCTCAAGTTTGATGCCCAAGCCAAAGAGAAAGCATGGATGGCAGAGAAGGACAGCCTGTTGAGGAAACTTGACAAAGATCTGGATATCATCAGCAGGGAGCCAGGAAGAGAGAAGAAGCAGAGAGATAGAAAGAAGATGCTTCAAGCAGATGATGGAGGTTGGAAACTCCACAGCAAAGAAATTAAGGTAAATTTTTTGTCCTAGGTAGAGGCTCTTTGGATAGAAAATTGCAACTATCTGGGTGTTGCCAAGATAGGCAGTACCGAGCAGCTGCTTGAGAGCTGTAGTGGCTTGCCATAAGTTATGATGTTGTTGGCATTAATGTAAAAAAAAAAAAGCCTTTTCTGCCTCAAAATCAGCATTGCTTGCCATTTTCAGATAAAATGTATAGGTAGGATATATGGTACCACTTCAGTGTCTGTTTCTGGTATGCTCAGATCAAATCCCCACTTTTTCAAGCTGCTTGATGGGCGGGCCAACTGTTGTTAACCTGCCTGTTGCACATGTCTGTCTTTTAGTCTACATGCTCTCAGCTTACAGGCTTAGAATGAAGTGTCTGTATCTTGCTGCTGTTGGGGGAGAATAACTAATTTCAAATGATGTTTCTACAGTAGTCAGGATTTTTCTAGTACTTCCAGTGAGAAGCTGGGAGACCTGGAGTGGGTAAAAAGGCACTAAAGAACTGGAAACAGACAATAGGGAATTGTTTTCATCTGACACTGGATGCAGATGCTTCTGAAATGCAGTACTGGGCAAGCAGCTTTGAAAAGGAGATTTATAGCATTAATTGAATATTATTCTATAAGGAGAAGAGGAGAGAGTTATTCAACTGATAATGAGTAGTCATGCAGAACTGATAAACTAAGGAAGAACTTTCAGTAATGGAAGTGGTAGAATATTGTTCTTACCTAATTATTTCCTTAGCTATAACTCTATTTGTTCATTTGTGTTTCATTTGTGTTTGTCTATCACATTGTCAGTCTATCCTGCTTGCTTTTCTAGAGCAGGGGAAATTTTGTGAGCTCTGGCCTCTGAACTGATTCCTTCTGTTCCTTCTGTGTCCTAGGCTCTGCAGGATCGGCTAATGCAGGAACAGCGCCTGTCCAACATGTATAGAGAGCAGTGTATTAGCCTGGAAAGTGAGCTGGCTAGAATTCGTGAGGAGAGAGATGTTGGCAAAGAACTCTTTAAGGTAATTAGTCTGTAATCATCTGCTGGCTATGTGATGATCTTGAGACCTTTATTTTGTTTAATCCACTCAATTTTCATCTCCATAGAAACGCTCAGAAAAGATGGGGAAGCGCCTAAAGCTGATGACTCAGCGATATGAGGCCTTGGAAAAACGTCGTAATATGGAAGTAGAAGGTTTCAAGAATGATCTTAAACAGCTTCAGCAGAAGCTGAAAGATGTGGAGAACCAGCTGTTTAAGGTAATTTTAAAGTATTTCTGAGGCAGACTATTACAGGTTTACCCTATAGAGTTGCATTTTCAGAATTTAAATGCAGAAGTTAAGGAAATTCTTTCCTAAATGTTCCTGCAGATGCTAATATTTGTAAAAAACTTTCCCTCTTACGTATTTTATGAAGCAAAAAAGATTTGTCTATGCTAATCTGTCAGGCATGAAGTTTGCCAGGAAGCTGTGTGTTTTTGTTGTCACTCTGAAAGTTGTTCTCTGATTTCCGTAGCTCACTTAGCTGTCTCAAAATTGCAAGGCAGTAGTTTGTTTCAGAAGTATATCCTGCAATGAAAATGATGATTGGGTTTTTTTCTGGGCAGTGTGTAGTGTTTGGTTTTCTTCCAGAAAGAGGTAGATCATTGACTTAAATATTGGGAATATTCTGTTTATTCCTTCGATAATCTCATTTGCAGAAGCTGAAGTTGAAGCTGTGTACTGTGGAGTAACTTCCAGATCTGTAGATGAACATCAGAACAGAAAGGAAGCCACAGCCTTGATGTTGCTTTCAGTTTAGGATGAGATATTTATCTAAGATATGAGTTAGAAGATGATCTAGGTATAGATTTTGTCCAACTGACTCTCAGGGGCCTGGCAGTGGCACTGAGTCACTTGTTTTTGGTACTTTTGACACACCATTCAATTTACTTAGACTAACTCACTTGTCTCCATGTGCTTGTCTTCAGGCTTCGATTATTTTGGGGTTTTTTTGGCCTGTGGGTCTTTAAACTTTATTCTTTAAAAACTAAATAGTATGTGTGAATAGTGGAAGATTGCCTATGATACCTGTACTACAGACCTGTATGTTTTGTAACTCTGGGTGTGCTTTTTAATTGTATTCATTTTTTATACTTTTAACCACAAGAGGGCAGAGGAACAAAATACTTGCTATAAGGCTTCAGAGTCATCTTCAAATCCTCATCACTTGAGGTCAAAAGCACTACAGATGTCTAAATTTCCTGATATACATAATAAAATCGTTAACCAAGAGCTTCATCATGACACAGAGACACCGTTAGAGGGTCAAGAGAAAAGAAGGCTTTGAGAGCAGCTTCTGAGGGTGTGCTGCTCTGTCATTGAAAGTGACTGAGCTGGCATGCTATCCAGTTCCAGGGTTACAGGAAATGGCAGCCCTGGCTAGCCTGCCATCAGGAATTCTGATCATCCCTCAGCCTTTGTTCAGCTCAGTATGTGCCATAGAGCATGTCCTGACCCTGGGCATTGGATTTGCACTGCACTTGAACCATATGCAGTTCCAAAGGCAGCAGGCTGGCCACTGCAGTTAGGTCACCTCTAGTTCCAGTAGCAAAAGATGAGAGAATGTCTCAGTTTCAGGTGAGTTGTTTAGAAGAAACTTATTTATAGAAAAGGTTGTTAAGCACTGGCACAGGCTCCCCAGGGAGGTGGTTGAGTCTCCATCCCTGAATGTGTTTAAAAATTGTCTGGATGTGGTGTCTGGGGACATGGTTTAGTGGTGGGTCATCAGAAATAGGGTAACAGCGTTAGGACAAGGTTGGACTCTGATCTTAAAGTTCTTTTCCAGCCTGAGAAATTCTCTGAACTAGGTAAAAGTTAGTTGATAAATATTTTAACTTGTTTCATCTTGTGGATCTCTGAATAATCCAGGAATCAGAAGAGTCGACAGGTATGGGTAAACTTGATTATGTATTATCCATTATTTCTTCCTCACCAGTAATATAACACCATAATATATGAAAACTTTGTTCTTTATTTTTGCTTCTGGAGCACCATTCTGCTGGTGATATGAATTAACTTATTGATATTAGATTAATCATCATCTTTACTAGCTACAAAGAGCTTTTCCCTTCATATCTTCATCATAATACTCTTTAAATTGTATCCTGTACAACTTTATTTTTTCTTAATTTATATTTCTTTCCCTTTTATTTAGGTTATTCTGAATATTGGACCAGACCAGGATCTTGCAATTCTACATGAGGTCCGCCAAGGAAACAAACTAACCCGTAAAATCCAAGGAGAACTAAAAAACTTAAAAGCAAAAATCTATGGCTTAGAGAATGAACTACGAGTCTGCTGAAACTGAGGTATTAGCAGGCATCCTAGTTTTAGGAATGAAACATTGCTAGGCTGGACTAGTCATGTGAGAGCAGTTCTTGCCTGTCTCTTTCCTGGCATCCAGTGACAGCAGGCTTGAGGAAATCTGCAGTTAAAGTCCTAACACTGCCCATGAGCCATTTCTAATGTGCCAGATTACATTGCTGAGAGATGGCACCTGATAAGCCTGACATAGAAAGCACATGATGACTGGTGTATGAGGAGTATGCTTATGATTTCATCTCACCTTCCTATCTGTGGCAGGGGTCAGTGTGTTCAAGATCCAAATGGCTTGACTGATCTTTTCATATGTTAAAAGCAGCTTTTAACATTATTTAAATTATTGGCTTAGTTCTTAGGCACTTCAGGATGTAATTGGAAATTTTCATTGCAAAAGACCACAGATAGAAAGTATGTACTAAAGTGTATTACATCTGACTCTCTTCCCTTGACAGTGTAACTTTTTAAATGGCTTTCCTGTGATTCTAACCTAATTGGATCAAACCTGACCAATTTAATCTGGAGGAAAAAGGTAACCTGTTATGGAACTCATTTGCAAGAGCCAGTAATAACTACACTTATTTTGAATTTTTAAGGGGAAGGGAAATACTACACTATCAAGTGTCATCTTCTTGACTCCTTCTATCAGTTTGTCTTAATGTACAGTGGAAGCCCATAATAAAAGGTGTGTAGTATCTTCCTCAACAACCTTATTATCTTTGTACATTTGAACAATATCATGGTTATGTACCAATAAATTATAGCAAATTTTTGCTACAGCAGTTGTTGTTACTAAATTGTAACTGAAATTGGGGTGGAAGAGCAGGTGTCTAGTTGCTACATGATAAATATAACTCTAGCTATATGATTATTATGTTCATACCAGACATCAGAACATTGCAATTGTAGAAAACAAATGAAGTAATGAAAAGGGTTACAGCATGACTTCATCCCTGTTTATAATTGTATCACACTTTTACCTAGGATCAGCAAGTCTTGTCTACTTGCAGACTGAGTGCAGATATATGTTGCAAAAAGGGATTTCAGTGCCTCTGTTTCTTGCTGTGCCTTTCCTACACTGTTAGATGTGACAGAAGCAGAATACTGTCTATTTCTGAGGTAGACTTTTTGTATTATTAGATACTTTGTATTATTAGATACAATTAGATACTTTGAGGTATCTTTTTGTGCTATCGAGATTTGGGGAAATAATTGTTTTTATAGCACAAATTAAAGCAATGGAGGAGGGAAAATTCCCAGAAAAAAGTCCAGGCCCGCTTCAGTTATGTTATCCTTTTTGTGACAAGCTTGCTGTCCCATATGGTCCTGTAGAGTGGGGTTTATTTTGTATATGTTCTTGAGGTCAAGTTCATCACAAACAGACTTTAGTGTGGGTGGCTGACAGTCTGCACCAAAATGCTTAACTACCACCACAACTTACAGGAGGCAGTTCTGTAATGTGTTGCACTGATTAGTTTAGCTGAAAACACAAACTGATTCATTAACAACCTGGGTGCTAAAGCCATGTGCTCAGTTGAGGAAGGTTATGATATAATGCTATCCATAATTTAGTCTCATTCTTTCTTATTTAAATAGTACTTTTTCAGATATGTGTAGTAATTAAAGTTAGTTTGTATGAGCAGTAACATGCTAGTGGTGTCAAGATACCAAAATTATTACAGATCAGGAAAGCTGCTTCTGAAAATTGCTACATAATGACGTATTAGTCACTTATTCAGGAGGATCCATCTACTTAAATTCATCAGCTGATGGGAAGCTAGCTAAAAGGTCTCTCAAACCTATAGAAATAAATTGCTTTATGTTTCTTTTCAACTTTACCAATTTAAGGAATTTCCTACAAAATTCCATTTTCCGTACTTGAAAGCCATGAAGTGTGCAGGCTTTGACATTAAGGTTTGTAAGATTATGAGGAAATACTGGGGGAAGAAGGATGTAAATGTTTGATTTCTATCTTCCCTACCATTATTCTTTACTAGTTGACTGAACAGAATAAAATGGCAACATTCCTTTTATATCTGCTGATGTGTCAAAATCCAAGTGCAGCTTGAACTTTATTCTTACTTCATCGGTACACTATGAACACTCCCTGTTCAAAGGGGTCATGGTGGTGGAAATTATGGTAGTGCTGGTCTGTAAATCTATTTTATTTGGGAGCTTGAATATTTGTCCCAGGGCCGGAAGCTCAAGGTATTGTACGTGCTCTTTTTGTGTGATGTCATGTGATCATGTGAAATGCTGCTCTATGTTGCCAAAACAATGGACTTTCGAGTCAAGAACTGCTTTAAAAACCACCCTCTAAGATGTCAGTAAAGCATTTCCAAAAGGATTTCCTGGGAAAGTTTCCAAGGCCTATATTAGTCATTTTTTCTCATAATTGGGTAGAAAACAAAAAAAGGTATTTACTCCAAAGACTGATTATTATTTTAAGTTGGTAATATGTGACTTTATCATTTCTGTACAAATAGAAGCCAGGTTATGCATGTATGAGCACAGAATTTGAAAAATCTCCAAAACGGCTGTTTCTAGGAATACATATATTATGCTACAGAGAACTGAAGGCTGGAAGTGGATGAATGTTCTTATTGTGACCTAAGATACAGAAATTATTCTTACATAAATCAGGGAAAAATGAGCAGTATGGGAAACCTTTATTGTCATAGAGCCTTACTTAGGTAAGAAAGGTGAGCATACTTTTCAGAAAGTATGTTGCAATTTGGGTCAGCCACAGAACCACAGATGATTCAGCAGAAGAGAAGAGATTGTGCAAGAGCTTGTATTGTATGAAAGAAAAGATTATGAAGACTGATTAATATAGATGTATCCTGAAGATGAAAAACTACCAGACATGTCCATCCGAGCAAAGAAAGGGCTAAACAAGGAGCAGTAGCCTGAACCTGCTGTTAATTTTAAAAGCCCGTATTTTTAATGGGAATGTAGCACTTTTTCCCTCTGTAAAACTATTTGTAAAGGTAACAAATTAACCATCTCTACCTTAAAGTAAAAAAAAAAAAAAAAAATAGAAATTGTACCTCTAGAGAAGGTAGCTTGTTTTAATAAGTTACTGAGTTTGACACATTAGAACACATTAGAAATTAGAACACATTAGCAATATAATGTGAACTAAGACAAAATAATCTAATGGTTAGTTTTGGCTTTAAACCTTTGATTTATTTATATGCAGTAATTGTAGGAATTTTTTAGCACTCATGCGATGCCTTAATTACAAGAATGTATGCTGTGTCAGCTCACCCTACACAGCAAGGTTACACAAGGTAAAGAAAACAAAACAAAATTAAAAAAAAATCCATTGTGATCTTTCTATACCACACCTTGGAGTAATTCCAAAATTAATTGATGGCTGTGACTGCTTAGAGAGGCAGATTCACAGTAGCCACAGTTCTAATAGTTGTCAGAATAGATCTAAATAATAGTATAGCATGTAATTGCATGCAATGGTTGTACTTAAATTGGTTATGTAAGTAGTGGTATTAATTCAGAAACACACAAATTTTACCCGTATGGGTGGACTGTGGGCAGCCTACTATTCTGGAATTGTACTGTCTCTGTATATAGGCCAGGAAGTAATTCCTTAATAATCAGATACTTCCTTGAGACAAGCTGGGAGCAACAATTCCCTGTGTGCTTTGTTCTGGTAGATCTGTTCATATTCGTGCAAAGCTGTGTCATTCAGATTTTTAATTAGAGCTCAGAAACACATTTAATTCTGTTACACTAGAATGCATTTCTGCCTGCGCAGTCAAAATCCTAATAAAGATGTCTCATTTGTAAATAAGGGACATTTTAAGGCTTTTCTTTCTATATTTTTCTACAATATTTTGCTTTCTCTATTCACAAGTTGATTTGAATTCTGAGAAATATTCCTTTTATTCTCTAAACATTTACTCTTAAATTTGCAATTCTATCTGTAGAATTACACACATTTTTAGCAGTTATACTGGGGTTATGTACCAAAACGTACTTGGCTACATCGTAGAAGGTGTGAGAGGCAAAATCTGCAATGGCTGCTGTATTCTCATGGTTTAGGTAAAAAGAACAAAGTTTGTTTCAATTTTTATGTTGCATCAGAAGTTTAGAAGTTTGTCTGAAATGGGCCATTAGGTAACTGGAATGAACCCCCCAGCAGGAAACATTTCTGCTATGGCTGAAATATTTGAAGAGTGAGGGGAATTCTGATATTTCCCATTTAGCATCAAATGAACTATTAAGAGAAAAGGCATCATTGAGTACAAGTTAAGAGTGGCTGCCCTTCAAGTAAGATCCAAAAATACAGCTTTATAAATTGAGCCCTCAACGGGGTTGACTGTTCACTTATACTCACTAAATTGCATGTTTTAAGAATTAAGATGCTGTCAGATTTTGGACAGATTACAAATGTATAAATACAGATTACTTTTTTAATTCAGGAAAGACATAGAGTCTTTCACCACGGAAGTGTTACAATGTAAAAGCAAGACAATGATTAACTACACAGGCACGAAGGGTTTCATAATGAAATGAAGTTACCCTGAAGGAGCATCCAGGATGTGCTGAACTCTCCTTTGCTGATGCAGAAATCAAATTGCCTTTCTTTTACTGAAAACATTTATCTGTAAGTCTCTGTAGAATCACTTCTAAGCTGTCCAGTAAAACTGGTTTTTTTCCTCTTTAGCACTTGCTTGGGTGGATGGAATTCTGCTCAGCATCATGATAGGGAGAGCTGTTCTACTTTGTGTTATGTTGTGTCCCCAGTAAGATATCTGTGACACATCTTTGGAATTTTCTGAAAGATAGGATGATGAGCACAGTCACTTAAAATATAAACCAAGTACTGGTACTCTTAAGAACATGGAAGGAGGAGAAAGAGCCAAGACTTCAGTTAGATTTGAAAGCATGGATTTCCAAAATTATCAAATCCGTATATGTATCTTTCATTATGGTAAGTGCCTAAAACCTGGAAAGTTTTGGAAGTTCATAGCTTAAAGTATCTAAAAACTTTTGTTCTTTAAGTATCTAAAAACTTAGAGCCATGTGCTCTAGATGTTGAGAGATTGTTCTGATGTGCAGACAGCAACTCCGGCCAAGTCATAGAGCAGGACCTGCAATGAGACAGTGCTTCCAGAGATCCTGGATGAAATTCATGTGAAAGTGTGTCCTTTTTCCATCTGGAAAGGAAGGGCAGCCATTTATATGTAACATTATCTAGGCAGTGAGGGCTTGAGACCTACACAGAGCTCTGTGACCAGTGAAAGTGAGAGGAAGTCAAACCCTGGCTCAGGCCAGTTCATAAAAATGGTGCAGGTGTAACTGTGTTGGTAAAAATCCTATTGCTGATTAATAGATCTGTGTTAGCAAAGCCCTCCATATCAGCATACCTTAACTGAGCAAGAAGGCCCTTTTGGTAAGAGTTTATTTATTTTGGGGCCACACTGATTCCCTTACTGTGATGTTAATCTGCAGCACTGATGGGTTTTTCTGGGGTAGCTCCACCGGTAGCTTCCTGCAAAGCCAAAAAAGGGAAATAATAGGGAACTCTGTCTTCAGAGACTGCCTTTTCCTCTTAGAAACACTTCTGCCGTTGAGATGCTTCAATTATGAATGTTGAGATGAAGTCATTGTTTGTACTTCAGAGCATGGTTGAGGTCAGGAAGAGGGGTGTGGAGCCACCAGGGTGGTGAAAGCTAGGGACAGTTGAGTATCTTTGGTGTGGAGCTGGTAATTAGTGTTAAAATGAAAATCGCACAAGAAGAAAGAAGGGAAGGAGCAAGCGGTAGATAATTGAACCTTTGGGGAGCCGACAGAGAAAGGATGTTGGCACAGAGCTAAAAGTAATTTACGGAACAGAGAAACAGTTGTTAGATAACTAGAAGCAAAAGCATAACAAGAAGAGGCAGAGATGCACAGAGAGAGAGCTTAGAGTGAGGAGCCAGGAGGAAGAGGAGATGCGTGTCATTAAGTGCTACACTGCTATCAAAGGCTGCTTTTATCATGAGGAAACATAGCCAAAACAGAAAACAAACAGAAGCCCAAACAAAGCAAAAAATACTCATCTGGCAAATCATCAGGTTCTTTGAAGTGGGTATGCAGATCAGGCCAGGAGCTGTGTATCCTGAAGTCAGCAGCGACCTGTCCCATGTTCAAGGATGGTCCCTCGGGACAATAAAGCAGGGTCAGCTCCCCGAGTCATTGAAATCGTGGCACAGGCCCTGTTGCTGCACCACCTGCTTCCAGCTCATTGCGGTTTCCTGAGCAGGACCGACTCCAGCACATGGGATTTTTACAAGCTCCAGTTTCCATCACTGCCATATTACACCCAGTGAAGATGAGAGATGTAGAGGTTTGGGCATGCACTTGTGTGACCTGGGACACTTAAAAAATTGGCAATATGAGGCTGCTGGTAGACTTGGGATAAAATAACTAATGTGAGGAGTTTTTAAAACATTACTGTAAGTTATCATCTTGTTTCATTTGTGCAATGACTAAGTGGTCTTAAATAAGTTACTTTAAGAAGGGATATTCAAATTCCTCATTTCACTGTTTATTGTCCAGATTAATTTTGTTCCTTAATATTGTTCTATTGTAACTTCTGCAAAAGATAGACATCAATATCCCATCTTTATTTCCTTAAGCGTTTTCTCCAAAATGTGTCCATCTTCATTATAGCATAATTCTATCATGACAGAATTTTCGTTACAAGTCAACATTACTGTTAGCCTGTAATTTTATTTTCCCCTTTCCTCCATTTTAGATCTGTGTTCACAAGAGAAAAATATACTTACTTATTTTAATTTTTTAATATGCAAAAGTTCCAACAAAGTGCAGGTGTTGTTTTTCAAACTTATGGTTGTTCATTTAAGAAATGCAGACAACTTCCATCTAAGAATATATCATTCAGTTCTAATTCTTTAAATGGTAGCTGAAGTTTCATTTAGATCAGTATTTATTACACATTTTTCCTAGTATTTTCTCTCTTCTCTTGAACAAATATGAAAAACTTGTTTTATTTCTCTCATGCTGGAAAAAATCCATGCCAGCAAACCACCCAAAAACTTGAACAGTGTTATGCCCTTAAATGAGATTTCTGCTTTGCAATGACTAAACTGCTGAGCTGCTTCACATTTTCATTTGTATGGGTCCTAGTGGTGGCCAGGTATTGACAGCCCTTGGGGTTTGTACTGGAGGAAGCACCACCATGATGCAAGCTTGGGGCCCATGTGTATCTGCAGACTCCAGCAAGGTAGGAAGGAGGAACGCCAAGTGTTGCATCCTCAAAAGCTTCAGAATGACATTGTCCACAGGGAGGTAGGGGAGTCCAAGGGCAGAGCCACTCATCAGCCTCCCCCATGGCAGAATTTGTTTCCATCTTGAGAAACAGAATGTCTTTCCACCTCCACAATGTGGTACACAACTCTATGGATGCACTTTCCCAAAGCAAGAGAAAACTCTTCAGCATCAAGGTGAAGGGAGACAGCTCTGAAACCCTTGTGAGATATTAAGAAGAAAACCTATTGTCCATCTCAATGTGTAACAGGTAAAAGCCACAGGTTCTAGCTGTTGCCTGGACACTGGGAACACAGTGTTCAGCATTTGCTTCAGGGACTATAGATGTTGTTCCTACCCTTGGCCAAGTGCAATGCTTTGGATGTAGGCACTCTGCCAATGACAGCCTGTCCCTCCTAGGATTCACACTGCCCTTCTGTGGCCTTCCATGACATTTCACACATTTTCTAAGGCTAAATAATAGCAAGTGTCCTTTTGCACAGAATCTCGCTTCAGGAAGCTGCTGTGAAAGGAAGGTGGACCCTCAATAAAAAGATCCATTGTTGCATCCATTCAAAAAATTAAATTTCAGCCTGAGAGTTTCTCTTCACTGCTGCATACTGCATGGGGCTGCATCTCCGCTGAAGCAGCTCTAGAGCTGCAGAGCTGTGAAAGGAAGCAGTTGGTGCCAGTGACACAACCCCCACACCATGCATATTTCTGGACCAGCTCCCCATCTGGACACATTACAGGCATCCCATACAGCATCATCCAGTTTAGTATCACCCAGGAGGGATCCAGTTTGGATCCTCTGAAGTCACATGGCGATGAGACCAAATCCAAGAGCACGGCAGGTGGGGGGACGGCTAGGAGCATCACTTCTAAAGTGTGCTTGAAATGTGAAATGAAACACTCAAGCACCAAGGAAGGTCCTGATCTCCATGTGGGCCTCCAACGTCCTCCCTCTGGTGGGTCTGCACAGCCTAAGGTGGCATCGAGTCAGCAGCTTCAGAGGGCAGACTTCCCAAGCCCTGTTCCTCCTGGCTAAGCAAAGAGCATCGAAGTAAATGAACTTGTTGCATCAGGTGGAACGCACTTGAAAATGGATTCAGCTGTGTCTAACTGTGTGAACTGGAATCGCGTCGCTGTCGTCCTGCTTCCCCCCGGGCAGAGGAGTTTCTATCTCCTGTCCTTTTACCGGAGGGATTCACCAACCCTCCTCCGGGCCCGAAAACCGGCGGATCTGGAGCGTACCCACTGCCTCCGCCACTGAAACAGCTTTCCTGCCGCCTTGGATGGACCGAACGTCCCCGGGCCAAGCAGACCCTTCCAGCTCCAACATCGGCCAAGGGGACGATGTTGGGGAAAAGCCCCCCGCTCCCTCCCGCCGCCGAGCCCCCAGCTCGGACCCCGCGGGGCGGAGGCAGGTGCGGGGGGGCGGTGGCAGAGCGCTCCCGGGAGCTGCCCCCGCGGGGGCGCGGCACCGCCCCGCACCTGGGCCCGCCCCGCGGAAGAGGGTGCCCGAGGCAGCGGCGCCGTGCCCGTGCCGTACCGTGCCGGTGCGGGCCGGCGGCGGGAAGATGGCCCGGGGCGGCGGAGGCGGGAGCCGGGTCCGGGCGCCCTGAGCGGCGCCATGCGAGGCCGGCTGCTGGCGCGGCTGCGGCGGCGGCGGAGGCTACTGCTGGCCCTGGGCGCGCTGGCCCTGGGGCTTTGGGCCGCTTACCTGGAGTTGGTGGCGGCGGCCGGCGGCGGGGATCCCGCGGAACACCGTGAGTTACCCCGCGGGACGACAGAGGAGGGAAGGGAGAGGGGGTCCCGTCCCACGCAGCCCGGCGCGGTCCCGGGATCCCCCGGGAGCCCGGTCCCGCTGAGCAGCCCGGTGCTGTGCGTTTCGGGCCGGCGGGGAAGAAGGGGCGAGCACTGTCGGCGGGCCGGGATCCGCTCCCTGCGGAGCCTTCGGGGACGGCTGGTGGGGTTTGTCCCCCGGGAGAGAGAGGAGTGTGGAGGGGTTTCGCTTTTCTGCCTGTCGGCTCTCACCCTGCTGTCAGGAGCCCTGTCAAAATGCGACCTTGCTGGGATTGCAGAGCCCGGAGTCACTCGTGGCTGTGAGGTGTCTCTTGTTCTCGGTGCTGCGGTGCTAACCTGGAAGGCAGCAAAGATGCTTTGATGGGAGAAGTGCATGCAAAGCAGGAGGGAATGTATACCCCGGAGATGCACACTGCTCATCGAGTAACAGGTTCATTTGGTGCAAACTTTTAGGAGTATGGCAGGACTGATACTAAGGGCAGAGAGTTTTTTGCTTTTTTTTTTTTTTTTTTTTTTTTTTTTTTTTTTTTCAAATTAGAGGAAAATAGTTCTTTCAGTCTGTGTCGTGTGGGGTTTTGTGCTTATTTTTTTGCAGTTAAAAGGAAGTTTTGAATGTCCCAAGGTTTTGTAAAAGCCGGTGGTGGTGACGTTTCTGTTTTTAAAATAATTCAGTGTTTGGTGCTAATCTAATTTGATCTTAGTTTTTCAGAAATCCCTGAGCATTAACTATTAATACTTTTAAGTGTCTTGGGCCCTTCATTACACAATATAAGCCCCCTGATTCATCCTTCTGTGAGTCAGGGTTGGTTTCAGTCTTAAAGCTTCAGCTTGTGTGTTTGTTCCATATTATATACGACACTAAGGCTAAAACCATGTATTTATTGTTCCAGCAGTGAAAAAGATCTCGTTTCTTTGGCTAGGACAAGTCCTGTAGTTATATTCTGCCTTTTATGCCTGGTGGATTAGTTGGGACTTGAGAAGATGGGTTGCATTACAAGTCTGCTTCATGTTAAAGCTTTCATGCAATCTAACCAATCCTCTTATTTCACACCGCTTTGCCCCTACCCTCAGAAAATCCTTAGAGAAGACTATAGAGGTATGTAGAGGACTTAAGTGGTGTGTGGCAAAGGAGAACTCAAACCACTGAGAGGTATTTTAAATAGTGAGAGAGAGGGGCTTAGGCAGGTGCTTGTGCAGCTGACAGTCATTTTGCTGCCAGCAGTGCAAAGGCAGAGAGAGAGAGGGTATGGGAGAAACAGGCAAGAGAGTGTGAGCACAGGAGTGATGTGCAGGACCAAACAACTTCTCTTATTAATTGGGTTCTTCTTCTTTGCTTTTAGACAGGGTTATTTTTACATTGCTGTTATAAAAAGTAATTCTGTTTTAAGACTGCAGCTGGAAACAGTGACATGACTTCAGTCACTACCAACTAAAACAGAAGATGAGGAAACAATTACATTATATTAAAGCTCAATTATATAAAAGTCCAGATTCTCCCAAATCCACAGAGACATTGCTGCTTATTGCATGTGGAAAGCATTTAAAAGCTGCTGAAAGAGGTGGGAGGGCAAAATCCTCCATCAGGCAGCTCCTTGTGGGCTCTGGAGTGCCCAGAGAGCCGAGTCCCTGAGGGTGTGCTGCACACTTGGCATCATGTTTTCCTGTCCTTATCACCAGGATCCTGGAACCTGCTAATAGGAGGAAGGTTAATTTGTGACCTCCCCACCCTTCCTCTTGTTCCAGTACCTCTAAAAGCCTGTTTTGTTTTAAGAGAAATCAGAAGTCAGAGTGAAAGACAAATAGTATTTGTTTTCTTTTAGCTGTTAAAACTAAATAATGTTTTCTTCTCTGGGGGCTGGAGCGGCTGCATTTGTGCCTCTATGTAGTGATGCTTTCCAGAGATCCCAGGGAGCTCTGGGATGTGACCCTCAGAGCCATTAGTACTTTTGCCCTGTGTTTTCTGCATTGTTTTCTGTTGTATGTCCCAAGTGGGAACCTTACTGTAATCACACCTGGGACCAAGCAAGAGCTACCACCTCAACTTAACGGATGCAACAGCCTCCCCAGATGTTGCTGATAAAATACTAAGGTTGTTTATTGGGTAATTTTTATGGTCAAAAGGCTAAGAGGTTCCCTTCATTGGGGACAAAAAGCTGAAGAGCTGCTGGGTTTGGAAGACGTTTCCAATCTGTCTCACTGTTTCCATCTTCTACGTCCATAGCAGAGCTTTCTTATTACCTCCCTAAAAGACATTGCTGAACATCCTGTGTATAGAAAGCCAAGTGTATTTTGTTTTTCCAGAAAGGTGAACCCTCTTTTTGAAAGGCTGTAAGGAGTCAAAGAAAATGCTCCCTTTTCTCTCAGCTGTGCATGGGATGGAGCACAAGTCACTGTGATGCCCTCATGCCACCCCTGCTCCTGGGTCAGCACAAGTGCAGGCACAGTGGATCCTCCCCAGCTTTACACACTTCTCTTCTTCCCACACTAGACCAGTGTGTAGTAGAGGAGGCAAATGTCAGGTGGGTTTTGGTGTCTGAGTAAGTGATACTTAAAGACTAAGGCCCTGACTGTCCTCCCTTGACATATCTGCAGCTCTGCTATGCAACAAAGTTAAGCATATAGGTAAGTCTGGATGAAAGACAATTAAGGGCCTTGGAGAATATGCTGTGAGCATTGGTACCCACTGGCTTCTGCCATGTTGCATCATTGTAAGCAGGGAGAGGCTCTGGCCATGAGGTTCATCTTGCTGAAACATTCAAGTCAAGGGTGCAGGGACCAGCCTGAGGTGCTGAATTTGTATTCTGCATTTTGTATTGGTTTTCTTTTTGTGTGTACTGTATTATGGTTATTGTGGGATTCATGTGTGCCAAAGTTGATCTGGTCCCTTGTCTAGATGTCAGGGAGGTTTGGGATGGGCTGGATGATAGTATAAGCTCTCATGAGTGATGGCTTTCCCTCTCTTTCCCTCTCTTTCCCTCTCTTTCCCTCTCTTTCCCTCTCTTTCCCTCTCTTTCCCTCTCTTTCCCTCTCTTTCCCTCTCTTTCCCTCTCTTTCCCTCTCTTTCCCTCTCTTTCCCTCTCTTTCCCTCTCTTTCCCTCTCTTTCCCTCTCTTTCCCTCTCTTTCCCTCTCTTTCCCTCTCTTTCCCTCTCTTTCCCTCTCTTTCCCTCTCTTTCCCTCTCTTTCCCTCTCTTTCCCTCTCTTTCCCTCTCTTTCCCTCTCTTTCCCTCTCTTTCCCTCTCTTTCCCTCTCTTTCCCTCTCTTTCCCTCTCTTTCCCTCTCTTTCCCTCTCTTTCCCTCTCTTTCCCTCTCTTTCCCTCTCTTTCCCTCTCTTTCCCTCTCTTTCCCTCTCTTTCCCTCTCTTTCCCTCTCTTTCCCTCTCTTTCCCTCTCTTTCCCTCTCTTTCCCTCTCTTTCCCTCTCTTTCCCTCTCTTTCCCTCTCTTTCCCTCTCTTTCCCTCTCTTTCCCTCTCTTTCCCTCTCTTTCCCTCTCTTTCCCTCTCTTTCCCTCTCTTTCCCTCTCTTTCCCTCTCTTTCCCTCATCAAAAGTTATTTATATTTATTTTTCTTTGAGCATATTTGGCTGCCCAACAGGTATTTATAGAAATCTTAAATGTGTTTACAGATGAGTAAAGTGAAACAAGGAGCCTGATGTGAGTTGAAGATGGGCACAACTCTCCTCACATGAGATGTGGCCTGTTGTCATCCAAAACAAGCTGTAACAGGCAAGATGTTGCTTCCCTGCCAAGAAACCCAAAGAGTTGGGGAGTCTGTTTACCCGTGCTGCTGACAGGCCCTAACCTCTGGAGTGCACTCTCCAGTAGAAATATTTTTCTCCTCTTTGCCAGCTGCTACACAGCACACTTTGCTGCACCAAGTGAATGTTGGAGACTGGAATCTTTCTTAATTCAGGGGTGAATGAGCTGTTGCAGGGGGAGGAGAAAATACCAGTAAAGCAGAGAGCATCCAGGTCTGGAGAAGGAGATGTGCACCCTGCCTTTACTCCTGTAATGCAACTGGTTTGGAAGGGGCAAAGCCTGGGACAGGTCTTCCTCAGGGAAGATCCCTCACTCCAAGACAGTACTTTTTTCCAGAGCTGTTGCAGCACTCTGTTTGGATGGAAAGGCTGCTGGGTCAGACACCTTCTCCTGCTACCTCTGTTTTTCTTTTTTGTGCCTAGCAGTGCCTGATCTTGCTCATCTGTGCAGGAGGGCATGGCACTGAGGGGGCAAGGCAGCCCTCATTGCGGGCAAGGAGCATATGCAGCCATTCCCCTTTGCTTTAAAACCTGGTGTCAACACAGTAAAAGTGAATCCCTGAAGAAACGTGGAGGTGAGGTCGTTCTCATCTGCTGCTGTGCAGACTCTGGTTTTTCTGCTGCAGAGACCATGGTATCTTGGGAGACTATGAATCACTTTGACTAATTTCTTTCATTGCAGGTGTGAGCGTCACCCCAAACCAGGCACAAGCAGGGTGTGCAGGATTAGATTAGCTTGCTGGGAGGTGCAGCTTGTAGGGCAAGGGATTGGGGGTGGAGGGGCCTTTCCTTAACCTGCCTCTCCCAGATGCTTCACTCCACTCCTGTTCCTCTACATTTCATTGCTGTGTGTAAATAACACTGAATTATCTTCCTACCTTGGATTGTTGTGATCAGTGGTGTGTCTTGCTTCTTTGTAGTGTCTCAGACTGCTACTTTTCTAGTGCAGTTCCACCCTCTGAAGTGGGAAATAGGGGTTTGAAGAAAACATTGAAATGTGTGAATAAAAAAGTCCTTATAGCAAGACTTCCACTTCCCCAGTACATACATCTTTTGTGCCTCTTTCCTTTCACAGAAAATTGTGGAAGGAATTTGACACCTTACCACCATGGCGATCTTTCTGATTTTAAGGCATTCAGGCTGCTACACATCAGTATGAGTTGCTTAAAATACAACCGAGTGTGGTTTGAAAGGGCAGGTGCACATATGAGAAAAGTATCTGGCAGAAAGCTAAAGTTGCTCATTTAATATAATGTATCTACTTCCACCTTTCACCTCCCTGCCCAGGCACTGGCAGGAGTACCTTTGCATAAGGGTGAGCACACCTACATATGCAGGTTCATTCACATGCATGCACGGGCTGACATTTGCAGTCATGCTCACACAAGATTACTTGCCTGTACATGCACAGTATCGTTCTTTTTTGTAGCTAATTGCACCAAAGTTCACCAAGTGCCCCTGGGGAGAGATTGGACCATGTGGTTCTCCAGTGGTGGCTGAAGTATCTCTTCTCTGTGGAAACTGTTAACCCACAGGAAAAATTAAACTAGGTATCAGAACACCTCATCCCCACTGAAGACTAGGGGTGGCAGCAGGGATGTTTGCATGTGATATTTCTGTGTCTTTGAAGATGCTAATGAGACCTCCATTCACAGATACCTGTGCCAAGCAACACCATCCACCCAAAGAACACCGTGCTTATGGCTGTGGTGAGAAGAATGGGGAAGGTTTTTCACTTCCAGGTGGTCAGTTCAGTCTCCCTGGAGGATGATCAGAAGTGCTGTCACACCTTGCTCAGCACTGCTGTGTGTGAGAAATGAGTCAACATTCCCAAGCCCATCCACATTTGCAGCACAGCCTGATGTCACAGACTCAGCAGAGAAGCCCAGGCTGCTGAGAGCAATGTGGATCATATTCTAATTTGGTTGTGAGGTTCACTGGTGCAGCAGACAGAGGATTCCTGGACCTCATGCTAGCTATGCCACACTTGTCCTGGGCCGGTGTATCCTTTCACTGCTGCTGTGACATGTAGTGCAGGTAATGTGTGAACCTGGCTTTTTTTACCTCTTGACTTAAAGTCAATTAGGGATTTGAATCTTCAATAACCTTTTTTTGAAACAACACCAAATGCCTGAATCCCTGTAAACTGCGTGAGAGTGGTGAGAGTTTGGTTTCTTGGAATCTGGCCCGTAGTTTGTCTGACCTTAGAAGATCCCCACATCATTCGCAAAGATTACATATTATCATTATAAATAAACTCTTGCACCATCCCTCTCTGTACGTATCACCTGTGACAGTTTTGTGTAGTGGTGTGCCAACACAGCATGTATTCCCACACCCCTCCTTCCTGTCTTGAGTCAGACTGGATTAGGATGAGCGAGATCTCATGGAGTGGTGCCTTCCTGTGCATCTTCTCCATGCTCTGGGGTTGCCAGAGGAATGCTATTGTTTTCTGGAAATGCATTTTGGAGTATGGCACAGTAATATGAAGACTCTCATTTGCACGTTAAGGCAGATGTGAAGGGAGAGTGCTGCTGTGAGAGATGATGAGCATGTTTTTTCATCTGTTGGTTTAAAATTACCCATGCAATATGGTAAAAGGCAGGATGTTTTCCTGAAAAAAGGGGTTGCCCTGTAGGTCATGGCAGTGGGGAATGGAGTGATCATAGAATCATAGAATTGGTTGGGTTGGAAGGGACCTCTGAGATCATCAAGTCCAAGCCTTGATCCACTACTGCTGTGGTTACCAGACCATGGCACTTATGATGGGGTTCTTTCTCCAGAGCTTAGAATGATAGGCTCAAAACCTGATGGATTTATAGTCTTTGTACTTGGAGTTTCCTTTTCCTATTTGTTCTTACTGTGCATCAATATTCCCTTTTCTAATTGTTTCCCAGTTCAGTTGCTTTGTTCAGGTTTGCAGTAATGGCTGAGAAGGGCTTTCCAGAAAAGGAAATAGGACACCTTTTTCAGATGTTGTATGAGATTTAGAAAGATCTATGGAATGCCTTGGGTGGAAACAGATGTGAACCTGGTCCTTAGATACTTAATGCTTTTCATTATGTTGAAAATTCATTGTGTGTGTAATCAGCCAAACCAAAATACACTGGGATCTTGACCAGGGCTCCTCTGTACTTCTGTCTTCCTGAGAAGACTTTTCCATGCTGAAGCAGAAAGGCTTTGATATTCTTTATCTGGAGAGAGTTGCCTACACTTTGAGATTCTAAGATGGTTTGGGGCAATGTTGTAGTTAAATAAGTCAGTGTTCTCCAAGGACACCTCAGAACAACAATTCATGTTGGCATAAGGAAGAATTTAAATCAACTACACAATAGTGAGATTCATTTAGTCTTTGAGATGTTGGATCAGTTCAGACAATCAAAAGATTGTTGAGTGGACCTGTGAGCCCCCCTTGAAGTATCAGTGCCCCTCTCAAAAGGTCACTAATTCCAATTTTATATTTTCTTAAGGCTTAGTTATTTCAGCATTCTGTAACCATTTCCTGTTTGAGATTTTTTTTGAGAGGGAAAGAGGTCAATGTGGCTTCTTATACTCCTTGTTTTCAAGTTGGAAAATCTGAGACTTACTTTACATTGTAAGTCTATCTGATATTGTGATGTGGCAAAAATTCTGCATCTTGTGCTATTCTTGCTTTATTGTGTCACTGTTTCTCATCAGAAATGCAAATAGTAAGTCCCAGGCCTTTGCATCATCCATGGGTTTATTTTTTTTCCTGGTTTCAATCCCGGTGACCTTGATGTTAATTTCAGACTGTCTAAATATTTTTGGGTGGGTTGTTTTTTTTTTTTCCAGTTGTGCCAAATATGAGCAACTGACAGCCAATGCTACTCAGTAATGGAGAAATGCTGAACAGAGATCAGAGAACTGACTGTGACCTTCCATAACAGGCATGTTTTACCTTTTTAACTTTCTTTTCAGCTAGCCATCTGGGCTGTGAGTATAGGAACTATTATGGTTTTATATATGGAAGCCTGTATGTCACTGAAGTTGTATAAATTCATGCACACTAAACAGTCGTTCTTTGTCAGAGGCTATCCCATTTACCAGTAAAAATAATGTTTGCACCATCACCTTCTAGGCTGCAGAATTGCCTAGTGGAGCTCTTTTGAAGTGAAGATAATCTACATTAATGATACATGTATTTTTTTCCTGCCATTCTAGATAAATATGTTTCTGCCTTGCTTCAAGAGGCCACTTATTTCCGTGTCATTAGCGTGGGCTGTTTAACTTGGCCTGTATATCTGCTGTTGGCAACTCCAACAGCTTCCTCAGTGCTGCCATTCATTTGAGCCTAGTTAAGATATCTCCAGTCCTTCTCATAAATACTCCACTTCCTAAATTAGTTTTATTTATATTTTGTAATGTTATTTTCTGTAAAATTGCAGTAGTCCTGTCTGGATGCTATTAACCCCATCTATGTTGCAGAACAAAATTTATGATGGACTGAGAATATCCTGTGCAGACCACACTGCATAGTAATATTCTCAATTATCTGCTGCTCACTCAGCATTAGTTACCACAGTCCATGTTTTGCTGTAGGCAGGCCAGTTGGCAGGGTTTTATTTGTTTTCAATTGAAAATGCAAAATAAACCAAATTTTCCTATCAAACTTGACTGAACTGTAATGTCCAGGTGTGTATCTTGAAACTAAATTGTCTGCCTAACATAAAGAGTAAATATAAAAAGTCTAATTTTGCCATTCCTATGTCTTAGAAGCATGCCTGCTTCAGAGGAAAGTATGACCTACAGTCTGTACTCTCATACCAATGGGAGGGAGCAGTTGCATCTATGTAGAAATTCAAAATAACACCCAAGCCAAGGTGCTAAGAATGAATACATTATTGAAGTCTTTCCCAGGTCATATGCTGCCCCTTTCTTGTAGGGAGGGGGGAAAAAAAAAAAAAAGGCAGTAAGAAGTTTTGCTGTTTAAACTAGATAATAGAGCAAGGGCAAACCTTGGAGTGGAAAGAAACCCCACCACCTCCAGGCCTCACAGCCCTCCTTTGATGGACTTTGACAGACTCCTCGTGTTGTGCCAGGAGAGCAGTCTGAGGGAGGCTGCTCCTATCTTCCCCTCTCCTTTGGGGCTCTGTGTGGATGAGGTGGCACCTTTCCATGCTCCAGAGGGAGGCCCAGAAGACAGGAAAGGAGTGCCCCACGCAACACTCGGCCATCAGCAATGACTTCACTGAGCCCTGGCAAACCTTTCACAGCCCATCTGCACCTCCATTTCCCACTGGCAGGATGTCTGGATGCTTTACCCCTCTGCAGCTGCTGATGAGGCTGGAAGGCTGAGTTGCTTGCAGGGAGGGTTGGCAGCTGTGGCCACCAGGGAATCCCAGGCATTAGTGGCATGGTGCCACTCACCTCCAGCTAGTCTGCAGCTTATACGTGCCTCTGCTTTTCATGTTCCTTTCCCCTCTCACTGAGTGCTCATCATCATCCCTGCTGCTCCTCTGCAAAAGTCCTGATGATGCTAACTCTGCTGCTGTCCCATGGTTATGCTCTGCACTTGAGGTACTTCTGAACATGCCACTGCTCCTTGCAGGTCTTGCAAGGCATTTCCAGGTGCATCTCACTGACTCATGCCACTTCCTGCAGTGGGCAGAAGGGTCTCTTGTGTGTGCTGGTGGGGCAAAGGAGGATGCAGTCTCACTTTGAAGTCCTACTGTCCCCCTGCCTTGGTCTGTCCTGTATTATTTCAATTTGTCTCTACTGTCAGATTGCTCTCTCCATTCTAGCAGCTCCAGCCATGCTTTGCTTCTTGAGCTGTAATAGCTTTGCCAATTAACTCTGGGTCTTCCAATACTCTCTCAAGTGCTGTGTCCCACAACCTTGTGCTTCCCAAAGGGCATGATTATTTAGATTTTTTCCTAAACTAAAATCCTTTTTAAATTCTCTTTTTTTTGTGTTTGAATTAGATGTCTGACATAGGCACATCAAGGAGGGGAAAGAAATATTTATAGAATTTTCAGGGTTGGAAGGGACCTTTAAGAAGATCCTCTAGTTCCAACCCCCCTGCCATGGGCAGGAACACCTCCCGCTAGATCAGGTCCTCAGAGCCCTGTCCAGCCTGGCCTTAAAAACTTCCAGGGATGGGGCTTCCACCACCTCTCTGGGGAACCTGTTCTAGTGTCTCACCACTCTCATGGTGAAGAACTTCTTCCTAACTTCCAATCTAAATCTACCCTCCTCTAATTTGAATCCCCTAGTCCTATCACTACCTGACACCTGAAAAAGTCCCTCAGCAGCTTTCTTGTAGTCCCATTCAGATACTGGAAATCTGCAATTAAGGTCTCCTTTGAGCCTTCTCCTCTCCAGACTGAATAATATTTTAGCAAGTCTTGTAGCTCATTCAGAGACAGAGGAAGAAAGAGAAGTAAAAGACAAGGCAAGACAAGCAGGAGAGAACAGGCAGCATTTGGGAATACAGATGATGGGGATTATATAACAAAAGTTGGAAGTGGCCAAAAATGGGGAATAGTGAAATGAGTGTTGGAGCAGAGCAATCAGAAAATTCCAATGGCCACTACAATATTGGAAGGGGGGAAGGAACAGAAGGCTAGATTAGACGCAAATAGTTGTGATTTCAGTAAAGCAGAGAGATTGGAATCAACAGTCTCAAATGCAGAGATCAAAAAGAGGAGATGTAGAAAGGAACTGGAGGTCACAGAGTAAGCGACCAACTCAGAATTTTAAAAGGGATTGAGGAAAATGCAGGGATAATAATTACAGAAACTGGTGGAGATTATAATCGGCTCTACTGAGATGGCTAAGAATGTATTTGGTGCCAAGGGTGCTAGATGCCTTGAAAATTCATACCACAGTGGCTTTTTAGTGTAGTCAGTGTCTGCCAAGACATCTGGTTTCCCTGTGTAAAGCATTGTGCTTTGTGCTGCAGCTGTTTTGCCCCATTTGCAAAGTGTGGTTACCTTTCTGTCCTGCATGTCTGGCAAATGCTAAACACTTTGCCAGTTGTTACTGTAGAAAGTAGTCAGGAATTTTTCATGTGCCCCTCTTTATTCATAAAGGATGTAAAAAGTTCCTTTTCTTTGGTTTCAGTGAAAATCAAAGAAAAGATGCTTGGTTTGTAAGTAGACCTGTGGTTTATGGTCAGGTAGCATTTAATCCAGAAACTCTCTGGATTTGCTGAGATTCATGATGCCTCTGCTCTCTTCAGAATCCTCAGGGCTCCCTTTCTGTCTCTGTTTCCATGCTGTTTTGGAGCTTTTCTCTTACACAGAGGGACAGGTGTTATTTGATGGAACCACTGCAAGTTTGCATCCAGGCACAAGGAAGAATGTGCCCTACTAAGCTCCTCCCACCCCAAGCACCAACTCCCACAACAGACTGTGATGTTACAGCTGTCAGTCTCAGAAGGGAGGGCATCCCACCCCTGGGTAACTATTTTGTAGTAGGCAGCATGGTTGAGAAGGAGCCATTATGGGAAGGAGCTGGACCAGGCTCTTGTAGGATCTCTGTTGGCAAAGTGCTGCTTGCTCAGAGTGGTGTGCTGGGATCCAAGGTGCACCAGCTCCAGATCTGTTAAAATATATATAAACCACACGGGATCCTGTGGCAAGTTTGCAGCCTAAATTATCCTTCTGGGGAGAAAGTGAGTCCTATGAGCCCTGCCTGGGTCTGGGAGCAGATCCCCTTGGGAGATACAGTTTGTCCTTGCTCCATCTCTGGGTGATGGAGGAAGGATTTGATTCAGCCTGAGCCAGCGTGGCTCCCCCCTGCCTGCCAACAGTTTATATTTAGCTGACAATGTGTGGCCATGTGGGCTGTGTGAAGGCAGCATCTCCCAGCCCTCACCTCGGTCCTGCCCAGCTTTCCATAGTGGTTGAGCTGCTGCTGCCTGGGTGGAGAGCTGGAGGCTAAAATTAGCAGGGACCAATTCTCTAGCCAGCTGCTGCGTCTGACCCAGCTGAACCTGGCAAGGGGGAGAGGAAAACAGCCTTAAATTTCTCCACGTAAAGCAGCCAGGGTGCCTGCCAGCTCCTCGGAGGTCATTTTGTGAGGGGTGGGGGTGCCCTACTGTGGGGTGCTCGGGGTGATGCTGAAGCGGTGAAGAAAGCAGGGCACTGGTGGGACAATCTTGAGACACAGTAAGAAATCCTGATTCTCAGAACTCTGTTTCCTTCTTGGCCTCCCTTTGAATATCATATAAACAGTCAGAGAGGCCAGTTCTTGCTCCTGGATGTCTTCAGAGCCACAGGCATCTCCTAGCTTAGGGAGAGGTTTTCTGGGCAGATGTGGGGTTTGGCTGCCGTAAAAAAAATAATGTGTTATTCACTGCTCCCACTCTGCCAGAACAAGCTGCTGAAGATTCCACTGCCCCCAGTAGCTGCCCACCCTAAATGAGCACTTGTTCTTTCTCTTATTACAGAGCAAGGTTCCAGCAGGGCGGGCTCTGTGCGGGGCTGGTGGTTACGGCCCAAATTTGGGCTAAAAGTGATGCATGCCATTCCTCTCCCTGCTGCTGAGCAGCTGAGGCCTCAGAATGATGTCTACAGCAAAGATGTCTATGATGATTGTTCTTTATCCTTTTGAACTTCTTTATGCCCAGGAATGGAAAAACTGTTAATTTGGCTGAAAATTACTTCAGTGCAAGGAGAAAATCATGCTTCTTTCAGTATCAACTATTCTGCCAGATTCGGCCTGCCCTGCTGGTACAGTTGGGATGGTTTGACTGCTCCAGACTTGCCACTTACCCTGTCTTTTGAGAACCAACTTTGCTAGTGGGTGTAATGCAGAGGCAGGAACTCCTGCGGGCCTACGGAATTCAGGTGTCAACCTCTGACCTTTCCCATTCATTGCACTTGCCTGAATTGCACAGCCTGGGGCAAGAAATGGGTGGAAGGCTGCAGCTGAGGTGTGGACTTGGTCCCTAAGCCCTATTCCTGGCATCCATGGCCTTTGGAAAGACCTGTCTGCAGTATGTTTAAAGGCAGCACAATGGCAAACCCTGGCCATTGCAAAGAGGAATGCCTTGGGTTTTGCACATTATCAGTCCTGACAGCTCAGGAGAAGGCAGCCTGAGGGACACTCTGGGTATGCAAAATGAGCACCCCATGACAGCCTAATAAAGGTCAGAGTAAATGTAAAGGAGTTTTACATCGAAATTTCCATTTTTTCAGCAGGGGTTGGCAGGAACTGCTCCTGGGGAAAGCCAGGCCAACTGCAGAAGGCAAAAAACAGGAAGGCATGTTCCTGGTCTGCCTGACAACTGTTGCTGCTGAAAGGGAGGTGGAATTCTCCTTTTTCTGCACATAGCAGAGAAATGAGAACAGCTGGGATGGCTGCACGAGCCATGTCTTATGCACTCAGTCAGCTAACTTGGACAATGGCCTCTCTGTTTGTGTCTGGAGGTGTGCAGAGAGGAAGTGTGCTAGCCCCCTGTCAGGTGTATGAGAAGGAGAGAGCTCCCGAAACCAGAGGGGATGCAGAACTGGCAGTCTGTCCTTGCTCCCATCTCAGCTCTAGGCATAGATGCCTCCCTCATGTGAGCACATCTCTACAGTTTAGTTCCAGTGAAGTAAAGGAAACAAAACTTTCAAGTGGGTCCATGGCTTCCCTTTCCTTTTCCCTGCCGGAGGAAGAATGAGGAATGCCTATGTGAAGGACAAAGTATTTTTAGCATGGATGAAGAAAGGTAAAATATATATGGGAAAATATGCCTCCTACAGCTGCAACAGGAATTGAACTCTATGTCAGACCAGCTCAGGGCTGCTGGTTTTGCTGAGAAGGATTTAGTTGCCTGAAACCCAGCAAATTGAAGAAAGCACCACCAGCTGCAGACTTACTGGGACTCTTGGAGTGAAAGCAGCTTTCCTCCTTCACATTAATCTGGCAGATCCTCTAGTACAAGGTTTCTTCCCAATGCTTGTACCCCTCACTCCTAGCAGCTCCTGGCTCTCTGTGCTGGTGCCAGAAACATGCAAGGGCTGGGGCTGGAGTGACCCTGCAAGGCTCTGGCACTGCTGAGGCCAGGGGCTTAAACCAGTTGTGTCACCAGCTTGCAAGCCTCAGAGGACAGACCTGTCTTTTCTCAGCTGAATGCTGTTCTGTGATGGAAAAGTGGTGTTTTCCTGCATTTGCTGGTAACAATGAGAGGAACATCCTTGCTCTTAATAACCATAATTTACCGAGGATGAGGGGAAATTGTTCTTTCTTGTTCTCATCCCCTCACTGAACTCTGTTCTGGTGTTGACTGCTGGCAAAAATACTGATTTCTAACCAGACAGCCACTTGGAAATGGCCTGCCTTTGCTGTCTGAGGCCATCAAGGAAGTCTGTCTTCCAGCTGCAGTGCTGGGCTCCTTTGTCCCTACCAGGCAGGCTGTCACCATCCCTGTCCAAGGCCCTGCAGAGCTGCTGGGAAGATGCTACAGGGCAGTAAGTGCTTTAGGTGCTATGCAGCATGGAAACTCCTCCACTTCCCTTGAGAAAGCATCAGGAAGGGGCTGGTGCTCCCCTGAAGCTGGGACAGCATGCATTGCCACCACTTTGGCAAAGGAAGGAGTGCTAGAGTAGGAGTTGGATTGTGCCCCCATGTCTCTGTGCTCTAAATTTACTTCTGCAGGCAGCCTACTTAAAATCCACCTTTGAAATATTCTTCTGCCTGCCCTTTGCAGACCTGGGCATCTGCAAGGTCTGCTGAGATTTCTTATCAAAGTTGGGCTGCTAAAATCCACAGAGATTCATTTGTTTTTTTGTTTTTTTTTTTAAAATTTTTGGGGGTGGGGGTGGGGTGGAGGGCTGTGCAGGTCTGAAGACAGCTTATAGTTCTTGTCTGAGACCCTGAAACTGGAGTGGTTCAAGTGGGGTGACCTGCCATTATTTCCCCAGGGTGGTTCATTCCCAGGCCAAGCAGGACCCCCATATCCCATGATGTTAGATCAGAGTGTATTTCTCTGTTGTTGTGTGAAATAGTGCAAAGGCAGCTTAAGGCTTTAGTTACTGGAAAGCTTTTTTCAGGAGAGTGGGGCTTCACACCTTCCTTGGCTGAGGGTAGAGGTCCCTGGAAGGAGGACAGCTGGGGTGAATGATACTGGGCTGATCCTAAAATTGGGCCAAGCTCTTGGGGGTCTCCTAGAGCAGGCATGTTTAAGTAAAAGGAAAAAAAATAGAAAACAAGCAAGAAAGTAGTGATAGGAGGGAGAAAAGATTTGAGCCACCTTTGTGGTAGCAAACACCCAGGATAGCCCTTGTCCAGCCTTGCACACCTTGGCAGTTCCAGGGGAGCTGCTCTGCTCCCTGGACATGGCACGGGCATGTGGCATTAGTGCTTTTTCTCATTAACAGAGTAGATAGATCCACGCAGTTGCAGGCACATAGGCTGTGATTCTTCTTTCACACTTTCGGATTTTCCCAGCCCTATCTGTTGTGGGTGCTTGGGATTTGTCTTTTCATTATATGGCTTGAATGAAACCATACAAAAATCACTGCATACTTTGCTTTCCTGTGTAAATAATGATATAAAAATATTATTGTTGTTGTTACTACTGTTATCGTTGTTAATATTACTGTTATTATTTAAAACATATGTGATAGTACTTTCTGGATCTGTAGCTTTGTAAAAGAAATGGCTTTAACTTTACTCTCAGCAACTATGTGTATCTCAGTTCTAAAGGCATCACCTGCACTTCATTATGTGTTGTTTCAGGTGGCCAGAGAATTTGATGCTAAACTCCACTGCATGGCACACAGCTGGGCTAGTGCTAGTGTAATTTTACTTGCACTTTGTTGACCCCAAGTGGCCTTCATGGGCTGATGTGTAATGAACATCTCGTTGAAGCTCCTCCCTCCAAGCCTGAGGAGGCCATAATGTGAATTGGAGGTGAGGTGATAGTTTTATCAGTTCAACAGTGTGCTGCTGCTCTTAAATGACCCGCTGACAGTGCTCGGTGCTTTATTTTATAGACTGGAGGCACATCTTCCATGCTAGCTTTACTGTTCTGCATAAAAGCCTTGCAGGTTGCAATGGTTTCCTTTGTGTAGAGCCAGGGTGTGGGACCCTTCATTGCACTCTGCCCTCCCTTAGGATTAATGTTAGGACCCAGGTTGGGTTTCATGAGATCACAGACCCCACTGCTTCTTAAAATGCCTGACTGATGCAGGCTGCATTCTTCAATTGCTGTCAACCAGAGGAGCAAGTGGTTTCAGGCACTGTTTAATGAGCTTTCTCTCCAGTGTTGGTCCCTTGTCAACATAGGATCTCTCTTGTTGTCTTCCCTCATGCATGGTGATAGCCAGAGGTGTGTGTCTCCTACATAAAAGTTTCCTAAAGAATCGCTGCATGTATGTAGGCACATAGCAAATGTGTGCTGCAATTTCTGGATAACCCCACTGTGTGTGTCAATGCTTTCAGCATGTATTCACTCCTGTCTGCTGCTTCACCAGTTTTTCTCATCCCCTGCTTTCCCCACCTGTAGTGGCATGGAGGCACACACAGAGATTTGCATTTTTTCTAACTGCAACACATCTCTCCTTCTGCTGAAAGGCTCTGTCTCTTAGTGTCTGAGGCTGTCCACTGGCCTAATCTCAGAGCTGCACACTTTGCTCTCTGAGCATGTAGATGTGCTCCCTGTGTATTCACGCCTCTTCATACATACCTGCCCATGCCAACATGCAAGTACCTGCATGTTGCTGACCTCACCTACTTAGTAGTCTTTCATAGTCTTCTCCTGCATGTTTTCATGACCTTGAAAGCCTCTCTTGTCTCCTGCCAAGCTCCTAGGACTGCACAGCTTGCTCCCTCTTACAGGGTTTTTCCCTTCTGGGTTCCTTTAAGGTGGAGAGCGATGTTCACAAATGTGGTGGGTCAGATCCTGGAATAAATAAGATATGACATGGCCATGGCCCTTGCAAGTTTCCTGTCTAGGGTTGCAACCGTAAATTTCCATTTCAAATTCTGACACCACGTGTGCACCTCTGCAGACCCAGAACAATACCAGGAGACACCCATGTATTTAGAGCCTGTAGTCAATCAGGGAGTGTACTTGTGTCCTTTTTTAGCATCCTGTTTCTCAGTTGTTTTCACAGAATCATAGGATGGTTTTAAAAAGGCTCTCATCATCTCATTTGGCGTAATCAAAACTGCAAGATCTTCCTGTTTCTCTCCCCTGATGTTTCTTTAGTTTTCAAATGCTGGCAGGTATGCAAGTACCTGAATGTGTTGGGCATCTCCATAAAGAAAGCACGAAGAAACTAGTATGTCTCAGCAGGCAGGTATTGTAGAGCAAAGGGTTTTCACTTGGAGGTCACTAAGATGCAAAGAATATTGTTGCTGAAAAAAGAAGTTTACAATTCTCATAAATAATTTCTAATTTTTCCAAGTCTTGTTGGTGTTCCCATTAGCCAAGAAAACAGATACTATTAGTAACTGTCCTGTCACTGCAGGACATTCTTAGAGGTTAGCAGCGCACAGCAGCGTACAAAGAGCACCAAGGCAGTCCTTAAGGATCTTGAAATTCTCCTTGTTTTTCTATATAAAACTTCACAACAGAATTGTGCCCTCTTGCTTCACTGACACGTGTCAGAGGGCCAGATCTGCCTTGTCCATATCTCAAGGGAAGTCCTGTACACCTCTCCTGCTGTCCTTGGAGCTGGTGAGGCTGCACCTTGAATTTGATGTCCACTACAAGAAAGATACTGAGGTGCTTGAGCAAATCCAGGCAAAGGCAACAAAGCTGGGGAAGGGTCTGGAGAACAATTCTTATGGGAAGTGTCTGAGGGAACTGGGGTTGTTTAGTTTGGAGAAAAGGAGGCTGAAGGGAGACCTTATCACTCTCCACAGCTACCTGAACGGAGGTTGTAGTGAGGTGGGGGTTCATCTCTTCTCCCAAGTAACAAGGGAAAGGACAAGAGGATATGATCTCAAGTTGTGCCAGGGGATGTTTAGATTAGATATTAGAAGAAACTTGTCTTCACTGAAAGGGTTACTAAACACAGAGCCAGACTGCCCAAGGAAGTGGTTGAATCACCATCCCTGGAGGTGTTTAAAAGACCTGTAGATGTGTTTTTTAGGGACATAGTTTAATGATGGACATGTCAGTGTTAGGTTAACAACTGGATGATCTTAAAGGTCTTTTCAACCACAACAATTCTGTGATTTATGCAGAGTGTCACTTGGACATTCCCTGTGCTTTGTAGCACTCGGCAGATTTCATGTGCTGGCACAGCCCATCAGTGCCTGGGTTGGTAGCTCTTCAGCAGGAAGGCTCTGATGGGAAAGGCTGTACAGGGAGTTGGTGTCAGTTCCTGAGTGCTGCCTCTCTGCTGGCTGGGGAAGGCTATACTGGCTTCCAAGAGCAGAGTGTCACAGGGAGCCTTTCTGCCTTCTCCCAACCCTGCCTGGTTCATGGACCTTCCCTGCCTTGGCTGAGAAAGTTAGCTTTAGAGGAACTGAGGATAAAAAGAATCAGGAGTGCTTGTGAATCTATCAAAATCCATGATGTTAAAACCCCTCTGCCTTTCATTGTGGTGCTGGAGGTGCAGCAGGGGAGGTTGAGAGGTCATGGCTAAGCGAAGTGGATGTAAAGTGGAAGATGCTAGCTGAGGATGGGTGGGAACAGAAAAATGAGAGGAATTAATCCAGATCTCAGCCACCCCCAGGCTCAGGGTGGGTTGCTGCTTGAACCTGGGGACCACCTAGGTTTCCTAATGACCTGGAGAGAAGTGCAAGTGAATGGCAGGCCACAAATGGTTTGTGGTTTGTGTTCCTACAAACCACTGTCACCTGCTCTTTTGCAGTCTCTGGTTCAGTTCTGCCGCTGTTCTCCCCTCTTTTGTCTTGGACAGAGCTGCCTTCTGGGCCAGCTGCACATAAGAATCATAGAACTGGCTGGGTTGGAAGGGACCTCAGAGATCATCAAGTCCAACCCTTGATCCACTACCGCTGTGGTTACCAGCCCATGGCACTGAGTGCCACATCCAGTCTCTTTTTAAATATCTCCAGGGACAGAGAATCCACTACTTCCCTGGGCAGCCCATTCCAATGTCTGATCACCCTCTCCATGAACAAATTCTTTCTAATATCTAACCTAACATGGAATTGAGCTTCTATTGTCACAGATAGCCATCATGTAGGGAATGCTACAATTCAGGATACTTCCTCCCGGCACGGAGGGGGGGACAGTCAGAGGCAGCAGGTCAGCACTGTCCCAAAGGTGGATGAACTAACCCCTGGCACCCCTTTTGGGATGGGGAGCTGGTGAGGAACTGTCTGCAAGTGTGTTTGTACAAGTGTATTTCCTATATGAGTGGCCAAATGCCGTCGTTTGCTTCCAAGAACCTCATGTATTTTCCAGACCATCAGAAGGCCAGTCAGTATCTCAGCCAGGCTATTTGTGGTGCACGAGGACATGGTAACAGTCAAACAGCCCACACTCTTTGGATATCTTGATGCAAACAGCACTGGAGCTGCAGGAAGATGTGAGTGTTGCAGCAGCATTTGGCAGCAGCATGCACTGCAAGGACAAGAAGGTGCAGGTGTAAGCCTGTGGGCCAAGCACAGCTCTGGTTTGAGCAGGTGAACCTATGCTGATACCCTCATGTATGTGCTAGCTCTGAACTGAACACAGGAAGATTAACCACCCTTGGCTACTCCCAGCTCTAGCTACTCTGCAGCAGGACACCCTTTACCCTTCTATCCTCTGCCTTGTTAGCAAGCTGGGCTGAAATGCCAGAGTTTCCCCAGGAGCTGGCTTTTAAGCAAGCTGCTCTCATCCCCAGGCACCTGGCTTTGAAAGCGATGCTCCAGAAGTCTGGTTTTGGCCAGAGCTGCTCTCACAGCTCTTTACTGATCAGCCCTCGCAGAAGCTCACAGAAAGGTCTGAACTTCATCTTGGAGGCCATATTATGTTCTCAAAACTATGTTCCTCTGGGAGGTTACTCTAGATTCATCATAGTGTTTTTCATATCAAAACTAATCCATAAGGAGCTAATTAAAGTGGGGCTAGTATGAGATTTGATACGGTCAAACCAATACATCCTTCATCTGCATAACTGGATCCTTCTGAGTTGCTGGAGTTGTCTGGAAAGGCCACAGTGAAACGAGATGCCAGTTACCTGTCACTGAAACCTCCAAGCAAGCTCTTTCAAAACTTGTTATGCAGGGGGTTGCTCAGGAGGTTGAGAGACCCAGGAGTTACTCGCGAGGCTGAAAAGTAAAAATTGGCTAAGCAACAAAGCTGTCTGCCTTGCTTGCTGCAGCTAATCAAAATGTGAAGAGTGAGGGCCAAGGGCTGGATCTCAGAAGCCAGTGGAAGGGCTCCCGCTGGGCTTAAGCCAACGTGGTCCAGAGCAGCTTTGTTTTAAAAATGGAAGGGAACATAAACAGGCATGACTGAGTTCTGACATTTCCTTGAACCCAGAGAGATCTCTGTCTGGAGTAGAGCAGATAGCTCTGTGTGCTTCAGTGCTCTGGGATTTCATAAGGTCTGAGAAGCACGAAGGGCAAGGAATAGCAAAGGTTGTTAAGGCAGAAGAGATTTACTCGTGACAGGATTTACTTGTGTAAGATACCTAGATCTGATATTTTTTTTTTCCTCATGAACAGAGAAGGGTTAAAGCTGCTCCTACAGCAGAACTCAAAGTGTCTCCTAGAAATAAACCAGTCCCTTGGTAACAAGGGAGTTACGCCCCTAAATTAAAAAGCATTGTTTGTAAAATAAGTCTCTCGTGTATGTGCTGGGTAATTTCAGCATAGTTAATTCAGTGCTGCAGAAGCCAGTGATGCAACTGGTGTGGCTGGATTTATTTTTTTTTTAAGGGTTGAATAATTTTATGACTAATAGTAACACTTGCAATTACGTATGGTAAGAGAAGACTAATCACAATTTTTGCTGCAGGGCATAAGCTGACTGTTGCATAGGTCATGAGTACAATTTTTTTTTCTCTTCTACAAAGTAATACAGCTAAATGTTGCTTTCTTCTGCCTTTTAAATACTAGTTGTTGGCCACTGGTCAAAGGTAGATTATCTGATGGGATGAACCAATGGTCTGATCTGCTAATTGCTAAATTCCTACGTAAGGCTTTTGGTTCTTGCACAGGGAAGTCGTGTGCATATGCTGTGCCTTTTTAGAGAAACCTTTTTTTGCAAGACAGAATTAAAGCACCAGCCCTGGTCCCTAATTGAAACCAGCAGCATTCAATAAGTTTGGACCACATCTGTGTGCTGAGTAGCCCTAGGCGGGCCTCTGCGGTTTTTGTTCCATGCACGGGAACTGCCTTTCTGGCAGGAACTCTTAGAGTTGAGTGAAGAAATTGCAATAAATAATCTACCGTATTTATTGCACTTTGTGTGTTTGCTCGTGGAGCTTCAGAAGCAGATCAAAATTTCCTCGCGTGTATTTGATGTTGGTTAGCAACAGTTCATTAAATGGGCATTGCTTTTTTTCCTCCTGATTTGGCTAAAGCTAGCTCTTTGATAATCCAGGCCTCTGGTGAATGTTTGTAAGAAGTTAATTAAAAATTGTCCCTCTTGGAGTAAACAAAAACACAGGTTGAAAATATGCTGGGGTTGATTCTTCCAGGGTGGTTCAATCACCCAGAAAACTGGAAGAAAAGTACCTTAATTAATGGGAAGATGAGTGGTAAAAGGAACCTTTTAAATGTTGCTGCCTGTGGCAGCTTGGTTTTGCTCTGTTCCTTCTGCTCCTATAGCCGTACAGCTCTGAACAAATTGTTTACAGCTGTGCACACAAATGAGCAGTTGGGCAGCTTTGACCACTGGGCAAGATCCCTGGTGGGTGGTGTTTGTTTTTTTTGTTTTTTGTGGTTTTTTTTTTTTAAAGAGCAAAAAATAACCTGGTTTGTTTTTTCAGCCTGTGATTTGCAGCACCATTGGTTAGAAAATATCCTTTTGATTTAAAAAACTGAGCGAACTGGGGCACTTAAATAAGCTACTTAAATAAGAGAGAACATGGGATAGTGAGAGGCTGTCCTATATCACCTCTTTAACTGTAATTACATTTTGGTAAAGCCTGCACATGGAGTCACTGAGCAAGTGTGCTGTCCTGAAATGCCGGGCTTGCTCATGGTGTCGAAGCAGTTAGGATTTCACTTGGAATTTAGTCTTCCAGGTTCTTTCAGGTTCACAAGTAGCAGGGGCTCCTCAAGTGCTGCTCCCACCAATCTATTCAACATCAGTACTATGTCTGTCAGACTGGGGAGGGGAAAGGACTCCTTTTGTTGTAAAAAAATGTGACCCTGCACTGTAAGGACATTAGCACTAGAGGTTCCTCTAGGCCCCTGCAGCAGGGCCATTTGGTGTCTGTCATATGCAGCCTTTGCTGGGCCTCTGGAAGTCTGGTGTAATTGGTGCTTTTAGCTTGTCTGAGCTGGGAAAGTCCTGGGTGAGAAGAATAGCTTATAAATTTTTCTCATATGACCATTATTCTTGTCTCTGTCTCATCATTGCTTGTTTTCTTAGTTTTACTGTGGGGTAAGGGATGACTCATGGCACCTCATGGGTTTCCCCCAGAAGAGCCATGGGCACTGAGCAGGGAAGGACCAGGGAGTGGCGGCTGATTTCATGGGGGCTGTGATGAAGGCACAAGCTGCCTGGATCCTCCAGACAAAATGTGGTGGTGCCTTGGGCTCTGTAGGAAGCTGCTAGAGAATCCCCCATGGTAGACATGTCCCCCAAGGATTCTGGACTGGATGGGAGCCCTTGTTGTCCCTTAAGCAGGAATCCATCAGGCCTTCTCCACCCATGATGCTGGCAGGAGGCCAGGGCATCTCTGGAGAGCAACATCTCAGCTCACTCACCAACCTGCTCAGGTAGTAACCTGGCCTGGAGTCAGTCCTGAGGCTTGACATGGCAGCACCACAGCCTGGCCTGGGTGGGTGCTTGCTTATTGCCTGGGCAGCAAGGAGATTGCTTACAGCCAGAGAAGAGGAGATGAAAGGGTGAGGAGGGACTGGCTATCATTTATTCATGCTATCGGGTTGCGTTTTTTTCCAGTGCTGTAAGACTGGGGCAGGACTTGCAAGCAGCTGATGAAAGAGAAGAAAGCTCACCAGAAAACACGGGAGAACTTGAAAGAGAAGTCTCAGGAGGGTCACTGAGAGATGGGAATGTCTGAATGCTTCCCAAAACTTTCAGAGGCTGGAAGAGTCTGAGAGGGCAAAGGGAATGACAGGGGTAAAGAAATTAAATTAAAAGCATTTTTAGTGAAGGAATGAGAGAAACTGAACAGTTATCTTGTTATTGCAGAGTAGAATGAAAAAAACCATGAGTTTTTTTCCTGTCTTCTATATGCTCATAATTTTAAGATAGTTATTCCAGGAGCGTCCTTCCTCATTTGAGCTTTTGTTGGGTGAGAGCTTACCTATACCTACCACGTTGCTAGCGTAAGTGCACACAGGTTTTATGAGGAAGACATGAAGGAGTTTCTAGGCTTACCTATGGGGCTCATATTTAGAAGCATTCTAAAAAATTCACATACTCTACTTTTTTTTTTTTTTTTTTTTTTTTTTTAACTTTCTTTAGCAGTTTGAAGCAGGGATAAAGTTGTTAATTAAAATCTTCTTTCATTTTATGTGAATCAATATTGCTAGAGATGGTCATAAAGGGCATCCCTCCACCAGGGTCACTTTCAGCAGTTGAATGCGTTAGCAACCAGATTTCACCAGGGGTCTGGGACATGCTGTGTGTCTCATCTGGTTTTGTGACAGTCATGCTTTTGATCAGAGGCAAAGATGCATAAAAAATGTTATTCTGACATTTCCCAATTATGCAAAGTTATAAGCATTTGAAGTTAAATCCAGTGAGGCTTACTTTGCCAGCTTCAGAGCTGGAGAGATGCAGATTCCTAGATTGTGAGGGTTTTTTTCTTTCACTAGAAAGCCTTTTTTCCTATTTCTAATGAGGATCAGAGTGCCCAGGGGGCTGTTTTTTCCCTGATTTGACCAGCAGCATTTCTGTAACAAGTCTGTGTGAGTCTGAGTGCACAGGCCCTGTGAATCATACTCTCCACCCTTGTCATTGTTGGTGTTTTAGAAAGTGAGATAATCGCGCCCTCCAGTACTCCTGGGAAGCAAACAGATTTGTGTTATTCTCACCATCAAATGGTGACTGAAAAGACTGAAAAACAGTCAAGGAGATAATGCTGGCATCCAGAACATACCCAGATTTCACCAACTGTGTGAATGCAGCCTCATTCAAGGGTTGATGAGTCCCTGTTGACACTGATGCAGTAATGGCTTGTATTCATTCTCATACTCTTTATGATATTTGTCCTGTTAGTCCATCAGTGCTGCTGTTAGGATTACTGAATTTTTGAACACCAACACAGCTGTTTTTCAGACTCAGTGAAAACCCCATCTTCTCTGTGACAAGACATAAAAAACAGTGCTGAAGGAACAATATTGGGAAAAAAAAAATTAAAAGGTCCAAAAAAAATTCAGTTGATCAACCCAGATCCTTAAAAGCAGGTAAAAACCAAGCATGTGGCAGATGTTGAGCGAATGTTGCTCTTGGTTTCAGCTAAAAGAGCAAAGGCATAAAGGAGCCTTGTTGGGCCATTCTGAACTGGTGCTGTCTCCTTTTCATGTACTATGCCAGGTCTTCCTCTTTTGCTGAGACCCATGGCAGAGCAGCAAAGAAATTAACCTGGCAGAGGTGAGCAATTTTGTTTGTTTTCTAGTTTACTTGTTAGCATATTGCATTACAGAGAGACTTTTTTAATGGATAAGCTCCCAGACAATAGGCTGCTGACAATCCCCTTGCATCATTTTCAAATTAATTCTCCAAGCAGAAGAGCATGTCAAACAGTGGCACTTACATGTATTATAAAACAGTCAAAGCCCTAACATCCTGCAGCAAACAGATTTATGTTCTGTTCTAGGTTTTCTAAATCCTGTGAAATGGTGATGTGGTCGCCTGGATATTATTCTGTGGTTGCTTAATTTGAATGAAAAAGTCAGTATCTCATTAATACAGTAGGGACATGAATAATAAACTTAGCTTGTTAGACCTCTCATTATTTCTTCTAGAATTCAGTCTCTTTTGTCCTTCTGTTCACATTTTTCAGGATCACAAAGGCTTTTGATCACATACTTGAAACTGACTGTGGAGAAGGTGAATTTCTGATGGGGAGGTGGAGAGTACAGAAAAGCAGAAGGCTCAGAGTGATTTCGCAAACTCTGAAGTAGTTAATTGTATTGCCATCTTAGGTTGGGCTCTAAAAAGGCAGATGTATGGCTTGGCTCAAATCCCATATTTTCCCCTGGGACTCCTTTTTCCAAGGTTTTGGCAGATTTTTCAAAAGCAGTGAACTTAGAAACTTTTGGGGTACAGAGTTGTCTATATGTTGAGACAACTGGATGGTTTAAAATTACTTTTGCAACTTGTTTTTGCCTCGTGTGGTGAACATATTTGGGTTAACCTGGAACAAGGCAAATAACCACCCTGGACTTAAGAAAAGCAAACTGTGTCATGTTGTTCAGGGACCTGCTTCAAAGAATCCCATGGGATACAGTCTTAAGGAGCAGAAGAGTAACACAGCTTTGCAGGAAAGAACTGTGGGATCCTGGTGGATAGCAGGTTGAACGTAAGTCAGCAATGTGTCCTGGCAGCAAAGGCCAACTGCATTAGGTCAGATGGAAGAAACAAGCCACATGAGACATCTGTAGCGCTGTGTCCAGTTCTGGGCTCCCCAGGTGAGACACATGGACCTGCTGGAATGAGTTCTGCCAAGGGCTATACACAACAGGAACATCTGACATAAAAGGAGAGGCTGGGGCTGTCCAGCCTGGAGATGAGAAGGCTCAGGGAGATCTTACCTATGTGTACAAATACTTGATGGGAATAAGGAGATGTTGAGGGAAAGGACAGGAGGTGATCGGCACACACCAAACCATAGGAAATGCTGTTTAAATATAAGGAAAACTTTTTTTACTGTAAAGGTGGTCAGACATTGGAACAAGTTGCCCACAGAAATTGTGTTGACTCTGTCCTTGGAGGTATTCAACACTAGATGTGTCCCTGTGCAGCCATCTCCAGCTGGCTTATGAAAAGTTGAGACTAGATGTTTCCAGAGGTGCTTTCTAACCTCAGCAATTCTGTGTTTCTTTATTAGCATGCAGAAAAAATAGATTAAAAGAGTAATCAAGAATAGACTGCTCTTGGATATTTCTGGAGCCTGGGAAGTCAGAGGCACACAATCCTCATCTCTGTCCCAGGAGACACCACATTAGGAACTTTTCCCATAAACCAGTGTGTAGTATATAAACTCTGCTGTAATGTAGGGCACAGGAACTAAGGTCTGATGCTCTCCTAGCTATGTAAAACCTGGAGTTTAGTGAGTTACTGGGGTCAGAGGCACGCACAAGACAGATAATGAACAACTAGTCCTTTGGCAAAATGCAGTAGAAAGGCCAGCTGCTTTCACTTGCCTTCAGTTTTGGCAGAATGTGCTAGAAATGGGTATTTTGACCGATGTGGTTAAGTTGTATAAGGCAGAGCAGTCATCCCGTTATGGAAAGAGAATGAGATTGGTCAGTGAAGCTCAGTACGAATCACACCAGCAGCCTGTGGAAAAGGTCAGTAAGACTTAGTGAGGAGTCTGAGAACAGCATTTGGATGAAATCTCAGGTCAGCATGTAAATAACTAATGGCATTTTCATTGGTTATTTATTCTGGAGCCAGTGCAGGAATTACTGCATGAGTTTCCTGTACTGAATTACACAAGAGGCCAATTGGACAGTTGTTATGGTTTCGTTTGTCCTGCAGTTCATTAGGCACTTGCTGGATGAGTGCTAGGCAGTAGGAATCCCCTTTACCTTACTTATGGAAATTTCCAACATGCTGGAAAGAAAACACTAATTTTGCAATCAATCCACACAAACCACCTTAAGCAGTTGGCTGGGTGAATTGAAAGCTCTGGTAGAAACTGTAGAACGGGTAAATATTCCACTGAAACAGGATAGCTCTGGCCAAGCTCCAAGGAGACTAACCCGGCCATCTCCTTCGGGGTGAAGGATCACATCTTGGAAGCCTTCAGGAATTCCTGCTGGTGGCAGGGATTGCTTGTGGAGAATGGGGCCCCAGCAGCAGCATTTGGCTGGCCCCTGCAGTCTGGGCTCTGAAAAGTTCATCTGTGTCTTAGCTTCTGCATGGCTCCAGGTTTTTTCTCTCTGGGACAAGGGGTGGTTTCTGTGAACTCCTCCTGGTTCCCACTTTCATAATGGTTTTTGACAAATGTGTGTCACAGGCTGGTTTGAGAGCCAGAGCAGGACCTTGATGTGGGATTTAGTCAAGAAAGAGGAGAAACAGTATTTCAGAAGTTGCTATTTTGCAATTATGTCATTTGGTAAGAGGTCTATAAAAGGGAGTTTACACAACCAGGATTCTTCCTCATAGCAACCCTGGCTGGCTAAATGAAGCTAGCTAAGAAGAAAGTATCTGTGCTTTGCAGCCTTTCCATTGCACAGCACACATTTGCTGTGATGCCCAAAGGGAGAATTGGTGGCTTTTTCTGTCCATGTGAATTTTGAGCCTGTGTCCTGGAGTAGGTCAAGCATTCTCCTGCCCTTTAGGTACACTCAGGCTTAATAGGGTTTTTAAGGCATAGGTCTGTAGGATTTTCCAAACATATGAAACCTTTAGTCTGTCTTGCATGTTCTCTGCCCTGATGAGCAGTCGCTATTTAGTGATGATTCAGAGGAAATGACTGTTACAAATTGCATTTTTCTAAATAGAGATGGTGGTGTTGAGTTTGGAGACATGCGGACAGTTCCTCCTCAAAAAGAAATGAAGACTGGCATTCAGTCTTATGAAGTTTTTGACTTAGATTTGGTGTTGTTAGCATCTGATTAGAAGTTTCAGACATTTTTGAAGGATATCCTGAAATGGCAGTGGCTTTTTGCCATCTTTTAAATCAGTGCTTGATCCTTGTAAATATGAACCAGAAGCTGTAGTTCCAAACTTCAAATCAGAATCATGGAAGTAAACTTGTACACAGGGATTGCATCCAAGTTCCTGAAATTCTTGGAGAAGTTTTAGAAGCTTCATCCAAAACCCATTAACATTATTAGAAGGACTTAATCTGACTCAAAATTCAGTCATCAAATAGTTTCTAATCTGACATACCTAGAAAGCAATACCAAAGCTGTACCTCAACCACTGCAGTGTTGGTTCCTTTGTTATTTAGGCTTTTAAAATTTCTCTGGTTTTGGTATTCATCACTCATTCACTTGAGATGCCTGCTTTTGTTTTCTCCAAAGCATAATGAAGTGTTTTGTTGTCCCGCATTTCATGGTGTCTCTTGGCTTTTTTTGAAGAGTAGGTTGTCCTGTGCAGAGCCCTCAGAAGACTGGTCATTCTGCTACCCTCAATAACAAGAGTAATTGAAAATAATTTAAGCAAATCATAAGGTATTTCTGGAGTGGCCTTCAAGAGTATCAGTTTAGTTTCTTTGCCTCATGGTCAGATCAGCCCAAACTGCACTGTTTCTGGTGGAGGTTTGTCCAGCCTGTTCTTTATCTTAATTCCTTTCTTCCTTCGGTCTCATCCTTTGACTGCCTCTGATCATCACTGAAACTCATAGCATCTGGCAATAGTTTTGTCACAGTGCTCACAGAGACCATGGAATCAATAAATTTGAGTGCATTATTGCCTTTAAGGTGAATTCAGAGGAAGAAAATGGGTACTGGAAGAAAAAAGCTTTGAGCAAAATGGCAAATAGAAGTGGCAAGTAGATAAATAAATAAGGTGTGGGCTTTTTTTCACAAAAGAAGTGGGTGACATTTTCTACAGCATAAAGTTCCATAGAACTTTACTGAAATTCAAGCTGTAGGCAAATGTTTTGGGAATGCTGCATCTACATGGAAGTAGCAAGATGTTGGGTCTTTAGGAAAATCCCCATCCAAGATAAATGCATTAGCTACATTCAGTAAAGTTGATGTTCAGCTTCATCTCCTAGAAAGATCCTGTATTAAAAAGATGTATTGGAAAGCCTTCTGAGCAGTCTTTGTGCTGTGGTGTTTGGATCAGTTGAGAAAAATTCACTTACCGAAGTTACCAAAGAAAGCTACATGGACCACCTTGTTGAATTTTCTTGGGCACAGTCCTGTTGGAAAAAATGAAGAACTGATAGCAAAGACTGCTGACCATAAAATTGCCATTTTCTTTCTTTATTTTTGCAGGTATCTCACTGCACTGAGGGGAGGAAAGCTGCATACATATGTTGCTTCATATTCATTGAATTTATTCAGATACTCTGGACATCAAAGCTGCAGATCAGTTCATGACTAAAAGCATTTAGTATCATGCTTCTCTTTTCAAGAAGTCCTTACTGCTGTTAATGATAATGTTGTACATAAGAATAAAAGTAGGCAGCAAGCCTCCCAGGTTGGTCTCCAAGTGCAGTGCATATGATCTGGGGCACTGAGCTGGTAATAGAGAGGCAAATGTTAACTTTAATTAACTTGTTACCACAGCAGAACAGGCCTTTATTGCCTATGGTGTCTCTAAGGACAGCGCTTCACTGGTGCCTCCAGACAAAGGCAGGGTGCCAGAAATACCACTTGGAGTGATTATAACCAGGTGGAACATCTGCTTCTCATGCTATTCATCTTCAGGGCCAGATAGGATTGTTTTAAATTGTTGTTATTATTATTATTACTAATATAAAAGAAAAAAAAGGGCAGACTGTATGCAGAGTGTGAATCAGCAGTTGAGGATGCGGTCACTGGGAGTGAATTGGTAGAAACCCATGTAGAGGTACTAGGATTAATGGTATTTTTGCTCCAAAAATAATGTCAGATGTTACTGTTTACTGAAAAAAGATGTGGAGAAGAAAAAGCAAAGCATGACTGGGTTTGTTCAGCCTTGAGAAGAGAAGGTTTAGGAGAGACCTTATTATGATGTTCTAGTACTTACAAGGCAGCTACAAAGAAGATGGAGACTCCCTGTTTACAAGGAGTCACATGGATAGGACAAGGGGTGATGGGCACAAGTTGCTCCTGGGGAGATTACATTTGAATACAAGAACAAAGTTTTTCACTGTGAGGACAGTCAGACATTCGAATCCACCACAGGGGAAGTGGTGGATTCCCTCGCTTTGGAAAGTTTTTAAGTCTCAGCTCAACAGGGCGCTAAGACATCTCACATGAACAATGATATTAGAAGGGTTGGACCAGATGATCCTTGAGGTCCCTTCCAACCTGACATTCTGCGATTCTCTGAAACTGAGCTGCATGAAGCAGCAAATTATTTTGCTCTTAAAAATTGGAATGAAAATCATTACTTATCACAAACTGTATCAGAACACCCGGTTCTGTGCTCTTCTGTCAACCTGCCAGTTTTTCCACGCACTGCAAGTCATGTAGTTCAAGCAAGCCAAGCATCTTGATCTCCCATCAGTAACTAACTGTTTTGATACAAATCCCTTGTTTTAAGGAGAATGACTGGCAAAAGCGTGGCTTGGTAAGTGTGATACCATGATGCGAACTATTCAAAATACACATAATCTTGGTCTGACTGGAGGCAGCTCTTTTTGACACTGTCTGTTTGCTTTTGGTGGAAGTATCTTCTGAGGAGGCAGATTAGAGTCAGCCTGTGTACAAGAGTCACACTGTAACTGCAGGACATCTGCCACATGTTCCATAATTGAAGAGTTGGACTTGCCAACAGTTAATTATTTGAACTAAATATCAATTGTGGCAGTCATGTTGAAAGCATATTTTACTATTTAAAAGCTTCTACATGTGTTATGTGTAGTTAAGATGACCTTTGAATTACCGCAAAAGAGTAGAAAAATGGAAAATATTTCTCCTACCTTTGTTGTGTAAGTTAGCATTGCCAGAATCATGGTGTTTATCTTACATTCCTGAAAGGAACAGGAGTTGCTCTTTTCAGGCTTCAGGCTTCATCTGAGTCAACGTTGTCTCCTTCCCCTGAAAATAAAGTGCCCTTCTCTTTTGTCTGCCCCACTCTAATTCCCAAGGGCTCCGTAGTGCAGTTTTTCAGAGGTAGAAGAGAGGAAGGCATAAAAGGAGTCAGCTGCATGGTCAGAGAGGTGAGGGCAAGACAAGGACATTGTCTCCATTGCTCACAGCCCCCGTTGGCTGCGATTGCCTGGGACAGGGATTAAAGCTGCACAGGCAAAGCTGTGGCTCCGTGGCCAGACACTTCAGCTGGCTGTAGGTCATAGCCACCTTTCCACACTGGCATTGGCTTCTGAATCTCCTCTGCCATCGGCTTGGAAAGTGCAGGTAAGCAAGTTTGCGAGTTTTTGACTCTACCAGAGTAGAAACAGAGGCATTTCTGGAGCTGATTTATGAGTTCATCCCCGTAATTTTGAAGGATAGTGCACGTGGCAGCAGCAGCATGGACCTTCTCCCTCAAATCCAGCAATGCATCTCCATGTGTGTGTGCTGACTGAACTTTCAGGAGGCAGAAAATTTGTGCTAGATAATCTTGTGGCATTAATGGGCTTCCTGATTTAGCTAGGGCAATGGAAGACTTTAGTGGCAAAAGCAAGATCTGAAATATCTTAAACACAACAGGGTTTTGCCCCAGCTATTGCTTATCAGTTCCTTCCTTCCTGTATGAAATACTTTTCATACTAGAGGGCCACAGCAGCAAGGTATTATATTGGTGGGTGAGTCTGGAAATGAGACTTCATGAGTGCCCTAGGTAGTTCTGTCTTATTAAAAGAGAGTTTTTCTTCTCATTCCCAAGTGCAGTGCTCTGCCTTTTCCTCTTCTGTGTTTCATATACTTTTAATGTCCTGCAGCTTCTTGTCCAAGTTTGCAAACTCACAGACAGCAAAGCCGTGCAGTTTCAAAAAATCAGTGAATTAGTATTGTAACTGGAGGAAGAATGGAGTAATTTATGTCTGCACACATGGTCTCTAAGTTGTGATTTATCCCTCAAGGAGCTCAGCAATTTTATTTGCAGGGTTTTATGCTAACCAGAAATGGAAAGGTTTGCAGGACTCCCTCTGTAGCACCAGGATTCATAACTTCTTGAATTCTTTTAACTCCACGAGTGTTGTTCTGATTTTGATCTAAGGGCAAGGAGTTCACTCTCTTCTGTCTGTGCCTTTTATTGACTTAAATAAGTAACCAGAGAGGTTCTCTTGGCCTGGCTCTACCCTTGAATGATTTTTTTGTAGTTTCTTTGTCCCTGTCTATGATTCATGACTTGACCTAACCTTCCTTCACTCCTCTGGCCAGAAGCCATTTGCTGTTCCTTTTCACTTTATCCTTCCCCACCCCCCAGTTTCTGTTTTAGGAGGCCAGTTTACACCTCATCTTCATGCTTTGTATGCTGGTGTTGTGGGGCTTCATATTTGTGTGTGTGTTAGACCAGGAGGTGAGTGTTTCTTCCCCAGCATTGTGGCACTCGTTTGCTCTGGTCAGGGTGAGTGAAAGGCATGTCAAACCCTTTCAATATCCCCTTCCCCAGAGCATGATGCAGTACTACTGTGGGCAGGTGACACAGAGGTGGCCACTCTCAGGCTGCAGCCACAAAACCATGCTGCCTGGGGTGTACAGCAGAGTGGCAGCTTGTTCCTGTGATCTCTCTGGACAGAAGGATTTGGGTTTTGGACCACAGCCTCACTGCCTATTTCACCCAGCAACGTATGGTGGGGTGAAGGCACTCCTAGTGTGCCTGTGCAATGGAGTATAATTTAAATGCGGATAACTGGGCAGAAGGCAGAATTTAAGTTTATGTTCAGGACATGCATATGGAGGTGGGGTACTGTACATAGGTCCTTTTGTTGAGTTCCTGTGTCATTTTTAGTTTCAAGCAACCTTCTCCAGAATTTTTTTGACAACTATATTTGCAAGGCACGTATTGGTAATATTTGGGGGTATTGGGTACTTCACCTACATACCTGATTAGCTAGGAGTAATACTGGAAGAAACCTCAAATCGCATGGAAGTCTCACGGGATAACAGCAAATTTAAAAAATTCAGGATAGGAAGAGGAATAGGATCCAAGAAAGGGTCAAAACATCATGCCATGCTGCAGGTAATGAAGAAGAAAATCTTGTTTCAAATCAGGCAGGTTTTTGTGGCCCTGTTCCTGCAACAAAAGGCGAGAATGGTCTCAGATTTGGAAAACGCTTCTTCTGCAAACCAGCCTGTGGGAGCTGCTGTTTCCTGAGGCTGCTGAGTGAAATCATTTAGCAGGGTTACAGAAGGGCTGGATAGCACGTAGGTGTTAATAGCATTTGCAGCTATGTAAGCAGCAGTAACAACAGCAGAGTAATCAAATCTTATCCTGCTGGTCACCCGAGTGGGTCTGGGATTTCCCCCTTGCACAATTGCCAGGTACCTTCACAGGCTAATTGAAACATGGAGTACTGGCTGGGGCCAGGAGCAGGACAGTGGCTTGATGAATCTAATTTCCAAACAGAGAAGCTCTGACCATGCTTCTGCCCCAAGGCTTGATAGCTCCCTAGTTACTCCTGTCTGTTACCTCTGGCTGTGGCTTTCTGCTTTTTAAATTTTTTATTGTTTTCTCTTGTACCGAGCTTCAAGTGCGATGCTCTGTCAGAGCCATAACTGCTGAATGAGATCTCCCCATCTCTGCTTGCTGTTCCTGCAGCTTCCTTCGTAGACTTTTAACCCAATAGCAATAAAAAGCATAGCTGAGAAGAGGCAGACGTGGCCCTGGGCCCTGATGAGAGCCAAGACAAGAAACATCTTCATCTTATTTCCTCTTGTTACAGCTTTTCTGTCCCTTAAGTGTTGGTCTGCTTGCTCTACGGACAACTGGCTCCAGACTGGCTGCCTCTTGAGGGTGTTTCTGCTGTAGAATGCAGGTCTGTCTCAGCCTCCTCTTCTGGCTATTTTCTTTGTGTCCACCTGCCTCTATTTCCAGAAGCAAGCTCAAGTCCTGAGGGCTTCAAACCTCAAGTCCAGAGGGGCAGCCCCAGTAGGCATTTGTGAACTCAGCAGGCAGCTGCCAGCCTGCCTGATGGGAACAGGGAGAAAAGGGACCCCTTTACTCTGAAGAAAAAACACCTTCACATTTCCAGGCAGTGGCTGATCCCTATAAAGCTTGAACCATGGACTACTGGTGCACAAAAGTAGAAAGAAAGGTGAATTACTGCTTGTAGAAAGGAGGTTGGTCAAGGGTCTCAGTTGGGCAAGCTGGCCAAGCAGAAAGCCATGTGCCTTTCTTTCCTCTGAGTTGGATTTTAGGTTAATCACTGCTCTGAACTATCCTTTGTGGCCATGAGGCTGGTCCTGATGCCAAGAAGGGTGAGTATGTGGTGGCAAGGCTGGCTGCTTCTTCTTACATGCTGTGCCTGCATCAGGGTTGCCTTCCTTGGAGATCCTTCGGGTGAAAAAATAGCCTTGGAAATCAACTCTTGTGCTGCAGGAAGTGATGGGAAGTACTTTGCGAAGAGGTACCCAGAGAAAAGAAAGGCCAGGAGCTGGTTCGTGCATCTGTCTGACAGGCTAATGGCAGCAAAGCCCAGGCAAATATCTTCAGTTATTCACCTGGCTAGGGACAGGCTCCTCCCAAGCCTTTAATGTCTGCCTGTACAGGTTTTTGCCCTTTTCCAATCTAACCAAACCCGGGTTTGTAGAAGGGCATGAGCAAAACCATCAAAGCTAATAGGTCTGTCATTCTCTCTTAGTAATACTGAAGTGTTTACTGAAGTATTTTAGTTCCTGCCTACTGCTTTTTCCCATGCGTATTATCACTGACTTTAAATAGCTATCAAGAAAGTGCTCCAGCCAACTGGGCTCCTGAGCAGTGCTCAAGGATAGCCCAAGGACATGCTGAATCTGTGGCAAACCATTTTGCTCTGGTGCTCTTGAGACAGAGCAGTGAATGGAACCACAAGGCTCTGCTCTTCAGCTACTGCACAGGAGGGGATACCTGCAAGGCAATGTCTTGAATCCTGTGGCCTGTGCTGGGAAGAAAACTTCTATCACCAGTTGGCATCTGGAGGTTTTCTGGCTGCAAGAGGCTGAAGGAGCTATGTCTTTTTTCTACAGCTCCCTCCCTTCACCTGGTGAGGAAAGTGTGGGCAAAGCCAGGTCCTTCTCCAAAGATCACCCATGGACATCGACAGGGGAGAGCCAGTCTTTTGAGAAGAAAATGGAGTACCAAGTTCTTTCTCTCAGTGTGTTTATCCTATTGCTTTCTGAAAATCGGGTCCTACCATGTTGGAGAACGAGCCTGCCAGAGTAAAAATTACCCAGCAAGGAAATCGCTACCTCCAGATTAATGCCTAGATGTTTTGTCTCTCCCATGTTTGGCTGATGGAAGTGTTAGGTAAATATTTGTACAACACAGAGAGTTGCCCCCCTTTCTTCTCTGTTCCAAGGGTCAGAGAAATGTCAGCCGTTGGCACTTGTGTGCAGCCTGGCTTCTGTGTTTGCTGTGAGGTGGGCTCCATGCCAGGCCCGCACAGGAACCCAAGCGCAGACGAGCCCGGCGGTCACTGGGGCTGAGTGGCTGGCTGTGGTGGCCAGCATCCTCTTCCCAGGAGAGGTGAGTTCCTGGCACTTTATCCTGAGCTTATTCTGCAGACCAGTGTAGTCCTGAGTTGAACAGTTAAACTAAACAGTCTCTTCTCTTGGCACAAAAGGAAAAAAAAAAAAAAGCTTCTCTTGATGTCTTCTGTCAGTGATTCTCCCAGAGTGGACCGGCTTTTGCTGCCCTTTTAAATTTTATTCTTGTTTCACTTGATTCCCCTCTAATTTAGCCAGTCCCCCTCTTCTGGGACTCAACTCTGAAAAAAATTAGGCTCCCTTCTGCTAGGTACAATGAGCCCTCAAAGTAGTGAGTGCTGAATTTCATGCAAGTGGAGCCATGTGTCCATCTACGGGACACTCAAAAGTAGTGGTTCCTGTCTCGTTTCTATGAGCAAGGTGGGAGCTCAACCATTATACATCATTTTGTGTGAAGATGCAGGAATCTTTTGTTTCCCATGACAGTCCGTCCCTGAAGCATGAAATGTGCTTTAACGAGTAGTGTCTGGAAAATATTCTACAGAAGATAAATATTGGTGTTGATATTTTTTAGTCATAAACTTAACCTATAGCTTCTCATGAGAATTTGGAGGTGGGAAGACACAGGTCAGAAATTTGTGGCTGTTCAGCATCTAACAGAGCCTGAATGAAACCCACACATGTAAACTGACACTCATGTCAGGAAAGTAGCACACTGTAGTCCCTCTGAATCTTGTCTCAGTCACATCTCTCACTCTCACATTTTCCACATTTCTTGCACTTTTGATTTATTGCCCCTTTTATTCACTGCATAAGAGGAGACATTCAGCACTGCTTTCTGCTCACCTCTGACAGACCCTGCAGATTTAGGAGCAAATAGAGACAAGAGTTTTGCAACCCTGTTAGGTACAATAACAGACTAAGAGCTTAGCACAGCCAGAGCAGGGGATCTGTCAAAGGGTCCTCTGTGAATTCTAGTTCCTGGAGTTGGTGTGGGTTTGCCTTGGCCTCTACAAAACTCAGAGATGTTTTGGAGCTGATCTAAGTCATGTGGCTTGTAAATGCCCCCACCAAAGCAAACTGATGGAACACACTCCTACTTCAGCCACATGAGTCTCCTGTGCTGCTGGGTTGGGTGGCCAGGGTGAAGATGGGTGGGTAGGGTCAAGATGGATATGCTGGCTCTGAAGCAGTAGAGATTTCCACATCAGTGGGCTGTGTTGCCCTGTCAGAGCACATCCCTGCCACTTCTGGCTGCATGAGCAGTGCAGAGAGCTCAGATAATTTGTCTTAATACTTAGACTTGAAGCTGGCAGACGGGTTCCCTGTACATACCAAGGCAGCCAACTTCTGTGGACCTCTTAGAAGCCTCATTAGGGATTATTTCCATTTTTAAAGAAAAAGGGCAGAGAGCCTGGCTCTGCTCCCTGATACATGGATATTGAGCTGTTCTGCCACCAGCCTGGGAGAAGCGAGTGCTGGTAGAGTTTTTGGCACTTGCACTCTTCACAGCTAAGCTATCGTGTGGGGTGGGCAGTGTGCTGATCTGCTGGCAGGTTGGATAGTTGCTGTCTCAGTGCCAGAATGTTTAGCAGTTCTGAAAACTGCATAGTGTGAGCCACTGTAACACTGCTGGGAGGTGTGAACTCTGTTCATCAGCACTGCCGCATTAGTGATATGGACAGAGGTCATGGAGAGCTACAAGGTTATCTACATCTGCTTGTCTTTGTCCTTCCTAAGGTCAGGAGGCCAGTGGAGTTGTAGAAGGAAACAGAAATTAATCCTGGCTCATGCACTGAGTAGATTGGGAGGGAAGGGAGAGGTGAAGTTGCTTTGAACCTGGAAGCTGACTTCACTTAAATAGCAACTTCCTTAACTGCATCACTGCTAACAAACATTTTATGCATTACAGCTGAATGTCCCATCAGGTGCATTCTTTGACATAATTTGCTTCAAGCAAAGAAGATTAAAAGCTTTTATTGTGCAAATAGGTGTATATCAGAATAATAGTCTTTTGGTTGTTAGACTAATTAGTAATCTGGTTATTGTCTTACCTACTATTCTTTGGGACTGCTAGTTTAAAAAAATTGATGTTCTTTAGTCTGACCAGTGGGATGATCTGAGGGGATCTACCAGGAGGTTCCCAGTCCTATGGTGATTAATAAAATTACTGACATGTCTTTTACAACTGTGATGAATTTTTACTACTACAAATTAATACTAGGGAGGGAAGAGCTTTTAAGGAAGACAAAGGCAACTTCTTTCTCTCTGTGTCTGACAATTCTGAGTAACGTAAACAACTCCTGGTCTCTGCTGGACCATTCCAATGCTAGAGGTCTCAGCCTTGTAAAAGACCAGTTTATTCAGGTTGCTACTGTGGCTTCTTTTTTTAGCCTGTACTCTGACAACTCTTTCTGTTTCCTCTGCACAGGATATGAAAGCTGGAGGGAGCTGGCTAAGGCTCTTGCAGACACGGATGTCCCAGGTGGGGACCCAAGCCTTCACTTTTACTATTCACAGAAGCTGGGACACCAGGTGAGGAGGCATGGGATGTCTTCTGAATATTCAGAAGGGCAGATCTTCCTTTTTGATGCTGGCCCCAAGAGAAAGCTATCTGTTCATGCAGGAAAGAGAGCATGCCACAGGGCAAAATCTGAGCTGACTCACAGCAGTGTGAATGCACAATGACTCCACTGTAGTCAATTAAGTTATTTTAGATGTATTAAGCCACAGCGGTGGGCTGAAGTTGGCTGGGTATGTGCCACAGGAAGGTAGCATTGAGCAAGATGGAAGCAGAAATGAAAGTTAGGAGAGAGTCTGTAGCTCTTTAATGAAGCACTTCTTGGTACCATTGTCTGAAAGAAGAGTTGGAAGAAATATTCCTTGGACCCTTCTGGAATAGGGATGGGGCTGAAGAAAAGGGGAAGATGACCTAGGTTTTAACTCTCATAAAGTGCTGGCATCCTTTCCCTGCAGCAGTTCACCGTGGAAATCTTTTATCAAAGAACCCAAGGAGCATTTTCACCCCAATATGACTCTGATACCTGGCCTATCCTTTGGAAATGGGTTTGGGAACTTGATTTTTTTGCACATGTTCTGGTGACCAGGTTTGAGTCCTCCTGTGTAGGTGTCCGTGCTGGGTCATTTATCAGGTTATTTTGAATTTCCTCTACTTGTATTTCAGAGCCGAGAGCTGCAAAGAGGTGGGAGGAATAAATCGAATTCTGCAGCTGTCGACAACCCTGTCCAGTGGATGCCAGAGGTGAGTGCCTTTCTCCATCATTTTGCATGAGGCTGCTGTTGTTAGGGACCTGTGCAGTGAACAGGGAGGTAGGGACCTCTGCCTGGAAATTCATTTGCTCCACTACAAGTCCATTCCCTATCACCTTCTCCTAACTTAATGGCACTTAGAGACTTGAGTAATCATCTGGAAAGACAGGAGTGTCCAGATTCCTGTTAATTTGTCCTCTCTACCAGCCATCAAGGCACCAAGCACCCACCCACAATTTCCTGAGAGCAGGCAGCCCGCTACCTTCCTGGAAGGTGAAGTTTAATCAGGGCTGGGAGTGTGTAGGGCCGAGCATTCAACAAGCAAATGCATGACCGTGGTATGCAGAAGTGTCATGCTCTGCTCTTGCATTTGCTTGCTATCCAACTCCTGTGTGTCATGGGTAGAGATTTCTTCACTTTAGTGGCACTTCTGATGAACAGAAACCTTCTCTGGTGACCTTTGAAGACTGGGGGTAAACATTCCCTTTATTTCCTTCATGCCTCATTTATTCTTTCCTCCCCTGTTCCCTTATCTCACCATTCCTCTTCAGATAAGGGAGCAATGCAGCCTGTTGATAATGAGGGACACCAGCCAGGGGGCTAACTCCAGTTAGTGGAGTTAACTCACTACATTCCTCAAGGTGATTAGAGACCTTTGCAAATTAGGAGGGCCTCTGTGGCTCCCCTGGGGAGGGAGCAGGCTGTGGTCCCTGTGCTCAGGACATGAGATGAAAGCATGTCCCTCCAGCCATGGCATTGAACAGTTTAGGTCCTTGCAGCATGAGCTAAAGCTTTCCTGGAAGCAGACAGTGCCAGTCACCCTTCAGTGCCCAGAACCAGACCAAACTATTGATCTGTTCTGCTGCAGCTCTAGCAGCTGCTGGTCAGTGCTGGAGCCTGGGGGCTTCCTCTGACCACAGGGCCTTGCAGTCAGGGCACTTGCCCAGATGAGCATCTGCTGGTGAGAAGCCTGCAGGACATGAGGGCCAAGGCTGCTGCTGTGCACAGGGATGACACGGAGCATATACTGCTCCCCTCTCCCACAGCACTGTGTTTTACACTGGGATGCCATGCTCTGTGTGGCATCCCCCAGCTCCTTTGAGGCTTATTCCTCATGAAACCTGTCAGCTGTGGTGTGCAATGAGCCTTTACTGGATCAGAAATACAACAGAGGGGAGTGCATGCTGCAGCTGGGGGGAAGGTGGGTGTTTAACACAGGCTGATTCGCAAAGCCTTCTGCTTTGCTCTTGGGGCAGCTTCATTCCCATGTGTGCTGCGGTGCTGGGCAGGGCACCCAGCAGCCTGAAAACCTGGCACCACGGTGGGGTGCTGCCAAGTGGGGAGCAAGTGCAGAGGCCAAGGGGGAAGAGGTAGGGCTTGAAGATTGTCCCACTCCTGGAAAGGTGCTGCATGCCTCCTGCCTGGTCCTGCACTGCTCCTTGTTGGCGAGCAGAGCCTTGTTGGGTAGCAGGGCTGTTGCCTCAGACCAGCTGCATTGGGACTTTGTGGGTGCCCTATAGGAGGTGGTGAGGAACGAACTCACCATAGGAAGTCTTTAGGTCCTAGGGAATATAGATACCAGACTGGGAAGATGGTTTTGGTGGTCTTACCCCGTTGACACATGCCCTCCCCCATCAGTCCTGTTCACTAACACTGCTCCTGTGAAGCATCCACCTCTTTCAACAGTTTTCTTTTTGTCTATGGGCAAATTTTCCTGCCCTTGCCGTGGCACAGGCTGTACCCAGAGGGTCAGCAGAGCCACCCTGACTGCAAAGGTCAGCAGTTCACCAGTACCAGTTGCTGGAGATGGAGAGGGATCTATGGACACAGTTCTGTATAGAGTTGCTTGCTGTTCTCTTTAACACCAGCTAAAATTTCTCCTGACCTGGGGATTAAATTTTTCTGTAGCTCTGCCCAAATTAATTACCCAGGGTTTGTGATCCCGTTGTGCCCTCACTGCAGCACCTCTAAGAACTTAATTGCTTCTCTGTTCCTGGGGCAAGGGGCAGCAGGTTGTATCCCACAGGTCTGGGAGCTGGGATTTGAATAGACAAGTATATTCCTGACAAACATAAATAATTAACAGAGTTGCAGAATGAGCTGGCAGCCAGCAGGGACACAAGAGGAGAGGTTTCTGTTTTCCTCTTCCAGTTTCAGGAGATGAAATTGGAGGTTTATCCAGCCTTGGATAATGTGGTGGGAAAGCGTGCATGTAGGAAACCCCCGATAAAGTTATATGCTGCAGATAGAGCAAAGTAGAGTTCGGACTCACTCCTGGGTTCCTCAGAGTGCCCGTGCACATGATCCCTACCCCCACTGTTTCTTCCATGCACCAGAACAAAGTCTTCCAGCTCCCAGCATCACCCACTGCCTCCTCAGGCTGTACAGATGGGGAGCATTTTGTTTCATTAGTTCATAAAGACATGTGGCTATTGCCAAGGCAAACCTGTGCTATGGTGCAGGTGAGTGTCAGCATTTGGCACTGCTGTAGGTGTGGGTGGAGGATTTTCAGAAAAGCACCTGGTTAGCCTGATCCTTTTCATTTACCTCTGCACAAGCCTTTGTTCAGCTCTAAGAGGAGAAAGGTCTCAGGAGTGCTGAGGGGCATTTACACACATAAAACCTTCATGTCTCTGCAGCCTCCGGACTTCCTTCTGTCTGGAAGGAGGTGTGAGGAACATCCTTGCAGGTTATGCCTGTGTGGGTGCATAGGAGCCAGGGCATCCTCCTGCTACCAAACCTGGCCTAAGGGGAAGCATCCTTTCCTCAGGGGACTGACAGACAAAGCTGTTGCTGCTTGTTCTGTCCCTTCTTCACCTGCTTGTGCCCATCAGGTGTCAGGGCCTGACAGGGGCTTTGTTGCTGACTTGTCTTGATGGATTCTCGATGGGAAGTGATTCTCCCCCCCTACTCGGCTCTCGTGAGACCCCACCTGGAGTACTATGTCCAGTTCAGGAGCCCCTATTGCAAGAAAGATATGGACGTGCTGGAGCATGTCCAGAGAAGGGCCATGAGGATGATCAGAGAGCTGGAACACCTCTCTTACTAAGATAGACTGAGAGAGTTGGGGTTATTCAGTCTGGAGAGGAGAAGGTTCTGAGGAGACCTTATTGCAGCCTTCAAGTATCTGAAGGGGGCCTACAAGTAAGCTGGTGAGGAACTTTTTAGGATGTTGGGTAGTCACAAGACAAGGGGGAATGGATTAAAACTATAGGAGGGTAGATTTAGATTGGAAGTTAGGAAGAAGTTCTTCACTATGAAGGTGGTGAGACATTGGCACAGGTTGCCCAGAGAAGTGGTCGAAGCCCCAACCCTGGAAGTTTTTAAGGCCAGGGCTCTGAGCAACCTGATCTAGTGGGAGTTGTCCCTGTTCATGGCAGGGGAGGTGGAAGTAAATAATTTTGAAGGTCCCTTCCAACCCTGAAAATTCCATGATTCCTGCAAGTGCCCGGAGTGGCAGAGGTTGCAGCGAAGCCCAGCTGCTGCCTGCTGAATGTCACCCAGTCAGGGGAGCTGGGCCAGGCAGGAGGAGGGGCTGTGGCTGCTCTGAGGAGACAGAAGAGTCTTACAAACTCAGGAGGTTCCAGTTGGCAGCACAATGTTCCCTTTCTTCTCTGGCTCAGGCCCTCTCTGTGCCCTGTTTACCATCCCCAGGGCTGTGCATTCCGCAGGCTGTACGCAGCTGATTTACCTCTGTGATGCCAAAACTGCCTGGATTAAATGAGGAAAGGCCACTCCAGTGGTCTTGCTGTGTGCTCCGGTCTCTGCTGCTGCTTCATCTTTTATCCCTGGTGCTCCTTGCTCACCAGCAGCAGCTGGTTGTGTGGTGTCACACACATCCCCCCCCCAGGGTGGTTTTGACACCATAGGGTTTTTTGGTCTGGGCTGGGAGGTCTGTGCTCTCTGCGTGCGCACTGATCCTCCTTTACCATCTGTTTTCTTAGGAGGAGATGATAATCTAAAATTCCGTGCTAAGAGGGAGCGGAAATACCGAAGCCTCTTAATAAAGCCAGGGGTGCAGGCGGGTGTTAATTCTGTGGGGAGGATGGGCACTGGGGCTGGGAGCTGCAGAGGCTGTGGGGTCAACACTGAAGCAAAGGGCTTGGCCCAGCTCTCACGTCCCAGCCCTTGTTTTTAGGGCTCAGCTCGGGCAGCACCATTGCTTTGTGGCCTTGTGCTCCAGAGGGTGTTGGCCTATGTGGGCTCCCAGGTCCTTGGTTCATGTCCTGTGTGTGCCCATTTAGGGTCCGAGCTGGGTTCTTGGAGTACTACTAGTTCAGCATCATGGAGAGAAGCCACTGGGAGGTGAGGCTGGGATGGGGAGGAAGCTGAGGAGCAGGAGGAGCCCTCTAAATGGGAAGGTGCATACTGTGTAATACCAACTCCCGGTGAAAGCCCAGACTCTTGGCTTCTATTCCTGGTTTTGGTCAAATCAGCCTATCCAAAATTTTCAAAGCAGATGTTTTTAAGGGGAAAAGGGAAACTTAGCTTGTTGCTTACCAGGTCTTAAATTTCCAGCCCTCTGAAAACCAGGGCCAGGTAGTTCCAAGGTCGAAAGTCAAACTCAGTAGCCACATTTCATAAAGTCCATTGACATTTCTGAAGAGCTGTGTGCATGAATTGGGAACGATGGTGCCATTTATCTATTACTGCAATTTGCAAAAGCCTCAAGGAGGTGATACCTACTGCATGTTCCAGAGGAGACCCAAATAGCAACTGGAATTTCTCAGCTGCCTGTGATGGGCAGCCATGGAGCTGAGTTGGAGGAACAGCAGTGATAGGATTTCAAAACAGCTGCTGCACTGATGACTTGGAGGGGGCTGAAATTAAAGCCTAGCTCACTTTTCAGTCCCAGAGCAGTGCTTTGGGCCACCAGCACTTATCTGTCAATAATGTACTTTTCAGTTTCAGAGGAAGCAGAGAGTAAGTTAGGCTGCTCTAGCTCAGCAGAAAATCTGTTGTTTTAGAAAATGTTCTGAATCTGCATTCAATAAATACTTATTTACTGGATAGTTATTTATAGTAGCTGTGAGCACAGGAAAGTGAAGCTGCCTCATTAGCTTCTTTTAGAATCTCCTCTCAGGTGGCTTTGTAATGATTTTGGAGACAGGGTTGTTGGGCTAAAAATGTCAGGGACCATCTCTTCTTCCACAGCACCGATGGAGCACCTAATACAGTGGTGTTTGCCAAATTTTTTAGTAGGCTGCCCTGTCCCTAATACTGCCAAGCTCTGCAGTCAAACATTGTATTAGAATGGGAGTGGTTCAAGTTTCTTCTGCATACATTTGAGCGAGTCTGGCCACTCTTCTCATAAAGAGCTATTTTGGCATTTTACTACCCCATACCAAAGCCAGCCCAGCTCCGTTACAGTCCTGAGCCTTGGGAGCATCTACTGGGTCTGTCTTTGCCAGAAGAAGACTGCAGTGCCAGCCTCTCCACAGTGTGGGAGTGTTGTGCTACATTTGATAGAGATCTGAGCTTGCAATCTGCAGCATGCAAAAAATTCTCTAAGAATTAAAACTAGCATCACTTGTGGAGAGCAGCAGACTGCCTTAAAGGCTCACTGACTCACTGTGGGAGCCCAGCCCTTTCACCTCATTTCATGTTTCACAGGAAACAGCAATTGTCATTCTTTTATTTGGCTGAGAAAAGTAGAGTAAGACCCTTGGGTGTGAACCTGGATTTGGCCAAGGGGCGTGGGACTGCACAGCATTTACACTCCAATTCAGTGTCTGTCACGCTTGCAGTAATTTATTTGTATCACACGTCCCTGCAGAGTCCCAGGTTTTCTCTTGGCTACATCCATTGCCCCAAGCCCTCTGTGGAGTACCTCTGTGATTTTGTGCTGCAGTGCTCTGGGGAATTATATCCACTGTGTCGTGCTGCTTTTCCTCTTGCCTGATAGGCAGAATCCAGGCTAGGGGATGTCAGCAGAGGAGTAAGGAAGAGGAGATAGCAGTGAGGGACAGCACAAACTTTCTGACATCGGTCAAGCTGTAGCAGTACGAACACCAGTGCACGAGGGCTGACAAGAGGTCACTCAAGAACAAGCAGCAGTTGTGAACTGTTTTGCTTGGCACGCAGAGATGTTATTCACGTGCATAACTAAAGCTCACAGCTCTCAAGGAGCATTACTGCATAAGCTGATGCCAGGCCAAGTCTGCTCTGCGTCCTTCCATCAAGCCATGGTTTGTTACAAAATGAAACCCCAACTTGCTATCCTGGGAAAAATAACTCCATACAGTGGTTTCTCTGCCAGGATTGCACTAAAGGCTTGGGCCCTCCTCCACCATGCTGCTTCAGCCCTGCTTGAGACTCTCCAGCAAAAACTAAGAATTTGCTGCCATCTGTAGACATTTGGGTGCTGTTCAGGCAGTTTCCTTCGTCCTGCTTGCACAGTCCTTATATAGGCAAGACAGCCACAGCAAAACCTCCCTGGTCCCAAGGCAACCTATTCCTTTCTTCAGCATTTCCCCATCTAAGGTAGCTTCGACAGACTCCAGATTATTTATTCTCTGCTGTTGGATGCCAGCCATGTGAGGAAGGCTTCAGCATCCAGCTCCATTAGTTGCAGGCAGAGTGTGGTCTTTGCTGGGAGGCAGCCATCTCCTCCCTACTAAATGTCTCTGACGAAAAGATAAGAAAGCCTATCCCTTGAGGAACATTTCACTAAAATCCCTCAGGGACCAGAAAGCTTTTCCCAGCTAAGCTGTGCTTTAGGTCTCCATTGGGCACTGACAGCCACTCCTGGCCATGCTGGGCTTGGCAGCAGGGACAGTGACCCATACCCACACTGCATCCCCTCCTACATTGTTTGGGAGAGGACCCCTGCTCCTCCAGTGTTTTTGTGGACATGAGGAGGCCACATCACTTGCTGACCTGCCTGTGCTGCTGCTCCTCCCCAGCCTGCTGATCCTGTTTCCCCGTCTTTACCATCCTCTATGAGCTCCACCTTGAAGGTGTGCTCTGAGAAGGGGATCTACCATCTCATCTCTCTAAATCTTCCTTGGGCCAGGGAAACAGCCCTGAGAAGTTGAAGGAGATGAAAGTACCTTCTTGAAGGTCATAAGACCCTACATTCTCATTGCTGGATCAAGAGGGGCTATTGCCACCCTATAGCATGTCCCACACCATGGCCTGAGAGCACAGCCCTCTGGTTAAACACCTCTTCAATGGAGAAAAATGAAGTGAGCTCCAGATACCGAGCTGACCTGTTATGGGCATTGTCACTGTTCCCTGGTGCTCTTCAGACTGTCACTTGGCCCAACCCCAAAACTTCAGCTGATGAGACACAGAGGGCTGGACCTATGTCTCCTGGGGACCAGCCCCTTGGGGAAGAAATATCTTCCTTCACTCTCACAAGCTGTTGAATGCTGGGGTCCATGGTCAGGTTTGGCAGGACCAGGGACACAGTGGGGGACTCACTGATTCACAATGCCCCACTTCTGCCTCCCAGTTCCAGGGCCAGGCCAATCTGCATGTGTTTGAGGACTGGTGTGGCAGCTCCACTGAGCAACTCAGGAAAAACCTGCACTTCCCCCTCTTCCCCCACGTAAGTAAGACCTTGATAACTGCTGTCCCACAGTACTCAGCCCTGCTTCCCAGATGAATCATCCCCTGCTCCTTGCACATCCCATTCTCATCCTTCTCCATCACCTCCTTTGTCCTTGCTTTTGCAAGGGTCAATGGTAGTAGGTCTTCTGCTGCTTGGGGAAGGCTCATTTTATCCATGCTGGTCTAACATGCCTCAAACATGAGGTGTAGGAGCTCTGTATTTGGTGCTCTCCCTCCATATGGCTAATGAATGCCAGACCTTATCCCTATCTCATCAGCATGCGCTGTGCAGCTCTCCCCTCTCCACAGCAACACTTGTTCCAATTTGAAATCTCTCATCTCACCTGCTCTTTTCTGCTGCCTCCACCACACCCCTTACTCCCTCCTCTTCCCAGAGAAAACCTCATACTTCCCTCTGCCCAACTATCCCAGGGTTTTTGCATCCCTCCGTGTTCCTTTAGCATCTCATTATTTTTATTATTTTTTCTTTCCTCTACTTCAGACACGAACTACACTGAAGAAGCTGGCTGTGTCCCCAAAATGGACCAACTATGGTCTCCGGATATTTGGCTACCTGCATCCTTTCACTGATGGTGAGGGCTCTGAGGCTGCTGTGCCACTGCTCGTGTCCCTTCTCACCTGCACCTCCTTCCTCTCCTCCTGCTGAACCACTGGTGCTCTCACCCCGGCAAGCCCCGTGTCAGGTCTCTCACGTGGGCAGCCCGTCTAGCTGTGTGTGATGGACTGTGGCATTGGCGTGGGTGAAACTCATCTGCCTCCTCTGTAGGGTGGAAAGGAAAAGCACAGAAGAAAACAGACGGGAAGCGCTCGATAAAAAACAATGCTGTCGTGAATGTGCAGCCCCACGGTGTGTACGTGGGCACAAGCATTCCCTGAGCTTTTCCTCTCTCCTTCAAATGCACAGAACTGTACATGACATCATTTATGTCCCTGCTGCTCCCTGGGTGCATGAATGCCAACTGACAGCAGCTGGCATCTGTGTCTCCCAGCTGCATGGTTCTGCACAGAGCAGCCTCTAGTATTCACCCACATCTGCTGGACCCCTGGCCCTCGACTGCCATCCCTGAAGCCCTGTCCAGAACAATGACACTGTCTCTTTGTGCACACTTCTCCATCCAAACACAGCTTCTCATGCAAAAATTTGCTCTGGAATTCAAATGGGAGGCAGGGAGAATTTCATGGACTTCTTAGCTTTCCAAGTTAGATGTCACGTGAAGCTGATGCAGGAGGGATAGTAAACCAGTTGCATCTGTTAAGTTTTCATTTCAGTCACAGCAGAATGAGAAAATTCAGAGAGGTTGAAAGGGGTGGGAGTGGTAAAGTCAAAAGGGAAGGTGTGGTGTCACCAGGAAAAAGGGTGAAGTCAGTGTTTTAGAGGAGCAACATCTGTTCTGTATACAAGCTCTTAGCCTAGAGCTCTACTTATGCCCTCCATCTCTCGACAGGGGAGTTTCAGTTTGCCATTGCTGCGGATGATAATGCTGAGTTCTGGCTGAGTCCAAATGAAAAGACCTCTGGTCTCCAGCTGCTGGCCAGTGTAGGCAAGGTACAGTGCATGTACATGTGTGGCTTCTTCCATCAAGACTAATGTTTCTGTGGGGATGGAGACCTTTTTGTCTTAAATACTTCCCTGGACTAGCCAAGTTTCTTCTCCTGCCTAAATACAGACACCACCAGAACAGATGCCAGACAGGTATGACATGACATGCTTTAATAATGTTGCATATTGGCTCTGGTCCTGAAAGCCTCAGTTTCATTATTAAGGGACTTGAATCTGTCCACATGCTGTGTATCTTACAACTTACTAGGAGGAGCAGCTCAGTTTTCCTGCTCTGTTTCTCCAGCACAGTAACCGTGAAGAAACGCATCTTAACTAGAGTATTTTCTGTCTGTTCACAGACAGGGAAAGAGTGGACTGCACCAGGGGAGTTTGGGAAATTCCAAAGCCAGCAGTCAAAGATGGTGAGGTGAGTGAGTAGAGCCCCTTTCCTCCCTGCCTCCTCTGCACATGACCAGGACATCACAAGGAGAAGGATCCTGGACTTGTTATGAAGAATTTAACAATAAAAAGAAAGGAATTACTCTGGGGTATTACTAAAGATGAATTGACACATCCACACCTGTGCCAGTTACTGATTTACTGCAAGAATCCAACACCGAGGTTTTTTTCCCTGATGGAAGCAGCCACCAGCAAATCTGGACTTCTCTATATGAACTCTGGCCTGAGCTTCCTGCTTTGGATAGGCCAGGTTTCCCAGAGGCCAAAACTCAGCAGACAAGGCTGAAAGGGAGTTAGGAAAAATTAACTGAGAGGGGTCTGGAGTGTTCTAGGCGCCCAAGGGAAGCTACCTATCTCACTGTCAGCATCTCGTGTTTCTTGGCAATCCTAACCCTGCTCACCCTGAGAATTAGGTTATTTCATAGGTGTGGTTGCTCTCCAAGCATTATCTGCTGACAAGCTAAGAGATGTTCCATAATACTCCTGGTGACAGACACGTTGTTCTTCACAGGTTGTCATCTGCAGGCAGGTACTATTTTGAGGTTCTTCACAAGCAGGATGACAGAGGAACAGACCATGTGGAAGTAGCAGTGAGTCTGTGCAAATGGCCGTCCGTGCTGTATGTGCATTCCTGCAGAGCTCGAGAATGATATTTGTATTGATTTCCCTCCTTTCCGAGGCCTCAGCTCCTCTTTGCATGAGATGTATCTAATCCCTTCCAGACTCCTTACCTACTTCCATGTGGGATAGTCCTGGCCACATGCCAGGACACCTTTCTGTGCTTGCTTGGAATAGTTCTGCCCTCTCCAGGCTCTGTTGCAGCTCTTGGTCCTTTCTTACTTTGGATGTATCCAAAGGGATATCAGCTCATTCCCAATGTTTTGTTGCTAGGCAAACTTGGTCATAGTAAGGAGAAGGAGGAAGCTGTGAGCCCATCTGGTGAAAAAACATCTTTTTGTTCAAGCTTGGTTAACTCCATAAGGATTTAATTTTAATGTCTTTCTCTGTTCCAGTGGAGACTGAATGACCCAGAAGTGAAGTTCAAAGTCATTGACTCCCAATACCTCTCCCTTTTTGCTAGTAAGTATCTTCACCACAGGTTTGCCTGAGAACCTCCCATTCTTCCCAAACATATCAGCAGTGTTTCACTATGAATCAGTGTCTAGCCAGACAAATACCATGAGTACAGATCATTGCAGGAAAGAAGTGGAGACAAGTCAGGAAGGAGACCTCTAGACAAGAGCGTGACTCACTAAATATATGACAGTTAGTAGGAGCCTTATTTCAGGGGAATCCAGAGGAAGTGAGGAAGGGCAGAGAGGAGAGTCTGCAAAAGTGAGGACTATTCCAGATGTAAGAGTAACACAGATGAAGGTTGCTTGCAGAGAGCTTGTGGGAACATAAGGCCCAGAACATGGGAGCTGTGGGGGAGTGCTGACAGCTGAACAGGACCAAGTAAAAGGGGTTGCAGGAGCACTTTGAAAAGATTTCACTCGGGGTGCTGGACATAGTAGAATACCCTAGTGATTCAGTGGGACATGGCTTTGTTCTGTGTCAACCTTAAGTCTCGTCAAGTTGCTGCTGGATTGCAGCAAGCACATCAAGCCCTGTCCCACTAGTTTTGTAAATCTCTAGCACATCAAATGATGCCTTTACCAGTTAAGGTGCTCCTTAGTACTGTTTACGCTTACCTAGCTTTGTCAGCATCACTTTCCTCTGCCAGTATTCCTCCTGTTCGTATCTACCATTGTGACCTTCCAACATCTCTGGGCTTTTTTCCATCCTGACACTTTTGTCTCTGGAAGACTCACTGGTGTAACTGAGACATCTGTTTGCTGTGTCTTGGATCATAACCTGCTGATGTATTTTCTGAAACATGGTATTTGTCCATGATTAGGCTTTCCATTAGGTCTTCTGTCCTCATCTTTTTTTTTCTTCTGCTCTTTTCTTATTATTTCCCTCTAGAAGGAAAGACTCAGATCACAGCAGGATCACTTCATGGTTGGACAGAGTGTTGCAGTCTCATCTTTACCTGGCAGCTTCTGCTTATGTAGTGTTTCCATCTTCCATATCAGCTTTTGGCATGTTATCCCATTCCTTCTGGGTTTCCATGTTGTTCAGTGCCCAAAAATTGCTACCAATGCCCTTGATGGCACGTGGCCTTTTTCTCCTGGATATTTATTCAGTTCCCCTCATCTCAGAGTAGGATCCATGGAGACTTGAAGCCCTTGAGCAGCAGCATCCAAGAAAAAACATAACCAAAACATAAACCTAGTCTTGGATTTTAGCTTCCCATTGTTCCTGTGGCTCTCCATGCCCCTGCTGGGGCAACATCTTGCTCCGTCACTGAAGGCCGCACCCCAGGGACTTGCTCCCTTTCCAGCATAGGAGGAAGCTCTGCTCCTCACGTTTTTTCCTTCCTTTCATCTTCTCTGCCTCCTTCTAAAATAAATTCAGTGCAAATAATTCAGATGTGTCCCATAATTCCTGCCAGCATGAGGCTTCTTCAGCACACCACTGCTGGTATGTCCAGATCAGGAGGTAATTTTCCTCCAGTAATCATCACTGCGTTTGTTTGCTTTCAGTGATATCTATGTTCCTACCTCACAGCCTCTGTATTTCCAGTTTTCTGAGTCAAAGCCTTTCCCTCCCATGGTGTCTGCAGCAAAGCTCCCGGTCAGCACTATTTTGGCATCACTATCCCAGCGACAGAGTCATAGATACAATGACATTTGGAAAGGGCTGAGAATGGGGAAGGGCACTTTTTGGAATAAAGGATGAACTAGTTCTTCCTCCCCCTTGTTTTTCTCTCTGGTTTCTAGATGAGACACTTTTAAAGATGGATGAGGTTGGGCACATCCCACAGACACTGGCCAGTCATACGAGGCGGCCTGCTGACAGTGCAGACAGCAAGGCACACCCAGCTGACATGCTGAAGCCTGACCCCAGGGACACTCTTTACAAAGGTAAGACTTGCAGGAGGTAGCTGCAGCCTGTCACAGCACGTGCAGCTGCACAGCTGAGAAAGATTGTCCTTCTTGTGCCACGGTTATCAAAGGCATCACTTTTTTTCTCCCCAGTGCAGAGGAGAGGGGCAGCATACAGTCACTGCAGGAGACAAAGCACAGACTAAACCCACCTCCTCTTTCTTGGCATCTGGCTCACAACACGTTCCCAGCTGTAGTATTTTCATTTAATAAGTGCCATAGAGGAATATAAAGGCACGAGCTGTGCAAGATAGTTTGCTTGATGTTTCTTGTAGTGTTTCACATGGATAAATAGAAACCAGGCACAGAAGTAGCTCGATTGGTGCACTGGTTGCAGCAGGGCTGCTCCAGCAACACCTGCCTATATGTTTCTTCTCAGTGCCTCTGCTCAGCAAGTCTCGTGTGCGCAGAGCCCTGGCAGACTGCCCCTACAAGCCCAGCTACCTGGTCAATGGATTTCCTCTGCAGCGCTACCAAGGACTCCAGTTTGTAAGTTTTATTCCTTCAGCAGGTCATTGTGGAGGGGAAAACAAGGAGGGATGGAGACCTCATTAACCATGGGGACCTCCCTACTGATCTGAAGTTCCTGGGCAGGTCTGACCATCTACTGCTCAGGTCTGTGCATCCCGGTACCTGCCAAAGAACAATACCCAGAAAAGAGAGATGGGTGCTACACCCTGCTTGTGAGTCTCACTGGGAGACACGTGTGTGTGTGTGTGTGTGTGTGTGTTAGAGAGCCCCTCAGACCTCAAAACAAAGAACTGAGCTTGCCTTCACATGGACCCTCATAGTGACCAACGATTTTCTGTGAGGTGGACTGCAGTCTCTGTGGACTACTAAAGCCCCTGACAAGCTTAACACTGCTCTTGAGGGGGAGCTCACATCTGTGGGGCATGCAACATCACAGGGATTAATCTTCTATATAGCATAGCAGTCTCTTGAGGTCTGCTGAGGGCAGGTCACCAGCATGGTTTGCCCTCCCTGGAAGACAGTTGCACTCTCCAGGAGACTCCCATCCTAGGTAACACCAGCTCCTTCAGCCTCCCCTGGAGGTGTCCATCCCCACAGGCTTTCTGGGCTCCTGTGATTCCCTGCATCTCTTCAGGGCAACTTGTCTACCTCTCTCACAACTAGTTCTTGCTCTGTTCTAGGACTTCAGTTACAGAGAAGGACAGAAAGGTGCTAAGAGAGAAAGAAAAAGGCACACCCATGCACACATCCCAGCATCCTTCCTTCTATTTTCTGTTCTCACAGACTGCTAGCAGGTGCCTTGGAGAGACAAATAGAAAGCAACCCCTGCTCTGTCTCAAAAGTGCTGGTCACCATGCAGCTGTGTCTGGGTCACCTTGGGACTGATATCTGACATTTATGATGGTTTTACTTTATTTTCCTCCCTTCTTCCCAGGTTCATTTATCCTTTGTTTACCCGAATGACTACAGTCGCCTGAGCCACATGGAGAAAGACAACAAATGCTTCTATCAGGAAAACCCTTACTACTTGGAAAGGTAGGATGCTGCAAATGGGGGGTTGCTAGCAGGGAGGGAGGAGATGGTTGGAGTGGAATTCTGTACTTCTGAGGGACTCTTTATTCTTAAATATCCCCTAAGTCTTGCAAAATGTAAAATCATTTATATTTTCCTTCAGTATCTTATGCTCCCTTTAAGTGAAAACATGTGTAGGTCTCAAGGGGAAACTGCCACAGCTTTTCTTGCTCTATTAATCCAGTAGCTGGGTCAGAACATGTTTGTTCCAGTACATCAGTGAATGTATTTCCAGCAAACTTTGCCTGCCAGCAGCTGGAGCCTCCTGATGGCTGTTGCTGTGAAAGCCAAACCATGCTCACCACTAGGCATCTCTCTTGAGAAAGAAATGCATGTAATTCATCTTCACTAGGGTTCCAGCAGTGATCCTGTAAGGGAACCACCACTCACATGCTCCCCCCTGCAACAGGCAGACACCTTGTGTGAGGACACCTCTCAGTTTTGCAGGACTTTTTTTCAGGATAAGGAGAGTGACTTTTCTGGTGAGATAACTGATGGTGGCCTCCCTGTGCTCAGGATCTGCCTCCCTCCAGGACTATTTTGAGGGCTGAAGCAGCAGAACATATCACAGGTTTGGGTAGGAACTCTGGAGTGTGAAGGATAGAGGCCTGAAGGTGCCACCCACATTTATTGCTTTGACAATTCATTTGTGTTGTAACAGGATTTGGGAACTGGGGGGCTTCACTGCTGGGCTCCACACCAAGCACATGTGGAGGAAAACAGTCCTGGAAAGTCCTCCCAAAAGCTTGTAGCACAGGTGTATGAGGACAGCACACAGTGGTGGTATGAGAGGAGAGAGGGAGAGCATTGCAATTATCTACCTGATCAGCTTTTGCAGCATGATGACTTGTGTTTGTGAGCACTATACCATAAGTGAGACTTAAAGAGCAGTTTAAGGAAGGCTGAAGAAGTGTCTCAAGGTACTTATATTTGGGATTTCCTCCTGTGCTATGAGAAAATGTCTGAGAGACTGGGATATTAACCAAGGCAAATTGACATATTTGACAGTGTAGAGTAAGATCTGATTGTTCAAAGATATGAAAGATGGTGATGATGATAGGAAAAGACAACCTAAAGATGCTGGATAGGTGTAGTCAGATTAATGGATCATCACCTCAGAAGCAGTGGCTGTAATTTATTTGGAGAGGGCAAAGTAACTTTGCTCAAACTTGTGTTTTGCCCTTTCCGCTCCAGATTTGGATTCTACAAGTACATGAAAATGGACCGGCCAGAGAAGAGCCTGGACTCAGGAGAAAAGACAGAACAGCCTGGTAGGGACCCTGGTATCAGACCCTGGAGGATCTTTTTACCTGTCACTCTTATGTGTGATCTTCCAGCACCATCTGGAAGAAGTTCTTGAATTTCCATGCCAAGGACATCACAGCCCTTCACTGCCAGATTGCTGTGGCTGGGAGGAGATTTTTGCTGCCACTTTCACTTCACTTAAGGGCAAGTTGGGAGGTCACCAAACAGTGGGCTGTATTGGGCAAGGTGACATTTAACCTCTCAGGCCTGCAGCTTAGCTGAGCTGCAATTCTAGCAAAACATGTGGAGAGAAGTGACAGAGCCCAAGTTGAGCAGTGTGGCAGCCTATGCTTGGCACTGCCCTGCAAAGCTGTGGCCAGATGAACAGCTAAAGGCAGAAGCAGACCCTTCCACAGCTTTTGGCAATGCTGGCTAATAAGTGCTGAGGATTTTGGTATGAACAAGAGCACAGCTTTTGTGTTTGAGATTATTCCTGTCCTTCTAAGCAGGGGAGATGGCACTGACATTAGGCAAGAAGGAGCTGCCCCCAGCAGGTTGGGTGCCTGGGTGAGGACGGAGAAGGCAGTGGGAGGATGCAGGAGGTGTAACTGTGATTATTCCTGCAGGATCCCAGGAGGGGAACCAGGACAACGTGCAGTACATGGAGCAGGATGTGGAGAGTACCAGTCGCCCTGAGCACCCTGGCACAGGGAGGGCAGAGCTGGCAGGCAATGCTCCCAGCAGCATGGTGGGCAGTGATGATGTTCATGAGGACTATTCCCTCCGGGAGCATCGTCGGCTCCTCTCTGTAATGGGTGGTGACAAACAAGAAGGGCTACAGGGGAGGAGGGCAAAGAGGTCTGATGTCAAATCAGCCACGCTGACCTCTGCCAACCAAAGCCTCATCCAGCCTGGCTTAAAGGGGAACCCAATAATGCAGAGACCCCATTTAAAAGCTGGAGTCAAAGATAACTCCAGAAGCCCCCCGCAGCATGCCAGGGCTATCCAGGGGAGAGTGCCTGTCAAAAAGGCAAACCCTTCTAGGACTGTGCCTCAGAGGCAGCAGCATCTCAATGACCCCAAGGATTCAGGGGTCACAATTCCCAAAGTGGTGAGACCTCAAGGAGACCTCAGGACTGCTAAGGATGGGCTGGAGCCAGCAGGCACAGTGCCAGCCAGGAGGGGAGTCCTAGTCCCTGGCAAAGCTGGCAGGCATGCTGAGAGTGCTGCCAGCCCCAGCCAGCAGCCTGGGCTGCCACAGTGGCTGAACCAAGTGGAGTCCTACATTGCTGAGCAGAAGGCAGCCAACAGAGGGGACACAGGGGAGAGAGAGGAGCAGGTGGCAGCTCCTGTGAAGGGCAAGTCTGTGGCAGCCGAAGAGGAAGAGGAAGAAGAGGTGGATGGGGAACCAGAGGAAGAAGATGAGGAGGATTTTGATTATGTACCAGTGTTTGACCAGGCAGTAAACTGGGAGCAGACCTTTAGCATGAGCAACCTGGACTTCCATATGCTGCGCACAGACTGGATTGACCTGAAATGCAACACATCAGGAAACTTGCTGCTAAAAGAAAGGGAGGCCCTGGAAGTCACACGTGTCTTCCTGAAGAAGCTCAACCAGAGGAGTAAAGGGTAAGGCACAGTGTAAAAACCTAGGGGCAGTGTCCTGTGGTTGGTGTACCATGATGCTTCACAGGGAATACCTGCTGTGTGAGGAGCTAGCAGGAGTCAGAGGATAGACTAGAAGTGGGAAATCAGACTTCAGGCAAGGAATCTGTGTAAAACCTGGGCTTTAAATACCTCTTTGGGCTGAGAAATAGAAATGCATAGAATCGTAGAATGTGAGGTTGGAAGGGACCTCAAGGATCATCTGGTCCAGTCCTTCTAATAGTATTGTGTATATGATATATCTCAGCACCCCATCAAGCTGAGACTTAAAAACTTTCCAAAGTGGGGAAATTCTTGAACACCAGACCATGTCTGAATATTGCACTCCAACAGCTGGTGGTAAGAGGCTTCCATCCAGCAAAAAGGATCACTGGGTTTTATTGGCTTCCTTCTTGCACAGTGTAGTTATTGAGAGCACACAGGAGCATTTTACCAGCTGAAGATTAAGAAACCCTGATGGTAGCAAATAGGAATGGAGCTCCTTGAGCTTGTAGTGTGATGTCTGCCTCAGCTTATGAATCAGAAGGGACTTACCAGATAATGTGGATCAATACACTGACCTCAGAGACAACCAAGTATCCTACACTATTACCTCAGTGTGTGCACCTCCATCTTAAAACTAGCTAGATTTCTAGGTAGTAGTACTCATTTGGGGAGTTGTTTCAGCTCCCCCACTTCTTGATGACCTGATGGAGATCTGGTTTTGCTGGTACTCTCTTTTTACCTGGTCTTCTTTTTCTTCTCAATACTTAACATCTTGATTGTCTTTCTGGAAAACAGACATATCTCCTCTGAGCTTCTACAGGCTAAACAATCCAACTCCTGACCCTTCTGAGAATTCCCCTCTATTTCCATAATATTCCTATATGTCCTTCTCCATGCAGGTTTCAGTTTAAGTCAATTTTCCTCTATGTAAATTACCAGTATCTTGGATGTTTTATAGCATGGGTGTTACTAGTTTCCTATTCCTGCTGGAAGTAGCTCTTATGCTACATCTTAAGATCTCTTGTTTTTTCAGGGCTTATCAGTCATGGTGTGACTGATAATATACTCAAGCTTTTCTCAGCATTTTTAACTGATGAGTGTCCATTTTACGGCAGAAACTTTTGTTATGATCTGAAAGGACATGACCTGGCATTTCATCCTGTTCTGACCATTATGAGCCTACAGTTTACTACAGTTTTTACTCAGACCTACTCCATGTTATTGGCTGATAAGCTGCCACCAGGCAATTTCACTAGCCCAAACATACTCCTTGTGCCAAGATCATTGTAGGAGGTGTTGAATACCCTCACTATTACCAGCCTTACAATCATTCAGACACATTTGTTATTTTCTGTGTCACCTTTATTTCATTTCACTTGCCAGCTATTTCCTCTTGGCTGGAATCCCAGATCGAATCCCACGTGCTTGTGAATTTAGGAAGCAGGTGCTAAACCTTCCCATGGGACTTCGGAAGGAGTGCAGCAAAGCAGGGGGAAGCTGGGGACAAAAAGATTTGTGCTAGCCAGGAGGAAAGAGCCTAGCAGAGACAAAGGGGCTGGAAGTGGGAAGAGGGGGTGGTGTCTGGGAGCTGTGCTGACTCCAGCTGTGTCTCCTGCAGGAGGTTCCAGCTGCAGCGTATCGTCAACGTGGAGAAACGCCAGGACCGCATGCGGGGCAGCCGGTACCTGCTGGAGCTGGAGCTGCTGGAGCAGGGGGGGCAGCTTGTCCGCTTCTCCGAGTACATCTTTGCTCAGGGCTGGCAGGGCATTGGAAATGATGATGAGGAAGAGAGGAAGATGAGGAACCTGGCGTGGGGTCGGCGACGGCACCTGATGGCTGCGGCGAATGAGCCAGAGCTGTGCTGGCCCCAGGGCTTTTCCTGGAACCATCGTGCCGTGGTTCACTTTGTGGTGCCAGGTAAGGGGACCTGCCTTCCCAGGACAGCAAGAGATGGGGCAGTGGGTGCCTCTCATGAGGGCAGTCCTGAATAGCAGGTCTAGGCCGTCTCATTTGTGTCACATCTAATTTCTGTTCTCTCCAGGTTAAATCTCCTAAGTAATACCATAGGGCCCAAACTCTCATGGGCTTGTAAGCTCAAAGAGAATTCCTATCATATTCTGGGGAAAAATTCCTACTGATGCCTGGGCTCTTTGGTCCAGGTTTTCAGCCTGGGCCTATTTCAGCTTCCCTGCAAGTTTAGCAGGGCTTGAGAGGAGTCAAGAAGCCTTGCCTGTTGAGAAGCCACACTGTCTTTGAAATAGGTTTTGCTTTGATTCTCTCCCTCTTGCAATGTAAACAGTGAAAAACCAGGCACGATGGGTGCTGCAGTTCATTTCTGACATGGAAGAACTGTTCCGAGTCACTAAGGATCCAAACTTCAACGTCATCATCACAGACTACAGCAGCAATGACATGGATGTAGAAAAGGCTCTGAAGAGGTCTAGTTTGCACAGGTGAGAGTACTGTTTGGTCACAAAAACCCTCTCATGCATATGCCTGGAAACACAGCACATCTGCCAGCTTCTATGTATTGACAAGCCACAGCCTCCTGCAGCTGGAAACTCAAGAGATGACATCCATCCCAATCCTGCACATATACATGCATACATTGTTCTTATAATGCATGTACACATATACTGCATATCATAGCGTTATAACACTGGAATGCCATCCCTCTTGTAGTCAGCAATCCAGATGTGTCTCTCTTCTCCTGGCTTTTGTTCAAGTTTTCAAGAGAGGACAGAAAGCAAGTGCCACAGTGAAGAGGCAGGGGGAGGACAGAGAAGACAAGAAAGCTGTGAGAAATGAGACAGAGTATGTGGACACCTCTGGGGACACTGCTTGCTGGAATAACTGTCCAGCTTACCCTACTCTGACCTGAACCAGCCTTGGTTGCTCTTTTCCTTTATGTGCCAGGAGTAACAGGTCTAGTAATGGGAGGGAGCTGAAAGACTTTTGCTAGGGAGTGCCCTGTCCTTGCTACGTAAGTGAGAAGACTCTCAGGGCACCCTGCAGCCTGGAGCAGCACTGAGCTTGCAGACTTGTGCAGCAAAGGGTTGCATAGGGCGCATGAGAATGAGGGGCAGCTCTGTAGTGTGATGCTTGTGTTTTACCACTTGGCCAGCATGAACACACTGAAACTGAAACTCTCTGTCCTGTCTGACCCACAGCTATCGGTACTTGAAGCTGACAGGGAATTTTGAGCGTTCTGCTGGGCTGCAGGCAGGAATAGACCTCGTGACGGTAAGCCTGGGGGCTATGGGGCTGACTGGAAGGTTTCTAGTGTGTGTCCTGTGCCTCTTGCTGTTCATACTGAACACACTGGGTTTTAGGAAGAAAGTAACCTAGCAAGCCAGAAGAAACATAGATATATCTCCTGTCCTGCCAGTGTAAGAGTCTTCTCCCTAACTCCAAGAAGCCTGTGGTCCATTCAGTTCTTGGCCAACCAGCTGGGCCTATCAGACAGGAGAGAAATCAGCAGTAGCAGCTTTATCATACTGGCTCTGCTGGTTGTAGTCATAGTATTTCATATCCATCATTGAACAGCCAACCAGTGACCATTTAGGCAGTCCCCAGGACCTCAATTTCTGACCTAGCAAAACCCATCTCTTTAATTCACTCCCATATCTCTTGTCCTTCTGGCCCTCAAGAAAGACTTGCCTAAACTCAACATAATTTTTTTATTTTTTCCAACTGATGTTGTTGATTCCAGGACCCACACAGCATCATTTTCCTATGTGACCTGCACATTCACTTCCCAGCTGGAGTAATCGATTCAATCCGGAAACACTGTGTGGAAGGCAAGATGGCCTTCGCACCCATGGTCATGCGGCTGCACTGTGGGATGTCCCCACAGTGGCCTGATGGTAAGAGGGAGTGGAGCCTCTTGGGTTCTGAACTTGAGGAATGGGAAAAGAAGGAGGGTGCATGCCACGTATAGATTTGTTCCTATGGTACTGTTGAGGTTGGGAGCTAAACGTACTTCCAGGGCCACTGGGTGAGAGTGCCTTAGACATAGGATGGGGTTTAACAGTACCAGGTACCTGGAACTGGAGATGAAAGAGCCAGAAGAGCCCTTTCCATGAGGTTCCTCTTCGTCATCTCCTAGGGCTTTCTATAGATTTGAGGACCTTGGAAAACCTATTCTTTACTCCTTTTTGCCCATATCTCTCTTTTCTTAGAGGGCACAGTCTGTCTTTGAGGAGCACTGATAGCCTGAGGATGAGGGAAAACCACTCAAGTCAGGGGGAGAAAATTGGCACAGGTCATCCAGTTGTAGGATTGCCTTTAGACAGAAGTGACCATCCTGAGCCACCCAGGCACAGGGACAGTCCCTTGAAGCAGGGACAGTCCAGGTACATTAGATACTATGCTGCCAGACAGGAGATGTGAAAGGCTCTGCTGAGAAGGGCAGTCCATACTGTCTGCCTGCAAGCCTTACTCACTTCCCAAAGCTTTAATATGGTTGGCTTTTCCTTGGTGCTGAGCTGGCTTTCTGGTGTCAATATTGTTCTAGAATTAGCTTTGACCCTCACCCCAGCAGTCCTGGTGGAGCTGTGAATCTTCAAAACACCAGCATGCACTTGCCTCTTTTATGCTTTCCTCAGGCTACTGGGAGGTGAATGGGTTTGGTCTCCTGGGCATATACAAGTCTGACCTGGACAAGATTGGAGGCATGAACACAAAAGAGTTTCGGGACCGCTGGGGAGGAGAGGACTGGGAGCTCCTGGACAGGTAGGCATCCATTGTCATCATTCACGTGCTCAGCAGGGGAAACTCATTAGATCCTGGAGGACCAATGACCAGGAGAGAAGAGATTTAGACTGAGGTGACTAATGCCACCGTAAGCTTGTTCAGTGAAGGACAGTCTTTGAGCATGTCCTGAGCATGTCACAACCTCAAACCTAGTAGGTGAGTGAACCCAAAATACACTACTAAAGCCAAAGAAGAGAGAAGCTGTTTCCTGGTGCCTTTCAGCCCTAGTTTTGGTTGGCCACAGGCAGATCAGGCACTGGTGATTGTGAAGACTTTGTCTTCTTCAAGCAGTGCAGCACATAGGGAGTCCAGTTTGGGTCCTTCAGGCTTTGTACAGAAATTGTCCAGAAGAGCAGCTGTCAGAGAGTCATATAAAGACCATGAAATACAGTCACAGTTTCTGAGAATTGTATAGTGAGGGAGCTCTGCTGTACAAATCCTAGGCCTCTGGGTTTGTAGTTCTATGTTTTGGGGCCTCTCTTTTCTGTCCGATGACTGCAGGAAGAACTAACATCTTGATCAATCCCATGGTGCCAGATGAGATCCCTTCTTTCCTCCTAGTCTGGCATGTGCAGCCCACTCCTCACCAGTCCTCAGCCCCTGTTCTCAGGGGTTTATAAACACTCAGCAAGTGCCATTAGATGCCTGCTTATGTATCTGAGCTACCTCTGAGCTATTTTGGATTCCTTAATTTGTTTGCAGTCTCTTGACAGCAGCCCAACCCCCCCCAGCGATCTTTGTGATCGAGTTGATCAAGTTTTCTGTAAATCTACCATTCTTCTTTCTGCCAGGATCTTGCAGGCTGGGCTGGAAGTGGAGCGTCTCTCCCTGAGAAACTTTTTCCACTGGTTTCACTCAAAGCGGGGCATGTGGAACCGGCGCCAGCTGAAGACACTGTAGCCTTCAACCTCAGAGCTGGGCAGCAGCACCATCCACCATCTCAACTCACTGTGCACTTTATCAAGGCACACAGCCAGGTGTACAAACTCTTCCTCTGCCTCCAGAGCCTTCTGATGGGATGGTACAGCTGAGGAAGGGACAGTCAGACTAGGGGAGCAGGAGCTTCTCTTGTGTGCTCTTGCATCCAAGACGTGGGATCCATGTCTTGCTGGGAAGGTGGTGGGGGAGATGCTGACAAGTGAATTGACTCATAATTCCTGCCTTGTGGTCTGGTGGATGGTACAGTGGGAGAGGTGCCATATTTCCCATTGAGTCTTGCATGGTGCAAACCAAACACAAATCCCAGCTAAGCCCAGAATTGTTTATTTACAGTAACACAGCTTCTCTTTCAATACTTGAATCAAAAAAAAAAAAAAAAAAGGAAAGAAAAAAAAACCCCGTCCCATTTCTCCTCCTTCCCCATCTCTCTGGTATCCATGCTTTTGGACAGGGGACCAAGTAAGTTCTCTGAACTGTGTCCACATGCCCATGTGCTGACCCAAGGAAATCTGGATGTGGAGGAGCTGATAGGCACTTTAGGCTGCTAGTGCTTAGATGTTTCTCTGTGCTTTTCACTTTAGTCATTATGAACAACTATGCTCATATTCAGCAAATTATGGGCCATGGTTGAAGACTTAAGTACACTTCCCCTTTGAGAACCACATTTGCCAGCAACTGGGCAAGGTGGCAGGGGTTGATGTTACAGCTCCACCTAAATTATTAATCCACTGCCTGAGGATAGTGGAGGGGTTATACAGAGAAGCTAGGAGGGCATCTCAGGAGGAACTTCGCAGCCTTATCTGACAGACATGTGTTTGTCCTAACAATATCAGGGAAACCCCAGCAGGGAAGAAGTGGCAATATTTTATTAGTTGAAATATTGTTGATTTTGTCAGAAAAAGAGGAGACAGACTATTCTGCTCTCTAAATTCTGTATGTTTATGCAGTGTCTAAAGGTTAATTTAATAAGTTATAGCCTCACAGTTATGTCTTGTCACAGTTTGAATTTTATGTAAAGAACAGGCTTCATGGTTGAAGAACTGTCACAGCAGTTGGTGCTTCAGCTCTGGAACAGCCATGGGAGCTCCAGCCGAGTACGGAGGAGGTGGCCCCAGGCCTTGGCACTGGCACTGGGTGCAAGGAACAGTGAGGACAGATGAGAGCTGAGTGAATAAAAGGATGGGCAGACCCATGCCAACACTGAACTTAGAGCTGTGGAAAGAGCTCCTCTCCACAGCCAGCCTGATACTATAGGGAATTCTCAGCCTGTAAATCTCCCATTGATTTAAAGCAAGATTTTTTTTACCCTTCTAACCATTTTACAGGATCAAAAAAACCCAGGGATCCCAGCACAGATAGTGCTATGCACTGGAGCTTTCATGTCTCCATACCAAGCTGACAGAGCTGCTACAGGTCTCAAGCTTCAGGGGAGAGCATGATCTAGGAGACTGCTCGTGGTACCCAGGTCTGTGGGAGCTGTTGAAAAGTCAGTAATGGAGGTATGCAGGGTACAAGCAATGTTGACATGGTTCTGGAGTTTGCTTTTTACACTGATGGAGTGGATGCCAGTTCAGAGTAGGCATTCATCTATTATTTATTCCGTGGTGCTTGGCAAGTCCATCAAGTTCCACCATTGCAGTAGAGAATTCAACTTGCAAGTCCTGGCACGTGAGATAGAAATCTTGTCAAATCATCTGCTTGTTCCAGTCTGGGTTTTGTGACTGATGGAGTCAGAAAAAGTCAACCAGATTTCAGAAAGTTTCTCTGCACAGTGTACAGCAATGGTGAGAAGGAGACAAGAGACAGCTGTGTCTTGGAATCCACAGAGCCTTTGCCAAAATGCAGACACTGAATATATCAGAAGAGGCAACCTTAGCCTTCTGGACAAGACAGAGTGGCCTTTTTATGGAGAGGAAGTATTTTACCCATATAGAGGCTAAGAAATTAAACATTGTGGTTGGGGCAAGAAGGAAGAGCCTGACAGTGGTCAACACTATTATTATTATTATTATTTTAAATAACAATTTATAGATAGTTTATAATAGGAGTTTAGGAGGCCAGAGCCCTGTGATGCAATGTTGCAATAAGCTCTGTTTCTGCCTGGAATGTGCAGTGTCAGTCAGGCTTTCAGTGCATGTCAGAGCCTGTGCTTCACTCAAAAATGGGAACAGCCTCGTTGAGTGTACAGGTGAGCTGCTCTCCAGGCTCCAGGAGTGCACCTCCACAGCCTGTCCAGGCTGGCTTTGTCACGCAATCCCTGTGGAATGGGGAGAGGCTGGGGGGGGGAGGGAGATGTGTCAAGGCATTAGCAGGACCCAGCTGTTTAGCTCCATCAAGCAGAGAATGGCATGGTGCACATTTTGCAGATGGAGAGTTGATGGATTCAGTGGTGTCCCTTGTGTCAAGCACAGGGAGCAAAAATTATTTGTACTGTGTGCTTTCACATTTGGCTTAGATGTGGTCAGCAGCACCTGAAGTTAGCAGCTGGCATTCATCTGCAGGCACTGGCAAGAATTAGGTGCATCCAGAAGGTAACTTGCCAGGTTCGAATGAGGCAAGTGACCCTTCTTCCTCACCAGAGAGGGCAGTCAGCAAAGGGTGAATTGGAAAGTAGGATGCAGCTCTCAGCCCAGCACTGCCAGCAGAATTTAAATGTTTTGCTCCCATGTTTTATCTGGGGCTGTGCTCCTTCCTTCACACCTTATAGCCTAGACCAGTGGCAAGCAGAACTGTTTACCTCACTGAGGATTCCTTGGTGGAGATATAAAGAGTTAGTGGCTTTCAGTCCAGTTTCCTGATGGCCAGTATCCCCACTGTCAAAGTTGCCATCATATCTAGTGAGAGGTGTCCCTACCCATGCAGGGAGGGGTTGAATTAGCTGATCTTTAAGGTCCCTTCCAACCCATGCCATTCTGTGATTCTATGAATTTTTGTTCTTCCTTTTCAAGCACAGTGTGGATTCTTAGCTGGTATGTAAGAATTGTAGTAGTAAATGTGATTATATTAACTGGCACTACTAGGCAGCTTGGAGAGAGCCCATGGGAACAAAAGCTGTATTCCAGCCCACATGTTCAGGTTGTGGGGCGAGAGGGGCTACATGCTCACCAGCCTGCAAGAAGCAAATCTTGCAGGAGAAGCACTGGGCTTTGCTCTGAGGCTGCTGCCCCTCTTCCAAAGCAACCTGCAGTTTTTCTCCCCAGAGTCATGAAGAACCGGAGAACAGGGAATATGTCAGGGGCAGGTAGTCGTGCAGCCATGCAGTGAAAGGATGTGACCACCCAGGGCAGTGGCCAGGCCACCTTGGTCCTTGATCAGCAGGTGGTTCACCCTGTCACTGGTGTCACAACGCGTGTGATGCCGCTGTGAGGAGGGCTCATCTTTGGGTCTGGCACAGGCCTCAGTGAGCAAGAGGGAACCTGGCTTCACTGCAGCCAGGACACTCACTCTCCCCAGCAGTTTATCTTGTTTCTGTCACCAGGATCTCTTTAGGAAGCAGTGACTGAGCATGTGGTGAAGTCTTCCCCGAGGCCTTCATGTGCATCCTGGCTGTGTCCTACCTCAACAGCAGGAGTACAGCAGTTGAGTGTGATTTCCCATGCCTCGGGCAGGCAGCAGGGAGCTCCTTTGGTAGCTCTCCGGCTGGGGACAGAACTGATGGACCATGCTGAAGAAGAGAACTTCCCTGGCGCAGGCTGTGGCCAGGCTGTGGACCATGGGCCCCCAGGTGTGGGGTCCATGGCAAGTGGGCTCTGCTCACAAATGCAGACTCCATTCTCTGTGGATTGTGGGGCAGAGGTTTGTTTTACAGGTCAATAAAGGGAATGAAGAAGGGCTGGCTTTTATTCTGAGAGAAATGTATTTTGTGAAAATTACAATGTGACTTGTTTTGTCATTGTCTTTACTGTTTGTCTGGTATGAACATCTCATCTCTTCTCATTGCGTACAAATGTCTGAAGTTGTTTTTGAGATACCAATGCTTTGTGTTAACAATCTGAATTGTACCTTTGAATTATCTGCCTTAGAGTGGCTCTGTGCCTTCAAAATGACTCATGGGCCACCTCTTTGTTAGAGCTGGGGGATGTACTGTTTCTCCCTCATGTTTTATAAATATATCGTCTTCCTTCAAGAGCTCAGTTCTCTCTGCCTGTTACTCACACCTGCACCTCCATGCAGAAGGGATTAGAAACAGGGTGTTGCTCTTCTGGCTTCATATAACCAAAGGCATAGGCAGTATCAGAGGGACAGGTCACTCTGCCCATGCCAGCAAGAACTCTGCAGTGAGAGATGAGTAGGAGATGGAGCAAGATAGCCAGGAGCAAGACCTCTGTGGCTGTAGGAAGTGGAACAGCAGCAAAACAGTTTTTTTCCTCTCTTCTGGGCTTATAATTTGAAACAAGGAAGAAAAAAAATAAATATACCACCCAGCAGAAAACAAGTGCAGTGTGGTAATAGAGAATATGGAGAACAAAGTAGTCCTGCTCACAAGCAGGGGACAGTTCCTGAAGAAGACCACAGGTGAGCACCTAGACCTGAGCTCGGTACCTGGCACAGCCTACAGAAGTGGGAGGTTGCCTCTTTCATGGCGAGGGTTTGTTTTGATTCAAATTTCGACCTTTTTTTTTTTGCTTTAACCGTGCCTCCTTTGAGTATAAAAAGCTTGGCAGGAATGGGAGTCAGACATGGAGAAGGAAAAAGGCAGCCAAGGTTGCTAGTGAGTCTGATTACATTATAATGAGAAATTATTACTAAAGGTGATGGGCCAAAAGCCTTCCAGCACACTGTATGTCTTCTGCTCTTTTCATGGGCAGACCTCTCATGCTGTCATACCTGACCTGGCAGCTCTCTGAGACGATGGTGTTGAAGTTAATATCTCATAATAAAATTCCCCTTGGTGCTGATTTCCCATAATTTTTTACCTTTTCATGAACCCAGTTGGTCAGTAGTGTCTGGAAACCCTTAGCTGGTGGTTTTGCATTGGCGAGAATAAGTTTTGTTGTTTTTCTACAGTGAAGCCTTTTTCTAGAGCAGAGCAGGAAAACAGGCTCCTCAGAAACATTCATCCCTGTTTGCTGTCCAACTCAGCAGAGTCCAAAGGCTGAGAAAAGCCGCAAACCTCAGCATTGCTCCAGGTCTGCCATCCCCCTGACAAAGGGGAGGATGAGTCCTTGCCTGCCTCCCCAAACAGATGTCAGACTGTGCTCAGCTTTGCTGATTTAAATTCCCATTAATACAAAACTGGCATTTTCCATCCTACTCTTTCTTTGCAACTTTTCCTTCAGCTGCACAAATGCCACTTGTTCGTAGGTACGAGCTGGTCCTGGCCTGGAGCCTTACTCACCAGCTTTGGTGGGAGAGGTCAGTCACACTCACTCCAGAAAAAAGCACAGTGACTTAAACAGAAATGTAGTTCTGTAGAGTCAAATACAGAATTAAAATGAAATCTGCCCATACCTGTGGGTATTTTTAAATATCAGACATGCCCAGGACCTCCTGAAGACCGATGTGTGGACATTTTCATGGTATTTCTTTCTCAGTGTTGGTAAGAATATGCAAAATGAAAAGTCAAAACTGAGCTGTGATTCTGCCATACAGTGAAAAATCATTTAATAGTCAGAAAATCATATAATTATTTAAAGATGCTAACACCAGGCTACTAAAATACATATTTTTTAGCATAACTAGAGAGTAAAAAAATTTAGGATTGAAAATTTTTACACTTTCAAAAAAACTCTGAAAAAACATTAATCCAAAGATTCTTCCTTGTAAGGAAACAGATTATTCTGGTACAAGAGAATTTCCAGCATTGTCAGTATAAAAATGATAGTATTTTAAAACATTTATGTTAGCCATAAGACTTTAAAATACAAAGGTGATATTTTAAAAAAGTAATACAACTATCATTTCTTATTGTGGCAATAAGCCTACAGTGTCTCCTTGTGTTAATGTTTCTTCATTTTCCACTAAATATTGCCAAGCTTTTCTGACATCATTCCTGCTAGGTCCCTGGTCCATCAGACCATATCTATTTTTTATAATTGTTAATTTTCCAGTGCTGGAGATACCTGATTGTATTCTTAAATGTGTTGCATTTAATTTTATTTTTTCATAACTAGGATAATATTTGAACTGGTTTTAATTACCCTGACATCCACATACTTTTCTGTCCTCCCATGAGAACTTATTTTAGTTTGAGAAATCCATTAATCCATTCCAACATTTGGTAGGTATGCTCTTAGAGAATATTGCTCTAAGTATAACAACTTATGCTTGAGACAAAAAAAAAGATTAAAAAGCTGGACTTGTTTACTTAGCCTGCAAAGTAAACTGTTCAGGCTTTTCTACAAAATGACTATTGAATATGTGAAGCAGGAAACTAAAATAAGAGATGAGGTTTACAGAACTGTGCTTTTTACATTGTGTACCTTCTGCTGTTCTGGTAGCTTTCTCTAGCCAAGTTTGCTCTGGCTTTGCAAGGCCATGTTTTCTCCCCTTTGGAACTTAAAAAGCATTATGGCAAGGAGTGGGTGTACCATGACACACACCTTTTTGAAAGTTTAACCCAGTTCTCTGGATTTGTTGATGGGCTCCTGCTGAGGTCAATGAAAAGGCAGAGGAGGAGAGCTTTCCCTGCCAGCCACGCAGCTCTGATCCTGCAGGGAAGACAAGAAATGCCAGTAAGGTTGCAGCAGGTTCCTCTGTGCTGCATGGGCAGAGAGCAGCAGTCCTGGAGTACCACGTCACCCAGCCACCTCTACAGATGTGGTGGGGTGCTGCTCTTCAGTGCTTACACCTTTCTGGACCCTAACCCAGCAGTGTTTTTAAAGAGGCTTTTGGCCTTTGCATCCTCCTTCATCATATCATGAGTCTGTGGAGCTTTCTTGCTTATTGCATTTAAACTGTGTTTACATGTTGCAAATCAAGTAAGCAAGAGATGGGAACTTCACTTCTTGACTTCTGACTTAAGAACATTTCCTTCCCTCCTTACCAGTGCTGTTTAAAATCTTTGTAGGAAGCATGGACAGTGGGATAGAGTGTGTCTTCAGCAAGTTTGCTGACAATACCAAGCTTTGTGGTGTGGTTGACACCTCAGAGGGAAGGGATGCCATCCAGAGGGACCTTAACAGGCTGGAGAGGTGGGCCCATGGCAGCCTAATGAAGTTCAGCATGGCCAAGTGCAAGGTCCTGCACCTGGGTCAGCATAACCCCAGGCACAAATATGGGTTGGGGGGAGAAAGGATAAAGCCTTGAGGAAAAGGACTTGGGGGTGATAGTAGATGAGAAGCTTGACATGAGCTGCCAGTGTGCATTCACAGCCCAGGCGGCCAGCCACATCCTGGGCTGCATCCAAAGCAGTATGGCCAGCAGGGAGAGGGAGGGGATTCTGCACCTCTGCTCTTGTGAGACCCCATGTGGAGCATTGCATACAGCTCATGGAGCCCCCAGCACAGGAAAGATACAAACCTGTGGGAGAGGGTCCAGAGGAGGGCCGCAAAGGTGATCAAAGGGCTGGAGAACCTCTGCTACAAAGACAGGAGGCTGAGAGAGTTTGGGGCTGTTCAGCCTAGAGAAGGCTCCAGGGAGACTTTATAGAAGTCTCCCAGTACCTGAAGGGCCTCCACAGGAAAGCTGTGAAGGGACTTTTCACCAGAAGGGATAGTGATAGGACAAGGGGTAATGGCTTTAAACTGAAAGAAAATAGATCTAGGTTAGATATTAGGAAGAAAATCTTCACCACAAGGGTAGTAAGACACTGGAATAGGTTGCCTTGGACAGCTGTTGATGGCCTCTCTCTGCAAGTGTTTAAGGCCAGGCTGGATGAGGCCTTGTGCAGCCTGGTCTAGTGAGAGTTGTCTCTGTCATGATGGCTGTAGGAAGAGCTCTTTCCTCCCACTGCTTCGAGAGCACCTTCCTTTCTTCCCTCTCAGATAACACTGCCATCGGTGGATACCTCCCAGAACGCACATGGTTTTTGTTCCCAAATAAATTTGGCTCCCTGTCCACAGGTGGTAGCCATATCTAGTGGGAGGTCTGCAGGCTTCTGAAAACCACTTGCTGGTGATAAAACCCAGCAATTGGGGTGTTTGGTGCTCTTGCTTTCAAGATCAAGAAAGGAGAAATCCTCCCTTGAGGGAATTTGTTCAATGGCCCCGGATGCCCGTGGTACAACAACATGCGTCTGGAAAGGCTTTGTTCATTTGTGCAGCTTTGCCTTCTCCCTCAGCTTGCAGTGATGTTTTCTGAGACTGACTGTCAAGAGTTCCCATCACTGGCAGCGATGGGAACTCACCCCTTTCTTACCTGACTCCATTGCCCTGTGACTTAATAAGGTCGAAAATTCCTGGTAGGGTAGAGGCCAGTCTTCTGCACCCCAAAGGCTGTGATGAAGATGTTGAGGATGACTGTGATGAAGATGAGAGCCGTGGCAGCGTTGTTGAGTATATTGAGGTGGGGCTGCTTTGCAACGTCATTCAGGTTCAGACGAGCTGCATGATACAATACAAAAAGAACAGGAGATGGGTAGCTTGACTCCAAGTCCCCCAGTCCCTGGCAAGACTTCCCTGCCAGGACAATGTCCGTGCTGCCCCTGACCACTGTGGCCACAGAGCAGGCCAAGGAACTTTATAGGGGCCACATCTTGCCCTAGATCAATATATGAGGACAAAGCAGAGAAAAAACATGTCTTTCTTGTGTCATGTCTTCATTTTGCAATGGGAGTGGCATGGCCCTCCAATGGACAGCCCTAAATATCCAAATTACTGCTTTGTGCTAGCACAGCATGTGCTGTGTGACACCACCACCACTGCATGGCCGTGGGACATGGTAAGGAAAGCCTGGGGGACATGGGGGACAAATTGAGTGAGGTGAGAGATAAAATGTAGTATCTGCAGGAGGTGCATGTTACAGGATAAGCAGCAAGAGGCCTAAAACCCAGCTCTCTCCCTACAACAAGGATTCAGCAGTGCAGAAGTGAAGGAAGAGTTGTGTTCAGAGCTGTTGTCCAAGAGAAATAAACAACCTACTCCCCACTCTGAAAAGCAGTAACACAGAATCTTCCCAGTGCCCACGCTGAGCTGGCCCTCCTGCAGCCCTGGGAGGGCTGGAGTCAGGGGAAGATGGTTCAAGGGAAGAAGCTTCTCCTTTCCACCCCCATGCTTGCCAAGCCATGGGATTCCCTACAACAGTAGCACCCTGCACCTCAGCAGCCACCTTACCAGTGATGATGAGAAGAATCCCAATCACCACCTGGAAGAAGAGAGAGATGCTGATGAGCACGACGAGTATGGTGTAGTACTGGAAGGAAGGCCCCTGCTCCAGCACTGCTTTGAGCTGTGTGACATTGGCCATGAACAGAGCCACGTCCAACATGCTCTCCGCCACGCTCTTCTTCGTCGCGTAGTGGTTGATGTTCATAGGCCCGCTGTACCGAGGCTGAGGATCCACATCCTGGGGAGACAGAAGAAACCACATGAACTGGTACAATTGCAAAGCTGAAAGGCCCATCCATGTCAAACAGGCTGCTACCTCCCCACAGGGTTTGCCTAGAAAGCCTGGGAAAGAGTCAGAGTTGTTTCAACTGTGTTGAGAGTGCTCATTTTCCATTCAGAGTCACCACATCGTATTAATAAGCACAAGAGATTTGCAGTGATCAGGAGCTCAACCAGGTTAGAAAAATAGAGGGTATTTTTGTGGAAAACAATCTTGACCGAAGTTACAATAATGTAAATTACCCAGAGCCAAAGATTTTGCAAGAAATATTAAATTCTCTTCCTTCAGGGGATAGTCAAGCTTCAAACTTAGGGGGGAGATTATAGAGAGATCTTCTCTTTTGTTTGGGTGTTCAAAGGACTGTCAGTCGTCAGGCTTTATGTCCCCTCTGAACACTTTTTGCTGGCTACTGTCTTAGATTAGATGATAGAGAAGATGGGACAATCCACCTTTTTGTTTCTGAAACCAGGGGCATTATTTCTTCAAGATGTGAGGCACTGAAACGCACTAAGGCAAGGAGTACCTAATTTTAATTCAGGAAAACTTTTTTGATGGTGCAAAGAAACAGGTACTTATAAGGAGTAAGTCACCTGGTTGCCCTTAACCTAATTCCAAGCTGTGGGTCATTTGGCTGCTTTTAGCCATCCACCTTCTCCATCTTTCTTGTTAAGTGAGATCCCCTGTTAGTTGTCTTGACCCAAATGACAAAAAAGAAAGGGGAACAATGGTTTTCAAGTCACCTAGCGTGTTCTCGGCTGGTAATAAACCACAACCAAAGGCAACAATTACAAAAGACTGGATATATTTGCAGCATGCTATGATCTTCTAAAAAGAAAGACAAACAACACTTCTGTGTAGCAGGCAGGCTTCAGTTCTGGGTAATCAATGTCCTGCCAGCTGTAGTGAATACCAGCAAGCTTCCCCTCAGCACTGTCTGATGGGTAACCCTTTAAATCTGGAGATAAGGACCAGCTGGGAGCCTTGGATGACCTCTTTTGCTCAGAGTGATAGGAGAGATTTTTCCAGGTGCCTCGTGGAAGTAGGACTGCGCCTATGTAAAATGGTAAGTTCAGTTTTGGTCTGTTTGTGCCAGAAAAGATTGAAAATGTAATCTTTCCTCTATTTTCTGGGCATGATAATTAAGAAGGGTTATGGTTATGTGCTTTTTTGGGCTGTATCTGGTGTCTTTGTGTATGTCTGGCCTCTCTGTGTCAGGCTGGGAGGGCAAGCAAAATCAGTGCCTGTGGGACAGTGCTGCACATGGTATTGTGTCTGATGCTGCCATAGGCTGAAATACAGAAGGAGGTTGTGGCCTGAGCCAGTAATCACCCTCATATGAGAAAGTTGCAAAACAAAAAGCAGGGAGGATGGAAGGACTGTGCCCAGTTTGAACTAGTGATTCCTAAGTGAACTGTGATTCCTAAGAAGGTGCTGGCATAGGGTAGGAAAGTGCTTTTGAGGATTTTTTATTGATCTATTTGTTTTGATAGTTTAAAGTATGTAATTCTTTACTGTTCCTAATTTATTGTTTCTAACAGTGAAAGTTATTGTGGTTAAGAGGGCCCTTTGCAAGTCTGTATTTTTTGCCATGGAAAGTAAAAGATCCTGGAAAGAGATAAAGGTAGAAGAGTATTTAAGTAGAGAGACAGTAAGGACTCTGAAGCAATGTGTAAGGGTTCAGGACTTCTTACCCATTACTGTCTGGGGAGGAATAGAAGTATCTCATGGAAAAGATGCCAACAAAAGGTCTGATCCTGAGAACACATATTAAACCCCCTGTATTTAGATACTGCCCCCTCTCAGCTGGCTTAAAACATGTGGTCTTGTTACAACAGAGAGGTACCCATTCCAAGTGGTGCAAGATTTGAGATTTGACTCCCTACGTGTGTTTTCTTCATATTCCTGAAGAGCCAGCCATCCTCCTGCAGCGTCCCAAGGCTGGGCACTGATAGTTTATCTGTGTAATGATGAGTTAAGGGTGTGAGAATGAGGGTGGTGTACAAACAAGGCACAGCTTTTGTTGAATGAGTGACTGGTACAAGAAGGCTGAGACATCTGCTCCCAGTTGCTTATGTGGAGCTGAACAAAGCAAGTCGGGACCTCTTGTTGAATGAAAATGTGTCTTCCTTTTGAGCTTCCCCCACACTTTTTTACCTAGAGTATGAGAAGGGGGAGTGTTATAATGTACTGAACTCTGGGTCCCAGATGATCAGGCAAGGAAAACAGACAGCTTTCTCATGAGCTTTTCTGGATGAGAGCAATGGCACATTCCCTTATCTGGCACATTCTACCACAGCCAGGGATGGCCACTGCTCTCCGCTGTGGAATCACTGGATCTGGGAAACCTTTGCACTTGAGCAATCAAAAGCTGTGATTCTTGTTTCAAAGTTCTGTCAGCTCAGGCTTAGTAAATCCACAAAGGTGGCTAAATGGTTACTGAATGATGAAAGCTGGAGACCAAGCTTTCAGTCAGACAAGTAGCCAGTCAACTCTGACGCAGGAGCCCAGTAAATGTAGAGAAATGCAGCTCTATGGATTTGTCTTGACTAGAATATTCTGTTTAGTACAGCAGCTGTGACAGCAAGTCTCAAACATCAACTAACAAGGGGCTCAAGCAAACGGGGAGTCTTCAAAGACCTGGCATTAAAATTAATGCAGGAGGATGGCTTTGTGTGGGATGCCTGGTGCCATAGCTTTCATCAGGCTTTGTCTTTAAGTTCTGTTCTGTAAACTGCTGCGGCTCAGGAGGTGATTCACAAGCAACTTGGGTTTTCCTGCAGCAGGATTGCCCAGGCAGCTGTGGGGGGTTATGTGGGATCACTGGGGAGATTAAATTATTCCCTTTTGGCAGATAGAGGCCTCAGTCAAGTCCCAGGGACATACCTGAAAGCTTGTCAGAGTGATTTATGTCATCACTTTAGAGTTGGTGCCTTTCTAGTAGCTTCTGGAAGTGCTCTCCTGAGAGTGTGGATCCCTGTCTTTCCTTCTCCATAGTGCATCAAAGAGAGGAAGCCTGGATCTGGCAGGCAGACACTGAGTTCATCTTGCAAGTGTTGTTGCAGAGCCTTATGAGGCAGCACCTTTCCCTGCAAAGACTTGGCTTCAGTCTGATCTCAGGCAAATTCCCTTTCTGCTTCCTTTTGTGTACACGTGGCAGAGTGATATGGATCACAAGAGTGGCTGAGTGAAGCACCAGTCTTCTCTGTTGTAAGTCAGAGGCTTTAGTCTTACTCAAAGCACACATCCCCACAAATATTTAACCTGCTTCTATTGTTAATTTTTGTGTGAATTTTTACAGAAAAAGGATAAGTAGCATCACAAGTGTCACGCGTGGTTTGTTGTGGTTTTTTTGTTTTGTTTTCTTTTTCTTATAAACTTGATCTCTGTTTCTGCTGTCGGGAGTTGGCAAGTCCCAAGGCCTGCGAAACCTGTCTCTGGCACCAGAGGGCATGCTGAGCTCCACAGCTCACTGAAAAAACCTGAAAAATTTCCACTGAAATTTTCAAGGGAAATTCTTTGCTTTTTTCATGCATTTATTTCTACAAGACATAACTACTTCTAAATCCTTTGGAGGAGTTTTATCTAAATATTTATTTTCAAAGCTCATGGATTTTGGGCGAAGGGGAGCATAGACCTTTCTTGAAGATACTTGGACAATTCATACAAATACTACAGGGTTTTTGTTGTATTTTTCAAGACAGGGAAAAAGAAAAATGCAGAACAGATCTGATTGCAAATCTGTGCTCTTTTTGGATTTTGTGACCCTGTCCCCAGGGCAGAACAGACTGAAAGAAGCTGTGGGACAGCATGAGGCTCTCAAGTATGAGAATGATAACCCTCTTCATGGAACAGGGGGATATCTGAGGAGAAGCTATACTGTTGACCACTACTTCCAAGGGAAGTGCTGGAGGATGCCAAAGAAAACAGACATGAATGCAGGCTGTGCACTCGGAGGTGTTGGTGCAGAGACACCCACCATGGGGATTCAGGATGATAAATAGCCACACAGAGGCACAGCACTAGGCACCAGGGAAAAATCTGGGGTATATTTCCATAGGATATTCCAGCTGGCAGCTTTAGAAGTACTTTGTAAACATCAGTTGATGGGGGTTAAAGCATGCTGCAAGTCATCATCTTGCAGGGTAGGGGAGGAGCATGGTTCCCTTTCTACAATCAGAAAATAGAGAGACCAAAGGCCCTGCCCTCAATCAACGTTTCTACTTTTAAGAGCACAGTAGCTTCTCAACTTTTCCAGAGAAGCTCACTCCCTGCAGCTCCCAGATACTTGACCTGGCATGAAGGGAGCCAATTTTCATCTTTTTCGTCCTGTATGCCATGCCTGGGCACAGACAGTGCCGGTGCCAGGAGTAGCAGCCATGAGCAGACATCCCCTGACAGAGGAGGAAGCAAGTTTGTGCACAGACACAGGAGTGTCAGAGAAGGGACAAAAGTGTGTTGCAAACTCTGCAAGGCAAGGGCTGTTTTTCTCCAGTTTGGCACAACAGTAAGCACCTTGGCTGTGTTCCACAAACAAAAGTAATCATAAACCTTGTCATGGGTGCTGTAGGCAAAAGGGAAGCTAAGTCTTCAGGGCTGGTCCCCCTCTTTGGCCTCTGTGGAGACTGTCAGCTAGTCCACTTTTGCCTGTTTGTTTTGTTTTGTTTTTTTTTTATCCTTTTAATATAGCCATCTGTTCTGCTTTCTAGGGGTTCTGTTCAGAGCCAAATAGTTGTATTGCCTTCAATTCGTATTGGATAAATCCCAGAAAATAAATTAGGGAATCTTTCTTGGCATCTTGGGCTATCCCCATGTATGGGACTGGTCCTGATGAAGATCTTTCTCTGAGGTGTTCCTCTACTTCTGTGACAGGTTGCTGCTCAGTATAACAGGGGGCTCCCTGGCACCGACTCTTTGTATGAGTTCTCCAACTAAAAAGTAACTTCCAGGACCTGAGGACAGGCACCTCTCCATAAGCTGAGGCCTAGGCACATGGCAGACACAGATCCCATGTGCTTGCTAAGTGCTATTCGCGTTCTCTAATGTCACTGAACTCCCACTCTCTCCACTTGCTTTATTCACCTCCTGTGTCTCACCTCACGCCCACGAGCAAACTTGGTGACCTGCCCTGAGTAGAGATGTCATCGTGGGGCAGCACTCGGGACCCTCACCCTTGGGCGAGGGGGTGGCTAAGTAGGACACTACTGTTGCTAAATGGGGATGGCAGTGGAGCTGGGTAGGGCTGCCAGCAGAGCCTCACTCACTCCCCCCAGCAGCAATGCTGGCCTGGTATTCTCACTGCAGCTCCCTGAAATGAGGCCATGCAGCAGCTGCAGGCTCACAGCAAAACCCAGTGCCACAGAGAGTGGGAAGGGTTGGAAGTGGGTAGGGAAGGTGGTTTGTGGCTGGCAGAGGGAGAGGAGCAGAGGAGGGTGAGTTCTGAGGTAGCAGAGCCCCAGGAGAGCTGTGGTGCCTCTCCTCACCATTGCCCTCCGGCTGAGTGGCGGTCAGATCCTGCTCCTGGCTGCTGCACTCGCAGCCTGCAGAGCCCTGCTTGTCACATCCAGTGTGCATACATTGCTCACTGTTTCTCCTTTTCCATGCTGCTGTTTGTCTCTTATTCATCCTTCAGACCCTCTCTGCCACTGTCTGCATCTTCTGTTAAGCTCATCCTCTCTTTTCACCCTCCTTTTCTACTCTCTTCTTCTCCATTCTTTTCTCTTTTCAACATATCTGTCTTTCACACTTTTCTTCCTGCTATCAATCTCATCTTTTCCTCCATGCACCCCCTTCCTTGGGTTGCTGTCTACCTCTACTACCTTTTTTTTGGCTCCCCCTTGGACACCTTCTGCTGCTGTGTGGCGAGTTTCTTGAATCCATTCGCTCCCAGATGCCACTCATGGTTTCGTGTGCTACAGGGCAACATAAATTATATATTGCTCAACCAACTGTCTAACCAAATCCGTATTAAACTACCTTGTTGAGTGTATTTATGACATTGAACTGAAGGGATCCAGGAATTGACTGGCAGGCTGCAGGGCGTAGTTGGAATAGATGATCTTTTTTCTTTTCCGGGTATCTGGGATGAGGACAAGGAGGGAAGGGCAGTGACAGTGGTGGAGGAATCTCCATTTGTTGCTCAGAAGCAGTTGGTTGGTTTGGGGGCTCAGGAACTGCTTTGGACCAGCAATCAGAATGTGCTGATGCATGATCTCTGATTGCTGAACAGAAGCAATTGGGTGTGTTTGTGTGGTGGTGGGGGACAGCTCTTTGATTGTATGGAATTGGGAGTGCACTCAAAAGGATTAGTGGGAACAATTATTTCCAAAGCTGGGATATAGAAGCTGGAGCCTATTCAAGTCACTAGTGTTTAGCACCCAAAGCACTTTTATCCCAGTGTTTTGGGGAAAGAAAAAAAAAAGAAAGGAAAAAAGAAAAAAAAAGGAAAAAAGGCAAGGGAAGTCTAAAAACAGCCTTTCAAAAAAAAAAAAAACAAACCAAAACCCCACAACATTAAAAGTAGGTTAGCAGAGAAAATGAGTTTATAAAAAATGGAAGAGCAGCCGGGAGGCAGAACAGTAACTACTGCATTGTGCTTACAAAGCTAAACATGTTAAGATGGATAAATCCCCAAGCTGAATGGGTTATGGGCCAAAAATATTAAGAAAAGCTGGGCCTGATTGAAGGCTACTGCCAGATCCAAAGAGTGAATGTGTTCATATAAATCATTTTAATACAAAAATTCCTAAAGCGAGGTCGTAAATCTGAATTGCTTCCAAGTCTAAGGGTGTTTGCATCCAGTGGTGAGGGGTCAGGCTCATTTCTAAAACTGAGGGAACGTAGTAACAGCAGTGCTGGATCAGACCAAAGGTCTAACTCCTCTTTGACTGCGGTTTGTTGCAGATGTGTAGGGTAAAAAAAAAAAAAAGGTTAGGACATTTTAGCTATAGTCCCTCATGCTCTGTTCTCTCAGTGACCTGCAACTCTGTGTACAGAACCACCCCAGCCCTGGTTTGGTGTTGCTTTTAACATGAAGAAACCCAAGACTAATTTGACATTTACTGTGTCTATTAGGACACCCTTCTTGCTGCCCCTGAGTCTTAGTTTTCTCATCTGTAAAATAATGAGAATGCTCACATGAGTCATATCTAGGGAGAGAGATGCCCAAGTTCCACTGTCAAAGTGCAATAAGTGTCTGTGTTTTATATATAATATACATGGACTGAGTTCATCATACAGGTATGTCACTGAAGATGATGAAATTAGGTAGGTGGTTTTTCTTATTCCTGGGAGCTTTACACCTTATGATGCTGCCCAGATAAATCTCACTCTAGGGCAATGGAGTTTAGGTTAATCTGTAAACTTTGACATCTATGTGCCCCTGGTCACCATATGAGTGCTCAGGGCTCTCCACAAAAAGAAAGCTGTGAGAGTCTGGGTGGGAAGAGGCAAGAACATGACTGAGGGTTGCAGCTGAGGCAGAACTGGTGAAATCACACCCATAAAGAGCGGGACTTGGGGGTTTTGGTCCCTCTATTATTTATAAAGCCTTTCATCCAGAAAGCCTTTTTTCCAGTTTCATGTGTACTAACGCTCACAATGTCTTTGTTACACCTGGGTCAGTGTCTTTTTCCTGTTACAGTGCTCACCTGTATCTCCAAAAAGACCTGGCTGATTTACTCCTGCCTGGGTGCATAGTATTCTCTTTCTTCAAAAACTGCCAGAGTTAGCTTCCCCCTCTGCCCGGAAATTGAGCCAATTTCTGGATCTAAAAAAGCTGATTCTGCTGATTTTGTTCAGAACTGGCACACTCTGAGCTGTCAGGTTGCAGCTGAGCATTTGGCCTCATGCCATCAGGAGAGGTTAAAAAAAATAAATCAGGTGCTGTTGCTCATATGGACTTTTGTAAACCCTTAATCCATATTGTTTGTATGTTTTGCATTGGTTTTTTTTTTTTCAAGGCTGGCCAAACTAGGTATTGGATACAGAAACTGGTGAGGTGGTAACTGAGGTTGCAGGGGCAGATACTTGTAGTCAGCAATGGGCTTCAGGGAAGGGAAGTCTGCCAGAGCAGACTTTGTCTCCCAGGTCTGTACTAACCTGCCTGGGAATGTCAGGCTTAGAAGCATCATCAGCTGTCATTGGAAAGATTTTAAACACATTAGGAGTGCTCTAACAAATGGCTGTTGCGTTTTAACATGAGAAAATGCAAAGTGATGCATGGCTATGGCTGTTCAGATTCAATTAGTGTTAATGCCCTTCCATTAAGCTCTGGCTGGCGGGGCTGCCTCTTTCTTGGGAGCGTGCTGGGCCAAGGAAAGCTGCTGCTGCCTTGCCAGCCGATGGGTAACCTGGAGAGGGTGCGAGGTGCCAGGCTGGCAAGGATCCGGGCCCTGTTCTCAGCAGCATGGGTGGGAGCACCTCTGTATTCCGCTAAGCCCATCCACAGCATCTCCCCAAGCCCGGCTGGAGCACTGCCCCGTTTGTTTGCTTGTGGGCTCAGTATTGCTTTGTGTGGGGCTGAATACATTAGCATCACTGCCTGTGGTTTGGTTGTTGTCAGACTGAGGGTATTGCTCCTGTTCTTGGATCGATTATGGCAAGACATTTAGCTACACTCGAGAGGGTTTTGCTGCTGCTTTGGCTAAAATGGACAAGAATGGGACTGTGGGCATAGAGGCCCTTCTAGGGGTTGGAGAGATCTGAGCTTGGCTCTGAGCTGTTGCGTAATTCCAGTCTTGGATTCTTTGTAAAAATGGGGATAAAACTATTTAAATCCTCATGTTAACAGCTTTCCAGCACAAGAAAATGCCCCCCTTTGTGTGTGTGTACTGTAACTACCACAATGAAGGTCTGGTCTTAGTCAGAGCCTCTTATTCTAACTACTCAAGATAAAAAGGTAGAAGATTCCTCAAGCTTCAACTGAATTTTAGAAGGATTGATTATTAGTTTGTGCAGAATATTTACATATGTAACCATTACCCACGTTCTAACAAGTCATTGCAAGTCAGTGAAATATAGCAAAGAATGAAACAGATGTTCTGACTTTGAGTCTCTTGCTTTCATTAGAAGTCTTACACTGACAGCAGTTACAGATGGCTACCAGTGACTAAAAGCACTGTTTTTATATTGTAAGATAAAAACATAGGTGTTTTCTAGCACACCCCATATGGGATGTTTCTCTCTTCTGTGTTTGCTACACCAGCCCTTCAAAGTGTATATTCAAGCTTCTTAATTCAGTGTGTATCAACTGGATTAGGAAATTGCATTTCTCCTTTGAGTGACAAAACATTTAAAAATTGCTTAGGCATGCATTGCTTCAAAAAGGGTCAGTGTGAAGCAAGACTAACTCAAGAAGGTGCTTGCAATGGATTAGCACAGCAGGTAAGAGAAGGCAGCTATTTTTCATCTGTTATTCTATGTACAACTGGATATGTCTACTTCTTATACATCCTCAAAAGGCAGCTAAGGATAATGAGCTCATATATGTAAGACACTCCTTGATTATTTTTTTATATATATATTTGAAATGATCTGCCACTCTGCTGAGAAACATTTGCAAGTTCAGAGTTTTAAAGCAGAGTTAAACATGCTGTAAAACACCTTAGAAAGGCCTAGAGGTATTCCCTTCTAAGCTGCTAAAATTAATCTTTTGTCACTCTGAAGCTTGTGAGCAGGTAAGGTACTGAATACAATGGCTCTTCCCACATCTTCTGGAAAATGGCACTGTCATTCAAGTCATGAAGGAGATACCTCAACTGCAGGAGGAGGGGATATGTCCCACAATGAGGAGATGCTGTTATTTTGTGATTCAAATGGTGTCCAGACATCTCCTCACACGTGGGTACCTTGGTAGAACAAACAAAAATAAAGTTGCTTAGGAGCACAGAGGCAGCCTGAAACAGAAGTTATCCAGAACTTGATCGAGTTTACTGGCAGATCCAGCATCACCTTCCTTCAGCCTGCAGCTTGCTGAGTCCTTGACCATATTAGAACCAAATAATTCCACCCAACTGTCCTCTTTCATTGGCACATTTTGTGTCTTCAGGGCATGTATGTGTGCAGATATTGTTTTGGGATTGATATTGCAGGGGAAATGCTCAGGCTTCTCTGCAGTCTTGCTGCTGTTAATTAAGGTTACATGAATCTGAACCAACAGGAAAATCCAGATGGGGTCAGCATGCATTTTGTGCCAAAACGTGTTTTTTTGCCATATCTGACAGAAATCTGAAGCAACCAGCACCTCGAGGTGCACTATCTCGCATCAAAAGGCAAAAAACCAAAGCCTATAGTCTGTAAAATTGAAGTTACCAAAACAATTATTATTAAAAAAAGAAGTAATTCCTTAACTGGATAAATTGTTGTGTGAGATATTAACTTTTAAAATAAAATATTTTTCTATGTCTTGCTTTCCCTCCCACCCTGGTATATATAAACCTTATGGTCTTCTTAAAGACCTCTGAAGAGACTTCTCCCTGCTGCTTGCTGAGTTACTCTCTGTCCCCTGCATAGCCCTGTGGCATATGCTCTGAGTGCTTTTCCCCTTCTTCCAGGGACTTCTGATGGCCAAGGCAACAAAAGCTGGCACAGGACAGAAGTCCTCCCATGCCAGGAAATGTGTCCTGGCCTTGTCTTTTTTACTGGATTATGTGACTTAGATTCTGTATGCAGTAAACTGGAAGCAATCAAGCGAACTGGCCATGCCATCTAATGCAATTAGTGTTTGTGGAACTTTATTCTGGAAGGAACCAGCCCTGTGCAAGATCCAGCTCCCCACCTAAGCTGGTGTACCAGCCCACATTGTGAGTGCCTGTGTGGAAAGGCAGCAGCATGGGCTTGGTGTGATATTCTCGGAGCCCATGCAAGTCCCTGGAGGCAGCCGCTTCAGCAGCCTGACTGTGACAGTGGGAGGGAGTGAAGGAATAATGGGCAACAGAAAGATGTCAAGAAGCATTTTTTTTCTTTTTTTTTTTCCCCTAGTGCAGGTTTTTCCAAACCACACAGACTCAATGAGATCTCAAACACTGCCACACAGAGGGTCCAAACTCTGTAATTAAGCTGCTGCAGAGGCTCAGGTCTTGTAGGGCACCCGGCATTCCCAGGCAAGGTGTTGTCACTAGAGAGCCCAGGGACATGGCTAACCAGGTCACCAAAAAGACCCTTCCTATGTTTGGAACAAAGGAAATATCCAACACAATGATCTTACAAAACTTTGGGTACAGAAGGAAAATCTGAAATCGGTGTATCTGATGTCATGTTGCTTTATATGAGTTTAACAACTTGAGCCATCTGTGTTGGGAAACTTTGACTCTATTGTTCCTATTAATAATTTAATTGAAAGCTGGGCCAGGGCTCTGCCTTAGGATGTACAGTAAAGCTCAGGGAGGAGGCTTAAGGTGATTAGAGAATGGAAGGTTTTCCTTGGTAATTAGAAATATTAGGTTTGGCTTTCCCTTTTCTTCCTGGAGGAATTTCAAGGGTGGGGTCATCCTGTTTGGGTTTATAGCTTGCTATGTTGACAGAAGGATTCATGGGATGAGCTTGGTTTTCTGGGTTTTGTTTTTGTTGGTTATTTTGTTTTGGTTTTCCATCCTTCAGTGCAGATTGATGCTACTGTAACAGCTAGCCAGACTAAATTCAAGGCAGTGATATAGTGTGCTATAGAAATGCCCTTTAATATATCAGTATGTTAAGCATAAGTGGTGAATTACTGTTGGGCAGAGCTAAGAAGTGAAATGGGTGGTGCCCAGTAACATCTCCCTTTTCTGAAAAATGGTACTGGAACTTTCCTGTATAACTTCCAATGAATTCAGTGCAAGTTTAAGTTAACTTTGGCTGTCTCAGCTGAAGTTCACCACATTACATAAAATTATACTCCAACAGTGTGGTCCTGAAAACATCTCTGTTAGGATCCTTTACAGGATCAAAGTGGCAGAATATAAGTGCCAGAATGGGCATTTTTTCATAATAATAGGTAACAGACCTTTCCCTCTTGGCAAACTGGATTAAGTTAATGTCAAGCTGACATCATCAGATCAGGGGCACAATGGAGGAACTAGGTGAGAAAATGAGCAACTTGTATTTCATAACAAGGGGATGCTGGAGAGATTAAGGCAAAATTGTAAGTTTCAGAAGTCAGTTAGAATTGGGGATTCAAACAAATACAAAAGGACCTCTACTGGTTTTGCTTTTTCTTTTTGTGTTGGTTTCGGAGACTAAGTAGGGGAGTGGATGCATTGAGGAGGGCTCTTGCTCTCACAGCCCTTCATGTTAGGCAGCTGCAGAGTTTTGTCTCCCTTGGGTGGCTGCTCCAGCTGTGGCATCACAGCTGCCTCCACCTTTGTGTCTTGCTGAGTTCAGAAGCTCATGTTCGAAATCACAGGACCCAGCTGTAACATGCACATCAGTATATATGCCTAAGATCTAGGGTCTGTTCTCAGGTTTTACTACCAGGAGAAATATCCGAATTAGATGAGATAACCAGCAGGTGGTGCTCAGTCGCAAATACAAAGGATTGCACCAGATCGTTAAGATGGTAACAAGAATTTTTGCAGGGCAATTGGTTATCCTGTACCTCTGATAAAAGGCTAGCACTTTTTCCTTAGTGGATTATTAATTTAGATGCAATGATTACTACAAGGGGTTATATGCAACCTGGAGAGTCCTGGGTATTGTAGAAGTGCGCTGTATCATTTGGAAATTTTTCTGAATGGATTCAAAGCAGGGATTGAAGTCTAAAGGGAAAGAATTCAGAAAACATAATTGTTTGGGCTTTGAAGATGCCTGATATGTCTTATTTAAGATACAGTACTGTAGGAATCCACACAGTAAAAGAAATGTACAGCAACTGTAGAGCTTTCTCCCTCCTTTCCCCTCTATTAATCATCTATTTTAGAGCTCATTTTGTGCCTTTATGCTGTGTTAAATTAGTACACAAGACCTTGGTCTTCTATTTCTTCAGCAGTTGGTCATGCATGTAAAACTGGCTCCTGAATTTGATATATTTAATGCTTGCTGTAGTGCTAGACTATATGCTTTTGAAAAGCAAATAGTAAACACCAGAGACATTCTTCCAACAAAATTTCTTTTCAGTTAAAACTGTCTCCTGCATTAACACTACATAACCTGCATCTCAGTAGTGGCCTCCTGAAGTCTTAAATTTTCTCTTCCTTGCACCACAGGAAGGACCCAGCAGTAGAGCTTGGAGAAGTATTACACTTTGGTCTCAGTTCCTCATACAGCTGTTGCTGTGGCTGTTTTACATAAAATCAATACTGAAGGTGTTAGTCTTTTTGAAAAGAAACTGGCATTGACCTAAATTCTTTGCAGCCCCACCTGTTGATAGCCCTCAGACTGCAAGCAAGCATAAATTTAATTCTCCTGTTTCAGTTTTTTAAAAAAATATTTCAGTTCAGACATGGTCTGAATGGTGCATTCTTGTACATCCTTAAATGGCGAAGGTCTACTGATCTCAGATCCCATTGGAGAAGGAACACACAGCATCACTTTCTACCATCACTTTCTACTGACATAGACAACAAAGCTGAAGGGTCAGTATCTCAAAATTGGACCATTTCAGCATCCCAGAGAATGAGGTTTGGTGCTTCCAAAAGTGTTGAGGGCTTTCTAGATGGTCGAATAGCCATGACTTAGCAAGCACTCAAGGTCTACCAAGGAAGCTGCTGCGGCTGAGGTTGTGCTTCTGAGAGAGCTCTAAAAGCATCAGGTGTGTGGGGGCAGGAAGATGAGATTGCTGGTTCCTGCCTAGCAGTGGAGACAAAGTGTCCTGAATGGGTTCATCTCTGATCACAGCAGCAGGGCACATTGGACCTTGTTGCTGTTACCCGTCATGTCCAGTGTTCTGCCTCAGACTCATGGAAGCAATAACTGATTTATAAATCCTCCACTTCAAAATTAATAGTGGTCTCTCTTAACCATTAAGCTAAGGGCTGTTCCTTTCAAGCCTAACAGGGCTGGAACTTCTAGTATAACCAGTGGGAACATTGCAGCCACAATATTTTGCTTAGGCAGCCATTCCAGGCAACTGCATGGCAAAATACTGCTTTCCAAAAATTATACCTTCTGGGACCTTTCTAGTCACTTGAAAGAAGGTGGATGGAAATAAGCTCTGAGGCTCATTACACTGATATATCTAAAGTGTCACAGGAAGTGCTTTGCATCAGGGAAGCCAAAGCAACATTTAAGCAAATGGCTGTGGAATGGCTGCAGCCAACTCCAGCCAGGGACCTGTTTGGAATGTACCTGACTCAATGGCCAGCTGTGTTCCCATTGAAAACTGTGGGGAAGAGAGATTCCACTCATCTCCCTGGGGGAAATAGGAGCAGGCTTTTGCTGGGCACTTAAGGGGTGTGGGCTTCTGTCTAAGGGCACCCATGAGTAATTCCTGTTGGCTCTGGCAGGATTTGGAACAGTTTCAGCATTTCTACAAATCAGACTGGGCTTAGGTGCATTTGAGGCAATCTTCTTGAGTGTAATTAATTAAGAAAGATGCATTTAATGAGGCTGCAGAAATAAATGAGGAAAATCTGAGCCCAGTTCAACAGAAGCTGTTTGCTCTGATAACCAAAATAATGCCTAAGAAACAGTTTCCTCTGAATTAACTTAGGTATCCTTAATGACAACAAAGCTGTCATCTGGGGGAAGTGTTACATGAGTGCAATGGGGAAAGGAAAAAACCTCCCAAAAAACCTCCAAACCAATCAAAAACACCTCCCCCCACACACACACACAAGATTAGACAAATCTAAGACTATAATTGGGTCACTGGACACACCTGGTTGCTCTGGGAACTGTAGTTAGTGATGTTTAAGATGTTCAACTATGGATGCTCAAACTGAATGAAACCAACATTCCTCACAGTTCAAGAGAACTCAGCTGGACATCCAGATCTGTCATCAAGGTTGTATCACTCAGATGGATCATATCTTAATGTGGAAAGTGAGAGGAAAAATGTGAACTGTGGCCAGGAAGAAATCTGGGAATGGTCATCGTCTCTAGCTGTGCTGTCAGCTCCACTCCAGCTGCTGATATGGCACCTGCACTTTTGAATTTATATTCTCTTATCGCTGATGCACTCAAGGGTTTGGCAGGTGATTCATACACACGATTCACAATTCATCCTGCGTGAAGCTTACGGTAAAAAGTGTTATCCTTGGTGTCGTATACATGGAGAAAACCCACAAACTGTGACCAGGTTCTTCCCTAGCATAAATTTTCTTCACAGTGACCTACAGACTGCTGCCTGTGAAGTTGGAAGAGAGATTTTGTTCTGGCAATATACACATCAGCATCTCTCACTTATCTCTGGGTGGTTAATTTGGGTTATGGATTAACTGAGCAATCATTTAACAACACCCTGCTCTCTACTGCTTCCAATTCAACTTGGTACAACTGCATGACACCATGTGGGGCTGTGCAGACTTACTGACTTGGCTCAGTGCTAATTTAGGGATCTCTACAGTCTGCTGTCTGTCTGATTGCTGAGCTTTTTTTTTTTCTTCTTTATACCTTTAGTGCTTCTCTCACAGTCGGGACACAGTAATACCTTACGATAGCAAAAGATAAGTTATAATTACCTAGGAAACTATGAACTGAATGTATCAGCAAACAGCCTTAATTTTTTTTATTTTTTTTTTTTTTTGTGGGAAGCCAATCCAGGTCAGAAAAATTCTAGCACCTTTTTCCCTTTTCAAACAACTACTTTTGATGCAAGAACTGTGGAGTGACTTCACAGGAGGAGGAAATGGCCTACAATAATCATCACCTGTCAATCTGAGAAATCCCAAGACCAAACCCAACAAAGCCTCTCAGCAGTTTTCAGAGCACCAGCACAGTTGATGGCTTTGAAATGCCAGCATGAGTTGTGCTGGGCCATCTCCTCTGTATTTTCTTACAGACACATTCTTACAGATGAGAGATTTCTCTGAAGGGACCTCTCTGGAAGGTTCAAGTATCAAAAGCACTAGTTCTGGAGCTTACATCCTTTGTGCAAGGAGATTGTCACAGAAGTGGCATTACTGTCTTTTCCTAAGCCTTGAGTTTCTGGAGCACTTGTACCTGCAGGCTTGAGGCCCCAGCCAGATTCCACTGGCATTAATGGAACATGTAAATGATTTTCTAGTGAAGTAAAAAGATGCATCCTGCAACCTGGTGAGTAAAGAAAGGTCTGCTCAGGTAATGAGGCAGGATTCAGATTGATACAGTCCTGGAGCACCTCAGAATGATCAGCCACTTTCCCAAAGCCATCTTATGCTATCATTCTGAATGTTTACCTTCCCAATACAAACAAAAATGAGGTGTATTTATTGAAGGAGTAAAAAGGTACACTTCTCTCTAAAGAAACCAGTTTGGTCAGTCAGCCTGGGTGTTGACAAGAGATGGAAGGAAATCATTAAAAGAGACTGCATAGTAGGTATGATAATTAGCCATGTGGTTGGTACCAAACAATAGAGGCTTATGCAGAGCCTAGGGAATGTGGAGAGATAATTTTACCTTTCCAAACAGGAGGGCATCAAGCTGTGCTACCCTGCCTGGGAAGTAGGTCAAGAGGAAGTGCACTTTCAATTCATATTCATCTCATAATTATTTCACATACTGAAGAACAGCATTTCTGTCAAGGGGAAGGTGCCTCTGTGGCCAGTCTTATGGAAGAACAATCCTCCACTCAGGGCAGCAGCATGCATATTTGACGCTTTCAGCATCAGTGCCCATCAGCACTGCCTTCCACATGAACTCTCGTTGCACTTCTGCTGTTTGTCCTGACCTTGCCAAGCTTCACAGTCACTCCAGACATCACCACCAGCAGACCCAGAGAGCTGAATCCCATCACAAGAGTGCACTGCTTCACATTGCCCAATAGGTCTCAAATCAAAATCTGTTCTGCCAATTCCTCCCACTAAAGCCATTCCTCATCTTTCACTGGCACTGTAGGAGAAGCAAGTGATCTGGACAAAATACTTATATTGGGATGTGTATGATAAAGAGGAGACTGTTAAAATGTCCCTCTTGATTCTTAAGAGGGGGAAAGTAGAATAATTTAACATGTTTGTTTATTTTTATACCTGTAAGTTGGAAAGGACCTTTGGAGGTTAGTTGATCCAACTGTCTTCTCAAAGCTGGGCCAATTGTGAAGATAGCTGAGGGTCATATCACTAAACTGTTAAAGTGATAGAGGGTCCAAAAGCTTTCTTTTGGCAGCCTTTTTGACCACCATTAAAGAGATTTATGTTTTTTCTTAGAGGTTTCAAAGTTGAGTTTTAAAGATGGATGTCAAGGATTAAACAGGATGAATAAAGGATAAATCTATATTAGCCTAGGTAGAGAACAAGTGTTGCATAGTCATCTACACTCCCCATTCTTGGGTTTCTTTGTGTATATGAACTGTTTCACAAGTAGAAGAGAGCCATTCACAGCAAAAAAAGTACTTATGTTCAAAGTAAATTTTCCCATGATTTGAAGCAATGTGTGAAGCAGCATCAGGGGAAAAAAAAAGTCATAAAAGAGCTGAATAACAGTGTCTTAGAGAATTTTACTACATTTAGCTCTAATTTAGCATTCAATTAGAGAGAAATGCATAAGCACAAGACTAAATACAGCTACTGTAATTTGACAAATCTGTTGTATGTTGAAAAACTATGTAGGATGTGAAATACTACAGCTAGAAAGCACATTGCTTTCAGGCTGCAGTGTAAAATTTCTACATATGCCACTTACTAGCGTTTCTTAAAAAAAAAATTGTCAGCAGAACAGAAAGCCAAATCTGCTGCACCAAATCTTGCATGTGCCAGATCTTTTTCAGTAGCACAATATTTAGTAGCTGGTTCATACTCAGCCCCACTTAAACCCAGCCCCACCCCCCACCCCCTTTTTTTCCTCATAAAATTGTCTTGGTTTCACCATAACTAAGATATAGTTGTAGTATTATTTCCTCAAAGTTTTCAAGAAAACTAAATTGAGCTCCAGTGGAGATAGGACACTATGGGTTTTATTTTAATTAGTTGAGACTAATCCCTTGTGTTAATTTTTGCCAGCTAAGGAAGCCAGTAAAGTCAGAAATTTTGGAATCTCTTCTTATCCGAGATTTTAAAATTTAAAATGAGCTAATACAAGGAGGTTGATTTGGTGGGGAAAAAAAAATCCACTTTCTTATTCCCCTAATGGAATTACTTCCCCTCTAATACTATACATAAGACTTAAACCCAGTATCAGTTTTGTTGTTGAAGTAACAGAATTACTACAGATATGCCTGGGATAAGTCTTTTCTTAAGGTTAACAATTATCATTTCTCTTCTGACAGACCCCTGACATCTGCATACTTCAAAGCCCTGAATTTGTCCTGCTATATCTTTTAATTTTCCCTGCTTCCAAACATTTCTATCTATTTTCTGCTATAGCAATTTTCTCTTCCTTGCAAATAGCAGTACTAAAATCAAGTAGCTAAAATGTTGTAGCAAAGTTTGCATAGTGTTTAATAGGAAGAATATTTGTCAGCAGATTTCACATACGGAAAAAGAAACAAACAAAACCCACTAAAAATGCTACTTAGGGTAGATGCTGCTCTTGTTCTACGTTATCATACCTTAAAAAACCAACAAAAAAAGTATTTCAAGAATTAGCTTTGTACTTATACCACATCTTTGCTAAATTAATGCTAGATTGTCATCAAGACTCTAATCTTGTAATCATTAACCCTTTCAGTTCCAGTAAACTTCTATGTCATAAGGAACACTTGTTCTTTGCTACCCTATAATTCTCAAACAGAAGCATTTAAAAGGAAGGAAAAGCATCAGCTAGGCAATTTCATTTATCTGTTCTTAGTTTTTTGGGTACACTCCACGTTTTTGCGTCCTTCACTGAGCTGCTTCAAAAAAATACTGCAAGCTTGTACTCTGCCTTAGGTTTTTTCCCCTCAGGATTCCCCAGTCCAGCACAGCTCACTAATAGCACATCTAATCATCATTACTGTTAATAAAGCACAAGCTTTTGAAAGGTTTAATAGGAGTAAGTAAGTACTCAGTATTTTAGTGCTTCTTTGAACTTCTGGTCTTTTTAATCTGTTTTTCCCAGTAGCTTCTCATTTTTTTGGTAACACCTGTAACAGATTTCCAATAATGTTCAAGCTGACTAGAGCTGATTAATTCCATGAAAACAGGCTGCCAGGGCAAGCCTAATAACTCCTGCTAATGAGTAAGTAATTAGACTAAATTAGAACTGGACCTTAGTCCAGCATATTCTGAAGCAGCATTGAAGAAAATCTCTTTTTTTTTCTTGTTAGCATGGCAAACCAAGAGCTTTCTAACCTGCCCAAGCAAAGACACAGGATTTCCTATCTATTCTATTTATTGTGGCTCTGTCTAGTCCTGTATTTGGCTTATTTTGCAAAGCAGCTAGGGAAAAAATTAATTAAAATGGTTGGGAAGAGAAACTTGGAAGAAATAGTGGCATTCAGATGGGAAAACGTGAATGAAAACTGGAAATTACTCCAGGAAAGTTTACTAGATGACTAAAAACCACAATTTCATAATGGTGAATAAGGACATCTTTGGTTAGTGGCACCTCCCCATTAAGTGAGGAAGTAAAGGCAGCTATTGAAAATCTACCAAATAAATGGGGAAGAAAAGAAGGAAGAGGAAGGAGGCAGCAATCATGTAAATGAGAGACTGGAAATATAAAGAGGGAAGGACTTGAGAGGGAGCAAAAGAAACCTCTACTTTGCAGCCTAAGGACAGTAAGGCATTTTAAAGGATAATGGCAATAAAATAATTCCTAATAATAGCATAGCTTTCTTGCTAGCAGAAGATAGTGAAAATCTTAGTGATTCAGGAAGGGCAGAAATACTCAATAGTTCTCTTTGTTTTTAAGAAAGAAGCAAGATGATGTCATCATGCATCATGAGAATGCAGAAGTACCATCCAACCCTCCCAAGTAGCTATGAATGATGATAATCAAAGAATTAAAAAATACAACTCATCATGCCTAGGTAGCACCAGATGAGGGATGGAGTGAGGGAGTTGTCTGAGATGTGTAGCCTTCTCTCATTGACTTATACTAAGTCTGAGCAAGAAGGAAACTTTTGAGACTAGAGGAGAAAGGCAAAGCAAAATGACCCGGATAATCCTGGCCCAGCTTGTTTGACAGTAGAGGGCAAATGTTGGGAAAGCTTGCTATGGAGCTTAACTTTTAGAAGAAGAAAAGGAATATACCATACTGTGCCTAGTACAATGTGAGATTTTGATTTTTGGCATTATGTATTGTTTAAGAAAACATTATTTAAAAAATATGTGACATTACATGATACCCTGTAGATTTTTTTACCTTTTACACCCCTTTATCAGCCTGTGTGATATGCTCTGGGGGCTGGAATTAGTTGATACTATAGCTGGATTTGGCTCAGATGTTGAGTGCTAGATCCAGAACCATCCGAACTAGGATCAGCATGTTGATTGTTGACGAGACAGTTCAGTATTTTTATCTGTGGCATATCCTGACCCTAAAGCTGGTTTTAAGTAAGCAGTAGAAAAGACACTTGCAAGCCTGTAGAACAGAATATGTAAGAAGTAGTATGTGGTGGAAGGCAGACTGTCCATGTGGCAACAAATATGCCTAAGGAGGCATGTAAGAATAGTATTTTATAACAAAAAAATCTGTTCACTTGTGGAGGTGGAGAAGACAAGAGGACATAATTTAACTTTTTGTGTTACAAAGTGAAACCAGCCTTGGTTGAACTGATAGTGGTAGCTTGATTCCAATCAACATGGTCATATGCCAGGTAGTTTTATCAGGCAAGTTTGCATTGATTTGGCATGAAAATAGCAGTAACAGCAATCAGTTTTTTATTAATTACTAGGTACAATATGAGTGAAGTGCAGATTATGAACATTAAGAACCATGCAAGCGGAAGGCAGTGATTCAAAAACAGACTTAAGGATCCTAATGGAAATAAGGCTGAACATGAGCTTGCTGTGGGATATGGCAGTCCTACAGTGATGACAAGAACAGGGCAGTGTTCACAAGATTCATTAGTTTAATATCAGAATAGCATGAGAAACTCTCAGCTGAGAAACCCATAAAAACTGGGAAGTGCAGAAGAGAAGAGAGACATACAAATTGTGAAAATATTAAAAATTGCTTTCCAGTGGGAAAGAGACAGAGATCCAGCTGTCTTGCTTAAAAGAAGACTTGAATCAGACTTAAGTAGCACACATTATAGCTGAAGTAACTTTGTATAAGTGCTGGAGAAAGCTTATTAAAAAAAAAACAAAACAAAACCAAAACAAAAAAAACCCCTAAGAAGCTGGATCAAGGTAAGTTTAAATTTGAAATGAAGACAGGAAGATAACTTGTCAAGAGAGGGGGTGTAAATTCTCCATCTCTTGAAACTTTCAAATAAAGATGACACCTGATATGCTATAGTCAAATACCAGGTACTGGATTCAGTACAGAAGCAGCAAAGTGATCCAGCAGCAGCCTTGTACAAAAGGTGACACTGAATAATTCAGTGATCCCCAAGGACTCATGAGTATCCATTTGTCTTCCTAAACTTCAAAATGTATTGCTGTAAACTGGTAAACCTGAGTCAGCTCTGGTGCTGATAAAGCAGTTATTTGATCAATCTGTTACACTGGGAGTAAAGTTAGACTTAGCCAATTCTGCAGTTTAATCAAGTTACCTGTGTAGTATCTTCATTCAAACAGCTATGTAGGATCAGGATATTGATAGCAAAAAGTATAAGTTTGAATTTCCAAAACCAAGAGTGCTCATAAGGACTTTCCCATATAATGATAAAGTACATTTCTTTTAGTACTGGATTTTAATTTTTTCTTTTAAAGCAATCTGTACTTTCCATGTTACTTCTATGATTTTCCTTAGCTTTCCATTAGAGAACACCACACATTCTATAATCTCCCCATATATATGCATGTTTTATTATTTTCCTCTTTATAAACAATGTAGTGTGACTTGAAAAGACAAATTGTAGTTAGACAGTGAAGGCCGTGTGTCATTTGGACCTGGTTATGTCAGGTTATATCAACAGGTTCTTTTACTGAATTGATGCACCTGGCTTTAAGATACAAATAATTGGTTAGTAGGATTATTCAAGTCTTACAAATATTTATGTCCCCCGAAAGGGCTGTAGAACTGTACTAATACTACTGCAGCTGCCTGACAAGCTGGATGGGTATTGAGCCACCTGAAGGATCTTTACCTGTAGCAGTAACTTCAGCAGAACACAGCTATAGAACAGCACCTTAAGGTGTTCTATCTTGGGGTAAGCATTGCATGACCTTCTGCAGCATTTTTCAAGTATGTGAATAACCAAGAGCACCAGAGGGATACCATGTGTCAAGCTCCATGAGCTTAATAATTTCTTAATAATTTCAATATTGTGATGACTTATGAGCATCTAAATAGCTACTTAAGAGCCCATGACGTACTAGTATGTGTGACATCCTCATCTGAAGGGCAAATTTTTGTGTACAAAATCCATCTGCCTGCTCTGTCAAACTGTAGATTAGAAACTTCTAGAGAGAAAGCTGTGTATCTGAAACTAATATAAAAAAACACATCAGTAAAAGACACAGCCACTATCTGAGTCAGATCTTGAACTGAAGCATTCCTCTGCTTCACTCTTCCACTACCAAAACCATCAGAAGCAATGCATGGAAAGGTTTAACCTCCAGTGTACAGATTAGAAGAAAGGAGTTGGTTCTTGGTATGTGCTGGAACAGCATGAGCACTTGCAGGTTTTAGCTGGTAAATCTGCAATTCTTTCCAGGGTTTGCCTGTAACAACCTTAGTTACATACCCTCGTGACCATCACTGAATTTCTTGTAGTGAGGTTTGTTCTATTCTGGAGAAAACTTGCACCCCAACCCACAGTTATATATGGTCAGTAACAATCTAGCAGGTAACTGCTTTCAGCTTTCTCTGTTTTACAAGATCAAGAAAGAGAAACATTTTTACACTGAAAATCTGTTTTCCACACAGCAGTCTCATAAAACCTGAACTCTCCCATTTTATTAATCATTGTGTTATAAGTACAGTGTGTTTGTTCAAGATATCTTGCTACAGAGTTTGGAATTTGCTCTGTGTTTACTAAGACCACACACTCAGTGAGTTTTACAGCACTAGGGTTACAGAATCCAGTGAGTAGAGATACTGTTGTGATAACCAATGCTTTGACACTGAAGTCTTCACTAGAGAACATCCAAAGCTGAGCATGCAAATCCCTGCAGCCTGAGGTGAAAAGCCAAGTTTTTCAGCAGAAAGCTGCGACTGATCCAGATCTGGTGTGGCTCAGATCCAGAGAAGAGTCTGTAGAGACCACTGATTACTTGGTTACATTTAGTTTATTTTGCTCTGGTCTAAAAAGATAGTGCAAACTTTTCAAAAAACTTTGGGAAAGAAAAAGGGAAAAAGACCAACCGATATTAGGTTGAGAGAAATGTTTTAACTAGTACAACAGTATTTTAAGTGCTTTGTAACATAAAAGACTTCTATGTAAAATAATAATTTGTAAAAGCTATTTCAAAGTGAAAGAATAAAATGTTTCTTTCTGAGCCATTTAGGTGGAAATTTTCACAGATTTTTGTTCAACACAATTTTGAAAGTAAACCTTAGTGTTTTTTCTTTACAAAAACACTTGTTCTGTATTTTGACATTAGCTCTTTCAGGACACTGAGGTGCGTGGGGGAAAAAAAAACAAACAACAACGAACAAAAGCCTCCCACCACCTCCCAAAAAAACCCCAAACAACAACAACAACAAACAACAAACAAAAAAAGCCAACCCAAAACCCCCCTGTGAAATATGTATGTGTCAAAGTTGTCAAAATGACAATAGCAACACCAGCATGTAGTGGGAAAGATGAATGTTTTTTCTTTTAAGAGTATTCCTCCTTCCAAAAACTGGAACGATAAAATCATTCCAGACTACATTTTTTAAACCTGGACAGATGAACAGTCCATTATGACTTGCTCTTGTAATGAACCCAGATTGTGCATATGTGTAGCCTCACTTGATATATGTTAATGTTCAGTACAGATAATGATAAAAATATAAAATGGAGAATCACTGTTTGAATAGCAGCTGCCCAGGAGAATGTTCATTAAGTTTAGATCATGACTCAACAGTGTGGTTCAGAAAACATAATTCATCCATTGGAAACACATTGGAAATGGTTTACATTTTTTCTGGTTTTTTATCTTGGCAAAAAAATGTGCATAGAAAAAAAACTGCTGGCCAATTGCATAAAGATATTGAATGCATGCTGCTGGTGAATAATAGCATATATAGTGGACATGGAGTCCAAAAGAAATTTTATCAGAGCTCAGCTATCAAATTCTTCTCTGGCAAAAGCTCAAGTGGTTAGTATCTTCTATTTTGTGGTCAAATGATGTCAGCCTCTGTGGAGCAGCTGGGTCTACAAGATGAAGAATTAAGGGCTTGCTATCAAAAATACTCTGCTATGAAAAGCCAGATCACTGGAATTTTAGCAAAATCATTGCATTGCATTTGAGCTTTCTCAGCTACAGGTAGGGTAAGTGATGGCTACTACTGCAAGCACATCATAAGTGCTTTAAAACTTCATTTAATTCCTTGGAGTACATCTGGAGGGAGGAAAACAGAGAAAGTACTTCTTACATCAGCTATATATGACAGTTAAATGAACAAGAATCTCCATTTGGACTACCCAGTGTTTCTGAACAGCTTGCCAGTCTTTACTCTCTGGAACATATCCTTGAACTGAGAAATCCCTGCATTGTGAAAATGACATCTCTGTCGGAAAGAGATTACTGCAGCTACCTGGAAAATGCACAGAAAGGACCTTCCTGGCAATTGGTTTCCTTTGAGAATCCAGGATCCCATACAAAGAAAGACCATGATGAAACCTAATAGGAGTGTCCATTACAAATGGTTTTCATTCTATTCACTTCTTTCCATCCCAAAGACCTGTACCGAAAACTTTTCTGCTATTGCAGCAAGGGGCTGTGCAACACGCATGCCTTTCAGATGTGCTTGAAAGTGCCTGAGTAATAAAGCAGATGTTGCCCCCACCACCATTTTTCCCCATCACCCCTACATACCACAATCATCTGTAGAACAAGTTTTCGGTTGACCTACGCTTGTGTCTTGATACGGAGGAAGCAAGAGGAGTGGTCCTTTCCAGTGTGAACGTTTACTGCATACTGAAGATGCCCAGCTGAGATGTTTTAACAATCCGCCTTCAGAATCCCTTCATCAAAGTCAATAGAAAAAGGGTCACATGGTTCACTGTGGCATCACTCATGATGGGGACATGCTGGCATGTGCCCAATTTGCCTAGTGGCTGCCTCCAGGCCTGACCCTGCTGGTGCTGGGCTCCTGTGCACATTTTGCCACTGCCCCCAGGGATATCATTAATCTCTTCTTACTCACATCTCCGCAGCTTCTCCAATTTTTAGAAAGAAATTCTGCAGCTACAAAAGGATTGCCAAGTCTTAATAGCATAAAGAAGTAAACAAAGGGAAGTGTTGAGGAAAATAAGGTAATTGATGCAACTAAATCAAAATTGGTATAAAATTTCATAATTCAAAATGGCTACCAAACCCAGTTCAGGCTTAAAAGACTCAGGAAAACAAAAAGTTTCTACAGAGCAGTGAAGTCAGTTAATTCTTAATAATATGTAACCAGAAGAAATGTTGACTTAATCAAGCTAAAATGAGCTACCATCCCCTGACCCCAGTCATTCAGAAACCCTATCAAACTCCATCAAATTCAAATTGTAAGGGACCAGACTAATACCCAGCAGATGTGGGCTGAATCTTGTAAATTATCTTCTTTCTACTGTAAGTGTTTTCTTATTGGAACTGATAAATAAGTAGGACTCATTGAAATCTACTTTGAAATTCAAAACCCAAGTGCTGCTTTTTTTTCCTTCTTTCTTGCATAAGGTGGAAAACTATTTTCTTTTCATCTCAGTTCACAATAAATAAAAGAGTGCCTTGGGATCCCGCATGAGTTGAAAACCAGGGTACCTCTTAAGTACTCCAGTGAAAGACAAAGACAAGATTTCAAATGAGTTCAGAAAGATTTTATAAGTGTCGACTTCACACATCTTTGGAGTACTTCTCACTTTGTCTCCTATAAAAATCATAGGAAGGAATGGGTCATTTCAAGATAAAGCCCCTGCAGTGACAACAAATAGAGTCAAAAGGAGAAATCCCCCTTTCATGGAGTGGAGGTTGGAGCTGATGAGTTCCAGATGTCCTCCAGGTTATAGGTTGAGGTATTGAATGTAAATCATGCCTTTCTTTCCAACCTCTGTAGGTTTGGCTGGAGATGCAAATGTCCTTGCTATTTCACACTTCAGATATTTAGAAATGCTTCTCACACTGAGAGAAGTTTTAAATCAGCAATTTAAGAAACTAAAAGAAGAAAGGCTAATACCCATGTCGTTCTTAATTAGCAAACCACAGTTATAGTGTGTAACGAAATCAGAGCCTGGAGTGTGAATTTTGCAGTAGTTATAAAGTGATGATTAATCCCTCAGTGAGGATTCCTCCCCTGTTCTTTAAGCTAAGAGGTTGTTCTCCCTCTTAGCAGAGAAAAGGACTTTGCTAAATTATGCATGCCAAATCTTTCTGGCAAATAATGCTGTCTGGAAAAGACAAAAACTGTTGTGTTCTTAATGCATCAAAATTAATTATGCCAGTATAACTGGTTATCTTTGGCACATGTAAAGAGCTTGAGGTACCAGACATGGTGCTGCCCTATTTGTTACCATGGTAAACAATTATGAAAGAAGTACAGCTCTGAACTTGCATAACTCGAAAGCAGTCCTGAGCAGATTTTAAATCTCCAGGTTAACAGTAAAAGAAATGTTAATTTCTCAAAAGCTGTAATTTAGGACCCAGAAGGAATCTGACCCACTTGCAGGGAAAATAAGTACAGCTTACAGAGCTGTGATCAGTGCTGCACTGGCTAATGGGTTATCACAAACCACTCTGGAAAGTTCACTTGGTGTGCACTTAATCTGGTACAAGGTGACAGGAGCAATCTAGGTGCGGCACCAGTTTGATATTTTTAGCTTGGACTTCTCTGACCGTGCCTTCTATAGCTGGGGCCGAATATGAAAGCCAAGTGGTGAGCAGCTTCTGTGAGGCTGCAATAAGCTATTCATCCTGAGTAATGTGGTATAACTACTTGCTGCTTTAGGTAGCTGCTTCACTTGAAACTGTAGCTTTGTCAAACTATACAGGTAGCTTAGAAACTGTGATTGCTTGTAAATACTCCTTTGAACATGTGCATGGTAATCAAATAACATCTGGGATATGGAGATAGCTTTTCTACTCTCCAAGAATGAAAAGTCCCTATTTTGATCTTCCCACAGATGCAGGGCTGCAGATGCTTCATCAGGAAATGGCAGGCAGCAGTGAGCAACTTTGACGTGCAAGAATATCAGCAAAATTCTCAGTAAGGTCTTTCATCTCCTGACTATAAAGCAACTTTTTCAAGAATGTATGCAGACCTGAATACAGCCCAGCAGTTGAAGCACACTTAAATCCCGTGCCATGCAGTGTGCTCTTTGCGTGTGCCAGATGTAAGCAAGCTGTGATTTATGTGTGCAAATGCCTCTGTGCAGACGTGCATATTAGCTCAGCCGGAACTTAACATGAGCTCTTTGGAAAACTTGAATTCTAAGTTGCCCTTCCCACTTTGTTCTTTCGTATTAGAACAGGCTCTGCTTCTGAAAAGATACAGGGAGGAACTTTACAAGAAGCTGAGGAGATAAAAGTTTTAGCTGAGTAACAAATGGAGGTGAGTGCTAGTGAGTCATCTGCTTAGTTTTGAGGGCAGATGGCTGGACGAGAAATTCCAAACCATTCTCTTAACACCACAAAAATCTCTCTAATCTCTGACTGTAACTATGGGGTTGTTCAAAACCAAAATCTGGACAGATGAGAACAGTTCACTTTCTCAGAACTTAGCTTCCAATGCAGTTGCTAAGAGTAAAATTTGTAAAATTTTAGCCTTTGTCCAGTCTTAGGAGCTACATGTCTGTCATCTCCATGCAGAAGCTGAGTGCTGAAAGGAACAAATGCACATGGTTTTTTTGGGAGGCAGAGACACTCCAATCGGGATAGCATTGAAGCTTCTTTAAGGATTCTGACAAGGTGCCCTCTAGGTCAAGGGCAAGCAAAACTGGACAGAGAAAATGGACTTGAATTCTGGTGACTCATATTGCTTGGTGCTCTTCTGCATGTTTTAGGCTAGTAACAGATGCTGTTTCAAGCCACAGGGAAGATATGTGGGTATATCTGACAGTGAGTAAAGCATTGTCCAGGTCTTAGTGGCTGTGCTGCCTTGCCATCATGTTCACCATGGAACAGCCATAAAGGCTATCCCAGTTTTGTGTCACCAGTTCTAGTTGCCCCTTTTAATTCTTTTGTGGTACTGTATGGTACTGGTCTGGTTCTGGTCTAAGAGACCAGAATTATTCTCTTCTGCATTCGTAGCCAAATACAGCTTCTGAATTACACCAATGAATCCCCTTTCTGTCTTGAGTGAATTATCTCAGAAAGTAGCTATGGTAATCTATATGAAAAAGAGAAACTACCAGCAAGTAGGCATCTTCTGCATGAGTCTGGGGGTTACACCCTGTAGGCAGGGTGATCTAAGAGTCCAGAGAAAATGCTCCTGCTATTAGTCTTTTGCTCTCTTGCACTCTTGCTTTCATAAGACCCTGTTCTGAGCCAGTTCATCTCATGAAGCCAAGATAAATTTAAAATAAAAGGAAAGGAAAATAGAGAATTTTCTCCAACTTTGATGATCTTAATTGTTTGTGAGAAGGGTTTGGCAAATGCCAGCACAAGGGCAAGACGGGATGTGTCTCTGGGAGCAGGAGATAAGAAGTGCGCCAAGGGTGGTGGGCTGAAGAGGAGCAGTGGGATAATAGATCATCCTGATATCTAATCTTTCTGGTTGTTAGTCATTGCCTTAGACTAGGGATGTCATGCCAAACCTTCGTTGCTGTTGTTGTTACTCCTATGACACAGAGGAAACATGACTTGTTTCACACAATTCCTTTATGTAAACAGTGAGTAGGAATTTCGTGTCTCTGAGTGTACAGGGTACAACCAATGGCTTTGTAACAGCTTTTGCCATCTGATGAGAGTGCTGGGCTGCAAAATAAGGGTGAGGTTGACTCTGGCAATGGCTATAAAGAGCGAGATGCAATCCTCATGTAAAATAGATACTGAGATACCCTGAGGAAAGGAATCACTTATCTCAATACGTGTTGTCCTCTTAGGCCACTTTGCCAAGGTCAGTGCAAGGACATTTGATGGTATACTTGTGCCAAAAAGTCATAAGCAATTCAATTAAGACATAAGAGATGTCAATGATGCAGTAGAAGCTGTATTTCCACTGGAGGATTTGCCAGTGTAACACCACCAGCAGCATCCTCACAGTACAGAGTATGACATTTAGGCTGAGATTCATATGTGGCCCAGAATAGTGCATCAACTGGAATTTTGTGAAAGGTAGCCTCACTGTGGAATGGATCCCCAGCAGAGATAGGCTAACAGTACAAAGTGTGGGTCTGCATCCAAAATTGCCAGCAGTTCACGAATGATCTATACCAATACCTTATTTCTAGTCTATAACTTTTCATTCGCTAATTATGGCTATATATATTTTTGAAGTCCCAGACTGGTCTCAGAAAACATACAAGCAGGAACTGCAAGCACAGTTCTTATATATGATCTCCCATTAGGGTCAAGTAGCTGTGCATGAGCTCACCTCCTACTTTGTGCATTTGCACAGTGAAACCTTTTGTTAGCTGTTTTGTGTACAGGTGCTCAAATTGTGTATGTGGAATGTCAGCAACTGATTTACTGAAAACATTAAAAAATAGGTTACTAAGTCTATGCAAGTACACTACAAAGTATACTCCTGAACCTGCCAGTACATGTTAGCTTTTTCTTTTTGTACCCTCTAACACTCTGTACATGGTAGCTTATCTTCTAAATCAGTGAATCAGTAGCAACATCTATGGAGCATCAGTTTCATTTACCCCTCCTCAAGGAGACTGTTCACCATTTGCAGGAGCCTTTTGTAGCCTTTAGATGAAAGACACTTCATCTGTGTAAAATATTATTATTGTTGTTAGCCTAGTGTTTTCAGTGGGGTTTATTGGAACCTGATGTCCTGCCAGAAGTAACACCCTGGGAATCTTTCAACAACTGTTCCTGGGTGTTCTGTAGATTACTGCTGTTTTCTCATACACTGTCCCTGGGAATTATGTTCTCAGATTAGGAAAAATGTCAGTCCTCTTCCCTCTGTGAAAAGAACTGCTGCTCAGGCTCTATATGAAAAGATTAGACCAGTACTTTCTTTTCTGGTGATTTATTATTCAGGTTGTGTTTTGTTTTCTCATTAACCCCTTTGCAAAACACATTCAAAATGTTAAATAAGATTGATGTGAATGATCTTGTGGCATTATGCAAAGACTTTGCATAGCTGAGAATGGCCAGTTAAAGGAAGACTGGTGGAAAATTGGACCCAGACACTCAGTCAGCAACTTTCAACCCTGCAGAGACAAAGAACCTTTAAGAGCTAGCTTTATAATGAGGAGCTGTAGTACAGCATGGCAGAAACTAAAGGGAGGCCCAAATCCCCTTAGTGACAATTGTGTTTTTCAGAGATCTCCTGGGCAGACATTGCTTTGAGAGACCTTCAGGAAGGGCTGCAGCAAACGAGGCCTTCCTAGGAGACTGTATTGGGGAAGCAAATGCCTCTGGGCCAGAATAGAAATGGGAGGAGATGAAAACAGAATAACCATTTCTCTGACAATTGAATGACCAAATCCTGCAAATACAGTCTTCTTCTGAAAAACATCCACATTTAGCTACCAAAAATGTAAATTTCTGGAGTGGGAAACAAAATTTTGCAGGAACTCAAAATTATTATGATTTCTTTATCACTCTATCTGATGTTTACCTTGTAGTTTCTCACTTAAAGATGGCTGAGAGACAAAAGAAGTGGGAACCACTGCCGCAGAGCAAATGCCCTGGGATTTAAGTGAGGTTCACTCAATATCTGTTTTGAAATGGAGCTGGATTCTTACAAGGGAGTAGCCAAAAAGCTGTGTTCAAATGAACTTCTGAATGGCTGGGGAGGGATGGAAAATTTAGGGAAAAGGACGGAGAAAAAAATCCTGCAGCCTGTTGGTCAGGATAGGCACTGGGTGTTTGTGTTTGGATTGCTGTGGTGGTTTTGATCATAATATATTGGTATGGACTCAGAGAATCAGCTCATATTAGCTCCCAGTTTTCTTTATGTTTTGAAACATTTGGATACACATAGCACAATGGGATGGAAGAGTTTATCCCTGTAATTTATTCACCTTTGATAACCCTCTTCTTTTTCTGGTTCCTGCCTCCCTCTGCAGAGCTCATTGTCTTCAGAACAGCTCAGCTTTATCATCAATATGTTGCGTGGTAGCCCAGTGAAGGGGTTCTTTTTGGTAGCCCTCCATGCACACACTACAGTCTGTTTCTCTAGAAAAGCAAAACCAAAAGGCACTCTGCCCCGTTTCATTTATTCACAGTTTCTTATGTCCTTTTTGGGCACCTTGATGCCCTGTTTGAGGCTGGTGCTAGCATGACCAGAGAAGATCTAAACTCCTTTTCACCTATTAATATTATTATCATAACTTAATCTATATTTAAGTTATCTAAACTAAATCTAAATCTATAGTAATAGTTATAAATTTGGTAATCTAAATCTATATTAAATTATTATCATAACATAATCTATATTGTCCATACTTGAGAGAAAGATAAATATTTAGTGAAATCATTACAACTACTCCCCTCAGTTCTTGACCCTGGTATCAAATACTCTTGCTTTTGTTGGATCTTTTAAAGAGGATTTAGTTTGCAAGCTACTTTCTGAAGATACATGGCTTCAAAAGTTACCTCTTTGGTCTTCAACCTTGAAGGCTTCCACTCAGCTACACACATTACATCTGAATGTAACTGCAAAGTCTGGATTTTCTTTCCCTGCCCTCCTGATTTCATGCATCCTCTTTTCTGTCGGAGGACACTACAGCTCCTGCAACATTTGAGTACAGAATGTGAATTTCTCTCTGCTCACAGGTATCAACATGTTCGTGTTGATTGTGTACGTAGTATAGGTGCCTTGGGCAAAAGGCAGACTGAATGCTGCCGTAACAGATATGATATTCCCACAGTTTTGGGGCCACTGAATATGGCACAACCAAAAGGAGTCAGAAAGTCCTACCCAACCCTTCACAAAGCATCAGGAGAAGAGGGCCTTCAAAAGACAAATCTTTCCAGACAAAGATAGTGATCAGTAAATCACAGCCTTCTCTTAGCCTATGGAATTTGCTAGTCCTAAGACAAACTTCCCACAAGTGTCCTCTCGTTTCTGCTGAATCAGCCTTACAATTACGCCTACTGAGCAGGTGATAAAAAACGATGAGGTACTTTGTCATGTGCAGGATACAAATGTATCATGTGTATGGAAATGACTTGAGGAGTTAGTTAGATACTGTCCCTTATTTCACAAGAGATATCAAGGATAGTGCTAGAGTCCTCTGATTGAAGAACAGCCACTGGGAATGGTGTCCTTTCAGACTGCTCCAGACAGATCCACAACTGTATATACCCACAATGTGCTTCATGAAGAGATTTATCAAGTCCATGGACATACGTGGTTAATTGTGCACAGCTCATGGTAAAGCTCAGTACAACTTGCTCTTGCATAACTCCATTGGGGTTTAGTTGGCTGAACTTTACTTTTCACAAGTCATTTGATAATACATAAAATAATAATAAAAAAATAACTTGGAGGAATATAAAAAATTATGTTAGCCACACCAATAACAGACAGCCTGGGCTCCTAGCTGAGGAACAAGTTCTCATCACATAGGAAAAAACAGGGAGGGGAACAAAGGAAGAAAAAATTGCTTTTGGATCAGAATGAAGAGGAATGTGTTGTTATCACTTTCAGCCACAGAGTGATGCATCTTTTTGTTTTTTATCTATTTTTTTGCTGTTGGCAGCTACAGGGACACCTTTCCCTGCAGCTGGCCAAGCATGAGTCAGTTGCTCCCACAGGAGAGATAATGTCCCTGTTTGTATGTTGTGTGAGTGAGACCAGAGGAAGTGCTTTCAAACGACCCTGCCCCACCAGGGCTGTAAACACCTGAGTTCACCACCATGCTGGTCCACATCTAAACCCTGAGCCCATTCCTCCATCTGGGGAGATGGAAGATGCCACCTGTAAGAAAACTGACATTTTGCCATAGCCCAAAAAAGGCAACAACGTAGGACTGACCTAGTTTTGTGATGCCTGGAGGCTTGTGGCTGAAGGTAGCACAGAGAGGGTTGGAAAGGTATCAGAGAGCTATTCAGCTTAACATGGCTAACCAAAACTAACCTAATTAGTAGCCACCAGGACCTGTTGCCATCTGCTCTTGATTTGCCTGTCTGAGCCTGGTCCTGTGTTCAAATATCTGCATAAAGATACAGATCTACAGCATGCCTGCAATGTTGTCCACATCAGAGATGGCTTTAGTTATCTCTTTTTTTTTCACTGTCTCAGCAGAATAATTGAGCACTAGATAAGCTCAGAGGTGAAACATACCTCTTGCTATACTTAGTATCTCAGGCTAGGATGAAGTGGGGAGCTCCATTTTCTCTGGATTCTGGGCACAGAGACCTCCAGGACCCACAGTTCTCTGTATCTTTTTCACCCATTTGCCTTACTAAGTCATGTTGTGAAACTCACCCTATTGGAGCTGTCTCTTGGGGCTGCATTCCTTTTTTTTTTTTTTTTTTTTTTTCTCCTTTTTTCTGGGATGCTGAAGGTACTGCCTTCTCTGAGCACGTGTTAGCCTTTTCATTTTGGTAGGCCCTTATCTCTTACCCATAAGATATGGATATGAGCAGTTTTCTCCCACCAACTTCGTTGCACCCTGGCTCCTCATTTGAGAAGGATGGAAGAGGGGCTTTTATTGTGCTAGTGGACTTTGCCCATCCCTCTCCAGATCTGAATAGGCCAGCATTATTTCACAAGTGCTAAATCCACTCACAATGGTTTTAAATGGTTGAGCTGCTGAGCCAGCTGAACAGCAGACACCAGAGGGGAAACCACATTTCGTGAACGTTTCAGATTCCTTCAAACTGTACGTGGAGCCATTAAAAGCAAAGTAAAAGCCCTTTGACACAACTCCCTTCGGCAAGTTTTTCACAGCTACATGCCAAAAATGGGGGCTGGCTAAGGAATTCATCCAGAATCAGCTCCCAAGAACCTAGTACATGAAGATGAAGATGGAGGTCAAAACTGTTTCTGTTAAAAGGGAAGAAAACACAAGAAAATTATATTTTTTGTAGCATATTAATCCTTTGGTGGACGTCTCTCTGATCAGTGTGGATTGTCAATCAAAATGTCACCATGGGCAAAAGGTTAAAAAAACCCACATACTTGCATTACACATGAACGTTTCTTACTGTATTTGTGTTTGTGTCTCTTCTTTATTCTTTACGTATTAAAAGCTAGAATGCGTATCTCATGGTCTTACAATCATGCAAGAAGTACTAAATCTTCACCCAACATGACCAGCCAAGAAATATCCAAGAACTCAAACAATTATTCCATTGCAATTAGATGGATGAAGACCTATCTAAAGAAGCTGCTATTTCTTTTCCTGTCCAGACTTGCGAAGATATGGGACTTAATGCTTCCTAAGAAGAAGGCATAATTGCATATTCCTCAAACAAGTTCTTTCACAATGGTCTGGGTTAGCTTAGACATTCAGTAATGGAGGTTTCCTAGCCCAGACAGCCTTGATAGAGCGATTACTTTGAGCAGCTGTATTGAGGCAGGAATAATAACTGATGGTGGTGATGAGGGTGAACCTCCCACCTTCAGTGCTTCAGCTTCAGTCAGCAAAAACTGTGTGGCCAGAGCCTGAAATCACACAGGGACATGCAGGAACATTTCATCTTGAATCAGGGAAAAAAAAAAAAAAAAAGTGTAAACTTGAAGTAGAATAGATGCATCAAGAAACCAAATCATCATTCTGAATCAGAATTTATGGTTAATATAGTTCAGCTTGTTGCACTTCAGGGGGCTTCAGGGTTTGCTTTCTACACCACAGACATGACTGTAGCTCCACCAAGAAAAAGGTGCAAAGAATCTGTGTGCTGGAAATTTTGAAAGTGTATCAAAATGTGTTTCCAACTGATATTGAAGTTACATTCATCAGGAAAGGAATTGTGTTCTCTTACTGATAGCTTCAGTTACTCTTCTTTATAGTGAGTGAAGTAACCGAGTGGGCTATGAAGACCAAATAAAATAATCTTTAACAATTTCTAAAAAAAAAAAAAAAAAAAAAAAAAAAATCCAACAGGTGATGAAGAATTTATCCAGTGAGAAGTAGAGGTGATACCACAGAACACACTGCTGCTGCCTGGCAATCCACAAATCAAACAGATTTGTTTGATTCCTTCCTGCTTTCTACATCAGTGGTTGCTTAATAGTCCCTGCCTTGACCTGATATCTGCAAAATAGGCAGGAAAACACCTCTTGCTCCATATGGGGACTGTGCAACTTAATTCACTGATATTTACAAAATGCTTGGAGAACTAGGAACAGAGGCGTACAGACTATTGCTGTGTTTTTATTTTCTGCAGAAATGTTCCTTCAGTAAAACCTAGGTTACAGAAGAGGGGATGGTTGCACTTTGGCTCTTGTTAGATTGGTAGAAGCAGCTATTTTCTCACAGTAACTAAGGTCCATGGTGAATTTGGGGCTTTTTTTTTTAATCCCCAAAAATATCCCCCCAAATATTTGGAATTGTGTGAGTGCATAGAGAAAAATCCTGCAACTATGCACAAATATTTGCAAAAATTAAGAGGGGGCGGGGGAAGGAGCCCAAACAATCCACAAGCCAGTACATCATCTAATTTTCTTATTCTCATTTCTCTAAACCTGCTGACAGGATTCCCCCAGAATTTCCAACACTTGCCGAACCTTGACCTAAGCAGCTTCATGAGAAATTTCTTCCCCGAGGGGTATTTTGGATAGAAAGTTCTAAGATCCTGAGTATAATGGTTTTCACAGCTGTAATTATAGTCACACATCTGATTCAGGTAATTTGACAAGGAATTATAACTTGCCTGGTTCAAAGGAGTGTGTCAAGGTGTAGGGTAACTGGTGATGTGGATCTTGCAGCATCTGCACATGAACTCTTCCATCATTCTGGTGTCCAATTCAAATGTTTCTATTCCATGTTTACATACCTGGGGCAGTGGAGATTACAGTAGCAGAGCTCATTTCTTGTATTGTTTTTTCTCAGGCAGAGTTTTATAAACATTTGACTCAGAAGCCAGGGATGGGAAAATGGCAGTGAAAAGGCCCATGCACCCTTTTGTACTTGGAGAAGCTCACACTTCATTGTGTGGTTATTGTATGCAAGCAGCATTGCACATTTTGGGTTCTCAGAAGAGAAACATAACAAATGAAGACATATTTTTCAGGAAGGGCTGAGAAATGGTAACTTGAGGCTGAGGCTTCCATTTTTAGAGGTTAAATGAGCTGATGTGCTGTATCTGTTTGTTGGCTGAGTCCGTGATTCAGCTGTTTGGCGTGGGCTGGGATGAAGCTGAGGGAGTGAAATTTTTGACAAAAGACACAAAAATTGATCTACCCGTGATTTAGCAGGTCCTTACTTCATGTTGCTGAGGACTCCCACTCACAAAGATGTTTCAGTGGAATATTTTGCTGTTGGCCAACCAGGAGAACCATGTGTTGCCACCACCATAACCAGGTTATAATTACTCACTAAACCAAACTCACTGTTTGTGCATTCAAATCTGTGAGGTGCAAGAGTGGGTGAGATGTATCTGTATCTCAATGTGTGAAACAGGTACATTTCAAGTGATGGTACCCCTAAAGGTTGCATCTGAGGGGGGCAGATGGTGGAACAAAGGGAAAGGGAAAATGCTAGTGGTTGATGCACAGGTCCTGAGGGCAAGCCAGGCCAAGTTGGACATGTATGTAGCACAGGGGTGGCAGGAGGGTTGTCCTCATCTGGTTTGGTGCTGCTGCTGGCTGACCATGTCCTCCAAGCAGTGTGTAACCACACTGTCATGTTGCTGTTATTATTAATAAGCTGTTGTAGCTGCCAACCTCTGGCGTCCTCTCCCCTTACTCCAGAGGTGACAGCACCCCTTGACTCAAGTCACTTCCTCCCTCCCAGTTTCCCCCTTGGAAATGTCTGGGCTTCTTCAGATTTCTTTTTATACTTCCCATTTCTTTTCCCTTGCAACTTTGACCATTTCCTGCTGTGAGCTGAGCGCTGGCTCTGCTGTGTTTATCAGACATAGAAGGGAGGTGCTGTGCACTAAGGGCTCTGATAGACCAGTCCTACAAGGCAGTGGGGAAAAATGTTCCATAATTTACTGTTAGGCAGCCCCAGCTCTGAGTGAAACTCCTATGTCTTGTGCAACATGTTGTAGACCAGCATGTGTTATCACTGTGGACCTCTGTGCAACAGCAGGCAGAGCCTCTCATGGAGCCTGGGGAGGTCTGGGCATCCACCATCCCTCTGTGAGGCCAAAGAGATGGTGCCACCCACATGGCAGCTTTGCCCTCTGCCACAGCTGTCCTGGGGTCTGAATGCTCAGCAGTCCCTGTTCTCTGACAGCACAGCCTCCTTTGAGTAGTTTATAGCAGTGGCAGGCAACTTCTTAGATACTTCAGAGGAAATGACTGTTCTAATGGCACGACATTACCTTTTTATTTCTTAATGCTACCTAAACCCTAAACCCAGCAGAGCCATCCTATTTAACAGCAATTACTTGTACTCTTCCATGGAAGGCCTCTGCCTGGTGTTGTTTCAGTGAGAGCAGATTCACTGACCAATGGGTCAGCCAGGCTAATCCACTATTTCATACAGTACCAACATCCCCCTTTGTCCTTTTTCTTTTCTAAATTCCCATGCAGGGCTGCATGATGGACATGGCCTACACAGTGTACAGCAGGGGAACAGGCTCCCTCTCTCAGGAATAAGATTATTCTTTTCTTCCTCCACCCCTCAAGAAGATGGACTGTGAGGAATGAGACCGTTCCCTGTTGTAAGGTTGCTGATTTCCATTGATAAATCCAAAGGTATAATTGACTCTCCATGTGCCTCATTTTCCCCAGACATCCTAAAAACTGGAGTCCGGTTCCTCACAATGGGAAAATCCCCATGTTTGGAAAGGGTCTAAAGAGAAAGTTCACCCTAAGTGGAAACACTGGCCATGTCCAGGTAGAGTGAGGAGGAGTAGAGGAGAGAGGAGACATGCCACATCTGACTACAGAACAAAGGACCAAGTAGTACTGGCTGTAAGAAAAACCCCTCATCATGTTGTGATCACACTTGCCTGTCTTCCAGTGAACCTTGCTGGCTTCTGGGACCACCGTGGGTAATGCCACACAGACTTGCAGGTCCCTGCAGCTGGAGAAGAAGATCATTCTCACTCCTAAGTACAATATCCTATTTCACACCTGCCATTTGACCTGCTAGGTCAGGATGATGATGGTCTCTGCCTAAACCTCTAGTTAGCCCTGCAAAGGCTTTACTCTCAAAGAGCAGTCTGAAATCTTTCAGTCTGAGTGACATCCACCCTTGAGAGCAATCATTGCTACTCCTTGGTCCTTCCCTGCTCTTTTGACCATTAGCTAAGTGATCTGAAATGAGGGGTAGCTGCCACTGAAAGGAGACATCCTGCTGCCTCTTCATGCTCTCATGGCCGTGGAGTCCCAGCCATTGGCAATTGTCTGATCCTCCACTGCAGGACAGCAAACCAGAACACTAACCCTGCCAAAAATGCTGAGTCTCTCTGAATCAGCCCTACCAGGCTCGAATGAATGGCGCAGGTGGTGGAGTTCCCTCCCCTCAGGAGTGGGATCCTGTTTGAGGGGCAAACTTGTAGTCAGGTTTGTTTAGTTAAAAACATAGTGAGCTAGGTTCCTCCAACTCTTGATGGTTGAATTGCACACAGCATATAATGGTGTCACACAAATGGCTTTTTCTAAAGCACTTCTGACTGCCTTTCTGAAAGGCTCTCTATCTGTGCAGACTGTCATTATCCTGTCCTAAATTACAGAACCCAAATAATGCTGATGAGGCCCACTGGGGCAAGGACAGTGCTTGATTGTCAGTATCAGCCTGCCTGCCTTCTAGGAAATCACTGAAGGAGAGTAAAGGTCTTAGGGCACTGGAAAGCACATGCTGGCTGTTGCTGTAGAAGCAGGTAAATATGTGCCCAAGCCAAGAACTTGAATGCACATCACAGCCTTGAGGCACACATTAAAGCCACAAGAAAACACAAAACCAAAAGTCTAATTTAGCTGTGAACACGTTCCCTGCACCCCCTAATCAGGCTTAGACTGCAAGTGGGATGTGGGAAATGGGATTTACAGTGGTAAGTGGGACTTTCCATTTGGTTTGTGGGTATTTTGGAAAAGTCCATGCTATTGCGTCTGTAGCTCACTCTGTTTATCTGCTTGTCTTAAAATCTTCCTGATGTAGATCTGTTCAAAAACTGAACACTGGAAGTAAACTATGCTATTATTTTAAATCTTTTTTTCCTTGCAAGTTGCCTTTAAACCTGTCCTTATTTCCACAGATGTATTTTGCATTCAAAGTATTCACCAAGCAGCTTCTGCCAAAAAATTTCAGTGTAGGGTCTGGTTTCCAGAATGATTTTTTTTTCTCTGTTTACTCTTTTCACTTTTGATGTATGAATGATACCCTAAATGGTGAGGTATTATTCCTGCTTCTCATCTCAGAGGGCTGTAAATTTTTTATCCAAAGAGTAAGAAACTAAACTATAAAAAGGGAAGACGCAACCTGCAGTATATAGCCTCTTACAACATGAATATGGATGACATTCATTTGGCACACATCCCTTAAACACCCATACATACAGAACAGAAGACCCGTTGATGAATAAGAAAATTTATAAACACAAATGTCATAAGCCTCTGGAGCAGTTTAGTGTCAACCCCAGTTTTTGCTTCATTCTGTAATATTCATCTGGGGCTCTGAGAGACTCAGCCATGGCAATAACGTATGAGTGTTACTGATTTAAGTTGTCCACAGACTTTCCCCTGGTTATTGATTCTGTGGTGGAAGTGGTGGAATGGATGCTGTCTGAGTTGGTCCTGTTAAAGGCTGGTACATTAGCTTAAATCACTGATGAAACAGGGTTATGTTAAGATGCCAGATCGTGAACTGCAGCAGCTGAGGTGCACAGCTAAGCAGATTTAATGGGTCTTTTGCTACTTGAAAGAATGGATCTGCATGGCTACCTTCTCTTCCCCCCCCACGGAAATCTATATGGAAGGATTGGAGAGAATAATAACACAGAGAAGGGCAAATAAATAAGCCAGAATGTGACTATCAAAGCCATATTTCTAATTTCTAAAGCTTTGATTCATGAAGTAAAAAGAAATGAGTGATGGGATCTTTTTGGATTGCTTTATTTGTTTCTATCCTAAAGGTGTTTTTCTGATCCTAGCTGTCTCAGAATGTACTGTTTTATATAACTCATAAGGTTACTGGTTGCCTGCCTGGTTTCTGGTCAATGGTAGATGCTTAATGGGGGAAGGTGAAAGTTAACCTGGAAGACACAAGTAGAGATGTCTGGGAAGAAAAATGCATAGTTCAAATTAATTAATATTAAAATGTTATCTTTTAATAGGTGAGTTCATATTTTAAATTAAAATATTTTAATTCTTGTTTAATTTTTTGTCTTGGCACTGGGCTGGATAAGTGACTGCCAGCCTGGCATAGACCTGATGAGGCTGCTTTACAGCCTTGTGGCTTTTTATTCCACTTCAGCACTATTTCCTTTCAGCATCTCTCTGTGCACAGTATGAGGTTTTGTTGGTCTTCCTAGAAGTCAGAACTGGAAAACAGGCTTCTTCGAAACACACAGAACAAGAGAATATTTGTGAAGGAGAAAGTACATTAATGAGAGATACTTCTTGCTGTTAAAAAGCAGTCCTAGGTCTCACTTATGGACAGCTGATGTGTAACTTCTCTAATGCAAGATAGCAGTTACAGTCTGGTCAGCAATTGTGCCATTGCCTGTAGGGAACTGAAAAGGGTATTTATTTTTATCCTGCTACTGGCTTATGAGATTTGAAAGTACCTTTTTTAGCTTGCATAACTGTAAATATTGTTACTGGACCTCCCAACCTCTTCTCAATGCTTTCTGCAATATTTGACCTTCTGACCTGCTCCAGGAGATGGCAAATTCCACAGGCTGACAACATGCTGGGTGAAGGAGTGACTCCTGTTGTGGAGACTTTCAGTTTTGCTGAGTGAGCTCCTATTCTCATGGTTATGCTGAGAAAAAAGTTTGGGAGCTGATCAGTCCCCCCTAGAGCCTTCTTACATCTTGATTGCCTCTTTGAGCTCTCTCCTATGCTAGGCCAGTGTGTCCATTCTATTGTTACTTGTCTAGCCTTGGCATGTAAATGTTGTATAAGAAATGCTACTAAGAACTGTGAAACTGCTTATGGCACAGGACCCTCTCCCTATAACTAAAAAAAAAAATAAAGATCCTATTTCTATATTGTATCATAGTTAATTTTCATGACAGTTCCTGCTACTCCATCCAGGGACTTCTTGAGGAGCTGTGAGTCACGCTTTACCACCCCAGAGCATGCAGTGCACGTTCTCACAAGCTTCACAAACCCACATCTGGAAACCTCCAAGAAGACACCTGCCCTGCGTTCAATGCTCAGAGCAGGGATTCAAAAGAGGCTTTAAGTGCACTTTCAACTGAAAGACTTCTTTTTTCTTCTTCACTACCAATCACTCCTTCTGCCACTTCACACTTAAGTCACATCATTGTCAGGATCCTCTTGCTTGTCTCAGCTATGTGGTCATACATTATGCTCCCTCACCTGTCAGCACTGTATATTTCCTGGTCATAAGCTGCAGAAACCTGTGTGCATTCACCTGTATTTTCTACTGACTGGTGGCTTCAGGAAATGCCTATAAGGTGTCACAAAGAAAATCTCTGTAGCATGTTTTTTCTTGTGGCAACCTGTGTAGAGTTGGATAGAATCACTCCACACCTTTCTGCTCCAGAAACAGATAAGTAAGCTTTTTTCAGTTTTGTAACTCAAGGAACCTTTGACCAACTTATTTGAGTAATGTAAAGGCTGAGGAGCACTTTTGGCTCTTCACCTCAAGATGGGTTGAAAGAAAAAATTCTAAGATTTTTCAGAACTTTATGAGCATTTTATCTGGTGAAGCTGATTTTTTCCATCTACAAAAACTGGGCTTCAAATCCATGATATTTTCTGTAGGGTGGAATAATTTAATATACAATCATTTAATTTTACTTTTTATTTAGTGTGATTTCCTGTACTCTTTTCCCCCACTTCCTGGCTAACTGATTTCTGTATTTCCCCCCATATTATCTAGTTCTAGAAAAGCATAAATTCTTTCTCAGTCCTAAATAGAATACATTTCACCATCTGTCACAGCTACCTGTGTAATTTCTTCAGTTGTTATGTCTCTTATCTGAGCATAACGGTTCCCAGTTCTTAAAAAACTGCTCTACATGTTTTTCTTAGTGGAGATACATTCTGCAGGATCAAGAAGTCTTGGTCCTTTTTTCTATCTAGGGATAATTGTCCTGATTATTTCCAAGGATGAAAATCTGTCCATTTTAGTTTCTTTGATATGGACTGAAGAAATAAAAATTGAGACCCCAGATAGGCTGCCCCACTTTCAAGTCCAAGAATGGTCATGACCATCAGAGACATTAAAAATCATCTGCAAAAATTGGACCCTGCTGCCAGCCTACCTATGGCTGGAAGCTGTGCCCTGGGCAATGCTTCATATTCTTCCCTTCTCCAGAATTGTTTGGACTGTGGATTTGGACTTAAACTTTTCAAGTTTGACAGGTGTTTGTGATCTGGGCTTTTGATTCCATTTCATCTCTAATAGTTTCTGTTTCCAAACCTTTGGGTAGTTGCCCTTTCCTAGAACACACGCTGAGCACAAGAAACACCCTTCTTAAAAAACACAAACACTCAGAAGAGGAACACAGAGAACTGAAAGAGCTTCACTAAGAAGTTTTGTTTCTCTATAAACCCTACATAGGAAACCCTGGCCTCTGCGCTCACTCAGCATTTGCTGTATTTATTTCTTTTCCTCCTTTCCAGATTGGGAGCACTTTCTGCCAAACAGAGAAAGGCTTTGTGAGATGAGGAACAGTTGAGATTTTTGCAGCTTGTGAAGTATGTGCTGCCTCCTTCTGAGAGCTGAAGGCTAACTTCTGCCCCTGCTGCCTCTCCTTCTCCCTCCCAAAAGCAGTTCTTTTTACTAATACCCCTCTTTTGACCACCACTCTATTGGGAAAAGGTTCATACCATCTCCTGGCAGGATGGGACAGAGATCCTACCGCTAGCTTTCCTTCAAAGGAGAACAGAGGGAAACAGCAGCACTGAGTTTTCAAGTGAAATTGGCTGCCACGGCTGAGGAGTGAGTGAATGGTAGGAACAATGGGTATATCCCCCAAAAAAGCAGGGAGGTCCCCTCCCGCTTCTCCCTCCCACGAGTATTTCCCCAAGATGGACTCACTTGAAGACCGATGCTCTCCCTTCCCGAGGCCATCCTGGTGCCCCCCAGGACTCTTCCTCCGCCGAGGGCACACGGAGCAGGGCACTCTGCACTCCTGGAGACTCTCTCTTCCCTGGACCGGGAGGCGCAGCTGCTGGAACAGACCCACTATTCATCTACCGGCAGCCGGCTGCCTGCCCTGGCATCAGCTGGGGGCGAGGGAGGGGGTGGCATGCCAATTCTTCATTGTCCAGGCAATCCGTGGAACAAACACCCCTCTTAGACTTTCCGTGACGGTTGTGTTCATTACGTGTCCGTGCTACCTCTCCGAGGCCAGCTGGACCTCATGAGCTCACTTGGGCTGGGAGGTGGTGATGCAGACAGTGTACCAAGAGGTTCCTGGCATGGGCCGGGGTGCAGCAGCAGCCATCCCCATCTCTCCCTCTCTCACCAGCACCCAGCAGAGCGTAGGGATGAAAAACTAAGAGCTTGAAGAGATCAGGTTGAGAAAGTTGTGCCTGTTAGCTTGCTGCTGCAGCAAAGATATTGTTACATTGCAGATAAAATTTCCACTCTTGAAAGTCCCTTCTCATTTTTCTCCCTAGCCAAAATGTCTTTCCTTTCCCCTCCCCAACACTTTTTTTTTTTTTTTTAGTTAAATTTGATATGTCTAGTCTTAAGTGAAATAAAATCTTGCTTCTTGCTTAAGTTAAAAACAACTACGTATGACACTGGAATGGAAATGCACGCTGCCAGAATCAAATCATTGCACAGAAAAATATGTTGTTCTTATTAAGTGCAATCCACAGGCAGAAAAATCAGTGTAAGTCTCTAGAATTTAGAGGAGCTGCTCTGTACTATCTGCAGATCAGGTAGGCATGCTTGGCCTTTGAAGGAAAATTTCTGTAGTTACATTATTATAGAAAATTTATGGTAAGGTAATACGTTTAAACAGTTCAGCCAAACTCATGTTCTAGTACTCCAGCCTGACTAAAAGTGCTGACGAGTCTGTCAGTAGACGATCGTGTTGCATTGATGCTTCCCAGCAAAAGGCCTCATTTTGCAGTGAAAATACCAGTGCTTAGTACTGCAAGTTCATTTCAAAGTGCTGATGAACTTAGCCTCTCCACATTCCTCTTAAACAGCTTTTTTTTTTTTTTTTAAACTTTTCAGTTAAAAGCTGAAGCAGTGAGATGTATTTAGGGACTGGACTAATGTCATGCAGCAAAGCAGGGCTAGGATACAGCTCGTTTCATCCTCAGAGTCTGGCCTAAGGCTGAAAGCCCATTAGGAACCATGAGTTTTGATTTTACATGAGGCTGATTTTACAGTCAAAAGCCACCTTCATGGTTCCTACTTTTGAAAATTAAGATCCTTGTGTTTTCCTATCACTGACTTGATTGTTTGAATCCCCCTGGGAAATGGAGGTGAAGAGCAAAGAGGACACTCGTTGCAACTATTCGGCACCTGTTGGCTCTTTTACTATTACTATTTTTAAATGTAAGGAGCATGTAAATGAAAATGCAGCCATCTGCTCCTGCTGCTAACTAGCTTTACTCATGGGAATCTGATTGTTAACTAAAAATTCTTTTTTTATCGCGTGGTTATTAATAGAGATAATTACCTGTTTTATTTTTCTGAGTATAGTCCATAAAAAGATGCTTCTTTGGATCATTATATAAATAAATATTGTTTATTAATAAATAATTTACATTGGGTGGGTGTCCACTGTATTTGCTGAGGCACTCCGGGGAGTTAAAAGGACTTGATGTTGTGCAGATCCTTTGTGAACAGGCTTTCCACAAAAAAACCATGAAGTCTGGCCAGAGTTTTCTGAGTCTCTATATGTGCCATTAGCACAAAATTAAGTCAAAAATACCTTATAGTGGTCAGACCAGAATGAAATATGTATAATTTCATTTAGTAGGTAAACAAATGCCAACAGTGTACGAATTTCAGACATGGCTGCATGATATATAACAATGTGCCTTTTTAAAACTAATTTCTTAGTACTCCATCTAAATGCTATGCTAATGGCTTTTTAAAAAACAAACAAACAAATAAAACCCCATAACACTTTCCAGAGAGGTACTGAAAAAAGTAATGAAATAGCACTGTGTCATCTGAATATCTATAGAAATCAATCAAAAGTTACAGTAACCCTTGTGTCCTCGTAGACACTTCAGTCAAACCAGGTTAGCACTGCCCTCTCCCAGGATGACATAAAAGAGTATTTCTGTCCCACGTGTTAGTAGTAATGGCTATAACAGCCTCCCTTGAAATGTCTGGAGCCAAACACATTAGGATGAGAAAACTTCAAACAATAAAACCTCTTGGAAATTATTTGTCTATGTCAGTAGTAAAACTCAGAGTCAAAAATATACAAAAGGAGAAAAAGTGGGTTTACTTTACCTTGAACTGTAATAACTGCTCAAGAAAGAAGGAGCGTCTCAGTGAACACAGTTCTCACTAAAATTCACTTATGTGATTGCAAAAGACTACATTTTTCAAGCTATCTTTCTAGTAACTGTTAATTATGATGTAAGAATGAACCATTGTAATGGCCCAAAGACTAAGCTACAGAAAATGCAGCCCGACTTGTAAAAGGGATTGTGTAACATGAGTGGCAGCACTCTCCAGTTTTAGACTCAACAGACCCTGAAACTCCCTTCCAGTCTGTTTTTATAACACAAGAGAAGTGGGAGACCCCGAAAACCTGACTGTTCTAACAGACATTGATGGATTAGAGAGTCTTTCTGGTAATGCACACTAGAGAGGGATGGGGAAAAAGAGAGTGAAACTCCTCATTGAAACGAGAGTGGGGAGCATCTGGGGCCTGGAGAAGAGCAGGTTTGTGATTTCCCATGCTAGCTGAGCGTGGCAGAGAAGCTCTGTGGATCAGCCACATTCACTTGGGAGGAGCACGCATGGCAAAGTTGCTGATTTCCACCCCCATCCTCTTTCCCTCCCTTTTGCCAGCCAAAGGGCTTGTGCAGCCACCCAAGAAAACAGACAGAAGAACTTCATCCAGCTGGAAAACAAAAAAATAAAAAGGGAAAAAAAAAAAAAAAAAAAAAAAAAAAAAAAAAAAGAAATAAAAACCACCACCAAAAAAAAATATTGCAGGATATTTTTTTGGCTGGGATCACATCCCTGACCTGGTTCTGCACATAAGTGCACAAACAGTTATGCTGGCAGCAGGGAGGGAGCCCGTCGGGAAATGGAAAAAGCAGCTGGGAGTGGAGAAGGGTGGGGACAAGCTGGTTGAAGCAGCACTGCTGCTAAATGTGTAACCACAGTGTTGCAGCACTGGTGCCACCTGTGGGGATGGCCTCTGCAAAAGGGACATGGGAAGAAAAGCTGCAGTTCTCAGGCTTCAGCACTGGCCAGTAGAGACTGCTGGCAGCAGAAAGTAGGCCAAGCTGTGTGAACATTGATGGAAGAATTGCTCTTTCCCACCACTCTCAGATTTGGTGCAGCACTCAAGAGAGCACCATAACCAAGACTGCTGTAGGGCAACTGCACTTCTAAGAGAGCAAATAACAGGATAACTTATTTCTTAATTCTTCCCAGGCTTTGATTTTGTGTTAGAAACGGGGTTTGGTTTTGGTTTTGAGACACCGTTTCTCCACCCTGCAATGTTCAGCCACCTCTTCACTGTATCAGGAAAGAAGTGTGGTATTCCTGGTATGCTGGGTGCATTCACCCAGTTCTCTGAGAGGATATGAGTAGAGCTTGACCTGTTTAGTCTTACAAAATGAAAACCAAGAGGGATACTTGATGCCAACTACAAATTCGCAGAACTCAAAAACTATAGGGAGATGGAAATGCAGCATTAGCACAGCAACTCATGAATAAACTTGCCAAAGAAAAATGCTAGGTTAGAAACTAGAGGAAGGTTCTTGGCTGCCTAAGTGCTGATGTTCTGGAGAAGCCAGCATCTGAAAGTAGCAAGGACAAGCGACTGAACTGGATGGGAGATAGAGTTTGCTGAGTTTACCAAAAGGATTACCTGGCAGGGCTGCCTGTGACAGGCTCTGACTCTGCTAGCTGTTCCTGTTAGGTCCTATTTTCTGTTTCACTAGTGGTTGTCTTTGAAGAGCAAAAGTCATCCATGCCATAGTATGTGCTGCTGCAAAAGTGAAGGCAAGTGACTAGGTAGCCAAAGGCTAATTTTTTGTAATTTCTTTGGAAGCATTATCTCCCTTATCTTTCAATTAATGGTAGGGTTGTAGCTCCTGGTTGACAGGACTAGCTTCACCTTTTATAGGAAAGAAAACATATCCTAGTGTTTGGAAGAGTAATAAACTTACGGAAAGCTTTGGAGACAAAGAACACAAAGATGCAAGCAGTACTTCTAAAATTCTCACAGGGGGTGATAAATGAATGTGTACTTATCCAATGAATCATTATATTATATGAAAGCAATATTAGAAGGGATTTTAAGGAGTCACCAATTCTTCCTCCAGCTCTAAGAGCACAGTGAGTCAGTGGTACCTGTCCTGTTAGCACAGACATTGCTCCAGCCTCCTTTGAAAGCATTCCAGATGTGAAAGTTTCAAGACAGCCTATCTCAGTGCTTGAGTAACACCACCCTAACAGCTAGAGACAGTTTTTCTAATATCTAATAAAAAAAATCCCTGCTGCAATTTTATCCTGTTACTCTTATCCTCTCCGCATGGGAGAGAAGAGATTATTTCCTTCCTCTTTGCTGTAGTCGTTTACATTTTTGAGGCCTGTTATCATGTCTCTGTTCAGTCATCTCTATATTTAAGAAAACAAAAATTCCTTTGCAGTTTCCTCATGGGTTATATTTCATAGATCTGAGTGCTTTAGTTGCTCTCTGAACTCCTTCCTGTTGAATTATTGGGGAGTTCTGAAATGCTAATGTTTGAACTAGCACAGGTGAAAATGTTCATAGGGGTCAAAGTGAGAGAAATAATAGAGAAATAATCTTCCATGTATTTGGATTGATAATGGGAGTCTGGATCACAGACTGTAATTTTTTGTGAGATCTGACTAAGTGCAGGTTTTCTGTCTGTCCTTGAGAGAAAATCACTACTAGAGGGCCAGGACAAATGCTAGACAAGATTGTTTTAGCATTTTTCAGCTTCTTAAAATGTGGAAAGCCATGGTAAGGGCGAGAATAGAGCAAAGGTGGATCAGGCTGTAGGGAGTTGAGGATTACTGCCTGAAGCTCATGTAAGTGGCTACTGATATTTCTCAAGAATCCTAGCAGCCCAGGATTGCTTTGTCATTCAAATGAAGGACTTGAAGGAATGAAGCCATATCCCATTTGGAGAATGGTTTCTGAAGCCTTATGCTCTTTCCTGGGTGCTAGACTGTTGGATTTTGTCTTTCTTAGTCAAACATTTGCACTGGAAATGTAGATTAAGAACACTAATTATCCACATGCCTGTCAAAAGAAGGTATCACTTGAGAAGCAGAGAACTCAGCTGAACTACAGCCTGACTGTCAGTTTGTTGAGCTTTTTGAGAGCTTGAATGGACAAATAACTCCCATGTCAACCCTTATCTTCTACACGGGAAGGCGTGCAAGGTTAGAAAAGGGTTATGTGCATTCCAGTATACACCCCCTCTCTTTAACACCTCAGCCACAGCCTACAGAAATTACAGGTTGCTTCATGCTCTCTCTTCGTCTCATTAGCTCAAGACAGACTGATGATACTTGAAGATTTTCAGCACCAGTGGGTCAGGAGGCATGCACGTGCGTGCCTGCACACACACACACACACACACAGGCACACCCCCTATTACATTATCATTGTTAGCATCACATGCCCTTTTAAGAGAGTCATAACACATACTTTTTTCCTGAGTCCTCCTCCAGTGATTACCAAAACATCTTCCCTGATACTTCTGAACCTAAACTTGCTGCTATCTAAATTTCCTTGTGGGTATTTCTACTGACTTCAGTGCTTATGGCCTTGGTCCATTATCTGTCTTTGCCCTTTGGTGTTCCCTAGCCTTACTGTGCCTGGCACCTTTGAGAGCCCTGTTCCAAGACAGGCTTGGAAAACTCACCTAATCTAAGACTCCTTCTTACATGCTCCTTCAATTTTCCTCAGGATGTCTCAGAAGGTGACCCTTGGGAACTGAGCAAAAATAGGATCTCTCTTCTTGCTCCTTTCTGTATTGATCCTTTTCCTGGTATTCCTCTCAGCTTGACCTGAATCTTTCCTGAATCTGATCCTGGCAGGAGATCTTGTCATGGGCAATTTTTGCAAACTGTGAACAAAGGCTGCAAAGTTCCCTGTGTAGCACTGTACCTGTATGATGCTTTCCCAAGCACCGTTTTGAAGCTCAGACACAATTGTGGATTACTCATACAGACTAATTCATAATATTTGGATCACTCCCATTTACTTCAGCTGCAACTGAATACATTTTGCAGAAAGTTATCAAATTGACTGCAATGAACAACTCTGAAATTCCCTCTTCTGTACACCCCTTCCTTCCAGTGTTCATCCCCCATCTCCTCACTTACTGCTGCAGAGAACTGACCAGATGGGTAGATCTGGAAATGTTATATTAATAGCATTCCCTCTGCAACCTTTGTTTCTTCCCATTTTAATGCCACACACTCAATATAAAAGAAACCCTCAGCCTTCTTACTCTCTCCCTTCCCCCATCCCTGCCCTCCTGACAGATTCCAAATAAACCTTGAAACCCACTATCAGTTGTAAAACGTCTAATCAATGAAAGACACAGGAGCCAGTAATATGAAACCCTTTGCCTCAAGATCTTAGTGTTTCTTACTGAACTTCAGTCTTTAAGGTCAGACATTCTAGCTGCTGTTTGGCTTGATGTTCATTGAATACAAAGTCAAACAAGGGGCAAGCCTGAGTAGGTTATTCCTCTGTTTACAAAGCAAGCAATATTCTGGCAAAGTGGACATTAAAAAGGCATTCTCACCTGGAGAACAGTGGGGGGAAAACAAGGAGAGATTTTTGTATGGCAGGACCTGGAGCATCACGCTCAGTGGTCTGCTTTGCCCCAAATATTGATGAATGGCAGAAAACTCAAGAACCAACGACTGCAAGACAGTGAAAGACATAATTTGCAAAGGCCCATTTTAAAAGCAAAGCTTGTAGAGAATAGCTAAAGTCAGTACCTCCTACAAGCCCTGTAAATCCACAGAAAGCCCTCTTGTCTTCAGCTAGCTCTACAGCAGCCCTGAAGGGAGGCAGCTGGGGAGGCGAAGATTCCACCAGTATTTGAAACAGAAGAGAGGACAGAAGTTATTTAATGAGGTAAAAATACAAGTACAATGGGATGAAACCAGCAGCATTTGACAATCATACAAAATTTACTGCTGTTTTGGCATCATGTCTCAGGAAGAGAAAGACTTCTGTTTTTATGATGGTCCTAATTTGATGTGATTTAACTCTGAGAAGTATACAGCAACAAGACAAAATTATTTCTATGGTGGAAGGTGTAATTAGGAAATTTAATGTGATTATTTGATCTGTGTCTTGAATGTACTTTTGCTTTCTTGCAAAATTTCAAGGGAAAACAGTATTTTCAGTCTTAAAGGTTTCTGCAGATATTTATGGATACATTGTTCCTCCCTGCTAGGATCTCCCTACAGCAAATTGAGACTAAGAAGTTATAATGTCTGGTGTCTTCAAACAATTTTGTCAAGAAGCAGCTGAGATGTGTTTACATTTTAAAGACAGTCTATTTAGTTAAATTGCCAAGCTGTACAAGAGCTGTGGTTATGGCAGTGTTTCAGGTCAAGACCAGAAATACAAAGTGCAATAATGTATATTTTTCAGGTCACAGTACTGAGGACAACCCACTCTGCAGTACTGGAAAGACTTTCTTGGTCTTTAAAGAGATTAAGAGCAACTGGGTGCTAATCCAGTAACTACGTGCAAGATGTATATTTATTTGCTGTCAAACTCCCATTTTGAGCTGCAAATTGCAAACCAAAAACTTGTCCTTAATCTGGTTTGACAAGTATTTTACATTATGTGGTGCTAAAAGAGCTACTAAAGCATTCTTGGTTTAGCTTTGTCACTTCCTCAGCGTTTGTGATAAGCTCTTTTAAAGACCTCTTGTGGTAAAATTTCCCAGTGGAACAGAAGAATATCAGGCCTGACAGTGGGTCTTACTTGATGAAAATCACTGGTCTCTACAATCTTGTTTCTGAATCAGACACGAGGATTTCACTAGCAGTTCCACAGGATTTGCTGGAATCCCTTTGATTTACACCCATATAAGATCAGCATCAGGCCTCAGTGTTTTCATTTTTCATTTGTTTTTCTTGGCCCTTGTGTCCTTTTACCAGTGTTGAATACAATGTTCCTAAAACACCAGATGTGCTTGTGAAATGTGGGAATATGAAAAAAAAAAAAAAAAAAAAAAAAAAAGACTGCAGGGATTCACTAAACAATGGGTAATCTTGGTTTTTGTCCTATAGTCTGAATTGTAGGTTTTTACACCAGTATAACTGCATTTATTTCTACAGGACTGTATGTGATAACTGTTAGGAAATGAAGTTATAAAATCTTCCTAGTATACATATTTTTGTTATAGTAGTTCCTCCTTCAGAGAATCATTGCATTATGCTTAGTATTAGCTTGTATAACAACTGCTTAATATACAACATTGGCCACAGATTTTGTCCAAAGTCTGGGTTTCCAATCACTTTTATAATCACTTTCAGTCAGTATATTACTTTCTGCTTTCAAAGTCTTATGGGATTTGTTACTCTTTCACTATTATTAAGTGCTGGAGATATTAAGTAACATAGTCATTACACATAGTTCATACCAGTTATCACATTTATACCAGTTAAAACTGATGGGAGATCCAAATCTGCCCCAGTATCCAGATTCCTCTGATGTGGTAGGAAGAGCAGGTTCAAATTTGCCAAGTACTGACCACTCCAATCTTAAACAGCAGAGCATTAAACAAAGTGCTGAGCTTCAGCTGAATGAGTAATGTGACCAAGCCACCCATCTGCTCTTCAACCTGCACAGCCAAGCCCTGTGTGAACAGGGAAGCCAAGGCTGTGTGTGATCACCTCCATTATTTTGTGCTGGAACCCAAGACCAGGCTACTATAGCCAGGCTGTAGCAAGCTACTCACAAAGTCATTTCTTCAAAAAGTCTGAGGCATCTTTAGTGATTATGGAAGTTACAGGGAATTTGTCTTCTCCCTTCTTGAAGTCATTCATTCACTGAAGACCATGCTGCAGGTAAGGGAAATGAGTGAATGGAAAAAAACAGCCTGGGAGCATCAACAGCGTCCTACTCTGCATCCCATCAGAAATTAGCTTTCTTTGTGTTAGGGTGAGTTATTGCTGTGTATCTTTAATTAGTCCTCTGGGATGGTAAATGCTTTGAAATGTTTTTTAAAGCATTGACAGTCATGCAAGAAGCAATGATAAATTTAGTACTTTAGAGTCATGTTTTATTATCATTTATACCACACATAGTTGGAGCTGATCACTTGATGTCAGAAATTTAGTGTCAAATTAACACTCATTCAGAAGATGCCAGAATCAAGTCCACTTTCTGCTGCATCCACTGCCTTACACTTAAATGATGCAATGAAAGAAAGACCCAACCCTTCCTTGCGTGTGCATGAATAAAAGCATCAGTATTTCCAAGTGACAGTGTGCCTGTCCTGGTTGAGCCATGAAGCTGGAGTCTGTCAAGATAGAAGTGAGGATAAAAAAGATGCTATCCTTGATACCAGCTTTGCCTCCCAGGGATCCATAACTGACTCAGGTTCTTTGGCAGAAAGCAGAGGCCTTTGTGGCAGGCATCTACCAGCAGTATTACACTGGTATGGTCATTTAGTTTGTCTGGTTCTCCAGGCACAAATTCTTTTTTCAAGGTAGTCAAAATGCAGACAGGGTTAATGCATCTGCTCCTAAAAAATATTAGAAAAGAGTGTAGGCAGTACTTTCCTCTGAGCCAATCTCCAGCGTGTAACATAGCAGGCAGTGTGTTTTACATGGTGATGGCTTTCGGCTCAAAAGTAAAAACAGGGACTTAACTAACTGTGCCAGTTAAAATCCTGTAACATTTTCTTTGTAAATCGTTCTTATCCAGATAACATCCTCAAGGTAATTAATTAATTTCTGTCTAAAATTCTCTCTTAATTAAGAACATGATGTTTAAGACTTTATGCATAGATTCCTCAAGTAATACATGCTCTCTGACTGAAAATACTGTCTTTCATCCCCAAAGTGGCTGAATTGCAATGGTGAGCAAAATGCTTTTTGTGTATAGACTAAATAATCAGATTATGAATTTAATTGGGTGCTTGGAGATATCTAGACAGAGGATAGAGCATGAATGTCAGACAATCCTTGGCAGGAGTACCTATGGGCTCTGGATGATGGGTCAAGTGAGGAGGCCCGGAGTGTTGAGAATCTAACACCATAAGCTGAAGCCTTACAGTGGGCCACCCTTTCTCTTCTAATAAAGAGCATGTAAAAAAGATTTTCTATTGCATAACAAAAGGTGTCAAACACATGGAAAATAAAATCTCTGTGGCTTTAAAAAAAGACCTTTCCCTTTCTGCTGTCTTACCTGGTATATTCCACATGGGATCTGAAGTGATTACTCAAGGAATAGAAGACAACATCATACCTCTATTCAAGTTTTAAAAATCTATTAGGGTGATGGTTTTGTGATATGTATCTTAGTGACAGGTGACCAAATACCTGTGCTCCAGAAGTTTTAGGGGTTTGATCAAAACATGCTGAAGATAATGGAAGCATCCCCAGTGACTACAGTGTAGCCCCAGAACTTTAGATTCTGCTATCATGCTTTTGCAGCTTCAAGTATTTGCTCTTTATGCTTTAAATCCTGTATTCCAGCAGGTTAATTAAGCATCGGTATTCCTTTACGAAGTGATTGGGTTGCTCCTCAAGGTAGTAAGCACAGAAAAAATAAATACATGTTATATTTCAGTCCACCATTCCATGCTTAGTACTAAGCAAATTTCATGTCTCAGAAAGTGTCAGGTTGATGGCCTCGGCACAAGCATTCTCCTTTCATCTACAAACACTTACTCCAGCAGCAGAAAAAAAGCTTTCTCCATACTGATCCCTGACAGTACATCCTGAAGAGACTTCAAATGGCAGGCCCTCTAAATCCTTGATCTGCCTGGCAGCCTCTGTAACAAAGGGGCAAATTCGTGATGGTGCTTTTTATGATATGCTTCTCTAGCAGAAAGTCAATTGGGAGTCTCACATTGTCTCAGAGATCAGTGCTGTCTACGATTATTCACTGGTGTTCTAAAAATAGTTATGATTAGATTACAATAGATAAAACCCCACAGAAATGGCTTAGAATGCTAACAGTTTATTTTGGAATAAACAGAATTTTTTCCCAGTGACATCTATCATTATGCTAGAAAAAAATTGCTCCCAAAGGATTTTTTTTCATATGCCCATTAAGTAATATGATGGGCGGTTTGTTTTGGTTTGTTATTTAAAAAACAAAACAAAACAAAACAAAAGCCTGAACTGTAGAAGCCAAGAAATATGATAACAAAAGCATTTCTCACAAACATCACTAGTCTTGGGGAAGTGCTGACCATGATACCCGATTATATCAGGCATTGGTGACTGCCCATTGTGTAGCATTTACAAGGTCACCATGACCTAAACAGGCAAAGGAGAATCCCTGTATATAATTCTTAGCAAACACAAAGTATATGGGGATTTCTGAGTTGGCATGATTGGGCAAACATCTTGCTTATAGGTGTCTGAAACCAAACTTCCAAAAATCCACTCTTTATAGCTACTAAACTTAATCATGACTCACATTTTGTTTTTTCTCTTTATAGTAGAATTCCTGCCTCAGGACCAGTTCTCTTTCCTTGAAAACTAGTTTAAAAATCTTCCTTGTCAGGCAGCATCAGGCAGATGAATGTAAGCAGCAGCCTTGGAAACTGTTACTTTATCCTGGTCACCTGCAGACAGAGGCTCTGAGTCTTCACTACCTGTTCCCTGATTTGAAACACGACAAACAGATGTCTTCCCCCATCACTGAGGGCTGCTGACAGCATGCATCCCTCATTCAGGAGGAAGAAAAGGGAGTAAAGAAAGCAGGATAGCTTTATAAGTAGCTTGGATGGAGTGATGCTGATAGTGAAAAATTCCTTCTCTTTGCCATCACAGGGCAGCCTTGCCTCCTGCCAGCTTATGATAATGAGCACCAGGGCACTTGCCTGAAAGCATCTCAATTTAAGCTTTTTTCCCCATAATGAATCAAAGGAAAGGAACAATTCAACCCATCAAACAGGAAAAATCCCTGTCATGATTCAGCCCAGGGGAAGGGCTGCCTTTGTGTTGAACTGTGTGACAGGTCCCTGTGTCCATCCCCTACCGAAGTATTGCATCTTCTCCTCCTTATTTGCATCTCTCATCTGGGACCTATGCCCTCGGGCAAATTCCCAGCACCTGTGTATTTTTCATTATGGAGCTGGACCAGCTGCTTCTGCCAGCTTCTTAGAGAGCCAGCATGCCCTGCTATGAGCAGCAGCAGGGGGAGAAGGACAGTGTGTCCTTCTGCCAGACCCTACCTAAAAAAGAAAGCTGCTATTTAACTTTCAGTGGCCCTAACACCCTAAGTCCAGGCTTTTTTTTGAAGGAGGACTTCATACCAAGAGATGGGTGGTGCTACCAGCAGCATTGGGAGATGGAGGAGCAGCCTGTTGTGTGCTGTCTCACGTGTGGAGCAGGGCGTGACAACCATTTGCTTTTCTTCGGAAGCGATGGGGGAAAAAAAACCAACATTCCATTCACATCACAAGATTTTGTTCTCAGATTTGTTTGTCCCTGCTTAACTGTTATCTATCTGAGGTGCTCCTGTATTGTAACATAACAGAGATCAAATGGATAATTAAAACAGAAAACTGAGCCGCTGGAAAGGAACTTAAGGAAATAAAATAGTGCAAAACTAAAAAAAAAAATAAATCATATTTTACACTTACAAATACCCTCTCAGACTAAAGGCTAGCCAGAGAACTTTCAAGGAATAGGCAAAAAGATAATAAATTAATTGCTATGACTCACAAGTACACTCAAATGTACACATTCTACTTCAAGGGTGAACAGATACTGGCCAACAGCACAGGGACAACCTAATTTTCTAAGGAAACTATACAATAGTCAGATGTTTAATTTTGAAAATGCCTTTTTTGAGTTCTCTGCTCAGTGAGCTGCATGGATTTACTTCAGAGGGTTACACAAGCCTGAAAGCCTCTTGAGCTTTAGACTGTCTGTACCTGAGTTCTGAAAACAAGGTACATTTTGCTTGAAATTTTTTATATACTTTAACTGTTTTCTACCTCTACAAAATTCTTACTCTCTCCTCAGTTATTTTAGGACAACTTAGGAGCAACTCCATAAAAGCTGGTTGCGCTTGTTGTAAAACCTGCCTCACTGAAACACTTGTTCTTTAAAAAAATTGTTTTTCCAGAAGCATCGGCATTTCCTCCTCCTCCCCAAACCACCTCACCTTTTTCCAGTCGTCTATTCTTTTGACTATTATTTTAAGTACACCAATAACAATATTGATGTAAGTCCAGTCCAGAGCGCTTAAAATAATAGAAAACTGCAGGCAAACCCTTTGGCTTCTTTTTTGTACCCGGTGTGGAACTGTTAGCACAAAAGCTGATAGCTGATAATGAGCAACCCCATTGGGAAGGATGCTGGAACACTAAGCTGTTTTTGCAGGGTGATCCAAGGTATAAGGAAGTTAATGGATGGCTTTATACTTTGGGCTCCAAGATGATGGGCTGGGATCAGGTTTTAAGAAGATGTATAATAGGCTAATTGTTCTCAACAGATAACAGCAATTTGCAGCTGGATGGGTAAAAAGGGGCATTCATTCTGTAATGTTTTTACATGCGGCAAAGCAATTTTTTCACTCTTTATAAACCTGTTTACCAAGGAACTTAATACAAGAGAAAATCAGTACTTTTTGAAGGACCACATTTCTTAACTGGGCTATCCTACCTGCATACCCAACAGCAAATTCATCTGCTGATTGTTGAAGTAGCTACACTCAGAGTGGTTGCGGTATGTATTGTGTAGTGTTGTATGCTGCCAGCATTACCTGTAGAATTACCAGAAAAGACAGATACAAATCTAATCAGAATGGCATGAAAATGAGAAAAAACCTAAACAACACAACAAAAAGAATTAAACTATTCTCAGTTATATATCTGCAGTTCAGCTGATCTCTGCTGGGGTTGCACATTTTTAGTTATTTGATGTTTGCCTCAAATAATCCAAAATAAAAGTGGGAGGGAACAGCTGCTATCTCACAAGGAAGTTAAAGGGAAAGACCCTTGAAGAAGTATCTGTGGTCATTGTACTTGGAAAATACAGAATGTCTGAAAACGAAAATAATTTGATAACTCTATGTTGAGAAGAAGCTCAGATGTTTAAGTCATCACTGAAGCTGAAATGGCAAACCTGATCTCTGGTACTAGCTGCAGCCTGTGCTGCCCTGCAGATAGCCAAAAGGGGAGCTCCAGATGCAGCCCAGGTGTCCAGGATAACAATCACTTGGAAACACTTGTGCCAAGAAGTGTTGCCATTACTGCTCTCCCACTAATGCAAAGGATAATAGAATCAGAAAGATGCAGGTCTGGAAGGGGCCTCACTGAGTCCTTTAATTGGTTTCCTGCCCAAAGGCAGAATGAACTGTACTTATGCTATTTTTGGTAAGTGTGTGCATAACCTGTTCTTAAAGGTCTCCACTGATGGAGGCTTTGCAGGCTCAGGGGAGAAGGCAGCTGGTGATGACATCCAAGGTGGGATGGAAAGATAGAAAGGCAGACAGAGGTGGAGAACCAGTTAACCAGGAAGAGCTGGGTGCAAGAGCAAAGGAATGTGACAAGAAGAAGCAAAAAAAGTGAAAAATCCCATCCATAACATGTCTAGGAAACATCCAAAGAATGTGGGGCATAGGATACAAAAGCCAGAGAAAGGTTATCGGCAGGGATTACTTGAGAAAACGTGGAGTTTACACAGGAGGAAGCTAGGTGAGAGAAGGAGGACTTGTGTGTCAAGAAAAGTGGACTAGTGCTGGATTCCCTAAACATCTTATTGTTTGATTTAAAAAAAAACCACATTATTCTTATTGCTTAACCAATGATCCTATGAACATTCAGGCAATTGTTACCTTGAAGTCTCTGTAGATATCCAGAGCATACTGTGTGAACTGCTGTGGTCTAGAGCTGGTGGTTGTAACTGGCAGATCCTCAAGTAAGGGTCTCAGGATCAGCACTGAAGTGTTGCCATATAAAGGTGAGAGCACATTACAGTCAAGTGTGAAAGCCTAGCTAGCAACACAAAGTTCTTTCCTGGACATCAGCCAAATACTGCTGCCACTGAGAGGTTACTGCACCATCAGAGGAAACTTTCTAAGATAACAAATATGATATATACATTTAAGCAATTTCCATCTACTGAAAACAATAGGCCAGTATCAGATGAAGAGAGGAATGTAAGAGAATGGAGGAGAAAATGGAGGCAGAGCATCTCACCTGCTATAAATGAGCTTGCTGCCTGTCAGCAGAAACAGCCTGAGAAATTGCATATTTGAGACATCCCCTCTGCCTGTCTTAAAGGTACCGCACCATTAATCTAACTGTGTAGGAGCATGATGCATTAAAGATGCCCCAGGTGAGACAATGATGACAGAAGCTTGATAAGAATGCTTACCTTACTTCTTAGTAAAGAACAGTACAATACTACATCATCAGCTCCAGGCCAAGTCTCAGCTTCTTTGATGGTGTGAGATGATGTAATGGTCTGAGTCTGGAATGACACTGAGGAACTGTAAGTGAAAAAGGATGCTCTGTAACATCTCTGTGTGGGGCCTTGCTGCCTCTCATGTTTTCTATAAGAGAGCTGTGCTCTGCATAAGCAGGATAATAATGGTTGCTTTGTGGGGAGCAGACTATGCTACAGAAAGCCACCCTCCAGCTCACACTTCATGTGTTGAATACATTATAGAAGTGCAGCAGAACTAAGTGATTACTCAGGAAAACATCCCCACAATAATAAAAAGCTTTAAGAGTGAGGCAGGATCTCTAGCAACTATAAAGAATGTGTTGCTTTCCTGCCTCTTCTCCATGCAATGCTGAAATGTCACAGCACACTGACCAGCAGGCAACTACACAACCATAGGTCAAGACCTCCCAGCCCTTTCTTTCCTAGAAAGTTTTAAATTAGCCAGCAGAAGAGTATAATGCTTGGGCTTTCATGAACTCAACCTAGTATGAAAACAGGCAGAAATGGTCACTCTGGCCACTACAAGCAAGGGGCTGCACAGCAGCTAGGGTGAACCTGCAGTCCCTGCTGATGAAACCCTTGCCTGGATTCCACACATGACTTCACTTTTAAGAAAAGTAATGGTTGAATGTATTGCTCTGAGGCCAAGTTTGAGGCAAGAGATTCCTTCTCTGTCTCTAGTGTTATTTTGGTATATTTTATTTGGCCCAGAATTTGGGAAAACAAGGGGGAGGTTTTCCATAGGGAGTGGAACGAGGAGGCAGGAAGGGCTACCATATTTCTCCAGACGGAAACTCCTACAGTGTTAGAGTCCAGCACTGCTGCAAGTGTCAACAGATCAAGTATGATACAGAAGGCCCTCTGCCAACTCTTTGCTACTGCAGCAGCAAACTGGGGAGAGCACATAAACTAATATCCAGTACCACAGAGTTAGGTTCAGTCTCTGCTGCAGTGGCATGAAGCAGAAAGAAATCAGTAACCACATTCTCCTTTCCATGCAGTAGGACAGGAAATGATCCAGGGCCCCCAGCAGGACAGAGCTGACCAGAAGAGGCTCAGAACCAGGGTGTTCAGGCCATCTGCTGGGTCACATATGGTGATAAGAGCTTAATATGTGTCCTTGTCCCTGACACTGCCTCCCAAGGAGGACCCTGTAAGTTAAGTTGCCTCCAGAGCAATGCACTGCAAATTGTGTCCCTCCATGCCAGCAGGTGTGATTCAGACCAACAGTGGCTGAGGGCAACAGATTGAGCAGCAATTAGCTGCTGTTAGTCATCCTCTTCCCAAGTATAAGTGGTATAGCATTTGATTATTTCAACACAGTTGGATGTGGGAGGGAAAGCAGGCCTGGAAACATTTTCCTGAAAGCATACTTCTCAACTCTTTTAGAACACCTCTCATGTTGATTCTCAGCACAGCATTTCAGACAAAATGCCATTTCCTCTTGTAGAGCAGCAAGGAAAAAATGCTGTCACAGGTTGTATAACAAACATTAGGTAAGCAGCAATCATGGCCATTGTGCAATCTGGGATTCAGGCAGGAAAACAATCCATAGATGGGTAAGTGAGAGGTACCAGCCATCTCAGCAATCTGAGTAAGATGTGAATGGCTTAAGGACCACAGAGAAGAGATGACATTGAATGGGTTAGTGAGGCAGCTTCATACTGGTAAGTGTGAAGAACAAAAAGGCATAGTTTTTAGACTGAAAGCTAAAAACTGACACTGCTGGAGGAAATGTGGGTTACTTGTGCTCAGAGGTCTTCTTGTTCCTTGCTCATGGCATCATGAATATGTGCAGTGGTCTGCTTTCAGCAATCTTCTGGTCTTCCGACAAAGGAGACCATCATGTAGCATCACTGGTGATGTCTATTTGTACTATAAAAACCTCATTCTCTGAATAGAAAAAAATAAAAAATACAAAAACTTTTTTTTTTTTTTTTTTTTTTTTTTACCTGCTGCCTCCATATTTCATCCTCCTCCTGAATTCCTAATGCTCCAGAATTTTGATCTGCTTTTCTCCTACTTTTCTACTGGACAGACACTTTGAACTCCCTACTCATCTCTGGCTATAGCACCTGGAACACTGCATGTCTCCCTGAAGAGTTTTGTGTTGGTCCTCCCAAAATCCTAGATGTACAGAAGTCCTTTTGGATGCAAGCATCTAGGAATATCGAACATCTACAGGTCCTAGCATGTTCTCAAAACCCACAGAGTGAACTTCTGAGTGGTAACAGAGAATTTAACAGTTCTAATGTATAATTTTTGGCTTGCTTTGTGAGAGCTTAGTGAGACCCAAACAAAAAGTAGTTAGAATTATGTTAGGATTCTAGCATTCCACAGATTATTTGCTCATAATAATTGTGCACCCCCTGCACAATTAAGACTGCATTGCATACTACAGTTTTAGATAAATTCTGTCTGTCTGTATATGATCAGCTACTTAAATGCAAAATATTTCATTCTTACAAAGCCACCTGAAAGAAGAAGGACCCAAGACAGTAAGCTAAGCACTCTGAAAGTGCTTAGTCCAACATTTAGAGCATGTTGTTGTCAGCTTGCATTTTCAAAAGCTCTGACCCAGCCAGCTGAGTTAGCTGAGCTGCTAACAAGCAGGTCAGAAACCACACCACAGTGGTGATTACTTCTCTCTCCTGTACACAGATCTCAACAGCATTGATAAAATGATATGAACAGCTTAATATCCTGGCATGGTGTACAGGTGTTACCAGTTTTACAGGCACTAGAGAGGGTTTATGTCTTGGTTCTGAAACAGGAGGGGCAGATGACAAAAAAAATGTCAATATTCAGGGTGTGAAAATGAAGCGATGTAAAGCAACATGGTTTGTCTTCAAAGATTTCCAACTATGCCATTTGCTGACAATAATGAACCAATTACTCAGTATCAGGGTGATCGTCTGTTTATAGCACTTAGAGCAAGCAATAGGTTTCATGTTTTAAAGTGTCTCTCATCATACATGTTTTAACTCAGTAGATTTTGAACTCTCTTTTGGGATCGTCACTGAAACAATGTCAAGTAATCCAGTATTGGTTCTGTCTTATTGGGAAATTATTCTGCATTCAAATACATTCAAACTTTCCCATTTTCCCATTCCATAATTCACCCCAGTATGTTAATTTCCTGTATTACATTAATGTTCTCTGGTGGTTAATGCTTTGAATACTTATAGACCGTTCTAATGCCCATTTAATAACATCTCTAGTCCTTGATAAAAACTACATAACAAAAATTTTAACAGAACTTCAGGCTTTGAGGAGCTAGAAAATGGCTTCATGAAAAAGAAATTATCACAGCCCTGTAGTTATCCTCCTTTTTCTTTGTTTTGTGTTGCAGCTGACTATCAATATATGATCTGTTGTGTGCACAGTAATTTGTCTGATGTGCCTGATAACATATCTGGTGTTTGAATTTTGGGAAAAGAAAGCAAGCATCAGCTAGGACTTTTTTTACAGTTAGGAAAAAGCTCATGCAGATGTTAGGTACAGAATTTATACAAACACAGACATTTCTGTGATTTGTGCCTCATGGTATCTTGGGCTGCTGCCAACACTGTAAGCTGCTCAGAGACTGTTTGGTTCCCCTGAGATTATATATTCCCTGTAATGAAAGATGTTTTTAAAAAGTAATTTACTCACTGTGATTTTAGAAGTCTTAATGAGTGAATCCATATTTCCTTCTGGGTCTTTTCTGCTAAAAAATCCTAGCAAACCTTGTAATCAATGTTGTGTAATCTCTGTCACTTGATTGTGCATCTAATTTTAGGTACCAATGTTTGAATTCAGGATTTTTAGTACTTTTGGGGAGACCAGAATGATTTGCATTTCCATGACTTGCATTGTATTGAATCTTAACTTCCTTACCTGTAGTCAGATAATCACTAAGAGCCTGATCCTTCAGACACTTACTGCTGTGCAATGTAAAATGTCAATGAGACTGTTCATAGGAGTAAGTACTGTTTCCCAGTTGAAGTGTTTGCAGATTTGGGTCCCGACAGCGCACATTTGTGTGCTGTCTCCATCCACAATGGAGAGGCTACTGAGTTGGGTACAAGGTGCTGGGAGTAAACAGCTCTGGGTTCAAGTTCCAGGCACCAGGAGAAGTCCAGCAATGCATCCCAAAGAGGGTAGAAAAAACTACAGGAAATTAGTCTGACTCAACAAAGGTTTCAATAATATTTCCTGTATGCTGTCTAGGTAATCTTTGTGTAGGTGAAAGTTTTGAAGCCCTGGCTGTTTCTAAACATACCTCTTTCCTGAAGCTTTGTCCTGTCTACCTAAGGCCATAGATACCGTTCTTCACAGCCTGGTCTTTAGTGTGATGATGTTTGTGTCCCCACCAGGCAATATCTTTTCTTTCCAGCCAATGGTGGCAGTTAATAGTTTGGGGAGGGATGCATTTGAAACTGTTTCCAGAGAAGAAGAATATGGCACAGAAATATTATAAAAGACTGAAGCTTCAGGTCTGAAATAGCAGAACCACTGAGTTGGTATCAGAAGCAGACGGATTTGGCAAGCACTTTCTCAGAAAAAGGCAGCAAAATAGAGGTGTAATATATATGCATATTTGAAATATTCTAAATGCATTGTTGATACATTCAAAAGACAACTGAAGTATTAATTTCCATTCTTCTTTATTTGAGGCTATTCGATGAGTTCTGTGTCTCTCATTATGATGGACTTTGTCACCACCAATTTGTGATAGTCCTCCCAGGGCTGTCCCCATTTAGGTAGTATCACATGGATCCAAAGGAAACTGAGACCTTTTCTAGTTTTTCCAGTTTTCAAATACACTCAGATCTCCTTTCCCTCCTCACCTGGAGCTTTAAGACTCATCAGCCTTCTGACATCTGTGATAAACATGTAGTAGATTCCCTGGAGCGTTTCACTTAAGATCAAGAACAGCAGATTTAGTGCTATCTGTGAGGCAGCTGCAGCTCCCTGATTCTCTGTCCAGCTTTGGACACAGATTTGAGCAACATGAGAGCTGCTCTGACCTCTGTCATCTGGCAGTGGTTCCCAAGAGCTTGTTTACACTGGATATTTTTTCATTAGACTGTAATTACACCACTGAAACTACATGAGTGGGAAAACTTTGCACATGCATAGCAGAGGTCTTGCAGGTAAGGAACTTTGTTTTCAGTCACTTTCAATACCAGCTTGCTTGTATTATCAATAAACACTTTCACTACTGTCAAACCTCTACAGCAGGCAATGGGTCAGGTCCAGACTGCCAGAATGTGTTATATTTCATGGTCTTTGTCTCAAAAGACAGCAAGGGGAGCCAGCTGAATGTGTCCACATTCACACATTGGCACAACATGCCAATCACTCCTCATTCCAAGTATTTTGCCAGGAGGGAAGTGACCTGAGGAGGTTACTCCAGATTTACATTCCTCCCATTAGCCAAATAGTCACATGCTACTTTTTTTTTCTTTAGGACTCCTGCCTTATCAAGGGCTCAATTCTGACAGGTGCTGAGCCCTGCCATGAGGGGCTGGGTGTTCTTGCTTTCCCTGCCATCAGTGGCTGTGGAGAGCACTCATTATCCTTCAGGAATGCTCAACACCTTTCAGAACTGACAAGCACCTTCCAGTACTGAAGCGGGAATAAATGGCACAGGAACACACTAACACTTTGCATTTGGACCAGCCTGTGCCTTTGCAGGACATGAGGACTATAAGCCTGCTCCTGCTTTGACTGAAGTGAGCAGTGTTTTATTTTTGTACTTTGATTTAGAGAGGAGCAGGACTGGACCTGCTGTGAGAGTGATTGATTTTCATCAGCTTGTGAGCAGTGAGCAGCAAGCAGGGCAGGTCGAATGCTGCACAGCATCACTAACAGATTCAGTCATAAGCACAGCATCACCATCTTTTTCACACTTCCCTCCACCCACCTTCATCAAACAGCTCTTCTTCATTAAAGCAGTGCCCTGCTTCTGTGCTTCCTTTCGAAGTGTTATGACACTGCTGTGAAGCATAGAATTCCCCAAAGCCTTAAAGAGAAAAGATAAAGGAGGCATCTTCAGCACTGACTGAAGACACATAAAAAGGAAGTACACAATGCTGATTTCAGCAAATATCTGTGCTTCCAAAACACTTACTCATTGCTAGACTACTTCATAAACTTGTTGTGTCAAAAAACATTGCAAGAATAGCCATGAAGATGACATAAAGGAAGAAGTGAGCAACAATCTTCCTCTGCCCCCAACAGGGGTGACATTAAATTTGTTCCCAGCACCTGCCATTATGGCTTGATACAGTTTGAAATAGTGCACAAACAATAACTGAGTCACATCTCTGATAAAATTCTGTATTTGAGTTATTTTAAATGCTCTTCTATTATGTTCCCGTTGTTTGACTTTATCTGAATGGATTATATTTGGAGAATATATTTGGATAAATAGGTATGCTATTTATAAATAAAATAGTTGATTAGATGCAGACAACAGGGAGCCAGCAGTGCAGCCTCCAAAGAGTTGTAGGCTATAAATGGTTACTAATGTAACTGAAACTTGTAATTCAGTCATCAAAAAAACACAGGTAACAGAACAATGGTATAGCCTTCAACTAGTTCTCTCCTTGTTTTACTTACATGTGGCTAGAATATATTTTTAAATTCAGCTCAAGAAAATGGTGAAAGAAGGAAAAGAAGAAGAATTATGCTTTCTATTCTAGTGGTTAGGATGGGGGTGGACGGGTGGGTGAAAGGCAAATGTAGGTTTCAATCTGATGAAACAGCACATGCTATGCTCCAGTTTTATGGTGCAGGGTTGTTGACATTTTCTCAAACAATTAATAAGAAATGTCACACAAATTCATCATGTTGTAATTCAGTCTTTCTTATACAGTCTTGCTGTGTCTTTCTCTGGTCCTTTAGAGCTCATACTTTGCTCATATGTCTTGGCCATGGTGTGGACCACGCAGAAAATAGCAGACTCTACAAGCCAGGAGAGCAGAAAGAAGGATGTTTAGTTTTAAGCCCTGTAACACTTGTAATTCTTGTTCTTTTTCTTTTGGTCCCAGCTTGTAGAGAGACTACACACATTCAGGGATTTTGGCAGGACTCACCATCCAACACAATCTGATGGATCACCTACTAGTCTCCAGACTTACACTGCCCATTGATCCTAGAGATGTTTACAGGGATTTCATAATCAACCTGACCTACTTAAAAGTAGAAAAACTCAGTAAAGATAAAATATTGAAAAAACTGTAAGGTTTTAGAACAAGTTTCCAATTAAATTTTATTTTCGGGGGGAAAAACAAACAAAAAAACTGGAATGTTAAATACTCTCATTTCTCAAGCATGCAGTCTTGAAACACTTTGTTTCACCAACTTCCAACATTAAGAAACAAAAATGAACACTTTGGCAGAAGCTTAGATTTGAGAAATGTCAAGGAAAAAAAAAAGAAACAATGGCAGAAAAATTCAGATTATCACTGTTGTTATATGGCACTCTAGCTGCAACATGGTAATGTGCAATGAAACTGAGGTGGACAGTTTGCTCTGAAAAGCACTTAGGTTGTGGACTAAAATCACATGCGTTAAAATTATGGCATAGCCCTCTGTGTTGCATAAGTATTGCATAAGAGAAAATAGAGAATAGCAAGAATAGCTGTTTCACATTAATACTTAGTCACATGGGAAGGTCATGGAAGCCAACAGTGAATGAAATGTCAGTGAAGAAAGCAAAACAGAAAAAAAGTTTCTGATTCAGTCAGCTACAAAATCACACTTCATTCAGAGTAATATCTTAAACTATTACTGTTCCAAGCAAGATGACTGTAAGTTAAAGAGGCTTGACAGAAGGAGGATATTTTTATGTCAAGTGTCAGCCCTTTGGATTTAATCAAAAGATCGTTTAAGTCTCTTTGCCTGTAATTTCTCAAGTATAGTCAGGCTCCTTATTTCTGTGGATTTTTCTTACAGCAACAGTTAGAAGAAATATTTTTAATTGGCTGAGGAACTCTGGTACAGAAACTATTTTAATTACTTGTTTCTAAACATAGAATAGTTATAGAATTTACTTTAAAGCTTTATTAAATCTTAATGCAATACTGAAATTTTCCATTTTACCAAAACACAGTTTTACAGATTAAAAGAAATAAAATTGAAGGGAAAGCAAGCCCACACTCTATTACATACACCTCTTTTTTAGAATGACAAAATTAGAGCAACACCCACATAAAATGTAATTGCCAACATAATTCCATTTCATTTTTTAGAGCCAAAGATGACAAAATCCATCATTCCCACCTCCAGGTCAGTTGCTCAGCTTTTTTGTTTGTTTGTTTGTTTTTTGTTTGATTGGTTTTTTCTTTTCTTTTTTTTTGCTTTTTGTTTTTCCCCCCCCCAACCGAGATGACTGCTATACCTACTTCTGCCTAGAAGAGGAGCCAGTGAGAGTTGTGTGTTAGGGACCTGATACTGAACAGGTTGAGTTCAGAGGACTAACCTCCTTGAATTTCAAGAATACTAAGGAATGTGCTGGATCAGACACTGGGGAGGTGCTTTTTTACCTACCTTTTCCCAGACGACTTTCAACAAGGCAAGAGGACACAGTCTTAAGTTGTGTCAGGGGAGATTTAGGTTAGATATTAGAAAGAATTTCTTCACGGAGAGGGTGATCAGGCAATGGAATGGGTGCCCGGTGAGGTGGTAGATTCTCCGTCCCTGGAGACATTTAAAAAAAGACTGGATGTGGCACTCAGTGCCATGGTCTAGCAACTGCTCCGGTGGGTCAAGGGTTGGACTTGATGATCTCTGGGGTCCCTTCCAACCCGGCTAATTCTATGATTCTATGATTCTAATTACCACATTTTTTTTAGTAGGAGACTGCCTCCGGCCCCCTGTGGCTATGAAGTGCTGGGCTATAGGTGTCTTCTGCAGAGCTTTTGCTTAATGAACTAAGGGAAAGTATATTTAAGAACAACGGGTGAAAAAAAGAAAAGAGAGGGGCTACGGGCAAAAAATCTCAGTTAAACCACATGTGTAGACCACAGGGAGGTGGATCTCCAGCTGCAGCAGACCCACCTTGGGCAGCAGATCATAGAGTAGGTGTCTGGGCTCCGAGCTGGGAGCAGCTTGGCAAAGACTCCTGGTGACGCAAGTGGAATTCACCTAACAGCTCTGTAGGCTTACACCACCAGGAATGATTTATCACTGTACTATTTTAGGTGTATCCTCACGAAGTTACACTGGGGAATCAAGCTGGAGCAAGGTTTGCTATCTACTGCTCCCCATCCAAAGGGTGAGGAAAAATACAGCGGGCAGTGGAGGAAAGCAGATCACTGCTTTAATGGTAATGGGACCTTGGGTGACAGCCCCTGCTGGATCTCTGCTGCTGTGTCCTACTATTCTTACCTGTATAAAGCCAGCATGGATACACCTGCTGATACTACAAATGAAGCTTCATTCTGGCATCTACTGAGATGCAAAACTACCCGTAGCTAAGTGTTGAGGGAAGCTGCTTGGTACTAGAGATGCTGGGGGTCAATTGCTGGTGCTGCTGCTCCTGGCAGTTCAGCAGGGATGTGGCATATTGAACTGAGAGTTAACCAGTTTCAATCCAGTCACTTGTTGCTGCTAATGAAATAACTCTAGTCAGTTTAACATTGTTTTGGAGAGTGTCCATTCTCGTGCCAATGCAGTTCAAGTGGCACACTAATACTAATAATCTCATAATAATACTGAACTTTTATATAAAAGTTTATTTTTTAAATTATATTTTAAATAAACTTTTAAATAGTAATACTGAACTTTTTCAGTGAAGGCAAGCTACAGCTGTCTTAAGCCATGCAGAAGTTGTTACTGAAATGCTGTACAATGAAGTACCTTTTGCCCCCCTTTGTGAAGACTGTGCCATCATTTTGGATGTTACAAAGAAAAGTGGAAGATATGCAGAAAGCAATGACATTCCAATTACTGCTTGGTATTTAATTTTATACATGAAGAATTTCTCAGGTTGTTATTTTGTGGCTGGAGGCTGAAAGGGCCATTTATGTTATGTTCTGCAGAAGGACATAAGGCTTCCCATCAGCAGCACACAACTTCCTCTAAAGTGTTTGTTTAAAATTAACTTCTAAAAATTTGAAATGTCAGTATGCTTGCTGGAAACATTTCATTCACATTTTCCTAACTTTTTTTCAATCTTAACCCAATTTTTCATTTGCAGTTGCCTGAAACCTGTAATACCAAGTCATTCACTCCTTCTTCAGTACCTTCCTGTTGACTTCAAAAGGCTGCTCTCCTAAGAAGGAAAGTGCTTGGTTTTGGTCTATTGATACAAAAGAGGAACGTGATATAAATAAATTAGATGACTCGTGTGTGTGGCAGTGCTCTGTTAACCTGACAGTTCCCAATTTGTGTCAGTGTTGGCAGGGGCTCTTGCTGCTCCTTGGGCTGATTCCAGCGCAGCAGCCCTGGTCACCACCAGAACAGCAATGGGATAACCATCATTTTCAGAGCAAAGACTGCAAATCCCATTTCTTTACATAAATAATGGAGACTACACGGCAGTTATTTGCATTTTAGGTTGCCTGGTCAATTAATGCCTCCGCAAATGACCTAAACTGAGGAAAACCCCAAACTCTCACTTGCTCCTGCAGTCCTCCTGTGTACTGAGTTACTGTTGCACAGCTGTAAAGAATTTCTAAGGCTGCTCGAAGACATAAAGTATTTAATCTATTACACAGACATAAAATAGGGCTTGAAGAAACAAGCAACCAGAGCAGCCTCGACACCTTCGGAACCTCCTGCGGCCCGCCCCGCCCCGACGACTCCCCCCGAGGCCGCCCCGTGGAGCGGGGAGGCGCAGGAGGGTGTGGAGGATATATAGGGTGCAGCCTCGCTTCCCAACACTTCACAGCCCCCCCATGCCCCCCCCTCCTCGGTCCTGGGTGCACCGAGAACCTCTTTCTTTCACGAGGCGGGGGCAGGGAAAGCCACGGGCACCCCGCACCCTCGGCCGGGCCCGGAGATGTGCGCCTTTAGAGGCGAGAACTACAAATCCCGTGATGCTCCGCGGGGCGCGATGCAGGACGGGAGCTGCCACCTCTCCGGGGCTGCGGCGGGGCAGGAGGGCGCGAGCCGCTTCCCCAGGCCTGGCGGGCGGGCGCGCATGCGCAGGGCGGGCGCGGAAGGGGGCGTGGCCGGCGGCGCTGTCCCTCCCCGCCCCCTCCCTCAGCCCCCCCCCCCCTCCCCTCTCCTGTGTGTCGGTTTCGGGCTCTCCCGTCGCCATTTAGCGCGGAGACGTCCCCGGGGCGGCCGCGGCGGCTCCCGCTCCTTCCTCCCCGCCGCGGCGCGGGGCGCCACCCGGACTCGGCTTACCAGTGGCGGCGGCAGCGGCAGCACCAGCGGCGGGCGGCCCCCGGTGAGGAGAGCCTGCAAGCCGCGGGCGGGGGGCAAGAGGAGGGTTTCCGGCTCCGTGCGAGGCGGCGGCGGCGGCCGCTGCAGTTGCTGCTGTTGGAGGGAGCGCGGCCCGGCTGCGCGCGGGCGGTGACTGCCTGCCGGGAGGTGGAGGCCGCGGCCGCCATGGGCGCCCCGGAGAGGCGGGGCTGAGCCCCCCCGGGGACCCTTTCCCTGCCCCTCGCCGGGGTGAGTGCGCTGGGCCTGCCCAGGCCTCCCCCGCCCGGTGCGAGTGACTGAGCGCGGCGGCTTCCTTCGCGGCGGGCGTGCGGGGCCTGCCCCCCTCTCCCTGCCTCCTCTCCCGGCCCCTTCCCCTCCCCTTCCCTCCGGCCCTCGCTCCGGGGGGTACCCGGACCTGCCCCGCTTTCTCTTCATCGCCGGGGAATAATTGCAGCGCGCTCCCCTCGCCTCAGAGCAGCTGGGCGAGGCACCGGCTTCTCCCCCCGTCGGGGGCCTGCCCCCGGGGCTCCTCCTTCCCTCTCTCTGCGGGCCCGGTGCTTGGGCTTTTCCTCCTCCCTCCCGCCGCCCCCCTCCCCGTGTCCCGTCTCCGCTCCTGGTGCTCCATGTCGGCCCCGCTGCCCGACTCCCCGCTGCAGGATGGATGCAGACACTGACCGGGGGCCCACCCCGCCGGCCCAGCCTCCCCAGCAGCCGCCTCCCAGCTCCGCCGTAAGGAGCCCTTGGGACCCTCTGTTGCAGCTGCAACGGCAGCCGCGGACGGGCGCGCTCCCCGCTCAGTGACCGGCTCCTTCCCTCGCCTCTCCCCGCCGCCGCCTCGCCCTTGCAGCGCTCCCCCGGGGCACGATGTCGGGGGGAGCCGCAGACAGCGGCACCCCAGCGCCTCGCTTCCTGGCTCCGCCGCCGCCGCCGCCGCCTCCCAAGAACGGTTCCAGCTCGGACAGCTCCATCGGGGAGAAACTGGGAGCCGCCGCTGCCGAACACGGAGCCTCCGGGGCCGGTGGAGCTGGCTGCGGAGCAGGGAGCGGAGGCCGTAGTGAGGAGTACCGGCGTCGCCGCCACACCATGGACAAGGACAGCCGAGGGGCGGCAGCCACCGAGCACCGCTTCTTCCGCCGGAGCGTGATCTGCGATTCCAACGCCACGGCCTTGGAGCTGCCCAGTCTGCAGCCCGCCGCCTCCTCGGCCCCTGTCTCGGGTGGCAGCGCTGCTCCCTTGGTCTCTCCTCCCGAGTGTGCCAGCCGGACCTCTTGCATCGCTGTCAGCGCCACCCAGGCCCCTTCCCTGCTGCAGCAGCAACCTCCGCCTGCCCAGCTTCCCCTGGATGGACAGTCCGCTCAGGAGCCCTCCGCCTCAAAGGATGCCGCCCCGCTGCTGCCCAAAGAGGAGGAGGACGAGGCAGCGGCGCTGCCCCCCACCAGCGCCGCTGGCAGCGCCTCAGTTGCCAGCCGTGAATTTGAGGAGCGGAGAGCGGCACAGCAGGAAGACATTGAAGAGCTTGAGACCAAGGCAGTGGGCATCTCCCCGGATGGTCGCTTCCTGAAGTTTGACATCGAGATTGGCAGAGGCTCTTTCAAAACTGTCTATAAAGGACTGGATACAGATACCACTGTGGAAGTTGCCTGGTGCGAGCTGCAGGTAAAATAAATACAAATTGTGAATTAACACAAGCACAGTCACTCTCCCAGGTGCTAGTCTGTCTAGTAGGAGGAGGTAAACGCCATTGACTTGAGGTCTGTTTTATTCAGGCAGGAAACTGCAGACCTTACCTGAGGCACACTCCTTTGGAGGAAAGGTGTAGCTTTTTTTTGGAGTCAGTTTGCCTTTTAATTCTTTTAAATACTGTCTTTGGAGACTTTCCTAGCTTTATCACCAGAAAATGTACTACAGTTCTGTTTCTTAGTGTCTTATATTTTACACCTCCAAAAGGCAAAAAGGTAGCTTGGAGGGTTGTAAAAATACTTGTATGCAGCATCCGGGAGGCCGAGGGAAGATGTCTAAGTGATTGTCAACTTGAGGTAGCATCAATTTTTCAAAATGTGTTTAGTTATCAGAAGAAATATTAAAATGCTAATTTCAGACATTTCATATGTGGCAGTAGATTCTTACAGGAGGTAACTCTAGAATGCACACAAATAATGTAGTGCATCACATGGTTTAGGTTTTCAAAACTATTTTTTTTTTTTTTTTCCATTCCAAGTTCTAGAGTTCACACCTGATACCAGCATGGGGAAAAGGAAGGAAGTAATTGTCAGCTTTCTGAAGCTTTAAAAGAAAAAATCCCTGACGTTTAGCTTTTCCAGATGACTGGCAAATTAATCTGGATTGAGACACTACTCTTCTACCAAGTTCTGGCCTGAGCAGGGCCATAGTTCCATAGCAGCCCAGTCTGTACACCCTTAGTTCCACACGAGTCAGAGCTTGTATAACCAAGACACAGGTTGCTGTGTAGCAGCCTTAAAAGAAGTGGGAAGATCTTGGAATACCAGGAACAAACACCTGGTGTACTAGTTTGTTTTCAAAGCCTCAGCATTAAAATGATAGCACTTGCTTTTTAGAGTTGGGTTTTGGTGCAGTCTATAGAGGAATTCATGTAGCATGGCTTTATTATTTTCTGTGTTCCCATCCAATTTAGGGCAGACAAAAGAACATTGGATAAAAATTCCAGAAGACTTTGAGGGTTTTTTAAGCAGTTGGCTGCTCACAAATGATTGATTGCAGTGACTGTACCAAAACTTTCTTCCCTTCAAAAGCAATTTTCCAGTCAAACTGAGAGAATTTATGAAGAGATCTCTCAATTTGTATTCATATTTGCTTTTGGATGACTGCTTAAGCATTTTACCAGGATTTTGGTTGATTATGTTATTACCATTATTCTCCACTTACTTTACTGGAAGTAAGCTTACAATTTTCTTTGTGACCCCTAAGCATTCTCTCCTCCTCCCTGCTACTTATGTACTTGCTGTGGCTCAAGTATGCAATTGAGCATTAATTATAAATTTAAATCTAAAAAGTGAAATAATCTGGTGTTGGGCACTGCTTAAGCTTTTCTTGTGCAGTTTAGGCTGAGAGGTGACTAATAATTCACCCAAATTTATACTAATTTTATTTGACATTTTAATATTTGCACTTTTGGAGTTCCCTTAACCCCTGAAATCTGTTTTAATCTTCACTCTTCACTTACTGATCAGAAACTGTTGTCAGCTTGGCATCAGTCACTTTTTGCTAGCATTGCTTCTGTTGAAGTGTCATAATCATAATCAGCACCATGTGGACAAACTGTCTTAAGAAGTAATTACTTTATTAAAGTAATTTATTAAAGAAGCTCATTGGTAAAGGACATGTTGCTGATCTTTCAGTTGATTGAAGAATTTAATGAGTAGTATTTAAAATAACAGACTGCAAAAAGTATGAGTGAAAAAAACTTGTAAAGCGGAAATACTTGATGTTTTGTTTGGAGATTAACTACATTCAGAAATGCCTCATGGTTTAAATTATTCTGAAGGCTGGAGCTTTTTTCTCTTTAGGAGACTTCATAAAAAAATGGCAAGTTTTAAACATGTATCTAATCTTTATAGCTGTTAAAAGTAATTGCTAAAGGATCTAGACTCTACAGTTAATATTTTCAGATTGTCCTCTTTTGTTATTTGCATTTAGAAAATAAAGGAGGAAGTTGGTATTTATTGATATAATGGGTACGTTCTCTTCTTTATCTAGGAAAATACCATTGTTGACAGGTTAATGATACTTAGCATTATTTATATCAGAATACAATTTGGATTCACAAAGATGTATCGAGGCTTAGGTGTCATTGGTATTCCAGAATGCCATGGTTTGAGGATTGGTGAACCTTCAAAGTGTAGTTATTTTTAGAGAAATGGGAATGATTTTTTTTTCCTTTCCATACTGAATTACACCAGCTCTAACTAACTGATGGTTACTTTTAATTGTCTTAAAATAGCTTTCCTTAGCAATAGAAGAACTTTCTTGTTTATGTTCATGCTGGCAAGCATGAGCATCCTAAGTGTCCTAACTGTCCTGAAGGTTTCTAAAGAGTGCTGCTGTAGTGCTGCATGGTTATGCATGCTGAGCTGTTACAACTCTTCAGACTTGTCCAAAGTTGATCAAGGTGTATCACAGCTCTCGGTTGCAAGACATGTAACAGAATGGGGTGAGAACAGTTTGCACTTCTGCAGGTATGGGTGTGTATTCTTTTAAGGCTTTTCTAACATATCTTGAATGCTTTAGTTGCTTTAAAATCTCTGGTGCTTGGAAGGAAGGAAGCTGACAGCTGCTTTCAGCTCATTTAAACGTATTTAACTACTGGTGCAAATTCTGTAGTAGGAATCGTGTGGATCATGGGCAGCACAGGATACTTTGGTCTCTGGTTGAATGACTGTTTAATGCTGAATAATGCAGCTATACCTAATTTTGATGTATGTGCTCTCTAATGGTAAAGTATGGAATCTGCAAATATCAATATGCTTTCTTTTAAAGGGACCTGGTGTGCTATTTATCAAATGCAGCTTGGGCTCCCAAGTTGCTGCTGGTACTCTGAAGAATATTGCTCCATATCCTTAAGAAAGCTTTCAAACTGCATGGTAGTGCACTTAGGCTTGACCTACTGAACCTGTGGAGAAAACTGGATTTCAGCTCTTTCCCCTGTGGGTGGCCTAATGGTGTTCTTAGTATCTTCAGCAAGGGAGGCCTTGGCCAAGGCTCTAGTTTTTCTTGAGCTGTGGAAGAATGGGAGGATTTGATCTGAAGGAAGTGAATATATCAAGGTTGCTAACAGATGTGTAGCAGAGTCATAACAAATGTGACTGAAGTAAATTGTAACTGAATGTGGTGTAAATATTAGATGCGGGTATTTAAATGTGAAATACTTGCTCTGCTGTGAGCATAGTAGAGCTGTGAAGAACTCAGCAGCAACTAGATAGGACCAGTGCACAGCTTTACTTACTGGAAGGGAATTTTGTGTGGTGTTAGCCTTCAAATAGGTTTATTCCTACTGTATATGTTCATCTCAACTCTAGTTATTCTTAGTCAAGTGTGCCTCCTACTGTTGTCTTTAGTACATCTCATAAATCGAGGGTAGTAGGAGTTAGAGCTACTGCTTTTCTTTAGGTAGAAGTTGGCAAAAGTGGTTGTTGCTGCTGTTTATTGTTTTAATTTAAAATAACTATTCCTGTACAATCTGGTTAGTCTTTTCAAGTCACATTTCTGAGTCTTTTGTCACCTCTATACAGTTAAGATAACATTGTGGCTAAAATGTGATTCATTTTCCTGTTGTGTTAATTTTATCTATGTGAAGTAATAAGCTTGTGCTAAAGGTAGAAAAAGCCACAGAGCTGACTGTAAAAGCCAAATATTGGGGGTAATATGTCATCCTCTGATTCTCCGTTTCAACTTGAGTTGGTTCAAAATCAAGATTGTAATTTAACTTCTGGTTTACAGAACAATACAGGGTGGTGCAGTGACTTGCTGAACTACAGAATAGTGTTTAGAATTACTGCTCTCTGTTCTGTAATTCAAATTAAAACCTTGTATTTGAAAAGTGCACTTGATATGGAAGTTAAATTGGTCTCTCTTTTGAACTCTGTATTCTTGGGCATCTGAAGCCTTACTGTCTTATATTTTAACAATGTCTTCTTTTGAAGTGCAATTTAGTAACTTATTTGAAAAATATTTACATTAGTTGAAAACATTTCTGATAAAATGCATACATTGGAGAACTGTACCACTTGTGTGGTATGTTCTGTATCACTCTTGTCCTTTCTATTTCTTTGACAAAAAGGGTAGGTTGGTCAGTCAGCAGTTATAGTTCATGAATGCATCTTCTTGCTGATAGGTCACTTTGTCATTCTTACGCTGGGATGAGTTCAGTGTTAGGTTATTGTTAGGTTATTATTAGGTTAGGTGTGCTTAATGTGTGAGCAGCTGAAGGGTGGAAGAATGTTGAGGCCTGTCTTCCATATGAGAGAGCTTTTGGGGATGAGAAATGAGTTCAAGAGGTGGAAGTAGTGCAAGGAGGGTATGCTTACTCATTACTGGTTTGAGAGGGAATCTGTATGAGAATTTGGTTACATTTACTTTTAAGTCTTCTGAATAATGAACCAGTGTCAGTTAGAAAAATGCAGTTCTGTTAACTGTGGACCAAGTGTAGTGTACAAATACTCCAGCTTAGAAATGCTTTTTTCTTTATGTAGTTGGCAGCACTGAAAAAAGCAGCTAACAACAAATAATGTTGTAACTCAATGTGGCTCATATGCCAGAATTTTTGAGTGTAACAATATATAAAACCTAACTTAAAGTCACAATACAGGAGATTGTTTGGCTATGATATATGGCTTCTATTGACATTTCAGATTCAGTTATACCTCTTAGACTTAAAGCTCTGTTTAGTACTGATTTTTAGGTCAGCAGACAACAGTGGAAGGGAGTTTCTATACTGTGGAGTATAGACTGGCTCACCGTGGTAAATATCAGCTTACTGAAGTCAAAGTATAATTCTTAAGAATCTCTGCTTTCTAGACTGGCTGAGCTGAGAACATTTCAGAAGCTGCACATTGAAGTGTAAGAACCAAAAAAGGTCTTGTAACACAACTGTGGTATCCTGTAGTCTTTTTTTTTTTTTTTTTTTTTTTTCCAAGCTGGTTGCATATTGCTCATTAGGCTGCAAAGATGCTAGCTCTGGTGCACAGTTTTATAGCTACATTAAAGCAAAATGGAAAGAGAGATCAAAGCTTTTGTGCAGTGAGAGGAGGCTGAGGAGTGTGGAACTAGATCACATTGTGCTAGTTCTGAAGGAACAGTCAATGTCCTCAAAGAATAGACATTCTTTGAAAATTCTATCTGTAGTTTGATTCTGAATACCTCAAAATATATTTTATAAAACTATTGAAACACGTCAAGCTCAAGTCTAATGCTGTATGGTGACTCCCATGGCTACCCTGTACTTCACATCATATTTTCAAATAACTCTACTAGTCTAAGAATAACTGTATGTGGCTACAGCCACTGTAGCACCAGCTGTGGGCCTCCCATTCCTGACTACATCCGGGTCAGATGCCTAATTGTCACAAATGTAGATTTACAAATGTATCTGACAATTTTTGTGACTATGGTTCTGTCCTTAGTAGCTTTTTTTTTGTTCTCAGCTCTGCAAATTCCAAAATACTGAAAGCAAAAATGTGTAAAACTGTAAATATATAATCAATTTATAACACAGGGTACACTGGATTCTCTGTTGTTTTCAAGCATGCACGCCTGGGGAGCTTGAAATTTTGTGCAGTGAAGCCTAGATCTTTCACTGGCTTTCCATGTTGTAGGGTAGAACAAGTTAGTGGTACTCACTGGCTTCATGTATCAGATGTGTAAATTTCTTCATTGGCTAAAGAACAAAGATCAGACATATTTCTGAGTGTTTTTGCTGTAATTGATAAAATTGACAACTTGATAAATGCTGTGGGAAAGGAAGCCAGACTAATTACCTGCAGAAGTATAAAGGGTAGTCGGGCTCCCTCAGACTTGACAAAGGTGACCCTGAAGGAGAGAAGGGATCTTTCAAGCACATTGTGGAGCTGCAGCTGTTGGGAGATCTCTGCTTAGGAGAATAATCTTACCTCAAAGGGATATCTCTTTTGGAGATGGCTGTGGTTCAATTTGTAACTGACTGGTTGTGAGGCAATAAATATAATCAGATAAGTACATTTTGAAACTGCAGCATTGCTTCTGGAAATAAACAAGTTCTTATTTGTCAGTTTGGGTAGGTTTGAAAGCTGCAGAAGTAAATCTCTTAAATGAGATTTGTTTGGGGTTGTTGTGTTTTAAAATAAACTCCTAACTCCATAACTGAACTTTTGAAGTCCAAGGAAAAGTATAAAGGCTGTACTCTTTCTTTGATGGGGAGGGGAAAGAAAAGCCTCCACCTGATAAAAACTCCCTGGAGATAAACTGTACAGAGTCCTTTGAGGACTGTCTAGCAGAGTAATAAATAAAACAAGCAGTAATAGATCTGTGGTAGTCTCCATGGATGCAGTGCCTAGTACAGTGTGGATTCAGTGCCTTTTGGTTAGCAGCATCCCTCCAGGCCACATGTTCTTTCTTACTTTGTTGGGGTTTTTTGTTGCTTCATACCAGCAGCATGTAAAACAGCATAGCTCCAACTGCCACCTAGGTTCTCCGTCCTACATTGTGCTGTGCAGTGGCAGCCTTAATGCTTCCTGTCATGCATCACTTCAGAAACTCTTTGCTTCTTCCTGTAAAGATTAGTAATTTTTTTTTTTTTATATCACTACTTGACTCTTCCAAGTAGTGGTTGAGTTGAAATAAAAGTTGTGTGTTTGAAATAAAAGTTGTGTGTTTGAAATAAAAGTTGTGTGTTTGAAATAAAAGTTGTGTGTTTGAAATAAAAGTTGTGTGTTTGAAATAAAAGTTGTGTGTTTGAAATAAAAGTTGTGTGTTTGAGTGTTTTCCCCTTCGGTTTTTAAGTTCACATTTTCAAATTTCTTAGTCTTGAGAGTTATTAACTTACAAAAAATTGAAATGCAGACATAATGGATGTAACATTTGAGCTATAAGAAAAAGAATAAATATAATGCAAGCTTGCAGAGCTACTACAGCTGGGTGTAAGACTTTCTCTTGGCAAGGGAATGTATTGGGTTTTTTTTTTTTTTTTAATAACAGATGGTAGAAGGTTACTGTTTTTGACTTTCAAAGCTTCAGGTAATGGTTCTTTGGTTTTTAACTTGACCATGACAGGAATACACCATGTCTGGAAAGATACTCTTCCAATACACTTGAGACAATTCCTATTCTAAATTACTGGATTAGTAGTGCTGCTTGAAAATTGATTTCTTGGTGGAGGTGACTTTCATGAGACATCTTTTTTCAATATGGTGTTACAATTATTGTCCTAGTGAATAAGACTCAACTTCTTATACTGGCTTCATGCATATTTTTGTAGGAGCTAGTTAGAGTCTCCTCCTGGACTACTTCTAGCTGACTTTAAAAATGATTTGGGCTATGTATTGAAACTTGGAAACATTAACAAAGTAGGTAAGATACTTCAGATATCCCTTTTTTCCTACCTGACTTAAAATTTCCTCAGCATGTTCAGGAATTTTCATAACAGCACTTCTCAATGTGTAGTTTTGGTTGAACTCGTTATTCCCCTTGGAATAACTTTTAAGTAATGAGTTGAGTAGGATTGAATCTGTGGCTTACTTGAGGTCATCTTTGAGAAAGGGAGCTTGCTCACTTCTCGTTTTATGGGCACATCTTGAAGATTACTTCTTAGCTTCATGCAGAAAATGCACAAAATTTTGTGTTAATGATACTCTATGTGTCTATCCTCTAGACCCGAGATTCTTGAAACAAGATGATCACAGACTTTGTGACCAAGTTGTCTTTTTTATCTAATAAGCCTGAGCAAATTAACTGGGACAGAATACAGTGATCTGAAGAATTCATGTTAAATTCTCAAATGTATTCTGAACTTTTCACCTGGTGCTGACAAGTGCATTGCATACACCCAGATTATTCTAAACCACTTTCAGATTTGCCTGGGTAATTCCTAGCAGCACTGTATGTTACTTTGCATGGCTTGCAGGCAACTAAACATGCTCTTAGTTTATTTTTCAGTGGAGGAAACTGCAGCTTTTTAAAAATGGATTTGTGTAGGTTTTGTTTTTTTGGTTTTTTTTCAATTATGGAAGTTGTTTAAATATATGTACATAAAGCAGTAAGCACTTTTTACAGGCATAACTCATTCTAAATCAATCAGGGAGGCAAATTTACTAAGCTTGGATTTATCATTTTGGATCTAAGAATCTTTGGGATTGCTACCTGCATTCTTAGTTTAGAAACTGTGTAAAAAGTATGTTTATACTTGATGGTCATCTGTCTTGTAACTGGCTTGACACTCGTGGTGTATCAATGAAAGATTGCTGTGGTGCTTTTCAAGTCTTATAGTCTGTCAGTAGTTAGCAAGATTCCTTTTAGTGTGTTACAGGTAAGATTAAAACAAAGAGGAAGTCTTGGCAGCTCTGGAATGTGATGTGGATGCTGTATTTTCAGCCATAATTCAGAATGTTCTGGATCCTATCACCTCTGCTAATAGTCACTGATAGAAACTTCTGAAAGCTATTCACTGAACAGCTATTTTTCTGCTTCAGGACAGCAGATGGTGTGGAAAATAAGCTTTATTAGACCCCTTACATGAGGGAAAAGATTCGCTGTTTCCATTTAAGTGTTCTAGATCATCATCTTCATCTGGATGGTTTCAGCCATTCCTAACTTAATTGTAAAATAATTGCAAGAAATTTGGTGCTGGCAAAATAAAGCAAAAAAAACTGCAAATGGAAAAAAACTATTTAAGTGATTGAGAGTTTATTACTACTATTTGGAAGAATTTGAAAATAGGAGTACTCATCTCTTTGTAATGGGGTAGGCCTGAAACAACTATATAAGAATGCAGAACTAAGTGGAATATAGTACAAAGGTGATGCTAACAATTAAGTGCTTTTTATCCGTTTTTGCCCAGTTACATAGTTTCATGATAGTTTGAATATCCAACTGTTGATGTTACCCAGTTTTCCTTGGATACTTTTCTCTCAGAGTGACCTTGTGACTTGTTTCTGCTTTGCTGACTGTTACTGACAAGTTTGACCCCAATCTGAACGTTATTTTGACTGCTTCTATGCTGGTAAAGGCTAATGGCATATAAACAATAACCCTCAAATATTGCTATTAAAAGCTTCAGCAATCCAGACTGATTATCTTAAGGATCTGCAAATCTGTGTACACTTACGTAATATGCATCTGTTAATGTCAATTTCTGAACTGTTAGCAGGTTTTGCTTAAATGTTGCAAAATGTTACCATGTCTGTTTTCAAATCTGCTTCTTTTGAGTGAGACTTTTATTGTCTTTCCAACACAGAACTATTCTTTTTTTTTTTTTTTTTTTTTTCTTTCTCTTGATCAATGGTATGCTTTCATTTGTGAATCTTAATTTGTGTATCTGTATAAAAATGCAAGATACTGTAAGGTGCACGGTTTTGCTATATCTCATTTCGACTTGAGTCTGAGTTTTCACTGAAGAACAGATTTGATAAGAGAGACTAAACTTGAATTGGAGAGTTTAAGAAACAGTCCATTCAGACAAAGTATCTTACAGCAAGAAATACTGTCTGAGTTTTTGTTTTTTTGGATGCAGACAAGTAGAGATTGACAGCATATAGAATGGCTCATTTTTTGTTGTGATTTGGGGCTTAGTGAGTTGTTAAGTTTGCCAAGAACAGTTTGCTGAAAATACAACAAACTGCATAAATGTCTGATACAAAAATAAGACTTGAAGTGTAGTTTTAGAATTTTTTTTCCCTGTGGTTTTCTCTACTTCCTTTACATGCAGTCCAAGCTTTTTTTCTGCAGGCAAAAGCAGGATGCATTTCACATTATCTGTACCTGGGGGGTGGAATTACACAGGGCACTTGAATTGGAATTCTTCTTTACCTCTTGATGGCATCTGTGAGCCAATTCAGGTGATGGGATGGTTTCCTTCACTGATCTTATTATACAAGCCTGAATTTTTATCTAAGAGGCTCCATACTTCCCCTCAGGAACAACAAGAATTAAGTTGAAGAGGTTGCTGCCTAAGATTTCAATGCCTATGGTCTATACCTGAAGATATGTCATAAAAAGCTGTCTTTAATACTCAAGCTTTATCTGGGAAAGCAAAGCATGCATTTTGGCCTTTGAAGCTGTAGTCATGTGTTGGCAGAATGTGAAAATATTTCAGTTGCATTTGTGCTTGAAGCAAGTTTCATGTACAGAACAAATACAAGTATGTAACAACTAGGTGTTTAGGGACTACGTTATTTCTGCCTAGGTAGGAGTACAATTCTTTTCAGTACCTTTAGATTGTAATGCAACTATTTAAGAATGGCCCTATAGTCTGTAATCTGTCCCTTTTATCTGGGTGCTAATAATAAAAAAACAATTTTGCCCCAATGAGCTTCTTAATTTATTCAGACAACTTGCTGCAGTCAGGTTGGACTAGTAATTGTCTTTAAAACTTACTTTTACTGTTGACTTCTTTCTCTGCTTTTTTGAGGGACTGGTGATTTTTCTTATTGTTGATGTCCTCAGAGTTTCCAAAATGTTTACATAGATACATCAAATGGAATATAGACCTTGTTGTGGAACTGTGTATGTATAAGAAGGGTAAAGGGAAATTTTAAAAAGTGCCACAACAGTACCATAGCACAAGTTAGAGCCTAGAAGTGCAACTGAACATGACTAATTGTGTATGATAGCACTTCGAACAGGAAGAATAGGTCTGTTTAGAGTAGAGTTCAAAAAAGTCATTTTCCTATCAAGTGTGAAATCTTACTTCTCTATTTGAGCGAATCCCAGAGAAGTAAGCAGAATTGAGGTTTGATTTATTGGTGTTGGTGACTCTTAAATCTGTCACTGCTTTTGACTTAAATGATTTCTTCTAATGAACTTTGAGAGCTGAAAGGGCATTTACAAGACAAAGGTGCAAAATTGCTTGTTTCTTAGGATCCAAGTGGCATGAATTATTAAAGTTTTAGGACCAGGCAAGTTTAAAACAATGCTATTTAATGGCTAGCTCTTGAAAGCAATGATGATATACTACTACTTGTAAAGTCTGTGCATTTCTTTACTCCGTTTTGTCAAAATTACCTCCATTTCTGTTCTTAGTTAAGTGATCTTATTGAATAAGGTACCAAATGGTGACATAACAATTTTGCTTTTTTTTTTTAGACTTGTGGATTAAGTATTTGTGTAACTTACATAAGTATGTAAAGTCATTGTATGTATTTATTCATACAGTCTTTACTGTATTTATTCATTCACAATCTTTCTGCTGTAGAAAGGCAGCACTCAGGAATGATGAACATTTTGTTGCTATATATGTTGATTTATTATTTTTAAAGTATTTTGTAGTAGATTGTGAACCAGCACATTTGTATAAAAAAATTTTATGACCATAATTTAGTGGGTTTTTTTGTTTTGGTTTGGTTTTTTTTTGGAACTAGAGAGATACCTATCCCAAACCAGCATCTGTGGCCTAGCTGGTAGTAGAGGACTAGCTTTCCAGGAAGTTTTCTGGGTCTGTTTTCTAGATAAAGAGCTCTAAAATGTTGAGTCAAATGAGAGTGAGAAACTCTGCAGTGCATTGCTGCCACAAATACGGAGATACTGAGAAAACTCCTAGTATACCTATGCTAGAAATGGTTTCTGCATGATAAACCCACACTGTAAAATCCCATCACTCCTTGGCATCTGGGACAATGCATAATTAGACTCTGCACCATGTAAGTGGTAGGGATTTCAATTGGAGATGGCTGATAAACTGATTCAGAAGAATCTGCAATAAATCTGGTAGTCCTTTTTTCACATACTAGTACAAATAGTAATTATTTTGAACAGTGAAGCACAGAAATGGCTCAGTTTTGTGTAGAAAGTTTAAGTAGCTTTAGATTAGGTCAGGCTAAGCAAAGGGATTAAGCCTAGATTAGCTGTGGTAAAGCAGCTAGCTGTGCTTTCAACATCAGCAAACTAATTCCCAAAATTCTTTTTGTGGTGGCCTCTGTTATTTACTGTTATGGCAGATTGCTGGTTGGTGTTCTGAATTGTTTAACTGAAGGTTTGCTTCACTACAGCTCTTGAGTGGTTTGACCTCTGTCAGAAAACAGATGTGGCTTCCAATGTGGCAGTTCATAAGATAATACTGCATTTCTAAAGTATGCTTTTGTGATTTTACTGTTGTTTCACATCCAAGTCCGTATGTTGCTCAACCTCTAATCTTGGTAACTTTTTGCAACAAACCACGTGGTTTGGGTAAACTTGTAAAATTTGCAGGAACACAACTACTCAATCTAAAATTACTGATTAATACGAGGTTATGACTTAGCTTATAGGAATGTTAACTAAGTTGGTGTGGATGAGTAAAGTTAAAAAGCAGCAAGCTGTAAGCATAGTGATGTTTTAAATATATTTTATCACTTAAGAGGAATACGAAATCTGAGGAAGTTGGCACTGGAGTTTAGAATGGAAAGAATGAGTTGGTTGATGATGTAGAAAATATTTTCCACTTTCCCTTTGACTTCTGTCCTTATCTTCTCTGGCAATAATATGCAGGGAAATGGTATCTTTTGTTTCTCTTGTTCCTGTGTGGGAATGGTAATTGTTCTTGTTTCTTACCTGTTCAGGAAGTATTCTAATTCCTCCTCCCCAACAAAACATGTATCAGTCATTGCCAGTGCTGGTTTTTTTGCTTTATTTGCTAACTTTGGCCTTCCTGAATCTTCCTGTGGTCCCTGTATAAACCATTTGGCAAAACAAGGATTTTTTTTTTTCCCTCCTCCCTCCTGCACTATGGAATGAAGCAGATTTTGTATCTCTGTGTTCTGTTACCCTATGTGAAAGTATAATAAACCTGCATCTAAATTTTGACTGCTGGAGCTGGCTTCTTCCAAACTTAGATTTTTCCAGCTGGTAAATCAATCTTATCCATGTAAATGTGCTTATGATTCTCTTGGGAATTTGCTTATACTGTTGCTTTCTCCCTGCCCCCTTCTCAAGACAGATTTCTTTCCAGGAAGAAAAAAAAATACCCATGGACTAGATTAAGCTTTAGCTGAATAGGGTTTCTCATTTCAGGTATACTTTTGGTTGCTTCTCAAATGACCAAAACATAAGTGACAGCTGAGTTGTCTATTTGTCATGGGTCAAGGGCAGTCCAACTCAGCAGTTTCCCTTTCCTCTTCCCTGAGTTTTGTTTGGAAGTAGTGGTGATTTGCCATTCTATATAGTCATCCTCTTGTCATGAAGACCAGATGGAAATACGTCAGTTGTTTCATGTATAAATACTCAGCTCAACAGCTGTGTGTTTATTGAGAGTCACTGGGATCACAAGTTGGTGACCAAATTGTTAGTTTGGAGAGCTGTAAGCATTACTCAAAAAAAATTTGAACTTTAAAACTGGTAGAAAAATTCTGACTTCCTGAAAGAAGGAGGAATAATGTTGATTCACTTAGAGGCAAATTCCTTTTCAGATGAAGTTACAATTATTTTTCTAGAGTGTTGCAGAAGTCCTCTTATACTGATGATAATTCTTCAGCTGCTAATGCTGGATTTGACCAGTGCTTTTCCTAAAGCAGCTAAAAGGCTGCTGAAATGTTATAATTCTCCTTTCCCTTTGTATTTTCATTAGATATAAACATTTATCCAGACTATTACCCATGCTTTTTTGGCCAGGTGGTAATCCTCAGTCTGTCTCTCAGTATGGATTTCTAGCAAGAAGCTGAGACACCTGATGTGATCTTTGCTAACCATGAATCAAGTGGAATGAGATTCATAATAAATCTACTTGACACTGATAATTAAGGGGGTGAACTTGACTTTGTACGTTGCAAAGGGTTATTGCTGCCATCCATGTGCAAATAAGCCTTGATTTATTTCAAAAATATTGAGAAAGGGGGGGGGTGTGGAAGTCTGCCAATGGCCATTGGCTATTTGCAAAATGCAATCTGTTGCATGGCCTGCTGAGCATAACATGAAACAAAGTGCCATTAAGAAAAAAACCTTGAGTGCTAAGTACATGATGGAAAAAAAAAAAACCTAAAACAAACCAAACACTTAAAACGTGGAATAGGCATGGACTTAAAATAGCTTCTCTGCAGAAAATGAACATAAAGTTGAGGCTGTAGTTTTTGATTAATGAAGATTACAGTGCATAGGACTGAAACTGAATTAAAAATGAAATAAAAATTTGCAATAACTACAGGCACTAAAAACCAACCAGGCAGGGAAATTGTCAGTATTTTAGTTCAACCACCTGCTCCTCAAACATTTAGAGGAATTGTGCCTGATTGTCTAAAATGCTTTGTAGTTCAAGGGGTACTCTAAGATATTTTTAATGTCTGTGGTTAGCGCTTTAAGACAACAGAACAGTTATACAATTGACTATACTGCTTGCTGCTTAGCTCCTAGTATATTCATGACTGGAAAAAAGCCAAAACCACCCCTGCCCCCTATCAAAAAAAAGCCCAAACAGAGCAACAAAACCTCACAAAAAAACCCCAAAACATTGTCTCATTGAGTTGCTTTGTCTGCATAAATCTCAGCTTGCTTCCTCCAGGTATGTTGTGTTTCAGAAATGGTTTTCTTCATATGCCTTTAAATTCTTAACAGGACACATGGAACTAGTACATAAGGTAGCACTTCTTAAGTTTGATTCTTGTCATAAGATCCTGCTTTTAGTTGCCCAGCTGCTGTGTACCTTAACCACCTGGACTGCAAATTGTTAAGCCAAGTCTCTGTCTAGAGCTTAACTGTTTAATAAGCTTCTGCCAAGATCATAAATAGATGATTGGGAGAAAAGGGCTTGCTTTGTTATATCCATTGGTGCATTAAGCTTTTGTACTTTGGAGTTGTGAAGCAGGGCCCTAAAAGCAGTGTTAGGACAGGTAGGTTATCTTTATGTTGAGGAGGTATTTCCAGGTAGTATTTCCGTAGCTTTCATATGCTAAAACTCAAAAATAAATCACATTTTCAAGATCAGACTTACTTGGAAACTACTGGGTATTTGAACTCTAAAACTTTAGTCTGCTGGTAGATTGTGTTAGCATCCATATGATGCTGTATGAACCAGTTTGTTTGAGTCACAATGTATTTTTGCCTTAGGTTTTACAAATGTACAGTTCCTTTTTGTACAGCATGTGCAAGTCAAACCCTCAGCATGGGAAGCAGAAGATAGAAAATTACATCATAATTCAGTTTGCTTGCTTGTCTTGCATCTGTTTAAGATAATAAAGTGTAATATCTTCAGAAGTGGCTTGCTTCACAAGGACAATTTTCTCTAGGGGAACAGGAATTAGTTTTCAAGTAGAAAATCTGTTATGGTACAGCAACCTCTTTTTGCAGAAGGAGCACACTTTGCAGTTATTAAGTGTAGTGTTCAGATGATGGAGAACTAGCTTTGGTACTGGTATGATGTAGTTAGTGTGATGCAAACATCTATGGAAATATACTGCTGAAATGACTTTATAGTAAATTTGGATTCTGCAAAGTGATAATTTTATTATTTTAAAATAATAAAATTGTCAAAATCTGTCTGTTCTCCCACAAGCCTTGAGGGGAAAATTATATGGATAGAATGGAATGTAGATATTTACCAGATTTGGCAATTATTTGTTTCCTTTTCTAATGCATTTTAAGATACAGAAGTCTGTATATTTACAGATTGGCCTTTTAAAAACTGTTTGGATTTTCCAAATCAGACTGGATTCCTGATGTTCAGGGCTTGAGTGAAATAGGACCACCAGCAGACACTGTTGCTATACAGACTGCAGAGTTAGAGAAGTGTTTGGGTTTTTCAAATTACAGTAGTCATGGCTGTGCAGAGGGAGGACAAAAATAAAAGTCCAGAAAAATGTATGTAAATGAAGCAAATGGAACAACTGATAAAAATCTAAACAGGCTAAACATAGCTATAATTAGAGTAGTACTTGACTGCTTTTAGTTTTGTTCTAGTGTTTAGTGTCTATCACATCATATGGGGATTCCTTCTTAATTAGCTCAGAGCCAGGTCTGTGCAATGTCTAATGTTTGCCTTTCCTGGGAAGTGAAAATTTGAAAACTTTGGAAGGAAGGATAGTGGAAGCTTGTAGTAAGAAAAGGCATTCATCCCTTGAATTACCTGGGAATTGTTCCCTCCATTTTTTAAAAATGAATTTTGGGTACCTGTAGCCATAATCTCTTCTGTGATCTTAAGACTTAAGTGTTCTTTACTGTCTCTCTTTGGAAAGAGCATGAATTTTGGAGAGAAGCATTCCTATTTTGTCAAAGCTTGATCAGTGCCAACAGATCTTGCAAAGTCCTTATTAGATACAAGTATGCTGAAGTCAGTTGCGATAAGAAGAGTTCATAGTGGCACAAATTTCAGTTTCCACCTTACAGCATTATGTGTGTGACTAATTCTGGAATGGAGTCGTTGGGACTGAGTCAGCAATTTAGTATGTTGAAAGTAATCAGGCTATTTTGGTTTGGTTTGGATTGAGCATTAATTTGCTCTGCAGATGTAGAGCCAAAGCGATTGGTTCAGTAGAAGGTGACTAAGTATGAACCAGGTCTGTTTGAGAAAGTGTTTTGAAATAGCAAATTACAAGAAAGTGTCTCTGAAATTCCAAATGTGTTGGAACATAGGAGAGATTAAAATAGCATCAAAAAACTAGGAGCCTCTGTACTCAAAGTGCTCAGAGCAAGAGCAAGCAAGGAGAACTGCAGTTCTTGGTTTGCAATGCAGTCTGGATTTTACTTCTTGGAAAGTGAAATCACAAGGGGTAATAGCTGTTTCTGATAGACAGATAGCATGGCTCATTCTAAAGAAGCTTGTTCATAAGTTTTTCAGCTTGCTAACAGCTTTTAAGAGGATTTGAATAGGACTGTAACTCTTAGAGACTGATTCTTCTGTCCAGCACTTGCTTTTAAGACAACCTGTTGGTCTCTTGTCCCTCTTTGACAGCACAGATATTTAACAGCCCTCAACTGTTGAAGTTAATAATAACTTTTGAGTTTTAAAACTTAGCACTCTGTACTCCAGCATTAATTGTTGGGTACTGAAGCCAATATTTCTGAGACTCTGCAGCAGCAGATGCTTATTGCTCGGCCCTTAGTTTTGGTAAAGAAATTATAAGACAGAGTAAATAAAGTACTTATCTTCCCTCTCTGCCTCTTTGGCCCAAACTAAGAAAGTGGAAGTTCTAAGCACAAAACCTCATGGTGGTTAACAAGAAAACTATCTTAAGGATTTTCTTGTGTTCAGAGGATTTAAAATGATCTAATGACATTTCCACCTTTTGATCCCCTAGCAAAAGAAGCCCTAGGATTGGGCTCCCAAGAGACTATGTCATACAGGTGCCCATTGAAAGTACTGGCATCTCTATTTGGATCGTAGCCATCCTGTGGAAAAATGAATTTATATTGTAGAGGTAGGGTCTTAAAGAAAAAAAATTACAAAGCTTTCTGAAACTCTAGAAGGAATTAATGATGTTCTCATAAATATCTCTAAATACCAAGCACTCAAATATTAGAATTTTGACTGGAGAACTTATCTTGGCATTTGGATAGTTTCTGAGGTAACTGAAGAAAATGTGGGAATGGCAGTGGAGGATGGCCAAAGGAACTGGTTCTTGGGTGCTTCCACACTACTGCTTGTATGGACTTCATCCTGCTTCTACTCACATCCTGTTGCCTGATAGTTGGACAGAAAGCTCCTCATCTGAAGATGAATATGTCTGCTCTATTAGATACCTGTTGAGGGATCCAAGTCCTGCCTCTGCCTGTAAAAAAGGGCTTTTGTGTAGCCTTGGTCTCGGGAGTGGGGAAAGGTGACTCTTAACTGACCTTTCCAACAAGTGTATGCCTGTGTACTTGTTTCAGTAATTACTCTAGTAGATTTGAGACTAAAACCAGCTCTGAAAATTTATTTTCTTTATGATACTGTCTTTAGCTTAATTAAAATTGTTTTACTGGGATGTAGTTTCAAGTAGTGTGGTAGGGCAAGGAATCTGAAGAGCAATATGGAATGTCTCAAGTCTACTTACCTACTCTTAACCCCACAGAAATGTAGTTTTTGCCACTAAAGCAAGGTACCAGAACAATTTTGCAGCTTTTCTGACAACTTTTATATGAATACCAGCTTCTATGGCTTATTGTGTATGCAGGCTTTCTGAACAGTTAAGTGTGTTTCAAATGGAGCTGTGGTGCTAAAAATATTCTCAGATAACATTCTGGCTAAGGAAACTTTTTCCAATATTAAATGTAGTTAATAATTAATAGTTTTTATTATAGGAAGAACAGATCAGAACAGAAACAGAATCAGATATTTCACTCTATGGAAAGAGTATTTGAATATTTTTAACTTTTTTCGGATAATGCTCCTTAGTTCACAAGTAAAGTTAATTTTGAACTGCAGGTAGGCTTTCAGTGTGACAAAGTTGGAGATAAATTGAAAACAGGGAAGTCTGTTTACAGGTTGTGATGACCCATTTAAGGTAGGCCCTTTGGACCATGACATCCTCAGGCATTGGTTTGTCTTTTAAGAAATTCCTTCAGTGTTCCTATTCAAACAATTGAAATAAAGTGGCACCAGACCAAGGACAGACAGTGTGTGACTAAAGCACAAAGTAATAAGAAACAGACTTTTTGAATAAGATACAGCAGTTTGAATAGCTGATTCATAGATAGGTTGTGGTAAGTATCTGTGGTGGTCTAGGTTGTGGTTGGTCTTCTGGCACTGCAGGATATTTCCATTTGTAATCATCAGAAAATGATGATTTATGATGATTAATACAGAATAGCCTTGCCAGTGATGATACTACCCTATGTAGTCCCCAAATTCCAAGGAAGAAGTCCTGAATATTCATCTTAATCTTTCTCTAGCACCTTTCCCTAGCTGTGTGCTTTGTATCATGCTGGAGATCATACTGTTAATAATCTTTGGTCTCTTCTGTTTTACAACACTAAAGTTTGGTTTTTCGAAGTGTCTTGCGTGTTGATCCAACATTTAAGGGGTTTGTCTTTTCAGAAGCTGTAAAAAAAAAAAGTACTTTTATGTCCAAGGTGTGCAGATATTATTGCCTTGATTTGTCACAGCACAAAACACTTGGTGTTTTATGTATCATATCCTGTGTTGTTTTAGATGATAGGAACTCTGACTAGTTTCTTCATTTCAATTACACTGTTTTCTCTTATATTTTAACCCATTTAAAAATTGTTCAGAGTTGAACTGTAAGGCCAATTATGCTTCTGGATGCCAAGTGCACATCATCATGCCAGAATTCTTTGCTGCTTGTTCTACCACTTGTCTGCTGTATTTGGATGTTTTCTTTCTCCTGACCCAACTACTCTCTAATTCCTTGCTCTGTGAAAGCTGATGTGCGCATTTTTTAGTTTTTAGTGGAACATTTGACGTTGTCTGAAAGATTTCTGACTTTGTGAGTGGCTTCTTAATCTACATTTTGTATGGTGTTGACAAGGAAGAGGTATATGGTCTGTTGTAAATCATAGGTAACCCTAATGCATATGGTATCATTGTGAAAAACATGCAAGTGGTGCAAGAACCTGCTTTCTGAACCTGACAGGTAAGCATGGAAAATTTTTTATTCCTTGCCTTTATGAGAAACCTGAGATGAAGACAGGAGTTCTGTCTAGATCACAGGAAGACTACATCATTGATATAGTGAGGTTAAAAACAAAATTAAAACTGCTCCTTGAACATGTTGCAGGACTCCTATGCTCGTGAAATGCTTGTACTAATACTAGTATTTATTCAGGAGAATCCTGAGACCTCATCTAGAGTGCATATTTTTGTCACCCTGTATAACTTCGTGGTTTTGGAACTTTTTGGTGCTTTCCTACATGAGATCTCTTTGATTTTTGTCTATCTTGCAAGAACTTGAAGAGCACCTGGCAATTATTTGGGAGATTTATAACAAATCCCTGAGGGATCACTGGAAGAGATCGGTCTATGAACAAGAAATGCCTGGCAAGGAGTTGTTTAGTGATTATGGTATGGATTTTCAGTTGGTTGCCAGTACTTGTCCTAGACTTCATATGTCATCCTGTCATAACTGATAGTAATGCACAATTTTGTAAATGAAATGCTTTTTTGGATGTGTTTGCAGAAGGAACAAAACTGGGAAGAGTAACTCCTCTAGTGTAATCAGGCTGCATATGTGATACATGTATCCGAGTTTGATGTAAAGTTGAATGAAGATAGTGTGTACTGCAGGCTGATGTGAGTTCATTTTACAGCTGCTTAAATACTTGTGTAGACAGTTGAAATTTTTTGCCTCCAGGCTTTATGCTGGGATTTTTGCTAATCAGAGGTATAGATTCTTGTGTACTTCGATCATTTTTTAGTAGGTCTTTGGAATTGTCTTGACACTTCTGTGTGATATCTAACCAGCATATAGGTGCAACTTTTCAGCATACTGAAAAGTAGATGCAACTAACTCTTTCCCATCTCAAATAGATTAGTGAAATGTGTAAGATAAAGAATTGTAGTGTGTTTTTGATTCTCTAAATTGATTTGCCTTTATCAAAATCACTTAAGTGTTCACCTTGATGTTCTAGGCGTGTTTTTACTCATAGAAGGACTCTTAAGAGTCACGTAGAAATGTGTGAAACAGTCTGTGAGGCAGCCCAAATGGATTGTGGAGGAGGCTTTTTTCCTGCAGTATTGTCAAGCCCTGAATGGAGAACTGAATTTTCATAGTAAAATTAAACAGATGATTGTATGTACCTTCCCTCTTACTGACAAAGCAATCAATTCATTACAAAATGAGAAGTGACATGAGCATCAAAACTTTTAATGAGGTATCTGAGCCAAGTATCAAGATGGTCCAGCTGGTTAACAGCTCATCAAAAATTCAGTTCAGCTAACACTTCAAGTCTGTAATTAGCTGTATGTAATAAGCATAAGCCTTATTGTGAAGTGGTATCAGATAGCAAACTTGTCCACTTATCCTTCATGGATCAAATAGCAATTTTAAAGTGAAAATAAATAGACAAGCCCAGCATTTTTATTGCAGGGCCTTATGTTTAGTCTCTTGGGATGAATAAACTGAATAAATCTTTTAGCCATCTTTTTTCCAGACTTCTGTGCAAGGAAACAAGTACTGCCTAGAGCAACCTTAGAATAGAAATGATTGAAGCCTAAACAGTTGCTCGCCATTCTTAGACCAGATTCCTGAGGACCTGAGAGATTCCAGAGAAGGACATGCCTAAGCCATAGGTTTCATATCAAGCGTTGAAAATTTTTCTCTTACTGATTGTATGGAAAGTAAAGGAGAATAAAGATTTGATAAAGTATCACTGTAGCTCCTAATTTACTTTGAAGCTGCTCTGTAGTTTTCATGGCTGTCTTCTGAAGAGTGTGGGTTTGGCAAAGGAAATTGTGGGATTAGGCAATGTACTGATTAGTTGTAGTCATTGTTTTCCGCAGAAGTGGAATTTGGTTCAGTTCTTCATTTTTGCCTTCTTACTTCGCCTATGAATGTTTTTGCTGATGTGAGTGGGAGAGGAGTAGCAGATACTTGTATTAATGTGTATATTCCCACACAATACAGCTTTGAAAAACAAGTCAGTAATCCAGTAGAGATTCACAAGTGGTGCAATCTTGCTGCTGTTTGATTTTCCTGGGAAAAGTGAGGCATGTTATGGCCAGGTGCGTCATATGCATGCTGCTTAAATTTTAAGTGGAAATCTGAAAGTGTATGCTGGCTGAATTCTTTGGAAGTCTGTCAACCAGTCTAGCCCTTCTTGAGCTGTACAGATCGTCTTCTGTTGTTGAAATTTTCAAGAGGGATTTGGGGGTGTAGTTGGCTGCCCCAGTCTCTAAGCAGCATGCTTGCATCTACCTGTCTCTGGTGAGCCTTTCCTCTAGTATTGCACATGGTACTGAGGTGCAGTAGTGTAGCAGTTTAGTCATCTTTGGCATTGCTGAAAACTCCCACAGTGCTACTGTGTCAAACTGTAAACTTTGTTAGTGGAGTCATGTTTGCGTGTTTACACTTACAATTTCTACTTTTGCTGTTTCTTCAGTGTGAGGAAGCTTGGCAAAATGGTTCTGTGTTTAACCAAGTTAGTAAGCCCATTATTGCAGCAGTGTTCCTGAGTTCCTTTATATAAGTATCTTTATCTTCTAGTTATTCTGTAGTACCTGCTTGCTGTACAGCAATACTGGTATTGACAGTTGACTTATTTTTGTATTTTTTCATGAGTTACGGGGTCCCTGAAACCTGAGGATTTAGCCAGCCTGAGGATTTTTTTTCTAACTGAAGACCTGGAAGGATTGTCATTGTGATTAGTTGCAAGTCAGTTGTGTTTAATGATGCTAGAACTTGGTGCTTGAAAGCATTAGCTTCAGTTCTCATGTCTTTTCTGTTATCAGCAGACTCTCTGAAAATGTCTCTTCAAGCATGGGTAAAGCCTGTGGCATTGCTGCCACCAGGTGTCTTAGATGCTCTTACTATACTGCTGGTATAGGTGCTACTGCACATGTAAAAGTGGTAAGTGACCACCTAAACAGGAGTATAATTATTGGTGGTGGTCTCACCCCTTCCCCTGTGGTGATGAATTATAGCTTCATCAAAACTGAGAAACAATCACAGGATAAAAAGGGGAGCAGTGTGGGTATCTTTCATACATAGGCTTTAGTTGCAGATAGTCTCCCTTCAGTGTTAAGACAGAGTCACATTTCTTATTTTTTAAAGCTTACTCAAGTATCTGTTCTCTCAGAATATATATAATTGACTGCTTCAGAGTAATCCTGACTGATGAAGGCTTCTGTCTGTTCTCCTTCTGTCTGAGCACTGAGTTTCATTTCCTTCCTTTTCTTCTTCCTGCCATCAGTATACTCATGTATCATCACTGTCAAGTTATGTATAATTTGTTTCTTTAATTCTAACCTTTAAGCATAAGCAATAAAATTGCATACATTTTTTGTATCACTTGTATCAATGATAAAAAATAGGACAAGAAGCAATTTTATTTTTTGGTGTGTTTTTTTAACAAAATGACAGCATCTTATCAGTTTTGTGCTGTGCTATTATTGTGCATTGGAATAGCAGAAATTAAAATACAGAAGAAAATGTACATGTAGGTGCTTTTCACCAGGAAACTACAGCTAGTATGAATAGTCTATCAGCCTTTCACTTAGGTTGACTACTTGTGTTCTTTCTGAAACTTAAAGCATTTTTAGTGTCTTGTGTAAGTGGAAGCCTACAGAAAACATAGACCCTTAATCAGGAACTTTAAAGGGTGTAATAGATGACTGTTTTAAGCCTACTCTTTTCTGTTGTGTTAAATATGTATATTGTGTTTTAGTATAATGTTAAGGTTATTTGCATAGTCCCCAGACTGTAGCTTATATAAAATTGATTCTTGTGGAGACTTGTCAATCAGCAATGTGAAATGGTACTTTCGGTAAGTGTGTTTCATTGTGTTTCATCCTGCTACCCACGCTTGGGAGCTTTGTCTTCAGTCTTCAAACTAAGATGAGGAGGAAAGGGACTGAAAATTTTAAGGCCCCTCACTACAAGGCAGACACAGAGGTGCTGGAGTGTGTCCACAGAAGAGCAGTGAAGCTGTTGAAGGGTCTGGAGCACCCATCCTAGGAGCAGTGGTGGATGAAACTCGGGTTGTTCAGCCTGAAGAAAAGGAGGCTGAGGGGAGACCTTATCACTCACTACTACTACCTGAAAGGAGGCTGTAGCAAGGGGGTGTGGGTCTCTCTTCTTAAGTACCAAACAATAGAACAAGAGGAAACAGCCTCAAATTGTGCCAGGGAAGGCTTAGAATCAAATATTAGGAAAAAAATTTTCACTGAAAGGGTAGTCAAACCTTGGAACAGGCTGCCCAGGGAAGCTTTTCAATTGCCATCCCTGGAGGTGTTTTAAAAGGTGTGTAGATGTGGTGCTCAGAGACATGGTTTAGTGGTGGATTTGGCAGTGCTGGATTAAGGATTGGACTTGATGATCTTTATGGTCTTTTCTAACCAAAGTGTCTTTATGATTCTGAGTACCAGTTACCAGTATTAGGAGTGCAGGAATAGTGAATTTTTCTGGTTCAGTTACTATTTAATCTGCATTGCTTTGGTACTTTGCAGCCTAATGTGGAGAAAAGAGTATATGTTCTAGTCTTCCATTCTCCTGACCCATGTGAAGTACACTGAAGTAGTAAGCAAGCAAACCTTTTCTTCCAAAAAGCTTTCTGGAAGTCTTTGCAGAGCTGTTTCTGGAGATACATGAACTGGGAAAGGTAGTTAAGGAGTTTCAAGAATGGAAGATACGTAGCCTCTGGGAAGCTTAGAGAGGATTTTGTTCGTTGCAGCTTCCTGGCAAGGAAACCTGACTCTCTTTGTTTCTGCCTTTGCAGAGTAACTTTTTGGTTTGGTCTCTCTTTTTAAATATATTTTTAATTAAGCTTATCTTTTGACTAAATAATGTCACTAAGGTGTTTTGGGTAGAAATGATACCTGATTTATTTCAGGAACAAACAGTGCATAGTAAAATAATCTGTTTTAATAGATTGATCTATATGTATGTCAAGTGCAGCCTGAGAGCATTGACAGCTATGTTCTGGAAGTTCTTCGTCTGGTGACTTCTCATGTACTACTTTGGTGTATCCTAATCTGGCACTCTGTACTCAGTAGCTGCAGTTTTAAAGTATTGTTTTTCCTAAACTCTTTTTACTGAGCAGTTGGCAGTTTTGACTATTGATGGTTTTCCCCAGTGTGCTGAGCACCAGCAAATTATCAAGTGCAAATTTTGGAATTGGACCCTCCCATCTTGTGTAGAGTCGGAACAGACTTGACTAAAAGGTTGGACAATGGGAAGGTAGGAGAGCTGTAGCAAGAAGCATGCATGAACTAGGAGCTGTCTGAAGACCAAATGTCTTTCATTAGGTGTGTGGACTGGATTCCTAACTCTGGTTAGCTAAAGGTTTATGTAACTCTAGAAACACTGCATTATACAATTTAGCTCTCAGGCAGGGCACTGGAGTGCTCTGAGCTTTTTAGAAACACTACTGTCATATGAAAAAGCCAGTGCATGCATGCTTTTGGAGCAGCAGCTATTCAGCTCCATTTAATCACTTTTTCATGTTCAGTGGTTTTTAGAAAGGTATACTGGTGGGAGGATCTGTGCAGATCCTGGATCAATTTTCATGTTAGCTGCTGTGCAGGGATGCATTTTGAACAGTCTTGTCCCCCTCCGTTTTTTATTTTTCCTCTCAATTTAATTGCTAACACTGGAAAGCCTGAGTGGTTTGTGTTCGACAGAGAAAAGTAGATGTAGTTCTTAGGCACTGAGACTTATATTTCTAAGTACCAACTGTGTAATACTGGATGATTTTTAAGATCAGTGGATTCTTTGTGGATATTTTCTTAATCTAGCTCAGTGGTCGTTGTGCTCATTTTTCCTCTTAACTGCTAGATTTTTTCAGGATGAGAACACTGCAACCCACAAAGCCTGAGTTCCATTAACAGTGCTGAATACCAGAGTGCAGTCTTGCTAGCTTCTCCTCTGATGACCCCTCATTAACCTTGCAAAGGCTTGCAAAGCCTTTCTCATATGCTGCAGAAATGCACACAGAAGAATATTTGTCCTTCTCTATAGTACTTTTTCCTTTGAATAATAGGCTGGGAGCAGCAGTGTCTTCCCTCAATTTTTCAGACATTTGGAAAGCTTCATAAAATGCTGCTTGGTGTAATCTCAGTACAGATAGATAATTTACCATGGTTGTGATTCAGACTTATCTATAATTCAACAGCACTTTGAAGTCTGTCATGGCTGTGCATTTTCAGATCACACCACTTGAAGAGAGTTCACTGCTCCTAATTTTTCTGGTGTGGCTTCTAGTGCATCTCTTTGAATTAAAGCTATACAGTGTTGCTCTAGTGTGCTTTCAAAAAATCAGAACAGCCACCCTCCCACTGACTGTCTCTGCAGTATAACTGCATAGATTTTCTGGATCTAGCAGTAGGATATGCAGAAAGATAGTAAAAATTGTCTGTAGTGAATAAAGTGTCCAGTCTCTGTTTCCTCTTTATTCTTTTCCTAATATTGTGGAAGAGAGAACAGCTCTCGAGTTGTGTAGCAGCTCACAAAACCATCTTTTTTTTTTTTTTTTTTTTCCTCTTTTCTTTAAATCCAGTTTAAAGGGGACCTCTTTCACCCTTGATTCTACTTAACGTGTAGAAGATGATCATGTGAAGACTTCTGGGTCAGGTTTTTTCTGATGCACATAAAGGTTCCCTGGCACTTTGGCTTTGTTAATTATACTTGATATCAAGAAAAATAAAATCACCTTTGAGAATGTATAGCATGAGTTAGCAGCCCTAGTTACTTTGAAGTAGGGTACTTCTCTTGTTATTCACAGGATACTTCTTGTACCGTGTATTTGAGAGTGAAGTGCAGTGTGTCTCTCCTGCATAACCGTGTCTATTTCATGCCAGCTGAATTGTCCTAGGATTTAGCTCAGTACATTTGGTGTCAGTAAAAATGTACAGCTGAGGCAAGACCCTTCACTGATCTCATTCTGAATGAAGAACAAACTCAAACTGAACAGAACATGATGCTTTGTTCCATCAAGGGTTGGACTCGATGATCTCAGAGGTCCCTTCCAACCCAGCTGATTCTATGATTCTGTGATGCTTTGCTAAGGTGGCTCACCTGCTGCTTCAGGTGTCTGAGCCAAGCCCCACCAACCACTTGTGGTAGTGTGATGTGCTTTGCAGATGTGATTTCTTGTCACGATGTTAATAGACAGAACTAGAAAGACTGTGGAAAGTCAGGAAACTGTATGAGAAATTACTCGGTAGACTCAAGGGCTAGGTGGACAACCCAGTTGAAACTTAATTTATATGCCAAAAAAGTGTTTTCTTTCTTCATTAAAGGTGCTGAACAGATATTAAGCCTTGGCTCAAAAAATATACTGAAGGAATATAGGCCGTTTTTGCAGATGAGCTTTGTTTTTGTAGTTTGCTACAATAGGTAGTCTTGGGGTGAAAGAGTAAGCTTGTACCTGGTTTACCATGAGAGACCATGATCCCTGTGTTACATGAAATAAATTAAACACCTGTGATTGCTTTTTTCCAACCAAAAGAAATCAGATTGTCTGTACATGGATAAATGAAAACAGCCAAGAAAAAGCTTACTGAATAGTTCTGAGCTGAACAATTGTTTCACTTGCTGCCTGTCTCCATTCAGGCCTCTGGCACTGCCAAACTGTGGGTCACGAGCTGGAAAGCCTTGCTATTTGTCCTGGCTTGTCAAAACAAGTTAATGTAGGTGGAAAGGCATGAATGAAATGAGTGGAGTGGGCTGGATTCGTCTGTTTCAATTTGTTCGAAGGGCAGCCCAGTGACTGGGATGTGACACATAAGTCCTCTGGGAAGCTATCAGGTTCAGGAAGAACAATGCTGGCTGTTCTATAGCATAGTTAAATCAATTTTAAGACACAAGCTCTCCTATAGTTTGACAGCTTTGTATGCTTTTAAGTGTTTGGGCTATATCTACTCGGCGTATCCCAAGATGCAGTGGTGCAATTTGCTAACTTGTAGGCTTAGGACTTTGTCTTGTTGGCCTAGGGTTACTTCATTGCAGTAAAAAAACCCCAAAAGGCTGAGGGAGGAGAGTGTGTCCCCATTTTTAAATGTTATTAATAGGAATTCCAAAACAAATTGGTCTTTAAAGGATAGGATAGCAAGGTATGTGTTGCTAACTGCTCTTAAAGTGGTGATTTCTTTATAAAATTGATGCTTTCCAGGCTTATGGAAAAACACCTTATGTGCCTGTTTTGTTAGTGTCTGACTGTTTGATTTTAAAATAAAAGGGAAATAAAAGAAAACATTACATTGGTTTAACCAATCTTATACTTTGTTACACTGGATTGTTAAGTTATAAAACCTCTATTTTTGTGCTTCCAGATGAAAACAGTAAATACATGCGGAAATGATCCATCTGTATATCTCTTCAGATGGTGGCTTACAGGAAAAAGGCTACAGGGGGGATAGATCTGCTTTTTTGATTCATCTTTGGGATATTTTAATCAAAGTGCTTGTTTTGAATGATAGGTAACAAACTTTTTGCTGCCTCTTTAGATGTGGTGACAGAGTTGAGGGTCTTGCATTCCTACAGACTCCAGCTCAAAGGCCCCAGAGGAGTATGAGTGTTGCCTCAGTAGTTGCCTTGTAGAACAGACACATCTGGGCTTTTGAGTTCCTTGGAGTATACACTTATAACTGAGGATTGTTAAACTGTTCCCTTAGCAAATTCTAGAAAAATGCTTTCTAGAATTCTCAGGTGATGATAGCTTCTCTCAGCTACAGCTCTGCTGTACAATGACATTGTGTGTGGATTTTGTGTCATCTATCAAGATGTTCTTTTCCCAAACATTCATATATAACTTTGCTGCTAGCACCATTTCTCAGTCTCACAAATTACATATGGTGCTCTATTTTCTTGCTTATCTCAGTATTTTGTTAGCTGCAGCTGCTTAAACTGCATTTTTGTACAAGAAAGAGCATAAAGTCACAATAGCCCACACTATCAGCTCAAAGGATACCAAAATTTAGTGTTTGGGATGAGCTTTGTTCTAGTCCACTTTAGTGCAGTCTGAGAGATCTTACTGTCTGTGTCTTAAGGTTCTGATGTATGGAATACTCAAGTTTTGAAAGTGTACTTTCATTTTTAAATTGCATGTTAGCTTGTAGGCCAGCTGTTTGCAGGTTGCATTAGAATGTGGTTGTACCAGGTTCACTAGTCATTGTCTATACAGATTAATTTTATTGTAGTTATAATTGAGAACCAATATTTTCCTGAATGCTGGAGTTGAGTATTTTTTTTTCTTTTGAGTATATTCCCCTTTTCTGTTACCTAACATTAGTGTTCCTTTAGGGAAAGAATATAAATAACTGTTATGGATGAGCATGTGGTTTGTGTATCCAAGGAAATGAGAGTAGTTAAATGTAATATGCATCACTAGTATTATGAAACAAGTGGCCTCTTGTCTTTTAGTTACAGCTCTGTTTAATGTTTTCTGTTGCTGCTGCAGTATGGTACCGAAGGGTGTGATGTTTCCTTGGTTGCAAAAACATAACTGTCTTCCCCGGGTGAAATCTGTTGGTCTGTATTTGTGTCCAAACGTGTCCCAGATCACCAGGGCACTGTGACTTTCAAAGAAGTGTTGAATTACTTAGTATATTGTCAGTCTTGGTGGGTTGCCTTTTTTTTTTTTTTTTTAATAGTGCCAGCACTGAGGTGTTGAGTGTCTGTTTTAAACGCCACAGATATGTTTGCAGGAACATGATGCTACCATTGATGTGGCCAGAAAGAGAAATGAGTCACAATATGCATGCCTATGAAAAGTCTGTTCATTGATAAGAGTGATTAACACTTGCTAGTTTCTATTTGAGGCTAGTAGTACAGTGGTAAGGAAAAGGGAATAAGACACTTCAGGGAGATCAGGTTTACATAGATTAAGATGACAATTTAATGTCAAGTGTATTCTAAAACTGGTTAGTAATGTCTGTGGAAGATAACTTGTTATAATGTACAAAATAAAGGAATTTTACTCTAAGTGCATATCTAAAATCTATGTTTTGTACAAAACCCTAGGTATTCATATTACATAGCTAAATTTAGTAGTGACATAGAAGTAATTGCTGCATCCTTGTTTTTGTAATTACCATATACAGTAATAGGATTTACAGCTAGTTTTAAAATGTGGATTATAAGAATCAAATGCAGGGGCTGAAAAGGCAGTTTTATTTTACTGTAAGAATGATTCTGTTGCTTGAAGCATTGAATGCTTCAGAAGCGTGTGTGTATGGTCTGTTGACTGTACCTATTACAGCTCACTGCTTTTCTGTATCACAGCTGTTGATAGTTGTGATGAGCTGGTTTTGAACAGAGATTGTGCTTCCCTCTTTATTGTAAGAAAGGAAAGCTATTACATGTGTCAGTTCAAATGGAACCATTACTTCCTTATTAAAAAAAATCCCAACACCTAGTCAGACATGAATACTTAGATGTTTGCAGAGTGTTTATGCAAACATGTGTCAAAATCTGTGCAAGAACGTTTATGAATGAGTAAGAAGAGATGGTAGTGCTAATTTCTGCAGAGTGAAATAGTTGTAGGATTGAATTCTTTTGATGTCCATAGGCTAAATTTGCAAAGCTTAAGAATTTAGCATCTTACTGAAAACTGTAGAAGTATGAATGTTACTGACATTCTTAGGTACTGATAAGATACTGATCCCTGAGGTAATTTCAAACTTTTTCTCAAACGTTCACCTGGAAGGCTTTTATACTTCTGAAAATTGGAGCTCCATCTGAAAGTGAAGTTTATCCATACCTAAAGATATTCTGTGAGCTTTTTAGAAACATTTAATGATCTAAGTGAATATAGGATGGTTTAGATATTAGTATAGCTGAATGGTATTGAGAAAACACAGTACCTGTAAATGAAGGAAGAGGAATTACTGTCTGGAGGATGACAGGAGGTTGTGAGCAGTTATAAGTAAACCTGGCATGGTTTTACTGTCTTCTTTTAATGGAGAGGGAAATATATTATCAAGTGACTTCAAAATTACTACTCAGATTTGACAAAGAGGTTCAGTGATTATTCCTATAAATTGATAGAATTTTTTTTCTAAAATTCTGGTCTTCAAGTATATCCTGAATTATTTTTTTTTTTTAATATAAACTGAATATGGATCAAATTTAGATCAGCTAATCAATTTGACTGGTGTGACCAGTGCACTGGTGAGCTGACAACACTTAATGACACAAGGAGACTGTTTTCTCCTGAGATGTGCAGCTTATCCTGATAGTATCTCCTCAGAGTTTTCATGATATCTCATAGATAAATGTTTGTAGATACTACAATAGTATTGTCCAGGAATGTTTTTTATGATCTGTCTCTGGCCAAAAGATTGCTGTTTCTAAAGTGAGTTGTCCTTGTTTTCCTTGATGTTAGATTATAGGAAGCTTGCCTAATCATGAGATGCTTGTAATCAAAGAAAATTCAACTAATTTTCCTGTTCTTCTACAGTTACACGTACTTACAATATGTACTTACAGAATTTGAGGGGTTTGCTCTATCCCTCTGCATGGAGTGTTATTTCAATCTGTTACCAATGGCCTGGATATTGTACATGTAGGAATAACTGAAGATCGTGATGTACAACCTGAGATGCTTGAAAAGATGCTATTTTGTGTACTCTTGAGCACTTGGATATTGTGTCCCCTTTTCACATCAAATCAAGCAAGGACATAATCTACAGACTCACAGTTGTTGCCTCTGAGAGCAATTGGATTGTAAGGAAAAATAGATAGTAAAGGCTGTAATACAATGCCTTCTAAATGGACTATTTAAGGGTAATTGCAAACAAAATGGCATTTTAGACTTCTGGCTCTTACTTCTTCATTGATTGTACCCAACTGTTGTTCAAGTTGCTGCTTCTCTGAATGAGAAATAAAGCAAAGCTTTCTGATGTACCTTTTCTTTTTCATTAGGATCGAAAGCTGTCCAAGTCAGAGCGACAAAGATTTAAAGAGGAAGCTGGGATGCTGAAAGGGCTTCAGCATCCCAATATTGTCAGGTTCTATGATTCCTGGGAGTCTACAGTCAAAGGAAAAAAGTGTATTGTTCTTGTGACGGAACTCATGACATCTGGAACATTGAAAACGTAAGTAAAATAAGGCATGTCAAAACACATAAGAATCATTAGCATAAAATCAGAGCACTAGAAATGGATCGTATTTTGGAATAGATGAGAACAGAGCCCTTTTGCTGAGGGCTAAACTTCTGTGGGGAAATTCTTTTTTAAGAGGAGTCTTACTAATACTGTAGGGTACAGTAAAATATTCTTTAACACGCTTGTCATATTTTTTCTTGTGATGTCCTAGTAAGCACACACAGGAAACTCAGATTTTGAGAGCTCAGGAAGGCAGTGATCTATTTTTCTCTTCTCAAAACTTGTTTTCCTCTCGAGCTGCCTTTCAAGTAGCATGATAAGAGTTTGTAAAATTCCAAGTATGAATTAATTTACATCTTTTGGGAAGTTTTGGGTCCTACTTAAGTACAAGGAATATGTATATAGAAAAAAAATCCCTACTGTTTGTTTACCTGAAACTTCATGAAGTTGAGTATTTTCAGATATTTTTTTAGATACAATTGCAACCTGTGAAGTAGTCTCATGAAACGAGGTCTATTTTTAAGCCAGAGTTAAAAGTAGACACCAGTAAATTAAGCTTCTGCGAGGGCCCTCTTGTGGTACGTAGAGCCTATGAGGACTTATACTGCGGTCACGCCTTTACCTTGCACTGCAGGCACTTGCAGAGCTGTGAGCTTTGTTTATGGAAATCCAGTCACCGTTAATCTATTGGAAATAAAACTGCTACAGCACTTGAAATCCAGGCATTTTGGGTCGTTGACTTAATTCGGTTCCCTTGTAAGTCTTGGAGAGGCATTCTAATCTTAAGTGTGGAAGCAGGCTGTAGGAGCTGGAAACAATTTGCAGTGTATTTGATTGAAATAGCCTGTGAATATCTTGTATTTTTATAATGGTTATTGATAGCCACAAACAGACATATGTAAAGAAAGAAAAAAAAAATAGCTCTTTGGGAGTTTGGGCTGCAATTAAAGGAAGTATTTAAGTATTTGTTTCTTGAAATAGTACTGGAGGGCTAAAGATACTGCAATATGTTCAGGCAAGACTTTTCTGAGGTTGTTTAGTATTTTGAATAAAAGAATAGATCTGTTGCTTCATGTGTTCTTTCCAGAGCAGTAATAAAATAAAGGTTTTACAGCCCTGTACGGACTCTTCTGAAGTTACCCAGTTTTATGCTAGAATATGTAGTATTAGATTTAACTTTTTTCTCCTCCTCACAGGTTCTATGACTTTAATACTTGGACTATCTTATATGGTAGCATAAGCAAATTGATAAAGATAATTTATCAAGTAGGATGTTGATAGGAAGTAATACCTCAGATTTGCTGCCTGTAGGATTATTTTGCACTCTGAAGTATGAATGTCTTTTTCTTTTATCCAGAACTAATAGACTCATAAAATGAGTATAATTTAAATTGTAGTTTGCACTATAATTTTGATTTGGTTTCTTCTCGTTCATTTCACTCAAGACTTGACAGGTAAACTATATGGGAAATTTCAAATATACCAAATTTAATATAATTATTGAATGTACCTGTGTTATGTTTCTAGACTTACACTGTACATTTGTGTTTGCTTATGATATTTGGCTGGCAATGTTACTTATCTTTTTTTCAGTATGTTTACATTACTTGCATTTAATAAAAGATGCATTCCTCATTTTGAGACTTGGGATGTAGACATTGTCACTTGATGTAAAAAACTGAAGAGAAGTATTGTGATAATTAAGTAAATCTTCCTCTTTTTTTCACATTTACACACACACATACACGCACACATGTAACTATTGTAAAACATTATGGACTCATTCTTTTCAAATGCTGTCTGGCCAGACCTCTGTATGAAGAAGAATCCTTGAACTTCTGCATACCCATGGAAGGCTTTCATAGCTCAGTTGTTGTAAAGAGTTAAACTGCTTTCTGACACGGTATGTTATCATGGAATTGAAGTGTTGAGGGTAAAGATGGAGTTTTCTATTTTAAAAACTTCTGTCTTCATTAATAAGTTAAGACTTTGTCTGACCTAGGTCACAGCCACTAGTTTTGTCTGAGGGTGTTGTAGTGTGTGTTCCTGATCAGATTTAAATTTGTCAACTATACGAATGGGCACATAAATGCATAACTAATGATCTCTGCTAACTTACTAGGGGTTCCTGTAGCTCTTTGAGCAGCAGCTTTCCTGCTTGAAAAAAGCAATAACCTTGTGTCAGCCAAACTCTAGTTGCTGTTTCTCTCTAATTGATTCCAACCTTAAAAAAGCTTCATGTTCTCATCTTTGCTTGTATGCTGGGCAAAGGTCAAATAGCCGTCTTTTTCTAAAATTTAACTGCTACCCTGTAAAATAGACAGGAACAACATTGATTAAGCATGAAGAAGATGGTCAGCTGCTGGAGTACCTGTGCTGTGACGAGTGTCTCAGGGAACTGAACTTGGTCATCCTGAAGATGATGTTTTGGGGGACACCTAATAGCTGGCTTTCAAGGCATATGAGGGAGTCAGACTTTTGAAAGTGCCACATGGTGAGAAGATTGGAGACAACAGGCATTAATTGAAACAAAAGAGGTTCAGACTGATATAAGGAGAAGCTGTTTCAGTGGTGGTAGTCAGGCAGTGGAAACAGGTTGTCCCAAAACATTGTGCAGGCTCCATCCTTTGAGATAGAAACCTGACTGGATACAGACAGCACAGAGGAACCATGTCTGATTTCCTGGCTGACCCTGCCTTGGGCAGAAACTTAGACTAGAAACCTCCTGAGGTCTCTTCAAGCATGAGTTGTCCTATGATACTAGGAAGACTGAAAACATGCTGACTAGTAGGGTTGTCTGTATTTTTATGCATTTATATATGCTTCAGTGTTAAAAATGGTTTCTGCCTTAAGTGACATGTGACTTAGTTCATGACAGTGTTATGGAAAAATGACAGCAACACTTCAGGATGTTGGGTGATGTCTGGGTTTGGATCCTTTAACAATGAGGAGCTGGCAGTAAATAGCAAATTTGAAATCAAGAATGTAATTAGGGATTCCAGATGCTGAACTGAAGTGCCCCTACCATGTGATCTTTGGAACAGGCTCAAGAGATGAATGAGGACTGTGTCCATAGCAAGAATTCAAGTGGTAGCTGATGTGATCCAGAACGGCCTTCAGTTTGTCTCCTTCCTTGGCTTGGTTTTTACCCTGCCTGTCTTTACATTGTTTTGAAACTTGATTTCCTTCTGGAACTGGGTACCAGCTGCTTTTAGAAATCTGTTTTCACAGCAGGATTGTTGCTAGCAATTTGATTTTCCTGATATTTTGAACTGGAGAAATTGAAGTAAAAGGGATTAATACACTGCATTTTTAGGTTGGTGGTGTTTCAAGTGATTTCATCAAAACTTTCCCTTCCAATTAAGCAGATATGCAGAAGAGATGAACACTGCCACGGAATAATTGAACATGACTTGGTTTTAAGATAGTAGCTGGTAGACTCCATGCTAATCACAGAATTTACTGCCAGTCTTGCAGCAGTACGAATGTGGTCTTCAACTGAGACTGATTAACATTGGCTGAATAAAAATTAAGTCCTTGCTCTACATAGCATGCTAGTTCCTCTCTCTAAGTGTATTTCAGCACATGTTATTTCAAAAGGAGGAAAACAAAGTCCAAAAACCTCCAAAAAGGAGGAAAACAAAGAGGTTCAAATTCTTCTACCCAAAGAATGTGAGAGTACACTGCTAGAAATCACTTGAATACTGCCTTAGGTTATTCACCATATGGCATCTCTAATCTGTTGAAGTTAAGGAGTAGAATAAGATCATAGTCTTAGGTTACAAGCACTGAAAAATATTTTTGGTGTGCAATTTGACTCTTCTGACATAGGTTTTTAAACTATGTCACATAAACTGTTTTATAAACTATGTCACATTCTGCCTGAAAAGGGATACTAACTTTATGTGTGAACTCTTTCATGTCAGTTATTTGGCAGAGACATTTTAAAAGTCTCCTGCCTCATCTGTGTCTGTCCATAGTTTTGAAGTAGTGAGTAGTACCATGTGATTAAACCTTGTCCTGCACCAGGGAATTGATCTCTAAGAATTTTTCATTTTCTTGAATTCAACAAGCAAATCAGAAGTAGGTTTAAAGTGTAACCTGGGAATTTGAGCAGAGAGATTGGACTAATACTGATAACTACAGTATAGCAACTTAGGAGTTCTCATACAGTTGGCAGCAACTCTGTAGATGGTTTGTTGTTATTAGTATTTTGGCTCTAGTGACCTGCCTTTCTGCCCTGTTATATTTAATCAAAGAAAAGGTTGTAACTACTTAGGCAGCTTCAGGAGTGAAGGGAGGAAAAAACACTATTAAGAGATGAAGAATTGTTGTAATGCATACACATACAACTTTTTGTCCAGTAAGCGCAGTGCCTTGAAATCTAGCAAGGCAACTGCCTAGTTACTGTAATGATTAGATCTGTAATTACTGTAGATCAAGTATTTCACTTCTGTCCTTCAGCATTAAAATCACCTGGATAGAAGAAAAGGGTGTAGGTTTTAGCAGGAGGAATCATCTTTAGGTTCCCTGAAGTTTTGAAATGCCCAGGTAGATTTTAAAAATAGAAGGGGAAGTCAAAATTTGTCTATCTCTTTACTGTTGTTTTACTTCAGAACAGCAAATGATTTAGCATAATCTGCTACTTGTTAGCAGAACCTGTTTAACCTACTGCTAATTTTTTTCATTAGGTATTTGAAAAGATTTAAAGTGATGAAAATTAAAGTATTACGAAGCTGGTGCCGTCAGATACTGAAAGGCTTACAATTCCTACACACGCGTACTCCTCCCATTATTCATAGAGACTTAAAATGTGACAACATCTTCATTACTGGACCCACTGGATCAGTCAAGATTGGAGACCTTGGTCTGGCAACCCTGAAACGAGCTTCTTTTGCCAAAAGTGTGATAGGTAAGCCTCTCTTGTTTTGGAGGCTGGTGAGCCAGTCTATCTAGTTGGAAACTTGAGTCTGTTAAGAGCTTTCCTTGAAAATGTTTTTGAAGGTACATAGTCAAAGCTTTATTTCTTTGCTTTTGAGGTCATTCTGTGTTCCTGATGAGATTACATGCTAATGTTTTGATTGTGCTTTTGTTATTTGTATATTAACATTAAGTATTTTGGAGATTCATTGCCCTGCCCAACCAAGAGTTTAGTGCAACATTGTTGATAAAACCACTCTTGACTATATATAAATCTCAGCTTGAATATGATGCTTCTTCAAGAAATGTACAAATGCATTTTGGTGGCCAGAAAACATTTTGATGTTTAGGGTAGCATTAATTTATACAGCCATTTTTTTTTATTCTCACAAGGGGTTAATATTAAATCTCTTACACTGCATGAGTAAACACAAACTAAGGTATAGAAAAGAAAGTCTATATATTATATCACAAACTGTGGTATAATGTCTTACTCAAGCTGTCTGTCGAATGTGGATTTATGTAAGTTAGGAGAAAACATTGGGGAAGTATTATTATATTCTGGCTCTGTTCTTGTGTATCCACTGATAAGCCTTTCTAGAAATTGGTTTGATGAAACTTGGTAGTCTTTCTTGTGAATACGTGAAAGAATTGGTTTTATCAGCTTTGTTTTTATAGTTGGGTGAATAGACTGCAGGGAATGAAGTTGCTCTTGCTCTTGATATTTAGAGCTTGCTAAAATGCAGTATCACTCAACAGTCCTATACTAGATTCCTAGATGGGATCAATGGTGTATACTTCTAAATTGTCCTGCAAGCTGTCACTGAAATATTTCCTGCCTAACCAGGTCAAAGTGTTAATAGTAAATAAAAGTATAGTGTCAAAAAAATACTTTTTCTTGAGCATGCCCATCTTAGCTTCAAATTTATCACTGCAAAATTGCTGCTTCCTATCTATCTGTTAAGGGTTAGCTTTTGAAGAAATGACTGCAATAACATTATCTTTTTTCTTTGCTTTGTTTCATGTGGTGAAAACGAGCAATGTGGCTATAGAATTGTCTGTAAACTGTTGAATCTGGTGTCTGCAGGAAATAATTCTATGCTTAAATTTACCAAAAGCAAACTTGCAACTCTGGCTTAAAGTAAATCTGATCATACAATGCTGTCCCTGGACTTATGGAGAGGACGCTGTGATGCTTCACTGGGCAATAATTTTCTGCACACTATTTAAATGGGACTTGTTGAATCTCACGCTCTATGCCTGTAACTCAATCTCTCTGTATTTCTGAGTATTTTTGACTGTAGGATGTCCCTCACTAATGCCTGTATCTGCAGTAGGCCTATAAATATACTGCAGGTGGGAAGGTAAGTATATGAAGAAAAGGGCTCTGGTGAGTGGCCTTTGCAGAAAATTATTTTTTATCCTTTTTTCATAAAGATTTTTATCTGTAACAACAGAGTTTTTCATTGCAAGGCCTCTTGTGAAACATTCTACTTCAAAAAGTAGATGGAGAGCACCAGGTTAGAGACTAGCTGTGGGCTCTTACCAATACTATTTTTTTTGCAGCAGAGGGTAGTCGGGTAATTTTTAAGCAAGGTTTAACGTGCCTCCTTTCTTACAGGGAGAGAAGGTAAGTGTCTTAACTCTCCTTAGTATTTGGTTTGCAGCCTATGGCTAGTCTACAGTTTTCCCCTCTTCTGACCCCCTCTCCTGCGTTTGACTCCAGCCTGACCCAGTCTGATTTGATACTTACACTAACTAACGGGTAAAAAGGAATTGTGTCAGTCCTTTCACACCATTTTTATTCCATAAAGGCCTTGCAATGGAAGACTCATAAAGTACATTGGTGCAACAGAGTGACTGAGGGTTTCCTCCCTCTTCTTTTTGCCTCCACTTTCTCTTGTCTCACAGGTCTGCCCACCCGCTTCCCCCTGCGGTGAGTAACGCCAGCAGCCTCTGCTCGCTTTGAGACATTTAGAGTCTGAATCGTTCTTTTAATTTAAGGTACCCCAGAGTTCATGGCCCCCGAGATGTATGAGGAGAAATATGATGAATCCGTTGATGTATATGCTTTTGGGATGTGTATGCTAGAGATGGCCACGTCTGAGTATCCTTATTCTGAGTGCCAAAATGCTGCGCAGATCTACCGTCGAGTGACCAGTGTAAGTCCTTCCCCACTGCTGACTCTAAGCTGCTACTAATGCCAACAAAGCACTGTAGCTGGGTAGCATGGTGCTGTGCAAGTATGTGTGTGAGAGAGATGCTGACAAGGTTTTTTGGGGGATGTGTGGAAAGGTACAGGGTGATTCAGCTTACCAAACAGTCAGAAGCCTGTTAAATACGTGAATGGAATTAAAATTTTGCATATTCTCATATTCTTCCTTCAGTATATTAAAAGGTATTGCATAGGGTTCAAAACTAACATAAAACCCCCCAAAATAAAGCACATTAGAATAGTAACTATTTTCTAAGCCTCTCTGGGGGTGGTGGTGGGAGTATGTCAGTCTTGAAGATTATGTGGTAACTTTTTCTGTGGAATGAAGCTGGAACACAAATTCAGAGCACTTTGGCTGAGCTGCCTGCTAATGTAAATAATAAATTGTTACATAGAATGATTTTAAGTTAGCAGTTTACTGAATTCCTAAGGGCCCTTAGCTAACTTGGTAGGCAGCAAGAAGTTATTCCACCCTGAGAGAGAGGTTTTGTAGTAGTGGTGGTGGGAGGTATTGTGAGTGAAACCAACTAGGTCAGTGAAAGAAAACAAAGTATCTCACCAAAATGGCTTTAGTGGTACCTTTTACTGTGCTTATGTGTGTGTCTTGGGTAGAGCCAAAGAATTTCAGTATGGGATGGGCACTTTTTCTCAGCATAGATAGCTGATGTAACTGCCCTGCCCATTCCTTAAAATGTGCTAGGAACTGGGCTCCGGTGAGAATAATCAATTCTTGAGACAATTTCATGCTTGGAAGTCCCCACATCTTAAAATTATGTCTCTTTCCTGGCCTATGAAGTACTTGGCAATTGGAAAGCCTTGTACCTAGAGACTTCAACTTACCTCTTCTTCATTGTGCTTGATGCTTCTTTCTCTCCATCTTTTCTGGTTGATTGTTGAACTTCCAAGAGGGTAAGGAACACTAGCAATTTTTCAGTCTGTCCAATACCACCTTCTGCCCTACTCTCCTTGGTGGTGGTTCACAGGTTGAATTTAATTGTTCATTTTTAATATTTTTTTTTTTAAATTTTTCCCCCTCTGCTGTTTTATCTACTGCTTGAGAGCCCTAAAAAGTACTTTTGATATGAAATAGAGAAAGTCTTGTTTTCTTCCAGAAGAAGCAAAGGCTAGGAAGGTAAATAAACTGAAATGTACACTTACCTTCTTCTAGGCAGAGAATGGAAAGGCTGTGTGCATTTATTTCCCTGTAGCTGCAAAACAATTTTTTAGGAAAAAAAACACAAACCAAAAAACCATCACCAAAACCCAACCACAGTCATAACTCATATAACTTTCAAGGAAGCCCTTCAGTGAGGAAAACACAGTATTATCTGGAAATAAAGCACGAATCTGTCTTAACTGATAATAGAGAATTTAGTGTTTCTTCTATAACATGGAGAGCAGAATGAAGTTATGAAAGTGAAGTAAAATACTCTTCATATTTTTTACCACTCTGAAGGCCCTGTGAACCAATATGAAAAAAGAGTTTTCTGTCCTTTGCTCCCTGTTAAAGAAATTAAGATTTCCTTTTAACATCTGCAATGGTGGTAGAGGGATGAACTGGTTGAAAATTTCACAGGTTAAAAAGGCAGTGTGTTAACTATCTGTGACTATCTGTCACACCTCACCTGTGACAGAGGGGAGCCAAAAAACTTCCCGTGTTAGTTGGCTAACAGTACTTAACCAACACACTTCCTTTTAATGTGTATGGGAAGATGGCTGGTTTGTGGAAGATGCTTAACATTTCTACTGCAACCCCTTAGTTTGCTATTTTCCTAGGCATATTAAGGAATATTTTGAGGCAGGAGCTTTAGTCCTGTTGAGCCTTAAATCAAAGGATTATTTTGTCTAGGTGAATACATAGAGATTAAAGGGAAAGTCAATAGTAATTGTCTGCTATTGACAGTCATGAAATATCATGCCATGTGAGAGCTTACCAATGACTGTAACCCCAAGGCAGTATGATGTGCAGGTAATATGTATTCCAATTATTTCCCTCACCCCTGCTGCAGCAGCTATTAGGCTTAGTAAAAAGCAGCTGCTCTGTTAGCTTAAATAGTACAGTTAGGTAAGCAAAGATCTGGATATCAGATGAGATTTTTTGGGTAATAACACTGCCGCATGGGTTTGCTCTTAGTAAGATGCTTTGTCTACATTATCTCATGGGCATGGTTTTCCTCACACTGGTGCTGGGGTGAAGTTTCTGAATTTTCCCTGGCCCAGGAAACAGAAGTGCCACATAAGTGGTTTTCTGGTTCATTTTGACTAGAAGAGTTCTTTCAGTATAAGAATCAAAGTAAATGCCTGACCTAAAGGAAAAAGGAAAAAAGCTCCCTTAGTTATAGGACTCAAGGTGTTACACTGAATGTTTTATACTTCTGGTAAGGAAGTCAGCAGGACTTTGACACAGTGATTGATCTGTTTGTACTTGCACCCTCTAGCATACACTGTCCAGACCCTTTCAGTACCAACAGCAGTTTCTTTAGAATGAAAAATGACATGTGCATGTCTTGTCACTCAAGCATAGAAAAGCTTAGGTTTCCTCTTTGAGACAAAATTGCAACATTATGGTTTAATGAATAACCCCCAAAACCTGTTTTCTTCTTTGAAGTTCTCCTTTCCTCTTCTTTGGATATTGTTCCAAATAAATTAGTAGTTAATCAAATTGCAACTTCTGTTGTTTTTACCTTACTGGGCAGGGGAAGAAAAGTAACTCTTTGAGGCTTAAGCAGTATGTCTCCTCAGCTGGGACTGAATGGCTTTACCTTACTGGCTACTTGGCCTCAGTTAAAAAAACATTTAAGTCTTTAAGTAACTGAAGATAAGATGTACTATTAAAGTAGTCTTTCCTGGTCCTGCAATTTTTTCTTTTTCCTCCTCTGCCTGCTTATGCAGACAGAACTGTCTGTGTGTGATGTATTAATAGATGAGGAAATGGGTCTCCCTCCCCTCTTTTTTTTGTGATTTTTGCACTTCTACACCATATCGAAGTAATACAGGAAGTTTCAATACAAAACATAATAAAGGTACATAATTCTGTTGCGTACTTACTTGCACAAAAAAAGGAATATACTATCAAAGGAAAATTCAGGAATGTTTTCCTGCCAGACTTCATTCCTCTCTGGAGACTGTTATACCATCTTTGACCTGTTCCATGCATATTTCAATTAAACAATTTGTCACAGGAGATACTTGAAGTGGGGTTACATGTATATTTAAATCAAAACAGAGGTATTTATAGAACAGACATCTTAAGTATGATTTCTTAATTTAGTCTGTTTGGAAAGCAAGACAGTGAAGGCATAACTAACCACAGCAGCCTCAGCTGCTTTGCTTCAGCCTGTGGTGAGACTGATGTACCCCATGCAGCTGCCTGAAAAAGGTAGCTTTTTTTCTTGCCCATATTGCAGTTGCCATTCACAGGTAAAGTACAGACCTCAGTTAGTTCTGTGCTACATTTCCTTCAAGCTTTCCTCTGGCAGGACAGAGATACATTTTAGGAGTATGTAGATGCACTGATTACTTGATCTCTAATACTTGAATGTCCCAAGTCTTAAATTTACTAGATAATTGACTAGTCCCAGGACTAATAAAAAGACAATGCAGTTATTGTGCAAGTTTGTCTCATTCTTTTTCTCACTAACATAAAAATATAAACATGTTCTTTGCAAAAAAGTAAGATCATCTTCAGTTTCAAATGCTAGTAAACAACTGAGTAAAAGCAGAAACCCCCCTTTTCTCTTCCATTGCCTCCAATTATATAAACTTACCATTTAAGTTCTCCTGATGGACTTGTACTATATACTTTTAATCCACGCTTACTTTGACAAAGTGAAGTTTTGCACTTACCCTTGCTTTCAACAAAGTCCATTCTCTTCTCTGCAAACAAATATCTGCCTTCTGAGCTGGCCTTAAGATGAGAAGGAGGGGTGGGGGGGGGGCATGAGGGGGGAGAAAAGCATTTTGACTTTAAAAGTTTTTCTGTACTCAAATGTTCCACAGTTTTGGCACAACATTTTTCTTCTCTGTTCTATGGGGCTTTAAAAAAAGGCCCAGGGGAACAAGGTATATAATGAGTAACCTGACTAGGCAGTATCTTAACTGGTTTAAATGCCTTAATTTCCCTAACTGGTGAGAACTGAAGCTCACTGGTTAGAGTGAAGGTCATTCTCATGTCTGGAAACCAGGCACTTACAAAGCACTGCAGTTTGTTGAACTGATGTGAAATTAATCTTTTCCCCAGTGTCTCATAAGTTGAGCATCATAATTATCTAGACTTTTAAATAACTTTATTTTAACCACATGTAATGGGCAAAGTATCCCACCTCTTTTCCTTCTTCCTGAGGGGTCCTAGGCAGCAAATATATAAATGCTTAACCTTCAGAGTTATAATTAATTCTACTTGCAAGTGATTAATGCATGTTGATGAATTTCCTGTTTTGCTTTCTGGAAGCAATATTCAACTTTTTAAAGACATATATTCTGTTTCTTTACCTTGAATAACTTGGCTTCTTGGCCTGAGTCAGACAGAGTAACTCTCTAACAAGCTTTCTAGAGGAAAAAGTGCTGGAAATAAATTAATGGAAAAATAGGGGGAGGTAACCCTCAGACTGAGCAAGCAGTCTTTTGTTAAAGCAGGTACTGTAAGACCATGAACCTTCAACCAAGCACAAGCAACAGAATAATTCTAAGAAAGGGTGTACTCTTGTATTTATTGAAAGAAGAAACTTCAGGCAATTAAGTATCAAATGGAAAAAAGAATTCTGCATCAGATGCATTTCCTGCATGGCACTGAATGGACTAAGGAGTGCTTAAGTGCCTTTTTACCACTTGCCTGCTTTAGCTGTTCAGCTCAGTTGCAAGCATTTTTCTGGAACAATTTTGAGTGAAGAATCTTCCTGGGTTCAGTCACTGACTCATCAGTCCAGAAACACATAGCCTTTAAAATGGCAGAGGGGAATTCTGGGTTTTGAAGTGTTAATATATCAAGAAGCTTTGCATATTAGATTAGAAATGCTCTTTAAGAAATTGCAATGACCTAACTGAAGACAAACAGGGATCAGATTGAACACTGAGATATAACATGTTATATAGTTTGCACAGGTAGGGCATATGACACCTGAAGTTGTAAGGAAACAAGACTCATTCAACTGAATTCTTTTCTAAAAGTAACTCACTTTTATGAATTAATCATGGAGGCATTTGTACTGTTCAGCATCAAAAGCTTCTAGATTACAGCTGGAAATATTTTGTCAATATTTGTGTTTTACAGCAAACTTGGTTTGAAGCAAAAGGAGGTATTTCTTATTTACATAGTTCACTGCATAGTTCCAAATGTTTTTTAGAAACCTAAGTAAGTTATTAGAATATTGAATGAGCCACCTATGTCTAAAAACTAAAAAAGTTCATTATATGTTAAGGATAAGGCCTCTTAAAACTACGATACTAATATTTAATATTCTGTCACATATTGACATCTATTTAGCTCTTACATTAACAGAGTTTAATTTAAGAGATAGGAAGGTGTCTGCTCTTAGGAACAGGGAAGTGGTTTTAAAATGCGTGACTTTGCAGCGTGATGAGAGCCATTAATATATTAATAAAGCATTACTAAGGGGAGACTGATAGCTCAATGTTATTTGTCAGTATAATGCCTTTATATATATGCAAAGATGCTGACATTAGGAATGCGTGGACTTTCTTGTCCTGTCAACTGTTGTGCAGTAGTTGCAAAGGGATAGGAATGGGATAAGTCCAGGAAAGTTTTAGTATTGTGGAAACTCACAGGATTGTTCAATAAAAATAAGTTATTTTGAGATTTTGTGATTCATAGGTGAGAACTCCACCAAAATTTTACATAAACCCTTTAAAGTTACTTTGCGGTTACTCAGAGCTGTTCCCAGAGAAGGCAATGAAATGGAGGTCTGTATGCCTATTTGAACGATTTTATTATTTCTGTAGTAGAAGAGTGAAAGTTAACTAAGGTTCAATGTGGTTTTGCACATATTTTTGTAGATACTCTCAAAAATGCAGAGGAAAAACCCGAGGATTTAGAAGTATATGTAAGAAACTTCATTGCTTATTGTGCATAATGTTTTTGCACTAAAGGGGGGAAAAAAGCTCTTGCTTTGCTCTCTAGGGAACGTATTTAAAAGCTTCCTCACACTATGAACCTGTGACTTTGTTTAAAGGTAAGCTTGTTTAAGAGATGTTTCTATGTTACCACTCATTACCACTGTCATAGTTCTCTGCATAGCAGCAATTCTATTTGGGACCACCCTCTGAAATGGTTGGATCTTTTAGAACACAAATATAGAAGTTCTTCACTCCTACTAGTGTAAGTCATAAAATAAAGGGGACAACTTCTGGTGCATTTTCTCATTTGTGTGCTATTTGTGGCATTTCCATCTGCAAGGGTAGTTCTGGTACTATGTTTTGTGGCCCATGGAAAAGACTTAATGTTATTCTTTTAAATTCAGTTCCAAGCCCACTGGACCTAATCTGTGGTTTTTGAATTACTGTTGTGGAGCTTGAGTTTAGAAAAGTGTGCTAGATTGTTTTCCTACAAGAATGGTAGCAGTTTAAAACAGAGAATGTAACTAATACAGCTGGATTTTTCAAAAAGGTATTTTCCATACTGAAAATAGAAGATATTTTTAATATTATATGACTGAGGCATTTCTAAAATTATAGTGCTGAAATGCGTGTCTGGTCACGTGTGTATTTTTTGAAAGCTATTTCCAAGCTGAAGTCTGAACAAAGTAAAGGGTCATTCAGCTACCTCAGGATGTTCACCACAGCATGTTGTTGTTCAGATGGTAGCCAGCATCCCTGCTTCTAAGTGTGAGGCTAAAAAGCTGTGCATGATAGAGTAAACTGATCTTGGCTTTTATGCTCCTGTACAAGACAAAAGATGGAAAAATATGTGCCCGGTTTGTTTGTTTATTTAGAATTTATTGCTGCTTCAGAAGACTTTCTGTCCTTATACTGCGTGTTTCTAAACAAAGCCCTTATCACTGTTATATGCACCAACATCCTAGTTTGCCAGCAGTACACCAAGGAACTGTTCAGCCTTGTAGTTACAAAATTTCCTATTCCAGAGCTTGAGAAATTTCTTCTATTCATTATAACTGCTGCTATTTACAGTAGGTGCTGTGACTAATTAATCTACTTCTTAATGAAAACCATCTGCTTAGCTAGTCATAAGGGCTCCAGTTGCTTAGCACCTGTGATATTTTTATTTATGTGGATGTGTTCAAGTAGAGAAGACTTTTCTCTACAAGTAAAAGCTTTAAATACTATATATGTTGGGCTAGATAATTAGTCACTAGGGTAATTGGAAGAAGTGGTGTATATTCAGCAGTAGTGCACAACGTAAATTGCATTTCCATGTTGCCACAAATAGTGTTTATGTACTCTGTTGTAGATTTTTACTTGAGGGTGCTGCCAAGGGTTGCAGCCAATGATCTCTGGGAAGACTTAGAAGTAGTTTCTGTTCAAGCTTAACTATGTGGAAACAAAGTGGTGGAACTGTAGCCTACCACAGTGCTCTTAAATTGGCTTTGTTGACTAGGAGGATCTGTAAATATATGGAGTTGCAACCCTTCTAATGCTAGAAATCCTCTGACTTTATAATAAGTAAAAACATAGTATTGAGAGTATAGCAAAGCAGCTGATTAAATGGGTAGTGTCAGTGTTCTCGTGGCTCCTGGAGATCAGTTGCAGAAGACAAAATGTGGAGATTATAGTAAGCAGTGATGTCTCATCAAATGAGAAGTATGTGTTCTTTCTAGCAAAGATTCTCATACAAATCACTAGATCCTTCTTTTGAGGACCTTCACAAGCTTTAGGAATAAGCAGGGTTTGTCCAAATAGCAATTCACTTGGCGTGTATAGCAGCTTTAACCATGTATCTTGGGAAATTATTTTACTATTGTGACTGGCCTCTTGTTTTTTATTACTGCCTCAAAATTGCTTAAAGATAGGTGGTAAATTGAGGTGGAGGGAGGTTTCTGAATTGCATCAGTCAGCTTGCAGAAAGCAGGCTTGTAGAAACACTGCAGTGCCTCCATTGTTTTTGTATCTTTGTAATGTATTTGTGAAATCAGGGCATGCACTTGTTTTCTGTTGCAAGTCATGAAGAGAACTGGTCTGGAGAAATTTAAGAATCATGGGACTTTGGTTACTTACACACCTGCATCGCAGAGGGTGAAGACAGACTTGATAAGCTACTTCAGTAATATAAAGCTCTCAAATGACTGAGATATGAGTTTTGGTGTGGACGATAATAGATCAATCAATTTCAAAAGGTACAAGGTTCAAAATGCTCAGTTGTCATGTTTGAACTGGGTCTGTCCTAGTCTGAATGGTGCCTCGTGAGCTAACTACCTTACTGGAAGCTTTCATCTGCTCCTACTGCTTGTATTGCAGTAATGCTATTTACTCTGCTAGGATACTGATCTAGTTCAGAGTTTATTCTGCAGGATTTAGTGATTTAATCCTAGGCAGATTTATCAATTGTCCAGAATTAATTGCTGTGAAAATACTGAAATTGGAAAAACTATATTTTTTACTTTTGTTAAATGTATTGAATTGTTTCGAATTCCTCCTCCTTCCAGCCCCTGCATTATCAGCTACTCCATCTTGCTTTTTAAGAATAGCAATACAATCAGTCTTTAGTAAGCAACCCTTACCTCTTGAACGGAATAAATCTTGGAGCTGAAGCATTCCTTTTCACAAGTATATGAACCAGGGTGAGAATTACCAAATAGTTATAGGTAGTGTATCCTGTATGAAATGGGGAAAGAACTAAATTAGACAGATGGTTTCTAGAAATGACAACAGGGTTAATATGACAAATTAAGATGGAAAAGGTGGTGAAATGGTTAAACCTGTAGGTTCTGAGGGCTGGGTAAATAACTAATAGCAGGTGGTGGAATTAGAAGATCATGGTTAAACCAATTTAGGTGCCATATATACCATTACCTGGGGGCTTCTTTGAGACTATGGGGTAGGAGGTAGGATCATTGGCTTATTTTCCACTGGAATCATATGCTCTGTCTAAATTCCTGGAGTTTAATGGTTTGTGGCAGCCTGGGACTGGCTCAAACTAGATTAGTAACATTTTTTTAGCAAAAAAAAAAAAAAAAAGAGCATTTGATTACTTTGTGTGATTTGACTTTGCTACTGATTCTCTTAGCCTCTGGTCTCAGCAGTGCTAGAACATTTTGTTTGAGAAGGTCAATCAGTTACGGTAGAATTCCTTCATACTCTGGCACTTAGAGCATCTTTGAAAAAAGTGAAGCAAGAATTGTGGTTAGACTGGGACAGGTAGGCTGTGTGCTTGTTAAAAGCTGAAACATTTGATGTTCTTTGCAGGTCATTCAGTGTACCTCAGAAAAATATAGCCTTTGTTAGGTGTGTATGATACTAGATTTTTATTCCAGTGCAGTAGGTTTACTTTGACTGCAATCTATATTTAGTTTGAGTGCAACTTTAACAGCAAAAAGATTCATAAGCAGTGATAAGCAGAATTTCAACGTGCTTTATTCATGATACCAGGAACTGCTGTTAAAATGGAGATGATACTCAACAGGTAGTTGATTACAATTATATTTTTCTGTCTGTAAAATGTCTAGCTAAACAGTTGGAAGGCCACTCAATATATCAGTATAATGATTCCCTTCCCCTTTACTGCTCTGAAGTTTACAGCAGCTGGTAGAGAGAATTTCTAAAATGCCCAGTAAAGGATCAATAATTACTGCTTTTGCAACATTGGTGATGCATGGAATAAAACCAGCATTGGTATTAATTGTGATATACTTGAGGAACTAGGTATCCTATTTTAATGTGAAAAGGGATCTTGATAATATGAAATTAAAATTTATCACAGTTTATCGTCACTAGTTGGTCAAAATTGATTGGCTCACTTCATACTTTAAAACGGTGTATGTGAACTTTATTAGTTTTGTTTCTTATACCCTTCCAAAAAACCCCCCAAAGCCCTGAAGCTGTGAACAACTCATTTTATAAGTAAACAGGTTTTACCGTGGCTGTTTGAAATTGTATTTAAGGGGAAAAAAATTACAGGTCAGACTTCAGGTTTAGACTTGGATTCTAGCAAGAGGTGCTGAAAAATATAATTCTGAAAGTTATTCATGCACTTATGATTTAAAAAAAAAAAAAAAAGCAGCAGTATGGCTGGCTTAACTTTTTCCTTTTCCCTTACGCTAAGATGACAGGTCCCATGGTTAGCAGAATGCTGTTATCAGGAAGGAGGGAGGTTGGATATATTGTATTATTCTAGTGCTGTCTTGTATTCTGTTAGGATAAAACTGAAGTTACTTAGCTATAAGTATGCCTGTGTAGCTCTGAAAGAAAAGGTGAAACAGCAGCTACCTTTAACACTCCCTTTGCCCCCCACCCCTCCCAGTACAAAACTGGTGCCAGCAACTTCAAGTCAGACCAACACACTGGACAGACCCAATTCTTTTCTGTTTAAAAGTTTACTTCTGCAACAGTGGGAGTGAGTTGGGTGATAATCCTACATGCAGCCTAAAATTATGGCAGGAAACTTGGGTGGAGAATGGGCAGAGCAGCCAGATAGGGAGGCGGGGACATGCAGGAAGCAAAGGATCTTTGTTCTGCCTCTTCCTCCTCCTCCTTACAGCTAGAGCCAGGCAGGTAGAAAAAGGACACCCTTACTTCTTTCTTATATTGATTCTTTCTATTCAGTATTTGATTGGCAAAAACAAATATTAAGCTCAAATGTCTGCAGCCTCATGTACTGGACTTGGAAAAGTGCAAGAGGTGTCAAACAGAGAACAATGCTCCCATTTAATTTTGATGTCTGCTTTCCTTCTGCTGTGCGTTAAGTCTACAACCCAGTGGATTCCCATTGGAAACTAGCGCCTAACTAACTCTTTAGTGAGCGTGTCTCTCTTTTCCCAATGGATTTTACAAAGAGAGACATCTGTCCCATATTTGTGATTGTTAATTCTCACTGCTGTTGCTGCTCTCACAAGGATTGTGCTAAAGAGGTAAGTAAGAATTTCAGCTGTATAGAGTGTGTGTAGCCACAGAAAAGGATTTTGGGGCTGAATCAAAATTCTTGACAAACTTGCTGAATGGCTTTACATTTGTGTAGCTTGACTGTACATCTTTTTTTCCTGTAGATTTTTTAACGTAGATTAAAATCTTGAAGAGCGAGGCAGGAACACTACTTTCTTCTGTTATTTTCCACCTGTGTTGTTGTTGTTCCAAATCTAACAGTTTTTTAAAAAAGATTTGGATTGCTGAGGATATATTGCACTACCTCAGTCTTCGTTTTGATTTGGTGCAAAAGTTATAGAGTACTGATTGTACATGCTTTTATGAACTAAGTGATCTTTTAGTTATCTCTTGCATTATAGTGAGATGCTAAACAAGTGACCCAGTAATCTGTGGATCTAACTAATGCAAAATACTATGTGTTTATAGGAAAAAATTGTGTAGAGGAGTTCGCTGTAGACTGTGCTTTGTTTAAAGTGTCTTGAAAATCTAGTAGTTTGTAAGAGAACCTAACTTCTGCTGGGTCAATGCAAATGTGGATGTTGAATTCTGGAACACTTATTTTTCACCTTATCACAGTCTGATAAAATCACAAACTTTATCACATCCAAAATGCACAAAATAGGAAATACTTTGTATGCTTATGCCAAAGATTGGAATATGCTTTTGTATCAGTTGCACTCCATGCTGCCTACATATATACTTGTATTTTAAGGGTTGTCTCAAAACGTACGTGTTCAGTGGGTTTTATTTTAGGTTGGCACTTGAAAAAGAAGCATTTCTGCCCTTGTTAGCTATTGCCTGGGAGCCTAGTGTAGCAGTGTAGGGAAGCAGATTGAGGAGCTTCATCTCGCTGGAAACTGTGGAGGCTTTTTTGCCTGGAATTGTTTCAAGTCTGTTAAACACTGATCTGGTTCATTATACAGCTGTGTATGTGTATGTGCTGGCAAAAGCATGGGGGAGTGGGAGATGGAGAAGCAGCAACTGTTACTTGCAGCAGCACTGCCAGCTCATGCTGGTTTAGGTGGTAGTTTGAGGAAATGTTCATGATTTTCATGCCTGCCTGTTACACCTGTCTATGCTTTCCTTTTTTCCTCTGCAAGAGTGCTTCCTCCTGGCTCTTTAGCAAACTCTGAAGAAATGCTAACGGGATTTGGTTGCTTAGTTCTCACTAAATTGCCACTGGAGAATAGGACTGGTAGATGAAAAGATTTTAGTTGTCATGTAATTCTTCTGAGGAATTTGGAGCCAGGAAAGGCATATTAGAACATGATGGTCTTGCAGTAAATGTCATGAAAACCAGGAAATACTGAATGGCTTAGTATGTACTTGAGTGCCTTTGAGTTCAGAAGCTAATGAAGGAATGCTTGGCTGCACAGCTCATGTGCACTTAAGGACATATCAAGGTTATGTGAATTGCAGGGCCTGGCCTCACTGTGCTTTCTCTGTGATGGCAGATTAAGGTATGTAGGCAGTTTAAGGTAGAAAAGAGCTCATTGATTTATTGTTTTTTATTATTCACAGTATCCTTTACCATCTTAGGTAAAAATAGTTTCCTCTGCTGCTTATAAGAGCACATATAAGATGATACGTAAGTGACCTGAATGAAAGGGTTGCTTGGCCACCACTGTAGACTAGTCTTAGGTTGCCCTTCTCATGGACTTCAGAACAAATGGAGTAACAGGTTGTTGGTTTTGGGCCTAGTGTGATGTTTTTCTCCCAGGTCTTCTGAGGAGCAGTTAGGAACATGGAAGCTATGCTTGGGACTGGCAGGAGTTTCTCTTTTAAACTGAACTCTTGGTTTGCAATTCACAAAATTGTAAAATATCCCTTGTGGAAGGGCCTGAAGCTTTTAGATATTTCTTCTAGGATAGTAAAATACAGGTAGATTTACTGATTTTTAAAATCCTTTCGTAGTATTACCTTCTCAGTCTTTGAACAGAGTATGTTATAAAATAATTTAAAGGAAACTCATGTTCTGGCTTTGTTAGACTGATATTCTGCTGTAGCTGTTGTCTTAGATCTGTGACAATCTCTTTTCAGAAAAACTAAAAGCTAACATCTGCTGCTGGCAGAGTGTAAGTGAACATACATGCACTCTTCTGCTGTGTCTGGGGATTGAGCTATTTAGGAGATGTAGTGGTGTTAAACTGACAAATTTAGATATAAAATTTAAAATAAGCAGTTGAATAGTTATTGAATAATTTTTATATATATATATATGTACGTATATGTATGTAGTAGAGCATTTAATTATGTTTAGAAACATCTATCTTTGCATAGATGAACCTGAACTCCTGGGACTGTTTTAAGCTTGATAATAATTAAAGGTGGGTGTCTCTGACTAGCCTGCTATATAAGCAGGCATACATGCAAACAGATGCTTGATGCCATTATCAAACAGTAACTCCAATTTTATAAAACCCTGTGGACTGTATGGCTCTGTGATGTCCTTCTAGGAAGATAGAGATTTGTATTACCTGGTTACAGTGTCCAAACTTTGGTGTAGTATCTTATCAGAAGCATTGGTCTCCAAAAGTCTTAATGATCAGTGAAGCTTCTAAAAGCATTAAGTTAATGTTCCCTGGAACACTGTTTTATGGCTTACTGTAGTGACAATATGCTCTTCAGTTTGGTGAATTTTAATAGCTAGAATTTCGTAGAAATTAAGAGCAATAAAATAATCGGAATGCTGTTGTGACAAACTTTTATCATGTGAAAAGAGTGTCTGTCTGTAGTGTTTATTTTTTCTTTTTAAAAATTCCAGATACAGCACCTTTGCAAAATGTAGTGACAATTAGCAATGTTGTCCACTGAAAGTCTTGACCTGTGTTTTTCTCCTGTGTTTGCATCAGTTGAAGCTGGTGTTGACTGTGCCCTCTGGTGGCAAAGCGTGGTAGATATTTTTTAGGTAGTAAGTATACTAAGTCAGTATACTTCCTTGTCTGGCTAAGGGAAAGACGGTATCTAAATGTAGATGGAAATTATTATCTTAATTTTCAGTTAAATGAAGGTCCATAATTGCAAATGCTGTGGTTCAGAGACTCAAACCTTTGTTTCAAGAATTGTTTTCCACTGGCAATAGAGGTCATGTCTTGATGCCCCCATTTGGTGGGAAGTAGTATTGTATAAGATATTAGGAGAAGTAGTTTCTGGCTAGGACACAAATTGTGATGCTTGTACTGGTACTTCATTTATTTCTATACTTCACACTCTGGCTTTTATTTTAATTTTTTATTTGGTTGTGATTTACCGGTGACACAGGGTCATATAACAGAATTTGAACAGGATGTCTTCATCCTCTTTTATTCTGCTGTCTTAAACACAGAGTCTGAACCTAAAGGCTGAATCAAGTAAACGTGTTTGCTAGATATCACTGTGGTGGACAGGTGTTCCTGAAATACAGCGTCTGGCCATGATTAAGTGATCAAGCTTGGCTCTGTGCCTGCAAGGTTTTGCAGAATTCCCAGATGGTCTTTTCTGTAGCCCTATTTGCCTTACCGATTTGAGTAGCTGATCATATGTAGATTCTGTTTCTTCTCCCCAGTGGCTTTAGCCTGTATTGGAGAAAGGAATGCTGTGTGTTCTTGAAGGGCTTTTGTAAAGGTCTGCATTGCTAAGCTCATTTCCTTGAACTCACAACCCCAGCATTATACAAGTGTGATTTGAGTACAGTAGGTCTTCTGGAGAGACTAAGATATAGGAAAGTTGTTTGTTGTCTTTGTTTTGTGTTGTTTTTTCAATTATTACTTCCTTTTTTAAACATTGGATAACTTATTTACCCAGCATTACTTCCACGGACACTAAACAGTTCTCCTATCATAACTGAGAAACTAACTTCCAAAGCCTTCTGTTATGGAAGTGTAGCTGAGAAATGGGGGGGCCAGGGAAGTGTTTGCAGAGGTCAGTAACTATAGATGTACTTTAAGACTGTGGTCAAATTTCTCTATAATTTGCTCTGGCAGGGAATTCCTAGTTTCTCTGTTACTTTTATGTTCCAGTTTCTAGTTTCTCTGTTACTTGTATGTTCCAGGGTGTCAAACCTGCCAGCTTTGATAAAGTAGCAATCCCTGAGGTGAAGGAGATTATTGAGGGATGCATTCGGCAAAACAAAGGCGAGAGGTAAGTACTTTTGGTTTTTTTGCATTTGGAGGTATTGCTTGCTGTAATGATACTACATGTGTTTAGTTCCTAAGCTCTTCTGTGTTCTGATCAAAGCTGAGAAGTCAGTATTGCTTCTGCAGCTTCTGTTCTTTGGTAGAATAATTTTAAATAATTGCATCAGGAAAACTTCAAATGCCATAGTAAACATCCATGTAAGTTTATTTGGAAATTCTACTGCTTATGTTAAAACTTTGACCTAGTCAGGAAAATAGAGGAGGACAATCCTTTCAGATTCCCAGATATTGGGATTGTTTGCTTGTTTTTTTAATACTGTAAACCTTTGGTTTTCCTGTCCCTTTGATTTTTTTGGCATTTAATGGCTGATTATTTTAAGGTCTTGTTTTATTTTGTTAATTCTTTCTGCTCCTTTTCACCTGCATTTTGTGCAAGATGGCTTCTGCTTGAAGTGATTAACTTACACCAGTACAGGAAATGTGTAGCCGATCTGGCTGATTTGTGGGATTGGTTTTGTTTTCTGCTTTTACATAGTTGTTACCGCTTATTGAATGTATGATTTAAGAATATTTCAGCCCTCCGCTTGCCTCCTGCTGTTCTGTTCAGAACTAGCTTTGGCAGTTCATGAATGTTTGCTCATTCCCTTCTGTTAATTTGTTGAACTTTTATGTCTGATGGCACTGTTGTGTGTTTTTAATTTGTTATTTTTTAGTTTGAAACAATTTCATATTTTTTCCCATTTTAAGTTACTTTTATTGCAGCTTATTACTTACTACTTGCCATTTAGTTTAAGAGGTTAACTTTTAGACTACTGCTGCTAATGTTGTGCATATATGAACTTAGAACTTTTTGTACCTTCAGGACAAAAGTTGTAATTGTGCCAAACAGAATGCCAGCTTATTTAGTGCCGAATTTACTAGATGAGACACTTAAGAACTTGAAATAGACTGAAATACATATTTAGATTACTTTACCCATTTGAGGGCTAAGGGTTGTGTGTTGAATCTTAATGGTCAGTAAACTCAAACCATTTCTTCAAGGTTCTTATTTAATATAAACCCTGCTCTGTTGGCTTAAATCTGTTCTGAGAGATAATTGTTATTTTTTTTTTTTTACATCTGTAGCATTGTTGCGTTTTGTTTCTCCATCATGCCTTTAAGTAGAAATCTGAAGCTGGCAGGCTGTCGAATTAATGGGGGAAGTGAGACATGTAGAGAGTAAATTTATGGGATCACCAGGCAAGGATATTCCTTAATATTTTATGAAGACCTAGTAACTTTGAGCTTTCTACATTCTTTTCCAATTCACCAGATATGCTATTAAAGACCTTTTGAATCATGCTTTCTTCCAAGAAGAGACTGGAGTACGGGTAGAATTGGCAGAGGAAGATGATGGAGAAAAAATTGCCATTAAACTCTGGCTACGAATTGAAGACATCAAAAAACTCAAGGGCAAATATAAAGATAACGAGGCAATAGAGTTCTCTTTTGACTTGGAAAGAGATGTCCCAGAAGATGTAGCACAGGAAATGGTAAGTGTTGGTAGTCTCACAAAACATCATAAATACTGGTGTTGTCTAACAGTGAAATGTAATCTGTCAGTGTTTCTGTATTTGCTATTGTTTTGATCTAGAAATAAAACACTTCCAGAAGTTTTTGAATGAGAAGTAGTGCCAAAGTAATAGTTTACGTTGCAGCATTAAAACAGTGACTGTGTATGACAGTCTGAATTCTGTGAATATATCCTCCTTCAGGTGGAATCTGGCTATGTCTGTGAAGGGGATCACAAGACAATGGCAAAAGCTATCAAGGACAGGGTATCTTTGATTAAGCGAAAGCGAGAGCAGCGTCAGCTGGTGCGAGAAGAACAGGAGAAGCTGCAGGAAGAAGGTGGTCAGAAGCAGCAGGTGGAGCAACAGCAGCCATCCAGTGCTTCCCATGCAGGGTCAAAGCATCCATCTGTCACTGGTACTACTCCTGTCCCCACTGCTTCAGCATCGGTTTCTACACAAGTGGAGCCTGAAGAACCAGAAGCTGATCAACACCAACAACTGCAGTTCCAGCAGCCCAGTATATCTGTTCTTTGTAAGTGTCAGTTGGTTTATTTAAGAACTCTTGCACTTACACATTCCACACCCCCACTGCCTCCCCCAGAGCCTTTAGCCTTTGGGGGGTATGGTGTTGCTGTCTCCCACTTCTGTCTGCTGACAAATGTCTAGAAAGCGCAGCAAAATAGGATGAATTCCAGCTGAGCCAAGTTTTGGCACAGTTCAGAAGCCAGTGTCTTAAAACTAGTTTGTTTTTTTTTTTAAAGTTCATACACTAAATGAATGGGGGCAACTGCAAAATAAGCACATCCTAATATTAACTGCCCTTCTATAGGGACAGTATTCTGGCCATGTGAAAGGTTGTGTACTCTTGGACCAATGCATTGAGAGCTTTTAGAAACACCTACTTGAGTCCTTGATAACTTATGTTTAAGGTGAAAATGAGATTGATGTACAAGCAGTTCAGCTACTAGTTTGTTTTCTGATAAATGTTTTAATTTTTCTCTACTTGTTATACATGAAATGATGAATTAACACTCCTAGGTCGTCGTCTTCTGCCATCTCAACATTTGAATGAATAATTAATGATGGTAGATTGGGACATCTGTATTAGAATGGGGAAGATAGAAAGCTTCTTCTAGTTTACCTTTTTTATAGGAAGCACAGTTTACTATTAAATATCTTCCTAAAGGACTCCTGAAATGACTTATTTTTTTCAGAGGTTAGGAGTAAGGAATTACTGTATTGAGAAAAGAAAAAAAAACAAACAAACAAACTTTTTTTTAACCAGCTTAAATATTACAAAAGGTAAAATGCTGAGGTGTCAGTGTGATGTGACACAGACATCAATCTAATATTTGATTATAATGTATTTAAAGTTCTGAACTCAGACCGCAGTTCTTTAAATACAGATTTTTCTTTAACTTCTGCAGCTGATGGGACAGTTGACAGTGGCCAGGGGTCATCAGTTTATACTGAATCATGTGTGAGCAGTCAGCAGACTGTGTCGTATGGATCCCAGCATGACCAGTCCATCCCAACAGCTGCAGTCCAGGGATATGGAGCTCCGGTTGGCCAGGTGCAGTCACAGCAGCATGGAGGATATCAGCCACCTGCAGCGGTAAGCAACAACTTCTGGTGTTGTAAACACATGGAATTGCCTGATTTTTGTATTTCTATTGCGAGGTGAAAAGAAAGCATGTCAGTATCCTCCAAGTGTCTTTATTTTTGCATGCGGTACAGATTCTGCATGGGAATAGTTAAGGGGCTGTTATTGCAAGGTAACTGAATCTGTGGGTTGGGGAAACGCAAGAGCATACTTATTTTTAAAGCTTTTGTTTGTTCGTTTGTGCACTTAAATAGAATGGGTTAGGCTTTTAATGGATGGAAGTAACTGCCTCAGAACACAAGACTAACTCTTAAATTAAGCATTTAATTTCACTTGGGAAGGCAGTTGTGTGTGTGTGTGTGTGTGTACGGTGACTGGGGATAAAGTTAGTTTGATTTGAAGAAGGGATTAGAATAATTTGAGCCATTGCATAAGTATGAAATTGTTGTGTGTGTTCTGTGAGATTTTGTTTACAGATTCTGCAGGTAAGATTTTTTTTAAACTGTTATAGAATGCTGCATGTGAGAATTCCAGACTGAAAAGACTCCACACCCCTGTTCCCAATTTAATTTCTAGCTTGTGTTGGTTTGCTCATCAGTTGCCATGCGTATTCCTTTCCCGTGGAAAGTCTGCACTGGGCACAAATACTTTTCCTACTATGTTGGTTTGTGTTGCCCTTTTATTTTGGTGTGTTTTTTCCTTTGGTATGTTTTTAGATCGGAGTATGAGTATGCAGAAATCTATTCCAACTCTGGAGTAGAACTTCTGCAGCTGTTACATTGTCTTCAGTGGTTTCCTTGTCACTTCGTTTTTTTAAACAAACAAAAAAAATCTAAGCTTAAGGCAGAGACATTATGGTATAATGTAATACCATAAGGGAGATGATGTGACACTTAAGACCCAGTTGCTTCACTTTTTTTTTGGTTGTAGCCTTTGCTGCAGAATTGCTGATCTTACTAGTTTTTTGGAAAACATGGTGGTTTCACTCGCAAGCAAACCATCTCCATCTTTTCAAAAGGAGCATAATCTGAAACATGTAGTACTGCTAGTCCTTGATTTTTTTTTAATCCTTGTCAGTAAGATCTTTTATTGGGTAAGCTGTATTTTGGTGTGTGGTGGGTGTATCTCAGGGTAGAAGCCATTTCACTGTCCTGGGATGGCTAGCTTCTGGCTTGAAAGACTGTAATCTCTTGGGGATGACAAATATATGACAGAGGCAATCAAGCTACTCCTATGTGCTCATGCTCTGTGATGACAGTGATGCCAGGAGGTTGACAGACTGGAGTAGAACACTAGAGGAACTGCTAAGAGTTTGGTGTGGAGACAGAATTACAAGTCTAAAAGGCATTGACAGTGGGAGAGATGGCCTTAAAAGTAATAAAGTGCAGTTCAATGACAACAAAAGTAAGGTTCATGCCTAAGCAGGAATAATCAGCTACACAAGTACAAGATGAGCAACAGCTGACTAGGCAGTGAATCTGTGAAAAAAAAAAAACAAAACAGGAGAGGCTCAGGGATGATGTTGGACCACAAGCTGGACATGATCAAAAACATCATGCTGTTATGAAAAAGGCAGACATCACATTTATCTAAAGTAGTTCTAGTCTTGGCCATGGGTAAGTCTATCCTGGACACCCTACTTGAGCTAACTGGGAGAGAATTCAGAGGAGAATAACAAAAACACCACCAGAAATACAGAAAACATGGTTTATGTGGGAAGGCTAGGCCTATGAAAGATGAGCCTGAGGAGAGAGAAAGCTGTAAAGGCTGCTGTAAAATAGGAGGAGACTAATCAGATCACAATCTTTGTCAGATAAAATAAAAAATAATAAACCTTAATAAACCTAAATTACGTTGATTGTTTGAGAAGTTTTTGTTTTGGTTTTTTTTTTCCTAACCAACAAGGACAAGATTATGGGCAAAGTATTTAACTCTTGATTTCCCTTATGCCTCTGTCAAATTATTGAGCAGTCTAGCATGATTTCTCACATCAGAAATCTTCAAAATCAGTTCTCCATGGGATACCTTGAAGTTTTTTCCCTGGAGGTTTGTGTTTAACTTCAGTTATGTTAAACTGTGGATTGAATCCATAAGAGGCTGTAGTATTAGAGAATGAAAACTTGCAGTTTAAGACTGGTTCTTTATGTTCACTTAAAGTAGAACAAAACACATCCTACTAAAAAAGAAGTAACAATAACAACCCAGCCCTCCTGATTCTGAGTCTTCCAATTTGGCTGGGTAAAATCTAGATAATTTTATTGACCTAGTGTCTAGAAAATGCTTGTTTAAGACTAGTTTTACTGAATTTTCCACTTGCTGAACCAGCTTCTTTCACAGCTCATGTTGTAGAATGTGTAAGGCTTAAATTTTTATGGCAATGTTCTAGTTTCTTAAGTCAGCTGCATACAATTAGTCCACTTTGTTCAGGCAGGGAGGTGCCCAAGCAGAGACACGAGGTATTATGAATAAACACACATCCACTCACTAAACTAAGAGTTAATGTTTAAAAGCTCATCAGTATCTGTTTAGTTTTTTATTTTTATCATGCTGCCAGATGCTGTGAGTACACACAGTATGGGTTACATCAGTGGCCCCAGAGAAATTTTTCTCTCCTGTCTGCTCTGCCTTCCACATTTCTTGGAAGGGTACCAAGTAACTTCCCGCACTGCTCAGTAACCTAAGGCAAACTTGGGTCCTCAGAGGTGTGTGTAGTCTGTTCCCAGTGTGTTGCCATTCATTCAGCATTTTTCATGTCGTCTTGCACACGTAGTAGACAGCGTTGGGTCTATCATTGTGTCTGCATTTCTTTTCTACCTCATTATCACTTTTGCTGGTTTTGTTACTCATTTTTTTCAAGTGTTCAATTCTTAACTTTTGTTTTCCTCCTTTAGCCTCAACGTGGTCGTAGCATGTCAGTTTGTGTCCCCCACCTTCCTGCTCTTCCCTCTATGTCCTGCATCCCTCTCAGTGCTCCTTGCACCCCACCACCAGCGCTGTCTGCACCTCTCTCTCCTTTCTACCTTCGGACTGTCCCTGAAGAAACCTTTGCAGAAAGGCTTTCTAAAGCCCTGGAAAGTGTCCTGCCCATGCACTCTGCCTCTCCACGCAAGCATCGACGCTCCAGCCTGCCCTCCCTCTCTGTCAGTCCTGTATGTGTTACCATTTGCCTCCTGGCACAGTAAGATAAGTTATCATTAAATACATCCTGGGCTTTTGGCATTTTAAAAATGAGAACATGAAGGGATGTTTCTTTATTCCTGTGCTGCTGGGTTGTTGACTTTTTCTGTGAAAAAGCAGTACACAACGTTATCAAACAGAGTTTAATGTAAATTACTCAGTTGTACCACAGAAAGTGAAGAGAGGCCTAGTTCTTAGACCCTTAAGTCAGAACACTGGCTTTTTGTTTTCCAACTTAAAAGCAATTACAAAATAACCAGCTTTTAAAGCTTAGTTGCTGTGGCTGATTATTCTAAAAGCTTTAGCTAGCTGTCATACTAGAACTTCAGGGTATGACTACTTTTTGAGCATTCTTCTGTGAGCTTTAATTGGAAAGGCCACTTCCACTATTTCTTGATGGGAAGAAACCATGATTTTTTGTTTCTTAAAGTCTTATGCAAGGTGAACAGGAGATAGTCTGTCTGCAATTTTGGGTTTTGATTTACCGAAAATAAACTTTGAGAAACATCTGTAATTGAAATGGAATCAAAATATAGGAAGAGTTTTTCATCTCATAGGACCTTCTTGTTAGGGTTGGTCAATATGGAAATTTGCTGCTGCTTTTCTGGATGAAAAAGGTCTGGGGAGAAAGAACAATGTGGAAACAGCAACTTGAAAAAGTCATAAATGCCATCTATCTAGAAGACAGTATATTTGCTACTGACTCTTGCAAGTTTTTTTTCTTTTAATGTAGATAATACATTTGCTCTCAGCATACTGTAGGCTGTAGAGATGAAAAAATGCACAATTACTGAATTGTTTTATATTCTTACTTAACACTCTTTAGTGACGTTTTCCATATACATCTTAAATAAGTTGAGCCTCATCTGAAGTAGTACATCAGATGGAGTGGAATTGCCTGAGGACTCTGCTGTTACTGAACAAATCTGTGAATATTTTATTGTCTGGTCAAGAATTAGGTTTGTTTTAATAGATGCTAATCTTCTATGTGAAAAGGTATGATCAAAAGAGACAGTGACAGAACCTTGCAATTGGCTCTGCAGTTTTATTGTAGTTGTTCTTTTCTTCCAGCTGTGGGCTGGAGTAGTTCAGTTTTGTCTTGTACAAGGTTACTTAGCTCTCTGGACAGCATACATGACAGTAGCAATGTTTTTTTCATGTTGGATGATGCTAAGATGTAATGTCACTTTTCATAAGTGCAAACTAGAGGCTCTGCATTGTTGCTGCTATAGAGTTCTCAGTTTTCATATTCCCCACATGGCAATAACCTCAGGGGTTTGATTGGATTCCAAGCACTTTAACACAATGAATAGCCCATGACAATAAATTTCATCCCACTGTCAGGAGCAAAAGTGGTTTCTTATTGTGAGTTATTTGAATTGGTCTGGAAAAGCAGCTCTAACACACGCAAATGTTTCCATTTGTAACTATGCCTGCCGTGGATGTATTTAATGGATATTTACTACTCACCTAAATTTCCTAAGTACTGGATGCTTTTGACCATGAGTTGAGTAGTCATTCTATAAAGTTACTTCACAGAACTGCCTAGTGAACTGTGCATGTTGATGTGCTTTCACTTTTAATGTATGAATTACTTGTCTTGTTCATGTCAATACAGCCTCTGCATCCCCGTGGGGGAACACCAACGTTCCCAGATTCCCAGATATTTTTCCCAACCGTTCATGAACGGCCGGTGTCTTTCTCGCCACCACCTGCCTGCCCTCCGAAGGTGGCAGTTGCTCAGCGGCGCAAGAGCACTTCATTTTTGGAAGCCCAAACTTGCCACTTCCAGCCATTGCTGAAGACTGGCCAGAGCTTAGTTCCACCTGGTGGTAGTCCCACCAATTGGACACCAGAGGCATTTGTTATGCTGGGCACAGCAGCTCAGAGAGTCGCTGGAGAGCCTCTGCATGTGCAAGTCAATCCTGTGTTTGAGCCAGCTCCTGTACAGAATGACTATAGATCTGGACCAACACCTCCAGAGGATGCTCACTACAGAATGCATCCAGAAGCTGTATATTTGGTGGGCATGCACTATCCATCACAGGTATCGGAGCAGTATGATCAAGTAGCTTGTAACTCTCATGCGACCGAACAACATTTGAAGCAGGTCTCTGAGTCAAGCCATGGGCAAGGTGGTCCTCCACAAAGCTCTGTGTTCGACTTTCAATTGGGGCAAACATACCTGGCAAGACATGTTCAGAACCTGAGGCTGGATTCTGGGATGGGTCCCCTTTCTCCATTATCCAGTGTTTCAGCTCCTCTGAGTGCAGATCCTGCTCAGATGACATTCCACCAGGTATTTGTTCCGCACTCTGCCCCGGCTGTGCTCTCTCACGCTGGTGATGGCAGAGCCAGCTGTGTCTTTGAGTTCCATGTGCACACACCGACTTCTGCTCCAGCAGAAGGGGCAGTTGCACCCCAGAGGGTCTACAGAAGTCGCCGGGGCTCTATGGAGACCAGTCAAGAGGAATCCACTCAAGGCATAGGGTTGCACAGTCGGCTTCAGCCTGTGAGAGAGGAGCAGTGTAACTATCTTGGTCCCGAGTTAGCAGGTCCCAGAGGGGGCTCTGCCAGGCGGAGCTGGCCGGAAGGAAGCCCAGAATACTCCAGTGATTCCTCACAGCTGACTTCCTCTGACACTGGCGATTTCCAGTCTCCTCCCCCTACAGGGGGGTCATCTGCTTTTGGTTCAGACTTCTCATTGCCCATTGTTCAGCTGCCTCAGAAGGTATTGCAAGAGTCGCAGCTCTTCATCTGCTTCCCCCAGGGAGCCTCGACTCAGCAGGCCTTGTCCACCTCGCTTCCATCAGGACCACCTACACTCTATACTCAGGTTACAGGAGCAAACCCTTCCAGAATTTCTCTGCTTTTTATAAGTCATATCTTGAAACTTGAAGGGGAGCCTTGCTCTTAGATGTGTTCCACATGGTTCTAAGTACTAGCATTCATGGGAGTGACTTTCCACAAAGTCACTAGTTTACTAGGATCTCTTTAACATGCCAGGTTGCAGTGAAATAATGAGGCATCAGCAACCACTTGTTCTGTGTTCAGCTTTGGCTGAAATACTGGTAGGGCTTTTGTCTCAAGGGTAACAAATAGTCAGTGTTCCTCCTGGAACTAATTGTTCTTTTGGCAAGAGATAGCTGGAGTATCAAACTGTCTTTTTAAACAATGTGTTCCACAAAATTTGTCTCTACAGTTTGAACCAGGACTGATAGTAAAACTTGCTATGTGTTTTTGTTTCTGCTCCTTAGCCATTGAATGAGAATGTGTTATTTGAAGTTGAACTTCTGTATGAATCATGTTTCCTTAGACAACCATAAAATTAATTTGGTGACTGTCCAAAATGCCAGAGCTTTTTCTAGGCTTGGGGGAAGGAAGTGGGAAGAGAGGAGTGGAAGGAGTTGTGTTAATGTACTTGTGCATAGATTTGGAAATGTACTTTGCAGGATCATTAAAAGAACTAAACAAGATGGGTAGTAAACCAGTGGCACAAACAACAGTTGCTAATAGGTATTGCTTCCTTGTAAGCCTTGTCGAATACTGTCCTTTTAAAAAGCAAAATTGGAAGCCTGAAGCTTAGTTTGGAGGTACATGTTTTATCAGCATATATGGTATTTGCACTTGAAATAGTAATGCATTTGTATACTGTGACTGGGAGGTTTGTGTACATACATTGTGTCTGTACTTGTAGTCTGAAACTTTTCATGAGAGGTTTTTGTGAGAAAAGAGGATTTACTTTAAGCAGACTTCTCCTACTACTGTTCTCACAGTTAGAGGCTCTCTGACATTTTAGTTATCCGAGTTAGTAACTTTGGGATTTATGTCAAGGAATCAGAGAACCTTTTTGGGTTTTGTCGTAAGATCAAGAACTAAACGTTTAAGGTTTTCTCAAGTATAATAAAGGTGTTCTTGTTAGAGCTGAAACTACTTTAATCACTAGTCCAATAGGTAGTAATTTTGACACTGTAGGGGAATTTGTAGAGTGAAGTTGCTATGCAGGAGGTTTGAAAATTACTTGAGGATTATTTCTACACTAACTACATTTGTTAAACTTCAGGAGGTGACTTCTGATGGATGTAAAATACATCTGGAAAACACAGTGCAGGATCACAATTATTTTACAGAGTATAAGTTCTGGAATCTCTGATTTGATCCAGAACAGAATTTGAAGCACAAACTGAGTAGATGTGAACAGATGATGCAGCAGTGGGATATAGCATGTTTAGATCCTAGCCAATAAGGGCCTGAAACTTATAAAACAGCAAAGAAAAAAAATGGTTCTTTTCATTGGCATTCTTCTTTCCCCCAAATTTCTATAATTAAAAAATGCATGTAGTTTTAATAAACTTGCTCCTAATAACCTTCTACAAGCTTAATGATCACAGCATTAAGGAATTTTATTCTTCCATTATGTATGAATCAAGTATGTTTCTTACAAAGGCAGCTCACTGAAATGGTGTGTGCTCAAGGAACTCATCTGGAGGTCTTTGTCTACTTGTCTTCCAGGACCTGGTAAAGAAATATAACGGTCACAAAAATAGTAATGAAAATCCTGGCATCTGATCAAAGATGTCAAAACCACAAAAATAATAATGAAAGTCCATTCCATTTTTCTCTACATTTTCCATATTCATTGGTATGCCACTCATCCATTTTTTTTCATTGCTTATTCATTCAAAAATTCTGTCTTAGAATGGGGACCCCCAGATGCTTCAGCAGGCAATTCTTGGTAGCCTTTGAATGGTAGTGAGTCTGGAAGTGTTCTGTAGCTTGTATGATGACATGTGTCTCAAAGGGAGCTCATGACATCTGCATGTGAGGAATACTTTGTTAATGGTCTAGAATTATGAATATCTTTGCACTTTTTTATTTTAAAAGTTTTATTTCCTTCTAGCCTGCTCCTGTCCCCCCACCTAACTGTGTTTAGAACACATGTAAAGGTAAAATTTAATGCCTCAATTTCCAGTTATCATATCAAGGCTTATCCTGCTTTTAAAGCATCATCAGTGGAACAAGAAGCTGGTAGGCTGATCTGTCTCATGTTGAGGGTCATGGGGGTTGCAAAGACTTTCTCTATTCATTGTTTTGGAAGACTTAAAATGGAGTTCAGTACTTTTCCAGATTTCTCTACTTTGTTCTGGTTGTTGTAGTAGGTTTTGGCCAAAAGAACTGATTGTCCCAATGGACAGCTAGAAACTTACTCTAACCAGATCATTACAGGCAGAAATTATTTAAACTTCCTGCTGCAGGAACTGTAGGTATTTGAATTATTTTTTTTAAGCTGATTCAGTTGTTTTTTTTTCCTGCAGACACAGGTGCAAGGCCAGTCAGCTTCAAGCAGTGCATCAGTGCCATCCCAGACTACCCAACATGCTCAGCAGGTAAGATCACAAGCCCTAAGCCCAGGACTAAAATAATTTTAATATAGAATTTTGATGGCTGAAAGCAATTGATTACTTCTACCTCCCCTTCAATCCATAGTTTTGGACATAAGCAAGAGAATCCTCTGGTTCTCACCCAACCTAACATCCTGTGAGCTTAATTTCATAGGTTTCCTGAAATTTATTTTTAGTATTATTTTAATTCTTGTTTTTTCATGTCTGTCATCCCCAGTTTCCATCTTAGCTTGCAGTGGATAAACATTAGGGTTTGCACGATAGATTGACAAGAAGACTTAATTTTCATTATGTCTTTTAACTGGAAAATACTATATTCTGCAACAACCTCTTCTCTTAACTGCCTAGTCTTCCTCTATAGAATCTTGATTGTTATTTTCATAGATGAAATAATTCTGTTGCAAGATTTAATGCTCATAATGAAATTGTATTAGTCATGTTAGTAGTTGCTAAATCTTAATTGACTCGGCATGTTCAGAAGAGCCACTGATGTCTGTTACGAGGGAGTAAAAAGTAGGATTTAAATAGGATATGCTTAAAAACCTTCTGTGTGTGGGGAAAAACAGCTTCTGCCTCTTTTCCCTACTGCAGAATGCACAGCAGCCAGCCTCTTCTCAACAGCCAGGACAGTACCAGCTGCAGCAGCCATCAGTTTCTGCTGGTGCCACTCCTGCACAAACTGCCTCACAGACTCAGACTTCACAGATTATGCCAATTCCTCAGGCAGCAGCTGGGACACAGGTAAACAAAAATCCTGATAGCAGAAGATTTCTTTTTTTTCTTCTTCACAGTTGGCAAATTCAACATGCTGCTACTTTCACTTGTGTCATCTTTTCTAATGGTTTCAAAACATTCATCCAGATACTGTTCTTAGTGTGCTACAACTGTCAGTTGTGTTGGAAAATGTGTTGGAAATCCGTTCTTTCACATATGGCAGTCGAGTAATTTGAGGGAGGGATAGCACTTCATGCACAAACACCTTCAAATTTTCAAAAATATCATGAAGCATATTGATAAGTGGTATATAATGCATGGATTTTCAGGAACTTGTAGTTTCTTTGCCTCCCATAAGATGTCTATCTTCTGCACCATTTTTTATGAAACATGTTCTCTTACTTAGGTAGTGAACTGTAAGGACTGTCTTCTCCACTCATCATCTTTCTTATTCAGCTCTTTTCCTGTACTCCCTGATAAAGAAGCTTCTGTTACTGAGTATTACTTAATTTTGGCTCATAATGCTGTCTTGAATATGTGAGCTTTGATTTTGTTTTTAAAATTGTTGTTTTGTTGCTTTGTTTATCTAAACTGCCTTTCCATTTGCATCATTTGCTGGCTTTAATTGACATATCCCTTGCCATTCTCTGATTGCTGGCACAGTGGCTTTTAATTCTCCTCTGCTTTAGTCCCCATATCCAAAGCTGACAGATCTGTTGAAAGATTTGCATTTCTTTCCTGTAAGAAGGAAGGCTTGGCTCTGGGGACAGAGTTGTGGAGAATATGTTTCTGTTTATGCACAAGTCAGTGCTTTAAGGTATTTGATTGTTTCTCTTTCACCCTCTGTGGGTGTCTGTTTCAACTGCTTGTTGAGTTGGTCAGGGGAAGTGTGAGGACCTTTTGGAACTCCAGCCAGCTTCCCAGCCACTCTGCCAACTGTGCTACCCGCCCACTTTAACAGAGTGCTGTAACTTGAATAATTCTTTCTTTGACTAATGCGTAAAAATTCTGCTTTCTGCAACCCTGCTTTAAAAAAAACCATCTATCTCTATTTTCTTTACCTCCCCAGCTTCCTGTTTCCCAACCAGTGCCGATCATCCAAGGCGAGCCTCAATTACCTGTTGCAGCACCTTCTCTCCCTCAGCCTTCAGTTGCCCCATCAGTCCCAATTGGCTCTCATTTTCTACCCATGGGACAACCCCTGCCAACTTCCATGGTTCCCCAGTTCTCAGTCTCTCAGTTGCCCGTAGCAGCTCCTCATGTGTCAGTGACTCAGCCAGGTTTCCAGTCACTGCCAATTTCCATGGCAGCTGGCATGAATCAGCCACTGCTCACACTGGCAACATCTGCTGCGGCAACCACTGTCCCGGTAGGACCAACTGTTGTCCCTAGCCAGCTTCCCACACTGATGCAGCCTGTGGCTCAGTTGCCGAGCCAGGTACTCCCGCAGCTCCTGCAGCCAGCTGTCCAGTCCGTGGGATTGCCAGTCAGCATTGGACAAGCTGCTGAAGCTTCACTTCCTGCTGGAGAAGCTCTTTACCAGGTATTGTTGCAAGCCAGCAGACGTCTTCTCCACATTTTTTACCTGTCCCGTTAAGGTACCAGAGCTGAACTGTGTTCCCTGGCCAACTCACTTCTCAAAAGAGAGCCATTAAGCCACAAAGATGAATTCTGTTCTGTGGTAAAGGAATATTTTAAGAAGAGGGGGAAAAAAAGTGCTTGAACGCTCTGGTGTTTTGCATTTTTTTATATTTGGCAATTTAATTGTTTTAAAATACAGAATTATAGTGTAGGATTTTGGTCAACTACTCTGTGAAGGAGGAGAGACGTAGAGCCAAAGGATTTTCTTAGCTTGGAAAAAAAAAGTTTGAGAAATTGTGATCTTTAAAAATGAGGAATGTGTTGGAAAGATAATCAATGGCAACATATTCAGCAATGTCAGTATTTAATTCCAAGTGTGGGAGGGGGGACATGGATTTTGTAGAAGTTGAACTGTGTGGATCTTGATGTAAGTACCTGATGCGAGTCGTGAAATGGTAGACTGCTGGACACAGACTGCTTCAGCTACTTTGAACAATCACTGTAAAACTGGCAACCTAAAAGACTGACAAAAATAGTGACTCAGAATATGCTCTTCTGGACCAAAATTGTATAGATTTAGAAATATCTGCACTGAGATTATAAGGGGTGGTGTAGACAAGAAGCAGTATGTAGGAATGTCTCTTGGTTCCTGAGTCAGCTTATCATGAGAGGACAGGAAGAACACAAGAACAGTTTTGCTATTCGTGTCAAGAATCAGCAGCAGTTGCATAACATGTTCTGAGCAGCAGTTGTTCAGACTGAAAATTCTGAACTCATTTCAAGTCTAAGGCCATGAAATACTAAGCCAGATAGGCAAGATTGTTCTCCCTAAGACTTGGAACTTTGAGTGGGAATTTACTCGTTTTAAACATTGTGACGTGCAAGCTAAGCTTTGATAATGCGAGCACTTTGCTCTGCCTCTCTTCTTCTTGCTCTTTTCTAATTAGCTCTGACATGCAATTTACTTGACTCCCTCATTTGTATTACAGGGCTTCCCATCTCTGCTGCCGCCTCAGTACCCTGGCGATTCGAATCCTGCGCCTTCCTCTGCTGTGGCCTCTGTTAGCATTCCTTCTGCCGTCCTGTCCCCTCCCTTACCCGCAGATGCAATGGCTCAGCCAGGCTATCTTGCTCCTGTTGCACAGCCATATGTGGAGCAGAATGTTTTAGTTCCCATGGGCAGCCTAGGAGGACAGGTTCAAGTGCCCCAGCCTACAGTGAGTTTAGCACAACAGCTCTCATCTGCCCCCTCGCAGCAGGCAGTTATGGAGGTAAATACATTGAATATGATGTAACAGTACATTTAGGGTGTTTGAATTTTGCCACGGCATATGTGTGTGTGGAACAAGTCCCTTCCGTGCTTGTCTTCCTTTGGAAGTTCATATTTCAAATGACCTTTTTCTTACAGCAGAATGTCATGCCAATGTGGGGACCTTGTTGCCACTGGCTGTTCTGTTGGGAAGTGAGTGTGCATCCTGCAGGCAGAAACCTGTTAACACTTCACTTCTCACTACCACTGTTGAACATTTTTGCCATATCAAAGACAAACTGCAACTGGTAGCTTTTGAGAATCTGTCCTTTTTGCCTATGCTCTGCAGTGTTGTTCTTGCTAGGGAGGATCTGAATTGTCTGTGTGTCCTGCATTGGCTTGCCTTTTACACATTCTGTTAGTAAGACTGTGGCTGCATGGCAAACTACTGACACGTAGCAGTAGAAAAGATGGCTGATTTCTTCTCCCTGACCCTCCCCAGATGATTATTTGCTTCACTGCAGTTTGCTCTGGAATCTTTTATGAACTACAGCTGTCTAGATGCCAGCAGATTAAGTTCTAAAAAGGCAGTGCTTCTTGCTTTACAGCTGATTTGGGAGGAAACATTGAAGACTACTGGGTTATTTGAAAAGGAATAGTGTTCTTTAGAGCGTTTCTTGATGTAAATTTCTATCCTTAGGGTACTCAGGGAGTCTCACAGACTGCTCCTTCGGAGACTCTTCCAGCAACACAGCCTGCTCAGTCTACCCCTTTGGTTTCCTCTATGGATAGGTAAGCATTGTTTCCTTTTCACCAAAATGAATTTCAATACTATTTGTTAGATTATTCTTCCTTAGGTATCTTATTTTCATTAAGGATTGTTTTTTCATTAAGGGTATTCCTGAGAATGAGAGGAAAAACAGACTTATAAGAGTTGGAATAAGTTTTGATTTATAGCAGTGTTTGTAGTGTCTAAATAGGATTGTCTATTAAGATTTAATTTCTAATCCTTAATTTCTCATGTCAGATGGATCATAAGGGATGTTTTTACTTCCTTTTAGCCCTTAAAGTTATTTGAATTCTGTTTTAAAACCCTTTCAGAACATGTATTTGTACAACTCAGTTTGCAAGAGATACATAGATAAATTATTGCTATTAGAATTGCTATTCAAACAACCTTAAGTGTTGACAGGACTCTTCTCCCCCACTATGTGATTAACAGGCATCTACTGCTGTCCTGAAGAGAATACCATCTGGCAGGGCAAACACTATCATTGCAGTTACGGAGTGCATGGATACTAATGTAAAGTTGTTGCTTTGTGCTTTTCCAGTGCACATTCTGATGTTGCTTCAGGGTTGAGTGATGGCAATGAGAATGTTTCAGCTTCCAGTGGAAGGCATGAAGGAAGGACTGCAAAACGTCACATTCGGAGGTCTGTCCGCAGTCGCTCTCGCCACGAGAAGACTGCTAGGCCAAAACTGAGAATTCTAAATGTGAGTGCATTTTTTAAATTATTACTTTAGTGATATTTTGGTAATGATGAGGTCTTACTTTAAACTTCAAACTTTTACTCTTTTGAGGAGTGTGCTTCGTATAGTTCTGTATCGTTTTATCTTCCCTGCCTCCAACTCTGAGCACACAAGCTATCCAGTGTGTTTCTTCTTCGGGAGTCAAGGTTCCGAATATCATCTATTAAAGGCTTTTTTTTGAGCATTAGATATGGCAAACTTGGCTAGCTTAGCCAGCAGTGATTCCACAGACTATTTCAGAATGTTTGATATAGTCTTACGAGTAAAGCTAGGCCAGTGACCTGAACTGTAAACTAGAAAGAAACAAGGAAACGTCAGGAGTTCTGAAGAAAAGTGTGGACAAAGGTGACCTTGGAGGCTTGAAAAAATATTGCTGTATGTAGCATCATCAATTAAACTGGAAAACGTGTTTGTAGTAGAGCAGTATCACTGGTTTGTCTCTTTGAGATTTAAAGCGCATGTCTTTCATATTCATGCTTTTGAACTATTGTTTTCTTTGCTTTAGGTTTCAAATAAAGGTGATCGAGTAGTGGAATGCCAGTTGGAGACACACAATCGGAAAATGGTTACTTTCAAATTTGATTTGGATGGTGACAACCCTGAGGAAATAGCTTCAATTATGGTAAGAATTGAAGAATGGAATCCAGTCATAACCACAGCAACAATATAAGTGGTCCTATTTTCACATTTGTTGCAGAATTGCTCTTCCATGTAGCATGGCCTGTGCTTTCCTTACTGGTATGCAGTAATAACTAGAGATTCTGGGCACAGAGTGGCATACCAAATTGACAGTTTATATTGCACGCTCGTTTCACATGAAAATTGCCATCAGTTTCATCAAGTGAATCTGCTTTTGGTTTTTTGGAATCTAGTTTTTTGAAAAACAACAAAAAACTTTCTGAACGCACCAGGTTATACAAATTCTGTTTCCTAAGAGCAGACATTGCTAGATCTTTAAGACTTTTACTTAAACTTTTTTTTTTTTTCTGTTGTTTTTAATTGACAAGATTCTGCCCTTAAAGTAAGGAATGGGAATAATTTTCTGGTTTCTAAAAATCAGTAATGACTAATGCTGCTGTTTACTATTCCAAAGGAAGAAACCTCTCCTTTCAATATATAATGGTCAAGCATAGAAAAGAAATTTTAAATGCAATTAAATGAGAGCACTGTGTAGTATGGAATAGAACCTCCTCTCCCCCCCCACTTTTTTTTTTTTTTCTTTTTTAAGCTCTCATTCCTGGGCTAAGATTGCTCTAGTGTTACTGAAGTGAGTAGGTATGATCAAAAGCAGTATTTCTTACCAGCTTCTTGGACCATCCATACAGTTCATCTTTTAGAGAGGTAGCAAGAATAATCACAGAATGGTTCAGGTTAATAGGACGTTGGAGGTGATCTAGTATGACCTTGCCATGGGCAGGGCCACCTCCCACAAGACTCAGTTGCTCTAAGCCCCATCCAACCTGGCCTTAAACTCTTCCAGGGAGGGGGCATCCACAACTTCTACAACATGTGGCATGTGCTGGATTTGTACATATCAAAAGGAGCCTAATCAGTGACATGAGAGAAATTCTCTTTTTGCCACTAATGACTGTCCAAGGAGGAAAAAAATTGGTTCTTGGATGAGTATTTGCAGTGCAAGCAAATCAATAACAAAGTGCCAAGAAATATGCAGAGTACACAGCTTGCCTCACACCTAAAGTGATTCTATGGAGGAGTAAAAGAGTATGGTTAATTTAAAAACAACAAAAACAACCCCCAAACCCCTCACACAAATAAAAAAAAATAAACCCCCAAAGCAACCAAACAAAACACCCTCAAAAGAAACAAAAAAAACCCAAGAAAAATAATGCAGAGATTTGAGGATGGGTAGAGGCAAAATAAGAGCACCTAATTTTAGACAGCTGAATCTGGAAATTTGTGCTCACTGATTTCTTGTTGAATGTTGAGGAAACTTCCGATTGTAAGACCTTCTGGTTTCCTTCTGATCGGGATACCATTAGGTATACCCCATATGGGTTTCTGCCATTCCTTAACTTAAAGTACTGATGGCTTCTTTAACTACCAAGTATTCTGTATTGCAAAGAGTGATCTAAGCACACTATGTTTCTCTTTCCTATTTCTGAGCAGCATCCCAGAAACTGGATGTAAAAACTATGTCTTGGGCTTTACCTCTGTGACACTTTCACAGTATTTCTGTAGGGAAGGAGAGAGACTGACAGCATTGCTTCTGTTTCATAGACAAGCTGTCTCTCAGTTTTGCTGTGCATGAATTCAGGAGTCACAGTTTTCTCATGGGTCAGACCAAACTAAGAATGTGTTTCTGAATGCCAAGTATACTTGTTTAAGCTTGTTTCCCCAACATAATCAGCAGAATGTATTTTTACAATAGAATATATTGAAGTTAGGCTGAACAAATTTCCTCTCCCTGTATAAGGAACATACTTAATAGTTGCATTCATGTCCTACAACCAGACTTTGGTGAGTACTGATGTGTGATTTGCATAGAGTAGAAGTTCTGTATGGCATGGAAAGAGAGGAGCACAGAACATGCACATTTTCCAGTACAGAACTTTAAATTTTTTAGAGTATTACCATTCCATTAAAATGCAACTCTTATGTACATTACATTACATATGAGGCACTGCAGTAAGATAAGGTTGTTAATTTTAAATTTCACTGTGCTAAGCAAAGATGGAGGTGTCAGTTTGAAGAAGTGAGATGGAATGTTGTTGCACAGTAAAGGGTAAACCAGGGCAAATACTTCTGTGCTAGAGGTGGTGTCTTTATCTTGTATAAGAACAGTGAAAGGAGGACAGACAGTAGCACCAAAAGTAAATTATGGTTATTGAATATATGGTTTTGAACTATTTTTGTGCAAAATTTCTATTGTTTTGTTCTCTTCACAGGTGCAGAATGAGTTTATTTTATCAACCGAGAGAGACTCATTTGTAGAACAGGTACGAGAAATTATTGAGAAAGCAGATGAAATGCTAAGTGAGGATGTAAGTGTGGAGCCAGAAGGTGATCAGGGTTTGGAGAGTATGCAGACAAAAGATGATGGCTTCTTTCCAGAGTCACAGGTATGTAAAGAACATACTGCCTTTGCTATCTCTATTTGCCATTTTGGGTGGCATGGTGTTGTGAGTAGAGCTAGGTAGAAATGGAAACTTTTGTAAAATTTTAAAATAAGAAGACAGTGAAAGCTTGATATCAAGATGTGAGAGCCTAAAACTCATTTAGAAAGCTAGATAATATAAACTTCTTGCTTTCTGATATATTCTAATGCTTCCAAAGCTAAATTTCCTGAGAGTCCATTAAGCAGACAGTCTTAAATGCTGAGACTTCTTGCACTGAAGGCTGCTGTGAAGCAGGACACTAAAGCCCCCATCCCTGTGCTGCTTACTAAACACTGAGAGCCTGGACTCAGGCCCTCTATTCAAGAAAGTGCTAAGATATTGCATGTCTCAGTTAGAAAGCAGGTTTTGAAACTGGTTGCTGGGAATAAGAAGGCATGACATTTCCTGAATCTCTACCTTATTTCCACACAGAAATAGTTTGAAACGTACATTTAGCTGCAGAATATTTAAGGGAATTGGTTGGACTGCCTGTTAAAAACATGTTTAGATCAATTTGCTATATTGACAGCCACACCTAGGCATAATTCCACTAGTATGGTAGTGGTGGTAGAGTCCAAGGTACTTGTTTACCTTAAATGCCCACATTTCAATAAGCTCACATTTTAAGAACTATCTTGTAGGTTTCTGTTTCAGAATAGAACTTTAAATTCTATCTTACTTTACAGAAATTAGAGTTCAAACAGCCAGATCCTACATCTTCCATGCCACAAAGAATAGGTAAGTCTTTTGTGATTTTTTTTTTTTTCTCAACCGTTACCTTTCTCTGTTTCAGCGGATGGGTGCAGCCAGGTTTTTATTTTGTATGATGGAGTGCACATTCCGTATTGCAGGTTTTGTGTTTAATTACAACCATGTATCACTAAATACCTAACTTTTTTCTGTTTAGGGGTTCCTCCTAGCTCCTTTACCCAGGTGGTCCATTCTGCTGGAAGACGGTTTATTGTCAGTCCTGTCCCTGAGAGTCGGCTAAAAGAACAGGGCTTTTTCACATCTGCTGTTCCTGGAGGAAAAGAAACTTCAGATATGGGTAAGACTTTTAAACTCAGATGGCTAAGTCACGTTCCTCAAAACTGTGAAGTTATTGAACTAAATTGTGTCTAAACACCTGTATTTGAGGAAGTAAGGAACTGTTTGTGTTGGCAAGAAATTATGATAATTTGCGTGATACTGTGCAAGATTCTCGGGAGGAAAAACTGTTGGTTGGCTGTCTGCAAGACTGAAAACTTAACTCTGTATTTTAACGTAAGCCTGAATTTGTAAATTTTTAAAATCTTGCTGAAAGGTAAATGTCATCTTAGCCTAGTAATAGACAAAAATACTGTAATGAATTTTTCCAGGTAGACTGATGTTTTTCTGTTATTTCAGTTGCTGCATCTCCACTACATGGTCCTGGAATGAATCTCTCCCACTCGGCATCATCACTGAGCTTGCAGCAAGCTTTCTCTGAGATGGGGCATGCTCAAATGACAGAAGGACCTAGTACAGCTCCTCCAGTGTTCAATCAAACAGTACCACCTTTTCCACCTGCACTTTCTACGATGGCGAGCAGTGGCGCACCTTCTGCATCTGTGGCTGCTTCTTCAATATCTGTTCCCTCCAGCACAAATGTTTCTCTTCCAGGATCTGTTACTTTGCCTTCAGAAAGTGCAGCTGTTGGAGTTGCACCAAGTGCAAGTGTGCCAAGCTCTATTTCTCCACCTCCAGCCTCACAGTCTGGACAGCAATCGACTGGCGTCACTTCCAGTGTGAGCGCCCCTGCTTCTTTCTCCTTAGCTACCACATCCCAGCCTGCTCAACCAGTAACTGGAGACATTGCCCCCAGTAACAGCACACCATCTTCATTGGCTCTGCCATCTACCCAGATTCCTGGTGTCACTGGTCTTGGTGTCATTGCACCAGCTGTGACATCTCAGTGTACTCCTCAGATTGTAAGTAGTATGGCAGGATCACAGACAGCTGTTGCTCAGAGTGTGGCTTTGCAGCTCCCTCAGCTTAGTACCAGTGGTTCTATCTCCAGTTTGGCAGAAACAACAGTTGTAAGTGCTCCACAGTCACTACCTGAGAGTGGGCAGTCTATGGATAAATCACAGCTCTGCAGTGCATCTGGCTTATCTCTTCCAATCTCTGCCTCTTTATCATCCTCGGTAGCAACAAGCATATGTGGTTCAGTCTCTCAGCCAGTGATACATCCCTTACTTGTCCCATCAGGAATTATATCTACACCTGTCCCACCCCAGATTTCAGGTGCAGCACCCATGTTGCCCCAGGTTCCCTTAGCTGGTGTCTTACCACAACCAGTGACTAACTTGCCTGCAGTACAGCAAACTTTGATTCACAGCCAGCCTCAACCAGCTCCTTTACCCAATCAGCCTCACATTCACTGTCTGGAGGCTGATGCTGATGCTCAGTCTAAAGCTCCTGGTATCGATGATATAAAGACCCTGGAAGAAAAGCTTCGGTCTCTCTTCAGTGAACATGGTAATGTGGGAACAGCACATCCATCAGTATCTCTGGAGACATCATTGGTAATGGAAACTACAGTGACTCCGGGGATACCAACTACTGCTGTGGCACCAACTAAACCCCTGACATCCATTAGCACTTGTATACCTCCGAGCAGTTTGCCTCTTGGACCAACTGGCTTGCCAGTGCTGACACCAGTTGCCACTCCTGGGCAAGTGATCACCCCAGTCAGCTATATTTCAGCATCGAGCAGCATTGCAACAGCAGTAGTGAAACCAGGGACCTCTCCTTCAAAGCCCCCTCTTAGCAGGGTACCGGTAAGAAATGCAACGTTTCTGTGAATATTCAAGTGGTGTAGGAATTAGCTTTCCTGAGCAGCATCACTTTTACAAATTTGTTCAGGCAGAGGTGTCTTAATTTACTATATTATTTGCATCTTTACACTGTTTTTTGTGCCAAGAGTTCTTTTAGTATGTCCATATTGGAAAAAAAAAATCACAGTTCTATATTGTGCCTCTGAGAAAGCTCTAGTGTTGCTGTTAGTTTTTCCTACTCCTAAACTACAAAGAGTGAAGCAATTGTGGTTTTGTTTGGTTGGTTTTGTTTCTGTGTTTTTGTTTTTGGTTTGGGGTTTTTTTTTTTTTGGTTTTTAGGTTTTTTTGGGTTTTGTTGCTGTTGGTTTTGTCCAGTAGAATTTGGAAGGCATGCTTTAAATAGCATTTTATTTCATATGTGATCACTAGGATGAGATGGGGTGGTTATATGTTTCACAAGGTAGTCAGGATAGCTTAGCTTCTTACCATTAGCCTGCTTCTTTGAAGTCAAGGGTGAACCTGACTGACACTGGGGATTTTCTTTTACATTATTTTTGTTTTCTGCTGTTTACATGGTGCCTGGATACTCTTTTACCTCCCTAATACAAGACTTGTGAAATCAGAATTTTGAGAAGTAAAAAAGATACCTGGATGTCTGAAAAAGAACCAACCCTTTTTTATCTGTTTACTGAATCAATTTCAAACAAACACTCTCTCATAGAGATAGTGGTGACTTCCAGTAACAACTTGAGATGTCTTGTGGATGTTGTTACCTGCTAACTAGTTACAAGTATCAGGATGTGGAATCAGACTACCTAGTTTCTTTAAATGGCTCCCTGTGTTGGGAGACAGTGCATTTTCATAGTTTAAACTATTAGTAGTCCTTTCCTTTTCAAAATTTAATTGAAATATATTGAAGAAACTTTCAGATATTTAACAAACCAAAAAAACCTTAATACTCCTTTTTTTTTCTGTAACATTCTTTTCCACTCACCAACACCCTGTTAATTGTCTTTAGCCAGCCTTGCTATTTGCCAGTTTCAGGCCATTTAGGCTGAGCTAATTCTCCTGTCATCTCCATTCCCTAGTAGTCTTTTCCTTGTACTCTTTGTATTCAAACATAGTAGAAAATTTCCACCCTGGAGTAGCAGGAATATGTGCTAAGGAAGTTGGGAAGGAAATCTAGATACAGAGGCACTCTTTTATATAAAAATAAAGCTGAAACTTAGGAAATATTAATAAAAACTGTTACTGGTTCAGGAGCAGTAGGAGCAGTTAGAAACCTGCTAACTGCAAACCTCTAATTCCAAAGACTTGGGTTTAAATGTAATAAATGTTCGGGGGTTTTTTTGATGTCAGTTGTGCGAAGACTACCTCCTTTCTGAAGTTTTTCTGTGTTGTTTTTGAGCTTTAAGGAGCTTATTTCTTTATTTTTCTGGGGTTTAGTAAACTGCATTGGTATGTATTTTATTTTGTTTATGTTAACCTAGAGAGTTAAATATCTTCTGACTTGTCTTAGGAATTTATTTAAAGTATATTTTGCCTCATATATAAACTAAATGCTTAACTTACCACAGCTTAACAAGTCAATGTTCCTCAGAACAGGTAAAATCCACAAGTATGTTCCCAGTGCTCAAAACAGTTGTAGTAATATGAATTTGCATACTTCCTGCTGAAGCATTTTGGGGAGGATAGATAATTGTGGAGTACATCTCCACTAGGCAGTTATTACTGCAGCTGAGCTCTCAGTTAAGCTGTGGTAACATGCCTGCAAGCTACAAATGGTTCTGCTTGTTGAGGCCCAGAGTAGACTTAGGGCCAATGACATGTCTCCAGAAGTGCTTACTGTTGTACACTGGAAGCCAGCTGACCAACCCTCAACTCAGGAGGCTATCATCATGTATTTCTCAAACTTCAAAGTCATGGTCAAGCCTCAAGATTACGGTTGTGAACAAGAAATGGAAGTTGTGTAATGGATCTCTTGATTCCTAGAACTTCTCACTTCCCTAACAATGGATATAACTAACTGGAATGTGCTGTCTGACCTGACATGAAGGCTTTGATGGCTCCTTCTAACCTTTCCAGTCTCTCTAACCTCTTCCACATAACTTGGTTGACTTCCCCTTACCTAGTTTCATGGTCTAGTCATCTTCTGTGGGTCATGAAAATCCTTCAGGTTCAAAAGAAAGTGGTGGATCAAGAGACTGGTGTGAGAAGTATATACATCTGCTTCTCAATGGGTCAAAACATCCTCGTACGTGCGAGTTTTGTTCTCAAATCAGTTACTTGAAACAGTTTGACAGAAGTGTGTAGCTTGCTGTTTCTAATGGGACATTAACATAGATCTGTTGTAAGGGGATTGGGAGCATTCTTGCATACATCTATAAATTAAGTTTGTTGGACACTTTAATTGGGTTTTGGAAGAATTATTGTAGGATTTTTTGCAGACTTGAAAATAATATCCCTATGATAGTTTGCTCCTAGAAACAGCAACTTGTTTAAACTTTGACTTCTCAAAGATAACCAGGAATAGAAAACTGAAGCAAAAGTATATAAACAATTTCCCCTAATTTTGCTGCAAAAAAAATCCTCAAAGACTCTATGCTAACTCCTCCAGAAAGCAAGTCTGCAGAAAAATATGTTGAGGCTCCTATTGTATGACATGGCTGACTGTAGCTTGGTATCTGATCCCTCTGTTGTTCTGTGTCTGATGGACTCGCGTTTCCTCTCCGTTATCCATAGGTGCTACCAGTAGGTTCTGACCTTCCAGCTGGCACTCCATCCAGTGAGCCGCTGCCACCTTTTCCAGGACCTTCACTAACTCAGGTGCTACACGACTTGGCAGATTTTATCCATTTCTTTTCCTTTCAAAGAGCATGTTTTGATTAAACTCTGAATTGCATGTTATTAATGTCTTCTTTCCTTTTGACTGAGTTAACCCCCTTTGTGTAACTAGCAATGGCCAGAGTCTGTTCAGCTGGGTATGTAGCTCACCCTTCAGGATGCTGTACCCAGTGTCTGAAGCACAGGAATAATTAACCAGGCTTGGGGTTTTTCAGTGTGTTGACCTGAACTTAGAGGTGGTGTTTTGCTTTGGTTTTATTTGGTTGGTTTTTTTTAAAAAAGGTAACACAGGTGAGTATGTGTGTAGAACTTGAACTTGTTCTTGAAGGGGTATAGTAGCAAAACAATATCTCTTAAGGGAGGCAATATCTATTGTACAAAATTACACATAAATAGAAATGCAAGGTTGTTGACTTGGCTAATGCCTGTTTCTTTGGGGTTTTCTGGTTTGTTTTTGTTTGTTTTTGTATTTATCCCCTGTTATTAATACACTGATTCTACTAGGCTTTCAGATTTGCAAAAGGTCTGAAGCTCTTAATCATAAACATGAGTGGAAATACAACGGTGGCTTCTCTTGCTCAGATTCTGTCCCTATGGGCACTAAAGTTGGGTATCTTGTATCTAAATTGGTAGGTTATGTCCTGGAGATTAGAATGGAAATAGTTTAGTGAGACAAAGTTACAATGTGCTGGAAGCTGACATCTCATCCTATCTATTTCTGCCCTTGGACCTTCTGGGTCTTCATGTGAAGCAAATGCAAATCAGTGACCTTAATCAAGGAGTCCTCATCGATGGCCTCTGTGCCCAGACTACTTCTTGGATGTGTTTTCTCATTTTTCATAAAGCATGTTAAAAACTACTGTTCAGTAAGAAAAGGCAGCATCTTGCACCCTTTAAGAAATCTATGGAAGTGAACATATGCCTCATGAAACCTTGTCATGGAAAACGAGTGCTGTTGTATGTGGTTTTATGGAGCTTTTTTCCTAGCAGGCTGAATGAGGGCTGTATTTCTGCCCTGTGAGTAATCAGGAAATGGGTGTCTTCTGCCTCCAAAGTGAGCAAGAAGCTGAATGACTTATATAGAACTATAAAAGGACAGTGATAGCAAGAGAGACTTGCTGTTCCACCAACTTCTGGAGCCAGAAGCTGGTTGATACCTTTCAGAAAGTTCTTTCTGAAGCATGGTTTCACAGAAGAGGAGACAAAAACAGTTTGATTATTATTATTTGTGTTCTTACCAGGACCAGGGGTAGCAAAAGGATCTGGAAGCAGCTGATTAAAATCAGTCACACTAAGTTAGTAGTCATTGCTTTGAGCTGGGTATGTTACTAATATTTTCCCCCAAACTCAACACATTTGTAACCACTTACATGACTCAGGCCACTGTGCCACTGCAAAAGGCTTCTTCCTGTTTGTCACAGGTATTTCTGGCAGGTTTTGTGGTATGGAAGAGGCATAATTGTAGATCCCTTCCTTCTTTGTCTTTGCAAACTGCTTACCTTATTTCACTACTCATTTGAACTCTAAAGCCTGTCTAGGAGTCAGATAAAATTGGAGGAGACCAACTGGATCAAATCTAATTGACTGTTAAGAGCATTTTCTGCTGTCTCATAATACTATCTGGAAAATTACTAGTTTGTCTTAAAGTAGCTAGATTTGCCTTCCTTTCTGTTTCTGTCAGTAGCTCATTACACAACTGTTTTTTTCCATAGTACCAGACTTCTAATTTGCAGACAAAGTACATGTTCATCTCAAGGCCAGTTTTGGACAGTTTGTTCCTTAGTCTTAAATACCTGTTCTGTTTATTCCTTTATTACTTTAAAAAGCATATTTTTCAGGCTTCATTTTTGGTACTTTGTGCTGCATCTTGTGCTCTTTTTTTCCCTATTTGGATGGGATGGGTAGTGGGTTTATTGTTCTTAGGGTTTTTTTGGCTGTGTTTTGAAATCCACAATTTCAGAAGAATATCATCCTGGCATCTTTATGCTATTATGTACCTCTAACTTTCAGTTTCTTGAAAGTGAAAGGTAATGTTTTTGTGTTGCCATACCCTCAGCTTCAGTTCTAAAAACAGATCTGGCTTTTTCATATAAAAGATTTGGAAAAATTAATGATGCTAAAGGTTGGATGGAAATTTCTACTTCAAAGAATTGCAGCTTAATGATTGCTGCCTGCACTTTATTCTTCCAAAGGTATCTTATGTGTATGACCCTAATTAATAATTTTTAATTAATCCAGACTTCTCTTCCCCTCCCTAATTCAATTGGTCAAGTTTGAAAAACTCAAACATCTGAAATCTTCATAGTAAGAATACTGGAGAGAGATTCCACCCTTCTCCCATCCTTCTCTTCTAGTCAATCCATCCAGATAGCTTGAGGTATCTTGCAAGAGGTGAGGGGTTTTTAAAATTTGAGTTGTCCTCAATTATACATAACCCATGATTGTGTTTGAAATTATGGGCATCTTTGAGTTTTTCTGTGGGTTTGTTTTTTTTTTTTCTAGCTGACTTTCTTCAAGATTTTAGATAATCCAAAATACAGAGTATCTTGGTTATCCTTCAACCAAAAAAAAGTAGAACTTGGGGGCTTTCAGCATCTTTGCCCAGTTCTCAAAGGTGGGAATGCAGACTCCATGCTAACTTTCAGAAAAAATGAAGCTCAAATTAATCCTTCTTTTCTGTGTTTTACCAAATGTGTTGTTTAAATTGCTTCTAGTCCTACTGTGCTATATGTGTTAAACTTAAATGTGTAGGAGAGCATCATAGAAATATGAAAGCTGTACTGTGATTGCTTTAAATGTTAACATTAAATATGGCTGTTTCTCAAATGTGATCTTTCTCCTGAGCTGGGTCTGCTGCTTACTATTCCCTTTCTCAGTCCCAACAGCCACTGGAAGATCTCGATGCTCAGCTGAGAAGAACCCTCAGTCCAGAGACAGTTCCAGTGACATCTGCTCCTGCCTGTGTATGTTTGCAATGCTGGCAGTATAGGAGTCTTGAAAAAGTTAAATGTTTCCTCAAGGTTGTGGTCTTAGGTCACTACATTTAATATCACTACACCAGTCTTTAGACTTTGAAAAAGAAAATTGAGTCATCTTCCAGTCTGTGGGAGTCAACCAAAGTAGGAAAACTCTATGTTGCAATAGATTATGTATCTCCTGAGTCTGGTTTTGATATTGGTTCTTAATCCAGATTTTCTGGTGATGTTCTTCATGTCACCAAACTAGAAGGAGAAGGGATTATGGAATAAGGGGAAAGAGCACTTAACAAACAGTAATATGTCAGTCTTAATATGGGGAGGATGTTTAAAGTGGGAATCTGAAAATTTTAAAGATTATAATAATAAACTTCAGTGCAAAATGAAGGTAAAGATTGACATTGTGATCTTCAGTGAAACTGTTGGTTCTTCTAATTTAATTTTTTTTTTCCCCCCTTGCACCTGTAGTCTGTGCCCTCAGTAGCATCTACAACGGTTACCGGGGTGGTGTCCGCAGCAACTCAGTCTCTGAAGGATGGTAAGGCAGCCTTGATTATTTTACATTGTTTGTCAGCATGGAGATGTAATCCAAAATTGAACAGAGTAGCAACTTAGAAGGACATAGCCTTTTAGTAAGTCATAGAATGGCAGTTTGTTAAGGATCACATTAGGTTTTAGTAGTTAGGCTGAAATTTTCCACTGTAGGCCAGGGGAACGATGTATGCATATTAGAGTAAGTCACTTAGGATTTAAAGCTGTCCAGAATCTTAAATTAAGACTTGCAAAGAATCTCTGGTATGCTGCAAAGGTACAGCCTTAAGATTTGAAGGAACTGTTTGGTGTCTTGTGTTACATTCTTGGCAAAACCAGCAAAATTCTCAATTTTGTGTCATCATGCTGTATTCAATATGTAGGATACATCTTCCTAACCTAAGAGTGTTTCCTTTATTTACATTAGAGAAAGGAAGGTTAAACAACTAAAAATTTAAGGAAGGTAGTAAGGAAACCAGACTTTCTGATTGCATTTTTAGAACAATTTTAAGATTGACTGGATGATAACAATTGAAGTCCAAACGATTTTCAAATCTAAATGAGTTCAGTTGTTGGTCAACAACTTGCAAAACAGTCTGAGACATTCCTGTCAGTGTTCTCCTAATTGTTTAATTTTTAAAATCTTCCTTTTAAAAAAGAAATTATTAATGTGGTACTAGGATTATTTCTGAACTATCTAGTAAGCATTGTTTAACTTGCATGTGCTTCTAAAGTTCAGTGACAAATCTTCAACAGCTAATAAAACCAATAGGAAAACAAAATATTCTCATTTTAGTAAGTTGGCAGTGACCTATGCCTTAGAACTCAACTGTCTGCTAGGAAATTAGTCGGGATTTGCCTGCTGAAGTTTAGATGGTAAAAGTAAACTTGAAAGTTGCTTAATAAACATTGCAAGCTGTCCAATAGAACTGATTTACAAATAAAATGTCTCAGCTTTGTAACAACAAAATTAGGAGCTGATACCTAAGGATCAAGCTTTGAAAGCTTCAGACTGTTTTGTGAAAATGTGGTTTATAAAATTTCTTAAATTTACCATCTTTCTATTGATAAATTGTCCCCAGTGTTTGTCAAATTTAGTCAATGTGGGTATTGAATTAAGTAAGCCTTTTCTTACATGAATTGGGCTACTTTCACATTCCTGTTTAAAATAAGTGGGGTTTGTTTTTTTCTTTTTTTTTTCTTTTTTTTTTCTTTTTTTTTTTCTTTTTTTTTTTCTTTTTTTTTTCTTTTTTTTTTTTTTTCTTTTTTTTTCTTTTTTTTTCTTTTTTTTTCTTTTTTTTCTTTTTTTTTTTTTTTTTTTTAATTGCTGTCAAAAAGGGCACTTTTAGCAGATATACTGTACAGGGAAACTGTATAGAGAAATACCTCAACTTAATATTGTGGCTTGATATTCTATGTGGTAAAGCTGAAAAATAGATCAGGTCCCATGAATCCGAAGGCCTGCTAGGAGTTAACTGATAGTTGAGTTTGAAGTAGTTAAAAAATGGTTGGAGCTCAAATATTTTGCTGCTCATTTTCTTTCTAATCCCATTCTCTTTTTCCTTAGCTTCAGCATCATGTGGTGGAGAGAGCAGTGCCATGGCTACCACAGCAGGAGCCAGTGTTCTTAAGATGGGACGGTTTCAGGTACAAGATGTTGATCTCATTTGGTGGTTGATGCAGGATCTTTGCTGAGCAGTGCCCATGTAGTACCAGCTCACTGTGCCTCATGGTGGGCTTTTCTGTCACAAGAAAGTGTCCCTGTTGAAGTTGAGTGCAGAGCTTTGTGCAGATTCTGTCTTCACACAGGTTGCACGAGACAATGCAGGTCTAGAATTGAGAATGCAGCATTGCATGGTGTCAGGCCTTAGCTGTGTAATTGTTGGCCTTGTGTTTTAGCTACTTCTGGGATGGTAGTGTTTGGATGTTTGCTGTGTTATGTCCTGTGTTTGACAAAGTCCTCTCTGAATCTGCTGTGTTGCTGGGGAATTAATCCTCCAGGTTGCTTAGAACTACTGTTTTGTGTGACAGTGTGTTACTTGGAGGGAAGCAGTATCTTGCTTTGTGGCATACCAAGGAAATGGGTTTATTTTGCCCTCTCAGGTGCAACTAACTATTAAGGTAAATAAAAGCATCATGTTAGGGAAGTCTGCATGATCATATTTCTGTTCTAGGTATCTGTGGCGGTGGATGATGTGCTAAAAGAAGGTTACAGGCCTGAAACTAAGCCAGTGCAATTTGAAACCACCTCAACTGATTCTTCATCCCTTTCTGGCAGTAGCCCAGAATGTACGCTGGTAAAGCAGACTGGCAGTCAGAAAAGTGAGGCTGTTGTTGACTCTTCCTTGGATGTGGTAGATGGCATTCCTCAGATAGTCCCCATGCTGCAATTACCAGTAGATATTGGTCAGCCTACCAAGGTCGGGCGCTTTCAGGTGACAACAACAACGGATCAAGTGGGGCGCTTTTCAGTGTCAAAGACTCAGGATGAGGTCACCTGTGCAGAGAAAGAGCCAATGACTCTTCCTCTCTCTGTGGACTTGGAGCAAGTTGCTTCTTCTGCTGCAACTCCGAAGAAAGAGTTGGAGTCTAGGCAGTCACCACACATGAATGGTCCGTCCTCTGAACCAGAGGCTGCCTTCTTAAGTGGAATGGCTAAGGATTTGGATGATGGCTCGGGGAGCCCAGACTCCTTCCAGCCCCTGGGGGGGTCAAAGATCAGCCTCCCTGTACAGAGCCTTAGCAATTCCTTCAACTCTTCCTACATGAGCAGTGATAATGAGTCGGATATTGAAGATGAAGACTTGAAATTGGAACTCCGTCGGTTACGGGAGAAGTAAGGTTTTTTGTTTTTTTTCTTGTGTAGTGGCCATGTATGAAGTACATGTCACAGAGACTCAGCATGGCTTTCTCTTCATCTGGACCTTTTCACAAAGAAAAAAAGTTACCTTATGTAACTTAAGTTTTCCTAAATGTCAGGTTCCATTCTCTGATTATGTGGGAAGATTCTTTGGTGGGGAAAACAGTATGTAATAATTCCAGAAAAGTACATACGTTTGCCATTTTCTTACCTGCAAGCTTGTTGCATGTGTTTATATGTACATTGATTGCTACACTCTTGATAAGGCTGCAGCTGCATAGAAGCTTTTGGTTATCACGGAAATTTAGTAGGTAGTGGGAACAGTATTGTCTCATTTGAAAATGACAGGCAGCTCTTTGTATTTAATGATTGTCCTTTGCCTGAAGAATTTATGATGGCTCACAAAAAATCAAGCAATGGGATCTACTAATTTATATGTATTGAAAGCTCAACTTTTTTTAGAGCAACTGGCAATTTTAAATCTTGTGTATGCAACTGCTCTGGAAAAACTAAGGCGATACAAACGTAAAAGTCTCCAAGGCTGTGTCTCAGAAAATGAGTAATCTAGCTATTCTTGTAGTATTCTAATGCTGAACAATTTGATCTTTTACAGTAGGTATATATTCTTGTTTGTAGTTAAGTTTATCCTGTTTCTATGGCTACAGTGCTGGGAACTTTTTGTTGGAATTCTAGCCAGGGTCAGAGCACAGTGAACAACAGCAAGTTTTCTGCCGTGTGCCTTCAGCAGTTATTTGTGGAAAAGAATTATTTCTGCCATTCTTAAATGTTAATGGGAATTTGACCAATGAGACTGCTCAAGCTTGAGTGGAAGGGGGGGGATTGTATGCATGCATGTATATACATACAATTTTGGTAAGTCATAGTCTTTGGTAACTTGTTAGGCACCTTAAAGAGATCCAGGAGCTGCAGAGTCGCCAGAAGCAAGAGATTGAGTCACTGTACATGAAACTGGGAAAGGCCCCCCCTGCAGTAATTATTCCCCCAGCTGCACCCCTTTCAGGAAGGAGAAGACGACCTACTAAAGGAAAAAGCAGCAAGTCCAGTCGTAGCAGCTCCCAGGGAAATAAGAGCCCTCAGCTATCAGGTAAGGCTTTCTACAATTTTTTGAGTAGACAAAGCAGAGAAGGTTCTATTTCTTGTCTGTGTCTCTCTGTTTTGCCTTTTCAATGGGAGTTTGTGTGTGTGTTTGTGTCCCAGTTACTAGATCATTTTTGAAATTGCTTTTACTGTTCAGTAGTCTTGCTTGTGACATTTGCAATCTGCTAAAAGATACTGTTACATAGTTCTGTAAGAAGTGTTGAGATTGGTATTTTGTAGAGATTAGTCATATGGTTCTGACAGACTAGGAGGATTGGGGAATATCCTTTCTGGGGCAAAAATTTAAATTTACTGTATGGGGCAAAACTTTTACTTACGTAACATAAAATGTTTTCCTTGCCTCTTCCTGAAACCAGTTTTGCAGAATGGAGCTGGTCTCTTCAGCATCTTGAGACTTTGTTTTTCTTTCTATTTTAGTAGCACTTAAGCATGGTATTACTGGTGTCCATACAGTTCAGAAAGTTTGCCACAGTTGATGAATGTTAGTGATTTTTTTAATGGAGTTACAATTTTCTTGTACTTACAAGTTGAGAAACAATTTCAGTTATCAAGGCTGCCTTTCTCTCTACAATAATTTCCATAATAAGCAACTCAGAAAAAATAGTTCTGCTTAGTCTTTGAATGAAATGGTTGTCAGATGCTTGCTGGGTAGTTGCAGATACCTCAAATCCTGTAGCATTGGGCAAGCAGTAGTAGAGGGCCAGCACTGAGCAGAAATTTTTTACTGCTTCCTACACATTCACTTTATTAATTCCATGTCAGGCTGCAATATCTGCATCCAATCACCCTGGCTGCTCTCTTCTGTGTTGTGTGATAGGGGCTGTGTGTAACCATTTTCTTAGAAACTCCAGTAGTTGCCTGCCCCTCTCTTGCTTGGATTGTCATGCTTGATCAGAGGACTGTGTCCTTTTTTCCCCTCCATTTAAGCACTTGTCTTGTATTGCTAGTGTAATAGCTCAACTGATTGTTTGAGTTACTTGCTAGTGACTTCACTCTCTAGTAAACGTGCCAGTCAGACTTTCATCTGTTTTTTCTCCTGTTCCTTGTGAACAATGACAGAAGCTTGGAAAATGATGTGGGGAAACTGACACAATCAATGTCTTTTTTTCCTCTCCTTCCTTCTCTAGGCAATCTGTCAGCTCAAAGTGCACCATCCATCTTGCCCCCACAGCAGACTCTTCATCCTCCTGGTGGTGTGCCAGAGACTGGGCAGAACCATTTGTTACAGCCCCTCAAACCTTCACCTTCTAGTGAAAATCTCTACTCTGCCTTTACCAGTGATGGTGCTCTTTCAGTACCAAGCCTTTCTGCACCAGGCCAAGGTAGGACTTTAAACGTAATTAGTGTTGAGTCTTGCACCTTTGTTACTGGCAAACATACTATCAACTTGATGACACTTGATTTATAATAGGTAGCTGAAGTAGATTGGTGGTCTCTAACCCATGTGTGGAGGCTGATAAAAGTGGTTTTATTTTTTTCCACTAGATTTCTGCCTTCTCACATAGGTGAAGTGTGTTGAGGTGGTTGGAGTAATTGATATATAGTGCATGGTGCTCTCTGCTTTAATGAGAGCACTGAGGATAATGCAAGAGTGCAGTGTGCTGGTGGCAAGCAGTGTTCTGCTGACCTGGGGGAAGGTATTGGCTGAGAGGATGAGAAGGCAGATGAGAAGAAAGTGTTGGAAATGTGAATTGAGACTAAGAATTTGGCAGAGCAGCTTTGGTGTTAAAAAATAATTGAAATGGTAGAAAATTCTTGAAGGCTCAGTCCTTTAGACTTCCAAACTGCTTTGGCTCTTTCTGTCAATGGTGTTCTTAACAATGAAAGTAAAAAGATGCTCATGTTCTCCAATTTTGAGGTAAAGAATTATCCTGAAAGGAAGAGTTAGTGCAGGAGGATGGAATGGTAGCAATAATTGCTCATTTACTCAAGTTAATCATGTTGCATATTGTTTGTTATTAGTTTAGTGTGTTATTAATTTCTCAGACACAGCTCCAATTTATTTGGTAGGGAGGGCTTTTTGGCTTGCCAGTCATTAGGGATGATAGCTTGATTCCTTTATTTCTTTTAATTTAGCTGTTTCAGGTTTATTTTCTCTTGAACATCTTTTTGAAAAGTTTTGCTGTAGACTTGTTGTAGACTAACTGATTAAACATCAGTTCTAATACCTGTTTTTTCTGAAATTGGAGAAGTAGAAACAGAAAATGAGAACAGATTTTTTGGAAGAGTTTTCTGTAGAGGTTTTTTAATAACTGTTTCAAGTATTTTGGAGCTACTGGAATCATCTCCCTGTATCTGGAGTTGTTCAGTACAATTAGATTTACAAATTTTTACAGTTAGATACTTACGTCAGGATTTGACTTTGCTATAGATTGCAACCTTATTGTTGGGTTATGTACTGGAGAGTAACATTACAAACTGTGCCCATTGTCTGGCAGTATTGGAAGGAGTCTCTTCTCTCTGTATATTGCCTACATTCTCTTTGGTCTGCACTTCGAGGCTTATTCTTGTGTGTCATGTTAATGCATTTCACCCTTCCAATCTCAAGTTGCTAACATCTTGTAGTGGTGTTCTGTCTCTTCTCCTCTCCTTTCTCTGTTCTTCCCGTTTTTGTTTTCTCACAGGCTGTGCGAAGTTTAACTGTGCATCTGAGAGAGTGACGTTCAAGCCTGGTGGCAGGAGGACACGATTTCTGAGTACGCCCTGCTTGGCTCTTTGTGTGTAACACCTTTACTCCTTCCTTGTCTGTTTTTTGTTTTGTCTTTTGGGTTTCGTTTGGTTTTTGGTTTGTTCTGTTTTGGTTTTTTTTTTCTGCTGCTTGGATCTGTTTCATGCAGCCCATTCTTACCTGCCACCTTGTATTCCCTCCCATCCCATGGCTCAGCTCAGCTGCTCTTAGCACATCTTTAGAAGTTTGGGTTCTCATGTTAAGTATTCTGTTGTTAAACTCGTAATAACAAGCATTCATTTTCTCTCAGCTTTTGGTAAACTTTTCCGGGACAGTTCAGGGGAAGTGACAGAAATTGGGGAGAGTTGACAAGTCATGGGTGCACTGGCATTTTCTTTTGGCCTGCCTTAGTAATTAAGCTTCAGCATGTTGGCTGACATGAGGCTTGGCAGGGGACGTACTGTTTCTACTGGAAAAGCAAGCAAGTTGAATTTTCCAAATTATTCCTTTGTTAGACACCTCTGTAGCTGCTGGGGGGGAATATGTTGACTTCTTCCAGCAGTCTGCTTACTGTGCAAATTGGATGTGTTTTGCATGTTGTCAGCAATAGTCCTGATGAAAGTGCAGAGCACTGGTGCCACTTGTAGGCAGTTAGTACGGACTTATGTAGATGGGTAGCTGAAAATTGAAGTGTTGAGGGATTTAAAAATACTTAAAGAATATATTCAGGAAAACTCAAAAGATCCTTCCCTACTAATGAGCCCAGGTTTAGAAGTTTTTGCTGGGAATTGGAGATAAGCTAAATGTGCAAAAAATAGCAGTAAAGGTAGGTAATTAGATATCTTTAAACATCCTGTCAATCGTCATGAGTTACCTTGCAGCCCTTTTCAAAAACCTTTCATTAGACCAGATTTACAAGAGAGCCTCAAACTTCTGATGTGATTGAAGTAATAATATGCTTGGGCTGAGGCTGCTGATGTGGTGCTTTTTATTGGGAGTGCTGCAACATCTCCTGTGCTGCTTCTGCAGGCTGGACCTTTGAAATGTCCAACATTTATTTCCTGCCCTCTGGAATGATTCTATGAGAAAGCTTTAAGCACTGTAAAGAGACCTTCAATGGCTGTGCTGTGTGACAGTGCCATACATCTGTAGCATCTTGCTCATTCCCATTGTCAGAAGCACAGCTGAACCAGAGTTGTGTGCAGGAACTGGGCCTGGCCTCATGCAGAGACAGCTGCAATGCAACCAGCTCCATCCTCTGAGGGAAGGAGTGTGTCAGAGCAAAGTGACATTTTTTTCCCTGGCCGTTCAGTTTGACAATACCTCTATCCCACTTCATTGGGTTTGGAGATACAAATACAAATCGTATTTAATTTTTCAAATTGAGCAGCTATAAATGTTTTTTGCTGGGTAATTAATGTGCAGATGTGCACTGACATTTATAATCTCAAGATTTATGGCTCCATTCTTGAAAGTTAAATTGTTACCAGAGCTAACTGCCCTAGTTTGGGTCCTGCTCTGTAAGGGGGGGTTGGACTTGATGATCTTCAGAGGTCCCTTCCAACCCCTGACATTCTGTGATTCAGTAACTCTTTAAATCATCTTTAGTCTAGCCAATCCTTTTTTAGGGTAGGGAATATAAAGAACAGCCATTCCATTTCTAGAATTAACAGCGAACTGAATATATGAGATGATTATTTACTTATAAGCTCTTGGCTAGCTGCAAATTGACCATCATCTAGCTCTGAGTACTTTGGCATGTGTATCTTTCCTTATAGGACTGGTACTAAGGGACATGGTTTCCATTTAAAAGGCATGTTGTAGCTGTCCTGTAAAAGCAGGGAGTACTTGGCATGGCACAGCTTGGCCTGGCTCTTGGCTTATTGCAGGTTGCTTGCTTCTTGGAGTCATGTCCTTGAAATGCTATTGCAGACTGTTGTGTGGAGTGTGACAACTGGAGAAGATGCTGGGTTAGAATCAGGGGTGTTGAGGAAATAGTGCAGTAATTGATGCTTTTAATTGTGCAGCTGGAGAAACAGAGTGGTACAGCTTGGCAGGGAATGTCTGAACTGTTACACGGATCTGAGAAAACAGAGTGACACTTCTATGTGTCCAATAAATTTTACTCATGTTGCAAACTGGTCAAACGTCAATAATTGGAAAATGCTTCCTATCTCCTGACAAAACTGGAGGATGTATTTGCTTTTCCTTTTGTGAAACCAGCCAGTTGTGACAGTCATGTCTCCTGACATTCCTCCCTATGATTTTTGATTTCTGAAGAATAAATGTAGGAGTCTGGGCCTCTTCTTTATAAAAGTACTCCTGCTAGACCAGCCTTTGGGTTTTTCCTAGAACATCCCCATAGTGACTACAAGAGCCCTGCTGTGCTGTGTCCTCTGTTTCTCACCAAGCTTTTTGTACTGTTTGCTGATACTAAACTTTTCTCACTGTTTCTCTTATCTTTAACAAATTACTCTCTCTTTGTGCTTCAGGGAAGATGGTGAAAAAAGTCTGTCCTTGCAACCAGCTCTGTAGTAATTATCTTATTTCTGTTATCTCCGATTCTTGATTGTAAAGCTATTCATCGGCTTTTTCTGGTCACTGAAGCCTTACCTCCCTTACTCTGTCTCCAACATAGCATCTGTCTGTCTATGTTATGCCCTCCAATGTGTACTCTGTCATTAGTATGTTGAAAAGTCTGGCTCTTACTCCTGCAGACAAGTGGAGGCAGGCAGAACCTCACCTTCACTATGAAACTCTTTGCTCATTGCTAGCGAGAGCCAATTGAGCATCAGGGTCAGTTGCTCACTGTAATGTGCTGGAATTGTACTGCTGAGCAGCTGGTTTGTTTACAGATCTGATGGGGCTTGCCACCTCAGTGATGGATCCAATTGCAGACACTCCTTCAACATTTCAAAAGAGTTAAGAGTAAGCCATCAGAGCTCTCCAGTGTGTCTCCCAAAGCAAGAGATGTTTACAAAAGCCTATGTGTGCTCATGTCACTTAAGATTGTTTTAAAGGTATCTTTTGACTGCTAGTTTATGAGGGGTAAAAACAAAAGGGCAGAATTGAAAGTGTTATAGGTAGCAGGCTGGAAAGAAAGAAGCCTGTTTCACTTCAGATCCTTCATGTCAGAGCAGAACTGGGGACGGCTGCTGTGACCGAGCAGGAATGTGGGGGGTTGTTTCCATCAAATGCTACAAGTTGAAGCACTTCCTTTTCAATCTCTTCTGGATGGCAGTTTCTGCAGGTGGTGACTACATTAGACTAAAATGTGAAATTCTTGAGAAGTAATTTTTAAAATTGACATGGCATGGGAGCTTAGTAATTGTGTAGCTCACCTATAATGGTGTGGGCTGGTCTGCCCCCGTCTGTGACCAGAGATAAGAGTACTTAAGAAAAATCACTTTTGGAGACAAAGCTCTCACAGCTGCTTACCTTTCCCACTCTGAGCCACTCCAGTCCTTTTCAAAACAATTAAACTTTCCTGAATGATGTTTTGTGTCTTCATATGGGTGCACTCTATGTATCTTGATTCAGTGTTTCCCTTCCATTGCCTGAGGAAACTCCCCAGCATAGGTTGAGGAGTAGGTTGTAACCTATGCAGTTACAGATTAAAGTGAAAATGTGAAATATCAAAAGCAAATATTGGCCATCGTGAAGAGAATGAGAGCAAGTGTGTCAATCCCTGCATTGAGCCCTCATAGTGGAATGTGATTATTACTGGTATTGGCAGCTCCCCTCTTTGCTTTTTACTCATTTGCCTTTAGTTTCACCTTTCACATCATTGCTTTTATTGAACAACAGTATTCTGAGCACATTCCACATGATGCATGCTTAAGGTTCTTGTTATTTTGCTCTTGATTTTCCATGCCACCTGACAGTGTGTTGCTATTACTCTTCCTCTGAGCTGCAGCTGTGCATCCTTGTCAGGGAACCTTGTTCTTTCCTTTTTATGGTATGGTTGCATGCATCTGCCTGCCTGTAACAACTGCTGCCCCACCAGTGGACACCCCAACCTGGGAGCCATTTCCATGCTTGAGCTGGAACTGGTGGGAGGGATGCTGTATCCTTCCCTCCCCAGCACTACTAGAGGCAGTAACACTTTGCTTATTTGTCCTGCATAGTAAGTACGTCACCTTCCTAATTCACTCCTCAATATGAAACATTCCTGCAGGGATGTGGAGGCAGTTCTTTCCCTGATGCAGTGGTTGCAAGGAATGTGAAGTAGCTGTCAGGCAAGAGGCAGCAACTCCATTTGGCTTTTGCAATAGGGAGGTGGTTTTTGTAGCTGGCATTTTTGATGCTCCACTTCTAATCAGTTTTCTTCAGAAATGTCTGCCATAATCTCAGCTTTCCTTTGATTCCCCAATTGCAGTCTTCAGAGTGAGCAAGTAGAAATGTTTGAGGAACTTTTGAGAACCAAGTAGGTGAGGATGTGTGCTTGCAAGGAGTGCTGAGTTTAGCACTGCAGTAGGCACATACTTACTTTGTTTTTTGTACTAAGTGGATTTGAAAAATCTGGATTGGTTCTGCCCTTTACTATGCCTTTCAGATGGAGACTGCCCTTGCAGGTAACTGTCATTTCCCTATATGAGGCTGCTTTGCAGTACTGCTGGGAATTGTGGTTACTTCATAATGCACAATTTCTTTGATTCCTTTAAGGAGGTCTGCCTTTGAAAAACTTGGTGCAGTTTGTGTATAAGTGAGAAGGGGACAATTGGGTTATGCAAACCAAAGCTTCGAGATCTAGGGGTTTTTTTCTGCAGGGTAGTATTCAGAAAGCTTTCTAGCAGAACTGAAGTCTGGTATTTCTACAAAGGGTTTTTTTGTGTAATAGTAAACTTGTCAAAGCTTGTCTGAGGAACTACTCTCATTTCTGCCTTCCTTAAGCTGTAATAGTTGCATCTGAAATGCTTGACTTAGTCAAATTCTTTTGACTTAGGAAATCTGAACCTAATGGCAAAAAAATGCTTTCAGAGGCAAAAAGCAAAAAAATTTAATGCAGTGCAGACTTCCTGTGCTGATCCTGGCTGTTGGTGGATGAAGACAGTCCCATCTGGTTATCCTCAAGAATTTAAGTATGGCAGCTACTGGAACCAACAGTTGCTGTTTCTCACTGTGGTTTTTTTCTGTGATCTGGATGAATTTTTCTCTTCATTTTACAAAGTGGAGATAATTTGCTACAGAGCAGCTGGCAATGCTGGTGGCACTGCTCCTTATTCAGCATCCAGCATTGTTGTCCAAGGTGGAATTGGCTTGTGTCAATAGTGGTTGCTGCTAGTTAAAAGGCATAGGGTGAGAGAGTGATGTGACTGTACTGTCATTCAGTGCTGAAATCTAATCTTCTTTTTCCTCTACAAAGACCTGTAGGCTGCTACCACTCCCCTCTTAAGATGACTACTTGCAGCGCTTCTTGAAAAGTAAACTATCTATGAAATACTCTGAGAAAATGCCTGTAGGGGTCCTTATAGTTCCCACTTCAGCGCGTCCTGGAATTGAAACGTAGCATTAATCTGCATGGCACTTTAACTGGCTCTCTATTGATGTACCATTACCACAGTGACTGCATTTACTAGAGAACTGACTCCTGGATTTTTTGTATTTGTAGGGACCAGCAGCACTAACATAGTCGGGGCTACAGTGAACAGCCAGGCACCCCAGTCTCAGCCTACTGCTATTGCCTCAAGCCGGAAAGGGACTTTCACAGATGACCTGCACAAGCTGGTAGATAACTGGGCCCGAGATGCCATGAACCTGTCTGGCAAGAAAGTTGGCAAAGGGCATAGCAGCTATGAGGTAAGATGTAACTCCTGAACATACATGGTGAGAAACAGTCAAGGTCATTGCCATCTCATTCGGGGGTCAAACAAAGAGTACAGTTGCTGTGAAGCTTGGACAACTGCTCTAGAAAACCAATGGCTCTGTTTTTCACATATCCCCTGCTATGGAAGGGGAAAGGATAACTGAAGAGAAGGACCATGACCTGTTCTTGGGAAGATCCATTGAGAACGACTTGTAGGCCAAGGGGTGAACCGATGATTATGGGGTTTTTTTGTGGTTTTTTTTTTTTTTTTTTTTTTTTAGCACAATTGTGTAACTTCTCTTGGGGGTTGGGTTTTCTTTCAGGGCCCTGGAATGGCAAGAAAATTCTCAGCACCGGGTCAGCTCTGTATCTCTATGACATCTTCCCTGGGTGCTACGCCCATCTCTGCAGCATCAGCTACCTCTTTAGGTCCCTTCAGCAAGGCCATGTGCCCTCCTCAGCAGTATGGTTACCCAGCAGCCTCCTTCGCCGCTCCGTGGAGTGGGACGGGTGGTCCAGCACAGCCACCACTCGGCCAGTTCCAGCCTGTAGGTGCCACATCTTTGCAAAGCTTCAACATCAGCAATTTGCAAAAATCGATCAGCAACCCTCCAGGCTCCAACCTGCGGACCACTTAACCCTGCTCGGAGACCACGCTGGCGAGACCTCGGGACAGGACGTGGGGAGGGAGATGGGGCCCTGTATCAACTCCTAGTGCTGCAATGAACTGGTAGCTTGCCAGACTGGGAATGAATTTCTCTTTTCCAACCATTGCTGTCAACTCTCTGTAAAGGGAGTTTCCCCACACACTTTGAAGGGGGAGGAGGATGATCAGCATCCTTATGATGGGACAGTGCTTTTCACCAAGGGGTTCTGCTCTTGTGTGGAACAAGAGCTGTGAAGAGAAGTCACGGGGTCAGTTAATGCAGTCTTGCTGTAAAATTCCTCTCTGGTTTGAGGCTGAATCCACATGTGTTGGGTGGGAGAGCTGAATCCTAGCATGAGGCTTTAGCATGCTTCTCATCTCCCCCTAGAAGAACCAAGACCAGGAGAAAAGCTGTCCAAATCCCCCTCCTCTCCCTCTCCCCAGTCAACTGTATCCAGCTCCAAAATGATGGGGCACACAAATGGACTTGCAGTGCAGCCCGTGCTTGATAGGTCATTACTGCTTTAAGTAAGATATTAACAGCTTTGACTGCAGCATTAGAGCAATTTAAATTGTTTAAAAATTTTTAAAAGTTCCCTGCGGACATGTACTTACCATCAGTTTTGATGTGGAAACACTGTGATATATAAATGTTGTTGGACAACAGTAGTTTAAAAATGAGTGGAATATAGAGGGTTAAAAAAGTTAAAAAGAAAAAAAAAAATGGGAAAAAAAGCTAGCTATATCCTTATACTTATTGGAGACACTTTAACTTTTTCCTTTGTATTTTCATTGTATTAGATAAATAAATGTGAATGTAAAATTGTATAAATTAATGTACTTGAATACTTGTCTGTTCTCCCAGTATGCTTGCTGGATATTTTAGTGCCTTGGACTTCTATTGCTTCTGCAGTTAGCATCGTCTTCCCAGCAGACCCCCAGGTGGAGAGAGGGCAAGTTGAGAGAAGGATGGATTGTTTGTTCCTAGTGACTGGGACACAGGAGTTTATTTAGGGAAACAGTCACTGTCTGGAGGAGGTGTATGGAGGGGGACGTCATTGAGGCAGCAGGTTGGAACAACGTTCTGTGTGTTGGGGAAACTTGTCCAGGTGGGCAGATCTGAAGTTGCTCGTGTGACAGGGGCCAGGTGGGGGTGGGACTGAGGGTTGTGGGTGAAGCTAAAACGAGACTAACAAATACTGTGTATGGAGGCAGGCAGTCTGGATCAGAAAGGGAGAGAGGTTGGGGAGAACATGTATCTTCTGGGAAAGGCCCAACTTAAGATGCAGTTAGACTCCACCTGTGAAGTGGGAAAGGTGTTTGGTCAGGATGTGGCTTGAGGGAGAGGTGCCATTGTTTGTTGGTATGAGCTTGTCTGCTGGGATTGCTTTTCTTTTTGTTTTGGTTTTAATTTTATTTTTGCTTTTTTTGTTGGTTTTTTTTTTTTTTTTTTTTGTAAAAATCCATTTAAGCCAGGAATAGACTGTCCTGGTGCAACATCCATTGCCGGCAATGGATGTACTTGAAACAGCCGGCAACAAGAAGTTTCCTCTGTCTGTCATGGAGGATTTGCAATTTTGTTCACTCTTAACAAATTTGAAGCTGGTACCAGGACTGTAACTATCTGTCCCCTCTTGGTAACTGTATTGTACCTTCTGCTTTGGTCGTTCTCCCTTTATTTAAAAAAAATACTGGTTCCCTCTTCAAAGTAAAAATAATACCTGCCAGTATTTCAGTAGTGCTGCAGAAAGCTGTGAAGGATGAGAGTGCTGGGAGTAGCTGACTGGTACTGGTCCTGGAAGCTGGTGCATCATGGAGTTTTTATTTGCCTGAATTTTTTTGCCGTTCCCCTGCGGATCATTAACAGGGAGTTTTTTCTGGCTGCAGAAGTTCTCTTTTTACAAAGAAACGTGCAAGATCCGTTCCTTTCCAGTTACTTTTTGTGCAGCAGTTTTGGCAGCAGGCGCAGGCTGTAGATGAACACCGGAGGGCAAAAGCTGAGTGGCAGCTGGGTGGGTTCTGCATTTCTGAGGCTTTCGGCTTTGTAACTCAAGTGCAGACTCGAGCTACAGAATGAGACGGGAGGCTTCGTGGGGTGCCTGTGGTGGAAGAGGGGGAGAAAGCAGGGGGCCCTGCGGCCAAGGTGAAAGGGGGAAACCTCTGCCCTTCCCTCTGAAGGGATGCAGCCCAGTGGGAGGGGAGAAGCGCTCCGGGAACAGGAGCAGTGGTGAACCTGGGGCAGGTAACCAAACGGGGAATATTCGTGGCAGGGGAAGCAATCAGCTGGATGCAGCACGTGGTTATTTAATTTCGATTGACTAAGTTTGAAGTCTTTTTTTTTTTTTTTTTTTTTTTTTTTTTTTTCCACTTAATGTTATGTAAGAACTGGTTTTATTTACCATTGATTCCCTCCCCTCCTCTCCTGTGGATGAATAACTGAAGTCTAGAGGAATAAACTAATGCTACTGAACTGTTAAATTATTTTGTTTAATATTACACTTTGAGTATCTTTTTCCACATAAAATCTGTTTCTGAATTACAAGCGTTTTCTTTACATTATTTAACAATGTACACTGTAAAAAATAAAAAAAAAATAAAATTAATTGAAACTTTGGGCTTCCCTGGCTGTAGTTAGTTGTATGTTTTGCACTAAACCCAGGCACTGCGCTCCTTGTATGACTGCGCTTTGTGCTACAATTTGTTACCTTTGTAGAATATTTAATTAAGTAATTCAAATAAACCAAACCTGCTTTTGTTGAGCTGTGGGTTTTCTTGTTGAACAGCAGGTTCCTACTGCTACGTCCTCTTCCTGAGTGATTTAACTGTTACCCAATTTATCTGTTTATCACAGGGAAGTACAAGAAACCCATTTTAATGAGACCCTGTAACTTCTCAAAAGCAGTTGCCAGTACTGAGCCCTTGGCCTTTTATTGAGTACTGTGAGCCAAGGTATAAAGAATAAAGAAATGAATCCTCTTTATGAGAGGAAGGGATGAAGGGGAGGGTGAAGCTGTGAAGGATGATGCTTAAGCAGTAAGATTGCTTTTACAGCTGAGCCTGTCAAGAAGTTACCAAAAAGAGAAATCTGCTGAGCTGTGACAGTCAAGAATTTGGTGGTGGTTCTTGTTTAAAGAACAGGTGGAGCTCCACCAGGTGTGGTTCTTTTGCTTCCTTTTGGTAGTGAAGCTCAAGCAGGCTGTGCTGCAAGGGCTGGGGCTGCCCTGTCCCAGGCACAGAAAGGTTCTGCTCCTCTTTTTCTGATGGGTCCCTTACCCTCCTCTCTGGGGTGGAAGGGAGAAGGGGTTGTAGATGCTTATTTTGGGATGGAATTCCTGTTACTCAGCTGTATGTGTAGTAGTAGGAGAGTGGAACTATACAGAGCCATTCTCAAGCAGCTGTACACTTGTAGGAATTATTTGGTATTTCTAAACAGTAATTGCTGATGCATTTCTTTCCATTTTCAGAACAGCTTTTGTTATGAGTCATGCTGTGCAAAGCCTTAAAGGGAGGGGAAGCTCTAAGTTTTACTGCTCTTTTCAAAGGGACCAATCCTCAGAAGCATGTTGTGGGATTTCTTAGAGGAGAAAAGCCCTCTCGAGTATCCAATCCTCTTAGAGGAGGCATGGATACAGTTACACTCTTTTCATGGAGTCAAGAGAGCTGATGCAGTTCTGCTTGAGAATCCTCTTTTTTTTTTTTTTCATTGTAAAAGTTTAGAGCAGCTTTTGAATACAGTAATTCTGAATGTCTGCACATTCCCTTCCTAACAGGTATCTGGTTTCAATAGTGAGTGCATGACTCAAACATGTGGTATGTATTCCTTGTCTGAGCTGTTCTGAAGGCAGCATTGAACTGGGAGAGAAACTAGTATGGTGTAATGTGAAACTATTTTCTAGATGTAATCTAGTACAGTTAATATGTCCTGTCTTTCCACACTGAGCTCAATCCTTATTCTTTGTCATGTTGAGAAGATAATTAGATAGTAGATCTTTTAAGGAATAAGATTAAGTGATGAAGGTGAAGTAGCAGGAACAGGAATAAATGCTGAATACTTCAATGTATTTGCATTTAGACAGCATTAAGAGACTTGCCAGCACTGCTCTATTTGGGCAAAGTACAGGAACAAGTATCTGTTTCAAACCTGACACTGATTTTAGGGTTGGACTCATCAAAGAGTGTGTGTAAGTTTTCCTGGTCCAGCTTATAAATCCCAGTTCTGAGGTGGTATCCTCCTCTCCAGCACTCCACTTTGGAAAAATACGACTATATCCAGTTTGAAATACTGCTTTAAAAAGTTTTTACCTTCTTACTGGAAGGAACAGCTGGTGCTTTGCTCTGAGCTTTAAAACTCACTTGAAATTTTCTGTTGCCCATCTTAAACCAGATGCAAGGCTGTGCAGTCTCTTGCTTCCTACTTGTAACTAAGCAGAATGTGTTCACTTTTTTGAACATCTACAAGGGTGGTGTGTATTTCATGTTTATTTTTATATGGAAAAAGGCTGAAATATTTAAAATCAAAATTGCAGCTCACATTCATTTTTACAAAGGATCCAAGCAAACACAGTCTGAGATGCTTCATGCAGCACCTCAGCAGCAGTCCCAGCATGCACCCACCCCAGAGCTGTCCTGTTGTGAATGTGCTGCTGCTGCACTGGGATCCCAAATGCCTGAGGAAGAGAAATAGGGCTCTGGCCCCATTTGTGCAGCCACAGGGCAAAGGGCTTCATGCCTTCAGGCTTTGTCATCTGACCATATTCCCATTTTACTAAAAATGTCTTTTCTCTGTGCTGAAATGAGGGAGAATGAAGCTATGAATTTTTAAATAATTTAAAATATTTTTAACATTTTGGGCAAATGACATGTAATTTCAGTTTGTAATCCAGCCATAAATCTAATGCTGCAGCAGCATGAATGATTGGTTGTTTATGGAAAGAGACATCTGAAACGATAGCTTTCCAGACATCTGAAACAATAATTTCTTGCTGGCTGTATTAAGCTCTTCTGTGTTGCTTCATATTGTGTACAGGAAAATCCATTAATGCATTAGATTTCCTCACATAATTTTAACAGCCAACTGTAGCTTTCTGATGTAATCTGGTATGGAGGCCATGATACCACCTGGTGTTTTACGTAGGTTCCAGTCTCCTTTTCTTCAAGCTTTGACTTCTCCTGTGGGGGCTGTACTCTGCCAAACAGGGAGATTGTGAGAAACTGAAGTTTCATAAAGCTTTTTTCTGCTCCTAAAAGTGCTTCCCAATTCTTTTTCTAGCTCTGCTTTGAGAGGACAGTTGGATGGAAAAACCAGCTGGTTCTCCTAGCCCACTATCACAGCATCTGCAGCCACGTCTGAGACAAGAGAAATGTTCCTCCCACTCCAATTTACTGATCTAACAGTACTGCTTTCCAAGCCAAGGACCACTGTTAGGACAGAACTCAAGTCATTTTTGGTAGCACATACCTGGGGTATTCTGGTTGGCACAGCTGCTATTGCTCACAATTGTAGCAGAAGGCTGCAATTGTGCAAATCTAGCAGCAGCTTTGTGATGATTTGTTCTGTGAGGTGTCCTGTTACGAGTAGTCATTTGATGATGTCCATGGGGTGTTTCAGATGTCTGGTGTCCAGCTGGTGGATTTGTTGTTTTATGACCCATTATCTTAAAATCAATGCTCTCCAAGGAAATGTCCCAAAGTTCAGGATCATCTAGAGCAAATGTAAAGGTGATCAAACTAAAGATGATAGTACTGGACTACAGAAATGACACTAACTCCAGGATCAGCCCTCTCTTATGGCCACAAGTGGTGGCCATTATAAAAGTAAAACTGTAAAGCATCTTTAGTGTTAGTGCATAGCAGGAAAATGGTACCACCCCTTCTGCACTGGATTTAACCAGCATCCAGGCACTGTGCTGTAAGTGTGACCCAAACAGCCCTGGTTAAGACAGCCCCTCAACCCCACAAATGTTCTGTTTCTGTGCAATATTACTGGAGGAAGAGGGTTTACCAAATATGTGAAACAACTCTCAACTGAAAAGCAGGGTGTGCAGCCCTTCATCGTGATGGACATTGTTTCTCTGCCACTCAAGCAAGGCTTGCATTATGAAGCTCAGACTTGTACTCCAGCCTCTTCAGACCATCTACATTTACACTGTACTCTGAAGAACTGATTTAGATGCCTCAGTGATTCAACACTCATCACTTTTTGACTGACCTGCAAAGAACTCCTCTTCTATTGCTGGCTCCTGCTGTACTGCTGCTGGAGTGCTGTGCTGCACAGGAGGATCAGATGTTGCTGGACAGAGGTAACACAAGAAGGAATTAGTATTAGAAATACATAAGAACCCTCTTACTCCTTCTTAACAGAGCACAAGTCTCATATATTATGCTGCAGCTGCCATGAGGTACCCTCTTTTTTTTGTCCTAGAGCTGTTTCTGTTTTAGTAGCAGTATGTGGAATGGGAAGTTTCTGTACCTGATGACAGCTGATAAAAGCACTAAGGTTTTGTTTTTGCCTGTTTACCCCATCCCCATCTTCCTGCTTACCACACAGCTGTCCAGACTTCCCCATGATTAAAGAGCAACTAAGGCAGTACCTAACTGCCTGCAGCCACCTCAGCAAAGTGCTGCAACCTCGGCACAGGTGCAGCATGTTAATGGTACTGACATCAGCTGCTGTGCTTCATAGAGCTTTAGGGTGTTTGGAAAGTTGTGATGCAGTTTTAAAGCTGACATTCCTGTCACTTGAAGAACATGGTGGCGTTGGGGGAAATATGATAATCCTCCTTTCTGCGTCCTCAAATGTGTGTTGATAGTACAATACCAAAGCAAATGAAACTAATGGGGCTCCTATACTGAGGGTGACACGATTCCCCAGCAGCTACCATTAGGACTGTCAGTTTTAAATGCCAGGCCTTACCCTGTTTGCTGCTAGGAGTAACTTCTGGAACCTGATGCTTTTTCTCCATCTGTTCCCGGAACTGTTGCTGTAGGAGCTTTTGTCGCAGTTTCCGCTGGTAAGTGGCATCACTCTCTGTAGCTGAGGAGTCTGCACTTCTGTCCCTCCCCCCAAGCCAGGACAAAGTTAAACAGGATTTCAGCAATGACATTTTATGAAGAAGAAAAAAATTGCATAAAGAAATAACACCAAGGAAAATCCACTTAACTAGCATTGCATGATATCTTCCAAATTGAGCTTTATGTTTTAAAAGGTACAGTAACTTCTAATATAGCCAATAAAATAAATTTGTAACAGCAGTCTCACCTGGAACTATTTGGCTGTTTCTGATCCACTGTCACTACAGCAGCCTCTGTAAAACCAGGCTTACAAATAGATGCTGTCTCACAATGTTGTCTTCCTCCTGTAGTCTCCCTGTCCAAACAGCTATTATATCTTGCTTTCTCTATTTCAGGTTCATAGTCTTGTCTTTTAGCTTTGACCAAATCTAACTCAGGAGGCATCTAGTAAAAGAAAACATATTAATGAATTTCCTTCATTAAATACACACAGACTTTTTCAGAAAGTACTGTTGAAAAATGTAGTTTGTTTTCTTTAAGTTAGGAAACTGAAATGCATTTTCAGTACAAAAACATTCAGTTAATCATTGAATCGGTTGATGCAGAATTCTACAGCTTCTCAGACAGCCTGAAGTTTTAGTTTTGCCATTTCCACATTTGTATTAAAGGCCATGGCAAACCTTCACTCAGCTCTGCAGTCGTGAGGTCACTGAGGAAGCTACACCATTCTTGTTTTATTAAAGATGGGATGGTTTGGCTCTGTGATTTTACAAATTCATGTGACAATGATCCTGGCAAAGCAGAGCTGTGCTAACTTCACTTTGCAAGGTGTCACTTTGGATCTGCCTCTACAGGCTAAGCTAGCTAGACAGAACTTACCTAACAGCTCTAGGCTGCCTTAGTGCAGTTTGGTAAACCCTAGTATGATGAAGGCAACTTTGCTCCATGGATCAGCAGTTATAAAGTTTATTTTCTCCTCTATGAGCAAGGTAGATTACTGCCTAAAAACCTACTGCCCTCCACTGATACATCTCAGGAGCTAAAAAGATTGATTGTTGCTGAAATGCAACCTCAGTCACAGTCAGGACAAGTTTAATATTACAAAAAATGCTGTGTTACCTCGCTGCATACTTAAAAATTGTGATAGCTCTAAAAGAATGAGGTTGAAGTATGGTTGTCACTGATGAAGACATAAATCACAATTTCTTGTCTCTGTCTGGACCTAAGACCTCCACAAGAGACATTTCCCCATGGTGTTGGTTACCTCAGGGGGCTCACTGCCTAGTGCTTCACAGAGTAAAAGTAACTGCAGCTCTTCTAGGGTAAAAATTTCCAAATTGTAAAAATTTAGAGGATTAGATGTAAAATGGCAAGGAATAACTCAAACAGTTCATATGAAATATCAGGCAAAGGCTATCGGTCTTATAGCTGGAAACACTGAGAGTTGAAATGCATTCATATCATTATTTATGATTTTTTTAATATGAAGGACTAGGAGCAGCACACCTGACGTGGAAGTTTATTCACGGCTCGCAGGTAGTCTTTGTCTAGGATGCAGTTCCCAAGAGCATTCCCAAAGCACCTGAGAAATAAGAGAGCTCACTGTTGACTGAAAATAATAGTTAATTCTCAATGAACCTCTGAAAACATACAAACACTGTTCTTCACTTACTTGAGTGCCCTCTTCAGTCCATCTGTTACTGCCTCCTTCCTTGCCTTTTCTAGGGACAAGGCCTTAGACTTTAAACCTTCACTGACTCCATACCCTACATCTTCATGGTATGAACCATCCTGCAGTAAAATTTTAAAAATAGTAAGTATAGGGGAATTTTTGCACATACAGCATTTCTTAATAGAAGCTGTGCTTTCCTAGGCCTGAGTACTTGCTCTTAGCTGGTTGCTCTATAGCAAGGTCAATGTGCTGGATATTTTGGACACCACCAGGTTCTCTAGTGTCATTCCTGACCTTGAAAACTACAGTTTGATCTACAGATTAACTTTCATTCTCAGCTTCAGGCAATTGCTCAACTATAGATAGAGTAAACAAAAAAATCCATTTACCTTAAGTTGAACTTTCACAAATGCACAGACCCCCACATAAAATCTGCCATTGTTGAGGTCGACAAAGTCTAAGAGAGGGAAAAGTAACATCCTAAATAATATAAAAGACTGTCGATCCACATTTAGAACTTTTGCCCTTTGAAAACTTTCATAAATCTGTACTCTGCTTGCTGAATGTACACAAGATGCTTCTATAAAATTAAGTATGACTTGCAAAATATTAATTGTAGTTTGAGAATTGTGACTTGCATGTATGCTCTGCATGTGTTATGTGATACTTTTGGACTTTCTGGTTCTCAGTGGCTAGGCCTGGCAAACACACCTTGCTACTACATGTATAGATTTAAATATATGGAAGGAAGAGTTATAAAGGTTATTTCTCATTAAGTAACAAATTCTAAATTTTCACAGCATAGCAATTTTTTCAGCTGGAAGGAAAGATTTAAACTATCAATTAATAAAAACACCAATGGAAATGAAACTGTAATTGGTAAAAGTAATCTATTTCCTACTATATACTCCAAGTGTATCTGTCTCCGAATTGCTAAGGAATTCCTTGTTACTGCATTATTTGAAAAAGATAGAACTTGGGAGGGTGTCAGTTCTTTCTTGACTAAAAAGGTGAAAAAAACCCCAAGAGGTGGCACATGGAAACCCATGACGTAAATTGTTACATGTCTAGAATCTACTAGCCTGAGGTAAGAAAAGATTTCTGCAAGCAGGAGAGTAAGAAGAAGGATGTACATCTACACAGCTTTGTTGCTCTACTTCAAGAAGCAGTCTTCAGTCCAAGCACAGCAGATCTGCAAGCAAGGCCGATACTCCTCTTGCAGGTCCTATTTCAGCTATCAAGATGGAAGAAGTTTGAACTTTAAGATCACCTGAATACTGTTTGCTAGGATAGTAATTTTCCCAAAGCTTTCTACTATAAAGATCTCCAAACTAGTTATCAGCTAGAGGAGGAATCTGCAGAAAAAGATGGCTCCCCAAAGGTTAAGGAGAACATTAATTCTGAATATTAACTTGTTAGAATATGACAATTACACAGTAAGAAAGTTGGCTCAGGAATGCTGGGTGTAAAATAGTTTGATTTTAATTGCTCTTCACTGACTGATACCATAGAGATCAGAAAACTTGATTAGAATGACTCAGGAATAATCATAACCACACTTAGAATAATGACTATGCCATATTCCAGTGCAAGATCTAAAAAGAAAACAGCAGCTCTGTTGTTATTAAATTCATCTCATTCTTACCAAATGCTTAGACACTTGAAAATTCCCCAGGCTCTTTGAAGAATCCAATTCTAGGATAGATACCAGAGTCATCTGAGAGACTTTTCCCTCAGGGCCTCACAGTGAAACAAGAGGAAAGACTTTTATCTTCAAGATACTTACCAACATTCTGCTGAGTAACTGAATGAGCCCAGCCATTGAAGCCAAACATCTCATTGGCCAGGCTGATTACCTTGTGACCCTCAATGTAACAGACCTGAAAAGAAAAGCATTTATATAGAAATACATTCACATGTGAACAAATACATATATGCTTTATTTTAAAGAGGGATTACACACATCATCTGACACTGAGGAAACCCAGCTAAAGCTCCAGGTTCAGGTAATGTGAGTAAAAGGATGATGGTGCAGCTTTTGGTTCACTCTTCTAGTACTTCTAGCACCTCTTCTAGGGGTGTTAATATAACAAATATGACTTAATCAAGGGAAGGCAGAGCTACTGGGCACTAAAGAGGGTAAAATGCAGCCAGTGTTACATAATACTTCATATATTTAAGTTCTGATAAAAAAGAGAAATGTCTCAATGTTCCACAAGTAGATAAGTATTTCCTTGTTAAGGATGAAGCTCTGAAAAGTTAAATCTTTTTTTAAAAACACAAACAGAAACGTGTGATCGGTAAAGAATTTATGATATGCTGACATTGCTTTTGAATCTGAACACTAAATTACTAATGGGAAATTAACTTTAAAACAGAGGAAAAAGCATTATTTTAACTTTTTTTACCCTAGTTTGCCTGGGGGAAAAAACCAAGTTGAAACAGCCATGCATTCTTCTTCATACCTTTTGTCCTCCTCCAGCTTGCCGACTGCTGATATATTCTGGACCCAGCCTCTGACGAAGGGCATGCTGGATAGCTTGATACTCACTTGCTGTGTATTGATACTTGACCAAAAAAAGAGAAAAGGTAAGATTAATCTTGTCACTCTCCTTGTTTTAGCTCCCTATCTTCTCCTGAAATAACTTTTTAATCCTATTTTTCTATGTAGTCTTTCCCAGAGGTATGTGATCCATTTTTCAGAATCAGGATGAAGCAGACAAGGAAAGACTTCAGGTGGTATGTAAGCATTATGTTAGTGCATTATACTGTTTTTTTTTTTTCCTCTTACTCTTGAATTATAGTTTTAATTATTGAGTTGTATTTACTTTTTATTTCTCATAACTATCACAGAAGAAGAACTGAGAGAGCCAGGCCTACTAGTATTCTACTGAAATCTTAATGCAGTGATAATCCTTGTGAGGGTTGCCACAGTTTAAGCTTACAGTTTACTGCTCCAAAATAAAAAGTAGTAGCTCTGTGTCCAACAAGGAAAGTGTATTTTAAAACTCCAAGAAAAACAAAACTAATTCTAATACCAGATGCTGCTAGGGCAGTGAAAAGAGCAGATCAGAAAAGCAATCAAGAGAAGAGTTCCTTGAGGAGTGTTCAGCAAATTCCCCTCATGCAGGGAACATCCTTTAAATAACTACAACATCATTGCTATCATTGGTTATCTCCAGAATCACAGGAAGCTTAAAGCATTGTAACTTTTGCTTCTTGTCATAGTAGGAGTATAATTTACAATCTGTAAGGTTAGAGAAGCCTAAATGCATACTTAGGGATTCAAGCTCTGAAAAGTTTGTAGCTTCTGTTTCTGAATCAGTACTTAGAATGGGTGTAAGCACGACCCAGATTATCTGGGAATCGGAGAGAATAAAATTAAACCACTTTTAAGAAACAAAAGTAAAAAGTTTCATGAAGAATCCAGAGCAATTTATTGTAAAAGCAGGCATGACAAAGCTATCAAAGAGGTAAATGTAATATACAAATAGGTATAGCCTAGCTAGGATAATGGATATGAATTCAGCCTTACTGTATCCCCCTTAAAAATTGGTAAATATGCAGATTTCCAGAAGTAAAAGCATGAAACTTCCATTTCCCTCTAAGGCAAACAAAACTGACCTGTCCGAAGCAAGCAACTGAATTACTTGAACTATTGCTGCTGAGGTGGTTTTCAGTGTCTTTCCCGTGGTTTTCAGGCATCCCTAAAGATAAAATGCAAACATTGAAGATAACACCTAATGGTCTTCATGAAGCAGACGGAACGCTGTTGAAGTCCACTGTCCAGTGAGGGTAGAAATATTATAGAATAGATGTGTTTCACATGAAAATTATACTTCTTAGCCCATAAAACTGCTGCAGCACCAGATGAAAATTTGTTTTGTGATGTTGGTTCAGAACAGTCAAAACTTTTCTTCTTAAATAACTTACACTATTGTAGGCAGAACTGGCTAGTTTCATCCTAGAAGAAGAGACATTGTTCTGGTTTTCATCCATAAAACCAGGAGGGATGAGCCTAATTAAACTACATGACAACAGTGAAACAAGTATTTTATTTACAGAACACATATTTACTTACTAGTGAAAAAAAAAACTTGAATTCAACAGCATCTTGATCCTGCATAAGATCAGAGACTAGAACAAAAATTAATCATCTCTCGAGTCCTTATTGTAAACACTGCAGTGGCAACAAATGGTGTTTTCCACCCCTATTAAGTGAATGTGAATGCATTGCACCATTATAAGTAAAGAAACACAAAATAAATCTCTCAGATTCTTGATCACTTTCAATATCTATTTATACTTATCTATTTTACTTGCTTATACCCTGCCCTGTTAGTCTTTATTTTAGATGATTGTTTTTGACTGTAATTACACTGTCTTGTGTTAGGATGGCATCATATAAATTCTGCTGAATTGAAAACCACAAAAAACCTGTAAGAATGTTATGAAGTTGTACTGATAATTCAGTAGATGGCACCCTTTTCCAAGCCAGTATCCAACACCTACCCAGTACTGCATTACCACCCCAGCCCTGCCTGCTGGAGAGCTCTTGCTGAGCACTTCACACAACGCAGAGGAGCTGCAGCAAGGCTTTTGTTTAAGCCCACAGAGGTAATAGTTTCTTATATTTGCAGAAACTCTTAGTACAACAGGTAGTCTGTCACAAAGACTTCTGTATGCGATACAAGGCAAATCAATAGACAGACAAGACAGTTGGAGAGGTCAAGACAGTTTGAGAAATGTCTGAAATCTTCAGTGGGCAGTTACTTGACAGCCAGTCAGAACCTGTCTGGTATTGTTTTTTCTGCTCTTCACCAGGTTTGGCACTTTCTAAAACATGTTGGTTTTCTAGTTGCAAAACAAGGAAGTCAAAGTTTACTGAGAACTTGGCAAACAATTTTTAGAAAAAGGATACTAGTTATTTCATTAGCAAGTATGAGCCACTGGTTAACTATGCTCTGTGTAGCTAAAATTCTCCTTCATTTTGGCTGGCTATAATTACTCATCTCCAGTCCAAAAGCTGCACAATTGTACAATTTTTATACATTTGAACGTGTTTCAATCACAAGTTTCCTGCAAGTTGTGGTAAATACATCTGCTTTTGGAAGAGAACATTTAGAAATTAGTCTTACCAGGAGCTACACTTGTGATTTAAACAAGCTATTGCCCCTGTTAAGCAGGGCAATACTGTACCAAGTGAGACAATTAGAACAAAAGAGTACCTGTGTGAGTGGCAGAGGGAATTGGAGTTTGAACAATACTACATTACTTTTCCCCCCTCTAAGCAGCCTAAATCCGATGCTAATTTGTATAAAGCCCTTGGAAAAAAACAACAAAATGTGTGCAGTTGTCTACATAGTCTATTACCAGTTTTCCCAGATTTTTATGTGCAATAGGTGGATGGCATTTGGAAGCAAAATTGCTTTAACTAAAACTAGTATAAGTATATAATATATCTATATATGTATATATACACAGTCCTTTATTTTTATATATAAATATATACAGTCCTTTATTTTTTTATAAACCACTGTCAGATTCAATTCTTTCATGATATACATTTAATGAAGCACTGAATAAGATGTGGAAATTGATTTTGAATGAGAACAAGTAGTGCAGAACTCTACTGAAAACAGCTTCACATCACAGTTTTAATCCAACAGATCAGATGCCATCATAGAATATCAACAACATACTTTGCAATAAATAGTTTAAAAACATGACAGTGGTTTGTATTCAAATTATGCATTACTCTATTGCTAGTCTGAAGGAGAGAGAGATGATGCTGGTTTTTTGCCTTCTGTCTCAAAGCAAGTGTTAGAGCATTTCAAAGTGACAGAGCTATAATTTAAAAATTATTTGAGTAGGAGTTTGGAAGGGAGAAAAGTTAATTTTGCAAATGGAATTATAAATCTACCTCAAGAGCAGAGCCAGGAACTAGGGAAGGCAAGGCACTTCCAGTCCTCAGTAGAGTATTGTTTCCTCACCCTCCCTCTCCCCACAATGTTTTAATTAGCATAAAAGGAAGAGTAGGAAAAATGTGGGCCCTCTCTGTAAGGAAATAGGAGACCTGGTTACCTGGGTTATAGAGAAGGCTGAGGTACTCAGTGACTTTTTTTGCCTCAGTCTTCATTGCCCAAGTCACCAAAGGCAAAGGTAGGTACTGGAACAAGGAAAATCTACTTTCTTGAGGTGGTGATCAGGTTCAAGACCATACAAGGAAACTGCACAGGTTCATGGGACCTGATGAGACGCAAATTCAGGTCCTGAGGGCACTGGCAGATGGGGTTGCTAAGACATGATCCACTATATTTGAGAAGTCATGGTAGTCTGGTGAAGTTCCCACTGACTGGAAAAGAGGAGACATAACCCTGATTTTAAAGAAAGGAGGAGAAAAAAAAAAAAAAAAAAGACCCAAGGAACTATAGGCCAGTCAGTCTAACCTCTGTGATTTGCAAGATTGTGGAGCTGATCCTCCTGGAAACTATGCTTAAGGCACATGGAAAATAAGGTGACTGGTGAAACTGGACAAATGCAGGCAATGCACGCTTGCAGCCTAGAAAGAGGACTGCACCCTAGGCTGCATCAAAAGAAGCACGGCCAGCATGTTGAGGGATGTGATTCTCCCCCTATACTCCACTCTCATGAGACTCTATCTCGAGTACAGTGTCCAGTTCTGGAATTCCCAGCACAAGAACGACACTGAGTTCTTGGAGCAAGTCCAGAAGAAGGCCACCAAGATGATCCAAGAGCTGGAGCACCCGTCCTATGAAGATAGATTGAGAGAGTTGGGGTTGTCCAGCCTGGAGAAGGCTGGGGAGATCCTATAGCAGCCTCCCAGTACCAGCAGGGACCTGTGGGAAAGCTGGAGAGGGAATTTTTGCAAGGGCAGGTAGCAGTAGGACAGGGAGTAGTGGCTTTAGATAGCAAGAAGGTAGATTTAGGTTAGACATTAGGAAGAAATTCTTTAGTGGGAGGGTGGAGACAGCCTGGAACAGGTTGCCCAGGGAAGCTGTAGCTGCCCCCTCCATGGAAGTATTCAAGGCCAGGTTAGATGGGGCTTGAAGCAACTTGGTCTAGTGGGAGGTGTCCCTTCCTTAGGGGGAGTAGTGGAACCAGATGATCTTTAAGGTCCCTTCCAACCCAAACCATGCTATGGAACATCAAGACTGAACTAGATAATAAGCTATTGATGGGTGTACAAAAAAGCCTGTAAAAGATGTATTTTCAAACCATCTTGACATGCTAAAAACTGAAGTTCAAATATATTTGCTCTGCATGCAGTATGATAAAAGCAGTTTATTATCAATTTAAAGACACCCAGGAATTAAAACTAATTTTTAACGGCACTCTAGAAGTAGGTATTTATTTGTATGGTGATAGTGAACTGAGCAGCTGATGAGAAAAATCTGACTGTGTACACAAATTCCCATCTAGGATGTAAACCAATCTTCTTGAACAATTTAATCTGAATTTAATCTGTTGAAGTATAATTACTACTGCAAGTTATGGCAGCAACAGCTCCACCTTCCATGAAAGTATGCACCTAATTTTCTAAATGAGCACATCCCCATATACCTTTCTACTGTCCATTACCACACAGATATTTTGGTCTTAAATCACTTCTTTTCATATCAGTTCCCCTCTGTCTTGAGAAAACAGTTTTTTAAATTATGTTCTGCACCTTAATCCCATGCTAGTGGTGTTAGTTTCCAGTTCTCTTCACATGTAAGGTAGAAGCCGCATGTTTTGCATCACTTTGAAATAGTTTGCATACCATGAATTGTATAAGTACCACAACTTGGGAAAACCTCACCTAGAACACATCTGTTTCAAGAAACAAATTGCAGCATTACACAGTTTGTATATGACATATATGTAGATATGACTTTAATGTAGACTGTGCACTTTTTGAGGGCTTTTTTTTTTTTTCCAACCCCCCCTTCTCTATATGGTGAGTTTTCTTTGCAGTGAAGCTTCAGCTTTTTGAGCAAAAGTCTTTCACATTCTTTTAATAAATGCAATGCTATTGAGCCCATCAAGAGCAAATAGCTATGCATGTAGCAACAAATGATTTAAGCAGCACTAAAGATAATACATATTTAAACTAAAGTTCGTTTTGCAGTAACACACAAAAAGATATTAAAAATTTCAAAACCTGTATTTCTCTGTAGGATTCTCTGGGAACTCCAAAGTATAAGTTGATTAACCAGTTATGCAAAGGGTTATGCAATAGTTTTATCCAACACTGAGCTGAGGTGTACATATTTTATGTATAAGATGTTCCTCATCAAGACAGGCCTGTGCTGTACCACGGTTGAAAACAGATGACGAAATCGCTGTGGGAAAACTGTGTATAATACAACCCTTTAGTTTTGGCTTCTGATAATATGTTTAGGCAGATTTGATGACTTGAGAAAAGTGAGCAAATGTTCTGTTAACTTCAACAGAAGAGAGAGATATTCAGTGTTTTTTAGGTTAACTGATGAAATGCACAGGTGGCCCCTGATGTGTGCCAATACCATACTGATGCATCTCATTGGTATTGATTCAGGCCACACTCTGTATTAAAACTACCCCAGCAAGAGAATATAAAGGTAACACATAGAAAGAATAAAAAGGTAACACATAGAAACTCTGAGCTATCTGCAGTAGTCCAAATATATTTGCTTTCATGGGATATAACTGCTTCTCAGTTATAGCACATTTCAGATTTGACAAACCTTCAAACAGTCCCACTTAATTCAATGGAATCTGTATACGTGGCTGCAAAACCAAAAATTAACCTTTAGATTTATCAAGCTGTACTATGTTTACTTCTAGTATGCGTAGGATGATAATACCCCACCCTGCACAGACCAGAAAACACGTAATCTTACACTTTTTACTGAGTAACATATTAATGAACACAATTAAAAGCTCCTCCTAATCTTCATACAACCTTAGCAGAATAATGTAGTGCATTTGTAGGGGAGCATTTCTTTTTAGAATTAATACATCCAACTGAACCCTGTTTAGTGCCTGCATTTTTTGCAACACAGGATGGGAAACTCACCTCCTTATTCATTATGCTGAGTTTCCTGTCATAATAGCCTTTACACACTTGTCATTAATTCATCAACCATCAGCATGTCTACTTAAAGTAGTTTTAGGACTCTGCTTCCTCAGCAATTATAAATTAAATTCCAGTCTAAATTGGTTAGTTTCACACACTATTGTTGCTGTGTTTTATACTGCATATTAAAATTTTGCTGGTTCAACCTCCAAACATGTTCTTAATAGCAATGGTAAGTGTAAATTACTTCCTCTCCTACATATTTGGTTCACTGTTTCAAAATTCAGCATCCACTGTATCTTTTCCCTTACAGAGGGTACACAAAGTTTCATTAGATACAGATAATTCCAAACAATTCTAAATTTGAAATACATTTGCATTTTAAAACCACAAATCCTACCCGAGTTCTTACATGACGTAATTTCTTTGCATTACTGCATAATTCTGTGGAGAAAACGTTTCACTAAAAGGATTAACCAGTACTCCTTCACAAATAATCTTTCAATTGTGTTATTAAAAATATAATCCCTAGAAGAACAGTGAGTTATGTTTGTATTAGGAGGTGTTCCAAGTGGTAGAACTGAAGGAAAAGGGAAACAACTTGTATCTAGCATACAAGCTCTTTTCCAGGTGTGAAACATTCAGACCTCAGTTACAAATGAAAAAGTGAATAACCCACTCTGGAACAAGTTGTTATGCATTTATAAAGACTAGGTAGGAAAAAAAAGAGCTTGTTCTGGAGACTAGACCTCGCAGAAATATTACTCAATTATAGTAAATTATTTATGTGGGTACTTCTTTCTAAAAGCCCGTTAAGATTGATTTATAGCCACATCATTTATGTATAAGCCACTTCAGTAATTGCAAGGGAAAGAGAGCAGGCTTTTTAACTCAAGAGTAATGGTTTGGGACTTAAATATAAAAGCAGCCTGTCCAATTGTGTTTTGCTAAAGGCAGTTACTAGAGTAGAAATTAATCCAGGCTAGACTCTAAAGCATCTATGCTCTATAAGAGCTATGGGAGATCTGTCAAACTGCAGATCATAAAAAACATTGTGATTGCAGGCACAGATGACACTTCTGGCAGCAAAACCATATTAAGCTGACACACTGATTAAATTACCACGAAAATTCTAAAGCTCTGTTTTTCTGTTTTGCTCCTGGCTGATGCTTTATTTTGAATAGAAAATAATTTACACGGGCAAGCTTTTATCTGTTTTCATCTTTCTCCTTTCTTAGACAGCAATGTAAAATACACCTTTTTTGGTATACTTTAGTCTTGACAGACTGGCTTATTATAACATGCACTTATCTGCACTACATTATTCTTCAGAAATTAATTTAAAGTGGATTCTGTGTTTCTATAGTTGAAAAGGAAGTTCAGGCCATCAGGACATCTACGTATGTCAGATATTAATTGTGAGAGGTCTGAATAATTGCATTTACTGCAACAAGATACTAATTTAAATAGTGATGATTTATATGGCAATCACTAACTGTGTAATTCCTAGTGTAGTATTACAGATCAGTCCAATTCTCTATAATCTCTCACTTTAGTGTCCCCTGGAAATAATGGCAAAGGGTGTAAATGTTTTGTTGTGAATGTCTTCACAAAAAAAAAAAAAAAAAAAAAAAAAAAAAGAATAATATCAAACTAGGAATATATCTGAGCACGTTATTTGCTCTGTCTGCCTAGAAGAAGGCAGAAGATTATAGATTCTGTGTATATACAGGCTGCTATAGCAGGCTGAAAGTCTTCTGGGGGCAGAATCATTTATAGAATCATATAAAAGTTTGGGCCTTTAAGGTCATTGAGTCCAAGCTTTAACCTAGCGCACTGCCAAGTCCACCACTAAACCGTGCCCCCAAGCACTTCTTTTACCTTCCTCCTCCACCACTTCCCTGGGCAGCCTATTCCAGTGCATGACAAGCCTTTCGGTGAAGACATTTTTTCTAATATCCAATCTAAACTTCCCCTGGCACAACTTGAGGCCATTTCCTCCTACCGCTCGTTACCCGGGAGGAGCGGGAAACCGAAGTTTGCCCAAGGTAAGAGTGCCACGGTAGCACCGGGGCCAAACACGCCAGCTCTGCCATTTGCTGCGGGAGAATCCCACGGGATGACAGACAGGATTTTGTCTGGCCAAGAGCAGCGTTGCCTGCCCTAACCTCTGACACTCCCGCTCATCCGGCCGGGGTTCCACATGCCGGCTGGCCGAAGCACCGGGCAGCCAGCGGCGGTAAGGATTCGCCGCTCGGATGCTGAGGGACAAGAGGGCAGCGGCGCAGCATTCCCCGGCCCGCGGTTCAGGGTGGACGTGACGGGGCCCTCCCCTCCCCTCCCCTCTGCTCCCCTCCGGGAGGAGCCGCCGCTCCCGCCCCCCGCTGGCGCCTCCAACGGTTTCCCCCGGCGCGCGGGCCCCTGAGGGAGGAGCGCGCGCCCCCGCCGTTCTCCCACCGGGTTGGATCCCCCCGGTAGGGAGAGGAACGCTTCCCGCTGTGCCGGCCCTGCCGCAGTACCTGGGCCGAAGAGGCTGCACTCCTCCCGCCCGCCCGCCCGCCCCCGGGAGTTCGCAGTTCCCGCGCCGGGAAGAGAAAAAGCAGTGAGGAGGCGACCGGAGCAGCGGTTACGGGACGCCAGAGGAGTCAAAATTCCGACGCCCGCACTAGGAGGTGACGCAACGCCGGAGTGGTCGACGGCAGGAGGAGAGCGGAGGGGCGGGGAGGGGGCGTTGCCGGTACCGGGAGGGTCCCCGCCCCTGAGAGGAAGAGGGATGGGGGGGGGGGGGGGACGGACGGACGGACGGGACAGGGGGAGGGAAACCCGGCCGTGTGAGCGCGCGCCGTGGGCGGGGCGGCGCGCGGCCGTAGCGGGGCGGGGTGTGCGGGGGCCTCGCGCTTTTCGGCGGCGGCGGCAGCGGCGGCAGGGGGCGGGGCTTGCGTGTCTCGCGCCGGGGGTGCGGGAGGGGTGGGAGCGAGCGAGAGAGCGAGCGGCGGGGTGAGGCGAGCGCGCGCGGAGAAGCGGCGAGCGCGTGAGCCCGACCTGCCCGGGGCGTCACCGCCACCGCCGCCCGCTCCCGCCATCGCGCAGCACCCCCTCCCTCCGCCGGCTGACGGGCAGGTGAGGGGCCTCGCTCGGTGCGGGGGGTCGGGGAGGGTTAACGCTTCTTACCGGCCGCTGGGGGGAGCCAGGGGCGGGGCGGGGCCTGAGGGAGCCGGTAGCGGCGAGCAGTCGCCGGGGCTGGGTGAGGGCTGCTGCTGTTGCGGCGGCGGCGGGGCCTGTGGCCGGGGAGTTGCGGTTCAGGTGGGTGCGGGTCTGGCGGAGGCTTCCCCGAGGGCTTCGTGGCCCGTCGGCCGGCCGGAGAGAGGGGGCGCCCGGGCGCGGCCGGGGGGAGGCGGCCGGGGGGGTGCGGGGCCTCGCCCCTGCCGGGCCCCGCGCACGCTGTCATCGCCCGGGGGCTGGGCGGCGGCAACCCTCCCCAGGCTCCGGCCAACCGGCCCCCGGGGACCGCGTCGGGGACAGCCACATAACCCTACCCGCCGTCTTGCCGGCGGCAGGCGGGCGGGCCCGCGTCCTGCCGGGCATCGCTCAGGGTAGCGGGGCGGGCGCCCTGCGCCGGGTAGGGTGTGGGATTGCCGGCCAATGCAGCAGGTCCTCCGTGCTCCTCCCCGGTATTTTTTCGCCTCTACTTATTCGGTCCTTGTGAAACACGCGCTTTTGTTATCTCAGTCACACCGTCGGGGTAACTGTGACCGGTGTCTGTCTCACCTAGACATTGCGGTGCCGTTGGTTTTGTGGTTTTTTTTTTAAATATTTTTTCCCTGTGAACGCTGAACGGTCACATTTCATTTATTTTATTACGTCTACTACAAAGTAAGAGTCAGCTGACACGATGCTTTGTTTCTGAATCTGCTGCCATCCTGAAGCATGTATCAGGAATTGCTGTCTTTCCACATCTGTCTCGTTTCTGGTGTGAACTCCGTGTCTTAGTTAGGAAGCATACCTTTTATTTTACATGGAATGTTGCATGCACGCTGAAATTTCATGTTGTGGTTTGTGCCGGCGTGGTGAGAAATGGTTTAAAGTGACAGCCCAATGGAAATCGGAGAGATCAGGAGATAGGAGGAAAAGATAGAAAGAAAATCCCACGGTGGTGGTGAGGTGGGTGTCCTGGTTTGGGCCCGTGACAGGGAGAAAGCAGTACAGATGTTGAGAGACTGAAAGGAAATGGATAGAAATAGGTCTGAAGAACAATGCATGTTTAACATTTCATCTAACCTTGTTTTGAGGTCACATTGATATATGTGGGATGGTTGTACCTGGGTGACATGCTCCCTGAAATCCAACAGGTTGTGACCAAAAAAAGTTGTTTGGTTTGACTGCAGTGTTATGATTGTTAAACAATGGCCAGTTTGGCTAGGACGCCTCCAGCAGCAACCTCCACCAGCTGCCTGCCCTCCTTTGCTCCCAGAGGTTACTGCATCCATAAGGAGTAGGTGGCTGAACATACCTCTCATCCTCAGCTATTGCACTCTGCAGACTGGCATTACTGTGAAGTGTATTTTGGTGTTTTGTGTTGAAAACTGCAGCAGCTTAGATGTGTGCTCCAGTTAAGGGGTCACTTATGAGTCAGCAGCCATATCAAGTAAGACTGAAAGAGAAAAAATCACTACCATGCCCATGCTAGTATGAGCAGAGTTGGTAAGTGCAATAATGTAATTATTTAGTAATGAAGTATTTGGACTACTAGTTATTAAGTAACTGAGGCAACTGTACTGAATGATTAGTTCTGAAAGGATAGATAAGACCTTCTTCGTAGAACAGCAGTTGCCTGAATAATCAAGTATGTGACTTTTCTGTATCATTCAGAAATTTGGAACTGTCTGAATCTGCTGAGCTGTAAGAGGGAGGTCTGGGATCTCCTGGGTAAAACACTGGTTTATCACAATATTTTATGTAATTTGAACTTTGTCTACTTTTTCTGTGAAACCAGTTCAGCTGTAATCAAATCACTGTAAGGATGTTAGCAGGTTTTCTTCAGTTAGGGTTTCTGTTATCTGGGTTTTATTGAAGCATCCTGTTTTTCTTAAGTGTTAGCATTGTTTCTTTGATCCTGTCACAAGCTTTTATGAGATTCTTTTCACATAACTTTTAATCTTTAACATCTGGCTAATGTCCCGACTGGCAAAAAAGCAGGTTTGGTATTTACATGGCCTTTACCTTTTTATTGAATTGCAAATGTTGGTTGATGAAAGAAACCTGTCTTTTGGTGGGTTTGTTGGTAGTTTTGTTTGTTGGTTTGTTTTTTTTGTTTGGTTTTTTTTTTTTTTTCCCCCCCCTTGTTCTGCCACTTACTCAGTTCCTGGTAGCAGTTATCTGTGTTGCTATAGGAATAGAAATATTTCACCATGCTATTGTAGCCAGTGTGTGAGTTCCTTGCTATTATGCCTTATTCTGTGAAGCAGGATACTCTCTCATTGTTAGCCCTTCTCCCTTCACCCCTCCCTATTTTCAAGCCTGTTCCCCCAAAAGCCTCTCTTGTGCAGAGATTTGTTGCAACAGTTACCTGGCTAAAACGCTTGAAAATTGTAGTACGTTTAGAAGACTTAGCTTGTTTTATATATGGTATGCTCAGAAATGTATGGGTGGATGCATGTATTCATGAAGCTTTTTAAATAATCAGACTGATGGCTAGAATTAAGGAACAATAATATGCATTCTTGAATCTTGCTGGCTACCCTGCTCTAAGAGCACCCTGGGTGATGAGGATTCTATCCTCATTCCCTGTTTAAGCCAGGATTTTAACTCTGGCAGGCAGTGGGCTGCTGTATGGCAGAGGTAGATCACGAGATCTAGAAAATCCAATGCTGATTTAGGGAAAGTGAAGTTTTCAGCTGTGATGGTTCTGTTAATATTGTTAATATAACTTTGTTGTCAGAGAAATTATGATGGAAATTCTGTAGATGAAGCACGCTTGATTTTGCACAGTGATGTTACCCATGGTGACTCTAGGCTAGCAGTCTACATGGATTCACCAGAGCTTCTAGGTAATTCTGGTCATTTGAAATATCATTACTTCTAGCATTGTGTTTCCACTCTTGGAAAGGTGCTTGTTGGTTGGGTGCCACCTGGGGGAAGAGAGAAATAACTATGCTCATAAACACGGGGTATTTACTGACTGTATACACCTACAGCTTGGGCTATATGAACTCTTCTGCTGTACAGACAAAAAATAGATGTCCACAGGTCTTCAGTCTTCTTGGTAATTACAAGAATGATTTCATCACTAGGAAATTTATGTGCATATTCTTACTCCTGTTGCTTTTTGTTTTGAACTTCTTTAAAAGGGAAAAAGGCACATGATATTTTTTGTTGTATATTGCCTGTTTGAAATTGCCTGCCTTTTAAATTTAGATACTTATAATCAGCTCCCAATCACTGCCCAAAACAAGTCTTGATGCACCTTCCTAGACTGCCTGCACATGTCAGCATGAAGAACATAGGAAAGAGAGGGACCATGTGGGTCTGTAGGTCCAGTACCAGGGAAACCCATGCAAGAACCAGAAATTGAGAATGGTCCACAGTATATCTGCACCATGTGCTAATAATCATCCTGTAACAAAATCAGTGTTGCCAGTCCTAAAACTAGCAGAGGTGCTGAACAGTGTCCAAGACTTCTGCCATGCATAGGATGCCTTTAATTGTGATGTACGTAAGAAATACATCTTCAGTCTCTGGAGGAAGACAGAAGCATTTTTATTGGTATACAGTAACTTGACGATATAGTGCAGGTTAACTAAATTAACCCAAATTTAGTGACCAGGTTGACTCTTAGTATGCTGTGAGTAGAACATTTTAGTTGGACAAATGAGATGAGGTAATGCCCTTAGAAATATCAGTAGAACCTCATGTTCCACCTCAAGTTGAGGTTGACCTCCTCAGCTTTAGGAAAAAAAATGCTTATAAGCAAGTGTTTTGTCACAAAGAGTATGTAAATAAGGATTTAGCTAAAATACGTTTATTTTTAAAGTAACAGTGAAGGAGGATCTAATGGAATGCAGCTGTGATGGTGAAAGTATACCCTTTGTGGCACATATCAAGATGTATGGGTATTGTAAGAAACAGTAACTTATGTCAGTTAAAACTGATTTTGTAAAGAAGCTGCTATATAGCAGAGCATGTTTTGTCACCTTAATTATTTATTTCTTGTAGAGTAAGTGGATCTTATGATAGGAAATGTATACTTGTGAGAGAGAAATTAACTAGGAAGGAGATGAATATTTCTGGATGTTGTTTAGAGACTCCAAGATAGTGTATTCTGAATTAGGATGTCTTATATGAATGGCAAGGAAGAATATCAAACAGAATGGTGTTTAAAAGGGGCAGATAATCAAGATGATCGCATGTTTTATGGTGATTTGAAATGTATATATGCCATTTATATTAACCATTCGAATTTAAACAGTGTGTAACGGGGCCTACCTTTTACAAAACATGGTTTTCAATATGTCACTCATCTAAATATTATAAGGACTTTTTGAGATATTTTTCTGGGAAAATCTCTGTGTATCAATTCCTATCTTCTTGTGTTCAGTGAGGCAAAACAAGGGCACTCTTACTTTCAGTGAGCTTGGCAGATGTGCAAGTCAGTAAACTTGTTTAAAAAAAGAATACAACAGCATACCTTTAAAAAGAATTTGATTTAAACAGGTGCCATTGTTTGGACATCTATTCACATGCTATCTAGGAGTGAGAGTCGATCACTATATGAACAGTTCCTTTTTTTGTTTTATTTCCATCTTAAATTAATTCATCCCCTTTACTTTCTTGCTGTCAAGGCCATGAGGGCCCAATTCTGTGGGTTCAGTGCCTTGTGTTCAGCACTAGCTGGCTTGCAAATAATTTCCAAAGTAAACTTTCTTATGTCATTTTCCTGTGTAACAGTCATTAATTTAACAGGAAAAGTAGTGAGCTTTTTTACCTTCCAGAAGTAGTCACACCTAAAGTCTATATTATGGTACTAAGATTGATGCTTCAAATTGTTTACGTAAAATGGCATGGCAGCAGTAGCTTTTGTGATTGAGGTGTGCATCAGAAAGTAACAGGAATTCAATTTTTTTGTCTTCATCTTGGTTCACACAACTCTGAGCTGTTGTGAATCCTGTCTATTCTCTCATTGCACCCACTATACGAATTCTACGGTGAAGGTATTTGTCAAGTTTTTACTGGAATATAAGTTTTTCCTGTTTTGGAATTAGTGGTTTTTTTGTTTTGTTTTGTTTTATTTTGCCTTGCTCTGTTCTGGTGTCCACGTCCCATTGTTTATTCTAGTCATTCGTATTAGTGCTTAATTATTAGGGTATGAATTAGGAAAATGTGAACAATTGCTGCTTCTGTTAAAGAAGTCTAATGTGTCTGCAGTACCACTTTATCAGATTAAGACAGCTCTTGTAAAGGCTGCCTTTTCTGTTGCTATTACAGAGTTCACATTCAAAGCTCTCCTAGTGCAGACAAGGGAATTGGTGCTACAAGGAGGTTCTGTGAGCCTGGGTATATGGCATCCACTGTGCTCATGGGAGGCACTGGAGGGGACACCGTGCTGTAAGGTGTGTTTGCCTGCCTGGTTCTTGATCAAACTGCCCCGATCCTGACAGCCAGGTGGGGAAGGTGTGAGGGATTTGAGTCTCTGAATGGTTTCATCTGGTGTCAGCCTTGAACAGAAACTGCAGAAAAGAAATTCAAATTAAATGTTACTTGCTGAAGTATTCTGGATGCTACAGCAAAGTTATGCCCAAATGAATTTATTTTAACAAATATAAGCAGGTTTTTTTTTTCTGTATTTCTGCAGTATGTTTTTCTGTATTTGATTTGCTTACTTACCTGGGAGTACTTACTTGTCCTGGAGAAGGGGAGATAGGAGAGGCATCATATATTTATATGACAGATCCTCTAGAGGTTAGCAAAATGTTATGTTAATGAATCTTCTGCTTTGTATCATCTGGAGACAGGAATGTCTGCTCTCTGAGCTATTGGTTTACATAAAATTCTAGATACAGGGACTGAGTCTGATAGCATTGGTAAACACATCTTATTTTATTGGATGCTTTATCCTGAAGTTGATTTCTTATATTTCTACAGAGCCTGAGGCTAGTTCTTTAATTGAAAAATACCAGATCTTTTCACAAAGCTGTTGTGCCTATTCCTGTCCTCTCTTACTTCATAACTGCCTTACAAGTAAATCTGCATGAAGTTGTGTGAGTTCCATTTTACTGTACTTTCAACATTCTAGATTCTGATGCCAGAGAAATCAGAATGAAACAGATTTATTCTAGTTGCCGTGAATTGCACTGTAGTACATTTAAATGTTTACTGTCAGATTACATTTCATAGTTCATGATGTTTGCCTCTGAGTGGTTTGGGGCAGTTACCTGTAATCTCCGAAGATATTTTTCTTAGCTGGTGCTTCAGGCAGGGTGTACTGTTATCTATTGTATAATTTTCATACAGAAAATGTGTTAAATTTCCTTTTTTCCAACCTTTTTCTACAATATTGTATAATTCTCATCCCTTAATTTCTTTATTTTATGCTTCTGATAGTCCTTTCAAGCTTTCTTGGTAGCTTTCAAGATAGCATTTTCCACTAATACTAAAGCAGGTTGACTGTATGTCTACTTCCAAAGCTACTGTGCAAATCTCAAAGTACCTATATGAAGTTTTTACTTTGTCTGTCTTTTTTTTTGGCTCACATTTGCTCTTTGGAAATTTTTGTTCTTGTAGTGAACAGTGGACAACAGAGCTGTTTGACAAATGTGAAGTTTTTGTGTTGATTGAGTTTTGTTTTTTGTTTTTGTTGTTCCCGTTTACAGGCTCTTTCTTTGTAGTCTTAGGTAAGAGTTCTTGTATTGTTGAAAAGCACCAAAAGACACCTACAGGAGCATTTGCAAAGGAAAAATGGTCAAGAAATTAATATCACAGTTGGACAATGTTCCCTGGGGTTACCACCATCCTGTAAGGTTAAGGGATGATTTATTTGTGCCTAAATTTAGGATCACAGTAGAAGAGGAAAAAAAAGTAACAGTGCTGCATGTTGGCCTGGAAGAGAATTGACTGTACTTTGCTTCTGAGATTGCTAGAAAAATACTAGTGTGGTTCAGAATATTGAAAAACTTTAACATTCTTTTGTTATGGTGCTATCTGAAAGAAATCTTCCATGTAATTTTTCTTGGAGTCCTGAAGGGAAACTAGAATCCTTTCTTCTTCCTTATTAATTGGTATTGTGAATGAGAAAAGGCATTTCTGTCACTTGCTTCACTTTGTTATTGAGGATGAAAGTTGTTTTTCCTGGTGTGAATTGTCATGATATCTACTTCTGTTTATGGATTCCTAAGAGCAACAAAGTGAAATGGATGGTAATAAGTGCTATTGGATTTTCTTATTTTTATTTTTAAATATTTATCCTGTAATGTGGGCTTTTTCTCTTGAATAGTGCCAGATCTCAGTGAGTGGAAATAGTGAAACTGGCACTGTCGTTGGAAGTGTGTATTTAGTTAATATTTGAAATATTCACAATTTAAAAATCTTTAGAGTAGTGTAATGAAAGCTTTCATTTCAAGAGAAATAGTGGAGAGTTATGTTTGCTTGTTTTTACTTTCTTAATGTCCTTTTGTTTGGTTTTGCTGTTGAAAAGTAAGTTCAGCATAAGGACTGGTGGTGATGGCAGTGATGTCAAAGTTCTTATTCCCGAGTTCTTGGAATCCTTTCTGTAAACCTAATCAACAGCTAATTCTAGCAGTTGGCTTTCATAGCATGAATTCTTTTATTTCTGTGGACTGTCAGAGGGGGGTGATGCCTACCTGTGAAGCAAAGCCTGGAGCTGATTTAGCATAATGGTGTTTCCACTTAAGGTGGAGGGAAGCAAACCTGCCTGCCCAGTAGTTTAGAACATGACTACTGCACAGCACCCTCTGTGCTACCAATTCCTTTTAGCTGCCTGGGAAGCTGTTTCTCTGTCAAGGACATCAGTCACTTTCATTTTTTGGAGAGCTATTAGTTGTTTAAAAAAGTGTTTGCTAAAGCAATCAGGAAGCAGTTCCACAAGTTTTCTGTTTTGAAGGTGATGAACTCTTTATAAATGATCTGAAATCTTTTGTGCACTTATGTGTGGTTAAGCACTTTACTAGGTGATATTTCTGTGTGCAACACTCGTACTTTTAGCAACATTTAAATGTAATGTGTTTTTTTGGAGGAAGTGTTTCAACTAAAACACTCAATGAAACGTTTAAGCTTTTAGTTCAAGTTAAAGTAATTTAGAACAGCTAAATGAATGCATATTTGCACCTATTTACTGTGGTGTGAGTTTGTAGGAAATTGATTAAGTGCTGTGATTTGGATTACTTTTCAAGAGAATCCTCTGAATACAAACTCTTAGTACATTGGTGTGTAAGACATCATATCTGACTCCTTTGGAGTTCTCAGCTGTTGTCATGGCAGCATTTTTAGCCTTCTGATATCTCAGACAGTGATACTAGTCTGAAATAGCATTTCTATTTGGAAGAAGTGGTTTTCTTCCAGATTTGAGGCACAGTGTCTTACTTATTGGAGCAATTCCAGTGGAACACTGTGGACTTTGTTACATAGTTTATATTTTTGTGCTGTTTTGCATAAGGATGTATAGTTGAAATAAAATTAATGTCTGATGTGTAGCATATTTTAAGAAGATATCCATAGGTGGTATTCTAGAAGCTAACTGCAATTATTAATGCCATTGGCTGTCTTTCTTTGGCCCGGTTTCCTTCCATATGTCTTTAAAACACTCCACAGCAATGCTGTGGTTGAATTCAAATGTAATGAGAAAGTGAGAGAGGGTGAGCACTTGAACTTCTTGAGGAATGCTTACAAAACAGTATCAGCTTCCATAAGCTTTCTAAAATTACTTATGCTATTGTACCATCTATTAAATAGTGTGATGATTTAAAAAGTGCTGGCTTAATCTGGTCTTGTTTTCCATTGAAAATTTAGGGATTAAACTAAACATTTAAAAATGATCTTTTAGTGTATCTTTTCCTATACTAACTTGTTTTCAGAAAGGAAAATGATTGTACCTTTTCTTCATTAGGGTTTTCAAGTTTTTTCATTCTACCCTTTTTGGGTATTTTTTTTGCCCCTTCCCCTCCACCTACTTTTGCTATTTCTACATTTTTTTTTGTAAGTGTATTACATTTTTTAAGCCTAATCTGTGATCTGCTTGCCCAGTTACTGTCTCACAAACATGCCTTCAACCATAGGATTTGGAAAAAAATATTCTTAATATGTGACAAATCTACCTTCTGAGCAGAAGGTGAGGATAGATGAAAGCTGCTGTGAAAGGAAAGCATGTTGGGGTATGTAAGGTGCTGCTGCTCTTTGGATGCTATCTGGTATTCTTTCATCTGATGGGCAGAAACTCAGATCAGGAATGTTTCGGTGTTTCGGTTTTTATTTCATTTGAGCACAATAGTGACTTGAAATAATTTACACTGGGGTGGGAAAGAAGGGAGACCTGTATAGTGAGATTAGTTCTACAGTATAGTAGCTCAGTCACAAGTTGATTTCATCCCTGTTTCTTGCTTCCGTGCTAGATCTTGACTACTAAGTGGTCTCAGCCCAGTGCCCCTGTATTAGATAGCTGCTAGTGCTTGTAGAACAGCATAATATTTGTAAGTTCAAAAATAAGGAATTTTATTGTATATGCTACCAGAGCCCACATTTAAAGAAAAAGGAGAGGGGAGGAGGAACTGAAACATGATGATGTCGTGCTGTTCTGTGTTTTAATAAGACTCTGCTGTTGGACTGGTATTATTTAGGTGAACGAATCTGAAGTGGCTAATGTATATTTTGATTGAAATCTTCACTTAACCTGAACAAAGATTTAAGTCATTTTTAGAACTGAATCCCAGTTTGACAGAAAAATTAGAGACTGGAGCCAGTTTCCAGTAGAAGTGTGATTCTCTTGTTCCTCTTAACCCCATTGGTCCCATTGCTGTGGGATTGCTGCTCTTTCAGAGAAGTATCTATACTTGCTTAAGCTTTGTGGTCAGTAATGATATCATGATACTTCTTAGCTTGGGTTCTGACTTCTGAGGGCTGACAGCAACACTGAAGGTGTGTAAAGATCATGATCAGAATAACTTCAGTCCATACTACTTTCCCAATTGCATGGCTGTTTTCATAGCAACAAGGTTTAGAAGTTGTGTCCTGGGGATGCTAGCTGTTCTTGAAAGAAAAAATACTACTTAATGGTCTTTAAATTTTGATTGTTTCTCTTACTCAGGTAGTACAATACAAATTCTTTTTTTTTTTTTTCTTTTTTTTTTCAATGTGGAACAAAATATTTTGTGATAAACTAGGTTTTTAATATGCTGGTTTTGTTGATACAGTTTTTAATATGTTATTCTTATTGATACAGATATGGTCCTGAACATTGCGAGCACGTGACATCGAAGATGGACAACTGGATCTGTTACAAATTGTGATTGGCCTTAACCTGACTTAAAACTGTTGAAAAACTTACCAGGATTTCTTTAATTCCTGATTTATGCCTATCTAGTTGCCTCACACCACCAGCTTAATCATGTATGGAAGTGCTCGGTCAGTTGGTAAGGTTGAGCCAAGCAACCAGAGTCCAGGGCGTTCACCAAGGCTGCCACGGTCACCACGTTTGGGCCATCGTCGAACCAACAGCACAGGAGGCAGTTCAGGGAGTAGTACTGCAGGTGGCAGTGGGAAAACCCTTTCTATGGAAAATATTCAGTCCTTAAATGCTGCCTATGCTACATCTGGCCCTATGTATCTAAGTGACCATGAGAACGTGGGTACAGAGACCCCAAAAAGCACCATGACTTTGGGCCGGTCTGGGGGGCGGCTGCCTTATGGTGTTAGGATGACTGCAATGGGGAGCAGCCCTAACATTGCCAGTAGTGGAGTTGCCAGTGATACTATTGCATTTGGAGAGCACCATCTCCCTCCAGTGAGTATGGCATCCACTGTGCCTCACTCGCTGCGCCAGGCCAGGGATAACACAATCATGGATCTGCAGACACAACTCAAAGAAGTATTAAGGGAAAACGATCTGCTTCGCAAGGACGTGGAGGTGAAAGAAAGCAAGCTGAGTTCTTCCATGAACAGTATCAAGACCTTCTGGAGTCCTGAGCTGAAAAAGGAGAGAGCTCTGAGGAAAGATGAAGCTTCAAAAATCACCATTTGGAAGGAACAATACAGAGTTTTGCAAGAAGAAAACCAGGTTTGTTGTGTAAAATCACTGTTGTGTTAGTGCAGTAGCGTGATTAATTTAATTTAATAAACTTGCACGACACTTGTAGGCAGCTAAATTATATTGGTGCTTTTCCCAGGTAATCAGCATGAATAAGATGTGTTTTCAGCTTGCAAGCCTCTTTCTAAGTGTTTCTTGTCAGACTTAAAATCCACCTCTTGAGTGCTTATTTCTCCTGTGTCATGTGGGGTTTTTTCCCAGGACTGATGGGATATTTTACCCTGAGTATAATTAATATTTCTGTAGTGCTTACCTCTTGAAGCATTCTCTGAGATGCAGAATTTACCAACTACTGTTACCAAATAGAACCAAATTGTTGTTGAATGCTGACAGATTGCCAATAAACCAAAGTTCACATTACACAGATCTTTACTGCTCCAGTCTAAACCTCCTGACCTGCAGTTTTGCACTAACAGATATAAATTGTGTTCTTTACTTCATTTAAGTAGCACTTTAATACCTACTCATCCACTCCTTTGTTGTAAGCTTTGCACATCTTGTTGCACAACTATCATAAAGCGCCCTATAGTTTTGGCTTTTTTAGTGGTCTGGCTAGTTAGCAAATAGGTAGATGAAAAGAGAATTTTTGGGTGTCTGTTTCCTTTGTCTTGTCCTTCTTGAAAGCATCCCTAAATTAGAATATAACTGAGAGGTTGATTAAAATTGAAGTCTCTTTGTAGTAAGCTCTGCTTATTAAAAGATTTTTTTTTTTAGATTCTTCCACCTAGACTTTCATGCTTAACTTAATCCTGAAGTAACTACTTCTCTTTGAGTTAATGTCCACTTGTTTCTGGCCAAAGGTGAGTTGGGCACCTCTCTGGACTCCCCAGTAAGAAAGCTCTGTACTCTTATGGAAAACAGGCCCACTGTCCAACTCCAAAAGCTTTTTGAAATGTAACTCAACTTTCACTATGACAAAACTACTTTCCCTGTTGAGGTTTTTAAATATCCAAGAAAGTTTAATGAAGTAGTTTCCATAATTCAAGTGTAACTAAGAACTTCAATATCTTAAGGTATACTTGATATTTTAATCAGTGCTTTTTTTAAGATTTGCGTTAGAAAGTGGAGAGGAGAGGGGAAACTGCTGGAGGTAAAAAGTAGATCTTAGTAGTACCTGCAATGTTATACTCTGCTTTTGGATGACCTTTCTTACATAGCAGAGTCCTTTTGGTTACTGATAACCTACTACACTGAAGCTGTCTGAAATTTTCTTTTCTCATTTTAAAGAACTGAGTTAAAGAAACGAAGTTGCTTTTTCTAAGTTATTATGAAATAATTTAATGGACTTGTAATGTAGTTTTAAAGCTGTGTTCTTACCTAGTGGTAAGAATCACAGCATAGGATTTATTAATGTGTATGGCAACTCAGACTTCATCCAGACAACTTCATCTGTCTTCTTGGAATGAAGAAAACCTAAAGTTAAATAATTTTTATTACAAAGCTAAGCTTTCCTTCGGAGTAATATTGTGAAAAATTTAGTTATAGTGATACAGTAACAGTATAATGAGTATATGGATGCCATTCACTCTCTTTTCTGATGCTTTTTATATTTCAGATGAAGGTAGGTATTTTAATTATCAAATTCTATTTGTTTTTAAATTGTTTTCATAATAAAGAAATGGATTATAATAACATTTTTTATTAAACTGGTTTTGACAATCAGGGATGCTGTGGAAATCTTGCAAGAAAAGTGCCATGAATATATGGTTTAGTTGCTAAATATGGATAGATTGGAGAACAGTGATTCCTCTGTCTGAGAGGTTTTATTCCTTTCCTTTATCCCTGTATTAAACATTTACAGAAATTTCCAGGCTACTGTTCTCCAGGAAATCACTATAATTACTACCACACTGGTAGAATTGTATAACTTTGGTCCAAAAAAGGAAGGGTGCAATTTGAAAGTAGAAGTGCATTACTGCATTGAGCTGTAAAAACTAAGAATGCTAATTAATAGATTATAGTTAGCTAACAATGTACTGTAATTAAACTCTGAATTCATTTTATCTTTTATAGCCTTTTAGAGTTGGCCACTTCAGCCCTTTATAAGGAAGATCAGTTTAATAGGATTTACTGTAATTAAACAGACTACTGTGTTTAGATACTGAACAGGGGATTTCTCTGATCTGTAGGGGGACCAGAAAAATCTATTCATTACCCCTTCACCCTCCCCATAAAATGAGCTCCAGTATAATTGCAGGAACTGGTGTTTTAGACCTCAATAAAAGTACTTCAGCACATCACTTTTATTAAAGACTTCTCACATTGGCAGGAATTGTGCTTTATATTGAGTATAGCTAAGGCGAAATGCATTGTTAAAAATTGGCTCAGCTCATGAGATAGTGGCTGAATCACACCATTATCTTATAGTTGTCTCTTTGCTGGGGTCTTGATTCTGTATCCCTTTATGAACACTTGATTGTCCCTGATTGTATTATTTTTATTGCTGTCCTTGTCACCTCAAGTTTGAATTATTGAACTGCCTTGTGGTTTTGGAAGTTGTTAAAATTTGAGTTCTGGTGGGTTGCAACCTCAGCCTCTTGTGAAAAATGCAATGGTGTCTTTGGGTTTTCTTCCCCAGTAGCTGGGAATATGTGCAAAGAATTCACATACTGCTTACTGATTATTCCAAGAAACCATCTGGATTCAATGAAGACCAGAGAATCATCAGGGAAATTAAAGAGCATGCTGGCTGTTCTGAGGAAGTCACATCTTTTTTTTTTTTTTTTTTTTTAATTGTCTGTCTTCTCAAGGCAATAGGTATCAGGATATCTTGGATATAATACTGAGAATGTTGTGCGCATGCACCCATGCAGCTTCCACTTGAGTTGAGAGTGGTTTATTCTTGTTCTGTTGTGGTATTTTCACAAGTTGTGGTGTAACATGCCTGAATTCATCAGCTGCTCTGAGAAAATACTACATCTGTGCAATGTAGTACACCCTGAAGTTTTTTTTTTGTCTTTTGTTACTGATCTTGAACAGCCAGAAAATCCTTTCTTTTCAAAAATGGGGAAAGTTATTGTCATCTTGTTTTGAAGAGCTTAAAACTAAACATGGAAAGTATTCCTGCAGTTAATGTAGGTTCTTGGAAAACTACCGTAGTTTTCAGTGCAGTGTGAGTTTAACCAATTATACTTTGACAAAAGCCAAAAGGAGAGTGTAAATGATTTTTTAAAGGTTAAAAAACCCCATGCATATTCAGGGAAGAGCTGACGGAGCTGATGAACAGGACCTTGTTTTTGGCATGGTATCACTCTCCTCAACTTGTTTTAATAGGAACTGTATTCTGAGTTGATTTTTTTTTTTTTTTTAGTGTGGCTTAAAATTTTCCTAGAAACCTGTTCATCAGAAATCAGAAAAGGGAAGGAAAGGCAGTATTTTTTGCACGTCAGTAGAAATAATTTTAAAAAAACCTGGACCATTGTGGACTGCTTGGAATTCAAGGCAAAAAGGACCTCTTCTCAGTTGTAACTGTTTGTAACAAGGTGATTGTACCTTAAAATAAGTAGTGCCATGCAAATTTAATGTCTAACGCCCTGCATTGATATTTCCCACATTTGACTGATCTGTGTTTAAAGTGTTATTTATGTCTCAGCTGAAATAATGTGGTACTGCTGAAAAAAAAAATCTTTTTACTTTGATGTATTTCTGTGGTTTTTTTGTGGCTAGAGGCCTTGGATGTCTGAGAGTTTAGCTGAGAAAATATTTCTGAAAGGAATTTCACCTTGCTTGGGGTAAGCACTTGAAGAACATTTTACTTACTGTGATGGAAGAGTGTGATGGGTGTAACCCAGTGTTTTTCTCCAGAGCCAAGTACTCTCCATTACATAGTAACACCAAATCAGCATTTTACTTCTTAAAATGTTGTTATCCATGTGATAGTCTCTTAAATGCATTAGATGCTGCTGTTGTGAGACTGGATGAGCTTCTGATGAATACATTCTTTCCCTGAAAATCAGATTAATTCTCACTTCTCCATTGATTTACTTTTGAGGTTTTTAAAAATTACATTTTTATAGATATATATATATTTATAAAATGTTTTGGTTTCTCTTAGTACTGTGTCATTCTGATTCTAATACCACTTCTGAGTTGATTATCAGCTCATAGGAAGCTAAACTTTCCCCTGTTAATGGATGTTTAATTGTGCAATATCCTGTTCTATAGCCCTGGCTAAAAGGCCTTATATGTACCTCACAGCATTACACTTAGATAATTGTTTTAGTGGTAGATGTCTGGAGGCTCTCTACAACGCTGGCACCTTAATGGTTGCCTCTGTGTTCCCCAGTTGCAACATAAAATTATAACTTAATTCTGTTTTAAAATGGCTCAAAATTATCTCTTTGCGGGTGCCTGGTATCTGAGGCATTTATCAATTTGCAGCACTTTGTTGTGCCTTCAAAAATTGTCATGTAATTGCCCAAGAGACAGGCCTTCTGTGTTTTGTCTCTTTGCAATTCTAGAGGGAAATAAAATTGGGCTTTTGGTGCTTGTCTGGGTTCTCCAACGCCCTATGAACAAGTCTGCATAACATTTCAGACATTAGTAAGTCAGAGAAACATTTGCATTTCAGATAAAAATATATATGTGTATATTCTGAGATAAGAGCTAGAGACCAAAAGAGTTTAGAGGAGATGTTTCTGTACTCTGAAAGTGATTAGTGTATGGGATAATTTATCAAGAGCATGCCAAGTACCTGAATTAGGAACTGAAGAAAGAAACATTGTGAAATGCCACTTTAATTTCAGCTGGCAGGAGAGAGGAAAGAGAAGGAACCCAGTAGTGCTGTAGATAGTTGATTGTACGACTCCTTTGAATTAATTTTGTATATACACTTGTGTTTAGTGTGCACAGTTAGATACCAGTGGTTTTGGTAATAGCGATCTGTGGTGATTTGAGCTCTTCAGTTGAAATCAGATTACAATGGTTTATCAGCAGGTAAACATAGCTGTCTGAGATTATAGTATTCTTTTTTTCCTGTATGGATAATGCTATATAGTTTTTCTATCTATTACAAAAAAACAAAACAACAAACCACAACCCAACTCAAACTCCCCAAAAGCACAAAATAGTAATCTTTACTGTATGTGTTCATTGAAATGACTATTATCTGATTATAAAATACTGGTGTAGAACACTACAAAGAGTGCTTCTATCTATAATTTCATTAGAAATTGGAGGAGATAGACTTATGTGTGACAGTTACAGGAATAAATACCATGTGACTGGCTTCTTCAGTTTAATTTTATCAACTTGGTTTGTAAAATGGAATGCTAAGTAACTTACTGTTATTGTTAAACCTAAGAATTTGATGTCTCTGGCCTTTAAAGTGTTTATTCATCTATATACAAGCTTAAAAAATATATTTACATACTGCTGCTTTTTCCTATTGCTATTTAAGTGACTCAAGTGTGTGTGCAGTGGGCTGCTTTTGGCAGGCCCTGGGCAGGAGCTTGGTCCAGGGTCCCCTTGAAACATGAAAGTCCCTGCTGCTCTATACTGCCTACAGTTCCTGTATTGGGTTGCTTTTAAAATCTGATGATTTTTGTCACTATTTTGGAAAATAAATACCATAAGTCAACAAGGGTGACCACTTGTTTGGAGGCAATTGGATTCTTCCAGAATTTGAGCCCACAACATCTAAAGGAATTTAAAGGCTGCATGTACTTTTCTAACAATCTTGGCAAACACATAAAATTAGACCAGGTCATAGTGGTGATGGCATTTCTAATCTGCATCACTCAATGAAATAGACTTTTTATTGAAGGGGGAAGAAATGGATGAAGATAACTTCTAATAAATAGAAGTTCACTAAATATTTCACTAAATACTCTTTGCCATCTAAATATTTCATAGGTGCAGGCCTTCCACCTGAGAAAATATGATTGAAATGAAGTGTGTGGATTTTTGATCCTTCTTGTCAGATAGTAAGGTACCAGCTATCTCAGGCTGTTAAATTTTGAGAACAGATGGTATTCTAATTATATATTGGTGTTGATTCCAAATAATACAGGGACATACATTTGTTGCTTGTTCCTGAGATTAAAACAAGTAAGCACATAAACTACCACCATTCAGAGATTAAAGTCTTTTTTCTTCAGGTACCTTGGTACTTTGTACAGAATTTGGTTCTTCCCCTAGTAACTGATTGTTTTGTTCCTGGAATTTAAAAAAAGAAAAAGAGGAAGAAGAAGAAGAAAAAAAAAAAAAGAATAAATATGCAAATCCTGCCTTTTTTAATGCAGTGTGATGAGATTTATGTACGTTTTCCCCTAATGTTTTATGTACTTATTTACCTTTTATGACTCCTCTTTTAAGGAGTCATAAAATTGTCTGGGTTTAGTATGTATCTTTTACTAAGGGGGGGGAAAGGCTTTCTGAACACACATTTATGTTAAAGCAGGTTGTCTTTGAGGACTTGAAAATACAAGAATCAATGCTCATCTCATGCTTAACATTCAGTAGACTTCATTTTGCAACAGGAGGAAGTCCAGACACTTAACACGGGGCTGTGTCCTTTAGAAGACCTCTTTTCTTGTTGTGAGAAATCATATTGTAAATGGTTATCAGTTCTCAGATAAACAGAAACAAACCATGAAGCAACAAAAGTACTTTGAGACAACTAGAGCTTTCCTTATCTGAGATACAAGATACTTATGCTGGCTATTCCAACATCTGATCTCACAGCTGTAAGCCTCCACAAGAATATTTTTTTGGGTAATTCTCTTTTGAGATGTGAAACATTTAATTCTAAACATTTGATTTGCTAAAGGATCCGGGATATCATGGCAAAGCTCATAAGCTTTTACTCTAAATGCCTAAATGTTCTAAACAAGACAACTAAGAAACACCGACTTGCTTTACTGCTTTACTAAAGTAAAGCTTTACTGTAAAAAATGCTGATCTTTCATAGTGAATTAATGCCTTGGATCTGATCTAAAGAAGCAATAGATTGATGAAAAAGACCTTATCTTAAGGATCAGTCATACTTCAATAACTTAAGTTAGATCCTCTCAGTGGCCCTAGATTGAAGGTTTCTATATAGTCTCTCTGCTGAACACTTTCTTGCCAGTGTGTGATGAAGCGAAGTTACTTTTTCTGCTTTTCAGGAACTGCAGGGTGCATCTCATGCACACAAATGGAAAGCAACGGTGAGGTTTTCTCTTCCATGCAAGAAACAGCTAGTCTTAGTTGAAATGTGGACTTAAAAAGAGTGAAGGAGCACGCACGATAAATTTTTCTCCTACCCCTTTCTAAGTTAGGGCTTGCTTCATGTAAGTCTAATATCACATTGTCATTTATCTGATCCACAAGAGATCCTGCAGTTCGCTGTAGGACTCGGATGTTGGTCTGGATTTTGCATCAACTGGAAATGTACATACGAAGTTCCTGAAAGTGCTTTTGGCTTGTGTGGCAAAAAGTTTCAGTATTTCTTTTCTGGATGAGAGAAGTATACCTGTGGAGAAGATAACAGAAGCTTTGATCTGAGTATTAGTTCTAATAGGTGAAATAATGAATTCCAAAGTAATCCTAGAAAAAGCAATTGGGCAGAAAGAATAGGTGCATTAAGGGCTTTTAATTAGGTTACTAGGAAATGCTGTATCCCACACTGGACACTTATTAACTGCCTTTTTTCCTTCCATAAATGTGAAGAATCAGACTGTTCAGTGATTCATTATTCATCTCTGTTCAGTTTGGGAGTACAAATGTCAGTGTTGTTTACTAGGTAGAGCATAGTTAAGACACCAAAATATTGCTTTTTCTGATTATGCTGCTCAGTAATTCTGATGAGGAAGAGGAAGGAGAGAACAACGTTGAGAGAGGGCAGAGGTAAAAATCTAGGTAATTCTTTGATCTGGCCAAGTATGACAATCATTGTGTGTTTTATATTAGTATAACAAATATACATAGTTTTCTGAAATTTGCTTGTGGTTGCTCGTGGAAATTTAATGGTTTCTCAGAGTAGTTGTACAAAAGGCCTACAACCATAGATGCTCTTTTATTTTGAGGGTAGAGGAATTTCCCAGTCTTAATCAGCCTTTTATCAGTTGAATAAAGACAAATGATTTTGTATATGGAAGCTTTGATTTGGAGGACAATTTTTTAAGGCTTTCTCCTTCAACCAGTTTCTAATGGGTCACTTTGGGCCATGTGGTTGTGAGCCTGTTAATGTGTAACCATTTTAATAGATCTGTGATCCTAGTTAGTCAAAGGAAGGACCTTTCTAAGGAAATGTAGGTATACTTTCACATGAGAAAGTAAGTAGCATGTTATATATGTGCAGTCAACAGCATTTTTCATGGGTGAAGAAAAACTGAAAAAAAAAAAATCAACCATTTTATAATCCTTGTTGCAGAGTGGTTTTGGACCTTTTGATGACTTCACCATGTCGGGAGGTTCCAAGGAGTGTAATTATCTTCAGTAATTTATTTGAGGGGGACACAGAAAAACATCTTGCAATAAAATGAGTTCATCTGAACTCTTCTTAACAGTGGATTAATTTTAGTTTGAACTAGCAGATGGTTTTGACAGTAAGAAAAGTTTTAATAACTGTGCCTTGGCCATGATTCATGGGAAGCTTTATGCACACATTTGACCATACAGTTGCAGTTGTTTTGGGTGCTAGTGTGTGTGCTTAGATTATGATCTGTAATACTTAGTGCAGTTGTGTAACATGCTAATGAGATCCTACCAGTAGTTCCACAATTAATCCTTTTAAGCCATTTTAGTTGGAAATGGTATACCTTCTAATTACTATTACAAAACTCATTTTACTTTTTTTTGAGGGTTGTTTTTCAGTCACTAAATATGTTTACAATTTGACTTTAAAATTAGTATTTGATCATACTGCTATGTTCTTTCTGCCCCATCCTCCCAGAAATAGGATTCAAAATCCAGTGTTTACCATTTCAAGAAGGTTCCAAGTGAATAATTTTTAGCCAGGAAAAGCTTTTAGGTTTATTTTTTTTTTCCGTTTTCGTGCTAAGCCTGAGAAGGCCTTCCAGTTTAGCCTTCTAAAATTGCATTCTGTGTTTGCTCAAAGCAGAATCAATTTAGTGTGTACTTATTCAGAAATTATTATTCTCCTTCTTTCTGTTTGGCTGAATCAACCCAAATCTTTATGCTTTTATGAGGTCTGAAAGGCTGGAACTCATGGAATAAATCATTAATCCACTTTCATACTTAATATACTTGTTAATGTTTCTTTGTGAACTGCTGAATGCTAGACAGTCTTTGAAGACTGATCTGGAAAAAGTAGATCAGTACTTCACAGGGTGAGCTTATTAGCAGGTTATTTGGTGCAGTCTCCAGATTATAGAGAGACAGTATTGATGCTAGTGTCCTTTCATATACACAGTATATAATTTGGCTGTCTTAACTAGATTTGTTCGTGTCTTTTAAAACAAACATTCTCCTGCACATGTGGTTGTGTGCTAATTAAAGAAGTAATACTTGATTCACTTAATTTCACTTAATTTCTCCATTAGGGATTGAGGTGTGTTTGGTGTGCGCCTGGAACAGAGCTGCTGGTTTAGTTTCTTTTGATTTCTATTTAATTTGCACACACCAAAACTGTTCTGTGAAACCCATGTGAAACACATGACAAGTAGGAACTATATGAGGATTTTCCAAACAGTAGTTCTGCTGCTGCAAAATAAAGTCTGGTATATAGTCATGTTTGTACAGCTTCTAATGCTTGAGTCTCTGAAGGAGTTTAATGATGAATTAAGCATTTCAGCACTTCTTAAGGTATGTGTTATTTCCATCAGAGAATGCATATTGTAAAATGTTTCCAAACAAGTAAATTGGGTTAGAGATAATGTTAGAGGCTCTAGTTTAAGGCACAGGAGAATTTTTGTCCTCTGAGTTAACCATTAGAAAGCAAAAATCACTGCCTACTACAGAGAGTAGTTGGATATACTAAGTGCTATGAGCTTTTCAGACGTGTAGTCTTAAGAGTTCTGTTCTATACTTAGGTCAGGCTTGAATCAAGATATGTTTTATTTTTACCACCTTTTCTTGAAGAGTGGTGAGCTTCAACTGGCATGAACGATTGACTTGTATTTCTCTGTGATTAAGCAGCTCTATCTCTTAATTCTGTTAACCATCTGTGAGTGCAGATACTAATTTCAGTAGTGCACCTATCACAAGAAGGGTAAATTTGTAATACAAACATATATAACTGAAAAAACAAGATGAGGTTTTGCTGCTGAGGACTTTGATTTTCTGAACTTCTGTTCAATTAGAACTTCATGAATAGCAGACCTGACTATAAAAATGCAGAAGTGATATTTTTTTCACAAAAATGAGTAACTTTAACACAGTATTTCTATATGGTCACTGTTTCTACACGTTAAGAGGCAATATACTATTTATATATTTAAATATTTTTTAAATTCTCATTTTATGAAGAATATTTCTGCCATTTCATGTAGACTTCTTCTGTTGTTCTTTTAATCTATGCAAATCAGTGATTTCTACTTTTTAATTTGTATTTGTTTATATTGCAAACAGAAATGGTGATTAACTTGCAAAACTTTTACTATGTGACTGATTCCTTACTAATTTTCACATTTTTTGAGCATTGGAAGGCCAGATAAAAAGGTCACTTTTCATTTATGGAAATCACTTTCTTCTCTGTGTTGGGCAGTAGAGAAACTAGTAAGATATTTTTAGTTAAAAAGGCTGAATATAACTTTGGTGGCTTATGATCTCTATTAATCCTCAAGTAAAAGTTGAGGTTCTGCCAGGTATCACTGATACTTTGCATCCCTTGTACAGTGTGTCATAAACCTGAATAACAAGTAATGACTGTTAGTACTTCATCAAGTTACAAAATTGCTATTATTGTCATAAACATTAAGTTTCCAGTAGGAAAGACCTTCCCTTTTATCTTGTTTTAACATGCTCTGAATTAACAGTTGTTTTCAGAGCTTTTCTCTACCACATCAAGTTTTTTGTCATTTAAAGGTGATATTAAACAGTACAGCATTAAATCAAAAGAATAAGAACTTAAGTAAAACATGAAGGATAAGACATTAGAAGTGTATTATTATCAGAAGTAAATGATTTGTAAATTAACAGCACCTTCATAGGCAATACCTATGCTGGGATGTTTGTTCTTCCCAAAATCTTTGCTCTCTCAGTTGGTGTTCTTTTGGGATGCTTTTCCTTAAACACAGTTCCTTTCCATTTCCTCTTGAGCATTAGGCAAGTTTTTTCATGGAGTTCTTATAATAACCTTGTTTTCAAAGCACAGTTCATGTTGCTTTGACATCTCCACATGATCTGTGCATCTTCTGAATGTCCAAAAGTCAGGTCAATAACAGAAGAGTGGGGACATCTTAAATTGTAGGGAAATTTTTAACCAGTTTGGCAATCAACACCTGACAGAAGCTCTGGAAAAAACTGTTGTCTTAACTGTATTTCACCACTAATCTGAGTTTTATGCTCATTCTTCATGTACCTTTAATTTCTGCAATAGAATTTCAGACCTGTTGGGCAGTATCAGTGATTACTGTCACTGTGAGTTTTTCTTCCTCCTGCAGGACCCACTGACCTCAGCACCAAGTAAGGCACAGTTGGTTTTGTAATAACGTGATCACATATTCAGCATATGGTGAATAAAGCAAAGTCAAGTGTGCATGAGTCCCAAATACTAAAACATCTTGACTTTGAACATTTTTAATGTAGTTAAAATGGATTTTTTTTTTTTTTTAAATGCTGTATTTCCACTATCATTAATCTTACATAGGTTGTCATTTTTGTTCCCTTTTGCTGGTACTAGTTTTAGTGATTTGAGTGAATTCCTTAGGTGAACTGAGTGTCAGGGAGCTGTTCTGGTTAAAGAGTGACTTGGCAAAAAGTTTAACATTCACATGACTGTGTTCCTTAAATAGCAATGCTGAGGGAAATAAGATTAAAAAGATAGAACCGTAGAACTGTAAATGTATTTTTATTACTGTAAAATATGTTTTTCATGAACTCTAGAATGAAATAAGTCCTGCTTATGCTGACACCCATGAATCATTTATTTCCTGCTCAAAATGTCCGTGTCTAGACTAGAATTTGGACAGAAGTAGTAAATGTGGATTGAATTTTCCTTTAAATTTTATAACCTCACTAAAAATATGCTTCTTTTTCTGAAGATCCCCATCTTGGGCAAGTATTAAGGAAAGGAATAAACATTTTTTTTCCTCAACTCCTGCTTGTGGAACTGAGAGATATCTTCAAGAACTTTTAATGTGAAATGTAGACTGGTGTTGATCCCCTAGATGGATTACTCAGTTTTTTCAGCCTTCCCACTTGGCTTTCTAAATTCTCCCACAGTATGCAAATAGAGAGATAACACATCTGAACAAAATGTTGGATCTTTCTGTGCTACACCAGTGTGCTCAGGTACTTCAGATCTCCCAGGCCCCTGCTGTCAGAGGCAGGGTTCAAGGAGAAGAACTGCCAGCAGTCAATTTAATTGAGGGTTGAGTTCAATCTGTACAAGACCATAGGATGAATTTGAGAGTGCTGAGGTTGCAGTTTGCTGCTGGAAAGCTTCCTTTCATCTATGAAGGACTAAAGAAATTGGGGAGGGGTCTCAATAAACCATGGAAACCATGGAAAGTTCACAATACTTGAAACAGATCAGAAGGCAAACCATAGATTTAGAGGCTAGTGCTGATCTCCTCAGTCCCCAAAAATGATGTGGGGTGAATCCTTTTGAAATACATTTCTGTGCATGTCAGTGACAAGATGGGGACTTGACACAGACACTGTGGATTTATCAAGGTTAAACTATGCTTGACCATACTTCATTCTGTGATTAAATGCCCAGACTTGTGGGTGAGGAAGGAGCAGTGGATATAATTCACCTTGCCTTTAGTAAGGCTTCCATCACTGTCTCCTACTGTATTCTTGTCATCTTGGTTAGAATGCTTTGGTCTACGTGGTTGGTCAGACAGATGGGTAAAAAACTGGCTGCATGAGCAGGCTTAGAGGGTTGCAATTAATGGGCTAATTGCTTGTAACAACTTGAGTCCTGTTTAACATGTTTCTGTACTGCCAGGATGGAGGTAACATGGTCCACATTCACTCAGATGGTAGCTGACACCAAACTAGTTGACACCAGTTGATATGTTCAAGGGCAGAGCTGCCATGCAGAAGGACCTGGTCTGCAGGAATGAGCAGGCAGGAGGGTTACGAGATTCAGAAAGGATGAATGGGAGTAAAGGGACCCTGGGATGGATGGAGGCTGGGTCTGACTGATGGGGAGCAGCTCTGCAGAGAAGTATCTTGAGGGGGCCTGGTGGACAGCAAGTTGAACATAACCCAGTGGTGCACCCAGTAGAGAATTTTACTGTGAAATGAATGGTAGTAGTTAAGCCATGTGTGGAATACTCCATCTAGGTTTTGGCTGTCCGGTAGAAAAAAAGACACTGATACACAAGCAACTTCCTTGGAGGTACAGCAGAGTGATTAGTGGGCTGAAGCACAGGCCCTGTGAGAAGAGGCTGGGGAATGGGCTTGGTTAGCTTGGAAAAGAGGGGGGTTTGCTGTGATCTAATAGCAGCCATCCCATACTACAAGGCAGTTCCTGAGAAGAGTAACCAGGCTCTTAGCATGGTGGGAGAATGAGTAACAATAGATAGAAATAGAAATGAGAGGTTTAATCAGAAGTAAGAAAAACCTTGGTAGTTTTTGAGATATGACTGGATAAAGTCCTGAGCAAGTTGTTTTAATCTCAGAGATGACTGTGCCTTGAGTAGGGGGTTAAACTAGATGACCTCTTGCTGTCTTTTCCATTTCATTCATTCCAATTCATTCTATCATAATTCTGTTTTGAAATACTGATTGGCTTGCTATTTCATATGTTCTTAGGTTTCTAGCCTAAATGGTGACCTAAGTTTTCTAGTTTTCTAAGCCTCTATATTAATACAAGACCTTTTGTTCTTCCATATTGATAGGGATTCCCATGTATATTTAGCTGCAAAAAAAAAAACCGCCTGCATAAAATATAGTAGTACTGAATGGACTTTCAGACAGCCAAATCATTGCACCCCAAAACTACACTGGTACACTAGCAGTACCAAAACTGGAATTTGTCTACTTTTGTTTCCAGTATTACTGATGTGTCCTTGCTTAATGTACCACGCCGAGTTTTGTCTCCCATCTTCTCACTTATTTCAATTCTGTTCCAGATTTATCTTTAAATGTCGATTAGTTTCTTTGCTAGATATGTTTTTCCCAAATTACTTATAATTTTACTTTATAATTTTAATGTTAAAATTTGTGTACAGAGTCTGTGTTTCAAAGCACTGAACTAGCGTTCATGACTATAATATATTTTAAAATATGTCTCTGAGGGAGGAAGTTGTTTTGTTACAGATGGTAATGGTACATTTAAAATATTAATCACTATGTAGGCATATCTGTATAAGAGTTTGTGGTAAACCTTATGTTGTCACTTGATCTTTTTTTATCTTCCAGAAGAGTGTTCTGTGTGCATGACAGTTCTGTAGCTGCTCTGCCTTTGACTCACTGTACAGTTCAGGTCAGACCATGTTAGTTCTTTCAATAGTCTTGCCATCCAAGTTTTCTGAGGATTTTCTGTAGCCTTAAAGTTTAATTTTTCAGAGTATAATTAGCCATTTTATTTTAATCTTCACTCTGTAGCTGGTTCTTCATGCACTGGCTGTTTAACCAATTCATAAAATGCATGCTGGTGGTCAAATTTTAAAAAATCGAGTCAATAACTTTTAAGAACTTTTAAATTTATATTGGATATAAACGTTACATGGTAAAAAAAAATTACATCTTGTTAAAAATGGAAAATTTTAACTCAGGTTTTTTATTCTCTAGTAAACTGAGTGTTCAGCTACCACTACATTCTTTTTAAGTGTTAGAATGTAAATCTTCCTTAGCACACTTGAAGGCACACAATGTATCCAAGGTGTAACTTGTCCAATAACACTGTCAATAGTCTTCTTCTTGCCTAAATGATCTAATTTTTTTGCTTACTTTCAGCAAATTTTATTCCCTTCTTTCTGATTTCATAGCCTTCCCATTCCAGTCTTTGCTATCTTCATCATGTTTAGCTGTCCAGGCAGAGTGGAAGATAGTAACTGTGTTTACCTTGAAGCAAATGGTTTAAACTACACTGAATCTGACTTTCCTGGATGTTCTCATCAGGCTTCTCATTTTGTCCTGATACTACTAGGACAAGGCTAATGAAAGCAACTCTTCTTTCCTAATATCTTGTGGTGGGCTGACCTTGAACAGCTGCCAAGTGTTCACCAAGCTGCTCTCTTGTTCTCTCTCCCTCAACAGGACACAGGGGAGAAAATAAGATGAAAAAGCTTGTGGCTTAGAAAAAGATAAGGAGATCACTTACCATTTACTGTCATGGGCAAAACAGTCTCAACTTGGGGAAAATGGTTCTAATGTTTTGCGAGTTAAAAGTAGAGTAGGTTGGTGAAACAAAGGCAAAACTAGTAAATGCATTTCTGCCGAACTTTTTCCCAGGTTTGACTTCACGCCTTCCTTCCTGGCTCTGTCTTCTTCATGGGATGCAGTTCCTGATGTGTTCTCACAAAATCCCCTTCCTGCAGCCCCTGATTACCTTGACACATAAACCCAGTACACCTATGCAAATGTGAGAGTGAATGCTCTCATCAACTTTTGAGTATTCAAATTTATTGCAGAAGACATGTATTAATGGGTCAGGATTTCAGCAGTGTCCCATTGCTTTCTAGATAGTTGAAGTACTCATGATAGCATAAACACTTTCAAAATTAGTAAAGTAAATATACAGCAATCTCAATTTTTTTTCATCTTTCAGCAATAATTTTGTGTCCCCATTGATTCACTTTTCTTATGATAGTCTTGTAAAATGTTAGTTTGTGTAAGTACCTTGCAAGTAGTATACCTGTCCTAATTTTATGCTCTGAAAGATATTTAGTCACTTGACCTCCTTTTATTTATATGGATATCGTCAGCTTCCCAAATCTAGCATCCAGTTGCATCTGGAAATCCAAGTGTTGATCAGGAACTAATGTCCTGATAATATTTTTTTTCCTTCTGTGTTGTTTTCAGGCCTTAAAGGTATTTGCTGATATTTGTTAACTTGTTTTTTTTTCAAGTTTGACTCTCCTCCAGCCACACTAGAAGAACAAATATCTTTGCTGGGATTGCTGACTTGCCATCCTGTCTTGGAAGGGGATGATACCCTTAATGGGATGACTTCCTAAAAGGCAAATTGCTGATTTATTTTTTTTTTTTCTGCTTTTTGTGTTACTTTGTTACTGTTTTATTCTCCAGGGCCTCACAATGAAAAGTCAGTGATACAGGATCAATAATCCTCTGCATATCATTTGTTCTTGACTGCTGCTCTATGTGGGCCTAACTGATGTTGGACATAAACATCACTTTCATCAAACTTTGTCAACATATAAATTTAAAAATCAAACATCTACTTGACAAGACTTATGAGTATCTTATGTGATACATACTGCTCTACAAGAAAGGGTCAGTCCCATGTGAAAGACAGTGGTGCTTATTTTTACATTGATACTTGTCCAATCCGTGTGAATGTATGGGCTATCATTCAAAGCACAAGAGAAATTCACTCATTTGTAGGTAGATGATATGTATGTAGGCATTAACTTCCCTTTGGTTTTGGTTCAGGACCTTAAAATTTTGAGATTTGGAAAGTAGGCGTATATGGTATGTTATACCCTATGCCACTTTCTAAGTAATTTGTATCTTACTTGAATACCTGCATTCTATCCAGCTGTATTCTATCTCACTATTTTTTTTTTTTAACACTTAGAAATAAACAAGGGGGATAAATTGAACTGTCTGTTAACTGGAAAAAGGTATAAATACCATGCCTATTTTCAAGCTGAAAGAGAGAGAAGATACAGGGAACTATGGATCATTTAACATAATCTCTGTCTCTGGAAAGGTTACATAGCAGATTCTTGTGGAAGTCATGTACAGGGAGGTACATGGACAAGTCATTGAGTCATGGACAAGAAAGTGGCTGGGAGCATGTTTTGCATAGTTTTACCAAAGGCAGATTATGGTTAACTAACCTGACAGCCTCCTGTGGTGACATGACTGGTCTAGTGGATGAAGGAACTGCAGGGGATGCTTACCTGGACTTTAGTAAGGCCTTTGACGTGGTCTCCCATAGCATCCTTATTGTCTAGTTGGCAAAATATGCACCAGGTAAATGCACTTACATGGTGACTGGTAGGCTCAAAGGGGGTCAGCAGCGCAAAATCTGATGTCTGTGCTTGCTAACAGTGTTCTTCATGGTCCATATTTGGGTCAGTATTATTGTATAATGTCTGTATTTAATCACCTGGATAATAGGATGGAGTACACTTGCAGCAGATTTGCAGATACCACATTGTGGGCTGCAGCTGGTATGCCAAAGGGATAGCTATTTTTAGGGACCTCAACAGGCTGGAAAAATGGAATGATGGGAACATCACAAAGTCTTGCACATGGAATGGGAAAACCCCCTCCACTCAGGCTGGGGTTTACTGGCTACAAAGCAGCTTTTTAGTAAGGTCCTAGGGGCCCCTATGGACACCAAAGTGAACATAGATCACAAGTGTGCCCTGGTGGTGAAGAAGGCCAACTCTATAATATTCTGTATTAGCAACAGTATAGTCAGATGGTTAAGGGGCACAGGCAATCATTCTGTTCTGTGCTTGAGACAACATTTAGAGTACCATATCTGTTTTTTGGCTATTAAGCACAAGATAACTACTAATGTTCTGCTATGAGTCTAGCAGGAAGCCAAAATGATTAGGAGACTGGAGCATATGACATATGAGGAATGTTTCTTCAGCCTGGCAGAGAGAGGAATGCCACACAGCCACTAAGTCACAGTCCTCAGGGAATGGTGGAGAGATTCAGAAAGTCAAAAGTAAAGAGGCTTGTGGGTTGAGATAAAAACAGTTTAACAATTGTAACAAAGTATATTTGTAATAAGCATAACAGTAATTAATAATAGAATATGCAAACAAGTGATGTGAAGTGCGACTGACTTCTCAACACCCGCTGACTGATGCCCAGCCCATTCCTAGCTAGTGGTCCTGGAGAAAAGAAATCCTGAAACCTTAATCCTGGACGAGAGAGAACTTCCCTGCTAACTCTCTTCTATATGAAATTGGATCATATGGAGTATTTCACTGGCAATTGTGGATCTTTTGCGCCGGTTGTGCTCCCTCCTAGTTTCTTGTGCACCTGCACACTAGCAAAGCATGGGAAGTTGAAAAGTCCATGATATTTTAGCAACAACTGAAAACATCAATGTAGAAAAAACAGAACAGAAGAGGCCAAAAGAACTAGTTTTGCCTAGTCTGGAGGAAATAAGGCTCAGTGCATGTTATTGTGGTCCTCAGCTGCTTAATGGAAAGGTGTGAAGACGATGGAGGCTGTCTTCTCAGAGGTGTGCATTAGAAGAAAAGATGCAGTGATCTCAAGTTGAAACAAGGGAGGTTCCATCTTATTAAGCACAAGGAACAACATTTTAACCATTAGAGTAATTAAACACTCTTAAGAGGTTTATCATTGTCTCCAATCCTGGAGATTTTCAGAGCTTGATTGTGTAAGCTGCTGAGCAAACTGATTTTGTTGGCTGTTCTTTGAGCAGGATTAGATAAATTCCAGATGTCTCTTCCAGCCTGTATTGTTCTATGATTTGCTATATCTGTACTTGAAAAATATGCTTATGTTTTCTAGATACAATCTGGTAAATCTTGACTTCCAATTTTAGTGATGTATGCATACCCACAGTGTGTGTGGACATAAAGACCACCCTTCTCAAAAGAAACTAGTGGTACACAGGTAAATAGTTCTTCTTTGGCTTTATGTAAAAGCTGAATTCATCCTTACTTGGGGGTACTGGTGGATGAGAAGCAGGACATGAGTAGACAGTGTGTACTTACAGCCCTGAAAGCCAACTGTCCTGAGCAGCAAAAGAAGTGTGGCCAGCAGGTTGAGAGAGGTGATTCTTCCTGAGAAATCACTTCAAAGAATGACAGAATCAGCCAGGTTGGAAAGGGCCTTTGAGATCATCAAGTCCAACCCTTGATCACCCTATCTAGATAAAAAAGACACTGAACAAGACTGGCCCCAAAACTCAGCCCTGGGGTACACCACTGGATTTAACTCCATTCTATGAACAACTCTCTGGGCCTTGCCATTCAGCCAGTTTTTCACCTGGTGAAAAGTACACCTGTCTATGCCATGAGCTGCTAGGTTCTCTAGGAGAATGCTATGGGAGACAGTGTTGAAGGTTTTACCAAAGTCCAGGGGAAGGACATGAAGGTGGTAAGAGGATTGGAGCATCTCTCCTATGAAGACAGACTGAGAAAGTGGGGTTGTTCAGCCTGGAGAAGAAGAGGCTCTGGGGAAGCCTTCCAGTACCTAAAGGGGGCCTACAGGAAAGCTGGGGAGGGACTTTTTGCAAGGGCAGGTGGCAGTAGGACAGGGGGTAATGGTTTTATATTGGAAGAGGATAGATTTTGGTTAGACATTAGGAAGAAATTCTTCAGTGTGAGGGTGGTGAGAGCCTGGAACAGGTTGGCCAGGGAAGGTGTGGATGCCCCTTCCCTGGAGTGTTCAAGGCCAGGTTAGGTAGGGCCTGGGGCAACCTGATCTAGAGGGAGGTGTCCCTGCCCATGGGGTTGGGGGGGGAGGGCAGGGTGGGTGGTGGAGCTGGATGATCTTTAAGGTCCCTTCCAACCCAAACTGTTCTATGTTTAATTATGCTAACCAGTTGGTTTGGACTAAGGAACAGATGTAATTCACTAGTGGGCAGGTGTCTTAAAGGATTTTTGGAGATCTTTGTTGTAGGCAGTTTTCCCCATGCATATCTTTTCTGTGCAGTTTATACTTTGCTTTTACTGTGAATAAATTCATTTTAAGTGTTCAGACATTTGGTGTCATGGCTCAGGGAAATAAAATTTCCTACTAAATGAGTACAAGCATGCCTGATTATGCTGTATTCAGTTTCCTCACTGAAGAATGTCTCCTCTTTAATGGAAATAATTTTGGTAATAAATTAACACGATTTTAAGGATAGCTTCTCCCATGTGGAGATTGGTTCAAATATGTCAATTTACTGTTACATTTTTGCCATTATCATGTGTTAATGTCCCTCTGGTGTGTTGTCCCCGTCTAGCAGCCAGGCAGCCACACAGCTGCTCTCTTGGTCCCTGCCCTCTGCCCCAGTGGGACTGGGAGCAAATTGGGAGAACAGGGATGAGAAAGCTCCAGGGTTGAAATAAAGACAGGGAAATCAGTAACCAACTGCTGTCATGGGTAAAGCAGACTTGACTTGGGGAATTTAACTTAATTTATTGCAAATTAACATAAATATTTAATTACAGGGAAACAAGAAAAAGGCAAGCATTAAAACACTTGGGGAAAATGATCCCTCCTCCTTTCCCAGGCTCAGCTTCACTCCAGACATCTCTTCTGCCTTGTTACTGCTGCAGGGCACACTCAGTCCCTGCAGCGAGGCAAATGGCAGTGCAGGGGGATGGGGTCAGGGCATAGCAGTTTTTCTGCTGCTCCTTGTTTATTTTTCTCCTTTGCTGCAGTGTGGGTTCTCCATAGGCTGCAAAGACCTTTGGCACTCTACCTGCTTCTATGTGGAGCACCGTCTCTTCCTCCTCTTGTTCCTCTGACCTTGTTCTCTCATTCCCTCTTCTGGTGTTTTCTGCCCCTTCTTAAATACATTTTTACTATAAAAAGGGGCTCTATATGTCCTGCAGTGGATCTGCTGTGGAGCTGCTGGAGCTGGGTGTCTGTCATGGAGCTGTGTGGCCTCCTACAAAGATCTCCTGGAGCCCCTTTCTGCCAACACCAGGACACCTGCACTGAACTCCATATATTTATTTGCTAATAATATTCTGAAAATATGGAAAAGGGAGTGCTGGGCTTTATATTACTACCAACTGATGATATGAGTGCTTCATTATTAGAAGCTAATGTTTTATGCTTTCTTGCAATTCCTCATAAGACTGGATTGCTTCCTCAGTCTAAAAGGTTTTGATGAGCTGCTTAGTGGCTGAACTCCTACACATTCTATTTCTAAAATACTTTTGATGTTTTTTGTCTGCCTGTCTCAGAAGTGATTTCAGTACAAACAACATTGTCATGATGAAATCGTGGAACAAGGTGAAAAGATCAGGCAAATGTGAAAAGGCAGAATTCTGAACTCTATAAAGAATAATGAATTGGTCTATGAAATGCAGAACAGTACCTCCCTGCCCTGGAAAATAAACTAATAACTAATGTAATTGTTATCTATTAATAGATCAAATATATTTTTAAATATACATACATGTCACATACATGCCCAGAGCAGGACAATACATTAAAATAAGATGGAAATAATTAATGTTAAGTGCAATCTGAATTTCTTTGTACCTTTAATGTTTCTGTTTAGTGAAACCTTTGGTGCTGTAGTAATAAACTGTAGAATTGGTTTCTGAATTAACAAACATTCTTCCTCATTTTCTGCTAATGTATCTTCTGTAGTTGATTTTAGTATAAGGGCCATATCCCAACAACTGAAATGCATTTAACCACTCTCATCATTAGTCCTTTTCGTCTAATATCAAGCATTTACATGATTCATAATGAACTTTAAATATTTTCTTTTAAAAAGCCTTAGATAATCAGAGTAGCAGAAGCCATCTGTGTGCTGGAATTATTTTATCTTAGAAATTCTGGCTTTCTAATTACTTGTGTGTCTTATTATTCTTAAAGTTCTGTTGTGAACTTGCCAGTTACCCAGGCAGTAGATAAAAATATTTATATGTAGCTTAAAAAGTCAACTCAATTTATCTTCAATTTGTGTGTTTTGTGTTAAGGTAGATATTGCTGTTACTGATTGTCATAAAATAATTTGCTTAAGTTTCTGGTCTCATGTTGTGACAGTGTGTACCACAGTTTTTATTTCACATGATTTATTGTTTTTTGCAGCCTACAAGCTAATAATTTTAAATGATGCTTGTTGATTCTTTTGTTATAAAACCAGTGAATAGCTGTTCTCTAATAATTTTTTCCACTGAGTGACCTAAAAAACATGCTGTTTCTTTCATGCCGCTGTTGCTCTACCAATTTGGTAGAATATTAAAGAGAGACATGCTCATGAATAGCAGTAATTAACAAAACCCACAAAAAAATTAATGATTAATGGACTTGTCGGTAATTATAACTGCTCATACTGAGGCCTGGATTCCACATGCGAGATACAGCTTTATGAATTATACAGATTTCTTAGTATACATATGAATTTTAAATAAAAACATAATCCCATTAGTGACTTGAGACTTCAATTCCTATTACGGAGCTAAATAATAGAAAAAATGTACAGACTTTTCAGCTGGTACCATCTTTCTCTGATAAGTTAGAAATAAACTGACCACACATTAAAGATTAGCTGCTGATGGACAAGTGATCCAAAGCTCCCCTTCCTATCTTGAGTTGTGTATGTGTTGAGTTTTGTGTCTTCTGAAGGAGGTCTTTATGGCATGGGATCTCCCCTGAGTTTATGTGATTTGGCTGTGAATGACATTTTCAATTCATGAACAAATTAAATTTTGTTCCACTTTAGTGTACAGGCATTTTCCTAGTTTACCACTAAGTGGTAGTCTGAGTGGCAGGCTTTTCAGCTGGCACCTGCAATTTCAGGCAGCCTCAGTAACTGCATGTTTCAGAGGATCTGCATGCAAAGAACTGATAATGTCCTTTTTTGTGTGTTTGTAGGTGAGGAGTGTGCAGCTGCTGAAAGTCCAGCACTAGCTTGATGGAGTTAGAACTGAAGCTCTGAGATTTTAATATTTTTGTAAACATAGAAAATAATACTAAAAAAATCATGTCAGCCAAGCACTTAATCTCACAGAATCAGCTTGACTCAAAAATACCATAGGCAGTAATTCTAACTTAGTGCTTATAAGCAGATGAGTTTCAGCCAAGTGTTCTTGTAATTTCTTTTGGTGGAAAAAATGGAATATTTCTTTAACTGCTACTTCCTCTGCATAAACTGTGGAAGAAACAAAGCTTCATGCCTCATGGATGAGGTTAGGAGAAATAAAGGTTTTCAGTTTCTGTTTTGGCTTAGAAAAAATGCCTGAGATATATCAGCTTAATAGAAACACTGGAAATTTAACATGTGCTGGAACATCATTTTCTTAGAAATAAAATTTTACGAACAGTATTGTTAATATGCATGCTTTTATTTTTATTCATATATGTATATGAATTTTGTTCCTATATGTGTGTGCAAGAAGCAGGTAAAGAGTGAAACAGTCCTTAAAAGGGGTGCACAGGAAAAGTGATAAATGGTATAAAAAGACAAAGGAAGCAGTAACAAATGCCTTATCTACATGGCATTACTCATAGCTGGTTTTGCTGTGAATGTACATTCACTGGATAGATCAGCTTCATTGGGTACAAAGCGTCTCAGAAGAAATGTTCTGAATCTTAAAAAAGCTATGTGTTTCTTCAGTGTTACAGTGATGGTGGGAGTCAGCCCTTTCTCAGGATGGAACAATATTTTGTATGTGTTATTAATTGCTTGTTGCATAATAATTAACTTCTACATGATGAAATTTATGACGAGAAAATATTCACCTTTGATTAGTAAGCAGCTGCCTTGAGACCAGTTTCATCTTTTTTTTGTACTCTTTCCTAGTCTATGCTTAGAGATTAAAAAAAAAAACACTTAGTGGTATGAAGTATGCTCTACTTGATAGCTGCTGCAAACAGCTGTGTATAGCCTGCCCTGCTGGTTTTCATTGAAGTTAGTCTACTCTGCCAAAATACAAATTCAGTTAGTTCACTTATGCATGAGAAGATTCTTAAAAAGCAGTTTGGGCAGAGAGAGAGGGAGCAGCAAGGTCTTAGGCACATTACAGTAATCTGTAACAAGAAGCCTTGAAGGAAAACAAAGGTCTTTTCTGATTTCTTTAACAATTATTTGACTCTCAGCATTAAAACTTTTATAACTTTCCTTTAGCATTGCCTTGTTTATGAGTACATACATTCCTATAAATCCCAACATTTCTCATCATTATTCTAACAATATTTTTTTTTTTTCTTTCAGCTCTTGCCTGTTAGGTTGGTTAAACTTGTCTTTTGCTGAGCTGGTTTCTGTTTTCCATTGCATAAAATTTGGCCAGTGTTCCAAGCAGATAAAGAGAAAAGGAAATGAGGTTGCCTGAGGGAATGCAGGGGCCTTTGCAAAAGTATATGGTGCACTGAAAGATGTAATGGTATTGATCTTTGGTGAAAACTGCAGCATTCGTATGATCTAGAAAGCATAAATCTTTATTAACTGTTGTTTTTTTTTTCCTAGCTCATTTGTACTTGGATATTGCTTTTGCTAGGGTTTTATCAATATTTTTGCATGTACTATCTTTGCTTCTTTTTCTAGCATTGGTTTAATTTTAATCAAGATAAACTGGGAAGAGCACTGATGTATAAAAGTAACTGAGTCTGAATACTTGGTATTCTAACGTTTGCTACTTTAATTTATTTTCTGTGAGAATTCTTGCTTTTTTAAGATGGAAGCAGTTCTGCTGTGTTACAGGCTTTCATAATACAGATCTGTTGGATAAATTTTTGGATATATTTATTTAGTTACACAGGGCTGAGCAACAGCCTGCATTGCATAGGCATTAGTTTTATGCCTTTAAACTGGTTTTAAGTAATTCTTTCTCTTTGCTTTCCTTTCATGCGTCTGTCTCATTTCCTGAAGCTGACATGTTTTAAATGGCATCTGTTATGCCCTTTCCCAGCAAGAATGCCAAATACTTGTTTTCTTGGAAGACCAAATCCCTGAAGAAATGTTTGGTTTAAAAGGGCTTCAAGTCTAATGGCTTTCAAGGAATGGAGACGAGAATACTTAATTATTTGTTTGAGACTTCCATTAGTTTTGGCCTTGAATTAGAGTGAATGGTTGAGACCTATGTAAACATTCACCTCTGATTTCTCCTCCAACCTTTAGACGGGTCTAGCATAAAGTTCCTTCTTTGACAGTCTGTTCATATGGACTTGGTCCCAAGACTTGCATGCTTCCAGGGCATCAAGATCCCTTCCATCTTGAAGGAATTCAGATCCGTTTATGGCTGATCCAGAGTAAGGATGATAGAAAGTACAAGGCTACTGCTTTTGCCAAGTAGTGGCTTCTGATTGCATATGAGCTGCCTTGTATTTCTGGACTGTCATCTGCTCTGGAGCACTGGGGGTTTCCTTTCAGAAAAGACAGATATTTCAGCTGAGTCACTGTCTTTTTACATCTTTTCTTCCAATCATCTTGAATGACGAGGTACAGGTATTGTGCAAGGAGAACACGACTGTTTGGTTGTAGGCCTCCAAAAACACCTGAACCACATCCTGTTCTGTTCTTGGTGCTTTGGGAAGTGACCTTGTAGCATCAGGCATCAGTAGTTGAAAAGCCTTCATGTACTTGATCAACCTCAAGAGTTGGATCAGAGAAGATGACACTCTTGTGTCTGTGTCAGCTTTTCCTACCTAAGTTGATGACCATATTAAATGATAAAGACCATTTTTCTTGTGTGTCCTGCACTTGGGGAATGCCTGTATCCTCTATCATGTCTGTTTAGAATACTCACTGTAACACAATGTTGTAGCAGATGGTCAGTGGGCTGTAGTTGCATCCAAATCTGTGCAGAACTTCTGCTCCCTTTGTAGTGCTCTGACCTATTCCGTACATTTCTTTAAAATTGCGTGCTTTGCCAGATAATGCTGAAACTGACATTTTCCCTGTGTTACATCCCTGCTTCCACATGGCCTTGAGTAGATCAGTGTGCATTTTTACATCTTAAGATAGCAGCAAAATTTCTTCTGTCCTCGAATTATTTTGTTGCAGTGGTGAAATTAGAGTGGTTTTACAATTCTTATTGGTATGGATCATAGGAGATGTCATGTGTTAGGGGTTCAGGGGGAACCCTCTCTTCTGGTGTTATCCTGTGTAGGACTTTAAAACATATGAAGCTCTTGAGACCTGTGTAAACTTACTTTCAATTGGATCAACTCAAAGCACTCTTTGGATGATCTTTATATGCAGATTGCCTGTTACAACTCAGTCACTTCATCAGTTTGTGTTCTCTTGCTGGCATGTTTCAATGTTCCTTGAGTAGCAGATGACTTATTTTGTCTCAATCTTTGTCCAACATCCATAGGCACTTTTGGTTACTCATGTTTCTGGCTGAAATGCCTTTATCTTGAATTCCTGTCTGCTGGATACTGAGTCATGTGTATAACATCCTGCTTCTTCCTCACCCTCCTTTTTAATGGACCTCTCCCATCAGTCTACAGAAGTACCATGCAGTCAGAATCACATTCTACATCTTGTAAAAGAATACTACTTCTTATAAATGTCAAAGAAGCAGGCAATTTGATGTCTTGTCGTGTCATGTCATGTCATATTATTTGGGACTTTCAGTCTGCTAAATGGGCTTGTCTTCCATAAATGTTCTCATGGGACAAGGCTTTTGGAAAACATACCAAGGGTTTCTCTCTGTCAGAAGGCATCAATTGCAGGTGATGACTTAAAAGGACTAAAACAGTTTCAATAAGAAAGGCAATTCAAATTCACCCTCTTATAACACTTGAAGGTTCACTAAATCCTGACATACCTATAATTGGAAGTAATGGTTGGTAGTCTGCTTGCAGGGAATGCTGGCTATCCTAATTGTATAAGAAGATATTTTAGACAAAGATATTTTAGACCTCATCACAACTGAGGTATTCAAGGTGCTGCGACTGGGTATTTCTTTTGTGTTTCCACTTGGCATTTAGGTAAGACCTCTGAGATTCATGAGAATCATGTTGGTTCTTTGTTCCAGAGCAAGTCTATTTCCAGGGTTGTCTGAAGTTTCTTTGTTCTGTGGGGCTGACCAGCTAATGTCTCTGTCTTCTGCATTATAAATTGCTTAAAAAAGAGCAATATACAGAATTAGAAGAGAAACCTTGATCTTGTTTATGCCAAAATTGAATCTCAAAGCTCTTCTACCCCACATCATCTTTGCCAAGATATCCAGCTGGTACATTGAAGACTTACCTCTTGGTGAGTGGGATGTGCTTCATTGGGTAGTTTGATTCCTCAGTTTGTATGCACTAAGGAGAAATTCATCTTGGTGTAGCATTAATTTTATAATTGATTGCCTTGTTGAAGTCTTATGTCCAGACAGATTGAAATTCTCCCTTTGCTGGTTCTTTCATTCAGAAATTTGTTTAGAATTTCTTTAGAAGTTTTACTGCTATAACTAAAATAAGCACCATTCATATTCCTGAGGATGTAAGCATTGCTGTTTTAGACCAGATGTTCTCTTCTTCTGGCTTTCTTGATCAGTTGATTGACTCAGTAAGAGGTACTCCTCTCTACGAAGTATTTTTGAAATTTAACACCTGGTAGATGTCTCCATGCCCTGAAATTTATTTATTTTTAAAATTTTAAAAAATCTTTTCATTAGAAAACATATTAAAAAAAACCCAAACAACCAACTAAATCATGCTAAGGAACTGTAAGTGATTACTGACTCTTGATTAACATCCAGATGGAATTCAGCTGTGAAATACTGGTAGGCTTGGGGTAAATAAATAACCTTTGATATTTTTCTTCTAAAGAAGTTGTCTTGTGCTATTCATTTATGGGTACCTCAAGTCAGTGACACAAACCCACAATGGAACATGAAACAAATATTAGCAATAGACTCATGGCTTGAGTTTATGGTCTTCCTCTCCTTATCTGTCCACCAGAGTGTATATCTTAATAGCTGTTGTACCAGCAGGCAGGACTGTAGGAATTCAACCACCTGAAAACTTGAGCCTCTTCTCCCTACTCGTTCCTTTAGTATACAGTTCAACTTTGTACATGTCTGAAGTCTGTGTGCTTTGACTTATATTTTTTCTGGAGGATGGTGCTTTTCCTGTTTTCAAAGCACTGCATTCATCCTCACCAGAGACAGCATTACACAGGCTGCTTTCTAATGAGCTTCATCATCTTACTTATACATAAATTTGTCTTCTTGTAAACATGCCTGGTTTTAGTTGTTATTCTTTTCCCTGATGGAAAGATTCTGAGTTTGACAGTTTCTCCTCAGAGTCTATTCTGTCTAACAAGATTATGTTGTAACAGAGCAGAGGGGAAAATTTCCAGTTTGGGGACAAACTCTCTTTGTAGCATTTCAGAGAAATTATCCTTTGGGAGATCCACAAAGCTGCAAGTGAATTTCCATTCATACATTTGTTAAGTATAACACTAATTGAAGTGTCCAGCCAAAAGAAAAGTTTTTAAGGATCAGGAGTCCTGGGGTCTCTGATAATTGGTTCAATAGTCAGGTACTGCATGCAGGTCACCTGTAGTGTGATAATACATATAGACATGGACAGTTTTTCAAAGAAAATAGGAATATTACAAATGGAGCTGATTTGAGATGTTCAGTCTGTATTTATGTTCATCTCCTGTATGTCTTACATGGGCTCTATGGAGCCCTTATTTTTAGTATTTTTTAGTATGTCTTTAAAATAGGATATCCCTGTGGCTGAGAAGGAAGTGGTGTCTGAGAGGAGTAAGGAGGTCCTTCATAAAACAAGTGGTGGAAAGTGAGGAATTTGTCATGTACTTAAGTGGTTCTGTTAGGGTTAACACCATCTATCTGCCATGAGTGTTTGAGACAGTGCTTCAGTGCAAAAAGTTGCTAATAGTAGTTAGTCATCTCTTAAGCTTTACATGCAGAGCTGCTTGGCAAGGAGCATAGGAAAGTTCGACTTAGTAAAAGGTGTAGCTGTTTATAAAAAAATGTCATTATTGATACAGTATTCCTGGGAAGGAGTGACAGGGTGTTTTAGTTTTTATCTCTTCCTTGACCAAAAACAATCAGGTAGAGGAATTTTGAACTAATTGTGTCTTTATATTCATTCGACAAGCAACTAGGGATTCAGTTTTGAGAAGTGTTTCTTCTTTTAAGCTGGCTACAGGCAATTTTCCTGGGTCATTCTTTTCTAAATAGATGCAAACATATTATCTGTCCATCTCTGTTCTTACTGACAATGCTATGTAGTAAATAGACTCACTGTAAGTTAAAGAGGGGTTACTTATCTAAATTGTTTTGTTTTTTTTTCCTCCTAAAATCACTTCCCCAGAATACTTACTTTGTCATTTAAGACATGGTGGCAGCATGGTTGTTTATTTTTAGTGACTTGTTTTTCAGACTATGTTCCAATCAGTTAAAATGTCTTCAGAGAAAACAAAAAAATTAAAAGTTGAAATTTCTTGAAACTTTTCATTGAAAACCTTAAATGCTGTTGTTTAAGATAGATACATATCTTTTGAAGGTAAATAAGTCCCTGATACAGATTTGCCTACAGGGAAAGAGAGAAATAAAAATCCATAAATATCTTGTTATTTTTTAATATTATAATACTATTTTCCATTTATTTAGTAGTATTAGAGTGTAGCCAATGCTGTCTGGGTTGAATTAATACAGTTGCTTTTATTTAAAAGGCTCAAGATATGGGGCATTATCTTTATTACCTGGCTGTGGAGGTTGTATGTGTAAAACTGAGAGGGCAAGAAAGGCTGCTGAAGAAATGGTATGCACAGAAGCCTGCATCACAGGAAATCTTGGCCTGAGTGAAGTTGCTGGTGAGTCACTGCCAGTCCCAGCAATTGAGAAGCACAGGAAGGTTATTGTAGCATGCCACTGCCTGGTGTCAACAGTGAGTCATGGATACTTCTGCTGCAAGGAGAATGATGCAGACAGATTTTTAGGGTTAAATCCTTCCTTTAAATAAAATTTCAAATGTTCCATCTAGGTTATTGGACTGTCTTGTTGAAAAATTAAAGTATGTTTAGTGTCTAGGTGCCATTATGCCTGTTTTACTTCATCATCGTATCAGTAATATACAGATTTGTTTCAAGGAAATATTTTTATTTTTTCAGTGAGGAACTTGGGAAGAAACCTCTTATTAGCAAGAGCCTTCAACTATTGCATTCATTTTAAAATAAGTGTTAGAGATTGCAACAAAGTTGTATTACTTATGCCTGTGTTACACTAGTGTAACTTTTTTGGAATATAATAAAATATACTAATAATCCATATGGCAACACCTTCCCCTTTTTGAGGGGAAAAAAACATTAGCACAGCAAGGCTTATACTGAAGTATAATGTTTTGCTAGATTAAATCATACAATCATTCTAGTTGGAAAAGACCTTTAAGATCAAGTCCAACCATTAATCTAACTCTGCCAAGTCCAATGCTAAGCCTGAGCACCACTTGTGCAAGGCTTTTAAATACCTCTAGGGATGGTGACTCTGCTACTTCCCTGGACAGCCTGTTCGAGTCTTTGATAACCTTTTCAGTGAATAAATTTATTCTAATATCCAATCTACTGTTACTAGGGAAGAGAGACCAGCACCCACCTTGCTACAGGTTTCTTTTTGGTAGTTGTAGAGGGCAATAGGATCTCCTTTTCTCCAGACTAAACAACTTCAGTTCCCTCAGTCCCTCCTCACAGGACTTGTTCTTTTTCACCAGCTTCGTTGCCCTTTTTTGTATATGCTCCAGCACCTCAATGTCCTTCTTGTAGTGAGGGACCCAAAACTGAACATAGTATTAAAAGTGTGGCTTCACCAGTGCCCAATAAACTTTTGGACTCAAAACCTCTTTTTTTTTATGGCAGTAAAAGGGACAGAAGGTTCCTTCCATGACAGGTTGTCATACAAGTGCATACACTAAAATGACAGTCATCGCCTGAAGGATCAATAATCTAGGGCTCAAATTTCAAGTACAGACATAAAAGGTGTTATTTTGTGAAAACGGGATAAGTTGAAATAAATGTTAGAAAAAGATAAAATTGTATGTCTTGCACACAGAGATAGGTTTTGGGTAATAATGGATTTCTGCATCCTATTTGTTAGACTACTGTGTACTTTACAAACTCGGGGTACTTCATTGTTGTCCCAAGTTTGTAAATTGTCTATTTGCAATCTTCATAGCAAATGTACCTCAGAACAGTGTTACTTTTTTAATTCTGAGTAAAACATATGTTAATGTTAGGTGAAATCTGAAAGGAATGAGAGAATTGGAAGTTCATGATTGTGGGGCATTTTTTTAGTAATATCTTCAAGGTAACTCTGCAGATCAGGTGTACAACTCTTCTGTCTATTAAAACTCATCTAGACATAACTTTTTCTGAGTGAAAAAATAGCTAAACTCTGCTGCATTTAACCTTTATTTAATTTTTTATCCTGACTAATGAGTACTGTCTGCAAAAGCTACAAGAGTATAGTGAGAGGGAGTGCATATGAGGAAAGCAAAGAAAGTTGTTCTGAAGCGTGCCTTCAACTTTGCTTTTCAGTAAGTATCATAATTGGTTCTTCAGCCTTGTGCTGAGGTGGATTAGAAAGAGGAAGTTCCTTCCCTAATTCTTTTTGATCTCAAAACATACGCAACAGATGAGAAAAGTTTGGAGTTTCAAACACCACCTTGTTCTGCTTCCCTGAAATGAAATGCATAACACCAGTCAAATGAGCTTTCCAGATACTCAATGCTACAAGTCATTTTCAATTTTTTTTTTTTTAGTTCAGAATTAACAGACTCCTATAAAACATGTAGTTCTGAGATTAATATGATTAATATCTCTGTTCAGAAACTTTTGCCATATTAAGCTCTTGCTAGAATTGGTGGATTGATGTCTCAAAACTCCCAACAAGGAATTCCATTCTCCGTTCTGTCTTGACAGTTGTTCATACAGACATATCAAGCTGTTTCTCTGAATAATTTTTAAATGCAGAGGACTTGGTTACAAGATGATTTGCATAAATGCACTTGAACCAGAACCAAAATAATGTATTGTACAGTGTTTGTATCCATTTAATCTCAATTTTTGCAGATCTTGTACAGTTTTGTATTCTCTGTTTGGTATATAAAGAAGCAAGGGAGTTCAGTCATTGTTCTGCAGGAGACCTAACAGCATGACATACTGCTTGAATGACCATGTAGTTGTGGTTTATGAGTAAATAGATTCTGAAAAGATTTATTAAGAACCAGTGTTTGTTCAGTTAGTCTATACCAACTGTCATTTTAATATGTGGTCAAAGTAATACTATTCTTTGTTAGATAGTTTTATACTTACTAGAATGAACTTAGATCTCCTTTATGTTCTTTTCTCTGATCTCTTGATTCCTCGAATGATGTGGAAGATTAGGCAGGACAGTAATAAAGTTTTTCACTGACAAAAGTCATTCTAGATGCTAGTCCTATTGCACATTGCACATACCAATTTTAGCTTGTCTAAGTAACATTCTGATCAGATGCATTTCTGATGTATACTAAGAACCCATCTTATTGCACCTGACTGCTGGAGTGTTGGGTGACTGAGAATTGCTGCCAGAGGGAATTGTCTCTTGCTTTGAAAAGTCACTTATCTAAGAGAAAGTTGTCTGTGGGAAGAACCAGCCTTATGAATGAAAACACCTTTTTTTTAAGGTATTTTCATCACATTCTAGGATCCAGTAAAGATTTTCATAATGAAAATCCTTGACTTTTTACTTCTACAGCAGCATGTGAGCCTAGCATCTACTGCTATCACGGTACATCTAGTAGAAATTTGAATACCATCTATTGAGGTAGGTTGTGACAGGCTGTCTCATTTCCAGAGCTATCCAAGTTCCTCTTCATGCTGTGCTGTCACTTACCTCTTAAGCTCTCCCTCAGGATTGTTGTGTGTCTTAAAGGTCAGAGAAAGCTCCTTCAGAATTTAGTGTAAGGTGCAGCATTCTGTTTTGCTGTCACAAGTGCTGCTGTCATTTCAGCATGAAGGGTAAGTGCCAGAACATTTTTATCAGAGGTTTTTAATATGTTCTTTCATAGAGACAATGATTGCTGCAGCCATATTCTAAATTCATCCTGAAATTTCAGTGATTCATTTGATCTGCCTGTCTTCCCAAAACTGTACTTGGCATAAGAGACTTGATTTATCCAGAAAAAAAGATTTTCAAGCCTTTCCCTTTGTGAGTTTAGTCACTATTTCCTGGCAGAGAGATGAGATAACATGTATCATGCCGAGAAGCCACAATTTTGAAAAGGCTTAGTTGAGTCTCACTGACTGTTGCTGCTATTATACATTTTGTTAAAACTTAATTTCTGTTTTGTTTTTCCTTGCATTTCAAAGAAAAATAGTCAAGTTATGAAGGTGGATTCATAGTTTCTGTTTGGCAAGAACTTGACTTGCTTTTGAGAGCTTCAACAAAGAGAAGATAGACAAGATAGACTTAAGATATAGACTCTGTGGCCAACTGCTCTGCATTGATAATTCTAAGAAAAGATCGTGCTTCTTACTTCAAGAAGAGACAATGAGTGGGGTGGGGGGGTGGGTGTCACTATATAGCAATGGAAAAATTAAAGTCCTGTAGTGGCTGATGATATACCTGGGTACTGCTCTTGTTTCAGCTAACATTTTAGACCCTTAATATTTTGAGCCAATTGAGTATGAAACTCTACATTTTTTAATTGTATTATTGTGGTTTAAAGCAAGAAAACCATATGCAAATGCTTTTCCAAGCAACTTGCTTTACTTTACCTGAATAATTGATGCTGTGGCAAATGGTAGAAGGTACAATGCTTACAATTACATATGGGATACAAAGCAGTTAGGAAGGCATATTGAAGAAGCAAAGAACTAGTAGAGCAAGACTGAAAGTGTTACCACAACATAGCCAAATAGGTCCTATCTTCTTCTGAAAGAATGGGATGAGATGTTGGGCATACAGAGTCTCTGCACTGTGTAGTCATCTCGCAAAGATAACTTCTGCCTTTCAAGGTTGCTGTCTAATCAGCACAAGGAAAATTATAAGTAGGCTGACAAAGCCTCATTGTACACATGAACTGTGAAGTTGAGAGGCAACAGATATTTTTTGCTACTGATTATCTCCCTCTCTTGGTTGAATGGTGGGCAAAGACTCCATTGGCAGAAACCTTCCATGTGCTAGAGTGCAGCCATATGTTGTTTATGAGAACCTGAATGTCTTGTGTTCTATTATTTGATGGGATCAAGTCCTTCACACGGTGTCCTCACATTTATGACCATATCTGGTCATCTGTTGCGTTACTTGCCCAAGAAAATGTCTTTTAAAAAGCCAAAACACCAGTAAATTGCAGTGTTATGCTGGTGAGCCATTTTCCAGATCCTAGTGAATATTTAATTTCTTCATCTGAGCAGTGGAATATTGGTCTTTTGATACCTTATTCAGGACAGTAACTGAACTTCAGGAGGCACAAATTTGGAAAGGACACTTTCCTGCTCTGGTCATCAATCCATGGTCTCCAAGCATTGGGTAGCTTGTAAGATGTTTCACTGTTGCTTGCTCCAAACCAACTTTTTTTTTTTTAATGCTTTCTTGTGCAACCAGTTTTCATCTCCAACTCTTTCAGTAGCAGTCATCAGGTTTTTTTCCTTTTTGGAGAATAGTGTTGATGTATGGTTTTATCCTGGAAAGTACTGAACACAGGATTAAAGGCTGCATAGCTGTGCACCTTTTATCTTGTCTTAATTCCTTGCAGCATCTAATGGAAAAATATATTGCTGACCTCCCTAATGGATGTGACTAATAAGAATATGTTTTTTCAGAAAAGATACTAATCTATTAACCAAATCAGTCATATTTCATATAGATGCTATTAGTGTGAAAATATTAGATGTTTATATGTATATAAATGTAAATTTCTCCTTCCCTTATGTACCATAATAATTTCTAATTACATTCATGGGATGAGACGTTCACAAAAGCTGAATTTGGCTCTTAAGAACCTATTCCATGAATGCAACGTTTAGAAGCTTAGAAGTCTATAGTGTGGGTGAAACAGGGTGTGTTGTATACACATCCAGAAGCATGTAAGATCAAATTCTGCAAGTTCTGTCATGGCTGGCCTGAATATAGATAAGTCCAGTGTTTGTGTGTTGGGTTTTTTTTTTCCAATAGAAACCTCCATTTTATCAAGACAGTTTGTGACAAAAGAAGTTTGTGCTTGTCAGAAAGGGAAGACAGAAGCTGTAAAAAATGATCTTCCTTCAATGTGTGAAACTGCATGTGAACGAGGACTCTTGTTTCTGTAGCAACGTAAGAGCAAATAATCAAATCTCATATTTGTATATGAATAAGACACAATATTAAGTAGCTAACCCAATTTGGATGGCCTGGCAGGAAATAGAGGTTAAAATGAGTATGGAAATTGTTGATTATGATGAGAAATTCTAATAATTTTCCCAAATTCCAAAATGTCTCTTCTCAAGAAAGATGAAGAACACTTAAAGAATCCAGGTTTTGCATTGCAAGATCATGGCATATTAACACTCGAAGTATGTGAAATGTAGGTGAGAGGAAGACTTGCTTGAGAAAAAATAACTGAATAACTGGTGTCCTGCATTTATTTTGTTTTACCTTGCAGTATTTTGTATGGATGTACCTGTAGACTTAGTGCAAGGTGATAGCATTGTACTTTGGTTCTTCTGTGCCTACAGGTTTACTAAGTTGTTTCTGATTTGCTTATTTTGGAGTTTAAATTAGATTCCTTCAGGGTTGCTTCTGGTTTGTTTGGTTTGGGTTGGGTTTTTTTGTGGTTTTTTTTGTTTGGTTGGTTGTTTTTTTTGTTGTTGTACAGACAAGGGCAAAGGAGTTTGCTGCACATTGTCCCCTTAAACCAAATGAATTGTTTTGTGTGAGTCTAGTTCAGCTGACAAATGCATTAGTGACAACTTAAGCTCTTTATCTACAATGTTTTTTTTTACCATCTTGCCTTTATGCTGTCTCAGAGATAATACAATGTATGGCTGTCCTTAAAATACAAGTCTCTTTCTTTGACTCTCACAAATTAAATCCTATTAAAATCATAGCTGTATTTTCTATCTAAGCTAAACATTATACAAATCACCCATTTATTTACATTTAAATAAGGGTTTTGAAGCCCCTGATCCATCTTAAATCGAATATGTAGCATTTCTGGAATCAGCAAGTTCTGTTTCATCACAACTCTGCTGGACACCTGACATTAGCCCTTTTTTCAGTCTCTTTGCGTGGGCTGCAGCTGAATGTCAGCAGGGACTCCCTCAGACAGCCAGGCTTTTGCTTCTGTCATGCATTCAGCAGAATCTATTTCCCAGAAACACTGCCAAAAAATTAACTCCTTTAGAATGGGAGAGCATAATTTCCCATAGTGACCAAATACTATTCTAACATCTAGCATGAGATCTCTTTTGAGCTTAACATGGTTCATCCTTTTAGGAATGCTGGAAACACTTTCATTGTGAAGACCACAAGAGAAATAATCCTATGAGAAAAGTTTGTGATTGTGCGTGCAGATCTGCTGGCAAGAAAAGCATCTATAAGTTCTTTCATTTTTTGGTGCCATACATTTGAATTTTCCTTCTGCTGACATAAAATGCATCATAATTATTTTATTTTATAATTATTGTATCTCACTGTGTTCATGATAAAGACAAAAGTAAGGCAGAGTTTGTAGGTACTACAAGTCTATCTATTTCAGATCTGGAAGTGCTTTTGTAGCTGAAAGCGTGTCTCTTGAAAAACTTGAAAAGTAATTGTTTGAATAAGAGATTCGCTGTTAAGTGGCATATTCGGAACCTTAGTTTTTGGTCGTTTAATGAATTACATCTGACTCTTTTTTTTTTCTTTATCCCTGGTTTGTATCCTGACAAATACAGAGATGTGATGTTGTAAAAAATGCCAACATATCTTATGTCCTTCCAAACAGTTACTTTTTCTACATGAAGAACAGCTTGATCACTGAGCAGGTTTGCAGAAAAATACAAATACATGTACATCATAAATCTGTCATTCAGTACATTCTAGGTTTTTTGTTTGGTTGTTTTTTTTGTATTTATTTGGTGGGGTTTTTTGTTAAGACTCCAAAATTGAAATTGATTTCCCTCGTTAAACCACTTAGAATTTAAATCCATGAATTAAGGAGAACTTAACTACAGAAGTGTTCTGTGCCTAGCTGCCTTCCCTCTGCTGCAGTTCTCACAGTTCTAATTTAGGCATTTAGACTTCTTGAATTAAGTATTCAGTGAGTTATGTATCTGATTGCACTATTTAAAAATGCAGTATCCGCAGTGTGATTAACCTGAATCAAGCAAACAAAACCAAACAGAGAAATGTGTATTGGAATCTTAAACACCTTGGTAGCTTGGTAGGTCAAGCTCTGTCTTGCAAAGATGAGTTTTAATTTAAAAAGCATGTCACAATTTAATCCTTTCTTTCAAAATCTTGCCAGCAGCAATGGCTGCCTGCTTTTGATCTAAAACGTTGGGTTGGAATACAAGTTTTGGCTGTAAAGTATCGATTAAATTCCTTCTTCTGTCTGTTAAGATGCACATCCTCCACTTTCATTGGAATGGTCTTTCTATTCTTAAGTGTTCTACCAATTAGAGTAAGAAGCTGTGCTCTCCTGACTGTTTTCTGTCTGAGCTACTGGAACTTAAAATATTTCATGCAAAATGGAAAAGCTTCAACAAGGAGAGATGAAAAGAGCTGCCTGCAGCAAGGTTCCCAAACTCATCAGTATAGCAATACGTATGTTGCATTATCCTGAGGCTGCAACAACAGCAATGTTTTGTGAACCAAATATAAGGAACTTTTTTATCATTGGCTGTAGTTGTACCATAGGTTGGAAACTACAATCTGCCAGGTGTGGGAAAAGTGAATGCTAATCCTGTTAGGTGGAAGCAGAGACTGAGTCATGTTCTGCTACTTAAAGAAGTAAATTTTGTGCTGCTGGATGAAGGGCAAATTATCCCTGCATAGAGCCCAGTTAACAAACTTTTAAGTTGCCCCATGGAAGTAATACAGGCAGAGGAACACCTGGTAAGAGGTTATGTTTTCACCTTGACTTTTTAGGATTTACATTTGAGGTGGGCCTGAAGGGGCTTAGCTCTGTCAAGAGAACACCACAATGAGCATAACCAGCAAGAGAGTTACTAGACAACTATGGTTACATCAATATTTTGCGATTTTTAAGTGTAGTTATAATTTATAGGGAAGCTTTAAGACCAATTTTCATTACTTGAAAAACAGGGAAACCTCAAGGTTTGAAATAAGAGCAAAAAGGTTCAAGTAATGTACAGGATCAACATTATTGCTTTGGCTTTAATTATGTTCCCTTTATCAAATTATTTAAGAAAATTGTGGTTGATACCATGGAGAAATGGATGAGAAGCTAGAAAGGTTTGCCTGGTCCTTCAGAGGGTAAAGAATGTTTTCTTTGAAATTATGTAGAAGACAAGCTATGTTAACTGAAAAAGTACTTTATTTATGATGCCAACTAATAAAGGGCATTGTTCTCTTGTTCTGAAAAAAAAAATAATTTGGAAAGCGGAGAAAAGAACCCATTTTGCATACATCTTGCATGTTAGAAAGAAGTGGGTGTCGAAAGCAGCTTTCCAGTTAACCTTGTACATAATAAAGTTTGTTCTGAGCTCAGCAGTTCAGATTACAGTAATAGCAATTCATAAACTTAGTCTTTTCCCTTCTTCTTGCTCCACCTCTTAATTTTCCTAGGGAAACTAAATTCAAGGCAGTTGCTGACCATTTATGTCAGGTGTTCCAAACTCTCTTGTTGTTACTTAACACACTGATATAGACCAGTACATACTGTTTGTCACTGGTGTCATGGTTTAACACAAGGCCTGCAATTACAGCATTTTCTTTTCAGACCATGTTTCTGAATCATGTAATAGATTTTGCTTCTTTAAGCCAAAAGTTGCATGGGGTTTTTTCAGACTTTGGGGGAGAGAATTTCTGTAAGTCTGAGACACGGTTTTTACCAGTGTAACCTGAAATGAGATTTCACAGCCAGTCAGATGGTAAAAATGCAGCAGTTTGGCTGTGGTGATTTAGTCCACTGATGTTTATAAATAACCCAAGTTTGAATCTCAGACAACTCTGTGTGGAGGAAGTAATTTCACTTAATAGATGATGTGGTTGTTCAGAAGAAGCTCTTTTCTCGCCTGGGAGAAAGGAAGTGCTGAAGTGGCAGTATGTGGAGAGGCAGGTGGAAGCATGTGGGAATTTGTTTGTTAGATGGAGGAAATGACACACAGCTGGGCTGTGGATAAGTGGGGCTTCTCAAATAAAAATGACATTAACTCATATGTGGAATTGTAAAGTTATATCTAACGAGGTTATTGTTTAAGTTTGATAAAATTTAAGGATATTCTCTCACTGCTGTGGTTGTAGTCCTACTGACTTGATTGCTGTTGTATAGGTACAGATGAGGTAAACTTTTTTGTGAGGTTTTCTCACAAATAGTAGGTTTTCTCTTACAGCTTTGTCAGCGTACATTAATTAAACAGATGTAGTATTTTTGCCTGTCTGCATAATGGCATGTTTGTGGTAGTGCCTTAGTTTTAAGGCTTGGAGGTTGTCTGACATTCTCACTTCAGTTGTGGATTGGAGAAATGACAATAAATGAAAACTGAAATATTTAAGAAAATTTCTCTCTTTTAAAATCCGTACTGACTCCCTTGAAATATTTTTTCTCTTGTACTGCGAAATGCTGACTTGAAGGTAAATCTGACCATCCACCAATATATAAACACAAAGTACATTTTAAAGCAATTATCCCCTCACCTAATATGCTTTTGCTGTGTTTTCATACAGATTCTATAACCAAAGTATAGTTTCAGATTAGTAACTGCCATGTATTGTGTTATCACAATAGAAGAAAAGGTGATTAGAGCATCTTAAATCAATCATTAGGCTTTGCATTTATGCCGATTTCAGTTTAGGCTTATACCATAAATGATGGTTCCATTTTCTTCTCTACCAGCTCCTTGACTACACTTTCCAACCCCTTCTTAACACCAGGATCATCACTGGTGTGGTCCCATTGTCAACTGGATCAGAGATGTAGCTGTAAAGATGTTCTCTTTGGTTTTGATAGGGTTGGTTTCCAGCCAAGTAAAGTTTTGAGTCAGTTGTAAGTGCCAGCCACTTAAGGAAGGACAGAGAGATAGGCAAACGGGACTCAGCTAAGATGTTTGTGAAACAGCGTGTTTCATTTAAAAAAGGTCTTCTTAGGCTGTAAAACAAAAGGAGAGAAAGAGCTATGTCTAAAGTACTGACCTCTGTAAAGAAAATGGGATTGAAATGTCTTTATGCAACAGTTCTATACAACCAGTCTAACATCTAATGTTTTTAAAGGAGGTGTAGGGCAGATAACCGTGCTGCAGTTACTTTCTGCTGTAGTCTTTTCATAGAATCACAAGATGGTTGACATTGTAAGGGACCTCTGGAGGTCATCTGGTCCTAAGTGGTACTTACTGACTAGTCCTAGTGAATAGTGGAAGTAGCTGTACTGCAGACACTGGGTTTTGTAATACAAATGGAGAACCCAGAGATCAGTCCATCTGACTTGTTCACATTCAGACTAAATTGTAAGCATATGTGCTACTCTTAAGGGAATAAAGATGTCACTTGGTCTGTGTCTCATCCTTGGTAATCAGGTATCTTTCTTTTCTTGCTGCTACTCTGTTATTGTCTTAGTAGTTCTGTCTTGCAAAGAAAACAAATCTTTATGTAAATACGGAGCGAGGACTTTTTTCTAGGCAAACTGTGCTTCTCCAATACTATCCCACTCTACTAGCCCATGGTATTAACAGACATTGAGACATAATTTATTGTCTTGTAGAACTAAAAATTATTGCTGATCATTTGATGTACTTCACATTCCTCTTTGTAAGGTGGAAATTCTGTTCTGTACTAAAATCCTCATGCATGAAATTGTATGTTGTAACTTGTCTCCTCAGGCAGCATATACACCGTTTTCTGTAGTTTTAGATATTTCTGACATGCTGAAATTTCTTGTGTAAGTCAACAGGGAAGTCCACGCTACATGTAGCATTAGTGCTGAAGACCTTGGGATCATTCATGGCTGATTACATTTTATTATCTGGTATATAAATTCTGATACTTGCATGTCCCTCTGATTTGTTAAGATAGTAATTCTAGTCTAGGGCTTCTTTTGCAGAATTCTTCTGTAAGGTAGGCAAACATTTGAGAAAACCAGGTATTTTAAGCTCTCAGTTTACTGACAAATGCCTACTGACGTTTTCCCATTTGAAGTAATGACTCACTCAAGTTGTCTGAATTGGGAGAATCACTCAAGGAAGAGGTTTCAGGAATTAAGCAATGACTACCAGGCATAGCAGGAAGGACTTGAAATTTCTGTAGCATAACCCAGTTCCAACTCAGTTCTGCTTTTAAAAAACATTGGTCTTTTAGAGTTACAGTTTCCTCTTATTTGATAGCTCAGGGGGAATGGTGTGGCTCATAATGTTCTTTTTATAACTCCAGTGGAGGGAGTCCTCTGATTTTATTTATTTATTCTTTTAGCATATGCAGATGACTATCCAGGCTCTCCAAGATGAACTTCGGATCCAGCGGGACCTGAACCAGTTGTTCCAGCAGGACAGCACCACTAGAACCAGTGAGCCCCTGGTGGCAGAGCTGACAGAGGAAAACTTCCAACGGCTCCATGCAGAGCACGAACGTCAGGCCAAGGAACTCTTCCTGCTACGTAAAACCTTAGAAGAGATGGAACTGCGTATTGAGACACAGAAACAGACCTTAAATGCACGTGATGAGTCCATCAAAAAGCTGCTGGAGATGTTGCAGAGCAAAGGTCTGTCAGCAAAAGCCACTGAGGAAGATCATGAGCGAACAAGACGCTTGGCCGAGGCAGAGATGCACGTGCACCACTTGGAGAGCCTTCTTGAACAGAAGGAAAAAGAAAACAACATGCTGAGAGAGGTAAGTGACCAAGCTCTGGCTTTATCTCCAAAATTAAGCTCTTCTCTGTTTCTGCTCAATTTCACAACTGTAAGGAAAGAATCTTCTGTATATAAACTGTATTTTACATTGCAGACTTGACAGAGTTTGTCCCTGGTTTAAAAACTTCTTAATGGCTTCCTTGCAAGTGCTTTTTGGGTTTTTGTGCTTTAGGCTTCACTTTCACCATAGACTACATATGAAGCTCTGGAGGTGACTTGTCACACAGACTTTAAAATTCATTCTTCCATTCTATTTAGTTTGAGACAAAATAGCTACCTGTATGTAGGAGAGAGCTGAGAGAAATCTTTGCAGGAGTAAGGAATGGTTGCTCTATGGTTTCCATAGAAACAGTTGCCTTGCTGTGAAGGGTATTTGATAAAACTATTAGTTGCCCTGGATGCACAGCTGAAAAAAAAAAGATTACTTAAAGGGAAACTGCTGCACACATAGTAACTCTTTTCACCAATCCTTCTGAAAACAGAAAAGAAAAACATTGTTGTATCTGTATTGCACCTTAGAGGAGTACAATAGCAGGCACTCTTGGTACTTAACTTCTAAAAGGATAGAAATTCAGCATGTGGTGGGTACATACACATATAAATTTTCATCCGTGTCTTCACTAATGATAAGGTTTTCTGCAGCGATTAATTTACATACTTTATTCTGTAGGTTGAATGTGTGAATTGATAACTATACATGTATACATAACACTACATATATATCATGTGTATACATATAACTATATATGTAGCATATGCATGTGAATACAATGTCCTGTTTTGCTCATTGTATATTGGCTTTGTGTTTTGGCATTTTTTTTGGAAGTCTGATACATACACAAGGTTTAAGCCCCTTCCCTAAGAAACCAGAGAAGCAAAGTCAAGCACAGAGTTTTTTGAAAATAATGTTTTCAGCAAATAAATACTCTTAATGCCTCTTATTCATATGTTTCTGTGGCCTGACCCATTGTATGTATGCTCTTGCAAGCATTTATATAAGAAAGCTAGAGCCCACTGAATTTCTGAGCCAGATTTAGGCCAGATTGTCTTTTTTTTTTAGAGCAGTAATCTCTTGAGTGTCTGGAGTGAAGATAATATGATTCCAGAGCTTCTACACTACAATTTTTCCTTTATTTAGCATGCAGTGATAATTCTGTTCTAAATTTTGTGTCTATTTCAGGAAGAGCCCCAAATGGCTTCCATTTGATTCTGCATTAGGTCCAGTAACATAAATGAAAAGCTGGCAGGAGCTGTGTAGTTTTTTAGGAATGTAGTTATTTTTGTTTCTGCTACTGACCAGTAGATATGAGAGAAAAGAATTCTCATTTCATTCACACGTCTCAAGATCATCAGTTGTCTAAATCATTTAAGTCTTTATGGTAAAAGGTTTTCTGGAGTTGATAGAGATTATTTACTGACTTTGAAAGTACGAATTTTTATCTAAAATTTAAGAAATAATTACTTGCTTCTCACCCAGCTCTGATGCATTGGGGAAGGTAAGCTGGATATCCTGTAATTTGCAGCTCAAGCCATTGATACGGTATGGGATCCAGCCTTGAAGCTGAGCACCCTAGTAGCCTTGGAGACATGGTGCTGCATGCAGATATGCCAAAAATATCTCCTTATGGAACTGGGTCAGATCAGGAAGGGTTTTGTTAATATCCATGTGTTGCCATGAGCTTGGAGCTAACTGAACTCTGAAGAAAACCAGGGGATGTTGCTGAACTGTAGTTGATTGCGTATGACTCCCTGAGCACCAAGTTGGTCTCTGCAGGATCTGGTTCACAGTTGCTGTCACTGTTTTCACACTTGGAAGTTGTCTCTGTGCAGAACCTCTAAGATGTGTCTGCATCACTCTCCTCAACTAACCTATTATGTTTTCATCCATATTTCCATAGTTTTAGTTTACTTTTGCCCTTTGTTTCCTCATATACTGTGGAGTTTTCAGCAAACTTGAAGAAATCAATCTACTTTCTTGATTGCTCAATATCTAGAATGCCCAGTATCTGGAAAGGCGTGCTGAAGTCTTTAAATACTGCTGTTTAGGAAGTATTAGGGATTTGAGATTTGCTTGTGCTTGGGAGGTTAGCTTTTATACCTCGTGTTCTAATACTTTAGAAAAGTTGAGTAAAAACTGTACTAGCAGTTTTGACCATCTTAGCTAAAGCAAGCTCTGACATGTTAAAATCCACCAGTACAGTTTCTGACTTTACAAGAGTGTTAGACTCCTGGTAAAAAATTTTTCTAGGAATAATAATAAAGATCTGCATCTTGAAGTAAAAAGGTATTTTGTAATTTTTCAACTCTGAAACCTACATGTAATTTGAACCATGATGTTGAGAATCAGGGATGATCATCTCAGACTGACAATGTGTGTACCAGCAGTCTGAAAATTAAACGTGAATTCATTGATTCCTTCATCTATCACTGCTACTATAATTGTACTAAGCATTGCACTTATTTCCTAATGAAAGAAATTTAATATTAGAGTCTAGATTTGTGGTTCTGATGAGGTCATAACCAAGGAGTAGATTTAGTGCTCCAGGCCAATGATTCGTTTAGTCCACCATTGTGTTTCACACAATAGCCATATGCAGAAACCCAGGAACAGGATAAGAAGGAAGGCAAACATGATACTTTTCCATGATGCTGTCCATACTCCCAGCCATTTACAGATGAGGATTTTTTTAAACTATTTGTGACTTGTCAGTCAGATCCAGGGATGATCCATAGATCTGCCATTCAAGTACATGGTCAGTGTCTTCTTGAGCCCATGTAAATTTTTGCAGCTCTAGCATCATTTGGTAAGTGATTCTACAAGCCTGCTCTCCATTGCAGGAAGAACCTGCCTCATGGCTTTTGAGTTTGAACCTAACTCGCAGGAGTTTCATCAACAGACTCACTCTTGCACTGGAAGACACAGTGATTGTTATTGAGACTCAGTGCCTCTCACATTTTTAGATCTGTCATATATATACTATATTCCATAAGCTAGATACAGGAGACTGAGAAAGTGCTCTGGGAGATGATCAAAGCTACTGCAGAAGATCAGAGCATATGAAATAGATACCTCTCACTCTCTGTCATATCCCAAGTTTTCTCTTTTTCCAGGCTGAAAAGTCCAATGCTATGTATATTGTTCCTCGTACAGAAGATATGCAGTAGCTCTGATCATCTCCCAGAGCACTTTCTCAGTCTCCTGTATCTAGGTTATGGAATAAATACTCCTGCAGATAGTGAGAGGTATTTTTGTAAGAAATTTGACTCTCTTGGCCTTTTCCCAAATGTCCAGAATTTTAAGAACTTAAGCAATCTTTCTATACTAGTTCATAGAAAAGGTCCTGTATCTAGCATAGTGTTTATTTGGCAACTCAGTGGTACACTAATGCAGATGACAGTCTTTTGTTAACACAAAATAATGAAAGATTAAATATCTCAATGAACATCTGAACATAGACATGGATCTGGATGCCCTGCCATCAGCAAATGACAGCGTGGCTGCATCACATTCCTTTACCCTTAAGCTTCATAGCTCATAAAAAGATGGTTGCTATTTTGAATACCTCTTCTTAAGTATTAATCAAAATTTTTCATATCATTGTTGGTATTTTAGACTTAACTTTCAGAAACCAAATTATTATCATACCAGCAAGAAATATTTGACAAAATCCAGCAGCTGGACTGGAGCTTCCAGAATAGCTCCCCGAGTTACATTAAGTGCCACCTCATTGTTCCAGACTCACCTGTTGCAGAATTATCAGGGATGGCAGTGACAGCACATAGATCTAAGATAATGAAGCCTGCTATGCTCTTTCTGACAACCTCCCTGCTTCCTTCCCCAAAATGCTGGATGCAGTGTGTATAAATATGTTTTTTCAAAGCTACACAGAGTAATAGGTAAACCAAGTATAAGTGCAACTTATGGCAGAATATGATGTGATAGTATCACACTTGGAGTACTTTGGGCAAACTGTTTTGTAAGGACAGTCTAATATCATTACGTGAACTTGGTTTAACTTTTCTCTTTTAAATTGTTTACTACTCTCTGTCTTTAGGAATTTATATCTCAAGAAAGAACTGAAATCATACACTTCCAGTGTCACAGTCAGTAAATAAGTAACTTTTCAAGAGCTCTTGGAGAAAAAAAGTTTAGGCCAAATTTCTTACCTGCTTAGAAGAAAGGATAGAAACAAAAGTATCTGTATTGGTTCTATCTAGATGGAACAGAGGAGCTGTTCATTGAGTATTATTGCCAGATATTTGCCAGACAACTTTGGCAGTGTTGTTTCCATTTTCTTACTCCTTCACAAGGGATATCAGCACCAGTAGTTAGTCTGGTGACCTGTTTGTCTTTGGGTTGCTACTGGACATACATACTCTGCAAGCCAAATAAATCTCTGTTCACGGTGCTATGACATATACTAATTGGAGTCTTCAGGAGATATTGACACATTTCTACATGTCTCCTGTTATGGAAGGGCTACCCTTTGATGTCTTAAGTCATAAGAACTAAGAAGGATGTATGAGGGGAAATTCCTAAATGTATTATCTTCTTTTCATTGGTTGGTGTGCTTATTGGTGTCTACTTGATACACCTATGAAGCCATCAATCCCATCACCCCCTATATGACATATATTCAGAGTCCTGTTAATATACATGGCCCCAAGCATCGAGTTTCCCTGAAAAGATATGTCAGAAGTCGTGCACAGTGGTAGTTTATTCTTCCTTCAAAACAGTTTTGCCACATATTTATAATGAGGGATTTGTTAAGTCCTGCAAGTAGCTTGTGATGGGCTGTATGAGGCTGTTGTCAATACTTTCAGCAACAGATCAAAACCAAGTGTCCCTTTAAGTTAAACTGTGGTCTTGTAGCTGGGAAAAGGGAGTGGTTGGTTCAACTTTGAGGCTAAGCAGGTATTGTGGTGAGGTTTTCATTGAAATATCCATGTAATAGAATGACAGCATAGTTTATCATACAGAATGAAACAATAGTTTTATTTGATAGACAAAAATTAGACAGTTGTTCCCTGAACTATGAATCTACACTGGGGACAGATGGCTGACTACACGGTTTTCTTTGAAAGCAAAAAGCAAACTCTATCTACAAAAATAGGAGTTTCTTTAGGATTCAGTTCTACATTCAACGTTTTCATGTTATGGTATTCTGGAAGAGGGAAAGAGCCAAAAGTAGCTTTGCACTTTGTCACAAAACTTGTGCTTGGTAGTAAATTACATTTTTCGTTTTTTAATTTTTTTTTCTTTAAATAATTGAGGCTATTCAAACAAGGTAGATTTTTAATACAACCAAGTGCAAAGCCAAATCAAGGAGTTAGGGATGTAGTGCTTTACAAATAAAGAGTGGTTTTATATGTAAAGCAGTCAATGAAATGGGTCATTCATAAGAGCACTCATTTACAGTGAACTGAAGGAAAAAGGCTATGGTAGAAAAAGCTATTATTTTTTTTCATCTTCAGTATTTGTTGAAATGGCAATCCTACAAAGTCCTGTTTGTGAACTGCACTAGAGTAATCTAGTACGGCCTTATGACAAGAACTGATCCCTGTTTGTGGCTGTTTTGACTGAAACAGTGCTCACTTTATTCTAGGAATTCACACTAAATTTCTGTGAGCACCCTTTATTGTGTCTCCACTTAAGGTAGCTGTCTGTCAGAGCAGGCACACTGGGCTATAACATACATAGAATTGAATTAGCTTGAATTAGCTTCAGGTTGTCAAACTTGATACTGTGATTGCCAGAGAAAGCATCAAGGAGCTTAGTAAGAAAGGATGGATGTACCATGTAGACTGATAAACAGTGCCCAGTGGAGAGAAATGTTGTTTGCCTTATCTGAAGAGATTTTAATTAATTGTGACAAGTTTTGCTAAGAAGTTCTTTTTCTATGCTTGTGTTAAAATTCTTACCCTTTTCTGCTGCAGGCTCAGAGGAGAATTTAGAAATTTTAATTGGAGCAATTAGAGTTGTCTCAAAGAACCGTTTTGTTCTATTACAATATTTTGTAACATAAATAAGACACACTTCTAGGGAGAATTTTTGGTTTGCTGTAATAGATAGATTAGAACTCTAACTACAGTCATACTAGGAGACATCTGATAAGTTTAAAAAGTTACATTTCTGCCTTTTCTGTTGTTGCTTCTTTCTTTTCACCTTTTAGAAGAGGACAGCAGTGAGATGTGATTTAAGTGAAGGTAGCTTAAATAGTTATGCCTTTATTAGAATCGCTTGGTCTAGAAGTAGGTTTGAAACTTGTTATAAAGCTTTTCTAGATCAAAATTTGAGAAAATGTGCTATTTCACCTTGAACGTGCGTGATTTACTCTTTGTAGATGCTTTCCTTACATAAGAGGGAAGAAAGGAAAAAATTAAGAACTAATAACATGTAAATACATTTCTAAATTAGTAAGAGTTTAATTTTTAATTGACTAGCTGTTGAATTCACACTTCTGTAGTCAAATTTCAACACAATGGCTTGGTACTTAAAAGTAATAGGATGGTTCAACTTGATCTCTCTCATCTCTTTATCTTGCTTTTACTAATGCTGAAGCTTTGAGAGATTATGCTTTTATTTCTTGCTGATTGGAATACTGAAATGAACTGGAAGCTGTGCTTTAATTTTCATTTTAGATAATGCCTATGTTAACAAACTTAAGTGTTCTTATATACGAGGTTTTGATTTGATTTAGAAATCATCATCTGACAGTATTCATAAAATTGCAAAACACAGAGATGGCTTTCTTTAGCTGGGGGTAACTAAGCTTCAAAGTAACTAGCACCCTCCATTATTGACAGGTTCTATCTGAAGCACATGTTTCAGAGTTATGTTCTTCATTAATACCTCAATTTTTCAGTGAATTATGTTTATTGTGTTTGCAAATGAGGGAAATGAAAAGTGAAAAAATATTGAAATAATTTCTGAAGAAACTACCATGATTATTGGTTCCAGACTTACATAACTATATCTTTCTAGTAGCAAAACTCTAACATGAGTGGGATAAATTATGCAGGGCTCTTATTATACATTCTTTCATCAGTTTAGTTCAATGTGTTTCTGAAATAGAAGTTAAAATTACTGGTATCAAGCACTGAAAATACTCACAAAAAAGTAAACAATTTTAATACTATCCAGTCACCCTCTTCTACCATTTGGTAAAGAAGTTTTTAGAAACAAGTCATGCAGGTTGAAGGGCTCTCCCAGATGCCATTTCATGCAGCCTCCTGTGCTCAGATTGGCAGTTTGTAGTGTTGGGGATTCTACAAACTCTCTGGGCACCGGGTGAAGTGTTTGGCTGCTTTCCTTGTAAAATCTTTTCTGTATTAACAAGTCAGAATTTTCTGTGCTTCAACTTGTACCTGTTGCTTATCGTTCTTTGACTGTGCACTTCTGGAAAAACTTCTCTCAGGCATCTCTACAGCTTCCCATTAGATAATTCTAGAGAACATTAAGGTTCTCCTCCAGCCTTCTTCTCATCTCAGCTGAACAAATCCAGTTCTCTCATCCTGCCCACTTGCACCATGTGTTCCAGCCCCAAACATATGGCTGTCTTGTGGACTCTTTTCATCTTTTAATGTCTTTCTTGTAGTGGGAAGCCTGAAATATGTCACAGTACTCCATCAGTGGTCTCACAAGAAGTGTATTGAGAGAAATAACTGCTTCCATTCTCCTGATTGTATACTCTTGCTAATACTGTGCAGGATGCAGTAGACTTTTTATATTTTTTATTTTTTGTTTAAATTTTACAGCAAGGGCACACTGCTTACTCCCAATTCATGTTTCCCCCAAAGTTCAGATGATCTGCAAACTTGCTGAGAGTGCCCCCTATCTCATTATTTACATCATTAATGAGGGCACTGGACAGTATCGACCACAGTTTTAGCCTCTGAGGATTGTCAGTAGTAAGCAGCTATCAATTGGACTTCATACTGCTGATCACTAGGCTTTGAACCTGACAGCCAAGCTAGATTTCTGTCCACCTTGTTAACTACTTAGCCAGTGGGTATCTCACCAATTTGGCTGCAGGAATATTTGGAGACCATGCTGAAGGCCTTAGGTCGAGAAATAACACACCCACTGCTCATTACTCACCTGCACTGCCTGTTAACTTCATCGTAGATGAAAATAAGGTTAGACAGGTAAAATTTGTCCTTCTGTACAATTATAGATCTATTTGATCTTGTACACCTATTATAAAAGTTATTATCAGTGATAGTTAATACTGAATTGATGGATGCTCATGAATTTTCCTTTGTTTGTAATACTAGTTGTAATATTCTCTATAATAATTTTCAATTATTTTAGCATTTCTTGGTCAAGGAACAAAACCCATGGAATTTGTAGGTTTTTTATGGTGCATTAAAATAACTATCACAGCTATTTTTTACATATTCAATGTTTTTAGTACATGTTAATCAGTTGTTCTGTGTTAATGCTAACCAGAAAATTACAGAGCTGTTTCTCATAGGAATACTGTCCTACCTTGCAGACCTACTTGACAGATGTAACATGATGCACACCTTTAGCTGGTACCTTTTTTTAAGTAAATTTTTTTAAGGAGTTATTCTTAATCAAAAATTGATAATGTTGTACCAACTCCAGATCCACCTAAAGCTTTTCTTGTTTTTATCAAAGAATTGTTGAAACTCTTCTAGCTTGTAATAATGGGGCATTAAACATAAAATTGGAACAGAAATTGGATAATAGATCATTCTTTGATATTCTTGGCAATGTCGATGTGATACCTCGTGGTTAGAAGTTCCTACTGGCTAAACTGAAAAGGAAATATGGTGCATATTTTAATAGTAATAATAATGAACACTGAAAAGTATGCACATTGCACAGAACTTGAGAACAAGTACCTTTTTTTTTTAAAATGAGAGAGTCATCAAAAAAAATGTTAAAACTGTAAAACATATATATGAGCCACCCCTTGTTACAATAATTTAAGTTTCATTCAAAGGTAAGAAGATGCTGAAGTTGTTATGAAACACTGTCAGCTACATGTGAAAGTTCTTTCTCTGTGAAAGTAGAACAAAGGAATAATGCTTTATTACTTTATCAGAATGGATAATTTCCAAGGAATGAAGAATTAGTTTTGACTTTTTCTGACCATGTGTGGTTCTGTGCTTTTAAGTATTGTGCAAAGTCCTGTTTTGAAGATTAAGATATTAATTTGTTTTCATTTTCATCTGTGGTGTGTGTCCACAATAGAATCTGAATACATCAGAGATATGACATATTAATACTTCTCCATTCTGCCACTGAAAGATAAGTATATAACCTCTATTTCAAAATGAGGAGGAATATCTATGCACCACCTCACCTTCCTTCAGCAGCCAGCCTTAAATCTGTGTTCTAGGGAGCCCGAGTCTGCCTGTAGCCCTGCTTTGAGGCTCTTACAAATCATAGGCATGTTGCCAAAATTAAATACTTCCTATGCAGCTGGGAGGTGGGAGGTGTTGTTTTTCAGCAGGTTATGTCATCCAAGTCACAGTGGAGTGACTTAAGATGATAGAAGTAGGGCATTTCCTCTTCAGACAGTGGAGATACAGCCATTTCTAATGAAAAAGCTTAAAAGAATTTTCTATTTGGGAAAACACTGTGCAATGTAAAAAGCAGACACTGTTGTGTCAGCATCCTTTTAGTGATGTGCTATTCTTCTACTGCCTATTGCATCTGCTCCATTTCCATAGTAGTTGCTTTTATGTTCTCAGGTCAGAGACGATATCTCTGCACAAGTGGAAATCAGCTAGTATTTAATTGCACTACTAAAATAAAAATAATACATTGTTTAAAATAGACTTTTGGAATATTATTTTTAACATTCTTTTGTTTCCTCAGTTTCTAACAGTTCATAAGAATTTGTTTTAATTTCTTTACCATTATCAAGCTGTTTCATTTTATTCTACAATAAAATTTCTTGGATGATTGTACAACAGATGTGACAAGAGCAGCTTGAGATACAACTTTCTGCATTTACCAAAAACTCATGCAATTCAGAATAGGATACTTTTCACTTTTTGATCTTTCTTTGTCTTTTAAGTTTAAACAAGTTTCCAAATTGTTTCCCTTTTTCTCTGTAATGATTTTTGAGGTTAGGAAAAACTCTTTTGTTTAATTCTAAAATTTGGGGGATTCAAACTTTCTTTTCTTCTCATCCATCCCATATAACTTTTTTTTTTTTTTTTTTTTTTTTATGGACATGAATTTGAGCATACTGCTAAGGTGTGACTGGTATGTTTTCAACTGTGGACTGTTCTTACTGGTTTTCTCTCAAAGGAGTTAAATTATATCCTTCAACTTGCATAGTTAATATGCATGTTCTTAGTAAGTGTTCTCCCAGAGATTACAGAATAATTTGGTATTACAGCAATGTAGGATGTGTGCTACAGTGAGCATTCTTAAATATCACCTCGCTTAGCATGCCACATGTCATTTTCCAAAAAAAACCAGTGTGTGTCTTAACCTCTCAGTTCCCAGAAGGAAGGGACTGTGGGTTGCAGGGCATGTATAAGCCTCTCCAGAGGGACGGTCAGAAATCATGTTGCTTTCTTCCTCAGATGTTTGTGTACTTTGTAGAAGCAGTGCTGTTCACTTTAGCTAAACAGATGCAGGCTTATGCTTCCAGAGCAGTAAAGTATCTGGATGCCACTCCAGCATTTTGCTGCTTGGTGAATGTATGAGTGGAGTCCCTAGTGTCCACCCTGCAAATTTCAGATATGGAGATGTTTCAGGAAGAAACCATTCCTATCACCTGAGTTTTATAAAAGCATCCTTTGAAAATTTTTGAAGACATTAGTCTAACTACAGAGTCATACAAACTAAGATATTGAAAAGGTTTCTGCGACAAAATTGTGCCAGTGGCAAGACAGAAACTCAGTCTATCTAGAGCTCATGAGGATGGAGAAACACCTAATATTATGGTGCAATTCTTGAATCAACCAGTTAGATCTGACTGAGATGAAACAGGGAAAAATACACCACAGCTACCTTAAGGAAGGCAACTGAGATCATTCCCTATGGAGGAAGAACAAGGACTTAGAAGAAGAGGCATGTTTTTCACAACAGGTGCTGGTAAAAGCACTGAGAAACAGATGGAGGGTGTTGGATCTGCCTTCCTGCCCATGTACTCCGAGATTCTAGAGGAACGTGCTATCCAGTCATGTACTTTCAGCTATGCTCAGTGCCCAGTGAAGAATTATTTTCATCATGCATGATAAGTGTTGCTACTCTGCATTTAAAAAGTTGGAAAAAGAGTTATCAGCATAGGTGCATTCTATAGCTTCTTATAGAGAGAAATCACAGCATTATTGTTTTCAGTAAGCATCTAGTCAAATAAATATTGTGTGTACCTTCGATGGCAAACTAGAAATGATTTAGATTGGTTTATCAGGCAGATGACAGGGCATTTTAATAGACTGAGCTGTCAGTTCAGCAGTGTATTTTGCGTAAGTAGGTAGTCAAAGATGCAGTTTCCGTTGTGCCTTTTAACTGAGGCTGTGATTCTACTGAATGAACTTTTGCCTGTTGTTTCTTTGATAAGAGATGTGATAAAATAAAATGTACGAACCAGTAACATCAGAAAGCAGCACTGAATTAGGAAATGTAATAAAAGAGAGTTTCTAATAGTTTTGTTTGTATTTGGCAAATGGGACAAATTGTCATTAGTCTAACTCTTGCTTTTGTTTCTGCCTCTATAGGAGATCCATCGTCGATTTGAAAATGCTCCTGACACAGCCAAGACAAAGGCTCTGCAAACTGTTATTGAGATGAAGGTAAATAATTGCATATAGGCCGTAGTAGAGTTTGTTTTCAGGAAAATATGTTTCCATATAAAAGGTAACTCTACCAATGCCATATAGTACTGTCAGTTTTCTAATTTAAGATAAATATATTTATTTTATCTGATTTTATTATCTATTATTATATTTGTTATTTTTTGATAAGTGAAGAGGCAAAGCTGCTTCGTGGCAATAGAAACCTGCCTTCTGTCTGCCTACAGCTGCATATACAGATTTCTTAACCAAGAGTCCATTGAATTACAAGAATAGGAATGATGGATTAGAAGGCTTTTATGATTATGTGGTTAACAGCTTTATGCAACTGTATTTCATGTTGCATTGTGTGTTAAGTACATCAGACAGTGTTTGGACAAATAATGTTAAAAAACTGGAAACTGAATTTTCATTCCCTCCCTCCCTTCTTTTTTATCTATTCCTTTTCCTTTATTTTCCTTCTTTTTTTCCTCTTTCAACTCTTTCCATTCTATCTCATAGTTTTCAATTGTCATTTCCCTTTTTTCTTCTCTGAAGCCATTCACTTGTCTTTCTTTCATTAGTCATCTTTTTGGTCCATTGTAATAAAAACTAATTAACCACCTGGTAACAATAAGCCGTCTTTACTATCAAAAGACAAACACTGGTGTTTCTGGGAAGTGATGTGAGCACTGAAACTAAATACTGTTGTAAATTTCACCTTACAACCTCTCAAGTTTTTGTTGCAAAAGTCCACTTTACCAATTTTAAAGTAAGCATCAAAAATTAAGCAACAGATCTGACAGGGTCTTGATAATGTCCTTTAGAAAAATCTGATATCATGCATTAAAACCTATATGTCAAAGTTTTTCATGCTTTTTTTGAGCTCTGCTTTGACACACACAAAACATAGGACTGCTCGGTGAAAGAATGGAAGATAGTTTCAAATTCAACCTGTACTTCAGGAAAGACAAATAATTTGCAGAAATTAAATAAAAGATAAATAATTACTTCATGAGTTTACAACTCATAAATGTCTGTGTTCACAAGTATGCATGAAGCTGTGTATGCTGTATGAATCTTTTCTTGCTGTTCCAAACACATAAGACTTCTAAAGAAACAATAAACCTAGTACATTGAAAACCTGATCTCTCTGTAAAACCAAGATGGATAATGGTAGATTGACTTTCTTATTTTTCCAGATATGTATTTTTTAATCATGGAAAGGTTTTTTAAGTTCCGTATATGAGCCAGAACACATGAATGATCCTCAATTGCTTTATCCACTCAAAACTAGGATGTTCACTCAACACTAGATTGTTCTATCTTTTCCTTGCTCATGGTGCTTTTTATGTTCTCTATTTGTGACCTCCCTTAAATAACTAGTAGCATAAACCTTTTTTTTTTTTTTTTTTCTCTTTTTTTTTTTTTTTTTCACATTTTGCTGTTCATTCAATTAGAATTAAATTTCTCTTTTTTATGCTGGCTTTGTGTTACAAGGGAACCTTTTTTCGTGTTCCTGTGTTTATTCACCATATACTGTGTCCCAGCCCCTAGCCATGTTTCTTTGAGTACTCAATTCTTACTCTCCCTAAAAGCTCTAAAAAATTGTAAAATCTGTATTTGAGCACTCAGCCAAATGCTGAGTGAGCACATAGCCAGATTCTACATAAAGAGGTGTAGGCTGATTTCTGTCGGAACTTCAGGACTATATTTCAAGGGCATGTACACCTCCTTTTTTTTTTTTTTTTTTTTTTGCTTAAGTGTTAAGTTAACAAATCACCTAACTGTGTATCTTTTCCTGTCTCTTCTAATAATTTTCAGGATTCAAAAATTTCTTCCATGGAGCGAGGCCTCCGGGATTTGGAGGAGGAGATTCAGATGTTGAAGTCAAATGGAGCTCTGAGTACAGAGGAACGTGAAGAGGAAATGAAGCAAATGGAGGTTTATCGGAGTCATTCCAAATTCATGAAAAATAAGGTATTGAGAAAACAAATGATGATAGTAAGACAAACTGAACTTAGCAGAAAGATGAGAGTACTCTTCATACTTCAGTGGGGAGTTGTGGTCTGGATTCCCATTCAAGTGCTGGGGAACAGAATGTATTTGTACTATGAAACCACTACAATGAGTTAAAGTTATTTGAGATAATTATGAATACAAACCTGTAAGTATTATTGTGGTGGTTCAGTAAGGTTAGTGGCCCAAATTCTGCTTTTACTGTCACACCTAATACAAAGGATTTTGTGTTTGTCTTCAGACCATTGCTAATCCAATATAGTTTCAGATTTTATTTGGTCTAGAGTCTTCTCAAATGTATTCTATTGAAAAAAAGTGTGTTTCTTTTTGCACCTGTTGTACTATAACTAGTTGGTATTTTATTATGTAAAGGGCATGAACTGTCACTATAATGGCTTTCCATTATACTCTTCTTCAGGTAGTGTATTCAGAATGAGAGTAAACTCTGCAACAATGTTAAATCATGCCATTTATGCCACAGGACAAATACAGCAGAGAAACAGGTTGATCCTCAGCTATAAAGGTGGACACTGAATACTGAATTGTCTGTAGCCAGAAGTCAGTTCATTCTTTGTTTTTCCAAAAAAAGTGTTTCTCAGTATTTAATGGCCCTTAATATTTTCTAATAAAGATTCAGGCCACCTTGTACAGTAAATTTAAGTATCTTGTCAGAAGTCATGCATTTCTTAGCCTTGGCATACTCTCTGCACGCTGAGAGTGCACTACTTTCTCTGATCCCTAACAATTGTAACCTACTGCATTTGTCCTGCTTGAGATAATTTGTTGGAAAAAGTACGCTGGAGAAAGATTCTTAGAGAAATGTTACTTGCCTTAAAGTAGAAACAGGTATGGGTTTCTTCCATTTCCCTTGTGGCAGCTCACTGATTTACCCACAGTAACCACATCTGTTCTTTAATACCTTTGCCCTTTATCCCACTGTGTTGCTTATAGGAGCTGAAGGTTATCCCCTTTAAATTAGGATTGGAGAGATGATTTTCTCACCTCTTCCTTCCATGTGTTATTTCTTTTTTTTCCTCTCTGCTTGTTAGTAGCTCTTCAATTTTCCCTTCTTCTCATGGTCTCTGGGTCTATAGATCTGTTCAGCTACTCAGTTTCTTCATCTCTTTCATCTGCTGTGTCTGCTCAACTATTTTTCTGCAGAACATTTGCTTCTTTCTGATAACTGTTCATATATGACTTGTAGCCAGTTCTTGATATCTTGCTGTCCTACCTTGTTTTGTAATTGCACATAATTTATTTTTTCAGTATTATAATGTATAGCCATCTGTGGCTCTATCTTGACAATTAACTGTATTTCTCTTAAACTGAAAAATATCACTTTTCCTGTTCTAATTCCCTCATGAGTTTGTTTCAAAACAATTGGGTGAAGTGTCCAATATGTCGCATATATATGTGTAACCACAACTATACATCTTTGTTTCATGATCAAATTTTTGTCTGGCAGCCTATGTGAAATTCCAGGGACATTAAACTTTTGAGAAGACTTTACGAAGAATGGAAGAGAAAACAAGTGACCAATGTTGATCCTTCTGTTCAGTTCTTTGTCACTTTTAGTTACTTCAGTTGAAACAGGCTAACTAGAAGTTGACAAGTGATGAATATTTAAAAGCACAACAATGTCGTGACAGGTAGAGCAACTGAAGGAGGAGCTAAATGCCAAAGAGGCTCAAGGGGAGGACCTGAAAAAAAGAGTGGCTGGTCTCCAGGCCGAGGTCTCTGCAGTAAGATTTATCTTTTGTGTGCAGTGGCCATTCACTGGGGCTTGCTAGTTCTCTGGCTTTTGGGATAGATTTTCTTCTCTTACCTTCTTTATGACTTAATATAACAGTAGAACTAACAGCCTGCTCAGCCTTGTAGCTACCTTTTTGATCACATGGCTTTGGTGTCCATAACATCACTCCACAACTGAACAACTGTATTTGGTTTTTTAATAATTCTTAATGGAATGAACTGTTTTAGCATTAACTTATTTGCTCTATTGAAGCAGATAAAAGTATTCAGCACCTATTTTTAGGCCACAGTTTCCAAGTCGTTTGCTTTCCCTATTAAAACAAAAATAATTTGAAAATGTGTGCTGAACCCTTTTAGCATACTTTCACAAAAAATAACAGAAGCTGGGTGCTGAATGCTTTTTGGAACTGAGTGTTTAATTTTAGCAGCATGAATTTAGGTTGTTTCTTTACCATAAAATAAGTGCATTTGCTGAGTGATCATAGTGTCTCACTGAGAAAAGAGATGTGAACACTTGATACTGCCTTAACTTTCTTTGCAGCTTGGGACGGGATGTGCTGCATTCTTCCTCAAGAGCTTTAGCACATTGGCAATTTGGGCTTACAGCTCTGGAATGGGGATTTCTAAAGGCAATGATCTTACGGTGGTTTTGGGGAATTTTAATGTAATAAAATAATGTAAATATGTCTTCTGAGATGATACCACCCAAAAAGTATCTTTTCAGAGAAAGACCAAACTGGTTTTATACAAGATTTACTATAATTCAAGCTATTTACTGTTTGAAAAGATTCCTGTCACCTGAAATGTCTAAGGAGGTTTTTTTGTCTAGATACTCCAGAAAACATAACTGGCAGGTTGTATTTCCCAGCTATTCTGCTGTGCAAGTGGTTGTATTGGCCAGTAGCTGACAGCAGAAATAGTGCTGCCAACATGAATACTTTTCTATCTAATTAATATAGGTGGATGTCCATATTTGCTCTTTGTAAAAATATGAAAAAAATCAAACTAGTATTTTTGACCCAAGTGAACAATAAATTATTGAATAGTTCTATACATTGAATTCTTTTTATACTCCTTCCAATCATTCCATTTCTAAAAATAAGCTTGCGTGAGGTTTTTTGAGTTTCTTCTCCTGCCACTCCCCTTTTTACTTATCTCCTTATGTACACTGTTTCACAACACAAAACAGGAGTTCTTGAAGCCATCTTGTGATGCTATTTTGGTAAAGAGTTTTCTTTCTTTAGTTACCCATTATTGAAATAGTGTTGTCCAGATAAAGACACACTTCCCTAAGGTTTTCCTCTCATTTAGTAGTAAATGCATTTATTTTAATTAAAAATAATTTAAACTAAAAACCTTTATAAATTTATTTTTGCTCTTGATGGATTTCCAAAAATGAAAGATGACATGGACATTTTTTTTTTTAAATTTGTGATGTCCTTAAATTTCTGGACAACATACATTTAGAATTGAGGGATTTTATTTTTTGTTCTCTTTTTAATGCACAAACCAAATTGTTCAGTTTAAGAAAGGGAAAACTGTTTTTAGATTTTAGAAATATGTCCACCTCTGCTATGTAATAGATATTGCTATTTTATTCTGTGAGATATATCAGAGGCAAACCAGGAAGTTGGTTATAGACTTGCACATAAGTCTGTATTTAATAGACCTCCTTGTCCTCTTTAATTAAAAAGAAAATTTGTTTTCTTCAAATTTACCTCAAAATTGTTCTGAGTGAAGACTGCATTTAGAATGAAATTTCATCTCATTTTAATGTTTTACTTTTAGCATTTATGGACTTCAGGTTTTAAAATTATATTTCAACCTACAATTGTTAAAGTAGATGGGCATTACTCTACTGATTTTATTCACTAAGTTAAATCTAGGAAATTGCTCTCAACCAAGTGCAACTTGACATCCATGGTTTTGTATTTTTCATGTGGTTTTGATATGTATTTGCATATGCTTTAAAGAAGCTTCCATAAATTAAAAGGTATGTTTTAGAAGATTCAAATGCTGGGTTTGTAAATATTGGAAAAAGTGAAGGTGTGTTTATGTACTCAGTGAGATTGGATTGATAGACAGAGAGATGGGTGGGCATTGCTGGTTTGATATTTCAAAGCAAGCATCATGCTTCTGAGAGAGACCTGTGATTATCTGATCTTTTCTGATATTACAGGGTAAGGGTACTTTTTTACTAGAGTTCTGCTTTATCTTAAAAACCTGTCCCTGTTGGGTAACCAGCTGGTTTGTTCAGTCCTTTGAAAGATGACTAAGAACAGACTGACTGTTAAAAAGAACCTCTCTTGAAAAATTGATTCTCCCCTCTTCCATGTATCTTTTGCCCACAACACAATTTTTTGCTGGCCTTTCATTCAAGAGAACTGAAGGCTTCGCAATGATGTGGCTTAAGTTTGGAGTTATGATACTTTTTGTTGGTAGTTATGTGAATTTATAGTTACTTTTGTAAGGAAGGTATAAATTACTTTTTCCTTTGCCCATCTTTCTTTTTCAGATTGGTCAGGTGAAACAGGAGCTGTCACGCAAAGACACTGAATTGCTGGCCTTGCAGACAAAGCTGGAGACCCTCACAAATCAGTTCTCTGACAGCAAGCAGCATATTGAAGTTCTGAAAGAGTCTCTTACAGCTAAAGAGCAAAGAGCTGCCATTCTGCAGACAGAGGTGAAATGGGCAATTCTGTACTTACTGACTTTTCATAGAGAAAGAGACAAAAAGCATTATTCTTTTCTTCTTGCCTAGGTTATACAATCCCACAGTCATTCCAATGCTGCTTTTTCTGACCATGTTCTATCTTTTGTTTATATGTTGGATTCTCTAGGCCAGGGGATTGATCGTAAAGACAAATATGTGTGTATAAGTGCATACATGTTCCTGTGGATGAATACACGCTTGTATGACCTGCTCCACTAATATGCACTCTAATATTATTTTACCAAAGCACAGCTAACACAGAATTTGCAATGCTGCAGCTGGAGGGGGATGGTATTTATTTTCAATAACCTTTTAGATAAAAAATTGCTGAGAATGGAAGGCATTTCCGTAGTATACAACTTGCTGAGGCTTCGCTGCTACTGTCAGCATGTACAGGAACTCTTGCATTCATGCCTATGCACCTGAAATATGGGCTTTCATGTCTAATGCTGCATATTCCAATATAAAAGGAAGGTATTTTTTAAGATGTGTTTTGATAGTTTAATGCTTTATTATTAATGCTTAATAAATTTGTATATTATGTAAGACAGAACTGTATATCTGGACATCAAATAGATAGTAAGTATAGTATAAATTTACTGCTTCTGGATGTTCTTTAAGAACAATCATGGAATGTGTGAAGACAGCATTTCAGTTCCCTGGCTTGAAAAACTGTAGTGTTAGTAGAAGTCCAAAAGATGGCGGTCATGCATCAAAAATATTTGTTGTTACAGTGAAAAGCGTAAGGAGGGACACAGAAAATTGCATCTAACAGTGGTACAAAGGTTCCCTATTATAAGAGCGGAAGAGAATTTATTTTACCCTCATGTAGCTTTCCTTTAGCCACGTTCCGTGAATTTGTGGATGCACGTGGCCTTGTGTACATGCAGAAATCAAATAACATAGTAAATAATGTCTTGATGTTCTGTTATGGGTTTTCTGATTCTCAGATCTATACAGATGTTGACATTGCAGCATCTCCTTTAAAGCAGTAGTGCTGTAGATATGACAGTGAAAGACTGTAAGTGACAGAAGTCTTGCAGAGAGAGGAAACATCTTTAGTTATTAGATTAACTGACAAGTAATAGAGGGAAATTCAGACAGGACCCACAAGTTTGTCTCCAGGTCTGAAATAAAGTCAGCAATTTTAAAGATTAAATAAAAATTAAACTGATAGCTCTGTGTTAAACTTGATAACAATTTTAGATGAGTAAATAATTGGAGGTGACTGAACAGTGAGGAGAAAGCAGGTATAGAGGTGTTAAGTTTCCCTGGAACAAAAACAAAAGAAAGATCTTACCTTTTTTTAAAAAAAATACAATAAAGATCTTGCCTTCCTAATTTCCTACTAGACAGAAAGAAACTTGTTTAAGTAGCAAATTTTAATTCTACAGGGTAGAAACTTTTATTTTTAATTTCTACTTTTATTCACTTGAGGCACGGTGCATTTGCACTAGAGAGTATCACTGTGCTAATTTGCAATCACAAACATCTGTTAAATTTGTTCATTCTTTTTTTGCTTGTCAGGAATGTAGATTAATACAAGTTGATTAAAAAAAATACATTTCAGAATATCCATGGAAGTAGTTATTAGGTAAATAAACATTTTAAAATATAAATTGCAGCAGTTTGGTATGGATTCAACATGTAGGAGCCATTGCTGATTATCCGGCTACTCCATTGTGTCAGAGTAAGATAAATATATAGAATTTATGTTCCGAAGAATTTTTATGTTATCCCAAGAAAATATTTATTCTTTTTGAAAGAGAATCACATTGGTTTCATCCTTGCTGATGTTCTTGACAGAAAGCTCAACAATTAAATTATCATAGAGAGTTACCTTTCTTCTGTCTACACAAGTGATCTTCTGAACTATAACATTTAAACACATTGCTACAGTACAGTGTTGAAATGCGTGTCCTTGCATCTTGCATATTTGGTTTCATTCATGGAAAAGCTATTTTTCTATACAAGAGTTTTCACTGGTAATAAGGTAGGAATGTGAGATCCTGGCCTCACTTGTTGACAGCACTGGTCAATGTTGAACATAATATAGCTAGGCTATATGCCTTGAGAGAGTCATAAGGAGGGAAGAGGTGCATTTTCTGTCATATATTGGCAGACATCTTCCTTGGTAAAGTCATACTTAAAGAGACATTTTTAGTCAAAAGAACATAGCTTCATAAACCTCTGCCTTTTAGTCTTCTGTTAAAGAAAACTGCAGGTTTTCCTCACTGTAGGTGAGGAAAGATGTGAGGAAAAGATGTTTGTATAACATCTCAAAAATGGATTTGCCACCTGTCACACCAGAACTACAAAGAACAGTAAGCTGTTTGTGGGATGTTTATCTTGAGGGCTATTGGGTGGAGAGGATATTGTGGTTAACTTTTCAATTTGTGAAGGAACTTTTAAAAATAGCTCTAAAAATGTGCAATCTCTTTGTAAACTAAACAAATTATAAATCAATATTTACTTTGGAATTAAGACTTCATCCTTAAAAAGTTTGTGTTTTGCCCAACGACCCCTTTAGTTTAGGTCACTGCCAGAAGGTATGTGGCTTCAGTGGCAGGTTAAATTGTTCAGTGAAAACATTCCCCTTTCTTTTTATATATTGCCCATGCTGGCATGGTTCTGTAATTGGTCTGCTCCATATGGTAAATTCAGATTCAGTAGAAAAATTAATCTATTCCAATGGAAGTATTTTCTTGGATCTGAATGTCAGTAAGACATAGAATTCTCTGAGGGTCTTTCTTTATTAGGTTTATATTGGTATTTTGAAACTACAGTAGACTCTTCCAAATCAGAGTTGGTTTGGGAGTAGATCATGTTTAGTGAGGAATGTGCAAATGGGTGCTGGGTGTCTCGAACAGAACTTGTTAGTGACAGCTACACTGGCACTGTGCTGATACTGACTCAGTTCACTGTGTTTAGGTATTTATTACCTTGTGTTAGAGATTGTGGAAGAACAGTAGAACTGATTTCTGACCTTAGCAGGCCCTGAAAGCAGTACATCTATCCTTCATTCCATTTATAACCTCAGCAAGAATGAAACAGGCTTTGCAGAAAGCCAAGGATGTGTGCCTCTACCCATGATGCAGTCATGTAATCTGCCTTGGGTTGTCCAGGTAGCTGGGAGCTGTATGTTTGTAGAGAATTCACTCTCAGTTCTTCCACAAACTGTACTGGATATTGCTGCAACTTTTATAAGAAGATGAAGAGTCAACTGTAACATAATTAATAACAAAGATCAATGTCAACAATAGAGAATCAAGTCTTGTGAACTAACACTACATTCAAAATCACTAAGCATAAGACTTTCAAGTCTTAATTAGAGACTATGCTATCAGAAAAACAGCTTAACCTTTTTGTGTCTAAATGATGTGTTTGCAAGATAGCAGTAGAATTTCACAAGTGTTTAATTTTAAAATGTAATTGCTATGGGTAATTGGAGTCTTCACATAGGAATATAAACAGTAGGATAAAGCACCATTTCACCTGGCATTCCAAATATAAGATTATGTCTTCCTTTGCATTTCTCCATTATCTTTGATGAGTTTCTTGTTAGAAACCATAGCAATCTCTAAACATTTATCTCATGGTTGGTAATCTGTCTTTTCCTTTTGCTGCTATTAATGTAGTCATACCAATAGAGAATAAAAGTTTTCATTTTTACCATTACAGAGGAATCTAGGCTTGTAAAATAAGGAAGAGATATATATATATATGTGTGTGTGTATATATATATATATACATGAATCTTTCCTAGAATGTAGGCAAGACTATACCTTCTGATACAATGGAATGGAGCATGTCTTGGTTCATTGCTGCAAATCAGAACTTCAGACATGGTTTGAAAAGGTGGCAGGTAGTTGGGAAGATTCACTCAGACTACAGAAAAGAGTAGAGCAGCACTTTTCCTAGTCATCACTGGCATCTTCCTAAACCCAAGCAGGAATCATCAGTGTCATAGTTCTCTGATTATTCATGTCCAGTGGAGATCATGGACTCACAGAATCCCAGGTTGGAAGTGATCCTCAAGGATCATCTGGTCTGACCTTTCTATGTAGAAACAAGGTTTAGCCTTGTCAGGCAGAGTTTTAGAACTTCCCTGTTGAGATTATTCCAATGTCTGACTCTTCTGACTTCCCCAGGAGTAACTTGCACCCTTTACCCTGTTTCTTTTCCACGTGACTGCTTGTAAAAAGGGAGTCTCCATCTTCTCAGAAGCCACCCTTTGAGTACTGTAACATGGCAATAAGATCTCCCTTAAGCCTTCTTGTCTCCAGGCTGAACAAACCCAGTATTGAGTTTATTGTCCACTAAGACACCTAGCTCCCTTCCCACAGAGCCACTTTCCAGCCAGATAGATCCCCATCTGTGCTAAACACCTGGGTTATGTTTTCCTATTTTCAAGACCTTATACTTTTCCCTGTTAATGAGATGATGGTAAAAAAGAGAAAAACTGTGTGCAACCAAAGTCACATTGACTGAAGCTCCTGAGTTGGTTCTGACTGTCACTGTGGACTTCAGAAAAAGTTAATGATTTCCCTAATCTATAAATTGGAGATATTATTAGAGGGAAAACTGTAATCTAATTACAGAATCCAAGATTTTGAAAATAAATTAAATATTATGTCATCTGTTGTGTTTATTCTGGTAGTCATTAGAGTGACTAATATTCTAGGGGTTTTTTAGAAATTTGGAATTCTGCATGCTTATTGTATAGCTATGCCTATTAGAAACAGAGTCATAGAGGATTATTTACTGCTACTGGAAAATTCTGTGAATACAGATCGGTGATTCCCAACACAATTTTTCATACATGTTTCTTACCATGTGAAGAATGTGAAGTCTGAGAAAAAATTAAGTGAAAAAATTTAAGTCTTCTATATGGTACTCAGCTGAAGAGAGGTATCTGTTGTACCTCTGCCTAGGAAAGGCTATTGCATTGAAGGTGGCAATAAATGTGGGGTTTTTGGTAAGGCTTCATGGGAAATTGGACAGTACATGCAAATCAAGTTAGCAAGCCCATTGCTATGTAAAGGATTAGCAGTTGCCTGAGCTGTACTGTAAGATTTTACTTGCCAGGCATAATTAAAGACATGGCAATATATTACTGTGAAAGCAGTTAGGCTAACCCAGAGTTAAGACAACACCATCTGAGATGCAGAAGTCAGGAGAAGGGGCGTGAGCACCTCAGTAGCTGTTTGCCTGTTGTTTCCATGTGCAGAGAAAATTTTAAGCTGCCTTTGTTGAAGTTGGCATCACCTGGTTCCCGCAGACCTCAATTCTTGTCACTGTGGGAGGATGCCATACATAAACTGAGCTGACATGAATAAACAAGTGCAGTGTTCTGCCAGGAATAGGGCTAAGGTGATGATTGTGTGTCCTGCCAGCCTTTGAAAATATTCTTGAAAGTGTTCTCTGTGGTTTCCTAGGCAGGGACCTCACACAAATAAAACCAGGAATGCAGTTTACCCCAAACAGTAAGCTAACATAGAGTTCAAAGAGAATAATCAGTCAGAAAAAGGAAAGCATTCTGTGGATAATTTTCTGTTTGTAGATGTTCTCTGCTCACTTAATAATGTGCTGTAGGCATCTTGACTGTCTCAAATAATTTTGAATGCAGTTGTTGAGAGTATCTGGATTTGCTTGTGACAGATTTTCAGTTTCCCTTCAAGAATGAAAGTGACTCTTAGCTTTAATATTAGAGATATCCAGAGAACATACCTAATTAATCTATAAACCTGTGTTTATTTTTTTAAAAGAAGACAAAATTTGATCTACCTGCTAATATTTTCATTACAAACACTAGCAAACCTATAAACCATATTTGGGTAGTACCTGGTTCTCTGATGTCACTATGGGTTACATTCCATGCCACATTTGGCTGCACGAGAGGTCACGAATGTGATTTTCATAACATATGTGCAAGTGAGATGGCTCCAGATGTAGAGATAGCAGCAGGATTGCAGTGCTGATGAGGAGAGCAGGGCAATTCTTTTCCTCATGGACAAGTGCTTATTGCTCTGTGTAAAATGAATCAGACAAAACAGCAAAAGTTTTTTGTGGCTATAACATACTGTAAATGGAGAGCCTTAGAGGCAACTTTTCCATTAGTAAATTGAAATAAAGTGGAATTTGAATAATACATTAGAACTAAATGTTGCTGAAAATACCATAAGCATAGTGACTACCTGAATTCTTGCCCTAGCTAGAGTTTCCCTAGTTGTCCAAGTCATCTTTTTACTTCATCTCTCTACTAGCCTATGCTGTGCATAAGGACCAAGAAATTAATTGATCACCCTGTTTACTTTGGGTGACTGATGTCCTGTAATGGATTCAGCTAATAGGAACCAAATCTGATACTGTTAGATAAGATTAGCAGCCAAGGTGGCAGATTTGAGCCCTATCTGAATGCCAACTGGATAAGGGTCAGGGGGATTCTTTTGGCTTTTTTTTTTTTTTTTTTTTTTTGGATTCTGAGCTTGTGAGTTTCATTTGTGTAAGAGAAATGCAGAAGAAAAAGCAAATGCTCAACAACAGGCAGCTTTGTAGTTTGAGGATCCCATAGAATTCCCAGATCATGTTTCTAAATTCATTAAGACCACGGGAGCTCTAATGTGTTCATGTGTCCAAATTGTACTGTTTCATTTGTTTGCTTTTATCTTTAATATGAAACTACACCCTGCTGAAAATTCATGTTGTATCTAAACAATTATGTTCCTATTTAATCCAAAATATTCTTAGCCATCCTAATGTAACTTTCCATGTTTTGATCTGTAGTGGCCTTATTGACCTCTGCTTTCTTGATCTCCAGGCTGAGTTAATACTCTTAACTAAAACCTAGAATATAAAGTGACTGTTTGGTACTAAGAGTCAATGTTTGAATCTCTGAATATTTGTAATATTTCATATAAGGGGGTCAGTTTTCTTACATATGAGAGAACTTCTCAGCAACACATTTTAATGGCTTCTACTTTGAGGGAAAAAAAATCCAGACTTGTGTCTTACAAGACCGAGTTATATCAGAAGTATGGCTTGAGATTTTCCAAGAAGGAGCATGTCTCACATGATTTGGGAATAAAATATTTGATTATTTTTACTTTAGTCTTGTACCACATGTAATAGCTGTTCTATTGCAAGCTTTGAAGTCTTAAAATAAAAGATGTTAATTTTATAAATCTATTTGTAATTTGACCGTACTTATTCTTTTGTGGAGGTGTAGTTTAAGTTTTCTAAAATTTCTCTCCTTTAGTGTCAAACAAACCCTGTTTCTGCATGTCTGAATCTAGGTGGATGCATTACGATTACGCCTGGAAGAGAAGGAGACTATGCTAAATAAGAAGACAAAGCAGATTCAGGAGATGGCAGAGGAGAAGGGGACTCAAGCAGGAGAGATCCATGACCTCAAAGACATGTTAGAGGTGAAGGAACGTAAAGTTAATGTTCTTCAGAAGAAGGTAAGATTGTAGAGGTCTAAGCAAGACACACATCTCTAATGCATCTCACTTTCTAAGCCTGTCAAAAGTCTGAACTAAATGTTACATGTTGGAGGCTAATGATTGAGTCCATTTGTGTAGTGGGAAGACTTGAATGACGAATTTCAGTTTGCAGAAAAAAATAGAAGGTATTCAAAGCACAGGTTGTTGCCTTTCATGGGTTGCCTGTGCTGCTTCTGTTTTCACTTCTCTATTAACAACGACTGAAGTAGTTGCTGAAAGGCACTTCATGTGAAAAATCAATCCTTTCACACCCTCCACCGTAACAACGCCGGGTGGATTTGAAGCGTAGGGTTCTGAGTGGCTGACTTCAGTATGTGAGTCAATGAAGGTTGTATCAGTTAGAAGTAATTAGGATGATTAGTCTTCAACTGACTGAGAAAAGTTCAGGAGGAACTTTCATTTGTAAAATGAATTTGTAACTTTCATTTCTAAAATGCTACTTCATCCTACTTAATATTTCTTGGAACCTACTGGAATAGGCCAGTCAGGGTTTAGACTATCCTGCATATCTTTCTGGATAAGAAAATTTAGGTCTTGTCAGTGAAATGGAGGAGGTCTGAATAAGAAAAAGTAGACCCCGTCAGAGGAATTAGAGAGGTTTCCCAAAAGGCATTGGGTCCTAGGGCAATGAATGTCACTGTAGATGATCGTTTGCAAAGTGCACACAATATTTCCCAAATGGCTGCTAGACATGGTAAAAAGAAAGAAATGCATGTATCACAACAAATTTTAATTAACGGAATATTTTTCCTCTGTATTTTTAGATAAGCTCTTGGAGCTTTTATTTAATGTATTATGCTGTGAATAGTTGGTTGTTGTTTTTTTTTCTAGACCTTTAAGCAATTCTATGTAATCCTTGTAATTTTAATAGTTCAGAATATTGATTAATTTCTGATGCCTGGCCAGTGCCTTTTCTGCTAGTATGTAGCTGTGAATGATGAGGGTTTAGGTAATGTTCAGTTCTGTTATATTAAACTTCAGGCAGGAATGGAAGTTCATGCATGGATTTTAGCCATAAGTCAGTCAAAAGATCTATATCAGAGCCCTAATTTTCAATCTTCATGGTCTCATTTTTTTATCATCTTTTTAGAAATACTTATAGATTTCCTATTACTGTGCTGTGCTTTCTCTTTGTTTTCAAAATTGGTCACACACAATCCAACCACTGATTGAGAACCCAGCTGACTGTTTAACCAGGAAGTGGGGAATCTGACATGTGCTTTAATGTTAAATTTGTCAGTGAGATTCTTTTGCTTCTATTTACTCTTACAATGTTTTTTTCACACATTTTCTGATTTGCTTTGGTTAACTCTTCAGGATGGTCTTTTATTGGTTCATTTATAGGCAGTGCTAATGGTTCCCTTTTCACTCATTATTATACTTATTTCCTTGAGACCACCGTAATGGATATCAAGATGGTTTCATCTTGTCACTTCATGTGGCTAGCCTGTTTTTTGAGGTTAAAAAAAAACCTGCTGCTTTTAAGTAAGAGTACCTGGTCTCTTTAGACTGGAAAGTAAGGACTTGAGCTTTTAGATGTAAAGATCTGGAGATCTTGTTCTCCTAGATAGCTCAACAGAGGACAACACCACTAGAATAAACAGCAATTCGAAATGTTTTGTAAACCTGTCTCTGAGCTTCTTGAACAAAGAAACATAAAACCTCCCTATAGAAAAATACCTTTCCTGCTGCTAGAGTCTTATGCATAGGTTTGAATTCACTTCAGCCTTCAAGGTGTTGGAATAATTTCCTTTAACATGACCAATTAAATTGGGAGGTTTTAAAATCAAAATATTATTTATTCAGTTTCTACAATTATCAAGCTAGAATATTTTTATGGAGAATCCAGCTGACAATACTTGTATCCGAGGTTTGTCTTGTAATATGGATTTTTTTTTTTTTTTTTGTTATATATAGCCTTGAGTAAATGAGGACTGAACTTTTTTTTTTTTTCAAAAGTAGAGTCTTTAAACTTTGCCTTCATGCACAATAGTCTTTTTATTTGTCCCTGTAATGCTAAACTGGAATGTTAAGACAGATCAGGTTTCAGTTTGTGTATTCCAATTGAAGATCTAGAAGGTATAGTTTAAAGGACCTTCAGAAGTCATAGTATTTTTTTACTTAGTATCTGATCTTGTTTTCAGTTTATCAGCATCATTTAAGCGGTAGTTGGGCATTATAATTGAATAAAGTGAAAAGAATACAAAAGGCGTGTGGTACAAAACCAGCTTTTCCTTTTGTGCATTGTTAAATATTTTTCCATAGATATTTGGAAACAACAGCAGCAGCATAAAACTGTTCTTTGCACTTAGGAGTAGGTATGGGGTACAGTTTGGTATGTTGAAGGAGCTTAGACAAATAACGAACTAATTAGTGGACAGTAGTCAATTAGTTTTTACCAAGTACTCCTTCCTCAACATATAATCATACCTTAGAATATTTTTGCAATGTGTATTCTAATGAGCTAAACATTAATATTTTTTTAATGCTAGGTAAAAAGAAAATTTTAAAAAAGCTAAAATCATAAAGATGTTGAAGAGGAAGGAATTTATTGACAAATCGTTAACTTGCATAATTTACCCCATTAGAATGCTGTTGACTTGCTTTTAAAATTTAGTGATATCACCTCTACTGTTGCTATAGTGATATAGCCATAGCAAAATGGCTATGCTAGGTGTTTGGACTTATGTTCATAATTATTTTTTTTAGTATCTGTGACTATTTTAGATATGTAATCACCTGCTATGATTTGGAGTGGTGCACAAATTTGTTTGGAGTGGTGCACAAAACCATACTTTACCAACTTTCTGCAATGTCTGTTGTTGAAACAAAAATTATTTGAAGTACACACTTTACTACTGGGTCTTTGCTTGGATCCACTGACACAGGTCACTGCATAGTTTGTTTTATGAACTATTAGTATCATTGTTATATTGATTAATGGTGGCGAACTAGAAAGTATACATTTTTGTGATTCTAAAATCCATATGAAGTAATAAAAGTTTACTGACTGATTAGAGGTCAAATAAAAGACACAGAAGGAGGTTTTGAGCAACAAATATCTGAAAAATTAACATGACAATCAGCATCACTGCTGATACCCAGCAGGCACCAAAATATATGCTCTCATTTTAAATTCTGGAATCCTTCCAGTGCTAAGCTCCTAGAGTGATGCCCCTTGTTAGTAACTTTATTTGAGACAATAGAAATAGGGCAAATTCTAGAAATTCGGAGAGTGCAGAAACGAATTTTAGCTTTCTGTCTGAAAATTTGATGCAAAAAGTTTTATAGAGCTTCAGAATATTTTTTTTTATTTAATTGAAAATAAATCTTGAATAAAATCTGATTTGCAGTTATTAGAACTCCAGGCAAGGGGAATGTGTCAAAAAAATAAAATAGGGACCATTCTGGGCAAATTAGAAAAACTGAAAAAAATTACATTGTGTTTCATTATTATCTTTGCCACATCTGTCTGTCTGTGCTAGTGGAGCAGCATGAAAAGGAATAGGAAAAAAAAAAAAAATCAATACTTTGCAATCAAAGCATTTTAGAGAACTAGCATTTGGGACAAAAGATAAGTTACAGTTACCCTGAAAGAAGAAAAAAGCAGTGAATCAGTCACCTCTTGCTTTGGGGGGAGGTCATGTTTTGTCTTGGGGAGGAGAGGTTAACACTCCTTTTATCGTGCAGTGCAGCTGTAGGCAAATAAAACGCAAGTTTTAGTGTCTGAACACAGCAGTGGTTTTTTGGCAGTTCCCCAGACACTATGCAATGATTGACATGTGAGAAAGGAAGAACACAGATGATTTTTCTTTTAATTATTATTATTTGTATTTTTTTGCCTATGCTGATATTAGTTGTTTAGCTAGTATTTGGGAAGACTCCAAATTCAGATTTCCTGTGCTTTTGGATAAGAAGCACTGCCTTTCTCCAGAGGAAGTAAATGCTCTCTGCTTTTCAAAAAGCTTAGAAAGCAAAATTAAATCGAAGTATCCTATGCTTAATGATAAGACATACTGTTTGATAGGATAGATGGACTGCAAATAAAATTTATAACTCAGTTGTTTAAAATCATTAGTGATCATAGTGAGTACAATAGCAGTGTTGGTGTAGTATTCATAATTTTAAAAATTCAATGTTTATACTTTAAGGATCATTTCCTTTCCATTCCTTGATCTGTGAAGTAGATTTAACTCCTCAGGCAGCTCTTCTGCTCCAACTCTGAAGAGGCAAGAGAGCATAGGGAAGGGGATGCATTCTCAAACACTTAATTTGGTTTAATCTTTCTTCATGTTGCCTTGAGCTTACCTAACAGGTGAAGGAATATCTGTTTTTTAAAGAACTAATAAAATTTAGAATGGATTGTTAGATATCCCTTTGAGACTCTTTATGATGACAATGCCTAAAAATCCTCTGGTATTACTGTACATGATGGCCTGTTCAAACCTGCAGCATGTCTGGTTGTGCAAACCATACAGAAAAGAACCAAGTAAGATTGTCCCATTAAAGATGATCTGCATGTACACTTACAAAGTGGGTGAGCTTATGCCCTCTGAATAACTTTTTGCTTCTGTTATATACCTGTGTGCAATGTTATTCTCTGTTTTTTTTATATGCTTGAGCATTTAAAGGGGAGCACTGTACAGTGCTCCAGGATCATATTAGTCTACTCCATCAACCCAGCTTCTGAAAGGTCAAAGGAAGATAGGCTAGGCTTTCTGCTTAGCTAGGACTAATGAAATAGCTAATTTTCTTCAGGAACTCTGTGGCTTAAACAGCACTGCAAATACAAGAGTATTTCTGTAAATATATCCTTCAGAAAAAGCTGTACTTCTTTTACTCCAGATCTCAAGGCATGCGACTGAACTGGTTCCAAACCTCGTTTTGAGATTTCAAATGCCACAGAAGAAAGACTTAAAAGTCCCTGCAGGCTTGTGCCAGCTTCTTTATTAAAACTGACAGGCATGACCTCAAAGATGTGTCCTGTAGAGTCATGGGGGATTTTCATCCCTTCATCTCCCTGGAGGGTTATGAGACCTCTTCTGTTGCAACCATTTCTTTCATTCAAGCCTTGCTGTTGTAGGCTTGCTGCCTACCACTGAACATGACAAAGTTAAAACTCATGGCTTTTAGACATTTCCAGAAGCTGTTCTGTCTAATTTGTTATCCTTTGTCTCTGATGTGCTTTACCAGATAGGGTAAGATTTTTAGATTATTACTGTATTATTACTGTATTACCATCAGTTAGAGCAATAACAGAAAAATTTAGACAAAATTAATCTTTCATCTCTATCAAAATATCATTAGATAAAACTCCACTGGAGTTTCTGGTATTATCTGTGCTCCAGCATTCCAAAAAAATGAAACCACAATTCAGCAATCTGTCATATATGGAATTAGTCTTTTTGGTTTTTAGTATTCCTCAAAGAAGAGCAGTAATTTAATATTATGTCCTTCTTGTGACTTGAGATAACCTCTTGATTGGCAAGATGAAACATTTCTCATTGGTAGTGGGACTGACAGATTCTGGTTCCTTGAAGGGATCTGGGAAAACAGCCAACTGTGGGGCCTCTTGGCTTCATTATAAATTAAACGTGTAGCTTTTCTGGCAAGATAAAGCTAATAAGCTTTGTTGGTGTATTCACTGTCTTGCTAGACAAATACAAAGTTTGCTGTGATTGAAGAGGCAGGAAAAGCAAGGGCGTATGCTGGTTTTGGGGTTGCTTACATCAGTCTTCCTCTCATGGATTTTCATTGCTCTCTGGGTTGCAAGACTTCACAATTTCCAAGGCACTGGTCACCAGGCATCCAGGCGTTTTCTCCTCCTGGGGGAATTGTCTGAGCTATGTCTGGAACAGACATTAGCGATTGCATTAGCCAACTTAGGGATCTTCAATAGAACAAGGAAGGAGTAATTTTTCATTTTAAATCAATATTTTCCTGGATTCAAGAGTGAATTTTGAATCCACTAGGCTAGACAGTCTTCTAAGGTTGGTCTCTGCACAGTATTTAGACAGTCATTAGGACTGTCATGAGCCACAAGTATATGAGTAGCTATCAAGCCTGTGATTTCACTTATCCAAAGGTGGTCAATATGGAGTAGTGTCACTAGGGGAAAATAAGCTCACTTTGTCCCAGAATAGCATACATTTGATAATTAAGATGCTCCTCTATATGATAACACACTTAGATACCTTCTGACAATGATGGCTGGAGGATGGTTTTAGACACAGAAATTCTGGATGAAGAGGACCACTCTCTGTTGCTCTCAGCCTGTATTTTCAGTATAAATGGGAGTGTTGATTTGCTTAGCCCAGTCTGTGCTGTACAATGGAGAGAATATTATCAAATTATTATACTAATTTAATACGTTGATTCGTAAAGTTGTTTGACTGTTTTTTGAACATGGAATGTGAAAGAATTTTATTTGAGAGTTTGATATTTAGTCACCTATCACTGTATGTTCTGAGGTAATTCTTTGAGAACAGTGGTAAATAAATACTGATGAATACCCACTCATGCACACAGTTCCTTGTGGTATTTACAGTCTGACTTCCTAGTCCCTTCCTATTCATTACTCCGTATCCTTTCTAGGAGAATGAAACAAGACGATCACAGTTGACTGGGCATGTATCCCTCCTTTCCAGAGCTCTCCCCTCTGATTTAGGGCAGTTTTACCTTAGAGTATTTCTTTGATCATTTTAATGTGATTTGGACAAAGTAATTTAGTGTCTGAATCCAAATCTCATTTTAAATCTTTGTTCAAGTTGTACGGCCTTCTGCTTGAGTGATCCTAAATGATGTTGTAAATGGAGTTTAATTTGTGGTGAGGATTTCCTTTATAGTCAACATTAAATCCCATGTTCCCATCCTATCCGTTTGTCTGCCTGAATGTATGGTCTTTCCTGCTCCCTGATTTCCATTCTTGGGTATTGCAGGCCTGTGATGAGTAAAGCCTTTCCTTTCTTCGTGTCGTCTCTCATCACCCTTTTTTTCACTCTGTAGCACCAAAATGTAAAGCAAGTCAGGAAAATAGCATCAGTATTCCTGGCTATGTAGTAACAAGTTGCTATATAATAAAGAGCGTTTCACAACAGTAATCAGTAAAACACTTTACTTAGTTTATCCTAGTAAAGAAATTTAATTCATAGTAGAGTAGGTTATTCACTTGACACTTTTTAAATGTTACATAACCTTGTGCAGCTTGCGCTATTCTAAAAGCAATGTCACAACTTCTTAGTTTTATTCTGCTTCATACAAAACAAAATATCAGATCTAAATTAGCATTTACACATTCCAATTTTTGTTTTATCAGCCTTCCACAGTGAAGTGCTTTTGATTTTCCTTATCTTGAACTCCAAATTATAGTATTTGTATTTTTTCTGTAATGAACTTTGTTGTCAGGTTTTTTTTGAGACTTCTCAGAATTCTCAGTAGAATTTAACTCATATTTTAACACATAGGAAGTAAATGAGTAATATATTAAAATGTTTCACTGCAGTTGAGAAGCAGAGTCTAAATGAATTTGTTCTGTTATTTATAACAGTGGTGTTCTTTTTTGACTTACTTAGATGAATGAGTTTGTTTGACTCAGGTGGGAACCAATAAATTGTTTTAACAAAACCAGGTTGAAATGTTGTTCTTGGAGGATAATGAATAAATTTTCTTAGCCAATGAATACCAGCAAAAAAAAGGGGTCATCCAGTGAAGCTTTAAGATAAACCAGAGTTAGAGATTTTTTTAATGGATTATGTAATTAACTACATGTATTTAACCAAGTGGCTCACATATTGCTGTGACAAATATTCTATGAACACTTTTGTTGTTTAATTTGCATATTACATAAACTATTGTCTATTCATATTAAGGCCTGTGTGCTTTGAGGTGTAACCAATATCAGCAGGTTGGAAAGATTTCTTCCCCCTGCAACGCGTGTTTCAAAACCCTGTTCTGGATTGGCCAGTGTCCATGGTAGGATTTTACAATCCAAAGTCTCTTCTTTTGACTAGGCTAGGCTATGGATATTCTTGAACCTCCTCAAAATGAAGCAATTTCTTCACTAAATTTAACTGGTTTACAGCTGTCAAAGGATACGATTTATTGCTAATGCACAATTTTTTTCTAGGCATATGGTTTGGAACTGAGACATAGCTTAAGAACATATATGTTGGCTCCCCTGAAAATGTGAATTTAGGTTATGTAGCAAATGAGTATTCAGTTTTGGAGTCTTAGCTTCTTTTTTCTTTTTCCCTGACTTGAATTATTCTTGAGGCTCCTTAGAAGCTTGTAAGAAAAATGCCTTTCAGTATCAGTTTTCAGAAACAACAGACTATAGTCATAGGATTGTGTTTTTAAAGGTTTGAAGAAAATTCAAGCTATTTAGTAGCAGGGCAGAAGGGTTGCAAACATGTATTAATGTGTTAATATTCTCAGAATATTATTTGGAACATCTGGTTTAAACACTGTTATAGGGAGTATGACAGTACAGAAAAAGTTCTTTACTATTTGAAAGTTATCATAATTACAGCTCTATTTATGGTGACTGTTCTTCTTAGTTCTACTTTGCAGTGATCTGTCAGTAAACTGGTGCTACCAAAGGATGATTAGGTATGCAAAGGAAAGGAGGACAAAAGGAAATAAAAAGGATGGAGTTGTCCTTAGAGACTATTTATGTAAACATATCTGAACTGCTTTTCTGGCTGATAAAAATCTACTTACAAAGTTCCTTCATATGAAAAAGGACTGGAAAGAGAATATTCTTTTGTATGTGTCAGTTGTTTGGTGCCTCTTGGCCACAGGTACAAAATTAACAGTCTATAAAATTAAGCAATTTTTGTTGTAACACCCTTTCTTCCTACATATCATCCTTACTCAAGTCAGCCTCATTGCCTCAGTGTGTGCGCAAAGTTAGGTCAATAATAAAGAAATAATTGTGTTAGGTGTCCTGAAATTCCTAGATATTTTTTATAATCTTTGTTTTTGCTGTGTGCAAGTTTCTTCCTTTTGAAGCAGTAGCCATATGCCTGTTTATGTTCCATACATTTCTTTGACAATTAAGGTTTTATTTTAAATAGAAACCACAAAAATACGTTCGTTGTGCTTTCTTCGTATTAGCTGGATCTAAATAGCCATGCTATTTATGCTCAAGATGTACGCTATGTTGGAGTTTCACCACCTCCAATTTTCTTTTTGTCCTGATCTCTCCATTCCCTCCCCACTCCCTCTAGCCTGGCTCTCTTTCTTAAGTCAACTGTATGTTTGTTTTTAGCCAGGGGACTGGAATCTTCTGTTTTAAGATTCTCTGTACCAGTTCAAGACACAACAGAATCCTGCTGTCAGATTCAGAAGCATCAGGGCATTTCCAAAGTGCACAGTGATATTCCATCCAATATGATGTTGCAAAGACAGTCGAGTTCCAGGTAACCATTGAAGTAGAGAAGAAGTGAAAAGGAGAAAATTTTCTTGGGAGGCAAAATAAAATTCAGTCCAGTCTTCACTGGGTAGCAAAATTAATGTAATCTGAACAAGTGTTTACTGCTTAACTGAATGGTTCAACATCTCTACACTGGAGTGTTAAATAAGACTCCAGAATTTAAAGTTTTTTAAAAACACAGAGAGAGACCACCACTATCTTGCATTCCACACTCTCTTTTATTTACTAACAAATGTTATGAAATTGCAAACTTGAATATTACTTTTAGTATGATGATTCAAGAACAAGGACCTAAATGTGACTTAAAAACACTGAACCATATTTATGTCTATCAGTTGGATAGCAAAGCAAAAAGAGCATACTGAATGCCACTGAACTTTGCAAGGAACTCTGACTTGTGTTTGCCAAACTGTTACTGAAAAAAGGGAATATGTTTTGATCTGTCCTGAACTTCAACTTTAAAATTTCATCCCTTCAACAAGCTTCAGCACTTAACTTCAGCACATTGTTCCTATTCTTAGAAATTTAACCTTAAAATTAATATCAAGAATGTTACTTTCAGTCTATTTGATTCAATATAATATTATGAATGATACTCATTTGTGTGCCAGAACTTACTTCACTGGGGACTTTAAAAGCAGCATCTTGTATCAGAGGCTGAAATGGACCCAGCACATATGCAGGAGATCACATTTTGCTTCCATCCATGCAGTGGTGAATTATATTCCCCCCTCAACACAGGAATTTGTTAATGCTAAAATAAATTATTGCAACTCATGCAGAACTGTTGTAGTGGTACTTTTGCAAGATCTCCAATAGAAAGGCAATTATAATGATGAGGTTGTCAGTGTGACATTTATAAAACTGCAGATTAATCTTATAAAACTGACCTCTAATATCTGCTAATAGGCTTTCATTATGGTTTCTAAAGAATTATTTTCAGAAACATAGTACTAAATACAAATCAAATAGTATAGCTTTCTTGAACAGTCTTTCAGGACTTAAGGTGATCTTTCATTAATAAAGTTTAGGAACAAGATTTCTTAAATTTAGATCCCTAGTGCAATTCTAGTGTAACCTACTTGATTTATTCTAATTTGAAATTCATTGGTACAATAGAAATTCTTTTCCAGGTGTTCAATCTAAATATCCTAGGGTTCACAATGTTTCTATAGAAGGGCTTTTTGGTTGAAACATGATGCAAAGGATCCAGTAGTAACCTCTAACTAAAGGAATTTGGAATCTAGTGGCTTTGATGGGTATTAAACTGGATGGGTCTCATTTAAGTCCTTGGGCTGTTTTTAATTTGCATTTGCTCATAGTTTTCAGTGAAGTTTGTTGGGTTTTTTTTTTGCAAAAAGTAGGATGCTTCCTTGCCTTTGGAACAGAATGCCAGAGAAAACTTCGTCTGCCTCTGCGCCTTTGCTTCAGGGCTGGAAAGCAAAATAATTAGTTCCACACAACTAGAAATAAATCACCCAGGTTGAAATATGATAGTGCCTGACAACTGGTAATGTTGGAAAAAAAGATTTCAGTAAATCATTATTGATGTGGAAATCAGTATGCCAAACAGATTATTCCAGTGTATGTATGTATGTGTACCTTTACAGTAAGCTGAGTGTTGCCAGCTTATCCATAGACAGCTGTCTTTACCCTGAAAAATAAGTATATATGGGAAGAATTAAAATTATTAGTAATCTAGTAATAGCATATTTTTTTTCTTTTTGGAAATTTTGTACAGTAATACATATTCCTTAGATTTATAGAACTTTTCAGAGAAAATTTGTTGTCATCCAAATATTTGGAGATTATACAGTGTTAGTTCAATTCTTGTCCCTTAATATTGTCTTGTCCCAAATATTGTATTAATTATTGGCTTGGTGTTCCCATTGTGATTTATTTAATCTTTTGCTGGAGAGGAAAGAAAGACTCTCTCTTGGTTTTATTTCTATCTGCTCTTTAAGAATTTGTTTAGAATTACTTTTTTTGGTTGGTTGGCTAGGAAAAAGGGACAGTAAAACAAATATATATGTTATGTATTCTTTTTGAAACAGATTCTAAAGCTACTTGAAGCACATAAAAGAGAAATTCTTCACTCACTATATAAGACAAGTATAGATTGTTTTTTTCTTTTTTCTTAGGGTTATGTATTTTTGGTGAATCTACATTTTAATATATGTATAGTAGTGCAGATTTGGGAGAAAAACGGGATGAAGGCAACTACTTTATACAGTATAATAAATTAAATATTTCATCTATTATTATAGAAGTATTATAATTGGGTACAACAGTTGATCCAGTTTCTGTAGTTTTAAGGACATCTCTCTGCTGGGGACCATCAGTTATCTGACCCTGCAAAGACACAGTTGTTGGTAGAGTGGGTTCCTTAGGTAGTGCTAAGGTATTAGTGTGACTTACAACATTTCAGTATATCTGCTGTTCCCTGGGTGATAACAAAAAACATAATTCATTACTCTGGACTGAAAAGTATACATGTAGACTGATGGAATACACAGATTCGCACTTTCTACAAATTGCATTTATTTTATTTTATTTTACTTTATTTTACTTTGTTTTTATTTCTTGGAATACTGTAAGGTGCACTTTCAATGGGAAGATGTAGCAGTGCTATTGAACGGTGTGATTGAAACATGAAAATGCATCCTGTACTTGTGCAAATGTTTGTGCTGCCTTAGCAAGCACTTCAGTATATGCTGAAGATTAATTATTTAGCTGTCTCTTCTGTGTGGTTTGCTCACAGCAGAAAGTCACCCGACACTATCCCCTCTTCAGCCAGTTGGAGCCTTTGAAAGAGCATTTCACCTCCAGAAGTAAACACGAGTCTAAGAATAGCTCACCCTGCTTTGTAGTATATTTTCATGGTTGGCTGTCTAAACAGCCAGCCTGTCTAGACAGCTGACGACACTGAAAGCTTGTAAGGTCAAAAGCAGCCACACAGGCTGCTCTTGGGGATCCTACCTCCTCAGGAGCTGTACACGTGGGTGCCAGGAGAACTTTTCAGTCTGTACTAGCAGAGTTCCTTCTTCAGCTCCATGGGCTACAAGCTTGTGCTAGTCAAGCACTGAATAGTACATATGAGGGTATAAAGGATTTTTCAGTTCTTACATTTCTGTCTTACATGGCATGTCAGTGGTTATGTTTTTTTGATGGTCTTTCAAGTTTGCTTTGTAGAGTTGTTTGTGTTGTGACCAAATGCATATTTGAACTTCGAGGTTAAATACTTTTTTTCTAATAGAAGATAATGACAAAGATAAACAAAAAACAATTTCAGTGCATTCCTTTAAAAAGAAAAAAAAGCTTATGTAGTTCTTCTGCTATCAGTTATGTATAAATTGTGTAAAAAGGTGGATAACAAGTTTACATGTACTTGCATTAAAGAAATTTTTTTTAAAATTAAAAAAAAAGACCATGGAGTCTTACACCAGGAGGCTCGTTCCATAGCCATGGGTTACAAAGAAACATCAGCAAGGGTTTCCCTGAATGAGGTTGTTCTTCCTCCTAGCTTCTACTTAAAAACATCTACTGTTATTTGTGACTAGATGTTCAGCCTCCTGCAAAATCTTTTACATTTATCATCACAGATCTAGACCATTTTCTGAAACTGTGTTCCAGGTTTCATTTTAAAGGAGATAGCAAAGATGTATAAGATGTGTTTAAATAGTAATTTGTTCTGTTATCACAGGAGCTGAGTTTTACCAGGGCTGAAGAGTAAAATGTGGGGATAATTGCTCTATTTCCAGTAACCAAGCAGTTGCTAACTGCTGTTCAACAGCTGAAGCAAAAAGACTACTTAATGCTTTAATTTAGCTTACCAAATGGGGTTGTCTGGTTACATTATTTCTTACAAATGTTTTTGAGAGATTATCTTGCTACAAGTGTTTAGGAGATAGTGACCTTACCTGCCACATGTCATTCACCAGTTTATGATGTACATGCATTTGCTGACCCAAGAAGAACTTGTCAGCAACAACAACCAGAAGGAAGCAACTGAGAAATCTTTACCCAGTTTAATCCTATGGTGATATATTTGTTATCAACAGGTTATCATAATCTTAATGTGTCTGTTTTTGTGATGTGTGTATGCACAATGGGTTTAGCATCAGGTCTTCTTGGTCTATCAAAAGATGTATTAAGAGCTCATAAACTGATAGAATTCTACACTCACAGAAGACAAGAGTGATGTATTTTCTACCCACTGTGTGCTATACCCACATTTTCTACTATGGTACTAATGTACCATATAGCAAACCATCATGTAAGATTAAAAAGCAACATGCCAGTACAGTAAAGAATATCACAGTACCAAAGGAAATATGTAAAATAATAATTTTTCTCAGCTTCATAATTATCAAGTTCCTTTTTGGTTTATATAAGCAGTAATGTTTTTCATATATTTTTTCTTATCATACTGTTAATACATTGATCATCCTTCAGCCATGCAGGGCCCAGCATCCTTGGGAAGTAGGAATAATTCTGTTTCTTTATATTTTTCTTGTAAATATTATTTAGTCTGTCTTGTTCTGAATTCCTTCCCAGTTACTGGAAATGTTACTCATTCCTTGCTAATGTGGTTTTGATGTTTTGATGTAGGATTATAGGAACTACACCTACTTCTTTCGCTTTAAGGATATGTTTAAGAGTTTAAGATGATTTTTCATGATTTTTCTTGCTATCTTCTTAAAATGTACTCCTCCTCTTTAAGATTGAAAATCTTCAGGAACAGCTAAGAGACAAGGAGAAGCAAATGAGCAGCTTAAAGGATCGAGTGAAATCCTTGCAGGCTGACACCACAAACACTGACACTGCCTTGACCACACTGGAAGAAGCGCTGGCAGAAAAAGTGAGTATGGGAAGCCAGAGGCCCTTCCTTGGATGGGTCCTTCTGCTAATAACCTCTATAGTTGAATTTTCTGCCTGTTCCCTGGACATCCTTTGTGCAGTGTCACACTGACCCCCTGTCTCAGGGCTGAAGGGAGCACTGGTGATATCACCATGCATCCCTCACCATAAGCTGCTGCAGGCCCCGCGTGTGGCTTGCCCATAGCTCAGCCCAAGCTCAGATATGTTAATTAATTTATTTTTAAAATTTGGTACTCTGAAACAGAGTTTTAATTCTTAATGTTGAATCAAAATTAGTAGTTATCCTGATGTAGCTATATTTTAGTCTCACTTCTTTTGTAGCTTTATTGTTCTCATGGTGTTTTACGCTTGCTCAATTCTCAGGTGATAGCTGATTGAGGGAACAGCCTAGTCTCTTCTGTTGTGGTGTGTTCTGTTTCAAATGACTTTATGTTTTTTTGATTCCTGGAGACCCAGGATTACAGCTCCTAGTCTGTCAGATTCTGTAAATGTAAAACTCTATAATAAAGCTTTGCCTGAGTTTGGGGAATTTGCATGCATCCTTTCAGCTTCCAAAAGAACCAAAGCTCCATTGACATCAAACATACAGAAGAGTTGCTTTTTTGCCATTTGTTACTGTAAATCAACAGTGATGTCACATATGCACTACACTTCTTACTCTCTGAAGGGCCACAGACTTAACTGTTCATTTTGGAAAAATAACATTAAAAGAAGTAAAGAAGCAATGTGTAATGTATGCTGGCCTATGTTAACTTCGATTGTCAGGATCAGGTAAATTTTGCTGCATTGTAAAGTACTGTAAGCTTTCAGAGATACAGAAAGCCTTATATTTCTTATCAGTGAATTCATAGATTTCTCAAGTGTCCTCCTTGAGGATCTGTTTTACAACCAAAAAGAAAATGGCAGTATCACTGCAATCTTCATTCCAAGTGTATAAGAAACCAGAAGTGTATAAGAAGTCTCAGAAGTTGAATTGACTAGGAGGAATTTTCTTGACAGAGTGCTTTTTCTTGTCAGGAGAGGACCATTGAGCGTCTAAAGGAGACACGTGACAGAGATGAACGAGAAAAACAGGAAGAGATTGACAACTACAAAAAGGACATTAAGGACCTGAAAGAGAGAGTCAGCATTTTACAAGGAGATCTCACAGAGAAAGAGGTTGACTGCCAAAATGAATCTGTTGTGTTAGAATTTTTTGTTGTATATATATGCTTTACTTTTTAGCTCAAAACTCTTCATTTATAGTAATAGTCCTTCAACAAAGTATTTAGTAGAATATATTGTTTGAGAATTTTTCGAAGCATAAATATTTCAGAATTGCAGAATGTTTCAGAATAGCACACAGTCCTCTAGTCTGCAGCAGTTAATCACATTAGTAGCAAATGACTGGTGGTCAATGATTGCATTTTCTAGAGCTGTGGTTATAGGCAACTGAAGGCAGGGAACAAATTTGTTCCTGTCAAATGTAGGGATGAAAGGACAGAGGCTGATCAAAGCTCTGGGTGCCAAAAGCATATAAGTAATGTTTATTTTTTTAGTGCAGACAATACAGCTACTTCTTTTGACCCTGAAGAGTCCTTTTTTGATAGTTAACTTGGTTGTTGGTATTGAGCCAGTTGGCGAGACAGATCAGCTTAAGTATATTAGAGAAATATAAAATGCTCTCTGTTCCTCTCTTCCAATTGTAACATTCAAGTCTACTTGAGATCTTTTTTTGAAACTCAAAGTAAAACGCACCAAGGAAGTGCTAAGATTTTATATACCTGGAATTCAACATTTGACAGGAAAAAACCAACACAAAAATTGTTCTGAAAGCGAGAAGTTGAAATGACTTTTGCAGATAAGTAGCACAAATCTGTTTTACTCCATAGCAGATATATGCAGAAAAGTTTTGCACACTCTGTTTTATATACTGTGGCCAAATCTGCTAGCCACTTATAATTTAAAGTACAGTTTTATTTAAAACAAATTTTTTTAAACGACTGTCAGTGAAGCACGAGGTTGAGTTTACAGGATCTTCCATCTTTAAAAATTCTTTTTAGATTAATTTAGACAGCATTTTATTTCTATTCTGCAATTGGGAACCAAATCAGGCTGTCTTAAGTCAGTGACATGAACATCCTGACAAAATATTTTTTTCTAAGTTGGATTTTGAACATAGCATGAAGGGGTAGGAAGAAAATAAACACAACATAAGAAACAGGTGCACATAAAGGGTATGTGCTTGATAGTTGTTTTACATCTTTTATTTTAGTCATCATTACTGGATCTGAAGGAACATGCTTCATCCTTAGCTTCGTCAGGACTGAAGAAAGATTCAAGACTTAAGACACTGGAAATTGCATTGGAACAGAAAAAGGAAGAATGCTTGAAAATGGAAAATCAATTGAAGAAGGTAATCTCACTTCATACTGATATATGTCATGTGAATACTCAGTGTCTGACAAATTGGCCATGTCTACACTAAAAATTTTGAGTCTTCAGTTTGAATTCTTAGAACTGCTTTTCAGAAAGTACTGTGAAGTTGTGTCCATGCCAACCATTTGACAAGCTAAGCTGATCAGAAGGTAACTTTCAGGCGCTGGTGCTAATTTTGGACTTCATTTACATGCAACAACAGTGTTGTGGGATGTTTGTTTTCTTTTAACAGGTCCTAGGAATTAAAGACTTAGTCTGCTTCAGTACAGTTCATCATGATAATTGTGCCATTAAAATTGTGTAACAGTTAAAAATTTAACAGCTACACATTTCACATAGCAATTAGTAACACATGTAGGTGTTAACGCAACAAAATTGTGAAACATGATTTGCCTGGCCCATAGGAATGCATATAAACAAATGAAAATAATATACCGCCAATAAAGCCTGTCTTCTTGTGTTTTAATCTTATTGCCAGTCACAGCTGAAACACTGGTAGGAGTTTGCTACTCAGAAGAGTAATACAGAATTAGAAGCATGCTAATTAATTTGAACAGAATCTTTGTCTTATATTTGCATTGCAATCGATAAAATTAGAACAACACAAAAGGCAACACACTTTTTAAGAGAAATATAAGAAGAGTGCCTATGCTATAGTTTGGAACTCTGTCCTGGTTCCTCAAGTGAATGTGAAATCAAATTCTGAGTAGTCATTTAAGACCCGTTCAGGATTTCTGTTGCGTCTGTGGGAGGTAGATGTTAATGCACCAGAGAATGCTGCATGGTGAAATTTGACTCACATATCTGGACCCATGTTTGCCCTTCTTTTTAATTCTTTTACACAAAATAAACAGTTCTGTTACTCCGCACCAACAAAACACAATAGCAAGAATACATAGTTTTATGAATCAGCCTCACATGCTGTTTTCAGTGTACCATAGAGCAGGTGAGTATTTCAGAAGTTCTGAAGGACCCTTTGATTTGATTTCTCTGTCATGAGTAGCAGTTTCATCCTTTGTCATTGTATTACTGATAATGAGTTGAGAAACATGTTGTGGCTAAGATTTGCCAGAAATTGCTATAGCAATTGGATGGTAATACTAGTTTGTAGGCAGACAGATGCAGTGGAAAATGTTATGATGACTTAAAAAAAAAAAAAAGCAAAAACAAAACCACAAAAAACCTAACTGGAAGAGGATATAACAAATAGGTTATGAAAAGCCATATGTGGAAATTCAATTATTTAGGGAATGTGTCTTTATATTTAGTGTTTTTAAACATACTGCTTTTCACTTCTTCCTCTAGGATCGCTTTCCTCTCTATAAGCAGTGAGAATTTATCAGTAGCATCAGTGGCTATGGAGGTCAACTAAATCTGGTGAAGCACTGCTAGCTAAAAGATGAACATGCAGTTAATTTGCACTGTGATGGCAGCTCTTTGTTATAATTCTTTTAGGCCTACATCTACTCATTCCATTTTAGAGAGAATTGTGTTTAATAGCTGGTATCCAGGAACATTACATAAGGACACTGAGCCCATTCATAAGAACATATATTTTTATAATCTAATCTCTTTTTTTCAAGGAAATAACTAAGAGAGTGAATTATTCTCCTGCGATTCTTTTCCTAAGGGTTAAACTGGGTAAATATCTCAAATGTTAAGATCACTGTTAACTGCATAGAACAACTGTGGAACAAAAAACTTATTCTTAATTAAGTTGTGAGAAAAATAATGAATATAAATTCATTGAATTGTAAACACAAATAGATTCAGGTCTTCCCATCCAAAGAAGCAACCTCACCTCATTCAGTTAGCATTGTTTTAGTTCTACAAGAAAAAAAAATTGATAGCCTGCCAAGCACCTATTTGCAGTATAAAAACCTTCCATAATACTCTTGATATTTGCTCCTCTGCTTCAGGTGTTACTGCATAGTAGGTCATTTGGACAACTGTTTCCTGTGCAGAGACCCTAAAATACTCTCTCAAGTCCCACTGAGACAAAATCATCAATTCCTTGTTTCTTTTTTAAGTACTGTGTCATGTTGGGCTACTGCATGCTTCTTATTCAAGGGAAAGTTCAAATTCAACTGAAAGATTTTTTTGTTGATAAGAAGTCGGTCCACAATGGCTTTTCATAAAGGAATTGAAGCTCTACGATCCAGGTATGCTTTCATACAATTAGCAGTTCATTTGTTTCTGCTCAAGCTGTATGAAAGAGCCCACTTCAACCACTGATCCTCCTTGATTTCTCAAACCAAGTCATTGTTACTCTTACCCACTCAAATAAATATAGTTAGCAACCGCTTGACTATGTTTTATACTGTTTAGATTTTTTTTAAACTTTTTTGCCATTTTTGTTCTTACTTGAAGAAAAATAGAAAAATAGTTTTGAAAGGCTTTCTCTTTTTAAATGTATTGCAGATGTTTATTCAGGTAGTTTGACATTTTCAAGGTGGATTAGTTCCTTGCCAGCCTTCAAACAATCATGTTAGATAATCCAGCTCCACGTTAAAGCTTCTGAAAACTCAGTTTTACACATCTGTGTTGTCAACTGTTGCAAATAACTGTTACAATTAAAACAAATGGAAACACAAGAGCATTCAGTTTAATACAAAATTAGAGGCTATTATTTTGAGTTTTATTACATGAGTAAGTCGTGCAGGAAGGGCTCCTTTATATAGCTCTTACCAGCAAGTGACAAAAAGCTTTTCCTTTTAGGTTGTTCCCCTTAAAGTTTTCACAGAGATATCTAATATCATTACTGTTTCCTTTGCCTCTTATTTTTCCTGATCAGTACTTTCAGTTAAATCCATTAGCCTTAGAAGTTAAGAAGAGACTGAATTGGACTACTGTGAAACGATTAGATAAAAAAGATTTGGGCAGTTCTTGGAAAAAGCCTTCTTGTTAATCTTTAAACAGTGAGCCTTTGAGAAATCTTCAACAGTGCAAGCTTCCACTTTTTCTGTGGAAGTTATTTAACTTAATACTAAAATAAAATACTCTTAACCAGTTGTAGTGCAGAGGTGCTGAAAAGTTGCTGATATTATTTTTCTTTCCATATAATCAGTCTCCAGTGTCTGATTAGGTGTCCAGTTCTCATTGTTACTGTTCCTCTTCTTTCTAGTGACTCTTTTATCTTGATCTCTGTTAGCATATAAAACTGGAGTATTTTCATATTCGAACTTGAGGTTTTTTAATAATGATACTATAGTTATGCAAATCTGTATGCTTAATGATGCAGTTATTCTGCTGTCATTGCTTCTGTGGTAATTGTCAGCCTGCTGCCACTAGGAGATACTGTGGGAGGTTCTGAATGCTGAAAGCAAGCCATGAATCCCTGCTGAGTTTACATGGCCTGATGTCCTGCCTTAAATAGGCTCATTTTTTGCTGAGATGGAATCATTAGGGGGAAATCACACACAAGGGGCTCTCCCTGTTTTTCTTAAGTGGTTTTATGTTGTGTGGTTGGTTTGTTGGGTTTTTTTCCCTAGGAAACTTTTTTTTTCAAAATTCTATTTTAATGTAAGATTTATAATAGAAGTTTTCTTCCATTTGTTTTTCTTTAGCATGCCCTTTGCCTAACTTTTTCTTCTTGTCTTCCCATCCAATCTGCTTTGTTTAATTTTGTTTTTCTAATCCAGCAGAGGCCAACTAATAATAAGATTTGTTCCAGCAAAGATGAACGGATTTTTTGTCTGTCATAATTTCCAGTGCATAGTTTTTCTCCCTATAGATATTTTCATTTGAAAAGGATCAAGGTTAGAGAAAAGTCCAAAACTGTATGTTAACAAAGTTTCCCTAGGTGAGGTTCTAGGAACTTTTCATAAGAGAACATTAGGAGTGATCCCATGCCAGGAAAATACCTCTAGATTCAACAGCCTCACTCAGAGGATGTTTTGGTTTTTACTGCTGTGGTGTTCTTCCTTCAGGTTCAAGAGGATACTGTCTTTAAAAAGACAGGAGAAAATGACTGAATGAAGAGTCAGATTCCACAATTTAGCTCAGTTAGTCTCATACAGGCTCTAGTGTTTTTTATTTTTGTGAACATAGATTACCTGCCACAATTGAGAATATTACTGATAATACTGGTAGATGAGGTAGAAATACTGGGGTTTTGTTCTCCACTGATGATTTGTTTTTTCAAGAGGGAATGGTAAATTATGTATTCTGTGTAGCAACCTACAAAGAAAAAGGCTACCAGGGAAGTCAGGACTTCTTGTAAAAATAAAACTAAAAACCCAGCAGTTGTGTTCAGCACTCAGATAATACCAGTTACTGAATTAGTCATCTTAACTAGTTAGCTGTCTTGTACTTGATCTAAGTGAAGTGCTAGAAGTCAAAATCCCATTCAACCTATAAAACTGTAATCTGTAAACCCAAACACAAGACTACATAAAGTATTTCAGGACTGGACAAAACTAATACTGAGAAATCAAGATCAAGTTTGAAACTTGCACGAGGATGAATCTCCATGTTTCTCATGTTTCAAAAGCTGGTTAGTAATACATGCTTAAAACAAATTAAGATTCTGTTCTCTAAGTAAATTAATGTTGCAGCTATTATTTTAAATTATTTTCATGTTGCATCTTTTCTTTTTCTCTCTCACACTGTTCCTATTCCAAATTTTCCCCATCTTTTCCTATCTTCTTTCTCTCTTTAGCATCCTGAAGTTTTATTGAGTCATCCATCCAAGCCAGTAAGTTCCCTGGCAAACTGAGAGGCTATTGCCAGGCCCATGTAATTTTGTGTTGCATGTGTATTCACCTGTGCTTTTATATTTGTGCCAACAGAGCGCATATTGGTGAATGACTTTAGTAGTGGGTATAGATGGTATGGATAGAAACAAAATGCTATGTTATGTCTAACCAGTCATGCTGAAAAAAGCCTCCTAAGGTGCTTTTTTTGGCTGCACTGGGCTAACTTCATTTTTGCTTGGACAGCTTAAGATTGTGCCAATGTTTTTGCTCCCTTTTGCTGCAGTTGCTTGTCCTTTAGCTTTTATTTCATCTCCATTGTCTGTGCATTTGCAGAGCAAGAATATAGACTTTCCATGCAAATCAAGCTTCTTGTGTGAAAATATTGTTACACCCGGTACAGCAGTGCATTAGAAACAATAAGTTATGGCAAGTAAAAGACTGCTTAAAAACTCGTGTAACCATTAAGCTCTCTGGTACTATGTCAGATTAATTTGTGTCCTATTACCAGCCTTCTGTTTAATGTCAAAGAGCACTTCTTTCAAGGACTGTTTGTATAATAATATCTTGACACCATAAATTATGTAATCCAAGGTGGTTTTCATCAGAGATATCTTTTGTGACTGTGTGCATTAAAAAATTGTGTTACCAAACTTTCAGAAGACTGATATCTATGTTAGACTTGACGATGTTGAGAGTAAATGTAGCCATCTATCTTGATAATCATTGTCTGAAGATCACAGAAGTCCTGGTACTTTTGTAATTCAGTTTTTTCAACATCCCATATTAGAAATTATTTTAATAGAGCATATAAGAAAATGCATTTATGCAACTAGATTTGGGAATAGAGTTGTGTGCAATAGGGAAGAGTATTTTCTTAGGACTGTCAGAAATAACAATGAATAGTTGGGCATAAAAAACAATGAATAGTTGGGCATAAAAACTTTTACACTGCATTTTCAGTTACATGTAAAAGCAATAATTAATAAATGCATTATAAATGCATTAATAAATGCTCTAAGGTATTTGGTGCACAATGATTGGGGAAAAAAGCCCACAATTTTCTTTAAAAATATAAGATTAGTGGCATTTGAAGAACTTCATTATTTGGTACTTCATGGCAGAGGATATTTTTTTCCTCAAAGGTTTTCTGTGTTCAGGTATGAAAAGCAGAATAAAGATTATTTTTTTTTTTTTGTAAATTGAAACATTCCTCCACTTTAAACTAATTTGCTAGACTTCTAACCTGCAGATTACACTGGTACCATCTGTTACTAAACTTGTTTGATTAAATAGATTTTTTTAACTGTTTATGGTTTTACAAAACCATTTGAATCTTTTAGCTGAAATTTCTTGGGTTGTTTGAATCAGCCAGACATTTTGTTTGGTATGGTGTCTTTTTGAAAGAAACTCTTGGCCATAACATCTCATTGTTTCCAGGAACAAACTATAGAAATATGTTGATTTTAATTTTTTTTTAACCCTAGTAAACTTTTATAAAAAGATCTGGTCCTTGTACCCATTATTTTTATGCTCTTGTCTAAACCTGTCTAAATCAGCTAAACTGTCTAAACTGTCTGTTTACACTTGCTCAGTAGAGAGCTATATTTAGCAATTAATTTTCCCCAAGATTCCACCTGCATGTGTTAAACCCCCTCGTGAAGAGGGAGGAAGATCTTTGTAATGTCTCCATTGCCTCAGCCTCTTTCAGGTCTGGTCATTTTAGCAGGCAGCAGCATTATTAAAGACTCTATTCACTAAATACTATGGTGGTTCCAAGCAGCTGCTTGATATAAATACAGCAGAAGCAAGAATCAGCATCTTGGTGTGCAGAACAGATCTGGACAAATAATCTGTTAGGATTGGAAACCGGTACTGAAATTTGGCCATTGGGAGGAGAAAAAGAGATTGGATTTTGCTAAGGGGAATGAGTAGCTAGGATTACCAGGAAACCTGGGACTCAGGGAAGACATGGGATGAGGAGGGGGTTTCATATGGGCAGAAGACAGGGGACTGCAGGTGCTGTTGGATAGAACTAGTTATGCAAAATATCCCCAAAACCTGCAAAAAACTTGCCGGAGAGACTATGGAGTAAATGTGTGGAATATGCCTGGATAGAAGGAGTAGAATTTGAACCTCGTGATAAAAGGTTGAGGAAATGAGATATGACATGAAAGCAGTGTGCTTGGTGCAAAGAGGCAGGAGAATCTGTGCCCAGGAGAGCATGTTCTCTACAAAATCCTCAATTGCATGCAAAATTTATGATAGTCCTCATTACTCTGAAGTCAGAAAATAGAAAATGTGGAAATAAACTGTGCGTTTTATTCCCCACTAGGATATCACGTAGAGGATAAGGTTCAAGAGTCTGTGTGGTGGCTTTAAAAGTTCTAGTCCTGTTGATGCTTCATGACCATATTAGCATCATCTTATGCAGTGGAAGGCTGGAGGGTTTTTACCCCTGGTTTTCATAAGCTTAAAAAATAAAACCTACCTACTCTAACCTTCCCAGAAACCTTCTTAAAATAACATTTGTTTTGAAAAAATAAAGATGTAAAAGCTAGGAAGTGGCTGATGCAACATTAGATAGCTTTCTCATTTTCCGCTGTGAAGTAGTTGTTAAAATATTTTATAACTAAATCAGTGTCTGCCAGACTCTTGGAGTCTTCAATATAGCATGAAAAATGCCCCAAGAATGAACCAGAGATATATAAGAAAGAAGTTAATCATCTAGAGAAATTACATGAAAAAATATTTTTTTTAATAGTAAGGAAGCATTAAGTGAATAAGCCAGGATATTTTTCCACCTGCACAAGTTATTATAACGCATACTCGTTTTCCCCTGGTGGTGTTGTGAAGTGGTTGGTTATTATTTGCCACGAAATAGCCTGCAGTCATGATTAGCATGATAGAAAACTGGGAAAATATTTTTTTTCAGTGTCATATGTGTAATTAAAGAGTAAACAAGGCCTAGGGCCATACACTGAATATCAAAAACCAAATACTCAGTATCTGCCCCTTACTTAAGTAAATCCCTTCAGTGCATCAAATAAAGCTGTTTCTCTAAAATAGTAGTGGTCAGGTGGGTAAAGCCTGGCTCAAAGGAGGCATGAGTAAGGGGGCTGACATAGGCAAAAGATATAGATCCAAAGACAGTCATCATCTGGGCATTTCCCTTCTGTCTCAGTGAACTTTTTGTGCTGGTTTAAATTCTGACGAGAACTATTTGTAATGCTTGAAAACAGCTATGGGAATTCATAGTTTTCTGAAGAGATTTTTTTAGTAATTGGTTTTGTTGAGGTATCATTCTCTTATTTAGACTTCAGCCTCCTTTATTACATGATGCCAATCAAACAGTTGCTTATTCAGTGTCAAAAATTTAGTTACATTAACAGAGACTAATCACTTAAAAGATTTTGACAATGGTAAAATAACAACTTTATGTGACAGACTGAAATTTTCCTGGTGCATAGTGTATCAGAGAATTCTCTGAGCCTCTAACTTCCAGTACAGTCTTTTTGAAAAGCTGGTGTTTACAACATTGGAACTGAAGGAGGAAGAAGCCAGTTTGTTTTTCAAATTTCTAATTTTTTTTAAATTAATGAAGACATGATGAAGGCACTGTATGCATTTTACTACTCAAATAATAGGAACTCACAATAGGAAAAAATAAGAATGGTTAGAAGTATTTGTCTTTTATAGTAAAGAGTCAAAATGTATTTTTGAATTTGTGTGTGGATTTACTATTTTTAGGAGATGTGAGGCACACTTGGACATAGAGGGTGGATTAAAATGGGATTTCAGATTCTTGGGAACTGCTACTTTGTGGCCAAAAGTTCTTGGCAAAATTTGAATGTAAAATGTTAAACAGCATTTGCTGTCTCGATTCATAGGTAAAAGTAGAAAGTGTTTGCTGTGAATTATTTGCTGTGTGATTTAGTTAATCTTTTAGGAAAATTGATTTGGAATCTTAGTCATAATGTTTGGAATTTTTACTTACATTTTAGAGCCTTTAAATCAGACCTATGCTATTGTTTTCTTCCCTGCCTCTGGCACAATATAAGCTGTGTAAGATCATTTTTCCTCTTAGTAAAGACTTTTTTGGCATGAAAAATATCAACTTAGAAAAATCTTTTAAATGTGTTTTGTCGTCTTCTCCTTTCCATCTGTAAATAGTGGTTATTTCTGTGAAACATTGGCCATCTTTGTTCTAGTTGTAGAAGTTGGCTTTGTCAGCTAATTTTATGTGGAAGCAATAGAAGTTATAGTGTATTTATTTGAGGAACAATCACTCTTTCTTTTATTCTTCAGGTACCTGAAGTACTCACCCCATCACTTACCACATTCCAGATGGGAAATGATGGCTAAGAGCAGAAAAGCAGAAAGCTGTTAAACCACCTCTTAGTTTATAGTCCCTTATAAGAACTTTGAGACCATATCCAGAGTAGTAAGATTAAACGAAGTAGTAAGCTTAAACTATTTTTCGGTCCTGAACCACTTGGAATTTCAAATTAAATTCACACTGCCAAAGATTAATACTGAACAGATGAGCTTTGCTAATAAAAACATACCTTGAGAAGGTGCTGCTTTCCACCTAATATGTGACTGTGTTTCCTGTGAACATCAGTGCAGAATCAAACGTGCAATCTTAATTGTGCTCTTAAAAGTAGCTCAAATTCACTTGCTTGACTCCATGCTGTAGCAAACCTGGAAAGCTTATGATGTGGTCAGTAGTAACAGTTAAGGGGTTTAAAATAGCCTCTAATCAGGCAAACTCAATGGCCTGTGCAGACATATCTTTTCTTATATCTCATGTAAACATAAGAAAAAGCTTTTCCACTGTGAGGGTGACAGAGCACTGGAAAGGCTGCCCAGCCAGATTGTGGAGTCTCCTTCTCTGGAGACATTTAAAACCCTGCTGGACGGGTTCCTGTGTGACTTACACTAAGTGACCCTGTTCTAGCGGGGATGGGACTCAATGATTTCTTGAGGTCCCTTCCAACCCCTAACTTTCTGTGATCCTATGATTTGTCAAAAGATAAAGTGCAATGTTCCTCTCCCCCTAAGCAAGATGCTTTTTCAATTAATTTATTTTTTATCATACCTTCACACATTTTGATTTTTGCTTGTAACTATACTGAGAGTACAGATCTAATCAGATCTAATTAGATTTATCTAATTAGATAAATCTAATCTCATCCTATCAAAATGCACTTACAGTCTTTGAATACAGCAGAAACTGTCTTGGTGCATTTGTCATTTTATATGTCCATTATGTTTCAAAAATTAAATTCCTGCCTTATTTTGTAATTTTTGTACAGCTTTGGTGGGTGAGGGAAGTTGAATGTGTTGGGTTGGGTTGTTTTGGGGTTTTTTTGTGAATATAGGAATTCATTATTTGTGTTTAATTTTTTTTCCACTCAAAAAAAAAAAATACTGCTGAATAATTTTTCACCGTGTTGCATTGGGAAGGTAGCCAGTTTCATCTGTTCCAGATCTTGATGTGAGTTTGTGGGAAACCTCTAAATACATTGGTTTTCTCCCCTATACAATAAATGAATCCAGCAGGATTTTAGATACAGTCTTGTAACACATATTTTGTACATAAGCCACAAAATGGTCTGAAGTCACTCAGTCAGTAATTCACAACTCAGGAAGTGGTCTCCAGTTTACACCGTATCACATAGCATTCTTTGTGTTGGGTGAAAGTATCCATACTTATGTGCATTAAATACAGATACCGTGTTATGTGTCTTAACTAGTAATTTATGTCATGTAAATAACCCTTTCGTTGTATAAGAACAAGACACAACAATTTGTTTGCTAATTTTCTAAAAAAGAAAATTGATTTTCCTTTCTAAGTAGTGTCTCTTGGGTTGTTGTGGAGATGCTTTTATTAGCACAAACTAATATAAATCAGGACTGTCCTAACAGTAGAACTGTATTAGGTCTTACATTTTGAAATAGGAAGTTTAGTAATCCAGGATAACAACCTACCTTTGCTTTATTTTATAGATGTTTCTTTGTTATCTGAATATATATTTTGGATTACATTAAAGAGCTTGGAGGAGTATTTGTAAAAACAAACAATTTGAGATGTTGGAAATATACTTAAATCCAGTACAGAAGTATTCAGGCTCTGCCTTTGGTGAAAACAAGACTTAATTCTACCCAAAGTCTGCCTTAGGGAGAGCATGGATGCACCCCAGTAGATTTATAGAAGCCCCCCCCAAAATAGTATTCCCAGTTCCTGCAGAACATTATTCAGGAGGGAAGGATGGAGTTTTTGCTTGAAATATAAGCATAGTTGAAAAGGAAATTTAACCAAATATTTCAGATTTCCAGCAGGCTGGAAATCCCAGTAAGGCATTTCAGGAATACCTAACACTCCCCTTCTACAGCATAGATATTAGAAATATTATTGGATATTAGAAAGAATTTTTTCACAGAAAGGGTGATCAGACATTGGAACGGGCTGCCTGGGGAGGTGGTGGACTCTTCGTCCCTGGAGATATTTAAAAAGAGACTCGATATGGCACTCAGTGCCGTGGTCTAGTGACTGTGGTGGTAATTGATCAAGGGTTGGACTCGATGATCTCTGAGGTCCCTTCCAACCCAGCCTATTCTATGATTCTATGATTCTATAGTTCCCAGGTGCTTGTGGCCATTCATAAACACAGATCTTTCAATCTCATTGCTGCAGTGCCCTTGTGGAGTCTGTATCATCATGGCAATACATTAATTAGCCTTCTACTTGCAGTCAGGAATGCTGTCTAAGGCTGTATGATTTGAAGTGTTTTGGGGACAGTAAGGAATCTGTAAGCATAGACAGCCCTAACTCCAAAAGGCTTCTTCAAGCTTCCAGTCTCACCAGGGATGCACTTGGAGCCAGGTCTCAGTTTGAAGCTCAGAAGCAGGATTTTCAGACTTGCATCAATGACAGAGAGAGGAGTGGCTGGATCTGACTTAAAAGGCATTCAGAAATAGGGAGCCTTTCAAGTCTTCCTAAATGCCACAGGAAACATTTTCTGTTCTTCCAGCAACTGTGATTGTTGGGCACTCCTGCTGAGATCTGCCTTTGAGACCTGGGGGTTGCAAGGCATTTTTCTCCAGGATAAAATAGTTGGCAGGTTATGCAGCTTTCTGGAATTCCTGCTTAAAAAAAAAAAAAACAACAAAACTGAAACAGCATTAACACTCAGGCAGGACCTGCATGGCCAATGCCCTGAAACATGAAGCATTCCCATATTTGGGAAACCCAGATCCAAAGCAAGGTCATACTCCCAGAAAAGACAGGTATCAAGATCTTCTTCAGTCCTGGAATATTCTGCTCTGAGATTCTCGTGGATCTCACTAGAGTGAGGCCTTGGCTCTAACGGAGCTAATGAAAACCAAAAGATTTCAAGTAAAAAATGTTGGGATCAGTGAATGGGTATTTCCAATCTTATTTTACAGAATAACTAAACATATTGAACCAAATGTACTTTTGCTTTTGTTTGGTTCTTTGGAAGCAGCAGCTTTTAACCCTGAGTTTTATGCTGCTGCAGTTCTGTCCAATTACCTTAAAAAGCAAGAGTCCTATTCTACTGGATTTAAACTAGAAGCAAAACACTGGCAGCTTCCAAAACAACTTTACACAGTTACTCATGGGGGAAAAAAGTCTGTAGTCTTATTTTCTGTTTTGGGCTTGTTTCAGAGAAGAGAAAGGTCTTGAATTTGCAGGCAATCTTAGTCAGCAGAATAGCTCAACTAAACATGCTATTCAGTAAACTGAATTCATATCAAATAGCAGCTCAAGAAAGATAGTCCTTAGTCTGGTGGTTTACATTCTATCATAAATACTGCTTTTTGTTTGTCTCTAATAAGTTTGGGAACTATAGAGTTAATTTTACTATTAAATAAGTGATTTTTGTAGCAAAATAAACCATCAAAAAAACCAACCAAACAATACTGAACACCTCTTCATCAGGGTCATTTTATCCATAGTCCTCTAATGGTTTTTGTGCCCACAGCATGATCTTGAAAAATCGTATTTCCTAGGCAAAGATAATTTCAGTAGATAGCAATATTCATATTACTCCTAGACTATACAGCTCAGATCACTAGCAGGGACTTCAATACATCAGCAGCATCTGTGCAAATCCATCTGACACTTTGCATATTGATGTAGCTGTTGAAATCTATTAACCTTTGGCTTGTTTTTCTAGAATGTATAGATTAGAAATACCTCTAAAATATATTTTAGGAATTTTTGTACCTACTCATTTTCCTTTTTCCTCCCTTTCAAAGAAGTTTAACTACTTTCCATATTTTTACTTTTTTCTTACATTATTCTGTTTCAGATTAAAAAAAAAAAACACTTAAATTTTTTTACCAGATTAAAAACTTAATTTGGTTTTTTGCGTTTTTTTTACCTACAAAGTATTTCCCCATACTTAAAAGTAGCATATGCAGTGTATATTAGTTTCTGTGTGATAGTTAATCTTGCCATTTTGAAATAGATATCTAGGTAGCCTTTTGCAGTCATCATAGTATCTCTAAAATACGTTAACTGTGAATTAAGTGTTTTTTCTTGAACTTTTTTCTCACAGGCTCATGAGGCAACATTAGAGGCAAGGTCCAGCCAAGAGCTGAGTGATCGGATGCAGCAGCTGGAAAGGGAGGTAACGCGCTATCGGGATGAATCTAGCAAAGCTCAGGCTGAAGTGGATCGTCTTCTGGAAATCTTGAAAGAGATGGAAAATGAGAAGAATGATAAGGATAAGAAGATAGCAGAACTGGAGAGGTGAGAAGGGTATAAAGTTACTAGAAGATAACTCAGTCTCTTTTTCTTGTCTTAAAAAACCTTAGAGTTCCTGTTTGGGGAAAGCATTTAGACTTTTTTTGCATTAGTCTGTTATTTTGGTGGATTGTAAGCAAAAAAGTGTCTTACTGTGTGCTTTCATTACCTGGCTGCTCAAAAATAGGGCTGATATAGAACTGAAAGGGCAGATGGAGCTGTAAGGGAGTGGAGATAGCAGGAGAACTTCAAAACACTGTGGTGGGTTTGGAGAATATTTTGTTCATTTGATTTAATCAATTCCTAAATGGATTTTAAAAGCTTGTGATACCACTTACTCAGGTTCTTCTGACAAGTGGCATTGAAACTCTTTGTACAAGTAGGAACACAGGTGAACTTTAACTCATGTGAAGCTAAAGGAAAAGATTTGCTTTTGGCCACATGAATTGTGATTCAGCATTTTTCATCATTTTCTCTCATACTGTTGTGGCCAGGATGTTCACATATTTTTTCTAGACTTTAATGTCCCAAACAAAAATTATAATTTATTATGATTCCATGCTGTTTGTATCACACTTGTCAATAGTATATCTTGGGATTGATCAGAACAGAATCTCTTTTCTGTCATTTTCTCACCTTAGAGTGGGCCAAGAGGGGATTTCTAGGCAGTAGTGCCTCTTTGGGGGTTTTTTGTTTACAAGTAGGGATGAAGAGTCACTATCTTGGAACACCAAAATTTGACCATTTCCATCTGCCTTGTGCCAAAATAGCCTTTCTCTTTTCTGTCCTAGTACTTTTTAACTTCTCTGCCTTTAGTGTCAGGAAGATTAGGGCAAGTGAGTAGAGGACATTTCAGGTTTGGCATGATGGCAGTGGCTACTGTTCATTGGTCTGATGACAGTCAAATTATGAGCCCCTCTGAATGATTTGAAAAACTCTTCTCTAAGAAGTCCGGTCTTGTTTCCCTGACAGTGACAGATGTTTGAAACAATTCAGCCTGTCAGCTGGATTTCTTCTCTCTTTGTGATTGTAGGCAGCATCCTGTGAGTTTTCTTTGAGTTGCTTTATCTGACCAAAATTTTGTATGCCTGCAGTGGTAAGATTCAGCACCCAAAAGTGAGGATATATCCTTGTTAACTGTCTTCCCTTTTTTCCAAAGTGATACAACTTTCAACCTATTGATAGATTATGTACTCAGCAGAATATTCAGGCAATATGTTCATCGTGTAGGTGCATTTATTATAGATTTGAAAAAATTAAATAGCAGTTTCAAGTTATATTTGTCTGCATGATTTTTTTCAATCCTTAGAGGTGCCCATCCTGGGAGCGAAGTTCACTATGTCATCATTTTAGGGCATGTGAGTTGACTAGGGATCAGGGTATTAGCAGCAAAGTTCTATTAGGATTAAGGTATGGGGAAGAAATATGTTGACAGTGCCTTATTTTTTTCTGAGTGCAGAAGCAATTAGTGCTTTGGAAAAGCAAGTCAGAAATAGTCACTGTTCCACAGCCTGATCCCTAGAGGAGATTGGAATGACAAGAAGAGAATTTTCTTATGCACGACTTTAATGCAAGTCTGATTTTTTAAAATTACATTAGCATTCAGAGTCTCTAATCAAGATTAGGACTTGAAATATCAAACCCTGAATAAACACATATCAATGGCCTTTAATTGAAAGCCTTTATAGTCTACAGAGCAAAAATAACAAAGAGAAATTAAGGTGGGACTCCTCTTTTATAGGTAAAAGTACTTGCACAGTTTTCAAAGAATTAGAAAGGATCTTTTTCTTTTGAAAAGATCCAATTCCAGAGATCTGCAAAGCAATTACTGTTTTTCATGTTACAGTGGTAGTTGCTTGCTTTTTCAGTTACAGACCAAACTCTTGCTACATGAAGGAAAGCATAAAAACCCCAAGTGACTGCACATCACTTCATAACAATTTGGTGAATACATTAATTCCTTCCTACCACCTGATCTTTTCTCCTATAAAAAAAAGTAGTGGTCATCTTCTTAACTTGCCATCTTCTCAAGAAGTGCTGAGGTAACAGAATGTTTTTTCTAGTAATTAGAGTCAGTATTCCAGCTATGTCAAAGAATACTTTTGTTATCATTTGACTGTCAGCAGCCGCTGTGTAAATCAAGGAGGAAATAAAAACATCTAAGAATATTCATGTTCTCTAATCACTCTAAGTGGAAATAGGAAAGGTCTTCAAGGTCTTAGAGAACTAAGGTGCACTAGAAAAGTATCAACACCTGAAGTGATTTTTCAGCTGGAACTGTAATATAATCAGAGAACTGGAGAAAAAGAGAGGAAACAGAGTTTCTTCCTGGAGTTTTTCCTTATGCTAGTTATATGTGACAAGTAGACCGTATGTCATCAGGAGAAGAAAAGTAGTAACACTATTTCAGCCATAGAAGAGATGAGTCACCAGTTGGGGGGGGTTGTGTAGGGGAACAGAGAAGGAGAAAAGATATGAGAAGATAAAGCATAAAACTGTAAGAGCTCTCAAAGCTGCCTTCAGATTAAAATAAAGAGGGAAATCCTTCCACTTTTCAGTAAGTGTTGCAATTATTGGGTGGGGAACGTTTTTCGCAGCTGGCAATGGGAGAGGCTTTTAGAATGTTATTAAAAAATAACGTTCTAAATATGGTGCATGCTATGCAAAAGTTTGAAAAATATTCTGGTGTCAATATGAGATTGAAAGCACAACCTCATTAATTTATGTTTTCTGTGGGCAGGATTTTGCTTTGTCTTATGAGAAGGCTGGCATAAGTTTAAATCTCTTCAGTAGCTGAACAGCCATATAAATTTTATTTCCATTCCTGGATTGTGGTGGTGTAGAGGGTCTTGTAGCTGTCTGGTTCCTCACTTTCTTTGTAACTAACTGTTTGCTTTTTGTATTGCCATTCCATAACCTCCTGTCTCTCTGTAACTTTTCACTTTGTGTTTTGTTCCCTTCCTTGCTGTTTCTTTCCCTTCGTACCGCCACACCTGGGTTCCATGAGTTGTTTTGTTTTATTTTGTTTTGTACGTGGGGGGCTTTTGTTTTGACTGTGCCTTTTCTCAGCAAGCACGCCTCCCGCAAATTGCACCCTCCCTACCAGGTGTCGGTCCCTGCACCGCAACATGTAGGGGGGTTTGTGTGGGACTTCCTGGGAAAGTGAGTGCTCTATAAGGCTTCTGTTTCCTACGGGCTGGAATGTCACCGCTGGCTGCCTGGCTGTTGCTGCTGCTGCTGCTCTTTGGGTCTGCTGCAATTACGCTTCTTTTCTTAGGTCAAATGGGAACTGGTTACCTCAAGTAAAAGCTCTAACAGTCTCTGCATTCAACTCGTGTCACAGTGGTTATGACCACAGTCCAAAGGAGGTTTGCTGCTCTCCTCCCTGGTTCAAACTGCACAGAAGCTCTTGCTTTTTATTCTAATTTTGTTGCTGTGTTTTAACTTTGGTTCTAATCTCTGCTGTCAGTTCTGCCTGAACCAGCTAAAATTCAACTGTTCTAAAATGTGTCATTGATAGAGGTCAGTATTGCCTTATTCTTGAGTGTTATTGTGACTATCATCTTGTAAAAAGAAAAATTAAAAAAAAAAAATTATGCTAATCATCTGGGACATGGCCATCACAGCCTTCAGATGGGTAACTTACACCCAGAGGTATTTGTATGCATATATTCTGCAAATAAGAACTGACTTTGTGCTTGAGAGGTGGCCATAAATTCATATGTATATGTTACTTCAGAACTAAGTACTGAGTGAATATATACGGAAGTCCTGGTTCCAGTTACAGACTTGAAACTGCTTTTCTTTTGGAGTGCTCACTATATATGATAAATGGTCCTTCTAAGGACTTGGGGCACTACTGTTTTTTTTCCTGAAGGATACGTGGCTTTGATTTAGGAACAGAGAAAGTCAGAACTTGACTCTGGAACATCAGCAGTTCTGTTAAGGAAAGTTGAAAGTGATAGCTGTTTTAAGAGAGTTTTTGAGGTGTTATTCTAAGAGGAATTTAAAGATGCCCCGTTTAAGAAGAAACTCTCAAACGAGTGCTGAAAAATGTGAACAGTAGGAGGAAGTATCTTACTCTATGTCTTTAAGACAGTGATATGTTTGTGTAGTGGTCTGTGAAGGATAGATGGAGGGAGAAATTAACTGCATGTTCCATCAACTTTATGGTTTCCTAGAATAGTTTAAAGGAAACTGTACTAGTAAATTATGCCCTAAGCTTAAGTCAATAATTTAAAGTTGAAATATGTTTTTTCAAATGACTACCGTTATCTTATAATAATTGTCTTAAGTTTTTAAGTTGTTTGTGTGAATTTTAAAATACTTCTTTTAGATAATTCCTAAAAAAAAAAAAAAAAAAAAAAAAAACGCATCAGGGCTTATAAGTAATTTAAAGTAAAAGGGCTGCTGTCAAACTGAAGAACAAAAGGTGTCTATAAAGTCATAGCCATCACCATTGAAGTTAACCTTGAGAGATGGTGTGCCTATAATTCTTTCCTCTTGTAACTCATTAACGTCCTCCAAAAATAAATTGAACTCTGAATTAGGCATAGGAAAAGCTGAAATAGTGTTACTTTAAAATGCTTAAACCCATTTTTATAGAATAAATCATAAAAGCAAATCAAATATATTTATCGCATGGTTGCATGGTATTATTACAAGGCAGAATTTTTTGATGTTATGTTTCTCATCTATTTCCCTTCAAAAATCCATAGCTTAAATGAATAAACATTAAGATTATTAGGTAAATTACTCAAAACTTTAGGACATTCCAAAATGAAGATTGCCATGTAATTTAAATTCACATTTTATGTGAGCCTGTGTATGACAGTGAAGTGACACAGTTTTCAACCATACGAACAAATTTTTTCCACAAGAATGCTGCCTTCAGTGTGTGAAGAATGTAGCTAAAATTGTCCCCAAAAAATCCTGAGTGAGGCTGACACCTCTCATAGAAAATTTCAGCACAATTTATTAAATTTTGACAAGCAACTGAGAACTTTGTAATGGAATGAAGTGGTCAGGCTTGTGGTTAGTCCATCTCCACCTCCAAGCACACAGAATTATGGAATATTACGATTTTCATCATTTCCAAGCTAGGAAATTAACAAGTAATTTGTTTCTTCTCAGTCTTGCTTTATCTTCATACAAAATGAATATTACACTTGAAGTCCCACAAGTTCCACTGAGGGGAAAAAATAATATATTTTACATCAACATAACTGCTGTAAACAGATAAGAACATAGGATTCAAGCACCTTGACTTGCAGATACTTCAGACATTTGGAAGTGTGTCAGTCTTCAGAAGGCAAGTGTCCACCCTCTGAAAGTCAACCTTTGTTGAAATGCCTTAAGATCAACATTCAAACTCACTAATCACTTTTGAAGTCTACATCTAAGGAACAAAAAGAGAGACAGGAACACAGCCAGTAACTGCAAATCCATCTATGGAGAACACCAGATAAAAAAGCCATTATACTGATTTTATGGTGACTCCTCGATCCGTCCTCACCTTATTTCACATAATGGGATATCCTTTTTCCATTTGTTCTTTATTTAGCACTCCTTTGCTTCCCATTCTTGTCTTTTCCCCCTATATTGGGAGTCTACAGTTCCTGTATATAACTTTGTGATGTTGCAGAAACAGCTGTTCTGAAAAACAAGGTCAAGGAACCCCAATTAGTCCAGTTCTTGACATGCACAGGGCTGGTGCAGGCTATGGCTGCATAAACTTGATGTGTTATCCCATCATTGAACCACCTAAGCCTGGGTATTTGCCCTGGTATTATTTCCACGTTCAAACAGGCAGGACTGACACTATTAAAGAGAGTGATTTATCTCTATGGAACCAAGTACAGACTGTCTTCTTTGTTAAATTCAGGAATGGGTTGAACTGTTGGTTTGCCTTCTAATCCAAGAGTAAGGATCTGATCTTAGATCCTCCAAGAAGGACCCTACACTAGCAAAATACAATTAATGGGAAGCACTGATTATGGACTTTTTTGAAAACTTCTTTTCCTGCCATATTTCCTGTAGCATTAATGTACTCTTTATGTTTAATATTAAATCAAGGTGGTTAATGAGCATTCCCTCTCATGCCTGTATTTGTTATCTGTAATGAATATAGGAGTTGTCATCTGATAATTCATAGTCTGCTTGCATTGTATCAATGATGGGCTAATACAACTCCACTGCTAGATCAGTGGGGTGTAAGAGCTATGATATGATTAAAATAATTATGAAACCAGAGGAGAAACAACGTCATGTAAATAGTGAGCCTAGTTTGTATGCCACAGTTTTATTTTTACCTGCCTTGACTAATTGCTTCACAAGCTGTTTTCTAGCTTTGTTTTAGTTAACATCTCTCAGCAACATGAAGGCATGAGGATATACTCACAAATGAGCATGTAAGGAGTTAAAACAAATACACACAGAAAATTCCAACAAAAATAGCACCAAAATACACCTTTTGTACAGCTGATACAGTAAAAATAAAAGTGTCATATCCATGTATTGTCTTGGAGTACAGAAGCAACAAAGCTAAAATCCAGTAATCACCAGTAAGCTAGTGAAATAGCAACATTAGTGCTCCATGACCATCTGTGGTCACTTCTGCATTCTTAGATCTGTGCCTATGTATGCCTATGCACACACATACCATCTCTCTCTCTCTGCCTCTTCCCAGTCATGTAAATATCAAGTAAAAACAAAGGAAAAGACCAGCCATCATTCATTTTACCAAGAAAAGGTATCAAAAGCAGTAAACATAAATACCTTTCTGCTTTGACTGACGCGAGAAAGATCAAGTGCCTATTACTCATTGTCAGACTGCTTGAGGAAATGACAAAACAGTAAATATACACAATCATTCACTGTCAAATAAATGGAATTCAAAGACTGACTGGAAATATTTACATAACTTTTTCAGTACATTTGAGACTACTGTAGCAGACTCACATTCCACTTCCTAGAATATACAAGCATGTGGAAAAAATAGAACTGAAATAATCGTTAGCTTTTAAAAATATATATCTTAATTAAAATACTAAAGTGTTCACATCTCATCAAGTTTTCTTGATCTGCACCCAGTGATCGGATTTAAGTTAAAAATAAAGAGATGGAGTTTCAAAAGGAAATGGATTTCTCAGAGTAGCATTTGGTGTAACAGTTGGATGGTCTCCCTGTCTGACTGTTGCATTTGGAGTATGCGGCTAATGGGGCTGTGCAGAAACGCTTCTGATGGGTCTTGTAAGGAATGCTGCAAGTGTGTGCTCTTGCTCAAAGGGAAATAGTGCAAACTATTGTTTTCTTGCTCTGTAATGAGCATGTCTTGGTATGTATCAGATCCTGCTTGCTTGGGACTGCTTCCTGAGGCAGATGCTTGCTGTGCTCATCTGCTCAATTTCACTGATGTTGCCCCGTGCACTAAGGCTTCACCTCCAGTCTGTAGCTGATCTCCACTGACTTCCTCATACCTGGAAGTTTTTGGTTTGAGTGATAGAAAGTTACAGATTTTTTCTAATTTTAATGTGCTCTCGGACATATTCCTCATTTTTGTTTGGATAAATATTATTATGACTCTAGAAGTCTGCATTTAAAAAAAGTATTTTGAATCTCTGTTAAAAAGACATGGGAAAAGGAGAGAGCAATTACACAAAAAACTTTGGAGGGAAGAATTTATTCCATAACAAGATGAAGATATGGCAATAATTATTCTCTATTTGGATCCTGTTCCTATTCAGCTATCTAAATAATATTTCTGTAGCATACACAAAATTGCAATTGACCTCAGCATAATGTGTCGTCGTTTTCCTGCTTTGTTGTGCCAGAAGATACTACCTTTAATAGAAGCTGAAAGAACAGCACAATTCATTCATATTCTACAGGCCCATTCTGAATTATAGTCCTGACTTTTTTTTCACATGTTAAACTGAAGAAACAATATCACAACATCATGGCAATAGAACCAGGAACTACAAAGGGTCCCTGAAACATAACATGAGAAGTCTTAAACTTTCAGAATATAAATTGGGTAAGAGTCTTTAAAGGCAGGCTTTTTTTCCCCTTATTTATTCCCATACCTAACGAGGTGCTTATTTTCACTTTTTTCTTCCATTTCGTTAGATTTATTTGACCAGTCATAGCTCTGCAGCTCAGCTTAGACTGTGTACTCATGGACTTCTGTCAGAATTGTTAGCTGCATGTTTTTCTAAATGAATTAACTGTGCCTTTTGGAACATTATAACTTACTTCAAGATAAACATTGAGATGTGGTAGTCGGCATTTTGCAAGTCTTAGCTTTCCCAAAATCCCCAAACAACAGCCTTTACAACAGCTGTCTGTAATGAACTTGATAGGAAGAATATTAATTTAAAAGGCAAAAAACACTAGTGACCTGTTACACACCAGCAATACACTTCTTATCTGCACCTCACTCTGAAACTGCTGCTTGTACAAATTCAGTATCCCATGTTGTTTGTAAAATTTATGCCAGAAATTAGGACTTCAGAATTTATTTACATGTTCCATTTATCAAGAGTAACAAAGCATATAGCAATTAGCCTACCCTGTTGAAAGACTTTTCTCCTCATCATATCCTGCCTTTTTAGAGTGAAATTTACACTTTTTAGAGTGAAATTTTGCCATGGGAGGAATACAATGTATTTGAGTAGCCAAATTGCCTTTTTGAGCAGAAGGACATTTACTTTTTCTCTCTTTTAATAACTGAAAAAGAATAAAGTATAAAATAAAATCAAAAAGATCTGTATTTATGGTTCCTTGTGGACTTTTCTTGCTGTTATCAGTGAAATTGACAGCAGATGGCTATGAAAAAATACTGGAGATATTGGGGGAAAGGGGGCAGAAAAAGCAATAATGAACCTATGGGACCTCATGTTATACAGGGAACTCCAGCATTTTGTCTTGCTCATTCCTGCTCTTGAGGAATGTTGGAGAGAACTGTCAAAATATGCCTGTTTGGTCATTATTGTTTTTAGATTGCACCTTATACGGGAGAATTAAAACCATAATGCTGCAGGAAGAAGAAGCAGATGCTTTTTTATGTTTGTCTTTGGAAGGGTGACTTCAATGTCAAAAGTAAGAAAGATGAACTTTTTGCTTTGGCAAGTCTTCAGTTCTTGAAGACTTTACTTCATGGTTGGTTTTTTTCTCCCTTTGGTATTTTGATTTACTTTTGAAAAGTCTGGGTCATCTGCAGAAAAAGTGAAGAAAATGTGTGTCTTGCTTATGGAGAGAAAAATAAACCCCTGGGAGATGTCAGAAAAGAACACATTAAGGTTCATCTCAGGTAGTCAAACTCTGCATTTTCAAAATGCTACTTAGAATTTTGGAAGAGAGATGCTTGATAATGATGTGATGTAAATCCAGAGTTTTCTACAGTTGGCTTATTTCCCTTTTTCTTGGAATGTTACGCATTAGAGACAATTTTCTCTACAGAAAGCTGCCTCCAAGTGAAATGGTGTAATCTAATTTAAAGATCCTCTTTTCTTTTTTTTTAATTATTTTTTTATTAGATGTCTATAAAATGTGCAGCTCTGTGTTTGTGAAGGATTGTATGTCTGTGTGTCATTACCTGATTTAGATCTGCTTGTTTTGTCTTGTATTCTTGAACTGCCTTATCTCTGGACACTGTTTTCACGTACTGTAACTCTTTTTCTTTCGCATCTCCTTCCTGGATTTGCTGCTTCCTTCAGCCTCACCTCAAGGTCAGTATTCACTCTTAATAAGGATGTTTATAATGTTCTGCTGGAACTGAGATTTCACAGAAGATTACATGATCTACAGAATAAAAGATCAGAGATTTGATTGTGCAGGAGGATTGGTTGGGTAGGGTAGCGTCCATGCTTAGAAGAAAACTTGTACTTGAAGTAAAGAATTTATATCACACCACTGTAAATTCATGTTGTAGTGCAGTGGGAAGAAGGAGTAAGACTTACCTGTGAAGTCATTCAAGGGGAAAAGATAGAGAAACAGGAGGCTCCATCAAGACAATTCAAATAATACTGTCTTTATCTCATACTTTAAGAAGAAAAAAGATTGATCATTAGCCATATTCTCTGACACACGCTGTAGAGCACAGAACTAGTTCCTTTAAAATAGTAGCCATACATACTATAACTGCTGGATTGTTATCATTGCATCTGTGTCTGAAAAATGGGAGTGATGTTGCAGAAGTACTTTTGGTGCAGTTTTTGCGTGTTGTGCTGTCATAATCAAGGGCTGAAGGTTAAACATAGGCAAATTAGCAAGAGGATAAAGTTGTTGAAGATAGTAAGTGATAAACTACTAAAAAAACGCTACCAAGAGAGAATATGTTTAGAAGTCTTTTAGCCATGGATCAGTTTTGGTTTTTTTATATTTTAAAAGCAGTTGCTAAACATAGGTTTTGGGATTTCAGTAGAGGATCTATCGCCTACATAATACAAGACAGAGTACCTTATCTAACAACCCCCAGTTGCCTTTGAAAGGCCCTGAAACCATTTTGGAATCCAATCTTTAAAGCCTATTTGGTAGAAAGCATCTGTGACTCCTGTTGAAAGAATGATTATAATTGTTTCGGGCAATGTCTTTACCAAGAAAGCCACTACTTAGTGACTAAAGTTCTGAGTTATCAACCAACATCTGACTTTTCTCTTCCTGATTAACACTGTGAAAAATGTGGTGGTGAGTGTAATCCCACGATGCTGCAATGCTGCTGACGCCTTTAAATTGTGTCAGCGTTCTGACCTTGGTTTGGCACAGACCTTACACTTGTGGCCTTGGCTCCATAACTTCCTTCCTCCCACAAAATGGAAAAAGATGGGAAGTTAATCGTGTTGTCCATCAATACCTTCTGTATTCACTGTGTTGTACTGGCATACTTGTAATTGTTGGGGACATGAGGGCTGTCCTTGAATAACCCTCTTTCTTCAGATCCCAAGGAACAGAACTGTCAGGAGCTTTTCTGCCCTAGGAGTGTTCTGCTCTGAAATACAGTGTCTTTTCTTGAATGAACAGGACTTCTGTTGGGGAGTCTGTATTTGCCAGTTGGGACAGTGAGTGGAGTTTGATGTGTTTTCTCTGGCTGATAAAGTCCTAAATGTTATGGAATCCATGTGTCAAAGATATTTCTGCTTCAATCCATTTGTCCATAAGTCCTATCGGTACCTGCACCTATACAGGAATTTGGAAGGAACAAGATGGGGAACTATATTACGGGTGTTGTTTGGGTATGGGGTTTTTGGAGACCTGGCATGATTCCTCTTTCCTTAAGCAGCTTAACCATATATTTTTTCTCTCATTTAGAGCATATTGTAAAATTTGGCTAGACACAACGATAGGACTGTGGTTTCAGTTGGCCAAGTGTTAGGGTTTTCAGAGTTTTCTGATAGGACAGTAAAGAAGTGGTCCATTCTGTCCTTGTAGTTTCTTAGTAATTCTTTTTTCCCCAGTTTTAAAAATTGATTGTTATAAAGGCTAGTTGCTGAGGTTTTTAATGTATTTGTTAAAAAAAATCAAGAGAGTAAGGGGAATAGGTGAGAGCTCTGTTGGACAGAAACACAATGGAAAGATTCTCCAAGGGACAAGCAGGAAAATTACAGGGTTTGCAAAACCACTCATTTTCTTTCCTATGCATTTCATTGCCCAATTACTGTTAACTGCAACATATGAAGAAGTAGCTGTTCTGTGGAGTTACACTACCTTGGAAGCTACTATGGGAGACATAGCTTTGTTTTTCTCGTAATGGTGTAAAGCAGTTAATTTTTTCAGCCATTGAAAAAAAATGTGTATTTCTGGAAAAGAACTGAATAGGTGAAAAAATGTGTTAGATATGTCTGTCTTTTCAAAACAGGAGGAAAGTCTCTGTATTATATCTCTTCTCATCTGGAATAGCTTTGCTTACTGTAGTCAGTGAAAATCCTCTGAATTTTCTGATCTGTCTGGTTAGCTTTTATTGTCTCTCTCCTGTTTATAAATTCTGCTGCTGTTATGGCATGCACTCTACTGTTCACGGGTCTAAGGGCCTATAGTGGATACCATACTGATTCATAGTAAATAAAATAATCTTGGGATGTGTGGGAATTAAAGTGGTTTTTCTCAAGGGGTTTTTGCTTCTCTGTTGATGACAGCTTTACATAAAGAACTGTCCAATGACAAGTTCAAGAGTAACAAGCCAAATAACACCACTCTGGTGTCATTACCTGCAGCAGTGAAAAGATGTAAAATACCATTAAGTCATATGTGACAGTTCTTTTAAGTGGTTATTACAAATATATGTCACAAAAGTTGAGATGGGAATAGATAACAAGACAAAGTCAGGTGCTATAATGAGCAAATGCATACTTTTCAAGGAAAGAATTGGCTATACTGAGAAAGTAAAAGCAAGACCTCTAGCTTCAAATGGGGTAACAAATAGCTTAGCCTTTTTGGGGGGGTTGTTGTGGCTTTTTCGGTATCGTGTCTGCTGTATAATGTTGAATGTGTTATTAACAATTTCTCTTTGTAGCATAGCACTAGAATGAAAAAATAGCTGGAGCAGTAGGACAGGAGGTTTCTCTCAGGAAGCTTGTCTTTCAATATCCTGCGTTCTGCTGTCAGATTTTTCTAATACTTTACATCACGTGGTTAATTGTCTGTCATCTTTTGAAGGAAGTAATCCAGATCTTAAAAGAAAGAAATTTCCTAGATTTTTTTTCTCTACAGAAGAGAATTTGATGCAAGAGGAAGTAATAAAAAAGTACCATGAGCCTTATTTCCGCACAAAAGGGTGACTTAGTGATTAGATGATTGCAGGCTGGTGGCATGAATCCAGATAAAAGTCTGCTATGAGTGTTTATGTGTCAGTATAGCAACTCAAGTGTAGCCTTATAAAATGAAAGTAAAACCAAAATACTAAATCTGAAGGGATTATTTCAGTTGTTTTTCCAGAGTCCTAAATTTATGTTGAACAGAACACATCTAACAGTCATAGAAATATTTAAAACATCATCCTTCTATAAGAATATGACAGATAACAATACTGTAATAATAATCTCAAAGAAGCTGTGTATCGAAGCACTGAGAAAGTGTCTGGGCAGTTAGGAGAAATTTCTCTGGAAGTGTGGCTGGATCTTAAGTTTCATACCTTCAGAAGACTCAGTTCTTCATGCTGCCACCATGATGGTCATTAACCACATCAGGAAATTATAAAAATGTCAAGCATGTCGAGTCAGCAGTGGTTGGTTTATGCTCAGTGGAGCCAGATACATCATGTTCAAAGAAGTTTCCATTTAAATTTCTTTGGTCATCTCTAAAAAATAACAACCTATAATAGGGTTGTGTTGGGTTTTTTTATATAATGGTACCTTTAATTTGAGATAAAGCAAGAAATGTCTGTATGGAATTCTTTACATGAAAAGTACTCTGCTTGTATGAGTTGTCTTTTCCTTGTAAGTGAGGTGAAGTTAAGGCATCTTAGAGATGATAGTGAGGAAAGGAAGAAATAAAGACTTGTTGGCTGTGAATGTTGGGTGGTGATAAGTAGGACACAGAACTGTGATTTTCTGTAAAGCAGGTCACTGGCATAGTCTTTTGAATTTGCTTTAGGTATGGTAATTGTCAGAGCTTTGTGCCTCTGTTTGAAATGAAATATGTAGCTTTTCTGTCAAAGGTCCTCTTTTCTTGCCTCATTTCACTGCATCTGAACAAAGCAAAATTATTCACAGCTATATATCATCTCAGAATGCTTGCTTCTCTGCATATATTTTTTTTCTCTACATTATCTGATTTCTTTCCAGTCACCTGCTGAAATAATTTTAATTATATGAAACACCGATGAGTTGATTTTCTTTTGTGTTATTGTTCTGTTTTCAGTACATGTATTCACAAAGGAAATTTTCCTACAGGGATTCAGACTGAGGTGGCATCAGAAAGACATGTGACTGGATTACAGCATCAGGGAGGATGTTTGTGTGTCAAGAGTATTCTGTGAATTTTGAACAGCTCTGAGTCAAATGTTCTGAGAGATTAGAAGAATCTTTCATAATTTGCTTATTTGCAGATACAACAAAAAATGGCTTTCTACAATGCTATTTTAAACATCAGAACAGAATATTTTTAGAAGACATTTAAAAGCATATCTTTTATGTTCATGTACCCCTTTGTTAACAAATTACCTACATGTCATCATCAGAAGATTAACTGAAATTATCAGTCAGACTTCATGCAACATTAAACATTTTGACTAACCCATATGTGTCACAACACATTTAGTCAAAGGAATAAAATCTGAAGGCTACCTTTTTTCTTAAATGGCTAGTGCCTGTGCAAAAGTTTATCCCCTCAAATGGATAGATATTTATTTCTGTTAAGCTCCCAAAGCCAAGTAAGCTGACAGTGAATTTGTGTGCTTTTGATAAAATAATCTTGGTGCAGATTTCTATAACTGACTGTACCAAAAGATTTAATGGATCCTAGACTTGGCAATAATACAATAATTATAGAGAACTCAGTTGAGCAGGAGACCTCTTTAAAAGCACTGTAGAGTAGAAGGAGCTCAGTAGCTTCTTTTCCTCCTTTTTTACTGATAGGGACGCTTAGATCCCTAGGCATAGTGGCAGAATCTGCTGGAGTGAACCATTACCCACGGAAGTGGAAGACCAAGTTTCAGACCATTTAAACAAATTAGAAATATTCAGGTTGATGGAATCAGATCAGATGCCTACAAGGTTGCTGAGGGAGCCTGCTGATGTTATAGCAAGGACTCTTTGTATCATCTTCAAAAACTCATGGCTGTCAGGGTAAGCAAGCATCACACCCATCTTCAAGAAGGATGGAAAGGAAGATCCAGGGGATTGCAGGCCAGTCAGTATAACTTAATGCTGGGAAGCTTTTGGAGCAGATCCTCCTGAAAGCCATCTTCAAGAACCTGAAGGGCAAGAAAGTGTTAGGGAACAGGCTGTATGGATATACAAGGGCAAATCATGCCTGAGCAGCCTGATTGCTTTCAGTGATGAGATGGCTTAGAGGGGAATCAGCACTGTTTAACGTCTTTTTAATTATGTGGATGGTGAGTCACAATATACCTTCAAAAATTTCATGGATGATAGCAAACTGAGGGAGTGGTTATGGGGAGTATGTGCTGGAGGCAGGGCTCCTATTTAGGGTGACTTTGACAAGCTGGCAAAATGAACTTGCAGAAACCTCATGAAGTTCAATAAAGGCATCAGCTCTGCAGCTTGGGTTGAATGACCTCTGCATCTCCATCTGAAGGGCAGGTGGTTAGAAGGCTGTTAATTAGAGGAGGACCAAGAGGTGGCTGAGGACAAGTTGAATTTGAGTCAAGAGTGTTGCACTACTGTGAAGAAAGCAAAATTCATACTGGACTGTATTACCAGAAGCACAGCTAGCAGGGCAAGAGAAGTGTTTGCTGCCTGCTACATGAGGCCTGTGAGACATCTGGAATATTATGGCTAGTTTGGGACTTCCAGGTATCTTTCCTAATGTTTATGAGTGTTCCTTGATTATTATTATTATTATTATTCCTCAATTATTGGAAGATGAATTCATTACAAAGAATCAGAAAATTCTCAGCGACAGGCTACATCAAGGCAGTTCCTCTGGTAATGAGATCAGCTCAATTAAAATCTTAATTTTGCCTCATTTTTCTCAAGGTCACCATGTAAAAAGTAGTTCCCTGGAGTAGTATAATTGTCTAGATAAAGAATTTATCTACCCAGTAGATACTCCAAAATAAAGATAATTATTACGCTTGCAAGCGTATATTTCAGATGACTGAAGTGTGAGGCATCTTGTCTCTGGATTTATTTTTTTTCAGTGCTCCTTCAGGGTATATGAAAAATATAGCATATTTATTCAAAACACTCATGGATATACTTCCTAGTTCTGTAGCAGATCCACTTACTAGGAAACAGTACACTCAAAGGTACAAGCCAGTAACTTTGTCCATGCACATTACCAGTGCTATTACGGAAACCTCCAGTGAAGAGATACTAAGAAATGTTATTTGCAACACTCACCAAGTTTTCCAGAAATGTGGTGGCATTGCAAGTATTCCTAGCTTGCAAAATATTCTTAGCTGTATCCTGGAGTCCTGCAGCTGACAAGTGGAAAAGACAGAATTACAGCTGTATCAGAGAAGGAAGAAGGAAGCCATTTGTACTATTTATACAGGCTGTTCAGCTCTGTATGTGGTATATTTATTACAAATAATGCTGCTGTTCCCCATTTTCCAGGCGGTCAGAAGTCTAACAAATCATCTCAGTAGGCACTCTTCGTATTAGCCTCATCTGAGCAGGCAAAGCCAGTGCTACAGAATGTATTTCAGAAGAGGAGATACCTCTTAATAAATCTGTTTGCTAAGCACCCAAAAGAACTATGCCAAGCATGCCATCCTGAGAGACATTTTAGTCTGCATTCCTAACCAGAAATTGCTTTCATTCAGTGGATACCAAAATAGAGCTGTATACTTCCCATCTAAGATCCTCTTGATAATGAAGATGTAAGGTACAGTAAGGTACAGTTTGAGCACAGTAATACTGCTTTTCAATCAACTCCATCCTTTTGCATACTTTTCCCAGGAGACTCTCAGGGTATGTCCATCTTTGGATCAGATCTGGTACAACTTTATTATAGCTAACAGGGTAACTGCTTTTTCATTCACATCTATAGAAAGAATCTGTTTATAAGATTCTTCCTGGAAAACAATTTTGGTTTTAAGGAGATAAACTAAATTATATAGTTATTTGTCTGTCTCAGCAGCAGAAAGTCATCAGACTTTTAGTCCTGAAATGGACTGGTTTTCATTTATTAAGAATGGTCTTCACATATTTTTCTTATAGCAAGACTCACAATGTTCTCATGCATGTTTTTCTTTTGTATCAGAAATCCTTTTCCAGTGAGTTGGTACATTCACTGTGCTTGTTTTTTTGTCCTTGGCAACTGCTAAATTTAATAACTTTTGTTGAAGACTGTATTTTCAGTAGCTGCTATCTTTATAATGTGAGATGTATCTTGATTCCTTAATATACTCGGTTTCAAAATGTCAGGATAATATTAAATTGTTATCAAATGTTTCTGAAAATTTTTAAAAGATGAAATTATTGGTTATATCAGATATTATTCTAGAAGGAATGAAAAGATCACATACCCATATGAAAATGTATTTTGATTTGTTTTCTGGCTAATAAAAAGAGACAGTAAAAAGAGTAATGTGCAGTAAAAAGAGACGTGTGATATTAGATCACAAACCTCAATAAAATGCCATTCACAAGAAAGATTTTATTGCTGTTTAGAAAATAGTTATTTCAGCCAAATGGTGCAGGTCTCTCAAGCAGAGAGTGACTGGCTGTGTGTGATCTGTTTACAGGGCAGTTGGCTTGTGCACTAGTGTTAAAGGTAAAAAGAACAGCACCTTTGGGACATTTTCCCACACTGTTAGGGCCAAATTCAACTAACCCAGCATGTTGCAGGGAGAAGGAATCCACACTGAGGCTTAATCAGCCATTTTATAAATGTAATTTTTGGCTTTGCATCTGTTTGCTCAATTAACAAAAGCAGAAGAAAAAATACAGCAGAACAAACTTCTTTGTTGAACTACTGAATGCTTATGTTAAAATCCTTAAAGCATTCATGTTTTTCTTAACAAAGGAACACCCATATCACAATCTTACAGACTTAGGCCAGAATTCACCTTTAGTTTTTGTTTTTAATGCTCTGAGCTTCAATATAAACTGAAGGTTGTAAGATTTTAAAGTTAAAAGTTTCTTTTCTAGTTCAGCTGCCACCAGCTTTCAAAGATAATTACAGATCTTGACATACGATTAATTTAATATTTAATTTCTGAATCCTGATTTCAAATTTGACATGTTATGAAATGTCATCTTATGTTATAAAATTATGGTAATGTATCCATTATTTTCATCACAAACCTTGCTTCCTAGTAAGTAGATGCTGAGAAAGTAAGTAGTTGGGAAGCTACATTTTGCGTTTTATTTGGCTTTTTTTTAACTGCACATTAGCGTGGTGAATAGGTGTAATGGGTTATATCCGCAAAACTGGAATTATAGATTAGTGAAAGTAGAGGTGCTATGGATGTTTTTGGAGTGTCTCGTTATTAGCATGTTGTATCTGGCCCTTAATTTGATATGGGTTCACTGCACTAAAGCAAAGACTTCAGTTAACCACTGCTGTGAAATAGATTAGTTTTGATAGTGCTTAGCACTTAGTGGTTCTCAACCTCAGTTAGATTTCTCTTTCTCTTAATGTATTTATTATATACGTTTCTCTAAATTCACTCATTTTTGGTGCTGCATAATTTCATTCTGTCATAAGGAAATTTTCTTCCATAAATGTGTGTTCCCTACTGATCTCTGAGAAATAACATTTTACAGTGGAAGCACGTGTAGCATTCAGATTTAGTGCGTGTTGTTTTGTTTGTATTTCATGGTTTTCTGGTAGATTGGATCAGAGAAATTAACACAGTAAGATAAAAACATTTTAAAAAATTACTAGTTTGTTGTAACATTTTACTATGGAGAAGCTTAGGTCTGGATTTGAAGGCCATTAGTTTCCCATGTGAATAATTCTTCACAAGAAGGCAAGAAGACAAGTGTAGGGTTGAGCTCTACTTCTAGTCTTTATATTCCACATGTCCTGATTCAGACACTATTAGGCTCCTGTTCCTAAAAGTTTGGCCGAGCTGGGTTCCCAGAGCCTTTCTAATCTTCATCCCTTGCCCCCTCCAGTGCTGATCTGAACACACACTTTGTTTTTGAAAGAAAGTTTCCTGGTTTCAGGAAATGAAGTCCACTCTCTGCATCTCTTAAAGCCACTGTGGGAGTTCTTGTCTCGCATACAGCACACTAGTTAAAATTTCAGGGTCTGTTAATATTTTCATTGGCATATATTACCTTGTCATATAAGTGGCACAGAACAGCAAGGAACAGTGTAAGAAAATTATGAGGGATTGTTGGAGGAGAAAAGAGGTAAGTGAGCGTGGGAGCTTGCCAGTTGTACATCTGAACAAGAGGAACTCATGGAAAGTGCGTTGGTCAGTCTTAGCTCAAATGCAAGATGCAACAGAAAGGGTAATATTAAATTAAGCTGGAAAGCATAGTGAAATTGTGACCTTAGTGTAATGTCAAGAAACAGTGACAAATTACTTAAGAATCACAGCAAAGCAAAGGAAGAGGCCCAGATAACACTGTTAAAAAATTAATAAATACAGGCATTCTAAATTCCTTCTTTGCCAGTGAGTAACTTACCTGATCCTAATTTTTCAATGCACAAGAAAGGCAACTTGGTTCAGCTTTTGGCAACTTCCCTATGACTGTCAATCAGACACCCAGTTGTGGTGATGGGACAGTGTGATGTGGTCAGTCCTGTTTCCTTCATCACTTATTCAGCTTCCTTTCATCACTTTCTTCTTTTTTGAGGTTAAGCAATTAGATTTTCCAAACGCTGCCATTCTTCTCTGTGGTTTAGTGATCAGCCACTGGTGAGGTGAAGTGAGTTTTGAGCTACTAAAAGCTAAAACAAAATATTTCAGAACCAAGGTTTTTCTTATTTTCAAAACAAACCAGCTTTTTTGGGAAGAGTTTTTCCTTGGCTTCCTTCTGCTGTACTTCCCAGAATAGAAATGTTTTTCTTGTTTACTAAAATTAAAAAAAAAACCCACCCCATAATCCAACAACTCAGCTTTGTCTCAATGTGTTTATGATCCTTTAAATTTGAAGCTTAGTGTTAAGGATATGGGCAGCTAAAATATTTGGTGGGACAGACCTTAAAAACAAAGAAGTTATTAAGGAAATGGTGGTGATAATGTAGTAAGTAGGACAACTTTCCTATGAGTTTTAAATCAATCCAGTTCAGATCACTAGCATCCCTTTGTGTTAATACTGGGTTTTTTCTCAGTTAAAATTTTCTTTTTTTTCTCACCTGTCTAACCATTAATAAATAAGACTGCTAATGAAGTTCTGGACAACTTGGCTGGTTGTTTCCTGTCTTCCAGCCTTTTCTTCCAGAACTTTTTCCCATGGCAGTGTGTTTTGCACTTGGAAATAATTGCTTTAGTGTTACAGTCTTTCAGATGGCTGCTCCATTTCATTCAACAAGTGAATAAATTTATTCCTCTGTGTCTTCTAAGAGTACAAAATACTTTGAGGTCTTATGCAATGATACCAACTTCCTCAAGAGAGGCAATGAAGGGGGGGGTGCTCATCTCTCTCTGGTGACCAGCAACAGGACACAAGGAATGGAATGGAACTGCATTAGGGGAGATTCAGATTAGACATTAGTAAAAGGCTTTTCACCAAGAGAGTGGTGAGTCACTGGAAGAGGCTCCCTAAGAAGTGGTCATGGCACCAAGACTGTCAAGAGTTCAAGGAGTGTCTGGATGAGGCTCTTAATAGTGAGGTTTAGTTTGAGGTAGTCCTGTAAGGAGCAGGAAGTTGGATTTAATGGTCCTTATGGGTCCCTTCCAACTTGAGACATTCCATGAATCTATATTATACATTATAGACTCTAATATTTTACAATACAAGGCATATTGACAGTTTTAAGCTAAGTGATACAACACTTTGTTGCATACAATTTTCTTTGCAGTTTTTTTCAGTAATGTTGATTTTTCATCAGTTTAACTTATGTTGAGGATCAAAGTGTCCTTTAAAGCCAATGAGATTCATTAGTAGCTGCAGCAACAGGAGACTGTCCTGTGGGTGGTGGTAATGCTACGTCTAGGCAGGCTCAAGATAAACAATCTTTCAGACATGGATGACTGACACACAGAACTATTTTCTGAGTACATAAGTCAGATGAATAGAAAAAGCTGTTTCTATAGCTGTGGACAAGACCTGTATGTTTTTTTCTAGTGTGTGTATTTGTTGGGTGGAATATAGTAAGTGTGTATACATTCTATCTTAAAGATAAACTGCTGTTGTGGTTCAAATACATTGTAAATATATACTTATACTTGGATTATTGTAAAAATGCTGTGTATGGGTTAGGTGCATAACTGAAGGAAAATTATAGTACAATATAATTACAAAATTCCAATTCACTTATGTCTATTTTCAGTTAATATTTTTCATCTTTTATTTTATAATAACACCATCTGAAATTATGCCAGAAAAGATAACCGGATGAGGATTGTAGCATATATTACAATTAAGATGTTCCATGAAAATCCATGAGGAAAGAATTAACTGCTATATATGCTCATGTGCATTGCACTAAAAGATAATGAGGTTAGTACTAATACAATTTTTAAAATACTAGTACAGAAAAAATTAATTTCATAAAAGCCTTCATAAATAATAGCACCTATAAAGCAATTATTCTTATTAGGTAGAAAAATGCTTCCAAAGGACTCGCAGGAAAGAAAGCAACTTTCCACTTTTCAGGAGTGCTTCATGGTCCATTGGTTTTCTATTGCTTATGTTGTCCTGGGTTTAAAAAGAATTTTAAAATATGAACTCTTTTCACATGGAAGTTTTTAGTTCTTATTGTGATTATTTTAATTCATTCCCTGTGGTGTTTGGCTGTACCTCATCCCTGGAAATTCAAAAATTTCATAGAGTAGTGGAAGGATGTTTCGGTTTTTTTAAGTGATGCAGCTTTGTTTCATTTAAAAAAAAAATCATAGAAATTAATAATTCTTTTCGGTGTCCATATTGAGAAATCTTATTATTTTATTCTATACCCAAAATCAAAGACTGTGAAATTATTAATTCTGAAAATCTCGCCCCCTCTTTAGTTGAAAGATTTCAGATTTTATTTTTTTTTTAGATCAGGCACCTGAATTTGATTCTTTCTCTTCTCTCATATATTGTGTTGTAACTTGGCATGACATACTGAGAAATGGAAATACTGAGAAATACTTTAAGCACTGGAAAAGATTTTTTGCTTTTTAATGGTAAATTTTTTAGAAGCCTTATCTTGGTGAAAGTTATTGTCTGAAAATGCTATTAAAATGCAAAAGAAATTGTTATTTCCAAAATGAGTGAGATTCTTCACTATACTACCGCATAATAAACATTCTCATAGATTTTTCTTCTCTTATGTGTGACTAGAACATTTTTTGTTATTTGATTTGGGGTGAAATGAGGTAATTTTGCTTTTGTTAGTTTTATTGTTTCTGTTGGTGCCAGTGATATCCTTCTTTAAAGCTTTATCTCACTGAACCTGAACTGGCTCTCCAGTTTTTATTAGAACCATAAACATTTATTTGCTATCTGTAGTCCCATTTTAAAAAGGTGTGTTGGTAGGAATATGTACTTAGAGTAATATTTCATGTACTGTATCAGCTCAGAAATTCATGTGGGTTTTTTATGATGAGAATTCCACATGCACATTGCAAGTTGGGTTCTACTAAGTTGATATACATGCTAACACTAATGCTTTCTGTGAAACACCCATAAATCTCTAACCTGTTGCCATGACTGTAATTACTTCATTCTCTTTTTACTACCTTTAATCTTGTGCTGTTGAAACCTCACTATTCCTTTGACAGGGTTATGTGCTATATATAGACGTGTAATTATGTGCAGAATAGTTAAAAGACCATTCAGTTTACAAAATGAAGTGCTCAAACTGAGGGAATTCCAGAGCCCCTTTTTTTTCCTACAGTCCTAATTAGCTTCCATATGCACATATATTGTGATCAATTTTTATTTTTCTCGACTGCCGTCTTACAGAATGTATCAGTTGCAGTGTGCTTGCTTAGGATGCATACTTTCTGTATTTTATTTCATTGTTCCAGTTCCATTTGTGGTGGTGGGAAGATGTAATTGTTCTATAACAATCATCAATAGTTTTTCAGTGTTCAAAATAGCAACACAACTGTCTTACTCAGTAGTGAATTGGGTGACTGCTAGCAATCAAGCTTTTGAGGTCTGCTGAAAATAAAAATATGTCTGTGTATTTAAATATTTTTAAAATATTGTTTTTAAGTATAAACATGATTCTTCAGCTTTGAAGACTGAAAGTTATCTGCCAGAAGAAAGAATGTTCTTTACAGAATCACAGGATAGATTCTTTTAGTTTCTTAGAACTCTAATAATGCAAATATTCAAGAGCTCTTGGCTTGTATATGCTAAATCTTTTACACAGTTATCTGCAGGAAGTATTATAAAGGTGAGAATTATCATTTGGTACCATGGCCATTGAGATAAGTTGAAATGCATTTTCATGCATCAAATGAATTTTAGGTGTATAGATTTAAAGTCTGCATGACCTCAGTTTATATAGTTCAAAAGTTGAGAAAAATTAGGTAATGCCATAGATACCTGTATCATTTGAAAGGTTTATTGCCCAACTTTTGTTGCTTTTTCACATCAAAGATACAGAGTGATCATCATATGCATGTCAATTAAAGTTTCAAAAAGGCATAACAATTAGGAGGATTGATCTGAGTATTACAAGCACTAGGTAATTTCAAGACTTCTATCTTTTAAATTGCCTTAGGAAGCCTTGAGTTTGTCTCCGAATATCTTGATGATTTATTAGAAAGACATTAATTTTGGTTCAGACATGAGAAGGTGGACATCAATCTTTGTAATTGCATATTTTGTTGAACGACATTTGGACCATGCAGGAGATGATCTTCTTCAGACGAATTTGATGAGACTTGTGACTTTCCTAATATTATTGTGTCTTATCTAACCAGTAGATTCTGGTAACACAAACAAGTTTCCCAACAGGTGAATCTAGGATTGCAAGTTTTTTAAAAAACAATTATTTCCCAACTTTATTGCAGATGTTGTGTAAGAATTCTCATGTGGAACTGAATGTGTTTGGCTTACATATTTTCATTTTCTGCATTGATTTATATGTACTTGCTATGTTTATTTTATTGAACAGATAAAACCACATATTTTATAAGCTGAGTTGGCGCCAACATAATATTTCCAATAAGCTGTTTAATCACTGAGCAAGCCTGCTCTCAAACTGGGCAGTGTGCCCATTGCCAGTGTGCAGCACTGGGTTAGAAAAACTTAAGTTATATTGGTTGTGTTTTAAAAGCATCCTGAATCAAATCAGCTGTAACTTTTGGGCAAGGTAGTTAAGTATGCTAATGATTCTTTAACATCATCAGAAAAGGAATTTACCTTTCTTTTTGTCTCTGGAGGCCATCAGCAGTTTTTCACATTAATAGTTTGTTTAGCACCAAGGAAAATTTTGCTGTCTTTGCAATTTTCCCAGCTCCAGTTGGCTTACATTGCAAAAAGCAAAGCTCAGTGCTGAACCTAAATTTTTTGGAAGAACTCAAAGCACTGACTAGCCATTTGACATATAATTTGAATATATATATCACAAAGAGATATGTTCTTGATCATACTTTTGTTATGAGTTCTGAAGAAAATATTAAAGCAATCAGAGTTGTTTGTGATCTGTTCTAAAAGTATTTCTGAAATACAGAAGAGACATTCTTCTCTCTCTGTGTGGATAACATACCAGAGAGGAAGTTAGTATATCATTCTGCTTTCTAAACAGTAAATTAAAGAGCTGTCTCTACTACTTGCGTGATGTTTGGGGAAATCTTGCAACCAAAAAGTCCATCTTTTATTCCAAAATCCAAACTCCAGATATAATTATGGAGAAAAGGGCTGAGGAAGCACAGCTAGCCTGTTTTGTTTTGATTGGACTAAAAGTTTAGACTTAAGTTCTCTGTGGTCAGGAGGCTGAGATTAAAGGGTCTGTAATTAGGTTCAATGCTCCATGTGTCTTAATGCCCAGAAAGACCAAACCCTGTCTGCAGGCAATGGTAGTTGCCAGGATCATCAAAAATAATTCATAGATGCAAGTGAAAAGGAAATTATGCACGCTTTCTGAAATAGATTGTTCTTACTTGCTCTATCTTGTTTCTGTAAAAAGAAATCAGAGGAAATCCCTCAAAATGTCTAGTAAACAAGTAGAACTTGGGGTTGAAAAGAAGTAGTTTTACTTTTGAAAGAGATTGCATAGATCATGTAGGTAGATATATTCAAGTAATGTTTCATTATTTTTTCCTTTTGATCCTCCTGTTTTCCTTACATTAATTATAATGGCACCCAAAGCAAAAAAGGCTATTAGATGTTTAGGGGTTTTATATGTACATATGTGTACGTGTGTACACATAGCCTCAAGAGGGCAGCTGCATCTTTTACTTAATGGTTTATACCAAATAACAATTAAGGATTTTGATTCAGAAATTTCTGCGTTTAGGTCAGTGGTAATGAGAAAAACAAAGTGGGTTTTTTTAATGAATTAACAGTTGAGGGTAATGCTGAAGGATGAGTTTCTGTTGGTGATGTAACTCAGGGGTTCCACTCTTCCCCAGTCTATCTGTCCAGCACTGGGGCTGATGGGACATGTGTTCTGGACCATGGTCTGAAGTGCTCTTCTCTTTTGCAGGCAAGTTAAAGATCAAAACAAGAAAGTAGCAAACCTGAAGCACAAAGAGCAAGTGGAGAAAAAGAAGAGTGCACAAATGCTGGAGGAGGCCAGGAGAAGAGAGGATAACCTTAATGATAGCTCGCAACAGCTTCAGGTAACATGGGAATTGAACTAAAGCATTGTGGCCAAACAGCAAAGCTTTAGTTGCCTCTCTACTCTGCAGTACTTCCTGATCTATTTTCACAGCTGTTACCAAAGAAATGGGTTATTGATTGTTTAAAAGGACACACCTACCTCAGAGCACTTCAAAGAAAGGAACATATCTCAGTAGTAGTCTTTGTAGCTCCCCCATTTTCATAAATGGAAAAACTAGTTTTAATTGTCAATTCAATTATGAAGCGCATCACTGAAGCAATTCTGTGATTTTGGTATTGAGATTAGTACATTTCTTTCTTTGCTGCTCTTCTAACAGCCTTTTTCTTTAGCATTTTTGTGTATTTTCCCAGCTGATTTTAGCTTATATTGGTGCCTTTTCTTCAGTAAAGGAAAGATAATGAAGTAAGTATTTTTCTAGTAAATTGATATTGTTGTGGGGTAACTGGAGGACTGTGTTTTCTGTTTACTCATCCTTGTTTGGCAGTGAAGCCCTACGCTACCTCATAAATTATTGATATGCTTACTTGTCAGTTTGCTTTATTTCTGACATGGTAACATGCTGCTGCCCTGAAAAATTGTCTGGTTACCTAACATCTACTTAGCCATTTGAAAGTCACTAGTATGAAAGTAAGTCCGGTATAGCTGAGCGTTGTTGTATGTTGATATTAACATGATGGTTTATCAAACGGTACGTTTTCAAGTGCTGTCTTTAAAATGCTAAAGTATTGCCATTAAATAAAACAAAGATACCATGACCGTAAGTGAAGAAATAGTAGACATTTTGCCTGTGATTTTTTTTGGTTTACAAAAATATCTTTCCTTTCGCAGAGTGAAAATAAACATGGAAATCTGCCCTTGAGGTCTTCTTAAATTATATTTTTTAATCTTTAGAGAGCAAACTTCCTTTCCCTTGATGTACTAGGTTAAATCGTGTTTCTTATTACCAGCTACATATCTTAATAGATCTACAATGAAGACACAGAATAAATCTTAAAAGATCACTAGCAAAGTCCCCTCTATAATTTGAACAGATTCTTCTTTCCTCTGTTCTGTGGAATTCCGGGGGGATGGTTTCAACCCTTTAAGAACTTTTAAAAGAACCACAGAAACCTGTGTCCATGTGGAATGCTCTCAAATGCACCATTTTGTGGTTTTCCCCCTCAATTCTGGTCCTGTATGTGCAGGGCACTGAAATAGTTAAGTTTCAAGTATATGAAGATGATTTCATAACTGCAGACTTTTATAAAAGGCTGGGATGTGGGATTTCTACATCTGCTAATGGCTTTTGTGGGTATAATACTATGACAATCCACAAGGCTCTCGTTTTGTGGCAGCGTATTTAAATAACAAAATCCTCCTTGTATTAGTGAAATATCATTAAAATTCCTAAAACTAGTACAATATTTGGTTACAGTTCTAATTTGAGTAAATCAGTATTTTACATTTAAGAAGGTAAGTGGTAGTTGACATTTGCAGTTATGTGCATGGTGTATTTATTGACTGACACCATTGCACAAGACCATCTTCCTCAGTTTATATAGATCTTTGATATTTTAAACGGTGTGGCTTTTTTTCCCATCTCTTTCCCCAGAATTATTCCTTCCCTTTTCATTTTTCTTTATTTTTGGAATGCATTGGGAAAACACTTAAGTTTGGTTTCTCTCAGCTCCTATTTGCATACTAAAATTGCTTTTTTTTTTTTTAGAAAAAAAAAAACAAAACAAGTTATGTGATGTGATTGTGCAACTATTCCTAGTAATGGACATATAGTGATACTCTGGTTACTGATGACTTTAAATTGTGTTAAAACTATGTAACACCGGTTTCTGGTACTTCAAAGAGAGTGTACAGGTTTAGTGGCAGCAGTGAGGAAGCTTTTTTGGTCAGTAGTTAGGTGGAAAAAATTGTATTGCTTTATATTGGAGTTCTTTAAGAACATACAGCTGTCCTTGCAATGTCCTATCCAATACTTTACTTTTAGAGTGTTCTGGCAGTAGAGAGATCATAGATCTAAAACAATGAATAAAATAGCATAATATTGCTGTTAATATTTGCTCTTTTTTAATTTCATAGTAACCAACTTACATACAGGAACAAGAAACAAATAACCAAGCCAAGTTGTTTGATAATTTTCTCTTCTTCTCCATAGTTACTTGTTGTAGCTTGGTGGTCTAATAGGGAAAGTAGAATTTGGAACAAAGATGGCAAAGTGTTTAATTTTATTATCTATACATTTTATATTCAGGTTTTCCAATTAGAGATGTCTATACAACAGTAATTACTTTTTTCCACTTCGTTTGTGTTGCATTTTATTCTGCACTGATGTCTGGTGCTTTCAATATAATGATACGCAAGTATTTGTGAGACTAAAAATAGACATAATTATATGCATGTAGGAGTTTCATATTGAAGAGGGATGTGATAGTTATCACTGAAATGTGTTAAGTTATAATTGTATTAATATTACTTGATTTACCCTAGTGTCTTTCCTACTATTTTGAACCTAATTGTCCTCTTTGGGTGGGCTCGATTTTAGAGAGGTTTTCCCCATATTCAACACAAGGCTGAAGGGAATGCTTTCATTCACAGATGAAAAAGGTCTGTATGCTCTAATGAAAATATCAGGCTAAAGTAAAATATGGAGTGTTTAATGACAAGTGACAGATTCAATAAAAACTCCTTCCTTTAGAAGAGCCCTCTGCTTATAGCCTCACTCTCTCAAGGACTGAAACGTTTTGGTTTCCTGGAAGTAAAATTTATCCAGGACCACATTTCAGTTTGTTGGTTGTGGAGATGTGTCTTCTCCATAGACTCTAAAGGGCATTCCCTTGAAATTAATTTAAAAAAAAAAAAAAAAAAATTAAACCTGAGAGGATAGTAGATTTCTTTTTTTTTTTTTCTTTTTTTTTTCTTTTTTTTTTCTTTTTTTTTAATGCAACCGTTCTTGGCTTTGGGGGTCAGGACACACAAGCACCAATTTCAGATAATTTTGGTCTTGGTGGTTTTGGCTGGAATTAATAATAAGACATTATGAAATGCTTAAAAATATATGATCTGCATGTTCTTCAGTAGACCATCTGCAATGCAGTCAAATAAACACTCTCCCAAGCACATACTCCACTCTTCCTCTCTCTGTCCCTAACAGACATGTGGTTTCTTTCTTCCTGAGTCCAGTAACAAAATGTTCGTTTATTCAGAGAGCTCTGATGATGGAAATTTGGTATTTTGGGGAGTGGGGGAAGAACGAAAACCATAATGTCTCAATTCTAGTGAGATGGATAAATGGCTTTCCAAATTTGTCTTTTCCTCCTGGGTTCCCTTAAACCACAACTCTCCCGAGACCTAAGAGGTTAACGAGTGTCTGGTCTATAAGCAGGATAAAAAAAACAAGCTGTTGGGCTCGAGTAAAAAATACATGCTTCAAGTAACTAAAGCTTTTCTTTTGTAAAAAGGAACTGATACTCTGTCTTCTCCTAGAAAGGTAACATTTACTGAAATTTCAAGATACTTGAATTGGTACTTGGAACTGACATCTAGAAGGCAGGATACATATTTTCTTGTTCAATCTCTCAAAACATCTTCCAGAGTTTTTAGGAGGCATTTTTAGAATATTTTGTGGCATGGAGTTGTCTAATGTAAAGCACAACTATCCAAAAGTGTCTGATTTCTGGTGAAAAACTCTATGTCCAGCAGCTGTGCATAATATATTTCAATGCTTTAATGAACTACTGTAAAAACAAGTAAATTTATTAAATTTTTAAAAAACACACTGTATAATTCCTAATCCATGAATTATATATGCAAGCATATGTTGTTTGGTCCTTGTGATTATGTAATTCTTTTATCATATTGAGCATTAAATGTAAAAATATCCTTCTAGTGGGAAGAAAACTGAATTTTCAGTCAAAACAGTTGTGCAACGTTTATTACTGGTATCTGAACAAAGCTCAGTGAAAGGGATAGGTAGCCAGATAACCTTCTCATCAAATGAACCTTCTAAATTCATTAAGTACTCAGGACTATTTGTTATGAGGCACGATAATGTGTAACATTTAAAAAAATTAAATTAAAATTAAACATTAAAAACCCAAGAGAAGCCCAGTTGATCTGGTATTAAATTATGGAGGAATTTGCTCTTGACATGTTGTGATTGGATTCTGAGGGTTGGGTGGCTGAAGTTTTTTCTCCTAATCTGTTGATGCTAATATCATGGCATGATGAAGGTGATGCTTTGTCATCTTTTGGCTGTTAGTAAAGACAGATTGTGCTTCCCTGATTAATCTATGACCTTGCTTTTGAACAGTATGTATAAAGCTTCTGGAGAAACAGTTAAAGAAAAGCTTTCCAAATGTAATGTTCAAGATTTCCTCCATAATTTTTGAGGCATCATCAGCTTTGAAACAAATTGGTTATGCTAGTCAAACGGTGTTACATGTTTTCTGGGCTAAGTGTATTTCAAGTGGTGAGTTCTTGGCTAATTCCTCTTCCATATAGACCACTGCCATATCAGATTCCAGCCTTGCTTGCCAGCTGAGTGGAATGTACTTTATCCCTTGGATAGTGCAGCTTAACATGTTAAGGCCCATGAAACTGTCAGTTACTCCATTTCAGCCTGGTAAAAACCTGTTCTTTCATGCCATCTTGCATCTGCAGGATTTATTCCAGGGAACAGTTTGACACATCAGACCTGTATTTTCTCACTGAGCTCAGATCGTCTTTCAGAACTAATCGGATCAAAATGTTCTTTCCCTGTCCCTTCCTCTCACAGTATTTTTTAGACATTAATTATATCAAGAAGAAGCTTTGGCCTCCCTGTCCTTTGATAATTCTCTTTTCTTCCATTTAGGTACTAGTGTTCCTTGGGCCTGACTAGGTGCCTTATCCTCCACGCAGGTGGCTATCATTTCACTAATTCAGTTCTAGGTCATCCTCCTTCTGTCCTCTGGGACAGAACTTATGAAAATTTGCTAGCATTTTTTTAAGGGGTAAGTTTTTCTTGTCAGTGACCAGATCTTTCCATAGTTCACCATGAAGGATGAAACTTAACGGTGTTACATGTTATTCATAATTAAACTGAATGTGATTCTGAGTTCAGAGATGGTGTGCATCAGAACTGTACTGTCTCTCAGTATTACGTATGACTTTTGTTGATGTAAATGCAGCAGATACAAACAAATACAGGCTCTAGAGAACAATCATACTTCATTAAAAGTCTAAATGGAATGAATTTATGCAAATTATTCCACCTATTGTAATTGGGGTAGATGCACTGTTACTCAGGTAGTTCTGGGATCAACTGACTCTCCAAACTTTGCTTTAAAAGATTCTGCGACAGCTGACTGCATTAGAAAACAGGACACATATGCAGTGAAAACTTTATTATGCATCGGATCTCATTAGTAAAGTAACATTCCAGTAACAATTTAAATTTCCATCAGCTTTTACAATATTTTACAGAAAATAAAAAAGAAGTTGCCTTCTGTTCTTATTTGAAGGGCTGTAATTTTCAACAGTGTGTGAAGTCAATGTAGGCACAATAGGTAATCCTGGAAGATACATGAAGAAAAACTAGCTCTTCCTCTTATCATCTTGTAACTCTCCCTGTCAAGAGAGCTTTTCCTAGCTTTCCTGGATATCTGGGAAAAGTTTAAAAAACTATGACCTTTTAGTTAGGCTTTTTGTTACTTAGAGTGAGGGGAAGTTTCTCTGGGGTAGGGTACTTTAAATTTTAGCCTTTTTTGTGTGAATTAAAAATTCATAATTATGTTCCTAGATGCATCTACTTATATGAAGTAGATAGTGTACAAATGATGACTAGACAAACTCACTGTACTCTTTATATACCTCTTTGAAATAATAGAGTAGTTATAGACAATACTGAGATATGATTTTCTTAATTCGCAATGAAATGCAACTTTATTTCATGAAAGGTCATGAAGGCTTGCTAATAGATTGTCTGAATGTAAACAGGAGAAGATCAGAAAACTATTTTGACAAACAACAAGGAATGAAGTTAAGTCCTGCAGCATCTGCTTAGATGAGAACCTGTTTTTAGGAATATTAGTTCTTCTCATCTCTAATAGTTTTGGATCCAATGGACTTTGTGAGACAGTAAATTCTCCATTTACTTTAGTAAGCTCGTCAAGACATTTTGTCCTTGAATATTTACCTAGGTCTGTTTGTTTATAATACCAATTTTCCATACAGGCATCTAATATCTGTATTTCTCCAAACCGCTGCATACAGAGTATATAGTACCATGAGTGAGCATTCAAAAAGTACGAGTTAATCTCTTCCGTTTCTTAATCTTGAGTTTATGAAATCTTGGTGTGTTACTGTTCTTACAAAGTAAGCTGTCAGGCATGAGTGAATTATAAGGACAGCTCTAACTCCATCTTTAATAAAGGCATTTTTTTCTGATGAATTTTTACAAGGTTTGAGTAACTTCATTGTTGCTTATGCATGCACTGTTGCCATGTTGGAGCAACAACAACAAAAAAATGCACATTTGAGCATGAAAATTATTTGTCTCAGAAACAGATTACTTTGTTGCTTTATGAATTGTTCAGTTATTAAAGAGGGAATATGCATATTTTTCCTCTGTCTAAAGTAAAACTAACATTTCTGAATATCAGAAATAATATATAACTTTGTTCTTAGCTTTGATATGGCAGTTCTTACAGAGACAGAATCTGTTATTTCTACATAATTGATATTTATTTTATTAAATACATTGTTAAGGAATTGATGCAGAAGAGAGCACTCCTTACAGAATGCTTCTTACCATAACATTTACAGAAACTAAGCTTGAAGAGACTTGACTTTTGGAATGGATAAGCATATCCCTGGATAGACACTTAGCCATCTGCTCTATTTTGTTTTCACTTTATGGTTTAGTTTACCATACATTTATTATATTCAGGTTAGACATATTCAGTGCCTTCACATCCTTAAAGAAGACGAACCATTTGACTCTGTCTTCTTATATACTGTAAAAGTGCTCTGCAGTTTTGAACAGACAGCTGGAAAAATTTTGTTAAAGTCACTATTTACAACTAGCATTAGGCAGTCTCCCAATTATCCCAGTATTTCCTAAACTGCAAATTGAGATTTGTAGTGAGAGAAAGCCATCGTATGGCTTGAGAGTTTTTAACAGAGGAAAGAGGACTTCCAACATCCTAACCTTTCTCTGTGATCCATCAGGAATATTATTCTCCAGACACAATTTCACCCAGCCTTTTCTGCAGAAACATTAGGTGTCAGTGGAAGATGAAACCAGCTATTTGTACTCTCTTGCCTGTTTGGCAAAAAGCTGGGTTGGTACCCTTTATGATATGCCAGAAACTAAATACAATGAAGACTGGACAGCTGAATGTGTGCCAGCAACCTTAACCACTAGATGTATTTTGCAAGGATTTTTTTTTCCTAGATTAATGTCTGAATTCAAACTCCTTTCCTAAAAACTGTCAGAGAGATTAATGTAACTGTTGACAACATAGTGTGGTTCCTGTGAGGAGGACTCTCCTGAGAGTAGAAAACATTGAGGGCCAGATTTAAGCAAAACAATAGGAGTACATTCAAGGGGAAGAACAGCTCTCTTTTCATTTTGGTGTCGTATTTCATGAGTCTGAGAAATGGCAATAAATTTGTATTTTTTCCCTCTTCTGTTTTCTTCTCTCTCTTTCATAAGCTTTTTTTTTTTTTTTTTTTTTTTTTTTTTTTTTTAATTTGCTGCTTCTATCTCTTCTCTCACCAAGAATAAAAATGCCCAATTGGTGCAACTGATTTCATAGTCTCATTGTTTAATAAAATTGCTATTCTGCCTTATTATTATGCCCAAGAGAAGAGGAAAGGGAATAGGGTGATGGTGGGGAACCAAGGACAAACAGAATTCAGAATGTATTTTACAAAAATAATATACATGGAATTTTTTTTAGTTCTATTCCTGTGGCAACAAGTACTTCAGCATTTCCTTTGAAAAATTTCCTCTAATTGATTTCAAGTAGTAATAAGCCTAATTATCTTCCTTCTAATTCAGTATTGCTCCTTAATCTTGTTTATATAGCTGCCCAAATTGTGTTTACCCTTACTTTTTTCTTACTTTCTTTCCCCTGTAGGAAACTACCCCATTCTGCCTTTAATGAGCATTTTCCCTATTAAATTTTTATGTTTGGCTAAAATTTACACACTTCTAGGATTTTTTAGAATAACTGCTTTTGCTGTGTCATGCAATTATTAGCTAGAATTGAGGTTTAGGCTACAAATCATGGATTCAGAACTGACAGAAGGTTGTAAATACTGAAAGTCAGTAGCAGTGCTATGGAACAATTATGGCATAATGATGAGATAATGTGTCTGATCAGAACTGGTGAATGTAACATGTTCTGTATAGGAGATTGAATTGCTGAGTTCCATTTATTTATTTAGAATATTTAAATAAAAGTTTTAAAAAAATAAAAACCTATGTGGCTCCAGAGGTATCTCATAATTCTAACTCATTGATAAAATGGGAGATGAAATTAAGTATGAGTACATAAATTAATAAAAATCAGGGAAAGTCTTAAATATACGTACACAATGCCGTGTTCTGATCTAGTTTACTACCATATGACAGTAATCTTGAAATGAAAATAAATATTTTCATTAAAATATCATTGGATAGAAAAATTATTTTTAAAGGCAATATTGATTATTATTAAAGGACAAAACAAAATATCATTGTGCCAGTATACATCAGCAATGCATTCTCCTCTTCAATAATGTGCAGTTGACCATCCATCTATGGTGAAAGTAGAAAAGGTAAAGAAAAGGAAGAAAATACTAAACATAAGGGTAAGCTTCTGCTTGAATATAAATAAATGTAAACACTTGAATATGGAAAAGAAATTACTGAAGATGAGAGTCAGGGAATATTTTTTTCAACTTTGCAGCTTGAGAACAATATATGATAACTTTTTAATATTTAAGGTGAAAGAAAAACAATCGTTTTCTCTTTTCTCTAATTCATGCTTTTGTAGCGACAATTTCATAAAAAGAAGTGAGAATCTCTCAGAATGTGAAGATTTTCCACTTTCTCATCCTTTTGGGTTTTATGCCAATTAAATTATTTGGTAATTTTTTTTTCTGAATTCTGAGATGCTCTATTGACTGTTCAAATGATACTATCAGTTTAACACTGACAATACATCAAGAAGCTTTTCTTTTCAAATACTTAATTTCAGTGTTTTTAAACTCATTATTTTCTAATCATGTTAGTATCTAGATTCCATTTTTCCCTTTTTCTTTTCAACATTCTGTTCTTATACATTGTATCTACGAGGTTCATGTTCCATATATACATGTGAATCTTCTGCTGCTGCACACCTAAGTCATTCTATTCTTCCTGACTCCTTCTTGCTGATTTTTTTTAAAGTTTTTGTTATTGTATCCATGTAATACATATGCTTATAATTATGTTTATTTCCTTAGATTTTCAGATACAGATAAAGTGGTAAAGCTGATTAGTGCATTTACTGGTGAAGGTATTGGAAACAGAAAACTTTTTTATTTAAGTAAAATTTTTCTGTAAATTAATATGCATATGTTTGGTAAGTTGTTCAGTCCAGGTTGTACCGAGACAGAAATTAACTTTAGTTGATGCATCTGGCTTCCAGGGCAATTGTGGGTGGGTTGGGCTATTCCCAGCTGGTGTGAGACACCTCCATAATTTAATTCTGACATGAGAAATTGTTTTGATCACTTCTAGTTTGAATCTGGGGAGAGAGGAGAAAATGAAAGTAATGATGTTTGGGCTGAGGTTTTTTTGCCTCAAGTAAAAGGAGTGGTGGTTAGTATTGGCATCTCTATAAATTGTTAGTTCTATCCAGGAACTGATGGCTGCTTTAAAGAAGCAGTTCCTAGGACGAATTCAATAGCTACTCTACTGCAATGAAAATCAAGAAAGAGACATTAGAGACTAGAATAGAGGCACAAGACGGGAGGTGATTGCATAGAGTCTTCTTGAAAATGAGAGAATGAGAGAGATTCAGTGGATTCAACTGCTGGGTATACATTTCCTTAGTGTCACTGGAGGGAAGAGAAGTGAACTTTTATATCTAGCTGTCCGTGCGTGTTGCTTCTGCTGCTCTCTTTTGCAGTATGGTATAAAATGAGCAAAGAAAAGGTAGGTCTTACAACTATTGTGATACATTAGTGTGATTATGATGACAGGACTGACATTAGCAAGAAAAGTTCAGAAGAAAAGGGCTGTATCAAGAGGATAATGTATGTGTTCCAGCTTTGTATTAATAGTTCCATTAGTTAAAACTGTCACTGTTTTTTGCTGTAATCTTATACCAATTTAGGAGTTTTGAGTCATAGTATTGATTTATGTGTGAAGAAAACTGTCACTTTTTTTTTGCTGTAATCCTATACCAACTTAGGAGTTTTGAGTCATAGTATTGATTCATGTGTGAAAAAAAATTTTTTTTGCAGTAGTATTTCCCCAACTAGCCTCTTGGAAAGCCAAAACAAAACCTCCCCAATAAACCCAAACAAACCACAAAACATCTCCACAAAAACACACACACAAGAAAACAAAAAATACAGAAACAACATGCACAAAACCCCAAACCAATTACAGATATCTATTGCTTTTGCTAATTTCATAACATTTGCATAGCTTTATTGTTAGCCTTGGGTTTTATTGCTGCAATATCCTTGCAGTGACCCACTGGGGTTAGATAGAGGCACAGTCTGTGTAGGTTTTAAAAAATACAAATGTGGTAATTTGCAACAGCTGAAGCAAAATGCTAAAGCTGTTGGCGCCCTACATGAGCTGCTAAATGGTAAACCTGGTTGTTAGTAGTGGCAAAATGTTTTAATCTGTCCAGGTTGTTGCTAATGACAAATGCCTATACAAAACCATCCTCCCTAACTGATTGCTGTGTTGGGATCACCAGGCTTAGAGTAACAGGAAAGAAGTGTCAGAAGTATGGCAGCTATCTGGAGGAGACATTGCCAGTTTCTCCTAGGAATAATCAGTTCTGCCTTTTGCCTTTTAGGCACATGTAATTGTGTCTATAACTGTTTGTCTTTTTCTTGTTCTTCTTCGCTGTTCTCCTTCAAGAAATATATATAATCTAGATTGCAGTGGAATACCTTGTCAGCAGCAGAGGAGGATATTGGAATTACAGAACGTTATGATGGACTTAGTATTCATTCAGTTCAATTCATCTATTATTGATTAGGAACCTTTCTTTTTTATTGTTGTCACAAGCTTATGAGTATTTAAGATTGCTCCTTATGATGAATACAATTGCTATATAGTTTGGAATCACTTTGTGAAAGTAAGACCTGGGTGGTAACACAGAAACTATCTTGGAAGAAAAAAAAGTGCGAATGGATGGAGGTTTTTTTACATGTATTCAAGAAATAGACAATAGTAAAAATTAAGTATTTCTAAGGTTTCTTAAGTATTTCTAAGATTTTTTTCTTCTTCCTTCCCTTTTCATTTGATTTAGATCCATTAAGAGTAATATGTATGTAACTGGGTATTGTCTGTTACAGCCTTTCTCTCGAGTTGATATATTTCTGTTCCAAACTTCTGTGTTTAAGTAGGTTTTTTCTACTTACCATACCTTGGGGACAAATACTTGTATTCTTTGTCCTTAGAATTATAAATGTGTCACATAAAGAACATTACTTACATGTTGATATACCTCAGAATTCTTCCTTTTAGTGATACCTGTCAGTCAGTGCTATTACCATTGTATAGCACTGTTATTTCAACGTTTTGGTTTTTTTGGCTGCTTCTTTGGGACCCTTATGTTTAAGAACAGGAATGACTTCATGTAACTTCTAATGGATAAATTAGTTCTATATTTATTTCTCACCATGTAGAGAAGAACATATATTTCCTGATGTTTACCACTTCAGTTACCTTCTATGTAAGTGAGCTTGATACTAACAGGTTTCCCATTGTAAGTTTATTGTGTTATTTTTACAGATGTATTTTACTGGCTTCATGGTTTTCTTTGGTTCTTTCTTCATGAGATAGGTAGACATGGGGTAGAGCAGCTGTCTGCCTGCTTGTATTCTTTGTGTTAGACAATGCTCTTAGTCATAGGGTTTAGTTTTAGGTAGTACTGCAAGAAGCCAGATGTTGGACATTATGATCCTTACGGAGGTCCCTTCCAACTTGACATATTCTATGATTCTGTGATTCTATTTTATCAGCTTCCATAGTTGAGCACATTATATTATTTTCTTTCAAGTGTTTGTCCACATATTTAATTTTTAAAGTGTACATCCTTCTCATGTTGACAAGAGCAGATGTTTTTTGTCAGCAGCATCATTTATAGTATTGCATCACTCTTGAATGTTCTCCTGCACTGCAGCAATGATACTCAAGGGACAATAGTACAATACTGTCCTAGCAGCACACCCTTTTCAAACTTTTCATTTTCAAATAAAAACTTCTTATTTTAAAGGAAAAATTCACTAGCCATTTCTCTTAATTGTTGATTACCTTACTTTTTTTTTTTTTTTCACTGTGCTGATTTTAATGCAGTGATTCGATTCTACTGATCAGGTCTGGAAATAATTTTTATCCATTTTTACTGTATATTTTTTTTCTTCCTTCAACTGATGATCTGCAAGTGCATGCATATTCTGGATGCACACATCTTCTCTTTTTCCATGTGGAGAATGTACTCATCGCCTTCTGCTGTCCCTCATGTTTTCCATGTGGCATATGCAGTGCTGTGGCCAGCTTTATTGCACTTTCCTCTCATCCTCTAGAGGAATTAAATTTTTCTACTGCAATTTTCTCCTTTTGTCTCCTGTAGCTCTGTAGCTATTTTTCTGCGTTCATGCAACTTGTCAGGCTTGAATTCCAATTTCTGTGTCTTATTTGGCAGATAAAATCTTCCAGATGTTGACATATGTTTGTGCTAATGAGATAGTCATCATGCCTCTCAGGTCTGATCTCTCCAAAGATGAGGAAATGTTGGTCAAGCAGCTCCTGCTTGGCAGTTTCTGTCTCTTCGGCTGTCAGACTGTTCCATCCATTCTGGAACTCATCATAATTATGTGTGCTGTTGCTGTACTTGAAAAAGCAGACTTTGGCTTACTCTGTGAGAAACAAGGGCTTCATATAAAACTAATACTTTGATTTACTCAGCTTCTGCCTAGACAAACAGAGGTTTCCCCATCAGATGTAAACCCCAGTACTTTGGTTCTTTTACCAGTTGAGGCCATCAAGACAGCTGTACAAAACACTGGTGATACTAGCATTAGCATTTATAGTTATTCTATGAACTCCACTGTTTGTTCATGCCCAGCTATATATATAGCAGCAGCTGTTTTCATGGTAGCTTGCCTCTCTGTTACTTGATTTTTAATTTTGTAATCTTTAGTATTGGATTTTATTGGATATTATTTGCAGTTCATGCTACATCTTGGTACCAAGCTGTACGCTACCCTAGAGATATTTCCTTCTTCAGGAAGTCACAAAGACTGCTTTTTAATTCTCTCTTCAAGACAGTATGCTTTTTCTTTAATGTTCACTGCCATCTTTTTCAGCAAATGGTAATGAATAACACAGAGACACCATGGACGTGTCCTGCCTTGGTTGCACAGGAACCCCAAAAAGTCTTTTTGAGCTAAATTCCATGGTTACTGCCATTCAGGTTATGTATCATGGTGTTCTGGCCTTCAGTGTTTACCTGGTTCTTGAAAACCCATTAATTCAAAGTATTATCTCATCAGTACAAGAGATATTTCTCCATTTATGAGTGACAATTCTGCATGGTTTTCTTGTTCAGAGACTTCAAGTAGTTGATCAGTGTGTGGAACCAAGAAAAGAGCACCCACTATGCTCAAGCTGAACTTTAGGGCCTAAGGATTTCTTGCATCTGAAATCAAGTGAAACTCTAGTAACACCTTTTGGCATGACTACTTCCCTTAAAGCTTCAAGACCTTCTTAAGAAGGTATGCAGGTTTTTACAAGTATTTTTCCAAGAGAAACAGAGATTAAATAACAAATTGACTTATTTTAATCAGTATTCCTGTTCTGAAAAGTAACATTGATTTTTTGTAGAATGGTTCGGGTTGGAAGGGACCTTAAAGATCATCCAGTTCCAACCCCCCTCCAGGGGCAAGGACCCCTCCCACTAGACCACATTGCTCAAGGCCCCATCCAACCTGGTCTTGAACACTTCCAGGGAGGTGACAGCCACAACTTCCTTGGGCAACCTGGTTCCAGTAATTCACCACCCTGACATGAAGGAATTTCTTCCTAATGTCCAACCTAAATCTCCTGTCTTCAAGTTTTAAATCATTTCCCCTTGTTCACACCCATGTAAAAAGCCCTGCCCCAGCTTTCTTGTAGGCCCCCTTCGGATACTGGAACTTTGCTATAAATGCACCTCAGAACGTCCTCTTCTCTAGGCTGAACAACCCCAGCTTCTTCAGCCTTTCTTCATAGGGGAGGTGCTCCAACCCTCTGATCATTTTAATGGATCTCCTGTGGACACATTCCAGGAGCTCTATATCCTTCTTATGCTGGGGACTCCAGAACTGGACACAGGACTCCAGGTGGGGGTCTCACAAGAGCAGAGTAGAGGGGGAGAATCACCTCCCTCGACCTGCTGTATTTGCTTCTTTTGATGTATCCCCAGGACCTGGTTGGCTTTCTGGGCTGCAAGGCCACATTGATGGCTCATGTTAAACTTCTGGTCCACCACCACGCCCAAGTCCTTCTTCTCAGGGCTGTCTGTAATCTTTTCTCCTCCCAGCCTATATTTGTGCATGGGATTGCCTCGACCCAGGTGCAGAACCTTGCACTTGGCCTTGTTGAACTTCATGCAGTTATTTTGACATAGCATCTTTCCTTCTGGGTTCAAGAGTGCAATAGTTCAACCAACACTTCAGATACCCACCTTACATAATTTGATGAGAGCCTTTTGGCATCTTCTGGTGGACTCCTGAGATGACTAAAGTTTTGAGTACGGTGCCAACTACATATGAATCAGGTTTTCATCTTTAAATTTGGTACTGGTCACAGCCAAAGACAGGAAGCAATTGAACCACATGGAAGAAAGTTAGTAAGATTCCATATGAATCAAAGAGCATGCACTTTAGAATTGCAGTTAATCAGGCCCTCCTTTTTTTTCATGTGTTTAAAACATTCCTAACATTTGTAGATGGGCTATCTCCAAATGTTGTTGAAGGATGCTTTAAGTAGTACTTCAGGCAGCTGACAGTCCTGAGTTCCCAGGTCCACTTATCTAATGGAAGGTAATTCATGAAAGAGGGTTGTTCCTTATGAGGAGAGTTTTGTTCACTCTAGAATGGACTGAGATAATTATCATTAGGTTCTTTATCTAGGCTATGGCTTTTTGAGGGAATACACGATACGAATGAACTACAGTTTACAGATATACGTGCTTGTAATGATGCAATGATTTTGCTCTTTAAAACAGAATTGACTCTAGGATTAAAACACTTCGGTATTGTGTTCTTCCCTTGTGGTCTTAGAAAGCACACCAGCAAAATGTGCTACTGCATTAGTTACCAGGTCAAGTAAAAAAGATTTTTCCCTACCTCAGTGATTATCTCGTTCTAGAAATACTCTTAGCAGTTGAAAGAAGTATTTCATTGCCTTCTCAAATGATTAACTCATCTTTCCCAAGAGTAAACCAGAGAAATCCATCTGAATTCTGATTCAAAGAGTGAAATTAGGCCATAAAGACCTTTGTGAGTCTAGTTCAAGACACAGTTATGAAGAAGTTGGCCAGAATAGCTCCAATTTAATTGAACCTAAATGCCTCAGTGAAAACTTATATCCTATTTCATGTACTTTCTGAAAACTTCATGGCAGATTACACATCACAGGAATGCAGGATAAATTAAATTGATACATCCTTTTAACATGTATCACTTGGACATCCTACCATTTCCTTCCTGAAGTGAAAGAAAAAGCCCAGAAACATGTCTCAGTCACACCTCCTTTTCCTTTCAGACTTTCAGGCAGACATATATTGGAATGTGCTTCTCGTACAAATCTTAGTATGGATAGCAAAAATTTTTATTGTGCCTGAACTCTTGGCATTCCCTTAGTGCCGAATGGGTTTTTCATTTTCCTTGTGCTACCACCAGTGAGCATAAAGGCAGAGCTATCTCCATCTCAGTTTAATTCCATCTCTGCTGTGGAATCTCCTGCTTATGGGAGGGGAGAATGGATATAGAGATATTTGGGTAAGTAATATATCTTGAAGAAACTGGTTACTGTACAGGTGAGCATTTTTTTTTTTCTTTCTGAATAGTCACCTGTGTAAGCTTCATGAGACAGGACACTGCCAGTGTTTATAATTCTGTAGTTTTATCAAAATACAGGAAGATGAATTTTCTCTCAGTGTCACATTCTAACATATATGCATAGCAACACAAGTCGTACTCTAGTCCACTGCTTCATCAGTCACTGAAGGAAAAAAAGGTATAGCTGTAATTATAATTAGCAGAAGTTTTTCTCCAGAGTCTGATGTTTATCACAATAAAAATAAACTAGTTCACATAGCTAAAAAGAGGAAAGCAGCAGCAACACAGGTTGAAGTTCATTGTGGGCCTGTTATGCTTCAGAGTTTAGGACAAACAGTTGGAAAAACATACTGGCATCTTAAAAGGCAAATACTGTTTCATTTTCATTTACTTGTATTTCAAAGAAGAATAATTCAAATGCTAATCAATCAGTCATAAGTCAAAGAGCTAGAAACAAAATATTTAAATCTCTTGAGTCTATTCTGCATTAGTGGAGGTGCTATCTGGCTAGGCAACCATCTGCTTTCTCATGCCAGGCACAGGTGTGGTTTTTTAAGGTCATTACACATTGTGGAACTTTACAAGAGCAAACTTGCACATCATTTAACTAGGTTTATGTGAGACAGAAAGTGAAATCTTGTAACTGATCTTTCCTTGCTGGATAGGGTATTATTAGGATAAAGCTAAAAGATGATAATTTCTAGGAAGTTGTTTATAAGTCATCACTGGATTTTTTTTTAACCTGCAACCCTTTGGCTTATATGAAAAAGTTGGTGTATTGTAGGGAGAGTAATTATGTATGAATGCAGACTTTTCAAGTGCAGGTAATGTGTCAAAGTCACACATTTTAAGTGCAGGTAATTTGTTGCCAGCAATTTCTCTTCCTCCTGTGCCTCAAGAGTTCACCTGTCTGAATAGAGCACTAAATGATGTCAAGGGTAATGGAGTGTCAACACCTTGGATTCACCCCTTGGATGTTTGCCTGGGATGAACAGTGGGCATTCCTGTGTTTGAATGTTTTATTCTGCATTATTATTATTTTAAAGGACTTTATTTTAATTTTATTATTTTAATATTATTTTAAAGGAGTTTCCAGTTTAACCTACAGGTGTTCAAATGAACTGTTCCCACTTCTGTGCTTTGAAATGGAGAGCTCCGCTTCCACAATTTCTTGGCTATCCATGAATGATATATCAAGAAGTACAGTCAATATTTATTGTGTTATGCAGATAGGCAATAAATATTTTTTGTGTTTGGCACAGTTAATATTTCTGTGCTGAGTTAATTGTTACTCATCTTTTTGGTGAGTCCTTGGTTAGGCTTATCAGAACCATGAAGTAGTTTTGGAAGATATTATCAGTGTTTCAGAAAGATTCAAAAATATATGAAAACGTGTTCTGCAGCTCCTGCTTTTGAAACTAAGATCTCTCCATTTGTTTCTTTAGAAAGCAGCAATTACTTTCCCTGTGAATTCACTTTAGAACATAACTGTCAGCAGAAAGCTCCTCTGCCTGCAAAACCTAACAAATGTCATTGCCTGTGCTAGTGGTTTAATACTAACCTTTCTTTGAACAAGGGCAGTGGTGCCAGAAGTCTTACACTGATCTGATACAAAAGCTTTGCATCTCTGCTGGAACACTCATTATAAGCAGCAGTTTTGAGACTGCCAAAAATGGTGTTCATACAACAAGTATCCTTGGTGATGTATCCCAAGTCCTTGAACGCAGGAATTAAGGAATAACTCAGGTTTAGTCTTTAAATCCCAGTGACTTATTTTTGCATTATGAATGCTGCTATGTTAAATGTTTTCCAAGACAGTCATCTTTTTCCTTATTCTTTATATGATGTGAAACACTTTGAGAGAAGCAATGGAAAATTTCAGTCCTAAATACAATAGGACAGAAGACAAAGGTGGTAAATCTGACAAAATGCAAAATGCTAAAACCATTTTTTCATCCACTGCTGCTGAGGTGGCTAAAAAGCCATATCATAACTTAAATGTATTAATATATCATCTGAACCCGGTGGTCTTGCAGACCAATCTGCAAGACAAGAAATGCAGAAATCTTTTATCAAGCTGCTTGTTTCTGATGGATTTGTTAAGAAGCCGTGGTCTAAGACATTCATACATACCTATCAGGACAGTCTGCTTTGCAGCCTTTTGTCCAAGCTATTACAGAAGAAGCAGGAGTTGGTAATTTATTTCCTATCAATATTAAAGTAAGGAGGGTCTCCTTTACAAATAACAATACCATTAATTTTGTATGTAATTCTTCTAAGTTATACCATTTATATAAACCAATAAATCAATGTATTTTCTGAGGAGCAGCACACATTTCTTCAATGGACTTTGAATATATGTGGGACATCTGAATCTGCAACTGTGAAGGTGCTCTTAATCAAAGAATATTTTTAAGAGAGTCTTGGTACTTGAATGTCTGACACCAAAATGGCCCAGATGAACTGTTCGTAATTCCTAGAGAGTTTTTGATGAAAAGCTTCCCTGAAGACTTAATCTGCTCTGTTGGGTTAATACCTGCTTTTCTCCTGCTTAACCCAGACACAGCAAATTCCAAGCTGCAGCACTGTATTTCTCTTCTTATCACACCTGCTGGTGTATTTGTAAGCCTTCTACCTTCCCAACAATTCTGGCTTCTATGCTTCTTTGGAACTGCCTACTAAACTTTATTTACAAATGGCCCTTGCTTGTCCATGCTATGTAATCTGAAAGGACTGTGCTATGTCCAACAGAGAGGGCAAGCAATCTTGCTTTGAGGTCTTGCTTTGCTCGCTTTCTCCTTCTCTTTACTGTAATCTTCTTCCTACTCTTGCATCACTTCATCTGTCTTTCCTTGAGTGAAGATAATGTGCCTGCAAATTGCACCTTGGGAGGGAGAAACACATTTTGCTTGGCTTAAAATCAATTGATATAAAGGCTGTAGTTCCAAACAAGTCATCTTCACCTAGTCTCCCGTCATTTTCCAGGACAATCTCCGTAAAAAGGATGATCGGATTGAAGAATTGGAAGAGGCACTCAGAGAAAGTGTTCAGATAACTGCAGAGCGGGAAATGGTGCTAGCACAAGAGGAGTCAGCCAGGATCAATGCTGAGAAACAGGTCTGCAATCTTATAAAGTCACTGATAGTTCTCTTAGGAAAGTAACCAGACAATAAAGTACTACCTTCCCCACTTTACTGTGAAACACAGCTGGTTTTGTTTGATGATCCTTTATCTCTGTTCCAACATTAGGTAACAGAACTCATGAAGTCTACAAAGCCTTCATGATTAAGTTGTATTTCATAGGGAAGGTTATCTGACATTAAAAGGAATGGTAAGGTATCCTGAACTTTAAAATATTATGTTAAGTAGTAACGCTTCTGATCTGTCTTGCCTGTCCAAGCTGTCTTCCTGAGTGCAAGCATACGTAGGTTCACTGTCTTGTTCATTGAATGCATTTCAAAACAATGGATTTTATTAGCATAGCCATGTTTATGGACAATAGTCCTGTTGCATTTGCAAAACAGCTGGATAAAGAGACAAATCCTGTGGCTTGAGGCGAGCATGCACACAGAAAATACACACTTATGTTTTGAAGACACAAATGTAAATTCTTATGCATTTATTCATTCTGTGTTGCTGATGAGATACCCTGAAGAATCATATGGGCCTGATTTTAATTCACGTAAGTACTCATGAAGAAAACATACCATAAATAGTGAATAAGATTCCGTGAGATTTTGATAAAGCTTTTGAAGCAGAAACTGAACCTGATGTTCTTACTGTGCTTTTTGTAAACCTTTTTTTGAGAGTGTTTTTCATTGTTCCGTACTTGACCAGAATTTGCAAATTAAGCCATTTGATCCATTGAACTGCAACAGTGTAATCTCTTTGTTACTTACATAGAAAATCCTCTGACAAACTTTACTGTTAAACATTTTAAGAGGTTTTTTCCAACATGTATTCTTAAATCCAGGTACTTTAATGAAAAGGATATAGATCGCTTGGTAATAATACAAGGTTTCAGGAAGAATACAGCTGTTTCAGTTTAGGCTAGAGTCAAACTCAGCTGTTTGCTGATAGATGTATTGACAATAATTCTGGCTGTTCTAAGATCCTAGACAATGCTAGGGAGTTGACTTTCAAGACTGCCTTATTTCCAGACTTCTTGTAGCCTTTAAAAAAAACCTGCATGACATGGAAGTGTTAACTAGGTAGTGAATAACACATCAAAGGTCAGATATCCTTCAGAGGGAAATATATCTTGCAGGTTCTATGCCAAGATGCAAAAGTAAATAGAGTAGTATGTGATTTGATGCCAGGATGTCATAATGTTTTAATTTCTTCAAGAAGTCTGCAATAGGGAAACAGGGAGCTGTTGTCAGAGAAGTGAAGTTTTATTTATACACTAGGTATCCTAAAACAAGAACACAGAAGGACGATAGTGCTTTGAGAATATGCAGAAATTTCAGGTTTGATAGTAAGGAGGCTTTTCAAAAGTATCACTAGCACAGCCAGATGAGAGGCACACAATGAGATCAGATGATCAAAGGAAAATAGCTGGCAAACAGAGAGCTGGAGTACAACCTGAGGGATGAGGCAGGGCAGGGAAATGTGCGGCCTGAGAGTCAATAAGCCATAAGAATCAGTGAGAGAGATTGAGAGGAGAGGAAGAGAGCCAAGAGGAGTAAGATTTGTGGGAAAGATTGGTGGAATACGATGGGCAACGGTGTCATGAAAAAGAAATTAATTGGGATCTAGTAGTGTGCACAGAAGTCAGGAGGAGAAAGAAGGATGGACTGAAAGCAGCGGGATCCCTGGGTGCCCAGAGACTCCGTTTGTTTTTTGCTAATGTGAGGCTTGTCAAGGCTCTGAGTAACCTGATCTAGTTGAGCGTGTCCCTGCTTTCTGCAGGGGAGTTGGACTAGATGAATTCTAGAGGTCCTTTCCAACCCAAATTATTCTAGGATTCTATGATCAAAAGAAGGGAAAGTCACCATCTATCCCATCAAAGACTGAGAGCAGTGTCTTACTCCAACAGAAGAGCCAACCTGCCAGCTCTGAAAAATTCTAGTTTTTAAAATATAACCAGCAAGATGCCATGAAAGAAAAGCAACCAGAGTGTTTTATTCCAGTTAGCACTGGGAAAATTGCTGTCCCTCATTTTGCCAGCAGGATTTTTTTTTTGGTAGAATTAAAAACAGACAAGAGAAAGACTAGTGGCAAGTAGCTGGTTTTCCAAGGTAAGAAGGAGACTTTCCTTCAAATGCTTTTCATTTCATAATAAATTGCTTTAAAATAATGACCTCTTTGATTTATTATGTTCTAAGGAAGGTCTTAGTATAATTGTGAAAGACACTCTTAGAAAACTTCAGAATTTTAAAATGCGAAGCAATGTTTTCTTTATGATATTAGTGGCAAATCATTTGGTTTTTACAAACAGTAATAGGTTGGGATCATTCTTAGACAAGGTATGGATGATATGTATGATATTAAAATACAATGTTGTCCAAAATGACTATAATTTGCTTTTAACTGCATGCTTTTTCTTTCCTCTCTTCTGTTTATATTGTTTTCTACCATTCTGCCACTTCACTGCCTGTCTGAAGCTGTTTAATGAATCAGTGCATGAGATCAACCATTTTGGCTTTAAGTGGTTCAAGGTATGAGGACATCTCATTTGTGTGTACCTCTACCCCAATATTTAGTGTTGATTTTGTAGCCCTGTGTTGTGTAATCCTACCCTCCATCATCTCATGGTATATGGTTTCCTGCTATTTTGTAGGCTTCAGATTTGAATAACAGCATACATGAAGATACTGAAGATCTCATGGTTCTCAGATAACTGTTTCAGATTTAAATCTTGCTCTCTTTAATGCAATATTTAAAAATTTCCTAGTAGTGTATATTAATTTAGGCAGCAGATTATCTGTGTTGATACACAACCTATATATGGCAATATTTCTCCACAGCATCCTAAACAATGCTTTACCTTGGCAGCTCTCTGTTACATCATTTTACAAAGTACCTACCTCTAGACAGTATTATGTGTTGTGAGAAAAGCAGTCTTGAGTCACCTTGAGGTCTCATTTGAAGGAGAAAACCATGCAGATTTGCTTACATTAATTCTTGCTTGGGACTGTAAGGACCTTAGCAAATACTTGCGTTTATATTTGTTAATATTTGTTTAAGGCTGGTCTTGTGCTTTTCTCTTTTGGAATTTAGAGTGGCAGATTTAAGGTTCATTAAATTGAGGTTGCCTCTTCTTTTTGAAATGTTTCTCACACAGAAGCTTCCAGCTGTGCTGCTGTCTGCCATCACATTCCTTCAAACCCTTTCACTGATTTTCATCCTGAGTTCAGTTGGCTTGGTACGATGGGATTACTTTTTAGTTACTGAGGCAAGGTTCTCCTGTTTGCTTTCTCTTAAATACAATGCTAAAGATTTACTTCCAGAAGTTTTACCAGAGGTGGAAACTTTGTTGAGCTTGCCAATGAGACTGTACTTCTTCAGTTAGCCACATGTTCAACCGTCCTGTGGCACTGCCTGTGCTCTCACATAATTAAGTGTGCTTCATTTATTTCTGTTCATGATCCTTAATGTCTTTTGGGAAAAGAGTGCTAAAATTGTATGTGGAATTAGCATACCATTTTTTCACTACTTGCAGTGAGTTAATACATCATCCCAGAATTTTTCTCTTTGGAGAATCAAGCTATGCTATATAAATTGACAACCTGTGCTATGCTGCACAGCATTAAATAGTTTCTTTGAATAAGTTATGTCTGAACTGTCTGGCATGGTGACATATCCTAGTTAACCTGAAACTGTCTAAAATGCAGAAAAATGGAAATCAGCACAATCTACAGAAGGCTCGTAAAAGCCCACTGAAATCCTTGGGCAAATGGTCTGAGCTGAAAGGCTTCCTTTGGCCCAGTTTCTCCTGCTACCTTAGCAGCAGTCACAGAGTAAGTGTACCCTAAGAAAGGCTATTTTGAAGATGTCCATGTTTAGAGTTGTGGCTGGAGTATCATGAATTAACCCTAAGTCAAGAGATTCTGTTTGGACATAACAAAGTGTGCTTAATTAATGTGTGCAGAATGTGCTGAATATGCTGAATTCTAGTCTCTCTGCCTCTGTAGAAATTTTTGAATGGTGATCAAAATGCAGGGTTTTGCAAGATTGTGTGTTATTCCTTGAAGCAGTGATAGCTGCTGTGTTCCTAAGACTGGAGAGATTCATTGCTACCCACAGAAGATAAACCCAAGATAGTTTCCTAAGACTGTAGATCTATATGAAATAAAGTGGGACAGCTTCCTTTGGTATGGTTACAAGAGTAAAAAAGCATATGAGAAAACTGCATTGGGTAATGGTTCCAGTTGAGGAAATAAATTCAAAGCAGAAATAAAATTTGTAACTCGTTACAGTCTTCAGATACCAGAGACTACAACAGGTCTTTGTCCTCAATAGAAGTAAGAATTCAGTTTTTCACTGGTTTATTCAGACCAGACTCAAAAGATAATGCATGTGTTAGGCAGAGATGGTGACTGCTTCCTTCCCAAGAGCTCTTGTCACAGCAGAAGGCCATTGCTTAGTTATATGGCTTATGGCCCTTGTTTAGGAGATAGAACTGACAAGGCTACCTCCAAACATCCTAACAGGACACACGTGTGACTTATTGAGTCCTGAAGTCTGGTGGCTAAGGAGTTTTTTCCAAATATCTGTGAATTTTTATTCCTCTTCCTTCATGCAAGAGCTCAGTACTCATGGAGTATGTGCAAAAGTACTCTTGATTGATACACAAGTAGCATTCTGCTTGACCAGGGCTCCTGTATTTCTGTTTCTGTGGGTTTTGAAATATCGTAATGTCAGATCTCAGCCAGTCAGTCTAGTACTATTAATGATCTTCATTGCCCAGAGCCATCGGTGCAGACAGTAAGGAAGAACACAGCATTAACTCAAGAGCATCCTCTGATGCTTTTTCTCTTAGGAAAGTCTTTTTTTGAGAGACCAGCTCATGGAAAAAAGGAGAAGTCAGCTGTCTAAGGATCTCACTTCCACAGTGAGAAGAACATTTGCGTTCAACTACAGTATGCTGCAGCAGACCACAGTCTTTTGTTCTCTCTCTTTCTCCTCTCCTTTTTCCCAATTGATAATGTAAGAATGGGATAGTGGCAGCAGTTCTGTTAAGCCACAAAACCACTCTATGTTATTAGGCATGGTGAATGTACAAATCCCTAACGATCTAGAAACTAAAGGCACAAAGACTTCAGAAAGCCACACACTAATTCAAATTGGAAAGGGCTAGTTTTAAATTAGATATTAGAAATAAATTCTTTACTGCTAGGGTGGTGGAACAGGTTGCCCAGAGGAGTTGAGGCTGCCCCTTCCCTGAAAGTCTTCAAGGCCAGTCTGGATGAGGCTTGGAGCAACCTGGTCTAGTGGGAGGTGTCCCTGCCCATGTAGGGGGGTTGGAACTGGAATGAGGGTTCAGCTTAGTGTATCCTTACAGTGTCTACAATTACAGAATGAAAATATACTCAGAGGGAATAGCAGTGGTCACGCTGCCATAGTGGAGAATCCAGTAGCCATGATACATTTCTCTATCCACCTACAGGCATATTCATACTCGTGCACTGGTGGTGTGTGAGAGAGGCTTGAATTGGAGCCAGAGCTCCAGTCTGTGTGGTGGGGTAGAGCCATTCGGCTTTACACCCTTCTACTATCAGTGTGGCAGAGCTTTCAACTGTTGTCTTAGTTAAGGTATGTCCTTATCTTCCAAACCAGAAATTAAGTTTTAATTTTATTAGGGGGAGAGGGATTTCTTTTGAGTATTGCTTGCTTAATTCTCTCATTTTCTTCTGATATTTTTAGCTCTCAAAAAGCTATGCCTAACAGCTTTCTCAATATCTATAAGAATTTGAAAGTTGTTCCCTTAATTCAGAATAGCCAAGAATTTAGTTAAATGTCTTGGATATAATCTTGAAGAGTACCTAAAGCCACCCTACTGCTTTAACGAAAATAGGGCAATGATGAAACCATAATTCATTTCCCTCTTACTTTTTATAAAGGTTTATTAGCTTGTGATTTAAGCAAACCATCTGGTTCTGCTGGCAATCCAAGTTATGTCAGACTCAGTGCTTTCTCCCTGTAATATGTTACTTGAGGCAGTTAAATTACATACTTAAGTCCCAAGTCTGGCCTGTGCTTTTTCCATGTCTCAACATCTGTTCTGGGAAAATTCTCTGGGATCCAAACAAGTTTGCATGAAGCCAGAACTCTTGTCTTTGTGTTTCTCTTCATGTATATTTCTTTTCTTTCCCTCTGTCCTGCAATCTAATCAGCTCAACTGAGTAAAAGATAGTGCAGAAATTTGCAGTCCCTTTATCATTTCAGTATTGTACATAGTGAAATGAAAAATAGTTTAAAAAACTCAAGTGTTTTAGTAAAGGAGAGAATTGTCTGAGAAAGTTGCACTTTATAAGGAACGTTGATTATTTTTTTAAGTCCTAGTAGTATTCTTACTACTGACTTGTAATTGCAAGACTTTTTGTTTTGCTGGCTTAATTCATTCTGGGCAAAAGTACAGATTTCTGGTACAATTTGTCTTGTAATTTTCATTTCTTGTTTATTCAAGAAAGGTCTATGTTCAGAAAGCAAATAATTTTAAATATACAAGTTAGGCCACTGAGGTGGTATTGAAAATAACATCTCTATTGATTGATTTATACAATGCTCATGGAAAATTAATTGTACATGTTGATATTTGTATCTTTTTTTCTCTAAAATGTCATCATTTTTTATTCTGTCTGGAACTTCTGAGACACACTAATGAATATAAGCAGCTATCCTGTAGCACTGTGTCTTTCTTTAAATCAGAAACATAAAAATGTGGCTGTTTTCAGGCATGTAATTAAACATTAAACTGTAAGTTTTCTATGTGTCACTGCATCTAAAGTGCAGCCTTTCCAGTGTAGGAGTAGAGTTTGTAGTGTAATAGTCAAGTCCCTTTGTCGTGCCCTTTGAAGTCTTTAATTATGGACTGATTTGTAGTCTTTTGTGCTTGATCAAAAGAAACAAAAAATTGAGGAAGGGAAAACAGAAAGACTAACAGATACTTGGGGCCATCTGGGCAATTGAAACTTTAGCTGCATCAGTGAAAAACCTCACGAAGTTCAACAAGATGAAATGAAAGGTCCTGCACCTGGTTTGAGGCAATTCCCAGTATCAGTACAGACTGGAGAATGAATGGATTGGGAGCAGCCCTACAGAAAAAAATTTGGGGGTAGCAGTGGATGAAAAATGGGATGTGAGCTGGCAAAATGTACACACAATGCAGAAAACCAGTCATGTTCTGAGCTGCATAAAAAGAAGCATGACAAGTAGTCTGAGACAGCTGAAAAAGATAGCTGCCCCATGGCACTGCAGTTTAAACTCACTGAGGTGTTTAGGAATCCTGTCTAGATTGACACTGGTACTGAAGTTTTCGGGCTCAGATTTCAAGTGTTGGCCAATGCCTACTGCATAAATTGATGTAGCCTTCTTCCTTCTGCAAAGGAAGAAATATCTGCTGTGTCTCAGAAATTTTAAGCAGTGCATGAGTTCTCTCATAGCAAGTGGGACTTTGAGCCTGCCTGCCCTGATCATCAATACTCTTCCAATGAGCTAGTACAGAGGCTGGTAAAGTTCACAGCCTCATTAGTACTTTTTATATCCAGTCCCTTTTTCAATATTTACTGTCTATTATTAAGACTTCTGGGGATTTTGACCAACCTCTGTCAAGTCCCTGTCTTCACATTGCCCAACACCCAGAAATTTTCACCAGAAGCATCATTTACTTGGAGATAATGTGGTGTCTGAATGTCTGTGCAACAGCCTGTTTTCTCCTTATGACACTTGCATCTGAGTACCTGAAATGTAGATTTTTTTAGGAGCAGGGGAGATTAAGATGGCAGACAGCCTCCAGAAAAATATTTAGGTTTTTTTGGTATTACATAATTTCTTCTATTTCTTTACAGGATGCCATTGACATGGTAGACAGATTTCTTCTGGTTTACTGCAGTTTCTCTCCACCTTGCTTTCATACTTTCTAAGGGGATGTGATACTGTGTAAAAATTTTGTCCTATGTTGACCTTTCCCTTTTCCATTACTGTGATTCCCATACTGATCTGATTTGCAGTTTTCCCTCTTTCACATATTTTGTTCAGTCCCTTGGGAACTCTCTTCTCTAATGGCAACTTCATTCAGCTTCAAGTTTGTACTTAAAGATAAACTGTTACCTGTCCAGGTCACTTAAGGCCTGAAAACAACAGAAAAAGTCCTCTCCGTTTAAGTTCTCTGTAGATCCATCCTGCTCAGAATACATGGAGGCCTTTCAGAGAATTTAATTACAGACGAGTTGGAGATGGTCAAAGATCTGCTCGGTTTTACATACTGTATTTCAGAAGAGAGAAAAGAGGAGCAAGAGTGCCCTCTTTACAGCACCTGGAATGGGAGCTTTCTATTTACAATTGCCAGGGCACAAGCTTACCTGCAGTTAAATTGAAAATGTCAGCAGGATGGCATCTGAAAAAGTCACAGCTTGCCAAGAATCCTAGTTCTTGGCAAGTATTTTTAGTTTACTATATAATTAGCTGCTCTCAGGGAAAAAAAAAATCAAGGGTACATCAGATTTTTTTTGTATAGGCTAAATTAGATAAACTGTGCCAGCAATTTACTTCTAGTGAATATTCTATCATTTCCCACCAGACTGCTTACTAGAACACATACAGGCAGGTCTACAGTAAGATTCACAAGCTGCCAAATAAAATGTTTTGTTTTGCAGAAATTTAATTGAAATGCTTCAATGGAATACCTATAACTTGATGAATCTGAACTATGAAGTCTTTATTGTGAATACAGTCATCAATATTCTGGTGAATGTTGTCTTTAGTAAGTCGCGTGACAAATAGTACTTGCTGGAGAGGATGGAAAGGTAATGGCAGCAGTTAATTGAACTAAGTTGTTGGCACAGTTAAGAGCCACCTGCATCCCAGCCATTTCTAATGCATAATTAGGTCAGTTTTCTTTTAACCTGCAAAAATGCAGAATGTAACCTTACAATTAAAAGAATGACTGAATGGAGCAAAGAGAAAAATAAGTACTTTCAGTAACCACTACTGCAAGCTGCTCCTGCAGAGTTGGATCTTTCCACCCAGCCCTAGGAGCCCTGGCCTACATATCTGCCTCTAACATTGTCATGTCTTGTTAACAGCACGAAGTTGTTATGCTACAGATCTGCATCGAGCACATGTTAGCATCACAAATCTTGATGACTGGGAATGAAATGAAGGATGTCAGAAATCTTTCAAACCTGATTATGGAAAATATGTTGCTTCAAAGATTGTTTTTTCTTGGCAAATGACAGATTGACACAAGCAGTTTTGATAGCTGCAGTTGAATGGGGGCTTGTTTATTCTTTACTTGATGATGTTTTCTGTTTTAAGCAGAGTTTTCTATTTGGCCTACCTCATATTCTTCCTTCTCAGATTGAAGGAAAATGCTTATGTAGGTAATTCTGATCCACCCAAAGGGAAAAATCTCATATCCTAGAAGCTGATACACTACAGTACAGCTTCATTTCCCCAGCACATTGTTATTTTTCTCTTCCTAGGCATCTATTTCAATCCTTATAGTGGTTTTGCTATTAATTGTTTTCTGCAGTTTTTCATTGCTTTTGTTTCTATTATTTTCTCTATTTACTTTTATGGAGTTTTCTCTTTGTTTTACAACTTTAGTTTCTGATCTTGTTTTGCCCACTATGCAAAGAGCACCCTGATGAAGTTCATTGATGATACCAAGATGAGTGGAGAGGCTGACACCCCAGAAGGGAGAGCCACCCTCCAGGGTCACTTAGACTGAATAAGTGGGCTAACAGGAACTATATGAAGTTCAGTGTAGAGAAGTGCAAGGTCTTGCACCTGGGAACACATAACCCAGGAGTGCAGTTCATACGGGGATCCACTTGGACAGAGAGCAGCCTTGTGGAAAGGGACTTTGGGGGTCTTGGTGTCCAACAAGCTCAACATGAGCGAACTGTGTTGCAGCAGCAAAGAAAGCCAACAGGTTGCATCAACAGGGGCATCACCAGCAGACAAAGAAGTCATCATCCTCCTCTACTCAGCACTTTTCAGACCCCATCTGGAGTATTGTGTTCAGTTTTGGTCCCCGCTGTACAAAAAGGATGTGGACAGGCTGGAGAGCTCCAGAAAAGAGCCATGAGGATGGTCAGAGGACTAGAGAACCTGCCATACAAGGCAGAAAACTTGGTCTGTTCAGCTTTGAGGAGAGAAGGCTTAGGGGAAACCTTATTACAATGTTGCAATACTTAATGGGCAGCTACAAAGAAGATGGAGACTCCCTATTTACAAGGAATCACATGGATAGAACAAGGGGTGATGGGCACAAGTTGCTCCTGGGGAGACTCCATTTGAATACAAGAAGAAAATTTTTCACTATGAGGACAGTCAGACATTGGAAAGGTCTCCTAGGGAAGTGGTGGATTCCCTCACTTTGAAAAGTCTCAGCCCGACAGGGTGTTAAGAGATCTCACATGAACGATAATATTAGAAGGGTTGGACCAGATGATCCTTGAGGTTGCTTCCACCCTGATGTTCCATGATTCTGTGATTTACTAAACACTAAGACAGGAAAAGTTTGGTTGTTATATGCATTCTGGCCCATTTGGACTGTGGGTCACTGAAATTCTGCTCCAGTCTTTTGATTACCAGATGGATTATTGCCTGTACATGTTGAATAGTTTTTGATAATTGAATATTAAAATTGCTTCTTTATTTTCTGTGCATAAGAAGAATGCCTATTGTCAGCTGCATTTGAGTGGAAGTAGATAGGATTTCTGCAGTGAGTACTGCACAATGTTTTTTATAAATCTGCTGATTCTGAAGTGCAGTATTTCTCGCTCTGTCACTGATTGAGGATGAAAACCAATCTTCTTATCTGTATTTGTCCCAAGACATTAGCTCTGCCTCTAGGGGCACTAAATTTATTAAATCAAGGAGTGGTATGTTCCATTCCTGTCATCCTTCAGCACCTTTATAGCAAATGATGCTCCCAGCTCTCTTTGTAAAAACATGTAAGTAAATACTGACCTTAATTTAATTTCAGTAATTCATCTCCAGGATGGAGCACAATTTTGTTGTTATGCAGGGATATAAATGCAATGCAATGCTGTGTTGTACTACTAAATTTATGCAAATATTTGGTTATGTTCAACAGTAGCATCCGAGTTACTCCCATTTGAAGTACATTACAAAATTGTTTATGAACACTTGATTGTGATAGAAAGAAAAAACCTGTGTGGAAGAAGTCGGTGAAAAAGAATGTGTGCCATTGAGCATTATAAAATTATTAAAAGAATATCTAGAGCAGTTTGTATGTTACATGTAGGTACATTTGAGCACTTATTGTGGATTTGCATGTCAATTCGTGATAAATTCTAGCTGAGACAGCCTGCTCCAAGTTCAAAATAAAATGTTAAAATGTTCATTTATGTAATATCTGTGCTGGAATTTACAATTGCATTAATTCAAAACCTTTCCTATTTGCCAGAGATATCAACATTATTCTGCTCTACCTGTCTACCATCAGCATATCTCTGAATGTCTTTCATGCTGCTAAATCACAAAACATGCCAATAAGTGTGTTCAACCAAAGTTTGGAGAGAAGTAGTCTTACTTAACATCTCACAGGGGAACCCAGTTCTCTCCCTTTTTTGGAAACTTTACCTTTGTTCTTAAAGTGGGTATAGAGCTTTTCTTTCAGCATCGCTTACAGAGTAATTTTTTTATACTTTTGGTATATTATTGATGCGTTCGATTTAATACATAGCATTTTATAGGCGAATTTTAACATATTTAGACCATCCTTTTGTCCTTGTGGTACATTTTTTGAAACTTAAATACTGATGAGTTGAAGATTTGTAATTTGGTCTTGCAATGGTGATGTTCCAGTCACCAGATGATGTTAATTCACAGGCTTAAGGCTACTTCAGTCAAGTGTAGACATCCTGTCCACAGCACCAGATGATAATTCTAGTCTACAGATGTGTTATGCAGTGTATATGCACTGGTAACCTTTGTGTTTCACCTTAGTTATGACACTTAGTAAGTTCCAGTTGATAGCATTACACTGATTTTCTCTCTTCCTGTTTTCCCCAAAAATGTTTTAGGTTGAAGAGCTGATGATGGCCATGGAGAAGGTTAAGCAGGAGCTAGAATCAATGAAAGCAAAATTGTCCTCAACACAACAGTCCTTGGCTGAGAAGGAAACTCATTTGACCAACCTACGAGCTGAAAGAAGGAAACATTTGGAAGAAGTCCTGGAGATGAAGTAAGTGGTTTTTTCCTTTATTTGTAGACATGTTTTATTTATATCTCTGAGTTCTTCTCAGATCCCTGGTATTCTAATGACAATCACTGTTTGAATATGACTCTATAGGTAGCAACTATCTATGTAATCAGTTATGCCTTCAGAAGTGACTTCTGACCAGGGATTAGCTACATTACTTAGAGCTCAAAAACATTTCTTCCTTCTAATCATTTGCAGCAGCCTACTATCATTTGCAAAAGAGGATCTTGAAAGTTCCTGAATGATTATTTGGACTCAATTATTTTGTTTATCTTAGGAATGTGCCATCTTGCTTTGAGTAGCCTATAATATACTTTAAGACACAAGTCAATGTAGCAAATGACAAAGAAGAGAGGAGAAGAGAGAAACATAGCAGTTTCTGATCTGTTGAGGTATTTTTCACACTCATGTCAATGGTTCATTAGCACCAGAACAGAGTTTGAAATTATCAGTCAGACTTCTTTTCATCATCTATTCATAAGGAGGCACAAATAAAACTGAGCTTTGAGAAGGTGGGTAGAAGTAAGGAATTAAACTTCTAAGGCTCAAATACTTCCTAATTTCTGACTGTTTATCAGAGATAAATGGTTATCCTTAATTTAGGGAGACATGAATTCATTTAGTGCGGTGATGGATAGTGCTGCCAGCAGTTCATTAGCAACACTTTTAGTTGTTTAGCCAGCCCTGAAGAGAAGGAACATTTTTATTGGCAGGATCAGCAGTGGTTCCTTCAGTGTGGTTTTGTGAGCCATTATTTATTTATTTAACTTTTCTAGGCAAGGTTGGGGTTTTTTTCCATTTTTTTTCTTCTGTTAGTGAAATGCTAGAAAAACAGCTGTTACAAAATGGAAAGAGAGGTGGCTTAGATCTTGAAACTCTAACTTAGGAGTTCTGCGTTAAGCAGTCCAAACCTCTCCAGCCTCATATTCAGCTACAACAGTCTGATCTAGTCCTGGCAGAAGGACATTGAGGGACTACACTACTTAAAAGAGGCACTTCTTATTTTTAATAAAAAATTTTATTGAGCTATAAATTTGACTGCCTCAAGAGTTGGTGTACTGGGGGATGGGAAGAATAGTTCTTTAGGTGATGTGGGAATCCAAAGCAACTGGAGATATATCCCATATCCAATCACTTGGCAGTACTTTCTTCAGCCAAACTGCTCTGCCAAACCTTCTTGTTAAAATATACACAAAGTGTGCAGTTTATCCTGAAATGTATTTGGAATTTTGTAGCTCTAGAGCCTTTAATAAAACTACTCCCTTCTTTTAAATGATGACCTCTCTTAGCTGTGTAAGTTATTGTTGGAAAGTTGTACTGAAATGTAGTATCAGGAACTGCATAAACTGGTAGATCCATTGTACCTCAGAAGGAAGACAAACACTGGAGAGAATGGTAATGCTGTCAGCACATGGAGAGAAAGATGGAAAAAACATTATGCTTGTATAGTTAACAAGCTGAGCATGTTTTAGTCATAGCTGGTCTGTCTTAAAGTTTTACAAAGCTGCCAAAGGCATCAAAACTTCAAAAACTCACCCTCACCATGAGGCTCTGTTGCAAACAAGTCTCTACTGAGGGCTCCCAATCAGTTAAGTATCTTGTATATATGTACAGAAACTCCACTATATTGTTTTTTGCCCTACTTTCCCAGTCTATGCCTTTTATAAAAAGCAGTCTTGCCATCTGTTTTCTAGTTTTGCTAAAAGCTTCTAATGTTAAAATGTTTCCTACTATTTCCACTCAAAAATACCAGTAATTAAGGGGTGAATTCTGTAAAGCAGTTAGCTGATTTTGTTATCCTTAATGAAATACAGTAGTTTTTTTACAGATACTGTTCAAAGATACAGTAAAGCATTATTGTTTACCGAGTTTTAGGGCATGCTTCACTAGGAGAAGTTTGAGGTACTCAAAAGCAGCACCAATTAAATTTGAGATTTGACAGAGGTGTAATTTTAACAGCCTGAGCCCTGCAGTCAGCTAATGGGGCAGGGGAGCATACAAGGAAAAAAGCTTGGGGAATACTGCTTTAAGAGATTCTAGATATGGCTGAAAGAAAGTTTTAAAGCAACAAGAGGACTCCAGGAAGTTACCTATGGGTTTTAATAGGAAGTTATTAGATATTATGTTAATGAAAATATTTGTTTAAAATACTGCTTCTTAGAATAGAATTTGTATTTACTACTGACTCTGTAGCCCCTAGAAGATCATTTCACACTCTTTAGGGAATACTGAGGCACTAGAATAAGACAAGTGTGAGTTATTCCAAGGAAGAAATAAAAATACTCCTTAAAGAAATATGAATTTTGAAGCCCTCTTCCTTTAAGTCAAATATTTCAATTTTCTTTTTTCTAAAAAAATTTGTTGTAAAAAATTATGAGAGGGGTAGATAATGGTCTCTCTATTTATCTCATCAAGAATGATCTACCATAAAAAAATACCGGTGAACTTCTAGGATTTTTGTTTTGTTTTGTTTTCTTAAAGAAGTTCTAATGTTTCCATCATTCACAGCAAATCTTTTAAATTAGGCAGGAATAAAGTGCTGTCTACAGAGAAATCTCTGTTCTTTGTCCCATAAAAACCTGCTTAGGCTGAGCTGAGTTATAAACTGTTGAAAATCACCAGTTTTCCTTTCCCTTTTTTTCTCCTGGTGTTGTCAGCAAATTTTGGCAGTGTGTGAAAATAACTGAGCACAAACAGTCTAATCTGGGGCTGAGTTCATGCAATTGCCAAAACTGTAGCAGCGGACACTGCACTTATAGGGAAGGGGAACAGACACTGTGTCTGCATGTAGAGGAGAGATTTTTTATTTTTATTTTTATTTGACTAGGCAGGCCTTTTGTTATGGTCAGAAGGACCAAAAGATTCTTCCTAGGCATCTGGGTTGAGAAGTCCCAGTTGGTGCATTTATTAATCTGTTCTTTCAGACCTGGAAAACTGTCCAACATCCTTTTCCTGAATTATGCCTTCTCTTGCTAATTGCAGTTGCTGCTAGCCCTATAATTCAAGTGATGCAGACTTACATAATGAAGTTAATGCTTCAGAGTTGAATCCTTCATCCTGCTGCCATATAACAAAGTTTATTACTTGTCCAGGAATTATTTGCTATCCTCTCATTTCTTTAAAAATAATCAAGGATATTACAGATGAATGAATCATAATAGAACAGGATTTATGTTTGTCAAAAATGTCTTTTGATTTTTATGTGACTTTACATGAGTGTTTTTTTGACTATTTATTGCAATAGTCTCTAATCACATCAATACATCCCACAGATACTGTTTCATTTGATACAGAGTGTAGCTGGTAATCAGAGATGAAGCAAGCCTGTGTGGCTTAATAAAGCTTTTTATTGTGTTCCTTATTTCATCTTGGAGTAGGAAGGCCTGCTGAGAGCAACATGAGGGTTACTATTAAAAAATAAGGTGCCAACTTAGGCAGTGCTTACAGTTTTCCTGCAAGATATGTAACTCTTAAAAATGCTAAGTAGGTGGTTGATAAGTCCACATGTTCTTTTTCTGGCCATGAGATAAAAATACAAAAACATACACATGAACACTCACAAAAGAAAATTCTCAGTGGAAGCTGAGGTTGTTAATCTTCTGAAAAGTTCATCCTCTAGGCAATAGAGCAGTATTGTCTGGAAGTAGAAGATGGAAATTGAAAGTACTCCAAAAGAAATTGATTAATTGGCACATACTTTTTTTTCCAGAAAAGTAATCTGAGTTGATCCAAAATGATACATAATGTCAAATACAGCAAATAATTTAACCAACCAAAAGTGCTTCAGGTTATTTGTACCCATGGTAAACAGAACAACAACAACAAAAAAACAAAAAACACAAACAAAACAAACCAAAAACCCCAGAAAAATATCAATGACCATCCAATGAAAACTTGACAACTCATCAGAAGTTGGCTTCTTGGAAATTATTTTTTTTTTTTGTAATTAGATAAGTCATGGCTTATGCCTATGGTTTAACAACAGTTCTCCAGAAGAGAAGTGATTCATAGCTTCAGAAGCACATGTATGTTCTGTGTGTATAAACAGTTGTGTCTATAGTTTGAAGTCACTTTGCTTTTTCTGTCAGTGTTACAAAGCAGTAATATGTAAACCTTGCTTCTGCAAGGGGTGGCTTTCTAGGCCCAACACAAACTCCTTGTTCTATTGATCTAGGCTATATGGTCTGTGGGCCATTTGGTGTATCAGGCCATCATGTGATTGCAGCAATGGTTTTTAAAACACCTCCTGTAATTACTTTGTGTGACATTAAAGAAGCTAAAATCCCACAGGGGGCACTCCATGTCCATAGGATTTTCTGTGTGGGGCAAAGCTGAGCAAGTGCATCTGCATCCATTCCTTTTTTTCTTCTATAAGTTTAGCATTTTTTTTCTTTTAAAATGTATTTTGCTGGGCACACAGGGAAAAGGAACACAAAAATATCCTATTACCATTATATTGTCCTATTTAATTTTCAAGTATAAAATATATAATATATAAAGTGTTTTTTTATTTTATATGGTCACACAGATTTTGATATTTAAGTTATAAGAAGTTCAATTTCAGTACTCTGAAATGTGAAAAACTATCTATTTCTCACTATTGGTCAATGTAGACACTACATTTAAATTAACAGAAAATAAACTGACCTTGGAACTGCTGTTAATCTCTAAGTGTATCACACAGAATCCAATAAGAAAGCTGAAATACAGTTTATAGATACACTGTGTCTTTAAAAGGCCAGATTTTTTTTAATTGTTTTTTTTAACTCCACAGTTCTTCTCACTGAAATGAAACATCAGGCCTCTCATAAATGTGATTTTAGTTCTTGGTTATCTTCAGATTTGGTGTTTTCTGCAGTTACTTTTTAATTAAGGTGAAAGCCTGAGACTCTTTTGCACTTTTTCTCTCTTGGCAGTTAAGGAATGGAACCTCTTATCCTTTTTGTCCTCCTGCATTGTCAATGAGCCCTTGAGAGCTCAGAGACACTCAGTGTTGTGGCAGCATTAAAGGCAGCCTGCCACTTCATTTGCAGTGCAACTGATCCTAGAATGGCCTGAATCATGCAAGTAAGCAGAAAAGCTTAACCTGTTTATGGACAGCAGTACAAAGCTGGTTGGTCAAATGATTCACACAAGTGAGAGGACTATTAAATTCAGATCTCGGAGTTTCACAGGAAGATAAAGTGAAAAGCAAAGAAGCGAGCCTTCAGCAAAGCCTACATAAATACAGTGCCCCATCTGAACACACACAGAATTAGTTTGTTGTGATTTACTCTGTTTCTTTAAGTATTGGGAAGTTATGTTTATCTTTTGAAACTGGTTTGTTTTTACTCTTCATCTTGCTTGAGAAACTTGTCTTCTGTGACTTTTTCAGATACTAAAAACTTGGCACAGTATGTCACAGTCCTGTTCTGTCTTGTGATAAAACCTCCGTATCTCATTTTATCTTGAATTCTATGGTCCTTGCTAACAGTCTTGCAGAGAGAAAGTACTGTACTATCTTAATGAGCCATGACAGGTCTGGAAGCAAGACCAACTGCTGAAAAGTACACCAGGTGGTGTTAAAGGGGTTTGTTCCACTCAGTAATTTCTAAGACTATTAGTGTTGTAGGGAGGAGCTGGGAAAAGGAGGTCTGGTCGTTAACTTCCCAGGAATTTAGCTACACTGGGCTTTCATTTCCCTGCCATTCCATGGGAGATATTTTTTTTTCCTTCTGGATATGTTTTCCGAGGACTGAACTTAGTGTAAGTGATCCCTTCGGTAGTTCTTGGAACATAGTTTCTAGATGGTGCAATCAAATTAGACTTGTTTCAAGTAAGAATGTGAAAAATGTAGCACATAGTCTTGGTGTTAAGAAACCACAGGTTTTGTTATATTTTTCTTTCCTATTAATAGATTACAGCACTCTTACAGAAATTGCTGTGAAAGATCTCATCAGTGCAGATCTTGGCATACATATGCAGCCTACTAAAATGTATATTTTTTTTAGGCTTACACAATCCTCGTATTAGTGTATTAATAACTGTCTTGTCTTTTCTCAGTTTGCTGGTTCATTATTGAAAATACATTTAGAGAGCAGGTGCAGCACGAGATAAGTTTTTGGAAGTCATTAGTGCCTCATAGTTCTTTACTGCCTAAAGGGTGTTGCTTTGTGAAAACTTTGTCTTCAGCATAACCTACATATTGTACATACCATCTTAGCTGAACGAATAGCTAGAATGGTGCTTTTTCTTAGAAATAACTACTGAGATAAAACAATGTTAAACTGAAAGAGGAATGGAGAGATAGACATTTTTATTTTTACTAATGTAGAAAATATATTGCTTTATATATATATAGCTCCAATGGCACCAATATACTGCCTTTTGCTATCTAATTCTGAATACATTTTCCAGTATAAAATGCTGTTCTTCTATATTCTAACATACGCTCTCTGAAATTAAATACATTCAGAAATTGTGTCAGAAGTAAAGGTTTGTCTGTTAAAGAGAATCTGTGTAATCTTCCCTTAGATGGATGAATCCTCCACTCCAATTATTTCTAGAACAGACAAAATAATAGATTTTCAGCACGCTTTTTTTACTGTTCCTATATACTTATCCACACAAAGAACATAAATACCACTGTGATTTTTGCTTTAAAATATACAGAAATGTTTTGGCTTAGGTTTGGTAGCAATAGTATATTTTCTATGCTAGCTTTTTCAGCTGCATCAGTGATTCCTGTCACCCTTACTAATCCAGCTCTAAGATTCTGGGGCTTCCAGGGGTGTTGCTGAGCTAAACCAAATCAAGCACTTTTTACTTTCTGTTAAAGTCAAAGGAACCCTGAGTTCCTTAGGGTGCTTTTTCCTCTCTTAGAATCTTGTGCTGTAAATAGTGATGCATATAAATCAATTCAGTGAGCACTACATATTTCATTAAATGCAGTCAAGTTGTGGGTTAATAGAAGTTCCAAGTGAAAATATTATGGTATCTCGTTGCATATATTGTAGATTTAATGTAGTGTAAACAATAGTAGCTTTGAGCCATTGTAAATCCCATCCGGACATCATCAATATAGTACAAAATACAAGGGGGGAAATCTCAAAGGTTAGATGTGCTCATATAGCCACTGTACATATGTGAGTCATTCTTTTATTGTTTTTAAAATAACAGTGTAGCTTTGCGGGGTGTAGGTAAGGCAAAATCTCAGGGTTTTTTTTTTTTTTTTTTTTTTTGTAAGTTAGGTCGATTTGCTTTAATTACAAAAGTAGCCTCTGAAGCAAGGAATTGCTTCCCGACCATCCTGGAGGACACAAGTGCGAGTTGTGCAAGAAAAACTGGAAAAACTAGTCAAGTTATTGGCAGTCCCTGCAGTCTTTCGGAACTACTAAATGGGAATATTCAGTATATCTTGTTGTTTTTCTCCCTTACCATGCATTATTTTTAAGCAAAATAAAAACCCAGCATCTGCAGTTCTATGGAAAAACTCCATAGTCAGAGGATTTGGAAGTTGCTGGTTTGTATGGTGATATCTTGTGTGCAGTTCAAGTGACTACATGTGACAGGAGTTAAAAACAGGAAAACTGACCAGAACTGTTCATTTAGAAATCCTAAAACATGACTCTAAGGACTGTAAAAGTGTCTTTCTTTGAAAGTGTCTTCTGATGCTGTTATTGCTGTTGAGTCACTTCCCCTCAGTCCAAGATTTAGTGTTAAAGTTTATGCAGATTACAGTATAGAGAACTGTATTTACTGGTACTAGGAGCTCATGCATATAGGATTGTAGGGAAGACTGCAAAAAGATTTGACACAATATAAATATTTGGTGTTCTCTAAAGCCCCTCTTGTAACCTCAGGCACTCGATATGGCTATAGCTTTCTATAAACCCATTGTTCTTTTTTCAGTCTACTACCATCGTACAACTTTAAAACTGTTGTCAAGAAAGCATTAAAAACTAAAGGATCACATTATTTTAATATCCACTGTGTAAGGTAGGAATCAAGCTTTGCATATGAGGTTAAATTAAATTATGTGACTGGTATTTGCTATACAATCAAAAAATAAGAATTTGATCATCTAGTTTAATTTCATGAATAAAGATTTAAGGCCACCAGTACTGTTATGAAAAGATGACTACTCCAAGTAGCTCTGAGCCATCAAGGTTTTCATTGGCCTACTTCAGTCCTTAGAAAGTTGTTGGGGTAAATTATGAAAAATATTATTTGTAAATCTTAGTTAACAGTTAAGTAACAGTAAGTAATCACAACAAACCAACCAGGTGTCCCCAAATACCAAGTCATTGTTTTGGCAATACAGTACATTTATTATGTTTGGACCTCAGGAGGACTTCTGTCGTTTCTCACAGAACTGTCTCATCAACAAAGAAGGGAATAGATTCCTGATTACTGTAAAGTGAATAAGCAGGTAGCTGGAAACAATAATTAGTCATTCATTGTCAAAATGGAAACCTGTGTTACCTGCTTTCCTTAGAGGTCTCTCCCAGGTCAGCTGTTGCTTGAAATGTGCACTATTATAAGTGTGTGAACATGTTAAGGGGTATGTCTTGCCAAAATGCCACATTGGGTGTTCAAGTATTTTGGAGAACAAGATGAGAATTCAAAATTATCTTGATAAAGTGAAGAGGGATTCTAAGGAGGCTGTAGAATACCATTTCCTGGAGGTTTTTACAGACAAATAGCATTAACATATCACAAATAGCTTAAATATAGTTCCATGTGCTTTGGGAGTAGTTTAGATGAAATTGAGGATAGAGGGGGTGTTATCTAGCAGTTTTTGTGATTGTTCAGCACGGATTGTATACTTCCCTTAATGAATTTCTGCAAGAACCAAAAATAAAAATGTATATATTATATGCATGAGCTTACATGTCATATGGATTCTGTTCTCTCTGTCCATACTGACTTTGGATTACAGATTCAAGTTCGAGAGAGAAATTCTGCTGCTGCATGCAATTAATTTTGAGTATTTTTCATGCAAAGGAAACATTTTTTTTAATTGAACGAGTAAACATAATTCAGTTTTATGGTTCAGGGTACCTGCAAAATTGTGGTTAGGTTATAAAGAATGCCAATGATATCTTCTGGTATTTGGAGAAAGCCTAATGACCTAGCTACATTTTCTAAAAAAATATTAATAATATAACTATTAATAATAGTGCCTTGCAGTTTAGTTCCTTTCATTGAAGGATCTTAACATGTCAAAGCCTTCCTTTTTCTAAAAAACAGAGAGATGTTATCGTTGTTCCTCAAAGGAGTAAACTGAAATTAAAACCATGAAATGATTCATTCAACCATGTCCACAGAACATCAGTGACATAATGAATTAAAATCTGTAGATACTAGGCTTGTACTTTTAAAAAAATCTTTACGTTTGAGTCACAAATGTTTAATAGCAAATTTTGTACATAGAAGACACAGTTCATTTATTTATTTCTTCTAGCATGTTCTCACACAGATCCTTTATACATCTTCATTTTTTTATGTTATATCTATATTTAAAATTAAGTATACTTATCTTACAGCATTTTAGTGCTGTAAATGGAGAGTAAATAGTGTAAATGGAGAGAACCAATTTGCTCTCTTTTGCTAAGCTGTTCTTCAGATTTCTCTTGCTTGTTAAATGCCCATTGTTAGTGAGGGCTTTGGTTTAGAGTCTGAAAAACTAGATGAATTTAGCCATGAAATGTTAATTTAAAACAAAAATAAATACATTTCTGCCATGGCCTGAAAAATACGAAGCTGGCTTTGGACTACAATTTCATAGGTTTTGTGACAAATGAGGCATGAAACAAATTGGCAAACCCACAATGTCCAAAGTACAGAGGTACAGTGTGCTCTCTAATTCCCAGCCCTAAAGATCTCAGCAAAGGTCACAAATGAAACAAAGTCAAAAATAATCAACTCCACAGTCAAAATACAATTATTAAGGCTTTCGTTTACTACAAAGAAGCAGTTGTAAAAGAGGTACTGGAGCAAGTTCTTTTGTGCACTAAGGGAAAATCAACAGCAAGGTGTCAAAACAGAAAAATGAAACTCTGCAGGTGAAGCTGTCCTTGGAGCCAAAAGAAACCAGCACTTAACACAGAAAAGCAAGTAAACTGTTGGAGAATGGAAAAGGTGTTTGGTGCTGATCTGCAGAGTGTGTCAGCATTGTATTTGGCCCAAACAGGAAAAGCCTGTGGACTAGAGTCATGCACTGTAATCATGCACAGGCCCTTCAAGCACCCTCTCACCAAGGTTTCACTCTAATGGGCTCAACTGCTGTAGCTTTTGCCTCCTTTTCATCATGGAGCATGAGATTAGCACTTCCTCTGTGTGGGAAGTTGAAAAGTACAGTCAGGATGCCTAAAGACACTGCAGCTGGCAACACATTTCTTTATATATTTCATACCCTCATTTTGCAGAGACAGAGTACTCCAGATGACTCTGTATGGATCTGTCTCCATTTTCTCAAGTACATGCTTTGTGAACTCTTCCAGAGAAGGACAAAAAAGCTGGTGAAGGGTCTGGAGCACAAATCTTATGAGGAAGGAGTGGCTGAGGGAGCTGGGGTTGTTCAGTCTGGAGAAAAGGAGGATAATGGGTGAAGACCTTGTTACTCTCTACACCTGAAAGGAGGTTGTAGCAAGGTGGGGCTTGGTCTCTTCTCCCTAGTAGTAAGCAACTGGGCAAAAGAAGTAGCCTCAGTTTATTCCAGGGGAGGTTTAGATTAGATATTAGAAGAATATTCTTCATTGAAAGCGTTATTAAATTCTGGAATAGATTGCCCAGGGAGGTGGTTGAAACACCATCCCTGGAGGTGTTTAAAAGATGTGAATATGTGGTGCTTAGGGAGAGGGTTTAAAAACTAGATTTGGTAGAGTTAGGTTAATTACTGGTACACTTCAGTGATGGCTGGACTTGAAGATCTTAGAGGTCTTTTCCAACCAGAATGAGTCTGTAATTCTGTGATTAGTACGAATGCTGAATACCATGTCTGATTTTATGGACAAATATGCTCTTAATGCAATTTAAATATAACTTAAGTGTAAGAAGTTACTGTTCTGTTACCTGTTTCTGAAACAGAACGTGCAGACCTTTAATGAAAATAGTTTTAGAGGGACAGAAATTACACTGGTTTTCATCTAACTAATACAAATTGTGTAGAAGTTTTATTCTCATATAGAATATGGATGATGCATTCTCTTTTAATAGATCTGTTTTGCTTTCATTTTTGGTTTTACTAAATGATAAAATAGCAATGTAGAATTTATGTGTAGTCTAATGAGAGTCCTGATAAATAAATACTTGTTTTTTAGTGTACACCTACCTCAGCCCAATTGTTTTTTCCTGGTGCAGAAACTCACATGTATGTATGTGTAGACATCACTTGTGTTCTGTTTGACAAACCCTAGAGGTAATTTTTAATTTTATAAATAAGTAGAGTTAATTTAACGTAGATTCTGATAAACTCAGTGAGTTTCTTAGCAGATGAGTGATTTAATGATAGCTTAATACATTTGCAAGGTAGGAATACTTGTTTAAAAACTGTGAAGTGTGAGGCATGGAGTAAAACACTCAACACTTCTGAGTTGCTCTATCCTTGTTCCCACTCCCAAGTCATTTTTGAAGCAGTTATATAGAAATCAGCAGACCATCTTCAGGAAATGCCTGCTTGGAAAAGATGGAAAATTGGACTCCTCGTGACCAACGTTACAGATTTTCAGTTCAACTTCCATCCCCACTCTATATACTGATCAGGCTTGTCTGGCACATGCATTGTGGGGGACAAAATCTACCTTTTCCAGTTACTCTATTCCCAAGGAAATCCTGCAATTCTTAGAAGTCGTCTTCTAAAAATACTAACCTCAAGAACATACACAAAAAGAAATCACATTCCTCTTTGCAATTCATGCGCTGTATTTGCACATTTTTCTAGTTCATGTCTTAATTATGTGTTTTGATTTGAGGTAGGAGTTAGTATAGTCTAGTGGAAGTATTTAATATACCTAACTTCTCAGCTCTTCCAGATGAACTTGGTGGCAGTCTGCTGGGATTTGCAAAAACACACCTATACCCTTTATGAGCAAGAGGAATTTGCTGATTAAATGGGATACAGGGACTTGTCTCCATGTGACCTTAAAGTACTTCTAGGAATAGATTGTATTTTTTAATCATGCAGCCTTCTGTGATTTCAATTCATCTTGTGGTGTTCAGTTCTCATTATTATACTTCACATTATATAGTAGTTTCATCTGGGAATGTGAAAGCAGGTGCATTTGACATGTTATTTCTCAAAATATTCCTCTGAAAAAAATAAGCATTCATCGTATTGAGGCATATGGAAAACTCAGCATAGAAAAATGTAAATGGCATGAAAAAAAAATCGTCTGGGTTGCTTGTAACAAAATGACCTCCAGAACATGCTCAAGTCATTTAAATGTATCTTGCACTCCAATATAAGATTTCACTTGCTCAGAAATGAGGTATTCTTTTTCCATAAATACAGTTTGTATTGTATAGCAAATGAATAAAGGACAGCTATTAAGGTTTTTTTTAAAGGGCAATATTAAAATGAGTTTTCTTGTTCATAATACAAAATTGTTTTGAATAGGAGAGAGAGGAAGAGATGTACTGTTAAATTCTTTACCATCTTCCCTATTCCTCACATCTTCACTTTTCTCCTCTTTGGTTCGTTGTCCTTCAGAACCTTGTTCTCTGCCTAGCAGTGACCATCTCTGATTTACATTGGACTTCAAGAAACATTTTTCAAGATTTCCACCATTGTATACACAAGATATACACTGGATAAGACAGGAGGTTATTTTTATCTCTAAGACACCTTCTGATTGCTTAATTGTTGGTTCTAAGGAGAACAGGACTGTGCTGTATGAACATAGGAGTCTATTTCCATTTCAGGTGAACTAGATAATCCCATTGGACCTCCAAGTGCCTTTTCAGGAAGGCATGGATCTTCCATATATTCTGTGTCACATTGTTGGCCTCTAGTCTCATGTATCCTAGGACAACTAATGTGGCATAATATACCATTATTTGTGCAATGGAATCGCAGAGCAGGCACTAACAATTCCTGTCAGCACTGAGTAGAGACAAGACCACAGTTAATTCAGACGGCTTCTCAGCACTGACAGAAGTCATCTTGAACTGATGCTGAGCGTATTGATATCCCCAAATTTGACATCTAAACATATTCTGTGCTGCTAGACTTTATAGCTACAAGTTGCAAGACCTGGATTTTTATTATGTCTCTGTGAAAGAGACATAATATTATGTCTCTTGAGGTATGTCATTTTCTTATGTCTCTTGACCCCTCTGAGGAGTCATGTCCTCAGCTGGGATTGTCTGCTTCTTATTCAGGAACACAGTGCTTCCCAGGGTCATTGGGATTAGGAGTCATTGATTTGGTGCCATTTCAGATCACATACTTTCCTAAAAGCTTTGGAATTATTTGTTCCAAAACACTTGCAGTCAAGCCACTGCCACACTACAGAGAAGTCATACCTAATGAGGCTGAAAGGGTCTTTTAGTGGAGTTGTTTCTGTAGCTGACTCTTAAGTTTCACTTTGGACTTTGAGGATGCTACAGTGTATTTGGTAGCTCTTCCCACGGCTGAACTACATTACAAAAATCATTTGTTCCCGTGTAACTTCAGTACATTGTTACTTAAGACCAGTAGACTCTCAGTGTCATTCTAACATTTTTGTCTGGTTTTGCTTGATAATTTTGCTGTCCTTGACTGTCTTTTCCGTGAATGTTGTCAGTTGTTGTCAATTATAAAAGTAAATGCAAAAACTTAGAGATTTAACTTAAAATGACTGCAAGGCTAATAATTGAAAAATTAAAAGGGCACAATTTTCTTATCAAACATGCAAGGAGAAGATGGTCTGCATGCTGTTTAATCAAGAATATTTGCAGAAGTGATGAATATATATATATATATTTTTTATTTTTTTTTTAAAAGGCTTTCTTTTCTGTGTTGTGCTTGTCAACTCTTCCTGGGTCTAGAAAACTGGTTTAATTTAGGTCTTCAGGTTAATAGGAGGTGTTGTTTACCTGATACAGAACAAGATGCTGCCTATACCATTTCTCTTTTTTATTATCTTGTTCCAAACATCAAGATTTCATATACATGTAGAAAAGGTAGAAAAGAGAGGAGCTGCAATCACACAAGTAAGGTTTTTGAGGTTAAGATCATCCTGACCGAGAGGAGGATGATTAAGCTGTGTTAATGTTCATAATAATTCATGCCATGTGCTCATCTGTATCCAGAGCCACCACTTTGGAATTTTTCCCAGGGTTAGTCTTTGGTTTTACAAATACACTGTCATTTTGGTACTACTCTTTGAATTTGTTCCAGTTCTGTTTTTTGTTTGTTTGTTTGTTTCTTCTTTATAAATAAGATGCTCCAGAATGGCAGGACAGAATTTTAGTTTTTCTAAATAGGATTCCTAGGTTTTTCTAGGTGTGCAGTTCACCTTAGCTAAGTCAGTTGATGAAGTTTGTAAGCTGTAAAATGAATATATAACTTCTTTTTTAATGTATTTTTCTCATAACTCAGTGACAGTTTTCTTTAAGCCTTTAAGTATGAAGAGCTATTTCAGCTGCTAGAGAATTATAATACTCTTTCTTAATTCATATCTTCTGCAACAGGTCAAGGAAAACAAAATTATATAAACAATCTTAAGAAAAATAAAATTCTTTCTCTCTGAATAATAGAGCCATGTTCTCCACATAATTGTTTAGGAGTTGTTGGAACACGTAAATATGAAAATATACAGAAGGTTTCTCCTGATGTTGATTCAGTACAAAGTCTTTTAGGAAGCATTTTAGCTTCACATACTATTTCTGATTCTGCCTCATCGTATGAGTGAAGCTGTGCTCTGCTGTGTGTAGGCAAAGACTGAAAATATACTCTTGGGAACATGGGGACTTCTGTTCTGACTGCACAGCAAGCTGAGGTACTGACCCATCTGGTTCTTCTCCCCCCTCCCAGTTCCTCCATTACACTGTATCTGACACTCACAGAACTCTGCTGAACTAATTCCACACACTAACTTAGCAATAAAATGTCCAAATTTTTCTGAAGTTAATTTTCTGCTGGCTTGGTGCACTGAAAAGGCAATCCATGGCCAGATTAAGTCTTGGACAACACAAGGCAAGGTTTCAACCTTGTGTCTTCTGTCTTGGGAAAGAAGACTGTGACAGTAGACTGATAGATTGGCTTGAGCTGCAGCTTCACTTGCAAAACCAAAAGCCAATTTTGCATGGAATAAATACGTTCTGGTTTTCATTCATAGCTCATGTGATGAGATCTAAATGTTTGATCATCTTCTCCTGCTTCCTAATCCCTTCCTCTACTACTTTCTTCTCTTCACTAGAAGTCTGTCCTCCTCTTGACCTGATAGGCCTGCTGCCTGTGGCCAGCAGCTCCCATATCAGCAGAGTATTGGAGACAGAATGGTGTTTTCTGTTACATATCTGAGCTGTCATTTTGTGTCTGTCATTCTGGGTCTGTCAGTTATTCCTTGTTCTGAACTGAGTTGATTAGAGTGATTAAAGTAGGTGTCTGGATTGAGAGGGTTAAAGAGCATCCATCTGTTCTGGGTTTACTGCTGCTTCAGTGGAGGCAGGAAGGCCAGGAATTAGTGAGTGGCTTAGTCCTTTCTCACTGCTGGCAGCTGACAGGAGCACTGATGAGGTGATAATGAACTAAAAAGTCTGCCCTCTTGGCTGGGTGGGAAAGGGACCCAGACAGTGGGCAGGTCTCACTCCTGTTCTTGCCAAGATTTTCACATTTTAATAGAATCCATCTAAAGCAAAATTAACAGGTATATTTCCTGGATGAATTTCAGTAATGTAACTTATTGCCAGCAGATATGAAAGAAATATGTATTGTGTTACTTGCAGCATGGCAGCTCTGTGCGGTTCAGCAACAGATAGCCCAGTCAAATAAGAGCAAATGGCAGAAAAAAGAATGTTTATCAAATGCAACTTCTTTTAAAATACCATCTGAGATTCTGCAGAAGATAACTTTTCCATTTTAATTCTGATTGTTGGTGGCACTTACTAACTTTTTTTTTGACACTAGAAATTAATCCTTGAAGTATTCAAATTCAGATTTACAGATACATCCTAAAGGCATTGTTTTATGTTTGCCTCTTTAGGTGCTACAAAGTATGAGTTTTCTTACTTCTTTAAACCTCTGTCTTTCACCAGGACATATTTCACATGCCCTGTAACCTCACGATATTTTACTTTTGACACAAGTCCTTCTGATGCTAAGCATGAGTGTTCATTATGTGTATATGCTAACACAGTATGAATATACCAGCATATCAAGGTGTAACAAGCACTTTAAGCCAGTGGGATAGCTGAGGAATACAATGTAGGCACTCAATAGACTTCTAAATTAGCATATGGTATTCTTCTCAATTTTCTTGTTGCTGACAGACTTAATAAAGGTTCAAGATTTTACAGGTCTTTAATTTATAGAGTCTACAGAGAGTGTGAATATGAAATCTCTTTGTAAGAATTTGTCTTTTTCTTAGAAAACAATGCTAAGAGTTTTGCAAGCTGGGTTAGAAACTGTTTATTCCGTAGTCAAATTGTTTGGAAGGCAACTTCATTCATAGAGGGTAAACCTCTGTGACCTTTATGCAGAGCATTGAGGGTGTTGCATACAGGGAAGATCATGACCCCAGAGTCTCCGGTGGCTGTTGATTGAAACCTTGTGTCTCAAGAAATAAATGTTTAAGAACACTTCCTTATAAGACCTGAGCTGCATACACAGACTTTTTTAATAGCGATTTAACTATTTTGGTAGAAGGTGTTTCTTCCCCTGCCCCCCTTCTGGTCTTACCAGAAGGGCTAACTCAGCACAATCATTACTACAACCCTCTAGATTGAATGCAATTTTGTCATTATAAACATGACTTAAATTGACACAGCCTAAAGCCATAGACCCAAACTTTTTTGCCTATGTCGAGATAACTTTAACAATATCTGCATTCATGGCATTGCATATATCATCTGCAGTGATGTGTTTTGTAGTATAAACCTGTCCAAAAAGGGAAAAATTGCTGACTTCAGACTTACGAAAAGACAACTCTAATGGGTGGAACTGGATGTGAGGGTTGTTGGGAGATATGTAAAGACCATATAGAAACTGCATTTGCTTGTTTAATTGTGAGCAGCCATACAGATTGAAGCAAGTATTTTCATACAATTTATTTGATTTCTCCAAATGCCCTTCCATTCAGAGGAAGAAAATAGGAATTTTAGACATGCTTACTTCATCACCACCCTTGTTCACATAGACCTTTAGCAATGTTAGGAGGGAGTGCAAATAGTTACACAGCCAAGGTATCTAACCACTTCCAGATTAGATCTGTCCTTTCTTAACTGGTGAACCGTTCTGCTTTGTGAGCTCTAACAGTGCACATCATATTGTATTTAGTCAGGGCTCTAACACCAAAGCTACCAAATGACTGTCTCTTTTCACAGTGACTCATTTTGTAACATGAATGGTGTGATTCAGAAGAGTTTCACCTGATATATTTGGAAGAGGTAGCAAAGAGTTAACATCATGGACTGTGATATATGACTGGTAAAACCCATCCAGTCGTAGTTCATAGTTTTCAAATTAATTAAAATTAATCTATCTGTGTTCTCATTCTTTTATTTTGTCAGGGCAGGGTATTTGTTGAGAAGATACAGCATGTAGGATAATATGAGATGTGGTTGATGACTGCCCACTAATGAATCGCAAAAAGCACTCAGTCTACTTGCAACACTTTCTCAAGTGTCTCCCTCAAATAATGCCAGCAGTGGTGTTGAGTAGGGTTGCCAATGATCCTCCAGCCATACTGTCTTTCATTTCTCCTAATAGAACGGATGGGAGGTTATCAAATGGCATTCTTGTGACTGCCTTTTGTGGGGTTTTGTTCTGATCAGATCAAGTTCATCAGAATTTCTCCCAAAATAATTTACGTTCAAACTTCTGTGGCTGAACAGGATTTTCTCATCTGTTGTGTAATTACATGGTAAGTACAGATTTCTTACCGTGTGCTGTTTTGCGTTATGACCATTCACTCGCTTGTGATATGTGCCTTTTATTCATGTCTAAAATATAAACCATTTTGATACGGAGAACAGGAATGAAATTTGCCATAGAAAAATATCTGTTCAAGCACACTTCAGAATGACACTGATTTAATTGTGATCAAGTTATCTTTATGAGTCTTGTCCTCTCCTTCTCCTCTCTTTTTGCGAGGTCTATTAGGAAGCAGACTCTGAAAACTAGAGCCACTGCATAAAAAGAAAAAATTCATCTCCATATTTCTTATTTTCAAGTCTTGGACATGAAGTCAATCAGCTTTCTCTTCTATCTTATGTCTATTTTCAGTATTTTGTAGGTTGATAGGCTTCAGGTAAGGTTTTCTAATTCTTGGGAGAATTAAGAGAGCTGTATATTATAATGACAAGTAAACTAGAAAAACATTTGTATCTTGATTAAAAGTATTTCTTGGTGCTCCAGGTAGCAACTTCCATAGATGAATACATCTAAGTTTCACAGCCCGTTGATATTGAGCGTCCCATATTTTTTCTCTCAAGGAAACCAGAGTGCGCTGTTTTTAAACTTGATTATGGGTTAGAAAATACCAAGTAATTATCTGCCCAGATATGCTATACTCACAAGTCTGTGTGTTTGTCAGACTTGCTGATCCTTCTCAGTAAACATTCTAATCTGCTCTAGTTTCTTACTACTGTTTAATGACCGCTTCCTTCTGCAAGATCATCCACAGAAACCAAGGTGGCTGCCTTTCCACAGGAAGTATGTGAATAATGTAAGGGTACATTTCATGGTATTGTGCAGAGCTAAAGACAAGCACTTTAGACTAGGAAACATTTCCTTTTGGATGAAGCTGTATAGAGACTTCTTTGGCTTCTTCCCGGGCTTTTTTGGCATTGCTGCCATCGTGATGAAGTTTCTCGGTATTACTGATTTTAGTGATGGCATAGAGCCAAAATCACTGTTGCTTTTGGCTGAATAGAAAAAAAGACAGTATAAAAATATTTTGGAGGGGAAAAAAAAAGAGTACTTTAAAGGAGTACTTTTTCAGACTGAGAGGATGATACTGTATCTTTTGTATCAAATTGGTAATGAAGCTAATTTTTAACACCATAATTTTTAGGATATTTCATGGCGGAGATGCTGGGTGCAGCAGCATTTGAAGAATAACATTTCCTTGCTGAAAACATAGAGTGAGTAAAAAGAAAGTTGACTGGCTGCACTTCCCTGCTGTGGTTCATTGCTTCTTGGGAGGTTCGTTTTGGAGAGCAGGTGCCCCTGTTCTTTCCTACTTTCTCTGCTGTATCTTGCTTGATCCAGTGCAGTTTTCTTTCCGTGCCAGGGTGCATAGTGACAGTTCTTCCATTTCTTCACATTCTATGATACTTATGACTGCAATCATAGGTAAAACTGATCTTGTTCTCCTTCAACCTTCAACCTGAAAAGATAAACCATATCCATTTCTGAGCCCTGATGCCTAGCTACAATTTTACCTACAGCTTTAAAAGGCTCCTCTAGAAAGTGAATGTTCAGGCTTAATTCCAATGAGACTTTACCTTCTCATGTTAAAAGTATGTTTATATGTCTGCAGTGGGATAACTTTGGCAAGGACCAAACTCGACCCAGCTGCTCACTCTGCCTCCTCAACACAACTAGGGAGAAGATAGGATTGAGAAGGCTTCTGTGTCATGATGGAGACAGGGAAATGGCTTCCTGGTTACTGTCATAGGCAAAACAAACTCAACTTAAGAAAAATCAATTTATTGCAAATTAAAGTAGATTTGGGTAGTGAGAAAGATAAACAATAAACCAAGACCTTTTCTACTCCATTTTCCGTACTCAACTTCATTCCATCACTCCAGACCATGTGCAGGGAGGAATGATACGAGTATGGTCAGTACATAGTTTCTCTTTGCTGCTCCTTCTCTCTCACACTTCTCCCCTACTCCAGTGTGGACTCTCACCCTGGAGTTGCATTCCAAGGTTGCAGAAAAAAATCTGCCTTGACACGGGCTCTGTGAAGACTGTAATTGATGCTAGCTCCAGCATGGACTGTCCACAGTCTGCAACAGATACGAGTTTCAGCTCCTAGGGCACCTCTTCCCCCTCCTTCCCTGACCTTGATGGCCCCACTACTTTTTCTCACTCTCTCCTCTACCATCCCCTTCCTCTGCCTGTGTGATGGGGCTTGCCCTTTCTGAAAGGGCAAAATGGCAGTGGTTCCATCAGCTTGGCTGAAGGGCTCAGCTGTGCCCTGCAGTAGGTCCATTGGAGCACTCAAGAGCTGGCTGTATCCAGCACAGGGCAGCCCCAGTCTCTTTTTTGCAAAAGTTTTTGCAATCCCCCCACTGCCATCACCTCATTGCGGACACCAAATAGAGTGTCTGATAATTTTTAAAATTGTATTTATAGGGGACATTATGAAAGTATGAGAATGGTTACTAATGGCAGTGGCAGTACCATGCCACTAGCTGAGTGAAAAAGAAGGAATTTCTTTATCATTTTGTGCTTTAACTCTTGCATGGGTGTAGACAAGACTGCTTGTACAGGAGGACAGGGCTTTCACGGGGAGCCTGCATCCTGCTAAGTGCAGGACTGTGTTGAAAGTGAGTATTGTCTGTTTTCATCTCAGATGATCTTTCTCATGGGCTGATACTGCATTCCATTGCAGTAGAGCTGGGCTTTACTCAGTGGAATTAGAGATCTGTCCACTTTTTTATAGAGTAGGTGAGGTTTTTGTGGTCACAGGGTGTTGCAGAGACAGTGTCAGGAGGATCAAACATGCCTTAGACAGATTCATGGACGTAGGTCTGTAAGTGGATGTTAGAAAGAGATGAGACAGGCGTGTGCTCTGTAGTATCTTTAATCCTATAATTCATAATGTTAGCAGAATATAAAGCTAATAGGCTAATAGCTATGTTATAGATTATACTAAAGCTGAAAAAAAATTACCAAATCTGTGACAGTGAGGTCTGAAAGGGTGCAATTACAAAAAGTATCTGGAGAACAATGAGTGATTTTCAGAAAGAAAAAAAAAATTAAAATCATTGCATGTGTTTCTCTTTTTGGTACCAAAGTTAACAAGTGCCAATATAAAAAATGGCAAAACAAATGTAAAGATACGGAGAACAAAGAAATATTGGTCTGTTTAATGAGGAACTGAATATTAGTTGCAACAATAGCTTTAGAGTGTGAAAGATCCTGTTGCTAAATATGAAGGTAAGAAATAGGAAGAAACCAGATTCATGAGAAAGCTGTAGTAGATCACTCTAGGTATTGAAATTAAGGAGACAACATTGAGCCCAAATAAATTTGGAAATCAGTGGCATGGTTCAAGGAAGATGCTGATAAAGTCGTGGGGTTTTGCCTGAAAAGACAAGTGACAGAATTCTGTTTCTCTTGTAGGTAGGTGTGGTATAACACTAAAAATATCCAGATCTTTTTGTCACATGGCTTTAATCTAGTCTCTCTTAAAAAAAACTCTTTCTACAACACTTCTGTATATTATCAAGTGTCGAAGTGGATCAGATCTCAGTGGTTAGTTGGAGTTGAGATCTCTTCAATTACCATCAGTGTTCATTAAACCATCAAGACTTGATTGGAGGAAGCAGATTTGGAGTTTCTTTAGAAGACCCTGTAGTTTTTAAGCAGTTTGATCACACAGTGATTCTTTTTAAACTAAAAATTATGTTTGCTTTACGTTTCCATATAATGGGAATACCTATCTGATTCCCTTTTGCTACAATTGCAGTCACTGTTTTCATTCCTCTGTATTGTAACTTTATCTTGCTTTACCTCAGATTTTTCCATTAATTTCAGGAAATAAGAGACGAACATGGTAATGCATATGAGTGAAGCCTGGTCCTTGGCATCCTGGTGTTTGAACTTTATGGATTAGAATTGTTGACTCACAGCAATCAAATTCACTCTTGTTGTGTCTGACAGGGAACAGAGGGGACTAAGCCAAAACCAGAACCCCCAGAGTAAGGGCATTAGTCCTGTCTTTTCCAAAGTGAATGGTTTCCCTTCTAAACAGACTCTGGAAAGAAGCTTAGTTAGTTCCTTAGGGAGGCAAGTTATAAAACTTGAGATGCAGAAATTTAAATCCTATGAGCCAGCCAGGAGTAGTGGAATTGGCCGTCAGAACTTGTAAAACTCTCAACCAGACTCTTTTATTATCTTGTGGCTGCAGCAATGAGACATCTCAGCTTTCACAGAATGTTCCTCACCGTATCCTATTTGCTGTTGTTTATGTGTATACAAAAAGGATGTGAGTTGCGTCTAAACTAAGGATCTTTTAGGTGAGAAAGGTTATCACAGAGGTCCTTTAATCTGCTGAACTGTAAGAACATGAGAATTTATATCTATGATACTGGAGGGGCTACAGAACTGACTGGAGCCAAATCCTGGATTTATTCAATTTTAATACTTAGAATTAGTGGTCCTTCAGGCAGTATTTCAGTCTCATATACAGTATTTTGACCCATATAGGTTTTACTGCACGTTGTAGAACATGTGGAGGAATCGGCATTTGCATTCCAGTTACGAGTTATGGAATGTTTGGGAAATATAACCTCTCCACTGGCATTTGAATCTAGATTATGGAGGGAACTTTGTAAGAAAAATTCTCTTGCCTGCCTTTCCTCTTCTTAGGTATCTGCTACTGCAACTTGCAGTGTAATGTGTCTTTAACTAGAAATATCCTTCCTACTCATAAGCTGAAACTCGGAGAGAGTAGTTCTGAGTGGTAAACCTCTCCATCTTATACATCAAGCCTCAGAAAATCTTTTCCCATTCAAGCTTTGGGCTCCAGTCTGGTTCTAGTTAGAATCCTGTTGTCTTAGACAGCAGACCAATGTCATTTCTGGAAGTTTACTGATAGCCATAGTGGTTTGAAAAGGAAATCATACTGCACTTAAGAGTGATTATATGGTATGGTTGTCTGTGATGGCAAGAGACTGAACTTGGTGAACTTACTAAAATGGGAATAGACAGAAAAATCGATGTGGGTGGCAGCTGTTTAAATGATAAGACATTAATTCAGTTATTCATATGATCCTTTTTGTGCTTTAACCTGTGATTTAGACAAAAGATATCCACAGAGAGCCACATGAAGTGTCTGTAACGTGTTTCTTTTGAGATGAGTACTGTTCTTCATAGAATGTAGTGTCTTGAATCTTGTCTGCGTTATATAAATGTATCTGGTGCTGAAATCTCGCTGTTAATGCTGTGGCTCTCAGGGTCCTGGGCTCAGGAATCAGTTGTGGACTTTCAGACATACTGGTTTCATCATTGATTATGCAACTGCAGATGATGCTGTTCTGCTAACTTTGGTGTATTTTGGAAGTTTATATAAAAGGAGACAGAATGATAGAGTTTCATTGGTGTGGTTGGCCCTTGATTCAAAAAGAGACATGTTTGCATGCAGTTAACTAGAAGAAAAACAAATTCTGGTATGGACATCAGCGTGTTAGATTGTTGCTCTTCAAAACTTGGTAGAATCTACCTAACACAATTCTGTGTTGTAAAAATGTTCTTTAGCATTTATAAAGTCCACTTTACTGGGTGATAACTTGACTGCTCTTCAGGTCTTACTCTTCTAGTGGCATTGGCTCCAACTTTTGTAAGTGTTTGATTTGCTGGGTTACAGCAATCCAGACTCACCTATGAGTAGGTATTTCAGAGGCCATTCATGATCCTGCTGGAGGTGGTTCGAACAGCTTTTATTATACAATTGTTGTCACTATGTTTTCAAGAAAAGTGGGGAAGTTGAAGGCATAATCCTTAAGAATTAGTCAATGAAACAATGTTTAATCTAGAAAAGAACCCTGAGGAGCAGAATATTTCCATTGGCAATTCCTTATACCTGATGCATTTGTGTTCAGAATGCACAGGCTTAACTTTCAAACTTCACCTCTGCTTGGATGTGCAAAGGAGGCTTTGCAGAGTCCACCTATGCTTTTACTGTTCTTAAATGCAAAACTAACTTCTATGCTTTCTTAGAGAGGACATTCTGATTATCTTGTGTGAGCTTGTTTAACAACATAAATATCATAAGTGCACCACCAAAAAGATTAAAAGGACAAACAAACAAAATAACACAAAATCAAACAGACAAAAAAGCCACCAAACTTTTAAAATAGCTTAATATGAAGTGAGGATCCTTGTTGAGTATTGCCAATAAAGAGCCCCAGTTTTGTGTTCTGCATGGGTAGTGAAAAACCATCCTAGAATACAATATATATACATAGCCTGCTTACTTTCACTAGCTGTCCTGTAGCTACCTTCAGTAGCTGTGGGCTTGAACTTTCTGAGACTGAATATTTCACAGTTCTGAGGCAGCATTAGAAAAACCTGGTTGCTGCAGATAAGGTGATCACTGATGTGTCCTTCTTCAGTCAACATTCAGTTCTCACTTATATGCTGAAAAGAAGTTGATGCAGTCAGTTGCATGCAAATGCTTGTTTTAGATGTGTGTCCTCAGGAGCACCTGTGGGCTGTGGATGCCATTTTTACAGATAGATCCTCTCATAGCAATTGTTTTAATTCTTAAAACTAGGAAAGAAACATTCTCTCTTTTCCCTGTTGATTAAAGAGTTTTCTGTTTTGTTGCCTCAGAATAATTCCACTCTAAGGTACATGACTTTCCCCACTAGCTGCAAAGGGAACCTGTGTATATAATTTTGGGTGGTGAATTCTACTTGTGGAGCAAATGCGTGGTTTGAGGCAATGCTGAGAGTGGTAGCATGCATAAATGCCTTTTTAAGTGGGCCAGAGGCTTGCTGAAGGGCTTTTGCATGACATCTGCTTCACAAGTACATTCCCAGAGTGCTGTTTAATGACTATTAGTTTTTTCTAAATCTAATAATAATATTAAAATATTAAAAATCTAATATTTATCAGAATGTTGTTAAAAATCATTAAATTCAGCCTCAGAACTTGTTAGATCACTCCATTGCATTATTTTAAAATTAAAATTACTGCAGTGCCTAGGTGTTGTTACCTACTCAATACTTCTTCTGAATAATCATAAAATGCTATCACTTTTTGCTTGTAGTACTTGAGCTACCCTTGTAATTACCCATTGTCTTGCCCTCTGTAGTCTTTAGATGCATCAACTATTGCTCTAATAGGAACATATGTTGCACAGGACTTAACAAGACATTTGGTTTAATTAATTAATTAAATGAAACTTTTGGTGTACATTTTTTAGACTGCACAATTAACCTTTGTCAAATGTAATAATAATCATAGTAATATCTGAGGACAATTACAGTTCAAGAAAACCAGAAAGATCTTAAATCTTTCTGAGGGTCTTTTATAAAAATCCTTATATGAATCCTTATATGAAACTGCCTGGGATATGCGGAGGGGCAGTGCCCCACTTTGCCACGTTTCAGCCCAGAATGTATTTTGATGGCAAAATTCCAACCCCTTAAAACCCTGGATCTTCAAGTAAGTGTTGACATTGATGTAACCTGAGCAGTACAAATGAAGTTGCTTTAATACTGTGGATGTTAAGGAGCAATGATTACTGATGGAAAATACAGAAGTGCAGATAATGTAAAGGAAGAACCATTCTGAATTTGCTTCGCCAGGTCCTTCCTAAAGGGGGTTTTAAGGGGCTGCTGTGGGTGTTGGTGACCTACAGCTGTGTTGCCTTTCTTAACCATGCTATAGAGGTAGGAAGTTGTAAGTCACAGCCTAAACACGCAACTTATGCCTTCTGCCACTTTAATGGTCTGCAAAGAGTTTCTTTAATTGCAGAAGATGGCTGAAGCCTCACTCACTTATACGCTCCTAATTTCCTTCCTTTTTCCCCCATGCCAACTCCACCAGCTGCCCCCCCCCCCCCCCTCTCCCAGCCCTGACATTTCTGTGTGCGGCTTTCGTGCAAGAAGTGTTTTTTATAGAGTTCACATACTCAGGTGTCTGGGACCTGCACAGGCTCAGCCTGTGTACAGATCCGGCCGATGATCTCACGGTGTGGTTTGAATAGGCTCTGTGTGGTCAGTGCTGCTGCCAGCACCTGAGGGAAACAGGTCTGTCTTTTCAAATTACCAACACAGAGCGGGCTGGATTTGAAATAGGCTTGCTGTGAAAATAGAGGTTCTCAAAGCTCTTGTGCAGAAAACTCAGAAACTCGCTGACACTCGCCTCTGGGTGTACTGGAAGGGAGGTATCTCTGCAATGTAATAACTTTTTGCTGTATGACAACTATGCGTAAGGGCCAGCCAAGCAAGTTTCTGTACTGGTGACACCTCTCTGGTTCTTAAACAGATCTATGCTTATCACAGTGGGAACTGGATATGATTGGTAATAACATCTTCCCACTCCCTGCTTTCCTTCAGTTCCAAGGCTCAAACCAGGACACAAGTACAAGAATTCTTTTTAACTGAGAAATAAAATGTTCTCTGGAGTATTTTAAAGAAATCAAAGTTTTGTCACCAAGTCATCATTTTTACTCTCTCTCTCAGGCATCATCATTATAGTCCTCCCCAAAAAACCTCAAACTAATCAACTTAGCATTTGGTATTTTGAAATGTTTGCTGAGAAAACAGCTCTGTTTTGACAGACAGCAATTATAGCACTTGGGCTATAGGCAGCCTTTACGGCTCTTCTGGGGATCTCTTATGAATAGTCACCATGAGGCCAGTACAGCCCTGTGCAAACAAGCTTTGTAACCAAATTGCACTGAAAAACCCCCTTCTTCTCTACACACGCTCACCTCCCAAAATTTCTGAGTAGCGTGGATGTGCCTCCTTTACCTATTCTGAATCTGAGAAAGTTCTCAGCTTTTGTATGAAAATGCTGGTTTGACCTAGGGATCTTCTTCAGATGTGCTTGTGTGAAGTCCCATATATGGGTGGGTGGGTGTCACACACTCATTTTATGTTTTGGGGTTTGTTTTTTTGTGATTGTGAGAACTCAGCAGAATGTATGAGAGCTTGGGGTGATTCAGTTGCATGAAAAATTAAGGAGAGGATGTCAATTAATATAAACATGTCTGTTTCCTTTGGAGAAGTAAATTGTTTGATCTTGTTTCTCATGGTTAAATTGCTCATTAGTCATAAATTGCAGCTTTTGGGTTTTTTGAGAGGAACCAACATACTGTCTGAAGTCACTCAGTCCTTTGCTACCCATTCAAGTCTTTTGCAGAGAACTTGAGATCTCTTCTCAGCTGACATTTTTTTCTTTAACTGCTTTGTATTATGCTTACATAACTTCTTACTCTGAGAGATATTAATAGAAACTAAAAATTCTGTAGGTATCATTCTTCCACTCTTCTCAGTGGTCTCAGCTAGAGGAAAAGAAAATGTATACAATTAGATAGCCAACTCAACATCAAAAACATGGTAAAATGCTAATTTTAAACAAAATAATATTGACTGGCCATATTAATGAAAGACTGCATTAGCTTTAATGTTGTCAAGCTGTTAAAGCATGATAGTCTTTCCCCAAGAATCTCTGGGCCATTACTCTCAGCAGTATTTTTTGTAGGCTGAAATAGGTTATATTTAGTGTGTGTGCTTTATTTCTGCTTCGAGAGCAGACTCCCTCCTCTATTTTTAAAATGAAATACTTCAAAGTCTTTTGCAGTGAGGTGTACAAGACCAAAGACATAAATGACTAACTTTTCTGTGAAGAAGGTGTCTGTTCCAGTCAGGTTGTTATTGCTTTCCTCCCCTCAGAGTGACCTCCGCTAGGAACATGCACCAGCCTCTGCCAGCATCTTGTTGGGGAAGAGGGGCTTTCATACCTCTCTGAACACACTGTTCCCTTTGCAGCCAGAGGAAAAGGCCCTGATGCCTCTGAGGAGTACAGCAATGGCTCTGAAGCCACATGAAAAGTTTGTGGTGTTAATCCCCTTGCTATGTCTTGTGATAGACATTGGTTACCGTGCCGTGCTACGCTATGCGTAATGCTTTCATAGGGCACTCTCGTCTGGAGGGAAGGGAAGAAAAAGGCCCTTTGGTATGTGCTATAGCCTAAAAAAATCACCTGGAAAAGCTGGACAGTTTGGTATGTTACTGAGCTTTTCACAGTATCTCTGGCATGCTTACTGTTGTTGCACAAACAAGATCTTTGGTCAAAAAACCATGAGCAAATTGTCTTGACTGACAAAGATAATTACATTTGAATATAAGACTGTATCAAGTACCACCAAGTGGACAGAACAGAGGGGATTGTTCTCATTTCTGTCATTTAGTCTACCTATTTACCAGTATCTTCCTTTTGAAAGACATGAGGGGGAAAAATATAGCATATATGTATTTTTGCTTCTCTACTTTTTTTTCCATTGAATCATGTTAATAACAAAACATTTATTGTCAGGTTTTTGAAAAAAGGATTGAGAGTTATATGTTCTAGATAAAACCTAAAAATCAAAACTTGGTTTTTTTACTCCACCTTTGAAATTATTATTTTTGTCAGCATTAAGCACTTCGCTGCAAATGGTTAGCAAGAAAGTTCTTGGGGATCTGCTGATGCTAATTTTTGCTATATCTGAAGATGATTTTGCTAAGCAACTTAAGGTGCTCTCCTGTCACTGTTCCTGAATGTGCTATTGTCATGGGGAAATAAGCTTTTCAAGATGAAGTAACAAATATAGGTTGCTTGGTCAAACCTATATGTGTCCATTTAATTAAAGACTAAAACAGCATAATGTATCCCCACAAGTAGATAGTGTTGTGATTACATTTCTCAACTTCACAAGTATCACTTTGAAACCTATTAAGTATTATTTTACGTGTGTTTTTCATTAGGTAGATGAGATGCTGAGAATTTTTCAGGAATATTTAATGAATACTTAAAGCAATTTTGACAACAGCGAATCCAATTCTAGAAGTTTCAGAAGCTCTGAAGTTCTGGAAGTGTTGCAGAATAGCAGGCAGGGTGACTAATGTGCTGTGAATTGATTAACTGTTACAATTTGTGAGCAAAGTAATAAATAAGCTGACAAAAGATCCTGATAAAGAATTAAAGAATAGATTTTTAATTAATAACAGTTAATTTGGTTTGTAAGATGTGTCATGTAAAAAAAAAGTCATATGATTCCTTGATTCTCTCCAGAGTTTAATTAGAATAAAAGAATTACTTTTTGCATTAAGTGCATTAAGTGACCAATTCTCAAAATTATGTATTAACACGGTACACACAATATGGTTAAAGTGAGCATTATCTATCAGCATTTACCAATTATAATTACAACTGGACAGTGATCTTTATATTTGAGCTTCATAGATTTGATACCGGACAGGATGCTAATAATCATTTTATCAGTGAGCTGGAAGTAAGTATAAAATGACAGCTGGTAGAAGCTGCACGTGATAAAAAAGTGTCATAGCGTTACCTAAGAGTGAGAGTAGACATGCAGTGCCATTTAAATTGCTTTTTAATGTGAACTCATTTACAAGAAGTGCATCTGAACATTATGCACATAAATAAGAACAACAGGGAGACTACTGTACGCTATTTTGAAAGGAATGACTAGTAAAAGATGTAACAATGTTATGGAAAAATGTGATATTGGTTGCAGAACTTTGACTACATAGAAGTAGAATTAGTAAGTAGGAACAGAATGAAAATTTTAATTCTATTTTATAGGGTAGTTGATATAGATGTCACAATATTCTTTATAGTTTTAATATCTAGAAAATGAAGTAGTAAGAACATTAAAACACTGCTTAGAGACAGTCAAATAAGGACATTGTCTAGAAACTGAGCACAGAAAAATTGAGATTAGACAGCCATATGACTTTCTAAAAGCAAAAATGAATGACCACTGGGACAAACTCACAAGGGTAGCAGCCAGTTCCTCATAGCTTTCAGTCACAAGTGGATCTTCTTTTCCTACCCTCCAGAATAAGATACTGGTGTAGCTGGGAGCAACTCAATATTAAGTATTTGTTCTGTACAGGAAATCAGAGTGGATAAAATCAATTAATAAGCCTTGATTCTGCCTACTGTAAGTTCTGAAATGATGCACAAAAATGAAGGAGAACATTTAGATAGGATAAAGGAAAATAAAATAGGCATGTGGAAGAATTAGTTTTTCACACAACTGGTTTTGCTCGTAGGAAATGTTAATCACAAAACAAATACCTTCAGGAGGGTTTGGTCTTGGACAAATCTGATTGTTTTAGTGTAACTTACATCTGTTTTATCAGTTTTTCTCTTTTCCTCTTTCCTTATCTAGGCTTTTTTTTCCTACTTTGACCAGTTCAATAGCATTCTTACCTTTCAGTGTTTGATGAATTCTCCTCTGAATTTCCCTCAGTCTTCCCCTCCTCTATCACTTTCTCTTATGTTCTTGTCCTCTGAAAGGCTTACATTCTTTCAGTTGTATCTCAGTATATGTAAGCTTCTTATTCCTAGATATGTTTTCCTTGAAGCAGCTCCCCAGGGTCATGTTACCTTGTTATATCTGTAGTTTTAAGATTTGAAAGAACTTGGAAGACTGAAAATAATGAGAATCTCTTCCACCGTTTGCAGAGTGATTGAACAGAAAGACTGTCAGCAAAGCCATAAAGTCATGCCTTCTGCCAATAAATGCCTAAAGGGAAGCTTCCTTCCCACTTCTTACTCATGCTTCCCAGTGCTTGATGATGCATACTGGAAAATGATACCCGAATGAAACTCTTCAGTCCAGTGTTCCATTATGGATCCTAAGAAGGGAGAGCAAGCTTTTCTTCTGTCCCACTTTGTGTGAACACTGGAAGCCTCCATCTGAAGGTCAGATTTTTACAGTGCAGAAGAGCAAGCTACAGTGGGATGAAAAGCAACAGATGGAGAATATTTATTTCTTGGATGGGGGGCTATGGTTGAAGAATAGGATTGTAGCAATTGGTTGACTCCACGGTCTTGTTTCCACGGTATTGTGAAAGTCATTTCTAAAGGTGGTAGTGAAGGCAGCAGGCCCCGGGCAGCGCGGGCTGGCAGGGAGAGGCAGCGGCGGGGCTGAGCCCCATTGTTTCTGTAAGTGGTTTCAGGGCTGTCCAGGTGTCCTGATTTAAAGGCTGCTCCTTGAGACAGGAAATTGTATCTTGTTCTGAGGTTTACTGTAATAAAGTACATAGTCCTGGGGGAATGCGCTGCTGGGCCCATGAATCACTTTATGGGCTGGCTGTTCTGACCTCAGCCCTGTGATTTATTCCCGCCATACCGCAGCAGGAATGGCAAAAATGTAACCGGCGCATGGTCTTCCCAGCCTTCCCCCTCTCCAACCCAGATGGGCCTGAGACTGGGAGGCTGCCATAAATCCATAAACGCAGGTTTGCTCAGAGCTGGCAGTTCTGCTTGTCTTGCCCAAGAGCTCTCCACGGTGCGTCTGCTTGGGATTTGCTGGTAGAGGAATCCTCTTGCGTCTCAGGTGTTTCCTCCGTAGCTTTGTGGCCTTGTAGCTCCTCGAGTTTCTTGTGTGAAGAAGATAAAATCTCAGTGCAATTGTGATACTCTTCACAAAAATAAGGCAGCTTAAAGTGTACAAGATTTTTGCAATCCTTTTTTTCCTTCAAGCTACTGATATGTAATAATAATAATAATTAAAAATAATAATAATCATAATAATCTGATTGTTTTCAGCTCAGGATGCCACTGTTTTATAGATTTTACCAGATTTACTCATACAATTCTCCTCTTAAGCAAATAATTATATTTGCATTTATGGAGGTAGTTATATGATGTGCCCTTAGCCAAATCATAAGTGACAGGCATGAAGAACAGATCCTGACTTTCAGCTCTACTGAGCCACCTATTTCAAACTATGTTTGTTTATGTGTCTTACAATGAGCAGTTGCTAGTTTTAAAAATCTTAACACTTTTGTTCATCTTTTTATCTCAGTTTTTAAGATTTATTTTGCATGAAGCATCCTTCTGTTTTCCTGAAATTCATTTGTCCATGCACTTCAGAAAATACTTAGAATTCTTCCTGGTGTTCTACAAAGTACTAATTTCTTAAGGATAGTTTTAGGATTAAAAAATTGGCCAATTCACTCATGTTCACCCTGCCTCTCTTATATATTCTGCCACTATCCACTGTGAATGTTTATACAACTAAATGTAAATCTCCATTATATATTCTTACTATGAATTTGGGTTTTTTTAAACTGTTAAGACATTATAGAAAATTGACAGGAAGATGCATTTTCATCTAGTAGTTTGTAAATAACAGCTAAAATGAAAACGATGTAACCTGTGAAACAGTCCTCTTCCTTGAAAATTTCTGCTTTAATTTTCTTATCCTGAAATCGGCCTTGGCAAATACACACAATGTTTTTGTGAAGTAGATTAAACTTTAAATATCTTGAAATTTAGCAAGAACTTGTTAAGCATGCTTTTTTTCAAGCTGTACATGAGAAAAGTGTTTGAATAACTGAAGATATCATGGGATCTGATAATATAGGGTTGTCAAGGGTCTGTTTCCATGTTTTAGGACACGTTTAACCTTGCATCTTCTGGAGCAGGGTGTGAATGCTCACTCTCCTAAACTGTTTCTACAGCATGCAGCTCCAGTTTTTTCTCATGAAGAACAGGGACTGTATAGAGATAAAAACAGAAAAGAAGATGACGGGATACTCCCTGCTTACTGTCTAATGCCAGTAAAATTTATCTAAATTTATCTTCAGAGCTCATCAAAATACATCATAGTGCCAATTAAAACAACTCTGCACTAAGTGTCTGTAAGTATCTACACCTGCTTTCAGATCTGGATCTGAAAAAGGAAATGAAGTTACATCTCTGAGGCCACTTCTGGGACTGGGCTAGGTTTACTTATAGTGTGCATATGGTCCCAAAAATAAGTATATGCCTTTGCCTCTGTTTCCAATGAGCAGACAGATAACAAATGAAAAAAGGAAGGTATGATGACCTATCAGACTATGTCAAGCGTGGAAAGAAGACAGCTGCAGAAATAAGAGAGATTAATTACAGTAACAAGAAATAAGTCATGATACTCATTTAGCAATGAGGTGGATTCTTTATCAGTTCGAGTTTAAGGCTTGGATATGTTTCTTAAAACAACTATATTATAAATCATGATTTATTTTTTCAAATGCTCTGAAACCACACTAAGACTGCAGGATTGCTGTCATCATTTGACAAATTTCTTTCTGTCAGCTCTCACCTGGAGTCTAATTCACAAAGACACAATTAAAGCACTATTGTTTTCACTCTAGTTGTTTCCTATGTTATAATCTATGTGAATTCCATTATTTGGTTTTATGTGTTGGCTAAACTAAAGGTTTGACAATGTCACAGCATCTTGAAGACCTGCAGTTCCTCCAGGAATAATAAACTTGTGCTGAAACCTGAAAATGGGAGGGCTGAACCATCTCTTTCAGCAAGAGCCCTGTCTTCTGTCAGCTTAAACCAACAGCAAAACCACATGCTAAGCTAAAGGTGGTGTCACAGGAAAAGAAACAAGAGCAGCTTTTCTTAAACAGTCATTTTTCAAAACCTGGTGGCCTGAGTTGCCTGTATGAAAAGTACACCATAAGTTTGTGCTCTGTTTGCACTTTTTTTAAACTGCAGATGAAGGAAGACAGTGCAAGTTTCAGGACTTCTCAGAAAAGCTGTCTCTGTGGAACCTGAGAGCATCTTGAGTATTTCTTTCTCTCATCCAGCTTCTGCACCGAAGGCTGGTAAAACACAGAAGGGTTTCTTTAAAAAAAGTACTGCCCTTTATAGCGACCAATCTCCCATAAGATCAGGTGCTGGGATTGAAGGTTCATTCTAAACTGTACCATCTTCAAGAACTCCCATTCTTTGCAGGCAAGTGAGTGCAAGTACACACTTGTACTATCAGGTTAGCAGCTGTAATGTGCAGCAGCCTCTTTTTCACTGGAGGAATTAATCAATAAAAATAGTCCAGGAAATTAGTTGTGGGTTGGAAGGTCCCTCTGTGAAAGCCTTAGATTTTTTCCTGACCATGCTGGCAGACACAGTCTGGAGCTGTATTGTAATTCTTAGTGCTCTGAGCTGAGACGTGAGTAAGACTAGGAATTGCAAATCTTTGCCTTAGGTGCCAAAGTAGTAAAAGAAGGATGCAAAAGAAAAAAAAGAAAAAAGAAAAAAAAAAAGGAAAGGAAAGGAAAGGGATGGAAAGTTCAAGTAAAAGAAGGGCTAAAACACTGATGGAAAAGGTAATATAAAATATTTATAGGATTGCTTCTGACTATGTCAAATACATTGAGGGAAACAACTTCAAAAAGCATTTCAATTCTCATAATGATGCTTCTGTGATTTTTGACATTTAGAATGTTGTAGAAAATACAGAAATTTTGTTATCAGTATCTTTTGCTTGTTTGTTTTTAAACATGGATGGCAGAGATGGTAATGCTTCCTTTGTCTAAAATTATCATTGATTGATTGACACACCATTTGTACAATGGAAAATTAAAGGAGTAAGTCTCTTGTTACCACATAACTGTATTCAGAATAGAATCAAATTCATCTTGATTCTATTATCTCTTGTTTTCCAGTTGTGGTCACCTGTATATTAAGACATTGAAAAGAACAGTAAGAAGGTGTAAATTCAGGAGGGTTCAATCCACTGATGACAAATAACTTTATTTTCTTCTTACTTGGATTGCCTGAATTTACTATTCTTTTTTTGGTAGCTGTGAGAGTATAGATCAGAGGTGGGAAAGACAGCTGACGTGCCATCTTTCTTGCTGAAAGTTAACTTGCTGACTCAGGAAACAAGTACAGGAATGGAAGGAGTAGTATTACCCCTTTTGACTGAGGGTGTAAAGCTGTGTTGGGGAAATTAATTTACAGCCTGAGGTTTGATTATTCCCAGCTGTAATGAAATGAGCAGGTAGTACATACTGCCAAGGTGCATTTTATTTCCACCTTTTTTGCAGCAAGAGGTTGCTACTGTTTCTTTTGGATAATGTTTTGCTCAGTGTGAGATACTTTTTGCTTTTCCTCTAGCTGCAGCTTAAATACTGCAGAAATTGTAGCTGGTGCAGAATTTGGCCACTTGTGTATTAAGTAACTTACTGGTTTGTTAGTGGCTTGAAATGGTGTTCTGTGGTATGACTGACAGTATTTTTCAGTGTCACTTTTAAGAACCAGATTCTGCAAGGACTGCCTCCTGCCTGCCCAGGTACTGCGGGTTCAGTAGCCACATTGACAGGGTAGTGGCTGTTGATTGACAGGGTCTCAGGTTGTTACAAACTGGAATTTACTCTCCATGTGGTTCTGAGCAGTTGGAGTTTCTTAATTTTCTGAAGATGTTCTGTAACAAGCAAAAAATAGTTTAAAAAAAGAAAAAAAGTTGAGTTTGGAACTACCATTGTACCACTGTAGATGGATTGATAAGACTTTATGAAGAAAAGGGTGATGTTAGTGCCAAGACAACTGGTCCATTGGATCAGCTTTTTGGTGTGTTGTATTACTAGTTACTTTTGAAGTGTTTATAAAGTCTGACCCATCCAAACAGTATCGTTCTATCAAACTCACGGAGTTATTACATCCTGTCTCCTAACACCTTTACATTCTACATTGTCATGTAAATGCCTGCTTAGGTCTCATAATACTGCAATACTTTATGAAAATCTCTTTGCCTCCTAGTTCTTCATGTTGTTGTCAATTTATGGAAGGGGGGGGTTTAATTCATATGCAAACATGTTCTTATTGTAATGATGATTCGCCATGGTAAGTCTTACAAATACTGTGATAGAAAAGCATTAAACGATTGATCAGCATTTTCTGTAGGCTCTGAGTAAATGCAGTGGGTGAAAGTCAGACAGCTGGAGCAAGTACTGCCTAAGTAGCAGCTGTTTCTTTCTTTGGCAACTGATGCTCTTACCACTGGAGTGACTAAACAGTTTATGAAGCAGCAGAACCTTTCCAGTCCAAAGCCTTGTGTATTAAAGGCATAAATCACAGTTACAGTTTGAAAACTGTGGCAGATCAGTCATCCCTCATGGAATAGTAACAGTCTCTGTTGAAGGAACTAACTAGATTGCTATGAGCTTGTGGCTACCTGAGATCTCCAAATTTGTGTCAAGCCTTCAGTGTTATAGTTTAGTGCCAGTCAGAAGGAAAAGAGATTTGATCCCTATAATTATAATAGGTCTGATGGAATTATCCCATTTCCTTGGTGACATTAAAATCAAAGCTGATGATGATCGTAATACTGCTTTTGTATCTCATTCACACTTTCAGAATGCTCCACATAGGAAGAAATCTCATGAATTGTAATATAATTATATAGAACAATGTATTTCTAATATTTCTATATGGAATTTGTGCTCTCTCTGACATATGTAAACATATTCTTTTGATAAATATGTATAATTTTTCTGCTTTGAAGCATCATTAATTCAGCACTGTTTGCAGCCTGTTTTTCTTTCTAAGTATATAGCTGATAAATATTCCAGCATTGTGACCCTGAGAACTGGGCTGCAATGTACAAAATTGCTTTTAAAAATTCACTTTCTGTTATATTCTACCAAAACAGTTCCTCTCATGCACTAGAAAGGATCTGTGAAAAAATTACATTGTCTCCTGAAATCACTTGCTGTAGAGAACCATTTCAAGACATCTTGATTCTATTAGTTTTTGTAAGCCACAGGGCAAACTTGGCTACCCTGGTAGCTAAAGCATTTTTAGTGTTGTGGATGAATGTTGTTTATTACTCCTGATTGGATTTAGGCTCCTTCAGCTTATCATTCAGGAATACAGAACATTAGTCCTGCAGTGCAGAGGGCTACTGAGCAGTTAGAAAGTCTCATGAACCCATTTGCAAAAATATGTTGTAGCTGACCAAAGAGGAAAAAGAGGAATGAAGAAAGACTGGTGTCTGTAGTGTTCTGGGTTTGACTACACTGCACACTGGGGTGTTGTGGTGCTAATGGGATTTGATAACAGCACGTGTGTGAGCTGTAGTTCCTTATTTTCTAGGTTCATTCAAGTACTTGGTCACTCAACCAACCAAATCACTTATTTGCACTCACCCAAGCCTGTACAAGAAATCTCATATATACTGTGTACGTGTTTTTCTAAGGCTTCTGTTAGCATGTATATGAGATGCTAGCACCTGCTGTTTTCACTAAAGTCATTCCAGAGGGATAAATATTGTTCAGCATCTGAAGTTAAATGGTATACAATTCTTTAAAGCTTTTCTTCTCAGCTACAGAAAGATTTAGAATATACTGCTTTGCTAGGTGCCTTCCTTGTATTTCTACAGTTTGTAGTATTAGTTACATGTAATATTATTATAGTGCATTGTTCTAATTTTTAAGCTTAAAAAATGGTTAAGAAATGTTCTTAAATCTTTGCTTTGGTTCAACGCCTGTACTGAGAACTAAGCTGCAGTTCAAACTACTGCTCTCTTGTCCAGTTATCTTCCTAACATCAGGCATCTTCATTCTGAAGATGTGCACACTGTTCTTCCTTGTGTGTTGACAAAGGTATTAGGTTGGTCAGTAGATGCTAGAGGACAACTTCACGAGGAATGCTTCAAAGACTTACAATATTTAGCATCAGAAGAATTCAGTCATGGTAATTTTCAGTGATTTCTTGGCTCTTCAGTAATCGCTGCCTTCCATAAGACCTTTCAGTCCTCTGGATCAGTCAGTATCTTGGAGTTGGAGTCATTCATAATTGCTGTGTCCTTGACATCATCTGTAAGAACTCTCAGTCTCAGCAAAACTGCAAACAGAACAGAGATAGTGGATAAATCAGAAATACTCTAGAGACAGCTCTGCTGCCACATAACTACTCTGTAGTTATCTATTTTGAAAAGGCAAACCCATCTTTCTTAGCTTTGTTGGGTTTTGGGTTTTGTTTTTTTTTAAAGACTGCAAACAGAGTAAATAATGTTGATACTGATGTGCAGATTATTGCCATAATTATCTCTTAAGAATTAAACCTAATGCTCTTGGTACCACTCCAGTGTGTGGTGATCCACTTTCAGTGAAAGGCTTCAGCGTAAGAAACAAATCCTCTTCTTTTTGTTCAATTCTGAGTAAATCCTAAACTATCTTTTTAAGAGATTTTCTACACTATTGCCACTTCAGGTTTCCCGTGGTAATATTAAGGCTCTTTTAAAATCTGCTTGCATCTTGTGAGCTGCTGCACAGTTCAGTGCATGCCAAAGAGCATTCCCAGAGAGATAAATAGGCAGTTTCCCCTCTTCTGTGTTGTTGTTGCTACAGCTACAGTCCTAGCATTATCTGAAATACCCAAACTTATTTATATGAGCTGTATTTATGTAGTGACTCTGGCACTACCCAACATTTTAAAAGTTGAACCATCTTGAGTTGGGCAACAAGTACTTGCTTTTCCTGCCTCATGGGACATTTCAGGAGCTCCAGTATTGTGAACAGAAGACTAAACCTTTGCTGACTAAGCCTCAGTCACTGACTGTTTGTTACCTAAACTGAAGATGAGCCTGTACAACTGACCAGAGCACTGCTGACAGATAGATTTGTTCATGTGCCCACTAGCATCACTTGCAGCAGCCTATTTTCTCCTCCATGCAGCTTCACTTGTTAAAACATACTCTTCTGAGCTCTCTGGGGATGACAGCTCTTGAGAAGGGCAACAAGTCAGTTTCATTGTGCTCTCTAGTCACAAAGCTTGCCATTTTTCTTGGTGATATTTGATTTTTTCTGTTTTTTCAGAAGCATTTTAGCAATTCCAAGCTCTTCTGGGAACTGTAATACACCATTACAGACATATCTCTTTTTAGGAGAGCTGCCAGTGACACCTGCACTTCTGCCACATGAAACATTGCCCATTTAGCCTACAGAATTCAGAAGCACATCTAGAATGCATGTATCACATCACAAGATATTTATCTTATTTGGATTCAAACTTCATTTTGTTCCAGTTACTAAAAAAACAGTTATAAAGCTGCAATACTTTTCACCCCATTTCTTGAGAAGCACCCCTGTCTCACACATAATATAACACCAGTGTTTTGGGCAGTGGGATGTTTTTTTGTAAGACATGGTGGTGAAGATTATCCAGCAATAAGTAAGTGATGGACTGTCATCCATAGCTCATTATCCTGGTCCTGGAGTTTTCACTAAGGAAGTAGAGATGAGCAACAAAAAAATTGATAGCGGAAGGTATGCTTTACAATGCTATTTGAGGCACCTCCAATTTCCATACCAGAGTAATGGCTATATAGATACTGTTGCAGATATATTCTTGGCTCTGGTCCTGAATCATCAGTGAGGATTGTGGGTTTACTATTAAAAGAGTAAGTGTTTCTTTAGAATCAAAACAGATTAAAGCAAGTGAAAATGACCAGAGCTCCAGGCCAGCCTGTCTTTCCCAGGATACCAAGAGCTAGAAAAAAGAAGAGGTCATGGATCATGTTCTGTCACTTCATATTGATATTTTTCATGTGTCTGCAGGCAAACATCCAAAACTGGATACTTTTCCACAAAGCAAAAGCCACAGAAGCAGAGTGGCAATAGTAATGCACCCACTATCAGTCTTTCCCACACCTACAATCTTGACACTGCAGCTGGGAATCTGATGTGCACCTTTTCCTTTCTTCTACCCTTTTTGGCTGCATTAAGTCATTATGTTTCTTTTAAAAATTACCTGACTTTGTGGAATGGTGTCTTGAAAGACAAGAAATAATTCAAGGTGTTAGTTTTTCTAGATATGATCTAGGCAGGATCCAAGTACTCTCAAAACTGGATCTGTCAGATTTTTTATGTGCTGGTGGTCTGCTTAAAGCAATCTTACTCTATTAGTGTTTACAAGAACCACATGTATAAATCCAGAGATAAATTTCACCCGTGGAAAGTCCATTGTGTAATTGTGTAAGTCCATTCTGCTGTCAGATGGTGAACAATTCTTTCTGTCACAACACACCTTTACCTCTTAAAATACATAGCTCTTTCACATTTTTTCATAGAGGATATATGGCTTCAGTTGAGATCCTGATAATAGAAAGCTTCCATGTATGGATAGAGCAACTCCAGCATTCTTTGAAGTGACTGAAGAAAACAGACATCACGTCTTACCAGGGTTTTTTTATGCTCCAGTTTCTTCTGCCTGGGCAGTGATAAAGGTCTCATGCTTTTACTAGCTGGTCACTTGACTGGGATCAGAAGGAAACCAACTCATACATCATCACCCTCTTCTGCCACCTAAACATGTAATCTGTAAGAAAAAGTTGTTCTTCCATCCCAGCTATCACTCCTTTGAAAACAGTGATGGACTTTCTCATCAGGTAGTCAATTTTCACCCATTGTTTTAGCAAAACTTCACACTTTTCAAGAGAGAGAGCAGCATATTTATTTTTTTTTCACCTGCAAAAACAAGAGCTTTTTCAAATGTCCTGTCTCGGCCATGCAACTCTCAAAGAGAAACAGCCTCAGAACCTGGCAGTTTCTGCTCCAGGGCTGTGGAGACAATGTGCCTTCCACATAACTGTGGGCAAAAGTGCTGAGCTGACTGCTGCCAAGCTGGGTTAAAAGGCTGTAGCCCTGAGCTGCTTCTTGGATGCTGCTGTCTTCTGTGATCTGTCAGCAGGACTGCATGTGTAGTCACTTCGTGGTCTCATTCTGTTAAAATGTTGTCTTGAGGGGGGTTTTGAGAGACAAAACAGTATTCTTCAGGCTTTAGAACAAGGTCAAGAAGCAACTATACATGTAGTTAGTTATTCTTACAGATTGGAGAAAGTAAATTTCTTTGTCTGCCAGTGCAAGCTTTGTGACTACATCCTACATATTTAGGTATGAATCTCCCTGCTCCCTTGATTTAACCACTCGAGTGGTTAAAGTAGTTGGAACTACCGTAGTACCTGATGGAACTATTTCACTCAGTCCTCAGAAACACTGCCATATTAAATACATTTTTTCATTCTTATCAAGGTCATAAATAGATGAAGTTTTCAGCGTTTAAACATGTAAAAAATTATATGCTCCTGTGCTACTACTCCTTTCCCTTTTGAAGCCTTCGTTTAAATGCATAGATGTTAGATGCATATGTTCAAAATATCAGTAGTGGGTAAAAGTGTGTGCTGTTTGTCATATATTGTTTCACTTGGAGCTCAGTGTGTACCTTCAGATCAAGCATTTTTGTTTTAGCTACAAGTACAAATTCCTAACTAAGATTAAATTAACTAACTTAGAAAGAAGATACAGGAAGAAAAATAAAAAGCTACTTTAGTACAAATAAAGTCTACTCAAGGAGTTGTAATAAGTGAATTAGAAAGTGCAGGTTTAGTGTCACACTCAGCACTTTGGCAGTGGGATCCTAAGTCACCAGATTTTAATGAGTCTATATTAAAAAATGTCTTAACAACAAACAGAGAGATATATTGGTATAATTTAAAGCAATTTTAATAGTTTACATTATGTTTCTATAACTTTTCTTACACCTTTAATAAAAGACTGAGCATTACAGCAATTGTATTAACATAATTGCTATTGACACAATAATACATATTGACACAATAATATTTTTCACACATTTGATTATTTTTAAGAAATCATTCTCTGAAATTAATGATACCAGTATACTTTTGTTTATAAACTAAAGCAGGTAAAAACTGAAATTATTTGGGAATTCACAATTTTTACTACTTCAATTGGATTTGCAAATAAATTTTCAGATGAACGTTCAGATAAACGGTGGGTAGGAAATCTGTAGTATTGAGAGTTTGTTTTACATCATCACTCCTGCATAATGCCATCTTCCACACAGCCACAAATGGATATCACATCAGTTCATTCCTTCTTTACAGGGTGATGAGATGGGACAAGCTACCCCTATTGGAATGTAAGGCTGAACTTTGGGGTTTTTATATCCTGATTTGGCTACAGCAGTAGTTTTCCCTAACAAAGAGCAAATCTTTGAGTTCATTTGAGTATTTCTGTTTTATGGTCAGTGCTATTGTCTTTGTTTCCTGTCTTCACAGTATCCCTAATATGTTTCTGAACAATATTTTTAATAAAATATTACCACAGAATTTTCTTACATTTCTATGAGCCTACCTCATAGAAAACCTCAAGGTTTGTGGTGAGGGCAGGCCTACCTTTGTCTTAATTACTGAGAACATGCATCCAACAAGCTCATTATATTGGTTACTCACAAGAAAGTCAAATAATAGCTCAGGCAGCCTTGAAGGCATTTATTTCAACATCTGTCAAGTAGCACAAAAGTGTCTGTGTCATCATTTTCTTCTGGGACTACACTGTATTGTTCAAGTAGTTTCAATAAACTTGTCACATGCCACCTTCCTTCTAAATGGCTGCATGAATAGGCAGTATAACTTAATGTAATTTAATACAGAAGTCTTATTTTTTTTTGTCTGTGTGTTCTCAAAATCTGTTCTGGAAAGGTTTAGAACATTATAATGAAAATGTTCAGCCAAATCAATAACAAATGGTAGTTATTAAAAACTGAGAAGCTGAGTGCAGAATAATAGCATATTATTGTGTGTTTTTCTTATCCCATTAACAACAATTTGGTATCAGCAGTTGTTTAGGGAGAGGCGGGTGGGTCTTGACTTCCTTGCTCCACCAACAGACATATAACCATGACAAATATATTCATTACTGCTCTTCAGAGTCATGTGCTGCTACAGCATTTATGGTACGTTCAACCCTTTGTAGAGGCTTATTCTAAATTTTGCTGGATAGTAATGTGTTTGTATGGGGCTGTGTTTTTTTCAGACAAGAAGCCCTCCTTGCTGCCATTAGTGAAAAAGATGCCAATATTGCTCTACTAGAACTTTCATCCTCTAAGAAGAAGACCCAAGATGAAGTGGCTGCACTGAAGCGGGAGAAAGACCGTCTTGTACAGCAGCTGAAGCAGCAGGTGAGTAGAGGACACCTTGGAAAGAAACCAGTTAATAAACTGGTGTGATGTAGGATAGAAAGTGCATAAGTAACAATTTCAAACTATCTACCAGTCATGAAGCCTGTAAAACATGTTGGGGAAGGAAGAAGTCTCAGTATTGAGGGAAGTTGCATTCTGTCACTACCTGAGTAGTAGAATGTATGGGAAGCTGTGAAAAGGACATTGGGTATCATCTTCCACAGGCACAATTAACTACAGTTTCAGGGAAATGTAATAAGACTTACTTTGGTGATCTGTATTTGCCTTATTGGAGGAGAAGCATACATGGAAGTAAGTTCTCCTTGCTTTAAAGCTCAAATATGAATGTATTATACCATGCCATCTCTACTGTGGTTTCTAATTTGCAACACAAGCACTATATGGGAATGCTAGCTACTATAGTGGAGTTTGGGAGGTCTTGTTCTTGTGAGGAGATTGATCCTTCCCTATTTCTGGCCTCTTCCATTTCTAAGGTCTTTCTGTGTTGGCATAACAATCAGAAAAAGTATGGTTTTATTCATGCAATTAATACTGTGCTTCCATATTGAATGCAACGTGAAAAATAAATTGCCAATGAAAGGCAGAGAAAGTAAAAGGTATCCCTAGCACGAGGACACTTAGGATCTGAAAAACCTGTTTAAATTTTTCATTTATACAGTTGGTGAGTTTTTCTAAGTTATTCCCTTGCCACATTCCCTGCAATAGTACATATGCTGCTGCCAATCCAGTATCAGCTTCTTCAGTGCCACCAATTCCATTTCCATAAAGTTTCATGTGCAACATTTCATCTGTTACCAGATGATTTCTGTTGCTGTAAAAGAAAATAAGAAGAAAACAGGTCTGCTTTTTGATAAGGGATTTCTTTGCTTCTCGTTCAGGAAACAAAAGTACTTTACTGGCCATGTATTTTTAAGATAATTATTATAGGTTTAATTTAAGAACAGGAATTTTTATTGTTATACCAGCTTCAAAATGAGAAAGAGTATAATTTACAGTCTCGCATTATTTAATATTGAGCAACAATTGTAGTTACTTTCGCTTGTCAGCCAGATGACCTCCCACTAAAACAGGATTCAGAAGTGGTCACAGCAATGTAAAGTGCTTATTTTCTTCATGTAATTATAGCTGTAACAGCCTTAATATACATTACCATCCATTCCAACAGAAATTCAAACTTCATTGCCAGTTCTGATTGTCCTAAGTTTAAATTCTATCTGGTTTGTGTCCCTTGCCCCTCCTAGTTTGCTTCTGATTATCATTTGTGGATATATGGAACAATCCAGGGTTTTTTGATGTTGAGGTTTTTTCCTACAGAAACTTGGTGTATATTTAATTTCTGAATTAAGACTGATTATCTTACTTAATTACTTAAATTTCAGTTAGGTGATTTTTAAAACCTTGCTGCAAGTTTATATCAGTATCTTTTAGTGCTGATAACTCACACCATGTCACATACAGTCCCTAAAAATACATGACCAAGTCTCTTAAGGATGCCTGTTTTCTGTATACGTGTGGGATATTTCACTTTCCAAGTAAACTAAAATTACAAAGGAGTTTAATTTGACATTCTTCTTGCTATGAAACAATACCAATTGTGAGCTGAATTTTGAGCAAGTCTTTTTTCAAAAGATTCATTGCAATATCCAAATGCCTTTGAAGTTTTTGGTTCAAAACTGCCATCAGCAACAAAGATTTGTCATTGTTTGTCGTTTTTAAGAAAAAAATGAAGAAAGCAGCAAGTGATCTCCTCAGCACATCTGTGCTATGAGTAATATAAATATGGATATCAAATCACACATCATGGGACTGTAAGGTATTCTCCAGTTCATTCTCTGAGACATAATATATGTTTGTATATAAACAGTCTAAACTATATTTAAACCATTCCTCCAAAGATATTTGTTTGACCTAATATATCTTTGACTTATCCTCTCTAACATCTATCCTACATTTTAAGAAAGTATCATCTTTTTTTGTGTGTACCCTTCAATAGTATTAAAAGAAAAGCTACTTACAAAGTTACTTACAAGATAGTGATACACCTCTGTAAGTTAGGGAGGATCTGACATCACTTTTATTTTCTCAGTACCGATAGTTTTAGTATGTACTTTTTCTGTATTGAGGTCAGCAGTTCTAATCATACCAACTTTGACAGGTCCAGAACTAAGAAATGGGTCAGAAGATGAGGCTGTGAGATTTTACAGGTTCCTCATTATTGGTGTAGTCAAAGAGAATCTCATCCTTCCACATGCTTTGCAAATAATCTGTGTGCTTGGCCCTTGTGGTCCTCTTCACTTATTGCAGCTTCATATTTTCCAGCAAAACCACTGTGCTGTAGGCTTTCTCTGCATGGACCCTTTCTACATCTTGAGACCAAAGGTTCGGCTGCTTTAGTGGTTATACTATGTAGCATTTCAGGAGCTTTATAAAGGTTTTGCTGTAGTTCCTAAATTTACAGTAGAAATTGTGAATGAAAAATCTTACAGACTTGCAGATGTCCTGAATGTAGCAGTTCAAGAAACAAAATGTTGCCAGTTTATCAAGATCTTGTGGAAGATTTGAAAAACAGTTCTGGAGCTTAAAAAGTTTATTCAACCCTTCAGATTCAGAACTGAGATCCTGACCTCAGTAATTCCTTCCTTCTACTTTTAACATTGTTTCAGAGCTGTTGAGATCCCTGATAAGTAGTTGGTGTTTTATTCCATCCCATTTTTAGGAAATGCTTAGTGGTGGACAAGCCACTCTTTGGGTTGGCTGTCAGTCACAGTTCTCTTGAAGGTTCCTGTTTCCATGTCCATAGAATGCAAATAGCAATGCTGAGCAATATTGGAAAGGGATGGTTTGTGTGAAGAGTTATGCATGCTGTGGTAGCTATAGTAAGTGTGAATGGATCCAACTGTGTGTGACAGAATTCAGATTATGCCTCTTCATTGCTTGTGCCTTGTCATTGAGGGGCTACAGTAGCTATCACTGCTAGCAGACTGACTTACTCTTAACTGACCTTCCTTAGAGTGTAGAAAGGCACAACTCTTCCCCAAAGCAAAATCTGGTTGTACTGAGTAGCCTCAATTACCTTCTTTTTTTAAAAAAGTTCAACTTCTTCAGCCCTGCAATTTCAGGGGATTTTTATAATATTGGTGAAGACAAATAGATTCATCATGGGACGGTTGTTCAGATTCTGGAGGATTCTTTGGTTATTCCTTGCTTTAGTTTTCTCCCTTCCCAACACTGTCAAGTTCATGGTTGCTCACACAAGCCGGGTATTACTGTGAAAGAGAGGGAAGAATTGCTGCCAAAGACATTTTGGTTCTTTAGTTTATTTAATTATGTGTATTAAAGTTTGGATGAAGAGAGGCATTTCAGAAAGAGGATATGACAACAATGCTGTTTTAATTTAGAGTTTCTAGGCTCTAAATTGAAGGAATGTGCCTCAATATAGAGACCATTTCCTAATGAGGCACTCAGCATTGACCAGGCTTTTCAGTAAATGGAGCTGCCTGTTTCATATTGGTTGTCAGTTTGTATGAGGGATTTCCTCTATCATCAGAAAGGCAGGCAAATTGCAGGGCGAGGGTCACCAGCTAATGTGGTCCCAATTTACTTCCTCCCCGAGTACTTTGTCTCCATGAGGAGTTCATGGAGAAGCAGTGGGTTGGGAGGCTGCTTCACCGGAGGGAGCCAGGGCTGATGCAAGAAAACAGAGCTGAGGGTTGTCTAACAAACTCCAGATGTAGTGTGGCGAGCACCAACCAGCAGGCTCGGATTCTGCACCCTACAGAAGCCCCCAGGATGTGTGTCACACTGGAATTGATGAGGACCTGAGGTGCTTTGTCCTGCTTTGTGGCAGCACATCCACTGCCCTTCTGTTAGAAAGTGTCCTGTTCACCACCTATTCCTTTCCTTGTCAAGATGGTTGTAAGGATCAGTTTGTATTTATTGTAATAGGGCAAAGATTTGAGCTGCAAAGAGCAAGGATATCTGAATGGGCTGAGGTTTTCCTGTCTGTGGCCTTTGAGTCTTAAATGCTTGGGGTTTTCTACTAGGAGCTTTTTGGAGCAAAGATTGTAATTTTCTGTGTTTGCACAGTGTCTAGCATAGTGTGGACCCAACTTGACCAACATCTCTAGGCACTAGTATGTCATAAATGTTAAGTAATAGTGATGGAAGTTTCAGGAGGCTCTGAACTGTATCAGTGTCTGTTTACTGAGAACTTGAAGTATTATTCAGTTGAATTGTTTCTAAATCACTCTATTCACTTTTATTATTAGATAATGTTTCATAACTATTACCAATTCTTTTTTCAATATACTGTATCAGAAGTTACCAGGAACTAGCTTGGTTCATTGTTGTTGATGATGGGAACTCAAAATTTTCATTTTTAATGGTGTGACTCCATTAGGTTAGGTTAAATCTGGGCACATTTTTATGTATCTTTTCCTAAATAAAATAATTTTATAAATAATTTTCAGATCACTTCCTCAGTCTTTTAAGATGTTGAGTTTTGATCCTTGCAGAACCACTGAGCTAAGCGGTATCCACGTATTTCATAAAGGTTTTTTTTCTTCTGTCACATAAATTATTAATTAAAAATATGAAGAATAGTACTGAACTCAACTCAGAGGTCCATGTAGCCCACTTGATTTATTCATCCAACTCAACAGTTGATAACTGCTATGGAGTATAATCTCCCAAATAGTTTTGTACCCACATTTTTTTATTTTAATCATAGAAGGTTTGTCTCACTTTGAAGCAGAAGCAATATATTCTTAAAGTATATTCTTAAAGACTATCAGTGAAGGAGATCTTCAGTCTTGAGAAGTCTTCTATGTCCCATCTGTCTTCAGCATTATAATGTTATTGTTCATCTGTAATCCCTCTTACTGCAATTTCAGCTCATTATTACTTTTTCTATCTGTTTGGGGCATAGAAGAAAAAGACTGTTTCCTGGCACATTTAGCTGCTGTTTCGGTTTATGATAGTATCTCCTCTGTGTTTTTCTTTAAACCAGTTGCAGTTCTTCCAGTTTTTGTGTGTCTTATTTTCTAGATATCTGATCATTCCCATTGTTCTTTGTTTAATTTATCTTTTTCTTTCTCCAAGTGCGGTATCCAAAACTGGGCAAAGCTCAAAATGAGGCCTTTCCTTAGCTGAACTTGTAAAGGAGCATGTCATGTGAGAGTGTCAGAAAGCTTCCAAAACCTCACCAGTTCCCACAGGTTCCAAAAAATAGCCATTAATGACTTTCATTATAGCAGATAAACTCTTTCCTAGTGTAGTTAGAGCTAGCAAATTTGTAGACATTTGAGTTTTTCTCATTTGTTTTCCTTTTCTGACCTAAAATTATATTCTCTGACTACTGAAATAACTTTTTTTAGTCACCTGAGTACAGCTTTTGGTGAAGACTAACAATGAAAAGACATGAGCAGCTTAAGCTTCTCAGCTTTACTTTTTGGTGGCTTTCACTTTTGACTGTGTGGATCGACCTTTGTTTTCATCTGCCTTTTCATTCTAATGTATATCTCTGATGTTTGCTTTTTCTCCCTTCAAACTTCCATTTTATATGGTCCCTCACCTTTCCTATTTTTGCCATATACACTCTAGCTGTTCACTTAGTGAAAAGAGCTCCTCTCTGTTTTAGTGAAGGGAGATAAGAAACCTTATGCTATTGAAAGTATGGGTTATGGAGTCAGCTTGCATACCCTTCAGAGGAATCTTTAATACCTGTTGTTCCCTTCTGCTTTTATCTCCTCATTATAATCATTCCTTTGTCTGTGGGCCAGCATGAATTGAGGGGTTGTTATTTTACCATTCCCATAAACTGTCAGGAATTATTTGGTGATGACTTGTAGTATTAATACTTAGTATTTATGCAATATTCAATATATATTTAATCTATCTATGCAAGTCCCAAAGCTGTATTCTCCATTCTGCTTTGTACTTCCTCCCTGCAAAGATTTTGGCTGACTTCCCTTGTGAGGCCAAGGTACAACAAAGATTTGTTTCTCAAGTAAATGTGGTTCATGGGATCATGAGGAAAAGGAAAGAATTTTAGACTCCAGCATAGCTTCCCCCCCCAAAAAATGCTAGTTTTCCACTGTTATTTGTTTCCCTGGAAACCCCCCACACTGACACCTGACACTCCTCTGCCCTGAACTTTTCCAAAGTTAAGTTCCACGGGTTGGAGTCATTTCTCTTTGTAACAGGAGAATGTAAAACAGGTCAAAGGAGACTGACAGGCGAGCGTTTTCTTTTTACTGCCATGAAGCTGTATTAGCCTGACCACACTTCTGGCAGTTTTTATTACCACCCTGCCTGATGAAATAATACAGATTCTCTGAGGCACATAGTTAGTCTTTGCTTTGCCTTAGCTGCCCTGATTTGAAGACATGTCTGGAGAGAGTGGTTACCCTATTAGGAAAAAAATTTATACTTCAGGTGACATGGATACAATGACTGCAGGTGACTGCAAAATGTGGTGCTGTTTCTGAGACAGTACTGTTCTCCAAGATCATCTGAGAGGTGCTGGCAGTGTGATGGTGCCCACTGAAGTTTAATGATTAGAGGTACTGCTCAAAACATTGTCAGAAAGGGACTTAAGAAGTCTAGGAAGGTGTATTTAAGTTTTCTGAGTGTGGTGGCAGCTTCTTTGTGGCTGAGAAAAAAAAGTGAATGTTAACATTTGAAATGAGTGATGACTTCATGTCACTTGGATCCATCTTTGTTTATTGATCTCTTCACCACAGTAGCCACATACTTGCACTAGAGCAAGAGTGCAATAGAGGCAGAAATGGGGAAATCTGTGTAATAAGAAAGCTTAAGAACAGACAGACAAGTTTGAAGGGGACTTCCATGTCAGATGTTTCTCCATGTACTGGGCAGAACAGCAGGTCTTTTCTGTACTCTGGTATGCTCTGAATGCTATATTAACCTATTAAAAAAAAAAACAGACAGATTAATGTACTTGCCATGAAATTTTCAAGTAATAGTGAAGCATTTTGAGAACTATTGTCACTTGTAATGGATTTGGTACACAAATGATGCAGTCCCAGCTTCCTCTAAAAACTGTGTGGTATATAGAGTCAGTATAAGTCATCTTTCTTCAGGTTCGTGTACTACAACTATAGGATCAAATGCAGCTTTATAAAATTTGGTTCTGCAGAATTTAGCATATAAAGATGCAAAAATACATTGCTTTTGTAGTATACTCTTAGCTGTCCTGACAGTGTAGGTGGCATACATGTGAGGAGGCAGAAGTGGGGAAAATCACTCTGTACACTTTCTATTCAAGAAGCTGTTGGACTGGAAACAGAGGAAGCTTCTGGCTGAAGTGAATATATATCCACTAATTGCCTCTCATCAAGCATTGCCAGCTGTCAGATGTAGGCTTCGTGGATTTTGTCGAAGGCCTGTAATCTGTCCACATTATCAATCACAGCAGTGCTTGCTTTGCCAGGCTTTGCTCCTCAATAAATGTTTCTGTCAAGGGAGAATCCCTGCCAGGAGCAGACCCCAGCATCCTGACAGCAGCCGAGAAAGTGAAGCTTTGTCATGCCCTTGAAAACTGCTTCCCAAAGCACAATGCAAAAAGCCCTCACAGATTAAGAGAAAGCACCTTCTCTTTGCCATGTTCTCCAGACTTTTTTCCCATCATTTTTAATTATCGGTTACCACAGTAACAGCACTCAGTGCAGCGTCAGCACTCTCTTCTGGGGCAGCATTTCATCTTCCCACAGTATTACTTATACTCTCATGCCTCTCTACCTCCTCCTTCTACCTTTATTCTCTACCTTTTGTATTACTGAGTCAGAATCTCTGCTCAAGTGCATCTCTGCTGCCAATGGCCTCATAGCGCCAGAGAAGGGAACTTCATGTTGGCCCTGCTGTAAACAGCCACATCTGCATTCTGTTTGTGCCTTCACTCACATCTGAACTGGTAGTTTTTAGCCTGTCATTGCAATGGTGGCTCTGTAGTTTTACTTGAAGAGAAAGATTCTTTGCCTCACTAAGAGATTGTGCTTCAAGATTTATAAAAGTACTTTGAAACTCAGATGACAATACAATACTTGCTGCCCTTTCTTCCTAGGCATTCATAATGTTTAAGACTCTGCAGATTAACATTTCATAAATTCAATCTCCATTTTCAAAAATGCATTTCAGTCTATTAGAAATATTCCTCCATTTAGTCATTATTCAAGGCCAGGTTGGATGGGGCTTTGGTCAGCCTTGTCTAGTGGTGGGTGTCCTTGCCCAAGCAGAGGCGTTGGAACTAGATGACCTTCCAACCCAAACCATTCTATGATTCTGTGATGGTATTAAGATTTTCGTATTACAGTTTTACAGCTTTTTAACTCACTAAAACTTTGCACAGAAAAATATAAATTGATTTGATAGTTGCTGACGGCATCTGCAGCCATATTTATGGTCTCTCTCTTTCAAGGATTAACTCCTATACTAAGATATTTAAGCAACATTGTCCCTGACTAGAAAGTCAGGATTGCTGGAGAAGTCTGGGTTAGCAGTTGAAAGACCCTGTATCCCATTTCTGAATAAAATTATGGGTGAATCTTCTTTTGCTTAGCTTCTACAGTTAGTGGGGTAGTTGGAAAGGATCCATACACAACTACTCCCTGTTTGTTGTCCAGCTGCAGGATGTGCCTCAGGGGTAAAATATTTGAGACTTTACGGCAATCAGTTCTTGTGGTTGGGTTGGTTTGGCATTACTCCCTTAGTATTTGTATTGGTGATGTTTGAAGGCTGACCGGAAAATACAGTGAGTTTATGATAACATTTCAATCTTGTCATTTAGGCACGTTGTTTAGGGAACTTTGAAGTTTTGATGACAGACAATTCCACTTAAATATGTAAGTATCTTGATGAGATAAACCCATAAATATATTTCTGTGAAGAAACAGGAATTTTACAGCAAAATTTCAGATACAGGATGATTTTAAATTACTTGTTTGAGCTCAGTAAAAGTACTGTGATTTTCAAAGATCAGTGTGTAACCATCCTTACTGATAATCTGTTGCTTGCATGCAGCTCTTTCTATACTAAATTATTCCTGTTCATTTGGTCTGGCACTGGCAATTGTTACAAATTGGTGTACCTGTCTCTATCTCATTTACATTCAGTGTACTAACTTGGTACATTTTGCTTATCTTTTCCTATATTTATTGGCATTATTCCCCTGGGAACACACAACACTAATTAGTTCACACTAAAGCTAAAAAGCAAAACTTTACTTGTGGATATTTCTCTTTGTATAAAAAGTCTAATGAACCCATTGACTTTAAACACTATCTTAGGTAAAAAGCAATTCACATGTTGATCGTTGGTAGAATGGTAGTGGTAGACATCTGAGAAGCATTTTACCAGTTTTAGTATTGGTTTTAATTTGTGTAAGATCTGTAACTGGTGAGATGATAGATGATGCAAGGTATGTTCCAAAAATGCGTACGGAGAAGGTGAAGTCAGAGATATGAGGTGACTGATTTGTTTTATAAACTAAATATGTAGAAGGTTTCAAGTAGATTACAGATTAACAGTTGTATGACTTAATAAGTCAGTTATGTGTTCTTTACTTGAAGGAGGAATGGTGGAAAGAATTGTGCACCTAGAAAAATGTAATGAAAATTAATGATCTATAAGACAGAATATATTGCATGTTTGGGACTTATATGTGTTATCAGGGGAGTAACATAATCAGTGGGTTTTTTTGCTTGAATAGGGAAAAATACATAGTCTGCAACAGAGAATTTTAATCCCCTCCATTTTAAAAAATTAGAATGAAAAATTAAGATTTAACCTTACAGAATGAACCTCAGCTTAAGTAAACAGTGAGCTGTTGATAAAAAGTGGTCTCCGGTATTTTTGAGCTTACTTACTGAAACACTTCTCAGTCTACAGATCTTTTTTCTCATCCAATGTGTTAAGCTCCTTAGAATTCTGAAAATAATTTCCCTTTTTGAATCAACCTGATTGAGCCGAGTCCAGTGCACCATATCTCAGGCTAGTTAATAGGTGATGTAGGGAGAAAAAGTTTCATATTGTGGGTGGAAATCTGAGATGTATACTGTCAGTTAGGACCAGTTTTTCGATACTAACCCGTCACTAATTTGTATTCTGAGTTGTAAAAATTGATAGGATAGGACAGCAGCTTTATCAAAAGGAGTCATAGATTTGTGAAATTAGGTTTTGGTTACTCATGATAGCTTCTGCAAATAGACAGGTGCTGTTGTCTGCAGACTCACGTAAGTTCTGTTGAATTCATAGTATTATGTTCTAAAGCCTCTAAGTCTTAAAAAAAAATTACTATTCTTGTTTGGTGCAGAATAAATTATGCTTTTTACTCCCTAATAAGTACATGCTGTTCCCTACACTTCTTTTCTAAGATGAAAAATTATTCATGACTGAAGAAAAGGTGTGCAGTTTTTCATTTGTGAATGTCTGTAGGGAGGGATGGAGATTTCTATTGCTGGCTGCTAACCTGGGGAGCTGTGAGGTTTCTGTTGTTACAACCTGCCAGCTTCAAAAGATAAATATGATAAAGCTGATAATTATAGAGATCTGTCTTCCAGTCCTTCCCTCAAATTTGGATCTGTAAACAGTGCTGTCAAATATGTGGCAGAGATCATATTTAGGGCAGTTGGGTTCCACTGTCTCTGTGTGGACCTGTTTTGAACATGAAATAAAAGGAATGGTTTCTGCCTGCCCTTCTGTGCCTTAAAAGTGGTACCCAAGGTTTAAGTCTTTACAGTACCAAGAAATGCTTTTGGGGATTAGTCCAAGATTGTGTGCACAAAGACAAAATAAGTCTCGAGCTCAGTTATGAAAAGATTACTGTCTGATTTTACTTGGCATAATCAAACATTTCCCATGTGGATAAAACATCAATAAAGCAGTCAAGCACCTTCAGTTTCAAATGAGTACGTTTACCTTTGCAATAACATATTGCACAATTTTAGATTGTCAATAGGATAGGTGAGGATTAATCTCTAATCTTCTGTAAAACTTTAGTTTCTGAATATGTATTAACCGCTAATCACAGTACTGGAGAAGTAATGGTCTTTTATCCTGAATACAGTACTGGTTAGGATATAGCTGTTTTATTAGGGGTCGTGTTCACTTTGAGCACTTTACAGTCACATAACTGAGTCTTTTGTTCTCTTTCTGTTTGCCACCAATTCCTTTCTGTCTTAATGTGCATACAAATATTTCCTGTAGCTGAGTAAACAGAAAATAAATGGAGCTCTCACAGCTGACTCTAGCCAAGTTGTTCTTAGGATCTGAAGAGTCTGAGTATCTCTTGATTTTATGGCAGATTTTTATTTGAGGGGAAGACTTAACTTTTTTTAACGTTCAATGTCACCATTCTACCACTCTTAATAGTTCAAGAAATTATTCTTTTTACTATTTTTTCACATTAATCTGAAGCATAGCTGTGATTTCTGATACCAAGCCAGTGTGCCCTTCATCTCCAAAACACTAGCTGATACAAGCTTGGCTTTCCCTGCTGTTTTACAGCTAGCAACCCAAACTTCTGCCAACTGCTGACATTAATGGTGTTGAAAAAAATCAAAAAAGGAATATAGCAAGCCTTAAGAACACCCACCTTTATAAATTGCTTAAAACTTGGAAGACTGCAAGATTTATTTATTCTGTGAAAGTAATAAGCACTGTACCTTCCCATCCAATTCTTTTTCAGTATCTTTTTTTTGTTGTTGTTAATAGGAAATATATTTATACACAGAAATCTTAATTTTCTACAACTTTCAAGTCTTTCATATCTCTTAGAGAGACAGGCGATGTGTTAGTTATGTTCTTCTGGACTTGAAGGATGCACAGATTTGGCAGGAAGGATCCACTGATAGGGAAGTTCAGAGTAAGACCATATCCTGATTGTCCATCTCTGTCCTTTTCATCACTATCAGATGATGAAAACATTTCTTGATGTGACCCCCTGCTCTCTTCTGCCCTTTCCTGATTACTGAAACTAGCTAGTCCTTCTCTATTGTCAGCCAGCAATCTTTTTTATGATAGAAAGAGGACTTAAAAAATATGAAGGCTTCCTTGTTTCTTCCTAGGTATTCTAGCTGAAAATAAATCACTTGAGGTCACCCCTGTCCTATTCTTTCATCTCTGCTTCTTTCTCTGCTTTCTCAGGGCTCTTCAACATATGGCAATACCAATCTAAGTTTAATGATTTTGCAGTAAAGGAATTGTTACAGAAAAATCATTGGAGTTATGACTGTCTGTTTATTCACCTTGTTCCATAAATCTTTTTCTTTTTGTTGTTCTATAGCAGAGGCAGACTTTTCTAAGATTTTTTTCTAAGCTTTGCAGTGTTCTTTATGGTGCCTATTGGGTGGACCTCTGCTCATATGTAATGGCATCATATAGTGCAAATCACAGAAGGACAACAGATGAGGAGTCAAGCAGGCAATGATGGCAATACTGTCTGAAATGCAGACATCTTAGAGAAATTCATCTGACCAGACTGGCACATCTCCACATATTGTGTGCCATGAATTCTATAGAAAGGGAAAGAACTTCTATTGTATTTCTGCCAAAACTATTCTTACAAGGAAAGAAGAACCTGAATGTTTTTCAATCTTTCCAGCTGGTACTGCTAAGCTTTGATGCAGATGAAATAAGAAAAATCACCTCTGAAGGAAGGCAAAAAAAAAAAAAAATGGTGCTGGTTTATTGTGATTCCCCTTGCTTGTGTACTGCATGCAAGAGCAGGGCAGATGGACAGGAATCATCTGTCCAACTCTGTACTGCACATGTGCTGCTGTGTGCTCAGGCAGGAATCCTGCCTCTGTGGACCAAACACAGGGCCAGTGTGGATGGACAGGAATCCTGTGTCTGCAGACCACACGCACAGATGGTGTGAACAGACAGGAATGTAATGTATGGATCTTAGGAGGCAGGGCTCTTCTGCATGGATGTCAACTCTAATAATTGGCAGTACAGAGAAAGTTCTTAGCTGTAATTTCATTTGGGGTAGCAAAGCTCTGTTGGTTGTCAAAGGAAATGCCCTTTCAACTCTTTCCTCCAGCAGTAACTATAAAGGGTTTTGCCTAGATTCAAAGATGAAAGAGAGGCAGAAAAAACAATAATATTGGTTTTCTTTTTCTTTTATATGCAACAGCTTTTGAAATTAATTTCAGAACAAGCATAAATAGTCTTGAGGTTTTGGTGTGTGTTTTTTTAAATTGCTATCAACATTGTTTATATCATGTAGACACAGACACATTCATGTATACACCAGGAGCTGGGTTCTGGGCAGTTACAGACAGTCTGTGTTGAGATGATATTGAGCAGCTCACATCACTTTAGCATCTAGGAATTTGTATCTGTACATAACTACTTTTTTTGCCAAGAATAGCATGTATAGAGGGGGGTTGCCATTAACAACTCTTTGAAGCTGCAGACAAATACAATTGGTAAGTCGTATAACAATAAAAATATCTAAGACTAAAAGAGCTGTGTTGAAAATGCTGGTATATTCCTTCCAAAAAACTAAATACCTTGACGAAGGGATGCATTTACTGTATTTATTGTATAAACACAGTCACAATAGACAAAGACTTGAAAATTTCCAAAAGACATCAGCTAGGAAAGGTGTATGTAGATACAGGTGAGCTGCCTGATTTAGGACTAAGAGAAAGACTGAGAGACAAAACCAGAGTGACTGAGGCAGTTGCATTATACAGGCAATGTTGTAAAGTTGCATATATGCAAGGGATTTATTTTAAAAAGGAGAAACAATAGAATAACAAAGGAAAGAGGAGCAGAGTAAGGTAGTTGAGAGTAAGGTGAGCAGGGCATGGAGTGAAGCTGAAATAAAAAACGAAGGAAGAATTTCAAGTAAATAGTCATAACAAAACAAAAGTAGTCTCATCAACTGTCAAACAAAGCTTGTCCTGTTTTTGGTAGTAATACGTGCCTGTTATGTGGGATATGAAGTAGGTAATTTAGGGTTTGCCTTCAGATATTTAGAGGTTTTGTAAGACTAACCTTATCTTTGGTATTTAATGTTGGTTCTTACATTACCCAAGTTTAAAATAATCACAGGATCATTTATAATGTTGGCATAAACTAGCATAACCTGAGATATCTTTTACATTATGCTTTACAAAACACGTGTCACAAACCTATCTATGTTTTTAGGGAGTGTCTGTGCTCTGAAGTATTTAATCTTGGTTTTTTTGCTGCTTGTATGTCTTTGTTTTTCCCTCAATTGATAAAATATAAGGTGAAATTTTTAGCTTGGACCCACAAGCACACCATGAGAGGTGAAACAGTAAGCAATGGGAGAAGTACGGTCAGGAGTTTTCAACAGTTTGACTAATGAGGACCATGACAAAAACTGGTATTTCCTTTCACGGTATTCTAGAAGTAGCGTTTCACTTTTTTTGTTCAAGTGAGTTGTCCTCAGCAATGTGTATCTAAGTAGGTTTAAGACACTGAATAAACTGTATACATTAAATGTTGGGCATATGTATGAACTAAACATGAGAAGCTTGCTGCTGTTCAGTTGAGGATTTGTAGCAAGTCAGCCTCCCAGAATCTTAAAGAAAAATATAGAGTGAAGTATGAGAAAACTCCACTACTTAATATTTAATGCAAGGATACATTGACAGGCTGCATCTAAACTCTTGCAACTTGAACATAACATGCTAGTTTGAAACAGATTTTATCCTGAAGTCCTCCAAAGAAGAGTTTAAAGGACAGTGCTATCCATCTGATTAGCTGAGCTATGGTTCCCACCAAGTAACTTTTCAATTTATTGACTGTTTTCAACCAAATTTGACTGAAGGAAGGAAGTCTGAAAAATTGTGTAATTTATAGGAAGTTAATTAATATCCACATCTGGGTAGAGATGAAAAAAGCCCAAAGTAGTGCTCCCACACGGGGAAAGGCAAGAAGAATTGAGCCACGATATATTTTGTTTGGCTGTAGCATACACATATGGCTGCCCATTCAGAACATACATACTTTCACATTGGTCCCAGCTGACTCTTGCCTGGAGACATGATGGGGGAGGCATGCTGGAGAAAGAGATTATTATAGGGTTGAAGGCCCTGCTTAGAAGATGTAGTATACAAATCCAAAGCACACAGATTTCATTAGCCAACATAAAATGGATAATAAAATGGACTCCTGTGCTCTTCAAGAGTAGCTATGCTGTCTGCAAAAGAAATCAATTCTCATCTGATGAAAGAAGTAATGAAGATGGCATGATAGATGGAGAGTGGATGTAGCAGTGTGATTTATCAAAAAAACAGTTGCTGTTAAGCTAATTTCAGTAAATGAGTCTTCTGCATCTGAGATACGGAGCAACAAATGATAGTGACCTTATATTCCCTGGCAGAAAATGATGCAGTAAGGTGCTTCTCTGCCGTGGCATGAAACCAGAATCAGACTTGCCCTAACAAACTGCACCATAGTGCAGGCTCACAATAAAAGCTGCTTGCCTGCTTACTTTAAAGCTGGAGGACAGGGATTTTATATATTCACTACTGGAAGGTGAATAGAACCAGTTCTCAAGAACTAAAACAGCAGCTCATTTTGCTTGCTGTTGCTGTCTTCAGATCAATTTCAGCAAACACTTTTTTTGTTTTGTATAGTGTGAGTGATCCAAAATTCTTCAAGAATATTAGTCCTTTTGATCTTTCTTGAAAGGTTATTTTGATGCATAGGACACGCATTTAGTATAAATTAGTGTAAATTAATTTACAATATGGTGGTAGTAATACTATCAGGGTCCAACCCTTGTTCAGAATCTTTGAGATACAGGAAACACACCTTACTGAGCAGTCTTCCAATGACTTTTCCATACTTTGTTTGCTTCTGAGTAATTAGCCATGAGAGAAGGAAATATTTTGTAAATTATTTTGGCTTTTTTTTTCCATTTAAATCTGATAGTGGGCAGATTCTAGCTCCTGTGAAAGAAATAAGTGAAAGGCACTTTTGTTACCTCTGATCATTCAGTCTTAAACACAGCTTGATATATCTCTAAAGAGAATGCAAGAGAGCTAAGGGAACTGATGTTTGTATGGTATGACACAGTGAAGAACCCCAGACACAAGACCAGATCTGGTTGTTGTGTCGCTGGTTTTGTCTGTACAGGATTCAGAGCAATAGTTTTCAATAAACTATGTGAACAGGCAAACCAATAGTTAGTTATGTGTTCATCTCCTAGGGAACGAGTAGAGCTCCAAGAGACACAGTCCTATATAGAGAAAATTTTAGTTAAAAGTTAGGTTTTTTAATCCATCCACATATATTTACAAAAGCCAAGCCTTGGGGAAAACTCCGTATCTAAATGATCTTCCTTCTTGAGCTTAGCACAAAGGTTTTTTAATATGTATTTTCCAGAATGAAGATTCTTCATAATTATCACATACAGGGGGATGAACAGAAAAATGAAATCATTAAACACTGAATTTATCTGGGCTGATAAAGTCACTTAAATGTCACATTGTTGTAACATTGCCAACAGTTGATGCAGAGGCCTCTGTCTCAGGTAGAATGTATTAAATCCTGCAGCCTTTGACAAACCCCAGCAGCTGCAAGGTGCTTTGATGGGCTCACAAAAACACAGGCTCCAGGAGGTACAGAACTCTAGTATCCAGACTGGTTTTCATTTATTGTCACGGTTTAACCCTGGCCCGGCAAAACAACAGATTTAAACCGAGAAACAGATTTATATATTAATCTCTCTCTCCTCTGATAAAGGAGGCAACTACTTACAAGAGACTTAGCTAAAAGCAAAAGCACAAACCAGAAAATCACCTTTATCCTGGCCTAAACCAGGACATTTATGTGCAGCTGAGCGTTGTGCTTACTTGCTGCTTATAGAGGAGTCTCAGTTAATAGACTTAAACATAGCCAAAAGGAAAGCTGAACCTAACTAACGATGTCTTTTGAACCTTAAAAACAAAAATGACAACGCAGCATGTACTATATCTAGAAATTTGAAAGATGTCTCCTGAATAATTATATATCATGAATGGGAAAGGGGCATAAAGTAAAATACTTGAAACAGTCTTTTAGAGAACCAGTGTTTAAGGTAGATACAGATATACTCGTGATAATTACTAAAGACACCATATTCTAACAGAAGGAAGGATTATGCTCTCTGTGTTCCTGACAGATTTCAGCAGGTAGCTGGTTGGATATATACAGGGACTATGGCTTACAATGTGTTTTCAGCAAATAGAAAAGGACTATCTGAAGGTCTTTGCAAGAACAGAATTTTCAGAGATACTGAATTTGTCTCACAGCTTAGAAAAAAAAAAATCACCTGAGTTTTGCCATTATATTGGTATGCTACTAGTGGTGAAAAGATTTTTAAACTGTTGGATTTGCAAGTGTGTGCTTCCAGTGAAACATTCAAATAATTTTTAAGGGGTATGACCGCTTTGTTTCACTTACACAGTCTCTACCATGTATCCATTAGTCACAAGTACAGTCATTATATTAATGTTTACTTAATGTGAGGCTTTTTCAACTCAACATTAGAGGATTAATATTAGTTGTTTAGACTAGTTAGCAAAGCCAGAAAATAGCCTGCATTAGTATTTTTCAAAAAAATAAGAGAGTAGTCACTTATATCATTGCTCCTGCTGTGTTGCATGGTGGAGAAACAGATTTGATGTGAACTCTGAGTAAGTTTCCGCAATGTGAATAGTAAGTAGATTAGATTAATATAGCACAGTGTATGAGATATTAGAGGTCTTGTCTGGAAATAGAGTAATGCACTGATCAACAAATAAAATTTGGTTTCAGAAACTTGCCAGGGTCGTGGTTATCAGAACACTAGTTACACTGCAGAAATGCTTAAGAAAGGTATGTGTTCTTACGGCAGTATATACAGCCTAGTGCAAATTTTCAAATAAAAACACTCTTTAAAAAATATTATGAACGATATCTGTAGTTAAATAAACGAGTTTCAAATTAATTTGTGGAATTCCACTATGAAGTGCTTGTCAGACATGGGCAGAAATCCTATACCTTTTACCAGCTATGTTCCAGAATATATCTCTGATTTTCCCCTATACTTTGTGGATCGTCTTCCATTTTGTTTTTTTCTTATGTGATGGTTTAGCTGTGATAAAATCTATTAATTTGATCTTTAGATCAAGTTGAGCTTCATAAACAAGCTACCAGTGTAGCCTTCAGTGAATTTAAATTGTGAAGGTGAGAGTGCTTTGAAACAGTATTTCCATGAAGGAGCAACTTAATGATTCTTAAACAAAATTCTTCATGGCTGTGGTTTTCACAGCTAAAATATTATTCACGTGCTGTTTGCAACAAAGGTTTTCAGGTGTTGGCTGTGTTAGGAATAGTCTAATCCATGGTAATTTCCTTGTTTACCCAGACATTTAGTGGTTGTAGAATACAGGCAGAAATAAATTATATGATAATCAGAAAAAGTATGGTGAAAATACAGTGGAACCCTGCAGAACCACAAAACAACAAAAGAAAAGAGAACATTTCAAAATACTGATGCTGTCCATTCACATTTGTGAGTAAAACAAGCTTATCTCATAGTTTGTCTTGATGCCTTTTTCTTTTAATATAACCGGTGCTCCAGCAAGAGATAGGGCAGAGGCCAGGGTTAAATAATGACAAGAAGAAGTGCATTAAGAATAAGTGTATCAGAGAGGCAAAAGGACAATTGCAGAAGTTCAAGGCAGGAGGGTGAAGGTGAGCAGGATCTGATAGTCCCAGAGTAATCTAATATGTAACCAGAGGAAATAGAGTGTTTTTAGATACAATACTCTTGCAAATGTTATACTTCAGACCTGTGGTTCACAGACTCTGTTCTATAGAACTCATGTGGGATATTCTTCACAGTCATTCCTGGCTTTCAGTTAGGAGCTTGAGGGTGTGTGATAGCTCCTAAGTAATTGTGAGAATTGACACTAGTCTAAACGTTTAGGGATAGTTCTTTTATGAGGTGACCATTGGAAGACTAAAGCGCATTAAGGGATTTCACATGTGGGGTTTGAGTAAGAGGTGTGATTGGAGGGCAAAGAATAAGGTTACAGAATCTGCACTGTAAAAAAACAAAACAACAAAATTCTGCCACAACTTCTGGCAAAAATCAAGAAACCTATTAAACCTATTGACTTGTGGAGTTTTGTCCTTGTTTTTTCTTTCTAGCATTTTATCTGCACATTCAGGAAGAGGGTGCCTGTAATGGTACATGGTATTTTTTAAGCAAAATTTGGATCTGACATCCGGTTCTTATCATCACAGGTTCTGCTTACAGGCTCTGGAGGTCTTAAACAAAAGCACTCCTGACCCAAACAATTTGTCTGCGCTGCTCATTTGTTTTCTCACAGAACACAGTGGTTAAACCACTTTGTTGCTCATACTTTTTACAGTGATGTAGAAATGTTTGCCCTAGGATCTGAGCCATAACCTCATAAGGTGGGAGAGGATTGTATAATAGCACCATGACAATGCAGTTCAGGACTGCAGGATGTTGGAGTGGTTTCCCACAGTAAGTGGTTTGTTTTTAAATCATTGCGGCAGCCACATGCTCTAGAAATTTCTGTCCTTTTGAACGCTTTTTTCTGGAGAGGAGCAATAGGGCAGAAACTGAGTTCATGTATTTCCAGTTATTTTAAAATTTCCCAATTAAAAGTTCATCAGTTCTTCAGACCTAAGCAGAAGCTTTTTATTTCCATGGTTGACAAAGAGAATTAAAAAGATTTCTCTTTTCTCTCTCCTTCCTCTCCTCTCTTTACAGCACTGCCTGGAATTTTAATGTTAGAAAATATTTTTTAGTGATAGCAATCAGGAAATAAACAGCTTTTCTCCTTTCTTTTCATTTTTTTTGCCTGATTCCAACAATGCACGTGTAAATTAGTTCCTGTAGTGAAATCACAATACTAATTTTGGTGTTTTCTTGCCAAGACATGAATGTCACAAATATGCACTCTTAGTTTAACAGCAGTAGCAATGGAGGGGCAGGTTGGATTAAATAGGGAACACAGAAAATGTGTTTCTAGGTGAAGTGATCCAGTATAATTGTCATCATCAGGAAGTTGCAGAGTTTGTTCTGCATTAAAATTGTTCAAATGACTGTGATGGAGCTAAGCAACTGAATCATATTTAGCAGCTACAAGGAATTTCAGAACTTAGCTCTGTCTTCTTTTGAAAACCTTGCTCTTGGTAGCTATAAAATTATCTAAAAGTTACTATCTTCTCTATTTCCTCCTATCAAGTAATGAAAGAAGCCTCCACTTTTTCAGGATAAACCAACCCAATTCTCCCAGCCTCTTCATATATCTCCTGCCAAGTATTAGTAGGAGGATATTCTACTTGAAGTTAAGTGACAAAAATACACAGCCTCTTCAATTCCACTTATGGATTTTGAGAGAGAAAGGCTGTGCTTTAAATGTTAAGATCTCTATATTCTTCCTTTCCTGTGTTAGTGCTAACATAAGGGGTTTTTTCATGCAGTATCATAAAACATACTGCCTCTCTCTGGCAGCTATTTCTTCTCTCAGCAGAGTTCATGTGCTGTAGTAACATGTTGATAAACTGCTTTTCCTTAGATTTTTTAAACATACATGCTGAAAGTCTTGTGGGAAGTTATTTATCATCAAAAACAAAATTTCCAAAGAAATGTGAAATCTTATACAATTGGTGGCTCTCATTGCAAAGACAAAACTATTAGAGTCAGTCTTTCATAAATAAGATAATAAATATGGAGAGTCTTTACAATAAACTGGTTAAGTATTAATGTAGCATAATTAAAGTGGTGATTTATGAATGATGAGTCAGACTTGGAATTCAGGACTTGTTTGACGAAATAGAGCAAACAATATAAAGATTTTGTATTATTAAATTGCTTATTGCTTAAGCTCAATTTACTATTAGCTTTTGTTACGTTAGTCCAAAATAAAATCAAATCCAGATCCAAACCTTGGAACTTCTTTCTCTGTAATGATCTGAGTACAGTCAAGTAGAATCTGAATTCTCTAGCATTGAGATGTTCATTAAAATTAGTTTTCTGTGAGAAACCATTCAGTTCTAGGATGTGAATCAACTGCTGGCATCTGCATTGTGAGCTCTGAGCTTTCATTTAAGACATTTAATTTTAGTTCTTCTCTGATGGTTTAATATGTCTAGGTATACATAATTTACTGTGTATCATAGCTATAATATATCTGGCTTGCCTCTTCTTGGTTGTTTTTTTGGTTTGGTTATTTTTTTGTTTTTTTTGTTTTGGTTGTGGGTTTTGGGGGTTTTTTGTGTTGGATTTTGGGGTTTTTTTTTTCTGGAAGAGAAGGATTTCACGAAGTTCAAAATGTGACTTTTTCTCCCTTGGGAGGAGACATACCATCACTTCATTTTGGGTCTGCTCCTAGAGTGTCATTGCTGCCTGGATTGTCCTTGTAAGACTTGTTAAGGAGGTGGGATATTTTGCCCAGGTGGATTCCTTACCTTGTTTGTGTACTTGGGGACTTAATTTCAGTATAGCATGTTAAAAGAGCTTTACCTCTCTAATGCTATCCTTTGCAGACTGAGCCATGTAGTATATTTTAATTCGTATTATTATGTTCATTGCAACTGCTTACCTAGAATGATGATCTTAAGGCAGTCCATTTATTCTTACATAATTTATTTCATATTTTGTGTTCTTAAAAATTATATATCTGCTAGAACTTGAAATTTCCTGAAAAGCTGAATAAAAGCTAAGAAATTTGTTTCATATTTGCTAATTCTTTGATTGACTGTATGAGTTTTAATTTTATAAATCCTTATCAGGTCACCTCTTATTTCCAAAGACTTATTTATTAACACTTTAATTTCCTCATATGAAGGCTTTTCTAAAAGTCGCATTTTTCTGACCAGTCTCAGAATTTCGTACTCTGGTATATTGACTGAAAACCGATTTTCATATGGAAACTGGGTGAACTCTCCAAGCTGATTTTCAGCTTTTTTACTCTTTTCTTTATAAACTGATTCCTTTTTTAGGTTTTTTTGGATTTGTAACTGACTTAGGGACAGCTAACCAACATTTTCATTGAACTGTTCTCCCAACTGGTGTTTGAACCTTAACCCCAAGGTTCTATAAAAAGAAATGAGTTTCTCTGAACACACATGTACAGCAAGTAGAAGATTTAGTAGGTATAAGTCAGATGAGCCACTTTATTACAAAACTAATTTAGCCTCAAAGTAAAGTGTTTGAAATGTGTCTCCCAGTTTTTACCAATTCTCAACAATAATAAAATAATACTTATTAATGTTTTATGAATGTGTGTGATTTTCCATGTGTGGGTTTTGGATATACAGGATAGCATAAGTATCCAGTCTCCTTCAGTCTTTAGTCCTTATGATCACATTAGAAATTACACTGAGATCACTGAGATTCTTTTTTTTTTTTTTTAACAGACTCAGAACCGTATGAAGCTGATGGCTGACAACTATGAGGATGACCACGTCAAATCCTCATCCCATTCCAACCAAACCAACCACAAGCCCTCCCCTGACCAGGTAATGTCTTTCACTTTTAAAGTAATTTTTACTATGGGGGCTGCTTATTTTGAGTTGTGTGTAATTTTTACTGACATGTTTGCAGTACCTTGGAACAAAAATAGCATTCCAGAGTGGAGTTATAAGACAGAAATTGATGTTGCTGTTGTGATGGCTTCCTTGAAATCTCCTGAAATGCAAGCAAACAGTTCCCAGTACCAAGCTGTTATTAAGTGGGTGGAGAGGAGGGGGCAGACAATGAAAGGGAAGAAAAAAATGTTAAGCTCTAAAAATGCCAGACTGGAGCCCTGTCTGGCATATTCAGACTTCAGTAACTCAGGGTTACTGCTTGACTGTGTGGAGTGTCCAGGACTGTTTCTTGTCTTCAGTAGCAGGAAATCATGCTCCAGGATCAGCTTTCTGATCTATGGATTGCATACAAGCAGTTCCCTTCATTTCCCATGAGGAAATCCCAGCCTCTGTGCCAAATGAGCACAGACTGCTCCCTCACAAACTCAATGGGCCATGAACTGAAGGAAAATCAATTTACAATCTCCAAGGCAGCGAGAAGACTCCTATGTCATTTACAAAGCACAGCCATGTTCTTGGTACCTATCAGAGAGATTACCTATCCCTTGAGTAGCACAGAAAATGCCAACATAATTGCATATCCCATGTTGTAATCTCATCCATTCCAATTTAATTAAAATATTAGCAATCGTTAATCACTGGCTTGACAAAGTGAGAGAATGTTTGGCACTCCTCCTTGCCCTCTGGCTGATGTAGAAATGGTTGAGGTTTGAATGAAGGCATCTCAGTCTAGAACTTTAAGCACCAGCCTAGTGATATGTAGAAATTATGAGTAAGGTGCAAGAGGAAAATAGGAAAAAACAATTACACATTAACCTCACAAAAACATATCTTTTAAAAATCTCCTTTTTTGTCTGTATCAGAAGACAATAAAGAGTGTATAGAAAGCAGAAAATGTCTATTTTCAGAGCAACTTCTTTTTGCATCTGGTTTTAATACTCTTCTCCAGATGATAAATGAAGAACTGTGCATTGATTAGGTTGAATTTTCTGCAATGTTTTTGAAATATGTTGGTCTTACCTTCTTCAGGAGAGTGCAGTTGTTAAAACTGCAAATTAAATGGTTTTTCTAATCTTAATATTGAGGAAATCTGCACTGCATGTCTATAGAGAAATTAAGCAGTTTCCAGAGTGTAACTGAGTACATCCTTGCAAATCACAGATGCAACTTAATCACAGATACAACTTAAAAAATAAAATGTAAAGAAAAGATGAATTTAAACATTTAAGGAAATTCTTGCAAAGACCTCACAGGGGAGGGTGATAGTGAGGAGGGAGTGGGAGGAAGGTTGGATTGTATTTCCCATTTATATAGGGGCATTTTAAAAGCTGACAAAGCCTACAGGAGAGAAAAAAAAACTGTACCTTACAGTGGATCAGAATATTGCATAAGGAATTAAACACTTTGTACTACTATTTGTACTTACATATGTGCTCTAAATACTAACCAACTCTTTATTTCATTCCCATGCTGCTCTGGGCCTTTTCTCCCATTGCCACCTCTGCACTCCTAGGATGAGGAGGAGGGTATTTGGGCATAACCAGTCAGATGCTCTTAGTTCAGCCATTTTGTTCAGAACGGTGAGAATCAACTTTTCTTGCCAATAGAAAAGTTTCCAACACTCTCACATCTCGCTTCTGTGTGCTGTGTTAAACCTGGTTGTGCTCCTTCCCCCCTGCTTGCACGGTCTCTGCATGAGGGTGTTTCTTATGTGTTTATGTATAGTTTGTGATTTTCTTCTCCTGATCATCATCTCATTGTTTCATGATGTTGTGGGGAGAACTTTCCAGGGCATGTAATCGAGTTTCTATGCAAAGCAAGCTCTTAATGCATACAAGAGAACAGGAAATGTCTCCCATATCATTTATCATTGACTTCATGAAGGAAATGTTTTCAGACAGATTCTTTCTCAAAGCAATTTTGCACTGTAGCCAAATCTATGTATGCTTTTTCGATTCTGGTTAGTGAAGAATTTGCTCAGAGATAATGTTCCTCCTGAAGATAATGTTCCTCCTGGAGGTTTTAAGCATGTTGAGATCTGCTGCTGAGATTTCTGCCATGCACGCTGATCTCACTAGTCACAGATATTTAGCAGCTCAGAATAGATGATTTTTGATGTGGACTGGGAATATATATTTTCTGTAACTTTGAAGGCAAAGAGGAATATCCCTGTAACCTTCCCCTCTCCCATCCACCTCCCCTCATTCTCTCAAAACAATAGGGGAGAAATTGGTAGCTACTTGTCACTGGAAATAAATTTTGTTTCTCTATGTCTGCATCCACAATTTTGTCTTTTCTGCCATCAAATTGCCTGCACAACAACCCCCATTTCCAGAAGAGAAGGCAGTACACGGGGCAAAGCCCTTCTCACGCCTGTTCTCTGACAAAGAAAACATCCTTTACTTATCACAAGCCTTCATATAAAGCTACAAAAGTCAAATATCAATTATTAGGCCACAGTACATAGGATTATAGTATCAGTTTTAAAGTAAAATAAATTTATTTTAGGTATTTGAAGTACTTTAAAGTATTGAGATGCAATTATAATATTTTTAAAATTTATATGAAACTTTTTTTTCTTATCCTTTTAAAAAGAAATATTTCACATGAACTTCCTCACAGTTTTACTCAGATTCTGATATTTCCATATCAGTTACTTGAAAGAAAACTTTTCTGAAAGTTTCTGTGGAAATTTTGGACCCTTGCATTTCTTAAAATTATTACTTTATATTACATTTGTAAAAAACATTTATAAAAGAATAAGCTACTCATCTCCTTACACGTGCTCAATTAACTGCTGATTTACATGTTTGTCTGACTCTGTAGATCAGAACCCTCTTTTCAAGTCAACCATCTGAAAAATTTAATTCAACTGTAGCACAGTCAAACTTGAATTTCATGCCTTGGGATTTGAACTGAGAAAATCTCTTCAGTGGAAAAATCAGTAAAGTGCTTCATTAATTTACACTCTCTGTAAATGTTGATTTCACATTCTTTTTGAATCACCTCTCTTGCAATGGTTCTGTGGTGTTACATGATACTAAAAGTTTTAGTCATAATGCTTGTAAAGATCTGTTGAAGCACAGCATTGAACACGAAAGATCAGGTAAGTAAAATAATAAAAAGGAAGAAGACACAAACTATGAAGGTAGGAATAATTCTGATTTTCATTCTAGGACAAACGTGGAGGTTGTGTAGCACACACTGATAAAAAAATCTCTTTCCCTCTCCCATCTGTTGTAACATTTACGAATGCAACTGTGCTAAGAGTATGCTTTCTCTTAGATTACTGAATTAATGGGTGATTCACATTCAATATAGCATTGTAGTCAAAATATAGAGGCAGCCAGCATCCTTGTCTCACATGCATCTCATCTGAGAAAGATTTCAGCCTCAAGATTGTCTTGATTAATGCCTCCCAAGTCAGTTGTTCCCAACAAAGTGCATGTTTTTACCATGATATTCCATCTGCAATTTTTTAAAAAGTCCTTACTCTCTTTGTAAAAGCAAGGATTATGTAAGCTACAGATTCCCTAACTTGCGTATGTTAAATCAGATGTTTGTATTGAAATAATTAAAAACTGGCTAACAATATAGGTCGTGGTGATAAGTTCAATTTTTAAAGTTCCTTTAGGTTTGAGGATGTAATAATTTGTGGTCAATACTGAAGATATAATGGAGACAGTCAAAATATATACAATAACAAACTACACTGTTTTATTTTTATGTTTTGGGGCTTAAGGCTTTTCCCTTCAATTCTGGAATTCACTCAATCTAACATTTAATTATGCCAGTTCTGTACATCACAGCATTATCAGATATAGCTCCCCTGAAATGGAACACTGTTCCTAAGTATATTTGCTCTTCCTGTCATTTCAGAGATTGGTAGTTTACGTTTCAGTTTACAGTTCAATGTAAATACCATCTTTCATCCTGAAATAGTCTTCCCAGCCTTTTTCTATACGCTCATTTCCTTGCTGTCTGAATGTCTTTTGACTCCTTTTATTCTGCAGATGGATGGAGCTCTATCCTTCCCTGTATCCAAGCAAATTCCAGTGTGCTTTCTTATGAGGGTGCACTTTTGTCATTCTTAAATGCTAAAATGGTCTCACCAATGGCTTAATTAGTTACTAACTTTTATAAAAAATATTAATTTACACTTTATGCTCTCTAGTAAATGTAAAGGATACATGTCTGTATCTTCTTGTAAATATGTATCATGTATATGCTGTATGGGGGAAAGAGGGAGCAAAGCTTCCATACATAAACTTCTCAAGCAGTTCGTTTCATTTCGTTTTCTTGTGAAGCACAGCCATGCTACCTACAGTATGAGAAGGTGTGGAGGTGTGAGTGTGGTTGAGAAATCTCCTTGTGTCAGCTCTGCCTGTCAGCAATGAGGAGGGCTGCTTTTCTTGAGTGTATGTAGTGGGCATAGGATCACAAAAACAGTTGGAAAGGTGAAAGTCAAATTAAAGGACACTGGGAAAAGTGAGGACAGAATAAAAGTGCTAAGGGCAAGAACAGAGGAAGAGCTCTTGAGAGCTGAGTAATTTATATGTTTATATATATTTGTGTAATTTATATGTACTGTATGTGCATTTTTAAGTATGCATGCTGTTGCAGAGCATTTCTCTTCCCACCTTCCATAGCTCTGGCTTGCAGTGGCATTCAGATCCTAGTAGATGCTGTCATTAGGCAAGCTTTTTGAACTCCTTCTGTAGAAGCTTTTTCTGTCAACAGTTGCCAAAATATACTGAAGTCACAGATATGCCAGCTAAGGAGCAAAACATTTGTTTTTTCTCTGCTTGAATTCCCAGAACAAAATATGAATATGAATTTTATGCTTATTGGAGTAACAGTGGAATGGTCAGAGCTTGCATTGAACTGGAGTGAACAAAAATGGGGATTTTTCAAGATGACGAAACTATCAGGAAGTTGCTATTACTGAAAAAATATTGCAAGACATAAAGCCTCCTATTGGAGACAATTTTCTTTAATACTTAAGTTTGACAAATTTTAACAGAAGCAGTAAGGATTGCAAGTTGACTGCTGAAGACTCTAGCATAATTTAACACATCTCTTAAGATTTCAGAGGTGATGCCTGTGGGGGTAAGTCATAGCCAGAGAATATTTGAATCATTTTTAAGATCTGAAAAAACATCAGCTTGAATTCATATCATTGACTCTTATCAAAACCAGTATAAATTATAAATTGCATCATACCGAGATTATATTCACATATTATGTACCAGAGGCTACATTTTTAAGGTTGTAATTTGACTTTGCAGAATCATAGAAAATTAGGGATTGGAAGGGACCTTGAAACATCATTGAGTTCAACCCCCCTGCCACAGCAGGGTCACCTACAGGAGGCCACTTGGAACGTATCCAGGCCAGTATTGAACGTCTCCAGAGAAGGAGACTCCACAACATCCCTGGGCAGCCTGTTCCAGTGCTCTCTCATCCTGTTTTTCTGTAGAAAAGTCATCTAAATCTAAAAACTGAAATAAAGGGAAAGTCATCAATATGAAGAATGTTTAATGAAGTCGAGTGGAATTTTCTACCTATATTTTTTAATCAAGATCTCATAGTACTCTACAGGACATTTTTAATGAAGTTTCTGAAAACAGACTCATTCTAAACAGCCATTTGTGATTATTATGGGGTAATGGAGCTTGAATGACATTTCTGTATTCTACTTATTTGCCCCAAAGTATTAAAAGGATTAAAGTAAGAATTATAGAAATAGCTAAATCTCACAGATAAGTTGATACTGGTAGCAGTCATATGCAAGTAGTTCAGTGCTCAGGGTTATAAGCCATATGTTTCTAATTCATGTCTGCAGAGCAATTTTGCCTCACCCCTAGGAATGCTCAGAATAAGCATTCACCTTTTTGATTGTTTGGGAGGAGGTATGGTTCATTTATTTATTTCCATCCTACATCTAAAAGGAAATGCACAATGAGCAGACACCTAGAGGAAAGTGGTAGTAGATGACAGGCAACAGGTTGTAGTCTGAAGAAGTGTGACTGCTATGATGGTAGAGTAAGAAGGATAGAAATAGTGACATTGAGAGTTATAGGGCAAGACATCTTGGGACTTGTTTTCACCTTTGCTACAGCTGTCAAACCCCATGAACTTTTTATTGAGATAACTACAGAACTAAAAATGTCTGTGCTTTGGGAAGGTTGAGCGTATTTTTTCTTACATTTTTTGTTGTTTGAATTAATATACTGATTTATTTTAGCAAAGTAAATACCTTTCTTGTGATGAGTTACATTTTCAAATTATTACACATGCATTCATTCACTGCATAAATGTGGTCTTTCTCTCCACATGAGACACATTTTATTTCTTGCAGCATGTAGAGAGCTGCTTATCATACTGTCACACTTCTTTTAAGTTCTCAGTAACGTCACTTATTACACTGTGACTTTTAAATAAATTTATTTTCAATATGGTATTTCTATATGCTAGATGCTAGATCATGCAGAATGGCCAAAACCACCAGCCTTCCATACCTGACTCATATTACAATGTAATTTACTGGACACAGCACTAGACCATGATTCAGAAGATAAATTCTTTCCTGGCATCACCTCTAGCCAGTCACTTGTTCTCTTTCTCTCTGTCTCAAATTCTCTAATTGTAAAACGAGCTGAAGTTTTTGTGAAGTAGAAGTTTTACTTGGGAAAAGTGCTCTGTAAGTTGTAGGTAATATTACACAGTATGGTAAAATAGTGTTGTTACAGTGACATGATGGTGATTCTAATACCTCATTTTGAATTTGTTCCCAAAAACTATGTTAGATTTGTATTTTATTCAATTTATTAATATTTATTATTTTTCTTTCCAAGAACCTTTTCCTTCCCAAATAAGAGGGAAAATAACCCATATGTTAAACATTTTAAGGAGCTGCCTTTCCAGCACGCTGAAAAAAGCTCTTTACACCACTGCCTCTTCTTCGTCATCATATTTTGTCTTCTCAAGGGTCATTTCTTCTCCTCTTTAAAAATTTACAAACTAATTGTGTAGTGCATTGTAAGCTGTTATACTATGTCCATTACAGTTCTTCAGTGCAAAAACACTGTGTAAGGGGTTGTCTTGTGCTCACTTTAAGGACATACCCCGTACAAAATTTGAAGGCATCTACATGAAATAATCTTACTTTACCACTTTTATCTCAGTGGGACCTCACATTTCCTTTCACCTCAAGTACTGTGTCCAGTTCTGGGCCTCTCACTTCAAGAAGGACATTGAGGTGATGGAGCAGGTCCAGAGGGGATCAATGAGGCTGTGGAAGGGACTGGAGGGAAAGTCTGCTGAGGGGAGGCTGAGAAAGCTGGGGGTGTTTAGCCTGGAGAAGAGGAGACTCAGAGGGACCTTATCACTCTCTACAGCTACGTGAAGGGAGGTTGTAGTCAGGTGGGGGTCGGGCTCTTCTCCCAGGCAAGTGGTGACAGCATGAGAGGGCACGGCCTGAAGCTGCACCAGGGGAGGTTTAGGTTGGATATCAGGAAGCATTTCCTCACGGGCATTGGAATGGGCTGCCCAGGGAAGTGGAGTCTCCATCCCTGGAGGTGTTTAAGGTAAGACTGGATGTGGCACTTAGTGCCATGGTATAGCTGGTGTGGTGTTAGGTCATAGGCTGGACTTAACCTGTTCCTTTCCAGCCTCAGTGATTCTGTGATTCTTGTGATTCTTTGATTATCACTTGGCCTGACTGAGACTTAAGATGCCAGATCTGTTTTGTCATACTGGTGACAGCCAGGGCTCTTCATGCCTCCTTTCCAGGTAGGCAACCATTTAGTAATGTACCCTATAGTGATGTGATTAAATAAGGTGATAACATTATGAGAGCAAGACTTTGAATAGTTGTCCTGGATAATCACAGGACTTGCCTTCCATCCTTTTCTGGAGCCCTGCTTACATGAGCATCATTGCTTATTATGGAACTGAAAGGCTCCTGTGTCATCAGGCTCAGGCAAGGAGAACCAAATAGTTCATGGACTGACAATTACTGCTCTAAGGAAGTACAGTTCAAAATCCTAATTTAGCTGTTACACAAATATCTATTCTTTTCAAATATTTTCAGGCTTTGCCTGTTTTAGAGAAGAACCTTTTCTCCTTGTTCTTCAATTAATCTCCTACCATTCTAATTTGGAACTCATGTCTTTACACCTCTCTTCTTCTGTATCCCTACTGGCATTTAATCATTTACCCTTTAAGTAAAGAGTACTGATAAACTGGGATGGGCCAACTTAGAGAAAAATGCTGTACTTAACATGATGTTAGCTCTTGCTCCTAATCCTTTCCCTGCTTCTGGGGATGGATCTTTTTGGTTGTTGTTTTTGGTTTGCTTGTTGGTTTTTTTTTTAATATGCAACCCACCTCTACTGGTTTGCTGCCTTAATAACTATTTTGTTTTAAGCATATATTCTCTGTGCAAGCATGTTGTATCAGCTAGCATAAAAGAACTGATCTTGATACACTGTTCATCTTCTTTCTGATCCCAGAATGATAAAATTAATCCAGATGGAATTTTGTAATCTGCAGCTCTGGGATAAATTAAGTGCTCACAACTGAGGTGTAACTGGATTGTATCACTGTCTTCCTATTATTCTTACAGATCAAAGAATAACACAAGTAGATACTTACATTCAAAACAGATGGCTGGTTTATTTTTGTAGAGGTTTGTGCTTTTCAGCAAAACAACTGTAAAAAGGCCATCATTCATTTCTGCCAAATGAGATTTTTTTTTTTTTTTTTTTTTTTTTTTTTTTTTTTTCTGTTTTTTCTGTTGAATATGGTCTTCTACTAGTGGCTTAGTCTTTGTTGCAAATAAGAACTCTGTACTCAAACATTTTTGTTTCTGGCCACTTCCAGTAGATATGTTGCTTACAGCTTGTGTAATAGCCTATACTATCTCCCAGTTGCTCTGCCATTTAGACCTCTTATAGCACTCATCCACACCCCAGAATGCAATTATGCAATCCCAAGAGCTTCTCCAAACTGTGAACACGCTGATGGTGACAGAAAGGAGAAGATACCTTACACCTGGCACTCAGAGACAGCATAGAGAAAGAAGATGAGTAGCTGCAACCAGGCTGGGGATGTTGATGCCTGTATCTTTTAGTTTCCTATTAGGAGGAAAGAAACTAAGGAAGAGGGGAGCTGAACAGTATAAGAGTAGAGAAAGAATCTAACCTGCTTTCCAACATATGAACTATGAAAATAAACTCAAGAGATAATATGACTAAAACAAAAACTGATAAGGGCATGTAGCCAATCTAGACACTGTATTTCCTGGGGCATAAATTTCATAATTACTGATGGAGATGTCCGGATTTACAGTTCCAACTCCTAGCAGGCTCACCATGGACAGTCCAACTACATCTGATTGTTCAATTGAACATGTAAGAATTACTGTATATGTGTGTATGTGTGTGTAAGTAAGTAGATGTAGTTATTAGTAGGATTTTGCATTTGAATGTAGAGCAAACAACTCTAAAAAGAACTGATAAAGACAGATCAACCAGGTGTTTGGTGGCTTCATGTGGCAATGCTTTTTTAAGTGTCACCTAGCAGGTACAGAGCTGGAACAGCAGAGTTAGAGAAGGATGAGACAAAGATTCCTATCACCTGTGGACAAGGAGGATATAGTTCATCTGGAAAAGTACTGATTGTGTTCTCTGGCAGACTGCTTAAGAAATACCTTCTGGTTTCCATTAGCAATGGAGCAGGAGGAGGCAGGGAGACAGAAGAATGCAGTCACTGATACATAAGCATTCCCATGGACACACTCTTCCAGTGTGTGTGCTGCAATGTTCTGCTTTCACATGAAAGCATATTAGCTACTGTTTCCTTTTATTCCTTGCAACGGGAAGGAGCAATAGCCAAAATACGCAAGGAGTGCGTGTGCTTGCTTATTCACTTTTGTGTAACAAGTGCTAGAAAGCTTGAATGGGTTAAAAACATAGGCAGGTTGTTCTTACTTATTCTCAAAATGCTATGTTTTTGTAGAGAAAGAATCAGCAAAAAATGCAGTGGATTTTATGAAATCAAAACTTGCTTAATAACACCTCCAGAAGTTTGATCAGAAGGATGCGTATAGCTATTTAAATCCATAGTGTCATGTGAAAGCTGCAAACAGTTGAACTATTTCCACTTGCTGTGGGAATACTCTTTTTTTCTTGAAGATACTTGAGTTATCAGTATCATATGTCTTGCTACACAGTTTCAGAGCTTTCCATAATTTATTTTATTATTAAAAACTACAGGAGCAATATTCTTTGAATAAGGAGATTTTAATATATTTAAGAGGAAGATTTTAGATTCTCTGTAGCTCTGATCCTACTTCGTCCATCCTGTTTTGCTGCAGAACTAAGGTACACCAAGAGACCTTGAAGACAAAAAAAACCCAAAACTTAGACAAATAAAACTAGCATTTGGATATTTATGTTCTGATCTCATCTTGCAATTAAGCCACAAATTTCTCTCCTCTGCCTCATCTAGGAAAGAGTCACACAGACTATTAAAGAAGAAAAAGATGAGATGTATGGGCAGTGCAATTTGTTGCTCTTAGAAGTGAGGGCTTGGGTGCATCCATCTTGGTTTTGAAAGTAAGAGATTAACAAAGCTGTATGTAGTCACCCTCTTCAGCTGTGTCAAGGTACCTTGTTCCTGAAGGTTCATATTCCCCAGTGACCAAGTTACAAGTTTCTCACAGTCCCACCAGTGAATTTCAGTTTTGATATACAGTAGTACTTGCTCTTTCACAAAAGGTTCCCCGCAAGCTCTTTCTTCACAGCCCATGTATGCAAAAGTTGCCAGTGTCATGAAAAACTACTTCTGGATTTGTTATGTAGAAAAATACTTGTTAATTCCTCTCTCATTTTCAGTGCTTTAGGAGTCCTACCAACCCACTGCAGTTCTTTGGTTCACCTACATTACAAAGGAAAGATTTTATTTAAACAGAAGGAACTAATGACAAAACTACTTTCCCTGTTTTGTATTTTCTCTGTTCTTTTCTTCTGGTCTGGATTTTTCCCAAGGTGAAGAGAGTGAACTCTGTAAATCATTAATCCATGGGATTTGGTCATGGTGTATAAAAATTTCAAAAATAATTTGCTATATAAAAATTATTTCCTAATTGATTCTGTCAGAAATGAACAGAGTAAGACAGCTCTGTCAAAATAACCAGACTCTGTTTCAGGTCCTCATGCATGTTGTTTTGTTTTAGTTTATGAGGAGAAAATTAACAAGGTTAGATTTAAATCCACATTTTGTCTTTAAAACAAATCTAAAGAAAACTGAGCATGTCCCTGAACTTTTGTGCTGTGGTCTTCGGAAGAAACCAAGTATCTGTGCAGCAGTGAACTGAGCTGAACTGAACTGAGGTCAGGCTGTGTCTTTTTGAGAACTTTCTTCTGTTTCCACTTAAAATAGTGAAGGAAAGACACCAGTGATAAATTGTTCTGCATTTGGGAAAGCTGTTCACTTTCTGAGCCAAATTCATGCCTCATAAAACTGCATTGCATTCGATGGCTACAAGATGACTGTAGTTGAACCCTTGCATTTATTGCCAAACAAACACAAATAGCCTGAACAAGAAGGCATAATTTACTTTGCCAAGCAAATATTTCCAGACTATGTAATTCAGTATCTTAGTTTATTTCCATATCTCCCAGTATATTTTGCTACATAAGCAATTTTTCTTGGTCTGGTGATATCTGTAATAAAACACAGATACAGGGAGGCATCTGAGGACCTACTGTGATCCGTTCCATCTTTTGTTATATTTTTCGGGTCCTTCTTGGAATAATTCCTTTTTAACATATATTTGCCTAGACTTTAAGCCCATCTCCTCCTGTGTAATGGTTGTTTGGGAAGCAGGTTTTGTTGAGTAGAACAGTAGCATCTATATGTATCAGTATAAAAATATTTTCCCACTTTCACATTAAAAAAATGTGACTGATAGGAGATAAGAGGGTTATCTCCATTTAACTTGATTTCCAAGCATATTTATTATGTCCAGTCTGAAGTTTTGTGCAGGCAGAATAGTAAAGATAAAAGGGAAGTATTGTAGCAAAGCCCTGTGTATGTATGGTGCTTTGTATTGGCATTGCTGTGTCAGGAGGATGCTCTTTTTGCCTTTTTTTTTTTTTGCTTGCTCAGAAAAATCATAGCTATATTCTATAAGAAAAAGAATACTGCTGTTATTCCATGATTCTCATGATTCTGCCAAGTAAGGCAAGTTATGTAAGGAGATAACTTCTATAAGATCAACTGATGTTGCTTGAAAAACAGACAAGCTTTTAGAGATTCATGTAGAGACTTTCTTCCTAATGGGAGCTGCAGATTTATTGCTAAGTAGAAATTAATAAGATATTCTCTGAAATTAAATAAAGTTAATTATGTGGTTTGGCAAAAGAGAAGGGGTTGCTTCTTTCAAAGAAGAGAATGTTAGCAGGGAGAAAGGTGACCAGGTGATTAGCTCTTCTGCCTGGATAATTTAAAGTGACCAGGTGATTAGCTCTTCTGCCTGCCATAATTTAAAGCTGGTGATTGTGGTGAGTGAGCCCTATTACATTTTAATTAATACTGTACTTTACTTCAAGATGTCTGTGGATGGTCAATATTGCATTTGTCTCAGTTTGACACTGATTCATTTATATCCCATGCCTTTGCATAAAACCATCTACATGTTTTTTGCATGATTACGTTAGACACTGCCTAGACAATCTTTTAGACACCACAGTCTCTGTATGGGAGGTAGATTCATCATGCACACTAAAAGCAACCAGATATTTAGGTAGGACTCTCTGACCATTTTTTCTTACCTGTGCATCATGTACGTATGTACTTTAATGCAAACTTTTTATTATAAAAAATTTTCAAATAGTTACTCCTACTTCAGCTTACCATTGTACAGCAATAGCAGGGGTACCACTGAAATAGTATGAACTCAATTCTAAAACAACTTTTTGCCCCAATGATTTGTAAGCTACAATTAGATACCCATTTGTCAAGCTCAAATTTAAAAAATAATCTGTGAAATCTCCAAAAAAATGGAGTATGTTGTTTCCACATTGAATTTGGAAATGTTCTCAAATGTCTTTATCAGTTGGTAAAGGTGGTTTGGGTTTGTATTAGATATTTGTGAGGCATTTCCTGTTTCTACTTCAGTACTGTACTGATTGCCTGCTTTAGCAAAACATATTGTCAAACTTAGCTGGCCACTAAAAATATTCTAAACTTGAGAGTACATTGAGCAGACCTCATTCCATGCATTGATGAGGATGACCTAAACCTATGAGGGCAATTAATGAAGAGGCTGCTTTAGAAGATATTCCAGAGTTTGGTCACTTTACCTGTTGTTTTCCTAGAAAGCTTTACAGCACTAGGCTGATCATGAGAACAAGATGTAGTTTATGAATCCAGCCCTGCCCTGCTTTTCCACTTAGCAAATGCTCTTACACCCTCTTGAGATAAGGCAGTGGCAGCTCTGCTGTGTGGGAAGCCCAGTGCCTCTTGTTAAGAGGCTATTTCAAATTAGATATGGCAGGAAGGCAGATATAGGGGCATTTCCGAGTTGAGTGGCAGGGTTTAATGGATCCCAAGCGAGAGGAAAGATTGCTCTGCGAACAGCTTTGGGAGGGCTGCTAGTTAAGAACTTTCACACGCCTCATTTGGCCTGTTTCCAGCTTGAGGTAAGGTAGGAATGTACTTCAAATGGGGACTTGTCCCTGTGCAGTTAAATGTGACTTTTGTATGAAAATCTTCCATCCTTACTTGCTAGATAAATCCTCTTTCTCTTTATGAGGGACAGTTTCTGTTCACAAATAGCTGGCAAGTGGGATTTGTTTTGGACTGATACCTGCACATCTGATGGATATTCAGTAGGCTTTGGTATCTGAAAAAGAATACAAGGAGGCTACCACCTTTGTTGGACAGCTAGTTATTAGACAATGACTAGTTTTCACATTTGTATAAAACAGTAGTTTTTTAAGGTGTGATATTCCATCACTCCACCCTCTGTGGGCAACCCAAATAGAAAGGAAGAAAGACATCAGCTAAGTTAGAAGCATCACCTTCTAACTAAGAGGCAGCACACATTCAGATCATAATCTAGGTAACCTAAATTATAAGAAACTGGGGTAAATTGTGCAAATTAAATAAACTACCAAAGTAGATGGGTATAATTGGCTAGATACACTTGTGCTTAGTGATGGAAGAGAAATGTAACCGTGTTTTTGCTGCTAAAATATCTCTTCGTATTACCCTTTATACAAGAGAACAGAGTATTCTGTCCTGCTAGTTTGCAGGCTTGATACCTCAAAGCGGTATTTTTCCATGTGTGTTTATACCTGCAAACAGCTGTTCCCCCAAGGCTGCATGTAGCAGTAGGCTTTCTCTAAAGCATGTGATCCTGTTCTCTCTGAAGGTGTCTTGTCTGTCCCCTCTACCACAGCTCCTATGTTGCTGTGGCTTTTTGTAGCTGATATTCTGGTGTAGGCTGCTGAGTGCAGCTACATTCTGCAGGACAAGGAGCCTGACATGAGTTAGCTGCTTAGCCATGGCTCTCAGACCCTCTCAGATCCTCTCACTCCACAGAAATTAATCCATGTAGAACCGTGTTAGAAGGAAAACAAGTGAGCCCTGACAGCCTTATTAAAAGGGGTCGAAGCCTGGGTCTTTGTTGCAAGCAGTGCCATCACCCTGTCCCTGTTGACTCAGAGATTATCTCACTCCTCATTCATTAGCAAGGTCAGAGGTTTCCTATTGAAAAGATATCCTCATCCTGCTAACAAACAGCAGGTGCAGCCCTTCCTGGGAACACAAGACAAGTTGCCAGTATCGTGGCAAGGCTTTCCAGCTCTCCTAGCAGGTCCACATCAGGGGCTATACTTTCAGCACCTCATCTCATGGTGTGGAGGTACAGAGCCCCATTCTTCCTTGATTTTTCATCAGCTGCAAACCTTAGAGGTTTGTATTACTGCAGTTTTGAATACATGCCCATGAACACCTAGAACAATATGAAATAGTATTCTTGTAGGAGTGCATAGGGAGGATTTTTTGGTATGTATTTATGCACTTAAGCACTATGTTTTTTTGTTATACAAATGAAAAATTATTCTTAAAATACTTTAATGGGAACTGGATGACTCAAGTTTGGATTGCAATGAGGATTCAGATTGGGTAAATATAATGAAATAAAATTTAAGTTCTTTGATTTTATTTTTTTAGTCTATTGTGTGGAATCTGGCTTGCAAACTAAACTAAAGTAAATGCCTTGTCAAAATTATTGAAAACTATATCTTAACTTTCTAGTTTAAGATATGTCTCTATCTAGTCTCCACAGCAGATATATGTTCATCTTAGAAACAAATATCTTGGCATCATTTGAAACTCTTCTCTTTAGAACATGTTTATTGCATACTTAGGTTACAGTGAAATGTTTGTGGTCAGAATGGGTTAAAATCTGCATTGCTATTGCCTTGGTTGTGAGCAGACACCTTGTATCAGAAAGATTTGTTTTCCTTAAGTCAGGGAGTTAAAATAGCTGACCGAAGCACTGCTGGATAATCAGTAGTATTAATGCATTCAATTTTATTACTGTTTCATTTTTCACCCATATCATTATGATTACCTAAATTAATCAGGCAGATACCATCACCATATCCCCTTAGTGTACTTGGTCTCTTTCTGCTTCCGCTGGATGGTTGCTGGGTTATGGGATAGAAGCACTGAGTGGAGAGGGAGTTTGTTCAGGTTTTTTTCAGTATGAAGCTGAACAAGATTGTCACTTAGAGGCTGATCTTTGCCTTCACCACTGCTGGGGTCTTAGACTGTTCCTCACTATCTCTGTTTTCTTACTTTAGATAATTCAGCCCCTCTTAGAACTTGATCAGAATCGCAGCAAGTTGAAGTTATACATTGGACATCTGACAGCCCTCTGCCATGACCGTGACCCCCTGATTCTGCGTGGACTCACCCCACCTGCTTCCTACCACCTGGATGATGACCGGGCAGCTTGGGAGAAAGAGCTGCAGAAGATGACCCAGGAGCAGGTGAGTTTGTGGTCTGAAGCTCTGAAAAAAGGCCACTACTTTAGGTCTTACTGATGTGCCTCATCAAAATGCTGGGAAATGATTCCATAAGTGGTGAAAACACAACACAAAGATCCACTCCTCACCTGACAGAAGGAGTAAATAACCTTTTTTAATCATTACCGTTTTATTATTTTATGGGATTTCATCTGTTCTTTAGTCTGAACTTGAGGCTGTGCATCTACACACTCATGAGAAATCAAACTGCAAGGTGCCACTTCTGCCATATTTTACCTTTTAATTAATTTTAGCCTCTCTTTCTAACTTAACCTAGTCATAGGGATCTTAAATCTTTTTTTTTTTTAATCACAGTAACTGTGTTTATTTTAATTAGCACATTTTTATGAGCCACTTAATGTAAATGAATACAATGTCTTTACCTTCTTCTACAGTATGTTCTGCTGGTAATTTTTTTCTACTTACCACCTTGCCTGGATGCCTAAATCAAAATTTGGACCCAGTGTGCCAGGTGCAATACAGAACTGAAAGGGTTTAGTAACAGCTGGTCTGATGAAGTCTCTACAGAGACTTCTATCAATCTAACTATAATTTAGCTACTGAAATAATCTTCCTTTATCCCAGCTCTGGTGATGTTTTGCCTTCCTTAATCTCTTCACTGTCAGTTTTTATCTTTTGTTTTTGTACTGTAATTTATCATTCCCTACAACCCTTTTTTTCTCATTCCTTCTTATTTCTCTTTTCAACTTAAGAATTTTACTCCTACATTGCAAAAACCTTTTTTTTTTTTTTAGTTATACTAATGTAGGAAATTGTATCATAAATAAAGTTTGTCTTTTTGACCTGGATTTTGGATTAGAATGCAAATTCTTTCACTATGTTATTCACTTTCATATGTCTCTACCACTATGCACAGAAGCTAGTGCAATGCTTACCTAGTTAAAAGTTGTTTTGCAGGTCATTGAGCACTATCTTGAGCCTACTGTGAATGCTTCAGATCTGGTTTTCTTCTTTTGTGATGTTTACATGTGTTTCCTTGTACTTTCAACTTAAAGCTGATTTTTGATCCAAAAATCAGCAAGAGCAGCTTGGCAGCCAAATTGCAAGAAGCAACAGAAGCATGTCTGACTATTCAGAAAGAAGAACATATAACTGTGCCTGTAACAAGGCCTAGATGGTACCACACAGTTGATCTCTGCCTTTGTACCTGTCTTCATACATTTATTTGATGCAGTGTGCTGTGTACCTCACTTGATATCTTCATTTGCCTCCGTTGATCTGACACACTTCTTTTTCTGGCAGAGCAAACTAGCCCCTACACACCCAGTCACACCCAGAGTCAGCATTTTATTTACATCTTGGCTTCTGTAACTGCTGCTATAGGATTTAAAGTTTTTCAGTACAGTGCATGCCATCTTAATATATTAAAGAGATACAGCCCCTGTGTTATAGACCAAAACATGAAGCTTACTATTTTGAACCACCTTATCTGTTAGATTGGGATGAAGCAGTGCATGACAAAACCTGTAGCACATGTGGAGGCATCTCTGAAAACAAAGATAAAGGCTGTATGTGGTCAAAGTTGGATATCCCTGAAAGAAATTGTAGTCTTTTGTAGCTGTGATGGTCTTTGAATATAACCAGGATCTACGGGGATAGATGGTATCTTCTATTTGATCAAGAGAGGTAGGTAAAGAAAATAGAAAAGACTTTCTTTAGCAGTCCTTCTGAATAGACAGCCCAAAACAGTCTCTGTTTTTTCCAGTTCTGTGTACTGATCTAATGAAAGGTAATATTTCTCATCCAAACTTTACTAGTCCATTAGCAACATTTATGGGAAGAAAGCATTTAAGCCTAAATTATTAGGGAAAAAATGGTCTAAGTTGTCCTGGAGATGAGAATAAAAAAGTATTTTTCTATCCTTTCCCATTGTTGTCTTAATTCTAAATTGCTATCACTACAATTGCTTAAAGTTAATACTCCATTTGAGATTCCCATGTATGACTAACATCTGCTAAAATAAAACATAGTCTCTTCTTTCTTTCCCATGTTCACTTAGTATTTAAAAAGTTTCAGTTGAAAAATACAATCTAATGATATATTTAAATTTGCCAAGCACATTTTTTTATAAGTAATGGAGCTTTTCTGTTTCTAACTGCAGATTTTCCTTTGTGTTTAAAGTATTCCCATGGGGGAGTAGGAATCAGTTCTCCAGATTTGCAGAAGCCAGTCTCAGTATACTCATTTTTGCATCTTTGGAATTTTAATGAGTTTTGTAAATTACTTCAAATCCAGTGCATTAAATTCACTCCTGTCCCTTCTAATATGATCTTCTGTAGATAATGCTTCACAAGCCTCAGTGGGAAAAAATTAATCCTCTTGAATGTTAAGAAGCACTAACATGATTAGGAAGGATACATTTAACTGAACACCAGTAATATTTAAGAATGATGCCAACATATCCACTCTCACCAATAAGGTTTTTTAGTTTGTTTAGGATTTCAGGTTTTTTATGAATTAGGTGAAAATTACTTTCATCCTACTACTTGAGCAGCTGTCACTGATGAAGGCTGGTCCTGCTGTGTTTCATCATATACCATGTAGATTTCTCATTCCTGTTGAGGATGCTCAGATAGAAATAGTTGTAGGAGTTTTCTGTGGCTTCTTCTGGCAGGTAAAATATGAAGTAAGTGTAAGCTTTCCAGTCTTCCACCACATCCCTAGTGACCCACAGAAACTGATGTACAAGTCATTGAAAAAGCTTCTGCCAGCATCAACACCATGGTTCTAAGGAGAATTTATTGCCACAAAAATAATTTAGTGGACTCTCAAAGTTTGATAATTGGTACCTCTCATATATAACAATTTCTTTATGCTACCATTAAGTTCCGCTGTATTCCTTAGCTAGTGGTTTAAATTGATTTTAATCAACATGTGTGGGCAAGATGCTTTATTATTATTTGCTGGCATTTTATCTAAGACATTTTGTAAAGCTGACTTTCTGTAGTAAAATTTTGGTCCATTGGTAATGAAGGCCTAAAGCCAGTACTTCATAAGTATCTGTTATTTTAAAACCTAATCTACACCAGTATATTGGCCCAAGTTGTTAACAATAAAGGATCTATGGTGCATGGAACCATTTTGTTAAGTTATTCATTTGGTGGAAAATATTCTTTTAAGTCAGTTCTGACTTAGTGTCCCCAAAGAATTTAAGCAGAACTGTTTTTGGAACTGTCTCCCTTCGACTAGTTCATGTCCTGTTCAACTTTTCCTATTAAAAAACTGAAATTACCAGAAAGAAGGATGTTTTACATCTCAACACTGAGAAATAAAAATTAATTCATTATAAATAATTACATTATCCCAGCAATTTCTCGTAAATACAGTATTTTCTTTCACTTTTTCCGAAATGTATCATTATGTTAATATTCTTGGGCTTTGTAAAACTCTTGCTCCATTTCACATTTCAGATGGTTGCATTTAAGTGAGTGCGCTTTTTTATGTATGAAAAGAAATCACATTAAGAACATAATTATGGTCCACATTTTTATTTATATTTTGGTTTTTGTTTTTCTCTTACCTTTTCAAAATAACGGAGTAGCAACAGGAACTTTTTGAAAATCATAATTTAAATTATGTTGGTGGTGGTATGCTATGCTGTGGGTGGAAGGCAGCATTGCAAAAAAGTAGAGCCAACCAAAACGAGCAGCCAGATACTAGCATCAGAGAAGCATTTTTCTGGTAACAGCTTCAAGCAGTATTACAAATGTTTCTTACCACTTCAAGCCCAGCTCCAAAATGTGTGGAACCTCGTATTACAGAGAGTTCCTTTTTTTTCAGTAGATCACAGAATCAAAGAATGGTTTGGATTGGAAGGGACCTTAAAGATCATCTTGTTCCAAACCCTCTGCCATGGGCAAGGGCACCTCCCACTAGATTTAGTTGCTCAAAGCCCCATCCAACCTGGCCTTGAACACTTCCAGGGAGGAGACATACACAGTTTCCCTGGGCAACTTGTGCCAGTGTCTCACCACCCTCACACTAAAGAACTTCTTCCATAGATCTAATCTAAATCTACCCTCTTCCACTTTACCCTCTCCAGCTTTCCTTCAGGCCCCTTTCAGGTACTGGAAGGCCACTGTAAGGTGTCCCCAGAGCCTTCTCTTCGTCAGGCTGAACAACCCCAACCCTTTCAGTCTGTCTTCACAGGAGAGGTGCTGCAGCCCCCTGATCGTCTTCATGGCCCTCCTCTGGACTTGCTCCAAGAGGTCTATGTTCTTCTTTTGTTGGGGGCTCTAGAACTCGACACAGGACTTCAGAACAGTTTTTCTGGAAAAATGTTTCTTCCATCAGAAGAGGTACTATCAATTAAAATAATTGTCTTAACCCTAGGAATAGGAGAGGTGCTTTTGAAAAATCTTCATGACCCTAGAAAAGCCTTGTTGTGAAGAAAGGTTGTCTTCCTTCTCCCTGTGTACCAGTTTCAGCCAAAGCACAGACTATCCAGAGATCCCTATGTACTAATCTTCTCCCAAGAAGACAGAGTTGTCTTTTCTGCTCAGCACTCAAGGCTGAGGAAGAAAAAGGTGATAATATCACTTCACTCTATCAGTCAGAACCTGCTGTATCAGCCCCATAGTCATGACTTGGTTCCAAGGAGCATAATTTACATTGCACGTAATTAATGTTTCACTCTCAGCAAAGTTATGTTAATCTTTTCATACAAAGGGACACCAGACCACTTATATGTAGCTTTCAAGTTCCAGTTTAAAATTGCATGTACTTGCTGAATTTTGAAAGTAATAAACACACATTTTGATTTTATACAAACAATATTGTAAGTAGGATAAACTTTGCTCTAAATAACAATTAGCTATTTTATAAACATCCTGTGTATTTATTTGTTCAGATTCCACTTGTGTTCTTACTTCTGTATCATCTGTGAGAAATTACCCAACTTTTTTAGTTTCTGTAAAGAAATTACTCTGCCATGTTTTGCATTTAGTCATTCTGAATTACGCCATTACTTCAGAGTTTATCCTGCCTTTCTTCTCTGACTGCTCTTCCATTAGCTTGTTATCTTCCCCACCTGATTTATGTCATTTATTTTTAATTTGTAATCTTATGGGAAAACATAATGTATTTTAAAGTTAAACAGCCCACTTCTGGTCTCTGTTAGAAATTAGAAGTAATAATTGCAACAATTTATATCCGTCTTCATGTGCAAATGTATTTCCTGAGTTCAGCTGAGAAAAGTAATGGCTAAAGGGACTCTCTAAAATTATTAGATTTTACAGTGTTTTAATCTTCTATATTAAATTAATATTTTGGGTAAGGATGAGAACTTCAGATCAGCTTCATAGTTCTTAAATACTGGTTGAAATCACAAAAGTTACAGGTAAGTTGACCATATCCATAATGCCATAACATTATCCCTTTTTATTTGTGCACGGGATTGCTGTTTTTATTTAAAATATATATTATCAATCAGTAACATCAATTATTCCCAACTTGAAAGGACATATAAAGGGAATAACATGCTTTCAGGACATGGTCAAGTATTTCCTGTGTGTGTGACATCTAAAATTTACTATGGTCTCATTTCAAGCATTTCCTACAAGCAGAAGATGTACCAACCTTATTGTTTTACCTCTTCATATGTTTTACTATTAGTAACAAGTTATGTTGTGCATGGCTCAATCACTGTGGTCCTTGTGGAATTTTTGGTGCAGCATCTCCTGGTATGAGCTACTGCTGTGAATTTTGTTTGGCTTTGCAGGGGTTGCTGGGGACCCCTCTGTGGCCATTTTCTCCTGCCTGGAGAAAAGGAACCAGATGCAGGAGCAGCTGAATCCTCTGTTGGCTTGTTCAGCTCACTGGCCCAAAATATTCCATGAGAATTATTTTTTTTAATATCTCTGAGAACTTTCAGATCTAATAGGATTCTCTATGAGTTCATAATAAACCATATTAACTTCCTCTTGAAGAGAAATAGGTAACATGGAAAGAGTAGAAAGGACTCCATCTTCGATCCTGAAATAAAAGGATGCACATAACTGCATCATCTCGTTCAAGTCCTTTCTGCTTTCTCCTTTCTCCTCTCTTTAGCACTGTGCAGGTATGAAACCGTAGCTGTCCCCCAACCCTCTGTTCTAACAATTAAAATGCTTTTCCAAAACTCATCAGGTAGTATATATGAGAGGTAGTTAAGATTTGCCTTTTAGAGAGGTGACTTTTCCCCACGTTTATGACTCTCAGGTCCTGCCTTGACTGAAGAGGCAGAGTTGTGGGGATGCCAAGGCCTAATTTATCTGCAGAGAAGCAAAGGGGCAAGGTACCAGCCCAGCATGCAGGGTGCATCAGAGGGAAGCTCTGGCAGTGTCTGGCAACCCAGCTTCAGGAGAGTAAACTGACATGAAAGGTAATGCATTATTGCAACTCAAACGAGGAGAAGCAGCCACCTAGCTCCTTTTCACAGATCCTTTAACATGCAGAACTGCAAGGTGGTAGGCATTAGGGCTGTGGGGTTTGCCTGCATTGTGTCTACTTAGGTCAGCAGGGCCTGGCCCTAGCAGATAACCCTGTGATAGAAGCAACAACTATTCTTTGTTCTGCTTGCCACAGAATAACAAATTTCTGTAAACTACAGCAGCATTTATTTTCAAGTGTATAGCATAGACCAGATTTTACATGAACAGAAAATTGTCCTCTGACTGTGAAATGATTTCTGCTGTTGCAGAAGGGTGGATGTATTATCTACAAAGGCAGGATTTGCAGGAAGACTTCCCCAGTCAGATGCCAAATGTAACTTACAGACTTTTATTTCATTCTTTCTTCCCATTTATGTAATTTTCAAATTCACTCATTACCAAGGAAATTATAGTATTTCTGCTATTCACAAAGCTTAGAGATGCTTGATAATGCAAGATAAATCCCATATGCAAAATTATTTCAAATATGTGGTGCAAGACCCCTCTCAACAACTTTTTTTTTTTCCTCAAAATTCACTGTAAAATCCATTCAAGTGCATTTAAATATATTTAAAGCATATTTTTTAAGTTTACATTGTTTTAAAAGACAAGACAGGAATGTTTAATTTGAAATCTTGCTTTAATTTTTAAATGCACATGTTTTAAATATTTGAAAAAGTTAACATAAAAACAAAATTTCCACATATAGCAAAAATGTTTAAGGGTCTACATTAAAAAAAGGGTGGTTTTTTTGGTATGGTTTTTTTTTTTAAGTTTGGCAGAATGGGATTTCCGTATTCCTAACCATTTCTGTAGGACTTTTTGTAGGTCTGTAATTGAGAAATAAATACAGACATACATACTTACAGTGGTTTATCTGGGAAGATGCAAAAGCTCTTGACCATTTTTCCTAGAATTTCAGTGTAGTTTAATTTATTTTTAGACAAAACAAAGTTTAAGATTAGATCAATTGAGGGGTTTTTGTGCTTTTTTCTGTTCCTTTAAGCTCTAAATGTATTTTTCAGACTAACCACAGCCTGATCCAAGAACACCTAAACTTTGGAGAAACATAAGATCCCAGTATTGTAGTTTCATAGAGGTCCTGCAGTTAACTTGCTTTCTGTGCTGCTCTACAAGCACCTGATGTTCTTTATTCAGTTTTATTGTCTGTAACCTGAGATTAGTTACTATTTTGTTTCTGTTTGGCTTTTTCATCAGTGTTTTTATGGAGTTGTTAATGAGAGGAAAATAACACTTTGGGGAGTAAGCCTCCTTCTTACAAATAAATTTTAAAGGATCTTAGCTTAATGTTGCCTTATTTATGTTACAAGATAAGCAAAGGCAACAAAGGTTCTGCAGAGCAGCAATACCATTCACCTAGGGTGCATATAAAACAGTAGCATCCTATTTTTTAACTATGAAGTTATCGTCCCTCTGAAGGTCAATTAATCTTTAAATAAGTTCTGGAATAATTTGGACAAGGGAAGCACAATGCAAGTTAAATTAATGGTGAATGTCTGGGGATTGTTTTCACTGATGGAGTTTAACTATAAATGGAAAAGTATTCCCATTGTGACTTGCTCTAAACCCAGGGAGGAAGGCAGCATTGGCAAAAAGCATCTGAACCTTCTGCAGATTATCTGCAAGCCTCAATTCCCCTGAGATGTTGAAAGTCTTTCTGTTCCTCTATCCAAAGATGAAGTATAAATACTATGAAGCACCTCTGGGGTCATTGCTGTCCGTTTCTTTCTGAGCTGTCTATCTTTACTCGTCATCAACTAGGCAAATATATCTAGCCTTGCCTTCTCTTTTGGTCATTTCTATGAGGCAAGTGTATGAATCTCCTCCTATCTTCAGATGAAAATGCCAAGAAAAAATGGCGTTAACATTTTATAAAACTTATTTTCATAGAAAAACGGTGTAGGGAAGATTGCACCATTTTCATTTGCATTCACAAGAGGAAAATCTATGAAACCAAGAGCAGAACTGGTAGCAATACTTCTAGAGAAATGTCCCTAAAATTTGGACTGACAAATATGTAGGTCAATCAACTTATACCATGGAGAACTGGATGTTCCCCATTAAAGAGCTTGTGTGAATGAGGAGTGACGTGTGCTGCTCACAGCTGTTTCTGAAAGGAATGATGTAAACGGAGATGACATACATGCTATAGAAATGCTGCAACCAGCCACATAGTCAATTAAGATGTCTTTGTTTAAACAGAAATCACATTATTAAACCTAGATGTTCTGAAGCTAGCAAACTCAACGCAAGGCTATCACTGCTACTTTTTTTCAAAGATGTTTCACCACAAACATCTGCCAGCCAGCTGTGCAGACTTTCTGTCTGCACTAACTTGCAAAGTATTATTGCTGGCCTTCATCATTCAGAATCATCTCCTTTTGGGCTCTTGTTGGTTAAAAATGTATGTCTTGAAAGTATTTTCTACCTCTGGTTGATTACTTTTGTTTGATTGCAATGGATTTATTTTAGCTTGGCACGGGCTGATTTTGTTGGGCCTGCCGTGATTTTATAAGGATTTGTACAAATGCAACTGAAGCTGAATACCACATTCTGCAGCTTGTGTCCCTTCTCCACAAACCTTTCAGTTTTGAATCTCTTTGAGGTGCTTTTATATTGGATTATTTAATTGTTTTACCCTTTCCTGGAGCTTCATCTGGAGGATTTGGCTGAGGCAGCTGGAGGAGGGATGCTGACCGGGGCAGGTGGTGGTACCGGACCTGCAGGGAGCCAGCCCAGCTTTCCCTGCTAACACTGCCCTCTCCTGGCTCTCCTGTGGGCCCAGGCCCCTTGCAGGAGCTGGATGAAGAAAAGTACATCTTTGGCTTCTTCCATTGTTTGCTATCTCTCCTGGCCTCCCACCCTCCTGATAAGTGGCACCATGGAAGATTTGCACTGGCTCTAGAAGCCAAGGCAGCCCTGCCTCAGAGTTCATTATCCAGCATCCAGAATTTCCCAGCAGTTAGGTGGCTTGCAGGCTGCTGTAACTGGGGCTGCCTGAATCCCTGAGGTTTCACTGGGCTGAGTAACCTGAGATTCAGAGGCAGTCCCTGCCACCCAGTCTCCTGGCTTTTAATATTCAGCACTGTTCCTAGATGGCTGTGCTGGCTCTTTCAGTCCTGCTTGCTGACTGGATCTCTCCTCAACTTATCCGTCCACTGCAGGTTTCCGACTGGTAACTCTGCCAGGCTGTTGGAACCAAGCTAACTGTCTATCCACACCGTGCCATTCTGAACCATTATGGATTTCTTCTGAATTCCCCTCCTCCTCCCTTTCTCCCCTGAGAGCCCTTGCAGAGCCCAGAGTGCTCCCCTCCCTCTCATTTTCCCCACTTCCCAGCTAATGTCACTCCGTGGAGCAGGATCAGGTTGCTTTTGCATTGTGATTCTTGGCTGGAGCCCCTCTCAGATTGGTAATAGCTGTTCTGTGAGTACGGCAGCCAGTAGGAACAAAGCACATAAGAACACATTAAACTAACATTCAGCACGCAGAGCCCAAATAATTTACTATATGCTACCCTGCTTAGTAAAGGGAGTAGCATAGCAGGCTTACCCTTTTAATTTCCTTTCTCTCACTTTTGTCTATAGAAGGCTATCCCATAACTTCCTTAATATGTGTTTATATTTACTCTATAGTCTTTCTTAAGCTCTTTGCTTTTATGCAGTATTTCTTGCAGTAATGATCTCCCATACCTTCCTTGATACTTGTACTAATCAGAAACTTACCGTTGTATCTGATTAGAATTTTGATTGTAGAAATATAACCTTTCCCACTTCATTGTGCTCTTACAGTGGTAAAATGATCCCTGTTGTGCTGCTGCCTGACACTTCTCTCTTTTTAAAACCTACAGTGAGCAGTGTCACAGAAATACAGAACAAGAAATGTGCATACTAATGACCAGTTACCCCTTCAGGGATGAAAAATTCAAAATTTGACATTATTTCCATGTCATATATTAACGTAATAGAGTTCCAATAAAAATATTAATCACTTAGGAATAAGGAATTTAGCAGACTGACAGATAATATTATGAAAAAAAAAAAAATTAAAGGGAGGTTCAGAAGTGGATAAGTTAGTTGCTACAGCTGCTTAAAATGACAAAGAACTTTGGATGCAGAAGCTCACAATAAACTTCAGAATACATCTAAGTGTGCCTGCTACAAGTATCCTTTTATTATATTCGTCACGAATACACTTCATTAGAAAAAATCATATCCTCGAAATATCAGAAGAGAGTTTTTTGGATACAGAATATATGAAAGAGTTATCTGATTGAAAGCTTATCCAATCTGTCTGCATCATCTGGTCTAGTAAGAGATGTTGCTTCTTGTTCTTTTAGATCTTTACAGCACCGAGAACAGTAATCCCTGAAATGCTTGCACAAATTACATCCTTACTTGGGATTCTTCACAGTTCACAGGCTAGCATGGACTTTATCAATTGCTGGGCAGATAAACAGGTTACCAAAGGCAGATGTTTCCTGCTCTTCATAAAGACTCTGTGGGCCCCTAATTCTGGCAATGGTATTAGGCTTGGAGCTAAAAATTATATTCATGTATACTCCAAGATGTTGTGTGGAATGGTTTGTAACACTGCATGTTGGAAAAACAGTTTATAGACTGTAGAGAGTATGAGTAAGACAGAGGTTTGAAGTTCCACATCTTGTTCTGTGACAGTCACAGTAATCTGAACAACAGATGATCCAACAGGAAATGCAGTGTTAGTAAACAAAACCCGTGTAAGCTCCACCACAACTCTGTATGTGTATCTTATGACTGAATTAGGAAACACGTCTCTGAAAATTACTAATTCTACAGAAAAAATACAATTCTGGTTAATTCTGAGTGTAGTATTTATACTTATATAACAGTTCTATTGATTTCATATAGGAAATAATTCTGAAGTGATGTCCTATGAAGCATTCTGTTGTTCACAAATAAAAATCAAACTATTTAAAATTACGTACTAGTAGAACACTGTATTGCTTCTGCAACACAGTTGCTTTCAGAAAGACATTCTACAGAGGAAACTTTTCTAATACTTATCATAAAACAATTTATTCAGGAATAGTTAAGTAAGTTTTGCCATTTGGACATAGCCTTTACCAGGAAGGTCACAAGCTTGGTCCTGTAGACTGAAAAAGTGAAATAAAGAGCGGGGAGATCATCCAGTCCTGGTGAGGGTGTCACCGAGGGAAGATGCTGGTTCAGGAGGTGCACAGCATATTACACCTTTGCCAGCTCCCTTTCTGAAGCTGGTGGAAGCTTAGGGCTGAGCCTGCTGGGCAGGTCTCTTTTGTACTTTTATACTATGCACATGTTTAAATGCAGAGAATGACCATGCCTCTGTGTGTTTCTTGCAGCTTCATGAGGAGTTAGAAAAGGGCGAGAAGGAAAGCGCAGAGCTGCAGGAGTTTGCCAATGCCATCTTACAGCAGATAGCAGATCACTGCCCTGACATCCTGGAACAAGTCGTCAATGCACTTGAGGAGTCCTCATGACCTTGGCCACTAGCCCCACTGGAGCAGCACATCAGTGGCCAAACCCAGTCAGTCCAAGGAGCCATGAGAATGGAGAGGAATGTGAAGGACAGAACACGGGATGGAAACTTCTGGTGCACCTTTTACAAAGAAAACAAAAGCAAAAAAAAACCCTCTAAAAACTACATTCTCTCTAGGTTCTTCCAGTCTATGGTTAATCAGTCATGTTTGCGTGCATCTGCTCACTGCCTTTCTACTTCAGAATCCAATTCCCTATTGACTTTGTTGATGGTGACTTTTGGATACAATTAACCAGAGCTCTTCTACTGAGCAAAGAAGAGGGGATCTACTGAATACAGCAGCTCTCATTCACCATGAGGTTGCAGAAGGGTAGCCCTTGCCTTTTATTCATTTATTGCTTCTCTTTTCTTTCTTTCATTTTTCATTTTTTGGTTGTTTTTTTTTCTTGGTTTGTTTTTGGTTTTGTTTTCATAAAAGATGAAAGCCTGAATTTCATAGTGCTAAAACCAAACCTGAGTGTGCTCTGATTATGGCTTACAACTGGCCTGCATCAGCTAGCTCAGGTCTTACTGCCTGTGTCAATATTTCTTATGTTCTTAAATAAGAGAGAGGAAAGGAAAGTTTCCCTATTTCTTCATGTTAGTCACTTCATCTAGCAGCAACGTAGGCAAACTGGTACTTTCTGTTTGCTTAACTTTGATTTTTATTGTTCATTGATCTGACTTTGAAGTGCTGAGTGGGGCATTTTTTCAGGTAAATGTTTTCATCTGGTGGTTTCTTCATTTCTTTTAGCTGAGTTTTCTTATCATAGGTCTGTGTCTCTTAAATTCTTATTTTATAGAGAGCTCTCTCCCTTCAAGCAGGTGTGGTCAACAGGGCAGATCCTAGCTTTAATTTGTATAGTTTGTCTATTGCAAATTTTTCAGGCCATTGTTTTGTGAACACTAGCTTCCATCAGAATATTTTTAGGCATTTTGTAAATGAAAAAAATGCATCACTTAGCTTAAAAGTATAATTTTAAAGCTAATTTAGATAAATTGGTTACATATTTCTTGCTATAATTATAATTTAATTTATTTTGGTTTAGCTTAGTTTGACAAGGAATGAGTCTGAGTTCAGAGCAATAACCCATTCTTATGAAGAGGAGAATCTCTGCTGGAGTTGGCACCCAGCTGAGTAAATAAATATAAAAATCACGGTTTTAGTTAAACCAGTGCAATTCTTATATGTATATGAGAGGCCTTAGTCTTTTTCCCATCCATCTTTGACACTCATTAAAGTTTCTGCTGATAGGTAACATGACCTGAAATAGCAGGTCAGTTTGTTGTTGTGGTAGCAAGTCAGAATATTATTTTATGAGTAGGACTTGGGTGTTCATTCTTGGACTATGCATTAATGGGGAGACACGTTTCTTCCTGGCTACCAGTGGTTATGTGTGTCTGGGGGCATCTGCAGGACAGACCCCTTTAACTCGTCCCCTTGTGCTCCTTAAAGGAGTTGTTCCCCTTTAGCTTTCTCATGTTACTTAAGAGAATGAGGGGAGGGGGAAAGGAGACCAAATATCACCATGGCAGTGGAAGAAATCTTGTTTTTCTAGTCACTACCTAATTATGAATCCTCTCGGTAAACCTTCCATTCAGAGCCTCCAGTTTTAATTCCATTGGACTTACTACATTTTGGGCTTAATCACTAAACTGTTATGCTAAGGAAAATGTCCCAAGCCCTTTTAGGAAAACTGCATTTCTTCTGTCATTCAAATTCACAGCACAACTCCCCTGGAGGTCTTTCACACCTTATTTTTATCCTAAGAAGTGACCAATTGCTTACAATAATAAGGACATCAGTGAAAGTTTGAGTAAGGGAAGATGTACTCTGTCTTTTTTTCCAAACAACCACTAAAAATCAGGCAAAACTGAAACCTTATATGCCTGCAGACTATTGAAACCTAACAGGTAGAAAACAAATCACATCCCAGTTCATTGTACTGTGATGATTCAGCAGAAGGAAAAGGATCCATAAACATGGTGCCCACTAGGAAGAAATATGTAAGTCTCCAAAGAAGAACTGATTCACACCTTTTCCATGTTTTGAACTGCCAGTGCTTTCCAAGTTGGGAAATGTAACTTTAGTTCTTGCTATAGTAGCAGCCTTTGTCTTAAGCTTTTTTTGTCATGGAAGAGGAGGGTAATGAGAACCTGAATGTGTGCAAGGAGGGAACACCGGAAGGCATGTAGACAGTGACTGTGCATACCACTGAGCCATGCCTCATCCTAGAACCACCCCTTTGGTCCCATTATTTGAGTCAGCATGTTTCAATATGAGCTGTTGTTTTGAAATCTTTCCTCTTGCTTTTTGTTCATCACCCCTAATTACTCACACAAGGAATTTAATGCCGCCTGTAAAAGCCTAAGAGCCATCAGCCAAACATCATCACACCACCACCACTCCTGACTGTCTCATTAACTTATATGGTCAAATCTCCAGCTGCCCTGGTTCCCTGCTGTAAAACAATCCCTCCTCTGTGAGAAGCTGTGGAATTTCCCTTATCGATGGTTCAAATGACTCCTGCTTGTAAACTTCTTACTGAGATGTTCCTTGATAGTGTTTCCGCTGCTGGCAGGGGCAGGGGGAGGGGATGAGAACAAGGGGTGGTCACTTTGGGCTGTTACTTCAATTCCCTGGGTTTACTGCATTGCCCACACAATGCAGGAAAGCTGCAAGTTTCAGTGCTGGTTCTTCTGCATCTTTAACACGGCTGCCAGCCTGTGGCTGTGTTTCTGGAGTTGAAAATGCCCCAGCCAAAGGCAGGTTGCTGTCACAACAGTGTGTGCAGGATCCGTGCATCAGCATCCAGGTGAATCTCACTGTTTACACATCTCCCAGCCTCTTCCCTGTGAGGATTTCCCAAGCCTGGCTAGTTTTCACACTGGCCATTTGGTCTTTTATCTCCCAGCCACACACCTGCTGTTCCTCCCATCTGGGTTGTTGAGCCTTTGCAATTTTTGTTGTTAACTACTGTTATCTTTTAAGTCTTGTAGGCTTCCCATCTTAACCATTGATCTTAGACCTCAGTGAAGTGCTTTCAGGGAGAGGGCAGATCTCATTTAAGAACAGACTTGATCCAACTTATCTCCACTGAACTTTTTCAGGTAATCTCTGTGATCCTGTGCCGACAGAGATCTTGTCATAGTGAATAGCTTGAGGAACTATGTGATTTGGGAGGTGCTGCTGGCCACGATTTCCTGCTGAATGTGACCAGTGAAAGCTTTTTGCTTTTTGCTTGTATGGAGTGCCACACGGTTAGCTTTAGGGCATCAAAGGGATTTTGTTACCATAATCCATCACGAAATCACATATCAGGCACATGGCAGAAGAGCCATATGTGTACACATACTGCAATGCTCATCCAGTTGCCTAACCCATCCCTGCTCTTTTAAAATCTTATACTCAGGTGTCACCAGCCAGGCAGATGCAGACAGTTTCCTAGCACAGCAGTCCTGCAGAGCAGCAGCTCTGAGAAATTCAGGAACCCTTCCCAGAGAGTCTGGGGAAACTTGCTTTTTCTTCTCTTGTTCCATTTTCTACCAGAGCTGTGAAAGTTTTGATTACTCTTTTTTTTTTTTTAAATTTTCTTTCAAGTTGTCATTTGTGGAGAAACTGAGGGATGTAAGGACTTGAGGAGCTGTCTTCAGAAAATTAAATAGGCCATTTTAGCTGGGTTTGGGCTAAAAAATAACTCAAGCTTGAAGCCCACATACAGGGTAAAAAGCTGACACCACAACCATGCTTGTTCATTATATCTCTACGTCCAAGTACATCTTTTTCTCTGAAACCAGTCTCATGTAAAACACTAAAAAGACATTACAACACTAAAATTGCGGGGTGAAGACATGAGCACTCTTTGTAACTGGAAGAAGAAATGCCTGGCATGCTCCCAAGTGAAACTCCAGGCTTCTAGTATTCTCTCTCATTTTTACTGCCTTTAACCAGTTTTCCCTCTAGAAAATGCCAAACCCTCTTTGGAGTATCCAATTTTTGCCAAGTCCCAGGGACTGAAGGTAAAGGTCTGACGTGATTCATGAAACTGTGTGTGCCGTTTCTGGTTGCACAGCTGGAATATCCCTTCTCTAGCAAATCCACTCGGTACTTCAGGGCTCTCAGTGTTTTGCACAAGGGAGCATTAATGTCATAAATCTCATAGACATAACCCTGTTTTTTGAACCAAAGGGGCACCACTTTTCACTTGCCCTGTAATTCCCACCCATTCTGCTGCTAACGCTCAAATTGTTGGGAAATTTCTACAACGAGTAGAAGGTTGACAGGGTTGAGTCCCCACACCTGTACTAATTGCCAACCATTGCCACTGCAGGGGTGTTTTTACAGAGGACATTGAGAATCACGCTGTGATACCATTTTAAAGGAAAAATTTCCTTGTGTAAGCAATGTTTATATTCCTCAAATGACTCCCATGGAAGGCAAAAGGGAAATAGTAAAATCAAGGTGTCTGATAGTAAAGGAAGCCTCTGCTCATCTCAGCACCCATGCTGAAAGAGGAAAGGGGAGAGGATGCAGAAGGCTGTAGATAACTAACACTGCCCCAGTGAAGCCGGCGGGGTGGGAGGGTCAGGCAAGGGGCATCATGCCTGGCAAGGCCAGCTCTGCCAGCCCATCTTGTCAATGTGTTGAGGAAAAGGAGTGTTGAGGGGTGTTTTTTTTAAACAAAATAATGTTTTTAATTGTTTTTTCCACATAAATGGAAGGAACCTTACGCAACAGCAATTCTTCTGAACAAAATGGCTGTGTCCGCTGACTATTTTTAAAAAAAGAAAAAGAAAAAAAAAAGATAAACTGTTTCAAAACTTTTTAGTGTCAAAAGCATAAACACAGAAATCCTGACTTTTTTCAGTGTGTGTGGTGAGTGCTGTAACCCTGTCATCAGTATCTCTCCTGACTTTTTCAGGGGTGTTTTTTCCTGTTTTGTTTTCTGCTTGTCGATATTGTCTGTGTGGTCCTAAGGCTGGGGCAGTTACCAACAATGTGTGTCTGTTGTCGGATTAAAAAAAGATAGTAGTAGAACTGAAAAAAAGATGTGTTTTTAAAAATATATTAAAATATATTTCATCAAAAGGAATTCAAGTAAAGAAGTGACAAAGCCATGACTCCACCTCTTGGGATTATACAGAAAAGGATTTGTGGGCTTAAAATTATAACCAGTTGCCTTTCATGGGCTTTTGAGGTCCAAGGCACCTTGGTCTCTTAGGAAATATTACAAACCCTGTATAAAATTTCTGCTTTCCCAGGTTTATACTGTGCACGTGTAATATAGAAATGGGCAAAATGAAACAGTATTTTGGAAATCAATCTTTTCAAGTAACATTTATCAACACCAGGTGTCTCTTAAGATAAGAGCCACTGATGTACATGAGCCAAATACTTTGGCCAGATTTTCTCTGTCTTCGCAATTTGGACCCATCAGTACCAGGGACACCTGGAAGCTGGTACAGGTGGTCATGTGTAGGTCCATTATCAAAGTTGAATTTCTTTGCATCCAGTGGTGCTCAGATAGCCACAGTGGGTTATGGTACAGGAGAGGACTAGCAGCCACCTTATGCTGCAGTTGCATCAAAGACTTTACCTGCCTAAAAGGGACAACATGAGGCTAAAGGGGAACATAACATGAACAAAAAGAGCCACTCAAATCACTTTACCTTGGAGACCGGGTAAAGAATTTCATTAAATGGATGTATTTTTTGTTATCAAAGTTATCATATTCTGTTTGTCCCCATTTGGAAGGTTCATTTGGGTCTTGAAAATCAAGTTGAGTCAGTTTTGGTTGTGAATAGATGTTTGCACTTTAGGTTCTCAGTGCTTTGGTGGGACTTTTTGCTCAAAAAATTTTCTTTCCCTTTGGAAGCTGGCAAAAAAACTATCTGTCAGTCATGTGTACTCTTATTTGTTCTAAAATGTGGTTATCTGAAAGCCAAATTTGAAGCCAAATTTTACGAGTAGACATTGTTCCTTTAATCTACCCCATCTTCCCAGCTCTCTCTGGACATTGTGAGGTCTCTCTGTGCCCTGTGCCTGCCCAGGAGGGACTACATTTGGCCCTTACAGATGTGTTTGTGACAGTGTATCTGGGGAGGCTTTAGTGGCAGATGTCTTTATCTGTTCAGATGCTGATAGAGGATGAATCAAACGGGACCATGAACAGGGGAATAATTTCTGTGCTAGCCTAACATGCTGCTCCAAGCCTACTAAACCAGTCTATTGCCGTCTCCCTCCAAGTCTGTAAATGAGGAGAGCCGCACACCCGGGTCACAAATCATTTGTGGGAATAAAAAAAAGAAATCTGTGGGATGCTCCAGCCACTCCACAGACACGGATCCCTCATTTGCTTTGAAAGAGATGTGTTGCACTTTAGCGGAGGGGAAGACAGGCTGTGGGGATGGGATCTGGCATACTTGAATTCCTTTTTGAAATAACAGCAGCGGGAGACACTGATGTCTGTGATGCAAGTGCACACGCTGCCTTCAACTTGTATGTGTTTTATTGCTGGAGTCATGTTACTGACAGGATAATGAAATCGCAAAGAAAATGTGTTATATTCAACTTTGCCTTGATAATATAAACACTTTGTTCGGTTTTTTTTCTTCTTTTTTTTATTCACAGACTAAGTTCATCAGGAAATTATAAAATTATTTAAAAATTCTGTGCTGTGTCTTCATTTTGGTGACTTTCGGTGTGTCTTGCTTGGTGCCCCCTCCTGAGTGCCCAGGGCTGGAGGGCAGGTAGGGGGCTGAGCAGCTGTGTGGCCGTTCCCTGAGACCAGGTCCTATTTGTTGCCCATCTGGACCACTGAACCAACCCTAGAGGGCTTCTTGGCTCCACCACATTCCTCACAGTTGTTGGTGGGCACAGCTGGGTCTTTCTGCAAGGTGAAGGCAAAGGTCTGTCGATTACAGGAGTGCCCCTCGTTGCCCTGGGACCTCACAGGTCAGGTAAGTAGGGTTAGAGCAGCAGTGTTTACGATCAGCTGTTTCCTTTGTCTTTCTTGTGCATGTATTCTAAGTAAATGTGACTTAAATGTTGCTGACAAGTGACTGAATCCCAGATGTGCATCCAGCTTTGAGTAATGCACCTGGAAAGTCTTGCTGTGCAAAAGACCAGTTAGACTGTCCTACAGAACGTGTTCCTGGTGAGATGAAGATGTTCTCCCCTCTGTAATGCTGGAGGAAATGGGCTCTACCCAGGGCCCAGTCTCCAGCCACATTTTGAGGGCATGGTAAATTGCCTGAGTAATGTCACTATAAAAATCTCATTTTTCTGTTTTTTAACTGTTCTAAAGAGAATAGTATTGCAACACTGTGTCCCACTGGTAGAACAATGTCCGTGTTAAACACACTCCACCAGATTCTCCGCAGCTATCCCAGAGCCCTGGCAGAGCAGACCTCCCGAAATCAGAACACTTTCTAGCCAATTCCTCTTTCCAGACCTCTGTGTTTCTTTCTCCTTTTGATCATCTGTATAGCCCATTTTTCTTCGGGCTTTCTTGCTGGCCTTGTCTGTTCTGTTTTCCGTAGATTTATCGGTTTAAGGGGCTCTTAAGTTCCTGACGTGCTGTTTCCATACGAATGACTTCATGTGCGACAGGAACAGGCATCCTGATCTCAGTACCGGGACATTCCTCTCCCTCTGCTAATTGGGCTTCAATCAGGCACGTAAAGCAGCGTGTGGAAAAAGGATACTCAAGGATTAAGGGTCTCGGGAGCTTTGAAGGGATGAGTCCATTGGCCTTTTGGATTCCAGTCTGTTTTATGTTCACTTGAGCGTCTTTGGCTGGGAAGGGGATTCGTGATTCCCATCAGGCCAGGGTGTGCCTGGCTCACTCAGTGCAGTCCAGATCAGCTGAATGAAACCACATGCCACATAAATTTAACCAGTTTCCCTATAACGGGGTATCTGAAACTGTCTGAAAGCAGTACAAATGCCATTTCTGAATGGCTTGTCCTTTCGAAAGAGGAGGACAAGTGAAAGGCAAGGCGTCACAGATGCCACCAGCAGGAGAGCAGATCTTCAGGGAGCTGAGCCCAGCCGGGACGAGCTCCTCAGCCCATGCTGGCTCTGGCTGCTTGGTGTGCTGCAGCGCTCTATCCCTGCAGACTGACTCATGTTTTGGATGGCCCATAACAATAACATTGTTCGCCTTACAAAGCAAAGATGCCAAATCCCTTTTTGTGTGTTATCGGGTTACATTTTGTGCGCCGTGCAGCGAAACACGACGAGGCATCCGAATAAAATTGTGTTGACCGCTGTTCCTGTGACAGAGAACAGGCGAGGCAGCGGCGGAAACTGCAAATGGTCAGATCTGGGGTGAAGCACACACAAGTTTAACATGTTTTCCTTTGCACATACTGCAGCAACAGGTTCATAGGGCTGTGTGGACCCCCTGTGTCATGCAGGCTGCTGACTAAACACAAGCTGTCTGCAGCCTTCTAGACAGGGTGACTTTGTAAAACCTGCTTTTCTAAATTACACCAGGCAGAGAAAGTCCACTGAAGCCCATTTCTGATCGCGTCTGCTGCACAGACACGTTGGACTTAAGCAGATTGATGCGATAGGGATGCATCAACTGTACTGCACAGGATTACCCAAAATATTAATTACAAACTAATTGCCTGGGCAAATGGGGTGATCTACATATGGCTAGTGACCTGTAGACAGGAACTGCGAGGTATCAAGTAGCCACTCTTCTCACTGAGCTTCAGAATTTTTAGAAATGTTACGCAAATGGCCAAAGTCCTCTTTTTTTTTTTTTCTGTCTTAAAAAAAAAAGGCCATATGCTCTGGAAAACTAACTGTACTGTAGCTGTATACAATAAAATTAATTGCAAACAAATTTTTTTTGCTTATCAAGCAAACAAAGCTATACATGTTTTGTTGGTATATTTTATTTCTGAATACTGATGATGTAGTAGAAAATGTAAGCAGAACAGCTGGGACCAGCTTGGGTGTAGCCATGGGGTTACAGCAAGTGATTCTCTGGGTGTGGGCTTTAAATCCAGATGGTTTTAAGTATGTGATCAGTAGCTTTTCCCAGTGGTTACAACTGCAAACATTAAAGCTTTTCTAGATGAGTTACTAGGAAGTTTAATGTTTAGGCCCAGGTTCTGCAGCCTGTTTGTGTGAAGGTGTTATTTACTTCAGCAGGAACTGAGCTCCATGATCTCTATGGACACAAACTTTGTGACAAGGCAAGTTAAAAAGCATATTATTTCTTTATATATTGGGAAAAGGGGTGGGTTGCTGCTACAGCTCAAAACCATTCCTAGAAGGATTTTTATTCAGCTCGAGTAAACCCTTCATTTTCTGTAAGGGTGCACCATTTTGGGGAGCCACAAGTCTTGGAATGTATATGAACTCTTTTAAGCTCTCTTATATAACACAGAAACTGTTTTTAGCTTTAAACAGTATGTTATCTTGTAGCCTAGTGTATTGCATTTACACACGTGTGCATAAATCTCTATGTGTTTGTGCCCATCTGTGTGATAAATATGTAAATATATACAGCTAAACACTGAAAACCGTATTTCAGGAGTACCAAGCTTGCAATGCCAAAGGTCTGGAAATTAGAAAATCTCTATGACTTCATACCTAATATGTCCACGATGCAATTTTTAGTGGTGTACTTATATAACTATGTTTTTTGTTTGACCTTTCCTTTGTTAAGCATACAGAGTGAATTGATTTCCTCAAGTCAGAGATTGCATAAACTCTGGTGTTGCTGCCATCCATGCTTCTTCCAAGATCACCAGTTCCCTGTTGTGAGCCTTTTGTTACTTTGATTCTGTAACTTGACCCTCACATCAGTGACTGCTTAGACATCAAGAGGGCTGCTCCTATAAAGAAGGAATTGCCTCAAAGTCCTTCCACCTTTTTCAAGAGACATGTTCTCATATCTGCTTTAATATGACTGTAAAATGAACCAAAACTTGATATTTGGGAAGAACCCAGACTTCAAATTCCACAGCTGGCAAGTGCTGGGCGCAGGGGATTTGGTCTAGCATAGAACGCATGTATTTCATCTATATTCAGAGCTAAATTTTGGCACATCAATTCTACTTGTACCTGTGCTCCTTTGGCTAGGTCTACAAGTAAAATCTTGTTATTCCAGGAATATGTGCATCACGCACCTGTTTGGTTATTTGGCCCAGTTTAGTTTTACAAATGTAAAAATGCCATCTAATTCTGTTTAACCGTACACCTGCTTATACCTGATCTTTCCATTTGTTTCTCTGCTCATCCCCCTCTCTTGACAGAGATGTCTTGACCTTTCTCTATAAAACATCTGCCATGGGGGCTTGAGGCTGCTAAGCACCTGCAGTTCAACAGTGGTTGTGAGCAGATCTCCACTTCTACCTTCTCCAAACACAGAGTGGTACCAGCGTGACAGCGGCCTGTGCTGGTGCTCCCTGGGCATGTCAGCATTTCCCCATGGGATGCTTCTTTGGGCTTTAATTGTCCCCACTTGTTTCCAATGGGTCTGATAACTGAAAGCTAACAGAGATGACTCCTGTTTCTTCAGACACTCAGCTGGGAAGTGCCTGTGATCAGACACCATAGACAGCAAAGATTGCCTGAGGCTTGTCAGGGAGTCTCAGAGGGAGATCTGGTTTGACATTAAAATTAAGGTAGCAATGTGTTACCTCTGTTCTTATTGTTCACAAAACATATTGCCTTCCTCAGCCAGGTCATTCCTGGCATCGTAACAAGTCTCCCACAAAGTCCTGTATAAAATATTTGGGATTTTACCTAAGAGCTAGAGAGACATATGTCACAGAACAGGCAAGTGTTTACAGACGTTTGTAGACTGTAGGTGCTAAGAACTGCAAGATGCTGTCAGATACTTAATGACTTGGAGGACCCATGAAATACATGCACATGGGATTTAAAGACTAAGTGTGAAGTGCAGAAGGAAGTTGGATTTAAGCATCTCATTTTTTGGCTCCATGTTACTTCAGTCAGCAGTTCATGCCATTCTTGTGCGAATTAATTAAATTAATAGTTGCTATTAGTGTCTGAGGGGGGTAGTCACTGAAGTTCGAGAAAACAAAAGGTGTGACTATTAAGGTCATTTTGAACTATTGCCACTTTTGCTGATATCCTTCATTGCTGTAAAGTAGTATATCTTGGCTTCAGGTGTGTTTTCACAGTCTAAGTAACTGTAAGGCTGTTTTCAGAGGGAGCCAGGACTCAGCAGCAGCCAGGGCTGGAGCAGCTGGGGAGCTCTTTAGGCCCATGGCACCCACCAAAGCCAAGGAAGCTCAGCAGTTTGTAGGGAAGGTGCTTTATGCATTGCTTACCACAGAAAGCATCAAACATGGAATTACAATAAAACTGTCACATTAGTTGTCCCCGGCAGCTTGCAACCTTAGTGTTATCAGCTGTTGCTTGATATTAAATGTTAAACTTTCTCTGAGACACTTCCAGCCCAAGCAGAGAACACCATAATTTTAACTGGAGAGTGTAAAAGCTGCCCTTATTTCTTCTCCTAGGAAATGTGGCTCTGTGTTAAGGGGTACTGTGGGTGGGGACCAACACGAAGTTCTGGTGAAAGAGCAGTTGGTGACAGCGTTTGCCTGGGTACTGAGCGTACCCAGCGTGGGCTGGGTTTCTTAAAGGCCAATGTTCAATAGAAGACAGGAGTCAGCTCAGTTGCTTCTCCTTCTGCAGTACAAGAAATGGGTGTCTTCATTGCTGCTTTCATCTGATACAGAGGGAAAAGCCAGCAGCACTGAATGGCTATCCTCTATAATTTTTACTCTGCTGAGGAGCTTATTTGAGGGACTAAAGTAAATCCAGCAGAACGATGTTTGTATGGAATATCCTCTTGTCTTTTTTTCGTACAGCTGAAGTGGTAATAAAGGTATTAACAGGTTTGTGTAGATCTTGGCTCTTTTCCCAATATGTCTTCTTCACTGGGCCTGGCGCAACTGGTGAATACTCATGTTTGTGCAGGCTCTCAGGGTTCAAAAAATGTAAAATGAACCAGGATAAGTGAGAATTCATGCTGTTCTCTCGATTCTCTGTGTTAGAGTAGACCCTACAGCAGAGGATTTTATGAAAAACCAAGAATCTCCACTGAAGATGATGTATGACTGTGACAAGGTCTTTCTGCTACTCAGCAAGGAAGGAGAAGACAATGGTAGCTGGCAGCTACTGTTCCAGCTGACATACTTGACTTAAATTTGCTTTGGGCTAGGAGCATGCATACTGCCAATTGCTAAAGCTCAGCTTACTTGCAGCAATTTGTTAAGCTGTAGTAACTCAATGGCTTGCATTGTCTCTTCAGATGACAAACAAACAAAATACTTAAAGGCAGTAGCACCCAATTTTTCAGTACTGTCAGTCTCTGTGTCTCTCTCAGCATCCTTTTTTTTTTTCTTTTTTTAATTCAAAACTGTTAAACATGGAGGGGTTGCTTATTATCCTGAGTGGGCTGTAAAGCTATCCAATGGGCATGACAAATGCAGGAACCACTGCCCCAGAGTACGTGGTGCTGCTGGTCCATCAAAAGGAGATGGTAGGACCTAAGTTTCTCAATCCACTCTGGTTTCTGCAAACTCCTTTGTGACCATTTCTAACACAATACTGTAAGGTCCCTATTTTTCTGCTCAAGTGACATGAGAAATGTGAAACACTGATGCACAGATAAAAGAGCCACTTTCCCTTTGTGTGTTTAGGCCAGTGTTTTAATGCCTCTGTCGCCATGATGACATTGCACACCTTAAACTGTGCTTCCTATCAGTGCCTTCTGAAGGGTCCTCTCCTCTTAGTTTGACAGCAACACCACACCTTGAGTAGAGACCTGATCCCTCCCTAGATGCAGGGCAGGAGAGGTACAACAGCCCAGAGGAACTCCAAGGAAATTACAGAACTGGAATTTGTCAGCAAAATATAACACAGGTTCACAGCTTCCATCTGGAATCCATGCCCACAGCCGCTCTGGGGATGGCAGGGAGGAATTAATGTCTTCAAACATGTCTCAGTGTCTGGGGATGGCAGGGAGGGATTAATGTCTTCAAACAATGTCTCTCTGTAACCCACAGTTCCTCATAGACCTGAGGAGGGGTTTGGCCTTTCACCCAGCCCATGTGCCTGGCGTGCCAGGGAGAGGCAGCTGCTGCTGGCTTCACACCAAGCTGCAAGGACTTCATCAAATGGTGAGTGTTGGAGATGTAGTGCACCTAACACAACATCAGTCCCTACAATCTCCCCCCAGTAGCCCACACTAGCCACAAGGACTTTGAGGTGGAAGTGAAAGGATGTTCCCTGCCCTTACTGTTGGAGGCTTTAATTTGATCCCTTTGTTAATGAAGCGATGACTCTTGAAAACCAGAGCGGTAACACAATTATTTATGCTCATCTGTCAGAAGAGTAGATCAAAGCTATCTATAGAGCCACAGACAAATATCACCACGGATGACCCAGAGTCTTCCTTTGTGAAGTGACAGACTGGAGCATGACTTCATTGGGAAACCAGTCTTAGAGCCATACAGCAAAGTCACCCAGCCTAACGCTGACCCAGAGCTTTCCCCTGCGTTTGCTTACAGCTGAGCAGTGACAGGGGTTAGAGGCGGTGACGCCAACTTTCCATGGTTTTGTTTTTGTGGTAAGAGACCTTATTCAGCACAACAGTATCACCCATGCTCATCCCTGCCTGTGCAATCTTGAGATGGTATCTCGGCAAGTTCAGACGCGACGGAGGCCTTTGGGTTGTGTCGCTGCAGGGTGTGCTGCATCCTGTGCAGCCGGGGTGTCCTGGATCATTTGGGAATCTCTGTGTGAGGAGTCGGTGGCATAGCAATCACTCCATGCCCAGCTTGGAGCCAAATCTGACTGGATCCCTGCCATCCAGGTGCCTCAAAGCACATCCTCACATTAACACTGACACCACAACAAGGAAGAACCAAGGAAATGTAAGAAAAGACAGAAAGCAAATCCACTGAAGATGATGCTGAAGTACCTTTGCAAGAGTACATGACAGCAAACTGTCTGTTCCAGAGCTGCTCAAGAGTACATGAACTAGAACTCATTGGTTTGTATGTCTTTAGTTTCTTGCACATCTAAACATGCTTTTGCACACACATTTTTTTGTGATTTTTTTTTGTGTGTGTGATTTTTTTTGATCTTTGAAATGTGCCAAGACCTGCTTGTAGTGTGGGACCATCAGTATCCACATGCATCCCTGTGTCTGATGGCTGAGCACTGAGCCCATACTCAGTGCAGCATCCAAGTGCCTTAGAAGAAAGCCATCTATTGCCACGTGTTTTTTCCCCTTCTTTATATCTTGTGGCTGCAGTGCTGCCTACTTTGCGTGCTTTAATGCTGATGTTTGTGAAAGCCTGTATATTACCCATGCTATATATATTTGTTTAGAAGCCACAGTGTCTAAGAATTGCATTTATGTTTCCTTCAGCTGCACTGTGAAGGTGAGACTATTAAGCAAAGACATTTGTCATCAAAGGACACTTCAGAGTCTACAAAATGCCATGGTTTTCGTCCAAAATCTTTATTGTCATCAGACTGGTTTGTGGAATGATTTTTGAGCATCAAAGCCAGGAGCTACAGAGTCCATCCTAAGCCTTGCTTACACTCAAAGCCCATCCCTGGGCTTTGTGGAACCCAGAAATAAAAGCAGGAAATGCTCTGTGGTTTCACTAGCTGTAAATAGCGACCGTCCCCAGGCTGTGTGAGATCTGTCCCAGGGAAGCATTTGCCTCCAGGCAGCAGCACCAGCAATTCTCTCCTGGTAGCCATGCATTGTATCATATATATTATCCCTCCCTGCCCTAAGCCTCCCTTGGCAGCCCTGCAGTCCTCACAGCCCCATCCAACCTTCCCATTCCACGTGGTGATGTTCCCCACCCCATCCATCCCCTGCTTGTCCCCACTCCAGCGCTGGTGTCAGGGAGACACGGGTCATTCCCTCCTGGTTTGGTGTCTCACCACTCTTTGTTCCCTTCCCTCACCACCTGCCAGGCTGCAGAACGTGTGCCACCCACCCCAGAAGGCAGCTGTGTCACCTCCTGGTGCTGGTCCTGCAGCTGGGACACCCCAGGTCCAAAGGCACCAAGGAGAAGGGAGAAGTTGTTGTGTTGGGTTTGGGGGATTCTGCTCCCCACGCACACCCGCCAGTGATCCTGTAGGGCTGGGCAGGTGAGAGGAGGCTAAGCCCTCTTAACTCCATCCTCTGTCTCTCCCCATTGGTATAAGGCCACCCATCTGCACCATCCATGGAAAATCTGAATATAACGTGTGAGTTGTATTTGTTTCCTCCCTCAGCTGAGGTCGCACTGCGGGGCTGATCCCACTCATTATCAGGAGAATGATCCCGTTTCACCTCAACACTGCCAGATCCAGCCAGAGGCCTGTCCTCCCCACCTGTCCTCTGAAGAAAGAGGTAACAGAAGAATGTCTGAGAAAGTAAAGTAAGAAATTAATGAGGGAGAGAGGGAGGAAGGGAGGGAGGAAGGAAGGAAAATTAAAAGGAAAGTAAAAGAAAAGGAAAAGATAAGAAAATTTAAAAGAAATTAAAAGGGAAATTAAAATGAAAAATAAAAGGAAAATGACGAGAATTTTTTTAAAAAGGAAAAAGAAAGTATGAGGAAAGAAAAGGGAAAGGGGAAGGAAAAGAAGGGAAGGGAAGGGAAGGGAAGGGAAGGGAAGGGAAGGGAAGGGAAGGGAAGGGAAGGGAAGGGAAGGGAAGGGAAGGGAAGGGAAGGGAAGGGAAGGGAAGGGAAGGGAAGGGAAGGGAAGGGAAGGGAAGGGAAGGGAAGGGAAGGGAAAGGGGAAGGAAAAGAAGGGAAGGGAAGGGAAGGGAAGGGAAGGGAAGGGAAGGGAAGGGAAGGGAAGGGAAGGGAAGGGAAGGGAAGGGAAGGGAAGGGAAGGGAAGGGAAGGGAAGGGAAGGGAAGGGAAGGGAAGGGAAGGGAAAGAAAAGGAAAAGGAAAGGAAAGGAAAGGAAAGGAAAGGAAAGGAAAGGAAAGGAAAGGAAAGGAAAGGAAAGGAAAGGAAAGGAAAGGAGAAAGGGATTACATGTAGAAGTTAGGAAGCATATAGTGCAGCCAGGTAAACCCTTATCAACACCTGGGAAGTCATGGTGCCATGCCAGGGAAGTGTCTCACATCCCCTCCCACCCCAGCTGCACCCTCTGTGCAGCCACAGACCACAGGAGAGGGGAATGCTGGGGCTCGCCTGTCTCAGACAGATCCCAGCTTGAGCCTTGTGTGCACTTTCCCCAAAACCACCCGAGGATTCTCAGCTTTCCAGGGACATCTTCTTGCCAGATTTGTGGGGCTTCAACACCATTCCACTAATGCAGGAGGAGAGGGATGGCAGGGCAGCTGTTCTCTTCTGACTCTGCAGGGCAGGAGTTTGGGTTTTGTCATTCCCTGACAATCAGGTGGGAGGGGGAACCCTCTGTCACAGCACCCAGGGGGATCAGCCCCAGCACTGTGGCCTCAGTGCCCCCATGCCCCAGCCCAGCTGCACCCTGGGGTTGCTCCTATCCCCTCAAGGTGATACTTGCCCATGCCTGCAAGCAGACAGGGGTGTGCTGTCACCTCCTATGCACCCCAGCCTGCACACACACACACACACACATACACACACACCCACCCATGTGCTGCTGCTGCTGGTAAAGCCCATCACATGGTTGCTATCACAGACCATGTTTAATTGCTTTGTGGAGCTCGTTACCACAGGAAGCAGCCGAGGCCAAGAATTAAGTAAGTCTTTAGAATGGGATCGGCCATTTGAAGACAATAAGAATATAGTGAGTTGTCATAATTCATGCCGATAAAAATTTTGGAAAGGATGTACAACTCTTTGCCTCGGGGTTTAAGCCAAGTAGAAGAGACCAAGAGACTTGGTCTGAGCAGAGGGGGGCAGATTACCTCACTGTCTGGCTATGGCCATGGCCCTTTACCTCCCCCAGTCACGTAGCCCTGGTCCTCATCAGTGGCAGGGCACAGGCCTTGGTGCCCCAGGTTGGCCCCAGGAGCATCTCCTGAACCTCCCTCACTTGGCAGTGCCATGGGGACAGGTGATGTTTATCTGCCCCTAGGAGGGACGGATGGGGAAACTCTCCCAGCTCCGTGGGACAAAATATAATATGGTCCTGGTCCACTCCTGGTCCTTGCTGAAGCCAGCAGTGAGAGGTGGTGGGACTGGAGTGTCACTCTGGTCCTGCCCTGGTCACACAAGCTGTGGCTCTTGACGGGGGGTTCCTGAGGCAGTTATAGTTTAACTCACTCAGTCCACAGAGCCGGCTGTCGGGAGAGTCTGTCTAATGATTAAAGTGCTAAACGAGGAGGCATGAACTCTCTGTGCTCTCCCCAGCCCTGCTACTGAGTTACGTGGAGCCAGCAAGTCAGGACTTCGCAGCTACCAGGTCAGTCTGATTACTGATGCATCCTTTTAATCCTTGTGTCTTCGCAAGGGTTTCCTGTTATATGATTTCTTGCTATTCAAAACCTAGTAAATGACTCAGTTCAACCCTTTGTTCAAGGACTGGGAAGGAAGAAAAAGGAGTTACAAGGAGGAGGGCTGCAGCTGCAGATCTACTGTAGGACAGCTATACCCTGATCAGCTCTCTACCCTGTGGAGCTCGATGTTCAGAAGTGCAACTCCAGACACTGAATCCCCTGTGGGCACTTGATGAGCTTCCCAGAGATGTGCTTCAGAGGACCGGGAGGGCAGGAACAAACTGGATAGAGGATAACATTTGTAGCCACTAAACCTGAGGAGGTAGCCTGCCAGGGCAGCACGTGTCAGCCAGAAATGTGGGCTGCTCTGGAGTGGCCCCCAGCCAGAAGCAGCAACCAGATGGGAAGATCAATCCAAGGGACTCTGCTAGTGCATCACTGAGGTGAGGAAATGCGAATGCACATCACAGAGTTGCTTCATTGACCTTTATGCCCTGTGCTGGTGGATGGGAAGAGCATGCTCAGAGATGTGTACCTCCAAAGGCAGCAGCTTCTGCTTATCCTGTGAAACTCCTCTGTCTCCTGACTTCTTCTCAGCAGGGTGTCTTTGAGTCCAGGATGGATTTTACTTGGTGATGTCAAGCCAGATGAATCCTGGTTTAATTGACCGTGGGTGAAATTGTGCTTCGATGGTTAATGTTATACTTGGGGCTGGGAAAACTACTGCAACATCATAGCAATTAGAGCTGGAAATGATTCAAGTAATCTAATTTATTTCTCCTCTCCCCCCTCCCTGTCTCTCCTGGGGATGGGAGCAGTAAGGCTCCCAACAATATATCTCCCTGTGTGTTGTCTGTTCCTGTCTCCCCTGACTCAAGGAATGGAGCATCCACATGTCCCTGGGGAGATGATTCCACCATTTAAAAGATGTCAACATTAGGAAATGTTCCAGAAGTTTAGCCTATATTTCCTTTTGTGGAGTGCCACAAATTCTCAGGTCATGAGCTTTATGCCTCAAGGAAACTGGCTGCTTCCCATGAGGGCAGTGGCTGGGAATAATGTGGTGGTTTTCTTAGGTTTGCAGGGGCAGGTAGAGAAAATGGAGGTGGGTCAATGAAGGTTTTCACACCTGCAAGGCATGTCAGATCAGGTAACTCACCTGGAATGAGCCTTCCTTTGGCAGGAGTTCAAGATCATTATTTTTTTCCATTTCCATATTTTTATTCCACCTTGACTCATAAAAATCTCACTGATAGAAACTTGTCCAGTTCCTCACAAGCAATTCACCCGCTTTGACTTGCTCCTAGTACTAATCCCACCACAGGAAAGTGAGGCACAAGGTAATGAAAAGACTAAAAAAGATCCATCCTGATGAAGGAAACATAGCAGGTAGTCCTTGAAAGCTGTCACAAAACAGGCATCATCTTGTCCTTGTCTCTGCCCTGTACACAGAGAGGACATGGGACTATCTGAACAGGGGGAAGCAGATTGTGTAGTTGGAGGAAACTTCCCAAGAGATCAGAGCTTATGAGCACCACAGAAATGCTACACCGGGCCAATGTCTTTGTTAAGAAAAGTTGGAGCCACATGGTTCACTTACTCGTGATAAGAATATATTCTACAAGGTCATCCCATTGACTAAGAGTGGCTTATGCTCCTTACACATTTGAAGTCACTCCTCTGCCAAGTGAGTTGAGTATTTCTGCAGCTCAAGCAGTTTGAGCACTTCCCCACCCTCTTCATGCTCACCAGCAGCAGTGGCCAGACAGGTGAGACACAGGACAGCCAGGAGTCTGAGGGTGACTGGAGCTGTAGGAATGAAGAAAAGTAAAAGGGCTTGTGTTGTCCAGAAGACTGCATGGGTTAAGCTACTTTTCACAACTGATCAGCTGTAACATCATCCCTGTGTGTGCTGTCACAGTCTCCCATCAATATTAGTCATATCTGAGACTCTGGTTGCAGAGTTAAGTCCAGTTCCAGTTGTGGACACTGCTCATTATTAAATCAGTGAGGCTTAGTTATATTGGGACATCTAAAGCACACCTGGATGGTATCTTGAGCAGCTGAGAGTAGATAGGAGCCCCTCCTACTGGCAGCTGGTGCCCCTGGTATTTAGTGAGGCTCACTGCAGACAGGCACAAGTGCCCTTTCCTCTTCTGTCCTTCTCTGTAGACAGAAGAATAGATTCAATGAACAAAAATGATGGTATGATATTCATGGTCACTGTTTTGGTGGAGGATAATGCAAACTTGTGGATGAAACTAGAAGAAGGAAGCTAGAAGAAGGTAACCAACTTTTCTCTGTCTGGCAGAAGAACAACAAAACCATTTCAGCAGAAAGGACAAAGTGAGGTAAAGCAATAAGTGTCCTCATGAGGATGCACAAGAACCATGACCAACTCGTTCTGGTTTTGGTGCTCAGTGCTGGTGGGACTGCCAAGTCTTCCCCCTTGTGAGACACACACCCCCCTAGATGGGATATGGACCTTGTTACTGCTGGTTGATAACTCCTTGCCTCTTCTCCAGCCCCTCAAGCATCTAGCCAGGTGCCCACACCCACCCAACTTTGGAGGTGCACACTCCTATCTGTCCTTCCTGTCCTTACTGACACCCAGCACCACCACGGGACTGCCTGGCAGTTCTTCTTGTCCCACCAAAGCAGGAGTGGAGAAGGCAAGGAGGGATTCAACCTTTCTCATGGGCTACACTGAAGCTAGCATGAGCTTTCAGTAAGCTGGGATCTTCTTTTAATAATCTATAGAGCTCAGAGCTGAAGATTTTAAGGAGCATATGTATCCAGACTGGCCCATCCATCTATGCTGTTGGTCCTACAGTGGCTCTGCCTTCCTCTTCTGCTGCCTCTAACCCTGACGTGAGATACCATCTTGGGGTGGGAAGCAGAGCAAGTCCCAGGAGGATTCCCATGAGGACGAATGAGGGTCTCTGGCCTGCTAACCCATTGTAGCCAGCTGTCCTTTGTAACACCAAAAGTGAAAAAGTGTGTTTCTCAACAGGCCAAGTGATTTATTACCAATCCTCATGTCTCTGACATCTCCCTTCACACCTCTATATCCCAGGAAGTGACCCCAGTGTTTTCCAGGGCCCCAAAGGAGCATCCTGCCAGCCTATGGAGCCTGATCATGCAAGTTAGAAGTTTGCCCCAAAAGCAGTGAACAACAGCCCTCATGGTAAACCAGCTGTACCTCAGAGTGAAAGAGCTGGCACCTAAAATTTCCTGCAGCCAGCTGCAATTTCAAGACTGCCTTTGCCCTCTAATTAGTTGGTATTTGCTGTGCCAACCATTATCTTTCTAGTTACATAGTGCTGAGGACAATGGCTCCTTATTTCCTACCACAAACACTGGGTTACTATTTACCTCCAGCTGTACCTCCTCTATCTTCTGTGCCCATTAAAAGTAAGTATTGCTAATGACTACAGCGATGGGAAACACTGGAACAGTTGGTCATAAATTAAGACACTCAGAGCCTTCAATTATTTGTACTCTGTAGCCTGTATTCAAACATTTACCTGCTCCTCTAAAACTGCTCCCGTGAGCATCTCCACTCTGAACATAAACAGATCCTCAAGTTTGAATCCAGGCAGTCACACAGGGGTGCATGCCTGGAGCTGCACCAGCTCCCAACCTGGTCCAAATCTGAATAATTTTGAGGGGGCAAATACCTCCTTGCTGTGAGTCACTTTGGATACTCACCTGCATGGGGCTGTGCGTGTGTAAGGGCAGCAAAGTGCTCCTTGTACTGCAGATCAGGCTCTGCAGCTCGTTGTATGGAGATGTTGGATGGCTGATGCCATCCCGGGATGGGGATCCTGACAGAACAAGTGTAAATCCTGCCTTCCTCGGCTGCTGCAGAGCTGCCACCAAGCTTGGGGGGCCGGGCATGTGAATTCTCCCTCCGTGCACTGAGATGCCCAATGATCCGGAGGGCTCGGCACCGCTTTCGGTGACACCAGCACAAATTTGCTGTGATCCTGCTAATGCCTGTGTAGCTACTCCCTGCTTCTGCCAGGAAAAGTGAGAACAGGATCTGGCCGTGAATCTGCGAAGTTTTATGGGAGGAGAGGCGGGGGAGAGTCCCTGGTGTGATTCCTGGTGTTGCAGGCAAGGGATGGATGTGCCTGTTGAGAGCCAGCCCCATCAAGAGCTTCGTGCAAGCTGTGCGCTGCCTCCTCTGCCAAACTTTGCCAGCCCTTTTTAAACTGAGTCCCGGAACCGGCTTTGCCTCATTCACACTTTCCCTCCAAACCACCCCTGCCCGCGCTGGGAGACAGATGCCAAAATTCCCCATTGGGATGAAGCAGCAGGTCACTAGGTCAAAAGTTCTTCACTGGCTAGAGACAGAAAACCTATGATGGAGCTATGATTTTGGCTTCCAGCACGTTGGCTACCGGAGCCACATAAGCCGCTTGCCTATGAGCACTCACAAGCAGAAACCCGCTGCAGGGGTGCGCTGGGACCGACCCACGAGTGACCGAGAGCCCCAGCGAGGGCTGCGCTGCCGGGACTAGGGAGGGCCGGCAGGGACCGGAGGGCTGCAAGGGAACTCGCCCGGTAGCCTCGGCCACCCTCAGGGGCACAGAGCTGCCCGCGGTCTCCTCCCGCCTCCTCTGCCGCACAGGGCCGTGGCTCTCGCCCCCCTCCCCCGCCAGCCAGCCCGCCCCTCTCCCCCGACGGCAGCGGGACGGCACTTTGCCCCCCGCCCGCCCCATAGGGGAGGCCCGTCTCGCCCCCCCCCAGCGAGCCCCATCCCGGCGGCGGCGGTGCCCGCGGCGGGGCGGGCGCAGGGCGCGGGGGGCGGGCACAGGGCGGGGGGAGGCGGGGCGGAGGCGGCCGGAGCCCCCGGGATCCGCCGGCACCTCCCGGGCCCGGCACTCGCCACAGCCGCCAACTTCGGTCGGGAGTCGCCTCCGGTGCCGCCGTTCAAGGAGCCCTGCGCCGCCGCGGCGACAAGGAGGGCGGTGTCGGCAGCCTCCCCCTGCTCCCTTCTCGCTGCCGGCGGGGGGCTCGGCCCGACGCGGCGACGGGGCCGCGGCCCCCGGGGCAGGTGCGTCCCCTCGCGGTCTCCGGCCGCCGCGACGCCCCGGCGGGTGTTGCTGAACCCCGTGCCCGCCAAGGACTCCCCCTCACCTGCCGTCGCCGGTGCCCAGGGACGCGGCGCCCGGGAGATGCAGGTAGGAGGCGGCCCCGGGCCGCGGCGGAGGGGAGGGCGGCAGCGGCAGCGGCGGGGGCGGCGGGGGGAGGAGGCCGGGGGGCTGGAGGCGTTTCGCCGTGCGGGGCGACCCGGCTGCCCGGGCCCATGGCGGTCTCCGGACGCCTCCACGGGCGGTCCCCGAAGGGGCGGGAGGCGACACGGGGATTGCCGGGGGTTCTCTGGTTTCTCTCGGTCCGGGAGTCACGGTCGCCTTTTACCTCCGACCTCCGGCAGCGCAGCCCGTAGGCGCCCCGGCCCGTTACGGCCGCCGGTCGGGGCAAGGTTTGGGTTGCGGGAGGCCGCGGGGACGGGGCCGTTCAGGCTGCTCGGAGCCCCGCGTTGGGCGGCCCCGGCCGCGGGAAGGAGCCGTCGGGGTGCGCGGCTGTGGGGAGTGCTTGAACTGCAGCTGCCGCCCGACAGCAGCCCCCGGGTGAGCCCCCCACGGCACAACACGGAGTAGAGGAGGGGCGAGCGGAGCACGGGGCTAGGGCCAGTTTGAGGGGTGGCCTCAAGGTCGTCTTGCCAGTGTTAGTGCCGTGGCAGAAGAGACTCTTCTGGGGCCTGAGGGACGTTTCTGGGATGTGAGGGATGTTTCTCCTGGGTGGCAGGCGCCGAGCTGGTAAAATAGATTTTCCTTGTACGTAACAGCCGTGAGTTAGGTAAAACAGATGTTACTCCGGTAAGGTGAATTTTACTCTGAGCAGAGAGATGTTGCTCCCTTTCCCTGAGCGTGACCACAGTGGTGTTCTCAGAAGCACCCAAATCCCTGTCCCACGCTGTCCTCCTCACTCACGTGCCCGTGGTGCGGCAGCCCACGCACAGTCATAGACCACGCATGCAGCGTGGAGGGTGCTCAGGAGAGAGTACTCGGCTGAGTGGAAATGCAGAGTAGCAACAAAGTGCGTGGTCTCACAGTACTAGGGCCCGAGCATCCCATTTATGTCCATAACTAGCATGCTGTTTTATGAAACCTGTTTTGGTTTGTTTTTTTCTGGGAATTATGGTGCAATACTTCCCTTAGTGGTATGGGTAAAACAACTTCCCCAAACCTATTTTTGTATGCAGTGATGCACTTTGTTGCCCCGTGTGTTTCATGCTTTTCCTCTGCCACTAGATAAGCATCCCTGTTTGTCTCCCTATGCAACTTTTCTCTGCCTACGAGTGCTTTCCTGTGTCCACTCTCCAGTGTGTAATCCCTCACACTTTCTCTGCTGCTTGCACCCACATAACTCACCTGTTCATCTTTGGGGTTCTTTCTTTTTTTTTTTTTTTTCCTGACAGAGCTGTTTCTCACACATGTACCAGCATTTATGTCCTTGCTTCATTTTCTTCACTGCCAAAAAATTGGATGTATGTGCATCATGTTTGCACTGGCATGTTTCCCATATAATTTGCTCTTCCACACTTCACCTGCACTCACAATCTTCTCCATTGGTGCCCACTTGTCTGCCTACATATCAAGGACTCTTTCCTGTTGCCCTTTATTTGGGCTTTTGTGCCTGCAAAACCTCAGGCACACACATACAATGGGCATGTAAGGTATCTCTCTCTTTGGAGCTTGTCTCCTAAATGTGTATCTCTAATGTCTTCCCCACCAGGTAGGAGGTCTGCAGGGGGACACCAACACTCAGGTGGAAGCCTGTCCTTGCTCTTCCTTCCCACATTTGATGCTGGGCATAGACACATGAGCTGAAGTGACCACTTTTTCTGGTGGTGGCAGGTTTAACATGTGGCTCCCTGACTTGTATCACGGGCACAGATGCTGCTTTAGAAGGGTAATGGATTTCAGTGCATGCTTTTCTTTCAAAGAGAAAGAAGTGGGCAGGAGACAGAGTCCTCTTAAACCAGCATCCTATGGAGAACACCTGGGTTTATGCAACATAAAGGCTGAGCACGGCAGAAATTCGGGTGGCATTTTTTAACCTTAGGCATCCAACCTATGGGCAAAGTTACCAGGTGTAGCAGTGAAGCTAGACCAAGTACTTTTGGGGGGTTTGTTAATTTTTCTTCTTCTTTAAAGAAATTATCCAAGCACATGAAGGGAAAAGCATAAGACTGAACTGCCAGTCTTATGGCTGGAGGCAGAGCTGGGAAGGGAAGCTGTCTTTGTTCCAGCCATGGGTTTCCTCTGCTCCCAGGTTTTGGCAGTCACTTGTATTTCTGTGCCCAGGAGTGTCCATGAGAGATTCCTCCTTTTTGGAAGGGAGTCCCTCCCTAGGACCTTCTGTGCCTTCAGTATTAGCACACCTTTCCTCAGTACTGTAAGCAGACCCTGTGTCCTTTCCCCAGTCTCTAGTGCACACACAATGAAAATGTCCTTCCATCTGTGACTAACCTCTCTTCAGGGAAAGCTGAAGCGGAAATCGTGGCTGCAGGGTCCCAGCTCTGCAGAGTCTTCTCTCGGCCCCTTCTGCCAGAATGCATTACATCAGTTGAATAAAAAAAATGAAGTTTTTAAAGAGCTGGATCTAGTAAGTTGGGGGTTCCTCCTTTTAGTTTTTTTAGGTAGTAAGGTATGTCCTAATTCTATTTTCCAGAGTCTTTCTACAAAGACCAGAAACACACTCTTTTAAAGAAAAATGTATGTTCACATATAATGAAGTCTCCAGGAGCTTGGGCTTTTAGGAAGACATCAAATATTGAGAAATTTAAAAAAAAAACAACAAAAAACCCCAAATAAATCAGTCCAGTCACATTTAATGTTATTTGTTCCTTTCACTAACCCAGTTGGCCTCTCTATTTCTGGACTGCTTCAGATCTTGAGTCTTTTGTCCTGAAGTCATTGGGCTTGGGTTTCAAGGCACACAGGAAAAACATTTCTTTTCGGAAAACTGCATGATTGTTCATTTAAATGAAAATAAATTGTTTCTATTCATAAGATCTTTATTTCTAATGACTGATCAAAGTTGGAGTGAAAACCATTTCATTTCCAAATTAATTGGACACACACAATAAGCATTTCAGAGAGACTTTTAAACACAATGCTGTTAAAATCAAGTTGTGGATAGTCAAGGCATGTTGTCATGTAAGACAGGGCGGTCTGTGATTTACTTCCATTTCTTGCAGAGAAAGGGACCTTCACTTACTGGGAAAAAAGCATATAGACTTCATTAAAGCTGAAGGCAGTGCAAAGAAGAGTCGTGGGAATTTTTCCTGAGCTAGAAAAAAAAAAAAAATCCTTTACTAATGGGAGATTTAAGGAATGTGGACCTAGGTAGCGTTTCAGAAAGAAAAATAAGAGGTAGCATGGTGTGATACCTGAGCACTTTCAGCAGCACTGAGATAAGATGGAGCTTGGACAGCTTTTTAATTCCAAAGAAGAACTTAAAGCATGTGGCTGGGCATTTAAGCTCTGTACATTCACAGTAGAAACAGGCAATGTTTTTAACAGCAGGGTGATTTAACCAGCGGAACAAACAACTAAAGGCAGCGTTAGCCTCTCCAGGTCCTAAAATCTTAAAAGAAAGAGTGAATGTCTTTTTAGAAAAGTCTGTTTACTGGAGCGTGAGTTCTTGGGCTTGCTGCAGAGATAACTGGCTGAGACTGTATGGACAGAATTACAGACAAGACCAGACCCTGCAATCCATCGCTGCCTTCCAGGCTTTGGCTTAGGCCTTGGTAAAGCTTACGCAAACCTTCCCCAGCTCTGCGTGAGGCCGAGCAGCAGGGTCACTGGAAGCAGATTGTCACTTTTCAGCACAGCTGTTTCCACAAAGTAGGGATGGCTCTGGTGTGCCTCCTAATTGCATGGCTGCTCTCTGCAAAAGCGCTTTTGCAAAGGGAGCCTGGTGTTGATGGCAAGCTGTCTGTATCTGGGGAGCTGTCACTTGGCCTTGGGAGCTGGGAAATGGGCAGCAAGGTCTGATGGATTGCAGAGGGGCTGCAGGGAAAGGAGTGCTGTGTGTCCCCTCCAGTCCCCAGGGCTTTTAAGACTCAAGCTTGAATTTGGCTGAGTTTGCAAGACTTTAACGCCTTGTTTTTGCATTGTCACAAGCAATTGCCAACACTTTTCTACTCCCTACTCCCTCAGCAAATGGAGCTCAGCAGGGCTCTGACACCCAAATGGCTATACTGATGCTGTGGCCCCTATGTTGCTGGCTGGGTTTTTGCTGGTACCTTTCCTTTGGATGGTGCCCGTACCTAGCTGGTGGGGCTACGGCCCTTGTCAGGCTGCAGCGTCCTCCACACTTCTCTCAATAGCTTCCCTACTTCCCAGGGATGCTGCCTGGAGCAAACACTGGGGACAAAATGTCCATGCAATTGGTCACTCCCACACATACTAACCCCAAGGGTGCCCCAGCCTACTGCTGCAGCCTGCCAGCAGTTTTTTTGGGGTTCCTCCCCAGGGCCTGTCAGCGGTAGATGCTGAGAGCTGTGTGAACCCCATCTCTTCTCCTCGGTATGTTTACCTGTCTAAATTTAACTCCCTGTCCAGTTTCATCCATCCTAAGCCGACCTGTTCTCATGTGGCTGAGCTGTGGGTCTGGCTCCTGCTGCAGCGTTTCCTGGCTGCCTTGGGCTGGTGGTTTGCTGCTTGCTCCCTCTCTCTGGTGGACGCTGGCTCTTTCGAGGTCCCAGGCAAGCCAGTTCTCTCCGTTTGTAGGTTTTATTTTTAAATCTGGTTGCACAGCCCTCAGGACTGGAGGGTCCCTTGTTCTCTCATCGTTGGTTGCTCTGAGTATTTACTCTGCAGTGGGCTTCAGGAAATCTCCCCTTGTTCCGCTACAGCCCACAGCCATTTCCCTTCTGGCTCTGGTTGCTCCCAAATGGAGACCAGGCATGCTGAGAAGCTCCCTGGCCATCCCTTAAGGGACAGTGCCTCTTTCTGTCCCCATCTGGACTCCAGTGGTGAGATTGGTAGGTGCTTCTCTGTGAAGGCATCTTCCTTGTTTCGCTTTGTTCAGAGCTGGGCTTTCCTGAGCTGGCTTTCCTCCCAGTTTGTCTGGGAATCTAGTGATGTGCCCCTCAGCTTCAGAGGAGCTGAAGTGAGAAGCAGAGGAGAGGAGCACTCCTGTTTCTCTTGAGCTGGACAGAATTAATTTTCTTTAAAGTTTCAGAGTTTGGGATAGTAAATATGGCCCAACTTGGCAGCCTTCATCTAAATAAAACTGTTGGGATCAAGCCATTCATGTCCTGCCTAACCCTGCAAGAGACCCCTAATTGATCTCTGCTTTTCCAGGCATGCCTGCTTGTCATGTAGTTAATGCTGTGGTCAGCCACATGAGAGGCATGGTTTGAATCCTGGCCTCCTCTGTCACTCTTTGAGCTAAGCTGGTGGCCCTGTGTTTAATACTCTTGTATTTAGAGGAAAGGTAATGAAGGCCAAAGTTTTCAGCAATGACTAGTGATTTGGGGTATCTGACTTGAAACACTGTCAAAAGTCCCCATTGTCTCCAAGGTTCAGCTGTTTCTCATGCTTGGGCAGGCTTAAGTTGTCTGGACTTGAGTACTCAAAATGACTAGTTCCTTTTGCAAACCTTCATCTCAGGATCTGGAGCAGAATCGGGCAAAAAACCCCAATATAAAATAATGTACAAAATCTGTTCCTAGCAGGCTTACACAAATGGAATGAGCATTCTAGAGGGTGAATTGGTTCATCTCTGGAGAGCTCATGGCACCGTTGCATGCAGAGATTTGAAAAAGAGTTCTTGGTTTAGTTTAATTTGTGGTTTTCAGTAGCTCATGGGAAGGGCTTGAATGGTTTGATAGGTTTTCTCCTAGGGAAGGAAAAGGAGAGCAGCGTTGTTTTTTTAATATTTAGATAACTCTGTGTGTATATATACATGAAAATTTAAGTCTTATTTTAAGGATTTGGGGAAAATATATGATGTTTTCTGTAAACTCATCTCAGTTGGAGATGAAAGAAACTGAAATGCTTGGGTGGAGCACATGCTTTGTGGTGTTTTTTTTTTTTGTCATTAAGGTTAACAAAAGTCATAGCAATGCTAGTATCTCAGTGTTCTCCCTACATTTGTCTTGCATTTGTTCTCTGTTCATCTTTTGTGCTGGTTTGGTATCATTGTTTCACTGACTCCTGAAGTATTCTAACACCTCTTTTACGAGTAAGTTGGAGTTCTAAAGCAAATGAAATGGGACTGTCCCTGGCTTAGCTCTGAAAATGTTTCTAAGCTTTTTTATGCATCAGAAATGGCAAGAGAAACATATGAGACCAAATATGTCTTCATTAATGGAACATTTTTCAGAAAAAATAATTTTGTGACTGTCAGGTTCATTACTCTCTGAGGTGTTCCTAAGTACTCCAAAGTTGTTTCTAATAATAAAAAATTGATACTGTACAAAGGAAAATTAACTCCCTTTTTCCCCCCCTCCTCTTTTTACAAATAGAGCAATTCTAGAAGTTTCCTTATTACATTCTGCTGCCCAGATTTGTTAATAATCACCATAAATATTGGTCCTGTCAGAATGTCAGGGCTTTGTTTAGTAAATATTTTGCCATGGTTATTTCTGTGTCACAGCTGGGAAGGTTTGGAGTATCCTGTGGCTGTCATCACTGTCAATTCTGCCTGGCCTTGCATCTTTGAAAACAAACTGGAACTTTACAATCTTGTATCAAGATGATGCAGGTATTGATGGAGTAGCTCCACTACTCTGCATGCTGTGTTTGGGATATACTTCTTTCTTTCGTTGTCTCCTTTTTCACAGAAGACTCTGGCTGGTTATTTCTTCACAGGGCAGAGGTTGCTGGTTGTTATAAGTCTGCCCAGAGATGTATTCAGAAATGTTCTGGATCCCTAGAGTTTTGGGATTTGTGTTTATTTGCAAATAATTAATATTAAAGAAGTAATAAGTGATTAGAGGTAATGTTATGTTTCCAGAGTCCCATCTGCCTTTTCCTTTCCAAAATTTTGCAAAGCAGGCTTTTAGAAAGAGGTCTGTATTCTGCTGTGGTGATGAAGAGATGATGCTTTGGAGGGCATCTAGGCATATCCTCAGTCCCTACTCCTCATCTGTATGCAGAGATGGGTTTCTGCTTGTCCAGTGCTCATCTGACACCATGGTCACTTTCCCCTGAATTAAAATCTGTATTGCTTTGTAATATTTCAGAATATGATGTTCCTAAAAAGTCTGGGTGTAGGTATGCCAAGTTCCTAGGCTTCTATAAGGAATCCTCAGTGTGTCTTCGGTGTGTATACGACCATTGTGGACATCCATATGCTTGGAGCAGATGCCCAGTCCTCAAGCAGCAAAACAAGCAAACGTGGAGCTGGTAAAATAAAAAGGCTTTCACAAGAAATCATCGTTTGGTCTAAATTGACATTTTCAGAAGAAAAACTTTTTTCGTACTGATGTTTCAAAACCTAATGATTTCTGTTTCCAATTGATATTCAGACTTAAGTGTCAGCTTAACCTGAAACCTGAAATAAGAATTTACATTTCATGTCAGTGCCCCAATGTCTCTTGTTTTGGATAAACATTTTATTTTTAGTGTTCTGTTTCTATCAGTAATATCCTAGAGTTTTTTCCCCTGGCATTTTCAAATCAAAAGCATTTCAAATTGTTCAGGACATGAAATGATATTTTGTCTTGTCATCCTTATTTGGGATGCAGGCAAATGTTGAAGTCCCAGCCCTTCTTGGGTAGCAGAGATTCTGTTCTCCAACCAGATCCACAAAAGTCCATCTCCACTGGTTTTTCAGGCTGGCTACTTCAGTACTTTGTGTGTGATCATTTTTAATTCACTGCAGATTGAGTCCATGGCATGTCCACATGGCTGGTCTGGAGAGGCTGAGGGAAGTAAATCTTTCTTGCTCTGTGTTGTTCTTTCAAATTAATATCCAGATTTCTCTCCCAACATAAATTTTCCTTTTTAACCAGCTTTTGGTAGTGCACTGTGCAGCTGCCTGATGCATGTTCTGTGCACAGATGAGGACTCTGGTGCTCTCTCAATCTAGCTGTGAGCTCTTCTATGAAATGAGGATGTTTCAAAACTTGAGACAGCTTCTTGGTCATCTATTGTTTGCAGTCTTTCAGACTGCCATATATCTTTCTGTTCCAAAGTTACTTTTTCCCCTGTCCACCATCATGGGGAACTTTTTCCTGCCAGGCTCTGTGCAGCGTGTCTCTGAAGCAGTTTTATAGTATTCCCCAGTATCACACTTTTGTCAAGCTGCCTCAAAGCATAATCCAGAGAAAAGTCTCCGAAGGAAGATATGCCTTTTTCTATTGGCTTTGAGGTGTTATTGCCCCTCTTCCAAAAATGCAATTGGCTCCATCTACATCCCTAAGCTGTTTTGTTTGGAGTGAAGAGAGCTCAGAAAATCAAGGCAGGCCACACACATAAACAACAGTGTGTGAAATCAATTAATCTAAATGAGCAAGAGACATATTCTTGAAGGAGAAAAGACTGTTTCTCACAGAAACCTCCCTTGAGTATGGCATTGGCGGGGCTGCTATAAACATTATGTCACTGGAACAATTATGAGCTAGGTGAATATTTTGAACTTGTCGGCTAGAATTGGCCAATATTTAAGGAAGAATGATGTTTCGTTGAAGAGTCTTCCATCCTCTTTGGGAATGTTTTAACAAATTATTTTCAGAATGGAAATGCTCACGTTAGCATGCTAAAGCATTGAACAAACCTAAATTTTGACATCTCAACTTCAAATATTTGCATTATAAACTTGATTGCTTGAATTTCATTCATCTAATCAGGGTTAAGAAGTCATACCTGTCATTCCTGTGTGTTCAGGTAGCAGTTATTGTCAGCAATGTGTACACAATCTACGGGATGGGAATTATTTTCAGGAGTTTTTGTAAACAGTTTTTAGTCTCCAATTAGAGAGAAATCTCATATTGCTTTTTAAAAAATCTGATAAGAAAAAAAGGTTTTCTCAAGCCATATGTTATAAACTGCTTTTCCTCTCTGAAGTTGCAGGACTGTGAAACACGACACCAATTGTAGGGATTTCTAATCCTAGTTAGCTCTTGGATCGTGATCATGCAGAGTGGCAGTGCCCAACTTTCCCCTCAGGGTGAGGATTATTCATGTCTCAGCACATGGTGGTCCTGTGCTTTAGGGCGCCCTAGGGTCAGTGATCACAATCATATGCCCAGTTCCTCTCTGTGTCCCTTCAAATAATAGTGTCCTTCCTTAGACAGCTGGCCTGGGGCAGCAATAAAACTAGCTGGGAACAAAAAGCTGTGCTTGGTCTTTCTTGGCTGAGGGAAGGCCATGGAAAGAGTTCTTTAGAGAGCACTCTTCTGGGGAAAGGGATGAAGATAGGAGGCAGCTACTCCACTCAACCTCTTTAATTGTAGAGGAGAGGATGAAGCAGTGCAACTCTGAGAAATCAAAAGTCTTTGGCCTGGCAGTGTTATTCAGAAATTAAAGTCTTTCCATTGCCATGAACCTTCCCTGACCTTACCTTACCTCTTGTTTGAGGATAAGAAAAATAATTAGAGAAATTGCTTTGTGTTCTGCTCTGAGGTCTCCCTGATGAATCGCACTCTACTTAGTCCAGCCTCGAACTAAAAGTTTCTCTGATGGAGTGGAGCATTCCTAAAGGCTTGAACTCACCAACCATATTATGGACAGCTGCAGAATAGGGGGTCTTGCTAGGATATTCCTGTTCATGCAACCTCTTCATTAAGTTTTGCCCTGATTTCATGTTTAATTTCTAGTATGTGATAGACAACTTTCCTAATTTTAGAAGAGAGTCCTTTACAGCTAAGACTTGGCCGTGTAGTTTTTATTTGAGGCCAGGAGATTATCCAGAAAGGATGCCAAGAAGATGCCCTGTGTTTCTTTGCTACAGCTGGGAGTCTGTCTAGAGAAGGCAAAGAGCCCTTCTTTTAGCTTCCTGGGTGGAAAGGAATCACCACCTACAACCCGCTGGTGCCAAAACCCAATAGGTTGGCAGATGCCTCTGAGCAGCCACTGCTTTTTGTCATTCTTCATCCTATTTGATGGAGGCTGAGAAGGAGATGACTTCCAAGGACCATCTGGGCTTCCTAGAGTTCTGCTCTCTTTCTGACCCTTCCAAAGGCCTGGGTTGACCCACTCCCCAAAGGCATCTCTCTAGGAAGGTGTTTGCTGAAATGCAGCAAGCATTTGCAAGTTATCTGGCTGTACACCACTGAAATTCATACCCCTCAGGCACTTTTCTAGATCCCAAAAGCAACCATCGGGCACCTAAATATTGTTAAAGTGGCTTATTGTCCCCTGGTTTCACATTAAGGAAAGAGAAGTCCCAGCATGTTCATATTTCCATGATGCTTGTGTAGCTCTCACACCATTTTTTCTTACAACAAGCTCAAGGAGGAAGGGTAGATGCCATTCTTCTCCCCTGTGTTCCCATCTGGTGCTTGGATGGAAATACAAAGAACATTCAAGAAGACAAATAAATTAAACCGTTAATTTCCAGGGCTAATTACAGCTCTTGGGTTTGCTGCCAGACCTGAAAATAAAACTCCTCATGCAAAGTTTCCTTGCTTTGTTATTTTTGTTTGTTTGTTTTAAACAAAGCAAGTAAACAAGAGCCATGCTACTGAATGGGAGAGGATGGTTTGCCTGGTTCATTTTCCTGTATTCTTCCCTGGGTTTTGCTCAGCTGGTTATGCCCCACACTGTGCTTTGGGAGGGGTGTACTGGGCTAAATATATCTGCATTGCCTGTGAAATGCAGTATGGGGTGCTGCGTCATTTGGTGGAGTTTACTTGGAAACTAAGGTGGGAAGCCAGCTTTTATTTTCAGCCTGGGGTCAGTTGCATTGGCCAGTCAGCTCACTCAGAATTTTAGTCTTGATCAGGAGCTTGTCCTTGAAAGACAGATATAAAACCTATCCTCGAAACAAAAAGCCAAAACCAGTTGCAGCAACAAACTAACACTGGGGCAACAGTATTTTTCTTGTTCAGCAACCAGATTTACAATTTGAGAGCTTCTTCAGATATGTTAACTTAAAGAAAAAAAAAAAAAGCAAAAAGCCCCATAGCTCACGTATCATGGCTTATTGAGTGGAGGGGTTGGTGTGATGCTGCATGCTCTAAATATATCACAAAGAGCTCCGGCCCTGACAACTGCAGTCCTTGGGCTCTCACTTATGTTGAGGCAGAAATGTGTACCTCCAAGAAATGTGTGAGGAACAGATGCAACGCGGTGACTAAAGAGGATTTAGATTTTGCAGTTTCTAGTTCTCTTTTTTCTTTTTTTTCTGCTAGTGCAGTGAGAGTGATTTCATGGGAAGGGAAGTTATTCCCACAGCATGGAAATGTTGAGGGCTGGATGCATTGCAAGGAAGCCACCTGAGCTTGCTTTAGTCCTTGTCACACATAAGTAACAGCAGCAGGGTAAGCATAGCTGCATTGGTGACACATTACCCAGGCAAATGCAGGGATGGAAAGCCTTGCTCTGTCTCCACCAACTCAAGGAACACCTGCCTGCATGTCTGAGGTACTGCAGCTACACCTCTGGCTGCTGCATACATTTTTCTCTTCTTTATGCCCATCCAGAAGTGAGAGGAATACCAGTGTTTCTATATGGCTATCTTATTTCTTTAAAAAAAAAAAAAAAAAAGAAGACGACGACAAAAAAAGAGAGATATGTTTAAACTCTTTGCTGTAAGGTTTTGTAATTATCTGGGGGGATAGTGATGATGTGAAGTAAGCTCTGCCTTGTTCTTTTTAGTTCCTAGAACACTGTGGCCTCTGAATATTACTGCAACCACATGTTGCAGACCAAAGCTGTACAGCTTTGGCAGCATAGAGATCCTGGCACACTGAAGCCCTGGTCTACACCGGGGGACACTAGAACTCTGGGGCTGTGTGTTTCATTCTAATGGCAATAAAATATTATAGGTTTCTCACAGATGATTTGGTTATGAGGAAGGGGGCTGGGCACTGGGATTTCTGGGTTTAACCCAGGCTCTCTGACTTCTGGTAAGCCTGAGTGTCTCCTTTCCTTCATGGACCTCACCTGGGCACTGTTGGCTGTCAGAACCACAAAGTGCAGAGGATTACCAGTTGCCATTTGAACCTGCCCAGGTGTAGCTTATTTTGTGTGTATCTCAGGACATTTGAAAGGGCAGATGGAAATTTCTTTCCTTTAGCTTCTGTTGTGAAGCTTTTTGATTTTTTTTTTTTTTTTTACTTTGTAGCACTTCCTAGGAAGGTGGTAAGTGAACAGTCTTAGCAGATACAGTTACATGTTTGTAAGCTTTTTGTTTCCTTGACTTCCCTGTACATTGTTCCTTGGTGCTTTACTGCAAAGGGATTTCTTCCTTCCCCCTTTTAGTCCATCAGCATCCCCACTTCAGCCCCCAAGAGTCAGTATAGCTCCTGTATTTGGGATTACCTGGTTTCAGCAATGGGATGGCAGGGCTTGGGGAAGGTGGTTGTTTTTTTTTTTTTTTTTCCTAGCAGGCAGAGGCAGAATTCACATAGCTGTCCCACAGACATGTGCTCCAGCTGCTGTACCACATGCTGTGACACAGACTTAATATTCATAGCTTTTATTCAACTGTTATGTGGAAAGTAAAGGTTGTCTGTGCAATATGCCACAAAGATACCTCTATTAGCTGAGGAGGTCCTTGGATGGAAGCACATGTCTCTCTCTCTAATCCACCTCAGATTATTAACTAAACCATAATAACATGTAATTAACTATTCAAAAAGTAAGTGTTGCTCTTGTGTGAAGTTTGCTCCCTTTCTCCCTTAAGCCTTTCTTTCTACCTCTGTTATCATTATGGATTGCCTCCTGGTTGGGCACTTCAGCTGTCAGTATCAGTGGGCAGGTTGTGGCCTGAATGTCTGCTGTTTGAAGAACATATGTGGTCTTGCCTTAAACCCCAATGCAGAAGGTGAAACTGGCTGAATTGGTCACTGATCCTGCACAGAGGGTGGGTTGTGTGAAACCGCCGAGTGATATCACTGCACTTGTGAGGACACTGTGGTTTTGGCCATCATGAATGCTAATGGAATGACTCTGGGAATGCTGGTGGGATCTAGTCTCTGTTTGACTATGTAAATATCCTCTGTTCCCGTATCCTGGGGCTCCAGGTCAGGAAACTGCCTGGAAAGGGCATCTGATCTTGAGATACTGAGATACTGCTGGTTCTCAATCTCCTCTGCAGAGGGATGTAAGATAGCACCTGAGGATGAGGTGGGCAGGAGAAGGGTTTGCCTCTCCACCGCTTGCACTGCTTAATCCAAGTGTAAATGTAAAGTAGCAACTAAATTCATGTCAGTCCCAGCTCTGCCCTAGCTTTCTGCATGGGCCTCTCATTTTGATGCCTTTGATAGAACAGCTGAGGAGTTTAGGGATGGAGTTTTTGGGAGCAGCCCAGCCTTACAACATCCACTCACTCAGCTGTGCCAGCCAGAGCAACCATGAGCTTCCCTGCTGTTGGCAGGCATTGACTGCAAGCGGATGAGGAGAGGGGCCAAGAAGGGAAAAGCAGCCTTGGGACTGGAAAGAACAGGGACAGAAAAGGAAATTAACAGGGAGAGAGCATGTGGTAACCCAGCTGGGATATGGCATATGAGAATGAGGGTGCAGGTTTGCTTATGTGCTTCCCAGTATAGGCACTGCAGTGGCTTCCTTTGCTGATGACCCTGGCACAGACAACTGATGGGCAGTTGTGGGTGTGTGTGGAAGGAGATGGGGAAGAAGGGGTTGTGGTAACACAGAAGATTAACCCCACTGCTTTGAGCTTTTGTCTGTTGGCATCGATCTCATATTCTGTATTTTGTCACCCTTGATTACCTGACCACTGTCATTTCCCAAATAAAACCTGAGTGTTGTTCATATTCTGTGTAGGAAGGCTGCAAAGAAACCTCATGACTGCAGAAAACAAAAAAAGCAGGGTATAACACTGTTTGGTTTTTTAATTATTATTCCTCAGTCATTACTGAACCAATGTTCCAGGGGAAAAAAAATATTAAAAAAGGGTGTCATGTCATGGGAGAAACAATCTTTCTCGTGGGATACACCACCTTGTGTCTGATTGGTGAAGGTCCCCTGGCACTGATGCTAATCATGCCCAGGTTTTACTGGGTAGTATGTAATGTAAAGCATGCAATAATTCCTTCTGTAGTTTCAGTAGAAATTTTTCGTTTCCTAAACAAGTATGCTGTGTTCCTACATCCTGTTAAACCTCTGCTGTGTGCAGCTCCAGCAGCCCTACCTTAACAGCTCAGCTGGTTTGCTGGGTGGTTTGGAGCCTTTTGATGGAAGGCGCTATTTAATTATCAGCGGTGTTATATTCCTGGAGCTCCCTACATGAAAGCAAAACACCGGCAGCCTGTAATTAATCTAAGCTAATGTGCCACTGTTTACACTCCATCTCCCAAACCAGACAGATGTAAGAAGACACCCAGCCTTCATCTGGGATCCTCCCAGGTTATTTCTGAGCTATCTTTGAAGAGTTGCAGTGAGCATATCTACCCACCCTGCAAGTCCCTCAGAAATTAGACCCTTTAACTTTTTGAAGGAATGAGTGGGAGACTTTGTTTCCCAGCAGGGAGCAGGGTTTAATGCTTTTGCATTTGCATTACCACTGGCTAGCATGGTACAGGATCACAAAACTCATGCAGTTGTGAATTTTGCAGTCTGAAAGGGTCTGATGTAAAAAGCCTTGCTTCCTCTGTTGCTCCCCTAGCTTTGGGCGAGGGGGCAGCTGCTGGCAATGAGGATGTGCTGGATCTCTTTGGTGGAAAGATGAAGGATTCTCTGGGGCTCTGGTGTTAAAAATAAAATATCATATGTTCATTTTCTATCACTCTGCTACAAATATTTAGCAGGCAAAGGTGATGAAAACACTTAGAGCTGTGGAGAGACTGAAAAGATTATGCATCCTTAGTTAGAGTGAAGAGTAATAAAAAGCAACATGACAGAAGTCTATAAACTTTGAAGTAGAGAGAAGTAAACCAGGCATTCCTGTGTATACTTTTAGGTAGTATAAGGTTTTTGGTGAAATTGAAATAAAACATCTGACATAGGTGAAACTTAATGTTTTCTTACAACACATAAATAATTGAGACCAAGAATTTACTAGAATGTACAAAGGACTGGACCTAATTTATCAATTAGATATTCATAAAAATCTTATGCAATTTATGAATTTTATGCTAGCTGGTATAGAAGGGTTAAGCCTTCTCCTCCTGGACACCCTTCCAGCTGTGTCTGGTTAAATGCTCTTACTGGCCCCATAAGCCTCCAGTACTTTCCTTTGGAACATCTGGCAGTGGATGATAGTTTAGAAGAGTCATTGTATGAGCCTTGCATTCCTTAACATCTCTGTGTTGAATGATTACTGTAAACCTGGCTGGGATCAGAGGTGACAACAACTTTCTAATCACCTGAAGGCTGAGATGTAGCATATGAGGATGCTGTAGTCATCATCCTGGACTATAGATTGAAGATTACAATTATCCACCTTGTCAAACCATCAGGTCTCTTGTCTCAGTTGCCTCTTTGTTGTCATCCATCCCAGTGTTGTGGTGGATAGGTGACCTCTGCAGGTCTGAGTTGCAGCAGGACACGTTACAACCTCAGTGCCCAGATGCCTCCTATCCTCTTGGGGAATGATGCATTTTGGATGTGGTATCATCATCTGTTTTTCAGCAATGTTTTGTTCAGACTGAAGTGGGCTGTAAGCAGCTCAGTCATGTGGTGAACGCTTTTGCTGGCTTTGACTTTTTCTTGTCCCTAGTGTGCCTTTGGGCTCTGATTGTTTTCAATGAATACTGACTGATCTCACTGCAGATACTCTGATGCAGTGTAGTCCTCCCCAGTGGACTGGGCATGTTGTCCTCTGGGGCACCCAGGGGATACCCAGGACAGGCTCCCTGGTGCCACACCCCAGTGTTTTGCTGCTTTAGTGGAGGTAGCCTGCCAGCATCCCTGGCCTGGAAAGCAGAAACATTTGTAGTATCCAGCAGAGGGTGCTCATAAACAGACATCCCAAGTAATCAGGTACCACTGGTACCTCTACTCCAGTTCTCTGCTGGGTAAGCACAAGTTTTTGGTGGCTCGTGGCCATGTTAGCAGGCAGTGTGCCAAGAGAAGTGGGTCTGGAGAGTGAACAGTTGGTGCTGAAGACCTGGCATGTACACAGTAGCACTGTGGGGCAGGGGGATGTTATTTTGGACTAATTGTTGTCTGGTCCCACGGTTGTGGAGGAGGAGACCTCCTCAAGCATGGTCTTCTGTGCAGTTTCATCCAAAGGGAATCCAGTTTGTGAGTTCTAAGGCTGTATCAATTTGCAGACCACTGTTTGGGCAGTGGGATTGATGGGATATTTCCTTCAGAAGTGAATCCTGAATGTAACTACAATAGTGGTATGCTCATGGCTGTGTTGGTGGTGGTCAGGTCTGGTGTCGTGTCCCTGTCATCCATATTGAGCTGACCCTTGTTTTCTGTGCATATGAGTGCAGATACTGCAGCTGCTTTCCATTCAGTGCAGTTTTTAGGCTCTGAGTTTTGAACCAAGTTTATGCCTGAACTGAACTCAAACTCTCCAAGTGAATCTCCATCAAAGCTTCCAAATTTGATCAGATTTTATTTTAGTCTAAGCCACGAGGTATGATGCAAAACTGTAACTTGGTCTCAGATGTGCTCAGAAGGGTCACAAACCTTTCAGTGAACCTAGGTTGAGTTTGTGCCAAATCCCTGAACCAGGTGTATTTTTCATGTGTTTTTAGGACTGTGTGTTGTAAATGTCACATGGATCTGAAATGGAGTCCCCAGAGCAAACATAGCATGTGATCAGAGCACTGGGACTAGGAAAGAAGAGGAGGAATTTTTCTTCAGATCATTATAGGCAGCCGAGTTGCCTGTGGAAAAAAAAAAAAAAATCCTGCTAATACTCCACACCTTTAGAGTACTTACTGTAGAGTAGGCATGACTGAACTCCTCTGCATCAAAGGGGGAAACACCTGTCTGGTCTGTAATCTGAAGCACTCTGGGATTAGAGAAAGATCATAAATCCTAATTATATCAAAAGCAGAAGATTCCCCTGCTATTTGTACAAATGCCTCTTGTTTTCTCTAACACGTTTTCTACTGGAAAACATCCCAGAGTTTTTAACTAGCATACCTAATTAAAAGGTCCATCTCACGTAATTCACCTTTATAGTGCTGTCATGAGCTATATGGAGTGTTTGCCTGTAACTCTCAATGCATTTTCCAAGGTGAGATTCTTCTTGTGAAGAATCCCCTTTTGCATATGGGGAAAGCAAGGGAGGAGGAAAAGTAGAATAGACAGGCTTAGGTTATGGGCCAACCAAAGGTGGGGTCAGCAATAAAATTCCAGTTTTTTAGTTTTGGGCTCTGCTGGAACTTCTTCAGCCACTGAAGTGCAGTTAGGGCTGGATGAAACACAGCAGCTATGGAAACAATTCAGGACAGAAAGTGGAGAAAGGCAGAAATGTAATTATGCACGTAGGGAGCGGTCACCTAGCCAAATGCTGATGTTTGTTCAAGCGATGTGTTGTCTTTAATAACCACAAGTGTGGTCAGGTACCCATTTATTTCCTCTGAAAGACAACATGCTGGGCAGGTCAGCACCCTCCAGCATGATGCTGAAACACTGGGTCAGTGTTGACTCAGAAGAAGGAGCTCCATGGCCTGAGTCACCCGTGCTGCTTCCTGAGGGACCCTGGTTTCCCTGGGGAGTATCAGCAAGACCCACTGCTGCCATCCGGCTGAGATCAGATGAGATCATGACCTGAAGTGGTCTGGCTACAGTAAAATATAAAGAGATGCTGAAAAAAAAAAACCCCTACACATTTCACTCTGAGGGCTAGAAGGGTGAGTTTTTTCTTGTTTGTTTTATTTTAATGATTTTGTCTTGAATTACAAATCTCACCACCCACCCACCCCACCCCCCCCCAAAAAAAAAAAGAGCAAGCTTTCTTTAACTAACTTGGTAATAATAGTATGATTTTAAAACTAGTTTAGCCAATGCTGACTATATGCTTACACAGCTAGCTCTGGCCTGGGAAAGACTGAAGCCACAATGGCTAAGTATAGAGGCCTCTAAAATATCTTCATATATACAGTGCCTGAATACACAAACAGAACTGGCCTCTCTCCTGTCTACAGGAGCAATGTTTTCCATAGGATTTGTATTGACAGAGGTTTTCCCCTGGAGCTATACATATTTATTAAAATAAAAATCCTCCAGAACTGCATCCATGTGCTGAACCCCATGCCACAACTACCTTCAACCTGATATAAGTAATACAATCTCTTCCTGAAGAAAATAAGCACTTTTTCATTCTGTGGTGTAGCAGGCTCCTGACCAGGGATTGGTGTGGTTTTTATTTTTTTAATTTCTTTTTTCTTTGTTTTTAAGGAGGGGGGGGGGGAGCTATTACCAGGATTTCAGCCTTAGCTCTTGAGAACATCTAGTGCATGAAGGAGCAATACTCCCCCCATTGAAGTGTGGTAGGATCTATGGTCTAAGCAACCAGAGCTGTACTAGATGCTGGGTGTACTGAGATGCATTTGCTTTTGTAAAGAAAGCACGGCCGTACACAGCGTGAAGCTTGCTGCTGGGATAAGATAAACCCCTCTCTGCATTTAGTTCTTTGTAGCCTGTTTTCTGGAGCGTAAATCTGTCTCTTTTGGAGCCTGACCCCTGACTTCTCTGTGTGCCTCCTTTTAAGTGTTTGACTTAAACTGCTGCAGTTGCTTTTGGGCAGTTGTGGGCAAAGCAGCTTTTCTGTTCCTCTTCTGTGAGTGTGATACCTCAAATATGTTCCTGCTGATTCCTAGCTGTGGGCTAGTTTTGTACTGACACAACATATTCTTGGGTGAATGACAGATTTCTCCGAACTGGGGCTGGCGCTACTCGCTCTGCACGTAGCTGTGGGCCATGTGTGACATTGTTCTGGTGGGAGCCAGGAGGTGGTAGGAGTGGCACGCTGAATGCATGCCCAAATTTTGTGCTCCAGGGAGCAACACCTGGTTTGTGAGACATGTGCAGCAGATGTTGCGTAGGTGGTCCTCGGGCACTTGTAGATTTTCCTATCGTTTCTACCGTGATTATCTATCCTGGCTCTGGATCGTTTGCTGGCTCACCAGCAATCCAGGAAACCACCCAGCTTTCATAATAATAAGAATTTGTCCTTCCTTTTTGGATACAGCAGCTTCTTTAAATGTTTGTAACAGCGTGCAGCTGAATATATAGACGGTTCTTTCAACGCTGAGCCCCTGTCTGACACAATGTGTCTGCAGTTACTGTACTCAAGCTGCATTTTGGAACCCTTCTGTCTACAAGGCCCGTTCTTCAGGGAAATGGTATGGAACAGGGCAAAAATGAACATGTGCTGGGATCTCTTCTCGTGGTGGTGTGAGGCTCTGACACAGGGATATCAGGAACAGGAATGTTGATGATTATGTTTGAGACTTCTATGATGACTTCCATGCAGGGGTCTTGAGTAACTTTTTTAAACTTCCAAAAATAAGCTTTTCTATCCTCATACATGTATAGTACTCTCAGTTTAAGCATGAAACAGCTTAGATGCAGAGGGGTGGTGGCAGGACTTGCCTGCAGATGTGTGTCGAGCCTGGAACAGAACCCACTCTGTTATTTTTTACGGGGAAGTACCAGTCACCAGGAGCTCCTGTAGTGCTCTGGGACACCTGCATGCCTAGACTGATAGAAAAACTCAAGCTGTAAGCATCTTCACTTGCCTTGCTCCACTGCCACTGATGCCCCATGTGTTAGGTAGCTATGCACAATGGCAATGCACTGTGTTAAGAAACAACTGTCATTTCCTAGCTGAGCAATGTTATTTCTGTCCTGTCTGGTAGTCTGGAACTTCTGTTCAATGACAAGCTTGAAATTGAGTCTCAGAAGTAGCAGTGACAGTGCAAGGAGAACAGAGGTATCTGCCTACCTGTGTGACATGCCTTGTCTGAGTACAGTGACAGTCAGCATGGCTATTCTGCTGAGAGATGGAAAAGGATTTTTTTTCACTCTCTTTATGATTGTGGGACATCTTGTACTGCTGACAGAACTGACAAGAGCCCATGAAGGTCAAAGGTCTGTAATGCTCATGCCAAGACAGCTTTGGTGGAGTGTCCATACTGAAGAGGAGTGGTTCCAGTTGTCATGGCCTATAGGTTCCCTCTTTTCACTTGCATCATAAACCTATGCTAGAAAAAGAAGATCCTTTGACTTTGTGCAGCTGCATGTGAAATGCTGGTTATCTGCCATAAAATAAATATGTACACTATCCAATCCTCTTAGGTTTTTAAATCCCCTTCCAGTACCTGAAAGGCATCTACAGGAAAGCTGGGGAGGGACTTTTTATAAGGGAATGTAGTGATAGGTAATGCCTTTAAGCTGGAAAAGAATAGATTTAGATTAGATATATGGAAGAAGTTCTTTAGTGTGAGGGTGATGAGACACTTGAACAAGTTTCCCAGGGAAGTTGTGTATACCTCCTCCCTGGAAGTGTTCAAGGCCAGGTTGGATGGGGTTTTGTGCAGCCTGGTCTGGTCCAGTCTGGAAGGTCCCTTCCAACAAAACCCACTCTATAATTCTGTGATTCAGAACTTACTGAACTGAGCACATCCCTCATGTTTCCATCGGTGGCCCCAGGTAGGAGACAGAAATACAGTCGCTGTTGACTCCTGTGGGGAATGCTGCTGTTAGATCAAGGGGTGTGAGAGAACACCTATAAGGAGCAGGGCTGCCAGATATCTATAAAATAAAGTAGTGGGAGTGCTGGTACAGAGGGTAGCTACTGAGCTATCTACATGTTTTAGCAAACTTTAGCAATTTGGAAGTGGCAAATTGTATTTTTTAAAATATCTTTGTGGTATATATTATAATAATTTTGTAAAATATAAAATCTTTATAACATTCCGGTGAGCAAATTGCTTCACATTGGGATTTGAGATTCAAGTCTTGCAGGCAACAAACATTTGGGAGGATCATAATAGTTTCCAGGCATATTTATCATACATCTAGAAATCCACCTGTATAATGCAGGATGATAATTGGTCCCTTCCCAAGGCAGACCCTGTGCAGAGGTGGAGTTGAAGCATGTTGTATCAGAGATGCAAGGGGCTGAGCACAAGTACTAAGGAAAAGGAGTTATGGTCCAGGCCACAAGAGGTTGCCCTAAACAGAAGAGTCATCATCTCTTTTCTGTTATCACTTGTGGAGAACATTAAAACCACAGTTTAATCTGCCGGAAAAACAGGACATGGTGGATATGGAGAAAAAATATTAGAAGTAAACTGCAAGTGATTGGGGAGGGGAGCTACAGGCTATGCCTTTAGGGAGAATTTTAGGAATGGGAAAGATAAATCCTTGTCAGGAATGATCCAAGTATACTTGATCCTACCTCTGTGCAGAATTGGGATGGTGATCTCTGGAAGTACCCTGTGTTTCTCTACTGTAAGTAGGGCTTTTCAAGGTTATCCATAGACAGAAGGCTGTGTATAAATAGAAAGGTTCAGGAGTCCAAGAGTGAGGCTTGCTGACAACATTCAGGAAGAACAGGCTTGGAAATATCTGTTTCTCTTAAAGTAGTAAAGGGCAGCTCTCTTCGGTGCCATGCCTGGTGCTCTGTTACTTAGGGTGAGAAGATGGAGCTAAATCTCACTCTTCACTTGATCTTACACTTGTAGCACTGGTAGTGAATCACAGAGTTCACAATCCTACACTACTAGTTACTGGGTCCCTTATCTCTGGGTGCTGAAGCTTTCACACTGTCTTGGAGAGCAAATGCATCCATCTTCCAGAAGTTAGACATGTACAGAGTATCTTGACGCACATCATCCTTAATGAGTAATTTTGAGCAGCTAAGCCACTGGTCTTTTTGTCTTAATGTTTTTGCACAGTTTTAAGACGGTGTCCCTGTGGATGGAAGGAATGAGGTAGAGCTGGGCAAAAGACCTGATCCAAGGAAAAAAGCCACAATCCAATACATTTAGGCAGTAGGCAAAACTACAAAATCTAAATCCCCCATCTTAAGCACCACCTAGCTCCTACAGGCATCTAAATTCCACAAATGCCTCGTTTGCCTTTTTCTCAGTGTTTGTTTATCTGGTTTTTTAAATTAGTTTTAGCACCCCTCAGGTGCTGAGCATTGTAATTTTGTGCCTGCCCAAAACTTCATGAGTCTGATCATGATCCAGAAAGAAAGCACCCTGACCCCCTGGCCTTCCTGGGTGCTTTCAGAACACACCTAGACACACAAACAGGGTAAGATTGAAAAACCAGTGGCAGCTGCCACTTTCTTTTGAAACATCTTATGTAGCAGCCAAATGGCTGGAAAACTCAGGGGTCAAAACCTGCTTCACTGTTTCATCCAGCAGCTGCCCCTGGTTCTCAAAGGAGAGACTGGCCCCCAGAGTAAATGCTTGCAGTCTGTAGCCATTGCGTTCCTCACGTACTCTGTTTCTTGCAGCAAATCTCAAATCATCACTGGTGTGGCTTAGATGAGAATAGTGATGAGCAGCCCTTTCTCCTGGATGGTTTCTCTGGGAGGGGTAGGTTTGAAGTGCCATGAAGGGAAGGAGGAATTGAAGCAGGTCTTTCTTTTCCCTTGGTACTGTTTCAACGCAGGGCATGCAAGATGGTGTGCAGCAATTGGTGGTAGAGGAGAAGCACCTAATTTTGGATCACAGTGAGCGTGGACAGTTTCTGGTAGCTCTGAGCAAGGTATGGAGCTCCTCAGGCAAGAAAGCCAGTGGCATTTCTCCTCTGGTTGGCCCATGATAAACGTGCTGACAGTAAGTGGCTCTGTGCCCAGCAAGAAGTTGTTTTGGAGCCTTGGAGGTGTCTGATTCTTCTCAGAAGAGAACAAAAGCCCTGAGGACCCCAGCCCCAGGATCCACCCTTGGAGCAAGGCTGTTAAAAGCTGGGTGTTGCAGTACATGCATCTTTAGTGCCAGGTCTTTTTTGGAGCTTGCTGCAAGTAACTTGTGTGAGACCTTCTGTGTAATGGCTTTGCAGAGCCAAAGTCCAGCCTGTCCAGTGGATTGCATCCCTTGCCCCTCCTCCCCTCCGCCTTGGTTTTTCAGTTCAACAAGGCTCACAAGTCTGGCACTGGTATCTTTTTTCTCAAGCTGTTATTGCACATATCCCAAGCTTCTGGTGTTGGTTCTACTGAAAAGCATTTCTGATTGTTTCATGGTGCTGGAGTCGACTTGTCAAACCCAGAGGCTGGGGTCTGTCCTGCAGGACAGAGGGGATGTGTGCCATCCACCTGAGTATTGGTTTTGCTGTATCCAGCTGCAGTGGTTTAGGTTTCTGTCTGAATCTGTCTGGAAGCGGCACAGAGCAAAATACAAAGAGAGGGAGGGTCGTAAGTACTCCCATTCTCTCCTGATAATCCCTTAAAAAATAATTGCAGGCCTAAACCTCTGGCCTCTAGCAAATTTTCCACTCGATTAGAGGCTTTTGTGAAGCCGGGGTAAGGGACATGCAGACTTGCACATTGTGCCACTGCCCGAAACTTCCAGCTGGGATTTTTTCCATCAAAAGGGGATTTTAGTAAAACCATTATAAGGGGCTTAGTCACAGAAAAGCAGTTGAGCTGAGACAGGGGTAGATTAGCTTTAACATGCTTGTTTTTGGCACCAGGGACAGGGTAGAAGTTACACCCAGCCACTCACATGCAGCCTCCCCCATCTGGCTGAGTCCCCACCAGGTGTAGGGGGGGGGGGAGAGATGTCCCCTCGTGTCCCCATGATGTCCCTGCAGCACTCCGCATCTGAAACCTGTGCAGGGAACAGGCAGCCCCGGTGCAAGTCCTTGCTCCCCGTGGTCTGGGTCTGGAAACCAGAAGCTGCTGTGGCTGGGTCAGTCCTTGGTGTGGTCTGAGTGAGTTTTTTGCTAATGGACAGGTGTGTCCTTGGACAGAAAACCATGAGGGGTGAAAGCCTTTGCAGCCTTAAGGACCGTGTCCTGCCTGTGCCTTTGATCCGTGTGGGTGGTCCCATGCAGGGACAGGCCTGGTGAAGATATAGATAAAGCAGCTGGGAGAGCTGCCATCCCAGCCATACCTGTTGTTGTGACTGGACCTTCAGGGTCGTCAAGGCAGTGCTTTTTATTAGCTCTGCATTTGTCTGCGAGACTCACTGTTGTCAAAATAAAAGCCATGAAGAGTCAGAACAGGTAGGGGATGGTTTGCCAGAGCAGTTCCTTCCCACACTTGTACACCAGCTCTTCTGGGGGTCTTTGATGGGAAGAGTAGGAAGATGTCCTCTGCACTTAATTGTTTCTCTGCTCTGATCCTGCCTCTCTCTCCAGCGTTACACGAGGCTGGAAAACTCATTTCAGGTTTCAGCATGCCAAGTGGCGCAAAAAACCAGCGGGACCACAGATGATGGAGGAGGGGTGGGGGGAGGGTGCAGGGAAGGTGTGGACAGCAGGCGAGTTTGCTCACTCAGGGATTTGGGACATACCCTTAGTCAAAGCTGCTTCGACCTCATCCTTTTTCCCGGGATGAGTCAACCAGACGCACCCTCCCTTTCCTCCCCCGGCCACGGGGAACCGGGGTTCCGATGGGGCCCCCCGTTGGGAGGGGGTAGGCGGGTTGACCTGATGGCTGGCGGTGGCACTCAGCGGGCAATGCTTCCCCCTGGCGGAACAGAGCCCCAATTGCAGGCCTGGCCCAGCCCGACCCGACCCGAACCGCAGCGGGAATGCGACAGGTCCCTCAGGGTTCTGGGAGATGGGGTGAGAAACCTATCGATGGCAATGCGGCTCCGGACGAAGGATCATAGATTCGTTTGGGATGGAAAAGACCTTTAAGGTCATCGAGTCCAAGAGTTAACCTAGAATGCCCACCGCTAAACCATGTCCGTGAGCACCACATCTACATGTCTTTTAAATACCAACAGGGATGGTGACTCCACCACTTCCCTGAGCAGCCAGTTCCAGCACCTGGTAACCCTTTTAGTGAATACATTTTTCGTAATATCCAGCCTGAACCTCCCCTGGCAAAACTCAAGGCCATTTCCTCTTGTCCTACCACTTGCTACTTGGGAGAAGAGGCCAACATCTACCTCACTACAACCTCTTTTCAGTTAGTTGTAGAGAGTGATAAGGTCTTCCCTCAACTTCCCTTTCTCCAGACTAAACAACCCCAGTTCCCTCAGATGCTCCTCTTAAAACTTTGCTCTAGACCCTTCCCCAGCTTTGTTGCCCTTCTTTGGACATCCTCCAGCACCTCAATCATAGAATCATAGTACAGAATCACATGTTAGTGGTTGTAAGGAACCTCTGGAGATCATTGAGTCCAACCCCCCTGCCAAAGCAGGGTCACCTAGGGCAGGTAACACAGAAATGCATCCAAGCAGGTCTTGAAAGTGTCTAGAGAAGGAAACCTGACAACCTCTCTGGGCAACCTGTTTCAGTGGGCCATCACCCTTATATTAAAAACATTTTTCCTCATATTGAGATGGAAGTCCTTGAGTTCCAGCTTATGTCGGTTGCCTCTCATCCTATCACAAGGCACTGTTGAAGAGGCTGGGCCCTTCTTGACACCCATCCTTCAGATATTTATAAACATTAATAAGATCTCTTCTCAATCTTCTTCTCCAGACTAAACAGCCCCAGGTCTCTCAGCTTTTCCTCGTAAGACAGATGTTCCAGTCCTCTGATCATCCTTGTACTCCTCCATTAGACTCTCTCTTGTATATCCCTGTCTTTCTTGTAGTGAGGGACCCTGAACTGAGCACAGTGTTTGAAGTGCAAAGTACAGGGGCACTGTCACTTCCCTCATCCTTCTGACCACACAATTTCTGATGCAGGCCAGGATGCTGTTGGCTGCCTTCGCCACCTGGGCACACTCCTGGCTCATATTAGCTGGCTGTTGACCAACACTCCCAGACCCTTTTCTGATATGCAGCTTTCCAGACACTTCCCCAAGCTTGTAATGGTTGCACGGAGTTGTTGAGACCCATGTGCATGAACCAGCACTTGGCCTTGTTAAAGATTGTTAAACTGGTCTTGACCCATTGATCCAAATGTAGAGCCATCCTACCTTCAGGCAGATCAACACTTCTGTCCAGCATAGTGTCTTCTGCAAACTTGTTGAGGGTGCACTTGATCCCCTTGTCCAGGGCACTGATAAAGATATTAGAGACAGCTGGCCCCAGTACTGAGCCCGGGGGAACACCACTTCTGACTGGCTGCCAACCAGATATAGGGGATGAGGTTGCAGATAGGGGATAGAGACGCACATAGGGGATGGGGATATGGATGCTTCACCCAGCCCCTGACAGTGCAGAAACCCCACTTGTATCATAGGCAGCAATTGCTTTCTCATGTTACTGTGTTGCCCCTGTCTCATTTTACTGGGTGTCTGGCAGATGAGCGCTCTGAGGTTTCCCCATCACCTCTGTCCAGTCTGCATAGGGTTTGGTGGCATGTAGGGGGCTTTGGCCAAGTGGCTAGGGATTTGCCAGTGTCAAAAGGTGGGCATTGCATCCCGGGTGGCTCCACAAGCCTGGCAAAGCAGAGGAAGCCACCTTGCTTGAGGCACAAGCAGCTTTACAGGACTTCTCCTCGACATGTGTGACAAGGAGTTTTATAGCACTGAAGGATGCATGTTCTTCACACTGGGATACTGAGCAGGCAGCTGTGGCTGTCATGAAATGAAATAATGGCAGGGTTTTATTGCTGATGTGTGTTTGGCATTTCAGCTCACTGAACAAGGAGAGAGCTGTGATCCATGTGCTGGTCTGTACATCTTTGGTGCCAGCCTGCCAAACTGGCTTAAGATGCCCAGGGGTTGTAAAGCTGGGACACTTAGTGGGAGGGAGAAGGAGGAAGAGGGTGAAGCTCAAGTAATTTTCACTGGAGTTTTTATTTAAAGCTAGGAGGGGAAATTGCTTCATCTTCAAATTACTAATCTGTGCCTGGAGACACAAGACTCTAAAGAAGGAAAATAACTAGGAGGAGTTGCCCCTTTCTAGATCCAACTGAGTTTCTGTAGCAGAAGTGGAGTTTCATTTATGTCTCAGTTAATTCTCTCATGTGGAAATACTTGCTCAGGGCATGTGTCCAGACCCTGGTATTAAACTTTTGACGCCCTTTCCAAAACATGCCCTAGATTTTCTGAAATCTTTTTGGAAAATCCCATTTCCGCTCATCTTCCTGTTGTAAGGACAAATCAGGTTCCGATCTTTCGAAATCTTTGCAGTGCTGTTTCAGGTTGAGCTGCCGTTGAGCTAACGCATTTGGTAGATTTAATTAAAGAAGGGGGAGAAACACTAGCATCCCTGCCAAACGTGGCTGGAGTCTGAGTTCTGGCACAGGATCCTGACAACCCCTCTCCAGCTCTTTCTTCCGTGCAGCTTGGGGCTGGGGAATTGAGCGGGACGGCCCCGCTGGCTGGCTGTGGCAGGGAGCGTCATGCAGCCCAGCCAGCAGCTCTGGTCCCTGAGGGGTCCTCATATCCAGCCCACACCACCCTGTTTGGTTTATTGATTATCTTTTTCCTTCAAGGAAGGCACAATTAAAGAGCTGCTGGCTGAAAGAGTGGGATTTAAGGTAAGGGAGGGAGAGAGAGAAAACAAAAAATGTTCCACTTTGCCAGAAGCATCCTGCATACGTACGAAGCGAGGCTGCCAGATCCGAGGGATGCCTGCCCTTGAGCTGTTAATGGCAGCCTGTGCTAAGTTCCAGCTTTAGTTCCAAAAACTTTGGGTGTCTTGGCCACCCAGTTCTCATTTTAACTCTTCCCTGACCACCGAAGGGCAGGTTCAGTAGTAACCTTTATACTGTCTAGCACAGAGATCACATGTCCTGCCAGCACAGGCCCCAGGTGGCTTGCATGACAGCTGCCCCGTGACCCCGTTATTTATTATCAGGGAAACAAAGGACCCCAGAACCACCACGACGAACTGATTCAGTCCAACCCACAGTGTGGGGTGGGAACATATAAAATGTATAAATCTGTCATGCGCAGACCTCCCATATGCCAGTCCAAAGGCAGTAGGACCCAGGTGGAGCCTCCCTGTCCTCCCCATCTCCCAGAGAGAGGAGCCAGCTCTGGCCAGAGGAGCAGCTGTTGCAGCAGACTGGGGACCTCCACGCATGCAGGGACTTTGCTGCAGCTTGTGAGCCAGCATTCCCTGTCACTCACCCTCTGTTCCTGAACACCTCCTCTCCTACCCAGTCCCTTCACCCCCACTTAATGTCATTCCTGCATTGCTCTGCTTTCTGCTGACACCTTTCAAGCATGGGCCCTCTACTCCCCAGACACACCAGTCCGTAAAGCAGGTCCTTGGTTCAGCCTCTGTGCCCCAGCTGTAGGCAAGGGACCCTTCTGCCTCAGCTAGAGTGTCTGGATATGCTTTTGCTGGGTACTACAGTGAAAGCTGGCACCAAAACCACCACTAGGGCACTCTGGGCTCGCTGACACAGATGGGAGACTGCCAGCTTGCTTCCAAATAGTGGTGCGGGTTTTTTATGGTTTTCTACCCCAGTTGCCAATTGAGTTGTCTTCAAAAATTCAAGAGCGTCTGGAGAGTGAAAATTAAGTTTCCTTGTTAGCCTGAGGAGTCGTATGGTAATTTGTGTATGGCTGCTGGCAGTGGATCATGTAAGAAACCCTTCTCTTTACTAGTAAACACGTGCATTCCCCCAGCCCTGGCCTTGCTGGGCAGTGAGGAGCACAAGGAGGTGCTGCCCTGCTGGGGCATGAGGAGCATTTATCCATCTACAGGAACAGCCTAGGGTGTCTAAAATGCTGGGCTTTGGAGAGACTTTGGTTTCAGCAGCTTGTGTGTCAGTTCCCCTTAATTAGCGTTGTGGGCCATGTGTGCTATGTTTTGGCTTGGTTTCGTTTATGTGGGAAGTTTGGGGGGTTTTTTTAGGGGGAAAAAAATAATGCTGTCCTAGTTCTGATTACAGAACTTACAAGCACACTTGTAACATAGATGCCCCACTATAACCCATGTGACCATGGGGCTTATTAAGGAGATGCCATTTTTACTCTAATCTAGTAGAAGCAAACCTACCTTATGAGGTGTATCCTGTTCCCCATCCCTGTCTGGAACTGCTGCCTACCCCAGGAACATTTTTATTTACAGCAGTAATGGAAACCTGATCTGGAATTCCCGTTGTTTATAATGTTCATACATCCCCTTTTTTAGTCAAAAAGTTACTGTAAACTTTTTTCCTTAACGCAGGGACCCCACGCCTCCCTCCAAGGAAAGGAAGATGGATTTAGTGTCAGGCTCTATTAGATCCAATTGTGGTGGCTTTCCCTAACATGAACAATGCAGCTTTTGTGATAGACTCCCAGCAGAAAGCTTGGAAGTCTTGGAAGGAGAGGAGGAAAAATCAACACACACCCCAAACTCCAAACCTTGAGGCAGTCCAGGTCCTCAGGATGTGGAGGAGGTGGTGTTTCTTTTCAGGAGGGCCAGAGTTGGGTACTATTTTCCCCTCTGAAATGCAGCAGTGACATGAAAGGGTTGAGGTGGTTAGAGTTGGCAGCAAAGTATGCCCACCAGCCCGGCCTCAACCAAATATACCTGTGGAGGCAGAGGCTAAGAACCTGGGGCAGGTTCTGCCCCTGATGCACAGGGGATCTCCTTTGGTAGGGCATATGACCCACCTGGAGCAGCACCCTGCGGAGGGCTGCAGGAGCCAAACAAAGTGGCCTGCTCAGCGCTGGAAGTGCTTAAAATGCAAATATACAGGAACTTCAGACCATCCCCCTCCCTCCTCCTCGGCGTGGAGGAAAGCAGCTTAAATACAGCCAGGCCTGGAGAGGAATGTTAAGAAGAGGGGAAGAATCGCCCTCCTCCTTTCCATAGGGACCCGGGCCGGCCAGATTGAGTATGCATGACTGAGCAAGCAAGCAAGGACAGCTCCTCTTTTAACTTTGCTGAACAATGGCTCCGGCTTCTTCCACCATTTCGCATTCCCCCCTCCTTCGAGGCAGAAAGGGGGCAGCGGGGCAAGCGAGCCTCACCAGTGGGCCTGGGGGGGAGATGGGCTTTTGTCACTGCCTTATAAATACCGCGTAAGCTCTGGCTCCAACAATAAAAACCCCACATCATGGAAGGTTAAAAAGCGACCCCATCGGGTTAAGAGTCATACATTGAGGAGAAAGATTATGGGCTAGGACAAAGGACACCTTAGATAAGTCAATTTTTTTTTTTAATATTCCCAATTTACTTCCTCTTTAATCTTAGTCTGGATGGTGGAAACTAACCAGAACATTTTGGATTTCCCAGGTCTTAGTGCACTGGTGAGGGCATGACTTTTGAGGGTTGTCATTCCTGGAGAATGTTTTTTATTTGATGGGTCTTTCACCTAGGGTGTGTCTCATTTAAGTAAATCACAAAAAAAACCCCTCTGCTACCTTGAGCTTTAAAAAATTAGGAAACGCTGCTTTTCTATTCCCCCTCCCAAATGCCTTTCTCTGCCATTGAGTACTCGCTAGCAAACTTTCAGTCTGTCTAACCCCAGACTGAGCTGACACCTCACACCTATGAGCAGCTGAACTCAAGTTTCTCACCACGGCTGCTGCTGCGAGTGCCCTGGCAGACAAGTCTGGTCCTACTAAGCCCCCTCCCTTCAAACTCTTCATGCTGATGTTACTCAACATTTTGCATAGGAGGCATGGGCTTTCTTGCTTCCTTCTCTTGTCACTCACTGGAGCAAGACTGAGCAGCCCCAAACCCCCAACACGAGCCCCACAGCATACTTACCAAACCCAGCACATAGACAGAGAGATACCCATCTTTAAAAAGCACAGACAAGACACATACGGCTTTTTTTTTTTTTTTTTCCAAAACATACTTCATATTTCCTCTTTTATTATATAAATATGTTTAACCTTTTACTGTAAGAATATAAAATGTTTTAAGAGGATCTTTGTTATCTTTTTTATACAAATTCACAAACAGTACAATTAATCCATAGGGGTCTCTGGGTTTGTGTTAACTCCGTGGTCTGGCCTGTTACTGTGGAGGGTTTGAGATTTTGAACAGATGAGCAGGAAAAAACCCAAGATATTTTCTTTAAAAAAAAAAAAAACAAACAAAACAAAATCCAAACTTACTCTTTCTCTTTAAAATAATAATTAAAAAAAAAAATCTAAAGACCCAGCTCCATTTTATTGACAGAGATAAGACAGATGAACTTCAGTCTCCTCCCCTTCACGTTGCAGCCTCAGGGCCTGCAGGCCAGCTCTGCTCCTCTCCACCTACAAACAGGAAGCCTGGCATAGTGACCTTTTGTAGGTGATCTGGGAGGGGAGGGGAAAGTATTTGCATATATCTATATATATAATTTATTTTTTAAAAAAGAGCTTGCATTTTACATGTTTCTGTTAACAGTAGCCCAATTCTCAGCATGGATTCTCACGTAACATGTTTGTGCTAGAGGAGTAAAAATGCAGAAGCACAGTTTGGGTCCCCAGTCCCCAGTGAAGAGGGAGGGAGAGGCACAACCAGAATGTGAGGGTGGGACATAATAAGGTAAGCTTAAAAAATGAAAACAAAAATATAAAAAAAAGGTGGGGAGGGCAGGGAGAAAAAGAACAACAAACCCAAGGGGCATTATTCCAGTCTAGGCACAAAAATGTTTCAGTTTCAAAATCTCTTTCCTGTAAGAATTCCAGGGCTTTTGAGGAGGGGAAAAAAAAAAAAGTAACAAATTAAAACGAGGTAGCCAGACATCATATATATATTTATATATATAGAATATATTCAGCAGAAAAAAAATGTACTTAAAAATCCACAAGAACAGCAACTTCAAATGTCTTTAAAAATAAAACCATGTAAGAAAATGAATACTGTGAAGAATGAGTGAGGAAAACTGGAATCAATTGCAGGACATAAGCAAGGGATAGATGGGAGAGTAAGAGGCTGTTTTTGTAGCAGTAATTTTTTTTATGCATTTCAAAATAAAAACAGGTCACAGTATCTCAAATGAAGCAGAAATGAAGCTGGGGATTCTTCCTCAAGTCCCCTGGGTAGAGGGGAGCTACCCACCCCTCCTACCCGCTCACGCCCAACTCAAAGAGGAATGGATATGTAGCTGGATATGTCTATCCCTGTTGCCAAGAAGAAGGAGGGGAGAAAAAGAGAGAATGGTCAAAGGGCCGATGAGTCTCGTTAACTGTCAGTGTCCCCCAGTGCATGGGAAGGCTTAGAAGACTGGGGTCCATGTCCAGTCCCCACAGAGACAGGAGAAGGAGGAAATGGTATCTTCATCTCCAGTAGAGATGGGGACAGAGAATGGAGTGCCTAGGCTTTTCCATTAACTATAGTGCAGGATGGCATGGAAACATTCTGACAAAAGAAGAGGCTGTAGCTAGCTATCCCTAGTCTCAGTGCAGTGAAGAACTGGAATAGTGGGAGATTGTATCCACCCACAGCAGAGTATAACATGGAACTGGAGATTGAAAACAGATTTAAAAAAATAAAAATAAAATAATAATAATAATAATAAAAAAATCAATGTACCTAGGGAGCAGTATTTCTGTCACAATTCCCAGTTAACGGAGGAGGGGCAAGCACAGAGGTGGAATGGTTATTTTACCAAAAGCTGTATCTGTGCCCAGCGCAAGATGACTGGGTGGCTGGGTCTCATAAGTGTAGCGAGGAAGCCTTTTCTGCTGTTGTTATTGGTTGTTCCTATCTCCATTCCCACTCTCCTTTATATAAACCAAAAATAATCTATTCTGAATACATGGCAAAACAAGGGTCTATCTTTATCCATCCTTAGTGCACAAGGGGATGGAGTCAGGGAGTGGAGATAAAGAGGGGTGTTTCTAGCCCCAGTGCCTAAGAGTGTGGGCTTCTACCTCTTCCACAAGGAAGGATGCTGTGGGGGAAGGGGCAGCTCTGCCTCTCCAGCGTGGAGCTGGAGGCATTACCTGGAAAAAGGATAGGTGCTTTCCCTCTCTCCTCCTGCTCCCCTTCCTCCTCCTCCAGGGCAAGGGCAGGTGAGCAGCACAGAAGGGTCAAGGATATACTCTCTTTCTCTATGCTCCTCCCTCCGGTGCCAGGGTGTGTGGGTAGCATGGCTCTGTGCGTGCCCCTCTCTCTCTCTTTCTCTCCTCCATTGCAGCAGTCAGTCAGTCAGTCAGTCCGTCAAGGAGTCCCTCCAGAGGAGATGGAGGTCTCGGGCCGCCCCCCTCCTCTCACCTGACCTTCTCGCTCTCAGTCATTTCCCAAAGTCCCAGGTTGAGCACCTTGAGGCAGGGCAGCTGGGTGATGCGCTCCAAGCCCCGCTTGGTAATGCGGGTGCAGCCGTAGAGATCGATGCCGGTCAGCTGGCTGAGGTGTTCTGCGATGAGCTCCAGGCCCTTGTCGGTGATGCGGACGCACTGCCCGATGTTGAGGGTGCGGAGCCCGTGCATCTGCCGCACCATGCGGTTGATGCCCTCGTCGCTAATGTGGCAGGAGCAGAGGGAAAGGGAGCGCAGCCCGTCCAGGCCCTGTGCGATATAGGCTAGGCTCTGGTCCCCCACCTTGTCGCAGAAGGAGACGTCGAGGCCGGAGAGCCGCAGGCTGCCCATGGCCAGATGCATGATGCCCGTGTCACTGATGTTGTCGCAGGAGCGCAGGTTGAGGCTGCGCAGGCTGCTCATGTGCGACAGGTGCAGCAGCCCCGCGTCCGAGATGCCCCCGCAGAAGCTGAGGTTGAGCTGGCGGAGGCGGCCCAGCCCGCGGGCCAGGTGCTTGAGCGAGAGGTCGCTGAGCTTCTGGCAGTCCTGCAGCGTGAGCTGCTCCAGGCCCAGGCAGCCCTCGGCCGCGCTGCGCGTCATGCCCGCCAGGTGCCCGATGCCCACGTCGGAGAGGTGCCGGCAGGAGCGCAGGTTGAGGCTCTTGAGGCGCTGCAGGCCCCAGGCGATGAGGAGGAGGCCGGTGTTGGTGATGTTGCTGCAGCCCCCCAGCTCCAGCACCTCCAGGCCCTTGAGGTACTGGGCGATGCGGCCCAGGCTGCTGTCCGTGATCTGCTTGCAGAGGCTCAGGTTGAGCGAGCGCAGGGAGCTGATCTCCGCCACGAAGGCGTGGCCCAGCCCGTTGTCGGTGAGGTTGTAGCAGCCGCTGAGGTTGAGGCTCTCGATGTCCGCCATGCCCTGGATCACGTAGCTCAGGCTGCGCCGCAGCGACAGGATCTGCACCCGCCGGATGCCCCGCGCCGCCAGGCTGGGGAAGAGCGAGGGGTTGGCGCGGCGCAGGTGCAGCTTGGCCTCCACGCCCCGCCAGACCGAGCGGTGGTAGGCGGCGTCCCGCCAGGCCGTGCACACCTGCGCCGCCCGGCCCTTGTCCCGCACCTCCAGGTACCCGAAGATCATGGCCAGCAGCTCGGGGAACAGGCACGAGATGTGCGTTTCCATCGCACGCCCGCGCCCGGCCGCCCCCGCCGGCGCCGCGCTCCTCCTCGCCGCCGGGCCCGGCCCGCTTCCGCTCGGGGCCCGCCCGCCTTCCGCTCCGCGCCGTGCCGCGCCGCGCTCCTCCTCGCCTCCGCCGCCGCCGCCCTCACATCGCCGGCCCGGGCGGCGCGGCCCGGCCCGCGGGAGACACTTTGCGCGACCGCCGGCCCGGCCCGGCCCCGCGCCCTGCGGCCGCCGCCTCCTCTACCGCCGCGCCGGGCGGGCCGCGCCGCTGCTGCCGCCGCGCTGCTGCCGCCGCGCCGCCCCGTGCCGCATCGTGCCGCCTCCCGGCGGGCGGGCGGGTGCGCCCCGGCGGCGGCGGCGGCCCCCGCGCTCCGTCCCTGGTACCGGCCGCCGAGCCCCGCCGCCTCCCTTTGTCTCCGCGCTGCCGCCGCTCACAGCCCCCGGCCCCGGGCCGCCCGCATCCCGCGGCGGAGGCGGCGAGAAGGCAGCGAGGCCAGGGAGTCGCGCTGGCCCGGCTCGGCCCACCCCGCCGCCGGTACCGACTCCGCCGCTCCGGGCCCGGCCGCCGCCAGCCGCCTGCTTCGCTCCGCCGCGCGCCGCTCGCTGCTGGGCCCCGGCGCCGCGCTCCGGCCGGGCGGGAGGGAGGGGGAGGAGGCGCGGCGAGGCGGGGGGGGGGGGGGGGGGGGGGGGAGGAGGAAAGGAGGGAGGGAGGGAAGGAGGAGGCGGTGCTGGGCCGGACCTGTCGGCGGCGGCGCCGCTCGCCTTCTCTGCCCCCCCTTCTCGCCTCCCCCCGTACCGCTTGCGCAATGGTACGATCCGGAACACTCGGAGCCGTCGCCCTGGAAACAGCGCGGCCCATTCGCTGAGCCCCGCCGTTAACCCTTGCCGCGCCGCCGCGGCGCCTCTCGTCTCGCCGCTCCTCCGCCGGGAGCCGTCGGAGGGTGACTCGGGCTTCCCTCCCCCCCTTTCCTCCCTATCAGAAGGAGAAGTCGTGTCTGGACGCTGCGTTGTCACCCTCGGGGACTTGTCCCTGTTGCGGGTGGCCGCCCCGCTTCAGGCCGTCCTGCTCCCCCAGGAGCCACCGGCACCTACCCGCGGCCCACCTGTCAGTGCCGCCTGAGGCCGCCGGGGGAGCGGAGCCTTGAGTTGCCCGGGGATCCACCGTGAGGAGGGACTGGGAGTTGACGCTGCTGCACGGTGGGGCAAGGGGAAAGCACCCGGTCACCCCATGGCTGCTGCAGTCTGTGGTTTGGCCTCGAGACTGCAGGGTGACCTTGAGGGACAAAATTTGGGGACTGCCTGTCTAGGCATCCCTGCAGGAGTGATAGGAGTTTATCATTTATGTAAACAGCTGGGAGATCTGGGTAGCTGTCAAGGCTGGGAGACCTCTGCATGGGCCGTGTTATGGTCTCTGTGATGGGAAATGGAGAAACTTGTGAAAATGGCTTTCATCTAATGGTGTCCATGAACTAACTGTGCAAAGAGTTCAAATAGTCATATAACCTTCTCTACCGATTCTCAGCACTTTCAAGAAAGTATGTTTGAAATTCATGGTTCTTACGTGTCCCTAGTCTTGTGTAATGGTAGCTACATGTTTCAACATTGGGCACTGTTGCAGTAGCGTTAAAAATGGGTTAAATTCTACCAGAGATCAGGTAGGGCTTTTCAAAACAGTTTCAAAACAGCAGGACTGCCCTTCTGTGCCAAAGGGCTGTAAGGAAAAAAAAAAAAATCACATTTGTTCAACACAACAGGGTGCATTTTAATACTGTTTAGATTATAAAATATTACTAAAATCAGCCTAGTTACATGTTTACTGTACTGAGACTTTCACCACACTGAAAGAATAGGCTCTGTTTTAATAATAATGTCAATTTATCTGCTACAGAAGCACCCATAGCTCCATCTTCACCTACAGAGTCCATGTTAGTAGACTCCATGGGTTACTTAAGAGGTTAAATGTTTAGATTTCATCTGGCTTTTTTCTTTCCTTTTTGCTTTGAGTTGGAGGCAATGCAAGTTGAAGGACTGAGGCCCTGATCATGCGATGAGATCCCTGAGCACGTAAGCATCTCTATCGACATCAGGCTGTGGTTTGGCAACACAGAGAACCCACCAGCACAGCTTCTATTGTTGCCTCAAGAACGGGGTGGCTGCATGATGTGAAGGGCTGACCTGGTATTCATTTGCTCTGCCTGCTCAGTTTAATTCAAGAAGTTTTTGACAGGTTAACATTTTACTAGCAGACTTTATGCTGGATCAGGTATCACTGTACACAGCTCCAGCCGGATCAGGTATCGTCTGCACCCCTGCGGCTGGCCCACAGCCAGCGTAAAATTGGCGTTGGCTCCGTATCGTGTGCGCTGGCTCATTCAGCAGAAGTGTGATCACATGCCTTGGCCTGATCCCGATCAAATTTGTACTCCTGGGTGATCCAGCAATGTGCAGGCCTGGTTTCAGTGACTGTGGAGCCACAGCTGCACACAATAGCTGTACCAGGCTGTCACCCAGTACAAATTATCTTTGCCGCGTTAGTATTTTGTGCTCTCAGTGGGAACGGAGGGTGGGGGGGTGGTTGGGTGGTTATGTTTAACCCTCGGGTTAATAAGACAATATTTAGGGGGGATAGATTTTGCCACCACACTACAGGTCTGCTGTGCTCAGGCCAGTCACTGAGCATCAGGACTGAAAAGGAGCATTTCTGTGACGCGAGGAGCAGGTGAAAGGTGCGGCGCCTCGCGCGCCGCGTGGGCAGACCCCAGTGAGCATTGCTTGGCTGAAGACAGTGAGGTCATTTACCAGAAGGCTGAGCCCGCTAGACATCAGGCAACCTGTGAAAGAAATGTGGTACAAAGGTGGTGTTGGTGTATCTTAGCGATTGTTGCATTACTCATAGCTGGCAAAGCTAGGAGCAAGTTATACAAGTCATTCTGAAAGAGTGCTAATGAAGTCTTTTACCGTATTATCCCAAATTCAGCTGCAGAATATTGCTGTGGAAGATGTGGTATTCCCTCCCCTCTAAGCCTTTTACCTTCAAACCACATTTGAGAAGTGGGGAAAGGCATGCTCTTTAAGGCATAAAAGCTTACCTGAAATACTTTTTTCTTTATGTTTTAGCATGTTGTGTCTTTAAAGCCTGGCGTGTGTAACCAACAAAGATTGGAAATAGGTGATGCATTTTCTGGAGCCTCTGAAGTTCTCTTTCTGACATTTTTTATACTTGTGTGCTTCTTTGTGAACTATTAAGATTTACAATTAAATGGAACACCCCTGGAACTGGACTCATAATCCTAATCTACTGTGGGATGGTTTTTTTGAGAGGGGGATGCCAGTGTTTTTCTAGTAGATTTTTATTGCTTGCTTGTTCTAAATGATAGGTGTTTGGAAATAGAGATTGGGAAAGACAAAAGTGCATGAAAAGGGCCAATTTATCACATGGTTGTTCAGCTGATTTTTGTGTTTCCAGGAATAAGGAAATATCTGCCATGTTTTTCATGATCTCATATGGTATAAATAGGAGGTGGTAATCACCCTGCGATAAAATGCATTTTATTAAAAATCTCTGCCTGCCTCGTATACACTCTGACAGCTGATCCGTCCCCATGGAACTGTCTCCAGCATTCCAGCCCCTTGAGCAGCTCCCAACAGCCACTTTCTCTATTTGAAAGCACTTGCCAGATAAATGTTTCATTTGTTTTTTGTTGTTTTTTTTTTCCTAATTACACTGGTGTTCAGGAGAGGCCGGACAGTTTTGCTTGGCAGGGCTTCAGGGGGATCTGCATAACTTACTTGTGGCTTCTGCAATTGGAAATAATTCGTACTGATAAAGCTGCACCTTTGCCTGTCCTGTATCTTTTGCTGTGTGGTTGGGCATAACGTTCATGAGGTCTTTCTGCAGCTCCCATCTCAGTCCAGATGTATTTGTTTCTTTTGCTTCTAAATTTGGAGAGCACCTTTTGGCTCAAAATAATCACTTAGGACATAATGCAGAGTCCTTCCCTACTCTTCCTTTTCTTTTGCCACTCCATGTGCTTTCTGCATTTTTATGGCTTCAGCTATGGAATGAAAAACTTGCTCATTTACCCATAGGCATCTGCTTAGCATTTGGCTTTTTCTTACCTATGGGCTGTGGCCACCGGGACTGCAGGACAGAAATTACACAAAACCACCTGAAAAATAAAGCCTGTGGTCTGCTCACCCTTCTCTTCCTTTTGATGTATTGAACTTTAAATTAATTCCTAAAGTACTAGACTTAAATGCCTTATTTCGCCTAGCTGACAGTACTACTTTCCCTTTTCTGGCTCCTTGAGAGACTGTGTCACTTCTTGCCTTCTCTTGTGCCCTGCAATCCTTCCCATAGGACTGCACCATGTGCCATCCCAGTCCCAGTGCCTGGAAGAGGAGAGGCAGCTTCATCCCAGGGAGCAGCAAGCTGCAGGAAGGGGGTATCTGGGTGCTCAGATTCATGTGCTGCACTCCATACAGCTATGATGATGATTGGGCAGGTAGGAGCCCATTGGGGCCCTTGTTCTTGTAGAGCTCTAGGCTTTCATTTGAAACAGTGGTGCTTTCCAACCCCTGGGGGGGGAAAAAAAAAAAAGGCATTCATGACTAGAGCTTCACTCATCTGTTGCAGAGGCTGCAGGCTAGTGCCTTTTGGGGTGTATCCTACTACAGTCCCTTAGCTAATTTCCTTTTACTGGCTGTTGTTGAGTTTTCAGTCCTTTTGTCCAGCCCACGATGACATTACTTCTCAATTTAAAGCATTTTGCCACAGCCTAAGCTGCAGTGGGGAAATTTCTCCTCTCCAAAAAATGCAACTGGCTTAACAAGTAGTTCAGCTAATGCTGTTTTGGGACAGGCTACAAGTTTTAATGTCAGACACACTCCAGGGTCCTACAATTGTCCTTCACAAATTGGCTTCCAGATCTTCATTACCTCTGAATCATGTTCACAAAAAACAACTAAGCCTGATAGAGCCCATGGTCTTAAACTGAGTTTAAAGTTAATTTAGTGTAATTTTTTAGAAGTCAGTTTGGGGAATCTTTTTTGTATGTCCATGAGATCAAAATAGTCCTTTTGCACTGTTGGCACCTGAGCCAGCTTCATCACCTTCTGACATGGCTTAGCAAAACAATGGTGCCAGCTTGTCATGTAGAGAATGTAGTGCTCATCAGTGTTTCTCACTCAGAGTGGACTCCTGACTACTACTGTGGATCTTCCCTGCTCTTAGCAAGGTTTCAGAGAAGCTGCAGTGGGGTGTTTTAGAGGTTCCTTTCCTTTCTCCAATGTAAAGCAAAAATGATCCCCCAGAACTCTTCTGTGAATGCAACTAGTAATTACATGACAAAGATCTCTGCTAAGACCTATGCATTAAAGTGTAGGCAGAACAGATGTGTAATGTGGATATTTTAGATACATAAGCATATATAATCTATGTGCACATACATCCATGCATATAGAAATCAGGATAGGGCTGCTAAGGGAATTGATTCCCTTTGGAATGCACACTGGTCAAAATATATTTTTTTTCTTTTTTTTTTTTTCGACCAGGGATTACAGAGGAAATGTAGCTGTGACTGGATTGTTTGGAAATTCTAACATTAGGATCCTCTTGCATTGCAGAGCTTTTTTGTGGAGCTTAGGACACTGTGAAGCTTTCCTTGAAAATAAAAAAAATGGTGTTTTTTTTCTGTACTTTGCAGGTATTGTGACTCTAATGGGTGGTACACAAGGCAGTATTTTAGGATTACATGGCTCCTGCACAAAGTAATTTTGGCCTAGCATGTATTTCCTGTCATTGGAGGTGGCTTACTCAAAATCCAGCATGCTGTGAATATGTGGTTAGGTGCGCAAAATTCAGAGCTGATGCCTCAATGAGGGCTCCAGCTCTGAATTTGAGCCTTTGGGATTTGGGTATTTTATTCAGGTTTTGATTTTACTTGTCCATGAAGAGCTGGCAAGAATATAACTATGCTGATATGATAAAGAATGGTCAGAAGATATAAAGCACAAAAGGGCTGGAGCTGGTTCCCAGCTTTGCTGTTAAATTGGCCATGACTTGCTGCTGGAACAGGCTGAACGAAGTATGAATTAAAGGATCATTCAGAGAACAAAAGGAATATGTTATGGTCCAGGTAACCACACTTGACTGTCTTACCTGCTCTGGTGGGACAGAGCTGTCTGGTGGTTCAAGTGTCTGGGCCCCTGGCAGCAGTCAAGTCTCTGACTCCATTGAGCATTTCACACCCTTCGTGGCTTCTATGAAGCTCAGTGCTCAGTGGTTAAAGGCCTCAAAGGAAAAGTGCTCTGGAAGGGCAGGATGTAAAATCTCAAGTTCAGCACTTACAGTTCAGTTCATTGGGTGCTGTTTTAGATGTTGGGCTTCATCTTTTCTTTATTAGCAGTGCTAAAGAATATCGAGATGGCAGAAAGTATCTGATGTAATTATTATTATTAAAATCAGTGGCACAACAACAAAGAGACCTTTCAGGTAGTAATTGCTTTCATAAGCCATTCCTGGAGATTGAACTCAGAGACCTTTTACAACTTGATCTAAAAGGGGCAACCCCTGCAATCACAGCACAAACGTGTCTGACATGCTGTGTGGTACCTGTTACAGCAGCAGGTTTGTGCAATCTCTGACAGCTGTTTAGTCCAAAACCCAGCAGAGGTGGCCAGACTCTTTGCATGTGAGTGTATGTGGCTCCACTGAAAGCCAGGACATTCAGCCTGTAAGGGACATATTCTGGTCTTTGGGGTTGGAGAAGTGGGTGCAGCCTCGCCTCTGCTGAAGGTTTCTAGCAGTCAGGGCAGATGTGACAATAGTGGCTAGCTTGCTAGTAAGTGTTACATGGCTGTCAGGCCACCTTGTTGGTGGTCTTCTTTGTCAGAAGCTCCCAGGCATCAATATCTGAGCTTGTCCCTCTCTGGTAAAGCCTTGTCAGCACCTCAGAAATGAGGTGCAGAGATGGGTAATTCATATATTCTTGTGATAGCAAGAGTTAGAGTTATGATCCTGCTGGAAGATAAGCTTGTTTGAGGGAGGGTAGTTATGTAGCTATATGGTTCTTAAAACACAGGATTTTTGTACTCATGAATTACTGCAGCATTACTTTTAACTCTGGACCAGGGCCACCACCACTTTTTCAGGTAGTAAATAGCATTCTGAAATTGGCTAGAATTGGACCAAGTTATGTCACCTGCCCTACGAGCATTGGTATTTAGGGGAAAACTGAAAAATAGGGCAGTACTGTTTTGGAAACATGCTATGAAAATCAGTTGGAACCCAGCACAAGCTGCAGGTGAGAGTTATGAAACATAGTTATATGCAGAACACAGGATAAAGATACAAAAAATAGTTTTTTACTTAATGGAAGATTTACATAAGTTTTGGGCAGTGGAAGGTTACTTTAATATCTTGTTCCTAAAAGTAATCATACAGAAACTGGTTGCTACATTTCCCTGATTTTCTGAAAGTTTTCTGCTGCAGCTCCAATGGATGCACACAAAAGTGGTGGCAAAAGAAGGTGCTTGCAGAAGCTGCTTCTGTTCTTGCTTCCATTCTTAAGTATGCACAGATGTGCTAAAACCCCATTTGAACCCTAAGTTCACCTTTGCGTGTTATCTGCCCGTGCATGCCAAATATCTTGGAAATCTTCTCTGAAAGTATGGGTGCAAAATGAAGGGCATATGCAAAGAGGGTAGGAAGAGAATATAGAGTTTACTATATTGCAGGTGAAAATATTAAAACAGGATCTGTGTTTTAAACTAGTTCTTTCAACTTGCTTCTACTCCATTCAGAAAAAAAAAACCCAAACAAACAGAATAATCCTTTGCCTACAATATAATGTAAATCAATCTTCTCTGTGATCAGACCCTGTCATGTACAATGAGAACACAACTTTAATCCAGATGGTTCCCAGTTTAAAAACAAAAAAAACAAAAAAGCAATGTGCATGCACAGGAAAATGTAATCTAGACATACAGCTTTTATTCCCTTTTTTCTTTTTTATTTTTTTCCCCTAGCATACATGCTGACTAAATTATGTAGAAAAGCTGCTTTCTTTCCAGTGTTTCACCCCTGAGATCTAGTATTTTCCTACTCTTGTCAGTGTTGTTGTTCCATGCTTTTTGCCAGCAATCCCAGTCTGTGTTCTTTATGTTCCTTTTGGAGCAGTGAATCCTTTCATAAGAAGATTATTCCTTGATGCCCTGAAGCAGGAAATGTCAACAAAAATCTTGAAACCTGTGAAAATATTTATATAATGGCAGTGGTTGTCAGGACATGAGAAACAACAGGTAACTAAATAATACTCCTTTACAGATCCGTAGCACCTCTCCTTTGGCAAAATGAGAGGTCTATATCATCCTGTAATACCAGCAGCTTTGTAGCATTTCAGTTTGCTTCACAGGTTTTATGCCTCATTGCATCTGTGATGAAACTGATCCTCAGAATGTATGGATGGGAAGTTAGTACCTGTGCCTCAACTTTGGTTGCAATCCTGGATGTTTGGGCTCCTGCTGTCTCACACTAGGTGCCCAGAAGTGTAGTCACGAAATCAGTTTTGGAATCTAAATTTTGGAAACTTCAAGCTGAATGACTTTCCAGCATCACATGCTGGGTTTGCTGCAGGGCCAGGAGTACAGCTCACATCTCCTGGCTCTCTACCCACTGCCTGAACGGCAAGGCTAGTCCTCAGCTTCATTTCAAGGGATCCTAGAGGGCGCTGGCATTTTAGCAATTTTAGCTGGCAACTCTGCTGTGTTTTGTTTAGAATGGTTCACATTCTTCCATCTAATTCCCACACTGAAAACTTCCAGCTTCCCATTTTCCCTGAGCTGTCCCAGCAAGACATATTACATATGCAGATGTGATGGCACACACTCACACACGTGCTTTTCCTGAAGCAACCCCTCAAAGTTTGTTCTGGATGTTTGTTTTACTCCAGTTTTTCTAATCCCCAAAGTGACATTAAACAGATTTTTTTATTTAACCTTTGTATGAAACACTCTCTCTCCCTTTATTTGTAAGGATATGTGGCTTTAGTTATATTTTGTTATATTCCCTTGTGCATGGAGAAGACACTGTAAATGAAAACATATTATAATTATTACACACCATGTACAAATGTCTTCTTAGACATCTCCCATACATGATTTTCCTAGAACATAGTTTGGACATGCACATCACTACATTTTCAAACCATTCATGTCGTAACTGCTTGCACTCTATGAGGGTTCGGAAATGTGAAGGCTGTCCACCCAAACTCTTGGAAATATATCTCAAAGGCAACAGCAGTAGAGACTGAGAGCAGGACTAAGAGCTAGGAGGCTTGGTAGCTCATTTTCTAATGATTTATCTCTCAGTACAAAACCATCACTGGGCTTGACTGAGGAGCTGCACACTGTCAGCATGAGTGAAGTAAAGACAATGAAAAAGTTGGCTTCTGCTTCCAGTGAGGAAGTTATTTTGCTGGAACAGCATAAATCCTTAACAGGATTTCTTGCTTTCTCTGCAATACAGAGACTCAGGCAATTCCTTGTCACCTCCTACACTCTGCCCATTCCAGGGATGGGTGCATGTATCCTCATTCACCAGCTTTCTGTGGTCCCCACCTGCAAACACACACACAAGCATGACCCATCTATGCAATACAGCCTGCCCGCCTCGCCGGTGAGACAAGCATTCCTTGCCTTCTCTACAAATACACTATTTTTTGCAGACAAACGCATTTTTCACTTCAAGAACTTAATATTTGTCAAAAAAAGCCAAGATTGCATTCCAGATGTACAGCTGTTCCACCTACAGAAATCCTGTAGTTCTGTCTAGTCAACATATCCAATAACATATTGCCCAGAGAGATGTGTTCAAGATAATGGGAAAAAAATTCTCTGGTACTGTAATATCCTTTTGAATGATGGCATAAAATAGATCATTTTAATTTTCTCTGAGTGGTAACTGGAAGAACTTAACCCACTGGATTTCTCCCACTTCATACGTGTTTTCCTTTTAGCTTCAAGGGAAGAATAAAAACATTTACTTCTTTGAAAGAAAAGCTGTCTCCTATAGACTGTTCTCTTGTGTATGCTGTGTTCTGCCTGAGGTATTACTGTAAACATGGATTTAATAATAATGGTATTTACACATTTTCACTGAAGGATCTTTAAGTGCATTAGAGCCTGTGATGTAGCACACCATCCACAGACAAGATCACAGTTCTGGTCCTGAATTAAATTTACCCCCCCTTGGCAGATGAAAAAAAATGGATTTCAGACTCATAGTTAGTTATAACCAAAACAAGTGGGCTAAGCAACTCAGCAGTGGTGCTTGGAAGACAAGGTCCTGACCTGTAGTCACCAGACACAGGGTCAGTTCCCCACCTTTCCTAGATCAGCAGAGCTCCAGACGAAGTCACTGTGGGGAAGACTGTTCGTGCCAAACCTTTGGCTTTGTACGTGCTCCTAGCTGGAAATGCCAATGCAATGCAATTTAAGTGCCATGCATTATATGGCCAATGAGTACAATTAGCATAAAGGTGTGATGCAGCCTCAGTGACTGGGGTAGGGAGACAGGCTGTCCCTGCAGAGAACCTGACCTGATGTCCACCCTGTGCCCAGAGTAAAGTTTGGCCACAGGAGAGGATTTTTGTCTTCCAAGCTGTGGTTGCTTTTGAGGAAAATGCCGTTCCCTCTGATGAATTCGTGCATGATTGTCTGCACACCTGAATTTTCACCATGAATGAGAATCACTCAGTTGCTACTTGTTTCGTTCTTCAAGTGTGATTCTGTGACTTGGTGACACTCTCACGCCACCTGACGCTGTAGGTGTATGATCATTCAAAGATGACATCAACCCACATTGCACCAACAGAAGCAGTCCTGCCTTTCCTCAGCTTTTGATAGCAAACTGGATTGGAAAACTGGTTGGAATTAGAAGCCAAAACATCCAAGTGCCTTTCTGAAGTGTGCAGGATCTTAGCCATCTGAACTTATCCAGCCCAGCTGCACCTGCTGCAGGAAATGTGACTTTTAAATCAGTATTTGAAGAGCTGCGAACTGTGAGTACTGCTGAATGGAATCTCAGAACAGCCTAGAGTCAAATTCTGTGGTGTCCATCCTCAAATTGAACAGCATTTTATGAATATAGCGGATGAGATGTTAGATAAGTGCTTACATTTCCCTTGGAGTTTTCTCTTTCATGTCAAAAGCAGGAAAGGGAAAGCTCCACTTTCCACAGGTCCCTCTGAAACCTGATCCCTATTTTGAAGCCTAGGTGTGGGCTGATCTCTTTGCAGGATAAAGTCTTCACCAATGAAGTGCAGGATGTTCTCAGAAACCCTCAGGATGGGTGGAAAGCCTGTCTGGTGACAATTTACACTGGCTCAGTTGATATAAAATGAGTTTTGACTTTCACTAGCCCTGCTGGGCCAGCAGAGCTGTAGGAGGAGAAGATGGGTGCTATTCTGGTGTCTGTACCACCAGCATAAATGTCATATTACAGTTCATGTTGAGGAGAGAAGCAGGAAAAATGCATAGCTTTTTTTGGAAAGCTTTTGGATAGCTTTGGCAGTTGAAATATATATATAATATGCTTTGAAAACTGAGTTAAATTCAAAGTCATTGAAAAGGAATAAATTTTAGTAAAGTGCACTAGCAATTTTAGTTACTTTTCCAGTTCTTTTTTCTTTATGCTCAGGAAAGGATTTACAAAGCAGCAAATAGCAGTTGCTACACTGGAAACATCATCTGTTCAAAACCAGATAGTTTTACACAGAGGCAGCTTTCAAATTAATGCTTTGTTACTAAATATTTAAAGCTCAGATTTAAATTTATTTTCTTCTATTACCATGTTCTTGCACTTGATGTCTTGCCCTGGTAACACAGGGGCTTTGGCAGACATATGGGCTTAAATAGTTCCTGTCCAAGAAGCTGATGTTCACCCTCTGTGCAGTTGTGCCCTCAGGCTGTGGCAGTGAGCTGTGAAATCAGTCAGGGAACGGATCCACAATCAAAAAAACCTCCCAGGAATATAACTTTTCTTGATGCACCAGTGTGACTCCATGCAAATCTAACTCGGGCAAAGGAACTGTTGTGGCTCAGCTCCCTCCAGCCTCTTGGTCCTGCCCAGCTCTGCTGCGCTTCCGATTCCCACATGAACCAGTCCAGGCTTATAAATAAGTAAAACCAAGTCTTTTGTTTTTATAGGGTTAATTTTGAACCTTTTCCACTCCTATCATCTTTTTAACTGCTTATATTGTCAAGGGACTTTGAAAGAGAAGTATGCTGTGGCACAGGGCTGGGATCAGCCCCCGGATTGGAAGAGGTCTTTATTACACTGGTCATGCTGCCAGCAGGACCATATTATCAGGCTCTGGCCTCAGTTTTGGCATCCTGAGCTCTAAGGGACAAGCTGGCACATGAACAAATGGGCGTGAGCTGAACATGAATAAATTTAGACTGGAAATTAGAGTCGCAGTTTTTGCATGGTGAGATGCCAGACAGATTAGGGACCCCAAATAATCCACATCTTTCAAGATGTTCACAGACTTTATAAGTGGGATCATATGGTGTGCTACTGAAAAGAAGCATGACCCTTTGTTCCTAATATTAGACCTTATATACTTAAAAATAATGTGCAGTGATTTAACTGGACAGTTTAGTTTAAGTCAGTATGAATCTTAATTTTGAAGGCTTTGCTTTTGGTTTAAAGGGTAACTAGCCTACACAACACTGAAATGCTGGTAGAACTCTTCCAGATTCGGTTTGCATGGATACACATTTTGCTGAAAATTTTTATCTGTAAGCCCTTTATTTAAATAGGTAATAATGTTACAATGGCATTTTACAAACAAATTCTTAGGTAGGCTACTTTATTTTCTGAGGTTAGAATTGCACGTATGTGATTGGTGCTAGAGTAAAAGTGAGATATAAAATTGTGTTCTTCTTGGTACAAATGTATATGCAGTCTATTCCCAAGAAGGTTTGAACAGGCTTATCTTACATCTGTCGTATCCAGCATTAACAGGAAATTCCTGCCCTGAAGTGACAGTATAGAAGGTAAGTTCTGAAATTGGTTAGTTCAGTGTAATTTTCTGATATATATAGGGTTTATTTTTAGTGTTTCAGCCTTTTCTCTCTCTATTTTTTAAATATGAAAACTTAGAAGCATGCTTGGAAAATGTTGTTTGGTTGGTTGGTTTTTTTCATTGGTTTGCAAACTGTGTTAACTATGTAGACGATACAGTTAGTACACTGGGGCATTATTCCCAGAATGTTTTGTTTACTGGTCACCCTTAAATGCCCTGTATTTGAGCAGAAACAACACTTAATTGCTGTCAGAAGTGTCTGATGTTAGAAAGAATGGAAAAAGCAAGCAGATTTTAGTTTGGATCTTGATTCAGCAATAATAAGTAGGCGCATACTTGCTTTTAATCACCTGGTTTAATGCGTGGCTGAAGGGAGATAAATCTGCACCATAGATTTACTGTTTTTAAACTTGTTATTCAGCCCTTCCTGCACCTCTCTTTCCCTTTCTGTAAGGTAAGAGAAAAATAATGGCTGTTAGAGCTGGATCTAATGTATTGGGTGTATGTGCTTGCTTTGAAATTCTAGAGTGGAGGAAGAAAAATGATCATTTTTCAAATGATCATTTTTAAAATGAACATTATTTTCATTAGACGGGACTTTTTAAGAACATCTTTGAAGACTCTAACAGGAAGGAGAGAAATTTAATTAAGTTTGAATTTATTCCATGCCTTCCTATTTCCTTTGGAATATCGTGCTTTGCCGTCAATGATTTAACTGACAGGAGGCTATTGATCCAAGTTGGTCTGACACCAGTCCCTGTGAGCTGCACTGAGGTGTTGAATGTCCCAGACAGAGCAGAAACTGTGCATCTCCCTGTTGGCCCTGGTCATTTGCTTCTAGAGAGCTAAGAACTACTGCAGCAGCAGTTTAACTGTATTTTACATACTTTACTGTCTTTGCCAGTTAATGTAATTATTACAGAGCATGGAACAAACTGAAAGGAATATGTACTCAGAGCAAAAATTAAGTGCAGGCCTGTGAGATGCAGAGACATAATCATCTCAGATGGGATGGCTCCAGTAGGACTGGGAGAGCTAGACACCCCTTTGGGGAGGATGAAGAGTGCACTGTGCTTTTCAAGATCAGAGTGAAGAAGAAAACCCTTAAAAGTCATCCAGCTGTTTCCATCCCCTGGCCTGTTCTGGAATCTCTACAGAGAAGCTGCTATGACTTGGACTGCTTTTTGCTGCCTCGTTTTACACTGTCAGAGAACTTTGTCCTGTTATCTTTCCTAATCTTCAGGCAGGGCTGACATGCATGCTCTTTACCACCATAATCAGAGTTCTCATGCAAATCCTGCAGTCAGCATCAGCTCTCTAGCAGGACTAGGGCTGCCCTTCTGTCACTGCTTGAGGGGTCCATGTCATGGTCTGCTATGGCAGGTCAACAGGGCAGGTGCAACAATTGCCCTTGAAGAAGAAATAAAAGAGGGATGTACTTTCTTCTTTTTCACTTTCCTCATGTTTTATTGCCCTCTAAGATGGTTAATCCTCCATGTAAACTTAACACTTGGGTAAGGTGTTGGCTAGATGGCCTTAAGGGTTGGAGTCTTTCATTCCTAAGAAGCCACAATGTTGGGGAGCAGCAGCGTGGGCTTCCTAACCCTGCCTGGGCTTGTGTTTCAATCTGACCACCCATGGCTCCTCTGAGCAGGTCTGGGGAACAATTTCTGAAGCAGAGATTGTTAATACAAATTAAAGAGATGGGGTGCCTGTTTGGCAAGTAAGCTGTGGCGCTGTGGGCATGTGAAATAAGCCACTGAACGGTCATCAGAGGATAATGCTTGGTACTTTTTTCAAATATATGTGTGAAATGATTTGTTAGATTATGATTATACATTGTGGAGCTGGTCTAACTTCTTACAGGGCTTGCCCATGTAAATAGATGAGGCTAGGAAGGTTTCAGTTCATTATTACAGATGATTTCCTATAGCCCCAGAAGCACTTGTATTCTAGTAGTTGTGGGAACAAGAATTGAAAAATTTGGGCCAGACATGTCCTAATTCAGTTCTCTGGCTCTCAACTGAAGCCACCAACATGCAAATGAAGTTCCCATGGAAAACCACATGGCCTGGATCTGTCCCTGGGAATATCATAAATATGAATGTTTTCCAGGCAGCCATGTAGCTGCAGGGATGGATCCGTGTTGCTTCCTTCTGGATTTTAAACAATCAAAATCAAATTTGTTTTGTCTCTACACATTGCTCCTACACCTCTTGCACTTTTCTTTGGGACATGTGGTCTCAGTGAACCCAGGTAGCTCAACAATAGTGTTAAATCTTTTGTAAGAGCACAACTACCATGAATCACCTTGAGAGGGAGGAGGGTCATGTCCTCCCTCCATGTGTATCCTTGGAGTTTGTTTCTTTTTTTGCAGTGGGTGAGATGGTCTTGCTCCAGGTGAGCCAGTTGCCTGTCATATGAAATATTGTGGCATAAATTGCAGTGCTCATAGGGCTTTACTTATATTCTGTATTTTTCATTAATGAGGAGCTGTTTTACTCATAGAATCACTATCCTTTATACCTGTTCTCTTTTTAAATGGTGAAAATATTTAGTGTATAGCTTCTTTTGTTGCCTATTACATCTGTTTTTCTTGCAACCTTCCTCCATTCTAGCTCTCCTTGGTGAGGCACTTCAGGGACAGCTGTCACTAGCTCTTCTGAGACTGGCAGGTATATCTTGGCATTTGCTGCACTACATGCCCTGGTGACAGTGAGACTGAATGTCATTGGCCAAGGGAGTCATGGAAAAATGAAAGAGCAAGGTAGTGGTGAAAGGAAATCTGGATCTGTCAGCAGGGGTGACAGGTGATGAGATGCAGAAAAAGGTAGCACATGAGCACATCGGAAGATAAAACTGAGACTGTAAGTACCAAAAGAAACAAGCAGGACATAAGCAGGAATAATCTGCTGTTCAGAGGAGACAGACAGTGTATAACAATTCAACGAGGCAAGGCAATGCCGAGACAAAAGAGGGAGACACGAACGGCTGATATACTGGGATACTTGGAGAAGGTTTTATTACACCTTCTGAAACACTCCAGCTGGATCTGGACCTATGGAGGCAGTTGCTGTTTGAGTAATAATCACAATACAAATTAAACAACACATTTAGATCTGGGAAGGTTGACTCCAGTACAGCAACATGGTGGTTACAGCACTGAGAAAGGAACAATCTGGCAGCAGGGGAGCCGCACAGGACCAAACAAGTGGGGGGTGGTCGGATAAAAGATGATTTAAGTTTCTGTGTGAGTGCTGGAATTTAGCTTCAAGGGACTTCTTTCTTTCTCTCTCTCTCTCTCTCTCTTTTAATCTACAATCTCTTTAAAACTGATTCAGCTGAATGGGCAAGTATGCGACTTTAATGATATTACTGAGGTCTTGGTAGAAACTGTGGTTAAAACCAAGCCTGGCTGCCAGAAGCAGATACATAGCAGGACATTACGGTATGTCTCTCTGCTGTCAAGAAGCAGGACTAACTAGAAGGCAGGGATTCCCTTTCAAGCAGCATGTGTAAACCCTCCTAGAGTAATGGCTCACCCTACTTCAGTGAATATTTTTCCTGTCTTGAGTAAATGTCTATGTCAGAGAGAGCAATAAATGTTTCTGGATGCGCTGGACATTGTGAGGCATTAAAAACAAGCATTGAACCTCAGTCAAGTTGCAAGAGTAAACAAGAACCCGAAAGCAGCTCTTGATCATTACAGGAAGAATGTAAATCCAGTTCTCCCCAGCCTGGGTGAAAGCAGTCAAGAGGCAGAAATAGGAATCATTGGAGTTACATGGAAGGAGACCTAAATTTTCTTTCAAAACTCTTACAGCACTTTTTATCAAGATCTGTGTCACGCTTGGGGACATCCAAGTTTTTTGAAAGACAGTAAGGACAGCACAAGGAATTTGCATGAGTAACTCTCCTTTTCTCATTTATCAGGGCTCTTTTCCAGCCAGGGTTCAACTTTTTTCATGGTGTGCCAAATCTTCGCAAATGATCTCATGGACATGACCTTCCCTCCTTTCCTGGAGTCTTGAGCTTCCCTCCAGCAAACACGGCAGGGCTGGTATTGGGAAAGCAGTGATAGCTCTCTAGCTGCTCTGCTATGACTTTTGAAACTCAGTGTACAAATTTTTGCTTTGTGCACAGTTGTCACCTCTGAAAATCAAACAAAGGCAAACACAGGTGCTAATTTTAGGTAGCCAGGCAACACAGTAGACAGTTGCCTAGGGCAGCAGACTGTTGTATGCAGCAGAATGCCAAAGCTTTATGAAGATGGAGGCTTGCTGCCACTGCTCTTCCCTCTAAGTACTTCCTACTACAAGTAATAGACCTTCAATCCTGTTTTCAGGTGACAGTGGTCTGGGTGCAAGCATCAGACCTGCAGTGCTCAAACCACAGTGTGGGTTCATTGCCTCCATTTGAGTGGGCCAGATCCACTGGAAGGGGTGGGATGGGGCCTTAGCCCAGCAGAATTGAGAGGAACCATTGGTTTCAGAGTTATTTCTATGGCCACTTCCTTTTCTCCTGCAGAAGCAATGTGAGTTCATGTGAGTGGGCTGCTGCAGGGGAGGGATGGTTTGAGATGAAAGTGGGAGTCACTTGGGTGGCATGGGGTGATGGCCATGAGGGGTGGTCTGCCTGGGATGAGGCTGGGCTCTCCTGGAGCTGAGACAAGGCTTATCCAGGGAACAGAAAGTCAGGTACACCAGCTTTCTCCAAGGCCTTTCCAATACCTTTTAGTGTAATGATCCTATTCATGTCACAAATGTAGCCACCCCAAAATCCTGCTCACTCCTAGCTTCCTTCTCCTGAATCCCCTAAGTCCTGATGACCCTGCAAGCATTCCCATCAGTCATCCAGAATTAGCCACCATCAGCTCCTTACTCCCCCTCTTATCTGACATTTCACTGATTCTCTTCATCCCAGATCTCCAGCAGCCCCACATCACCACACTTCTCATGCTTACAAAATTTCAGCCACTTTGCCCACCCAGCTCTGCTTTGGCAGAAAACCTCACCAAAGTTGTTCGAACCAGCCCTGTACTTTGACTTTAAAAATAACACAAGTTTTTTATTTACAAAATGTAAAACTTGCTTTCAGGATTTTGGTGGCAAACAGATACAGGTGCAAGGAAGAAGGATGGAGAGTATTCTTTGGACTACAGGCCAAGTACTTTGCAGCTTTTGGTGTGGAAGTTGCTGGTTAAGGCTAAATCCCTCTAACAGCACCTCACCTGCTATTAATTCTTTATCTGAAGTCATAATTGTGAAAGAATTATTCCCAGCACTTTAAAAAGGACTCAGTTCTACATTTAACATCTTAATTCAACAGCTGTCACTCTCACCAGCTGGTTAGAACCCAGAGTTCAGACCTTTCCTGCTGAAGATCTCCTTTAGCCACTGCCTTTGACAGGTTATTAGGTTGGCTGGATATGTGATCCTATCCCATAGGGCAATTTTTGTGTCTCATGTTTCCAAATAAGATCATTACCTTGCTTGTAGCTTGTTGGTGGTCAGGTTGCTACTAGCAGTTTTTACAACACTTTCCTGTTGTTAATCATGGGCTGCCTTGGCATATTAATACTTAAAATCAGATATTTAATAAATGTCGTATGTTTCTGGACCAAGTTTCATGTGAGCCTCTCCCAGGCTTTAGCAGCTGGAAAAGTTTTTGTTTCCATGATGTCTCGGTGCTGGAAGTGGACCACTGGTCCAGCACTCCATGGTGGTACATCTTTGTTACCCTGTGGAGTGCTGCAGCTGTGCACAAGCGCTCAGAGAAGCTCACATGAACGTGGACATTGACATCACCCGTATTTGTGGAAGTGCCTCATCGACTGATGCCGTCTCGCATTCCTGGCTGGGAGAGGCACCAGGGTGGTTTACTACTTTCTCAGACTCTGGGAAGAGACTTGGTGAGAGCGAAACTTGGAGATAGACCTCTCTCATTGTGTCATCTATTTACATGGCACATGCCTTGTGTGAGTGTGTGAGACAGGGAGAGCTTTTTTTTTTTTTTTTCCCCTGCCCTAGTTCTTCCTTCTGGCTGTGGTGAGATGGAAAGGTGGGACACGCTTTTCTTTGCCAGCAAGAAGGTTTTCGGTATCTAAGGCTGGCTTGGAAATTCTTTAGGTGACATCACACCATGTCTGTGCACACTCATTGTTTGTCATGGAAAAGCCATTCATCCATACACAACTTCCTTCCTCCCCAGACTCCTGGAGATAAACTTTCCATTCTGTCTATTCCCTATAGAAACAGACCCAAAACATGTATGCGTGGCTACACACACATACACCTCACCATCCGCCGTCACGCTCGGGGCTGTGGGAGGAGGAAAAGAGAGGATACAGAAGATGTGAATAAAGTCACCCTGTTTTCTTCAGACGTGAATCCTGCTGTGCCCAAGTAGTAAAATTTCCCTCCCACTGAGGTTCTGGGTCACACAAGGCTTTTTTGTCCTGAAGCTAATTCTGGCACTCACAGCCCCACATCTGCCTGCCAGGTGAGGTGGGCCACCAGCTGCAGGTACAGCACATCTGGATGGGGGAGGAAGCGAAGCGTGCTGCAAACAAACACAGCAAGTCCACCGTGGTGGGCACAAGGAATGCGATAAAAAATATACTGCAGCGGTCTGAGCTGCCGAGTCTGGTGATTCATGTCTCGGGTGCTGCTTGTGAGGCAGAGCGAGAGGCTGAGTATTTGTGGGTCTTGGACCATGTATGCTGTGGCCACAACCTGGGAGCCAGTGGAGGGGACTACACGCTTAACCTGCTCTTGGGGAGCCACCGGTGCAAGGACAGGGTCGAAGGGACGCCAGGCCCTGCGAGGAGGTTGTGTGAGGTAGGAAGGGGTGGCATTTGGCAGAGAGGTGTGGACTGCGTGGCCCAGGGGAGGATCCGTCTGTGGAGAAATGGAGGCAGCAGTAGTAGTGTTGATGCTACGATAAGGTGTCTGTTTCCCTGCAGCCTGAGGGAGGCAGGGTGCGAGAAGCATTTGTTATAAGTAGCCCCCCAAGTCCTGGGATGCTTGCTTTTGCTTTCTGCCAGTGTTGGGAGGAAAAGGGCTGAATGAGCTGACAGCTTGCCCCTGCCTTTGAGGTTCCCCGTGGGTCAAGCAGGGAAGGGACAGGGGACAAGAGGAATCTTTGAAGCTTTTCTCCTGCCCACCTCCCCTGTCCATAAAGCCATTAAGGCTCTGGTGCCAGCCCTATCTGCGCTCGTCGCCAGCAGCCCGGCTTCGCCTCACGGACCCCTTGCCCGGGGCGCGGGGCTGGGGCCATGGCGTGGGGCCCTTCGAGAGGCCTTTTTGGGGAGGGGGCAGCTCATTTCCGAGCCAGCCCTGCATTACAAAGGCAGCGGAGCCAGTGCCGGCGCTTTGATGTGCCTCGTCTGCTCCCCGCACACCTGCGGCTGCGGGGCTCTCCGCCACAGCCCAGCCCGGCCCGGCCCGGTCTGGTCCGTGGTGCACCGGCGAACCACGGCCCGGGAGGAGGGGGTCAATCAAAGGCGGCCAAGTGGGGCCCGATGCTCCTGAGGGCGAAACCAGCCCCACATGACTCCCCATTCCCCCGGGGAGGAACAGGCAGGCTCTGTCGGTACCGGGGGAGCCCCGGCAGCGCGGCCCCTGCCCCGGGGCCGAGGGAGGGCGGGAGGCTGGGCCGCCGCCGGAGCCCCCAGGAGGCGGCGGCCGGGGGAGGGTCCTGCGGGGGGCGGCGGGGGAGGGTGGGGAGGGGGGCGGCAGCAGCCGGGCTGTGCTCGCCGCGCCCCCGCCGCACGCAGGCCCCGCTCCAGGGTTTCTCCTCGGCTTTTCTCCGCAGGGCGCCCCGTCCCGGCGGCCGGCTCTGCGGGGGCTGCCCCAAAGCCGCCGCCGCCCGCAGCCCACCATGACCGGGCCGAGGCTGGCCCTCGCCGCCGCCCTCCTCTGCAGCTGCACCTCGCCGGTGGCCGACGCCAACTCCTGGTGGTGAGTGAGGGCGCGGGGCAGGCAGCGGAGCCTTTGTGCGCCGCCGCGGGCCGGGGACCGGGGGACCGGGGGTCCGGGGGTCCGGGGTTCGGGACCGTCCCGGGGAGGGTGGCGGAGCGTGAGCGGAGCTGCTGCCCTGCGCTCTCCGCGGGAATTTTCCTGCCTCCCCGGTGTTTCTTTCGCGGCAGCTCGCTTGTTTCCAGTGTTCCCCCCCTCCCACTGTCCCAGCCCAAGTTTTGGGGAGGTGGGACGCAGCCCCCTTCTCCTCCTCCTCCTGGGCTCGTTTTCTGGGGGTTCGCTGAAATCTCATCCGAGTTTTAGGATGTGAGGAAAACACAGAGGATGGGTAAGCATTTCTACCCCTTGCGAGCGGCCGCGGAGCCCCCTTCCCCTAAAGAGCGGAAAATATCCCTGCTCCAAGCCAGGCATCGCTGGCTGGCGGTCTGCAGAAAGCAGTGCGCTTTCTTCTTTCGCAGAGAAAGTGCTGAGCTTTCTCTCTGCCCCCTCCCCATCCCGGGTGTGCTCTGTGTTTAAACTCAGGTTACAAACGACCTGTGTTTCTCCCACTAAAGCCCTAGAAAAGCCTCGCATCTGGCAGAGCCGTAGAAGGAGGCAGCTGACACGAGAAATCCGCCCGGGTTTTCGGAGCAGAGCTGGGCTGGGCTGGCTGGGAAAGGTGCCGGGCGTTTCGCGAAGGGGGCCTCTCCCTCCAGACTCCCTTGGATGTTTTTCTCATCGTAGGTCTTTGGCCATGAACCCCATCCAGAGACCTGAGATGTACATCATCGGCGCTCAGCCGGTGTGCAGCCAGCTGCCGGGGCTCTCCCCCGGGCAGCGCAAACTCTGCCAGCTCTACCAGGAGCACATGGTGTTCATCGGGGAAGGGGCCCGCAGTGCCATCAAGGAGTGCCAGTACCAGTTTCGGCAGCGGCGTTGGAACTGCAGCACGGTGGACAACACCTCCGTCTTTGGGCGAGTCATGAAAATAGGTAGGAGCCCCCGGCACGGGGCAGGTGCGAGGCAGAGGCCGGCTGTCCCCATGCAGCTTTCTCCCTTTCTTTTAATTCACACGCGATTCCCTTAGCACCGCTCCTGTTACTAACTTTAAGGAGCTTTTCCATTCCCTGGTGTGCTGGTGCTGCCTGTGCACTGCGCCCGAGTTTGGGTTTGGTTTGGTTTGGGTTTTTTTGCGTGGGGCGCCTGAGCCACAGCAGCAGCTAGGCGGGGAGACGGACACTGACTTTGGGGGGGCATGAGAAGGTCAGGAAGTAGGGGTCTGCTTTTTTTGTGTGTGCTTGTTTAGAGGTAGGGAGGGACGAAGCTGGAGCCAGGAACAATGGACCTGCGTTATCATTCCCGGCATCTGGAGTGCCCTCGGACAGGGAATGCAGCCCTGAGATCTGGGAAATGTAGACTCCCCTAGCATGGGATGTGCCCTCCTCCCTGTAAACCTAAGAGATTTTTATAATTCCTGTCCCGCTGACCGTAAGAGGCACATTGACAGGCCATTACTGCACTTGAATTGAGGTGTGACCTAGCTACATTGTCCCAGCTTCTTTTGAAATGCAATCATCTGATGGCAAGAAACTGAGAAATCCGGGCTCAGTTTGATGTGTCCGACAGCCAGGACAATAAAGAAAAGGTGTTAAAATGGCTACTTACACACACACACACTCACTCTCTCTCCAATCCCTGGTTTTCTTTCCCACCCACAAAGCCGATCATTTACACTGAAGAATCCGGAACCAGCACTATTTCTCAGTGGTAAGGTCCACGAAAACACTAAGCAAGGGATAGAAAAAGACCCTCCAAGCTCCTGCACCTCCCCCCAACAACTGCCCCCAACTTTTTGGCCTCACTGTCAAAAAAACCCGCATAGGCAGCAGGACACCAAGAGATGCATCTGTAAGACCTTTGGGGCATCAAGATGATAGGGCATTGGGATAACCAAGTCGTGTGGTCCCTTCCATTTGATCCTGGAATTCTTACTTGTCACCCTGGAGAAATTTAGGAACTTTTTTGCACATGTTACTCAACATTTCAGAATCCCTATTTCATCCCACCACAGCACCATTCTAATTCCTCCCTTCCTACCTCAACAAATCCCCTCTCCTCTGGAGTGCTCCCTTGGGAAATGCCGTTTCCTGACACACACTTTCAGCTCCTGACACACATCCAAGGCATCTGTGCATCATTGAACTCTTGGTTTCTGGTAGCAAGGGTGGTGGCCAGATGAGGCTGCATGCAGTTCCAGATTATTAAAGCTTGTGCTTCAGGGTATGAAAACTGAAATTTCAGCCACCAAAGGACAGAAAATAAACCTCCATCTCTCCCTTCTGATGTTCCTCCCTCACATGGAACCTTACTCAAAGAACAGGGTAATTTCAGATCCCCAATTAGATGCTAGTTATTCCATAAGGACACAAGAAAGTATGAATTTTCCCTTCTTAAGTGGACCTCTTCTGCTTCAGTACGTTTCTGTATCCCCAGTTTGGTCCACTGGGTGAGTCCACACCTGGAGAAAAGAAGAATGAGCTAACAGAAAGCAAAGATCAGAGGTGAAGGAAGGATCAGAGGGTGTACAGGAAGGAGGGAGTAGAGTGACTAGTGGAAGAGGATAGATACCTTCTCTCTAAAATTAACTTGGTTGTGTTAGTTTAGATTGGGAGTAGAATAGGGTTTTGATGAGGAAGGAGGTGGTGGCTATATCCAGTTGTCCTGCTGCTGTTTGGTTTGTGTGTGTGTGCATTTGTTTGCTGAGAGTACTGTTGTATCTCTAGCAGAAATCTGCTGATAATAGTGTCTGTGAGGTGACTGCCCTTGGTTCCCTGCTGCTTAAAAAACTATACTAACAAAGAGTTTTGAACCCATCTCCTTTAGATACTCTAGTCACTTGGACTGTGGTCAGATGATTACACTCCAGCACCAAACAGTACAGAGGAGAATTCTCCTAAGACAAATGTCACTAAAGGTGGTCTGGGGTGTTACAGGTTTTGAGATGATTCATTGCTGTTGTCTAAGTCAGTGATAAGCTGTTGTGGAGGGGAATGCTGCCTCTATTCTCTTTGTTCCACCTTCTGCTTTTATTTCTTCTTACTTTGTAATGAGGCATTGCGCATCATTTCAGCAAATCTATTTTCCATGCTGGCAAAGAAAACAAAGCCTTTCAGTCTCTCAGGTTGTGTCAGCTATAAAGTCATTCTTCCCTGGGTTCAGACTGTGTGCCTGTCTCCTGTTTTCAAGCTTTGAGCCCCAATCCTGGACCACAGCCCTTTTTCTGTATGCTGTGCCAATGGCACGAGAAAGGTCTGGAGACCAGAATATCTGCAGGAGTGCAGAGGCATGCCAGAGTGTTGTGGAGAGGAGGGGAAAAAAAGAGATAAGAAGGACTCAAAAGGTGTATAGTGTGCCAGCAGCCCTGGGCTGCCCACCCACTGCTGCAGGCATGGCATATATTAAATGATTTCTTGAGCTGCCCTAGATTGTGAGAGGGGAGGAGAACCTGCTCTGGCCAAGTCCAAGCCTGGAAGATCCTCAGGAGAGCACTCACTCAGAAACCTGGAAGATTAGTTTCCTTTCCCTCTCACAGAACTTGGCTCAGCTTGTTAACGGGAGACCCGGTCGGTCTGTGTTTAATCATTACACCTTCATTTTGTGCATTTCATAGAGGTGAGGCAGTCCAATGATACAAAGCTTTTGTGGAGGTATATGTAGCACTGAAGCAGGCTGCTTTTCATCATAGTTTCTTTCCCAGTGTTCGTATTATTGTGAGAATTGCTTTTACCTTTTAAATGTGGTTTATTCAATAATGGTATCTAGTGACTTACAAAAACCATCCATCTGAAGTTGCTTATTCTTTTGTCAATATAAATTTTAGAGACTGCATGTGTGTGCATGTATATGTCCATACATTATATAGACATATTCCTTACTTTTGCATTTATGGGGGAGAGGACAGAGTGCCCAAAAAGAGTGCTGTAACTCCCTCAGGGGAGGAGGAAATAGATCTCCTGTCAGAGCAATCCTACATGCAAGGCTGGGTTTTCCAGATAAGTCCAGGATCATTTTTGGAGCCAAAGGTTGTCTCTCTCCTGCATTTCCAAATGCAAAAAACAGGGGAAAGAAGTTGTCATTAAAGAAGAGAACAAAGAGAAATATTTTTCCTCACTTTTCTTTGTGATTGCCAAACATTAGGGAAATGCTTTAAAAAAAAAAAAAAAAAAAGAAAAAAAAGAAAAAAGACATCAGTTGAAACGAAAACTTTTTCACCAGAAGAGTGAGACCGACACCTCCTGATCATCTTCGCATCAGCCGACCCACCCTGGTGCTTTCTCCTCCCATCTTCTCATGCAGCTCCAGAAAAACGTTCCAGGGACCGACACCTCGCCTGGCTACATCTCATCCTCGCCTGGCTACATCTCATCCTCGCCATGTCCCCTCAGGCTCCCCGCTGGCGGTGTCCGGCGGGCACAGGAGGGCAGCAAAGCTCCGCGGAGCTCCGCACCGGCGGGCAGAGCCTCTGGAGGGCCCCGGCCCCCGGCATCGTTCCTGTCCCCTGGCTTGGCCCCACCCGCTCAGAGAACTTGTCAGGAGCGTTAATGTTTATTATCGTGTTTTCACAAATTTGGGGTATAAATGCCCCTGTCCGTTTAGATAGATGACACCACCGTGGCTTGGAACCAGAGTGAATTTTGAGATGATGAGCGAAGCCCCAAATACTTTTCTAAGACTGGATGGCGTGGTAGGGGAGCAGAGGGAACTGGGCTATGTAAGCCCGCGATTGCCAGCTACAAATTTACTTTGTTAGCTCAGGGTTTCTGATTCTGCCTCCTGAAACAAGCTGAAGTCTTCCAAACCTACACCTATTGAACACCGTGGCAAAAAGGGACAAAAAACCCCAAATAACCCACTGTGACTTGCTTCAGTCTCTCCCACCGCTATCCTCAGCAGCCTAAACTCCTTCTGCAAGTTCAGAGGCTGCACATTGCCATGCTGCAACATCTGAATGTGTAGGTGGTTAAAACACCGACAGTAAAAGTGTAAATCCAGTCAGTGCTTTCAAGGATCTCAATCAAGCCGTGAGGATGCTAAGCACCTGGAGCCATGCAGGTTCTGTTGCACAAGCTGTAACACCGGGAGGACCTTTCCTTGGATGTGTTTTAATCTCTGTTGATGCAGGGAGTGCTGTGTCCACAGGGCCCTTGCCTTGCAGGTGTTGACTGGCAAAACTGCACGCTGCACTATTACTTTAAAATACCCATAGCACGCAAAACAAAATAGATGAGTGAAAGCTTGATTTGGTTGCTGAAAAAAATGACCATAACTCCCATATGGGCCAGGTTCGGCTGAATTGCCTTAACTAGGAGTAATTTCTCTTTACCTCTTGGATTAAGGAGGTTTGGGGGACATAGTCCTCTCTTTATGGCCTGCTAGAAAATCCCTCCCTTCTGTATTATGTGTCCCATAGCATTTTATCAGCATTGTGTTGTACTATTCCAGGGGAAAAGCCAATAGTGTGCAACTCTCATTTAAGGGGGAAAAAAATCACAAGTTGTTCTGCAAGGCGGTTGCCACTCACAGCTTTGCCTTTGTCTTGGATCATTACTACTAAGCTGGTGATAAGCTGCTATTAATTACAGATTGTCAGCACATGCAAATTGGAACAAGAGCATACCAAAAGCATCAGCTCAGTCCTGCTGAGGGAGCTGGCATTGAGAGCCTCGTGGGCTGGTGGCAAACTGTTCTTGGAGGATCTGCCCTCTGAAGTCATTCAAATTTGCTTGAGAGCATTAGAGGGTCACCTCTTCCTGGGGTTTGGTGTAAGTAGCTCTTAACAATCAGATTTCTTATTCCAGTGAAGCTTTGGGAGCTGTTCTCTTTATCACCTGGAAGTTTAGTGATGCACACAATGACTCTGGAAGTGTCAGTTTAGCTATTTATTACACTGTGTGGTGAAAGTGCAGGTGTAGATTGTCTCTTCCTCATCATTCCCTATAGTCTTCCCCTTCAGACCCACAACACTTGCTGGTGCAGTGTGCTTGGCCTCATGCAGTGTTCTGGCTGTGTTGGTGCCCCGGTCAAATTGGGGCTGAATCACTGCCAGGAATACATAGCTGGAGACCCGATCCAGCTGCTTGGCTCAGACTCTAAGCTGTATAGAGTGTACTCTCCAAGCAGGGCAGTCTCTAGTAAACCTGCTAATGGAAAGTCATTTCATTTATTACTGTCTACATGGGAAAGTTTTACTTGTTCCAGCACTGCAGTTCTGTAGGTGTTGGGAGAGCCTCTGCCTTGATGCTTTAGTGTAAAAATGTATTTCTTCCAGTTTGTTTCAAAACAATTCTCAGCTGACCTTATGTAAACCAAAATTAAGGTCAATAAACTGTGAAGCTCATAAAGCATGTTTGTCCCAATTAAATGAAAACTGTTCCAGAGTGATACCTGGCTCAACCAGAACACTCCTTGTGTGCAGACCTAACCCTCTTTGTTGTTCTTAATTATTATTGGCAAATTCAGTATCTGAGGCAGCAGCTGTATTTTCATCAAGTGAATAACCATCCTGCTGCTTTTAAGTTTCCTCTGGGTTAAAAAGAGAGGATACTGAAGGGTTGATCTGTGGGGAAGGAGGCTGAGTCGTCTCTGCCTATGGTGTTGCTGTTTCTTTTGGTCAAGGCCCAGAGTTTCCAGGGCTCTTAAACTATCAAACGTAAGTATAATAAAAACAATAACCCTTGAGGGGCAGTACCTACAAATCCATGAAGAACATGCTCTTCTTAAAAATATTCCTCCAGGTGACAGCAGGAATCTTAACCCCTATGTGTCAGACAGATCAGGTTTGGGTTTGATCCTGGTTACATAGAAACTGACAGCTCTGGACAGGAAATTGACTGAAGCTGTTACTGTGAAAAGAAAACAAAAAATGGGACGCAAGCATGTGTTAGGACAGTTTCCCGCTCTACAGGAATGGGGTGATGCCTTTGTACTTAGCCACCCCATTCCTTTGTTCCAGTTAATAGCATACACTCAGTGCACACCATGCCCTACTCTCCAGAGCCCCGTTCCCTTGCTTCTTTCTGCACGTTGTGTTTGTTAAATTAAATGTCTTGTTAGTTTGCTTCTCATGTCTCCCACAGGTAGCCGAGAGACTGCTTTCACCTACGCTGTCAGTGCTGCCGGGGTGGTGAATGCCATCAGCCGGGCTTGCCGGGAGGGAGAGCTCTCCAGCTGTGGCTGCAGCCGGACTGCCCGGCCCAAGGACTTGCCCCGAGACTGGCTGTGGGGTGGCTGTGGAGATAACGTGGAGTATGGATATCGTTTTGCCAAGGAGTTTGTGGATGCCAAGGAGAGGGAGAAGAACTACGTGAGAGGTTCAGAGGAGCAGGCTCGTATGCTGATGAACTTGCAGAACAATGAGGCTGGTCGCAGGGTAAGGCGAATGCTGACCCTTTCCTCTTTCTCGGGGGCAGATTCAGAAGGCTTGAGATAGCTAGATACCAAATTACTTGGAGGTTTGTTGAGGGGTAGCCTTACGATGCCCCAGTAACTCCCCTGAAACAGTGGGTGGTCGCATTTTTCTGTTTTTGTAAATACTACAGGTGATATTGACAATGTTGTATTTCACTTTTAACAGCAGGCTTCCATTGATAACTGAAGCCAGTTGAGTTTTTGAGTCTGTGGAGATACTGAGCAGCACACGTGTGTGCAGACATGTAAACCCTTCCAGAATAAACTAACTGCTGTCATGGCCCCCTTTCAAGGTTTACATCTCAGAAATTGGCTTCCCAAAGTTGCCAAAATGCCAGGCTGGGGGTGGGGAGGAGAATCAGCTGGCACAATTGTTCAGATTTGGGGGAATGTAAGGGCAGAAGCAAACAGGCTACCTGTCTGTCTCAGAAATTTTGGCTTGCTCAGCTACCTTATAGGGCAAAAGAAATAATTTTCATATAGGTCACAGACATACATTTTCTGAGAAGATACAGAGTTTTGACCTGGTGACCCCTAGAGATGGAGAATCCATCACTTCCCTATGTAGCATCATTCACATGCAATCCAACTGTTTAATCCTGCCTCTTTCCAAATGCAGAATAGGAATTACTTGAATGTTTCTGCCTGTTCCACAGCATGTTTAAAATTTTTATCATTCTTCCCTAGTAGTGAGCTTTTCTGAGGTTAATTTTTTTTCTAATGCATAGTTAAAAAATCCTATTAAGCGTTCTTAACCTTGCTCGTTTGCACATTCTTAACTAATATCTTTAGTTTCCTTATCAATTTTCTATCCTTTCTTACTTCTAATTGTTACTGAATTATCTTTCCCTTTCCTATGTATGTCTGTCTTTTCTGCATGTAATTCTGGCTCCATTTTTCCACCAAAGAAGATTTGCTCTGGTTTTTTTTGATTGTGAAATCCGTGTGTCAGGTTGAAGCATTGCAAATACTCCAGTCTTCTTTTGCAAAATCAAATTGGGGTAAGTTTGCAGTAGGTGGAAAACTGTGGACTTGAAAGCTGTAGAACTCAGTGGGTTTGGGGGTCGATTGTTTTTGTTTGTTTTGTTTTGTTTTTCTTGGGAGGGCAGAGGGTCTGCATTTGCTTAGAAGTTGAGAGGCATTCCTCCATGGAGTAGTAGTCTGGAACTGAAATTCTTCTCTACTTTACTTGCTTTGAACATCTTACACCTCTGGAGTCATGAACTTGTATTGCTACAAATAAATACACTGCCTAAAATAGGGAGTGAACATGTCATGGGACTTTTAACAGCCAGTCCCCTTGCTTGGAGAGATCCAGAGACAGAATATGACCAATATTTTGAGGCGCCAGTTGAACTGTAGTAATGCCTGTTTTAGAAGATCAAATCAGAAGATACTTGCTCCATAGCAGGAGTAAACACTACCCTGTTTTGTTATTGTTACATGGGCAAGAATCCAACTGAACTGTGATTTCAGATGATGATATGGTTTTAGATAGAAGAAAGCTTTGTCCTACTTTAAGGATAGAGCTAAAGCCAGTTATGTCATGACTTTACTGCCATGCAGAAAGTTGTTTAAATTGTGCTGGGAATGCTGTAGCCTGTGGTGCTTTGGGCAGCTCCAGAGAAAGGCTCTCAAGGTTATTTCTTGTCTCTAGTTAACCCAGGAGCTGGAGAAAAGCTTCCAAAGGGCCCAGCAAAACACAGTGCTGTGTCAAGCTTGGCTTTTGTTGACTCAGTAGTAGAACAGGCATAGAAAATAACCTTAGATTAAATGAATACAAGTAATTTTAGTTTAGATTAGATTAAATTAAATAAAAATATTAACCAGTGTGTAATTAAGCTTGTTGCTTTCAAAGGACAAACCCTGACAAACTAAAGGAGTTGGTTAGTAAACTCAGCTGGGGAACTCGATGTGGTGGAGGTCTGGAAATTTTTCAAGTCAGAGATGCTAAAGCCATTACAATTCTGCGTGCCAAGCAAGAGGAAAAAGCTTGTAGGAAGACTATCCAGACCTCACTGAATGAATAATTACCACAGACAAAATATTAGGAATAGACGAAGAGCCTACTAAGAATGGAAAAAAAAAAGAACTGATAGCAAATAAATAATGAGAAGCTCTGTCTAAAGCTCTGAGTAAAAAATCATGCTGAGTCAGGCCTTGCAAAGGGTAGTGAAATAAACAAGGAAAGTTTCTTAAACTTTGTAAATTGAAGGAGATTGGAAGAAAGGAGGCTCCTAGTCAATGGGCATGGGGCTGAGTCTAAAGACAGAGTAGTTTTCGTCCCCAAAGTGTTTTACTTGGGGCTTCAGGTCAGAATAGGGGACATTGCTTGTGGGGAGGGGTACCACATGTCTGCTGCAAAATGGAGGTGTCTTTTTCTGTCCTCAACAGTTCTGCCTAGGGGAGTAAGTGCTTGAAGTGTAAAATTTTATTTTTTCCAGGAACAGTGTTTTTTTTGGGAGAAACCAGGCAAGGTACCTTGAGGGCAGGCCAAGTAGGCAGTAGACAATGGTGTTGGCACTCTGTGGGGGCAGGGAAGGCATGAGGAGGCAGCTGTTGTGCTCAGACAGGTAGAGGGTAGTGAAGTTTGGAGATGGTGGAATGGTGCATTGAGCTCCTAAGAGGGGAGCTGGGACTATGTGAGATGATTCGAATGGGAGTCAAGTGGCAGCAAAGGTTTGGGAGAACAGAGGGATCTGGAATAAATGAGACTGGGACTTTGGGGTTGACCAAGTGGGTGTGGTTGTGGGTAGTGAGAAATGGAGATGCTGGGGTTGGTAAAGGAGGTGAATATGAAAGGATCTGGATGGACATGAGACCTGGGGTGGCTCTTAGAAACCATTGCTATGGGTTTCAGGGTTGTCTGGTCAGGATGGCATTTGTTCAGTACAGGGCAGCCCTTTTTCTTGGCTATGAGAAATGTATTTGCATGTGAGCAAATGAGAAAGATTGGAAATGGAAATGATCATCACCAAGCTGGAAGCAAAACTCAGGCAGTGTCACAGGGAGTGCCCACTTTCTTTCCTGACACTCTGAAAGAGCTGGCACCTGGCAGCATAGGCAGTGTGACCTCAGCAGCATTTTCAGGAGGACCTGGGAAGAAGGATATCTCAGAGGAACAGGAAAAATATGAAATAATGTGAGAAGAATTTCTAAAAGATTGATCACACGGTAATTTAGAACATCACTGATTTCCTAAAAAACAGACTAGATCTGGTAGGTCTGATTTATCTGAACTTCTGTGAGACATTTATTTCCCACATGGGAAACACTTGGTTAAACTGGGAAGGATAAGGGGAAACACAGCAGGTATGAGACAGACAAGAAACTGGTTCAAGGAAAAATGTCAGTAACTTATGTGAAGGGATGTGTCTTATAGTTAATGGAACTTAATTCAGGGAGTTCTTCAAGGACTTGTCTCCAACCCAGCACTTGGTATTTTTCTTTCTCAGCCTCAAAACAGGAAATAGGAATGGGCTGATGAAGTTCGCTGATGGTGCTGAGGTGGCAGGTATTATGAACAGAGAGGATAATCCAAATTTTGTACCGCAGTTAACGACATCTAGTAAAACCATGTTAAGACCATTGTGTAAGGAAGGTCTTGTATGAAAAATGTTTTTAGCCATTAGGAAACAAGTAGAAAAGAACTGGTCACAGCAGTCAGCTGCAGATGACTGCAGAAGTAATGTGGCTCAGAGGGTGATTAGTACCCTATGATGCACTAGGGCAAGTCTTTTCATTAAACATGAGGAAATACTAATTTCATTGTATTAGCCTCTCATGAGGCCTCAAATTCGGTATGTTCTCATATTCCCAAGCAAAATGACCTCAGACTAGAAAAGGCTTGTTATGACTCACCCAAGGGATAGGAATCTTTTCCTAAGAAAGTGGCCTAGAATAGCTTTCCATGTTTAGCCTAGCAAAGTGAAAGTTGAGAGAGAATATGACTGATGTCTGTGTTAGTGGGAGAAATAATAAGGAAGAAAAAGTACTTTTTAAGCAAAAAGCCTATTTGGCACAATAACAAATGGGCAAAAAGTGAATACGTTTAGGTTGGGAATTAGGAAAATATATTTTATCTTTGGAGTAGTGATCAGAATAACAGTGGCTGAAAACCTAATTGCTTTTATAAAGGCACTCTATACATTTAAAGAAAATGTTATTTGAAGCAGTGCCTAGAATAGCAAGAGATCATACTTAAGGAGGATAAGGACTCCTGTCTAGTCCTGCATTCCTAAACTTCTGAGATTCGGGTTTGGAAATGGGAAGGTGCGTGTGTAACTCCACACTCCTGAAATCTAGTGCTGAAAGGAGTACTGGAGACATGGCAGTGAGCAGTGCTTAGTGACCACCAGGTGCCCTCTCACATACAGCATTGCCTTACCTTCCCAGCCAGGGTTTCAGCTGGTGTTTGCTAGGCAGACAGATGTCTGGCATGTTCCCTCATTCAGGTTCCTGTGGATGAGGAAGTTCTCCTTGAACCTTGAGGAGCTCTGGTGGCAGGAGAGAAGATTGTCCCTGCTCTCTGTGGTTCTCATAAGGAGGCACAAGAGACAGGAGGGGGCCAGAGGTCTTTTATCTTTCAGGCAGTCCTGACCCCATCACCCCTTCACTCCATGTTGGAGTCCTTGTGGTAGTGGCTCTCTGGCTTTATTGACCACGTGTTTGTTTGTCTTTGGATGTTATCTCAATATGTCCTTTCCTTCCATCTGTCTTTTCCTTCCAAGTGGTCTCCATTACCGTCTCATATTTCCCCCCTTTCCTTATCTGTTGCCCTGTCTGGTGGACTGTGGCAGTCGGTCCTTCCACAGTGTTTACCTAGTGGGCATATGGCAGGCCTCAGTCATCAGTCACTCGAGTCAGTGCCAGAAGAGCCTGGAAGGGGGTCTGGCTAATTGACCACATAGGAATTCCCCATTAGCTCTCTTCCCGCTTCCATTCTTGCAAGAAAATAATGGGAAGAGAACTTGGGCTTATGAAAAGGGGATTTAAGCCTTTCCATTTAGAGACTTTTTCAACCTGTTCAAGTGGCAGGGCCATTGATCAGACCCTGCCTTCAGAACTGCATGTGGGGTCTGTTATTCTTTACCTTGACCTGATCCCAGTCACAGAGGAATTCTCCAGTTTCCTCTGCTTTCTTCCTTGTCTGGGCAGACAAGGGGAAGTGTGGGAGAGCCATTTAGCAGCTGAAGCTATGGTTACCTCGCTGGGACACTGGCAGTGGGAGCTGCTGGGGGCTGAGTGGCACCATGGCTTACCTGGGATAACTGGTAGCATTTGCATTCCCCAGCACAGCTACTACCCACATGGGCCAGATGTTTTGAGCATCAGTTGCTTAAAGCCAAGTCAGAATGAACTTATTCCCATGACATTAGCTGAGGCAGATCAAGTTGCAGTGTTTTTATAAAGGAACAAAGCCCTGGATTAGGAAGAATTGTAATACTTTATAAAAACACATGCAAGGGCAAGGGAGGCACTGGTGGCTTGGGATTTGAGAGAACCATAACCAAAAAGTGCTAACACAAGCTTATAGAAAGCAGGCTGGCAGTGCAGTGAGGATATAGTAAGTGTCTGGGGCTTGGGAAATTCAGCTGTAGCTCTGTCTGGTTACAGTACAACAGGAGTCCTTAAGTAACGGTGTGGTTGGTCTTCCAGAGTTGTAGTTTGATCCCAGACAAGTGCTTAACTCTCAGCCTGTAGCTGTTATGTTGCACCATGAGGGATTGCCTCAGTAAATTGAGCTCCGAGGGGCAGAAATAAGGCTTCTCCGTTCTAAGTATGCACTCCATTGACTTTCTTGGGAGCTGGGTCAGCTTCCATGTGATTTAGCCATTAAGCCAAATCGAATCTTCACTAGCTGTCAAAAGAACTAGATGTTAGTTAGACCACGAGTAACCAGTTTTTGTAGAACTCTGACTTCTCGCTGCTGGTCCAGAACATAGTCATAGGCAGAAAGTTTTGCTTGCAGTATGTTCAATTGCCTTAATCACCTACTTCTTGGTAAGGAAATGCAGAGAGTTGGGCGGCTGTCTTCTGTGTCTCCGAGGCAGGCAGTAAAGAAGCCTTAGTGTTTGTCTGCTTTTTCTTTTTTTTTTTTTTTTTTTTTTTTTTTTTTCCAGCAGAAAACCTCTCTAGAAGCTATAGCACCATCTCCTGCAGAACATCCTATTTTGTTTCTTAGTTTCCTTCATCTCCCTCACCAGATACAGCAGGTGGTAGTTTTGCAGCTGATGCCAAACAGCTCTGCTTGACACCTGGGATCTGGTAGGGGCACTGCCTTGCAAACCTGCAGGATGCAGGATGGTTGGGGGAGAGCAGGTGTGAGCCTGATGGTGAGAGCATGAGGAGTGAGGGCTGGGGGGAAAGCTGCCGTAACATGGAGTAGCTCCGATGGGGAAGGGATGACATCTCTTTGCTTCTCCAACTCTGTTAGTGCCAATGTGATCTCATGTAGAATGCAGTTTTGTACCCATCTCTGAAATTAATGGAAAGAAAACAAACCCTGCCTGCATTTTCAGTTTATTTTGAGCTTTGTTATTCTAGAATATTTTTCAATATTTCTCTCTCCTCCCAGCTAGCGTGAGGAGGAGGAAGGTGCCCACCGTTACCCTTTACAGCACGTACTTGCCCTCCTCAGGGTTTAACACTCGTGGGCCTCAATTTTCAAAGCGATCTGTTAATTTTGATGCCGGATTTTCAGGGGTATGATGCATCTACAGCTCCCTCAGACTCCTGAAAACGTAGCTGGAAGTATCTGGGAAAAGACAACACGGAAATCTTGGCTTTGCTGTGTAAAGCAGAGGCCCTGTGAGTGCAGGGAAATGTCTGGGCACAAGATGGCGCAGGTTTGTAGTTAGGCTTCCTCCTCAGGGAGGGTTCCTGGTAACACTCGGAGCTGAGCTGCTCTGCTCCGGGTTGGAGGTGTTAATTTTCCGTACCACCTCCCCTGCTCGCTCCTCACTGGAAGGAGACGTTTTCTAAGGGCGATGTCCCTGAACAAGCTGTTCTCAGAAGAGGTGGAGGGACTGGGTGTGGGTCCGTGGATTTATGTCAAAAGGATGCAGATGTATCCCTGCAGCGATAGCATCGGTTCCTGGCGCGGGCGCTAGGAAATGGACAGGTTCCCACGTGTTCCCTTTTTGCAGCTCTGAAGGGAAAAACATGCAGTTCTGTGGTGGGATTTCCAGAGTCCACACAGAAAAGGACTCTTCTCCTTTTTTCACACTCTTGGCACTGCTGTCAAGTCAAGAAATCTGTCAGGGGAAAAAAAAGGTGGGGTGGGGCAGTCATGTTTAGGGGCAATGTGACCAGAAACAGAAGTATTTAGGGAACAAGTACACAGCAATCGCAACAGGAGGAAGAGGAGACTTTTGTCTCTTCGGAGGGGTGGAAGAACAGAAATTGGGGGATGACCAAATCAGCCATGAAAATGTGATTAATTCATTGTAATTAAGCTAGCTGCCAGCGCAGCAGGAACAAACGCAGCCATGCCTGATCGCGCTCCCTTTCCCGCAGGCTGTGTACAAGCTGGCGGACGTGGCCTGCAAGTGCCACGGTGTGTCGGGCTCCTGCAGCCTCAAGACCTGCTGGCTGCAGCTGGCTGACTTCCGCAAGGTGGGCGACCTGCTGAAGGAGAAGTACGACAGCGCCGCCGCCATGAGGATCAGCCGCAAGGGCAAGCTGGAGCTGGTGAACAACCGTTTCAACATGCCGACACAGGAGGACCTGGTCTACGTTGACCCCAGCCCGGACTATTGCCTGCGGAATGAAACCACCGGCTCGCTGGGCACCCAGGGCCGACTGTGCAACAAGACCTCAGAGGGCATGGATGGGTGTGAGCTGATGTGCTGCGGACGGGGCTATGACCAGTTCAAGAGCGTCCAGGTGGAGCGTTGCCACTGCAAGTTTCATTGGTGCTGTTACGTCAAGTGTAAAAAGTGCACAGAGATCGTCGACCAGTACGTCTGTAAATGAAAAGAGCCACCAAAGCAACAAATCTATATTATATAAATCTATATAAATATATTTTATATTTGTATAAATAAACAGATGATGATAATAATTAAAGAAGCTTATTTAAGAGACATTTTGGTTTTGAAATTTCCCCCACCAGGCCGGCTGGTTTGCCATTGCTGCAGTTCTGCTAGGGAGTTTGTCTTTGGGTGCATCTCCCCTTGGATGTTTCAGTCAGGGTGAAGAGGCTGAGGAGGTGCTGACCAAGTGAACTCCCCCCCGCACATGAGCACATACCATTTCATTACAGAAACAAAGCCAGTAAGAAGAAGAATGGCTTCTTTCTGCTCTCTCGTCAGTAAATGTCAGCATTCTGCATAGTCATTGCACATCTGAAGTTACAGCCAGACATGGGTGAGTCCTTGTTATCTTGAGTTTCAAACCCTGCCACCCCCTAAACCCGCTGGAGAATTTGGAACCAGTTCTTAGTCCCTTTAGAGGGCTTTGCAGCATTAGAGGGAAGGTTAGCCAAGGCTCCTTCTCAAGAAATGGCTTAAAATCCAGAGCGTTGTAAACCATTCTTGGACACTTCACAGACCATAATTTGGTGGAGGCAGGTTTACAACCTGCTGTTGTGAGGAAGAAAGGTGTGACCTGTGGCTGACCAGTGCGCTGTCTGGGAGTCCCACTGAAGCCAGCACCCATCTCTTCTGTACCTCCTGGACAAAGGGGAAATCTGTCCAGCTCAGACTACAGGGCTATGTGCATGAGGGAGACTTTTTTCTTTTTCCCTTTTAATCCCGTGTTGAAACTTAATTTGTCAATATAGAGGAGAAGCTACCAGTGCCCAGGGGTGTTTGCAAAGGCAATGTACTTCATGTTTTGTTATTAGAAAGAAGCATTTTGCACATACACGTGCACATGACTGCATAAGCACTCCTCATACCTCTGCCGGTTTTCCTTTTTGAAGTGGATGCAGGTGGTCACCTTGTTCAGCTCTATTAAGTCCTCCTCACCACCATCCCAGATGTATAGTTTCTCTTTTACATTAAACATCCCTCAATGACATTTCTTTCCCTCTGTTGCTTGTGTATATGTGTGGTTTTGTTTTATTCTTTTGGTGGGGTGTCTTTTATTTTGCTGCCCTGTATTTCAGAGCCCAGGGGCCGGGCTCTTCCTCGGCATAAGCTAACCACAGCTATGTTTGCTCCCAGAATGTGGTTGTATGTTCACCAATGGAAGTCTTTTCTGTGTTTTTCACTGGTAATAAAGGAGTATAATAAAATTGTACTAGGGCAGAAGGCATTACCAAAGTCTGCTAATCAGTCTTACCATGTTGGAATTTTAGTAGAATCCAATTCATAAAGCAGGGAACAAATGCTGCTTCTAGCACAAGACATTTCCTGTGCCTCTCAGCATCTGCAAAGTTCATTTGGAGTCAGGATAATCAAGAGAAGCCATTTGCCAAAATATAAGGGCTTGCTAATATGTGTCCTCTTTGTTACTGACATTCCAAGGGTGTTGGGGTTTTTTTACTGTGAATTTTAAAATGAGCAAAATATGCCAATAAGCAAAGAGCCAGTCATGAAGATTATTATTTTTATATTAAACTGCTGTTTCTTATAAAGTGTTGCAGTTTTACAGATTCCACCATTTCAACCACCAGAGAAGAATTTATATGTACCTTTCATACTTTAAATATTTGAGGACTCCAGAAAAGCACAGGGAAGAAAAATTATGTTTAATAATTAGGAGCTGTTGTTTTTTTAGACCAGTGTGTCCAGTTTTTATTTTATTTTTTTTAAACCAACAGGCAATATATTTGCTGGCATCCCAGAATGCAGTTTCTTGGAATATAAACAGTGGCCTAGATTTATTTTATTATATAAAATCCAAAGCCAGTGGTATTGTAATTCAAAGTAACGGAAATAGTTTTCCATGCATGGAAAAAATGTGAGTGCAATGGCCTGATCCAACTCCCATTAAACTTCAGTGGGAGCTGGACTGAGCCCAAGATGGGATCAAATGTGTGAGCTGTTCGCTCCTGGTATATTATACATTTCTAACCCGGTAATAAAACTTAGTCTACCTTGGATACATCTGAGAAAGACCTTGCCTCCCACTACCCTCACCTCATGTTCTTGTCCATCCTTATTGCATCAGTACTTAAAGGTGTCAGCTATTTGTATATGACACCCTCAGGCATTGTTAATGTGTCCAATGATTCCAAATGATTTCATTTGGCCTTGCCAATGCAGACCACACATTTAAAGGAGTCGTGACTCTCCTTGCAGTTTGGCACTACAAATAATTTTGTGGGTGTAAACAACTTTGGGAATGGAAAAGTCGGCATTGTTAGGGCTACTATTCATCTGGGTGACCTTGGACATGGCCTTCTTTTTCCACCTAAAATGTCTGGATGGAAAAAAGATGATTTTTGGCCTTTTGTCCCAGCACTGTAGACCTCTGGCAGGCTGGCTGGAGCCAGCAGTTCCTATTAGACTGGGTTCATACAGGAGAAATGACCACTGCCTGCCTTTCCTTCCCTTCCTACCCACTTTTTTACAAGACTTAGGTTTCAGTCTTCACGACTTTCTGGGAGTTTTGTATCCAAAAATTTGATCCCACTGAACTCTAGCTTAAAACTTAATTTCTAAAGCCCTCACACATAGAAGAACCTCCTTAGGGTGGTAGTAAGTATAAAACAAGAACACAGCTGGTTTGGTTTAATGCAAAGCCAAATGAAGTCAAACAAATCTGTGGCAGAAGTGCTTCTTTACCATGAAAGTTAAAAAGTGGTGGATTTTAAGTTGTGCCTTGTTAGATGCACGAAGTGCTAGAGGGATGTGTGGGAAGTGGAGCTAAACTTGATGCTGAGTTTTGCTGATTAGCTGGATTTATAATCTCCAACGAGTTACTTCTTTTCATTTTAGCCTCTAGCCTCCTCCTATATAAAATGAGGAGCAGAATACCTCCTTTTTCTGTAAAGCTCTTTGAGAAATATGGCTGAAAAAGCTCTAATTGAAGGCCTACCCTCTACGCTTATTAACTCCATCAGGCAGACAGCTGTATCCCCATTGTGCAGGGACATGCTCAATTCAGGACAAAGAGGCTCTGCAGCACCTTGGAGGGACAGATGCTGGGAGGTGGTTGTTCAGGGGGTGGCTCAGCAGCAGACTTGCAGGGTGTGTTGCAGCAAAGCTATGTTCTGGCACAACACTGGAGGAAAGACCATTCTATAAAAGAGAAGCAAACTTGGGGCTTGTTTATTTATGGGTATTGAATATCCTGTAGCAAGAGTGAGGCTTTGGGAGGTTAGCCTGGTTTCTGAATCAAATAACTGCCTGCTCAGATTCTGTTGGCAGTTCATATGGATAAGATATTCACACAATATGCTATTATGTAGTGTGTGCTGGTAAACTGGCTGCCACATTCCAACCCTGAAGTCACTGCATTTCAAGGCCAATAGAAATGACCACCCATAAGTCATGTAAAACTAAAATATTTTAGAGTTTAAGGCACTATACAAATAATATGGTTATTGCAAGCCAGTGATCATCAGATCCTAAACGGAGCAGAACAGGATGCAAATCTGTCATCGTTTTCCAACTGGCTAGTAATACATAATGAATGAGTGAATGAATGAGGCCTTAGTATGTTCTGCTGCAAGGTAAGCTAAGCAATAGCTGATCTCAGAAACAGAAACTTTCCTTTTATGTTATGGTAAAAAGACTGGACTCTAGGCCATTTGCGTCATTAGAGGCTCCCATTCTTTGTCCCCAAGACATCTGTGCCTACCCAGAGCTCGATGTAATGGAGAGACTGCTGACTTTTGCAATTCAGGAAACAGCCAAGCTGAACCCAGACCTGCAGCATGAATATAACTTACACTTCATATATGGACCTGAATATTGTAGCCCTGACAATGCACAAATTAAGCAGATCCTGTACAGTTGTATAAAATCAAACATGCAAGGGTCTCTTTGCTCACTTGACTCCATCTAGGGAGAAGCCTTGTAGGTTCAAATTACTCTCTGAGAGCAATTCCTCATCACCTGTGGTTACAGAAAGAGTATTTTTATCAGCTGACACAGACATAGAACATTCCAAGAGCTTGGGAAATACCTTCCAGCAACTAAAAAGCATTTTCTCTCTGTCACAAGGTTTTCCAGAACCTACTGCTTATATGGCCATTCACTTTCTTTTAGCTTTTGTATAACTACATTTGAGATAGATTATTCTAGAAGATACTCTATGAAATCAAGCCTGCCAATCACTGAATGGCAGGCTCTGAAGGAACTGTCATACAACAGGTAGTGAGCAGATCTGAACATAACATTTGCTCACCTCCTCCTCAAAGGTACACTCTGTCTACCTCTAATCCATGGGAGCCAGTGATGTGTCCCATCTCCTTAGTCCAGGTGTGTCCTGGTCATGTCCTGACTCCCTGACAGGACAGTGTGGGCATGGATATCCTGTGTGCAAAGGCTGGTGAGTCAAGTGGGTAGCCTGTTGCTCCAGTTCCAGTGTACGTGGCTGGTGGTTTTGGGATTGGGCCATGTTGTGAGCATACCAGGTCTGAAGTTTAAATATAACCAGCCTCAAGAGAAGCAGAACAGACTTCTGTGGTCAGCAGGACAAATACCAGAAAGGACAAGAAGAATCATGATCAGCCATTGTAAATCCTGAAAGAAAAATAATAAAAAAAAAACCACAGTATGATACAATGATCACAGCACGCTCATGCCTTCTACCCATTGTCAGTCTTCTCCTTCAGGGCCTGAAGCTGTGGCTTCCTCTTCTTTCTTAGCTCTGTTTAAATGGCAGTTGATTTTTTTTTAATTTTTTTTTTTTTTGGCATTAGGATACAAAAGGGCATGACTTACATTACCTCAAATAGAGAAAGGGAGAACAAACAGTAGGGTCAGAAATGTTTCTTCCTTTGTGAGCAGGGATGAAATGCAGTAGCCTTAAAATAGAGTATTAAATAATGCTCTATGGCAGTCAAGTTGGACACCTGCCCCAAGTGTCACAGTTACCTCTCCATGCTGGCTGCCCAAGGAAAGCTGGGTCTCATGGCCCTGTGGTCCTGGCAACAGCTCTATCTGTTGGGAACGTGGTGGCTGCAGCAAGCACCAGCCTTTGGCATTATGAGGGTTAGGCCCTCAGTGCTTTGAGAGGAGGACTGATAAGGAAGGAAATGCAAAGAGAATAAGCAGGTACTTCTTTACTGAGGGGCAGGGAGGTGATAGTACCTCCCCCAAGCCCTTTCCCCATTAGCACTGACCCAAGGCAGTGTCACGTGGTGGCATCCATCCTGGAGAATTCAAAAGGGAGCTGCCCAAGTATGTTTGCCAGCAGAGATGAAACAGTGTGAAGGCTTGCAGCAATAAAACATATCCTGGGGGGAGGAAACAGAGAACAGGGAATCATAATTGGTCTTCTGGCTCTTCCTAGAATGCCATGTGGTTGTGTTACTCCTTCCCGTGACTGCACGAGCATGGTGATCATGCTGGATGGGCAGGATGAGGCACTGCCATGCAAGGACACATTACAATCCTGCCTTTCAGTGGGAAATCAACAACAACGAAAAACACTGATGTGGGGTCTTGCTGTCTCTTAATGAGTGTCACAGTCACTGTCCTGTCTTGCTCACAGCCCCAAGGAGCTGCACCAGTGCTTAGCCATTACCTTTCACAGGCTGAGAAGACATCTAGACAAGGTTTCAGAGTGGAAACCCTCTGCAATTCACTGTGATGTGTCTGGCCAGTCTTGAGTTTCATTTCCCACAAATAAATTAATTCTCTCTTGCTCTGGAAAAATGGTGGAGCTAACTTTCACAAAGTGCAGGGCTATGGATTGAAGACAAAAGCATTCAGCAATGGAATTATGCAATAGACATTTTATATTAATGCTAAAATATCTGTCTTTTTGAATGAATACATTGCCCCCTATGGCAGAACATGGCTGTACTTTCTAATAAACCTCCCTAATTGCTTTTATTTAATATTTAATGAAATAGTTTTCCAATCTCAATTTCCCTCTTGATTGGCTGAGTACATCTTAAGTTACGGTGACAGGAAATGACAGATGAAAACGACATGCAGTTTTTATATGAGTTTTTCGTCAGCAGAGCTCAAAATAGTTCGAAATCATTAGTGCCATTTTACAGATGAAATACTGAAAGACAGAGCAGGAAATATTTCATCCAACAGGCACAGGGTGGAGCTGGAGCAGGCGCTGCAGCTGCTACTCTGTGCTGCTGCTCAACACCCATCAAACTACATTTTGATTGATGAGAAACCAGAAGTGCATGTAATAATGCAACTGTGATGTTTTACCTTAACTTCCTTTGCAATAATAAAGATTTTAGCAAAGGTAAAGAAGAGACAGTAGGGAATCAGTTCTATAAACATAGTTTTAAGGAATGGCCAGTATGTATTTAATGTTGGTGGGTACTGGGGATCAAAACGCTTCAAATACTAATTTATAGGGATAGTTTTCTCTTCATTAACAATATTTGTTTACAGTCAAGTGTTTGAGCTAAAATTTCTGTGTGGCTACAAGTGTATTGGTGTCATCAAGAGTATTGATCAGCAAAGCACTTGAAGTGTATAGAGCCAAACAAAGTAGATAGGTTATTCCTCACAGGTCAATTACACTCCTTGGCAATTCAAGATTGCCCGCTAACAAGAAAGCATTTCCATAGTGTTCAGACTAGTCTGTCTCACTGTACAACATGCAGGATTAGGGTTTCCACCATTTTTCTCTAGGACATGATTTCAGAAGCTATATCCACGTTACAGTTCAGACTACACTTCCCATCACTCAACAGCCGAACTTCTCATTTTCCTGTTGCCTCTCCATGCCTCTTTATCAGACGTAGCTGTTTGGGCCCTGTCACAAGACAGGCCTGGTTTCCATCATTTTTCTGGTGTTGGTGTTTTCTGGTGTTTCACCGCCTGTGGTCCCCTTGCCAGGTGCCACACTCCGGAGCACGCAGCTCAGTGCCGAGCATTAAACCCCGGCCCAGTGGGGCCTGATAGCTCCTCCACAAGATCTGCGGCAGCTGCCGTGGCCCCGGGAGGGGACACACACACTTCACACCTCATCGAGTTTCCCAGTGCCTCCCTCACCCTCGATGGCTGCACCGTGAGTGGCCCCTTTCGGGTCGCGAGTGGGGGGTTGCTGTGACACCGCTTTCTGCATTAGCTAACGCTCCGAGGGCACATTGGATGAGGAGTCACAGGAGAAGCCACGATTACCCCTGACTCAGCCCTCCCTTGAGGACAGAACAGGCCCGGCGCTCCCTAAGGGGCTGGTACACCCCCCTTCTTCTCACCCATCACCCCACGAACCCCCCCGGACACGGAGAACAAAATCCCGCGCAAACGCCACTCGCTGCCCTCAGCCAATCAGAGCGGAGCGGGGTGGGGTGGGGGCTGCACCCCCTCCGAACCAGGGATGAGGGCGACCCGTGCGCATGCGCAGCGCTCCTCGGGGGTGTGGGTGTGGGTGTCTGTGTGTGTTTGTGTGCGTGTGTGGGTGTGGGTGGGTGGGTGTGGGGGTGGGTGAGTGTGGGTGGGTGTGGGGGGGTGGTGTTCCCCTCCTTTTCCCCTGACTACATTCCCCATAATGCACTCCACCCCCACACCTCCTCCCTTCCGTCGGGCCGTGCGCAGGCGCAGTGGCGCGCCCCGCATTGGCGGCGGCGGCCTCGTGCGATTATGACGTAGCAGGGAGAGGGGAGGCGACAACAGGGCCGGGGAGGTGGCGGCGGTGGCGGCCGCAGGAGGGGGGCGGCGGTGGCGCGGGGCGGCGGGCAGCACCTCGCGGGCACCGGGGAGGGGGGCGGCGGCGGCGGCGGCGGCCGTTGCCAGGTGAGTGCCGCGAGGGGCCCGCGTCCCGTCCCCTCCTCCTTCGCTTCTCAAGGGAGAGAGGGGTGCGCGGCCTGGGTGCCGCCCGAAGGAAGGTTCGGCGGGGCGGTGAGTGAGGAGGATCCCCCGCCGCACGGGGGGGACGTCTCCTTGCCTCCCGCCCCTTCCCGGGGACGGCGGTGGGGCTGGGGGTGGCGGCCGCGGCTGCCCTCGGGAAGGTGCTGGGGAAGGCCGGTGGTTGGGCGCTGGTCTCGGGCCGGGCCGGGCCGGGTGTTCCGTCGGCGCGGCGGGGAGCGGGCCCGGCGGGCGGTTGGCCGCGGGGTGAAGTGAGGCGGGCCTGAGGTCAGGGTGTTTGCTCAGGGGTGGGAAGGAGCTCTTGGAAGTGCTCGGCTGAAGGAGGCTTAGGCCGGTGGAGCACTCTAAGTGGGTCAAGAGCACTGTAAGTGGGTCTTGTTAACCTGCGCACTTGTTGCTTGTCGGGACAGGGAAATCTCCTGCTGCTCCTCCTAAAATCTTTTTTATGGAGGCGATAAAAATAATACCTCCTGAGCTTGCTCAGTATGGGAGCCTTGCCTTGCCCGCAGAAAACTCTGTGTGTGTGTATTTACACATCTATAAAGAGCAGAGTTAGCAGCAGTAGATTATGTAAATAATGGACTCTAGCGTAATCACAATTTGAACAATCCCAAGTGGCAATTAATTAAACTTTTTTATAAGTTGTTTTTTTTAATTTTTTTAACTTTTTTTTCTCCTCTCTCCTTCCCTGAGAGAATCAGATATTTATCTCTTGGTTGCTTAGGATCAGCAACAAAGATCTAGAAACATATGGTAATCGACTAGGAGACAAAGCAGATATGACAGCTGCTGTTCTTACTGAGCTTATCAAACAGTGTTGTTTTCTGTTTGTGTCTGTCTTAGCCTTTACAAGTCAGTTGATGTAGTGGCTTTAAGTGTCTTTGTTGGCATATGTTTAAGAAAACTGTTAATATTAAAACCTACCTGACATGCAGACTTTGTCACTCCATGTATATAAGCTATCATATGCACCTGCCACATAACAGAAAAGCTTTTAGATATTATTCCTTATTAAAACATATATTTTGTTCTTAGTACAGCATTAAGGTTTTATAGGTAGTTGAATTGCCTTGTATCACAACTGTTTTGCGTATTTTTTTTTAATGGACCAGGTTTTATAAGGATGGCTGTGTCCTCTGGGCAAATGCTTTCAGATGCAATCTGGTTTTCAGGAGCTGAGGTCCTGGCAAGAAACTTAAACCCCTGATTTCACTCCTTTGCAGTAGACGGTGTCAGGTAGTATTGAATTTCTGGGTGTGTCCTGGCTATGGTTTTTGTAGATGTGGAAGTCGGTGAAGAGTTGCATACTGCACAGTCTTCCCTCTCTAAAAATCCTCATCTTTTTGGTAGCATTTCGGTAGGGAGGTGCTTGCTTTCTACAGAACCTTAGTGATACTACTTTAAGTTTGGTCATAGCTGCTGTAACAGAGGAAAATGTGTTTATCTTCACACACATCTACAGAGCTAGGTGTTGTGTCATGGAAATATGGGTGCAGCATGGTCATAAAACACAGCCTGTTTTCCTTGTTATCATCAGCGATGAGCTAATAATATTTATAGAAAGAAGTGCATTACAGTGTATGGGTACGAGCCAGTTCAGTTACCAAGATTTTATGCTCTGGCTCCTGTGTTACAGAGAGAACTTCTTATGTGTAGAATTGTAAAGACTGTGAGTTTGTGTTAGTAGGCAACCTTTAATAAGTTCATTGTTGTGTTCCAAGTGTCAGATTAGTTGACTAACACATGGCAATTACTCCCTTGTCTGGACTTACAGCTAATAAGCCTGTGGATAATGTTGGCAGCTTCATGGGGCAAAACGTGAAGAGTCATTGCTAGTGTGAGAAATCGTTGATGGAGGAGTCTCTGCTGTTATCTTAGGTCTTCAGTTACATGTTCAAGGAGAAGTGTCGAGCAGTTATGTACAAACCCACTCAATATTAGACAATATAAGCTTTAAAATTTTTACAAGTTTCTGATTGTGTAACTGTATTGTCCAAGACACTGTGCAAAGAAACAAGACTTGCTTTCATCAGCAGAGATGCTGTCTGTGCATGAGGAAAGTCTTGATAAGGAAACTTCAGGGTCCTTGGATTCTTTTGCCACCAGCAATTCAGATGCTTAAATAGAAGAAGTTCTGAAATGGAAATAGCAGTTTTGAGCATTTATGATTTGAAAGTGTCTGTGTCCGAGTCATTCAATGAATTTTCTGGCAGACAGTCCTGGCAGATTTGAAAAGATGTTACACAAGATAATGGTAGTGATTCTGAAAAAAAGGTTTGGGACAGTATTTAAGGGGAAGGCTATTACTTGAAGCTGCATCATTCCTGGTAAAATTTGTCTTAAATGCTTCATGCTTTCTGCAAGACGTTAGATTGTACTTAAAGTGGTGACTGGCTGTCTTTGTTTTTTAAAGCAACATGTTTACCCAGGCAAGTTCAATAAAGAAAGTGGTATTCAACAATTAAGAATATGGAGACAAACAAGGTACTAGTTCTGTTTATTCAGATAACAGTTTGTTTTGTTTTTTTTTTTTTTAAGCTTTCACTTGTTTATTTCAACATGCGCCTACTCTCAGGACATTTTACTTTTGAAGGAGCACCCTGTAGATCAGTATGTAAACTAATAAAGAGCAGGAGGTGAGTTGTTTCCACATAGTTCCTGTTGCAGTGCTTTGAAAAGAATGACATCCTGCCTTCCCTGTGCCAACAGCTAGGAATGAGAGATTCAGACTTATCATCAGTTAACTGTAAAAGTGAGTTAGTCTTTAACTTGCCCAGTAATTATGTATGTTTTCTGGAAAGTTTGTCTGAATGGTTTGACACAAAAATAAAACTTTTATTTTAGCCCAGTTTGAAGGGGAATCTCAAGGTTTGCTTTCAGGGCACAGTAGCAATCCTTTCTGTATGCAGAAGACTGCTCACCACATTGTGGTGTGGTGATGATAAACAGCCAGCCTCTCTCAGGAAAGGAGGTGCCACAGCTGATAATGCTGCTGCTTGTTTTGAGAAGTAGCAAAGAACCTGAAGTGAGGAGGTGTTGGCAAAACTAAGATGCTCAGAATTTCACAGAGGAAATATTAAATGTTAAATATTAAATGTTTAATTCCAATTTGCACTCTGATTTACATGATTTTCAACTGTTAACTTCTTTTGAATTTCCAGAACCTCATGGAGATATCGCTGTCCTTCACTGTTTTTTGTTAACTGGCATCTGCTTGAGGTGTGATATGGCCAGGGTGGGAAGAAAAATACTGTCGCTTTTGTTTGGGTTTTTTTTTTGTAGCTTAATCCTCTTTTGAGCAGATGGAATATTATGTAGGGGTAGTGGGTGTAAAATAAAATTAGATGGCAGTTGTATTTGTTGTTGTATGTAGCCTTGATTACTCTTGTATTCTAAAGTTACAGATTTCTGCTGCTCTGTTAGCAGAGGGGAGAGTTTTTCTGTCTATGCAGGTTTCTGTGGCCTTCTGTGAACTGGTTGTGTGTCAGTGAATGTTTCAGAATTTATCAGAAGTCTCTTTGCAGAGAGGTGTCTTAAAATGTACAGGTAGATACAAGGTTCACAAGCACATGTGGTAGTGTAGAAAAATTTGCAGCACACTTCAGATGAATTTCAGTAGCTGTTAAAATGTGATGGAGTCTGCTGGGATGTGCCAGCTGCTGTAGCTCTCTGTGTACAAGACTAATTAAGCCCTTGTGAGAACAGAAAATAGGCACTATTTACAGGAAGAAAGTGTTGGAACAGGCAGAGTTATAATTATTGGCTCTAAGGTACTTTTAGACAGCAGTAAGCAAGAGAGCAGACAATGTACTTGCAGAATGGGTTGAAAGTCAAGTCTGAATACTTAAAATGGGTATTGAAGTGTTCTGCTGGCAGATTGAAGTACCCTGCAAGCTTCTGTTTGGGCATGCTGCAGGGAAGGCTACTTCCTTTTCTTCTATTGTGTCTCAATCTTTCCTTTTTTCCAGAATGGTTAGCATTTATGTTTCTTCATCTAACGCTCGAAACTAGATGTCAGAATGTTACTGTTGCATGCATTTGAACAGGTCATCTAAAAATCTCTTTGCCCTTTGATCTTTGTCTTGTTTTTCTAAATGCAGCTATGGTCATCTGCATGTATTCAAAGGGAAGATGTGGTTAGGCTGACTTCTGATAAGTACAGCAAACCCTCTTTTCATGCGAGTTCACCCAGGTTTCCTCCTCCTTAACCAAATTAAATGCTCTTTTCCTCAGCCTGTTTTAGTTCCATCCACTTAGATGATCATCGAGACCAACATTCCTTGTTTTAAGCCTAAGTCAATCCTGCTGCTCTGTTTAGGTCTAAAGGATGACAATATCTATGCTACAGGTTTTGTTAGATTACTAGGTGTGTTAAGCAGTTCTTTTAGGTAAGGATTGTTATGTTGGTAGGAAACTCTAGCTGTTTTTTCGTGGTTTAACGACAGCAGTTCCTGTTTTAACTCCTTACTGATGGATATGGGGCTGCTCTGCTGGAAGGAGCAGGTCATGGGCCTCTTGCCACATTAAATGTTTTCTTCGTGTAATTCTGCAGACATTAATAAAAACACTTCGTTCTTTTTTGATCTTTTATGTGAACAACTTAGTGGGCAATACTGTATTTTGGGACCTGATACTCTGATAAAGACTTCAAGGCAACATATGTCTGTATAGTTTGAGTTTTTATAAAATGCAGAACTTTTGATGAGACTGGAATAATTGAGCTGAGGCAGTAAAAGCTGCCTTCTGAGAGAAAAGGCCACCTCTGGCTTCTTAGATAAAATCTGATTGGTAAAATTCCTTTAGCTAGTGGTGAAATTCCTCTAGCTAATCGTTAACTCCTGCTTGTACTAGAAATACTGGTACCTCTGTCCTGCAGTCTGCAGTGGGAGCTGTTTAAAAAAGCTTGTGCAATGCAAAGGTAAGTATAGAAGAGACTGGCTATAGTTTCAGTCCTGACAGTATTTACAAGCTTTTACTTGCAGAGAAAGGCATTTTAGCATTTGAAACAAGGAGGTGGATGGCTAGTTGGGCTTGAGGTGAAGAGCCACTGAGAGTGCATTTCAGCTTCTCTCAGCTGAGCATTCAGGAATGCTTTTGTTAGGGAGAATACCGCACTGCATTTCCTGGTGGGCTTCTCCCAAGATTTAGTGTTTGCCATACCCTGGCATAAACTGAAGGATATCCTTTTCCTGGTTTTCTTTCTAACGCTTTAATTTACATTGTGATCATCTTCGAGGCTTGGGAAATTTGTGGACATGTGTTACTTAGACAAATAGTAATGCTGTGGACATAAGCTAGTGGTGGTGAAATCTGATATTTTCTGACGTTATGGGATGATACAAATAATTTGCTGGTGAAGAACAGTGTGCTTTGCAGATTGTGTTAGTTTAAGCAATTCGTGTGTGTCTGTATATTCCCTAGAACAGCATATAGGCTTGCAAGGCTGGTAACAGTAGTATTCTGCTGTTCTCATTATTAATCTTTTAGGCAAATAGTTTTTTGTTTTAATGTAATACGACTGTAGGATTTAAAGGAAGAACCCATTCATAATTCTTATTAGAGCAGATCTGTGACAAAGTGCCAACTATTGGCTTTTTGCCTGCTGTACCTTCAGTGGAGAACAAAATGGATTATTTTCTAAAGTGTAGGTGTCCTGAGAATCGTGAAAAGCATAACAGAGTCAACAAAAGCTTTACTTAGTGGTTTTCTGACCTTTATATAGTCCAAGCTAAGAGAAGGCTACTGAAAAAAAGGCTTGTGTCCTGATGATCTTTATGTCCATGGTTAAGTGCAACCACTCTTTGGCTTCCTGCTTTGTGACCTTTTAGTAATTGGCAACCATATGAATTCTGCAGTGTTCCAGAAATAGTTCAATAATGGATGTGTTATAAAAATCTTTTCCTTTTTATGAGCTTCACTAATGCAGTGGAAGAAGTTGCTAGGTAGCTTAGACTTGATTTGCAGGATATTTCTTGCAGGGCAATTTTCAAATATGTTTTTTTGTATAAAAGAAAAAGACTATATTTCTCTGACCACGTGATAACTGTGTGTTACTTGTTTCACTCTTATTAAAGATACAGTTCTTCATGGTGTTTTTTTGTACGTGTTTTAGGTCATCCTCCAGAAACATGGAGCATATTTTGCCAAAGCTTCCTTTTCTTTTTATTGAAGTTTTTTGTAGGTGTTCTGATGTTCTTACATCAACTAGGACTCTAGAGAAAGATCATCAGTAATAAAACATTAAAATTTTCTAGGTTACCAAAATCCAGTGTTTAGTTTTTTTAGCAGGTGACTTGTTGCTAAGATAATTGAGAAGATGTGTGTTTAGCCTCTGTATGTATAAAACTTCTATATTTGGGCCTTGATCTTGGAATCTTGATCTCTGGAATATAAAGGCAGGATATTTCCTTTCTCCTGCCATGAAGGCAAACTTAGAATTTCAAGCTAAGCTGATCCTTGATTGAGAGTGAGAGAGGCTGACCAAATTTCTCAGCATTTCTATGTTTCCGACCAAAACATGTAACTAGTGCGTGATGCTGTTGAAATTACAGTTATGTGAACTGATTGGGAAAGACTCCAGGTCAGCATAGATAAAGATGATACGCAAGAATGTTGGAGAGGATACTGAAAAATCTCAAGTACTCAGATAAGATCAGGGTTGAGGTACAGCTCTGCAGGAGTTTGGGTTACCTAGGTCAATTTTGAGTTTTGAGTAGTAGAGCCTACTTGGAAAAGTGGTGCAAGGAGCTGTCAGAGGGCCAATAGTTTGTCATTCTTCCATGTAGGCCCTTTCCAGCTGACTCTTTCTGTAATAGCTAACAGCTTCAAATACCCTCTTGTTAACACATCACAGTAAAGTCATTGTGAGAAGCAAAGCATGATCACAGAACCCATGACTGTTTTCTTCTAAAAAGTCATTCCTTGGATCTGTTTCATGATTATGCCTCAGGGTTTGTCTGCCTGCAGGACTCACATGAATGTTTTGTGCAGTCTAAAGTCATTCTTGAAAAGGTACAATTCCACATTCCTTTCCTTCTAGCAGTATGATGTGCCCAGTAGTCCTTGTAGTACCACCTGAAATTTTACTGCCTTTTCAGAGGCTTTGTCCTGTGTAGAGAATGAAGTTTTTAAAAACTTGGTGCTTCCTTCTTGGGAGATCCTGTTCTGAGGTAACAGTATATTTGAACGCTTTCTCATTTCAAGCCGAAGTGACTCCTGAATTGGGTGGTAATCTAATTTATGCCTTTGTAATAAATGAACAACTTATAAAGGTATTATTTATTATAACATTCAAAGTCACAGGAAACAATGGTGGTATTTGGGGTTGACAATTATACATAGTTGCATAATTCCTATTGTAGAATGACATTTAGTCATACCAGTGACGGAGTAATTGAGAATTACTGGCACTTAAGACTAATTACTAGGCAGACATAAAAAGAAAAGGTGTAAAATGTGTCCATTACTGCTGTTTGCATTGCAGACTGCTTCTTCAGGAGATGTGACAGGTAATAGGGCTGTATCAGCGTATTGTGCTGATGGTGATCCAGTTGCTGAGCAAACATGTGGGATATGTATTCTAAAACTGCTTCTCTTCAGTGACTGTCCAGTTGAATTTACTCGTCTTTGAACTTCTGCTTTGATTGTACTGAAAATCTTGGATCATCTGGTGAGTTGTTTAGAGAACTGGTTATGCTAGGAGGCATGTGGTCTGTTGGTGAAAAACAATTCTGCTTTGAGTTGAGAATACTGAACAAGGGAGATGTACAGCTGGAAGGCTTTAAACTGTTGGGTATGAGACTCTGTGTAGAAATATTGCCAGCATTTAATGTAAATAATGTAATACATGTAACATTTGAGCCAGCTTCTCTGTCTCATTTGCTACTTGCATTATGGCTCTAAACTTAACTCACCCTCCTCTGCGGGAGTGCAGTGAATGTCAGTTTGAAACTGGCATGTGAATAGTGTATACTTTACAACTCCAGTGACACAGGATCCTAAGATAAATTCAGCCTTCATTTAATGAAATTTTAGGCTCTAGCAACATGCCATGAAGCGAAGCAGAGAAAATGGATTACAGGGAAAGTCTTCTGCATTCCTTGCTGGTTTCGTGCTGTAATATTTATGTCATACAGGATCTCTCCCAGGCTCTGATTTCAAACTCCCAGGAGGACAAAAAGCAACCTTGAATGTGGCTTGACAAAAGTCCTTTCTGGCTAACTTTGTGACCTGTGGCAGATTAACATGCAAATTAATGTATTTGATAGTAATAAATCAGTTTAAACAAGTACCAAGGCAGAAGTTGTTGTTTTTTTTTTTTTAGCAGAGTTAGAATAAAATATGATATCTGCAGTTACATTGAACATTTTATGGAGAATGATGTAGATGAGATGGCTACATAAGTTCCTGATTTCCTTGGTTTTGTGCTGATGCATCTTTATACAGTTTAGCTGTAACTATGTGGGGTTTTTGTCAAAGTTATCTTGGTGAGTGAGCCTAAAAAAAATCAAAGTATTCTAATTTGAATGGAACATGTGCATTTTGTCATCCACTGTAAATATTTAATAGCTGCTGTATAGCACATGTAAGGACTTTTTTTCCCCTCTGTCTGCATAAATTTGTTATCTACTTTTAAGCTAACTAGGAGAAACAGCATCCATGTTGATTTCACATCCATCTTATAGGAATCTTGGACTTTAACCATCCTGAGCTTGAATACAGACACCAAGAATCTGTGACAGTTTCTAGGTGAGAGACTCATCTGTGCTTTCTCATAGGTAGCACAGCTGTTTGTCAGAGAGCAGCAACAAATTAGAGACTGGGAATATTGGGTGTTTTTGTGAAATGTATTTTAGTGGTTAACTGCTCCACCGGGAAGATGCAAGATCTGTGTTTCATTGTTCCAAGTTGTATTTTGCAGGACTGAGGCTTACAGGAAACTTAGATATATCTGAATCGAGTGCGACAAGTTTTGCTTCCAAATTGGAGTTGATTGATGAGGTGAATGCTCTGTACATGCATAAGAGTCAAAAGCAGTCAGAGATGGGACTTGAGCTAGTGGTTCTTTTCCTGTTCAGGAGGGAAACTGTAGCAATGTGTCAGAATCATAGAACTGTCAGGGTTGGAAGGGACCTTAAAGATCACCTAGTTCCAAACCCCTGCCATGGTCAGGGACACTTCCCACTAGATCAGGTTGTTCAGAGCCCTGTCCAGCCTGGCCTTGAAAACTTCTAGGGATGGGGCTTCAACCATCTCCCTGGGCAACCTGTGCCACTGTCTCACAACCCTCTTGTTGAAGAACTTTTTCCTAACATCTAATCTGAATCTACCTAACTCTAGTTTCCATTCTACTAAATACCTCTAGTATCCATTCCCTCTAGTCATACCACTAGCTGAGATCCTAAAGAGTCCCTCACCAGCTTTCTTGTAGGCCCCTTTAAGGTACTGGAAGGCCAGAATGAATAATCCCAACTCTCTCAGTCTGTCTCCATAGGAGAGGTGCTCCATCTCTCTGATCATCCTTGTGGCCCTTCTTTTTGGTACATTCCAGCACATCCATATCCTTCTTGTAATAGGGGCTCCAGAAATAGACACAGTTCTCCAGGTAGGGTTGTTTTTTTGAGTGGGGTTTTATAGTGTTTGTGGTTTGTGTTGTTTTTGTATTTGTTTGTTTGTTTTTTCCCCCCCAGGTTTGTGTTATGTTTGTTTTAGGTTTTTTTGTGTGGTTGTGGTTTTTAGTGGTCTTGGGTGTTGTGTTGTTTTTGGTTGGGGTTTTTTTGCTTTTACTTAAACCTCTACTCTTCTGACTTTCATTGTGGAGCTTCTGCTTAAGCTTCAGCCCCATGAAACTCTGACCACGCTCTTGCATGGCAAGTAACCCAAGCAGGCTTCTTGATACCCACCCAGTCTGCCTCTTAGCCATGGTACAGAAACATCTTTACATTCCAGTGCTCCACTTGCTCAGTTTTCTTGGCCTTGTTCCCCACCCATACACTAAGTGACAAGACCTCCTGCATGAAGTGGAGAGAAAGAGAAGCTTTGGGCTGGCTTGTGCCCAGCAAATTCTCTGTTTCACTTGGGGATAAGTTGATGTTTGAGAATTGTGCAATGCCTGCATTCATCATATGCTTGATGAGTGCATGCCAGTGATGCAGATGAGAGCATGAGTGCTCACTTGATGAGTGCATGCCAGATGTACCAGGCTGCAGCACCTCTAGCTGAGGCTTTGATGTTCTTTGTCCCTGACCTTTCTATTTATGCCCTTTGAGTCTGAAGCCTGGCCAAGCTGCAGAACCACCTACTGGTTCCAGCCAACCTGGTCATTCAGGGGAGGAGGAGGAAACTTGGCAAATAAGATTCTGGCAGCTATTGTTTTTTTCTGTTCCCTTGTCCTCTTATGTAAGTGATTGGCCAGAACATCTCGGTGCCTACTGGCTTCTTGGATGCCTTTGGGGAGTTATTGGTGTTGTTAGGGTGCTTTGCCTGGTGTCCCTGAGAAATTTTCTGTTTCAGCCTTCATCCTTTATTCCGTGGGTTTTTTATTTTTCTGTCTCAATCATCCGATTTCTGTCCTGTTTTGTTTGTATTCACTAAGTACTTTGCTGCCATTCAGAGAGGACTCTGAAGGTAGGAGTGTTCATTCCCAAAGGAAGAAAATGTCTTCTAAACATGAATATGTAAGCAATACATGACAGACATGCATTAGTAGTTAGGGGCTTCTAGAGCTGGAGGTGGCCTCATGTGCCTAGCACTCTGGTGGATTTAACCTGTGCGTTTGAGCTGTTTCCCTGTGAACTGTTATCCTGTGGCAAGGAGTTCCAAGGTTTAATTATTTGCTTTGGCAAGAACAGCTTCTTTCTGTGTTTGGGTTTACCATCTGCTAACTCTGTGGCTTTACCGTGGCTGACAGGCAACACTTGGTATTTTCACTTTTTCTTGGTTTTGGTGATGGTGCTGATGTTGTAGACATGAAGACTGGGAAACGTGCTGTGTTGGGAAACATTGTGCTGTGTTGAAATCTTACTGCAATTTTGAGTGGTCAGCGCTGGTTTTAAATAAAATTCTTTATTATTGCAAAGCAAATGCTTTCTCAGATAATTTAGTAAATGTGTGAAAAGTGACGGAAAACATCTGAACTGTTACTGATTATCTAGCACATGATAAAAATAGATACCAGATTCTACACTGCATAAATGCAAGGCTTGTATTACTTCATTCTCTTGTCTCTTTAGCTGCAGCTGCTTGCTTGTCTACATAGGTCAAGGTTTGCCTGGTTATCTAGGCAGGTCAGTTTTCCTCCAAGATTTTACTTATAACATACTTAATTGATAATAGACTTCTCCTAGGACTTGGCAGATCTGTCAGTGTCTACTTCTTTCTGAAAGCATGTGTGCCACTACTGCACTGTAAATACTAGAAGAACCTTTCTTGCTTTTCACAGTATTATACCTGAGGATTTTAGAAGTTGGTAAGACAATGTTTGTGCTCTCTTTATGCTTGAGTGTAAAGTTCTCTGGTAGGTCTCCAAATCCTTTGTTGTCATACTGATTAGGGAGTTGCTTCTACATGTAGCTCTCATTCTTGACTGAGAAGCTTGGCCTGAATTTTCTCAGTATTAGTAATTGCTGTCTGCACATCAGATGAATCTGAAGAGCTTTGTTGTATCTCCATCATGGCTACAGAGGGCTAGTCTTTGCATTAAAATTATACAAGAGACCTTGTTTTTCTTACAGAAAGAAAATAAATATGTACTAGGATGAGATCACTTATTTGCTAACTCCATTGATAGCAGGTGTTGTGTCAGCAAGGTATACTTTAGTATACCTTTAGTTTACCTGAATAGTTGTACATGTATTAACACCCTGTGGTACAATTGGGCTAAAGTAAGAGTATGTTCAGTGAGTATTTGAAAAGTAGGGCAAATAACTATTCAGTAATCTCCCGTCCCAGTTCTTGCTCTCTGTTCATGTTCCTCCTCTCTGGGCCTAGGAAATAACTCAAATTCCTACTCTTCTTACTCTTAAGAGTGTGGATGCTTATCAACTTGTCCATGCTTCCTTCCTGTTCTTAGGGTTTCTTAATGAAATCAAGTGTCTCCTATGATGTCTAGAACTTCTGTCTGCAAATAGGAAGTGCAGACAGTGACTGCTTAGCTCCATTTTTTTTTTTTTTTCAATTTTTACTTTTAGGTGCTGTTACAGTACTGCATATACGTGTATACAAAGGCCCTTTGGTACAAAACAACATTGACTGGGTCACCCTGGCTAAAAGAATTCCCTTCTGGGGAAAGAACATGTAAGAAGTTCATACGGTCTATTTAGTTGCTTTTCCTGGGACTGCATCGGGCTTTGTAATTATATTTTAATTATCTACTAACACTAAGTGCTTTTCAGAGTTGTAAAATGGGAGAAGGAATGAAGGGCTCCCTCTGTGCTGTTACATTCTTGTTTATTGGCAAAGAGGAAGCCCCCCCCATCCCCCCCGTGTGTATGTTGGTGCATATGAAATGTGTGTAAAGCCAAGAATCTATTGCTAGTATAAGGAGAATCTTAATGGTCTGACTCAAATAATTAGCCTGAATTTAGTTCTTAAAGAAAAATTAAGACTAGTGGTGTATTACAGTACTTACATACAGGAAGGTGCTGCCAAATGCAGCTGAAATTGTAACCCATGAACTTTCTGGTTTCTCTCCCTTCTCCTGCAGTTACTTTAATCTTCCTGTTGTTTCTCTGGGGCTTTAAGTTGGCAGCTTTTGACTGCTGCAGAGGATAAATAGGGTTTATCAGACCTTCAAACTTGGGAGTCATGTGCTGGGAGGAGTATGGTGTCGATGCTTCCTGTTTCTTCTTCCTCTGTGATCCACTTAGGGCTTTTTTTGCTGTAGTGCTTTTATGACTCCTTTTTTCACTGGTCTACAGATCCAGGTTATGTCTGAATTTACTACGTGTGGTACCCTATATGTAAAGTAGTAGCCATGTTATCCTTAAAGCCAGATTTGTTCAGGTCTTTTTTTTTTTTTTTTTTTTTTGGCTGAGCATTAGCAAGTTGTTTATAGCCACGGTCTCTATTGGCAAGCCTGTGCCCCATCTCTTGTCCCATGCCTGTATCCCCATGATCTGTATCCTGTCTTTCCATTTCTCTGTTGACATCTTAGGACAGTATTTCCTGACATCATTGCAGATGCCTCTTTCTATGAAAGACAGCTTGAGATTATATCACACCAAGGTAAATAAAAAAGAAATAAATTAGCCATAGACATCTAGTCAATTAGAGAAGCTGCTGTTGCAGCTAAACCAAATAAAAGGTAAGTCAAGAAGAGTTCAGACAAACCAAGCTCTACAAGCCTTGTTCTTAAGGCCTTGTGGTTCAGTAGGAAGCTTATGGCCTGCTGCTGGCAGGGGCAGTGCTGTGCTACAGGGCTACAAGGTTATCACAGAAATCTTAGAAAGTTAAGGGTTGGAAGGGACCTCAAAGGATGAGTCCAACCCCCTTCCAGAGCAGGGTCACTACAGGAGGTCACATAGGAACACGTTCAGGTGGGTTTTGAGTGACTCCACACCCTCCCTTTGTCAGCCTGTTTTAGTGCTCTTTCACCACCACAGTGAAAAAGTTTTTCCTTATATTTATGTGGAACCTACTGTGCTCAAGCTTGTACCTGTTGCCCCTTGTCCTGATTCCCCCTGTTCAATGTCCACAAATCATTGCCTGTCACTCATGAGGCCAGGATGGGTGTTGCAAACCCTCCTATGGCGTAAGGCTCCTAAGCAAGACCTGGATATCTAACTCTTAACTTAACTTAATGTGAAATTACAGTTTTGTAATAAGGTTTGTAATATTGTTGAGCAGCAAGGTATTTTTATAAGTGCAAATACTGCGTCTTTTTTCTTTGAGGAATTTTTTTGCTTAATATCCTGTTGTCATTATCTTCTGTTTTGAATATTTGCCTGTAGTTTGACATAATAAAGGTTATTTTCCTTCAGTGATGCTGATTGTTATCCATCCACTGTTAAAGCCAGTCCTCATTTTACTAAAATAGCAGTGTTGGTTTGTTATCAAAGGGTGGTTTTCAGTTACATGCTCCTCATTGCCATAGCTCACATAGAGCAATTTTAAATACAATTCATATATGTATTTGGGTGAGTTTTTTCGTTTAGTGTTTTGGAGTCCTTTGCGGGGTTTTTTTGAGTTTGAAGAGATGTGGATTGCTTTCCCTTTGCCCCTTCCCATATAGATATATGATTGTATCAATAGGTGATATTAAGTAATGCAACACATCTAGTGTATATGATTCCCAGATGCTTCCTTGTTACTTGAAAATTAACTTGAAGCATGTTCATGGTCTTAAACTGTTTCAAACTTAAAATGTACAGTAATGTTTCAAACTTAAAATTTACACTAGCATAGCTGTGCTGATTTTGACTGCAGGCTACAGGTAGAGTTGCAAAAACTGCTTCAGAGAACACCTATGGTAGCAAAAATGGTAATAACAAGTGGGTAAACCAAACTACAAAAAGATGACTTTTTGTGTGTCTCCTTGGTCCTCTAGGCATGTTTTGCTACATCCCTCTGTGATGGGCCTGCATGTTCACAGATAATAATTTTGTTACTTAAAATTTCAGCAGTAATCTCAGGGAGTATCTTAAATAGACTGTGAGTATGTCTCCTTAGTTTACTGAGTAGAAAGTAAAATACTAACTTAATGTTTCTGCTTTTGAATGACATGTTTTCATATCTGTGTCCTTGGTCTAACTGAATGCAAGACTATTTCAAACAATGTTACCAGCAAAGAAATGTATGTGAGAAAAAGTGGCACTAAATGGTAGACTAAAAGCTCATTTGAACTTATTTCTTAACTCTCAACAATTATATTTTAAAACCTGAATTATTCTGTGGTTATTGTGCTAAGGAAATTAAGATACAGAATTAATAACTAGCTTCACCTGGTTATGTCTAAAATTTAAGCTGTTTGATTAAATCTGCTTCTGATTGACATAAATTAGGTGCAGCCTAGTAGATCTGTCTCTTCTGATTGAGTTTCAGTTAAGAAAATATCCTAAAAAGATGCTGCACTGCTGTTTTGATAGTAGTCTATTAGCATGCTGTGGGTGTGGATGTTGATTATTCCTACAATGCTCTTGTAACATTATTGCTACAGAAAACTAGCAAATTTTACGAGCTGTCTGACTTGTGGCAAAACAACATTATAGATTTTGAGGAGAGGAATATGGACCGTTTTCAACTGTAGAGATGTCATTGTTGAACATATGTAAGGGAGTAAGTTTTCTTCTTATTTTACAAATATAAGGATGCAAACATATTTTGTAGACCACAACTGTTGACCACAAATCAAAACATTAGTGAGTAAAAGCTTATGAAGATTATCAGTAAAACTAGACAGTAGGTGCTTCCAAAATCTGAGAAGAGTGTGATGGTCAGCTTCTTGCAACGCAAGCTCCCAAGATCTGACCACTGTTTTAAAGTTAGTAATCTTGGTAAGGTATCTGGTTTTCCGTGCCAGCTGTGGTCTGCAGCTGGTCAGCAGGTCATAATAAAGGCTGTGGGATGTACATATATGAAAACTAAAGGCTTGGGCCAACAGATAACTGTCAGTCTGTAACAGGTTAGGAAAATACACAAAGAATTCAAATCTTGAGTCTGTAGTCCCACCCTTTATGTCATGTTGTCCATGACAGTCTATTGAGCAGACTCAGTTTGCAAGGTTGATGAAAAATTACTACCTCACTCTCCTCCCTGGGTTAAAGTCTTTCCAAATTGTCATGTGGAGTGGGTTGTGACATAAGTCAGAGCACCTCTGGGTGAGCAGCAATAGAATGTGGGGCTGTTTGATACCCACCTCAGGAAGAGGGGGCTGCCACCTCTTGGCACCATCCAGCCCTTAAACCTATACAGTGATGGTATCTAAGCAAACCCAGTCAGAAGTACCGAAGGCAGCCTTCTTAAATGCTTTCCTACTTTGTGTTTGCAGACTAAAATGTGTGTATTACTCTTCGGTATTAAAAGCAAGGTGATAGTATTTGTTTTTGTACAGTTGCTCCAGGCACCAAAACATTTTCTTGAGTTGTAAAAGATCTTGATTCAGTTTCTGGAGAGATGTAAAAAAATACTTCCTAACAGGAGAGTGTTGTACTGCCAGCATAGTGTTTACTCTCTGGATTGCAGCTCTTAACCTTGGTGCCATTTACATTTTCGTGCAAAGATCCTCTGTGTAAAGGGGTTAAATTAATGTAGCTTCAGTTTAGTAGTCTGGCTCCAGATTTTAGTGCCTTGCTCCAAAGATTGGTTTCTTCATCTTCACCCAGCGTTTTTGTGAATTGGATATCCTTGGGGCAGTAGTTAAAAGGATGTACTCTCAATTTTCACTTAAGAGGAAAGTAATGTCTAATTCAAGTCTTTCACTTTTAGACAGTCTGTAAGCCGCAGTCTGTGAGCCACAAAACCCAACTGCATCTTTTTGGTCTTGACAACCCTGAAGCTGGTGTGAGCTAGTAACATGTCACAAAAATAAAGTTACAGAAGGGCACAGAGATGGAACATTTCTCACTTGGGGGAACCAGGTTATTTAATGAAAAAAAGAAAAAATAGCCAAAAGCACATTTTCCAGGTCTGATTATGGATTTTTGTGGAATGTGATGTGAAAAGAACTTGAACTTAGTTTGTACTGCTTTTGTGGCAATTCTCTTCCTTTTGGTTTATCGAAGAGTAAAACTAATTTACAGCAGTCATCCAGTCTGTAACAACCGGACATTGTGCACTGGGGGTGGGCCAACCTTTGACATAGAGCTTAACCAAGTTACTAAACTGGGGGCCAATTTGCAGTACAAATTGGGGAAATGTTGTAACAATGTAATGGGATCCTCTGAAATGGAATCATTTCCTTAATGTAGGCAGACTGCTGGCTTGTTCCCTTTCTTTGGGTCCAAATACGTCAGAATGTACCTGATTGTTTGCCTCTGCAGCCTGCTGTGAAATAGCTGAGGCTGAAGTGTCCAGTGACAGTTTACAAGTTACAAAGACAGCTTTTTGGCCACTGACCCTCCGCGGGAGCCTAAGCTTTGTTTTGTAGATGTCTCTTTATCTAGGGAAATAACATCTAGGAGAAGTGCTGGATTGCTTCCTTTTTGTTCCTCATTGTTGAAAGATGACCTCTAAGGAATTTTTACAGCTTGATTCATACTTTTCCTTTAGGGTACATTGAGAAAACAAGGTTTTATGTCCTTTTTTTTTTTTTTTTTCCCCACCTCCTCCCCCCCCCCCCCCCCCAAGCATGTATACCTTTGTTTTCTTTGGTTTTGGATGTAGTTTTGGAGAATATTTGGAATGTTGCTGGGGATGTTTAACTCCTTAATTGAAAAAAGGCAACTCAAAAATTGAAAGATTCTAAGGAAAAAAAAAGGATAAAAATTCCTTGTTTAACCTTATACTCTTGAATATTTCAGTATTACTGTTTTGTAAACTTTTTAGCTGAGGGAATCTAACTTAGGGTCAGTTTACAAATTACTTAAAATGTATGGATTTCTTTTCTGCTTGTTTTATGCATATTTTATGCATATTATGCATATTTTAAAAAGCTGCCAACCAATGGATACTTCATGTAGTTAGTAAGTGACTTTAGGTAGGCCACATGTATGAGTGACCCTCAACAGTAGTCTTAACTCATGTGAAAGTGAGGTGCTTGCTGTCTGACTTCCTCTCTCCTTACCCAAATTTTGCCCCTTCCTTGTGTTGGCACTGGTGCTTGCCTTGATTTCCCCAATAAATGGACCAGGGTGCTGTGTAGGCAGAAAATCAAAGACCACTACCCCCCAAAAAGTGTCAAAGCACAGAACCTCCTTGCCAGCAGCTTGCTGTTGATGAACTCAGTTGAGCATCAGTACTTGTGCTAGGAGGTAGGGGAACCAGCTGGGTGATAGGATGATCTCAGCGTCACCTGAGAATAATTAAAACTTTTGTGTGATGTTACTGAATATTTTTGGTGTTACTCTACCATTAGGGACTACATGTGACAGCACCTCCTTGCCAGTTGATAGCAGTAGAAATACAATGTGCTAGGAAAGCTATATTTTGTTTAGTATACCTTAGTTCAGTCAAGGTAGTCAGAATCAACTACTTTGTAGGCAAAAATCCCCTTCATCACCCTATATGTGTTCTTATGTGCAATCTGCCTGTGGATTGTACTGGAAATACTTTGCTATTTGTACCTGTGCAAACGGTTCTACAAGTGGAGTTGTGCCTATTTAATTGTAACTAAGGCCTAGTCTAAACAAATCAACTTTGGACATGGTAAAGTTTTATTCAACCCATGGGGTGGTTTACTGTTCAGTTCTGGTGATGTGGATGTAGCTGGGCAACTAGTGGTGCAGTTGTAGCCATGATGGTACTTGGACACAGAGAAGGCAAAGTTTGTAGATTGAAATAGTATCTCTTACAAGACTTGAGCCCTTCCTGAAATATCAGTGAATGGTTTGAGAAATGATGTAGCCTGAAATCTTTCCTTCTTTTGTTAAGGAAGCTCGGGTAGGGACAATGAGGTACTTGAGATTTGTCTGGTGTGTATACATTGCTTATGCTAGTTTAAAGAGTGCTTTGAAGAGGATTAGCAAGGAAGGAGCATACAGTGGGTGCCATTGTCCTGAACAGGAAAATTTTTATCTGAAAAGCTGTTGATCAATAGCAGGGGGGTGCCATTTTCATTCTTCTTTCATGTACTTGCTTCAGACAGAATGAAATAGCTTTAAAGGGATCATTCTTGTACTGCTTACAGGAAGAACATACTGGGAAGCGCTGGATGCTGGAAAGATTGCTTTGCTTAAGAGCAGTCATGTCCAATGCAGTATTGTGTTTTATCTTCAGAGGGGAGCTGAAGATCTCCTAAATTTAACTACAGACAATATCCCCTTAGCATGCTTTTTTTGCTTTGCTACCATGTGGCATTCTCAAGATGATGAGTAAAGAGTAGAAAACCAGTCTTCATGCCAGGTGAATTCTGAAACATTAAAAGGACTAGTGACACTTATCCTGGGAAATATCCAGGAAGATCTGGTAAAGAACAGTATCAGCTTAAGCTGATCAGCTGACATGCTTAAGATTGTGTAAAGATTCTTTCCTTGTCATCTTGAGGAGTGAAACAATGTTCTGAATGCTGCTGTCTTAAGTGCTCTGCAATTGTTTACTCCTCTGACATTGCACAATTGTGGCAAACTGCTGAAATTTTCCTGATTCTGTTTTCAGAAAGCTGATGAGTATCTGTGTACATGTAGCCTGGCTCTCTAGATGCTTTTCTCAGCTGATTTTAAACACAGCAGGAACTCACTGATTTATCTAGATACTGTTATGCTTATTTTGTATGTATGCAATCAGTAAGTAGATTTTAAGTTGTACATGGCAACTTTTTCTTAAATGGAGACTAATTTGAATGAAAGCTTTCAGTTTGTTGTATGCTGCAAAAAAGCTTAAAGACTTTCTAATCTCAGTGCAAAACAAAGAAAACATTATGGAAGACCTCAAGCATTCTATAGCTTTACATTTTGCAGTTTTAGTTTTTTGTGAACTGCCGAATCTTAGAGGCAATGTGGAGGTACATATTTTTATTCAAAATGTTTCGAATGTGGTCTTCTGGCTGGATGGTACTGACCATACTAAGACCTACTGTTTGCTTGGGAAAAGGTCATTTTAGTCACTCAAGCCCTTCACTGAGCTTTGGAGTCATTTAACCTTTACAATAGAAATCAAAGACCATGTATGCCTTTCTTGTTCATAATCTCAAGAGTCCTTTCACTTGTGAACAAACAATTCTGGCTGTTAGCACTTTTCTCTTGGCAACACCATATTGCATTCAGGCCTATGTTTTTAGCTTTTGTAGTACATTTTTTAAAAGGACTCAAAACCAGTAGAAATACTTTAGGACTACCTTTCAGCTTGCTTACCTTTACATGCTCAGTAATGTTAAGCATATTTCGCACTAAACAGGTTGTGCATGAAGGACAACAGGGAAACATCGTAGTTTGCTGAGCAGTTCCACTGTAATTACAAGAAACAACAACTTCACTTGTGCAGAGCTCTAAAGTTCAGCTCTTCTGCTGAATGCAAATCTCACTTCTGGAGGGTAAATGCATCTTTTATTTTTAACCTTGGTGATTGCTTGGCAGCGACTGCCGCTGAAGTAAATCTTAAAGGGCTGATCTAAGAAGTCTCTTGGCATTCTTGCATCTTCTTATATTAGAAGAACCTTTCGCAAGCATCTTGGCCAGATGTGGTTAAGCCTGTTGTGCTGATGTGTCTCTGAGCGTTGCTTCCACAGTGTCACAGAGGTAATGTGAGGACATGCTCTGAGGCAATATTACAGGTAATTTAGCACAACAGTGGCAATTCTATTGCTTAAAGCTGGTAGAAACAAAAAACTAGTAAAACTTGATGGTTAAATGGCTAATGCAAACTGAATGATCTGTGAAACCAACTGTGGCTGTTCCAGCTAACAACCTGTTTGCCGTGTTGTGTGGAATATCAGGTAGGGGTGTGTGCATGTGTGTGTGTAACTGTTGTTTATGAACAGCTGTTTGGCTTACTTGTCTTTCTTCGGTTTTAGCTACGGCTGCAAAGTGGTGCAGTGTACTGTGATGAAATTAGTCTTGAAATTGCCTTTTATAATAAGACATCCAGTAAGTTCATTTCAAACTGTAATTTTTGTTGCATTTGCTTTTCTTTCTTCCCTAGATCAGTTTTGCCAAATGGCAGTGTGATTATGTCTTCATGTTTCTTGCACAAAAATAGAATTGTGAATTGGTTGCTTGAAATAAGACAAAACAAGGCAAGATTTCATTTGTTCTGTGGTTTTCTAAATATTTGTCCTTGGCTTTAGAATCCAGTTGCTTAACTTCTTTGGGCTTCCTGTGTAATGTTGTTAGACCTTGGCTTGATTTCCAAGGGGTGATAGTCCTGTGGCTCTTGTGTTTACCAAGTAAACAGCTGTGGCCATTTTAGATGTTAACCTCTTGTGGAGGTTACTGACTGTGTAGTGGAGTTAGCAGGAAGGTGATCATACCATCTGCTCAGCTGTCATATTGTAAACTTACCTTCTTGGGTGATTAAAGCAGTGTGCCATATTGAACTTGGACAACTGAGGTATCATTTAGTTCTGCAAAGTCTGTTACCTGCTCATTAGCAGCTCTTTTCTCTTAGGATTGCCAGGCAGCTGAGGGGATATAATATTACAAACTGCTGCAGCTAAATTAGCTATAGCACATCTGTCAGAGCTGAGAATTATCTTGCAGTGGTCATACATAAATGAGATTAGTCCTTGGAAGGAAGGTGTATATTATTTATTGGCTTTTTAGAGGTGATGTTTTATCCCCCATCTTGTATAATTAATCTGCCCATCTACATTATGATAAAGTTCAGCATCTTCTATTGGGTACTAAAATTTCAATCTAATTATGCACCTTGGTAAGCTAAAACTTCTTAAATCAGTTATCTTAATGTTATGTGTTAGTCACATCTGAGTACTTAGATGCTACAGTAATACAATGACACCAATTGATTAGTGCAAAGCAAACAGATTCTCATTCAAAGTAATTCTGAAGCTTCGATAAACACTGATTTGTTCTAATGGCTTCTGGTGCTGTGATGTCAAAATGTTCTGGCTGTTCTCCTCCCAAGGCAACCAGGTATACCTCAAACAGGTATTGCTTGGCTGGCTATCAAAATTACCAGCACACAGTGATGTACAAGATAAATAGGTAACCAATAATTCTCTTGGATGAAGGCTCAGATCACCTGGTTGTGTCATTAGGTAATTTTCTGCAAGTTTAATCTTCAACACTTTGAGTTAAATTTGTCTCAAAATCTTTTTAAAGTGTTGTAAGTGTAAAATAACATTACTCTTCTGAGTAGAAAGCACAGGTTATGGTTTTCTGGAGGAACTGTCTCTGCTGTGGTGGAATGAATGATGTTTCAATCTGTCTGGTCTAATTCTTATATAGAGGTAAAGGTGCAGACCTACTCCTAGCAGTAATTGTGAATATGTTACTTTCAGTAGAAGAAACATACTGTGCATACCACTGCCCTTCTTATAGTCTGTCTAAAGTTTGTTACTTCTTGAGATGTGCTTGCTTGATACTACTTGAGCAGCTGTACCACTACTTTGTGTCCTAGTTTTGGTGAAACCTCTCCTAGGTGGTTGAGTGTGGGTTTGAGCTTCATACTCAGGAAAGGCTGATAATTGTAGTGTGTGTGTATGCATTTTTTTTCTAAGTAGTATTAACAGCCCAGTGTTTGCAACTTTGTAAAAATGAAAAAAAAATTATAAAACATCACTGTGTTTTTGTGAATTTACTGTTGTATGGAGGTCACTCTATCATCTTTCAAAGTTGTTTTTAACTTGTATTAGGATACAGAAGTATTGATGGTCACAATAAGAATTCATTTTCTAGCAGTGTCGACATCTATGTAATTGATCTCTTGAGAGTTCGTATACATATAAAAGCAGCTGCTCATAGCTGTCTGGTAGCTTCTGAGTATGCTCTTCTTTCAATCAACTCTTACACTCCTCTTTTTAATTTTAGCTTAATTATACCAACTCTTTGTCTTTCAGAACCCACACATAATCAGCCAAACAGAACCAAGAAGAAGCAGAGTATTTGCCAAGGCTCCCAGCATCTCATGAATGAACAAACGGAACTCGATAATGCTGGTTCTGCAGAGCCAGGTCTGCGGCTCAGAAAAGGACACATGTCTGACACTGCAACAACACACGCAGCCTTTGAAGAGGACAGCTCTGAACAGAGCCTTCTTTTAGTGAAGCCACCTCTGTCTTCTGACCAGGAAAATGTAAGTGATACGATTATCGGCTAGGTTTGCTAGGGAAGAAATGTTTTGACATAAGTGCTTCGGTGCTTTATATAAAGTTCCAGGAATTTGAAACATGGGCCTACAACCTCTTTGCTAAATAATTGTAATAAAACTGGGAAGATGTCATAAGTACTCAGTTACATGTATGAGAACTTGGGTGACAAGACAGGGCATAACTGTAGATTTGCCACTCCCATCTCAGAGAAATATGACTCGTAATGGTTTGTTCTCTGCTGAGGTGCTGCTCTTATCAAAATATTTTTGTTCTGTAGCTTCCAATTAATTATGAGTGAAAGAAGAAAATATATTGACACTGTCTGAATGTCATCTGAACCTTGAATAATTGCTGTAATTTTAGAGATTAGTATAGAAAAAATTGTTTGCAAGTATTCTTGTTTGAAGAACGGCTATGTTGGATTAGATTTAACATCCACAGTCACAATATCCTATCTCAGACACAGAAGGAAGAGTATAAGGATGGAGAAGCATGTGGTATTGCTTTGCTAAAACACTCACAGCTTTTAGTAATCGGTGGCTCATAGACGTCCTGAGCCAGTGGCAAAATTTTTGGTGCATAAGCCGCCGTAAATTTTAGCAACCACAGCATCCTGCGGAAAGGCATTCCACAGTTTAATTAGGTGTTGTATGCAGGTAATGACTCCAAACATTGGACAAAAGTACCTTCTGATTAGAGAATTTCCAAATTGTAATTAGTGCTTCTCCCAGGATATATACAGATAGATACCAGCACAGTTAAGTGGAAGAGCTTAGACTCACTGTTAAATTTATCACAGCTTAATGAATTTATTGTATCATCTCGGTTACAGCAACTGTGTGGTTTTAGCCAGTAGCAAAAAGATACTGATACTACTTAACCTTCAATACAAAAGAATTGGATTGTTGCTGTGATTGCATTTGCCAGAGTCTGGGTGTGTGCATGGACCACTACCATTGTTCAGCTGACAGGAGAACTTGTATTATGCTAACTCCAATTGATTAGTTTCAAGTGTCCATATGATGAGCTGTCAGAACAGGTATTCATGGCTGAGTAATTGAATATACTTCTAAATGCTTCTACTTATGACAAGTATTGACTTTCTTGACTATCATAATACAGATGTATTCTCGTAGGTGCACTACTTACCCAAAGCTTACTTGGCTTAAGGCATGAGAGATCAGTGAAACACTGTGTTTGTATGCAGTGATAATATTACATAGTTTGCTTTTTCTCTTGCCTCCTATTACCCTATTTATGTCATTGCAGCTCCTTTATTTATCTAAGAACTGCCCCAAACTAGCCTGTACAAGATTCCTTTTCCTCTGCCTACTGGTCTCTACTTTTCTGCTTTACCTGTAGGAGGAAGCTGTCTGAGCTCTTAAGAGATAGTTGCTTTTATTGCATTATTTTAGTAGTCTTTTCTAAAGAGGTGTGTGGAAACATACCACTGCGTTGTTCAGAATTATTTTCCATTTCTCCGCCAACTTTAATAACTGTTTCTAATTTTGATGGGCCAAAATATTGGTCGTCTTTAGAAATAAAGCATACTTATGGGAAATTTTTTTCCATGGTATTATTAAGGAGTCAAATTCAGTCCTAAATGTTTTTTTCTGAGGCCTTTGTCCCTCAGTAACCTACCTGGCTGGTTCCATAGCTGTGAAATAAAAACTACATTACAAAACTCATTTTTCTGTAAATTGTGCCATTCACTGAATACGTGTAGCAAAGATTTAGTAGCTGTATTGAGTGTGCTTATCCAAAATAATAATAAAACAGCTGCATCCTTCTGTCAGTGCTGTTAATCTGACTGTTTTATAATGCTTATAAGATACAAATCATATAAAGTCAATATCTTTTTACAGCCTCTTAGTTTGTGTTTTACCCTGTAGCTCTGTTCTCTCCTAGAGTGCGTGTATATTTGTATATTATTCCCTCTTCCAAATATCTGTTCCAAAGAACAGATACACATCTTGCTGTCTTGTTTAAATATGCAGTTAGCGTAGTGGCAGGTGAGTGGTGTACCACCTTTGAGAAGTACTGACCATTTCTCTGAATGTTAAGGATTTGGTGGTGAGAAAAGGTTCAGGCAAGCTGTTTAAGTCTTCTCCTCCTTTCAGCAGTTTAAACTTTTTTCTCCTTTCTTTGGTTTGCATGTGCTGTGTATGTGCCAATAAGGCATTTTTCAGCAGGTGCTTCCCTCCTGTAGCATGCTGGGTTGCCTATCCTGTGGGACAATCTTTGCTGCTCTCCCTGGTGTTTCTATGCCTCAACTGCCTTTGTAATTCCAGCAGTGATAGCTCCTAAAGAAACCTCTCTTACTGTGGCTTTGTTAAGCTAACACAATCAAATGCATGTGACTTTTTATAACCTGATGAATGGGCTCTTTATGCAAATCTGTGCTTGACTCTTTTCTTTTATACTTTAACCTATCAAATGACAGGAGGTAAACAAAATAACCATCTTCTTTGCCTCTATTTCAATTGCCTGACTTTACTGATGATTCCTTTTATGCAGTTGGGTTGTATTGTCAGTTGTCCTGTGTGGCACCAAAATTTATCCATGAAGTGGAGACCTGCTGCCCTAAGTGTTTGATAATACATAGTAAGGGTTTGAGGAGGAGGTATGCATAGGTCTCAAGTCATCTGAATAGACAGAAGAAATTTGGGCACTCATCTGGATTGCTTGTCAAGGAGCATGAGTTTTACCTCAAGGGGAAACTTATTTGACTTCTGATGAATTTGATCATACCTAAAGAAGTCTTTCTAGTATAAATACCAAAGTGGCTTGAGGCAGGGGGCAGAAATGTGTAATAGATTTTAATGTACAGAGGATAAGTTTTGGAATAATTGGAAGGCAAGCTTTACTTGAGGCTTTAGACTAGAACTTAAAGCATTTTTTTGTGCTGGAAATGTGTGCATATGTACAGAAATAACAAAGATAGTTTTGGTATTGACAGAAGGGAGCATCTAATGTCAAGGAATCATCAACTATATGGTGCATACTAAATGAAAAGATACAGGTGAAGTTTTAAACCAAAGGTGAACATTTGAGCCTTAAAAAAAAACATCTGTCTGGAGGTGATACCTATAAATTCTGATTTCCTTTTTTTTTTTCTTCTTTTTTTTTTTTTTTCTTTATAGGTATATTTGAAAGTTTCTTGCGCAGTTTGAAACCATTTAGCTTTGTTTTCAATCTAGCATTTCACTATTTGTGAAATAATGATTTATGATGATTTAAAACTCAGTATCTGTATTTGCCTTCTCCCTGCCTTACCTTACAACTTTTGTTGCTAGAAATTGTCTTCTATGTGTGTATGTGAGAGACCTGGCCTAACAGAATTTGAGCTCCCACCAAAACTAGTTTGCTTTAAGGCAGATTGCTTTAAAAATATTTTGTTCTGTAGGATTTACAATCTCTTCCTTTCTTACATTTTTGCAGCACTTGGGAAAGAATGTTATTTCTTTGAAAGCATGTGTAAATAGGCATTCTACTTGGAATCAAAATATCTTAACATCTGAATTTCTCCTTAACTTGCTGTTTTAAGCACTGGAAGTAATGCATATTTTTTACTCAGACTGTTAGTCGCTGAAGTGCTCAAGTGTATCTTTCCCTACAAATATGCCTTGTTTTTCTTGTACAACAAAGGCTTTTTAGATACACAGAGTAAAATATCACCAAGTATTCCCACTTAAAACAGTACAAAGAAATTGTACTTCTGAGGCTTTTGAGGTTTCACAGGCTTGAGTTGGTTGGATGCTGATGTATCCTTTGATGAAGGTTGATGTGCCTGGTTTATTAACAGGCTTTTAGAGCTTGAATGTCTGCAGAAAAGACAAACTGGTGACCTATTCAACCTTGAGTAGACAGTAGTCTTTGGTAGCATGTGGGAAGTAGCTGTGTTCTCTGTGTTTGCCCTGTCTCCTAAAAAACCTCGTGTGAATTAACACGAAAGTAGTAATAGGTTATGGTTTCTTGAGTTGCAGTTGGGTTCAGCTCTCTCCTGTTAGTCTGGATGGGAGTCTTAATTCTTTTGAGAGAGGAATTGTTGGTGCTGTGCTGAGTTTGCTGGCTGCCAGCTGGTTTTGTAACCATTGCTTGCTGTGCTGTGTGTTGAAACTAGGAGAGGGAGGGAGTGGTTTTGTTTGTAATTCACTGTAACAACTGTTTGCCTGGACAAGGGTTAGATTCCACAATTTTTGCCTTTGTTCTCTTAGAATTTGTATCTGTCTGATTTGGGCAGCAATGGGGGACGTGACAGCCTTATGCAGTGACGTAAGATAGTGTTGTACTGGCAGGTTAACTTTCATCTTCCTCCAATTGTTTTAGATTCATTAACTCTTAAGTTCAGCAATACACTTTCAATGTCTGTTTTTTAACAGCATTTTTTGCATGAGACCAGCATGCTTATTTTCTTTGTCTCTTGTCAGGATTAACAATCATAGAGGAGCAGAAAATGGCTCGGGAGAACTTCCTGAAGTAGAAGCAGTTTCTACAGGGTTTTTCCTAAAGTCTATTAATGAGCTCATGGGCATTGAGGTCTTTGGCATTGACAGAAGTCAGTAGTTGTTACTGCTTAAGAGATTAATCAGATAATTTTCATCTGAAGATACTTAATGAGAGACCCAGTTCTAAGAAAGGGTGTATTAGCAAAGTCGATGAAGCCAAAATGTGACTTTGTCATAGGACTATTTGCTAAATGAGTGTGAAATGTTAGTGCTTGCTTTTAATGAGCTCCAGCAAGCATTCACCCATGACCAATTGTATAAAACTGTTTCCAAGTGCTGTATTAAGTGACCTCTAGCTTTTATAAGAAGGTGACCTACAAAGGAAAGATACTAAGCTCCAGGAACTTTCAAACACTTAACATTTCATCCAATAGGCTGAAAGGGTCATTGGCACAGTGCTAATGAAAAACATAGTTCACTCCTGTGACAGTGTGAACAGCTATGTACCCCCTGCTTAGAGGGTGAATGTAGTTAGCCTTTTGGAAACTGATGTCTGTATGTTTACAAGCCTTTTAGCTTGAGAGAAAACATGAAGTCTTAAGTGACAAAGCTATTATTTAGCATAAGCTGGTATTTGCAGAAGTTAGGAAAAGTCAGTGAAAGTTTTAAGGCGCTTTGCTTTTTCAGTTAATGACTTACAGTCCAAAGAACACAAGCTGATGAAATTCTGAAAAATGTGTAACAGGCTTTTATGATAACTGGCATGGCATTGGCACCATCTACCACTGTTTTCCCCTTGCGAAAGACCAGTTGATAAAAGGTCAATTGACAGACTGGGCACAGAAGAGTTGCTGAAAAAAGCAATCTAGCTAGCTGAAAAGGATGTTGTTACAGGACTGCCATTAGAAAAGCAGCATTTTTATATGGTAGCCTTGAACTTATCCTAGCCATTATGCTGAATGCTCTCGAGTTACTGCATCTGGCTTACTGCCCCAAGAAACATTAAATGTCTTGAATGTCATGTTAAACACTATTAATCATTCATCTGATGAGATCAAGATAAACAAGAGCAAAATCTCCCAAGTTGTGTCTAGACTTTGTGACTTCAGTTTAATATGGGGGATAACGGTGCTATTGTAAATGCAGCAACATATGTTTTCTAACTTGCATTTTAAGAAAAGGAAGTAAGTACTGAGTTGTATAATATCCTACGGCACAGTGTTGGTCAAGACTTTTGCTTTTTCTGAAGTATCTTGTCTGTGTTACAATGATGTGTTTCTACTGGGGCAGAGTTCTGTCAGGAGACAGATCATGAAGAGAGTGGGGGAGCATCTATCAGCAGCTGAAGGAAGCCACAACGACATTAGAACAGATTCAGACTCCATCACTCTTTGGAAATTCCTGTGATGGTAGCTTTAGGGCACTGGTGTGGGGTCTTGATGGTGAATTGGCATCACAGGCAGTTGAGCTTTGAAACATGGGGCTTCATTTACTCCAGAGATTAAAACTACATAGGTATGTGCACAGTCAAGTTAGGCCCTTGAATAGCTGAGTGATGAATATCCAAAAAGTACTCCTAACATAGGAGAGTTGTAACCTTTCTGTGGCTTAGGAGACTTGTATTGCAGTTACTGGTGTTACTGGTTAACTACTGGTGCACTTCTGATTCTGCATCAGATACCACAGACATGCAGCCAGGTCAAAACTGCCACGTTTTTGAAGGTGCAGTCCTGAGAGATGCTGGAAGTTTTGAGGGTACAGCAGCCTGTTGAAGTGATCAATAGTTTAACTTGCCTTAGTCCATGCCTACTTAAGTTCTTAGGCTCCTTTTTAACTGAAGAACAATGCAAAAGGGGGAACTGGAGATCATTTGGCATCCAGATGGTATGTGTTGACAAGAAACGTGGCCTTGCATGTGATCCACAGAAGGAATTCCATGATGTATCTCAATAAAATGGGAGCTGATGTTCCCATTGTTTCTGTTGCACTAGTTTGAGCTACTTAAATCCCTTGGTTATCTGAGAAAGTTCACCTGACAAAAACGTTACCAATTTCTGCCAGATTAGCACTGGCTTGGCTGATCAGCCCAAGGATCAGAGGCATGCCAGAAGCAATGTAAAAGAAGATGGGGGTGAGGAAGAAAGAGGACCAGTTTGGACAAAGTAAGCATCTCAGGTGGCTTAATTCAAGGGTGACTTAAATTTCAGTTTGCACACTCTAATGAACACAGATTGATGATCTTGCCTAGTAAAATTGCAGTCTGAAGTAATAAATAAGAGCTTACTTGTCACCTGCACAAGTAGAAATGTGCAAACTCTCAAACTGTCTAGAAATCTATAAAGTGACATCAAGAAACTGGAGACCTAAAGAAACTGCACTTCTACCACTTGAAGTCCAAATTTTTCAAAAGTGGGAAAAGGGTTTCTGGAATCTTTTTCTGCTGTTGCGACTTGACTTCTGAAAGGCTTTTCTGTAGTAGGGGCATTAATAAACTGAGTGTCTGCTTAGAGATTTTAGAGCAAGAGTATAAAACCTTTCAGTACATGTGAGAAGGATAAGTTGTTGAAGTAGATAAGTACATTGCACTTACTAGAGCAGGTTTTACTGCAGTTTTGTCTGTAGCAAGGTCTTTGGTATGTGATCTGACTTTTTTGGACTGCAGATTGTACTAAATGTAAACATTTTTTTGCTTTTAAACTTTTGTGCCATTGCTATAATAGACCAAGATTTTAATGTTAAACTTACTTAATGATGAGCACTGTACAGTTGGACTCTTTGGTTTCTTGCTTTTTTTTGCTCTTAAGTCTTGGTTTTGGCATTAAACTTTTCCCTCCACACAAAAGCACACTCTCAAATTGTTGTTTAAAAGATGATCTGTGCGTAGAAGTGTGTTGCCTAGAACTCTGTACGAAGTGGTATAATTGAGTCTGATTTCTACCTCTTTTTCTTACCTTCTTGTCATCACAAAAAAAATCTGGAAAACTTCCCAAAACAGAGTGAATATATATAAACCAGTAAAACTCTTTTCTTATGGCCATTGCCACTTGTCCTTCAGATTTAGTTTACTCTCTGGCACTATTATTCAACTTAGGATGTGTTTATACTTCTACTGTGTAATTTCCATTCAAAAATACCAATTGTTATACCAACTGAATTTGCAAGGGGTAAGGTTAAAATTTGAAGAACTGCGTAGCTCTTCCACAGAATTAAATGTTCAGATCCTTGAGAATGTAAGTATACAAAAAAGTATACAAAAGCCATGATTTCTGTTTTGTATGAAAGACTGATTCTACACATTGCTCCATATGTGCATCTGAATGACAGCTGATGACTGCAGCAAGTTAGCTGGTTACAAGTGGAAGTAGAATTTTTATTTAAAGATACTCTAAAATGTTCTGAAGAGTTCACAGAATTGTAATTTAATTTAGTCCAAACCTGAGACTGCTTTTAAAAGAAATTGAGTAAATTAGATGTCATAAAAACATGTGAAACATTAGCCAAGTGAAAAACCTTTTCACCAATGATCTAGAAAGTACAAAGGCAAAACTTATTGTGGAAGCACTTGGTCCAGGGTATACCATACTGCCTTAAAAGTGGGAATATCAGTTTTGTTCTAGGTGCTCATTTCTTGTATGGTGTTAGGGAAGTGAGATTATTTTGCCCAATGTGTTCCCCATTTTAAAATGTGATTCTCTGAGGGCAGAACTTAAAAATAGTTGAAAATGGGTCCTAAAGTGTATACTTACTATTGCTGCTACATGTCAGAAGTATTCTTGAGTTTCTGATCTGAGCAACCAAAGAAAAGAGAATATATGAGTCCTGAGATAAGAAGGAACTTGTCACAATGGAATTTTACAATATGCCTTTTGAACAGAAAAGTGGTATTTTTCCCCTTCAGTCATTGAAGAACTGAAGGTCAACAGACTCCTTCAGATTTCCAGATGAAAACTGGTGTTTGTGTTGAACTCCAGCTATAGATTTCTAGCTTCCAAGAAGCACAGATCGCTATTCTTTCTAATAGTACGTTACAGGAAGGAGTTGGGAGAGGACAGACATTCCAGAACAGACCTCATTTTGCCTTCTTAGCAAGAAAAGGGCTAAGAAGCTGAGCTTTAGTTTGTTTCCTTGAATGTTAATTTTGCAGTTTAATGGCAGGAAGGAGGTAGTAAAATCAATTCCATTTTCTGGCAGCAATCTGGACTGTATATAAGATATGAATTCTTTTTATCATTAAAAGAAGCTCAGTAATGATTTGTTTGTAGGCACATTGCCAAAATGCAAAGATTTTGGACTAGTTCATAAATAGCTGTGCTCTTCGAGCTTTACAGTCTGTTCAAATTCAAACCTTCTCATCGTTCTAGAAATGGAAGTATGTGGAAAGGGGGAAATGAACATTTTTTGGCTTTGAGTCACTGAGCAGACTGCAATGAATACAGGCTTTGATTACATAAGGGCCCTTTTTTTCATTCAGTCCACCCAGTTTTGTAAATGGAGGATTACTAACTTGTTCACCCTATCCCATCTGGTCAACGTGTGGTGCTGGGAGAGGGAATTCTAGGGTAGCTAAGCTGTGCTTCTTGTATCAAGGACATTGGAACTTAAACACCAGCCTTGCTTTTCTGTAAGGCCAGTTTTTGGAAATGCAAGTTTTTCTAGATTTCTGAGATGGTGCAGACTGTCAAGTGCATCTTATCCAGAGCTGCATGGCAGGGGGTACAGACTAAATCATCTCTAAAGGTTCCTTGCAATCGAAACCATTCCATGTTAGTATGACCTGGAGTTAACAATTTATAAATAGTGAAAACTGAGAATCCTAACCAGAGAGATCCATTAGTAGAAAAAGGCAGTACAATTGACACTGTGGAAAATAATGTCAGTGATTGTTGCTGAGTCAAATTGAAAACAGATTGGTGTTTTATTTACATGCAGTCTGGTCCAACAGGACATGTGCTTATTTTAGGAAGATACTAAACCTGTTTACATCTCAGTGTTGCCTGATGCCTTTCTCAGTAGAGTTAATAGGATAATCTAGATAATTTAATACTGTTGTATACTGCTGTAGGATATGCCCAGGGCTGATCAATATTTATATCAATTATCTGCACTGAAATATGAAATCATTGCCAAGACTTGCTCAATGAGGGTATTGACTGGAATGATAAATGAGGGTGAATAGACAGTACAAGGAACCTAGATGATGTTCAAAGATTAAATTCGTCAATAAAGTTGTCTTTTTGTGAACAAATGGGAAGTCATACATAAAATGTTAAGAGTGTATACTATGTATTGCGTAGCAGAGATCTGAATTCTGGATAATCAAAATTAAAGACCTCTTCAAAAGATGAAGCTTCAATAGCTATTGTAAGCCTTGGGTTTAAAATCAAGTATTAGCATGCCATTTCTCTCTCAAAATACATTAATTTTTCAAGAATTTAGGTAGCTTATTGTAGGTTGGAAGAAATCTCCTTTTGTTTATTAAAAAAATAAAGTATTAAGCAGCTTGGCCAGTTAACTTGCTGATGGAAAAAGCCAATAAGGCCTTACTCTAAGGGGAGAGCTGTACTGTAGAATGAATATACAGCAAGATCTGCTCTCTGAATCAAATTTGAGGACATTAAACTGAAGAAAAATTATGATAATTCATATAGTATGTGAGGCTACATACTAGACTCTCGGTTGCTTTGCATGGCATTACTCTAAGTAATATTGATTTTAAAGTTGTTAACCTTGATATGGGAATAGGAAAGAGGAGGTGGTGTAGCTGGTAATATGGAAAAGGCCAATCTCCATACAGACTGTGGGGCTTTCTGGGCTTGGTCACTTGGTGCCTAGCAGCTTGCTAGGAAGGGGAGGGTACAAGCCTGGAGGGTACAAAAGGCTCATTCTCTCTTTTCTAGCTTTCTCAAACTTGTTTACCTTGAAAGCTGAAGTGTTGAATGGAGTCTTTCATGAGCAATGAGGATTGTAGTAATCTAACAGAAATGTCGAACTATTGTGCCCCCTTTATCCCTCCCCCTTTGTTTTTTCCTCAGTGGAAAGCTAGAGTGTATCATACTACATATGGATGGGTGAGGCAGCACCAGGGTACAGAACTGCCAGAGATGTGTACCAGCTGAATGTCCTGACTCAGTGGGGTTTTTGTTTGTTTCTTTTTTTAGTTCTCTTGGTACATTTTGAGGGATATTGATGCTTCTCTTTATTTAAATTTTGCCTCTGGTTGCTTTTCTTTGGTTACTTGCCTTTTGTCTAACTGGCAAAAGTTTCATAATAGTTTCTGAAATACTTTGAAAGTCAAACAAATCAGTAAATGTCCATTACTGGATTACAAGCTGAACAGAAATACCATTTAAACAGCATAGATCTTCAGATTTGAACTTAAGGTTGAGGTGAAGCATTTATAACAAGTTGAGTGGATTCCTTTCTTTGGCTTGCCTTTTATTATCCCAAAATGCCAGCTATGTTACGGAGTCATTAAGGCAGGCACAGTGACATTGAAACAAAGTAGGGAAGTAATCCTTCCCTAGAGGTGGGTAAGCTGAAAGACTCAGACACTGCTTCCAAACCTGGTGAAAATGTGCAAAACAGATTACACATGTTCTTCTCACACACCTAAGAAGGTAATAATTCTTCTGAATTCCTTCCTCAGTGCCTTACAGGGGAAGAAGACTTCTTTAGCTGCCAAAACATAGAATCATAATTCTGTATGGAAAACATGACCTTTCTCTGTTCATGCTTTTATGTTGCTACAAAGCATTTTCTCTTTCTCCCCCACCCAGGGTTCTGAAGAATATAAACACAATGATGAGTCACCTCAAGAAGATGAAGGGTTTATGGGCATGTCACCTCTTCTGCAAGCCCACCATGCTATGGAGAGAATGGAAGAATTTGTGTGTAAGGTAAGGCCATGTGGAAACAGCTGAATTAGTTTCCTTTTTTAGAAAGCTCCAGCAGGCAACAGACTATACCTGCAGCAGCTGTGCTACTAATGTGGGGGAGAGCAGGTGCATACCATCCCTGAATGGGCATCTCTTATAACTAGTATCTTAAAACTAGTAACACTGCAGCTTCTCAGGATCTCAGTAAATGAATAAATTGTAAAGCATGGAACGATAGGGATTGCAAATCAGACTCTAAAGCTAATAATGCAACCGAGTCTCTCTTGAGATAGACCTGTGAGTGCAAAGCAGTTCTTCTGGTTCAAGACACTTTCATTTACAAGGACATTTTTTCCATGTTTCTTCAGACTTGCAAATATTTCGCTTTTCCAGCACCATTTGTCTCCATTGTAGAATAAGCTTTGTCCCTTACTTGAAAAGGAAACAAAGCTTTGTAAAACTGTATCAAAGTAAACCCATTATGAATTGTGTAATTGCTGACCATGGATCAATTTTTGCTACTTTTTAAAGCCATAGGGCTATATCAGTCTCTGGCTGTCCTTCCTTGGTGAAAGGAGTGCTGCATTTTTATACACTTGTTCCTGGTGGTTTTCTGAATGATTCTTGGATGTTTTTGGCAGAGGGACCCTAGTTATTTGGTCTTTTGTGTGTGTGTGTGTCTTTGTTGAATTTTTTTTTTACTACGCATCTTTCCCCCTTTTTAGAGGTTCTGTAGGATGGATTGTGTAAAATTAATTCCTTCCTGCTCATTCTACTTTAATTCAAATTTTTGGTTCATGAAGTAAACCAGTGATTTTCTTTGATGTATTTGAGCACCCAGTCTTTAACTGGGTTATTCTGATCAGTTTTGTTTTGCTTCCATAAAGGAGTATGGAGAATTGGTTTTAAAACTCTGGACTCTTGTTGCTGAAACTGAAATAAGAATATAGCTTTCTGAACTTAGTGTTTCAGGATTCTTCAAACTTGCTCCTGTACTACTAGCCAGACGACAAATCCAAGAAACACTGCAGAAACAACCCCGGTACATAAAGCATTCCCTGATAACCCCTCTGCTTGGCCATGCAACTTCTGAAGCCAAACTGAAGACTTCATGTATTTTATGTTACTGAAGCAGTGCTAAGAGCACCTGTGCACACTATTTTCATTTGGAACCAGCTGCAAGAATAGATTTGTGCATATATGTTCTCTCTCCTTGAAAAGTAGAAATCTGATGGAATTGAGAGTCATGGATCTGTTGCCTTAACTGATCTGTCACCATTTGTTTTGGGAGTGGGGAAGCATTTCTTTTCCAACCTGGCTAAGGGTTTGGATACTTCTCACAGGACTCCACCACTTCATGCTTTCTGGCCTATATTAGTGCTGATAAATAGCTTTTTTGCTAAACTGCCCCAAAGGCTAGCAGGTACATAGTCTGAATGGTTTGTGGTTAGAAGAACAGACTTTTACTTGTTTCTTGGAGAGAGTTAGGTGTCAGTTTCTTTAGTTAAATGAAAAGCATAATCTGTGAAAATAACAGGACATGGAAATTAAATGCTTTCCCTTCATTAGCAGTGAAAAAGCCCAATAGCTTTCCTGTTCGAGGAGATGCTGAAGTATTTCTCTCTGGTCACGCAGCTCAACTTCATAATTATACTATCTTGAACAGGGAACAGTGGTTTAAGTATTACATTTCACGTGTAAAGCCTCTTTGCCAGAGATGTCTCTTACTGATAGGGATTTTCTGACTTCTGCCATAGAGCAGTGGAACTCAATTTCCAGCATTTAACTAAAATCTTCTAACTGCCAGGTGTGGGAGGGCCGATGGCGAGTCATTCCTCATGATGTTCTGCCCGACTGGCTGAAGGACAATGACTACCTGCTGCATGGACACAGACCACCCATGCCTTCCTTCCGGGCTTGTTTCAAGAGTATCTTCAGAATACATACAGAGACTGGTAACATCTGGACACATCTTCTAGGTATTTTCAACTTCCTCCAACGCTCTAGGGGATTTTATTGCTCTCTTTGAGAGAAAGATAGAAAAGGGGCTTGAAGGTCAGCATTATGTCACTAGTAGACAATTAAGCTAACAGGTTGGTATCACTATCCAATTTTTTCCCAACAAAGTTGGATGGAACTTAATTATGGCATTCATTACAAATAAATGAAAAGTTTCCTCATCATTAGTATATTATCAGTAAGTATTCTTTTTTCACAATTACGTAGGTGTTAATTGAAATTGCATTTTTTGCTATAGAAACACAATGAAGTTTCAGCTTTTTTAAGTGGCTTTCAGCTTGGAAGGAGCCTTGAAGAGGAAGGGTTCCTTTGAACTATGCGTTTCTCTTTTTATAATTTGCAACAGGATTTTTTATTGTTCTAGAATGTACAGCATTGTCACTTTGCAAAACAAGTAAAAATTCCTCCTTTAGTGGGAGAGTTGGACTAGGTGATTTCTAGACATCCCTTCCAGCTCTGATAATTCTGTGTTACAGAGTCCATGCAAGTCTGTATCAGATCAATCTGAAACAGAAATGAGGTTTAAATGTTAAGCTGAATTAGGGAAGTATTTTATTCTGCACGCATGCTGCTGGTTGTTGTGCAGCTCCTATGTTTAGTGCTCCTGTATACTAAAGTCATGTTTTTAAAAAGAAAAGATTTAATTTTGCCTCAACTATACACCTTTCTACCTTACTGTTTTTCAGGATGTGTGTTCTTCCTTTGTCTGGGAATCTTCTACATGTTCCGGCCAAACATGTCCTTTGTAGCACCTGTGCAGGAGAAAGTGGTTGTTGGATTGTTCTTCTTGGGAGCCATACTCTGCCTCTCCTTCTCATGGCTCTTCCACACAGTATATTGCCACTCAGAGGGTGTTTCTAGGCTCTTCTCCAAGTAAGTGCCTAGAGGAGAGGGTAGGCCAAATAGGAAACAGGTGGAAAAACAGGGCTGGGATTCATGCCTGGAGCCTCTGTGCAGGAGTTGTTTATTGCCTGACCACATGTACTTTTGAACAGAGTGGAGTGGAGATTTGATGCAGCTTCTTGTAATTATTTTTTGCTTCAGCACAAGTGTTTGTGCTGCTTTAGTGTTAAAACAACTTCAATTTCTGCTGTTTGGCAGGCGTGTGCATGCAACTTGCTGCTCTAAGTAATATACCTAGAGCTTAGTTGCAGGACTTGGGAATTTTAATGCAGCTGTCACTTCTTGTTATTTCAACTATTCTGAGTAACTTCATATCTTAATCTTATGTAAGACATCTCTGCAATGTCAATCAAGATGTCTTGGTCTTTTGGGTTTACTACACTTTCTTTTTTGGCTGTCTGCTAAGTATGTTGTATTTCTTAAAATCGCTCAACCTAGGATTGTGTAATCTGCCAGACCACCTCTGAAGTAACCCAGCAATTAAAATCCTGTACTGAAAAATTAATTCCCATCTTCTGTAGGAGCGTTTTGTCAGAATGTGGCGCAAAGTGATAGCTGTAGAAATTCCTTTTCTTCACTGGTGTATAGAAAAACTGTAATTGAAAAATTGTGACCTTATTTTCCAGTGGTCACTTAAGTTGATGCCTAAATAGCTCATGCTTGTCTGATGCTAAAGTGTTTGTGTTGGCTGTGCTCTCACAACGTGCTGTGTGTCCTTTTTTGTGTTCAGAGGACTGTTGGGCTGCTTTTTTCCTCATCTGAAGCTTAACTCTGAGCTTCCTTCAAAAGGCTTTAGTCTATAGGCTGCTGCATTTATTGCTGATAACTGTCCATAAATGGCCTTCCTAGTTGTTTATCCAGGTAATCCATTATTGTAGGAGGATGATGGTGAAAGAATAGCCATCAGGAATTAAGTTGCAGTAGTGAAATCACTTTGGTAGTGAGAATGAGAGTTGGTCTACTAAAGGGAGTGTGTGTTGATACGAGGACTTCCATAGGTTCACATTACTCATCAAACTGATATGTTTTTCCTTCTAGGCTGGATTATTCTGGCATTGCACTTCTCATAATGGGCAGCTTTGTACCATGGCTGTACTACTCCTTCTATTGCAACCCTCAGCCTTGCTTCATCTACTTGATTGTGATTTGTGTCCTGGGCATCGCAGCCATAATTGTCTCACAATGGGACATGTTTGCAACCCCTGAATACCGGGGTGTAAGGGCAGGTAAGACCTGAAGTTATTTGTTTTTCTTCTTGACTCTCTTTCCTCCTTCCTGCTTGCTGTTGGGAAAAAACATCTTGAAGATTTAAAAGACTGTAATTTTAAAGAGAGATAATGTTCTTTGATTGGGTTTTATTTACAAACTACAATTAATTACTTTTTACAAATTACAATTAATTACTCAAACTACATTTATTGTAGCCATCTGGATGCACAGATAAGGGCTGGTCTAAGTCTAGAAGTACATTCCTGAAATGGGCAGTAACACAGCAGTAGGAAAGGTGGTGTGAAGTTTCTAGCAGTATCTCACAACTCTACTTCCAGAAAAGTGGCTGACTGTTTGGTGTGTCTATGTGTGTATGCCTTCTATTGTTTGTCTTGTTTTTGTAATAATGGGCTTAGACAGCAGCAAATCATTGAATGATTGAATTAATCTGAATGATTTGCCTGGATATAACATGTTTAAGACCAAGAGCCTCATATTTTTCTTTACATGATCAAAAGAACAAAAACATTGGTTTTCATATTCTGAGGCAGGAAGAACAGGAAAAGCTTTAGGGGACAGCTATGGAATCTGAATACAGCTGTGTTGAATACCAATATTTCTTATCAATTAACCTGCATATGCTGTCTACAGAAAAGCTACATTTCCTTGACAAGCTATGGGTGTACCTTCAGAGAGCTCAGCCTTCCAAATTTATAATCTTCATGGGACATGATTATTGCCCCCTTGCACCCTTTTTTTGCAAGATTTCTATATTTGCTGCTATAATCTAAATGAATAAACCATGTTCTCATATATGGGAGACAGCTGATTTTCAGATGCTACTTTTCTGTTTCCTAGGGCGACTTGTACAGTATATGATAAATCATCTCTTTGTGTCTCCTTGTTGTCTTGCTCTTGAGAGATTAGGGTGAAGTGAGACACAATTTGTGTAGTCTCAGTGCCCTCTACAGTCCAAGATGTGTAAGTGGCTTAATGTACATTAAAGCTGGCAGACACAATCATTAAATGAAATATTTTGCTATCTCCTGGTACATATAACTAAGTGTCTTCTTGCATATGAAGAAAGTCTTTTTTAACCTCTTCTCCAGTTAAACTCTTCTAGGGACCTCCATCTTCAAGAGTTGTCACCTTTCTGCAGCTTTGGCAACTACCAAGTTTTCCTTCTGTAGCTTTTGTGTTTTCATTATCTTCCTTTTACCTCCACGGTGTTCCAGTCTGACTCTCCCACATTTTCTTTACCCCCCCAGGAGTATTTCTAGGTCTGGGTCTTAGTGGGGTTATTCCCACGCTGCACTTTGTCATCTCTGAGGGGCTCCTGAAAGCAGCCACCATGGGGCAGATAGGCTGGCTGGCACTCATGGCATGCCTGTACATCACTGGTGCTGCACTATATGCTGCCCGCATCCCGGAGAGGTTCTTCCCTGGCAAGTGTGACATCTGGGTGAGTCTACAGAGTGACTGGATGAGGGAAACAGTGTGAAAGGTTCCCCTTGAGGCTGGAGGATGTTGGGTGTGTTTTCTTATGGCAAGTATCAAACTGCTGCACCAGAAGCCTAGGTCTTAAGGGGCCAAACAACTCTGGGCTCTCTGAGCCTGTCTTACCTGGTGCCTCTCTTTTGTTATTACAAGCTGTCTGCTCTGAGGTAACTGCTGGTGTGCAAACCCACCCCAGCAAGTGTACTAGACAACTTTACTAGATGGGTAAGTGACTTTGTGAACCTTTTTGTGTGTGTGTTGAGCGTCCTGCAAACACACATCTTTGCTGCTGTGCAGAATAGTGCATGGTTATTTCTCAAATGTTCAGTGTGCTTTCTGGGATCTTCACCACGTCTGGCTTCTCAATTTGTGCAGCCAGTGAAAATATTGGGTAGAGGTGGTAGACTTCAGAGGGATCTGTGGCCAAGTGGGGGTGGGGGTGGGAAACTTGGTGTGATGGAAAGAATCCCAAAGTCTGTGGGGCAGAAGTAAGTGGGTTAGATGTAAAGAAGGAAATTGGATGGAGCAACAGTAGAAATGAGAGGGAGGAGGATAAACCCTTGGGAGGCTACTGTACTTCCACTAGGATAGTTTAGGGCCCCTAAAGAAGATGAGATGTTTGAACGAGGACTGGGTTGTTTGTCTTTTGCACCAATTTTCTAAGTTTGTTTAAATTACCAAGAAAAGCCTTGTTACAATAATGAGATAGGTTCCAAAAGCACTGGAGGAGCACCAAATCTTTTCTGAATTTCCCATGGAGCCTGCAAATGCACATTTGTAGAGGTTTTTCAAGAGTATTATCCATATTGGTATGGCTTCCCTCAAATAAGAGCATGCTTTGTCATGTAGCTCCCTTGTGGATTGTATTTTGCTGTAATATAATCAATAGCATCCTGGGCAGTCATTCAGAACATCTGGTTATTTCTAGGTTTTAATACAATACTGTTTTTTTCAGTTCATTTCCTCTGTGACAGAGAAATAATATCACAACATTCTGAAAATCCACTTGGTAAAACTTAGGCCTGTGCCCAGAGAGGAGTTGTTACCTGTTGGCTGCATGAGACAGCCCTTTTTATTAATAAACCCCCAGTGTGTGTTGCAGAGGATCTAATTTAGAAAGCCTTTTGCCCAAAGCCTTGGATTATCTTTGTCCCTTGACGAAGATGCACTGTAGCATACTTGCTGGTTGACCACTTGGTTAAGATGACTGAAGAGGGAAGGGTGTGTGTGTGTGTGTGTGTGTGTGTGTGTGTGTGTATGTAGAATTGTATTATTTTGCTAATGATACGAGAGGGATGGGCTTTTACACAACTTGAAGAACTCTACAGCTTGTAGTTGGAGGTACTGCTATATGTATTTCAGCTGAATGTGTGCCTTTTTTAGAGATGGGGTATCACGAGAACCCAAAGGATCCCGGCTGAACAGAGGTGTTTTCTTTTCTGCAGTTTCACTCCCATCAGCTGTTCCACGTCTTTGTAGTGGCTGGTGCTTTCGTGCACTTCCATGGGGTTTCCAACCTCCAGGAGTTCCGTTTCACACTCGGAGGAGGCTGCACAGAGGAAGATGGGATGCAGTAGAACCAGCCTTCGGCCCAAGATGTAACCAAAACAGTACCGCAAGCGCGGTTGAAGCGTACAGGCTAGCAAAATGAATACCTAAGAAGAATCCAAGCTTCAGCTGTTGGGGCGTGGAGCTTCGTGGGGGATTCTGACTAACCAAGATAAATTCTATACCTCAAGCAATGGAATGAATCAATTTGAAGACCAGGAAATTCTGAAACCCTAACTTATTCTTGGGATCTACAGATTGAGCTACAGAGGACCCTTTCCAAATCGGCTTCTGTTCAATGCCATATTTATTTGTAGAATTGGGGAGGGATAGCTTAGCGGTTTCCTTTTTTTAAAAAAAAAGAAAAAAAAATGAGGTTAAATTTATATCCTCTTGGAGGGTTTGGGAGTTGATTTTAGATGCTCTTTTGGGAGAAAAAAAAAATTGTAAATAAGATTTCTAACTTTCTGTTTAAATAAAATTTATATAAATGTTTTAAACAAAGGGTGGGGGGGGGGAAAGGGTTTTTGTAAAGAATGCAACATGCAAGTACCACACACTGTTTCAATTTTGCACAAAATAAATGATTGCAGGAGGACCAGGTAAAATTCCCAGGAGTGAAGCATGTTGGCCCTGAAGATTTTCCTGGTGGCCAACATGCCCTGGGCAATATGGGGTCCTGGCCAGCACTTGGAGTAGGTTCAGTATGTGTACACAAGGATTGTGAAGGCTGGATTAATCATGTTGTCATCCAGGTCGCAGTGTTAACAAGTTTATTTGCTTGCATAGCTTGAAAGATTTATCTGTGCCCTGCCTAAGCATGTGGGACAGCTGCCTTCCAGGCTTCCATGGCCTGTATAGTATTGGATTGTGGATCTCAGTTGTTTTGGCTCTCATCATATGAGTTGGAGTGTGGTGGGATAACTGCACATGGAATGGCAAACAGTCCGACTCCATCAGTGCCTGCCTCTTCCCAAAGGCCACCTTTGAGTAGATGGTTGCCATTTGCAGGCCTGCCCTGTTTTGTCTGAACAAATGATGGTAATGCACTTGTCAGAGGATAGTTGAGCATGTCTGGGGAAAAGAGGTGGGGTTAAGAGGGACTGGAAAGTGGAAGCTGTGTGCTCCAGGACTTGGAGTTAACAGTTACTGCAGGCCTCAAGCACGGTACCTTCTCATGGGTCAGGCTCTGTATGCCAAGGGGGTTTGCAGTTTTTTCTTTTTAAGAGGGAAAATCCACAATCAGCCCAATGCAGTTCCATTTTAAAATTTTTTTTATTTACTAAGGTCTGCTTCCCATCTGTGCTCTAGCAGTGGGACTGCTGGTATTTCTTAAGCCTAAAACTAAGAGTTCAGTTGGATTGCTGTGGAGCAGATGCACCTCCTGTATAAGGGGAGGTATATAACCTTCTCTTGTGTAATTGATGTAGCTTGATCTTTGGAGCCTAGTCAGAAGCCAGAATGAAGGAGAATCTTTGGAGTCATAAGGTGAAACTTGAATGTTTTCTTTCTTATGGCACAGGTAGTGCTTGGAGTGTTTAGTTGGAAATTCAGAGCAATTACCTCTCTCGTGGATGAGTTAAGTAGCTCATAAAATGCCGTATTTCACAAGGAAGAAAGGTACAGCATGGGGTTTTTGTTGTGTGTTGTTTTACTTTGTTTTAAGACTCCTGCAAGTTCACCCTTCAAGAGAAAAATGTGGATTGTGAAGATTTGCCATACTCTGGACATTGCAGAGTGTGTTTTGGGGAGTTGCTTTGCCTAATGGAGTCAAGTAGAAGCAGAATGCCTTCTGAAAGTTTGACTGGGTATTAAGGCTCCACCCCTCTAATGGAATCTTTGGAAAGCCTCTGAGAGCAAGGTCAGCTGCACAAAGAGATGCTGCTGAGCTTGGAGGGACATGTTCTCAGTAGGATCACTACAGTGGATGCCTGTAGGGCCAGAAGAAGTTATCACAGGTTTGTGTGGTACTAAAAAGAATCAAAGAGCAGTATTAACTTGGGCATAAGGGCTAATAGCACTGGCACCTCTGCCAAAGGTGCAGAGCTGCATGGTAGGAAGTATACTGGTGTCTGAGAAGGGCCTGGTACATATCAGAATCAGAGTTGTCTGTAAGGTGCTTTGGGATACCTCTGTAACAGTACCAGCAGAAGTGGCAGTCTCCATCCTGGATCATCCCATGTTCACTCCTTGAAGGGTGAGTGTAACCTGGTCCTACACAGCACAGAATTATTACAGAAACACAGTACTTCACCTGCTATTCTTAACCCAGTCAGTCTCTCCTTTCCAGAAGTTTGTGTTCCAATAAAAACAACTTAGCTGTGCACTTTTCTGTAGCTCTTGCTGAGAACTCTTCCCAGGTTGGCACCTGAATGCCTTACTCTCAGCAGTCAGAGGCTTGCTTGCTCTGTGTGCAGGTTATTGCCATAGAATAGTTAAGACCTACAGCTTCTTTCCTTCCCCATTAAATAGTGGCCTTGTTCAGTATATTTCTTTTTAAAAATTGCTTACTGTTGAAAGCAATGAAGCACATTCTGGGTTTTTGATGGTTGGGGACTCTGGTGATGGTTCCATATAAGATGGGATCTTATTACTTGCTGTATTCTTAACTTCTGCTAATAAAAGAACCAAATTGAATATTGTCTAGTTTGGATCTTTTCATGTTGCATGGGAAGCTTGAAAGTTTTCCTTTCCCTGTCTTCCTTACTGATGCTTAAAGGCAACACTTCATAGGTAAAAGATTTCTGCAGGTGCAGAATCTAAACTGATGGCTAAAGGCTTGGTTATGTACGGTTAAACTGATCGATGCTTGGCATGTGCCTCCTTGAGCAAAAGCTATCGGATGGTGGGAATTCATGCCACCAAAAACTTCAGTTTTGCTATTAACTCTGTAGTTCACATCAAGTTTGTGCCTGGTTTTGTCACAAGATTTCAGTACTGTTTAATATGTATAGGGATTGCAGCAGACACAAGTGTCCATGGACTGTGCTGCCTCGTAGTGCTAATCTCAAGGGAAATTTGGTTTTCCAGGATCTATATCCAATGCCTGCTGGAGTTGACAGGTATAGTACTGGGCAGATAGTGGTGTAGTGCTAGGTGTTATCAGGTGTCACCACTACATGAAGCTGCAAGTTGTAAGAATTCCCCTGGCATACAACTGCTCTGAATTTGTGGAGAACGAAGAGTGTGGGACAACTCCCATGACTGCTTGGTTTTGACCTCTGTCATATTTTAAAAGTAACTCCAGGACAAAGGGGGCTTGGTGTTAGTGTTCAGTCTTTTGTTTTGGAAAGCTTAGCCTGAGGAGTGAGGCCATAAAGCTGCAGGGTGGCCTTGGGGCTGGTTAGCCTTTGACAGGCCTCTCTCTCCAGCCCCTAAGCCTAGGTAGCTGTAATTTCAAAGGTTATGTTTTTGCATGTTTGGTGACACTTAATTCTCAGTGACTCAGGTTTCCAGTTCCAGGTCTTGCAGGTTTTAGAGTAGACTGCATGTGTACAGTCCTTGTCCTTGCTCCAAGGTTCAGAAAGGCTGTTTCTTAACACTGCAGGGTGTATGCCAGGGGGAACAGGCAAACAAGGGAAAGGAACAAACTGGCCATGGAGTTAACCTGTGTGGAGTGTTGTGGAAGGAGCAGAAAATGGTTTATGGACAGTATTGGAAGGCCGAAGGTGAAGCACTGGGGTGTGGGAGCTTGCAAGAAGGAAAATGGGCAGGAGGGACTGAGAGTACAATAAATGAGCTGGGGGTGAAAGAGGGTGGGTGATGAAGACCTTGGTTGGTGTGTGCAAGTTTTTAGGTGAGCTGAGATTGAGGAGGGACATCCAGAAGCCTGGACTCAAATTCCTGGTGTAGGGGAAATACCTCCCAGCCTGTATCCAAGTAATGGATTGATCATCTCCTCCCAATACACAGGCTTAGGGATAAGAAGGAGTTGGGTTTGGCTGGGGATGGAGTGGGGCTGGTGCTGAGCAGAACAACTGTATGCCTGGGGTGAGGTCTTCATTGCTGTTCCTTGGCTGTCAGCAAACATCTGTGAACTGCCTGGGAGAGATAGGCCTAATCCTCCTCTTGTGTTGGTTCACAGATTATGGGCATTTACAGCTGTGCTGTTTATCAGTTACTTAAGATCCATGTTTTGCAGTGACCTGTAGGAAAGTCAGTTCTAGTAAAGGACCTGTGGCAGCTTTAGGTCTCAGGGTGGATATTTTTTTTCTTGGAATGCAAAGCAAAGTCAAGGAACATGGAGAACAGATTGCATCAGACTTCACATAAATGACACAGAAAGAAACTGCCATGTTTTACCATAAATTTGGTTTATTTTGTTTTCAGAAAGCAGAATGATATTTAGAAGGTGCCTGTGCAGACTGAAGTTGAAGGTTGTCCTATGTCTTTGGCATGTAGCTGTGGCCATGCTTTGCCCTTTGCTTTGTTCATTGCAAAGGGTGAACTTACCCTGAGTATGGATTAAAGCACTGAAGTCTAGGTGAATGGGTGAATGTCTAAGCCCATTTCCTAGGTTTTGTTTTGGTTTTTTTTTGTTTGTTTGGTTGGTTGGTTTTTTAAGGAGCTTAAAATATATGAGGCGTATGATTAGCATGGAGGAGCTGACTTTGTTTTGGTAGAACCCATTAGTCTTCCCTGCAAGACTGACTTTGTTTCCCTCCACATTTTTTTTTTTACTGCCTGCCATGTAGCATCAAGTGGTTTGTTTGAACCAAACTCTCCTGGTTACTGCTGCTTTATTTGTCTGGAGTGCCCTAGCTGACATTCTCCAGGCTGATTTCCACAAGTATGGAGCACTGATTTGCTTTGAATAACATTCCCTAAAATTATCAGCTCCCCGGAGAAGATGTCTTAATTCCTAGGTCACTGTTTCTATTTATGAAGAAGGAATACCAGCCTCAAGCTCATGGCAACACAGAGCAAGTCACATCAGATCATCTTCAAGTACTAGAACAGGAGCAGCGCAGGCAAAGCACATGAGGGAACCCTCTGCCCAGCATCTCCTGGGCAGTGCTGCAGTCCAGCTGCTGCAAGAGGACCTCAGTGTATCTGCTTCTTGTTCACCTTCAGGAAGGTAGGCTCCTTGGGGAGGGATGATGGGATGTGAGCCTGGCACTCCTGGGTGTGCACAGGGAGGTAGTTTGCCTTCTCAGCCTTAATTCTGGCATTTCCAGGAGCTTCACCTTTGCCCCTTTCTCCTTTAGCAGAGTTGGTGTTTGGACAACAAAGCTGTTACTGTTTCTGAGCTCAGAGCTGTTTGCACGGAGGAGTCACACTGATCTGGGTTTTTAGCAGCTTCATCTCCAGTACACTGGTACTGCTGGGCACCGAGGCTCTTCGCAGCTGGCATCGAACCCAAGTGTTCTGGTTGTAAATGAGATGAGAAAATCATGGGCCTGGCTGAGTTCCCAGAGCAGTGATGCGTTTCCCTAACAGGCGAATGACGCCCAGATGAGCTCCAGTAGTGTGGCCCTTTGTTTCCATCTCTGACCATGCTGAACCTCTGCATATGGTTTGAGGTTTGCCTTAGCACAGGGACGGAGCAGAGCTCCCCTAAACCCAAGCAGTTGTTCTCGGCAGCTGAAGCAAGCGGGGGGCAGCCCCTCAGCCCCTCCTTGTCTTGCCACAGGAGCAGCTGGGACACTGGGGTGACGGGATGGAGCACTGGGAAGCCATCTGTCCCAGGAGGGGGAGGGAGCAGCCACTGCCACCACCTCCTTGCCAGTTCCCTGCCTGGGCAGCCAGCCCAGGGCTCTGCCCTAGCTCTGGCCCAGCTCCCCCATCCTGCTGCCCGCAGCTGGATTTGCTGCCTTTGCCAGGGAGTCTTCTGCCAGTTTTGAAAGTGATGCTGTGTCCCTCAGAGCTGGGCAAGAGTGGGGGTGACAGCAGGCTCCAACCCCTGCTGCTGCGGGTGGGACGTGGCTGCAGGAAGCCACCGATGGCTGAAATTCAGACAAGGAGCACACCCACGGCATCGGTGCACTCGCTGTCACTGGCATGAGGGACTTCTCCAGCAGACCCCTGTCCCCTCCCCTGCCACCCGTATGAGGCCAGACCCTGCTGTGACAGTGGCCTCTGGGAAGGCTGGCAGCCTCCTGCCACCATCCCCATGGCTTTCCCTTGTGGAGGGCTGAGATAGCACCTGCGTGCATCCCTGTGCAAGGTGCACTCTGCTCCTCGTAATGCTGATGGAAGGGAGAGAAGGGGCTGCCTGGCCCCAGTGGAGCCAAACCGGGGTGCAAGGATGGGGTGCAGTGCGCAGCCCTCTCCCACTCCTGGTGTTCTGCTCAGGCAAAAGCAGGATGCCCGGGCTCCCAGAACACAAGACGGGAGCAGGAAGCAAAGCAGGAGGAGCTGATTAAATTTCCTGCCTGGCCCATCAGGTATTTACAGGAGAAACGTGCTTGGTAGCGTGCAGGTGGGGCTATAAGAGTTTGCATCATGCATCATGGTGAGAGCTGCCTTGTGCTGCTGATGTCATGTGAGGTAATGACAGCAGCATTGGCTGAGTGAGGGAAGGTGTAAAGGCTCCTTTCAAGTGCAAGCAGAGGTAGTGTAAGGGGCCCTGCAGCTGGGGCAGGGCAGAGGCCAAGGGAACAGCCTGTGTTGAAGGATGGGGGAGCTCCCCAGTGCCCAGCAGAGATGGGAGCAGCAGCCACCACCACCACTCCCAGCAAGGACCTGGCTGGTGATGGAGTTTGATGGTCCTTCCCCACTTGGTTCCTAAAATTGCTTTGTACACAAGTGCCACCTTTGGCTGCCATCAGGCCCCCCTTCCTCTGCTTGTGTGAGCACAGGGTTTGTGTGGGCTTTGTCAGCAGAAAAAGCATCTTGGAAAATACTCTGAAGAGCTCTAGTCTGACAAGCGCACATAAAACCAAGCAAGACTTTGGTAATGGTCCTTCCGTGTGGCAGAGAAGGGCAACCCCCTCCTTAACCCACTTGGAACATGTGGCTCCTGACTATGACCTCTGCCATCCCCAGCCTGGGATGTGCCAGCCTCTCACTAAGTATAAGCTGACTCAGGCTAGCCTGCTGAAAAGCTGCAGCTTTTGTGCCTGTTCCCAATTGCAAACAGCTGCTGTAAATCCAGGGCTGCTTTTCCTATTATTCTGTAGGATGAAGTCATTCCATCTGGTCATACTCAAAGGTGTAGTCATCTGTCTGCTCTGTCCCAAGGCATAAGTCAGGAAAGGGCACACGTGCATGCGATGCTGTGTGATGTGTGTGTCCCTGCCTGCAGCTCGGGTGCCCTCAGTGCCCACCACAGCATCTGGGGCAGGGGACAAGGTTACCTCAGCCTGCAGAGGGGCATTTCTGAAGCTTGTAAGGATGTGTAACAGAGAGATTTCAGGTCCCTTCACAGCTCCCTTTTCACCTGCCTGGGAGGAAAATGCAGGTTTAGGGCTTCTGAATCCCCTGATTTGTGCAGTGGGCAGATGGGGCTGGGTGGGTCTGATGGACACCCCTTACTGCAGAGCACTGCTTGTGGCTTTTCTCCTACCAAGGGTTGCTGTAATAGAACACACCCCAGTGATACAGTTTGTGTGCTTGTGGTAGTGGACAGGATTTGCAGGAGGTACAGCTGTGGTTTGTAGTGTTGCAGCAGGATGCTGCTCAGCTGGAAGTGAGAGATGGCTCCTCTCACATCTGCTCTGCTCCTGGTCAGATTCTCTGGCCTCAGATCTCTCTGCTTTTGCTGACCTACTTTTGTCTGCTGTGCCCAGCATATGGCTGAAGAAGTTGGGAGCTAGAGCAGCTGCTCTTCCTGTTGGTTTTTGTTTGTTTGATTGTTTTTGTGTTTTTTTTGGTTGAGTTTTTTTTGGTTTTTTGGTCACCCTGTAGGGCTGTAAGCCACCATCTCTTCTAGGAGAGCAGCGCAGGCAGTGGAATTTGCATAACTCCATGTCAGAAAAGAAACAGGTAGGTGTTCTTGGGGTTTGTTTTGGTGAAGCAAAAAAAACCCAAGCAAGCTATACCTGGACATCATGGATCAGCAGCACTGTGGGAAGAAAATAAATGGCTAAAACAAACCTCACATAGTGAAGCAGGAGCGTCTGTCACAAAACCAAATACCCCAGATGTGTGTGTTGCCTGCCCTGGGGACTGCTGGCACAAGGCCCTTGGGAGCTGCTGTGGCCAAGCACACCCCCTGGGGCTTCAAGAGGAGCTGTCCCAGCTCCAGGAGCAGGTCTGGAAATCACAGCTCCTCCCCAGGCAGCAGGCAGAGCCCTGCAGAGGGGTACCCGGCACTGTCCAAATGGTGCTGCTGGAGTTTCCCAGGGACACTGGGCCCTCCTCCATCCCCTTCTGTGGGAATGGGCGAAGGGTGATGCCCAGGACATCCTTGTCAAGCAACAAGTGAAAGGATGGAGGCATGCTCTGAAGCACAGCAAGGGCTGGCAGTGCATCCCAGTGAGGGAGCAAGAGGAAATGTCTTCTCCCATGGCCCTGGGGCCAGAGGCTGGGCAGCTGTGCTGCAGAATTGGGACAGCCCCAGAGCAGCCTCAGCTCAAGGTGGTAAGAGGCTGGGGGGTCACACCTTACCCTCTCTCTGGAGACACACACCAAATTCATTGTCTATGAATTGCTGTCTGGGTTCAGCCCCCCCAGTCCCTATCTGAAGCCCTGCAGGGTGGGTGGGACACAGGGGGCACGGGAGGGGAGGCAGCATGGGCTGCCCACTGTTTGTGCCTACAGCCCAGCTCCTGCTGCCTGGCAGGTGCCCGGGGAGGCCTTGGCATGGAGGCACCAGAAGCTCCTTTGGCTTTAGCCAAGTGCACCCCAGCACCGGTGGCACAGAGAGAGATGTCTGTCCTGCTGCTACTCAGTGCTGAGGTGTGGAAATGGTGTGAGTGGCTCTGCCACTGAGTTCCTGCTGTGTGCTGGGGGTTTTACGTCAGGGCAAACTTTCACCTTTAATTTTTTTGGTTTAAATAATAATCCAGCTCTCACCCCTGTCCTATTCCTACCAATTACAATTAATGCATAAGCTCATCAAAGCAACTAAACTGGGTAAAATTTATATTTTCACTCGTTGCAGGACCATGGGTGCTGTGGATTAGTGCACCTGAAAACAAACATGGTTACTTTGCAGAGGGGCAATGTGTATTTATGTATCTTTTTGAAGCTGAGTAGAGATGGGACTGCTAATCTTTTCTGACAGGGAGGTCACCCTAGAGAGTGGTGCCCCGGGAGGAGAGGCACCAAGGGCAGGCACATGGAGCTGGGGAAGCTGTGCCAGCTGGAGGGGGATGCCCTGAGCTGGTGGCTCCTGAAAAGCTCTGAAAGCACTTCCTGATCCTAGGCCTAGACAGAAGCCCCTTTTCCCTCCGTGCTGCCTTCCTCTTTCTCAGCTGCTTCTGGCTCTGAAAAGGTCCCTGCAAATGAAACATGGAAACCAACTCCACATCCAGATTTACTTCCAGTAATGCGATTATTCCTCTCCCCCTTGCTGTAAATCCATCACCAACAAACCAGTCGCAGGGGCAGCTGTAACATCCTGAAAGGTCCCCACCAGGACCGAGTTATGGCTGGTGCTGTCCCCTTGGTGTTGGGTGATGCTGGTGGCAAGAGGAGCAGCACCCATACTGACCCTGGCACACCTGGGGTGTGTTTGTGGGCTCTTGCAAGAGGATGGCCGTGATTTGAGGGGAAAGCCCTTTCCCCTAAAACTGCCCTTTCCCCTAAAACTGCCCTTTCCAGAAGCTGTCTAACCTCATCAGTGGTGGCTGCAGGAGCAGGTGGCTTGATGGGCTCTGTGAGGGGGGGTCCCTGCAGTGCCACACGGCCAGGAGGAGGGCAGTGCTGCTTGTAGGGCAGTAAGCAAGGAGGGGCCGGGCGCTTGCCCCGCGTCAGATGGTAGCTTGGTGTGATGAGGCACACAGCTATCGGGTCTGCAGGGCTGGAAGGGGCTTCTAAAGAGGACCACCTGGCAGAGGAGGCCAGGGCAAGGTTCTGCCCTGCTGGCCTGATCCCTTGGTGCCACCGCAGCATGGCACAGGGGCTGGTAGCTACTGGGGTGCTGAGTAGCTACCGACTGGGGCAGTGCAGAGCTCAAAGTGAGACCTTATTTCCACCTGTAGCTATTGGCTGTGACATCCCTACCCCTGGCATGTACCCTGCTGGCACCAGGACCCCACCCTGCCTCAGAGGTGACTGAGAGCTGTGGGTAGCAGCTGGAACACTGCGTGCCCTACGTGGCCAGAGGCTTCTCTTCCTGTAGCTCTGGTAAAAATAACAGGACAGTGACCAGAAGCACTTCTTGGCATCCACCTGAGTTGCTGGCACACCTCTGATGGCCAGGCCACTGCAGCTGCGTTTGAAGTCTTTCCACCTGCACCCTGTCCCTGTGGGTTTGGCAGGGAGAAGGGTTTCTGGGATGTAGTGTAGAGGAGTGATCAACACCAGACATGACATGCTGAAGCTTAAGTATCTATTTAAAATATGCCATATATTTGTTTTTAATGAGATGGTATGGAGCAGATAATACAAAAAAAAAAAAAAAAAAAAAAAAGGAAAACCAGTGCTCCCCACCTGCTGTCTGTAAAGCTCTGTGAGAACTAGCCCATACCTACCAGCCAGGAGCACCAGGCTCAGGGCAAGGGCTGCTCACCCCTTGACAACAAAGGGCAGCTTCAATGAGCAGGGCAGTGCTGCTCCCAGGGGTGAAGTGTCTGTTTCTTAGCTGCTTCTGCAGTGAAACTAGTAGGCAGTGGGGAACATAATCCCTTTTTTGGTGGGTCATACATAACCCTTTCCCAGACTAGATGTCCACATGTCCACATCTAGACAAGAATCTGGATGCTGTGCTAGCAGTGTCTCTTCAGCAGAGCTGGCATAGCTGCACCAAACCAGTCAAGTCATGCTACTTCCCATCATCTGGTTGCTTGTTAAGTTAGTCCAGTTCAGGTTAAGTTCCATGTCCTGGGGTCCCAGACCACCCCCAAGAGCAGGAGATGCTGCCTCCCTCCTGAAGGACCAGAAAGGGCCCTGTTCTGGCAGGGCTGTGCCTGGTCTGCTCTGGTTTCAGGTGCTCAAAGTGATGGTGGCTCCCACTGAGGGGCAGCCAGACAGCATCCCCTGCCCCTCCTGCTCTGGTCTTTCTCACCAAGCCTTCTGTCTCCTGGGGCCACCTACACCAAAGTGGATCATGGGTGATGGTGAAATGCCAGCCATGCCAAAGACCTCAGCAATCTCAGCTGTGAGCTGATGTCCAGGAGTCGCAGCTCAGCAGGTGCTGTGCAGGGAGCTGACCCTGCTGCTCTTTGCTCCTCTAACAGGCCTTTCTCTGTGGGCTTCTGAGGAGAGAGCAGCTTGGACCATCAGCACCATGCTGGGCCCTGTGGCAAAGGACACAGGATCTGTTGTGTCTTTAACAAATCCGTCTCCTCTAGGAAGCTGTAGTGGGTGTCTCAGAACAGCCTTCATTCTCATCTCCTCCTCTCCTGCTGCTTTGGCCACTGGTGGCCCTGTCTTCCCAGCTCTCAGCCATGTAAAGTGCTTTGCAGGCAGTGTCACCATTGCAGGCAGTGTCACCATTGCAGGCAGTGTCACCGCAGGAGCAGTGCCAGGGGCAGGAGGAAGAGGGCTGGTGACATGGAGACCTCAGCAGCACCACCGCAGTCCTGGGCATTTTCCTGAGAGATGAGAGATGGCGTCAGCTTTCTTGCAGCCAGGGTGGTGGCTGGCAGAGGGAAAGGAGCCCACCCCTTGCCATCGGAAGGAGGAGAAATGCCAAAACAAAGACAGTGTGGCAGCTACCTGTGAGCTAGGAAGCCACCCGCCTCCCCTGCCCCACACCCTGATTCCCATCCCTTAGCCTTGAAGGTTGCAGCAGGATTGGCTCCTGCTTGCATGCCCTCCCTGCAACCCCTTCCAGAGTGTCCTGCCCATAAGCAGGTCACTGTGCCTGTTCCTGTCCCCATGGGGCAGGGAGAGGCATCTGGGCTGCCTCGCATGCTGTGTGAAGGTGCCCAGCCTGAGCTCCTGCTGGCCTGGCAGGCAGAGAGAGCTGCCTAGCTGCACCAAGCCCAGGTGACAAGGGCTGGTGACAGGAATTGTGCCTCTCCCAGCAGATGAACTTTCCGAAAAAACCCAGCAACCTTGAGATGTCTGAGCTCAAGCCTTTCCCAGGTGCTACGAGTGTGGCTGTTCCTCCTGCTAGGGAACTCCCTGGGCAGGTGTCCAGCCAGCAGGATGGGCATGTGACACACGTGACACCGGGGTGCAAGAGGGGATGTGTGAGTGTGGGCACACAGCCCTGTGCTCTTCCTCCCTCCCTCCCTCCCTCTCTCCCTGCCCTGGAATACCTCAGGGTGAAAGGCATGGCATGAGTCCGGCCGCCGCCTCAGCTTCTGGGACCGCATCCGCTCACACTTCACTGAAGCGTTATGTGCCAGGCTGTTAAGGATGCTGGCAGTGGCAGGCAGGGACAAGGGGGAACTAAGTATGGCCCAGCCCCAAGGCGCCCTGATGCATGCTGATGAGATGTACCTGCACAGCTTGGGAGACAGATGAAGGAGGACAAGGGAAGGACAGGTCACCCTGCATGGGCTGGAGATGTCTCCAAGGGCTAGAAGGCAGCAAGGAATGATGGGCAGCTGGAAGTGGCCGAAATGCACAAAGAGGGCTCAGCTACATGGTGACAAACCACACCACATCACTGCCCTTAGGAGAGGACCCCACAGGGACAGGTTACGGAAGCACCTGGGACCACTGCTGGAGAACAAGTCCAGCTGCAATCACCCCACTGCTGACCCTTTCTCCTGGCCTGTCCCCCCTTCACTTTCACCCAGCACCTCTGACAGCCTGCCTGGGGGCATCTGGCTTCCTCTTGGAGAGTGGAAGGTGGGACTGCTGCCTTCTCACCACCCCACTGCACCCCTGCCTGTCCCTCTCCCTGGTGACAGCTGTGACCCCCGTTGCAGGTATTCTACCCTAGCTAACACGGAGACAAAAGGGCACATGGAGCTGTGCATTCCTGCTGTGCATGGAAGGATATATTTGACCTCTTTTGCATCCAACAGGACGGGTGGGAAGGTGCTGCAGTCGCAGGTGGCGTCTGTGACGAGGAGGAGGAGGTTACTGCTGGTGATCTGCTGCACCACAAACATTCTGCAAAGAAAAGAGCAGTGGAAGAATACACATCCCTCCCTCTGCAAAGCCAGAGCAGCAACCCCAGCATCACTAGGTCCACAGCGAATAAATCCAAAGAAAAAAAGAGATCATTGGAAATGGGATATCAGCAGGAAGCACGAGAGATATGGTGAGCAGCAGTGCACATGGGGGAGAGGGTGTTTGCACACTTTTTTGGCCTCAAGAATCTCCAAACTGGCTTAGATTTATGACTCCTATGCTAGGCACAAAAGCCAAATTCCAACCCAAAACCCAACCAGCCAATGAAAAATATGAACCAACAACACAAGCCCTCCCCAACTATGGCAGCCATGTCACAGCAGGTGATACCCAAGAAGGCTTGATTTCATCTGGAGGTGTGCCAGTGTCCAGTCAATGTACATATATATATATATGCATATCCTTTCCCAAAGCAAAGCTGTACATACTATGTGATCCTGCAAGAGGCAGATTTTTGCTCCATTTCATGTTCATGGAATGAGAAAGGAGGATGCCAACAGTATCCCATGTTACAGTGGCGTGATGGGACCGGACAGCTGGTGCTCAATCTTGCCTACTGCCACGAAAAATGTGCAGTTTCACTTTGCCTGTATCTTCCCCATCCCTGCTGGACAAGCAGACTACAGTGAAGGGCCAGCAAGGAGCACAGGTATGTGCCAGGGAGGCTGTGTCTGGTTCTAAGGGGTTTGCTTGGGGACATGCACGTGAGGGCTGGGAGAACAAGGCTGGCATGGGCAGAGCAGGATGAGGGCAGGGATGTGTTTCAGCTGGGTGCATGGCTGTGAGCACACACGTGTGCATGCTGGGCCAGCTCAGATGTGTCTCTCTGCTCAGGGGGCTGCGTGTGGGTTTGCACACTGGCACACGGGTGAGTACGGGGATGGCCGGGAGCCTGTGTCACTGCATGCGCACTCCGGTGTCACCCCAAAGCTCTGTACCTGTCTTGAGCATCCCACCAGCCTCTGCCCCATGCCTTGGGGGCACTGCCTGCTTTCTGGCAAGGCTGAGGTGCCCAGGCTGCCATTCCCCCCCCACTGCCAGCCTGTGGGCAGCAGTACAGGCCTGGTAAGGAGAGGCTGGGTGGGGGGACATTGGGCTGGTGGCTGGGCTGTGACACTGCAGCTGCTACACGGATCTGTGAACTCCCAGTCCTGCTGACCGCCTGCCAGCCCAAGGAAAGAGCTTCTGGATTAGAAACACAGGTTTGTAAGGATGTGCTCACTGCACCGACCAAGCTGACCGCACTGGAGGACTGCCCTGCTTCCCTGGTTATTCACCACCTCCTCTTGCCACCTTCTGGCCTCCGGGGATTTCTGTATTCACTTTTGAAGGTACTCGTTGTCACACACTGCATCGGATGACCATTTCATTAGCATTCCCGGCTGATGACTGCTTTAACAAGCAGATTTTAATCTATGCACAAGATCAGCAACCAGCGCAGAGCCGCCCCATGCACCGATCTGCCAGCTAATTTTTTTTTTTGCCCAGGATGGAGCAGCCTGTTCTCCCTCTACTGGGAACTACCTGGGCTTGCAAAATGTGATGGGGAAAGCAAGCAGTGCCCAGCGGGCCACTGTTCAGTGCTCCACAGAGCCTGGATCAGGGCCCGTGTCTCTCCCTGACATGGAAATTGCAACAGAAATGTGCCCAGGGCCCAGAGGCTGCAGTCCAGCCCCACATCTGAAACTGAAGGAGCTGAGGCAGGATGCAGGAGCTGCTGATGCTGCAGCTTGTGAGGTGCTGCATCCCACATTTATACTATCAGGTTTTATACCCCACCCTTCATACCATGGGATGGGCAGTAGGAGACATGGGGTGTAGGCTCATCACCCTTAGATCATTTGACCCTCTCTGCATCTCTCACCACTCTGGGTGTTGCTGTAACCACCACTTTTTAAAATAACCATGGTAGAGAAACTACACCAGCTGTCCCAGGGAGGGTGGGTGGGTGTCAGGCCCCATCAGTGTGGGTGGAGATCTCTGGAGTAACAGCTTGATGCACAAAAAGTGAGTTTGGGGCACTCAGCTCCTCTGGATCTGTGCAGAGCTTATTGCACCTACACAATATCTTCTTGTTACCAAATCTGCAAGCTCACCTAAAACAATGTTTGGCAAGGCCTGGTTTTCCTAACCAGTACAGGCTGTTTTCCTAACCTTTAAGTCTTTCCTGCAGTTGGTCCAAGATTGAAATCAGACTAGGTAGGACTGGTGTTAGTTGTTTTGTTTGTTTGTTGTATTCTTTTTTGTTTGTTTGTTTCTTTGTTTTCTAAAGAGGGATTCCACTCAGATCTCTTTGGATGCCTCATGTTAGGAAAAGCTGGATCAGTGGAAATTCATCCTTCTGTCACCTTTCCACATGTGATTGCTGATGGTGCTATGCAGCCACTGAAAATAGCCTCTTTTCACAATAGTTTTTCTGCTTTTTTGCACTGTTCATTCTCTTAAAATGAAAAATAAAAAAGTGGACCCATGTTTTAATTTCTTTCAGTTTAACACTTCTTTGTTTTTTTTCCTCCTCCCTGCCTTTTTTTTGTTTTTGTTTTGTTTTGTTTTCATAGACAAACAGAAAAGAGGGAAAATAAAAGAAAGGAAAAAGGAAGTGGAAAGCATTGCAAAAAGGAAAATTTTCTAGAGGGGAAAACTTTTGCCAGAAACATGAAAAAGCAGAAAAAGTTCCTTTCTGAAATCTGTGGAATGGAAAGATATTATATATATAAATGCTCTTCCCCTTTTTCTATTAACAGATGGTTTTAATTTTTTTTCTCCTTTATCAGTAAGTGGTAACTCAGTCATTTCAACTCCTCATTGTCCAGCTGTTTGGCTCTGCTCTGCAGCCAGAGCTGCAGATGTGGCATTGGCCATGTGATGGGCACAGCAGCAGGAGACTCTTGCCAGGTTGCTGCTGTCACTGATGGGCTCTGCAAAGGGACTACCAGGACCCAGGAATAGGTGTGCAAGCCCTCAAATGAAAGGGAAGCTGCAATTCTTACTTTTGGCAATCTCCACACTCAATGAGCCCGTTGGTCTCCTTGATGGTCGGCTCGTAGACGAAGACGGGGTACTCCGTGTCACAGGGTTGCAAGCTGTCCTGCTTCTTGTGCTTGTGAGCTGTGATGGTAAGGAGGCAAGGTGAGAAATGAAGGGCAAGGGGATCATATAGGAGCGATCTGCACTGAGATGGGAGTATTTAAAGACTAGTGATGTAGGTTGGAGGGGCTGCCCTGAATCCCTCTCCCACAGCGGCCAAGAGGTGCCCAGCAGAGAGATATCGGATGCTGCAGGAAGCATCCAGGCAGTGATCCCTGCTCCCACTAGGTGGGGTGGGAAAACCGGCCTATGTGAGAAATGTGCCCAGTATTTCCCAAAGCAGTCCTGGACTCTGCTCTGCAGAAGCCGTAGCCGGGGGGCCACAGCATCCCAGGGACTCCTGCAACCAGTTATGGAGTAGCATTTGGGCACAACATCCCCGTCTTCGAAGGAGGGGGAATCTATCGAGCAAGCGGTGTAAATAAAATCCCTCCTGCCTAACCCAGCCCCAGTTCATGCACTTTTTTAACCATCCAAAGCTGTGACTGGGCTCGTCCTCAGTACCTGTGCTGGGACTCTAAGTGTCTGTAATGGGCTTCCTCACCACCTGCTTCCTGAGCCCTCTGACATTTCAGAGGGAGCCCACAGCAGGCAATATGAGGTGTTGAGTAAGTGTCACATTTCAAAGAAAAACATCAGCAAACAGATCTGGCCTGAGACCACAGGGAAACAGACCATGGCTTTTGAGGAGGAGCAGAGACCTGGCTAACACATGGCAGTGGCTTTGGGAAGGACCATTTACTGCAGAGGCAGGGAGCAGCTGCTCCATCACTCATCAGTCACACTCTGTGGGACTCCCAAACTAATTTGGGGATGTGGGGGACCTAAACTGCCTTCCTGAGCCTCCCTTGAGAAGCATGGGCATCCTTTCTAGGAAGTCAGCAAAGCCTGTCTTGCCTGAGACTACCTCCTTGGGCACTTCTGGCAATTATTTTCTGCAGTCAGAGAGAGCAAAGCCAGCTCCTGCCTCTGCAAGACACTTGGGAATGTCACCGATGGAAATGTGAGGCTTTGTTGCTAGGGGAGAGGTGGTTGTGGCTCAGCCAACAACAAGTATGGGAAATGGTTTCTGCATCAGCTTTAGGTCTGGGCACAAAAGTCTCATTCCACAGCCCCCATCCACACAGCAGCTGCAGGGAGCCCTGCCAGGAAGAACGGGCAGGGAAGAAATTCCTTCTAATGTGGAGGATGACTGGCTTATCCCTTGCAGCAGAAGAGCTGAAGATTTATAGAAAAATACAGCAATGTGGGTTTTAATCAGTAAACATATGGTAAGAAGACACCCAGAGGGCATCCACAATCCTGGTGAGTAATATGTATCACTGTAAAACCCTCACTAAGAGTTATAGTCTCCTCTCCCTTGACGCTGCTGGGGCACGCAGACCTAGAGAAGCACTGCTCTGCAGGGCTTGTCATCTAAACACTGTGCCTTACACGAGAGAGAAAAGCTGGATGATTTTTCTTTCCACCACAATCATCCAGTGACACAAGACATCCATTTAAGAGCATCACAATCTCCCCTCTGATACCTCCCCCAGGTAAATCTGATGGGTGCTAAACGCTCCCTTGTAGCCCAGAGTCCCCAGTAGGTCTGCCTCATGCTTTTCTTCTGAATTTTGCAAAAATGTCACACACAAGGCACCCTCCCACTTAAATACTTCCAGATGGTGGGATCCACCTTTCAGTATCATGATTAGGTACATTTTGCACAGAACTAAAAGAACACAGGGCTTGATTTTGTGTGATGCCTTGTTTGGTATTCACCATGAATTAATACAAAATCAATTTAAAATAAACTCAGCATTTCAACTCTGCCACAAGCCAGGAGCTGCCTGGCCATGCTCTGCCATCATTCACCCTCCCTCTGTGCAAACCCCACACTGCGTGGCCCTTCCCATTTTTACTAATGAAGAATTAGTACCTGTCTTGGGGCTGAACTGCTCTGGGAACATTCATGATGAGCAGAAGACCCTGTTATTAAAGTGAATTTCTGACAGAACATTCAGAATATCCTCATTTTATGCTGTAAGGAGAGATGCTGAAAATCCTTTCCATCTCGGATCAGCTCCAGGGCTGGTAGCTGTACTCGGGTCAGTGAAGTCCCTGATGTACCAAGGGAGTGTGAGGAACCAAGTGAGACACCTTTCCTTTAGCCTTAATTAACTGTACTCGTGACTGGGAAAACAGCTCCAAACTCCAAAACAAATGGTCAGACTATCATAGTCTGGGCCAGGGCCAGACCTTCTTAGGGACATGCTTGTGGCAACTCCACACATTAGTCCCTCAGCCACAGACCACCAAAGTCACATTGTGTAAGCCCTTGGGTTCGCAGCACTGGGTGACTGGCACTGTCACAGCAGCAGAGTTGTTGGTGACAGGCTGTGCTGGTTCTTGGTCAGAAGAACAGCTGTGGTGACCACAAAAGTGATCTGATAAAGTTAGGGTACAACTTCTTTCAAGAATTTAGAGTACTGCTCATGTCAGGAGTAGCAAAGGGTCCTGACACAGCAGAAACTTCATGCAGGTACTCGTTTTCCCCCTCTCCCTGGCAAGGAATGACATTCTCCACTAGCTCCAGCCTCCTGATTGAGTGTCATCAAAGGGGATGGAGTTAAAGCCATGTAAAAAGTGAAGGATGACTCCTGTCCTTCACAGGATGTGAGGATCCAGGATTAAAGGGAGAGATTCAGACACCTGGCTTGTAAAATATAGGATGGAAGGAAATCTGAGTCCTCTCTGTCTCAACCAGTGTTGAATCAGGGCCATTGTGCTGGACTTGGTGGGCTTGGAGAACTGATCCTCGAGATGAATAACAGCCAAGGAGACTGCAGCACCCACACCCAGGATAAGCCTGGCTTGTGCTGCTTGTGGGCCTGACCCACATACATGGGCAGAAGCAGTAACTCAGCTCTGGACACAGACAGGACCAGGGAGGCAACATGTAAGCAGTAATCCTGGACCAAACTGTGCTGTGGTGACAGAAGCAGCTCATGTATCTGAAAATGGGGAATGCATTGGGTTTAGTCCTTCAGGGGCAGTTTTGCCACTGGCAGTATGGACTAAATCACCAACAGAATTTGTGTTTCTGTTTCCAGTCTTTCAAGAACATCTGTAATTTGACTTGCTCTGGGTTAACGTCATCCCACGCACCAAGCTGTATTTTTAAGCTGTGCTGAATTGGCACAAGCCCCCTGCACAGACCATCTTAAATCAGTTTCTTGGCACAGGCTTAATGAAAAGAAGCCACTTAAAAAACCTCCTAACTTCTGCACCGAGACAAGACCTATGACAGAGATTATGGTTAAACCTACTGCCACTTAATTTGCTTGGAAGCAATGCAGCTGCAGCACTATTGAGAAGTTCAGAGGAACCCAGTAGCACGTACATCATCAGCAAAATGCCTGGGCTGAGCCTCTGCGTGCACATGCTGGACATCAAAACACTATCAAAGCTCTGAGAGTCTGGTGATCAGGGATTAGTGAACAGTCAGAGGAGATGATAGCAAACAGCAAACTTTATAGCAAAGAGTGAGTTAATTCCATGCTGTCGTTGCTACCATCTGCACTTCCAGAAAGACTTTGTCAGACATTTGGCAACTAATCCTTCTGAGCAGCAAAGGCAGCCACTGTGTCTTGTTATGAACTATACAGCCCAGATTGTGAACTCCTTCCCACCAGTGTAAATCATGGATAACTGCACCCAAGTCAGCAGATTTACTCTGGGACCCTTGAGACAAAATCTGCCTCTTAGTTACAAATACAAAACACAGAATTTAATCAATAATCTTTTAAAATATTTTCTGTGAACCATTACCATATTACCATACAGACAAAGAGCAACTTTACTGAGCTACAGAACTCTAGAAATAGTTCTTTTTAGGCAGCATGCCTTGGCTGGAAGTAATTTTGGCTTAATTAAAGGCTTTCTAATCTACGGGGATGTCCATAAAATCAGAAGCCCTTACAAACACAAAGAACAAGAGAGCAGTGAAAAATCTCTGGAAGCAAACATGTCTTCTCACCACCTCTGAAAAGCAGATTTGCATGATGGTGCAGTCAGAATACATCATGCCTGTATTTGAATGGTAAGCCTCATCTTCCCAGCAAGCAAGAGAATTTAGGCAGCAGAAATAGGCTCAGTGCTGCAGAGCCAGAGGTGCACAATCAGGCATTAGATCCCTGACTTGGATCTTAATTCCTCTGCACGTATTCCTGAAAAAATGTGCTCAGTTTCTCACTCACAAAATGTCTCCTTCTCTCCATATTTTTTGCATACACCAGCCTTGGCATGCAGTCAAGAAAACGTTAACATCTCTGGCAAAAATCTGCAGCCCCTTCTTAACAACATATGCAATCAATTTCTTTCAGCCCCAGTAGTATTTCTCTACCCTGCTACTCCCCCTCACACATGGTCACTACTTTTTTTTTTTCATCCATGGTCACTCTCTCATTCTCTTCCTCTCCTTCATACAGTATGAGACATTCCAACTGTCTCTATTTCTCCATCTCTGTTTCACACATATGTCCTGCTGGACAGAGAGCAAATAAGGGAATATAAGCTAGATATGGAACATGAAGTTACAAACACAGGCACAGTCTGGACTCAGTCTGGAGGGATTTTTAACTAGCCTGTAGGAACAGATTTATGAGCCAGAGCATACACTTATCAGTTGAACTGCCTGAAAGAAATTCTACATTATCCTGGAGCTAGGCTGGAATTCATCAGAAGGAGCTAAGCCATGGGGTGGAAAAGAAGAGTTAAGGTGCCTCTTAATAGCTGAAGTCTATGAGACCTGTACAGCTTTATTTATTTACATTTTCTCTGAGAAGGCGTGGCTTGGTCTTTGGTTTTGATGTAATGGCTGAAAACAATGGGGCAGCTGGGAACCAAGGTGCCTTAAGGACATGACATGGTACACAGGCTACAGGCCCATCAATGCCATAGTAATGAGTGATGCATCTGCAATCACTGAGGAGGCTGGTACACCCCTTCTTTTGTTGCTTTCTCAGAGACAGACCTTCCATCTCCAGCTCAGCCAGCTAAAAACCATCACTTGTAATGCAGGGAACTGGAGCCAGACATTGCCTTGTCCCTCTCACACCATTCTGCAAGCCCCCCATTGTCCACTGAAAGATGGAAAAGTCTTTCCTAGCCTGGGATTTCTAGCTAAATCCTTCTCTTTTCACAGCTAAGTGCTTGTACTTACAGTGATGGAAGACAGCCTTGGCTGGGAAAGTCACACAACACACATGGACACACAGTGAAGATGGAGCCACGTGGCAATTTCACATGATGGCAGCACAGTGAAGAGATGAATTTGCACACAGCAGTCATGGAGGTGAGGGAGGAGAGAGATGAAGAAAGCACAAAATGAAATTGTGATGAGCAGAACAGAAGTCAGAACCCTCCTCCTTTTTTCTCCTTTTTTTCTTCACATCTCCTGAAGCAAAGACTAAATCAATCTGCTGCCATTCAGCATCCACAGCAGCTCCCTGCAGGAACACCAGGCTGTCTGTCCTCCAGCAAACACAGTCCCTTCTGCAACTTCTACCAATATGTGTGGCAGTCATCTTTGGAAGAGGAGAGTGGAAACTTAGTAGTACCCAGACACTGGGTGGGTTCTCTAATTAGAAAAAGGAAACATTGCTTTCTAAAGTGACTGTTGTCCCATTACACCAGGAAGAAAGAAAAGCCTCCCCCTACCCCAGCAGTTATCTTGAGGAAAGCAATTGGTGTGCTCTGAGCTGCACACATCTCATCCTGACTGCTCTGGTGCTGTGGCAGCCTGAAATGGGGATGGGTGTGGATGGAAGATGGGGTGATGGTGGGACCTGGAAACTGGATTCCAGTGTCCACGGAGGGAGAGGTGGTGGGAAAGATGAGGGGCTCCTTGCACAAGGCCAGGCTTTCCCATCCAGCTTCTTCTGCCACCAGTGTCTGTAGCACTCATCCACTATGGGGTGGCTGGACTCTTGTGTACTCACCATCTGCTAAGTTGTCAGAGTGCCAGAAGCTACTCATGTTAAACTCCAAAAGGAAGCTGTCAAAAGAGCAAGAACAGAGGATGCTTTTTCAGCAGTCTGGAAGGATGCAGGTGTCAGGGAGATGGCCCTGTCGCCTGGCGAGTATCAGTTCTAAAATGCTTACTATCAATTTGCTGGCAGTGGAAGTGTGGGATTTAAAAATTTTTAAATTTTTTTTTCCCTCTCTTCACATGATGAGTGTGTAGCTCTGTATCATGGGATCTGTACTGTGGGATAACTGAATGGGCTTTTTCCTGTAGTACATATTGTACAGGGGCTTTGCCAGCAAATGCTTGGAGGGGATCCAGTCACCATGAGACCCACCTGAGGAGCAGGTGTGGATGGCCCCAAGGGAGGCCATACACTAGCTACTTGGAGATAGATGCACATCACATTGGATTATTCTGAATTATGCTCATTCCCTAGGAGCTGGATCTTTTTCCACACCTTGCCTTCTGCACACCCAGCAAGATAAGCAGTGACACTTTCATCCTAGTTTGAGCTTGAACTTCGATTCCCCCCAGTAATTTGAGGTAAGCCCTAATCTGGAGCTGGATTCATAGCCCTCAGTCTTTCCTCCCTCTCCTGTCACTCTGACCTGAGCCCTCTGCCTTCCTTCCTTTAGCCTTCAGCCCCTGCAAAGTGTAGGTGTGCATTTGCTCATCACGGGCAAAGGAGACAAGCAAGAGGACTCAGCATCAAGGATCCTTATGGGGCCCCAGGAGACCTGAGTCCTATTTTTGACTCTGCCACTTTGTACTGAGTGACTTCAGGTAAATCCCAGACCCACTCTGGGCCTCTGCCTCTCAAAATGGGAATAGTAATAGCTTTCTGTCTCCCAGGAGCAAGGCACTGAGCTGAATGTCAGGAGGAGGCTGAGAGCAATGCCCTTTATTGGGGGGCCCTTCACTTGCAGCTTTCTCAGCTTTCGTCCCCATTGGTCTGAGCCTCCCAAACAGCCCCATCTTTTGGTACTCACATGAGGAAATCACTTATCAGCCATTTCACTGCAGCTAGAAAGGCATAAATTGGCTGGAGAACAAAAGAAGACATGAGAAATACCATAAGAACCTGTTATAATAGTTCATAATCGTTATGCAGGACCCCATGTTTCAGACCAGTTCCCTCCACTGATCAGAGCTCTTGAATACAGGCTGGAAATTCAAGGTCTGAGCATCACTAGAAAATGTTCAAAATACATCAAAGACAGTGGAGCTGCCTTGCTACTAATAATATCTCCTCACCCCCTCCCTGTCAGGGTCAGGGAGTTTATCATGAATGTATGAAGGACTTTGAAGATATAATTGCTTGATGATTTCTCTCCAGTATGGCTGACCTTGAGAGCTCAGAGCAGAAGAGAAACACAGATAAATGGGACACCACCAGTTTAGGATGCTTTTATATTCTGATAGCAAGTGGTGTTTCTGGGACAGGCCGCAGCATTGCCCGGGATTTAGTATTATCTGCCATGGATTGATTATGCTTAACTGTGCTTTCATCCAGCTTTTCCTCAAGATGGCACGACTTCTATCATCTTCCTGCTTTTCAGCTACAAATTAGAAATCCAGCATTGTCCCAGGGACAATTCATCTGCAGAGGATCCTGCTGCTTCTTTTCTTCATGGTAACCATGTCTAATTTTCATCTCTTTCTGATAATCATGCCCATATCCTCAAACCCAAAACAGATGCAGCAGTCACAGACACAAGATAATGTTCCACTACTGCTAACTAACTTATCTTTAACCGAAATAAGTCAGCAGAATAATAGGTATAGATGGTTGGGAATTTGCCTGAATTTTCCTTTGAATGATACATATGAAAAATGGACTTTTCTTGAGTTCTTCATTCTTGAAGAAAGGGTAAGTTGAAGGCTGAATGCTTGCCCTTTTATTTTCTTCCCAATTTACCTGAGTTCTGGCAGTTTATATTTTGTGACATTTCTTCCAGTAATCAAAAGTCTTGAGGATATGATAAAATCTACCCAACTTAAGTATAGCTATTGCCAAACTGGATATATCATTAAAAATGTAACACATTATTACAAAATAATATTTAGTTGAAAATTTTTTTACTGGAAAAAAGAGGACCATGTCATGCTGCAGGATATACTTCCAGCACACCACATTTTAAGGTGTCAAAAAAACAATCATAAAAGCAATAAACACATCCCTGTTTAGAGTAGCTTCAACCAGTTTGAAGTGGCCTGAGTGTCAAGTAATTACTCAGTTCTGCCTGCTCGAGGCCAGGTAGAGTGAGATTAGATTATTATCTAGAATCAGACTACTGAGAGGTTGCATTTGGGTACTGGCAAAATTGTTCACTCTGATAGCTGTTTCCCTGAGCTATCAGCATTTCTCAGCAGCTTTAAACCCTCTGTCTGTTGCTCCAAGCCCACTCATGCTTTCCTGAGTCTGATAGCTTTCTCCCAGATGCTCCATTCCCTGACAGTGCAACCCTCTTTCCCTCCTTTTTTGAGCTGCTGAGTGAAACCATGCCCTGTAAAAGCATTTCTGTTCATTTCACCTGCTAAAAGGTTTCTTGGCTTTTAGGAAGTCCCTGTCATATTCTAGTCCCTGTCCTCTCCCCACTCTTTCTGATTTTCAGTGAGATCCTAAATGCCAATAAACAGCCAAACTGGAAACCACTGTCAGTGCCTCAAAAATCTGCCTTTGGTGAGACTGGGCATCACTGCCATCACCTGAAAGCAAACAGCCACTAAGTTCTTTTGGGGACCACACTACATCAAGGTGTTGGAGATGTCCTGTAGGAGTGAGCCCCCACAGTCAAGCCCAGAGGGGGCTGCATGCTGACAGATACATACGCTGAGCAAAGGCCGGGCACCGCTGTGGTGGTGGTACACAACTTTGCACATTGCTTGGTAGTCATACATGGTCACCCTGCAATCAACACAAGACAAGCAAGCAGTCAAAAGTGAGCAATGCAGCTGCCTATGGGATGTGCACATAAGCATGCACTGCATTTAATATAAAGGTTTCTGTGTGGAAGTGGCTTGCTTACATATTTCTTTAATATTTGGTCAGTGCTGGATTTTGCAAAGCAAGAAATACAGGCTCTGGATTGATAAAACTGGGTCAGTACAGGAGTAAATATGTCCCTCATTTCAGATGGCAAGTAAAGCAGGCTCTGAAGCAGAATTGTAATTGTTGCTACTTCAGGTCCCCCTGTTTTCTCTTTTCAGGGCACTGAAACTCTGAACTCTCTTTTGACAGGGGCTGGGGGTAAAGTGAGATGAACAGCAGTATTTTCAGGAAAAAGGGAAATGTGCTCAGCCAGCTGCAATATCACATCTCAGGGGTCTCAGACAACAGCTCATAGAAAGGCTTTCCAAAGTACAGGAGAAACTGAAGCACTTCACCCAAAATGCCAAGAAGTGTTTCCCACAGCCCTGGAAAAGATGGAGGAGCAGCTGCTTTCTGGCCACCCAGAGATGAGGAATTATTCTCTCCCCTGGTGCCCTGCAGCAGATGGGAAAGCCCAAAATGAGGAAAAGCAGGGTGTGTAGTGACAATGGCTGAGCAAGTCAAAGGAGGGGGCAGGTAGCTAAAGGTGCAAAATAAGACAGGTGCATGTATTAGCACATACATCTTCCTTTGCTGAAGTGCTGCTTATGGGGCCCAGTATCCTCTGACCCACACACCAGCTAAAGAGGGAGAAGCAGAGTGCAGAGATTCCCCCACTTACCGCCTGAACATGCCCATGTTTAGTAGCTGGGTCATTACTGAGCCATCCACTGCACCAAAAAATTTTCCAGTCTGCAGGCACAAAAAAGGAAAAAACACAGAATAAACTGTCAACAGTAAAATTTCCAAATGCTTGATGGTCCCAGCCAATCCACTCTGTCTGTAGGCCTACTACATGTAACAAATGTTTTAAAAGGAAGCAATGCTGAGCTTTGTCCTTTGGCTGTTTGGAAAACTTGAGGGAGGACATCTCCTGTTGCCAACTGGGCATCCTGCACCATTCCTACCATGTCTGGAAATGATTTAGCCCACATGAATCCTTGAAGCTTGTGATATAAAAAGGCAAAGTCTCAAGCTCCAGAGACCCAGACATGTTGATACACTGAGAGCCTGGGCTCTCCTGTGGTCTTTGTAAACCCACATGCTCTGGATCTGAGGGCCCCAGCCTCTTCTGCTTGAGCCCCTCTGCTAGCCCACAGCTGCAGTGGTTTTGGAAGCCTCTGCTCTCCTGCTGCCCCAGGCAACCTGACCCACCACTCACAAGTGCACTGTACAGATTTATTTAGGTAGCAAACACAATTTTATTACTCACTGCAATGCAAGTCCCAAGCAGGCAGCAACCCAAACAACACAACACATCAACCCATCCCTTTGCACTGCCATGCACTATGCACTGGCATGGCCAGAGAGGTTGCATGGGCTCCACCCTAGCATTTGTGTCTCAACAGCCACCAAATCTACCAAAACCAAAGCTTATAGCCTGCTAGTCCAATTTATGTTTTGAAATTAATAGATTCAAATATAGTACTAGTCCCAAATTTGGGAACTGCTGCTTGAAAGGCTTCTTCAAACAAGAGTTCTGTCTTTCCTCAGTACTAGCCCATGACAAAACTATTAGCAAAAATGCTTTAGATCTGCCAAGTCCACTGCTTTGTATGTGAGCAAGTAAATAAAATACTGGTAAATAATAAAAAGACAGATATGAGCTGTAATCCATCTGTTTTCCTGGTCCACAGGTCTTGACACAGTAAAGAGCTCCCATGTGTTATGGAACCATTCATGTAGTTTGGGGGGACTTTTCCACTGATAGGCTATCAGTCATTTAGCACACATTAACAGATACAGATGACTTCACTTATGTGAGTGGGGCATTTCCACTAAAAAAAACAACCCTTAGGCAGATTTACCTAAGATCATATGGTAATCACCTAACAGTAGTGGTTATGAGCCTCTTCCCAACAGGCTTTAGAAGGTGTTTACTGTATAAATCAATACATAACATCAACTCCTCTTGAAGAATTTAGGCTGTAATCGTCTCAGACATAGTCAAATGTGTCTGAGTAAGCGCTAACTTTTTTCACCTCCTTCGCTCTTCCAATCTGATCAGGGTGCTGAGGAGGCCAGCTGCTCCCATTTAATACCAGTCTGCAGCCTCAGCAGGAGCCAGAGCCAGAGCTGTGGGATTTAGCACAGATCAAGCTGCAGCCACTGTGGCAGGGGGAGGGGGCCTCTGCAGGACTGTAAATAGGGTCTGCCCTGTCTAAAGATGCTGATGTCTGACTAAATTTTTCCAGGTAGGATGTACTTCCTACAGGTACAAGTGTGAGGAGCTATTAGTGTAACTGAGCATGACACATACTGTACTACATCCTGCTGCAGCTGAGCCTGTACAAGCACATATGCACTGCCGAGTGCACATACGGTTCAGAAGGTACATCACAGACATGTATGTGTGCGTGTTTTGCTGGCTCGTTGAGCAGCTTGGACTTCTGCTACATATAAAAGCTGTAGACAAACAGGATCTGCCAACCAGGCCATCCTTTGGGTAAGCAGGCAGCCTTCTTGCTGCATGGCTCAAACAAAAGCCAGCACTTGCTTCTCCACAAGCACTCCCCAGCCCTGGTGGGATCTTGGCCTTTTAGCTGCCACCCTGCACCCTGCCCTTGGACAGCCCTTGGACAGAGCTTGCAGACATGTCCTGCAAGATGTCTCAGGGAGAAGGAAGCAATCCTGGAGAAAAGTTTAGGGAGCAAGGGGACATCAGGGTGCAGTGGGTGGAGGGACCTCCGGACCTGTGATCTGGCAGCAAAAGGTGGCTACACACTCAGGGGTGGTCATGAGCCACTGCTGCAAATGCTGGCAGAAACACAGTGCCACAGTGTAGAGCAGCACTTCAGCACTGACTGGGCCTGCCACTTGCTTTCCCTTCTTCCTCCCCTGCCCTAGACTGACTGGGCTTCTTCCTCCATCACTCCCTTCTCCTGGCTTTGGCTATTAAACCTTTGCTCCTCTGTTATGAGTCTGGATGGGGAGATTAGCCTGAATTAAGAGATTACCCACTCTTCCCCAAATAACCCTGCAGGGAGCTTCCAGCTCATCACTCCTTTAAAATCCTGAGCCCCTCTTTCTTCCTTGATGTCTTCTGGCTGCCAGTAAGCTTCCTGCCACCTTCGGGCAGAGGTTATTAGAGCTGATCTCCCAGCCTGATTCCCCATCTCAAGGACTAAGCAGGGCACAGCCTGGGTCAGGCTGTCCCCACCCTGTTCCTGCATGAACAGGGTGTTCCATGCCCTTAGTTTCCAGAAAAGAAGGTGTGGGGAGCAGGCAGCCCCGGGCAGGCAGCAGGCTGAATGCCCAGGAAAGCACCATAACCCCAAGGGAGTGAGCAGAGAGCCAACACAAAACCTCTCAGAGCCCTCTGAAGCAGGTGTCTGGTGCCAGCTGCTAGCCCTGGGGGCTTGTATGGACACAAGCACTTTGGCATCCTTCTGCTACTCTTAGCTTGTGCTTTGCCCTGGGAAGCAAATGTTTTGGATGTGAAAGCTCCTTAGCTGGCTTCCCTGGGGAAATAGGGATGTGCATGGGGAGCCTGTGCAGCAAAGCAAGGCAGGTGGCTCAGCTGTGTACCCTTGCTCCTTCAGCATCCCATAAGCTCCCTCATGTCCTGGATGGTGTGTCCTGCCCTTCTCCCTGCCACTGTCTTGAAATGCTGACCGGGGCAGCTAAACCAGTCTTTCTGGTCTTGATGTCAGGTATGAAGAGGGAAGGAAGGCAGCAAACTAGCTTACTTCTCAAAAAAGGCAAAAACCCCACAAAATTTCAGGAAGGGGATCTTCCCCTCCCTCCCCCCCTCGCATTATGTTAAAGGATGCACTGAGGGAAGAGTGTGAGATGATACAGGCAAAGTCACCTAGCAGCAAGTGATCCCACACAGCAACATCCAGGTAGCAAGGCTATGAAATTTGGTATTTATTCAATGCTGTTGCTGTTTTGAAATCCCTGTAGGGTTTAACAGTATGGACACTCAAGGTGCCACTTGGAAATAAAAGCTGTAACTGGAACAAGATAAATAAGTCAGAAGAAAATTTATGGTGAACTCTTTGAGGTCAGGGGAAGTAACAGCTGGGTGAGATGACAGCTCTGGTGTCTGTTAAAATGCCTGATCTTGGAGGCATATGGATAATGTTTATAATTTACTCAAATCCACTATAATTCCATGTTTTTGCTTGCCAGATCTTTCAGAGATGAGATTTAAAAAAAACCAAAACAAAACATTTTCCATAAGATGCAGGAATAATACAGAGAAAGAACTCAGGAGGGTGGTGCTGAGGATGAAAAGGAGATGTGGTACCTAAGGGGTGAACTTGCCTTTATCTATGTGCACAGGGCACAGGACCCAGGAAAGCACCTTTGAAAATGCTTTGGGGATCAGGGGAGGAAACAGCAAATTACTAAGAATAGCAGCTCACCCTAACATGCAGCAGGATCTGGCCTCCCAGAGTAAGGAGACAAGACAACTTTACAGCATTTTCCTCCCCTATTTTTCAAGTTTTCATTTCTTACTTTGTCACACCAAGATCGAAGGGGCAATTTTACTGGAATACTCAGTGTGCCACCTAGGTCACTTTCCTGACAGAAAAGAGGTTCCTTGCAATATGCCCCCCTTGATATTTGTCTGTATCAGCCCCTGGTGTCACTGTGTTGCTGATCAATTTTGCTTTGTGAGTCTCCACAGTTCTCATTTTGGTGTCTCTGAACTTGCTGTACAGTGCCTGCAGAATTAACCATCTCACCTTTTTCTTTTGTCAGTCTACAGTCTACAGTCTAAATATGCTAACCAACACAAGTCCAGATAGAAATCCATGGTACTCATATAGCTGATGTTTTCCGTCTAAAAATTCCTCTTCTTTCTTTTCTGTCCCAGTTACTTTGAGATCAATACCACTGATTCATGGTTCACTATTTAACCATTACTTTCTCAGCCTTTTGTAAAGGACTTTATTCAAAGCATTTAGAAAAACTGAAATGCAGTGGGTCATCCATTCTTTCTTATCTCCTGACTTACTCACGCTTTCAAAAAACTATAGCTGGTAAGATTGGAATTCTTCCTTTACAGACACTGTGCTGATAGTCCCAACCACATCCATCAGGTGTTCTGCTACTTTTTAATTTCCATTTTAACCTGTTTGTCATGCATTGAAGAAAGTAATTTCTGTGACTATTTCTACTGCCTTCTGAAAATATGCATACTGTTAACTCCAGTACTACAGCAATTTTAATGAAACTCCACACTTCTGTCAGTAACAAAACTGCTTCATTTCCCATTTCTTCTATAAGTCCACTCTTGCTATTAACTTATTGCTTTGAAATTTATGAGTCTGTTCCAATACATCACTTTCTGACATGCAAATCTATGGCTTTTTTTTTTTTCATTAATAGCTCTGTGGTGAATTTACCATAGAACAGAAAAATAAAGCTAAACCATGTAGGGGCTGGTAATGCTGACTTTACTGAGGCTGCACAGGATGTCACGTCCCAAACCCCACGCCTTCAGCTCCCTAGAAGCTGTTATGGAGGCACTTGCAGCAGGAGAGAAGGAAGTCACTTTTGTTGCTTATATGTTTATTACTATTCTAAGTCTTTCTCCTTACTCATTTCACCTCCATAAGTCCAGTAAATCCTCCAGTTCTTCTGGTGTCCTTCTGTTTCCAATTTGCTTTAATGATTTCATCTTAATTTTTGCCTTTGGCATTTTGCTCTTACCATCCCCTCAGTTTCCTTTGCTGAAGAATGCCTGCTTTGGCTTCAGAGGCACTCAAAAACGCTGCTTCTTTTGCTTGCCTTCCCACGTCAGGGCATGCCTGCCTCCTGGGACTGTCACAGATCATCTTTCAGTAGCATCTGTGCCGAGGGAAAGGAGTCTAATTTCCTCACTTCTGATAAAAAGATATTTTGACTAATTCCTTCCTTATCATTGCAAATTGCATTCTTACCTAGGATGTGCTGTCACTCTGTCGAGAGGCTTCCCCCTCACTCCACAGCCAAATTTAATTATAAGGTGTCCACACTTTATTACACAATTGAACTGCATTTGTGCTAACCAGCTCTGGTGGGTTTTTTAGGAGCAAGCCAAGCACATCTCCTTCCTCTCTTATGCTCTCTTACCTCTGCAGGTCTTTTGGAAATGAGGATAAAGCCGTTGTTATCAATGAGGAAGCAATTCAGAATCTGCAGAGATGAAAGAGAAGCAACATTAAAGACAGCATGGTTGTCTGATACATACTGCTGTGTGCAGGATGGAGCAATGTGGGCTTGTGCTTATGGCAACAGCCTCAGCATTTCCATGCCTAGCCCCATGGCTCAGCTACCAAGGGTTTTAGACAATTGACTTTTCCCTCTCTGCCTCCAAATTTTGAAGTATTTAGTTTGTGAGCTGCCTGTGACAGAGATTGTCTCTTGCCAGGTCTACATACAGGCCTAACAGGCTCTGAGCCACTTTCAAGAAGACAAGGCATCCTGCAGGAAGTGACAGGATATTTGGAGACCATTTCTCCTTAATAAAATGGTATCTAATGATTCCCATCTTCTGATTTCAGAGTTTATAACCACTCATGAAATAACCCTTTCCTCACCATTGTTGGTGGAGTATCATTGTTCCTGATCTTATTTTTATTTTACAGAACAGGAAATGGAGGCACAAAGTTCAGATGAAAGCTTTTAAGTCTCACAGGTTAAAACTAGGATGCAGAGGAAATTCTACATGAGCATAGAAGGAAAATTCTCTGGTCCTCTCACTCTCCAGGGCTTCTGTACCAAACGTGTCTTAGACCAAGGCTGAAGCATTGGTTTAAATGCAAAGAGGGGTGGCCAGCATGCATGTCATGCCAGGTCTTTGGCAGGTCTGGGATGCCAGTGACACAGCCTTAGAGCAGATGAACTCCCCTTAGAGTCACTAGCTGGAATCCCCATGGCCCTGCTTGGGCTCAGCTGACATCTCAGAACTGAGAGAAAGACCTAAACTGCAGTTTGCCTCAACAGCATGAGGTCTGGCTCCAGCTGTGCAACCACTTTTGAGGAGATGACAGGCAATACCTTTGTTTGGGGGAGAAAGAGACCTCCACAGAGCAGGTAGCCAGTCACATGCATCACAGAAACAGAGAAGAAATGAGGGCAACTTACATCATCCTGACAGCTTAGTGGACAGGCACCATCGAAGGCACTGCACTGGAAAGGGAAAACAGCATGGCATGATCTCATCTTACAGTCTCCCCATGGGGAATGCTGAACTTGAGGTCTTAATACCAGCATCTCCTAAAGCTCTTCAAATTAGCTAGTGTTTCCATCAAGGTGAACTCTATGGGTAGCACAGGTACCACCCCAACAAGTTGGCCACTCAGTGTACTCCCCAGTTCTGTGAGAAACATCCTTTTTGCTAAAAGGCTCTGACCCTCTCTGACACACTTCCAGCAAAGACTTGTTAATGAAAAGTGAGGCATCAAGCTCTCTGGCTGTGAAAGCAAAGGCTGTTGTGCACCTGTGAGAAACCAGCATGCATTTCAGCATCTGCTGGTATCTGAACTAAACACATGGCATTGTATTTTAGATCAGGATTCTTCTCAGGCAGTGATATTTTTGTTGTTGTTGCTGTTCGTTTCTTTATTCTCCAGACAGCTAATGATAAAACTGGATGTGAATGGTCCTCATGTAGCCCAAGGCTCCATCCATTTGTTTCATTTAGGATTTCTGTGTACTGGACTTGACATGCGTTTCACAACACTGAACTGGGTGGGGACACCAGGAATTAAGTGGTGAGTAACAAAGCCCTTCAGGTGCTTATTGATTTAATAATTGTTCTGAGTTTGCCGTGGCTGTGTGTGCCTGTCTCTTTGTGTTATTTTTTAATGTTATTTTCTCTAACAGTGGAAGGGTGAAAGCTGACATGGCATTGCCATTTCTGTATGCAGGGTCCTCTTCCTGCCAGAGGTTTTCTGGGGTCAGGGAAGGACACTGATGTGTTACGTAGACTGCTCTCAGCCAGCTGCCCTTTATTTTGTCAAAACCCTTCTACGTAAGCCCCAGCCCCCTTTCTGGATGATTGTCAGTAACAAGAAGTGACTTTGCCATTTCAGGCCACAACAAGACTATTACTTTCATTTAGAATTTGTTTCTCCTCTTCATTTTTGCAGAACAAACCCTAGTTTCAGATTTCTGTTCCTCTGCTCAACTTCAGAGGAGACTCAGAGATGCCTGAGTTTGTTTCAATCCCCATGGTTTTGCAATGTCACACTCCAACTTTGACACTGTCTCTAAGGATGATGGTTTAAAACCATCTGTTTAACCACAGCTGCAAGCATCATCTCCCCTATGCTTCACCACAAAACATCATTGTGTTGTTTTGTCTGCCTGGATGTATGCACAGAGGTGGCCCTGTACTTCATTCCTGGTGGGTTCCTTTGATCAGCAGAGAAGCATAGCCACAGGGAACCAGTTTTATTTTCTTCAGGAATAATAACCCATGCAGAGCTCAGAAATCAGAAAACAAAGAGAGCAGGTAAACCAGAGTGGTTTTCCACAAGAAGGGCTTGTGTCTCACAGCATCTTCCTCCACAGTGTGAGGACTGAGTTTCACTGCTGTTGCTCTTCCAAATCTGAAGAAACTCCAGCAGTGCGTGGTGCTGTGCTGGCCGAGCAGCAGAGGGAGTGCAGTGAGGAACCTGGTCTGAGAGCACCAGCAGCTTGCAGGGAGCCCCTTGGGCATCAGCAGAGCTGAACCTGAGTTCCCTGGTTTCTCTGAGACCACATCTACTGCCTCATGGGCACAGCTCCCTCCTCAGAGAGCAGCCTACCTCACAGCATCTTCCTGCTCTTGGTCAGGTCTCAAACACTGTGACCCAGAGCACTCTCAGCTTTGTCAGAGACCCTTAATTACTGTGAAGACAAACACAGCCTATGACAGGCTTGGAACATCTCCAGTGACTACAGACAAGGGCCAGGGCCTATAATATGCTGGTACACAAATGACACACGATTACAAAGCTGAGCTGTGGTAAGGCACATAGGGATGCCTCTCTGTCCCCAGCTTTTGTCAACTTACATCAGTGTCATTGGGCTGGGAGAGGGGAGGCACAGCGTGGACATCCAGAGCAGCAAAGCATGCAGTGAAGAGGAGAGAGAGAAAGAAAACAAAATCTGTTAGTCATTCCTCTGTCAAAAGGCAGTTGTGTCCTGGGAAACCATATGCAGGCTTTTTTCATTCCAGTGCCTCCCAGGGCTGTGGCATGCAGGCACTTGGCACACAGGCCTCCTTTTGGCTTCTTTAATGAGGGTTCTCAGTTTCACTTCACACCCATGGAGCCATGCATGTGTTAGAACCACCTGGGTATGGCCTTCAGGAGATTTTTTTTTTTTAAATTAAGCTCTCTGCTGGTGCTCCAGGCTGTGCTCATGTACTTTGCAGAAGTCTTTTTAGCTCAGGTTTGGTTTATGTGACCTCTCACCTGTAAGGATATTCCTGCCACCTGCAGCCAACTCTGAGCTTTTCTGTTCCCCATGTGTGCTCGGGAGCAACCTACTGCTCTCCCCTCTGTCATCCCTGTCTGATAACAGTTCCCTGTCGTGATAGCAGAGAGCTGTTTATGCTTCAGTCCATCAGCCCCATCGTCCTGGTATGTTGCCCCAAAAGCAAAGCCTGGGGTAAAAGCTCCTTGGCCATAAGGGAAAGGTGTTTCACTTAGCCTGCCTCTCAGACCAGGGAGCTGTTTTAGTTATTCCACTTCCCTCAGTCCAGTGTCCAAAATTAAGACAACTGTGACAGCTTATCCCCAAAGCAAATACATTTTTATTTTGGCAAGCTAGCAGTGTTTTGTTACTATTATCAAAATGATAAGAACGGGCAGTAGAATTTTATTCCCATGTGGCCAAATCTACAGATTTCCATGAGGTTTTTGAAAGGCTGAATGAGCACAAACATATTTCCACAATTAAATGTGTCATATGCAGCAGAGCTAATGCCAGGCCAGGATGCTGACACTGTCAACACAGCATTTGCAGAACAGATTCAGGACTCACATGGCATTAGTGTCGTCAAAGGATTACAGAAATGTGTGACTTCAAACTAATCTACTTCATAAATCTTTTAATATGAGTTTCACAAAAGCCCTCATCAAAATGCCATCATATGTGATGTAACATAGCATTGACACAGATGATGAGAAGCATTAAATTGTCTCACTGCACAGTTGCTAATGCTCCTACCTGTTGCATGGACATCCAAAACTTGCTTTGGAGCAACTCCAACCTAATTTGCACGCCCACAGCTATGGGAAACAAAAAGAGGGGAGGATGAAAAGAAGAACATTCAAGAGAGAGAAAGAAAAACACAGGTTAGGAAAGGAGGAGTAAATATTTGCCCAAAGTGACAGGATGGAAATTACAATCACAATCTGCTTCCAAGTGAGAATGATAAGCATCAGGGTGTCAACACTGAGTCATACCGCCAAGTGAGAGTCAGAGGTTTAACAAGGTAGAGGAAAAGGGGAGAGTGACTGTACTGAGGTACTCACACCTTCCTCCCACTAAACACTATGGAGCCACAAACAAATTAATTAAAAAAAAAAAATCCCACACAAAAGCCTCAGGAGAGCTAGCATGCAAGCTTTTATCTTTGTCTTTTCTAGATTTTTCTGGCCAGAAAAGATGTTTCTGATCACCCCAGCCTCAGCTCCTGCATGGCACAGCATCACTCACAAATAAATTAGGCCAGTGTGCGGAAGGGATTACTTTGAAACCTCACCTGTCTCAAGGGGAGACCACAGTGGTTTAGACTGCTCCTAAGCAACTGAAAAAGCACAAAAATATGATAGCCACTTGATGGAAAAGTGTCAACTAGAAATAGTGCTTCGTTACCCAGTCCCAATCTAGTGCATGCTCCACTAAGCAAAAGCGTGTGCACGTGTGTCTGTGTGTTTCTCAATGAAGTGCATCCTAGTTTCTTGGCTTAATTTCTCCTCTATTCCCAGTATCATGGTTCTGAAGTAAGACATGGCTCCACAGGAGGAGAAATGGTGCAGTGTCTGCCCAGCAGAATAACCTAGCTATCCTCGAGCAGGTTGCCTACAAGCACAGGTAATAACCAGCACAGCCACACACAGCCTGGCAGAGTGATGGGGAGCAACAGGGCTGTGTGTCAACTCATTGAATCCAAGAGCGAATCCAAGAGCTCCGCAGGAATTACAGCCTCAAGCAGGACCTTGAAATAGAATATAAAGTGCAAGGGAGGGAGAAAAGAGAGGGAGAGTTTAAGGCTTTTTTTCACAACCACCAATATTGGGCAGATGAAGTGTTGCTGTTGCTACAGATTTCATCAGAATTAGCAGAAACTTTAAAGGGAGCAACACCTCCTTTAAAGCTGAATCACGTGGTGTGAGTGCTTTCAGGTTAACAGTATGATCTGGTGGTCTAATTCAAATGGGTATGAATTAAAACCAGAGTATGCAATAGTATATTTTCTTGCAGCATGTACAAAGACTAACCTAGCACCAGCTCTGCCTTTTATACCAATGTCTTCCTTGTCACGTTCCCCCTGCTGGCACATCTCACAAAATCCCATTCATGTGTGCATTTCTTTCCCTGCTCCCCCTGTTGCCTGTACCTGGGGGAGTGACTTTTGTAGAGATGTCTTGCCCTAAGCTTCTTGGAGCACAAACCAGACAAGACAAAGAATGTAAACAGAGGAAGGATGGAGCTCAGTCCAGCCTGGGTGAAGAATCATCAGTTTCAGCAGTGCTATTGCAGGCATGGTTTGGCTTGATGCCTTGCCAACAAATCAGCAGACCATGACAGAAGGAAATGGTGCTGTTGCTGGTGAATTTGATGAGCCCCACACATCTGAATGGGTATGTGGCTTTAAATAAATTCATAAAGATCCTTTAAAACCATCTCAAGGAAGAGCTATGCCCCTTATCACAGCAGATCACATCAATGGGACTGAGCATTACCTAGGACACACTGTTTTTATGAGACTTGAAGAGGAGTTCATACATACATAACTAACCTTGCACCATAGAGACTTACTCAATGGCTCATACTTTTGCCAGTGGGAACATCTAGCCTCAGATTGCTCTTCAAGGGAGTTTGACTGGCATGTACCAAACTTGGGCACAGGTGCTTGCAACATGAGGAAGAGTACCTTGGTATCTTGCACTGGTGGTTGGCACAGGGACAGAAAGTCGTGGCTCCCAGCTCCCTCCTTCTTTCCACATAGCTTACGGCCATATCTAAGCTGTCTGTGCCATCTGCCACCAAGTCTTGTCCTTTGGCTGCAGTCTTTGCAGCCCTAGTCAATCCATAGGGCTTGCAGTTACTCATCTTCTGTGCATCAGCCCTTTCTTTCCTTCCCAGAGGTCCAGCACACATTTCTAGCAGTCCCTGTTGAGTTGCAGAGAGCACCACTCTCTTCCTCACACCACAGTACAGCCTGAGGAGTTCACTGAAAGCAAAGCTGGTGGCTACTCTGCCTTGCAGTCAGGCTTGTCTGGATGGATGGTACCATCACAGGGAACCATGTCAAAGTTATTGCTCTGTGTTCTTTCCCTTCAGTTAGAGTGGACTGGCAGCTCCTGGCAAGAACTGTAAGCAACTTCCATGCATTTAAGTGACCTGAAGAAGAGATGGGAACTGAGGAGAAACAGGCCACAAACGCCCTCTCAGTGCTCATAACAAATACTTACCCAGGTGCCTTTAGGCTGTTGGTGAGGATGGGTAGAAAGGAGGAAAGCAGTAATTCAGTCTGAGGTAAGGATGATGCTACAGTTCAGATGAGAGTGAAAAAACTGAAATAATCCTCCCTTGCTTTTTCCAAACTATAGGGATTTGCTCTGGTGGTAAAGAATATGCTGCAGGGAGAGGAAGATCTGAGATCCATGAAATAAGGTGTGGCCTTGCTATGCACCAAAGAGTCCTTTGTGAGACCATGGCAAGCAGTTTTATTTGGAGAAATGTGCAAGCAACCTCTGCAAGTTTAGCATCCCAGCAATGAAATAAAACACGGAGGACAAGCAATGCTGCACACCTTGCATAGTTACGTGTTGCTTCACCATGTTGACAAACTACCCAGACATCTGCATGACTTCCTACCAGCAGGCACCCTGCCTGCTGCCTGCAAACCCAAGGGGTCCGTGGTGCATGGCTGCAGTGGGCTTTCTCTGGGATTGCACACTGTCATTCATCATGGAGATAAGAGCCTTCCCCTCCACCTGTTCATCCCTCTGTTAAGCATGTCTGCCTCATTAGCTCAGCCTCTGATTCTCTCCCTGTCTGCCTTCCCTGACTTGGCTCCTTGATTATCCATATGCTGTTCTCATAAGGAGCTTTCCCTGAGATTTAATTCTCAGGCCTGCCACTAAAAGAAGGCATAACAACGAGTCGCAAGATTATATCCTATCTCTTGATATGTACCTTGCCATTCAAAACCTGTTTTCATGGCAGCCACTTTGATGGTTAGATAAAACCCTGTGATTCAAATGGGAGAACATACCAAAGCAGCAGGTCAGCCCTGTCCATACCACTCATTTGCGTTCCCCATTCCCTATTTCTGAAATGTTCCCATTTCTCCTCTAAAACCAGCAGAGGAGCTGCCCCATTCAAAGTATTTACTTTACTAAACATCTTACTTAAAAAATAACTTCCAGGCAAGTTAAAATAACAAAAAGCCCAACCCAAGGGCAACCTGCCCATGCTGCTGGACCTGACAGAAGAGGCAGTCCAAGTGGGTCAGCACAACAATAATTCTTGAAAATGTGGCTACCAAGGTCCTTGGGAAGCTGAAGAAAGGCATGTGAATGGTCTGATTTCAGGGGAAAAGGCTGTAAGAGCCCACAGGAGTGGACAGGAGAAGCCTGACAGAGGCAGTGGGCTGGATTCAGGTCCTTACTGCATCCCTGTACCAGCAGGCCATATCATACAGGGCAGAGGATGCCTCTGCAACTGCATGGATGTGACCGCATCCAACACTTGCACTGTACATACAAAGCTGTGCATGCTCTCCCCACTGCACACCAAATCCAGTGGAGAAAACCATAGGTACAAATACTCCTCTCTTTCATTCATTCCCTTCATCCCACTACCCCTGCCAGCATTCAAATTTTCCCCAGATTCTGAAGGAAGTGGAGGCTGGGGCATGCTGTATCTGAGCAAAGAAGCATTACAGCAGCTCATGTGCTCAGCCACTGTGGCTGGGCAGGGTGCAGCCAGCCTGCTGTGGGCACCTCTTGTGTCAGACACACCACCTCCCCCCACCATCTCTAGATGACCAGTGGAGAGGGGGGGACTTTACTCCCAGGCCCCCTGGTTTCTCCCCTGCTGCCTCCCCTTGGCTGCAGCCACTTGTCTCACCCCTATACAAAACTCAGCTGACAGCAGGGCTGATCCTTTCTCCTCTTTGTGCCTTTCTCTTCAGGTTTATTGTCATCAGCCATACCAGACAGGGGAAGGATGGAGGGAGGGGAGGAGGTGTTCGGCTCAGTGCCTCCTCTCATAACCTGTGACTGACCAATCTGCCTCCTGAGGGGCTGCAGGGAGCTCCCCCCACCCCAGCATCTCCTCCTCAAGCTCCTTGGCTCCCGACACCCAGAGAGGGACGGTGGCAAGGAGGGGAAGAGGGAAAGAGAGGGACTGACAGCAACTGCTCTTTCTTCAGGATGGGTTGAGAGAGCTGAAAACCTCCTGAGCTCCTTCCTCTGAGTGTTTTTGGTGTCTGCCTGTCGGGGTGACTCCTCTGCACTGTCTGTGCGCGCTGCTCTGCGTGTGCTGCTGCCATCGCAGATGTACCCCCAGCTGTCACTTTGCCGCACGCAGTCGCTCCCTCTCCCGCCTCTCTCTCTCTCTCTTTCCCTCTCCCCCTGTTTATTATTTACAGAGGATTACAGTCCCTTTCCCACGCTGCCATCTCACCGTGTGGCTTCTCTGCCCTCCACACGGAGCGAGCGGCTGGCTAGGAGGGGCTCCTGCCAACTGGGGTCCGCTGAGAGCCCGGCTGGCAAGAGAGGGACTTTCTGACGGATTCGTTTTGGGATTGTACCGGGTTTGCTGGAAGAGCTGCCATTCTTACAGGAGGGTTGATCCGAGCCTGAGAAAGGTAAGTAAAGATGTCTCTCGTTTGTATTTCCCCCCCCTCCCTGGCTATGTGAGATCAGTGGGGCTGCCCCCCAGGAACCAGCTTCCCCAGGGGAGAGGAGTGGCGGTCAGCGGCAGCACCATCTGCTAGACGGCATGGAGAAGTCCTGGTTGTGCGAGGCTGATGGGCAGTAATCTTTCTGATAAGGCAGAATGACAACCCTGCCGCAGAGGCTGCTGGTACTGGTTCCAGTCCAGTTTCAATATTGGGAGCAACTTCTTCCAGCTGTGAATGGCACCAGTGTCTTCTACTGCAGCACGGGAAGCTCAGGTGCAGCTCTGAGGCTAAGCGCTTGGTGCTGCGGTCACTGGACACTGGGCAGCTCCCAGAGAGTCCTGGCTTTTGTCCCCTCCTCAGGTCTGTGAGATGCCACTCATCTGACTCATGGTGGCTTTGCTGGATATCATTTTGGTCTTAGCTGTGTTAGTAAGAATGATTTAAAATGGAGATGTGAGGACAGACTTCAGGATGAGGGGTGTGTATATGCGTGTGTCTGTGTGTGTCTGTATTTCAAACACTCAGTTCAGACATGAGCAAAGGACATGAAGTGAAAGATGTATACCATAAGTAGAGGCAAAAAGAAGTCCCAGATTGCTTCCAGCGTCCCTGCTTGCAATTTCTGAACCTTTGGGTGGTAGGCACAGAACCAGGAGTGGGGGTTAAACAACACAGAGAAACTTTACAGCTTTTTCCAGCCCTGCCCAGGAGGAAAGGGAGAGAAAGGGTCCTGAATGAGATGATGTGAAGCCACCTATGGACAGGGGTATATTTGGGAGTATCAGGGTATGTGTATGTGCATATATACACGTGTGTATATATACACATGCACAGGCACGTGCACACATACATTCAGCACGGGGCATTCTGCCCCCCTTCCCTGCTGCCTGCCCAGCTTATTACTGCCACTGCATCTCATGCTAATTAAGAGAGACATGTAAAATTGGAGCTCTCCCTTTCTGGAGAGAGAGGATGTTTGGAGCTGTTGCTCCAACCAAATCATGACTGAGCCAGGCCCCAGGCCACCAATGTGGACTGTCAGGTTGCCTGAATGTGCCACATCCAGCACATTCCTGATGCTGATGGTAGTGAGCAAGGTACAGCACTGTTCTGCTGCTGGTGTCTGATCTGTCATACAAGGAAAGAGGGAGAAATGAAGATCTCATTCAGGGAAAGGCTGAAACAGCTGCTATTGCAGGGTTTGGAGAAGGAAACCCTTAAAAGACAGAAGACCCTTAAAGGCACACAGGGTCATGTCACAAAACAGGGGACATTTCCAGCAGTGAGGAGGAAGAGGTGCCTTTCCAGAATCACAGACCATTTTTCCTCTGAGCTTTGTTGCTCAGGTCTGTTGGGGAGCAGAGGGTGGATCTGCCTCTAACTGCTGTGGGCAAACAACATTTGCAAGGGAATTATTCCACATGAACAAAAGGCTTGCGGGAGTTGTCTCCCCGTCAGACATCAGTGCAGTCTCTGGAATGATGGTAAATCCTGAGCAGAGCTGTTTGCAAAGAGAAAGAGGGAAAACCCTCTTCTGGCATTTTTAGACCAGATCATAGCTTTACCCTTGCCGCCAGCAAAGTGAATGCCACATCCTAGCAAGGTGCACTCCCAGCTTGGATATCTTAATGAGCTACGCCAGCCTCTTGCCCATACTCTGGCTTTTCTAAACCTGATGCAGAAAGGATTTTCTAGGCTTTTCAGCACCACAGAAGGCTGATGAAGGCAGACCTGTGCCTCAGCGTGGCAGCGAGGGTCAGCAGCAGCACAGAGGCATCTATGAGGAGCACCCAGAGAGCAGCAGGGGCTGGAACAGGATGGGGACAGGTTCAAACCTGTGGAAAGATAATTCTGGGAAGTTCTTTCATGAGTCTTCAGCCGTTGCCTGTTGATGATTCAAAAAAGAAACCAAGCAGTTTTCCTCACTTGCCATGTTTGGTTACAAGCAGCTGCTTACTCTGCTTGACATCTATCCCAGCCATGGGTGGCTCAAGCTGTAATACAAATGACCATACTGGGGTGCTTGTGCCAGCTGGGTAATACTCCAGAGGGCTACACCCTGGCACACACTCCAGTCCTCAGTGGGAAGGAGCTGGAGTTGGAGTCCTGAGCTGCTCCTATGCCCCACTGCATGGAAATACCTTGTAACACATACCTTACACCTGCTTTGGATTTTACTGAAATTATGGCTCACAAAAATGTTTTGTGTGGCTAAGGGCATTCTAATAGAAAGAAGAGTTTTTAATTTTTAAAAAAAACATAAACTAGTTAAATTCCAGGATGGAGAGATGGAAGGAAAAGTTGCTTTACCGGTGAGGGGTGATATTACATGAAACATGGTTTTATTCCCATTGGGAAAAGAAGCAGTCAAAAGTTAGGAAATGTTGGGATTCAGGGCAGCATGCCATCTCCACTGAGTTGCAGTCCTGACTGGTAGGATCACACCCTGTATTTCTATAAGCAGGGCACTGGCTACACAGTGCTCAGGGAGTGAAGCAGGGGGACTGTTATTCTTTTTTTGGTACTGCAAATGTGTGCCTATTTTATTTGTTTACTGCTTGCTATCCAAGCCCTGCAGGCAATACATCATTATTCATTGTCTTGTGGTGTTCTGACGATGTTTGCTGCTACAGATGCATCATAGCTGATGATAGAGAATTTATGCTCCTGATGTTTTCCTTGCTTTTGAAGGGAAAAGAGAATTCCTCTTTAGCCACATGGGGAGGGAGCAGCAGATACAGGACCAGAACATGCTGCCTCTTTGCTCTCAGTGCCATTGAGTCCTTGAGATGGTAACAGCTTTCTGGTTAAACTGCTGTGAAAAAAACCCTGGTTTTGGAAAACTGCTGTGAGTGCTCAGCAGTTCTGCAAAATGGCCCCTAGGGTCTCATGTTGGGCACCCACAAAATTAGGAATCTGCAGACTGTGGCTACCTGCCAAACGTGTGGTTTAATATTTAATGATGATCATAGGAAAATAGCCTTATTTATTACAACAACCTCACTCTTCACCTGAGTATTATGTGTCCTTTGCACTGAGTATGGGACAGGGTCATGTGAAAAAAAGAAATAGTACTTGCTCAGGTAAGCAAAATCTGTGCTGTAATGCATACATGCAAGTGGCTGAATGAAGGCTGTACAGGTATTAACTCATGTTTAAGTGCCTGGCTTGGCAAGCCAAGTGGCTTATTTTATCATATGGCAATTCTTTAATGAAATGAAAACTATGCCTTTCTTTAATGAATGAGGAAAAAGACACTTTCCATTATTTATATTCTGCAGTGCCCTAAACCCATCACAAGAAGGACTGAGACTTAAACATACATTAGGGCCATACAAGTCTGAAGGACTGCATGAAAGCAAAGGCTCTTACTTTGAAGACAGGCTCTGCTACCACGCTCCTTCCCCATGGAACATGTGCTTACAGGAAGAATGAAAAAAGGAGGACCACATCCTGAGTCTGGAGAGGAGATTTTAGAGGAAACTTGACTTAGCACTCATCACTTGGGTTCCCTTTCTGCTCCTGGTGATGCTCTCTGCTGCCAGTGGTCCCCAAAGCAGAGCATGCTGATGTGATTTTGCTGTGTGCCTGTGTGGGGGTAGAGGACCCAAAGGTGGGCCCTGCTCTCCACACTGCTTACATTTAGTGATTTTGATGGGATGTGAATGTTGCCATGCCTGTATCTCTTCTGGGCTACAGTCCCTCTAGAAAATTAAAATCACATCAAATTTGAAGATCTTCCCCAGCCTTGGCAAACTCTGCAGCACGGAGCTGTGATGTGTGTGCTAATCTAGATGCATCCAAAGGACCTGGCTGGAGCTCTGGGTTGTGAGAGCTGTCACCACATCTTGTTGAGCTGTGGGCAATGTTCCCAGCTTGGGAAAAGTCTGTGTCCCAGAGATCCTCAGGCACCCTTGGAGCTGAAGGCAGCAGCCTGGACCTCATGCAGTTTCTATGGACTTTCTGGGGATGCCCCTCTGGGATGTTCTGGGAAGATGATGGGGGGGTGATGGGGAAGAGGAAGAAGAGCTCCAGGCTCTTTCTAACAGGCAGCACCACCAACCTCATGCCATAGCAACAACCAAATGGAACAGATTTATGCATCTCACAAAGACAGAAAAAGGTCTCCTTCAGAGGTCAATATAAACACATCATATGCTAACAATGAGAGTCAGCCTTTCCTCGGGAGGTTTGCCAGGAGCTGTGTGCATGCTGGGTCACCAATGCCCTTATGATAAGAGAAGACAGGATTTTTACTGATGGCATCTTGTGGCCTGCCCCACTGCTGTGCATGCCTCTCTTCCACTGTCAATGTGCCTGTGGTAAAGGCTTGTGAGGTGAGATGGTAGTGAAGTTCTTCCCTCATTCCACCATGTTTTCTACCTCCTCTCTCTCCTCCCACTTAAACTGGTGGACTGGCAAGACACTATCCTTGCATCTGGGGTCTAATTCCGAGAGGCTGGCAGCCAGGGAAGCACAGCCAAGGTGCTGGGTGAGGAGGAGGGACTCTCACTCTGCAGTTTAGGTGGCAGCAGTTCTGCATCACGTTGGCTTCTCCACCAAAAGCAAATGTAACAAGAATCAATCACTAGGAAGACTAGTGAGCTTGGGATCCTGGCATATTTCAGAATGCAGACTATGAAAGAAGGCAAAGTCAGTTCTTAGGCTAAGGCAGACATGAATGATGGCAAAAAAAGCAGATGTGAGGCATTTTGTATGCAGGGATCACCTAGAGCTGTAGAAGCTCACCTGATTGTATGAATGAGGAAGCACAAGGAGAAAGGCTCATGGCTGAAGTGTTTGGCCTCCAGAAGATATAACAGACATTTCTTGGTATTGACCTGGAAGACCCTTGATTTGGCAGTCTGGACATACTGTTCAATAGACATCTGACCTAGCATTCCAGGGGCAGAACTGAGAGTTTATATTGATTTAAAAAAATTGCATTTTCCTCTCTTGCTGCTAAATTGATGCACTTCCATCTACTGCTTTGTGCATGTAAGTGTATCTCTCATCACAGACAGGCTGTCATCTTCCATCTCATGTATCTGCTGCACCCTTTGCCCCTAATAAGAACTCCAGGGAAGGTCAACTCAAACTTTCGGAACACTCAGAGAATCCTTCACATACCTTCCTTCTTGAAAACCACTTGAATAAAAACAGCAAGCCACCATCCCACTGGCTTTTGTCTCTCAGCCCTGTAAAACTGCTGTTCCTGACTCCAGCCTGCTGTAGCAAACCACTCCCCATGTCACTTGGTTCTGCTAAATATCTCTGCTTTGAGTTTACAAGAAAATGACCTCAGCATTTTTTCTTGCTATGCCTGCAACATAAACCAGCCATATTTCAGATAAGAAGTGCAGAAAATACCTGTGTGGGGGGTGGGGAGGGGAATGAGAACCTCAAAACCAAAATTCTTCCACCAAGCCACTTTCTCTGCCTGGAGGCTCTCCCTGGGGTGTGCCACCCCCACACACCCCTGGAGTAGGCTTGGCAGGAAGGGGGGAGATGCATTTTAAATGTCAGTGAACTGAAGGATGCTCGTGGGGTGTAAAGAAAGAGACTCCCTCAGATCTGCTGGGTCAGAAGCGGCCGCAGTCCTTCTGTAAAGAGGCTGAGTGCAAGGATTAAGAGCCCTAGCTACTACTGACCATGGGATTAACCCCTGCAGGAAATTAAAGTTGTAGAGAAGGCTCTTCATTCCATAGCTGATAGAAAGAGGAAAACTGGGATCTGGATTAGAATTGGCAGGGCTGGTGACAAGCTACCACCCACAGCCAACTGTTCCTGGCTGGAACAGAAAATGTTATCTCAGTCTTCATGTAGAAACCCCCTCCACATCTCACTTGATTATCAATTTTTGCCAACAGTGTGAGAAGAACAAAAACATCACCCTGTGGCAAGAAAAAGAGGAGGAAACTGAGTAGCCAGCTCATGTGTCCCTCTTCTGAGCCCCTTTCCCACTCCCTCACCCGCTTCCCTTCTCGGCTGCCTCTGTTTTGCAGGGAGGAAACATGCACGTGGTCTGTCGTGTTCCATAATACTTGGAGAAGATGCTGGCACACACATGGCTAGATTTCTTCCTGTCAGCTGCCCCCTCAGCTCTCCTCCTGCTGCTGCTCTGGGCCTCCTCCATATGCCACACTCTTGCTGTGCTGGGACTTTCCTGTCACTCCTTGTTGTTGGATATCCCAGTCTCCCCACCTGCTTCCACAGACTCACCAGGAATCCCACTTCTCCATAGCTATTTGGATCTTTCCCATCAGTGCTACCCAAAACGATTTAGGGAGTGGAACATCTCCCTTATGAGGAAAGACAAGTTTGGAGAAGAGGAGAATGAGGGGTGAGCTCATCAATGTTTATAAATATGTCAGGGGTGAGTGCCAGAAGGACAGAGTCAAGCTTTTCCCAGGAGTGACTAACAGTAGGACAAGGGGCAATGGTAATAAACTGGAGCATAGGCAGTTCTATATAAGTATAAGGAAGAATTTTTTCACTGTGAGGGGGACAGAGCCCTGGCACAGGCTGCCCAGGGAGGTTGTGGAGTCTCTTTCCCTGGAGACATTCACAGCCCACCTGGACAAGTTCCTGTGTGACCTCCTGTAGGTGACCCTGCTTTGCAGGGGGTTTGGACTGGATGATCTTTCAAGATCCCTTCCAACCCCTACCTTTCTATGATTCAATGATCCTATGATCCTATCTGCTTCAGCTCCTCTTGAAATGCTCTGCACTTTCTCAGAGGGTTCAATAGGGACTGATGCCCTTGGCATTTCCACCACATCTCCCACATCTCCCAGTCTTGTTATTGTGCCTTGGTCAGGGAAGCTTGGGATACAAACATTTCTTGTTTAAGGTACAGCATAAGGATAATCAAGAAAACTGTCTTCTATCCTGATTTTGCCACATGCCCTACAAATCATCTCTGCAGGACAGGAGAGCATTTACAAACCCCAGTGATCCCAGGGCAAGCAATGCACTCGGCAGGTTTCAAAAACCTGAGTAGGGAACTGGTGTGGGCTCATAAGGAAGTACTAAGAGCTGAAACTTCAGCCAGCCAAACTCAGCAACCAGTTTTACTTCTACCATAGTTTACTCCTCCATAAAATGGGGATAAAGTTTATACTTCTTAGAGGGGCCTGGGGAGTAAAAACATTTTAACACCAATCACATTTTCACTTCAGAGGTGCAGAAATGACACACTGACATTTCAAAGAGCAGAAGGTTTCTGACCTCTTTACATCCCAGAGAACAGGGTGAGGCTTTTTTAACACCAAGTCAGGATCATGGCAGGGTCCCTTACAATACCAAGAGGGCTTTGCATGCTTTCTACTTTACAGCTTTCTGTATGAAGTGTTTTGCTTAGCTGTGACTGATCACTGCATGTCAGATGGCACCATTTCTTCTGCAGTTGCACTTCTATTGTGAATTTTAAATGTGCTTTGCATTGATTGTGACAGTACAACACTAATGAATCTTGAACACACGTGTTAATAAATCAGCAAGTGCTGGAAATGAAGCCCCCAGCTATTTATCTTAGAAGCTCACTGGGACAGTGACATACGCTGTATGTTTCTACAGTGCTGTTGAGCCTGGCTACAACCTCTGGGTGCTTTTGCAGTTCAAATAGACAAGAAATGAGGAACTGCTGCTGGGAAAACGTGACCTCCTGTGGTCAATAATTTGTTCAATTGATCCAGGTCTCTTGAGGGACTGAGAATGGGCATCACCGCCATGTCATCTACACTGTGGTGCTACCAGGAGCATGATTCCCCACCAGGACTCTTCAGTCAGATTACTTCATGAACTTCCAGTTGCTGTAATCAGAGCACAGAGCTGATGGGTCTCCCTGCCCTCTGTGTAAGTGTAGCTACTCTTGCCCTCCAAGGGCTGATGAAGGAACAGACATAGAACAACATGCTTTAATTACAGGATGCTGGTGTACTACTGTCTCCCTGCATTATGGGGTGATGGTAATAAAAGAGGAATCCTAAAAGCAACAAGGGAAGGGAAAAAAGATAATCTCCTTAAAGTGTCCTCCATACCCCCCCTCACCCTGCTGCTTTTCTGATAGATGTTAAAGCAATCCAGCACTGGAAAGAGGAAAGGGACTTTGCCATCACTCATCAAGGGAAGGGTGGGGGAGGGATGAATGTGCTCATGTACTTCCTGATAATTTATCTCTGGCATCTGTTGCAGCCTCTGTTACCTCCCCTTTTGTAATATAGGTCACCCACATGCCCTGCCAATGCTCATAAGCCAGGCTGTTAAGGGAGTCTGATCCCTGAGCCACGATCCAAGGGTGAGTGCAAAGGGCTAGGAGAGATAATCAGAAAGAGAGGTTGCTGGGCTCTGTTTGTGACAGTGGCTCATCCCGGTGGCACAGTCACCTGTCTCTCTAGCTTCAACGTTCCTGGAAAATGGGATAGCTTTACCCACCTACCTAGAGCAGGGGCACACCTGGTGATGACTTCAGCCTTATTCCTGGGGGTCATTAAATACAAAATAACACCACCTGCAACCATGGTAAAAGCCATTTAAAAGCAGATGGAAATCTTTGGATAGAAGGTGGGACAGAGTTGGGAAATGTTACTAAACCAGTATGTGGATGCAGTAAGCTGAGATCCTCCCCACTCTTAACAGTGTGCTCCCTGGGAACTGGCTTATGAAAGCCAAGGCACTAGAGAGATACTGCAAATATTACTGGTGTCTAGGCAGAGAGAATGGAAGTACAAGACAGTGACAGTGCCTGCTGTAGCTATTATGCCCTGGCATGTGCTCCACAGTCATTACAATCTCCTCAGCATCTTCCCCCAGAAGTAAAATTCCCTGTTCAAACTAATTAGGGGAATCCTCATTAGACAGTCCTCTAGAGTCTGGCAGCAGGCCAAATGTCCAAGTGGCACTTCATCTCGGTGTATTTTTGGTCACTGGAGCCCATGGGCCAGAAATGGATGATTTCATTCTGTTGCTCTGAGCTGAAACTATAAAAGTTGTCTTTTACTGTCCTATATCAAACGGCAAGAAGAAAAGGCCATCAGCAGCCCCACAGTCTACTCTGTTCATTTCTCCAGTATCTGGAAAGAAGATTGAACTCCAAGCACAAGGAAGAAAGCTCTGGACACTGTGTCCCATGGATCATGGGCCATTTCATTGACATGGTGCTCCAGGGAGAAGGAACCATCTAGTAAACCCGCAAGAAAGACTAATGCCTGGTTTGTGGAGGCCTTTGGTGACTTCAGAGTACCCAGAGGTCCAGCAATGAACATCAGCCTTGGGTCTCCAAACCCAGGCAATGCCATACTAGTTCAGAAAGGATGGAATGGTGCCTCTCCTCTTGGGAGGGGAGTGTATGAGAGGCACTCCTATGGCTGGCAGGGTCCTCGCTGCTGGAAAAGTCTTCTGAAAGCAGCCAGGCAGCTTTGGTGCTGCTCTGGAGAGGCTTAAGGTGTGGGCAGGTGATGATTGTCCCAGGACCACAGGGTTTTCAGTGTTGTGTTGGCAGTGAACAAAGCTGGAAGCTGCCTGGTGCTCACCAGAGCAGAAGGAGTCTCTTGGGCCACAGTAAAACAGCTAATTAAGTCAGGACTGGAGACAAAACAGAAAACCTTTATAAAGAAAATTCCCCCAAAATCCTCTCTGCCTCCTTGCTCTCTCCTGGGTGCAGAATATTAATCACTAAGGGTCTAATGTGCTTATGGGCAATGGATGCGTGGGAGAAACTGGGTTTTTCTGTATCCTTGGAATTAAACTTTCTTCACAAACATACTACTTTAAGGTATAAATGCCAAAGCTCATTGGCCCTTGAACTTCAGTGCTCAGGAACATGTACCTATTCCAGGTACTGCTATGCCACCTGAGCATATATTATGTTTGGAGATGCAGGTGGTTTTGTGCAAGACATGGATGTTGATATATATGGGTCACAGAAGAGTCCCCAGTACATCTGCAAGCCCAGCCCTGTGCACACATTTGTAAGTGTAAGCCAGATTGGAAACTATATCTGCATATGCACATGAAGATAGCTGCTTTTAAGTTTTAAAAACAGGTGCATGAGTGTACAAAGGGTGCTCTCTGTGGGGTGTGGAGTGCTGCATTTATGTGACATGCTTTTAAAATAATCTTGGGTTTATCAAGGCGCCTCCATCTTTGTGTGAGTTGCAGTGCAGGAAGCAGCATTAAAGCCTGAGCAGGTGTTAATCACTATGTACTGTAATAAATTCTAAACATAGGGAAAGGGCTTATTTATACATAGCTGCTCCTCCCACCCTGCACTCTGTGCTTGAGCCTTGGCAATGCCTGAGAGGAAGAAGTGCCTGTGAGTTACCAGAAACCAGTGCAAGAACTGGACTAGCCCTGACAGAGCAGAAGAAGCTAGGGGTTGAAACCCTGAGCCTGTCACTGTCCTCACTCCTGGAGATGCTGGTTCTGCTCCAGCCTCACACTATTGCCAGGGGATGGTGTGGCTGAATTGCACAGAGCAGCAAGAGGGATGGGAGGGACACCAGCCCATGGCCTGAGTGGGGGCCTCAGGCTGAAGGGAGACTGCAGATGGAAGTCATGTCACAAAGCACCCAAGGAGGCTGGGTTTTTTGTTGGATTTTTGTTTTGCTTTGTTTTGTTGTTTTTTTTTAACTTAGCCCCCCTGACTGGAGCCGAGCCAGCTGATACAGATGGGGTGTTACAAAACATGAGCCAAAAGGCAAGAGCGCAAGGAACAGAGCTATCTATAACCCTGACAAAGTTAGGTGGAGTGAAGGTGGGGAAGAGGGAAAGACAGAGCATGGCAGGCAGCCCCTGATGCTGAGAGCAAGGACACGATTGTTCGGCAGTGGGATTTGGAGCTGATCAGCTCCTGCTATCCAGCAGGCAGATAAGGCTCTGTGGCTGTCAGCTTAACTCTCCCGTTTATTCCTGTGCTGTAGGGAGTTAAATAGAGCACACGGAAAGCCTGCTGCCGGGGAGTGAAAGTCAAGGAGGGAGAGGGAAGGAAGAGAGTGTAATTGGGCAGTGCCTGGAGAGTTGAGTGGACTTGGCTGCGGGCAGAGCCCCTCCAGGTAAGTGCTGGCAGCTCTTCATCGGCTTTGTTGATACTGGGAGTGAGGGACAGGAGATTTAGGGGTAGCATTTAGGATGGAGACATTGGTATGCGGGAGGCTGGAAGTCTCTTTCTCAGCCAGGGCGAGCACAAGCAGCGAATGGGGACAGCTATTTGTTGCAGCTTGTTCTTCAGCAGGGACTGCAGGGAAGGGGCTCCAGCTTGGTTTGGGGAGTGGGAGCTGCAGTGGGTGAAGGTGCTGTGAGATGTATTCACCTATGCAGTTCATCGGCATTTGGGTAAATGATCTAAATAGCCTTTCAAAATGTACTACTCTAGGCACTGAACCCGCTAATATTTCTCATTGAGATACTAATTTAAATATTTCCTGGCAGTTTACATTCCCCTATAAATCAGTCATGGGAGCCTGGGGGAGGGGGAGAAGCTGGCACGTGTGGCTGGGAGAGTGAACCGGTGGGAGTTAAGCACCCATCTAAAATAATGGCTGTGGATGTTGTCAGAGCCCTTCAGTGCAGATGAAGGATGGTTTATTTCTGTACTCTGTTTGAAATGTGTCCATCCAACTGCTGCTGTGGCTGTGAGAAATACTTCAGAAAGCAAGCAGAGGGACGGGAGGGTCCACGGTGTTTCCCCTTTCCCTGCTTACCTGTATCCAAAAGGGGAGAGGGAAGGAAGCTGGAACCTGTTGTCAGTCACTTACTGTCAGGGGAGAGTTTATGGTCTTTGGGTTTCTTATCAGACTGAGAATTTTGCTTTCTTCTAATTAAGATGTAATTCCTCTCTTTACAACACTCCTACTCAGTCTCCCCCGCCCCAGGTCCTCCCTTCTCTGAGGCTTGCTTGCTCTTTAGCTCCTGCAGTTGCTGCAGTGTGAAATCCCTAAGCTGAAGGTGTGCTCTGCTCAGCCCTGCTCTAGTCACCACATCCATTTTACCTTAAAACAGTAAGGAAGCACTGGTGGGAGAGGGGGAGAAGTGGCTTGGCAGCTGCTGGTGCTCATACCTCAGTGAGCCTGAGCTGTGCGTCAGGGAGGGGATGCACAGGTGGTACCAGCCTGTGTGGTGGTGAGAGGGAATGGGCTGGAGTCCACTGCCCTGGGAGGATCACCTCAGCAATTCATCAGGTTGACCTTGAGTGTGAGGCTAATGTGGCTACCATGGCAAGCTACTCAAGCACAGCCTCATCTCTTCTGCGTTTAAGTGAATAAGGTCTTATTTCTGCACTGTGAGGTTCAAAATGAATTAATGTTCCATTTCTTCTCTAAAATGGAGCCGATGCCTCAAAGGCAAAAGTCCAGCTACAGAGGGAAAAGCACAACACTGAGCCTGGCCCTGTGTCCTGCACCCAGGGAACAGAATCCCACCCACTCTGCTCTGCTCTCCCCCTCCAGGACCTGGCAGGCAGGCAACAAGGTCGCTCCTCCTCCCTTTGGGGCTGTGTGCCAGGCTGGCTGGTGGATGTGAAGCCACACTGGAGAAGACAACAATGCTGCCTACAACTGCTGGCCACCGCTGGAGGAGCAGGTTCCTCATGAGGTGGCAAGAAGCTTGTCGTAAGTAATGCCTGCTCAGTTGCTAAGTACGATGATCCTGTTTGTCAAGGGAGTGGAAAGAAAATAGGGCACATCAGGGTTAAGAATAGGGGAGAGGGACAGCTAAGAATGGAGATGTTTGAACTAATTCCTGATTCCTTTAGAGGCCAAGCTAGCTGGGAGGGAGAGTGAGACTTTAAAGCTGAAGATGGGCTTAAAGTGGGACAGTGAGTGATGATTGCTTCTGAGTTCCAGTGGGCCTGGCAGGTGAGAAACAGTGAGGCAGATACCACTGCACAAAGATCCACCCCGAATGTTTCTCAAATCAGCACCTTGTAACTGCAGACTCCCCTCTGCTGTAGGGCTCTATCTGTAGGCTGCTGAGCAAGGCTCCCAGCTCTTCATGGCAGAAGTCACGACAGATTTTAGAAGGGAATGCAGGATGCAAATGCAGAATTCTCCTACTAGGCACTGCCACATGTAGTGAAAATCAAGGAGGAAATAAATAAGATCTCTTTTAAATTAAATTGTAAAAGTTCAGTCTCTGCTTCTTCCTAGTGGACTGGGGCATCTGCTATAGTATCCCTGAGCGCATGGCAGAGACTGCTAGGGCAATGTGGGGCTTCAGGAAATGTACCTGCCCTTCAGAGAGGCATCTGGGGACTGCCACAGAGAAAAGGGAGCTGTTGGAGAGTGTCCATCACTACTGCATGACTAGGCAACCAAGCAGCTCCGTGGTTCCCTTTGTTCCTGCTCCCCTGATCAAACTTAGGGCTGCCACTGTAAGAAGCTGGGGGAATTATTTCTTTCTTCAGAAAACAGGCAGCTTTGTAATCCATCCTTACAGACTAGACCTCTGTATAAATTATTTATCATCAATGCTACTGAGTCTTGACTTAATCTGATATACCGGGATCAGCTTTCTGGCACCTACTAGAGTCACCAAACACCCTACAAGTAACTTCATCTTCCTCTAACACAAAAACACATGCTACTCATCCTCCTGTAGGTCTGGATGACAGCTTCAAGTTCTGTCTATTGCTTCTCTGCCTCTTTTCCCCACGGAACTGCATCCTAACCAGTGCGATTAATTCCTTCGTCTCAGCTTACATCTTAGTAGATGTATCTCTTGTGGAGACTAAAAATGAAATCAGACTGTCTTCTCTCTATTATTTTAGTAAAATATTTCCATGAGAAAAAAGCAATATATGGGTAACAACAAGACATTTTTGGCACATCCTGCATGTCTGCAGAAACTTGGCATAAACCCAGTTCCTGAACATAACCACAGCCAGCTGTCTGAGACTTTGTTCCTACCAGACACTGCCAGCATACATACTGGTGGAACCCCACAGCCACCCAGTCAGAGCTGGTGGCAGATAGGCATTTTGAGAGATAAGCCCTGAATGGAATGCCACCTGTATAGCATTACATGCTGTCTGCTCTTGCCTTTCTTGCTATACAAAACAGCTAAGTGTTATCTCATCATCACAGCTGTCAATCTATTATTAATACTGTATTTTTATTAAGCATCCAGAAAAAGACAGGGTCACCTGAATGACTCAGGATATTTCCCATTCACACTCAAGCTCCCATTCTTTTAATTCTTTCCCTGCAATAAGAGTGCAATGTGTTCTGAATGGAATCAAATATTAGCCAGCCAGATAGTACCTGCACTGCGCCAGTCCACAGGCTATAATCTGCTTTCACAGCAATTTCTGCTGTTGACCCCAACCTTTGCATGACAAAAAAGCACAGAGGTACTCAGGGTAAAGATTTCTCTTGTAGTTCACCATAAGGATCCATAATTATCATTAAAAGAGCCCAGAGATTGGCATGGCCTGGAATGACATACACCTGAAATCTCAACACTATGACAGAAAAAAGTCTTGAAGGAATTATGAAAGATGGATGAAATAAAAAAGAGCAGAGACATTCTCTCTTCTTATCCTGTGGTCCTTAGGATCCAAGCTGTGGAGTCTCCTTAGGCTACCAATCTAAAAATCTGTCAGTTCTCACCAGGATCGCTAGGAACACAGGAAGACCTGACACAGGATGACAGGATCTGAGTATGAAGGCATCATCACTGATAGAAACCAACTCAATTTTAAAAAATGTGCAATGGGGCAGACTAAGCTCCAGAGAGTGGTGTGAGGGAAGGGAGGAAGAGCATAGATGACTGCAGAACTCTTCCAGGCAGAGCTTCTCCATAGTATGAATCTTCACTGTCTCTTTCCCCTGTGACAGTGCTTTCACAATTCCCTTGGGGTTAACAATCAAAAAACCTGCTTGTTGGTTCAGTAAAAAAACAGCAAGACATTAAATGCATCCATTTTAGCCATCATTCACCCCTAAAAAGACATTACTAACCCCAAGTGACTACCTTCTCTGAAGCAAAGTGAGAAATGGAAGGGACAGGGCATGATGTGCAGATAAAGCTGCTTCAGTTTTAGTTTAAGTCACCTTAAAAAACAGTGAAGGAGCTGAAATTGCTTCCCACATTGAAGAAACTAATTTCAATTCCACAAAAGGAATTAAGATGAAAGATGCAAATGTTTTACACAGTCTGCTTAAACATAACTCCCACTCCTCTAATGACAGGAGGCACAAAACTTACTTTCCTCTTGATGGTTCTTTGTCACAGAAATGAGAGTTTTAAAAGGCACCATCTCACAGGTAGGGTTGGTAACTAGTGCCCTGACACAACTCACATGATCTAGACACATGTTGGGAATGCTGGTCCACAACAGCCCTAAAAAATGCTGTTCTGTGGGTGGTCCAACCTTACCTTTAAGACAGTGCAGGAGAAAGGGTGTTTGTGCTAACACTTTTGCTAACACTTGAACTACCAGTCTGCATTTTTTTTCTCTCGTCTCCATTGCTATGGGCAATTTTGGTCAGAGGAGACACTTGTGGGGCTACTGCTGTGGGATTCAGAAATTATTTTGAGAGCAATGGTAAGGATGAGGTGTCCAGTGGCCTAGGGTCTCCTTGTTACTTTTTAGCAGCTTTCTTGGCCATCCCTTTGTAAAGTAATCTAAGTCATAATATAGACTCTTGCCACAGGGCCCACACAACATGTTGTGGATATGGAAAGTAAATGATACCCTTATTTAGAGGCTAACTGAGCCGTACCTGAGTCTGATCTACCATAGAGATTAGGATTCAAACCGCAGGAGCACAACTGTGATGTAGGTTTTCATTTTTCTTAAAAGTTTTTCATTAACATGTCTATTTTGGAAAAGAATAGAGCTTCTTAAATATATACAGCCCCTCTTCTCTCAGCTCTGACTATCTAGAAAGAGCTGTCCTCTACCAAATGTGACATTTCCCACTGCTCTGCTCCGTTCTCCTCTGACAGCCTCCAGTGCTCTAGTATCTGGCAGCAAAGTCCTCTTACTTCCTTGTGAAACTGGAAGGATATTTACTTGTTGGCTCATAAAAATGACTAAGAGGAAAATCACACTGCCAGGGTGCAAGACAGCAGAAAAAGGATGTAGCTGTGTAGTAGCTCATTACTCTGCAGGACAATGTGGCAAATAACCCCGCTGTAAGGGTCAATTTGTAGCTGTGTTCAAGGTGGCAATGCGTGAAGATGAGAAAGCCCTGATCTAACATATGAACTCTCTCTCTACTGCTTTTCACCTACCAGTGCTTGGGTGCTGGCTGTCACTATGTGCTGCCGAGTCCTTCTTTGCTTGCCCTTCCTCCTGCAAGTGTAACAGTGGCAACCTGGAAGTGGACTGTAGCGGCTTGGGCCTCTCTTCCATCCCCTCAGACATCCCCACAAACACCAGGACCTTCCTCTTTCTCAACAACAAACTCAGCATCCTGCCAGGAGCAGTGTTTTCCAACCTCTCTGCCCTCCAGAGACTGGATCTATCCAACAACTTCTTGGACCAGCTCCCTCAGAACATCTTCAGTGACCTGGGGAACCTCACAGAGCTCCAGCTGAGGAACAACAGCATCCGGGCCTTGGACAAGGACCTGCTACAACACACGGCCCTGCTGCGCCAGCTGGATCTCTCCATCAATGGTCTGGCCCAGATACCCTCAGGCATCTTTGATGACCTGCCTGCTCTCCGCTCCCTTTCTCTCAAGTCCAATCGCCTACAGAGCCTGGACAGGGTGACCTTCGAACCACTCATCAGCCTGCAGCACCTCCAAGTTGGGGATAACCCCTGGGAATGTGACTGCAACCTCCGAGACTTCAAGCACTGGATGGAGTGGTTCTCCTACAGAGGTAGGTGGTCACAAAGTGGGAGATGAGTGCAGAAGTGATGGTCTTCCATAGAAAGGCAGAGTAAAGCAGGCAGGGAAGAAATAGGAGCAGATAAATCAGGCAGATCAGACTGACCTGAATGCCCAATCTTAGCCAAGGAGCATGAGGACTGTGCTACAATGCTAAGATACAGTTTAATGCCAGCACACCTTCATATAGCAACACTGCCATGCTGAGAAGTCCTCTGCAGCCTCAGATCTCCTATTTCCCCTTTTTTTTTTTCCCTTAGAAGAGGAAAGAGCTTTCCTCAAATCACATCAAAGTTTTAGGATTTCTCCTAAACCTTTTCTGCTCAGAGAGAAGAAATATTTTTCACAGTTGAAAATAACCATACCCTTCTCTTAAGCTGGCAGAACTAAAAGCCAGATTTGGCTGTACAGCATCAAGTTCGCTTTCAACAAGAAAAACTACAGGAAACAGTGCCACTTAGGAAAATACTGCAACTAATATTGGCAAACTCAAACCTAACCTTGTATTTACAATCCTGGCTCCAAGTCAGACTGGCTATAAAATCATCTTTTCAAACCAAGCAATTTTTGACAACTTTGTGTTTCCAGCTTTCCCTTGTACTACAGAAAGCTGGAAAGGTAGCTATCACTTAGCAGCAATGCCAACAGGATGACATGCTTTCAGGAGCTGTGACTCAAAGAAAGATGGCACATTTTACAGGAATGATGATTGGAGGCCTGACTTTCTGACACTGGAGCCAGTGAGTAGGAAAGGGTCTCAAATCATGCAGATAGAAACAGTCAGCTGTCACATCCCTGCTGATCAGAGTCATGCTGCAAAGATTATCTACGCCTATGGCTACATTGCAGTCTGAAATATACATTTGTGTGAGCAGAATCAAACAAGAATCCACTTCCCTTTTTTTTTTTTTTTTTTTTGGTTCATTTCCTTTCTTGAGTCTCATATCAGAGACATGATGGAAAGCATACAGAGTTAATTTTGCTATTTTTCCCCTTCCAAAGAAATTGCCCAAACTCACTTGAGCATTTGTTTCAACATCTGTCACTATTTTCACAGAGGGGGGGGGATGGATTAGTTGTTACAAGATGGGTCTGTGTGTCTGTTGTTATTTTGAGAAGATACAGCCTGGTCCTATCATTTTGCTTTTATTTCTCTTCTAAAATGGTTCTACTGACACTTACATAACTCACTAAACAGTATGAGCCTGACTTCATAGAAGGTTTTAGAGAGCTTTCATGTCTTGGCCTGAAAGATGTCTATGCAGATATCATGCACCATGAACTCTACTGTCAAATCCAACCTAGGCTGAAGCATACCAGTCAGCTGCCATGGCTAAAGCTGTTCCAGCTGTGGAGGGCTAAATGTCTTTAAGTTAGGAAAAAGGATAATTTTAAAGAATACTGTGTGTGTGTGCCCCTTCTGCCTGGTGCATGGAGCTGCAGGCATTTCTCCCTCCCTCCACCTTTGACAAGTGATGAGGATCTGGCAGGCTTTCTTGAATACTTTCTCTACTCAGCAATGCAGTCACATTCAGACATCAGAACGGGCTGCCCAGGGAAGTAGAGGATTCTCCGTCCCTGGAGATATTTAAAAAGAGACTGGATGTGGCACTCAGTGCCATGGTCTGGTAACCACAGCGGTAGTGGTCAAGGGTTGGACCTGATGATCTCTGACGTCCCTTCCAACCCAGCCGATTCTATGATTCTATGATTCACATATGAGGGACTGGATTTTATGGGCCTATTGCTGTAATAAAGCAGTTGCCCACTTGATAACCATAATGCTGCTATGCCTGATTTCCGTAGGGCAAATACTTTGCAGATGTGAATGGAGTCACAGGAACTTACCCTGCCTGAGGATCTAGATCTGCTGCCATTGAATTGGGATGAAGCTGTGGTTCACTCCTATTATCTCTATTGGAACAGGTGGAAAAATCGACCAGCTGGCATGTACCCTGCCCAAGGAGCTGAAAGGGAAGGATATGCGAATGGTGCCCATGGAGATGTTTAACTACTGCTCCCAGCTGGATGATGAGAACAGCTCTACAGTGCTGGACAATATTGGCCCTCCCTGCACTAAAGGAAGCCCAACTCCTCCCAAATCTAAATCAGGCACAGAAACAGAAGTGGAGCCCAGTGTGGGATGCCCTCAAAAACAGCGATATAGGCCTGTAAGCGTGCGCCGGGCTATTGGCACTGTGATCATTGCAGGGGTGGTTTGTGGCATCGTTTGCATCATGATGGTGGTGGCAGCTGCTTATGGTTGCATCTATGCCTCCCTCATGGCCAAGTACCACCGGGAGCTGAAGAAAAGGCAGCCACTCATGGGTGACACAGAAGCTGAACACGAAGAACAAAAACAAATCTCTTCTGTGGCATGAAAGTCTTCTAGACAGGAAGGGACAGATATGAACAAAGGTACCTGAGAGCAGTGAAGCATGAGGTCCTCCTAAAATACATCTTCCCAGACAGACAGACTGTGCTATTGCTCCACTCACCTAAGTAGTGCAACATGCTTCTGGGGGGTCAGGGCATCTGGCTCAATTTTTGTTCCTCTGCCCCAGGCCCGTTTCATGCCCTTTCACCCTTGGGCCCTTCCAGATGAATAAAGTAGAGTCAGACCTCGAGTGCTTGCTGTGCCTCATGCCCTTGCACAGAGCTTCCCTCACATGCCTGCTGTGGAGGCAGCTGGCACTTTCTGGGAACCTGTATCATCCTCTCAGCTCCAGAGTCCTGAGTTGTCCTGTATTCCGTCAAGAGGTCTCTGCAGACAGAGAGCAGCTCTGTGAAAGCTTATGTGAGGAGCAGGACACCTGAAGTGTCCATTGCCTCACTGTTAGGGTCACTGTTGCGTGACAGTAAGTCACTGCCCATCCTCAGTCAGTGCTGCTGAGAGAACATCAGAGAGGAGGAAAGGTCCCTGGGGGAAGACAACAGTCAGGGCGAGATTTCCCTTCTCACTTTTAAAGGTGGAAAGATACCTGTATCACTCTAACACCCTGCCAGGGAGCACAGTGTTCCTCTTTTGGCTCCTGGCAAAGTCCAAATCTGCAAGCTGACACACACACACACACACACACACACACACACACACACACGTCATCTGCTGTAAGTGCACAGACAGAGAGCCGTCCTCCTGCACACACACTGACTCATTCTGATCCCAGCACACACACAGACTCAGTCCCAGACTCAGTCCTCAGACCCAGGCACCCCACCCATGCATGCAGAGCCACATGCACGCATGCTGACCTGCCCCCTGCATGCAGCCACAAATGCATCCATCCACTCTCCCTTACTCTCATCAAAACAGTGCATAGCACCTTCTGCTTCAGACACGATAGATGCACTCTGCCACTGAGGAGCTGACAGCATCTCAGTCATGGTGCAGAGCCACTGGAAATGGGCAGGAGAGGGCAAAGAGAGGCAAAACTAGTATGGTTACAGCAAGAGTTTGTGGAAATAAGTAGACGGCATGAAAAAAATAGGGTGTGCTCCTGTTGTCTGTTCTCTGTGATAAATGGAGAGGGTAAAAAATATGAAGCCTTCATTTAGAAATGTTTGACTGGCAGAGCAGAAGTGGGTCTCTTTCTCAGAAGGAAGACCAGAGGTGGTTTACCAGCCTTGGTAGTGTAGGCCATGCTGAGGAGTAGTGTGAGCCCGGGGAACAGTGGTGGGAGGAGACAACACACAACTGTGACACGGATGGCAGAGGGTTAAGCATGGTGTGTGGAGCAGGGTCACGCAGCTGGGGTGACTGAAGAGAGGGAGCACAATTCTGGAGGTTCCTGAGGTGAAGGCTGAAACCTGGACCACAGCATGACACAGGCAGGAGCACCCAAGAAAAGTCTGGCACAGTGGGCTGTGCAGTCCACATATGCTCCCCTCACCATCACTGCTGTGTTCACTGCCATCCACGGTTGCACGTGAGCATGCCCACACACACAACTGCACTCACTGCCACTGTCATGTAGGTTGACTTCCCCCAACCCGATTTTAAAGCCCTCAGACTGCAGTGCCTCCTGTTAATCTTAGCTCTTTCTGATATGACAGGGGGGAAAAAAAAAAAAGTGAGAGGGGGAAAAAAAAATACGAAAGGAACTTGATATAAGGATTCATTTTGTATTACTGGAAGTGGGAGAGTGCACATTGCCATGGTAACCTGCTCTAACCTGTCACAGTGGGTATTCCTGGGCGAGGAAGATGACACCGCAGGTCGTGCATCCGCAGTGCCTGTGGATGTTGTGATCCCTGCCATCAGGAAACAAGCTGGCAGTCAGCCCAGCTTTGTGGGGTGTTTTGCTAGCAACCTGTGTTCAGAGCCCAGCACACACTGCAGGTGGACCCTGCCAGGGCATGTCACCTCTTTTCCCTGCTCCAGCTGGATCCTATGCCTTCAGATGTCTCACAGCCCTCTTGCTCACTGCTGCTGGATCTCTGTAGAAGTGATGCATGCTGGCTCCTCACCTCCTCATGCTCCCAGACAGGTGGTTGTACTGACCCATGGGCACAAAACACCTAGACTTTAATTAAAGCCTGGAGCTGCAAAATCCCTCCTGGCCTATCCACAGCCACCAGAGACAGAGACAGGATTCTATGGACTATTTTAACATGACTTCCCTTTGACACACAGGGATGCATGGGACAGGGGAGGATGTTCTTCAGGAAACAGAAGACCAGGATGCCCTGGAAGAAGCACTGGGCAAAGCTGTCCATATACAAGTGTGTGCACATATTTTACCCCCACTCTCAGCACACTGTTTGTGGGGAAGAAGAAGAGGAGGGGCTGGCAAGACACGAGGAAGAAGGACTCTGCCCCTGTGCAGTGTATAGCTACTCACTCCATCCATCCATCCATCCATCCATCCATCCATCCCGTCTGCTGCAACTGTAGCCTGATCTGAAGGGTGAAAGGGGTGCACTGCAGACTCTCTATGTGTGTTACTGCTGCTCCACACTCCCAGCAAGCCAGGACTAGACTCTGTCTCCTGGATCCAAACCTCTCCCTGACCTCCCTCTCAGGGGAACTTCTCCCTTTACCATATTGGATTCTGCAATCATACTTGAAATGGGACTTAAGTCAGAGTGGTATATTTATAGATCTATATTTTACTTGCATCAAATAATGGTGAAACATTGCACAAAACAAATGGGATCTATATATGTGTGTGCGTGTACGTGTGTGTGTGAGTGAGCAAGAGAGAGAGATTGTTTTCAAGGGGATAGATTAGAGATAAAACAAACAGGAGGGAGGCAGGGGAAAATATAGGGGTTGGGGGGAGGGAAATCCTCCTCTCCCTGCACCTTCCCTCTGACCTTCTCCTGCCCTGACCAATTTTTCTTTGTTGCTAATAATATTTTCTATATCTTGTGTTGTGGGGGTGAAGATGACCTTGTCCATCCTTTCCTTTTTGTTTTCATTTATAAGGCAGAAAGTCTGGATTCATCTCAACCCCAGGCAAGGGACTGCTATGTTTAGAAACCCACCAAGGAACAGAGAAGATGGGAAAGGGGAAAAAAGAGAGTTGCTAAGAAACATTGAAGGTTGGCTGCTATGGGTAGTCCCACTGGAAAGCAAATACTGTGCTTAGAAGGACAAGAACTTGTCCTCTTTCATGCAGAGCAGAGTAACAGGGTTTACTGGGAAATGCCCTCCTTATACCACTGCTTGCAAACAGGCTCTTACTCTGTTCCCTAGCACACCTGGAAAAACAGGCATTCTAGGGAACATCGTATCCAGAATGGTCAGAAAAAAAGGTCTCCAGTGGGATGCTGGATACAGAATGAGACCCAGTGCTCCCTGTGTGCCCCGGCAATGGGTGCCACTGGTGTGTGGGGTTTGTGGGGACAGGGCCTCCTGTTCTCCCTGCAGGCATGGCTAGGCATGGGGGGAATCCCCCTGAAAGCACCCTTTGATGCAGGCAGGTGTACCAATGCCACATGAATTCCTGCCCTCAGGAAACATTCTTCTGGGACAGGCAAGTCCAGCACACATCAGGGCAATGTAGGGGCTAGCAGGGCCACCAGAAACTCCCCTTCTGCTCCCCCAGCTTCCCTTCCCACACACCCGACTGTGATACAGGCAGGCACATTTATTGCAGCACATTTATTGCAGGGAACGGATGGCTCTTGTAATTTCTTTTTCTCTTCACTACTGTTTGAGGGAGAGCAACAAGATTTTCTAAAATGATTGAATGGAGGTTTCTTTGGCATGAGATAGAAAATTTTTAAAGGTATATTATATTTCTGGCTTGTTGTTACAGAAGAATAATAAAGAATGTATTTTCCTATGCTCCTTCTTGTTTAAATGAGGTCTCTAATAGTAACCTTTCCTCTCTCCCCTACTCCCTGCAACAGCAAACACTACAGGGATACAACCAGCCAAACAAAAAAGCTCCTGAATTCCCACATATGTGTATGCTTGTGTTTACATAATGTTTGAACTTGGAACTATGTACATATATAAACACACACACATAGCCTAACTCAATGCAGATCCTAGGAATCCATGTACCTGTAGCTGGCTGTAGGACTAAATACAGTCAGTCAAGGTGAGACCTTAGATCTAGAAACACACACACACAATGCTCCAGGGACACAGCCAGACAAGGGCGATTGTGTAACAAGGATAAGATACTGTGGCAATCAGCTCATTACATAAAAGTAGAAAGGGCCAAATTAATCCCTAGTGTAAGAACGCAGAAGCCAATGGAGTTATATTCAGGTCAAATTTGATTTCAAAGCGATTTTTTTTTTGTTGTTGGTTTTTTTTTTTTTTAATTAGAGCATAGTGTCCAATAAAACTTAAAGTAACCAACAGTGAGCTATGGGTTCTGACAGCTCCAGGTTCTTGACCCTCCTGAGCAAGGTTATTTTGAAATGAATGGAAATCACTGTCTAATCCTATTGCACCCCCAAGTACACAAGCTGTCACCCCTAGAGCTAAAAGGGTCTCTCTACCAGCTGTTCACTAGCTAAGTCTATCACACACAGCTAAGAAGTTTAAATTCCCCAATTCTACACTTTCAGTGCTAAGCATGCAAAATTCATCACATACTCTTCCTATGATAAAAAGCTCATCCTAATGCACATGGAATCACAAAAGATGTTAAACCCTGCCATAAGCAAACTTCGTGCCACTATACTCCCATAGTTATACTCAGCCACCCTGGTATACTCAGTCTGATCTTCAGAAAGAAATTGAGAGCAGAACCCAAATACTCTTAAGCTGATAACAGCTGAGGCATCTGTTCTGCTGAAAAGGTATGTGCCTGAAGAGAATCAACATTACTGTTTAACAGTACGGTGTCTATGACACATGGTTTAATCTAATTTTGCCATGTAGGTAGAGGAGCAGACAGAGATACTACTAAGCAGTTCATATAATACCAGAAATGTAGAGCAGAAAAAAAAGCAAAGCCAACACACTCATTAGATGACTGTAGGTTTTTTCAGTTCATGAATTATCTGGGAGCAGGCTGTGATTTTCTTCAATTTGATTATCTTTCCTTTGGCAAATGCACTTGCCCTGCACATATATCTACTCATGCACACATACAACACTATATAGATAAATATGTAATTATGTATATATAATACATGTAAATCCTCCTGGGTATATTGTTCATCAGCAGCTTGCTGTGCTGGTGTGAACAGCATTTGCTGGCACTGATTCGAAGCACAGGTCAGAGGGTCAGCTTCTCTACCTCTGATTAGGTAAGCACAAGTCCTAGCATGAGATTTCTGAGGAGTAAAAAGCCTTTCCTATGAGAATGCTGTGTAATACAGACAAAAGAATCAGCATTCCTTGATGAGTACAGTTACAGAGTGGAGTGCAGGTAAATAAAGGTCATTCGAGGGAACTCTCAACCCATCACTGGCAGCCCTGAAAATCTGGGGACAAAGCAGTATCCTCACACCTTTCCTCCCTTTAGAGGGTGGGAAGAAGCAATTAACAGGGGTTAGACATCACCTTTCCACAGTGGCACTGTGCAGCAGCCAGGCAGAGACTTTTGCAGGGCACCTGGAGTCAAGGAGAAAGCAAAATGTGATACTAAGAATAACTCTGCCTTGCATGGAGCTTCTGGGCCAGGACAAACAACAAAGTGACACTCTTTGCTCAGGGGTTCAAGTTGAGATTTGGCCCTTCACATTTGCTTTTTCTGTGTCCTAATTTGGGAATAAACTTATTTGTTAGAACAGCTGCTGAAATCAACTCATAAAGGGCATCAAATGAGAGACAAATTCAGGTATGTAATTTGAGAAAATATGCACAGATGATACACTGAGATACTCAACCAGCTCTGCATAAAGCTCAAGGGAATATCCAGAGTAACAACAATGCTTTGCATTTCAATAGTGCTTGCCTTTGGCAGCTCTCTGGTAGCTTGCAAACATTAATGAATTCACAGAGGCAGAGATTCAGAGAGTATAAAGGCCAGAAGGGACTTTAGATCATCCAGTCTGACCTTCTGCATATCGCACGCTACTTGGAAAGCGTGTGGGAAAGAACCACAAACATTATTTGAGGGTGGCAGAAAATGCCTTGCTGTGAAAGGCTTAAAGAGCTCAATCTGTTTAGCTTATGAAACAGAAAATTGAGAAATTATCCTGTAGAAAGTCCAACAGCGAGTGTTCGCATGCAGCTAAGATGAATCTTCCAGAAAGGCATCTACCTTTGATTTAAAAAACATTCAAGAGACAAAAAAATCCTTTTCCCTTGGTACCTCACTACAATAACTATTCATGTCTACTGTTAGCATTCATGCTAAACATCTCATTTGAATCTATTTGGTTTCCTGTCACAGGGTTTTGTTATGCTTCTCGCTCCTAGATTAAAAACCCAAACATTCAGCATTTCTCCCTGTAGAGGTACTTTATACTTTAATCAAGAAATCTATCAGTCTTTTTTCTTTTTTTTGTAAGATAAGCAGATTGAGGTCATTAAGTCTTTCACTGTAGAGCATTTTCTCACCTCTAGAACAGCCCTGTAGTCATCTGTCATGCTCTTTCCAATTTTTCCTCCCTCTTCTAGAAGTATGCTTCTTGTCCACCAAAATCTGATCTCTGTATTGTAGGTACTACCCAAATATTGCCATACAGTAGTAAATACCACCTTTCCCTACTCCTCCCCACCAAACAATGTCTCATAGCATACTCTCTAGGCTGTGTGAACATTGTTCCTACTTCAAAGATGAAGGCATCTGAAAAATCCTAGGGCAAATCCCTAGTGAGTCATTTTGAGGGAGCTAGATTATGGGAAACTGGTTCTGATCCCACTAATGACCACCTTTATAGTAGTATAAATTCACTCAATTTTAAATAAGAATCTCCAGATTTATGCAAGTCTTGGCAAGGAAAAAGTCTATTTTATTTAAATTGATGATCCACTCTAGCAGTTTCTACTTTCTCATCCACTCATGGTCTCATACAGTTATCTTTCATACCTCTCCCTCTGGACATAAATGTCCTTGACTCCAATTATTCTTTCTCTCTCCCCCTTTTTTTCATTCTCTTGTGACTGATCATCCCCTTTTCAGTGTCTGTCTCTGACCAGCTGCTTTTGAGATTCTCCTTTCTCCAATCTCCTCAACAGTCACTTCTCAGCTGCCACAAAATTTGCCATCCCCCACATCCCCATCTGCTTTTTAAAGTCTCATTATCATAAGAAGGGCCTTCTCCACTCGCTCTTCCTTACTTTGCAAAACTCAAATCAGTGAAGAGAAACTACCATCATTTCAAAGGCTGAGAGAGTGGTTTGGGTCAGCCCTAACTTCTGGCCTTCCAGGTACTGTTTTCAGCTGCATTAACGAGCACATTATTCAGTTGTGACTAAAACCACGGTGGCAAAAAGGCCCAAAGAGAGTGCTGTGGTGAACAGGGAGGACCCTGAGTGACTGCCCCATGGCTTGCTTGCTAGTAGCTGTACTGTGGCATGGCAAGACAAGGGACTTCAGCAGTTCTCTGGTGATGGAGAAGGGACCGGATGCTAGCAGAGTCTCATCTCTCTATATTCCAGGCACCACCACCTTCTTACAGACTTTTCAAGCCCCAGCTTAAATTCATTTGTCTTTTTACCTCAGGTTCCAGCTAAAGCTGTATTAACCTAACCATTAGAAAGCCTTTTCTAGTTTTTCTCCCTAAATATTTTCATGGCCTGCCTATACTACACTGCCTTCATATAAATCATCTGCTTTAGTTCAAACATTTCCTCCACAATGCATTAATTACAGCAATCCTATCTATCTCAGCCTTGGTTGCATGTGGTTAAACAAGCTGGTTTCTTGAACCAGGCTCCTCTCATAAGGTCAGGCTTCCCTTTCCTCTCATCATCTTTCTGTCCGGTCTGTACCTATCTCAGCCTGTATTACTTTGGCCAAAACTGTAAGACAAAGTATACAGAGAAGTCTCTCAGGGCTTTGGGTAGAAGCAATAATACACTCCCATCCCCACTGGGAACACCTCTCCAGGTACATTCCAGAACAATGTTTGTTTCATCCACAACTGCATCACACTATCACTTGCCATCATCCTACCATCACTGATACTAATAAGTTTTCAGCATTTTTCTTCTGATCTTTCTCAGGGTTTGTTTACCACTGATTCTACCTTGCCCATCTGGCATGGGCCTCAGGACAGAACTTGGCAGATTAAAAAAGGTTCCCTGAATTTTATGTGGGCATCTGGGGGAAGTACAGTTTACACTGAGGATCCTCACCAAGGCTTGGCAAAATGAGACCAACAATTCCTTGAAGACAAGGACTGACTCTAGGCCTGCTTGCTGTGCTCTCTGCCAGATCTCACAGAGTTCCCAGCTTACAGAAGATTTCTAATATTAGCTTTCAAGCATATGACCTTGTCTGTTGTATTATTGAAATTCTGTTTCTGGTAATCTTGCCAAGGTCAAATAAGGCTTTCTCTACCATATTCTGGTCCTTCCCTGTATTAGCAATGCCTTCTAGTGTTGAATCATCAGGACACTTCCTTGCAACCTATTGCAACCTGAGACAGGGTTTCAGGTTAATTTTAGCAAAGGCTAACCCCATGGCTGACCATGAGGGAGCGCTGCAAGTAACTTCTTGCTAGACTTTGATAGGTGATCTTGCAGTTGCCATCTTCCCAGACTGATTTCTACTTCCCTTCCCCTTACAGGTCCTTTGCCTTTTCTGGTCTCTTTCATTTTGACTAATTGTTTCCTATGTGCCACTAAATTACTGAGATAACTGCTAAGATTACAGCGTTACTGAGATACAGAGATGACACCTTCAAAATTTCTTTTGCCTTGCAGGAAAACAATTCCATCTGAAAGAAAACTATAGGGTTAGTGTGGTACGATCTAGCATTGATAAACTCATACTGCCTGACTCCTTTTCCCCTAACTGCTTGGTAAGAGTTCCTTCAAGTAACAGAGTTTCCTTCACAATCTACAAACATTAGAGAGGACACATTTACAGGTCTGAGACTGACAAACTTATTTCTCTCTCTGCCTTAACAATAACTGTTGAATTCTCACTTCTCCAGCCTGTCTGGAGCCACCATGGTGGGCAGAGTTATAAAAAACCCAACCTCTTGCTATAAGGCTGTGTTTTCAGTGCCATTTCTCCTGGGGCAGGAGGGCACCCACTCTCAGCACTGTGACTACACCAAGCATCTTGAGCTGCTTATTCCCAGTAGTCAGCTTGTTTCTTTCCCCAGGGATGATATTTTTCTCCTTACCAACAACTTGGGCACAAAGTCCTCTTTAGTTTTGGCTCAAACCATAGTCTCCTTAATCCCGACTTCACTCTTACTGCACAGAAGTGGCCTCACATCTTATTATCTTGTTTTAATAAATACCTGAAGAATCATTTGCTGTCTGTTTTAATCTCCTTTGCAAAGTATAACTCAGCTTGATTTGTAAGCAATCCTCACTTTATCTCTAGATTTCCTGACTTGTAAAACACAGCTTTCTTTCTGTTCTTTTTCCAGTTTTCCTCACAGGCTCTCTGCAGAAACAGTTTAAGCAGTTGCTTGTGGTGGCAGACAGAGGGAGGGCAACAGAATCAGGCATTGCCATTCTATGAATCCCCAGAAAAGTGGGCTCCACAGGGTCCCTGAAAGCTGAACTGCTCCCTCCCCACACTCTGGACTTTGCACTGCTGTCTGTGAAAGAAGCAGCAAGAGCCAGAGCAGAGCACCCTTCCCCATGCCATGGCCAAGCAGTGTTGTCCACATCTTGCCTACCTCCTGCACACACATCTTTGCCTTGCCTTGGAAAAGCCTGGTGCTTCTCAGGGCTTCCAGGCAAGGGCTGCTAGCCAAGCTGTCCCACAGGCAGGAGGGACAGCTTCCAACTCTGATGGCCTTACATCCTCCATGCCTCACCACCCAACGCTGTGCCCATACCCACTGCAAACTATCCTGCATCCAGCATCTCCTCGTGCAGGTTTGCTGATAGTTCCCACACAGGGCAAGGATAGGGAGAGAAAAAGGGAGTGGCTATCAGTACAGCCTCTGTGTGGTAAGGATAATAAGGGCAGAGCATATCAACCTTAGTGAGGAACAAGGAATATTTCTAGGAATGTTACTGCAATAAAGATCTAAGGAAACTTGTCTGATCTCACAGCTGACCCTGCTTTGAGCAGGAAGCTGTCTAGAAACCCCCTGAGGTGCTTTCCAACAAAAAATATCCTATGATCCTATGAATGGACTTCTGTATCCCAGTAAGAGAAAACTGGATGAGTGAAAAGACTTATGATGGAAAAAGGCTGACAGTGTCAATCCCATTACATAGCCTTATCATGAGGAGATTTGTGTCTTAAGTGGAAGGTAAAACAGGAGAAGAGGAATTCAGGAAGGAAACAGGTTGAGTTTGATGGTAAAAGTGATGTATCTTAGAAATAGACTGGAGGTGTCCTCAGATCTGTCCACAGATAAGTTTCTGTGGTTCTCACCCGGCTAAACTTGTCTACTTGTGCCTTGCCTGGATTTAAGCCAAGCCATCTCACAAGACATTTCCTACAACTTTCTCTGCTGTAGCATGTGCCCTCTTCATCCCTGCATCTACAAACAGCTTCTACGATCACATTCAGTACCTGATCTCATGACTTTGCTCCTCTGCTGAACTACAGCTCCTAACATAGGTCAAGACATCAATCAAGCTATGCTAAGGCTATGGCATGAACAGTGCTGCTTTCCTCCATGTACTTCAGATGCACAGATGTGGGTTGTAGTCAGGGGACACAGGTGAGTGAATCAGTGAAATAACCTTGCAATCACACAAGAGTTAGGTTTGTGTTCTGCTTGGTCTGAGCTGCTAATGGCACTTGCTTGGCAGTCTGGATCTTCACACAGCTCTGAATGGAAGGGCCCAGTCTGTCAGTCCCCATGAATACTGGGAGCATCCTGACAGACTGCACATGGGGTACACTCCCATGACCACACCAATCACTCGTGTACATACCTGTGTGCATACACAGAAAACACGTGAGCATGTGGCCCCAGCACAGACAGAAAGAAGTGCAAATCACTCTGTGAGTGTCTGTGTTTGTGTACAGCCCTACTTACACAGGCAGACAGGTGTCACAGCCACACAACGTGCTGCAGAGAAACTGCTCGTGTATGCAAAACCACTCATGTACACACAAATCCCCTCACACACTGTGCATCTGTGTGTATTCTGCACACAACGTGCCCCTGCAGGTCCACCTGGTCCCAGGCAGAAATACAGAAATCCCTGGTGGTACTGGCTAGGTAGTAGTTAATGTGAGAGAGACTGGGAAGGAAATTAAAAACAAAACAAGCAAACAAACAAACAAAAAGTTGAAAGCCCAGCACATGATTCTTCTCCTATCACATCTGTGAATCCTGGAGCGAGAGAGTAATTGTCTGCAATGAGTCAGACCAAAAGGCACAAGGAAATGGTTGCCATGACAACCCACGCACTGCTCTAATTCGACTCAGAATTAAAATGATATCAAATAATTTGCAGGCAAAGGGAACACAGCAAAAGCGCTGGGTGCCAATCTAAAAAATCCAGCTATATGCAAGCCTCTGCTGAGCCAGTGTCAAGGGCTCTTTTTCCTTCAAGCGTGACAGCCATGGCAATCAGAGGAACTACAGAGGCAGCAGTGATGGATAACCTTAGGCTAGAAGATTTCTGCTATGCAGAGGCAAGAACAGGCTCCTGGGCTGGAACTCCAGCCTGGAACAGGCTCCAGGACTGGGGACGTCCCAGAGAAATACCTCATTCGACCCCACAAGACAACTCCTATTGCTCACAAGTTGTTATGGTCTCCCATTGAAAAAAATATCCTGAAGCAGCTGGTGAGGGCTGGGGCTGGGCACAGGCACCCAGCCACAGTGGGGGCTCTATGCTGGGTGAAGCAATGGCCTCACTGGCTGAGAAAAAGAGGGCTGATTAATTTATCTTGTTTTGTTTGATTGGGGTTTTTTTGTGTTTTTGTTTGTTTGTTTGTTTGTTTTGTTTTGTTCTGGTTAAGTGATGCAGCATGTAAATTCCAGCACTCAACTGATGCTACAAAGAAATATTTATTGACTATTGTCTTTGCTTTCCTTCAGCCAAGGGCTCATCCCCAAGGCAACAGGCAATGTCCACCCACATAGCAAGGAGGCACAATCCCTGTGCTGAAGATCTTACAGCCTGTGCAGACAGCAGATATACCATGGAAGAAAAAGAAATTGCTAATGTCCAGGTAGAGTGGGCAGAACGCTATGGAAGATGTCTCACATACCTATTTTTAGCATTGTTTTGAGAATAAAACGAATGTATTTGATTCCTTTGTCACCAGTTACTATCTGTGAGTGGAGATATCTATATGGACTTCTGCAGGAAGATGCTTCCTCTTTCTGCCTGTTCAGTGACCTGGCTGGAGGACAACCAGCTCTGAGCAGATACCAGCCTTAGTGAAAGAAAGTTTTTAAGATCAGAGACAGTGTAAAATCAGACAACCATCTCCCTTCTGTCTGGCTCATGGAACAGCCTGTGTCTACCCCAGAAACACCCCAAAAAGGAGTCTTTATGCTTACAAGTCTCTCCCCCAGGGCTCAGTATATAAAATAGATTGCAATAGGTGGCAGGCAGATGGATGGATGCAGGATGCAACAGACACTGGTTTTGGCACATCAACATCTTCATATTACATCGATACCCTGGCCTGCAAGGTACTGGCTCAATCCTCAGTCCCAACAAATGTGTACTGACTGTTAAGGGCCTCCAGACAGGTGTCCTGAGAGCTGGAGAAGGCTTGACTGCTGTTAGTACTAAAATCATCAGCGTTTCTCCCTTATCAAGTGGCCCCTAACACTTTCTGTGATTGAGCTCCCAGGCACTTCTCCTTCAGTTGTCTTTGACTTTGTCACATTAAAGGCTTGCCTGAGAAACTGCCTGGGCTTCAGGGGTTGCCAGGAGGGGATGCCATCAGGCAGAAATGACATCTAGCAGGTGGGGGTCTGAAAACATGTTGAATCTTCTTTCTTTCTACCCATGCTACCATTGGATGCAGGGGAGACTGTAATTTCCATAAAGGTACCTTGGTGGTATCTGGGGAGAAATCAGATAAATCCTTGAACTGGGATAATGTTGACACAGCCTCAAGCATTGAAACAGGGACAGCATTCCTTCTGAATACTGCTGCACACATTCAAGGGTTCAGGCACTCTCAGGTTTTGTATGGGTAATGTTATGCTGGTTTCTGAGCCAGCAGAGTGAAATAATTTTAATTCTCCAGCTTGGATGCAGCTATTCCCATGAAAAGGCACTTATATTCTACTGTAGCTTATTTCACGTATTTTAGAAGCTTCTACAGGTGCAACTGTCACTTTCTAGAGAGAAGGTTGAAATGTTTTATCCGCTTGAGGAACAAAACTGTAGGAATACAGAATTGTGTGTAGATTAGTTTGAAAAGATGCCACGGCAACAGAACTGCTGAAAAAGCCACCTGCATTTCATCTCCCTGCTTGCTGGCACCAGACAGCAGGGAGCCAAAACTGGGAACTAAGAAAAAGGATGGAGGCACGTCAAGATGGCCAGGTAATAGCTTTTCAAATGAAGAGCTTCTGTCAGACTGATAGAGGCTGGATTTTAACTCGGGGTATAATGGAAACACTACTTCCCATTATCTGTTTTCCAGACTGATTGATTTCAAATACTTTTGACTGAAAAAAAAAAATCTAAGCTTTTAAAAAATTTTGCTCCTGCTGTGAGTACAGAGCTCTTATGAAAATCCTGTCCTTAATAACTCAGTGTCCCAAAACCTTCTTTGCAAAATAGGGACAGTATTTCTCCTTTCTCACCTGTCTTTGAGTTTGTCTAAGACTCTCCCCAAACACATCCTGTGTCAGCACGGGGTAGCAACTTCACTGTGTCCCTAACTAACATTAACTTCCAATATAGGGGGAAGAGGTATTGTATAAAATAAACTTGTATCTCCCACAAGGCTGTTTGGATTTGGGTTTTTTGGCACCATGGAGCCTGGGTATGCTCCGTGGTTTGCCAGAACTGGCTGCTTCCCATCCCTGGCACAAGACAACCACGGTGAGGAACCTAATAGAAAGGAACCTCCTATCTGCCCCTGTTGAGACTGTCAGCTGACAACCATGTAACTTGAACAGTGGGGAGGTCAGGCAATGAAAGAGACATCACACACAGCCCAAAGTAATAGCTAAACTCTTGCACATATTCCAGCAGTTTCACTGGGGCTTTAAATCACTAAAAGCTTCTGTCAGCAGCTACATGTGATTTCTGCAGTGCACCCCCTGAAGAGTAGAAACCCCCAGGCTACTGACTCACGGGAGGGAGGAGATGACAGTGCTATCTGGGGCAGGGCTTGGCTTGCAGAGAGAGCCATCACATTTCCTTATTTTTCATTCCCAACAAAGTTATTGTGTGTGGACTGACATCCCAGGAGAACAGCTGCCTTTAATTAATTATAATTAATCATCCAGGCATTACTTAATGTTTGCATAGTGCTTTGAAGTGCCAAAGCACAATATAGCAGATAGATACTATTAAATCAAAGAAATAGGTATAGCCAAGCCAGGGGTAGGTTTGCTTGTGTGGCTCCCCACCAAAGAGACCAGATCAGCTCAGGGTGCACAAGCAGCACCTGCCGTGGCTCCACCATGTCCTCTGACAGATCTGAGGGTATCCTGAATTCTTTGTGCATCTCCTTCATGCCCCAGGTGCAGAGGCCTGGCCCACAGCAGAGAGAGAGGGACAGGAAAGGGAAGAGAATAGTGTAGAGCAGAGGACACCACTTTTTCCTCCTGAATTTGGCCAACTCCTTACCTGTCCTTGTGTGGACTAGCCCCTCTAATGGTGAGAGAAGCATCTTGGGTCTCCCTGCCCAGAACTGTTCTGTGATTCCTTACTGAGCCAAGCCAGGCAGAAATAGGAGGAAGGAGGCCCCTGTACTCTCTTTCCTCTATCTCTGACCTCAGCCCTCCAGCCCAGTTGCTCTCTAATTCCATCTGACTGCTTCCCCATACCCTGACAGCATCCAGGTCTGCGTCATCTTCCTGGACATTTGATTTTACCAGTTTGCCTTTCTCCGCCTTGGCTGGAGACTGACATTCCACTGCCAGAAGAAAAGGGGCCCAATGTTGCCTGTCACTGGTGTCCTCCCCATAGGGGCTATGGGGGTGGCTCCCTCTCCACAGGCAGGGCTGTAAATCCTAGAGCTTAATTTTTTTGCTGCATGCATAGCAAATATTTCAGAGTGTTTACAAATCCCCCCAAGCAGCATCAAGTCAAACAAATGACAGTAATAATCAGTGGCAGAATGACAGGCCAGTTCATACCACTTGCACTTTTACGGGGGCATGTAAAAAGCCTTTGTTGTTCTACTTTTACAGAACAGCATCTACCCACAAACTACAAGCTTATCCAGCTATTTGACTTCTTGGGAAACAGTGCTGGGTATCAAGCTGTCTCCTGTAGTATCCTAACTCTAAATAAACACTCTATCAAGCTCACTGTAGGCTGATGCCATCAGAATAACAACAACTACAATCTTCTTCCCATTATGCCCTGATTATTTCTTGCTGTGTCTCTGCTGTCTCCCTTTCCTTCACCTCTCTCCTGTGCCTGGGATGGTTTTACAGCAGCTCCTCAGGATCCTCTGTGCTGCAGCCTCCACTATAGGGTGAAGTCCCTTAGAACTGAACCCCAATCACTCAGGATGATTGTATTAGTGTGAGGGAAGATGAAGAGACACCCAAATCCTTACCCCCAAAGCTGCTATCCTCAAGATCAAGCAGTAATGGATTTAGAATTATTTTATGGTCTCACTATTGTAAAAGAATTATGGTAGTATGACAATAATTCTTGGGTTCTCAGACTATACTTTGAATGAAATATGGGTAGTTTTCTTTAAAGGATAAGAAACAGGGAATAAAGAAGATCTGAATGTATCGTGTGGAAGTAAGCAGAAGATGCTTGTGGTTAGGTGACCTAATCTGCATGCTTGTGACAGGGACCATGGTACCTTTAAGGAAGAAAAGCAACTGAGAATTTATTTCTGTGTCTTAACTTCTGTGGTTACCAGTGAGGACACTGGTTTGCTCCATGTCATTTCCAGACAAGACAGAAATTTTACCCAATTGTTACGGTTTTAACATGATTTATCTCCCCATTCTCTGCTGCTTTCTCCACCCTCCTCTCCCCTCTGCCTGAGAACCTACCCCTTCACAGCATGTCCACACAGACAGTCGGTTCAGCATAACTGAGGGGGTGGAAATCTATGCATGGGTTGTAAAAAGAACTGCTGACAGAAGAGAAATGGCTCAGTCAGGGGCACATCCTCCTGCCACTTGTTCTTGCTCAAGCTCTTCCACTCAGAAGTTTCTTTCCCTGTATTTATGCTGAGTGCCAGATGTACTGCTTGTGTGCCCCCTGCTCTAACTCACAGGTCAGGAAAGAGAAGGAAATGAACCAAGAAAACCAGTATTTTTGTAAAGAAAATATGTTGTTGTTGTTTTTTTTTTTTTTTCTCTTTCCAAATTAATCCTTGGAAAAATGCACCAGTGCTGCACAGGGACCCTTGGTATAGTTTCACTGCTATTTCTTTCTCTGCTAGGTACATTCATAACAGTACCAGCTAGTATCACTTTTGAGAGCAGATTCTATGACTCAAGCACCTACTTAACATGAACTTTATTGAAACAATCTCTATTTCACAGGGGTCTCCAGGCAGATTTCATAATAATTTTCTGGCTTTGGGCTTGAAATGATAGTCTATAAGTGAAAAGTGCTATTTCTTAACACCCCTCCTTCAGCTTGCAAGTACTTTCTCAATGCTCAGGTGCTACTTAAAGAGTACCAGTCTCAACTGGAACTTACTGAAAGCTTGGAAATCAAGGAACTTTTAATTAGATGAAGTTAAATTGCCATAGTTTCACTGACTCGTAGTACTGAAGACCATTCATTGTATCTCACCCAGCTTAGGCAAAAGCAAACTCTCGAGCTGAAGGTATCTGCTATATGGCTTTCTCTCTACTGGGTATTTCCACAATAAGGTCATTGTTTGGTATTTATTTTGCTCAGTCATTCCTTCCACCATAGGGGCTCAATTCTTTCACTAACCATTCTTTCACAAGCAGCTTTGCATCTCGTTATGTTTCTGGTGATAATTACTCCATTACCTATTCCAGCAACCTCTACCCCTAGTCAGTGCTTCCAGGTCTAAAAAGAAAATTCCACTGAGCTTGTTTCTCTTGCCCCAGTACTCCTACACAGACCATTGAAGTTGGGATATGAAGCCAGCATTACTGATTAATGTTTCTTTGTTTGGCTAAATGGCTCCTCTGTTTCACTTCTGAGTTTACTGTACTTCCATAAAGGCTGAAACAATTGCTGCAGAAAATGAGAAAGCTTCAAAAGTTCTAGGGTTCTGTTCAATATAATGTGCTTTACAAATTTTTCAAAAGCAGATGCAGAGTCCAGTGAAGGTCTGCCAAAAAGTGTTTAAAACTCAGTTACAAATCTAAGTTGGGCAATGTGTATTTCTGAGTTGGAAATCTACTAGTAAGCCCATTCCACCAGCAAAACTTAGTTTTCAGCTGAGGTAAAGATAGAGGTGCATGAATGTGCTGTTCTTCCAAAACCAGAAGTGTGTCCTGCAAACAGCTCAAAACCTGCACAGACTTCTTAACCTACTAATGCTCCAAAGAAACAGTCTCAATCCAGAAACTCACTGGCACTGAAGACAGGAAGCTTCCATTCAGACAGCCAGTTTCCTTCCCAAAGCCTATCAGCCATTCAGTACCTGTTCTAATCTCTGCTTAGCCCAGTTTTCAGCATCACAAACTATTGTGGCTCCTGTCATTTCCCTTGAATGACAAGCTAACAGCTCTCAAGTCCCACTCTCAGTACAAGATGCAGCCATTTCATTAAAGATAATGAGAGAAACCAGAATGTCCTACCTGCAGCAATACCCATCTTCCCATTCACAGACACAGTCACAGCTGTGCTCACTGTCACCACTTTTGGTAGGCCACCTCCCTCTGTCAAGACACAAATAGAGCAGGCTTGGTTAGCTCACCACCAGAGAGGAGTCAAACACAGCAGCAGCAACAGCTTGCTCACTCACTTTCACATACAGATCAGTGTGTATATATATGCTTCAATTCTGAAACATACAGGAGTTTGGAGGACTGCATTTCAAGATATATGAGCAACCTGAGGGGTTGTGAGTAGATTTTTTTTTTTCTTCTAGATAATGTCCCATTATAAAAGTACTGTCCTCAGCATAAAATGTAAAGGATAGGCGTCCTCAATTTTGGGTGTGTAGAGCCTCTCTTAGGCCAGAAAGCTGCTCTGCTTCATGCACCAGCTAAACTCTGCTGACAGAGAAGAAGGGCAGGTAATCCTAACACTGACCATGCTTTATGCTTAGCTCTGTTACCCAAGCCAGGCCAGCACTACAGACTGGAGAGACAGACACAGCACTTCCAGGTACTTTGAGGGTGCATTCCATTTTAGAAACAAAATCTCCTGGGACTTTGTTGCCTAAACTCTGTTATGCCCCAGGGTCCCCAAACTATCCTTTAGCTGCTGCTTTAAGCATCCTGTGGGCCCTGTGTCACATCTGCCAGCTTGTGCAGATCTTTTAGCTCCCACTGGGCACTTAAAATAGCATGGGTGGATAGGTTTAAGCAACAGAACCTCACCTCCCCTCTCTTTGTTATTGCAGTTGTTGCAGTCTGAAATTGTCCATGTGACAGATTCCATTTCTGTATTTTTTTTAAAGTGATTAGATTATCTTCATCTGGGGCACCTCTTTTAGAACTGCCAAGGGACACTTTGAAGGTCAGCATGATCAATTTAGACTGTAACCGATCTGTTCCTTTTGTGCTGTATGGAAATCTTTTGCTCAGATGGGTCAGGGATTCTTTCCTTTCCCAGAGCTCCAGCATTTATTGCTTTCCATTTCTGCATTCACCATTCTAGGTAGTTCCCAGTGTGTTCAGAGGTTTTTTGGGGGGGGCATTTGTTGGGAGTTTTTTGTGTTTTTTTGGTTGGTTGGTTTGGCTTTTTTTTTTTTTTTTTTTTTTTTTTTGGACTGAACCAGATTAACTTGCCCAAGAATTTCAGAAATAGTGAAGCCCTTGTGAAAAAAATCCCCAACCAACTTGCTGTGTACCTGATCATGCTTTTACAGTGAACCTGAAAAGTCTTGCTTTTCCTAGAGTGGGACAAAGAAGCAAGATACACTTAACATCTCTGGAAACCACCCCACCCAACACATGAGGCATCTGGGCTGCAAGAGCAGTTCTATTTGACTTGCAGACCTTTCCCTGCTGTTGTCTTCTCTCTGGGACTTTTGGACACTGAAAGGAGGTGTCCTGGATAAATGATTCTTATGACCTGCAGCCATTCCTGCTGGTTTCTTCCCCAATGGGGAGGTCTCCAGACTCTTCCCTCTTGCGTGATGAGAAGTGCATCTGCCATGAAAACGCCTTATTTCAGGGCAGGCTCGTATTGAGTCTTGTAGAAAGCATGAAAGGGGGACTTGGGCATCCAACATCAACAATTTCTTCAGAAACTGGAAGGCTCACTCTGGCCAAAAGGTGGGGCACCCTCCCTGCTTCACCATATGTCAAGGAAGGGCCTGGGCTCTGCTCTTACATGGAAGCACTGTGGCTCAGAATCATGACTGTTACTTCCTGGCTCTTCACAAGTGTCTCATGTGATCTTACAGATCAAAGTCTCTCTAAGCCCAGGTGCTCACTTCTAAATAGATAAATTATGTCCCTTACAGCTTATACTCTAAGGTCTTCAGGGCCAGGCACCACTCCTTACAATGTGCCCACACTTCTTACAGAGTACCTATGACCCCAGTGTTTAGCCAGCAGTGACTAATGGGGCCAGGGTAATGTCTGCCTTAGGAAGTCCCACAGGGTGTAAATGACTTATTTTCTTGCTCATGCTCTACTCCAAAGAGCAAATGCCATGGTTTGAAGGAAGTAAAATGTCTTCCTGCCATGCCTTCCTCTCTCTCCACATTTGCCTTTTAAATGAGATGTAAGAGCGCTGGGCAGAGAGATGTTCATAGAAGGTTTCAAGTACTTTCTTTTTCCATCCCTCTCCCTTTACATCCTGGTTCATCTCTTGCATCCCAGTCTGGTTTTCTCCTCTTTGCTACTTGCTTTCCCACCCACCAGCCTCCCACCACTGTGCCACAAAAAGCTTTAACAACTAAAGTGCCGAGCTCTCTGACAGAGATGGAGTGCTAGGGGACAGGGAGGAGCACAGAGGGGATTGCTGGCTTCCGTGTAGGAGTCTCAGATGAGTATTTTATTTGATTGTTTCTAGGCTCTTCTGCTCTCTTCTAGTCTTTGAGAAGGTCCTGGCTGGCCTCTGGACGCTCACAGGAACAAACACGCTAAGCAAGAGACTGAAAAGAGAGTCCTTGCTTACCTCTCATGTTTAAGCTCTTTAGATGAGAGAGCTAAAGTGCCATAGTCTAGTAGTATGATAGGACAGGAAACCAATAAAACACCCTCACCATGAGGAAACCATGAAAAAGCCCTCCCTTTTCCTCCACCATCTTCCAAACCCATCCTTTCCTGAAATGGAAAGCGGTGATGGAAAAAATGACACCCTCTAAACTTATACTTCCTGACTGAGTGCTTGCTGATCCCTCATCAGTCCCTGCTGTTACTGTCATTCAGTTCTCATGATGATATTCCCTCCCAGGACTGGTCACACTTATGTGTCTAATTCCTTCTGCAACACCTTTCCCTTCCCTTACATTTCACAGGCTCTCCAGACACAAAGTACCTTGTGATCCCTTGCTTCCCTAAATCCTTCTGCCTATCCAGGCTCGGTTCCCATATATCGTTCTCCTCCTCTGAAACCTCAAGGTATGCAGACATCTTTTCCACAGCTTGTAACTTTATCTTTGTGCTGTGCCCAGTATCCTGGCCATGATCTCTCTGCCTCTACTCTGGTGCAAAGACAGTGCCAAGAGGGACAGGTCTCAGCACTTCCCACTAGGCAAGAGACACCAATAAAAGGATCAGAATGAGCATGGGCAAGGTTTTCTCTTTCCTTCTCCTCTGGTGTACAGGCTGGGGTTACCTGAATCCTCTTCCAAGACAATGCTGTAGACGAAGCTCCCAGGGGGATGCTCTGCTGCCCGGCGGTACCACAGAGGGAAGTGATCCATGGTGAAGATGCTTTCCTTGTCCTTTCGTGTCAGGAATTTCCTGCCAGGAGAAAACCCAGAGGAGGCTTTGTAGACAGTGTGGAGGAGTGGCAGCCTTCCTTGTGGCAATAAAATGGGACCTCCGGGGCTGGGCACATCACCTGCACCTCATCACCTGGGGCTTGCTCGGTGGCAAAGGGACCCCCAGGTGACCAAAACACGACAGTGCCAGGATCCTCGTGGTGCACCCCTCACCCCGGGGACTCTGGGGCAATGTGCGACGCCTCCCTCGGTACCGAAACTTGACTGAGCGTCTGTGTCTCAGCGACCTACCCCCGGGACGCCTCAGCAATCCCCCCGCCGACAGCCAAACCCCACCCGCCCTCCCGCGGAACAACCGCCGCCATTTTCCCCTCAGCCCCTGAGGAGCCCGGCGGCGGCGACGCCCGCTCCCGGCTCCCCGCTCCCCTCTCCCCGCTCCCCGCCGGGGCCGACGCCGCTACCGGCAGCCCGCCAGGTGCCGCTGTTGCCCCGGCCGAGGCCCTCGGCACCGCCGCTGCCGCCTCCATCCCCGAGGGCGGGCGAGGGGAAGCCGTGGGCCGGCAGCGTCTGCTGAGGCGTCCCGCCATCTCCGGGAGGGAGCTGGTGGCTGGGGGGAGTGGGAAGGGAGATGTTGCCGTTCTCCGCCTGCCCCCACCGGAGGGGCTCGGTGGGTTACAGCGTGAGGAGCAAAGGGCAGAGACTGAGATGATGCTGATGGGTGAGAGGAGGGAAGGTGGTGCGTGGGCAGTGGAAGGCTGTTAATTACTGCAGGAGAACGGGGATCAGGTGAAAAAGGGAATTAGATACTCTTCTAAAAGAAACCAAAAGCAAACAAACAAAAAACAAACCAAAACCAAACAAACGAAAAACAACAACAAAAGCAACCCCACCCCAAACCGAAGGTGATGGTGCTTGTGGTCATTTGAGGGCTGTACGAGAGGTTGTGTGAAGTGCTGGAGGCAAAGGGTGCAGGGCAAAAGGAGGAGTCCTGAGGGCACAGCAGGACAGGCAGAGCGTGCTCAGGAGAGACCCTGGTGAAAATCAGGTCATTGGTTTCCCTGGAGGCCCCTGCCTCTTGCCTGACAAATCCCTTTTGTTTGCAGGCTCTTGTTTTGTTGTGTATTTTGACGTAATGATAATTACTCATTTATATGATTCTTTCCTTTCTGGGGATTCCAGAAATGCAATGTTTGGAGGTCTGTCACTGCGGTGCGGTGACGGCGGCTGCTTAAAAGAAAGGAACGATGCTCCCTGATGAGCAGGGTGGGGGGGAAATAGGGAATAATTTTATCAGCTTCTGGCAGTGCATGTTGTTTTCTCCCTTGTTGCCAGAGCCTGACTGCTCTGACTTAACCAGACGGCCTCAAAAACAGGAAGGGTGTCAACTTTCAGGCACAGCAGAGCTTTCCGTCTTGAACTTATGACTGGGCATGTGGAGACAGTGAAACAGCTGCTAAGAATCTAAGGACCACCACTGACTCTATCCCCATCCGTCCTATCTGCTGGTGTGCCTCTGTGACCTGTCTGACCTGTCCTTTCCTACAGCACCATGCACCAGGCTGAGTATTCAGAATGCAACACAAATGCAAACCTTCCCGTGTCAAAGCCTTCCACTGAACACACTTTTGCCTTGAAGGAGTGGACAAGTGAATGAATCATCTATGACAGATGTCAGTCACATCACTTAATGCCTCACTGGAAGGCACTGGGATATTACTGCATTGTGGGCAATGCAAGAGGCAGAACAAGAACAAACCTGGAAGAGGAGTTTGTGACAGAAAGATCAAACCTAGCCAAGCTGGAATGTCACCAGGCCACTGGACTGCAAAAATCTCTGCTCTGCAAAATGGTCCTGAGGATACATAGTAACTGGACATTTTCTCTGCCAGATGACTGAAGTCAGGGACGGATTGAAGGTTTTCATTGCAATGAATACACTTTGAGATAATATTTTAAGAAAAACTTAAAATAAACAGAGGAAAAAGGAGCCCCCCTACCCTGGCTCTGTAAATCAGCACCAATGCCATTGTAGTGTTGTGTCTTTCCTTTTTGTTTCTGTCTTCCCAAATAGATTTCCAAGGCTGGTGATGATTTTATGCTGCCCTTCAGAGACATTAAGAGAAACTCAGTGTAGTTTAGGGACTCACCTGTTGGAAATTTTCTCAGAGCCCACATATAGGGTACTCCTCATGAGCCCAGCCCGAGTGCCTAGAAATGCCATCTCAACACCCGTTTCAGTCTCCCTATGGAAAAAAACACAACACACTAGCAGAAGCAAGCATTTCTCTGAAGAACAGCCATCTCCCTGCCCTAGGGTGAAGACCTTTCAAACTAGAAGCCACATCTGGAGGTGTGGTCCCAAGTTCATTTGCACTCTAACTCATTTCCACCAGGAGTGACACTGGCTCCTACCTGCGAATGGGAGCAGGTTGTTACTGGCTAACAATTGGCAGGTGTAGACTGGTACCTAGATTCATCTCTCTTAAGTTTGCTCATTTGATTCTCTTGCAAGTAGACCATAAGCTTCTCTCCTCCTCCCAGCCCTGTTCCAGGCTGCTTGCATGCTGCTGAAGTTAGTGAGGGAGACTGCAGAGAGAGAATGGCTGTCTCAGACATGTAGACCATGGGCATGCTGACTGACTCTGAAGCTGTAGGTTGATTTGGACTCATCTTGTGGGAGGTGGCAAGGGCACAGATGGGCCAGCTAAATGGCTGCAGCATGGTGGCCTTAAAGCAAGGAGGGTGTGTTGGTGTAGCTGTTTAAAGATGTGCTGGTAATTGGGTTTCCTAGCATGATTGACACTGGGTCAAGCTCTGTTAGTGGCAGGGGTACTGGTAACAGAAATAGGGACAGAAGTCCCTAAAAAGTTTTTTACTGAAGCCAGCCTGTCCACTCCCTTCCTGAAGCTCGTTTTGAAGCTATCACCAACAGAGACAAGATCAAACTCCCTTTTCTTCCCTACGGAGAGGGGAACAAATTCTTTGCCACCTGGGATGGAACTTCTGCTGCAGCCATATGGAAAGCTGAGCCAAACCACGCTGCAGCTGTTCAAAGGAATAAATGATGCATGGGTAAATAATTCATAATAACTTTAAACTGAAATGGTCTCAGATGCCCTGAGATATCAAACTCTAGCAACTAAAGAGACAAATGAAGTGCATCTGAGCTAGGTGCTGCAAAGAACTGGTGCTGAACACCCCTTGCAGTGACACAGATGGATCACTTCTGTCCTTCAGTGATACTGAGATGAAGTCACCAAACTAAAGGCTCCTTGAGAAGGCTGAACCTGCTGGACTTCACTCCTGAGAGACACTTTTTGAGCTTTTTCTGAAGATACTGAGCTATTTGTATGACTTTTAAAAACTATTTCTAAACTTTCTTATTTGCTGTGCAAGGATCTATGACTATTTCATGCACTGCATATGCTCATAGCTTCTGGAGATGCATCTTCAATGGTGTTTTACTCATTTATTTCTCACACACTTACAGGGACATATTGAGGGCTAGTGTTGTCCAGTAGGCCTCCATGGGTGCAGTGACCACTGCATCAAACAGAACTTCCTGGACCAACTCCTCATCACCTAAGAAGAAGAGAGAACAAGAATCAGGAGAGAAAGATGTGTCCTTCCCTAGATGTCTTAGAAAGTTCCTTGTAAAGGAGCATCTGCCTCACCCAGGGCAGTGAAGCAAGATGGCAGAAAATAAAGCCTCCCCTTGCAGAGCTGAGAACAGGACCCACCACCCTTGATGGTGCAGACCACAAGAATAGATGTTACAGCTAAGACTAGCAGACTGATTCACCTGCAAAATCAGTGGAAGGGGGTTGAGTTTGAATATGTTGGTTGGAGAGGCTTTCAAATAAAGTTATTCATCAGGCATCACTCCATCTTCTTCTTGGTTAAAGAGGCTGCCCACAACCATTGCCTCAAATCCCTGCTCTGACCTTTCTCCTAGGTGCCCTAAAAGAGGACACCAGACACCCCATTATAGAGGGAGAGCTTATAGAAGCCTTCCAGTACCTGGAGAGGGCCTACATAAAAGCTGCGGAGAGTTTTTTTACGAGGGCGTGTAGAAATAGGACAAAGAGTAATGGTTTTAAATTAGAAGAGGATAGATTTATGTAAGATATTAGAAAGAAATTCTAGAGGCTGGTGATAACACTGACACAGGTTGCCCAGAGAAGTTGTGTCTTCCCCCTCCCTGGAAGTGTTCAAGGCCAGGTTTGATGGGGCTTTGTGCAGCCTGATCTAGTGGGAGGTGCCCATGCAGGGGGCTTGGAACTGGATGATCTTTAAGGTCCTTTCCAAGCCAAACCATTCTGATTCTGTAATTCAAAGCCCCTAGTGACTTCATTGCTTCTACTCTATGCCTGTGTTCATTTGCTTCTCTGTTACTGCTCTGTCCTTCCTTTAAATCTCACACTCTCCTGCCCTGTTCCCTCTTTAAGATGCTCAAGTCAGTCCAGGCTACCAATCTGGTCCAGACTGGACTGGGACTGAAAGTTGTTTAGGAAAATCCGCATATGCTCTGTGCTCAATGGCATACTCTAAAATCCCATTTTTTTGACCCGCTTCATTTCTGTATTGTCCTGCCTGTATTCAGTTCTCAATGCCTGTGAGAATATGATTGCTGTCATGGTGCACATACACCCCCTTCAGTGCTGTTCTAGATGGAGCTATCCCCCTGTCCCATTTCAGTGTTTCCAGCTCCACTTACTTGGTTCAGGTCCCAAGTCTCCCTTAATATTTTCTCCAAAGGTTTACCTTTCTTTCTCCTTTCAGCTGTCAGAATCAACTTCTCCATCCTTGCTCTCCATTCTGACCTCAAAACCGAGCTCACCAGCACATCTTTCCCTCCCCAGACCCCGCATATCTAGGATGTATCCAAATCCTGTTTCTTTTTTCTCCACAGCAGTTCCAAATCTTCATGTTTCTCATAGTCAGCTCTCCTGAAACTTCCCTCCTCCTCTCTGGCCTCTTCAGCTCATGCATCTCTTTTAAGCTCCCCCAAAGAGAGCCAGGAGAGATCTGTTCAAACCACGTAAGGGATTGGATTACATTTGGTTTTAGTGTTAAGAGATTCCCATTCTTGTGCCAAAGGTTTGTCCCTCTCAGGAGGAGCATTCCATACAAAAACTTGAACTTGTCACAGCTAAGGGGGCTGAAGTTGCAGAGAGTGAGGTGGACTGAAGGACATCCTACACATAAATTGCTGTAGGGGATTCCCATGCACAGCTGCCCACCTCTGCTCCTCGACAGAGCTCCCACTCCATAGAGGTGCTGTATCAGCTGCTTGTGTGGCTACACATTGCCTGGAAAATGGGACCTGGTGCAAGGGATGAGCAGCAGAGAGAGCAGGAAAGATAATAATTCTGTAATATTTCTTTTCCCCACATCAGTTACCAATTGTGTTTGGAAAACAAAATTAATAATCCTTGTACTGAAAGATCCCATCTGTCTAGGTGGCACCATGCAGGCCACAGAGGATGCTGGCTGAGGCACTGGGGAGCAGCCTAGTTACAGCAGCTTTGCTCTTTCCTCCTGCCAGAACCCCCTCTAGCCCAGCTGGTCAGTTTGTCTTAAACATGGTGTGCAGCCCTCACCCAGCTCCACTCAAGCCTTTCCCTTTTCAGTATTTCCCATAATGAGACCTTCAGTGAAGTGTGAGTCACACAGCAGCTTGGAAATGGAAAAAAAAATCCTCTGATGAAGACAAGGAAGTGGATCCTCAGCTCACTTCTGCATGTGAATTCAGCTGGGCTTTAGCTCAATCCTGCCTGTGTGAGCAGGTGCCACAGGATCTAACACCAATCAGTTTGTCACAGTCCCCTCTCCCCTCTGGTGGGTACAGGAAAACCCTAGCAGGACCTTTTTGGTGCCTGGGACTCACATTCCAGGTCAGGTTCCTCTCCGGTGAGGAAACGGATCATAGCCTGCAGCTGGCTGAGCTTCCGGTGGTCCGGATCAATGTCGGTGATGCAGTAAATCCTGGTGGGAAGGGGAGAAGCAGCCCACAAGGGCAAAGAGAAACCACAGTTAAGGAAATGCTCCTGGAAATTAAAAACGGCAAACAAAAATTCAGCAAGAATGCTTGGGCTCTGAAGATGTTGTCACTGCTGTACGCCATGCCCACTCAAAATCTAACAATGTGGCTGCGAGTCAAACCCTATCAATAAACCAAACACCAATTAATCTGACTGCTGTGCTTAATAGGGCTGTTATGTTCTTTGGCATAAGCTCACAATGCAATGTAACAGTCCCAAATCCTTCCAGCAGTTTTCTGTAATATATGTTGTGCAAGATGTGTACTTGTGTCTCTATAAACAATAACAATGTGAGAGAGAGACCTGAAAAGCAGAGGGTCATGTACAAGGTAAGATTGAACTGGGGGCAGTTAAGCCAAGAGACAGAGAAACAAAATGTGAGATGAGGAATGAGTTTACAGTATGATATGATGGTAACAAAAGCTGTCCCAAAGGGACACCACTGCAGGAGCTTCAGGGCACAGTCCAGGGAGAAACAGGAGAATGTATTACAAATTTATTATGAAAGAAAACAGTCTTCTAATCCTGCTTTCAATTTTGACTGCTTCATTGTCAGGACAATGGAGAGGAAGGGGTTGTAAAGCAGAATTACAACTCAGAAAGGGGCCTAAAGAAGCGATTTATGAGAAAAGTCTAAGAGAAATGAGTATGTAAAGTGCAGTAAGCTGACACCCCCAGTTAAGAGTAGAAGTCACTGCTTGTGAAACTTAGCAGTGTAATGAGAGGTGTGAAGGGCTACAGAGCTCCTTGAATATAGTTATTTTGGCTTTGGTACAGGCTGGGTTCATGTGCCTGGGTGTAACTGAAAGTTGGGTTCATGAAAATTCCAAACCTCACAGCAATAAACGGAAAGTGCCATGCTTCACCCTGCCTCATATCCAAACAAAGCAAACCCATAAATTATGCTTGCTATTGAAATGAGGATCATAAATCACCTCCATGTTCACTAGAAATAAGGGCTAGGCTCAGTTCAGAAGAATGCCAACCAAAAATAAGCTAGGATTTAAAAAAAAACATTTCAATCTCTCCCTAAGCTTGCAACAAAATTTCCTGACAAGTCTGACATACTGTAGGTTTTGTAGCAGAATTCTGAGCAACAGGAGGAGGAACAAAATAAGTCTGAGCAGAGAATATGGAGGATAAATCTCAGAAAATATTTCTTAGCAGAGGGTTGTGTCAAGCCTTGGTGAGATCTCCCACAGGAAGAGGTGGAACTGAACTGCCTGTTCAGTCAGTCAGGTCTTTGCAGGTAATGGCCCCTGAACAACACTGTTTTTTCTCTAGCCTACTGAGGGTGGTCAAATTGAAGCTGAATTGATGGGAACTTTGCCAAAGTCTCAAGATGAAGTCCTGTGTCATCGACAGGATTTCCTCTACTTACCATTCATCTGCTAAAGACAAGTCTGGCTGGAGCAGGTCATGCAAACCTGAAACCAGATAATACATAGAGTTCTCAGTTGGGTGGGAAACAGACAGGGACAGGCTGAGAAGAAGGGAAGCAGTGAAGTTCAGGGTATCTACAGAATGGCTGTTTTGTGTTGACCTACCTTCTTCCACAGAAGTGTTGCCCAACAGAATGTACTCCCCGTGTCCCCTGGACAGCACGACACCCAGGCTGCAGGCAGGAGGGAAAAGAGAGGGTTTGTCAGCAAGGAGAGGTGTAATCCCTAAACATGACACTGCATTCCCTGCAATTACAGTCCTTAAGGACACTGACTCTCTCTACGGCTATTAAAGAAAAGAACATCATCAAAAGAGGATTAAATGAGATCAGATTTCAGCACAAGAGGCTAAGGAACCCATCTATAGAGCTATGAGGCATTTCTTGGTGACGATTTTCTTGACCAGCTATGTAGGTTCATGCCAACAATAACATTTCTCAAATCTTTGGTAGTTTCAAACCATCCCCGCTGGGGAAGAAACAAAAAATTTTTTTGCTTGATTTTTTATGTGATATTTTGTTGTTTTCAGTTTATAATGATGTTTAGTTTAGAGCCATACACCAGAACATTAAACACTGGGTGGAACTGAAAACTGAAGAGGTTACATTTCTCTGAAATGAAGCATCGTGCTTTACCTAAGCTGTATTTCTTGGCCCCTGAATTGATAATATTCCTTTTGAGTTGGCCCCAAACAATATTTTAGTGGTTATAGGAACAAAGATGTCAGTTATTCACACTCTTCTACTCATGAGTTATAGCAGAAAAAATTTCTTCTACATTCTAAAATTCTAAAAAAATTTTTTATGAAAAAAAATTTTCCCATCCCCAATGGCAGACTTCTGACACACTGTATTGTGTCCTGTGAGTCCTTGCTCACCTGAAGGGTGTGCCACTGATATCCGTGAAAAAATAATCATTGGTGAGGAAGAGAACTCGTTTCTGGAAGAAAAAAAAGAATAAGAAAGTGAAAGAACGTCTCTCAGACCAAGAGCACAGTGGTTATGGAGAGCTGGGAAATGTGTCCCCAAGGATAAGAAGCCATTGATCATCACCACCACTTCACACCCTGCTAGGGCTGGCTGGAAGCAGGGATGAATGTGCAGTATTCAGCATATGGCAAACCTACCCACTGTGTGGGTGGGTGGGCAGCCAGGGCCAAGTCTCCCCACTCCTGTGGGAAATGCTGGGTTTCCTGACATTTGCTTTCATGCCATACTGGGACAAAACATTAACATATTCCAATTTTGTTAAAAAACATCAGTAAAAAAATTTACATTTTCAAATTGAAGAAAAGTGCTGATTCAAATCCAGGCTGTTTTGATTCACGTGAAAATATTTTCTTCAGACTGACATTTCAACTGAAGACATTTCAGATTATTGAAAGCTGCTTCAGAGCTTCAGCTGTTTGCCAGACTGGCCTTTTCCTGTAGGAAAGTGTTGATTTCAGTGGAACCCTTTTCCAAAGGAGAAAAGTTTTTGGAAAGTTTCTAGCCAACCCTTATGCCAGTATATGAACCCTAATATGTTTGAAATCCCAGCCCCAGGCTGGAAACGAGGTGAGAGGATGTGTGTGGGAGACAGGGAGCGAACACAGAAAACTCAGTGTTCCCCAGGGTCAGTCACTGCTGCTCTAACATGCTGGGGTCGTGCAGCAGTGGAAGGGGAGTGAGGCACAAAGAGAGAGCCCATGCCAGCTCCGTGGTGTGCCCTGAGTTTGTGCAGGTAGTGGATGGGCTGATGGAGATGAGGGTTATTGTGAGGTGATGAAGTGGCAGACAGCTCATCCCCTTCCCTCCCCTCCCTCTCCATGCATGGCAATTGTGTACTGTTGAGCAACAGGGTCCAAATCTTTTGCTCAGCTGAGATGTTCCATAAGTGCTGTCATACCCCCAAGGACCATGATGGTATTTTGGTGGCTGAGGGGGAGGTTTGAAGAGGTATTAAACCTCCCTTTCCTTATCAGTCTCATCTGATAGTGGAGGAGGGGAGTTCTGGGGAAGAAGATGACCTGAGGGTGTAAGACTGCTACTGTGGGAAAGGATGCAGTAGAAAATGGCCCAGGGGTGCCACTCTTCTGAGACCCTTTCCTTCAGCAGGGCTTGTTCTGTTCATCCTTTGTTCCTCTGGCCTAACCCTCTCTGCACATGCAGCCACTCAGCACTTGTGCCCTGAGGGAAGGAGAGAGGGCAAACCTCTGTTTGGGCATGGTGAAGGGATGGGCATCCAGCCCTCCTCATGACAGCTGGAGGTATCACCACATATCCACAGGGAAGGAGTGAAGCAAAGGCCCCCTTCAGCCATGCCAGGGTGAGGATGTTCAGGCAAGACTTTGCTACATAGCACAGAGCAAAGGAGGAGACAAGAAACCTGGGTGTGTTGGCACAGTGATGGGATGTCTGGCTATGAGCACCTGTGGTCTGGGATCATGTGTTTCTATTTTTAGTATTGTCACTGTACTAGGCAGCCAGTCTTGGCTAATACCATTATCAGTGGTTTTCCACAGCTCCTACACATGTCCTTGATCTTTTGCTTTCACAGTCACAATGGTTTTGTGCCCCAGCTGCAAGCAAAGGTATTTTTGCCACTAGATCTCTGTAACGACAGCCTTGTGTCTTTGGTCCTTGTTTTCCCTCTCCATCTCAGCCTACTCTCAGTACCTTCCTGAAATAAACCTAGGGAATCAATACAGTGGGGCTGACAGTATCATTTCTATCACCTTCATTCATCCCTTCTCTCCACTGTCTGACTGCATCATTTTCTTTGTTTCAAGGCTCTGTCAGCACTTTCTTTGTTCCAATGCTTCCTAAGCTAGCGGAGTACAAGTAAGAATTACTAAATTTCACTTCTGGTCCCCACTCCTTATGTATTCTGAGAAGAGTAAAACTGTCACATACTCAGCTTCAGTCCCCTGTTGTGCTTCATATGACTTGCAGTGTTGCAGAATAAACCAGGTAATATCTCTTACCAAGGTTTCTTTTTTTTTTTTTTTCCCCTGGGAAGGGGAGCAGAAAGATGTCACTAAAATACCAAACTAAAAAAGTATCTTTCTATGACTCAGAAGAAATATTGTTGAGAGTGCAAAGAGACAGAGAAAGAGGTTGAACTAACCAAATAAACAAACTGGACTTTCAAAGAATAGATTTTACTGGAAAACCTTGATTGCTTTTCTGACAGAATAAAAAAGGTAATGGATGAAGGGAATAAAGGACATGCAATTTATCTGGGTTTATATAAAGCACTTAGAAGGGCTGCTCATGAAATTTTCTTCTAAAGAATCAGTTAAAATGTGCTTAAATAAGATGTGGAGCGAGAACCAGCTGTGGCACTGGAAACAAAAAGAAACAGTAAACAATAAGGCATTGGTGGAAAAAGATCTAATTAGAGGAACAGACAGACTCTGTCTTAGGAGGCCTTATGTATGGTGATCTGTAAGACAAAATAAGTAATGTTTCTTTGCATTCTGAGAAAAAATCCCAGCAGCCCTAATAATTAGAAAGACTGGAAAAATAGGAGGAGTGGGATTCATGTGGAAAAATGGCAACTGGAAGGAATAGCTAAGAAACACAGAAACCAAGGCATCTGGCACAGTTCTGGCACAGTTGTGGGAGGGAGAAAAAAATAGAGGGGACAACAGAAAGGAGATTTAGGGAGATCTTGTGCAGAAATATCTTGTTCTTGTTCAGAAATATTCTATTGCAAACAATAGATGCTCTTTACAGAGCAAGAAAGAAACAGTACTCAGATAATTCAGTGAAGCCCTGGTGTTTATGTACCAGAAATGATACAAGAGACAAAGGGAACAAAAACAATTGCTGAAGTGCTTGGACTGAAAAGCGTGCAAGTGTTTCAAATGCAGATGTTGGCAATGCCCAGCAGAGGAAGGGCAAAGCCGTTGACAGGTTTCTGATAGTTGCCAACACCAGGAATAGAGAAAGGGAATTTAGTTACAAGATCTAGCAGTACAGCCATTCAGAAGAAACAAGGGGGGATGTCTCCATTAGGAAATGGCACCATTTCAGCTGTGGCTGTGAGCAGTTGCTTTATATGGTGCAGACTGCAGCTTAGCATGGGAGCAGTTCAGCCAGCCTGATGACTGAAAAAAAAAATGGTCTCTATAAAAGGTGGAAAATTTTCCTGAAATATGGAAGATTTCTGGGCAGTGTAACTTGCAGGATTCTGGAATACTTCCTAACAGGAAATTATAAAAGCCAAAATCTTTAGGAGAGTTAAATAAACCTGAGTGAAAAAGTACCAGTGAATGTAAATTTACAAGATAATTTTGCACTGATTCCAAGAGAAGATGTATAACCCTACATTAGAACTGGTAGGGAATGTTCAAGTCTCCATTACACTAGGACTTTTCATAAAGTGCCTGCAACTATTTGCATAGAAATTTAATCCTGGACCTGGGATAAAGGTTCTGACAGAGAGAGGGACAAAGTTTTCATGAGTGTTTTTGGGCAGAGAAAGGGACTTGCAAAAGAGTCTCCAAACCCATTTCTGTCTAGGTCAGCTCAGCATAGTCTTCCCCATTTTAAACTCTTGAAGGTCTATGATTCATTTCACAACCCTATAAACAATGAACACACTTTTTGGCTTTGCCTGTTGGAAGCTGTGAGGCATTTCCAATACCTTTGTCAGAGCAGAATGTCAGTAGGTATAAAGAGCACTTCTAATGATCTCTGTGTTATGTCTTTAACACGTGTTATATAAGTGGGGAAACAATAAAATCCTAACACTCAGAAACATTGAACATGAACACCACATACTTTGTGGCTCTTCAGCATCCATTTCCCATCCCTTCCCTCGTGTGACCTAAACAGAAGGATAATTTCTTACCCCTTTATCCACAGGAACCTTCACATCCATAGACAGGTAGCCTGTTTCCCCATTGATCATGGCAGTTCTTAGCTGCAGAGGTGAAGAAGATGAGTATTAGTGGCTCCAGGTGGAACAAGAATTCATAGACCCACTTGGCATTAATACACAGGAGCTGTCAGAAAAGAGTGACCATAGGTTCCCCACTGCACCCTCCAGAGCTTGCTTGTTTCTTTTAACAGAAAACCCATTCTCAGTAGTCAGGATCCTTGTTCAGTCAGATTAGTACGTGACACAGAATGATAACTACTTGTGTTGAAAGCTTGCTAATATGTCTTTTTAGCAAAAAGAAAGGGTCTGGAAGGTGTGAAATGGTCAGTCCAAGTTTCAGACTTCAGTGGCTGGCAGTCAGAAAGTCATCAGCATGATGCTTTGATAGTCTGGAAGAGGAGGCACCTAAGAAACTCAGTAACTCCCACAGACCAATTCCAAAGCTCCTTGACATTCTGAAAACTGATTTAGAAATTATAGGCTGTATTCAGCACTACTTCTAAGGTGCAGCAAAGCAGCTGTTTAACACAGCGAAGCAAAACTGTATGGTAGCAGTGTAGGCAGTGACAAAACCACTTTATTCAATACAGGTTCCAAAGGCAAATTGTGATTTTCTCAGCGAGTCCCAGACTCTTGCAAGAAAGATTGCAAGGAGACAAGGATTTTTTTCCACAAGTGCAGAAGCTTTGACTTTAGGTCCAGCCTGCCAGAGCATATCAGCCTGTTGCTTCAGTCTGGATAGGAAAAAAAAGGTGGGAAGTAACTTATTCATTCACACAAATTGCTTCCTTACCTCCAGAGACAGGCCTCCATTCAGGTGCTGGCCAGTTTCAACTGCGTTTGCTTTATAAGGCCACAGTTTTGTTTATTATGGCTGTTTGATGTGGATTATTTACAGACCTAGAGTATAAAGCTTGTGTTTCCCAAGGCCCACTTCTTGGAAATCAAAACACTGACTGGTACTGTTGCTCCTTTTGACTAAGAGTGTTTGACCTTCTGCCAGAACCATGGCATATTCTGTTCTGGTCTGACAGCCTGCAGCATTTGCTATGTGTTCTGCGTTTAGTGCAGATACTGTTTTTTCATCCATATCTTCTTGAAAGTCAGTCATCTTTAATTGCCCTGTAAGGCAGTGAAGTAGATTGGTGACTATCTGAGATATCCTTGGAACTCCTCAGCTCCTGCTGCAGGCAAGCTACTTGTCCTGTGCCCATCTCCCAGGTGACAGTGGCTGTAGGTTTGTGACACAGTCCAGGTTTGCTGCTTCTTCCTCAAGAGCTTCTCCAGCCCTGAGAAATCAATTACAGTTCTGGTGTGTGTTAGCCCTCTAAATGCCCAGTCCTTTTTAGGCAGGATACTTCTGGTAACAGCTGACCTCCACAAAATGTGTAGCAGAGTATGGATGGAGAGGTGCTCTGGTGCGTGCTGAACGACTCATTTCCAGCCCCCCAAACAGCAAAATTCTGATGCAGGTCAATGAGTCTCTGCTGCCCCCATTATTGGTAGTGAGTGCTGCTGACTATTTTCTCCTGCCTGCTTGTGTGGTTTCAAAACAACAGAGATGATTGGTCTCACAATATCTGTTTTTTGTCACTCAGTTCCAATATCTTTGCAGACTACTACAGTGGCTCTGAAGAAAATCAATTTGGGTAATGATTCCTAGACTGCTGAGGAGGATCCCTTGACTCTTCCCTTTTCCCCTCACACTGAGAATCATCCCTGTGTTGCTTCACAAGCAAGCCCAAACTTCCTTCCTACCTACCTGCAGATAGTACTCTTGTGCATCAGTTGGTATTTCCCAGACAGTGCCTTCTTCCCTCCCTTGGATTTCTTTATAGCAGCTTTCTGTTTTACACATCGTTAGCACTTGGACATATTTTTCCAGTCTGAATTTGCTGCTTATCAGTGTTGCTGAGAATATACTGCAACTGATATTGAATCTGTCATTGATCTAATACTGTAACTGCAAATCTGAGTGCTGAAATGTTGGCAGCTTTCTGCTGCAGTGGGTGTATCTTGAGAGTTTCTAGTCTTGCTGAAGTCACACTGCAGCTATCGTTCACATCACTGAATGCCTCTGTACCCTCTGTGACTGTAACCTTTCTTTCCTCTGGCATTTGCAGTACAGGAAAACAAAGTGGCTTTGGTTTTCATGCCTCTTTTAACATTTTTTTTTTTTACTAGATAGTTTTACTCTGCCTACAGACAGAAACCTTACATTTTGCGTCATATTTGCATTCAGGTATCAATATTATTTGATCAGAACTTCTACACAGGTTATTTGGAACCTGCTAACCAAACAAACATGACAGCAAAGAAAAGTCCTTCGGTTTCCTGGATTTTTTTCTTTTTATAGCAAACTGAGTGAAGAGAAGCAGCTCTAAAATCAGGCCAAATGAGACAGAAAACTACGATGGGAATAGAGCTTCTGTAAGACATCACGTAACCCACAAAAAGTCTTTTGGTAACCTGTATTTTAGTGGTTCCACTGCATGTAAAGGCCTTGTTTTTATCTTACTTACCATGTCCCAGTGTGTTTCCTTTCTCAGTTTGCTATTTTTCCACTTCCCAAGCTCCCTTTGTACTGGGCCTGCACTAGCTGCTGTAGCTACTCTGGATCCTCATGCTGGGCAGTTCTGCTGTCCTACCTGTTTAAGTGGGTATCTATAGCACCAGATCCATTTATCTCAGCAGTTTCCCCTGTAATCCAGAGGCACGTGTCTCAGAGCTAATTCTGTCTTACTCCAAATTTGGTTCTTATCTTAGAAACTTAAATACTTATTCTCTTCTAATTCTTCTGCATAAATAAAAACCAGCCACAGAGGAACCTCTCCACCTACTCATTTTATCTGGATTCCTAGTTGTGCAACACAGCAATGTGAAGCTGTTGAAGTGCATGCTGTTTCTTGATTATCACTTTTAAATAATTTTGCTTGAAAGACGATAGAAAAGGTATTTTTAAATATTTTCCCTCTGATCTGCTGTTGTTCTCAGTGCCTCCTCATCTGTGCAATAAAGTGTTTTCTGGAAACTTTTTTCTCAAATGTCAGCTCCTTATCATCTTTGTCTATTATTAATAGTGACTGCAAGCTTTAGTCTCCTTTTGAATGCACTATCTTCCTTTTTACAGATCTCATAACCTGAGTGGCTTCAACTATACCTCACGTTACATGTATGGGTAATATGATGGGACAGCGCCATACTCCTAAGCCATCTTGGCTTTGTATTGAGGCAGCATTTGGGTGATGTATACACAGACTGGCTCCCTGGAGCACTCTTCAAAGTGCATCCTTCCTCCTGCCACTGCTTCCCCTACCAGTTCCATGGGAAGGAAATCTCATACTGGGAAGCAAGACAAGCACTTTGTAGCGGTGCATCAACGTCATCCTCTTGTAGGCCATGAGCCTTCCTTAGTTAGAGCCAGTATGGCACAGAAAAAAACAAGAGTACCAGCTGCTCCCCCCATCCCTTCCATATGGGCACTCAAAGTAATAGAAAGAAGGACCTCCAAAAAAGGCTCAGTTAACTTTTTGATACTCACTATTTCATCCTGGTCTTCCCATTCCACTTCTGAGAGATCTACGCTGTTGTAGTTAGGCTTAGGCTTCAGTTTCTTTCCTTCTTTATACTGGCATTTATTAAAAAACAAACAAACACACAAAAATTATAATGTCTAGGAAGATAATTTCCTAAACTATCCCCTTCAGAGTTGATACGCAATTTGAAAAATAGGGTTGCCTCTTTTCTTGTCTGACTAGGAAGGCAATGTAGAGATGCAAGTGCTTTCTTGATCTCAAGATATGGTTCCCCAGAACATGCCATATATTTCTTTATGCAAGACAGTTCAAGTGGGAGAGGTTCTTTCAGGAGCAACGGATAAGAAGGAACACACATAAACTTGCAGGTAAAGGCTACAGCCTCCTTTGTGAGAATATTCTTCTAACTAGATCAGTACAACACATTTGCCTCCAGGAAATGAGGTTTGGGCTTTTTTGTGGTTTGTTTTTTTTTTTTCCCCCACAGCTAAGAGTGTAATCCCATTAACACTGTAATACCAGCAGGTGCTCTTTTCTGAGGGGAATTAGGCTTTGGCTGCACTGAGAGACAGGGAGGCTTCTCACCTAGGGTTGACTGATGCAGGAGAGGTATTTCCCTGTAATCTTCTGGGTGAAGGGAATGGTGTGGAACAGACTAAGACAGGCCAGTTTCAGATGGGGAATAAAGCAGTGCCCTTGTGTTGCTCCATCCTGGAAACATGATAGGTCCCCTGCTTTCACATAGTGCCTGTGGTCTGCCTGTGCAAAGTTGCCTTTTTGACAGCTGGTACAAAACCCTGTGGTGGCATTTTCTCTTGCCATTAACCACAATAATGCTTATAGCTGCATGCAGGTAGATTTGTCTGAACAGGCGTGTGTATGAAATGTAAAATCATTGTGTGCCAGTGTAACAAGGCCATCTGTGTGTTTGCAGAGAGATGTGTGGTCTGAAAGCCAGGTGGCACTATGAGGGAGAAATGTCCACTCCCTCAAGTCCCAAGATCATTGTTGCAGCTCAGTGGTTTCTAAGTTGTCTCTGATGTAACATGATACTAAGATTTATGGTATTGGACCCTGCTATGGCCAGGTTCCCAAAATGTACAACACTACAGTTACTGGGTAGTTATTACCAGGATGCTACTTGTGCTAAGACTTCTTGCAGGTCTTGCCTGACCAAGGGGAACCTTGCATGGACACAGGAACACATGCACCCATGCTACAGAAAGTCCATACAAATACAGCTCTCAAATATTCTTCCATGGAGAACAGACAGGTGGGGTACCTTACAGTTCATGTGTGCATAAATATATATATATATATGCATATGGAATTGCTTTCTCAATCCTTTATGCTTCTAGGTGCCTATATATATCAGAGCCTGGTAGCCTTCACAGCTCAACAAAATATGAGAAATCAGGAGTATCCCTGAATACCTGATAGCCACTGTTTGCAAGTAAGCAAAGGTTCACAGATTCACAGATATACATACCAAAGGACGGAGGTCTGGGTGTGAAAGGATGTAGCCATTGTTGGTGTTCAGAAAGGCATATCCATGGACACCCAGCTGGAGAAAGAGGAATGAGAATAATTACTGTTTTAACTAGAAACACTGCTGTGTAATGGGTTCCACTGACACTGATATTCGGAAATATTTTCTTTTTAAAGATATTGACCAGCAGAAAATATGGTCTGTCCAAACCCATTCATTTCTGGGTCTCTGCTCTGTCTGAGCTGGCTGACTATGCTTAGATAAACAAAAGGATGGGCAGGTAGTTGATTTGTGTCCACATTCAGAAAAAGATGCCCTCCTGGAGAATGATTGTCCTCGTGGGCAGTTGCCACTCAGAGGCAGAATAAGCTCTCCACAGCAGACACAGCAGTGCTGCACATAAAGTGGGCAATGGTGTAAGAAGCACAGAGACAGCGGTGACAAGGTCTGTATGTCCATCACTACGTATGCACAGCAGTGAATGAACAAGTGAGTATGAACTTCACAGATGGCTTCTCTGGAAATCCTATTGGTCTTCAGAGGAGCTCTGCCTTATGTTTCTGTGTTGGCAAGACCAAACCTAGTGTAGGCCAATTGTACAACCCTGTAGTCTTAAAACGCTTTATAAGGAATAGCGTAATCTACCAAGAGCAGACACTGGCTGACCTGATCTGCAAGAGATTTCTGAGAGAGCAGCTACCTGGATCAAGCCTACTTATAATATAAATTTCAACAAAAACCTGGATTGCTAAAAACCCACTCACAGACTGTGCTTGCCAAGCCAAGAGACATCTCAAGAAAGAAATGAGTGGCTAAGATTTTTATCTTCAAAAAAATGTTGCAAGTTTATATTCCTGTAGAGACAATCCTGGAGGAATAACAATAGGGAAAGAGTGAGTTAAATAAATTACAATCCAACTTTGCTTTTGGGAGAGAATGATTTCTGTATTTCACACATTCCAGATCAAAACTTTAAACTCTCTCAATGTGAAATAGTTTTATTCAAAGAGCACACTGAACTCAGCTCAACGTGGCAGGAATGAAACTAAAACATTGGATCAGGACTATGGCAAACTCCCCTGTTGGCCTATTAAAGCTGAAGTTTCCCAGCTCAGTAAGTGCAACCACAAATATATGAACTCGCAAGGTCTCTAACTCTGGAACTGGTCCTTTGTAGCCCATAAGCCAGAGGAATCAAGCTGAGGATCCTAGGTTTTCAAACGGGTCTGGGATTGGAAGAGCTTCTGGGAAGTTGTGTCTGCCTCTGATGTAAAGAAACCCTTCACATAATTTTCCCTCCTTCCCTGGCACTGCTTAGTGGAGAGACCAGTGTCCCTCCTTGGCCTGGAAGAAAGATTATTGTGATACAGGGCCTCCAAGTGACATGAAGGGAGGCAGACTAAAAGGTATTAGTTTTAGGGAGAAAATAATTATGCATAAAAATTGAAGTGCCTAGATAAGGTTTCCCTCAAACCCAGACCATCTAGCCTGTGAATGCTGAGTGCATGTACCCTGGCTCTTGTAGTTCCCAGCTTGCTTGAAGGATCATTTCCTACAGCTGCATGTGAATGGTCTGCCCTGCATCCTCATTTGGAAGCACCACACAAATTCATAGCTTCTGACAGCACTTTCAGTCCTGTGAGTCTTCAGCAATCAGATCTTGGACAACTGCCTAGCTGGTAGTAGTTGTCTGTTAATTGAAAGACACTAAAAACTGTAAATGATGGCTCAAGTTGCCTGAATTCATGGTGATCCTCAGGTGTGCTTGCTGTCTCCTGGTGTGCAGACTGATTGAACAAAAGGTCACTGAACTGAGTTTACAGCAGAAAAGAATCAGTGCATCTCTGAGGTGTTTTCCTATGGTATGGATGAACATATATACGTTTTTTTTAGAAACACTAAACACATAGCTAATGGAAAGTTTTTGTACTAACAATTCTGGGGAGAAAATAATCTTATCTTGGTACAGCAGAATTGAGTGAGAGCCAGCTTCCTGTACATTGTACTGCCAAGAAATCCTCATGCTGACCTGGAGAAAGGAACATCTAGGCATGACAGAAAAGTTGGCTTTTTGTAGCCCATTCAGTCCTCAACTTTTCTGCTACAATTATTGACAGCAAAACTAGTTTAATTTTTTGTCAGCTGGCATGGAAGCTTTTGTCCACTGGGAACTGGATATAAAACACATTGTTCTGATACAGGCTGTCAGATCCATATCATCCCAGGGGGATCTGGGTTGGTCACAATCAAAATGCAAAGGTTCCATGACCTGTTGCCAGTCTACTGGATTATCCAGTCCTTGTATTTCTGAAGAAGCCTAAAACCTTCTATTAGTGACTGATTTCTCATGTGCTATATAGAAACCACACATGACCATATCTGACATTTCTTACTTTATGATCAGAGTGCTTCTTACAGGCAGAGGAATGATTTTTCAGTCATGCCCATGGAAGAATGAGTGACTTTGCTGTCCAAAATAACAAACAGCATAATTTTAGTCTTACCTTATACCGCGGAGCAAGTTTTAACAACTCCCTCAGTGGAACATCAGAGCCTACCACACCCAGGAGAATGCCATGAGATCGCTTAAAAATAAAGGAAAATCAGTTTTCAGAAGAAAAATCTGGGTAGCTTTCTCTCTGAATACATACTGTTGCCTCCTCTCTCACATATCCTCTTCTCTAGTCTTGTGTGAATACGTTCATTCAAATCCAACCAACATACATCAAAAAATCTAAAAGGGTTGCTCCAATGTGTATGGAGAGGAGTATTTCTGCCCAATACGAGTTTTACTATGATTTAGAAGTAATGCAAAAATCACTGAAAGCAAATTTGAAGGAAAAAAACACCTTCATTCATTGCATGTAAATAACAGTAAGACAATAATGCAAACCAGCATGGATGGGTTGATAACTTAAGCCAACTAAACCAAACACTGAATACAAAACTGTTAACCTAGAAAAAAGGAATGCAGGAAATCCCCATGAAATGGGGAACTGGTTGTTTAGAAAATATCTGGGGAGCATGCTGGGAAAGTGATGCGCAAGCTCCCACTGAAGTGCTGTGGTAATTCAGGTTAAATTCAGCCCCAGGTGGAGAAGGCAGACAATTCTTCATGGGACCTAGATGAAGAGTTTGTGTCTTGTACAGCATAGGTGAGGTATCATCTCCCATTTAAAGGGGAACTAAAATGGCTAAAGGGTTTCAAAACCCAGAGAAAATGTCTTTATCAAAGACACCTAAACTGTTCGATTTTTTTTTCTGTTATCAAAACATAGTCAGGTGTGATTTTGTTGCAGTATAAAAGATGCTACCCAGGAGAAGATACCAAAGAATCCAGGCTTTTTAGTCTAGAAAAGAAAGCCATTATGACAGGAAGGTGAGGCCAGATAAATTTAAAGTGGAATTTAGGCACCGTTTTTCAACATAGAGTGAGAAACCACAACAGAGAGCTCAGAACTGAATGCCTTTCTTCAATGACAATTTTGCCAAACAGATATTATTGGAGTCATAAAGGACCATATGAAATATTAAGGGCTGCAATAAAATGCACACATTAGGCCAGGTAAAGATCTCTTCAAGCCTGAAACTTTATGGTTCTGGATATTAGGCTCAGTTTCAAAGTGGAAGAGATAAAACAGGGAGAAGTGTCATATTTAAGGGATATTTTTTTTAAAAAAAAGCATTCAGAGGAAGTGACAGACTATAATTTTGACAGGTGAATTATCAGCTTCACATCCTGCCAGAGATCCACTGCAGTCCCTAATGGCCAGCTCTTCTTTCAGAGGCCCACTGGCTTTAAAACCCCACCAAGGTCTACTACAACCTTTCACTTCTGCTGGCTGGAAGGAGAGCAAAGCCTGTGTTGCACTCACCGTCTCGTTCTTTTTGCTGAAGACTGGCATAGCCACTGTTGTCATGAGCAACAGACTTTGAGCCTGAGATGCGAAGAGCTGCCACAGAAGAACGAGCCATGTGTTAGCAAATGCAATACCACAGGTAACCCCAACAAAAGGCACTGGAATCCCCAAGATCCCAGATGTTGATTGACAATTAACCACTACCTTGCCTCCCACATCCCTCTAAAAACAGGTGGCAGAACTTTTTGATACTCCCTGTCCAAGAGGATTGTGGGATGGATGTTTGCTCATGTGGGGTGATGTGGATGGGATGAAAGCCAGTGAAATGTGTTGAAGCAGGAGAAATTAAAGAGCTGTTTTAATGAAGAGACAGGAACCTGTAGAAGTGATGGCAACAATTTATACCCACCAGGCTCTGGAAGAGTATACATGAACACTTATGCAACAAGTGTAAAAACCACCAATACAAGGAGCACAGAACAAAGGAAAACAACAGAAATACGAATAAAATTCCAAGCAAGATATCATCTATGCTGCAAACATATAAATACCACAAATAACACACACCATGGGCAAACATGTAAAAGGCACAAATATACACAGAGCCTGCTTATATAAATTTGTGACTAAAATATCTAAGCTTAGGAAAAAGACAACATCATGGTCCAAACAGATACAATGTGACAAACTATCTTTACAGGAGATAGAGGATACACATGTAATTGGGTAATAAATGATCTCAATATTGCAAAAGAAAGATGCTCTAAAAGCACACACACAAAAAGAGGTAAAGCAGGAAAGACACATACAATGAAGTCTCCCAGACATGCCTAGCTAGCAAAAGGACCTAATTCCTTGATGCCAGTAGTATCCCCCTTCCATCTCTCATTTTTAAGTAAGTCATGAGGCAAGAAATACCTCCTGTCTTCATTAAGTATACATGCTGGAGACATAAAGGAGCCAGTCAAATATCCAGGCAGTAGTTTGGTGGAGATTTTAGCCTGGTTAATCTTGAGTTACTAGTCTTATGGAATGGTTTAGATTGGAAGGGACCTTCAAGATCACCCGGTTTCAACTCTTCTGCATGGGCAGGGACAGTTCCCACTAGACTACACTACTCAAAGCTCAGTCTAGCCTGGCCTTGAAGACTCCCAGGGGTAAGACATTACAACTTCCCTGGACAAACTGTTCCTGTGTCTCACCATACTCACCCTAAAGTGACGCTGAAGAGTCTCTTCCTAATATCTAACCTAAATCTAGAAGATTTAGTTTAAAACCATTACCCCTTGTCCTATCACTACACTCCATTGTGAAAAGTCTCTCCCCAGCTTTTTTGTAGGCTCCCTTCAGGTACTGGGCAGCCACTATAAGGTCTCCCTGATGCCTTCTCTTTTCCAGGCTGAACAATCCCAACTCTCTCAGTCTGTCTTCATAGGAGAGGTGCTCCAGCCCCCTGATCATCTTCGTTGTCTTCCTCAGGACTTGCTCCAACAGCTCCATGTCCTTCCTGAGTTGAGGACCCCAGACCTGGCCACGGTACTTCAGGTGGGTTCTCACAAGAATGGAGTAGGGGGCAGAATCACCTCCCTTGATCTGCTGGTCATGCTGCTTCTGATGCAGTCTGGATGATTCTTTGTGGAAACTTCCCATTTAGAGCAGCACTCATACTAACACACAGCAAGTAAATTTCTCTGATATTTACTGGACATATGCAAAATTAGATCTGGTGAACTAAGCTACTGTACAACACAGACACACTGACCAACTCTGTGCCAACATCACAGCACAGCTCTCCTGCATTTCCTCTTTTCTTGCCAGTGCAAGAGGGCTCCTTCTTAGCTGCACCCCAATGACACATCCCCCCTCTGCCAGCACCTCCAGATGTGCAGGCCAGCTGTGGCTGTGAGTACTGGCACCGGCACAACAACTGGCACAAGGGAAACAACACGCTCACATAACACAGGGGTGCAGTTACCTCCTCAGACTGTGGCAGCTAGTGAGAGACATGGATGAACAGAGGAATGAATACATGAATGAAGGAATGAATCAAAGATGGGAGAGGCTGGGGTGGAGGCAGGAATGGCAAGCCAAGAGGTAAGAGAAGAAACGTGGTAAAAAAAAGTGCAGCCAACAAATCCCTGTGGTTGCCTTGGGAGGTGTGACACCATACACCACTGCCAAGCATGGCATTCTGGCTAACAGAATAAACTCTCTACTGGGTAGAGAGTGGCTTTTTGAGAGGTTCTGCTTACACACTCAAGTACAATGTCCACAGCTTTCATTTGGCATAACTCCTGCAGCAGAAGACTTCCCCACATCACCCTCATAGAGCTAGTGTGCCAAGGCTGCAGACTCAATAGTAAGCCACAGCACTGAGGTGGGGATGGTCCTTCCCACAGGAGTCTCCTGAGTATGGCACCTATGCATCATGACAGTGCAAGCCTGGGTATTTCTTGGGATTTGTGCGATTTTGACTCTGAGCATCGATAAGAGCCATGTCCATGTTTCCTGCTACAAAGCTAATTTTACCCCTAGTTTTACTCCAACTCAGAGAGTTCATGTTTCTCACTGTAAACCTGAAACCCAAAAACTATGGGTTCCCCCCAGAGCTGTGGCAGGCACCCTAAAGTGAGACTGGCCAGACAAGCTCCAATAACTTTGGTCTCAGAGTGAGACTATGTACAGAAACATCCTTAATATTTCTAGAAGACTTTCCACTTCAGATAGTATAAGCAGTCCCAAGACCTCAGGTTTGTTTCTGGTAGAAGGAAACCTGACTTCTGGTCAGCTCTAGCTGTTACAGTTATGCAGCCACTTCTCTGGAGGGAAGAGTCCAGTGCAGGAAAAAAAAGCCTTTAACTCCCTGAAAGCACAGAGTCCCAAAAGAACTGCAACTTTTTCTTTTTGCAGTGTAAAAAGGGTTGGAGGTGGAAACTGAGGAAAGTCTTCTATTTGGGGAAGTATAGGAGAAGGTTCCTTCAGTGGTAATCTACTTTTTTGTCCTTCCCTTTACTCCTTTAAATTTTAAAGCTGCCTTGGCAGCACAATACCACAATATCACCTGCTTCTGGTCCAAAGGCCTCCAGTCTTCCAGTAGGGCAGGCCTGAGACAAAGCAAGGAGTGTTGGCAATGCTGTCTTTCTGGTCCTTTACCATCTGTCATTTACTCACAGGGCTGAGCACAGGGCTGTTGTGGTGACATTAGGTCTTGCTAGCTCAAGGAATAAAGGAGTGAGCCTGATTCCCAAGTGGAGATCTGAATTTTTGAGTGGCAAGCATCATGCAATTTGCCACTGGGCTGGAGGAAATTACTCTCTGTGACCTGTATCCCGAGCTCTAAATAATCTTTCCTGTGAATAATCCTGTAGAAGGTAACCTGCTTTTAAAGAAGCACTACTGAAGTCATGCTGTGCCTGTGTGATTAGTCCTAGGCTCCTGGGTTACTGCAGATTCAGACCTGAGGTCTGCATACACATCACAACTCCAGGAGTCAGCACAAAAGAAATATTGTCTGTCTCAGCAGAGCCAGAGACCAAGGATTTCTATCCATCAACCAGTTCTTGGTTTTACATGAATGTCAGGACTTTACTTACATTCTGACACATATAAGAGATTTAGATGGGAAGCTGGGATAAGTTATATGCCTGACATACTAGCTGGGTGTTTAACTACTTGGCCAGTTTGGCCCATAGGCCCTACTGTTCCCTGAGGAAGGGCTTGTGCTGTAGGTCCTTACCGCACTGTCCATGTAGGCTTCAGTCCAAATAATGTCGTGGTCGTGGTTGATGACCATGGGACGGCTAAGGACATGCAGATACTCCATCACATTCTCCTGGACGTCAGCCAGCGTGGAGATCTGAGTGTAGTATCCTTCATGGAGAAACAGAGGTGTGAGTCACTCTACTAATGCAGCTTCTGTATTTTTAAGTGAGTGTGTGCAAAGCTAGGGAACTGGATGTCAAAGACAGTATCTACCCGGATGGTTTATCTGCTCTTTTGGAAAAGTGCCTTGACATACCTTGTATCCATCAACTTCTTTAGGAAACTGTTCCTGTGGAAATCTAGAGTTTCAAAGCACTGGGTCCATTCTTTTCAGAATACTGGGCCAATGCTTAAGACTAGAGTTTGATATAACCAGAATCATGCCAAGCAGACATAAAATGCTGCTTTGGGTCTTAGGCAGATAAGAAAATAGTCCCCCAATCAAGATGCCCTTGGTCCTGAAGGTCAAACATGTGCAAACAAAGTATTCTACCAGGTTACCCACTGACTCTGCCCAGTGTCACATTAAGCACAAACTCCCAACTTGTCTTCCACATTTCTTCCAGCAATCTACTCTTCAGTCTGCTTAGCTTTTCATCCAAGGATGGCAAATACTTCCATCCACACATTGGAAACAGAATGTAAAATTGCAAGTTACCTATTTCCAGAGCTTTATCCCTGAAGATGGACCCATAATACTTTAACACTAAACCAAGGAGTACAGGGGAAGAATGTTTTCAAGTTATCAAAAGGTCCTCAAAACTAGATGCTTAAGTGGTTATAAATGTTAACACAATGTAATGTGACGGACTCTTGTTCTGCTTCTCACCCCATGGAAATGATTGGTATAGAACAGAGTATGTCAGATAGATGGAAAACATTTTTACCACTAGGAGAAAATTGCCACATGAAAGGGCTCCCAATCTGATAAGCTGTGATGTGGAGACAGATTTAGTGTGCTTGAAAACAAGGACTACAAGAGCTATATGATGTGTTGAAATAGAAGTACAAAAATCAGTGAGCCTTATGCAGAGCTCAAGTCTGGTAAGTGAGAATTCAAGTGCAAAGAGCACATTTTTGTTCTCTGTTTATTCAGGAGAATCCATTCTCACATTTTATGGTGAACCAACAGCACCATGAATTCCCTGTCACTAATCAGAATGCTGAATATGCAATCTGAAATCCAAATTTCTGTTTCATCTAACAAAAGCTAAAAATGTTGAGTGTTATTCCTAGCACTAATAGATGAACATTTGAGCCTTGGACACCCCCAGCTCACAGACATTCTGCAGGCCAGCAATTCTTGTCTGTCAGTTATTTTCAGTAGCAAATGCACCCATGCATTTCAGTCTGCTGTAGCCACTGCTCAGAGAGAAAGAGTGGGTAACCTTAGCTAGTCAGCCTCCAAATTCAATCTGCCTTTCCCTGTTTAAGCAGGATACTGATGTAGCAAACACTGCTGTCTGCAGGCACACTGTGGCCAAATAATGCCCAAACAAGGAAGACTTCCCCCCATTTCTTCCTTTACCCTTGCAGGCTCTGACGAGGCTAACCAGGCTTTTTAACAACCCCAAATGCATAGAGGTGACTCACCTACTCTGAATGGATTTTCCCATTCATGCAGCTTCATACCAGCTAGAGAGAATATTGGTTTTGGGGTGGGATGAACAAGTTATTCTGGTACCTCAGTGAAACCACTTGCACACAAAGATTTTGGCCAGGATATAGGGGATAACCTGCAGACCTTGGGAAAACTGCTGTGAAACGTTTAAAAGGAGAGATGTTTGCTTAACCTCTCAGCTAAAAGATGTCAGGCTTTCTGACAGAGTTTTAGGCAGATTGTCAAAAGCCAACAACTGGGACACAATAAGCACAGGGACTTAGATGGACTGCAGCCAGCATGAATCTCGGTCATAGTGTCCCTTGGCACCACGACAGGAAAATGTGGTGGCTCAGCATAGAGGACTTGGGTTACTTGGACACAGGCACACTTCAAGTGGACTAGCAGGGTCTGCTCTTTCCTTAGGCTGCCTTCCAACCAAGGGCTCAGCTTAAGTGGAGTAGCCTTAGGGGGGTCCAGGGCCCCCTGGCTGTAGACCACACGTGACCTCTATGATGGGGGCTGGGGAACCATTCCTGTACAGAACCTTTGTTGTTGCAGGCGATCCATTTCACATTAGGGGCAAAAGTGACCTCCCGTCCAATAAGGTAAGTGAAAACCCGGACCTGGGAACAGGAATGAAAAGATGGAAGAATTAGGCTGTAATGTGCTACCAAATCCAAATGGCTGAGCTCTGGCATTCTGCTATACACCAGTGTGAATGCCTGTTTGTGGTGCAAGCAGTAACTCTGCTTTCACACACAAGCAAGAACCTCTTGGCCCATTTGTTTTGCATACTGTGGGCTGTAATTTCTTCTCTAATTACAATAAACTCAAAAAGCCAAATAGCACCCAGGTTCATCTGAATAACAAGGCAGAAATGCAAATTCTCTTTGGTTTTATGATGATAGCAGCTCTGCCAGGCACTCGGCGACCACATGCAGAGAGGTTTATAGCTCCCAGGAATTCTTTACCCAGGGGAACAGCTGGCCACATGAATCATTTAGAGAAAGCTTCACCATTTCTCCTGTGATTGACCAACTACAAAAGAGCCAATCCAGAAATAAACTGCTTTAACAGCCCCATGCTCTGGCCTCATACTAGGCTGCTTCTCTCCCTTTGTGTATTGCTGCTGTATGGAATGAGGCAAACATAAAACAGGATGAGCCTCGTCTATTCCATTTTCAGAGTCTGCTCTTGCTAGTACAATCCTGTAATCATAGACTTTAAAGTAAAAAGGGCTGGAGGACACCTGGAGGGGTTGTGTCATCCACTTTCCTGTCCACTGTAGCAACCTTTTCCTAAACAGGGCCATCTAGGACCCAGTCCTAGATGGGATAAAATTCTTTACAGAAGTGTTTTGTTTTGTTTTAATTTTAAAATAGTCAGGTCAGTCCTTATCATCTTATCAGGAGAAAGTTCTGATTGCCCACATCTTTGGAAAATAAAGTGTATGGAAAAAACAAACCTGCACATCAGATATCCATTTGTCATCCTACCACCTTTAAAATCACCACAGCAGGCTCTTGCCTGGCTACTTTGTTTTGTGTTTACAGCTGGATGCACAAGGGTACTGGAAGATTCAAATGCTCAGCTCTGCTTGTCGTCCTGGCTCATGCTCTCCTGTTCCCACCATAGCAGGACCATAGGACCTTTCCTTGCCCTTTCTATTTATCACTTCCCAGACAAACCTTCCGATCTGGCCAGTTGTATTTCTCAAACACAGACTGATAATCCTCCAATGCTCCATCTGTGATCAGCATGATAGCTTGGTTACACAAGCCTCCTTGACCAGCTTCTCTGAACTGCAAAAAGAGAGGAAGAGCATTAGTTAGCCCAGGCTCCTTCTGTGTAATTGCAATTATTACGGATGGGCCACCCCATCATTAACACTTGAGCCAGATACTGATTTCCTCTTACAAATCTCACCGTGTACTCAGAAAGAGTACCGCTTAAATAAGGACTGTGTATATATTTTTTAATATATATACAGCCTTTCCTAGCACAGGTAGACACAAGAAGTTTTACAGTGTGTAAAATAAGGAGAAAATCAGTGCTTAAAAATCAGGAGAAAGGGTGTGACTCTCTGCTGCCTCATATCTTGCGTAGTTGCAGTCGTTCATGCAAAATGACTACAGAGTGACCATAAACACTGCAATTCTGATTTGAACAGCAATAACTGTCACTTTTTATGGCAGAAAATGTGAGAGGAGGGAGAAATCAGACTCATTATTTTAGGCTAGATCCATCAATCTGCCAAAAATAGCAGAGAAAGGCAGGAGAACATGAAAAGAGAAGGCAAATGCCATCAGAGATGAAACACGTCACAAATGTGCCAGACCAAAAGGCCATGCACTGTAATGACAGAGGACCTGCTATCTAAGGTAGTGTGGAAATACAGGGGGACTTCGGTACAAATGCTGATGTGCTCCCAAGCACATATGGAGACTTACTGAATAGCCATGCCCTTACTGGCAAGCCAGACCCTGCCCATTCACCCAGGTAGATCAGCCTTTGAAAGCTGCTCAGCTAGCAGTGCTCCTGCCTGTCACACCCTCAGGTACATCAGCTCTAGAGAACCAAGTGCCTTATGCTGCACTATCTGGGGTGTTGAATTAGCAGTCACCAGAGGAGGCAGCAGATGACGTGAAGGCACAAAAATGAGCAGCTGATTTGCTGCAGCTCCGAGCTCAGCCATCAGTAGACACTTCTTGCACAGCATCTCACCACTTCTCTCTGAGCACGGGAAAGGCAAATCAGCAAGGGAGGATATAGAACCTGATGCAGAGTAAACCAAAAATATGGAAAGAGAAAGATATGGAAAAAATGGAAAAAATATGGAAAGAGAAGAAACTCTTCACAAGAGATTAATGAGAAGCGGTGGCATGAGATGGAGAGTGTACTGGAGTCTAATTGGAGAGTGACAAAAGTAATATCAAAAGCAGCACCAATTTTAAACTGGAAGAGAGTGGTTATATCTTATAAATGAGGAAAAAGGTGTCCAAGGGGCAAGACTAATTGCATAAAATAAACCACACACTGGTGGGAGAACAAGCGCACAGGGGGTGAGAACTGGAAGGTTTTAGATATTTCAGGGTTCAACGCACAAGTCTCTTTTGGTTTGGTAATGCTATGTTAGGACAGAAGGCAAATGTTTTTCCCAGCACTGATGGTTACTGTGGTTCCACTGCAGATTAACATCATGACCATCGATACCTGGAAGCCAACTCCAGGTCCAGATTCCCCCAGTCATTTCACCACTACTACAACTACCTGTGATTGTCCCTTATTAAGAAATCACCAGGTTTAGGGCTAATATCACCATAACATCATCTTCCAGCACCATTTGTGTTGTCAGACTTGCCTCCTTCAACATTTCTCCTAATATCACTGAAGTGACTGTTACTCTACTTCAGTAAGCATGAGTTCAACAGCTTCTGAATGGCCCCACGTATGAACCCATACAAACAGCATGCTCTTAGGTGCCAACAAAAGGGGAAAAGCAGTTGACAGCCACAGGGCAGACCATCAGGTAGGAAAAGACAAGGAGTCTCAAGTGAGCTATTCCTAGGATGGAGATCAACTGCATGCAGATTAGCAGAGAAAACTGCTAGTGTGAGCATCCATTAGGGAGGCAGAGGGTTATGATGGTGAGAGAGATGTTGTCAGAATGAGGTTCAGATCACAGATATGTGAACCTTGTAATTACAAAAGCAGCTTATTTCAGACTGTTGCAATCTACAGCATGTTTCATTTAGATGATTATTAAATTAAATTAACACTTAATTAAGGCCATCCACCTTTTCATCAAACTACTTAAGTCATCTCTTCCTGTAGCTTACTTCAAACCTCACAATACTGAAAAATTAGATGCTGTATCAGAACTAGCAATCTCCTAATTACAGGGGTAGATGATATTTTCAACAGGGAAAATGAGATCATCAGTGTCATAGAAATAGAGATTAAAAAGACAGATTTAGTAAACAAACGAACAAGAGGTAATCCCTGATTTTTAGGTCCTTTTGTGGCTGGCTGCAGCTGTAGCAAGTGATCTGAAAGCATTCACATTGAGCTCTGGGTGTAATTCCCTGCTCTGACTGAAGTCTCAGGAGTATAAAAGAAGGGGAGATGAGTAGCAAGATGTCCTCAGAATAGATGCCTGAAGAGATCTGGGATAGAGCTGTAGCTGATAAATGAATCACAGAGCTACATATATTCCTGTATAACTTTGGTCACGTTGTCAGCAGTAACAGGCATGATCTAATTAAATTAGGGTCAGTCTCTTGTACTCCCTTATTTGCTTATTGTATTTCCTTTGCAGTTACAGCCTGACACAGAGTTACTAGTGAAGCACTAGGAGCATTAGCATAGCTCAGAGATGCGCAGGCATGCGTGCTGATTGTATACACATCTGGCCAGATGACTGAGCAGGCCCTCTCCTTCTTCTCCTGCCCTATTCTTATGCAGACTCGCCCCCAGAGTTCTCTCCAGAGTGACTGAAAAATCCAGCCTAGTGAAAAGTGTCTCATGTAGAAAATAAACAACAGAGAAGGAAACAGAAAGGCAATGAAGAAGAAATAAGAGATGACATTAAGCAAGATGAAAAAACCTGCCAAACAGGAAAACCTGAGCTTTGCATATCCTGAAAAATATGCTGCAGAATCTAGGTCCATAAAAATGTGAGTGAAATCAAGAAAAGTTTTCAGAAAAGAAGCAAGAAAGAGATTATGAAGAGTATGTTGACAGATGATAAAAAAAACAGAGGGAAATGGTCAGGCAGAAATACTTTATAGCCTACATACTTCGTCATCAAAAGGACAATATTGTAATGGCTGGTTACATGCTGAAGTGATAAGGAACAAAGAAAAGAGTACATGAATTACAGACAAGGTCATAAAGTGGCAGGGCTAAAGAAAAAGTTAGTTGAAAGTCTTTGAATAATCTGTGCTTATCCGGAAGGAAAAAATTTGTAGAAGGTGTTTCTGGACTACTTGCCTCATGGACTGAGAACTGACTTGGAATGTATAAGATCCCAAAGGAGGAAGAGGGAACGAGCAGAAAATGTGTTCCAAGAAGGGAAGAAAATAGGTAAATTGTCCTTAAACATCTAGCACATTGCTAGAAAAAGCAGTAACACAGTCCTTTGAGTAAAATAAATAAATAAATAAAAGTTTCCACACTCTGAGTGTGCAAATGAAATGCTCCCCCACAGTGCTGGGGCATTAGATGCCACAAAGTCCTTTGATCACTCACATCAGGAACCAGGCTCATTCTTTTTATGACACCACTTTGCTCAAGTTATGCAGAATTTCATGTCTCACTGACATCTAGTTTGTTACTTGTTTCACCATTTTTACACCTATAATGATTTTAGAGGGATCTTCTCATATGTCACTTCTGAGTTCAGGAGAAAGTAAAGGTACTATTAAAACACCTTGGTGTTAAGAAGAGGCATCATTCCAAGGTGGCCTCAGAGAGCAGAACCTGGGGTTTCTTTTCCTCCAAAAGGTCAGAAAAACACCAACTTTCAAAATACTCTGAGCAGATCCTGAGGAAAGAGAATCCACAAGTCACAGATTTTGCACTATCTAAAAAATTCATACATAGCAAATATATGAATATGTATATTTGTATGACTCTCTTGGGATTCGGGATGTGTGTTTGCATATATATGCACATACACACATCTATTTAGTATACAAAAAAGCTATAAATAACTTTACAACTGATGTACATTGGAAAGGCTAGTTAGAAGATCAAATACCTACCAGGAGGCTAAATACTGGCTGGAGAGGAATACTGAAGGGTAAGGTCAGATGGATAGGAATTAAGAATGTGACAGCATCTGAAGGAAGGTAATGGTTGTCTTACATTGCCTTAAGAGGACTATGGTGTGCAAAAGTAGGCAGGCAATTATTCTGCTCTGCTTAGCACATGATAGCTCTCAGCTGCAGCATTTACATGCTGTTGGGAGCCTGGTATTTCAGAGAAGGCAGGCAGACTGCAAGTAGCCAAGAGCAGTGGCCAGAACAAAGGGGTATAAATCCTGCAAGAAAAGGGGGAGAATACAAGAAATGTTGAGTTTGTTGAAACAAAGAAGGGAAGGTAGCAGAGAGACAGACTAAAGCTTGATAAACAAGAAAGGAGCTTAAAAGGCAGCAAGCACTTTGTGCCCCAGAATTTTGAAATGCTTTATAACTGTATGCTGTAAGAACCAAGGTTTCCCTGGGATTCTTTTTTTATTATTTTTATTGAAAGCATTTGTTGTGTGGCTAAGCTGAGTTTAAGTGGTTTATTGAGCATGGCAGAGAGGTGCATGGGAGGCCCTGCCTAACTGTTCTCCTGAAGCTGGTCTGCAAATTGCCTCATGGATTAAAGTATGCCCTGTCTACCCCCAGAACATAATGGAGGAAAACAAATATAGTGAGAGACTGTGCTCTTCCTCAACCCCTCTCTGCTGCTCAGAGGCTGAGTAGGTCTCTGAGCTGGGCTATTAATTCTATGAGTACTTGGATTGAAGAAAATTACTAGGGAAAATTTGCAGTCACTTTCATTACAGATATTATTACTGGTTGTCTGTTGTAATCAGCAAAGCCTATTTCATCAATGTGATGTAGCAATTTTCATTTTCATTCTCTTGCGTATGCTCCTGTGAACAATAACAGGGCAGTCTGTGAGGAATGGCTATGATTACAAGCTGAGAATGGGAATTTTGTTTCAGTGGAAGGGGGTAGCCAGTTCCAGCAAAGTTCCCCTTTCTCCCTCCTGCATGACTGCAGCGGCAGAGATTTGCTTCAGGACACGCTGATGGAAACCCTTTTCCTCCCCTATTACTGATACAGATCTAAAAAGCTCTAAGAGAAGATTTCAGAAAGTGCTTGAAACATATGAGCACTTTCAGGTGGTACATTTTGCTTCAGGGAGGCTGGCTGTGGTACTTGCAGAGCTTCAAGTCCTCCACTTGGTGATATTGAGGCAATCTCTCGAGGAGCCCTTTACTTTTGGGGGAAGGCTGCTGCAGGCCATCAGAAGTGTTTCCATACCGAGGTGCCTATGTATACACAGCCTTTCAGTGTGCACTGTGTCTCTGTCTCTTCTGAACTTCACCAGACAGATAGAAATCCTGGGATGAATCTGTCAGCTGGCTTACAGGAGGTCTTGCAGGCTTCATGCTACACGTGCAGCCCTCCCACATCTGGCTGCAAACAAGGCTTCCAGATGGTGGTTTCAGTGACCTTGGACTGAGGTTCCAGACTGATAAAGAGGAGGCAGTCATAGTCCATGCTACAGTGAATGACAGTGAAAGAGAGCTGCAGCCAGTATTTCTGTGAAAGGAAACCTGGATGGAAGAGACTTACAGTCCTCTTTCACACATTTGACAACAAAGTTGTTGTTTCTAAACTTCTGCCTTATGGACAGCATTCCCAAAATGCAGAGAAGCAGGACACCATCAGCCATGGAGAGCACAGCTACCTTTCCTCATCTGCACAAGAGACTCAAATGCCTGAGTGAGTTGTCCTCTCCCCAGATCTGAGGTGATAATGAAAGGAATGAGGGAATCAGCATCTCACTTTGTGAGTGAGTAACATCTGGTTTTATCACTGCTGGGTGCTGTACTGTCTAAGAGCAATTTCAGAGCTGTTTTGACCTCATTAGCAAGGGAGAATCAACAAAGATTAAAGTAAGTGTTGTCTGCCTTTTTAATGCCAAGGGCAAATTCGGCTCAAGGTATACAGGGTTTTATAAAGTTCCAGTCTCCTGAAGGCTTGAGGATTACCTAGTCTAGTGAGTGGACTATGCCCTCCAGAAAGGAAGTGTGAGGCCTCCTCATTAGTGGGACCTGATCAGATTAGATGCCTGTGCCTGGCATGACCAGCTGCTATTTCTGTTAGGGCATGCAGACTTTCCATTGGGTTATCTTCCATTATTCTCTACTCAGACCTTCAAAGCTGTGTTGATTGAGAGAATCTGAAGTTGTACAGCATTGGGTTTCTTTAATATTTTGCCACTATATATAACCAGTGATACATTAGATATTAAGAAATAACTTTTGTCTGGTGGAAAATGTAAGTGTTCTAATATATATACTGTAGGCCTACATAGGCTCTGGATCTTTGGTTTTAAAGATAAAATTAATTTTGTCACAAGATGCAAGGATACACACAGATAAATCTAGCAGCCATCAAGCCCATGTAATTGTTCTAGGCTTATATCATTACTACTTCCCTGTTCATATCAGCAGCTATCTTCCCCAAAGACATTGAACCATTACTACAAGGAGTGCTACCATATTGTTACTGCAATGGCAAGGCTACACCACACTTTTCAGTTTGCCAATTAAACCATTATGATGCTATGACCACTGCAAGTCAGCTCAGCTATGACCATCCCTGGGGTTCAACTCAGATATACTTGCACTGGCATGAATTAGAAAAAACATTACCACAGCCAACAATTTAAAATTCCAGTTTGTAAAATAAATAAGAGTATGGCACCATGAGGAGGAGGGGGGTGCTTAACTGGTACTTCATCCTTTTTTTAACATTCCTTAAAAATCAGAGTTAAGTTATACATTTCTCTCCAGGCTACTAAACTCTCATTTTTTTCACATAAGGCAGTGAATCATTTACAATTCTTATTACAGGACATGATCAGACTGACTGATTAATTCTGCTGTACCTGCGATTTCTTCCCCAAGCAGAGATCCTCAGCAAAGTGACACTGAATAAATCTGAAGACTGAGAATTATCATTCATGTCTTCATCATCATCTGCTTCCTAGGGCTCACTAAGAATTTTCAGCTGGTTATATTTCATTGTCACCATCTATCCCAAAGTGCCTGAGCCATGCCCAATTGTGGGGCTTGTTAAGGAAACACCTGCTGGCTCCTGATGCCTTCTGAGCTGGGATTGTTGGCCCCAGGGCATCATGTACCAACTGACCCAACACCTGCTTGTTGCAAATTCGGGGCCTATGAAATCAGTTCATATCTCCCCTTCCCATCATGGTGGATGTAACTAACTCATTATATGCAAAGGAGAAAGTAGGGGTAGGCAGGGACACAAGTGCTGAGTGCCAGCACCAGCACCACCTCTCTTACCTCCCTCAGGATTTTGAAGGACTCCTTCAAGGCCTTGCTCACAGTCCCCACTCCTTTCGCCTGCAATTCGTCCACCAGCTGCTTGAAATGCTGGCAAGAAGAGAGGCAAAAAAGGCAACAATGAGTTGAAAGCAGGGTGCTCCCTCAGATCAGAAGAAACATGGAGAAGTCTGTGCCATTGGGCTCCCCACACTTCCCCACTGCTGACAGGAGAGTCACCACCGTGACAGAGGTGGGAAAGTCAAATGGCTGCTCCATTGTCAGTGCCATCAGGCCGCAGCTACCCCCACACAGACACAACGTGACTGCATTTATCAGCCTGTGGGCTGTGATCCACTGGTGTCCCATGGAACATCACACAAGGGACATAACTGTTACAAATTGGACTGTCCCTTCTCCAGCCCTTCAGGAAAATCATACCTGTGGATGCAAGACCAGTAAGATTGGGAGAAAGAAAAGTAGTAGACAAGGTTCATACTTTAACATGTATTGATCTGCTTGTAAATGAAACCCTCTCAGAGGGAGCTCTAGGATGGACAGTGCCCAAAAAGCTAGGGGTTCCTTTGAGAACCACTGCAGAAGCATGGAGTCATGCTCTGCAGTCTAGGGCTAAGCTGGGAAAGAAATGTGTAAAAAGCTGGTTGTAAAAGACACTGAGGAGTGTGCTACCTCCATGGTATTAATACTGAGAGAAAAAGGAATGAAAAAACCCCAAACCAAACGAACAACCAACAGTAAGAATAGCTAAAAGTCTAAGTCAGCCCAAAGGGTGGTGAAGCTGACCACCTCAGAGTTGCTGAGCCCTCCTGAATCAGAGCAGCAAACCTCTCATTGGAGTAGGCTTGGATTAGAATTAGGCCAGGCTGAGAACACATTCACCAAGAAAGGCTGATTTTTTTTCTTTCTGAGGGTATGGACTGTCAGATATGGAGAACTGTTGCCTTGTAGACACTGTTTTCCCACAGTGGTCTGGGACAGGTCTATTCATGCTCTGGCAGTGGTGGTGCTGAGTCTGCTGTGACACAGGGAAGTTTTGTTTCCTGTTCCTGGAGTTTCAGGCTTTATCATCTTCAACCTCATGTACTTACTGCATTAAGAGAACTACCTGTATAACACTGATAGGAGCCTGCTACTCACCTCTCTGTTATCTCTGTCTGCCTGGACCAGGATACCCTTAAAACAGGGTTCAAGAAAATGAACATAATCATTGTACTGCAAAGAGAAAATGGAAAAAGAGAAAGGGGTTATAATGGGAGAAAATTAATAAAAGGGGCTCCTGCCCTAGGTGGATATTCAAAAAATATTACAGAGCATTATGTCATTTTATACACATTTCCCCTAAGAACTATGTGAAGCGACCACAGCAAATTATAATTTAGATAAATCTTGTATTTGTTTAAATAACCATGGTGTTTTGCTGAGTTGTTTCTGGGCCTTATCTATACTTACAAAGTTACTTTTTTCCCCACACACATTTTGGAGACCTTCTCCACACTTGTGCCCCTGGCTTTGCTTTTAGCACTCTTTGCACATATTTTTGACTTCTGGAGGCTCTAAATCCCCATATGCTGTCTGAACTTTGCAATTGGTTTTGTAACTTAATGTATGATGCCTCTGGCACTCAGCTGAACAGTAACATAGCAAGTTACCACACACCCACCAAACTGGTATAATTAGTGGAGTGTATAGTTCTGGCCTGATATATATATTAAGTAAAACATGCCAGTGTAAACCTATAGCAAGGCTCAAAAGAGCATAATTCATAAGATCATGGCTAAGAGGTCACTAATCCTCAGCTGATCAACAGGAGCTTAGGTCAGGAAACAATGTGTCTGAACCACAAGGTTCTTTGTGTAAGTTCAGTGAAGGAATGTATATTACATGTTCCTTCTAGAACTGTTTTTGAAGAACAGATGATATTTTCAACGTACCTTCTTTTTTATGTCAACATTGTTCACTCTTCCATCTATCTAGCCATACAAAGACAAAATTGTCACCACTGGAGTCTAAATATCTTGCACAATGAGAAGCTATCAACAAAAAGTAGACTTTATATCTCACTGACCATGCCCTGGCCAACTTTTATAGAAAGGAGCCATTCAAGAGGTGGTGCTTGAATTAGCCTTGAAAACCAGGAAGTGAGCCACCATTTGCTTTTAATTTGGCACCAAACCCTTCAGTCTTGGTGTGGATCATACAAAAGTTTTTCTTTCTGTGGTCAGTGGTGCTGGTTCTCTTTAGCAACCACCCCATCCTCATCCTGGTCAGGGCTTAAAAAGGAAGAGGGTAATCCTGAGGCAACCTGACCAACTTCCATGTGGGCATTTGCAGGATGACTCTTCACTGGATTGCAGCCTTGCAAGATTCTAGTGCACAAAAAGTTATATGGTGGTAATTTTCTAGCCCGTAAACATTTTCCTGAGGATTATACTATTACTGAATCCACACACATTGTTATGCTATGCTGTGTGAATTTATTAGCCTAGGTCCTTCCTAGCTCAGGTATCTCAACAGATAACACAGGACTTTGGTATCTGTTGCAGTCACACTTGTAAGTAAGGCAGAAGATGTAGCTGACATGCTTCAGAGACAGGGGCAGGAAGACTTAGCAGACACCTTGCTGACCACATGAAGCTGACTTCCCAAGGGTAATTGGTTTTAATTCTCCATCCAACACAGCTGCTAAGTGTTGCAGGTACACCACTGTAAAGCCTGTTATTTGCCAAGGGAACTGAAGGATTCATATGAGGCAAAAGGAAGACAACTCAGCCCTGAAAATAGGACATGCATACTGCAATGACGTTGACAAAGTCATTTTCTCCCAGAGTATCTAAAATGGTGACGATGGTGTGTTTGGCAATCGTCAGCCGCAGGCCCTTCATACTCCCACTGACATCCACAACGATGACAATGTCCTTGGGAGAGGTGGCTGCTTGGATGTACCTTTATAAAAAGAAGAATATAAAGAAGCAGGGTGAGCATAAGGGGAGGAGGAATGTTGGGTGTGCTGCTGTAACATGATGCTAGCTGCAGCATAACATGCTCTGCTGGCATAACCATCCAGCAGGGTCAGGCTGGGCATCTAATGGGTCCCCTCCTACCAACCTACCTTTCCCACCAGCCCCAGCATCTCACTTCCCACATCAGCAAGTGCTGAACCTGCTGCAGACATATGTCCAGAGTCAGTTGAGAGTGACAAGCCTCATTTAACTATGTTGAGTGGATTGAGTAAATGCCCCACATTTCTGGAGAGTTACAGCCTTCTCCCTCCAGTCACAGAATTATAAGTGATTTCCATGTAGCATGTGTTAGGTGCCACGTGGAAAGCTGATAGTAGTAAGGCAGGCTTCCTAACCTGATACTGCCTACATTTATGTACCCTCCATCTCTCACAGGAGCAGCATGGGGCAGTAACTGGTGATCATTGAGGTGTCATCTTGAAAAAGAGCAAGACAAGAAGATAGGGACTTTGGTGAAGTCCCTCCAAAACTCTTACCAGCCACGATTCCTGCAGTCAAAGGAGATGACTCCATTCTCATCTGGTAACCACTTTATACCTGAAGGGAGCAGCAGAAGGTGAAATCAAAACACACACAGACAGATGGACACCTGCTCCCCAGACAACCCGTGCTGCTGCTTTTCACTGAAGAGACCTGGTTACTCCACGGGGACCACACATGTCTGGCCAGCAATAGCAGCAGCCTTTCTGCAGAAATACAATCTTCAGCAGTTCTCAGTAAACTGTTTAGTGAATTTCTATATTAAAATGTACCTAGGCATAGTCTGTTTGAATTTGGGGAGCAATTGCACTTACTTAGAATCATAGAATTATAGAATCAGCTGGGTTGGAAGGGACCTCAGAGATCATCAAGTCCAACCCTTGATCCACTACTGCTGTGGTTACCAGACCATGGCACTAAGTGCCACATCCAGTCTCTTTTTAAATATCTCCAGGGACAGAGAGTCCACTACTTCCCTGGGCAGCCCATTCCAATGTCCGATCACCCTCTCCGTGAAGAAATTCTTTCTAATATCTAACCTAAACCTCCCCTGGCACAACTTGAGACCACTTCAAACTTTCTGCCCCTTTTTATGTAGTTCTCAACATCTTTTTCTCCCCAAGAGTGGTTGAGAGCATGAAAAGGCAACAGCAGTGACAAGAACATGTCCTAGATTCTCTGCTAAAGGCTCTGTTCATGGTCACCTCTGCTTTCCTCTTGCAAAACGTGATAGGTCACAGAACAGGAGCATGCAGCCATCTGACTAGAGGGCCACCAGATTGAGCTACAGCTGTGGAAGGCCTGGTGGGTTCCTCTGATCAAGGGGCCTGCCTCTTGCACAGTGACATTGCATGCCACTCACAGCTGGTGAGTGAATAACAAGTCAGGGCTCACTGGCTGCATCTGCCATGTGTGGCCTTGGAAATGGAGAGAGACTGTGGTCACTGCTAAAAACCACAGGGAGCTCAAAGCAGAGAGCCCTTGTGGAGCCTCTGCACCCTGCCTATGGGATTTGTGGGTCTTGCCCATGATGTTTCATACTTTCAAAAGGCAGTCTGCCCAAGGCACACCCCTGCCATCAGACTGTCCTGGGCTCACAAAAATTCCTTTTCCTTACTGCACCCTGCTCTTCATGGGCCATGCTGCCTGTAAGCTTCCCAAATTGGGCTCTTCTGTGGCACAATTCCTGTCCTGCAAGACTACTGCTTGCTCTGAAGAGTGAAGCCTCTGCTCTTTTACCTGGGTAGAGCCTGAAGAATCCAGTGGAGCTGCCGAAGTACTGCCAGGTCAGTGTGGGATCCCTTTCAAAGTTGTCCACAAAAATTGGATTCAAGGCTTCTGACATGTAAACGCCATTCAGGATGTCAGGGTCTGTGAGGAAAACAATAGAATAACAGGAAAAAATGTGTGTGAGAAATGGAGGATCCCCGCTACCCCAGATGGAGGTTGAGGAATGAGAGCAAAGAAACGCCAGGAGGAATGCAGCCTTATCCAAAGGCGGTTTTCCTCATGTTCTGCAAAAACCATGTCCCTTTTTCTCAACCTTTTCCCCTCAAAATGACACCTGTACCCTCAGCAGCATCTTTCCAGCAGAGATTACAAAGAGAATTGGATGCATCATCCAAGTAAATCTTGGAGGGCAGGTCACCACCGGCCACTACAGGCTATCTCACATTACTCCTATTTCTCTTTCCAGCCTTGTCTGCCCTTGGATGTTACATTTGCCTGGAGGAGGGCTCCAAGAGACCCAGGAAAACCAGGACTGTGCTGAACAAATGGAACAGGCAGGACTTGGCTGCTACCTAAGAGGGGATGTGTGGCTGTTGTAAGGTAACTGCCTGATGCACTGCTAAGGTGAAACAGCCTTTCTACAAAGTGTTCAAATTTATGCTAGATGTAATTGCCTGAGACAGAATAGCTCTAGGGTCTATATACCATTTCTCTATCCCCTCTTCTTCTCCACAATTTTTTGATTCTTTTCTTCTTCACCTTCCTTTTCTTTCACAAAGCCTGAATTGTCCTCCCTTGCCCTTAGTCTCATCAGAATCAATAGGAAGCTGCAGGCTTTCAAGAACTTGTGTGAGGCAGTGTCTATTTGGTGTCTGCATTGACTCATTGCCTCAGGAGACCAAATAAAGCAGCCGCAATAGAAAAAGCAATAGTAAGAAATTTTTGCTCATGGTAGGATTAATGGTATTTATGTTACAAGGGACGGGGCTTTGACCTACTACTTCCTGTTCAGTCCCTTCACTACAGGCACTTTTGGTCAAGATAGGGGAAAAATTGAACTGTGAGTCCACAGCTATGAGGCCAAAGTAACTTGTTCAGGAAAGGAGCCAGAAGAGCTGTGGAGAGCCAGGCTTGCTGCTGTTTGCAAGAGAGGGAGGAAGTACTGCCAGGCACTGCTCCTGGGAAGAGCCCCAGGCATGGAAGCAGCCCTTCTCCATCTTCTGCTCGTCCTCCAGCTGTAGCCAGACCCGATGAATGGTTTATATCAAGCTGAACATGAAAGAAATCAGCTAGCCTCTCTGCTGTCAGCAGCCATTTGGCCACCTCTTTGGCCACCACAGTACTTTGTGCTGTACCTACCCAGAGCCGGCTCTGCTGGTGGCTCTATTGTGCTCAAGATTTTAATGTCTGGGGCTGTCAGACCAGATGGAAGTGATTTAAAATCATGGGAGAAATAGAACACCCTCTATTGTCCCTCTAAATAACACAGCAGTTGTGAGCACAGTCACCATCTCCTGCCCCGTCTGCTCCTGAAGATTGTAAATGAACTCCAGCTATGAGAGACGATATGGCCCTATTTTTTTCTTGCCAAACCATATGCAAGGGGAAGAACTAATGGGGAGGCAGGCAAGGAGACAGCTTGGACAGCTTTGAATGTTGGCCAAAAGAGCAGTAAACTTAGGACAATCTCAGCTGGTGTGTCAGCCTGCAGGTTAGGCAGTGTGCTGACCAGCCTGGAGATGGATCAGTTCCTGGTGGTGTGAGTGTGCAGGGAGAGAGGACACAGAGCAAGCACAGATGAGGCCATGTGATCCTTGGCACCTCGCTGGGCTCCTGAGTCTGCCAAAGGCTTGCTGAGAACAAAAAATACCCCAAACAGTCACATCCTGATAGTAATTGAGAGCTACCATCAGTCCCCTACAGATATGCTGACTGGGAATTAAGAGTGTCCCCATCAGGTGTTAGTGTCTCATAAGACAAAGGTCCTTGGGATCTAAATTGACAACTGAAATCAATTAAATCCTTGACACCTAAAGACCTTGACAGATCTGACCCTTTGTACAGAATAGCAATTGCCAATAAATTCACGTCAATTTTTTTTTTATTTTGCAGCATCTTTAGTTGGGTAGATGAACCCTAGGAGACTATACAGCCTGCCTAAGATGGAAGACTGCCCATCTTTAGAGATCTTCCAAGAGCAAATTTTACCTAAGCCCTGCCACAGGTGGGTGTGGCTCCAGCCACACATGATGGTGCCTTAGGACCATAGCTTTCCAGGACTGTTTTATATCTATTATTTTTTTTTCTATTCCCATCCGTTCTTTCAGAATTATTACTGGTAGTTTCTACAGCAATCTACTAGTAGTGAGAAAGTAGAGGCCATTACCTTTGTTGTAGACATTCGTGGGGAGCTGGATATCACTGTATGTTGTGTTCACCAGCAGGTTATTGAAATGCTCATTTGGCTCCAAAATGAATTCATCTCCAAGCTCCACATAATTGTCATTTTCATCCTTCTCATTAATCAGGAGAGAATTGTAGTAATCAAACTGTTGATGAAAAAAATGGAAAAGAAAAGAAACAAGAAGGAATAAGACAGACTGTTATCAGTACTGCCTAAGAAAAAATGCTCTTTAAAACATGGAAAAGGGAGATCTGGAGAGTTCAGGCTTCAACTCGGGTCAAAATTAATTGCAAACAGGAGCCATTATCAACTGAAAAGCATCAAGCTGCCCAAATGGTGGTTTCTGTCCAGTTTCTTAGTGTTGGGTGTTCACATGAACGAAAGTGTGGTCATAACTGGTAGCAGAAGAGCCACCTGAGAGCAAAGAGGCACAGTGACAGATTGCTGTGGTCCCTCAGAGGTATTTAAGTGACTAGCCAGAGAAGTGTCACTGAAGTCTCACTGGGTCTGGCTGCCAGGTTTGCTACTGGGTATGCCAATGCTGACCTTACTTCCCTATCTCTACAGCTGTAATTTACTGGAGTTAACTTCTGATGTAATCCAGCCAGGATTAAACCTTCACTCTGTCACTCCAAGCAGAAGGTATTTGTCAAGAGCAAGGGCAGAGCAGACGGTGCTCAAAGACAACATTTCCCTCCCTGTGTAGGCCACTGAGGACTAAGAATCTATGGTCACTTTATCTTCAGGACACTCCTCACCCTTGGATGACAGATTTTAAGATGGATATGTTGGCTTTATCTGAGAGAAGAGGTTATTTAAGGATTTATGTTCAAACACTAACAGTACTGAGGGGGGTGCAAAGTGTGAGTGCAAATACAGGGTCATGTACTTTGACTCATCCATGACTCTTGCTGAAAATACATCTGACCCAAGTAGCATGACTATAACATGATTCTTAAGTAGAGAGAGATGAAACTGGTAGGTAGCTTGATTTCAAGAAGCATTTTTATTCCCACTCTGTCCCATAGAAAAGTGTAGCCTGTATTTCTGCTAAGCACTCTCTGCTTGTACTGTGGGCAGCAGACTTGCTTCATCAGAGTTTTCACTCCAGTCCCCTTCACCAGCAATAAATCCCATAGCTTGGCTACAGTTTTTAACAGAAAGCCAATTATCCAAATTGCTTGGGCAACACCAAGCTTTCACCTAACAAGGAGTCCTGACAAGTGGATGTCTGCAGGGTAGAGAAAAGACATAGGAGCTGTTGAGAGAGATGGTGAGAAACTTAGCTCATTGGGATTAACAGTTTGCTGTAGGTATTTGTAATAGCATCCTCCTCATTGCTCATACACACTCAATTTTAGCTTATTTTCCAGTCAAGTAGCCCACAAAGCACCAGCTAATTTGCTTTAACATGTCACATAATGACAACGTTGGTGTAATGCCAATAGTATCATGCAAATCCGTGTCTTTCCAAACCCTTCTCCTCCTGGAGGAAAAGGGACTGACCTCCTAGGTATTACTAGGGGTCTGCCAAGGGAATCACTTACACTGGTTTCTATAAAAGCTGGGTGTCCTGAAAACAAGGGGACTCCTAACCTGTCTAGGAGTCTAAGGTGACTGGGTGCTGCTAGGCTTGCCTTCTGGCTAGTCTGAGGATGCATGTCACATTTTGTCACTGACAGGGATAAACTTACCTCCAGTGAGGAGTTGTACTCATGATTCAGATCTGCATCTTCTGCTGCTTCCACCAACCTCTAGTGCAAGCACACAGAAAGAAAGATGAGGGGGTGCTGTGGAAAGCCTTCCAGCTATATCAGCCATTCACACAGCTAATGAAAGGCACATGATTTCCTCCTTCACCACAGCACAGAGTCACAGCGCTATAAATTTCCCTCTTTCCCTCCCTTTTCTGCTGGCCTGTCATTCTGTGCTGCAACTTTACAGCTTGGAAGGTGTATTCACAGCTATTTATTGCTGAGTATATTCACACCTACTTAGTCCAGAGTCCCCGTTAAACCCCTGAGTAATCTTAGATAACACAGGATATATACAAACAGAAACACGTCCATTTAGAGAAACAACAGCCAGAGATTTAATTTCATTTTTCCATGGAGCCTCCCAAAAAGCCATGGGAAAGGCGTTTCAGATCCAGCCTGATGTCAGTATCTCATCAAAGGAAAAGGCCTTGTGGGCATCTCAGTCTGGTATTGTTACTGAGACATATACCAGGACTTGATTTCATAAAGAGCTCAGCAATGCTGTGGTCATTTATAAGCTCTTGCCATTTAAGGAAGGCAATATAATCAGCTAGTATTCCCCAGTATGCTGCTTCGGGGCTCTAATTCTCAACTGGTACAAAATGAGAAGGAAACCAGCTAAACATGTAAATATTTTCAGGGTTGCACAATCAGCGACAGTCTCAGCAAAACTACTTTTCGTTCCTTCACAAAGGATAAGGCAATCCAAACACTGGAAAAGTCTGGCTATGAATTTAATGTTATGGGCCAAAGCTCTGGGTCTAAATATGCCCACCTTTCACTTTGAGATTCAAATGATGTGTTTCTGGATGACTTTTCCACATTAGTCGCCTTAAACAGTCAAGGCTCTGTGACTACAGAGACATGCTTTTCATAGTGGGTAAATATAAGGGAATATGATAGATCCTTAGATGCAAGAAGAGGGGCCATAATTATTACATGCTCTGATCTCCAACACATCAACAGCTAAAGACTTCTTGCCACCTTCTCCGTGCTTCCCCATGTACACATCTGGAAATCCAAGCACCTTCCTTGCATCTCATGTTCAAGGGCTGCAGGAATTTCCCTTGAGCCACACACAGAGCTGAAACAAGCTGCTAGTCTTCAGTGTCCAGAGTGGATTATGCACTCTGAAATTTATTTTAACTTATGAGAGGTTTTTCCTCTTTAAACAGCTATTTTCTTCTAAAAGACTGTTCATTCCCTCACATTTATTCCTAGACTTTTTTTTTTTTTTTTTTTTTTTTTTTATAATATATATATATTTTATTTCCTACTTTGGGCTGAGGGAGAAGCCAGCATTCCCTTGTCTGAACGCCCACATCCTCCCACCAGTGTCTACTTACAGCTCAGAGTGAGCAGCCAGCTGCACCAGCAGGGATTTGGTTGGGGAAGGAAGTCCTCATACAACCCCTGTGCCTACACACTTCTGGTACAGGCAGGAGGCCTGCATCTACTGCTCTGGGGCTGCCAGGAGAGGACTTCCTTCCCAGAGGCCCCACGGTCATACCTCAACAGCTTCGACCTTCCGTCGGAGCATGCTTTCCATCTGCTCTGAGAACTTCTTCACCAGCTCCAAGCCATCCACCTCTTTGATCTTCAGAGTTGGCTCCACATCTTTGTACTTCTACCCAAGGGAAAGGAGAAAATCCTGCTGAGCAGGAGGCTCCAAAGGAGAGGGGTGATTCTGCAATTGTTAGCTGGGTATTGTCTTTGGAGAAGAATGATGTGTTGAAATTGGATGAAATTACATGATCTAGTAACCACAGTGGAAGTGGATTAAGGGTTGGACTTGATGATCTCAGAGGTCCTTTCCGACCCAGATGATTCTGTGAACTGGTCTGATTTACCATCTTCTGCCATCTTTGTCTTTCTTCCCTTTGAACTCTATAATTTGGATGCGTGCCGATCACTGGCCATAACACAAAGCTCTTTGATTACGTACAAGTAACCAATCCAATTGTGAGCCTGTGGTTCTTAAAAGCAACAATGTACCCAAAGCTATTGGTGTCTACGTGTAAGAGGGAGAGCAGCAGAATCCCGACTGTTGACAGCTTAAAATACACATTGTGCTTACATCTGTAATATCCTTGTAAGCACCACATACCTGAAATCTGTTTAAGGCAGAGGGAAAGGCAAGGGAATGTGCTCTCATTACATCACCTCCTATGTCATATGTGCTCTGGGGCACTAGTGGGAGAGATGTCACGCTAGTGTGTGCCCTGTCCCCCACACTGCCACCTGATCTGCAGTGTAACTTGTCAGGTCAGCAGCGAGAAGGATCTGTTCAGTGCTTATGCAGGAGACTGACAAAACAAGGTTGGCAAAACAGTTATGATGCTCCTCATTCAGTACAAATGAGCATGCTCTGGGCCCGGAGCTTCACACAGGCAATACCAAGAAACTAGGAATTATGAGCATGGCTATTTACTGCCACCTCCACTGGGAGAGATGTTGTGATGAGGGAGATCTGGATCGGGCAGCTTTAGAGATAACCAGTTTCTTCCGACCATCTTTGAGATAATCTAGGCATTAAAAACCTGAGAGTACTCCCAAACTGGGTAACAGTAATCTGCCTCCATGAATCTGCCCTTTCAAGATTGAATAAAATGTTTTTTATTTCCCCTTTTCAAAAAATCCCAAAGCCAACAGGGACAGGCAGAAAGGAAGAGTAATAAAGCTTGCAAAAGGACACAATGTACTTAACCTATTCCAGAAAAGACAGAGCCTTATCTTCCTGGCAATGTTGAAACGTGAAGGTAACCAACTGCATTTCCCTGAGCCCTCATCATCATTTCTCACTGCAGTGTGTGCAGTCCCCTTCATCTTCATGTTGTATTAGCACCATAGCAGCGACCTCAGCCAGAGAAGCACTTCCTATGCTGGTACAAAAGGAGGTGGTAAAAAGGGTAAGGGGATATCAGGGGCTCTTGTGGTAGTTTTGCAATAGAAGTCTGGTGGGGAAGGAGTCTGCATGTCTTTAGGGTGAGCTGGCTGAATGTCTTTTGTTCAAGAACCATCCGGGAAGGCAGCTGAGCAGAGGGGGAGTAAGAAATGCCTGCGGATGGGGCAGGCAGAGGAGGTCAGACAGAAATAGCAGCAGCATCCAGCCTGCAGCAGGCATGGTAGGGATGCTGCTTGCTCTGTCTGGCGTGATTAACAGCAAGGGTTTTACTGGATTAAAAATGCCAGGCCTTGCATCCCCTCTACTGTGGGTGGGTAGCTGGGACAAGCCGGGGAGGAAGAGGAGGAGGAGGTCAGGTTGAGGGGGAAGGTTTGTGTAACCATGCTGCTGAAAGAGGCATGTGCAGCAACAACCCCCTGACTGAGGTCCCTGGCTGCTGATGAGACAGCATCACACATCCCAGCTGGTGCCTGTCCCATTTAGCTCCATGTCATGGCTTCGTCAGGAGGGAAGTGATCTCTGCCATGCTAGGCTTTAATCAGGCCCTCCTCCAGGGGTGGTGGGGGGATGGTGGTGATGGTGGTAATCTCTCCTGGGAAAGCAAGCAAAGGGGAGGGGACCATACCAGCACAGACAAGCTGACACTTTACAAGCCATTATTTACTGTGGGTCATATTCTGAAGCAAAAAGAACAGGGATCTTTACCACTCAATTATTTTTAATGTGCTTTTGACACATAGACTTGTGGATGTTAATAGGGTAAAAGAAAGCAGGAGCAATCACAACCAGTGTGTTAATACTGTACACACATCACAGCTCTGGGAACTAGCCAGATCTTGGAAGACAAAAGAGAAACCTCAAAAAACTTTCTTCAAATCTTCAGCTGTCTGAAAAGAATACACTAGGTTTGAGCTGAGATCCTCTTTGAGTTTTTTTTCCCTACAAGTGTTTCAGTGAACCATTTTATGTCTGTATCCCTGCCACTACAATCTTCTCCTATTAATGAATATTGTCCCTTCCAAAGCAAATTATTCCATGATTCTGTGATTCACTGCAAGATTTCCTAAGCGTGGGCAACAGAGTAGTAGTACCTGTGATATTAATATTATTACTAGACACCATGGCTAAAGATACACAGAAAATATCAACACACATGCTTACAGCCAAACAAGATTAACCTGCACAACATAAGGTGAGAGTTCAGGATATCAGATCATTATAATTTACAGAACAGGAATCAGCTACAGATTTGGGAGAACAGGCTGATTTCTGGTGTTGAAAAGGGCCCAGAAGGTTAACTCTGATCCAACAGAAAGCTTTTAATATTCATCTAGTACTAAGTATTCACTTAAAACTGCAGGAAAGCAATTTATTAAAATTGTCCTTCTGCACTGATGGGGGTGGTGATTTAAAGGTGGAAGATTCAGGAATCAATCTGTGAACAGAGTTATTTCACCAAATATATTTTTTTCTTCCCACCTCCATGAAATTTAGCCCATTGAAGTACATGGTGTTGCATTACTCACTGCTAGTGAAACTATATTAAGAGTGTGAAAGACATTCCTTTCATCTTCACCCAGGAAAATGTCTTGACTGAACTGCTTGAATTTGCCTGTTCTTTGCCATGTAGTTGTTTGTAGTGCTTTCTAGTAATTGTATAGCTGGAGCCAAGCCCTGTTCTCCTTTCTCAGCCCTATCCATCAGGGAAGGCAATTGGCACCTCAACTACAGAAGGAAACAGAAGGTAATTCTCAGAAACACTTAGAATGCATCATTAACACAGTAGCAAAAAGTTAGATTTTGGGTCTTATGAAGCTCATGGTGATTCTGTCACTCAGAGGCAAGTCCTGAGACATTCAAAATCACTGTGGTATACTCATGGCATGGTTACCATTGGTGGCCCCAGACCTTTGGTCATTGCCTGGAAAGCTGCAGCAGTTGGACCATGGCAAGCAGACCCAGGCCTAAGAAGCCACAGGTTGAAACATCTCCCTTTGGTCTGGGAGATGCCACCACCCTTCCCCTGATCAGCTTTTCACATTACCTCTTTGCTCCAGCTGTACTGTTCTAGACCCCTGCCAGCATTTAAATACAGATTCAACATCTCTGAGCCAGGCTGGTGTGCCAGAAAAGAGTGTAAGGTAATCTTAACCTCTGCTGCATAACTGTCTAGAGAATGCAGTGATTGCTTCAGCCATCAAACCAAAACTACTCTTCAGCTTTTGCTGCCACTGTGAGGTTTAATTTGATGACATCTTGACTGCTTGGGATTGACAGCAACCTAGGGGCTTTCTCAAAGCATTCTAATCCAGGGTGAGAACCTGCTCTTACTTGTTCAAGAGCTGTCTACTGCCTCACCAGATCTCTGGGAACAATAAAGCTATTAAGAAATTGAATGTCAAGGATTGCAACAGAGTATTAGGGTTCTTTGTGGCGAGGGGGAGGCGTGGAACTCCAAAGAAATCTGAATGAACTCAAAGCCACAAAAGGAAATTTATGCTAAATATTAAAAATAAGTTTTAAATATTCAGTAACTGAAAAATTATGGGTCTTAAAACAACAATATACTAGTTACTCCAAGCCTATTTGGCACAAGGGAGAAATGAAATAAAATTTGAAAGGTACTATTATCTATCTCCCAGCTTGTATTTCCTCAAGGGCAAAGTGCCCATTGATTTAAACAAGCACAGAAGAAAGAATTAACTGGGCCTTTGCTTTGTACTCCCTCCCCCTTCTGCTGCTCTGCATATACTCATGCACACAGACATATATTTCATGTGTAAAAGAGGCAATTGCTCAAAAAGAGAAAAGTATGAGCAGAGGACATGTTTAGAATTCCAGACTTGGTACATTTGGCTCCCCAGGCCTGGCTTGCAGCAATCTGGACCAGTGCTGTGATCTATATAATAAGCCATTTGGGGTCTGCCAAGGTGTGTCTCATGAGGCATGGAAATGTTGTATATTAGTAAGAGACTTGTCTGCATCCTACTGGAGCTCTCCTCCCACAGTGCTGGAAGTGTCAGGGATGCAGAGGGAGCCCTCTGGGATGGTCCCTGCTTTGAGACACTGATTCATGAGAAGTCATCAGCCTTCCTTAGCCTGCTTGCTAAGGAAATGAGAGAAGGACTTCAGTGGGTGCTGGATGATCTTCTCTTATTTCCTTGTCTCAAGGAAATAAGTGGAAATGAAAAAGCTCAAAGAGTGGGGTGAAAGGTAAACCTGAACTGCTTAAACTGCTGAAGTAAAGTTAGGGCAGGACACGCATTTAGGAGTTTGCTCTGATGGAGAGTATTACCAGAGCAAGCTCGTCTGTACCCCTGCTGGAAGTGATGACAGTGACCTACTGGTGGACATTTTCCCTTTGAGTCATAGGTGACACTGTCCCACCCAGAGGTGCCCAGAGACTGTGCAAAGCACAGTCAGACTGTCCTGCATCAAGGCCCCAACACACACAAGAGGAAACCAGACACCTTCCCCTCCTCAAAAGCAAAACTATGTGGACCTGGACTGTGGCAGGCAGATGTGATTATTTTATAGGGCTGCAAGATCACCAGGAAAATATAGCTCTGCCTTGACCCCCCTTAACATGAATGCTAGATTGGATTTCATTGCATTCAGGCTTCTTTGTCATCAGAAATTAAATTTCTTTGCTTCCAGTGAATTATACCAAAAGCTGACCGAGTTGTGAATTTTTGCTCAAGATCTGGTTGCCATTACTGTCATTTTCAGTTGGGGTATAGGAACACCTACAGGTCTTGTATAACCCCTACCTCAAAGAGATCAAGATTCCAAGAGACAAAACATATAGTCTGGACAGAGGGAGGTGAAATGACCTGGTGCAATGGCTCCAGAGGGCAAACACAAACACAGTTGTCTTGATACCCACCTCAGTGTCATGTCTGCCATCCTTAGCCTCCACTTTTAATTTTTGTGACACTGGTATTTTCAAGATAAGCCCTGTTTTGCTTAGTCAGACTGATTTTTGGACCTCAAAAAACGTGCCCTCTTAAACTGTTAGAAGAAGTAGCCACAGAAGTAGCACAAGCTGGCTGTGTTGAAGCAGTAAGGAGAAGACCTAATGGCTAAAGTATTCACATAATATAGTGACACCCTTCCATGTCATCTTCCAAGAAAAGCTGGTATCTGCAGACTTTCTGTTGGACAGCAATACCTATACAAAACAGACACAGATACCTGACCATCAGATAGCCCCAATTTATCTCCTGCACACTGGATCTGGGTGGTAGGCTGCCCATTGTCACTTTGCCTCTGTCACTACTGCTTGGGGACCCCATAGAAGAACAGGGAATACAGAAGCATCATTAACACTGCTAAAGGCCAATTTTTTGCTTGCTGTGATGTGACACCACAGCTGCCTGATGATTAGGGCATGACGTACCTATAGCAGTGCTGACAATTTTTCATTGCACGATGGCGCATTTGTCCTAAGAAGAGCTGATGGTCAGTGTAGACCTTTGTGATGGATGGTAATAGGGAAGCTTCTCTAGAGCTGCAAACAGGAACATTTACCTAAAGCCTTTACAGCCGGTAGTTGTTTAGTGCCTATTGTTTAGTGGCCAAGCCAGGCATGCCAGGCAGGGGAGGGAGGCAGAGCTCTGCACCTCTGGGACATCACAGATTTCAGTGCATCTGCTTCAGAGACCTTTTTCAGAGCAGGGTTTTAAAGGAAAATTCAAAGAATTGATGAGTGACTGGAGGAAGACAGATGAGGAAGCAGAAGTAAACAAGAGTGCCAGCTAGAGAGCTACAGGAGGAGACAGCGTGGTGATGATGAGTGGATGAGTAATGAGTGGGAGAGGGACTGACACTGCACTTAGGATTGAATGGAGGACTAAAGAGTCAGTAGGGAAGGGTATGAAATGATCAGAGTGAAAACACAAGGAGTAATGTTAAAAATTTTTGGTTTGTTTTTTTTTAAATGGGACAATTTAGGTGGCATTTGGCCATGGTTAGTGAAAGCATGAAAGGCTGGATCACCTTCTCCAGGTCATGGAGAATGGCCACAGGACATACACTTATGGATGTGAACCTGCCTGGTTTTGAAAGTTTGCTGGAGACTTGTGTGTTTTGCTTTCTTCCAGCTCAGGGGGAAGCCTTGGAAGGCTACACAGGGAGATGAAGTGAAGCCAAGGGAACATTCATGACTCTTGCCTACCTTCTGCAACAGGAGAGAGCCTGAATACTTAGTCACAATGGAGTACAGCTCCCCACCGAAGGCATCCGCCCAAGACTTCACCCTGAAAAGAGTTAAAAAGGAAAATGAACATTAGTAACTAAAAGTCTTACTTCTTCAGACAGGGGAAGCTCCATCTTCCTGAGTATGAACCCTCTTCGTATTTCTCTATGCCACTGTAGTGACAGTTCTTTCTTCCTGATAGCCAGAGAAGCATTAAGGTAGGAGGTGAATCCTGGTTTTGGACATTCTGTTGCAGGCACCAGTCAGTGAGAAGAAATAGAGATCTGCTGGTCATTATTCACAATATTTTGACTCAGAGTGGACTTTGTCTCACCTTACTTTAGGCAAAAGTTGCAAATTTGGTCTCAGATATAATTTGGGTTTTTCTGTTATTAGTAAAGTGAAATAAACAGCTCTGCATACAGCTATTTGTCTTCACTGATTGCAGACAGAGCCTGGGGTGAAGGGCTAGACACCTAATGTCAAGATTACTGAAGATAAATAAATGTCAGACCTTGAAGAATTTGTCAAGATTTACCCCTTGGATTACATTCCCAAAGCTGTGTGAAGCAGTGACTAACAAGCCACACTGCTCTCAGTGGAGATACTACAGCTCGATAATGCCAGATTAGATTATGCACCTCATCACTGTAAAACACTACTTACATTTGTGCCATCCTGTAAATAACTGATGATAGCAATACCACATGGAGAACATAAGGATGCTGAAGAGCAGCCTGAACACTGAGCCATCCAAATCAAAATAGATGGCTCTCATAATTGACAGAGCTCTTCATCAGAAATCTGGTACGTGATTCACATTAGGCAGTTCCACCTACATGTAGCTCCTTCAACAAGGATTCACTTAGGAGAGATTTATTTAATGGGATAAATGGGCCTCTTCACTTACAAGAATGCACTGTTTGTTTATGGGATGCAGGGTCTTACCTATGGCTTCCAGCAGATTTCTTCTAGTCCTAAGCACACTGGACTGATTGCCCAACCTCAGGGCCTCATTGCCCAACCCACTGCACCACTTTCATGGCAGACTAATATGCCAACGTAAATACAATCCCTGGAGTGAAGCCAATGCAGCAATGGTAGAATAATCACAACAGCTAACTTCAGCCTAAGAAGACCTGTGTTGGTCCCCTCTTGCAAGCAGAGACAGAGAAGCAGATAGGGCAACAATCTGGAGAATACATAAGGCTTCTTCTCTGAATTGCACCTCTCTACACTGCTTAAGAAAGCAGTATAAGGAGACTGGGTGCTCTTTTTAATCACTCCTTAATTGGCTGAGACGTTCATTTCTAACCACTGGGTGTGATTCAGCACCAGCTGAGATCAATAAGAACAAGGGCTTCTGTTTTTTTTTTTTCTTTTCTTTTTTTTCTTTTTTTTTTTTTTTCTTTTAATGGGGGCATTGTGCTTAATATTTTATTTTGACATCCAGAGCTTTTCTCTCTTTATTCATAGAGAAAAAAGAACATGTTATTTGCTAGGAGGTCAGGATTCATTGCCCTGTATTGGAGTTATGTTAGCAAGCCTAAAATTAAAAGAGGTAACCAGAACAGGGACCCCAAGGGATGCTTTGCTGTTTTTTGTAGTGACTAACACAGTCCCTGAGGTGTGAGGACCTCTTGATATCCACCCACTGCTGCTGATTTTATAACTTTTGTAATGTTTTGTGCTGAGAACAATTAATGTGTAGAATAATTAACATTCTCCAGTGTCATCACATTTTACTATGTGATATACATATACAGAACCTAACTGTGAAATTTGGGTTAGTAATTTTGGCAGGGAGGCTTATATTTGCCCCATTCCCTCCCTCCAGAAATAAGATCTTGAACCCTCGATCCTGGTCTTTTTGTTTTGTGTTGTGCTTGTGGCCATGCCCGTGGCCCTGTTCCTCCCAGCACCCATTATTTTCCAACCCAGCAGGACTGAAGAGTCTGTGCTATTAATTTATAACCTGTGGGTGCTGTTGGACAGCTTCAGCAGGAAAATGCTATTAGTGAGGTAAAGGGTACTCAAGTAGAGCTTAGCAAGGATCAGTCAGTAGAGAAGCCAGCCACAGACAGTTTCATAGAAGACCCAGCCCTGCTGCTTGTGGAACTGCTCATTTGGGAAGTCTTGAAGTCCACCATGACTTGGGATTCTTTGCTTTCATAAAAACAGAAAAAGGGAAGGTCAGGTTTTTTTAGCTTTAGAGGATGTGGTGAGAGAAGCCTAAATATGTGAACCTTGAAAGTTCCAATAACAGCAGAGCTTTAGGATAACAAGTTCGGGGTTTGTGTAACTTCCCAATTTCTATGTGGGTGCCCTGGATGTTGAACACCCATCTGGGAAGGGCTCACCCAGCCCACCCAGATAGCAGACCCATGGGCGCTGCTGATCCACCAGTCCAGCACAGGAGCTGCTTACTCCAGTGAGGAGGAAGCTGAGGGGAGATCTCACTGGTCCCTACAACCTCCTGAAATGAGGTTGTAGGAAGGGGGAGATGTTCTCTTCTTACTAGGAAATAGCAATAGGATGAGGGGAGATGGCTTCAAGTTACGCCAGGGGAGATTAAATTGGATGTTAGGAAAAACTTTTTTACAGAAAGGGTTTTTACGCTCTGGAACAGGCTGCACAGGATGGGCAGTTGTTGAATCATCATCTCTGAATGGGTTTTAAAAAGGTATAGATACATGCTGAGGGACATGGTTTAGCATCTAGCTGGCTGTTAGAACTAGGTTAGTAGTTAGGTTACAGGTTGGACTGGATGATCCTGCAGGTCTTTTCCAACCTGAACAATTTTATGATCCTATGACTTCTGCTGAACTTGAAGCAACTCTGTGAGGTGCCATGCTGCAAAACACTCTCACTATGGGAAAAGGAAAGGGCATGAGGAGGAGGAAGGAGGCACAAAGGCAGGGGGGAGTAGAGAGAGACAGAGAGAGGCAGCTTCAGAGAGCTGGCTGGAAATTTAGGAGCAGGGAGGAATGAGAGGGCACAAGAGTCCCAATGGCTTGCATGAAAGGACTGAAGAGTGGATAATTAAAAATATGTGGTAGCTGAAATATGCTGGCAATTACATATTTAGAAAACAATCATTTGCCAGGGAAAGGAGTGACCTTAAATTAATGGGAAACTGCAGGCAGCCTGCTGAATTTAAATAGGTTTCTTTGTTATTTTTCATAAACAACCAAGAGGAAAAGTCAGTCTAAAATTCAACAGGTTACAGAGAAATTTCAACTAAGGCTGCTGGCTCCATGAACCTAGGAGCAGTAGGGGCAGCCTAAAGACCTAAAACTGGGTTGGTCTTGACTTCTGTCACCAGCCTTTTCTGATGTTTCTGGAACCCCAAGAAGAAAAGGCTGAGCAGCCTGCCCCAAATCCTCACCATTCTCAGCTGCAAGTACTCCTACCCATGTCATGGGTCAGCTTGTGAGTAGAGCAGTGTCCAGGAGGAAAGAAGAGGTGGTTTCTGTGCTGGGCCTGCACTCCAGAAGTATTGCTGGTAATTGTCTGGCCAAATTTTTGCACTGCTGGGGCTACAGCTGAGTGAGCTTTGCAAAGATGTGAATAGGTTGGCAATGAACCGAACGTGGTGCCACAAAGCTGGGGAAGACTTGAGGAGCAGCACAGGCTGACTTGGCCTTGTGTCATTTAACTGTGATTTAACCCAGCTGGTGTTCAAAAACCTCTGGTTTTTTGTCCTCAAAATGTCCCTCTATGAAGCCAATTAATTTTCTGCTGATTTACTCCCCTTGGTCCTCTGGCCAATGTGCTCTTCTACTGAAATTTTGTTTGAAAAGGGCAACTTCTGCATTTTAGTTAAATTTATGAGTGGATTTGAAACACCAGGGATTAATTCAGCTGTTGGTCTGGTTTCAGTGCCAGGGGAAAAAAGCTATTTTTCTTTTGTTTATTCTTGCACATGAAAATGTTCCAAATTGTGCCAAGTGATGTAACTCTCTTCTCAGTAGTAAAGAGCTATCAATTATAATGAAACACATCAGAAAAGGATTTGGTCAGAGATTGCCTGCCTGTAATCCCTACACTTGCATTCTGTGGTGAAAACAGCAGAAAGGACAGGCTGTCTTCTTAATGCCACAGATTTCAAGGCCTAAAGGTATTTCCATGCAGCGCTTACTCTAAGCAAGGGAAGTATATTTTTATATTACAAGGTTTGAAATGATCAGAGGTTGGATTTTTTTTTTTTCTGTATAACCTCTGTGGTTTTTTTGTGAAACCCAAATCAGAAACACTTTGCTTTCTAGCACAGCCAAAAGTCACTGGCAAAGTTTCCTTAGACCCCTCCATGTAGTCAGTGCAACTCTTGGTGATAAATTGGGTGGTATAGGTGAGCACATCCTCAAGGGTCTTATTGGCACTTGTTAAATATAAACCATTTTCTCAATCTCAGGAAAAGGTTTGAGCTCACTTTGGTTGGTTTAGGGGCCATATCTCCTCCTGAAACTTGATTGGAGTGTGATCTCTCCAGGCCAACCTACTGTCATGTGCAGATGGACCTATTCCAGCTCCAGAGAAGCTGCCCCACAACAACTTTTACCAACCATGGTGCTGACATTTTTAATCCTTAAGGGATTTAACTTGCTTAAATCAGCTTAACAAGGTGAGGTTTTTATAAACTGGGTTTGCAGAGGGCTGCTAGCCTTCTGGCAAGTTGCCGGGGGGGTGGGCTACACTGCTGGGAGGAAGTTTTCCAACAGGAACTGTGCTGGAGGAGCTGCTTGCACACACCAACACACCTACAGGCCTGAGTGCCCTGCACATCTGAAAACCTGTATCAAAATTCCCTACATGTGCACTAGCACCCAGAACCAAATTCAGTGCATGCACAAAAAATGGCTGCTCATAATTCTGTATTGCAGCTCAGCTTCTCATTTGTAATATCCCAGAGCTTGGGGAAGTGTTATTACAGCCATGGTAGTAAGATGGAGCAGGAAAAAGCACGAAAAGGTGTGGCCTCTTTTACTCTCTTTAGCCCACCGCTAATATCCCCTGACATCTGCACACGTGAATAAATGTGTGTGTGTGTCTGTGTGTCTGTGTGTCTGTGTGTCTGTGTGTGTGTTACCAGGGCTGTGTACGTATGTACAATGGCTTTTTCCAGCCAGCAGTGTACCAGACCAGTTCAAGGGATCAGAGCTTTTGATATGTAAACATCACTCTGCACGATCTGGGTCTCTGTGTGTTGAAGAGATGTGTCTTTGCTCAACTTCCCCCTGCCTATACCTTCCACCATCAGGTCCTGACCAGTGCTGTGCATCCCTAGAGTGTCCCTGGCAGACTGGTTTGAAACTGGGATGCCACACTTGGCGAGCTACTGAACTGGGGCTGATGATGTCTGCCTCCTTGGCTGAATCTCCATAAGTTGCACCAGTGGTGTGGGTTTACAAATATGCCCTTAAACTGGTTTTACCTTCAGCTCCCCCGTGCATTAAGCAGAGCATTAATTGATGTCAAAGTGCTTAACTAAAGGAGACAAATACCATTGCCCTGCTTGAAGAACAGGGAAAATGAGGAACTGCATCTACACTAGACCTGAGAACGGAATTTGTGGCTCCCATGCCCGTGTCCTCTCCCAGGAGCCACTGCCACCATCGTAAAGAAATGCCAGCACCCTGCAGTGATGGAGCCTCACCAGCAGCGCCCACCACATCTGGGTGCACATGCCTGCCCATGCCCCTGCCATCACCCATCCACACCAGAAACAACCCCCCGCCACGGAGAGGGAAACACTTACGTCTCCAGAGGGATCTTCGTCTGGGCCCTGGCAGAGGGCGGGAGGCAGAAGAGCCAAAGCATCATCCACAGGACTGCCCAGGGCCCCATCCTCCACATGCCAACCATCAGCAAGGGGACTGGCCAGCGGGATGGGGGGGATCCTCGCCTTTCCTGCTGCCCCGAGGGGGGTCCCAAAAGGCCCCTGCCATTCTGCCAGGCCGGCTGCCCTGGCGCTATGGGGCCGAGCCCCGGGGTGACCCCGGCTGCCTTTGCCCCGAGGACGTTGCTCCTGCTGCCAGGCGCCGTCAGGGATCTCCGGCACGGGGCAGGCAGCCAAAAATCCCACCTCGGACCCTTCTGGGAAGGCACCCGTGGGTGCGGTGCTTCTCCGTGCCCTGAGCAGCGGCCGTGCCGGGAGGCAGCTCTGTGCTGGGAGCCGCAGCAGCTACGTAATCCCCCACCAGCCCCTTAATCCCCTCGCCGAGCAGCAGCCGCCGCAGATTTAGGGAAGTGGAGTGGGATAAAATCACCCGGGATTACTCTGATTCCTGAAGACGGGTCTCGGCTTCTCCAACCGGAGGTCAGGCCGGGCCTGCTTTAAAGGGGTCACCTCCACACATCTGAAACCCCACCCTGACCTTTGATTTCTGACCATCAGACCTGCCTGTCCCACCATAGGATGCTGGCAGCTCGCTCTCTCTTCCCTAAGTGGGAACCCAGGGATGGGAGCAGGAGTTGGAGGTGTGTGTGGTGGGCTCCTGAGAGCACCGGTGGGTTCGTGCTGTGCTGCTCCTTGGTGCTGAGGTTTGCACAGGACTGACAAAGCCACGCAGAGCCAGCGCCTTGGCAGCATCCAGCCCAGGTCCTGCTGACGTACTTGTGCTCCAAGCCATGTCTGAGGACTTCACACAGGCTTCACAAGAGGGGAGGAGGGAAAATGGGCAGTGGGAAGCAAAACCAGCATGAAAAAAAATAAAAAAAGGACTCTGCTGGTTGAATGATCGCCTCCTAAAGTGAGTGATTATTTATTAATAGTCAAAGTTCTCAGCAGAGGCAACATTCAGTCGAGACTGCCATCCCCTCATCTATATCTGGAGACCCATGAATCAAAGGAGCCCCATGGCTCAGCTTGATGAATAGCAGCAAGTAGCAAACTGCAAACTTGGATGAGGGGCATGTTATATAAACTCATTATCATCAGGAGAAGTATGAATTATAAATAACTATAGATACAGCACTGTAAAGATTATAAATTACTAGAGCAACCTGTTGAACAGCTTGACTATGGCTATCAACCCACTTATGAGAGTATCTTCCAGTGATCTTTTGCACCTTTCAAATGGCTTACTTAATATAAAATGCAAAGCAACAATGGATTGTTAGGCTTCTCCTAAGGATCTGGAGGGGAAAACTAGCTGTCTAAACACTGAAGCAAAACTAAGGGCTGCATTATATATGTGCTACTATAGACTGCAGCATTGGTGCTGCACATTAAATGGGATAATAGAAATAGCAGAGGAAATATAGAGAAGGGAGTAAAACCATGAAATATGGAATAGCAGTTAAATTGTATGACAAAGATTCTGAAAGCCTGGGTTGAGTAATTAAGTAATTATAGGAATAACTCACCTCAGGATAGGATGGTTTCATAATTTATTACAATTTTTACTCTGTACTAAATAAAGCAGTGGTTGTGGGCCTGAAGGGCAGAAATGTACAGATGATATCTGCTCAAAGGGTTGCTCAGAGTTTAAAATGTTTCTTTCTGACCTTAAATTCTACAAAAAAATGATTTCTACACATACAAACCCTCCAGAGACAGTGCCTTCACGGTACCACATGGCTGTACAGCAAATGTTATAATCAGCAAATGAAGGCAACAGGCAGAGCAGGCCGGGGTCTTTGTAATTCATCTCTCACATGGCCAAAATGTGCTATTGTGTGTTGCCCTGGAAAGGGGTTCATACAAACCCAGAGGGAATCCGAGGATGTGGACAGTACAGAGAAACATTGCATTCCCAGAAATGTTCTTGGCAGATAAGGGATGCAGGGTGTTGCCCATGGGAACAGGAGGAGCTGATTGCCCTTCCCCTGACTCTGGCCACATGCTGCTGGGATCAGGAACCATGGTTCTGCTGTCTCCTTCCTCTGCAGCCCAAAAATAGGAGAAGACTTCTCTTAGAGGAACTAGGAAGACTGGCCATCAAGGTCTTATTTCCCCCTGTTTACCAGGATTTAGTATGTGGGACAGGATCCAGGCTGGTAAGCTTCCCTCTCTGGGTACTGCAGGGAAGAGATGATAGAAAACTATGTTCTGAAAAAAAGTCTGAAATGAGATCTGAAGGCAGGAAATCAACATTTTAAATAGCATTTTCTTTCCAGTTTGCAAGAAGTCATAAGCAAATACTTATTGTGAGTGATTTTTGCAGGGTCTTTTCACAAACCCTTCCAGCCACTGTGAACTATTTGCATCTTGGACCCAGTTTAATCCAGATGGGTTCTCCTTGTCTGAGTGTGTCTGGAAAACCCTGAAACACTGATATAAAAGGCAATGAGACATAGCGACATGCTGAATCTGGAGATCCAAATCCCTTTATTTGGGTTTATCTCATTTACTGAATATATCTTGCTTAACCCCTTAACTATCTGAAGTTACAAGGGAGTGGGATTTGAAGATGAAGTGAAAATAGCATGGAAAACTGAGAACCCCCAGGTGATTAGAAGGCCCTTAATGAGATTAGAGTGCATCCAGTTACTTCTGCAAAGCTTGGCTACCACAGAATGTGAGCACACCTGGAGCAGGGAGAGGAGATAAATGATGGCAGAGTCTGACTGGGGAAAATGAATCCTACAAGAAGGAGTGCAAATGCATAATGAGGAGTGAGAATTTCCAGCTGCAAGAGATATGGGGTGAGTGAGTACAGTAAATTGGAGGTAAATTTGCCAAACTATGGGGGAATAAAAAAAAATCCAGTGCAATTTTGTGCTGTATTCACAGGCAGGGGGAAGACCTACCAGCTGCGTTCACTTCTGGCTTGACTAGAATCTGAGTTCAGTTTGGATTATCTTGTTATGAGAAGATGCTGGCAAATGTCAAGCTCAGTCAAAGAATAAATATAATGAAAACACTGATGTAGCAGTGTATGAGGAGGGTTTATTCAAGACAGTAGAAATCTTCATTTGTTTAATATAGTCATGCAGTGACCCTGACCTGGTCTTAGCAGACTAATGTATAATCTTACAGAGGGATAAATAGGAGAATGGGCCTAAACTTAGAAAGTGGAACTCTACACTGAGCATCAGGGAAAGATGATTAGAAAGATGGAAAGGTGGCACACCTTCTTGAGGCCCCATCTCTCCATGCAGTACCGGTCAATAAAGCATGTTTTGTAGGACCCAAGAATCTCTTCATTTTAAAGTAGGCTGGAAGAGGGGATATGGCAACAACTTTGAACACAGCAAAGAAAATTGTGTGCTGGAGTGGCAAAAATGGCCCACAAGATTCATCACTAGCAAAGATAAAGAAGTCATCATCTCACTCTACACAGAGCTTGTCAGGTCAACTCTGGGATACTGTGTTCAGTTCTGGTGTCCTCTAGACAAAAAAGATGTGGACAGTCTTGAGAGGGTCGATAGGAGGGCCGTGAAGATGATCAAAGGACTGGGAAGCCTGTTGTATGAGACTGTTTGTCCAGTCTGGAGAGGAGAAGGTTTAGGGGAGGGTGGCTACCAAGAAGATGGAGAGTCCATTTTTACAAAGAACCATATGGAAAAGATGAGGAGTAATGGATGCAAGTTGCTCCTGGGGAGATCTCAATTGGACATCAGAAGAAATTTTTTTTCTATGAGAATAGTTGGACATTGGGACAATCTCCTGAGGGAGGTGGTTTCCCCAACTCTCAACACTTTTAAGACTCAGCTTACCAAGGAGATGGGCCATCTAATCTAAATGTGTTGTTAGTTAGGTAGGTGGGGCCAGATCCCAGAAAGGGATCCTTAAGGTTCCTTCCAACATGGTATTCTATGATTCTTTGATTCTGTGATTAAGAGTATGCTGCTTCATGGAGATGAAGAGCAGATGGGACTGTGTCTTAGCCCTCTCAGATATCAAGCTCATTGAGATCCTCTCCAGTGGCCAGGAATTTTATCAAGCTGGAGCTGGCCACCAGAGACATTTCTCCTTCATGACACCCATAATACTGATCTGTCATTTGGCCCATGCAGAGAGAGGGGGTGGTCCCTCCTGTTTTCTGGGCACCCTGGAGCAGTGTCTCAGGGCCCACATAACCTCATAACTCAGAGCAAGTTTTTGCTCCATCATGATCCTGAACTTAAAACATTTGGGAAATCATAGAATCATAGAATTGGCTGGGTTGGAAGGGACCTCAGAGATCATCAAGTCTGACCCTTGATCCACTACCGCTGTGGTTACCAGCCCATGGCACTGAGTGCCACATCCAGTCTCTTTTTAAATATCTCCAGGGATGGAGAATCCACTACTTCCCTGGGCAGCCCATTCCAATGTCTGATCACCCTCTCCGTAAAGAAATTCTTTCTAATGTCCAACCTAAACCTCCCCCGGCACAACTTAAGACTGTGTTCTCTTGTCTTGTCTTCACTTAATTAGAATAATTTGCTATGATTTTGGATAACTGAAAACAAGGCATGATGGGAATAAACTATGTGGTCTTGTTCACAGCAGATGCATTTATTATTATTATTATTACTCTTTAATGGCAGGACTCCTTAGATAAATATCTGGGTACGAAAGCTCTTTTTCACCCTGGTCAAATATCTGATTGCAAACCTGATGTCTCAATGGTGTTTGAGCTCATGTCCTGTTGGGGAGATATGAGGACAGTATCTCTGGCCTGCCTGAGTAGGCTTACTTGTTCCTTGGAGTGGTTTGGAAAGCAGCTGTCTATAAATACTAGAAAATCTGATCTCCCTCTCCCAGCAGTTGGCAGGAGGAGGGGACCTTTGCAAAAGGGCACCCTAGTGATGGTATAGAACTTCTAGTTATGGTTTTACTGGCTGGTCAGGCAAATCTCTTCTGACCAGGTTTCAGTGCTGTGGTGAGTTAGCACTTGCAAGCCGAGTTTGCAGTGGATTTAGTAGCTGAGGAGGGATGGAGAAGAAGTCTGCAGCCTTGCTTCTGCCTGAGGGTTGATGCTGCAGGCTGGTGGAGGGCTGGGAGCTGGGGAAGTGTCCCCACAGCTGAGTGCTGCTCCTCCCCCTGGTTTGGTCACACAGGGGCCTGTGCAATCCCAGCCGAGCTTCTGGAAGCTGCAATGCAATGAGGAGATGGCTGTAGACCTTGTTGTTCGGTTAAGAACTGGGCTGGCTGCATGACTGACAAAGTGCCTGGGACCAGGAAAGTTCAGGTTGGTGAGACCTGAAAGCTGTTCACAGCTTCTCTGAGTGCCCATTTGTCACCAGAGCCATTGTGGAAAATTATACCACCTTCAGTTCCAGGTGTGTTTTGGGTTAAATCAGCTGCTTTAACACCACCTGGGAGCAGGGGAAAGGATTCCTGCAGTCCAAAGCTGTGGGTGGAAGGGTTCTTCTGCTGTTGGAAACCAGGCTGATGAGTGCCAGTGGTCACAAAGTGACCCTACTATTACTCCATAGAGGAGTCACACAAAAGCCTGTTTACCTTGGGAATGCAGCTGAGACCTGGATACCTGTTTCTTCACTAGGATTTCTGTAGAGCAGGACAGATTGACCTCTAGTTTAACACAGGAGGGACATACAGGGGAACAGACATGCCCACAGACTGACACAGGAACAGGTATCATACCACTGACTTTATTTCAGGTTTCCTCAAAAGCAGCAAATAATGGATGAATATCTGGACTGCAAAGCATCATCAGCAGGATGACTCCAACCACATGTGTCCTTCTAGACCCCACATTCCACTCGTGTGCTCTATAAATATCTGCCTGAAGACTTATTCATTTGCAAGCCGCATGCTCTCCCTCTTGTTGATAGAAACAGCCACAGAGGTGTCATATTAATCAATGCCTTTGGCTGGTTACTTTGTCTGTATTGCTTTTCATTTTTTTCCATCGCTCTGCTCTAAATTAGACTTGTTTAAATACTCCAAGATGAAAGGAGCATTATTTTTCTTTTTTTCTAGCAGCATTTTAAACCCTCATCAGGCATAGTGTTCTGAGCAGTAGGAAATTTAGGGCATGGAGGGAGACACCAAGGGAGAGCAGAATGCACATGAAACAAGGAGCGCTGAAGCATCTTCCCACCTTCTCTGAAGGCAAGATGAGAAAAAGAAAAAAGAAGAAGAAGAAAAAAAAGTAAGTGAAAGCAGATACTCACTTTGGGGAGAACTGTGAGTAGGCTGCAGCTTTTCTGAATGCTGTTGTAAAAGCATACAGAGTGAAAGTCAACCTTATCCTTCTCTTTCCACTACCAAAGGGTTAAAATTAATCTTTTCTATTTCAAATCCACATGGACTGAAGAAACTTGATTAGGAGGAAGGGAAACCCCATTTTAAAAGAGATTAAAGCTTTTTGCAGTAAAGTGGCTACACTAAAACAGCTTTTTCGAGGGAGGAGGCTTTGCTACATGGGGAGCTCTGGGAATTGTGGTGCATCAAGTGACTAAATAAATGATGCCACTTATTCTGATAATCTCCATGGCTTCAAACACACTTGACTCAGTGTGCAACATCATTTAGGTTGCCAAATCCTTTGCATTAAATGTGTGATGCAATGCCCCTATTCAAGACATGCTTCAAGCACCTCCTTCTTCTTGCTCAGTGTGTTAATAAAGATTCATGTTTTTACAAGGTTATCAATAGAGAGCTGCGTGGGCCAAATTAGGGTTGTTCCAGCCAGGCTGAGCTAGAAAGCAGAGGCTCTTCTTCCATGTGTTCCCCTGTCAGGGTCAGCAAATGCAGAGGGCACAGAAGTGAGTTACTTGCCTTCCCGGTCTGATGTGACTATGAACTCACCTATTTGCTGAAATCCTGATGAGGATTTATTAGGTAACAGCTGTAGGGTGTTTTGGAAATGCAGGACAATCTCTAATCCCTTGCTCTCTTGCAAAAAGAGACAGCATAACCTCTGGGGCCAAGGACCTTTTTCTCTCTTGGCAAGTGACCTGCAGGGGAAAAGCAGCAAACCACTCCACATCCTCCCCTGACTTATTTGGGTCACATTGTCAGTGGTCCAGGGCTCAGACCAAGCCCACAGGGTGGTTTTATTTATTCCCCAGCTATGGGGGTGGGTCAGGGAGCCAGCCGAGCTGGGCTGCAGCATTCTGCAGACCTCTCCACAGTGATCCAGGCATTAAACATCTGCCTGTCAGGAAAAATGGCATCAATGCAGATGAACTGACTATCCCCAGCATAGCATCTGTGGGCCACGAGCTCTGGGGCTGTAGGTTTGCACAATATATACAGCAGTCATGCCTGATCCCTAGGGAAGCTGCTGCATGCTACCATAGCATAAATAAAGGGAAATGTGTAGGCAGAAAGAATTTTTACTTTTTTATTTTATTTTATTTTGTTTCTTTTTCAACACGTTTCCTGTTAATCAGATTTGTTTTGCTTCTCATCCTTAGAGTCTAGGCAAAAGTTATCATGAGAAGAGTTATCAGAATTGTGGGAATATTTGGAACTCAATTAAAAATCTTAAGAGTTTGATTATTTTTTTTCTTCCTTTTGATTTTACAGAAGGGGATTGCTTTGCCAAATTTATAGGCCACAAATTACAACATTTCATGTTTTCTCCCTTGAAAACAGGGCTATTTTTTTCCCCACAAAAATCAGAGACAATTAATTTCAGTGTGATTAAAGATAAAAGTTGGGCTTTTCGATACATTTTACCACACATTGATGTAGGTGTAGATAAAAACAGTCCATTCTTTCATGAATATTAATGAAAACATGTTTTGTGATTTTAGGCAACCATCAATTGTTATTAAAAATACCCTGACAGTTTTGAAGAAAAGCACGGGGGAAGGATCCGCAAGGCTTTCTACATCATATTCACACCATTTTGCAACACCTTGCATTTTGCCCCACAATTACTCTGCAGCGAATGTAAAAGGTGCTTCCCTGACCTGCAGCTGCTCAGCGGGTTGACAGAGGATGGTGCTCAGCCCATCCCAACTCAGCAGCACTGGCACTGTCTCCTTTTAACCTCTGGTTACAATTCCAGTCACTTCCCGTCACCCTAAATTGCATCCGGGTCCGTAATTAGCTCCGTCACCTGCCAACTTCCATCACACCCCCTCAGCCTTCCTCCCTTCACCATCTGACAGCGTCTCGCTTGGCGAGCGGCTTTCAAAGAGATTTCCCCTCTACCCCAGGGGTTTTCATGCAATGAGCCTGCCTGGAAAGGTTGAAGATACAAATCACGTTGTGCCCAGAAGGATCATTAAATGCCTGCTTTGGTTTCCTTCAAGGAGCACAAATTAGCTGAGGAAGCAAACCAGTGCGTTTCTTGCTAGAAGATTTTGTTCAGGTTTTTAACCATCAGCATGGAATGACAGAGCCAGGAAGTGTGTGAGGTCTCTCCAGGTTGCTGACATCTTCTCCTGACGTGGGTGAGGAGAACATCAATCCCCCAGGACAGAGTAACTCATGGGGATTTAGCCTGGTCTAGGAACATATGTTATGAGTGCAAAGAATCTCTCTCTTACTGCTGGGAGGTGTAGCAGTGTGTAAAGTATGTGTCTGAAAAAATCAGTTTCTAGCAGCCTCACGTATTCTGCTTCCTCTGGTTGTTGTCAGCATCTGGGCAGCACATGTGGCAGTCAGTGGAGAGACAGGGAGAGCTCAGCTAACCATTTGCCTGGTTTGGATCCAGAGAAGTCTGAAGCATCCTTGGAATAAAACAAAGAACTGCACTGAACTCTCCATGACAAAAAAATATTTAGGATTACCAAAGCTATAGGTAAATAAATAATGCATTCATAATCTGGAAAAAAAAAAAAAAGAGTTCTGAGTCATGATGTCTGTCTAAAATCATCTGCCATTTGCTAAGGAGTCACTCCAACTGCCTGCCTTCTGGTTAGAGCAGCATTGAGGTTGCAGTTAACATCTTTCTGAGCCAAAGGATCCTGAAGTTTCAGACAGAAGCCAAACAGTTGTGCCCTGAGGAATCCCTTCGCAGGAAATCTGATGTGCATAAAATAAGCAGAGAAGCACTGAAATCTCATTAGTAATGGTTGCTGGCTGCAGCTCTGACCTTAGTTTGATTTGTTCAAGGGATGCTGGACTTAATTGGCATTTGCAGTTCGGAGTGATTCTCTTTTCTAGCTGCAGTTAAAACCTGGATCTACTCTGTGCACCAGGTCTGTGAATCCTCTAGAAAAAAAACAAAACAAAAAAACCCCAAAATTAAAGCTTTACCTGGTAATATTGTACTCTAATGTAGAGTCTCACACTCTGATGGCCACTAAGGTACTTTATGACTGTGTAGGGGCCAAAATGTCATAAAAGGCAGTGGTGAAATGTGTTGTAGCTTGCATGCTGGTAGTTCTGGTGGAGCATTTATGCTCTGAACACTTAAAACAGCAACATCTTTGTCCTTTTTCAAAGCACTACATTGCAATAAATAAAGCCTACATCTAAAGCACTGGGATGGATGGCACCAGAAAAGCTGCTCCAGAAATGCTGGGCCTGGGAGCTCTGGCAAATGCTGGTTTGAAGGGATAGGAACTCACAGTGGCTCTTGAAGGATACCTGAGAGCTGACCCTAATGGGAAGGGAGAGGGACAGCAGCCTCTGCCAGCACACAGGGCCTGCCACACTGCTGGTGTGTGTCTCAGGAGAGCCCTGGGCAGAGGTGGGTGATGTTTCCATGGAAAGTGGGACACAAGGTCTCTCAGCTGAGCAGCCACAGCTGTGCAGAGGTAGTAGTTTAAATTATTATATCAGGCAGGTCATGTTCAGGTTTTTCCCTGTACTTCCCAGCTACTGAAGATTCTACCAGCTGGAGAGTGGTGTGGAGATCAGTGCTGGAAGGAAACCATAACCAAACACAACAGGTGGGTCTTACCAGCCTTACGGTTATCTGCTCTCCATCATTGAGGCATTCAGCCAGGATCCTCCACCTGCTCTCTTCTTCCTTCACTCTGCTAGTTCCAGCTCACACAGGAGGTGAATTCTTGAGACTGGCTGGAGAAGGGTAGTACTCAGTGCCAGAGATCCAGCGTTCCTCATCCCATCCTAGAGATGTAAACAGTACCCAGGGCTTAGCAAACTGTGCTGTGACCATAGCAAGTGCTCAATTTCTCATCAGCTTTGTCCCATCTTTAAAGGCCATAAGCTCCCACTTGTCCTCTACAGGTTTTCCAGAACTCTGATGTTTTTTGGTTTTGGTTTTGGTTTTTACCCTGTGTGCTAGTGTCTGGCTTCACATCTACCAGCAGCTGTTTTCTCCTTGTCTACCCAGGCAGAAACAGCAAATGCAAAGGTTATTCACTTCCAAAGCCTTCCCTCCAAGGATGGTCTCCTGCAGCAAAGGGCAGACTGTTGTTCTTTCTCATCTCACTGACATGAACATCTGTTCAGGGTGATCAGGAGAGAAAGGAGCTCACTGCTTTCACGTTCCACCCAAATTGCTGGGGGGGAGGCCAGCATGTTTTCTAATACTGTATGGTGCTGCTCATATCCAGGCTGAAAGATAAAAAAAAAAATGATATAAACTTCTCATCTGGAATCAGGTGGAAGCAGAAGAAGTAGATTTAAGTAAAACTTCTGACAACTGATCGCTTTGGTGAGCTAGAAAAACTGACAGGCTAGAGCCATGGAGCTCTTTTTGTGCTTTTTCTGGCAGAGAGGACAGAGATCAGCTGGATTTAGTACAGTGCTGCACATGTTAACCAAGTAGAAAATTGTTATTAGCACTAGAAAATTGTGAGTTGTGCACATGGCATTTCAGGGCCAATAAGGTGTGGAAACAAATGTCGATAATGTGCTTGAGAGCTCACAGCAAGCTCCGTCTCTGTACAGGGGTTCTGTGCAGATAAGGTGAAATGTTGCTGTGTTCAGGACTCAGCAAGATGCTTTATCACTTACAGTGGTTTTCAACATTTCTGAGCAGTGCTATGCTGGGCCATGGGCTTTCTGTGAAGCATGAAGACTGGGGTGGCAAAGGACAGGGCCAGAAACAGATCTCGATAGCTCAGTAGCCCAACCTATTCTGGCAAATCTGCATTTGTGGGAAAGTTGCTAACACATGGGAGGTTTTTCCTTCTCTTCTCCCACTGAAAATGGGCCTTTTGTCAATTCTAGTCTTTTCTGAAATGCAAGTAGCAATTGCTCACCTCTGGACAGACCTTCAAAAAAACTTTAAGACTCCCATTAAGTTTCAGTGGTCACCTGGCAGAAGAAAAACATTTCTAAGGAGGAAGAGCAACAAGAGCTTTGTCAGCAGCACCTTGCAAATCACATTAGAGACTGAGCAAAAAGCCAAGGGAAGAGGAGACACTAATGGGACAGGAAGGATAATGGGAAACCTTCACTGACTGGCTTCTTTAGTGTGGTCTCTATTACACAGCTGGAGAGAGCGTGTTTCAGGGCAACGGTAATTTATTTTTTTATCAATATAGGAGTTGTATACAAAAATACTGTCACTGTTCAGTTCACTCCTGCTGGTTTTGTTCATTTGCCTGGTCTACAACAGGCACAGGGCACACCAGGCTGCCATATCCCAGCCTGTGAAACACTGTGGAGGAAGGGAGAGAGGAAGGGATTCCTGCTGGGTCACATGGCACCTGCAAAGGGAAAAAATATAACATCAGAAATCCAGCATTTGTCAGGAATCATTTTTGGTGGCTAAGCTGCTGCTGTTGCTTCTATCTGTTCCTTGCTTTTTCTAGTTTTCCCTGCCTACACAACATGCTGACCTCTTATGAGGTGTTGCATCTGGGAAACAGAGCAGTTTAGGCTGGACTGGGGGACATTTTTGTTTGCAGCAAACACAAATGAAGTGATGGAGAAAGGAGTGAAGGCCCAGTGAGGCATAGCTGAGAATCGGTCTCTACTTTTGCCTCTTGAATTCTTCTGTAACATCCATGAATCCCTTATGGAACCACTCTCCACATCCATTTTAAATGGAGATAGTATTTCCTGCTCTCTCCTTTGCAAGAGTAATTTGTATGGAAAGCACTACTAGATACTTTCTATCTAGCTAGCTATTTGTGTGAAAGCACTTTTAGAGCAATGTTGAAGGCACAGAAAATATAGGCAAGAAATGAAAACCCATTATAATCATGTAAGAGGTCAGTTTGGGTTAAATATTGACCAGAGTATTTGGTTCCTCAGCTCCATATATGAGCCTGCCCACCTTACCCACCATCTGTATATTCAGATATTCAGATCTGCCCCTTCAGCACCGGTTTAAACATATTGCTGTGGTGTGAGAAGAAAAGCCCCCAGTGTTTTTCCATCTATTACCTCCTAACCTGGCATTTTATTTCTGGAACCTTCTCGTTTCAGGAGTGGCTTTCTTCAAGGCATGCACAGTAGCATTTGCAGAGAGCTCTACTTCACAAAAACTGCTCTGCTTTGACTGCCTGGCAGTGTCGCAGAGATAAGTGCTTCTTGTCTTCATCTTTGGTCATCTGGCAGGTTCAATACACTTGACACTGAAGAACCTTCGTCTGCTGGATTTAGCAGCCCCTCCCCCTTGCTGTCAGGAATTAGTTTAGTGTCTCTCCTGAACTTTAATGGTGCTCACATTCCTGCTTTTTATACAAGGAAGTGAAAGTTTTCCTGGACAAAAGCATGTTTCATTTGTGCTTTCCAACCCCTTCTTCCTCTTCCAATTGCCTCACTTTCACTTCTGTCCCTACAGGTGAGATGCAAATTCCCAGCTTTCATGTCTGGTTATAGTTACTCACTTCCTTTTTCTTACTGTATTTTCCCCAGTACCTAGTAGGTGTTTCTTCATAACTCTCAGTCAAAAGAGTAACTGGGAATTGTTCATTCCTTCTACCCTTCTTTCATTCCTTCTACCCTTCTTTCATTCCTTCTACCCTTCTCTTGGCAAAGCTTGTGGTTTATGATTTCTGCAGGGACTTTTCTCAAAGATAGCAAAGCTTTTATTTATTGCAGGAGTCACCATCTTCACCTTTGGTGTTGCTGTGAGTGTCCACACATTCTTAGGTCGTGGTACACATTTTTGGTGGGATGTGTTCCGCTTGAAAGTAGTACATGATGGCAGCTTGTGCTTGCTCACATGGAAGAGTGGGCCAAACACCTCCCTGTGAGCAGCAGCTTTGGAGGAACTGGAGGTGGGAATTATAGAAATTGAGGCAGTGGTGGGAAAGAGCACACAGTCCCTAAGAGCACTAGGTTTTGGCCTTCAGGTGTAGAAAGAGGGGAAGGGAAATGCGTGTGACAACAGCGTGTGACAGTAGGGACAAGAAGTTGATTCTGCTCACAAACTTTGCTCTGAGAGAGATGGGAATTATACCTCTACTGCTGAGCAGCAAGTATGGGATCCCTGGATTATGCTATGCTAAGGGAGCCTCAGGCATAAAACCCCCCTTCTTGGATGAATGAGAAATGTAGGCACTTGTACTAAATGGTAGGTCTGGGGCTAATGCTCTAAGTGAAAAGAAGGCGGCTGTTAGTGATCCAGGCTGCTAAGCCACAGAAAAAAATTAAGGAAAACCAAGCTTTTGTTTCCAGCCTGAGTAGCCCTACACTGGGAATGCTGCCAAAAGCCTGCATACTCCTTCCCTCTCTCCCTCTAAATGTATTTACAGGCAAGTGCTGGAGAAAACCATGCAGGTGGGCAGGCTTCTGAAGTGACATAACAATAATCTCCCTCTCTGATTCAGATGTTGATTTCAGGTATTGGGCGGAGAAATACAGCACTCAGTGGCTCTACACGAACAGGTAACACAACAGCAGAGTTTGAGGCAACAAGCAGCAGCTCTGCAGTCAACTCCCAGGCCTGCGGAGCAGGGTGGCAGTACCTAGACAAGGAAAGCATTAATATTTATGTAGGCTCTAATGAGAAGATTGGAATCCCTCTACTTACATGGCAGCAGCTGTAGGACTTTGAGATCACTTTCCATAGTTCCCTCATGGACTGAAAATAGGCTACTCTCTTGCTGATAGTAAGATGTCATCCTTTCTATTCCTTGACTTTTGTTTAGTCACTGCATGCCAGAGGGTTTTTCCTTCTGCCTTAATGACTTGTGGTGTTCGTGCAGAAACTTTGTTCTGAACTCAGAGCTTACTTTGCTTTTTGTAGAATTTGTGTCCAAATATAGTAAAAAGGGCTTTTAAGTAATATATGCCCCAAATGGTTTCAAAGAGTTTGGTTTTTTTTTTTACTACATGTATGAATGAAGCTTCTGCTTTCAAAAATGTGTAGTGGTTTGCAATTGTATGCACCAGATGTTTATTCTAAATTCATAAATTCATACTTAGGAAGTTTTTATGAAATTGCTCACCTTTTAAAAGGAAGAAGCATAGAGACACTCACAATTTAAATTATTTCTCTAACAACTATAAAAGTGTTCATATACTAGACACTCTTTTTCCAAAAGCTTTTTTTTTTTTTTTTTTTTTGTCTCTCCTTTTATCTTTCCAATCTTTTTTTCCTGCTTGTTTCCATAGGTTTTTCAGCTACACATACAAAAGCAACCTGTCTTCTAGCATTTACCATTCACTTCCATGCTGGGCAGATATATAACCAAACAGTCTGTTCAGGTTTGATGGTAGAGTCACCACTAAATTAAAAAAAAAAATAAAAAAAATTAGAAAATAAAAATTCACCCAAACATCTACTGTATAGTGAGAAGAGGGAGGGGCTGACTCAGATGTACTGGTTCAGTATAAGATGGGGGATGGGAGAGAGGGTGCTTGCGAGGCCTAAATTAAACCCAGTCAATCTAATCTCCCAGGCTAAATTAGGTTTATCCTGATACTTGTCCTCAAGAGGACCCTGTCTTTCCACTGGCTCTGCAGAGAGACTGAAGAGATTAGGCTCATGAACAGCAGTTAACCTTTGTGGAGGTATGTGCAAATGCTTCCATGGATCTGTTCCCAGAGCCAAGGTAAGGGATAACAATGAAGTCACATTCTGATCTTTAGGGCATCTTCTGAGTCCTAATGTCAGTGAAGAGGGAAAGGCCTTTAGATGACAGTTTCACAAAAGCTTCTGGTCAGTTTAAGGTAGTACTGCAGCTCAAGCCTCTGGCCTCATTTTTCTCTTCCAACATCACACACATTTTTCTCCACAACTACAGACCCCTACCCATACACTGCTATAGGTGCCTGGGCTGCTGCCCCCTGAACTGATGTAGGTTAAAGCACACCTTGGGGTGGAGGGAGTCTCAGTGTCGACAAATTCTGCTGCAGTACGCTTTAGCATGTATCTGTCTCAATAAAAAAATAATAAGAAAAAGGAGAAAAATAAAGGAAAAGGGAAGAAAAGACTGGTATGGGAACAGGGATGAGCTAGGAGTGGGTAGCTGGGACAGGCTGTCTCTTCAGCAGCAGAGCCACCTTAAAGTGTTTATAAAGCTATAGCCTTTGTTTCTTTGCAGAAACACTGGCAACACTGATTTATCATCAGAACCACATTTTCCTCCTGCTGTTGGTATATACCAAGCTCCCTCCTTCTATATTCCCAACTCAGCTGCACACGGATTTAGGTTTAGAGGCCAGAACAAGCTTGTTAGAGATACCCATAGAATTCTGGAAAAGGTAAGGACTTGTAAGAGTCTCTTAAAAGTCCTTAGGATCAGCAGTGAAGTTTACTGTAGGTTGACTGAGGATTAATTTTTTAGTGCATTATTCAACTCCACAATAAGCGTTCTGCCTTTTTCAGGGTTTCAGGAGTCCTTCTGAGTAAACCTGCCATATCATGACATTTTCTATATTAGAACCTCAACTGCTTACTGAAAAATGTCTTTTAATTTTGCCTTTTCCTCAGCAAAGACCTCCAAGTTTGCTAAAATATCAAACAATGATTTAAATATCTTAAAGTGATGAAGACATCTAGAATATTTGACACTTTCATGACTAAAATTCAAAGCTCAACATATTCTAAATAGGATGTCAGAGGAGATGAAGCATCCTGCCTATGCACCTGCATCTTGGAAAACTTAATTTTGCTGTGCAGTTTTAGTTATCCCCTTTGCAGCTACAATAAGAAGTAGTAAACAGAAGAGCAACAGTACTTTTTTGATAAAAATCAAATTAAGGCTTTGAATTTACTGTGAGAAGGGCCTGAGCAAAGATCTGGATGCTTTCACTGAATATTATGTTTTCACGATAAACACTGACAGAGATCATGCTTTAGTATTTCACTCACTTTCTACTTGTCTTCTCACTCTAGTTTAATAGGTGGGGAATTTTGTAAGGTCAGTGGTTAAGTGGAAATACACTGAAAACTAATATTGATTTAAAGCTGAGACAGAGACTAATGCATAAAGCACTCTGCAACTTCTGGAATTCTTGCTAAGCCCAATTTTTTTCTTTCTGCTGAAAGAAGAAGAATCAAACTCAAAAACTAAGTGATATATTAAGGAATACACAGATAATAATAAAAATTACAAATACATACTGTGGAAGCATTTAAAGCAGAGTTTATGTGATCCTTACATACATCCTTTTCTGCTTGCTATTTCTTTTCCATTTTCCAAAAAGCAAACCCACAAGTGCAAAGAAAGACAACTCTATCATTGTGGCCTTTTGTCCTCTAAAGGACTTACTAGCTTAATGGCTTGCTACTTCTAACAATGTTAGAAGTAATGTTAAAAAATAAAATACAGGAACTTTTAAAAACCACTCCAATTCAGAGGTGATCCATCAAACCTGAAATAAACTTTTTGGCATTTTCCACAATCTGGCTGCATAATGAGATGGTCCCAGCTGATAAAAAGGCTATTAAACAAAACACAATACCAAAAGGCAGAGACGAAGTTGCCAGTATTAAATGAAGATCCTCCAGCTTTTCCATGGTATACTTCCACTACACTTCTGGAAAAAGTCTTTTTCTAAGACAGGTATTTCAGTCTGCAGCTGCAAGGAGGAAGATATACAGCACAATTCTATGCTCTGATATGACTCCAAGCCCAGTCTGCAACTCCCAAACACCTCTGAAGAAGCAGACCCTGCCAACTGAAATGCAAATCTAGACAAGAAGTTTGGCTTCATCTCTCAATAGAATTATCTCATTACTTTTTCTCTTCTGTTGTCATAAAAAATGAGAGTTTCTTTCTGAATCTGTTCTATCTTCTATCCCTGTTGCTCTTGGTGAGCATGCAATTCAACTAAAGGCAGCACTCCCTTCTTTAGCTACTGCCCTTTTTTACTACACTCCACAAAAAGCAGGTTAATGCCTCCTGAACAATCCCAGAAATCCCTGATGGCAGAATACAGTGAGAGAAACCTGACTCTGCCAGTGTTACTTGCTGTAGATGTGACCAGGAGAAAGGGCAATGAGAAGAAACCCTGAATTAGATCTGTCTTTGCTTTAGGATAAGCCTCAGCTTGTAAAGCATAGTGCCAATACTACTGTTGTCATAAGCATCAAAAGTTAACAGAAGATGTTTTAGAAAATATGCCTTTAATTTTTAAAAATTACATGTTACTCTGAAAACCAATAAATAAGGATATTTTTAAAATACCTCCTCTCCTGTTCTATGAATATAAAATTTTATTCCATGGCTAGAAAATTTATCACAAACACAGCTTGAGATGCTTAAGGATTATTTTTACCCACCAATTACAGAAGTTCTACATGTCAAATATGTGTCCCTATCATTAAATTGCATTCTCAGATAATCCAGTGTCAGACACTAATTATGCATGTACTTAGTCTCATACTAACTCTTTTGTGTAGATTCCAGTTCCTTCCACAGTGGTTTGTTCAGAAATAATACCAAGCAACTTAGTAGAATCCCATAAATTAGAATGGCTACAGGATTAAAATTAGGACTTGCTGTCTTTCAAGTCTGCCCTTTCTGGTAACTGCTCAACATTTTATTTTCACAGAATCAGAAAGAATTGTAAGCAGTTTGGTAACAAAATGGAACCAGAATACAACATGTTGTCTACAAGCTACTTAGTGTAAAAAAAGTCTACCAGTTTTGTATGTTCCCTACCCTTGCTCCAGCAGATCACACTCTTACACTGGAGAAAGGACAAATGTAGGGGGGATGGGGGCAACTGTTTGAATAGCTACAACTACACAAATTGAAACCTGCATCCTCATTTACACTGAAGAACCTTCAGAGATGAGGCTGCTGAGTTGAGCCTACATCAATGCCCACAGAAAAGAGGAGTATATAACTCATTTGTGTATTTGGGTCCCTTGCTCCCACAAAAGTGCCTTCTCAGCAACAGCTCTGGGTTCCTAAACTGTAGTAAGCTGAGACTTCAGTGGCAGATGCTAAATAAAAATATACATAAAATTGCTTTCAGTCATTTATTCTAATTGATTAAAAGCCTCGTGTTTTTCACCGTGTAAAAACATTTTAAAGTCGTACAAATACAAGTGACCCAACACTTCTAAATACACAGTCCATTGTACAATAAATGAAATCAGCACATAGTAAGGTTTATCTATTTTATTCTTTAGAGGTGGAACAATGAAATCACCGTGCTCCAGGAACACAATAAAAAAATTATTAGGACTTTTACACCAGACAGATTTCCCCTTAATAAAGTTGTACATTGCTTATAATACTGTAGATTGGATCTGGAATGATAGAAATGTGAATTCAGTGCCACCCCATAGCTACATTGATAGCAAGTACACTCACAAACAAACCCTCCCCCCAGTTCTTCAAAATACCTGCAGAGTTCCCATTTCTATAACTAGCTAAAAATATTCTTGTTAAAATAGAAAAAGATATTTCTACAAAAAATTTTTGGGAAAGTCATGACATTGCATCTAAACTGCTTTGCAGACAGCTAAGCACGATGATAAATCAGTGTTGCCAAGACTTTTCCTTCCAAGAGTTCACCCGGATTTTCACATTCCTAAGAATAGTCCAACATTGCCACCAGGTGGTCAGAGATGCGGACGTTCATGGGGACAGCTGCGTATGACACCTCTCGGAGAAAATCCAGGAGAGATACCTCGTCAATGACTAACAATATTGCAAGTAAAAAAGGAAAATGAATTCTGAAACCACAGTCCTTATGCAGTGAAACCACTTCAAACTATGGAACAATATATGAAAAATAATTTAAGATCTTTTGGGATTAAGTCTTCAGTATTGTGATGCTCCCCTCCCTAAAGGCACAATCCGTTTCCACCCACTTCTTTCTTAGTACAGCATGTACTTGCCAACAAGCAAGATCTACATGTATGCAAAATACCCAAGCCCATTCCCTTCTTCAAATGTAAACATACTTGGAAATTTCAAAACCTGGAGTTCAGGAAGCAACAGAAATTGAATTTTTAAAATAATCTTTCACATAGACTTTTTCACTGCTGCCTTTCTCACACTGAAGAGATATGCTTCATAAATAATATTTAAGAAGTTGTCATCATTCTGAAAAACAAAACAGGTAATTGTTAGTGCATGACAGGTGCATGAAGTTTTTTTCCATATCATGGATGAAATACTTTTCAACCTGATTCTGTTTTAAAAGCTGAGCAACAGGAAGGCTATTTCTTTTGCCAAAAATATTTATTGCTTCCAAGCCTTCCTAATAGCCTTAGAAGAATGGGATATGAATATAAACTTTATTGCAGCAAACATCACTACCTCTTTAAGAAGTAATGAGTACACAGAAAGCACATTTTCCAAATTCACAATGGATTTAACCTGAGTCCACTATTGTTGCATGATATTGCACTGATGATACAGACCTGTAATTTCTTCCCGTCCCCCATTTACCTAGGGATTTCTTTAAGTAGGCTCCTCCATTAGGTCAGTGATAATTCTAAGCACATCTGAAGGAACAACAAAACACCAGGGGTCTGATCCTATGAGTGGGCAAATCATTGCATCTTGTTTAGCTCTTTTTGAGCTCCTCGGTGCTCACTGCTCCTAAATTGATGCTGTTCTTTTTGCTCTGATGCGACTTTAACTTTTACTTCAGAAGATCATTTTGCAGGAACAGGTCAACTCACATGAAGAAACAATGTTTTAAAGGAGCTTACATAAATTTATGAAGACAACTAAAATCCAGATACTATTTAAGGAAAACCAAGTGTATTTGAGATTGCAGTTTTATACAATGGAAAGGCACAGGAAAGAAATTGGTATTCTTTGCATATAACTCCTATTTTCCTTGACTAGTTTTCTTTTTAACTTCATTTTAAAAAACTTCATTTAAAAAACTTCGTTTTAATAAACTTCACTGGTTTCCTACTATCCAGATACTCAAAGAGTAAGGATAATGTGATTTTTTTTTCCCCCAAAAATCCAGAACTAAAAAATACAGGGAAAAATAAGAAAAGCTTCTAATTAGTTAAAGACAATATTTTTACCCAGGTCTATAATTTATATCTTATTTTAAGTGAGTTACTTCAATATTCCAGTAATGATTTGATATAGACACATAGTTTTGTCCTAAAAATGGGACCCGTAAACCTACGTCTCTATTCCTCGTGTTTTAGAGTCAAGTCTTTAGATACAAAACCTCACTTCAACCTGTGATATTTATCACAGAGCAAGTTAAGGAAAAAATATTCATAATCATTCACATCATCCCAGAGCAATAAACAATCATCTCATACATAATGTAGTTAGTGCTTTGTAACATTTAAACCTGAATAACTGCAGCAAGAACAATTTTAGGATTTGAACTAAAAAATAACATTGAATGGATGAACTGGTGTATTTTTAGGTTATCTAACCCATATTTTGAAGTTGCTTATACTCATCCCGCAATTTTAATTTCCCATCTGAATTCGTCTTACTGCTAACCCGCATCTCTGAAATATTTGGCAGGTAAGGCAATCTCCCATTATTTATCCTTGGCTAAAAATATAATAAATATCTTTCTGGCTCATAGGCTGACCTTATGAAGCTTTCAGTCATCTTTGTTCCTTTCCATCAAATTTATTATCTTTCCTGAACCCAAACTCAGATGCATTAATCAAAATACAATTAAGCCAGCGGTGTGCAAGGAGAAGCTATCAGGTCTGTGGTCTATGCCATACTGCTCTGTGAACATGCAGATGTAAATAGCACATCCTATATTCTAATCAGCCTCTAGACAGATGGATGCAACTGATTATAGGCTGCTTATATCAAAATGGGAACTGGAATTTGAAGTGAAGCAGGAGAATTCTCAGTGCTTTACCTGGATCAGGTGTAAAAGTGTTTCCTGCAGCTGCATCTTTGTCATTGAACTGCTGTTGACCACCGATGGCTCTGGGGTTTGCAGGGGCAGAAGAAGGCTGGCTGAGCCAGCAGCAGGTTCTTGGTTTGCTGCTGTTAAACGCCCAGTTTCACTGGGTTTTGGTGGACCAGATGTGGGCTGAGTGAACACCATTGGGGACATCAATAGGGTAGGAGTCACAGTGGCAGGAATGCGTTGAGGTGAGATTACCTGTCCATATAAATATAAAGTCATCAGTTAAACACAGCTGCCTAATTCTACAGGGATAACAATAATGAAAACTGCAGACTGATTGTCAACAGGTACAAAGCCTGTTGGAGTTTGATACACTTCTGTGAAACTCCAGTTCAGGAATTTACCTCTTTCCAGATTAAAAGGTCTTCCATCCTTTCCATAAGGAAACTTTACCTCTATATGTAAGTCTACATGATGACCAAATGATCTCAGGACAAGAGTATTTTATTACTATTAAATATCAGCACTCTCAGATAATGCCAGCTGTGAAGTCTTCTACATAGGGACTGTAAGTCACTAAGTTTCAATTTTGAGAACATACTTAAACACACACACACACAGAAAAACAACCCATGTCCTGGGCTGCAACAAAAGAAGCACAGACAGATGGTCAAGGGAGGTGATTCTCCCCCTTTACTGTGCTCTTGGGACTCCACCTGGAGTTCTGTGTCCAGTTCTGGAGTCTCCAGCATAAGAAGGACAAAGAGCTCCATGTCCAGAGGAGAGCCACAAAAGTGATCAGAGAGCTTCCCTATGAAGACAAACTGAGGAAGATGGAGCTGTTCAGCCTGGAGAAGACGAGGCTCCAAGGGGACCTCATAACAACCTCCCAGTATTTGGAGACCTACAAGAAAGCTGGGGTAGGGCTTTTTACATGGGTGTGTAGTGAGAGGACAAGGGGAAATGGTTTCAGACTTGAAGAGGGGAGATTCAGGCTGGACATTAGGGAGAAATTAATTCTTGTGAGAGTGGTGAGCCACTGGCACAGGCTGCCCAAGGAAGTTGTGGCTGCTCCCTCCCTGGAAGTGTTCAAGGCCCGGCTGGATGGGGCCTTGAGCAACCTGGTCTGGTGGGAGGGGTCCCTGCCCATGCACGGGTGTTGGAACTAGATGATCTTTAAGGTCCCTTCCAACCCACACCATTCTATGATTCTATGAAATATCACTGTTAAAGACTAATATTTGCACCTAATACTAGCAAGTATTTTGCAACTGTAACTTTCAAATTACTTTACAAATACATGTATACTTTTTTTTTTCTTTTTTTTCTTGTTTTATTTAAGGAGAGGGGAAGGAAAACAGAGATAATTTGATTTATCTGATTTAAGGGCTACAACACACTGGTGACACTGTCACAGAAACAGAAACAATTCCTATTAAATACTCAGTCGACAAAAATCAAGGCCCTTGAAGAGAAGGAAAACTTTGATGCTGCAATATCTGTGCAAGTTCCCTCAGTATCCATGCCAGCCTGCCAAGATAGGTGTCAAAGAATTTTACTTTCAAACTTTGCTATGCATCTTTCAACTGTTAACCATGCAGGACTAGCAAATAATATTGGATATAACATACAACACCAAGGAAATTTCACTCACTGCATTTACAGATATTAGAGCTCTGTACAGGTAATCTCCTGGTTTAGTTAGGTAAACTCTAATTAGAGAAATAAATATTAATCCTAATCGGCCATCTCCTCACTTTTCGAAGAACAGAACATACAAATGACTTGACATGAGCTTACCAAAGCTCCTCTCTTTTGAACTGAAGCATGATTTATTGCTCATATACGGAAGTGAAAAGCTACCAAATCACCTCATTCTGTGTCCTAAGTTCATTTTAATTTTCCTTCAAAACTGAAATATAAGAAAATAGAAAAAATATCTTCTAGGTAGGCAAACCAACACAGTTTAACATTAAAAAACATTCAAATTTTTGCAGCTTGACTTATTCCTAGTTATGATTGTTCTACCCAAGACATTTCTGACAATCTTTAGTTAGACTACAATACAGAGAGAACTAGAAACAAGGAAGACTGAGATCTCACTGTGTTTTACACAAAATTTAAGGAAGCAGAAGACTAGGGGTCAGGAAAGACTCGTGTATATTGAAAGCATGTAATTTGCAAAAATTTCCCAGCTCATGTTTTAGGAAATACTGTTTTAATTTAAAAAATCTGTTTCTCAGATAAAGAGTACTACTTTAAAATGAAACTCATGACCTACAGCTTTTTTTTGTACCTCATACCATGTAATAATAACAGCAATCTTCAAATCTGTGTTAGAAGCTCCAGAACGAGTTAAGGTATTCCTAATTCATTGTAGGAGTGCTTCAAGCAGTCAGTAGTGCAGGTAGTGCATCTGTTTGTGCATCTATGCTTGAAAAACAATGTTCATTTTAGAGAGAAGCCAATATAAGTCCAGAGTGACATCCCTGCGTGCAGTGAGACTTTCAGACTGTGCACAGATGTTCTCCTGTGAGGAAACTGTTCTCCTGTCTGTGGAAGACAGACTACCTCCAGACATGTATCACAACACTTTAGCTCTAGTCATCCATGCTCTCCACCCATGCATCCAACTTCTCTTTAATTTACCTCAAGTATAACTGTCAGGGTCTGGTTAAACCAGAAGATTCTTCCTAATGTGATTTAAAGAATGTATATACAAACTGCTCTGCAAGGGCAGGAACCTCAAGGAAAGGGATGGTGGTGAGAAGCTGGAGGAGATAAACTGTCCCACTAACATAGCTGAACCTATGACAGACTGTATCAAAGATCTAGATAACCAGTTTTGAAACCAAAAGATATTTCTCTCTAGAGTCCAAGGCAAATAAACAAAACCTGAAAAAATGTGCTCCTAATAATAAACAGTTACTACTGTCAAAAACGTATTGTGTTGCGGTTTAAGAGACATATGAAAAATTATTTGTTTTTCTGAACAGAAACTGCCTTAATGGTAAGAATTTTCAATCATATGGAAGCTATATGGAATAAGCAATACCGCCATCTACTGGTGACACAGCTAATATATACAGGTTACTGCAAAACTTCAAATACTTACAGAATAGAAAATGTCAGATATAGAAATAGAATAGAAAATATATGTATAATTTTTTCAATGGAGAGCATTTGTTTCTGTATGCAGACACTAAAATGTGGGTTCTTTTCTGACGCTTCATGCTCAAAGCTTCTGCCATTTAACAAACTTTAAACATAAGCAGCATGGATTTTAAAAAATATAATAGCAAATTTTCATTTTACATTCAGTTCAGATCACCTTCTATCACTGGGACAACAGACACTAACCAGAAAGCGGTATGCTGATGTTGATGTTACCAGTACAGCTCCTATAGCACCATACTTTTGCTCAAAGAACTAAAAAAGCTCTGTAGGGACATAGTAGACTTTGGGCCAACCTTCTAGCCTTGAGTAATTTCTCACAAGAAGTAATAGCCCTTCCAGATTGCTGTTGATAAGGTTCTTCCCCACAAAACTGAACCAGTGTCACTTGTTCACCCAACCTCTACTGAATTATCTCCAGCTTTATCAGGTCAACACTTAAATCTCTGAGACACTAATAACACTAGGAGTCTACTGCCAATTGCTCAGCAATGGACTAAGAAAAATTAAAAATGTGCAAAATAATTGTTGCAGCATATAGTATTCCTTCTTTGAAGCACAAATGCTCACTGTCACACCTATTTGATATCCTGTGTGGCTGTTGGCAGCTAGATGACGTGATAGCTGGCAAATGCACATTAACACCATGAACTAAAGAATGTCTTGGATCTCCTGTAATAAAAACTGGCACCCATCATTGCTTCCTACACGTGCAGAATCCCACATGCATCAAGTGCTCCTCTGGAACATCAGCACCTGGTGGGTGCTGTGGGCCTCAAACTGTTTTTAGTGGCATTTCTTAAAACAGAGAACATTTAACTTAAGAATGATTCAAGAACTTGAGTTAGTATTAAAATGAAGCTTGCTACAATACTAACATTGTTTTGTCTTTCAAGTTCAATTCAGATTTTTTTAATTGATGCTTACTTTTAGAATCTTAAATTAATTCTCAAAAGAAGTTTAATGTACCCATTGCATTCCTTCTGGGCATGTTTGCAATCTGATATTGAAACTGAAGTGAGGAAATGCTCACACCAAAGAGATACAAGGTACCACGCACATATTCAAAAGATGTAACACTATGTACAAAATACATTCTTGATGGAAAATGTTCCAAGAAATGAGAGAAACAGCCTGCAAGATAAGTGGCCTTCTGAAGATAAGATAAATTTGTGTCAAGGTTATTGTAAGCACTTTTAAAACCATAATTCTGATTAACATAAACACTTATGTATGCATGCATCTATAATCAAGATAACTTATGCCTAGCACTAAGCATATGATTAAAAGCCCACTGCAGATTGGTTTTTATTGCATTTTAAGCACATGTTACTCACTGTCCACATAAGAAATACTTCATGGAATAAGGCTGGCACCGGACCAGACTGAATGCTTTTAAGTATTATTCTTCAGCGTTTTTTGGTTGTGGTTTTTTTTTTCCTCATAACTGGTCTCTTCCTTTCCATGTGGGAGATCACAGTTCTTACACCATATGGAGATGCAGCAGAAGCCAATTTAAACTTGGACTGTGTAACATGTCAGTTGTGGAAAAGACTATTGCTTTCACTTTCTCAGTGCTGCTGATGGATCTACTGTGTTCCTTTATTACAATTTTTCCAGCAACAGACACTGTCCAGATACCTTTCCATTCCTGACAGAATTTTTTGAATTTGCTTTCTCTGTATGCTGAATTGTAGCAAAAGAGGAAATACCAAAGGATAAATAATTACAGAGAACAAACCTTTTGCTGCATTTGTTGTCAGGATCTGCTTTGATCAATTTTGCATGAGCATGTGCAGATACATTTGTGCCAATTCAATTTCACTCAAATGACTGCAGGCGTGGCAGCACTTAAAGCCTTCGGTCTACAGCAAGGATGATGATACAAACAAATTAGTGCTGGTTTTAAGTTTGCTTCAAATTTTTATCTTCTGATTTAAAAAAAAAAAAAAAAAAAGGTAGGAATACTTCATGTGGCTAATTCATAGCATTGTACAGGAGTGTAGGCTCATTCTTCCAATTCTTCCATTTTTAACCACCTTTTCCTGTGGTGGTTATTTTGTTTTTGTTTTCATTCTGCTGCATGCAAAAGAAGGCTGCAGAGCTTTAGGTATCTAACCAGTCTTACTTGCATCACCATTTATATGTATAAAGTCTCATTAAAAATACTAAGTGTTGGAAGAAATGTTATCGAATAGTGTTTTGACACAGCCATAGCTGTGTCAGTCCATAAAGCCACTCCTAGGCAGACTCAATGTGGTTGGTCTGCTCACAGCCATTCAAAGCAAGACTTAAAAGTCTCCTTAATTGTTTGGGGTTTTTGTTGTGGGTTTGTTGTTGGTTTTTGTTTGTTGATTGATTTCCCCCCCCCTTTTTCTTTAAGGCAAACTTGCAGCAATAATTGCAGTGAATGAGACTTGTTCCAGTGCATATCCTTGTCTTTTCTCAAGCTATTGTTCAATTCATACTCAGGCATAAAATTACTGAAATCGAATTATGTCAGACCTCAGTAATTCCCTGTCCAAATTGCAAGTAATGCTAGCATAATTTTCTGTTTCAAGTATACACAAAGTCATTAACCATATCAGCATCAATACTGACTTTTAATTTGAAAAATATAGCAGTATATTTCTCATTTTTTAAATGCATACTGGCTTATACTATATGGCCTGGCACTTGCCTCATTTCACTTTTACTTTCAATTAAGGTCATTATGTCTCCATGCTATCAGTACATTTACCAGTGAATCAGACAATTTATTTCATTTGTAACAGGCAATTTTCACTCCTAGTGGAAACAGAAGTAAATTTTTGTTTTACTTTGGATCCTCTTTTTATTCATTAGCACTCTACTGGGAAGTCATGTCACCATCTGCAAGCAACTCATCCTGAATAATTTCAACGACTAATATCCCCAAAACTCTTTCACACAGATTCAAAGTCATGCTGCTTTAATTAAAAAAAATAAAAATAATGATGGATATTTGCTGTATCAAATTCATCTTCCTCTGACCTCTCTCACCAAATTAGAAATCTTGACCTGTCACAGTGTTAGTGACTGATGTGACTCTAATTGTTAAATTACTATTTCAGCCTTTTCACAAGTAGGACAACTTTCTACAATAAGGATTCTTGTAGCATGCCAAAGTATTCTGTAGTCTCTCATTCAGCTTTTCAAGAAGTTGCATTAAAGAAGGCATCTTTTGAACTTTACACTGAAAAGGTGAATGCTTTATCATTTGGATAAGTATCTTCTAGACTCCAGCACAGCACCAATCAGAGTGCAGTACAGCACAAGTTGTGTGGATTCCATGTCCACAATAAGGGAAGTTAAAAGGGGCTAAGATGCTAGCCCATCCCCACACCAGGACATCAAAAGACATTCAACTGTAGAAGTTCCTACAGAGAATGTGGATAGCAGTTGTCCAGAATTTTACATTTTACAATTGCACATGATGCTTTCCTGAAGAACAGAAACTTGTTTTTGAGAGACCACTCAGAGAGACACAATTTCTTGCAACTTTCTGAATTTTTTATGACACCGATCTGATTTTTAGGATCACAATCAACACAAGTAATGGTTTAGGACTTTTTGAAGGTATTCAGGCACAATACCTTATTTAAAAAGAATACACAGCAAATAAAAAGAAGCTATTGACTTAGCTAGAAATAGCAGTTATGGTATGAGATAACTAATTCAGAAATATACAAATACTTAGAAAATACATGTTACAAAAATATATGACCTTTAAGCACCTTTAGCCTTTTTAGCAATCAGCATACAAAGGAATGCATATCTGGACAAAGAAAGCTTTGATTAATTTTGTAAGGAAAAATAAATAAATAAATAAATAGAGCAATAACAGCAATTACACACAACAGCCTAAGACCAAGGATGGCATCTGAAAACTAGGTGACTTTTCAAAGTGCCTCTGTAAAAACCCAAGACTGTAGTAATTTTGATCATTATTAATATGCAAGAGATGTAGCCTTAAACTTCAAAAGATTGCAATTTATTTATTTATTTATTGTAAATTTGAAAGTTGCCCATTTACCTGGAAGAGAGAGCTCTGCTTTTCTGTACCCGGTGCTTTTTCTATCCAGGAATCCAGTGGTTTCAGTGTACTGGTATTCTGAGTGACAACAGGAAACTTAGCTGCCAAGGTTGGTCTGCTGGATACATGCAACTGTTCTTGTTGCACTATCTGGAGTTTTTTCAGTAACTCTTGAGGTGAAATCACCCCAGAATTGGCACCTTGATTGCCAGCGAGAGGAAGTGGCTGTCTAGGAAGTTTGGATTGTTCTTTACCAACTGTCTGAGACTCTAAAGTCTGGCCTGGTAGGGAACCATTGAAATATACCAAAGGTGGCTGGCTCATGGTGTTTACTGGTGCTGCTGGTGCTCCAACAGCAGCAGGAGTCCTGCTGAACACAAAAGCTGTCGAGTTCACTGTTCCTGTTGCACTGGGCTCCATTTTAGTCACTGGCCCTGACTGACCCTGCAATTTCTGTAACAAGCTCTGAGTGCCAGCAGCATCCTGAACTCCATGAGTCGTTGCAATACCATGAGAAGTCACAGGCTGGAAGAGTCCTGTGAAAGTCTCACCCACGGGGTGAAGATTGCCATTTTCACAGAGTCTGTTCTCAGGAAACTCAGCAAGTGGATGAAGGTCTGTCCCACGCACCATGAGCTTCTGAATGGCAGGGCAAAGCTGCTTCTCTGCAGAGGGTGAATGCCTGCTGGGTTCTTCGTAGGACAGGGAACGTACCACGCCCTGCCTAACAGGAAGATTCTCTAGATGCTGTTTATTAAGAGGTTCTGAGACATCTGGCTTGTCTCGTTTCCCAAACAGTGCTGTCAAAGACAAGTGCTGTGGTTCAGGATCCACATTCTGTGAGGAGATAAAGGAAAGAAATAAACACAGCTCCCTCACGCATAAGTCACATTAAGCAGTGATGACATTTAGCCAGCAGTATTCAAGGAAAAGCCAAGAAAACTGTTTTGTTTTGGGTTTTTTTTCCTTCCAAGAGAATTTTAAAAACTTTTGTCACATTGAAAGGGCAAGAAGACAGTTGTCAAGTTGCTAATGTGGGAGAAAAAAAAAGTGAATCTGAGAGATAGCAGTGGCTTCACTTTAAATACCATGAAAGAGCATCTTGCCTTCTAGCCATCAGTACAATACTAGTAAGAGACAGAAGTCTCCCTGTGTGTGAAGCAGGGTCACTTCTTGGGGTATTGCAGGTGAATTCAGTTCTTAGCATTTTGCAGTGTGATGAAGCTTGAAGATGAATCAAGAGACTTTTCTATATTTAGATTAACTGAATTCACCTAAAGAAAAAGAACATGAAAAATGTGGTCCAGCAATTGTGCAGACCAGCCTGTGATCAAAGTAGCATCTGAAAATTGAAAGACCATTTCTTTCTTGTATCAAGGTAATATGCCTGTGATTTACATGTTTCCACATAATAAGGTAGGGGATAGTAACTTCATATAGAACAGTTTAGGTTTTTATTAAAATAATGCCTTACTATTGGTTCCACCTCAAATTCTTGCACTGACCTGAATCAAACAAATATTGCTGGGTGGCTACTCAGGAAGCACCAGTCAGAGAACACACAAATCATTTTACCTTGCATTGCTGAGGTATTCGTTGATGCTGACTTTCATTAGGCTTCACTGGAATTGGTTTGATCAGGTTGGGGTTGTTATAGATTGCAGAGGAACTGGTTATTTGTTTTGGCTCTGAACAGGTCTTACACTGCAACAGAAAAGTATTTTTTAGTAAGTGGGACAGTATCTTATCTCATAGTTCTTCACTATAGTAAAATCCAGACATAGCGAAGTACTCAATAACCAAAAATATCAGTTGCAGCACTGATTATGAAATGTTATGCTATTGAAAGAACTGTAAAGACTGCAACCTAATTTTCTAAAACCACAAAGCATATGTAAAAATAAATGCTTGATCCCAAGATTCCTTGAGTATGAGGCACCCTTCTAATTTAAATCTCATTTCTCCTTCTTATCTTCTGCCCTTCCAGCACTTAAGAAAATAAAATTAAAGAAGCAGCTTAGAAAACGAAGCAACAGCCATGCATCAGTTGGCACCTTAGATACATGAAGGATTAATGCACCCATAAAAAACATTTAAAACGCTACTTGTTAAAAGCTGGAATTATAACTCAAATTATTTTACATAACTATTCCACAATGTAGGAACTTGGAGGGTGCATATACTGACACAGAAAAATAATTAAAAATTTATCAGGTTTTTAGAATCAGTTTTTTATTAAGTATGACAGGATTAATAAAAATATTCATAAAAAGATGGGCAGAGACAGACAACTAAAAGTTACCAAGGACATGGATTGGCTGACATGAAGAGAGTGGGGAATGATTTAATTCCAAAAAAAATGCACAAAAAATTCTGCATGAAAAATAACTAATGAATAGAATAGAAAAGAAAAAAGTGACTAGATTGCTATTACATCGTACAAAAAACAAGAATATAGTCAATGAAACTAAAAAAGCATTGTGTGTACAAGGAATGTTAATGTCAGGAAAAAAGAAAAAAGTATATTGGAAGTCATTGTCAATGGTTACAACTGAAACCAAGACACTGGAAAGACTTTAAAAGAATTATCTAACAAAAAGTTAAATCGATCGAAAAAGAATATTCATAGTCTATTACTTGAATTTGAGGGTCTCTAAATTTCATGCTGAAATACTAATGGTTTGGGTAAGGAATGATCATTTTTGTCTTCTCATTCTTTCCTTTAAAGAGCCTAGACTTGTGCATTACTAGGACAGAACTCTGAACTGGACACAGCTCACCCACTGCTGTATGATTATGAAAATGGCAGTGTCTTTTCCAGAACTTTCCAAGCCAAACTCCTTAGGATGCAAACGTGTTAGATAAGAAAATAACCTCCATCCTCAAGTATAAAAAAATGATCATTTGATCCATCTCTGGCACCCGCAACAATTGCCAAACACACACTTTGTTCCAGGGCCTGTTTCAGTAATACAGAACTCGAGTTCTCAAAGGGCCTCAATGGCCTCTTTGAGTTACTCAAGGCCTACTTTGCAACATTTATTTTCAAGAATCCCAGACTCCTGAGGCTGGTGGGAAAGTGTGAAGTGATACAGATTTACCCTTCCTAGAGGAGGATCAGGTTAGGGAGTATGTGAACAAAATACATAAACAAGTCCATGGGATCTGATAGGATGCACTCATGAGATCTGGGAGAGTTTATTCGATTTGTTTTTGAAAGGTAATGGCAATTGGGAAAGGTTCCCAAGGACTAGAAGAAAACAAATATCTGTTCTGTCTTCCAGAAAAGTAAGAAGGAAGATTTGAAGAACTTCAGGCTGGTTTGCCTCACCTTAATCCCTGGGGAAGATGATGAAAAAAGATGCTTTCAGACTGGAAGCCATTTCTAAACATATTAAGGACAAGAAAGTGGTTAGGAATAGCCAGTGTGGATTTACAAAGTGGAGATCATGCCTGTATCAACCCAGTACCCTTTTTTAGTGAGATGAGGGCTCTGAGGATGATGGGAGAGTAGTGAGGTTTGTTTACATTTACTTCTCTTTACTTTTGCTAAGCTTTTGACAGTGTCTCCTATAACAGCCTCAAAGACAAAGTGATGAAATGCAGACTAAGTAAGTGGAGAGAAAGGTGGAAATAAAATTGTCTGATCCAAACTATTGGATCCAAACTGTCTGGACCCAAACTATTGTTGGTATGAAGTCCAGCTGGAGGCAAGTAACTAGTGGTGTACCCCATAGTCTGACATGGGGGTCAGTACTGTTTAATATCTTCATTAATGACCTAAACGATGGGGCAGACCAGGTTTGCAGACAATGTAATAACAGGGATGTGTAGAGAGAGATAGAGAGATAGTGACTGATAGATCACATGGTTGTGCTGCCATTCAGAGGGACCTTGACAAGCTGCAGAAATGGACTGATAGGAACATGAAATTCAACAAAGGGAAACTGAGGAACAATAATCCCATGTAATAAGGGTTCGTGCCGGTGACTGAAAAGCAGCTATTCAGAAATTGACCTGGATGGACAAGGACCTGAATATGAAACAGCAACTTTCCCCTGTGGCAAAACAAGGCCAAGAGAATCCTGGCAGCTTGACAAAGGAGGTTCACCTGTAGTGAGCACTGCTGAGACCACTGCTAAGACCTCCACTGAGCACTGCAGTGCTATACCAGCTCTGGGCTTCCTAGCACAAGAAAGACACAGACACTTTTTTCTTTGACATGATGCATAGAATACTGTCAAATATTTCTCACTGTGTTCTGCAGAATTTGAACAAATAATTTGGCCCTTATTTCTCCAGGATATTTTCACAGGCTGATTTCTTTGTCAACCATGAGAGAAATAACCATATAAAAACAAAGTGAGAAGCAGCAGAGTTTAGAAGATTTATCATTCTGTAAGAATTTTTTCAGACCAAATTCCTCAGCAAAATGAACAGCAGTATACACAAATGCTTACAGAGAATGACATTGACCTGACTTGGTGTCATTTCCATGATCTGGTAACATGGCTAGTAGGCTGCTATCAAATCCAGGAAAGCAATCTGAAGAGTAAAAAACAAAAAAACAAAAAACAAAACAAAACAAAAAAAAAAACCAAAAACCCTGTGATGATTTCAAAGGAACCTGTAAGTAGCAGAAAGGATTTTCAGTGAGATCTGTGCTTAAATGAGACAGATAAAGAACCACTTCAGACTGGTAAAGAACATTAGTGTATACTCTGTATACTCATTCATGCCAAGCATGGCACAGTGCCCCCATGGAACTCGGGCTTTCTGGATCCTACTGTGAAGACTTTCACACAGGTAACAAATCAAAAACTAAAGCACCTGAAAACTAAGAAACTCTATGCCTGTTTGGGCAGGGAAATACCATTGGAACATTTTGTTGAAGAAGCAGCTGAAGAACTAAACTAAAGAGATAAAGAGAATCTCATAAAGAGATGATTTTTCATGCAACCTCTAAATGTGTAACTTAATTTGGGAATAAGATATACCCTTCAAAATTAGCTACGGTCTTTAAAAAATAAATTTACCTCAGGCTTTAAAAATTGAGCAAAATTCCTCAGATGCTTTGAAAATTGATGCTCTTGTTCTACAGTTCCCAACACTTTAAAGCACCCTCTTCTCCAAAAGCACCCAGAATTAAAAAAACAGAACAACATATTTCATAACTCATTTCAGCACACTGGCATTGTAAGTCACAAGACATAGACTGGCAAGGATGTAGATGCCATAAGGCAGCCAAAAAAGCATGACTGCTTGGAAACATACTGGCATTAAATCCAAAAAATTACTGTCGTTGCCTTTCTAATATTATTTTACCTACAAAAGAAGAAAAAACTACATATCTAGTTCTTAACATGTGAGATACTCCCTTGCCATGTCCCAGATAAAGAGGAGGTTTTCCTGTTAGTTCCTTATCAATCACTTAAATGCAGAAAGATTAAAGAGGAAGTAAGAAACAAATCTGCAGAAGATCTTATCTGCAGGAGAACTTTAAAACCTTATTATTTAAACAATGGATCTTGTAGAATTTCCTCTTCTTAGTCTTAATTTTTCATGTGCTCATACAGAAATGGAAGGTAACATTTTTAAAGATTTATTACCTCTTTATTCCAGTTTCCCAATTACAGTATTTTAAAGATAATTTCTTAAAAACTGCTTAAACATTTCACAGTATTTCAAATTGTAATTTTTTATGCCAAGACTAGATACTGATTCAATATTAAAACATAGAAAACATACCAGATTTTGGAGGTGTTTGTCCACTATAATACATTAAATCCCTATTACATAAAATATGAAGGTCTTAAGCTCCACAAGAAGCTATACCACAACAAAAAAAAGGCTACATTTCACCAAACCTCTAAGAGTTTGCTATTATTTCTCTAAGGATCTTATTAGTAGCCCCACTTCAGAAAAATAAGTCTTTCTCTCTGTAAATTGCTTATGTTTAAGATATATATGTATTTCTAGACTCAGAACACTTATGGGCTTTATTACTGCATAACAACACATATGATATAAAGGAAACAGCAGTAGGAAGCTGCCGGCTCCTTAACAATCCACAGCATATATGTGAATAGTTGAAATTATTAGACTTTTTATTCCCCAAAGTGAAACATTTTTAATTGCTCAATAATACAGAACATTATTAGTCCATTAGTTACTTCTTTATACAGAAGATTCAGAAGATCAAAGCAGCACATGGGCTGAAATCCTACTACATTTCAGCCTTCTCATTTCTTTCCATTAGTGTTTGAAGGGAGCTAACAGCCACAATTAAAAACAGTAACTTCACAAGTTATTTGTACAAACCACAGAATCTCCTAGCAGGTTTGAATAGTTCACCCAGAAAAATGACACAACTTCCTGGTGCTACCCAATAAGCACAGGAGCTTTAAGGGTCAAAATAAAGTAAATTTAGATTTGTTCTTAGCTCCATTCAAAAAAACAAAAAATCAATTACATACATGTTCTCCTTTCAGACATTTTTGCTGATGGCATTAATTTTTTTAATTGTTAGAAAATTCTGACAAAAGCTTTCTACCAGCTGCTTCCACAAAAAATGAGAGCACGCTGTATAAAATTTATTTCACTTTGGGTAAAATTATATTAAGATGTTTTATAATGCAAAATGTTGGCATCACAGTACCACAAAGAAATGTCCTCTTTTTATAGACAGCAAGTCTCACCTTGGTATACTCATCTTTGGCCTTGGTAAGCAACCGTAGTATATCCACTTCTTTATTACTGGCAGAATTCATGATCATTGGGGACAATCCTGTTGCTGTGCCCTGCTGTGCTTTGAATTGCTCCTGCTGAGTTAGGCTGAAAGTTGGAAGTGAGAGGAGAATATACAAGACAAAAACTAGATAAAATATAGAAAAATTTAAGCCTAACTACTATACAATAATTAACCAAGAGTCAAATAATTTCTTTTTTTCCCCGATTACATTTAAAAAAAAGTGTTAAAAAGCCTCAACTGAAATACCAATATTAAAACACAATTTGACCAGGAATTAAATTAATTTTCTCCAAACTTGAATACATTAGGCTATAGGCTAAAATTTCCATTAGTCACACTTTCTGTTCTGGGAAGCAGGGGGGAATTTATAGTGTTATTCAGTTCTGCCAGTGGTGGAGGATGGCAAACACACACAAATCAGTCATTAACTACTAGCAAATGACCAATTTCCTGCCCCAGCTGTTTTATTATTATTGTAGAATGCTGAGAATTAAAACAACCAGCCAATTGGCTGAGCAACAGGGTATTTTTTATCTATATGCAACATTGCTATTATAAACTACTACGTGTGGTTTACAATTCCATGAATCCTCTGAAAACCAGTTTTTATTGTAGAAAATTACCAGTTTGAGAGTACCTAATCACCACCAACTGAAACTTGAGCTAGTTAAATAAAATTAGCTGTCAAAAACCTGGGTTTCCTAGGGTTTATTGCTTACTTCTGTAAATTCATCCCCACCAATTATTTCTTGGGTCACAACTGAGTCATTTTAGAAATGCAGGGTATACAGCAATCTCCCCCACCCCCCCTAAACAAACTCCCACCCTTGTCATGATTTGTGTTTCACAATGTTTTGTCACTGCAAAATGAAAAGCAGCGGGATTTGCCTTAAAAAAAGAGAAACAGAGCAAACGTGACTACCTTCCCATCCCATATTTTATAAAAAATCCTATCTGGAAAATAGTGGTAGTTACATGGATAGAGATGTGCGAGGATGAGCCTTGTTTGGACTTGTTTGTAGTGCAAGACACAAACAGGCTTTTGGGCAATCAAAAAATTTTGGCAATCAAAATCAATGTCACTTCCTCAGCATGCTTCTGGCTACAGAAGCTGTGAAGACAAGGACAGGTGACCTGAAAAGGAGATTCACAGGTCTGGCAGTGCCTTTGCATTGCGCTCTGTTAGTACCTAATGCTGTCAGCCTGACTGTATCTGCTTCCCGTGGCTTTTCTTGGCATGACAGAGACCAGGCTCTGTGTCATCCCTCCTCCCGTCCTTTAAAAGAATTGTGACACAATGATATATCCAAGCCTATATAGCACAGGCAACCAGTACATCTAATCTCTGCCCATCCCTATTGGGCCACTTTACTATATCCTCCACTTTATACCTCTAAAAAATTTAGATGGCATATGTTGCCAAAAATCTATAACTAGCTTCAACTCCTTCCTCCTCCAAATAGACATGAAAACCTGTAGAATATAGTAATAAGAAAGGGGTCATTGCAAACGAGCTCATCATTAGGCCAACCAGAGGGTAGAGCAGAACAACAAGCCCTGTCCATCCTGGACAAGAAACAAGTGACAGTGAAAAAATGCTCCATGATACTGCTAGATTAAAATACAGCAGAGAATACAGTTCTATCTCAAAGTTTATTCTCTGAATTGATTTCAAAATTAAAGATCATACAACAGGTATAAAATGATACTATCTACATAGAAGTAATTAATTCAGAGCTAATTAAAGTCTTGTCTTATAAGATAGTTTTGTACTATTGCTAAGAAATGAGGAAGCAGGAATGCAGCTGTAATGCACGAACCAAAAAAACCCAAATTGTATTACTACAGCCTTCATGATAGCCCTAAGTTACATTGATAGAGTTAGAAAAAAGTTAGCAGTAACATTCAAAAAGATCTCCCCAAGATGAAAAATATATTAAAACCCCAAAGAATACAGTTCTTGAAAACAGATCTTGGAGTCATCAGGAAGTCAATCAGATGAAGTGTTACATTCTGATGTAGCTAGAAAGCTGTGTTGTAAATTCTGAAAAAATACTGCAATAGAGTGACTTATTTGTTATTATACAAAATGCATGTGTGTGACAATCTTCAACAAATTCTTTGAAAATAGGCTCCAAGTAGAAAGGGACCATCCTAGTAATACAATGTGCATGTATGTACAGAAATACATACATAATCAAAGCACCAAAAGTCTTGTTTACCCATCACTTACTTTTTCATGAGCTCTGCAATTCTTTGGCATTCTTCCTTATCATAAAACCAAATCCCATGTATGGACACTGTAAATGCACATCAAACACAAACTATGAGTATCTTCCCAAACAGCAATTCTACCTGGTAGATATTTAAAAGTGACCTGTAAATCAGTTATTAAATTAATTTCTGCCTTATGTTTTCCACAGCTATAAATACTAAAATGGTACCTCAGATCCTCCAGACTCAAAAAAGATCAAAGGCATATCTCCAAGGATGTAAATTACAAGCTTTTAAACCTTCAGTAAAGGCAGAGGTATTTGATCCTTTTCTTCAGAATGCTAAACCACAGTTTTGTTTCCTTTAGAACCTCTTTCTTTGTTTATTTTTTCAGCTGTCACATCCATTTGACTCCAGTGGCTAGCATACTGCAGATACTGTTGCATGCATATATAAGCAAACAAGATTTGTTTAGTTTTCAACAACTTTCAGGACTATCTTATATATCACCAAAGTTGTTAGAATACTACTTACTCATCTCTGCCTCTCTGACGATTTCCTGTAATGTTGCCCATTATTTTCCCTGACAAAGAAATAATTATTTGTAGACAAGGCCAGAATTGGAAAATCTATGTGCAAGTTAAGACCTCCACTAATGCAAGTGCTTGCAGCTTTGCAAAGCAACAACAGAGTTAACTTTAACAGTAGTTCAATATTCTCAAACCTACAGACCACTAATGAAACCACAATAGAACTGCAGTTTGTGCAGCTTCCACCTTCATAAATAGGGATTTTTTTCCACTCATGATCATGTTATACAGCTCTTGTAAAATAGCCTGGGAATACATCTACAAGACTGTCTCACATTTGTCAGGGGAACTGTACTGTCCTACCTTTATCCTCAGGCACAAATTTGCTGTGAGAACAGTATGGGAGAAGCACCTAAATGGTTAACACAGATCTTCCCCTCTCTATCACTGCAACCTTGTGTAACACTCATGCTCCCTTTACATGATATGGTAGCAAATAGGTAGCTGCTGTGTTTCTTCCCCCTCCCCTTCCTACCATATTACAGACAAGAGTTTTCCTTTAATCCTTCTAAGAAATGGTAATTCCTAACATGCCTTCAAACATAATAGAGGCTAGATATTATTTGAAAGGGGCATAAAAGGACTGAGTACCGATTAAAAACAACTGCAACACTGATCCTGACCATGTAATATTTCCTTACATTAGCAGAATCCAAAAGCAATCACTTCTCCAATCCCACAACCAAAACTATGGCAAATAAAGTGTAAATTGGCTTTGTTAACGTTTGGGAAGAAAACGAATATGCAGCTGTTTGTAAGACACAAATGTAATACCTCCATTCCCCATTACATCCTCAGTCATGTGTTGTCTTTTACATAGCTAAAAATGTTCAATTGTTCAATAGTGCATAGTGGCTAAAAGCCTAAAAAAACCCCCCACAAATAGCCATTCTGTAGACATACAGCAAATAATTTTCAAAAGATGTACAGTCCTTCTGAAAAGTGTGTTGGTGATTTCTAGTATTCCCCTAAAAAAAAAAGGCAAGTAACACAACAGGCAACAGTGGTTTTACAAATGTGCAAAGTAAGAGCTGATATGAATTGATACGATAAACAATTCCGTTTTTGTAACATAAATACTAAAATACTAAAATAGATACACATTCCAGTAAGCATCTAAAAATAACCTGCAGACCCATAGAAAAGTGCGTGAATGATTCACAAGGTTCCAAAATCCTGACCTATTATGCAAGACTACACATCATTCTGATGAAACACATCTGAAAACATCTTGCTGTTCATATTACAATGTAGCAAGTAAACTGAAAACCCCAGACAAGAAAAATTTGTTTTAATCAAGATTTTTCTTTACAATAAAATAATCTCCAATGCAAAATTGTATCAATGAAACTTTGGCCATCTGCTCCATCTTCTCAATTTTTTTTTTTATGTCTGCCACAGCTAGTGGCATCACCCATATGCTAGACAGGTTGAAGAGCTTCACTTTTTGTACAGTTGGTCAAATGTCCCAGCCTATTCATGATTCTCTAATAAGAATCATATTCATGATTATCTAATAAATCTGACAGATGACAGGCCCATGGAAATATTGCAGTGCTTCTGGACATTAAAAGAGGAAAGATTGGATTCAACAGCAAGGCAGTTGACCTCAGCTCAGTGACAAACACAAGTAAACTGTCTGGCTACCACTATAAAAGACCAATTGGCATTTTACCGAACTACAACTAATATTCTGAAATAGAATTCAAACAAATGCATCCCCATTTCAGATCACAGAATAAAGACACTAAATATTGTCTGTCCCACCCCAACAACATCTCACATCTCAACTGAAGCTTTAAGTCAGGATACTGCAGAAACAGAGACCTTTATCCTAGATGTTAGCCCAGCTTCAAAACCACCCACCCACACTTTCTTACGTCAGCCAGTGATAGTTTCAACCCAGAATACGAAGCACAGCCCAAGACCAAACCCCAACCTCTGAGCTTACAGCCCACTCATTCCATAGTGAAATCTTTCAGAAGTGGACAGTCCTCCTCTTCTTCCTTCCACACTTCTCCTATCTGTCTAGAACAGATGAACACTTCAGAAATACAGTGAAAAACAATCACACAGATGCTCCATTTGTTGCGGCATAATGTCCTCCGAGTTCTTTTGTGCATGGGAGAATGATGTACCAGTGAGAAGGCAATTACTTGATGGAAATCTGAGGTTAACAGGTATCCAAAGTACATTAGGGCATGTTTTCATATTGGGTGCTGATTACCTGGACTTACCCTGGGGTAAATTCATACTACAGTAGTATATTCTGCTATGATCTACATTTAAGGAAACAGAATTATAAACAATAGTAGTAAAAATGTGTATTAACGGCTATCTTCTTGATTAATGATGAATATGAAATGGCAAAAAACTTGTGCATAAAAACCCAAGATTATCAAAAGATCATAAGGGGTGATTACAAACATTAACTGTCAAGATAGGAAGCTGGCAAGCTCTCCATTAATAAAAAATAAACACATATACAATACATATTTCTCTACAAGTTTTCTACAATCATGAAAACACTGCATGTCTTAGCAGGATCACAACTAAACAAATTAATTTTATCCATCCTCCATCTCTATCAGACTGTTTGACAAAAAGGAAATCCTGATCCAAGGATCCTCTGTAGAGTGGTAATTTCACTATAATGTTCACATGTTAAAAAATGAATCATTAAACAGCAGAGGCGTGAATAAATCACAAAACAGCAGAGGCAAATAGCAAATTCTTCTACTGCAGCACAAAAGAGCAAATATTAAGTCACTTCCAGGTTTAGATTCAGCTACAAAGTCATCCAAGAAGAGACCATGTAAGAAACAAAAAGAAAAAACAAATGAAAGTTAAGTATCTTTTGTCAACCAAGGGAGCCAGTTACATGAAAAGTAGCTAAAAAAAGTCAAATTGTAAAAGCTAGTGTTACACTGACAAGATGGCACATATCTATTCATCCACTTTCAGCAGTTCTAAAAGTCATTTATGAAAAGAAATGAGATCTGGTAGTAAAGTGATCACATTAAAGAAAAAAACCTAAGACACCAAAGCTATGATGTGGTTAACAAGATTACACAAAACTGGAAGGATATAGAAGAGCTATCAAATCAAGAAGATACAATTAATATTGAACAGGAACAAGCTAAATAAATTTCTTAAATCATCTAATTGAAATTACTAAATATTAAGGAATATAAGTCTTTAGACTTATATTAATTTTCTAGAATTTGAGAAAGGGAGGTTACCCATAAGTCAAACCAAAAATTTTAACAAAACCTGTGAAGCTCATTTAATATAGCTCAGTGATAAAATTTTAGGAAGTATGTTATTTATTTTTTAAATCACAACTTCAGAACCACTTCTACAGCTTCCGCCTTACATTTTTCATTTTCTGGCTACAGATTTCTCCTGTCCTTAAAAGCACTAGAGCACTCAATACTATTTATAAACAGAAGCTGACAGCTGCTATCTACCAGAATTATAGAAGACAGTTTCTAACCTCTCAAAATTGGAAATATTTATTTATTATTATGATGAAGAATTTCTTACCAACCTCCATAATTCATGCTAAGTATCCTATTAAAAATGAAGGCATTTTCTCTAGGATAATTTCTTTTACTCTTCATTTGTCTAGCTTCCATTTCCAGCCATTAGATTTTTGTCTCGTGGACAGACATTTCCATTATTCTGCAACACATTATTTTCAATCTATTGCTCTACAGATTGCATACAATATTTAAGATTGGTAAAAATAAATAAGAGAAATATCAAACCTACTGACTAGAGACTCCCCTGTGCCTAGAAGCTGTTTTACACTTGCTAGTATTAAAAATAAATATGGAGAAAAAATTGATTCTTCAACATTCATGTTTTATTCTTTGTATCATGCTTCCTATCATACTTCATTTTCTATGTATGTATGGCCAGGACTTCTGCTCCTGAATACGTAAATCCACACTTGACTATATTAAAATGCAGTTTCTCTACACACATCTTACAAGTCCTTTATGGTTTTTTGTTGGTTTTTTTCTCTCTTTGCTATCTACCATTCATGTAATTTTTGACTATTCAGCAAACTAGCAATGCTTGCATTTTTTCCTAGTGCTTCTTAGAATATTGCAGTCTCCATTTTGGAGGACCTACTGAAAAAAGAACAGAAGTAGGTTATATCCACAATAGTAATTCTTAATCTATGAGTTCTTTAAACATGAATTAATGCATGCTACAATAGTTTTGTGCTCTTCTACTCCAATGCAAATGTGATCTCTTTGTCCATTATTCTGTCTTTACAATTGCAATAAAAACATATGATGTTCCATCCACTCTGCTCAGGCTTGAGTAGTGAGGGAGGTTTGCCTGCTAAAGCTCTACATCCTTTTCTGCACAAAGCAAGAGAGGACTGCAACAAAGGAATGATGATTAAAAAAAAAAACCTACAGCCAAGGCAGCTGCATGCTATCTTGGAAAATCTGAATTCCATCTGACGCTGCCCCGGAGATATTATGCAATGATACACAAGTTGTGAAATGTCATCTTAAGTGGCTGTCACTGATTGTGTATGTTTCATTTTGCAGTGTTTGATTTGAGGTCCTAGCCCTGGGTGTAAAACTTGAGTGCGTGACCTGCAAACACACCAGCTACTTGTAATCACAATCAAAGTCTTTAAGAAGACTTTGAACATATAAATGAAAAAATAGGCTTGAGTAATTTAAAATCAGACACCCTGCATTTAATTGAGCTCTGCAATTGTAACTACTCTGCCGTAGTATCATAATCTGTAAAACCAGAAGACTAATGTTTCTAATCTGAGCAAGGTACAACAATTCATCTTATTCATGAGTTATCAGCTATTATGCTGATTAATCTCAGAAAACAACAAAAAAGAAAGAAGCAATAAATAATTCTGTCTCTAGTGCAGAATTTTAGTAGTATATAACAAAGCAAGAAGCCCACGAGGGAAAAACAGAATACCGAGTAGTTGCTCTTTATATGAATGCCATTCAGACTATGTGATACCTGAAGTAAAGCCCTTATTGCAAAAGATGTTTATCATATAATTTAAAAATCCATAAGCAAAAAACAGAGATTGCACAAGCAACCTTTATTGTGGTATTTGCTTGTTTAGAAGCCATAAAGTTCTTTAAGATTTTTTTGCCAACCGGAAGTCTTTTCAAACAAAATATTTTTTTTAACTATTAAGGTATTTAGAAACAAAACACTACAAAAACTTTATTTTTTCATTCTATTATACTGTATTGATAGTGATGTGGGTCATCAACAGTACCGAAACTTCTAGGTCACTTCTCTACATTGGGTAAAGCAGCACAAAACAACAACAACAACAACAAAAAGTGCATGTGTATTTGTGTCTAAATAATGGAAATTCAGTTAGAAATACCCTATTTTTTCTGGAAGTTCTTACAGGAGAACTAAAATTTTTAGGCTGTTCTAAGCACAAAACCGCCAAGAAACTGAAGCAAGGTTTTTCAAACAAAAGACCCCTGGTTTTGGTATGAGCCTATCTTAAGTTAAAAAAAAACCCAAACAAACAAACAATTGGAAAAAAAAATCATAAGACACTTGTTCTTTCATTTAAAGGTTAATAAAACTCCTGATCCACTTAACTTGGGGAACTTTTAACACATACAGAGAAAAGGATGATTTGGTATTTCCATTATTTCAAATGTTTAAGACCACATATACGAAAAAAAAGGGAAAAAAGGCCAGCTATTGACAGGAAAATAATCCTGCTCAGAGACATCCTAATGCAAACTGATGATTCCCTTCAAGTCGCATTCTGTTGATGCTGCAAGAAATTTTTAGTCACGACACAGGAATAGCATCTATGTTATGATCCATCTGGCTTAGTGCATTTATTTTTTCTTCCCCCACCACTGGTTTTCCTGACACATCCCCTGCCATTCCACCATCAGTTCCAAGTAATTCTAAAATCATGATGATGCGTTACACTGAAATTAAGGCAGGATGCCTGTAGATGCCAGACTATCAATTTGTTAAATATAAATTTGTTCTTAATAAATCCTTTAGTGTTCTTATTTATGAATAGTTCATAAATAACAAGTGGTTCTCATTACTATTTCACAACAGACTTCTGAAAAGTCCACATCAGACCAGAGCTCCTGTTGTAATGGAAGTGATTAATCAGTCTTACTCAAGAAGTGTAAAAGCTAAGTGAAGAAGTATTAAGATAAACAAATAGTAGGTGAAAGCTCTGTGCCATTTTTGATACTGAAAAATGATAAACACTGCCTTTAGAAAGGTAAGTGAAGAAGTCTACAGCAAGGCTAAAAACTAGATCCAAATATACTGACTCAAAAAAGCATCCTTCCTGTGAAAAAAAATCCACCAGAGAATGGCTCAGTGGAACTGAGGCATTGGAACGGGCTGCCAAGGGAAGTAGTGGATTCTCCATCCCTGGAGATATTTAAAAAGAGACTGGATGTGGCACTCAGTGCCATGGTCTGGTAACCACAGCAGTAGTGGTCAAGGGTTGGACTGGATGATCTCTGAGGTCCCTTCCAACCCAGCCGATTCTATGATTCTATGAAAAGAAACAGAACTCCTCAACATCTGAAGCTCTTGCCTGTACTACCTTACGAGGGCTCCACATTGCCTGCTGTCTCCAGCAAAACATTTAACATGTCCTCAATGCACTGAAATGAAGCCAAGCCCTCATCTACAGGAATCATCTGAACATAAATGCCATTACACAAATCTAGGCCAATTATACACCCATAACTTCCATTAGCAGAAAAGCTTACACTAAGGTCAAGCTAGAAATCATAATCTTGATTTCATGCACAGAACACTGTACCTATTAGCTAAATAAAATGAGAACTCTCCTCCACAAGAAGGGGACAACACTGCCTTTCCAAAAATTTGGCTTTTTCCATCCTTTTTATTTACACACAGCCTTCAACTACATTACAAAAACCAGTAGTTTCTGTCATGTTTCTTGTTGACTATCTGGGATCCTAGTCCTGGGGAGATAAATTCTGCTCTACTGTATGTGACATACACAGTTGGCAGAGGACTCATCAGGATTCAAACATCTTGGTTTTCATTTATAATTTAGTCAAGTCTAAGAATATGTTCCCAAAGTTTTTTAAAGTACATCTCTGAGGTACCTGCCAAAGGTCAAAATACACCTCTAATTCCAGAGCTACAGTCAAGTTCAAAGACAAGTTCTTTTCCACTTACAGCTAATAACATTTTGTCAGTAACACAGAAAAGGAAAAAAAGAAGGAAGAACATTTTAACCTTAAATAGGTATTCAATAGCATGTTATGCTACTTCTTCCCCAAAGCCTGAATTTTTACTATTATCAGTTTGATGAACTGTCACCCCAAGTGGATTAAGTCCCACAAAATTATGAACAATTTCAAAAAGGTTTTAATGAGGAATATAGGCAACTAGAGATGATATTTCTAATTCTGACTGCTGTGATCTCATCTCTTATTTCTTCATTACATATTTTCATATCCTAAGTAACAGAAATACATTTGCAGATCTGGACCTACAACACCTGCAGTTCTTAACCTACAAAAAGAGTCTAAGTTGCTTACATATATGTATTTGTTCTTGTAACAGGTAACACCTAAGGTACACCATAAGATTAACAGAATTAAGAAAAGCTTTGTATTTTTCCATGCCTACAAGCTAAATTTTAGTAGATGGCTGCACCTTGGACCCTATATAATTGACATGTAGCCACTGCATTTTTCCATTCTTCAAAACTGAAGGGTCATTGAATTAAATATTTAAGTATGAATAAAAATATTTTAAATATATTTTATTACCTATTTTTTCTTATGAAAGTTGCAAATTTGTAATTTATTTCATGAAGCACAAATAACACTTCTTTGAACTATATTATTGTGCTGAAATTGTTTTTTCAAATGTATTTCTGTATCTTTTAAAAATTTATTTTAACTATTGAAGTCAGTATTGTGAATATTAGCAGTTTATTGACTTTTCTACCTTCTTGCACACAAGACATCCTGTGTGGTTATATGTACAGAGGGAGAAACAGAATGTCCTCCTGAGATCAAGTTCGTCATCAATAAAATCTAAACAGCAAGGATTTTTAAATCTGTAATCCAACAGATAGACACATTTATCAAATTCATTTTATGTTAGCAGCCAGATATTTCACAATTGCAGTACTGCGACTTACCCAGCAATTTAAAAATCTCTGAATATAAAGAAAAAACATTTAGATTCAAATAAAAATTTGGAATTTTGCATTGGCTTATTTTCATGATAGCAATTGTATTATTTCCATACAGAAAGCAAAAGCGCTTATTCCCTTATGCCTCAGAATTCAGCTGTATTTTACTAATTCATTAATAAACTTTATGAATAAAACATATCAATAGCCATCTTCTGCTTTCTCAATCTCTCCCTTCTGTCTGCTTTTAACTCTGAGTGCGTACTTTGCTTTCTTTTTCAAAGAGATGTACACAATAGTCATGTGAAAGATACCAGTGTAAAAACAGAAAAGGAATAACAAAAAACCCAAAGCAAAACACTGCAGGAAGGCATGCACCTTACATAAAAACCCAATGTGATTTCTCTCCTCTTCTAATTGTTATGAAATATATGAAGCTTTTCATTGACAGATGCTATACATTCCAGTGTACAGGATTTAACACTTCTGTGCTGCTAAGCAAATACCAAAATTTTACAGAAAGGCAGTTTGTTTGACAGAAACAAAAGAATTGGACCTCATCAAACTGAAACTCCATATCCTGCCTAAGACAACGACCAGCACCAGATGATTCACAGGAAGAATCTTTCTAGTCCCTTTATTGTTGACTTCTGACCTGAAGCATATGTCTTACATCACTTACATTTTTTTCCCCTGGCTACGGGACCTCTGGTTGTTTTTATTCATATAAATAATACCTCTGCTATGCAAAAAGATTACTGAAACAAGCTGCAGAAGACCTAGAAGTATGTATGTCCAAAATAATATAGCTAGCAGGTAAAACCCGTGGGAGTCTAGGTTTTTTGTTGTTTGTTTTTTTTTTTTTTTTTTAAGATTGCTTTTAAGCAGTACATTGTATGAAAACTTTGCATTTTATTAAATGGCATTAAAGTAACCTCTGCCTTGCAAAAAAAAACAAGTGGTCTGCAATTGCAACCAATAATGCACAGAAGACAGCAAATATTAAGCCCAGTGTTACTAGTTTGAATGTGAGTTAAGAGAAGAAAGCAACACTGCATTTGCAGCCTTCATGGAATTCCACTGGAACAGTTGCACCGTGTTTCTGTATAGAACACATTCCTTGTCCTTTAAAGGGTATGCTATCTCATACTTGAGAAGGGTTTCTTTCTTTTTTTCCTCCTGTAACTGAAAAGTATTGTTTACTGACGATTTAAGGCTTGTTTTGATGAAGAGAGAGCAGATGAGGCACTCAAGAGCTTGCATGAAATCAATACTAGTCAGAAGTGAGCAGCTTGTATGTGCACTGTGGGATACACTTGCTCACAAATTTATCTTCCGTGTTTTGAGAGAAGGTTACAAATATTTTTATATATATATACACACACTCATAAAAGAGTGCAAGTGAGCAAGCTTGCATTCCAAAAGAAGTTTTCTGGCTATGTCAGGAGTGAAGTCCACCCCCTACCAGACAAACCTATTTTTTTCGAACACAAGAGGTTATTATCACAGAAGTCCGTGCTGATATACAGAAACCAGAGATCGTCATGGCTCAGTGAGGTGATGAGCTGACGGGTGGATGGCGCCCCTTATCTTCACTTCTCAATCCAAGTTTTCCTGAAAAACCACAGGGGGAGGAGAAGGCTCCAGCTGAGCATAAGGCACAGAGGACAAGAAAAGGATTAGGACTGACGAACAAGGAAAGGAAGGATAATGCAAGAGATACTGCAGAGTTCCAAAGAGTCAGAAAATAGTTTCTAGATTAACAGACGTAGTTTAAAGCCACATTAAGGTTTTAACTACTGTACAAAGCTATTAGATAAAATAACTCTAAAGTAAGAAAAAATTGACCAGAAGGAATTTACCTCTACTATATACAGCAAATATACTACAGTTCAGCAGTGTCAACGCTGCTTGGAATTTTAAAATGTTTCAAGCCTTTGTTCGGCAAGCGTATCACCCACTACCCAACCACCAGCCAGAGGAACCTGAAACGAAGTATAAAGGGAAGCTGGTGAATGAAACTCAGCTTAACTGCTTCTACATCAAACCTGGAGGTAAGACATTACCCAGTTGTGTGCAAGTAAACTGTATAGGCATCTACCTGCTGGGATTGCTGGGATAAGTATTCTGTTTCTATTTAAATAGGATGTACGAAACTACACTAATAACTTATAGCAGTAGTTGAGGATACTTTACTGTGAAGTCCTGTTTGTGTGATCACTCTACCACAGGATTAAGATAATTCCAGTAATTCTCAGATTTGTGGAGTTAAGTATATGCATGGCTTCTCTTTGTCATATATTGCCATTTGAGAATCTGATGAACATCGCTTTCCCACTTCCACTTTGACATGAGAGAAAAAAAAAAGGCATCGAAGTATAAAGAACAGGCATGGAGGTATAAAGAACAAGAAAGAAAAATGTGCTTTTTTTTTTTTTTCTTTTTGTAGACAAAGAGGCAAAGACGTTTAAAACATACAAAATCTCGAAATATTAAATGCGTATGCTTGCACGTGAAGGGACTAATCTGAAAAGGTCATATAAAAGATTTCTAAGAAGCACTCAGCTCTGTACTATTTCAAATTGCAGAAGAAATACATAGACATTCACAAACATACTTTACTGATCTGGAAACATCTACCATTTTAGAGAAGGTGTGTATGAAGTAGAGGGTACGCAGGTAGTCACATGAAAATAACCTCTTTGAAAAAAGTATTATCTGTTCCAACTTGAACTCTTGAGCTTTACTGCATCATATGCCTATCTTATCTTTCTTGAAAAGATGTCCGGAATTCCCAGAGCTGGCAGTACACTCTCAGCAGTAAACATCCAGACAGGTTAATATGTCGCTTATATGCTGACATCCATAAATGGGAAACAAAGACTGTGTCTAGCAGATATATGTAGTATTATACTCCTTCCATTCCATTCCAAACTCTGTATTTATTCTCTACAATAATAACAATCCCAACACCGTAAAGTAGAGCTAACCAATATTCAGGAAACCTAAAATCACAATGACTTAGTTTTGCTGGGGTCTCTGCAGGTCAGTAAATCCAACCTTCTGCTCAAAATAGGCCCAGCTTCAGTAAGATAAAGAATTAGAAAAACAAGAAGTTATGATCAACCAGAAGTTACCATAGAAAAGTATATTATATGGCACTTTTAAATTTGATTTATTTTTTACAGTGCTTTGAACATATGGATACTTTTTCACCACAAATTATGCTGTAGCTCTCACTACATTAAAAATGCAATCCTACCTCCATAGACGTAAGCAGTGTTTAGATTTCAAAAGCAGGTGCATCAGATTGTGTACTCTAGAACTGAAAAGTCATCTAAGCAAACAGACAGCACGATCATGATTCCCAGTCTTAAAATTTATCATCTGCCTTGAACCAGATCTGCTGCCTGTCCATCCACACCCAAATGCAAAATAGTGTTTAGATATGCCATCAAGTTACAATGCTATTTTTATATCTTGATAAGTAAGCATTAAAGATTTTTAGGCATACTTGGAAACTTAAGTGAGAGGCAGAAAGCACAAAAATTATAAATAATTGTATGTATTTCATGTTTTATATGTATAAAAATGTAAATCAGTACCTACACCATTTCCAAGGAGCAGATTATTATTTTTCTTGGCATTCTGAAGCAATTTTTACCATCTCCTACGCACAATAAAATCATTAATAGATGGAAACTTAGAACACAAAGGGAAGAATTATCTTGGAAATGTGATAGGAAGTTATTAATACTTTTATATAGGCTTTTATAAATTGGTCTAAGAACAGACAGTTTAGTGGCTTACTGTACATCCAACCAGAAATTCAGTGCTAGACAGCATCTTGCATGTAAAAAACAAAAACAAAAAACAACAAAAAACCCCACCTGATAAGCAAGTTTCTTCCTGCTCCTATTTATTTGCTTCTCTAAGTAAAATTGGCACATGACAAACTATTTGTGTTAAACACAAACTGGAAAATTTAAAAATTAAGATTTAAAAAGAACACCTGCATGTAACATGACAAAGCTCATTTCGTCTGAAAACCGACCTTAATTTTCTAGGTTTAGATTCAACTTTATTACAATATTAATGCATTTCCAGTATGTATATTTTGCTTTTACATTAAAAAAAAAAAAAAAAAAAAAAAAGGAAAAAAAAAAAAAAAAAAAAGCTATGTTTGACAGTGTTAGCATTCCAACACTCTCGGCAAAACTGAGATTTCACTTTAAGGTCAGTAACACCCAGGAAAGACAATTGTCACCTCTGCTGCTGTTTCTGTCTTGCTGGATGCATGATGAATTTTCATAATGCTGATTAAAGGCAAGAACATGGAATGGGAAGAAGGAGGGGAAATTTGCTTATTTCTCTGAGATAAAAGTGTCTCCAAGGACAGAATCTCAGGTAAACTACAAGCATTTGTTCTCTGAACAAATGACAGTAATCAAGGCAAGCTTTTTAAAAATAAACTTCAGCCAAATTTATTTATCAAACAACAGGCTGAGAAGAACATAGCTCTAATGAGGGCAAGGCCCTTCTGCCAAAATTACATTGAATTTCTATAGTTTGATCTTCCACCTTTCAATTACTTTTGATCCAAATTGACGAACATTGTTCACAGAGTTTTTAACTACAGAAATATTTTCTTCAACAAAACATGCAGGTTCTAGGAGGTCATAATAATAATTTCGCAATCAAACTTAATCTCTGAAAAATTTAAGTCATTCAGCTCTGACAAAAAGATTGAGTTTTGCTTCATGATGCAGCAAGACAAAGCCATGTAATGTCACTGAATTAGTAGACCACTGAATTTAGAGAAAAATAATACAAATGGAATAAAGGTAAAAACATTTAAATGAATTTGTTACAAAATTCAAAATGACCAGTGAGCTTTTGGGGAATAATGAACTGAATACAAATTCAATTTACTGCATTCATCCTGTTGAATTTTCATTTTATTTGTTTTTTATTCGAGTAAATACTGTATTTTGGCAGGTAGAAGATTGATAAATAAGGTTCTCCTTTTTAAACTGACGTTTTTGTTGAAATCAAAAGCCAAACTGAAACTCTATTACATCATAAAAACAAAGCCTGGAATATTTTGCCTGTCTCAATGGAAACAATTGAACAAGTAGTTGTCAATTGGTCAATATTCAGAAGGTTGAATCTAAATATATACACAAGCAAATTCAACCACCAAATGATGGTTTCATTCTCAAATTAAAACACATTGCAGAAAAAAAGATTATTTTAAACAGTGAAATATAGAATATATAATATAAGATATACTAAGAACATATTTCAGAGTGAAAAAGACACTATAGTATCCAAAAGAAGATAGATCTTCATGACAGACTCATCTTTATGTATCACTCAAATTCTACTACTGTTGAATCCTGCTTTCCCTTCAGAACTAAACTTCTAACAGACTAGATGGTTTTTACAAAAGAAATGCTGCTTACAGCTTTAATGGGTCTTCAGAAAGGCCTACAGAAGTGGGACACTCATTATCTGTTTAGTAATTTTACCAGGATATATTTACTTAGCAGGGTGAGCTGAAATGAGCCACAATGAGTCTCCAAGATTAATTATTCTATTTAAGAGGGCTCTATGATACTCTAATACAGAATTTTAGAATGAAAAACAATAGTTTGGGAAAAAATATATACCTTTTTTTTTCCTAAACATTTTACAGCCACTTGCCCCCAAATACATAGTTGGAAAAATTTTCATACACAAATATTTATGACCTACAAGGAACCTCCCCCTTCCAAACAAAAGTAAAACAATGTTTAGGCTACTTCTTTGGACATCTGACAAGCTCCCCTCTCCCCCTCTCATCTACTGGATATCTTTGCAGTATGAGAATCTGGGGAAGTAGTACCAGATTTTTAGGGTTGTGATAGACATACCTTGGCAAGTTAAACTGGACAACTGAAACAAGTATGAGGCTGTGTACATATCACGTGTTTCTAGACAGTTCTACAAAAGCTGGGCATGTCTGGCCTGCCTGTGTATCACTCCCCAAAGCTCTGCAAAAGCTCAAATTCAGTAAAATATGCTACATCTGACTAGGAAGCTTAATTTAGTTTCAAGTTTCATTTAGAATGGTCAGAGGCCTAGCTACAATCATGGCACAGAAATGAAAAATAACTTCTATGTCCAAATAGGTGTAGAATCTAGCCAGATATAGAATATTTCTTCATCTTTCACGCAGTTTCTTTCTCCACTTGCTACAGCACAAAAGCACCCAATTAACCTGTATTGATCATTGGCAAAATTTACATACTAACAACTATTATAAGATAGGATCTTGCATTTTTTTCTGGCAGCTGAAATGTTCAAGGTGGAGCTAGCTCTACGATACGCAACTTAATACTCACCAAATTCTGTGTCCTGTAAGCATGAAAAGCAGCATTCAATGATGAAAAGATAAATCAGTCCATTCAAGAAATAATCCAATGATTGAATGAGCATACACCCATATGCACCTCATACAATATACAGGTGGGAATAGTTTTGAGTAAACAATTATATAGCTGACCAGTGCTAAAAGGGGAAAATTAGGTTATTTTATATGCTATTTTACATGTTAGTTATGTGCTGCTTCTGAACTATTTCATATAAATCAGCATCAAGTCTTAAGCAACAGGCTCTAAACATTGGTTTTCACAAAAAAATACCACCAAAGATTAAGGAAAAAAAGTAATTATGTGGTTGTTATTACTGAAATACAGAACTCTGAAAAAAATTTTAAAACCCTTATAATTATTAATTTTCTAAACAAAACAGAATTAGTGTTTTACCTGCTCTGAGACAGAAATCATCTAACACTGCAGTCAGACAACTATGTAATTTTAAAGGTCAAACTGAAAATACCTATTTGATCTATTTATCTTCCGTTTCTTGGTGGACAAAGATTTTTGTTGGTATTCAAACATGTAATTTGAGCTTCCCTTCTGGTTTTGAAATTAATAACCCCTGCCTAACAGATTTCCTAAACTAAAATTTTCTCTGAAATAGTGCATCAGGGAAAACATTCACTGTAACAAATACAGATTTAACCATAGTTAGATCAAACAGCTAACCATGGTAAAATCAGATCCAGAAAGCCTGACTGATGATGCCTTTATAAAACTGGGCTGGAATTCTCGTTACTTCTTTTTCCATGGTTGCATTCAGTGATACAGTAAAAAGTGTCATGAGGTCAAGAAGCTATCAAATCTTTTGGCTGAGAGATCCTAAACTGAAAGAAATGTGTCAAAACTTTCCTCTTCCCAACAGCAAATTGTCAGTGTAGGTGTTGTGGGTTCACCCTAGGTGGCACCTCAGCCCCACATGGTTGCTCACTTCCTCCACTCTGTGGGATGGAAGAAGAATCAGAAGGGCAAAAATAGGAAAACTTTTGGGTTGAAAGAAACCCAGAAAGAAATTCTGTTTAATAGGTAAAGCAAAGATGCCCATGCAAGCAAAGCAAAATAGGGAATGAATTCACTACTTTAGCCATCTGCAGGAAAGCAGGCTTCATCACGTGTATGGTTACTTGGGAAAACAAATGCTTTCATTCCAAAACTCCCTTCTTCCTTCTTGCCCCAGCTTCTATTGCTGAGCTTGACATCATGGTCAGGGGCATCTGGTTAGTTGGGGTCAGCTGTCCCATGTGAAACCTCTCCCAAATTCTTCTGCACCCCCAGCCTACTCACTGGCAGGGCAATGTGAGAAAGAGAAGCTTTGACACAGTGCAAACACAGTTAAGCAGTAACTGCCCTAAAAGAATCATTGCCTAGACTGAAGAACACAGAAAAGAAGCCTTCTGCATTTTGCTGTTACACAATTAGCCAAAAAGCCCTGGACAAGTCTCTTGAACAATGGCCCAGTACTTACACTTTGGACACTGTAAATCTAAAATTCTTACATCTCTTAGTGAACAAACATCTTACACCCGCCCTTTGAAACCCACAGTTTTTCTCCTAATAGAAAAACAAAACAGCTTACTTGTAGTACTCAGACTAAAAACTGTCTTTCTTCACATCAGCATAAAAACTGAACTCTAATTACTCTTTATACCAACTGTCTCAACAAAACAGAAAAATTATTAGCTCAGATTTTAAAAAGTAGCCATTAGTCTACACATAAATAAAATCCTACTGGAATTTCAAAATTAGAGTAAAAAGATTACATATACATAGGAAGGACTTCAAAATCAGATTGAGTAAATAAATCTCATGGCAACCTACAGTCTGGTCTAGTCTAGATTAGCCCGGAGACGTCTGCATTACTTTCCAGTTTATTTGGGAATTTATTAGTCTATCAAACACTCTCAAGACCAGAAGTTATGCTTAGGTTATTTAAATGCTATTTCTCCACTGTTTCTACCACATAGCATATGCAAACAACAGGATTCCCTCTTGATGTACTTTCCAACTCCTTTTTACTTTAGGAAGTGAAAAGGTCTAGCAGATCATCAAACTGGGCTGCTTTTTATGCCTGAATTTCCTCCACTTTTACTTCATCCAGAGAGAACACTTCTGCATCACAGTTCACATAAAACATATTTGCAATCTGCTTTTATGCATCAAGCACGAAGTAAAGATCATATTATGGCTCTGCTTCCAAGCTCATATATGAAGTGTATATTTTTCACTGCTCATTCTCATGTAACTGCATATTGTAATAATTCATATGTATATTTGCATGTAAAAGTACAGCTTTCTCATGTCTTCCACTTATTTCTGAATTTGCCCAACACTTGCTAATTCTTGTATAATCATGCAAGAAAAGCACAGAGCCTAAAATAATAACTTTGTCTTTTATTAGGGTTTAAATTAGGCACAACACTATGCTGTCAAGAATTATTCCTCATGGTTTAGAAGTAACCTACCTTCCAGCTTCATGTAAGAAGAGTATTTTGGAGCTGGAGCAGAAGATAGGTTTTGAATTGGCTGCATTTGTCTGTTTTGATGCAGAAAACCAAGGCTACAAATATTACTCCAGCCCTCAGTAGATCTCCTTTATGATGAGACTTCCCAACACTGACTGGGGGATATTCAGAGCACACCTGAGTCTCAACAGGTATCACATGCACACAAAAATAATGGTCTACAATTTGTAAGGTAAAGGAAGAGGTTACTGTTAAACACATTCTAATACATTTTTGGTAAGAGTAGCAATTTCGGAAGCACTAAGTGACTCTTTCAGCACATCAAAAAGCAACAAGGATTCCTTGGACTGTAACTGTTAACCAGCTAGTTTCAGCCCTTAAGAGCTGCAGTCTAGTAATTTTCACTGCCTTAAACTGTGAACAGAATCTAAAGAGAAGCAGACATTTTCATATCACATACTTACATCTTGCATTTCTGTAAAGTAAAAAAGGGTCCTGCAGCTGAAAATCAAGGTCTTTAGTAATAGGTTCTGTTCGATTTTCCATGCTCAGTCTGTTCATAATTGTGAAGCCATGCCTTGGAGAGGCTGATCTGCAAATCATCAATTAGAAATCATATCAAGTCAAAGAAAAAAATAAATTACTAGAATGTATTTGTTGTATATTTCTCAAAAAAATTTGTTTTGTTTTTTTTTTTTAATTTCTTAAAGATGTGACAAAAATCTAATTTTGTTGACAAGGAAATAGTAATTGACTCTTGTAGAAGAATTTCAAGCAAGCCTTTTAATTATGTCAAAACCTTACATTATGTATGACAACTAACAGAAGCACCATTGGTCTCACAATAACTACAGAGTGTTCCACATCTGTGATACTACCATTTGAGGTCCAATGATTCATTCATGGTATAACCAGATCTGAATATCAAGTTTTCACTTCAAGATACAGGGCTCTCAACTTCTGAACAGACAAGCTGTCACAAAAAGCCTCTTTGTCCCAGACCATTAGCATCACATTACCCAATTACCACGACCTATCCTATAGTTTCTCACTGGAGTAGATAACAGCAATTAGAACAATTGAGTAACAGGCCAGAGGGAGCATATTTTTAGCATTCAAGTTAACAATTGAAGAGACTAACAGTCACACCACCTCAAACAGGATTTTCTATACCACCTAAAGGGTAAGGACAAATGATAATGTGGTGAGACAGTGGAACAAGTTGTCCAGAGAAGCTGTAGCTGCCCCCTTCCTGGAAGTGTTCAAGTCCAGGCTGGTGGGGCTTTGAGCAACCTGGTCTAGTGGGAGGTGTCCCTGCCCATGCCAGGGGTTGGAACTGGATGATCTTTAAGGTCCCTTCCAACCCAGACCATTCTATTATTCTATGACTCTAAATCATTATGCTCTTCCTGGGAGTTACACTTCAAGTCAGGTAATTTTTATTACTGTGAGCTGCTGAACCCACCACAATCCTAACAGGATACGTTAGTTTCAAACCAAATATGCCAATAAAGGAAAAAGATGATGGCTAGATATTTGAGACAAGTGCCATCTCCAGTAATTGCTGGTGGGTGGATTTTTTATGAAATCCAAACCACAAGAACCTTCCTTACAGGATCGGAGTGTACACAAAACTAAACAAAAGTAGAATCCTTAACAAGATTCCTTGGTTTGCAACAGTCAGTACTTTACTTAAAAAAAATCAAGAAGAGAAACAAAAAAAGTCCACTTCCACTGGTGTTAATCCAGTTGGAAGTCTGATACTCAGACTGTTCCTAAGAATTCACAGGCATGAGATAGGTCATAAGTAAGTCAGCTCAAGTAAAACAGTCACATTTCTTTACAATGCCACAACAGTAATGAGGAGCAACAAAGGCAACATCAGCAGTATCCAACCTACAGTCTGTTGACAATGGTTTTTCCACTAGACTTTATGACATTGTTCAAAGCCACAGGAAATAGAAATTAAAACTGATGGGAAAGGCAATGTATGATGTTACTCAAGAGCTCACGACCTGTTTCATATTGTTGCCTACAGGGCAGCAATCTCTGTGCTAGGTGGAAACCTCCTCATCCAACAAAAAGAACAGTGAAAGGTCATGGATGCCAAAAGTGCCAGGTTACAGGTTGTCAGTTTTGGAATGTTAAAACCAACGTACTAAGAAAAATGCCATTTCTGTTTTGCAGTAGACAACTGGCCAATTGCTGCCATAACTAAGTGCTAGTTCTTTCTTCTTTTAGTGGTAATAGCATCTTATCTCTGCCTACCTGAAAGCAGCTTAGAAAAGTTACTGATGATGGTTTCCACTGCTGGTACAAAAGAGCTCAAGAGATTAAAACTAGTATTTCCACTTCACAGAAAGCTCAGTCTCTTGGGCCTCCCTATCAGTTCACATCTACATCTCTTGCTTTCTCAGTTCTCCTACCAGATCATCAACAACATAAAAGTTAAACGAGAAAGTTTCTCTTTGGGCACCCTGTCCCAGCAGCTATGGCAAGATCTGCTTACTCTTATTATTTTCTGATTTTAACAACAGTCAAAGGGAAATGGTGGGCATTAACTTGGAAACCTAAACATAGGCCAGGCTTCACATCACATCTAAGGTACATACTGAAATAAATGATGTAACCAATGCTCTGAAAAGCCACAACCAGAGTTGCTACTAAAAGAAAGCACTAAAACCATCCAAAATGTTGGATGAAACATGCATGAAAAACGAATAACCAGACACAATGTTAAAGTTCCCTAAGAAAGGAACACAACACTTCATAAATTCTACAATTCCCTTAAAAAAAAACCATTATTCAGTACACTATTTGCTTTTAGTTAGGACAACTTTAAAACTGCAATGCTACATCCTATTTAAAACAATGCAACAGATTTCTATGGTTTACTTGTCTTGAGATTTAAATCACATTTGGAAGTTTTATCCAAATATAAGGTGACATCTCCTTCCCAGTTTTTTCCTCCATCCATGTGCCTCTGCCAGCTTCAGTTTCTTTTCAGCCTTGAACAAGGAGAAGCACTTTACTTCATTCAGCCACGCTACATCCCAGCTAGCTTTTCCACATCCGAGCTTCACTTACAGACATTAAACTTCATGTCCTCACCTTGTGTAAACAAACAGTGTTCCCTCCACATCAGTCTTCTCCTGAAGAAAAGGAAAGTCAAAAAAATTGAAATCAGGGCAGCATTTTGGAAGCCATCAGTGAGCCACTCCATTATCTCTGTTTTACCAGTAACATCAGTTACATCACTCTCACCTAAGACATGAAAAAATAACTAAACTCAACTTTGTCGGCTGGTGGCAACAGACTACAGCTAGCACAGGTCAACCAAGTTTTATGAGAAGGTATGAAAAAGCTAAATGCTCGACACCATGAGGCTAAACACTGTGCTGGATTATTTTTACACTACACCCATGAGTGACACACAGGCCAGATTCAAAGAGAGGATTTTCCAAATGACACCTGCCCTCAGGGGTTACACTCAGTACTGCAAAGGGAGAGACCACAAAAAAGGCTGATTGCATGGGTTCTTCAAACACAGGTCCCAAGTCCCACTGTTACAGCAAACCATGAAGCCAGAACTGTCAAAAGATTCCCTAAGTTATTTACTTCTAAATAGCCTTTTTAGTATTTATAACTCCAACACTCCTTCATAGTCACTTTACAGGTTACCCAGAGAAGCTGTGGCTGCCCCTTCCCTGGAAGTGTTCAAGGCCAGGCTGGATGGGGCTTGGAGCAACCTGGGCTAGTGGGAGGTGTCCCTGCCCATGCAGGGGGTTGGAACAAGATGATCTTTTTGGTCCCTTCCAACCACCCAAACCATTCTATGATGCATTTCCACTATAGCCTCTGGGATAGCAGAGGACCCCCTCCTGAGGCCCGCTGCTTGGTTTAAACCCCAGTCTCCTACAAGCCCACCCTGCAGGACTTGAACAGCCCCGCAAACCATTTCCCAAGGTGCCGCAGGGCTTCCCCACGCTCCTCAGAGAGGCGGATCCAGGCACAACCCAGGAGGGCAGGGAGCACCTCCGGCTGGGCCAAAATTCCCGCCCTGCGGGATCCTCGCACCTCAGCCGCGATGGCTCCCGCCTCTTTCCCCTCCTCCACAGTTCACGAAGGAGGGGCGGGGCCAACTCCACGCGGGGCCAACCCCACACCCACCCAACACCACCACCACCCCCCAACCAAAAAAAAAAAAAAAAAAAAAAAAAAAAAAAAAAAGGTAGGCGGGGCTTCTGCCTCCTGTCCCCGCCCAGCCTGAGGCGGCGGCGGAGGGGCCGGGGAGGGGCGGCCCTGACGTACCCACTCGTTGGCGCGGTGCCCGAAGGTGTACAGCGCCACCTGGCTGGCCACGTCCACGATGCTGCTGATGTACGGGTCGTGCTGCTGCAGCGCCGCCAGGCTGATGTCCAGCCCCTTGCCCAGCAGGGCGGCCCCGGCCACCGCCGCCGCCATTTTGCCTCCGACAACAACACAGGGTTCCTCGTAGGCGCAACCAATCCAGCGCCGAGAGGAAGGGTGGCGGCTCCCACGCCGCCCTCCCCGATCCCCCCCGCTTCCCCCTCCCCGTCCTCCCCTCCCAGTCGGAGCGAGGGCGGGCGGCAGCGGCTCAGCCGCCGCAATCGAGCGCCGAGCGCCGGCAGCTTCGGATTGTTGCCGTTGGCGACGGGGCCAGCTGCGGGGCGGCCTGGCGGGGCCCGCCGCGGGGTGATGGGGAGGGCCCGCCGGCAGCTCGGTGCCTCCGACGGTAACACTCCCGCCTCTCTTGGGTGGCTCGCCCGCCATGCTAGGAGCCGTCGTGTTTAGGGCTCTCCCTACCACTGAGGAGGACACTGAATGGTTTCCCCTCCAGGGGGACGGCTGTGTGCCTGAGGAACAACCTGGTTCTCGTGTCTGCAGGACAGAGAGAACAGGCTAACCTGGGCCTGAGCTCTTGCTGGGCTGAGCAGGGTGTCCTGCCTGCCCACTAGGCACAGCCCCTTAGGCTGAGCGGGAGAAGGTGGAGTGTGAGGCACAGCCTACAAAGCCTCAGGAGGGCTGGGAGTCACATGCCAAGGTGGAGCTTTTTCATAGAGTCATTAAGGTTGAAAAAGGCCTCTAAGATCATCAAGTCAACTGTCGATCGTTTCTGCCCCTGTACTCAGCCCTGGTGAGGCCACACCTCAAGTCCTGTGCCCAGTTCTGGGCCCCTCAGTTCAGGAAGGAGATTGAGGTCCTGGAGCAGGTCCAAAGGAGGGCAACCAGGCTGGTGAAGGGACTCCAGCACAAGTCCTGTGAGGAGAGGCTGAGGGAGCTGGGGGTGTTCAGCCTGGAGAAGAGGAGGCTCAAGGGAGACCTCATCACTCTCTACAACTCCCTGAAAGGAGGCTGGAGCCAGGGGGGGGTTGGGCTCTTTTCCCAAGCAACTATCAGCAAGACAAGAGGGCATGGACTTAAGTTGTGCCAGGGGAAGTTTAGTTTGGATATTAGAAATAATTTCTTTATGGAGAGGGTGATCAGCCATTGGAATGGGCTGCCCAGGGAAGTAGTGGATTCTCCGTCCCTGGAGATATTTAAAAAGAGACTGGATGTGGCACTCAGTGCCATGGGCTGGTAACCACAGCAGTAGTGGTCAAGGGTTGGACTTGATGATCTCTGAGGTCCCTTCCAACCCAGCCGATTCTATGATTCTATTAAGTCCTACCGTCAGGCTTTCTGCGTACTCCATGTACGCATGGGAGCAGTTGGGTGGACCTGGTTGATGGCAAACTGAATATGAACCAGCAGTGTACCCTGGCAGCCAGGAAGGCCAACCATGCCCTGGGGTGCATGAAGCACAGTGTCACCAGCCAGTCAAGGGGGATGATTGTCCCGATCTACTCTGCACTGGTACGGCCTCACCTTGAGTATTGTGTAAGCTTTTGGGCACTGCAGTATAGAAAAGACGTCAAGCTATTGGAGAGCATCCGAAGGGGAGCAACAGGGATGGTGATGGGTCTGGAGGGGATGACTTACGAGGAGTGGCTGAGGTGAGTTGGATTGTTCAGTTTGGAGGAGTCTGAGGGGTGACCTCATCGCAGTACATGGCTTCCTCACAAGGGGAAGAGATGGGACTGGCACTGATTTCTTTACTCCTGTGACCAAGGACAGGACTCGGGGAAATGGTAGGAAGCTGAATCAGGGGAGGTTTAGGTCAGATATTAGGACAAAGTTTTCACCCAGAGGACATTTGAGCAATGGAACAAGCTCCCCAAGGAAGTGGTCACAGCACCAAGCCTGCCTGAATTCAAGAAGCATTTGGATGATGCTCTCAGGCATGTGGTGTGATTCTTGGGGGTACCCTACTCAAGGACAGGAGCTGGACTTGATGATCCTGATGGTTCCCTCCCAACTTGGCATATTCTATGGTTCTACGGTTTGGGCACACTGGTGTACTTGAGGCAAGATTGTAGGTGTGTCTAACTAAGCACGTGTGTAAAGTTAGCATATGTATTTGTAAGGGTGTGAGTGCTTCCTGTGTGCTCACACAGCTGCACCAAGGCATTGCATATATTGCACTCAAACAGGAAAATAATTCTGTTCAGATCAATGAGGATACACGGTCTGTATTTGCTGGCATACAGGCTTAGAACTTAAGGAAAAAAAGAATAGAACTTAAAGGAAAAAAAAACCAAAACCAAAACCTAAACAACAAAACAACCCATAAGTACAAGCTAAGCCATCATAGAAGCTGTGTGTGTGTATATATATATACACATACTCGTATACATGTGACAAGGGGCTGAGACATAAACAAGCATACTATGATATGGAGATACACAAACAGCAGAGGAACAGATGGAGAAGACCATGAATTTAGTTACCATATTTTCCTGTCAGGCACACATATTTATTATTAATCTATTGATAACAACAGTTTAGAGCAAATACATGAGCTTTATGTGGCATGCTGATGAATTCAATATGTACTTACATTAAAAGATTTGCTTAACTGTTTAGCCTGAACCCCCTTCAAGAACAAATATTTTTTTACTTCATCACCTCAGATGAATGTAGCAATTTTGGAAGGAGTTACCACCTTCTGTGTACGGAAGCAATAGGATGATGTATTTGCTTCCAGAGAATGAGATACCCTGGAATACCTAAAGGCAAAGGTAATGGATGTTATCTTGTTGGTTTCCAATATCCCTAACACAACGTTTTAGGGGAGCAGTAGTAGGAGATGAATACTTCCATTTTGTTTTCTTCCCTCCTTTTTACTCTAGGCCAGATGTAGCCTGTAGGATAGGGTGAGCAGCAGCAGCAGCATTTGCTTTGAGAGCAAAAGGGCAAGCACGGATGAAAAAGTTTCCACGGTGTGAAGTGTGGATAGGGGAGAACTGAGACACAGCAATCGAGGAATTCATATCGTTAAATGTAGGAACAGTGAGTCTTTTGAGTGGAGTTAGGAATAGGCATGCTTTCAGAAAGGACAGAAAGAGAGGTTGTTCTCTGGGATTCTTGAGAACATGTAGGTTGTGTTGTAGCCCAGAAAGCTACTGAAAATTTTGTTACTAAGAACAAGGACCTAAGGCTTGCTCTGCAAGCACATCGTGGCAGAAGAAACCTCTATACGTATTCTTTTGTTATAAACCATCTCAGGCTTTGTTGCTCTTTTTCTAAAGCCACCTTGTGTCTGGTTGGGGCTATGATGAAACATAGCTTTAGAATTTAGAACTTTTTAAGTGGTTTTTGGTACACGCATAGTAGGAAAATGGCTCTAAGCAGTTCTGTTGCAAAGCTCTGGCTGACTTACAGCAAGGAAGATATATGGGCTGGTGTTGGACAAGTGAAACTGCTGGTTTTGGTCTGGAAAGGAATGGAGTAGAACAGGAAAAAAAGAAGAAGTAGTAGGAAAGGTAAGTCATGTTGCTCAAACAGTGAACAGAGGGACAATTATGTCTTTTTGCTGATTAGGTAGTCATCAGTTCCCAGTTTCCAGGCACACCTAATCACATCTCTCCGCATGTGCTGGAGTTTCTCATTACCATCTCAATCTCCAATTCTTTGTCAGTTTTCTTGCTTACAAGTCCCAAGTTGTCACCAAGGTCTAGAAGCAACAAACTCTTTGAGTCCCACTCTTGGAGTTTCCCTTTCCAGATGTCTTTGCACCCTCCAGCAAGGTACCTTTTGCTTGGGTTTTTTTGGTGTTGTCAGGGATGGGGTATTACAAAGTTCTGTAAAGAACATAGTGTTGTAGGAACTGTATGTGTATGTTCAAAACCTATTCATTGGAACTGAAAGTAGTTACTATTAACTGCTATTGGGTAGGAAAAAGCATTATGCAGAATTTAGAAGATGTATTTCAGCCCAATAGAAAAAAATGTTTAAAGCAGAAAAAAGTTTCTTCCAACATATACAATTGACCTTGTTTCTGTTGTTGCTAGATAGTAGCCAATACTCAAAGCCTTGCATGTTTGTTATCTTAAGAGAGACAGACTGACTGGGTCAGTTGTGTCTCTTGTGCACTTCGCTTGACAGATAAAGATTGCAAAGGGTTCTGCTCACTTGATCTCGTTGAGGAAAAAACCCCAACACCTATGAGGTTAAATATTTTGAAGTTGGCCTGTCAAAAATTTTAGGTCTCTGTTTTTGGTGCCCTGTTTGTAGCTGCTTCTTTAGAATTACCTCCCTCCTGGATTACTGTGTCACTTTCTAATCCAGCTGGACAGACAGCTCCCTAGCTCTGTGTTTTGAGTCAGCAAATCTGTCAAGATTCTGACCAGGCCTTTTTATATTTTCTGTTGCATGGTGAGGTAACTTCTGCTAGTTCCAGCTGTTTTGCTGTATAAATGGGGTGTAATTGCTCTTTCCATTTAGCCTGAAGTAAAAGTACTTAATAAAGCCATTAGTTCTGCCCTGCTTTATGGGATCACTTGATGGTAGACTGACAATTTTCCAGCATAACAAGATCTTCTTATGAGCAACAATACTGTGAATTCTCACTGCATAAAAAAAGTTAAGGAAGTTTTAGCAAAAATGTCATTGCTTTAAAAGGTTGATTTTTTAAACTGTAGTTATTTGCTTACAGTAGTCCTATCAAATTGAATTTGAATGATTTAGATGTAATTTGTTTACAAAACAAAGTAATTTTCTAATTTTCAGAATGTCATAATTTCATGAAATATGTAATTAGAATGTCACGTTTTTGTCTTCCACCCACCTGGATAGTATTCTGTTCAAAGAACACCACACTGATGCTTTTCACATGGAATGAAAGGGATTTTATGTAGGTAATATCCTTAGTTATTTAAGGTAAGTTATTTAAGTAACTTAGTTATTCTTTTCTCCAGTTATTTAAGGCAAAATCCACACGGAATGGTGTTCTTAAGGTCTCCATTACTAGTAAACATTAAGATTGTTCAAACAGATATTAAGCCTTTGCTTCACAGTCAAGAATCTATGAAACTTGTAAAGATTAAGCTGTGCCTCCTACAGCGATTGACTGACACTTAAAATATGATTTTATGTGAATATATCTGGTGGCACTGCTGGGTGTATGCAACCTCTGTTCCAAGTCCCAGCTGCTCAGTCCTGCCATTCTGGCACCTTGGTAGTGCACTGGCACGGGTGTGTGTGTGGCCAGTGTGAACAAGTCAGACAGCTGAAATGAATTTATTGGAAAACAAGTGTTCATACTGCTGCTGAGATCACAGCTCTGACTGCCTGCTTTCCTACCTGTTCACATTCAGTCCTTTCTCTGAACAGCAATTATTTTAATAAACAGCAGGAGTCACTTGAAAAAATGTAGTGCTGAGCACGTCACTTACTTCACTTCCTTTTCTCCAGCCCTCTTGGAATCATTATTGCATGCTAGTTGCCTTTTCCTTTTTATTCCTTCCCCAAAGCAGCCATAATTTCCTTCTCATTCTCTGACTGGTGGCACCACTGCCACCCCTGCTAGCAGCAAGGGTGCTGAGGCAGAATTAATGAGCTCCTCCTGCACCCCCTAGGGCTGCTTGGATATCTGTGCATGGTGTTTTAAAGCATGCCAGCTTCCTGGGCAGCAGTGGGTTGCTCTTCAGGAGCCAGAATGACCCCACAAGATTTCATTACCCATGCTCCTCATACTTCTGGGGATGTGCTCACAAGTCTGCAGAGTATGGTACCTCTCACCACATGGGAAGCAGGGCCCCCAGGGGTTGTGCTGGAGGGTTAGCTCCATCCCTTCCCAGACACTGCTGCAATGTGCAGTCTTTTCAGCCCACATGCTCACAGCAGCCAGCTTTAGAGTGCTTTCCTCATGCTCACAAGTTGAAATTGTTCGTTGTATTGTTGGACCACTTCTGAGCTCCAGTCTTAATGGTTAAAACAATTTCAGTTGTTTTGTTAGTAATTTATTACTTGCTAAAGGTTCCATAACAAATACTGGGTCAGACTATTAAAGATAGTTGTTAGAAAATGTCTCTATACTAAAACTAAACCTAGTTACTTTCATTCCAATTCAAAACATCTCTCTTCCCCCTTCTCTAAATAATAAACTACTAAGTTGTTAGCACGCACATGTGTGTCTGTAATGTTGCTCCCTGGTGAAGTTTATGAGACCATTTTGAGATTTTCTGCAAAAGTTAGTCCACACCAGAATGGGATAGTATTCTTTGGCATTGTTAGTTTTGAAATTCTGATATTATAAATTCTGTATATGAAATAATTATCTATAATTTACTATGATTTTCATTTGAAGGTTGTTTTTTTCCCTGTGTATAAAAGCCTCTGTTTTTATCAAAAAGCTGCTTCTTTCTTTGACTTATATTTTACTAAGGGATTCTGGTAGCAACTACACCCTTTTCTTTTGCTATACACTTACTTGTAAGATACTGAGTTTTACCTTTTTTATTGCCCAGCTTCTGCCAGTCACTTAGCTGGGGGAGAACTAAAGGGAAGTTCCCTACCATCTTTAATTGAACTACGGGGTTGTGTGTTTTTTTTCCTAACTTCCTATGTATATATTCTGGAGTAAAACATTCTTTTTGATTTGGCTTAAATCACTTTTCAGAGGGCATAATCTGAGCTGAAAAAAATTAATACCTGGAAAAGACTGTTTCAGGAGGAGGAAGGGAGAGGCTGCATCAATAAAATTGCATTGAATTTTAGTGTTATATACAGAAAACCATATATTATATGTGTACATATAATCACTATAAACTGATTTTTATCAGTGTCAGATTTTCAGTGTTTTAATGGCTCTATGATTTCAATGTCTTACCTTTCAGTAGGACAGAAATGAGAAAATGATAAACCTAAAGAAAGTTTTTTGTGCGTGGGATATTTTTTCCCAATTATACTAGCTGATAAAATAAAAGATGTTACCTCTATCCATAAACTTTGCCCGAGTTATGTAACTACACAATTGCATGATTCTATCAGATCTCTTAATAAAATTCTAGGCTGTATCCTCCAGTCTCTGCCTAACAGTGATGATGTTCTAAACAAGCATTGTTGACATTTCTGCTATAACAAAGAAAAAAATTGCAAATACTTGTTGCCTTATTTCACTTTGTTTATTTAATGTAGCAGAGATCACTGAATTCCTTCATTAATATTTCTCATAAGGTTTAACTCTACAAGTTCCTTTACTTTCATGCACATACTACTCTAATTACAGTTAAAAATATGCCACTGGATTTTATTATGAGATGGCAACCATTTGGGGCCAGTATTTGAGTTCTTCAGTAATTTTGTTACCACAACTATATGTCTCTATAATTAATAAAATATTGTTGATAGCCAGTACTTTATTGCTATCCTGATAAGCTGCCATGCACTGTTTTGATTCATCAGTTTCATTCCTTACAGTTGGTTGGCTAGACAAGCCACCAAAATACTGATGAGGATAGGGCATTCCTGCTATTTCCCATAGGTTAATAAGATATAATAATATAATTATAACTTACCTACTTGAATACCTTTCAAACCATGTCTTTCTGATAATCACCATTTAATTTGGCAGAATCAAACACCTGTAGCTCTAAAAGAGCTATTTTCCAACTAGTTACAGAGAAGATGGCCTCATTTAATTAATTCTTAATATGAAAAATTCCATTAGGTAATTACATTAAGTCAGGACCTCATTTTTACACCTCACCTGACACTGGAGCTCTTGCTGTGTTAGGGAAATGGAGTCATCACAAAGATGTGACACTGTTGCTGCTGCAAAGAAGCTGGTAGCAAGGCTGGAGAAGACTTGAGCTAAGTCTGGTCAGGGGGCTAGGATGGCTCAGCAGTTGTGCCCATGGTGCTGAAGCAGCTTTCTATTAAAATGAGTTCTGCAGGTGCAAATCAGCTTGGGATTTTGGGGCTTTTTAATTTGTTTTGTTTGTGGGCTTTTTGTTTGGTTTTTTTGTTTGTTTGTTTTGAGTTAATTGAAGCAGTAAAGTGAAACTCTTACTAATTGTTACACTATTACAGTGCAACTTTATCCTTTTAATTATTGCCTTCTCAGCTGACATAATTATCAACTTGAGTTTTGTTGGTTTGGAGTTTTTTGCTTGATTTTTGTTTGTTTGTGGCTTTTTTGTTTTTGTTGAAGAATGTTTGATAAAGACTGATAAAGGATTTCATAGCCTTAGATAAAGCACAAGTGTATAAGGTTGGTGTGTTGTAACAATACTGAGTTCTAGATACCTACAACAGACAAATGATGATATAAGGAAGGATCCTTACAGTTAAATAACCCAAGCAAGTGAAGTGGGCTTTCTGCCTCAAATATTCCCCTAATATTTTTGTGGTATTGGTAGCTACTCATGGAAATTGCCATAGAGAAATTCTTGTGACACTAATGGCTATTTCATATCTGATCCTACAGGTGGTAAAAGCTTGTGAAAGTTCTCAAATGTATCATCTGTAGTTAAAGTTAAGTTTAACAGCTACTGTATGTGTCTTTAAGTGTAAGATCAGGTAACTGATGATAGCATGTTTTTTACACTTTGTTATAACACTTCAGGGGATCTTTTTCATTTGTTACTGGATTTATTTGACTAACAAGTATCAGTGAGACATTTGTTTCAAAGTGAGATTCCTTTCACACTGAAAATTGACCTTTTTTTATTATGCAGGATGAAGCATTGCTTTTTCCCGAAACTTCAGAATGCTTAATTTTATTTTATTTTTTCATTTTGATTCTTTGTGATGCTCTAGGGTTTGTAGATATAGGAAGAAAGGCCTGAGTAGAAAAAGGAGCTCATATTTGTGTGACTGTACCAGAAGATAGCACTTGATAACATTTGAAATGTTGCCCCTGGAAACAATGAATGCAGTCTATCCTTGGTTGTTAGGAGGGATGGATTTGGGCAAAGGCACCTTCCAGCAGGCAACCAGCAGAAGATTTAAACACTTTGAATGTGATTTTGAAGTGGAAATTGTAGCCATTAACACCACGAGCCTCCAGTGGGTATCTGAGTTTGTCTTTAGAGTACTTGTGTGAATTTGTTTCCCCTGGTGAATTCTGAGAGCTGTGAAGACATTTGGCAGTCCCTCTTCTACAGTCTGATTTTGTCATTTTCTGCTGTACTATGTCTGCTGTCAGATTAAATTTACAAGCATATTACCTTGCTTGACAGAAACATGAACTACACAGATTTTTCAAATAAAAACTTCCATAAGCAGCTAGAGATTGAGGTCTCTTTCTTCCTCTTACTTTTTCCTGCAGGTTTGCCCAAACATATTAATTTTATTATAATCTTAAATTAATCTTATAAATATAATCCTCAGGTGAACTTATTTTGTCATCTAGGATGATGTTGCTATGTCATGTAAGCACTAGTAAACCTAACAAGACTAAAATTTATAAAGGTTCAGGACCTTTTTTTTTTTGAATGCTTCTCTTATTCACTTGATTTATTTCTCAACTTCAAGGAAAGATCCTTCTGAAACAGTTTTACATGGCTTCTGAGGGAGTTCAGTTATTAACAGATCAGATACTACAATATACTTCACAGTGCTCTCAGAATCACAGAAGGCTGAGGTTGGAACAGACCTCTGAAGGTCCCATTGTCCAACCTTGCTCAAGTGAGGTCAACAAGACCAGGTTGTCCTCCAGGTTGACCTCCAGTAAGGGAGGTACTGAAGCCTTGTTGGACAGCCTGTGCCCACAGTTGGTCAGTAAAAAGAAAAAAAAGGGCATTTCCTGATGTTCAGTGGGAACCTCCTGTGTTCTATGTTTCAGTTTGTGATTGTTGCCTCTTGTCCTTTTGGTGGACACCACTGAAAAGAGCCTGGCTCGGTCCTCTTTGCACCCTCCCTTCAGGTATTTATGTATTGAGATAAGATCTTTCTCTAGGCTGAACAATCCCTCATTTCCCAGCTTTTCCTTGTGGCAGAAATGCTTAAGACTCTTAATCATCTTTGTAGCCCTTTGCTATTCTATTAAATAGGAGTTTAACATCTTAAGAAACTCCTTTAGACCTTGTTCTAATCAACATGATTTTTTTTTTTTTTCCATTTTTGATGCAAGAGTTAGCCTGGGTGGTTTAATTTCTGAATCAAAAAGAAAAGGCAATGGGGCAGGGGAAGAGGGGGAAGGGAAGGGGGACAGAAGGAAGAGAAAATGCATGAGAGAACTTGATAGACTGGATTATAAAGAAGAGAGAAGGATTGGAAGAGAACTAATGATAGTATTGTGTTTTCATTTATATAATACATGAACGTACAAACTGGGGAAGCAGGCTGTGTGTGGTCACAGTTGCTGAGGACAGAAGAACCAGGGAGAATGGGATGGAGTGCAGGAGGCAGAGATGAGGAGGGACAAGGGTTCCTCTAGTGGAGGTGAAGGCAGGATTAGCAGGGGGCAAAACTGAAGGAGGCTTGCAGCAAGGATGAAACACCTGCTAGGAATAAAATGAAATGGAAAGGATGGAGTGGTGTTGATCTTGAGGCAGAAAAATACAGGTAGTTTTTATAACTGGAAGTAGAGTAAGAGGAGCGTTTTGAGGTTTTGATGGTATTAAATGGTGAGCACAAGGGTAGGTAAACAGTGTGTTGTCATTACTGGAAAGTGCCCTTCTGCCATGACCATTTTTTAGGTCACTTTAATCACTGCTTGTGACATTACCCAGTTGGGATTAGTTGCTCTTACAGAACAGAATGTATGGAGAGTCTCTCCTCATGCAGCAATGAGCAATTAGGAACCAAATACATCATCATGTATATTTTCTTTCTCTTTGTCTCCAAGTAGGTTCTGAGGGATACAGGGAAACAGGCATTTTCTCTGCCTGCTTGAGGACGAAAGGGACATAAATTTAAGAGCCATATAAGTCTGTTGACCATCAAGAGAAATGTAGCAATGACTGAGGAAATACATGTGAAAAGAAAAAACCTGCTAGAAAGCATCAGTTTTTCTCTACATCTTGACAACTGTTGCTGTAAGATGCTACAAGCCTCCTGTACAGTTCCAAGAGAGATGATATAATCTAACATTTTCAAATTTTGTAGTATCATTGATACCGACTGATAAATAGCAATTACATTTTATGCTAAAATTAACTGTATGTCAATAGAGACTGTGGTTTGAAATGTGGTTCAGGATATAGAGGGAGGAAAAGGCGTAGGGTACTATTCTTGACATTCTATCTTGGATATTGCTGTTTGCAAAAATTACATAAACCAAGCTGTTTTGTCTGAGCCTTAGGTAGCACTGCATGTGTGCTTGTATACAAAAAAACAAAACCAAAACCAAAATCAAAAACCAACCACAAAAACAAACCCTAAACAACTAGATCAAAAAGGGGAGAGGGGCCTCTTTTAGTTGTCTGTGCAAATTTCAAGCAATGAAATGATATAAAGCTTTTCAGAACTTTGATTTCCTCTAGCATTTGGTTTTCTGCATTATCTGCATCAATGATGACTCTATTTTCATTCAGTGTAAATGAATAAGATGGCTTGGCTTAAGGGTTTTTCCTTTCACATGGCAGAGCCCTCTTGTTATTCTAGGAGTCAATTATGACCGTGTTTGTTATTTCATTGATTCTCAGGTGCCCAAGGAATATGATCTTCTGCAAATGAAAATAGTGTACTTAAGCTGCTCCATTAATAGAAAGTGTCAAAATTTTTTTGTTTTCTTAAAAGTGACTCTGAATAGATCTGTGATTGAAAGCAAAAGAAGTAGCAATAGGAATGGAGATTCCACAGTGTTCCAAGGCAGCCCATTCCAGCATTTTACTACCCTCACAATGAAAACTATTTTCCTTATGTCTAACTGGAAGTTTCTCCTTTGTGAGTCGTTTGCTTCCTCTCTTCCTTTCACTATGTGCCTCTGACAAGAGGCTGGCACACACTGCTCTATACCCTCCTCTTGAGTATCTGAAGACAGCAACAACATATACTTTACTAATTTATTTTTCAGGACTAAAAAGCCCAATTCTCTCAGCCTTTCCTCATATGTCATGTGTTTCAGCTCTCTAATTTAGAGGCTCTGGACTTCTGCTGGTATGTCAATGTCTTGTACTCCATAGCCCAACACTAGATGGGGTACTCCAGTTGTGGTCTCAGAATGACTTCCTCATGATCTGCTGGCAGCATTCTTGCTGATTAGGTCCAGGATGTGGTTGGCCTTCTTCACAGCCAGGGCATTCTAATTGCTCATATTCAACTTGTTCTCTATCAGGATGCTCAGTCCTTTTCAGGCAAGCTGCTTCCCAACCTCTACTGCTACATGGGATTATTCCATCCCAGATGCAGGATTTTACACTTGCTGTTACTTAACTTCATGTGGTTCCTGCCAGTCTGTTTCTCCTGCTTGCTGAAGTCTCTCCGAGTGACAGCTCTGTCTTCTAGCATATTGACTTCATGTAACCTGCAATCTAGCTGCGAGTGCACTACTTCTGATATCATGATTGTTAATAAAAGCCTTCAGACAGCATTCACCCCAATTTTAATACCCAAGGGACATATGCCACTAGTAGGTTGTCACCAGTAGGACTTTACAATACTGATCACAACCCTTTGAACATGCCAGTCCTGGGAATTTCCACATCTCTACAATTAGACTACCAAATGATATGGGAGACTCAAAGGCCTTGCTAAAGTCAAGTGACACACTTTAGTCTTCTCTTCATTAGAGAGCTGGTCATCTCACCATAGAAGGTAGTCAGGTTGGTCTGGAATGGTTTGCCTTTAGTAAATCTAGTCTGACAGTTCCTTTTTGTACTTTGAGTCCTTGAATAAAGCTTCTGGGATGGTTTATTCCATAATCTTCCCAGGAATGGAAGTTAGGTTGACTGCCCTACAGTTCTCTGTGTCCTTCTTCTTGGAAATGGATGTGATGTTTGTCTTTCTAGTTATCAGAAACCTCCCCTGGTAGTATGACCTCTCATAAATGAGAGAGTGACCTTACAGCAACATTGATCACCTCTCTCCACACCTTCAAATAAAACTCACATCATTCCAAGGACCTGTGTGTGTCCAACTGGATTAAATGCTCCTGCTACTGACTCAGAGACTGGGAAGGCCTGAAGACAAACCTTACAAGGAATAATAAAAAAAAAAAAATCAAAGAAAAACATAAGGCAAAGCAGACATTGAAGACCTGAGCCTTATCCACATATTTTGTCAATAGTTTCCTTGCCATACTGAGCTGTGGGTCCACATTCCACAGCCTTCCCTTTGATGCCAGTGTGCTTACAGAAGCCCTTCTAGCTTTTCCTACCTTTCATTACTTTCAGTTTTCTCTGAGCTTTGGCTTTCCTGACTCCATCACTGTGTTCTTGGGCCATGTTCTTGTATACCTCCTGGGTACCCTGTTGCTGTTTCCACACTCTGCATACTTCCCATTTTGCATTTGAGCTCAGATTGGACCTCCCTCTTCATCCATGCTAGCTTTCTGCCATGCTTTCTTCACTACTGCAAGTCAGAATTGCCTGTTCCTGTGCGCTGAAAAGGGGTCACATGAGGGCCAACTACCTGTCCTAGGCCACTTTGCCCTGCAGAGCAGTCTTCTGTGAGATCCCACACAACACATTCCTAAACAAGCTGAAATATTTTTCTGAATTCCAGAGCTGTAGTTCCAATATTTCCTTTGCTTACTTCTTTCAAGATGTCATGCTTGCTGCAGCCTAATCTGCCCCTGATGTTCACATTGCCCAGCTCTTCATCCTTTTTCATGAGTAGGTTGAATGCCTCTGCTAGTCAGCTCCTTGATAATCTGCACTGAGAAATTGTCATCAACATCTTAACATGATTATTCATGAGAAGGGTTTGATTTCATGAACTGTCTATTTCAAAATTATAGATTAAAGAAGTTTGCATAAGTTTCCAAAACTACTGGTTAATTATCCAGATAGAACCTTTTAAAGCTCTTCCACTCCATATATTAATAGGAACCACAATAATCCCATGCCAACTATGAGGGGAAAAATCAATATCAGCAAACATACATTCATATTGATTTATCTTCCCTCTTGGTTTTCTAATTTAGTAAAGGGTACTAATGCAACATTACTCAAAGATTCTCAGGAGAGTAAGAAGGCTAATAAGATGACATATCACAGTTTGTTCTGTGGAAAGGAACTGACTTTCTTGTACACAAGAATCAACTGTTGGGCTGCCCAGCACAGGAAGGCTGGTGTATGCTTTTGAGGAATGTGTCAGAGGGTGTTTTTCCAGGGAAGAGGTCTAAAAGGAACCATCAAGATGACTTTCAGAATGCAGGCTCAGAGTGCTGTTAGGATAGGCACATTGAAGAAGAGAGGTCCAAGGAACTAAAAAATAATTGGGTTTTTTCCACTTGGTATTAAAAAAAAACATTGTATGTGTATTTGAATATGGTGTTGTGCACTTCTGTTCACAGCAGCTAATAAATTTTGTCAAACTAGGTTAGAAAAGGGTGCGAGTTCCTAGGCAAATATTTGATCTTTAAGATATTATGACAAAAAAAAGAATTTGAAAATGATCAGTTTGCTTTTCTTATCTATTCTAAACAAAGGGAAGCAAATGACGGGGGAAATACTGTTATGATTGAAAACTGAAGGTTTTTCCTGGCTGTCCAGGAAAACAGTTTTTTTGTGGGAAAATAAGTCAGCTATACACATAAAGGTTAAACATTTAGAGACGAAATTAGGACAAGATATAGTGTAAGGTATCACATGTTTGAAAGGATATAAAGCTTCAGAAACAAAGCTTATCAGTTTTACAGGGAGTATACACTTAACACAACCCTATCAATCTTGTAACACTATTTCTTTCACTGAATATTAAATCTCAAGATAATCAACCTTACAATTGAAATATATACTCCATCATGTTAAAAACATGAAAGGGCAACAGGTCATAAAATGGAAACATAATCATCTGTACTCTTAATGTACATCATCTATATGCATAGATTCATATTTGGAAGTATTTTCTGCATTCCACAGTGCTGGGTTTTTTTTCCCCACTTTCTGAAGATAGGACATTCATGAGGGCACTGTTAAAAAGTAGGGCATTTCTTTATCCTACTAAAGGACAAGGAAAACAGTAGATTACTGAAAAATAAGACTGAATAATTAGGTCACTGAAGGTCCATGCTCATAGAGGTATTCAGTGTCTCAGATGAACAGCTGATAATCTGCAGCTGAAAAATCACATTGTCAAGATGATTGTATAAGTTGAGTTCTTTCTCCTATGCCCCCAATTTCTAATATTCTCTGCTTTTAATGAACTTGTCCACTGAAGCATTCTACTAGAGATCTAAATAGAAGAACAGTCTTTGTCCTACTGTAATTGATGTAAAATTAATTTTCATTAGTCACTTTCATTGGACCATCAAGATGTCCTTAGGAAGAAGGATTACATCTTGGAGTACCATATGATAAGGTGTCTATCTCCAAATGGCCATGAACTCATAGCTTAAAAACAATTGTCTTCAGCCTGTGCTTTCCCAGCTCCTGTCTGGAGCTACAGTTCACAGAATCACAGAATCATCTGGGTTGGAAAGGACCATCCAACCATCAGATCATCCAGCCCAACCCTTGATTCACTACCACTGTGGTTACCAGACCATGGCACTGAGTGCCACATCCAGTCTCTTTTTAAATATCTCCAGGGACGGAGAATCCACTACTTCCCTGGGCAGCCCATTCCAATGTCTGATTACCTTCTCTGTAAAGAATTTCTTCCTAATATCCATCCTAAACCTCCCCTGGCAGAATGTAAGTCCATGCCCTCTTGTCTTACTGGGAGCAGCCTGGGAGAAGAGCCCAACCCCCCCCTGGCTCCAGCCTCCTTTCAGGGAGTTGTAGAGAGCGATGAGGTCTCCCCTGAGCCTCCTCTTCTCCAGGCTGAACACCCCCAGCTCCCTCAGCCTCTCCTCACAGGACTTGTGCTGGAGTCCCTTCACCAGCCTAGTGTCCTTCCTACCATCTTCTTCCTGGAAGACTGAGAAATCACAGAATCATAGAATCGGATGGGTTAGAAGGGACCTCTGAGATCATCAAGTCCAATCCAGACTCCCAGGTCCCTCTCTGCCTGGCTGCTCTCAGCCACTCTGTGCCCAGCCTGGAGCTCCCCATGGGGTTGTTGTGGCCAAAGTGCAGGACCCGGCACTTGGCCGTGTTGAACCTCATCCCGTTGGAATCAGCCCAACTCTCCAGTCTATCCAGGTCCCTCTGCAGAGCCCTCCTGCCTTCCAGCTGATCCACACTCCCCCCCAGCTTAGTGTCATCTGTGAATTTGCTGATGATGGACTCAATCCCCTCACCTAAATCATTGATGAAGATATTAAACAGAACTGGGCCCAGCACTGATCCCTGGGGGACACCACTGGTGACCGGCTGCCAATTGGATCAGCACCGTTCAGCACCACTCTCTGGGCCCGGCCCTCCAGCCAGTTCCTAACCCAGTGCAGAGTGCCCCTGTCCAAGCCCTGGGCTGACAGCTTTTTCTGGAGAATGCTGTGGGAAAGTCAGTTATTCTAGTTTGGTTCAGAATACACATGTTCCTTTTTCCTAGGAGCAGAGATTTTACTGTAAATATAACCTCTTTACTCAGTCCTTTGGTTCCAGAGGTAAAGAAGTTAAATCAATATCACAGAAGGTAGGACTTCCAGTAATCCTGTGAGAAAGCAGTACTTGAACATAACTTAAATATTATAAGACACAACTCCATGGAAACAGAATTACAAGGTTACTCAGCCAGGCTTAATTCTTTTTTCTTTCACATGGTCTTTTGGATATAATTTTCTTGTTATATATCTCCTGAAACACATTTTCATTCACCCCCAAATTTAAATTTACAATGTTATTACTTCACAATTTATTAAAAAAGCCAAAACATTTATATTCATATCCCTTGTTTTTACACTCGAAAAACGGGAGTTATTGATAAGATGTAGGTGATCATACTGTTATGTGAGCCCTGGAGATAAAACAGGGACTACATCTGCAAAAGATGTGGAAGCTACTCTCTCTGAGCAGAAAAGTGTTAGACAGCCAGGTGTGGAGTTTGCGTCTAGACTCTGAAGGCTCCTAGAACACTCTTGTGTTCTAACACTCTTGTGTTCTAGGATGTTTCTGGCCCTGTATTTTGTTCTTTTTCCATACTGAGCATATGGAAGCCTCAAATCTTTTACGGTACTTTAGTTTTACAAGGTTCAAGTCATGTATATGAGAGGAAGCCTTGAAACTGTCAGATTGCAAGTCATAGTTCTGAGGCATCTATTACCCATTTTAACTTGGAATTTCTAGTATGTGAATTTTTTTAATATTGTGAGAAAAAGCACTTCTAACCCTTCTCAAAGAAATGACTGATTTGTTCTACCTGAAAACTTTCAGTATAAATTCAACCTGCAACCTGAGAAATTTAAATCCAAACATTTAAAACTTTGCTATCAAAATACTTAAAAGAATATTTTGTAATAGTGTTGACTTGTTCTTATGTTGTGTAAGAGCAGATTATGTTTAAGTGAAAATCAAATTACAGGGCAGCATTTAGTAACACCATCATTCATGTGTACTAATATGGACTTGCAGAGCCTTCATTACAAATCTCAAATAACTTCACAAATATCTCAGTGAGATGCAGAAATACTATAATAATCTTCTTTTAAAGTAAAAATGGGGGGGAGGCTTCAATTGATTAGTATGACTAAAGAGGCAAGCTACATTTGAGGTAAGAGATTAAGTTTTTTACCAAGTCCTTCCTGTTAACCTTTGAAACTGCAGCTCTTCTTTCTGAAAGGATCTCTAGGAAAAATGAAATAATTTCATCTTTGTTTAGAATGGCTGCATTATTCACTGGAGTCAGTGTGGCTCTTTGACTTCAGTAAGTTTGGAATTAAATTTCTTATTGTGTCTTGCACAGTCACATTATCTTGCTTAGTGATAAGAATCTACATATTTTTTTGCTTCCCATGTTCTTTTGTAGGTGCCTGGTCAGTGAATCAGCAAGTATTTTAGACATTTACTCCCATCATGCTGGCCTGGCTAGTGCAAAAGCATGAACATCCATGATGTCTTTCTTGTTGTCTATAAAAGTGCTTGTCAACACACAGACTGTTCTGGTTTGAAAGTACCAGGATAAAAATTATAAAAATTGCCATACTGATCTCATCATTATTACTATTTATTACTTCATTAAACTTAATCTGTTTGGGTTTTTTTGTTTTGGTTTGGTTTTGGTTTTTTTGTTTTGTTTTGTTTTTTCTTTTTTTTTTTTCTTTTTTCTTTTTTTTTTTTTTTTTTCCCAACCTTTAAGTCTCTCTCTCTTATTCCCCTTTTATCTTCCCCAGGGAGGATAGTGGGGAGGGGTAACAGAGAACATGTCATCTAGTTATTGGTTAAAACTGGGACACAGACCAACTTGGAAATAATTCTGCATAGCTCCTAATAGAGGGCTCTCTTGGTGCCCCTTCTTTAAATAAAGTCTATTGACTGTAAGTTAAACAGACACTATCTTAGAAATATAAAATGGTTTTATTTGGAGGGGACCTTAAAGATCACCTAGTTTCACACCCCCTGCCATGGCAAGGACACCTCCCACCAGACCAGGTTGCTCCAAGCCCCCTCCAACTTGTCCTTGAACACTTCCATGAAGGGGGAATCCACAGCTTCTCTGGGCAACCTATGCCAGTATCTCACCTTGACAGTAAAAATCTAAATCTACCCTCTTTCAGTTTAAAATTGTTCCTCCTCATTCAGACAGCACATACCTTTTTAAAGATTCCCTCTCCAGTTTTCTTGTAGACTTCCTTCAGGTACTGGAAGGTCACTTTAAGTTCTGTTTAGAGCCTTCTCTTCTCCAGGCTGAGCAAGCCCAACTTCCTCAGCCTAGTAGAGGTATTATGAAGCAAAAATTTGTTTTAAAGCATTTTAGCCTGTATATTTTAGACATAAGTTTAAAAAGTAAACACTGATGGTGTTTGTCTTTTGATTTTCATTCTTATTAAAATGATCAATGTTATCTTTCATTTGTAATCACTTCCACCTTTTATTTCTAATACATTAGTCAGCAGTTCTTTATCTCATGTTGCTTGGTGAAGATATCAGCATCTTTACAACCAAGGACTTGCCCATACTAATGAAATATCTCTGAAGACCAAATACATCATCTCTCTAGACAGTTTTCTGCTGATGATAAAATAGTGACAATTTTTTCAAAAATATTTTCAGTATTCAGAAAGTTTGCCAGTAGAAATATTGCTGGTATTGCATGTAAATTATGCGGTTTCCCTCCTTGAGATATCAGTGAATTATTACTGTCTGCAGGGAGACTGTTTTTCCCAAATCATCTTCAGACTTCTTCAGAGGTTTTTAGGATATTTGTTACTTTGTTGAAAAATCCATTTTCTGATAATTAGTTTTCTAATCTGAGGAAAGGAGGCCTATTTGCTTGTAGCATTTCCCTGTCACTGTTTATCTAAATGCCTGGGTGATATTTGCACAATATATGCAACACGTAAGTCAAAATTCAGTCCCAGAGAGTGAGATGAAGTGATGGATGAATGGGAAAAGTAATACAAAGAATTAGTGATGCATGCTGCATCCTGCCATGAGGAAATCTGCCTGAAGATTCAAAGTGCTTGCGGTCTTGTGCCCTCCTAGATATTATTACCTCCAAAAATACCCAAAAATTTACTGAAAACCAAATCTTTTCCACCTGACAGTAGCAGGAAGCCTTCATGTCCTCATGTCAATACAAAGCCACATGCATTACAGTTTTCATTCTTGTAACTTTGTCTCCTTGGTGCCTTCTCTCCCCATGAAATCTGGGGAGAAGACTTTAGGGAGAGGGGGACGGCACTGAGGAGAGAGAATGATTTATTTTGCAGTGTTACAAGAGGCTAAAAATCTTGGAGGTGTACCTGAGAAGCGGTGCAAGTAGAAATTAGCAAGGATATGTCAAATGTTTCTTTCCATTTCTGTAGGTTTCAGTAATAAATTACCCTGCACTTACAGATCTATTCTTCTCCCTCCCACCCCCAGCTGGGAGCACAGTAGCTTCCACAGTGCCTCACAGATTAAGGGAAAAGACAGGAAGGTGTCAGTACAGACATCCTTACTAACTGTATGTGGTGCTTGGGAACTAAAGGGTGAAGGATGCGACAGTTTGGCTAGGTCAAAATATGTCTTGAAACCAATGTAAAGGAAAAAATGGTCTCTGTCTTTATGGTACTTTAAATGTGGTCCAAACCCAGAAAACTAGGCAGGGATAAGAATGAAAAACTAAGAAGTATGTAGAAGATACAATGCATTATGATACTTTAAATAGTGCCAAGTACTAAAGAAACAAAAATATGTTGCATGTTTGGGGTTTTTTCTTCTTTTTAATTTTTTTTTTTCCTTCAGAGAGGGGAAGAAGGGTCAGCCAGTACATCTCTTCATCTATTTAATTAAAATACAGTGTCTTTTAAGATGCACTCTGGCTAATCCTTTCAAACTTTCAACAGTTTTCATGTGTTTAGTAAGCTACTGAATAAGATAAAGTATCTGTAATAACAAAGGTCTTTAGCAATTCAGACATCATTAATCTTCCTATTACTATTCAACAGTCATTGTTTCTTGGCTATTAAGGCTGACAACACTCTCTTCCTCAATGTTTTTTATGAGAATAAATGACTCGTGAGCACCTTCTTGATGTACCACTTGTAGTAACTTCCATGTTTAGGCTGATGTTTTGCTCAGTGAGTTCATGATTACTCAGTGGTTTTCCCCTCACTTTATAACTCTTGGCTCCATTCACTTTGTGGATGGTTTCCCTTTCAGAGCTGATGATAGTTTACTTAGGAGTTGTCTTTGCTTTGCCAGGTACTCTGTGACACAGATGACTATATGTAAGTAGTACCCTCCGTTCCTCATGGAAAGACTTCTTGCATTCAGAAGAAGTAAGGTGGTGAAAAACATGGTAGTTCCTACCCTGCTGCATGTGTCTTTCCTGGCGGGTTCAGTTAGCGATGCATTCATGAGGTGCTGTAGTTTTTTAGGCCCATTTCTGCCAGATGTGCAGACCATAACTTGCCAAATACAGTCTTTTACTTTTGTCTACAAAGAGCTGAATTTGTGTCTGGCATTATTTCTAATTGTTTAAAGTCACAAAACAACTTTTTTTTTTCCCCTTTCTTTTAACCCTATACAAAAGAGAGGGCTGCTACCATTACAAAATAATTGAGTCAGAGCCTCTTGCGATCAATAGATGATTTGTTTCTTGTGTTTATGTGTGCTCTGATGTGAACCAATCTATTATGTCTGTTTCGTGTTCCTAGGGATGCACTATTTTTATGTGGAATTTGCAAAAGCAGACACAGTTCACTGATGCTTATTAGTGACCTTGTCTTGTCCTCTGAATTATGGTCAGTCTGCTTTGAACACAGGAAAATGCTACTAGCAGTCATTATGCGGATGTTTGGGTTTTCTTGTAGTTGCTTAACCTCTCCAGGGCCCCGCTGCAATTCTAGGAGTGAAAAAAGAGAAACTGAATTATGGGTGTTTAAAGCTGAAATATTTATAGAAACAGTTTTTTATTTTAAAATAGCATTTGTGCCTGAGAAGATCAGATGTACCACTTCAGTAGGAAAAACAAAACCAGATTTTAGTTGATAGTAATAATAGAAATTGCATGAAATCTTGATAATGTAATTTAGTTGAAATTATTTTCATCCAGTCTAGATTTTGAAGTGTTTTAGTGTTACTAAATATTATGTGAGGGGAAAGGAAAAACAAAAGAAGACAAACTGTTAGATTACTGTTTATTAAATAAGATGATATAACAAGAACATATACCATAGGAACTAGATCTTTCAAATTAAAACAAAGGCAAGTATATTTGAAAAACTGTTCTACTTACTATGGAAAGATGGGATTCCCCTCTATCACTAATGAAGTGATATAAAATAAGATAAAAATGTGTTCTAGAAATAGATTTAAAAATAGAAATAAATAAAAACCTGGATTATTTAGAATGAAAAATTTCCTTAATTGTCTGTGAATGGAGCTAACGTGGACTTTAAAAATTCGTCCTTATTAAAAATGAAAAACAATATGTGGAATTCTGAAGCCACTATTTATTTGAAGTCATTGGTTAGGTTGATTGTTATTTTACCTGAATGAATGTTAAGTACTACAGAATGTTGGCCAATTGATTTTAAGGTGGTGGCAATCATTAGTGCTCCAAATTTGGGTTGTTTGGAAATGCTTCCTGATTTGTGAAATAATATACTGATAGTATTGAAAGAGTAAAAATGTATCCTATATTTCTGTTTTAAGGCCCTGAGAAAGAATATAATATACTGCAGTTTTTTTCAGCACAATGAAAGGAACTCTTTCATCTTGTAAAATACTAAATTGTGGTGGGGAGTAAAGGGCTGTTGTGAACTACTGCTTTGACTTTTAAAATGCTATTTTATAGCACACTCTGGGGGAGGAGTGGCCTCCGAGCAGTGACCACAACTCCAAATCAACAAGTAAATTGATATGCATTTTGAAGAGGGGTTTTGCTCCACTTTCTTCAATATTTGAAAATGTTCCCAGTACTGTGACAACTCCCTTAAATAAAAATTTGAAGCAAGAAGTCTGCCTAAAACTTTGAATACCAACTGTGGAAACCAAAGCCTATCTGAACAAAAGAAATTCCTGCTTCATGTTTCCTTAAAATGACAGATCTCCTTGGCTTTGCAGTATTCTCCTCAAGAAGAGCATGAAGTAGAACTCTTGACTAGTCGAGAGAAGGCAGCATGCAACCATTAATATTAACTGTATTACATCACACTATCTCTCTCCATGATCTTGGAAATGATTTCTTGTATTGTTTAGTCATGACTGACTGGAAACAACAAATTAATTGGAAGTACTATTATGATTTACCACTTATCCCTTACTCTTGAGTCCTCATGGTCTGTCATTAATTTTGCCTCTGAAAGACCTAAAATTTCTAACTGTATTGGTTGATCTATTAAGAAAGGATATTATCTGTTATATACCAGAGCATTAAATGTATAAAGAAGAAAAAAAAAAAGTACAGGGAAGCTGGTGTAGAAATTAATTTTTCTCTTAAAAACCACACCAAAAATATTATTTTAAGGCTTGAATATACCTTTCTGTGAGGGTCCATTAAACATCTATTCTCACAGATATTTATGGAGGGGGGAGGAACTTTAACATGTAAGAATACTGCTAGGCGAGCACTTTACTCTTTATTTCCTGACTCAAAACTGACCTTTCACCTTGCCTCCAGATGTGTGGGTTTGCTACGAGCAAATTTCCAAGATCTCTCCATTTAGTCTAGTTGCATCTGAGCATGAAGAACAAGATGTTATTTGTTGTGTTCACAGATGCTCTGAAAATTAATAAAGCTATGCTTTGCAATGCTTTAAAGAGTTAAAAATGCTATGTAAGCATTATAATTTAGTTCTTTACTGTAGTCCAGCTTTTAATTGCTCTGTTTGTCATACCAGGACTTGAACTCTTGCAAAAGAACTAGAATCAGCACCAGTTATTGATTGAATGAGACATCAAGTAGAATTTGGGGTGATTCCACACGTAGTAAAGCTAGGGAAGAGACTGCATTCTTCTGGAATACTGAGTCAACAAAACTCTATGCTTTCAGTTTCACTGTGCTGCCTAATATGGTACCTTGCAGTAGCTGGAAGGTACATCTGATAACAATTTATGGTCATTATGGGTCTCGCTGAACCTTTTTGTAAAGTTTGGTAAAGTGAAAGCCAAGCGAATTTCCTGTTCTTATATTCTGACCAAATTTTTACAATAGCTAAACAATTTCACATGGCATTTTTAAATTCCAGTTTCAAAGTATGGTGCAATGTTAATTCAAAACGAAGATTTAACTTAAATGTCAGTTCTGTCTCTGTCAGTAGTAACATTATTTTTAAACAATTTCTGAAGGTTTATGGTTGCAAGGCACTCTGAATATCCTCACTAACTGGTTTTGATGCTGCTGCAGAATATGGGAGCTTCATCTCAAGGATGAAGAGACTTAGAACATGGGGAATCACAAGTATGTTTTAACTGTTGCCAAAACAGCTCAAGCTGATTGATCCCTTGTGTCACGCTTAAGGCAAAAGTGTAATTCATCACTTCCATTTTGCTGAATTCTGAAGTACAGGTGCATCTTTATTGGTTAGATTTTACTTCCATTGAAGACTAAATGGTATACTGATCTCATTTGTAATAATGTAAGTTAGGAGTAATTCAGTAAAACTTTTTGACCTAGAAGAATAAAATTCTTGTGTGAGATCTTGACAGATTCAACAGCCTCACTAGAAAGAGGTTTGGTCTTTGCAAATGCATATGTTCAGCTCCCCTGAAAAGTATGTGGGGTTCCCATGTCTAGATACTAATGTCTAAATAGTATGCATGTCTAGATACTAATTCTTATTCACCACCAGAATATTTACAAAATAATTTCACTGAACAAGTTTAAGCCATGTGCTCTTCCTGTGTAAAAGTTCAGGAATGATGCTTACAATGAATTATTAGACTTGACCACCAGACGGCTTCCATTTTGACAATAATACCATCTGCCATTCTTTCATAGTGTGTTTGTTCCTCTATCTTTGTAACTCTCTTGATGACTACATTGTTTTGATATGCTGGGCCAGTTAAGCTGCAAAAATCTAGTTTAAAAATAGCATTATGATTTTAAAATGATTTTTAAAAACTGGAGGAGCACAGAAGAAAAAATTGTTTATATATGGTTATAGATCTATTTCTGTAGTTCTATTTCTGGTAAACTGAAGCTATCTGATGTACTGGAGTAGCACAAAAAAGAAGTTTATGTAAGTATAGATAGGGATTTATTTCAGACTCTGGTCAGGATGATTTTACTGATGTGTCTTTGTGTCACTGAGCTATGCAGGGCTTGGGTGGTGGTGCTTTTTGTTTGTTTACTTGTTTTTTTCTTTCCTTTTTTTTTTTTTTTTTTTCTGTAGCATTCTTCTATTGACTCATGTTCTTTTATGAACAAAATTTCCTTTCTAGTTTCTTCCTTCTTAAATTATTTGATGTCTTTTACTTCTAGACATCAGGCAGGCTGGAAAACTGCAATATCATAATGTACAGCTAATACAGATGTTCAAAATGTCAAATGTGTCAGTCCATCCCCTGGGCACAAGTCTATGCCTATTCATGTTACAACAACAGTCATGCGTCCTATTAGACCAGGTACTCTTCATGCAGCCCATGTGCTGTAGATTTGTTCTGCTATATACTGCATAATTCCTGATAAGAATTCCTTCTTCAGGTTGCAGTGAAAACCAGCAGCCCTTCTTGTGTGTGGTAGCAATTGCCATAAAGACTACAGACTTAAATGGAAGAGAAATGGAATCAGCAGGATGTACTAGTCCCATGCTATTTAAATATTCATTTTCTACATTCTCAAAGTCTACCAAGTTAGAACTTGCAGGCCACACTTTTCCTTTTGAATTGGCAGGCAACACTGAGCAGTAGAAAGCTCAGAATGAAGATACCTCCATTTTCTTGTCTTCCTCCAAAGATCAAGCTGTGTTTCTGCAGGAGATGGCAACAGATTATACAGTCAGACTCTCCTATGAGACAGGAAAGGGGAAAAAATTATTTATTTCTAACAGTAACTTAGTTAAATACCAGAACAATCAAGATTTTATGATGGTACAGATAGATGTAAGATTTTGAGCCTTTTGTGTTCCTTTGATGCAAGAGAAGGATCCTCCAGATTAAAGGGAGAAGAAAAATTACAGTTGCAAGTGAACTAATTATTTTCTTTTTCCTGTTCTTGTTTCATAATAGCAGTGATCAATAGACATTTTATTCTGATTACTACAAAAGAAACAGCAGTTTCATTTAAAAATTGGCATTTTTTTCACTTTCAGTCTTTGAAATTCCTCTTGGAATGGACCTCAGGACCACCTACTCCAACCTCCTGCTTGAAGCAGGGATCAGCTTGCTTAGGGATTTGTCCATTGATTTCTTTTTTCTTATTAAAAAAATTGTTAGTTTTTCTTCCGATGGTGTAGAAGGGAAAATTTCCTAAAGACTGAAAAATTCCATGGTGCTCTGAAAAAGGGTGGGTTTTGTACATCACCAGCTCTAGTGGGTGATAAACAGTATTGAAGCAAAGATGGGAAGAAATTAACGGGAAGACATAAGTGAAGTCTTCTGATTGCATGCTGGAGGGGTAGTTTAAATAACAGGATAACAATTTTGTCTAATCTAAAGATACAGGGGTTTTTTTAGAAACTGTAAACATAATGAACATCTCTTACATTATCTTGATTCAAAAGCTAACTTACTGTATTAACCCCAAATCAAATAATTTTGCTGCCTGTCACTTCACCTATTTTACTGCTTCTGTTCTACCAAGGTTCCACTGCAGCTAAGTAATATTTGGGGGACACATTTTTGGGGAACCACACATTACATTCTACTGCAAGTATTGGAATATTCTGCAGCAGATAGGGAGTTTACAAACACTGACAGCCATGGAAACATTTTTGAATTAAAGCTATTTGACTTTTGTGTGCAAGCTCAAACCCTTGCAAGTGAAGTGGATTTAGTTTATACCGTATTCGGGAATCATTCCAGGATGCTTTTTTAATCTCTCCAGAAAAATACACTTTGAAACACTTTGTTTGATACTTTCAGAACTTCTGTAACACTTTATTAAGGTCCTACTAAATGAGATTTTGGATGTTGTAGAAGGATTAATCAAGATGCAACCATACTGAAATGTGCAGTTTCAAAGTTGATGATTTAACCAATTCAGTTATATCTGTGTTGTATTTGCTTGTGGTGCTTTGATAGCATTTTTCATGGAAATAACAAGTGTTAATTTTGAGCAGTCTATTGGAACTAATTTTGTCTTAAGAGACCATTTGCCAAGAAAGGCTTTAGATCCTCTGATTGCAAGGTTAAGGCAGTACTGAGATGACCCTGGATTGACTGTAATATGTTACCATCCAGTTCTGGAAACAGGTTGAAATCAAACATTGCTACATGTTGAAGTTATCTTTAACTTAGCACCCATTTGAAATGACCACAAATCATTATTCAGCTATACACAATTACTAACAATTTTAAAAGAAAGCAGTGGGAGAAATGCAAGTTCTAGACCAGATGTTAAAATCACATGAATTAAAGGTGCTGCAGATGAAACAGAGGCTGATTGCTAAGTGGGTTGTGAATTTCTTCATTTTAAAAGAAATACTAATGAGAAAAAAGCCAGAACAACACTACAAAGGGTATGTAACAACCAGATATACTTACTGAGCAAATTTAATCCTTCAATATAGAAAGACCCATTGTGGAAAAATTAAATGTTTGACATTTTATGTAAGGCAAATATCACAATAATTGACTACACTGACGAATTATTTCAATTATCTTCCTTGTGGCTGACATGTAAGACCATGTATTTTTAGGCAACTTTATCTCATTAGTGATTTGTCAGAATTTTGAATTATCGGCTGCCTTGAGTTTGTCAATAATTTTCTGTGTTGACAAAGCAGATTTAGAAGTTCCAAGACTTTAAATGCCAAAAGTGAAGGACGGAACTTGGTCTTGTAGCCCACTCCTACACTTCATTTGCTCATTTGCTTTCCTTCTTTGAGCTCAGTTTATGATTTGTAAAAGGGGACAAAATTGTACTGGGTAAATTATTTTTCTGAATTGTCTTCTGATTTTGACTGTTAAGTTTTCATTGCTTAATAATTAGATCCACTGAGATTTCCAAATGCCAACATCCTTTAATCCTTCTAGTCACTGTAAAGTCTCCCTCAACAGCTTGCAAAAATTTACTCTTTGAAGAATCCATCTCTTTCAAAAAAAATGTCCTTCTTTGCACTTGCCCTAAGTCTCAACTTACATGTGGTACTTAGTTACAAATAAGTTACAACAACATATTCCTGGGTATTGTTTAGAGCTATGTTAGAAGATGAGAATAGTAATAACCTACTTTTGTTTTGTAAGCAGTGGCAAGTATCTAAGATACCCTCAACATTGCCAAAGTGTAGGCCAATTGGATTAAAACTTAATTTTACTTTGTAGAAAGACATAACCAGTTCATGTCTTTTGTTTCGCTGATAATTTTTTACTATTATGAACAGTAATTACTTTGCTTTTTCTCAGGTGGGTATTTTGGGAGATTTTTTTTTTTCTTTTTTCTTTTTTTTTGTCTGGGGGTGAGGTTTTTTTTTTGTTGTTGGTTTAATTGTCAGTGGCTAATGATGAACTGCTGAACTTAAATCTCTTCCTATGAGTACATATCCCAATCTAGTTAGGCCCAATTATTTCTCACCTAAAACAGAAACAGTGCACACTTTCTGTTAAGTTCAAGTCTTTCCCTTAAGCTTTTATAGCAGAGTCAAATATTGAACTTTTCCCTTTTTAGAGGAACAGAATACTTCTGTTTCAAAATTCATGAAATGTGTTAGACCTTGCTCAGTGGTCAGCTCTGTAGCTGGGTGTCAGTGATGGTGATGGCATAGTGAAAATTGTCACCAGTTCTCTACTAGTCTGGTATGCATACCTGCATTTATATTTTACTTGGGATAAATGTCTGTTGTGTTGTTTCAGAGTGCTCAAGTATTTTTTTGCTGCTCGACTTCAAATTTGTGCATGAATTCATACACTGCTACATAGTAATAATTTTAAAAGTCTTGTGTTTACAAGGATAAATGGTGAGCTCTTTCATTTCTGCAGTTGTAATTTAAAAAAATCACCCCTGCCACCACCCCCTGATATCACAGATCACAGCTGAAAGCTAATATAGTTATCAAGATTTGAATAAAATCATACTTTCAGATATCCAAGTTACTTTCTAGATGCTTCTGTGGTCTGGAAGATCAGAACCTACTTAAAGGATATCAATTTAATCTACATACTTCTGTCTAATGACAGTTTATTCTTATTTCCTACCTAGTTGTCAATAATTTTCTTTTCCCACCTTAGATATTTTCTATAAAATAATATAATAGTTTCTATTTTTACTGGTACTAGGCCTTAGGATACTTTAGTAGACCACACAAATATATGACATATCTCATAATTTCCCTTCTAACTTTTTGTAGTTGCTTGTTGACATTTGAATGTGAAGGGAAAAGCTAATGACAGAAATTTCAAAGCCAAGTAACCACTCCTATAAATTTCAATGTGAAAAATATATCTAAGTTTTCCAAATTAACTTTGAAATCAATCTTTATGGCTGTAGACAATATCAAAAATTTCTGTTCCTATAGCACTGTTCCAGATTTTAAGAAATGGAATCACCTAGAAATCCTGATCATCAGCTTTCCTTTTCTTTTCCATCCCAGATTTCTTTTTTCTTGAGAAAGTCTCTTCCTGTGTTCTAGCTAGTTGAAGGTTTTGAAAGGTCTGCTGTTTTCTGACCAACCTTCGAATAGCTTTAGATAGGACTATCAATTGGTTTCCTTCAAATTAAAATTAAGCAACAAAAAAGACAACACTTTTTTAGAAATCCATACTCATAGATGTGAAGTTACTCTTTTTTCCAGTAACAACTAGAAGGTTTAAATGAAGAGGATGATACTCAGTTTTAGATTATATGGAGTTCAGAAGAATACAAAAGAACTTCAAGTACAGTTGTAAGCAGAGCACTCCTGAAATATGAGAAAAAATTGCTGTCATCAATATTTGTTATTAAAAAACCCCCACATTGTAGTAATGCAAATACCAATATTACTATTATGCTATGTATGGAGCAACATGTAGTATTGTCAGAATTTACAGAAGTTGTTGAGACTATTATATCCTTCATGCATAATGATTCCTCTGATGTATCAAAGACTAATCAGGCTATCACTTTAGGTTTGGATGCTCTAAAGGAAACAGACTCTAGACACAAGCCTGAATTATTGACGTGTTAGCCTTTGAAAAAAAAGGTCAAAGTCTTCATGCAAAGACTGCATTGTGTGTAGATCCCATTTATTTAAATTGGTGACAAAAAAAAAAAAAAAAAAAAAAAAAAATCCTATAGTTTCCAGTTAAATGTGTGGGGAAAAAAAATACCTTTCAGCAAAGTAATAAAGAGCTCTGGCACTGTTTCTCTCAGCTGGCCCTGGAAATAATCACATTTGTCTTATGAGTCTTAATACTATTTCTGATGATAAATACATTTCTTTTCCACTTTGAATAATTTACCTTATTTTATAGTAAAAGGCAATACTGACAAAATAGTATGAACATAATCTACTGCAATTAGATACCTAGATAACTTATGCAGTAGGCCAAATGAAAACCCTAAATCATTTAAAAAGCACCAAGACTGCTTAGAAGAGCCTATCAAATGATTTTACAAGTTATAAAAATAGTTCAGTGCAGAGTTATTGCATGCTCTTGTCTGTTTTCATCCCATTGCTTCCTAGGCCCATCTTTAAATACAGTAACTCTTCCTTTTTAAATCAAGGAGACATTCTCAGGCACAACCTATTTGGGTGATTTCTGTTCTGAAGATGAATGTGGGTTCCGATACTGGATTTTGCTGAAGATGTTGTGCCCAGTGTACTCTATATATGGTTGGGTACTACACTGTACACAGAAGAAAAAAATTCCTGACATGAAGAATGGACTGTTGCATGTTCATGTTATGCACCCAACAAATCATCCGTGACGCTTTGTAACTTTAAATAGCTATTTCTCAGAAATCTCTGTCTTAGAGCTTTATATGGCCCTCATTACCATTGTTCTCAGAGAAATTGCAGAACAATTTTTTTCCTTGCAACATTCCTGTGGGGTAGAAAACTAGTATCTCCACTTCAAAGCTGGCCTAAGGCTTGAACATACATTGGATCATTTGTCCAGTCTACAGTCATCTTCTTGGAGGAAGTCTATAAGCACAGATTAAGCCTGGTGTGAGATACCCTTGTTTCTGATCATTACATTGTCTACCTCTAAATCTCCTGGCTGCCTTATAAGGTTGGGAGTCAGAACTTTCTAGTTGGTTTTGTCTTGAAAGAACAATTCTTTAATAAATCTTTTAAGATCTTTCTCTCTCTATTATACTTCTGTTTAGGCTCTCTGTTTGTATCTAACTCTGAAGAGTGCTACCCCCTCAGAAGGCCTTCAAGCTTTTTTGGGTGTCAGGTGTTCAGAAAAGATAAAAAGTCTTATAATTAATTTAGGCTGTATGCTTTGCCTTTAGAGTCCTGGCCTGGAAAATAATTGATTGGAGAGCTGATGATGCAGAGGCCATGCAGGGGAGGACTGTTGGTCCCCTCTGAAGTCTCTGAGCTGCTGCTATGGAATTCCTCATAATCCCTTCTGTACTACTATGAGAAACAAATTTTAGGCCAATTGAATTTTCCTGGTTTCTGTGGAAGGGAACATCTTTGGTTCTTTCCTGTGAGAATTGCTACTAAATGTGAATTTCCATAATTGCATTAAGAAAAAAATTCTTACAAGCACCTTTACTTCAAACACCACCTTCTTTACCAAACCTTCTTTTCATGATCTGCATCTTCTTAGCGCACTTTGACAGACCAAATGCTTTAGGGAAAGGTGTGATGTTCACTTTTCTGTCACCTGATTCTCCTTCATTAGGAAGATCTTTCCATGTTAATCCTATAATCAGTTTTTCCCCACTCCTCTATATGGAAAATGATATGCATCAGAATTGCTAATTGCTGAGTAAGGAAACCTTGAGTGATAGTAGAATTTTATTTATGCTGAAGAAATTAGTGCCAGCTAATGTTCTTGTTTCTTGTTCTATTTTTCTTCTGTATTTGATTTTTGGTAATTGGCCCAACTTGTGTCCCACTGTGGGAGCTTGGCGAAGAGAGAAGAGTAAAGAACAGAGAAAAAGATTTGTAGGTGGCAGGGACAGCTTGTGTATGTGGCTGCATACGTATGTGAGCTGGCAAGGCTATGTGGATGTTAACTGTTTAGCTAATACAGTATTTAGTATATAAATTCTTCGCTTATTTAGTATATAAATTCTTAGCTAGCCGAAAATATGATGACCAAGAAGAGAAGAAGAAATACTTAGAGGAGCCCACCGGTGTTAAATTTTTTGATTTTTGAAAATGAGTGAACACTATGCACTTAGTTACTTCCCCAGAGGTTATGGCCACGCAAGGGTATCTCTTGGTTGTGGAGTTAGCACAATCCAAAATGTTAAGGATTTATGCTCACAAGGAGAAAGATAAAACAAATATAGATTCACACAACAAATGTAGATAGTGAAGGATTTTCTCTGCAGTCCTTCCTATAATGGTGAAGGGAGGACATTTTTTTTAAAGAAAAGGGCAATTAAAAAATGAAAGTTAATATATTGTCATTCAACTGCTAGCTGTGATCTTGCTTGATCTGGTAAGTTAAACAGGGTAAGTGCATGTGACATTATTAGAGAAAAACTAGGCAAAAGAGGACAGAGTATTTTAATTGCTCAGAGGATCTTTCCTCCTGAGTCAGAAATAAAGCTGCATCTCTACACGCTGTCAATGGCAATATGTTGTTGGTGAATTACCCTTAGAATAGCATCTAGAGCAGAAGTTGTGATCATCAGTGGTCATTAGAAACAAAAACAACCTTTTTTTTAGGACAAGTCCTTTGGCTGCATCCAGTTTTTGGTAAGTGCTTTACATCTATTCCAATTTTTCGTGTAGGTCCAAGAGGACGTGTTATTATCTTGTTCTGCCTAAATCTGTTAGGTGGTGTTGTTTTCTATTATATTTTGAGTTCCATCTGAGACACAGCTCATGTAACATGGTGGTGGGAAAGCCTCAAAAAGAGACAGATATTTGATACATCCCATTGAAAGGCACTAAGTTTGTTTGGAAGTAATTCCCTTATAGGGTTATTACCAACTTTAAAATACAACTTTAAACCACTCGAAAGTAAAGGACCGTTGTGTTTTCAGTTCCACAAAGAGTATTGCATGCATGTGATGTTAAATCGATACTTTTTTTTTATCATGAGAATTTAAAGCCATGGGTTCACAGAGTGGACATGGAATTCTGGATGATTGTAAGTCAGAGGTGTTCAGTTTCTCAGGTTGTGGCAGTTTCTGCAGTAGTTCCTGAGGGGTAATTTTCAACTCTGCATCTCTTGTTTAACATGGCAGCTCGGGGAGCCCAGATAGGTTTAACATGCACTGCATTCAGCTCGCATTTCGTTTTAAAGAAGTCATTTCAATTAGAGGGGGCCAAATGACAGGCATAATTACGGCGAGTAGCGGGATACCGGCGGGGAGCGCTTCGGTGTTTCCACCGAGGATTTCGCAAATCCTAGCTTGATTAATCTGTTTAAACATCTGTGCATCCTCTCGTCTCTGCAACTTATCCCTGGGTCTCTCTTTCCCTTCCGCTGCCTGCCTCCCATGCCCGTGTTTGCCGGCTGGTACCGGCTCGCCCAGAACCGCAGCCCCTTCAGCCCTTCGCTTAAAACGCTGGCACACGGTGCCGCCCGTAAGGCTTCAGCGAACGACGCTGCTTCTCCTTGAAATGCAGCTCACACTCGCATTCCGTAGCGGAACCGCAGGGCAGAGCCCACAATATTGAGAAACCGGATCGAAGCGGGGCCGGAGGACGGCGGCGCCAGCAGCCGCGGGGCTCTGGGCGAGGGCGGGAAAGCGAGCGCGGCGCTGTGCCACCGGTACCGCCGCCCTGACACCACCGGTACCGCCGCCCTGACAGACACCGGACCAGCCTGCCTCCTCCCGGCCCGGCCCCGCCGCCGCTGCCCTCGCCTGTCCCCCCACTTTTCCAGGCAGCCGGCTCCATCTCGGCTCCTTGACGTCATGTCTGTAGCCAGGCCTCGGCAGGCGCAGTGACGGCAGCCGGGCGGGCAGCGCCTTCAACTTTGGGATCAAGTCCGGCGGCTCCTCACGCCGTGCGTGCGCGGGGGGCTGCGTGCAGCGGCCGCAGCTGGAACATCTGGAAGCGTTCAGTGTGTCTGTCTGTCGGCGAGAGGGAAAGCGCGCTGAGGGGAGGGGAGGGAGTAAGGGGCTGGGACTGTGCTCTCTTCCTCTGCAGAAACAGCTCCCTGCCAACACAACGCGCTCAGAATGGCTTTGAAGAGGAGGAGCAGCAGCGTTTGAACATCTCTCTCTCTCTCTCTCTCTCTTTTTTATTTTTATTTTTTTTCCTTCTTTCTCCTTTTCTTACTCTTATAGTTGGTGGATTTGTTAAAAAGACATTTAACCCTCAGAGGTTTGTCCTGGATGCTTTTTTTTTTTTTTTTTTTTTTTTTTTTTTTTTTTTTTTTTTTCATTCTTCTTCCCCTCGCTTTCTCGTTTCCCCCCTTCCTGTTCTTTTTTATGGTTTAACAGCCAGAGGTGCTGTGCTAAATTCTTGGAAGGGGCCCGGATGTACTGAGGATGCATTGCAATTTCACTAAAGGAGGCAGTAGTGGAAAGGATCAGTTTTTGGTGTTTGATGCAATAATGGGAATCAGGTAATAATAGAAGGAGAAATTCTGCAGCTCCATTCTTCCTTGAATTTTACCAAGCCGATTTTCGGAGGGATTAATCTGGACTCGTTTTAAATGGTCAATGAAAACAAGAGGATGTACATTCCCGAAGAAAACCATCAAGGTAAGCCTGAGATTTACCTCCCAGGGTCTAGCAACCATTCTCTCCCCTAGCCTTTGTCCCTATTCTCTCGCTTGGGTTCAGCCCCTGCCGCCGCTGCCACCTCCAGCCGGGGCAGAGGCAGCTTGGACACCGGGTTCCAGTCGGAACACGCAGCTCCCCTTAGCCGGGCGTGCTTCAGGGAGACCCCCGCAGCCCCTCGGGGAACGGGTGGTTCATAGGAAACCCCGGCCAAGGAAAAGTTGCATTAAGTCGCCGTCGTTGCCTTGGGAAGCGGGGGGGCGAGGAGGGGCAGCTCCCTGTGGCCGGGGTGAAACTGCGGAGCAGCCCCGCTCGTCCGTGTCGGGAAGGTTGGCTCGCCTTGAGACCGGGGATTAGGGGATCTTTCCCAATTAATGTCGTCCCGCTTCTCCTGACCCCCATCTGGGTTCGGCTTCCTAAGACACCGGGAGAGGATCCCTTCTCTTCTCTTCTCTTGCGCTATTTCTCATCTCTCACACCAAACGGGAGGGGAAGGGGGAATTTTCTATTTACACACACACACACTCATGCTGCGAGAATGAGGGACACCGGGGGGTGCCTATATTAAAATTAAGGTTGGGTTTTACTTGGAGCAGTGGTTTCTCGCCGAGCTCCTCTCAGCATCGCCCGCATCATGGATACCAACCCTTGTTGCTTCTCTTCGGCATTAGCGAACATCCCCGGCTATTCCCTGTAGTAAAACTTTGTTTGTCCAAACTCCAGAAGCCTTCCCCCCTACCTCCCCCGCCCAACCTCCATCTGCCGTTCCTGGAGTTATTTTTGTCCTGTTACCTGCGTGTTGTCACCCCCTCCCCACCCTTCCCCACCAGCCCTGGCCGCACACCACACGTCGGTGTTGCAGAGCAGACAGAGCCATTTCCTCCCCTCGGCGAGAGGGAAGCAGCATTCCAGCGGGAGCGGGCTACCAGGCTGCTTCTCCCTTCCCACCAGAAACCCCCAGCCCCAAACAACTTCTTCCTCATCTTCCTCCCTCGTCCCCGGCCTCACCCTACGGGGCAGCCTCACCCTACGGGGCAGCCTCTCCCTCTGGTGCTCCGCGTCCGGGACCAACTTGCTTCCAGCTGTGATTGAACATCTGGTGTGGGTGCTAACGTGCCCGGGGGAGAGGGCCCCCACCCCTGGTATGCTCCCCAGGTGCCCCCTACTCCTGAGCCCCTTGCAGGGGCGTCCAAGGATGCAACTGGGGAGTTTTACTGGGGCTGTGGCAGCCCCTAATGGTGGACGGGCAGTGGGTTTCAGAGATAACACCACCCTCCTGCCGTTTAAATGCAGATTAAAAAGAAAAAAATCCAGCACCCCTAGCCACTCCATCAAAATGAGGTGGGAGGGGAAAGAAAGCAGCCCCTGGTCCAGAGTGCTCCTTCTAAGTGGGAACAAGTCCACAGCACATGCATTCAGCAGGCGTAACTGGGCTGCACTTCCTGGACCACAGCTGACAAAGTGGACAAAGAGCTCAGCCTCCATAGCAATATGCCAACACTATGGCAACCTAAATCCAGCTCTCTCCTTATCAACTGCAGTGATTATATAATTGGAGGAACAGTTTTGCATCTGTCTCTTGATGCAGATTGTCATTACTCCCAGGTGAAAGAGCAACTTCTAAAGCAAACAGAAAATCAGCCAGGTGGAAGAAAGTTCTGTTCCCTGATAGTACTCAGGCTGCAGTTTATTTACAATCTATTTTTATTTTGTGCAAACAGCTCCTGAAAGGTTAAATTGATCAGTAGTCAAGAAAACCTGGTGGCAAGGAGATAGAAGCAAGCCAATCACAGTGTAGAATGGAGTGATTAAAGCAACTGCAGCTTCCTAGTTGTAGGACAGAGAAATAAAAGATGAGTAGAAGACGAAGCTGGGTCTGTGATCCTGGTCTCCTCCTTGCTTCTAAGAAGGAAGATTTATTTGGATAAGCCTGGGGTCTTTAATCCTTCTCAGCTGCTAGCAGTAAGGTGGATGTTCCAGGTACTACCAATGCAGGACAAATTTTTATGTCTTTTATTGAAATATGAGTGACATGACTAGGCCTCTGCCAGCAGCTTTCTGCACATGTCTGTTCTCAGTTAACCCCTTAGGAGCCTACCAGAACAGGCTTATGTTTAGGAGCTGGAGCAGCAGGGTATCTGGCATTACAGGGGCTTGCTTAAATAAGTAAAGCATGCTAGAGATCATTCCTTAGGTTGTGAGGACTGTGGAGAAGAGTATTTGTATTTGAAAGTGCTTTGTTGGCTTCTTAACTGCTAATTTTGGTATGTTTGTATTATACTTCTGAATGTGACAACACTGAAGAGTCTTTTACCCTACGACAAGAATTTCCCTTAAAATATATGTTTTCTGCGCTTTCATTGCAATCTATTAGACAAAGAAAGGGGAGCTGATGTTATTTGTTGATGCTGAGACACTTCTCAATATTTATTCTTGCTACACAATGGAATGGGTTTTTATATGAATTAATTATTCATTATTACCCTAGAGAATGTGTTTATCTAGAAAATATTTAAAACTCACCAGAGAAGGAACAGAAAAAGCTCTCAAAACTGACTACATCACATTTAATGCACATGTGGGACCGGGTGGAATCCTAGATGGGCATCTTTAATGCATTCCCTCATAATATTTTGAAAACTTGCTCTCATAATATAAAATGGAAAAATCAGTTTGCAAACCCACATTTTGCAGCCCTCTCCAGAGAGGGAGGAGAATGAGTCAACCTGGCCTCTGGGGTTGCAAGTCTGAATCTCAAGTGTAGTTTAACCATCTAGTTAAATTTTGCTGCTTGTGATCCGGGTGTTATGCAGGATTTTCCTGGTGAGATGTGGTAACTAGCCAGCAAATGAAACAAAGCCAGTAGTTCTGCTGTGCTTTCAAGCTGCAGGGACCAGGAGGGGAGATGGTGGTGGGATGGAGAGAGGTGAGGGGTCCCCGGGACTGCCTCTCCCAGAAGGTGGCACTGCAGGGCTGCGGAGATGTCAGCCGTGGCTTTGCTCCAGAGGGGCTTTGCAGAAGACACTTCCAGGTCTGCTTCATCCATACCCCGCTTTTCAGGAGAACAGGCCAGATGTGGCACTGAAAGATACGTCTCTACTCCGGAATAGAATTCATTAGAATGGAAGAGCCCCTGGTAGGTCGTTTATTCCACATAGTAATGGCCCTCTTAAGTGAAAAGCCATTTCTGATAGCATGTCTCAACTACCCTTCCTTCAATTTCAGATAATGCCTTTGGGCTTTGCCCTTGTTGCAAATTTTGAACAGATTCCTACTTGCTGCTGGTAAAAAAGAACCCCCTCAGGTATTTGTCAACCATAATTAGGTCTTCTTGCAACCTCCTTTCCTAACCTGCACATATTCTGTTCTTGAAATCTTTCTCTGTAAGACACTCTTTTCATAGTCCTTGTATCTTTTGTGTCTGTTAAATTAGGAACTAATTAATATTCCCTTTATTTCTCAGAAGCCTATTGATAGCGAGAGGGTCAAGTCACAAGCATGGTCCCTAATGCATTTTCTGACCTGAAGTGAAGTCAAACCCACAAATATTCCCAATAACTTCACAGGTATAAACACACAGATGATTGCGTACACTTCACAGCTGATTTCAGTTAAAGGGTTGAAATCTGTCTCGTGCTGTGCTACAAGACAAAAACATTGGGTGTAAGGTCTAGAATTTATTGGATGTTTGTTTTAATTTTCTGCTCTATTTTCAGCATGCCAAATTTGTTTCCTGTGCTTTTACGTGTAGGAGAAACTGTGCTCTTTCTGTGGTGACAAAGTGATCACATTAGCAAATTGAGTTGTTGGGTTTGAGTATTTTTGTACTCTCAATTTTGCTGTAAAAGTCTGTCAGAATAGGCTTTAGTTGTGGGACATAACGAATACTGCCAAGTGCTTTGAAACCGTTAATCCTCATGACTTTTTTGGGAAAAAAATTCTAAAAGTTTTAAATGTAGAACTAAAATTTTAGACCTTACTGATATAACAGTAAATGCTGTATTTAAAAAGTATGATCTACTACTTCAAACTACCTGGAATATTCAGTAACTGCTATGTTTTTAATTCAACATAATATGAAATAGCAGTCTAATATAATTTTTTTTTTTTTTTTAAATAATGTCAAATAACAGTACTTAAACATTTTGCATACTACAGTGCAGTGCACTGCATTTACTTGTGCCAGTTGCCAGTAGGGTCTTCAGAAAAGTATTTGAGTGCTTTCAACCATTTCCAGTCCTTAAAAGGAGTACTTCTAGAGGCATAGAATTTACAGTATTTACTTTTCAATTATTTTCTTTGAAATAATCTTCAGTTATAGAGACCAGTTTGGGTTAGGTCACGATCAGTGTTCCTGATGACTGGTTCTTCATGAGGTTTGTGAGTTTCTCCAGTCATGACTTCTACTTTTGAAGACCCAGCTGGTGTACTCTCTGCAACCAAGTCAAACTTAGAAACCCACACTTGGTTACATCTCTGATCTAAAATCAAATACGTTTCTGGGTTATATCTGTGTAATTCAGTGCAGTAGATGTGACACACCCTTGCTGTGTGGAATTAATTCATCCTACCACAACATTTACTGAGAAATTATTTGTCCTTCTATTTTGTTTTGTTTCCTCAAAACATGTTTAGAGAACATGTCATATAACTGCACTACCATGTATACTTATATTTAGCTTACTTTCTTTCAATTTTTAGGAAAGTGAGTCCACATTTGTACTTAAAGTAGGATTTACCCGAATGGCAATAGCTCTTAAATTTACTTTTTGCTGATGTATGTGTGTGAAAACTTTCATTATGGTTGCTTGACTTGTTAGGAAATGTCTTCTTTAACTCTTTCTGAGAGTTAATTCAAGGAATGGACTCACTGAAGTTCAGGAACAGCAAATACAAGATCTCTTCTGAGCAAATGTGTTTTCTAAATTTATTGTCTACCAATCAGCATAACAGATGAGACTATGTGCAATAAAAGTCTCTTAAATTATTAAAAACAGCAGATCAGATTAACAATGAAGAAAGCTTTTACCAATGGCAGATATATACTTTGCAAAACATAATGTTATTAAATGATTCACTTGCCATTTTTTTTTTTTTAGATTGTAGACAAATCCAATACATTTTTAAGTCACTCATTTATCTGGAATACTTTTATTTAGATAGTCTAAGATGAATTTGAGAGAAAGATTAGTAATTCATTATTTATTACTTGATTCCAGCAACATTAATTTTAAGATGTTATTAACCGTTCAGACATACTGTTTATCACTGAATACTTTTCCCTTTGAAAAAGTTTATCTATTACCTAACATAAAATGGGCATAATATTTTTTTCTTCTGACTTTTACCAATGGATGTTTAAAAAGAAATTACTATTAATCTGTTGTAGGTACTTTTTACATTATTGTAATAAAAGAATTGCTGTCCATTTAAGGTACTGGGGATTTTTTTCCCTCATCCTTCCCTTTTTAACTTTTGGAAGAATAAGTCACAGTCACTGTTCTGTGGAGAGAACAGAAGGCATGGTAATAGGCTTACAGTGCATCTCCCAGAGACCAGGTGTAGTTTTAGGTGAGAGAATGATCCTTCTGGGAGCTCTGAAATACAGTAATGAATTTCTAAGAACACAAGGGCACCTGTTGCTATTGCAAGGTTGTAGAGGAAGAAATCAGGATGTAGTCATAGTGTATGTGTAAATCTTTTGTCTGAAGCAGTCCTTGAAATGGTTTATACACATTTCCATGGATGGAGCATAACAAATGAGAGTAATACAAAGTTCATTAAGAAAGTGAGAGAGGTTCAGAGTAGTTCTCTTCCAACTGGAAGAATCACAGGTGTCTCTGTACTGTGTATAGAGATTTCAAGAACAGAAGTTCTTGCTGAATTTCTCGCAGAAACCTAAATGTACCATTAATAGATTGCATGGTTTGGATTGCTGAATTTGCCAATCCATGGGAAATGGGGGGAGAGGAGGAGGAGGAGGAGGAGAAGAGATTAATATATGTGTCAGAGAAACTGACAAAAGATTTGATAGAATGACTTTTTTTTTCCTGTGTTGTCATATTGGCAGTTGTCTAGATATCAAGGTGAATTAATGTGCTCTGCAGCTGACAGATTATTAGCACAGTTCACTCTCAAGAGAATCTTAGATTGAGAGGAACCCACTGATAATGGCTTTGAAGCTGGGCTGCTCTGTACATCACCTTCCCAGACATCTTTCCCTGGAAGAATAGTTTTGAGACCACACTCTCTCTGTTACACATTTCACTCCAAAGAATTGTATTTCTAAGGAGTAAGAATTAAATAAAATCATAATGTAGGATGGAAAGGACCTGCAGAGGCCAGGTAGTTCAACACTTTGCTCAAAACAGGTCTAATTAGGTGAGGTTTCTGAGGGATATGTCCAGTCAAATTTTGCATGTCTCTGAGGAGACAGCTTTCCCAAACTCACTGGGCAGCCTGCTGCAGTTTTAATTACCCTAGTGGTAAAAAAATAAAAGAAAAATCCCAACATGTTTTTCCTTGTATCTATTCTCTATCTCTGAATGTACATATCTGTATATTTTAAGATGGATTGGTCATTTATATATTCCAGCCAATACCTTAATTGCAGCGACATTTCTGTGTTTAAACAGGTGTGGTGGCTATTTGTTGAAACTTTGAGATGGAGGGACTTTTGCCATGATATTTGACACCAGTTTTAGAGGAGTTTGCTGTTTTTTTTTTTGTTGTTTTGGAAATCTTATCATAGTTCATGGGTGATGTGAGACAACCCTGGAGTCTCAATTACTTTAATAGGTTCACTGAGTTTGTAACTAGGTTTTTTTCCTTGCTCTCTAGAATAGTTTTAATGTAGGATTGTGCTAGACACAGAGACCAACACATGTAACGATGAAATAAATTTTATGACTAGCTCACTTTTATGTTCCAGTACATGTCAACATATCAGGTCAATAGATGAATCCTGCTGTGATTTACAAACATCTAGCTGAATCTAACTACTTAACTGATGAGATATATATACCCACACATAAAATCACTGTGAAAGTGATGACTATATAGGGCTTGAATCCAAACAGGACTAGGGTCCTAATTTCAATTTAGATTCTTTTTTCCCTACTGACTAAAGAAAATTGAGATAACTGCTAAGGGTTGTTCCATGGGATGTTAGAAACTCATACAGGAATGTTAAGACTATATATTTTTAAAAAATTTCCTTTTTTTCTGTGTGTGTGTTTATTTTAATCACAGGTATTAAATTCTAAATCTCAGTGGCTGTTTCAGCAGGGAAAATATTCAGAATCCATTAAAAGAAACCAGCAAATTGTATCTCTTTTGACATCTGGGAGGAGTTATTAAAGTACCAGTTAAAGCCTTGTCTGGGTGTGGAGGTGGAACTGGTTTTTAACCTGACACCTGTAAGGAAATAAAAGAAATCCATGGGATTCATCAGTCTCCTCTGCTGGGCACCAACAAGCGTAGCACTGCTAAGAGGGAGGGAAAATTTCCTTCTATTCTTAAAGACAGAAGTTAAAACAAAGTAATTCTTAAGGGTGTCTGAAGACTTAATGGTTGAAAACCAGACCCAGAAGTGAGAGGAAAAAATCTGGATACTCCCATGGGAATGCTCTTTGCATCTTGTACATAAATTTTGAGTTAATTGTTTTAAGGAAAATATTGTCTGAGAGCCATCTAACCTTAAGGAATTATTTATCATATGTTTAAAATATGTTTCTCTAAATGGTATTGTTATTTATCTTAAAGTTTTCAGCCCATGATGTGGATGATTGCCTTTGGGTATTTTGGAAAAAACAATTAAATATGACTGAACATGACATTATAATTACAAAGTAAATATGTTCTAATTGAGTAACTAACTCAACATTTCTTCCTAAAGGCATTGTAGGAATGAATTCCAGCTACTGATCAGATTTCAGATCCTTTATACCAAAGGAGAAAAAAATACTTCCGATCTTCATTATATCATTAAGAATTCTTAATTCAGTATTTAAAATTTAATATGTTTTTGATGTCAGATGTCCCCTTAAAACTTTTTGTCAGATGAAATAATATTTTAAATATATAAGAGAAGTACATGTGCCTCTCTCCTTGAGTGTTTGTCCATCTCTGTTAGGTACCAGCTATATTCCGCTTCATGCATTGTTGATAAAAATTAGAATTCTGAAATTGAAGCTTGTATGATGTAATTGTTAGTAGTAGAGTTCATTAATTTTACATAAAGAAAAACTACAATGGGATGTATGAAAAGCAATGGAATCCATTCAAATTTAGGAATTCAAATTGATGTTTATTGAAGATGGCAGAAAAATTAATTATTTCACTCCAATACACTGTACAGTGTATTTATTTTGAAATTATGTTTAATCCTGATATAGATTGACAAATATCAGGAAGCTGAACATTAAGACTGGTATGCAATGCCAAACTTTGCTGTGTTTTCTATCTTGCAGCTTTCATATAGTTTGCAAAACGTGTTTTCCCTGCAGACCTTAAATTTGAATATTAGAAATTTGGATCGTATCACATGGTCTGATGTCCTTGAGATGAACTGAACATTTTGACAGCACAATTAGCAAATTTAGTCAGAGAATCTCAAGAGCCATTTCAAAAACAGAAGAAATCCTTAGTATTCATTATTTACTCAGGTTGTAAATAGACTTATGTGTAGGGAGGAAAGCTTCACCTGTGCGCTGAAATTATATGATAGCTAAAGTACCTATTATTGCTGATTTTTAAATTGTATAGATGCACAAAGTGTTTTCAGGTGTAATTTAAATTTGAATGGGTGTGTTTAGAGAGAAGCAAAATTCATTTATAGAATGCAAATTGAAAGTGATCAGGTTTAGTTGTGGTTTGAATGGAACTTTTGTATGAATGTATTCAGGAGCAGTATGTAGGAGTGGCTTATACAAAATTTTTACTTTCCTTTCACCTAAATAAAAAAAAAAAAGAAAACCTACACCTGAGATTTGGAGACATTAGTTAGATTTGGTGTGGTAGTGTCAATATTTAATTCTTACTTGAGTGAATGGCTTGAGTGCTGTAACTCTACTATCTTTTGTCAAATTCCTGCTGGCTTTGGCTCAAGCACACAAATCCCATGACTGAGATGTTTGTTAGCAATTTTTTGAGATGTGGTAGGTACTGGGTACTGCAGTGCATTCTCTGCTGATCTTTGAAAGCCATTCTCTACAGTTTTCTTTGAAAGGATTTTTTTGTTACTTGTTAAAGTAATGAAGTTTGTTGCTTAAATCAGAAATAGAGGAATCCCAAATGTCTGGGAAGTTCATGAGGGACTGTGTTGAAGATTAATTGTTAATTTGCTTTCTGGATTTACACTGTGACCAAAAGAGTTATAGTTTAATTTCAGTTCTGGGATTTAAGATAAATAAAATGGCATGGTGATGACTGGAATAAAAAGAGTAACTCTTGTCAATTTGGCCATTATGGCAAAAGTAAGAAATAAAAGCAGCGAGTTAAAGATGAACATGGCTTGAAAGCATTTATCATCTTTAGGCCAAGGGTGTCAAGAAAGATCCTAATAGATGAAAATTTGTGTCATAATTTGTGATAAAAGATATTAAGCATGCTGCAGAGTCTGAAAAAAAAATACCTAGAGGTACTTGCTATTGGCAGTTTCTAAAAAGGAACCGAAGCACTTTTAAAAAAACAAAAAGAAAACAAAAAAAAACCACAACAAAAAAATCAGATATGAAGCTTCAGAAAATTTGAGCACAGGGTCCTACAGGTGCGTGGCAGAATTTCTAGGGAAGAATCTTAGGACATGTTCAAAACTGAAGCACATTAAAAAAGATCACATCTTACAGGTATTTCCATAAAAAGTTGCAAAAAGCTTTTAACATTAATGCAAATTCTATTACTTCCTATGAAACATGAGACATTTTAAAGTGTTTTTAATCTATAATGTGTTACACAACTTAGGATATTTCTGTCAATAGATATGTGTTTGAACTAGAACATAGACCCTGCTGTCTTAATGCAAAGTTTGGACTGAAATAAGCAGTTTTCTGGGGTCAGCAGTTTTCTATCTGTTTTTATAATATTTAGTGTTCTAGTTGAGGACTTTGCTTTTATCTTGCTTTGCCTTGATTCTGCTCTTATTTCACCAGAATCCATTTTATCTTTTATTTTCGGGTATGAATTTTTAAATTTTTTTATTGTGCTTTACGGTGGTTGCTCATAGAGAATATTAGTGCATAGAATACAGAGTTAGGTTTGACTGAATGTTGCTAAGAATTTTGTCATTCATGCTGTAGGGCCAGAGGATGCATTATTTTAGAGAAATATGGATGAGTAAACCCTCTACGGAGTCAATTCTGCAAATATCAGAGGGCAGGAAATTCATTCTTGTAGCACATATCAGTAATGTTTTGATACTTCAAAAGGAATGTGAGGTAAGCTCATCCAGATGGCTTAATATATTGGTGAATTTTATTATTCATTTCCCTATGTCAGTGTTGAAATAGTATTTTGAAATACTATTTAAAGATAGAATTACTTTAGTAGATGGAAAGCCCCACTTGTCATCTTAGGATTTAAACCTCTAGTTCATGTAGCTAGTTGTTTTAATAACAGCAATAGAAAGCATCTAAACCTGATTCTGCAGCTACAAAACACTGAACAGAGAGATCTGACAGATTGTCAGGTGCTATTTGGGAGATTTATATAAAGACTAGAGAACAGGCATTTAGAGGATCAGATTGTATTTTAATTTATTTCTGTGCTATGATGTAGACTTTCAGAAATTCTGTCCTACCTCCACAAAAGCTAAATTTCTTTCCTTTTGGAAGACTGGCAAAGAAATGTTTTCTCTGAAGTTATCTACCCGTGTTCTTATATATTTACATGGTCATGATCCCTATAGTATGAACATCTGTTAGTGTTAAATACTCTTCTAGTCTTCCCAACATGCCAAGTTAATAGGCTTGGAAAATTAATTTTCTTTTTTCTTCGTTAAATATATTGTGTGTGCTTCCATGAAGATATTACTCTGGGAGGTGGAGGTAAAGAAATTGTAATGGTTTTAGACAGTTACCAGGTTGACAGAAGCTCTCTGCTACCTCCCTACTACCCTCCCAGAGCACAATGAAAGAGGAATAAATGAGAGAGACTTTAAGGTTGGAAAAAAACTCTAGAAGGGGTTTAATGAAATAATAAATAGGAGTATTAATGGAAAATTACATAGAAACATATACAAATAGTTAAATATGGAACCCACACTCCTCAGATGATAATTATGTCCCGAATTGGAAGTAGCAGCAGCTGGAGGTGGTAGGGATGCCTGAGTCTAGGGTCCCAGCAACAGTCCACAAAAAGCCTTGCAGTGACAGGTGGCAAGTCCTACTGGGGGAGGCAGGGGAAAGTGACCTGTCTCAGTAAACAATGTTCTCCTCCCATAAGAAAATGGGATGCAGAACACCAGCAGCACAGGGAAAGATGACAAACAGCAGACCCAAAGCATCCCAGCCAAGGAGGCCAGGAGAGGGGTCTTTCTGGAGCCATTTCAAACCAACTACCATGGGCAGGAGCTCTGTGATTGATCCAAAAAAGTCACTTGGCTCCCCCTCTCCACTCCATAGGCACAGCTGCCCCATCATGGCCACTGCCACAGCCACAGTCTGGCATCTGCTGAGGGGTCTCGGGTGGGCTCAGGTCAGTATGGCCATAGGAAATATTTATCCTGGTCATCTCAAACCAGGCCAGAAATTAATATGGCATTTGATTTTCATGAGGTGAATGTTATGAAATGGTGTGTAGTTACTGATGTCATCATGACACTGACATAGCAAAACTGGGATGCTCAGTCCATCTGTCTGTCTCTAAGCCAGGGAAAGCACCCCTGCCCTGGTCCTGCTGATGGCACAAGTAGGCTTGAATCTTATGGTATGATCAGAACAACGGGTTGGTTTGTTGTGCTGGTCCAGCTGTGGAGAGCAAGCACAGGGCTTCCAGTGAGTACCCCCATACAACTGTTGTTATGTGCTTTGCATGATCCCTTTTCAGTTCTGCTTTCAGTTTTTTTTTTTTTTTCAGATCCCTCTCAGTCTCTGCCTTTGCCTCTGTGCTCTGTCCAGTCTACTCCAGAATGAACATCTCAACCTTAGCTACTATTTTTCCCCACTGGTCCCAGCTTTCCTACATCCATACCCAAATCTGTTGTTTCTGATGCTGGCACTCACTAATCCTGGCCTTATTTGGGATGACAGTTACCTGGGCACTGGACTGCAATACTTCCTTTCACTTACCTGTGGATTTTGGTCATCTCTGATTAAGGCACCCCCTTAACTTTGTGTGAAATTTGGCAGTTCCTCATTGATACTACCTGTAACTCTTGTCAGGTTCTCTGTTGGCATGTCTGGTAATTTCTCATATCACATCCAGCAGTTTTCCATGTTCTGTTCAGTTACCCAAGACAGGAATAAGTCATCTGCCTGCAGCCTTACTACCAAGGATTCTGAGTAGTCTTAACATTGAAAGGCAAATGCAGCATATTAATAAGTAAAGAGGATTCTCTTCTTTGTATTTGCAATCTTTCCCTGGTGATCAGCAGTTTTATACTTAGGAGATACAATGGTCATGGAAAGAGGTCAGTGTCTTAGGCAAGAGGAAACAAATGATTCACAGGTTTAGGAGGAGTCAGTACAGAGTCCTTGGTATGAATTCTGTACCAGATACTTTGTCCTTAGGGTGTATGTGGTTTCACCTTTGGATGTAAGTTGCAGAGATAAGGTATGCTTCTTTTAAATGTAGATGTCACGGTCAGATGTGAATCTGATAGCAAAGGAGATGCTTTCTGGTCTCTTTCTGGAGACTGTGCATGGTCATATGTGGTGTGCACACAGTGCTGATAGATAAAAGGAATTAAGACTCTCTTCTTCTAAACTCTACACATATTTATCAGTAACCACGAACAGGGCTGAATAGCAGCCTAGATACGCAACCATTTCTGGTTTTATCTGCCATCTTTCCAGTGCGTGTATCATGGGGCAATTTTATTTTTGTTTCCAAATAGTTGTGAAAAAAAAAATCTATGCTCTGGAACCATTAGAATGTCTTGGAGATGTCTGCAGTTGCACTGTGACTAAACAGTTTGGTGTATAAATAGTATAATAAGTATAATTTGCTTAGTGGACTAGAATGAATAAGTGCCTCTGATTGGAAGGATCTCGCTGTGTTATGAAATATTTGGAAAGAAATAGAATAGTATCAAATAAGAGAGAAATGGTCTTTGTTTTCACATTGTCATTCTTCGTGTAGTAAAACTAATCATTTGGCATAAATTTTGTTTTATCTCATTGTAGTTAAGTTGTCTAGTTGGAGCTAGTAATCTGGAATCCATGTGTTGTCACTGGAGAGGATGGCAGGCGTAGACATAGAACATTATAGATATCTAGAGCAGGTGAGGTAGACTGCTTTTTTTACAATACTTTGCCATGCCTTGAATATATAGATAAAGGTTTGTTTACCAAGCTAGACTTAATGTCAGATTTTAGACCCAGTGAAATAAATTCCACTCCTGGATGTGTGTTTATTTCTACTTTTGATCGTCAACAACGAAAGTGTCATGTGAAGACAAGAGTTATGTCCTAATAGGCTTCAGTAATTCACCTGTCTTTGAGGTGACCTGTTTGGATGTAAATAGATTAAATATATACTACCTACCTGAGCACATACCATTAAATAGAATAGATTGTTAAAGAACAGAAAAGCATGACAAGAAAAACAGTAACTCAGGAAAAGTCCCTGTTGGAAATTCAGGAAAGCTGCTTCTTGAGGAACAGCCTTGTTTCCATCTGGATAAGAACAATTCATTCTTCTCAGTACTATGTTTAGGAGCAGAGAATATTGTAAAATCAAAACAGGTAGCTTCAGGAAGGAGATGGGGCCTTCCAGGCAGTGTCAGTGAGGGATGGCAAGCCTGCCAGAAGACAAAACTTCAGAGGAACCATGCAGTATTGAGTTTAATCTGCTTCCCATAGCTAGAGAGTGTGGTTAGCCGGGCTGGCTGGAATGCACAAAAATGTACAAGGAAAGGTGAATAGTTAGGTAATAGGAATGTAGGGAACATCCTCTGTAGTAACTCTTTGGTTTGTGTGTTTTGTGCTTTTGGGGAAAAAAAAAATACAGCATTTTGAAAGTGCCATTTTTTAGTAATTTCAAAATTATACAGTAACAGGGTCTGAAACAGAAGATAAATAGAGGTGGAAAATTTTTTTGATCTTGTTAACTTCACAATTTTGTCCAAATTTGGTTGTGCTGGCAAACAAGGTTCTGCTTGCCAGAGCCTGGAGTACCAGGTGAACCGTGATGGGTCTGATTTCAAGAAGAGGGAAGAGCCCTTGTCCCTCTTCCTTGCAGCCAGAGGAGGAATAGAAAGGTGTTTAATTCTGGCAATATGAGGAGAAACAGTTAACCCATCTCAGCAGGGCAAGTTTTTATCATCATAAATAAAGGGACACACACACACACACTTAAAAAAATATCTTTATAATACTCTATTATCTCAAAGAATGCATATATCTTTGAAATTTATTCTCACTGCCACAAGCAGGGATAGGAAATCTTTATGTATCCTCCTATTATCTCTTCAGAGAGTCTTTTTCCCTGAATTTACAGCCTTGACTCTATCACACTGCCCTTTACACGAGCTGTATAGTGACTGAATGCCTGCCATGCCCTCGAAGCAAGCTCAAGCTGCTGCACCTATGATGTGTGAAGCAACTGTTACACCTTCCTGAAATGCACCAACAAGAAATTTTCATCTGCGAGGGGATAGACTAGTTCAAAGCACTATTTGCCCTTCTTGAAACAAACTCTTGCTTGTGAGGTGCTTATAAAATAGATCAAACTTTTTGAACCGAAATTTGAATAGTGAGTTTTGAGAATAGGAAGTAAGGGGAGTTCTTAAAATGTAGTATTTCTCAGCAGAAGCTTCTACTTCAAGCTTTCTATGGAGATCACAAACACATGCTGTGCCTCTACAGGAAGTTATTATATAATTTTGCATAGGATTGCTATGATGCTTTCTGTCATCATTTCAACATTTGCTTTTGAATGCTCTTTTACTGCCTGAGCCTGGTAATGATACAATGACTCAAATCTTGAAACAAGAGAATGTTTCAGGAAATGTATAGATTTGAGTAGGAGTAATTTACTTAAAATAACATTACTGTTTTTGTAACACTATTTTTCTGATTAAGCAATTGTGCTGCAAATAACATGAAATAAGGATAACAATGGGGATCCCCAGTCCATATGTGAAAATGTTGCATTTATCCCACTACAGGGCTCAATGCATTGTAAAAGATACGGTTTTACAGAGAGATTTCTAAATGAAGTAATATTTTAAAATACCATTATAATGGTTTTGTGTTTCCTGCTGTCCTTGAGCTCTCTGTGAATAACATATTTTTTGAGGACATCTGCCAAGCCAAAGAATCTCACCCAGCAGTTTCTGAATCCTTCTGTTTGAACACCAGTAGGACATTAAAAAAACACCCAGGCTTAACATGGAGAGGCAAAGTGGAGGGTAAACCATGACATTTCAGTTATATTTTCTACTGGTTAGGATTCCTCACTGTTAGCAATGTATACCTTATGAGACATCTGAGTTTGCTTAATTATAGTTACCAAATATTTATTCTCATAAGGGTTTTTCCAGTTAGTTGAAAGAGTCATGGGATGTCAAAAGTCCTTTGCATGCTCATGCTGATAAATTCTAAATAATTTTTTAAACTGTCTCTTATGCAAGATTAAATGATTCAGACATCTTTGGTCTCTCACTGTAAGATATTATTGCACCCTGCATTTTCCTGTATCTCTTTTTTTCAGTTCTTTATTTTACAATTCTTTTGAGGTGTGGATTCTAGAACCAGGACCTTTGATGCTGTGTTTTGTAGTAATGCTCTGTAAAGCCGTGTTACCCGGGATTTTAGTCTCACGTGTGGGTTGAAACACATTGAGGTCCACATTGTTTATTGTTGGTTCACTTTGAGCATTGGAGCCAGACAGCTGGCTCGCTGGACAAAGCAGCTCAGTCATGAAAAAGGAGTTAACTTGTGTGCACCCTCTGTCTCTAAACAAGGAGGATGCAATACTGATGTCAAGCTGCAGAGGTAATCATAGAATAGTAGGGACTAGAAGGAAAGTCTGGAGATGAAGTTCCACCTCCCTGCCAGAGCAGGGTTACCTACTGCAGGTCAGACAGAAATGTATCCTGGTGGTCTTGAAAGTTGGATGCCAGCTCCTTGCAAATAGGCTGGATGTTTTTGTTTGTTGTTGGTTTTTGGGTTTTGTTTGATTGTTTCTGGGGTGGTTGGTTTTGTTGTTGGCTTTTGTTTTTTGGGGCTTAGGTTATTAATTTGTTTTCTTTTGTTTTTTTGTTTGTTTTCTAATGAGCAGTATAGATGTAGTTCTCTCTAAACCAGTGTTCAGGTGCTATTAGAGAAAATAGTTTGTGGGAAATTTCTTGACTCTCTTGTGATGCTGATCCTAAGAAGTGCTAAGTGTCCCAAGATAGGATGCAAAAGCCTCAGTTTTCAGCACCTTTGGTGTGGTCTGAAAACTATCAGAAAGATGGAACTGAAGCAGTGGCTGGAGTGCTAACTCAATGGCAGTACATAAATAATGCCTACTGACTTCTAAGCAAGCACTCTACAAACCTGGTGTGCATCTCCCCTTGCCACCTTTGCCAGATCTGATACATGTAAACTCAGTAATGATCAATGAATCTGCGTTTATATAAGCAGGACTTTTTATTTTCAGAAAGAATCTATAAAGACCATCTCAAACATTTGTCTGCTTCTGCTACGGAAAAGGTCACAGAGGAGGTGGTTAACAATGTTTGTATAGGCAGCCAGTGACATAAGAACTATTTCAGGGTTACATCTTACAGCATTCAGTCTAAGATGTAAGCCAGATGCTTTTTTTTCTCATACAGGTGCTTACAAAGATTGTCTCTCATTAATTTTTCCAATCTTTTATTCTATTCCCCCCCCTCCACCTCTCTTTTTGCTACAGTTGCAATCTTCTGATTTTGAGCCTTATTTAGTTCGGAAATGCTCTTAAGCAGCACAGCAAGTCAAGAGTGCTTGTTTTTGCATCTGAATATTATACATGCTTAATATTCAGATCAGAGGATACCAGTAAATAATAAAGTAATGTTAGGGAAAAGTCTGCTATTGGAGTTAGAACATTTTATTATAAGTATCAAAGAAAGTGACTATATTCTCTATTTCTATGTATTTCTATTCAAAGTGGCTGTAAAAATATGACCCTAAATCTGCTCATGCTGCAGTACCTCTAATCAAAAATGTCTAGTTTGAATACAAGATTTTTTTTTTTCAAATAAACTTTTAATATCACCCTGAAAATGAAACAACCACTGTTCCCCTTTGTTGTATAGCATGGCTTACGTTCATATGGTCAGTAATTTTCTGTGGGTTTGTTTTAATGGAGGTTTGCAAGTCTGAGGGCTTCCTTTTCTTGCTTTGCAGAGCATGTTGCATATGGAGTATCCTCTTGAGATTCTGTGGATGAGAGGAAATAGAAGGCAGCATATTTTTTCTTCCCTCAATTAAAATTTTGCTGTTATTTGCATGATCTGTTTCTAGCACCTTAACATGGCCAAGTTAACAAGTTAAAAAGAGCCCTCCTGTTTGAACCCTCTTATTTTGCCTAAATTATTAAAAAATAGCATAAAATTAGTTAGATGACTGATATTAGAAGAAACCATGAATTTATCTATTTTACTTGCTTAGTTCTTAGGATTTGCTAGAGCCTTTTTTACAGCCCATTTCAAAACTTCCCTCTGCAGCTGCATTTTCTGATGTTTTGCTGAATTTAATCCAACCAGCAGGGGAAAAAAATATGCACATTTTAATAATGGAAAACTGATGTTTAGAACACTAAGATTAATAGCTGAAATCAAAGTCAGTTTTGAACCTTGAGGAATCTTTTAATACCTTTTCCTTTGAAACTGCCTGCATTTCAAGAAAGGAGCACATTTTTAATTTGTTAGGATATTGCATGCATAATCTAAAATTAGGTAAATGCAGTTTAACATAAATCTGTGTTGCTTTTCAGAAAGGCAAAACCTAATAATTTTTAGGTGACTGGTTTTTTTGTTGTGTGTTAATAATATAATTTACAGATGTCTGCTTTTCATAAAATATGAAGTAGCAAGTACTTCATAAAATTAGGTATGTACTGTTCTCTTAAGCTCTGTGCCCATTACCAGAATGAGCCTTTGATTTGGGCTTCGGCTGTGGTCAGTCTTTGCAACCCTACCCATGGACCCAGGTATAGTAGCAGTGGTGAAGCTATGGTGCTGAATAACCAAAGGAGTTGATGAAATTTCACCAGTTTGAATGAGGGAGCTAAAAAGAAGGAGGGCTTTAACCAGATTTAGCCACATGGCCTTCAGAGCTCTCTTTTAGCCTAACTTATTATATCATAACATAGTTTAATGGCTTTCTGCTATATCACAACTGTGAGGGAGGGCTGGCAGGGAGTACTGTGGCTCACATAGGAAGGTTAGATATGTACTTGCCTTTTTTACACTTGCTAAGCTCTTTCCAACCACGTTCCTGCTGCCTGGTTTTATGCAGCTGGACACCAACCCCATAACAGCAAATAGAAGCAAAAAACTCAACCTGTAAGAATTTGCACTGTGTATTGTTTATCAGGGAGGATCTCCATTTAGATCTGGATAGTATAGGGCATTTTTGTTTTGGCTATCTCGTTTGTTTGTGTTTATCTTCATTGTAACTCAGCTACAGATCTATAGAGAGATCTCTGTGCTTTTTAATCATCATCTACCTGATGTAACTGGGAACAGACTGCTATTTCTGGACTGAGAATACTTCGACTTGTGAAAGAATTTTGATTGATTTTTCTAGGATGAAGAATCATTACAATTGCAAGGTTTGAATTATTTAGATATCATACATTTGTATATATATATTTTTATTTTTTCTCACCTTTTGGGCCAAAAGCAACTCTCTGCCTCATGTGTATGCATGTACTCCCCACACATAAATGGGAGTAATTTAATCTCATTTAGTCCACTTACATTTGTGCAATTAAACTTATGTTTTATGCTACTTGTGTACAATTTGAAGAGTGATTGGCACTTCCAGCAGCTGCTTTCACTTGTATTTCAGACATCTGTCTTAAGAATAGAATAAGTGGTCCTCTGCACTATCTACAGAGGGAGCTTAGACAAGATTCCTTAAAAATGGTTTGGGTAGGTCTCTCTTGATGTCTGCAACTGAGAATCTGTGTCTGCAGTTTGTCCAAGCAGCATGTTGTACTAAGAAACTCACCATGATGTGCATGAACATTACTGCAAAGGTTTTGTACTGATGGATACCCTAAAATACTTTAAAAAGATGCATTAATGCACAATAGCGTGCGACATGCATCTGTGGCTGCCTCAAGTAAAGAAACTTGGTTTTGAATTTATGTGCCATTTGTTGTTAGTGATGCTTTTGTGGTTTTCATTCTGTGGGAGATGGCATTATCACAGCAGAACTACTGTTTTACATAAAGCTCTTGCTAGCCATTCCTTCAAATACATGGCTAATTGGGTTCTCTCAGGCTTATTTGAGATGAGTATGAATACTATTATTAGTAAAAAGGATCTTTACGTCACTAGTCCTCCATCGCTATTTTTGAGTGTTATAAACATTTCAGTAAGCTATAGTTAAAGAAAGGAAAATATTCCCTGGCTTGATTTCTGAGAGCTTATTCTAGGTGCCATCAGAAACATGTCTTCATAGGCCAAGAAGGATTACTTCTGTTGGCTTGGAGTGTGAAAGCTACAAGGCAATGCAAATGCTTCAACTCAAACTGGCCTCTCAACATCTGCCTCTTCTTACCCACCCCCAACTTAATAATTCTCTATTTCCAAATAGAATTGGTAGTCCAGCTGAGTTGCATTATAGACTTCTCTGGCTGTCCCAGTATCTATATGAATTATCAGACTTTTCATATTAGACAGTTACTTCAGGGCTTAACATTTAGTAGGCTCCATGCTTTTTCCCCCCCTCTTCCTCGTCTCTTAAAAAAATAAGACCTTACTTCCCAGTGTAGTTCTACTGAAGCCATAGATGGAGTTTTGTGACTACTGAAGATTTTCAAACCTGTGTCTTTCTATATTCTTCTGAACAATATTATTTACAAGATGTCTCTTTGGCGAAGGAGGCATAACAGGTTTTGTTTCAGAATGAAAATATAAAACTAGAGAATTAAAGGAAGGAATATTTAAGAAGAAAGAAGGAGAGGGAGGAATTTTATATTTTTGGTTTTTTTTTCTGAGGTGTAAAAACCTCCATATTTGTCAGTAAATAAGAATATAATTTGCTTTTACTACAAGAACAGGATTGCGTCTTTTATGAAAAACAAACCCAAAGCAAACAAACTCAAAAATACCCAACGCAACCCCGCCTGTCGCCCGAAAGCTTCCCCACAATAACCAAAACCACCACAAACAACTGAATTGTTGTCATTGAAAAGCATGGCATTTTCAAACAGAAAAGCATGGGAAACGTTGGGAATTTGTATCTTGGTGCCTAGTTCATTTTATGTGTCTCAGTGCATATGGAGGGTACGTCTTACCAGGAAGCAACAGGTTTTCAGCACACTCTGAAACAAGGTATTTTTGCATGGAGACAGCTAAACACATAATGATTTTAAAGGAGGAGTTGTTCCATGATTTGTTCTGAGGTTGATAAGGAATTATTATTGCTTGTATTCTTGTCGTGCCTTATTCATGAGCCAGGAATATGTTGTGCTGGATGTTCTACCAATTAAGAAAAAAAGTACATCTCTTCCTCAGAAAATTCACAATCTTGGCAAAGTTAGGTTAACTTAGTATGCTGTGTCTGTAGTTAATTTTCAAGCATAAATATTGAACTCGGAGTTATTTGATACTTGAAGAGAGAAGACCTTGTGCGCTTAACTCTAATGAAATGGACTTGTTTTTTCACATTGTTAGTAGCTCCTTGCATCTTCCTAAGTAAATGGTATGCAGAAAAATAACCTCTGTTTGTAGGGGGGAGATAAAGAAAAATAAAGATCCAGTTGCAAATGAAGCATGGTCATTGAATAAGATTTTTTTGTTTAGAATTCAAGAAGTGTTTTGTTTCAACTATAGCTAACAAACTGTCTTATGTCATGTGTTTTTATTGCATGTGTTCTGAAGTCCCAAAACAATTTACAGGAAAAATTCTTTAAATGTCTTATCTGAACTAACAACTACACATTGAGTTTTATTCTGACATGATGTTTAAAAGTATATATATGTGTATTACAATTTTTTTAATAGGAAAAAAGTTTGTTTTTTTCAAAAATCTTTTTTGAAAAACAAAACAAAACTAGTGTATCTAGTAATTCTGACAGTTAGATGTCAGAATTAAGATTTTGTCTGCTTTTTTTTATTAAAGGCAAGGAAGGAAAAATATTCAAATCATTATTTCAATAAAGTGAGTTTTATCTATGTGCAGCCCTACATTTGCTAGGGAAAATTTCCAGGGATGTCTGCTGAAAATTTAATAAATATTTCTGGAAAAGGCTGTTCTCTCATTCAGATAAGTGGGTTTATTTCACTTCAAGATTTTAGATTTTGTGCATGGCCAGTTTTTATTGTCCTGAGACTCTTTTAGACAGAGTGATGTTTTAAGACCAAAGGACTTGATGATCTCAGAGGTTCTTTCTGGCCTCAGTGCTTCTGGAGAATTCCAGGTCGATCAGACTGAGGGCCCTCACCTTCCCCCCCCCAGAGTGATGAGCTCTGAAGTCTGACAATGTGCTGACATGTCAAAGATTAATCTAAATGTTTGAATGAGGCGGGGTTTACTCGGAGGAATCTTTTTTTGATAGATTAACTGATGGGAGAAATCTATAAGCTTTCTGTACAAAGGACTTCCTTCAGGTCAAACTTGCTTTAGACTATCAAAAAAATCTACTTCTCACTATAAATCTTGCTTCATATGCATGATTATGGACAAATATTTTTCTGGCCTGGTCTAAAAAAATCTAGAGTGTGAGAGGTTCTGCCACCAGTTAATAGATGTGCTTCACTGTCTTCATTGTCTCTGTGGTTAGAAAATGTTTTCCTAAGTTAAATACTGAATTATTCTTATTGCAAAAGCTATTGCTTCTGCTTATTCATTCTGAGTATGGTGAGAGGCTGTTTAAGCTCTCTGAAATACACACACATATTAAAATACACGATAAAAAATATTTATAATATATGCATATATAAAAACTACATATATATATACACACATGGTTAAAGACTATTATAGAATTCTAGAATAATTTTATCATATCTTCCTCCCTCTCACATCCTCACAAGCAGCAGTCCAAGTTCCAGAATTCCCATTTCTGTAACTTTTCCTTATAGTTCATATTTTTTAGGCCTTTGGTTGGTATCCCTGTTCTGTTCCGAGCAGCCTGGACCAAGCTATATCTTTCCTGAAGTGTGGAACCTGAAACTGCCCATGTATTTCAGCTGAAGTCCTGCCAATGCTGAGCTGAAGAGAACTACTACTTACAGCGTTGCTTCAATTTTAGCCCTGTTTATATATTACATTGTGATGATTGCATTTTTTGAGAAGGCAGTATGACAACACCATCTTCTTTTCTGTGGTGGATCTAATATAACCCCCAAGGCTTTTCTGAAAATAATCTGGGCAGATGAATCACTTTGCTTAAATACTTTGCATTTGTCCCTGTTGAACTCCGTTCTATTTTTAAAAATCTTTCCAATTCATGAAACTAATTTTGAGTTCAAATCTTTTTCTTCTTTTACCTCCCAGCTTCATCGTTACCTGCTCGTTTCATAACACCATTCACCATTTTATTATCCAGATCATTAATGAAAACATTGAACAAAATGAGATCCAGGACAGACACTTGTGCAACTCCATGTGATATAAACTCCAATTTAGACTGCGTACTACTGAAAACTGCTCTCAGGCATTCATTGTGTTCTTATTTGTTTATAGCAGGTTTTTTGTTTTTTTTTTTCTTGCTCATATATTCTTAGCATCCTTGTGGAGTTGTCATACAAGATCTCATAAAAACATGGATAAAGTTGGGAGACGTGTCACCAACTGCTGCCATCTTGCTCGCTTTTGTGGTTGAGGCCCAGCACATGACAGAACCAGGCAGCTGCACACTCACTGCTCCCCCAGTGTGGGATGGGGAGGAGAAAACATAAAGAAAAGCTAATGCATCTAGCTAGACAAGGACAGGGCACAGGAAGGGCTCTCTAACCAGTTATGGTCACAGGCAAAGCAGTCTCGACTTGTGCAAAAAAAATCAATTTCTTCTGTCACCAATCAAATCAGAGGAGAACAAAGGGAAACAAACCACAACTTAAAAAAATCCTTCTCCCACCCCTCCCTTCTTACCAGGCCCAAATTATTTTGCTTCCAATGTGTCTACCTCCTCCCCTTTAGTGGTATGTGGGGATGGGGAGTGAGGGTTATGGTCAGTTTGTCACACCTTGCTTGCAGCTGCTCTTTTGGCCTCAGGGGGTAGGACTCCTCACACTTTTTCTATGCTCCAATGTAAGGTCCCTCCCATGGGAGGGAGTTCCTCCCATGAGGAGCAGTCCTTCAGGAACAGACTGATCCAGCACAGGCTGCCCACAGTCATAGAATCATAGAATCGGCTGGGTAGGAAGGGACCTCAGAGATCATCAAGTCCAACCCTTGACCACTACTGCTGTGGTTACCAGCCCATGGCACTGAGTGCCACATCCAGTCTCTTTTTAAATATCTCCAGGGATGGAGAATCCACTACTTCCCTGGGCAGCCCATTCCAATGTCTGATCACCCTCTCTGTGAAGAAATTCTTTCTAATATCTAACCTAAACTTCCCCTGGCACAACTTGAGACCATGCCCTCTTGTCTTGCTGATAGTTGCCTGGGAGAAGAGCCCAACCCCCCCCTGGCTCCAGCCTCCTTTCAGGGAGTTGTAGAGAGCGATGAGGTCTCCCCTGAGCCTCCTCTTCTCCAGGCTGAACACCCCCAGCTCCCTCAGCCTCTCCTCACAGGACTTGTGCTGGAGTCCCTTCACCAGCCTGGTTGCCCTCCTTTGGACCTGCTCCAGGACCTCAATCTCCTTCCTGAACTGAGGGGCCCAGAACTGGACACAGGACTCGAGCTGTGGCCTCACCAGGGCTGAGTACAGGGGCAGAATCACTTCCCTGGACCTGCTGGCCACGCTGTTCCTGATACAGGCCAGGATGCCATTGGCCTTCTTGGCCACCTGGGCACACTGCTGGCTCCTGTTCAGCTTCCTGTCAATCCAGACTCCCAGGTCCCTCTCTGCCTGGCTGCTCTCAGCCACTCTGTGCCCAGCCTGGAGCTCCCCATGGGGTTGTTGTGGCCAAAGTGCAGGACCCGGCACTTGGCCGTGTTGAACCTCATCCCGTTGGAATCAGCCCAACTCTCCAGTCTGTCCAGGTCCCTCTGCAGAGCCCTCCTGCCTTCCAGCTGATCCACACTCCCCCCCAGCTTAGTGTCATCTGTGAATTTGCTGATGATGGACTCAATCCCCTCACCTAAATCACTGATGAAGATACTAAACAGAACTGGGCCCAACACTGATCCCTGGGGGACACCACTGGTGACCGGCTGCCAACTGGATCAGCACCGTTCAGCACCACTCTCTGGGCCCAGCCCTCCAGCCAGTTCCTAACCCAGTGCCCCTGTCCAAGTTGTGGGCTGACAGCTTTTCCAGGAGAATGCCTTCTTTGGGAACATGGGGTCCTTCACTTGTGCAGGTCCACATCTGTTGCACCATGGACCTTCATGGGTGGCTCTCACCACAGGCTGCAATGGAACCTCTGCTCCAGCACTTCCTTCTCCTTCCTCACTCACCTTGGTATCTCCACAGCTGTTGCCCTCACTTCTTCTGCTCTCACATCCAGGTCTTGTAGCAGGTTGCTTTTCAGATATATTACAAAGGTGTTGTAACTATTGCTGATGGGCTAGGCTTGGGAAGAGATGGGTCTGGGTTTTTTTGGAGCAGGGGAAGCCTCTAGCAGTTTTTCATAGGAGCCACCCCTGTTGCCCCTTCCCCATTACCATGGGCACACCACACTTACCCAACACACTTGTCAATTCTGTTACCCAGCTCTGGAAGGAGTTAGTTTTCTTTGACACAGTGCATCCTTGTCTGCTGCTGTTTGTCTCCTTGTCCTTGATGCTTTTTTCTGGAGACTGAAGTTCAACTAGATCTAAATTTCCACCCTTCCCACTTTTTTACCTTAGCATACCATTCACCCTTTCTCGGTTGCCTGAGCCTTTCCTGTCCTCACTGAGTTCAAATGAGAAGCTAGGATCTTTGAGATTGTTTCAAAAAGCTCTTTAAATGTTCTAGGATATTCTAGTCTGTGCTACCTAAGTAGCTGAAAACATGGACATTATCCAAGTACTTTCTGACTTGTTTCCCTTTTCAAGTTGAAAGTGATATATGTTTTGGTTTGGGGATTAATTGGTGCTTTTGATGGATTTTTTTTCTGCAGTAAAAATTGATGCAAGTGGGTCATGTAACGCTAAAGCGGCCTTAAAATATTCTATCAAATGCTCTCCTTTTTCCATTGGTTAATTGATCAATGTTTTCCACATTCTTCCTTATATTAGCAGATGAATACTGACTTGTTATGTGTGTGCTCATGTGCACGGTTCTTCATGTTTCTTGGTAGGCATCTCTCCCTTCAGTCTTTTATAAATTTTTTTCCCCATGTCCTTGAATTGGTTTTACACACGATCTCAGTAGCGTGACTACTTTCCTACATTCTATGTGCTTTCTTTCAGTGTTTTGGTTAAGGCATTATGATTTAACCAGTTTTGTCTTTTCCTAAATTAATTTCTCAGCTTTGGGGAGAAATACAGCTGTGTAACAGAGTTTCAAGGTTTGCATTTTTAAGATTATGTTGTTTATAACATGATGGGTGAAAAGAACTGTAGCTGAAGGTCTCTGGTTACAGCAAAATTTTGTGGTGGTAGAGAAACGAGTGCTGTAGGTGAAATTTAGCATGGTGTCTCACAAAGTCAATATGAATTGTGTTTTACTTACTTCCTAGGAATTAACACCTAACCATTCAGATCATAAGATAGAATTTAGGTTTCTCTGAAAGTCTGGCTATGCTGTCTTTGAAAATATTTTGCTCAGTTCTTGATCTACTTTCTGTGAACCTGTGTGAGCTTCACTCTTTAATTTAATCTAATTCTATAAACTGCCTATAGATCAAGCCATTTGTCACTTCTATTAGTTTTTTAGTATAGATAGAGTTCGCAGTCTCTAAACTTCATAAACCAGACAGATTCTTAAGAGTAATCAATAATTGTAATATTTAGTAATATAAATCTGTCATTACTGACTCATCTTTTGAAATTAATTTGAGACAAAGCACTTTATTAGTGGACTGGTGACCCTGGTAGAAGCAAAAGCAGCAAAACCACTAGGAGTTTTTTCCTTGACTTTGCTGGCACATCAAAGACAAAAGGCATAGACTTAATCTCATGTGAAACCTAACTAATAAGCAATAATATAAGAGAAGCTTGACACACTCCTAAATTGCAGAAAAGTCTTCATTAAGATGAAGCAGCTGTTTGTTTTCAGGACCACATGGTCTAGTCAGCATGATAAGAACACAGTGGCGATGGATCAGCAAGTTTGCTTTCACTGAAAAACACATGCATAATGGGTCAGTATTAAAGAAGAGCTGGATTTGGAGAATAATTAGAGTAATTTTTCTTTCCAGCATGCCTCAGGCTAGGAAGGTCAAATAGATGCTAAAGAGAGAAATCTGCATCTGGAACAAGTCTGAAAATAAACATGTATCTCATGAGTAGTGCTGTGTACAATTTGCTTCGTCTTAGAAAACTAAGTTTGTCTGCCAGTTGATTGCCAGCTTCATCTAGAAAATCTGTTTAGCCTGTGTGATTCTGAAAGCTCTTTTTCTTCAGTTTCAAAATCTGAGGGAGGTGAATTAACTATTTCCCATTTCTTGTTTCTTTCAGCTTTCCCTTTCACATATCAGTTATATTACTCACCAGCTTCCTTTGGCTGGTTTGCAACTAGGAAGTTTTTTAGTGAGCAGACAAGCTCCTGATTTTCCTGCTATCCAAACTTTAACAGACTGGAAATTCTGTGGCAATGCCTGACATAAAATGACATCTGATTCTATTATGTCCTTCCTCATGATTCAGTGAGATTAATTTTAAAATCTTGCATGCTTTCAGAGTAGAGACATATCCTGATTGCATTCGGTGTGTCAATGTGATTATATTTATTTTACCTGCTTCAGTTCATTTGTAGTGCAGCCATTGCTGTGATATCTTAGCATTGCACATCCAGATACAAAGTATGCTGCTTGGGTAATTTTATGTCCAAGGCTTGGATGGGCATATGCTCTGATGGATAAAAGAAATGGCTGGACTACTGGGCCCAAAGAGTTGTGGTGAATGGAGTTCAATCCAGTTGGCTGCCAGTTGCAAGTGGGGTTCCCCAGGACTCAGTACTGGGGTCACTTTTGTTTAATATCTTTATCAGTGGTCTGCATGAGGGGATGGAGTGCACCATCAGTAAGTTTACAGATGACACCAGGCTGGGCAGGAGTGTTGATCTGCCTGAGAGTAGGAAGGCTTACAGAGGAACCTGCACAGACTCCATCAATAGGTTGAGGCCAATGGTATGAGGTTCAACAAGGCTGAGTGTTGGGTCCTGCACTTGGGTTGCAATGATCCAATGCAATGCTACAGTCTTGGGGAAGAATGGCTGGAAAGCTGCCTGGTGAAAAGGGACCTGGGAATGCTGGTTGACAGACGACTGAATATGAGCCAGCAGTGTGCCCGGGTGGCCAAGAAGGACAACAGCATCCTGGCTTGTGTAAGAAATAATGTGGCATACTTCTGTACTTGGCTCTGGTGAGGCTGCACCTCAGATCCTGAGTTCAGTTTTGTGCCCCTCACTGCAGGGGTATGGAACTGCTGCAGCATGTCCAGAGAAGAGCAGTGAAGCTGGTAAAGGGTCTGAAGAACAAGTCCTTTGAGGGGCAGCTGAGGGTTTGTTTAGCCTGAAGAAGAGGAGGCTGAGGGGAGATGAGGGGAGAGGGGGAGACTCTCTACAGCTGCCTGAAAGGAGGTTGTAGCAAGGGGAGGAGTCAATCTTTTCTCACTAGTAACTAGTAAGAGGGTGAGGGAGAAATGACTTCGGTTGGATGTTAGGGAAAACCCCTTTACAAAAAGGGTTATTAAGCACTGGGAAAGGCTGCCTGGGGAAGTGGTTGGATCACCATCCCTGAAGGGATGTAGAAATCATACAGATACAGTGCTTCAGGACATGGTTTAGCAGCAGGTAGAGCTAGGTTAGCAGTTAGGTTAAAGGTTGGCCTGGGTGCTCTTACAGGTCTTTTCCAGTCTGGACAACTCTATGACTCTGTGATTTAGGTTCAAGAACAGGTTCCCAGTTTTCTGGGTTTGAATATCTTTTATCTCGTATTTTAAGGAAAGCAGTGCATCACATGGTCTTCTGTTTGCTTTGTCCAGTAGACTACAGGAGCCCATTTGATATATATAATAATACGATATATTAATCTAAAGCAGAATATAGTCAAAAGTAGACTTTGAACTTTCTTTGAAATAAAAGGTGATCTAACTCCTTTGCTGGGTTTCTACTGCCTGCCTCTTGCATGTACACTTTTTTCTGAAGCATCTGATCAGATGCTCTGCTGGTCAGAAGTAAGGAGAAACAATCTCTTGAGTGTTCAGTGATTTGAAACTGAAGACTGGTTTTATAGCCTATGGAGGAATAAGATCTGTGGACCACTTGGGCTTCCTTTTATTTGTCTCTTAATACAAGAGTCATAAGCAAACTTGCAAATCCACACAAGATAAGTAGGCTCTTAAATTGTGTACAGGACATAGCTAAATAAGACATTCTTCCTAATTAAAGTTTGCTGTTGTGAGACAGTACAGATTTTATGTTGCACTTTTCAAAAATATTTTTTCTCTGTGAGCAAAATTAAGTTAATCTTTCACAAATTCTCCCTTATCTCTAATGTACTTGAAAGAGTAAAGTAATCTGTTTTGAAGTGAATGAAGTTTTGAGTTATTGAAAAGCCTCAATGGAGATTCATAAGTTACTTACCTGTCTTTACTGAAACAATGGAACAGTTACACTAACTAGCTCTAAAGGATGACTCATTTTTTGCACTGCTAAGGCCTTCTAAATATCAGTCACACATTACCTGACATATATTCTATTATTGTGATTGGGAAAAAGCAGATATTCCCTCACTTTTGGCTAAAAGAGGTGCAAAAGATGAAACTATCATCGCTTAGCATTCTTGTTAATACATGTTTTCTAACTAAGTGTTACTCCATTTGTTGCAATGAAGGACGGGGAGACGTACCTTCAGTACCTCATCTATCAAAATAATCTTATAAGGATAAGGAATTAGTTCCATTTTCTAAATACATGTTGTCTGGCCTATCTGCAGAGCATCCTACAGAGCACAAAAGCCACGAACCCTGCCTTTGTGATCCAGCTTCTGCTTCAGTGTACCTTCGAGTCAGGCTGTACTTAGGCTTATAAATTGCATACCATTTGTAGAGAGAATTAAACTTAGTAAAATTTCACTGTACACTGGGGTGATCTTGAAAACATAAGGATTTTTATGACAGGACTTTTGAGTCTCATTTGGGTGCTTTGCCGTGTGCTAAATAGCATAGTACTGCATGTATGTGTGATAAAGCGATGAGAACTAGCCTCACCTTTTGAGATTTCAGTCAAACTTGCAAAATGTGTTGTTAAAAAAAAAGGAAAGGAGGACAGTTTCTTTTCTGTGAATCCCTAGAGATTTGTATTGATTAGGAGCACTTCTAACAGCTTGCTGTCCATTTGGAATTGTTGGGACACTGTTACAAGATGAACGATTGCATAGACTTCTTAAAAACGAAGAGCTTGTATTGGAGGAGCAAGCTGGTAGTAAGTGGATAGCCTAAATGTACCTTTAGCTCTTGACTTTACTTATACTTCAGATTTTTAAAACCCCTATTTCTCTTTTCTGCTGTTTAAAAAAACGCCTTCACAAATTTCTGTTTTGTTTTTCTTTTGCTTTCACAGGTTCCAACTATGGGAGTCCCCGTCCAGCTCATGCCAACATGAATGCCAATGCAGCTGCAGGGCTTGCCCCAGAGCATATCCCTACTCCAGGGGCAGCTCTGTCCTGGCAAGCTGCTATAGATGCTGCCAGGCAAGCCAAACTGATGGGTAGTGCTGGCAATGCAACAATATCCACAGCCAGCTCCACGCAGAGGAAACGGCAGCAGTATGGGAAACAGAAGAAACAGGGTAGCACCACAGCTACACGTCCTCCCCGGGCATTGCTGTGTTTAACACTGAAAAATCCCATCCGGAGGGCATGCATCAGCATCGTCGAATGGAAATATCCTTTTTGATGTTCTCACATTTGGAAAGCAGCAAATAGTTTGTGTGCATCAGGTGCTATTCATAAGTGTGAAGAAATCAATACCTTAAGTTGAAAGGTATGGCTAAGAATGTATAGTATACAAATATTTCTTGATGTCTTAACTGAGAACATTTATGTTGGGAAGAAAAAAAAGGTTAAGAAGCCATAACTATACTCTTGTGTAGGAAACCAATAGAAGTACAAATAATAAAGGTTAGGAGTTAAATTCTGCTCTTTTAAAAACATGTCATCTAGGGTGAAATCAATGGGAAATGTGCAAGGTATGTAAGGCCAGAATTGAACCAGCTCTATGGGGCTCTATGGGCCAGCAACTGCTGGCTTTCCCTTTGTTATTTTTTTTTTTCAGGCACTTAAAAAGGTGCCACCAGTTAAGCAGTTCTGGTACTTAGAATCGAATGTTTCTTTGTTAAAAATGTGGTATCACACTTGCTACAGTAAGGAATAAAGACAGGGACAAAAGGAGGGGAGAAACCAAACTTATGTGATAAGACCCTAAAAAAGGACTAAGGTCTGTTAATTATATTGGAATTCCATTTAAATAAAGCTTACTAATGTATGGTAAGAGATACTGGTTTTATGGAAGCAGTGAAAAAGAGACATTTAAATTAATCCTTTAACGTATACAAATGCAGTAGAGGGCCAGATCAAGTAGCATGGAGACAGATTGTGTCACAGATGATAGATGATAACCATTCACACAGAACTGCAGAGCATGAAGATCAGTGCTGCTTCCCTGGAAAGTTTGTAAGAGTTTGGCAGTTGGCTTCGTCAAGCCTTTTTACTTACCCCAATTGTGATCAGCACAAGCTCATATACTAAACCTGAGATGTAATTGTCAGTAAATAACAAGCTAATGGGGCTCTTAACTAAATACAAGAGAAAAAAGCATTTTATTAGGGATAGGTAGGTACATCAAGCAAAGGCAGTACAGAACTTGGCAGTAGTTAATATGCTAACAAATGAATGATGGCACTTAAGAAAATGGGATAATATTGTTCCTTTGGGGGTCTGGTGGGATTTTAGAACAATGAAAACACAATATGACTTTATTGACTTATTTTTCAGATTAAGAACTTGTTTAAAATATTCCTGTCAATTCTTGGATGTCCTTAAACTACCTGCCTGCATTTTTAGTTTTTTCTTCAGATGCTAATTTTTAATCCCCCTGATTAAGTTTGCTGCTTCTTATCCGTTCTGGCACAGCTCTGATACCTTAAGCATAAGATGATGGATGATGACTAACAGGATGGAGCTGAATATTGGTTTACTTGCTAGCACTCCAGTAACCACATGTCTTTATAGAAGCAGCACAGAATGACATTTGATAAATGAATAAGATCAGCAACGAATGGTGGGAACAATGTGTTGTAAAACAGAATATGGCACCGCTGAGACCGAGAGAATCAAAACAGTGCAATTAAAGCAACAGAAAGATGCTGCTGCTTGCTTTTTTGGGGGTTTTGTTTAATTTTAGGTGAGTTGATGGAAGTATTTTTTTCCATCAGGACCTCTTGTTGGGCATCTAGTGTTTATAAATGTGAGACAGTTCAGTGACAAGTAAAAATATGAGCGTTGTGACAAGTGATAAGTTGTGATAAATTAATTTCATTCTGTTCTCTGACTTTTTCTAATTGCTAAAAGCTACTGAGAAAACTGTAGCTTAATTTGCGGGACCATTTAAGTCTAAGCAAATTAGATATTAAACAAATACCAAATGGTACTTCTGTGGTTTTTCTTACCCAAACATTATACCGTTAAGAGCCTGAAGGTGCAATTGCAGATAGGAAAAATTGAAATTAATTAATTACTTTATTTAGTAAAGATTTAGCTGTGTATTTTATTTTCTGCTTCATGTGCAGTGTATTTGTAGATTTCATACCATTTTATTTTTACAGTGCAAAAAAGAGAATAAAAAAAACCTTAAACAATGAAAAGTTAATAGATAAAGATCATGTCAAAACAAAAAAGTTTAGGAAAAAAGGCAATTGTGAAAAGGAAACCCTATAGAAATCCATGTCTTTATGCAGTAAACACCATATAAACAGCCAAGATGAGGTACCTGACAAGTCCTCCTGGTTTCATGTGTAATCTGCATACACTGATTTGTTCTTCTTCCTCCATATTACCCTATATCTCTGATTATTTGCAGGTTTAAGCACAGTAGTCTGGCAAGTTTGAAACCCTTTGGCTCTTCTGGGAAACATAGAATATATCTGAGTATACACAAAGCTCAGGTGTCTGGGATTTGTGTACAGCTAGCAATTCAGGCTGCTGTACATCCTGATCTCCAGTTATTTCCTGCTAAAACCTGCTGAGAACAGTAGTCTGCTGACCAAAATCATACATGTGCTGTCATTTGGCAGTGCTGCAAAAGCAGTCCCATGGTAGATAAATTCATGCTCAAATGCACGCTGTGGCACAGGTATGCTTGGCATTCTCCCCATCCTATTCTGCTTTTCATTCCCCTCCAGAGTACTGGTGAGTTATCCCAGAGCTGGCCTCCAGGATATTCTTGCAGGCAAGGAAATGTAGACAGACTGTAAATCTGGTCCAGGCTGAGTTTGAAGACAATTCACAGCACTGAAAGTTAAGGAATCCACAGAAGTAGGTGAAGTATGGTGCAAGCAAATTGGTCAGTAGAAAAATGCCCCATGATTCCACTGGACAGTACGTGGGCTATCAAGGCTGTGCATAATTTGTTCACTGAATATCTCAGATCTCTGGGGTTTTTTTTCCCATCACTGCTTGATGTCAGGCTGGAATTCCCCTGAATTGTTGTTAGTTTCTCTGTCGTATAGAACTCTCAGATTTCTGCCGTGCCTAATATACTGTGTGGGTACATTTGTTTTCCTTATGATGCCAAGTGGAATACAAGTAAAGGAAAAAGAAATACTCCCTCAAGCATATCTTAAACAAAATGAGTATATATGGTAATGTACAGTGAAAACAAATTTTGGACAAAGCGATTCTTTTTGCTGTAACAAACTTTGTAATCATTTAAATGTCTTCTAACTGAATATATGAAAGTAGTTTTTGGGCCCTTGCATTTAACTTTGAGATATGAAAGAAAAATTGAGAAAGGGGAAAAAAAATCACTGCAACAAAATAACTTCAAAACCTTCTGTTAAAATTATTTTAGCTTTTGTAAATGCACATAGAAAAGACAAAGAGAAGCTAATCTTAAGAAGTAGGATGACAGTCCTTCTAGAACAGGTTTCTGTTATTAAAAATAGTACAGCCACCCTTGAAGGAAAATGGGGAAAATGCAAGCTAAATAAATAGAGGAAGAAAAAACTTTTAAGAAATCTGTGTTTACTCTGGCACGCGACTGGCCTACACAGCTTTTGACATATTAGGAAGATTCTTGGCTGGGAGCTCCTAAAAGCACTTAAAAAGGCATATGTTTCTTTTCAGAATATAAGGGGCTTGGAATGTTTTATTTAAACAGAATTCTTATAAGTCTTTCATTATTTTTTTTTATTTATTTATTTTGTGAGCACATTCTGGAACTCCTTAACTCCATTCCTCAGACCATTTGAAATAATTATTTTACTGACTATTTTTGCCAATTGTGTGGCCTTAGCTATCTATATCCCCTTTCCAGAAGATGATTCCAATGCCACCAATTCCAATCTGGTAAGTCCTTGATGTTGTTTCATCTCACTATTTTGAAAGTTCTTTTAAAAATTGAACAGAGAGACTGTTGATGCTAGGAGGCATAAATATATCCACCAAAGATGAGAATATAATAAAGTAAAAATTGTTTTTGAGGGCTATGTCTCCTCTTTCTGTGTTAACACATGCTTCAGCTGAACTGGTTTAAGAAAAAAATGTTCCAAAAACTGTGTGTGTGCTTTATGTGTTCTTTTGGTTAACAAACTTCTGCAAAAGTGCTTGGTAAGCTTTAAACTGCAGGTATTTGCAAAAGAAATCTTTTAATCATGGTTTATATGTTTTTTTCTCTTACAAAGTGCCATTGTGATATTGATGCTATCCTCTTCTCAGGTGATACATGAGAGTACAAGCTTGATGACTAATTTCTAGGATGTACCTTAATGCTTTCATTTCACAGACAACATTTTAGTTGAACAATGTTTGAGGGCTTTGTTTTATTTTTTCTTGCCTCTTGTTGGGGGAACATAGCTTTTTCTCTGACGCCAGTGAGACTGATGTTGGTACTTTGGGATATACCTGTCCATATAAAATGTCAAGAGTGTTTACTTTTGGCTTAATATGAATTCATAGCAAAGAATTCTGTTCGGTAAGGGCAAAACACAGAACAGCTCTGGAACGCTAGTTACTGAGTTAGCAGGAAACATTTTTCTTCCTTTCAAATATCTGAAGATGTCTCCTACTTGTCTGGTTGGATCAGGAGGAGAACTTGCTCCCAGAGTTTGAGTTGGGATGCCATTTCCTGATTCCTGAAATAAGTTTCAGCATAACATAGGAGGAAAACAAAAGCCATATTTCCAAAGTAGGGATAATAAGAATGGTTGACCGATGTTGTAATTAAAATGATCAAGGCTGTTCTTGGAAGTCAGTGATTTGATTGTAAGTTTTGTAAAAGAAATTTTGAACTTCAGGACTTTGCTGGAATAGTACTTCTGTGGTAAAAAACAAACAAACAAGCAAAAGAAACCTGAAAAGCAAAACCAAACAAAAACCTGAGAAACCAGTTCCTAAAAAGCCCAAAACAAAGGTTCTAGTGTAGTGGTTTTCCACTACAACTCCTGAAAGAAGTTTAAAAACAGGAGCAGGAGGAGATAAGTGATTGTTAACTTTTAACTATTCTCTCTATACTCTCTATTTACAGAATATGACTTGGGCTTGTTTCTCTTTTGGTGCTATCTCCTTGTTAGCCTGGCTTATTGTTTAACAATGGTGAACTGTGCTGTGCTTGTTGAAAACACTTCAGTATGGCATGTTTCAAAAATTACTATCTTATTTAAAAAAAAGAAGAGTGAATTGATCATCTGGCTGTAAAAGACAGTATGTTGTTTATTGCATATTCTAACTGGCAAGGTTGAAAGAGGGAAAACAAAGGATAGCTGAAGATTAGAGGACCCTTAATTTGTCTTAATTTAATTCAGTGTGGTATATGCCTTATTCCAGTGAGGAGACTTCTGGCTAATAATAGGTTGGGAATATATTCACGATTGAATATGGTATAGTAATTCTTCTGCTGTCATAAAATATATGCACTTTGTGAGCTGGGTGGCTATTCTGTATCACTTTTCCAAGATGCCTTTTGCATCATTCAACCTATCAAAATGCTCATGTTATTTTTGAGTAGGATTTTTATACCCCTGGCTAAACTAGAATTATAATCTCAGGAAATGTTATAGCCTTAAGGATGTGGTGGCATTGCTAATTTATCTAAATAGCTGTTTCATAAAAGTAAGGTGAGAAGAAGGTAAGATGCAGAGTCTGTTTGACTACAGTTTATTATTTGGATATTAATGGAGAAAGTAAGGAAAAATGGAAAATTGGATGCTTACTATTACACAAAAGGCTTGCACTAGTGGAATTAAGGCTCTATTCTACATTATAGGTAGAGTTCCACCTGCTCAGAAGCCTTTAGTCCTGTCAATCTCTCTTTGGAGTTGTAGTTGCAGGGTTTCATGTGTTTTGGTGTTGTGGTTTTGTTTTTTGTTTTTTGTTTTTTTTCTCAGGGTGATATACATATATCTTGGCATGTATATACTGCTTTTGGGAAACAAACTTTTTGACTATATGCCATGCTACATTCCAGAAATTTTCACAGAATTTTGAAGTGTTGTATGTTGTCATTAGTGAGTAAAGTACTGAGCAATAGGGAGAAGAAGTAGATGCAAAAGGGTGAGATAAGAATGAAAAAATGTGTTAGTTGTGTATTGGAATGGGATGAAAGAATAGATGAAACTTTGAGTTTTAGAAAAGCTATTCCAGATGTCAAGAAGTGCAGAACAGTGGGACCTTACACTCAAAGAGCTAAACTATACATGGGAGAGACTAGAAAGAAGCTAGAGCCAATAATATATTACTGTAAAAGCTCATGCACTCACAAGATTCCTTTTTTATTTTTTTTCCTACTGGTGAGCATGTATTTTGCAATCACATCTATTTTGCAGCCATGAAGTCTAGAGCTCCAAAAGCTATAATCTGGAACAGGAAAGGAGTGTATGTCTGCAGTATGTGCACGTAGGTTAAAAGCGTGCACAGATGTGTGTACTGTGCTGAACTGTGAGTTTGACCGAATGTACACAGAATCTCCCTAGCTGCCTTGAAGAAATTTTTACTTGTCTAAGGACTCTTGATTCATTTCCATTTTGTGACATAGTTCTTTTAGGGGGTAAAGCTACCACATAACCTCCCATATCCCTGGTTCCCTGAGCCATGCTTAACTTCCTGAGACATGAAGAAACTATCTACAGAAAAGATACAGATTTAACAGTTTTAAAAGGTTTGAAAGTGACCCAGTGGTTTTCCAATATGCTGCCCCTTTTTGTTTAAGGTCTGAATATTCCTTATCTAAGGTTTCGTCACAACTTTTCAAACAACGTTTTCTATGGGAGCTGAGGCAAAAGTTCAATAAGCTGTCTTTAAAAAGGTGATGGAGAAGAGGGCGGGGAGAGAAGAAAAAGGAATTCTGAATTGTATGAGTGGCTTCTCTGTAAGAGTAGAAAAAGGATAGCTCAGTAATGCTTTGATAAATAATTGCTCTGTATGAATTTCACAGATATGATCAGCCATTGGTCAAATGGAGCATGCTTATTGCATTTTGCCTTCCACAGGAATCTGAAGAGACACATGCTTCATTAGCCTTATTACAAAATCATTACAAAACCAGTAACCTGTTGTCATATCTCCATTTTAATAAGCCTTGTCTTTAGGTGCAAGACCAATTCGATATGATGTCATAGTAACTAGTATGAGAATTGGAATTAAATACAGAGGAGTCAAGAAAATAATCCCTTTCTTATTGTGTTAGTGAGGAATTGTGATTAGCTGTTATTTATTACAAGTGTAGGCCAAATACCAAATGGATGTTCTGACTATTTCTCTGCAATCTGGCTTCCTGTAATAATGTCTGTAAATCTTTAAGCCATTGGTATCAAGTCTAAGGATGGTAACAGACTGTGAAGCACTTCCATTTTTTAAATGCACATTTACACTAAACACCATATTTTGTATCTTCATGCTCACTGCAGTGTATTTGTCACTGGCTTTAAGAAAAATTGCAGAACAATACAATGTAATGATAACAAGTGCTAGGAATTGGCTACAGAAGTTTTGTTGTTGTTTTACATCTGCAGTTTTTTCACTGTAAAACTATTGAACTTGCAGAAATGCAGGCGAGTTGTATCGGGTGCAAATTATTTTCAGTATTAATGAGATCTTCTGAGACTTTGCTTAAATTTATGAGTAAAAAAGTTCATGCATGACTGCGTGAAAAATAAAAAATTATATATTCTCTTCATGCTGTCAGGAAAGTTGGAGCTAATTTTGGGGGAATTAGAGTTAGCCTGTGTGAGAGGCTGTAACTGATATGGAGGCTTTCTGCTTGTTATCCTTGCAATTATGCATTAGAACAGAGATTACATACATTTAGGAGTAAAACTATAGGCTGCCTAAGATAGCAAGCCGAGAGGAAAATGCTTCTATTGCTTCAGTAGTCACTGTAAATGCCCGAGCCTGGTCAGCATCACAGCAGGATGAAATCATAAAGAGGCTAAGACCAAGGTTTATAATGTGTCCTGTGGAAGTGGACCTGGTAATTTGTTTATGCTTTGGATAAGTAGCAAGAGATTTCTTGTGTTGTTGTTTTGATAGTTCTGCTTTCCCTCCCTTGTCCTTATTACAGGAAGGAAATCCTGTTGGACACTAGCTAAATTTAAAAAAAAAAGATCTGCCGTGTTTATGTGAGCTTCTGGTGGGATGTCCCTTTCAGTCTAATTTGTTAAATCTGAAATAGGATCCTGTAAAAGGAAAAATGGGTTTTCTGTTTGCTTGTCAGTGCTTGCACCAGTGGTGTTTATGGGAATGCCAGCCTACAGAAAGGAAGCTTGCCTTCCAAGAAGTTAATGAAGTAGCTGCTTTATTAACTGTAGCATCCAGTTGAGCGGGTGATTCCTGTACAAAAAAGAAGAAATTTTTTTTTAACCCTTTTTGCATTTACAGTGGACTAACAGAATATGTGGATGTGAATATATAAAAATCATTTCTAGATGCTGGCATATCAGATTCAGTATTTTTTATGTCAGAGAATTCTGGAGTTGGTGTATTGAGCAGTCTCTCAATTTTTCTTGTGTAAAGTCAGAAAGAGTTAGGGAGCAAAGTAAGAGTGAGGAAGCCAGGAAAAGAATTGATGGCTTTTCTGGACAAGAAAGAATACTGCACAAAAGCTTTTGGTTCTTTTCTGTTATTGTGACAGTTCCCAACTAGTAAATGAATGCAGTAATGAGATAGGCTGACACTAGGGGTGAGGTGCAGGGTGGGATAAGATGGATACCAAGCTAATAAGCACTGATAGTTTTATTATCTTGGGTCTCATTCCACCACTGTTACGGCTGGGGGAAGTTATAGAATTTGAAAAGTGAGGGGCAATCTGGAAAAGAGGAGCTGAGGAGGCTAGAAAGGGACTGGAATCAGGATTAGGAGAAGAAGATTGCTCCAAAAAATCCTTGAAGTCCTCATCCAGAAAGATTATGAATCACTGACCTGTGAGATACTGAGGAAGTTGAATATGCTGTAATTTATGCTCAAGAGCTCACAAAGTTCCCCACCAAAGGCCTGCCCCTGGAAGAGAGAGCCTGATAGCATCTCTAGAAGTAGTCAAGCATGAGGTGAAAAAAAAACATTGAGTTTGAGATGAAGATATTCATGCTTGTCTGCTGGCTCTGGTGTTGGCAACCTCTGTGGCCTTAGGCAAACTGCCATTTCAACTTTCCCATCTGTTGAGAGGGATTGTTCCTGCTTTCAAAGTGAAGAGAATTTGTCAGTGCCTTATTTCACCCAGACCATTACAAGGAATGCTGTAGAAAGGCTCTTAAATACAAAATCTGTAGCATGCAATTCCAAGCCAGTGGTCATTAACTGGACAAGAAGGGTAAAAAGTAGGATAGAGGCCTCATTTATTTGCACTGGGGGGCCCCACAATCTGACTTCTGTAGAGAAACACACAGGATTGTACTGTTGCTCTTTGCTTATGTGTGCTGAGTTGATTTGAGAAGGACTCACTTAATGCTTACATTTTAATGCTTAAATTTGCATCCTTTGCATCTTTCTTTTAACCTAGTGGTCTCATTTCCAAGGCCTTGGAAAGATGAAACATCTAAGCCAGAGATTAATATCTGTATGTGTTACTAACAGGAAAAAAACTGGTGGGTTCCCTGGGCAGACCTCTGCCACTTGAGTTGCCTGGGTAATTAGCAAGTGGTAGGAGGAAGCTCTCTGGGTGTAACAGGTGAAGATAGGACTGGGAAACTTCTCAAGAGGATTCAGGGGTGTTTTGCCCACAACAGATGAATGCCAGGTTCTATTTCAGGTTCTGGAAAGGAATGTAAGGGCTCTAACATATCTTTGGAAAATGGACTTTTTCTGGCTCTTTCTTCCAACAATGACTCCTGAATGTTCCCCATCTGAGATGTAGTTGTTTGAGCTATAACTCTTCCTTGGTTCTGCCATCTCTGGTTTGGTTTTGGTTTTTTTTCTTTTTTTTTTTTTTCTTCTGTTACATAAACTAGTCCAAGTCCATGGAAATAGTAACTTGAAATTTGCAGGTTGCATGTTTCAGTGTAAGTGATTTTGAAATTTTAACTATATATTTTTGTTCTGATTGATGGCAAGTTTACTGGTTTAGATCAAACATTAAGCCATTTATCCCATTTCTTTAGACAGCTTTGATTACCATTTTCCCTGTCTTGATGTGAAAGCTTTCCAAATCTCTGACTTATCAAGTGTGTTTTAGATATTTTTTCAGGTGGTAATTATTGTTGTTTATCAAACCTCAAGTTCACTGTAGGACACCTTCTCTCCGCCTACTTCCCCCCTCCGACCCCGTTCAGGAAAGGTAGAGAATTTAAGTACTGTTGTTTTCACTGTAGCTTAATTCCTGCCTGCAAAAGTAGCAGTCTTAAAAAAGGAAAGAAGATTTCCAAAATACCAGGTAGTTTATATATGACCTTTTTTGTACAAGTATCCTTATCCCTCTGTAAATGTGTGGGATATTAGATTTCTTTTCATAAGTGTATCAGAATCCTTTTAATGAAGTTAGGAAGTAAGCATCTCTTTTTAGAAATTAATTAGATGGTTTTACATGTGATCTTTAGATTTTGTTAGGTATACCACATTACTGGGCTTTTAGTCAGACAAACTTCCTGTTGAATTGACTGGAGTTGACTTGACTAAGTCACCCATATCCATCCATCAGTTCAGTGCATTCTATTGGCAAACAGTTGTTGGAACAATGGGCTTTGCTGACATCAACAAAATCATTGACTGTAAAGGCAATATTTGTACTTGTGCAAACTAGAAAAAAACCCAACAAGTACTCATAATTCCCTTAGAATTAAATTAATAGATATGCTGCTTGCCAAAGGGCAGAATTGCCAGAAGGAAAGAATGTTTTTTATGTTCATCAAAGTTTTGACTGTCTCTTCCTCTCATGGACAATTCCTTTCCCCCCTGTGTTTTCTAACTCTTAAAACAAGAGGGTCCATATGTCACAGCTGCTTTTCAGTCCTCCTAGCTGAATGAGAGGCATTCAGTACTTCAAAGCAATCAAAAACCATACTTAAATTTTACTTTTGAGAAGTGATGGACAGTTTATAAATGCATTTGTCTGCAACTCCATGGAACAAAATAACTTTCTTGTACAATAACCATGCAGAGTTTATACTTATCAATGATATTTCTCTTCTGGGAATATGATGACAGAAATTCACAGTTAGGGGAAGACTTCCAGTAAACGACAGGGAATATTCATTAACATCTCATCAGTAATTTTGCATTTGTGGCAGATGTTGGGAAACTGAGACAGCAGGTTATGTCCTTAAGACATCCTTAGCTAGTTCTGTTTCACCTAAGCCTAGACAAAGGAGCTGGACTGGTTTTGGACAGCAGTGTTTTCATAAACTTTTGCTATAGCCTTAATAGCCTATTGTGATCTGTGGGACACTAAGGAATGCTCCACTGAGACACTGTAATGATGTATTTCTGTAAAGTTTTATATATGTATGGTTTAAATTGATGTATTGGTACCCATAGTGAGCATAAGCTCATGCAGACCAGAGGTTTTAATGCAGAACACTTGGCCAAAGGAGTTAACCCACTCTTTGAAAACTCTTACTCTCTTGTGGTTGCTAGTAGTACACTTCTTTACAGTTTATCTAACACTGGTACCAACATCTTTATCCCAATAAACTAAATTTGGCAATGCAAGATGTCCCAAACCCGTGGTATACACTTTCTAGAAGCAGTGCATCTACAGTTCCCTAGGTAGCTCTGTTGGCAAGTGAGAAACTCTTTTTCAGGCTGTCTTGGTAAACTTCCACTGATGGAGAGTTTGGGGTTTTGGAATTCTTACTCTTCTGCTGACTTGCTGTTGTTTTTTCTTGTAAAATTATGTTCAGGTACCTTATATTAGAAACTGAAGCAATCGTGTTTTGCATATGATCATATTCATCTGGTCTGCTGAAATGTTTTTCTAGTTAGTAATGAATGTGTTTAATCTCTTACTGTTCCTCTTTAGTCTGAAGCATGGTGAATGCTTTTTATGTGGGCATTTAAAATGTTTTAGTTCTGTTATATACCCTTAGCTATAAAACCTCACACAAAAGCAGAACTTGCTTGTTATTTTATGATGATTATTTTTATCCATTGAAAACCACTTACAGTCCTGTTTATCCTTGTGTGGCCTTATTGTTTGTTAGAGTAACTTTAAAGCAAGAATCCCTGTTCAAAGGAGATTATGGAGACAAACATGTAGTCACAAAAGATTTTTAAAGATCTAGTTGCATAATTGTTTCACAATCTAAACGTTTATTAAAAGCAAACAAATAAAAAGCTTCTCCTAATAATGGTCACTAAGATAATGTCTGAATCTGAACAAAAGTCACATCATCCCTTCAGGGGTAGTTCACTGAGATGAAAGACTGCACACCTCCCTTAATTGTTGACACTAAACCATAACAATTATAAACTAAGATTGCAAAAACACATAAGGTTTATACCACTGCAGTGACAGATATTGGGGCATTTAACTGTTAAAGATTGTTTTTCTGTAGAACAAGGAAATTTGCTGCCTCTGCTCTATAAAGCCTCTGCTGTCCTTGCAACAAAGGGAAGGAAATACAGGATTTCCAGCTTTCTGCTTCTGCCTCAGATGCCTCCTGAGTCCGAGAAGATAATTAAGCATTTGCTTGTGCAAATACTGAAGAGTCATGCACAGCTATAGTAATTGAGTGGTACTTCATTTTCATTTGGAATTTTCTATAAAATTCAGTGCTGTATGTCAAAGTAGGGAGAATAGTGGGTAAAAATTGGCACCTGCATATTGATATCCAGGCTGAATGTGCAGCTGTGATGTGCACCTTACATTGCATTGATTTCTACCAGCAAGAAACTGATAAATCTCCTTTAAACCAAACAACTTGTATCCTAATTTTTGTAGGTCATTAACCACAATTTATTCTTCCCTTATTCAACGTGAACCAAGTTTTAGCTGTGAATCAAGTCACTGACATTTTTATAGCTGTTATTTGACATTTTCACCATATCTTACTTCTCATTTGACAATTATATAATTTTTATTCCTCTCAGGGATGTGATACTTTCATCCTGACATAAATAAGTTCTTGTTTATAGCAATTCAAACTCCAGCATTACCTTTTCCCTACTCAAATCAAATGTTTAACACCTTTTACAACACACTTAAAACTTACACACCGGTTTTAGTGCATTGGGATTTTTTATATTGGATATCAATATTAATGTCCAAATCTATTTTGTCTGCGATTTTCATTGTTCCTATGATAAAACCAGCACTGCTACTGCTTTGTTTTCCTTTTGAAGCATCAAGCTGTAGCACACAAGTACTTGACAGTCCGTTGGGGAAAAAGGAAGAAGCAGAGGAAGCAAAGTTTGATGTTTTTAGCCTTTCAGAGGCCATGAAATATGAGAATGCATTTGAGCCTTTGGAGTGATCTTTCTGTACTGAAAACTTATGGAGTGGAAGAAAAAGAGGACAAAAATATATATACTGAAATGTTTTTTGACTCTCAGAAGATTTAATTCTTTTAAGTTTTGTGCATGTACATGACAGTCATCTTAAAGAAGATACGGCTGTTTGTGGGACATGGCATTTTAAAGATTTAAAAGGTAGGAGCAAATCTAGGGAAAATGCAATGCAGTACTTGAGTGCTGGAACAGCTGTGGAAATATTTTGATAAATATCTCTTGAAATAAATTCAGTTCCCTCTGACAGCTCCTTTTGGAAATGTTTACCTTTGCTTTTGCATTTCAATACTGTATTGGGAAAGGAAACCACGGAGATATTGATCCCTCTTTCAGTGGAAGAGAGATCACAGCTTGTATTCAAGATGCTGCTCATATGCCTCTCTCCTCTATTCATCTTGGCTACTCAAGTCATTTTCCATGGTAGGTAGGTAACGTTGTTGGACTCCAGTGTGAATCTAAAGGAGTGCTTTTAAAACAGTCAGTGTTTTTTGTGGTTCATTTTTCCCCCTCCACCATCCAGCCCTGAACTAACATGGCTCCCAGCCTGCGTGCCTGCTGCTGCTCTTCAATAAACTGCAAAGAAAAGTTTAAATGGATGATAACAAATTATAACTTACACATTTTTTTCTTTTCTTAAAATAATAAAAATTCCCAAAGAAGAATTTTTTAATTACTGGTCCTTTGAATCATTGGTTCTTCCAGCATGTCTTGGCTTTTTTTAAAAGCCTCTGTTGATCTAATACATTGAAGCAGAAGAGCATTTTTCCACTTTTGCTAGGATCCACTTCTGGGGTTTTCTTGGGTTCCAGGGTTATGGATGATTCTGAACTGGTACTCATAGCAAGCCATGCCACTGAGAGGCTGTGCAGTTTTCAGAGGTATGTCTTGTTCCTCTCTGTCATTCATTGTCCCTAACAACAGCACACATACTGACACAGACATTCAGGATAGCAGGCACCAGTCTGGAGACTTTTCCCTTGTTCCTGCATGCAGACACAGCGGCAGCTGTCTGTGTGGGAGTGCCTCTTCCTCTTCCTTTGCACCTTCCCTCCTCTTTCACTTGGGTGGGTAGCAGGTCCACTTGACAGTCTGTGCAGGAAAGAAAGCTGTTCTGCTTTTGAAACAGCAGTAGAGCAGGTAAAACCTTTCACTTTTCTCCCATGGATGACTGTTTTACACTTTGATTGAGAGCATGTTGAAAATTGCCTCATATCGATGCATCTGTGTATCTGGGCAGAGGGCTGAACACAGCTAAGTACAGTGATAACCGTGTTGATCTGTGTCCCTCTGGCTACAGAAACTGATGTGCCTTTACTGTTCCAGCCCAGAAGGCAAACTGGGCTCAGCAGAGCCTTTGACCTTTTGAAAGCAGGAACATCCATAGGGAGCTGAAAATTATTCCTTTTTTTTTGTTGTTGCTGAACTGCTTAAAATAAAGTGGCCTATGACCTCTTGAAAGTATGTCTGACCCTGTGGGACTAGGGAGAGACCAAATGAATTAAACCATAGCAGGATCCAGAGGTGAGCACAAACTCAAATTTGGAGGCAAGCTCCACATATCAGACTATGTTGTTAAGTGGGAGGTGGTGATTTCAGAAATATAATCTTGCTTTCCACTGTTCATATAAATTAATGTAGTAATTCCTCTATAAAGAAAAGAGAAGATGTGTATAGCATATTTGTAAGGACAACCTGAATTCTAATTTAAAGTTGCTTAAGAACAATGTAACCTAAAAAAAGAAGAGATATTCTTTGTTCCTCCGTATACTCTTTCACTACTATACAAATTTATACTAAGAATTAAGATGTCTTTCCTAGCTTGTGTAAATTCTGACAGACTATACTTGACTCATGGTTTAATTGTCCCTATTATAAGGACCATAGCTTTTCCTGTGTTTTCACTATTTCCTGATGATAATTCTGATGGGGTTTTTTTGTCCTGAAAACACTCATTGACACCCTCATTGGATGGATGTTGGAGGTAGATAATGTTTTTAATACTGCTTTCTCTATCACAGCATAGAAAATTAATAACTCTTTTCTGGTTCTGTTTATCTCCTTGGGCATCTGAGAATCTTATTAGTATCTTATCCAAAAGCTTTGCTTTTATGCTTGTGTTGGCCTTGGATGTGATCTAGAAGGTACACTGAAGAACCATTGCTTTCCAGTATTTAATGACAATTTGATAAGTTCAGCTGACATTCCTCAATCCCAGACGTACACCTTTGGTTTTGGCTATGCTGAAACACATTGTTCTATAGTTTCCAATTTGCTGGTAAATATTTTTAAGTTTGCACTACTTTAGCAACATCTGAAACATTCAGATTGATTGACTCAGCTGGTGAGTCGCCCTCTAACAGCTTGCAAACAACTTGAGTTTCTTCTGCTGTTTAGCTACTCCAGTCATGTCTCTACATATTTCCATCTTACCTGCTGGAGACCCACACTGCATACAAGTAATCATGTAGTTACTCTGTTCTACTACAAGTAAATACTAGAGACCAAGAGAGGCCAAGTGTGGGCTTTGAACCTGTTGTATTTGCTTGCCATATTAAAGCCTATTATTTTAGAACCCCTGGTCTTTATCAGAAAGCATAAGGAAAAGCCTGTATACAAATCCAGATCTTGCTTCCCAAGACACAGATGAGAACATATTTTCCCTCATTATACATAAGTGAGAAAAGAGGTGTGATGATTGTAAAGCAAACAAGTAGGGGAAAATCACTCGTAAAGTGTACAAAAAAAAAGCACTAAGTGAATTTTAAGATATTCTTGTGATGTGACTGACCAAGAAGAACTGTACTGCAATTTGTTCTGATGTTTAATGTCATAAAAAGAAATCAGGATATTTGCCACTTTCTTAGCAATAGTGAAATACTGGATAAAGCCCTAAATGTTTTTGAATCTAATCTCATCATGTCCATCAAATGACCATGCTTGAGGTATTTATTGATGAGGCTGGATAAATCCTAGCTAAAGAGAACACCACTTGTCATGGAGTGAGTAAAATCCTGGGCATGATGCCAGACGCTCAGGGACAATTTTGCCTTGATGGCATAGAGTGATTTATGCTTGTCTTTGCTTCCATCATTGAGTGCTGGAACAGGGAGGAAGGGGGACAGCAAAAGCACTGTCTTCTCACAGCAATATTATTTACTTAAAATTTAAAATCTTCTCAATGCCTTGCCATTATTTTTTGGGAGGGAGGGGGGAAGGTAGTGCAAGTGGACACCTAACTTCATTGATAATTATATAGTCTATGCTAAACATGAATCAGATATGATGATTGTGATGACTCTTTCTCACCCTAAAATAATTTTTCATGCTGAAATGCTCAGAATCCTGTGAAAATAGAAGGTAATTCATATTGCATAATCTTAGACTAGACTGCTGATAAACAGATTAAGTTCTTGGTAGAATGAGTTAAAGTTCATTTTTCCAGTCTGCTTTCAGTGAATCAGAGAGAAGTCTCTATGCTTTAAAAATTGAAAATGGCAGACACATAGAAGCCTTTTATGACTTGCAATAAAGCTTTTTTTTTCTAGTTTATTAAAATGAATTTTTGCACTTGGGAGCTGACTGACTTGTGCAAGGAGCAGTAGTTCCCTCCTATTCCCTATAGCCTCACAGGAAAAATAACATTGCTAAACAAAAGTTGAGTCAGGAGAGAGAAATGAGTCATTCTTTGTACCATTCCCCTCTGACATTACTGCATGAAGAATCAAGAGGTTTAATCTGAACTATGACTGTTGTATAAGAATGCAGAAAGTTTGCATTAACTCTAGGGAAGAATGGAACAAGGACTTGGAAGAGACATCCATTGGGGGTTAATAGATAGACAAATTGCATCAGGCTGAGAAAATCTCCTGGGCTGAAAAGAACTGATGGCTGGGAGAATACACAAGAGAGATACATGCCTGTCCTGTCATTGGTCTTCCATTGGGTTTTGATTATGGTCACTCTTGGAGGCATTGTACTGAGTAATTTTTGTTTGGGGGTGGTGGCAGGAAGCTTAAAAAAAAGTAATTTGGGATTCAGTATTCAGAAAAGATTCCAAGAGTTTTTGTTTTACGGTTTTCTGGCCAAATGTTGCTGGCATGGGAGGAAAGAAAAGGAACCACTGTATTTTGAATATTTGAGACAAATAATGCTGAAATTATAATTTAAGGTCAGTAGTTTTTGTTATAATTGAAAGTTAAGATGAAGATTTGTGTGTTACTTTAATTAAATCTGAGGAAAAAGAAAGGTTCAAGATTAACTGTGAAGTTAATCCTGAGACAGTAATGTAAGAACCTCCAAACTCAGGTAGACGCTCCTCCAAAAAATGCACTTTTACCTCAGATAGCTATTTTTGTTGGTAAGAAACATTGGCTTCATACACGTTGTGTACTTAGATCCAAAGGAATCTGGGAAATGAAATCTGAATATGCCTGGTAAAACTATTCATAGGCAATTTTCTTCTTTCACATCCCTTTACATGAAAGAGCTTTTCCCAAGAACATGGATTTAACTCTGTGTTACTGGTTTCTTAATTAAGCTGGTTATCAAAGCTGTGGCTTATAAACCAAAAAGTACCAGTGATTCCTGCCATGGGATAATACTGTCCAGCTATATTTAAGGTGGAATCACTAATATCAAAACTAAATTCTGTGCTTTTGCTAAATCTTTCAGTATGCTGTCATGAATTTCCCAAAACACTGAAGGTGAAAGTAGTCTTCCAGTTACATAAAGAAGTTTTTCTTTTGGGAGGTCAGTAACTGTAAAAGGTTATTCAGCAAAAATTCTTCATCTGAAATTGGTACAGAGAGTTGGAAGAGTGGTATTAAGGTGAGATGAAAATCTCATCAGGTAATCGAGGGGGGTGGGGGTGGGACAGATATCACAATGTCATTTTGTTAATTTGTGATATAGCCCTCTATTCAAAACAAATCTTTTTAAACCTAATTTTGTTTTCACACTGCAGTTAAGCAAGAGAAATTGGAAATCTGTGAACTGACACCACAAATGCCACATTAGTCTTGACAATATAGTGTCACCAAGAAGCTGACAACTCACAATCAGATTTGTGACACTTTTTCTATACATGATGTCCTTCAGTAGCTTCATTTCAAGGAGTTTTCAGTGGAGAGTCACATACAAGGACTATAATGGAGATGGCAAGACCCAAGACATTTCAGCCTCTCTCTGAGGAAAACAGACCTAGCAGCATGGTCTAGATACTGTCCCTATTTTCATCAATTCCCTAGCAAGTTTGAGTCCAGATATAAGTGTCCCAGATATCAGAAAAAATGGATCTCTGTAAGGCCTCAGAAACCTTGCCTGAACAGAATTCTCTCAGTCTTTCCAATGAAGTTCCTGACTGGGGAACTTTCTTAGAAGACAGCTTATAGAAGCAGGCTCTGCTTACTACTTACACAACATTATTAGCAAGTGCCAGCACTGATCACATAGAGGGTATTCTACCCATTTTTAACAAGATACTTTCTTCCCTTTTAGTCTTGTCACTTCCAGAATAGAGGAAGCACAGCACTAGTTTGATGTTTTCCCAAGGTGGCTTAGCCAGTTTACCAACTGTGCAGAGGTCATGCCCTCACCCATTCAGAGCTGGGTTTGTAAGAACTTTGGGGCAACCGTGTTCACTCTATGTTAGTAATGAAAAGGAATTTCTCTGGGATCAGGAACCAGGCTGAAATGAGCTCTGTGGCATGTAGGTCAGTATCTAGTGTCATCTGAATTGAAGGTCTGGATGCTGACTCTTTATGTTGGAAAAAATCTTGCTGATTTTGCATTTGTTTTTGGCATTTCTCAGATTCTCTAGGAAGGCAGTTCAGCAAAATTATTCTGAAAGCCAATAAAAACAAGCTGACAATGCTGTTAAAATTTTATTTTAATTTTTTGTTTAGCACACTAGTATATCACCAGGATACCATTAGAATCCACACATTGATGCATTTCCAAATCAAGATCCTTTTCTCTGTACACATACTTGTGCTAAATTTTGTTGGTAAATTTATCTTTTGCTGATAAGGTTTCTTTTAAGGACCAGTGATGGTTGATAGTGATCTGGAATTGAAGTTGGAATGCCCAAAGTAAAACTGCTGTTATATAATCTATGGTTGGATCTACTTGACTTCAGATTGGCCACTGTTCTCTTGATATCAGCAGATGTGGAGGGCAATTAGCATAAAGCAATTTCTGGATTAGTGAATATTTTGTCACTCTTGGAACTTTCGGGAATGTCCAATTCGAAACAGGACAGAAACATAGGAATACATCAAGACAATCCTGTGCTGCCTCTTCAGGTCACAGGATCCTCCTCCTTGAGGATCCCTATGTGAAAATGTTGGTGAAGCTGGCTTTTTTCATGGCCTTGGAATCTGGCCCAAACTTTTCTTGTTAATTCATTTCTATTTTCATAACTTTTCTAAGTATAGAACTGTCATGGAAGATAATGCTCCAGTCACAGCTAATAAGGAAATAAGTGGTATGCTAATTGTTCTGCCATGTTTGCTTTCACTTCCAGCATTTGAGTTAGGCACCTGGATTTAGGACATGCATTAGCACTTGTTTGACACTTACTTCTTCAAGAGAACAATTTTAACATGACAAGAAGGTCACAGATTCCACACAAGTACCATCTGTGAGGTATTATAGTATTTTCCACTTGTAGATTGTAAATGTACATTATCATGACACTACCTTTGTTATTTCAATAGTAGTCAATATAATAATAGTTAATATGATAATTTGAAATAGGTAATATAGTGATTCAAAGGAAAGCCATTCAGATCTATTAGGAATACTAATTATACACTTCTGAATAGAATCATAGAATGGTTAGGGATGGAAGGGACCTTAAAAATACTTTGATAGTACATAGGACAATGGGTTTATAAAATGGTTATAAAAATCTTCCTTTTTTTGAAACTTTCCAGTAAGTGATTCTAACTGGCAATTCTAATTCAGACAGCATGAATAAATGCAATAAAAGTATCCATGACCTAAATTATGTCAGTAACACTTGCTAAGGCTTTGAGAAGGCTGTGAGTATAAACACTGATAGCCACTTTTAAAAGAAGGCTAATTTAAAACTGCAGAAGAAAATATTTTTCTTTTTATCTCCAAATTAAATTAGGCCATTAGCAGAAAAACACTCACTATCAATATAAATTATGTGTTTGTTTTTGAAAGAACTTTACTGGAAAAAATAAGGGAGCTGCTTTTACAGATATTTATCTGAATATCTTGAAGAAACAGAGCATGACAGCGGTAGTGGATCAAGGGTTGGACTGGATGATCTCAGAGGTCCCTTCCAACCCAGCCGATTCTGTGGTTCTGTGATTCTATGAACATGGGACTCTATCAAATAACACTTGCAAGATAATGTATAAATACTTATTTTTGAATTGTTTCCAACTGTGAGTTGGTTTGTGGTTTTTTAAGTTATATTGATGCTTTCACAGGTGCTATATCCCTTCCATTACTCATATGAGCATTTGTGGTATGGTTGGCAAGATATTAATTCTGAACATACATCAGTGCTTGCTGTTTAGGACAGCACTTCAATGTCTGTGTTTGGGAGCACAGAGGGAAGAGTCTTTGGTCATCAGTGCTGAGGTGGAAGCAGTATAGTCGCAGTCTGCTTCTGACAGGGGCTTCAGAGTTGGAGAAGTTAGCTGAATTTCAATAGGCTGGAGATGATTCTAGAAGCATTTTGTGTATCCTTATGAAAATATCTTCAGTGCAGGTTTAAGTGAAACTGTCTTCTTGTGTTTGTTATCTTGAGAGAGAGCAGCCACATTGCGAAATAACACTGGAGTAGCACATAGCATTTGCATTTGCAGCACAGAGTACTGCACAGACTAATCTATGCCATCTATGTCATTAGACTGCAGTAAAATTAAAGAATAAAAGCTGTTATGAGCTTTAGTGGTAGGCTGGTTCCCATTTTGCAATGCATAATAGAGAATGAAAGATGATCCCTGCCCCAGTCTTTCAGTATAGTGCTTGGAAGAAGCAATCCTGTGTAACTGTCCTGATTTGAGCCAGAACAGAACAATTTTTCTTTTTAGTTACTTCTATATGATGTTTTTTCTTTAGATACTTGTACATATTTAATTATTTTATTTTTCATCATTACTGTTTCATTAAATCTGTATAGTTTAGTTTTCAACCCCATAAGTCTCTATCCCTTAATCTCTTTCCTTTCCCTTTCTGGGAAGGTGGAGAGGTTAAAGAGAGAGCATTTGCCATAGGTTAAGTTGCCAGCCCAGTGTTAAACCTTGACAGAAACTCAAACACTTTCTTCAAAGTGCTAGGTTCTGTTTCATGAATGTGAACAGAGAATGTGTATATCAATCCATATCAATATCAACTGATATTTGAGTGAGTTTATCTGAGGATCAAGAACTATCTGAAAGCAAGAGACATATATCATAGGAAGTGGCATATATCACAGAGAATTACTGCTTTACTTGCCTATATTTAAGAATGCTTGACTTTACACAACGTTTTCAGTTTCTTAAGATGTGCAAAATTGCCAAAACAGGAGGAAAGTGTTTAGGACTACTCTTATCATAGCACTATATTTATCAGTGTAATAGTGGTGGGTTTTTTTTCTTTAATCTAGATTTTCCTAAATGGTACAACTGAAAGAAGAGTTGTCTGTTGGCTCTTGTGCAACAAGAATAGAAGTGCAATAAAGTACCACTGCCTCAAAACAAAATAATTGAGAATATAAGAATGTTACTGTAATTTTTTTTTATGCTTTAAAAAATTAGTTCTGAATGATGATAGCTATGTTTTCATCTAATGAATGTAAGACAGAATACATGAGGAAGAAATTTTAATAGAAAATATGCAACATTATTCCAGTGATCTTACAGCTTTCTAAATAGAATAGCTTGTTGGCCATGTCAGATTCTCTTTGTTTTGTGAAGGGGGGAAAAAAATGTGCTAGTGTTATCTTCAGGCCATGTTTAATATTAATTTGTGGTACTTTGTGGCCTTTTTTTTTTTTTTTTTCCCACCAGAAGATGAATACTTAATACTGGCAATATCTGATAGTAAGTCAAGAGCCTGTGTAGTTAGCCCTATACTGGCTCATGGAGAAGTAGAAGGGCAGATCATTACCATTTTGATTATCTGGTACACTCCCTATAAAATTTCTGCTTAAATTCTCTGTCCAAGTTCTCCTTTTTGGGATTTAATGTTTGAGAACAGTCACAACTTGGACTGGTTAAACACCAAGAATCATGGACATAGCCACAGTGGAATTGACTTGTGAGTGGTTGGTTTAAGACTGTGGCTGAAGAATTATGTTTTGATTTACCAAAAGTTTCTGATCTTGTAGTGCTGGACTTAAAAATAAATCAGGAAATTGATTTAGGTAGAGAAAAGGAACAACAGACAGTAGTCTCTCGTTGCCTTCTGATGTTGTACAGATGGATAACAATTCCAGATTGAATAGAACACAGTTTCTTAGCACTAAAGTTTATGGCAACTTAGTGTAAAAATATTAAGAGTTTCTGTTTAGGAAAAAAATGGTTTGTAACTAGAAATTTGGAGTAAAGCAAGCTGCATTCTTAATTTGCAGCCCTTGATGCTTTCTCCTTTCTTCCTCAACCTCTTAGAGCAATTGGGGGAAGAACTTTAAATTCTGCATCCCATTCCTTCAATCTAATTTGTTATTATACATTTATATATAAAATTTTGATTAAGGACCAGGATAGAGAAGAAGAACTTTCTGCTGACACAGAGTGTTTCAAATAAAATAAAAAATTGTAATAATTCAACTTCAGTCATTGCAGTGAGTCACTGTCCTGAAGACTTTATGTTCTGACACAGTAGTGGATTAAAGCAGACTCTTCCATCTTTTCCTTATGCACAACAAGTCATTTGGAAAAACTGTGCAGCTGGCAGAGAAGAGGTGTGTGCATGTCTGTCTCCTTGACAGGCCTGACACTTTTCCAGCTACATTAGGTAAAATTCACTGATTGACTAGGAGCAGCTTCTGGTTTGTGCTAGAATAAGGAAGAACACCTTGAGCATGATTTACCTTCATTTTGTTTTCCATAGATTTTTATAGTACGTAACTATATTAAGGGTAAACATATTTGTCAGCAACACAAGTATTTTAGTTTTCTTCACATGTAACTGTGAAGCTAAGTAAGTTAATGAAGTTGTGAAAGAGTTATAAGGATATTAAACTGTAGAATTTACTGATAAAACAATGTGGTAGCTGGACTTCAATGCTATAATGTAGTGACAATCACAGTTTAATTATGCCACACACATTGACTTAAGAGGTTTGCCTGTGGGAATCAGTGGAGTTCCTTGCATCTCTAACTTCCCACACATTCACAAATCTAATCTCATCCAGAGGGTTGATGAAGATTTTTTGCTTTCCTGTGAAATTTCATAAACCAGTCATGACTCACTATAGCTAGTCAGATTAGATTAATGATTTGGCTGACCGTATTGCATATTACATGGGTTCTTAGGATAAGATTATTTTCTTTTCTGACTTTCTCAGTAGCAGGGTGGTGGAGATTTTTTCTTGTGATTGCCCTGATGATCGGTTGTCAGAATATTGTCTTTGATCTAGAATGTAAAAATTTGCATTCTTGATATCTTGGTTCTACATTGGTATTAAGAAAAAAAAAAGGAAGAATATAGCTATTTTTGTGTCCAGATAAGGTGCAAACTACAAGGGATTTTTGAACTTCAGAATTTGAACACAGGATTTTAAAAATGAGCAGAGTAGGGCTGTAGTGAGCTTCATGGTGCTTCATGAATCACAGAATCAGCTGGGTTGGAAAGGACCTCAGAGATCATCAAGTCCAACACTTGATCCACTGTGGTTACCAGACCATGGCACTGAGTGCCACATCCAGTCTCTTCTTAAAAATCTCCAGGGATGGAGAATCCACCACCTCCCTGGGCAGCCCATTCCAATGTCTGATGATCCTCACTGTAAATTTTTTTTCCTCATATCTAACCTAAACATCACAACTGACACATTACAAAAGATAATATCTTTTTTCTTTACTGTGCTTCCTTTGGTAGAGAAATGTAATGATGTCTGAATAGAAGAGTGGAAGAGAAAAAGCCATTATAATGTGCAAGCTTATCTGAGAAAGAAAATATTTTTCCTCATACTAGTTGGCTTAGGCTCTGAAAGATACTTTATTCCTGTGCATACTTTTTAAAACCTCAGTGAAGTTCTACTCTTTCTCATTTCATGTGGCAATGAATTCCAGCATTTACATATAATCTTTTATTTAGGTAGGTAGGCTTTTGTGCTTCATCTGTCAAATTTTCTAGATGTATCATAAAAAATTAAAGCGAAACATGTCAAACAAACTTTCTTTAAAAAAATATATCCAAGTTTCCGCGACTTTTCTTCTTCATCCTGAAAGTTAAGGTAGGAGCTGTATACTTGGCACTTTTGAAAATTAAACCGCTGCTTTTAGGTGCCTAAGTTTACATGTAAAATGTTAACTTCATGCAGTCATTTTACTAAAACATTGGCTTTGGTTACAAATATCAGTGAATAAAGGTAATAGCAGAAGTATACTACTTAATGCCAGAATCTAAATAATGAAAAGACTTGGATGATAATCAATTAAAATCTATTATTGAAGCATGAAGGAATTATTATAATTAACCTAATACTAAATTACTGACTAGCACATGAAGACTTATTTTAAATAAATACTTGTTTACAACATAATAAATATTTGGCTTAGAGCACATGAAGAGGAAGGACTTAGAACCTTCTTATTGATACTGATGGAGGCAAATAGGGTATTACAGAAGTTACCAAATGGTGGCAATGATATGCCAGTCTTTTGGCCACCCATTTTAGTTTGGAAGATAAGCACATATGCCTCGGGAATCGTGTAATATACTAGATGGTGAAATGTGGCTGCTGAATCACTGGCAAACACTCTGTTGCCCAAGCTCCTGGAAGAGTTATTCACAATTCTGTGAAATGGCAGAGTCAACAACATAACCAGGTGGCCAAGAAGGCCAATGGCATCCTGGCTTGTGTCAGAAATAGTGTGGCCAGCAGGACTAGGGAAATGATCATCTCTCTGTACTCAGGTCAAATCCTGAGTTCATGTTTGGGTTCCTCAATCCAAAAAGGACATTGATGTGCTGGAGTGTATCCAAAGAAGGGCAATGTAATTGGTGAAGTGTCTGAAGCTCAAGTCTTATGAGGACTGACTGAGGGAACTGGATTTTTTTATCCTAAAGAAGAAGAAGCTGAGCAGAGACCTTATTGCTCTCCACAACTTCCTGAAATGATGTAGTGAAGTGGGTGTTGGTCTCTTCTACCTAGATACAAAAAACAGGACGAGAAAAAATGGTCTCAAGTTGCTCCAAGGGAGGTTTAAATGGGTTATTAGAAGAAAATCCTTTACTGAAAGGATAATTAAACACTTGAATAGGCTGCTCAGGCAGGTGATGGAATCACAATCATGTTTTTAAAAAGGTGTACAGGTGTGGTGTCTAGGAACATGGCTTAAGCACTGGACTTGGTGGAATTAGATTAAGCTTGGACTCCATCTTAAAGGTCTTTTCCAACCAGAAATATTCTATGATTCTGAAAGCTTGCTTGGTGCACCAATGGCTTTACACTGAATGTATCTAAGTTATTGTCATATTCAGTTGCCTCCAGATTTTGCCTCCAGGATTTGCTCCAGAGTTTGTGAAACCAAACTTTTCTTCCATCCCCTTGGGACAATTGTCAGCACAATGTCCCTGTCCTTCAGTTGTTCCAGCCTGTGCAGGAGGGGTGCCAGGCTCTCTGCTATTCTCAGCTACCTTATTACCTATTTCTTTTCCTTGTGCTAATAGTGCTGCTGTCAGGATCACAACTTAATCAAAGGCCTGGTTGAGTAGCTGGAGATAGTGGAGTAATAGCTATTTCTTATAAAGGTGATTTTTTTTACCAGTATATAATGGCAGAAATTCATAGATCAACGTTATCTATAGAAGGGTAGGAGCAATTCAGATACTAAGTGAGTGAACAGGTGTTTTGATGGCAATTTTCAAGTGTTTAGTTATTGTGAGACTTGAGGGAAAATAGTTAAAATGTGGTTGACAGTTAGATGGAAAACCAAGAGAAATCTTAAACTATGAATTAATTTTGGAGAAGGCCATTTAAATGCATTTTGCTAAAAGAGTAAATTGAATAAAAAAACAAGTGTGCTAAGTTTGACGCAATAAATCACAGGAGAGAATGAATTCATTGGAGCCTAAAAATGGAAATTCTGTCCAAACACCATTAGCAGATTGGAGTGCAAGTTCTGACACAACCTGAAAATAATGTTTATTAAAAGACAGGAAGATAAACACAAACAGTGTTTTGAAGGTATGATGTAAGGTAACTGAATACATAAAGAGAAGCTTCTGCCCTAGTAGGAGATGACCTAGAGAATTCTCTGTCTTGCGGAAAATATTGAGGAAATTGCTCATTTAAAAGCATTTTTTAAAATAGAGCAATTTAAAATGGCTTATGGAATAGAGTTCCTGCCTCTTTTTGTATCTGCAGTTTGATCTGCGCTTTAATTAGCTGAGGTTTGTTTGGAATTTTCTGGACTGGGGTGATGGCAGTTTGCAGATCTTTAATTTAAGTACCTATTATTATTATATAATAATCAGGACATAGGGGAAAAATGAAAGCACCAGAATCAAATTATATTCATAGAAGCATTTTGAACAGATGGACAACTACTGAGAAGTTTGGATCTATATCCCAAAATCTGGGATGATTGAGGTCATTATTTTATTTTTCAGCCAGGCTCTAGATCTAATGGAAATAAATGGCAGATATGGGTGAGGAAGCATCATGCATCCACAAAAACAACCGTGATCAAAGACCTGAATTAAAAAAAAAAACAAAACAAACAAAAAAATCAAACCCCAAACTGTTCAGACTCTGAAACTGAATCTAATTAAAAAAGAATTGTTTAAAGACCTGAAGTCTTTGTCTTTCAGTGGGAGGTTAGATCAGATGATCTCTAGAGGTCTCTTCCAACCTAGATTATTTTATAATTCTTTGATTCCCTCTGGTCTGTTTTGCAGTAGGCACAGAGAGGTACATTTTATCCTGGACTTGTGACAGATGAACTCAAAGGCCCTGCAGCTCCTCTGGAAACGCCTCTTTGTATGGTACAACTTGCCACAAGTAAGGGTCCATCTCAAGGAACGTGTGTGTTGGCAGTGGGCCTGATTACCCCCAACAAGGCATCACATGGTGGACAAGGTTCCAGGATGGTTGGATGTGCAGCCAGGAGCTGCAAAGATGCAAATGTTTCCAGGAGTGAAGTGAGAGTGGATAGCTTAGGATTTGGATTCCCATCCCACAGCAGATGCTTTGCAAATCAACCACTGAGCTCGTACTCAGTAGGAATCTTGAATGCTATTTAATATTCCTTTATTTGGGAAGTAAGTATGATGAGCTGTATGTTTGTAACTATCAGTATGTTCACCTACATGGTATTATATCTGCTTTTGCAGAGTAAGACAACATGAAATAACTTCCTTTTTGAATAGTCTGAGCAAAATTGTTTAAACAAGCCCTTGATTTTGAATGACTCTCTATGTTCATTAGGACAATATCTAAAGCTGCTTGAAACTTGGCTTGTTGTAGTCCTCTTTGCATTGCTTGGTGCCTAGCAACCATCATCAGGGCCAGTATTTTCATCCACTTTCCCTTTGAAGTGTTTTCCAGTTTCTTTTAGCTAGCATGTGAAACAAAAACAACCAGAGACACCTACCTCTGTATGTAATGGCTATAGATGATTATTTTTACTTCAGGGCAAGCTTACTGTGATAGAAAGCCCTCCAAATTATTTTTTATTGTTCTAGTGTTATAATCTCAAATTGTTGAGTTCAATTTCTTGGAAAGATTTCCCATTCATACTGTAGGAAGATGCAAAAATTTGTGTGCTCTGTGTCACTTAGCAAAAAAAAAAAAAAAAAAAAAAAAAAAAATCACAGGTCATCTGCAGGGAAGAAGAGAAATCAGAAAATAGTCCTAATGGTCCATTTTCCCAAAGCTGTTCTTCAAATATGTTATCAAGAGAAACAGTCTTGAATGCTTTCTAAATAAGCAGGCATCTTGTAGATACAAACAGGTTTTCATCTCTATGCTATTCAGCCATTCAAGCTATTTTCTCAGTATTAATAACTGCAGGGGCTTTGGGGGAAAATCTACTCTTGCAGCAAATGGTAAACCAGAATTGCATAGCCTAGACCTCAGGTGTGAACTTCTTGCTTTCTTTGCCAGGTTCCAGTTGGAAGGTATGTTGTTCAAATATTGGCTTTTTCTTTCCTCTCTCATGAAGGTATTGTGCCTGCTTTACTTATACAAGTCTCATGTTACTGTTATGTATTTGCAAGTGCCCTTTGCCTGTTGCATAAAGGCTGCTTTTTCTCAGTAGTGTCTTGGCGTGATTATTTATCTTGGCAGTAAAGTAAAGAAGGAAATAACTATGTTGTTTTCTTTTAAATCAAGTAGATTTAAAATTGAGCATCTACACTGCTAGCTGTAGCATTTAATTTCTTTACAATGTAATAGCTCAGCTAGGTTATGCTGCAGTTTGTAGTTTACGTAGGTTCTGCAGAGGCAATTCAGGCCACACTACAGAACTAGCATTTCACTTGGGCAGTAGCAATGTTTACTCTTATGAAAACACAATTAAAACCAGTTGGAAACCTCTGGACTCCCACTATAATTAAAACTCATGGAAAGTCAGTGAGATGAGATAATTTCTGCCCCTATGAGACTCTTATGATGATGAGCGATTTGTGAAGACTAAATGGTTTAAAAAATTAAAATTAAAAAAAAGAAAAAAAAAAAAGAAAAAAAAAAAAAAAGCACCAGTCAAGGAGCTTGATACTCAGACTGTGTAAACTGATGTAACCCTACAAATTTCAATGGAACTAGGTTATGACAGTTTGGAAACATGGCTGTCATGTTAAAGACAAACATAATTGTGCCAAAGGTGGAGAACAACCTATCTATAAGCTTCTGTCCCCTGTGCCTTTCATTGTTTCACTACTTTCCTGCAGTCTTCCCACCTACATAGCTCTTTTTTCTTCAGCAGTCAAACCAAGGAACAATATCTATTTGTGCAGTCACAATACATTTCTGGAGACTGTCCTCAGAGACTGGCTGATGTAGCACAAACATAAACTTGGGATGTATTACCTAATTCATATGCTGTTTGAATGAGAAAAGATCTTTTGAAAATATTCTTTCAGATAGTTGTGTGAATTTTGCCTTGTGGAGGTCTGTAGTTTCTTATTTCATTACCTCACTTTACTGAAACGTTTTAGTCCAAACTGGAGTTCGGTACTTTTAAGCAAATTTGATGTTTACAGATGTGAAATTAAATGTTATGGATTAAAGTTTGGGTGTCTAATCAAATAAGAAATACATGTATGCTATCTCCTACTGAGCCAATTGTTGTTCTCCTTCATGTGCACAGACACTGTATTACCAGTATGTATTTGTAATTCATAATTCATTTGGCACTTACTGCCGCTCAGTCATATCCCAGGTAAAATTTTAAAGTATTAAGCTTATGCATGTGTCTCTAAAAGGTCACCTGGGACATTTGTTGTGTTCATTTCCTCTGAAATACCAGTTCCAGTTCAGAAGCACCTTCAATTACAAAAAAACATTGATATATATTGCCAATTATACAACATAGATAATGATATTTCTTGATTTGCCTGCAAACTTCAGTTTTGATGTGGCCTTCTGTCCCAGTTGTGGCTATAGGGGAGAAAGAATTTAACAGTAAAGGTATAGAGGATTATTATTTTTGGTTGCTTCATTGTCTACAGATTCCTTAGTGCATGGGGATCAAAGCTATTGGAAATATGATCATCAGAATGTGCTTGTTAAAATTATGAATCGAAGGAAAGTGGTTGAATTTGCTTGAGATGACATCATCATATTTGCCACTGTATTTTTTTTATGTGCCAGATTTTTTCTTGGGGCATCTAGATTCTTATGGTCACCTGTTTATACAGAGGTAGAAGAACCAAAGCAGCAATTGAGAATTTTTTTAGAGAAACCTTATTTTTGAGACAGAGATCTTGTCCTCTAACTCAGGTCCAGCCAAGAGTTTCCAACATATAGTCTGCATAAATGTCAAGCTGCAGTTTTCTGAGTACTCTGTGTATTACAATCTGCACTTTTTATAGCAATCTACACTACTGGTTTCTGCAGAAAAATCTTTTCAGCCTTATTTATTTATGGCAATCATAGTTAAGAGGTGAAAACAGCCTGAAACAGCCACTGATAGCTCAGGGCATTCACTTGATGGGGATGATTCACAGTCAAGTCTTCAAAGAGCTCAGCAACTTAAGAGATAGCTCCTCTTATGTCATGCCCCAGCTATTAAGTTACAGAATAATTCTTGGCTTTTTACCTGTTGGAGATATTGGTAAAAATGTGAGGGGGACTGAATCCATGCCCACAGTTTGAACTAGCCTAGAGATACACAAAAGAGGTTCAAATACAATTTGCAATGAATCAATCATTTATACTTAATGAGGGATCTCTGACAAGAAACGTTGGGTGAGAATAATTCTGTAATGTAGTTGCTAAGACATGCTTTAAAAAAAATTAAAATTCACATCCTTAAATAAGCAGAGTGAAGATCTGTATTGGGATTTCCCAAACCCAAGATGAATGCTGTAATCAGCTGCAGAGCTGCTGGTTATGTGGTGGGCAAGAGCTCTGTTTTTTTCTCGTAGACGCCTAGAAAACCCTCATCTGTAAGAAGAATTTGTTTCACATAATTTAAAACTCTTGCATTAGGAAACTAGGGACCTTTTTCATGCTTAGATTCAGTTGTTTGGGTCTAGATGGAGCATTACATGCTGCCTCAGTGTTAAATATAATAGGGGGCTCCACTCCATTTTATATGTATGTTCTGTTGCAGCTGTTGCACAATGACCCTCTGTGGACAAAGGATGTGCCTCTACATCCCAAACTACTTGTAGCTGGCTTCTTTTTGCAGTTTTCCTTATAAAGGGTCAGAAAGAATGATGAAAGCCAGTAATAAGAGCAATACTGTTTGCATTATTAAACTGCCTTCATTGTTTTGAAATGCCTCAAGTGTATAGCAACAATAAAAAAAATAGAAAAAGGCCTGTGTGTGTTTCACTGGGATGTTTCAATTACTTTAACCCTTATTTAATGAACTGCACTAAACTAAGTGCTTAAAAGCCTCATAAATAGTCACAAAGATTGTAAGCAGCCCTTTTGAACCCAAAGCAAGCTAATGAGGAACATTGATTTAAAGGAACCAAATAACTTTGGCTCAAATTAGTAATGAGACAAGAGAACATTTTACTGCTTCAATAGCGTGTGTGAAACGAAATGGTGGCCCCAGTCCAGTTTCTAGTAAATGCTTTGCTGCTACAGTAATAATCTCTCTATAAATCATCAGCAGTGCCCACATCAGAAAAGTCACTACTAACATTTGACCATAATTGGCTGAGTGAACATGTTCATGAAGGATTGTCCTCAATGCCTTTCACAGTAGTTTCTCTTTGCTAATCTTAAAAAAATATTGGCAACGATTTTGAGAGGCTGTTCTTTAGGTAAAACCTCTTGATTTCTATTTCTGTAAAAGTTTCACTATTGTCCAAACTAAAACAGTAAAAATGGAGGAATGTAAAATAAGACATTAGACTGTACAGGCCTGACTTCCTCCCGTTCTAATGGCTAATGTTTCAATTATGTTTATGATGCTGCCTTTTCAGTAATGTGCACAATATTATCAGTAGTAATTCTATTTCTGTGTGTTCACAGAAAATTTATTTTGCAGTTCTTTACTCTTTACACTCAATGGTGTTTTCTTTAATAAGCAAACCTGCTTTGTACCGTAAGAGTTGTTCTTAGTTGGCTGCTATTTTAAGTTTTCCTTCTGAGACATAAGGAAAACTGTCTTGCCTGCTGTCCTATTGCCTTGCCCTAGGGAATCTCCACAATATGTTTTCCTTAATGGGAGCTAGTAAGTTATGCTCGGTCAAACTGCCAGTTTGTCAGCAAAAAAGCCTCTGCAGGGTCTTAAAAATCTGACATCTGTGTAAGAATGTGGGTATAAGATCCACAGGACCGTGTTATTAGAGCACGTAGGACAGCTATTACAAATAGGGGAATCAGTCCAGATAAATTTAGAACTGACTCTGTTCTTTACTAAGTCCTTGAACTAAACCTACATCAGATTACTTTTGAAGTAACTGTCAAATATCACACATTTTTAATTGGGATCACTTGTTCAGGTCTCTGATCTTTCCATTTTGTTGAGCTCTTAAAGCTAATCCACTTTTGTTCATTTTCATGTACCCCTCACTTCCTTATTCTAGTCATGGCCCTTTGTGCAAAATCTGCATACTAGAAGGGTTGCTATTCCAGCCAGACCAGACATTGGAGGGACCAGAAACTTCCCCATGGAAAAATAAAATCAAATCAACGAAATACAACAAAGCAAGAAACATGAATTTTTGTATGTGCTCTTGAAAGATTTCCTTCTGTGTTAAAAGACTGAAGAGGTTTCGTAACGTTTTGGTAAATTACCCAAAAGGTTTGGTAAATCACCCATTTGGTGTACTTAGCAGAACCTCAAGCCTCCAGTGATTTGACTGTCACTGCTCAGAATTAAAAAGGCTGTCCTTGTTTAAATGTACTATGCCTACCTATCAGCCAGTCTTTTCTTTTTTTTTTTTCTTTTTGTGTGTGTATGCTTCAGACACAGTATTCTATTAGAGCATTAGTGGACAAGTCTCTTAAAGGTCAGATGAAGTCCGAGAAGTATATTCCTCAGTGATAACAGAGTAAATTCAGAGCTAACACTTCAACAGGGATAAGGAAAATATTTTGTCTGCATGGATGCAAGTGTTCCTGAATCAGAAAGCCAGTCTCTTCATTCTTTTAGGACACCATAATAACTTCAGTAAGAGTAGGTTTCATAGAGAAATGTAATATTGACTCATGAAATGTGAAACTTGCTTTGTTTTCTTGGAACACTAATTAGTAATCATCATCTGGGTGCTGCAGCTAGAAAAATGTGGCTGCAAAATCCATGCCAATTGCATTTGTATAATCTTTTTCCTTATGACAGAGTAAAATTATGAAGTTATTGTAGATATCTGAAAACTAATTAATTAGGAAGGAGTTGGATAAAATCATGGTACTTTTTGTTTCACCTCATGTTACTTTATTTTCATATGCTGTTCAGGATAATTAGTTAGTAAGACTTCGGAGTGGCATCCCAGGTGATGGTAGGAATGGTACTTTGATTAGTTTATTTCAGTATTTATTCTATAAACATATTTAGTCTAATTGAGGCAGTCACATAAAAATCAGAACAAGCAGAGAAAAAAGAATGGCCCGAAGGCATACTCTCTACAGCGAATACTTAAAGTTTGGATTTTAGAAAGCTTTTTTTCTCTCTCAGCATTATTGATAATGAAGTCCTAACTACAGTAAACCACAGCAATCTAATTGAGTCACATCTACTGGGTTATACTATAACCTGTAATATGATTATGAATTAAAAGCTATGAGAATCTCCTGCAATGTAGAAGAATAAACCCTTGGAGGTGTACAGAATTGTACGTAAGCATCAGTAGAACAGAAGCAATCATGTGGTGGTTCTCATACTGAAGGTAGATGAGTAATTTTGTGCTTGTTGACTGTTTAAAAAAGAGAAAAGCTATTTACTTTAGAATAAAATGTGTTTACATTCCCCGAAGCAATAGTTGATCTTATGTGTGTTATTATGGTAATGATACTGTGTACCCTCAGGTCTGTTCTTTCTTCCCACCCCCATCTAACGTATTGGCAGATAATTTTCTTCAGAAATTAAATCTGCTTCCTAATGAAGCTAATCTTTGGAAGCTAATGGAGGTTCTAGAACACTGATATGAAAATATGTTACCTATAGGTAGGTAACTGTTACATCATGTTCACTGGTCAAATTCAAAGTCAATAATAACGTTTCTTGTAAACAAGAAACCTTCCATAAAATAAGACCTTCAACACTAAAAAGAAAATGAAAATTCTAGCAAAGCTGAAGTGAGCATTGGTCCTATGAATCTATATCATTCTGGCTTCGATGCAGATGTCTCTTATCTCAGATGCCTGTGACTTCCTCAGCAAGTTTCAAATTCATGAACTTCTGACTTCTGCACCTATGAATCGTATGAACCACAACACAGAGACATCTGTTCTGCTCCCAGTTCTGGTGTATATGCAACTGCTTGAGTGGGACAAAAACACAGATGCTCCCCCTTCAGACCAAATCCCACTGGACTCCTTCATCCTTCAGGACTCAAAGGTGTGTGAGATGATGGATGCTCACAAAAAAGTTAGAGGGGCTGCGGATACGTGGGAGCCTGAATTATGGCTGGCATGGGGGAGGTGGTTACGCAATACAAGATGTACTTTGAAAACAGACCTCTCAAAAGAACAGCAGGTACAAATCTGTGATGAATCATTCTAGTAAGATGATAACTGCAGCTTGTACTCATGCGAGTTGTGAGATGCTTCTGCCCTTAACCTAGAAACTTGACCTTGAAAACAGACTCACAGAATAAATTAGGTTAGTAGGGACTTGTTAAAATCATCTGGGCACTGCATTGAATGAAAGCTTAGACAACTTTGAGGTTAGGTTGAACTTCAGAGTTAGATCAGATTGCTCAGTGCTCTGTCCAGGTGAATTTTGATCAACTTCAAGAATGGAGATTCCACTTCCTGTTGACCACATTTGTGATGAAGGGTTTTGCCTAATATCTTATCTGAAATGCTGCATTAGGGTATTCTGTAAAGTCTGGTTTGAGTTACAGCCTTCTGTGACAGAAAGCAGAACATTCAGAACATTTCAATACTAATTTCTGTTTATTCAATTCCATTTTTTTCCTGGTAAATTGTCTTTACAAAATTAGAGAAAATACTTCCATTCTAAATAACTTTTATAACATTTGGAGAAAAAGCAAATGAGGTGCCTTTTTCTTTTGTTCTTAGTTTTAAATGTCTGTGAGTTTCTTCAGGTCACTGACATAGAAAATACTATTTCTTAAAGAAAAATTTTATTCCTTTTCGTTAACACAAGTTTTTAATGAACATATAAAATTGTGTGATCCCAAAACTGCACTAAAAAGATGAACAATATCCAATACACTTACATTTAATATTTCTATGCTAATATATACCTGTGAAAATCATACTGTTCTCTGCAGCAACAAAGCCTATATAGAGAGGAAATCATTACCTAAACATCTTTTTTAATGAGTCAGAAGTTACATATCTGCATGTTCCTTTTGTAGGCACTGAAGACTAGAAATCAGATTTTCAATTTTTATTTTATATTATTCCAGTTCAGTATTTTTTATACCAAGGGTTTTAGAAGAACGTGCCATTTCAGTTGCAATCATACAGGTAAAAAATGCTGGAAATATTTATTTTTTTGTGTGTTTGGAATGGCAACTAGATGTTTCAATGTATTTGCTATTTTCCACAGGGTAAATATATTTACATATATATAGATATTTCTTCTCTGTTCTTGCTTTCTGACTGGGACTCTTCTAGCCAACCAGCTTTCCTTCCAGTCAGGCATATTTTGCACATCTCCTTGATTTGAGCTTGGTTCATCTGTATTGCTGCTTAATCTGTCCTAATTTTGCTAAGATTTGCCTGCTCACCTTGCCTTTCCTTTGGAGAACTAAGCATGTACTTCTTGTAAGTTTTATTTCAGTTTATAGGCACCACTGCTGTTGGATGGTGTCCATATCCAGAATATGCCAGACTCCTTCTGAGTATCAATAATTTCCCATTTTTCCCCCCTCAAAATGGAGCTGATGCAAGAAGGGAGAATACTATGATACTGAGTGTAATTACTTTAGGAATGAAGATGAAGCAAGTAATGTGAAATAAAAGGTCTGAGGTGATGACATTCTAGTCATGTGAGAAAAGCCATTTCATATTCAGCAACTTTCTTCAGCATAAATATATTCATAGCTTGAATATTCCTATATCATCATCCATCATCTCCATGTCAGCTCTTTCAATCTCATTCAAGGCTGTTTTATATATTCCCGGGAAACACAGAGAGCATGTGTCTCATCTAAATCTGCTGAAGTAACAAGTGTATTTGGTATGTTTTAACATGTTTGTGGTTGCCAGTACACTACAAGCCAAAGATTTAGCAGGAGTTTGTAGCAGATAGATTTGGATATGTATAAGAGGTCCAGAAAAGTTTTTTAGTGTTTTTGTGTTTTGTGAATTCTTTTTTTGTAGTAGCCAATGAAGAAAACATTCAGAGATTTCAAAAATCTTATCTGGTAATCTAAATTTTGTCTCCCTTTTGAATCTGCCATTTAGTTATGGGAGCAGTCCTATTTCCATGCTAAAACACTCACAAAACAGAAAAGTACTTCTAAGATGGATGTATCAGTTAATCCTTTTTCCTGTCAGATTCTGACATAATGGGTTTGTAGAGCTCTACTGGCCTTAGAGTTCTGATTCACCCTGGAAATTGCTCATTGTATCCACCATTCTTTTTAGGTAATGTATTTTTCAAATCAAGTGTTCTTTGCCAGAAACACCTCTTGTCTTTATGTGAAATTTGTAGGTATGTTATGATTTTATATTTGAAAACACTTTTGTTTAGACACTAGCAGGGGTACTTTTTTCTTTGCGTTTAATAGTTCATAGTATACCCTGGCTTATATATGATAATTTGCATCCACATCAACCACATGTGAGGCAGGAGTTAGTGTCTGGCTGCAGGACTTAAGAGATAAGTGGCACATTTAGCAATCTCATGTCATGCAGGTGGAAACTAAAGGCACACTGTTGCTACACTGAAATGGTAAAGCAAGAAGGGTTTTCAGGATGATTATGGTAAGCAAACATTTCTCAATAGTTGTACATACAGGTATGAATATTGACATAGGTACACAGAGCTAGTTGGAACCCTAGATTTCTACAACAAATTTTGGTTAAACGATTTCACTCTGGGTACTTGATAATTTGGAGAACAGAGGAGAGCTTTTTGTTTGGGAGTTTGTTTGTTTCCTATGATGGAAATTGCCTGAAAGCAAAAATTGTGAATTTGCCTGAAAGCAAAATTGTGAATTATTATCACTACCAAAGAAGATCTGATATTATATGAGAAAAACTTGATGGTTAGACTAAAGTAGTAAAAATCAGGTGTAGTCTTGTAGCACAAAATGGAAGGTCATGCCTTAAGGACTCACAAGAATAAATTTCCAGTATCATATGGAAGAGTGGGGTTTTTTTGGAAAAAGCTAAAATAGCTACAGTTGGACCAGAGGATGAGTGTGAATTTTCAGTGCAGTTTATCTGTGGAGGGGATAGATGTGTTGCTCGTGTAACAGAAGTCAAACTGGAAGAGTTGTTAACTACATCACACATGGTGCTTCACATGATATTAGATGTGAACAAAACAGAATGGTTAAAGGGATACTTGTAGTAAGAGAATGGAAACCATTAGTGATTAAGTTGATTGCAGTAGTTTCCCTAGTCCTGCTTAGTAAAACAGAGCTGAAGAGGAGGTAACAGTTGCTGTCTACAAGTTCTCGGGAAATAAGGACCAAGAAAAATACTTGGTTAAAGGATAGCTAAATGGTTTATAACATTTCAGAGGAAATATTTTTAGCACACTGCTAAGCCTCATTTTAAATTTGTACATGAATTCATAGAGAAAATATTTACAATTTTTTTCACTCCTCACTAACACTCAACCAACCAACACTTATTTTGAAGCAGAGAAGGTAATAATGAAAACAGGCATAAATAGCAATGTCTTCTATGTAGAACTGTGGGATTTGTAGTGACTGTAAATGCTTGAGATCCCCATCTGTAAAATCATGTCTCTGTTAGTAACAGTGAAGCACACCCTCTAAGAGTCTGTCAGATCAGTCATTCAGTTACTGATTTATCAACAGTGGCTTCTGTTGAGAACGCCATGTGCTGGAATTATGGATCAGGCTTTCCAGAGAGATCCTATTAAGATTCTGCTATGTGCTTCCCCTCATCTCTCTGACGAGAGATGAAACAGCCAGTATAACCCCAGACAAGCTGAGGAACAGAATTTTCCCCAGATGCATGTTTCAAGTTACTCTATTGTGCTGGGTTCTTGGTGCAGGAGTCTGCACTAGGAGAATAGTGGAGCCTGAGCTGAGCAGAGATTGAGCATCCAGGAGAAGGGGAAGGAGCTCAGGTCTATGAGTACTGAGAAGCATTCTGCTGCTAGGTACAAGTGGTGACAAATTTACAACATCCTCACATTCTATCATAGATAAATTGATATCTATTTTTCTTTATAGAGCAGCAGTGAGACTAATAGCATAACATATACAGCTGGGGAGTGCCACTGAAATATTCTGGATGGCACAACTACTTTTGTCTTCTTACCCTATTATAGTCCAAAATCCATTGTATCTGTAACTGACTTGAAGGTAGGGTTTGCTGGCTTCTCGGGGGTTGGAGTAAGTGGAATATTAGTCACAGCTAAAGTAAGTTCATGTAATAGATTTTGTAGATCTATAGATTTCCCCCAAACCACGTTGAGTCTATTCTCCAGTATCCCCTTCCCTGTGAGCAAGGATAGAAGTCCTGAGGTCCTAGTGTCTCAAGGTAAATGAAATTTCATTAGGCTTTCCTGGTCCTCTCATTTTGTGAACAAACACTGCTTATGCTAAAAGGAGCACCAAAGGTAAACAACATTCATGATGGTGTCGTTATTAATTATATACTGAATTTTTAATCAAACTGTTTAAAGCTAACAATTAATAGCAACAAAATGCTTAAATGTATCTAGGATGGAAAAATCTCATTAAGAAGTCCAAAATTTGGTCAATTTTGGTCATTTATCTTTTCACTTCTACCTAGAGGAAGGGTGCAGGTGTGACCTCTTTACTGCTTTTCTCTTTCTGGAGCACAAGATGTTCCTCAGAACAGAGGCTTTGGTTCCCCATACCAGTCTCTAGCTGTAACTATGAACATCAAGTGTTACCAGTCCCAGAAGCAGACACTGACTGAGAAACTTGCTGTTAATTTCAGCAAGTACATCTACTTACAAGAAACTTAGCTGAAACCAAAATTTCAACATTTCAGCCATTTTAAAAGCTTTCCCTCACCCACCTTTATGAATTGCCCTAATGACTAGAATTAAATATTTAAGTCAAATTTCTTTTTTTTTTCCTACACATGATTACATTTATTCTATAGAGGAGGTGACATTCACCTTCTCTCAGAAGGATCAATGTAGGCCACATCATCTGTTTTCCACTGTCAAAAAAGAGCAAAATAGAAGATTTTTGGTATAGGAGCCAAAGAGGAGGAAAGGGTGAGAGACTGAAAAGGGAAATACAGATTAAAATCCCACATGAGTGAGTGACATATTTTATGACCTTGTGCAAAACACTTTAAATTTCTTTCAACTCTGTATGAAACACTAGCTGATTTGGTCAATAAAAAAGAAGTGTAGTATAACAAGAAAAGTTATACTGAATCTGAGATTAGTTTTGTGGTGGAAGACAGAATAACACCATGAATGACTGCTCTTTGAACTGTGTTTTTTTTGCATAGCTGCTTCAAGAAAAAAACATGTCACTTTCTTTCAGTCTGCTGCTAAAAACTTTTGAGTTTGTTGGCAAAATTTAATCACAAGTAGCATGTAGGCAGAGCTCTCAAAGTTGTTAGTTTCTAAAACATTTATCAAAAAGGGTGGCTGATTGAAGGACAGAAACCTTATTAATAGTCCTGGTGAAAGAATGGTAGAGAAAACTCAGCCTGTTATCCATTGAGTTTGGCAACAGCCAGTTGGGCAATTAGCACAAGCTGTATGAGGAAAGCAAGCAGCACATGAAAAATACATGAGCAAAGAACATGTGCTGGGGCTCCAGACAATCTCATGCTGAGCTTTCCCTAAACAGGAAAAGTTAGGAATATTGCTGCTAGGAGATGGGTAAGAGAACATTTAGAACAACATGGAGAAATAATGGTAATATGGCAAGGAACAGAATGTATTTTGCAGGTAGCTGGTAATGCAGGTATTTGGGTAAACATGGAAGATCTAATGGAAGTACAATGGGAAACATGGAGTGAATTGAGCTTCTTGTAATGGAAGTGGAGGAGGCAGAATACATGCAATGATTTTTTTTAGTTTTCCTCATTCAGGAGCCATTTGTTCTCTTTATTTTCTGGGGTGTAGTGTCCTGTTCCTTCTTTTAGGCTGAGCTGAATATGGTAGAGGTTTTGTGCATACATAAGGGCCCTAATCCCAAAGACAGATCTGAATTGCCCAAATTTTATTTAAAATATTGTGCATATTTTCATACTACATTATTGAGAAAGGATAATTTTTAGGCTTAATTTTAGGTTGGTTTTTTTTATCACATTAAAATTTATTTTTGAAATCTGTGAATTAGAGATTTGTGTTATGTCAGAGACTTTCAAAAGAATCAGAAATATCCATATTCAGGAACCTCATGTTCTTTTGAGGCTGATTAGTATCTCTTTTTTCCTTTGTGCCTCTTACTAGTTGAATTAAAAGGATATGTCATGCTACCTGTATTTACCTCTATTATTTTTTTTTTTAATCTTTGATGCTGTGATTGGAAGTCATTGTTTAATTTATCATTTTGTGTTGCGTCTTTCCTTAAATGTATAGATAAAGCTGATTTCCTTTTTTTCCCGGAGAAATAAGTTGTTTCAGTTTTAATGACAATCTCATAAAATCTTAGAATTTCAGCAAAACAGGTAGAGATTAGTGAAAATCAGTGCATGGGAGATTTGTGATCAAGTCCTTCATCTACTGATCAAAACACAAAAGAAATCAAAACTTAAAACACTTTAAATATGTAAATCTGTTGTTTTCCTGCCAACCTTACCAATATTCCATATGGATAACACAGTTTGTTGGTTGAAGATGAAAAGCCTGTTTCATTGAGATAGTCCAGAATAACTGAGAAATAATAAGCAGTAGAAAATAGACATCTCTTTGTGATCTTGAGATCTTAGCCTTTCAAAATGGTGTATCTGGTTTGCAAAATACATTCATCCCTATGTATTTTCATCCAGTATCACTTTGAGGAACAAAAAAACCATGTTGACCACTGTGGGTACTGCGAAGAAATTAGGCTGAAGACTGAGAAGTGAGATCATCTGGAGACTGGTGGGTCTCCTGGCCTCTCTTATGAAGTAATTCTCAGAAGGAAAATGGTGCAGAACAACTGTGATGGATCAACAGGTTGATTTCTAACTCTTTTTTGAGAGTTTCCCAGGAGGTGGTGATCACTGCTGAAGGACAAAGTTCTGCTCAGTTCTCCTGTATATCTCTGAGGGAAAGCCACTTTTCCAAAGGGCACAGAAAATGATTGACTTAAATCTAAAGATATCTGCTGGAGCTTTGCATGTTCATAATGCTGGCTTTATGCTTTCATAACTGACTCAGACCTCAAAACTTGAAAGACTCCTTAAATTGCAGTTCTTCTTAGAAATGTGACTTTGTTTAAAAAGAAAAAAAGATGTGATAGGTTGTCATGTTTCTCTCTATATAGCTTCAGATCAAATATATTTAGATTACAGATATTTTTGCTGTCAACCTTACAGACTTAGCGAAGAAAGACAAGCCTGATTCTTTTTTACTTGCAGATCATCACCAGTAATATTCTGCAGCACAGATTTGCTTCTCAATGAAACTTATACAATCTCATTGTTTCAGTGTAGTTTAACAGTTGCCATAAACTTCCAGATCTGCCACTTCAATGGAAGCTTATAAATTGATATATAAGCCCAAAATTAACTTTTCTGACTTTGATAGACATATTTCTTCCTCACCGACAGATATAAGAAAAATCATTTAAAGCAGTCCCTAAGGCAATTAGTTATAACGTTATATAGCTAGTATCCCTGTTGATACAATTGTTTTTATGGGTTGCTTTGTAGAGGAGATATCATAGAGAGATTTGTTAATCTTTCAACTATACATGAGTCAGTTACAAGTTGTTAATGAAATTTAGCTGCAATTCAATTATTCTGGGGAGGATTTTACTCTAAGTTTTAGGTTTAATTAGATTTTAACTGTCATAAAATGTTTTCACATGGAAATGTAAACACATTAATGTAAAAACCATTGAGGTGTGCACTTTGAAGTCAGAGATTTTGCGATTCTTACTTAGTCAAGGGACAAGAGAAGGGTATCCTGTAACTTAGTGAGTTAGTTACAGCTCAACAAAGCCTCAGTAGAGTCTAGAGAAGGAAAAGGATAAAGATGGGAAGGTACTTGAGAATACATATTTTATTTTGAATTAACTCTTTGCTACTGTATTCCATATAACTTCTGTACATAAATTGTTACATTTTAAAGAAGTTTGGCTTACTAATGATTAAGTGCTCTTTCCTAACTAAGGCTGTAAGAGATGGTCATGGTCCTACTTAATTATTCAAAGCAGAGAAAGTGGTCCAGGATACAATTCCAATATATTCAGAAGATAAAATCCTCAGATGGCATAACAGTTTTATTGTACACCCAAGGTGAAGTTCTCTCAAACTGAACAATGCTCAGGTAGAATCTGAGAGATAACTCCGGTGCTCCCCCATTCTAGGGCTGCTCAAGAATGAGACCCATGTTCTGTTTTGGCTTCAGGTCTCATCAGCAGTTCTTCTTTCAGTGTACAGTCTCTGAATTTTGGATTAATATAGACAACTGTGTTTTGTAGGCCTTCAGTCTCCAACTAGTGCTTTCCCCCATTCTTCTCATTTGTTATCTGAACACAAAGCTTTATTAATACTTTGCAGTGAAACAGGTCAATGTTATTGCAGCTTTTTTCATTTATTACCTGGGGTAGCTGCTGTTTTAACCATGAAGTATAAAGAAGCTACACAAAAAGGTAATAATAAGAAAAAATAAGTATAAAATGCTTCTCGAGGCTAGAAGGATTTATGCAGAACTCTTTGAATTTAAATTATATTTTAATGCCGATATTCTGGAGGTAAATTAATAATAACTTTTTCTTGAGTGTATTCAATTTAGCTAATGCTCTTGGGCTGCAACTGTATTCCCCAAAAGATTCATGTGAATGTGTGATAGTTATGTGTTTAAAAGAGCAGATTTTCTCTTCTACGTGAAATTCCAAAATTTGAGTGGAAAAGAATTTCAAGTTGGAATATACATCCAACAAGTTTTTAAAAGAAGATTCAAAATATATCAGTCATTTTAATGCTGTCAAAATATTTTTGTAACTTTCATTTCCACTTTTATGTTGTACTATTCCACAAAGTATAATATATATTATTTTTACATATACATTTACAATCAATATTTTAATAGTAGTAGAAGGAGTAGATTCACCACTGTGTTCAACATCTTAAGTGGAAAACTTTGAAAATTTTCTTTCAAAAATTTAGTTGATATCAACAAGTCTGCAGAACATTTCAATTTTAATGAAATTATTTTTATGCAAAAGGGAATTTTCTGCCTTTTTAAAAAGCTTTAAAATGTACCAGAATTAATATTTACTCTCACTGACAGCTGTTCCCTCATTTGCCCTTGTTCTAATTTCATGTTAAAACTTGAAATAAGAACTCTCATCTGCTCCTCACCTCCCAGCCCTCCCAACTACTACTCTGATACCCTGTGAGGAAACTGCTCTCCAGCATAACCAGTAACCATCACTGGATTTCACTCTGTGCACCTGAAACAGTGTTCAATCCCCTGTCTGGGTCCTGCTGAGGGGTTTGCCATGGCAGATTCCTCAGAAAAGGATTCCCCCTAAGTGGTTCAACTCTGTGGATACAAATGGAGTCCTTTGTGTGGCATGGGGAACAGAATCTCTATAAACTCGTGTCACTTTGTGCCTCTCTTTGGGCAGCTGCTACCTCCGTGTGTGCCAGAACTTGGCTCAGGCTAAGAACTCCCTAATTATATTTTAAAAACAAAATGAAGAAACATAGAGTTCAAAATAACTCTTCAGAAAACACTGTATCTCTGGAAACCATTTCTGGATGGGTATTTGTGTTTCTCAAGACGATGCAACAAGAAGGAAAAATGAAGTCAGATTTTTTCAGTATTCGAGTTTGTGGCTTCCCTAAAGGTTATCACCATAGTCACAATTGCTTTGTGTTTTTATGGGAGCTGAAACCCATCCAGAGAAACTTAAAATTCTAGGCTGAAGTCAGCAGAGATATGATACAGTTATAGTAAGTGTTCTGTGTGTCTTGCTATGTTTGTGTAAATTAATCTTATCTGACAATGAGAAACTAAAAATGTATAAAATTCAGTGATGGATGCCAGAACAAAGGGAAAAGGATAAAAATGATTCTTCTAACCAGAAGAGACATTTTAATTTTAGGTCCTTTCTGAAAACAAACAGTCATTAGTAAAAAATCCAGCCCTCATTGTTTTAGCTTTCCTTGTATTGTTCTTGTTTATCTCTTGAAGTAATTTTCCACTCAAAATTCACTTTTTAAAATTTAAAAAAAAATTTTTTTAATTTCAATTTCATGCCTTTGTAGGGTGTTTAGAAGTATATTTTTAGAATGTTCTCAGTAAATCCACTGCTTATTTATGCCACTGATTTTAAGATTCTTGGACACAAGGATGTTATTCCAAGTTTCTCAAGTCAGCAATGACACTATTAACTGTTTGTTGTGACATTTTCCACTTGCCATTGGTTCCTATTATACACTGAAGAAGATATATTGCTTATTAGACACAGCAAAAAAATTAAAATGAGAGAATTTTTCACGATAATGCAGCTGATGTGCTGTGTCTTTCTATACACTCAGCCATGTACACCATAGATTTATTTTTATTGTTTGGGCTGGGTGCTTGAAGTACTAAATATTTTTATCAAATTTTACAGAAATCTGAAATATACTGATTTGGTAGCATCAATATGTTTTAGAAGTTTCTTGTTCTGCTGCCAAGTATTCATTTGAAGCAACAGTGTCCCAAACCCACCAAATTTTAGCATCTTAAGCATTGAAAGTTTATATTATTTTAATCAGTAACTGCTTTCCATTTCTCAGTTCCTTTTTATGTCATTGTATTTTGTTTTCAGTTCACAACAAAGAAGAAAAAAAATTTTTCTGCCAGAAAGAATTAAAATTTCTTCAGACTTTCCTTACTTGGTAAAAAGTTCTTTTTTTTTATGTGACCCAAAAAAAGAATAGTTGATTTTGAATACTAAAATGAACTGAGACTCAACTCGATATTTCATTCTTTGTCTTCTTCTGTGAAAGGAGTCAGCTGGACAAGAAGTTTGGCCCACGCCTGCTGTGTTTGTGCCATGGGCTTATTCCTTGAAATCTCCAAGGAATGGTTCCGGGGAATTCAGTAGCACAAATCCATGCAGATCTTGGAGTCAATAACTGTAAAACACTACTGGTTAGCTGAGACTTGATTTTGATATTTTAGTTTACAGTAGCTCTACAGATTTTTCTACTTTAAAATACTTGTTCCTGGGAGAAAAGGTGCTGCAGACTTGTCTTTCCATGGGCCCATGGAGTGGTTTGAGGTTTGAGTTTGAGTTGAGTTTTGGGGTTGTTTTGTTTTTTTGCTATTGTGTCCATCTATTGCCCAGGAATGAGCAGTGAAGGCAAACATTTATTTTCATAGTTGCAACTTCTATTAACTTCTGCTGAAGAATTTTTATCCTCAACAGCCATTCCTTCCTTGGAAATGAATCTTTGCATCTTTGGCTTTCACAGACCTTGTTCCAGTTAGTTGTGGTTTATCTTGTATTCCCATCATGACTTCAGTCTGAGAAAGCAAAAACTCTTGATGTGTTCAGTTGTACACTACGGAGCTGCATTTTATTTTATGGGGTCCATATGCATAGAAAGTTTTTATGAGTGGAAATGAAATCCATTTTTTTCTAATCCCTTTAACTACAAGGCAGATGATGTAAGCCAGCAGAGATGCATGCTCTCTGACTCTTCTGATTTAAGTTTTTATTCTTTCATCTGTCAGTTTCATTGGATATTCAGAACATTTTACCTCCTTTCCTGATTTTTAGTCTCATATTTTCTTTGAATTGGAAGATCTTCCCTCTGTTGTTTTTGTTGCTTAGAAAAATATGCTAATTTTAAAAGGTGATCAAAGCCTGTGGGATATAAACACCCCTTAGATGCAGAGATCTTGAGGGAGTTTTTATTATTATTTTGCCTGTTACACATGAACATCTAGGAAAAATACCCCAACATCTTTATTTTTAGGCCTTGCTAATTCTCAGTCTCCTCTTAGTCATGGGCTACCTGGCAACAGCTGATTGCCATGGCAACACTGTGCTGATGAGTGAGGCTCAGGCTGCCTGTTCTGTCTGGGTGGTTCTGATAGGCAGAAAGCTGCTGTAGCTTTACAGCCATCAAAGGGCACAAACCAACAGAGTGCCTGCTCTCTCAAGATGCTGCAGTGCTGCTGGTGACCTCGTGCATGCTTTAGAGGTGGAAGGAGAGAAGGGAAGGAACTTGTTGCCTGAGGTTCAGATCTTTGGAGGGAAATAGAGAGCTATTCCTGTCAAATTCATCTCCTCTATTGAGTTATTATCCAGATTCTCAATGTACTCATTATTTTTGTTTAGTTCACGACTGCAGCTGCACTGGTACCTGTTGGTGTCCCTTACTCTGCTTGCTGGAAATACCTTTTCTTTGACTGTTTCTGCATTCTTATCTCAGTACATGATGCTAGACCCTGTGCAGGCTAGATTCAGATAGTTCATGCCTGGGACTGTACCTTCTGTGAGGCACCTGTAGTAGTTCTGTCCCTGAGGCCAGAATTTTACCTGTGACTTTAGTGCCGAATCATAAGCCAGAGCAGAATTTTGACCAGTTGATATAATGAAGTTAAAATAGCACAACAAGAAAGAGCTATGCATCCTTTTGTAAATTAATATAATACTTAGTGATAATTCAGAGGTTAGATTTCTGTCTATTGTTTGTGTTTATTCCACTGAACACTCAAAATATTAATATTAGATTTTTTTTCTTTCTGGGATGTTGCAATGAAAGTTTGCTGGAGAAAGCTGTTAGACAAAAACTCTTCTCTCCCCTGGATGTTAGGACACACTGCTAACTTTGCTACTGGCCTTGGATTGCTTCAACTTCCTCTGTTGGTTTGGAAGTGGAATATAATTGAGGCCTGACTGCACTTCTTTGCAAGGTTGACACAAATTACCATCAACAGCATTGTGGGGAAAGCTTTCATACCTTTTCTGGGAAATCAGCATGACCAAGCATCCATCTGAAGAGTCTGCCAGCTACTGCACACAGTGCAGGGAACAGACAGGAGGAGTTAGGAATCTGTGTGCAGTTTCAGGGCTGTGGTATCACCTGAATCATAGACAAGGTGAGATAGCTCACACAAGAGCAGCACTGTAATGGGTGCACACAAGCTTTTTGGTAAGGATGGACCAGGATGATAAAGGGGAAGTGGCTTTTTTGGGAGAGCAGTGGGAGTGTATGGAGCTAGATATGGGCTTCTACTGTATGTAGATATTCTCTGCCTAGAAGCTCTGTCTCTGATGAGCCAGCTGGGACCTTATAGGTTAGGGCTATAGGGAAGGCCCATATGTGTGACCTTTCAATAGGGATCTGTTGTCAGGTCCTTGATCAAGACTCATCAAAGCAGATTATGTCTTGAGGCAATTGAAAGAAGCCTCATGTTCAAATGGTCAGGTCATACTGTAGGACTTGAACCACCCCAACATCTCCTGGAAGTCCAGTACAGGAGGTTGTAAAAAGTTCAGGAATTTTTCGGAGTCTATTGGTGATAACTTATTGTCAGAGACTATTGAGGAGCCAACAAGGGGAGGACACCAGAACACCTCATACTTTCAAACCCAGGAAAAATGGTCAGGGAAGTTGAAGATGGGTGCCACCTTGGCTGCAACAGCCATGAGGTGGTGGAGTTCAGGATTCTGAGAGGGAGCAAGGCAAATAGCAGGATCACAGCTATGAATTTTTGGAGAGCAGACTTTAGTCTGGTCAGGTATATACTTGAAAGAATCCCATGGAAGACAGTCCTGGGGAGCAGGTGTGGGGGCAGGAGAGGTTGTTGAGGTTTTTTAGGGAAATTGTTTTCCTTTTTGTTTGCTTTGTTGTGTTTTTCTGGGAGTGCTGTTTTCTCAAGAATCACCTCCTTGAGAACAGCTGGTCCCAAAATCCAGGACATGGAAGTTGCCAAGAGGCCTGCATGGATGACCAGAGAGATCTGAAACTCAGATTTTAAAGAAGAAAGCATACAACAAGTGCAAACAAGGTAAAGTGACCTGGGAAGAATACAGAGATACAGTGATGGGGTTAGGAAAACCAAAGTCCACCTGGAGTTGAATCCAGAGAAGGATGTGGAAGGCAACAAGAAGTGCTTCTACAAGTATATCAGTATATCACTTGTGTATATATATATATATATATATACAAGGTGATATACAGTGCTTACAGTATATCACCCTTGTAAAAGCAAGAAAGGGTGAATCAGGCTGCTGCTGAATATGGGGAGTGACCTGATTACAAAAGATAGGAAAAAGCCAAGGTACTTGGTGTCTCCGCTGCCTCCATCTTTGCTGATAAATCTTCACTGATAATACGATCCTTCAGGAATCCCAGGATCTTGAGGCTGGTGGGATGGTCTAGAGTGATGAGGACTTACCCTCAGTAAGGGAGGATCTGTTTAGGGCACATGTAAACAAGATCATAGAATCATAGAATTAGCCGGGTTGGGACCTCAGAGATCATCAAGTCCAACCCTTGACCGATGAACACAGACAGGCCCATGGGACCTGATAGAAAGCTGAAAGAGCTGCCCCTCTCACTGTGAAACCACTCAATCCTTTTTGAAAGGTAATGTAGAGTTCCTGAGGACCAGAACATGCTGTCTTTTGCTCCTCTGTAGTATGAAAATGGATGATCATACTAGTCACAACAATAGAGCAAACGTGAAGTCAATAATGCCCTCAAACTGTAAATGAGAAGCTAATTTTCTTCTGAATTTCCCAAAATCTGAACTTACTACATAGTTAATGTCAAAGCTAAATCACTGTTACCTACATAGAAGTAGCCTTTGGCTGGTGTGCTAATGGTCAAACACAGCAGGTACTAAATGGCAGAGAGCAGAGCCTAGCACAAAGGCAGATCTAGGACACCAGGAACTCTCCAAAAACATTTATGAGGGTGAATGCCTCCCAGGGTTTGCTTTCAGAACTCAGAGGGAGGTTTTGGCTTGTACTCATGAAGTGAATGACAGCAACATCTCTTGGGTCCTGATGAATTTCCACCAGCACCTTCAAATGTTCAACATCTTACCTGGGAAAAAACCCATACAATTTGATATACTCTTCTTTACAGGTAGATCACTGATGATTGTCTTGAAATTTATCATCTTGAATCTGAGTTGGTCAGTTTTGGAGTTTTTCCTTTAATTATTTGTGTTTTCACTAGATTCCCTAAATCTTGCTGAGTTAGCTTCAGTAATACTAATTTCAGGGTTTTGATTATGTAGAAGTGAACAGCTTTTCATTGTACCCAAATATACTCCATTAAAGCCCAAATATGCTTCATGTCATGTGACTTTGAGTATTTATATTTGCCCACAAAAGCACTGATTGAGATGCTTACTTCCCTTACCTGTTACTGGAATAGAATGCTTTGTGACTGGTCTGATGTTATAGTAAGCTTCATCTCATACCTCTGTTAGCAGTTGTAAAATACCAAGTGCTAATACCCAATCTAGTACTTGACCTTGACTGAAATTCCAGGGTGTGTGGAAAATAGAGGAGTTTATAGAACATGTCTTGATTTAGAAAATTTTGGGGTTAGCTCATTTATTTATTTATTATTATTTTTTTTAAATGAAAGTGCATGTAGATCTATTAGAAGAAAGGGTGAGATCAAATATTTTTACCATTTACTTTTCATTCTATGTGTTTCATGATTCATGGGGGGAATGCTGGATTATATTACATGTGAAAGATGCTTATTCTTAGAAGCAGCTGAATTTACTAATTTGAATGAGTTTAAAGAAATATTTCTATAAAGCTACAGATAAAATTCTGATTGATGCTCACTGACTGAGAGCCTCAGTGGGAGTAAAAACAGTTTTTGGTCTTGGTGGGTTCTGCATTGTTGAACCCCATTAATTAAACTATTTCCTAAATTGAGATAATGAGCTGCTTAGGCGATAATACTTCTAAAATAAAACCTGCGAAAGCATGGATTTGTTGTAAATTCTTTAGCTATGTGATGTAGCAATCATTACAATGTCACTCCATCAGTAATTAATCTTTACTCTTAGTCTGTATTTCCTTGGTAGTTTGCTGCGGTTCTCATATACATATTTGTAGAAATCACAATAAATTGGAATTTTAAAGAATTCAAGAGGTTTAATGAAATATTTATAAAGATATTCCTTTTTGATCCAAAACTTACAGTATGTTTTGGAGTCTTTGAAATCCTTAGTAATAATTTTATGGTTTGTTGATTGTATTCAGGCCACGGGAAATGTTGAAGGTTGTTCTATGATAAAGATATATTTTATTCATTAGATACATCCAAGAGTCTATCACTTTAACACTTAAAAATTCTGTTTATGATTTTTGTTTACTTCAGTTGCAGGGCTTTAAAATTCAGCTTAAGACCCTAACACAACTGGGAATCCTTTTGGTACCTGTAGGTGTTGTCACAGGAAACCTTAGACAAACTTGTAGCAGAAAAGAATATGTATCTCCTACTGTTGGGAGGGAGCTATCGGAAAGAATACATAAACAAGAGAAACAAAAGAGAAGCCTCCTGTCACTCAAATGCTCTTCCAGGATAAGAAGGTAGCAGAACTGGGTTGCATTGTGTTCACCGTGATAAAATAAAAGATGACTGACACTTTGGAAGATAGAGAGGATAGGATAGGTTGCTCTGAGCTCTGCAAGAGAAATTTTTTCTAGAATTGAGATTATTCACACAGCCACAGTTCTTTATTTGAGCACATAACTCGTTTTGGAGAAGAGACTTTATGAATGTTCATGGCTTTTTTCTCTGGATATAATTACCCTGCTAGGATAGTAAACATTTTATTCTCTCAATAACATAATCTGTCCAACAAGCTGTTGGCAGGATGGAAGATCCTTTAGAATACATCCAAGCTACAACTCCTATTGCAATCACAGTATTGTTGCAGGTAGCTGCTTGTAGTTCATAATTCCTTTGGGAATAAAAACATTAAAAATTTATAGGAAAAGGTGTAATGCAGCTATTAAAAATAGGACTGTGTTGTTGAGGGGAAGGACTGCTGTCCAGGTAGGCTTTTAGAAATACATTTACAATTTTAACTGTGGCTGAGTCACAGTTTTTTCCCTCTTGTCACACCAGTTGTTGAAACTCAGTGCTTGGAACATAAGAAATGCTGCTGCTTTCTCATTTCTATAGGTCTAGCAGTACCTTTCTATTAGGAATTGCTCTGCCAGCATCTTCCTCCCATTTCTTTCTGAGCTCTGTTTTTATCTTTCTCTGCCTCTCTTATCCTGAAGCCTGTCACCAAAGTTGGGATATAAATATAGCTTGCAAATATACAGCACTTTGAAATTGTCAGGAGCACTTAGGAGAGGAAAAGGGTATGGGCAGAAACAGAACCTATGTTACATTCCAGCAGGAGCTGTGAGAGGTGTACCTATATTTTTTTCTAACTTCTCATCAATTGCCTTTAACTAACAAAAGCAGAAAACAAGGATATATTGGGATTGATCTTTTCTATTCCTAATCCATTAAAGTCACTGGGTGTGTAGTTTGCCTAAAGAAAGAGCCAGCAGGCCTTTATGATTTACAGTGCTAGAAGTAGGAATTAATACTGAAATTGTTTAGGAAAATGCATCTATACAACTTTTCATTGTAAATTGCAGTTATGGAGGAGAGCCTGAATCCTTTTATTTTTAACTGTGACGAGCTGACAGTGTGTTATGTAACTTCAAAATACTGCCCTCATACTTTCCTTGAACATCTTAAAATCCAGGAACAAAAGCATATGAAAAAAAAGAAAGTACTTTGCTGGCTTGTATCATCCATGCTATGTGCTCTGCAGGCATCATCAGGCTGGACCAAATACACAATGATGTGTACTATTGCTATCACAGATACATTTTTTCAATCAAAAATTGCCCCTTTCACAATATGAAAAGATATTTTCTTAATGTGTATTAAGACATTAGTGCTCAGATCCTTTCAGAACATTAGACAAAGCATTGTCATTCTTTTGTTTTCATCAGATGAAATAATCTGTTATTTGAAATTGCATTACCTTCAAATAAAATAGGGAAGAATATGGGCTCAAGCTTTGACAGTCAAGGCTTACTTTAGATAATGCAGTTAAATCTTGAAATAACAGAGTAGAACATCTGAGCCATTGCCGTGTAGCAAACCAGAAAAAGACAGCAGTGATCTTGGCTTGTTCTACAACACTCCAGGCCTATTTTAAGACAAAATCTAAGGCCAAAGTCAGCCTACTTGTGATAAATTTTCTAATTGACTTTGCATTAATAGGTGAGAGGGAGGTGAGAAGCTGTTAGGAAAATATAAAAACATTGTGTTTTCATTAATTTAGGGCTAACTACAGAGGCATAGATGTAGAAGTAAAGATGCTTGTGACCCTCTACAGATAAATAAAACATGAGGTCCTGACACTGAGGAGTTAAGACTACAGTAGAATGTGAAGTATCTTGAAATGGTTTATTACACACATGTTGATGACTATCTATTAAAAAGTCATAACAAAGCTATATTTCACAGAAACTCAGAATGGTAGAGGTTGGAAGGGATCTCTGGAGATCATTTAGTCCAAACACCCTGATAGAGCAGGATCACCTGGAGCAGATCACACAGGAACCTGCTGCCATGGGTTTTCAGTGTCTCCAGAAACAGACTCCACTATCTCTCTGGGCAGCTTGTTTGAGTGCTCTGTTACCTTCACAGTAAAGTTTTGATTTGTTTTTAGGTTGAAAAAAAAATTTCCCTATGTTTAAGTTAAGGTTGAATATTGCACTTAATACTGTAAAATTGTTACTGATCTCCCAGAGTGAGGGTTGAACTTCAGGTAGTTGTTGGAAAGATGCCTGAAAAATTTAGATACATCAGGTGCCTGAAGATGGAAAGATAAAAGGCAGGATCTGAGAGAAAACTTGATGGCACTTCCTACAGTGGAAGGGCATGGCAGAAAAAGATCTGTAGTCTACTAATCATCAGCAAGTAAGACTCAGTCTAACTGTATGTCCCTGAAACTTCAGTTCTGGTTGTCATCCCAAGCTAAGAAAATGGATTTGTGTCTTTGTGCATAGTTGAAGGCCATTCAAAGACCTCATTCTCATCCACTTTGCCATGAAAAAAGGTGTCTCTTTTCTCTCCCACTTTCTGGCAAGTGAAGAGAGAGTTTGTGACAAGATAGTAGAAAAAGTCCTAGCAGTCAGTGGAGGGAAGTAAAGAGCAGGAGACAGCAGTGATCTGAATTTAGGTGATGGGCTGAGCGAGCAGGGAGCATTTAGACCATTTAGGCTCTATGAAAATGAGCAAATTGATAAGTACAGTGGAAAATTTTTCTAGTAATGGTCTACTCAGCTAAACAAATCACACAGACTTCAGAGAACACTTTTTTGGGGAAAATGCTCATTTTCTCTCAGGTCACTTGCAACGGGGACTTCATCTATGTTAGAATTTTGTTGGAGATGTTCAACTGAGCCTTCCATGAGTATTATGACTAAAATGAACTTGCTAACTTTCCTTGTGAAAAAGAAGGACAGATAGTATTATGCAAGAAAGACTGAATTTTATCTAATATCTAAGAATTGAAATAAAATCCATTCATAGAAAAAATCTTCTGCAGAGATCTACTTCTTCCTCTTTGATAACTGCAGTGTTGCCTGTCTTAAAAGATAATTCATGGTGGTGTGTAGTTTGGTTATTTTTTTATTCAAATGCATGACAGTCAAAGATTTAATTCAAGTTATTTCTGTATTACTTGTGGAGAATGTGAACCCGGACAAGAAAAAGAGTGGGATTATCAATTGACAGAATTTTATTTACTGCAAATTTGCTAGTGTTTGTCATCTGCTTAGCAGTACCTCCATAGTTAAGTGGGGTATAGGGAACTGAGTAATTATTGTATATTGCAAATGAAATTCCGAATTTAAGAGGATTTTGAAAGGCATTGAGGACTGGCTAATAGATGTATGTCAGAATAAAGATATTAATCTGTAGTAAAGATATGGGATCTTCAGGTAAGATTGCTGAACTGGAACAAAACAAAAACATTTTCATGGATAAAGTTTTTCTAGGTTTTTTAATCTCTGGAATATTTTAATCTTTATTTGTTTAATCAATCTGTCTAGAGATGCTACTGAAGATTTTAGGAATTCGCCCATATACTTGTTTCTTTGATAAGCTTAATTTTCTGAGTTAATAGTTCTAACTATTTTTAAAAATCCTATCCAAATCTTTTTTGAGTGTAAAATTAGATCGGAATGCATATTGGGTGCTGCAGAGGGGTGTATTCTTTAACTAAGAATAATCAAAATCTACCAGATCCATTTTATTGCATTATAACAAAGATAATCTCTAAAGAAGGTCAATCTCTTTCCCCTCTATATGCACAGGAAAGTGCTACTTTCTGAGCTAAATCCTGATTTCCTTAGTCAGTTTTGACTTGGTCATGATTTAAACAGAGATATCAATAGCTTTGCATTGACTGAAGGAGGAATAAATAAAAATGTGGGAAGTTGTCCCTAGAGTCTTTTCATGACAATTTAATAGAAAGAAAGTATGTTCTGGGATTAGAAGAGAATCTAGTGGAAGAGGTGATTTTGACATGAAGAAAGTATAGTTAGCTACCAGAGTAATTCTCAGCAATAGTTTGTGTAATTTTAAATAGATTGCATTTTTATAACTCCTTTCAGTTAAAAATCATGAAGTGTTTTATGAAAAAGGCCACATACTATTATCTGCACTTTGCAGATAAGAAATCAAATTAAATAATATTTGAAGTGAAGATCAAAGGTCACAAATGAAGCAGGCAAAGCCAAGTTCACAAACAAACTTCTTAAATTGTGAGACCATCCTGCCAATCCTTATGACACTTCTTTTAATCACACAAAATCTAGCAGATTGCAGTGAGGGTTTTTTTCTAACTGACAATGGTTTGGGCTTTATGGTGTTCTCAACTATGCAAATTGGTAATCATTGCACAACCTGAGATTTAGGACTACTTGGTAATTATATGTTTTCTAAGTGGTATGGGGCAGCCATCAGTGCTTTTGGATGACTGAACAGATTCAGATTTGGCTGGGTGAGATCTTGATCTCTATATGTGGGCTACCATTATTTTTTTTTTTTTACTGTATTGCCCTGAGAGATCTTGGGTTTATTCAGGAATATTTCAATGGATATTTTATTAACTCAGTATCTTCATGTACTATTTAATTTAGTCAAATATTTCAGTCACAAGTTACCACATGAAAAATTGCATAAATTACACTTTAAGTAAGAATAGTTAAAGCTGAATCTGTCAAGAAAAGTTAAATTCTTGCTGCACACTTCCTCTCTCCTTGTAAGCAATTGCACAGCACTGCATAGGAATGGACATTTTAAGATTCAAGTTCACAATTCAATATCAAAGACAAGATTTGACTTCCCAAACCAGCAAAAATTAGAAGCCAAAATTCAATTCTAACCTCCTTGATATACCTCATTTGGAGTCAATTTGAGGTCTGCATGAGAACAGATTAGCCTTCCCTTCCCACTATTAGCATCCTGCAGCTCCACTCTCTTCTTTCAGCTGAAAGCTTATTATGTCTCTGGTTTACATTTTGCCAGGTCTCTTTCTGTTAGTAGTTACTTACTGTTCCTGTTTTATTGCTCTCAGTTCTCTCACATTTGTCTTCCTTGTCCATTTAACATCATAATATCTTTGAGACAGGCACTGTCTCAGATGATGTAGAAATGTGATCTCTAAAGTGATGGGAATTGAACTTCCACAAGCCCATTCAGTTGCAAAACGATAAAGCTTCAGAGAAAAGAATAATCCCTGCATATTCGATGGTACAGAAAAACATTAGGCAGACTAAAACTTCTGCAAAAACTACTCAAGGAAGTACTTAAGCATTTGCTTCATTTTGTTTTTAGGACTCCTGCACAGGCCTAAAGTTAATCATATTCTTAAGTACTCTTCTGCCTTCACAGCCTGAATTATATTCTGTTGCTGTGTGATTATTTTTCCAAATGGAAACCTGCATTAAAATGGAAGTTTTCATTAATATTATCCTTTGTTATTTGGCAAATTGCAAAGAGAAGCTCTGGAGAAATAAAAGCCAAAAGGACAGGTAAAGTGGCATAATTGACAAACACCAAGAGAGCTCCACTGAGACTAAATCTCATTAACGTTGTTGTAGAGTTGAACTGGGTAATCTCCTTCCTGATTTCCATTTTCCATAGAGAGATAGATGTCATATATATTAGCAGCAGAGAAGAATCCCAGCCACACAGTTAAATATTTTCTTTATTAACCTTTTCGAAAGTCTATTTATGTCCTCTATTGTTCACTTGTACCCAGCAAAGTAACAACGAGGAAATCACTTTTTAAAAGCAACAAACTTCAAGCAAGCATCCCACCACATTGCTGTGGAGGTTTTTGAAGCTGAGGAAAAACTTGGTTCTGAAGCCAAACTGCAGTGTTTGACCTATGCATCAGTAATGGCTCTTTGCTATTACATTTGTCTGTTAGCTTTATGAACTTCAAAAATGAATTCTATTGGCTATAGGCAGGCTGCAGGATCCAACATCTTGATATAACTGTGGTTAGCTAATATGATGGATGACATAATTTGCAATGATATGATAGTGATTTGTTAGATGTTTCTCCATCCAGATGAGTTGTGCCAAGTAAACAAGGCCCTAGTGGTTTGAAATGTTTACATAATATAGATCAGTATGTAAAAGATCAGTGACACATCTGAATATCATCTGGGTATGCAATTTATCACGGAGATTTCAATTCTGTATATGCATCAATATAAAATATAAAATATGTACGAGATATCCTCCCAGACTTGTAAACACAAATCGCTTTTCTGTCATTAGGTAAGCATTAGCAGTTTGCATTCAATTCAGAGAGCAACCTGATCTCACATAAGAATAGGTTATTCTTAGTTGATAGCACCTGGGATTAGGCATTCTTTTTCATTCATACACAACTGCAAAGAAACATTCATTATCAGAGAGGATGGTTTCTGTTGAGCTGTATTATTATATAAATCTACCATAAATTAATTCACAAAGGATGCCTGCAGAATACTGCCACAGGAAACTAGGACCAATGAGACCTTCTGCATGGTGCTGTCAAGTTAGGGATGCCAAGGATCAAAACAACACACTTATCTGCATGTTTTCATGGGTACAAATAGACAATCTGCTAAATAGACCTTCAGGTTTTAAAATTATCTCTCCCAGCTTTTATTCATCTGTTGCTCTTCAGTCTACAGGTAATGTGTTGAATTCACTCTTATGGTAATTTAGGATTTAAAGCCAGCAGACATTTTGCTATTTTGAAGATGTCCTTTTGCCATTATCATCTTCTCTGTACTTTTATCAGTCCTATTTCAGAATTATATTAATAAAAAAGGAATACTGAAATAAAATTTTCAAGTGAGAATTAGCTAGGCCATTAGCTAGCAGCTGAATAAATCAGTCCAGGCTGAAGGAGGTGAGGTGTGGAAATGCTTGCTATATGTCTCCAGTGATGTGCTGTTGTGACATGATCAGAAAACAGTTCAAGCAGGATTTTTTCAAAGGTCTGTAGAGAAAAGATGACAAAGAATTGTATTTGCAGATCGCAGGCATGTCAGTAGGAACAGTAAAACACACGAACCAAATGGCAATGCTTACAGGATTGGTTTGGACTGGCTGTTATTAACTTAATAAACTTGAAAATTACTGTATCAGGCTCTCCTTGTTTCGTTCTCTTTCCTAAGAAAACAAGTAAGCATAGCTGAGAGTTTCTTTTACAAAATATTTTCATTTTAAAAGGAAGAACTATATAGGAGATGGAAGAAGGTCCTATTCTTTCTGTCTAGCCTAATTAATCCACAAATAAAATAAGTTTCATATATACATATATGTATACATATATATATAAAATAATTCCCTAGAAGTTGATGAAAATAAGGGATAAGATAAACCAGAAGAAAAACCACAGAAAACTTTACTAAAACATATGCCCTAAACAATTATATTTTAGAAGAAAATTGATCAGGAAGAATAATCTTAATATATTTATTAGTTGATAAGTTAAAAATAGATGCTGATAAATTTAAACCTGCAATTTGAAATACTATGTGCTCACATTAGCATGAAATTGAATCAGTCTTTTTCCTGCCTCTATTTTCTCTGTATTCTCTACAGCAAGATTCTCTTAGTCAGAAGCAATACCTATCTTACAATGCTTTCCTTGCTGTTGTACAAATCCTAGCCCATTTCACAGTGAGGTAGACTTTGCTCTAATTCTGATTGGGCACTGGCACACTCACTGGAAGAAATAAGGAAATTTTATTGTGCTTTTCTTTTTTTAAAATATAAGATTCCTAAGGTATAGATATAAGTTTCATATCAAGATAACTGCTTCCCAATAATGACAGCTTTATTTATCTTTCTGCAGATTTTTATAGATATTATTTGATCTGGTCTCCAGAAGTGATTAGTTGAAATGGGCAGAAGAGCTAGTAGTGTCCTGCTGTGTGCAATGTTGCAGCATTTCAAATGTTAGCTCATTCTGCAGATGAACAAGTCTTTCAAAGTAAGATGATCCTTCTAGAGTGTTAGACACCACATTAAGGTCTGTACTTGGTTGGAGTAAAATTTTAAACCTCTCTTCTCCATTAGAATGTAACAAGTTATTTTCTACTTATCTAGATTTCTCTTCCTGCAAAATTGAGCTTGGTTGAGACATTCTTCTATTTGGCCTGAGAACCCACCTTTATTGATAGAGGCATAGATATTAATTTGAAGTTTTAACTTCGATATATCAACATCTTTCTGGAAAAGGATAAATACTTCATGTGAAAATCTTTAGCCAGTATTCAAAGTCACTATTTAAATATCTTCTCTTTGGTGTCTGTTGTCTGGCTTTGGAAAGGACTCTGTCTCTAAGGAGGTGTTTTCCCTGCATAATGGAGCTCACACCACCTGCCTTCCTCATAAAGAAACTGATATTGTTAATGAATTTATGTTCATGGCTTGATATGTGTTATTTCTAAGGCTAAATAATGTCTGAGAATGAGATTCCTGACCTCGAAATTGGACGTAGTACTGTTCTAGGCAAAACTTGGTACAGACAGAATGTGGCAACCCTTTATTTATCACTTAGCCTGCTATTTTGCTAAATTGCAACTCCTTTAAAATTACACTCTAATTCATCAATAATTTAGCAGTGAAATCTTAAGAAGAAAGCACTAGATGCCATTTTGAATAGCTCCACTATCAAATGATCAGCTATTCAGAGAAGAGAGTGGGAATACTGCTGAGATACCGTGTCTGTTCCCAAGCGAAATTCAGTTAACATGAGAGAAAACTACAAAACACCAGGGCTCAGGAGATTGTTTCACAACAGACCTTTGGTAGACACGTAACAGATTGACAGGAAAGGAGAGGGAAGCCTGTGGGGTAAATACATCGATGTGATCTTCTTGCAGCTTTGCAGGCTTATCTGGGTATTTAAAGCCCACGCAAGAAAAGCAGATCAATGCGTAAACCACGCGCACTGCGCATGAGCACCAGGGGCTGGCATCCAGCCACGCTCTGCCAACGCCACAAGTAGTCAGTGTGTGCTAAATAGATGTGTGTGTGTGTGGTATCCCTTTACATCAGTGCTAAGCTTTACTCTTTCAGGATGGCTGGCACAGCACAGGGTGCTTGGTCGCCTCATTTGTGTGCAGGGCTGTCCTCTGCGACTCTCACCGTGCCAAGCACTGGAGAAGGGTGGTTGCAGCGATGCGTTTCCTTTTCCAGTTGTGTCATGGCAGATGGCTCTGGTCAGACGTTTTGGTGTTTCAGAAGTCTGTCCTTTCTTGTACTCCCTTTTCCTATCAATGTTTTACTGTGTGACAAAATAAGTAGATAGAGGTATATATCTGGATATATGGATGCAGGCAGGGATATGCTATATGTATGCGTTAATGCTGTAGTAACACTTAATGAGTGAGACGCTACTTGTTAAATCATGTTTAGATCAAAAGGATTAAATCATTGAAACTGATTTAACTTGTGAAGTAAATCACTTACCTCAGTTTTTTATTTGCATAGAAGTTCTGATGGACTTCTAAGCATAACTGTATTTTTGAAAAACTTTTCAATATAGGAAATTTTCTTCTAATGAAAAGAGATTAATGACATTATGAGAGGACTTTGGTCATAAGTACTGTTTGTTTATACCTTTAGACTTCTGTATGATAGAAGCTGAAGAAGCCTTCTTCCAAGACAGTTTTCTTGTGGAATATCTGAACCCTGGAACCCACTCTCAATTCCTTGCAGCACTGTAAAGTCAGCCCCAAGGTGGAAGCTGTGGCTTGTACAGGTCTGGGCACTCCTATACAACATTTGAGGTCTTATGGAAGACAAAGTCACTGTTTCTGGTTGTGCTTGATTATCTACTTGATCCTGGTGTCGCTGGTCCTATGTCTGACATATTTCTCTCCATGCCTTCCCTTTAGGATTGGGTAACAGAAGCATTTATTTTTCAGGGACCACCTAGTAGCTCTGAAATGAGCTGCTCTGTGCAGGGGCTATTTAGCTCTTGATTGGAAAAGCTCACCTTGGCCCTCAGTGTCTTAGGACCCATTCCAGTGTTAACTGATTATTTATAGATATTAATGTCTAAGAAGAGCAGCCTTATCCTACCCCAGCTATCATTATGATGCCAGCGGAATTAAAATGGCGCTCTTTTTTATAAAGTACTCTCCATTTCTTGTTGTATTCTGTTTGTTTAAACAAGGAACCGTTCATTTAAACATAAAAATTCGGTAATAATAATTAAATAACATAGTGTTAAAATGCATACACATTAAAAACAAAGGCAGCATCGCACTATCCCTCTCTCCTACACATTCACAGGCTCATAAGGGAGGCTGGGAAAGACATAGCATTAATAAACATAAGGCCAGCAGCAATCATTAAATAAATATAGTTAAAAAAATCCCCTTGATGTTAAAAAAATGCTGGAGAATTCGTTTAAAAAAATGACTAGGAATAGAAAATGAAATGACTGTAGTAGAATAGTGAATTCCACAGTCAAGAAATCAGCCACGGTAAAGTACAAAGACCCACCACTTCAACAGGCAACAGTGGGACCCCTGGAGAAAAGATGATGATAAGTCAGTCAGTACAGAGGTTTCTGTGTTATGCAGGGTCTTTCCATTGGGGGTTTTAAAACTGAATGAGATTACCTTCAAGTAAAAACACTGCTCACAGAAAGCACTCAGGGCAGATGAAATCTGACTGCTCTTTGCTGAACACAACAGCAGACAATCTATTCTATTCTGAAGAAACTGCAAGTTTTGAAGCTGCTCTGCAAAGACAAAATTACAGCACCTCCAGCCACATGGTGACCAAGGCATGTGTTGCTGGTATGAAGTTGCAATGGGCTAAATAAGGGTACAGCACATGCAAACTATGCCACGGGAAAAACATTTTCAATTGTATATTCACATCTCATTCCAGAGAGAGTAAAAAATAATGTCAGAATTCAGCTCACTTGCTTTCAGCTTCTTTGAAATGCTGGAGGACCCCAAAAGAGGAAGCTAGGAAGGAAAGTGGTAGATTGTCTAGTTCCAAACTGAAGTGCTGGCCTGTTATGTTCAAATCACCAGCACCTTAAACAAAAGAATACCGGAGAGCTGTAGAGGGGGAAGCATTTTCCAGATACATACATGGGTGAAGACTCTTGGGAGTTACAAGACTCAGAAGAAATTTTAATCGAAATAGCTGATAGATCCCTGGACAATGCTGCATACAGCAGCAGCTTGTGCAAACGTGGAGCTAGCTTCAAAACTGAAGAGCTTGTCTAGTAATAGCTCTTTTATCACAGAAGCTCAGAGTTCAGCTCAAACTAACTGCTTCTCAGGAAAGCTTTGCAGTTTGGCATTCTGGGATTCTACATCCACGCTGGTGGCAGAACATATGTAATCAATGTTCAGGCTTACTGTGTAAACGTGGCTGTTTCTGTATTCATAGAAACGAGTGTGGAGAGAAGTATTGTATCTACTTTAAAAAATAGAGCTCATAGATTTAGCACCACTGAAGAGTGGGATCTCCTTATATTCATTCATTCTCTACAGCAAAACAGAAGCAGTTTAAATTGTTCATTTTTCCCCTAATGAAAGATAAGTAGGAATATTTTGCTGTTACTGTGAGCTCATTTGTAATGGAAACTCAAAAGTTCTTCCAAATGAATGTGTTGGTGGTATTCCTGGCATAGGCAATACTTGATAATGAAATACATTTTTGCTTATAGGTAGTGTGTATCCATACCATTCATTTACTGTAGACCTTTTACATCTAACTGACATCTATTGTACCTACAAAATGGAAACGAGTTAAAAAGCATCTCCATTTAATTTATAAGAATAGAAAATTTTCTCTCCTATGTCTTCTGAGAATTCTCAGTTGCCTTCCATAATTAGATACTGGGAATGTAAACAATTTGTGAGGTTATAAGTGGTTTTTTTAATACAAGCCATGGTGTAAACATCTAGCAGTTAGGTTGCTGAAGCAGTGTTTTTTACTTTTCCTTCGGTTTTGGATTTTACCTTTGTAATTCCTATTTCTTGTTCAGTTCTTCATTACTTCTTAAAAAATAAAGTATTATCAAATGTAACAATTTTTAATGCTTACAAATTATATGGTCACTAGAGCTTTAGTGAGTCAGTAGGATATCAAGGCATTCCAAAAGGGCATCACATTTTTTTATGTAGAATACTTAGTGTTCTGGAGACATCATAAACCATAATTTTCCTGTGTTTTGTACTTTTGTCTTCCACCACAAAAATTCTACTAACAAGATCCCACTGCTATACTTTGCAAAAAAAAGATAATGTAACTTAACTGAACTATTCTGCAAGTCAAATACCCTCCAGAGAAATACCAGGTAAAAGCAGAACTATCCCAAGTTATTTTTATTGAAACACAGATTTCATACTAATATGTATATTTGGATGCATGAAAGAGTTTAAGTCCATAGTCTTTGCCTTGAGTAATTTATTTGGAATAATAGCAGCTCTCATTTCTGCTTCAGACTTACTGCACAACGGATGGGAATCATCATACTGTACACAACCTCACAGCTATTCCCTAGGTGAACTGTCTACTGGAAGACTTGGATATGAGTATTATATTCATCTCTGCTAGTTTTAAGGCACTACTTGTCCATCAATCCATTGTGTCTTTCCCAGTGAATAGATCATCCAAGCTTCAAAGCTGTAGAAGTTACTCAAGTAGAAGATCAGATAATACTTGGACAGCCACATGATATTACTTTGCCCTGAAGAACATACTCAGTTGTAGGAAGGAATTAGTTTAAATTAGTCTCAAATTGGACTTGATGGGCCATAGAGATAGATCTTTGTCCTATGGAATTTCACATTTTTGCTGTTGCTTTATGGCATATGCTGAATTGGAAGGTTTTTTTGTTGAACTTTCCCTTCTCTCATTCTCCTCTCCCTGCCCTGTGCATAGCAATTGTTTTTCATAGTAATTATCAAGGTGTGAACAGGGAAGACTTGACATCACATGGTGGATGAGCGAGTGCAACATGCAAAGCACAGGCTCTGTGATCACATTTCCTCTCCTTTCTCCCCAAGTTCCTTGCTGTTATTACAGTTTGACCATATTTCACTGCAGTTAATACCATGCTTTAAATACAGCGGGCCCTGTTAACATCTATAGTAATACCTCTCTTTCTCTCTCTGTCTCTCTCTCTTTTTTCTTTTCTTTTGTCAGAAAAGGGCAGTTTTAATATTATCAAGTAGTTGCTCCTGTGATATTTTCAGTATGTTGCTAATCTGCAAATACCTGCTCTTGTCAGTGACTGAGGGCCTCCTGTGTCATGGGTAGTGTCCTTGGCTTCCATTGGTTTTGGCAGAAGCTGAGGATAATCAGTACCTTGCAGGAATGGCCATAAGTGAATGCTCCAGGCAGCAGGAGCACAGGAAGGTAATCACAGTGCTAATGAAAGCAATATGTGGCTGTCTGTGAAATACAGGTTTTTATATTGAGTTTGGCTTGAGAGATTTAAGAAAAATTTTGCTTGAATTAAGGGTGTATTAAAAAGCCCAAACCACTCCTTACACCTCAACCTCCCCCCCAAAATTAAAAAAAAAAAAAAAAAGAAAATCGAGAAGGTTATTCATATTAACATTTTGAGTTTGTTCTCAAACATCCATGCTAGTACTGTTCAAAGGAAGAGTCACTGAAGCTCTTGGACACAGAGAAAAGGATATTTTTCTGTTGGCTAACAGCAGAATGATTATGACTGAAATGAAAATGAAACACTCCAAACTCAGGATGAAAACTTTCCATCAAGGCAGTTACACATCAGTAATAAGCAGTGGAAAAGAGTATCTTTTAATATGAGGCATCTGACAGCCTTAAGCTAGATGTTGCTGACAAGAGTATTGGCACCTCTGATAGCTTGTTTGTCTACAGTAGACAGTGATTTGGGACACTGTAGAATGGTGTCAATCTAAAACTGAAAGAACATTTTTAGGATGGAACTAGAGGGTTAAATAAAGATAGTCACTGGAAATTATAACAGGATCATTTTTGACCTGAGGGGAATAGATTGTGAAACAGCGAAATAGTGGGAACCCTATTGTTGACACATTTAAATATAGTCTGGACAAAAAGTTAATACATGTACAATAGGGAACAATTTGACATTGTACTCAAGGAGATGTAAAGGATACAGTAATGAGTCTTTACAAAAGGACGTCAGGTTATCTAATATTATAGAATCATAGGATGGTTTGGGTTGGAAGAGATCTAGTTCCAACACCCCTGCATGAGCAGGGACACCTCCTGTTGGTCCTTGTTGCTCAATGTCCCATTCAAACTGTCTGTAAAGACTTCCAGGGAGGGGCATCCACAACTTCCCCAGGTAACCTGTTCCAGTGTCTTACCACTCTCACAGCAAAAAATTTCTTTCTAATATCTTATTTGAATTTACCCTTTTCCAGTTTAACAGCATTAGCCCATGTCTTGTTACTCCATGCATTTTAAAAAAGTTCCTCCCCAGCTTTCCTGTAGGCCCTTTAGGTAGTGGAAGGCTGCTATAAGATCTCCCTGGAGCCTTCTCTTCTCCAGGCTTAATGACCCCAACTATCTCAGCCTGTCTTCATAGGAGAAGAATTCCATCTCTCAGATCATTTTCGTGGCTCTCCTCTGGTCTTGCTTCAGCATGTCCATGGCCTTCTTGTGTTGCGAGCTCCAGAACCAGATACAGTATTCCAAGTGGGGTGTCATGAGAGCAGAGTAGAGGGGAGGATATATTTTATTGTGAATTTTGTTTCACTTAGAACATGTTTATATTTAATATAAATACAACAGTATATATTCTATTTATTAAAGGAAATTTTACTTTCTTTTTATTTTTTTTCCGTTCAAACATCACAATTTTCAATTTAACACAGTCTTCAATTGTTTTGTCGGGCATGGGGCTCTCTGTTGATTTGTACCTAGTGAGTGCAGAGACAGGTAATTTATCTTTTTGTAACTCCAGGCACTAAACTGTTCATTTTTAGTAAATCTCTCAACAAGTAGCTCCAGAGATGGTACAGGCATTCAGATATGACCCTCGGGATCTGAAAACCCACTGAGGCTATTGAAAGGAGGAATGTTTGAATTGGAGCAGTCAGCAGGATCAATTAGGTGTTGGTCTTGATATTTTCTGAACCCCATGTAAGTGTCCCACAGTAATGAATCACCGATACTAAACTGTTGAAAACAATGAGTGCTATCAAAAAGGTGTTTTTTATTTTGCAGGCAAGACAGTGTGAGAGTGGTGGAGCTGCCATCTAATGAAAAGACATATTCAAATGAGTAATTTTTTTAAATGATTGAAGTGTGCGAATTCAGTTTATCATATTAAACTCAAGCAAATCTCCAGAAAACTGCTTTAGCATAACATGTTGAAAGATAATTAATGAAGTTGTAATAAATAGAAGTTGTAGGTCAAGTGTAAGGACATAGTGTAAATGTTGGGAAAAGTACCTTACCAGTGACATATAAAAATAATTTGTATTTGCTACTGGTTTTCATCATGGAGGACGTCCAGATATTTTGCAACTCCTGGACATGTGATAAGGTCTTTGCTTCTCACTAAGAAGAAGAAGATATTGTTTAAAAATTTCTGGTGTACAAAATGTTCTCGATATGTTCTATAGAATAAAATATTCTATAGATACATAAGAAGTCAGTTCTTGTCCAGAGGTTTTGTATGCTAATACCAGCTGAAGTGTATGCTACTACTGCAGCTGTAAAGGGTTGGGTTTTGTGGGGTTTATGGGGATTTCTGCCTTGGCAAGCATGGAGGGAGGGTGTACAGGGCAGGTAGTTTTAACATGCTCTTCAGCCAGTCTGTTGATACTGAAAGTGAATCTGTGACCATGTACTCCAGTGCTTTTGATGCTTTTCTAGGCTCATGTAAAGAGAAGAAGAAAGGTTTGAGAATGCTTCTGAGCTCAGGAGCAGTGACTGTCAAGTATGAAAGATAAGCAGAAGGGAAAAACCTGAGCAGTGAAGAGCATTTCTGCTCTGCAGAGACATTACATGGGAAGAGGGATAATGTTTGAATTAAGTGAGTGTTGGTAGCTGTCGTTAAGGAAGAGCAGGAAACTGAGGACATCCTGAGTTCACAGAACACTGTATTAAACAGGGCAAGACTGAATAAAAGGCTGTCCATTGCTAAATAATGATTTCTGTAGCAGAGAGAAGCAGACAAAATTTAACATTTATTGAGTTCTATACTTTACATTAATTTGAAAAATGTGTGAAAGCAACTGTGTAGCAGCCAATTCTTTCTGTCACCTCCTGTTCATCTGCTCTAGAAATGTTTTTATTAAATGACCTAGATATATTAATAAACCAATTAAAAGAAAAGGAGGGAAAATATAACTGTATGAGTGATTTCCTTAGCTGACAGGAAGAGAAGGGCAAACAAACCTACAATGGATGCCTAGTTTTGTTTTCCCCATTTGATAGCACAACTGCAATTTGTACAATCTCATTTCAAAGAACTGCTGCTGCTCTTGAGAACCTTGCAATAACTTTTTGTAGTCCAGTGGTTAGACACAGCTTGGTTGCAATTGTGTTTGCATTGCTGGTTGACATTAGGTTGATGAGGCAGCTTCAGTCTCTCAGAGAGAAACCACAATATCTCACTCTCATTGGCATTCTGCATGCCATGTTTCAATTTTTCATCATTAAATAATAATTTGCAACTGTGTAGAATTTTCTATTAGGGATCTTGGAAAGTTTTATGAATATTGGATTAATGAATAGAGCCTTGCAACATGTCTATGAGGTACAGCTAGGTAAGAGTCATTATCTCTGGTTTATGTAGGAATAAGATAGAACATTATAGCATAGGCAGATTAAGGCTCTGAGTTTGACCCCCAAACTCTGAAAGCATTATTTCATAGCAAAGCAGTCAACTGTTGAACATGAATATTTGCAAAAGGCTGATATATATATATATATATGTAGGTAACTTGAATGAAGTTACAAAAAAAAACACCCTTTTTTTCTTCAAGGTCATGTAATGAGTTTGATCAGAGTGAGGAAGGAAAATGATGTCTTAAGTCTCCCTGTACTGTTTTTTAAACATACATCCTCCTTGAATGGCTGAAATTAACAGGGAGGTTGATATATCCCAGAGAGGATTAATCCTACTCAGAGTTACATGGAGGCTTCTTTAATTTGTTTTGGGGTTGTTTTGTTTTTGGTTTGGTTTGAGGTTTTTTTGTGTTTGCTAAATGGCTTTATCTCACATTTTCTTTTCAGCTGGATTGTTCCCCATTGAGTTAAAAATAAATGTCAAACAATATGACTTAAAGGAAAATCTGTGTGTTTCAGATCTGACTGCTTTCCCCTGGAAACATTAGTCAATTAATAAAGCAGAATGAGGAATTTTGCCTAGGGAGCCATCATGAAATAAGAAGTGTGTATAAATACATGCACAATGAGACACATACAAACCCATTAAAAGAGCATTTCATTTGGACAGAATCTACTTATTAGTGTGGAAATTTATGAGGCATTGTAGAGCATGGGCAAACACAAATCATAGGATGCTATTTTGAAAGGCTGGTAAAATTTTCCTTGAGTATTTTTTTTGCTGCTGCATTAGGAAGTGTCATGAAGACCGTGAAGCCATTACTGGATAAGTTTGTACCACAGAAGTTTTGAAGCAGTTGTTTTTCCCCAGAAGACTCAGGAAGATATGATAATTCATGTATCTACTACCATTTCCATACTGCAAGAAAATTCCCTGTGTCATACAACTTCAGTATCTCTCTCTAACCACCTTCATTAGCAATTTTAACTTCCCCTGTGGAGATCTGCTCTAATATCTGATTATGCTGAAGACTAAGATACTTGCTATTAGTTAGTAAGTTTTCTGGCTAAGGTTCAAAGCAAGATTTTTTGTATTGGCTTTGCACAAGTTGCTCAGGTTCTTTCTATGTGATCTGTGCATGTTGTGTGCTATACACATTGATCTTCAGATTACCCATCCTTGTCTTAATCTTCTCCATCTGAAAGCTGGTAGGTATTCTAAAATGGAGTTATCACAGCTGTGCCAGGTAGGAAAAAAAGGCTTCTCAAAAGAAACTCACCATTACAAATACCATACAGCTAAAAGGAATGTCTTACTTTCTGAAATCTTAGGGACTAATAGTGGCAGAGGCAATAAAAATCTTCTTAAAAGCATTTTGTGAATTATTAAATAAATTTTTCCTATTGCTTTATTACTCATAGGAATTGTATCAATCAACAGTGAGAGCTAAATTACTAGATCAGTCAAAAAATATTGTTGCAGCTAAAGAATCAATCCTAATTGAATCATTATGGCATTATTACATGAAACACAAAGAGCTATGGATGATAACTCTGCTCTGCTTGATCTATAAAGAAGACAAAATATCAACAATTGCAATGCTTGATTATTCTCCTCCTTAGCATCATGTTTTCTTAATACAGTATTTTTCTCTATTGGTGTAATTTTGCTTGTAAATCTCCTGCTAGTGAATTTTTCTTTTAAAACCCCCTCACTTCAGTTCAATGCAATACTAATTTTCTCTGTACTTCAAAGGTCAAAGTTTCTTCAGCCAGACCTCCTGTGATTGCAGTGAAATCCAGCGTGGTCATTTTTTGCTTTAACTATTTTTGCATTTCTGAAGAACCTTGTTGGTATTATAATAACAAAATTCTTATCTTAATCACTATTTCCAAAATGTGGCTTTGTCTATTAAAGAAACAAATCCATGTGAAGTCACCTCCACAGTAAAATAGAGCAGTTGTTAAGTACTCACAGTTACAAAATAATTTCAGATGAGACATTTCTGAGCATATCAGATAGTTAAGAAATAATTCCCTAGTTTGAAATTTAGCTGGGATACTAAGGAAACAAACATGCTCTGTAAATGTATGGCATTTGTTAGGATTTGTTAAGATTTGTTCATATGAAACCTCCTGCTACTACTGAAAAGTGGTCCATACCGACAAAAAATATTTCAAATGTAGGCAAATTCTAGTACTATTTCACTAATATCTCTTGCAGCACTTTATTTTTTGTTTTTAGATGGTGTCCATTCGTTGGTGACTTTTCCCTACCTCATTCAGTTAGAGGTACAACTTGCTAATACAATGAAAATAATGACTGAAGTGAAAGATTTGCAGCCTTTAGGGATGTTTAACAGTGATTTACTGTCTCATCAGTCTTGTGTACTTTTTTTTTTTTTTTTTTTTTCCAAAAAAGACTTGTCAGCAGTTTCTTCAAAATTCTGAAGTTTATTTCATGGGGTTTGTGACTTATCCTACACTCGTTAATGATGTTTATTCCGTGTTTTTAATAGGGACGTAATTTGATATACAGAGACAAGAAAAAAAATTTAGAAAGTATCCTAAGAGAAGAAAGTATCCTAAGGTCTGTTTCAGGTTAATTACATGTGAAAAGTTCTAATATACAGAAAAGTGAGGCCAAGGATAAAATTGAAAGAAGGTTTTGCTTATGAATACTAAAAAAACCAACAATACCCAAACCAACATTTAAAGATAAAGATGAAGCAATCAACAAAATCTTCTCCATCACTGGTGACTGTGAAAGTCTCAAATCCAAAGCTCCTTTCACAAGCATGATTCAAGACTTTCCTGTCTCTAAAGTGTATTCTTCTCTTTTACTAAAATAAGTGTATTTCCCTGTTTATTTTAAGAGGTTTTATTCTGTCCTGCACTGCTCCACACTTGAATAGCAGGGCTCAGAAATATTTTCACTGTTTGTGTACTAGAAGGGGAAAAGCAACTAAAAGGCCTGAAATGTGCTTTCTAAGAACAATGAAACTAAGTCTTGTTTTGGAGCTGCACCTTCACAATGTCACCTCATGCTCATATTTCAAATACTCTATTTAGACCATCCTGAATACCATTCCCATGACAGGTGCTGGGAGGATTCATTCCAGATACTCAGGTGTTGCTAGAGGCAGTCTTGTCTCCTGATGAAGAGTAACTTTGTAGAGTTATTACTCTTCCATTCTGCTTGCTGCCTGGCTTCTGTTCAAAGAATATTTTATCTGCTGGTTCCTGCCTCTAGAGGTACATACTCTAGTAGAATTGGGTTTGGCACATATCTTAACGATGGGCAGTCAAGAACATGTGAACCTAAAAAAACTTTCAGAACAAAAAAAGGCCATGTGTATCTCTATTTCTGTTTTTATCCGACTTTCCTGCTTTTTCATTCTGTCCTTTGAATCTCCAAAAATAAATCTGGATGTTTCTGCAGTTTCTGGAGTGCTGTGATTATAAAGGCCTCTTCCAACAAGTCAGGTTAGCTCTATATAGTAAATCCTAAAAAAATTCTCAAAGAAAAATGGTGATTGTTGAATGTGAAATGTGGAATGTAATGGGTTCAGTCCACAGAGTGCCCTTTAGATCAGAGGTGTGTAAGTTGATGATGGTTTGAGAGAAATGTTTTTAATGGATCATGAATACAAAATAAATTTCCTGAACCAAGCCTCATGATTTGGTGACGAAATATTCAGATTGGTTTCACTATTATGGAGAATCAGTGGGAAGCCCTGACTCTCCATTTGATTCCCATGACTGCCCTGTTATCTGTTTAGTGAGTTGTGATTGATCTGTACAGCTTTGTTCCCTCCTGGCTGCTGTATTGTGGCAGTGGAAAAGAACAGTCAGGTCACTCAATTCTGCACTCTACTGCCTTCCCAGGCTGCAGAAGTTAAAGGGCAAACATCACTACATTTTACTTAGGACAGCAGTGCCTCTGTCCAAATGTGGTCTCCCTTCTTCTCCAGAGACCTGAAGCAGCTAATGGCAAAAAAGGAGAAGAGACTGATAGCAGCAAATGTGATAGATTAGCAGCAGTTCAGTATGGTTTAGTCAGAACAACAGCTGAAAATGCAATCCGTCTCCAAGCTGTATCTGGAGTGCCTTACCTTCTGATGCTGCTGTCCCTGTGCACAGAGTTCAGGTGCTCAAGCTAGTAGTGACCTCTTCTGTCCTCCATACTTTGTGCCCAGTCTTCTGTGTGTATTTGTGGGCTCCTTCTTTCTGCCCTTCCTTCCTGTGTTCTTCTCCCCCAGAAGCAGGTACTGTGATATCCTCTCTGTGTCCCTGAAAGTTGGTGGCAATCTTGGTAGATAGTACAACAGCTCTCAGGATGCTCTAACTTGACCCTGTTAGATGTGATTTGTAAGGGCTCACAGACTATGTAGCTTACAATATGCTGCAATTATTTTCTTCCTTTCTGCTTGCTCCTGGCTGGACACTGTCCAGGGCAATTCTCTGCCTGCTGGTGGCTTCCTTGCTTAAACACTTTTCTCAGCAGAAGAGCAGTTGGGTGGTAGAGCATCTGTCCCAAAGCACTTAGTGTGAGCTTTCCAAATCAGTTATTTTAATACTCACTATGAATTGATTAGCTTCTCTTTTTTTTTTACAGGATGCTATGACAGTGCATTATATTGATGTTTGGACATTGAGATGCTTCAATTTTGCACAGCTGAACTTGCTTTCTTTGTTGCTGAGAGATTATGTGGTTGAATATCAGTCACTCAAACTCTCCAATAGTTTTTGCTTTGCTTTAAGATGGATCCTGTGACAGAATTAATTAAAACTTAGACGTTTCAATAATTTAGTTACAGATTCTGCCTTCAGCTATCTGTGTACTTTTCACAAACAAGTAAGAGCTCTGTGTTTATTTTAGACCCATCTGTCTCGATCTTTCATTAGTTTTTCAGAAAGGAAACTGCTATTGAAAGACAATCCAAAGAAATAAGGAAAAGAAAAATATAGAAACCTTTAGAATTCATCTCTGGATAAGGCCAAGTTTTCCTCTTCTCAAATTTTATTGGGGCATACCTTACTCACAGAGGCTTAGCTCCTACAATCCCATCTCAGAAGATTCAGATCTAGACTTTAAGACTACTGAGCTATTTTGAAATCTAGAAACACCTAAAATGGCTTAGGCAGTGTCTCCATTTCAGGATAATCATCCACACATTTTGCATTCCTTCTCAGATTGTTTATGCTGAACATTCTCTTAATCTCACTTGCTGTAGTGCCACCTTCTTTGTAAGAAATAATAAATCAAGCTCCTGGTGTTCTTTGCCCTCCACCTCTAGTCCAAGGCTTGTACAAGAGTGATCGGATCCAGCATGGGTGATGATACAAGAATGCCTGGAATCTCTTTGATCTGTTTCCAGGGAGCATTTCCCCCTGGCATGGCCAATGAGCAAGAAAACTTTCCTTTGTAACAAAGCTGAACCCTTGATTCCACTCATGATCCTCAGTAAATTTAGCTTTCAGTAGCAAAGTATTGGGTCCTTGGTACCTTAGAAACTGAGAGGTGATAAATGTTCCTAGTTGGCCTCCTATGCAGGAAATAATAAGATTATAAGAGAAAGGTGGTGGCACTACCTGATGAGCAAGAGTTGTTTTCTTTTGCTGGCACAAATTCTCTTATCCTCATACAAACTTCACTCTGTCCAGTGAGAGTTTCCATTATGTTCAGGCTGTGCCTATGATCTCTGCAAATTCATGAGATGTAGTGTGAGGTGAAGGCTGATGGCAGATGATAACTGCTGTAAAGTCAGAATATAATGCTGTGTTATGCCCATGGAGGGGGAAAAACTAATTTTTGAGTTTTCATCTGTGCTTCTATGCAAAATGAAATATTTGAGAGTCAGATGATGGAAAATCAACTGATATAACTTAGAAGAAAAGCTAGGTCCAGGCCTTAAGTAAACTTTGAAGGTGTGATGAAAATTAGGCTTTTAGATCTTTCATCATCCCAGATAGGGAGCTACTGAGATCAGTGCTTTTTAAAACCACAGTGCTTTTCTAAATATTTAAAAATGGGTTAGAAGGCCATTTTCAGAGCTCTGGTTGTTTAAATGCATAGCATAGTCATACAACCATTTTTCTTAATCCTTTCAGTAATGATGGCATTGTTTTGCAGTTCTTCAAATTACCTCTAATGTCCAAGCAGTCTGACTTCAAAATAAATTTGCTGAAGTATTTCACTGTCTTTAATTCATAAAGCCATATCACATTTTTGTGTAAGGTAAGCTAATATAATTACTTTTGTGTTAAGAACAAGGAACAGAATGGTTAAGATTATTGGCCAAAACTGCTGAGAAGGTCTGTGGTAACGCTTCAAACAAGAAGAAATCTTGGCTATCAATGTTCTTTTTAAAAAGTCCTTGGTTTTGGTTGTCCTATGCTTTAGGGTATTGTAAACAGTAGAATTTAAAAATATATTAGTTGCTTATTTGATAATATTACAGGTGAAATGATTTTATTAATTTCAAGTTGAAATTTTAATTGCATTTACTTTAGGGTTCCCTCCTTTTCTTTTTTTAGCTGCTCTTTTTCAACTTTTTTTTTTTTTTTTTTTTTTAGCTGCTGAACAGCAGCTGTTTTTTAATTTTAAGTCTGAGGTCTCTGTCTAAACCAAGCCAGGAAATTTCATTTTAAAGTTATATTTTTCCCCCAGAAAATTAAAATATTGACTGAGCATTGCTTTTCTATCAATATTTTGTAGATTATTATGTAGGTATGCAGTTGGTTCTTAGTTTTAGTGGTTAAATATTCACACAATGAAAGAATGGTTTATGAGAGTTTTGTTTAAAAACTTTAATTTCACTGCATTGAAAGTGGTGTCATATACGTTGATTTTAAATGGATGTTTGAAATCAAGCAGTTTTCAGGGGACTGAGGGACCAGATAATTCTGCACTGGGAACTAGTCAAAAGTCTTTCAGGTTTTGGTTTTGCTTGGGGGAAAAAAAAAAAAAAAAAAAGAAATTCTCATCAACCTGAAGAAAAAAATGTTTTCAGCTAATGTCTGTGTTGAAAAACCCTGTAAAACCCCTGAGAAACCTGCTCTAAGGAGTAGCCTGCTTTGCATATATTGCCAAATAAGCTTTATTAGTGTACAATATCCCCAGTGTAACTTCACTGTGTCCCAATACCTCTCTTCTCCAGTCCTGAGACTTTCTTCCTTGTATACCTTTCCATGCCTCCTTTCTTATGTAACTCTACATTGTCATCTATACAACAACTGGGGCAGCTGCTGGCAGAGGACCAGAAGGATTTAAAACAACTTTTTCACCATGTCAGATCTTCACCATACTCATTTTGTTGCCTGTTGTGGCCAGGCAGAATGCCATGGTAATGCCTGAGAACATCTTGCAGTAAAACCAACTGCTGTTCCCACTGTCTCATGTCGATGGAAGTGGAAGGGCTATTGCACACCCATAAAAAATTGGGTTCTGTTCAAGAGAAAGCAATGGCCTAACATCACATGAAGAGCCAATTATAGACAGTGTCATTATAATCAATCTTCTTGTTGGACAATAGCACAGCTCTTTGACCGTGTCTTATCCTCTTATGTTATGTTGAAAAACTGATTATTCTGCTGCCAAAGGATAAAATGCTCTGGAATTTAGTCCATTTTATGTCTCAAATGCCACTGCCTTGCTGCCACCTCTTCTGTGATATTTGGAGTTCTGTGTATATGGGTTGTTTCAGAATCAACAGCATGACTTCGTTTTGCTCTCCCAGGCTTCATTTTAAATATATGTAAAAATACTGCTCAATAAGAATTTATTAAAATGTCCTCACTATCATTTCCAAGAACCAGCCTGTTCACACCCCTGCAGCAGTGGCACGTGCAGCTTTGTACCTGGTTATGTATTTATACAGCTATCTGAGCAGGAACACATCTTCTACCGATTTGCTCATGTGCAAAACAAAACTTGGGGTGGGAACAGTAGGAGCCATATGTTCCTTCATCCTAAATTCTGTTCTAATTTTGTCCATCTTAATTTACAACTTTACTGGAAAAGGTTTCAGGGGGCTTGCCTGGAAAGAACAGATTCAGATTTCAGCTTTGTCTGGTAAGGGTTAGGTACTCAAACCTGGGTCTCTCATATGCATGTGACTGCTACAGAGTCAAAAATTTCAAGAATTAGCAACTTCCTGCAGTGAGTTTTGTTCTATCCTGGGACAAAACGAAACAAGTGAAAACCAAACCAAACCAAGAAATTTCCATGAAATACCATATAGCATTGGGACTTTCCAACTCTCCTGGTTAGAAGACAGAAAAGAATGTCTTATGATGTTAGAAAAATTCACTTATATTTAAACATGACATAAAAATGATGTGGAGGGACCATAAACAATGCCTTATAGGAACACCATAGACTCAATGGTTAGTTTTGTTGCTCGAAACTGAGTTTCTCAAAAAATCTGAATACATTTTTCAGTTTAGTGACAAAGTTCCACTGTTTCTCTTAGGAGAAAGGAAAGTGTCTTTTCAGGAAACAGAAAAGGATGGGTATGGAATAACAGCACTTTCAACAGTCAAAAAACCCCCCATTTGATTACTCTGTTCTCAAAAGGCATATGCTCACACAAACTAACAAATACTCCTTTGGGAGCGTTAGTACCTGAGGACATATTTGTGGCAAGCTTATACTTTTTGGCTCAGCTTCTGATTTGGCACCTGTTTGACCTGACAATTAAAGCTCTTTTCTGAAAAACAGAATTTGTGTGTTAACTGTATTGGAAATAGGAATCTCAATGGGAATATGAGATCCCAGCTGCTTCTAAAAAGCCTTTGCCCTTCCTTGTACGTCCTCCTTACCTTTGTTGAATTCAAGATGTGCAGAAATCTCCTAGCAGTGGCTCGTGCCATTTCACCGACTCTTCTTCTGTCACAAGTAGCAGTAAAAGCAGTAAAATGAAACTATTACAAGCTGCTGCTTTGGCATAATAACTTGGAATTTACTTATAGTTAGTATCCATAGCTAGTATGCACCTTTTGCACCGAAGCAGGGACTAGGATAAAAAATATGCCTAAATAGTTATATGGAAAATGCCACAGATTGTCTGTGACAGTTACAGGATCCTGGCTACATTGGTCTGGAATGTGATGGCTTTTGGTCATATTGCTTAGAATTTCATGTTTCCTAGAGATTAAAAAATAAAAATAATAAACAAAAATCTTCCTGTAGTTCTGGGAAAGGTAAAGAAGAGGAAGGATAATTGTTTCTAGATGAACAGCAAATGACCAGATTCAGTATCTGGGTCTCATATCTCTTTTATGTTTCAATTTTCTGATGATATGTAAGAATTAGCAGTTTCTGAAGCACGTAGGAAGGTATGGTTGGCTCTGTCATCCTGAATCAAGCTGTTGCTTTCTCAAGTCTAATACCTTTACCTGGGAGTAGCCATCATTTGAGGCACCAGAGGAATGTACGAAATCCTCAACAACATTCAAGGGATATGTTATCTTTCTTGGGTGAGAAATGAGATTTGGGTTTCCACAGAAGTGCTTTTTGGACAGTGATAAAAGCTTGCATTGTTCGAGATGTCAATGATAAATTTTTTGCTTCCTCTTTTGATGAATTAATCACTGAAGTTCTGTGTAGAAAGAGCAGGAGAAAATATTTTTTAATTTCTTTAAATTTCTTTTAAGTTTAGTGAATTTGAACTTCAAACTGGCGCTGTAGTTCCTTCTAATTTTACTCATGTTTGTAGCGAGTAATATTTGTCATTGCATCCTCTACTTTAAAACACAGTAACCTGAGCTATCCATCTGGATCAGTTTAAATCAAAACTATGGATGTGGATTAGTAGGCTTGCTTTCTTGCAGACTTGCATGCTTTGTTCCATACTTCTGTTTTCAGTGCTCTTCCTGACTGAACTTTTGAACCAGTTTGGCTGCCTCAAATAATTTTTATATCTCTCTATTTCACTTCATAGTTCCAATTTAGGCACTGAATACATTGTTTAATATCAGAGGCCTTCAAGATCTTGTAGATGTTTATTAGCATTTGGTGTAGACCAGACAATTTAGAGTAAGAAAACCTCAGCTGAAACCAAAGTGTAGCACAGTCTTTTTACAGTTTGGTTCTCTGTTGTTTCATCTCTCTTTCCTTCTGCTTGGAAGGTTGTCTTAAACAGTGTTAAGTGCAAATTTCGGTGTAGTGTTTCTGTCGTAATGGCTTTCAAGCTGTTATATTTTCCATATTCTCTTTTGCTTAGTGATTTAGCTGTGCCCTACAAACAGAATGACTCAGATGTATTTGGTATAGACTTGATTATGCCAAAACAATCAGAGGAGTTCAGCCCTTTTCAAAAGTATTTTTTCAAACTTCTGCTGGTTGTCTGATGAGACAAACAGAAGTGCCTGTTTCAGCCTGGTTTCAGAATCTTTTCAGCTATTGCTCACAGACATCCCAAGGCATACATATCACACACCCCCACTTAAAATGCTCATAGTACAGCTCAAGTGCAAGAGCTCAAGCTTTATGCTAAGCTTTTACACAGGGAATTCATCTCATCATCCCACTCAAAAGGAAACTTGCATTAGCACCTCTAGTGGCCTCTTTATTGACATTGGTGAATGTGAGTGAATTTGAAAAGATCTGAAAACTTGCTAATTTTCTGCAGAAGTATTTGTGTTTATGGAAAGCTGTGTTAAGCATTGTATCATTTGAATTACGTTTTCCCCCATCCAGAATAATCACTGCCACTCTTCAGAGAGTATAAGGGTACTATTCACATAAGCTTTTCTCTATTCATAAAATCTGATAACAGGGGTCTTGACTAATCTCTTATTATAAAAATAAAGGGCCAACCTGACCTCGGGTTGACAAAAAAAAAAAAAAAAAAATTAAAAAAAAATCATGTTCACTTTGTTGCTGTAATTATATTGAAAAAATTAATATATCTAAAGGTAAAAGAAATTTTTCAAACAAGAATATTTTTGATAGATACTCTTGGTTTTTTGTTTGGTTGGTTTTCTTTTGGTTTGTTTGTTTGGGTTGTGTTTTTTTATTTTGTTGGTTGGGTTTTGGTTTTGTTTGTTTGGTTTGGATTTATTTTTTTTTTAATAGACATCTCTTTAAATATTTTGGCAGTATTTCCCAGGACCATAAATCACTTCCAAAACTCAGCCAGATAATTTAGCTCTTACATACCACAATGTCTTAGCCTATCAGGTTTGAAAGCCCTTAGCAAATATTATGACTTTGTTGAACTGAAAAAAATGAACGAGTTGGAAATACGGCAGGGTTGAAAACTGCTGGATCCCAGACTGGGAAAATAATACTTCCATTAGCAAATTCAGGCAATTACAAGAGCTGAGTAGACTTTCAGGTCACAGAAGTTTCTCTTTATTGATCATAAAATGATGCAGAACAGTCTTTGTGAGATTCTGTATGCATCTCAGCAGATAGTACCTTTTCAGCTGAAAAAATGGGACATCCCCCACCCCCTCAGAGTTCCCTGTCTACACTGCCAACAAAATAAATGAACTATACCTTACAATGAAGTGATGGGCCCCAAATTTACTGTGTGATATGAATAAATCAATGCAGTCATCTCAGTGCTCAAGTGTAAGTCCCTCTTTTTGTGGCTCTGCACCTTTCCATGTTTCATATTGAATCCAGACTTATTCCTATAATTTAACTTTTTTTTTTTTTAATTGTGCTATTTGTTTATTTTTAATTATCCTATTACATCCAAAATGCAACATGGCTGTATGTTAGCATTTTGATACAGAGAAGCAGTGCAGTTTTGACATGATTCCTCTGATTGTCCCCACTTAACCACCTCTTGGTTCATTTTTCTCACAGTCTTGGTTCATATTAATTAGATTCTTTTCACAAGAAATGTGGCCAAAAGCTCTAATCTAGGTATATGTCTGTAAGACTTAAAATCCTAAAGGGAGCATGGGGATCTGAACCAAGCATCTGCTGGAAACTTTTACACCTCTTACGTAGCAGGGATGTTTTAATCCAGGCCAGATAGAATTTGATCTGAAGTAACAGTGGAACTTTGTATGGTGGAGATATGATAGGCCTGACAACCAACTGCTCTAACCTAGTGATCCTCCTCTGTTGTGTCAGAAAACTTTCTCATGTAGATATAGGCAAATAAAGCAGGTTTTGAACAAGTGGGTTTTCAGTGTTGTTGTAAAATTATCACCAATTATTGTCTTTTAAAATCTTCTTTCTACTCCAACCTGATGGCGTATTGTACTGCATTCTAGATCTGCACTTGATGATTGAAAATACAGTATACCATAGAAGACCCAAAAGGGAAATATTGTCATAGGAGAATAGTTTTTCATTCCTCCAGCTCTGCAGGTAAAGAACAGATATTATCTCCCACTATGAAGCAAAATTAAATGACATCCAAAGTGCTAACCTGTCTTCCTAGTGGGGGTGCTCATAATGGTAACAGGTAATTTCTAGTACTCCTGCTCTGGAAGGTCATTCAGAATTGAAACACAGATGCTCCCATCTTGTCCTTGGTGTGAGTACAGTTACAGCATGAAGAAAAGGCAGCCTGATTCAATGGGAGCCTGCTGCTACTGAAAACCTACTAAAGGAAACTCAGGATAATATGCTTCTGAGTGTTCTGCTACTATGAAAAGAAGATTAAAGGATAAGTGGCTTATACTGTTACACTGACTGGAGCCTACAAAACAAAGTGGCAGAATTCTTTTCTGTGGCAGTTTTGATAATGCTGTTTATCAGTAGTGTGTGGCATCTGTTTGAGCATTATAGCATTAAAGAAATAGATGGAAAAATGCATTTTGCCCTGTAGGGAGGAATGTATTCCAGTGAAAGGAGTGTGAAAAATGTAGAAATCAATTATTCTAACTTGCTTCATGACTTCAGGTAAGTCATATTTTCCCAAATTTTCAAACAAAAGTGGCTAAAATTAGGTAATTGTGCTCTTGAAGCTTGGCTAGCTAAATGAAAGAACTGAAGAAGGCTCAGAGCCCTGTACACAGATACAACATTTTTCTGGTTGACAACTTCAGTTGCAAGGTATCCACACTATTGGGGAGAATTTACTGCTTTCAGAAAAATGGGGGATTTTATGCTGCTGTCTACTAAGGGAGGCCTTTTGCATCAGCTATTTGAAAATCCTATTATAAAAATGCAGCAAGTTTCCTACGTAAGAAATAAGAAGTTTCTAAATCATGCATGGAACACTTCTAATCCAGCTCTGTCACCTAAAATTAATAGGGCTCTCATCATCCAGAGAGTGGAGACTCACCTAATTTCACAAAGTTGCTGATGATTAGGTAAGAAATAATAGGTATGATATATGTAAGAAGCATATATGATAAAGGTAAGAATATATGATATAGGTAAGAAGCAGCATGCACAAACAACCTGTAAAATGACATTCCTAAAGAGAACTTTTTTGATGTGCAGCATCAGATTTCTTTTGTTAGCATACAGGCAAGTGATTTCTGTTTCTGGATGCCTAACTCTTCTGTTCTGGAATCCACCTATAAATCCCTTGCTGTTTTCCTTGCAAAGCCAAGGTAGATTCTCTCTCCTAAAAACCCATACATGGAATCTTGAGACCTCATTCTTTGAGATTAACGTGTGCTCTTATTCACCTCTCAAGGATCTGAGTGTACCTTTCTTGTCTTCCTTCCTCTTACCCGGAATATAAACATAGATTTAATTGTTAAAATGCCAACAAATAAACTCACTTCTTTCCCCCTTTGTAACTGATAAACTTATTGCTAAATGCTAGCTTAGTGGTAGAATTAAAGCTTCAAATGAATTTCCTATGGAAGCTACAGTTTTGAGTTTTTGTGGAAAGCAATGCTCGGGCAAAGTGGAAAGTGACCCTTCCAGACTGTGTTCATGAAATACAGTGAACTGGAACATTCTTTCTACCTGGACTTTTCAACCCATTTTTTTCCTTGCTGTCCTGCTGAGTCCTTGGCCAGTGTGCTGTAGACCAGTGAGAACTTTAATCTCTAGGGTAAGGACACTATATAATTAAATGCTCATGCACTGTCAAAATACTAACTGTTACAAAATGCTCTAGCCAGGAACTTGTTGGAGAGCAAGCAGTGAGCAAAATTACTTCAATATGTAGAAGAAATTTATATGCCCTGAGGGAATGCTAATTCAGAGAAATAGTAATAGGGGTTACTATTTGATTTATAATGTGCATTGAAAGGAATCAACAATAGCAGACCTGCTGCCTGCATGTGCACTTAGCCATGCACTGAGAATTCAGAAAGGGAGACATTAACTGTCCACCTTGCCTTCATGCTGTCTTCAACTCCTCTTCGACCTCTTCCACTCAAACTCCAGGTGGATTCTTTTCTGACTCTAGTTAAACAAGTTCTCTGTGACTTCAGCTGTCCCTCCCATTTCCACTTTGTACCTCTGTTATGTCACCTGAAAACTTACTGGGTTCATAATTTGTAGCTCTTGCCTCAGGTGCCACCTCCTCCTGTCTGATGTCAGGTGTAACCCCCTTCATTCTGTCGTCTTCTCTTTCTTCTTTCTTCTGCAATAACTGCACTTATTAAAGTCTAGAAAAGTTTCTTTGTTGACAAATATCTTGTCCTCTTTGCCACCCTGAATCTTAAATAATTTTTTCTCTATTCTACTTTCCATTTCCTCCTTTGAATCTTCCAGTTACTGTGGAGTATCTTCTGGTCCACTTAACCTCCAGTTTGGGAAAGGAAATTGCACTTTAGCATGTCAGACTGGAAATACAGCTGACCCCTCATTTAATTTCAGCTGTCTGACATGCTCCATGCTCAGCCCTCTGCTCTTTTGCTTTGCAATGTTTCTTCTGCTACATTTTATGGAAAAGAGTCAGAAGATGGAAGGATAATCTGTGAGTCACTTGTGCAATGATGACTTGCAGATTTCCTGCTTTCCTTTCTCTCTCTCTCTTTTTTTTTTTTTTTTTTTTTTTCCCCCTCCTGCCAATCGTTTATTTGTTTCTTCTTTATAAGGGGGGAAAATAATATGTGAAGTACATTGAATGCCTCAGCTCTTACTGCAAAGCATTTTTGAATTATAAATTCTTAAAGCAGAATTTCTCAACTTTCATCTGCAGGGCATATCTAAAGGATTTTTTCTTTTTGTCAGAAAACATAATCTTATCACAGAGATTTTAGAGCCCTGTTCATGACAGCTCATACAGGGAGATTATATACCCTTTGAACCCTAGTTCTCTTATGAGAAGCAAAATGGAACTTTTTGCTTGTGTGACTGTGCCTTTGAGCTTTGGTTTTTTGTTTGTTTGTTTGTTTGTGGGGCTTTGGTTTGTTGTTTTACTGTTTTTTTAATTTCTCCCTTGTTGTTTAAACTATGTTAGACCATGGAGATATTTTAATGCTATGAAAATGAAAAATGAAACATACTAGATTTTTTATTTGGGACCCAAGATATATTACTGAATAACTGGGTGGTTAGAGTGGGGAGATACAATTAAGTATTGATCTGGACATGTTTTTACTGAAATTACTAAGTATTCTGGAAGTCATCTTAAGTTTCTTACTGGGGTATACAGTTGCCTTGCTGTGTGTATTTGTCAATGACAAATAGGTGGAGAGGAGAAACTCACAAAAGAGAAGTGAGAGAGTATATTACATGGTTTTGTTTTAATGTTTGCTGATATATTTGTTTGGAATATAACTTTTGTTCTGATTTATTTTGCTCTGCACATGAATTAGTTATTTCCATATGTACTATAAGTAGAATTTGTGTCACTGTTCAACAGTCATCATTTGGCTATGAGACTTGACATAATTTTCATTTTTTTGTCTTTGACATTTTTAGGGTAAACATGTTTTTGGAATGGCTTGGGTTATTATCTAGTCAAAAGGTGCTGTCAGATAGAGCTGCCCAGGCAACTCATCCATGGCTTGTGACATCTCATTGCTGTTGGCCCGTGACCCTCACCCAGCTCTTTGACTCTGTCTCACGTTCTGATTTCCACCTTCCTCACTTCTGCTGTTCCAGATATGTGAACTGCCTCCACCATATGTCATCTACAAAACCCTTTTCTGTTCCTTTTGGAGTTTCTCACATAGTTTGCCTATTGTATTTCACTTCTGATCTGGGTAGTAGCTCTGCTTTTTGAACCAGGCCTTACCTGAAGAGACATCAGCCCTCCTGTAGAGTCCTGTGAAACATGATAATAGTCCACAGTCATAAAGACTGCACTCCAAACAACACTTTCCTAGCAGAGAAATTCCTATTATGAACCTGGATTTGAGGCCTGAGTTTCAAACACTGAGTTTGTGAAATTAATAAAAGGAAACTAAGGGGATATCATCCCAGACCTTTCACATATGCTACCTACAGGTTTTTCAGTGGGAAACTAACTCTTTAGATCCTGTGAAATTTAAGGAGAACCACAAATACAAATTCTGTTTATTTCAATAAATATTTCAAAACATTGGGAGAAAGCTATAATCTTATTCTAGTTTCCTGGGTCAATACGATGGTTTCATGCTACACAGGTTTTGACTTTTCTCAAGGAGTGCAGGAGCAGGTCTAAAAACCCCCAAATAATTAAAAACTATAATTAAAAAGCAAAACAAAACAGGTAAAAAAGTTAATCTAATTTTTCAGATGAAGGCAATTATTTGAAGATAATCTCAAAATTTAACAAGTCTTTAATATTTCTTTAGGAAAGCAAGCTATGAATAAGAAGGGACACATCCAACCTATTTTATTTCTGAAATGTTATATATTCTATGAAATTCCATAATACATACTGGAGTTGAAGTGAGTTACTTCTATTACCCAGGCTAAGAATATTAGAATCATAAAAATGAAATGCTGAGCTTCTAACTAAAGCAGCATAGCGTATTTATGTTCCTAGCAACATGTGTTTGCATGGCAAAAGTTGCTGAAAGCTGATCCCATACTGGGAAAATTGCTGATCTCCAAACAGAATTCTAAACAACGTAAAATAAACATTTTACTTCTTGCGTTTTTAAGGTCATCTCACAAGTTCTGAGACTGTATTTCATTCCACATTGGCAATGTGAATGAGCTTGCTCCTCCAAAATGTTGTTGCTATTTTTACCCCAAAGAATCTGCTCATCCCAATGCCATGCCACATTCACTCAGCTCAATATTTTCGCAGATGGAATACATCAACTCCAACCTTGCTTTTTTGAGTTTTTTTGATGATTTTTCATTGATTATTCAAAAAAGACTTTTTTTCAAGTGTCATTTACTTTGTGAAACTTAGGTTTAGTACAGAATGAAAGACATTATTTCATTTAGAATTTCTTACTCTAATCAAGTTGTAACTTTATTTTACAATATAAACTTAAGTATGTTATATTGCTATTTATGCACACACACACACTTTTAGAAGTAGCGAACTACATCTTGTATTTTGCTCTTGTGTCAGAACAACTAGTATGCTCTGCAGCCCTGCATGATTTTAAGAAAAGATGCCCTTCTGAAATATTCCATGGTAAAAACTGGTGATAGCCAAACTGGAAATATCTCTACACTTCATCCGCTTGGTTGCAAACAAATAAACAGAGCAAGCTGAGGACCAAATTTGATATACATGGGTGGCCCTCAAGCAGGAACCAAACTCCAGTAAGAAAGATTTCCTATAGAGAAAAGAGAATAAAAAACCAAATGTCAGGCAGCCACTGGCAGTGAGAAGCCTCTGGCTTAGTAACAAAACAAAGTGTTGGTTGCTGCCTTCAGTAATATGATTATGCCCAAGTCATGCTGATTTGCAACTCATCATTAAGTCTTCGGAAAAAATGTGGTTCAGTTCATCCACAAGGACAGATCTGATTATTACAAAAGTCTCTCCTAGCCTCACAGCACTGATTCAAATCTTAGCTTTGATTGAAACTGTTGACAGAACTAGTAAGTTCAAAACACCCTTGGCTGCTTCATCTGAATTAATTGTCTTTATGTACATTAACAATTATAAAAGCAACAAAGATTCCTTACGTCTCAAAGATGGGATGGCTCAATTCATCATCTTTAAATATCTATACAGTTTCAGATGAGGAGTACTTTTTAGATGTGGAGTATTACTCTTAATACTTCTGTATTTTTTACACTTTATATTTTTACTACATCTTAAAAATATGTCTCAGTTCTTTTTGTATTTACCTAAATTAGTGTGATGATAGTTTTCTTACAACTGTGGTAAGCCTTTACTCATCACATCTCCCCCTTCCTTTCTGTATCCACATTTTTTCACTTTTTTGTGAACTGTATTTTTCTGCAGCTGGATATTAAGCTAATTAGGTTTGTCCATCCAGCATTCAGGTTACAGTAGATCTGGAGTTTGCTTATCACCTATTTCTTTAGCACATTAAGGCTAGCTTTAGATTTCTCACATTTTAATTGTATCTGAAGTGAGCTGTTTATGTGAAGCCCCAAAATGGATTTGTTTTCCAGTGCTTCTCCTTTGTTGCATATTAACGTTTAATTAGCAAAAAGATCCTATTACCTTGGCACTAAAAGTGAGAATAGCTAAGGGACCTGCTAAGTATAAAATGAGATGCACAGTCAACCTTTATTCTGGTCATAATGCTGTTACCTAAATATTGTTATAACCTCTATCATAAACTATGATCTGATTGATTTTGAAAGGTTTATACCCAGAGTGTCTGGCACAACTTGTTTTTGTGAGTATGCTAAAGTCAACATGTCTGAACTAAAGAGGCAGCTACTCCTAACAGGCTTTATTTGGGGTTTTCTTCAGTTGAAGTGGCTGGTCCGTAATGTTCTTCCTTCAGAATGGGAACTGAGCTGGAATCCAAATTGAACTTCAACCAAGAAAAACAATTCCTTAAGCATACTTTAATCACTCTTAAAGGTTCTCAGGGCTCTGAGGACTGTCTTTCAGTGGAATGTGGTTTTGAAGGACTAGGAGGCTTTTCCCTGGTGATACTGGAAATTGTGGGTGCATAAGTAAAAGGCAGATGTAACAGAAATATATAGGAAAATATATTATTTCGTTCAGGTTATGTTTTGAGGTGAGAAGCATGAAGTCATAGACTAGATGAAAGGATTCATAGTGGGATACAAAAGGAATGACAAACAAAAAGTCTCTTGGTATGTCTGTCCTCCAGCTTTAAGGAGAGCTTTGCTATTTATTACAATTATTACCACAACAGTTAAAAAGGCTTTTAATAACATGCCCTATGCAAAATCCTTTGACTATTTTTTCCACTTCGTTTTTGTTGCTAAGTTCAGTTTCTATACATGACATCTGTGTGTTTTGTTTTGTACCATGATGTCTCAGCAGCAATGTTTTATCACGTACAGCTGTTTTGATGCTCACTTATTAATACAGTAATGGGTATTGCACACATCCCTCTATTTTAAATTTGGGCCTGCTGTTAAAAATCATGATTATAGGAAACATAGTACGGTTGTCAGGATATTATGTGATGAAACACGCATCTGAAATTTTCTTCCAGCACATAAGATGTGTTCTGAGATATTGTTTATTGTTATGCTTGGCTTCATAGCTTCAAGTTTGGAAATTATATTTTTTGTTCTGGATTGAACTTTGAAGTTAAGATAGTTTGAAAGTCACACATGTGCTCTGTTTTTGTAATTTAGAAAAGGGATATCTCTTAAGAGGATTAGATTTTGTGACAGTTTCAAGCAATTTGCAAATGAAAGAGGCTCTCTTTGGTTTGTATCACTATTTATTGCAACATTTTCTGCAAATATAATTTGAAAAGGAATTGTCTTTTTTAAATCTTGTATTTTTCTTTAGAAAGCTTTTACCAATGTTTTCTTATTCTTAGAAGAAAAAGCGAAGTATTTAATTTTGAGTTTAGTCAGTCTGATAAAGTTTTGTGTTGAACTGAATAGGAGTCTATTAGCTGTTAATTTCCTAGCCTGATTTAATGCCTCACAAAAGAGGTAGCTGAGGTACCTGATGCCTTTCCTTCTCCTCCTCGTTCTCCATGGAATGGTCTATAGCACACTCAGATCCTGTTTTCTGGTTGTATACTGAATGTCCAGAAACACATCAAAGAAGCAATATTACAGGTTTCAAGAGTTCACACTACTGTGAAAACAAACTTGAGGAGTTTTCATTTCAGTGAATAGTATAGAAAAGAAATAGTTCAATAATTCTAAGCACTTTAAACATCTTTCTAATTTTTTCTAATTTCAAACACTTGCTAGTAATACTTAATTATTAAAGCCTAACCCTTCAGCACATCTTTAGTACTGAAGTGCCTGAGAGGTACTTGTCATTCTGAGTGGACAAGTATGGAAAAAACATCCAAGAGGGATCACATCTACTGGTATGATATCTTGCAACACCTATTAGAAGATTATAGATACAATTCAAATTACTTCAACCTATATGCTGCAATTTTTGAAGGACACAATCACTGTTTGTGTATTGATTTTTGTGGTTAGTTCAATGAGTAGCTTCTCTTGTGGCTTATCTCTTTTCTCCTGCAAACATTATTTTTATTTTTATGAAGTTCTCCCATTTATTCAATCTTCAGCTCTGTTGTTGGGCCAGAGCTAAAACTTTTACACTAGGCAAAAAAAAGAAGGCTGAATGCAATTGCTAATACCCTGAGAATATATTTTCTTCTGTATTTGAGGAGTTGCTTTGAGTTCTGCCCTGAAGTTAAAATTGCTGATCAGAAGTGAACTCACTTGATATCCAAGGGGGAAGACACTGAGCATGGTTTACCATCAACAATGAGGAAAAGCTCACTGTTCGTGACCCAAGTAACTCTCTGTTTTCCATCTGTCATTGTCATGCCATAACACCACTGGTGTTAGTCACAGGAGATGTCCTGTGGTCCTCTGAAAAAAGGCCAAACTCACTTGCTGCAAGGACAGATGGGATTAGTAGGTAGCCTTATTTGGACACAGGGAGGCAGATTTAGGAATACTTGACAGCTTCCAGCTGGTCCCAACACCAGCCAGCTCAGGTGCAGATATGCATGGCCTTCATGTTAAATCCCCAATGGATGCAAAAAGGATGGTTCTCTTTCTCAAGTACATGATCCATCTTAAATGACTTTTGCATGCTACTATATTCTTGAATTTGTTATGTATTTGTTGAATTTTGCTATCTTTCTTTGGTCTGGTATGCCTTTCACTACTGTTTTTTAACTTTCTGTGTTTAAGTGTCCTGATTCTTGCTAGTATGAAGTGTATTCTGTACATTTACTTTTTGCTGGTTTAGTGCAGTGCAGACAGTGATTCTATGCAAATTATTTTAATTTGCCAGTCCTCTTGCATGAGCTGTTATTGAGTGGTTTTCACCATCATGGTGACCTGATTCCATCCTCAGTGAACTGTAGTTGTTTGCAAAACTAGAATTTGGAGACTAGGACTGTTGTCTTTTCTAAATAGGCTGTTTGAAAAACAAGAAGTTTTTCTGCCTTCCTAAAGATTCAAGAAGAAGGGAACCAAGCGAGAAAGTCTTCAATCTATAGACAAGAAAATATTTTGATGCTTTATGTACATTATGTAAGGACCAGATTTAATTTAGATATTTAAAATGAAGGGATCATCCTCCAGGATAGTTTATAAACTAATTCTGATTCAATATCACAGCTGTCCAAATGTTCAAGCAGAAACACCTGATAGTGGACCCTAGCTTTTCAGTCAGTTTAGCTGAGTAAAAGAAGTTATTAGCTCTCCTTCTGAGTGAGATAATTGAAATTACTGTTAAAATAAACATGGCAGATAGCAAGGTGGACATTTTCAAAGTTATCTGAAGATTTGGAGCCCTTAAACAGGTGGCTTTGAAAACCCCATATTAAGAGTTGTCAAAAAATAAAAAAAATTAAAATTGAGTAAGAATCTGTCCAGATCTTGTCCTTCTGGCTTCACCTTTGTATTCCTCACTCCCTTAACAGATCTTTTCTCTGTTCATATCTGTTCTGCAGCAGGACAGTTGGTGTATGAGGTAAAGCAAGTCTCCCTCTGCCCCCTCCCCCTGTGAAGCCTCTTTTGGCTCATCCTCTGCCTCCTCTCCATGTTTCTGAGACCTGAGTTGTTGCATTGCAGGAGCTCCTTCACTGTTCTGCTACTAATTTGTGTTCAGAGTCCTAATTACAATTTACAAAAACGTTTTTCCATTTTCTATCTATCATGTTCTAAGTCTATAAAAGAGTGGGTGAGAAGACTTGTCAGTAAGTCACACCTCTTCCATTTTTTAAGCTGTATTTTTAGTTGACTGACTCAGATGGACTTCTGCTGTCAGAACATCAAAAAAGTCTTAACCAGAGTGTGTATCTCTTTTCATGATTTGACTCATTTGGAATTCAGAATTTGAGTTCATGAGGATTTGTATCCTCAACTTACCGATTAATTTCAGCTTGCATGTTTTTCCAGTCTCCTGAAGATTGAGGGTAGATTTCATGAAGCTCTGAATATGACATTTCAACCTTGCCAGTTGTTCAGTAGTAAGCATTTGCACCATATACTTTTTGCATAGGTAAGGTGTTTTGCACAGGTGTGTAGCAAGAGGACAAGGGGCAATGGTTTAAAACTTGAAGAGGGATGATTTAGATTAAATATCAGAAAGAAATTCTTTACTGTGAGGGTGGCAAGACACTGGAACAGGTGGCCCAGGGAGGTTGTTGATGGAAGTGTTCAAAGGGAGGTTGGATGGGGCCTTGAGAAACCTGGTCTTGTGGTAGGTGTTCCTTCCCATGGCAGGACAGTTGGAACTAGATAATCCCTTCCAACCCCAACCATTCTATGATTTCATGATTCTGTATGTCCTCATTGATGTTAGTATGAAACATGAAATTTAGCTCAAATTAAATTGCATGTACTGATGAACCTGTGGTCCCTGCAATGACAGTAAACATTTTCATTGACCATATTTTTTTATCTTTGGGGGTTAAAATACCTTAAGCATGCAATAGGGTATGAAAGAGAGTTTAGTTGCTGCCCTTGTTTAATTGCTCTCATTTTTCCTCCATGTCACTTTTTACAGTGCTGCTGGATTTTCATTTGTAGAATTATGTGGTAGTATAATCTTCCATGTTATTGACAAACATCTGTAATTTTTATCTATAGTAATAAGTTTTTCTTGTCTTTGCCTGATTGCATACCCACAGTCACCCATCTCTTCTTACTCCCACCTTCACACAGCAAATGCACCTGCATGAACCACTCACATGATTCCTTTTGTGGAAGATGAACCTGCTAGAAAATCTTCCTTATCTTTATGTGCCAATCATTCTGCATAATGCTGTACCATCTTTTTCCAAGATGTATCCTGAAGAGCTGCTTCAAGTTGGAAGCCCAGCTCTGAACACCCTGACGCTGGAAAAATTCAGTGTCTAATCTGAAACTTTGCAGTTTCAGACTTCAATCTTCAACACAGAGGCACAGGGAGAAGCTGTGGTGTAAAGAATTGCTTCTTCCCCAAGTTTATGTCACTCTTAATTTAATCACTTCCATTATGGTCAGAGTGCCTTAAATGTTTCATGCTGTAAACATCCCTAACAGGAAATAATTCATCCCTCATTGATTTTTTCTGGCAGCTTGCTTCCTCCCTCCAGTGGAGAAGTGCACCTCTAGCTTAACCTGCCATACCACTGGCTATTTCAAAACCAGTATTGATGTTACTGAAGCTTTAGGGAGTTTTTCCACCAATGGTAGTTCAAGCCTGGGTGTTTCATGTCTCTTTAACAGTTGTCACAAAGGAGAACAAAACACTGATTAAGTGATTGCAGGGGCAGGCCTGACCCCAGCTGCCAAGGTAATAGCAACTATGTCATACCTTTGTTTTTCTCATCCAACCTTTTCACAACCTCTTACAGAAACCATTTCTCTTCTTGCTCTGTCTTTCGTACCAAAGTTGTAGTAAAATTCTGCCCAGCTCTATATTCTCCCTCCTAGGTATACGATTTCTTGGGTTCATATATGTTAAGAAATGCCTGTTACTAGAGTCTTTACAGTTATATCCATTTCTCAAGGTGTGTACAAGTACATCACCAGCTTTGATGTTCAGTAAATCTGAAAGTGCAAGTCTACTTGCTACCCTTTGCAGGACAGTGTGGAAAGTAACAAAAGGATTGACACCCATGATGAACAAACTTCTGTCTTCATTTCTCTGGTTCTAGGAGTCACAGGAGGTCTCTGGGGTGACCTTCAGTGAAGTTTGTTCCCTACAAAACTTGACTTGTTTCTGAGTTGAAATGAACACAGGTGTTGGTGCTGATTTGGATGACATTGCTCTTTTTAGAGGAAATCACTTCTGAGAGATGAGGGTTCTTGCTGCAGGTTCCCCCCAGGCTGGGGCAGGAGTCATTCAGGCTGGTGTGCTGAGGATCCCAAGGCTGCTCAGGTGTTCTCTATTCCCATTAGAAAAGCTAAAGAGCCCATGCTCCCTTTGTGGGGCATAAGGGGGGGCTGGGTGGGCTCCTTTTCTTTTCTGTATAGAGTTGAGCTTTTTTTTTCCTGCTACAACAGAGAGGAGTGGCAGCTTCCAGTTCTCCCTGGCCCCTCTGCAGGAACACCATGTGAGTATAATGTCTGCCTTGAAATCTCTGAGATAGAGGTGTTTTCTGGAGTCTGTATTCCTCCTGTTGAAATTGCTGATATTCACCTGTTAGCAGCATTTTGTTGTTACGCATATTTCTTAGTTAATATTTGGTGTGGAAAGCTTATATTTTTCCCATGTTATGTTCCAATTGCAGCAATTTCTGCATATAGGCTGCACCATGAACGTTAACAGCACAGTCACTTGCACATGTGACACATGGGTGGGAGAAAGGATATTGTATGTATTAATGAACACGCTGCTTGATTTGCTTCTATCTAGTGGTTCTCATAGCCTTTGTTGAGTAATATTTAGTATGCTTGGTTGGAAGAACTGCAGCTGTCAAAAGGTAGTGCTAATAGGTACATTTGACCTGAAAATTAAGCTGAGGGGCAGTTTATGTAGTATTTTCTATTAAAATAGAAAATTTTAATTAAACTCTGTTCTAGAGGTATGTAACTCATTAAAAGAGTGGGTTGCCAAGTTGTCAGCTTGCCAGTCAAACCAATAGGGTTTCCATCTAACAAAGTGGACCCATTTGAAAAACACGATTTGGTGAAATTTGGTACCTTTGAATATTTATGGACTAAATGTGTCTGCCCTGTGAAGCATCACTACAATGGATGGAGTTGTGCCTGGCAGACCAAAGCTTTCTGTGTAATAAAGAGTCTGTGAGACAAATACAGTTTGTGCATTAGGACTGCTTAAGGGCAAGGAGGGTGATAAACAGTGGGCTGGAGGTATAAGACCACTATTATGTGGGAACTCTGATGGTTTAAAGAAGCTTTTTCAACCTGTAAACACTCTGATTTCTCTTAGACATCAGGGTCTTTGTGCAGACCGAATTCAGACCATTTTGATAGATTTTTATCTTTACCATGCAACACTGAGGAAGAGTAATGCTGTTTATACTGATAATCTCAAAAGGATGGAGCTCTGGAAAACCAGCACTCTGCTGGACCTACCTCTTTTTCCAGCAACACAAATACCAGTCTGTTTTCAGGGCTTTAATCTGAAAATGGTGCTAGGACAGTTTCAGGCTATCAAGAACATCTGAAACCTGTCAGCTTACTCAGTATAAGCCAGCTAGAGCTGTTACAGCTGTGCCAAGAATGAAATAGGGGACAAACCAGGAGCAGTATGTGTTGAACTTATCTTGGCAGGTCTTGGATCTGACGTCCTCCTACCTGTGTTAAGTTGGAGTGGGTTATTTTTTTCATTTAATAAACTTACCACCAGTATCTTTCAAATCCTAAATGAAGTTATTTAGAACACTTAAGGCAGCTGTTTTCAGTTTGGTAACTTTTCAGCATTTCCACAAGTATGCAACTTCATCATTTAATATTGTGTCATACTTCCTGTATTTTCGAGAGAAGTGAGATCCCTGTATGAAGTACAGTTTATGGCTGTAAGGATTGTAATTATTCTATTTGCTATGGTATTGGAGAGCTTTTACCACTTTCCAGAAGGGCCCAGAATTGGCCACGTAGGTGGGCAACAGCCAGAGAGTGTAACAGAATATTAAGGTTGGTGATACTAAGGTTACGGTATGTTGCAAACTTAAAGAAACGTTGAACTAAAATGAAGTGCAGGATGTTAGATGTATGGAGAGGTTGAATGATGCAGGGATTTTGTTTTGTTTGAGGCTAAGAGACAAATACAAGCAAAACTGTGGATCTGTGATAGTTTATGGTCCTCACCAAAGGGGTACACTTCTCCTTTACTTTCTTCTGATTATTTATTCCACATCTCTTATGCAAACACTAACTACTTTTGCAGCAGTATAGTGAGTCAAATCAGGATGAAAGCTAAACCTGTAGTACAGCCATGACTGGTTTTGAGCATGGTGATGCAGATATTGACAAATAAATGTATTTTAAAGCAGGGTGCGGGGGGCTGTTGGTGGTTGAATGCAGTGATTTTAGAGGCTTTTTCCAACTGTGACAGTTCTGTGATTCCTGCTCAGGTGAATGGAAGAAGCTGGGGAATGTGGAACTAAGTGGCAGGATGGTCCCTCGGAATACCAACATGTGCTTAGATTTATTTTATTAGATATTGGAATTAAGTTTCATAAAAAGTATCTTGAAAGCTACAGCATTCAACCTGTTGATGGTCGTGAATTTGATGATTTGGGATGTTAGCCACCATAAGTCTACCAAATGCAGTCCTCTTTTCTAAAGCACTCTTTTGCCCAAATACAATAAGCTTTACATATTGTCTTTTAGTGTTTCTAAAAATACTTTCTTCCCCATTAATTCAGTTGGGTAGGTCTTCTGAAATGGGTGAAATAAATTTTTTATTGTTATTATTATTCCTTCCCTGCTTCTCAGGAGGTGCTGTGATGCTATTGATTCAAGAATACTCAAACTGTTGCATCTAAAGTGGTGTAGGATGACAGAGTGTCTTAGAAGATGCAAGGAACATAATATACCTTTTGCCAATTTGCACATAGAAAACTTACAGTTGTCTTGCCATTTTTAGCAGAAATATAATAATGCTGCAGTGATTTTTAAATTATTATTATTTAAGACTTTTACTTTTTAAAATTACTTTTTATTACTTAAGACTAAAAATATGGTAATGAACATTTACTATTTAATTATAAAATATTTTCATAACACTATAATTGACATCTGGAAAATAAATGCTCAAAGTACATTGCATAATGTACTCTGCTTGATTTTGTCTTAGTGTTGTTCATTTATTTAGTACCTAGAAAAAATCAGGAATTTTCCTTGTGTTTCATAATGAAAGATTGGAGAAATGACAATTTAGTGTATAAATTTAGAGACTGAAAGCTATAGTTCAATTACACGGAGAAATAATTCCAGTGATTTCTGTGAAGTTGTATTTGGGTGTAAAACTAATGTCAAAAAAGTATGAAAACAAGTAAAAAATATAGAGATTGTAGTTTTGTGTGTGGATGGTTATGACTAGATGAAAAAGGAAAAAAAAAAAACAAACCCAAAACCAAAACAATGTTTGTACTTCCTCCAAAAATGGCGAAATTTTTATTCTAAAATACTGCACTGTATGTATGACATACTTTGTTTATTCTTTTCAATGAAATATTTTTAATGTTTTGGGGGTTTAAGTTTAATGACAAGCTGAAATATCCTATCCTGAACAAAAGAATTTTGACATAATCAAATTATCTTTTAAATTTTTCTGATCTTCAAGGTGTTGTTGTTTGGGATTTTTGTTTAATTCAATCAATCACAGTATTTTCCTGCAAATTGTTCTATCTCTAACGTCTGTCATCACTGTTTTACCCCTTTCTCATTTTGTGCAATCCAGAGTTAATTTTTTTCACTTGTGATGCACAGCTTTCATGAAGATGTATTTTAGTCTTGGCTTCATACCTAAACAAATATGCACCCTTCATTTCTTGGAGGGAAAATGAATAAAATGAGAAGAGATCTAAAAATAAGTAACTTGGATACTACTTTTCCCAGTGTCATGCGTTCCTCAAGAAGCCAGTTCCTGATTCAGTAATGTTACAATTGGAAGATGAGAAAATACCTGATGCCTTGAAAAAGACAATACAGTATCATTTTAGTGGGCTAGAGATCAAATTTTGTAGTCATACTGAATTCCATTTCACTTTAAGGAAGGATGGCCACACGAAATAGCAGAAATTTGAAAGTAGAATGCTGGCGTAGATTCATGCAGCCATACACACAATGATGTTATCAGAGTTATGCTGAAAACTGGTGAAATTTTTAAATGAAAGAAACTTGATCATTTAAAAGGAAAGCAACAGTTCTAACATATTAAATCGAAGTGTAGTTTAGAAACCTATTATTCCCCAATTATCAGAATATTGGGTTTGGTTCTGCTTAGTGGTTGGGGTTTTTTTGGCTGTCTTTTTTTAGAATCCTTATATCAGCTATTTAGGTAACTGGTTGCTAACACAACCTATTTGATGAGAAAATCCTTCTTAAATCTAAATTGTTCCTGTTAATTTCTGTGGGGGGGAAAAAAAAAAAAGTGTATTCATTTGAAGCTCAAATATATCTACACAGCTTTAAACAAGCTGTTAGAGTAAATAGGCTTCATTTAGCCTGTCTTTCAATACATATACTCATTTAATAATTAGTTGCCAGAAGTGAGAAAGATTAGGGTTTCATTGCTACAGCATGAGGGATTTCTTATGGGCGTATACCTAAAGCTGCTGCTAGTTTGGAAAATCCTCCAGGCTGAGCACACTACAGCTGTCACTTTGTGGGGACATGAGGAAGTACTCAGAGCTTGGTGCATCCATTATTTTTGCCAAAAATTGCTTGTTTTTACACTGTTTGTACTCATATTGCCATAAATAAAAGATATCCAGGAGAAAAACAGCCCTCCTGCCTGAGATGATTTCTTTGAAAAACCCTTACACTGAGCTAAAGCTTTAGCTCTTCAGGACCTATATTTAAATAGAGCTATGCTTTTCACTTCTTTTTAAAAATAGATTATTTATCCTTCCATATAAAAGAACACAATTGACATGAGAGGCATAAAGAATAATTATTTATTTCCACTCCTACTCTCTTGTTTCTTCCCTATTAACATTATCTCCTTGGTAACACATCCCATGCATTGTGTCTATGATATGTCAGTCACTGCAGTTTATTTAGTGTCTTGCTACTTAAATATATTTTAATTTTGACTATGAGGTTCCACCATAAATGGTGAACTTCTTAAATACTCTTTTGCTTTTATTTTTCCTTCCATCTTTCCTGAGTGTGGATTTTTCTTGATTTTGTTTGTCTTCATTCATCCCAGGTGTAACATGACCCTGCCTCTGAAATGAATGGTGATGAACTTCATTTCAGAAATTCTGGCTCAATTATTTTTCTCTTTTAATCCTATTTTATTATCTAAAAATGTGCATCTTTTTAGTATATTGAGTAACACTTCATCCAAATGTATGCTTCTGCCTAAACTTAAAAAAAAATTTGAAATCTTTTTTTGTGGTATTCTTGAGAAAGGACTTGCTGACTTTTGTTGTAAATATTTGATAAGGTGTAATCAGAATCCACCTGAGCCTAAAGCATTACCACTTTTAATACCAATTATAACTAATAAGGTATTCTCTCTTATATGGGGCTCATCAGACATGTTTAGTGTAATTTTTGGAAAGCTATAGAGGTCTGCTATATTTTCATTATGTGTACTTTCTTCATAGGCATCCTCAGCACTGAAAAATTAGTTAGTCATTTGGGATGGGGATAATAGTAATCTTGTCAATGACTAAATTGACCTTGATACAGTCTGCTTTAACTTGTTAGCTTCAGCACCAAAGAGAGAAAGGTTCCTTGTCAGAATAAAATCAAATTGCATGCTGGTCATCTTTCTCTTTTGTCTATTAAAACTTATTAAATGTCTTCCCAAATAAATACAAGGGCACAGAAATTACATTAAAAAAAATATCTATTTGAAAGTAGCCCTCTTGTATGAAAAATTCTGGATTCATGGATTCAGAAGAAACACTACATTGCCTAATTAAGCATTGACTTAGCTCTGCTAAATATGTTCATGGCTCCCTTCTTTTTGTGGTGATGAACATAGTCAGAGAGGTGAAGATACTTTATTCTTGGTTCTGTGAAGCAGGAATTGTAGCAGACATCTTCTTCAGTGTGTCCTGCCCAGTTGTGGAAAGTGGAGACCTCAACAATGGGTTCAGATACCTCTGAAGTACAGTCCAAATGGGCTCACAAAATTACTGGGTTACTTGAAGCAGTGCTGTCTTTAATATGTTTTATAATAGAAAATTGAGAGAATAATGGAAATTATCTTTAAAGAATACATAAACATTGATATTCACAAAGTGAAACTGTAGCCAATGCAGACTTCAGAAATGCAAAATGTCAAAAATATGCACTAATGAGCTGGGGATGTTGCAGAGGGCAATTGCCATAGTTGAATGCAGAGATAATCCTGGTGAGCTAACTGAACATTGGCTGTGTTAGGCGAAGGAAAACTTGGCACGGAGAACCCACTAATAGGACTTGTACATCTTGGGTGTTAAAAGCAGCTTAACAGCCTACAACTGCATTTCTGGCTATGCCTCTGTGTGGGTACTTATACAAATGTGTGTCCTGGTGACAGCTAAGGCATCGTAAATACAAATGATTAAGCAAACATCTTTTTCATTGTCAAGAAGTTTAGATTATGTTGAGCTATTCCATCTGTCTCCTGATTTGTTCACTGGTGATAAAACTGTCACTTGTCTGTATGTAAAGCACCAAAAAGTGTAAATATTTTCTTGGTAAATAGAGTAAGGAGTCACTAACTACAATTTTTAAAGGTTGGGAGTAGTGTTGTCAATCTTGGGTGTCTGAGAAGTTAGGTACTTGTCAATGTAGAATGGTTTGGGGTGGAAGGGACCTTAAAACTCATCTAGCTCCAACCCTTCTGTATGGGCAGGGACACCTCCTGCTACAGAAGTTTGCTCAAAGCCCCATCCAACCTAGTGTTGAACTCTTCCAGGGATAAAAGGTAAAGTTCTGACTAACTAAAGGCTTATGAATTCTTTTGCTTGGTCATTGTCACTACTCTATATGCTAGGTGGTGGTAAGATCTGTATTCCAGTAACTTGTACTGATGAACCTTGTGAACACTTTTCATGAAGTAATCTTTATTTCCCTCATAAAATAGGGTTTAGTAAAATAAGGCTGATTTGCCCAAAATAGGGGTGCTTCAGTATGCAAATATAATGTTAAATTATCTTCTTTTTGACTGGCATGGTGTTCTATGTGCATGGGAAGCAAAGAAAGTGGAAAGAGAAGGACTGAGAGAAAAATAACTTTTATGTTCTTTTAATCATTGTTCTGCCACATAACTTAGAGAAGATGAGTAAATGGTAGGTATTTAAGGGCAGGTATTTAAGTAAGCTAGAAAACTATGAATCTGACTTCTAAAGAGCTAAGGAGCACAATATTTTTGCTGTGGGAGAGCTGGCAAGAGGAGTGCCATATTTTCTTGTTCTCCAGATATTTTTGAGTTGTATAAACTAGGCTCATGCAGTTTGGCCACTCTGAACTTGGAAGAAAGTGCCCAAGACTTTAATGTGTGGAGTAGTATGCCCAAAACCTGTGCCAATACTTCTTGGGAATCAAGTGTGAAAGGGCATGATGATCTTGCAACAAGGAAAGGGAGTGGAAATAGACATGTCAGTTACTGGAAGAAAAAAATAACATAATATAACGTAGGCAAGTTGAATTTGGTTGTATTTGCAAATTTTCTGAACTCACTTATTTCCTCTTAGTTGACATGTCTAAATTCTTAATGTCAATTACCCACAAAGATGAGCAAGGCAAGAAGAGGAAATTACCCCAGCTGTCAGCATGGAGGACTGTGCTATTGACAAGGAGCATTTACCAGACATGTTTAAAGGTTGTTTGCTTTATCAGTCACACTGGTTGTGTTTTAAAAGAGATACAGTAATCTTTCACACAAGCTAAAGCTGACAAATATAAAGCCTCTGATGGAAACAGACACCGCTATTAGGTTACACATTCGTAGCAGGATATTCTTATGACAGTATCACCTATTTTGAGAGCATAAAGACTGCCCAGACGGCAGCCTTAGATTACAGGCTTTACTCCCTTTCCCCTGCCAGGGCAGGAAGGGATGTGCTGAACAAACCCTGAGGAGCTGGGGCTTGGCTAAGGAGAAGCACTGATGTAATGTGCTACTTCAGTCCACCTTCTGGGTATGAGAGAAATCTCACCCCACATCTCTGTAGGAGATTTTTTTTTTTTCCCCCCACTCTTTTTCTTCTTATTGTTAGGAGAAAAAATATTGTCCTCAAATTTCAGGAGACCATTTTGGTACAATATAAAATCTTGGCTTTTTATGACCAGTTGCAAAGGAAGTTATGAATCTGGCCCTCTGACATCATGCATGCAAGATACTTACAGTGTACTGAGCTTTCAAATGTCTCACCAGACTTCATTTGTTTTATGATGGGCTTAATCTCAAACTTCAGCACAGTCATTCAAGCTGAGCTCTTGGGTATTCTCACTGAGACCGTAAGTTTGGTCTGTCACAATTTTTGTCCAATTCCAATAAGAAATGTCCTACAGATTACAGTGTCCTGACTTGGGCAAGCAGCATCAGATCTATACCAGAAAGATTAAGCCTGCAAGCACATCTAAATTTGGCAAGCTCTGTCTATGTGTGCATGCTTCTTGTCCAGGTAGATTTTGCACATGTTTTTATATTAGTTTGAATGTGTTCAATGATTCTACCAAGAAGCCTAAGAGGATGGGCTTACAGGGATACCATAAGATTACAGTTTGTGTGAGTGGCAAGTAAAAGGGCTCATCCAGGTGTCGGGGTAGATTTAAAGAGCATTAGCGAGAAGGAATAAATTGGGTCAGACAATCTGCAGCCCAGGGAACAAGGACAAGCCACTTTACTGCCTGTCACCTTCAAGAAACATTCTGAAGGTAGTGCTTTTTAGAACATGAAATTTACTGCAGGCAATATTGTTATAGCTTTTCATCAGGAGTCCCACCATCAAGCACATACAAACATGTTCCCCTGTCAGGACATGCGCTGATGATATGCAAAAAAAAATACTTAAAAAAGCAACAATAGAAGCTTGGAAGGAGGCTGCTTGCAAGACTACTTTAGGGAAAATTTGGTCAAGTCTAAAGTTGCATTAAAAAGAGTATATGAAAGAAATACTAATGTAAGTTGCTGTAAACCAAAACACTTAGATGTTTCTTTTTCAGTTTTTAGATATTTCTAGTCATATACAAGAAAGTAGTGCTAACTCCTGTCCCATTCTCTATTTAGAGGAATTCCCCCATGACATAGCTATAGCTGAACAGAATAAATTGTCCAAGTTCACATCCTTAGTGGACTAAAATAATTGCTTTTTGTAAATATTTTTAAAACAAGAAGAAAGTGTTCTTTGACTTACAAATTTTCTTCAGATTGTTACGGGGACATGTCAAATGCTCAGAATATTCAGAAATTGTCATGAGTGAAGGTAGGAAAAACAGAGCTATGTTGACTTTTGTGTTGTGGGTAATGCAGGCAGACAACTGGTGGTCATAAGCAGAAGAAGAAACGATAAGAACAGGATTTCAAAATTTTTTACTGAGGATAACAAAATAAAATATTTACCTCTTGGTGCATTGACTACAGCTGTGTCAGTGGCAGCCTTCTTGTTAGATTCAAGTTAATACTAAATTATCATTTCTCTTCCCTTTGGATATCCTGAGTTGCTGGAGAGATGATAGTATGTGGAGATGAGTTTCTGAGCACCAGTGATACCTCTAAACTGTTCATGAGGATAGGAGCTTTGTACATATATATATACATATATATATATGCCAATCACATCCTAATTCACGAAGAATTAGAGAACTGGTGTTCTCCCACTTCATTTTTTGTGAAATTACAGCTGCATACTGTATGCACCTCAAATGCTGCACAGAATTTTAGGATAAGTTCTTTGTGGGGTTTTGGTCCGAGGACATGACCTTCCCATGAAGTTTTCCATGTCTTGAACATCTTTTAACACAATATTTTGCAGTTTTGTTCTGCCCAGACTCGGCAAAATACAGCTTTTTTTGTTGTTTCATTGCCTGAATTTACCACCCTTCTACTCCCACTCTTCATAATAGGCTTCTAAAATGAAGAATTTTATCAAGAAAATTGAAGCATAATGTAAAAGGAAGATACCTTTAATAAAGTATTTCTGCACATGGAACTTTCCTAAGCTTCTTAAACCCTCTTTACCCTTAGTTAGGGTAAGTTTCTCAAGAATTTCAGTGAAATGTCTGAGGACAGAAGCCTGTTCCCTGTGAATGTGTCCTGGAAATTACCGTCTGCCAAGATCAAGTGTTTTCCGTCGAAATCTTACCACAGCCTTTGTTACCTCTTTCCATGTATTTTTTGATAGCTGAGTAATATATGGGTTAGCTCCATACAGGTTTAACCATGACCACAGCCTCTGCATTATCTCAGGTATTTTTGGAGAGGATGTTAATGAGGTTAAAGACCTCCTTCGTGCCAGTGTGCATCTCAGTCAGTCTTGAACCAAATCCTCCTGTACATACAGTTAATTCCCTTTACTGCAGTCACTTTGCACCCCATAAGAACAAGGTAATGATTTATGGAAGTATGTTTTGTAAGGTAATTTCAAATATTTTTCAATAAAAGCTGCAATTCAGTCTGCAGCAAATGTTACTATTTTCTTTTGGAAAAACCTACTGCTGTCTTGTCTAGGCATTACATCACACCAATTACTGTTTTCTAGGGGCACACAAATCCCACATATCATGGCTTTTTCACTTTTGGTTATATCAATTTTGTATAAACTGTACTTGTAAAAAAGTATGCAAGATTTCTGAGAATATCTGTGAATCTTTTTCCCAGCATTGCTAGTGGGGATAGAAATAGAAACTGAGATGATGAGGAGCATTGGTCTACTAATGTCTTTGTCACTTTGAAAGTAATCTGCTTTGATGAACACTAGGTGAGGCTACATCTTAAAACTGTTTGGGGACTGCAGTGATTTGTAGACAGGAAGGGCTCCTGTTACTTCTTTAATTAACAGATTAGTCCTATCCTCTTCAGTCCAAACTGCTCCTGCTTTTCAAATGCACTTGTATAGGATTTTTGTGAAACTTTCTCTTGTTTGGGTGTATTAAGATACTTATTTTCTTATTATAGTGTTTTCTTATTGTAGTTAGCAATGGTGTAAAAGGGGAGAAGCAAGCAGGTAAAGGAGCTTCGTTCCTTTTTTTTTTTTTTCCTTCCTCCTTTCCTTTGTTATTTGAGTTGTGGCACAGAGATTAGTGAAAAGACCACGAAGTGTGTACAGGTCAGTGGCAGAATCCTCAATGAAAATTTGTACCAATGTAAAGCAATTGTAATTCCAGTTTTTGGCAACTGTTCAGATTTTTATCTAAATAAGATGCATCTCATACCTTAAGGAATACTTATAATATGAATCCTTTTCTTGACTAATAACAACACTAACTAGAAACAGTAGCTCCAGATTACAACCAAAATTTTAAAATAAGTTCTGTATGTCATTTGTCTGGATTTTGACAGCTTTTTCACTTCTGATCTTGCTTCTCTTTTGACTGCTGATAGAGCAACACCTGTTTCCTTGAGCAAGAAACATAATTTTATATCTAATGGCATCCCTGTCATCCTAGCTTGCTGCATCCATATAGCCTGTTAATTTGCACAAGTGTTATATTAATGAGAATAACTAAAAGACCACATATAACCTCTCTTCCAAGTGCAAAATGCCTCCTCAGGGGACTTATCTTATTTGTGATATGGTTATTTTTTTTAAATAAGTGGAAATAATTCTGTTTTTACATATGGGTGTAGATCTCTGCCTAGGATCTTGCTTAAATCATTGGAAACACTAGTGTTTTGTAGTTGGAGACAAAAGATGCAGAAACAAGGCAAAACATAAAGTCTTCAGTGGGTTAAAGAATAGAAAAATAAATTCTGCACATTTGTTCTCTAAATTTTTTGTACTATTTTTAGTTGTTGAACATGTTGACTCACACATGAGATTCTTTTAGAATATATGAACTATTCAGTTAATATTCCCAAATATGAAATAATCATATTTTCACCCATTTTATTTCTGTCTTTCACATTCTCAAACAAGCCATGGGGGTATTTCACATATATTTCTGTAATTGGTGCATGAAGTTCTAACACTGATCCGTAAGTGTACATTAAATACTAATCACACTGCAGGGAAGTCACGACTTGGGCAAAGGGAGAGAGATATTTTTTGGTATGTGTGTGTGTATATTTAAATAAGTTCTGTATCTTGATAAATGAGTGTGGTACTTTTTTTTTTTCTTTCTTTGTCCTGCCTGCTATTCTGCAGAGCCATTACTGTGCTGAGGAACTTTGCAATACAGCTACTTGATGACCATGTTATTCCATGATGTTTTTAACCATGGCTGTATCTGTATTGCTTTTGGTGGATGTGCTGGAGTTTAGGCTTGGCTACACAGATTAAAGTTGAGTTTTATCCAAGTGTCCAGAGAGATAGAGGTTGTGCTTGAACCCAACCTTATGTTCCAGAGTTTCTCTGCCAGCAAAGGTAAAAACAGAATCTGATTAAAACCTGTTGAGGAGCTGTGGTCTCAAGTACAAGAATGAGCTTTCTGGTAATATAATGATCTTCTCTCTCTTGTTAAAAGATGTTTGAGATGCAGTAGTGGTATTCAACTTTGCATAAGTGTAGCTGAGTCCCATGTGGGCAAAGCTACAGGTTCCAAAAAAGGATTTTTTTTTCCCCTGACCGATGAAAACTACTGAACACTCAGAAGGATATATTATGTTTTATTCAGTTTGCTACTACTTAGGTCCTACTAGCTGAAGTATAACTGCAGTATGGTTATGCATACTATTGAAGACCAAGACTCCAAGAGATCCAGAGAGTGTTTGATCTGAGGAGGTATGATGCTGGGATGAGAGATTTCACTGAATACTTTAATGGCATTTTGTGTCTGAAACATCACAGTGTAATTAGGATTAGCCTGGTCTATTTAGGCTAAATATCTTTAGCTACACTTTATTATTCATAGGTAGCACTTTAATAGGAAAATATATTGACATATCTTCGTCTTGTTTACAAAAAAAAAAAAAAAAAAATCCTCAACAACTGTTTGGTCACATCCCTGAAGAATAAAAGCAATGGTTTGACACTCATGACTTCCACTTGATCACTATCTTCCCCAAATTCTATTGATCTGGAGCCCTGTATGGGAGTCACTCCTGTCTCCAGCAAGAGAAAAGAGGACATCTAGGATCCTCTACTATTTGTCTCTTGTGCAGCTTCCTCCAGGAAGAATTAAGAGCCAGTCTGACATAAGTGTTTCCAAACATGCATGGAATAAACAATAGGGAAGGGCAAGTGTTGGAGACATTTAAAACAAAAGAAAAAGAGCTTTCCAGCATTGCCGGGCCAAATAATTTTAAATAGTTTTCTTCTATGAAACAGTGTTAAAGACCAGCATTGCAAATGAGAAAAAGCCTCCAGAATATTAATTCCTCTTCCTTTCTACCTAGCAGAAGAAGGGGGAAATTGCTTCTGCTGCTGCTCCCTCTGCCCACCCACTCTGGAAGTGGTTGCAACTCAATGCATAAATCTAATTCTTTCACCTCTGTCTGCTTCCTGACCTGGTTCTGCAGGGTGCTGCAGAGTATGGAAGAACCCAAAACTTAATCCCTCTTTCCTAAAGAAAATTGCTTTGCCTAACAAATGGCTTTGATTAGGTTCATAATGTCTCCCAGATGTTGTCAGTGGGAGTATATTGCTCTCAGACATTATCATACCACAACTGTACTTGGGGCTGCACATGCCAAACTTGAAGGTGATTTGCAATGTGATTGCTACAGGGCACGTAGAGGATTTAATTAGTGCCACCACCATCACGCCTGTAAGACTGCAATTAATTGTTGATATTAATACCAAGCAAGGTGAATCAACTCTTATTAGAACAAACACAATCGAGTGACTTTGTTCCTTATCTGTAAGGGGGGGGGAAGGGGAAATCACTGATGATCTGCTATCATGAATCTTCACAAAAATAATCTTATTCTTTCCTTGTTACCACAAGAATTTTGACTGTTGCAGAGTGAGGATGGGGTGCTGTGTGAGGAAAGCTGAAGATACAAGGTGTTTCATTTCTGTTATGAAATCAAGACATGTTCAGTCTGTGGGCTGATATGATCTGAGTTTTCTTAAGGGGGTCATGACTGGGCAAAACCCACTAAAGCTAATTCTTCTTTAACATCAGAGAGAAAGAGAACACTCACAGCCTCCTGTTATGTATTACAGAGATGAAAGAACCTTTCTAAGGATCTACAGAATCCCAACAAGTAGTACAGAAGAAACAAAATACAGGATTTGCACAGAAAAGAATCACAACAAATCTTCCAGGAAAATAAAGTAAAAAAACTCGAGACACAGGATTAAATAGCATCTAGTGAAAAAATGGAAAACAAATGTTAACAAATAAAAAAACCCCAGGGCTTAGCACTTATTACCAAACATCAACCTACTTCTCAAAGTCTGCACAAGGAAACATACGCTGCTGTATGACTCACAGTATGCATCAGATGAAGCAGATTCCTAACCCATTTTGCTGGCACCTGGAAATAAACTATTTTTAAAATTACGATTTTGGTAGCAGCAATTTTACAGTCACACCCTGGATAGGGAAGGTGCTCCAGACACAGCCATCTTTTGGGAAAGCTGTTGTGCCTGGAGCTGGCAGGAGGTGTGGTTTGGGTTACAGCTGTGTGGTGATGCTGCTCTCTGTGAGGTGAGCTGTGGGGTGTTTGCACAGATAAGAGGAGTAGGGAAGTGGGAAACAACAACCCCCTTGATAACACTGCTTCACCTTTCTCTGGCACATTGCAATCAGGAAACTACTCAGTCAATTTTGAGGAAAACAATAGATTATACATAACACAGGGAGATTATATTATAAATTGCAGTTATATATGTAAATATATGTATATATGTATATACACACTCACTTCTTCCTGGGGCATTAACAGTTTTCTACTAACATGTTTTCTCATGGGGGAAACTACAATTTTGCCAATACTCCTTGATTTCATATTTTGGGATTCAAAATGATGTTTCACTTTATAGATTCAAGCAACTGAACCAGTGTGTTTCAGGTCAAACAGGTGTCCATCTTTCTTCACCAGAACTGCTGTGATTCCTTCTGACCGTTCCTATTCAGGTGATGTGTGTTCCTGTTCTTTTCCCGGGTTACGCCTTGCCTTGTTGTTCTCTTTTGTGATACCATTTCTTTGACCATCACAGTATATTATGAGACTCCTAAATTCCATGAAAAGCAAACTACTTCGAATAAAAGTATAGCTTCAAGTTTCTGTTTGACACTGATGTCTAAATAAAAAATATTGTCATTTCTAGTTGAAATTTTATGGTACTTCATGTTTTACAAAACATGCACGATGTTTTGGATTTTTGACTGAATTTTGGCACATTTACTTGATCAAAATTACTTTTGAAATATCAAATGAATGTACTGAATTTCCATTATTTACTAGTTCTACCCTTTGTTTACGCTATTCCAGCCTTAGTGTACTCAGTCTGCTCTGCAGCATTACAGAAACCCATACTTCACACCAGTCAACTACATCAAGGTGTGAAGAATAATGTATATATACTTCTACAGTCCTACTGAAACAGAAGGAAACGTGCATTGCCCAACTAGTAGCAAGAAGACAGTAACAGATAGCAAGTGCTGATAGTAACAGCATGACAGCACCCTTGCTGCAATCTTATATTAATAGTGTGCCCATGGGAGCGTCTTACCGCAAGTGATGACTTTAATGAGAAAAGAACATCTCATAAACTTCTCTGTTCAATAGCTCTATCCACATAACTCGTAATTTCTCATAACTCTCAAACCAACCTACTGTGACTTTACTCTTTCCCTCCCACTTCCGGTAGCAGTTGTATCATATTTTCTCTTAAACACTGTGTCTGTCACTGTCTATGTGTTTATGAACAGAAGGCCCATAGATTTTTTTTTTATTTTTTTTTTTTTTTTTTTACAACCATTAGTTCTGCTCAGATGGTGCTATTTTTTGTGACTAGTACATTTTCTACCATCCTAATTAGATTTATAATATTAAACTGACATTCAGCTACTGGGTCCCATGCAAAATATCCACAATATACAGCTACACATCAGCAAAATATGAGAAATACATGTTTCAGTCTCATTTTCTGTTGCATCTCTTTATGTAGTCAGGAGAGTTGTAAAATTGTGATCCCCACTCCTCTGTTTTTCTTGCCACTCTGAGATTTAATTAAAATGTAACTTTTCCTGAAAATATGAACTGCGTTCTAATGCCAGGTTACAATTCAGTTAACCTAGCATTAACATAATAGAACCATTTAAGCTAAATAAAAAATAACCCAAACCACCAAAACTGAAGGCAGTGTCTTTAAAAGGTTTTATTCCTGATTTAATACAAAAGTATCCTTACACAGAGCAGTTGTCCAATAAGGTAAGACAGAAAAATTCAACTGTTCCACAGATCCTCTTAGGTTTTTTCTAAACAATTACTGAAATTTTGATCTTTTTAGCAGCCTCATCTAAATGGGAGAGCTAAGCATGAATGTTGCCATAATGCAAAGTACCAATTTGTACTGCCTTGTTACCTCATGGTAGGGTTCAGCAGTCCAGGTCTAAAATGAGGTGTATCTACTTGATTGAGATACTTGGTTGAATCTCAGCCTGGAAGCATTTCTTTCTTGTCACTAACTTTAAAAAAACAAAAATTTCTTTGACTAGCTCAGTTACAGACTTTCAATAAAGACCCTCTTTCTTTTCTGTCAAAAAGCTAGGAATCTCATGATACATTTCCTAGATTGCCTTATGAGAAAATGGAAGAATACTTTTTGGGGGGGTTTAGTCTGGAGAAGAGGGGGCTCAGGGGAGACCTCATCGCTCTCTACAACTCCCTGAAAGGAGGCTGGAGCCAAGTGAGAGTTGGTCTCTTCTCCCAGGCAGCTATCAGTAAGACAAGAGGGTTCTTAAACTCAGCCAGTGGAGGTTTAGGTTAGATATTAGGACAAAATACTTTCCAGAGAGGGTGATCAAGCGTTGGAATGGCCTGCCCAGGGAGGTGGTGGATTCTTTGTCCCTGGAGGTTTTTAAGAAGAGACTGATGTGGCACTCAGTGCCATGGTCTGGTAACCACAGTCGTAGTGGATTAAGGGTTGGACTTGATGATCTCTGAGGTCCTTTCCAACCCAGATGATTCTGTGATTTTCCTGAAATAAAATACTTAGGATCACATATACCAGCAAGACTGAGTACTGGTTGAAAACTGTTCAATTCAACTTACTTAATTTTACTCAAAGGAAAGAAGGAATAGTCATTGAGTGGAATACATTATCTGAGTACTACAACACCTCTCTGCCTGCCTTAGAGTGCTGCCTGCTACTGCTGTTGGCATATCTGCTGGAGCTCTGAGAGATGCTAAAAAAAGGGAGGGCAGATGCCAATGCCAAAATGACACCTCATAGCATCAGCAAGCATTCCTGATAACTCCATGAGTGGCAGAGCTCTGCAATGTTGTGGGAGATGTTTGTGCTTGACACAGATGGGAATGGGCTTGGGAAGAATGGGTTAGGTGCTATGGGGAGGACTTGTGGATGGAGTAGAAGGAAAGGCAGAGTCCTTGGATCTTCCCTGATGTGATCTGGGGGTGTGCAGCATGCTGCAAATGGCAATCGTGTCCTTGTCATTGCCTGACCATCTCCTCCATGTAAAAGAAACTCAGTATTTGGGGGGGAAAAGAGGTGGCTGGATGACTGCAAACAGTTCAAGTATGCATTTCTCTCTCCATTAAGTGAGGTACACAAAATATTGACATCTTCCTACAGATCACTTCTGCCCATTTCTATGCTATGGCAGACTTATGTTTGGAAGAGTAGGGCTGCTTCCATTCAAATGACCTTTGACTTGTGACTGACTTTGTATCACTATGGATTGCTACAACAGACCACTTGAGGAAATTATCCTCTTCAACTGCTTGTGAAAAGAATGGATGATTACTTTCCCATTTAAGTGTTATTTCCCTTAAGTTGGTATAGATTTCTGACTTTTTTCGCAGTTTGTACTGTAGTTTCTTGAAACACAGTGGTTTTGGGTTTTTTGTTAGTTCTTAAGGATTTTCAGAAGTAAAGGGCATTATTTAGCTACAGAAAGTTACGAAGCCATAAAAGGTTTTTGTGGGAGCTGAAACAACAAAAAAAACCAAAATTGTGAGTATGTAGCCATGAACAGTTGTTTGACTCTGTGCAAAGACTAAAATACAGCCAACACAGAAAAGAATAAAAACTCTCAAGACAAAAATCTCTTATGTACTTTGTGCAGGCACTTTTACAGATTTTTCTTTTGTTTCAAGATAGAGATTATAGTTCTACCTTTAAACACTATTTTGCCTGCAGCTTCATTTTTAGTCTCTAAGATCTCTATTCTATAACATAACAGAGAACTTTAAATATAGGTAGAATAGTAAGGAAACAACACCGTATGGTCTGGAATGATAATTGTCTCTTGACAGAAACTGATGACTCTGAGGTCTTGAATGTAAGCAGCATAATCCCACTTTGACTGAAGTAAGTTGGCATTTTTTTTCTGCAAGAGGAACCAGGCTCCAGGTGAATGACAGTCTGAGGATGGAGATGAAAGAGGGAATGTTTTTCTTTGTTATGACTTCCTGAGGGTTTCCTTTGCTTGTCTTGCAGTGTTGTGGGATTTTGGCAAAACCAAACTCTGCTGCCTAACTGTTACAGTCCGGAGTAACATTAAAAATTTATTTTTGTTTGGATATGCGAAACAAAGTCCAACCATAAAAAGGTCGAGTGCAAGCAGATTTTATTTGACAATTAATACAGGCAAAGATATAGAGCAAAGCGAAAGAGGAAGAGATGAAAAGAAGATATAAGAGAGAGAGAGGGAAAATGGTAAGAAAGAATGAGATAGAAAAGTGTAGAAAAAGGGTAAGATAGTGGGGAAAAATGAGAGAGAGAGAGAGAGAGAGAGAGAGAGAGAGAGAAAGTCACCACCAGGGGTCCGGCTGTCCAGCGAGTTTTCTTCAGGAAGGTGCTGATCCTGGACAGGGTCCGATGCAGGAATGGGCGGGTCAAGAGACGACAAAAGTCAAAGCATGGACAGCCAGATATATACCCCCAGCCAAAGGTGCAGCTGTCAGTCATCCAGGTTCCTTGGGAGACAGGCTGCCCAGAGGGGAGCAGAAGGGTGTAGTCGTCCACCCAGTCATCAATTCTTATCTTCTTCCTGGTGAAATTCCTCTTCTGTTCCTCTTCTGTTTAGCCAGCACATCATGCCTCCAGGGAGGTCCCAGAACTGAAGGTTGGCCCTCAGGAGAGGGGAGTAATCTCCACCCAGTCATCAGTTCTTATCTTCTTCCTGGTGCCATCCTTCAAGCCACCACAGCCAGGTACTTGGCAAGTACAATGGAGGTGGCTCAGTCGTGCCTGGAGGGACCACCCAGCATTGCGGCTGGTGCTCACAGAAGAGTCTCCACCCAGAAGGTCTGATCACATTCTCAAGGTGTCACCTCCTGCTCTGTTCTGGCCAGACAAGTTCTCCACCCCACCCAGGGCTATTCATTCTTTAAAATTTATTCCTTTGAGACAATTATAAATCTGTGGTCAGAACCACACACTAACAAAGAGTCACACCTATTTTTCAGAAGTGCATCCTTAGAAATAAATTTTCTCAAGTCTAATGGCATTGTGACAGCATAAGCCTTTATGTCACAGCATAAGTGACTTATTTTTTTTTTCTAAATGCAGTTTATTTTTTATGAAGGGCTTAAATAGAAAAAACAATAGACATTCTAGCAGCACAAATTTGGCAATACTCTTTGACAAAAAGGGGTAGTTCTTTCTGGAGACTGGGTAAAATTTAAGATTTTAGTGTAGGAAATGGATTTGATTTTTAGTAAGTGTTTAGAAGATTAAGTATTTAAAGTTTAATGTTTAGTTAGTAACTACTTTATATATCCAGCATATAGTTGGCATAAATAGTAACATTTATAATATCTATAGTATCACTGTTATGCTAATTACAAGCAATAAAACTACTAATTCTTTCAATAACTTCTCTTTGCCTTCCACGAATGAAAGAAAAGCATGTTATATATAGGTGTAATAAAAAATTTGGGAGTCAAAAGATGTTTTGGATTAGTGAGCTGTAAATGCATTATTTCTGTTTAAAAATAATTTTTTTTTCTTCCAAGTCAGTAAATACTGAAACCTGTAACTCTGCCTTTTTATGATTGCAGTAGGATGTGAGGAAGCTGCTTGCATACTATTAAAATGTAGACACCTGGCTGGGGTGCAAAGGTGAATATGAGAACTTCCCAACAGCACGAAGTAATGTTAACAAAAATTTTTGGGATGGGAGGTAAGGCTAAATATAATTTAGAGCTGAAACTGCAGTGAGGATTTCAAAAGGCACTCTCAAATTAGCTGAGTGGGAATGGTGACCGTGCTGCCATATGCAGAAAATATTGTCACCTAAATGGCCAATGCTAAGTATGTTCTTTGGAGGATTTCCATGAGGCAGCTGACCTCATACGACCTTCTTGAGCTCCTGAGACCTGGTGCTACAGCAGTGCCAGGTGGGGTGGCTGTAGGCATCACTGGTATGCTGAGATACTGGAATCCCTGTAGCAGGGAAGGTGTATGTCAGCTTTGCAACAAAATCCTTTGCAGTGGGATCATATAGGAGGAGAAAGTCGCCAGGGCTCCTGCACACATCATGGGGGGCAGTGGATCAGGAGCCATTTGGTCAGTAAACAGTGCACACATTCCTACTGAGACTGTTCTGCTTGTAGTCATCATAATTTGGGATTGTTGTTTTTTGCAATTCATACTCACACAATCAAAAGTAGTTTCTTTAATGCTGTAGAACATAATTATAGGCCTGACAGGCTCTGACAAGTTGCTAGAGACATTTATTCTTGCAGTTGGCAGATGCTTAAATAATTTTTGTATTGGAAAATGATGCCTGTGAAACTTTCTGTCTTGGTCTCTGTTAGTAAACCCAGATTCATATTGAATTATAGCATCAAATATTTATGTAAAATTACTTTAATATGTAAATAGTTTTATCTGTAAAATATAAAAACACCTGAGAAAATTAGTTAAGGGGGTTTCAAAAGTTTGTGTTACAAAACAGTGATGTGGGTTTTTTCTGGAGTCTTAAAAAGCTGGCACTTTCCAGAGAAAAAAAGAAGTCTACAATATCCATTGCTATCTGGAAGATGTTCATGTACGGATGTATTAATAGCAGAGTAACTTATCCCTCTTGGGGTCAGTATGTATTATTAAAATAGTCTCGTAAGACCTGTTTAGAAAAGCAGAAGGCTTTATATAATAACCATGAATCAGTCATAAATAAAACACATTCCCACAGAGCTGTCCCCAAACCAAGTTTGTTCTTATCTAGAAAAGCCAAAACTGTATAGGGTTTTGCCTGCGTAGCTCTCTCTACCTCCTAGTTTAAGTTGTTAAAAACAAAACTGAACAAGCAAACCTCCTTTTCCCAGGAACTCCAAGTAATTGGAAAGCCACAAAGAAGAGAGGGATGTCTACAGCTATTAGAGTTCTTTCCTGGAGGTTTTGACAGTGACCGAGTTTATTTTAATGGATCATTATTTGGGTGCTTTGGTAGGTGGTGGTTCATCCACAGCACAGTTGAGTCTTAAAGTGACTGCAGCCTGATCCTATGGAATTGCACATTTCCTAAATATTTTAGTAACAGCAAATCTACTTGAGTCCATTTTTTTTCTAGGTTTACACACTCACTCTCTTCTGAAGGGCGCTAGAGAAGCTTTGCTTATCCCTACCACAAGGGATGCATAAATCTCAACCACTGGCTCTGCTTACAACTTTTTTTTTTTCATAAGGTTTCTAAAAGTAATCCCTTCCTAGCCACTAATCTGACCTAGTTACTATAAACTGATTTATCTAGGATGAAAGGGCCAGTCATTCCTCTGGGACTACTGCAGTGGGGCTCACACAGATTACTTAGTGGGTTTTATACTCGCCTTTATGATTGCATAATTTGGAGACTATCCACTGAAGTGTTTGTATAGCCTATAGAACTATAGTATTCGTATATCTCAAAAATATTTTTTAAAATGGTGTCACTCAATTGCTTTCCAGTTTGGAGAAAGAACTGCTTGTTTCAGTCATAGGATTTTGTTGCTGTTTACTCATTCTTTTGTGCTTGTGGGTTGGTAGAAATTTTTCAAGGGAAAGCTCAAAAAGAAAAAATATATAAATTGGCTCTGAAACTAATGAGAATGTGATAGGTTTTCTCTCTTGTAAGTGTAATCTTACAAGATAGGCTTAGCTGCTCTCAAAGGTGTGACAGTTGGTGTTTAGCTGTGTCAGTGAAAAGTAGGTGTTGTAGGAAGGCTTTGACAAGGGGAAAGCATAGTTCAGTGATGGCCAAGAATAACCCCAAGAAATATTTGGGGTTTTTTTTGAACAAGGACCTCAGCTCTGCATCCAGCAGACTATTGGAATAGGAGGCTGAGGATTGCAGGGAAGGGCATCTGTCATTTGTGTTCTCATTTGCATAACACTCCAAGATAAGCATGGCTCCTGAAAGATAGGTGATATTCTTCTTTTTTGTCCTGTTTCTTTCTAAATGTGCACACAAATGAGCTCTCTCTTGCTACAATGGCTCTTTGGCCCTGGCTTAAGGAATCCAGATGAGACTAACTAAATCCCAGATAGAAAATCTGAGGACAAATGTCTTTCATAGGAGAAAAAAAAACCTTGCATCTTACCAATGTTACTCAGTCTTGTGTAGGTTGTTCAGCTGTAGGTAGATGGCAAGTCTCCACATGCTGTTTTCTTAGAGGCACTGAGAAAGCTGAGGGATGGTGCTATTTACATGTGATAGAAAGGAGACTTAGAGCTGTGGGTTGGCTCACAGACTGCCAGCAACACAGTGTTTGTTATCTTGCCCGCTCTCCCAGCAGCTTTGTGCAGACAGTGGGTAATGTGGAGGAAAGATCATATCCTTGAAGACTTCTCCAAGGAGGACTCTAGAAGTGAAAGAGAAATTTCCCAAACCCCTTTGTGTTCAAGTGAAGCAAAGCAGTACTGCTATGGACCGTTGTTTGTTCTCTCTGACAAAGGTCATGGATTAAACATGAGACATAGTGCTATGGTTTCTTTATTGATATCTTGGAAGGATTAAAGCCATTAGGCTCTCTTGTACTGGTGAAGAAGGAATCCTGAACCTTTCCTCCAAGATGTTAACTGATTTTGGTTTTTCAGGTCTTCTGTATAGCTCTTATTATTCATACAGGTTTTGTAAAGCATTGGTAGAGAATAAATTTTGCCTCAAACAAAGTTAATGGAATCAATGATAACATTTTTGTCATGCTGGAAGCTACCAATAAAGAGTAAATAGTCCCTAGGATTGTATGGGAGAAGAAGGAGGAAGCTTTCTCTTTCAAAGAAATGAAAAAAACAAGAGACTTGAAAGGAGAGTTATGTAACTACTTGCAGACAGGAATAGAGTATGTAACTGCCAGATTTACTCTAGATTATATGCACATAATAGAAAATTGATTCTTCTTATGCTTTATAGCTATATCAATAGGATATAGGAGATGTATATATATACACACACACCAGTATCCAATAGGATATCTTTCAGTTCTTAAATCTCTGTAGGTACCTGTGGATTAGCTCATAAAGAATATTTCATTTTTTCTATGAAATTCACTGAAAAGAACAGGAATAGACAACTAGACAAGAAGGATTTGGAGAATTATTGTCATATTTGCTTATAAAACACACAGTTCATATTCCCACCATTACTTGCAATATGCAGGTGCTTTGATCCTTATGCACTATATAATAACTTCCCATGAGAATGTTTACTTACCATGCAACTTGCTATTTCCTTTCAGAAACTAAAAAATAATTTTGTGGTCATTTCACTGAATGTGTGCTGTATGAAAATAGTTTAAGAGTTTGACAGCAATTGTGCCAAAGGCTTGCTCAGGGCTATTGAAATGTTTTCATTTTTGATGGGAGCTGCAGCTACACTTCTTAATGTGATAAGAGGTGTTAAAGAATATAAAAAGGTTCCAGCAGGTATTTAAAGCATTGAAAGTTCTTATTTTATAGCTTGTAATCACATATTTACAGTGCTTCATTACTCTAAATTAAAGGTGTGGTAAGCAAAGCAACAGTCACTTTCCACAGAAGTCAAGAGAGAACTGCTTGCCTTAGTTGAGAAAGTGGCTGTATTGCTCAGAACAAGTCAGAAAAGACTTGTTCTACCTTCTGGGAAAAAAATAAAAGGAAAGAATTGAAGAGAGAGGAGAGGAAGGCATGGAGAGAGGAGGAGAATATGTATATCTTGCCAAAGCTCATGTTAAGATTCCATAATGCAATACTGCAGATGAGAAAATATAGAAGTTTTGTTTTATAACACTAAGCTCCCTGCACAGCACAGACTATACTAACCTGCCTCTTTAGCTTTATTACCAGTTATCCAAAACAAGACACATAGTTAGTGTCAAATTACCTTAATGCATTTAAAGTCTGTATTTCCTAGCAAAAGAATGTATAGTATTGAAAAAATGAGATTACAGCATCCTATATTTTTTGTATTTAATTTCACAAAAGCAATTTTAAAGGAATTAAGTGCAGAAAATAATTTTAAAAGGTCTGTAGCATTAGTTCTGGGAAGTTACCCTATCATTATTTTGGCAATTCTGCAGCCTGTATGCATGTATCTACCATAGATAGAATACAACCAACCCAAATGGTATGACTTATTATTTTATTTGCCTTAGGGCTAGAGAAATACATTAAGGACTGATGTACCTAGAAACCTTTTCATGCTTTTTTTTGTTAGTGGTGGCTACCTCTTCAGGTCTTTCACTGTATTCTAGACTGTGCTTGCTCAGTTCTTCTGGAGTAGGTAGCTACATTGTGGTGTGGGTTGGAAATTGTCCCAGTTAGGCTGGAAAGTCCCCAGTGTAAGAAGCTCACAGCAGTAGTAAATTATAATCCTGATAACTGGGGATCTAAATAGCTATTCTGGCATCCAGAAGTTATTGAGGCATAAGCAAGACGAATCTTTGACAGGAAAAGCAAGGAAACTGATACTAGGAAACCAGCACAGAGCTGCTGGTATGGTGTTGTAAGGAGAGTAGGTGCAATCTTGGGATGCCTGAGCAGAAGAACAACAGACTGCAGAAGAAATGAGAGAACACTTCAGTCTTGCTGAGCTCTAGCAAGACTAAATGAAACACTGAGATAGTCCTAGGTAGTACATGCTAAGTTGTTCACCAACTGCAAAGAGCACAGAGGAATGATGGTCACATCATGAGTTGCAGTTCAGAAATGTTTTTTCTAGAGATAAGAAAAACAGACTAGATATTAGGAAAGACATTTTAACAATAAGGATTTGGAAGCTGTGAAATACATTGCCGATGAAGGCTGTAGAGTCTCTTTTGTTGGAAGTTTTCCAAAAGAGTAAGCAAACATCTGTTAAGAATGATGTAAGTATGCTTGATTCTCTCTTGGAACATGGAGAAGGAGTATATTATGCTTAAAGAGCTGAAATAAACTAGTGATTTTCAAACTCTGGGTCATGCTACTCTTGAATTCAAAGGAGTCTTAAAGTGTTAGCAATGGCCACATCTAATAGTATTTGACCTTGAAGTTTCTTGCCCCTATTCACGTAATTGTTGCAAGATATATAACCTGAAAGGGAGCTGTACTTTCCAGAAGATGAAAATCATTGTAATAAATAGCTTTTGAAGGTTTCTCCTGGCCTTCTGATGTAATCCCACATAATTGCAGCTTGGGCAATACAAAAGCAAAGCAAAGTGGACAGATGAGATCTGAAATTCAGATTTCAATTTAGGTTAATCTCTAGCACTCATTTTTAATGGATAAAAATATATAATAGTCATTGCTGTCAAAATTTAAGCTCAGTGGCCATGGGTGTTTAAAGTTGTAGTTATTTTTTTATAGCTATTCAAAATGTTTCCGCAGAAAGACAAGAAAAATACTGTTTTTTTCTCCTTGTGTAATTTGTAAAATGACCAGAAACATTATTTAATCCAAAGAACAAAGAATTTTTATAAAATGTTCTACCCTACGGACATTTCTTTAAAAAAGCACTTGTGTAAGAGTGCATGGCAAAACACAGGAGATTTTGAAAGTCTGCCATGAACAAATATCCCTCTTGGTCTTGGTAATAGTGAAAGGCTGTTGATTCTGAAAGTTGGATGCAAATTAAAACATCTGTGAAGTTGATGAATGAATCATGAAGTAGTCAGTTCATTTAGTGGAACAATGCCTGAGCAAGAACCACTGCCCATACCTTAGGAAATGACCGTGGATTTACACTATTAAACCTGGATTTTAAAGTAATATCTCATCTTGGTTACTGGCTTTTAACACATGCACAACAGAAGAAATATACTTTCCCAAGTAAAAAACAAAAAAAGGAAAACTAAGAAATTATAAAGGATAAGAAAAGCATAGAACAATTTAGATTGGAAGATTGCTCTTAAGGTCGTTTTGCCCAACCATGTTCTCAAAAGAGTAACTTCAAGGTTAAAACAGCTTGCTCAGAAGCTTCTTTCATTTGAGCTTTGATTACTCATAAACTCTCTAAGAGCCTGATACAGTATCAGATCACCCTCATTGTAAAAACAAACCCAAACAACAAACCAAAACGCACAAACCAACCAACCAAAACCAATCTATATTGGAATTTCTCTTGATACAATCTATTTCTATTTTTTCTTGTCCTTTTGTTGTGTTGCTCTGCCTAGCGTCTGGCTCCACTGTCTATTCACCCTCCCACCAAGTAGCTGCAGTTGAAGACAGGAGCTCCATCTCCCCCGCACCCTCCTCCCCCAATTTCAGCTTTCTCCAGGCTGAGCAAACCTGGTTCTCCCTGCCTCCCCTCATACATCATCTGTGCTAGTGACTCCCAGTGACTGCATTTTGACATATCAGTCTCTGGCTTGTACCTTTGGTGGGGACCCTGATGTAGCCTCACATACGCTGAATAGGGAGAAACTACCACTTTCCTCTGATTTTTAACATCACTTCTCCAAATAGGGCATCTAGATGACTTTGGCATTACCAGGGTTCATTAGCAGGTTCATACTGCTTGGTAAGCACCTGCCATACCTGGTTGTGTGTCCAGGTGATGAGTAGCAGAATGCCTCTAGTTCTTTAATGTGTTCAAGGTAATTGAGCAGTGGTCAAGGTTCATTGCAGAGTTGTCTGGTTCTAGCACCAGCTCTAGTTGTCTCATTTTCCCACCAAAAAAAAAAAAAGGTTGCAGATTCTGAGGTAGGGATTTGGACTTTCAGACGATGTACTGACAACTGTCTTTTAAAAAAAGCAAAACCCCTTCCACAATGCAGAAGCTGTTCTCTTGATTTATGTTCATAGAGGTATTTCTGAATACAGGGTCACTATCCCTCAGTACCCCTCATCTGACTACTAGGATAAGAAAACTCTGCATAGGCTTAAACACAAACATCAAACTTGTAGCTTTTAAGCTCTTGAAATGTTTGGATCCACAATACTGTTCTTGAGTATCCACAATAATTATATATATATACTTTTTTTTTTTTTTTTTTTCCCAATGAGACTTAAAATCATATTTTTCCTTTACTCTATCCTTTCTTTCTTCTGGTTAAGAAGTGTTTTGGTTTTGTTGGTTTTTTTTTTCCTCTTTTTCTCTTGAGCTTATTCCTTCTCTCCACATAGAAGAATTGCTATGGCCTGCTGTCTTAGATGCATTGGTTGAATATTGCTGTAGTCATTAAAAAGAATCATGGCTTGCTTTATGTGTATTGATACACAAAATATCACTCAGAAATTAGGAGAGATTTTGGATAGAGCTACTGATGAAATTATCTTCTCTAGAGAAAAAATGTACTCTAGAAAAAGCTGACATGGATAAAATTGATTAATGAGTTTGTTTGCTTCTTTTTGCATACCTACCATTAGGTATTTTTGCCAAGCATCTGTGTAAGATATATATACTCAGATCCTAGAAATGCCTATATCAGACTTATTCTATGTGGAGAAAAAAAAAGTCTAGTTCTTGTTACCTCAAAATCTAAAAAAAAAGAAAAAAAAAAAAAGCTCTGTTTTATTACAGGATACTTTTATATCCATTCAGGAGGCAGGACAATGCTTTTTAAAAATATATATAGATACTTCTCAAGTTTTTATCACTACTGTGTCCATCAATAACAGAAAGTAGAACAAGCAAAGAATTACTGCTCTGCATGGCTAGGCTTGCTCTCTTTGTGTGCTCACATACACACATATATACAGGCAGATTCAATGAATTACATCTGGGACTTTCCCCAAAATAATGATGGGTCAAAGTTTCTAATATATGTGCTGAAGTGGTGTTGGAGCAGGTGTAGAAGCTATACAGGGCTTGTCCCAGTGGAAGTACTCACTGAAGTGTGACATGTTGCTGATGACCAAATCAGTGCTGCCTTAAAAGCAAGTTTCATAATTTGTTCTCTGAAACAGAAAAAAAATCCTAATGAAATAAGATGGCAAAAAATTATCACTGCAATACTATGAAACTATGGTCCCAATGAAGGCAACAGAAACTGTTTTAGACATCTTGGGACATAGGAAAGTCTTAACTGTTGAATGTGGAAGTTCTTGTGTGTAGATTATAAGATGACTGCATTTTATCTTGAACCTAGTTACACCTATTAAAACATGAACCCCTATAGCTGCATTTGATTCTTGTTAAGAAGTCTGGAATTTCTTAAACACGTTTGAGTCCGAGTCTTTATTAGTAAGGATGTGTTTGGCATAATTATGTCTGACAATTTCTTTTATTTTTTATTTTATTTTTTTGCAAAGCCATTATCTGGATAATCTTATCTGCACACCAGTTTAATTCTATCGTTATTTGGATCTGTACTGTAATGCAGTAATACATACAGTGCAGACATTTAGAATAAAGTGATTTTTTGAAAAAGGGTGATTCCCTAAAGATAAAATTATATTTGAAAAATACACTCTGAACTGTAGTGCTCAACGTGAGTTTCTCATGTTGAATTTATACTTTTGATAGGATGACAGCCCCAGGGCAAGTATGTAATGGCATGAACTGTCAATATAAATCACAGAGTATAATTATTGGCCCATTAAGTCTGTCTCTTGCTAAGATTGCCAAGAAGGCGGCCACCTGGCAACAATGGTGACTGATATATGGATAATGGTTTGGTAGGAACTAATATGAGCTCAAGAATTCAACTTACTACCTTATAGCAATACGTCTTTCATATAATAGATTAAATCTCTTTAATACATGATCTAGGCATAGATGATCATAGGAAGTAGCTTAAGTTTCTTTCAGCTTGTTTTCTAGGAATGATGAAATAAGGATTTCTGTGGACCTCTACACCCATTTCTTTTGTACTCTCCTATCACTTAATTTGACTAATATCAAATTGATAGGTTTTCACCATCTAGTAATTTCTACAATTGCCTCCTATTGTTTTCTTGGTTATAATTTCAGAGTCTTCTCAGGAAACAAAAACTATAGGAAGAGAGAGGAAATTAATTCAAAAAAAGCATTTCAAGGTCATTTGGATACCAGGCCCCCCCTTAATTTTCAAAACCTCAGAGCATACATCTCAACTGCTAACAAGAAATGTGCCAGAATTAACAAGCTTGAATTTCTATATTTAATTCCATGAGTGTCTGATAAAATTGTGGGTTAATTCAGAAGGATTATAGTTTCAACCAAAATTCAATCTAAAGACAATGAAAAGCTGATGTTCTAATTAGCTATGAATGTTCTTTATGAATGTGATGTTCTTGTTTAGGGCAGATCAGCACTTTAAGAAAGAGCACCTTTTTTTTGTTACTTGTGACATGAATCCAGTAACTTCTGCTGTTGCCAAAAGTTCTATGTCCAAATAGCTGTCTACTTACATGTCTCAAGAGCCAGTTCGGTGGTGCATTGAATAGAAGCAATTTTAGTCTGTTAGTCAATCTTTGATAATTTTTGGCAGCCACATTGAGTTTTCAGCACCCTTTTACAAAGCATTGTAGCCTAGACTTGACAGGAGTTAAGAGAGCAGTCAAAGACTGGACTACTTGGGCTGCAGAACTCTTTTTCTGGCACCGAGTCAGCTTAATCCCTGCCAATCTTATTTAATTTTTCAGAATTCAACTGATTTTTTCCCACCTTTTCTTCAATATCTGTTTTCCAGCTTGCTGGCTGTGCATGATCACATTCTTTCTCTCTAGCCCAACCCTCTTTAAAATGTTATTCCAGGGACCAGCAAAAATGGGTTGCCAGACTGAGCATTATTTTCATTACAGACAAAACATACTCTTTGAAGCAGTGTGGAATAACTACTTTAAAAAGAAGGCTGCCCAATCCAGGCAGTCATGAGCATAAGTGTAAGTAATTGGATAGGGTAAGAAAAAGTTTAAATGTGTTTGGGGCTTGATTTTCTTCTGATTTACATGTTGGTTTTTTGTTTGTTTTTTTGTTTGTTTGGTTTTTTCTGTGGTATTTGGGTTGTTTTAGTTTTGGGTTTTGTTTCTTTTGTTTGTTTGTTGTCTTTTTCATTTTAAAATTGCATCTTAGAATATAGAATATGATCAAAACACTGCTTCCCCTTGAATTCTGACAGATTTTATATCTCTTTGATGCCTAAAATTTTGGATGCTAAGACAGGCAGTCGGGATGCTGTGGAAGTTACTTAAATTCTTACACTTAATTTTTCTTTGAAAACAGTAATTCTCTAACCTTCCCAACCATTAAGTTGATCACTTGGATATTGTTTGGCATTGATAGTAGTATTTTCTAAGAAACCCATGTGGGCCATTTTGCAAGAGAGAAGCATGCAGCTGGTGTCAAGGATATTGAAGCTGCTATGCAAGTAAATGCAGATGAAAAGATTAAGCTTTAGGAGTTCCTGCTGATCATATGCCCCAGTTCTGTATTTGAACAGAATTCTTTCATCATATCAGTTCAGCAGACAGTCATAGTTTCAATTCTCTGAAATTATGTCAGACACATAGGCCACTTTTTTGTTGATCAAAAGGAAAGTAATTGAAATGCTAATAAAAATTTATCATGCTGATGGACAAGTTAACTGCCGGTCTCAACATCAACTCCAGATTCAGGATAAAAGGTAATATGAATAGTCTTTGTGCCTTTCATGATGAATTTTCCTTGAAACTTTGTAGGACTGCATTCCAGGTTATGATGTTTAATTTAATTTGCTTTTATACTTTATATCACAACATTCACACCAAAGTGAAAGAAGTTAGCAGCAAGATCTGTCTATAAAATTTGCACATCATATTTTTCATTGTATCTTTCTGAAATCTGAGTTGATGAATTCACAGCTAATTTACTAGCACAAAAAAAAAAAAAAAAAAAAAAAAAAAAAAACCAAACAAAAAAGAGTGGGAATGCAACCATACTTGTATTATATTTGAGCATTGGAATGTGTATTCTGAGAGACCTATAAGAAGCAATGAGGTTTAGGTGGCAGGATAAGGTATCACAGCATTATCAGTTCAGTCATTCTTTCTTAAACATAATCAGGTTGCTTCCAGGTATACAAGTCAGAAAGATGTGTGGTCATTAATGAAATACAAGTGAAGAAGCATAATGCAAACACTTTTTTTTGAGTCTGTACATATTCAGAGGAAATGTGTTTATTTCTGACTGCATTCAGTTCCAGGGTCTACAGTTCCTATTTTTAGGAGCCACACACTATTGTTAATCTGAGATTTTTGACTATCCAATGAGTCAGAAGGTCTGACTGCCCAGAGATACATGAGTCAGACAGGCAGGAATAGTCTGTTCTTCTTCAAGACACCAGGAGACATAGATTTAAAAAGGAGGTTTCATATTTAGTGAACAATACAAATGGAAACATAATGTATAAATAGAAATCCTTTTACCCTTCACGTTGCAGTCTTTTCCCAGGAAACTCTTGTCCCAAAATTGTTACTTACTACACTATCTATTTGTATATGAAAAGGGATAGCTTGTCACCCTTTGTATTCTTTTCATATCCCTTGTCTATTGCCTCGTTAATGTAGTTCTAGGACACACAATCCTCTCACTGTGACATAGCTATTCCCACAGTAAAAGAATACGTAAGAAGCCTAAGAGAAAGGGTGTGGGTCAGGGAGGAGAATTTCATAATAATTTAAATTTATCTTCTGAAATTGCCTCTCTGGATCCAGGGCAAATTCCATTAAAACAGCAAAGACATGGGGGTGTTTGTGGTCGTGAAATTTCCTTCTGAGAGCTTTTATTTTCAAATGCCAATATGTGAATCTTTCTCAGTCTATTACTGATGCTGGAGAAAAACCATAGAGCTACACATGAGGTGCAATCTAGACATGTAACACTAGCCTGCGAAAGGATTCATGTTACAAATTGACATTTAGTCTCAATCTCTGCAAAGTTTCCCTCATGAAGACAGAAATGTCCAAGTGGGTATAAAATTTGGTGGGTTCTGAGCTGGGGATCAGGTTTAATAAATGCAAGATACAAAGTCACACTGGAATGCTTACCAATGGAACAACAGTTACTTGGCAGCTCAACAGTTCAGGAATGAAACAAAGGTACTATTACTCAAAGGTCATCAGTTAAAAAGCTGTCTAAATCACAAGAGACTAAAAGGCAAGGTAGTATTTAGAGGGAAAAACTTTGGTGATCTTGGGTCTAATTAGACCAGCTGGGAACACAAACAACATCAGCTGGCTGCATTTTGGCCAATTTTAGCAGAAAGTCATAGTATGAAGTTTAAAGTCATCTACTTTTTGGGTGAAGAAAGACCATGAATCTCTAAGAATCCAGAAATTAGTTTTCAGAATGAGTTATTAAGTGAAAAATATATTTTCTAATATCTGCATATTTTGAGAGGTGTTCTGAAGAACTCCAGGGGCTTTTGAGTTAGAGTTCAGTCCCTTTCAGATATGGTTCAAGAAAAAGAAGTCATGAAGTGATTTGGACAAATAACTCATGGAGCTATTTAGAGAAACAGTGGCCTATAAATGAAGCAGAATGCAATTATACATGAAGTAAAATAGTTGCAGTTATTTTCAAAGAATAAAAGCAATTGACCTTTTATCTCGCCTTTAGTTTGATATCTGCAACATTTGTATCAACTGTTCAGCTCTCCTAGGGCTTGAAGTGGTGTCTTTTGAGCCAAGTATCTGACTGTGAGATTAGAGTAGAATAGAATATTTCAGTTTGAAAGGAATTACAACTACCATCTAGTCCAGCTGCCTCACTACTTTAGGGCTGACCTGTTAATAACACGTCTTCAAGAGCCACTTCATTTTTTGCCCCTTGGTCACTTAGGTATCACTTTGAATAGTTAGTTCTGTAAGTGACTATGCAGAAGTGTTCAAACTGGAAGGCTGCCTGAATAAGGACATTGTCTGGTAAACATGAATGAGTATATCAGTTTTTCATTGCTGGAGGCATCAAGATGTATGACAAAATGCATCTAAGTTTAGTATTTTCCCACATAACAATTGGGAGCTCATATCCAGACTACACTCACTATGGCTCATCTGACTTTCAGTTGTCTCTCCCCCCTCAGCAAAAGTTCTAGAAAGCATTGACTTCAATAAAAAGAGTAATCAGAGCCAGCATCTTCAGAAAGATGTTGCTGACTTGCTAAGTCAAACAGAGGAATCTGTACAACAGTTACTGATGCATGTATGTACTGTTCCCCAAAATAAAACTATTGTGTATTGTAATACATGCATGTTTTGGCACACATTTCTTTTAAGAAATGTGTCTTTAAAGATATTAGTAATTTTAGTTCTTTGAGCCAAGGGATGCCAATTTTTGATGATTGATAACTTTGCTCATTGAATGGTCATTTCTTCAAGTGAGTGGTCAAGCAATCTACCATCTCACCACAAATGTGTCATTTGACTTTGTTTCCCTGAAATTATATTGACAAACAGAATATTAAAAGTTTCCAAATTCTGTTACATTTAGGCTAATTACATTCTTGTTTTCCTTGACATTTAATTATTTGGTCACTCTTGTGACTTGATGGTATCCTGTTGGTCTATCATTCAGTCTCATACCAAAGCTACTTAAATCACAATGCTCCTGTCAAAGCCATTCTTAAAAAAACCCCAATCATTAAAACCAGGAAAAAATTTTAAAAGTATTCTTCAAATGTTCTTTCATGGAATCAGTATTTTGTTTTTATTAGCTCATGTTGACCCCTAAACTGTACCCCTTCATAAATTTATTAGATAAAAACTAGGAACTCTTCTAATAGTGAAATTTTGTTAATAAGAACAATTGAAAAACTATTTTTGATGCCAAGCTAAAATCAATTTAAATGCAGTAATTTCTAGTTGAAGCAGAAATAATAGATTCATCTATGATTGAGTGTATGGCTATTGTATTAATCTAGGTGATCTGGGAAAAGAAACACTGCAAGTTGGTTGATACTAGGTGTCAGAATTATTTTGAATTGAATTATGATGCAGCTCAGCAAAAATCGTCAACCAGCAATCCATAGATTTGAAATGTACTATACCCTTAAGAAGAGTGTAAATATTGTGATCTGTGGGGGGCAAAATTTATCACAGCTGCCTAGTTTGTTGAATGAATTGTCTTTAATAATTCTCTGCGCCACTGTAGATTTGCAAAAGTAGTCAGATTGGCATCAGTGTGGTTTTCTATAAGTGGATGATTCCAATCTATTTTGATTTACATATAAGGGTAATATTGGGGTTTTTTAGTAGTTGCATTGAGAAACCTTTTGCATCTCTTCAAAGGAACTGTGTGCTTCTGTGAGCAGACTAGAACTGATGAAGGCTGAGGAAGTAACCATAGGGAGTCAGGGCCCTGGGACTAGAGAAGAACTGGGGGAGAGCAGCGCATGTAGACTGCCTGCTCCTTCAGTAGCAAGTTGTCTGGATCCATTCCAAAACCCACAAGTTCCCTGGACAAACCTATTCCCCATCCAAAGGGATGAATTGTGTCAACCATACTAACCAATATATCTGCTAAAGAAAAGACGACCTAATAGATTGTTTTCAAATATTAGACAAGTACAGGATTCTTTGTTATTAAATATTATTCTTTGTCTTCTGTCCATCAAGCATTACTTGGTGACAGTCTGTAACTTAGAGATAATTGTGAAATTTTATTCAAATTACATTACTAACCCTGTAACTCATACTAGGTGTAATTTTAGCTATTAAAAATAATTCTGTGGGAGGGACGGTTTTCTTCTAAAGCCAACATTATTATCCTTTTTTTCCCCCCTCCATTGTGCAACATTTAGCACCAAGTCCTAACAGACATATCAATGATTGGAGGTAATGAAAATTCTTGCTAAAAATTTCATATTTTCCTCTTGAATGCACTGTACTAGTATTTTTTAGAAAATGTTAACTAATCTAAGTTGGCAGAAATGCTTTCTGGAAGTTTCAGTATCACTTGATTGATGTCAATTTAGTCTTTAACTACAAAAGCATCTACTTTCCATAGTTTTATCATGATGTGAAATTTATTTTCTATGGTTAAAGAGATGAAAGATTTTAGAATTTACAGTTATAACCGTTAATACTATTTTCTTTTACTGGAGCTGTAGTCGGTTACATGAGAAGAAGAAATTGTTGCTAAATTTTTCTCACTATCTCATTGCCAAAACATTACATCCTCCAGCTGGAGTTACTCCAGATTTTCACTAATGTAGTTAGAATTAGTGTGAATTGCAAATGCTTCAAGATGGAAAAAGGTCTTCAGACTTCAAATCTGAAATAAAAGGTTCTGATTTTTGTCTACAAAAATGAAGATTAGAAACACCCCTAATAGAAATAGAATTAACACTAGTGAAAAGTCAATGCAAATGAGATTAGAATTAGGTGGAATGGAAATGAACCTTTCCTATCAGATCCAAAATCTGTTTGAAGCTTAATTTTTGCCCTGTCTAGAAGTCAAAATCTTTTTCATTAATATACAGGTGTTGCTTATGGGTTAAGGAAAGTAGATGTTTTTTTGTTGACTTCTTGGCAGGAGCTACCTTGAGCATGAGGAGTTGCTGTCAGTTTATTTAGTAAATTTGTCCAAATAGGACAATTTATATTGTGAAGGATAATGTATATCAATAAATTCAATTATTATTCAGTTGCTAATCTGAAGATAATTAGATAGAAGCTTCAGGCAATAAGGAGAGATGTGGAAGAAGTATATTGATATTCAGAGAGGGAGTAAACAGAATCAACAAATATGTAAGAAGTGTGTCTAATGAAAGGAGCAGGATAAAAGCTTTTGGCTCTGAAAACTGGATTGTCTCTTGTTACTGAGGCTGACTCTAACACTGATGTAAAAATCAGAGTGGGATTTTTCTCCTCTATTTTCTTCCAATCTCACTGTACAAAAGTAAATCATAACATTGTTCTAAAAGTGAAATTCTATTGTAAGCTCTCATAAATTTTAACTTGAAACCATGTTTAGAACATTAAAATAATTTCATAGCAAAACCACTTAGGATAATTTGATAAGGTGCTCTGACTCTAGAAGAATAAAAGCCTCTCTGCATTGATTCCTTAGCAGAGCTTGAATAAAAAATTCAGAAAAAGAGGAAGCTTGGGGGGAAATTCATATGCAATCTACTTATCTACCATGCTTTATTTAATGATACGCTTCAGGGGTCTGACAGCTTGCACACGTTGTTCATAAATCCTGATAGCCTCATGGTCTGTATTTGTAGAAAGATTGGTACTATATGGGAAAGATTTAAAAGTATGTGCTAAATGTATAATCTGATGCTATATTTCATAGTAAAAAAAAATGTAAAGCTTTCCCAAATAGGGAAGGAAAAGTTATTCAAAGGTGTCTTAGGCTGTCACTGCTTGTACTGCTGTCAGCAACTGGGTGCAACTTTGATAGAAGTCTGCTACTCTAGGACTTTTCAGACAAACTCCTGCTAAAGGCAAAAATCAGTAAGAACTCTAAAACTCCACTAAGTTTTCACAGAATCTTCACAGCTGGAAAAGAACTCTAAGATCAGAATGTAACCATCAACCCAGAAAAAACCACCATGCCCACTAGAACATATCCTGAAGTGCCTCATCCACGTGGCTCTTGAATACTTCCACAGATGGTGACTCCACCACCACCCTGGGTAGCCCATTCCAGTGTCTGACTACTCCTTCACTAAAGAAATTCTTCCTAATGTCTAGCCTAAACCTTTCCTGGTGCAACTTCAGGGCATTTCCTCTAGTCCTATGGTTATTTACTTGGGGAAAGAGGCCAAGCCCCACCTGACTATAACTTCTTTTCAGGGAGTTGAAGAGAGCAATGAAGTCTCCCCTCAGCTTCCTCTTCTCCAAGATAAACAATCCCAATTTTCTTCCCCCTTTTCCTTACTAATGAAAATAATATTATCAAATGTGTATTTTAATTAATATACTTTGGCTTCTGCTTCCACAAAGCAGCAACTGAAATTTGTGAGGTATTTGTTGTATGCATTTGAAATTAAGATGTTTCCTGGGAGCTTCTGACTGTAGCAAGGATAAAAATAATTAAAGGAGCTCCTAAGAGGTAGAAGATTGTTTTTTTAAGAAATGAGCTTAGCTGCAGAACTCGTGAAGTCAAGAACTTCTTAGTTGTCTAAAAATTTGATTTAAAGATGTAAATTTAAAATTGTATTACAACCAGGAAAGCCTACTTGCCAGTTATATAATTAATCCACTAGATCATACCGCCACTTAGCTCTGCTATTAAGAAATGCATGTCTGTGTAGCCTCTCTGAAATGGGGCCTCCTGATGAGATAATGTATTAGGGAACAATGATGGGTTGTTATATAATGAAACCAAACTCCCTATAATCTAGGGCTGCGCTGGTTAAACAGCCAAAAAAAAAAAAACAAAAAAAAACTGTTCAATCTATTCTTTCTAGAGGTATTATTTCGTGCTTTTCATGCTTAGTCCCTCCTTTAAAAAGCACTGTAAAACAGTTTTCCAGGATGCCTTTTACAAGGTCAGAAGCCTATTGCATCTTGTGAAAGCCTACGTGTAAGCAAGAATAAGCTACAAGCAGATAAAAGGTTGAATTTTCAGATGAAGGTGACCAGATTTTCAAAACACATAGGTATCTGAAGATGCAAATATGTGCCTAATGAGATTTTTTAAAAGTGCATAAGAAGGTTAGGGCCAAGGAGGTATACTCCTTACTTGGTTACTTGTGCCTGAAAATCTCACTTGGCTCTATTAGCCCTTTCTGTTTCCCCAGTAGCTTTGAAAATTTGGCCAAGGGAGCTGAAAATCTGTTTTCTCTGTTCTAGAAACCTGGCAAGTCCTCTATGCCCTGGGTGTTGGGGAAGTTCCAGTGATTTCCAACAGGCAGATTTAGTTATCTGTCCTCTCACTTTATAGGCATGTGTTCCAGACAGTGCAGGGCATCACACTAGCCAAGAATTCCTCCTCCTTTTTTATTTTTTTATTATATCTGCTCAATGTGGTAAACTGTTTTGTGAGGTATGAGTGCTGCTACACAAAACAATATGCAGGAATAAGGAAACAAGATATGCTATTGATTCAGAAACATTCAGTTAGCAAGCGTGATACACACATACATTTACTTTCACTTGAGAAATTCACAGGGAATCAAAAGCTGGACCTTTCCAAGCTGTTCTTGCCTTGGCTCCCATTCAGTCTAGGGAGCAAAGGCAATCATATGCCTCTGTTTGGCTTTTCCAGTTCTGAAATTGCTACCTGGTATAAATTAGTTCTTTTCTCTGTTTCTGTAAATCATGGATTCAGTTCTGTCTTCCATTCTTAGCATGGACTTCTGGTTGTCATTAGCTCTTTACAACCAAAGGAGACAAGCTGACTATTTCTTTTTCTTTATTTTACTCATTTACACTGCATTCTCCTGGTTCAGGGATATCCCTTTATAAAAAGGAATTACATGGATGACATAAGTGCTTCATCATTAAAAATAAAAGCCACTGAATAACGAATTAAAAGTGTAAGATAAAACAAAATCACTTTTCCTTCGTGTTTCCATGAGTTTGCAAGTCAGCAAAATTAATGTTGTAACTGCAGAAGGCCTAGTGATAAGACAGCCCTTCAAACCTTCCTTGCTGTTTCATTGTGCTACATTTCTCTAATGCCAAGAGTATGCTTTTTCAATAAACTGTAACTGATCAAAGGAGACAGAAGGAAAGAGATAGAAAGTAATCCAAAGCCAGCCCTGCTTTATACAGAATTTTCTAGCTGATTGGATTCATAGTAAAGAGAACTAGAGAGAGAAAAATAAACCATTTAGTAGCAATTATTTTTAAAACTTTATTTTATGGTTGGGGTGGAGACTATTGAGGAAATAACTCTATAAAATTCAAATGGAAAAAAGCCCCACCAAACACAGAAAAAGGAACTTGATTTGTGAGGGTTGGATGTGATTATAAAAATTCTGATCAATTCTTGTCCTGAGATTGTAATTGTATTACCATAGATAGCAAGCCCTGAAGCAAGAAGGTAATAAGAAGAATATATCTATTCTTTTACCCTATTTTTTTAAATCAAAACATGTGGCTTAAATAGGTCTTTGGGTTTTTTTATAATTGAATTTTACTGAACAATGCAGGAGTTGGCCATTTCTCAACCGTCTGGGGCATCTGTTTTCACATACTGCAAATACAATAAAGATTTCTGTTGTGCGAGTTTTTTTCTTTTTTGACTTCCTGTACAAGAAAAGTAGGAATGGATGTGAATTTATAATTGGATATGCCTTTTTGGTACAGACAGCTGGACTAAAAACTGCATGAACCAAATTTTGCCCTTAGTTATTCTTAGATAATCTTACAGAGTTTAATTTCTACAAGTGCAGAGAAGAGACAAAACTGTTGTTAATTATTTTATGTAGAGCAGTTGTGTCTTCTAAGGAAGCACTGGTTTAGTACTCCTTAGTCAAAATAACCTGAGCTTAGTATTTTCCTTCAATCTGTCTTGCACTCGAGCTCTGTCTGCCATTTGTCATAGTGTTGGTGTCAAAATATTTATTTGCATGTTTTTTCATTCTTCTGGAACTTGAATTTTTCAAACTTTTCAATGAACTGCAAGTTGCTTTGGTAACATGAGAAACACCCACGAACTTGGGACACTCCACTGTTAACTGTTCAAGGAGCTAAAAGCTCTTAAAATTGTGGTGCACATAAACTCCTACTGGCTTGGTGTCACAGACTCTTTGGGGTTTTTTCCTGTTGTTTTTCATAAATTTCTGGTGCTTGGAAACAAAGGCTGGTCATTCTTTTCCCAGTAAAGGCATTTAGTATCAAGATGTTTGTCTTCATTTTGCCAGTCAACTAGAGCTAGATTTGTTGTCCTTTTTTCAATAATTTTATTTGAGCTTCTCATGTAAAATCAATGTGAGAAAAAACATACTATAAATATCTTTATATCTAAAGAATTTCAACAGTAATCACAGCCTGATTTTTCTCTGCTGCTGTAAAAGGCTATAGTGAGTGCAATCTTTTTATTTATCATGTGATTCATAAAAGATATATCCTGATTCAAGCATCTCTGTGGCCAATAAAAATACCCAATAGCAGCATGATCCTGACACATAGTTTGTTTTTATTTTGGTGTTCTACATATCAGAAGTAGTACTACCTATTAGAGTTAACAATGATAATTAATAAATACAGTGAACAAATCATGTATTTGAAGGAACTTTTAAAGTACTTGGCTTTATGATTTTTTTTTTATTTCCCTCTTTTTAAACTTGTGCCATTATCTGGACTATTGCTTTTCAAAAAGTAAAGTTTAGAATCTGAAGATTTTTATTTATTTTTTTTTTTATTTTTGCATCTATAATGATAGCCTGCAAGGATTTGGGATGTCCCTGTAACACTTCTCTCCATGCAGCCCAACTTACCAGTGGAGCTATGTAACACATTGTATTGTCTGTGCTTCAGATATTTTTTTTCTTCACTCTTCTAACTTTTCCATGCAAAGTTCTGCCATTTTTAGCAGTTTCTAGATGAAAAAGATAAACTTAGACCTTTTTTTATTGTTGGTGTTGCTTGGTTCATTGGTCTTTTTTTTTCAAAAAGGCAAGAGGCCACTTTTCAAAGATAAATTAATTTCAGATTTTTACAGTGTGCTGAAAAGATACCAAACTAAATAAGTACGTATAGGTAGTACTGGGCTAGTGCAAGGAGTTAAATATTGCTTATATAGACTTTTTGCAGCTCCATATACAATTAGTTCTTCTTTGTGAATTCATGGGGGGAATATACTTAGAAACATAGTAAAGGAATAATTTCTTGTTTTCAGCAGAACTGTTTTCTTCTTTACATCATGTGCATCAAATAATTCAAAGTTTTTATGTGAGAATCTTTCTTAGAAGAAGGTGATTGGGTGTGTTATGTTAGCTCTTTTCTCTCTTCTTTGTTCTATTCCATATTCCTTTTAGTCCCCTGTTAATATACATTATTGCACCACCTCTGGTTTGAAATTCCTCTTCAGAATAGAATATACAATTCTCCTAGGACCACACTTGCACATCAATATGTCTATCTGGTTTAGAAAATTTATTCCCCCCCCCATCACTTAAGTATTTTTATGAACTGCTGGTCATCACCTCATATTTTGCATAAGGTTTTGGATCATTTCTCTGATCCATGGGCACTGCTACAGTTTTGATAAGCCATGGAAAATATGCCCAAGTTGTATGTTTCTATGAAGCCTCTTTTGCTTGAGTAATGTTCTGAATACAGTCCAGTCAGTGAAATTTAGTATGTGAATGGCATAATAAGAATGGTTGCTGTTCTATTAATTTTCGTGTCTTTGTGCACTGAACTGTATGATGTAGAAGTCTTTCTGGCTATTTCTTATTCTTATAATCAGATGTTGAGATGCATTGCCTGCAGAAGTATTTCTTTCTCTTGATTGTCTGCAATAAGACTTATTACTTCACTATACTTTTATTCCCAAGTAAAAAAACAAAAAACCCCAAACCAAACAAACAAAACAAACAAAAAAATAAAGGTAATGTATATGACCGTTTTTTGCCCCCATCTTTCTCTCAAATCACCGAAATGTCTCTGTCAGCATACACAAAAAATCTGCAGTTTTTTCCTTTGTTTTTCTGCATTAAAAAGTGGTACTTCAGTGTTTTGGGAGATCAGGTTAGAATCTGATCAGGGTTGTGTACGTAGCTTAAAGGATTATAAGAGTTCCAAGTAGTCCTGCCACAAAAGCAGTTTAGGATATATAAACCAGTTTAGGTATATTAAATTCTAGCTGCAGTCTTCCCACAAAACTCAGATGGAGCTCTTTCTGTAATTCAAAAATGTTTGGCCACTTTTTTGCCTCAATTTTTCATATTTTCCATATCTCTGTGCTTTGTTCAGAAGCCTCAAGAAACAGCAATAAAGACTATTCTGCAGACTCAAGGGATTATGATAAGTATCAGACATTCTGAATGCCGGTCTGAACCTTCAAGGTATTTACGGTTTGCCCATGACTAATTTCTGGCTGGCTCTGGAGGGAGCAGCTCAGGATGACAATTTTTCCAGAGTAATGTTTCTGCATGTGCTATTTTTTTCACCAAATAGACTTATAAGAAAGTTTTCTTCCCCTTTCAGATACGCCAGTTTGCGAAGCAGTCCTTTCATTTTTCTACTACAAGGGAGGAGTAAAAAAAAAACCAAACCTTCAACCTCTGTCATTTCTTTTAGCTGATGCTGCTCGTTTGCTTGCTTAGAGTGATGGTAGGGATTTCTAGCGCATAATACAAGGTCTGCCAGTTGCCCTTTTGTTGTTGATACAGCTCTTAATGTGCATTTAGTGTAAGCATGTAAAACAGAGTAGCTGAAGAGAAAAGAGCAGCAAAGTCAACTAATTTGATGAGACTACAAGGGAAATTCTACACTTAGTCATACCTCACCAAGCTCTTGGGTTCCAGTGGGATTTGGGCTGTAAATGGTGGCAGATGATGCCTGCATGTGTTTTGCTGAAGAGCTGAATGGTGGAAGCATTCAACTTGGAGGAGAGGATAGTTCCAGGGTTGTACTGTTGGCACTGTGCTTGAGATCTCAAGGAAACACACTTCCCTGTAATAACTTGGAAAACCACCTCTTTCTAAGGAGGCAAGAGTACTTTGACAAGGGCATTTTTCATGGTATCTTGAGGACTAGCATGGAAGTGTATAAACTTGCAAACAGCATATATGTGGGACTCCTGACTGATAGAAAAATAGATGATGAAGCTTGAGATTCATTTTAGATGAGAATAAACCATAAAAGGTTATGGCAGCATCTGCCTATGCCAAAATGACAGCTTTTTAGAATGAAATCTCTGTGTCTTCAAAGGGACAAATATTTTCATGTAGCTGTTCCTGACCATCACTTAGCATTGCATTTAGTCGGGAATAAATAGGGAAGTGATTTTTTAAAAATTCATTTTATTGTTATTAGTCTCCTTGTCGGTAATTTCTCCTGCATCTGGAAAGCTTCAACTTCTAGAACATTCATAGTACACAAAGGACTTACAGGGAGTTCCCCACATAGCTACAGCAGTTCAGGACGCAAGATTTTCAGAAGAGCTTGTTTGACTTCATAATATCGTAAGAAGAATGGGTAGCTATTTTCAGGCACAGGCATATTTAATATATCTCTGTCTGTTATTTAATTCCGAATCTCAAGAAATATAACCTCCAGTACAAAATAAGACCTGGTTTTTGTAGGTTCTTAGCGAATCAGATACATCCTCCCAGCCAATCTTTCAATCTGTACTTCAGTGTGACGTGCTTAAATCTCTTATTAATCATTTGATTTAAGACACATTTAGCTAGCATCCTAGACAAACAAAAGGAAAGCCACCCAAAATGAGAATTTATGTTTTATATAATTGAGGATCTATAAAAGAGTATAATTACTAAAAGTTTTTGCTGGATTAACAGTGTGCAAATTGTTGAGGTAAAGTTTAGGCCTTGTGGCTAAATACTATATTTAGAGCACTTGTCTCTGCAATGTGGAACCTCACTGAAGAATCTAACACTAAATACCTATTTCACAATTTTACTTTCACTGAAGTGTTAGGAAACCCTTTTCTAAATGTGCAGCAAACATAAGGTAGAACAGAATAGCAGCTGGAGATAGGAGTGACTTCTCAGTTCTCTTTTCCTGTTGGCTTCTCCTTTGTGAGTTGCCGCTGTAACATGTTAAGATTTTTCCTCTTTTGTTCTTGCTTCTCCTCAACTAGATAGCTTGTTTGGCTTCTTATACTTGTGAGTATTTTTAGCATCTCTTGAAAAACTCTGAGATGGATTCCTGCTGCTCATCAGCCAATGCTTCACTCTCCAGTAGTTGCCATCAAAATATCTTCTGTTTCCTTGGCACTCTTTACTCACCTAGTTTTTCTCTTCATATTACCTCCTAGTATGTGTTCCTTCTTTTTGGGGAAGGAGACCTGTGAATTCTAGCTTGTACCTTGGATGTCTTTTGCCCAGACTCTCTACTTGCTATTTATATACCTAAGAGAAACTTTGGAATTATATTCCCATAGTGATTGCAACATGTTTACTGTGGTATCTGCCTTGTGTTTTTCATGTTTGAGAGGTCCTGTTCTCTCTTAGCATGGCTTTTTTGTGATACTGCAGGGATATGTCTTACATAAATTCTGAAAAAATAACCTTTCAGTGTATTTAATGCAATGGGATTTATTATTTTTTTTTTCAGAATAACTAAAACTAAGAGAGGAATTGTCTTCTGAACAAAGACAGACTGTAAGGGTGGTTTTTTTTAGACCTACTCAGTACATCTTCTCCTGATGCAATAGCTGCCTTATATAGAAACCTGAGTTTGCTCACTTTAAACTCAGATAAAATGTTCTTAGTTATTACAGGCTGTTTATTAGCAATGACAGTTTTCATATCAAAACTTCCAGAATCAGTATCCTTCTGCCTGGGCTCTCTTGTGACACTTGTTGGAAATCTGAAATGACTGTGCAGTATTTACAGCTGTGTTCCAGGGACATTTCTTGTTGAAGCTTTTGCTAAGGTAAAAATTAATTTGAAGCACAGGCAAACAAGGAAAAGGTAAAGCACAAAGTGAGGCAAGATTGGGTTCATGTCTCACTACCTGGAGTTCTGTGTGACTGCTGCTGCATGTGCCCAGTGTTCAATCCACAGCACAAATTATATCCATCTACAACTGGGTCAAATGAGGACAGCCTTCTATGTCATTTTAGTAGGAGAGCTCTGCCACCTACATCCCTGAAATGAACAACATATTCTTTATTTCTTCATAACTCTTCTCTCAGATTTCTGACCCCCAAAATACATGAACTGGATTCAAACCAAATTTCTGAATTAGCAGACTTTTCTGGGAAGCACTGTAGAAATCATGAGACCATGGCTGTTGATGTGTGCTCTCTTGACCTCAGCATATAAAGATGGGTTTGCAAACAGTGTATGTGGTGCTGGCAAGTATTGCCCAGGTGTTGCTTAACCTTTCCAACTTTGCCCCAGAGAGTGAATTATCATAGATTCATTATTTTTCCTGTCCCTGACCACTTTCACTATTTCTTGGTCATGTAGAGAAGAGTAAACTGTGTTATTTTCTTTGCTCACTAACCTGAAGCAACAGTATCTTCGCACTGCACGTTTGTCATCAGAGGATGGAACAGCATCCTGGAAACTCCCAGTTTATTAGGAGTAGCCTCATGTGCAGGAAGCTATAGACACCAATTTCACAGTGAAGAGTATATGTTTGTGATACATGTGCTCAGAACAGGGAAGGAAAAAAAAAAAAAGAAAAGAAAAGAAACGGAAAAAGGAGCATTTAAATTTCTGATGATGATATTTGGGAGTTTTCACTGATATCACAGGATACTATAAAGAGGGAAGAATCACTTCTCACTAAAGTGGAAAAATAGGCAGAGAGGTCAAAAGGCTGAGCATATAATTGATTCTTGCTATATCGTATCAGCTGCTATCACAGCTTTATCATGTTTATCTTACATGGTTTACTAGAATCTTATTTATTCTCCTGTGAAAGCTAATTTCTTGTCTATTCAAAACTTCCAGTGATGTCAGAAACTTGAACGTACAAGTACAGCAATATGTCCTAAGAGAAGCTGCTCAACACTTTCCTTTTTCTAATTCAGTTTAAATATATAAAAATTGAATTTTTGATGTGAAAAAATAAGGCTTTTGTGTTTGAAAAACAGTCAAGTGGACCTCAGTAATATCCCTAAGGTTTTGTTTTCTTCTGTTTTGCTCAGAAAAAGATACCAACTAATGTACCTTACATTATGACAGTGTCTTTCTTTAAACAGAAACTAATTTAACTGAACTCGCAGTTAATTGGTTTAAAAATACGAAAAATCTCAACTAGGGTGTGCAGTCAGCTTTTCATAGCACATCCCAGAGTCAGTTACCATGGCTCTGAGGAAGATTTTGGTCTCCATAGCAACCTCAGGTCGGCTTGTTGCACCTTTATCTTATGTGGACTGAAAGCGGCAGCTTGTGGTATCTGGAGTTAATGTGTCAAGGAGGAGAAAAATACATTAGCAGAGAGGTGTTGGGTTGGTTGTTTTGTTTGTGTGGGTTTTTTTCCTCCTGCTTCAAACTCAATCAGTCTTTTAATCATTCCTAATCGGGCTAATGGAAGGAGCTGGCAGTAAGGGGAGTGACTGGAAGAGACAGGCTGCCTGTTGGGTGCACGGAGGGGCAGGGTGCTCCTGGGAGCCTTGCAGCAAGGGGATCATCTCCCCCTTTACCTCCTGGAACGGGAAAGCCACGACTCCATGGACTTTTCAAGATCCCCTGCAGATGGTTGTTTCTATGCTAACCCTGTGATGAAACAGGCTGTGCCTTTGGTCTCCTGTTTACAGTGTGCTTACTGCAGTCTGCTTCAGCTCAGTGCTGTCTCTGGGCACTGCTGTCAATCTCCTCAGTGTGCAGCTGTGTCTCCTGGCCATCAGTCCCTCCTCTCGTGGGTGGCTTCAGCTCTGGTTGTGTCTGACTGTGTCTGACAGTGTCACGTTCCTGCTGCTTGGTGCAGTGAGGAGAGCAGGCCAGCCCAGCTCAGGGAGGGATGGGGGTGGCCTTCATGCATGAAGCAGGGCAGGACAGAGAGAAGGCACCAACTGGGAAATCATGTTTCAAGTACATGTTTTCTCTCTCAGATTGCTTGTGTTTTAAGTTCTGAGTGATTTGGCCAAAAGGGTGGAGCAGGTGGTAACCTTTAGCTTTCTGATCTAGCTGTGCAGGCTGCAGTGTATGCTTTTATGGGATTGGTTGATTGATTGATTTGTTTTTGCTTGTCTTTGCTTATCCATGTTGGAACTAAGAGGAGTACACCATTAGGTTTTGTTATTACTTCTACAAATCGCCCTCTGGAGGGACATGTTTTCTCCTCCCTCTTCTGTCCCAAGGACTGCCTGGCTAAGCAGAGTTCAGGAGGGTGAATCCTCAACACTCCTTACTCTCCCTCAGTCTCCCCACCTTCACACACATTTCACCAGCATTGCTGTGCTGCTCTCGTAGACTTGCCACATTCAAGGGCATTATAGAAAATCTTGTGACAAAGGAAACCTCTATAAAGACCATCTCTGCTCACTCATTGGGCTTGTCTTGCAAAATCTTGCTGGTGGTATTCATTCCCCATTGCTGGAAAGTTCAGAAGAGTTTCTGGAGTTGCAAAAAAAAAAAAAAAACAAAACAAAAAAAACAAAACAAACAAAAAAAAAAACAAAAAAAAAAACCAAAAATAAATCTAACTCTGGCAACCCAGTGCTCAGAGCTTCTTTAAATGGGTTTTCATGGACTCCCTGTTTACTGTGAAATTGTATTGGCTGAGAGAGCAGGCTGGTAAGGCAAGAATCAAAGCAGTATTTCCTAATTTGACAACAGATTGAAAACTCTCTGTGTTTATATTTTCAACGATTTTGTGTGCTCTCAGGACAGAGTGACATAGGCAACTAGAAAATAGCTGCTGGGCAGTGGGAGTCTGTGGTGTCAGATGAAGCCTCTCTAGTTACAATGTTACTAAAAGCAACCAATGCTTAACCCATTTTAATAGCGATTTCTGAATATTTTGTCTACCAGGAACTTCCTTCTTAATAAGCTACTTTGAAACTTTTGGAGTGCTTGTATTTAATGCAGAATATACTACAAACAGCAGAAGCAAGTAAGTTTTGTCTTCAAATGAAGCTGAAAGCCGTGAAAATCTTAGGTAGCTGGTAGACAAATGAGCATTATAATACATTTTAGATGTCCTTGAAGATTTCATACATATTCTCTCGATTTTACCCAACTGCCAGTATTGGGTTTGTGTGGAAAGGTTTTGTTAGTGGGGGGGATGCAGGGGTGGTTTCTCTGAGAAGCATAGAATCACTTTGGATGAAAAAGACCTGTAAAATGACCAAGCCCAACCTTTAACCCAGCACTGCTAAGTCCACCACTAAGGCCCCCATTTACGTGTCTTTTAAATACCTCCAGGGATTATGACTTCATCTGTTTCAGCACCTGATAACCCTTCCAGTAAAGAAAATTTTCCTAATATTCAATCTGATGCATCACACACACCCTGCCTGCCTCCTGCTCCCCCTCCCCCCTGGCACAAGTTGATGCCATTACCTCTTGTTCTCTGGGGAACAAACTTCTTGGGAAAAGAGACTGACACTCTCCTTGCTACAACCTCGTTTCAGGAAATTGGAGAGAGTGATAAGGTTTCCCTGCAGCCTCCTTTTCTCCAGACCCTTCACCAGCTTTGTTGCCCTTCTTTGACCACAATCCCCATTCCCCATTCCCCTGTGCTGCTGGGGGAGAGGAGCTAAAAATCTGAGAATGAAGTTAAGACTGGGAAGAAGGGAGGGGTGGGAGAAAGGTGTTTGTAAATTTAGTTTTATTTCTCATTAGCCTACCGTGATTTGATTGGTAATAAATTAAACTAATTTCCTCAAGTCTAGTCTCTTTGGCCTGTGACAGTAATCAGTGAGTGATCTCTCCCTATCCTTATTTCAACCCCCAAGATTTTTCTTATATTTTTTTCTCCTCTGTCCAGCTGAGGAGGGGAGTGATTGAATGGCTTGGTGGATGCCTGGCATCCAGCCACAGTCAGCCGACAGGACACCACACCTGAGATGCATTTGTTATTCCTCTTCCTCTGTACAGGCACTGGAAAAAAAACAAAAATGGCCCCTTAGGAGGCCCATAGATTTATTCAGGAGACTTTCGCTAAACCTCATTTGGGCTATAGTGTTTTCTGCTACCTTTATATGGAAAAGAGAAACTTCCCACCCTCCACCCAAATGAAATCTTTTCTGAATTTTGTTTCTAGTTCAAGACCTGTGGAATGAAAATGAGGGTATATGGAATATTCTTGGGCTTTGGAATAGATATATATTTCATATGGACACAGGCTTTTGTTGAGTCTTATTTTATAATCTGTTCTTAACCTAATGATGTGGCCAAGGAGTAAAGTTTGGATCCAGTTTCAGAGGGGGAAAGTATGTGTTGTAATGAAGACTAGTAGTGATGGCATGAAACTTTTTGGCTAAAATTAGAAAGTCTGGTTTAAGATTCAGAAATTACGTTTTTTGGATAAAGCATTGATACCTAAATCTATATGCTTCGAAATACATGTATTTTTTCATTTAGAAATTTGACAGCCAGAATCAAAAACACTTAACTGTGACAGAATAGTACTCTGTTAAAGTCAGGGAGAAAAGAATTGGCAACGCCAACAACCAGATGTAAGAGCACGTTTTAAATTGATCCCAGGATTTGAATGGACTGCTTCCTTTCCCGCCTGTGCCGTGGCCATTCTGCACTGAAGTTGAGCAGTTTTCCTGCAACTTCCCAGCAGGCAGCTGCCCTGAGAGCATCACAGTCCTGTTGCATTGAGAAGGCAGAGCTGTAAGGATAAAGTTCATGTCTACATTTCAAACCTTGCTCTATCCAATACACTGAAAGATGAAAATATATACACTTGTAAAAAAATCTTACAGCTTTTCTACTTGGTGCCCCAACTGGAATCTTCATCGTGTAGCTTTTTTCATCATGTAGTTATTTTCCTGTAGTGCTTGTGTTCTAGAGAAACTTGTGACTGCTGTAAGGGGCAATTATTTGCTCTGACTGTGGTGGTTTTCAGTGCTTAAAACAATGCTTAACAAGTGCATAACATCCCTGTGCAGTGTTTTCAGGAATTGCTCTGTATCGACAGAGGGAAAGAACACACAAAAGCAGAGCACGCTCTGTCTTCTGCTTGACTTGAGATAAATGACAATAATCACATAGACAGTAATCTGGCCTTTTCTGCTCTGCCCACTTGCTGCTGTTGTTGTCATGCTCTGCACTCTGCTGCCATCCTCCGTGACAGCGGCGCCTCCAGCTTGGCACTGCTGGGAATAATTAGGGGTGGCACATCTCTGCGACTGCTGTGGTGGCAAAGGGGGGTGCAGGGAGAGAGGGGGTAAAAAGCTGGGCTGGAGCCAGCGAGGCAGGAAATTAGCTGAGCTGTCACTCCTATGAACAGTGAGTGGTTTAGCTGTAGTTCTAGCTAAAGGGCAAGAAAAGGAAGTTTTTCTAACTGGAAGTCTGACTCTGTTACAGAAGGGATGAGTTTAAGGGGCATCATGAGAAGTTCAGCCATAGGCCAAAGTGTAGACTGACATAATGCAGCTTAAAGGGCAGACCTTGGCATCTTTAAATACAGCTGTGATCCTTTAAAGTTTCTCCTGCCCTTCACAAAGGGAGCCCTTTATAGGGTAGCTCTGGTCTTCATTGGAATTGTCCAGGGCAGAAATCCTTCCACCGAAAACAGGCTGCTTGAAAGGCCAGGCACTGTCTATCTTTTGACACAGAAAGAGCACATCTTAAAACACTTCAATGCATCCCAGCTGTAATTAATGAGGAAAGAGAAGTCTATAATTGGGTAATTTTAAAAAGACTAATAACTTTTAATGGTAAATTTAAGGATGCAAACCCTACTGGGTGTAGCTAATTGAAAAAACTGTGGGGATATGGAGTCTAGGAAAGAAGCGAGCTGCTGAAGAGTGCAGAGTGAGGAATAGTGAGTTGTAGGACATAGAGATCTACCCTAGCTCTGAATTCACAGATGGGATGTTGATATGATGTTAGGTCTCAACAGTGACTTTTAACCTTGCAGAGGTCAGGTTATAAGGTGGAACCTGAAGTGTTCCTACTAACGGGAAGTGATAGCACTCATATTGGGCTGCAGTGTATGGGGTCATTATTTGATCTGATCTAGCTATTTTAGTCTGACCCTCAGCATAGATAAGGACAGTTCTAAGGAATATAAAACAAGTGGACTTCTTCTGAGGACATACTAACCTACATACACACACATACATAGTGTAAAATTGTACACTGGTATGATATGGTCTAATCATTTTTGACTAATTTTCTGCTGTAGATAAGCTAGAATTGATCTTAAAATGTGAAATAAGTGAGGTTAGTTACTGCTTTTCTGTATTAATATTGAAAAGATGAACTTGTTACTATTGAGACTTCTGACATGGAAGATGTTCAGATTCTGTTATTAGTGCTAGTGCCTTTGGCAGGCCTCTGTGTATGATGTTTTTGAGTCCTCTCATACTTTCTATTACTCCCATTGGACTTTCTCTAATAAGCCTCTGTGTGGTATGAAGAAATGGACATGCAGACCTGAAGCCTTTCAGTTGTTCAATAGCAAAGAAGGACAATTTCATGTTAAATTTCTTGTACATATCAGTAGTTCACACAGTGACAAATCTTGTTTGTATTTTGAAGTAATCTCTAAAATAGTCTTCCTACTAGTTTGCATCTATTTTCATTTAAGTCTTGTTTTCTACATTTATGGCACATAAAAGAACATTGCATACATTACTGAAATCAAGTTGTACAACACAATGTTTTTCTCTCTTTTCATGAGTCCTGGCACTAGGTCCTAAAAATAAATTAGATTTGTGCGACATGATTTTTTTTTTTACTGAATGTTGATAATTACCTTCCATATAGTTCCAAATGTTCCATAATTTGTTCCAGAAATTGAAGTTAAACTGACTGTTTCCAATTCTCTTTCTTCTCATTTCACATCTTTTAAGAAATAAAAGACTAAAGAAAGGTAAATGTGATGTCTAATACTTTACCAGCCTTGATGAGTTTTCAAAATAACTGCTAAAAGCTTTAGATTTCATCAGCCAAACCTTTAGTTTTAGGCTGAGATGAAGCTCATTGGATCTGGACAATTTAGAAACAATTGAATTTAACTAATTCTTGTTAATCTGGGGAGGTTTTTTTCTATTCACAGACTAGGACCTTGCTCTCTTGTGATGAGAATTAGATATGATAGCTGTCTGATGAACGCTTATCTATTGTGACGATTGGCACACAAAAAACATTAAACAACTTGACCTTTTTGACATCACACATCAATAATTTTTACTCTGTTTCAGGGCAGACTACTCTTGAGCCTACTTTTATTGCTAGTGTCTTTATTGAACGATTTCCTCACGTTTTGTGGTGGTTACATCCAACTTTGTACCCTGGGCATTCTTAGTGAATAACACCCTGGAATTAAATGTAACCTTGTTTGGCTTATACTTGGTTATCTGTCTTGGTTTTCATTGCTGTTTCTTTTCTTTTCATGCTTCGGGTCATTGAAGAGCTCGCAGTCTAATCAAGATTACTATGTGACTTGTCTCTTCTCCACAGTGAAAAAGCTGACACTCAAGGCCATTAGATTTATTTCATTAAAGAACTTTCATCTTTCTTTAATGCCTTTTTCTGTAGACTGGTCCCTAGAGGTCTTTCCTGACAATCCTCAGGGGTGACCAAATTGTGCTCTCTTCAGATCCACTCCTTTGACTTTCCTGTTGTGCTGCCTTCCCAAATACGTGCTACCAAAATTAGGAACCCTGAATACTTGCAGCTTTTCTCTTTAAGTAACACCACCATATATTTTTTTCTGGTAGTGTTTTTGTTTGTACAAGTCCCCTATAATTGTCTGAGATTAGACACACAAGAGTGTGATTCAAACTCTTGCTTTCAATTACTATTTATCTACTGGACCCTGCTTGTTTCTGGGAGATGTAAAGGGAGACTGAATAATTTAGGATTTTTAGTTTGGTGATCAAAATCAGGCATTTTCCATGTGATGCCTCTTTTCACTTTCTCTCCTAAAATCCACTTTAGCCTTATGCTCCATCGCAATGTCTCTTTAAGATAGAAGGGAAGATCTGTGGGGAAGAAATGCAATCTGGAAAGTCACAATGCACTCTACAATTTGCTGCATTCTGACTGATAAATTAGTGTGTCTTCAGCGTGCTCTGGCATGCAGTGCAATTTGTCCATGTAGCAGTGATGGGAGGTTGTCCTGAACTAATAATCAAGACCCCTTTGATTAGATTCCTCAGCCTTTTAGAGAAGTCTTAAAAAACAGTTCTTAACTCTTTCTCAGTTTTTATTCACATTTTATCGTAAATGAAGAAAGGTTTTAGCCTGGAGAGTTTTACTGTGATCATGTTAAGAGGCAGTCTTAAAAGAATTGTCACTGTTTGCAGTGACAGATTGTCTTTGTGCATCGCAAGAGGATACAGTTAATTGGATGCTGCAAAATGCTTAGAAGAGGAAGGTTGCAATTTACTATTCTGCATCTGAGGTCTTAATGTCATCTTAAAGCAACAGTCTGGCTTTGCCCTGGAGTTTCCTCAGTCTTTCAGCAATGGCATATGATTTCACACTTTGTACCCTGTACCTACTCATCTTCCTTCCACCCTGTGATCAGGGTGCCACTCAGAAAAGTGTTCCAGTATGTGCTCTGTAGCCTGGTACTCTGTCTCCCATTTACCATCAACTAGAACACTTCCTTGCCATATGAGCTGAAAGATACCTTTCAAATTAAAGATTGGTTGTCAGGGTCACAAGGGCAGTATAATTAACTTACAGATAAACGTTGAAGATAATTAAATTAGATTTTCAGCTATAATCCTGCATTATTAGCTACTTAATTTTGATCATTTGAACAAAAACTATTAGTGGTTTTGAGGGACCATAGAATGTTTTTGGCTGGGAAAGACCTTCAAGTCCAACTACTAACCCAGCATTGCCAAGTCCACCACTAAACCATGTCCCTATGCACCACATCTACATGGCTTTTAAATACCTTTAGGGGTGATGACTCAGCCACTTCACTGAGCAGCCTGTTCCAATCCTTGCCATGAGGAAATTTTTCCTAATAGCCAATCTATATTTCCTCTGGCAAAACTTGTAGCATGAAGGATTATTGGTAGAGTGGGAATTGTTCCATGGCTATCCAAAAGCAAAATTAAAGGAGGATGAAGGTGAATTGTCTCTTTCTGCGTGCTTGTGATGATAATAGAATGCTCTCCTCTTCTCAGTATAATCTGCAGCTCAACAGAAAGTGTTATCTTTCATTGCAAAATGTAAAGCTCCCATATAGTTGTTCTAATTCGCTTTAAGATTGCTCATATTTTCTTTTCTTTTCTTTCTTTATTTTAATGGTAGAGATATTTGAGCTTCCTTTTTTTCCTGCTTTGGGGACTTGCTTGGTCATGTTAGACAAACTTCATGACTATGTTTCAAGATCAGTTTTAAGTAGCCAAATTAATATAGAGGCAATCCAACCTCTCACTTATGTAGTATTTTAAAAGAAGTTTTGCAACTCATTTCAATGACGGTAGCTTTTCAGTTTATTGGGAGATGCTAATTTGGCAAAACTATTTCTGTTTTCAAGCATCTTAATCCTTTTTTCTTCTATGTCAAAAAAGCATGCGCCACCAGAACTGGTGACTCCAGCTCTGTCATTACATAATGTAGTGTATTAGGAGTGGCACCATGGAGTTAGTTGTTAATATTTCCATTAAAACAGTATTTTTCAGAGCAAGTGGATTCATCAAAACTGAACCTGTTCACAGTCACAAGTTAGTTTTGATTAATTTTTCAAGTCAAATATTTTGGGGGAGCGGAAATTTTCCACATTTGCAATACATACATTTTGACCTTTTTTAGATTTAAAAATAGTGCTTTTTCATTTCAAAATGACCTTTTCTTTAGAAAGCTAAGCTAATTATAATTTTAAACTTTCAAAACCCAAAAAGTTAGATTTAAATCTTTCATACAATCTGAACTGATTTTTTTATTTTTTAATTCTCCTGTTTTCTCTGGGGCAAAATATTACATTTCTGCACAGCCACAGAGAGAAGCTAAGAGGCTTGCACTGAAGCAGAATTTACATTTTGGTGGTGGGTTCCGTAGAAAGAACTCTGCAGTCTTTTCACTTAGATAATCTGGAAAAAAAGGGACCAGTCACTTCACAAAAAATAACTACTCTGGCCTTTAGAGTTGTATATCACCCACCTGTTTAGCACAGCTAGCAACTTCTCCAAAAAAAATCCTGACCCTTAAGTCAGGAACTATGCCTTCCATAACTTCCAAATTCAAGAATTTTTTTTTCTCCTCTCTCAGCACTTTCTCATGGGATTTAATGTGTGTTCTGTGAGTGCTTACCGGGCTGTGGACTGAGATGGTGTGATATTATTATATTAATGTTTTGAAAAATTCCTATGAGAGGTCTAAAAGAAGTGCCCATAGTCTGTAGAGTAAATAAGGATCAGAAAAATGTGCAAATGTTTATTGCAGAAAGAGCTGTTCTAAATGAACTCGGCTCTCTTACTGCAAACATCACGGCTATTTTTGTTATGCTCTCCAAAATCATTTACTTCTAAAGTAACATCTGCTAGAGTGAAGGCTGAATTGAGTTTCCCAAAGCACTGTATCTAGAAGATAAAAAGCTTAATTACTCCATAAACCATGTTTATTCAGTCTTGTATTTTCTTACTAGAGTGTCACATCCATGTTTTGTTTGAGGCCTCAGCTAGCCCTTGTTACAGCGTCCTCGGATGAATTCTTACCAAACTGCTGTGTTTTGATCCTACCATCTAAAGGGCTAATGGTTTATGTATTCTTGCTTTTCTTGATATAGAGCTAACTGAAGCTGTGAGCTCTGCAGCACTTACTAAGTAGAATTTTGCTTTCTACTGGTCCTCCTTGTAATGTGGAACTCATTTACCTTGTCTTTTCAGGATCAATGCAGAGCACTTCCCCCTGCCTTCAACCTAGGTATTTTATGCCCTTTTCTGCAGATCCACTTTTGATATATCTGCAAGTTCATAAGGGGATTTTTGAGTGTTTTATAATAAATGAAAACTCTTGTAATACGTATAGATTCTTCCTTTTGTTTATCTGGTCTCTTTCTTTCCTAACTAGCCAGATTGCTTCTTTCTCAGTGTGGTTCTTAGCTCCATGAGACCTCTGAGCAATGAAGTCAGGTCCAGGCCTGCTTAGGAGACTTTGTGAGTCTTTTTGTATTTCTGCATATCTCTTGGGCTCCATGACATTTATGAAAAAAATCCCAATTTGTGACAACTTTGTCTCCTTGCGTGGATGTTCAGCATTGTTTGTGTCCCAGCATTCTGTACATAGTTTGGAGGAACATATAGCCCATAGTTTGGGCTATCCCACCAAGAACAGCATCAAGGTTCAACAAGTGATCATTTTGCTTGGCCTGGGAGGTGCACAACAATGCAGAAACTCTGCATGCCAAACTATCCCATGGAACAAAAATTACAGAACTAATAAACTGTAAATGGATAGAGTCTTTTAATATCTATGAGGTCTTCAGCCTGAAGGAGCCAAGACTGATAAATATACAGATAAAGGTCTAAATCTGTGTTCTGGAGTAATGACCAGGATTCTTGAAGTAGGATGAAGTGATGGGGTGTTGAAGAGTGATGATAAAGGTCAGAACTGGGAGGGGAGAAAGGAGAAAGCAACTGCTGTTAAGTTCCTTTTTGGCATATAACTAGAAACCATGGCTATGGATTACAACTTCTTGCTCACTCACCCATGCCAGACAATCTTGGTTTATGGAGTAAAGTCTATTTTTTTGACAGCCATGGTACATTTGCACTGATCCTATGAAATTAAGTTAAAATCAAACCACAAATGATAAGCAGCGGTAGGAGACACTGAGCTCCTACATCAGTGTTCTCTGTACTGCCTTTTTGCATGTGGTATGATAGTGAGGATCATACTGTCCTCACCAGCCACTCTCCATTCCCACAGCAGAGTGTCTTCAATGCTACCTCAGGTGTGTGAGGAAACTGAGATCACATACATGATCTTTTCTGTCTAATCCTTGCCAGCTGTTCAGTTTAGTTCTCCATGCAGCTTCATGTGAGATGCTACATACAGTGAGAACCTTAGTTATAGGGGCAGGGACAAAAGCAGATAAGGCTTTAAGCCCTCATGAAGTTAAGGGAGCTATGGAAGTGGTTGGGGTGCTGGATGGAGTCAAGTCAGGGTGAAAGGAAGCCCAAGGGGAAATACATTTAAAGTAGGCACACAGAATAAACTAGTAGAAGTAAACTTTATCTTACTGAGAAAGATATTCCTTCTGAAATCTCGTGGCAGAAGACTTAGGAAAGCTGATAGAGGAAGACCTGCTGTAGTGTACACCTTAACACACAACATCATGTCAGTCAACAGTCCTGCTTGTGAGAGATTCCTGCATTTCTGAGGGGATCACCCAATTTAGCATGTCAAAAGATTATTTCATCACAGCACTTTTCTTTACAAGAGACATAAGATTAATTTAGTGGTAAGTGTTTGGTACTGGAAAATCAAGCCCCAGGTTTGCAGTTGGTTGGCTTTCTCTTTTAGGATAAGACATCTAGATTCCCTGAGCCTATGTTTAACTATCCATAAATGAGAATAATTCTTACTCATCTTCCAGGCTGCTGAAATGTTTAATTAGCATTTCAAAATTGTCCTGGACTACGCAGATACAAGGCACAGGAAGATGCTATTATTTCTTAACACTAAATGCATACCTTCTTTCCCTTTTTTTTTTTTTTTTTTTTTTTTTTTTTTTTTTAACTGTAGTTGTAGAAAGAACCCTCTGCTGCAAGCTACTGAAGCTGCATGGTGTTTTACTCTACCATGCTGTATTAACCTTCTATCCAGCAAAAAAAAAAACTGAACCAGACATTGAAACGTTTACAGACACTTTCCGGTAATCGCTGCAGTTAATAGAAACTCTAGTTGCTTTAACAGAAGTCTCAGTTTATGGCTGCATTTGGCTTCATGGCACATTAAATTCATTCTGACACGAACAGAGCCTGAAGCTTTTGCTGCTCAAACCTTTCTTCATGAAGCTGAGAATCCTAATGAGAAATGAAGGCCCCAAGCTAAGGATCTCACACCAGGCTGTTGCTGTAAACAGAGCAGAAAATGCAACCCAAGGTGAGAAATCCTCTTTAAAAGATTACTCTGCTGTGGAGGTGGAGGAATGCCAAAGCTTCCTTCATTGACCAAATTGTTTGGAGCCAGGTAGATATTTTGGCAGATGATATTTGATGAAGAAGGAAAACCCCACAACACCTTGGAAGGTTTCTTCAGCAGTGCTCTGTGGATGCTACAAAGGCTCCAAAGAAAAGCCTCTCCACCATCAGAGCTTCTCTTTCCTTTCAGTTCATTTAATTCTCCCACATACCAACCCTTTTCTTCCCTCCCAAGTACATATTGACTTGCAGTTTGTTGAGTGCAGTACTTAACAGCATGTGGCAGAAGTATGCCAGACCAATATGAGCCATGGCATATTTCTGATATGATGGCACATTTGAGATTAAGGTTTAGACTCCTTTTCACCAGGCAAGTTGTGAGAGCTAATTCAAATAGAGGGCAATATGGACAGCAACACAGCCATGTCCTTCCTCTGTCTTTCTACAAGCAGGTGAATCTTGCCACCTGTATCAAATTCAGAGCAACCAAGTTGCAGCCAGTCAAAATCTATTTCTGGTATTTGGGTTATTGACAAAGAGAGATTCAGTGCAATGCAGCAAATCTAGCCTAAATTATTGATTTGTTAAGTTCCTTTATAAAACTGGCTCTGGTCTACATTAGGCCATTTTTTGAGGGATGGTTGCCACCAATTGGGTTTGCTGGAGCAGTCATGAACCACATCTCTCTAAAACCCACTATTTTCAAGAGGGATTAGTGTGAGGCTTTCAGGCAGATTAAGGGTGAGAGGTTTAGATGCAAAAGGCTAGTTTGTTATAACCTCTGTTACTCTGGACAATTTAATGTTGGAAAGTAAAAATTTCCCTGTAGTCAGAACGTGTTGCTTCTCAAGGCAGTGGCAAAAACCAGGGACTGTTCATAGAACTGGCTAGTGCCAATTTGATAAGGAGGCAGAACTGTTAACTTACCCCAGATGCTTGCTGCTTTACACCAGAAGCACTAGGGATATTTCTATCTTTGCTAAACGAAAAAATTTTACAAATTGGAATATGTATAAAAACATAGATAATTATGCACAAACATAAATATATAAATGAATGTGCACTAAGTACATTTAAAAAGATCTGGAGAGAGAGAATTATTTCATATTTGTGTTGACACTGTTGCCAAAACTGAATGAACACAGTAAATTCAACAATGCTCTCTGATCATTGTTATAATCAAATTGAGTGTAAATATTTCTGGCAGAGACTTTTATTTCTGTCAACAATTATTAGTCAAAAATATATTTGCTCTTTGACTGAAAGGCAATTTTTGTGTATGTCACCAAATTTAGTTACTTTAGGGCATGTTTTCAATGTTAGGTGTTCTTGTATTACACCAGCTTCAGAACTCCCTGTTCTCTTTAATAAATAAATGAATTATTTAACAGTCACTTGAATCTTTGTACCTATCCTGTCTGGTTGCTCAACATAGAAATGGCCTTTTTATTCTGTAATCTTTTTCATTTCTTGCCATGTAATAGTAGATCTGGGAAAAGAGAGAGCCATACATAATAGTGCCTGTCTGGAAGAAGATTTGCAGTCTGTGAGTTTATTTGTCCCACATACTCATGTGTTGTTTACTTTGAATGCAGATGGCACAAGTAATAGGAAAACTGTTCAGTAATACTTTGGTTGATAAAAATTAAAATAATTAATCGTCTCCTGCAGACAGTGTCCCTGTGCCTTGATCTCCTCATTTTACCACGCTGACTGTTCCAGAGCTGCTGCTTTACACTGCACTGAGAATTTCTTCAGTCTGTTTTCAGTATTTAGATCATCTAAATCAGCATTTTATTCAACATACAATTTCCTCTTACTTGCTCCTTCCCTAGGTCTCCCAGTTGCTTGGCAGAGCAAACAAGCTCATCAAAAACATTTGAATTCTTGTTGTCTGGGATAGCTGGCTTGTTGCAAACAGAGAACGTTCCTTCAAAAAGTTTTCAGATAATTTTGACAAACGTGTTCTCAGAAAAAGAACACATTGCAAAAACAAATTTAAATCCCTTTGCTTTTGTAGACTATATCTAGTCGACAAGGAAATTTTGCAGTTTCACAGTTGGTACTACCAGAGGCTGTGGAGTCCTTAGTAACATCTTTATCTTTCTGAGGAGAGAGGAATAAATTCAGTAAATCAGACTATCCATTAATTGGGTGGAAGATCAATTTTAGAAATGGTTTTGGTTGGGTTTTTTTCATAATTTCTTTCATAAAGAGAAAAGGGGATTTGGTATCTAGATGGTTTTGAATACCTATGAAGATTCATGAATTGCCATATCTTACTCGTGAACAAAGTAGTTGGGGGATTCAGGCATGCAGCTTGGCTATCCAAAATGGTCTTGTCCATTTCCTTGTCATTAATGATCTTGTCTTGACCATTCTGGTAACAGAGGTGCCTTCTGGCTTTAGCAACACTGAGTGACTGCACAATTCCCTATAATCCAGAGTATACTTTTAGTTTGGTTACAAAACATGATGGGGAATGCAGGAATGCCTGAGGAGAATTTTTGAGTTCATAGGCAACACAGCTCCAGAGAGTTGGCAGTGAGGCTGGTCTGTCAAGAAACCTTAAAGCGAATGACACGGTGACCAAGAGGGAATAAGAATTCCCTTTCTCTTCAGCAATATGAGTTTCTTAACAGACACAGCAGAGCAGTACCATAAGTGAAGCTTTAAAATTGGAGTTCTTATAGGTAGAGGTGTTTCTCACAGTTTTTGTAAAGTGAATAAGCATTAGCCTGCCAATGTGAAATGAACATTGCATGCAATATTGCTGAATTCCTTGTTAGAACATCTTCAAGAGAAATAAAAGGAACAATTTTATTATTCATCCCTTGTCAATAAAAATGGAAGACTGTTGCTAATTTGGAATACTGTATGTAGAAAACACTGAGCTCTGGTAGCCCAACGGCTTTGTTAGCAACAAACACACAGCAGATGTCATGTTGTTTGTTATTGGTGACACCTTTAGAAAGCAGAGAATAGCGAACAGATTTTCTCTGTACTAGTGGGATTCAAAATAAGTCTCTTGCAAAGTTTATGATAACCAAGTGTGTATTTGGCACATGTGAGAAGAAAAAGGAGTGTTCTTTTTGTGCTGTCATCATTACCTCATTGAGAGATGCTGACAGATGTAGGGTGGAGTCTGAAGTGTAAGTAGAAATGGAAGAGAGCATGTGGGCTTGGGTGGCATGGAAGAGGCAGTGTAAGGAAAAGTGACTTGTGGTTTAAAGCTGTAACAGAATGAAACAGAAGAGGATGAATGTCTAGGGCAGGTAAGATGATGGGCTGGAAAATGTCCAAGGGAAAATAGAAAGGTCAAGGCATCCGTAATTATTTGTATGACAAACTGTAAGCTTTATTCGTAATTTTGCTGATAATTATATTTCTTGGAGGGAAGTTAACAAATGTCATTTTTTAAAACATGAAAGTACTGGATTAATCATGCAATTGACAGTGTCTTGTGCAGATACATGTCACAGATCTGGCCCACCTGTTAGCATTCTTCAGAAATTGTGCCACTGTCTGTGAGACTTTGTTGCTAGTGTTTCCTGAAAGGGCTGAGCAGTGATGGTTTGGATTCCTTTCTGGTTTGATTAAATCCAATTTCTGGGCCCTGAAACACAGTCTGGCTCTTCATGGCATATGGCATCAAACAGCATCATCATCACTGCCAGCCAAACATGGATTTCCTGGCTTAGATGAAAGGAAGAAAATTTAACACACTAAATCAAGATACTTTTCTGTGTAACATGCAATTTGTTCTGTGTTACAAATGATTAAATAGGTCACTAAAAGAAGATTGGACTTGTGTTTGAATAAAAATAGGGATTATTTTGGTTTGCGTAATAGTACAAGCATGTCAGCTCTCTGTGTTTTAAGAAACTTTCAGATAGCATCAGAAAGCAATCATGCATGTATGTAGTAATTTTACAGCACCAAGATATTCAAGGCTTTGTGGAGGTCAAATAAGTGCATTTAGCTTTTCTAGGGCTCTTTAGTTGCATTTTCATATGGAATAGGTTACCTTGTTGGAGAATTTCTGTCTCTATCAATTCAATTATTATTTAGGGGAAAAGCAGACTGAAAACCAAATTTGTGAATTTCCTAGACCTTCCTGATCACTGAAGCCCTTTCTAGTGAGGTAGGAAAAGCATGGGACAATCCCTTTTATAAACTGATTAAAACACACTTTACAATAGTTTTCACTTGACAACTAGTATTTGAGGCAGTCCTATAGCCTCACTTTTTCTCAAAAATCTTTTTCTATTTTGTGCTTGAAGCATAGGCATGTATTTCTTGAGCAACCATGTCATTTTGGTTAAATAGCTCTTCTCCCTCCTTAGAATTTCCCATGGTTTGTGTATAGACAACAATTATATCCCCCAGTATAATGATATTACTGGTTAGACTCAGGTGAAGAGATTACATTCCAAACTTACCCACGCGGTAGTGGAAATACATTCCCTTACAAGAGAAAATAATGTAGCCCTATAATTTGGAACTATGTTTTACCGAATTTGAAGTGGTAAAACTTCCATTGTTGATAAAGCCCATGTTTATTTCATTCCTCTAATCAGAAGTGATGAATCATTCTTCTGTGCAAACCCACTTCTGTGGTCTGTCAGCAGCTTCTAGGAAAGAAGAATTTCTGAAGAAATATTGTCACTTCTGTAGAGCTGCTCATCTTGGGGAATCCAAAAGCAGTTCGCAAAATGATGTTTAAACTGAAGAGTGAGATTATTTGTCCACTCCAGAAAAGAAGCCATGTCTCTGTGGTGGGACACAGCAGATTCTTAGCAAAGCATTTTATTACCACTCTGAAAATAAATGAGGCAAAGAACAAATTTGTTTAAAACTGCAAGGTAGACTTAGGTGTTTTGGAGGAGATGCTGGGACAGCCAGTGTGCTTGCTTCTGCTTTGAGGCCTGAGAAGTTTCCTCTTCCCTTAGTTGTCATTTTTGTTTGTCAACTTTGCAGCTCCCTCAGTCATGTCTGTCATTCCTGGTGGAGCAGAAAAAAAGCCTTAATGGTGGTGCTCGATCTGCTTTCCTTTCCTTTTGATTAATTTAGGCTTTTTGATTAAGTGGCAGCTTTCATCACTTGCAGCAGTCATTCTCTGACAAGGCAATTTATAGATATTTTAACATTATATGATTAGGACAAGCACAGTAAATAACAAATGAGAGTGGCTTATTTTGAAATTTAAACAGATCCTCTTCCAAAATTCAATGTTCATGCTGTTTTCATATACAGAAACAAATTTTGTTTGCTGAGCAATCTAATATCTGGTGCTCCTTTCAAGGATGCCTGCTACCATTAACAATGAATACAAAAGACAAGGTATTTAGTATCACTTTGAAATTTGGTCTGTATTTCTGCAAAATCCGAGCTAACTAGATGTAAAGAAGGAAGAGTTAGAATTCAAACAGCTCTTTTGCTGTTTCCATCCTGCTCCAAATCAGCTGATAATTAAATGTCATGCTCTGGTTAATCAACAGCAGTTAATCTCCAGCTACCAATGTAACTATTTCAAACTCATGGCTTATAGCCTCTCCCTGGATGTCTTAACCCAGTTGTGATGAGACAAACAAGTACTAGTGTTCAATGCAGGTGCTGGAATTGGTCAGACATTTTCAGGAAGTATTTCACTTCTAAAAAAGTAATTTCAGCAAACCTGAGATTCTTGAACAGTGTTTGTTACCGTAGACAAAATAAATAAAACACAGTGAGAGCAGAGGAAGAATATTGTAACATTTTATTTCCAGCTTTTTGGAGTGGAATATTTCAGTTTTTCATTTTGAAATGTTTATTTCTTTCTTAACAGCTATATTTATGTTATACAATAGAAAACACAAAGTAGAAGTAGGAATGAAAGATTTTAATTGCTCTGAAGAGAAAATTATTTGTTTCAGTCTTGAGTTGGAAGATGCAGAAGTTTTGGGGTTCCTGGCATCTGCTATAAGGATATTGTTAAATGTTACAGACTAGCACATCTCAGGGAGCTGCAGGTAGCCCCAGCAGCAGCCACCATGAAGGTGTACAGTCCCATGGGGACAAGATGAAAGAAGCCCAAGATGAGTGAGGAAGTTACTGGGGTTATGTGATATTACAGTCACTTTCAAAATTGCATTTGGATGTGATACCTCCTCTGGAGAAGCAGTAATGTGAAGTGCACAAGTCTTGAAACCCATTTCAAATAAATGTTGAGGCTAAGGAGGGACAAGAGAGCCACTTCAGTGGAAGACACGGTAGGTGCGTGTGACAGAGCATGGTGAGTGAATCATTTACTGGTGCCTGGAAATGGGTGAGCTGCAGCTTTTGATATTCTCTAGCAGTTGCTGTTCCAGCTCTCAAACTACCAGCTGAGGACAAATAATAAGATTTGGAAAGTCATTAAGTCCTTAAGATTTGAACCAAAACACGCACACCCAGCAAATTATTAGCTTCTGAGCAGATCCTGTCCCTGCTGAAGCAACACCCTGAAATATGTGATTTCTTTTCATCCTGATATTAATTTTGATCTTCCAGAGGTGTATGTTGGAGCAGTGGGTAGTTCACTTTTGGTGGTTGTTATAAGAACAGATTTTGGTTCTTCTTATGCCTCATGAGAGACTCCTGGAGAAGTTTCATTTCTGTTGTCACTTCAGTTTTAGATGTACTAATTGTCTTCATTTTGAAAAAGGCTGCTTGGTCTATTAGTCTTCTGTTGGTTTGTTTGTCACAAGCCTTTAAACCTGAGATAAACCAAGCAGGTCTCCTTATTTAATTTGATAAATGAGTGTAGAATAGCAGCTTGAATGGAAATAAAAGACTGATGGAAGACTACTACCAATCAAAAATAATGAGGGTCTGGGTTGTGGGGGTTTTTTTGTTTGGTTTTTTTTTTTTTCTCTGAGCTGTGGTAAGAGAATACTGGAATATCATGAAAGTACTGGCTAAGATATGGCACCTACAGAACTGTGTGTGTTTATCCGCAGGCATCTACAAAGGTCACTAAAGCTATGCCTTGCATAAATCCAGGGTTCTGCTGTTCCAGTGTATTCATGCCAGTTCATAAATGAGAATAATTTATTTTTGAAATTCCATGAGATCCCTGATAATGGGGTTTTTTTTCCCCCCTAGATAGCTCTAGGTGATATGAGACTCATCTGTCTGATGAAGAAACATTAGGTTTTAGACTTTATTCAGAATATCTTTACACCTCTTCTGTTCGATCTTGTTAATATACTCCCCCCTGATTTGCAGGCACAGAAATGGGCATCAGAATTCTTCTTCTTGTTAGAGGGAAGTGCACAGTACCACTAGGAATTACTTAAATGGATATGTGTAATTTCTATTGATTGAGAAACAGTACTTTCTGTGCACTGGGATGGTAAGTCGTGGTATGGAAGATTACAGTTTACTGTATGATTTAATTCTGATTCACTAAAGCTGAAGGGAGGGACAAAACTTTGCCAAGTGAAAAAGCCCCCTGCTAGAAAGGAGATTGTATTGGTGATTATATTGTTTATATAATATAAACCACAGATGTCAGGATTTAATAATGTTGTTAAAGATGAAATAGGATGAATGTTAGTAGCTTGCTTTCCCAGTGTTTGAATTCAAGAAGAGATGGTATTGAAAATCTTCCCTTTTTTTGTGCCTAGATAATTTGTATGCAGACCTTTTAATCGTAAAACATAAATTCTTGCCCAAAGCTCCCTACCAGGCTCAGTGATTCCTAGGGAACATCTATGGACAGTCTTCCCCGTGGCAAGGAGGGAAGGGATGAGCCCACCAGCTGCCAGGACTCAGCGATGCCCTGCAGTGTTCTCCCAGCTTCTGACTCAACAGCTCAGCCAGATAATCCTTCCTCCCTGCTGATGGGAGGCTGTACCTAGGATCAGAGCTCAGGCTGTGGCTAGAGCTCAGCAAGTCTGTGTGTCTCCAAAAAATGCTTTTTTCTCTAGCACACACATATCACTAAACAACGCTGTGTGCTCCAATGTGTTTTATGGACATAACATGCTGACCCTCGGGTTAGCCACAGTGGCCAAAAGCCAAGAAAACCCACCATTTTTTTCTGGGCTGCAGCCCTTTTTAAGAATTGGCGTAGCTTGCAAATGTAAACCCTTCTAGCTTAAGCATATGTTTATTCAAACTCTCAAGAAGCTGTAAGTTGAAGGAAGCATCTTTGTCCTGGATTCTGTCTGCCTGTCCTCAGGTTTTTGCTTTTATGCTGCTGCTGTTGCTGTCTGTGTTGGTTAGAGGGACTCAGACACTGGGACATCCGTGCTTGAGAGGAGTGTGTGGGTGTATTAACAGAAGTACCAGGAGGTACTATACATGCTAAATCCCAAGAGGCTGGAATTAAAACAAAATTGCCACATGAGAGCAAATGAGTTGAAATGGGTGTGCTTTCCCGAGGGCTGTGCTTCTTAGAGAGCAAGCATGATGATTTTTTTTTAGTTCTTTTCACCTTTCTCATTCTAATGTGCCTTCTTTCTTTGTGAAGAGAGGAATTGCTTATAGCTGCAAACATTAAGCTTACAGCAGGCATAAATCACAATCCAATGCATGCGTGTAAAATTCTGTGTACCTGTGGAGCACTGGATACATTATTAGCAGTTAATTCTTTTTCCTTCATTATATTAACCACCAATCAGGTTTAGACAAGCCAGGACATAAAATAAAGACATGTGAATCTTTCAACCCAAGCTCATATTTGCTTTTAGCACTGGCGTTTAAAAGTCATATTTGCAGGTAGGTGCCAGAACTGTGCAGACCATCAGTGGATGAACACGCTTGCATTCAAGTGCACATTTGCACATGCAGAGGCTGTAAATGTCTCTCCAGATATTAGGTAGGTGTAAACAAGTGACAATTTCTGCATGCATGAACTGAGAGCATTTACAGGTAGTGAAAAAAGTGGATTTTCTGGAGGCTATTAGGAAATGTGATCTCGGATATCTTTTTAAGACAGCATCACCTCTAAACTGAGTTTACGTCTTCTGTCTCTGTGAAAGATTAATAAGAATCGACTTACTCCAGATTTCTGTATCTTTTTTGCTTCTGCTTAAGGTGTTGTATTGAAAATCTATTTATCTCAGATCCTCTGTATTATATATTCCTGAATATTGGAGTATCAGCCACAGCAAGTGGAATCTACACCTCTCTGGCTTCCAAGGTGAGAACAGAGCAGCGGTAGAATTTGCTTTAACCTCTCACTGAGAAGGCAGATCCAAAAGCAGTTCCTACTCTTGCTTTCAGCCCCTCCATCACTAGTTAATAATCCTTTGCACTTCGTCTGTCCTACCACTGACTTTTTGGTAAAAAATATACTTTCATTCAAGAAAATAGCCTGGGTTTTTGGGGTGTTCCTTTCCAACTGTATCTTTTCTGCAAGCTTCCTAAGGGCAGGTTGCAATTAAAATCCCAAGAGTGAAACTGAAAGGATTCAAGTCATGTTGACAGCTTACCATTGCAATGCTTCTGGCAATGCTTTTATGCATCATGTTTCTTAGATCTGAGAACTGACTTGAGCCTACTACGTGCCAGTAACACTTTCTCCAAAGTTGTTAGGAATTACTGGTTCCCAGTAACTAATATTCAGTCTGTGTCCTGCGGAAGCTGCGTTTTGAAGAGGAGCATCGTTGGGTAGCCTAAAATGAAAAGGATCCAATTTTTTATTTTTTTTTTTTGTGGGTTCATACCGTCCCTACTCAAGACCAAACCTTCTGATTTATAAGTGGAGAAACATGTTTGTTTGTGTCTGAAACAACAGCCAGTTCTAAAAATGTGATCTGAGAGCCAAGCTGGGCTCTTCTTTGTTTAAGAAGAATATATTGTTCTGAGACACAATTAGACTTTGATCAACATTTTTATTGCTAGTGTTTAAGATACAGAGGAGTGCAATTTCTTTTCAGGATGCAAACAAATGACCTTCTCCATTGTATTTTAACAAAAATATTTAATTCAGACTCATACAATACCCTTTTAGTTATTATTAATTTTACTGTGGTTCACTTAGAGGCAGCTGTTTTTCAAAGTACTTTGCTAGTCCAACTAGTCTGAGATGTGGAGTGAGCCTCTCTGAAAACAGCTATTGTTATTGAGGACCTGATCACCTACAGCTTTGTTACCGTCAAATGAGATTTCTAAGTGCTGAGGGACCTTGTAATCAGTTCAGGCATATTCCTTTCTCTGTTTTCTACCTGAGGTGGTAGAAAACTTGTACAAGCTTTCTCTCATCTGGTCCTTAATTAGGCAGGTTTCCTAGAATGTCTGTAAGTGGCCTAACCCCTACAGCCTCAGGACCTGGGCCTGTTTTAGGACCTAGAAGCAGGCTGCTGCCTCCTGCCCTGTGTAAGGAGCTGCTTGCCTCCAGCCCTCCCACAGCAACAGCATGTGTTCCCACAGGAGATGTTTCTTTCAGCTGGTCCTGCTCATGGCTTTGCCATTGCCTGGCTAAATTGGTGCAATAGGAGGTAATGTGTAATTTGGGTAGCCAGCTGCCCTCAACCGCAGCTGAACTGTGTTTTGGGGAATTATGCTGCATAAGCTGCTGTGAGATTTCATAGATTCTGCAGGGAACTGAGTGGGAAATGGATTTATTTGGAGTTTTTTTAATACTTCTAGGTAAGTTTGGCTCTGTGTGTTGGCACTCTTGAACACAGCACATAGCAGTTTATCACCCATCAGGAAATGAACAGGTGCCACTTAGACTGAGACATAGCCAGGGAGAGCTCTGACATAGTTTAGAACCAAAATAATGTTCAAAGCTGCTGTATGTTGTGCTGGTGTGATATATAGGAATAAACATTGCCCAAGAGAGCTGTGAAGGATGACTGCCTTAGAATGAGAAGACTCCTTTTCATTCTTAATCATCTTGGTGTGAAACACCACCCTATAGGCACATGTCATGTGTTGTAGACTATTTTTTTTGTCTTGTTGTCACAGCTATTTCAATTGAGGAAAACTTTAAGCAAGCAGACAGAAGTGCAGATGGGTCATACAAGGGTCTAATAATACTGTCTGTGGAACTATTTTAGCCCCAACAAAACAGGTTCAAATGTGAGAAGTTGTAGGTCAAGGATTTCAATGGTAAAAGTGTATCTCCATGTACTTTTCTTCATCACTCCATTTTTCTGACAAATATGTTGGGCATTTCAGATAGGTTTATACCTTTATAAAAGTCAGCAGCTTTATAGAAAGCCAATAACCCCATCTTGCCACAACCCTCTTTCTTGACTTCAGTGCAGACAAAATCTCAATGTTATACCCACGTGGATTTTTAAACTGTTGCATGAATATGTATGATTTTAAAAGGTCTCCCACAAAGCAATGTTTGTTTGGTTTTTGTTTGTATTACTAGTAGTAGCTGACTAAAGATATATTGCTTTCTTCTGCAGAGGCTTGTCCTCTATGCACATATGTATTTGTGCATACAGAAGAATATACTTTTGTATTATTTTATAACTCTTAGGCTATTTATGTTGCTGTGTGTTCACATGCAGCCTTGGTCTAAAAGAATTAAAAGTTATCATCTACTATATCTCTCCAAACTTTGGATATAGGCATTGAACAATACTCCTGATGGGCGTCTTTTAAGTGATTTTAAAACTGTGAGTTTCTCTTCTTGGTAGTGCTAAACCCCCCCGCAAAGGACAAACTTTTCTGAACCCAAAAAGATCCAGATGTGGTTACCAAATGAGTAACTGTAACTTCAGCTCCACTGTGCTGCATATAGTACATCTCAGTAAAAGACTGTTTTGCAGATGGAAACGATTAGCAATAAAATGTATTGTAATAAGGGAGCATGCTAAGGTTACATAAGTTCAGAAAATACGCAGTAAAACCAGGGTGTCATTTGCCTTCTTATAGAGCTGGCCCAATTAAAAATGCTCACTGTATTGTATCACAGGAGCAGATATCCTTTCTCTCTTACTCACTTCTCTCCTTTTCTGCAGTCTCCTTCCATTTTTTTTCCTCTCCTCCCTTGATCTATCAGTTCTTCACAATTAATATTTGTGCGTTCCAACTTAGCCTCTGCTCTTCTGTTTCCCGGGGAAATGCTGTATTCTTTCTCTGTTGTTCTCTGAGAAGGGGTGTACAGAAAAGACAAATGCCTGGTAAGATTTACCCTAAAATGCAACCCATGCAGACTAAGGGAGCAGTGCTGCCACGTGGAGTTTGTAACATGTGTATCTTGATGTGGTGACAGACACAAAGGCTGCCCTTTGTATTTCCTCCAGGAACACCCAGATAACAAATAAGTAAGGGCAGAGGCAGGATCAGTTAATGATACTTTTTACTTTTCTGCATGAGATGTAGGAAAAGAACTTTACTCCCATATCAGGAAAAAGAGAGGTGAGGATGTTGGAGCTAAGGTAGGTCTCCTTTGCCTGGCAGTGATAGTAGCCAGGCTAGTTGTTCCCTTATCATCTGCTATTTTTAATTGGGTTGCATTAGTGAAGGACATAAAAGTCTGTGTGAAGGCAGCTCAATAAAGTTTGTTGTTAACAGAAAGGATCAGTCCACTGAGGAGAAAGAAGGTGTAAGAAAATGCAATTACATTGCCTTCCTCCTGCTTGTTTCACCAAAAGTGATTTTCTGACTACTCTATCTTGTTAACAATGTACAATAACAACTATACCAAAGAAAAAGATAAGACAGCTTTCTGATTCAAGGAAGCATGAATAGGATAAACACCAGAGCTTCCCCATGGAATTTTTGTGCTTTGTTTTTAAAATCATGGCTTGCACCAGGTGGAGATATAGGGAAATAACTGTGCACCATCATCTCCTATGCATGTACTGCAGAAGACAAAGGATTATGTGAAACTAGTAAGTGATAAGGCAGGTTCAGAGCAGTCAGAAGAGCTTGACTTTTAACATGTCCTGGAATTCCTCTGTGGAGCTCCTTCATGCAGGGTGTCATGGATACCAAGAGTTCATAGAAATCTGAGAAGACGCTTGGCTCATTCACAGAACAGGAAACCATCAAAGGCCAGTAGGTGCAAAAATAATACTTGTGGTTCAGAAAGTCTACAAGAAGTATTCTGCAGAAGTACCCCTGGAGGCTTTCCTTCATCCTGGACTATTAGCTGAGCAGCTGCTGCTGACCACCAGATAAGGAGCTGAGCAAATTTTTCATTGAATTGCCCCCTAATATGTCTGCTGTATTTTTACACTGTCTTTTTTTCCCTAAGCTCTCCTTATTGCTCTTAAGTATTACTCTTATTATAAGCAATCTGAACCTGTACTTAAAAAGAGATGTCTGCTCCTGATTTGTCCAGATGTTTTTATAACACAACCAACCTCACATGGCAGATAATTGATCCAAGCAGCTTTTTTCTTTTCTCATTTTTTCTTTTCTCGTTTTTTCTTTTCTTGTTTTCAGTGACTTTGATCTTTTGGACCCACCCTTTGGTAAGTTATCCACCCTAGTACAATAGTGGCTACTGATTTTCACACAGTTCAGGCTTTTTTTATGTTACCAGGTTGCTGGAGAATGAGAAGATTTGACCCTGCTACTGGTCCCCATCATTCTGGATCTCTCTTTTTCTCATTGGGTGTCTGGATGTACCTTGTGGTCTTTGACTTTTAAAGCACGATTCAGCTTCCTGAACTTGGGTGTGCTGTTCCATTTTAGATACCCAGAACATACTGCCTGGCCTCCAGGAGAATCTGACTCTCCATCAGGTTCTGTAGCAGATCTGCCAGCCTAGTATGGGGGCCTCAGAAAATTTAAGGTTTTCAAAATGTCTCTGTTCAGAAAACCTTAGCCCATCCTTAAAACGTGTTTTCACTTTAGCAGCTTTTAGTAGATCTGCATTGCTTGTGTCATTTGAATTCTGTATTTCATTCCTTCCTTGAAGTCTTTCTCTGTCCTTTTATTCTTCATACCCCTTCCTTTTATACTTTTCTCTCCCTTCCTAGATTTTCATTCATTCCCCTCTTTTTCTGAATATCTTCTAATTTCCTATCAATGTTATCTTCTTTTAATTCCTTCCTACTTCCCCAAACTGGTTAATGTGGTTGTTCTCCCTTTTCCACCCATGCTGTCATCTTTCTGTCAGGAAGGCATTTTGGAGTATGGGAGGCATCTTGAGTTTGTGTGCTGAAATTAGCATGTGGATTGTACAGGGAGCTCTAAATGCATGTGTGTGACTAGAAATCATTGGGAGGCTAACACCTCCCAAGGGGCTAAATTACAGAACAAAAGAAAATCACTTTAGCTTTAACCAGTGACTTTGGGCTTCTCACAGGCCCACTACAATTGGGATAATTCATTAACGAAATCATCTTCCAATAATAGCTGTCTGTACTGAATCAACTCCATCTCTGTACCCCTTCCTTCCGACTGCCTTTTGTTTAGAGTATGACTCAAATGCTGTAGTGCTGGGGCTCTTCTGAATACCTAGACAAGCACATAGGCTCTGTTACGTGGTGTAGGGCATGTGGGGTGGCTTTGTCAAATGTGCTGTCTTTTCAGCCCTACCACAGGCAGGTCAGGACAGCCTGGTCCTCCAGCAGGCAGGAGCCCAATGCTTCCTGTGAGGCATCCCCAGCAGCCACCCTTGCCTTGCCTGCTTCCCTGCCTTGCCTCTTCAAGCCTGGGAATCACAACAGCAAAGCAGTTTCAAAGCTAAATCACCGAGGAATGGGTTAAAATGCTGTTGAACTGCAAGAGTGAGCCTGTGTCTGTGTAATCCCTCCACAGCTACCCACTGCTGGAGCCCCAAAGGGAAAGTATTAGATCTCCTTATATGGGGATCTTCTTTTCAGAAGAAAGTGGTCAGAGATTGAACAGTGTTTGTGTTCAGTCTCTGTGTGTATGCACAATGCTGTCACCTCCTGCATTACTGCTCTGTGCAGCTCAGAATAGACTTTCTCCAAAGCAGGGGGAAGTGAGGGATCAGGGCAGCTCAAATACCACTGCTCCTCATGGTACAGCACAGTTACAAAGAAACCCGGTGGGCATGATTTTTACATTTGTGGGTTGTTTGGGTTTTTTTGAAGACTGGTAGATGATTTCCCTGTTTAAATATAGTGGTACGATAAGTTTTCAGCTCCAGCACTACTGCCCAAAATTATTCTATTATTTTTTGATTTTTTTTTTCCTTGTATTACTTTTCAGGAATTGGCATATGTGCATATGAATATCCACACATGCACTCAGCTCGTTTAGTTCAAGGGTATCTGCACATGCAAGGGGATTGGGATGATTCTTTAGATTTCCTTATATGGGGATCTTTGTAAGTGCAGTTTTATGGTGATTCATGTTTTGTCCAAGGCTTGGCCTTGAGCCTTTTCAGCTTTTTCATTAAAAAGGCTGTTGCATTTAGTTGGTACAACTATCAAATGAAAAGTGATACTTTGCATTGTTCTCCTCCTGCCTGCCTTGACCTGTGCAGTGCTGCACGGTGCATTGCTGGGGAGGAGAGAAGCAAAAGCAAGGCAGGATCTTGCAGGTCAGTGCAATTGTGACCATGGGTCAAAGATGCAGTCATTTCCCAGTGTCCTTCCATGGAGTGACAAAGAAAATGGTTTCCATCTTCCCCTCTTACTAGTCAGAGGCCCTGCTTCTTGTTTAATTTCAGTGCTGTGCCCAGGGAGAAAGGGGCTGTGTTCCACACACCCATGTCCACCCTCAGCATCCTGTCCCCTGGCTCTGCTCCTCTTCCTGCTGCCTGGGGTGGCCCTGGGGTACATCCTGGCAGGCAGCCACAAACTGAGCTGGTCCTCAGCTATCCCATTCAGGTCTGTACTCTGTACGGGGAGCTGTATTCTGCCTGTGAGCTGGCAGTGTGTTCCCATCTCTCAGATGTGAAGCACTTCCCTTCCTGTGTTGACTGGAGAGGTCACAGCACTGCTTTGCCATTAGAGATCCAGTCACCAAATTTTAATTCCTAGGTGAGACTACAAGTGGATCCAGTCTACTCTGCCCTCCTTTGCTTAGGATCCTGCATTAATTTTCTGCTAGTGAAGCTGCCATAGCCTCTTCGTTGTCCAGCAGTGGTACTTGCACAGCATCGTGTTTACTCTGAAGGTTTGAACAGTGCATGAGAGCCGCAGGCAACTACAAAGTGATCCAATGGGATCCAGCTGCTACCCTTCATTTCCATCAATGAGCAGTGGCAGTGATGCTTTTTGTTTCCATTGGTGATGCAATTGCTTCATCCTGTTTGAAGGACTTGAATTAATTCTAAGGGATTGGGCTCTTCTCATCAGCCTGTGACTCCTGACAGTACTAATACTGCAAAACCAGACTTGATTAATCATTAGGCTTTTAAAGAAGATTTCCAACTCTAGCTGCCTGGATTATCTCCAGCTGCTGCTGCCACTGGCAGAAAAAACCTTTATTAGAATGGCACATGGTTGACATTCAGCTGTACATGCAAACATGGTATCTCTTCTCTATGAGAGTAAGGTTTGGAAAGTACTTTTTATGTGCATCAAATTTATTTTTCGTAGTACAAAGCAGAAATTACCTCATTTAAGGTCGAAAAGGTCTCTGTTCAATTCCCCAGCAGGTATAAAGATCACCCAAATGTTTTCAATGCGTGAATGGAACAAGCTTCATGGATTCAGGCTTAGCCATGCGTAACAAGTACAATTCTTTTCTTTTTGGCCTTTTGGTCTACAAAGGTTCTGTTTGTTTGAAATCTGCTCTTACTATTTTTAATATAAAAATGTTTGTCTATCAGTTGTCAAGTTACCTTAATACAGCTAAATATCTGTTCCACAATGTGACTGGTTTGGAGCTGAATGTGTCTTCATTTTCTATGACTGCTGGCATGCTTCTTAGTACCACTTATAATTTAGATTTACTCAAAGCACATTTTTTTATAGAGAATTAACTTTTATTCATGACATGAGCAGGCACATGTCCCATTGATTTACAAAGGGAATCCAGAGTGTTCAACTTCTTGAGAATACCCCTGGGATCAATTCTTGGCTTCATGATTGTCAAGCTCTGGACTCTGAGGAAGTCATTTAAGCTGCCATTTCTTGAGTGGGTTTTTTCCTCTGATTCTTTGTGGTTTAAATCCTTCAAATTTGAAACAGATATATCTTCAGGTTCTTCTTCTTCATTGTCTCTTTGCCAAGGTCTGCATACTTAGCTTTTTCTTAGTGTTTCCTTTTAAGTTGGTTACACAGGGTTTAAGTATGGTGATGTCAAACAGTATTCACTAAGGAATGTATGAAACTCTTATATTTTGAAGTCTCTCTTAAGAAGAAAAGACAATATTCACCACCTTTGTGAGCAAAAATATCTCATTCTGAAATTTTGTTTCAAAAAACATGTTCACAGAAGTCACAGTAAGAACAGCTTACAAAAACTTAATAAATAATGCAACTTTTCTGTCTCTCAGTGTGGAATATTTTCCCTACAGTGCCCTTTCAATTATTTGTCAAAAATCCTCCTAAATACCCAAAGCAATGGACCTTCTGAACTTTCTGTTGGAGGACTGCTTGATATCATACTAAACTACTTGTAAAGACAAATTGATGTTTCAGTGCAAGTTTATCTTTTCTTAATTTAATGTTATTACTCAGAGGTTTACTACTTCTTGCACAACCCAAAATTCCTCTCCTTTCTTGGTGTTTATAGCTTTCAAGTATTTGTAATTTCTTGTTACATTCTTTTTCTTCATTGTCTCTGAGCCAAGGTCTGTGTATTTCATTTTCTTAGTGTCTTCTTCTAAGTCGGCCCCCGGATGTTCTTGTTTCTCCTTTGCTTCTGCTTTAGCTGGATTTTTGTTTTACTTAATGAGACGTCTCAAAGTGAATGAATTATCCTTGAGCGTTCTAGAAATAGGAACTGAATCTTCCTGTTTGCTGATGTCCTGGCCCCTAAGAAAAAAGAAAAAAAAAAAAAAGAAAGAAAAACCCCACAAACAAAAAACAACCAAGCAAGCAAAAAAAAGCAAAAAAATATAAAGCATATGATTTTGGGAAGGTCAAAAGAATTTCCAGATATCCTATTTATTACCGGGTTTCTCATGTACATAAAAAAATTTCTGTGCAGTAAGGGACTCAGTTTTTCCTCTGTTTCTGGGGAAGCAACTTGCAACAGCTACTAATATACCTGTGCAAATAAACTGTGCGTGCAGAGCAAATCTGGTGTTTTGACTTCAGTGTGAAGGCTCATCTGAACACTCTCACATGCTGTGTGAACATCATCAGATTTGCTGTCTGCACGTGTCTTTCTGTAGTTGTAGAGATGTTTAATCACAGTTGTGTCATAGGCCACTGAGATCCTGAAGGGATTCCTACCTTATCCTTAGCTACACTGGGGTTACTTTGCATGTCTTGAGCCCTGAAGCTATTTTTCAAGGTTGTTGGAGGGATAGTGATATCCTTGCAAGGTATGAGGAAGAGAACCTGACTGACATTTGTGCACTGTTGCAGTCCATGGCACCATATATGATCTTTACAGTCAATCTGTGACAGTGGCTAATGCTTCTGTATAAACCTCATGTCTGTCTCATGTTTTGCAGTTGTTGTTCCAGTCTCTAAAGTTTCTTTTCTTCTCTTTTTCTGATTTTTGATCTATAATATTCCTATAATATTCCAGTAAACCAAATATTCAGACTTGATATAGTACCAAAAAGTGGATTTTGTTTACTGACATTTAGTTTTCCTTTGGATGATTTTGCTCCCACCTAGATTGAAGCCAATTAATTCTGGAGATAGTATTTCCTGAGATGCTCCATCAAATGCTTGTAATTCAGATACATCATGTATACTGTATGCCCTGCAGCCACTAATTTTACAATCCTGTAAGAAACACTCAGCTTTTCCTGGCAGCCTTTATTCTTTAGGAACTAGTGTAGCTGAAAAAGTTATTCTATTATTCTTTAGATTAGAGCTGACTGACTGTGGTCTTCAAACCCTAGTTTTGTGTTTCCTGTGGTCTGCAAAGAATTGTCTGGCCATAAAGTGCAGTCTCTTCTCCTAGACACTAAATTTCATTACAGAGAGCTAAGAGTACATTAAACACACTTCTTAATACTAGTCATATATATAAGCTGTTCTTACATTTTCTACATTTGTGATCACCAATAAAAGGAAAAGCAATTTGTATAACAGCAAGAGGAAAGGGTGTTGTGTCCTAATTAGTTTGCATTAAACTGTTGACCTCCCTGCAGAACAGAGTATATGCTCTGTTAAGAAAGCTCAGCATCAATTCGGCCTTTGAAAGATGTACATTATGGAGCTATAAAGGATATACCAAACCTTTTATACTTACTGCTTTTGCTGATACTTATTGAAGTTCCAGTCCTCTTATGCATAGAGTAACTTTTCCATCTCTGTGTTGCAAGGCTTACATATTTTTCTTGGGGGACAAGAGAGTAGAGAAAACTGTACTGGCCTCCTGATGGTTGGTCTGGAGATACCTCCCTCTTTGAGATCTCCTTGCTGCATGTTGCCAGTTCTTCCTTTGTGAGATGCAATCCTTGTTCTTGTGATTGTTTGCTCTTTTATTTTAGACTTGCAGTTTTGATACGTTCCAGTTTGTTGCCATATAGAACAAAACAGAGTAATCATCAGTGCAGCTACACAATTTGGGCTTTTCAGGTGTGTAAGTGCATTGCACACTCAGTTTCTTGCATTTGTATGTTTTCCTGCCCTGCTGTGCAACCTGTATTACTTGCTCAGCTCTTTTCAGTTCTGTAGTTTCGTTCCCTTCTTGCCACAGGCTCTGCATCTTTCTGTATCCTGTCTTCCAATCTGTGGGTTTGCACCCCTGCTTTCCCTCATAAGCTAGATTGTTCTTTTACAGTCTCTGTCCAGGTGTTGCTTTTTTTCTCTGAAGTGGCCCACAGCTCATTTCTTCCCTTCTTGTGCCTTCCACTCCCCAGCATGGAGAGGATATTTTATCCACCCAAATATGCATTTGCCTCATACCATCTTGTTTCTGCTTGATCCTTTATCATGGAGACAAGACCAAAGCCTTTCAGAGAATCAAAGTAATGATCCCTAGATGGGAGAGGTGAAGGGAAAGAAAAACTGACTCTCACGGTTCTGTGTTTTTCTGATTTGGAGACAATGACTGAGGCACTAAGACATGGGCTCACTAAGGCTGTAGGTATTCTTCCGTACCCATTTTTACCTTTGACTAATTCTCCATTTTTTCCCTAGACCAATACATTTCTTCCAAAAATATTCTGTGAAACTGTGCAATCATTATCAGTAAGTCAAAAGTTTCTTTAGTAAAGCAGTTCAGCTTCAGTACAAAATCTCTTGCTCTCGGTTCTCACACTGCAGAACATAAATATGCTTTCTTTTCTCCCCTTCCTCTTAATATTCATACTTACAGTAGATATGTTATTTCACCCAAGTACAACAAAGTTGGGGTTTTTTTGCAAGGTCTATCTCCTGCAAAATTTGTCTTATTTTGTAATCCCTCATTTTCTTTAATAAAATATCCTCACAAGAACAGTTAGTGAAACTGACTCTTAATGTTAGTCCTTTAAATTTCTGCTTAGGACAAATACCAGTAAATTATTGACTTAGAAATTTTTTTCTGCAATTGTAAAATAAACCAGAAAAGCAAAGAAATTCTTATACTGTGATGATAGATGATAAATTTTGAAACACGGAGAAAACTATTTCTTTCATATCTTTTTCTTCCATTAATACCACTAATGCACAAGTTCTTTCACAAGTGAAAGCAGATAAGATAGCCACATAAAGAATATCTTTACATGTCTGTGACCCATTTAGCTGTCCTCAGCTGGGAACCAGAATGCCTTTGTCTTATTTTTTTGCCAGCCTGTGTTTTTCTGAGTAAATTTTTCACCTGATGGTATCTCTAATTTTATATTATTACTCCTGTTACTGCAGATTTATCGAGTGCACATTAACATCCCCTTTTGTTGAACTTTTAACCCCTGCTAAATTCCCCCTGATGGAAAGAGCCATACTTCCGTGGAGTGCACTTAGCTAGCAGCTGCCCCATTTGCTTAAGCTCCATGGTAGAAATTGTCCTCATCTGCTGTTTCTGCATCAGCAAGCCAGTTTCTCTAGTTATTTGTTTGTATGTTTTCCAATTCTTTCCAACATTCCCTGTTTCATGCATATATTCCACTGAGCTGTGACTAGCAAGAAGTCAATAAAGTAGAGAGATATTGGATAGCTCTTCCAGCTGGCTGAAGCTGCAGAGAAGGATATTGTAATGATAGGAGTGGGATATTATGGGAAGGACAGGAGCAGGGGGCCTTTTGTGAGAGAAGAGGGAGCAAAAAAATCAGATCAATAAGATGACCTCAAAGCTGCAGTTAAGAAAAGGACCTTGATTTTGCTTATGGGCTACCACAAAAAATACTCGTTCCCCTCTATGAGTTGGATTCCTATCCCTCCAGTCAGGATTTGGAGAGAAGGAAGTAACTGATGCTTTCCAAAGTGCACCTAACACTGGGCAGGTAGCTGCCTGATACCTGCTATCTAAAGGGTGATCTGAAGACTTCCAGTACCAGACATGGTCAAGTTATCTCAGATTAATTGTGAAGGAGAAGGTCACACACTGGCAAGTGGGAGTTAAAAAGCTTGGCTCATGAAATGTCCTAGATCTGTTCGAACTGTCCTAAGAAAATTTCCTCTGTTACTGGGACTGACTGCATTCACCCAGCCACCTTGGGACAGGAAAAGGAGAACAGCATCCCAGCATGTTCTGCCAGTGCAGCTGCTGGGGTCTGGTATCTCTTGCTGTGAGGCCTGGCTTGGAACTGTCCCAGGATTAAATTGCTGGCAGTCACTGCATTAGCAAGGAACCAGAGGAAAGTCCAGGTTGTCTCTGCTTTGCACTGCTTTGTTTACATGACCTGAACTCCCTCCCTCCAGGCTGCACCTTGTTGGTCTAAAGTTAGAGATTCTGCATATTGCGTTTTGCTGTCCTGACACCTGATTATTTTGTCCTTACTCCTGCTGATGTAGGTGAAGGTTGCAGATAAACATGCTGCCCACCATGTGGGTCATTTTATGTCATCAGGAGCTGTGATCATAAGCCAAGTTATTGGAAATAATCTTCCTGCTTGTCAGCTGCCTATTAAGAAAACTTTTGTCAGGGTGTACACGTGTCTGTAATAGTATAGAGAAAAGACATGAACATGTAGCAAACCCACCTTGGGGAGTGAACTCATCAGCTGCAACAGTCGCAGAGAGTCAGTACGGGGGGCTCCAGATCCCCCAACACACAATTTTTACTGATGAGTGCCACCAAACCACCTACTGAATCTGGTCAGACAGTTAATGAGGATGCCCACTTGCATGGGAGGCATTCCTGAAAATGAGACCACAGAGTGGGAGACCAGCACCGTCCAGCCTTGCTGGCAGTCTGTAGGTTGAGTGAGACCTCACATGTGGGACTTTGCAGTCTCTTTTAACCTTAAAAAACCACAAGCTTTGTTTCATCTGAATACAAAGTAAACTTTAACCACAAGGAAAACTCATTTTCAGAGTTCTGTACAAGATATGCCTCAGCTTGTCATGGGAAATTGCACTCATTTGACAAGTACTCCCCCTTTTAGTATGCAAATGATACATAATGATTTTCTCTAGTTCATTTTCACCCCCATCTGGAAGCCATAATGACTTTAAATCCAGCTTCTTGCTTGCTTTGACAACTGAGTGTCCAGGATAGTTCAGCTTGGAGAGGCTAAAGGTAAATCAAATAACCAAGCCCTGTCCCTTTTTAATGTCCTTTCAAGTCAGTAGAAGCAGTTCCCAAATCACTGGTTAGTTGTATGTCTTTCCCCAACCCCATAATTTTCAGGTACCAAATTAAATGGATTTAATGTAAAGGTGGAATGGAGAGCTTCATGGAAAAGACTTCCTTTATGGACTGAGTATCTTCTATCCTTTTTTTGTATAGGTTGTGAGGTGCACGTGTCCCAGAATGATTAAAATTTTGAAATGCTCCTATTGCCCACCTCAGAGGTGGGCACCATTTGTCTCCTCCAGGCACAGGCTCCAGCAGTCTTTGAAAATAAGTGATTTTCTTCAGAAGGAAAAGGTTGATTAACTATATACCTCTTCTATCTGTACATTAAAAAAACAAGCAAAAAGTTACAAAAAACAAACCAAACTTGTACAGAGTATATAGCAGGCTTCATCTGCAGCTTCATTTATTTTCCACTTAGGAATAACCCAAAATAACAAGTTCTTAGCATGCAAAAGTGCAAAGAAATACTTTTGACCATGACTGTCACTTGAGACTGCACAGCAAGGCCTGATCCAGAAGACTCTTGCTCCTTTTCGAATGGGATGGATAGAGAAAGTCTACTGGGCAGAATCCCAGTCCTCAGGGCATTGCTTAGTGCACATCCATCGTTGTGTTTACTCCATCTATAAACAGTGAGGTCCAAGCGTGCTTTGCACTGTTTGGGTCTAAATGTGTTCCCTGGATGCTTCCAAACCCTATGCCTGGAGACACGCAGTCTCTCAGGGACTTGAGAGCACACTTGTGGCATGCTCTGTTGTGGACAACAGGACAGGAAGACTGAAACATGCTGTATAATGCATCATGGTTTAGTTACAGTCAGTGATGATCAAACTGCCTGTACTGAATCCAGTCTGCTCTTCCATCCTGTCTTGATTATAGCCCCATGGTTGGAGGGGGCTTAGCTTCCTCCAGCTGCAACAGCAAAACCACTTGTGTTTGGGTCTTGCTTATCCTGTCACTGATTTCATCCTCACACCAGCTGATGAACTTTGAGCCAAGATGCAATCCTGAAATTGTGCTGCTCGGGCAGAGCTGATGTCTTCCCTTGAAATGACATTTTCTCCTCTCTCTGAGAGGTGGGCTGCCTTTCTAAGCAGCCTGGGATCAGCTGCACTGTTCAGCATAACCTATCAGGCTGGAAGGATTTGGGTTGGCCAACATAGTTCCTAGGGCTCATTGGTTGCACCTTGCCTGTCTGGACTCTAATTTGAGGGCTGCTAGTACATCCAATATAATATCCATTTCTGGTTATAGGCTTGTCTTGCAGGGAAGGATTCTGTGTTACTAAGGGGATGGCAGCTTCCTAGTTAGACATCACAGGGCCACATCTCTAATGCTACTGCTACCTGTGCTTGTGTAATTTGAATCAAGGTGACTTTATCTGATCCTAATTCACTTTTCAATCTCATTTCTATTTTGCATACTCTGGGGATGTATCTGTCCTCCCTTTCTCACCTCAGTTTAAAAAATCTCTGATCTTATTTTGGTAGACTTCGTTTGGTTACTAAACATTGAATTAAAAAAGGGTTGATTTCTTACTGCAGAAATAGCACACTTCTGAAGCGTTCAGCTAGTACTTTTTGCCCCAAAGACTAAAAAGATAAATCCCTGGGTTTGCATGCTCATTTGGATGATGGAAACAGAGCAGTATTTGACAAATAAAATGATGATTCAAGTATTAGGAAACATTCTAACTGTAAGGCTGCCTGGCTTGTAGAAGGGGCTTGGAAGAGAAAGAGTGTAAGCTCCATATGTATAATGTAAGCATAATAAAAGTAGACTGGACATTGCAGGGTAGAAAATGTTGTAGAGCTCAGTCCAATTTCTTCATGTGCAACTGTTAACAATTTGCTTTCCTTTTTATGCTAGTAGAAGCTTTGCTGCTGCTGAGATAAGGACGTGTCTACACGTGGTGTTAGCTGTCAAATGAAAAAAGTGGGGTCCTTTCAAGGCTAGAGGTGAAAAAAATGGGTAATATCTCCTGTCTGCTCATCTCTGTCAACATTCCACTTCCCTTGCTCCCTTATTCTCCCCTACTTTCATCAACCATAGGAAAAAAAATCTAAGGTTCTATGATTCTATTGGTGATGTTGGGTTGACAGTCAGACTTTGTCTTAGAGACCTTTCCTAGCCTTAGGGATTCTATGATTATAACATACAGCATTTGTAGGGCCTCTGTGCTCAGCAGCACATTCTCTTCTGGTTTTCAGGATGGAAAACAATGGTTAATGAGGCATCGTGGAAATTTCTCTGTCCTTGGGTGCCACTGTTAACATTTGTAAGAAATCAAACTTGAAAGAAATGTATAAATCTTTGGTCACAATGACTGCAACGCCTGGGCTGAAGTATGAGGGACACTGTGGCTGTATTGATTAGGCAGAATAAGAAACTCTCCTAATGGAGGTGAAGCTTTTTAAAGTTTGTATCATGAAAGTTTAAGAGTTTTGCTGACTCAGGACCACGTACATTCCTTGTTAATGCAGAAGTTGCAACATTGTTTCTCCTGCTCCAAAGTGATTTTTTTAAACATATACATAGTGTTGCTGACTTAAAATACTGACTTAAAATGCAATGAGCCTGCAGACATGGGGAGCTCTGCACAGGGCAAGCGTCACTATTTTTTTCTTCCAAGGAATCTTAAATTTTGGGATGATTTTGCCCCATCTGTGAACAAAATTCCAGCCATCTGCTTGTAGAAGTCTTTCGTGGCTCTGCAATTTGGCCAAATCTTCAGTGAACATACCCTCAAATTATTGGATGGACATGTGTGTAGTTCTCATACTTCAGCAGCTGTCACAGTGCTGTAGATCTTGATGGTATATGGTCTCAAGACATTTGATAAAGTATTAACCTTTAGTATTCATTACTCAATTCAGATGTTTGTGTGACCAAGGGAAGACCAGTTATTGATAATTTGATTATGAAAATGTATATAGACTAGATTTTAAAAGTGTTTAAGCAATAAAATATTGCATGTATAGCCAAGATATTAATTAACCCTGTGATGCTGGAATGGACTCTGGTATGAATTTGTAGTTGAATAAAATAATAAAGGTACTTGTGAGAAAGTGGTGTAAGGACACAGGGGCTTGAGGCTCATACATCTAAGTGCACTGAACACATGTCATTAATAAATTGTGAAGCTGTGAATTTCAATGTTATGAATACCTGAGATCAACTTGCTTCTTGCATACTACCAAGGCACTCAAAATTCACTGGAACGCTTTGATTCTGAATCAGGTTAAGCTGAATGCTTAGCCACAAGGTTAAGGCTGGATGAAGCTGATAGCAAGTTATACTAGCCCAGGTCCTTGACTCCAGCATTCATTTTTCCTGCTGGACCCATCTCTAATGACCTTCAGTTCACATTTCAAGATAGATTTAATCTTTGGGACCTTTGGAAATAGGAGTTGAGTAGGGATGAACACTGGTGGGCTAATGGAAGTTGCTTTCACTTGTAGTTTAATGTGTATATCAGTTTTACATTGTACTTCACAATAGTTGATTATTTTGTAGAAGCCTTTTGTAGCTTATACAATTTTTGTAGTAAAGTTTGAAAATGTGCAGTAAAGCCTCAGAAACTATAAATCAAATAAGAACTTCTAAGTGTAAACACACTACTGCTGTTCTTAATAGATCCTTTTTAGGCAAATTCAGGGTTTGTGTATTTAGTTACTGTTAGTTATAGTATGCACTAGCTTGAAATAGATAAAGGGTTTGTAGAAAAATATATTTGAAAATAACAATAAGCAGTATACAAGAAAGTGCAAAATGGAGTTTGGAAGGGATGATTTATTGTGTCCCCTAAAATTTTCTGGAAAAGGAAAAAAATAGAGGACATGCTACATGGTGGTTTTGTTTGAGGTGGTTTGTTTTTTTTTTGGTGTGGTTTTTTTTTGTTTGTTTTTTTGTTTTTGTTTGTTTTTTTAATAAACCTTCTTTTTATCTATCACTGATGTTAGATGCAGTGCCACTGAAAGCCATAGGAGCTGTGCTGCTTTTGTCACCATTGGGAACAGAAGAAAGACTCTGTGAGGGAGCTGAGCTGTAGATATCCTACAGGCATCTCATCTTTCTAGGCAATTTCTCATAAAGTATGTTAGTAGGAATGTGTTGTTTTTCTCACCCTGACTCAGTGAACTAGATGTTGAGTGAACTAGTTGAGTTCCTTGTTTTGCAGTATCAAAGACTTAATACTTCTCCTGTCACTGTTTTTCAAGTGCTTTCATGGTGTGAGCTGTGGGGTACAGATGCAAATGGGGGTCTTAAAATTTTTCTCAGTTAATTTAGAGTGACTGAGTAATGTATGTTTCTCAAATTAAGAGGTTTAGAAATGGAGACAAAGTCTGAGGATGCCACAGTCTTTATACCATATTGTTTCTGCATCATTTATCTCATTCCATGTTGTCCCCTGTTGGAATGGAAGGATAAGTGCCAGGAGTAGGACCTGATCCTGGGAAATTAACATTGGTATTCAGAGATACATCGTTACAAGACTCATGTGCTTTTCTTTAGTCCTGATTCACAGTCTGGGTATTATAAGAATATCTTACTGGGACTGCTGAAATCTGGTTGCTTGCTGTTTGTGGCAGACTTGTAGCAGATGCACTACTGCCTCCCTATCTTGGTAAGAGCTGAGCATCAGTGTCCATGCCTCCACTGCTCTCACCCATTCCTTCCACTCAAGCTTACTGCTGATTTCTGGCAGCCTGTCCTGTTTGTTAGTGTCAAGTGATTTAAGCAGAACCTTCCTGCCCACAGAGCTTCTCTTGGGCTGGCAGGATGTAGTACAGCTGATGCATATAGATCACAAGAACACCCATTTAGATGCTTGCTTTACCCTGAAGGATGAGGAAGGAATTGGAAGCTGTTTGTGCTGGCATTGACAGCAGGCAGGTGAACTGAGTATTCTGCAAAGCCTTCAAAATGCAATGAGGCTTTCTGTCTGTAACAAGCATTCCTTTCTCAACTGCTCTGTTTACATCCTAATAAGTATATCCAGATCAGTTATACTAATGATAATCCACCAGAAGCCCAAAGCCTATAGTCATGGAAATTTACTTTCTTATTCAATGTACCAAGATATAAGCAAATAATTACATTTTTAATATTTGGAACCATCATCCAGAAAAATAATATTCATAAATTTCCTGACACTGAAATAAAATGCAACCCACTTAATTACTAGCAAGTAAACAATGATTCTTCCTCCTTAAAATACCCAAATATGTTCATAATTAGCTAATTAAACTAGCATATAAATGATTATTCAATATAAAAGAGCGATTGAGAGGCAGGCAGAGGAGGAAAAGCAGTAAAATCATTACCCACAGACACACTTCTTTCTCCAAAGAAGCTAGTGAATCGTTACAGGAGAGATGATGGGTGGAAAATAATAAGAACAGCAGCAATAATTAACTCGACAGCAATAATTAACTTGACAATATCTGCAGTTTGAAGCCAACCAGTATGTTTGTTTTCCTGAGAGAAGACCACATGTGAGAAGATGTTTACCTCTTCCTCAGCACTTTCTCAGTGCGCATTGCAGATGGTGCAGAGCAGGGGGCTGGCATGGGAGCTGTGGGTTGTGCCCTCCAACAGCCTCAGCTCACCGTGTATAGTTTGGGTAAATCACACAGGCCAGAGTTTTCAGTGTTGAGTTCTCAGTTTTAAGTGACAAATTCCACATTTGTGTCGAGCTTTGGAGTGGGCCTGAGAAACTGCAGAAGAGCTACTCACAAAACCGGCCTCGCAGTGCTATTTTCTGCTGTAGACAGAGTAGCTGCCCTAATTTGGTGCTGCTGTGGGTTGAGTGGCCCATTTAAAACATTCTGTGCCTGATGAGCTTTCGTTCATCTGTAGCCTAGGACAGAAGAAATACCCAGCTTCCCCCCCTCCCTCCTTTCCAATATAAACTGAGAAATCCTTGAGGTTATGAAAGATTCTAATGTTTTGCATAAATTGGCCATTAGAGTGGAACTACAGTTTGGTGTATCTTATGCAGATTGGGAAGAACTGATTAAAACAATGGTCATCTCTCCCTGATAACTGGGTATTAATGCTGAGCTTTTAATGACACCACTCTTAGGGACACTGCTTTTAATATCCAGGCAAACCAGCAAACTTCTGCTGGTCTGTAATTTCACACAAATTTGTTCTTTCAGTCTGTAAGGAGCTTCACTGGCTTAAAAAATATTATGTAGGTGTAATTTATATTTAGGTATATCAAAGATAAGTGACATTTCCTAATTTCTGCATCTTTTCTGTGTTTCTGCAGCCCTTGACACTCTTGTACCTGAGCAATGTTTTTCAGTTTCAAGACAGCAGTGCTTCTCTTTCCCTGCAGCAACCAGGCTAAGGGGATTTCATTGTCTTCCCTCCATCATCTACCCCATCTAGCAAATATCTTACATAGGTGTTCTGGTTCTTTCATGTTTCTTTTTTTTCCGTTAAGTAACAGTTAAAAACCAGCAAGGCTAAAAGGGCTATTTGCTAACAAGGAAAAGTTGGAAACACTGTTCAATAGGATGAAAAATGCAGGTGCCTATGGGGTTATGGAGACAAATGTACTTTAGTAATTGTATGAGTCGGATTAATTCTTTTCCAATGCTGTAAACCAGTCTGCTTTACTCTTTTTCCTTTAGCAGATTGGCAGAAGACATAGATCTATTGGTTGTCTTTCTTCCCTTAAATCTAATCATTTTTTATAAGGCTTTTCTGTATTATGGTATTGCAGATGCTGATGTTTTTATGATCACTTTGTGACGTACTAAGGCGATAGCATTTCTGGACAAGCACTGCAGAGATGAGGAACAAATTTTGTGTCCTTCAGCTTCTGTTTTCTGAGAGAAGTGTCCGGAGTGTGTGGGCCTTGATAACTTGAATTGGACAATAAATTGAAGTGATATCTTAATCGCTGTGCGTTTTAGCTTTTCTGCCATGTCACTGAGACTTCTGTAATGTTGGAAGGGGAAACATGCATTTTGTTTAGAGGCTGCTTAAAAGGAAAACTGCTTGGTGACTAAGGAAAAAAAATAGAAAAAAATGGCAATGAAGCCTAAGGATGGGGAGCAAATGTGAGGGATGCTTGCAGAATTGATCAGTCTTTCCCAGCAAGCAGCTGCTTCTTGGCAGACAGGTGAACAACCTCTGGGCTGGAGACCAAGTGGATCTATTTGGGACTGCTCCTGGTGATTAGGCATGAGGGGGAATTGAAAATAATAACATGCATATCTGCAACAAACAGAGTAACTGGTGTACAAAGTACACCAAAGTACAATAAAATTTGGTGTACAAAGTACAAAAATCTTTGCTTACTTGGAAAACACAACCCTGTTCCTCTTCCTGATGAAGACAGTGAGAACTACTGAATAGCTCAGGAAATGTTGGTAGGTGCTTTGGTACATACAGAGAAGCCAGAGCCTGGACAAGTGGCTTTTGAAACATTGGCTCTGATTCACTGTTGTGCATATTGCAGGACTAGTAATAGCTTGGGGAAACGCAGCTGTGGAATTTTGGATTCTTCACGTTTCTGGAAATTGCGAGGGAGTCATTTTGGTTAGAAGTTTGACATCTCTTGGGTCCAAATGTCCAGACCAGCAGTTGGGAATACTTTGCTGTACCCTCTGTTCAATACCCTTGCTGAACAATAGCATATCATGACATCATTTCTTTGCAAGTCAGGAAGAGAATTAGAAATAAGCTTTGGGCCAGCACCAGTGGTCCCTGCATGCTCTTAAAGAAGAGCCAAAGCACCACTGATCCTCAGACCACTTTTTTTCCCCCAGCTGGCAACCTTATGTTTTTGTGGTGGTATCTTCTTTGGACTTCTCATGGGAGGCATGATAAGTCATGCTTTGATGGTTCCTAAGGAATGTATTTTTCCTGTGGATTTCTGTTAAAAAAAAATAGTCCAGGGATTTACAAACATTATTACCATAGGATGATTGTAGTGTTTTATCAATGGCTTGTGAACTTTGACAGCATGACAGAAGTTAATAATAATGAAAAAATAAAATTTAAAAAAAAGAGGTGATAAAATGGGAAAACTCAGAAGAAGGAAGGCAAGAAACATAATTCATCAAATGTGAGGAAGAAAAACAAAGAAGACTTGAAATAACACGGAATTAGTTTATACAACATTTTCCAAGTTAAGCTCTGCTTTTATGCCTGCTCTTGCTGCAGTCCTCCCTGTTGTCTTGTATCCACATCAATGGTCTCCGGAGACAGCAAACCATCTCCTTAAAATAGGCATCTGTCCTCTGGGTCTTGCAGAATGCCATCATCCTTTCTCATGCAAAGCAGCCTTGACTCAGTCCCTGTGGTAAACTGCCTTCAGGCCTTTCAAAACCACATTCATTTGTCAAGTGCTTCCAGGTGAAGTTAGCCAAATAGCAGGTTTTTGTTTTTCCTTACCTTCCTTAGGTACCATAAGTTAAAATATTCTTGCTTACATTAAGAACATCTTATTTCTTTTCTCTTCTTCCATTTTGTCTATGTAGCTTTGACATTGCTGGGTAAGTTTCACAGCCAAGTAATCTTATTTAGATTTTTATTGTTTTTTCCCATGCAAAAGGCAGTGATTTTTAAGAGCAGAACTCTGAGTATAAACTGTTTTCATCAACAGCTGCACTCATATACTGAAGGAGTTTTAGCATTGTTTGGAAGCTAGATATTTTTGAGGAAAATTTGAAGTGTAGAAAGATTGGCTACTTTAGGGTAAGACTAGACAACCACAATGAAATTAAGTTATTCTGAGCTTAAATTGGTATAACTGAAATGAGACCTACAAGTGCCCCAACAGAAAAATCTGAATGTGAATTCTTTCTTCCCAAGACTTGGGAGTCTGTTACTCATGGTGCTTTGATTTTGCTTTTCTTTCTGCCTTCTCACTTGCCTGTGTAATTTTTGTTTATCATTCTTTGGCTCTTATGGCACTAACATCCCAAATTAATATAGCAAAATGTAAATATCATGCACAACTCTATTATCTAATAAACAGGTTTACATGTTAAATATTAGAACGTGATTAAGCAACTCTGAGCACATCCTGTGTCCTAGATCCTGCATGACTCATTTATCTTGTCAGTTAATAACCAATCAGCTATAATTGAGTAAAACAGAAAAAAAAATGACACTGAAAAGGAGAGGGCTTGGATTTTTTAAAAAAACAGTACAGGGATTCTTTTCCATTAATAAAAGAAAATAGATTTTTGTGTTGTAAAGATCTGGGAATGCTCTACATTCTTTGCAGGCAGATTGGGAGTACACAGAGGGATTAGGCAACTCTCCGTAGGAATGCAGGCGTGCTGGGCAGAGATACAGCTTTTCAACGAGGCAAAGCCACTTAAGAGCTCAGGGTACAAAGTAAAGAAAGCCTCACCAGTCAAAAAAATGCAGAACATGGGAATTTCTCTAATCGAGGTAGACTGTATTTATCTATCAGAAATCAGTCAAAACAGAGAGAGTCACACTTCTAACTCGCGAGGGAAAAGCCATCGGGATGTTAATATCACATTTTATTAAATTGTTCTGAAAGAGAAGTTTCCTAAGGAGACTTGGGGTTTCGAGTTACGAAAGCAGTACAGATGAGGTGGTACATTTTTAGGTTTTGCTCAGCGATGGAAAAACTCGGAGGCTAGATATGAGAGAAAAATGTATCAATTAATTTATAGGCTTGCATGTATAAGCACATTTATTTTTTTTTTCCTTCCTAACTAGGCTGAGTTTCAAAGATAGAGAAAATCAGAAGTTGCTGGTACCTGTTACTGTTGGGTTCTTTTTTTCCTAAACACCAGCATATTCTTAAACAGTTATGAATAACTGCTAGAGCAGCAGTATTTCTTTCAGAAATTGCTGCCTGGTAAAACACAGGCCCATAAAGATTGTTTTAGAGAGCTGTAAAGCTCCCCTTGGGAGAACACAAAGCTGGAGATCTGGGGAGGGAAGGGCATTGCAGACACAGCTAAGGCTGGAATGATGCCACATCCCTCTTTCTGTGGACTTTCTGGTCTTTTTGGTGTACCTGCCACTGCTTATTAGAGGTCCTCATTTCCCTCCTTGTGAAGGTCTTCTTTGTTCATGCTGCAAAGCCCTGAAGCATAAGCCTTACCAAAAGCTTACCAGTACAGATTTGTAGGGAGTGTGGAGAGGTTACATTTGGGAAGAATGCTTACTGTCAACAGGAAGCCAATATTGTTTCCTTTTATTTATGATCTGCTCAGAATTTGATCTCAGATCTCCATTCTCGTCAGTCTACCCACAGCATGAATTCTGATTGCTTTAAGGAGGAGTGCTGCAGCTTTAGCAGTGAGCTATGTGGCTCCTGTTTTACAAGGGAGACCACTTGGTAGGTGCACTATCTTTTTATATAATTGTATTTTGTTCTGCAGTTTAAGGAACAGAGGCCTCCCGCATTACTTCGTCACAACCCTGGAGAGTGCACCCTGTCAGATACCATTTTATTTGAACTGACTCACAATTTTGCAAGGGTTGTTTCAGCTTTGCAGAGGGAAAAAGATGTACCAACAGGTAGGAGAAGTGGTAGGTTGACGTACAGTGTCTAACTCAACTTTATCAGGACTCAGGTCCAAGTCAAGGTGTGTAAACAGAGCAGCATAACTTTGTTGGGCAAAAAGTATTACAGTTCTCACTCTGGTGAGTGTAAAAGCAGCGCATCTACCATGTGAGGTGTACTGCAGCCTTCTGCACCCCAGTGAGAAGCAGACTGTGGATTAAACAGAAGTGAGATTTTGGAGAATAAACTAACATTGCAGCTACAATACATTCAATATGCTATGATGTATTATATCACATTCTTCCTACTTTCAATAAATATGTCAACAGAAGGCTGCTAGACTCTTTCTGACAGTGTTTTGTTCAAACATAATTTGGCAGTTGAGAGAGAATTTTAGGTCTTCTGGTCCCCATCGACTCCGCAGTTAAATCTGAGATGCCTTGGTATCAGTTTGATGTAACAGTGGAAATGTCACCAAATCATGTGTTCTGCTATAGCACTATGTATCAGAATACTTCATGGAAGTGACCCAAAAATAACCTTGTCAGATAATGAAATTTCCTCAGTACCTCACAAAACCATGCCTGGTATATACAATTTATCTACCAGGTGGAATAGCAAAGTATCCCTCCAGGATTACAACATCCTACTTCTGGTACCATCATAAGACAGTAACCAGGCAGGACTAGTTTCCAAACTTGTTCTGCAGTTCTGAAACGGATTATTTTTTGAAGCTAGAGACCCAGAAATCTGCACTTTCAAATGAACCACTAGATTCTTGTATAAAGGAGAAGAAAAGTGGAGTGCAAAACAAAGCAACAAAAAAGACAAAAGCATAGAAAGATGGCACAAGCAGGAGGCATGAGGTAGAGTGGAAGCAGTCAAGTGGGACAAAGAGGGACAGAGACAGCAATATCTCAGTTTTCATCCACCAGGAATTAATCAAAGACTTTTAAATGTTTAGACAAGTTCTTTTCATGCTTGTCAGAGGTTCGTCTTCTCTAAATTGCTATTAGCTCGTTAGCTGGTTAAGTCAGCCAAGTCAGTGTGCCAAGCTCCTATCCCTAGAGGCATCATCGCTCCAATTAGTCAACAAGCCACTTGGTGTCTCTGAAAAAAAATAATCAGGCTGTCATTGTCCTGAAATGGGTACTCAGAAACTGGAAGACTTCAGATCTTCAAATACCTCTATCCTATGTATTTCTCAATTTTCCCACTTGTGAAGTGGAGGCAGTTTGTCTTTTGCCCATGTGGTATGATTTATATTTTAATTCATTCATTACTGTCTGTGAAATCTGTTGCAATGCTTGGATGAAGGAGACTGTACTTATTCAAGCTAGTAGTGTTGCTTCTTTGAAGACTTCTCTGATCTATAGAAGTCTGTAGATTCAGTGGCCTAAGCCAAATTCTCAACTAATGCCGACCCTTTCTCTGCTCTTTGGAGCAAGGAAACTCCAGCATTGCTCAGGAGACATAAAGAGTTCAGCAATCCACTAATCCCCATATTTCTCCAAGTCCAGGATTAATTAAAAATATGCTCAGCAAAGCTCATAGATTTCTGCGGCAGGGACTCTGTGGACCTAAAACAAAAGAAATCAAAAGAAGACTATACATTCACAAGGTCATGTTCTCAAATGCCCTTCAGAAGCAGATCCACTGAGGAAGAGAAATTTCCACCATAAAATCACCAGCCCAGAATTGTCAGAAGAGTAGTGCTTGAGAGGAGGAAATGTCTCCTCTTAACTTGACCCCTCTACAACATAATCTTAGAAAAACCTAAAACTACACAGTAAGAACAGAAAAACTTAATCTATTCTAGTGCAATTGCAATGGCATTTCTAAACTGATCAGCCCTAGGGGGAAGCCTGAATTCTCTTTACCCCAAGGGAGCTATTGAGCTCCTTTTTCAAATTATGACATATGGAGGCATTTCTTGAAATCCCCCCAAAACTGGTGGATTTCTGTCATAGATCTGCTTTAGCTGCATGGTGTCAAAGGCATTTTGAAAAGCTATTCACTCATGAATAGAGAATGACTGTCCCCTGGTGTCTTTCTGTCCAAAGCAAATAGCCAGCTGCCTTCCTGATGAGACAAATCTAGCTGGATCTTTGGCCATGAACATCTACTAGAGTTTCAGGCATATAAAAGCTAGGGCTAGAAGATACTTTAGAAGGACATTTAGCCATTCTTCCCTACAGGAGGATATAACCTCTAGTGATTTAAAGGCCATAAATCCTGAGGCAGTGTAGTCTGACACAGCCCTGTCACCAATACCAGCATCCCAAGGAAGGGTTTCCTTATTGTCCATCCTAAACATTCCTTGTGCCAGTGAAAAGCCATTATTTCTTGCCATGTCCAAAGTGGCTGCAGATAAATGGGTTATTCACTGTACTATATACAGCAGCAGTCGATAGTTTTGTCTTGTCCTGCCTCCTCTGTGCTGAACGGCCTCATAGCAGTCTTTCTTCTCCGGTAATTTTTCTAAGGTTCAGAAGGTCCTTCTTGCTCCCTGTGTTCCTTCTCCAATCTGTCCATGTATTCCTTCATGCACTGAATTTCAGCAGAACTTTCACCCCCACTGTGTCTAGCAGGAGGACTTTTTCTTGCCTCCTGTGGTTTGTACGTTTGTTTATATGTCCCAGCATGTTGTTTGCTTTTTTGTTGTTGTTTCTTTGCAATAGCATGACATTGAGTCATATTCAGACTGTGATTGACTATAAACCCTGGAGCCTTTTCTGTATATTTAAAGCATTAAAGTGATGATACCAACTTATGCCTGGCAATCTCATCCATTCAGTATGCTCTAGAAGACTTGTGGGATAATTTAGCCCTACTAGTTTCACATCTGGCAAGTCACTTGATTTCACAAGAGATTTCACTGTCAATTCTATTTTTCGGTGTAACAGCCCAACTAAACATAATACAGTGCAGTGAATCTAATGGCATCAGTTCTTAGTAATTTAACTTTTCCTGAAGTGAATGGCTGCAGAAAGAAAGCTAATGAAAATTAAAGAATTTCTCTTAATAGTTTTACTTTATGGCCTTTCCTATAAGCTGGTAGATTCATAGTCCTCCCTCGTTATTTTGTTTCATCTCCTTGTGAAAACAAATAGAGTTTGAAATAAAGCAGCGAGACAGCACAGAGACAGTGAAAGAGAGGACATGAAAGCGGCAGACGTGACTGGAAAATAAGTTGTGTAAAGTAGCTTATGGAGTCACCCTGGAGGCCATGTGACATGATATCTTACTAATAGTTTTGTACATCTTCATGAATCCTGATAGATCTTATAAGACGGGAGTGGTTATAGGAGAAAAAAAATACTTAAGCAAATTTCAGTTCAGTCTGATTAAATAAAATGGGAAAATTTCACCAAAATATAATTGTTTGTGAAAGTTTAATCACAAAGTCCCTTTCAATCCTTAAAAGGTTCGATGAAAAAAAAAAATTAGGTTGCTGTTTGTTCTTGCAAAGTTTTTCAAGGGGTCAAGAGAAACTGTGGACTGATCAATGCTTATTAGCTGTGAATCTTGTTATTTTTCCATATGTATGTTGATAGTGAAGATAGTCAAAATGGGATGAAAGAGTAATATTGAAATTATTTCTCACCATTTCTACATTTGTTCTTTTTTAATACCCTTTTTGCCGTTCTGTAAATAACAACAGCTTGCTCCATTTAATTATGGTTTTTAATCAGTTCCACCATTGAGCTCAAACATTAGCACAACACTGCCTTAGCAGAGATTGTAGACAGTTGAAAGAAAATACTAAAATCTCCCAAGTCTGTGCAGTTTGATTTAGTGTTACAATAGGAGACTGTTTCTGGTATTACATGACAGAGCTTACTGTACTTAGTTCCTACTGAGTTCTAAATCTTGCAGATATTCCAGAAGTTTGTGCAAATTATGCCCAAATAAGGACTTAATTTTAAATCTGTTCCATGAGTGTTTGCAAAATACTCTTTTTTTTTTTTTCCCTTTCTTTTCTTTTTTTTTTTGAATGTTTTAAGACACAACATGTCTGATTTTTTGCAATGTAGTTTAATTTGATATTTCTGAATTAATCATGGTAGTCTTCAGCTAAACTCAGTAATCATTGCATGTTTGACTGGACGATAACAATGTAATTGGAAAGTAATTTTCTTAAAATGGTATCCAGGAGTTAGTCCAGCTTCTCCCACTTCTGCATTGACAGCAATGTGCCCAACTTTACTGTGCATGACCCAAAATGTACAGAAAGCAGAGTGGGGGAACAGAGGGGTAGAAAGCCAGAAAATGTCATGGGATGACACTTCAGAGGTTGTGAGGATATGAGGAGTATGTACTGAGCACAAGAAAACACTTATGCCCCACTGACATTCAACTACAGGTGTTGGTTCTCTTATTTCTGTGTTGTGAGCTGGGACTTGGTCAGCAGCAAGGCAAAAATGATAGGTTCACTGTATTACCAATCAGTTAGAACAACTAGTCAGAATTAAAAAATCAAAAGACATCCAGTACAGCAGCATGTAACATTAATAGCATTTAAAATAATATTGAAGCAGATCAATATGCATCCCGTTTTCTTAGAGCCCTGAGTATGACTGAAGAGAGAGGGAGCCTTGGGAACAGAGTAAGTGAAAACACAAAGTGTATAACATCTTATTTTCATCAAGTGAATGCAAAATCTTTGAAATACGAGTCCATTTGGCAAAAAGCTTGCCAGCCCCAAGCAGTAGTCTGTCTGACATAGAGGAAATGTGGCTGTGTTCTTAGAGATCGTTTCACCAACAGTGACCTCCCGAGCAAAGGACGTCATAAGGATTTGACTGTAACTGATGAAACAGACTTCTGATTGCGGGTGGGATTTAGAATTTTTTTTTTTTTCCAGACAGGCCAGCTGAAACCTAATTTTCCCTGTAGACAGAAATTCTTCGGCCTGCAATGCTTGTAGGAGATAAAGCCACCCCTAAAGCCAGTAATGTAGGAAGAGTATGACTTTTTTTGCAAACTATCCAGAGGCTACTGAAGCTGACTTTAATTAAAGAGCATTATAGGATATTAATAATATTCCTGGCTTTTCACTGTCTAGAGTCTAATGTTTTTCTTAAGTTTTTTTTTTTTTAGGGTTTATCTACCCAAGTGTAAATACTGTTTTAAGGGTTCATCATAGTAAGAGAAAACACAGGTACATTCTCTGCCTCTGGCATGAAAATCAGCAGCTCGCTGTAGCTCTTTACAGTGGTTTTGCTTGCAAAAATTGTCCTGGGTGCAATGTTCATTCCTTATTAATGCCTGAACTTCATTAGAAATCCTCCTTCATGTGTTAACCCATTTCAGAGCTGTTTCTCTTCTTTTTCCCTCTTACTGGTTTGCCATTCAGGCTGGTCAAAATCTGGATGTTGTCTGGGAAATTCCTATATTTCAAAACTTTGTTTATTAGAATGAGAAGTTGAAGCATTCTATATGTAACATTCCCCTCTCTAGTGTCCCTGAAGGAAAGTTCTCAGAGCATTTCAGTGCAGAAATAATGAAGCATTATGTTTAAACAGTTTTTATAGAACAAAAATATTTCAGCATTCCCAGATCCATGTTTTTGGGTTGCCTGAAGCAAATCCAAGTATTTTTTTATGACATATCCTTGCATTACTCTGCACCCACCCAATCACTGCTGTGGGCTTTGTGGGGGTGATCTCGTGTCCTGCAGGGTAAGGTTACACCAACATGACACCTAGCCCCAGACAAACTGGATGGAAAGTGGTGGTGCTTGGCAAGATTGTTAGTTTGCCTCTTTACCTTTGCAGTACACACACTTATGAGGATGAAACACATGTTTGTCATACAAGAAATGAAAATACATGCCCTTGTCTCACTGGGGGGATGTGGGGCAAGGGGTGGGATAGACAGGTGGAAAGAATCCATATTCCATTTTTCAGCTTCTTGTATCGGAGTTTGTTTCAACATCAGCAGCCATTACAGTGAGGGTCAGCAGAGCTGCTAGTAGGAGTCAACCAATTTCAAAGACTGAAGAATTGGTGAAATATATCAGTTGTTTGCCTGGTTTTGGTCAGCCTAAATCAAGAAATGCTAAAATCTAAAGCACTTGTTTCTTTTGTCCTTGCCCAGAAGAAATCTTACTACTCTGCAGAGCTGCATCCTTATGAGCTTTATCTGTTTAAAATTAAGTCTATTTCTATTCTCTGTGTATTGCACAGGTCACAGTCATGTTTTTAATTACCAATTAGACTTCCATTAGGGAAATAAAAAGAGTTTTATGTGCTGGTTGTCAGAGGTTCTTATAGCTGCCTTATTTCATGTGCCCTGTCCAACCAAGAAGCAAGCAAACAAACTTACTCAGGGGTAGTACACAAAATCTGAAAACCTTTGCCCCATAAAAAAGGAAGATAGAGGCTGAGATTGAGAAGATGCAAGGACGTTTCATTTTTCATCCCCTTCGGTTGTGTTTTTCCTATCTGCCATGAGCAGTGTGAACAGAATGTTAAATATGCCCTTAAGTTACTCATGGAAAGAAAAGGTCACACACATGTACAGACTCCACCTCTGTCTCGCTTTTTCTCTCATGCATGTGCAGGTATCATGTGCTGTATGAATGTGTACAGAGAGACCCCAAACCTAGAACATTGAACTGTGAGACTGATTTATTTACTTAGAAATTTAAAAAGAGAGAGGTTATAAATAGTCATAAATTCAATTTATTCATAAAGCATTTCCTGTCAGGCGTCACTGTACTGCACGAACAATTACAAAAGAATTGTAGTAGATTAAAAACATAAATTAGAGCATCATAAAATGCACAAGTGATTGGATTAAAATGCATTTGACAGAAATGTTTTTAAAGTGGGATTTGGTGAGCTCTTCTGGGTGGTCAGTCAGAGAAAAGTCTGTGCTCAGTGGCCTATTAAAATGAAGATTCAGGACCAGATGTCTGCAAGGGGTCTCTTGTGGCTCAGAAGTTCTTAGCTCAGTAGTTGATTCACTAAGGGTCTAAATTGTGCTAGCCTTGGCTATTGTTTCTTGTGGAGAGCATTTTTGCTGACATCCAGTCCCATTCCTGCTGACCAAATAGTTTCTTTGGCTGGTCTACTTTTTCTCCTGCTAGTCCTGTTCTCTTCTAAAAACATGCCCTATGTCAAGGGTTTGCACAAGAGAGTCATTCTGTCAGCTCAATACATGGTGGTGCCCCCTTCAAATTGAGTTTCCCCCTGCAAGACGAATTAGGAAAGTTTCTAATTCTAATAAGAATAACCTAATAAGATGATAATACTTTCCATGTTAAATTATTAACAAAATTCTCCCTGATTTAGACTATAGTTCAGTTTAACCTGACATATGCTAGAATTACTCAAAATCTTGTAGGATCACATCATTTTTAAAAAGGGAAAAGAAAAATGTTTTCTTAGAGAAAAGGTGCTTGATTAAATTAAGGGTATGGAATGCAGCTCCTCCATATCCCTTATCCATGAAGGGATTGTAAAAATTCCTGACAGACAAAAAGCCCCATTATGGGCATACTTCCAAGAGCTGCATTGGAAATTCAGTCCTGCATTCTGGGGACAAGTTTTCAGTGGTCTCTTAGAAGAGATGACTGAGTATGAACATGAATGTACCTCAGCATAGCTGTTTATATGACAACAGTCTCAGCTTACAAGGCAGTTGGGATGCTTTTGATTCCAAGCAGTTAAAAAACCATCAGCTCCTGAAATCCTGTAATTGACTTGAAATTAATAAATCTTATGGGGACAGTCTCATTTTTTTCAGCATTCAGATGTTTGGAATTCATCTTTGCTAAGCTTTTTTCTACCACAAAGAAGTTTAGGGACTCATTGAAAAATAAAGTATTGAAAGCACTGATTGTGTAAAGATGATCAGATCAAAATGATATAATGAGGAGAACTCCAGACCTGTGACTGTAGGAACCAGCCTATTGATGGTGCAAAACAATAATATCATTAGAGTAGTTATTGCTGAGGGCATGTAGCTTGTTTCCAAAACCAAACATGCATGTGCATGCAGCTTAGATGATGTACTCTGAAGTTGACATTTTAGAAAATGTCCCAGTGAGTCAGTTATTAGATTTTTTTTTAAGAATTCCTCCTTAGGTGGAATACATATTTATTGTTCTGCCTGGTAATCAAATGCTCGTTATTGAACATTAACACGCTTTTGAACAGAGAAAGATTAGGTTATGCTAGGATTGTTTCTATTATTAATAATAAAAGTATTAATGAAATGGAGCACTTAAATGTCTTATGGCTGATAAACTTCTTTATCTCATTGCATAAATAACCACGTTCAAACACCTTACCATGGCAAGTAGCCAATTTCTAACTTATTTGAGTCATTTAGGGAGCTGGATGAGATACTATATGCCTTTTAGATGTAGCAGTCATACTGGGACTGCTCTGATTTACATGGATGCATCTGGTACCCCATCCTTAATCAGTGGTTGGTAGATGGACAATTGACTCTGGTATTTCAAATGGCTCCGTTAACCTTGGAAGAAGACACTGGATTGCCTCAATGCCTCTGAAACTGAATAAAGAAAACTAGTAAAAGCTTTCTTCTAGGGGTGTATTTAATTTGAAGGCATGGTAACAACACAACACCTAGCCAGCTTTTAATTTCTATCCAGAGATCCTAAATGAAGCTCTAACAGTCATAAACCTTATGCTGCCTTCTCTAATGTTGCTTCCTCCTAGAAGGGCAAACTCTTACTGGTCTGATCAGAATATAAAGTGATAGTTCATTTCAATTTAATCAGAGTAGTGAACCAAACCTAAAGAAAGTAGGATATGGCATTATTTGCCCCTTCACAGGTGCTCAGGTTGGAATGTTTGTAAATGGCCTGTTTGGATGGCTTCAGTTCTTAATCATGTCAAAGAAAAACAGAGCCTATGAAAAATATATTGTCTGGATTTAATTAATATATAGAAAGAATAGTATTGGTTTATTTCAAAAAAGAAATCTTGAGCAACTACACCCAAGAGATTTTTCCTACTGCAAGCCAAAGACTGTAAAGAAAAATCTTATATAAGTTAGACATTATCTAATCGTCACCAGGGTCCAAATTTTAAGTCCAAGTGAATGCACAGTCTTTTATATGAAACCAGAAAGGCACAGCACATGCTTTTCCATCTCTACTATGGTGAATGAGGTATCCCACTGGGAAGTGTTCATATGCAATGGAAAGTTAATAGAGAGTTTGATAGATTATTCTGAGGAGTAGAGGTTTATTTGGAATTATAAATTATGCACATAGAGTTGAAAGGGACTTCTGTGAGTTGTTTAGTCCAAATTCTGACTCAAAGGAGGACTGTCTTCAAATCAGTTCAAGTTCAGAACTTCTCTCAGATAAAGGTTTCAAAATAATATTCCTCATTTTGTGGTCCAAATGATATTGTCATGTCTATCCCTTCTGAAATTAGGATTCACAATAATTGCATTGTTTTGTGTAGCTGGAGCCTGTTTCTCCACTTAATGTTAGTAAAAAATGTAGGTGAAATGATGGTAAATCAGAATAGTAATGGCATTCATCATCTTCTGGTTTGAGTGAATAAGAAACATATGGCTGACTGAAAGGGAAAGTGTGCTTGTACAAGGTAAGTAGCATTGAGGTCTGACCCCCTTGTACCTGGGCTTTGTATTACAATTGGACTGTGACACAGAATTTAATTCCACTGAACCCATAAATAAATTCAACTTGATCCTTGCCAAAGTGCTGTAAGAAAAATAAGGAGCTTAGACTAGATCCTGCAAGAGAGCTATGCATGAATTCATTTGTTGGCCAAGGAACTCTTGAATACCAGGCATGTGTATCAGGTCTGTACTAACTCAAAACTGTTGCTGTCCTCTCTTTTATACATTTCAGAAGTTCCTTAAATGGATCATGGGCATGTGATGAATTATCATAAAGTACCAAAGGCTGGCTTGCACTACATTCCTCATTTCAGATTAGTGAGAATTTTGCCTTTGTCTGGTTTACTCTTCTAGTGTTGGACAGCTTTAAATTAGCTGCACGTGAGACTACCTCATATTTACAGGTATTAGAAGGTGGTATTTCTGCAGTGCTCAGTGTGAATTTTAACTCTGCTCATTGTAAAGCCTGATGTTGTATAGATACATATCTAACATGATTGGAATGGATAGAAGCAATGCTGACTGTATTCGGAAATATAATTTTTCAGAAGTTGTTCTGACTTCTGTTTACCAACATTGTGAGCTATGTTTAGTTAAATGCTAGCCACCCACTTCCTTCTTTGTGCTTATTTTATCCTTGTTAGGCAAAATCAGATAGTGTTCTTTTGCTCAGTTTTTGTTGCTATTTATTTTGGGAAACAGGTAGAAGAAGGGACACTGTGTTTTAGGACCAGCAGTAACAGCAAATGGAATTATGTTCAGTAGTATGCTATCTTACCATCCCTTTATTTTTATCAAACAAATTGATATGGCCAGTTATTTCTACAATGGTAGTAATTTTAAGAGAAAAAAAAAATCCAAACTTTCTCTCCTTTAAGTTTTATTCCTTCATGTGCCTGCATACAGTTTTCATCCTCCCTGTGACTGAAAATGTCTGTTGAGTAACTGACTACAATCAGAAGTAACTCAATGTCAACAAACTTGTCTTAACATCCACTTTATTACATTGATCCTTTAAGTGCACACATGTGGCTCTTCCTTACCCGAGGTCAAAGTTATTAAAGTTAACAGCAGCCTTTGGGTCAGCATATTCACGTAGTGAGGGTATCCATATCTTGGATGGGATGATAATTCATAATTCAAAAACATGAAACCTTTCTTCATAAGGTCTCTGGACTATCCTTCTCAGCACTACAGTTTAATCTCCTTAGTGCCCATCAGAAAATATTTTTGCCCTGCTAGGAAGAAGTTTGAATGCTGTCCCTCTTGCTTGAATCTTTCATAGATTATTTATGCAATTAATGTTAAAATAGCCTTTATGATAGAGGCCTTTAAGGCTGTTTTCCTTAGACTACTAAGTATTTGCATTATGAAAGAAGTGTATTCTCTCATGTTTAAGGAAGCACTAGGGAATAATAATGGAGACACTGACATAATGTGGTTTAGAGATCCAACAGGCATCTTCATAAAGGTTCTAGTTTTGCAGGGCTAGCTGTAAATACTTAAAATATAGAAGATCTAGTTTTTGAAATGTGGTTTGTAACAAGATGAACAGAGTGCAAGAAGAGAGCAAAATTTGAGAAAACTTATAGTGACTGAATTTTAATTATAAGCTCTTTAAACTGGGGTGTGTGAGATATAAAGACTTAATTGTGTTTTGAGTCTTGAGAAACTCTTGCATTGAAAATGTTACAACCTAGTAATATTGCTGTGCAGATGAGGTTTGGAGAGCTGGGATCAAAATGGAGTGAATTTTGCTCTGAATGCAGAGGACCATTTCTCTGAAATAGCACTGGTCTACTCACTCCTCTCCTGGCAGAGGAAAAGCCTTGTAGCACCCTACAGCAATTTGCTTGGATTTCCTGTTTTCAGATTCCTTTTACGACCCAGGATGTCATTATGTACAGTTTCAAAATTATAAACAAAAACAAACCTTTGACGTCTTCAGAAGGCACATGGGATTAGAAGGGGTTTCATACTTAATACAGTAATCCTCTTTTGGAAATATATCTTAGAGGCTTAATAGTGAGTTAATATTTGTTTCTTTGCTAAGGGTAAGTTGATGTACAATTTGTTTCTTGGCAATTCTACCGCTGGCTAACTCACCAGATAGAGTAGTTGATGCTCATGTCCTGTATCTGTGAAAAAAAACAACAAACAAACCCAGAAAGAAACAGTGGTAGAGCCAGTCCCAAAACATCTGTGTATGCTCTAGAGACTGGACAGTTTTCTAAAACTTTTGTCCTTTCTATTTTTATGCTCGTATATAACTGGGTTTTTTTCCTCTGGTTTTCACAACATTTTCGTTACTATTGCCCAAGCAGGAAGCTCCTGCTTTTTAATTCTGCAACCTGCAATATGTTTCAAGTGCCTTAGCCACATCAGCGTAGTTCCCATTTCTAAGGCACAAATGAAAAAATACTATTACCTCTCTCTTCCAGATTCAAAAAAAGTTCCCTCTCTTTTGATGCTGTGGACTGGATTTGTGTTCCAAAGGGCAATGCTGTTGTGGTCTACTTTCCATCTCATGAAGGCAGTGGGCAGCTACCTCCCTCTCTGTCAGCAGGGAGCTCTGTCAAAGAGAAATGCCAATATTTGTCTACCTAGGTAAAAAAAAAAAAAAAATCTCCAAGTTCTTCTCAGAGGAGTGTACATTATGGATACTTTGCAGTGCTGTGTCCCTCAGGAGTCTGAAACACTGGGGTCCAGCCTCCAAACAAGCAGTAAGAAGTGTGGAAGCCCATTTAGCAGAGAGAAATTGTTGTCTGGCTGCTTAGGGCAGCAGATCCTCCTTTTATTTCCAACATGAGACAGGGGGTGGGTGAGTCACATCTGCTAGTTCACCAGGCAAGGTGGCATCAGAACTGGGACTGAAACCCATATTCCTGGGAGCCCAGTTATGCTGTATCATTACTAAGTTATTCTCTGTTCGTAAAGGCTCTTGAGTTTTATAGTATAAGGAGTAAAGTGAACGCAAATTAATTAGTAAGCTTTTCAAATTCTTCTTGAGTCTAAGCAGGAGTAGCTTCCTGAAATGGTCTCAGAGTAGCCGCTCTGTTTAATCTCGGCAATATTTTTCCTTCAGTTTTAGATCTGGAAATCATTAATTTAAGTGCAGAGGATCATAAAATCTCTCTCCTCTGTTCATCATTCTGTATCTTATTCACTTCAGAGGCTTTTATAGAACTGTATTTTTTATGGATCTTTTCACCTTAAGCAGAGCATTGTAAGGACTTTATTCAAACAGCTTGTAGTTGTATATGGCTCTATTTATGTACAGGTACATATATGCATGTGTGTGTGTGATATTTTGGCATATTATTTCCTCAGTAACATGATTTAACAGACAGCATTTTTACAGTAACAAAACAAAGAGTCTATAGGTAAAAAGGCTCCTAAACCCAACTAAATGGACCATGCTAATTGTTGAAACACTGAGTACTCCATGCAGTATTTGTTTTAAAACAAAACAAGTTGTTCTTTCTCGAGTGTTTGCTTTCTTGGCTTTTTAATTGCCTTAATAGAGATATTTCAATGGAATTCATGGAGTGGAAAGGCTCTTCTGGCCTGGCAGGCCTGCACTGTGGCCGCAGGAGAAGCAGAAAGACAGACACAGAGCTGGCAGCAGCGTTTGTCCCAGGACACCCAGAGGTCAAGGACAGTGTTTGCTGTTAAATCGCTGGGCATGGGGGCAGCTTTAGGCTTTCCTCTTTCATTGTTCTGCCAGGCTGCTACAAATTGGACCCGGAGGTACTAAATGAGAGGTTAGGCTCTTCAATGTTCCCTTGGTGTGAGTCTCGGCTGTGACTGCCAAGAGAGAGGTTTTTTGGGGGAAGTCTGGTTCTGAGAGCCTACAGCATTTCTCCATGAGCTCATGGCTCTGCTAACAGGGTGGGATGCTGGAGAAATTGAGCGCACAGGGAAACATCAAAGGCAGCTGGAATGAGAGAGTCACATCAAACCTACTGTGGCCCTCTTTTGTGGGAGGGAAAGACCTTGCCCAAAACTGTGGAAAGCCCTTGGCTGAAACAGAGAGTGGACTGGGTTGCAGCAAGAGAAATCTTTGTTTCTATCCTAAAAGGTGTTCATTCACCCCTAGCGAGGCCACATCCATCCCAGGTTTAGCACTCCCTCTTCCCATCCTCACTTCAGGGTATGTTCTTTCCCCACAGAACCCATTTCCATCTTCCTCCAGCATCCACACAGTCTTTACCTCACCCTTTCAGGGTCAGGGTAAGGCCTCCCAGCAATGCCTGCAGCGAGGGTTGGTGTCTGGCCTCACGCCATGCTGACAGAGGCACATGGCGGCCTCAAGGTGCAGGGCAGTCGGGCAAGGCCTTCCCATCACGCAGTGATTTTGGTTTGTCTTTTTTTAAGGAGTTTAATGACAGTCCATCTTACTTTACAAGCGTGTGCATACAGCTTGATTGTTTGGGTCTGGTTTACTATGATTTCTATGTCAATTTGTATGTCAATTAGTACACGTTCAGTTCTCAGTGGCTGTGGAGGGAGAGGGGCTGCCAGGTTAGCCCCTTCTACATTGTGCGAGCCATTATGGGGCTCTTTTCTGTGGCCCGGCCAATGGGTGGACTCCTGGTTGTTAGCACTTACATGCCAATTCTTGTGTTAAATTAAATAATGTGCTTAGTATTTGTAGAGCTGGGGATGTAATGGTTACTAATAATTGTATGCTTTTGTTCCTTCTCTGAGTTCACAGTGAGGGAAATTCTTAGTTTGAGCTGTCTCTCTCTCGGTCAGCAATGGGCAAATTCTGTGCTGTGGGCACATTCAGAAGTTTTACATCTGGATCAGATAACTACAGAATAATTCTACTACATTTTTTAAGCATTTCCTGTACTAAGCACTGGGCAATAATATTGCAGACATTGTGAAAGCACTATTTGAGTGAAAGCTGCAATATTTTAAAGCATAAACATGTGACTGTTGCTGTCAGATGGGAATTTCTCTGTCACGTAAAATAACATGGTAATGTAAACATGCAGATGAACTAGAAATTGGCTTTTTTGATTAGTGAATTGCTAGCAAATTTTTAATTACCTGGAGCTGAATGGAAGCAACCAAATGGGCAACCAAGTTGAATGATGAAATTATATTTTGCAGTTCTTCACAACTTCCATCATATGAAAGCATCATAGATGCAATCAACTGGACAGAGGAACAGAGCAATTGCAGTTTGGAGCTCAAAATAAAGTAGTGACCTGCATGATTGTCCTGCTTGTTACCCTGTAATAATATGACTAGGAATACCTCGTGTGTTTTAATTTGTATTTATCTCATATTTTAATTTATTTAATGTGAACTTTTAATAATTTTTTAGTTCTTCTAGGGAACTAGTCTCCCTTTCCTGTCATTTAGTTTTCATATACTTATTTCCCACTCAGCTTGCTATAGAGCACTTCTGTAGTGATTACTTAAAACTGCAGATTCCCTCCTACTTAGTTGGAGGTCCTTACCATTTTTTCAACACTGCTGTTCTTCTATACTGTGCCTAAAACCCCAGAGATGAGGGATGATGAGCCCTGTGTACTGACTGCAAAAACCTGCCTGCTTGCCTTTATCAGAGTGTACTGTTACTGGAAGTGACTTTGTTTGGATATGCTGAATTGCAGCCTACATTTCACAGGGGCATGTACATTTCTGATGGAATGACTAAAAGCCTCTAGTAGCAGTTAGTCTGATCTGTAAATAATTTTTCAACAATATCTAGCCAACTGTTTCCCCAGCAACAGGAAACAGGAACCCCAACGAAAGCACAGTTTGATACACACATCTCTTTATTTCTCTCTGTCTCTCTACACAGCATTGCACCCAGTAGCATTTCTTCTCCAGAGATAGAAAAAAGACTGGATACAGTTCATTCTGATGGCTGATGTTACTTGGCAATGGACTTTGTAGAGAGCTGAGTGCTGGAACATGCCTGTTGACCCTCTTCCTCTCTCCTTTTCACAGGCCTGTGCAGCAGGCATTCCCTGCCAGGGCAAGGGCAGCAAATTTCAGAGCCTAATCAAAATTTACTGCCACTGTCTTGTCAGGCTGGTTGCAGACAATGCAAGCGTGAAGACAAAGGCGACACATTAGATGTAATCCAAGTGGCTAGTCAGCGAGTTGGAGGCTGCATGGGTAGACTGTGGCAGAAGAAAATGTTCTTATCCATGGTTTGTCACTCATGCTAACCACTGTCTCTCTTGTTCTCTTCCGCAGGAACGAGTGGAATATCTCTTTCTCATAATTTTTACAGTGGAAGCATTTTTAAAAGTAATAGCATATGGACTTCTCTTTCACCCCAACGCTTACCTCCGCAATGGCTGGAATTTACTAGATTTTATAATTGTGGTAGTAGGGTAAGTACCAACATTTTGTCTTTGAACACACTTGCACACACACAGGCACTGGAAAGCTCTGGGAGAATGAGAGTGGGTGAATGCTTGGTACCTTACTTATTGATGATATTAAAGATTGCTGTCCATCATGTTTCTCCTACCACCACCATTTGTCCCTCCTGTGTTAGCACCTCTAGAGACTCTACGTTTTTTACCAAGTATTCCTGTGTAATCTAAAAAGACAGTTCACTCACTGGTCTTCAAGCTCATTCATGCTTGATTCATTATGTAGCAATGATTTACACTGAGGTAAATACTAAGGACTGACAGTCAGTTGATGCACATTTTTTGTCTGATATCCCTTGCTACTTAGCCTTTCCCAAGGCTTCTAATGGTCTACAAGACATGTGAATTCAACAGCACTTTGGGAGCAGGGATAAAAAGAGGAAGCTGTGCAAAACTGTTGGACAAAGTCAAATGCCTGAATATGCTTAAGTGGAAGAAAATACCTTTGTAAATCTGTATGAGTATTAAAAAATAACACTTAGCAGGATCCTTTAATTAAGGTTAGAGTTGGATGAGAAATTCTGCCATCATCTTCTGTGAACTTTTATTGTTTTTTCTTACTCTCAAAGATGGACAAAAATTATACATCCCAGGGTTTTGTACTTAGAAACAAAAATAAGTTCTTCACTTGCATCCTTCTGCTGGTGATTTCAGGATTTTTTATTTTGAGTCTTTTAATGTTTTAGCCTTTTTTAAGACTAATTTTACTATTGTAGATCAAATTACCACTTTGAGCAACCTTTCTAATCCTGTTATTCCTCTCTGTATTTTTCAAGCTTGGCGTTTAATTTATTTGAATAAAAGCAAAATAAATACATTCTACTTTTTCTACCTGAGGGTAAGAGACAAATAAGGGGTTTGAATTGTGCTTATTGAAGGGAAGAAGTGAAGGCTAAAATACCCCTGAAGACAAAGAGAACAAGTATTTTTTTCTCCTGAGCAATTTGTCCCGTCCTCCCACTACTCCATTGTTAGAGTTTCATCGCCCACAAAAACTTTCAGTCTTTTCACCTCTTTGCCAAGGAAATCCTGCATCAGCTCCTAAGGAAATCATCATAAGGAACACTCACTTATCACCTCCTTCATAATTTCTGCCTCAAAACAAAGTTCATCTAGCTTCTTGGCCATTTTTGCAGTGGTTGAACAAAAATGACATCAGCATGCTGCTGTGTGCTACCCAGCCCTCCCTACTTTCCATCATCATGGAGAAAAGTGAATGGAAGGAGAATTCCCAGTGAAGGGGAGAGAGGACAGTCTGGAACCTACTCTTAGTCCCAGGACCTCTCTTCCTCCACGTGGGCATAATGCTTCTCCTTATAGCAGTGCCCCCTTCCCTATCTCCTTCATTCCTACCCACAGCAGAGGATCCCACAGTAAATTAGTAATTGAAAACTGGCAATTCCCCAGCCCCTCCCTGGTGCTGGTGTCCGTTCCATAGCTGATTCTGCCTTTGAATCCCCTCAGATATTTCTCCTGCTTTGAAGTTTCTGCTTAAGTTCAATAAAGACTGGAGAACAAAAGTTCTGTGAATGTGATTATCTCTTTACATTTTTAAGAGAAAGACTTCTTAAACACATTACCGCTTCTTCCATGCAAGAGAGCAGGGCTCCAGAAATCACAGGGCAGCATATTATATCTGGTTTAAGTGCAATCCTATTCAATTTTCCTACTAGGGCAGTTAATCAGCAAAATGATATTCAGACTGAAATTAATTCCCTTGCCATTGACAGAAGCTGCAGCTCTCACTCTTCTATCTGCTCTTGCCTCCAGCAGCTCTCAGTCACTAGATGGGGAACAAAAAATTTAACTTGTGAGGGATTACACAAGTATCATAAACATGACCAAGACTCTAAGGTCTCTGTTAAATAGTAACAATCTCAAGCGACAGATTCTACTTCAAGGCCAGATGGGTTTCTTTGATGTTTATCTGTTTAAACTCACTGGTACACTACCACAGCCTGGCCTGGTGCACTGCTTTTTCTCTCTACAACCCCTCTACAAAATCTATGTGGTGATACCATCTGTTCTTCTTCTGTCCTGTCTTCTTTTCCTGGGGGCTGTCTGAAACCCCTCAATGACAGTACGTTTACATTTCAGACTATCTGAATATTTTGTCAGGGAGGAAGTCTCATGGAAAAGGCTTAAAATAAATTTTAAAGAGAGAGAGAGGAGGAAAAAAGCAAGTGCTGGTAACATTTCTGTGTGGTGCCTTTTTCTGCCTATTGATGGAGCTACTGAAGAAAGCTGAGTATATGGGGTACGGCTGTAGTACTGTGAAGAGGGATTCATTTGTTTTGTGAGACCAGACAATGGATGGGGTAATACCCATACTAGAAGAAGCAAGTCCCAGAACGACTGTGGTTATTGCCATTCATGCTTTTTCTGCCTTAGGAATCATCTTCATTTTCTAGGACTATTGTCCTTGCTACAAAAAATAGAAAGGCTAGGTGGGAAGTATTCCTTCAAGTACCATTGGAAGATAAAGAAGAAAATAAAAAAATAGAAAGGTTTTAGATACCTTGTTTCTAAATTATCTTAGTTTAGACTGCTTACCACATATACCTTGAAGATATAATACATCAAAACTGACTTCCTTTATGTTGAAACATACAAGTCAACAGAAAAGAGAAAAATATATGTGTAGGAGTAGGCATAAATTTTGGAGGGAAGTCTGAGTTTTTATTAAAAATTTGTTAAATTGTGCCTGCATATTTCCCCCTTCCTTCTGAAGATACGTCCCTTGATACCCAAAAGGATCTTAGAGTCAATGGTTCTAACAAGGCCACAGGCATACAGAGCAGCAGCAGGGCTGAACACTGAACACAGCTGCAACATTTTCTGGAGAAACGATGCACTTTAGATCTATAAGCTTGTAACAGCTTATCATTCTTGCTCTGTGGGAGATTTGCTTATTCATCAACTAAGTCTTTTAAAGCTTGATTCTAGCTTATCTTTAAATAGCCTACGACCCTGCTATAGCAGCCACCACTGAATGCCGCTTTGAAGAAAGATGTCAGGGTGTGGGTATCAATCAGAGGATCTTAGGATAAAAACTTCATTAGTTAAGAGCAGAGATCACGCCCCTAAGCTGCCTCGTGAGGCACAACCCACAAACACTAGCTATTAGTCAAAATGTTTCCTGTTTCCATCAGTCTTACTTTTCTTCTTTTGGGAAGCATTAAAAATTTCAGATGTAAGAGTGATGTCCTTTAATATTAGCCTGTTGGATGAAATTTCTCTTGAGAAAAGACTAGTTTGACAGTGTTGTGCTAGAAGAATATCTGTCTTTCCTGGCAATGCTGTGTTTTGCCTGCCAAGCACATTCTCCAAGGACCCATAGCTTCTGCCAGAAAAAAAGGATGTCATAATTTGAAAGGCAGTGTTACTTTGGAAGGTAAGCAGTGAAGGGGTCTGGAATGCATCTGAAATTCAGAGCAGACTGGAAAATGTATATGTCTTTCTGAAAACCTGTGTGGAGTTTCTAAGGGACAGGTTCAAACACTTTCGCACTCACAAATCACAGGTGAACTGTAAAGCATTATGAAAAATATAATTGTAATTTACAATTTCCTTATATCACCGAGAATTCTTTCACCTGTGTTTTTCGGCTGGCTTTTAGCCTTAGAAATACCAAGCCTTCTGTTTTCTTTTTGTGCTCTGGAAGTCCTTTACAAGTTCTTTTTTAATGCTGTAAAAATCAGTGTGCCCTCCCCACAGAGGAAGAGATGAAGAGCTGTAGAGAAGGTTACAGCCTTATGATGCTGTTGGGGTCATCTAGCTAAGTGAAAACCTTTTTGATGTTTCAGATGTCAAAAAGAAAACAGAAAAAGATAAGAAAATGAATCAGACTAGCTTCATACCTCACAAGTAAATGTTAAAAAAAAAAAAAATTAAAAAAAAAAATGGACTATGTCCATACACCCATGTGTGAGAGAAGTTTATTTTATGCTTTATAGTTCATGTGAGTTAAATATATTTAATTTAGGTGTAGTCATGTCACAAGTAAAATTCAGCAATCAAGATGAAGATGCTGTTAATTGTGTTACATCAGTGGAAAGTGCTACCATGAAAAGAAAATGGGGCATGAACTTAGACTAGAGGAAAGTAGTCAGCTGGAAGGAAGTAAGATAGATTTCTGTATTTTTTAATGATATTTTCTGTGGCCACAAGGGTACTCTGTTGGCACAGTGCTCTCTCACACCATGCTTGGAGCATTCATTTTGCCCAGCTCACATACTGAGAAGGAAAGAACCACACCTTGCTCCACCACACCTACTATAATCTTTTCCCAGAAATTTTCATCAAAGAACAGATTTTTCCAAGTAAATATCATGTAGAAGGACTATGACTTCCTGTTTTAGATCAGTAGTTTAACATCTATCTATCTTTTTAGGACTGATAAAATAAATAGCTGAGAAACTAGGGATTCTATAGATCTTACAGAAACTACAAATTCTAAATGAGTTGTGGATTTCTTTTCTTAATTGAGGATAATGGAAAGGGCCATCAGAAGTCTTACTTTTTCATCGGTGCTATTTCTGAATCGGACATTTTTTTTTCATTTTGTTTTTTCTTCCCCTATGGGTCATAACAAGTTACAGCAAAAAATTCTGTGGTAGTTGTATCCTCTGAGTTATAGGTAACTGCCCATGCCCTGACTCAGGAGACAACAGGGACAATGAAGTAGAATTGGCCGGTCTGCTATAAATTCGAAGAGTGGAGTAGAAATTCAGTAGGCCATGTTAGGTACAGTCTAGACCTCAGTACAAAAGGGAAAGAGAATGAAAGAAATGAGAGAAATAAAAAGTTGGACTGCATTAGTGAAAAGAAGGATTTAGTACAGGGGAAGATACTAAGCATGGAGTAAATGCGTTAAAGGGGGGTTAGCAAGAGTAATGTAATTCAAGTTTAAATGTAGGGTATTAAATGAGGAGCAGCAGGAATTACTGCAAGTTATTTCTACAGTACAGCAGGAGGATGACTGTGGATACTTCAAGACAGCATGCTTAGCCTGTCAACACTTGAGCACACAAACAGGGCCAGCATGCCTGCAGTGGAGCTGCATTACTCTGGGAAGACAGGTGGAGTGAGCTGTCCTTCTGGTTGTGTTTCTGCTCCTTGTGAATTAATTTAGGACATGTATAGCTGTTATTAGGATGCAGAATTCTAGAGGAGCCCATCGTTTGCTCAGTGCAATGGTGACAAGAGAAACACCCTTGTTGCCAGCTTCCAAGAGCAACTGCTTGACAAAATATGGGGCCTGAAATGACAGGAACATAGACCCTCAGTTTTGCACAATTGCTGACTTTGAGTTCCTTGAGATTTCTTGTTCTCAGAGTTGCAAGAGAGCTGAAAAACCCCAGGAGACAAGGACTGATATATAGGTGTGTCACTCACCATCTAGTGTGGGAATTTTGTTGACTAGGAAGATAGAAACATTTGAATAAGAAATAGAGCACATTCCTAATGTTTAATCACTAGCTTACTGGAAATACATGAGGCCAAATTTGACCTACAATGTTTCTATTATGAAGACCAGCAGAAAATTACAACTGTATAATTTGTGTACACAGCTCAAGAAATACATACATTCCAATAATTCATGTTTTTTGCCTCAGCCCTTGTTTATCTCTCTCTGTGATATCTGTACTCAACACAGCATTTTTCATAGGCTCTTTTTTTTGTCTTCTCTGCATCCTGCTTTTTAGTCTGCAACACCTACAAACTCAGCATCCAAACTCCCCACACGGTTTTCCCCACGCTTGTTACCTAGTTGTTAAATCTTTCTACAGTGCTTGAATTTGAGGCTTTGAATAGACGCAGTTAGGAGTTCCTCAGTCAGAGCTGATAAGTTTTATAAGACTTCTGATATGAGGTTTTTGTTTGTTTGGTTTTTTTTACTACCTACTTAAGAAACTAATTGCACATTTGCACTCCTCTAATGCATGTTTTTGCTTGGATTTAGTGCTGGGGAAATGTGTGTGGCTTGAACGTTTCAATAAATGAATCCACCTTTTTCTATCCAGGTCAAACTCCCTATGCTTGTGTAAATTTTAACCATGGATTTCAGGGATTGGAGCTCCTTGTTAAAGGCATCAAGCAGCTTGGTCTCTGCTTGATATGCAAGTTTGGGGGGGCTCCCTGTGGAATATGCCAGCCAGGGCGTATGGATGAGATCCTGACAGAGTCACTGCAGACTGTGATATCTGAGAGAGAAATCGGTCAGTGCTGAATCCAGGCCACTCCATCCAGGTTCTTTCTGGCATCCCAGGCAGCTTCTTTAAAGCTGTGTCTGGTGTCCTCCATAGCATGCTATGGGCTGTGGGGGTTCTGACAGTGGCAGACAAGCTTTTATACAGAGAGCCAAACATCCATTTAGACTGGAACATCTTTTAATCTCTACTGAATTTGGCTGGATTCAAGCTGATGATTTCAAGGCTGAAAGCAATGTCATTAGCAAATTCATGAGGAATCCATCCTCCCCCAAAGGTACTAATGTTTTACCAGAAAAATAGAAGCTGCTTCCTGAAAGCTAACTTATTACATCAAGTTCTTATTAACAAGGGAGAGCCTTCAGCTCTTTCACAGAAGAACATTGTCTTTTCTACCTTGCTCTGTATTTTCAAATCTGTTCTGAGTGAGACATCTTCTCCTTAAAGCAGCTACTCCTACTAGCCAAGATAAAACATTAAGACTGGTATGATAAAACATTCTAATAAGACTCCTACAGTTTTGTGCTTTCCCTAGCCAATTCATCAGGAGATTTACACATGTGTATCTATGCTTACTCACTTACCTAAAAATTTGCACCTTGAAGGATTCCTGAGCTTTACACCAAGTCTTACCTGCAGTGACCTTAGTGAATTGTAATTCCTTGTCAGATGGGTGACAGATAATTAAAGAATGCAATTGTTATGAATGATATTTGTACTTCCTCTCTTTTTATCCCAAATCCCACTATGTCCAGACTGTTTAGTAAGAAAAACCTGCAGATGGCCTTCAGAATCTGACCTACGTGCTTTCTGTGATGGTTTAAATCTGGCACAAGGCATTGCTGGGATGGCCATTGAGAAGCAGCTGGCACATCCCAGCTTGCAGGGCAGGGACCAAACCTCCATGTGGCACCAGGCAGGCCAGTCACTGGGGTGGGCTGTGTCTGGCTGCAGGAAGTCATTGGGCTGAAGGAGGAGCATGCTGCATATATGTCTGCTCCAGAAGCAAGTGTTCTGCAAATGGTATAGATATCACCATTAGGCTATGGCATATGGGAAGAGTCTGTCTCTTCTCCACCATATGCAAATGTCAACTGAGATGTGTGACACTCTTCACAGGTCTGTGAGATAGTTTGGTTGATGGGATGATGATGATGATCTGCATTCTTGTTTAGCCCAAGCCCTACTGTCTGCCTACAGATTGTTTCCTCTTTCTTTTTGCAGGCTTTTTAGTGCAATTTTAGAACAAGCAACCAAAGCAGACGGGGGGAATTCAATAGGAGGAAAAGGTGCCGGATTTGATGTTAAAGCACTGCGGGCTTTCCGAGTATTACGTCCCTTGCGACTGGTGTCTGGAGTTCCTAGTAAGTATCATCACTGCTTTTCTTTTATGTATGGCATAGGACAATCCGTGTAACAACTTTGAAGATGGAGTGTGATGCAGATTATTTTTGGGGTGTGTAGGAGGTGTTTTTTAAAATTAATGCAGATTCATGATAAGCTTGATATTAATCAAAGGATGACCAAACAAGAGCTGAAGGGTAATGAAAGTGTCATTGTGTGTCAATCTGCTTGTCCAACCTTTGTCAACAATGAAAGTTAGACATCCAAAATTTTCATTATTTTGAGCAAAAGATCCTCTAAATAGTTGTGGAGTCACAGTGCATTAATTGCTATTATAAATATTTGACCTTGATGGAAATGCTGCATGGTCATTTGTGTTGGTTTTGGAGGGAAAGGAGCTTTTTCATTTTCTTCTTTGCATGTGATGTTTTGATCAAGAGTGCTGGGAACAATTTAGGTCCAATAGGACATAGGGAAATGAGATAGTCATATTCTCTGACAGTCTTCTTTGCTTAATTCTATTTTATGCCTCTGAGAAAGTTCTCAAGCAGCTTTTGATAGTCTAAAAGCCATTTTCTTATTTATAGTGAAGGTATGAGTAACTGGATATCTGGAAATTCTGTTTTGAAGGTGGAATATGGGCATTACAGTGTGGGAGGGTTATATCATTTGGCTTGAGAATTCCTCAAGGAATGTAGAGGTGATCTCTTGACCTTTTGGAGAGAGCATTAATTGGAAGCTGTCATTGCTTTCCATGTTTATAGCAATGAGATGTAGTTAGCAGAAAAGGAGTTAATCTCCAGAATAGCTGTGGAGAGGGCTTTGTTTATTTTCGTTTGGGAAGCTTGCTAGTTTGATATCTTAAAGTACTGCTAACCTTAGTAATTCAGAAACCTTGAGTCAAGTTACCATAAACTGTGAGATCAACTTAAAATTCATGATTTATTTGTTAGGGGGAAAAAAAAAGTATGAGGTTCTTTGGCTTGTTTTCTGACTCTAGAAAAGCCACATTTGCAGGCTTTTCTCCACAACCATAGAGGGTAGAAACTTTGTAACTGAAAGGTGAGAATCTTTATGCGAGGAGCTGAAGCACTGATAAAAGCACAAAAAGTACTGAGACAGTTGAAAGCACCGCTATTTGGTCTCATAAAAAGTAATTTGTGATAACCTGTCACAGAGTCCTCAACTTGTGCCCAAATGGGGGTTACTTTGGGCATCAGTGGGTGGATAGAAAATATTGAAAAATAAATGAATTAGACAACTAGGACCTTCCCCTTTGACACAGAACTAACAGCCTCTATTCAAGTCACCTCTATTGGGGATTACTGCATGGCTTGATTCCTGCAGACAGTCATGTACCATGCAAATTTTCAGTCCATGCAGAATGCAGCTCTGCTCTTGGCTAGATTTGTGTCATGAAGCTTATTCAGTCTGTGGTCTTCAGTCTGTACTAGAAGCCACTTCTTTCCTGGCTGTAAATTAAAGTTTTGTTGTTCTTTCCTGGTCTTTCTCTGCTTGGATTCTTTTGTCCCTTCCTAGTTTTGAGCCCACTGTATGGTAAGAGGAAGGTACTTGAATATAAACATTCATGAACTGGAGCTTTCTCAGTGAGACGTGCTTCACACTGGGATGTGTTCTGCTCAGGATGAGCTTAACTGTGCTTATAGTTGTTGTTAGGAGAACGTGTTCCTCGAGACCAAGGTCTGTTTTACCACTTGTCAAGCCTCTTGACTAGTGCTCTTAGAGCATTAGAGGAAGCTAGGGAGGGACCCAAATCTGACACAGTTCATACCCATGTGCATATATGATCTTGATCCCAGTGGGCACTACCTAATAGACCATTTGTGGGCTTTCTCATCAAAAGAAGTATTTAATTTACACCAGAATAGATCAAGGTGGACTGATGCAAGATAACAAATGTTTGGTCTAGACATTGAAATGTCAGTCCAGTGTGAAGCAGACAAACCATCAACTTGACCTGACAGACATCTCCATTAGCCTTTATCATTCTAACTAGGGTTATATTTATTGGACCAGGCTTCTTTGGGGCTTTTAGAAAGCCTGCTGAGGTATGTAGGTAATACAGTATTTGTCTTCCCTCTGCATTTTTGAGTTCTACAGATGCCTGTTGATTAGTCTAGATAAATGTTATCACATTCGTATGTATTGGAGCATAACTTTTCTCATGAGGACCTTTAGATAAGATTTCCTAAGCCAACCATAAATACTACATTACAGGATTACATTATTACACAATAAATTAGTCCAGAGGTTTGGAAGTCAAATCTCTGAGTCTCATTCATGTTCCGTTCCTGAAACATGATAAACACCACTGGGTGAGTTACCAACATTGCACTTGCAGTGTTTTGCCATCATAAAAAAATGCCTTTAGTTTCCTTCCCTTTCCAAAATGTAGCAGACTTTCCCACTGTGAAGAGATGACCTACACAGATTTGCTCTAAAATTACATGAATGTAACATGCACTGCAGTTTCTTCTCATTTAACAGACTCTGAGAATGTATGGAAACAGAATCTCATTAGTAAGAAGGGACCTTCTGGGTCATTAGCAGCAGCCTCCTTCTACATGGAAAGCCCAACATCTACTGGTTGCCTTGAGGTTCAGATGTTAACTGCTGCTATTTGGAGGGAAAAAGAAAAAGAAAAAAAAAAAAAAAAAAGTGTAAAGCATAATAATTTTTATAAACCAAATTTATGAAGCACATAGTCGATTTTTGCATGCAAGTCTTAAACTCCTAAGCATTGTGGTTAGGAAATAGGTTGTCTGAGGTAGAGGAATTGGCTTGCAATGTGAAACAATTTTTTCTGAGTCAAGAGGAGTTTGTGTGGATTTTTTTTCTCTGGCACAGTTCATCATAGCAAAGAATTCAATATAAGAGGGACATCTTTTGTATTGAGGTTCAAGCATTTAAAGACCTGTCTCAGAATATAGATTTTCCATATAAGTATGATTAGAAGTAAAGGAAACATGTATTAATTGTCCTCTAAAGCAAAGTACCAGTGTCAATATTTTGCAGATGGAGAGACTGAAGCAAAAGTTCAAGGTTTAACAGTTTCAGAAGTGGCTTCTAATTCTCCATGTCTCATATTGGCTACCAGTGCTAGACACCTGGGTCAGCATGGTTATCTGAAAGCTTCAGACGGAGGACATTAGATTCAGACCTGAGAATCTCTTTTCTTTGAGTCCTCTCCATGGTTCTTTGACTTGGCTGTCTTTTATCATAAAATATCTCATCTGTTCAGTGCAGGGAATGATTTCTTCTGCAAGCAAAGTTGCTTTACCCTCAGGCAGAAAGGCAAAGTACCTTTGACAGTCTGTTAGGATCAAACTGTCCCAGCCCCTAAATTACTTAAGTGAATCTCAAAACCAAAAGGATTTGAGGTCATGGGTTCAAGAAATCCTGAAGACTACTTCTGTATGACTGTTGTGGGCACATAAATACTTCATAATCTTTAAGAGAACAGATGTTACTTTTATTCTTTGACATTATATGGACGTTCTCAAGACCATTTGTTACAAGGAATGAGATAGACATTTTGCTTGAAAGATGAGACACACTTTTTTAGCCACGTCAAAAACACAACTGCAGCATTGTGGGGAACATCTTTAAAGGCACTGAATTTAGTGGTTTTGTATTCCCACTACACCTTCAAAAGCTGGTGTTAAGTATTTACACACTTCCAAGCAGTGCAGTAGTAATTGATTTCAGTGATTTAAAAGAAAAAAAAAATGTTATTTCTAACTTTTTTTAGTCATACTGCTTCTGAAAAAACGATCCATTCCAAATCTGTTTAGCCTGGCATTAACTTGTAAACTAATAGTGAACATCTGAAAAGCATGTGGATGATTTAGGTTTTGCTGTGGTAAATAATTTTTGAAAATTACACATAAGCGTTTTGTATCATTGATACACAGGCCAGATAGCACTGCTCAACTGTTCTGTTATTGTCATACTAACATATTTCTTGTAGTGCATACTTTAGTTGCTGAAATAACTTTAGGGTTGGCTTCTAGTAAAAAAAATGTATATGCGCATTAGAGCACCCATCTTAATGTGACATGAAAATCTATATATTGATTTGAGAAAGGAGAGAGAAAACAATTCCCTTGACAGACATTTGTAGACAAGTGCAAAATCAGCAGGTGTACCAAAACTTTAATCACTTCAGTGTCTTGGAAAGTGTTACCCAGTATCTCCTTTGGCAGGAGTGAAACATTGCAAAGCTTTCTAGGTACAGAGTCAAGTCAGCCATTTTATGTCAGGACTGTTATGTTGATTACTCTTTTATCTCTGTTTTACATAACTAAATATCTCAAAACTTTTTTTAAACATTTTGTGCCTGAGGAGGGCAAAAAGAATCATCAAGCTTGTCAATGAAGAAAAATGATCAGTTTAAAAAAGAAAATCACTCCTGGCTATTGGAAAGGGCAATCAGTTACTCCTACACAGGCTAACTCATGCCCATTTAACTTAAGAATTTCCAGTTCCAACACCTTTATTGAGGCTGCTCAATTATACCACCTCATATAGTCTGTTTATCTTCTTTATGTTGTGCTTTGTCTTCATGTACCTACATTGTTGTCACTAGTCATTGCCCGTCTGGTACTTGCCAAATTTAATTTACGACCTCTTCTAGATAACTTGAAAGCCATATAATTTGAATAGATGTTGTGCTCCATATTTCTGCTTTCAGTGAGATACTCTTCTGACCAGCCAGATTTATGTAGACAGAAGACTATGGTATCCTTACTAAAACTGGATTGGAAACTTGACTGTTCCATTAGAACAAAAACTTGCCATTAAAAAGAATCACAGTATCTAAGCCTGTGATGTGTTCAAGCTTTGCTGGAGAAACCCTTACCAGGAGATTTACTCGAGGGCAGTGTAAGCAGGTCTCTAGCACCAGTAATTACATGATCTACTGGAGATGCAACAATAGCGAAACTGGTAAATAGAGAGTATCAGCAAAAGAACTTAAGCCAGACACTCCTTGTGGTAATGCAAAGTCTTTCTGTCAGTGAGAGAACAGAGTATATGTGGCTGAGCATATTTCTTTAGGTAAAATCGAGTAAGACCAGAATTTTCATCCATGAATGCCTGGAGGTTATTACCTTTACTTCTATTTAAATAACTAATCATAGACTCATAAATGGTTTGGGTTGGAAGATACCTTAAGAATAATCCAGTTCAAACCCCCCTGCTTGGGCAGGGACACCTCCCACTAGACCAGGTTGCTCCAAGCCCCATCCAGCCTGGCCTTGAACACTTCCAGGGAGGGGGCAGCCACAGCTTCTCTGGGAAACATGTCCCAGTGTCTCACCACTGTCATAGTGGAGAATCTCTTCCTAATGTCTAACCTACATCTACCCTTCTCGGGTTTAAAGCCACTGCCCCTTGTCCTGTCACTACATGCCTTTGCACAAAGTCCTTCCTCAGCTTTCCTGTAGGCCCCTTCCCTGGAAGGATTCTATAAGGTCTCCTCAGATCCTTCTCTTCTCCATGATTAAACCCCCTAACTTTCTCAGCCTGTCTTCATAGAATAGCTGCTCCAGCCCTCTGGTCATATTGATGGGCCTCCTTTGGACTCATGTCAGCAGATTCTTGTCCTTCTTTTGTTAAGGGATCCAGAACTGGACATAGTATACCACATGGGGTCTCAAGCCTAACTATTATGACTGATTTTGCTGCTGGCTTGCTCTGAAAATTGGGCAGCTTCAGAAAAATGAAAAAGATAGATGTTTTTAGATTTTGATCTGTCTCATTACAGTTAGTCCTCATTTGCTCTGAAAAGCTTTTCTCTATTAGAATTTATAATGCTTTCTCAGTTTCAGCAACATTCTCTACCCCATATTCATTGCAGTGTTCTCTCATTATCAGAGTTATCTTCCATCCTTATTCCAGACTCTCTGGCAGTAATCAGATTGTTTCTTTGAACCACTCAGTATGTAGGAAATATCCTCCCTTTACTTGCAGTGTCCTGCTATACATTCAGATGTGTACATATGATGCCACATTTCCCCCATGCCATGAATATGAGAAGTGTTAAAAGCCCCTGAAAACATTATGAGAAGAGTAATGCATGAGGAAAATATTGACCATTTGAAAGTTGCTGTACTGGCAAAGTAACCCAGCTGTGTTCCTTGTTAATTTACCTTATTTTTACAGATAGGTGAAACAGGAAAATCCCAGGGCTGATTGGACTGGATTTTCTTCAGTCTAGGATTTGTCTGCATGGGACACTGCCTTAGTACTTTGCACATGCTAAAGTACAGTCTTTTTTTTTTTTTTTTTTTTTTTTTTTTTTTTACAAGAGAAAAATCTTTAAAATACTAACAAACATTTAGGCTATAGGCTACATTTTCCAATGGAGAGTGTCCTTAACTCTAACACTGGCAACATTTCTAAGGTATTTGATCTAATCTATTTATTTCCAATCGTAAGGGAATTCTGATCTCATACTTCAGGGAGACTTTTATAGAAAAATACAGAGTCATTTACAGAGTTTAAGACAGAAGCAACATGCCAGGTTCACCATGGTAATGCTCCAAAATTAAGACTGAACAAATCCTTTATCTCATGTTTGATTCCAGAACTCTGAATCTACTCTTGAATGATTTATTAAAAGTGGGGTTTTGATGTTTGTTGCCTATCAGAAGGACTTCTTGTGCTCTGAGCTAGAAACTGGTATTATACTAAAGTCTTAGTCTTCAGCTACACTGGTCTGGAGGTGCTGTACATCATCAAGAAGGGAACAGACGTAACATTTTCTCTTTTGTGTAATCCTTGTAAAACTGAATTTGTCTAGAGGCCAAATTGCAATGAGATGTAATTAGAGCATCCTCAGAGAAACTCTGCCTGATGTGTGGAGAAGGCTAAACCAGTAAATAAGAATCAAGCACCACAGAGAGAGCCCAGTTCCTGTTTGCAGGCACATTGCTCCTGAAAGTTGACATTCGGCCTGCACTATATAAAGCAGAGAGAGGGAAATGGTGATTAACTACCCTCAAACGGCCCCTCCGGGTGGAAGTTCACTACTCTCATTTGTCGTATCATGTCAACTAGAGTGTGCCAAGCCACTTTACTGGAGGATAAGACCTAAGGCAACTCTACATGTTTTTAAGTTATTTCTGTACCTGTGTGTAGCAATGACATCTTCCTTATTCCATCCCTTGCCCCTGACTGTCAGGCCTATCATTGCCCCTCTGCTTGGGCTTGCAATGCCCTTTCCAACCACTCAGACAATGCAGCTCAACCTATTCCAGTGATCCTATTTTGCAGCCACTGAAACAAGCACACCCAATGCAGTTGTTTGGCTTGCATTGGGATTTCTTTTTTTAGTGCACAATCAAAATGTTCAACCATAATTTCTCGTTGTTTTCTGCACAGTCCAAGAAAATTAACACCACTTTACACAGTTGAGAAAATACAGTAATTGAGGTAACAAACAGAGAGAATTCAAGAATTCCAAAATTACATCTCTTTGGAGAACCATGCATTTTTGGAATATGGCAAAGAAATATGAGCCATTGCCTGTCTCTATATGTTGAATAGCATATATGAAGTTTTAAGTTTTAAGCAAATACTGTCAGGTAGATAATTTTTTTCAAAATGTGTATGCTTCTGAGACAGTATAGTTGACAGCCAACTGGTTTGCACATGGTTTCTGTTTATAAACTGACACTGGTGGAGCTGGGGGGTTAAGTCTACCCTCCTGATGCATGTGAGGTTGTGGTATAAACAGCATACCAGTGGAGAATTCTGACTTGCCTTCAATGTGAGGTGATCAGGAGTGGCCTGATCAAAGCTTCTGCAGTGTGAAAGGTAGGTACAAAAGAGTAGAATACACTGGAGGAGATGATGTACCAAACCTATGTGATAAAGGTCATAGACAACAGAAGGAATCACTACAAATACATTTGGGCAAAAACTGGCTTCCAAATCTTTATTCTGCCTTAAATTTTGTTGTTGTTGCATGTAATAATGTCAGCTTTTGCCAAGTCCAGTTCCTTGTTTTTCTCTTGGGCTCTAAACGTGCTTTCAGGCAGATTTCTTACTTTCTCCTTCACTCTTGAACAAGACTTCTCAACCATCTGTACCATCTCTCCAGCACATACAGCACCGTGTGAGGACAAGTTGCACCACCTTTCCCATGTCATTGCCTAGCTGTTTTTAATCTCAAGTGACCAATTTGTTTTTCATTACAAATGGAAAAGGAGGGGAGAAAAAAAGAAAGAACAGTCTGAACCAAATGTCCCCATTAAGCTAATTTCATAGTTAACTTAAAACTCTACACATGCTTTCAAGTCCTTTATTTACTTAGCTCACCAGTACTCAAGGGAGTATTTTGACTCCAGCATAGCATCTCCCATATGTAAAGATCGTTCCTGTGAGCAGTGCTTACACAACCTTGGTTGGTACAACCTGCAGAATGATGTAACTTGTGGCAGAAGAGGTTAACTCAGTGTAAGAAAAAGAGGTTTGTAAAAAAAATCTTCTTAGTAAAGAAGATTACTCACAGAGGCACAGACTTCTTGTTGTAATAAAGATTTCGCTCATATTTAAGGAACGCCAATGAAAACAGAGAAATATTTATTATTTGATCTTGGCTATGTAGCTCTTTTAAAAATAGCACTGACTACGAATGTACCAAATAACTGTGTCAGCCTTTATCCTACCAATTACTGTGCATGCTGGCATGATTATTCAGCATGTCCTCACAAGAGAAAAAAACAAACAACACAATATCATAATGTAGTACCACATCAGGGTGTAGGCAATCTCTTCCAAATGAAGAAAATAAAACCCATGTTGACCTCAAAGAACAGATGTGGAGATAGTAAAAATATCTAAGCTTGCCTTAAGAGGTTTTTTCACAAGGGTCCTGGGTGGATCAGACTTTCTTTCTGGAACCTTTTTTTTAATTCTTCAAGTAATGCCCAGAGTTCTCATTCAGGATTGGTATAGGACATAGCTCTGTGAGAGAGCCCATGCCAACAAGATGCTTGTCCTAAAGCATTTGAATATATAAGAATGCCATCTGCTGTCTTCTGAGAACAGTTTACCTTGTTGTTTAGATATGCTTTTGTCTGGATCATAAAGGAGCAGAGGTGTACATAGAGATTGTAGGTAAGTGGTGTCACCAGGAGTGTGTTGGGTTCCCATTTGCTCAGTTGGCTGTTGCTGTCTCCATGATGGGTGAGGAAAGATACTGCTGTTCCAGATCAAAATAGTAAGGGTACAATCTATCCTGTTTTCTTCTTACATTCTCTCCCAGATGACATCTTTACTCCATCTGATGTCATCCCAAGTTTACATACACCAAATGTAATTTCATAAATTGATTCCAATTGGCTAAATTTTGTATTGCTTATTAATTTAAGATCTTGTAAGGAAATCCTTAATTCTTTTTCTCCAAAGTGAATATGCATCTATAAATTTGTTACTGAGTTATTGGAAATTTTTGTTGCGCCTGAAGTTTTCTCATGCTCTCTTGAAGAGGTGACTAGCACATGCTGGGTAGCATTTGTCTCAGAAGTGAGACACAAGATAGTTCACAGATGAATGCTTTGCTCAGGACTCGTGGCAGTACATGGATGCTCTGTGGTTCTGGCATTTTTTAATTAATTCTGTTTGTCCTGGTCTTCTGAAAGCATTGTCAGGTGCCTATGGTCATTGCTGTGATTTTCACAAAGCATTATCAATATACCAGCAAAAGCACAGAGCAGTGGACCAGTCAGGTAATTCTTTCAACCAATGAATACATTTTAAGTTTCCTGTTTAGGCTCCGAATAAATTATATTTTTCAGTGATGATCCGCTTTTGTAATAATATTGCATCTTGTACAAGTGCTGTAGGAAGAAAAAAACCAAAACATACTGAACTGAGAGGAGACAGATCTGAGGAAATGTATTTAAAGGTTTCAGTGGCTACATAAATCCATTAGAGGTGTTTCCTATTTTTAATCTATCTTCTCCAAAACCAGATACTGCCTTCTGAGTTAAATCTGCTTGACATTACTCTGCTAGTTGAGAACCCAGGAGTACTGGCTGGTATGAGCCAACTAATAAACTTTTCTATGCGTAAGATACTCACTGATGGAAGAAATAGTTTGTTGTTGATTGTTTGTTGATTGTGGGGAAGTATTGACCAAACACAAACTGCCGCCCACCTAACCTACCCAGTCTTGTAACATTTTATCAATGTTTCCTTTCTGGCAGGAAAAAGGGGAGAAGATCAGATGTCTGTCTTAATCTCCCTTTTTCCCAGAAGCAAATCTGATTTCTGTTTAACACATGTAACAATAACCTATCCCATATGTGTATTGCCCTTTGTTGCAACTGTTTTTTTCTGGGTTGTTTGAATAGCTATGCCTCTTATTTTTTCAGTTTTAGATTATCTTCTCCTGGTTTGCCCTGCCACATCAATCACAGTTCAGAAAACATCTGCTAGCCCTCTGCAAATAATAATTTTTCTCAGCTTCAGTAGTGCTAAAGCTGTTTAATGTTTTCATTTTTCACAGAAAGTAGCTGGATATAAATAATAAAAGAAATACAAGAAATAAAACTGTTGCGTTATGTATAGACAGCACCCAATGCAAGACCTTAAGGTTGGGTCTCACCATTGGCTTCACAATATAGGTGAAAATTTAAACTCAAGCTTTATCCCCTCTTTTGTTTTTCACATTCCAGTGCTGAGATCATTATTTCACTTAAAATCTTTAGTTTGGATGGGGGCAAGTTCCACTGTTTATTTTTGTACATTTCTGTATCATAAAGAGTTTAATTTAGCTGTTCATTTTGCAACAGGGGAGCCTTATGATTCCTTCTTGATAGCTTATTATATGTAAAAGGAAGTTCAAAATAAATAAATGTTTAGTTCCAATGCATTCCAGCAATACATGCATAATCTGAACAAAAATCTTTTGAATTGTGTGAGTTGTAAAGAAACTAACAGGAAAGTAAATATCAATAAAGAACCACTCTTTCATCTGACACATGCGTCTTTGCAAAAACTACAACCATTAATTTTTCTGTCCAAACATACTGGAGCTACCTGGTGAGCCAAAGGAGGTTTTGCTTTTTATATCAGGAGGCATTTTTTCACCTAATACTATTTTATTGTCTGGTGCCTTCAACCAGAGCTTTAAGTCTAATCAGATTTTTAGAAATCGAAAGCAACAGTCTTACTAGTGTGGAGAAGAAAAAAACTTGGAGTTTTAGGTATTCTGAGATGGGAGTGATTCACCCTTGACTACTACATGGGTCCTTAAAGACAAATTCTCTTATTAAAACTAAGAGGTAGTTGCAAAGATTTGCCTGCCCATGATTTTTAAGGACTTGGCCATTGTACCATGCATGTTCATTAACAAAATTTTTAGTAGTTTAAAAAGAGAAAACAAATTCCACATGGGCATGAAGACAGTAACACCACAGTGATCACATGTGTGTTTTGCATTAATGCTTTCATTACCTGATCAGGTAACTGTCTGGTTTTAGAGTCTCAAAATACTCATGAAAACGCAGCATGACATCAATTTTGAAAATATTATGCTGTATCTCTCCAGAGCTCAGTCCCAGATATGCACATTAAATACTATACAATGTTAAGAGGTAGCCTGTGTTTTCTTCTCCTGGTCTATGTAGCCTATGTTTGTCATATACAATTCTGCATTTCTACATAGGTATCAATCTAAAAAGAAAGTTTTAGGTTTTATCTAGGTTTTGTTGCAAATTTTCTATCATGAAAAGCTAAAACTTTTAGTGTAGCTTATGTTAAGCTTGTTATGATAGACTTGGCCAGTTTAACCTACAACAAGATCAATTTTTGCCATCGGTATATTTTTTTCCAAGTGCTACAAGACTGTAATATTATCATCCCTGAATGCACTTTTTACATTTGCAGGATCCCTGATGACATTTGTTACCTTCCTAGCTTTTACCTCTTCTAAACCTGTTCACAAGTGATGTTAGAAGGAGCATCAGGAGGAGCCCAGATGATTAAAGACTTTATTATTTATAAGAAATAATTATTTAGCAATGAACCAAAGGCCCTAATGTTCACTTCTCATGGGACCCCTGAGAATAAACACTTAAAAGTAATTCTGTTTGTAACCCGGGGATTTTAGCAACTTTAAAAAGGCATTTGTAACCCAGCAGTGATTAATCCTCGACTTAAGGGCTGGTACACTCACCACTGAGAGCTAAGTGCTTTGAACCTGTTCCTGTGATATTTTAGTTGTTAAGATGTCCATAATTTCTTGTTCCAAAAATTATATCTTTAAGATACAATAATATGTGTAGGAATTCCTCAGAGCTGTTTACAAACAGCGTTTGGCAGTCTGAAACAAAACTCTGTCATCGTTATCTCAGTTTAGAGGTTACTTAACTATTAGTTTGGGGGGGGGGGGGGCAGGGTATGCTCCCTTGACCATACTAATGGGTATTCAAAACATTGACACGTTCCTATACTAGTTTTCTGACTGAATAAAGTGGCACAGGACTAGAGCAAAATCCACTGTTGTAGTGGTGCTTGAAAGACAATTCTCTGTCACAACTATGTTTGAGCAAGAAGAAATTTAAAAACTGAAAGTGTAATGGGTCATTTCACAGGAGACTGCTGCAGTCTTCTTTGGTTTTGCATAGCTCTGTAAGGAGAGTGAAAAATAAAAGCCATTCCTATATGTGATCCTGCACAGTGATTAAGTATGGATAAAACCTTTATAATAAGCCCAAGAACCATTTTCTCAGAGTCCATGATTGTCCTGTCAGCACAGAAATCAAGGAAAGGATGGCAGGTGATCTTTGCTGGCCAGGGCTGCTACGTGCCCTTCACATGGCCTTACTTTCAGCTCATCTTTAGGAATCCTTGCCTGGCAGTGAATACTCGACCTCATCTTCCCCCCTTTCAGCACATTACATTACAGCACACTATGGTCCTTGTTCAAAATACTCTCAAAGTTAGCTTACCAAACTGCATTTGTGTTTTTGATCAAAATGGTCCTTTTTCTCTAACATGGAAGTTTCAGCAGGCAGTTGCTTAGCTGCTACTTTTATCTCTATGTTCCTTCTCTATACTCAGGTAGCTGCATGTGAGGGATGCTACACATTTTTTATTTTTATTTTATTTATTTACTTATTTACATTTAAAGCCTGTAGATCTTGTCTGGACCTCCTCCTCAGCTGAACTGGTCTAGAATCAAATGGCTGACGAATAAAATTGAGTTTATAAAGCTACCTAATATATTGAGACTTTGAGGATGAGCAAGATCTTCTAAACATCAAGCAACTTTATAGAAAATGAACACTTACACACTTGGAACCAAAATCTCTTTAAAAAGGTTAAAGCCCTCCAGGACAGGAGAGGGATGCTTCTATGAGTGGCAGTAGAGGTTTGTTCCAGCAGAGAGGCAAAGAGCCTACAGCAGTTGTGTAGAGTTATCCAACAACCCTGCTCAGGCAGCCAGAAGTTGGGGCCATGTGGCCACCATGCTGAGGGCAAGCTCTATTGTTTGGCTGTCTAGGTTAGGTCACTCTGACAAGCAGAGCATACTGAAGATGAATTGCTTCCCAAGAGAGAAGGATTCGGAAGGAAGAGCTGGGGTTTGTTGTGATTTTTGTTTTTGTTCTGCTGTTCCTTTCTCGCAAGGGTGGTATTGCAAGACTTGACAAATATAAAACATTTGTGTTTGCATACACATACCCATTTGTATGATTCTGCTTTTGTGTGTATGTGTATTTCAGTTTAAAAAGTCAATGAAAACATGGTTTGAAAATAGAGGAATGAGAACATTGGGAGCAGATGCCAAAACTTTCTTTTTCTATTCATTCCAGCACATGGTTTTGAACTTGATGTTTGTATATGTCTAAATGGCATTACCTACTCAAAAAAAGTCACTGTTTATCTTGAAAAATGTTTTTTCTGTTTTTTCTTTATTTTCGCTTCAGCCGGGTTCTGTCCTGTGTCATGTCTTTCCTTTCTATTCCAAAACCTTCTCTATTATTCTTGAAGTAGAAATGACACCTGCAGCCCTAAAGTTGTGCCACTACACCCACAGAATTTGTTTTATATATCAATCTGCCACTAATATTTTAAGACTCTAGCAAGACAGTAAAGAACTACCTCCCCATGTTGTTACTATACAGGTGTCCTTAACTGAACCATGCCATATGAGTTCCCTTTGCAACACCAGAGAGACACGTCCTCAGTGTTTTCCCTCACAAATCATTGTGGATGTAATTATCTAAGATACCTTGTCATAACTGTGGATAATTTTCTGATAGAAATATCTGTCATTTCCTTAATTTCACTTAAAATTGGTATAAAACCTTTCATATTTATGAATATTTAATTGTTTTCAATTTTCTTAGCCAATGCCAATACTTATTAAATTATAAACATCCACTTTGGGGACTACTACTGATTATATTTCTTGTAATTTGGATACAGACATAACTGTAGTGGCAGACTCCTAGTGTATCATCAGAAATAACTGAGATTTGTGGGTAGGCCTGGCTGATGTCTAGGGATGGTGCATAAACTCTACCACTTAAGAGTGGTTCCCAGAAGTGATCTGACTCAGGCACTGTGCTGAGTCACAAATCCTCCTCTTCTTCCTTCTTGCAGAAAGTGGTAGCTTTCTTCTGAACTATATCAGCAGAAAATAATTACCTCCTACACCCTTGGCACTGGCTGAAGTACGAAAATCTGTGTGTGTGTGTGTGTGTGTGTGTGTGTGTGTGTGTGTATGTATCAGGAAGAAGAAGAGAGATGGAAGGCAATGAACATCCTCTCCTTTTCCCTTTTATTCCTGCCCATTTCCAGAAGGTCATTTGTATGAGATTGTGCTTGCTCATATTTCTGGTTCAGGCAACAGGTGCAGGCAAAATACAGCCCTGCAAAACCAATGAAGGAATAGACTCAGGATACACTTTCTCTGAAGATACAGACCGATAGTATGATCAGAATAGGAAACCACCCTGTCCAGTAAACCAAGTTTGATCCATAATTGAAGACACATGAAAATGTGAGATAGAGCTGTGCATAGAAAGGCTCAAATGTTTTTTTCCTGACACCAGCCTACCCTTAGTTTCCTTGGATATGTTCCACTGTGCAACAACGCCAAGTTCACTTTAGCAGCTGAGTCTGGTGCACCTTTTATTTTTTCGTGCCATCTTTGGTTGAAAATCCAAAATAGCATTGGTTGAAATCCAAAATAGCTTGTAAGTACACAATGGGGTATGTAGGTAATCCCATTGCTCTAGGTGAAGAAATATTCTTAGAGATAAGCACATTCTTCGATAACTGCCTGAATCCATGAGACAGCAACCAGCCCCTCTTATGATTATCTTCCTGAGAGAAAACTACACAGTCTTATAATAGCTCTAAAACACCTGTAGCATCACTTACAGTGTATTTGCCATAGCTTTGAAAAAGATCAGTGTTGCATAGTTTTTTTCCTTCCCTCTCCCTCATTCCCTTATTCCTCAGTTGTGCCCTAAACCTTTGGTGCAACACAGTCCTCTAGAGGCTGAAAAGGGCTTGACCTGTTAAACAAGTGTTGTACCACATATAATAAATATTTAAAACATTTTTTTCAGTGTAAATAAATGCTAAATGCTGTGAGCCTAGGGGAGGGTATTAATGTGTTTTGCATACTGAAACATTTATGGGCTCAATGTCAGGCAACAAAATGCAGCCAAGAGGGATTTTTTTAAAGGTAAACTGAAGTGTTTTTAAAATAAATGCTAAAAGCTGTTTAAGATCTTTAATTATTAACAGAAGAAAAGTGTACACTGAAAAACTGCGAACAGTCCTTTTTATGGCGCTTTCCCTAACCTCTGTGCAGTTATCTCTTTGTCCAGCCTGGAATGAGCTCCTCAATCCAGATTCTGTCCCTTCACAGGTATCTGTGCTGTGTCTAGCACATGGAGAGCGCTCCCACAAATTATTATGTATATTTAGAATGCCAAATATTTGAAGATCATTTATTTTTATTTTAAATTTCCAGCAAAAAAGTTCAGGACTCTGTTTATGCTTGGCCAATGATGGAATTGCCAGCCACTGTACAGCAGCATAAAAATGTAACTTTTCACTCTACTGTGGGAAGGAAGTTACTGACATCACTTGCTTGAAATCAGAGGCCAGCGTTTTGGTCTGATAAGGTCATCAGGAATTCTGATTTAATCAAGATTATAAGCTGCACAATTCAATGCTAGGAGTGCAAGCCTTACCTCGAGAAGGCAGAAAATGGCAAAGATTTGCAGTGGTGTATTAGAGACAGCATCAGGAAAGTGGAACTGTATTGTGCCTGTATTTGGGGCACCTAGGTTGGTTGTTATCTGTGTGTCACAGTGTACAAAGACTAAGACTACACATGAGTTCAGACAGAAAAGTAATTTCTTTAAAATATCATCTGCCTTTTTTCCTCTGCCCAGGGGAATATCAGGTAAAAATATGTAGAAGTTCTCACCAATGGTTAGAAAAATCTTGATGTCTGCATGGAAGGGGAGGATTTTCCTTGAGCTGCCCTGATTAGAAATGCATCTCTCAAATTTCAGAACACAGATTTGATGCATTTTGAAGCATGGAGTTTTTGTATGTAAAAAGTGTCTCTGTCTGTTCTTCCTACTCAGAGCTCTCCCCCAGTCCTTTAATCCTTCTTTATCTGTTCTCCCCTCCTTTTTACTCCACAGACTCTGCTGACTGTCAAGGCCTGGTTCCTCATTGCAGCAGCTATTCATTTTGCAAGTGGCTGCCTGAACTGAGAATAATGAAGTGCTTTAACTGGCAGCCAGATATATTGCAGCAATAATCTTGACAGAAATGCTAGGAGCATGGTGATGTGTATATATATTTATATATATTCCTTTCCCTTCTACAAGTAGCATTAGTTACTTTTGAGAGAACATTTCAGAAGTTGCTCCAAAGTTAGCTGTTTTAAACTTTTAGAAACTCTCTGAGTACTTTAATGGTAATGTATGTAGAGCTGCTATTTAGTGGAGTCATCTGGATTTAAAACCAGACTGACCAACTGCTAGTACACAACACAAACATCAATTCATGCTAACAGTGTTTGGTAACTCATCTCTTCTTCCAAACTGGTTTATTATCCTTGAGAAGCTTTTCTCTAATTCAGCTAGCTGATGTTCCTGTAAATCTTCTGGTGATACATGGTGTATCTTCTTGACTGTCTAAAGACCTCTCCTTTTTACAGTGTAAGCCTTTGATTTCACAAGGACTACTTTTTTTTACCACAAAGGGCATTGGTTTGTGCAGATATTATCTTCTCTGGACACGTGTAGTACAGTGAAGCACTCTCATGGCATGGGTAATAATGAAGCCACATTTATATTGAGAAAGCTTTTTGTTCATCATTGTGTCTGTCCTCAGTGTTCTCTCAGAGCACTGAATATACTCTATGATGAATATTAAATCAATTAATAATTAAGGGTATATTACATAAGACCTGGTATTAGAACCTTTGACCTTCTAATCCTGGTTGCTTTTGGATTAACAAGACTCTTGAAATCAATAAAATATGGAGGCATTTTATATGTCTTTGTGTAGATTTATTTGAAGCTGCAAATGTTTCAGTCTGCAATGTCTGTGGGGTTTTTTTCATATTCACAGCCACCTGTAGTCTTTTAACTTTCTTGTATTGCTGTACATTGTTTGGCAGAAAGTGGGGCATAGTTTTAATTTCCTGGTGAGTGTTGCAGTCTCAACTGCTGTAAAGTATTAGTGATGTTGATACGGACTTCAATCCATCTTTTTGTATAATTAAAAGTAGTAGACTGTTTTAGATGGGCATTTCAGAGAAAAGATTGAATGCCTCATGTAATCACAGTAATGTTTTTTGCCAGAGACATTGCTTATCCTGAGTAGCTAGACAAAACTGAGTAAGCAGAACACCCTACTCTTATATAGAATGAGTTTTCATCATGTCACTACTGTATTTCATGTAAGGATCTCATTGTGAAAGCCAGAATGTTCCATGCTGAATATTACTCCCTTTGGGTGAACCTTTTTCAAACGAGCTGTTAACAGATAACTGACTGAAGGTCCCTCATCAAATATTCTGACTACAGTGGTGCTAGTAGCCAGCTTTGCATTACTATCAGGCAATGAATGATCTTTCTGGCTTGGCAGCTGATGCTGCCTTTGGTGGCTTCTGCTGTGTTCCAGCATAGATGGGGAGCAAAAGCAAAATCTCTACCCTAGCTGTGAGTTGACAAGAAGATTGCCTATGATTGAAATTGCTTGTCAGAAGGTGTGTCAGTCTTATTAGAAAGCATTTAAATTAGTTTTCTAAAAAAAAAAAAAAAAAAAAAAGAAGGAAATCTGAAATCTCAGATGATAGATTTTAGAAGTTAATAGTTGTCACAGACTCTCATGGCAGATGTATAACAGGTATTTACAACTCAAGGATCTCATTTTTCAAAAATCACAGTTCATGTCAGTTTCTCTGAAGATATGACAGCATTTGCAGGAGACATTAATGGCTTCTGGCTCTCAATTGTAGCAAAACCATGAGCTTGTAGTTGTTCTGACCTGGCTATTTGTAGACTACAAACCTCTAAAGGTCTCTCAGTACTTCCAACATTAACAACTTGCCAGTGACAGTGGCTGGCATCAGTGCCACCAGTGATAATAGCTTTAAGATTTTTGTAGATGTAAACCCTTACTAAAGACTTATGAGGCTGGTTTTGTTATTCTGATTTTACAAATGATGAGAAGGAGACGGAGAAAGGCCAGTGAATCTACAGCTTGAGTTAACTGCATCTGAAGATACAAAATCTTTGCACTTTAGCAAACTTTGCTACAGATCACCTCCACTGGGCCATTCTGGAAATGTATGGCTCACTCATTAATAGGACTTACACCAGTCTTAGGCCTTAACAAGCACTGTGAATAATATTTTTTCATACTCCTTTCTGAGGATCTGGATAACCTCTCTTTTAGAGTGGTTTTGGCCTAAATCTTAGGCCAAAAGCAGGTCTACTGGTTCTGATTCTCCCTCTGTTCAGGCTGAAGTAAGGTGAGGTAGATCTGAAATGCAGAAAGATCTTAGAGGTCCAGGAGCTCTCAGTCAGTGGGGCTTTAGTGGTCCTACAGCAGCTCAGGGTCTGCTTGAGACTGGCTTGACCCATAGAAGAACCTAGAATTAGAGTAGGGAGAAGACTACAGTTTGTCACCTCTCCCCATGCTCCTGGGTGAATCTGTGTGGTACCCCAGCATTTACTGTCGTATATCTTACTGTTGTTCTTCTTCTGCCTCGGTTTTGGATGTTCTTTGTTTTTTCTATGCTTTCATTCTCCTCAGTACTGTCTGTGGATTAGCTTAGGGCTGGTTTTCAAAAACACGAAGAATACCTAATGTCTTCTGTCCCCAAGGTGTTGGTATTTCAGTGACAGGTGAGAAAATACCTGTTTTACTTTAGTCTGTGATTTAGCCTGTGACGGTAAATTTATGAAATGTTGGGGATCTCTAGAAGGAGGTGATCTGTAAATGTACATCTCTACATCAAAAAGATAATGAGTTCAAGTGAGGGAAAATGAAATAAAAATGACGTGTTATTGTGCAATTTATAGCCTCTCTAAATTTTGTTCTCTTTCTCATAAGTACTTCCTTCTGTTCTCTCTGCAGGTCTCCAGGTGGTTTTAAACTCAATTATCAAGGCCATGGTCCCTTTGTTGCACATTGCCCTGCTGGTGCTGTTTGTCATTATTATCTATGCCATCATTGGACTGGAGTTATTCATGGGGAAGATGCATAAAACTTGCTACCATGTGCAAGGGGGACTTATAGGTAAGGGGAACACTATATTGTACATGGGAAGATGTTTCTGAAATAGGCTTTCCCTTTATATAATGGAGCAATTGCACTGGCACAGAAGATGGGTGGCTGTCACTCATTGCTGTGTACATGTCTGGGGTTTCACATCAGTGATTCCTTTGTTCTATTCCTTGGATATGAATCACTTTTGATGTGGAGAGACTGTCTCTAAAGGTGAGAGGTTAGCTGGCTCATCTTGGGCATGCGGTTCTTGGCCCATCTGTAAAGGCTACAAGCAGAACTGCCAATTCCTGCTGAACACAGCAATGGACTTTCTAATACATATCATTGGCACTCCAAGCCAGCTTGAGTTCTTTAACAAGTCTACCAGAAGCTCAAGCAACACCGTGATGATTTCACCACTGACGGACTGAACTTCGAAAGAGATGGAATGATGGAAATTAACAGTTCTTACATTTTTTTATTAGTCTTGTACACAGATACATCTTAATGTTAAAACTGCATAATTGTAAAGGAATATCTATTTGAGGCCCGGAAGCCTTTTTTTTCTTTTTGCCTTTTTTTTTCTCTTTTCAATCACAGTTTGACTGCTGTAGCTAACAAAAAAAGTAAAAGTATATTGTGAAAAACTTTTTACACCAAATCTATCAGGAAAGAACTTTCAAATTATTTACAGAAAGAAAAAGTCACATTTCAAAACAATTCAGTGGTATTGTCATTCGCTTGCCTAACTGCCCTTTTTAGTTTGTTTTATCCAACCTGAGCAGCTGTGGGTCCCCATGTGGTGGTGGGTGCCACTGTCTAGGACCCAGTTCAACTTATAACCAAGAAAATATTTTACATGAGGAAATTATTTCAGAAGTTATATATTTCCTACTTCTGTAACATTGGAAGATTTCATTTTCTGGAAAGGATGATAAAATTATAGCAAATAGTCTGATTTACGTCTTTAAAGTGTATATATCATACTGCCTGTAATTATTATCCATTATAGGATCTAATTCTACTATCACTTTTTGATATGCTTTAATGATCATAATATGATCAAATCCTTTGGAAAATTACATTTTTCTCCATATAAGATAGAAACAAATATAATTACCTGCTACCCCACACATGCATACCTACGCCTGTTAAAAATATAGCAATAGGCACTGAAATCTATGTTTAAAAATTCCTATTGCAGGAATTCTTGACTTTATAAAAATGTTTTCTGTGTCATTTTACATGTATTAAAGCATCTAGGCAGGCTATTATATGGGTTTGCAGATCTTTGGAAACACCTGTACATGGTGAGAGGTGGATTTAAGCAGTGGAGCCTCACAGAGCTTCTGAGTGCCACTGGGGTATTGATAAAATTCCAAACAGCTTCTAAACTCCAACAGAGGGGAGTTTCAGAGACTGCTGTAGCTTAGCAGTGGCCCAGAACTGTATCAACCTATTTTTGGAGCACTGAAGCCTTTCTGCTGCAGGGGTTCAGCCTCCTTCAACAGGGAGCCAGTCAGTGCTACAGTTCCCTTCCAAGATTAACCCTGATGCCAGGTGACTGGAATGTGAAAGCACAGGTTATTTACATGCAGCCTAAAGAAGTGTAATAGACTTTATCTAATGTCACCACTCATGTTGACAGTTTTGACTGTAAAATTTGACAGCTTGGCCACTGTTTTTGAAAAAAGAAAGTGAAGTATAACAAAGTATCCCTCTGTCCATTAAAATTAATAGTTTCTTGTGTATTCCTAGAGGAAACTGTCAAATACTCTGCAAAATATATGTTAAAATCAAGTCTCCTTCACTTGCTTATCAGTGTGTCAAATAGCAATGAATTCACTTCATTTTCCCCCTCTTCTCCTTTCAGATACACCTGCAGAAGATGATCCATCTCCCTGTGCCCCCCAGTCTGCTCATGGGCGGCAGTGTCAGAATGGCACAGAGTGCAAGGCAGGCTGGGAGGGTCCCAAGCATGGTATTACCAACTTTGATAATTTTGCTTTTGCCATGCTGACAGTGTTTCAGTGCATCACCATGGAGGGTTGGACAGATGTGCTGTACTGGGTACGTATCAGAAAATGATGAGTTAAAAGGGCTGCTCAAGTACTCTGGCTGTGTTGGAACTTCAGAGCTTTAGCTCTCTTGGTTCTTCTATATAGTGAAGGCATGTTTTCTAGCATGGAGCTTTAATTAACTCAGAATATTGGTGGGTAAAATAGGAAGGCTTATATCACTCAGTTAAATGTAAACGTTAACTTTCCATTGATGTTTTAAAGTTGAAAGATGGCATGGGGCTTCTTGGTTTGGAGATTTGCAAATGTACCTTTATTAGGTAGCATGGCATGTAAAGACCCTCTCTGCAGGAGTGAAATATCTCTTACATCTCCAGATTATTAATGTAGAGGAATTTGTGCCAGATAACTGTATGCTCTACCCATGACATTAATGTTACAAAGGCACATTGATCACATACTGATCAGCTCATAGGTGTTTATAAGAAAGGCCTCACAAATCCCTTTTCATGGCATCTCTACTCCTGATTATGACTTCTATCATAATAGGATTAGAAGAAATCCTCCTAACTCTGATACTGGTGTTGATCGTGGTTACAGGTTTATCTAAAACATTATATCTTTAATCTAAACTCAGTCCCATCTTGTTCTTTACCTTAATACTGGAATTTTCAATAGCTTTGGTTTCTACCTCGGTCCTGATGTGCTGCAAAATTCATAGGAGTTAAAGTCAGATTTAGCTTTCACCTATAAACGAGATATGAACATGTTTCAGGATTCAGCTCTTGCCATCAACCTTTTCAGCAATGGTCCAGGAATTGGTCCAGGAATTTAATTCATACACAGCTCAGTCACATCTATCTATTGGTAACCTGAACTATGACTGACTTTGAAGACTAGTGTATTATGAGACCTGGTTCTCCAAGATGGTAGTATGTGCTAATGCACATGTGCATGATGGAATTTAACTCAAGATGACCCAAAGCACACAAAGGATAATCTGGACTGATCAGTCAGCATCAGCTTCTGTCTTAAACATAAGCCTGAAGTTGCCTTCTACCCACCAGTGAATTAAGAGTTTACAAGATTTCCCTTTGAAGATTTAGCTTATCTGCAATAGATAGCCTCTATGTGGAACAGTTAACAGTTGTCTTTTTATCCTCATAAATTAGGATTAGAACTGTGACTCTAGCTTCTTTCTAATGCCTGAGAAAAAGCACAGAGTTCAAACCACAAAAGGAGTCTGGGTCTCCAAATAATAGAGAAGAACATCAGTCAGAAAAGAAACTAGGCAAAACTGCTCCACAACTCAAGTATGACTATATGTAACATTACCCGTCTTTTTGTCATCTTTAGCTCATACTCCTTCAATCTTCTTGTGATTGAGAGGATTTATAGGTAGTTCAGGAGAAAAAAGAGAAAGTAAAATGTATCAGAAATAAACATGGCAATAGTTTGGGCAGTGTATACCATTTAATAATATGAAACCTATCCTCAAGTCCTCATCATTTTTCCCAAAGGCACGTGTCATGAAAGATCTTGTCAATCCCCACACTTCTGGGTCCATGCATCTTTTGCATGACTGGATGTGAATCATTCAGAACTCAGTTATCAGTTGTCTAATAACAGGAGCCAAAAGCATATACTCACTGCTAAATGGTTTTCTACCATGACTGCTGCAGATGGTCTGATTTTATTTTTTTTTATGACATCCCTGCAGCAACCTGGATTCTAGCTGTTAGCTTTCGATTGGTATTCAGCCAGCTTTTTTTCACTGTTTTTCTGAGATCATCTTTTTTCTTTAGAGGCAGTATGGTGAACTGAGACCTGAAATTAATACAGATTGATGGTCATTATTTTTAGTGGCATTCATGTAGTTAGCCTTTTAGATTATGGCTCTGATAGAATGCTTGCTTTGGAAACAAAATAAATATTTGTTATCATCAGTTCCCTGTTATTCCTAGACAAGACTACAAAAGATAAGAATTAGCACTGCAGATAAAATTTCAGTAATTGAGGAGGAAGACATTCAGTTTGCAAAGAAAATAACATACCTCCTATATTTAAAGGCCATGAAATGCAAAGTTCAGTAAATACCTGAACACCTGAGCTGACAGACACACTTGGTTAAGCCTCTGTGAATAATCCTAAGAGTACTATTGTACTGTCTGACTTTTTTGCCTCTTTGTGTTACGTGGACAGAAGTCAGATCTGATCAGTGTTTGCCATATGGCAAATAAATTATCTAAGATGAGATGCCTGTTTACTTCTGCAGAGAGGTCTGTGCTACTCTGAGGAGAGATGCTGATTGGGCAGTTACTACAAGGCACACCTATGGGAAGCATTGTGACTTAAATATTTATGTGTAGAAACAGTCTCTAACTATTTGCACTGTAATTTTATGTGTGGGTGTTTCTGTGCTGGTTTATACCATAAGTTTTATAGTCCATGAAAGGGCAATCTAGTTTAAACTAGCCAGATCAAAAAGAAAGTGTACTTAGTAAAGAATAGAAAAGATGCAACATTTCAATTTCTGAGAGTGAAGGAGTAATTTTTGTAAGTGAGGTAGGATATAAATATATATTTTAAACCTAGTGTTAGCCACTGTTTCATTAGTGAAGTCTGACTCATACATAACTCTATTCCCTGGCCTTTGCCTTTTCAGCCAAGAGCAGACTTGTCATAGACAACCCATTGGGGACTGCATCTCACAAGAGTGCAAAGACAGGAGGCTATTCTCTTCTCAAATAGATAACACTTTGAAAGAGTTCCTAGATTCACAGTGAGGTCATGGAAATTAAAATTTTCTTTATTAGGAAATAAATCTGCACAGTTAATTAAATTAGAAATCCAGACTTAAAGATTCCCTCTCTCCAGCTACACTCTGAGACAGAGAGCTGGTTATCTGTTTTACACTGAGAGGAAAATACAGGTTTATGAACAAAATAAGTAAATGCTGTCTGCAAATCAGTTTTGAAGCTGAAAATTGTAGGTGATATTTTTCAGAGGTCATTCCTTAAGCTTAATTATGTAAGCTAATGAGTTAATATTAAAAATGCTGAGCTTAAAAGTTCGAGCAGACTGTTAGGTTCTTAGCTCCTCTGCAATTCAGGGCAGATACCAAGGCTGAATCTGGAGTCCTGCTGGAGTCAATGGCAAAATTCCAATTTATTTCAAAAGGTCAGCATCTCACTTTCTAAAATCTCACTTTGTAAAATCCTGATCATGCTGCTGAGATTTTCCACATGCAGTCATGTGTACAACAAGAGGACTTTCAGATACCTAACAAGGGTATTTATGTCTGTTGTCATGGTCTTCCAAGGACGTACATGTGGATGCAGGGAGTTTTCTTCCCTTCCTCCTTAAATCTGAAACTAAGATCCTGAACAAAAACTCAGCAAAACAATAGATAAAGCTCTGGCCTGAATTACTTGTCTGGAAGTGTTTAGGTAACAGAGCAATTCCCTTGGTTTGAACGTTTCTATAAGTGCTTTTCAATTATATCTTCATATTTTCTGAAAAATAGCTTTGAAAGGTACCTAGATCTCTGCATTCCTCTTAGTAGGAACAGAGGGACCTTAACACATTTCAACATGTTGCCCTGAGAATTATAATAGTAATTTCATGAAACCTATATCTGTCTTATGCCACACTTCACAAGTATAAACCTGCATGTTTAAAAATTAGAAAGCTGTATGACATTCCACAAGCCCTGAATGCCTAATCCACTTAGTAGCTCTTCAAATTTTACTTTCATTTTTCTGCTTCCTTCTTCATGCTTCCTCCAGCTTTTCACCTTTGTAGTGAAACTGTCTCCTCTCTCATAAAGTACTATTTCCCAGCCTGTAATCCACATCCTCACAAGAAGATAATTAGAGACAGGAAAGCACAAAACCTATTCCCTAGAAGGACTTGCCATCAGTGAGATCAGTGCACTTTGCAGTCTCCTCTCTTACTCAACAGATAAGATTTGAGAGTAGATTGGCTTCTTTTGAAATTGGAAATGAAAAAACTGTTAGGGAAAACAGTTTGACATTGCTATAGTATCAGGTAAGACAATAAATTACAAGGAGCCAATTTTTTGTGTAAAATAACTAATTTGGACCAGATGAAAATCTGTGCAAAACCACCATCTTGACTCTTAGGTGAAGAATTGTTCTTCGTCAAAGGGAGCATTAAGTGCTTGCAGGAGCACATCTCCTACACTTCCTCAGTATCTTACAAGGTTTACTTTATCCCAATATACCTGCCAGGTGTTTTTTCCTTGTGCAGTAACTTCATTGAATCTTTCAGTATACAGGCACCTCTTATGATATGTCACATCATAATTTTTCCTATGGATTGTAGAAATATTGCGATGATTATTCTCAAAACCCTCTTTAATATATGATCAGACAGTATTAGCAGCTCACTCCCCTGTGCAGGCACCAAGGCCCATTTCTGGAGACCCCTTGGTCTTAGAAACTTCCAGGAGCAGATACATAGCTAAACATTACAAATTAATTTATTTGGTATTTTGTAAGCAGTCTGCTACAATCCCTTATTTCTTATTGTCTTGTTGACTAAGGGGAAGAATTAATCCCTGTGTAGTTTGTAACATCCTGTTGAAGTATTTCTAGGCATTTATCTTCCCTTAATCTTTTTCTAATCTGAGCAGACTCAGTTCTTTCAACCTTCCCTAGTAGGGCATCTTTTTAATTATTTTTAATCAGTTTGTTAGTGTCCTTCAGGGGAAGCTTCACTTCTGAGTTAAATAAAATCCAGACAGTGCCCTGTACCTAGAAAGGCCTTCATCTTTGGGTGAAATGTGCTCTTTGCAACTGGATCCCTGGGACACCACATACAAAACTGCCCACTGCAGCCTCCATTTTACATTTCTGGTCTCTCCACTGCCCTGCATTCAAGCAATTTTATATATAAATTAAAACAAGTGCAAAATGCAATAATATGTTGTTGCATTGCCTATTCATGCTTCTGGGTAGTGGAAAACCTCGTCCTGAGATATTCTGTATACTGCTTGTCCATTACAGCTTACCCATTACAGCTTGAATTCTAGGAATCTAGGATCCAGGATTCTAGGAGCTTGTATTTCTACTTGATCTGCTTGATGATTGTGAATAATGAGCAGTCTTGAGCCTGAAGTATTGGCTTTGTCCCATGTCATTTGGACAACGCTTCAAAATACTTGGTTGAGTCTCTGAAAATAACATGCTGTGCCTCCAGGGACAGTTTACCTCAGGGCTCTAACTGTAAACTAAAGAGTGTGGTATTATTCTAGATGGACTATGGCCAGGTCTGGATGAGATCCAGGGTGCTAACCTGTCCCTGGAAGAGATGCCTGAACTGGCACATAATAAGCTGACTCTCTGAAATTTAACTGAACAATCTTTGATAGGCTTGCCCAGACCCTAGGCAAGAAAATGTTTTGTAGTCTAAAACAGTGCAGTAGAGCAACCACAAGGTAGTGAGAATGACAATGTAGTGAGATTTAATCAGTGGAAACACTCAGAAACATCACATACCCAAGGGCAGCACAGAGCAGAATGTATAGATGCAGTGGGTTAAACAGACTGTCCTGGAAGATACTTCCATCTCTGAATCTATGACATTGTACTTCCAAGTGTCACTAATGAGCTTGAAACTGGACCTAACAGTCACTTTTACCATTCTCATCATGAAATCAAAATGGAACAAGCTGGACAACAGATATAGTTTACTTTGCTGACAGCATTGACATATCTTCTGAGCTTTTCTCATCCTCCACAGCCTGTTGCAGCCAATGAGGAAGATGATGTGAGGAATACAGAAATTATGCCACAAAGTGGAAGACATTAAACGCAGAGCTGCAACCCCCAATTTTCACCAGCTGTGTTTTTCCTTCTAACCCTTTATTCTTGCAGAACTTAGGCTTGAATTAGTAAGGCTTTCCACACAAGAGAATGATGTGATTCTAAGAATATATCTGTCTACATGTTTCCATGGTGTTTATTCCCCATCCACCCCCACTCCTCCAATAAAATGCTGGGGTTTTATTGTTGAGGGTTGAGGGTTGATCATCTTTTTGGCAGGGTTTTGCATGGATGTGAAAAAATTACAAAGAATAAGCACGCAAGTATGAGCAGCCCATCTCTGTGACTGCAGAGGTTGTTTCATCTCCATCTGCTGTAACAGTGGTAGGTAAGGGGAGAGGGCCCATAGTTCAGAGCACTGAAGGGCCATAGCATTGGTGCACTGAAAAAGCAGTGTCCCCACTCAATTTGTGTAAATGCTGGCTTAAATCTGTATTATTTTTCTCCTGAACAATAACATGTGCAACTGTCATGGTTGTCTGTACTACTGTCTCGAAAGTGAGTAACAGCAGTGACTTGCTGGTTGCCTCTTGCCACAGAAACCTGCTGCTGAACTTCTATTCAATGGAAAATAGGCACTTATTGTGTGAAATGAAGTTTTCATGAGCCCTTCAGACCTCAACTTTGGACCTCTCAGTCCTCTTCCTCCACGTGAAAAGAAATTTTCCCTTAAAAATAAGGTTCTTTGGGTTGGTTATGGGGAGGTGTTAATGGAGAGCCTCTGCCCAGTGCTCCTGCTTGGGAAGGACCTCTTTAACAGCCCTGTCTTTCTGTCGCCCTTTCTCTATTCTTACCTCTTTTTTTCTTCCTTAGACTGTTCATTAAATGCTTCTGTCTAATCACTACAGAGACCTTTTTATGTCTAATCTTTAATCTTTTATTCCAGAGCTATGAAATCAAGACCTAAGCTACTGGAACTCTTGTATATGACTTAGGAATTTGAGTGCCTCTTTTTGTGGGTGCACTGCTTTGGCCCAACTACCAATTTTTCAAGAACTGATAATTTTTGCCTTCTGAAATAATCACCTACAGAGTTATTAAGTTTGAATCCATACCCAGTAGACAAATTTGTTTTGGTTCATTATCCAGGCCCTGGGAAAAAAAAAGACAGGTGAATACACCCAAGGTCAGAACATAAGTGGTGGCTCTAGAACTGTTTATGAAACTCATGTATTTTGAGTTCAACTCATTTCAACACCTTGTTTTCAAGACAAAGGACAATATAACCATTCTCTCACCAGTATTACTGGGAATAAGATCTTCCTACCTGCAAAGCAAATTGGGCTACTAATATTGGCCTGCTTAATTTACTTCCATAGAGTTGCTGCTTGAGTGGGATTCAAGTGCTCATTATGATGCATGGTCATACCAAGTGTATAGCACAGCTGTACCCATGGCCTTCTCTAGTACTCCTCTCCAAACTCCAATCTTTGGAATGGCACTCAAATTGGAGACCTAGAACCAAAACTGGACACAGATTCCTAAAGATACAAAGTAGCCAGAAGTAGAAAATGAAGAGTTTGGTATGCAACCAGAGGATTATTTACCATAGTACCTCCACGCTTTGGATTTTTAGAGCATATCTAGACAAAATCAGTCACAGATGTTGTGATGAGCTTGCCTACTGGGTGTTGCTGATAAAATTCACAAGAAACAGGATGCAGCAGTCTTGTCTGCTTGTAATACAGTTGCACCTCATTCAGAGTCTTTGATAGTAGTTTCTCCAGTGCATCTCAAGGGCTTCTATAGTATGGGTGGCTGGTGTGCCTTCATATGAAGGTCTATTATCTTTCTTCTATGAGTGCTAGGTATCGTACATTTTACTTAAGAGTTTAGAGTGTGATTTCACAACTAAAAGTTAGATTCATTACCTAAAATGTAGAATGCATTTCTTGGAATATCATACATTGGGAATTGGCTACACAGGAAATTGGGATGTACTGATCAAGTGAAAAAGAATTGACAGTCACGTCTCCATTTCTTAAAGAAGGTAGCGATTATGTACAGCTTACAGTACTGTTTTACATTATTTTTAAGGACTTAAATGACTATGTAAATCAATGAACAGTGTGTGCTTGTGTATTCCTGTGAATGCATCAATTAGTGCTTTTCTGATATACTTCTGGTAGCATTTGCTATCAGTCTGCAATGAGATAAATAGAAGTAGTTATAAAACAGCAATACAGTTAAACAGGCAGAAAAATCCTTTCTGGATAATCAGCCATGCAAATGCAAATATAAAGTAAACAGAGACAGGAAGGGATAGCCCAGAATTTTAAGATTAAATGAAATCTCTAGATTTAGAAATCCACCATCCCAGGGGATATTTTCACGCTTGAAATCAGCACTTGGTTCTTTTGGAGTGAATTTCCAAAGCCTTTCAAAGATGAAAAGGTTCTTAAATAGCTGAGCAGCAGTAAGAGATAAAACTGCTGAAGTAGCTATAATGAAAGAACTATCAGCCCTGTGGCTAAGTAGCCAGTGGGCTTTTAGATGAATTTTTCAAAGATCAACTTTTTCCTTTAGAAGGAAAAAAAAACCCTACACACACTTTGATGGAAACAAGGAAACTCACTTAAAGCTCTGTGACTTTTGTTGCCTCTAGAGGCCTGAACTCAAATCCTCATTAAGTCACACAAGTCCAAATAATTTTTGGAGGTCATTATGTGGTGTTTCTGCAAATTGAAAATTCACTCACCAAGCTAACCCACTCACATAATCAGCCACAGGAGAGAATGGAGAGCCTCAGTGGGTGCTGTTACCTGTGTAGGGACCTGACTTCAGCAGAACACTACAGTTGAATAAATGACATGAATCTCCTCTAAGTAGATCTACTGTTCAGGAATCAAAAAGAGTAGTGCAATAAGAAGTCAAAACTCATGTCACTATTGGTGTTAGCTATTGAGTAGGGAAAAGGCAGGGAAAATGTTCTGTTAGCCTTCTATAACAAGCAGAATGGATCAAGAACAAGGGCTTGGTTTAGCATCCAGGCTGTTTGTGGAAAGTCCTGAAGACCTGCTCAGGTATGAGCCTGGTGTCTCTAGGAGCTCTCCCAGGGTCAGGGTATGGCTTGTTCTTTTCCAGCTGGTCTGTAGAACACAGAGCCACCACTGGAAAACAAAACAAAAAACTCCAAACAAAGCAAAGAAAAACCAAACCAAACAAACAAAAACAAAACCAATAAAGCCCTACAGCAAACTCTTAAGGGAATAGTTTAGAGGAAACTATTTACAACCTCAAAGTACAACAGTTCCAGCACACTCCTGAATATGAGCTGCTTTATCACTGGCACTAAATACATTTCAATATTTCACTACGAGGTAACATGTTTTATGCTAAACAAAATCAAAATACATTTAATTATTTTTTTCTCTTTTACATACTAAACATGGAGAAAGAAAGTGAGTTGGCAAAGCAGGAAGCTTGTTTGAGCTCAGAATTTGTCTCTGATGTAAGGAATTCTTGCTGTGTAACTAATGTTTTCAGTGAGAGTGGAGTATCCCTGTAATTACCAAACATGCTGCAGAGATGAGTACCCCCCTCCAGTTTTCACAGAAAAATAGGGAGAAAACACAAAACAGAAGAGAAGACAGGTGAGGTGGGAAGAGGTGTAAATAATAGTTTCCTGATTTCCCTCCCCTAGTACAGTTGACTATACTACTTTCCAGGCGGTACTTGGCACTAACAAAATTTAATATGCTGAGATTTTGTCAGCAAAATACACTTTTCAGATAATTAATTTTCCATGGTAATAGATGTCTCTTTGGAACATGATTAATGCTAATAAATGTTCCAACTTTGTGAAAACACAACCCAGTAACACTTCTGTTCTCTTTAAGTCAAGCAAGAGCCTAATTTGTTTTCCTATATTTTGAAATTAAAATTATGAAGTCAGATGCCGGTGGCCTTTGCTATCAGTTGAAATTGTACAGTAACTTGTTTGAAGGCCATTCAAAATTAGCACTTTAATTAAGACAGCAGCAAACATACCCAAGTCAATATTGTCTCCCTACAAGCACAAGCTACAGTGACACAGAAGTATGGGACCACTAAGCATTTTCAGCAGAAATAGATGGCAGTGAAAAAACAGTACAGTTCAGTCATTGTGTACCACATACATTTTGACCTGATTGTATTTGAATACAAGTTTTAATTCTCTTCCCATTCTCAGACAGAGACCTTATATTTCTCATAATAGTTCAGTCTGTTAAAGAACAGCTGACTGCAAAAAACACTGTGCACCCAAACTGAAAACAGATGAAATACAAATATAGAACTCTTTAGTAAAGGGTGAAATAATGTTGTGGAATCCAGTGGTTATATACTTGGGGCCTTAAAACACAGTGGAAGGATTCCATGTCAGCATACAATATCAGTCAGTAATCCAGAGCTAGATTGTTGAAAGTTGGTTTTTAATGTGTCTCAGACTTTATACAGTCATTTCCAGCTGAGAAACAGTGCGTATCCTTGAAAAGGTGGGGCCACTATTTAGTTAGTGTTGAAAATATGACTCAGTGCTTGGCAAATTCTACTGGTAACAGTACACTTCCTGCATACGGTATGCAACAAAAAAAGCAAATACAGTTAGCTTCACATCTCTTTTGTGTTCTTCATTAAAGGGAGTTCATATAACAGCAAAATGGTATAACTTCAGAGAAGCTCAAACAGCTATTTTACATGTTTTCACTTTGCCATTAAGAATCTACCATGGTTAGAAAGCAGTGCTCTTAGGTGTCCTTCTTCTTGCGCAGGTTGCAGCAGCCTAGTAGGGCCCTTCTTCAGGACTCTTGCCTTTATACAGTCTCCCCAGGAATTTCAATACAGTCAAGGTGTATCTTTTGCAGGAGTGTACTCTCATGACTCTAAGGTTAAGCTCCGTGTTCCTTTCACTTGTCCTTTTGTGTGCGAAGTTTGATCAGTTCTGACAAATTCACTCTCTTGTCAGGGAGGTCAAGCGGCATCTCTATGCACTATATCTATACCCAAAGTTTTTCTAAAATAAACCAGGAATTATAGTTCATCTGGATTAGGGCAAGTGTAGTTGGATGAGGATATCTACAGCAGATTCAACATAGTCTTTATCAGCAGGTGAAGAAGGAACCTCCACAGATTCTATCTTCTCAGATCTGTCTGCTTCCTTCTTCTTCTTTCTTGTGGACTCCTTTCCCATTGCTGCAGTTTCTTCGATTCTTTCTCAAGGGTTCTCTGTTGGAAATGAACCTCTTCCCTTGATGTTTCTTTCTGTTGTCTTCATTGAGGCAGTCCTTTCTCTGTTAATGGCTCCACTTAACTCCTGCAGTGTTCTGTACTAATTGCCAATGTTTCTAGCTCAGAGTGGAATTTTAATTTGCTCTTTCCATCACTACAGAGCTACAGAACAACTGGGGAAGCAAGGTACACATAGGAATCTTGTTATTCTTCCCACTGCCCACATATGCTGAATCGTGCCTACATGATCTGCATTTATCCTACAGTTACCATTTAAGAGAATAACCTGCCTGAAGTGTTCTCTTCCCTGATTCATGATCGTTGTGCACTTGTCTTCATCCAGCTCTGTCTTGCCTTTCTCTTGGAGACACTCTGAAAAAACGGTTATAGATACTTATATGTAGTATAGGATGCACAAATGGAATTTTTAAAATTCCATAATTGAGGTAATGCAGTAAGAAAAGCCTTAAAAATAAGTGCTTCGAAGGAACAGCTGAGCTTAAAATTTGCCTTCTCCTACAGCACTTCAAAAATATTATTGTCAAAATAAATAATTTTTAAGAGGCAACTGATCAAGTGCTCCTTCGAGTGTCATCAGTTCAGCCTGAAGCTGGGTTGAACTCTCCAGTCTTTCTATTGTAGCTACAGACTGTGTCTCCAGTCTCTCTGTTGTCTGATAGTGCCAACTACAAAATGTAGAGTATTTCAGAACTGTCAGAAGGAACAACTGTGGCATGGAGTCCCTTTAAGACCAATACAATATTGATGCATAGAAAGAAATTCTACCCAGAATAAGAGCAAAGGAACTTGGAGTCCTTTTTTTATAGTTTAAGTCATTCAAAAGCAATTTTATTCCATTGTTCCTAAGCCTAGTCTTTAGTTTTAGAGGTTTGGGTTTTGGTTGTTGGTTTTTTTTGGGGTGTATTTTGCTTTGGTTGGTTTGGTTTGGTTTTTTTTTTTTCTTATTACCATGTTTGTAGTTCTGTGCTTTTTGCCCACACCTCTGCCCTTCTGCCATGAGTCATCTCTGAGACCTTAAATTCCCACTCTGTCACCTGTCTTCAAGCCTCAGAAAGGCTGAAAGACTATTTCAGGCTGACAAGACAAATGATAAAACTTCTCATGATACGCTAGAATGTCCAGACTTAAGAAAAGCTTAAACCTTCTCGTTATTTTTCCATCAATCTGTACATTAAGCTTCTAATTTTTCCAAGGGAACTTCAGAAAATGAACTCCTTATATATTTCTCCCAGTTCTATACCCTATCCCATGTCAGCAAAGGACTTACGCATAGTAGTTCATTTCTGCTGGTAAAAATAATACTGACCATTGACTTCAATGGAATTATTCATACACCTTAAATTATGCACATACGTGAGTACTGGATTAAAAACCAACCAGGCTAAAAAAATTAGATTTTAAGTACTGAAGGATCTGCAAAGTGGAATCTTCATCTTTATGGTGCTAATCTACTAAGATCTGCAAAGTGGAATCTTCATCTTTATGGTGCTAATCTACTAAGTCTAAATCAAATTTTAAGGATATACAATGGTTAATAGGAAATATGATCCTATTTTTGCTCTTCTGATGACAGATGGATGCATAGTGTATAGACTTAATTGAGGTGCAGGGGAAACCAGTCAGGAATTTCTTAAGTAAAAGCATGCTTTTTTCACATTGTCATTGACATGACGTGCAGCAGCCTCACACTGTTCAGCCTCCAAACCAATCAGCAGATCCAGGATGTGTAGGATTTCAGTGCTAAAGAAGCAATGCTGTAGTTTGTCCCACAGGCTGAAAAAAGTGCTTATGGAGCCTAAAATGCATAGAGTCTTTTAGTACTGTATCCCTTTTTACCATACATTGAGTTATTTGTCACCTCATTGACATTTTTCTTATTGGCATTTATTATTCTGTGGAAAAGTTAGAAATTGTAAATGACAATGAAAAATATCCTTGTTAAAAGCAATATTAAGCACAGTGGGGTTTATGAGAAGTTGCAAGATGCATAATTAATATATTTATCACAAATATTACATGAAAAACATTGTAACATAAGCAGCATACTGTTTAGAGATCACAGAGAAAATACAATATGCAGGATTTGTTACGAGAGCTAACCAACAATACTACATTTTTGCATACTTAGGGGTTTGTTTATTTGTATCACACTCTCAGTAGTGAGAGTAGTAGAGTCCAACTACCTACAGGTGACTTGTTTAAGATCATGACAATTGTCAGATGTCTGAGATGCCTAAGGAGATGCTGAGTGAAAGAAAGGAGTCAAACCTTCACATCATAAGTTGTTTGCCTGCTCTGACTACTAGTAAGATCTTTTATGCCAAAGGGTGCAAGCACTTTGGAGCCAAGGTGTTCTTAAACACAGTTCAGATCAGCAGTTGAGACATCAACCACTGGACAGACAGTTTCTTCTCTGTTTGTAGAACAACCTCAAAAATCATGCTGTTGCCACTTACAGTTGTCAGGTGGATGTTCTTAGGAACTGCCAGCCATATCCTATTTCTCATGTGGGATGAATATTTTGTTCTTTGCCTGTTTCTGCTTATATGTCTAGCATGAGGAAAGGCAGAAAAATAAATCTTTCAGAATTTTACTTCTTCACTGGACAAATGTATCTAGACAATTTCTGGGAAATTCACCCCAACTTAGTTTGAAAAGATTACATTGGTCTTATGAGACCTTTTTTGATCCCTGACTATATGAATTCACAGCCTTTAGCCCCTGTGAAGTTTCAGGGAAAAAGTAAAGCTTTAACTATCAGGAAAGCAATGCAAAGATATAGTTGAAGCAAAATAAATAATAGAAGAGTAGGAGTGCTTTCCTCTCTAGGCCACACAGCCCCTGCCCAAGATGTAGGGTTTACTGACTGTCCATTAATGCAGACTTTTTTTTTCTTTTCTTTAATTTTGTTAACACAGCCATAGCTGTGAAAGCTGACATTCCAACTTCTGATTATTTAAATTGTTTTTGAACCTAAGTTCTGACTAAAAAATTTGGGAGAGAAAATTTTTCCCTTGTGGAGCAAAGCAGCATGTCATTGCATATAAAAAGTTTCTAGTGTTGTTTAAGCAGTTTAAAGTTGTAGTTTCATGAACACATGTATGAATGAAACTGATTCACCTAAATAATCATGTGAAGAGAAGGAAAGAGGGGAGTGGAAAGGAAAATCTATGTTGTTATCCAAACATCTTCATTACTGATCTGTAAGTATCTAAATCTCACACTGGTATGTGAGTGGCCCTTGTATATCACCTGAGCCACGCTTGTCAGTGGGCTAACATTTGATCTTTGATCCAAGATAAGGAAATCACTTCTATTAATCCTTAAGTTATGAAGGTGCTTAAGTACTTTTCCTGAAAAAAGATGGTTTTCAAATTGAAAAGTAGGAAAAGATATTCAGAGACAATTATTTCCTTCTCTTTCTTCTGTCTCCTTCTCCCAATATTCTCCAATTTTTTATTGTTACAATAAAGACTGACTTGGTTTCAGCCAGTGATCTTGCTACTGGACACAATCTTTACATTTGCCTAAATAATTTTCTGAGGCAGTGAGCTCCACAGATAGGCTGCATAAAATAGCATTTCTACACGAAATGTCCAAATTTACTCTGCTTTAATTTTCTTGAGCATTCTGATCTTGATTAGTGTACTTTGTGAAAGGTTATACACTTCCTTATCGAATACTTGAAGCACTTGACTTGTATTTTAAAAAAGGCTATCCTAAGATTTTATAGGCATTAGAAACCAGTTAGACATTCTTGCAAGAAATGCAGGCCTATCCCTGGTGCCCTAGCTAACATACTTTCCATTAAGCTGCAGCTCTCCAGTATTGTGCGTTGAACAGAACAATTTTTTTACTTCAGCTTCATGGTTTCCAGTGACAGCTGCCCTTCTATGATGCATTAAACTTTTCATGTAACTTTCAGTTAATTTCTGACAGACATTTGGTTTAAAGTGTCAGGGTGTGGGGGTGTGCATTGTAAAGTCAGCAGAATTTAGTGAATTGTGTCTACCTCTCTGATTAAGTCACTGAAAGATCTCCACTATGTGCTTGGCAATGCTCAACCATTATGTTAAAAGATAATATACCTCTAATATTATATTTGAGCTATGATGCCTGTGTAATTAACAAGATACTTGCAAAAAATGTGCTGGACTATTGTTCTTGGGAGAAAACAAGTAATGTCTAAACAAGTAAAGCATACATATCTCCTGTGGCTTTACCAGTGTGTCTTCACCTAAGTCTTCCGAAAGAGCAGAAGACAAACACAAATGTCTATTTATAGGGAGAAATAGACTATTATTCCTCAGCCCTACTGAATCTGCTTGTTGTAGTTGTGATCAGCAAACCACAGAATTAAAAATTTCTAGGAGATTATTATTGAGAAAAACTTCAACTGGACATTGATAGTATTGATATCATAGCCATGATAGCAATTAAGATTACTTTGGCAAAGGAAGAGCTCCGTCAAGTACACAAGGACCATCAAAATTTAACTATGCTTGAATACTGTCTTGTCATCAGGACACTGAGTGGATACTTTGACAGTACCCAGTGAGGCAAGGTAGTATCCTACTTCAGAGATTGGAAAGCTGAAGCTAAAATGAGCTAAAAAGTTATGTCCCCATGGTGCCAGACAGCAAATGTAGCAAATCATGAGAAGGAATCTAAGATCCTTTTCTCTGATGTTTCTGAGAGAAGAGAAATTGATGTTCAGAAATTTACCAACTTTCTCACTTTTCAGAATAATGAGATGTGAGTGTTTAGATATGAGCTGTGAAAGGTCAGGCAGTTTGACACAGAAAGTGAAACTCTTTTTATAAATAACAATATGCAGAGTACCAACCAATGCTGTGCTAACAACTGATCTAGCAATTGTCTCATACATGATTAAATGGACTCTAGAAGGAATTCTGTAATTCAGACCTACACTGGTTGATAATCTTTATTCATATCTGTAAATTTAGATGACTCATCTTTTAAGGTTCATATGGTTAATAGTAATTGCTTGGGAAAAGAGGTGCACTCAGTGACCAGACAGATGAGCTGTGTTTTAGGAGTTCTACTGTCCGTCCTAGAGAGGTGACCTACAACTGAATGCTTCTTGTGGTTCAGGCCCAGCAGGCAACAAAGAACCATATAGCTAGTCAGTCTCTCCTTCTTCCACTGTGGGACAGTGAGGAGAAAATATAATAAAAATCTGGTGGATCAAGACAAGGACAAGGAGGGTTCAGTCACCAGTTTTTAAGGGAAAAACACACTCCACTTGGGGAAAAAAAATCAACTTAATTTGTAACCATTCAAATCTAAGCAGGAAAATAAGATACAAAATCAGATCTTAAAAACACCTTCCCCTATTCCTCCCTTCTTACTAGGCCAAAACTACTTTGCTACTGATTTCTCTTCCTCCTCCCCCCAAGCAGCACAATGGGACAGAGAATGGGGGTTTGGGTCAATTCATCACACATATGCTGCTCCTGTCCTCCTCAGGGTGTAGGGCTCTTCACACTTTTCTCCTGCTCCAACATAGGGTCCCTCCCACAGAAGAGAGTCCTTCATGAACCCCTTTGACACTGGTCCCTCCCATAGACTGCAGTCCCTTAGGAACAGATTGCTTCAGTTCAGGCTTCCCATAGCCATGGCCTGCTTCAGGTGCAATCACCTCCCCTGGCAGGGGTTCCTCCACATCTGCTCCACCATGGTCCATCACATGCTGCTCTACCATGATCCTCCATGGGCTGCAGGGGACAGCAGCCATCTCACCACATCCTTCCTCTCCAGTCTTGGTGTCCCTGCTCAGGTATTGCTCTCACTTCCTCCTCCTCTCCCTTGCAGATTTTTAGTTTTCTTTTCCCCTTTTCAAATATGTCACTCACAGAGGTGTTACCACTGTTGCTGATGGAGTCAGCCTTGGCCGGAAGCACGACCAGATTTATTTGGAGCTAGGGGATCTTCCAGCAACTTCTCACAACAGCCACCCCTGTGCCTCTCCACTCCTGCCAGAGTCCCACCACACTGACCCAATACGACCCCTTTATTTTCACTGTAGACAGCAATATAATATATATTTCACTTATCTTTTTTTTTCTGCTCTCAGTAGAGAGCATATGGTAACACTCCTTCTGATCTTGTCATGACCCTCTGTGGCTTCTCTACTTCTACAGCATAATTAGCAAAAATCAGCTCTACCACCTCAGTTACTCTTGCAGTGAAAGCCTCCAGCTGCTGTCAACACGACGTGTGTATACGTACACGTGATCAACAGCTACATATTCACAGAATGATAAGTTTTCAGGAGCAGTTCTACTCAAACACAGGTGCAAGGTTTTTAATGATAACTGAATGGGAGCATTGGGAGCATTGTTCAGATGAGGATGGTGCATCCTCAACTTCTAGGATACTTCCATTTTGGAGGAAGCATTTCCAGGTATTTGGAACCATACAATCTTAGCCAAGAATTTAATGGTTCTTAACTGTTGAAACATTGCTGCTACTGTTCTGAGTAAGTCTATTTCTCTTTTTACCCCAACTACTGTCAAGCATCTTATACCTCTGCATTTCTCCGGCAGATGTTTTTCAAGAGCAAAGAGTAAGCTCACACTGTATTGTTTCCTTATCAAAGTTTTTTTTAATGTAATTTACCAAGTATCTAATATTGTATCAAGATATAACATGCATTTATGTCTTCTGTGGCTCACTCCCACATTGTATGGAATATCTTGCCTTCTACAAAAGAAAGAAGTGAGAGCTCCAAACCAAGGGAGTGCAGCAACCGACAGACTCAGCTATCTGCCAAACCTTGACGGTTTCTCTGTACCTGAGAAGCTTCTCTGCCTCTCATCTTCTCTGTTAGTATAGGACTGGGCAATAAAAAGGAGATGAAAAGCCAATCTCTTAAACATCTGAGAAGTACCAAATGCTGTGCTGTACCAGAATGCGGGTCTGTTCCTCAGGACTAAATTGTGCTGATGCTAGCTGGTACAATTGTTATGCAATTGTGCAGGCATAATAGTCAAAGTACAGTCTACTCTAGTTATATACCTTAGCAAGGCCACAGTGGAAGCTTCTTGTCCTCTGGAAATTTCTTTGTGCCAGAGAAGGCATCCTGACATGCACCTTAATTCTGCTCCTGGCAACACTTGCACCACAGCTTTAAACAGTTCTACTTTCCCAGATGACAGGGAAAAAAAAAAAAAAAAAAAAAAACCAAACCAAAAAACCCGCCCTGTTGATAGATAAATACCATACAGCTGATGCTTTTTTGTCACCATCTGTCATAATTAGAGGGAAGGCAAGTCATCTCTGTGCCTGCACTCGTAAATTCTTGTCACAGTTTTACCAAGTCATCCATACCCACTGTTTGTCTGAATTGCTTTATATAGGTAGTCTCATTCTTTGTAGAAGAGAGGGGATGTTAAGTCTCATTTCTTTACTTAATTCCAGCTTAGGCAGCTAGATTTTGCCTACCTGATTTATCCACTGTGATTTCAGATGATTATTTGCTTCTAACTTTATATACCTTGTTGTTTTTTTCTTTTTAAGGCACTGATGTGTTTCACAACAGAGTTGTCTACATTTTGGTCATGTGGGATGAGACGTGGCTTGCGAGCAGAAAGAATCATTCATACTATTTATAAAATAACACAAAAGTTACAGAAAAGTATTGAAAGGGAAGCTGGTTAATATGCTTTGGGAATGTTAGATTTTCAGGTACTGTCTTCTGACCACCAAATGTATTAGACCTGTGAGGAAGGAACAGACGAACTGTTTCCAGAGATGCAGACTTTGAGCTTCCTTTTTAACAGATCTACATCAGGTCAATTGCAGCTGAAGGATAGAGTTCTAGACTGACCCACTGACTGATCAATTGCCAGACAAGTACTTTAATGACTGTACTTTGAAAGAAAACTGGATAATGCACTTCCATCCACAAAGCACTCATTATGTTAGTGTTACTCTCCTGTGTTGTCTTACTGAAGGTCTAAAATTCTTTTCCTGAGTCTTTATGGATCTTGAGCTAGATAGCCTCCTCTGAGGTGTCACAGTGCTCGTGAATGGAAAAATATTTCTTCTGAGATCACAACAAATGCTTAGGTTGCAATGGAGAGAGCTTTTTTCTAGAAGGAGAGGACAACATATGATAAAATATTCAAAAGCATAGAAAACAAAGGAACATAGTCTCTTTATGCCTTTTGATAATTCCAAATCTACAATGTATGTTCATAAATCATTTTAGTGCTCCTGAAAATGTTAACCACCATCTGTTTCTTTATTGATGTTACAACTGGCTCAGGAGATAAGAGTTCATGAAAAGTAAAGAAAAAGTGACTGATATTTTTGATAGCATCATGAAAGTGAGATTCTATTGAGGTATCCAGCAACTTTCAAAAATTTGGATCTTTGAAGGAGACCTAAAGATAAAATAGTATTTGTGTGCTAGATACTTTTAGAATATACACAATATCTTATGTGCTAGAGTTGCTCTACACATAATATAGATTCTAGTGCTAAAAAAATAGCCCTGCTGCTTCATTTGAGGATGCTTGTAGTAGCATGAAAGCCAGACCTACACTCAGGTTATTCAGTTTGCGGTCTCAAATTCTCTAGTTATGCAGGAATCACATTTTAGAGGAGAGATTCTTCTTTCAAGGAGAGAGGGAAGTTTGTGAGAAAGCTTTAGGAAACACTTGACCAGGTCAGAACATGGTGGGCCTTGAGAGAACTTTCCTCTAAAGCATTCAGCTACTGCCCTCACTGTGCTAAACTGTGAAGATTGCCAGAGAAAGATCAGTATTTGCCCACAGTTATCACATGCTTCTCTCTGAGGTACATGTGCCTGTGCTACATATGGGAAGTAAAGGTGATTTGACAACACAGTGTGGCAATGCTTAAGAAAAACTAGAAATATTTTCACTGTCAGCAGAGTCATATGTATGTGCAATGGTTAGAAGTTCATAAGTCATCAGGTGGGCCCCTGTAGTGTTGTGCTCAACTCCAGAAAGTGACAGTCCACAACTTCAAGCACTGACAGATGTGCCAGTACGGCACATGGTTATATCTCAGCCAGTATTAATCACTGCCTTTAAGGAAACAGCTAAAGGGAAAAAGCAGTCAAAGGAGTGGTCACATCAGAAAGAACCTACAGAAACCCTTGCTATAGCTATGTTTAAACCAACTACAGGCTCTGTTTACAAATCTTTCCATCTGTTCCTTTACCTAATCATTTCTGCTTTTCCTCTCTGTCTTCTAACTTTCCTTCGTCTTTCCAGATGCAGGACGCTATGGGCTATGAGTTACCATGGGTGTATTTTGTCAGTCTGGTCATCTTTGGATCCTTTTTCGTTCTAAATCTGGTTCTTGGTGTGTTGAGCGGGTAAGCTGACAGTTTTGGTGTCCTTTTTCCAATGCTACAGGGCAAGACTCCATAATAAGGGTTCTTCCCTGTCACCAGGATTCTTTCAGAGGGATTAAAAAACTGAACCTAAGGAAGTCTCACATCAGCTCTCAAAAATTTTGACAAAATGTTCAAACATTGCAAATAAAAATACAGGTAACAAAGGAGGTGTTATTCTCTGGAAAAGAAATTCAACCTCAGGGCATTCAAAATTGCTAATGTCAACCTGTCATAAATTTTCACAAAACCAACTATTGAAAATCCTACTGCTGGTGACTTGGGATCTCTTTGGATGGAGCCTTGCAGTGCTCAGAATCTGAGCTTGTCTCACTAATTATCATTCCACTCTTCCAGGTCAATGATGCCATAGGAAGGGACTGGCCCTGGATCTATTTTGTTACACTAATCATCATAGGGTCATTTTTTGTACTTAACTTGGTTCTCGGTGTACTTAGCGGGTAAGCAGTACCAGGAAAATGTTTTATTATTGTTTATTTTTTAAAATTTGTATTTCTCTTCCTACTCTCTGTTTACCAAAACAACGGGTAGTGTTGGGTTGATCTCAGGAACCTTAACAGAAGGCCTAAACTTTTGTGGTGGTAAGAGCAAAATAAGGCATTCCTAATGGCATGGAAGGCATCTTTTGACTAAATCAAAGCATTAGAAGACTACCCTTTGCCTGTAACATGTTCATCTCCCCAAAACCTCTACCCATACTCTGCAAGAAGAGGACAATACTAGCTCCACTTTGGGTGAAGCATACCATTCACCAGAGAAGAAGGGGAGTATAGTAAAATTCCTGGAAGCCAGTGGGACTGAAGGTTAAAGGAGACAAATCACTTCACATTTGTGGGATAAGATTCCAGCCAAATTATGTCTTCTCATATGAGAAATTTTCACATTGCTAAGTGTCTCTAAAGCACAGACTAGTGGGAAACTATTTTCCTTGGAGAGTGCCTTGAGCATGTTTCTTCCTCAATAAGCACATCTTCTCTGTTGTGCAGATTACAAGCCTAGCATGATGCCAGGAGGAAAGGTCATTTTTCTCTGACCTTTTCTAAGGATCAGCACAAAATCAGGAGAGTTCCTTCTAGTATGTCAGAATTTCTAAGACATTGAGACAGTTAGCTGTATTTCAGTTCTGCAGTATGACTCACTGCAAAACGTCATGTTAGTAGCTTTGATTAAAAACAATTGATATTTTCCCCAGTAGTTAAAAACTTTACTGCCCCTGGGGACCCACATAATTAGAGGAATCAAGCCAGCAAACATTCCTTGCAAGATTTTTAAAAAAAGATCTCCTAGAATTAGGCTTCTAATTCCATATTTGGGCATGACTGGGAGCCTTCAGCCATTCTATGTACATGGATAAATATGGTATGAGGACTTTTATGCATTCTACTTTTCTTTGTCTTCTAACATCCTGCCTCCTTTAACGAGTTCTAAATTAATTTGGCCAGAGCGTTGTTGCCTGAGCAGGCAGCCCTGTAGCCCCTTATCTTTTGATAAGAGAGGTAAAATTATCTAGGAGGCATAGAGAGGATTGGAGGCCTCACAGAAATTATGTCCTCAGTGTAACAATATAGAAGGGCAGTAGTAGGACTGGAGAAGAAGATCAACAATTGGCCATCCTGCAAAGAGACAGGTAATAGCAGACCTACAGGAGGTGTTACAACTATCTTCATTACTTCATTGGAGAATACATTCCACTAAGACATCTGCTGCAAAGGGAAGGGTTTTCCAAGCTGTTAATGGGAGTGGTGAAAAATCCCCCATAATGAAATGTCAGGCAATAATCTGTATTTGGATATCTGGAGAGTGATACTCAGGGTACAATTTTAAAATGTAGAATTGCTTGTAACATAAATTTAAAACATAATGTAAATTTAAAACTTTAAATGTAAACTCCTTGTTTGTGAAGGTGGATACTCTAATTAGTAGGTAAGGATGTCATCTGTGGTAGAGATGGCCAGTTGACAGAGGGAAGGTGTCAGAGAGGCATTCAAGGACCATATAGGACAAACAGTTAAAGATTATACAGTATCTGACTAGATAAACAGCTCCTGTGAGCCCAGCACTGAGGAGTGCATGCAGTTGAAGACTGCTGGTGATATTTACCTACACTTGAATTTGTGTCTGCAAATAATTAAAACTTGAATTTCTTCTTTCTTTTGTTTTTCAAATCAAGAAAGTGTTTTGGGGCCTAGGTCTTCTACCACCTGACATACTGCAGCTAGACCACCGTAGTTAGTGGTAAGAGATGGAAGCAGTCTGTAAAGAGAACTGAAATCAAAGTTCACCTTGTCTAAGCTGTGAGTCACTATTTCTGGCTGTGTTCATGGTGTTATAACAGCTGCCCTGTTTCTGCAAAATTTTTCTCAAACGGAGAAAAGTAAAAAGAAACTTGAGAATTTGAATCCATGAAAAAACAGAGAAATTATAAGAGAAATGTTCCAAATTTGCTCTGGGCTAAATAAGCAGTTCTTAAACAATTATCTTTCTAAAGCAGTTCTAAATTCTGCTGAGTTGCAAAGTGTCTTTGCTTTGCAGGTTCAGCCTTTTTTTTTTTAGACACTTGCTATTGCAACTAGTCTGACCTATGTAGATGATCCACCTGTCTGTTCCATGTAGATGCAAAGCAGCATTCCCAGCCATCTTTATATATCTGTTCTGGGCACTTCTGATTTCTTCCCATTTATCTATTTCAGGAACTTCACCAAGCATGTTGTATAGTTAGACTTTGTCAATGACAGATCAACTTAGGCTTTTTTAGTCACTGCTGAATATGTAAGTATAATTAATTGTACTCACAAAGACACTTTGATTGCACCTGCAAAATCAGATGCTGAATTCTGCTCTAACTAAAAAGCTCATTCGTAATTTGCTTTTCCTTAGGTATATTATTCATTCATGGTCCTTCTGGTGATTTTACTAGTCACATGCTAAGCTAAACAGAATGACAGAGTATTCATGTGTGTAGCTATAAACCTCTTCCTGCCTTGACTGAGCTCAATATAAATTTCATGTGCTCCAAAGGAAATATCTACTCAGCAAATCACACAGTAGACCTCTCAGGTTTCCACATCATTGTATGCGGTGAAACCACTCTTAGAGGTCTCTTGAGATCAGAGATGTTCACATCTGTCTTACAAGTTTCAGTCAATTAGTGAGGAAAAAATGGCACTGTGGGTTCAACTTTTAGACCTGAACACCAAAGCGTATAGATTCACATTCCTTTTCTATTTTGCCTAGCAGTGATCCAAATCCCAAGGCACAGGCCAAACGAGCAGTTGCCTAGGGCAAATGGAGGGCAGAAAAACAGACATTTCTTCTACTTTGAGAGGATCCTGGAAAACCCAGTTGGTTGGTTTTGATCCTCTTACTGCCAGAAAAGAGGTCAGAGTAAATGAAATCTCATGTTGGTTTAGTCAGCCCTGCCTTCAGCCCAAGTCCTATTTGAGAGAGACAGTAAGAGGCCTGAAAAGACCCAAGTAGTCATGCAGCTTAGATGCATTCAACATAAATGATCCACTTTGGTGCACAGTAGGAATTTCACTTTCTGTAAACTGGGATGCTTCATAATGTTTTCCACTTTGGTTTCTAAAAGAGCCCCTTGCTAGTTATATCCGTGCAAATGTAAATAGTTCACACTTGGAGCTGAGGGCTCAGTCCTTTTCAAAATTGGACACATTCTAAAATACCAGGTTAGGAGCCAACAATTAAAATATTGGCATTTGATTTATCAGTCTTAATAATACATAGCCTTATTTAGTGATTTATTTCTTTTTGAGAGTTAAGTCATTAATTTTGATACGGCACTATATGAGACCTAGAGGAAAGATGTTATTGAAGCAGAAAATATAACTGCTATCAATGGAGTTTTTCAATAATTCTTTGTACAGCTTTATCATTATTGTTATGGGTTGTTTAACATTTTAAATAGCATAATATTTCCCCAGCATGAGTAAATTTGATTTTTCATTCTTACTGCGCTTGCAATAGAAGGTTTTTCCTGGTGACTAATTTTGGTCCCTGGGTTGACTGTGATCTACCTTCAGGCCTGAGAAGCCAGGGATTCTTTTCCTCATTGCCTCCTTCTTTACTGCAGTCCCAAGGGATGAGCTAAACCCGCAGCAGTGTGACAGGGTTGGAGATCACACAGACAAACTTAGTCACATACATTGTCCTAAAATGAAGGCATCATCCTACTTTCATTCTGCTGCAGTGCAGCTTTCATGCACAGCTCATAATATAGAAAGCCTGATCCAAGGCTTGTAAAGTCAATGGAAATCTTTCAGTGGGTTTTGGACCATACAGGAGGTGAGTACTTCACTATCCCTGTTAGAAACCTATCTCCATTTCAGTTGTCTGAGGACACTTTCATGTGGCACTTATTAACATTTTAAGTAGGATTTTCATAATCCTAATATTAACCCACCAAAGTTAGTGGTAGGTTTCCTATTTATTTTTGCATGAACAAACCTAGGACAAATATTGGGTGAAGTTTTGTGAAGTTTTGGGTTTTTTTAAACCCACTCACTGCTGACAGTCATCAGCAAATGCAATGTATAATGCATTGAAAAGAATTACTTTACCTCTCTCTTCTAGAAACAGTGGGCCATATTATCTGCTGTGTGTGCTTTATGTACTCATTTGCTACAGCAGACAGAAGACAATGCTTAAGCACTCTTGATCCAGCACTTTTCATAGTCATTAAGCTTACTTTTTAAAATACAAGTGTTAAAACCTGGCTTAGAACCACAGGAGAGTCTCTAAATAGAGGCAGGTCAGCAGTTTTAGAAAAAAAATAACTCAATATAGGTTTCTCTGAAAGAAAGGAAGAAACAGGACCACAGCCAAAAAGAAGACAAAGCAAGAACCCACCTTCACAACTAAGCAAGATGAAATTCTTATTCCTGTGCCCTTCTTTAAGGGCACAATAAGTCTTTATTGTCATTAAAACTATCCAATACCTACCCTAGTTCACTCTCTGGCTGAATCTTAGTTTTCTGTGACCACATTTTATCTTGTTTGCCTATCCAACTTTGGATCTGAAAAATAATGTTTCATGTCAGATAGTAGCCCTGAGTACTGAACATCTGCAGTTAAACAATGAGGTCTGAGTTTTTAAATGTGTTGTCCTGTACTGTGGCTGAAATTGCCTAGAATTAAATGTGTACAGAACTGTGAGTACCGTTAATTGCACTTACAATTAGGCCAGTTTAATTGTTATTACACATGTAATTTTAAAGACAGATTGAAACCTGGCTAAAAATTAGAGCCATCATCTCACTCTCCAGATTTCAAATTATTGTCAAATTGCTCATGATTTAATTAAATTATTATTCATTCAGAAATTTACAGATAACTGTTGGGGGAATATAAAGTTGTAAAGAATATTAGAAAGTGTATAATGCCATATATAAATGTTACGTATGCATTTTATTTGAATTTTCAATGAAACGTTGACAATGAAAGGATTATAAAGAGGTATTAATCTTTTCCTACGCATTGGCTGAAAAGTGAACACTCCAGCTTTAGATGTGTATCTAGCAAGGATACTCCATTCGTGTGTCTGTCTTGAAAGAATAGAGAAAACTGGTTGTGCTACACAGGATGTGGAGACTTTCTTGTGGAAATCAGTCTAACCCATTGTTTTTCAATATCTTCCTTCCCTCCGCCCGTGTCCTCTCCCTCCCTCTTGCTAGGGAGTTTTCCAAAGAAAGAGAGAAGGCTAAGGCTCGAGGTGATTTCCAGAAGTTACGGGAAAAACAGCAACTGGAGGAGGATTTGAAGGGATACTTAGACTGGATAACTCAAGCAGAAGATATTGACCCAGAAAATGAAGATGAAGGCATGGATGAAGAAAAGCCTCGAAACAGTAAGCAATTTTCTTCTGTCTGTCTGTCTCTGTCTCTCTCTGTGCTTTTAGCAAGAGAGTCTGTGCTCACCTGCTGTAGTGCTGAGGTGGCTTATAAGGAAGAACAAGTTCTTCTGAGACTCTCACTGTGCTTACATATGATTCCAGTACATTGCCTGTAGGAAACTGCAGAAGGGAAAAATACAGTATACTGTTGATTGACACTGAATTGATAATGTTCTGCAGATCCTCAGTTTCTTGTCTGTGATATTGGCATAAAAGCCTGATATTAAACTGAAATAAAAGTCAATACTTGCTGTCAAAGTCCACTACTGAGATGAGATTTGAAATATACATCTGTCTCCTATTTATCTATTTAGTTGAAGTCCAGTGTTGCAGGCTGTTTACACGTGGCTAATTACTTTGAAAGCAAAGGTTACTTGGCAAAGCAGTGCTACATTATGGAAGAAGGGTCAAATCAACCTTGTTGTACATTGAGCCACCTGTAACTCTATTAAAATCCATGGAATTGTGTTTGCTTTTGCCAGGCTGCAATTAAGCTATCAGAAATTTCCAGTAGGGGAACTATCTCTTATTCTTCTTGTCTGGAGTTAAGTAGATGCTTGTGCAAAGTGAGAATTCACCAACTATCTTTCCTTCGTAGAAGGAAGAAGAAAGAAAAGCCAGAGAAAGAAGGGCTTGAAAAAAGCAGAGATTCCCTACATTTCATTGTCTTCATTGCCTTCACTGAATCTTCTCCTTCCATCTCCTCTTTTACCAATACAGGCTGTGTAATTCTTCAGAAACACAGTTGTCATTGCAGGTCATGCACTTGGAAAGTATCAGTTACCTCTAGTCAGTTGCACAATAAATTGACACTGTCTCTATTTTTAGCTTTCATTACAGAAATGTGCATTTTCCTAGTTTGATTTTGGAAGAAAAGACATGAAACATTTTCCTAGAGATCACCCTTCCTACCAAGCAAGCCAAATCCATGGGATGATCCAATCAAATGCATATATTCTAGTAATAGGAAGACTGGAGATAGTAAAGTTGTGCCTACAAAGTAAAGCAAGATTTGTATCAGGTGCTTTTGATATTCTGGTGATTAAGCAGTGTACCCTTTAGCTGACAGAACACTTAAGATATTTTAGAAGGAAAAATGCCACGTCATTAACATCAGGTTATAGGCATGATATTTAGGTATCTGGACTTGAAGGAGTCACTGGGGTGTCTTCTTCAAACTTCCCCCAAATCAGATTATTTTGATCTTTATCCTTCTGTCTTCATAGGGCATACAGCTTGCCTTCACAATTTAACCTTAGTAATAGATCAGAAATGCATTTATTACTCATGGTAAGAATTTACTGCTTTGTGGCACATAATATGTGGAAGGTGATGTCTGGTAATCCAGGTTAATTTATTTGCAGATAGAATTCCCCCTTAAAAACCAAACCATATCAAACCCAAAAAAAACAAAAACCAAAAAACTACCATGGTGGGCTCTGGTTGATATACTTAAATGACATTTAAATGGGGATGCCAAGGATTAAGTGGTACACAATTCTACTGAAGTCACCAGCAGACTTTTCCTTGACTTCAGTAAGAACTGGGTTGTGTTTATCACATTTCATCTTAGACATATGCTTGCAAAAGAAAAGTGTAACCATATTGGTAAGGTAGTGTGATGAAAACTTTCCTTTGGTTCCTAGCAGACCTAGAGTTTTTCCTTTTTAATTAATGTTCACATTATGGTGCTTTGGTAAAAGAGCTGTGGAATATGTCAGGTGTAGGTTCATTGCACATGCTGTGGAGTGGGGTCAATCCATCTTTGAGCTAAGAATCTCCTTTTATGTCTGGTGATGCCAAGTTCTGAAAGATAAAATAGCTTGTTTTCAGCTCTTCCTATTTTATTTAATTAGGTGAATTTTATAGGACATGGTTTATAAAATTAGTCCTTTTACATCTGAAAATTTGTCTAGAGTTTCTCACAGTTGGCTGTTAGTTACAGAGCTATGTACTACTAGCAAGTAACTTGTTACCCATTGCTTTTCCAGACTATTAATGAATAAAGTGTTTTCAGTGCCATTGGTTCCAAGTGTCAGGGCTAAGGGCAGTGGCTGCTGACCAGTCCTTAGTACACAAGAAATCATTCTCAGTGACATTGTGTCTCTGGGGCACATTATCCATTTTTGTCACATGGCAGACCGGGCTTGGGAATAGGTGTCTGCAGTGCCTAGCACTAAACAGAAGAATTACTCCTCTGTTGAGAGGAATTTCTCAGGATGTGAAGAAAGTCTGTGGATGGATTTTGGCTGTGTGCTGGGGACAATGGTCATGCCAACAAAAGTCTCTGCACAGGAGAACCAAGAAGACACCAAGCAACCTGGTCACTCCATGAAGTTTATTTGCCTGTTATTCAGACATATGTTCCCCATCTAGAGCAGGCAGCTGGCAGTAGTATTCTTCTTAGAACCTGTGGCCAAATTAATCCTTCTATCTTTGATATATTACCTAGTGTTTTATCTTGGTCTACCTGCTGAAAGCTTTTGTAGGAAAGTAAAGGGTCTCTGTGCTGCCATCCTCTGGTGAGCAAGCAAATAGCCTCTGGGTGCAGACGGTAAAAGAGTAATATTTTCCTACTCTATCCCACAGACATGGAAAATACCTGGGTGCATAGCCCTACCTAGGGTTTACACTTTGGCCTTATGTATTGTATAAATTACATTAATTTTTATTTTCCAATAGGCTGTCTTATTTACTTTTGTACAATGGCAGGTACCATATTTGTAAAGCTGTTATATTTCTTGATGTTTCTGAATTTCAGTCTTTATTCACATGGCAATGACAATGTATTTTCAAAGCCCAGTAGCTTGAAGATGTCTTCTATTAAGCTGTCATATTTCATTGGTTGGCATGCTGATGTACTTCCTGTACCTATCTGTGTGATTCCACATCTTGCTTATGTGGAACACAATAAACTACTTACTATCTGTGAACACACCCTCTGCAGAACCTTCTCAACCCATTCAGTGCTGGAAACTAGTTTTCTAACCAGCTCTGGCAAGGCCTGTCTTCTCTCCTCAAGTCAAGTCACACAGTCTCAAGTTGTGTCAGGGCAGGTTTAGGTTAGATATTAGAAAGAATTTCTTCATGGAGAGGGTGATCAGACACTGGAATGGGCTGCCCAGGGAAGTAGTGGATTCTCCATCCCTGGAGATATTTAAAAAGAGATTGGATGTGGCACTCAGTGCCATGGTCTGGTAACTGGAGCGGTAGTGGATCAAGGGTTGGACCTGATGATCTCTGAGGTCCCTTCCAACCCAGCCGATTCTATGATTCTATGATTTCAGCTGTCCTGCTCTTGGGTCTGCTTGAAAACAAGTTGAATGCACACTTTAACAAAATCAAACCAAGAAGCAGGCTTCAACTTAAGCTGATAGCACAGAAAAGGTACTATGAGTAAGTGACATGGTGTTTTGTTTGGGGGTTTTTTGTGTGTGTGTGTTAAATACTGTGTCAAATGTTTTGGCTTTCATGCCAGCAGTTAGGGCTAAACTGAGGGAGAAAGATGGTATTGTCTTAAAAAAAAATCTACAAAATGAGATCCAAATATAAGCAACAGATGGGTCAGTTGTAAATGCCCTCAGGAATCCTTTTGGCTTATGTGCCTGCAAAGACATTCAAATCTTATCTACTATCAGGGCTGAGCCTCCAATATCTTTCATGTCTTTTTGTCTTTAACTATAGCTGAAAGAATTCCTCATATGTGGCATCAGTGAGCTTTTCTTTCAAGTGCTCTTCCAAGTTCAGTGATTTCTGTCTCCACTACACCATCCATAACTTGACAGAAGGGTGTTACTGTCCTTTTACAGCACATTTTGTTCAGTGATTAATTAATTAATAATGTTAAGTTTTAAGATGCCAGCCCTAAGATTTTCAGACAAAAATTCACTGTGGTACACAGAGTATTTCAGATCTTGATCTGAAACTGCAGGGATTCCCCTTGCATCAGTTATATTGTATTGATGCTCAGGAGATGTGAGCTCCTGTCTGAACTTTGACAGTGACTCACAGAGCTACTTTAAAGTCATCACTTTTTGCTTCCTCAGTTTTCAATTGGAGGTTGGTTGGAGGTTTAGGTTGGTGTGTTTTGTTTTTTTATATAAACAATATCAGGAAAGCTTAGAAGTTAAATTAAAATAGACTTATTAAACTGTAGTCTCAGCTAAGTAAAATTCTGAGATTCAGCAATTTACATCATCTGGGATCTGACACAGGTAGTCTACCTAAACTGAATCATCCCAAACACAGGAACATATATTTCCAGTCTCATCTCTGTCCTTGGCTGCAGAGGCAGGTTTTGCTGTCCTCTTACTCTGTAGAGAGGGCTGTCTGCCTGTCAGCACAAGAACTGCCTCCTGTAAAACAGAGAACACAGGGTGGAAAGGAAGAGAAATTAACTTGCATCCCCATTTGATCTGAGTGCTTATGCTGGTCCGTAGGGCATAATCAGTCATATATTGTACAGGTCACTGCTTTCCTGAAGCTGTCAAACCTCACCTTAAGTCTCATTGCATGTTTTCAGCCCTTGATGAAATGGTTAACAAGTCCAAGGACTACACCAGCAAGACCCTAGAGTGGAATAAAGTGTGAGAAAGGAAGATAAATGCAGCCAGAGTCAGACAATCTGTGTAGCCTTTACTTGATGCTTTCCACAGCAGACAGCCTGCCATTCTTCTGAGGAAATTTATTGCCAGTTGTCTCTCACATGCATTGAGGAGCATTCACAGAGCAGGCTAAATTCAGTCCCTGTATGTTTAAGTATGGTTTTTTTTCTTGTTGTTAGCAAACATGATTTTGCTGTTCTGGCAGATGTGAGGTGGGAAATGTGAAAAGGCTTCTGGGGCCTGTTTGTGTTGATGGTTTTCTTCTGTGCTCTTTACCTGATGGGCCTTCCGCACAGGAAGAAAACATTAATTTGACAGAGGAGAGAAACACATGTCATGGCACAAAACAGCTACTGAATTTCAAAATTACTTGATAGCAAAGAGAACTGTCCCTCCTGTTGCCACAGTAACTGGGAATTCGCCCTTGCCCTTTTTTTTTTTTTTTTTTTTTTTCCTCTCTTCACAAGAATAGTCTGGAATACATCTGTGTTGCTGCGGGCAGAAGCAGGAAACCTCAATCCAACCCGGATTCTCCTCTTATTGAAATTAATTGGCAAAATTCCCATTGACTACACTGGGGTCAGGAAGAAGCTGTGAATGGGCAGGGAGAAGTAATTGGATGTTTCTGACACCTCAGATTTTACCCTCCCTCTGTTTCCCTCTATTTCAATTCTATTTGCTGCTGCCATCTGCAATGTGAGTATGACCACACTAAATGTCAAGAGAGTGCCTAAGAATAACTGGTCTGAGATCTGATAACAAATACATTCTGTGATTCAAGACAACTCATTCTTCTAGTTAGATTATATCCAAAGTAGTACTGTAAATTCAAGAGATGATTGACAAGTAGCTTACCTACAAAAATTTGCAGTCTAATCGTACCCCAGGGCTCTATTGTAATGTTACTGGTGGCTGAAGTTAATCAGATTTTCATGTAGCACAGCAGAAAAAAACAGTACAAATCAATGTGCTGCCTATCAAAAGCATATAGTAATACTTCAGATATTGTATTAAATAAAGAAAGGTGTGGGAAGGCAGCTGACTGGAGGTGAAGATTTATGCCCCATAAAAGATTTATGCCCCTAAAATGGGAATACAAACTTCCCAGTTGAAGACAACAAGTACAGAAGTACAGAAAGGTTCTAAATTATATAGAAAACTTTATCTAAAAAGATAGTCTTTAGTCCTCATCTTCAGAGCAATTATTGTAGTGTCCTAGTGACTTTTGGAAATGTATGTTACTGAGTTCCTGCCTCTGAGTTCACTGAGTTCACTGCCCCTAAGGAATCAGCAGCAATCTAACTTTTCATTGGGCCAAAGATTTTGTCTCTCTCTTATAACCATTGTTACTTGTGAAAAGCACTAGTCATGACTGGATAGCAGAGTTCATTTAACCACAGTCTTATGGAAGTCTTCCCTGGGAGAAAATTAGTTTCAGACAGTGTGGAAGTTTTCAGTTGCAAAAGTACAACTCTTAGAAGAAATTGAACCATTAGAACTTTTGGAAAATCTGTACCTTTCATGGAAATGATTTGTGTTTCTGAATATCAGTCCAGAAATGAGAACAGGAGAACTGGTGGTTGAAACAGGAGAGAAGAATTTGAGAACTCTAGAAATAGAAGCCTCAGTAATTTCAATCCAAACAGGACTTCATTTGAAAGAGTTCCAATGGTTATGGTTATGTTATGGTTGGACTCCATGGTCTTAAAGGTCTTTTCCAGCCAAGGTTATTCTGTAATAGCAGTTTGACTCTGTTACGTAACAGGGGTTTTACCACATTTCTTTAAAAGTTCAGGCTATGTAAGATTTATCTTTCCAGTTCCTGTTGACTTGACTTCCTTTGCAAAGTCAACAAACTACAAGGAGATGACATTTAATTCAGTGTGGCTATGTAGCAAATACTTTCTGTTGACTTTAATGAAAGCTGTCACTAAATCCCTTGCAACCCTTTGGGAAAGTTAGCAGTTTTAAACTGTTGGCTAGAGAGAGATTTGTGTACACATCTAATCAGGGTACCAAGGTAAAAGAACACTGCTTTTACATTTAGTAATTTCATATTTCGGCTTGCTCTGTAGCCTCTAAATCATGGGCCTAGCATACTGACAACGAAGTAGCTTGTTCCTCTCAGCCTGAAAAAATAGCATAGTGCTGTGGGGTAGTGTCTAAGGTAGAAAGTGAATAAAAAGTTTTCAAAGACTTGTTTACAGACTAAAATTTCAGGGTGGCCTAAAAACACTTGGTCCATTTTTTTTGATGAAGTTTAATGGGGAAGTGCACAGCTGTGGAATTAACATGAAAAATGCAGAAGGAAAAATGAGAGTATATTTACAAGTTGTCTATTTTAAATTCATTCCAGACCATCACTGACTTAAAACTCATGTCTTCTTACTCTATGAGCAAAAAGATGGTGTACTGACTTAATTTTTGTCTGCTGTTTAATGGGACATACTTCAAACACATTTGAACTTGTCTGGTGACAGCAAGTCAGTTCACCGTGATTAATTTGCCTGGATTTGTATATATCCACAGAATTTGTCCCGATGTATTTCACATACACATGAGAGGACATGGGACATCACCTCTTGATAAACATTTACAACTTGATATTCTAGAGGATTTTTCCTAGTGTCAAAAATCAATTAAAAAAAAACAAAAACAAAAACAAAACCAACAGAGCACAGTCAGTTGGGATTTAAGATCATTTAAGCAAAAGCTATAAGAGGCACAGGCTAGAAAATGAAACCTTTATCAACTTAGTTCCTCCAATACCAGGTGATGACTTGAGAATGGTTTCACACAACCTGGTTGCATTTTGCTTTCCATGCATAAATGCAAGGAAATAAAAGACAGCGTAATAAAATGATTTATTATCTGTCAAGACCTCATCTAAATAGGAAAAAAGTACAATATCATCTACTTTTTTCATTATCCACTGATTTAGAAAATAATCATCCAGTAACTAGGAAAATATCAGCTAAAGTGCCAACAGTTCTAGGCATTTCACAAGGGCACCTGGCAGGTGTTTCACAAGGATTTTAGTAGCTCTGATAGATTCATTCTCTTTCACCCGGAGAGAGAGAGGAGGACAAAAAAAGTGCTTTTTGGTGATTGCTGCACTACCAGTTTCTTCTAGGGGTAAAAACTCCATGTACACAGGTGCAGAGGTTCCAAATCACAGTTTGCTTGGACTGGAGTGGCAGCAGCTCCCAGCTGTCTGCTGTGCCCAATGCATGCTCTGTGGCACAGTGGTGTTTTGCTACCTTGCCATCTTTTAAATAGCTCATACACTGCTCTGAATATAAATACCACAGTTTGAGTACACTTACTAAAATGCTCTTATAAATGATAAGTCAGCCTTGGTTTTGTTGTGTGGTTGTTGTCTTCTTCACAGAGCCACTCAGGTTGCAAAATGCTGCATGCATTTGTGCTACAGATGTGGAGCTTGAGTCTATAATTAGCTAGCCAGCTATAATACTGCCTAGGAAAAGCTTCTGGGACATTAGTTCTCACGTTGGGCTGAATCACTCCCGCAGTCCTCAGGCAGAAGTCCTACTGAAGTTGCTGGGGATTTTGCCTGGGTAAGGACTTGGGGCCCAATCTATTTCATCTGAGGTCAGTAACGAAACATGCAAGTGTCAGCACTTGACAATGTTGCCCAATATGAGGTCTTGAGGTGCCAGAGGCTTCTCTGTGCTCATGCATGGCTTCAGTATTGTGTAATTGTCATCTGCCAAAGGGAGAGCATAGTCCAGATAGTACTGTTTGCCCAGTGCCTAATTCTGCTGGCTAAAATGCATCTGTGTCTGGCATGAATTGGACCCTCAGGAATTACAAGCATTTTGCTTTAACTGTACTTAAAGAAATGTGGGATTGGACCCAGATAAAGTTTTATAACCGAAAAAGGAAAAACAACATATATCAAAAAAGAATAAGAAATCATTTGTGAGGCTTCATAATGACCCTGTAGATAGCTGTGGTGGCAGAGTACCTAGAGCAATGTTAGTTAGCACAGTAGGTGAGAGAAAGTGAAGTTGCCGTTTAAACATGTCATTTTGGTTGTGTAAGTTTCTGTGCAGCTGAAGTAATAAAAGAAAGACCATTTAGGGTGATTCTGCTTCCACTTTTGCCCCATGTTCCATCATTGTCAACAGAACTACGATGCCAACATTTGACTTTTTCTTTTTGGAATAAGAACAAAACTGAAAGTAGACTCCCCTCCTGACTGTCTTCCCATTTTAATGTCTTAATTCACAATTTTATTGTGAGTGAAAATGGAAGGAAGTGGTAGGGCCTTGTCCTTGTTCATTTTGTCTTTTCTCCAGTTCCAGGAGGAGAAAAGAGGAAACATTTAGGGAAAAAATCAGTTTTCTTGATAAAGAGAAATGAGAAACTTTGGCGTTTCAGTTATGCTTAGAAATGCTTAATATACATTGATTCTTTAAAAGATGTATGCAGCTAAACATTTGGACAGGGGAGAAAGGGTTATTCAGAGCTTTTTTGTAAAATTTAAAGAAAAAGTCATGGGAAGGCTAATGATGTCACCTTCCTTCCCAGTGCCAGAGTTTCTGACACTATTCTCTGCCCTTTAGACCAGAATTTTGATCTTGAATTGCATCACATAAGGCATTTATGGATGTGATCAAGGTAGCTTTGAACAATCTTTCTTGTCTTGGAATTCACTGCAATCATCTTAATCACTTCAGTAGATATAATTTTCTTGCTCCCCTGAACATGTGCATGGTTAACTCTGTGTAAGTTAATCAACAGTCTGGGTTTTATTACCAATATAAATTAACAACCCAGCTTTTATCAAAAGCAGCATGCAGGCTGTGTTCTGTAGATTTCACTGCTTCACAGTTTCTCTTAATTTCTGTCTGAAATGAAGCTTTGATCATAAAACAAAAAGCAAGCAACCATCTGAAAACCTTCTTCCCCTTCTTTCTCTGCTAATAGTTACTGCTGAGAGTAGGTAAATCTCTACCCAAATGAGATATATAAGCAGTTTAGCTCAAGCCTGGATTTTTTGTCAAAGCACAGTATGGTGAAAACAATGCTTCCTTTGTTTGAATGGAGAGCAAAAGAAGCAAAATCTGCTGCTATGCAGGAACCCTCAGGACAACTATGTGGCCAGTGTTACAGTATATAATTCTGCAGTAATTTGTTCCAACATAGCATCAAAAGGTCTGGTGCTGTTCGGTGAAGTGGGAAAAGCATTTCTAGAAAGTAGAGCTGAGTAACTGTTCAGTTTAGGGAAGGTGGGCCAAACCCAGGCCTCTGTCTTACTCTAGCAGCCAGCTCCTTGAGTGAGTGCTGGTGAAAAGTGACAGCTCTGAGATAATTAACTGACCCTGAAAAGGTCATTGCAGTGAGCATCTACAAATTCTGTGTTAGTGCTGGCCCTTCTGCATGGAAGAATGAAGGGCAGGGTGGGAAGCAAACTCCAAACTGTGCTAATTTCTTCTCTCTGCCTCAATTTTTCTTCTTAATCTCTTGCAGGCATCAAAAGCTACATACATTTGATAAGTTCCCAGGTGGCTATAGCTCATGTCTGGGGGAAAAAAACCCACATTTCTTCCTCTGTGACTGAAAAAATTTTGGCATGATCTACCATGCACTCTTGCTTTCTTCTAACTGGGAGTGTGGCTTTTATTGTTCAGTTTACAGGTTTCTTCAGCTTCTTTCTTCCCTGACTCGTGTAACCTGAAATGCAAACAACATTACACTGAGAACTGCTAGAGCAGTGATGTGTGACTGGCTACATAGAGAGGCTGACATTAATGTTGATAGGGCATTAAGTTTATCTAATACAAAAGCTATTTCTGTAGCAAAGACTGTCTGGTGAGATAACACCTCTGTTTCGCCTGCTGGAAGGGATACTTATATTGATGTAGGAATCTGGTATGTATGGTACTAATATGTTACAGAGAAATATCTTTGAAGGTAAGGCTTTAGAGGGAATTCATTGTTTATATTACTTAGGAAAACACCTTTGTGTGAATCAATTAATCTCCATCTCCCCTGCTGAAAAGTATTTCTTGAAGCTGTCAAGATTTATTCACTGCCACTCTGATTCTACTTCTCATGAAAGGACGTTAGAGGAAACAGTCACTGTGAAAACTGCCATTGCTACAGTTTCTGTCAGATTGAATGTGCTTTATTTCCCATTGTTAGAGAGGTGTAGAAGACATTCAGTACCAGGATCTACTACTCTCTACTCTGCTCTCATGAGATCCCACCTGGACTCCTTTGCCCATTTCTGAAGCCCCCAGCACAAGGACATGGATATGCTGGACTGAGTACAGAGCAGGGCCACAAAGACAAGCGGGGGGCTGGAGCATCTCTCTAATGGTGACAGGCTGAGAGAGTCAGGGTTGCTCAGCCTGGAGAAGAGAAGGCTCTGCAGAGACCTTATAGCAGCCTTCCAGTACCTGAAAGAACTGTACAGGAAAGCTGGGAGGGACTTTTTACAAGGGCACAAAGTGACAGGAAATGTAGTGGCTTAAAACTAGAAGAGAGTAGACGTAGGTTAGACATCGGGAACAAATTTTTCACTATAATAGTAGTGAGATATTGGATCAGGTTGCCCAGGGAAGCTGTGGATACCCTTCCTTCACTGAAAGGCTTGTCAAGCACTGGAACAAGCTTGGCACAGTGCAGTGACCATCCCTGGAGGTATTTAAAAGATGTGTAGATGTGGTGCTTTGGGACATGATTTAGTGGTGGACTTGGCAGTGCTAGATTAGAGGTTGGACTTGGTGATCTTAATGGTCTTTTCCAACCATAATGATTTTGTGATGTATTTCACTTCTCCTTGTCCACTTGAAAAAGGACAGCAGTCAGACTTGTCCCTCTGAGTGCAAACTACAGATGTCCTGTAATGGACCCAAGGATAGGTAACATGGGAGTCACCGAAGATCAAGATGAGGGCATTACCAACTACATTGAAAATCTATAGGCTGGAGCAGCAGAAGAGTTAACCTTCAGAACAAGGATGCAGTGGCAGAGCTACATGGATCCTCACAGCTGTGTAGATCAAAATATAAGTGTATTACCTAGCTGTTTGAAGAACCACAAGCAGAATAACAGGGCTATGCCAGGTCACAAATGACTTTCTTTAACACAGCTGTGTGAGGGAAGCTTGCATAACACCTGCCCACACTCAGCTTAGCTCAAGCTGTTGTTATCAGTCCCTCACTCTCCTGCATGTTAGAAGTATTTGCAAACTAGGAATCTATTATTTCAAAGCCACTATAAAATGCCTATTTCTTTGGGTCAGGGTAATTGACCTGTTCTCAATGCCCTGCTCAAGAGGTATAAAAGCTTTAATTACAGGTTTGACAAGCTGACTTTAAAGGCAACACTCTTTACCTTGAATTCTTTGCTTTTCTCCTGGCTGCACAGTAAAACACAGCCTGCCCAGCTAGTATGTCTCATGCTTCTGACTCATATGATATTGTGATAATAGTGTCTAGTATCAGACTAGTCATTATGTTAGCAGAAGTGACTGAAAGAACACCCCATGCAGGAGCAGTACACAAAATCACAAGCATCTTATTTACTAGGCACAGAAGGAATGTAGCAGACTACAGTTTCAAAACAGAATTCAATGCACATTTCAGAATAGGAGGGATGAGTTCCATTTCAGATGATGAAACTGAATAGAATCTGTTCAGCATGATCCATGAATGCAACTGCAGGGGACAAGTTCTCTCACACAGCTCTGGTTCCAGAGTGACCTAGATCTGATATGTGTGTGTTGCTACTGGAAAATGTAGTTGCTGAGAATTAATCTTTGTCACACACTGCTTAAGCAAAGGGACTGCTAAAATGGACAAGGCCTTGCTGCTCTCTTCTTGATAATATTTATGCTTAAATATTTAAAACAAATAACTCCTGAATTAAGTGTTTCCAGATGGAGAAAGCATACACTACTCTTCCAGCTTGCAGGGTGGTATTTCAGATGAAAATATTCAGCCACTTGTTCTTTCATACAGTCCCTTCACCTCTGGCCCAGCCTCTACCCAAATACCCTGCCTGTCCTTTGGAATAATACAGCCCCATTTCTCCCTCACATTCATGTTCTCTTTTCTTTCTGATGTTCTGCCGACAAGGGCAAGCCTCCAGGAGACCAGTTTCCTTCTTCCATCCCAGAGACAGTCTTCAGGGAGACCTACCCTCTCAGGGGCACAATTCCTGCCTTAGATCCCTGGCTGCAGGGTTGTGCAAGCTTCTGAAAGTTCTCCATTGCAAGCTACCAGGGCATGATTCCCTACCCACTGCACCATCCAAACTGTCCTTTCTTTCCTAAAATATCCTCTTATGTGCTCTAGATCACAAACTGTAGGCCACTTACCAAGTTTTGAGGCATCACCCACCTTGAAATGACTTGTGACAGGCAGGAATGTCATAAAACAGCTGGAGCTGCATCTCTCACTTTGAAGCTTAGCAATCTATGTGGCAAGCAGCGCTCCCTGGAGAGTTTCTGATGACCTAAGCAGATCGACTTGAAACTAGCTTCTGCAATTTTTTTTTTTCTTCTCATAGACTCTGCACAGACAACAGATTCACAGGGCTGTGAACTGAAAGAACAAAGATGCTTCTGCTGAAATAGAGATTCTTATCAATGTTACTGCTTCACCACCCAGGTGTATATTTGTAAGGGTGGGGAGATGGACAAATTCACACACACACGGAAATTTCAGGAAGCATGTAGTCTGCTTTAAAACTACAATTGTGCTTGAAACTTATGTGCTGGTTATTTTCATTAATAACAGTGCTAGTGAGCAAAATATGAATAATGCCATGATTATTAGAGAGCCAAACCCAATCAGAACACTAGGGATTTTTTTTTTTTTGTAGTTGTTGATTTTACTGTCTTAAGGGCACTTTGTGGTATAGTAATTTTGTTCATGATCAATGTTTGTATCACTTCCCAGCACATTATCTGCAGTGTTTGCAACTCTTGTGCCCCATTTCTAAGGCACCTGACAGACCAGCCTCCAATAGTAGAATCTTTCTGGTTTTTTAAGTGAGATCTTCCTGCTTATTGTGCCCATATGTCATTTTGAAGGGTAGATTCAGGTATATTTGATGACACTGCTGCTTTGTCCATTAAGAATCATAAAGAACGAGAAAGAAATCTCGCAGAACCATTTTGAATATACTGTTGTGATTTGTTCACCATCACAAAATACTGTTGAGTATCCTCAATTGTTCAATTGTTTTGCCTTTCCTTCTTTTTTATTTCTTTCTTTCTATTTTTTTTTAATTTATTCCTTGAGAATTCTGTGGGAACTGGAGACATTGTTACAAAGTTCTAGAATGACACCAGAAATTTATGCTATAAACTATGTCCTGTCAAGTAAATCCTAGCACTTTAGCCTATTAGTTTGCTGTTGTTGTTGCTTTCTTTCTCCTAGCAAGGCAAACAAGCAATCTATCAGACAGGAAAACCAATCTAAGATGTCATAGGTGGATCCAGATTCAGGAGAGAGACATCTTTCAAGATCTGTTGGTGTAGCAGCTCATTTGTCCTTCTTCTGCCATATGGATTAAGAGAATTGTTAATTCCATTGTACTTGCAGGCAGTCACTCTGCAGTGAATGGACTCCTGTCATGGACTGAGACGTTTGTTCAGCAGTACAACCAGTCACCCAGGGACACTCTTGCCCTTTTTAGCAGTAACATTTTCCTTCTGTAAAGTCTGCTTTTGAGTGAGTCTTACATCCTTTGCTTAGCAGACACTTGAGATACCATAGGTTATGCAGAATATAATTTTGCCCTTCAGGCAAGAAAACGGGAAGAGGATTTTAAGTTCTTTCTTTTAAATACAGAACAGAATAGGTGTGAGGCTTGCAAAGGCTGTCTCTTGGCAGGGGCTGGAGTTTGACAGTGCCCATTCTGTGGTCCTCTGTGTAATGTGTACTCCACTTCCCAGCTGAAATGAACAAATATTTGTAGAACACAACATAATACTGTCAATATTCCTGTAAAAGGAAGAAAAATGGTAGCTGTTTAAAGTATTTGAGGAGTTTGTTACAGCAAAATAAGTCCCAGGAAAACTAATCAGTAGCAAGCTAATGCATGCATAGGAGTTCAATAATCTGCATGTGGTAATGACAGATCTGATAACCACATGTTATCTGCACAATAGATATATATCTCTCCTACTCCTCTTCATGTATGGTATAAATTTAATTAGCCCATGATTATATCCCCTCAGCATCATAGGATGTGTATGCATATATGATATGAGTGGAAGGGGAAAAAGACATGTAGACCCAAGTCTTTTTATATAAAATACATACATTGCAATTTTGTATTGTAAAATATATAATTTATCTCTGAATGAAACGTTTGGTGATAAGATTCTCCATCTCAGTTTTGGCAATGTTTCTAATTTCTATTGCTCCATTCAGTAAAACAGTCCCACACTGTATCAGCCTTTCCTGATGCAGTCCAATGCCCAGCCTGGTTTTACAGTAATAACAGGTCTTGTTACTACATACCAGCTGTACCACCTTTGCTGCTGGGTAACTGGTGTAAAGATGGCTTTACCAAAAGCTTTTTTCTAAAGTGGATACAACTGGCAATCACTTTATGGCTTTTTATTACTATCCTAGATTCAGTGGCTGACCTTGAGTGAAAGCATGACTCAAGCTGCCTCTCCTTGCAATTGCAGTTATTTGTACATAACCAGAAATTAGGTTACGCAAAGTGTGTATTTTACATTTATTTATTGTAATATTGTGTTTATGATACTGTCTGTATGAACATTGACCTCTGAGCCCTTGGTAAGCATTTTCCAAGCTTTTCCACAATTTTTTTCTCGATTTTTGTTTTTTTCTTTGTTTGTTTTACTGTGCTAGATTTATTGATGTATTCTCTCTATCTTTGGGAGAAACGCAACCACCAAGGTCCACCAAAAATAGTTCAGGTTTCCTTTTCTCTTCTGTAGAAGATTTCGTATTGCAGAACTCCTTTTCAGAACATAAATTACAAGAGTTCTTCATTCATATCCAGTATATTTTCCTGACAAAATCAGAAGGTCTAGAGATTTACCTGTGCACCGTTTACTTTCTGCAGGCTGCTACTCACTGATTGTTCCCAAGACACTGTATGCATGCAGTAGAAAGAAAGCAGTATCTTATTTAAATTAATGAATGAGATTAATGAGTGCAGCATTTCCAAAACAGGCAATGAGAAGAGGAAAGCTAGGCAATATTCACTTCTTAATTAAAACGAGGGCTCTCCACTGAAAAAATGACTTGATTGATATTCTGACAGCTGCCCATAGACTCATTCATGAAATGATGGGCATGAGAGGCACCACGGGAAGCAGGGTTATTACTGGAGACAAAGTCATTCACTTGATGCACATTCTGTTAGAGGAAGCAGCCTGGCTGTTGCAATTTATTCTTGTGCTTGTTGCAAAAAGAAATCTTAAATCCCAGGTGGAGAATTCACAGGGCTTCTTTGCTCTTTAGATTTGCTTTATAGTTCAGCAAAGTCCCTCTAGGGAAACATTAGCATCAGTAGTAACTATAGTACTTAGTGCTTATTGTAATGTGTTTCATCTGCAGATCTCAGAGAGGTTTGCAAGGTGAGTGCAGAATTATAATCCCCCTTTTAGAGAAGATGAGCAGATATGTAGAAAAGCTTTGTTATATTTCTAAGCTGACATAATAAGGTGAAATGAGGATGGAGTGATGTCAGGTCCTTCTGATCTCAAATACCACCATGGGGAAAAGGGGTGATTTAGACACTTGTTTGCAAAGTTATTCAATACCAGTAGAAACTGGAGTGTTGGAGAAACTGGAGTCTAAGTGGGAGTATTAGAAAACAAAATCAAATGTGTTGTTGCTTTTCTTAACCTGAAAATCCACTATGGATCTTTTTTAGTATGAATGAACATGCTGTTAGATGCAACTGTTTCGAGTCAGGTACCTAACCCAAGGGCATAAGGTAAATGCCCAGCCTGTCTACACAGTTGAGGAAGACATCAGTATGGCATTCAGGAAACCTGTGATAAGAATCTATCAGCCTCTGCAGCCTAACTCAAACAGCTAAATCAGAGACATGAAGTCAGACAATGTGAATAGCCTCTGACATATCCAATTCTAAAACAAATGCACGGATCTGCAGTCGTGCAGTAACATGGCACATTAAAATCTGTGAAAAGTTTATCTTTGTCTGTGTTAGTGGAACTGGGTACCCTTTGCCTGGACTTGATCTGCTCTGGGTCTTAAATTCTTGCAGTATTAAAGTGATATTCAACAGTTAGTGTTGTAACGTTATATAATCCATGGACATAAATCCAAATATTAAAATTACTTCCACTGCCAAGATGACCAACATAAATGCAAGATGTAACAGTGATAATGTTGTTTCTGAACTGGGAGAAAATATTCTCCAAGTATATAGAGGAAAAATTATCTCAGGGCTACACAGAAGGTTATTTGCTCATGCCAGCTTTCTGTTTCAGTGGCTGACTGTCTTTTGGCAGTCTGCCATCCAATAATTCATTGCATGTCTATGGGGCATTTCATTGGAGAAGGGACATATGTTAGTGCAAGAGTAGAACTGGTGTCAATGCTTGATGCCAGTGACATGAAACAGAGGCTCTCAAAGGGTCTTGCACATCTGTCTGTCTAGCCAGTCACAGGCTGCAGACTCTTTGTTCTTATTTATGTCTATTGGGTCTCATAGATAGAATTAACATAATATGAAGCATTTTTCAGATTAATTTTTAAGGAAGGTTTTCTCGTTGCTTTAGCTGCCACAGGAATGCTGTGTAAGTAATAGAAAATTGGAGTTTAGGTAGTCCAGGAGCCAAAGTTCACATTCAGAGATGAGCCATGCTGTGGCAAGATGCAAGAAGTACAAAGCTTTCAGAAGCAAATGTAGAGAGTATGTGAAACCTACTGTTCCTTATGGTTTGCACTCTGTTGAAACCATGAAATACTTGCATGGCTTTAAATAGTTCTTCCAATTCTTTTTTTTTTTTTAAATTGCTATGCTACTTGAAAAACATGTAACTAGTGGGAGATTTAATCAGCCACAGTGAATTATAGTTTTGATGATAAATTGGGAAAAAAGAGATTCTCATGTCAGCAAAGCCACCGTGATTTGCTCCAGTAACAGGTACACTGGAACAGGTTGCTCAGAGAAATTGTGGATGTAAGATCATTTTAAGTGTTCCAGGTCAGGTCGGCTGCGGCTTTGAACAACTTGGTCAGGAGCAGGAAGGGTGGACTGGATGGTCTTTAAAGGTCCCTTGTATCATTCTGTTAAATATTTAATATCTTCTGTGTGATAGTGGTTAACTGTACTGATTTGATTGAAGAGAGCTGCCCTCCCTGTGTGCTCATTTCCCTCTTAGCTGAACTGCTGCCCCTGGTGTAGTGAGGCAAAGGCAAGCTGCCTGAGGAAAATGTCTTCTCACCCCTTTAACAACCTCCTTTCACTTTGGATGGACAGGTGTGGGGACAGAGTTGTTCTCTACTGTCAAGAAGTCACCTATGTACAAGACTGATATTTCATTGCATGATCTAATACCTTAGGATATTATGTGAGCAACTGAATAATATGCACAGATTGATCACTGCCCTGCCCATGCTGCGGTTTGGACACTGAAGCACCTTCAGATCAAAGTATGTGGTAAATGGAAGGTTTGATGGTCTGCTTGAAGGCTGGGAAATGGAGAGTCCCTCTATGCCTAGAACCACGCCTGTAAGAAAGCATAAGTCACTGAACCCTGCATGGCACAGGATGCAAGGCACCAAGATTTCCACTGCTAAATTGCTTTTGCCCAGGTGGGAAGAAGTCTGCATTCTTGCCTTTGTCTCAGCTCCCAAATTTAATGGGATGAAGTGGCCACTGAGATGTCAAAGTCTGTATACCATACTCCTAAACATAACTCCAATCTGGACCAGAGCCCACCATTTAGGAAAAGAAACATCTTTTCCTTATTAAAACATTCCTGTGGTGGATACCACCAGTATTCTTGGTACATGGTTTCAGTAATTAATTATTTGGACTGCAAAAAAAGCCTTCCTCTTTTCTAGACTAGAGCTTGGGTGTGGGCACAAGGTCTGTATCTCTGAGAACTAAGTCAGAAGAAAGTCATCTGAGCAGTGGTTGGTCTACTTCCTTGTGTATTCCACCCCCTTTTATACACAACTCTTCTGCAACATTTTCAGGATTTGCTAACTGGTCTGAATGAACCTCAGACCATCTGCAGACATAATTATCCCTTGATATTGAAGGTGATGTGAGGTGCCAGGTAATGCAAGTAATTGCCCTGCTGAGAGCACACCATACTGGGGAGTGCAGTTCTTATCTCCTTCTCTCTTGACCTTTAAACTTGTAGGCTACTGTTCCTCTAATACTTGAGAGCATCTTAATACTTTTTATTGTCCTTAACATTTTCCATCAGTGAAGTACAATAAACGCCTGTGAACCCTTACCAGCAAACTGGCCTGAGCCACGAGTGTCTCTTCAGCCCATGTGCCACTGCACCCCTCCCTTTACTTAAATTTGGCTTTCTGCTGCAGTAAGATTAGGGGAGTGTGCAATATGCTTTAAGATGTCTCTGTGCATGCATCTGTGCGGGCTGAGGACTTCTGTGAATAATAGGAGAGGATCGATGTTAGGTAACGCCATGAAAAAATGTGCATCAGGAGGACATCAGAAGGAGAATGCCACATGTAAACAAAAGGAAATAATGAGACATAGTATAGGGATATCCTAGTTTGAGTAAGGGTACGTCTCAGTGCTTGATGGTGGTTGTTAATCTTGAGAGATGGGGAAAGATAGAGAAATGTGATTACTCAAACAACTTTCTTTAATCAGTTTTAGAACTGTTTCTGACAGTTTTGAAAGAGTTTCTAGATATCAGAGCAGTTTAGGAAGAATGTCAATGAACCTCATTCAGAAATAGGCTAGTCCAGATTCTGACCCTAATGGTCAGGGCAAAACCTGAGAATACATTGAAATTGCCTTAGTCTCATCAATATCAATGTCAGACAGTCAAACAAGAAGAGTTTTGCCATTGACATCACTGGGAAAAGGATTTGACCCGTAAACTTAAAATCCGCAACTTCATGTTCTCAGAAGCAAGATACAAAAAGGATCAGAAAGGAAGGGTTACCCTCTGATGATCTGCTATGATATTTCAGACTTCCGTATACCTTTTCCATTTTGTACTTTTAATTCACATGATGAAGTTTGCAGACAGCAGTGGATGTCATGTGTAAGCTGAGTTCCTTGTTTTTTTCTTTTGCCTGTCACTGGCTGCATGTTCTCTATTGATGTCTTGTTCCTGGTACTTGACACTGACCATCTTGTCTGTGAAAGGAAGCACCCCAGCTGGCTTGCCTGATAAGAAGAAAGGAAAGTTTGCTTGGTTTAGTCACTCCACAGAAACTCATGGTAATGTTCCACAACACTATGTGTCCACGCTGCATATATCTGTGTGTGTGTGCCTATATATTTGTATGCAGACTGACATATAATATAGCTTTGTATACTTCTGCATGTACACGCCTTGCTTTTTCTATTGCTTGTGCAGTGTCCTCTTCATGCATCCAAGAGAATAAGCTGTTCTGCAAATCAATCTCTTGCTAATGTTTTAAGATTTTATTTCTATTTGCAAATAAGCTCAAATATGTCTTGAAAATGCTTTACCCCATCTCCAAAGCTGACCTGTGAAATACCAGCATTTTGAGTTTTTTCTTGAAGGGACCAAGAATTTTAATTATGAATGTTATTTTTTCTTTCAGCTTACTTGATTGTTTCATGCACCTCAAAATATAAATTCAGTTGATTCCTTAACTTGTCTTTCCAAATAGACAAGAAGTAAAACACCTAGTCTTCATAAAGGAATGGGCACCACTGGAGAGTAATGTTTCTTAGTTATGTCAAGAGTGCTAGAGAGTCCATTATTTCACATGGTCCTAAGAATACTGCACAAGAACTTCAGATTTCCTAAGACATATGCTGTAAGCTTGTGAGTTGTTGGGATGGAAGGAAGGACAGTTCTGTTTGAGCAACATTTCTACCATATTGCTTTCAAAACAGAAGCCTAGGACCTCTTTGGAAGAACCTGCTGAGATCTTTATAGCCTCTGAAAGACCTGGTCCCACAGTCCATTAAACTTCTGCCCAATTGAAATGCAGAACGTATTTGGTCTACATTGCCTCCTTTTGCACCAAGGTCCCACAAATCCTTATGTTCTTAGTACAGGCTATTAGAAGCCTCTCCAATGGCTAACAGTGCGTGCTCTGAGTGTCATCCCAGATATATATCCAACTGCTAATACATGTCATATTCTGAAGTTCTACCAGCCATCTGAGAGATCTGTTTAAATCCTCCATCATTCAGCTTTAAGCATAAATTTTTTCAATTCTGTATTTGAGAAGGTGGGAGAAGGAAACAGGACATAAATAGGATCCTGTCCATTGTCCTAACTTACAATAGATTATACTATAGTAAGGAGTTATTAGAGCTCATATAGGAGCTGGAAGCAACTGTTGGAATGGCAATAGTGCTGGGGGGGGGGGGGGAGGCGGGCTTATGATCTGCAGGAACAAATAAAATACTGAGATTTGATAACAGATTAAAAAATTGACAGGCTCTTAAATCCAGATGAAAGAGGTTCATAGCTAAGGTTGCTTTCATTTGATGTTTGTTCCATGACAGTTCTGTAAAAGCCTAGGAGATTTAGTCTAGTTCTTAGTTGGTGAGTGTCAAAATAGTCTACAACATAGTGCATATTCACCAACTCTTTTACTGGTAATGTCTGAGCCTGCATTCCACTCTCATCCCTGTAGGGCCAGTTTATAAGTGTGAGGCTGAAACATACTAATGGTTAGTATATGATAGATGAGCCATCAGTATTGTTTATGTGACACTTGCTATCAGACTGACAGAAGCCGTTTGTCTGAATTCCTGTCAGTTGGGAACTTTGCATTCTATTCATAGCACAAAACATTGGGCGGGCAGTGAGGTGTTTGGGCTGGTGCAAGTAAAGGGGCATTTTTTAAAAAGCATTCCATTGAACCAAAAAAAAGCTTCTTGCTGGCTTTGCTAGGTTCTCTGATTGTCAATTGTTTTCATTCATAAAATTTCTAGGAACTGACTCTGAAAAAAAGCTAGCAGCTGCTTCTTCCCTTTTCTTTAGCATTTGAGTAACCTGTGTATGTTCGTGAAGTCTATCTGCCCAACCTGATCTGTGCAAGGAGGCATTAGACTTGCTCAGCAAATTGCTTAATCCTCAGGAGCTGCAGCTGAAGGTCTTTTCATTAAGCCAGTTCCTTCACTCATGTCATTCACTGATAGATGTGTCAGGTTCTAATGGCCAACCCTCTCTCTTTCTTCCCTTTGACTCTTGCAGTGAGCATGCCCACCAGTGAGACCGAGTCCGTGAACACAGACAACGTCCCTGGAGCAGATATTGAAGGAGAAAACTGCGGTGCTAGGCTAGCGTGAGTACATATACCCAGATATACTTACGTAGGGGTCGGATTGAGCTTGATGAGTAAAAGCTAGGAGAAACGTCAGGCTTTTTAAGGAGAAGAAAGCCCCACAGTGGGTGAAAGCGGAGGGTGCAGAAGATCTATTCATCCCGGTTCTTATCTTAATTGTAATGTAAACTGGAGAGCCCCTCTGTTAACATAGGTGTAAATAAAGCACAGAATGTCCAGGATAAGCAAATCTGTGTAATATCTCAAAGAACTGATGGATAGCAGTGTTCTTATTTTAAAATTCCTCTTTGATGATAGATAATCAAATCCAGTAAATATAGACCAAATAGTGGAAATTACTGGTCTATTTTAATTTCTGAAATGATTCCTGTACACTTTAAAGTCTCTTGTAATAGAAAATACATGAATGATAACTCCTATCCTGCAGCCTGAATTACACCCTTCAAATGCTGAACACAATGCTGCAGTGACAAAGAAATAAATTTATTAGTAAGGAATATCGTCTCCTTGAAATTGCACCATTGCAGTTAATGGAGATTCTCAAGAATGAGAAAGCACCAAGGAAATACCGTATTATATGATGTGTTTTATATCATCACAGACAGAAATAATAGGCAAGAGGAGACCTTTCTTCCCTTTTGCATGACTTGAACAAGAACAGACTTTATGCTGTGGGGGAATATGTTAGTCCCTCCAGATTTCCCTGAAAAATGGGCTAAGCATATCAGTGCTATAGCTTGTACGATGCTGGAGTATTTTGATACTCTTTCCTGTCCTTAGGTGTAACTTTAGCCCTTTAGTGTTGGTGAAATGCTCATCATAAGTGTGTAAGAAATTATCTGGTCTCTCAGAGATGTTGTCCAGCTGCCCCAGTGTTCACATCCTGACAGTGATAGGAGGTCAAGTGCACAAGCCTGGCCATGTCCTATGCTGTAGTCCCCGTCCATTCATGAATTTATCTGAACCCACTAACATTGTCTGTCATCGCAATCTCCTGTGGCAACAAATTTCAGAAGTTTACTGCCATCTGTTTAGGAAAGTGTTTTCTTGTATCTGTTTTAAGCTGATCTACTACTACTTACAGTCAACATTGTTTCCTACTAATACTGTGAGATTTACTGATCAACAGTCCACATTCATCTTATCTAGCATTTTATGACTTTGTAAACCTTGATTGTATCTCCCACGCAATCTTTGCCCCCTCTACAAAGTGAAGTGGAGATCATATCTGCTTTACAAGATGTGCTATGTAGAATATGTTGTAAATTCAATCTGCTGTCCTGTAAGCATCAGCTCACAAACTTAGAAACTCCAGAAGAAATAAGAAATAACTTGTGATAGCTTTCCTTCACCTGCCCACTGCTACTCACCTGCTGAGTCCTTGAGTTTAGTTTATGAACTCTTTTCTGAAGGTACAAGACTAGATCTATTCATAGTACTGAGGAAGCTGTAGCCCTTTCTTTAGGACCCCACCAAGCAGCTATATGTGACAAGAGCTGCTTGTGCTCTTGTCACATTACAGAAAGCAGCAGCTGAATATGTGACCACTTCTTCCATCTGGATCCAATTTGGAGAACCATCTCTATTCTGCATTTGTGGCTCCCAAAACAATAGGTCCCCTGGTGCTACACAGAGCCAACAACAATGGCAACTGTTACTATGACATTGCATATATTTTTAATATTACAGCTTGCATTAATTTAATGTCCTTAATCCCGAAGGATCCTAAAGCACTTTACAAACTGTAAATGCAGGAATTGTTTTCACAGAGTTAGAGTTCAGCCACCTTCAGGGTAAAATCTGACAGATGTTGAAAAACAAAGGGCACAAGTGTATGAGGAGAGGTATGAGGGATAGCTGTGTATGATGGATAACTTGTTTTTCACTGAAACTGCATGGGGAATTTTAGCAAGTAGAACATAATTATCTTGGCTGCAGTGTGGCCAGGAGAGACGAAGTTAGACCCAACTCTAAAGATATATATTACTTAGAATGTAGTTTACTTAAAATAGCCCACAGGAGAATGGCCATACTGTGGTCTGGCCCCACAATCACTATCCTCCTCGTATTGGGAGAAATGATGGCTACACCAAACAGATTTTAAGGAAGAAGGTATAGGAAAATGACTGGAAAACATTTCTTCTTCCCATGTCACAAATGTTAAAAAGGGGACTTAAGTTTCACAAGAGCAGGGCATGTAAGATTCAGGGACATAAACTGTTTCCTTGCCATTTTACACTTCATTTGAAAATGAGTGATGAATAGTAAAGGAATTGAAGTATTTTATTGAGGCGGGTGTTTTTTTACCCCTTACCCAGGGACAGCTAAGATCCTCAAGGCCTTACTCAGATTGCTTTTCAACTCTAAGAGATGGATAGGCTCCTTCATCCAAAATGAGTGACTGTATTCTTGTATATGAAATTCTGGAGCGGGATTTTTTCCAATGCTTCCTGCTTTTGTAAAATGTTTGTTTCAAATTTGTGGAGCTGCAAATACCTTAATTATGGCTAAATTCAGATCTGCCTTTGATTCAGAGACTTGAAGTCCTCTCTGGTTTGCTTTTTTACTGCATCACACTCTCAAGCAGACAGAGAAACCAGCTTTCCTGGGTTCAAGAAGTATTAAGGCCCCTTCTCACCAAGTCCTTGTTTAAATCCCCTATAGGGTAATATTCTGTCTAGAACATAAAAATGTAAGCAAGAATTATTTCAGCATTTTCTTTTATTGGAACCTCACTAAGAGAATCAGAATTCAGCCCTGTGTTCAAGAGTAGAGATAATTCATGTGGGAAGTCAATTGAGTTTTTCAAATTAATTCCTCATCTAGTATTCGTGAATTTGAGTAAAAATTAATAATTACAGTCATGCCATCCTGATTAATCTAGTTGAAGACTAGGCCTGGATTTCTAAGCAGTCATCTGCCCTCTAGAATTTGCTTTTACAGTGGAAATGGATAGACAGTTTTTTTGTTCGACTGTTAAGTTTCATCTATTGCACATGGGTCTTCATTTTTACCAGCCTGATAGTATCACCTAGTGACCACGAATCCCCATTGCCTTGCTGTAAATTTTTTTTTTCCCAGAGGGCAGAGGCTACACTGGGCAAGTTGCTACCAGATATGACTGAAGTAACAGGGAGATTTCAAGTCTAAGGTAATATATTTATTTATTTAGTGGCATCAGACCGATAGGGCATTTAACCACCCCAGCACCAACACCATGGTTACAGGATGAGCTTTCCATTATCAGTACACTCATGTTAGATTGAAAAAAGTACCCAGGACACTGAAAGAAAAAACATTGTTATTGAAGATAACTTAGAATTACTGGGTGTTCTTTCTGTTCTTATAAAAAGCTGTAGAGCTTTGAAAGGCTGGGTCTGTGAATGGCAGAAAGATGTGCTTGAGAAGCCAGAATGAAGTATGCCTTTTGGAAAAAGAGATCTTCCCTGACAGCCTTTCTCAGCTCCACAGAGACATATGCTGAGTGAGATCAGGAGAGTACCTCTCAAACACAAGCTATCTTCTACTGATGAATTGTCTCAAAGAAGCTTTTGTTTCTATAGTATCCATGTTATAGAAACTGCCTTCATCAGCTGTGCTGTCTGGACCAATGCCAGTCTTCAAACCAGCAGAAGGAATTTCAGAAAGAATCTAACATGTAAACCTTCTTTGCTTATTGTGTAAATCCAGTGTCTTAGAACTCAAACAGGAAAAGAAACCTCATTCATATTAACTCCTGTAATTCTGTTGCCATCAGAAGAGCTGTGGCAGGGAGTAGTTCTCTTCCTAACATGGCTGTTAGCTTTGTTAGGCATCTGACTTTGAAAAAAGGTTTTGTAGTGTTCAACAGGACGTTGAAAAGCATCCCACAACTTCTGTCATCCTGTCATGGTTTTGCCTTGAACTGCACTGACATCTATCCTGAAGCAGAAATACAACACACAACCACTTTTATCCTCAAGGACAACACTTGGAAATAGAACTTACCTACTTCTGACGTGTCACAACTTTAATAACCTGTTGCCTCTGGGTAAAAAGAAATGTGTTTCCTCTGCAGCAAGCCTCAGTGGGATAAACCCAGAACTAGGAGCAATGAGTTTCTGTTTACAGGATAGCTTTATACCCAGGACTTGGCAATAGCGAGTAATTTCCCTGAGCCTCTACAGCAGCCTCTACAGCCCCGCTGTGCAGGGCTTGGATTCCTGAGGACAGGCTATTGCTCATAATCAGTAGTAATCTGTTCTTTGCGGGATGTCAGTATATATAATCTTCCAATACAACCAGAATGTTAATTTTCTAGCACAACCAGACAGATCTGGAGTGCCACAATAGAGCTTGCTTTTATACATATGTATTAGCTATAAAAAAGACCTTTGTGGGAACTAATGTTTCATAAAGCTTCAATAGAAAAGTGAAGCACTTGAGCTCAAAGGGGAAAAGAGCTTAAAATTATCTGCTTTCACTGAAACAATAAGCCACTTGGTGTTTTCACCTTGGTCAGGATTTCCATACATTTTGGGGACAGTTCAACTGCTTTTTCCACCAAAGACTATTAAAAGGATAAAAGAAATTGAACTTACACTGGCTTTCTTACTGAAAACAGTGTGTCCTGAAAATACTCTGAATGATGGCAGTTTTCTGTGTTGTCTGAACCAGCAGCAATCTTCCCTTGGAGCTTTTCTGGCTGGGAACACAATTCCTATGCAGTCTTGAAATAACCAGTGTAGGAGCCAATGGTAAAAGTGAAAGTCAGTTTGCTTACAGGTTTGACATAGTTGCTGCTGGTTTTCACCTTTTCAAAAGATAGCCTCCTTCTTTCCATCTTCACCCAAGTCTGCATCACATCAGAAGATAAGAAAAGTCTGCCAAAAGCTCTGAAACCACTGCTGACTTTAGCAGGAAAACACACAGGATCGACCTGTATGTGTCAGCCTCAGCTACTGCTCTCCAATTTATTATAAGGAAGGTGCTTTGACATTCGCAGTCAGCTCTAGATATGTATCTAAAGGACAATAGCATGCCCTTGTGGAGGAGGAATTATCTTCCTACTTCAGATTCAGTGGCAGAACTTGCCTATGACTTGCCACAGGGATAGTAAGATTATTCACTAAATGCTGAAGTAAAAAACACCAGAAGAGGCATCACTCTGTGGACTCTGCTGAAATTCAGCGATTGACTCAGCAGGAGGATCTCAGTCCACATCAGAACTCAAGTTCTTCATGGCCAGTCTTCTGTTCTGCTTTGCTGGAAGCTTTTAATTAAGAGTCAGAAATGAGAAATGGTCATTGCATGCCCCTCTAGTGTTAATTGCATTGTACAGGCAGAACGATGGAGTCCTATTACTTCAGTGTGAATCACAGAGGCATAGCTGAGCGTAGATCTTGGTCCCTAACACTTTAGTAAACTGAGAGATTATCAGATATGCAGCATGCATTCCTGAAAATGTCATTCCACTATATGCTCTTCTCCACAGTAATATGTGGGAAAAAAAACCTTGGGTGGGCATCTTCTGTGCAGGCATGCCAGCACCCCGACTAGAAGGAACGAAATGTCATCAGCAGGAATAGAGAGAGGGAAAAATGTTATGCTCTTTGACTGTTAGCTGCATGAACTCACAGTATTGCACCAAAACAGAACCAACATCACACCAGGTTTGTGTTCTCACAGTTCTAAAATCTGTTGGATTTCTACTGTGCAGCTCTTTGGATGTTCCCCAAAGCTGTGTAGAACAGAGAGACATAGTAAGTAAATTTCTGTGTTTTACTGAGCTCTTTTATTAGTCTCCAAGGGCTTTCTAAGTCCTCATGAAGATAGTTGTCTATGTGAGGGAGCATATAGTGTTAAAATAGTAGTGACCAGCATGCCAGATAATTTCATGGTCATGTATAGTGTTTTATACACCCAGAAAATGTTTCTAACATGGCCTTTGTGTCACTCCTGGAGATACACAAAATTTTTCCATAATTGTTTGTTGTGTATAAAATCATACAAGGTCCCCAGTGACTGTTATACGAGAATGTCACAACCTTCACAAGTGCACAGTTTCTTCTCTCTTGTGTTGATCAGGAACAAAGAAATGAAGGCTTCATCTCTCAGATTGCAGGATATCTTGCACATTTGAATTATGGTGCTTATGCTGATAAAATCTTTACATTTTACTGTATGTGGTACATGACTATGTTAAGTTAGAAGAGCTTTAGGGAATTTAAAAGATAACAAGCCAGAGTAGAGGTCTGATTTTTGTATTTGTCTTTCTAAATTATAATCTATGTTACATGGTTCCTATGAAAGAAACACTCAAGTGTTCTGAAATGTTTTTTTCTATAGGATCCTAAAAATCAGTTTCTCAAGACATTCCAGAGATGGACACTAATGGGGACACCCTCTTTCTTCCAATGACATAAAGGTCCCAGGATACCATAGATTCAAGAGATCTGTGTTTAAACTTATCAGAGAATCTGTTCCACATGGAACTCCTGGCAAGTGCCAGTTTGGAGTGTCACAAAGAGGCCACAGCAAGGCCCCAAATCCAGAATATTTGACAGCCTCTAGTGATGTTATGAAAGTTTATATATATATGGCTTAGTTAACCCTTTTTCTGAAAGACAAATGTTTCTCGATCTTAAGGGTCATTTGAAATGATCGGGCACAGTGTTTTCAGAATCAATTATTATACAGTTCATGTTTCCAAAATTTTGTTTCACTCTTGGATTCTGCCTCTAAATATAAATCTCTTCCTCCTTCCTTGTCCTGTTCTATATATATAGCACACCCACTTGTGATAAAGCCTTCTGCCATAGCAGTAAAGCAATGGTGGCGGGGGGGCTGTAGCTAACCTGTAGGCACACTGAATGCACTTGGCTGCTGCTCATAATGCTCCAAAGATATAATTATCTCATGCATGATGAGTACTATACCTGCCACATCTCTTCTGCTTAAATAAATAAAAGATTCCTTAAATGCCACATAGCTTCCTTACTGGAAGCCATTAGCCAGAGAGGTCACCAGAGGACTTCACTCCCTGTCACTCGTTTTCCATCTAGCAGGTTCCCTATGACATCTCTCTTGCTCTCTTTTCCCCCTCCCCAGCTTTTTTCTATGAAAGTCCTTGCCATCTCCTTTCCAGTGCCCAGCTTCCTCTTTCACTGTGACTTTTTCTTTTTCTTTTTTTTTTTACCCCCATCTTTGTGTGAGCTTTCTTTCCTGTTGCCTGTAAATTTGATCCATTACAGTTTGTAGACAGGACTTACCAAGCAATAATCCTTAGTGAGAAGTTGGGATAGTGTTAACATCAGGGATGTAGTTTGTAGGTGCTTCACTTCTCATCCTTGTTAAAGCTTCTTTGACACTGAAGCATAATTTATCATCCTGCTCAGCTAGTTCATTATTTCTTCTTTATCAAGAGAGTTCTTGAGTATGTCTGTAACCACACTGTTGCCTAGTATGTGGCCTAGACAAGCTGCCTGTGACACAGCAGGAATGATGTATTCAGTGCAAAGGCTTTTTTTATTTTTTATTTTTTGGCTTGGACCATCTGCTGTTGAAATATTCCTCTCACTAAAATCTCTTCCACATAAGGAACTGACCCATCACTGATTACCTGTCAGTGACTGATGTCCTCAAACAGGGACATGACCATTTTTCAGACTGCTACAGAAAGTAGTGTTAGACACTTTAAGAAGTACTTTATCCCATGTATACAAACAGTGATTCTATTTTTAAGCCAATACAATAGGACTGTGCTGATTGTTGTGAACAATTAATCACAGAGGGAACCCTAAGAAATGTTTCAGCCTAGGAGAAATATCTTGTTCATAGTCACACCCCAGATTCTCATTACTTCTGCTATTTGTAATAGATTTTGCAGCTACCTAAATTACCTCTGACTCATGTCATTGCATCTACACACCTTTATTTCTCTCTCTGCACCATTACAAATGTACTAAAACACAGATAAAGAATTCAGAGGCCTTAAAGGACATGTATCAAGCAGAGCAAAACAGTGATTAGAGAACTGGAGTCTGTCTCTATCTTTGCCCATCACTTCACATAAAAAGCTAGAATTAGACATTTAAATACATGCATGTTCAAATTTTTGTGAATGCTTAATTCCCAAAATTTCATTGATAGCAACAGAGTCTGTTAATGTTTGAATTCAAACCTATTTACATAGGTAGCAGAGACAAATAAGTGTTAGTATCTAAGTTTAACAATACACACCACATGCTGTTTTTCCCTGAATTGCTGGGGGGAAAAAAAAAAAGCGCCTTATTTTCCCCATGGTTTTATAATGTGCTTATATATCCTGAAGTGACAGGTGATGTGTGAAAGCAACAAGTCTGTCTGTATAAAGGCATAAATATTTCAGTATAAAAAAACCACCTAGTGACTAAAAGAAAAAAAATGCATACTTGAAAAATAGATTTGGTAGCAGATATAGCGCATCCCTAACATAAGGCCATCCTTTCACCCAAGAGAAGATTGAAGTTCACTGATCTCTGTAGGGGGTAGAATCCCAGCACAGCACAGCTCCTGCTTCCTGACTCCCAACAAAATACAGGATTTGTGTATCAGGGAATTCTAGCCCTGCCCAGCGCCTACACTGACTTAAAGAGGATTTAAGAGGAAAACAGTATCCATTAAAATTTTGATTGAGTTTAACTTTGTCACTTTCTATTGCTATTTTCATAAAAGCCTGGGAGGTATGAGACAGCTTCAGACTTTAATGGCCATTCTTATCTTTCAGGCATCGAATCTCAAAATCAAAGTTTAGGTAAGTAAAATTGACTTTTGTTCCTTTCCACTGCTTTTGTTCCTTGATTTGTGAAATGGTTTACTCTTGCATCTGTGGGACACAGTGATGATTTTAGGACTTACTGCTAAGCTTGTCAAATTTTAGTTAATTTTTCATCTATCAAAAATAAGGTCCTTTTTATTAGTTTCATAATGAAATAAGGCACAGGAACTACTGACAGTATTTCACACAGATGTACCTATCTTATTGCTACCTACATATCTCAAGCTATAAAATATAAAAGGAGAAGAAACCATGTAATTATACTGCATCTGTCAACATCAACCCTATCAGCTCAAGGATCTTTTTTTTTTTTTTTTTTTTGCACTACTCTACTTTGCTTGATCTTTCAGCTGATGAGTTTTGCATCTCGCTTTTGAAAAGCTCCCTTCCACCATGGGATGTGTGAAGTTTTTATGGTGATATTTGTTCTTCTGTTGACTTAAAGCTTTTAAAAATGTGAAGCAGTCCCCTGGTAGTCGTTTGTGGGTTTCAAGGTGAATTCATGGAACCTGGTTGTTGAGGTTTCTAGTTCTCCAGGAGAGCTCAGCTGCCTCCATAACTCTGAATCCAAAGTCAATTTTATAAAAAATTAAATTGATTTATAGAATAACTGGAACAAATGAGCAACATTGTCCTTCAAAGTACCTAAATAATGAACAGTAATGTGAATTCAGGAATGCTCAGATGCAGACAAACTAGCTACATCGTTGTGCAAAGACTTGCATACATTATCACATTGCTACAATCTGTGGATTTATTTGTATGTAGGTGTTACTACAAAAAAAATCACCTGGATCATAGCATCATCATGGGCATGCACCTGTGTGCACGAGTACACACAGAAGTGTGTTGGATTGCTAATGATTTAATTACATGCCCATGAATGCCTAAGTGTTGTCATTTTGAAAGCTGAGACAACTGTTTCTTGTCTCAAATCCACTGCAGGGCACACAACCTTTATTAAACGTTCATGCTAGGTAGACTTGGTGCCTTTATAAAGTGCATGACTAAGACAGCTGGGATTTGATTACCTGTGAAAATGTTGTTGCAGAATCCATTCATGTTCACATTCCCTGGATTGAGTTTATATAGACTCTGAACCCTGACCATGAGGTTGGCCACAGCTTATCACTGGATATAGTACATAAGAGAAGGCTAACAAAGAAAAGTGTTTTTTTTCTTGTAATATTTTCAATGTGTGTGTCTCTAAAGAGACATGCACACATGCACACACATGCATATGTGTATATAATATCTATATAAAACTATTAGATTTATTATACAGTGGCAAGTGTTGCCTGGAAACGGGTTGCTATGCAAGTTAAATTCTGAAGAGTAGGAGGTGTGTAATTAGCTTTAAATATCTTCTGTGGTTAGTAATTACCCTCAGAAATCAGTGACTCAAGGGAATGTGTTCATGGAAGGCAAGATTTAGAAGGTCTGTTGATTAGCAAATGATATCTGTAGTTCTAGGCCTGAAGATGCGATACTGAGGTCCCCTAGATTTTGTTTTTCTGTTCAGTTAGCCCTCAAATTGTGCTTAATCCTGAATATTGCTGAATGCTGGAAATGCTCCATGGATTTTATTTGACCTTACCTCTCCAAGGACTTAATCCACAGGTCCATGGTACATGGTGGGTTTCTTTTCTTAGACTATCCTGAGACTGGGCAAGGTCCTATTGCAGGCCATAAGTCTTAAATACAAAAAGAATAATTATTTTTGTGGGACCTGAGCTAAAAACCCTCTCAGGTTAGATGCAATGGATGATTGAGTCAAGGTAATTGCCTGGACAAGAGGAGGCTTGGAGGTGACCTTATAGCTTATTTCCAGTACTTGAAGGGGGGCCTACAGGCTGGGGTACTACACTACAGGTGTGTAGTGAGAATAGTTTAAACCTTAAAGAGGGGAGATTTAGATTAGGTATTAGGAGGTAATTCTTTACTGTGAGAGTGGTGAGATGGCAAACAGGGTGCACAGGGAAATTGTGGCTGCCCCCTCCCTGGAAGTGTTCATCCAACGCAGGTTGGATGGGTCCTTGAGCAACCTGGTCTAGTGGTAGGTGTCCCTGTTCATGCAGGGGAGTTGGAACTAGACAGTCTTTAAGGTCCCTTCCAACAGTAGACATTCTATAATTCTAAAACATTGTTTGAAGAATGTTTTTAACCCCCAAATATTGCAAATTGTTTTCAAAATAACTGTATTCCTGTAGCTAAAGGAAGGATGGTAGCAACTGTCAACTCAGTTGAGAGTGAGAGAACATTTCTCGGGGTGAACTTTAAAGTTACTGCCAGCCACTCTTGAACAATAAATCAAGAGCAGAGTGTCTCTCGACTGAAATTTGAAATAGCCTAGGGATCTCTATCTGAAAAGAATTTTTCCTTTTCCAATTTTCCAAGTCGCTACTGGCGCCGATGGAATCGATTCTGCAGAAGAAAGTGCCGTGCTGCTGTCAAATCCAATGTTTTCTACTGGCTCGTGATCTTCCTTGTGTTTCTCAACACCCTTACCATTGCCTCTGAACACTACAACCAACCAGACTGGCTCACAGAGGTCCAAGGTGAGGAGAGGCTTATAGCTCTGTTTATTATGGTCATGTCAAGAAAGAGGGCTGAGGGAGGAGCTGATGCATCAGGCCACAAAATGTAAAAAGGACCATATACAGCTTCAGGTAGATCTCTGTCTGAGGAGGATCTCAGGTAATAGAACAAAATACCTGCCCACAATGGGAGAAGCTTCATGGAAAACCTAAGCTTCTTGTTTCCAGCCAAAGCACATTTTACTGGGTATAAGAGAAAGCAGGAACTTATGCTAATATATATCTGCAGCAACTGAATTCACAGTTTATGGATAGTTACGAAGGTTCTCCACAGTTTTCCCTGAAACAGCATTTATGGCAAATTCTAGTTACCAGGGAGGTGAGGAAGGAAGAGTGATTTGTAAAGTTCTTCTGTCTGCAGAACAGTTGAATCCTCACTGGAGGTGAGAGCAGCTGAAAAGCTTAATTAAGCAACAGTAGGTAGCACAGCAGCTCTTTTATTCCCACTCTTATCTGCAGATGACAAGTGTGATGGGAGGTTGTGCACAGGAAGGCATGTCCCTGGCATGAAGTTTGTGTGGTTGTGTAATACATCACAGCTGCATGTGCAATACGTAAAAATCTTGTAAGCATCTTTGTAAAACATTTCTCTGGATGACATGCCCACACTTTTGAAGTACATTCATTGGAGCAAGTTTATATGAAGTTAATCTCCCAGACTGATCCCAGAAGGGGTTTCTTATAGGCAAGGGCCAATGGATAGCTGTGATGAACTTTCAACTAAGTTTCATTAATCTGTTTCTTTTTTTCTATTTTTCATGAGACACTGCCAATAAGGTGCTGCTAGCTCTTTTCACGGCTGAGATGCTGCTGAAGATGTACAGCCTTGGTCTCCAGGCCTATTTTGTGTCCCTCTTCAACCGCTTTGACTGTTTCATTGTGTGTGGAGGAATCCTGGAAACGATTCTAGTTGAGACAAAAATCATGTCACCACTGGGCATTTCAGTATTGAGATGTGTTCGACTCCTAAGGATATTTAAAATCACAAGGTACTTTTATGATTTTTTGTGAATGAAGGAGGGCTGCTGCTCAGTGTACAATATATATAGGTATAAGTCACTCACATCCCTGTTTTTTCACTTTTTCTACCACTAGTTGGTGGTGAGAGTGCTAAGTTGACAGTCCTCATCTTCTGAAGTCTGGGGTAGTTTGGGGAAAGCTCTATAAGCTGGATATCCCTGAAGTCAGTGGTAGGTCCTGGTGAGGAGTCTGGCACAAGGAGCTGGTGCAGCTGTTCCATGGTTTGAGCATGTTTGACAGAGGAACCCATTCCAGGTCCAGTAGGAGATAGTGTGAACACCAGCTACTTAGGACATTGCTAGCCCTTCTTCAAAGGAGTCAGGCATGTAGCAGCAGCTTTAAGTAGATACCACACTTTTTCAGACTCTAGTATCCCCTCTTTTTCTTTTTCTTTTTCCTTTTCTTTTTCCTTTTCCTTTTCCTTTTCCTTTTCCTTTTCCTTTTCCTTTTCCTTTTCCTTTTCCTTTTCCTTTTCCTTTTCCTTTTCCTTTTATTTTTCCTTCTCCTTCTCCTTCTCCTTCTCCTTCTCCTTCTCCTTCTCCTTCCTTCCTTCCTTTCCCTCTACATGAAGACACACTATTATCTATTAAGAAGTCTCTGCTCCCTGCAGCCAGGCAGCTCCAAAGCACCAGCTTGGAGTTTGGGAGGTTTTCAGATTGACCAGAGGTTGTTGGAGAAATCAGCTCCCGACTTGCCCACATGAGAACTCTTGGAATAAATTTATCCAAGTGCTCACATGAAGTATCACAAGGCCTGCCTTCTACTTGTGGGCACCAGTCAGCACCATATAAAAAGCTTGACTGAGGTGGTTAAAGTGCATTTTCTGCAAGCTTATCTGTGAAAACATCTCTAGAAATTTCCCCAAAAGAAATTTCAGACAAATTTGAGACAAAAAGACCAAAACTGGAAGATAGTCATAATGGCAGAGCTGTGAGGTAGAAGAAAACAAACAAAAAACAAGCAAAGAAACAAAATCGGATTTGGACTTGTGCATGATGCAAGGTTTACCCTTAAAGCTTCTGAGCCTTAACTCTCTGGCAGAGTGGATGGTTTTGAGGGTTAGATGGCAGACACAGAAAATCAGTTTACAGTCTTGGAGAAAGAGGCCAAAGCAAGACTACATATACTCTGTTTAGATGTGTGATCATAGGAAAGGGAAAACTGTCCCAGCTAAAAGGAGCTTTCAGCAAGAAAAGCATCTTTGTCTTTTCAGAAAATAGTGGGGATCTCTGGTCTGGTGACTGTTTTTCCTGGATCCCTGAGTCTGAAAACGTTCATTACAGAGTCCCAGGTCTGGTTTCTGAGGAAATCAGTAGCTGTTTCAGGCACTGAGTAATAAGATACACTCAGGGCAACATACCAAAAGCTATAATGTAAGCTAAAAACCAAAAGCTAAAATGTAAGTTTCAACATAGCATCCTGGAGAGGACATTGTTTTTTCAAGACATTTCTCCACTTCTAACAAAATATATAATCTAGCTAAGAGAATACTCTAAAAGAAAGGCAAATGCTGAGAGAGTATCATTAATACTTTAGGAAGCCTGATTTATTGTACTAATCAAATATTCCTAAAGCTTTTTGCAGAGATGTAATACTGAAAACAACCAGCAGTAGGACTAGTTATATTTACCCTCATTCTGCAGCAGAACTAGAATACCTGGAATAAGTCTCCTGCAATTTGTACAGGGGTCTATCTGTAAAGCACAGAACTGAGGAATAACTAGTAATGAATAATGTATTAATCAGATTTTTACTTCTTTCCTGTTCCTAAAATATTGTCAAGTAGGTTGCAGTAGTCTCAGATTCAAATGTGGGTTTTAATTATTCATAATTTTCTTCATGATTTTTCCCCTCTGTGGGTGAAGTTCACTCTCATGCAGAAGGCCCTAGCACAAGCCTCCAAAACAGTATTTTAGGCCCACTCACATCTTACTGGAGGAGAGAATATTCTGGCATTGAAACAAAACTTTTACCTCCGATGTTCTCCAGAAAAATACAGATTTTGCCATTATTCATTCAGCTCTAAATATAATGATGATTTATTGACCACATTATCAGTACTGGTGAAATACACCCCCTGAATACAGTGAAAATAAAGAAAGATATAATCCTAGAAAGCTGGGAAGAGCAGAGGGAATGATAGTGTAATGTTTTAAGCCAAGCATACACACATGAGCAGTGACATACAATGGAGAGGCATACAATGGAGATGGAAAGGGTGATAACCAAGGTTGTTAAAAAGGCACAAGGTAGAAAAATTACTCTGGTGCGATTATATCAGTAGGTAGCCTAATCTTTGCATATTTGTATGGATTTTCCATGGTAAACATGAAACACAAATTGAGAGTGTGTCAAGATTATACCCTTCTAGGAAAAACACAAATACAGCTCCCTAATATAATAGAAACAAAGACAACATCAGATGAACAATGCATCATTTCAGAAACTGCATTTAGAATTTCAAGAGCAAACATTTCTTCCAAAATTATAAATAATCTTCAGAATTGTTTAGTCTTATACATTAGACAAGCAGACAATATAATCTGTTTGGTTTAGTCTCCCTAATTTTTACAGGGTTCTGCTGAAAATCTTTTGCTGTAAAAAAGAGACAAATTATTTTCTCCTTATAAATAGTCCTTTAGTGCTTTATAAATTCCTGTGTTTAGTGCTTTATACTTATAAAATAAAGCAATTTATTTGCAACAGCATACTGAAATTTGATATTTTATACATATGGCTTACTACTAGATAAGGCATTGTTAACTGTAGCGAGGAGACACAGGGCACCTTTTTTTTTTGTACCTGCTGTCAATGTGGTTTTATATTGGATGAATAATGTGGGAAGCTTTCCTACAATTAAACTGCCAGCTGTTGCTTGCTATTGTTTTAAGCTCTGTGTCTGTGATTGCCAGTATCATAAAGACATAGCGGAAGGTAATGGAGAGGAAAGGGAAGAGAATAAAAGAACACATTCTGTTCCAATCCAGTTCCAAAATTGATTTTTCTGTAAGATGTTGAACAAACCATTTAACTTCTCTGCATCATTCCTCCATTTTCAAACAGTAGTCTTAATCATGTCCTACTACACTGTTTTGCAGGGCCTCATTCACTGGCATCCTTAAGGGTCTGCAGAGGTCTGCAAGTGGGAGATGTTCAGAAGCACATTCATTTGTATATATATGTAGTCATTCTACAAGTCTGAGGAATCAGCAGTGCTTTCTCTCATACCTCCCATTTCAAGCTGCTTTGTCCAGAACCTCCTATTCTATCCAGCAGTGCCATGAGATAAACTGTAACTGGTTGGGTTTGGGGTTTTTTTGTAGTGTATTAACCAAAGAGGGTGAAGCAATGAGAGACATATTCTTTGTCTGGCCTTCATCCATTCCTGCCTTAAAAGCCTTGTAACCCCAGATCTCACTGAGGGTGTGTTCATGTTATTTCTGCAGACACCTAATATGACAGATGGTAACCTCAGTTCAGATGTCTAGGAAACTAAGATAAGACAGTTGTGATTTTCACATCACAGTCAATTCAATTCTTTTTCCTTTTTCTCTTTTCTCCCCTCCCCCTTGGTTTGTTTACTTTTCTAATGGTGGTGTGTTTCTAGTTAGCACTCAGTGCACAGATAAAATAGCACTCATTTTATCACCAGGTCATCTCAGTTAATTGCTTTAAGTTTAACAGTTACATAAGAAACTGAATCTCAGGTACCGAGCCATTTGTAAGACATGCAGAGCTGATAAAAGTCTGTGCAGTTGTGCTTTGAGCTAGAAAAGCATTAAAGCTTTAACTCGGTCACTGAGAGTATTCAGATGGGTAACAGCTCTACCCATATGCCTCTTAAAGGACGCCGCTAGAAAGATCTAGAAAATATGTGTCCTGACTGACACTGAAAGCTTGGAGAGAGATATTCTGGAACCCAACAGCTTCTGGTTTAAGGATGCTAAAGTCAGTCAAGTTTCATCAGAAATTAATTTTTCCCTCTTCACTGTGATTCCCAACTCTGTCACTTTCCTTTTCTCACAAAGTGTGAAAGTATGTGAGCTGTAAGCATAATGCAAATAGAGCGAGCTGCTACATTGCACATTCAGTGCAGACATTTGGTGGCACTGAGCCCACAGCTTCCATGCCCTTACCTTGACTCTGTAGTTTTTCATTGTTCACTTCTTTAATTGCAGCTAAACTTTAAAGCATTCTAGTTTTCTCTGAAGTGCTGAAGCTGAGCTGGAGGGAAAACATCACAGTTTTCTTTGAAGCTTGGCCCTTGGAGATAAACCAGTTGCTGAACTTCAGAAGCCATGGTGGTGTCCCTCTGCAGATCAGATTGCTAACCTTCAAAATGTGATTGTGTGCTCAGTCATTCCTGTCTTCCATGGGACAAGGAAAGTCATCATTTTACACTGACATTTAAAATATATTAATTTAACTTGGAGTTTAAGAGCCCTTGTCTCTAATGACTACATTGCCTTCAGAACAGATTTGTATGTTGTAGGACCAGGCTTCCTCAGAAGCAAGAGCTATAGACATATCTGCCATCTTTCTCAAGTGGAACTTTTGTCTTTGAGGAAAGTAAGTCTAGAAATTCAAAGTCCTCTAAAGAAAGAAAAGTTCACTATTACGGGCTTTGAGAGGAGGTAGTGGAGGATTTTGGCCACAGTGCGATCTCACAGCATGGTGTTAGGCCACAAGAGATGGTGCTAGAAGACTTAGAGATTACAGGCAAACATTGCAGGCTTGCTGTCCTGTGAAAGCTGTTGAAACTTGCTAGTAATGGGCATTCAAAATTAGTCTGAAAGCTCTGCCAGGCTTAAAACTACATAAAAGATCAGTGGTCATGATGAACTAAGCAGTAGACTAGGAGTGGCTGAGCAGATTCAAGACCAAAATGTTCTACAATCTGTCTGAGAAATTATAGTGGGTTTGATACCCAAAACCATGATGGTATGCTCTTCCAAGTGAAAGGTACTCCAGACTTTCCAGATACAGATCTGGAATTTCTTCTAGGGTTCACATAGAACAAATATTGGTGGCCATGTAGGACCTATAACATCTTCCCCATTCCTCCCAGTGCCAGCAACCTTAGCAATCTCTGTGACTGAGCCCAAGCACATAGTCACACGCACCAGATTTTGGACAAGTTTGTATTTGCATCCAAACTGTTTCCCCATCTGCTCTTGTTAGCTATTACAGGCCATTCTCTGGAGTGAGGTATTCAGGCTGCCATAACATCTGTGAGTGTTGTAATGAGGTTGGTTAGAATGTAACTCACTGAAGCAGCAAGAACTAATCACCGTGTATTGATATAAGATTTGCAGAGACTTAGATGGAGAGTGCTGCAATAATCTTCTGGGTGGGCATATGGGGTGGGGGTAGAGGGAATTGTGTATGTACACGTGTGGTAGTAAAATTACTCATTAGCTGCAGTAGGTCTCATTATCTTAGGGAAGCACATTGATGATTCACTGCTTAACAGGGTGTTTGGAAATGCCTGCTCACACACAGAAGGCAGACTGAACCAATATCCCGTGCAGTCCATGAGTACCTGTCTTGGACTGAAGGAATTTTAACTGCCTCTATTTTCTCTCCCAGATACTGGAACTCCCTGAGCAACCTTGTGGCTTCACTCCTGAATTCAGTCCGCTCCATTGCCTCCCTGTTATTGCTTCTCTTCCTCTTCATTATAATCTTCTCACTCCTGGGGATGCAGCTCTTTGGGGGCAAGTTTAACTTTGACGAGATGCAGACCAGGAGGAGTACATTTGACAACTTTCCCCAGTCCCTCCTCACTGTATTTCAGGTAGGGGCAAGAGTGGTCCCAATGGGGCCAACATATTGTGTTTATATAGGGTAACACAAAGAGCAGGTTCTGGACCCTGCAACCAGACAGTCCCTGAGAGTGAATGTCAGCCTAAGAACTCTAGCAGCAAAGTGCCACCCTGTGCTACCGGCAAAGGGGTGTTCCTTCCCGAAGTGGGGAACCAAAGCTAAAGCCCCAGTGTGCAACAAGGTCACCAGGCCTCAGTAGAGTGGGACATGAGAATGGCCATTGCCATGTCCCAGGGCAGTACTTGCATGCCAAAGCTCAGCCCTCTAAGTGTGCTCCCCCCTCCCACAGTACTGAAGAACAAATACCTGCTTACATTACCAGAGAAGTAATGAAATGGTTTTTAAGCTGACTGCAATTTTGGGAGTGATCATCCAAGAGCATCAGGGTCATGATTTCACATGCAAGGTGAAGAGAAGTGGTAGAGGGAGATGTTAGGGCTTTCATCAATACTGTAGGTTGTGCAAACTCTCTGAAACAACAGGCACACAGGAGGGAAATGCCTGTCAGAGTTGGGAACATTTGAACAGAGTTTTCTGGGAGACCTGTTTGGTTTCAGCCATTATCTTCAGGGGCACGCATTTTTTTTTTTTTTTTTTTTTTTTTTTTACTTTAAAGCAAAGGCCCTTTTTGCATTCTCCCTGTTTTGGTTTGGGGTTTTTTTTTTGTTTTCTAGATGGACACAGAGAGATTCTCCAACCATCCTGGGGGAGGGGTTGTTCTCTAGGGTAACAAGTATCTTTGTGTTAATGGGGTTTTCAGATTCTCTGTGTGGTCTAACACTGTATCCCTTATTGGTGGGAACGTGTCATTTAGATCCTGACTGGGGAGGACTGGAATTCGGTGATGTATGATGGCATCATGGCTTATGGAGGCCCCTCTTTTCCAGGAATGTTGGTCTGTATTTACTTCATCATCCTCTTCATCTGTGGAAACTGTATCCTTTCATGCTAGTTTTTTCTCCAAATGGGGCTGAATTTAAAGCTACACTTTATTACTTTGTTGTGTCAGAAAATAATGAATTTCATACCTTACATTTTTACCTTTTCCCTAGGTCTGATTTTTGGCTTTGCACTGCCAAAAGTTAAACAAGTTTGTTTAATTTTAGCTAGTGCTAAGACTTCAGGCATATAAACAGTTGTAAGAGCCAGCTACATGCCAGTTCCACATGCTATCTTTTATTTAGTATCTGTACACATTTCCTGGTTTTATTTTTCATTCCCCTTAATTCTCTCATATTTTTTTTCTTTCCTGCCTTCTCCAGAAACATATCTCTGGGTGTACCTACTGTGCTTACTGCATAATTTTGTTTTAATTGCCTTTTTAATAATATATTCTATGTGCCTTCATCCAAGCTTTATGTGAAATAAAAATATGTATAATCTGCAATATGCTATATACAAATGCTGTAATAGGAGTAACATATGTTTGACATAATTGATTTCTGTGAGATCATATATTAATTCATGTATAAAATAACACGAACTGTGCTCCATTTCAGTTACTGCAACCTGCGCATTCTTCAAACAGAAAATTTTATGCTCTGTTATCTTCCAGCCTGTACTGGTGTTAAGTAACTTCAGTTCTCTCTGGCTTCAAGGTGAAGTGAGGGCACTGTACATATCCCAGGAGGTACAAGGCACATTGCATTATTAGGCTGTGAGTGTCTTTTCACAGGAATTTTCATATAACAGATCTATGGTTCGCTTCCATATTCACAGTTTGCTCCAAATTTGTTCATGTTTAGTTTCTCCTTCCCTAATAAATGGCCCTCCTGTGTCAGAGGTGAGATTTCTTTTTATACTGACTCTTCTATAAAACACAGTCTTAGCCCAGCTCTTCTGGCCTTACTCATAATTCAGATCTCTCAAACCCTGTTATTTGACATTTTAGTTGACCTGCACACCCTTTCTTCAAAGTGAGATGGTGCAATTCTACTTATCTGAAGGTCGAGGGAGACAGCCCGCCTGACAGCTTAAAAAAGCTAAAATTTGGATCTCCTTGTGAACTGCAGAAGAAAACGTGAGCCAGATTTACATGCTGGCTGACTTTGGAGCCATCAGACCTTGGAGCACAGGCAGGGGAGTGGCTGTAATTCCAGACAAAGCCTTGAACTGGGGTTTACTTTGAAGTTACCACAGTGTAATAAGACCCACTCTCCAGAAATGTATAAAAGAAGTTGATGTTCAGGTTGGTAACACAAGATCTGAGCACTGACTGGCAAGACAAGAAAACAGTTGTAATTCCTTGCCCTTCAGCTCCATGAACATGACTGGCAGTGCATGGACCCTCTGCTAGGAGATGGCAGAGTTGTCAGCTCAGCTCTTCAGTGCTCAAGACTAAATTAATTTCTCTTTGGTTGCCTCAGAAATGCTAATGAGAGTGCTATGCTCACTGTCCATAAAATCCACTCTTGTCTATGAGAATACCTATAATGAGGTTGTTCAATTTGATACACAGGCCGAATCTGGAAAGCCCAGGTGCTTTTTGATTTGAGGCTCTTGAATATGAGTGTTTTAATAAAAGTGACCTCAGCAGTCAAAGATGCAAAGCATTCAATCCTCCTCTTCAGTATGATTTGTTGCACAAAGCAAGACTTCTGGGCAATTGGAGACTAAAAGGTAAGTCTGGAAATAGATGTTTTATATGAGTAATTTTGTGGAAGTTTGGAAACCCCACACACTGTGTTAGCCATTTGAATGGAAGGTGAATGGAAGACTTGTGCATCTGGTCGTGGACATCCTGAACATTTATGTGAAAGAGAAGTTTGGAAAATCATAGAGAAGTGATGACAGGTTGCTAAAAATTTTTGTTTTAGAAACCTTTGGTATAATGTTGTTCTGCAGTTTTTCAAAGCCCATTTTCTTTAAGAAGCAAACAAACAGATATCCTGCTGAATGTATTTTTGGCCATTGCTGTGGACAACCTTGCTGATGCTGAGAGTTTAACATCTGCACAGAAAGAGGAGGAAGAGGAAAAAGAAAGGAAAAAACTAGCTAGGTAAAGCCATTTGCATACACATATCCGTACTGACATGCATGCCTTCCTCAGTGTATGATTACACACATTATGTACATATAAAAGTGCAAGTTAAGTATGAATGTATATATAATATATGTGGGTGTATTTAGATATATGTGATTAATATAGTTATATATGGAATTATTTATATGTAGATTTTTATGTAAAACAATTCAAACTAAAGGAATAGGAGGTGTCATGAGCTGGGAATCTCCACAGTTGCTATGATTTAAGCAGATTAAAAAAAGTCTAGGTAACTGATGAGCTTTCAGGGCATCATCAGAGAACAAGTGTGAAACAATCCCATTTGAATCTACCTGTTACCTTCTGATTGTTTTGACCCTCAAGGAATGTTTTCAGACTGTTGTTTCAATGACACAAGATTCAGCAGCTTCCTTCTTTTTTGATGCCACATGCTGTTTTTCTTCTGCCACTCCTTTAGTGATTCTGCAGACTTTTAGGAGGCATGAGCTGGAAGCAGAGCTTCTCTGTCATGCCCAGCTGCCAACAGTGTAGCCTTCATGGTTATACCTATTCACTATTTTACAGACTGCTTTGAGGGGATCTCTTGTGGAGATCTTTCTGCTTCAATCTGCATGCCAGCCAGCAGGTTTTCCTTGCTCTGGGAGTGCAGCAAGGGGTAAAACTTTGTAGGCAACCTAGAGGAAGAGCACAAGATATGGTTTGATAATGGTTCGTGCTTTTGCCATTGAGTTAATGAAGAGATCTCTACTGACAGACCTAGGATATGCACGTGCACAAACACACAGGCACATATTTCCCCATGTGTGCATCAAACCCACCCACTCACACACAAACACATAATTGAGACAGTTATAAAATAAAAGAATGCTATACGGAATTAGAGCAGAGTCTCTGCTTGTGCCTGTAGATGAGCACAAGTTGAAGCCACTGGTATGTAAGCTGGACTCAGAATGGAGGTGCCAGCCGGCCGGGTATTCTCAGGTTGTGTGCTGTACTACATGAAGTTCCTGAAAAGGATACAGCTTTTCACCTCTGTACCTCTTTGCTTTTTATCTCATGAAATTGTTAGGACTGCTAGTCCAGAAAAGAAACAGGAGATAGAAAAAACAGCTGTGGAGGAGGAGACAAAGGAGGAGAAAATTGAGCTGAAATCAATCACTGCTGATGGAGAATCCCCACCTGCTACCAAGGTAAGGTCTGCGGCCAGGCAGCACTCTGTGCAGTGAGAATGGGAACAGCTTGAGCTTCTGAAGGAATGAAAAGCCTCTGCCTTGTCTGATTAAGGCTTTGCCTCTTCTCCTTCCATTTCTGTCAGATCAACATGGATGATTATCAGCCCAATGAAAATGAAGAAAAGAGCCCATATCCCCCAACAGAAGGTCCAGGTATATATCTTTCTCCTCATATCTCTGATTCAACAAAGAGAAATTCTAGTTGCTAATGCACGTAAAGCCAAACTGTGGTAGCAAGTATGCTGAACATGTAATGCTTTCATGACAAGACAGAATGATTCACTTGCCTGACTTTACACAGGTGTGAACGTGGCCCTTGCTGTCCCTGTACTGATTATCCATATTGTATTAGAATCATATACAAATCTCTGTATATGAAAATGTGCATATGACTGTTTTCACTCTATTTTTTTCAGTTGTCAGTGATCAGAGGAGACACACAACAGATACTCATGACAGGCAAAGAGCTGAATGCCTTTTTGCACTTTTTTAAAATAAAAAAGAGAGTGTGACTTAATATCATTCCAAAGGCATAAGTTATCAACCTAGCATTGGTACAAAAACAAACTAGATCTTTAGTTACGCTAGTTTTTAAGTCAATTGGACATAATTGACTTCATCCTCAGATACTTAAAAGATTGATTGAGTTTATCTCAGAACTTTGAGCAGTTTTTCTTGAAGAGATCCTGAAGGCTAATGGGGCATGGTGTTGGAGCAGGAGAGTTATAAGCTAGTCAGTTCAACTTCCATTCTTGGAAAAGTGCTGGAACAAATGATAAAAAAACCTGTACGACTGCAAGATAAGGAGATGACTAGCAGCCAGCATAGACTTGCCAAGAACAAATCATATCAAACCACCCTTATTTACTTCTAAAATGGGCTGACAAGACTTGTAGACAGAAGAGAAGAAGTTGATGTAATTCTTTAGCTTTTCTAAGGCTTCTGACTGTCCCTTACAACATTCTCATAAACCAGCTACAAAAACATGGTCTAGGTGATTGGGAGATACATTGTTCAGACCCTTTATGTGGAGAGTAGTGATGGCCCAAGTGAGGTTCCTGAGTGTAATGATGACTCAAGGGGTTGTACTGAGTTTAGTTCATTGTAATGACCTGAATTTGCAGATGACATGAAACTAGGAAGGACATGAAACATGCTGGAGGGCAGAATTAGAAATCAGGGAGCTCTTAAGGAACTGCATAAATGGTCTAAAAGTTGGCAGTGCCAAGCTCTGCACATTGACAGGAATAAACAGGTGCCAGCTAGTTAGGTAACAGTCTGAAGAATCTGAACCTTATGATCACAACATCAACAGATGCCAATATTTTGCCATCTTTCCAAAGGCAAGCAAGCAGCGGGGTTTATCAACAGTGCAAACACAACTCTTTAGTCCATTTATGGGGTTTTGTCTTACTGGCTGCTGAAAGCTAACCAGAGTAAGCAATTGTTTTATTCAGTTTAGCACTGATAAAATCTCAGCTGGGATAATGTATCTAATTTTGAGTGCTCTCTTAGAAGTGGGGCTGAATTGCAAGATGTGTAGAAGAGCATGGTAAAACAATGCTAGAATGAAGCAAAAACTAAGACAGAAAGAGTTGTGGTCATTTGAGCTAGGTAAGGCAGCAGAAATCTCTTCGAATGGATAAATAGGTAGTTGCATGTAGGAGGGGAATTATCTCCATTATGAAGAAGTAGCAAAATTAAGATTGACACAAGGGGAGAATATTCTAATGCTCAGACTGAAATATGAAGATAGTTGTGGAGGCCCAGCATCACTGAATGTTGATAACAGATTGGAAAAGCATCAGGCAGAAAAGGTTTAGATATAGTAATTAGCTGATCCTGCTGTTGAAGAGGCATGGACCAGAGGGCTTTGTGTGATCCTTTCCTGCTCTGCTCTTCTGTGTTTCTATGACTATGTAACAGTCTGTCATAGGTAGTAAAACACATACTCTTATATTCCATAATTCCTGGTAAATATGTGATAACACATTGATGTGATAGGGTGAAAACAGACACAATAGTTCATTTTAAATAGATGGACAAGGGTTGCAAGCAAGGAAAAATGAAGTGTGTTCATTGCATTTGATTTTCAGTACAAAAAAATCCCTGTGTTTGCTGTACTGCTATTCATCCATATTTATAGCCCATTTATCAGGTATAGAGTGTGGTTCCAACACCATACAATATTGTTTTAACATTACCTGAGGCCAGATCACTCAGATCACTCTCTGTTTAATCTTTTTACCACCTCTATAGGCACTGGACACCCATCTCTAGTTGCTAAGGAGTTTGGTAGACTCTGTAGTCAGAAGAACAAACAAAACCAACTTTATTATGGTTCTGTTCCACAGCTTGCTTGGATTTGCAGACCTTTTTTTTTTTTTTTTTTCCCAAGAGAAGGTACAACCACTCAATAGAAATAGAACTGTGGTTCAGTTACCTGCTGCAGACAGGCTTAGAAATATTCCAGCATACGAACCATATGACAAAAACTGCATCTACAAGTTGTGTCATGGACATTTTATCTACAGCCATGCATAGGATTAGAGGGCAGTGAAGTAAAACTTCTAATGCCTGCCTTGGAGTGCCAGTCCACAGCTTGGCATACTTCTTTTGAACAGAACTTAAAATTTGAATGGATGATCACTTTTTTTGTCTGTCTTCTAAAATACTAGAAATGTGAAAGAGGACAGTATCTTGGTCATTTGTCATTGTATAATGCCATTTCTAAAGAAGCTTGTTCCCTGAATTGTTTATCAAGTCTTTGTGAAGAGTGAAGTTAATCTTTCTCTTTTCTGTCCCTCTGAAAATCTTAGCTTTTGGCTGAAAATGGTCTCTAACAGCTCACAAAATTGCCTGGCCACTTCTTTCAGAGTTCATGAAAGCCAACCATAATGTTCAGATGCAGTAAAATTTTGATCATATTTGCCATAGTCATCTATTCCATTCTGCTATATCGAGCTCAGATATGTCAAGGCCCTCTCCAGAGCTGATAAGACATGTCACATCTGTCTTGTGCAATCAGTTCTAGAGAACTAAGCTCCAAGGCTACCCTTGGAGCAAGGAAGCAAGCAAGAATTTCCCAGTGCCCGTATGTATACCTGTACAGTTCCCTTGTAGCCATCTGACTAGTCCATAATTCTTCTGCTGGTTGCTAATCAGTCCAGCTGTACTACAGGAGATGCTGTGAAGCCATACACAGCCCATCTGGGTACAACTTTTTTTGCCCACTTGCATGTGGATCCATTTCACCTGTGCTTTGAATGAAGCATCCACTTGTTTCTTAGATGAAGTTAGGTTGTTCTACCTACTTTTTGTTCATGATTTAAGCTGTTAATGCCTGCGACCTTCCCATGGCTGTGTACCATTCCATCCTCTGAAAATATCATTTGCCCTAACGCAGTGTTTAGAAGCAATTTGAAATAGCCATTTCGTCTGTTTTCCCTTTATTCTTCCAACTTACCTTGCTCAGTCTCCTGTTTCCACTGCTTCAGTTTTCTCAGTAACCTTTTCTGACTACATTTGCTACACAGTGTTGTTCTTAGCTCCTAGAATAGTCTGTGCCATCTCAGCTCATCAGATCATCTGTCCCCTTTGTTGGAAGCAGAGACTCATTCTTCCTGGGATTTGTGTATAGTAGAAGGATTATCATGATGATATGTTTATCATAGAAAGACAGGGAGCAAGTCTTGTGGTCTAGTACAGAACAAGACAAAGAATTCACAATGTCAGATGAACATAAAAGCTTGGAATGATTCATGGCAGCTTGAAGTAAAACAATGCCCTTACACAAGAGTTCTGGTCTGTGTTCCATTAAAAAAAAAGAAAAATAATCCTCATCATTGAATTTCTCACAGATTCTGCACTGTAGTCTGTGTGTGCTCATGGCCTCACAAGCAAAGGACGTCGGTTTTCTAATCAAGATGATGGTTCCAGATTTGAATTTCCTTGAACTTTAGGAGACTAAATGTAGGTCTGAACTTGCCAGCCCTGAGTCATGTTTCTTTATGATTTTTTTGGCAAGCTTGACTAGGAGAGTCACTCTTCAAATGCAAAGATACCCTAAGTAGAGAAAACAAAGAACAAGTGTTGGATTGCAGTGGACACCCTTCCCAGCCCACCTGTGAATCCTATGTCGACCTTTGCTTCTATGAATGCTGGCAGCTGTGCAGCATGTCATTTCTATATGCAGTGGATCTGACATCTAGATTAGGATCTCAGTTGATTCCATTACTAGATCAAGTAGAGTACCTGCCCCAACAGTAACAGGCTCTTCCTGGAATTTCTCTCACTTTATGGACTCAAGATAAACCTTTTAACTAGATTTTCCTCCCTTGCATTGTCTGGAAGATGAATCAGTTGCATCTAACCTGTCAGATGCAGACTCCTTTGTTAAAATATTTTTCCTTGTCATACTGAGAGATTGGGATTTTCAAAATAGCAAACTCCTGTCATGTCATTTACAATACAGCATCTGACTTCGGCAGGTATAAGAGCTCCTCAAAGGTGGAAGGTTGTGTGAAAGGGCCCACTTAGCCCCCATCTCACTATTTTTTTATCTTGAGGGTGCTCACTGATCTGCACAGTGGCTGGACATATGCTCCATAGCCATCAGGTTCAAGAGTCAGCCTTGTTCCTACCTTTTCAATCCTCCCCCCGCTGAATTATGAATGGACACAATTTTAAGAATTTCTGACTGGTGTTAAGTCAAAGTGCCAGGCTTCATGTTTGCTCTGGGATATAAATGGGCTCATCCAGATACAATCCCAGATATGGCAGTGACTCCATGGGGAGCTTTACAAAGAGGAGAAAAACAGATCTTGATAAACTGGAAGAATGGCCTGAAGAAAATAAGATGCAGTTCAATAAAGATGAGATCAAAGTGCCACTCTTAGGAATAGTCAGCAGCAGAAATGCAGAGGAGGGAGTGACAATATAGGCAGCTGTTCTGCGGTTAATAATCTGTGCCTTGTGCAAATCAGAAACTGATGGCAAATTAATGAGAAGAAGTGCACAGGAAGAACATTTAAACAGGAAGATTGTATTATAAGAAGTAATCCAGATGTCTTCTGCAACAGTAATACTACAACTGCAGGTTGATCCTGCAGATAATCTGGAGGAAAGTAGCAAGAATGATCAGAGACTTGGAAGGGAACACAACACCTCAGGAAAGACTGTTGTTTTACTCTAGGAACCAGAAATTCTTGCAGAGGCATAATAATGGTCCTCAGGTACATAAAAGCCTAGAAGAGGAAGGACTACATTTATTTTTTGTGTCCATGGAAAATAAGCAAATAGCAAATGGATTTAGACCACAGCAAGAAAGATTCGTGACAGTCATTAGAAAGGGTTGGGGTTTTTTTTTGCACAAGAAACAATGAAGCAACAGAGGAGGCTATTCTGAAGATATTGTGGGTTTACCAGCATTAAGGGGAGTTGTATTAAAACACAAAAATGCTTCTTGCAGCTGAGGAAGATGAGGAAGAACCTGAGATGCCAGTCGGTCCTCGGCCTCGCCCGATGTCTGAGCTGCACCTCAAGGAAAAGGCTGTGCCCATGCCTGATGCCAGTGCTTTTTTCATCTTCAGTCCTAACAACAGGTATTTAAAAGGCTGCTTAGCTGGAACAAGGAGGCAGAGAGCAGGTACCCCTTTCACACTATGTCCCTGAGGTCAAAAGGTTCAGAGCTCCCTTCCAGTAGGGAAGGCCTTGTCATGACATCCTCATGAAAGAACAACCATAGGGAGCACTCACATAGTATCCAGTGGGATGTCATGGCACCTGCAAGGCTGATTGAAGACAAAAATCATGAAAGCTTTGGAAATACGGGACTTAGAGGCAAATCATTAATTGGAATTCCCCAACCTATTCAGGTCCAAATTGCAGGCAAGACATCATGAAATTAGTCAAGCATGAGATAGGAGCTTCGTGTCCTAATGGCTGCTAAAACCCACTCCCAGCAGGGAGTTTGTGTGCTTCTCTGCTCATTACTAAGTGTCAAGAACAAGCATACAAGATAAGGGAGAAGGGGGAGGATAAAAGTCCAGAGCTCTGAAGGGAGGCTGAGAATCATAATTCTCTCAGACCCTTTCCTTGGTCTCCCACAATGAGGCTTCATGTTTCCCCAGCTGTCTTTCCAACATGGATGTGTGAGTCCATTACTGCAGGAGGACTGAGCTACTACACAGGGGAATATATCTTTCCAAGGGGGCAGAAATGAGCTCACTGCACAGTGGTCTGTGCTGTACTATGTATCCCAACAACTCCCTTGGGGACTTGGCCTCCAAACACAGCCCCAAAGTAAGACAGGACCATAAAAGCACAGCTCAGTTCAGATGCAGTCTTTCCACAGCAATGCTCTTGCAAGTCCTCCTTGAATATGTGCAGCAGGGAGGGACAGATTACACTTGGGAGTTATGGGCTCTAATGCCAGCTTTGCCATCCACCCACTGCCACTTGTTGAAGAAGTAAATTAACATCTGCTATCAACTGTAAAATTGCTATAATAGGGTCTTGGAGGCTTAACAGCCAAAAGTAGAGCTAAATAGATTAATGAAGTATCTCTAGAATTATACATAGGACTTTTATATGGTTTAACTCCTGGTCTCCTGATACCAACAAATGGAAGGTGTAATGGTCTGCAGTAAACATGCTGATGTTTGAACTGCCACTTTACTTGCTGGTTTCCCAATAAGAGCACCAAGCACTTTATATTAGGGTGATATTTAGCAGACAGCCTGCATAGCATGATATCCTCTCAGAAGCCCTTAGTAAATGTCACCCTGCTCTACATGCATTTGTCCACGTCTGAAGGCATTAGCAAGGCTGATTCCTCACTGCTCCTGCTCAGTGACACTCCAGCCTCAGCTCAGAAAGACAGTGACCACCACTGCATGACATGGAAAGCTGAGTCTGCCCAGCACCCAGCAGGTCCAACTTGCCTGGGCCCATCCATTTTCCCTGCTGCTGGGGTAGGGGGAAGCTGCTCTGCAGAACAATCCTCCAGGTCCAGTCCTGCTGGCTATAGAGGAGGGAGGAATGTTTCCCAGGTCTTGCTGTTCTCTGAGAGATAAGATTGTGCCTCTCCTCTCTCTTGCAGGTTTCGTGTCCACTGCCATCGAATCGTTAACGATAACATTTTCACCAACCTGATCCTATTTTTCATCTTGCTCAGCAGCATCTCCTTGGCAGCTGAGGACCCTGTCCGACACCTCTCCTTTAGGAACCAAGTATGCTTCCCATCCTCATTCCCTCTTTGTGTATTAAAATTGTGGTACCAGCAGATCGTGAGTTGAAGCCAAGAAAGGCAGAAAAAAAAAATGCATCAGAGGCTTTGGGAGTGACTGTCTTCCCTGATTTGTGCCTTTTGTAGGCTGTGTGTGAAATCATCAAGTTTTGCAGAGAACATGAGTCAGTGCAGAATTTGGCCTCTAGTTCATTTCAGAAGTGTGTATAAGGGAAGGAAAGACAGGAGGCTGAAGCAAAATTATTGTTCCCTGGTATTAAGGCATTATAAATAGCCTGTAGAAACACTGATTGGAATACAGATAATTCTAATTTGGGGGCATTTCCCTTTAGAACATTTTTTCTCCTGCCAAGTGCTTCCTTTTGTACTAAAAAGCCAGGGCCTCATTTTTACTTTGTTCACACTGGTGTAAACAGGGAGTAACATTCTTGAGTTTGATGCAGTCACTCTGTAGGAAATTGGTGTCATCAAGGTTAGAATCAGGTTATTTCAACACAAGATGAAAAGTTATCATTAAATTTGAGGTAATACTCAGAAAATATGATGTGCTTCTCACCAGCCTGGGAAAAGGAGAGGAAGACATTCCTCACAGAGATACATTCTCACCTTCTTTCCTGCCATTTTTTTTAACCTTTTGAAATGTTCAGTGCTCTTTTAATTTTGCCAGTAGTTGTTTCCATTATTCTGGGGTCACTGCAGAAATCAGAAGAATCGCCAGTTATTTGTAAGGCTTCTGATCTTTGGTGTATGCTGTGGCATTTTGGTGTCTTTAAGCTGGAAGAGCTTGGTAGGCTTTAAGAGTGGGACAATTTTTTAATTGGTTAATAACAAAACCTTAATTTAAGGTTGAGTGTTCTACCTCCCTGAAGTATGCTGGCCTGAGCAGGCATTTAAACATACATATGCATGCAGAGAAGGTGTTAATGGAAGTTCATTCCTGAATTTATCTCAAATCTGCTTTGCATTTTGTCCTGAGAGAGTACTAAATAATACAGTCAAACCTAATCCACCAGTGACCCACTCATGAATGGCCAAGTGTGCTCACCATGTAGGGATAAATATATGTCAGTGTGTGTTAGCACTGCAGCAAGATGTCAGCTGGCATACAGGCTTCTGACATGCCACTCAACTGCTGCAATATCTGTAGTAGCAAGATTTAAATGAGAAAAAAAAGTAGTAAAAGCTGGTTGTCCTGGATAAAAGAGCTGAAGGTTTGGGGCAAAGTGTTGTCTCATATATTTGAAGATGTTTGCATGAAAATCTGTTTAATTTTTGCAGGTACAGATGGTAAAATGTATCATACAACAAGGGGACACTGGCAAGATTTTGGGTTGCAAATGTGATCTGCCTTTACACTTTGACAGTAGAATAGTAAGCTTGTGCCCACGAGGCCTGGCAGGGAAAGAAAGCAAGCAAGCTAAAGCAAAACACCTCTACCTTCACTCTGGGACAAGATTATCAGGCATTTACATGTGCACAACTAGTGCTGCCATTGACACAAACTCTCCCAGAGCAGGAAGACAGGAATGGAGAGAATTTCCTCCAGCAAGGGCTAGTGAAGAGAGTTGGATGCTGCAGCTTTTCTCCTGGATCGGGCTAGTGGCTGCATCTGTCCTGTGTCACACTGGGCTGTGGCAGCAAGTTTTTGGAAGTGCCTCTCCATCTTATCAAACAGCCTTTAAAAGCCCAAGCAAGTCATAAAATTTGATGTGTTCACAATGTTCTCCTGTTTGTACCTCGGTAAGGTGCCTGTTCATTTTAATATATTCTAGAGTAAATTCATATTTAGATAATAATCATGCCTGCTGATAAGTGGTCCTGCCTGCACAGGTGGAGCAGTGATCATTTTCATTAGGCATGATTTCATCTATAAGGGATATTTTACTAGCTGTAGCTTTGGGGGCAGATTCACCAGTATTCTCTAGCTGCTTTATGGTGCTCTGGTGATGTAAAGCAGATGCAGGTACAGCTTAATCATCCATTTTAATTAAGTTTATGGATGCTTTATGTTGATGGAGTCATGCAATGCAACCTAAGTGTACCCATGAATCTGGACCATTGATTGTAAAATTATTCCATTGATATAATAACCAAATGTCAGGACCTATAAGGCAGCAAGGCAAGGGGACATTTCCAGTTATAATGTGAGTAAATTGATATAGCATGCAATTGAGATTTGTCCATCCTTGAAATGGCCCTTTTTTAATGCTCTTAGTTGCAAAAATCAATAGAGCCCAAGACAGCCTTGAAGTGAGAATGACTTGGGGTCAAAAATTGAACAGTGGCTGGAAGAATTTTAAGCTACACAGTACCAATAGGTGACACATTTTTCATTTGACATTCAGTGTCTTCAAATTAGTCCAGATTTGGATCATGCTTAAATAATGCATTCTAAAATAACCCCTTATTTTGCAGTAGCTCACCTACTGCCCTTGGCATACCAAGCCATAAGAATCTAGCCAGCTATAAATCTGAGTTATGCTATGTCATTTTGATACAATAACCACCTGTGGGATGAGGGAAGGTGGTTTACTGCTGTATGTTCATTAGTGTTTTAGCAGTAAAGGTTTAAATTTCACAAATTATCAGTTTTCTACAGATTCCAAATATTGGCCTTTCTAGTTTAGAAGTTGGTTGAGCTAAAACAGCAGTAATCCAAGGGCAGGATACTTTTGATTTTCACCATTTTCACTGAAGATAGCACTAAAATTTTGCATGGATGTGTAGTGAGAGAGCAAGGGGCAATGGTGTAAAACCCAAAGAGGGGAAATTTAGGCTAGACATTAAGAAAAAAAATCTTTCCTGTAAAGGTGGTGAGATGCTGGAACAAGCTGCCCAAGGAAGTTGTGGGTGCCCCTTCCCTGGAAGTGTTCAAGGACAGGTAGGATAGGGCTTTGAACAACCTGATCTCTAGTGGTAGGTGTGGCTGGAATTAGATGATCTTTAAGGTCCCTTCCAACCCTAGCCATTCTATGATTCTAAGACATAAATTGAAAACAAATATCATTCAATATTAGTCCTATTAGTCAATTAGAAAGTTCCCATTTGCTTTTGTAGGATGTCAATTCAGCAGTGAAAGACACTTCTGTCCTTGGCGCTGCTACTTTGAAAATCACTTTACACTTCCAGACTTACTGTTGCCTTCTGTGACAATGCAGGATCACTTTTTTATGGTCTGCTATGCATGCCAACAGCATTTCCACCAGTGGGTATGAGTTCATGGGAATGATAAGTGTTTCAACTTGCCTATTATCCAGGATGCCAATAGAAAGATGCAAGATCTAAGTTAGGCACCTTTAGTACACAACCAAATTATGTTTGCAATACAAGAGCTGGGATTCTGTTCAATTGGCAGAATCTTTGTTATTTATCCTAATCTAGGGCAAATCAGCATAGAGAAAAAGAAATAGCTAGAGCATGAATTTGCTGTTTGCTTTTCTTCCTTTGTGAGAGGCACAGAACAAGCCTGAATGGAAGTTAATAAGAAGAGATGTCATGTTTTCCACTGAGAGACCAGTTATCCTTGTATTCTTAGTTTGGAAGACTACTGAGGAAAATCCTTGAATTATCTGTTCTTTATCGTATTTTTTTAAGGGAGAAAAAAAAAAAAACAAACCTCTATGAAACCCAAAATGTTATTTTCCCTCTGGAGCCCTCATGGGATTGTAACTCAGAAAAGATTTCATGTAATGTGCTTCTTGTCCTCCGTGCCAGGACCTTCACTGCATTCAACAGGACGTCGTTACAAAACCATTTCCCATATATTCCTCCCTGTTCCCTTGTTAAAAGGCATATGCATTTGATTTTGAACTGTGATTTCCCATGCAAGTGATCAGTCACTGATCTACCCTCCCTGCTCCTATTCCCTTTTGTTTTTACAGATTCTCTATTATTTTGATATAGTTTTTACTGTAATTTTCACCATTGAAATTGCTCTGAAGGTAAAGTGCCCATCTTCTCTAACATTACTTGTTCACAAGCTTAATAGTTTTCTGCCACTATCTGTTGCTAACACACTCGCCTGTTTGTTCCTGGGTCACGCTCAGTACCACTAACCCAATTGTGCTTATTTTTCAGATCCTAGGCAATGCAGACTATGTCTTCACTAGTATCTTTACATTAGAAATTATTCTTAAGGTAACCAATCTGAGCAATACACTCAGTTTCTCCTTTATTTCTTTATGCCTTTCTTTCTTCCTTTCTTACTTCATTTCTTTCTTTCTTTCTTTCTTTCTTTCTTTCTTTCTTTCTTTCTTTCTTTCTTTCACTCTCTTTTTCTTGTTTTTGTTTTGTTTTGTTGGTTTTTTTAACCCTGTTACTATCTCTACACAAACGATTATTTATCTTTTGATTTTATTGTTTTGGTAGTTGCTTTAAGAGCCTTCTGTGAAATTTTGAAATTCAAACTTGTAATTCAGGGCCTACATCTAAACAATGGTCTTTAGGGGAATTGCAATGAAAGGATGATCCTGTTGGGAAAAATCAGAGGGAACCAAGAAATAGGCCATCACTCCTTAAATTTCTTTCTCTACACTTGCCAGTCTTTCCAAAACACAATTTGTTTTCTGTGCAAGGAACTCTGAGCACACACACACCTCCTACACGTGCTCTAACCCAAAGAGAAAATCTCCATTCTGCACAAGTCATGAGGCTGGGCCAGAGGGCAGCCAATGACTTCTATGAGATTACAGGGTACACAGTCAAGTATTAGACAGGGAGTATAGTGCAGAATATCAGTTTTTAGGTGTGGAGAGGTAACTGAGAGTACAAATCACTGAAACACCAAGATATGTAGCTGTGAACAAAAACTGCTGCATCACTTGTTTGAAACCTGGCTTCCTTTTTCCCAGGAACATATTCAGTACTCTGGGAAATGTGCAGGAGAATGGTTTAGCTTGGAAGAAAATAAAAATAGGCAGCCTCATTCTTGACTCTAATTTTCCCAAATTGGTAGGCTAATAATTTAAATAACAGTAATTGAGCAAAGTTCTGGCTTTCTAAATGCTAGGTTCTCTTGGCAGCTTGGTTTTTTTCTCAGCAAGCTAGAGCTAGTTCTAAGTGCTGGCAGTCAGTACCTTAGAGTTTCTCAGATCTTCCAGCTCAGGACCCTAATAACAGTATCCATATTGGAGGCTGGCAAGCAGGGTGACCCCTGCATATTTTTGTGGAGAGATGTCCTTTTTGATAGGACAGAAAATCACCAAAGCCTTAACATTCTTCAAAGAGGTGTATGTATTATGCTTATGTGAATCTGTATTTACACAGTAAATCTGAAATGTGCACATACCAAACAGCTGATCAGTAAGGCCTGTTAAAAAAGGAAAACCTCTCAAGAGCAATATTTAGAAATAAAGCTATAGTTCAAGGCACTTTTTTGAATTTAGGATTGCTAATTCTGCTCACACTGAAGCAAACACTAACACTCCTCATGACTCCAGTGGAGGAAGCAGAACTTAACACAAACCATTGGCGTATTGCTCTGTTTTCATCAGAGCAGAGTGCTGCATAGCACCTGAGCCTTCCCAATCTTCTCCTGTTAACTTCAGTGGATTTATGGCAACACCCCAGGGTATTCTCTGGGTTTATGTGGGAGAAGAGTGCAAGGACGACAATGGTTTAAGAGATTCTTCTGTTCTTATCCTGTCAGTTCCTGCCTCTCAAGTTGCTTTGTTTCTCAGAATGTATTTCTCTACTGCCTTGCATTGAGCACAGTGTTTTGCATAGCAGCAAAGTTGGTGTAAATGGTAAGAAACAAAAGCATAAATGGCTATAGGATGTTCAAGGCTGTAGAGAAATAAATTCCATCTGCCCTCGTGTTGCTGATGATATCTGCAATCGTCACACTGCCACGACAGGATCTGGTGAATGTTAGCAAGGTGACCACCAGGTTTGTTTTTAATTAGCATCCTAAAAGCATGTTCAGTGCCCCAGATAGGAGGCAGACGTAGGTTATACACTCTTTAAGAGTTTCATGAGATTACAAATTTCTTAACAGGCTTGAGAGAATCGCAGTTTGTATAGAACTTAAACTCAGCAGAGCTTGCCCTCCTGATTTCAATGGTGTCTCCTTTCTTTCAAGATTGCCATACAAAATCTAACCAGTAAAGCACAACTTTACCACCTTTGTTATGGCAAGAACCCCCTCCTCCCCTCCCCCCCCAACCGAATGTGTCCGTAAGTATAAATTCTAAGCCAAGACCAGAGTTTATACTTCCTCCCCTTCTAAGTTCTGTCTGACTGATTTACAGTCAGTTCCCCGATGTCGTAAATGTTTGGTGAAAAAAAATAAACTGACATATCATGTGCCTTTTCACCCTCCTCTGAATAAAGCTGTCACAGGTAGGCCTTTCTGAAAACTACTCAGAGATGCCATTCTGAGCTATTAGCTGGAGCCAGAAAACTCCAATGTGAATTTCTAGTTGCCATTTCTCAGCTGGCAGTCTGGTTAGAGGTCATCATTAAAGAACAGTCTCACGATATCTGCTTGAAGTTATTTTAGATATCTAACTTAGATGAGACCCAGAGGACCAAATTTAGAAGTCTATGTTCCTAACCCAGGTAATGAAGGGAGGTTAGTAGTTGTGGGGATGGGGTTTCTTCAAATCATCTCTACTAGACTGCCCGCTGAGCCTAAGGTAGGTGCTACAAATATCCCCATCACCTCACCCTCTTTGACCATGCCAGACCCATTTAGTCACATTCTGCAGCTGAGCTCACTCTAAAATTCAAATTCTGAGCTAAGATGTGTTTAGGTCCAACATTGTGACTGATGCCCATTTCTGTTTACACTGTCACTTGTTCCAGTTCTGGAGCTGTGCCATCCTCCCCAGTACCAGCCAGTATTCAGAACCTCTTCATACCCAGAAGGGCCAGACAGTCCCTAGTGAAATAAGTAAAATCTTTCCCTTCTTGTACTGGGTGATGTATATAATTATTACCCCCACAAAGAGACCACTCTCTCTAGAGGAATCTTACCTTGGGCTTTATGAGGAAAACCGAGAGGAAAATGCAACTTTTTCTAGAACAAAAATGGAGGAAGCTGGAAACGAGTAGGAAAAGAGATACAGGATTGAGCTGAACAGCAGGGGCAAACTGAAGAGAGCAGGGATTCCTCTAGTTGTTTCAGTTCAGATCTAAACCACCAAATCCTGAAGGGATTCTGTTATTTCTCCATGGAGTGGAGAGAATTCAGCTGTCCACTGCAGCTGGTATAAGCATTGAAAAACATGACAAAGGAGTCCTTTTTATTTTCTTTTTTTTTAATTCAATTTAGCTAAAAAGTCCTTTATATAATACCAGTATCACACATACAAGTGTCCCCTGCCATTTCAGAAAAAGGGCAAAGCATTTAAATGCAAGGAGTAGTTTTAGCAAGCAGGCACTGCTGCTTTGCTGGTTCTGACCATTATATACTCTGTGCACTCAAAGTGCATATTTTGCTCCAACCTACTATTGGCTTTCCCTAATTAGGCCTTTCACGATTATCTTACTATCCTCTTCATTCTCTTTTCTTTCAATTGGGACTCAACTTCACTTTTGGGACCTGGGGGTAAATTGCCTGCTGTGTTAGAAATACTGCCCTTCCCCAGTTATATACTCTGAGCACAACCAGTTGGCTTTGGTTTCTGAACAGATGCTAATGGCAAAGTGTGTTTGTGTCTTCATGTGCCTTCCTGCAGATGACAGCATACGGGGCTTTCCTCCATAAGGGCTCCTTCTGCAGAAACTATTTCAACATCTTAGACCTTCTGGTGGTCAGCGTTTCTCTCATCTCTTTTGGCATCCAGTGAGTGAACTAATTTCAAATGGGTTATCCTGGGGGGGTTGTAGGGCTGGGTTGGGAGGGGATACCTCAGTCTCATTGTCTTATCTGGGTAAGATTTTTCTCAGATGATTCAAGATCATTAAAATTCATAGTCATGAGGGAAGGTAGTCATTAGGAAATGCTACACTAGTGACCTGTGGAGGAAATCTTTCAGAAAGAGCAAATGAGAACAAGAAACGGTCCATAGGGAATCATGATGTTTAGCTCTGATATACTATATCAGCTCAAAACAGTTGAAGTGGCTCACTTTTCTCCCCTGGAGTTCTCATTACCTCTTTGGAAAGTAGGGTGATAATACTTCGCTACTTCCTAAGATGCTGTGGTTGTTGTTCAACAGAAAACTATTAATTACTTGAAGAAATGCATGAGAATCTGCAGAGTACTGATGGCAGTGATAGTTGATCCTTCTGTCATGGCACTGTGTTGGCTGATCTGTTAAGTTCACTAATTTACTTGACTGTGGAACTCTATTTATCAGATGTGGAGTTTCCTAAGTAGTAGTTTCACATCTGGTAAGAAATAAGCTTCCAGTGGTAACCACTTCAAGTCAGCAGCTCATGTATGTTATGTTCCAGAACTAAGTCAAGAAGAAGGATTTGTCAGGTCCATTGGGCTTTCAGTCAAGGTGTTAGGAATGTCACAGCACTCATTTTGATCTCGTTTCTTTCTTACAGACCTAACTAGACTATTAGTATGTTAGGAAAAAAAAAACTATCCCCAAAATCAATAGGAGGGCCTGATGTCTTTCAGCATGGAGAAGATTTTCAGCCAGGCTTTTAGTCTTAGAAGATGCAGAGAGCTTTGTTGTAGTAGATAGCTATGTTCAATATTTAAATTTATAATGTGTGTAAGTCATCCTAATCAACTCAGTGGGAGTTCCCACATCCTTAAACTTATGTATACACTTAACTGATTTGTGAGATCAGAGGCCAAACACTGTAGGAGCAAACTCCAGGTGGACAGTATACCTGTAACACAGGAGTCATCTGGAGTTTCCACTCTTCCATGCATTTATCAGTGCAGTGTTTCTTATCTGAAAATATCTTGTGGTGACTTGGCACAATTCCCTTTAGATATCTATAGAGTATTTGGCAGTTTTCTCTGCTTAATTAAATACCCTACCCATGTTCCATTCCTTTCACTGATACAGCAGAGCTGGTGAAAGCCAGGAGAATTTATACTGAGTTTGCCTAGAGAAGGAAGCAAGACCTATCAAGATAACATCAGAGAGCAGTGTCCTTACCTCTGAAGTGCTGTAGCAAAGAATTAACTCTAAGTATCCTAGGCAGCCTAAGGTTATGTAGAATTTCAAACAAGAAAGAGTGGGTGAAATCCATCTGCCCTTGCAGCACAACCCTATATTGCTGGATCTCTCAAACCTTCCAATTCTTTCTTTCAGGTCCAGTGCCATCAATGTGGTGAAGATCCTGCGTGTTCTTAGAGTTCTTAGACCACTGAGGGCCATCAACAGAGCCAAAGGACTAAAGGTTAGGAGAGTTCAAATGAATTCTCTAAACTACAAATTCAAGTTATTTCAAGCAACAAGAACTTTTTCAATGGTTCAAGTAGTGTTTCAGCAGAATAATTGAACAGTTGAGGCTGGGAGAGACATCTGTAGGTTGTCTTGCCCAATAACCCTTGGTGGCAGGGCCACCAAGAGCAGGTTGCCCAGGAGCAAGCCCAGATGGCTTTTGGATATCTCCAAGATGGAAGACACCACAACTTCTCTGGACAAACTGTTCCAGTGCTCAGTCACCCTCACAGTAAAAAAGTGTTACCCAGTGTTCAAATTAACCTTCTATATTTCAGTTTGTGCCCATTGCCTCTTGTCCTGTCAGTGGGCACCACTGAAAAGAGCCTGGCTTTGTCTTCTTTGCACCCTCCCTTCAGGTATTTATATACATTGTCAAGATTCCCTCGAGTTTTCTCTAGACTAAGCAGTCCCATTTTTCTCAGCCTTTCCTCATAGGATGGATGCTCCAGTACTTTAATCATCTTTTTGGCCCTTTGCTGGACTCCCTCCAGTGCATCCATTGCTTTCTTGTATTGAAGAGCCCAGAACTGGACCCAGTATTCCAGGTGTGACCTCACCAGTGCTGGGTAGAGGGGAAGAATTACCTCTCAACCTGCTGTATTTTGCATAGTGCAGCCCAGGAACAGCATTTGCTGCCTTTTCTGAAGCAGGAGCTCACGTTCAACTTAGATGTCTACCAGGATCTTGGGGTCTTTTTCTGCCAAGATGCTTTCCAGCTGGGTGGGCCAGCATTATCACTAAAGTTAAACTGTGTAGTTTGCTAGGATGATAAATGTGTTCACATAGCCTTGCTGTATACCATAAACTCCTTCCTGTCTGCTGGTGGGTGCCCAACTATGTAAGTCAGTACTGCTGGAAGTTTCAGAGAGCTGAGCTCTGGTATTTTCCTATCCCTTTCTGCCTGCTGCTAAGAGTACGGTGAGGAACATAACAAGGTTGTTGTCTTTCATCTTTTCTGAGACATTATGTAATGGGCAATAGTTAAATGAAATTCTTTTAATTGTACTTTTAGTCTTGGGCTTCTCCTTTAACCAGAGCATCTCAAAGCAATTCTGGAAGTTATTTTTGTTCCTATCTTCCCTTTGCAGCATGTGGTCCAGTGTGTGTTTGTCGCCATCCGAACCATTGGAAATATTGTGATTGTCACCACTTTGCTGCAGTTCATGTTTGCCTGCATTGGAGTTCAGTTGTTTAAGGTAAAACTACAGGGCTCATTCATCCATCCATTAAACTGAGCTGTATTCAGAGGTGGGAAGAAAAGTAGCATAAAAATCCTGAGAAAGTGGAGATCGAGTCTTCTGTGTGAAAGCCAAAACATTGTTACCAGTGTTACCTAGACTTCTGCTACTAGGAGTTCCCCAAAACTGGACAAGGCATATTTAGAACTCCCACCCTTCACCTGTAATTGCAAGAAGTCATCAGTAACATCAGTAGCTGCCTTCTTGCCTGAATAGGTTGTGGCATGACTGAGTGACAAGAAAGCAAAGGGGGTATTTTTGAAGGACTGGTGCTCTCAGGCTACCGACCCTTCACCTTGTAGAAGAAAAGGCATGCTAGAGAATCATGGGAGGTTATTTATTCACTTCTTTATGTCTGATATTATTTCTTTGCCCTTCATCACCCTTTTGGCAGCTCATGTTCTGCAGCATTCAGTGGTAAATACACCTCAGGACATGGACATTAAAGTCCTGTACAAGCAGATGAAAGCCTATGATCTGAAATACCCAGATACAGGCAACTCTCAATCCAGTTTGCTCACATCTACCTGCAAACAAGCATGTAAACACATTGATAATTAGTTAAGCAAGTAGCAAACGCAGTCCTTTGCTACATGTTTAGTCCCAGCCCTTGCACTATCAGGAAAGGAAGCTTCATTCCTCTTTCTTCCTTTTCAAGGGCAAGCTGTACAGCTGCACTGATAGCTCCAAACAGACAGAAGCTGAATGCAGGTGAGTTTATCCTTTCCTAGTTAGCTCCCTTCACTGGCCACCCACTCTCAGGGCCTTGTACTGGGAAGCAGAGTTCTGCCATGTTCTCTCTCTGCTTTCATCCACAGAGGGTACTACATAACATACAAGGATGGTGAGGTCAGTCAGCCAATGATACAGCCCCGGAGCTGGGAGAACAGCAAGTTTGACTTTGACAACGTCTTGACTGCCATGATGGCCCTCTTCACTGTCTCAACCTTTGAGGGCTGGCCAGAGTGAGTGCTTCTTGGGCCGGTGCAACAGTAGTAATGGCCTCATTCATTTCAAAAGAAAAAGTTGATACGCAGAGCATAGCCTTTCCCATTCTAAGTAAATAAGTCTAAAGCATTATATGTAGCAACAGTAGCAGTAGTCATCGTGCTATTATGTGTTTTGTAAATTTCTTTGTGCCTGCAACAATTATTGTTCCTGTTCTTACAGTGCACAGCACTGTCTTTAGCTCTTAAAAAATTATTGTCAGTGGTAGAAGTGATAGCAATATTTGTTACAAATATTATTTATATAAATGGTTATAAAATGCCAGTGAGGCACTTAACAGTATTGCTAGGTAGGTGATGCAAGTTTCCTGATGGAGCCAGCAGGGCAATACGAAGCACAGCAGTGCTACCTCTGCAGTATGGACATGGGATGTCTGGGTGTACTGTCTGTGCCACAGGGGTGAAGGGCTCTCCCAACTCCTCTCTGTCAGAGTGACATGAGTATGCAGAGTATCAGAGGACTGAACCTGACCTGTGTCAGTAGGTGATGCTAACAGCAATGTTAACAAATGTTAGTAATGCTGAGATCCTCTTTTCTCACAAAACTTTCCTCCCAACAACACAGACTTCTGCTAACTGAAGGGCATGCATTTTTTTTTAAATTGTAATTTTTCAACAGCAAATCCTCCTGAACATGTTCAAACATGTAAAGTTATTAGGAGATTTGTCTTCTCTTTTGGAAGAATTTATACTCTAACCAGTGCAAGCCTGTGCATCCCCGAATGTTGTATTTTAATAAAAGTAGAACAAAATCACAGAGTTAAACTTTATAGCATCACCTCTAAGACCTCAAGGCAGTTGCAGATTTTCTCTGCATTTGGCTCCTGTTTGCTTTCAGGTTGCTGTATAGGTCCATTGATTCCCACATGGAGGATGTGGGACCCATCTATAATCACAGGGTTGAGATCTCCATCTTCTTTATTATCTACATCATCATCATTGCTTTCTTCATGATGAACATCTTCGTTGGTTTCGTCATCGTCACATTTCAGGAGCAAGGAGAACAAGAGTACAAGAACTGCGAGCTGGACAAAAACCAGGTATTTTACAACAACTTGTTGCCATTAAACACAGAACATACATTGAGAGTAAGCATTTTAGAGAGAAACAGATAAAATGACTAACATGTGGAGACTGACAAGATAAAACACTAAGCTGTCTTCACTTCCTTCACATCTTTCAGGAGTCAGGTGAAAAATCTTGCTGTAAGATCTGCTCAAGGGACAACATTTACTTAAAAATGTGTGCTGTACCATTTGGATCACTGAGATTAGATAAGCATGCCAGCATTGTCTGGCCAAAATAAATGCACAGGGAACCCTTCCACAGGTAGAATATACACACTCAGATGAGGACCTGAAATAAAATTTTCATTTCAGTAAAAAAACTTGAATGGTTTTGATTTTTAAATCTGCCCTGCCTCTTTCACAGCGCCAGTGTGTAGAATATGCCCTGAAGGCCCGGCCCCTGCGGAGATACATTCCTAAAAACCAGTACCAGTACAAAGTTTGGTATGTGGTCAACTCCACCTATTTTGAATACCTGATGTTCGTTCTGATCCTGCTGAACACCATCTGCCTGGCCATGCAAGTAAGTATGAAAGCAGAAAACCTTACAGATGATGTATTATTAGACTTTGTTGAGGAATATGTAGAAATGGCTGAGGTTGAGACTGTTTTTCATATTCAGAACATGTATTGAGAAAGAGGGGCAGGGACATGATAAAAATCATTGTACCATGTTCACTTCTGATGACATTTAGTTAAAATGAGGCCTCTTCCTCTCTTCCTCTTCCTGCTAGTATCTGACACTTTCAATAATTCTGTTTGTAAGTCCTTAAAAACAAAGAACAGGGGAAAAAAAAAAAACTATACACCTCACTGATCAATTCAGGGGCCACTATAAGTAGTGACTTCCCAGTTCTGACTTACTTTCTCTGAAATGCAGGAATAAGCCTGGAACTGCCACTCACCTTAGATCTAAGTTTTAAATTTTGGGCTTTTCTGTGTTAAAAAATAAAAAGCAAATATTTTGGCAAAGATGGTAACGAGGATACTGGGGATAGAGGGTAGAAAGATCTAATATTGCCTTTATTCTGTGCTAAGAACCATAGAAACTGTCTAGAAAGAACCTGTAGATGCCATGTTGTCTAATGCCATCACCTAAAGGTCAGAGCAGCTCTCCCTATAGCATTTTCTGAGGCGTGTTTGCCTATCCTGCTTCACTACCAATGCTGCTGATTGCCTTACTGTCCTTTGTACTGTGCATTCAGTCCCTTACCATGTCAAGTTTTTCCAGGTATCTAAATACACCAAAGAAACATTGGCAGCTGGATCTACAAGAATAGCAGAGGTAGTGGATGTGCAAATGGAACAGCATTAAAGGGGAAGGAGTAAAAATCTGTATTAAGTAGTGAGTTTACAAAAAAGAAGTCTTAGGTTCCCCTCAGTCAGGAAGTGGGCCCTCGCAGACATGAACTGTTATGTACATTTCCTCAAGTCTGTACTTTCCTGCTTTGCTTCTTCCTATCTGTGTCTGCCCAAGGCATCCCTCACCTCCCTCTCATTCCCACCCTCCACCTGCTAAGCCAGCCTCCTCACTCTCAGTTTTCCTGGCCTCTTGAGCCATGCTCTGTCTGTTTAAGGGCTAATCTGCCCATCACTCTTTTCCCTGAAATCCATCTTTCCTTCTCACCCACTCTTGTCTTGGAACTTCCTTCCCTGGTCTCTGGTCCAGTCCAGATCCCCTCTGCTCCACCAGTACTTCTTCTCACTACACCATCTCCTTGTTGCAGTTATCCCTATAGGGACCTCCTTTACATTCTCTCTCTGCCTTTGTCATTTGATCATCCACTGAACTTTGTTCCCTTCTCTAGTATGTTTCCCTACTGTGAGTCTAACTCTCCATGCATTCATACACCAACTTCCCTTTTGCCCTTGGCATCCCACCACTAAATTTTTCAATGAACAATCCCAGTCTGTCCTACTTCCAGCCTCCCCTCAAATCTAGCCCCAGTGTCCTATCACTCACTAACAGTTGAAGTCTATATTCACAGGCAGTTAGCACCTTGTTTGTTCTCACTGCCTCCTGTCCAATCTCAACAGATTTCTTGAACCCCAGCCCCTAACTTATCTTCCTCTGGTATAGCTCTTTCGCATCCTCATTGAAAATTCTTCCTCTGCTGTCTTGCCTAAGGTATCAGCAAAGGAGAGAGGGAGTATGAACTCAGCTTCAGTATCTACTGCCCTGCTGTCACGAAGCAATAGAGAGGGAATGTTGTGTTTACTCTCAAGCTTTGAAACACATTCAGTGGCCTTGGTACAAGCCCAGGGCAGGTAAAGCTAGAAGGTATAAGTTGTTTGTGAGCCCCTGGGCAGCACAGCATCTCTGGAAATTAGAGGAAGCTTTTGTCCATCTTGAGAAAAGTACAATTTCAGTTTTTCAAAGTACTGTGGCCAGATTTGGTCAAACAATGTGAGGGACAGCAAATGCAAAAGCCATGTTGCAGTAAAATTCCAGGTTTTTAAGTATAGTCTTGCAGATACTACAGTCCTTCAAGGAAAATTTTACAAGGTTTTTGAAAACACCTCAACAAAATATTTTTCTCTGGCCTGGCTTTCCACTGCAGCTTAATTGCTTTAACTGAAATTCCTTTAAATAAGTCTTCCTTATCCAATGCAGAATATTAAGATTGATTCCATCTCGTTAAAGTTTATCAAAGTTAAGCAACAACGAATGGGGTCTTATAACATGAACCAGAAGATTACCTTGGACTAAGGCAGTGCAAAAAGTCTCAAGTAGAATGATCTGGAAGTAGGGATATGAAAAGTGAGATGGCAATATTCGCAGAAGACACGATTTCAATTAATCAATAGAAGACAGAGAGTAACTTCATAAGATCTTAATAAAGTTAAGTGAATAAGCAGGATGATTGCAAATTTAATTCAGAGTTGACAAATAGAAGATAATGTATATTGGAAAGATATGATTTAAGCTGCTCATGTACTTTGTAGTATTTTGAATTAAGTGTAATTACTTGGGGAATGGCTTGGTATCATTATGAACAGTTCAGTGAAACCCCTGTTCACTGTGCAGCAGCAATCAAACAAAAAAGTAATCCAAGTGTTATGGATGGGTGAGATAAACACAATTGGAAACTGCCTTGTACCGTTATGCATATTTATAATGAGCCCTCACCCAGAATGATAAGTGTTATTTTGGTTACCCTCATTCAGAGAGATGCTTTTAAAAAGATAGGAGATCCAGAGTCAGATGGCATAAATGGCTGGAGGTATGGAAATTCTTATGTGTGAAGCAAGATGGGAATTCTAAATTGAAAAAAAAAATTGAGCATGGTGTAGTTTACTGTAGAGGACCTTATCTGAAAGAGAAATCAGCAGGGCCCTGTGGATTCCTAACTAGCTGATGTGTTGGTTCCTGATGCTGCTGCCATGACACTATTTTTCAGCACTACGGTCAGAGCTGCATGTTCAAGGAAGCCATGAACATCCTCAACATGCTCTTCACTGGGCTCTTTACTGTTGAGATGGTCCTGAAGTTAATCGCCTTCAAACCCAAGGTAGGTGCTGTAGGCATAGAGCATCCTGGCCTCTGTGTGTGTGTGCGTGTGTGCGGGGCAGCTGTGAGGAGAAGGAGGAGGTGAAACTTTCTGATCTATTACCCCACCATTAACTGAGCTGGACAGTTGCTCTCTGGATTGGAGTCTCATATATACATAACAAATTTTTCACTGGAGAGTAGACACACTATGAAAAAAAAAAAAAAAAATCAAAGAAGCAACACTTTTTCATAGAGAAGTTTCCTAGTTCTCTGTTTTCACTAAGTTATGATAGTGACACTATGTTAATGCTATGTTTTCCATTCTGAATGTTATTCAAATGCTCTCTCTGACTTTCCTTAAATTAATTACAAATAGCATCCCATGATTAGTCTCCTGGCCCAAGTGAAGTTAATCAAGTATGACTCATTTTGAGTTATGAGCTTTGGAAAAAAAATGTTTCTTCAGGGAGGCCTACATCTCAATGGTAGTTTGGATTACTCTAGTTTTGAATTTAAGACTTCACTGACAATATTCAGTACTCCAACAGGTCCTGTCTAAGAGTGTTGTCCTGTCCATCAGGCCATGGCATTTTGCTAGTAAAGCTGCAACATGCAGTACAATTATAAACTACAAGATCTTCCAACTAAGCTGGCACAGTTGATGCAATACAAGGGTAAAGATTCTGACCTCACATAATTTAAGGTTGCATAAAGCTTTCTTCCTTGGGGTTTAAATTCAGGAATGGAATCCCAATACTTAAACACAGGTACCTCATGCCACTTCATATCTTCAATAATACCATGATACATGGGGTTGTACCTTGAAGGATACCTTAATGCATTGGGATAAGCAAATACTGTCATAAGCATCAGTTACGACACTGATGAGAACAATCATGTCTGACAGTAGTGTTTGTCCTTCATGCTAAACATTTAGGGGACCAATGAAGTTAAGAGCTCCTCCCAGCTCAAACCTAACACCTTCCTCATCCTCAGCTCAGAAACTTTGCTCTCCAAGAGTTCGGTCTTACTTTTACATATGTTAACTTTACACCCACAAAGTCTCTATCTTCTTCTTCCACACTTGCTAGGACTTCTTCCTAGGAGAGTAAAAATTTTAGGATCATCTTGTGCTGTTTGAGTAAAAGACTGATTTTTTTGTTGTTGTTTTTGTTTTGGTCTGGTTTGGGTTTTTTTGTTTTATGGGGTTTTTTTGTTTGGTTGGTTGTTTTTTTGTTAAATTTTTTTGTGTGTCAGATTCCAAACACTGTCTTGAGAAATTTCAAGATATCATCATCTCTTTCAAAAGGGATTGTTATTTCAGAAGGGAAGTACCTTTGACTTTTGAGATTTTGCCAGGTCTATTAGCAAGTACGTCTTCTGGCATTTTATCTGCACATAATATACCAAGAAATGTATCTCACGGGCTTTGCAATGTTCTTCTGATTTTGTGGTTCTGTTTTACAGGAGGTTGTTAACTTTAAGACAGATGATATTCTCAGAAGTTGTTTTGAGCATTTAGGGGAAAAGTTAAATCAGTTCAAACATTGAGCTCTGTGTGTATACAGAAAAAAAAGGAAAGCCTTACCTGACATGGTTGCCTCCAACAGTAATGAACTGGACTTGATGATACTGGGGGTCCTTTCTTCTTCCTATGTCTTGTTTTCCTATGTTCAATTTCAAGTTTTGCTGAGCAACAAAGCTTTAAACAAAATCAACTGAAGGTAAATATTTATCCTCTGGGTAGAAAACATTGGAACAGATTGCCTAAAGAGCTTGTAGAATCTCCATAAATTGACATTTCAAGATAAAGTTAGTGGAAACTTCCATCAGGAACAGTTTAGGAATGTATGATCTGCCTTTGGACAGGGGAATGGTGTAGACCATCTCACGAGGTCTCCCTTGGAGCAGTTTTCAATGATTCTGTAATTAACAAAGTAAATCCCCAGCTACTACACTATAGTAAGAGAAGATTTCATTGTGACCAGAACAGCAGAGTATTAATAAAGTCTTCTCAATTAACTATCAGGCAACAACTTCAGGGATGGTCCTGCCCATCCTGAAAGAACAGCAAGCAAAAAGAAGAAATCTGTTTCAAGTCCTGGTCTGGCCTGTATGCCAAAAATAGTATGAACTTTAAAACTGCTATTTTAATCTAATACCTTCAGGAGAATAAGCAGTGTTCTTAAAAATGGAACCACAGGACTTACAGGGAAGAAAACCAGGAATGAACATATGAAAACAATAACTAAAGCAAAGAAAAAAAAACTTGCTTCCAGCAGCATCTTCACACTGTATTATGTTGAGTACCAGCCCAGTGACTCAAGTTAGGAGACATCAAAATTCCTTGCATAACTTGCCATTGTCTGCTCAGTACAAGGATCTGGCCTTCATTCCTTGCTCCATATAGACTCAACCTGCTCTTCAAAGAAGGAAATTTCTCTCAGTTTACTGTTTGGAATGGTGTGGACCAACACTTGGGAGCACAACCTGCTCCTCTTAAACTTGCACATTGGGATTTAAGATGAGTTTGCCTGGAATAGTTTCTGATGTGGGACTCAGTCCAGCACAGAGAAAGTTGTTACATCAGCTCTCTGTCTGGCCAGACCTCATGTCCCCTGATCACGCAATGCAAATCACACATTTCAGATGGAGGTTGTCCCCAGGAACACCATCTGAAAACGTCCAGAAAGATTTTATTGTCACCTGCGTGAAAATCGCTATAACACAGCCACCATCCTCACCCCTCTAACCAATCAAGGTACCCAGAGAAAACAATGAGATGCTAGGTTATATTAGTGTTTCCCAAATGTGAAATGGCAAGCTTAAATGCTCACGAGATCTCTGTGAAGACAGATTTGGCTGCCATTTCCAGAGCAATAAAACACGAATCAGCATTTGTTTAAGATGTTTTATCTCATATTGAATTAGGGCTCAAACATTGCTCTTTTCTATCTGAAGAGTACCCTAAAATGAGGGAGCTGTAAGCTTTATGGCTGACAACAAGAAATCAGGAAACTTGGGTAGCTGAAGGCGTTGTGTCCTTGGCTTTGGAACAAGTCTCAGAAGAATGTGGCAGAGCAGAACTGAAGCTGGCAACATTCACTCCATTTTCTCCAAATTTGTGGTGCTTAACCCAGCAGTGAATTCTGCTGCTAACCTTCAGCTGCCACAAGCAGCACAGTGACTGACTTTTAACTCTGAAGCAGCCACCACAGAGCTCTCCCTTGCACAGCTGCTTCCTAAAGGCACCTTGGAACGAGCGGGCTGCAGCAGCAACAGAAGATTGCGGTTTTCTCCATCTGTGCAAGACAGAACAAGCTGCTGTTTATTTGCACTTCTACCAGAGAGGCTTGCTAAGGGAACTGGGACAGATCTCTGAGGTACTCAGAGCTGCTATCGCCCTCTCTTCTTACAGAAGTCACCATAGGGAAGTGCCCTTGCAGCACAGCTTTGGGGGAAGCCTTAATATGCAGAGTTCCAGCTGCAGGCAGTGGTGTGGAAATCACTAATATAGGGAGTAATGCAATGCACTACAGTGCTACCCATGCATTACATGGGTGACAACAAAAAGGGTGGATTTCTTACGGCATCCAGTTTTTACTTCTTCACTACCAGTCTGTGAAGAGATATGTCCTTCCTACTGTGAAAGGTGGGAAAAAAAGCAAACACAGTCAGTTGCACAGACTTTAAGTGGGATCATATCTGAGCTTGACTGCAAAAAATCAGTATGGATAATCCAGCTGTGCAACCAGCTCTTGTGGTAAGAGCACAGATTTACTCATTGAGAAGCTGACTGTAGCAATAAGGAGACGAATCTGAGTCAGGGCTCATCTCCTAACACTTAGAAGAATGTATGTGAAGGGGGTAGAAATATGAGGGCTTTCCTAACTAAACATACTGTTACTGTTGAGATTGCTTGCTCTAGTCAGCAAGTCCCTTTGATACCTGTTCTTTTTATTAGCCATCTCTGGACAGATTTTTGGTTTGTTTAGTCTCCAAGGAGTCTACAGAGAGGTGAGATGCTGGAGTGGCTGCTGCTGGGCACACCAGGCAGGGACAGCGGCAGCCTCTGAGAGCCCCCTTGTTTCTGTGAGGCACCTTTGCTGGAAGAAATGAAACGTTCCTCCAGGGAGTTTTTTGCATGATAAATATAAGCAGTACGTAAGACTGCTCATCTATGTCTGATGAAGTCTTGACAGGAGGATGGGCTAGCAATGAGCAACAGGGATTTGGGATGATTAGGTCTGCTGATAAAGAAAATATCCACTACATGCCCTGCATCTCCTTACAGAGCATTAATGTGCTGCTCTGAAGCAAAACTCCCGAATGGACCTGAGTGTTTGTCTTGGCTGACACTTATAAACTGATCCAAGACTAGTTACTTCAAAGGAGACTGACAGTCTAAAAGTAATGCTGTTGAGCCAAGGCCTTTTGCTACTTTGTTTTTGTAACTATAAATTCTACGGTCAGCCTGGTGAGTTGTTCTCCAGTTTCTGTATAGAGCAAGCTGCTGCTGCTTCATGCTTCTTCCAGAGAAAACTGCTAAAGGGAAACTGTGCTGTTTGAATTGCTCACAGCCCTTAGCTTCTTGAAGAAGAAATCCCCACGAGGATCAGTCCGTGAAGAACCAGCTGCTCTACAAAACTTTATCTTTTCAACTGAAAGACAACAACTTAGCATTCCTATTCATATGAAGCTGTGCCATCTATCAATGTATGTGCAAATATCAGGATGGATATGGCTCCAGAAATTACAGATTTTTCCAGCTTCCTGGAATGGGCTGTTTTACTGATGAATCATCTACTACTTTTTTCCAGACAACATTTCATCTATCTCCTTATTACCTACAGCAGGACTAGTAATCTGAGCACTGTAAATTTTGTGCTGCTGTTCCTCAAATCTCAAACTAGGGAAGATATATCAGTGGAACAACTCCCATGCATAAAGCACGACACATGTTAATATATTTTGTCAACTCCAGGGCTCTATGGGGAAAGGGAATCTTGGAGATTTCTTCTGTGGAATTATGACTATCAGAAAGACTACAGATCACAAGTCTATTCTATTTACCAGACACTGTCAGCACCTTTCTTCCCTGGGTGTTTATAGATGTTACTTGTAAAGCAGCCTGTAACAACGCCATCTGTCCTGCCTCAGATAGTTCAGTCCCTTATTTATCACTGCTACATTACTGTTAATTCTTGCCATTCTTTAATGTCATTTTCATGAAGCAGAGTTCAGGCTTCCAGACAAGTTTCACATTCAGCAAAAAGCCTAGAATCCCACATGATCCCAGGAAGAGCAATGACCCTGTGAGTACTAGAAGTCATGAGTGTTGCCCAGGGTTATTTCTTAGTCTCTATTCAGTGATGAATCTACCTGTTCTCAGTGTTTCTTTCTCCTCTGATGTATTTGTCCTTCCTTATTGCTCTTTAAGCTCCTCTCAGTCAGCATTTATCATGCATTTGATGCACTGATACCTCTTCTCAAATTGGCAAAATGACTCATCTGTTTTTGTTCCCATATTACTACTCAATTTCTCATACATTTATATGCCTATAAACAGATCTTTGAGCAGTCTCCCCTAAAATCACAGTGGCTGCTTCATACTACTTGCATTCTTCTTTCTCACCATAACCATAATCTGTCATTCCTTGGACAGGATAGAGGCTTCATCATTTTCAAAAACAACAGAAATTTATATCCAATCTATTCCCTTGCACCACAGAAACCAGATTGGTTAATTTTGGAAATTTAATGCTTTGCATACTTCTTCATTTCAGAAACTTTAGAAATACTCATACAGCTTAGGATGCTGCCTTGGTATCACTCATCATAGTGTTTTATCTCTCCAGCTTATATGGAGAAAGCAAAGACATTCAGCACTGATACAAAAACATCAGGAGACTGTTAACCCTTGAGTGGTCTCTTGGTCAGCATTGAAAAACACTTCAGGCCCATCCCAGAGACATAGGAATCATATTTAGATAAAAATCACATGGTCTGAGATGCAGTATGATGGTATAAACTAGTAGTTTAGGTTGTTTAAATGTTTAAACTTCTCATGGAGTTTAACCAAACCGTTCTGATTGTCAAATGACTCTTTGCAGATTTTCTCTGCTGGCTTTGGCAGGTTCTTAGCCTAAGTAATCATCTAATTGTTTCTTCTCTTAAGCTTCAGTGTTACCCTTTCTGTTTTGGAGGGACAGCATCTAGACATGGAGTATTTGCTGATTGAGTCATCTACCCTGTGTAATAGGAAGGGCAGTATCTAACCACTACCCTGCCTTTGGCTGGAACAAGTGTTTTGTCCTGGTTTGGAATTTTCAGAAGAATTTTCAATACATTCAAACTTCACCCAGAAAAAAAAAATGGTGTGAAAAAGGAAAGAATTTCTGAGGGAACATACTGATGCATTCTGGACCAGGGTTGGGATTAATCCACAGAAGCAGGAAGGTACATTGCACCCAACTTTTATTGCAAATTATTCTGATGAGACAGTACAGAGGGAGGGTGTGTGGCTGAGATACTGATGTGTTTGAACATGGAGACCTGGGATGTCTGCCAGGGAACTTCAATAAAATATAGAAGCATAAAAAAGGCTCAGGGGTTTTGAAAATACACTAGAAAAGGGAAAAAATCTTAACCCCTCATTAATCACTCTTCTGCTTTTTCTTTACTATGATTATCTGTCTGCCAGGAGTTTCATGCATTTTGCATAGCAATGCATGTCATGTGGAGATTTGACCATGTGGTCTTTCATGTCTACAGGTCTGGGAGGAAGAATGAGCCTCTTTTCTAAGCCCTTTCTACAAAAGTAAAGACTAGAAGTTCTGTGTGTCAGAGCAGCATGTTTAGGTGATACTTAGGATAATTATTATACTTAGGATAATTATTCAGGACATAGATGATCATGTCATCCCAATCCTTCATTACCTCACAGTAGGCTGGAACAGAGGGTCATCAAGTAGACTTGCTCCTGGATGCTGCTTGCTTGACAGAGTTTCTATCTGCCAATATTTCCAGGAGAAAGAAAAGAAAAAAAGAGGCTAGGAAAGTAACTGGGCCTCTTGTGCCACAACATGCTCACAGCAGTCTGCGCTGAGACTTTCTCACAGAACGTGGACGAGCACCCCACCAATAAAGGGCCAAAGGAGCTGTTTTCATTATTCCAGGCCTTAAAACAAACCTACTGAGGAGTAGTAATAAAGAACTACATCCTGGTGTTTTAGAGTGTTTTCTCATCAAGTTAAACAGTATACCTGATGTAAATGTAGAGCCTCAAACAATAAATCCTTCAGTTAGTACAGAAAAAGTAAATTTGCTACAGAACATTGGGGATGAGGTTGATATAGCAACAATTTCTAGAAGTGAGGAATCAGCAAGCAAATAATTGCCTTCTCTGTCACATTAGAGTACAGGGAATCCTCTCTGATACTTCTAGATTTCACTGAGTTCCTTACCAGTTCCTGTGCATGCGTAGGAGGCAAAGTCTGGCCATTCCCAACACTTTGAAGGAGAAGAAAGTGGTGTCAGACTGAAGTTTTTCTATTGTGCATATGCTTATATTTTGAGATGGCATAGGCGTGACTCCACCTAAACGAGTCATGCAGTGTGAAAAACACTTGGTAGGTGAATGTAACAGAAGAAACTAAATGGATGATGAGACAAGGAGTTTTGCAGTATATCCTAGCTCCTACTTCTAGTTGAATCTGGGTCAGGAAAAATCAGTCTGCCTTCTGAACAATGGTTGACATCCTAGATGCAGTACATTGGTCTACTTCACATTTTGTTGTGGAAATCATGTTGAGGAAAGGGGTGAGCAGAGCAGATTTCAATTGGTTTCTTTGTTGGTGCCCCCAAAGAAAAAGCCAAGAATGCGGTGTGTATACAGAACAAACTTTCTTGCCTTTCATGTTATGGTGGAAGGAATTGGTGAGGAGCAAAAAGGCTGTTTGATCTGCTGCTTCCCATGTTACATTATTTTTTTTAATGCAGGATGTTCTTCCTGCAGGATGTTCTTCCTGCAGGATGAAGCCAGCAACTTTCTTCTCACAAAGAGATCCTCTAACTACTATGTAGAATGTGTGAAATTTCTAATATTGATCAGCCAGAGCTGTGCAATCCTCCAGCTTTCTGAAGGATCAATGAGAATTTAGAAGGCAGAAAACAACTGTTAAAGAAGCTGTATTAAAGCCTCAATGAGAGGGGACCATTTTCTTCACAGCAAACATACCCAGAGAATTTGCATATTGCTGCAACATTGTGACAGATTTATTTTCAGTCTGGCACTTGGGGGTTTTCATGTCATTATAAATGATCAAAAATAATTATATGACTGCACAATGCAACAGTGTGGGAAGTACTGTATTAGCTATTACACTTAATTATTTAATGCAGAAAATTATTCACACAGTGTTAAAAGCCCAGTGGGATGGTGAACTGGGGTCTCATTCACAACAGCATCAACAGCGTCAGCAACAGCATGTAAAGGGAACAGTGCCAGGGAAAAGTGGCTTGCTCTTACTCTCAGAAGAAAATTCCCAACCCTCTGTCACTTCATGCGAGGTTGTTTTAAAGGGCTGAAGGTTCTAAGAGATGTGAATCTTCTCTTTATGTAGAAATGATACCAGATAACAGACCTTGATACAGCCCCTGTCAAGAACGTTTCATCGTGTTAGGAAGTGACATTTGCACTGCCAAATGATCACATGGCTGGAATCAAAAAGTTGATTTCTCTTGCCTGTCATGCTTCTGTCTTTTTTAGAACCTTGAAAACCTTAGTTTTCTAAATTTTGGCTTCCCCAAATGTAAAATGAGAGTAACCATCCCCTTTTGGAAAGTTATGATTGGTGGATTAAATGAAACCAAGCATTGTTTTCTTAACTACTCCAATCTATAGGAAATAAAGTCTTTTATGATAATGAAGATAACTTACAAAATAATAAATTGCTCAAAATCTCTTGCTCATTCCTACTGGCCTATTTCTAGAAGACTGTGCCTTTCTTCCAGTGAATATTCACTTTCCACTCAGCAACCATGTCAGAGCAGTCCTTAGCCTTTTCCAGTGGTGCATACAGTGACAGGAAAACTGTTCCAAATCCAGCCGTGTATTCAGGATGCTTCTCCACCTGTTGCTTGTCCTCCCACAGCAATAAGTGGCTCTTCACTCTGAAAGATGTGTCACTTCTGCACTTACAGGTTGAGTGTTACTTATTTTTAGTCATTCTTCCCTTGGCTGAGATGTCAGTCCAACTTCAGCAGACTATCTTAAACAGCAAACCCATCCTTTTGCTCTTTTTATAAGACTGTTTCCTGTTGCTGGTTTGTTTTATTGTTTTCAAGAGTTATTTGTTGGCCACCATCAAGACCTGCTTTTTCTAGACCTTGCAGTCTTTGAGCATTTACTGCTTCTTCCTAACAGAATTTGACAGCAAAATCCTCACAGACTGCATTTGTGATAAAGGATCTGTTCAGATATAGTGAGCCATCACATTCACTTTTCAGTCTTTTCAGTAAGACGGGTGTTGATTTTGTTTCTCTTTGCTGAGAACAAGTCTGGTTTCTGACTGCAAAGAAGCAAATGTTAAATGGTCACAATGTAGTCACTGTTCATGAAGGAAAGGGCCCAGCTCCTCACAGGGTATCACCGTGCTACAACATACCTGTAGGAAAGTCATGAATTTTTGTCTTATTTTTCTAGGTGGACAGCAGAATTTATAAGAGAGCTTTCTGTTACTCTGTCTCCGTTTTCATGTATTGATGTCAAGGAGGCCTTAGGCATCACTGTTCTGAGACATTACTTACCCTCTCTTCAGAGGCAGCTAAGAGTAACCCAGGTCCAAATTCCATCAGGGTTGGCTAGTTGTATTACCTAGTTTCAGCATGTTTTACTGTTATCATTTCCTCAAGCCTTTTCATCATGCTGTCTTGAAATACATCTTTTGCCAGCTCTGAGAGGTGCTTTCACAGTGACTGTTTCCATATTGACTTTTCTTCGGCGGACCTGGGACCATAACACTGCACTTCAAGCCTCCCATGTGGCTGAGTGTTTATTTACTACTGGCCACTTTACAGTAAATGAAATACAGAAAGATGTAAAATAATTAAACTAAACTACCCTGTAGGTGGGCATGGAGAGGTTCACGGGACCATCTAGAAAACACAGTTCTGTTCGAATTAAATGGGTTGCAAGTTCTGGAAATGGGGAATTCCCAGTTCACAGGACAGGCATAATTAAGACTTTTCCAATCATTTCTCACCAACTTTGTCAAATATCAGTAGGCGTGGAGAGCATAAAGTAGATCTGCTGTGACACAAGCAATTATTTAGTTTCAGCCCACGTAGATGTTTTTTAAATGATGGCTTGGGGAGCTTGGTTCAGGCAGCAGGTGGTTGGTTGGTTGGTTTTTGGTTTTGTTTTGGTTTTTTTTTGATTGCTTCCTGTGGCAGAATTATTTGTACACTAGAAGCACAAGTGAGAACCATAAGTGGTTTTAGGACCTACAGACTCAAAAACAAGTGGAAAGTAGTAAATTTTAACCAGTAACAACCTACCCCAGGTTTATACTGGAGACTTATAAATAAATATTTGTGGGGTTTTTTCATATGACAGAGCCATTCAAGTGCTCCATCTCTTTTGTTCCTGTCAAGCAGTGTCCAATGTATCCAGGCAGATCCTCAGAGCCCCTGGGACATCAACATGCCCATTGTGAGAGCGAGTGCATAAAATAGATTGAGGACAAAGGAAAAAAGTTATTAAAGTTATTAAGCACCAGTGTTGCTCTACAAGTTGGTCTCATTCTCTTACAGAATGAGCAGAGAGAGGCACGAGGATTCTTTAGATTGGACCAGACCTCTGGAGCAGTCTGGAAAGCTAAAAAGCTCCTTTCCTTACTCCTTGTCTGTTGAAAGATTTGACTGAGAACTGGGGGGGGGGAGGGGGCTGGTTCAATTCCCTGCAGCAGTGACTCATTGCAGAAAGTGGTAGGTGAACTGCAGGGAGTCTGTGTCTCAGAATTAATCTGTCAATGGGTGAGAGCTGATAGATAGCATGCAAATAGATGCTGTTTTCCTGCAGCCTGTCAGGAGCTCCAAGCAGCTGCATCCTCCACTTTATTCCTTCTCCATTAGGTTCTGCTAATTTCCTTGATTGCTGTTATGGCTAAATGGTATCTTAGTTAGTATAACAGAATCTGACATAAATCCCCATTTGGTGTCACAAGCTATTGTAGCTGTGTAAGATTGTTCAGGATACGTTCAAATGACAAATCTGCTGTGAGAAAATATGCCAAGAATCACAGTACTGTGTAAATATAGTTTGATTCGGTAGTATTTTCCAATGAAACTGCCTCTTTTGCAAAAATACCTTCAGGGAAAGCCTCTTTTAATGAAGTCTGAGAACTGACTCTTGGAACTTCAAATCAGCCTAACTAGCAGTTCATCTCACTAAGCAAATCCCCTGCAAAGTCTGTTTTGGTCCTCTTTACAATTTTTTGCTAAGAAATCACACTGAATATGAGGGTATCCACCACTTTCTATGACTCCTCTATACTCTGATTAAGACTGATGTTTGGTTTTTTTGTTTGGACATGCAGGTTTATCTCAGTTAAGTGGTAGCAAGGTTCTGTAACTGACTTCTTTTTGTTTGGTTTTTTGTTTTGTTTTTTTGGGGGGCTGTGTAATTATCTACAGGTCTTCATCTATCTATCTATCTATCTAGGCTTCATTTCTGTATTCATATAGGCATGCATGCTTGCATGTCTTTCCCTTTTTTCCTATGACACTGCAGCATCTTCTACTGGGGACCATCTGACCCACATTCAGATCCCACCCAGTGAACAGCCTTGACCCTTGCTGTGCTCTTCATCTTTAGAGACTTTTCCCTCAGAGGAGTTTGTTAATTTTTGCCAGCCACCTTGTAGGGGATGGAATGAAAACCTGGGACAAAGCAGATAAATAACTGCACACCGATTGACACCCAAGTGACTCTGAAGCTCCCACCAGGCTGATTGCTCAAAATCCAGCTGGTGCCATCACTAAGCAGCACAATTCCCTTGGGTATTTCTGTGTTTCAGTGTAGCTGCATAGCTCTCTGGCCACCACACATTCTAAGTATGAGCCCCAGGTGACTCTGAACTCAGACTTTCGGATAGACTCCAGTGGGCAATTTTCCCTACTGTTAATGAGGGCTCTCAGATAATGCATTTGGATCTCATATTCACAAAAAGTAATAGCAATGGTCTTCAGAGATTTCAGTGGCTCTATGAGTAGCAAAACAAACCCCAGCTTCTTTGATAGCTAATTTCAGCAACCAGGAAACCTAAAAATGATTGGCATACTCATTCTGAAATGCTACAGTGTCTGCTCCCTTCACACAAATGAGATTCCATTCCAGTCAGCTACTGCATATTTATGCTCAGCCTTTCATTAACTTATTGATCATGTAATGATATAATATTCTTTACTAGTTTTGGGGAAATTTTTTTAAAAAAGGGAAAAAATGGGCTCTAATGGTGGGGTTATTTCATGCTTCCTGAATATTCAGTCCAATCCTCCTGATCTCTTTCTGTCCTCTTTTTTTCCTAAAAGCTTCATGGATCTCCAAAGACATCCCACGAGAGAGAGGGATGGGGACTACCATTCCCCAGTAGCCCTTGAGGCTGCCTTTATGTGACATGTAATTAGACAGCTAAATCAGGGTCAAGCGTCTCCCTTTAAGGGTAAAATATGGTATTACACTCTAAATTCCTGTACTGCAAAAACAAACAGTGCCATCAATTCATTTCCAGTCAGACCTCCATCCCCCTTGGGAAAAGTATACAGAACTTTCTGGTGGGAAAAATAGTTTGAAAATTCTCTTTAGTAGAGTGAAAGCTCTTCCTTCATTCAGCTTGTCTTTCATTAGCGACCCTGGTACACTCCAGTAAGGAATGTGGCTTAAAGAGGTACTTTGAGGTCACAAGAGGCAAGTCCCAAAGGGGTGTAGTCCACTCTTGACATATACTCATAACTCCTGACAGGATTATGAGGTCTGATCCAAAACGAAGTAACCACATGGATGTTCACAGATAAATGACGCAAAGGAGGGTGGCTTTTTAAGGCACAATTCCATTACCTGGCACACAAATGAAGCATCTCTGTTCTGTTTTCTTTGAGCTCTCCTACTGTCAATATCTTCCTGTTTTTCACCCTTCTGTTTGAAACACAGAGGGAGCAGGTGAGGAGGAAAGGAAGGTTTTTAAATTCACGTGTTTCCTTAATTCAACACTGACATATTGGATGTGGGGTTGAGTAAAACTGCATTCATATCCATGGTGCCTCTCTGTCACTCATCTAAGAGGTACAGAAGGAAGAGTCTGTCTTACAGCCACCTAATAACATACCACAGTAATGCTTTCTGTGATCCCAGAACAAAACAGCCTGTGACTTTCAAGCAAGGAGTTTGCTGATGAGACTCAGCAAGAGCATTCCAGGAGAAAGAGCTCAGAGTGTAAATTTGGAGCAACTCCACAGAAGTTAGCAGAGTGACTTCAGATATGCTGTGGTGTCACAAAGGCCCAAAGCAGCTATTTATGATGGCAATGAAAAAGGGATCTTTACTTTCCAGGCCTGAGTCTCTCCTGAGATGTGCCAACTGTGTCAGTGCAGTGTCATTGATACAACTGAAGGTACATTACTGCATCTGGGAGTAATTTTGAACTGACTTCAGTGGTCATCTGAGGACAGGATTTGATGCTGCTTGTCACTTGGTTTTACTAGCATCAATGGCTGTTGGGATCCATGCCTGGAGTTGCTCAGTAAAAAGAAATTGTGAAATTGTGAATTTATTTACACCAAAAACATTCCTTGCAGTATGATGCCAGTCATAGTAAACATAGCCACCTATCCATCATCACAGATTTAAAAATACATGGTCATCATTTTCATGGACAAAACCAGAACAATGTGTTTTGGATCTTAACCCTTGCAGCTGCTCAAAAGCAAACTGGTTTTTTAGAGTTGTTTGGCTTCTTGCTGAAATCCTTACAAGTCCCAAAGCTATGCAATTTGAGAAGGGAGTGGAAGATAGCTATGCTATTGAATGCAAGTATTCATTTGGCATGTGAGCAGTTCCATTGCCTTCAGCAGGACTGCACACATGAACAGGGGCAGGAGGATTGGGTCCATTGCCTTCTACTCTATTCTCTTTGATCCTGCAAGTGTACTCTCTGCCAAGGTCGCATCAGGCTGCAAAGGCACTTTTTGCAACTCTGTATGATCTGTGTCTGTCCTTTATTTATTCAAAATTCATTTGCCTTTACAATTTAATCTGCTGTTCTCTCCCTCTCCTTCCTCTTGGTGAAGTCTAATTACAGTTTTATTCCAGGTCCATCTGGTCGCTAACGATGCTGGACATCACTGCTGAATTCATTCTAATATTTGTTGTGTATTTTCTAGGCTGGACGCTGAATAATAATATTCTCTAAATTTGCTTTTGCTCCTGTTTCCTTCCTCCCTGTTGTAGCTAATTGTATGAGATGATTACTCTGCCCAGTGTAGGTCTGCTAAGAGTTGCCTATTTCAGGTGGCAGAATAAAGGTGGTGGTTCTTTTCTGATTTTGAAGATGAGATTTCAGTCTACTCTGCCATCTCTCCTCACTGGTGTAGAACCACCCTCCTATTTTTTTTTTATTATTTTTTTATTTTTTAAATTTTTTTTTATTTTTCCTGCCCCAAAGAGAATGCAGTTTATAACTGTGAATCTCAAGGCATTCTGGAAGCAGCATTTCAGCATTTAAAAAGACACTTTTTGCCAACGCCTGCTTCACGTGATGGCTGAACCCACAGTAATTTCAGGTTCCCAAGTCCAGCTTGTGCAATGCCAGTGCTGGGATATTTTTTAATTTTTTTTTTCTTTCTTTTTTGTTTTTTGCAATGTTGCCTGGGAACACAGACTCACATTTTACCCATGACCTGACTCTCTGGCTAAGAATAGAATAGCAGTGCAACTTGGGTTCAGTCTCACAGGAGACATACTGCAGCTGGGAAACAGGGAGGTCAGATGAGCCCATGCTCACAAAACCAAACACAGAGAAGGAGTATGGAAGATTATGTATGTTTGCCTCCTTTTAGGACTGCAGAATAAGGGGAGAGGTAGGCACAGGTGTTCAGTGAGCCAAGAGTTTTCTTTACTCATGACATTAACTTGCACAGGAAGTTTATATACAGCAGCTCACTGCCTGGGCTGAACAGGACTTTTTCCGAAAGAGTGCTGTATCCTTATGGCCCATCCAGCCAAAAACCATGAAGGATGGAGAAAGCAAGCAGTGCTGATTAGCATCTCCTGAGCCCTACTTAGGACAATGAGATGCTTGAGAGAGCACCTGAAGTAATTCTGAATAGCAAAAGGAAGGTATGAGTTTAACACATGCTAGTGGGTCTGCCACAGCCTGTCCCAGACAGCTGATGTTGTGGCATTGTCTTCAGCATGAGTGAGCAACAGGTCTCACTCTGATCACATGCTAGAGCCAGATTTGCTCTCATTCTTACCCCTTCCTAGTAGGATGCACATGCAACATTCAGACCTTCCTTTTGTCAGACTTGCTTTCTAAGTAACAGAACTCTTCTGACATTTTAAGGTGGAAGCTAAAGATAAAGTAATAGAAACTGTTAGGCTAATCACTGCTGCGTTACTCAATGTGGCTGCATAAAGATATAGCACATCCTCAGCTCAACTGTGCCCTCTGCTACATCATGACCCAGCAACTGGCCTTCCCACTGCCAGCACAGAGCATTACATCTGGAGTATGGACTGGATTCACACTGGCAGAAGGGGAGTCATTTTTTGAGGGAACCATACTCTGTTCTGTACTCTTTCCCCAGCCAAATCTAAGCCAAATGTGGAAGGGTGCTGTGTAGTAAGTAGAGATATGTGGAGAAGCTGGTCCTATAAACCCTGCTCCTGTGAGCAGCCATGCTCAAAGCACTCTACGCTGCTTCCCTTCACCCCTCAGAACCAGAGGGGAAGGGTGGCTGCCCTGGGATTGAATTAGCTGGATTGAGGGATGCTCACACAAGTCAGGGATCCCAGGATTGGGCTACAGCTAAAGTTGCAACAAGTAGAAAAACTCCTTGAGGTATCAGGGCAGTAATTCTAATGGTAATTTTGAACTGTTTTTGTCTGTCTAACATTCCTTTTTAATCCCCATCCTGCCTGCCCCTTCCTTATGTAGGGTTACTTTAGTGATCCTTGGAATGTTTTTGACTTCCTCATCGTAATTGGCAGCATTATAGACGTCATTCTCAGTGAAACTAATGTGAGTATTACTCTACCCTCCCCAGGATACCACCACCTCCTCCTCCTCTGCTGTTCCTCTCTCTTTCTCTCTTTCTTTCTCTCTTTTTTTTCTTTTTTTTTTTTCTGTTTTTTTTCCCTCTAGTCATGCTTTTATTGAACTTGCCGTCGTCCTTCTCCTTCTCCCAGGGAAACAAAAATAGGAGGGGGGGAAATGCCTCCTTCTTTTTCACTCGTCATAGCTTGCCCCAAGGCTGTGACTGGTGAAAGTGCACAGAGTTTGGGGTGTGTGTGCTTTTTTCCCTCCAAAAGGTAGACATGCTTGAGTGTAACTTTCTGACTAACCAGGCTTTTGTTGATACCCTCCATCATGTGAAACATTACAGAGGTTTGAGCAACCAATACTGTAGAGTGGTAAGAGACTATTTAATATGCCCACGTAACCTCTTATTTTCTTATTTTTTTTCCTCTTCTCTCCCTCTTTCATGCTTTTGTTTTGTTTTGGTTTGTTTTTTTATTTTATTTTATTTTTTGCTTTTTTTCCCTCTTTTCTCCCTTTCCCTCTCTCTTTCCTTCCTCTCTCTCTCTCATTATTTTCTTCTCTTCCTCTCTCTCTTTCTCTTCTTGGCTTCTCTGCCACATGCAGCACTATTTCTGTGATGCATGGAATACATTTGACGCCTTGATTGTTGTGGGTAGCATTGTTGATATAGCAATCACCGAGGTGAACGTAAGTAGCTGGCGTCTGTCCATGATCGTGCCTGCTCTAACATTCATTTGCCTTTCCCGGGTTTGTTTTTTTTCCTCACCCTTCCTCCTTTCTTTTGAGTTTGTTTTCAGAGATTTTTTGTTAATTGTTAAGCTCTCTCTATTTTTTTTCTTTTTTTTTTTTTTTCCTTTTTTTCCTTTTTTTTTTTTTTTATTTTTGTTTTCTTCTCGTTCTGTTTTAATTTTTGGAACGACTTAAAGGGCTTTTTGACTGTTGCATCATTTTCTTCCCTTCATAATCTTCCTGGCATGAATTAAACTGTATAGCAGGAAAAGTGATGGGAAATGTGGAGTGTAAGTGAAAAAGCTATTTGTGCCATGGGAAGCTGCTAGTATAGCCCCAGGCCAGCACTTTGGTCTACCCAGTGTCATGCTTTTCTTCCCATGGCAGTTCAATACTCCACCCCACAGAGATCTAAAGGTCAGTTCTTTCGAGGTGGAACTGTGGGAACCAAACCAGGAATCCTCCCTGTCACTTCTCATCCAGTCTTCTTCCAAAAGAAATAAAGATCAAATTGTCTCTGTTTAGAGAAACCTGCTCCTGATATTCAGTTTCTACACTAAAAGAAGGTAGATAAAATAAAAACAAAACTGAAAGAAGAAAAAAACCTAGTTTTTTGGGTTTGTAACCCAGTTTGCTCCAACTCACAAATTCCACCAGAACAAATGACACTGATTGGCCCCTCTGGTACCCATCTCAGCAGACAGGTGAAGGACTGAATGAGCCATGGAGACTGAAATGAGCAGCTGGTGTTCAAGGAATAAATCACATCAGGCACACTTTTCCCTCGCTTTTTGGAGGTGAATGGATTTAGAATTACCAGATAAATAGACAAAGGACAGGTAGGAAACACAGAGATTCTCAAAAGAAAGACAACAAAGAACCCACTGGGTTTCTGAGTACTGACAGAAATTGTCATGCAAAATCCAATTTATCAAGGTAAGGACAATAAAGATTGAAAGGAAGTTGCAGTAAGTATGTTAATGATGAGCAAATCAATCACAAATTTACAAAACAGCATACCTGTTGAATAAACATTCCAGCTTGGAATTGTTGGGTACTGTAGACACAATCCACTAAAAGCAGAAAAGTGACAGAATAGTTTTCACTCAGTGCCATATTTGTGGAAAAAAGTAGGCAATGTTTTACAAAAATCAAAATGTCTTACTTTGAACTTTCCAAACAAAATGTTTTCATATCATGGTTCTAGTTTAATTTCTGTCCAACTTCATTTTTTTTACATTCCGAAACTGAGACATTTATCAAAGTTTTAATATTTTGATTTAGAAGAAATATTTTATTTGACACAAGTCTATTTTCTTTATCTTTTGAGAGAATGGAAAATAATTTCAACTGAAAATACAATTTTATTTTATATCTCTTAAATGTCCTACTTTCTGGACAAAAAAAATCTTGTTTGCAACGTTTTCCCCAGAATGTTGTAAGCAATTTTGTTTTCTCTTCTATTAGAAGAGAAAATTAGAGACATATTAGGACTGGGCTGAATTTGTAGAGGGAAGCTAAAAAGGTGAGCAGGCTAAAGATGTTAATTTTAAAAAATGAAACGACGTGCTTTTTTATGCCACTCTTGTCATAAGAAAACTAAATGGGAAACCTAGTAATAGCCTTCGGATTGTGTAAAAGTTCAGTTTTCATCTATAGAGGCTGAGCTGTACATGGTAATTGAAGAAATAAGCACAGTAAACTGGAGATGCATTATTGTCAACACCAACAATACTATCCTGACTGTATTTGAACCCATATAAAAGTTTTCCAAGCAGAAAGGAGGGAAATCCTTGGTTTTGATAAATAAATGAATGCTTGTCATAGTCAGAAACCATGTACTGATGGGAAAATATGATGGATTCATTTGAAGAAATGCACAGCAATTTTCTATAAATTAAAGAACTTTTCCCGTCATGGTTTAAGTCACTTTGATATATATTTCACTAAACTTTAGTCATCTGCAAGGACGACAGATAGTCACCCAGGCTTCCTCTTAAGAGTCAGTGGAGAGAAATGCACAGCTACCCAGGCCAGCTGACACATCTCTGTACATAAGAGTGACAGAGACAGGGGAAATTAATTTCTCTTTGGAGGTGCCCATCCTGTGACTGGAGAGTGTCTAGGTTTGTTAGGTTTGTCTAGACACCCAGCTCTCAGACACTAAATTTAAGCAGGATAAATTGTGCCCACTCTCAGCATGCTGTTGAGAAGGTCTCGCTGCTGCTAATTGTGTTGTGTTCAGGTCTTCAGTCTCCAGGGCTTTCCACACTGATGTGTTTAATTGCAACTAATAAGGCTTCCTCTCTTTTCCATTCCCTGTCTAAATTCAATTTCATGTCAGCCAAGGCACAGAATCCAGTTTTTGGTTGCAGAAGTGTATGAAAATTGAGGTTGTGCCTTTGTCCAAACAGCCATCACCTGTCTTAGTTGAGGAGGCAGCAGGAGTGGCCTTGACTCTTTGGTTAGGGTTATGAACAGCATTTCATGATGGTCCCTCTGTTTCCTCTAAAGAATCCGTTCCTTCTATACAGTTTTTACAGATTTTTGCACATGTTTTTTTGTTACCTGGCATGTTTAAATCTTCTCTTTTTGTCTAGGCAAGTCCTTTGCTACTAGTTTCTGATGTTTGTTACTAAGAACTTGCACAATCTTTTGATGCACTGATAATTGAGCAGCAGCTATGGATGAAGTTTGTTCTGAAATGTTTTGAAATCCCTTTGCACTTATAACACATTGAATAAGAGAATGTTTTTATGTTGGTTTGTCCTGTTGGATTCCCTTCCTGCTAGCAGCACTCGAGATGTTACATCTGTAGCAGATGGGCTTTGGAAGTAGCAGCCCATCTTGGATGGACAGTTGTCACCTTCCCAAGCAGTGTGAGGCAGTTTATCAGATACAATTCTCCCCTTCTCCTCAGGAGCTTGTTGCTTTCTTGCTGTTTGTGGGTTTGAGCAAACCCTGCCTTGTGTTTCTGTACACTGTCTTGTCGTGTTCCAAGAGACCTAGACTCTGAAAAAAAAAACAAAAAAAAACCCAAACAAAAAAACCCCAAAAAAACTAAAATCATTAATTGGATATTTTTAGCTTGGTCAGGTGCAGGTAAGCTGTTTCTGTCCGGTTCCTTGGAAGCTGAAGAGCATTTGTGGTAGGGTCTTGGAAAGTGCTGCTCGTGTAGCTAAGGGAGAGTTGTCATTGTGGGCAGTTAGGGAAGATGGAGGCACCTGGAACAGGTCAGCTTGATATGTAGCCATGGATATGTAAACCTGAAATCTTTGTGAGGTTCACCAAGTGTTTTCCATTCAGGGGAAGCATACCCAGCAGGTGCTGAGCTGCAATAGGTGTTGGTTTTGGTGGTACTGACAGGCTCCACTGCAAGCATGTGGGTATGTGCTTGCATTTATTTGTGCAGTTCCCCGTGCTCTCGTTTTTTTCCTCTTGACAATTATTTTTGTTTCTTGAAAAGGAATTTCCCAGACCAAAACCTCCATTAAGATATATGTGAGTGTGCATGGGTGGGTCTGTGTGTGTGTAACCAATTGGTTGTATTATATGTTCTTGAATGTGTTTGGATATTTGTGTATCAGCTACAAATCTGTGGGAGAGTGTACAGACATGAATCCATGGGAGGGGAAAAGAGAGTGTGTATGTAAGCTTGCATATTTCATATGTACTTGTGTTGTGAATGGTTGTTGATAGAGATAGGTGGGTTGATGTGTACACAACTGAGTCTATGAACATGTTTTCCCAGCCCATGTGGCTATCTAACTGTGCAAGTTTGATCTGCTTATGGGTTGGTGCTTCTACCTGAGAGTTTCCTGGATGCGGGCATGTTCATCTGCATGCCTAAGGTTGAGTGCACACTTGCATGTCAAGCTCAGCATATTTTTGTTAGCATGGCTGTGCATTCAAAAACAGTGAGAAGGCATGTACTCATGAGGTAGGCCCCCAGGCTACCTTCAGAATTTCTGAGTCCTTAGGAAGATCCCACTTCGAACACCTCCATGGCATGGAGGTATGTCAGTCGATAAGTCCAGTTGCATCACTCTAGGCCCACTTGCTTTCTGCAACTTGGGAACATCTCACAGGTCCCCCCAGCCAGCTTCACAGACACAGGGAAATGTATTTCACACCACTGAGTGAGTGAAAGGGGCACAGGGCAGGTTAAAATCTGGTGGGTTTGAAAACTGACTCAGAGTGGCACAATTTCTGTCAAAATTCACTTCTAAATTGCCTTACTTTCAAGCTGCTTTTTCAGAACCTTGCTTCTTAAGTTTTTAATTACCCCTGAAAAAGCTCCCTCTCTTTCGCATTCTCTGCCTAAAACAAAGTTGATGTCATCCAAGGCACAGAATCCAGTTTTTGGTTGCAGAAGTCCATTGGAAAATTAGGGAGTGTCTCTGTCCAAACAGCCACCACCTGACTAACACAGATAACTTCCTAGTCACAAAAATGAACATTTTTTCATAATTTTCTGGAAATATTCAATGATTCAATTCTGGCCACTCTTAAGCCACTCATTAAATAACTAAAGAGGGAGTAGAGGACTTCTTAATATGCTATTTAAAAAATAATTTCTGGGGGGAGTGACTGCATCTACCATGTGCTGACTCTCTCTACATGCTAAGACCAAGCACAACTTTTGGGCAATAAGATGAGAGATGATGTAATAGGTGGGGTCTGTGGGTTGTATCCCTTAGATTTTTAATTTACAGAACACTTTTAGTTCTTTAGAAGAAAACCTCTAGGTGGAAAAAATACTACTATCACAATAATAATGGGAAAGACAATGTTATAGGAACTGAATAAAAGCCAGCGAATGCCAAATATATCATCCCAGAAGTAGCCACAGGCACAGGCTTGCATTTCCTTCCTTTCCACATCAGAAGGCACAGCCTGGAGTTGAGTACTGTGAAGCTGACTGACAGCCTGCTGTCCCCTCCTCCAGGCAGAGAAGGTTGCTCATTTCTATTTGTTGTGTTGTATCAAAGGGGGAAATCGAGCTCAATTTGTGTTCTGTGCTGTGGTGCCAAAAGTGATGAAAGAAAAACAGCCAGACCCTGAGTCACTCGGAAAGCTGTTAATGTAACATCCTCTCAGTCAGAGAGAAAAGCCAACATATCTCTGGCCCATGGGGTCCTTTTTTCTTCATTCTTTACCCTGCTGGTGTCAGACCAAAGATGCACTGGGGCTGCGTCTTCATTTGCCACCCAAGTGATGCTCACAGCAGTGCCCATTGAGCTGGATGGGTCCCTGTGGCCAACTGAGACACTGGCCTGGCCAGCTGCAGTGGGAATTTCACAGCATGAGGATGTGTGAGAGTCACAGAGGCGTGTTTGGGTGGGAGCATGTGTGTCTCCAGAGCAACAGCATACGTACCAGTGACAGTGGAAGTGTTGTGTTTGTATCTGTCTGTCTTGAAAGGGTGTCAGGGAGGAAGGACTGACCTGTGAGCCTGTCCTTGACAGGTTTTTCCGCTGCCTCTGAGCATGTCTGCATGTGCAGGTACCTCTGTGTGTGTCAGACGTGTCTGGGAGTGCATGAGGGTGACTGAGCAAAAACATCTGGACTGGTATCCATCCTGCCTGTTCTACTCAGTGACTGTAGTTGTGTGTCTGAATGTGCCTGTGAACACTGCAGGAGGTACAGAGGAGGAACCCACCAAAGGTATGCAGTATTGTCAGTGGATGTGATGAGCCAGGAGGGTGTGCATGGATACAAGAAAATAACTGTTAGGGGTAGAGAATTTCACACTGTTGTGAAATAATGGAGTATTTCCCCACTTAAGTTGCCTTCCTGTTGTAGCAGTACAGATTTTCCTAAGAGTGAGCACTGTGACTGGTTTGAGGGCTGATGGAAAAGGAGGTTTTTTTGGTAGGAGAAGTGACAGGAAGAGAGAAAAAAAGAAGGGTTGTGTGCAATCTGATCCATGGTGACATTTGGGAGACATAGGGCATGTGTACTTCAAGAAGTAGCAACCCTATAAAGAAGGTTAGAGAAACCCTAAACCTATCTTTCTGCGTAACTTCTAGAAAATGTTGTGGCTGGGCTTGTGGTTTGATGTGCGTAGGCCTGCAGGGTAGTGGTTTGGTGTTTGTGTATCAGATATTCAGAACAGCTGAGTACTTTTTTATCTTGCACTTCTGAAAACGTTTCCAAAGTCAGATAGGAAATCAGCAGAGGGTTGCAGCTCAGTTGATTCCTGAGCATTGATGCAGTAAGGCCAGGGAGATACCAAAGCATTCAGCTCCCAAGAATATTTGGAGACCTGTTCAGTGATTTCTCCTTTAGTCTTTTTTATTTCTGAAGTCAGGAAGTTCAGGCTTAAACCAGGCACATGGGGCCTTTCCTTATAGTCATCTTGGTTTTGGTGTCAAGAGGCTTCATATGATTTGTCGTGGGCTCATGCTCCCATTCTTTGGAATAGCTGACAGCCTATACTCAAGCCTCCTTCTCACCTTCTCCTGCACTTCTCCCTTTTAACCCACCCCCTCTTTCTTCCTTTTCCCTCTTGCTTTCCTCTCCCTTGTCTCCAGCCACACTAAACCTCACAAGTTCATTTTCACCCTCAACCAATGTGTCTGAAGGCAGAGAACCTGAAAGTGGCTGAAACCCCGCAGTCCTTATTCAGGCAGAATGCCCTGGGGCGTTTCGCCTGTGCAAGGACGGGAGCGGTCGGCCCCTGCAGCACAGTCCTATACACACACCCCCCCGGAATGGGAGCAAGGATCGGTGGAAGGACGACATACATCTAGCCTGAACCTCAGTTGGGACTGGCATTCATCTCTGTCGCTGTGTCTGTCTGCCTGTCTGTCTTTCTGTCTCTGCCTGTCTGGTTCTCTCCGCTTCCACGCCCTTTGCTGCTCAGATTTTGGCCCTCAGCTGCCACAGGACAGAAAGTTTTGCAGTTCTTGGAACTTGCAAGTTCATTTATCCAGACCTTCCAAAAGCAGCAGAAAACATCTCCCTCCCTCTCTTCTTCTCTTCTTCTGTGTAGCAGAGGCCTCCAAATTATGTAGCAAAGGGCTGAAGAAGCACAGTGGCTTCTTTTGACATCTTGTGTTGTCATACCCTTACTGCTGCCATCCTAGAAGTTGTATGTAGTCCCGAGCTATCCCTCTGTGTGTGTATATGTTTGTATATATGACTTGTTTTCTTTGTGGAAAAAATACTGATAAAATTGATGGGGGGTGGGGGTAGTTTGCTTTTTTTAATATCTGATGGTGATTTTATCACTAGAATAATCCAGGTAACATACCATGGTGGCCCCAGCTTCTCTATGTAGGAAGCCAAGTTGAAGCATGGTTGTGAGTTTTAGCAATGGCAAATGACAGCACACAGTGATTTATTTTGCCTTTTGTGAACATCAGGAGATGTGCACTGACCTCTTCCCCAAATTAGGCTTAGATCAATTTCAATCTGATCACCTCTTATTCTTAATCAACAACACCAGTGCATGTTTTTCACTATGTTGGTGACAAAGAAGTATGGTGAGACTATCTGACCACAACCACGTTTGAACAGGCTTCTTTTGTTTTTATTTATGTATATTTTTGTCACAAAGATGGGGCCTTTTTTTTTTCTATTTTGACTTTAAAATGTTGACATTCTGAGTGCATTTACAGAATTCATAATATGATATGCCCATTCATAGAGACGATTTGGGCAACTGCACAACTTTTCTGTAAGGAAATCTATATGAAATATGGGCAAACGGGAAAAAAATGTAGTTTTTTGCAGGAAAGGGGATAGTTAATGAAAATTACTTCTTCCCCAGTTTACATGAGTATTTAAGCTGTTACTGATGACTAGCAGTATCAGTACCATAAGAAGCAAGCATGTAATTTCCATGGGGAAAATCACTTTGAAAAACTCTCCACACCATCTAGTTTTGAGGAAATAGCTCGATATGGTGATTTCCACAAAGCTACCTGTTATACTTGGCTTCTAACATTCCAGGTGCATGGAATTTTCAGAATGCAAGGGAGATTTAAGAGCAACATAAAACCAAATTTGCCTAACTGGACAAAATATAGCCACACACATACTAGTTAATAAAAATAGAAGAAACAGAAGGTAAAGAATCCAGGAGAACAAACCCTTAAAACCTAACTGTAAAAGCATTAAAGAGAAAGTCAGATAGCCCTGTACTTACAAGATTTGGTGCACAGACCTGTCTGGGGTCCTGAGTGATAATGTTTAGAGCTGTCTTTAAAACGATGTCACACAGCATCTCGCTGACTGCACTGAGGACTGGATTGTGCTTTTAATTACTGCAGGCTTTCACATACTCAAAACCTTGGTATGTTTTAAGACTTTTAGAGAAGGAGTCCTGATTTCTTCTTTGACTGTAAATTATTGTTGCAATAAGAACAAGAGCTAATAGTAGGAACACAGAGTATTGCAAGCCTTGTTCTGTGGTGGTTCAATGGTAAAAGTGTGATGTGTACATTTCAGTACAAAGAGTTCTCTAAAAAGCCTACATCCGTACTTTCTGGCCAGTTTTTAATTTTTCTTGTAATTTCTGCATGACATCACTTTAAAACAAAAAAGCAAAGCAAAACAAAAATACTCCACTACAATATTCTGGCATTAAAATTTGTGATATCATACAGTTATATTTCATTTTACTTTTAATTCCAATATATTTTTCCACAAAGTTAGATAAAACACATAAAAGAAAAATTTATCAAAAGTCTTAATAAAAAACTACCCTAGGCTGGTTATATTTTCCACTGTCTTGATAGCCAGGATAAGTCATTCCTTTTGTCGAGCAGAAATTTCTTTTAACTTTCACTTAACCCTAACAGAGATTGTATCTTTCTATGAACCCACAGAAAAATCTGAGTCTGATTCCTTAGAACATCTTTTATTATATTAATGTTAAATAATGATAACTCCCCAAACACAAGTTAGATGGCCAAAAAGGTGCTTAGCTAAGTTCAAACTCAGTTCTGTCACCTAAAGCAATTCCTTGAAGAAGGGAAAGATACTTTCAGGCATTTAATTTGCCTTTTTCTAAGACCTACTTTGCTGAGAATGCCCAAGGAATTTTCCAGCATCTCTGTCCTCTACATGCAGACTGCAGAAAGAAAGGGTGCAGTCCCCTGTACTTAACTCATTCAGTTTTCCTGTAAAAGCTTCTATTCTTCATCCAGAGTACAAGGGCTTTTATCATCTGCCCTCCAAGACCTCATTGTGGGCACCATCTATTACTATTATGCATATTTAGAAATCTGCTAACTGGATTCAGATTGCACTGCCAGTTCCAGTGAAAGCAATAAGGTGAAAAAAAGAAGAAAACACACAAAAGTTTTTAACTTGTTTTCCTCTTTAACTTTCTCTTCTCCCCAGTCACTTTCTCCAAATTTTGCTGAAAACTTGGGTAGCAGAGATCATCTTTCCCTTTCCCAGGAGCACTTGGAGTAGTTTTGAGGAAGGCAGTAATTAGCTCCCTTCTCCCTACTGTAATCAGTAATTTTTTTCCTGTCTTCAGCCAAGATACCATCAGTTGAGAGAGGAGGCTGCTTTTCTTGGGGAAGGCTGTTGTTCCAGGCACTCAGCAGCAGTTCAGCATGGTGATGGGTACTATTTTGCAAACCCAAATGCACAAACTAACAGTTTCACATTAAATAAAGACCTGACTGTGGATTTTTTACTAGTAAGCAAGAAGATATAGCCTCTAGCCAGATTTTCAATCAAAGGTAAACACATGTAAACTAGTTTTAACCTTCCTAATGTAGTCAACATCCCACCCTCATTAACTCCTACTGCCTTCTCTCTACCAGGCAGGAAACCATAGGGGATTTTTTATTTATTCACTAGAAAACTGTTTTTTAAATGGTTATTCTCTTACCTTCCCTCACTAGTCTGTTCTTTGCTCAGAGTGCCTGCCATAATCTGGCAACAAAATGACTTCTTCTTCATAAAATATCTCCCTAATCTTCAAAAACATCTGCTAAATGGGACCCATTCCCAACTACATCCAGAACACGTGGGTTGCTGCTTATGGTCAGCTGATCGATGGCCAAAAATCTGAGTCTGGCTCTAATTGCCAGTAAAATTTAGTGTTAGAGTAATGGGACATCTCAGCTGATCACACCGCAGTCATTCTGTCAAAGTTCAACTCTGAGATTCCAGTCAGCAGAGCCTTTTGCTCAGCCTTGTCTGAGTGACTGGGAGAAAATCTGATCTGTCCAGAGCCAGATCAGGAGAAATCATTTCCTAAGCTGAACAGACATGAAGACAAAGCTGCCTCAGTAGTAAAGGAACACTTCTTAAGAGAAAGGCACTAAAATAAACTGATACTTACAGCTAGGGATTTTGAGCCTCAACTGTTTGTCCAGACTCGAACATAGTAAGTGACCCATGGTGAGCATTGCAAATCATCCGATCCATCCCTACTATTTTTTTAACCAAAGAATTCATCAATACTAAGTTATTTTTGGGAAGAGATGTAGAACAAGCATGGCTTGTAGTTTTTATTGTATCCCATATTAATATAGAGAAATCCAATATGCCTCTGTAGACTATTCTCTCCTAGGAAACATTCTGCATAAACATTAAATAACTTTCTATTTAAAATACAATGAAAAGACAATTCCTGGGGATTAAATTCTAACAACTACAAATCTCAAATGAAAATAGTCCATAACAAACTCTATTTATGGGCTGCTGGTATCTCTGGCTATCCCTCTCTCAAGCAAATTCATTACCAAAACATAACAGGAGTTGCTAGTTCACCTGTGTCTACTATCTCTTGCAATCCACAGTCCTGTTGAATGCAGGTGGATTGGGCTTTCTCCCATTTTCAATGGCACATGCAGTTTTCTTTCAGCACCTTCATCAAAGCATCAGATGGCTCACTCCTCATCACCCTGCCCCAGTTCCTTTGGGCTTGCCAAAGGAAGGATCCTGGCAGCATTGCATGAAGAGTCTTTGAGCTGGTAGACTGCCTGCCTTCCTCTTTGGAAAAAACTGCTCATGATCTAGTTTCCATCTGGCTCCACTTGTGCCAAGAAGAGTTACCATACTGAGGAGTTAGTATTTTGCTGCAGACCACAGTCCTGCTCTTCATCTTCACCTTCACAACACCAGTGCAATTCCACATCAATTATGCAGAAGTTGCAAAGATGCTACTGAATCTTCCTTCCTGATTCATGTGCTTCTGGAACCACATCACAGTAAATCCTTCATACTGAGCAACTCTCTTTGCAGATGGAGCCCTACAAAAGTCCAAAGATCTCCAGCCTGCCTTTCTTCCCCAGGCAGATGAGGCTGCCCAGAGACACATCAGTAACACGAATACACAGAGGGCACCAAGTTTCAGTGTGTTGTTTCTTCTTCCTTATCTTTTTCCCAGGTCATACAATCTCATCGATTAATAAGTAATTAACAAATAGCTGTAGATGTGCTCAAATGCACTGTGCATTGAAGACTAACACAACCGTGATAGAAGAAGAACGTGCTTCTGGCAGTTGGCTTAATTCCTCAAATCATCAGTCCCTAGGGAATATTCAACCAGTAGATGATACTCACCCTCTCAGTATTAATGGAGCATTGCAAGGTGTTGGAGACAAGGGAAGTTCCTGCCTACCTATGGCTCAGGAAATTCATCTTACAGAAGAACTCTGTTGCTGTTACCCTTTCCAAGACAGGCTGTGAGGTGGCAAGTAAAAGGAAAAATAAACAGTGTACACATCAGCATGACTTTAAAATAACCAAGACAGGTATGAATGCTTTGAACAGTCTCTTTCATTTCAAGATCAAAATCAGTGTCACGATCTTAGTATTCAAGAACCTTAGCAGGTCAAGCTGTCTCTACTTGTAGCCCTCCAGAGCACTGTGCTTTCTCAACACTGCTACAGATAAGAAGTCAAGATGGTGGATTTATCTGGGTGTTTGGAATGGGGGAACCTGGGTATGAGAAGAACTGTCATTAAGAATGAGTCGAAACTAGATCTAAGCTGTGCTCCTTTTGGAAAACCAGACCCACACATTTCTCTACCTCCATCCCTGCCTCCTCGGCAATGAAAAACCAAAAAAAAAAAGTAAAACAAAAAGACTAGAGAAGAGATGACCAATGTAAGAGAGAATATAAATCTTCCTAAAGAGGCAGAGGAAAAGAAGACTGCCCTTTTCAGCACAGTACTAATTACACTGCTGGGACTGGTGTTTAAAAGTCATATTAACTTTACCATGGGAAAGACAGTGAGGCACATTGGATTACTCAGGAACAGCAATGAGGAAACCATTGGCACTGATTGCAATAGAGCTGAGGGAAACTGGAGACCTGGGTACTCTTAATTTTCACACTTACTTGCACTCCATCTTCCTTAGTGGTCTGGTCTGTTCCTGGGGGCATCCCCTGAGTCTGCTCTGGGTTGGGACAGCCTGATCACCTCTCTCGGGTGCCCTTGCCCTGTGAATCAAGAACTGGTAAGTGAAAAGGCAAGCTGAATGAAAAAGGCCACTCTGTCACACATGGCTTCTAGCAGAGATGTTCAAATCAGCAAAACCTCTCCTAAGATGATACTCAAACCGGAAAATCCTTAAAATTATTCCACCTGTAAAACTAAAGTAAAAGGTCCTACACACAAGTAACCTTTCTACATTTCTTTTTATGGCTTGGTTCATCTTCAGACACCTCCTGTCCAGATATTCTAGGGCTTTTTTTGGTGACCTGTTCCATAAAACACAGAAAATAAAACATAGAAAATCTGCACCTGCCTCTCCAAGTCAGGCTAGTACTTGTACCTAAGATGAGCACCTACATCTCTGACAGTGTTTGATATCTACTTGCTTCTCAGGAGCCCCCAGGCTTGATTACCATAAGACTTGAATTCAGCATTTATCCAGAACTAATGAGAAGGATTATTAAAACATCCTGAAAATTAAGAATAATTTGCATAGATATATTTTACCAATTGTTCTGCTTTTCTGAAAGTCATGGGAAAAAAACAGGGTTTTCAGCTGGGGAAAAAATTACTCTTTTTTTAACTTCCCAGTAATTGTCAATCTAGGGTAATCTGCATAACCAAATTAAACCAATTGACTCTCCTTATATTTACCTTAAGCACTTGGAACTGTAAGATTACTGTCTGCCAATTTCATGGATATATATATATATGAAATTAATTAATAAGCTACTCAAATTGGTATGATTTGCTAATTAGAAAAGCAAGCTCTAGAATTTCAAAATCTTAGAATACATGGGAAATGAAGGGGAAAAAATTATAACTGCAGGACTCATTTACTTTAAAAGTTACCTTGACCCTATTAACTGTATTTGAAATAGGCTTTTGTTGCAGATGGATATGCTAATACTTCCTATGAGATATGGGATCATATGGAATCTATATTAAGTATAAACATACATCTTGCATTTGTGTGAGCTGGCACTCAGTGTCTATTGACCCACAAGAGTCAGTACAGACACAAATGTAATGGCAAACCTCATTGCAGGTGTCACATTTTTCCTAATTTCCCTTATTGCACCAAATAAAATTTTAATTCTCTAGTGCAAGAGATTTCAGTCTCTTCTGCAGTGCTGTCTGATGCTTACCATGTTAAATTGCACTGGAGCAAGTCAGGGCTTTTTCCAGGGAAATCAGCAAAATGTTCACGATCTGCCCAGGTGAAGGCGACATCAAACACCTTGGTTTACACCTTGCCCTTTTCCAAAAGGCATTAAAACCAAACCTCAGTTTATGAAAATGATCCAAAGAGCCTCTGGTGCTTCACTCAGATTAGATATATAGGAAGGCTTGATTTTTTTGTTTCACAAAAATGCCTTCTGATGATTTTTTGTGTTTTAAAGTAGAATCACATAGAATGCAATTTAAAATTTAAATTGCTAAATTTTCAGTATAAGATTATTCCAACAGAAATAATTAAGGAAAATTAAAAATATTTGCTTAAATAAGGTAAAAATAGTTTTGTCTGAGCTTGATCCTTTTTGCATTTACATACCATTTCTGATGCAAATGAAAGCTCAAATTGAAATGTGCAAGGACATAAAATGATATTTCAATCTTACATTTCTGGAAAAAAAATTTCAAAATTGACATGTTTCTACAAAATATTTAACTTTCAGCATCAGCATTCTTCTAACAGAAGATATTTTTGTAGAAAACCTAAATAATTCTGGCTAGTTTTATTCAAAGCATTCCCAGACATTCTCAAAGGAGTGCACACTTAATGGAAGAATCCAGAGCTTGAGCAGCTTGTCTGGTGCTATTTTTTTTTCCCCGTAATAATTTGATTTCACTGTAAGGTTGTAGGAACTGAGAATTATGCCATCTGCAATTCAGTACTATTCCCTGTCAGAGAAATTCCAGGTACATTTCTGCCTGGTCTTATAATAACTTCACGGACTTTGGTGGCAGGTGGATTATCCCTAGAGTTCTCGTTATTAAAACCAAACACAGCAGCTGCAGACAGAGGACTCTGGAGGGATTTGTGGTTACTCCCCAGTGCAGTGGTTGGATATTACCTGCCAGCAGCCAGGTTGATTTGAAACCCTGACTTTTTCCAGCTCTCCTCTTTTGTTACTCAGCCAGCCTCCTGAGGTCACTTCAGACTTTTGATGCTACAAACACACAAGTCTACTGTCTTCTCTTTTATCATTGATAAATTCTAAACATCCTTTTCTTCTATTCTCCAGTATATTCTTGTTGTTCATAAAGTTCATGTCCTTGCAGGTTCCCATCTCAGTGTGACCCACATATGTGAAAGAAAAATCTCAAGAACAGTAGTGTGATTGGCTTGACATTGCCTTGTGTCTTCTACATCCAGTCAAGATGAAGTGGCTGAGCAGCTGAAAAAGCCCATCAGTTCTTTTTCACTCCTTGTAGCAACAAAATCAAATCACTGTTGCTTGTCTGGTATCCCTTAACAGAACTGCTTTCAATTCTCTTCAAAATCTTACCTGTGTTTGTATAGTGAGTTCTTTACCCTAGAATAACTCTTTCCACCCATAATTTTGTGTCCAAGAATGTCAGGGATGCAGTATGGCTAAAATAGTATGGCTTTTCTATTTCTTGACCCTTGGAGTACCTCTAGATCCAAAGAGTTTGAGCTAGAAAAGACTGATATCCTAAAATGGTGAAGGAGATACACAGCACCACAACCTGCTCAGGCAAACAGTGCAGAGCCTCAGAAGTATCCTTCCTACAATTAGCAGAAAAAAAGCAAGAAGTGAACAACTATCACCCCTTTTCACAGGAGAAGGCTAATGGACTATTGGACAAGTTTCCAACATGTATGGCATCTTCATGGGTAACTTTTCGTTCACTAAATGTCAACAGCAATCAAGGAAACGTCTCACTAGACATCCATCACCAACAACCACAGCTGCAAGTGGTCTCCTAAGAGCTTCATCCACAAGCCCTGTTGGCCTCCATCAAGAAATGCCATTACAGATTGTTTGTCACAAAAGGCAAAATAAGCAACTGACCATTTGTTTTCTTGAGAAATATGAAGATCCTCTGTCATATCATGGCGACGAAGTATCGAACACAGACTTCCTTTCACCTCTTCAAACCTAGGGATGTCATGCAAAATTAGAGGGCCGCCACTGTACCACTGCATTGACTGAGACAGCTCTGACTAATAAAGCAACAATAACACTGTGCATTCAGCTGCTTGAATGTCCCCCAGATCAAGCCAGGTCAGAGCCCTCCCCAACATAAAAGTTGGATGATGTCTTGCAAAAAGAAACTCCTCTCTGTGAATGGACGAAGTGTTGTTAGAAAACTATGACCAGGGAAATTTTATTCCTCACACATCAGGAAAATATCAGTTTGGACTTCCAAGCAGATACTGGATCCTCTGCAGGAAATTAACTCATCTTTAGTGGGGCCTGTGTAGAAAAAAGATCCAAATCTTTACATGCCCAGAAGATATTCTAAGCTATGGATATTTCGGGGGTCTTTGATACTACCGTGACAGTGAAACATCTTTAATCTTTTCATGTTTTTCCTTGTTTTTACAGTTCTGAAGAGGCAAGTCTCAGAATTAGCAGCATAAACATTGTATGATATTGACTGTTCCTCATTTCCCTTCAAACACTGAAACTGGTTCTCCTGGAGTGCAAATTCTATCCTCTTCTAGATGTCAAAGTATTCATTCTATAATCTAGACTTGGAAACCAAGAAACACAACCTGTGTTGGCAAGATCAGACATTAAGTTTGATATATAAATCAGCATGGAGCTTCCAGAGACTCTGATAGAGGTGGTATGTTCTTTGCAAATAGCCACCAGTAAGCCTCATTCCCACTTGCCCAGGAAGAACAAGATTAGCAGGAACACAGGACCATCAGTTACTTTATTTGATGCAGTGTTCTCTGAGGTTTTAAGTACATCTTCATTGAGTAAACTTTCTTTCCCAGTGACTAACTTACTTAGGATACTAAATTCATGATGAGCATAAGCTGTGCCTTCCACTTTTATGTCTCTAGAGGCTTTAAGAACACACACAGGTTAGCAGTGTCTCAAGCAATGTGTCTCTTTAATATTTTGGTGCTCTAGTACACATTGACCATAGTTAAAATTAGATCTATGCAGGCAACAATATTCTGAGGAGGTTTTAAGGCATGCTCCAGGAATCCCTCAGTCTGTATCCTTCTGAATCTTTACTTTGGCTTCTAGAACCTGCTTTTCTATTTCTTGACCTCTTCTGCTCCCTAGCATTTCTATTACCTTTTTAGATACGGTAACATCAAGAGAAGAGAAAAAAAAATTAGTCTAAGCAGTTTCATTGGACTCATCCCCACTGAGTGTCTTTACACAGATGCATCCTGCCTCTGGTATTTCTCTTTCCATTCTTAGCCTGCAGGTTCCCTTCTACATCATTATAAATGTGCCCCTGCATTTGTTTGTGATTTATACTTCAGGTCCCTTTTCTCTGTGATGGAAATTATGCAGAGGATCATGGCTTGACTGATCTGGCAGTTATCATTGCTGCCTTTTTTCATTCAGTTATGCATGTGCTGTTGTGCCCCAATTGACAGCCAAAGCTGCCTTCTCTTAAGTGGTATAACTTCACCAAAAGTTCTCTGAAAGACATGAGACAAATGAGGATTTACTTTTGTACATTGTTCTGAGATCTGTAGAAATTAAATCCTGCCACTTCAGACAAGCATTAGACACTTCATTCCAAGTACCTATCAATATGCCTCCATCCCTGTGAACAACTGATGTGACTACTACATCCTCAGCTCTTGGGTGCCTGTCCTTGTCCTAAAACTGGCATCTCTTGGAAGGTTGAAGATTCTCAGAAAATCTAGCACTAGCTCTCTCAGCCTTATAGTTAGGAATGGCCACACATGAAAGTCCCAGCAGCAAGTTCTCAGATATCTGTGGCAGAGGTGGAAAATGGTAGGATTTAGGTCCTCTCTGAAACTTTTATGCATATAAAATATATATTCAGCATCCTGCAGCTGGGGGCTGATTTCCCCCTCATATACTCACACAAAAAATGATGTATGCACAAGTATATCAGGAACATCAGCCCACGGTGTGGCAGCTTGTACAAATACCACCTGCCAGAGTTAACAGAAACTCCTGTGCTGCTTTTGAGCCCTTACTGTAGGCAGTGATATAATTTGCTACATATTTGACCCCATCTTAAAACATAGGCCAGTTAACTCAGGGAATAAAAGAGGAGTAAGTCAAGCTCTACTTCTCTTTCTTAGCAGTGCCAAAGATAATCACAACCTTTGGTTTCTAATTTTTCAATGTGATGCCAGCTCCTCCAAGTTGAGCATCCCATATCCACAGTGCCTTATATAGTCATATCCTTTTATACAGATTTTTTTCCTCTGATCATTACTATTACTTGCACTTCCTGATGAAACACAATATCAAAATGGCAATTAAGGTATAATATTCCACAGTAATTTACAAGGCTTCTTCATCCAGTCAGTCACAGGTGCACCAACATGATCAGCCAGGGAAGATGGAGAATCCTGGAACGGTGCTGGAAAATTTTGGGCTTCCTTCAGTTAGGTTGAAGGGGCTTTGTACCTTCTACCAGAAATGCACCCTCTAGCAGAATAAGGGTCCATCTAATGTAGAAAAGATGATCTGCAAAACTAGAAAGAGGAAAGGGGGAGGGGATAGAGAAACTCTGCTGGAAAGGAGATATTTGCCCAGCAACACAAAATCAAAATCTAACCTGATCTGTGAGAAATGTCTCTATGGGGACTACTCCTTTATTTGGTATTCAAGACACCGTTTGCCTGTATGTGATCTGAAGAAAAAAAAAAAAAAAAACAAAAAACCACATAACAGAAGAGCAAACATGTGAAAGAGGAGGGAAAAAGCAATGCAATCTGACTCTACCAAACCAGTGAGTTAGCCCCAAAGACTATATTTTATGATTAGATGCACCTTGGATTTTTAACTGTTCTCATTTGCCTTTATCACTGTTCATCCAAACTACAGTTTTTATTCAGGTAATACACCACCAGTTTGGTTACTGCAGTGTCCCTAGAGACCAGGAGCATGCTGCAGGAGTCCTGTGTAGAACTAGAGGTGAATTCTGCCATTGGCAGAAGAAGAAATACATAAATTCCAGCTTTGCTAATGTAGTCACAGGAAGTAATGACAGACAGGCGTGGCATATGGGACATATGGTAGAGGTTAGGCCCGAAAGATTACGTTACTACTGAAGTGAAGAATTTTCAGCAAAGCAGGGTTTATTTATTTTTCATTTCTGCTTCTTGCACCTAAGGGTATTTGCAGCCTTGGGTAGTTTTTAGAACTGTTCTCAGTGTTGGAAAAATAGCCACAGAAGTTAATCAAGGGATGTCAGGTGGAGTGTTTGCAGCAACCAGACTCTTCCAGACATGACCAGGACGTGGCTCAGCTCAGCTTGGCCCCCAAGGACACATCCATTTGGGTCCCTGGAGTTCTGCTGTGAGGTGGGTGAAGGTACAGCAAGCTGACCAGCTTTACCAACCCACCTTCCAGAGATGGCAGTAGGTGTTGTAGGATTGCCAAGAGTTGGTCAGATGTCCCAACCCATTGTTTTAGTAACAATGTTATCACCCAGAACTATGTGTGAGGGAATTTGGATGTATAAATAGAAAATGTTCCTTTAGCACTGGGTTATTATGGGTATAAAAAACAAACTGATGCACTAGAAGCTGGCTGGTCCCTGTGCAGACGTGGCCTGGATCCAAGTTGGGGAGCTAAATCAGCCCCTCAAATTGAACTTGTTTGTAGTGACACAAGAAACATTTTAACAATATTTGTACCTCCACCCTCTGGATGCCACAATGTCTAGCACCCAAGGAGATAATGGGCGCAATTCACACGTGGTGGTAGCGGGTACGGCTTACACCAAATTCAATGGGAGTTGTACCTACTTCTGCCATGGCCAGCTTTGATCCTGGGCATCCTAGGGAATAAACCCAGCCTCTTGTGCATTTCTTTCAAACTCCCTTTTGCCCTCTTCTGCCACTTTGTTGCTCCTGTATTAGCCAAGACCTGGTTTGCTAGGGCTCTTGTTTGGAGACTTATTACAGCTTATTTCTGTCTGCCTTTCTTTAAAGCCAGCTGAACATACCCAATGTTCTTCCTCTATGGTAAGATTGAAAATACAGACCACCCTCCCAGCTTCTGTGACACTCTTTCTAACACACTCCTTTTTTCTCTTACCTGTGATCACGAGTTCTCTCTCCAAGCCCAGCCTAGTTATTTGTGCATGAAGCTGCCATGTCATGTATTGGTGTGAGTCTGGTGTTCACATGAGCTGTGAATATGCTGCACATGTGTATTTCTTGTGCATCCTGAGCTTTCCTTTGGTCAAGTTAACTGTTGTTCTGCCTTCTAATGAATCACCAAGAGAGAACAAGACCTACTAAGATTTCTTGTTAGCAAACAACTGCATCACTATCGACATGACACTTGAATGAGTTTTCAATATGACTTCATGTGGAATACTCCAGACCAGAAAATATTAAGACTCTGAAGTTTCTCTTCAATGAGGTGATTCACTGTAGCATTTGAGTTCATAGTTTGCACGAGGGTTGCAGTAACTCCAGTTTCTTGATCCTGCCACTTTTGCAGAACCTCCCTCCTCTGGCAAGGATGTGCCTTCAAAAAGCTGGATGAAAGCCAGGAGAAAGCAGACATGGCTACTCAAGCACCAGCTAATCTGTAGCCACCTAGTCTTAAAATGACCATAATCTCCTGAGGCATCACTGAGTGTTTTCAGCTAAGTGCTTTGCTGCCAGTAAATTGCAGATTTGCGTCAGGGAGCAATCTGTTCTGTTTTATCCACTGCTTAGACTTTGCCTGCTCCAGGACACTAGGAGGACAGGCATAATTTTCTGCCAAAGCAGCTGTCTCTTCTAAGAAACAAAAAACAAGGGAATGCTAAAACCTCTGTTCAGACCCACGTCCCAACTTGATGCCATGCAAATGGCCAAACCAACAAAAGCAGCAGCAGGTAGAATAGGAAAACGCTTCTTTTGTTGTTGTTTTGGTCACAACCACAACAGTATTGTTGTCCACACAACTTTTAAATTTAGACATCATCTCTCTTTCAAATGGTATTGCAGTTTAGCTTCTTAGACAAAGAGGAAGGGAGGCCATAGGACTTGTGTAGGACTGGAACAGGTATATGACCTTATATTTAACCCTCTGGGACTATAGTGTTGTGAGTACTGGATGCCACAATGTTTGATTACTTGGAGACCGCGTTTCCTCTTTCACCTCAGAGCAATGCCCTCCAATTCACTGAAGCCTACAGCATGTTGTTCAGGTCAGAAAATGAGAATTATATGAGATCTAGGGAGCACTCAAGCTTTTCCTTGCCACAGCCTGCTCCTCTAATCATTTTCACCTGGTTACTGCACCAGCAGCGAGCATCAGCCTGTGCTGCAGACTGAAGGAAGCCACACAAAATAATCCTCTGCTGACTCACCACAGACAGACAGACAAACTTCACTGGGGTGCAACCCTGAACTACTGCACATAGCCCTCAGCCTTCCATGTGGGGAAGTTCATGCACACACTAACAAGCAGATGTGGCCCCTGTCTACCCCGTGGCTACACAACAGGAGCTGGGGAACAGGGCCAGACAGAGCCAGCAAAGCTGAGCGCCCATCTGCTCGCCTTGGCTTGGAAACAGGAGCACACACAGAACACAGGTACACGTCCCTATCTGCATGTTCAATCCCAGAAATGTACATCCAGGCGGTTCCTGCGCCTTGGGTTTTATCTGGAGCAGACAGTCAAGCAGCTGCTGTTTTTGCTGCCCAGTGACAGGAAATCCAAAGGGTCTGTTCTCTCTTGGTTTACACAGTGGTGAGTAGTTAACAGCAGGGGTGATCTGCACTGTTTCTTCCTCCTAAATGTTCCTCTTTCAGAGGCGATTCAAACTGTGGTCTTTGCAGCCTGGGAGGGGACAGAGAGGGGGTTTCTGTGCACTTCTTTGCTCCATGGTAGGTCAAGTGGCAGGGCGACAGTGTTATCTCCCCCCATGACAGGAGGTCATGTTCCCACAGTGCTGCTAGTGAAATCCACCAGCTCCGCAGGCTTTACACAGTATTTTAAGAGGTTAGCGAACTGGGGAACATGGCATTTTCTATGCTTTGCCTTCCCTGGAGGCAGGCAGCAGGTCCTCTGCTGAGGCCCAGGTGAACCTGCCACTGTGGCAGTGCTCAGATGGATTCACACGTGTGATGGCTGCGGAGCATCAGAGCTGGTTACAGACCCAGGGGAAAATGCTGAGAGACAAAGCAGATGCTGCGAGGAAATAAAAAAAAAAAAAAGACAGACAAAAAAAATAAAAAGCAGAGGCCAGAGGAAAGCCTATTTTAAAATGCTGCACGCTTGAACAGTAGCAGTGAAGCCAAAATAAAATGTTTTTAAAAAAGCAAGAGTCAGCGCGCAGACTGTGGGAAATACAAAGGGGTCATGAGAAACAGGCAAGGCCCCAAGGCAGAGCAGCGGGGGCAGCCACAGTCCCACCCCCAGGAGCACGGCCCGAGCAGCGCGGGGACCGCAGGGCTGACAGCGGGGACAGTGACGCCGATAGCTTGCACACTGTCACCCCGGGGGGTTTCACACCCTGCAGCAGACCTGGGACCTGCTAATGTTTCCCAGCAGAGCAAGAAACCCATGGCTGATGGCCGGCACCAGCTTCACCAGAACCTGAGGTGCTGGCTGGGGTAAAACATCTGAGATGGGTCAACAGAGAAAGTGTCTTTGTCAAAGGAGAATTGCATCTTTCCAATGTAAGGAGGAGATGTAACGGAGGGGTTTATAGCATTACATATCCCTAATCCCATCAGTCCAGGAAACCCAAAGGGACAGGCTGATGGCCCCCATAGAGCAGCCTCACGACCATGTGAGAAAGGGCAGGTTTGACCCGCCTCAGCCCTTCCATGGGGTGCCAAGGCAACGCAAGTCCAGGGAGCAGTACCAGGACAAGGAACAGTGCAGTGAGCTCTTGACGTAGCTTCCTCTGTGGCCCAGGGTCTCTGTTCTTCCCATGCTGTTGTAACTTCTGCCTCTGTGCCAATGGCTTCCAGAATGCAGAGGAAAACTCTCGCATCTCAATCACCTTCTTCCGACTCTTCCGTGTGATGCGTCTTGTGAAGCTCCTGAGCCGAGGGGAGGGCATCCGGACACTGCTTTGGACCTTCATCAAGTCCTTCCAGGTACTCCTTTACTTATCTCTAAGTAAGACCTTTATTTCCCCTTGGTGGTCTCTTGGGGAGGGTTTTTACCCAAGTGGCTGAGCCCAAAGGCTGCTGGTCAGAGCTGTGTGCACCGGGGACACGTGGTATAAATGATAGTCAAGTAAATGGGGCTTTGCCATGGGACTGCCTGGTTATAAGTTTTATCTTTAAAGTAATTGAGTAATGATGAAAATGAGTAATTGCTTGAGACCTTCCTGAACATCTTTAATAGTTCAGTTCAACTCAATTACTGCCTGTCTGTAACACTTCAATCTCCTGTTTTTCTTTTTACTTTTTTTTCCTCTCTATTTTAGCTGTATTTTATATCTGTTGCTTTATTCAAATATGAGGTTATGGGCAAGGCCTGGTCCTCAATTAAGTTTCCCTTAAGCCTTGTTTTCAGGATTTTTCAGTGAGTATTAGAGGTGTGTGGCCCCCAGGCTTTTATCCAGGAAGAATTTCACCTTTTTGGCCCCACACCTTTGGCTCTGATAAGGATGCCAAGACATTAAATTGCTCCTGCTTTTAGCCTGGATGGAGGTTGCATTTCAGTGTTAGGTAAAGTACCAGAGTAGATGTGGGAAGGAAAAGGAAACCAGACTGGGTAAGAATCATCACCTCTTGAAGAAAGCAAACAACAAGAGATAGTTAATTGCTAGAAAACCAGCCCCTAACCTAGCCATGTATAGAAAAATGCTAATTAGAGAAGAAGCATAGCATAGTCCTGCATTTAACAACTAACTAGCTGACCTGGGTTTACTGGGTCAGAATAACATGGATGTCAGTTGAGGCAGGTCCAGAGAAAGTGTTAGGGAAAGACAGCACAGGGATAAAAATATTGTTCTAAACATGACTGAAGATGCAGGATACACTACTGGATGAAAGCACGAAAGGAAATTGTGCAACACACAAGTCTTGAAAGAACAAGACATATATTCCTCAGACTGAGGCTTCAAATGTTCAGTAGCATTTGTATTTACCCAAATGGGAAAGGATCTGATCCATATTTAAAACTTATACCTCCCAGCTACAGCACAAACTGGGACTGAAGCCTGCAGAGCTGTGGATTGTTTCCAGACAACTTCTGTCTCTGTCCACAGAAGTAACATGTACACCAGGGGTCAATCTGGACCTTTTCTAGGGCACATCTCAGGTGATCTCAGTAGCCAGACCACCAGGATCTTGCAAAGACCTATTATTTTGCATACTCCTGGACTGCCAGAGCACCTAATATTGCACAGCAGTTTTCTGACACATACCTCAAGCAGCTTTTTTCCATTGCTTACATGGTTGCTAACTTCCAGGTTGTTATTTGAGCAGCTCCAGTGGGAACCCTTTTGTCTGAATACATAGGAATGAGATTCCCATGGCACAGCTCAGTCATCCCTGATGCAGGGGACAGAGTCACAATTTCCAGTTCCTGCTTCTCCTCCACTTGCCCCTGTGCCCCTCCAGCCTCTTTAGCAATAGCTCACTCTTATCCTGAGCTCAGCTTGCCACAGCTCTTGGCTGGAGAGGTTGAGATGGATGGGAAAGGGAGTGCCTTGTACTTTCCACCAGTGACCTTCAGACCTCTCTGACTGGAGAGTCACTTTTAGGCTGGGTTCTAGGGTGATGGGAGAAAGTATCAAGGGAGGTAACTTACACAGCAGGGGAAAAAAAATAATACATAAAAAAACCCTCTGCAAGCGTCTTTTTCTTTGAAAGTCTTTAGCCATTTATAACATGGTATTCTCTGCTTCAAGCTCCGCCTCTTGCAACTACTGAGAGGCTCCTTTGGTAGCTAAGAATAGTCCCATGCTGAGCTTTTGACTCAGCCCCTCCCATTGTCAAAACCTGGGATCCCTGTAGACTTTGGCACAGGCTCTTCTCCCTGTCCCCAGAGGCTTCCAGGAAGCATCCCTGCTCACACAGGGCAGCCTAATGAGCAACAAACTTGTGCTGGAATTCAGAGCCCATCGTAAGCACCATGTGCCCTGTGCATGGTGGGCAGACTTCACATACAACTCGGGGCACCTGTCAGAGGAATCTGTGCTGGGAAAATGCTCAGAGGGGTTTGCATCTGCAGAGATAGCAAGGGAGCCCAGGCTGGCGAGTGGGAGGAGTAGGAAGTGAGAGGGATGCTGAGGGCAAGGCAAGGCCGTGGGAATCACAAGGACAAAGTGGTAACACCAAGGAAGGGTGGAGACAGAAGAGGACAGAGGCAGAAGAGTGGATATGGGAGGTGGGGAGTTGAAGGAGCTGCCAGAAATGAGGGGCAGAGATGAGTAGGAAAGGTGCATGAGAACCAGGATGAGCATGAGCAAAGGAACTTGGAAAGAAAGTGGAGGGCCAGACAGCCAGGAGAGAAAACATTTTTCCCCATCCTCATTTGAAAGACTGGTGGGATTATACACCCCAGATCTGTCTGGACACTCTCCCAGGAGCTATTCTTAAGGCATGTGTGTGTCAAGTCCCAGCTAAATCATCACAAAATGTTTGGAACCCAGTTCTGAGATGGTGCAGCTCCACTGACATTGTGGGGTACATATTTATTTGCCTGACCCCATAAAACACAAAGGAATCTGTCTCCAAGTCTTACAATGATGATTACAGATATTGTTTAAAGGCTTGGGGTCTTGCTATTTTAATGTTCTGATCTCTTTGAGATTATTGCTGCAGATCTTAGCCAAATCTCCATAGTGGTCAGTGATTTTGTTTTTTCCTCCATTCCTCCTGTATTTAGCCATGCTGAATTTAGACATAAACTTAATATGTGTAAATAATCTTATATTTCAAAAATAATAATGTTGTAGGCTTTTTTATGCTCTGTGAAATGGGATGTTCAAAATCCAGATCAGGGACTTTACACATTTTCAGGATGAATGCATCCACCCATTGGCTCTGAAGTAAGGTCTGGAAATCTCTGGCTTGAGCCTTATATATTTCAAAAGCAACTGAGTAGAAAATTTCTCCTCAAAAGCCTGAGCCTGTGAGGTCCCAAGCTGTGGCCTTGATTCCTGCTGGAGGCAAAGGAAACCCACAGCACTCGACACTCAGCTGACTTACGAGGCAGCCCTGCATATCAGGGCCCTGCATTTCCTCTTCAGCACCTGATCACAGACACTTAGTGCATTGCAGACACCCTGACAGATACCAAACACTGATCAGGGAGCAAAGCTGGTGCTGCTTTCGGTACCGAGGATGGCAGCAGCCATTGTGGTAGAAGCCTTGAATTTGGATCTCAGCAGCTGTTGCAGTTTTTATTTCACCAGACTGGGTCCAGGAAAAAAAGGCATTGCTACTGGTGCGAGAATAATACTGGTTATGAGTGTTTTTTCCTCCTGCTAAGCAGCTCTAGACACTTTTTTTTTTTTTTTTTTTTTTTTCTCTCGATTTCCTCACTATGTCAAGGGCAGGACTGCCTTGAAGGCAGCAAGAGCTACACCATCACGAGTGGGAGCAGAGTCAGGGCCTGCCTGAGCTGGGTGGTAGCAGCCAGGCGGTGGAGAGGGCAAGCAAATGTGGGCCTGGAGAGGCACCTAGTGGCCACCGAGCCAAATTACAGACTCCACGTTTGAGGCTGGGCTCTTAGCAGTTTTCCGAAGCCAGGAGCATGAACTCCAGTGTGCAGGACTGTTTGGACACATAGTTTTCTCTTTTGTTTCTTTTTTATTTCTAGGCTCTCCCCTACGTGGCTCTTTTAATTGTGATGTTGTTCTTCATCTACGCCGTGATCGGGATGCAGGTAAATGGTGCTGAAGAGGTCAACTTTGTGTTTTCCTGTTAGAGTTTTAAGAACAGACTTGTAAAGTAAATAGATCAATATGTGGCCATAGGGGCCTGCAAGAATATTTTCCCCCAGTAAGGTCAGGTGGCAGCTAACGTTGGTTGGAAAACGTTGTCTGCCTTTGTCACTTCCAAAAGGAGCACAATGTGCAATATGCAGATGCTAAAAGGACCGTACCTGCCTTCCACACTCCCAAAGGAATACCCACCAGCAGTGGCAAAGGAGATTTACTGCCTCACTTATCACTTGAAAATAGGTGTTTCAGTGGCCTTATGGCCATGCTGCACTGAACAAAACCAGTTTTTCTCTTGCATTGTTTTCACGCTGGCGTAACTTCCACTGATTCTTAAAGAGCATCTTTTGATTTATGCCCATGAAGGCACACACAAGATCAGACCCAACGTACCAATGCTTTGTGTTTGTGCCTGTTCTTTGGGAAGCTGCATCAATACAGTATCCTGTTCAGTTAGAAAATTAACTTGGAACCAGCTTGAGCATTCATTTATGCAAGCAACCGATGTTACATGCAGACCATTGAAGAAAGTGTGTGACATAGTCTGTGACACTCCCAGCCTCATTTTCTGGGCTGCTCTTAAACTAAGCCTCTCTTTCCACTTTGGTGTTAATCAAAGATCTCAGACAAGTCAGCCATCTGGGACCAGAGACCAAAGTAAAGAAAGGCATGGTATAATTGCTTCCAGAGGTCTTCAAACATGACAGACTTCTTCGTTTCACAATGCTGACAGAAAATTCATCTGACCTCTGTGACCTTGTTTTAATTTGTTTCCTGTTATTATAATCACATCTTTTCACAGATTCCGTCTACCCTGCTCCAGTTTGAAAAGTAAAACCAATCTTTCCTTGAATTATCACAGGTTATCTCAATTGCCTCCAGTGATTACAGCTGCCATTTAGTCTACTCGGCTCATGCTGTAAACTTGCCAGTTTTACTTTTAATACTTAGCTAGCTCAAATGGCCAAGATCTTCCAGGATTACCTGTGCTATACAGAAAATCACTTCAGAATATTATAGCAATGTTATGTAGCTACACAAAGCATTAAAAATGGCTTCCAAACAGCCATGGATACGGGGTTTACAATGATTGGGGTACTGTCAAGGCTAGATATTTTATTCTGTGCATCTATTCCCTTTTCTGTTGGCTAGTTCTAAGTTTGATATTTAAGCATTGGCTTACATTCAAGCTTCTGTTTAAATCATATTATCAGTCTGAAGATCATACATCTGTCTTTCACATTGGTCTAGATTACTAGAGCACTTTCTGCTCTTCTGTCTTCCAGTGAGAAAACCAACTTTTGCCATCTTCCTTTTTCGCTTAGAGCCCACAAACCTGTTATCATCACTTTTTGTCTCAATGGCATCTCAGACAATTTCTGTGCTGCCCTCTTGAACCTGCTGACACATAGGGACAAGTGGGAAGGAAAATCCTTCCTCGCCTCATTAAATAGCTACCAGATCTGATGAAAATATAAAAATTTACCACATAAAGGAGACCTGCCACTTTGTTTCACCTACTGCCTTTACTTGGAGTGTAACAACATTCAAGCCTCGCTACCTAATATGCTGATCTGGAAACACCCAAACTGATGCTGATGGATGAAGCCCCTCGGATCATGACCCAGGAGGCACAGACTGAAGAGGCCACCTCCTCACAGGTGCCCAGTGCAAAGTACCTGCAGTAGCTGCCACCAGTGCCTCATGTCTAAGGGAAACTGCAAGGTCAAAAGGAAAATCAGACCTCCAGCATGGGAAGCTCCCTTGCCTACGCTTGCCTGAAGTGAAAAATATGGGCTGCCTCAGCTCAAACTGAGCCTCTGAGCATTTAAACTCTCCTTCTGCTCCTTCTCAGTGCAGCTGGGGCTGTCATTGCTAACCCCATGGCTGGGCCTGGGGGAGGCCACCAGATTCATGAGGAAACCCTGCAAAAAGTCTCCCTCCCACCTGGCATGGCCTCCCTGCCATTGTCCCTGCTCTTCTCTCCAGGTTGTTGTTTCTCTTGGGGTTTAATTATCAGTGACATTTGCTTGAAAAGAAACTCTGTGTTCTCTCAGAGCTGCTCTGTTCCTGATGCTCATTTTGGCTATGAGATTACAGCTCTCAGTCCTTGAGATCTCTGTCACGTTGCTATCGATGGGGAATAAATAGTTCTGACTGACTATGCTATCCAGAGACCTTTCTGCCAGGCAAAGTTTGGTAAGCTCTCAGTCCTGGTACCCAGAAGTACCAAAGCTATAGAGGATTTTTTCAAAGGAGTCTGAAACTCTCCTGCAGTGGGGACTTCACCCAAAAAAGGTTTGCTGATGATTGTAGGATTTGTGCTGTGGCTGGATGAACTAGTTGGTGCAGCTACAGTTTCTTGGGCATAGAGGAAAGCTGTAAGGCATCCTTCTCTGGGCAGATCTAGTAATCACCTTCAGTCTGATGCATTCTGAGGCAGGCCCAAAACATCTGCTGGTGACAAGTGTGGGTACAAGAAGGGCAAACATGTGGACAGTCTCCAGATCCAAGGCAACATACTTGGAAGTACATTGTGGGAAGTTCCAAGGCACCCCACAGTGTCTGAAGCTCAAAGCTTTGTAGCTGCTGGTCTTTTGCTATTGTTTTTCCCTTCTGAAGGCAGATAAGCAATGATGGAAGGAGCCTTTTCTACTGTGTTACTGATTTATTTCAGCTGGACCCCCTCCCCACATGAATGCCTGTTAAAACAAGATCCCATTTCACATACTCAGTATATGAAATACAGAAGGATGTCTTATTTTAACAGAAGATGCCTCTTGTTAAAAAATTAGTGCTTTTCTGGTGATGAAGTGACAACCAAGGGAAGTAACAGTAAAATGAAAGACCTGAGGAAATGATTTTTTAAGAGAGAAGCAGATTCTGCCAAATATCCGAGTCAGGGTGAGGCCAAGAGCTACAGGTGACAAGAGGTTTTGGGAATTTTGCAGGGCTAAACTGAAAAGACTTCTGCTTTCTTCCAGGTGTTTGGTAAAATTGCGCTGAACGATACCACAGAAATCAACCGCAACAACAACTTCCAGACCTTCCCCCAGGCAGTGCTGCTGCTTTTCAGGTGGGTGTCTGACAGCTCTGGGTTGTGTCAATCTGAGAGCATGATTTCCCTGCTCTTGGGCACAGCTTATCTCCTTCCACTGTGTCATGATGATGAGGTGAGTAGAAACATGTTGTCCCTTAGCAGGGAAGCCTGGGAGTTATGTCAGATGAAACAACCAGCCCATTAAGCCTTGTGCCCTGCTAGCTGACACTGGCCAACACTCAGTGCTGGGGACAGAGGGATGTCCTCCCACTCAGAAGGAAAGTAGCCAGATTTCAGGGCTCTCTAATGTTGATGTGCATCACAAACTCCGTTTTTTCTTTTTTTCTTTTTTTCTTTTTTTTTTTTTTTTTTTCCCAATCAAGTCAGCATGATTTCCAGCTTGTTTTAGCAGGGAAAGGGACATGAACCCCTACTCACGCTTTGACACGGTCATAGCCAGCTCAGCTTAGCACATCATCCTGCTCCAGCTGTGGCCAGGTGTACTGTGGATAGGGAGGGGTGATGAAGGGGTGGGGAGCTGACATGAATTCCATACTCTCTCTTCATTTTCAAGGAATTTTTTTTATGCAGTCCATGGCCATGTCACACATCTTAATGATTCTGGCGGGTTGGAACATGATAGCCCCATACCCAGACTACACAAAACCAGTCACAAATAATATACTGATGACGGTAACAAAGCCAAAAAGAGGAGCAGGGTAGGCCAGTATATGTCAAAGCCTGACCATCTTGCTTTTAATTGACCTCAGTGGCAAAATTCCCATTAATGTTCATGGGAGCAGGAACAGGTTGCTGATGTGCCAGTCCCTCTCACATCAAAAGTCAAATGCTGTCTTCCCTTGACCTTGCCATGCTCAGGTGTGCCACTGGTGAGGCCTGGCAGGAAATTATGCTGGCATGTCTCCCAGACAAGAAGTGTGACCCAGAGTCAGAGCCAGCCAACTCCACCGAAGCTGATCACTCCTGTGGCAGCAGCTTCGCCGTCTTCTATTTCATCAGCTTCTACATGCTCTGTGCCTTCCTGGTGAGTCCTCCAGCAACCAAAACCTGCCCTCTGTCAGACTGAGCCCCTGTCTCCCCTCTCTCTTCAGCCCTGCACAGCAGAAGAATGATCTCAAAGAGGGGAAATCTTCTCATGGGGTCTTTCCCAGCTGTGCCCTTTCAGTGACACCTTGGTCATTGCCATTCCTGCCTGCCTCCCTCCAGCCCAGGGGGATGCTCTGCTTCCACTCCCAGTCCTTTGTGCACAGCAAAGGAGTGTTCTTTCCCCCTCCTCCTCAATGAGAAAACCAAATTAGTGTGTTGTGGGCTGTGCTGAGGCTAGCAACGCCTCAGCCACACTTCCCACTTTCCCTCCTACCTTCCTTCTGGCTGCTGAGCAGGTTTTTCCTCCCCTGCCAGCAGCAATGACTGTGAGAATACACATATCCCACTTGCATCTGCTCTCTGTTGGCAATGTGGCGTTGCTCAGAGCGACAGCACATGCTCTGCAGCTGGCATCAGTGCGCAGAACTCCCAGTGAACAGCAGCAACATTTTAAAAGTTTTGGTCTTGGGCCAGAAGAACTGACTTTTGTCTCAGCCCGACTGCCTATACTGGATAAATCCCAGGTTATCTCACCACTATCCTGTTCTTCTGGGCAAAGACACAGGTACATTAAAAGCCCCCACAGCATGTTTAAGCACTCATCAAACTTGAGCCTCACCCATTTAGTAGGGAAGAGAGAGAAATGTGACCAGCTGAGAACATCCTGTCTCTGGGATCTTCCTATTAAGCTGAAGGGCTGGCACGGGGAAACAGAAAACCCATACCAAATGACTTCCTATTTTTATGAGTCCAAATCCAGGCCTTAAATGGAGAACCCAGTAAAGTCTGCTGTTACCTGCCTCATCCATCAAGTCATCTCTGTCCTTGTTTGCAGATCATCAATCTTTTTGTAGCTGTTATAATGGATAACTTTGATTACCTGACACGGGACTGGTCCATTTTAGGACCACACCACCTGGATGAGTTTAAAAGGATCTGGGCAGAGTATGACCCTGAAGCCAAGTAAGTAACCCAGCCTGGATGTCAGAGCTCCTTGGGAGAACAGTCTTGTTATTTTCTGTTCTCTAGACTCAGTGCAGTAAGTGTCAAGTTCCTTCTGCAGAAACACTTTTTTTTCCTACAAAAATCCTAAATTAAATACATTCACAGGGTACTGGTGATGATCTATAAGCCAGCAAAGTACGGAATCACATAAAAATCTCAGTGTTACTTACAGGACATTGCTTAACTTTCATTCTGGGGGAGATTTAGACAGTTTAGGGACTGGCAAAGGGAGTCTGAGAAAAGGAGGTTAGAGGGCTGGTTTATTGCTGCATGTGTTTGAGATACTGAGGTGTGACTGTTCTGTTTGACTTTCTACTCACAGTAGAGTTGATGTTCTCTTATCTCCTTTTTGTCATATGCCATATAGGCCTATCACAACCTGTACCTTCACATGGCTGCATTACGTTGTCTGTGGAGGTTGTTCACATCAGCAGGCCTGCAGGGATTAAAAGTTACACAAGAACAACTCAGAAAGGCTTAGCTGACATTCAGTATTATATGCTCTGTTTGACACATGCTTAGGCTTAAGGTGCATTTAGATCCCTATGACTTTACTGTACGGTTGACAATTGTAATTGCAAAGCCCCCTTCATAACGCAAAATGCGTGGAAAGGGATCTTGACATAAACTAAAATCAGATCTCCTTGAGACATAGTGTCAGGATTATTTTGGGCTCAAATTCTGCAGTATGTGAGGCCGTGTCACATTATCAGAGTGACACGTACATTGAAACCCTTCTTCCCATCCACAGGGACTGCCCAGAGAGACTTTTTATATGGATAGGGGATAAGCACAGAATTCTAATAAGTATGACGTTTGTTAACAAAACAGCTGCTACTATTTGTGCTTGTTGGAGGGCAAGACTGCAGTGGCTGAAGCCATGTAATAAAGAGCCACTCTGTCCAGATGACATCCTGTAAATGGGAAGTTCCTTTTTTCTCTTCCTCATTGATGTCCCATGCTGGAAACCCCACCTCTGGCTCTGGTAGATGTCACCCTCCTATGAGACAATTCTTTTGAGCTGCATTTACAGGACTTAAAAGAAACCCAACTGCTGCTGTGGAGGAAGTTCAACACTTTGTTCTGTGCTGGTTCCAGTGACAGCCCAAAGCATAAACAAGTATCAAAAGACAGTGGCTTAGGGCTATTTATATGGGAGGTAAAGCATCAGAGGAAAAAAAAAGGGATCCTTTGCACCATTGTGCCTGCTATAGCCATAAGACCAACAAGTAAATAAGCAGCTGCAGATTTGGAGAAGGTCGGTGGTGGAGGGGACAACCCCAAACTGTCCATTCTGACACTAAGAAACCTCAGCCTTCAAACCACTTAGGTCAATTCCTGCAGTTATTGACTTGTGTATGACTGTCAGATGGGCCTTCTCTACTATTAGGAGCTCGATGAGTGCGGGGCCAATCCTCAGGAACGCACAGAATGCAAGGGGCTGGAAATTATCCCTGAAGCTATGCTGGGGCTATGGGGAGAGCCATGGGGCTGGGGAGATCTCCCTGATGATGCTTCTGTGGATGCATCCACAGGCTGCAGGCGGGTCAGCAGGTGACCCCTCCGTAAGGACGCGTCCCTCACTGTTCCTTTTCCTCTCTAGGGGACGGATAAAACATTTGGACGTGGTGACACTGCTCCGGCGAATCCAGCCCCCCCTGGGCTTCGGGAAGCTCTGCCCTCACCGGGTGGCTTGCAAAGTAAGGCACACTGCAAGACGGAGACGGCTAGGAGTCACAGCAAATAATAGCCCCACAGTGGCATTTCCTAGCCAAGCCTGTCGCCCAGCCCGGGCAACTCTCTCTCCTCTGCCCGCCGGCCAGGGCTGGCAGGGATCCTGGCAGGAAGGAGCTTCCCTGAGGCTGCAGAGCCTGCAAACATCAGGTGTCTGAACTGCTCCCCTTCCCCGGCTGGGCTCCTCCGGGCGGCAACAACTTGGGCCAGGGCTGGAGGGTCACTAGCAGGTCACTGTCAGCTAGCCAGAGACATCAGCCCACCTCCAGCCCCTCTCTCCAGCCTGGGGAGAGCATCCCTGGTAACTACATACAGCTCTCAAATGCCGAGTGCAGAATCCACCACACGTAAGTTGGTGTCATCAAACACACATCCCGTGACAGATTAGGACAGAGAAAAATAACAGGGCAAGTAAAAATATCTCTGAAATTGTCTTTGGAATAAGCAGTGCACCAAAAGCTTAGGATTTTCTTTCATTCTCATTTAAATAACTGACATACATTAAACAGCAAGGTGAGCTTGGTATTCATGTACACAAAGGGCATGAACAGGTTTTCTCTGAAAATGTCTCTCATTTATTTGGTTGTGAGACACTGACTGTGTAAAAGGACTCTCTCATTATAGTGAATAATGACATGTTTATAACATTTATGCTTCCTTCACTCCAATACTCAGCACTCACTCTGTCCTACGTGGCTTTATAGAATTACAGCAGGGCAGACACAGCCCTGTTTTAAAAGCGAGAAGGGTAATGGTTGGATAAAGCAGACCCACTTTCAGGTTCAGCTAATACCCTTTCCCCAAACCTGTCACTTAAGAAAAAGATTCTGGCTCTCTGTTTATGTCCAGTTGCACCAGGCACAGTTTTAGCACAGGCACGTTTTCAAGTGCCTTATGAGCTATGAAGAAATCAGTTTGCTCTTTGTAAAGAAAAAAAAAAAGGTGTAATTTAAAATCCAAATGGTTTAGAGACTGGAAGAAATCTTTGCCCAACCAGTACACTGTGGGCAAATGCCCACTGGCCACTGGGATAAAAAAAGGTTAGAAAATAATAACCACATTGATGAAAATAGAGTATCTAATAATGGGAGAGAGACCTCAGGACAAAGACACCATGTCTGGGACCACAGGTGGATATGACAACTACTTTTATAATTGTGTAAGTAAATTCATAGACCATGGATACTTACATAAGAGGGGTGGCAGGTCTGGATGGCATCATGAGGGCATCATGAGGGCATAAAGAAGAGCATACATACATACATGTGCTTTTGAAGTATGAAGATTTTCCTCTTTCTTCTCCTTACATCACAGCGCCTTGTCTCCATGAATATGCCACTGAACAGTGATGGGACTGTTATGTTCAATGCCACTCTCTTTGCATTGGTCAGAACAGCACTGAGGATCAAGACAGAAGGTAGGAAGCTGGCTGACTGCAAGAGTGTGAAGGTATCTGAGTGATGTTCACACCAGACTGTGATGAGCTGTAATACAACAATAAGGATATCTTGTGTAAATTGATTTACATTTACACTTACTGATACACAACAGACAATACAAAAACCAAGGTAAAGATGTTTGGAGGAATAATAGCTTCTAGAGAGAGAACAGCATTTCCAGTTACCTAGAAAGCTGGTGCTTCCTGTGTTATCATCTCAGATTATTGATCAGTGCTCTCAAAGTTAAAAGTTTTAGATCAATGCCTGCTCAAACAGCAATCAGGAGAAGGAAGAAGGGCAAAGAAGACTCCCCCTCGGCAAACTGGATGCAGAGCTGGTCTGCTTTTTGACTGCTGTAGTCGCTGATCTTCCAATTCAAGGGAGGCAAAAGACCTTAGATTCAAGGGTTTTGCCTCACTAAAACTCCTCCTGTGCTTTCATTAGCATGAGTTAACATCACTTAGTGACAGGGGTGTTGTAAGCCTAAAGACAGATGAGAAGCAAAGGCACTGCTAATAGTTTTGCATAGAGCAGCAGGTATAGTTGTGCAAAGCAGACAAGATTTTGGGCTCAGCTTGTCTCCTTTGTTGCATTCTTTAAACTGCTGTACTCAAAGATACTGGTCCCTAGACAAAACCTAGCTTTGTTTATTAATGTGATGCTCTAAACTAACATATATATCTGTGATTCACAACTAAACACCTCTGCTTCAGGAGTGGCTGCATTACATTGCAGGCATGGGAAAGCAGAGACCAGCAGAACCTTAATTTACTGTCCCAGGATTACACTGTCAGTTGAGCTAAAATAAAAGTGGTCAAATTTTAAAATTATATTAAGTCCTTGGATGTTGTGCTATGCAGAATTTTACTGTAGCCAAGGAGGCTCTCCTGAGGGAAAAGCCAATCACAACACTTGCAGAAGTTCTTGTGTTTTATGAAATGGAAACCCAAAAGGTACTCAACTTTCTTGTCCATTTTAGCCTCAGATTCTCAGAGTCATGCCAGCGAATTCCTGGGAAGCCACCGATAGCCTCAAACCTCTTTCTTTCTTGCCTTAGCAGGATATTGTAAATGGTTAGGGCAGTAGTTTGGAATTAACACTCTTGAGTCACATTTCTGCCTTTGATGCTGTCCACCTGTTCCCTCCTCAGCAAGTTACTTGGTGTCCCTGTCTTCACTGCATCCTATTAAGAGAGCTACTGCCATGCACACTGAGGAGCAATAAGAAAAGCTGCAGGAACACCACCTTTAGGAGGACAAGTTAGTGGTTTGTACACCTAGAGAGAGAAGGGAGGTTCAATTATAAGGGTTTGAATGTAGATAAATCAAGAAATAAAATTGAAGGTGAGTCGTTTGGGAGGAAATGGGTATCTAGAAGGAAAGGATATAAACCAAGTCTGCTTCACTGACTCTCAAAGGGGTAGTGTGGCTTGATTAACATCCCATTTAGCTCAGAGCTCCTTGGAGGAACATGTAAAGTCTAAGTTCAGACAATTACATAAAAGGCTTGTTATAGCCTATGCTGTTCTTCAGACAATAAATGCTAATATCCTGGGACAGTCCTCTGAGTCAAGGAGTGAAAGTCTTGCACATACCTGGAAGCACCTTGCCAGAGCACTGTGCAGACACTCCAAGGCAAACTCTTGGCACCAGGCAAACAATTTTAGATCTGCTGGGAGGCAGGGATTGCAACAGTAATTCTTGGGAAATGCTTCAAGCAGGCCCAGGTCTTCAGATTTCTAGATGCACCTTTACCACCAATTCTGTTCCCTGGGCTGCAGTTTTCCATTAACTAACCTCCTTTCTCATTATATTCAACCCCAATGGATCTCAATTAAAATGTGAAGTGTTAGATGAGATTTTTGCTTTTTGGGATAAAGTAGAACCTATATTCTGTTGTTTCTGTCTGTTGCAGACTTTCAGTCAGTAATACAGTCACCTTCCTACCCTGGAATGACTATGCATGTTTACATGGAAATCTCTTGCTATCAAGAAACTTTAGCAACAGTCAGAGCATCTTTGTCCAAAACTTTCCACTACTGAAAAAGCTATGATATTTTCTTCCTAAGATGGACATGCCAGACATGAAATTGCTCCTCTGCAGGGTCTGCTTAATTCCTGTCTCTGATGATTTTCACCCTGCAGGTAACCTGGAGCAAGCCAACGAAGAGCTGAGAGCAATAATTAAGAAAATCTGGAAGCGCACCAGCATGAAGCTATTGGACCAGGTGGTGCCCCCCGCAGGTGGTAAGTGCAGGATCTTATCCCAGTCTCTCCCAACCTCTCTTTTTCCCCACCTGACATGTCCTACTGCACCTCATGACTGTCAGGTGGAGTATGGGAGACAAGCTGTTAACCTGTATTTCAGCAGACTGAGATGTGTTTCTACCTGTACGAATGTGAATATCATGATCTTACTGCTGAGCAATCAGGGAAGGAAGAATATATGCATAAATAGGAGTTAAAAACCTTTATTCCTAGATCTTACTTCAGCTTGATCACAGTGCCTGGTGCCTGCCAGGGGCAGGAAGCAGGCAGAGCTAAGTAGCTCCTGGGAGGTTGGTGAAGGTAGCAATCTGATTTTGTAAGGTATACGGCCTAGCACTCAAGTTAAGGACTTAGCCCCATATCATAACCCCTTCATATTGAGCAAAACTACTCTTATTATGGCATATAATTCTTTTTTCACTCACATAACTGCTTTGTACTACAATACCTGTCAAAGACTCATGCACCTGGCGACATTCCTCAGCCAGTGTGAACCAGTGTAACAGATTGCCGTAGGTTTCCATGCAGCAACCCTGGTGGGCTGTATTTACCAGGCTTTTGGGTAACTCCTTTTGCTAGGGTTCTTGAGGCCTAGGTACACAGGCATCCAATGTGGATGGATCACATCCACTGACTTCCCAGGTGGCTATAGCACAAAACAGCACTTAGCAATTAATTAATAGTTGCAGCCAGATCCTGAACCTTGCTCATCCTGTTCTGAAGTCAGTGGACCATATCTTACAAAATTTCCAGTGGGTTTGGAGAAGGAAGGAGAGTTACCTGGATAAAACCTTGGTGCACATTTTGGCTGACTGACAAATTGTGTTGATAGAGAATACAGTAATTACTTCATTTTGGGGGAGATGTGAACATTTTGGTGCACTGACTGCCATGGTAGGGGCCTCCTACAGGCCACCCAACCAGGATGACCAAGTGGATAAGGCCCTCTATAAAGAGATAGGAGCTGCTTCACCCTCGCAAACCATGGTCCTCTTGGGGGACTTTAATCACCCCAACATCTGCTGGAGGGACAACACAGCAAAGCATCAGCACTCCAAGAAGTTCCTTGAGTGCATTGATGACAAATTCCTCCTTCCAGCAGTAGAGGAACCAACCAGAAAAGAAGCTTTGCTAGACCTTGTTCTCACCAACAGAGACAGGCTGGGACTGCAAAAGTCAGAGGCACTTCACCATAAACAACACACATCCAGAGATGCATAGCTCTCAGGGTTCTTTTCTCTGCCAGCAGAGACAGCCTATCCAAGTGCCACATGCACCTTTTCTCCTGATGGTGCAGCAATCCCATCCTTCAGCACTGCACCCAGATGCCATATAAAGCAGAGGTGTATGGCAGTGCCCAATGTTCCCGCTGCAAATTGCAAAGCTCCCATTAGTGAACACACCTTTTAAAATCAGTTGCTTATTTAATTTATTGCTTTTTTAATACCCCTTTGCAGATGACGAGGTGACTGTTGGGAAGTTCTACGCCACTTTCCTGATTCAGGAGTATTTCCGAAAGTTCAAGAAACGTAAAGAACAGGGATTGGTGGGCAAGCCCTCCCAACGCAACGCGCTCTCCTTACAGGTGACAAGCGGGCACAGGGTGGACAGGGGTGGTACAGTAGAGGCATTAGACCCCACTTCCCTCTCAACATACTGGGGGCTGCAAGGGACGATCCACACTGGAAAGGAACTTGTAGACCCCTTGAATTGCTACATCAGTCCTTTTGAATAAACATGTATGTACCACGAGCCTCATCCCTTGGCCCTGTAGGTGGAAGGCACAAGTGAGGTATATCCAGAATTTATCAGTCTGCTGGTAATGTTTGAAATTTGGGTTCTTTTTAGAGAACTGGTATGAAGTGTCCAGCAGACAGTTGGTTATTACAGCATTCATTCTACCCTTTCTGAGGGGAATCACCCAAGCAGGCTCAGAGAGGGCAAGTTGCTGGGAGGCAAAATCAGTTTAAAAGCAAAAAAGCATACCTGGATGCCAAGTCTATCCAACAGACCGGGCATCAGGCTCTCAGACCTGAGATCTGTTCACCACATGTTCACTGGCTGGACTACCAGGCTGTGTGAAAGAATGAGAAAGCCTCATTGACTCTACAAGCAGCACCATTTGTGTCCCTCAAGTGTACAATAAAGAAGAAAGTTAACTCTGGAGCTCCAGCAAGCTAAAATGTGCTGTGATGCAGGCATAGATAGAGAGTAAGGTCTCAGCATACCCATAGCTTACCTCTCTGGATGGACTCCCTGGAAGGGATTCCAGTCAGAGAAGGCTCTGAAGACTGTCCAGGTCCAGATGCCAAAAGTCTAGCTATTAAATCCATATTTAAGCTGCTGATTCAAAAGAAGATATTTTCCGAGGCACTGGATACATGGTTCAGCTGGAACTGTGGGTGCTCTAGGGCTTCTGGATTGTGGATCTAAGAACACAAAGTTGAAAGCATGCAGACTTGCTTAGTCAAGCCTATGGATTTATGTCTGTCCTGTTGTGATGAAGCCAGGGGCCTAGCAATAAACATTCCTATGTTGAATTGCTAAGAGTTTTTCCATCTCTAAGCTGGAGATAAAAGACCAGAATTTGTTGGTGTTTTTTGAGAAGCTGGAGATGCAATATTAAGTAAAAAGGCTTTACAGTGCTTAGGAAGAAATAACATTGCTTTTATTTCTCATGTGTCCAGTCGGAGATATGAAGCTCTATAGTTTGCTGTTTTGCAGGCTGGTCTGCGCACACTTCATGACATTGGGCCGGAGATCCGACGAGCCATTTCTGGAGATCTGACAGCTGAAGAAGAGCTAGATAAGGCCATGAAAGAAGCTGTTTCTGCTGCCTCTGAAGATGATATCTTCCGGGTAGGTGCTGAACAAGTTTACAAACTGAGGTTAGACCAATAGCTGAGTTCAAAAAGTGCTACATTCTCTTATATGCACTCCATATTTCAGCTGGGTCCTCCTTGTTTTCTCAGCCATAGAGTGGTGGACACAGGGTGACAAGTCCTGAGATCTTTACACAGTTTTTATCTCATTTTTTTTCCAATGGAAGTTTCTCTCCTCAAACCTAAATAAAAGTAGAATGAGAATGGCCAAAAAGTCTGAAGAACAAATCAGATCAGCCATCCTACAGTCTGCAGAGCATCTGCCACTCACAATTCTGTGTTTTGTTCTCTCCTTCTTTCAGTGGCACAAGTAGCATCCTTCCAACCTTCCTTCCAAAAATTAGACCAGAACCCAAGAGAGCTCCTATGGAAGGAGGAAATTTTCTGAGCAAGTTACTTAAATCTTTTTTTTCTTATTTTACTCATACTTCTTGTAATTGTCTCCCTGGGTAATATCCTCTATCCTTTGGCATTTTCCTCCTTTCCTTACTGAAAGATGCTGTTAGTGCCTTTTATTACTCATCATTTAAACAGCACATAACTGGCTCGTTAAATCTTTCTTCATTTGTTCCTCCAGGCGATTAATAATTTATAGTGCTCTTCTCAAATTCCCCCTCATGTCTAAATGTTGCCTTGTAGTTGCACAGTGAAAACCAGAGAGCAGTTACCTTGTTCTTGCACCCCTACCCATGAATAGAAGTCCATGTACCATTCTCAGGTGGAGAGAGCACCGGTGCCATTGTGCACACTTTAGTCCTCACATTTTTTTTTTCCTCAACAACTACCTAAGCAGGAAACACCAAGGCCCTTGCACATCCTCTCACTCACAAAAGGACAATAATTTCTGTTTCTCTGACAGAGAGCTGGAGGCTTGTTCGGAAACCATGTCAGCTATTACCAAAGTGATGGCAGGAGTGGGTTCCCCCAGACATTCACCACCCAGCGACCTTTGCACATCAATAAGTCTGGCAACAACCAGGGAGATACTGAGTCTCCATCTCACGAGAAGCTGGTGGACTCCACATTCACTCCCAGCAGCTACTCATCTTCAGGCTCCAATGCCAACATCAACAATGCCAACAACACTGCCCTGTGCCGCTTCCCCAGCCCACCCAGCTACCCCAGCACTGTCAGCACAGTGGAAGGCCATGGGACCCCCTTGTCACCCACCATACGTGTCCAAGAGGCTCCTTGGAAACTACCTTCCAAAAGGTAAGCTTCACAGAACAGAGGGTGGGTCGAGGGACAAGGGGGAGGAACATGCATGCAGACACCAGAGCACGGCTGCCACACACCAGACCCAACAAACATCAACCAGCCTGCAGCCTGGATTGAGCCACCTGGTTCTCCACTTGTGCCAAAGCTCACAGTGCCACAAATATGCATCAGTTGACCACTCTAAAGAAGCAGTACTATCACTTAGCAACACACTTGATTTCTTTGGGTTTTATCATGAAATAACTTTAGTGAGAACAAAAATGAGCCTTATATATCCCTCCTTCACTACCGGGAGGTATTTTGTCAACTGTTAACTGCAAGACAAAGGGATTGCAAATCATCTCCTAAGCACCCAATAGGGACCTTTGTGTAATATCAGTGTAATAGCCGTGGTTTTTTAGTCAATCGGTCCCATCCCTACAGAGATCACTAAAGGCATTAGGGAAGAAGGAAAGCACAGCTTTCAGAAATGCAGCACTATGCAAAGCAAATAAATCCCTTTTTCTGGACAGCTTTCAGGCTGTCTACAGAGAGGTGGCTTAATATGAAAGGAGTACCATTTTTATTGGTGGGGGACTTTTTTAAGCATTTCAGTAACAGCACGAAGGAGATGGATTTTTTTTTTCAGTGCAGAGAGGGAGCAATGTGAAAAGATGGGGAAACACCGCCCAAGCAAAGGACAGAATAGGACAATACAATGGAGAACATTCAGTGGGTGCAGAATTGCCCAAAGAAAGAGCTCAGTGTTTTTTCTATTTTGTGCCTTCCTGAAGGAAGCCACAGGAGTTGCACAACATGTGTTCCCATCTGCCCTCCTCCCTTGCTGATTTGTGCTGCTATGACACTGCTAACATGGTATTCTTTTCTCTCCTTGCTTCTTGGGTACCTTCCTTGAATTAGGACTCATTACTACGAAGCACTGGGACGGTACGTGTTCTCCCTCATGCTCTAATGCTTGCTGGGTGTAAGACCCATTGTTTCTCCCATTTGAAGTCCAAAAACCCATTAATGATGAATATGAACTCTTCTTTTTGGTGTCAGTAGGGCTGAAAAAAAAGAGGTAATGGTCACCCTAATATCTCCAGAAAATACTCCAAAGTCAGGCTTTTTCTGCCCACAGGCAGGTAGTGATACATGGACTGTACCTAGCTGATCTCTAGATATGGAGTTTTTTTCAGAGTTTCTAGCTAGACTTACACATCTAGGCACTCGTTGATCACAGCACAGTAAAATACACTGTGGCATGTTCGTACAAAAATTCTGTATGGTTTTGGCTCAACACAGACTGCTGAATAGGAGAAGCTGCCATGTACTGATTTCTCCCCTCCTGCACCTCAGCAGTTTTACTTGCCTCCCATTTCAGCAGGAAGGTCACTCCAAGCACTGTCCTACAGACTGTTCTATATCATGCATAAGCACATTGCTCCTAGTGCCTTTTGCTCAAACCAAATTATAAAATAATGTTTCCTATCCAGTCCCTGGAAGATGAAAAAAACCTGCCACACTTATCTTTCCTGAAAATTCTAGCAACAGACTGACATTGGCTTCAGTGCCTCCATGTTGGCATCTCAAACATTCACACTACCTTCAGAGTTGACTTAGCTCCTCAGAAAACACAAATTCAGAATGAAGTGAAATATGAGGATTGAGACATGAAACAGAGGGACAAAGAGGAGGAAAGCAGGAAATAAAAAGCTGTCATGCTTAGGGAGCTGAACAGATCCTACTGAATACAGTAGAAGCACTCTGCAGCTAGTGATGAGAGAAAGGGAACAAAGATGGAAAACACAGCAAGGAACAAGAACATGAACAGGAGGCAGAGGGGAGACGTGGCACAAAGTAAGTGATTTGGGAGGCAGAGAGCATACACAGCAGTACTGTTATTGTTTAGGAGGCTTCTCTGAATTTCCAAGGCTTTTGCATCAAGGGAAAAAGCTGTATTTCCAAGGGCTCATCTCAGATTTTACTTTGGGCTCAGTGAGGTGTATATTTGGAAATGTGATTGGTGTGATGTGCACATTTATAGAGTATATGTAGTCACAAATGAAAATAATAAGTTTACAATGTTGTTTCAGCATTGATTTAAGAAACTCTTCCTCTGAAAGAGGCCACAAACAAATGTTGTTGCTTTATGTTTGAACTCTGCAGATCTGTTCAGTCATTGATTTTTCTATGATTGCTCTTCGACATTATAATAAACAGAGACAAATGGAGCCTGTCATTTTTGTCTTTATAACAAGTTGTCTTTACCATCTCCATATCTTGACTTGTCTTTTTTGCTCATTAGCTCCAGTTCCAGAGACAGCCAGCTGGCAATTGTTTGCCAAGAGGAAGTGTCTCAGGATGAGACTTATGATGAAAATTTGAATGAAGACATTGAGTACTGTAGCGAACCAAGTCTGCTCTCTACTGAAATGTGAGCTTTGCAGCTTTAGTCAAGGTGTTTGGGTGGTTTTATAATTAAGGGGGAGAGGTGGGAAGAGGTGATATTTTCCTACCAGATCTGAAATTTACGGGATAAGACAAAGACCTTAGTCAGACAACTCAAATATCAGAAAACATTTTTGAAAAATGCAGCTCAGACCTGAGAAGTAACAATGAAAAGGATTTCTTTCACCTAGGATTTTAATTCTCCTCTGCATGAGACATCTGGACCTGCAGGGCCTCCCCTCTCCCCATTCACTTTTAACATTTAATGTTCCCAGATCTCCTCTTTAGAACTTCCTCTGTCCCATGGTCTCTCTTACTGGTCCTGGACCAGTTAATGCTCGAAGCTAGCTCACTGTTGTATCCATTTGGCTTCCGTGCTGGAAGTGGGGTTATTCTGTCCAATACCAACTGCTTTTCCAGAATCCCTCTGTTCTGCTTTCCAGGCTTGCATACCAAGATGATGAAAACAGACAACTTACTCCACCAGAACACAGCAAAGGAGAGGACAGCCGGCACTCACCGAAGAAAGGGTTTCTGTGCTCCTCAGCACTAGGTAACATCCCCGTGTGACATGCAAGCTGTGCTCCTCTGTGACTCAACTGAGTTGTCACATCTTGCTGGAGGAATCCCCACACACATGGGCACGGGTGTTGCTGTTTGCTGCATTTAGCTCGTGAGACCAGAAATCCCACGATGTGCATGTGCTCCTGATCGTGCACATGACTCTACTGACTTTATGCTCAGGCAGTAGATGAATCTGGGACTGTTTGGATAGGCCATGTGATCTGTTTGATTAAGGCTGCCTGTCAATAATGAGAGTTTATTAGAGCACTATGGACTCTCCAAACAACGAGCAGGGAGTCACCAAATGGGCTAGACTGGAGTATATGGTGTTCTGTTCTGTTCTGTGTGTATTTAGCAGGGAGAAAGGAGAGGTTCTCCTTTGTCCTCTGCAAGGAAAACCATGCATTTCAGATGATGTTACTACAATATAAATTTGCTTTCTGCTCTGATTGTACCTGGAGATTTTCAAGTGCTTGAGCACGCAGACTGTGCTCAGGTGAAATCCATTAATCCGGGGATCTTGTGAAAGTATCAGGACAAATGTGAGACTCTGGAAGAAAAGGAGATCTTTTATGTAGAATATTTTTCAGCCTTTTTTATGAGTACTGGTGTCAAAAAAGAAGGATTTTTGGGGGAGAAAATAAAAATAATCCTGTGTATAAAAAGTATTCCTATATAATAAAAGTGACAGATTAGGAAGTGCACTCTTTAAAGCGGGGCTACTGAGTCTTTACTCAAATCCTTCAGGATGCTTGTACAACAAAGGCATTTACTTTATGACAATTCCTGTATCAGTAAGGCCAAATTTGCAATCAGTCCTTGACACAATGCTTCATTAGCTACATTCCAGTGAACATTTAAACAGTGATGTCATACTTACTTTACTATTATTCTTTTCTATAGGAAGAGAAAATATTTTTTATCTGCATTGTTGCATTCATTCTCTGGCTTATACCATGTTTCCTCCAACCCCTGAGAGGGTCTTTGCTCAACAAATCAATATTATAGATACTTAAAATTTTCAGAATTATATAATCTTCTTTTCATCTTTAGAAAAACGTTGACAGGAGCAAGAAGTCTACAAACTATTTCAGTGTACCATGCAGCTCTATATTTAATACTAGATTTATTTACCATTCCTCAGAAGTAAAGCCTGTGTACTTGTTTATAAACATACTTTTCAGTATTTCAAATTCATGCACAGGGAGTGCCTTTCTCATATTTACAGAATTTTATAGAAAGTAAACAATGTGAACATTTCAGTAGTTCCCCCTAAATGATTTCTTTTTTTCAAGAGAGAAAATGTTTTTTTCTCTCCCTTTTTTATGAAGTTTGAAAATGTCTCATGCCTATGTAAGCAGCCTTCCTTCCATTAACCAATGGATTCACCATGGATTAATTCACTTCCACTTGGCCTTGCTATAGACACAGCCTCATAAACTGTAGTATGTCTGGTAGCCAAGGGACACAGATCACATGCAAGCAGGAGCCAATGTTACCTCAGCATCCTGATGTCTCCTCCTGCATGTTCTGTACAGACAGGCACAGTACCAGAGCCTCAGCTGCCATCATCAGTCCTGCTGAGGGCTTTCCCTGAGCCAGAGAGATCTAAGAACACTTCCACTGCTTAGGAGGGAAGTCACCTGCATGATTTCTACTTCAACAGTGTTTTAGAAGAGGAAACATAAAAATTGTTGGCCAGGTTTTCATCTTGCAGCTTGCTTGGAAGGTAGTGCTGGTTGGTCCATCATGCTTGACTGCTTTCTGTAAATACAAATGCTTTGGAAAGGGCAAGGTGTTGAGGTAAAGTGGACAGAGCTTAAGATGTTTGTGTCTTTGCTCTATCTTCAGTGGTACAGCATTAAGAGAAATTTAATTCAGATTAACTGTAGTGTAGCATGAGTGATGATAATGAACACAGTTGTGTGTGATTGCTGTTTCAGGTCGAAGAGCATCTTTTCACTTAGAGTGTCTGAAAAGACAGAAAAACCAGGGTGTAGACGTCTCACAGAAGACAGTTCTGCCTTTGCATCTGGTACATCATCAGGTAAGCATCAATAACCCTAAAGGCCCCAGCAATGTCACTGAGACTCTACCATCTGTAGTGCCCCCACACTGTCTCCCAACAAACTTTTCACAAACTGTTTGGGATACTTCTCATCCGTATCAAACATCCAATTTTTAGAAATCAAAGTTCCCATCATGCTCATTCTTTCTTTCAGGATTTTTATAATTCCCAGTAGAATGTTACAGGAGCATATCCTTTGGAGTCAGCAGAGTTGTCATTTTCTGATGTCCACAGAAGAGTAAGATAAAAAAACAAGCTAAAAGATAAAAATAACTACCCAAATTGTATGCTGCCCTGCAATTACACTGGCTTTGATGGTGATATGCACATGAATAAGAACTGCAGGTTCTACTTTTGTATTAATTAAAGGTAATCAGTAACTGTAATTCATCATTTTGAAACCTAAACTGTTTAATTATATGTAATTAATCATCTTCTTAAGCCCTTTGTAATTGCATTGAGCAGCCTAACAAATGTATGCTTAGGCACATACCTAGATGATTAGCCAGCTGGCATAGTCCAAAGTAGATTTAGCTCTTTGTTTGATGATGCCACTTTTTGTCACCATAACAGAAACTAGCGTGGATGGTAGGGCCTCCTTGCAGGTGAAGTATCCTGACCTGTACAGTCCCCCAGGGCAGGGCTGATGGCTTTTCCACCTCCTAAGGCTGCCACGGGTGCAGAAAATGCCACACTGCAGGGGAGAGAAGAGTGGAAAGTCAGAGCAGAGGAGTAAGAGGAGAGCACGCTTGCGGCTCCCTTGTTTTTCTCACCTCCACTCCCAGCCTGTTATCCTTTAAGGATAAACAGGAGGGATGCAGCCCCGCTGCAGTGGCCTGAAGAGCACTAGAGCTGTGTCAGGAACAACTAGCAAATCTGTTAGGGCAGGGAGGAGTGAGCAGGAAACACCATGTCACCTTCCCCACAGCAGTATCCCTCCTCAGACTTGCTGCACTCCCACGGCTGGCCAGGCAGAGGGGACACACGCCTCCCACTCTCTCAACCCACCCAGCTGGCAGAATCACCTCCTTTCAACCTGTATAAAGAGGACAGAGCTGTTTCACTCGTCCTCATCCCACCACACAATTCCAAACATAGAGGGATGGGGCTCTACTCACCCGTGTCACCCAGCCAGGCTAAAAGTGTAACCTGAAATAGGCATTTGGCCTCCAGCTGATAACACTCAGCAATGTTCATATGTTTACAAAAACGTTAGCCTACAAAAGTTCTTAAAACAAGAATGAGAAGTGGAAAGGTTGCCTCTGCTAAGCACAATTGATTTGGTTGCTCATGAATGCTTGACAGGGTGATCTGACAAAATGCTAATACTACATCATAATATGTAAATATTTGCAGCTGAATCTCGAAGTGTTCCCTAAGAGCTTATTTCAACTTTTTCAGTACCTTACATTTTGGATAAAACACCTTGCATATGTTTCTGCCAGCAAGCTGAAAAGCTGGTTTAGTTGTCCTGCCTGCCAGATCTAGGGCTCTCCTTGAAGTCACACAAGTTTAAGGGATGTGCTGAGGTCATCATAGCCTACAGGTCATTTATACAAATGACTTTTCCAGGGCTCACTTCCTCACCAAAATTTGACAGTAGTCTAATTTTCCTGAGAGAATCTCTGTGAAGATTGTAGGTGACTATTAACTGATTTTTTTTATCATCTGTCTCTGAAATCAGCAGCACAGCATGGTTATGCATTCCCAAGGATTTCAGTAGCAGGTGGAGGGAGCTTCACTTAACTTTAGATACCCTAAAGTTAGCCACCTAGTTTAAACCAGTCAGTTCAGTCTCACAGTGGTCAACAGAAGGAAGGAACATCTCCAAAGGGCAACAATGAGTCTTGTCTAGGTCTTGTCCTTCAGAAAGAATTTTCAGGCAGATATATAAAAGAGATGGGAAGCTTGTTGGTGTCTCTCTGTGCAGTTGGCTTAGACTAAACAGAAAGCCACCAGATATCTAAAGCTGGATGAGAACACCACCAATCTGAACAAGAGGATTCTCTGCAACGCAGTCCACGTTTTTGTATTTTCTATGCATTTATTTGCTCATACTAGGCAGTAGTGAGCCCTGTAAAACACACTTATTTATGAGACTGACAGCACTGCTTATGAACAAGGCAGCAGTCACTGTGAATAAGGAGTCAGATCAACCTTGTACAACAAGAGCTTTTTGAGAAATTCATTATAAAAGGGGTCTAGATGATTCAGAGGTTGTGTATATGATTACAGGAAGGACTAGATGGCTCCAAGTATAATCAGCAGATACTGATCCTCCCATCAACAGTAGATGCCTTAAAATCCAGTGGTGAATGTCTCATTATTGTCAACTGCAGACACATCTAAAATTCACATCTGGTATCTATTCCGGTTCCACAGCAGACACTTAACAAAAAATACAGCAGTTGGCAGTAAAAGCTAGCAGTATGGGTGGTGGCAGTGCTCGGAACATGCATAGCTGTCTCACCCACTGGAGAAGAGGGTGGTGTTTCTGTCAAGGCTGCGGGGAGCGGGGCTGCATCCCTCCTGTCAGTGCAGTGGCTCCAAAGCTGCAGAACCGCAGACACAAGAGTTTTCAGTCTGGTGCTTGGCAGTAGTTCAGGATACACCATTTAAAGGAAAGCATGCAACATGAGTTCACAGGAAACATCCAAACCATTCCAGCTGCTAGAAGCTGTTTTCAGAAGCTCCCAGACCTCCCGGGCCTTTCTCAGCTAATTTCTCCAGAGCCTCCTCTCTCCAGCCGTGATGTTCAGAGCAGGCTCTCCCTCATGTTGTTCTTCCCCTGTCCGCAGGCATTAGCAGTGGCCGGCCTGAGTCCCCTTCTCCAGCGAAGCCATTCCCCCACCACGTTCTCTCGGCTCTGCGCTACGCCCCCCGCTACCCCCTGCAGCCGCGGCTGGCAGCAGCAGAACATCCCGACGCTGCGCCTCGACAGAGCGGAGTCCAGCGAGAAGCTGAACAGCAGCTTCCCCTCAGTACACTGCGGCTCCGGGTACACTGACGAGACCGGCTGCAGCAGCCCCAGGAGAGCCAGGCCCGTCTCCCTCACCGTCCCCAGCCAGAGCGAAGGGAGCAGCAGGCAGTTTCACGGCAGCGCTAGCAGCCTGGTCGAAGCGGTAAGGCTGCAGAGTCGTGAAGGGGATGAGCGGGGTCGAGGCCGACTAGAAAGGTGGCTCTGGGAAGAGAAGGGCGATGGATATATCGCTAGCCCACGAGGCCCCGGGTGGTAGAAGAGCCCATCTCCACACGGGGGTTAGCAGGATGAATGGGAAAAGGGCCGCTGGGGAAAATAGAGCGGTGGAGAGGGATGTGCTGGGGTGCGAGAGGGTTGATGGGGCAGAGCACTAACATTTCTCTTTGTCTCTGGTTTCCTGCCTGCTCTTGAAGGTCTTGATTTCGGAAGGACTGATGCAGTTTGCTCAAGATCCAAAGTTCATTGAGGTCACAACCCAGGAGCTCGCAGACGCCTGTGACATGACGATAGAAGAGATGGAAAATGCAGCAGACAACATTCTCAATGGTAACAGCAAGCAGAGCCCCAATGGCAACCTCTTGCCTTTTGTTAACTGCAGGGACCCAGGGCAGGACAGTGCAGGAGAGGAAGAGGAAGAGGTGCAGAACCCGGATTGTAGAAAAAGTCAGGAGGAGCTCAAGGACAGCAGGATTTATATCAGCAGCCTGTAGTTGCCAGGGCTGGAAGCGATGCTGGTTTTTTATTTGTTTCAATGTTCCTAATGGGTTTGTTTCAGAAGTGCCTCACTGTTCTCGTGACCTGGAGTAACCGGAACAGCGTTCTTCATTCATTTCTGTTGGGACGAGTCGCAGAGTTGGGTGGTGTAAGAAAGCTTTTCAGGAGCGGATATAACCCCAGCACGTGTCCATGAAGGAAGAGTGAGGAGGAGGAGGAGAAGGAAGAGGAGGAGAGCCAGCTCCCTCTTTTTTTTCAGTCCCTGCACAAGGAACGACTGCCTCCGGAGAGCAAAGGAGAACCTCAGCTTCCTGTGGATGGCCCTAGCCAAAAGGACCCTGCGTCAAACGGGTGTCTTTCGACTTTGCTTGTAAAAATCATTTTGCACATATTCTGTATGAGCCTCACCATCTCCATAAAGCCAAGGCCCTTTGATTCAGAAGGAGAGGAAGACTTCTGCTGTGGATTCCCATACCGACGAGGGGAGGAGGAAGCAGAAGAAGCCTGAGGGCACCTGAGGGGCAGGTGGAAATGCTGCCCAGCCCTGCCAAGACTCCCAGGCAGCAGTCTCCGCCAACCAATCTGAGCTCAGGCAGCCACTCCTGCCAACCAATCAGAGCTCGAGCAGTCGCTTGTCAGCCAATCCAAGCTCAGGCGGTCTTCTGCCGACCAGTCAGAGCTCAGACCGCCAGCTGTGCCAGCCAATGGGAGAGCGGGGAGCAGGCTCTGTGGCGGGGCTGCCCCCTGCCCTGCACTTGCTGAGGTGGTGGTGGGCTTGTGTAGATCTCTCCTTGTTTTGCAGTTTGATATTTTCTTGAAAGCATGTCGCAGTTTTTATTTTGACTTTTTCTTTTTTTTTTTTTTCTTTTTTTTTTTTTTTTTTTTTTTTGGAGGGAGAGTGTTTACAGCGTTTTGTAATCACCTACCTTTGTGTTTTGGTTTATTTTCACCTTTGCAAATGTTAAATTGGTTTGATCATGTTGTATTATTTAAAGCTGGGGGGGTGTTCTCCATTGGAATTTGGTAGAAGTATAACAATAGACAAGTTTTACCAACCATTATGTACACCAAGAATTTGTAATTTTATTTCCTAGTAATTGAAAACTCCTTTTTTTGTTGTTGTTTTATAATTTAAAGATAGTAGGCAATGCACTTGATATAGTCTTGCACATCTGAGTGATTGATTTGGGTTCTTTTTAGTGCTAAGTATATCTGTGAGTGTGGGAGCAATACAGAGCGAGTTTGCGAGCGCGCGCGTGTGTAAGTGCGTGCAGTTCTCCACATCCTGGTTTGAGCTGCAGGAGATCTGTATCTGGGGCCATTTGAATGCAAAAACAAACCACTGTCTCTGCTTTTGAAAGGGGAATCAGTAACTCTTTGCATTTTCTGTTCCACAAGATATGCAAAAACAATGCAATAATATTCATTTTAAAATACAATTGCAAGTTGTGTTGACATGAAAACTGTACAGAAAAAAAAATCGTGGGGGTGGGAGGGAAACAAAAAAAAAGTAGAAGGCGTTACGCTTCAATATATTCCGTGTGATGTTTTATTGCATTGATAATGTTTCTGTTGAAGAAACCGTTATACTTGAATTCAGGTCAGTTTCAGTACTTTTCAAATATTTTTTTAAAATTAATTGCAATTGTGCCAAGCAAAGATAATGAATTGAATTAAGTTTGTTTAAAAAAAAAAAAAAAAAAAAAAAATCACTTGTATATTTTGCTGCATGTCAAGTGAATCATTTCGTATTTGGAATGTGCCAAGCTTTATCTTTGAACTTCTAAGTGCTTTTCTACATGTGGTTAGGGAAAGGGATACTATTTTTTTTCCGTTTTTAATTTGTACAATGAACAAAGTGTACCTGGTGTAAGTAACTATTCTTCAGTCCACTGACAGGTTGAACGTTACTGATTTTGCATATCTTGTGTTCATTTTCCTTCTTCCTCACTCCCTTTGAACGTGCACAATGACTTTAGAAAATTTTAGTTCCCAAGAATGGGACATTTTATTCAGGCAGTGTCCTCTTTCCTTTTGCTCAGCTTCTCTAAAGGTCTCATCCCACTTGAGGGTGGCAAGAGCCCCAAGCCCATTTGGCAGGTCCATCCTATGTATTCATCTGGCACCAGCAATTCAAGGAGCAGGGAAATAAAAATCTGCTTTTAAAAATCTTTTATTAAATAGCTGACCTTAACTGATCATAGCAGGACTCTGAGATGAATAAATGCAAGAGGCAGAATTGTTAGCAAAGCAAAATTATCAAACTCTGATCTGGGCTGAAAGCAGAAGGTAAGTGAGGGAGAGAGTTCTGAATTGTTGTTTAGGAGAATTGGTGCATCCTGGTGGAGATGCAGTAGCTTTTTTGTGTTCATGCATACGGTCTCATCCCTCTTCCCAGATTGGTCAAACTCTAAGTCACAAAACATTTGACAGCACAGCATGTCCCAGCCATATTTCCCTACCCGTGAGTGTGAACCTCTCTTGACTTTCCTCTCATCAGTACTTGGCCCTAGCCTGTGAGAGAGGCTGAAAAAATGGGCAGATATGGTTAGATTTTTCACAACTGATTTTTTGTCTAGACTGCTGCTGTTTTTTCTCATTTCTCAAGATGGTTCACAAACTTGCAGATCAGTGATGAGCCCAGGAGATGTGATCTGACTCAGAGCTAAACTTCATTCAAATCTGAGCTTCTGCAGCTGTTTGAGAACATAATTTATCACATATGTTGATTTCATTCTTTTAGTCATATCCTTGTTTTTCTTTTTGATACTCTGGGGCATAAAGCAGAAATAGCAAAGGGTATTTTTGACAGTGCACTTTTTTCCAGTGTCTTTTGGAACTGGGCAGTAGCAGCTCAAAATATCTTGAAAAAAAAAAAGTCCTTTTAAACTAGAGAATTACGAATCCATTTATACTATCGTCTGGCATCAAAGTCCTAATTGAAGTCTTCCCTGGAGAAAGCAAACATCTTATATCAGTCAGTCTCATCCTTTCCATTCCTCATGTCTACATCAAGATGGGCACCAAGTGTGTCTCCCTTTGAGAGTTTGCTGCTGAAGTGCTACGGAGCTACCTGAAAGGTAATAATGCTATGCCTACCTGTATCTGAAAATTAAATCAGTGTAAGAGCTCTCTGTCTCATTTTCTTCCACTAGAAAGCCCACCTGACCTGAGAAAGGTGTTCTCTGCTCAAATTAGTGGTAGCAATGGGTGTTTTGGATGCTTAATAACACATCATCTTTTAGGATTGTTTTCTTGATGGGAAGGAAAATGGTGGACAGGATTATGCCCCACACATATTCTCAGTGAAAGCTGCAACTTTCTCGAGAATCAGAACCTATAATGGCCAGAGGAAACACAACTCTTTGCTAGAAGACCCCTTAGGTCCTGCAGAGTGAAAAACTTGTGTCTAGCAGAAAGGGCAGATGACTTTGGCAGTTTAAGGGGCAGGTGTTTAGTAATTTGTTAAATTTAGTAATTGCTGGTGCCAGCTGTGCAAATTTTTCTTTCTGGGGAGGACAGCTTTTCCTTTTTTTTTTTTATTAGTTTGAGGTACTTCCAGTGTGCACATTGTGACAGACCTGAGCAAAGAGCTACTGGCTCCTTCAGGTGAGGTCAAGTCTGGGGGACGGTGGGAAGGCAGGGGCAGGTTTAATTCCTGGAGTATCCTTCTTTCCCTGTGCGTGGGAGTGGATGGTGGGTATAATCACTGTGCTGTGAATGGAAGCTTTGAAGGAACTGATGGCTGAGGAGTGACATGAAAAGAAAGAATGGGGAAAATGATCTGCGGTTTGCCACTGAGCATCTCTGACTTGCAAGAGTACACTGCAGACTAAAGACATTTCTTATAAAACAACAAACCTCCTCCCTCTATCATTCCTGCTCATTATTCCAGGCAGTACTGGGCCAGCCACATCGGGTGCGTTTCTTTTTTTTCTTCCTTATTTCTGTGTGGCTGACTTGATGGGGAAGAAAGTGGAACTCATGATCCAGAGCGGGAGTTTCGTTATCCACAGACCTTTTCTGCATCATCTGCCTCTTCAGATGGACACATGAACGATGATGGTGCAGATGCTGCTGCTACTGCAGGGGTCCTGCCTGTTTTGTTACTCTGCCCACCACACCCAGCACAGAGGGACAGCCAGCGAGGCGCCATGTACAGAACTGCATCTATTTCTGCTTTGTTTTCTGACCTAGAACCCTGCCCCGATGACTACAACAATGATGACAACAACAACAAAAAAAGGGCAAATGCATTTTTTTACATTTCTTGATAATTTTCAAAGCAATGTATCATTGCTTTCTTTAGACTGACGCCAATATAACAGTTGTATGGGTCTCAGCCAGGCTCCTGTGTCTTTTCTGCCTGATAGTTTCAGATTGCTGTATGAGAAGTATGCGCGTTTGCACACAGACACAATCGTACCAGGTGTGACGGCACCACGAGCCCGTGGGGCTGTTCACCTGTGTTGTAGATGAAGCTGGAGGCCTTGCTTCATCCATGTAGATGAGAAACCCCAGCGTGGTGGTCCAGTGAGCTGAAGTGAAGCAGCCCCACTGGGTATCCTAAGATATATGCATGGTCCTGTTGTGACTGTCTCCATGACAGGGCAGGGTGGGGGAGAGGAACACTGAACGGGGGAATTTCAAGCACAAAAAGTTAATAAGTATATTCAGTCAGGGGCTTCTGGTAGCAGTGAGATTTTATTAATTCCCGTAATGAAAACTGTAATGCATACTAGAAAAGCATTCCAGACCATCAGGAGCCCCAGTTCCTGTCTTGCTAGCATAAAGATGGAGGGCATTAGAGGCCAATGAAGTTGTGTTGATGAAAACAATGTGGAAAACAGAACTGGGCCCAGAAAAATTTATTAGAGACTTCTTTGGAGAAGAAAATAAACAGAAGAAAGTTAAGAAACATAAATTTCAATAGCTACACAGGTTTGGGGTTTTTTTTTTTTCATCTTCTGAATGTGGCAAAGTTTTCTAAGTTTTATTCTGGGTTAGGGATCTGAAAGGTCTCCAATAGGCTCTCAGTCTGTGGAGCTTTGCTCCCTGTTGCTGCTTTGTTTTCTCGGCAGCAGAAACCACCATGTACTTGTTGCTACAGCCCCTTGAGGTGGGGCAGGCGAGGACAGAAAAACAACTGAGAGATCTGTCCAGTACTGAAGACAGGCTGGGCTCAAATTGCTTTCAGAGAAGTCAGCACCATCACACTGCAATGGAAAAAAACAAAAACAAACAAACAAACAAAAAAAAAACACGACAAAAAAAAAACCTCTTCTGGTATAACCTGTTCTAGTTAAATTCTCCATTCTTCCTCTGTCCCTTACAGGGGACTTGACTTAACTGTTAACACCTGAGCATAAAAAAACAGGCCTTCTTTAGGGTCACAGGGCTCGACTCAGTTGCCTAAATGTGGGCTCTACTGCCACTTGAGATACCTTGCAGTACCCTGCCCGGCCTGCAGCAGCTGGTCCACAAAGACACACCACTTCCCAAGGGATGATGTCCGAGCTATCAGCCCCACCTGGATAACAGCGATCTCAGGTGGCAGGAGACAATTAGGCAACTTAATCAAGTCCCTTTCTAAAGGGCTAATTGAAAGGACCAGCACCAATGACTGATGTAATAAGGGAATCTTCATTAGTATTACCAAGGGCTTAGTTAGGCAGGATCAGGAGCTTGTCATGCTCCAGTGCTGTTGTTCTTCTACCCCACGTCAGGCAGACAGCCTCTGCTCCTGCTGCCTGAAGTTCATGGAGCTCTGCCCAGCCCTTATTCAGGCCAGGGTTAGCAGCTCTACCCCAGGCCCAGAGGAGCAGGGGCCAAGCCCAGGTAAGAGCAGGCGTCACTCCACCTGACAGATTATTCTGCCAGCATTCGAACAGCCCCTTTCCAAAGCATTTTTCTATTCCAGACAGACCCACAAACTCAGACAACATTCATTAGCCTCATCTTTTGGATTATGAAATGCCCGTTGTTTTCTGTAGCATTTTACATTTTGCCTGGCTGGGCATAAAAGAAGCTCTTTCCCAAACAGTCTGTAATACTTTTAATATTTTAAACATCCCACGCTGGTCTGCTCCCATCTCAAGCACTCAGGTAGACTGGCAGACAATGCTACCTAAATATCATCAACCCTATGATCACTCACAGAAGTGAATGGTTCAGGCTTATTCAGTCTTGACAGTTTGAATGTGGGATGATTTCAGAGGAGGAGGGAGTTTGTAAATATCTCTTAGACAAATATTGCTGCATCACACACAATAAAAGGGGGAGATACTTTTTAAACTGCCTTAAAAATCAATTCTGAATGATGGAATCTCTCTCCAAATGACTGCCACTTGATAGAGCAAGGGGTAAGTTGCTTTGGGTGAATTCTGGCAAGAAGTGGTTGGAATGTAGTCCAGTTTCAGGAGCAAAAGTGTAAATTAGAAGCTGATCTCTCTGTCTGAATTCACATCAGTGCTGATGAGTGAGCACTGCAGGATCAAAACTGTTTAAGGTCTGGGGAGGGATCTGTGTCTGGCCCGTATCTGCATGGTTTGGGTCTAGCCTGGCAAGGTACTGCATACCTGTGTTTCCCAGTGACTTCAGGGAAGATGGAGTTCCCCAGCACCTCTTAAATTCAGGCCCTGGAGCATCATTTCCTGCTCTGATCATCAGCTATAAATGTTGATAAATATAAATGTTTTGCCTTCATTTGAATTGCCCAGAGCTGTAAAATGACCCTCTCTCAAGTATGAATCAGTCCAGATATAAACCTCCTCTCCCACTCTTCCCTACACTCCCTGCCCACCCTCCCTTGCACCTCCACCCAAGCCTTTCCCCCATCTTAGTTCTTTACCTCCTCCCACAATTTTATATCTAGTTTTCATGAACCCACAGAAATGCTTTTGTAAATAATGCTGTACAGTTTGTAACCGTCATGTAAGCCTGTCATCAGTGCCAGAGTCCGTCTTGCCCTCTCGCACGTTTTAAAAACAACAGGAGAAAGTTAGAGCGAATGGCCCTCCAGTCAGCTATAGGGTCAACTCTGTGTGGGACAAATGTATATTCCTGTAAGATTGCATTTTTATCTAAGGAATGATGTTATTTTAAAAATTGCTAATAAATTTCTAAACAATGTCCATATTTGTTTAATATTGTAAATGTTATCAGAATTCTTTTGACACCACTCCCCTCTCTCAGAAGGGATGGAAAAACCAATTTCCTGCAGCTTTATTTCCCATCACCAGTCCCACAGCCATTCATGGGATTTCTCATGTATTTAAGGGCCAGCAGAGCAGTCTTGGATGGTCTCAGCCTGCCCCTTAAACAGTAACTTAGGAAATCAAATCACAATTTGTGCTGTTGTCACCAGGGAAATTCTGCCATGTCACGGTGTCCAAAGTGTGACTCATGCATACCCATGCATTTAACATTTTCTCCAGTGGATTATTTTTTAGCAAGCATATGGATAAAGAATGCTTACAACCTGAATACAGTATAATTAGTATATGCATAAGCCACGAAGCCAATAGGATGATAGATAGTAACATACCATGCACTTTCCTATTGGACAAATTTGTTTTTCTGTGGTTATCAAGCAACTAAGCTGCCGTGGCAGCTGAGCACTTTGTTTCCTGTTGAAGCACTATCAATCAGTCTGAGTGCTTTGGTATACAATCAAGTGAAATAATGTCTAAAGAAAAAAAAAAAAAGTGTGTTTTTCTTCAATTACATTTGGGGGGTTGGTTGGTTGGTTGGTTGTTTTGGTTGGGTTTTTTGGTTTGTTTTTTTTTGCTTGACTTTCACGCAAATGCCAGAACTGCAGGCTTTGTTGCTACTATTAATTAGAGATGTCACAAAACGATAAAACCCAGGAAGTGATTAAAGCCTGGGGATGTCAACAGCGTGGGTCTGAACGATGACCAGAAACCTCGTTATCTCCAATTTCAGACCAGGCCTCAGTTAGATGTTTGCCACCACAAAACCCTATGAAACCACCCTGCTCTGGGCTCTCAGTTGAAGCCCAGGAAATAGGTCAGCTTTGCTAAAAAGCTTGCTGAGCTGGAAACCCGGCTGAGCTCCCTGGGGCTAGGCTACAGCTTTGTGTGAAAACTATGAAGTGAAAACCATGGCAAAACTCAGGTGAAAGTCAGCTGCGGAGAGAAGAACGGTGCCAAACCCCGAGTGAGACTGGCGAGACAGCTGGAAAGCGGTCACCGGGAGCAAGCAAAAGGTTTGCACAGCCCCCCGTGAACTGGATACATTCAGAAGAGCCCGAAGATGGGAAAAACACAGCATACCCCTATGATGCTGTATACTGGGTGGCTGCAGCCTGCCGCTGCTGTTGGTTTTCACTGCCGGCAGTATTTACCCAAAGCTACAGGCGTGCTCCGGGGAGGATGAGGGCGCAGCCCTCGGCAACCTTTCCGTTTACTCACGGACGTGCAGACCAACCTCAGCTAAAACCTGCTTGGGCTCCCCGGCCCCCATCTCTACCCACAGAGCTGTTTCCAGCGGGGCCACACCTCCCGTCAGGGGCAGCTCACGGTAACCCGCAGCCGGGCTGTGGGGGCCCTGGGCGCCCGCCCCAGCCGCAGGACAGAGCAGCCCCGCCCGCTCTTCGCGGCCGCGCCCTCCCACACAACCCAACCGACCCAACCGTTAGCTCCAACGGTTACTTGCGCCGAGAGGGCGGGCGGGCTCCCGGGCCGGGACTCCGCTCACCGCCCCGTCCCCCTCAAGCCCCGCCCGCAGCAGCCTTAGCACCGCCCCGCCGCGGCCCCTCCTCAGGTGAGGCCCGGCCCGGCCCCGCCCCGCGCCCAGGTCGGAGCCCGGAAGCCCCGAGGCCCTGGCGGCAGGGCCATGGCGGGCGCGGGCTGGTTGCCTCTATCCTTATCGCTTCTCCTCCTCTTCTGCCCCATCCCGCCGGCCGGCGCGGCACTGCGGCTGCTGCTGGGTGCCGAGCCGCCCTTCACCTGCTCCCAGCCGGTAAGCGTGGAGAGGTTCTGGGGCGCCGGGAATTAGGAGGAGCCTCACGGCAGGCACGGCGGAGTCGGGCAGGACAAGGGGCCGGCGGCGTCTCCGCGGCCTCCCGAGCGGGCCGGGCCGGGAAAGGGGTTCCCGCTTCCTGCGGTGCCCCGCGCCGCCAACGGCCGCTGGCTCCCGGTCCGCTTCGGGGTTCCAAGGCGCGGCTCGGGGCCGGGATAGGGACGAGGATCCGGCGGCCCGGAGGCAGGGGGGCGGCCATAAAGTTGGGATGAGGAAGCAACAGCTGCTTCCTCAGTGTCTGCGGGATCGTGCGGGGGTCAGCGTGGTCTCCCTCGCCCGGGACAGGTCTCGTCGGGCGGGGGGCGCGGTGCCCCGCTCCCTTCTGAAAGCGGAGCGGCTCCGAGGTGTCCCCTTCCCTAGTCACCTCGGTCCCAGCCGCGGCCCCGAAGGGCAGAGCCTCGGGAGACGAACCCTTCATGGCGGGGTCAGGCTGGCGGCGAGCGCCGGGCCGCGGGAAGGGCCCGCAAGTGGGTCCCCCAGCTGAGCTCCCGCAGCTGTCAGGGGGTGCCCATCGGTGAGGGTTCTGGTCCTGCTGCTGACCACATCCGTGTGTCAAGCTGTGGGCCTCGGTTAAGGATGAGAAACTTGGTTTTGTACAGTTTGTTGTGGCTGAGGCGGGGCCGTATGTATCGGAGCGGCTGTGTGTAGCGCACATCTGCATCAACTTAATGTTAAACTGGAGTTACAAATACCACGGAATTTGCCTGGGCTGTGTGGTCAGTGTCAGGAAACGCCTGTCACTGACATCTGTCGGGTGTCTTGGCAGGGGCTGAGTTTTGCTAAAACTGCCTCAAGTTACTGAGCAGGATGTAGGATGTGTGGAGTCTTTGCTAATAGCTGAAGTTGCCTAATGTCCTAAATGTTTTAACCTGTTCTTTGCAGCTGAGGCCTTTTTAGGAGGAAGCAGGGAATCTCAGCTGAAGGAAAGGGTAAACAAACATTCTCTGTACTTGAAATTTTGAAAAGACAGATTTTCATCAGCTGTCTATGAAACCAGCCAGAAAGGATACAGGTGAAGAAGTGCAGATGTGGTGTCTATATAAACAGTGAACTAACCAAACTGAGCTAACGTACCAGCCCAAAGTATGAACTTGTAGCTGGTCTCTGGGGGGTGTTGGGATTTGTTGTGGGTGTTGTGTTTTCTTGTTTTGTGTTGTGTTTTGCTGTGTTGTTTTTTGTTTTGTTTTTCTAGGATACATGTAAGTAGTCTGTAGGAGGGGGAAGAGATGTGTTTTCTGCTTTTTATTTCTGTTACAATAGCGGTGCATGTATAAACATGGCAATGGGCAGTTATCTTTTAATCTAGAAAGTTTTAAATGTCATTATGCACTCTCAGCAGTCTAGAGAAGGCAGCTAGTCAGATGTAGCTATAGACATATGTAAATCAGAATGTGTCCTTTGGGATGAGAGCTTCTATCTTTTCCTGTGCATGCTTCCTATCCTTTGTCTATTCTGCCTTCTCTCATAACGTTTGACTGTATTTTGGTGTGTTTTACCTGACCTCTGCTCTGCTGCATGCAGTTCTACTGGAAGTACCCCCAAAAAGCAGTCCATGTCTGCAATATTACTCTAGGCTGGGCATTGTGGAGTTACAAAACGCAAAATCTTAGCAAAGGGGGAAGAGAACGTTACATTATTTCTTAGGCATCTAACAAAACCATGAGTATCCCAAACACTGTTAGTCATGCAGAGCTTGATAGTAACACATTGTCCTTGAATGCCTGTGCTTTGACTGACTTTGTCTTCCTATCTGTACCTCTTTTTTTAGGGAATGTGAACCACAGTAACTCACTGAGAGGTTCACTGGTATATCCCCAGCTTTCCCCAAGGAAATGTATTGCCCCACACTGTGCGTGTGCTTATAGATCAGTGAACATGTAAGCCTGCTGCTGTGGCCTTTTCTTTCAATAATCTGTTATCTAAAATGCAGCCAGACTTAAGAAAAATGAGTTCATTTAAACCAGTAAGTGGCCTCCTTGGAAGCAATTGTGAAGCTGCTGACACACATATGAAAAAGTACCAGCAGATGAAGTCATGACAGTTGAAAACAGTTTCCTCTTCCCTTTCTGTTGGTTGCACTGTTTCTGCAGGATGATTCAGTAACCCTTCCAGTGAGCGATTGTGGTGTGGTTCAAAAGGGAAGCTGTTGCTGAGCAGGGCTGGTGAGACCCACTTCCTTTTTTTTAACCCACTGTTCTTACCAAGCTTCAGAGTAAGTCAGGGCCTGCAGCTTTTTCAGCAATACATTCACGTGACAAAGGCTGTTTTGGACATGAAGTGTCAGAGGGAAAGTGTCATACCACTATCAGTAGACACCTGCAAACTGTGAAAGCAGAATTAAATGTTCATTAACATCTTATTAAAATGCCAACAAATGCACTTAGTGGGCCATATTCTCCACTACTCCATCAAACCTGCTCAGCTGTAAGGTTGAATAGCACAGCTGCAAATCCAGTTCTTTCTAATAACTGTTATTTGAATATGTCATCTGCAAGGAGGTGGGGTTCAGGGTTTTTATCTATGCACAAGGGAAAAACATCCCACAGTTTAAATACCCATCTGCTTGTTCACCATCAAGTGTTTAATAACTGTGTTCAGTCACTGGGGTGTAAGTGTTTCTTGACCCAGCATGCCTTGTGTCCTAGAAGACTGCAGGGTTTATAACCTTGCCATTTTAAAAGAACTGGATAGGTGTGCATAGTTTGTTCTTTGAAATCCATCTGCCAGCTATCACTAAAAATCTGGCAGAGAACCAATGTATCATCTCTTATGAAGATGAGTGATGGTGTTGCTTGTGAAGAAGACTGCTCTTGGTCCTTCTTTACAAATGTGGTCATTGATCAGAAATTGTGTGATGACCAGAAGGGAAGTGATGGTGCCTCTGTACTTGGCACTGGCGAGGTTGTACCTCGAGTACTGTGTTCAGTTCTGGGACCCTAACTATGAGAAAGACATCGAGCTGCTGGAGCAAGTTCAGAGAAGGGCAACCAGAATGGAGAAGGTTTTGGAGAAAGTCCTATAAGCAGAGGCTGAGGGAGTTGGGGCTCTCCAGTTGCCAAAGAGGAGGCTGAGGGGAGACTATTGCTCTCTACAACTACCTGAAAGGAGGTTGTAGTGAGATGGGTGTTGGCCTCTTTTCCCCAGTAAACTACAGGAAATGGCCTGAAGTTGCACCAGGCATTAGGAAGAATTTCTTTACTGAAGGAGTAGTCAGGCACTGGAACAGGCTGCCCAGGGAAGTGGTGGAGTCACCATCCCTAGAAGTATTCAAGAAACATGTAGGAGAGGGACTTCAGGACATGTTCTAATTAAATTATTATTTTTTAACTTTGCTTTTCTGGATTAACTGTTGGACCCGGTGGTCTTAGAGGTCTTTTCCAACCGTGACAATTCTGTAATTCTGTGATTTTTCTCATTCCCCTCTGCGGGAACTTTTTGCTGTGGTCACACTTAGTTCTGCTAAAATATTTCTTGACTTGTTGGAACAAAAAGGATTAGTGGTCAAAATGACCAAACTTCAGCATAAAAAGTATTAGTGATCAAAACTACCAGAAATATGATAAAGAAAACTTTTTAAATCAGTTTTGTGAAGAAGATTCAGCTTTTGAGTTTGGATTTGATTTTGCTGAGAATTTATGCAAGAACAGGAGAAAAATGTAGAAACTGTAGAGAAAAATGCTTAAAAAATAAAAACACTTGTAGAAGGTTGTTGTTTCCTACCAGCCTTATTAAGCAAACTGTCTTTCATCAGTTATTCCTGTAACATCTTCATGTCCTATCGATCTCTGCTTCATTTAACAAAGGACACAGTAAAGGGAAACTGCAGTAAACTTCAAATTCGCCAGGCCTTGGAAGAGCCATAGAATGGCTCATAGGTGAGAGGCAGATTTTTGGAAGCTGGAGTCCTTCCCATTCAGCAGCTGCTCTGTTACAGAAACCTGGATGCTTGCCCAGATCACAACAGTTTCTTGCTAGTTGCCACAGCATCCTGCTGGGAAATCTTGGCCTCCTATTAATTTAATAGAATTTTTATGACATGGCGCTGTTAATCAGTTTCCTGTTTCTTTCAGATTCCTATGGTTCTCCAAGGCATATGGTGTGTTCTTTTTTCCAAAAGCAAGAAAAATCTTGGGGAAAAAAAGAGTGAAAGAAACAGTTGTGTGGCTTTCGGTGAAAATATGGCAAATAAACATGTGCCTGTCCTCTTCTGATAACAGTTTTGGGCATCACCTCACAATCGCCTCATTTATGGCACCTGTTCCTGTAGCTTTTCTTGTTAGGCATGCAAGGCAATAGGAAAGTGAGGGGAAGATAACATTTCAATTTAAGCCCCTTCTATAATAATGCCTGGCTGTGGTCTCCATCTTCAACTTTTCTGAAGAGCTCTTCATCTTTGTTCCTCCCCTTCCATTTCTCTGCTTGGCTGTTGTGTGTGGACTGACTTATCTCAGTTCTGTCAGTGCTTCTAACTTTGTGGTGAGCAGAAACAATCATTGTAATTTTATTGCTATAGTATCATCTAAATTTGTGCTCATTCAAGTAGGGTCTGCTGACCAGAGCATTGTTAATGCTTTCTGAATGGGCAAATGCATCAGATAAAGTTTTGAGTTGGTTGGATCTTTACAAGGGAAAACCAACAAATATTAGCCCTGGTGCCAGTGTGAGTCGGGAAGTAGTTGACTTATTTTGCTGCAGAACTGACTTGTCTTTTTCTTTAATTGTTTCCTGACTCTTGGATATCTTTCTATGGATTTACACTATCTTGATATAAAAAACCATGCCCACAGTTTCAGCCCAGCCCAGTTCACCTGGGCAGTACCTGAAAAGGTGATGAGGGTTTTCATGGTGACTGCTTTCTAGCTATCCTTTGGGGTTGTTGTATTGCTGCCTCCATTGTGGCTTTATCTTCTCCTCTGTCAGATTTTCTTCCTTATGTGAATAATGAGGGCTTCTTGGATGGTCAGACTGTTCTGGGCATTTTGGGCTGTTAGGTCATCACTGTAGTGTGTTGGGGACTGGGAAGGGAGCAGGCCAACAATTGACTTAGTGCAGGCTGCCATGTGGTAGAAGAATGCTTCCCCCCCTTCTTGTGGTAAGCCTGTAAGTTTTTTTACTAACTGTAGCAGCTTAAATCACTCCAACATAGTCAGCTACACATAAAAAAAGAAAGTTACTGGAATAGCAGGTAAACAGGCTAGCGTGGGATAGGAAAAAAATGCATGTAGCCCCTTGAAAATCCTGGGTAGAGCTAGGGAATGATGGCACATCAGAAAAACTAATATTGTTTGTCCCCACAGAAGCCCAGTGTTTGAAAGGTAAGAGGTATCTTGTCAGGTTTCAGTTCTGAATCCTCATCCACCAACTGATGGTTCCTGATTAAGCTCTTGGATTTTTAATGGAAGTAAAAAAGGGCACAGATTCCTCATCAATGTTGGGAACATCATTGCCAACAGTTTACTTGGGACAATAGACTTGGAAGAGGAGAGAATCCATTTATCCACTGTGCTGGTTCAATATTCATATTGATCATGAAAAAGGGAAATGCAGCACTTACTTAACCATGTCTTATTTGCTAATAAGCAGAACACCAGTACTGAAATGAAAGCAATGTGTCTGCTGCTCTTCAGGCAAATGCCTTATAATTTATATAAGGGCTTTGTCATTACGTGGTTTATGTAATTACTGATAACTTCAACCACAGAAGGACAAAATGACTGGATATTAAGGGACAGGTTTTAACAGAAGTCATTATGTTACAAGCAAAAAAAAAAGCATGGTTAGAAGACAATTTTTTATGTTGTCTGTCACAGGCTTACCTCTAGCTGGCAGCTCAGCCCCACACAGCTGCTCACTGTCTCCTTTCAGTTGGATAGGAAAAGAATTGAAAGAAAATGTGTTGATTAATATAAGGACAGCTTAATAGGTAAAACAAAAGCTGTATGTGTAAGCAAAGTGAAATAAGGAATTTATTTCCATCAGTGAGCAGATGCTTACTATCCCTAGGAAAGCAGACTTCATCACACGTAGCAGTTACTTGGGAAGACAAATGGTATAACTCCAAGTGTCCCCCCCTTCCTCCTTCTTCCCCCAGCTTTTATTGTGGAGCACAATGTCATGTGGTCTGGGGTGTCCCTTTAGTCAGATGTGGTCAGCTGTTCTGGCTGTGTCCCTTTCTAATTTCTTGTGCACCTCCAGCCCACCTGCTTAGGGGTAGTAGTGCAAGAAACATAAAAGGCCTTTATGCTGCATAAGCAGTGCTCAGTAATAACTAAGACATCCCTGTGTTATCAACACTGCTTTGATCACAAATCAGAAACACGGCACTGCTGTGAAGAAAATTCATTGCATCCCAGAAAAAAACACTTTACCTGTTTACCCAGTAGGCCCCTTCAGGCTGAATAATTTCCCTAAGAAAGTTTGATGGAGTATTTTAAGTGTTAGAAGTTTTGGGGTTTTTTAATAGCTTAATCTGCTTTTGCATACTGGTAGTTACAATTTATGTTCTTTTAAAGTGATTGCAGTTTAGCTTGTTTGGATTTGGTTTAATCTGCATTTGCTTTGTTGCTTTCTAGGTTTTTTCCATTATCAAAAGATCCAGGTTGCAGATGCTACGTGGGAGTGTTCTGGGGTGGGAGGGAAGGAAGTCGGATTTGGAAGGTACAAAGTTGCAAAAACATTTCTATTAACTGTACTTGCAACCAGTTTTTCTTAAGTGCAACAGGATCTAAATACTCAATGGACAATTTGTCCATACGTTTGCAATAATTACATGCGGTATAATTGCAAAAGTACAGTTCATATGAAATTGATGTTTGTGTTCAAACTGATTAAGCTCATGCTTCCAGTCAGATGGGTTTAGACCTTTGCAAGCATTACTAGCATGAGCTGGTAGCAGTGCTTGGCAGCAGTAACTTAAAGCAAAAGTGTTTAAAAACCACACCCATCTACTTCAAGCAGTCTTTCATGTCTCAAGGGTTTCTGTTTTCACAGTCCTGGATTTTGGAAGGCTTATACTACCATAATCTTGTCTTTTTGCCTCTCCAATTTATTTCCATTATTGCAACTACTGTTTTCACATGGGCACTTAGGGTGTGCTCAGGTTTCATGCCTGCTGTCCTCCAGTTTTCTGATCATAAACTTTGTGCAGCATTTCCTGATGGTTAATTCACAGAATCACAAAGTCAGGGGTTGGAAGGGACCTCAGAAGATCACTGAGTCCAACACCCCTGCCAGAGCAGGGTCACCTACAGGAGGTCACTTGGAACGTGTCCAGGCCAGTATTGAATGTCTCCAGAGAAGGAGACTCCACAACATCCCTGGGCAGCCTGTTCCAGTGCTCTGTCATCCTCACAGTAAAAAAATTTCTCCTCATGTTTATATGGAAGCTGCTATGCTCACACTTATATCAGTTGTCTCTTGTCCTGTCATTGGGTATCACTGAGAAGAGCCTGGCACCATCCTCTTGGCTGTCTCCCTTTATGTATTTATAAACATTGATGAGGTCACCCCTCGTTCTCATCTTCTCCAAGCTGAAGAGACCCAGCTCCCTCAACTTTTCCTCATAAGGGAGATTTTCCACTCCCTTAATCAATTCTTCCACTTTGTGTGTGTCATTATTACATGAATTGGGTTTTTTTCTGCCCCTCAGGCCAACAAGTAAAAGCAAATTGCTGTCTATCCTGCTTCTTTTCAGAGAATAATATTCTTGTTTCTTTCCCCCACAGGATTTAAACTGTCTCGTAAGAAATAGTAAGTAATTTTTTTCTTCATTATGGTTTTCTCATCAGGTCATATTTTATTGTTTTGGTTTTTAACTGGATTCATCCGGCAAGTTCTTCCTGTGAGAATTAGAGTTATGTAAAGTGAAGCACTGCTATCATGCCTTGCTTTGGGAGTTTTTTGTTTGGTCCATAGTCAGCTCCAACTAAAAGAGAAATGGGAAGTTAAGTCTTTTTCTGGAAAGAGTTTGGGAATTGGGTGGATGGAGCGCAACCCAACTGATTTAGTTTCTATTTAAAGCTAGGACAGTCAGTTTTTCAAGAAATAGGAATTTTAGAACAAGTTTGTCAGTAAATACACATTTTAAGCCAGTACTTGAAAAGTTATTGTATGAACTGGAAGTTAAAAAGAGGAGCAGATGAGAGCAATTAATGTAAAATATTTGTCATCAAGTCCAATGAATTAACTCAATCTTAAAGGTCTTTTCTAACCTTAATGACACAATGAATTGGAAAAGGAAATGAGTTACTTTAAGTCCAACTGAGCAAATATATTGAATGTATCAGGTATAAGGGGTCAAGTCTTGGCAATGACATACATCTGAAATACTTTATAATTATGGGCAATATTGTTAGAAAAGGGAGAATGTTCTGCATTTCTCCATTTGGTACATGGAGGCATCTGGACAGTGCTGCAGAACTCTTTGGCTTTTCTCTGCAGTTGTTCTCAGCAGGTTCATTTTTGCCTCAGTGCCCAACCCTGTATCAGACTGGAACAAGTGTTTTTGTGGCCACAATTGGCATGCCAGATCAGGGAGAAGGTTGTGCTGAAAATAACCAGATTTAAAACCTTTTTGTCAAGGAGAGGGATTGTGTGGGATTAGATTGAATCATATTTCCCACTGGCAGGCAGCCATTGGAATACAGCCAACACGGTTAAGACAAACTGCAGCTCCTCCATTAAAATGCAGCCTCATTTGAGTATTTGGTTTAAATTCTGCTGTATAGTTCTTGCTTTTCTGTTCTTGGGGAAACATTTACTTAATTTTTTCAGTGCTTAGTGCCCTCTTCTCTGAAAGGAACTTTCATCTTACCAGTTTTTCTAGAGGTATTTCTAGTAGAATGAGCATTTTAGGGTTGTCTTAATTACTTCCCAAGCCTAAAACCATACTGTCACAAGAAGGGATAGTGCTCACTTTCCACTTTTTCTATCCTTACCTAGCAAAAAAGACCAAAAATGTATTTTGATGGGGTGTTTACTCTGCACTATGTAATGGCAAACTGCAGGGGGAAGGTGCTGTACCCACCTATGTCCCTGCCGGCTGCTGGCTGCATGCTCCCACTGCTTCCCCTGGAACAGTGCTGTGGTGGTGAGCATGCAGGCTGAGCTGCTTCCTTGAGCTTAGCCTGACAGAGTAACCCACCAAGGAAATTAAGAAATCTTTGTTTGGCAGATCTACATCCTTTTTTTCTTTTTTTTTTTTTTTCTTTTTTTTTTTTTCTTTTTTTTTTCTTTTTTTTCTTTCTTTTTTCTTTTTCTTTTTTTTTTCTTTTTTTTTTCATTTTTTTTTCTTTTTTTTTCTTTTTTTTTCTTTTTTTTTTCTTTTTTTTTCTTTTTTCTTTTTTTTTCTTTTTTTTATTTTTTTTTGTTTTTTTTTTGTTTTTTTTGTTTTTTTTTGTTTTTTTTTATTTTTTTTTTTTTTTTTTTCTTTTTTTTTTTTTTTTTTTCTTTTTTTTTTTTTTCTATTTTTTCTATTTTTCTCTATTTTTCTCTATTTTTCTCTATTTTTCTCTATTTTTCTCTATTTTTCTCTATTTTTCTCTATTTTTCTCTATTTTCTCTATTTTCTCTATTTTCTCTATTTTCTCTATTTTCTCTATTTTCTCTATTTTCTCTATTTTTCTCTATTTTTCTCTATTTTTCTCTATTTTTCTCTATTTTTCTCTATTTTTCTCTATTTTTCTCTATTTTTCTCTATTTTTCTCTATTTTTCTCTATTTTTCTCTATTTTTCTCTATTTTTCTCTATTTTTCTCTATTTTTCTCTATTTTTCTCTATTTTTCTCTATTTTTCTCTATTTTTCTCTATTTTTCTCTATTTTTCTCTATTTTTCTCTATTTTTCTCTATTTTTCTCTATTTTTCTCTATTTTTCTCTATTTTTCTCTATTTTTCTCTATTTTTCTCTATTTTTCTCTATTTTTCTCTATTTTTCTCTATTTTTCTCTATTTTTCTCTATTTTTCTCTATTTTTCTCTATTTTTCTCTATTTTTCTCTATTTTTCTCTATTTTTCTCTATTTTTCTCTATTTTTCTCTATTTTTCTCTATTTTTCTCTATTTTTCTCTATTTTTCTCTATTTTTCTCTATTTTTCTCTATTTTTCTCTATTTTTCTCTATTTTTCTCTATTTTTCTCTATTTTTCTCTATTTTTCTCTATTTTTCTCTATTTTTCTCTATTTTTCTCTATTTTTCTCTATTTTTCTCTATTTTTCTCTATTTTTCTCTATTTTTCTCTATTTTTCTCTATTTTTCTCTATTTTTCTCTATTTTTCTCTATTTTTCTCTATTTTTCTCTATTTTTCTCTATTTTTCTCTATTTTTCTCTATTTTTCTCTATTTTTCTCTATTTTTCTCTATTTTTCTCTATTTTTCTCTATTTTTCTCTATTTTCTTTATTTTTCTTTATTTTCTCTTTTTCTCTCTCTCTTTCTCTCTCTCTTTCTCTCTCTCTTTCTCTCTCTCTTTCTCTCTCTCTTTCTCTCTCTCTTTCTCTCTCTCTTTCTCTCTCTCTTTCTCTCTCTCTTTCTCTCTCTCTTTCTCTCTCTCTTTCTCTCTCTCTTTCTCTCTCTCTTTCTCCCTCTCTTTCTCCCTCTCTTTCCCTCTCTTTCCCTCTCTTTCCCTCTCTTTCCCTCTCTTTCCCTCTCTTTCCCTCTCTTTCCCTCTCTTTCCCTCTCTTTCCCTCTCTTTCCCTCTCTTTCCCTCTCTTTCCCTCTCTTTCCCTCTCTTTCCCTCTCATTCCCTCTCTTTCCCTCTCTTTCCCTCTCTTTCCCTCTCCTTCCCTCTCTTTCCCTCTCTTTCCCTCTCTTTCCCTCTCTTTCCCTCTCTTTCCCTCTCTTTCCCTCTCTTTCCCTCTCTTTCCCTCTCTTTCCCTCTCTTTCCCTCTCTTTCCCTCTCTTTCCCTCTCTTTCTCTCTCTCTCTCTCTCTTTCTCTTTTTTTTCTCTTTTTGCATGACACAACTCATGTTTAGTAGTTTTTCTGCTAGTTTCTCTGCAGTGCTGTTATGAATAAAAACCCTTGGAAATTTTCATTTGGTAAATATGGCCTACACTACATGTACTTAGATATTACAGTGTGTCAGGAAGTGTTTTGTCTGAATGGGTCCAATATAGAAAGTGACTCATTATTTTTATTGACAGTTCTGCCTTCCCATCCCCCATAGCCTGACAGTTATATGCTCTATCAAGAGTTATTTTATATTTACTTCTAGATTCTTGACATTTTTTTAGAAAAATACATCTCAGTGGGTCTATACTCACCCCCCACAGCTTTTTTTAAAACATTCCCATTTGCAACTCCTTGATTTGTCAGCCTAGTTCTTCCTGAGTTTGTGCTTCACTGATACTCAGCATGTATTTTTAATATGCTCTGATAAGTCAAATGTTTTATGGAAGGCTAAGTTGATCATGTCTGTCTAATGCCTGTAATACCTGACTTCATTTTCTGATGAGATTACAGGACTAGTTTTTCCTAACACCGTATTGACGAGCATAAATCATTTTTCTGTCCAGAGAACTCATTAGTTTTTGGAAAGACATGACAAGCAGTTGTTGGAAGCTAAGTTCAGATGTGTATTCAAATTCGAAGGTGTATTTTAAGCAGAAAGTAATTAACTATTGGAACAATTTCCTTGACAGATTTCTTATCATTGAAAGGCTGGAACCTAGCACTAGTCTTTTAACACAGGAGTATTTTGGCAGCAAGTATGGATTTACAAGGATAAACTTATTTGACTAGACTGGTTGTGATAATTACTCATGGATTTTAAGGAAAAGAGGAAGTGTAAGTTACTAGAATGAATGAGTTCAGAATATTACAGGCAAATTATAAAGTACTTGCATGCTAAAAACTCCCTTTCTGAACTGTGAAGCAGTCTGTCAACCAGTTGTTCTCTCTGAGTAATGCTAATCCAAAGGGCAGACCGTAATTGCAGATAAGCAGATTTTCCTCAGCCCTGCTCTAAGTGGTGGCTTTTATTTTCTGGACAGGTACCTGCATGGAGGCAAGCTGGCTGCAAATTTCCCAGTGGACTCCTTCTGCTCCAAGCAGTCTTCATGTCTCTTCTGATGTTTTCCATCAGGTGGATGGAAACATGCTCCCTGTGCTTCGGATAGAATGGAAAGTGGCCACTGATGGTAAGTGGTGGTTGTTTAATGTGAATGTGGAGTGGAAGAATTAGGTGTGATCTAGTAAAGATAGTGAGGAGAATTATGACCTGAAGTCTTTTCCTGACCTAGTTATAGAGGCAGAGCTTTGAAATTTGAGGGTTTGGCTGTTTCATTTTGTTTGTTTTGGGGGTTGAATTGGATTTCCTTGGTGATTGTATCAGGTCTTTGTGTGTGCTGGGTATTCAAGGATCTTAGATGTTTCCACAAATGTGGGATAATGTAATTTCAAATGGGAAAATCAGATAAAGTGGAATCAAATGAGCCACACCTTTACCATGGAAGTGAGAGGAGAAAGGAGTCTCACACAGCAAGCATTGCCTTTCAAAGGCATAGCAATGACTGCAGCAGTCTCATGCAGAGGAATTGCATCTAGGAATCAAATAAATGAGAATTAATTTGAATTGCTTATGCACTGTTAAACCAGTGCAAGTTCCTCCCATTTCAGGTAATCTAGTTCTTGTTACTTACATTTCCTATATGCAGCTGTGTCTTGATAAAGGAATAATTGTCTCTTGTTGGAGCCTAAATGAGTACCAGTAAGTCAAGTTTTCTCACTCTCCAAATATTGTTGATTGTTTTGTTTGTTTGTATAGTGTTTCCCCCTGCATGCTCTCCTCCATAGTTTTGCACTGATTCAGTACAGAGTTAAACACATTAGTTTTTTTCTGCATGTCCTCTGTCTGAGGGCTATATAGCATTATCTCAGTATAGCTGCAGTAGTGTAGAAGCAGGTGTGTGTTTACTTTGGTGCCCAAACTGCATGAAACAGCCTGGAGAGGCAGAGCTAAACACAACCTATGTAAGTGATGGGGTGCCTGGAAGAATGCAGTTGCCTTCTACTCTGCCCCTTCCTTTACCCAGATGAAGCTGTTAGCATGCAGGACAACATTTAAGCTGAAAGTGCTGTAAGTCAACACCTCACACTCACTTTTTTTATGGCCAGTTATTCTTGTGTTGCAATCTCCAGTGCTTAAAAAAAGTAAGACTCTGATAAGACGAGACACAGTGGTAATCTTTGTGAGGGTTGCAACCAGATGACTGGAAGACACATCTCTCTTTGCCCCTTTGCATGCAGCTAGCATCTGGTACCTCCGAGGGGCAGAGCTGGCTGTCATGCAAGTGAACAGCAATCAACAGGTCTGTGCCCAGTTTGACTTTCAGAACAACTTGCCACTTCAGGTCCGTCCAGATGGAGGCCGGGTGAGTGCAAAAGGCTCTAAAATGTTTTTTTCTAGTCCATCGGTTTGTTTCTACTTTCCCTTATACAGCAAGGTTATAGATGAAAAAGTACAGACTGATTAGAGGAGTTGATTAAATAATCAAGATACTGGGCTTGCAGCCTGGGGTCTTTTCCAGTTTGCTTTATGCTTGTGTACAAGCTGCTTGTACAAGCTGCCATATACAAGCTGCTTACTCATCTTGCTTTCTCTTTCACTCTTCCCATCCTTTAGGTTATAAGAATTGTTGCTCTCAGTGCCTAGCATATGTAATTTTTCTGGATGTAGTTTTTGCATTCTTCTTGACAGCCATGACATTCATAGCCTTCTCTTTAACTTAACCCTTCTTTTTACTTCCACTTCTTTCTTGCACTCTCTTACTGTTGAGGAAAGCACCAACCTTGGGGGTGGTCCTTCAGCTGACACTCAGTCTAGGAAACTTGTCAAAAAGATGCTAAGCATACATAGCTCCCTTTGTGAAGAGCAGAAACCTGGCATTTGTTCCTTACCATACAGAACAGGGCCGTAGTTGGCTCACCATCTGGAGCCAGTGTCTCTCCTAGAATTTGCACATCTTTGCTGATATATGGAAAGCAGAGATTTAAGAAGATCTGTGGGGAATGGCCAAGTACAGAACTGTGTATGTGTAAGTGCAATTGTAACTGGTTAGCACTTGCACAACACCGTAAGATTCATACTCAACTAGAATTTCAGAATATTTTAGCCTTATTTCCTTTCAGTTCAGAATAGAATAAAGTGGAAACTCCCCACTGTTGTTTGGCATTAAACTATTGAAACAATTCAGAGGTCCCACAAAATAACTGTACTTTTCTCATTCCAAACAGAAGAATTTGAGATAGACCAGGGGAATGGTATGTTAAATACACCTGAGTTCTGGGTTGTTTCTGGTTTTTTTATAGTCAAACTTCAGAAAAAGGGTCATACGGGATGAGGGAACACAGTGCATCAAGACCATGCTAGCTGTTAATTACAGAACCTTTATAGAATAATATTCTTGTTTTATGTCCTTGAATGTGTTTTGTTTTCAGTGGAATTTCACTTTTGACCGTTTTGAAGTGGAGCCTGGCCAGACTTACCAAGTGACTGTCTACCACCTGCCCAAACTGGGAGTAGCTGGAGACCACAATTGCAAGTCCATGGCTCTCACAATGCCTGGTAAGATGCTCTAGCTCACTAAGGCCTTGAGTTTAGAACTGTGATGATTTGTGGACCTGTAGTTGTTTTGTTTTTTTTTTTTCTAGACCAGACCCATCAGCAAGTTTGGCAGTAGGGTGACAGTATGATAAAAAATTGTTGCTCTTTCTGAATATTGCTGTATAGAAGGTCCATGGTGCTTCTCTGTGGTATATATATAAAGTAAGTGTATCATTTGTGCTACAAGTCACCATGGAGGGACTATTCTTTGAAGGTCAAAACCTTTGATTCTGGTTGTCTCTAGTTCCTACATGGAAGATATTGCTATAAAAATTTTTGTATGCTCTCTAGCATACAAATCCTTGGACTTGCTGAAAAGCTGGTAATACAGGCCAGAGTTTCCAAATCAGAATGACTGAAGTTTGGCATCTAATACTAAGTTTAGACAAGTGAAGTTTGATTTCAAAGGCACAGTTAGGCATAATTTATCGAGACACCTCGTAGAGCTGAGTGCCTGATCTTTTTTGTGTGTATGAAAATTTTCTTATAATCTCTTATAATTTATCTATCTTACTATTAATCTATCTTGTTGTTTTTTTTTCCCCTGAAGATACTGAGCATCTGTAGTGCCCTTTGGCTGCACTTAGTTTATAAATATTTGAAACTCAATATAGCTTGAAAACTGGTTCATAATTTTCTTCTTAACTTTCTTACAGTTGTCAAGGTGACTTTGTAGTTACAAAATGGCAGAGTACATGAAGTTTCAGTCATGTAAGCTGGAAAAGCAGAGGGAGCACTTGGCTTTCAGCTCTTATACCGGATCATACTGACAACTTCCTGGCTTTTATCCTGCACTGTTCAGAAACTTAGTGCATTTTGTCAAACTCAGCAGTTGCAGGGCACTTTGCTGATTAGAACACACATATTTTCCAACATTCAAAGTTGAACATTTAAGATATGCAATGTTTGCTTTCAGCTGTTTATGCAGTGAGTTTATTCCTTTTGTGTCTGAGCCCTGGAGTAGAGAGGCAGTTTAGAGTGAGATTTGTAGAACCCACATTGCTAAATATTGAATATGTTACACTGGATTTGACTCTGAAAGTCCCTAAGAGCAGGGCCAATCTATTGAATGACACAGAAGTAGAAATGTGGAAGAGCGGTTTAGGCTCAAGGAAGATTCCAGCCTCCCAGTTTTCCTGAGACAGACAGCTTTTGGAAGGTTTTATCACTGTGGCAGTCCCAAGGTCCAGAAATTAATAAGAAGTTTTAATTCCTCTCTGACTCTCTCTATACAAGTTTTATATTAACAGGAGTTGTCAAATATTACTGTTATAATAGTATTGTATGTTTTGATCTTTTCTTGTTAATTATATGTTTCCTGTGATAAAAACTCACCATAAAATTGGTGGAGGGGTTAGTTTACACATCAAAAAACAATACTATTTGGCTGCAGAATTTTCCTGCTGCTTTGAAACATCTCATCAAAAAGACCAAGTTAAATGTCTGGCTTCTGATATAAAAATTAATTCTTTTCCTAAATGAAAGTACAATGGTTCTAGATCGTCACTGTTGGTCTTTCTTGCAGACTGCAAGGACTCACTAATGAAAAGAACCATCCCATGCATAAAGACAGGTAAAATTTTTTCTGTTTGAGTCATGTCGACATGGGTGCTCTGTTGAAATATTTGACAGCTGAGAAACTTGGGAATATCTTCACTACTTCCAGGCAGTTTGTGGGAGCCCAGGATCCAAGGTAAAAGTCTAGATGATACAACTCTGCTTGTGATCTTTAACCCATGGGTGGAGGCAGCCCGATACCAAATTCACGTGACCAGTTTCCTACATGAGAAGAAGTGTAAAATGATCACACATGATTTCACTGAGGTAATTATCTTAAGTTCTATCCTCTGTGGTAATTTAGACAAATCATCACTAAACAAAGACTTGGAGCCGTGATGTAGGAGGTGTAACAAATGTGTTTGTACAGCAATTTTCAGTGAATTATTTTCACAAATCTTTAATTACCTTTGTGAATGGAAACTCAGAATTTGGTGGATAAAAGATGTAAGAGATATTTGACTATCTAAGCTTTATTGTCTTTGTCAAGCTAATACCTGGGGGATATGGCTAAACAAATCAACCAACCTCAATTGAGGTTTCAGTAAGTCATTCAAGTAGTTTATCAAATGTGATGGGGGGGTGTTAATTACATTTTTTTAGATCAAGAATGTGTGGTTTTGTAACAGATGTTTCTATCAAACTGAGAATCTGTTCCTGTAGGTTTTACAGCCTGTGTTGTTGAGAATCTCAAAGTAGATCCAGGGTGTTCCCCTTCAGGCATCTGAGGAAGGAGAAATGCTGAATATTTGGTACCAGTCCCCACCCTTCCCTGGGAAAGGGTGGATATATTGGCACTCAGTTTGCTTAATCTTTCCATTCCTTCCATACTTAAATCCCTTCGAATGGCATGCACTAATATGCCTTTATTGTGTCATTTATAACTGACACAGCTGGTACAGTTATGTGCATATTTCCCTGGCAGAGGGGAATATACCTCATTTTGGAGTAGGTATCTGCAGGTTATTGTAAAGAATATATTTAGATTGCCATTATACTGATTGTATACAGCAGGTAACAAGGACAACTTACTTGTATGTTATACTTGCAGAAGCAGAAATGTTGACAGCATTTTAATTATACAAGAGAGCTTATTAATATCTACACATTGATAACATTTACATTGCTAAGAAACTGTAACTTTAAGTTAACACATTTGAAGTTATAAAATGTACATCTCTAACAGTTTCCTGTTACCTGTGCAGCCTTAGCCTGTTGTCTTAATTATATTACCATGTCTGTTACACAGGACACTTGCAGTGATGGTGGCCAGATCATTTATCCCATTTGTTCTTTGTGTGTTTCCTGTTCTAAATAAATAAATAGATTGATTGAAATATCTGCTTCTTTGGAGCCCTTCATATTCTTATGTCAGTTCCTTTTCTTTTTCCTACTTTCATTCTATTTTCTTCCTTCCCTTATAATTTGCATCTGATTTCTACAGGATGGACTGCAACAGCAAGTGAATGTCACAATCAAAATAGAGAAGAACATAAGAACTTGCTGCAGCTATGAAATACAGGTAGGTTCACCAACAAGGCAGTGAGCAGCTGAGGAATACTATGCTTTTTGCACAGTGTTTTGTTCTAAGATTGGCTAATTCCCAATTACCTGTTTTAGGGAAATCATGATTATGGATGAAAGAACAATTTTTTAAATGGAGATGTTATTTGAAGACATTGGATTTTCCTTAATATAGGGATGTCAAGTTGTAGACAATGGAGTGGGAATGGCAGGTGTGCAACCTCAGGACCTCATTGTTTTTTAAGTCTGGACTGTAAAAATTTTTACTAATCTTGTTTTCTAAAGGGAAATTTGAATTCTGTATCTCCGCTAAAATACAGGGAATGTTAGAAGCAGGGGAAAAGTAAAGTGGAGAAAAATTGCTTTTAAGAGTAGCTTCTGTTTTCTGAATTTATTTCAACTGCAGATTCAGCCGTTCTTTGCAAACTGTGGCACAGACTGTCTGAGACACTCTGCTTTCATCCCATGTTCACCAGCTCCAAGTGAGAACTGCTTTTCTGTAAATTAGATTTCCATTGTTTTACAGATAAGAGCTGAATTTCTAATCTAACTCTTGTCTTTTGCAGCTACAGACCCATCAGGTAAGAAGTTTTTCCAATACCCTGAAACTTGCTGCTCTTTTCCTGTCAGATAGAATAACAAAATGATCTGCCCCAAGAATGACTTGATGGGCAGGAAATGTCTCCTTGTAACACTGAATTCAGAGTGAATTGTGCTAAGTGTTTCTTCACCATGATGCAACTTGGAAAGTATTTGTATGCAGTGTGAACCCTAAAGAGCAATTTTTTTACAGATATTTCACTTGCATAAAATTCTTTGAGAAGCAGTTTTGACAAGAAGAGTCTTAATATAAAATACTTTCTGTCACTTTGCTCAGTGTTAAAAAATTTGCATAATATAAAGCAGCTTCTGGAGAGAATAACTTGCATATATTCATTTTTATGAACGTCAAGATAAATCATGTGCATAATGATTTGATATCTTTTTTTAGCTTCAACAGCACCTGTAAGGAGCTAGTTTGTCCAATATTTAATTAGAAGCACCTGTGGACTAAAAAATACATGACCCAAAATGGGTTTGTTTTTTTTTTTTAATCTGTTTTTTTTTAAGATAGACTACATGAGCAAGCAAGACATGGGTGGCATGTCAAAGCTGGATAAACATTGTTTAGAGGAAGGATATTGCTCTGTATTTTTAATGTGCTGGCACATATGGTTCTTTGCAGAGCAAGTTTGCTTCATCGTGAAAGCAGGAATTAATTTTGAGAAGTGACAGTGCTATGTTGTAAGGGGGAAGTGCTGTACTACCCATGGTTTTGGGCAGGTTTAGGTTTCTTCTCCCTTGGCCCCTGCTGCTCGAGAAGCTTCTGTTCTTTGGTGAAACTGTGTAAAGCAATGTCCAAGCACTGTTTTTATGCTGCAGGTGATATGATTATATGGCTCTACTGGTGTATCACTGGGATCTGTGTGTTACTGGTGGGATCTGTCATAGCAGGTGTGGTTTGTATGACCAAAAAACGAGCAGGTAAGACTCACACCAACTAGGAAGAAAAGACTTTCAGTGCTATATTTTTTCCTACTTCTGTAGCTATTCCTATTGCTGTTTTCTTCCTTGCTGTTCTGGTATGTGGCCACTGAGAATGTCCATGTAAACACCTTCTGCTTTACATCATAGGACTTGTAACATCTTAATACCATCCATATAGTTATCTAAAGCCTCCCATGATTAATGCTTTCTGATACTCCATTTTCTTAGTATTTCAGAGCTCATGAGGGGAAAAATGAGCTTCATAGTACAGCTCTTTGTTTCCTGCAGATTACTACAGGTATCTTATTTTACTCCTGTACTGCACAGGAGTTTTGCAGGACAAAAGCTTCCTGTTTGTCCAGAGTGTAGTCTTTTCCCTGTCTCCCAGAGTCTCTAAAAAAATCCATTTTATACTTTTGTGAGTTGAAATAATACTTTTCTATGAAGATGGAAGAGGAAAAACAGGACACAGGTTGACAATGAGTGAGTTGGAAAATTGGGTTGTTAAGGGCTGATTCCTAGTCTTTTGTGTTGCAACCATAAAGCAGTTATCACAGGGAAACTGTGCAACTCACTAGATGTTGGGGTTTTTACCGAAGAGGGTTTTTTTATCTGGAAGTCTTATGGAGAATTTCCTGACATCAAACCTTCATATAATATGTAGCTAGAATGTTTTAGTCATCTTTTCAGAGAAACCTCTTAAGAAAAAGCTATCTCTAGAAAAGCCTCTTCTACTTAGTAGAAGAACAATTGGAATTCTTCTTGAGGCTGGCCAGATCTGGGGAAGATAGACAAAATTGCGTTTGAGTGCATTCCTTCTCCTCTCAAAGGAAACATGTAGTGAGGTGCATAACAAAATCATCTGTAGAAGAGTCTTCATTCATTTAGTGTATTTTTTCCATTAGTCTTCATTCTCCCCATGGTTTCATCTCTGCACAGCTAAAGGTTTCTTAGCCAACTCTTTGGAAGGGATTGTCATTTTAAGGGCTTCCTCTTATTTCATGTTTTCAGAACTGACAGTGACTTTCTCTCTCTTCTAGGACACCAGCAAGGGAAATGCAACCACAATGTTTTGCAAACAGGTAAGATGGTCCTGCCTGTGTTCCATTAAGTACATGTAGTATTTTCTGGAAGTCTTACACAGTTGTCCAAAAGGGGCTGTCATAGGCTCTACTACACTATAGGTGTTTCTCAAAACCAAAAGGTAGCCTTAGGATCTTTCTTTTTAGCTTAAAGAAATTTTGCATACGGAATTTGGAATGTTGTATTTGTCAGATGGGAGGTAATTGCTTGATAAAGTGGTGAGGCTTTTGACTCATCTGGGGCTGTACTAGCAAAAGAGCCTTTGCTCATTGTCTAAGCCATAGCAATAGGAGTTTTGGGGTGGGTGCACTCAGCTCTCCAACAGAGAATATAACTATGTTTGTTGGCCTTTTGAAGCTGGTGTACTATTTTTGTGTAGTGAAATTCCCTGAACCATCCAGGCATTATTATAAAGCATAGTTTTGCTGCCTGAACCTTCATATTAAACTTCTAAAATGTTGTCTGCATTCGTTGCCAAAATAGCTTCAAAAGTGGTATTTTCTAGAGCCTTTTGTTAATATTCACTTACGGTGATTGCTGCTGGCTTGCACTGTTAGCATTTTAGGAATGTTGTTGGGACAAATATTTTTGCCTTTCAGTAGCAACATACACCAACCTTCCTCTGCCACCCTTGAAGCCACGAAAGGTTTGGATTGTGTACTCTGCTGATCACCTGCTGTATGTGGAGGTGGTGCTGAAGTTTGCAGAGTTTCTGATGACGGTCTGTGGCACTGCTGTAGCCTTAGATCTGCTAGAAGATCATCAGATCTCAGAGTTAGGGCCATTACCCTGGCTTACTCGACAGAAGAAGGAAATGGAAGACTTGTCTTCAAAGATCATCATCTTGTGCTCGCGGGGCACCCAGGCCAAATGGCAGGCCATGCTTGGGAGTGAGCCCGTGTGTCTCAAACAAGATCAGCAAAAGCCAGTGGGAGATCTGTTCACCCCAGCCCTGAATTTGATCCTGCCAGATTTCAAGAAGCCAGCCTGTTTTGGGATGTATATAGTCTGCTATTTTGAGGGGATAACTAGTGAGAAAGATATCCCTGATCTGTTCAACGTCACATCCAGGTATCAACTGATGGACAAGTTTGAGGATATTTATTTTCGGATTCAGGATTTGGAGAAGTTTGAACCTGGGCGCATCCATCGAATCCAGGAAATCACAGCTGAAAATTACACTGATACCCCCAGTGGGAGGAAGTTGAAAGAGGCAGTGCTGAAGTTCAAAAACTGGCAGACAGAGCACCCAGACTGGTTTGAGAATGAAACCATCTGCTTAGATAACGAGGAAGAGCTGCAGTCTCTAAACAGAGAGAGCCAGGCAGATTCCCTGCTAAGTGAACCAGGTGGAATTGTGAAGCACCAACTGCACCTGCGGGAGCCTGACCCGAACTGCTGTTATGTCATTAACCTCCATATGCATGAAGATGAAAGTGGAGGCTGTAAACTGCAACCTCAACCTAATCCATGTGGGGACCTGACTTCTCAGACCATGGTCCTTCCTATGCATGAGGTTCCTCTAGTTCAGGTAGTGGAGCCGGTGTCTTCCACAGAAGATCAAAGCATACTTGGTCATTGTGTGCTGAGTAATGAGGACTGTATGGAAGGAGTTCCTCTTCTGGAGACCAGCTTTTCAATGAGGAACAACATCATCCTCCATGATGACTCCCAAGTTTCATCAATTGATGACCAGAGTCCTGCAAACCTCTCAGGTCAACTGAGACACCATCTGAACGGACTCATGTACTCTCTTTATCAGCAGAGTGTTGTTCCTTCAGAGCCATCCCTTTGCCAAGAGGAGGCTAACAAGCAACACCAGTTGGTCTTTGATGACCAATGCAAAGACCAAAGACAGTCTGTGCAGTCAGACCAGGGCTACATCTCTAGATGTTCTCCTCTGCCTCCTGATGACCTTGTGGAAGAGGAGGAGGAAGAAGAGGAGGAGGATCAGGAAAAACAGGAGATCTTCCAAGAGCTCTCTCCAGAAGTTTTAAACAGTCTAAAGAGCCTCCAGCAGCAGTTATTTTTCCAGGACATTCAACGGAGCTCTGACTGGGGGTATGCAGCTGAGGTGATGGACAATGGCCAATCTTTGAAGGACTATTAGGTTCCATTTGAAATACAGGAATGGCAAGTGGTACCATGCACAGTGCTGAAACTGCATTTCCAGCACCATTTTCATCCTCGTATTACAAATGACTTACTGGTGGGATCTGCCCATCTGCTACTTGGCGGCAAGGTTGTCCAGCAGATTTGGTAACATTGGTAAAAATATCTATGGAGAGCAAAAAGAAATATTAGCCAGCCCTGTGAAAGATCAGACTAGTTCTGTTCCATGAGGAAATCTATTTCATTGAGTCCTCACTGATGGATGGCAAAGGAAGCTACTGTGGCTCATCCACTTGTGCCTTCAAAATGCCCTCCAGCTGTACTGGTTCTATTGCACTGGATTAAAGTTGTTGCCAGGGTTTGGAAAGTAGATTTAGGTAGCAGGGCAACACTTGCATTGCCATTTTTAATACACATTTTAAATATTTTGTTGTAAATACAGTGTAAAAGGTGAGTGCCTTAAACTTCAGCTGGGTTAGGGCTGTCTCTAACCGGCTGATAATGTGTTTCTGGATATTTTTTTCTTTTACTACTCGTTCATTCATTTGAAACTGTGTTTCTGTGGCCACTGAAATCAAGTGGAGGAACTGAGCAGTAAGTGGGCATAAACTTTTAATTAGGAGTCTCTAACTCTCCCTACATCACTGCTGGGAGGTGTACTTAGTAAGCCACCAATAGGAAGAAGAGGGAGAAAAAGGACTATGGACAAAAAATATGAGATTTGGGCATACTGTGCAACTTTAAGAGAATCTGGGACAGAATTCAGAATAACTGAATCGTGGGAGTCTGGTAAATTCTCTAATGCACTGATGTTTGCTTTTGGACATCATATCACCAGGAAGTCTTGAACTAAAGATGTAGATAGTGACACACAATTATGGAAATGAGAGACTATTTTGGAGGGGGAAAATTGTAGCTTCAGCAGATGCTGTTTTAGAGTGGAGGCTGAGCAAAAATGAGTGTAAGATGGACTTGTCTGAGTATAAATTCAAGTGAAGGTCTTTCAGGCTAACCTTTGTGAAAGAGTAAATAGGCTAGGATGGGATCATCTTTCAGGTACAGTGGTATTAACTATCACTACAGTATTTTTTAAAGTCTGGCCTTGATGTACTAAAAACAATTGTTCCCCACAAGTGACTGCATGTTGGCCTATGTAGCACTGACTGGGTAGTGGACTAGTCAAGACTAATGTTTTCCATATTTATCACAGTTTCTGCAGTCCAACCTGCTGGTTAACAGCTTGCGAGATGTAAATATGTCCAGGCCTTTCTCATTTGTGTTCTGATAAGCTTGTCATCTTCCTCTCCTTCTAAGTATACTTGTCAATAAAACCTTAAGAGAATTTTACTCCAGCTTTTTAAAAATCTGGTATCTTGGAAGGTAATCTTCTCTTTTGACTCACAACCAATGCTTTATTATGTATATTTTATAAATTTATTTGTTTATAACTTGTGTTTTGTTCCTTAAATTAAAAAACGAGTAGTTTTGGATATTTTTACTTATGTCCTCAATTCTGTTGAACTCCTTATGTTAGCATTCCTTTAAAATAAATCTGAGGCAGAACCAAGAACCAGAGCTGAACTGGTTGGCAAATAGCAGAACTTCCTTGCAAAGCACTGTGCTGCTGGATACAGCTGAGGGCCCTCATGTGTGGAAAGTGCAAGCTCCTTCAAAATGGGTGTTAAAAAACTGAAATTATTGCAATTTCTGTGCAGGTCTGGCCAAAGAGACAGAACTGTTGAGAAAACTTGCTTTTTCAGCCCAGAAGGACTAACAAGGGGGACAGTCCATGCATAGATCCAAGGTTAAGACTGGGTGCTGCCTTTGTTCCTTGTCTGTACAGGATCTTACCCAAAAGGAGCTAAGCAAGAGGCATCTGTCATCTCAATGCTTCTCCAGTGAGAACCCATTTCTCAGATTATGTCAATAACTGTCATCTTGATGATCCCACTTCTTAAAGTTTCTTTTCTCTTACAGCAATTAACATGTAAAGCTGATTTTTTTTTTCCTATGAGCCTTTTTCAAGTGGTATGAATTCCTATAAGTCATTTAAATAGGAAGCTCTGAAGTGTCATCTGGATTTTCTTGTGTTAGTCATTCCCTTTTCAAGTAACTCCCTTGGTGTTACAGCTTTTAGAATTCACTGACACTTATAAGAAGTTTGAGGGAAAAATCAAGACGCTATTTTAGCAATTCACAGGAGGAAATCAAGTAGTTGCACTACATCTGTTGGCCCCTGAATGCAAAATTGAATAGCCCAGCAATAATTGAAGGAAGGAAGAAAAGAGCAAAATCAGTCACAAGTTTCTAATTTTATTTTAACAATCTTGCGTTTTAAAAAATACAATTTCTGATTAATGCCAGGGGGATGCCAAGTGTCTTGGCCACAGGCCTTTTCTTTCACTTCAGTTTCCCCTCCTGGGAGTAGTCATCTCTCCTGTCAAGATAGCAAACAGAGAGCAATAGAATGCTTAACTGTGTTACAAAGCTCCTAACAGAATGCCCATGGATGTATGTCTTGGTATGGCACAACTTTGTTTATCAAAGTGTTATTGACCTGGACCAGGAGTTCGTGGTTGGGGAACTACATGGTAGGTGTGCAAGGTGCATTGGGTGAGGTATTCTTTGCACTTTAATGGTACCACTATCTTCTCTTCTGCAAACTGATCTATTAAGCAACAGAGGGGTTTAAATGGATGTGGGAGCTCAATTACTAAAAAGAAGGGAATTCAAAAGGTTGGCCAGGTTTACAAACGTGACATTGAAAAGCTTTAAATATTTCTCTAAGTAATTGAAGTGGCAGAAGAGCTGCCCATTTAGTTCCAAGGGGACTTCTGTGCAACCAACTACTTACTACGAGAGCTTTATGCTCTCCAAGCAGCACACTTACTAACAGCCTAGAAATCACAGCATTACAAAGAATCACTTTTTCTACAAAGGAATTCTACATAACAGAAACATCGTCTTGCAGGGTCATCTGTCCCTGGCAACCTTTGCATCCACACATGAATTGAAACAGATTTTGCTGTCAATGGTTTGAATATGCTGTGGCTAGTTAAATTTCAAATATGCCATTTTCTCAATACTGTTTTAAATGGAAAAAGGCACTCACTGTTGAAACAGCGGCTTTATGTGCTATGAAGAAGTACTGAAGTAAGACTTGTGTTCTGCTGTGATTCTTCCAGTGTCTCAGCTTACACTTCAGTGTAAGGGATGTTCTTCTATTGTTTTTCATGCTACTGGGAATTTGGCCATAGAAGTGTAGTTCAGGATGAATTTTTATCTTTTTTCCTTCACCTTGTATTATGGCAAAGTTTGGGAATTTATTTTGGTTGGGTTTTTTTGTCTTTAGCTGTTTGCCTATGTATGAAGTATTCCTAGGTACAGGTATCTCTTTTTCTCTTGAACTAATACTGTAGTTCTTTCTGCGCTTTTACTATCTAATACTGGAAAAAGGAAGGTGCAAGGAAACAAATCTCTCTACAAGCATAATATACCTGTAATTACACCACCTTTGGCCAGGAGCTTAGCATCCCCTTGACACACTTCACATCACATAGGAAAAGTTCACAGTACCAAGTTTTACAATCACAGTCACTCACAGCACCAAGATTGTCCAGACAAAAAGAAGTTACTGAAGAAAAAGGCCACTGGCCCAAGTTCACACAATTGCCCACACGAGGGCTCAGGTTAAAAATAAAGCACTGGTGGGAAAGTTAAACTTAGCCTTTGCTGATTCTCCATGTCTTAGGGGGAGAGCAGCAAGTCCTCCATCCTAGCTGCAGCTCTGAACAGAACAATGCTATTGCCCCATCTCTTCTAGGGGCTTTTCTAACCCCTTGAAACTCATCAGCCATGCCAGAGCTGGGGGAGAAGAGCTCCATGGCACCCCCACTTCTGCCTGGGGGAGCTGGAAGTTACCAGACTGTAAACATTTTGTTTTAGCAGTCCACTGGAGCAGGCAATTGATCCCACTTTGAAAAGGGAGGTGGGACAGAGGTTTAGTCCCACTGAAGGCCGAGTCCTGAAGCAGAGAATGGATGAGTGTGCAGATGTCTGGGCTGCTCCTGCAGTCCTGCTGTTGGCTTTGGATAGCAGTGGGTTGTGCTTTATTTCCCCTTCCCATCGGGACAGGTTTAAAACAAAAAACGAAAAAAAAAAAAAGGCTTGGGACAGGAAACATGTTTTCCCAATGAATGCAGCTTTGCCCAGATAACAAAACGTAAGCCTAGGAGAGGCAAAGGCCTTCCTCTGTAGGGGGCCTCTGCACTCCTGCTTCCATTGGGATGGTTTCAGGAGCAGCTGTAGCCAGGCAGATCAGGCCTTAGCCCCCACCAAACACTCATGGAGCTTAAAACCAAACAGAAGTGTTTCTATGACAAGTTAATAATCATTTATTCCCCTCCCACCCTTAACCACATGCACATGGAGGACATGGTGCGGGTGTGTGGGATTTCACCAGAGCTCCTCTGCCTCGGGGGCTCCTGCAGCACCTGACACCTTTCTGTGCTGAAAAGTGAGGTTCACTGAGCAACAGGACCCACCCCAAGCAGCGCTGACCCCCTCTGTCCTGCTGTCTGAGAGGGAGCAGTTGGCATGCTCAGCCCCATCTCTGCTCTCACAAAGAGACAAGGAAGGGGGCCAGAGAAAACTCTACCAGCCTTCTCGGCTGATGTAAAGGGAGTCCCTACACTCTGCATAAAAGGAAACCAACACTGATACCGTACGCATGCATATTCACAGAGAAATCAAAGCCCCAGCACGTGGGTGCTGCTGTCTGAAGCAAGCAATAGGCTGCTGTAAACCCTGTTCTCACCAGAAATGTGTCTTGGTGGTAGTGAAATGGGATCTAAGACCCTGGATTATGTCCATGCTGGATTCATGTGTTTCTTTAGGGTGTAAAGTCCAAAAAAAAAAAAAAAAAAAAAAAAATATGTTGAAGCACATGAAGCACAGAGGTAGACATTTTCGGCTTGAAGAAAGTGCCTCGTAGGCTTGAAATGACCAGAGTGCTCCTAGAGGTTGCCCAGCTGGCAGGCAAAGACCCTCCTGCAGCTCTGCTGCGGGGAAACGGAGGTGGCAGCTTTGTAAGACCGAAGGGTGATTCTTTTTGTCCTGCCCACACCCCGAAGGCATGTCTCTGCTGCTCAGACCCCTCTCACAACTCGGCGTTATGGTCAGCAGGAGCTCTTAAAGGAGCGAACAAAACCAAGTGGGCCCTGTTGTTGAGGGGAAAAGGAAAAAAACTAAACCTTTATGGTCACAAAGCAAGAAAATGTCCTAGCGGGGTGCGGGAGGGGAGGAGTGGGGCCCTCCAAACAGTGCGGAGGGCCAGGCGAATTTGAAGACTCGTCGTGAAGGGCAGGTGTGTTTTTGGGGGGTAAGCATCAGCCGTAGGCTCCCGCGGGCAGTCGGGTTTGCGCTGAGCTTCTCTGCTGGATTTGTGCGCGGGAAAGAGAGGAGGAGAGCGAGAGTCCGTCGGGGGAGCCGGCGTCCCCGTCCCCTGCTCGGCCACGGCGGCGGGAACCTGAGCAGAAAGGCAGAGAGACTCTGCCGGTAGCAGAGCCGGAGGCGGCGGCAGCTCCTCCGGGGGTGAGAGGTCAGCCTTGGGCGGTGACCGCCAAAGCGTTGACGTACCCGTGGGGACCCACGTCTGCGTCGGAGAGCCCGTGACCCAGCGGGACGGCGGGGGCGGCAGCGGCGGGGCCGTACTTGGCAGGCGGCGGGGCGGCGGCGGGCCGGAGGAGGCAGCAGGTTTCCAGCGCCTCCAGGCCGCGGCAGGCCAGGAAGAAGAGGTTCTTCAGCATGAAAAGGGAGAGGGGCTGCTGGTAGCGCAGGAGCAGGAGGCAGCGGAGGGCCAGGAGCGGGGCGTCCAGCAGCCCGGCGGGCAGCAGGAGGTGGAGGGCGAGGCGAGCGGCGCCGGGGGGGCGGGCGGCGCTGAGCTCGTAGAGCCAGAGCACCGGCGAGGCCAGGCAGAGGAAATAGACGGCGATGAGGAGGTAGCGCAGCGGAGCGGGCAGCAGCGCCGGCCGCCCGGGCTGCAGCACCAGCTCCAGGAGGGAGAAGCTGTCGAGCAGGTCGAGGCAGGTGGCGAGGAAGGCGGCGGCGGCGCGGTGCTGGGGCGGTGGCTGCGGCGGCAGGAGCAGCTGCCCGGAGCCCTCGGTGCCAATGGCCCGCAGCAGGCAGTAGAGCAGCGGGGCGGAGAGCGCCAGGGTGATGCGGAAGCCGGTGGTACCCAGCGGCAGGCGAAGCTCGATCAACTCCAGGATGGAGGTGCCCAGGATCAGCGCCGCCTTGGGCGTGAAGGCGATGGAATAGATGAGCCAGGCGAGGTGCGCGTAGGCGAAGTCTCCTCCGCGCTGGGGACCCCCGGCCCCGCGTCCCCCTGCCCCGCGGCCGCCGGGGGGGCCGTGCAGCAGCAGCGGGTGGGGGGGCGGCGGCCCGGGGGGCGGTGGGGGCCGCTCCCGGCGTCTCGCCCGGCTGTTGCGGCAGAAGAATATGCCCCATCCGGCCGCCAGCACCAGGTCGGTGGCGATCCAGCTGCACCAGTACAGGTCGGTGACAGCGATCAGATAGAGGTCCAGCAGCGCGCCCTGCCCCAGCAGCAGCACCAGGGACAGCGCCTGGTAGCCCCAGCGTCGCCCGCCCGCCGCCCCGCCGGCCCCCAGCCCCGGCCCCGCCGCCGCCGCTCCGCCGCCCGCCGCCCCGCCGCCCGCCGCCGCCGCCGCCCCGTACAGCTCCGCCGCCGTCATGCTGCGGCCCGGGCTCCCGCCACCGCCGCCGCCGCTGCTGCTACTGCTACTGCTGCTGCTGCTGCTGCTGCTGGGGAGCGGCGAGGCGGCGGCGGGCAGCGGGGCGGCGGGCGGTGGCACCAGGGGCTTGCTGATGCTGATGCTGTCCTCCTCCTCCTCCTCCTCCTCCTCCTCGGTGCTGCTGCGGGGGCTGCGGGGGCGGCGGGCCCGCGCCGAGCCCGAGCTCGACCCCGAGCCCCGCCGGCTGCAGCCGCTGCTGGAGCCCCCCGGGAAGAGGGGCTGCCGGTCGGCGGCGTGCGGCAGCGGCGGCGGCGGCGGCTGGAAGGAGCCCGAGGAGGAGGAGACCGAGCGCTGGTTGGAGGCAGCGCGGTGCATGGTCCTCCCCGGCCCCCCGAGCCGGCGCGCCGGGCCCGACGGCCCCGCCGCGGCCCCCGGCCCGCCCCCGGCCCGCCCCCCGCGCCGCCGCACCGGTACCGGTGGCAGCAGCGGTGCGGAGAGCCCGATCGGCTGGAGCCGGCGGGGGGGTGGCCGGGGGCGGCGGTGAAGCCGTAACCGCAGCAGCTGCCGGAGCCGGTGCGGGCGTCTCCGCTGGCGGCGGTGTGTGGGATGGGGGTGGGGGAGCGGCTGTGCGGTCGGGGGAGGGGAGGAGGGGGGCGATAAGAGGGGAGGGGGTGACGCCCCTCGCCTCGTCCCCGCGGCTGCGATAACGCCAGACTTCGAGGAGTGAGGCCCAGCTGCCTCCTGTCCCCCCCAGAGCCCCCTTGGCGGGACTCATGGGCACACTAAGCCACCCTGGCACCCATTTCAGAAAATCGGGAGTTCGTCACTCGACCCTGTTCTCTCTAGGCTGACCAAGAGACAACAGTGATGCACTCACTCGTGGTGCCTCGTCTGTGGTGCTTGAATATTAATCTGCTCTGCCCTGGATCTGTTGCAAATTATTGTACATTGAAGTGGCTTCTACTCCATTGGTTTCCTGAGCTGAGCCAAGCCACATTCTGAGGGCTCTGCCCAACTTGCTGTGATGGGACAGTGGCTTTAAATTGATGTGAATAGCCCTAAAGTTCCCACTTCTATTGAAAGCCCCAGTTGGGGCCTTTATTGACCCGCTCATAATGGCTTCAAATTGAGCTTGGTTGCTTGGATCTGTCACAGCACCAGCACTAATGACTTGGCACATCATGTGATAGAACAACAGGAAATGGCCTCATATTGTGCCAGGGGAAGTTTAGATTGGTATTAGAAAACAAATTTATTTACTGAAAAAGTTGGAGGGGTCGTCAAGCACTGGAACAGGCTGCTCAGGGAAGTCATGGAGTCACCATCCCTGGAGGTATTTAAAGATGTGTAGATGTAGTGCCTAGGAAGATGGTTTAGTACTTGAGTTGGCAGTGTTAGCAGTTGTACCTGATGATCTTAGAAGTCTTTTCAAACCAAAACAATTTTATGATTCTGCATTTCAAAGTGGCTTGGTGCTCATCATCACCATTCCCTCATTCCCACATATGCCTACCAGTGATGAGCCGGGTGCTGCCTGTCAGTCTTGTGAAGCATACCAAGTAAGCCTTACCTGCAAATGACTTCATTTAACTACGCTATGTGATAAAGATGCAAAATAGTTTGGCTTTTGACAATGTTGCTAATAAACACATGAGGTTGAGTGAAACCCAGATGCCTAGTACAGGGAAAGGACATCCAGGACAGCTGTGACAACTAATCCATGTTGGTGCAGCATCCCTGAAGATCCCTACTCCAGTAAATGTCACTGGCGGCTTGACAACACAGAGAAATCTGTCTGGGGTACTAGGAGAATTCATGCTTAAGCCTGAAACAAATATATAATTGAGAAAGGAAAAGGGAGAGCTTGGAGTGTGTTGACATGAAGATTTCTTTAGACACACAATGATAATTAAGAAGAAAAGAAGAATCACAGCAAAAGCATTACTGTCAGTGGAGACTGGAGAGGGGGCACAGATAAATTTGTTTTCTAAAAAGATGGTGAAAACAGAGCAAGGGAAAAAAGGTGGGAGGCTAGGAGGCTTTAATGGTGTTACTTGGGCAGCACAGTACTGAAGTGGTATAATACTTAAAGTGAGGTAGCAAGCCACAGGAATTCCCAAGATCTCCCACACTGGCTGACATCCTGCCTGCTGCAGTTCTGCTACAAGAACCTGCTTGGCTGGGACACATCTAGGACAAGGGACACATATTTTCTGTTACATTGTGCTTTCAGTGTTAGGATCCACTTGCCAAGATCCAACCTTGCATCAGCACTACTTGTCTGCAGTGCCTTCCCCTAACTCACCTTGTCACAGTGGGCAGTGACAGCTGAGACTGAGCACACGTGCTCTCTTGCTGTCCAAGAACCCTTTCTCCCTAATTCTGCATTTCAGTTAGCAAATAGAAACATTTTGTTTTAAGAAGGTCTGTAATTATATCACAAGAAACATGAGTGTTCCAAAGAACAATCCAGCCTGGAGGGCATTGCATGGCTTGTTGTACCCTAGTGCCAGGATGGAGAACACAAGGTTTCACCCCAGGGCAAAACAGGCAGGACACCTCTGCAGGTGCTCGTAGAGGGATCTGGATGCATCAGGTAGCACCACTAGCCTTGTAAGCATGACAAGCACCATTGAAATTCATAAATTAAAGGTCAGGTGAGTCCAAAGACGATTGGTACCATTTATTTTCCATCAGGTGACTGCATGTCAGCCTAAGGTTGAGGACTTCTCACAGCAGGCTCTAGACAGCCCTGGACAGCGCTGCCCACATTTAGTTCAGGCAGCTTATGTGCCTCTGCTGAGGCCCTTGGCTCAGGGTTCACAGCTCCAGCATCCCCTCTGCCACACAGAGCCAAGGAGCTGCCCAAGGTCTGCTCTCCATGATCCACATACTTTGCCAATGCCTCAGAGGTGTTGTCACATTGCTGCCTCCACAGGGGCATAGGGGACACCCTTCCCTCCACAATACTGGGGTAGGGTGCATGGGAAAATAATGACCTTCTGCATGTCAGAAGCAATACAGCACCACTCTGAGCTGAGTAACTCAGTCTGAGATCATTGGCAATGCAAGAAGACAGTGAGCAGTGAGCCACCCCTCCTTTCCTTGCCAGATATGCTCCCAGTGTGTTTGCTTTGCCCTTCAGCTTCTCCAGCTGTGTGGACTTTGTCAGAGAAGAAAGCACTGTGCTACATATTTCTCTGGTGAGGCTCTTTGACATTTTGCCTGCCAATGAAAAAAAAAAAAAAAAAAAAACGTGGGCAAAGAATTGATTTTACTGCAATATTTGTACAACTCCACAAACACCTTGTTTAGGGTTCTGCTGGATGGTCTCTGTTATAAAGGAGCATGAGGCAAGGTTTGCTGTCTGCCTTGCTCTTTCAGGTTCAAGCAGGGCCCAGTGCTGCTTCCCTTTCACTAGTGTGGGGAGTTGCCCAGTTTAGGATGGCTCAGGGTGGCAGCAAAGGTTTGTAAATGACAGCAGCTGTGCCTCCTGATTTGATTTCCACCCAAGGTCTGGGTTAGATGACAGTGTAAGTGCATGTGACCCAGGGCAGAAGGTAAAAAACCACATTCTTATCTACTGGATCCTGGACTTTATCTAAGGAGGGTACATTCACCTGACTCTTTTCAGGGTAAGCCAACTCTTGTGTCACTGGCACCCTGAATGTGTGATCGGTCCTGAGGATTAGCTGAATTGGCCTTGCTCCTTCCACATTCAACTACTACACAGCAAGAAAAGTTTTACATTTCTACAAGAGGACATAGAGTGAAAACCAAGCATCCATCTAAGCAGCTCAGGGAAACAGGCCTCAGGCAGTGAAGGTTGCTCTCACCCTGCCTAGGCAGCAGATTGTGATGGCTGTGCCTCGTTGGCTTCTGTGCTTCAGGCTTCCTAGGCAATGCACTCCCCCGTGCCCTGGGCACCTCAGGCTGGATATGCTCACTTAGCTGCCCTGGCACTCTGCCCATAGGCACTTCATCCCCTCTGCTGTCAGTCCAGAGACTCATTTCACAAAGAAGCCTCATTTCACAAAGTTTTGGGTGTGATTCTTGCCAGGCTGGCATCTATTCCACCTGCAGGAGTAAGTGCAGGTGGATGAGAGTCCCTGGGCTGCGTGCTGTTATAAAATCATTAGAATCATTAAGGTCACCCCCAGCTGGACTGCCCACTTAGGGAAATTGGGCTCTAACTCCTCAGCCAGATGATGGGGTGAGCTCAGTGCAGGGGGATGGGAAGTGAGGCACCTGGAGGGAGGAGCTGGATGCAAAGTGGGGCTCTATGGACAAGCACATGGTTGATGAAGGAGCTCTCACCTCTTGGACTCTGGAGAGCACAGTCCTGCCAGTCTGAGGCTGTGTGAGCAAAGTAAGAGGAGCCTTATGGAAATGGTTCTCCGGAGACCAAAGTATCCCTGCTGGGGGTGGAAGGTTCCTGCATCCAAGGTAGGAAGGTGGGAAAAGGGACCTGTGGCTACGGGGCAAGGGAAGCTATGAGCAGGGATGGGGGAACCCTGGGAAGAAGTGTAGGAGCTCAAAGGTCTTATTTGGACTGAGCATGGGCTCCAGCAGGGCAAATACAGCCCAAACAAACAGGTGAGAATAAGACAAGAGCTTATTTGTGGGGAAGGAAGCAGAAATTATGCCTGTACCTTAAAATGGGAGTGAGGGGAGAAATCTCTCCTACTCGAGAAAGCACTGAAGAGCTTTTTGTAGCACACTGTAGGATGAGATGTGACAAGTTGATGCTTCCCATGTGATCCAGTTATTTAATGCAATGTGCAGTCCTTGGAAGTGTTAGTGCTTGACAATTACTCTTAAAGCATTAAAATGTTAAACTATAAATAGCTTCTACTCTTCAGCAGCTCCAAAGCTATGTTTGCGGCTTGTTTATATGTATACAGAGATGTGTATGTATACGTATATTTAAAGGTAAACCACAGAGAGCAGTTTTGTGAAATAGTTATACTGAATAGCTAAAATGTTACCGTTTCTAATTTACACTACTAGCTGAAACAAGTACTGTGCCCTCAAAAACATCCCTGCTGGGAGAAAGACAAGACTTTCTTGAGGGCAGGACAGAAGAGAAAACAAAATAATGATTCAGTTTCTTGGAGGGGGGGGAAAGAGGCAAATATATGCCTGAAAGAAAGACCAGAAACTAAATCCTTAATTATACCCTGCAGTAAGCTGTCAGAAACTGGCAGCAGTGGGAGGAAAGGAGGCAAAGCTGCTCTCAGTGAGTTTGAGCATAATCTGCTCTAACCATACTTAAAATGTCTTCTGCGTGGGAAAGGAAGGTTCTGGGATTCTGTGACACAGGCTTTGTGTAGAAGAGTTTCACCTGGCCAGCACTGAAATTCAAAGACACCTTGGTTTGTCTGCCTCCAAATTCAGAGTCTTTGTAACTAAATGGCTGATCCAGTATTACAGTTTGGAGAATATAGATATGCTTCAAAAGGATATAAAAGTTTAACAATCTATTGCTCATAATTACATTTTGGTTCAAAGAGCTCTTCATTCTAGCATAAATGCAGTTTTTTTGTTTTGTTGTTTTTTGGGGTTTTTTTTATGACTGTAGCAGCGTCGAGGTTTGGAAAGTGAAGAGGATTTGGGAGCTGTGCTTACTTTTGTACCAACTCAGTTATAGCACACATTGTGTAATGGAACTAACCTTAAGGAGAAAGTGAAAGTTGTTAAGAGCTGAACTGACTGAAAGGGAAAAACCAGTTTACTAAAGTGAATTAGAGAAAAGTGATTTATGATGAAACAGTTGGGTTTCTTGCTGCCTTGCTGGTGTGAGGTTTTCAGCTGTTGCAGACGAGATCCATAAAGACTTTGAGTGCATCATTTTCATCAAATTTCCTGTGTGGCTGCACAGATTCATAAAGACTTGTGCTTTTATAATTGAGGTTAGGGTAGATTCAGTAAAGGAAAGGTTTGGGCATGCCCCTGAAGGGCCAAGTTCTGTATCACATTGAGCAGCTAACTGCTTAGCTTGCATTCAAGGTCCACCAGAATCCACAGACTTAAACACTTCTCAGGGTTTATTTGGATAGGGATTTCTCACCTCATCCACCTGAGCGCAAATTCCAACCTCAATAGGGCTCTCAGTTTCTCGTTTATGTTGTTCCTTCTTCAGCATTTCATGATGCCAGCATTTAACTCTGTTCCCTATATTGGTCAAGGATTTTCATGGGATTCTAGCTTCCAGATAAGGGTGTTTCCTACAGTGTCTTCTAGGGTGAAGGTGTCCCTAGGCTGCCTTTTTGCTTTGACAATACTAGACTGATTAAAAACATTCATGTGAGAGGTCCAGGTTTTGATCTCTTTCTGACAAACTAAATCTTGATCCACTCTATCTTGGGCAAGTGCTCCAACTATCCAAGTACTGGAAAAAAGGAGGGGATTGGTTAGTATTTTTATTGTTATTTATCAGAGGTTGGGGCCATAAGTAATTTCTTCAGGATGTAGACTATAACTTAATTCTTTTCTCTGATGATAATGGGAATCCTTGTTCCATCCTTTGAAAACTGCTTTACCAATTGCTCCTCACAATATCAAGTAGTTCTCAGGGCTTGTTATCATGCTTGTTTTGCTGCCTAATGTGCCTCATGTGAGCTGTGAACTTTGTAAATGGAAAACCTTTGGGTGGAATATCTTTTTAAAACAATGCAAGTGAATTGGCTGCTGCTAGATCATTTTCACCTAGTGTGCTCTCTAATCTTCTACCTGCTGAAAACAATGGAGGTTTTTGGCTTTGAAAGTTTGCCAATTAGTATGTATCTCCCTAACTCCACTCACCTTTTTCAGTCCGTACCAAAGCACAGCTCTGGTCTAACAACTTGGGGTCCTTTTACACCCACAAAGGGTTTAACACAATGCTGAATATGCTTCTAATGGTAAGGATGTCTTTCCCTAGGCCCTTAGGCTTGCTCTTCACCTGCAGCAGCAGATAGAGTTGGTGGAATCTAGCTTGTGCCTGCCTCACCCAGCAGAAGTTATCATTACAAACAACTGCTTAGGTCACATCACAACTAAATGCCTAATTTGAAAGCACCTCGTACACAAGTGGCATCCCAAAACTACCTGTGACTGTGAACAGTCAGCCAGGGCATCATGGCTTGTGGTGTGTCTTTTTTTTTTTTTTCTTCTCCATGAGAACAGGAATGGTCAAAGTTGCATTCATCCTACCCAACTATGGGCAAACGTAGAGTTTAGAGGGTATTACAGTTTAGCCAAATCAAAAGAATTGCTGGAGGGGTACCTTTCGGGGTGGTTCTCAAGAACATCTGAGAATGGCTGGATGAACAGAACAAAAGACAGAATTTGTCCTGACTCTCCTAGGGCAAAGACATGAAAGAGATCAGGACAATACTCATGAAGCATACACACAACAGCTGAACATTTCTTTCAAATAAAACATCTTTTATTATTTTTATGTGTCAGATCAATAGATCAAATAGATCAAAGGAGAAACTCTGGAAGTGGGTCGAAATCAATACGAAATCTAAAAGAACCACAGCTTGCAATTTCTCCATATGATAGGTAATCACTCTGCTACAGTGTACATGACATAACCTGAAACATTACCCATTTATGGGAGGGGGAAAGACACATGAGAATTAAGATTGGAAGAAAAGGGACAGTAGTGTTATATGACTCTCTGAAAATCAGACTAGTAGTTGCATGTGTCCTGTAAAATAGAAGAACTGACCTGCTTGCCCACCATGTCATTGCCTGAAATAAAAACTCTCTGCTTCAGATCCAGAATAAGGTCTATCCCTCTTCTGAACCCTCCCTGCTATTCTCAGTTGCCTCGCCTCACTGCATACCCTGCCTGGGCTTGACAAAAACCCATCCATCTGTGGAAGAGGGAGGTCTTAGGATCATATCTTCACCATGTTTGTTGTGTAGGGCAGTGTACCACACAAATATTTAGGGTATTAGGTCAGCATGTGAAGTCCCCTCTCCTCCCCAATCCCATAATCTGCACAGAAGCATGCTTGCTCTAAATGAGAGAAACACAGCTTCAGAAATACCACTTCTGTGCAATACATGAGACAAAGGAAAGTTTTTATTCCAGTGACACTTGAAGCTAATTCCAGGAAGATGTAATTCCAAGACAAAAGAATTTCACTGAATTCTAGCAATAACAGATGTCCACAGATGAACTGCAGATAAGCTAGAAGCTTGCACAGCACTCTAGCACAAAATACTTGGAACAGAGACCTGGCAGGTATTTTCCTCTGTAGAGATCCTAATATAAAATCCAGTATCCAACAGCAGCTGGAGAACCCAAATTTCCTCCTCCATCCACTGTGGCCATGCAGTTCCTGGGCTGTGACTTGGATAAAGTGCACTGTTTCAAGGACTTAAGCATGGCAAAAGGGGAAAGGTCTCTCTGTTGCTCAATGGGGAGCCCATCTGACCAATTAGTGCACAGACCAACAAGCAGAGCTATTTATGCAACATCACTTGGTAAGATTTGGGGAAAGAGTACAAGATTGTTCTAGATTTTTTTCTCCTCCCCTCTGTCCAAGTTCAATGCAAAAGTGAAACATTTCTTTAGTTCCTTCAGTAATTAGGAATTAAGTTCCTACTATGCATTTTTAAGACTCCCGGGATCCTGTTTCAACACCAGTAATGGTTTAAAAAAAAATAAATCTGGACATAAAAGCAGACTTGGAATCTGAAACAGATTCACATCATTCAGCCCACCCCCACTGATGTTCCAAAGATGGAGATGCCTGGCTCACTCTCCATGTCTTCCTTTCTTGAAGTAGGTGCTTTCTCCTTCCTCTTGCTACCTGCCTCACTTCTGGCTGACATGTGCTGTGCATGCTGATAGGAAATTACAAACCTTGATTTCTTCAAGTTCTGCACATGCCTTCCACAAAGCTACTGCCATCACTGGAGCAGCAGCCAGTACAACTGGACAGCTGATCCAGCAGTACTACACCCCTCAGGGAACACTGGTTCAGCAGCACCTTGTGTTTGAGTAACTGGCACCACAATCTTAACGAGTAACAAAAATGAGCTCTCTAAAAGGTTACAGCACACAGACAGAGAGACCTTAGTATTTCTGCAGATAAGTACCCACCAAACTGAAGACATTCTTGCCAGTAACCAGCTCTCTTGAAGTCTATATAATCACAGTCCAGGAGACAGTTTCCAACTAATCCTATGGAAGTCATCACCCACATTAGCAAATACTGAATGGGAGAATTCCTCTTTCTGCACTGAAAAGTGTGGCTGAGGTACACTGAAGCTGTTTATTAACAAATCAGGTTTGGGCCTCCAGTTTCAGCCCTTGCACAGTAAGTCCACAGCATTCCTATAACTGTGGATATGCTCTGAAAGTTTAAAGACCTTCCCTATGTTATATGCAAAGTCCTTCTCTTTACTTACCCTTCTGGGAACTGGTGACAACTCCTTGTCTTGTGTAGGTACATGAAAAGGTAACTTCTTTCCCTCTCCAGTAAAAGGCAAAAGATTTAAACCTAAGATTGTGTTCCTCGTGTTGCAGTTGCTTTTAGAAGCAATCCAGCGATTCTTGTCCTGGTAAGATAAAGGAGAAGAACCCCAACAAGTGCTAAGAGATTAAGAGACTGCTTCCTGCTATGGGTTTCACAGGAGGAAAATTCACACGAAGAGGTATTTTGTTGCTCCTAATCATGGAATAAGGTATAAAGAAGCCACGGAGAAGGACTTCTTTGTCTGGATCACTGACTGTGCAACCAGTCCTATTCAGATACAGAGACAGGTACAGTGTAAGAAAAAGCCTGCTCTGCAGTGTGACCTCCCTAGGAAGACACATCAGCATCAAGAGGAGGAAGAGCTGCTGAAGCAGAATATCAGTGCACACAGATGCTGAGATTTTAATTAAGAACAACCCAGACTTCTGAGCAGAACATCTTGTTTGTACCCTGTGTATTGAGCTGCCCAGTAAAATAGGAAGGGAGAAAGACCCATTTCTCATCTCTCAGTGTGGTGTGAGATAAGCATAACTAGGAACACCAACTCGGTTGTGCTGGCTCCATAGATTTTCTGTCACATGTCAGCTGATTTACGCTTCTAAAATCACAGTGCTCCTCTGGAATTAAGATGCTCCTTGCTGAAACAATCTTTCATATGCAGCTTCTGGATCAATACTTGCTTAACTTCTTTGGACTGCCTAAGGAGACACAGGACTTGATCTTTCTCTGGATAGCCTAAGCTAGGAAAATAGAGGCATGTGATTAGGGACATGGAAATGTTCCCAGGCAGGCAAGTCCCAGCTGCTAATTCATGTTAGGGAGATTCTACCTGTAGGCTCAGAGAAGAGGCGGGAACAGGGATCAGACCATATGGAGTATCCCTGAGTTGCAAACCACATGAGGGAGGAGATAAAGCACCAAGAAAGTGAATGACAAGTACATTTGTACTCTTAAAGATGAGGACTGGGGATTTGGAGCTCAGGCACCATCCTAGTTTGACAATCTCTTTCAATCCTTGCATGCAAGGAAGAAGCAAAGGTGGGCTGTGACTCCTCCTGGTTTGCCCATCTTCCAAAGAGCAGCCCCTCTGGCAACTGTGTAGACTGAAGCAGGAAGATGTTCTTTGCACCACTTGAGGTCAGAGTGCATGCCAAAACAGCCTCTTGCTGCAACACTGAGTTCTGGGCAAAGAGACCTCTGAAGATTCAGTCTCTGTGGTGGTTCCCTCTGCTATTGAGAGCAGGCTGCTGGCTCCCTAGTGGGATGTGAAAAGGCAGAAGCGTTCACAGAATGCTAAATAGGGAGGGGGAGGGAAAAACATAACTTTCCCCTCAGCCCTGCAGCGAGTTGTTTTGGCTACTGCAGCTTTGAGGGGCCCTGCCTCTCCACAGTTGCTGACAGACTGCAGAGTGGGACTTTGTTTCAGACTGACAGTGATGCAGTGGCAAATCCCCAAGCAAGCAGAATTTGCTGAAGTCCATAGGCACTTATTCTTTATAAGGAGAGTTTTAAAGTCTTCCCTTGGCAGTGTCAGAACACAACTTCTGGTGCACTGAAGTTACACACCAGACAAATAGTACAGCATGCAAATGCTACGTTGGGTGATGGTGGCTTCTTGCACAGGGAAGAGTTTCATCCTCAAACACATCAGGAGAATGAGGGTGGGACTGTCTGATCTTCACGCACAAAAGGTGGGAGAAAAAAACTCTGCTGACTAAACAAACTGGGATTGTTGGGACAGGCCTTCTCCTTCTACCCTGTTTCCATTATGGTTCAATTTTTGGTGGCAGCAATGTATGTTCACAGTAGAAAGCCTGCTGTCAGGATTCCAGATGGGTATCTATAAAAGCAATGAGCTTTTACTGCTGAGATAGGGAGTTTTCTTTCATGTTGGCCAGACCAGATCACCCCAGGTCTCTCCCTGTTCTTCCTCTCTTCCCTTCTCAGTACATAAAATCCCTGACAGTAAATTTTTCAGCACACCTCTCTTAACCCTAGCTCCAGTTTTCCTTCTTGAAAGCAAGCTGCACAGCTTCATTCACATCCTGCACTATGTAAGATGCCTCCACCAGGCTGGGGTCAAAGCAGAAGTCCCGATGTCCATGGAACACTGACTCCACCGTGCACTCCTTCCCCTTACTGGGAATATCTGCATCGTGGCGGTAGACCCCAGTGCAGACCAGAATTGACTCACAGCTCTCCACTGAATTGCTGCAGTCCTTCCTCAGTTCTAGGTGATCCTCCATTTGGGGACTGGCTGCCTGTGGGTTCTTCTTCACACCAGCCTGGACCTGGTTCTGGTGAGCTGACTTGAGGTAGTTGTTGTAGAGATTTGCCCCATAGATATCGGACATAGGGTTATCCCTGGATAAGGTCACAGTGTGAAACAGAAATGAAACACGAGCACATCAATCAATTTCTGCCTGTCAGACTGGGATTAAGGCAGCAGTGAGGGAGGAAGGGACACAAGATACTTGGAAGCATCGAGAGAACAAACCAGACTGGAACAGTAAGCCTACCTATTGGTGTGTCCTGTTCAACTGTGGTGAAGGCCATATGCTTCACACACTTCTTTCAAAGGGGAAAAGACACACTCAAACCCCCCAGAAGCAGCTTCACCCATTACTGTAATATATCCCCTATGATCCCAAAGTGCTTGGCCCAACTGGGCTCATGGTCCTACCTCTGTGTCTCTTAACGTTTGCTTTGTTCCAGTCATGCTACATGCACTCTGCATCCTAGAGTAAAAGTTTTTTTCTAGACTGATGGGGCCCTTCAAATTATTAAAAGCGTAGGGTGCAACAAGCTAACAAGCTCTTCCTCCAGGATGCCAGGCTCCAGAGACACCATGGGGATTTTGGTATTCGTTTTAGAAATAGTCATTAAAAAACCCCCGAACACTTCAGAGAATTCAGTGTGCAACTCCCTAAGGACACCAGGAGAGAAACAATTCTCTTACCCAACTGCATAGAGGCGCCGTATGGGAGACTTCCAGCCCTGTTTCTCTGCCTGCTGTTTTATCAAGTACTCAGCATAGCGGTAGGTGACTGTGCTGGGCTTGCCAATCAAAGCCTCGTACTTCAGCTCCCGGCCTGTCACTTTCTTGTAGATATTCTCCAAGCAGAGAAGGAAAGTGCCATGGCCAAACCTGCTCCAGAAAGGAGGTCATCAGTATCTCCAGTCATATCCTCTAAGTAGCAAACACTCCTCAGTGAGGACAATCTGCTGTAACCAAGTTTGAACACAGCATCTACCCACACACACCCACGGAGGCAGTGGTCTGACTTTAGTCTCTTAGAAATTTTAGTCCTCATTTCTCATGCAGTTTTCATGTCTCTGCTACAAATTCTGCCATGCAGTCAAACTCTAATGCCAAAAAACAGTAACTGGAAAAGATCGTTTGCAGGACAGATGTATGGAATAGGCTAAAACAAATGCTACACGTGCTTTTCACCTGGGCATCTTGGCTTCAGCCATCCAGAGGAGATCCATGTTGCAGGCAAGGACAGGCAGATGAGGGTATGGTATATCTTTCAGCTCTGCCCCAGGGTTCCCATTGCTCAAGAGTACATCAACAATAAGTTGCAGGCTTGTCTCCCACCTCACTGGCTCACCGAAGAGAATCACCCCTGGAAGATTTCAAGAGGTGCTTGGAAACTCACAGCATCCAAGTACAGGACCCAATACTACCAAAAGCCACCCATTAACAAAAACACTTCTCTGCTGGGATGCCCTGGCTAATACAGCTCCTGTTGGAACGTGATTAGTGCCAGGGCTCCAGTTTGCATAACTCTGCACCACATGCACAGCTGGTTCCAGATCTGGAAGGGTGGGCACAGAGAAAAGTTGGCTTTGCTCTTATCAGCTTGTGCTTCAAGCTGTGTGAGGGCAGCAAGACCACCTCCTGACTCTATCCTCTGAATAAGCTGCCTGTGGATACCAATGAGCCAACAGCACATTATTAGCTCCCATCCCAGCTGGCTTGGACTGCTTGTTATTTCTGCCTGCTGCTCATATGTAAACAAAGGCTATTGCTTACCTTCTATATTGGGGAAGCCAGTAGTTGGAGGAGGCTGCCAGGAAAACATGAAGTGCATTAGCAATGGAAAACCTAATGTGGTTTCCAAAACAAAATTAAGAATGCTTTCTTTGAACCAGCCAAAGCAGTCCCATAAAGAGGAAGGACAAGGCCACCTGGAATCCCAAAGGAGAATTTCCCCCACTCCCCCCAACCCATATTGGGTTTCACAGATCGTCTCAGAACTAGAGATGTCAAGCAGACCATCTTGCCATCCACTTCAAGGAAGAGCAATGAAAAAGAGGCATAAGGAGGGGGGAAAGCCATTGCTCCTCCAGCAGGAGCCAGCACTGAAAAGAGCAGAGAGAGGCTGGCTGGTCAGTGCCAGTTCCAGGCTCTTGCTAGAGAAGGTCACTAGCAGCCCTGAACCTCTGCAACTTCTCCATCCCATGCCATGTGCTGTAAGCACCAATACATCAGGAAATTACCAGTTCCTTTGGCCTTCGGCTCTGATCCACCATGTCCAACAGGGGATATGCCTTCCTCAGGGCCTCTATGGTGACAACATGTTTGAACCCCAGGCTATTTCAGATCATCAAGGAAAGATATGGAGACCGTTGGTTCTTTTTAATCTACAGGTCTAAGCAATACAAGTCCTAGTAGCAGAGCATTTTCTTAACCTGGTAATACATAACCTCATGGCTTTCAGTCAAGTTGTATGCTGTGCTTAAACCTAAAGATGATCCTAAAAGTTACCAAAAAAAAAAACAACCAAAAAAAAACCCAACACAGACTGGGATGATTTAGTTTGTGACCAGCAATCCCTGGAGTTAGGAAAAAAGGAGAGGTGAATCCAAGACTGGTTTCTCATACTGCAGCAGCACAAGGGGCATTATGCTTCTTGGCTAGAAGCATAATGAGTGAAGTTCTGGTCAGCTTAGCTAGAGAAAAGAAAATGATCTGAACTGATAAAACAGTGCAAATGAAGGATGTCTTGCATTTGCTTTCAGAGCACCTTCCCCACAGCTCAATGGCTCACACTCCTGGCCATCAGGAAAGAGAGGCCAAAGTTTTGTACCAAACTGAGTCAAATATTAAGCAGAAGGCATGACAATGTGTGTAGAGGATAAAATGCCATTAACCCCGCAGATAGCTCTTACATCCTTGCAGACATGGGATACGTCATACCTGCTGTACCCTCACCTAGGCCAGGCAATATGTATGTGGGACTGTCATTTAGACCATGTCCCTGGACTGGGACACTCTGGTTCTAGTATTAAAGTTCCTTCAATTGCTGCCAGATTCCTGGGGAAAACCTTAACTGCGGGAGAGTTGGGAGTGGTCTCCAATGCACTTTGTACAAGAAAGAATGGAAAGGAGCACAATTTTATCTCAAAAATAAAAGAAGCCATGGAAGCTTATGGAGTCCTCACCCAAACAGCAAGAACAGCAATGCAGCCCACAGGACAGGTAATCGGCATGAGAAGCCAAACACTGACCAAGGAGATGACCAAGATGGAGAGCAACAGTAGGTGCCCACAATGGAGCCTCTCCACCAGGGTACAAACCCAATGCCCTTTCTATTTCCTTATGCTTCTGCAAGCTGCCTGGGAGAGTGCCAGGGGCACAGGCAGGGCCGGAGCAGCAGCATTTAGTTGGGAAGCAGCAGCAGCAGGACACACAGAGCAGAAGGCACACACAGCAAAGGATACTTCTGAGCATTCTCTTCCACGGGCCCTTGCCCGGCCACCAGCATGCACTTCTGGTGGAACTGGCTGAAGAGCCGCAGCGGGCTGTGGGACAGGATCACCTGCTCCGGAGAGACCTGCAGGAGGGAGGAGAAGCTGCCGGGGGATCCATGAGGAAGATTTATCCTTGAAATCAGTCACATCCTTTCCTCATGCCACCAACCCTCCATCTCCTCAGGACCCGGCAGGGTTGGTCGCTCTGTGGTGCTGCCACCCCCAGCTCTTCATTACTCCCGAGGAAGTGGAAGTGCTGCTGGGTGGGCCCCCTCCTCCTCCTCCTCCTCCCGGTGCCTCAAAAGCCGGGACAGCGGGACAGGGGGTGGGAGGGTGCCGGGTGGTGAAGAACCGGCCGTGGAGCGGGCTCCGCCGCCCTTACCTGCAGCCCCAGCGCCTGGGAGAGATCTCGGGCCTTGGCCGCCGTCAGGCAGTTGCCGGCGTTGGTCAGGAAGACGACGGGCACCCGCAGCCTCCCGCTGCTGTCCGCCAACCTCTGGAAGGCCCGGCGGGCGGCGGGCACCACCTGGCTGCCCCGCACCAGCACCCCGTCCACGTCGAAGAGGAACCCGAAGGCCGGCGGCTGCAAGGCGAGAGGAGGGGACTGTCACCCGCCGCTGGGAGCCCTTCCCGCCCCTCTCCTCACCCGCCCCCCACAACCGGTCCCGGCCTGCTGCGCCCTTCCCGGACCGCGGCAAGGACACGGCTGGCGGGCCCGGCCCCTCGCCCCGGCGCTCACCCGTCCCCCCGCGCAGCCCCTGCGGGCGGGCGGCCCCGCGGCGCGCAGCAGCCCCCGCCCGGCCCGCAGGCAGCCGCGCAGCGCCATGCCGTGCCCCTCTCTGCCGGCTCGGCCCCGGGGCAGACGCTGGGGCACTCCGGGGATCGTAGTTCTCGGACTACAGTTCCCAGCGAGTCGCGGAGCCCGGCGGGGCGGGACCGGGGCGGGACCGGGGCGGACGGATGGACGCGGGGGAAAGGAGGAGGGGGCCTCGGCGCAGGGTTCGGTGCCTTCAGCCCGAAACTGCCTGCAGCTAATAGGCGAGGAAGGGGTGAGGGGCTGCACCCCGCCACTGCGCCCCCATCGTGGTCCGGGGAGAGGGTGATGGCAGGGTTGCAGTGTCCTGGCTGCTTCGGAGCGAAAGGTGACAGGCTTGGGGACAGAAGTTTGGGGACGGCGAGTGGTTGTAATAGCGGGTGTGGGGAACAGCAGGGAGGCTGCGGGGATTGAGGCGAGAAAAAGCGTACAGCCCGCCCTGGGATGGGATGGGAGAGGTGGGCAAAGGCACAACCGAGGAGAGGTTTGGGCCGTAGGGAGCGACAGGCCCCTCCAAAACAATCACAGCGGGTTTATCTGACCCGTGGCAAAACGCCAGGAGACTCTGGGTTTCGTGAGTGAAGCTGCTGCAGTACTGTACGGGACAGTCCTCAGGCTTCCAAAGGCATCTCCCAGGGTATAGCCTGGCTGCCATCTGAAGTGGTGACAAGTGACCCTCCCCTTGATGCGCACGCAAGGGCTCTTCACTGCAACTTTATGCCCCTGCCAACTGCTGCCCAGCTTTTGCTCAGCCTTTTCTATGCAATCTCACATCCTACGGACTTTTCCTACCGATCATGAAGTTTTCTGCCCCTGTACTCAGCCCTGGTGAGGCCACAGCTCGAGTCCTGTGTCCAGTTCTGGGCCCCTCAGTTCAGGAAGGAGATTGAGGTCCTGGAGCAGGTCCAAAGGAGGGCAACCAGGCTGGTGAAGGGACTCCAGCACAAGTCCTGTGAGGAGAGGCTGAGGGAGCTGGGGGTGTTCAGCCTGGAGAAGAGGAGGCTCAGGGGAGACCTCATCGCTCTCTACAACTCCCTGAAAAGAGGCTGGAGCCAGGAGGGGGTTGGCCTCTTTTCCCAAGCAGCTCTCAACAAGACAAGAGGACATGGTTTTAAGTTGTGCCAGGGGAAGTTTAGGTTGAATATTAGAAAGAATTTCTTCACAGAGAGGGTGGTCAGGCATTGGAATGGACTTTCCAGTGAAGTGGTGGATTCTCCGTCCCTGGAGATATTTAAAAAGAGACTGGATGTGGCACTCAGTGCCATGGTCTAGCAACTGCAGCAGTGGGTCAAGGGTTGGACATGATGATCTCTGAGGTCCCTTCCAACCCAGACAATTCTATGATTCTATGATTCTAAAACTCTGGTCATTTTTCTTGCTTTCTGTTGGACTGTGTCCCAGGGGACTCCTTTCCTGCAGTATGGGATGGAAATCTTCACACTGGATTCAGCTGAGGCCCTTCCAGATAAGGAAGGTTCATTTCATGTCCATGGAGATGAAAAATGATTGTTTGCTTTCTGGCTCGGTGCAAGAAAGATCTCCTGACTCCACCATACGGCAGGTTTAACACATATGACTTTAGGCATCAAATACATAAACAGTGCAATTGTTTGTTTTTATGCTTCAGTTGCCATGAACACCAACCTTAATTAATTTTTGACCCAAATTAACAACTTTAGCCCTTTCTGCAGAGCTATTAAAGCACTGGCAACTCGGTGTTACACATTAGTATAGATGTTTATTCCTCCTTAAGTGTTTCTGCCTTTACTAAATTACCTGCTGTTTATTTTGCATAATTTCCACAACTTGCCAGGTTCACTTTAATTTCTCAGAATTATTTGCAGCTTCTTCTTCTCTGGCAATACTTATGCTAGCCTTGAAGACATTACTGAAAGTATTTTGTTCCCTGGGCTTCAAACCTTCTAGCACAAGGGAGCCAGCTACAGCTACTTTGAAGTATGCTGCCTTGACTACTTAAAAATGAGGGGCCTCCAACACTCATTTCCCTTGGCTGTTGATAAAAAAATACAGTTATAGAAAGGGAAAAAGGCTTTTCAAAATGCATGGCAGACACAAAAAACTTGCCTTGAGCATTTCTCAGCTATCCACCAAGGCAGTTGTTTTTCCTGGCGGAGAAAAGAACAGAGTGGTTTGAGTCAAAAGGGACCTTAAAGATCACCTAGTTCCACCTCCCCCTGAGAGGGACACCTTCCACTAGACCTGGTTGCTCAAAGCTTCATCAAACCTGGCCTTAAACATTTGCAGAGAGAGAGCATCCCCACTTTCCCTGGGCAACCTCTTCCAGGGTCTCACCACCCTCACACTAAAGAATTTCTTCATAATGTCTAACCTAAATCTACCATCCTTCAACTTGAAACCACTCACCCTTGTCCTATCACTACATGCCCTCGTAAAACATCTCAGATTTGTAGGCCACCTCACGTACTGGAAGGTGCTATAAGTTCTGCCCAGCACCTTCTCTTAGTGACCCTCTTCTGGACTACCTCCAAGAGCTACACAATATTCTTCTGTTGAGGGCCCCAGAACCGAACACAGTACTCCAGGTGGGGTCTCAGGAGAGCTGAATAGATGGGGAGACTCCCTCAACCTCCTGGTCATCTTTCCTTTGATTACGAGTGACATACTGTGACTTGTGCCAGCAGCGTTGGGATGACACAGGCCTCTGAACAGCACACACACACATGGGGATGACACAGGCCTCTGAACAGCACACACACACACGGGGATGACACAGGCCTCTGAACAGCACACACACACGGGGATGACACAGGCCTCTGAACAGCACACACACACACATGGGGATGACACAGGCCTCTGAACAGCACACACACACATGGGGATGACACAGGCCTCTGAACAGCACACACACACGGGGATGACACAGGCCTCTGAACAGCACACACACACACACATGGGGATGACACAGGCCTCTGAACAGCACACACACACACACATGGGGATGACACAGGCCTCTGAACAGCACACACACACACGGGGATGACACAGGCCTCTGAACAGCACACACACATGGGGATGACACAGGCCTCTGAACAGCACACACACACGGGGATGACACAGGCCTCTGAACAGCACACACACACATGGGGATGACACAGGCCTCTGAACAGCACACACACACATGGGGATGACACAGGCCTCTGAACAGCACACACACACATCCAAGTGAGATGGGTTGTGTTGGTTACTGCTCTTGGTGCCTCTGGTTGGTGACATCTGGCTGACCGAGTTGCATTGCTGCCAGTCCCTTCTCTTTTTTTCCACTCTGAGGATACTTCTGCCCTTTTCCCCTTCCCGAAACTTCGAAACAGCGGTGAGAGCTCCCCAGCCGCTTCCTTATTGCAGGGACGATTTCCTAACAAAAATCAGCACCCTCGAGGCTGGGGTTTTGGCGAGTGTTTTGTTGCTTTGTGGGGGGGGGGGGGGTTGTTTGTTTCCCTCTTCCCCAGTCACAGCCAAAGCCGATGCGTTTTGGGTTGTTTTTTTTTACGGTCAGGGGTGTGTGTGTGTATTTTTCTCCTCGTTTCTGTCGGCGCCGCTCGCAATGACGTGGGGGGGGGAAGGGAGGGGGGGCCGAGGCCGGTAGGGGTCGCCACTGCTCCATGGCAACGGCGCGCGGGGGGAGGGGCGGGGCCGAGCGCGAGGCGGGGCGGGGCCGCAGCCCCTCACCTGCGCGTGCGCCCACTCCCCCCCCCCACTCCCACCCTCCCATCTCCGTATCTCCCCCCTACCCCATCCTTATCCCCTGCCACATCCCTACCCCCTGCCCTGTCCCTGGTCTGGTGGGAGGGGTCCCTGCCCACGAAGGGGGAGTGGGAAGGGGACGGTGTTTAAGGTCCCTCTCAATCCAAACCGTCCTGTGGTTCCACCAAAGTGAACTTTGGAGGTGCAGGCTGATGAGAGGCGATCTCTAACCCTCCCCCCTTCTTTTGTGTGCGGCAGTGGCCCCGATAATATACTGTTCAGGTCCTTCGCAAAGTTTTCCTCCTGTGGATGTTGGGGAATTTTGTGCCTCCGACCCTCGAGGGTTGGTGGAGAGGGCAGCTGTGTATCCAGCCGGGGTGCCCACCCTTGAAGAGGTGCCCCCACAACTCCTGTGTGCCCCAGTGAGCATTCCCAGCTGGCTGGCAGAACTGTTGTATTTATTTTTACAAGGAAGACTGTCCAACAGGCTGAAGTGCTTATTTTTAAACCAATGTGGAGGGAGTTTGCCAGCAGGCAGGCACAGGCTGGGTCTGGACCATGCAGGAGGGACTGACAGCGGCATGGCTGCCAGGCACAGTATCCTGTGGCCCCTGCTTTGGCTGCTGAACCCCCATCCTCCCAGCACCAACAGGCAGGCCCTATCTGTGCTAAATGCTTGGTTGTGTAGTTTTTCCCTCACAGAGCTGAGACTTAGGGACTTACTTCATTAAGAGCTTCCTACTTTGCATGTTGTATATGGATGGACCTTATGATTTTTTCTGCAGGCACCTCTGGCAACAGCCATATCCTCTAATATCTTTAGAGATGGTCTATCTTCCCTTCTCACACCAGCCCACAGGAGACTCTCTCTCTCCTTCCCCTGTCTACACTGTACTTAATGTTTCCCCACCCCCTTTCATAGCTGCCTTTAAAGACAAGCAAAACAGGCGGTTGCCCACAGCCTTCTCCCGTGGGTTCCTGTGTAAACTTTGCAGCTCTGTTTTCCCTGGACTCATAGCCCTGTCATCACCCCCCCCTTCCTGACCTTCTAACATCCCCCTCAAAAGCAGACGTACCTTCTTCTGACTGGAGAGGCTCTAATGGCCTGAACCAACCCTCCCCCCACTTTGGTTTATCTGTACTCTTTCTCTGCTGCAGCCTGCTCGTGGAATGATGGACAAGCTAAAGGTTGAGAAAATACAGTAAAATGCCTTTCTTATCCTGTAATGACCAAGGGGGAGGACACAGCCTGATAAAAATGACAAGCCAGAAGAATTGAGAGCCAGACCCTTCACCTGCCTGTCCCTCAGTGGACAGAAAACATTTGATAGGCCTGCCACGACTGCAACTGCTGCAAGGCTGGAAAGAAAGGAATTAAGTACAGAGCCAATTAGAGCTACAAGTTCCCAGCCACAGAAATGTCCTTCTACCTGTGAAGAGATTAATTCTCAAAGGAGAGTAAGCATTGGGAGCTCATGGAAAACACATCTATAACCCTGTGTTTTATGGCCAGAGGTCTTTGCTTAGCATCTGGCATCTGCATAGTCCCATTGCAGTGGACTTCTGGATCAAGCTGCTCACTCGGTCCTATCTCTATCTTAAACCGGCTACTTTACTCCTCTGTTTTTATTGGCATGATTTTTGACTGGATTAGTCTGGATTTAGTGCTGGATTAGCAGTTTCCTGCTGATGAGTGACCAGGAGGCAAACATTTCACTTTCTAAAGTACCCAAACGTGGTCTGAGCTGCGGTGCAACAAAACACTGATAGACCTGTAACATGATGTGCTCTAAACAAAGCTCCATCCACCTCCCATTTGAACAAATTGAACCTTAAGAGGCCACAGGAAAAGACCAGTGGGAGAGATAACAGGCTTAAGGCTTGATATATTCCTATGATTGCTTGAAGTAAGCAGCACGGAAATTTCTGTGGATTTTTTGCTCTCCATCCTTGTTCCTCTGTCTGGATGGAGACTTAAGGGGGGGCACTTTCTTCTCCTTTAGGTCTGCCCTGCTCTGCCTCAAACCAGCCTTGTGGCTGCCTCGATCCCTGCTTGTCCAAATACTTCTTACATCTTCAGGTCTTCAGGTTGTCTAGCTGGTAGGAGACATAGCACAAGCAAATCATGTCCATTGAGGAGTCTCCGAAAACACCACTCAGAGATGGATGGAACTGCTGTGTCATTTGAGGAACTGAGGGGGGGGGAGAGGAAGCCCATGTCATGTCTCTGCCAGGTGGCTTGGGCTTGGCTTTACAGTGGTTGGCCCCCTTGGATCAAATTGCCCTTTGCACCATGCTGTGAAGACATTTCAGACCCCCTCATAATTGTATTCCAGACTGAGTGACTTGAAACATCCCCCTTCCACTGCACATTCCAGATTAAACCTCACATGAAACACAGGCATCTTCAGTTCTTTTACAAAAAAGGAAGGAAAAACCTCAGACTGGAAACAAGATTTGAATATATACTAAGTTCTGAAAGAGACAGGCAAGAAAGAATTACATGTGATGCATCTGCAAAACAAACGTGAGCAGGGAACCAAGGTACTGAGGGGAATGGACTGGCAGCAAAGTGTAATGTGTAATTTTAAACCCCCAGTGATTTCTGTGCTGTAATCCTGAGCAGCATCACTCGCTGGTGACTCCAGACACTGGGCCACATCACACCACAGCTCCTCATGCAAAGCAGGTAAATGTCCAAATGCAGAACTGGCTTTTCCTAGGAAGGTGAGAACAAACTGGAGACAACAGGTAAACTGGTCCTAGCAAGTGTTTGGCAAACAGAAGATCAAGTCCTGATGCTTGTTGAACCAGATGATCCTTGAGGTCCCTTCCAACCTGGTATTCTGTGATTCTATGATTCAAATGCAGGTAATGAGGAGGAGGCAACCCAAAGGCCATCAGTGGTTCAAGCCCTTAATGGACCATGGGCAAGAAGAGCTGAAACCTTTTAATTTAGGCAGAAAAGGAAGGGACATGGATTTTGAGGAACTCAGTTCCTCCCACACTGGCTCTGAAATTATTAACTTCACCTTGGCAGCAAAAAGGCTCATTTAAAGGAGAATCCACCTGTGGCAAAAAGATATTCCTCTATCCACATACAGCAAAGCTGAAAGATCAGAGGGGCTCAGATGGACTGGGCTTTCTCTCACTGGTTAGCAGCCATTCCACCTATCAGCAGCAGTTTTCCTCTGCAGCATTGCAGATAAGGCATTTCCCAAGTCAGCATTTACAATCTGACCATGACCAAAGCCTACCTTGGGGGCTTTCAACTGAGCTTTGTATGCAACACCCATGGATAAGGAGGAAATGTGTCTCTCCTCTGCCTTCTCCTCAACTTTAAAGCTTGTCCCAGGACCAAGCCTGCATCAAAGCCCAGGAAAGGCCAGCCTGCAAGCAGCTGCTGGTGCTTCAGAGGAAGGTGTGAGGTTTTAGGGCAGAGAGAACCAGAGCAGAGGCAGCTGTGGCTGAGAAGGACCAAGGTGAGAAGCACTCAACCCCCTCTGTTAGTGTGTGGGGTTCTGGCTTTTTGCTCCTTGTGGTTTGCCTTGCTGGCTTCTGCAGAGTAGACACTTTTGGTTTGTTGTGGTTTTATTTGGTTTTGTTTGGGCTGTGGTTTTTTTTGTTGTTGTTGTGGGGTTTGTACTGTGGCTTTTTTGGTTTTCCCTTCTGATAACTGGAGGTGAACTTGCAGCCTGTGAAATGTGGGCACTTTAACATGAGCTCCATGGGCTGCTCAGCTTGATCCATTTCTGTAGTAAGTATATTTGACTCCTGCTAAGGTGTTTTAACCAAGGTCAGTGGAAATAAACAGTGTGGCCAGGCAGCTTGGGACAATTAGCAGAAAAAACATAAAGAGTCCCAGTTTGCCCAAGCCAGTCTGATCAGGAAACGACAGCCCTCACAAATCTGCAGCTCTGAAGAGGGAGATGTCTTTCAGCAGATCTTTTGTAAATTCTCTTTTGCTGATGTAAACCAGTGGGGTTGCACTGAAGTCAGAGAGAGGTGCTGGCTGATCCTGTTGTGTGCTTGGGCACGTACTGAAGGATTTTGCTGAATTTATTTAGCATTCTAGTTAAGATTTCTAATTTCCCTGCAATTAGTTCTTCTTATGTTTTTGATGTTTTTAAGAAAAGTAGTCAGTCTGTTTGTCCAGACACTATTTGTTGTGTAGTTGCTGCAATATCTTTTTGCAAAGAACTGGAAACTACTAAGGTCCGAGTAAAAATACTGAATATTCACAGTGCAAGAGTAGTTGTTCTCCACCAGGGTGAAAAATCTGTCCAAAAGGCTGAACAAGGCCACATCTGCACTCTGAGGTAGGTGACAAAGGCTGATAGTGGAATCCCTGAAATCAAGAGGGTCCATACATTAACGTGGCTCAGAGCAAGGTGACAGTTTTGATTAAGCTGGATCTGGGAAGCCAGGGTGTTTTTCTCAGCTGAAAAGTGTTTTAGCTTCCTTGTGACCAGAGAACAGGAAAAGATATTGCAGTAAAGGAAAAAACAAAAACCAAAAAACCCAACCCACCAAAAAAAATCCAAACAACAAACTTGTCAGCAACCAAGGCACCTCTTTTTGGCTTTATGATCACTGTGCAACCAGGCTTAAATGTTCAGGGAGCAAGTTCCATCAGCTTGTTTCCAGCCATGGTAGGTCCTGAAATAGCAGACATCAGACCTATGACTGGTTCTTCAACCTAGCAGTGCTATTTTGGCAGCAGGCCCAGGGTTAAACATAACAAGAGTCATTTTCAGTCCTTGCTCTCCTGAAGGTCAGTGGCCCAAATGGTTGGATGTTTGTCTTAGCTGTTTCCGGGCAAGGTCTGCATTTTGTAATGATAAGGCAAAATTCAGAGATCCTCGTGTTGGCAATCTCTCACTAATTCTAATTCGAAAGCATGTCCTGAATAAGGCTGTCAGGATTTGGTCACTGACAATTTTTAATTGTTTTGACTGTTTGGAGTGAGGTGTTCTTTAGTTGCTGCTCTGAAGGCTCACTGCTCCATTTTACCTCCAGTCTAGGACTTTTACAGGATAGTGCAGCTCATTCTTAGCATTAAGCCCATTTAGCCTAGTTTACCAGAGTTGCCCATTGCCAGGTGGGACTCTGAGGATCATTCATCTGCTCAGATCACATAGAATAAGCAGTCTCCCTTTTAGCAATGTTCCTGGCTCTCTTCAGCTTGCCAAATGCCTTCAAAGACAAGTCTCCTCCCTTCTAAAGCTCCCTCAGAAAGCTATCAGAGAGGTCAGCCACAAACTGGTCCCATTTTTTCTGCCAGACCTCTTTGGTCTTGGCTTTCTCATCCGGTAGCATGGCGCTGTATCTGTGAGGAGGACAAAAAGCAGTATCAGACAGGAGACAAGGGGGCAGCTATTTCAAGATCAGTGACCAAAATGAAAAGGCAGGAAGCTGTAACAGATTAACCTTTGCAGGATGTGCCACACAGAGGAACACAGTGTAAAGAGCTTCCAGCTCCTGCTGTCTGGGCTCACACTGGGACGAGAAGCATCATGGCCGTATCAATAACATGTCCTGCACCATGAAGATAAACAGCTCAGTCTGCAAAAACTGGAGATTTGCTGGGCAGCACCAAGTGACTAGTTCAGAAGATACAGGGCTGCTGCTGCTTTTGGATGCCCCCTGGGCTTGGTTCAATTCGGTAGGGAACAAGAATATCTGTTGTTGGCCTGGCCAAGCAGGAACTTGGGATTGGCATGAGGACTGGCATGGGATTTGGCAAATAGACAAGAATCTAAGAATGTGAACAAAGACCCTGGGTACCATACCCAAACTATTTTGGATGTATGTAGCTGTCCAGATAAATAGAAAAAGTGGTTAAACACACGCAAAGGACATGCTGGTAGATTCTGTTTCCCCAGGGGCCATGGCAAATACCAGAGCAAGTCAAACTTGGGCAGCAGTAGTCAAGTGATACAAAATTATAATATTTCTCCCATATGCAGAATCAGATGCTACAGGCAACTTCACAAAGGATAAAGAAAGGATGAATACACTGAGACACTTGAGTTAGAAATAGGCACACATGATTATGGGGAGAGGAACCTCTGGGGTCCTTATGTTCTATCTTTAGAGGACACACACAGAGGAGACTCTGGTTTAATGGAAGACCAGCTCATGTGGCAGAGGGGACTCTGGAGACAAACCCCAGATAGAGCAGGTTTCCAGGGAGCAAGCTGATAGTCCATTAGCGTTACTATGGCTAGATGAAAGAAGTGAGTAACTTACTTTATGGAGTTCAGTGCAAGCTGTTTTAAAGTCCTTAGGTCAGCATTCATCCCTCCAATGCCCATGAACACCTCATAGAAGTCATAGGAGACTCCCTTTGCCCCAAAGATAGGGGGATCATCTGGACTGATGACAACAGGATGTCCTTCAGCCATGAGGGCAGACGCAGGATGGCTCCGCAAGTCAGCTACCAACAGCAGAACCTCAGTGGGGAAAGGTAGGAGACAACACCACATCAGGTTATTGCTGAAGCTATGTTTGTGTTATAGTACCCACTGGACAGCATATGTGCTACACCTGTCTGTGTGAGCAGGTAGTCAGCAGGGAGGAAGAATTTCCAGAGGGCTGTTCAGAGCATGTTAGGTGTTCTGTTCTGAACTGCTGCTGGAGGAGCCTACTTGTCTCCATTGACTTTTCAAGGAGATTGGTTTCTTAATTGTATCTCTCAAGTCAATGCCAGTGGGGTGAATAGCTTCCACTTGTTTGTAACAATTTGATTGTGAGCATTTTGAGAACAGTCTGGGTTATGCATTTGCTGTAACACTCAGCAAAGGGCATCTGGAGCTGATACCAAGAGTTCTCTCCCTCAAGGCTCACATCAATACATCTCTACCCCAGAGCATCCTGTCCACTGTGCCCAGGGGACTATGGGCACCATGCTAAGATGTTGCAAAATAGTTTCCCCTGGCTGTGAATTTTACAAAAGCAAAGGACTCCTGGTTGCACTCTCAGCTTCTCAGCCTCTGGCTTTCATGGCTTTGAAGTATTTTCCACTACATCTCTTTAGGCCCCTCCCTGGCTCTGGGCCTCATCTTCGCTAGGGAGGATTGCCTTCCCAGGTTCCTCTGCATAAGAATCTAAATTACAAACCTTATACATATACACCATGTATCTATTCAGCAAGACTGCAGGGTAATGTATTACAAAGGCATCAGAGCCAGCCTACATGAAACAGAACATCTAGCTGACCCCAGCTCCCTGCTGCTCCAGCTGCTATGGTAAATCCCATTTTATGGTAAAGCCCCAAGATCTAAGTTTTTATCAACATACCTGGTTGGAGATGGGGCAGACTTCTACAGGAATATCCCTCTTCAGAGACAAATTTTTGGCTACTGGGTGTTTAATGAGTGCAAGTCCGTGGCCAATCCGGCTGGTATTCAGTAGCAAAGCATCCAGCACATTGTTGTCTACAGAGGTGCCCTGCCAGTCTGAGCAGAGACAGGTAAGAATCACTGCAGTGCTGTGAGGAAATACGTGTTCTCAAACTGCTAGATGGTTCTGTTAGTAAGTGTCTCAGTTGCACAGTGAGAGAGTTGCACATGGTCTGAGTTCCCACTTTGCATTTCCAGTGATACAAGGATCCAAATCTGCCTAGGACATCGACCAGCATCAAGATACCCACTTATCTCAACCGGCTTTAGACATCCACAGTGTAGCTCTTACAGCTAAGTTAATCATTCTGGTCTCTGTTCATAGTCAAAGGAGACAAGTACTGAGTTCTGGGGGATGGTTTGTGCATTAGGATGAGATGTGTAATGCTTTAGAAGTGTCTGTTACTGTCTATGGCTATAAAGGGAGCCTAGAGTCTATAGGTTCACCTGTAGACATCTCTTCTGTAGATGGCAACATGTAATAAGTATGATGCAGTAGTTATACACAACTTTCATGCACAGTTAGGATAAATCTCCTCCATATGAACTGAATAAATTATGGCCATTAATAATATATCACCCCAGCAATGAAGGGCAGTAATCAGTTACTTAGATGAGTGTATGCAGTTAAGACTTGAGGCTGGCTCAGACATTGCTTCACCTTAAAATGTAAAATAATGGCTGAGAAATTCTGCTGCTGTAGTGGATGGGAGGTGAGCACTGCACCAAAGTGGAAATGACCATGTAGCATCAGCAATAACTCTTGCAGCAGACTCCCTGTTACACACAGGGCAAAGACACTGAGCAACACGGTTGCTGCTGTCAAGAGGAGGCAGCAGGTAGAGGAGTTGCCAAGTGAGAATATGCTATAGCAAAAAGCTGATATCAGGAGAAGCATAGGGAAAATTGATCATCCACGTGTGTATATATACACACATACCCTTGCCCTTCCCCCAGCTATCTTGATACAACCAGGCTTGCTGCTTCTGTGTCTCTGCAAGCAGTAACAGGCCTCGAGTCCTCACCAATCTCCCCAGCCTTACCAGTCTCCCCAGCATGGAAAAAGTATGGCAAGTTGACCCCCAGGGAATATGGGATGGTCAGGGCATCCTTCAGGTCCCACAAAGAATGACCTTCATCCTCATCACCAACCTGGGGGAAAAAAGAACTGTGTTTTTTGAACATCCTCTGGAAGATGGTGGGACTTACAGCTACATATCGTTGAGGTGCCAACTGTACTGAATTTACAGTTCTCTGGGGTAGGGAACTGATTCTTTCAGGGGATTTTGTCAATTACTTTCAGCAAAATCCTTAGCTGGAAGATCTGTGATTCATTTGTACTGATCTCAATACAGCAGCAGAGGATCTGGCTCTGGTATAAAACATATGCCATATTATACATGTAATTATATAGCACCTCTAGGGGTTTACTCGGAGCCACAGAAGAAATTTGTTTACCAGGTCGAAGCCTGCCAGGGTGTCTGGGAAGTGGGCTCTGAGTGCCATGGCAGTGACGATGGCTTCTTTAATCTGGGAAACATTCAGCATCCTAAAGAGCAAGAGAGAGAAAGCAGTGCAGAGGCTCACTCCCACGGGCCTGCCTTCTTTGGCTTTGAGTTGTGAAATGGGGCCTCAAGGGGTATTTCTAAAATGCAAGTTGCTCCTGCATCTGACAACCAGCTTCAGGTCTCCAGAGTAACAGCAGTAGAAAATTGATATTATGAAAGGAAACCCCTGAATGACCAGGAAATGCCTGGCTAGACCCTGCTGTCACTTGAGGTGAGGCACGCTTCTCTACAACTCACTGGCTTTCCCATCTACCAAGCAGGGAGCACAATGGCACGGAGAGAAAATGTTTAATGTATTTGTTTTTCTCTTGACTGTTTTGCTGGGAGATGGGACAGTAGTTGCATATCAAGAGAGCTTTGAAGCTAGATTTCTTCCAGTTTTGTCAGACTTAACCATCACAGTGCATTTTGCAGACAGACTCTGCCCAGACCGAGCTGGCCAGAGGCAAGCCAGCTCTGAACTGGGAACCGCATTGTGCAAAGACAGAGTGAGTAAATGCTGCTGAGGGGTCTGTTATATTTCTGAGGATCACCTCGCATGACTTCATGGCATCTGACTGACTTGGAGAACAGCCCCGTGCCCGCCTGCGGACAGCAGCACGAACATACCGTACAAAGGCTGCCGGGAGGACCTTTGCAGTACCGAGTGCCCATACTCGGGCACTGCTCTCACTGCTTCAGCTTCTGCAGAGAGAGGAGGAGTATGTCCAGGCTGGGGAGGAGAGCACACATGGCTTGGACATGCACGCAGGCAAGCAGCCCTCCCCTTGCTCATTCCTGCACCCAGGGCTCACGGACACTTGTCTCTCCGGTACATGCCGTGAGCTAACCCTGGTTGCTTTGCACTCACTCAGGCTTATATAGATGATTTCTCTTCCTCAGCCTTTTCCACGTGCCAGGGGATGCTTTGGGAGTCAGTACCCTGAGTCTGACAACACATACAGACATTGCCAAATGAGTTTGGCACTTCAGCTCATCCCTCAGCATCGTTTCTCCTTGCACAGCCTGGACACTTCTCTCCCCACTGCTGCCCTCACTGTAACATAGCCAGGCATGCACAGGTGTTTTTAGCTCTACTCAGCCTCTACCTGTGTGCTGTAAATATAATCTTGGCTCCGAGAAAGTCAGGGTGCTCCTTCACAAACTGCCTGGTCACTTCCTGATAGGTTGCCACAGACCATGATTTATTGTGCTGGGTGCCATCCAGTTCATACACCTGCAGGACAAAAAGCACATAGCAAGCAGAAGCTGAGAGATATTTTATTGGAAGATGGGAGAAATGAACTGAAAAAAGCCTTGGAAGAAGCAATGTACTGGCAACAAGGCAGAAAAAAAGCAATTAGATCTGTGCAGAACATTTTCTTCTTGAAGCCTTTACCAGCTGGCAAGAGTGGTTTTCCTCCCTCCTGTGTGACACAAGAAAAAAGTTCCTCCGTGTTCAGACATGGCAAGCAAGTGCCCTTGAGTACCCAGAGGAGACCATGACCTCTTACTCACGTCTGTATCGAATGCTGGAGCATTTTGTCCAGCCGTCTGGCAGCTCACACGCTCTGTGCCTTGCAGTGGCAGTCTGTCAGCCAAGGCAGCCCCAAGGCACACAAGAGCTGAGCTCCATAAGCTCCCAGCTGGGCTGGGCTTCTGCTCCCCTCTGCCAGAGGTTTCCTCCATGACCTTGAGTCAGCCCTTTAGTTTCACCATGCTTTCCCAGTTCTCTGGCTGCAAACTGGGAAAAATAATCTTTTTTATATGCTCTGTCTCATCAACTCCCTTCATGAGTTCCCCACTACCAGGGCTATACAGGGATTTTTCCCTGATTTCAGCAAGGGTATAGATCTATCGTGCCCCGATCAATGCAAACCCACAAAAGTCCTGCCTGGAGTCACTCACAAACAGTGGATGAAATCACTCCGTCTGTTTTCTTACCCTTCCCGCCTTTCATTTCTCTTTCACCCTTTTTCTCCACCTTTCAACTAATCCAAACCACCTTCTTCCTTCCCCTTTGGTGCAGCCCCTTGCAGCAATGTCCCTTGTACCCCTTGCTGGCACCAGTAACCATGAGGCGGCTGCAGACACTCAGAGGGAATTTTCCCCTGCAGCAGCCCACGGGAATGTGAGACTTTACACAGCTGAATGTGCAAACACAGCTGGCTTTGGGGGACTTCCCACAATGTTTGCCATTTCGCACTAAATCCTGACTTTCATTTACTTTACCTCAGGGTCTGTTTCTGGCGGCCTTTGCTGCTAAGGGAGCTTTTGCAGAGTGTCAGCGCTGTTGTCAAAGCCTCGCTGAGGATCTCCAGCCACACAAGCATCATTCTGTTCCCACCACGCTCTGCTCACCTCGACTTCCATGGCAAAGTGTTTTCCCTTCCTCTCTCATCCCTGCTCCAGCCTAAGCTGACACTTCCCTGCCTGTGCAGCCTTCCTGCCTGCCTGTACCTCACACCATGCCGAGCGGCCTGGTGCAGGCAAGCCCAAGGGTTTTGGAGGCTCCCTCACCTGGAGCCAGCATGAGGGGCTGGATGGGAAGCAAATCACCCTTCCAAGCCTCTCTTCAAAAGGCATTACAGCCATGTTGCTGGTAAAGGAAGGGTATTTTCCAGTCAGGCCCACACACTCGTGTCATCGCAGATACTCTTGGCCCGGAAACCTGCATGACCTGGGGGGCTGCCAGCACTCGCGCTGTCTCACTGCACAGGAATTTTGACATTGCTGTTATTTTCTCTGTCCAGGTACCCCAAAGACAGATGGTGACTGAGTACAGAGCAACAGGCTCACAACCAATCCCCAGCAAAGTAAAGGTACCTATAAGCTTTGTGATCCCCTCCTCCTTCTTTCTTTTATTTTCTTTCAATACACCCTTCTCATCTCAGGCACGATAGACTGCCAGCCTGCAGCCCTGATGCTGAGCCATATTTTGCTATGGGGCCAGCCTGAGCTGCAATGGGGCAGGGTTAGCAGCCCCGCTCTCCAGCTGTTGAGGGAAGAGGCATGCACAAAACCAGATCAGCCTCCAAATTTGTCACAGCACCTGCCTGTGGCTGCAGAGGCCTGCCCAGCAGAAGCAGTGGTTGCTGGGGTGCAGAGAGACATTGATCTGCAGCTGGCTGGAGCCCACCATGCATGCAAGGGAAATGATTTAAGGAAGCTGCTGGCAAGCATGTTCAGGAGCCAGGCCACCAGTGGGATGTCAGCATGGCTGCTCCATCCCCTGGATGTCACGGTGCCATCAGCAAGCTGCTACCTGCGCTCTCACAAGCAACCCACCACCACCACTTGGTCCTGTGGGTGCTGCCCAATGGACCTTGCAGAGCAGCTTCATTCGTGTTTCAATGGACTGCTAAGAACGTGGAGGTAGCAAGGGGTAGCAAGGAGCATCCGCTGTTCCTTTGTTTTGGTGAGGCATTTGCCTGACAAAGCTCCTGCCTCCTGCTGAACCTGGTCTGGAGAACTGTTTGGAAAAGGTATGTCTGCAGTATTGAAATTGCCACTGGGAAAGTAGAAACTATTATATCCAAAGAACAGTTCTGTGGTTTGCTGGTGCTTGGGAAGGTGTTGGGATGACATGCAGGTCAATCTGACCAGCTCCAGCTGACATGCAGAGAGAAAGGACTAAACTATTATCAAGCAACGTTAATGTTAGTGACGATGAAAGGCTTCATACTTCATCTTTCACATGCATAGCCAAAATTTCAGGTTGTCTGCAAACTGTGGAAAACTGTGCTTTGCCCACTGTTTTTCTAGTCTGTTCAGAAAAATCATTCTGAAATAAGCTGCGGATCCCAAATAACGTAACTATTCCAGAAATTCAAGATGGGAGATTGTTCCAGTAGAGCAGCCTCATAACAGGCAATTCTGGTGCAGACAGAGTTGAGACACATCTTCCCAACCAGCAAGATTCCGACACAGCTCCCAGTCAGACTGTACAACACAGTTTTGCACCCTTGCCACAGTCAGAATCTTGCTTAGCTGTTAGGAACAAAGCTTCTCTGACTTTAAAGCTCTTGCCTATGCAAATCTCCAACAAAGACCTTTGCATATGATCAAGGTTTTCCAGCATCCTTAGAAGGGCAGGTATGCAAACATTGAAAAGCTAAATTCAAGATAGGGCTTGAGAAAAGTTACGGAGAAATAAGGATTTAAAAGAATACTAGAGAAGCCAAAAAATACGTACCGTAGGCAGGATAGCTCTTATCTCAACATACTGTACATTATCTTCATAGAACTCCAGCAGCCCCTGGTAGAAATAGGCCTTGAACACAGGTGCATAACAGATAAGTCCAGAGGCAATGAGAAAAACTTCTTCAAATCTTTTCCAAATGAAAGTCTGAGAAGGGTAGGCCTGCTCAGGGGCATCCGTCACCAGAGTCAAGTTTCTCACCAAGCTGCAGAAAAGAGTAAAAAGGAAGAATGAGAAGAACAAGGCAACTGGCTTTCCAGCATGCAAAAAGCCACCAGCTGGCAGCTGGGTGTTTATTACAGGAGTAAATAAGTTTACTTCAAGATAGGTGAGAGTTTTATTGTCAGAGACCAAGCTTTGCAAACGTGACACTCTCCCACTTACATGCTCTGGGGTGCAGCAGGGCAGCAGCTGTGCTGCAGGAGGTACGTGTTCTTTGGGCAGGACCAAGAAAAGGTGCAAAGCCATTTCTGTCACAACTGGGACAGGAGCTAACTCAGAGCCTGTTGGCATTGCAGTACAACAGGCCTCATGATGACTCCTGCAACTAGGAAGCATTCAGAACATTTTTCTGCCGGCTACGTTTTTTCTTCTAGTGGCTGGTACAGATAATAATTGACAGGTAAGAAGTAATACAAAACATGTTGAGCTACAAGCAGGGTAAGACTAGGTGCTCAAAACCTGCCTCTTCTTTTTTTGAGGGCAGAGTCTTGAAGAGTTATAAACTTACAAAAGCAAATAGGATGGTTTTATGTCATAAGAATTGCACTCTGCTACCCAGGGACAGCCTTAATCCAAAAGTAGGTTAGCACATTATTCCTACAGACAATATATTCTCCTAAACATCTTCAAGGTGTGTAAAAGAAGTTAGGACACCTGTCCCTGTGTGTATGACAGCAGGTTCACCAGCTGAAGGCAAGCTGAGTATCCAGGAGATGTCATGTACTGAGTTACAATCAAGACACTAAGTTTGTAACTTTGTGTTTTGAAAATATATCTTCTAATATAAAGATGAAATACAGGGAAAATTATTGTGAATCAGAAGCCCTTTCCCCCCATCATCAGTGGAACAAACCTTATGTCCTACCTGCCTGACAGATGACTTCCTCAGATTTGTCTGCTGGGAAACAACTGATAAGAATCACAGGTCCTGGCTTTTCCTTAGTGGGATGTACTTATTTCCTTTATAGACCCAGCTGGTGAAAAAGCCTCTTTCAGAAATCCAGAGGGGCAGCAGGTAGTTTTATCAAGCAGAGTTTCAGGAAGCCAGTAGTTGCAAGATTATCTGATTGTGGCTGACAGCCTGCATTGAGGGCAGGTGACAGCCTGCATTGTTGGGCATCTGTGCTCTAACATAGTCCTCTGACAAACAGATAATCTTCATCCTGCCCAAAGCCTTGCCTCTGGCACCAGTTCACTTCCCTCCACTGGTGGTCACCTGAAGAAAATTTGTAATAAATTTCCCAGGCCAGTGGGCAAAGTCTAAATGGTAATACAGGGATAATTAACTTCATTCCTTTGTAGAAAAACTGAAGCCATTGCAGCAAGCTCCAGCACCAGTTACTTGGAGGTGGGTGAGTTTACCAATCCGGCCAGGCCTGATGGTTATCTAGCATCAGGGGCTAAGGAGGTTCAAATAGAAATACCTTCAGCCATGCTTCATCTTTCACCTGATTAAATTGTTTCCTCTCAGTAACAGCTACTGATCTTTAATAATGTTTTTTGTTTGATGTCTTGGCCCCCATCCTTATGCAGTGCTCTGCTCTGTTACATGGGAGGTGTGGGTTTGATTTGTGCTCTTATTATCTTCTTCCAGGAGGCTTCTGTGGATGGAATTAAAAATCTTCCTGATACAGATGTAAAACATGATCTGATCCAAACTCATAAACTAAGACATACTGAGCAGGGACATTGCTTTTGAGTCCCTCCATCCTGCCCATAAAAACAGAGCCAGTTCCCCTAGCAATTGCCTGCTCTTTCATTCTCTAAGGACTCTCTTCCTGCAGGTGCAGTTTCATTTCTTCTTCACTGTTAATTTCTTTGCCGGGAACAATTTTAAAGCAAAACCGTACAGGAAGAGATGCTCATACCACATTGGGCATGATATTTAAAATGCTTAAAAGTCAGGAAAAGAGTTAAGGTTTTCACAGCAACTTTACTCTGCTCTCCAGCACATTACAATAGGGGCTTTTCGTGTCATTATCACAGGACACTGGGGGACCTCAGCTGCTGCTCAGTAATCCATACAACCAAAGGGGACAAAGCAGGACGATGACAGGGGGGGCAGCATTTTGGGCAGGCACTGTGGAGCACACAGTAGTGGTAGACACTGCAGCATCACCCTAGAAACCAAGAACAGAGGAGCTGAGGGCATCTTGAAGACGCTGATCCAGCTGCCAGAGCTGTGGAGGAGGACAGCTGCCAGCAGAAGGGCTGCACTGCTGCTCAGCAGGGAGAGGAGAGGAAGTTTCATGTGGAAAGGGAAGGGGAAAAAGACTTTTCTGCTCCCTCCTGGCCGAAGGGCAGCTCCCCATCAGCCCCACACACCGGCAGAGAGCACCTGCCCAAAGCCAAGAGCTGAGCAGGGGTGTTCCCACCTGCCCTGCAAGCACTGAGGGCAAAAACCTCCCTGTGGATCAAAAGACCATGCAAGCCTGTTCTCGCCACCCCACATAGCTTCATTTTGGATAAGGATGGGTGATTAGTCAGGCTTCCACTGTTTTCTCCCCTTGTCCTGTGAGAACTCGGCTTCTCCAGCAACAAGCGTGCACAGGGCTCCCCTCCCTGCCCTTAAATCTAGATGTACAAACTTGTGGTTGTTTACTTAGCCTGTGCTCATGGGCTAGAAACATCAATAAATCCCCACATCGCCCTGCTCCTAAAAGCACATAAATCAAATCGTGCTTTTTTTATAATCCCCTTCCCTTTGAGACTGATTATTGATCCCTATAACTGTCAAAGATTTATTGCATCATAGTGATCCACCCTTGATAACTGGATAATCTCCTAGGGGTTCAAGGGCTTTGTCATCAGTAGCTCATGCACATGAAGCAAAGCTTCATAAACACATTTTTTGCTTCTTTTCTGGAAGGGGCCCTTGCAAGTGATCAGGTGCAGACTACAAATAGCCTTCCATGTCATGCGCTGAACAATGCTACTGCAATGCATATGCCCAAAGGGGCACAGCTAAAACGACCAGCTAAGGATTATTTTCAACTGTGGTCTTGCTTTCTCTTCTCCTGTTTTGTTTTCTTGCACGTTATAATATAGAAGTGAAGAGGTTTGTTGCCTTTTTTCTAAAGGGATTCTTTCTCCTGCTTCTTTAGCTGTTCTTGATGGATAATTATACCCCTCTCCTCACCATAGTTTCTGAATGTCTTCCAGTGGTGCATTAAATAGTGTGACTAACATCTGTCACATGTGGTTCATTCGCTTTCTCTCTCTCTCTCTCTTGTCCCCTCTTCTTCTCCCCAAGGGGAGGCTTGCAGAGGGAGCAGAGTGCTTTGTTTCTGTAGTGGATTTTTATTCTTTTTTTTTTTTTTTTTTTTTTTCCCTCTCTCCTCGTAATGCACACACTGCCCTATTTTTCTGTGAGATAAGGCAGTCAGAGGACAGAGAGGGGAAGGTGATGGCGGTCCGGGCAGCTGCTAACGCCCAAGGGAGTTGTCCCCACAGCCTGGGCCATGGTGTCAGCTCCCTCACAGATGACTTCATCCTGGTGACAGAAAGCTCTGCAGGGCCAGCAGAGCTGCACTGCTGGCCACAGCCTTAATCCTCAGACTCCTGGTGGGGGAGGGTGTGCAGTGGTATTTTACAAATATCTGGAATGTCAGAGCTGTTTCCCTAAGTATCTAGAGCCATGCCCTTGCTCTAGAGGCAGTAGCCATTATTTTGCATCTTGAGAAAATAAATGGCATTCTCCTATATTGTAACTGATTGTAAAGTAAATAAATTAGTATTATTTTTTCTTTTAAGTCTCAAAGCAAAATTCCTTTCCTTTCTCCCTTGGTCTCCTGCCTCTCATAATAGCATCCTTTTGGAAGCTCACCAGCATCAGAATACACCAGGGTCTTGGCCCATAGGATGTGAGTTGAGAATAGGAATGATTAAACCTTTTTTGGAGGGAAATAAACAAAAAGACATAGTTCCAAAAGACACACACATTTATATATATATGTATGCATACGTACCTAAAAACACAAACAGCAAAAATGTAATGCAGATGCCTCTCTCCCTTGCCCCTTCTTAGTCAGGAATGCAGTTAGGTGAAAGTGGTACAGTCTCTCAGAAACATTTCTATTGTTTCCTTCACATTTGCTGATCCACCCTGTCTTGCATGAGAGCTCTTCCCTGCTGCCATATTCCCTTGATACTTCCTTGAAACCACCCAACTATCCATCCGTTCCTTCCTCTGACATCTGCTTTCTCTCAGCTTGTCAGTGCTCAAGGGCAAAGAGGAGTGCAGGAAAGAGGTAGCCTGGGATGCACATGTTCAAGAGACTGGGAGACTTTCCAGAAACTGAGAAGCAGAACAGATTGGGGCCTATTCCTGGCTAGAGACCTATTTCCAGGCGGCCAAAAAACATTCCTAACCCCTAGACTAGTACCCAGGGATTAGATGAAAACAGGAAGGGAAGAGCCTCAATGTGGCTGTTGTTCATGTGTTTGCACATTATGTGCAATGACTCCTCTGTGATTTTGTGGTGATCAGCATAGACGGGCAAGAAACAAAGGACAACATACTCAAATGAGTAAGTCTGAGCACCCAGGATGCGAGAGAGCCAAGCTTTTACTTGGCTCTGGCACACATTTGCTGCAGAAATAATAACTTAATTGGTCTCTGCATTTGTCTCCCCCCTACCTTTAGGGAGATCCTTGCTGGGGGGTCTATCTTGTGTTCCTGTGCAGTGCCTGACACCCTGAAGTCCTGCTCTGACTTGTGGCTACTAGACATTGTCAGTCAACTAATATAAAAGAAGATGAATGTGATAACACTGCCTCTGGAAAGAAGTTGTGTTGCCAAACAGGGCCATCAGGAACCAATGCACAGCTCCAGCCTCCTAGGTGAATAGGAGGATTCTGTGGCATCCTACACCAGCCAGAAAGGGACATTACACTGTCGAAGTACAACCAAAACCAAATAGTATGATGGGTTGCTTCTGAGGCAGTTCTGAAACACACAGTGCAATTGCTTGGGCTTGAAGGATATGAAGCTGTTTCAAAATCCAATCTCTTGCACATTATTTATGGGTCTCCTGGTGGGGTTGAAGAGAGCTGATGCCGTGCTCTTTTCCTCATCATCATTCCCAGTAGAAATGTAAGGGAGCTTTTCTCTTTGGAAGACACAGATAAATGACTTCTCACTGGATCTTACTTCTTCGATCATGTGTCAAGGGCAGTTGAGCCTCAGGGTACAAAAGGTCAAGAGCCCTGGCTCTGGCACTACCTTCTCCTCCCCTTCTGGAAGTACTCACATTTCTGCAGGAAAGGGGTGGTGGGTGCCCTGGAGAGTCTGCTCCCTCTTCCCTGACTCGCTGTTCTTCGGGAGGGAAGGCAGTACCATGTCAAAGGTCTGGCAGCTCCTCAGTTTCCCAGCCTGACCTCCTTCCTAGATCTGTAGGGCACAGAGCCCAGACAGCTTCTACATGGAGGGGATACCAGCTCCCTAAGAGTTAATAGGTCTCTATTTAAGAGTACACACCTTCACTGGAGAGCACTACAGTAAAAAAACGTTGTTTCACTTAGGAAATGCTGTGATTAGGGTCACCTCCATCACCTTAATCCAACCTTCTTCTCATGTCTCAGCATGGCAAGACTGGTTTTTAATTACATAACACCCCACACTATTTTTTGGGGGTTGTTTTTTTTTTTTTTTTTTTGTGGGACCCCAGCCTCCTGGAGCTCTGAGGATAGTGGTGATCTGAATGGATCGCTACTCAGTATTTTCCTTTGCCCTCATCACTCAGTGGCTGACTTCATGCATTATTTAGTGATTTAGTGTGCTTTCTCCATCCCCTTGCACACCACTCGGAGCAACATGCTTCCTCCTGGCCTTTTCCTGGGCATTGTCCTGGGATCAATGGCCCCTCCATGGGGCAACAGGGCTCCTTCTTCCCACCACCACCGGCTGGATGAGGAGCCAGGCCATTCCCACACACATGGAAGTGATTAAATGGTAGGTGGCTGCTGAGCAGCCAGCTAACACCTGGTCCTGATAAAAGGCTGCCAGGAGTTAAGGTAGGAACTGCCTACAGGGCAAGGAGCTTCTTCAAGAGAGTGAGCCATGCCTTGGGGAGCCATCTGAGGTGTGAGCTCCTGGATATGGGAGGCATCTCCCATAAGGAGAGAGGCTTTATTAGCTGGAGGGTGTTGGGGGAGGAGTGCTACCAGGGAGAACAACCTGTGTGTAGGTTTCACAGGCACAGCCAGGGCCTGGGCAGAGATTGCTTGTTTAAGGGTAGGAGAGCAAATCAGAGTTTGTTTTTCCTGAGGCTCCTGTTGGGAATGAGGGCCCTCTTCCCATGCTTTGCTGTGCTGGGTACTAGTAGGGTTTTAAGGGGATCCCTCGGAAAACAAGGATGGTGTTTTGGAGAGGAAGGTTGGGTTGCATTTTCTTATGGATTACTTTAGATTTCTCTTGTTAGTGCAGTAATTAATATAAGTAGTTTGGCCAGCTTCTTGCTCTGCATAAAGATGATGACTTTACAGTTGACTTTTCCCCTGTTGGGGAGGGCCTGTTCCTCAGGACCTGACTTCATAACCCTGTTCCTAGGCACCTCAAATGGATGAGGCAAGGTCTTTGACCAGGCAGCCCTGTCTCATGCTGGGAGCACATCCAGCCTGGGTGCTGAGGAAAGGTGGGGATGTGTTACATGAATCTACTTAAACCAGTGCCTTCAGCATGTCTGCACAAAGGACCAGTGTGAGGGTTGCACAGAAGACTTGAATTTTTATGATTTATAACTCTGGGGTACTTAATGCAAGTTTTGATGTTGCTATTTGTTTGTTCTGTGTATGCAGCCCTGGACAGAGTTCCCTGCTTCTGGAGCAGGAAGAAAATGGGAAAGTTGGAGCAGAATGATCTTGCTGGTTACACAACGCTATCATGAAGCACTTGCAGGCTTGCAACTCCTCTTCACTCACCTGCTGTCAAACTCGCTCACGTTGTGCAGCTGTTTCCGGTAAGACTCCAACAAAACCCACTGGGAGCACTGGGCTGGCACTGGGTGAGGTGGGTGAGGCTTGGAAAAGCGAAACCGAACAGTGCCTGTGTGAGTGAAGCAGATGTAGCAGTCGGGGAGGTAGGTGGCATTGTACACCAACCAGCCCACGCTCAGCATGGCGTAGTCGTGAAGGTGTAAGACAGCACCTGGTGGGAAGAAAAGTATACCCCAATAAGACAAGGCAGATGAGAAGAAGGAGCAGTGGTTTAATATGACAGTACTTTGGGTTTGCCCATCCAGAGGCATCTGGAAATGCTTCTAGATGGCTGTGAGTGACCTCTCCCAGTGGAGAGATGGAGCGGCTGCTTTGCCTCCTCCATGCAGCCCCTTCCACATCAAACATGGAGCAGGCAGAGTGTGACTACTCCTGGGAGCAGAGGGGGAAAATCACTAGGGAACTGTTTCTCCGCTGGGATGGAACATACTCCAAGTTATTAAAGATCTTTCAGACAGACTTTGCTGTCAGCTGGCTCAGGCCCAACTGATTTAAAGAGGAACTGGCACAGGAGGCAGCAGTTTACAAGGCATACTGGTTGAGTGGCAGACCTGAAGCAAGCCTCTGTATCTAAGATGTTTGAATCCAGGCCTCATTTTTTTCATCTAGTCTGTCTCTTCTGTCACCTTTTTGAAAGTCTGGTGTGTGCTAAAATCCCAGGCCATGACACATCAGGGAATTGCATTCAAATGCAGAGGCATCATCTACTTCTATCCCTTATCAAAAGTGTGCTCACTTATGTTGTACATCTGTCGCTGGCCAGCACAAAGGGCCTTTGGGATGCTCTGTTATTGTGCAGTATGTTTGCAAGTGCCAGTCTTCATGGCATAGGAACCATCCTCTGAGTGCACCTTCCTCAGCCCATCCTTTTGTTTTGCTAAAAATATCTCCTTTTGCAGAGATTTCTTATGTTATTTGTGATTGAACTAAACTTCACCTTTATTGAGGGAAGATATTGTGAGGACTAAAGTCTTACAGATATGTATCTTTTTTAGCCCAGGGGGACCTTGGAGTCAAAACAGCTTTGGTGCCCTTAGTGGGGGTAAAGGGACAACATGAATAGGAGGAACAAAACGGAAGACTCGTATGCATTTAAGATTAAACAACCTTCAAGACTATAATTTATAGGTGGACTAAGATGATATAGATTATAAATATCTTGCCGCAGAGGGTCTGACTGTAAGATGCTGAACAACTGTAGTTACTGCTCTCACCAGGGCTATCATGATGGAATGGGCATGCCATAGCTCTCTAGATCCTCTCACTGACAATGCCACCCTCTTCCCTGTGTGAGCAGCAATAGAAATTGCAATAGCAGGTGAAACAACAGCAGTTCCCCAGGGGCTCTGAGCAAGACTGATGCCTCTACAATTGGGTTCTACTCAGTTACAAGGTTATCATCTCAGCTCTGAAAGCTTCTATCGCTTGCAAAGATTATTAGAATGCATTTTGGCATCTTCGGGATTGAAAAGTTAATTTTTTTTTTTGCTTGGATTTCTGCTTGATATCTCTAATACTTCATTGAAGAGAGGGACAATTTAAAAATCCTTATTATTCAATTCAGCAATGAAAGGGTAAGGCACACTATGACATATGAGTCACTTATGGTAAAAGACTAGGAAGCTGCAAGCCAGGGATCTTCATCCTACACCAGAGGTTGGGAAGCACAATCTGAGAAGTGAGGAAGATGGCTCTTATCCAGTGTCACAGCACTGAAAGTGAAAAATGCTTCTGTGGAGAACCTGACTCCCAAACTTTCCAAAAAAGGCCACCAACCTGTTTCCAGACAATGATATGGGAAGGGCATGGGGCTCTGCATCTAAAGAGGGAGCAGATGGAAAGCTGGACATAGTGTTCAGAGACACAGGGCTCTTGGCAATGTCTGCTGCAACTCTCTCCTATCTCTAGTTGAAGAAAGCACCTGGTTCAAAAGCTGCCTTACTGAACTAAGGACACTGGTGAAGAAATTAGTCAGGTAGGAGTAAAGGCCTTTCTTGTGTGATCATCTCAATCTCCTGCTTCTCCGCTGAACTGCCAGGGGCTCAGAGACATGGAGAAACCAAGTTTCCTGCTCCATAGCCCAGGTGGATTTGACTTCTACCTGCCTGAACACATTCTTTCCTCCTTTCCATCACAACCTGGAGTACTGAGCTTCCAAATGCTGCTGTGTCCCAGCATGCTCATCAGAGCAAGCACAGGGTGACATGGTGAAGTTACTGGGCAATCTTATGCCATTATCTAGCCAAATGCCTTTAAAACTATGTGTGTGCTGCAGAGTGCAGAAGCCCCTTTTGGTGTAGAGCATGGCGTCACATTAGCACCAGCCTTGCTGCACAACAGGAGAGAAATTACGTTTCTAGATTAAAGACAAGAGGAGAAATGCCTGCCCTTATAAGCACAGATCTTCTATAACTTCATAGAACTGAACTTGATTAAGAAAGACTGAGGGAATGCAATAGTTTCTGTATCGTGTTCTGCAGATGACATCAGAGCAGGCTTTGATTTCCACTCAACAAGTAAAAAAACTTGCTGTATTGGAGCTAGCATATTCCTTCTCTGGTGCCCCAGACTTACAGGCCTGTTCCAGAACCACCTGCCCAAAACCTTATTGGGACGGGCAGCATTTTTGGCTAAGAACTGGGCTGAGGCACGGTTGGTAGCATGTCTGTGTTATGCATGGAAAAAAGAAAGGCCCTGGCTGGAGCATGCTGAACAAACAAGTGTTTGATGTCTTGTTGTCTTTGCTTCCTCTGCCCTTTCTCCACATTTGAAAGGCTGAAGGATCCATATTGTAAGTTTATAGCAAATGTTACAATTGCTGGAAACATGCATTCATCCAATCCATCCCCCTCTTCCTCTCTCCCCTGCCCTGTCCTCAAGCTCAGAGGCAGGGCTCTTCCTGGAACCCAGGGAGTGTGATTTACAGCTCTCATAAGCTTTCCTGCAACCAAAGGTCTGATCCATCTCCTCATGCTTTGTCCCAGTTCTGTCACAGAAGGTAAAAGGTGAGAGGGGGATGGCTAAGAGGAACAACCCTTGGGCCAAGCCTACCTTTTGGCATGAGCTTTAAGATGTTGAACACCTTACTCTGATCAATGAGGCTTTTTGCCCGGAAGAAGTGCATGCTTGGAGGAAACTGTCCTGTAGTCATGGCTGTTGCAATCTCCATCTTCTTGAGGCTTACAAGCTTTGTATTGAGCTGCTCTTCCTGTCTACTCAGCACCAAATTGCCACCTGTCTCTTGAGCTTTCTCCTCCTGCATCAGAGAGTCTCGGTCCTTCCACAGGGGGATGGGAAGGCAGAGAGAAGCCAAAGCCAGGAGAAGGCATGTCAGCCTTAAGCCTTGACTTGATGGAGGCTTCATCTTAGTGCTGCACCTACGGGGATATAAAAGAAAATTGAAGCACTAGCACAGGTCAGAAAGTGACATCTTTGCAATGTTCCTTGGGACATTACACTGCTGGCCTGTCCTACAGAAGTAGTGGATGTTTATTACTGGAGGAGCATCTGATACCTGTGTCCCCTGTATTTAGGACTATGCATCCATGATGCTTTCTGCACACAGGACAGGGTGGACATGTTGCTCCCTAGATCAGGCTGGCAGCACATCACACAGACCTGCAACCTGTCAAAGTTCTCACCTTGGAATGGAACAGTGGTAAGGTCAGGACAGGTTTGCAAGCTGGGATGGTGTCCCCTCAGAATAAGGATGCTGGTGACAAGGTGATGCCAGTGTCCTGTGGAGGGAACCAGGAGACCATAGGACTTAAGGTGCTTTTGTTTTTTGTTGAGCTAATCAGATACTTGTTGCACCTTTATAGTAGCTTCCAGCTATCAGAGGGGTTTATTTATGTGCAGAAAACCTCTGGCTTCCCCTGCAGTGCAGAGGCAAATCCCTGCCTTGTGCTCCCAGAAGAAAGAGGACAGAAGGGAGATCATAGGAGCAGTAAGAAATCCCAGGAGACAGGCTCATGTGAACTCGGAGAACTCTGCCCTTCCCAAAAAAAGCACAACTGCAATATAATCCTTCAGCACCAGGCTTTAGTGACCCTCCACACCAATCCCTCCAGACCAAAGCAGGCTGGAGAAAAGCTCAACATTTTGAAAACAGTTCCCTGTGCTTTACATAGTAAGCCCCTGCTCAGGCACGTGTTTTCTGCTTCCAGCCTCTCCTACTGTGCCTCCAGCCCCTCAGCCTCTGCCTGATCAGTGGGTCCCAGGAGATGGAGAATGTGCTAGGGGGGAAGCAATCTGCTGGGAATAGAGATGGGGAGGTGGGTAGACACAGCCCCATGTCAGGCTTTAGTGAAAGAAACATCCGAGAAGGCACTATCTTATCCCTGGTGAGACTGACTCACTTACTGTTAACTTTCCTCCTCCTTGCATCCAAAGCTCATCCAGCTGCCACCCGAGAGAGCAAGAAACACACTTATCTTCCTCACAAGTGGGCTCTGTCCCAGCAGAGATAAAAAGTCAGGATCCGTCCCGGTGGTGCAGAGCGGGGCACCAACCACTGCAGACAGTTCCTCTTCCTGTGCTGTCGCTCCAGCTCCCTCAGCTTTTATTTATCCCTGTCCCTACCACTTCATGAATATATAAAGAGGAGGAGGAGGCGGCAGCAGCAGCACAGGAGGTTATGAGAGAGACATAGGCAGGAAGCTGAAGTGGAAACCAGGAGGTCAAAGCAAGGGGGTCACCTATGGAGACCCCTCATGCTCTTCTGCAGAATAGAGGTGCAATCTTTAACCCATCCATGCAGCTTCCCCACCCCCACTCCAGCCCCTCCACCCAGGGTGCCCTGGTATGTCTAACACAGCTTTTAAATATCCTTGAAAAAACACCTAGGCACACGTGCCCAATACAGAGAAAACTCTCAAGCCTCACACAGGCTGTCCCAGGAAGATTCAAGGGCTTGGGTATCTGATCAGACATGGAATGCCACGTGTTTAATGCCAACAACACTGCAAACTCTGCTTACTGAATGGGTTTTCATCTGAGAAGACAGTAATTTGTAAAAGTTGTTTTATTTTGCCCAGTCCTTGCCAGCTGCACAGACCAGGCAGGCATCAGCCTGACTGCTGGCATTGGGGCTGCAATGGATGCACAGGGATAAATTTTTTCCTAGGATCTAAATCAAGTAAAGGTGGGTATGGTCTGATAAATTTTTATTTATTTGTTTTTAAATCACAACAAATACTGTGATTTCACAGTTTTATTTTGCACGGTGGATTGAGTTTGAAAGTTATTTAAAACAGATGTTACATAAACAGCTTCCAGTGGAGAACAAAGTCCATTTGGTTTAATGTAATCAAAATTTTAATGGGTTTAATTCTTTTAATAAAAAAGAAAAATCTCGTAAGCCAAGAGCTATTGAAAACAATGCACATCAGTCACAAAGATGGTTTTCAAGGCAGATAAAGTAGACCCTTGTCAATAATACACTAAATTTCACTAACTACCACCACCGCACCAGAATGAAAGGGTGGAGGACAGGCCCTCCTGAATATCCCAGCTAGACACCTGCCATCTTTCTCTTCTCTCTGCATCCCTTCACCCTTTGCTGTCACCAAGATCAGCCCCAGCATCAACTTAGGGATCAGCCAGGATCCTTCAGTGCTCCCTGAGCCCTGGCAGGGACAGGATGTCTGTGGCCCTTTGCCTGCTCCCTCTTAGGGTGGGTTTTTTCTGGTGTCCCAAGGTGATCCTGCTCCCAAAGGGAGACCAGAGGAGCAGAAAGATGATCCAACTATGCAATGGTCTACGTAACTGATGAAAGCAATCCCAGGAGGTTCAGGGAAAGACAGCAGAGGGAAGTGTGTGGAGTGGAAAAGGGATGGTTCAGCAAGAACAAGCATTCTGCCTACAAATAGCTTCAGGGGAACAATATAAGAGAAGGAAGGGATTTGCTTTAATTATCTCAGAGTAGTAAAGCCTGGTGTTAGGACCATAAAACCAAATTCAGTTAGAAAACCATCTCTGCAGCAAGCAATTGGGCCCTAGAGACAGGTTCCCAGGGAGGAGCATCAAGAGGGTTTAAAATGCTCTGCAAAGGACCTCAAATAGCAGCTGGGAGCCAGGTGGGGGTCTTAGAAATTCCTGCCAGAGGGCCTCACAGATATACAGTGCTGGTTCCTCATGTCAAATCAAATCTGAAAAAAAAAACCCTAAGTCCACTGCTGTAACAGTTCTTTAATGGGACTTCTACATATAAGCAGTTGCAACCATTGCCAGGAGAGCACTGTTACAGATGATGCAAGGGTCAAGCTAGGAACTAAGGTGTTCAAGATGCCTTGTTAAAATGTGGTCCACACTCAGAAAACAAAAGTCATACGGGGCCAGCACTGGTAAAATAACACAACAGCTGCTTTTAGGCAGGATCTGTTTGGACAGAGGATGGAATGAGAAAGAACAGGACTACCTGAACCAGGGTATGATTGCCAGAAGCCCCATTTGTGGGAGGACCTGGGTTCTTGTTGTACCTGCAGAGACTCACAGCTTTGGCTTCAGACCTTTCTTACCAAGGGATGGTACAGGAAGACTTGCTCTGTATAAAGAACCAGCAAGGAATGCTATAGGGGTCTATTGCACACTGATTCATCTCTTAGCTAGTTTGAATTCTTGCTGAGAAGTGGGTAGCCTTGCTGGAGGTTGTGTAATAGCTGTTTGTCTGTCTGCAAGACCATGATTACAGCTCCTGTCCAGTTTTTACTGGCTCCTGAAATAGTCTTCAACTCCCTGGCTCTGGTCCTACTTGCTGCTTAGCTAGAGCTGACAGGGGCAGCAGTCATGCCTGCTCCCTCTTCAAATGGCCTGGTTATTCCCTGGATTCTTGGGTGGTTTCTAGCTCATGATGACCTCTTGGCTGCTGCAGCTGTACCTAGCAGTGTTCAAAAGCCCTGTTTCAAAGCTGTCATGGGTATGTCTGTGCAAACTGCAGGCACATTCTTTCTGTATGCCCAGCTGCACATCAGATGCATAAGAAGCTTTAAATAGCTGGTGGCCACCACCACTTACTGAACTCAGTGAATTCCCCTTGGTTCAGTTTCAGTTCTGTATGTGAACCAGTTTTTTTTTTCAAACCTTCTGAACGTCTTGAAGGTGATGGCTACCACCTCCTCCAGCATTTTCTCCCACGTCTCCCTCCCACACCTTCCCTGCTGTCACCACAGCTGGGTGTCTGCTCCCACCCTTCAGCAGCAGCAGTGCAAGGGCTGGGGGGGACATGGACAGAGTCCTCAGCAGTGGGTGCAGGAAGGGGGATGGACTCTATAGGCAGCAGCAGGCTTGTGAACATGCATTTTCCACTTCATTTTTCAGCTGGGCGTATTACACAGTGTTTTACAGCATCCTGTCAAATCCATCTTCCTGCTGCATGTGCCACAGTAAATCCTGGTCCCAGATTAAAGCCCTGCACTGCATGTAGGTGACTGCAAAAGTTACAGTGATGACAAACCCAACAGAGGCTGAACCTAGGGGTGTAGCAGATCTGGCTGTGTTTCCTGTGTGGAAAGCCTATTTCACATAAGACAAATCCAAACCAAGGATCATTTCTGACAGTACAGAAGGTCAGGGTGTTTTTTAGCTTCTGAGCCTCTCTGAAAATTCTGAAGTCTTAAGTCATGCTCTGGAAATAAAACTGTAAAGCCAGGAAGAGAGGGTTGGAGTCAGGAAATGCGTTCCAAACTCTACCACTTGGCGATCCTTTTTGTGCCAGCTGCCTCATTTTGTGAAAGGGGACCAATTCTTTACCTGGCTGCCCTCCTTGACAGTAGTGATTATTTACTGTATCTGCTGGTGAAACAGCCACATTCCCCAGGCCAGTGGCTGGATGAACCCACTTTTAAAGAAAGTCTGCATAGGGCACTGAAGTTTTAAAGAGGAAAAGATAGAGGTGGGATAAGGGGCTGAAGTTCATGGGCTGTGAATGAAGGCAGGCTGTAGAAAGCCTGTTCCTGGAACCCTCACCTCTCTGCTAGGTCTGGGAGAGACAGTGCCAGTCCCTGCTCCAAAGCAGTCCCATCCCTCCATCAATGCCTGCAAAATACTTAGGACGTGTGAAAGTAGTAAGTGCTATAAATTATTATTAAGAATAGACTGGCCCAGGATGTTTGGGGTGATTAAAACCTCCCCACTGCCCTGCTAAATAACCTCTGTTTTGGTCTGGCTGGGCACAGGTTGGCATTTTTTGTTTTCTGTTTCCTACACACCCAAACTTTGTGCCCAGCCAGGCAAAAATATGGGCTATTTACCAGATAAGGGAGTTCAGCAGGGGCCATGCAGCAGAGAGGACTCCTGTCTGCTGTGGGTGACATTGCTTCCAAGCCTACAGCCACGCTCTGCTCACTCTCGAGGTGCTCCATCCCCATTCAGAAACCCTCCTTCCCCTTTGCTTCCCAACCATGGCTCCATCCTGTCCTTCCACTCCTCCTCAACTACATCCATAGCTTTAAAATGTATAAGGCACTTGAGATGCTACAAGAACTGGAGCTGGAAATGGAAAGAGCCAGGGAAAGAGCTAAACTCCCCTGTTGATGATAAATCACTTCAGGAGTGAAGACATTGATTTGTAATCATTACCTGGCTCCCAAATACAATCGCCATGAACTCCTCTGACCAGTGACCGAGATAAGGTGCTTTGGGCTATTCCCAGCACACCTGCAGAAGTTCAAATTTGTTTTGCTCACAAGAGCAGGGCCCATAGCTCCAGGAGCCCAGCAGCTTCATTGGCACTACCCCTCTCCCAAGTGGAGCTGGCGATGCTTGCTGGCAGCAGCCAGCACACACACCAGGCTGCTGCTGAGCTGAACTTGCAAATAAATAAGTCAAACCACATTGTTTCCTTCAAAATCTGCCTCCCCACCCCCATAGTTGTTCCTCACAGATGTCACCCCGCAACAGAGGGCTGGGAAGAGGAAGCACAAAACAAAGTGAAGCAGTGCATGTTAGCACTCTGTTGCTTTGGGAGCAAACAGCAGGCTGCCAAGGGCTCCCAGGGCAGGAGCTGAGAGTCCTGGGTATTTAGGAACGAGGCTTGATGCCACCCAGGGCATGTTCTAGGCTGTCTCCAAGGTTTCTGTGCAAAGGCTCCCAGAGAATACTGGCAAAGTTTTCAGTTTATTACTATTTGTATTCTCTTCCTTGCCTACCTACTAGGGGCAAACATGAGATCAAACTAGCCAACCAAGACGTCCTGGATTAGCAAGAGTACCTGACTCATTCCCTCAACGGAATGACTTTAAGGAGAGAAGCAGCCCAATGCTACTCTGGCAAGCATTTTCTTGCTTTTTGCTTTAGTCACATCAGGTTTCTTGCCTTCCCTGAGGTGTCTGTCCATCACCAGACTGGTGGTTCCCACAGATCAGCAGAGGCTTGAGGAAGTTGTCCCTAGGGTAACAAGCAGGGCAAAATTCCTGTTATTTTAAATTTATTTTTAATTAATTTATTTTATTTTAATTAATTTATTTTAATTTATTATTAATTTATAATTTAATTCCTAGAAGTTATATTCCATCTAAACCTCCCCCTCTACTCTCTCTTAATCCACCCACCTGGCTTCCCCAACCAGAATCTAAAGAGAGCCACATCTCTACCCAGACTCCAAATCCCCTTTCTCTGCTTCAAGAGTCCATCAGACTTTTACAACAGAGGATCTGAGTTCATCCCTGGTTACTCTGCAGCTGTGGACCTCCCCATGACATCTGCAAGGACACCCCGTGTCTCCACAGCATCAACCCTCTCTTCCTCTCGTTGGCTCTCCATTTCTCTGCATCTACACCAGGTTGCTCCATTCTCATAAAGACATAAAAGCCCAATGAGTAAGAAGTACAAGGTGGCACAGGACTATGGTCTCTCTTTCACCCTGAGGTCTTATAGATAGCCTACCAGAACACATATATACCATACTGCATCCCAAAACTATGGCTCTATCTCATACTCTAAGGCTTCAGAAATGCTTAGAGAGAGAACAGCAAAGGCTGGGGAGCACACCTGCAGCTACACCCAACCTTCAGCTGCTCAGAGGTCACCTCACTGTGTAACAGTTTCTTTTCCTCCTCTGCATAAGGCATGCAACTCAGCATTTATTATGGGGTTTATACTAGAAAATTAATGACAGCAAGGAGCATTTGAGTTAAAACCTGACTGCTGTCCCCAAAAGTGTCTGTCTTGTAGCCAAGCTTCATCCCGCCTAGGCAAAAATCCAACCTCTATCAAAGCCTTGAGTTGTCAAAACAAGGCTTCTGCCTCGTTCCCTTTACAGGTACCTCCATATACCATCACCACAAATGCAGACGCTGGCCTCAAGCCAGTTAGCACAAGCAGTGCTGCCAGCAAAACATCATCATTCCCCCAACATTACCCAGCTGCTTAGGCAGGGTTGCTCCCTGGAGATTTATCTTGCTATCCATTGTGGCAGCACCTAAGCAGCAGAGCTTAAAGCAAGGCAAAGGGTGCTCATCACAATAACAACCACCAGCCCAGGGCAGAGCCCAGCCACTCAGGGATCATTACAGAAAAATCTCAGGGCATTTTTGGCATGCCTAGACTTGTTCATCCTGTTCTTCAGAGGCATTGCAGCCCAGCCTGTAACACTTTGTCTCTTGTTCCCTGGCACCTCCCAGCACTGTCCTGCAGGTAGCCATAGGCTCAGTCTTACCTTCAGCTAAATTGCTGCATTGCCCCAAGAGATGCACTTTCATTAAAGCACTACAGCACTATCTGCATCACCACAGCAAGCAGAGAAGTCCTCAGTGCACCCATCCCAACCTGTGTGAAAAGAAAGGCATGAAGCACACAGTGACAGTCTCTTTTGGAAGTTCCTCAGCAACCAAGCTTCAGTATGATCTACAGCCTCACAAAATGAGGCACAGGCAGAGGCTTCAAGGAGATGGCCTGTAGAGTTGTCAAGACAAACAGCCCATGTCTTTTTGGTAGTCATGAGATTAAAAACCACTTCTCAGTCCACCCTGGGAACAGATAGCTCAAGCTCACCTTCTTTAAATCACTAGTGAACAAGCCTTAGCTCTTGAACCTCACTGTCAGCTCTGAAAATGGCTCCTGGGTGGGTGATAGCACTGTACAACAGCAATGGGATCTTGGTGCTATGAGGCCTACTGTGTAATCTGGATCATCAGTTGTGGGAGGAAGCACGTCTGTAGGGAGTGATCCCTCTGTCTTTACTCTGGGATCCCACTCCAAATCTAGCTTAGCCCCCCACTTCCAGAGTGGCATATGAGGAACCCTGGGGAGCCATTATCACCATCTGCCTAAAAGTCCTTGTTCCCATGGCCCTCTTCAGTTTGAGACAGCCCTCATGGCTCTAGCACACACTAAAAATGTGGTATGTGGCACATACGTGCAGGAATGCTCCCCATTGCTGCTTTGCATTATAATATGTGAGAGCTGCTTCCTTTATATTCTGCCTGATCGATACGTCTACCACAAACAGACAACTCTATTTCCCACTGTGGTTTTCAGTGGTTTCACTCCACTGGTGACAGCCAAGACAAGATCACATGCCCATATCAGGGATGTAGGCATCAATCAGTGTGTCAGCTGCGAGGAAGCAGCAAGGGCTGGCTGCTCCACAGGGGAAGGTGAGCCTGGAGCTGAGGGCTGCAGCAAGGCAGGCACGGGGCAGCAGCTACACTGACAAAGGCACAGTCCCACAGCACCTGAGCAAAAAGAGCAGAGCAGATCTGGTGATGGTAACCAGGTTCAGCCAAGAGCCCAGCGATTGTTGGGCAAGCCCGTGGTGATGAGATGTATCCAAGGTCAACTCAGGGATGAAGTCCATAGGCTATGGTCCACATAAACAGGATACACAGCTGCAAGGTAGCCATCCCAAGTGGAGATGAAGTGCAAGAGCCTCACCTTACCAGTGAACAGCAGAACAGGCTATCACTGAGGCTTTTTAGCAGACCTTTCTTAAACAGCTCTCTTCAACGTCAGAGACCTTCATAATTACCAGCGTCAGCCCTGAGTCCAGGGAGCCAAACCCCAGGAGATGCACACAGAGGCCCTGACACTAGCTACCACACTGTGTAAGGCTGGTACAGATGCCAAGGATTAATATAATCTGCTGCCAGTCTCCAGAATCAAGCACCACACCATCAGAAATGCCCATGATAAGAGCAGCAGGCATTTTAAAGAAAAAGATGCTTAGCAGACACCCCTCATCTTTATCCCAAAACTCTGCCTGGCTGGGATGAGGCTGTGTTTTAACTGGTGTTTGTGTAGCAGTCTAATCTCCAGTCCTGCTTCCTTGAACACCACCAACATCTGCCACAACTCAACCCAAGGTAAGCCATGCAGTAGTAGCTGTGTACTGTGGTTTCACTGGGTCATGCCTCCAGCTATTTTACCCTCTTGCTGTTTTACCCTCTTGCTTTTAATCTGATAGCAAATGCCACTTAAAGCCAGCTGCCTTTTTTTATCCATCACTGTGTTCTCTACATCTCTCAGCTCTAGTTTCCCTGCCCACCTGTGTAAGGGACCTTTTGCAGAGATAAAGTCTGGGTACCACTGATGGCACTACCCCAGCTTTTTGGGGAGGTACAGCGGTGCAGAGGGAGGGATGGTTTGTAGCAGTACGACCAAGCAGTGGTGTATCACCCTTGTGATTTCTTCAGCATTGGAGCTTTCTGCTAAAGCTCTTGCTAGCAAAGAAAGGTTGTGGAAAGTTGCTGCAAATAAAAGGGAGTGAATAGAGAAATTGCCAGCCACGTAAAAATAACTGTGTTTTAGCAAAGCTTTAGAAATGGTGCTGGGGAGAGAAAGCAGCCCAGTGTAATGCATGGGAAGGAACCCTGCCTTGGGTTATATGTGCATGGACACACCTTCTTATGCTGAAACCGTATTCACAAATTCACTCTTGAGAGGGAGAACTTTAGCCAGGCTGAACTTCTAACTGACTCCAGTGATTCTGGAAGTTTGTTTATTCACCCTGTTGGGCGGTGAACCAGATCTTATCTGCATCTCTCCCAGGTGTCCAAAACCCCCTTCTGGGAGATGACAGGGAAAACAAAACAGCATTTGTGCCAGCGAGTACCTGAGGAGAAGACAGGGCTAGCAGCCACCGGCATCCTTCCTGAACTCTTTTCTAGGACCAAAACAAAGACATTTCAAGGCAGGGATATAGGAGGGACAGCAGTGTGATAGGTTCAAAGATTTTGTTTTAAACTCTGCATCCAACCTCTGCTCTGGTGAAGCCCTACTGCAATACAAGAAATCGGGATTTATAAAACACAACGAGGGCTGTGCTGCAAGCACTGAGACACAGTCAGGTGGCAGCTTGTTGGAAGGAACCGTCCCCATGAGCATGAGGAAAGAAGATCCAACAACTGCATGTATTCTGTGGACGTCTTAATGTCTCTGGCACTGCCAGCTTCCCTCCTCTCATCACCATCCCGGCCCAGCGCGCATCTCTGATCGCTGTGCTGGCGTAAAGCTGTAATTGCCAGCACGGGGTTGGGGCCAAGGGGAATTCACTGAGAGACTCAGGCTCTCAGGCAGCCTATCAGCTCCTAGGTCCACCATGGAAATTAATCACTGAAGCTCAAGGAAGGACACCTCAAACAAAAACCCCAGTGGCTACGCTGAGGAGGCAGGGCATGTCCAGCCTGTTGAAATGACATTGTAATTAAAACTTAATAAAAAGTGGCACATATCGATGAGTTGTATTAACCTTGTCTAAAACCATTTGGGCAAATTAAAACTCCTCTCGGTCTTTTCTTGCCGCGTTAAAAGCAGCAAGGCATGACACAGATCAATAACGCTAGCCACATTGGCTCTTTGTTTGGGGCAGAAGAAAGCTTTGCTGTTGGAAAGCTTCAGCTGGCATGGCTTCAGCCACTGAGACGCTGCCTCCTGGCCTCTGCCAGGGCCCCTGCTGGCGAGCCCCAAATGAGATTGCCAGGGTACTTACATGGGCACATAAAGAATGCTCCCAAAAACGCTGCCGGGGACCAGCTGTCCCACTCCGGGGGACACTTCCAGGCTATTTGCATGAGCAGATACAAATGTATGCCCCGGAGAGCTCTGCCAGGACCCCTGCTGGCACGCAGCGGGGGCTGCTGCCCCAGCACAAAGCAGCGCAAGCCTTGGGGTGAGGCTGCCACGGACCCCGCACCCCGCACCCCTGCCAGGGTGCTTCCCGGCACAGCCCTTCAGAGGAACACAGGCACCCAGAGCAGCACAGCCAGAGCAGGTCCCCATGTCCCATCCCGACCGCTCCCTGCTTCTTCTCTGCCGGCTACAGACCTGTGAAACAGAAAGATTGCCAGACCTTGAGCTCTTTCTTCTCTCGCCCAGCTGCGTCTGTCTCTCTGCAGCCACACAACAGCTGAGCAGCTCAGCACCACGCCACCTGCTCCCCACCTCCAATCCCCCCCCTTCCCAAGCCCCCCCCTTCCCAAGCCCCCTGCGCGGCCACCCTGGGGACACCCCGTGCTCTGCCCCTTTGGCTGCATCCTCCTCCCAGGGGGCCTCAGCCCCCACTGCAGCTCTGAGGCCGGGCAAGCAGTGTGTGGTGGCTGGGGAAACAAGTGGGCACCCTGGGACAAAACTCTTAACCATGCCTCGATGAGGCAGGGTGGCCAAATCAGCTCAGCACATGCCCTCCTCCCTGTGCAGCCAGGCAGGGTGGGCAGGAACAGGCAGGAGAAAGGCACAGGGACACACAGGGTGCCTTGGTCTTCTGTCTGCTGATTGAGATGCTCGCCATTAGTCACTGTCTGCTCAGGATGAGAAGTGATTGTGGCTTCTGCTAAGAGCTGCCCCTACTCTTGCTCACATTTGCTGTCGGATTTGCCCAGGTTGCAACCCGGGTGCTTCCCACTGCTCTCCTGCTGTGGCCGGAGTCCTGATCTTCTCCCTCATCACTCATCTGCTCCACTCTGGCAGCTGCTGACCTGCCCCAGCCCGTTTGCATGTGTGACCACCACCAAATGTGTTGTTATGGTAGTTTAACTCCGGTTGTTTTCATATGATCAAGTAGTCACTAGGCTTGTCCCTTTTTTTTTTTTTTGGATGCTGGTAAGTCCTTCATCTCTGTTACAGCTCACAGCAGCCAGTGACAAGGGAATCGTGCTCTGGCTGCCAGCAGCCCCTCAGCGACTGCAGTTGGTGCACAGGCACTGATGGTGTGATGCAGGCACCCTTCAGGGATGCTTATAATGGGGAAAATACTTTTAGAGAGAAAAGATTTAGGAACTCTCTCCTTGGAAATGACAATGCTGAAGCACAGCCAGTGAAACCAGTTTCTGGGAAGAAATATATCTGACAAAAAGGAAGTTTGCTTGTTTGCTTCCTACCTGAGCAAGTAGTTAAGCCATGGAACACACTGCCCCAAGGCATTTGTTTAAGGCAAAGGATTTTTTGCATCTTCCCACAAGCCCCTAGCATAAGCTCTTACCTAGAGCAAGAACCCTGCAGGCATCCCCCTTGAGCCATCCATCTAACCTTGCAACGCCCTAGGGCTGCTCAGGATTACAATGGGCATATTCAATACTTGACATTTAAAGGAGAAATAGAGGATCTGGTCTGTGTTGGATCAGACTAACTTTTCCTCTCTTCTGGGGCTCTGTTTTTGCCAGTGGTCAGCATCACAGGTAGGGACACAAAGCCATCCATTGCGCAGGAGCAGGAAAACATCCCTACTTAGGAAACCCTTCCCAGTCTCCACAGGTGAAGATTAAATTCAGCTTTGGTAAGAAAGGATTACATCACTAGAAGCTTTTGTTGCTTTAATTATAGTTTTTAATATCATCTGTAAAAAATGTTTGAGTCCTGCTGAACTCTTCTCTGATGTCTGCTAAGATCCCTGGGCTCCATTGTACATGGCAGAAGCAAGTTCCATAGGTACTGTTTCTAATTTAATAACTCTGAATTTCACACAATGAAACAGGAAGATGAGTTCCTAGTGAATCTTTTCAAGCTGCTTATTCTTTTATGGAATTTTATCAAGCTACATCCACAAAGGAGGGGGACAAATGACTTGGAATCAGCCCTGGCTGGGGAGGAAAATGCCTTTGTTTTTACTGTGTGGTTCTGCTTCCCATTTGCATTTAGAATTAAGAGTACTCCGTCTAGTGACAAAAGTAAGTTCTAAGGCTTTCCCCCTTCCTGCACCTCAGTTTTGACTGGTCTACTTGTAAAATCAACACCAGTGAAGGAGGTCAGTGTGCAAAATCTGCCATGTTGGAAAAGGCATATGAAGACAAAAACCTTGCTAAAGCCTCAGGCCTCCTGTTCAATTTGCAGTATTGCAAAACATAAAAAATTCCCTTTTTAGTACATTAGGGAAACGTGGTCCGCAGCAACTGAGAGACAGATGTGGAACCCCATGATGCCAGTGCTACTGACTCGCTTTTCAAGCTAGAACAATACTTTAAAATGAAAAATTCATTACCCAGATCTGTGAAAAGCAAATGAAGCTCAGCCTTTCCTAACCTTGACATTTTCCAGACTGCTGGCCAAATCCATGGGTAGGACACATGCACACACATCCACCCCACCCCCCCTTCTTCAAAGGGCTGGCTGGTCTGACAGAGAATGTCTTTCAGATGTGACTTATCTTCTCTGAATGAGCTGTGACACCACCAGAGTCCCAGTGTGTGAGGCACTGTGCATCTGTATACTTCTCATTACTAAAACTGGCAGTGGTAAAGTCTTAGCTGCACCTTTCCGGTGCAGTCCTCAGAGATACAAAACAGAAGTAGAGCAGGTGAAAGCAAGGTGCAATTATCCAAAAGTTCACTGGATGCAAGACCATTTGCATTTGCTATTGCCACTCCAATTTAGCCAGCAGGAGCTATTTTGGCAGCCAGGGTCTGCAGGCTGAGGTGAGGCTACCCCAACACCCCCCTCCTTGCTGTGTGATTTCTCCCCGTCCTCCCCCAGCCCTGTCTATAATGTGTCAGTTTCTGCCACACCACGTTAATGCCTCAGCCACTTTTCAAACTACCACTTCCCCGCTGGGCAGGGTCTCTTCCCAGCCAAGGGATGGAGACTGCAAGGCTCTCAGCTCCAAAGAGATTTTCTCCTCTCCGGTTAGTGGTATTCCCTGAGCCCTGCTGATGAAAGACACAGATGTGTCTGCAGAGGAGCAGCTCTCAGTGCCTGCCTCATTCCCCAGAGCCCTCTTCAGCCAGTTTGATGTCTAAGTGGAAGGGAAGAAAATAAGCTGACAGTGGGGTTACCACCCAGATGATTCTCTGAATTGATTAGCTGCTTTTTCATAGGTCTCACAGCCATACAAACAGCAACCTCGTTGGATCTCACAAGCTAAGTAATGACCTCGGCTAGGAGAGCTCTGGAGAAAGAACGACCATAATGATGTGCTGCTTCCCTAGGAAAGAAACAAAGGAAAAGCCAGGGGAAAACAACATGAAGGGAACTAAATAACAGCTGGAAAGAGGCAAGGGAAATGCAGCTTGCAAGAAAGAGCGGAAAAATAAAGGCCTTTCAGCACTGACTTGTTTTTGACTCCAATTTGTATGGAAAGGGGTGGACAGGCAAGGAAAGGATTGCTCAGACCACATCTTTTTGAGGTCATGGAAGTGAGTGCTGGGCAGGCTCACCAGCAGCCAAGGGCCTTCTTTGGGTGTGAGATGATGGAGGTGATGTGGTAATAAAATCCAGACCCCTTTGAGCTGTCATGTGCTGGCCAATCCATTGCCTCATGAGGGATGGCTGTGACCAGCATCACCAGGTCGGGCTGTGACCTCCCAGCCAAGTCCAGCTGAGCTGCAGGGGGTGACCACACTCCCTCCCCCAGACTTGCCTTGCCAGGAGGTTTTTGGCTCCAGCAGGCACCATCCATGCTGCAGCCCTCCAGCCAGTGACTATTGCCCCCCTGGACCCTCGTCCAGCTGCATGCTGTCTGTCTGTTTGTCAGTTCAGGGTCTTGCACCCTGGCAGCAAAACCCTTGGCCTGTGCAAATCCCTCTGATTTCCCCACAATGTCTCGTAGGGAAGGATCTGCTTTGGCATCTTTGGGCAGCCTCACTCTCAAGGGGAAGGGAGGGTAGGTAAAGCTCTCTCCAACCAGACTGCAGAGCATTTTGAGTGTCCATGAGTGTCCCATGCAGGGCATGAGCTTCACTTTCCTTCAGGTAGGTGGGCCTGGGTGAGGGCTGGCACCCCTCAGGCTCTGAGTGTGACAGGGATGTGCTCCACCAGACCCTGCAGAGGTGATGGGTAGTGGAAGAGGAGTGAGCTGTGGAAGTGAGGAGACCTGGGCTGGACTCCAATAGACTACACTACTTTGGATCAGTTACAAAACATCTATCTTCAAAGGGGAGCAAATGGTCCAGCTTTCCTAATCATTTGCTCCTGCCTCCTCTTGAAACCCCAGAATAATGCGGATTAGAAGAGGGAGGATGAGAAAGGTGTTACAGAACCTCATCTCATTGCTCTTTCCCATCTGTGCTGTGCTAGTCCTGCCAGAGGTTTTTCTGTAACAAAAAAAAAAAAAAAAAAAAAAAAAAAAGGGCTGGAAAATAAACCCCACACACAGTATATTCCCTCTGCAAGTGCCCCACGCTTAGAACTGCAGTCTGCTGCTCTCAGTGCCTCTAATTAGCTAAGCCAGTAAGCTCTCATTAGCCCCACCTGGGTCACTCTGCAACTGGGAAAGAGAAGCATTAACCCCCACATGGCTCTGGAATAAGTAGGTGTGAAGCAGATTCATTTCCAGGAGCAGCCTGACCCCGGAGCAGGGCACCTTTGGGTGGTGGCAGTGCTGGGAAGGATGCTGGTGCCACGATGGATGTCAGTGTGAGTAGGATGAGGGTGCTCCTCCACAGAGTCTGACCTCCCTGTGAGGTGCTGTTTGGTGTGGATTTGGAAGGGAGTGGAGGAGGGAAGAAATTTGTTAAGAGTGCTGAAAAGCACAACGCTTGCAATTCTAACTGTTCTTGTGCCATAAGTGCTTTGCTGGTACCATCTCCTGGAATATATCTGCGTGGGAATAGAGGAAGGTTCTGGCATGGTGGGTGCAACTGCACTGACAGAGTTTAGCTTGGCAATGATTTGCTGTTTCATAGCCATAACTTCAGAGAGCTAAGCAAAGCCAGCTGCCAGCTTAATAATAATAAAAAAATTCGTAGATGTGTTTTTTGTTAAAGTTAGGGCACCAGGGGTAAATGAACACCAGAACTGTTCCCTGTGCTATCATACAAATATCCCTCTCTTATGCCAAGGAAATATTCCTCTCCTATGTCAAGGCTTTTCTGGAATAAGGTGCGCTTTTTTTGTTGTATTGTTTTGGGTTTTTTGTTTTGTTTTCTTTTTTTTTCCTTTTTTTTCAGCTCCAGCAGTGCATCAGGCTCCAATCTAGAGCCCAGGGTGCCAGGTATAGCATATACACATGGAACAAATCAGTCACTGCTTCAGATTGTTTGTAGCCTTTAAGTAAAGGCACTTATACACTGGATTCACCTAGCTGAGCAGGCAGAGTAAGTCAGAAACAACTATGTTTTTCCTTGTTCAGTGAAGCTCATTATTTTTAGGAATTTAGTGCTAAAGCGCAGAAGGCATTTGCCTGGGAAAGGAATAGAGAGCAACAGGAGCAATTGCTCTGTCTGTAGACAGGAGATGGTGAAGAACACTGAGCAGCAGTAAGGGCTGAAAAGAAAATATGCCTCTATCCTTCTCTTTCTGGCACAAAGAAACAGCATGGGGCACAGCAGCTGCAGCAGCCAGCAGCAGGAAAAGGATGGAGAGTGCTTAAAATACTTCATTTCTCTAACTGAATCTTGGGGTTGCAGAGAAGTTCTGGCTTCCTCTGTGATCACCACCCTGCAGGTGGGAGGAAATTCAGGGCTGAGAAGGCCAGTGCTGGAGCTTGGCATGAAAGTCACAATCCAGGGTTTGGAAATTATACTGGGCATACCAAAAATATGCTATCCTGCCCCTCGTTCCTCCTCTGCAAACAAGGCAGAACAGTTAGGGAGACTCTTCTTAATTCTCCAGAGAGGGATATTCAAAAATATTTTGAAATAGGACAGGAACAAGCCATTAAATCAGCAAGTGACCAGTGATTTCAAGTTGGGATATTTTTTTTGGCTTTGGACCATTTGTCACCAGGCACCAATCACTGACCTGGAGATGACGGGAATAAACTGGTTGACAGTCATTGACCTGACCTATCTAGCAGCTTTCTGGGTATAGCCAGCAAGTAAATGTTCCTCCTCAAACCCTGCTGTCTCCCCTGCAGCTTCAGATGAAGGGCCAGACAGTCAGCCTCATCTGCCAGATAGCTCTTCACTCAACAGCTTTGAGGTTTTGGTGAACTTCCCAAGCAGAAAGGGATAATCTATATAGGCAACACACATATGTATGTGCTCATGAACACACAAGCCTCCTGACATTAATAAGAGTACAGGAATTTCTTGCCTGACCCAACTACGTAGGCTATCAATGCAGGCAATAACGCCAAAGCATGGCTGTTAGCACAGGGAACATATAACACAGAGTTGAGCAGATCTTGTAGCAAACAGCAACATATTTGCCAAATCATTACAGCACTTGTTGACCCGATAGTCTTCCACCTATAGCATCAAAGGGCATTTAACAAAGTATAGTTAATAAAATTGCATATAGATACAACTAAATGTTAGTGTCTTCATTTCACAAACAAGGCTCTTGAGACATAGTTATCACTTTTACTAACAAGAGTTTGAACTACTAATACTGATAGCATTAAACAAAGCAAACAAAGAACAATTTTTAAAGGGTTGTTATTTAAGCTAGTTCCTTCCATCATGCATTTTTTCTCAGCTGGACCAAAGGCAATATTTTGTCTGGTTTCTCTTTTATTTCAAGTAATCTTCACTTTTCCTTCTGTTTGTTAATCTTCCTCAGCATGGTCTTCAAAGTTGGAATTGGGAAGACTGAAGGGTAATTTTGACTGTCAGTTTGGTTTATATTTATTATCACTGTCATAATGGTAGCCAAATGTTTTGCTAAATGAATTTTTGATTGGTTTTACTTCCAACTTAAGTCCTATGCTGCTACTTAAAAACAATGGAAAAGAAAAATCAGTGTAGAAAAGCACATGATTTGGAAAGGGGAGGGTAGAGTCGTGATGAGTATTTAGAGACTCTACATCAGAAAGAGAGGAGAGGGTGAAAAAATAGTAATGAAGTTTTGCCTCTCTAAGCAGAAACTCCCCAGAAAACGGTGGACTTATGTGGGGCCCCTCTCTGGGGCATTAGAAGTCTGGAACAGCTCATGGACCTAGGGAGGAGATGAGCTGGGAAGAGGGCTTACTCCTGCGAGATGCAATGCCTGCTTAGAAGATTAATGTAGAGAAGGCCTAAAAGATTGTATATTGTCAACCCAACCAAAAAGCTCTTTGAGCAGGTTCCACAAAAAATCTGCTCTACAGGTGTTTGCACTGGGCAGGACTTCATCCTCTGTCGGCATTGTTCCCTCTTCTGACAAAGGGAGGAAAGCGGTGCTGCCTGCAGTGCTACTGCTTGTGCCCTTGGTCCAGAAAAGACTGGAGGCCACTGACGTTCCTGTACTGTCAAATGACAGTGACTGTGGCAAGGCCTGACACATCCACACCAGCTGCCAGCTCACCCACCAAGTAATACCAGGAGTGAGGATGCTCTTTGGTGGTAAACCAAGTTCATGCCAGAGTCGGCTGGTCCAGTTCATGCTGAAGCCTACACTGCTGCCTCTTCACTACTGCTCTACACATGCTGGCTCTGAGACATGCTGCCCATCCCACTTCACTCCAAACATAAGCAGCCAGCTTTGGCAAGTGGTGCCTGAGCAAGGCATGGCTCAATACATGCACCCAAAAAACACCTGCCCAGCACCTGCCTCTTCACAGATCAAAGCGCAGTGGACCTAAACGTGAAGAATGGCTGGCAGCCAGGCAGTGCTTCTTGACAGATGTTACTCCACAAAAAGCAGGGTGGCTTGGTTCTCTGTTCTTTGTAGAGTCCTACCCAGAGGAGCAGCAAGATGGTCCTGATCTTGTGCTGTGTGACCTGTGCACCATAAACCTCCCGGCTGTGGTGGGTGAGTGAGTGCTTCTCTGCCACAACTCCCTTGCACTGGCAAATGTTTTCTCCCATCTTATTGCTTCAGAGAGAACACGTGCCCCAGCAGTGTCTTTGGTGGAGAGCAGGCATTGGAAGCCAAGTGGGCTGGAATAGGGTGCCCCACCTACATGTCTCATGATATCAGATCTGCATACTGCTGCTTCCCAGGGAAGCTGTGGGCTGCAGGACCTCTCTTGCCTCTGGAGACCTTCCCATCTCCATTTTGACTGCTGATCAAATGCACGAAACATATTCCTTCCAGAAGGATCTCTGCAGTATGTAGTAACAAGCCATTTTCCCTCCTCCCAGCAGTCCAGCTGCCTCTAGCATAGGCTGTACACAGCAGGACACATTTCACCAGGAAAGGGGAAGATTAATTTCTGCTCCAGCTGAAGCTGTCTGGAATTCCTTTAGGACCAGCAAAATTCAATTGCTCAGGTTGTAATGTGCCCAAAAAATGCCAGGGAGATTTTTAACCATTGGGACTGGCTACCATAGTACTTTAAAACTAGGATCTCTAGCAACTCCATCCTGATTCTTCCTGAAATACACACCTGCCCCCCAGCACCCTGCTGTGCTTCAGCAGTGACTTGGAGGGAAGATTGCTGACTCTGGTTGTTCTCCAGAGTCTCTTTTAGAGGCCTTCCACCCTGCATGTAGCCAGCTCACCTTACAAGATCTTGCATGAACCAAACCTTTCCCCCATGGAGTCCACACACCTGCACGCCTCATGTCTCTGCTGGGGACAGCCCTAGCTGGATGTTTGGGGTGACAGGAGGCAGTGGGTGGATTTGCCTGATGTGCTAGAGCTCTGATTTAAGTTCCTTAACCCCCTCATGCTCAGCTGTGACTCACTGCTGGTATTTGATCAGATTTTCAGAGAAGGATTAATTACGCTTTATTGCTTGTTCACATAACGGACCAGTATCATCTTCAAAGGCCCATTCTTTGGAGGAGGAGGAGGAGGAAGGAGACATGCCCCATAATTTAGTGACCATTGCTTCTAAATGAGAAGGTTAATAGCTTGACCACTTCATATTTTAACCCCCCAACTCTTTTTCCCTCACTAATTGTGAAGCATAATGTCTTTCTATTTCCATAGAGCATTCCCCCATGGGGCTTTGTCTATATGTATAAATCAAAGCATTGCTGCTGCCATTTGGGGCCGGGGGGCAGATTCTGCTCTCACCTAGAGCATAAAGTGAGGTCAGCTACACAGCTGCCAGCAAAGTTACCCCATTTTGTCTGCATGTCACTGGGAATGGCCCCTGGGAACAGGCAAAGGAAAGATGGATACTCAGATAATCATCAGGATGGTTGGCTGCTGAGTACTTTCGCAAATCAGACTGCTTATCTAGGTGATTGCACACAACATTAAGTTCCAGCACTGGATGTTTTTGATGCCATGTCTAGCAGGGCAGACTGCATCTTGGGAGCTGAGGCAGCCAGAGAGCTGCTGGCACACATCTCTCACTTCCCAGCAGGAAAATAAGGCTTAGACATGAGAGTGAACCAGGAAGGCTGGATGTGGGAACCCAGAACTTGAAAGCTATTAAGTGCAGAAGAAAGAGTAAGTCAGCTGGCCCATCTCCCTGCTAATGCAGGCCTTTCTCCATACGTATTTACTTGGTTTTTTTTTCCTCAAGTCATGAGTTTAAAACAATTCAGGTGCTTTCATGAGAGAAACAACACCATAGCCAGGTCATTTGTGACAGGACCCTCATCATGAATTCAGGGAGATCAGAGGTGCATTTGCAGAGCTGTTTGGGGAACTGGGAACCAAATCTTAGAGGTTCCTCTTGAAAAAACTGTGTTGTATTTATCAGATCTCTGTTCAGGAGCCTACAGCATCCCTCCTGCCTAATGCCTGCCTGTAAGGAGTGCTAGCAGCTTGTATTGACATCCTATTAGCTTGGGAAACCCTGGAGCTGAACCTCAAATGTCTGATGAAAGTATAAATGAAATACAGCTGGAGGAGTCAGTGGATGACAATGTCACTAATGGCTCAAGAAGGTCTTGTCTTTCCACTTCTCCACTGCTGGTTTAAACTGGCCTAGTGACCAAGAGAGGTGACTAGCCACTGTCTTTGTGTGGCCTGTCTTAAATGCATTGCATGGCCTAAGTCCACACCTTCAAAAGCCTCTGAATGGTAGAGTTGATGTGGAGGACACAAGGTCTCCATCAGGCAGGTTGCTTACCAGCAGTTATTTCATCAGTAAGGAGACCACTGCCATGCCAATCATGTCCAGGAAGCAATGCTTTGAGCAGATTCAGAACATTTATTTTCATGGTGATTGAAGTCAAACCTTGCACAAAACCATATCAGCGGCCCAAGTTCCCTGGATTTAGTGTTAGCTGTGTGTACAAAGCAGTATGCTGAGAAGAAGGGAGAATCAGGGAGTCTAAGGAGTTAGTAGCACCACACATTGCTGCTCATACTGCTCAGCACCCCCTGTGCACTGCAGCATGTGTAATGGTGACAGCCACGCTGCTGTCCTGCTCCCCATTCACAGTGCAGTGCCCAGGCTGCATCAGACCCTAGGCAGAACCATTTCTGGGCTTGGCACCAGGCTGAGGAACAGGAATGAGCTTCTGGTGCCTTGAAATAATGAAGCCAGTGTCTGCAAAACACAAAGTATGAAAGAATTTCCTAGCCTGTGTGGACATGCAGTAGAAAGAGCAGCCCTGTTGTCACCACCTTGGCTGGTCAGGCACCATCCACCCTCCCAGACACAGCTACTGGAGAGGCTGAGGCAAGAAGAGGCAAAGGCAGCTCCTTCTGGCCCTGCTGACAGCATCTCAGGTCTGTTCTACAGCACTTTGCGGACTCACAGAAATAGTCCCTAAGGTCAAGCTTGTGCTCCTGTGGAGAGACAGGCTTACAGAATTAATGGTTGACAGAAAAAGGTATCTTAAAACTCTCTAGTTACAAGCAGAACTGTTCTGGGAAAGGTCTGGAGATGACCAACTGCATTAGTCACTAGCTCTTTCCCATTGAGACTGGGCACTTAAAATCCCTTTGCTCCACGAATCTTCCAGCCATCCCCCACTTCAAGCTGCCTATGATCACTTCTCTCTAAGCAGGTTGATATCCAAACAGGTTTTGAAAGTCTTTGGACTTTCAGACAACAAGGACCTTGTTCTGATTGAGACCTGCCTGGATTATTTATACCAGAGGAAGTGATCCTAACAGTTTTCCTTGCACTGGAACCAAAGATGAGTCTAAGCCAGTTTAAATTGTGTTTATGCCGAGCGAATCCAATTCCATGTACTTAACTAAGTAATCCAATAAAAGTGCAGCTTAAACTGGTTCAAGAGCTGCTACATTAGAGATCTGGAAATAAATAAATTTTGTTACATGTCAGGGAAACTTTTCTCCAAGCAGACCAGACCTCATACCAAAAGCATTACTGGGAATGTCAACTCCCTGTCTTTGGTATTTACAGAGAAACTGGATTAAGTCCCTCTGTCTCATCTAGAATAATAATGTTTAGCATGTACATAGCATTTTACAATTTCAAAGCAATAAACACTGAGATACCATGGTAATGAGAGCTGACAAGGCACTAGCATTAACTGATGAAGGTTTGCAACTTCCCTGAGGTATCTAAATATGACAGCTCCCATTTTATAGATGAGGAAAATTTATATGAATTGATTTACTCAAAAGCACAGTGCAATTTGGTGAAAGAGCTGGAACCACAGCTCAGTCCTGATAATGTCTGAAAGGTCTCTCAGCCCTTCGTGAGGGTTCTGCCTTACTTCTATACCCATGCACTAGTGTAACTAAGTATCCCATTCTTTGCAGGATTTAGAAATAAATTACTTTTAATTTCATTTGGCTGTTATGGAAGGAATGAGATTTAAGTATACCCCTAGCCAAATGCAGCAGTAAGAAGCAGAAGTATCAATGGGATTGAAAATAAGTGCTGGTGGAGTTGCAACAAGTTAGTGTTCAGCAGTTGCACTCACCACAAAAGCAGTGTAGCAGGAAAAGCAGCTAACAGGTGGGTATCAAATGAAATGTTGGAAAGGATTGCATTAGCCTAAACTATCCTGGGTCTTGCCTTTCCAGTCCCCACCATGGCTGCATTAATTGGTATAGACACAACCACAAAATTTTTTTAATTTGTATGGACTTTGTGGTTTACATCAACATTGAACCTGGCCCAGAAACCTCTGTGGGGAGCTCAGCTTTGGCACTAGCTGTGAACAGAAACCCTCTTGCTCTGCACAGGTAGGTACCCAGCAAAACCAGCAGTAGATGCATGAGACCAGCAGCTTTAGACAAGAAATGAAGCTTTCCCTCATGTCACATCTTTAGGCCTAGACTACAGAAGCCTGGTTACAACAAAGAAAAATTATAGCCTCACTGTTAGAGCAGCTTTGATACCTTTAATCCCCCTCTAAGAAGGTGTTGAATAGAGAACTGAATCATTACGGGTTGTAAGCAAAAGGGTCTTTTAATTCCTGTTAAGGAGCATTGCTTCTCTTTCCTGGAGTGGCTGATGGGGAGCTCCTCTTGGTATGGAGCACCTCCCTACTGTGAAGCATCCTCTGCATTTCATCTGGGGCTGTTCTCTGTGCCTGCCTTGCCCCCTTGCAGGCTGAGCCAAACAAGTTCAGGCTGCAGCAGTGAATCCCAATGAGCCTCTCGCTGGGTGTTTGGAGGCAGTCTATAGGAACCAGGGCAGGAGCCCACAGTATGCGTATCAGCACCATTGCTAACCACTGCTCTGGAAACAATTAAAATATCCCTTTGTTTAGGCCGTAGCACTGCTGCTTGTGGAAGAGCTGAGGATAGCAGAAGAGACAACAGACCTGGAGAGACGTGAAAGCCCTTGGGTTTGTGTGTCTCTCTCCCCTCTTCTTCCCACCGAGGTGTCCAGGGTGGATCTGGTTTCGTGGCCCTTCAAGCCAGCCCACGTCTGATTCGTCTCTCTGCCAGATGTGTGGACCAGAGCTTGGCTGCAGCTGTGAGCATGGCCTGACCACAAACAAACATGTACACGGTGGGCCCCTCTCGGTGCTACTCTCTGGGGAAGATCTGGGGAAGATCCAGATTCCTTGGCTTCAAATCCATTGCCACAAATTATCGCTCGCCTGCTGATTGCTCTCTGAGGGACAAAACATAAAGTTACAACCTGTGGTTTTCAGCCCCTGTGGATTAAGAGCAGAAAATCTGTTGAGACCCAGGGCTCAGGTCTGTTGATTTGATGTGTAGTTCAGTAAAGCAGGCAGGACAGGAGCCATGATGAAGGATGCTTTGCCACACAAGTGCTAGCCAAATTCCCAGTAAGAGGACGCTTTTTGACTAAGAGAGTCAATGCAAGCTAAAAATGGCACAATGTCCCTAATTTTCTGATGGTGATGTGTGTGACTGCTCTTATGCTTCGTGGAAAAAGTGGCTACACTTCAGTGAGGTGAAATTACTCCTGTTTTCCAATGGTTTGCTCAGCTGAAAATTGTGTTGTGAAGTAAATATCTGGGAAATTACAAAAAGCATTGATCAGTTTTTCAGTTCCTAGATTAGGTTTGTAGGTGTGACTGCTTTCATACTAACTTGTGCATTGAGTGAGATGAATGTGCATGTCCAGATGATGACACAACTAGTGCACCACACTTTTGCAATTGCACCTTCTGAGGCATAACAGCTCGGGTCTGTGTGTGAGAGGTTGAAGGGTATGTTCTAATGGGTTCTTTGAGCAGATGAGTCTCAAATCCATGTTGCCCATGGCACAGGCTAAAAGAATCACAGAAAACCTCCTGATTACTCAGAGTTGAAGAGAAGTGTTGTGTCCCAGCTAAATCTGCAGCCCTGTTGATGTTAGCTGAAGTTTAAATGTAGCTGTATTGACACCATGTACACTACTTCAGTAACAGACCATTTGCAAGCTGGTTTGTGCCAGCACTGTGCCAAATAAATGAGAAAGACAGTTTTTTCTTGTGCTTCTCCTGTTCCCAACTCCCACCTCCCACATTTCAGAGCATTGTCCAGACAGACCCTGTTCTCTCTCATGCCTCCACTCAGCAGCTGCTGTCAGCACCCACCCATCTCTTCCCTATTCATTCTCTACCTTAACATCTGGCTCTCTTTTTTATTGACTCCCTCATCTTTTCTCTTGATAACTTAAATTTTCAGTTAGGCTGCTCAGACCCGACATTTTATACCTTCCTCATCTCACCTTCTTATTCATCCTTGCAGCATCCTATTCCCCAACAGAGCTTTCTGCTTGACTTTGCCTTCACTATGCATTTCTCACTTTCTTCTCTATTCAGCTTCTCCCTCCCTGACTTTACCATCTCTTTCAGCTGCTCCCCACTCTTTCCTTGTCTTCTTCACAGCATTCCTGCTCCTTCCACTCTCCAAGTATTTATGAGTACAGACTATTTCATACTCTCTCTTAATTAGGAAGCAGATGCATAGACTCCTCCACTTCCCACCTCTCACAGCATTTACCACTAAATCACAGCATTTCTGCCACCCTCTGATTCCCTTGTGTCTCTCTCATCCTACACAGCCTCTTGACTACAGCCATGTCCTCTGTTCCAAATCTGTTTTCCTCTCCTTCAGCACTCCCTTGTAAAAGAAACAGGAGTTTTCCCATTGTTCAACTCCTGTTCAGTTTCATGCATCTCATTTCAGCCTCTCATGCACCACTGCTACCCCTATTTATAAAACCACAACTAGTGGTTCAAAATAAGTAATTGTCAAAACCCAAGATGGCTTTTTTCTCTCGACTCTCCTGGTTTAGTTAGAGGGAACAAAATTTCTCACCCACCTACTTTCACACCTCTTCTGTGGTCCCTCCAGCTGCCTCCACAAGCCCAGCCCCACCACTACCCAGAACCTGTGCTCTCTTTTTCACTGCATGTGCCTCAGTTTCCTTGGCTTTTTGTCTGAGTCAGAAAGGCAGAACAAGGAATTAAAGCCAGACCCCTGATGCTGCATACTCCACTTTGGTCTTTGCTCTGTTCAGGAAGGCTTTTCAACCACACCATGAAAAACACAAAATCTCTTTGCTCAGGAAGCCTTGAAAAGGGAACAAGGAACTTGAGGATGGTTCAAAATACAAAGAGTCCTAGAAGGCATAAGTGGCTTGGGGTGAAAGTAGGAGGCTAAATCACAACAGTCTTCTACTTTTTAGCTCAGAATGCAAAAAGAATCAAAGGCAGTGTGATTGGCTGGTGTTAGACTGTTGAGGGAGGCCAACACGAACAAGGGAGCAAAAAAATTCTGAAGTGCTAGAAACAGGAGCTGAAAGCAATTTACACAGCAAAATGCAGAAGTCTTGTTTTGAAGGAATGTTGCATTTAATCTGTTCTTAAATTTTTTCCCCTGAATTAGGGAGACCTGAACCTCCCAAAGCCCCATGATTCTCACAGTGTGCTGCCTGTGAGAACTGTCAGATTCTGAGGTTTGGCTGCTCATTTCTGCAAGTGCTTTTGAGTCCTTACAAGGGAAGACTGCAGGTCTTCCTGTACCTAGTTGATAGGTATATACCTTTTTATTTATGAATGATAATATCACTTCAGGTTGTGAAGAACTGACCTATCACTGTCAGTAATTCAGTCTCTTTCAGAGATCTGCCTGTCATTAACCTAAGATTACATTTAAGCTTTGCCCAACTGGGTAACATATTATTCATCTTTGTGGAGAAAGTGGAAAGCATTCCCCCCCTTCTTTTTGTTTCCACACAAAGTGATTTGTCATACAGGATTTGGAACAGTCAGTCATTGCATTTCCTGCAACCTTTTTATTTGCTTTTGGCACTTAAATTTGACTTTTTTTTTTCCTCAAGTAAACAAGCTCAAAAATCCAGAGATGACCTTGAACAACAAAATCATGAGCCTCAGAGTTCTTTCTTAGAGTAGTTCAACACAGTGTAAGTCAGTTTGGGATGAAAAAAAGACAAAAATCACAGAAGATAGGTGAGGAGTGTATGTATGGAGAGCTATATGCAGCCAGGACTGAGTATTGAGCTGAAAGTAAGTCACACCAACAGCCTAAAAACCAGAAAACTTTCAAGAGGAAGAATATAGTGTACTGAAAAAGGACACTGCTAAGAGCAGGCTTTAGGTTTGCTACCTATAGCAGGAAATTCATAAGCAAAGGAGGTTTGGAAGGGAAGAAGCACATGAATTTGTGAATGGAGACATATCTCAAAGAAGAGGAAATACCATATTGTACTCACCAAATCTTTGCCTACTATTGAACAGCAGTAGGAGACCAGAGATTTTTGTGCTTGAACAATAAAGCTAAGGAAGTGATTTAAGAACAGTTTAAGAATCTGGCAAAGTGAAGGAACATCAGTGAAGTGATCATGGTAAGCCCCCAGCATCTTTGCCTAAAAAGAACAAAACCAACAGAAATAATGGGGTCGATAGAGGGAGCCAAATTAATTCAAAAAAATGTTAGGTAAAATTGGAACTGTAGCTTTTCTGGAAAAAAGAGAGATGAAAAGTCTTCATTACGCTTCTCAAAATCTTTAATGGGATATAGAGTGGGGATACTAGAAAGCTATTTGACCTCAAGAACAAGCAAAGATGCAGCATTAAGATAAGCCATGGCTGGACATCACAGGAATTCAGTGAGGAATGTCAAGACAGAGGAAGGCAGAAATGCAAAATAAACTCCCCTTAGATAGCTAGAGTACAAAAAAGTTAAGTAATAATGCAGAGTTCTGTAACTTACTCAAAGGAAATCGTGTCTGAAAATTTGTCACTCCAAGATTTCTCAGGCAGAGCTATTGGTATTTTATAGCCATCCTCTATGTTGACAAAGTGCTATAAGTTATCTGGCACTCTCCTCTTCAGCAGTTACTGTATTGCAGCTGGAGCTCATTTAACCCAGTTCAGGCAGATGCAAGACATAAGAAAGCAGACACTGCCTTACTGAATATCAAGTACTGGAGTCATTGTGCCTTGAAAAGAGTCAAGGTGTCGGTGTAACATGTTGGTCTTCTGCAAATAATAAATTAGCTAAGTCAAAAGGTTTTGGGGAAAACAGACTCTAAGACCATGCTTAAAAAGCTAACTAGCCAATTAAGCAGTGCACATTTTGGCAAAAATCTTGGCGGGGAAGGCTTCAGAAATCTATGCTATGGGTGTGAAATTTACAGCAAAGAAGAGTGAGGTCTGTGTCTGAGGAATGATATAAGAGGCCTGATGCCAACTCTTTTAGCTTGCCCTCTTTGCCATGACATTTCTCAAGCAACCCCCACAGTCCCCTAAAATCACAGTGGTTGCCACATCAGATCAGCCCAGCAGCCCTCCTAATCCAGGCTTGTCATTTCAGCAGTTGTCACTGATAATTGAAAGAAAGGTGCAAGAAACCCCATAGTGGACAATTATAGAATAACCTGCCCAAAAGGGAAGTTTCTCCCTAATCCCTCATCACCAGTTAGTGGTTATGTTGTGCCTTGAAGCCTGAAGGTTTATATCCCTTCTAAAATTTATTTATATCCTGTCTAATGTGACCATGAATGTTCTCAGTATCCATATAAATGTCTAATCCATTTCTGAATCCTGCTAATCTCCTGGCCTCAACAAAACCTCACGGTAACAAATGCCATGTGTTAATTACAAATGGTACAAACATTTCCTCGCACCATTTTAAATCTGCTTCTTTCCAGTTTCACTGGGTATCCCTTGATCCTGTAATATGAAAAAGGGCAATGAAATTAGACTTTGCTCATTCTTGCCAAGCCACACTTCTGTCTCTTGATTTGTTTCTTCTCTAAGTGAGCTGTTCTCACCCTCCGCCAGAGTTTCCCCAGGTCAGTCTGTTAGGCAGCAGCTCAGGGGAACAGCACAGAGTTTATGCTTTTACCTAATTCTCTGTTGTCAAGTTCATTTTAAAGGGAAACAGGATGAGGAAGTACTGAATATGTGAAAAGTGTATGCTTGAGACTGCAGATCCTGGGATCTGACTGAAACTGGAGCTGGTGTTAGCTCAGCAGCAATAAGATGACACTGACTGATGCCACTGGCCTTTGCCTCTCTGATGCCTCCAAGGTTGCCCAGGGAAGCTGTGGCTGCCTGCTCCCTGGAAGTGTTCAAGGCCCGGTTGGATGGGGCCTTGAACAACCTGATCTAGTGGTAGGTGTCCCTTCCCATGGAAGGGGTATTGGAACTAGGTGATTTTTAAGGTCCCTTTCAACTCCAGCCTTTCCATTCCATTTGAGACAGAGCAGGACACCTGTGATGTGGTTTTCCCTTAGCCTGCTCCAGATGCTCTTCAGGCTGCTCTGAGAGGGGAGGTGGCACCACCCTTCCCACCCCAGCTCAGGCATTTCACTGTTTCCTTGAATGTGTGCAGGTGATTTCCAGGATGTGGGGTGTGTCCAGACACTTCTGGACTAATTGCCTGAGCTGTGAGTGCCTTCACTCTGCTGTCCTGCAGAGTCCTCGGTCACAAGCAGGAGCCCATCACCCTCAGCCAGTCAGAGGTGGCACTGGCAACAGCAAGGCAATGCAAGGTGTGAAGGGTAAGGACTGGAAGATAAGAAAGTTAACTGAACAAAGCAAAGGAAAGGCTAGAAAAAGTAGGACTGGTCTAAAAATGGCTCTGGACAGATTAAGGTAGGAAAGAGCAGAAAGAAGGAAGTCCTACACCATGGTTAAAGACCAGCTTTGCAAAGGTTTCACTGGAGGTAAGACCCTAAGCTGTTGCAGCTGTGCACAGTGGTGCTTGGCAACCATTTTGAAACTGGGCTACAGAGGCAAGCTAAGGAGCTGTAAAGGGATGCGGTGACTACGTGCAAAGCTGTAGAAGCTCTGTGTTTCCCTGGACCTCGGTGTGTCATTAGGGCAGTCCCACAAAAAAAAAAATTAAAAAAAAAAAATCCATCTTCATGGTTGCTGGACGTTTTTCTGTAATAGATTTAAAAATAGGAGAAATGGAGGTATTGGGGTGCAGGGCAAGATGCTGAAGTGCCTCAGGGCATAGGCAGATGTTTCACTCATGACAGGCGCAGCAGCTCGCAGAGAACGTAGATGAAGCTCCTCTTGGGATCCTACACCCAGAAATTCAAAGTGAGAACAGAAATCCTGTAGGGTTGCCCCTTGGCTGCCCCCAGCAGCTCCCTGACACACCGAGCAGCCGCAGCCACCCCCGGTGACCTGCCAGGGACACAGGCCTGGCGCTGGGGCTGAGGCATTGTCCCGGGCAGCTTGATGGCCAGCCCCATGCCCTGGGGACATGAGCAGGAGATCCACCCGGGATGAGGGAACAGACCGGGGCTGCACACCAACGAGGGGCAGAGGCGGGTGACCCCGGAGGTGTGGGGCAGGCCGCAGGCGAGGGGAGACGGAACCCCGAGAGGCTCCTCATCACAGCGCTGTGCTCCAGTGGTGGAGGGGGCGGGCACGGCCCAGGTGAGGCCGGGGTTCCCTTTCCTTGCCCCGCGGAAGGTGGGGGGGGGGGGGACACACGGGGCAGGGACCGCCGCCACTCGGGGGTCGGCAGCAGCCGCTCCGCTGGCCCCGCCCCCTGGCCCCGCCCACCGCCCGATATCTCCGCCCACTTTCCCCCTGACCCCGCCCCCTGTGGGCGTGGCCGTGCGGGCGCGGGGTGCCGGTTGTTGTGATGAGCTCTGGCTCCGCCCCCTCCTCGTGCAGGGCCGCGCAGCCCCGCCACCCGCCCCGGCCCCGCCCTCACGCCTTTTCCCCCTACCCCTCGCCCCGCCCCGCAGGGACCCTTTAGCCCCGCCCCCCACCCTTCCTCGTCTCCCTATTGGTTCTCCTACACAGAGCCCCGCCCCCTCTCTGCCTGGGGCTCCGCCCCTCACGGTCCCCGGGACCCCGTCGTGCCCCCCTTGCCCCCCTCTACCCCCCACCCCTCCTCCCCGTGTCCCCCGGTCCGGGCCCATCTGTTCCCGTTTCTCTGCAGGGCGCGGGGAGGCGGAGGAGGATGGGTCCGGGCACCGGCGACGGCCGCCGGCAGCAGCAGCAGCAGCAGCGCCCCCGCCGGCCCTAGCGCCCCCGCGCCGGCGCCGAGGCGCCCCATGCGCGGGCGGCAGCGAGGGGGCAGCGCGGGGCCGCCGGGGGGCGGCGGCTGAGCGGCGTGGCGCGGCGCCGGGGGGCGGGCGGAGCCGGAGCGCCGATCGGCGGCGGCACGCAGCCGCCCGCGGAGTGAGGGACGGAGCGAGCGGGCGGCAGGCAGGGAGGCAGCCGCGGGAGATGTGCCCGGAGGAGGACGGCGGCTGCGGCGGCGGCGGGGACGGCGTGGCCGGTACCGGTGGCCCCGAGGCGGCGGTGGCGCTGGACGAGCTCCGCTCCTGGTGGGAAGTCCCGGCCATCGCGCACTTCTGCTCCCTCTTTCGCACCGCGTTTCGCCTGCCCGACTTCGAGATCGAGGTGAGAGCCCCGCGGCCGCCGTTTCCCGCACGCTGCCCGCCCCGCCGGGCAGCCGCCGGTCGGTCTCCGTCTTTCTGTGCCGTGGCGCCGTCCCCGCTGCGCTGCCGGCTCCCGGCGGGTCTCGCACACCGGTCCCCGTGCAGGCGGGCAGTGGGGCGAGGGGCGCACCCCCAACCCCCGGCGTGCAGCTGGGTCCCGGCGCGATGCGGCCAGGGGTCTCGCCCCCGCTTGGGGTAGAGGCAAAAACTTCCCCGTCCCTCCCGGGCGCGCTCGCAAACTTTCGGCGCGTCCGTCCCGGAGTGGCGGCGAGAAGGATCCCTTCCTACCCCCAGCTCCGGACCCGGCGGGACGCACGGCAGGGGCAGCCGCGGGCGGAGCGGGGCCGACCGTCGCCGGGCCGCATTGTTCCGCCGGGCCGGTCGGTGCCCGCACACAAAGAGGGACAGGGAGGGGGGGCTCGGTACGGAGCCGTCGGTGGGTCCCCTTTGCCCAAAATGGTGGCGGCGAGTGGCGGGCTCGTCCCGGTAACCCCCCCGCTTCCCCTTGGGGTACCCGTGGCTGTTGCTGGGGGGGGGGGGCATCCCCACCCCGCTCAGCCCGTGCCCAAGTTGGTCCCTTTTGTTGAGGGGGGTGTGGGAGGGAAGGTGCCGCTGCAGGGTGGAGGGGTGCGGAGGGTCCCCGAGCCGGGCGGCGGGAGGTGCGGGTTTGTCTCCCGCATCCCGGCGAGCCCCGGCCAGGCCGGGCGACTCCGCGGGGCACCGCGCCGCTCATTGTGCGGCTCCGCGGAGGCTGCGGAGTGCGATGGTGCCTTCCATCCGCCTCTTGTCTCACGCCTAGGGTATAAACTCTCGGCTTTCGTACCTTTTCACCATATTTATTCTGAAACTTTCTTGTGTGGGTGTTTTGTTTGTTTGTTTGGTGGTTGTTGGTTGGTTGGTTTTTAAAAAATTCTTATTTTCAGGTGTGCGGATAATGTTCCGTAAATATTTTGGTCTTCGGCTACAAATGTTACAAAGTGTGTCCGGGTAGGAAATCTTTTGTGCTTGCCGTGAAAAGCTCTTCTTGCCAGCGCGTTGGCAATAAACCGGGTGAATAACGTGGTAGCGTGTGTTTTTTACACAGTAATTGCCCCGTGAATGCGAATTCCAAAGATGCTTAAAAGTTCAATGGGATGCGCGAAGCACTAAAGAGTAAAACTCCTCTAACAGGATGTGAATTTCTGAAGAGGGGGAATCCCTTATGCGGTGCGAAATCTTGAAAGGGGATAAGGTCTCTCAATGATGCAACTTCTTGCGAAAGGGAACTCCCCTCCCCCTCCTATTGATGCCAAACCATTAAAGGGGGAGGCTCTCCGGGCCCAGCAGCGCAAAGTCTTGAAGGAACCTGAATTTACAATGATAAAAGGGCCAAGGCACTAGCCTTTCACCTTTGGAGGCAATTAGCATCTGGCTTGCTTCACAAATGAAGTAAATGTGGGCTCCCCTTTGGTTCTCGGAGCACGCTTAGGGTGGGGGAGTTAACATCACTGGGAACAAATTAACTTGTTTTTTGGGGGGGTTGGTGCTGGGGGTGTTGCTGAGCAGAAGCAGCCCACCGAAAATGTCGCAAAAAAAAAAAAACCCCAACAATTCTCTGTGCGCCTGGATGGCCTGCAGTGCGTGGTAGAAATGGGTTTTTAAAGGATGGCATGTTCGTCCGAGGGACGGTGGAAAAGATGATTGAAATCGGGATGCTGTGAGAGGACGGATGCAGCTGTCAGAACTCCGGGCATCGTCAGGCACGCTGAGTAAATCTCCTTTTCCCGGCACTGTGTGAGCAGCTCAGCACAGGCAGTTTCAAAATTCGCTGCTCCATGAAGCTCATCATCTTGTTACCCCTTGCCTGGTGCAGTTGTTCCAGTCTCACCACTGGTCTCAGGTGTATCTGGGAATGGTGCTTTGCCCAAAGGTGTGGTGTGAAACCCATGGCCAACAAAGGGACTTGGACTTTTTTTCTAATAGTATCGCTCCGTGTCATTTTTGGTTTTTATTTTATTCAGCTGCATAACGAAGTCTCCCCCTTGGTTCTGGACCTCAGCTTGATGGTGCCCATTTTCACTGCTGCCTCTGAGATGTGCTTTGAGGTTTAGGGGCCCTGGTTACAACACAGGTGGCTGTTCTTCCAATGTTCTGAGGGAACTTGAGGCAATATTAGGTGAAAAGAAAACCTTAGACAGCCATCAAAACCTGAAACTGTACTAATCAACAAATGACATTTCCTTACTTTGGTTATTATGGGGAGGAGGTGTGCTTGTGTCTAGAATCAAATGGTTTGAGAAGTTACTGCCCCTTTCTCAGAACTTACTGTCCCTGGTGGGTAACCCAGGGGTGAGTGTCTGTCCATTTGGATACAAAGTGAAGCAAGTGGTTTGGGTCAACCTGTTTTCTTGTGTCTTACGGCAGAACCTGGAGAGCAGGAGTGGCTCACCTCGGTAGGTTTCCGCTGGAGGATGCTCAAAGTCATGAGCACCATTACAAATTTTTATCTGACCATGTTCTGTGTTTCTGTGGATGGCCTTCTTGGTCTGGATGCAACCAAGCCCTTCTTTGGAGAACATACATTCTTCTGAGAAGGGATGAGCTTAAATCCTGGTTGATGGTGCTTTTTTTTTTTTTTTTTCCTGATACATAGTATCTTCAGTGGAACCCACTTTTTGTAAGAGTTTTAAACAAATCTGCAACAAATACACCCTCCCCTTTGCCTCCGCTCAGTTTTAGGGAAGGGTAAGGTTAGAGTTTTATTGCTGCAGTCTTTGTGGTTCTCAAAGCAGACAAAAACCTGATCTTCCAATATGGTTTTTTGGAGTTTTTTGTTGTTTATTTTAAAGCTGTAGTTATATTTTGGTTTTGTTTCTCTCCCTCTTCACTGTTGTTTTTGGTTGGGCTTTTTTTGTGTTGTGTTTTTTTTTTTTTTCTTCTGGCAGGTCTGTCTATAGCTAGCTGGAAGGCTGTGTAACGACAGGCCATCTGGACCTATCCCTCTCATGCCGAGCAGATTTGATGATGGTATTTGAGAAGTTTGGGAGCTTTCCTATAGGGAGAGACAGCACAGAGATCTTTTCTTATAGTTTTTTTCTTTCTTTCTTTTTAAATACAAACCTTTTGCCCTCTACTTACTGGCCCGAAAGATAGTGAAGCTTCCAGATGTGGGGCTGCCATCAGCAGCTGGATGTCAAAAACCTGGGAAGCAGATGTTTGGTTTTCTTTTTGCTGGACCAGTGTGTAGCCAGAGACTACGGGGAAAGGGTGTCCAAAACTGAAAGAAAGAAGAGCATCCATCAGGCCGGGCCCTGGGCATTGTTCGGGGAGGGGGTGGGTGCAGCCAGCCCCCATGCTGGCTCTGGCAGATGCAGGCGCCTGACAAGGCACAGGGCTCCTCTTTTCAAATCTCTGCAGCAGCATCACCACGCAGGCCATGGACTCTGGAGGGGTTCAGCCACCATCAGAGGGTCAAAAGTTCAGTGGGCCAGGAGCGGGTGCTCTGCGACGCATTCAGCTTCACGCCGTGTTTTTACGTGGATCTCTGAGGATGGCAGAGAAAACTTCTGCCTCCCGGGGTGGGGGTTTTTTCTTCCCCCCCTTCCCCTTTTAAATGGCTGCCTTGTCGGCCATCTGTTGTACAAAACTTTCATGCCACTTCAAAAGTGGGCTTTTACGTGTGTCGGTTTGGTTGTTGTGGCTTCTTTCTTGGTGGTGTGTAAAAATCCACATTGAGTCGATTGGTTCTTACCTACTCTAAGAGTACTCCAGCCTGAGAAAGTCTGCTTACATGGAGCACGTAATCTTTTTTTTTTTTATGCCTTGCCTTGATGGACTGAAAGGATGTGTTTTACAGGCAAGTTAGCACAGGCGATGATAGGGGGTGATTTGTTCCCCTCTTCAAGACTGTACTGTAATGTGGGACACCTTTCATGACAAAAGTGTCTCCTGGCCATGTGCCCTCCCCTCTGTAACTGGAATATCCTCCTGGCAGCTGCAGGGATTGTTTGCGTTGAAAATATTAGGAGGATATTTAGGGTTTTCAACTGTACTTTAGCACAACTTGAAAACACTGGACAGAAGCCAGTGTGGTGCGGCCACCCAGCTCTTTGGCACGTGTTCCCAGGAGCTGTGGGCTAAAAACATTTAGGAACTTCTGCCTGGGTAGGTCGAGGGAAGGTGACTTTCCAAAACGTGCTTGAAAATAGGCAAAACATTTTTTTTAACTTAGTTTATTTGGAAAAGGGGGAAAAGCCACATTACCCAGGGAAAACATAAATCTTTTCCTGTGGTTTTTAAAAGCGCCTTTGGGCAAATTGCCTCTGCTGTTAACTTCACTAGAGTTTTAAGATGCTTTTTCTTACCTCTTGCCCCTTCCTAGCACTTCAGGCTCTGGCTTTACCTTTAGGTACATTCCTCCCACCCACAGACAGGGCACTGCTGCTCTTGTACAGCTTTTTCCTCTGTAGTGTGGTATCTGCCCTGCCACTTCTTGAACAGGCTCTTTCTCTCAGGAATATTATGTGGATCTTCCAAGTTGGCGGCTGCTACTGCTCCCATGAGTTCCCCAGGAGAAGGAAGAGTGTGGAGAGAAGGAGAACAGCTATGTGAAGGAGAAAGCAAAGAACAGGGCTTTTTTTTTTACCTGTGCAAACCACAGAGCTTTAAAAGGAAAAAATATTTTTTAGTGTACTAAACTTCATGAGTGTTAAAATTTTAGTATGTTGGAAAAATGTGTTTTTCTTAGTGAGGACCAGGTGACCAAATATGCTTTGACCTCCACTGTCCTGTCATGTTAGATCACACTGAAATTTCTCTGTGGAATCCTCTGGGTGAGTCCCTTGTGATCTGAGACAAAAATGTCATAACCTTCCTGTTGCATCAATGTTTTGTACAAAGTTAATCGTACAGGCAATACATTAGAGTAGTATATACAGCATCTACTGATGCCTTACTGTGTTGTATGATAGCAGAGGTTGCCAGGTAGCTTCCAGTTTAGAATCTGATCAAGATAAATGCAACAAGTAGGTGCAGCAAGCTGACCAAAATGTCAGTGAATGTCATGTAGGTCATTTCTACTCATTGAGGGGTAAGTCTGAGCTAGTTTAAATGCCTTTTCAGTAGAATAGTTCTGGCATAAGGATATCTGTTCCTTTTGCAATTTGCCCATTGCTGGTAGGCAATGTTAAAGTGGAAGGGAGAGAGGGCACTGACTGTCAGAAAGGAGAGTGAACAATTGGTCTGCTCACTAAAACTTCACTCTCCTGCAAAGCACCTGGCTTTAGAAAAACTAGGTTGTTTGAGAAAAGGTAGAGTAATTGCCAGTGCAAAGAAGTGCTGTACAGTGAGTAGACAGGGTTGGAAAAAAAAAAGAACTTCAAACACACGGGAAAATGTCAACCCCATTGTGTTGAGATCCATTTATGGACCACTGTCACTGCATGGTGTCTCTGGCTACCCAAGGCAGTATCAGCTTCATCTCAGTAAAGGGTGTGAGCTGGGTATTTTTAATTTGAAAATCGTGTTTAAAAACCAAGAATGCAATGGAGGGTTAGTGCTGAGTGGTTTTTGTTCTTTCAGTATGTCCCATCCACTCTTTGGTTCAGTTGTTTCAGCAGTGCCTCATCTCTTCTCCCCATGTCTGTTCCAGCAGCTGTTCTTACTTCACTGGTCTTCACTTTTGCTGCCTTACTTTATCTGTTCATAATAGAATCATTAACACTCTACATGTCAGTATTGGGCTCTAGAGTTCATTGAGATTAATGGAGGGGGAGGCAGAGAGATACTTCTCAGAGCTGTTGTTTCAAGTGGTCTGCAAATTGCGTTATATCTAGTTTCTATTTCAAATGCAATTCACATCTTTCCCAACGGTAGATCTTAAACTTATTTAAATAAGTGTTTTGTACAAGGAGAATCTAGTGTAATTGGATTAAATAAAAAAAAATTAAAAATTTTAAAAAAAAAAGGGTAGTTCAGGAGGCTGATATGTGAGTTAAAACATTATCTTAAGCCTATGAAAAGAAACCAGAAGTGACTGCACACAGCCAAAAGGTGTCTGAACAATAGATGAAGAAAGTTATTTTGACAGCAACGTTTTGAATGGATCTGAATTAGGTGAGAGGGGAGTCAGTGACTGTAGCAGTTGAAGGCAAAAGAGAAAGAGGAACATGATAAGAATTTCAGAGATTTGGATGTAGTACATGGGGGCTGATTTTCTGTGGTGTTAGTAATTGGAAGCAATAACCTCTTCCACTAGTGCAGCTGACTTTGAAAATCATGTCTGGTGTTAGCTGAACAACTAAAAACCTTTTTAGGTTTTTAAAACCTCGTTTAAAAAACAGTTTAAGATGACCTGGCGCAAGCTTTTTTCCCCCTAGGGAAAAAAATATGTTTTGTGTAGTAGCTTATATATGACTTAACAGATTGCTTTGTTTACAAAGACCCGGCTACCACAACCCTGTACCAATTCGGTGCAGCTGATGTAAACCTCTGCATAGTGCATCTAAATATGAGGCCTCAAGTTTGTTCCTTTCGGAATTTGATCTCGCCAGACCAGCTAAAAGTAACACCTTTAAAGTGTTGCGGCTTTACATGTAGACCTGCTTGACTGCGGTCTTTCTCTCCAGGCGAATAATGCCGGCAGAGCTGTGCCATTCTGCCCCTGGCATCTGTTAAGTGCCTGCATGAAGGGTGAAGAATTAACTTTTGTAATGGCAATGGATGCTTTCATAGACTTCTTTCAGGCAAAAATCTCCTCAAGAAAAGGGCCGAAATAGGCAGAAATTACAACAGCCACGGAGTTTTAAGTTCCTGAATTAGAACTTTAGCCTGTAAACCTTACTGTAGGTAGGTATGAAAATTATTTTTCCCCCCCCCCCATCCTCGTTACCAGAAGCAACAGCATCTGCTCTAGTGGTGGGAACAATGCAGCCTAGTGATTCCTCCTTCCTTACAGTAGAGAATCCTGTTAAACACACAAGGCTGTGCCTCAGAGTGTATCCTTTCAGCAGGCTTGTTCCTTTTAATGGGTGCCCATTCCTGGGGTCTCCATTGTTTCACCAACAATAGCACTAGGGGCAGCTGATTTGGTTGACAGAAAATGTGTTAATTTAACAGATCTATTCCCTTTAGCCAGTCTCCTTCCTATTGTGCCCCATTTCTCCCCCAGTTCCTGGGGAGGAGGGCCCCGAGAGCAGGGTCTGTTAGGTGGAGGGCTCCTGCAATTAGGAAGGGTTTGCAGCCTTTTGTGTGAGGCACAGAAAACAGCTGATGAGGAAAAGTGGTCCTAGTGTGGTTTGCTTGCTGCCAGGGCACACATTTTTCTGCTTTTTGTTTTGTTTGGTTTGTTGTTTGTTTTTTTTTTTGGGGGGGGGTGGGGTGGAATTTGAAGACTGCCTTTTGCTGGGAACAGGGGAATAACTTGACACTGTGGGATGGTGGCAGTCAAGGTCTTTGCTTTACTCCAAGGTAGCCTTGCAGCCCAACATGGCAACTCCTTTCAAAGCTGGATGAACTGCTTGACAAACTCTTTATATCCTGTAAATGTCTAGTTAAAACACCAGCTTTCCACCAAAAAAGCAAAGCTGCTAGTATCCAGGACAGGGATGCTGAGGGGTGGCTGGAGAAAGCAGTCTGTAAAGTTAATACTGAACAATTTGAAACATGAGGGACATGATGGTCTTCAGGCCACCTCTGCCCTGGGCCAGACCACCAGCTAAACACAGTTTTGGGACTGGTCTCAGATAAGCAGTGCAAAGCCCTTCATCCTAGGTGTACTTATGATGGTTCAACCATTCCCTGTGTTAATTTAGCTTAGTTCAACAACAGGCTGTGAGAGTCTCTCTGTTGGGTTTTCCATCGATGTGGTCAAATTGGTGTGCTCAGCTCAGAGGGAAGGAGGGCAAACATGCTGCTGAGAGAGCAGTGAAATGCCAAGCTTTGCTTTTGGGGTCTGACAGATGCCAGAAGGAAGATTTCTGTCCTTATCAATCTCTTGCTTTGGCTCTGCTTTTGGTCTGCCCTTTCTTTCCCTGGCACCAGCCCACCTGCTTGCTTGGTCCTGCCCAAGCTTTTGGTTGCAGTTCTGCAGTGCTGTGATGGGAGCAAGACCTCTTTCTTTTGGTGGCCACAAGCTGCTGGGTCAGTCCACTGTATATCTTGAAACTCTAGCCTTAGGTTAGTTCTGGTTTCTGGTGATGTAAAAGGAGCTCTGAAGGGTCTTTTTCCTCCTCATTAGTAAAGCTGTTAATTCTCTGGCTCTTTCTTTCCAGATAAATCTTCCATATAGGGCCTGGAGCTTTGCACGCCAAAGGCTTGGAAGGCAGTATTAGTTCTCTTATTTCTGGTGAGCCCTGTACACATGGAGTTGTGTAGCAGCAAAAATATTTATATATCCATAACACAAGGCAGAGAGGGCTGTGGTCGGTTGGTTAGTGGTTTTTTTCTCTCGCTTGTTTTTTTTTTGTTTGTTTTAGGAGGCAAAGGGTGAGAGTTCACTTGAAGAGCTTGACTTTTAATAGAGCTTGTCATTGTTGCTAATATAAAACAAATGATGAGCATGGGAGAGGAGTCAAAGGCTCCCTCTTCTGGTGTGCTGGGAAGGTTCAAATGCTGAAAAATAAGTAAGGGAAAAACCAAAATCAGCAAGCAAGACCCCTTCCATTCTTTCCTGTGGTATTTTAAGATCTCACTTAGACCTAGCCCTTACTGGCCCAGCAGGTAAGTTGCTTCATGACCCCTGAATAAGTAACATTAAGGGTGCTGTGTAAAAGTGGAATGTATTTTGAAATGCAAACCAAATTGCCATTGCAAGTAAAAATGAGTAGTGGTTTCAGAAGAGTTCCTAGCCTGAACGTGGAGGGTGGCAGACCTTCATGTCCTTATGGCTAATGTTTCTCAGTGTGTCTCTTTACTTCTCCTCTTTTCTGCACCTTTCTCTTGCAAACATCACGTCTTGTCCCACGCAGCTCCCAGGCCACGTGTGTGCAGTGGCATCTTGACAAATTTGGGATGATTGGGAGGGACAAATATGGAGAGCACTCACTGTATAAACTGTGCATCCCAGGGCTCTCCTGTTGCTATTTGTTGAGTCAGTCAGGTATTCAAAACTCATTAGCAGCTGATTGATGGATAAATGTGCACAAGGAGCTATACTTTGTTGGGATTTTAAGATGAGTTTTCTAAAGATCTGTGTATAAAGTACAGTTGTGAGCACCTCTGAAAATAAACAGATTTCAGCATATTAGAGAAATTAGTTCCCTCCCCCCCTTTTTTTGTATTCTTCTCTGAAGAGTTTGCCATCACGTGGCAATTTTCCCTGTGTTTTTACCATGGACTTACGAGTAGTTTCTGGTGGAACCTGAGGACATCAATTCTCAAGCCACCTTCCCACGGCAGCTCCTGCCACCCATCACGGAGAGCAGTAAAGCTGCTCACACAGTTTAAAAACCTCAACTTTTTTTTTTTTTTTTTTTTTTTTTAAAGTTATTATTTATTTTTCTTTAAGTGAGCTGGGAGCAGTTCCCCCAGCCATCTCTCTCTGCAGCCCCACAAGAAGGTTGTAGCAGTATGACTGGAAGGAGCAGTGGCACGGGAATGGAAACAGGCAGCCAGGAGGGGAAGGGCTTTTTATAGCTGACCCTTCTGCTGAAAGAAACACTTATCTCACTGCAGCCCTAGGTGGCAGGTGGAGTGAGACTGCACAGGTAACAAGAGGTCATGCAGCTGGTGGGGGGGGCTGGGGAAGAAGTCTGTAAAAGGGTTATGGAGTTTGGTTTTTGGTACTTTTATCAAGGCTTGTTGTATTTCTTTGAGTTAGCATTCTGGTTAGAAGAAGCTGAAATTAAAGTTGATGGTGGTCAGCTTTAAATCATCCTTTAAAATGTTCCTTTAAAAGTCTGACCTGCACATAGTTGAAATCAGTTAAATCTCACTGCAACCAACACTCTTGCTCACAAAACAAGTGAAAGAGTTGATTCTTTCTTAGAAATTCAGGCTTTTATTTAAAAAAAAAAAAACACAAACAACAAAAAACTAACCCTTTTTTTACCCCAAAAGTTTGTAAGCCTCCTGTCACCCAGCAATGCATGTATCTACCCACAGGGATTTGCTTGCCTATGCTGAAGAGGCTGGAGCAGCTTGCCTTGTCAGACAGGGCAGCCATGTAGAATAAACAGGGAATAGCAGTCTTGATTTCCTTTCTTTCAGCCTGATACAAGGTGCCGAGGCACAGAAGACTATTTTGCCCTTAAGATAATTGTGTGTTGGAGAGGATCAAAGGGCTTGAGGTTTTTGGTTTGTTTTTGGTTTTTTTGTGGAGGTTTTTTGGTTTGTTTTTTTTTTTTTTTTTTTTTTGAAAGGGGATTTTCTCCATGGACAGCTGCAGTAGTGCATTAGTAGTGCAATGGATTATCTTTCCATGATCTGTAGGATCTCAACCAGCTATCAGGGGGCCCTGCTGAAGGCTGCTGCTTGAGGGAGGCAGAGTGAAAGTCTCCTGTAACAGAGAGACCTGTAATGCCTGAGTGGGAACTCAGACCACTTGACTCCCCCTGCCCCAGCAGGCTGGGTGGTGCTGGATATTCTTAGACCACAGATAGTGCCACGAAGCATGGGGAAAGGAAGCCCAGCTCCTGCTTATGTTTAACTGCAGCTGATGCCCTGTATCCACCCTGCCCTCCGATGGAAGTGCTTATTAAGGAATGTGAGAAGGGAGCCGATTCCAGCTGCTTCAGTGCACTGTAAAGGGCAGTGTGTAATTTGGGAGGGTGTTACGAGTCCCTCAGTGGAACAAACTACTCACTGTAGTAAGCGTCTGACCTGCCAAACGCCCGGACTTTCTCATTTTGGGAAGTTTTGGATGCTGGCTGATCCACAAATAGCCATGGCATGGAGTCCCTTCAGATGCATGGATGGGTATCTGGATCTTTGCTCTCTGCTCCTCATCGGGGTGGGTGGGGTGAGAGGCGCGGCTGGTGTGGCCTGACTCTGTGGCAAGAGGGGATGGGAGAGGGCTTGATGCTATCAGGGGTGGAGATCAGGTCATGCTGTGCCTCCCTGACCTGGTTTCGAGGCCGGGGGATGAGGGGACAGGAATGTGCACTGTGGCGGAGCTGTCAAGGAATGTGGGTCCCCAGGTGGCTGTTTCAGTCTCTTGTGCTTGAGTTGGGCTCAAATTGCATCTGCGTGCTGGTTAGGAAAGGGATGGGGCTGCTCTGTCCTGGGGCTTCCTGAGGTAGCAGGATGACCAAAATGTGGGGGTAATGATAGTATCTTGGTAGCCAATAAACTCTCCCATCAGTGTTTTCAAAGTTTTCTACTAACCTTAATAACAAGTTTCATCACTTTTGGCTTGTGTTGTTTTGGTTTTGTTGGTGGTTGTTGTTTTGTTGTTTTTTTCTTTTTTTGTAAATAGTGAAACACAAGCTTGGATTTCAGGGCTGGCTTTTTTCAGGATGGGCAGTTAGAAAGACTTCTCTTTTTTTGTTCTAACCAGTGGGACTGGTTTCAGAATTAAAGGATGAGCATGGACCACCATGTGATGTTGTGTTGTTTTTCCTTGGAGGAGTAACTACAATTTATGATCATTGCCTAGTCTGTAGCCAGTTGGCAGGAAGGCTGCTGTGAAGGGATTGATTATTAGTGGATTCTTCACTGTGGTGTCCAAGCCTGAATTTCTTGATCTAACCGGTTTCCTTCATTTGGAATGGCTGCAGTCAGCAGAGAGAAGAGAGGGAGCTACATTTTCCCTCTTGGCAGCCCCATTTCTCATTCATGGGATATGCTCAGGAAAAAAGGGTCAACAGAAAGTGTCAAGACTTCAGCGTTCTCATAGAAAGCCAGCTGTCTGGCTAACTGGCTGGGGACTGCTCACAATTTTACTGCTACCTCTTGGGATTCTCTCTGTATATATTTTCAGTGTGCCTTAACTAAAACTAGTGCTGTTTGGTGTGAGCATCCTGGAGGCTCTGCACATTTCTTGGGAAATGCCCCAGGAGAATAGAAGCATCTCCGGGAGGGTGCTCAGAAATGGGAGTGCCTGCCCTGTGATGGAGAGACACTGTGGCAATTGGAGCTGAGGCAGCATTTCAACCAGCAGCAGAGGACATAGGGAAGTACAGACGCAGCAGCACAGGGCTTGCTTGAGTGTGGACAGCAACATCTGTCACAGCTCCACGGATAAACACTGGGATGGTTCGGTCATGCTGAACCACACATCCTGCTGCAGCCCCTCTGATAAACCTGGCTAGCTAAATAAAAGTTAGCATGTGCATGGCTACAGGCAAAGAGCAACCACGATGCTGCTGCTATGTGGAGCAGCCGGCGCTGCTCTTTGGGCAAAGGGAGTTTCTGAGCCAGGTCTGAGCAGGAGCAGTTGTGTGAGTTGGGGGCTGATGGAGGAAGGATGTGGTGTGGCAGGCTGGGGCTGATCTGTGCACCCCAGTATAGCTGACCTGGTGGGCTTAGGCTGAGTTGGAAGAGGAGATAGCTGAGCTAATACTTAAAAACCATAAGAGTAGGAGACTCCACACCAGGTCTTGGGAGTATGATCCTAACCCTCTGCTCGTCACCTTCTTTCCTCCCCCTCTCCCAAAGCCCTCTCTGGCTGTGTGGAAGTGTCCCAGTTCTTGCAGCTGTGTTAATTGTAATGGGTCATTTAGTCCTGAAATCCCTGTTTAAAAGGGGCGAGTCCTTGCCTCGTGTGACAGCTGCCGCCTTGCACTTTTCCCCAGGCTGGAAATAACTGCGTATGACACAGGAGCAGAGCACGGCATGGGGGAGGGAGGAGAGGAGGGTTCCTGGCTTCCTCTTAGTGCTATAATGGCTTTGCTGAGTGAGTCTTCTCCCATGTGGACCATAGCAGAATTATGCCCCACATATTTAGCAGCTCTCTCAGTTGCCAGTGCCTGGGTGCTACGCTAACAGCCTGGTGCTCTCCAGGCTCTGGTCGTCTGGAGTGCTCTTGGACATCTGGGACTGCGAGAGAAGGGATGAGGTGGTGGTGACACAGGACGCTTGCCTGGAGCACCAGGGAGCCTCTCTGGAGCCAATATGCTCTCCCATCTGGAAGGGGGATCTGTGCTGTTCTGTGCAGAGGCAGAGATGATGAGAGGGAAGCAGAAAGGTTTCCACTCCCTGCTCCCATCCTCTCTGCAAAATCCAAAGCTTTGAGCCCATGGAAACCTGGCCAGCTTTTCCTTCTAGCTGAAGGGCTGTCTCCTGATTGGAATGACAGCTTTGAACTGGAAGACATTATTTCATTAGCGTGCTAATCAGATACAGAGATTACCTGATTGGCTACTTAATAATTAAATGAAGTTGCCTGTAATTCTTTGAGCACACACAGAACTAATTAAATTAACCCTTCACTGCCCTGCATGCCTGAGGTGCACTTGTGTGAAATGGAGAGGGCAGTTTCCTCCATGTGGGGACTCTGAGCAGAAGGGGGGTGATGGCTGCATAGTGGCCAGTGCTGGACCACCATGGTGGTACTTTATTATCAAGAGCCTGGAGAGAAGTGTAGTTGGTGTATGGCCTACCTGGTAGGTCATCAGCATGCCTGGCAACACTGCCAAAATATCTTGTCCTGAAATAGTCTGCAGAATGCACTGGACTTTGAATGCAATGGAAGTTGGTGGCCAGGTATACATCACAAACCAGCCAATGGCTTTGTACCGTCTGACAAAGAGCAAAGTATTGGTGAAGAAAGATGCACTTCATGGTTCTTCGGGGAAAACAGCCAAGTGAACCTTTGAAACATTATTCTCAGTCTCCACCAACACACAGCCCCAAACAAGGTGGGACATCTTCCATGCATTTGACAGTATTCCAGTGGTTAAATTTGTTGACCACTTAGTTCTCTCTACTGCCTCAGTGGCTGCTCGAGGAACTGCATTGTCCCCTTGTGGACCGGAATATAAATGTATTTCCTATCGTTTGAGAAGGACATAGAAGTCATATCAATCTCCTAATTTACTTTTTTTTTTTTTTTTTTTTTTTTTTAATAAAGAAGGAAAGAGTGATAAGGAGAAAGTTTTCCTGTTTTCCAGCCCCAGTGCTGCACCCAAGCTTTCAACTGTGGTAATGCCAAAGGTGTGCCACAGAGTTTGACATTTCTAGTGAAAGGCTTATTTTTATAAGCTGAGTTCAGTGATTTGTTTGCTAGGGTGAAGAGTCAGTGTCTGTAATTTTTTCTATCACTTTTCAGTACAGGCTGGGCTGAGACAAACAGCAAAGCTACCTTGCAATAGTCTAACTCTGCTCCCTTGCTGCTGCTGCCTCCTTCTAGCTTTGCCTATACATGTTAAAATGAAACTGTCAAATTAAGCACATTTCACTGTCATCCACAGCTAAACTTGGCAGAGAAGAGCCCTTGGACCTTCTGGCCTTAACCACAGCTGGCTTCGACTACCCTCAGAGGAAATGCCCCATCTCCATTTGCAGTGTGCAGAATGGCTTTCCCCTTGTGGTCCATGTTACTGGATCCATGCTCCTTCCCCTCCCTTGAAGATCCGTGGCAGCAGCCGTGCCCTTGGAGTCAGATGATCCTCAGTGGAGGGATAAATATCTGAGCTGCTGCTTTGCCTTTAAAATCTGGCTTCCACATGCCAGGCAGCCTGAAATGCTGGCTCAGGAGATGGAAGGAAACAGAGAGGATGGGAAACAAAAAGGCAGCTTTCAGGGTAATTAGGTGGTTGAGGTGTCCTATCTGGTCGGAAGCATTTGCTGGGCAGAAATGATCCCTGGTGTTGACTCTCCACAGGTATGGTTGTGCTGACAGGCCTGAGAAAGAAGTGCAGTGTAAGGCCAGCCAGCCAGCCTTGGGATCTTGTGTCCCTGTTGATCCTTGAGATTTGGCTTCTATGCTTCCAAGGGAAGCTATTGGACCTGTTTTCCCCAATAGTTGGTGCTTGCTGTCCTTCCCACATACCCCACACCAACCTGTGGCAAACTCAGAGCAATGGTACTCATGCCCACCTGCTAGCTGTGGTCTCTGGGAAGGTGGCTGCCCCCATTTTGTGAGGTAGTGGGCAGGCATATGCCTCAAATGTGTGGGCTTGGGGAGGTGAGGAAAGTGCCTTTAGCGGATGCAGGGTCAAGCTGGAGCCCAGCTGCAGAAGCCAGTTGGGTTTTAGTATAATTAATATTTGATGGTGTCCTGTTGTAAAAGGGCAATAAGTAAGGTTAGCCAGTCTGTGCTTGGCCTCTTGTTGCAGTAAAAAGCTATTTTCTAAAGAGATTTCTGAAACAAAGGATCCTGTAGTGAGTGGTGGAAGTGGCCATTTAAATGCATATGCCCATAAAGATGCTGCCTGCCAGCAGTTTTGATATTGGAACTAGTGGGACCCACTTCTGTGGGTAAAATCATGCTCGGTATGAGAGAGCCTGAATGCCAGAGATTTGGTTTGGCGATGGAGCTCAGGAAGGCTTTTTACCTCTTGTGTCCTGCTCTTTGTTTTTGTTTATGGGTTGACAAAGTCCGATTAGCATTTCAATGCTGGAGGCGAAAGCCCTTGGGGTGTGATGGAAGGAGTTCTGGCTTAGCCGGTTTGGGATTACTGCTCCTGCCCCAGCAGCCGTCCTTCCCAGGAGCTGGTGAGGAGCAAAGCCTGAGGCTTCTCCCCGCTGGGAATGCTCCCAGGCTGCAGCTATCCCTCCAGCTGAATTTTAAGGTGGATGGGCAGTGTCACCATGAAGGGTAATTAGCCATCTTTTCAGGCAAGGATAATTTTTATTATTGTTTTAAATGGTAGCACAAGTTCTGGAGGTGGGGGAAACCCATCTCTGAATTCAGAAGCTGTTTACTTTTTCTGTTTGTAGTTGCTGATCTATTAGATGTTGCCTCTCCACAAAGCTGGCTTTGCTTTAAATCCTGGGAATTTCGCATGCACAGTCCTATGTGACAAAATCGTGTATTGAATAAAACAGAAGCCTTTGACACTTTTCTTTCCCTGTCAGGCTTAATACTGTGTTCAGTCACAGGTGTGTAAATCTGGTGAAGTCCAGTGGGTTCAAGTCAATGTACTCCAGATTTATTCTGTCATCACAGAAAGCAAGCAGTGTCTCACCTGAAACCAAAATTTTATCTTTGGGATATCCCTTGTTTGTTAACTGTTTGTTAACTGACTGCTGCTGCCTGTGGTACCCCATCTCATCTGTACACTGGATATGGAGTGCATATTGCAATGCTCTTGAGTGCCCCTTTAATGCAAAAACTGCTGCATTGGGGTTGAACCTTCAAACTTTAGTTTACACAAGAAGCTTAAGGAGATAGCTCAAGCGTAAGAACTTGTTTGTCTTTATTATTTCTTTATTCTGAAAAAGAAGTAAATATTTTTATTTGTGGGTTTGTTTTTTTTTTAAGTCTTCCCCCAGTTTGGTTAAATTGCTTGTATTCTTTGCTGAAAGGTCAGCTTAAAAAAAATTAAAAAATATTTTCCGATCATAACTATTACCAAAAAGCGTTTTGAGTCTGAGTGAAAAATATTTCTCTGAATTTGTTTTACCTGCTTGGCTTTCTCAGATCAACTCCTAATTTTTTATTTTTGTAATAAGGATTTATAGCTGTGTGGTTTTTAAACACTATGTGCTGACACCCCTTGTCATGCTAGGGTCCTGTGTGCACCTTAATTCTTCCCTCCCCTCTATAGTACTGTTTGTCTGCTCTCTGGGGGAGAAGTCATTCAGGGTGCTGATATGTTAAGCTGTTGAGAGAATGGGGAGAGATGAGATGAAGGTATTGTTATGCTGGAAGGTGCTAATTGGTGCTATCTACCACTTGTTTGGTTTCTAGACGCTTGAAGTTGTGCCTGAGCTAAACAAATGTCAGGGGCTCTGCAGGTTCCACATCTTCTCTTTTTTTGAGTTTATTTCTCCACTGCCACCCAAAAAAATTGGCAGGACTATACACAGTTAAGCTTGCATGTTGAGGATATGCATGTTAGCTGGGTGTATTGCCCAGAAGTTATCATATTTTGTGTGATCTCTGGCCTTGCTTGGTGGCTTGGCAGGATGAGGACCAGGGGGCTAGGTAGGAGATGCTGAACAGTGCGAGGATTTTCTTGGGTTCCTTAGAAGCCAAGGAAAAAACGTACTTGGTCGTGGTTTCTTCTGTGATGTTTCCTGGTTACCAGCCAGTTGCTTGACCATTACCTAGGGGAGAGCCCTCCTGTAGGACAAATACCCAGCTGCCAAATAAAACCTCTTTTTTGTAGTCTGGGACTCCTACCCAGAGAGATGACAAGTGAGTCTCCATTTCTCCCCCTGTAGGAGGGTGTACAAGATCTGGCCTGTGGCACCAGAAACATTGGGTTGCTCTGCAGGTGAAGAGGAAGAATTTCTCTCCTCTCCTTCCCTTTCTTCTACAGCTGGGAAGTAAGGAACCCTCCTGCTTGATTGTTCTACCTCTTCCTGGGTGCAGTAAGAAAAGAGATGGAGTGTGGCACTTGCTGCAGTTTGGAGGCAGGTTCATTTTAGCCTGGGTGCATTAATGCCTCCTCCTTCCACCAAAAATTCCAAGCTGTGTTGAGCATTACTCAAAAATACCTTTGTGTAGATTCCTTAGCATTCATATAGACACATGCATCCAGCCCCAAATGCTTGTTCCTCACATTCCTTTGGTCTGGATGGGTGGAGCATTGCTGCTCTGGTGTCCTACCCTAGGTGCAGTGGTTTTACTTATTGCTTTTCGTGACCATTCCTGGTATTCACTGGGTTTTGTGCTATGTCATACACGGAGAAAAGAGCGAAAGAGGGTGTATGAACAGAGAGAGATAATGTTAAATTGAGGCTGAGACCTTGAAGATGTAAATGATCTGTGAAGATCATTATGAAGGGAAAACTAGTCAAGACTTGATTTCAGGAGAGATTGATAGGGAAACCCCAATAGAGAATCATAAAAATGTATGGTCAGAAGGCACCCCTAGAAGTCTCGAGTCTTATCTCTTGCTTGGATCAAGGCTGTCACCAACATTGACTCATGTTAGCCATGGTCTGTAGATACTTTATTTGTTTTTTTCTCACCTCCCCAAAAAGAGAACAGAATCATCACAAGAGTTGTTTTAAGAGAATCATCACAAGAGTTGTTTTAAGAGAACATTTAGCAATGCACCATCTAAAACTGATAGCTGAAATTCATCTTGGGCAGAAGGGGAGCTGGGAAGCAAGGGTGTTTAGTTCTGAGGCAGGTATATACCTTTTGCTGGTGTTTTTTTTGTTTTGTTTTGTTTTGTTTTTTAAACTCAGCTCAAACTTTCAGTGGTAATAAGGGTTGGAAACAGCCTGTTCTTTTTCTTATTCTGTAGGGAACAGTTTGCCATTGAGGGATGGTTGTTGCTTGTGCACTGATGCCATACTTCAGGAGTCATTACGCAAGCACTCCAAATGGGACCTGTGGGTAAGGAACACACAAAATAGCAGCTGTTGCCCTGCCAGAAATGCCTCACACTAGACAGGAAGGTATTTTTTCCTAATTATTGAGAGCAGATAGCCCAAGAGTTCTGGCCTTTATTTTTTTAAGATGTAGCTCATTTCATCTGCTTCCACCTGCCCAAAAGCTAGGGGACCATCTAATCCCTGCATCCCTAGCAGCACTTTCTCATGTGTTCCAGAATGACTCCTTCTGGGGCCACACTTAAATAGGTCAAGGAAGAAGAACTGTGAGGTCTGGGGGAAAAAAAAAAAGCCACAACAAACCACTTTTAACTGCTTGCCTTTGAGTAGGCTGCCCATAAAACGGTGCTGTTCCTGCATGCTTTTCAGTGTTTCTGTCCTGCAGTGAGGGCTTAAAAGAACAATATTCTCTTCTTGCCTGCAAATGTAATTTGTACTTGAGCTCAAGTGGTAGCAGTGGTAGAGAAAGGTGTCTGCTGCAAACCACTGCCATGACATGGTAGTGAGGGGTTTGTTGTGCATTATTGTTTTTTGTGTTGAAACTGACGCTAAATGATTACAAATTCAATTACTTGAGAGGAAAATATAGATTTATAGTCTGTGCAATCTTTAATGCATTGCCTTGTACCTGCAGATGATGATTGGTTTTAATTACAGGGTCACATGCTTTTTCCATGGGAGAATAGCAGTGCTTGCTCTGTAGGGCAGATGGTGCTGAGAATATAAATCAAGGCTATGCACTGAACGAAGCTGTTTGCTGTGTGGTTCTCACCTCATCTCCTGAAGTCTGAAGGTGGTCAGGACAAGAGATGGGAGCTGCTGCAGGGAAAGAAAGGCTGTCTTTCAGCTAAGTGGAGGTGTAGTGCCATTTCAGTCTAGCTAGTGGCAAGGCATATGTGAGGTCCTTGGGTCTTCACTCTTCTTTTTCATCCACCAGTTCAACTTTGTGCAGCCATGTTTAGGAGGTGGAGAGAATAAATTATCCAGGTTTTGGAGGTTAAATTTAAGAGGGTTTTGCTTTGTGTTTGTGTTTTGGTTTTTTAACTGAAATTATTTTGGTTGTCTGGTCTACAATGAAGCCCCCAGGTGCGTGGGGAAAGTGTAGGAATAGAGGAATAGGACAGGCTTCATCAACAGAAACATACTGATGTAGAGTTACATGTACATGTAACAAGTTTTGGCACTCATCTTGGTGGCAGAGGCACAGAGTGACTTATGGCTCTGGGTGAGTTGCTCATGCCTCACTTCTCACAGGACACCTTCATTTCCCCGGCTTGGTGGCAGTGCTCTCCTCTGAAGCAGCCTCCAAAGCACATGCTTCCCCCCATCTGTGGCATTACAGCTGTTCATGAGCTATTGTAGGAGCTGGAAAGAGCACAGGTGAAGCCAAGGCAGATTGGTATGAGGTCTCAGATCATGTTCTGGTTCAGTATTATGGCTTTAGGAAGTGCTGAGAGATTGGTCCTGAAGCTGAAATTGGTAACAGTGCTGTGGGGAAAAGAGCCTGTCTTTCCCACAGGTTTTCTGAGTGGCTTCAGTCAATTTATCTTTCTCTCCCTTGCTTTCCCTGCCTAGCCACTTTCTTGTAGTCATGGGGAGAAATGACAATCAGAACTCTGTTGTGTTTTAAAAGCTGCCACAAAAATGCCAAGCATGGGGCTTGTGGGGCTCTTTTGAGGACAATCTCAAATACAAGTGCAGCCACTGGATTCCTAAATAGAGTGGTGAATTTTGCTAGCATTTGTCATTATTTTCCCCAATTTCTCATTCGTCAAATCAGATTAGAAATCATTAACTTGTAAAAAGGTCGAGAAAATAATTAATGCTTATCGGATTGAGATGCTATGTGGAAACCACCACAGAAAAAGGGCTGTGAAGCGATTAATAACTTACTTGGTGGCGTGGCTTGGAAGTGATGTAGCAAATTAGGCATAGGGATTCAAAAAGAATAAGAGGGATAAAAATCAATATTGAACAGCTGTCTTTACTTTGTAGTCTCACACTCCCATGTACTGAATGGAGTATAGTGGAGATGTATGTGGTTACTCGTTTAATAACTATTATAAAGGGTTTGAATAATGGGACAGACCTCAGGTTGTTTTTATAGTCCTAAAGGTAGCATTTCCTTTTTCATATGCTGTCACCTGAACTGTTAGGGCTGATCAACAGTCTGCACAGGTGATATGAAAGAAGTAGTGATAAGTGAGGCTGTGCTACAGTGAAAACCAAAGTACTCCAGTTAACAATGAGTGAAGAGTGAAATGAAGCTTTGGAGATACTCATTTGTGTGAGGACAGAAGGGAAGAGGGGAAAAAATGAGCACTGGTAGAGAATGGGAATAGAGGGACTTGTCTGGATCAGCCATATCCAGAGTATCATAGTGGTTATAGATTTGAACTGTCCTGGTATCAGTTGGCTTTCTAACCTTGTGATTAGGAACAGACTCAAAATTGTAGGATATGCAGCTCTGACTCAGAAGACAGATGATTTTTCTGGCAGACATCTGTAAGACCTGACTTTTTCTTTTTTTAACAGCCTAACTATTGTAGTCTCAACAGATCCCTCGTTTGCAAAAATGCAAATTTCTGTATTTCTGATGAGGTTGGCTGTGTGGAGTGGATGTTGTCAACAAACTGACTGGTGCTGGTGCTGCTCTGTCTCTTCGGGGATAATAGAATCTGGGAACAATTAAGAGGCGGTGTAATCAGTTCCTGGGGGCATGAGTGTACCCTCTTGCTTTTCAGCATTCCCTTGGCTGACTCATGAACTCTGTTGATTGACTTGGGAAGCAAATGAATCCAGCACTCCTCTGCAAGGAAGAGTTATAGAGGCAAGGTGGTGAGAGGAATATATCAGATCTCAGGCAGCTCCTGCCCTCTTTGCTGGGAAATGTATGGAATTTACAATGACTACTTAGCTGCTAAGCAAGTGGGATTCCTTTTTTTTTTTTTTTTTTTTTTTTCCCCTTTCTTTTTTTTTCTTCTTTTCATTTTTTTTCCCCCTTTAAGTCCTGTCCATCCTTTAATTTAAGGACTACAACAACTTACAGCCGGGAAATTCTCACACATAAATACAGAGGACAGTCTTGTCAGCTTGATAGAAAACAAACTGTAACTAGCTATAGGTGTCCAAAAATAAATGCACTAAAGAAAAATATTTGCAAGCACTTAATTAGTTAATGAAGGAAATGGTGTGTTTGGTTTCACAGTTCCTTGGACTACCCTCTCATTATTCAGCTGTTTCCAAGCAGGTAACTAAGACCTTTGAGTTAGGGTGCAGGTAGACATCTATTTCCACTTTCATTTCCACCTGGGAATTCCAAGGGCATGAGCAGCTGGTTAATGAGTGTAGGCAGACAGGATCCCTGGGCACCGGGCAGCATCCTGCTCTCACAGGTGGGGCACAGTGTGGTGCAGAGGGGTTAGGTGGCCTGCCATAAACCTCCTGCGTGGGCATGGGCAGTCTGCTATACAAACCGGATCATCTGTCTTCCAGCCCTACATGTGGAAAACATGAGAGCTCTTAAAGCATGAGAGAGCTCAAAACATTTCTTTTTTCTTGAGCGTTACTTAGTTCTTTTGCCAAACAGTCTCTTTTTTTCCATTTTTAAAAAATAATGTATTTTGATGGTGGTGTGCTCTTGATCATTCTACATCTCTGAGGCACACAGAGCTGGGGGCCAAAGGCTTGCTATACACCAAAGCACATGCAAAGAAGAGATGTGATGCATGAACAGGGCTTGTCTTCATCCAGATTTGGTTTATGAAATTTTACATCCAGGGATGAGAAAGCGACCAGTGGTAAAAAACCAAACAAACAAAAACCAAGACTCCCAGAGACCAAGCTGGCTGGTGACAGGAGAAGCTTCTGGGGGGGGGGGGGGGGAAGAGACAAGCACATGGAAAATAAGCTCCTGCTCCCTCAAAAACATGCATAAGGAATGATAGCCGGGTGGGTGTGGGGGCGTGTAAGCAAGCAACATCCCAGAAGCTGGAAGAATAAAATGAAAAGGCAGCAGGATCAGCCCACAGATGAAAGGCAGCCCCTTTAACATTTGCTCCCGGACTCCGGCAACTCTCAGCAGTTGGCTGGAGACTAAGCTGGACGGTCCTGTGGAGCTCCAACAAAGGGACGAAACAAACCCCGGTCCCCCGGGGCCCCCCTCCCCGACAACGCGTGAAACAACTTGATAAATGATTGCTCTGTCAGGGGATGGAGGGGATGGAGACGTCTGGGAGCGCAGGGGGAATTTATCTAATTCAGGCGTGAGGGGAGCAGGCCAGAGGGGCGGTGGGATGGGGGGTACAGTGGTCGCCTGCCTTGGCAGCAAAATTAATAAGTCTGCGGGAGTGGGAAAGGAGAGGCAGCTCTCCAGAGAGAGGTTTGTGGGGAGCAGGCTGGCACAGTGCCCAAGGCCAGTGGGGCTTAGGGTGTGCACACTTCCCCCTGGGCTGTGCCATTGCCTCCATCCCCCCAAGCCCCACACTGGCATTACCTCATTTAATGGGGATGGCAGGAAATACAAACCTCCCCCTGCCTCTCCCAGTCCAATAAGGGCTGCTGATAGCATTGAAAGATGCAGGAACAGGAGCCCATGCCCTGGCTCTATTCAAGGGAACATTAATTACCCTAAAACAAAACCAAGAGGAGTTCACAGCTGGGGCCCAACACTTCAGATCCCCCTGGCTCCCTCCTTCCCTGCTGCTCTTCCAGAGTATGTGCACATCAGCTGTTTATACAGTTTCCCCTCCCAAATGACTGGTACTGGGCCCCGAGCACCCTTGGTACCCAAACTTCTGCCACTGTGATTTAGAGGATTGGGTTGTACGGGTATCCTGGAGGCAGAGGTGGTCCAAAGAGCTGGATCTCTGTTGGGAGAGAAGCCACGTGCCACCACCACCAACCAAGAATAGGATACGCAGCTTGTGGAAGGTTGTGGCAGCTGGAATAGTGAGCAGGCCCTGTAGTCTAGAGGACTGTTGATGGAAACCCAAGCTTGGGTGGCTTATCTCAGCAAGGATAGGAGGAAGCAGTGGGGAAACGTCAGCAAGTCCTGCTGGAAGCAAATAGGGATTGTGTGGCATCTTATTTTAGTCCCTCCCCCTCTGTGGGAACAGAGCAGAGAACTTAATTTAGAGCCCTCACGAACTGCTGGTTAATAAATGCTTGATCCAGGAGACAGCTGCTGCCACCACTTACAAGGTGACCCAGAGCCCTGTTTTCATCGTGTCCCAGGCCACTATGTCATGAGCACCAGTTGCCAGGAATAGAGAGGGTGGCAATGTGTATAAATAAGTAAAATGGGGTTTGAGTGCACTTCTGTGTTCAGCTGATGAAGAGGAAAGGCCTGACTTCAGGAGGACTAAATACTGAGTTCTGTTGTTGTTCTGGTTATCTGGCTGCTGTCACCCATCCAAAGAGATGTTGGCACCAAGCCTTGTTCTTGGGGCATATTGGCAATAAGTATTAACAAAAATAGGTAAAATGTGAAGGCTACCCATGAGGAGGAGTGCTCTGAGCCATGTGTAAGGCAGTGTTGGCCAGCTGTCAGATCCTAGCATGTCTTCCATGCAGAATTCCATCTCCCTTTGGTATTGCCCTTCCTCTTCTCCTCTATGACCCTGCCCCAAGGTCTATGTTGAGCTTAGCAAGTGCTTTGAGAACAGGGTAAGATGGCTCCCATGCAACCAAAGCATCCTGTTCCTTAAGGCTTCTAAATCCGACTACACAGTAAAGATAGAGATGAAAGCACCTGAATGCTCAAAACCCTCTAGCAGCTCCCTGAATTCATCTTGTGTCTCCAGAAGATAAAAAAATCCCCCCTGAAGTTTACATGAGAATAGTTTTGGAACAGCTGCGCATATGGTGTGAGAGCTGTGAGAGATGCCCCTGGAAGTGCTGGTGTGAGCAGCCCTAGCAAGAATCCAGTGGCTGCAGTTACACACTGCAGAACAGCTACTTGCACTCATTTTGAATTAATTGAAATTATATTCAGCCGAGTTAAGTAGACCTCTTTATAATGTAATTGGCCTGTTCCAGCACGGTGTCAGATTAGGACAGGAGACAGAGAAAGGAATCAACCTTTAATGTTCTTCCTGTCAGTACTGAGGAACTGCTGATGGCTGTGCCTGCTCTACTCTTGGTCCTGCAAAAACCATCAGTGCTTTGGTTTGTTACAGAGATAGCTGTCAGCCCTGATAACACCTTTCCAAAAGTGGAGTCCAAAGAGGGTACAGCTTACTAAAGTTGTGCTGTCTTAGCAAAACTCAATGCATAGAAACACTTTGTGTGCTATTTGGTTTGGATTATCAAGAAAAGAGTAGAAAGGGGCTTCATATAATGTCTCTACATTTATTCTCCGTACTTCAGTTTATTCTTTGTGAACCTGAAACTGTGGGAATAACTAACTACTAAACACATGGAAATCAAGAATAGTTCAAGCAAAGCAGAGAATTATGTTCTTTGAGATTATCTGGTTGATCGCTGGATTGGAGCACCTAATTGTAAAAACGTAACACAGGAAACTTTAGGACTCAGATCTTTTCTCAGTGTCGAGCAGAAAACAAATCTTGCCTTGTAATGCTGGATTTTTGCAACTGCATACAACAGTAGGCAGCCCATTTGGTTTTCATTTACTGCAAGTTCCCAGCCCATCTAGGACCATCATCCACCACCATCATGTAGGATTTAACCTTTTTCACCAGCAGCCCCGTCTAGTACTCCAGGCATTAAGCTGCTGCAGAAGGCTGGAGAGGGCAGCTGAATGCATTGATTTCTTTTAAAGTCCCTCCAACACTTTACCAGAATTTGGATTCTTACATTCTTCCATAGTGGCAGTTTTGGTTTTTTTGTTGTTTTTGTTTAGTGGTTTCAGTTTGTTTGTTTTGTTTTAAAAAAGGAAGTAATTTCCTACACAAAAGGGAAGTATTTTTTCATGCAAGACATAATTAAACTGGAATTCATTGCCACAGGATGTTGTGGATGCCAAAAGTCGAGATAGGTTCAAAAAGCAATTAAACAAATTCATGGAAGAGAAGTTCATCGAGGGCAATTAAGCACACAGATACAATCTCTGGCACAGGAAATCTTAAGCCACAGCTTGCTGGAAGCTGGTAGGGGGGGAAGCCTTACGGTTTGCTTGCGACATTCTTAGGCACCCGCCAAGTACTTACCTGCTGGTCCCTGTCTTGGGCAGGATATTGGGTTCCATGGACCTTTGGTCTGACCCAGTATGGCGTTTACATTCATCCGTTGTGCTTTAAACAAAATGCACAGTGTCTCAGTTTTGCTAAAGAAATGCCAACAGGACCTAGGGATGGATATGACCCTTTAGGAGTGCCTTTTCGTTGTCCCTTTTTTGCAAGCGGAATCAGGACTTGGTCTTCTGGTGGCAGAGGACAGAGCTGGGCTCAGAAGAGGGGGGAAGGAGGGCAGTGGGGAGGGGAAGGAAACAAGGTTGCTGGGCTACTGTCCTGCTGGCACATGACGTGTTCTGCAGAGCCCATGGTGTGGTGTTCATGGACGAGCTCCAGACTCTTCATGTGCTTCCAGAAAATTTGTGTCTGCACGAGCCCTCTCTTCCAGTAACCTGCCCTCATCTGCCAAGTGATTTCTCTGGTACAGAGAAAAAACAGTGTCTTTTAAAATGCACTTAAATGAGAGATTAATAGCATGTAGGTACACAAAGCAATTCTTCAGTGGAAAATTGCTTGACTTTTAGCCTTTTCTTTGGTACTGTGTCCAGCAGTTTCTTTTGGTACAGGAATTTAAGTGAAGCACTATTACTATGACGTTGTATTAAGTGCTGTCATTCACATAGATAAGGTGGCTATAATTTTTTTACTTGAAAGCAATTGATGTATCTCCACAGAGCTAATTAATTTGTATTGAGAACTGTAAAAGCAATAAGCACAAAACCTCAGTTCCCACCCTGGAGAAGCCTGTAGCTAAGCTGTGTTGCAAGAGGATATGTATTAGGGTGTCACAGGGATCAGAAGCAGTTTCTGTCTCAAATTCACTGATGATTCAGAGAAGGAAGTAGGCATTGTATTAATTAAATTAATGGATGTTAAAGATGCTAAAGGAGTACCTTGTTCTGAGTGTTTTAGAGGGTTAAGCAGACCTGTTGTTCAAAAGAGGTTATAAGAACATAATGTTGCATGATGCTTTAATCTTAAATGTCTGTTAATACGAAGGAAAGCTACTGACTGCATATAAAGGAATGCTATACCATGAAACATATTAAGACTTGTGGTAGCCTGTACCCTTTTTTGTAACCTTGTGTCTGGACACCTTAATACCAAAAAGATTTAAAAATTGTGTGGAAGTCATAGAGTATCAACCAGAATAGCAGCGGGAGGATGATCCCATTGTAAGGAAAGATTGAAAGGTCTGACTATATTGGATGCCTACTTGTGTCTAGAAAACACAGATACCGAGGAAACTGGGTAAGAGAAATAAAAGGAGGAGAAAATTGATTCTGAGCACAAGGAAGGGCTCCTAAATGGGAATAGGAAGCTCTGCTTTTGAAGCACTTAGTCTAGACAAATACATTGGAGGGTGACAGAGAATATCATCCAAATAGTCCAGAGGTAGAAATAAGATCTTGTATGCCTTTTGTGTCTCTGAATTTTGTCCTCAATACAGTGAATTTGAAATAAAAGGAAGGGTAGTGTCATAAATGATAACTTGAGCAACCTGATCTAGTGGGAGGTGTCCTTGTCCACGGATGGGGGGGTTGGAACTAGATGATCTTTAGGGTCCCTTCCAACCCTAGCCATTCTATGAACCAGTAGTGGGTTCATCTCAGTAACCAGTATTGAGATTATTTAACAAAGTAGGAGAGTGGGGACACTCCAGACATGCATTCCTTTGGCAAACTTTGGCTATGTTCTAAACAAGTGGCTCAAGATTTACTGGAAGGTATGGGAAGGAGTCCAAGGGCAAATTTATAATGATTGTGCCTTGCAAGTCAGTGCTCTGGAGGCTAGCTGACTGTGCTCAGTGGTCATTTTTTGATGAAGATGTTTTCCTTCATAGAAGGGGAGATAAGATTGGCATCTCCTCAAATATTGTTTTTTCCTCCAGTAGCAGATGGCCATCAGGTTGGTAATCTTACACCCACCTTCCTCTTTGCCTAAAATGACATGATGTGGGCCATGTGATGTGAATTGCAAGGCAGATGTGCAGCCCTTCTTCCTTTCAGCATTGTAACATCTACTCCAAGCTTTGTCTGTACATGTTACTATTCAACAACAGCTATTCTACTTTTAAATCCTTGCTCTAATCTGAATGGATATGCAGGTGTGGGCAAGGCCTAGGTAAAAAAAAAATGTGCTTGGTTTGGATGGGAGAGTCGATGATAGTAATTCTAGAGTTGATATTGCCTTCTTCCACTTTTCAGAGAATGCTGAAAATTGTAGACATGAAAGGCTCTGTTTCTCAGCATTTTTGTCAGCTATTCTTAGAATCATAGAATAGTTTGGGTTGGAAGGGACCTTAAAGATCATTTATTTCCAACCCCCCTGCATGGGCAGGGACACTTCTCACTAGATCAGGTTGCTCAAGGCCCAATCCAACCTGACCTTGAACACATCCAGGGAAGGGGGCATCCACAACATCCTTGGGCAACCTGTACCAGTGCCTTACCGCCCTCACAGTAAAGGATTTCTTTGTAATATCTAATCTAAATCTCCCCTCTTGAATTTTTTAATCATTTCCCCTTGTCCTCTTGCTACACACCTGTGCAAAAAGTCCTACTCCAGGAGTAGGGGTATAAGAAAAAGTCCTGTAGATTTCTTGTGGCCTCCCTTCAGATATTGGAAAGCCACTATAATGTCACCTGGGAGCCTCCTCTTCTCCAGGTTCAACAATCCCAACTTCCTCAGCCTGCCTTCACAGGGGAGTTGCTCCAGCTCTCTGCTAATTTTTGTGGCTCCCCCTTGGATGCACTCAAGGAACTCTTAGGTCCTTATGTTGGAGACTCCAGAACTGGACACAGTATACTCACATTTCTTGTGGTGGTTTAAACCCTCTTTCCCTTGAATGCAACTCACACAGCAAAGTGTCTTCTCCATTTCCTTCCTCTTTTATTTTGAGCTACTTTCATGGCCAGGGTTTCTCCACCTGTTTGCACTGAACCTTAATAGTAGATTCTGGATGAGGCCACTGGATCAGCTTGCTCTTGTTTCTAGTCCCGAGGCATGCCTGATATTAGATGCCTTGGAAGGAAGAGTAAAGTCCTGCAAAGACAACTGGGGAAACTGCAGAATTATCTTGATTCCAATTACTGACATTGTTGATGTTTTGTGGGTTTTAATCTTGTTAGGATTATTGCTTCAGTAAATACCTTGCAGAGAAGAGTTCTGTGGGCTAGATGTGTCTGCATGGGTAGAGCAGTATTTTCTTTCATCACTTCTAAATCTACTCTTTATTTAGTTGGACAACTCCTAGCTCCTGTCTGATTGGGAGAAAAAGAGGATGGAAATTGAGAATAAGTGCATCCAGATGGTTTTCTATGCCTGTTTTATGTATCATATACTTGGATCATTTCACCTCTTACTTATTGCCCTTTGAACATAACCCAGAAATTTGAAAATCATTAGAGTTTTTATTCAAGAAACTTTTTAATGGACTGTAGGCTATCCAAAGTCATGCTAACTAAGGTTCAATGAGTCTGAGTTTTGTAATGTGTGTGTTTTGTAGCTTAGGCATGCATCTTTCTGGAGCTCTACTTTATGTGAACTCTTTCCGAACTTCTTAGTTTCTGCTATTTTGTTTTGGTACAAAGACAAAAAGGCTGAACATAATCTTCGAGACCAAAATTTCGTTTTCCATATTATTTTTTATCTCACTCTGATACAAAAGCTCCACATCTGGTCTGTGGTTTTGACAGTGACTGAAAACTAAGCAGATGTTTTTCCTGTGCTGTCCACTTAGATCTTTCTCTGAATGGTTACAATTAATGTGGAACCCATCCATGTCTACAGTTAGATCAAACTCTCTTGCCAATTTGAATAACATTTCACTCATGTGTGCTAATGTTTATTTGTTGTAACTTGGGTGGATCCTTCAGATTTATTTGTTTATTTCTCACTGGTTTTAACTAACCCATAGAGCAGGATCATCAACATTTTTTTTTCCTATTTCACATTGTACATACCCCTTTCCAGATCATTTAATATATTAAATGTTGATCATAGTATCCGCCCCCGGGACTTCCCCCATTAACCTTCTTGAAAACTGGCCATTTATTCATGCTGTTCGTTTTTTCTAAATTAGCTTTAATCTATTGACAGATGTTTACCTCTCACCCCATGACTAGTTTCCCTAATAGGCTGGGGTGATTAATATTACCAAAGGCTGTTTGAAAATTCAAATTAATTATATCTACCGGTTTTTCTGTAACCACTGGCTTGACTCTCCATATAGAAAATGTGGAGGTGACCGTTTTTCCTATGGAAATACCACACTAATGTGTGCCTCTTGTATGGCATTAATCTTAACTTTCATAACTACCCAGCTGAGCCGTTTTACCACATATTAAAGCAAGGTTTACAAGGGCCTGTAATTCCCAGGCTCACCGTTGCTTTTTTAATGCACAAATGCACGGAATCGCCTGCTCTGCAGCTTTGCCACTTGCTATTTAATTTTAATTACGGAGCTGCCAGCAAAATACGTAATACATCGCTTCGCTCCTAACATTGTTTGAAACTTGGGCAAGTGCTACCCGGGCCAGTTTGTTTCCAATTTAAATTAATTTTATGTGACTCCAGGCATCAGTGGCAGGCTGCCCTGGGTTTTTACAGAGCCTGCTCTTGAACTGCTCCTTACCAGCATCCATCAAGGGCTCCTGCAGGGCTCAGTTCTCTGCGGCTGCCATGCCCTCCTCCTGTACCCATCTCTTTGGTGCAGCTTCTCATATGCTTCTTGCACTGGAGACCCGCTTTTGAAAAGGTATTCCAAATATCCTGACAACCTCTGAGCCTCAAACGTTTTGGGAAGTTTGGATGGGTGTTTCAAAACTGGAGTTTTTCACTCTTTAATTCAAACAAGCAAGCAATTAATCATCATTTAAATATATTTTGAGTCTTTTTTGCCTTTTATGTTAGTAAAAGTTGGATTGTATTTGGGTCTTGCTAAGAGGTGAAGATTTACAGACACATTCAGTCTTTACATTCCATCCAGTATTTTTGTTCTGTACGTGTTTAAGTTATGTATGGCTTTGATGTAAATTTACTTTGTTTCATTTTAATGTTTTATTTTACAAAATCATAACTTTCTTCTTCTTTACAGAATAAATTATTTTGATTATGGTTTGTATTAAAGTACCTTTGGGTTAAAAGATTGGATTAAAAATGAAAAAACTTTTAAAATCTGTTTGATTATGAAGTCTACTATCAAATTGCATGAAGTTACATGCTTTGCACCTAAAATTGACTGACTACAGTTAGGCAACTAACCCTCTTGGTTTCTGATGCTCACATCCTCCAGTGCTCTATGAAGTTAACATCTTGAGGATCCTCACGTAAAGGTTTTTATTCATAAACTAGAAGAAGAAAGTAAGTTTTTGGCTTGCAGCTCAGTTCTCCCCAGTACACTAAGGTTTGTGCTCAGGCTGTAGGTAGGGAATTGGGAGCAGCCAAATCCTCCCATGTGCTTGTGCTGCATTGCCACGAATGACTGTGAGATAGGCAGGGAAAGGCTGATCCACCTGTAAAATTAGACAGGAAAGAAAACTCAACCATCTGATAGGTGTTAGGATTCCCAACCCTAAAATCTCCCTGTGCATGCTCACTGGTGATGCCCACAACCAGCTGCAGAGCTGTGAGCAAGCAGAAGGGAAGAAGACAGGTAGGGAAGCAGGGCACCAACCTGGCAGTGTTGCTATAAAGTTACCCTTGAAATTTCATCCAGGGAAAAGGGAATAAACAGAAATGAAGTGTATACTCTTCTTGCTCGCAGATGGGCTCCACACATGTCAAGGCTCAATTTATCCTATCAGTAAGGTCTATTCTGGGCTCTTCTGTGTTTTCTGCCAGTTCAGACGGGGAGTTGTTTTACACCTCTTGGCAAATGTTTGATTTGGTTGTTTTTAAGTATAAATTAACTGATTAAAAGTCAAAGCCTCAGCTCTTAGTGGTTATAGTAATTTCAAATGTAGCTTTAGGTAAGTTTTAAAGGTGGTAGTATATCTTTAAAGATTTGAGTGTAAATTTTAGGTGAATCCAAAGAATCTGTATTGCTGTTATTGTGGACTTTGCATTGGTGCTGGTGTCTCTGTTAGTGATACAGTTAATACTCATACGGTTTCAGGTTTATATTTTTTGATGGCAGGGGAGAGAAAAATGGTAGAAAGCATCGAAAACATTAGGCTAAGTGCATCTTGCATGTAGACTCAAATATTGTGGTACTTAGCACATTATACCAAATCATCCTATTTATCTCCCACCCCTGTAGCGTCATGGTTTCCTATAGTTTGCAGCACTTTTCTTCAGAGGCACTGAAAACTTTTCACCCCCTTAAATGCACTTTCTTATATTGGACTGGCTTTGAAACATCTTTCCCTCACACCTTACGGGGTTTAATTTATCCGAGCTGGTTTCCTGTGGTGGAATGCTTTCCCCTGTCCCTGCTGTTGTGGTTATGTCCCACACTGCATCTGGTCCCATCAGCCCATGAAACATGGTCCTTGGCATGTGAGTGCTTGGCATTTGCTCTCTGAACTGTGCTTCTTCAGACACCACAGTGCATCTCAGATGTTAAAGAATTCAGCCTCACAGCTTTCCTGTGCATTGAGAAAATATTTTCTCAGTTTTATGGAACAACAAAGTGAAATGCCCAGCATCATGAAGGAAGTCTGTGGCGCAGCTGGGAAATGAACTCTGATCTCCCCCCGTCTGTCCAGTATTTTAATTACGTGATCATCTCCACTGCCTCATCTCAAATTCATCTCTTGAAGTTGAAGACACGAGCATGTCATACTGTATTTTTCATCTCCTTCCTCTTGCCTCTTCTTATAGCTGGAGGCATTGAAAGAGAGTGGAGTTTTTACATGTTGGGAGTCTTCTTCAATACTGTCCTTTTATCCCCTCTTTTTTTGCCACCATTCTTACATCCCAAGTCACGTGAAATCATCTCTATTCTCTTCTACATCTGAAATGCAGTTTTCTGTATTCATACAAATACTTGCCATCAAATGTTTCATCTTTGTCCTCTGTTTTAATGTTGCAACAGGATTTATTTTTTTTTTAAGATCCTCACTTTTTTCCTTCCTCTATGACATTCAGCTCTAGGCAACCAGTGTTTTTTGTATTTGTCATCTAAATCACGTTCTTTACTGCTTGAATTTTCCTATCCCCAGCCTGATTTAGTGTGAAATACAAACCCTTTTCTGCCTTGTACACAAAAATGGATGTAGAGGGTTAGATCAAAGGTCCACCTATCCCAGCATCCTGTCTCTGGTACAGCGGATACCCAGGGAAGTGTGTCAGAATCAGGCAATCGAATGATGATACTTCCTTAGACTTTTCCTATCCTCTGGCTCATATTTGCAACTTGGAAAACTTCCTTTTGTATTTAACAGCCCTTGATAGATATTTTTACCCTCCCTCCTGCCCCCTTCTCTTTAATTTGCTTGTTTCTGAACCCATGTACACTTTTAGCAGCCATAATATCCCACAGCAAAAAGATGGGCATGTGAATGATTGCTTATGCAAGGAAGTGTCCCCTTTTGTTTGTTTTTGTCCTGATAATTTTTTTAATGTCTGTCCATTCTTTTTTTCAGAAGGGATGACAAGCACTCATTCTCCATGCCATTTCCTGTAGTCCTTCTTATAGTCCTTATAGTTTTATAGTCCTTTAACTGTTTTGCATAACTTTTTTCCTGAAGAAGGTCTTTCATGTTTTTGATCACTGTTGTTGCCCTGCTGCAGCTTTTCAGTTCTTTTTTTCCCCCCAAATATGAGGACAGAACTGCATGTAGTGTTCAAGGTGTAGATACACTCTGTATTTATGTAGAGATATAATGATACTTTACTTTCCTTTCCTCAGCATGCCTACTTTTAGTAATTCATTTTTGCCTGCATTCAGGGTTTTGCATGCCTTTGCCCAAACTGCATCTCTACTGAGAATTTCCCTTCCACTTTTCCATATGATCTGGTCCCTGAAAGTTACTCCTGCTTCACCAGAATATTCTTTTTCCTCTTGCTTCTCCCACTTTATGCTTCCACCATATCTGAAAAAGCTTCCTTCCTCCAATGTTCCTACCCACCTTGATCTCTGAATTCCTGCTGAAGATTCGTACTACAAAGCCCTTCAAAAGCATCTGTTCTTTTTTCCTCCTTATCTAGTGTACTAGCAGTGCCAGGCGACTTTCTATTATGCTGGAAATAAAAAATGCCTCTAAGATGTGTGCCAAGCTCACAGAATGTAAATCCACATATGTATATCGCATCCACCCTTCTTTTTTCTCCTTTCCTCTTCACCATCTGTCTTTTAATCTGTTTTCTGTGTGCACTAAGGTATAATTTTACACCAGGCCCATTAATTCATTTAAAATTTCAGTTTAAAAGTTTTTCTTACATTAATAGAGCTTAATCTGATCACATTGTATGCGGCATCTGAGGGAAAGCAGCACTGCAAGATTTTAAGAACCAGTCCAAGGAAATCTGGGGCCTCCTCTATTCCTGTCTGGGAGCTTTTGGATAGAAATCACTCAGATGATCTGCGTAACTTCTGCATAATGAGCCTGATGTTTCTTCTCTCTGTTGGACCCGCTGCACCACTGATGTGCAGATGTACAGCCTGTTTGCCTTCCAGACGCGACTCTGTGAGGGGTGAACACACGCACAAGGTTGGAGAGAGACCAAGCACATCGTGTTTGCTGCTTACATTGTACCCTGGGTCAGCATGTAAGTGTGCAGAGGTATCCTGGAGGAGCAGTCCTGCTCCTAGATGGATCTGTAAGAGGAATCTGCCATCAAGTGCCTTCAAGTCCTCTTATTTAACTGCAAACAAGGTAACGGGGAAATGCTGCATTTAGAGCAGTATTGCCTAGAGTTGCTGTATCCCCATTATAAATTACTAAATTACACTGATTCCCTCTCTCTTCCCTAAAAGTGCAAAGTCTCTCACAGTTTTAACTAAAGGGAGTTTTTACAGACATCAGGCATTTGAAAACTTGTGCATTGTGTTTAGGTGCTCCCATCTGGACTTTGGACCATGGTTAGCACTGGGAATATCCACCATTCTGTGGGTGCAGTGAGGCAGGCAGGATCAGTGTCCTTTCCCCATCCTCAGCAAACAGAGTCTAGGGTGCAGTGCAGATTTTTAAAGGTCAGCAGCGTTTAAGGCTTCCCAGTTGTGGTGGTGCTGAGGGTGACTGTCCTTAGGATTGCAACATTAAATTTACATGCAGAGTTATGATTCACAGGAAAGTCGCAATCTCTTCCTCTAATGTATAAGCTACACACCATGTAATAGTGGGCTGGAATACATCTGCTAGTTGTGTATTAAGTTCAGTTAAGCTAAATTAGAAGTGGATTAGAGCTGCAATGGTCAGAGGTCTAGCCTGAAAGTTGTTAGGCTTGGTTTTAGTGCTCTGCATTTGGCTTCCTGTGTGATATTGGGCAAGTCACTTAGCTTATCTGTGAGAAGCCCAGATGGGTGTTACTGGGCTTATACAGAGCTTGAAGATAAAGTTAAAAGAACTGGTCCCACTTTGTCATCCCTTTCTGTGTCCTAAATACCCTCCCACAACTGGAAAAAGCTCACGCTTTAAAGTTTCCATATATCCAAATCTTACAATGTACTGGGATAGGCTGCACCTGAACAAATGATGTAGCACTTAAATGATTAGCTGTTGAATCTCATGTTTATGATTATACTGGCAGTGTGATCTGCTTCTGTAGTGAGTGTGGCTCAGAGCCATTCTGATGTTAAAAAAGGGACAGAAACAATCAGTAACCCCTGCTGCCAGGCGAAGGAAGGATGAGGGCTGGGGCAGACAAAAGCTTAATCTTTCTCTCTCTTTGTTTTTCTAAGAGTTTGAGCTAATCACTGATAACCAACACTAAAACATCTGAATCATAAATCTGTTCAGCTACTGCGTGACTCCCAAGAAACAGAGTACGAACTGTTTGTGCCTTAGCTATTCCCTTCTCTGCTGAGCCATGCCTCAACATTTATCTCACATGTAACCCCTTCTCATAGTCTTTGCAGGTTTAAAACAAAACACCCATGAAACTTTTTAGGTTTAAGTCATCTGGGGACACTTTCCTCCATCGTAGTTCCCTTTTAAGGTAACTTTAGGCAGAAGATGAAATCACTGCAAGGAAATCCAAAGACCACGGATGCAGCCTACACACTCATCCTTCTTCCCCACTCACCCCCCCAAGAGCCAGGACTGCTGGATCCAGCTATTGTGAGAATTAATCCTTTAGTGCTCCTTGCTGCTCTACCTTCTATATATCCAATAAGCACAGAGTGGCTGAAAGGTTAGATATATATTTGAAGGAATGAATAGCAGTGGATCAAACAGCTCTAGCTCATTCGCAAGTGCTCATTGGAAAACATAATAATTTGCAATTCGCTTCTACTGGAAAAACAAATATGATGCCTCAGTTTGTAAGAAAGTGAGTCTTAGCATTTCTGAATTTTTTTTTTTGCTTTCTTAGATCATGGGTGAGGGATTTTTTACAAGGGCATGTAGTCACAGGAAGAGTAACAGTTTTAAACCATAAGAGGGTAGGTTTAGATTAAATATTAGGAAGACATTTTTTTCACAAAGAGGGGGTGAGACACTGCAACAGGCTGGCCAAAGAAGTTCTGAATGCCCTCCCTGGAAGTCTTCAAGGCCAGGTTGGATGGAGCTTGGAGCAACCTGGTCTAGTGCAAGGTGTCTCTGCCCATGCAGAAGGTTAGAATTAAGTGATCTTCTAAGGTCCCTTCCAGCCCAAACCATGCTGGTTTTATTATCAATAAACAGATCAGGGATGAAAAAAGCAAATTTCTAACTTTGCACTCCAGATAGAAATCAATACAGAGGTAATCCTGAAGGCCTTTCCTTAATTGCTGGCTGAGGATGCACTCTCCTGTATTGACTGAGGCTGCCAGTAGTAAATGCATAGGTGGAATTTTTTCAGCACCAAAATTTACTTTGGAGAAAAAGGAAGTGACATTATACTGTTCTGGTTGGATAACTTTCCTCTGTGTGAGAAACCCTGGAGTGAACCAGTTTTGTAGTCTGAAGAGTAGGATGTAATTTATTTATTTTTTTTTCTGTTTGCTTTAGCTCCTTCTGTTTTGACTGGATGGAAATGGTATGGAGGTTATTGAGTTAAAATGACTTCCTGAAGTTTGTGTGTGCTATAAGGGAACAAGTTGGGAAACAGTCTTTGGATCTCCTCTTTCTAATGCTTCATTGGTGAGGCTGAGTCTCAAAGGAAATGTTACCACCTATTAGCACAGTGAGATTGAGTCCTCTGGGACTGAACAGGTCAGAGTCACTTGCACTCATGGGAAATTAGGTGTTTCAAACAGTAGCAGCATGTGAATTTATCAGTGAAAATGCTTTGGGGTGCAGAAAAGAACTCTGCTAAGTCTTGAAATACGAGTTTCTGAAATGTAGTGCGTAACACAAGTAAGGCTCTGCATACCCTCTTTTAAGGATGTTTGGAAAACATGGGATTGTTTTATACCCAAATATTTGATCACTCTGTCCTATTTCAGTGTACAGCTCATTTTTTTACAAAGAACAAAGAAACAAACAGTTAATAACATAAAGATACCTCACAGTACTTATTTGGAGCTGCTTTGTGAATTATTCCCTCATTTTATTTCCAAGTTTGAAGGAGACTAATATATGGAGACTAAGAAATGAAGAGTGTGTAACCATGACATTCTGGGAGGAGTAGTATGCACCTGAGACTCTTAAGCCAGTACTGGTTTTCACAGTGGAGATGTCTAGGATTAATTTATTCTTGGAAAGAAACTAGTGATTCTTGTTCCCAGAGCTGAACATTGTGTCATCTGCACTTTGAATAGTTTTCTATGTTTTGTCTTTGAAGTGCTTGATATTTTTATTTTTTTTTTAACTTGAAATTTCTTGTTACCGAGAAATGGTTAAAAAAAAAAGTTGCTTTTACCATTTTTGCAGTGAAATCAGATCCTGTAGAGGAAGGCTGCTCTTTGAGAGTTGCCTAACCAGCATGGCTTTCCCTAGAAAACTAGGAGCCACAGTTTGGCTCTTGTTGAGCATTTCCTTTAGACAGAAATGCCAAACAAGATGAGACATTTCCTTCACTGCTGAAAAAAATATGATTGGTAATGTTGTCATTCAAGATTCTTGTATGTGTGAAGTGTCCAGTGCAGGTGTCCTTGCCTGCTGTCTGTGGGACTTACTGTTTGGAGAGGTTTGAGCACGCTTGTGTAGGAAAGGTCCTGCCATCCTCTCCTGGTTCGAGGGATCTGTGAATAGTTAAATTAGTTCTTGTTGTCTTCAGAAATATTAAACCTCATGGGAGATTTAGGTATTTTTCTCTCTTTACTGTGCATTGAAAAAGAGAGGAGAAGAGTGAAGTGTGTTACCTGAAGTCACCCAGCCTGGTGGAGCTGGGAATATATTTCTTGGCTCTCTGTACTTTAAACCACAAGATTAGTCTTTTGTGAAAAGGATAATCTGTATGTTCAAAGAAGGCTTTATAAAGCTCCCATTAACCCGGGTGCCATACCTAGTAAGGAATCTAATTTATGTTCTGGCAAATGAAAACAGTTTCGAAGACCTCAGTGCTGCAGGTCACTGTCAGACCTTCAAGGTCCATTGCCGCCAGTTTAATTTTTCTCCTGCTTGGATTTGCCTCTGTCCTTTCTGAGAAAGGAGGAGCAAAACTGCACTCCTGAGGAAAGATTTCCAGAGACATCCAGTTGCGGATAACTAAGAACAAGGTCCACTTATTTTTGCAATCCTTAGTTAATGTACATAATGGGTAATGTTCCCATTCCTTCCTTGAAAGAAAGACATGCCTTCTGGCAAAGCTCTTTTTATTGCATTTTATCACTTAGTCAAGATCTGAAGATCTGAATTCCAGTAGCCAGTGACTGGAAATGTCCTTTCAAACTAAAATGATGAACTTTAGAGTTTACCCCTGAGTCTTCAAGCTACCTTATCTGAAAGGCAGAGGAATTTTTTTTCCAGTTTTCTTCTGTTATCAAGGAAGAACACAGTGCCTGAATGTTAGAGAAGTAGCAGTATATTAACCTCAGCCTTTCTTGTACTCAAAGATTGCAAGTGTTTTACAGGGTTGGGTAAAGATTATCTAACTTTGGGGGAGTGGGGGAAGGAGAAAGAGGCGGACAGAGATTTAGCTCTCATCACTGAATGCATGAAGTGAAAATAAAAGCTCGGGCTCTCCTGATCCCATACTCTGCCAATAACACTTTTACAAACTGGTTATATAATTATCTGTTACTTTTTCCCTCCCTCCCCCCCCCCACTTCAGGCAGATCATCTGTTTCATCCAACCAAAGCATTTTGTGCAGATCTTTGGATAATCCAATGTCATCACTTCTGCACTGAATTGCAGAAACAGAGCTGGCTATTCCAGTTTACAAGATGTACAGATCTTTGCCTCATTTTTTGAAATGTAATGAAACAAGTCTGGGTTTTCTGTATGTTTTGGTTTTGGTGTGGTTTTTTGGAGGTTTTTTTATTTTTCTGGATGGAAGAATGGAATTTAGTGGAAAAAAGTACTCTGAATAGTGTCTGTAGAATAAGTGTTACAGCAGTAGACCTGGTTTCTTCTTTGTCTGGGCAACAGTTTACTGCCCTATTCTCAAATTACAATGCCATTTATAATATGTGTTTTAAGAGTGTAGTTAACATTAACATTTATGAGCACCATAATAATAACAATTAACGTTAATAATAATAATTTGCGCTTCTGGCAGATATAACTGTTATTGCGTAAATAGCCAAGTGTTTGTAGCAATCTGCAGATTTATTGGCTATAAAGATGACATTAAGCTAGAGGAGAATTCCTGTATGGCGTATGTGTTGAAGAAGATATTCATCCTGTTCTCTGGAAGGAGAGCTGCCAGCACTCCATCACCTTTTTTATGGAGCAACTTTGCCAGATGTGGAATAAAGTAGAGAGCATCCATCTCCTGAGCACACAAGGGCCTCTGTATCATTTTCCTTGGCAAACACACATGTGAGCAGAGCTCCTTCCAGACATGGGCAGAGGTGGTGGGTCATGGCCACCTCCTGCTGAGGGGCCTCAGTCAGGACAGTTGCACCAGTGACACTTCTGCAAATGTCAGGTTACTTGCTGCATGTCACAAGAAGCTCCTGAAATTATACGCTTTACTCAATAGCCTAAAAACCCTGGGACTGCCAAATTTACATGTTTTTTTCTGAGCAGACCCTTCTTCCCTCTGTCATGCCCCAGCTGTAGGAAGGGGAACAAGAATTCCTGTGGGGCTCCAAGCTCATCTCTCAGATGATCCCAGCTCTGAAAGTGGCTGCCTTGGTCACGAGGCAACCCTGTTGGATCTTGTTTGGGTTTTACCACCATCCTGCAAGAGATGATGGCTCAGCAGAGCAGGGCAGGTCTATGGCTTCAGCAGGACAGCTGAGGAAGTCCCATTGCTGAGGATTCCCATTGGAATCAAGAAGACAGCCAAGGAAAACATGATAGCTGTGGCAAGCCTGGGGGAGAAGAGTGGAGGCTTCTAGCCCTGACCAGGCTTTAAAAGCTCTGGGGGGCTTTTCCACGCATCAAATGAACTACAGATTTTTTGGACAGGGCTGAAGGTAGAGAGTAAGTACTGGAAGAAGTAACTTGTATTTATTCTGACATAGGAACCTGCAACGATATGTGTTATGAAGCCAAAGCTGTGTAAGGAATTACAGTGTTTGACAGGCTTGAAACACCGTTTCCTATGGCAAGCCTAACCCTTAGTGCGTGCATACATCTCATTAGGGTAGGAGCATCTCTTATACTTATAAAAAAATATACTTATCTCTTACACTTATAAAAAAAGTTGTACAAAAGCCATTAATTTTTGTATTGAAGTATGTCTGGACTGTATACCTTTTGGAATAAGCTCAGGGAGTCTGACAGATAAGCAAGGTGATGCTTTTGGCTATCCAGAGTAATGCAGACAGTTATCTCAGAGTATGAGATTGATCTGTTCATTATGGTTCCACAAAGTGTTATGCCAGGGAATAGATGTGTGTTTTTAAAACTTACTCTTAGGCTTGATACTAACTAAGCCTGTTGCAAATAGGCAGTTTATGCATCTGTGTAGCTGGCTGGCCACAGCATCGGGGTTGATACCTGGTCGGCACCTATTTTGGGGTAGGTTTTTTTTTTTCAAATTCTTCTTTATTAAATAAGTAATTTTAAAAAAATAAAATAAAATGCTGGAACTCGGATTTCAGTGTAGCACTGAAGCGGAATTCACTCACCATTCATCTTGGCCATGCATGGTGGTAAAAATCTGTGGGGTACCTGTGTGTGGCTACAGGCTCTCTCGGTGGCTTTTCCTTTTGTCTGACCCGGAGGGAGGAGGAAGAGTTCTTAATGCCGATAGCACTTTAAGGCTGATCTCCCTGCTGAGCAGCCAGCCAGGATTTGTTTGTGGTGGGTACACTGTGGGCTGCACTCCCCGAGGCATTCGAAGGGAAGGCAGAAGAATGGCTGGCTGTGGAGATCAGATTAAAAGGAAAAAGCAAAGCTTTACAGCCCTTTTTTATCTTAATATATTTTACCGTTTCATCCCCCTTTTTCAGGCAAGGGTGAGCAGGGACCTTTCTTCTTCCATTCAAAAGCCAGGTCATCGTTTCTGTTTGAGGGGCAGAAGGGGGGGTGCAAGGGAATCACATGAGCCCTTATGGGCTGATCTGTGCTTTCTGTTTATTTTTATGCCCAGAAAGATAGTTGTGGGTTTTTTTTTTTCATGGCTTGCTTGTCAACTGGCAGCTAATAACATCCTGGAGGGGGGAATAACATAAATGCCAGAGCACAGCTCATTGCTGTTACCAGAGAAGTTTCATGGTGTGAGTGCAAACCAGCTGCACAGCTTGCATGCCATGTTGCATCAGCAGTGCATGATGACAGGGAATAAATCCCCCAGGAGTTTTGGCCGGTGCATGAACTAGAAAAGTGGTGGCTGGATTAGGTGGACCAGCCTGGATATATTGAGAGTGGCTAAAATCCCCTTTAAAAAATATATTTTCCCAGTAAGTCTTGAAATCTTTGCAGAAACTTTAGCCTAGCAATCCATTCCAGATTTTGGCACTCATCCTTTTCTTTCCCCGTGCTCATGCTGAGCAGATGAGAGCAATGGCCAGACCTAAAATGAAGAGCATCTACAGGCTGATCTCATCCTCCCTTGCTGCCTTTGGTTGGAGAGGAGGAGGAGCTTTGAAATCGGATTATTACTTCGAGCCTCTTGCTTTGGAGCTACAGACTGTTCCCCACATTGCCAATGGGCTTAAAAGCTTAGCAGAACTCCCACTAGGTACCCAGGAAGCCTCTTACCACAGGAGATGGTGACATGGCAGGATCAGCTGTTCTTTATTTATCATGCAGCCAAATTGTCTGGGGAGGGACCAGAGCTAACCCTGTAGTGTTGTTTCCAGAACCAACGTCAAGAACAGGTACAGCTGTGTTGATGCTGTTCCCCACTGACAAGACTGTGCTCACCCATGGTGCTGTGTAAAAAAGTTGATACATTTTTTTAGTCTTTGATGGCTGGAAGTGCTTAGCCTATAAATGGGAATGCTAAATCCATCATTTGTGGAGAGTTTGGGGTTGGCTTGGTTTCACCACCGAGGTATGGGACTGGGAGAGCTTAATAATATATTATCAAATGGTGTTATGGGTTAGCTTCAGAATGGTCCCAATCTCTACCTGTCTGCTCATCACTTTCCTCAGCGTGTCTTACCAGTAAAAAAAAAATACCCAAAAGCCAGCACAATCTACAAGTAGTTTAACAATCTGAATACATCTGATACTCCACACAAGCACAGCTATTGGGAGAGAACCTTTCTAAGCAATACTAAATGATACCTTTCTGAGGGTGAGGCAAACAGGATGCAATTCAAGCAGGCTGTTTCATACTTTTGTGCTTGGAGGTTGTTATCAGCTAGAGAAGTTGAACTTGTTGCTTGACCATTAGTGGTCAGCCACTTTGTGGGCTGTTTTGTTTTGGGGGATTTTTTGGTGGGTGTTTGTTTTTGGTTTTTTTTCCCTTAAAGGCATGGACCCCTAACTAGAAATTTAAGCAGACTGGTGTTAAGCTTGCTTTTCTCAATTGCTGTTTGCAGTCCTCTTGGAAATCTTCCACAGGGTCTGCAAGAGATCTATAAACGACAAGCAGGAGACCATCGGTTTTGCTGAGGCTGAAATTTCTGTCTCTCTCCCATGTAAAGCCAGCTCAGTGCCCAGTGTGATGCTTGCTCCTCAGCCAGCATAACTGGTTTATGGTAAATGGTGTAGATTATCTGCTCTGAAGGAAGAGGGGATTATTTTGAAAGGGAGAAATGATCCTTTAGGGGGAAATAGCATGATCACCAAATGCTTTGGCTGCTAACAAAACCACTGAGAAAAAAGAAAAAAAAAGAAAGACGATGGCAGTGGCATCGAGTGTCAAGACTTATGGGTTCATTCTCAATCTTGCCACTGAGTGAAGTGTGCCCCTGGTAAGGATGCTGGGGCTTGTGTTAGTTTCTCCATCTGTAAAATTGCTCTGTGTGTGGGCGTGTGCCTCCCCTTCCCTCACAGGTGCTGCAAAGCTTTACTGAATGTTCTTGAAATGCTTTGATGCTCTAGGATGAAAGCTGCTCTTGAGGCATAAAGTACTAATGCCTAACTATTAAACAGAAACTAATCGCTTGCTACTCCATAGCTTCAGATGTAACCTGTCCATCTGAAAAGGTACTTTGCGGGGGGAATGAAGAAAAGAGCAGCAGATTTACATCTTTTAGGTGCTGACAATGCATAAACTTCATAATGAATGGAGGTTTTTTTCTGAAACCACTTGCACGGCAGGCAAGATCAGCTAGGAGGAGAGGAAAGCTTTATGAGCACTAGTACGCTGCTATGGGCCATGAGGGAGACTGGGCTGATCGGTCTGAAATCTCTTTTCAGTACAGTTTAGCCACCCAGCATGAGCTGCTCATATTTATTTGTATTACAAGGCAGTGAAAAATTCCAGTTAGAGAGCAAGCAGCAGCGTGCTGTGCAAACAGGGGAGAGGTTCCCTGTCCCACAGGAGAGATCAGGCAGCAGGTTAACATGGACAGAGAACAAGAAGCCACAACTGTTCTGATGAGTCAAATAGGTGGCATATAGATAGCATGGTGGTCTCAGAGATTTTAAAGCATCCAGATAGAGAGGCTAAAGGAGGACAAAAACAGATTATGCCTAGAAAATTCTAGCCTGACCAAGAATGTCCATCAGCATTGGAAAGAGTTTGCATTTGCAAACTTGCTTGGGCTGAACTTTGCAGAATTCAGCATTTCATAGCTGAATGGAGCTGCTGGAGGAGGAGAGGAGGGCTAAGGGTTATCCGTCATGGTGCTGGCACCAGTAAGGAGCATGTGGAATTTGTTCTTTGCAAACAGCTGAAATGTGGAGGCAATACGACAAATTCTCCTGGGCCTTCTGTTTATTACTATCTCCCTCATACAAAGCTGTCATCTCACACCTCTGCTTAGCCCTGGAGTAACATTATGCCTCTATTTACAACACGCTTGAAATAGCCTTCAAAGTCTCAGAAGAGAGCTGAGGGAGGTAGAGACCTCAGAAGGCACTTACAGACATTTAAGGGGGTACCTGAAGAAATGGGGAAAGGGAATACCTTTGCTGCTTCTGCTTTTTCACCCTCCCCAAATGATAGCCCTCTTCTGATTGCCAGAAGGTAGCTTTTCTCCTCTGTTGACTTTCCTTTTCATCCCTTGCCCCCTCCCACACCAGCCTGATGGCCGTGTGTCATTAAGTTTCTCACCTCACACCCCTGAAGCTACTACAGAAGGCCAGTTCAGCTTCCCCTGCATTCATGGTCCCCAGGAGGTGAGGTGTAGATGATGTTTTTTGCTTAAGGAGAGCTGCTGACTTGGTCTCCAATACCAGGACCACAGGGAGGCCTTCAGCAATCACTCTTCCTGGGGTGGAAAGACACAGTGGAGAAGCTGGGTGGCCCTTTTGGCTCAGAAAGCCATAAAGCCTTGGAGCATCATATAGACAGAGGGCAGTGTGCATGCTCCTGCAGGACTGGAGAATCTGGGAGAGGCACATCCGTCTGCAGACTTGGATAGCAACAGGTGATGTCTCCTGTTAGCCATTTAGAATTAAGAGATAGGAGACTCCATCAGGATCAGGAGCCGTAACTTCTTTCTGACTTCATAGCAGCCATCTAAACCCACTGCTGTTTGCACTTCCAGAGTATTGTGACCCTAGGAATTTGCCTAACTCCCTATAATACCATACTGATTTGTCATGCAGAGATGGGCAGTTGGGAGGGTTTCATGTTTTAAAAACAATTCCCCTGTGATGGTGGCAATCACAGGCAGGGAGGGCATGGCCTTGGGTTGCAGAAAGCAGGCTGACTATGGGGGGCACTCTTTTTTCAGGCCTGCTGAGTATGTCTGAGGGGCTGAGCTGACAAGCTGAGTTGTGGGGGTTGGCAGAGCAACTGGCTCCTGGTGTAGCTGGATCCTGTCACCTCAGCTCTGGGACCGGGTCCCTCTGTTCACTGCGTTGGCCTTCTGTTGCTCCTTGGGTGAATCAGATGGGTGTGCTCTGCAGCCAAAAGGAGAGCCACACTTGCCTATCTGGAATGTGTTGGTGGTACTCCCCAAGTACCTGCATCATCCTTGCAGCTAGGGGGTGGATGGCTTTTTAGTGGGGATGACAGCAGGACCTTCTAGTCAGAGATGTGAGGCATTCACACTGGCTTCAGGAAACACAGGGGTAAAGGGTGCTTGTTGGAGGTATTTCAAACCTGTGACTGACTTGCAATCTCTCAACCTGGTGAAAAGAAGGCTTCAGGGGGAACTTATAGAGGCTTTCCAGTACCTGAAGGAGTCCTACAGAAAAGATGAAGAGGAGGGACTTTTTACAAGGTCATGTAGCACTAGAACAAAGGGTAACGGTTTTAAACTGGAAGAGGGTAGATTTAGTTTAGACATTAGGAAGAAATACTTTACTGTGAGGGTGTTGAGACACTGACACAGGTTGCCCAGAGAAGCTGTGGATGCCCCCTCCCCAGAATGTTCAAGTCCAGGTCGGATGGGTCTTTGTGCAGCTTGGTGTAGCAGGAGGTATTTCTGCCCACAAAATGGGGTTATTATCTTGAAGGTCCCTTTCAACCCAAACCATTCTTTGCTTCCTGCACAGTTCCAGTAAGTACTCTTTTGCATGAATTCACCTAAATCTTGCCCAGGTAACTGTTGTCATTAATAATCTGTGAGGAAGGGGAGAAAACATCCCTACGAGATTTAGTGACAGCACTGAAAAGTTCAACACATGGGCTGGGGCTGGCTCAGCACAGCCCACTGGTATCTTTCAGTGATCTCCTAAAGCCTCTGCAAAAGCCTGTTGAGTCACTGGGGAGCATCGCAATGGAAAGCTGATAACGGCAGTGGTATGGAAATAGAGCTGAAGGGATTGGGGTTTTTAAACTGGTGGCTAACTTGGACAAGGCTTAGCTGTGCTTAAACTGGTTATATACATCAGATTTGGTTATAGATGATTCAGCTCAAGGGAGGAAGCCTTTAAACTGCAGACCTGTACCTCAGCACTTGGCAGGCTCACGCCAGGGTCCTACACATGCTGGGCTTCCCTGGAGCCTTGGAGGGGCCTGTCTTCAGAAGCAAGGGTCCCGAACTTTGCAATGTGACCCTCTGTGTAGACAGCTTGCGAGGAACTGTGATCTGCCCCACTGTTTTCCACAGTTCAAAAATCCAGTGCATGCAGCAGCCTCACTGTCAGCTCTGCACTGGTGGTGGTGACAGTGGTGTCACTGATGTCATGTTTGTGGGCTCATTTGTTTACTTTTCCCTGAGAAACTGATCATCTCTCCTCTCAAAAGCGTGGGCAGATACCAAAAGGGAGTGTATTTCAGGCAGTACAGGGCTTGGGTCACCACAAGTCCAGAGATCACAGCACTTGTGTGCTGTCTAGCAAACTGAAGTAGCAATTGCAACAAACCACAGGTGATATTAGGAAGAAATTATTTGCTGCGAGGGCAGTGAGACGTTGGAACAGATTCCCCAGAGAAGTTGTGGGTGTCCTAACCCTGGAAGTGCCCAAGGCCAGGCTGGATGAGGCTTTGAGCAACCGGATGTAGTGGGAGGTGTCCTTGCCCATGGCAGGGGGCTTGGAACTGGATGATCCTTATGTGGTCCCTTCCAACCCAAACCATTCTATGATTCTATGATAACTGTGGTTTAACACATGCTCACAACAGCATGTATTTGGGTTTTGGACTCATCCCTTGGCCAGCAGCACACTGGTGGGGCTCACCATACCTGCCAGAGTGCTTGGCGTGGGGCAGGCAGGCAGCTGTGGGTCAGCAGGTCCTCCTCCCCACAGCACACCCCTGTCAGCGAGGATGCTGGGGGGGCCGGGTTGGTGCCTTCTTGCCCACCCCGGCTAACCCTGCTTCTGGCCAGTGCTTCCCGGGAGAGGTGGTCACCCTGGCTCCAGCGGCCACCTCTTCCCGGCAGCCCTCGCCTGACTCCAGGGGGATTTAGTCCCGAGCTGGGGGGAGGGAGAGATGTTAAACAGGCTTTTCCCTAATGAGGTGTGACGCCAGCTGGAGAGGGGGAGAATCCTGCTTTTCTCCTGTCTGTTGCTCACTCCAGCTACAGGAGGAGATGTGTGTGTGTGTGTGTGTGTCCCTGTGTGTGTGTGTGTCCCCTCCTTCCTCTGCTGATTTGCTGCCTCTTCTGTTTCCTTTCTGTGCTGTCCCCAAAGCGTTTTGGCAAGGTTCAGATTTCTGTGCTCACAGCTCAGTGCTCAAAGAGAAAAGGGGAAAAACAAAAGGGTTGGAGGCGGGAGGGGGTGCTGGGGGGAGGGGATGGGATGGTGGCTGGGAGGAAGCCCAGCCACTCGCCCTGGCCAGGCTGGAGGAGCGAGGGGATGGGCTAGGGTTTGTCTTCACGACCCAGCGGGGGTTTTGGTGGCCTCTTCCTCCTAGGATTCCCTCGGGTGTCTTCAGCCATTTCTGCGTAAATGTACCACTTGAGCATTACTGCTGCTTTTCTGGCCATCCCTTGTTGGAAGGGAGGGTTCGAAAAAACCCCAAGGTTTATTCCCCCTCCTGAAAAATGTGGGCGGAAGCATTGGGTGAAAACCCGAGGATTTGGGCTTTTTGCACTATGTGAAACCCAACTTTTTGTTCACTATACTAAGATTTGCATTGTATGGTCCTGGTCCTCGGCATTCCCGCAGCATTCTAGGCAGGCTGGAAAAGCTCGGGATTTAGGAGTTTTGGGGCAGACAAACAGAATACAGCGGTGTAGAAAATTGTGACATTCAAATACCCAGGGGCAACAGACAAAACCGCAAGCAGTGCCACGGGAGAAAAAAAAAAAAAACAAAAAAAACAAAAAAACCCAAAAAAAAACAGAAAAGAAAAGAAAAAGTAGACAAAAGCTTTACAGGACAACATCAGTATCTTTTCCCAAGATTTTCCCAAGACAGATAATCACAGTAATGCTTGGACTATGCCTTTACCATAACCTACTTGCAAAGGGTGTGTCAGTCAATAGGGACCAGGCTGAGCTCCAGGCAGCACCCAAGGCATTGGGGAGCAGGGTGCAAGCACCTTTCTGGAGGCTCTGACATCCTCACAGCTGCTAATGAGAAACCTTCATTAGCTCTGTGCTGTGAGCTCTTTACTCCAGACTTGTGCCAGAGCCCAGCATGGTGGCAGGACTCTGCTCTCCTAGTGGGTCTGCATGCCTGGTGCCTGTAGTAAACTGCAAAAATCCATTTGCAGCCGAGTTAGGTTCCTAAATCTGCTCTGGACCCACTATGAAGGGAGGGACAAGAAGCAGCTCCCTGGGAAAGAGGAGGCAGTAAAGGGAAGGGGGGGAACTCCCAGCCATGTGTTTTGGGAAAGACTGATGGGTCGCTGCCCAGGACACAGCACTTTGCCCAGTGCCCAAGGAATGTCCCCCAGCTCCCCTGCTGACCTGCCAGCTCCCAAAATGTAAAGGTCACTCCAAGGCCTGGAAAACAATGGCTGCAGATAGGGGCTATCTGAGCTGGTTCTGGCGACTGGTTAGGGAGTGCTGGTCAAACAGCAGACTGAAAAGGCTCACGGGATGCAATTTAAATGCTCCTTCATACAAAAGGCTGTCACATCCTAGCAGAAGCAGGCTGCTGACTGACAGCTTTAGTGCACAAGTGTATGCGGATCAGGGAGGGGCTGACAGAGGGGGGAGCATCCAGGAGAATTATTTCCCCCCACACCCTTTTTTCTGTGTCCTAACTTGTCATTTTTTACAGTCTGTAAGTTTACACCTGGGATGTTTTAGCATATCACATATGTTGGGTTTTTTTCCCCTTTCTCAGATATATTTCATTAGAAGGCAGGTGTCCACTTAAGTAATTTAGAAATAAAATAATTAAACACCTTCAAAATACTAACCACTTACCAAGTGAATTCACTCAGTAGTTGCTGTTTATATCATGGGATTACAATTTATCTGACAATAATATCACTGTCTTCAAGGGATGGCACGCAGCAACTGCAGTTTTTGTATTAACTGGTCATTAAGTAGGGGAGTTATCTAGAAGCCAGAACAGAGATTCTTGGGACTTTCCCTAGCTCTGCGGCAGGGATGCTGTGTCAGCCTTTGGCTGCCCACTGTCCTTTCCTTTCCTCGAGTTTCCACATATAATAGATGCATTTAACACATCCTTCAGAGGGCAGGTGTCAGGCTTCCACCTGTGAAGCACTGGATGTTTCACAAGAGGCAAATAAGAACAGTGTTGATAATGAAAGTATGCCATTAATACATTTCCAATAAAAAAACTACAAGTGGTCTTTAATCTGCAATCTGTTATCAATAATTTTATTACTGCAGCCACTGCGGTCTAATAAAAAAGCACTTTCTCCTCTTTATTGGGTAAGTGCCAAAACGTTTATCCTTTATTCTCCAGCCATTAACCTTTATTCTGTAGCCATTATCTTAGGCCATTTGTGTATCAGTCTGTTGAGTAAAATTCAACTAGGAATTTGTATTCAATCCATTATTTACTCTGAAACCCCAAAATAATAGCTTCTTATGCCTATGTTGTTTATCTGTATTAAATCTTATTAAGTTCTATATACTACTGACGATAAGTCTTACAGCAAGTGAATTTTTCTTAGCTGTTATTTTCTGGCATATAAATACAACTGTAGTTAAATTAGTAATATTTTGAGAACAAAGCTTGAAATTGCTAGATGAAAATAGATATTTCTCACAACTTGCGTAAAATGCGTAGTAACTACATATCGGAACTTCATCCATTTTGTGGATCGGGTCCTGTATCCCCGCATTTACATGAACTCATCATGCTGAAATAAGCCATGATACTCTCCAACCCTATCACCAAGGGGTCATGAGATCTGAAAACCCTCCATCCTTTCTTTCTCTTTTACTGGAGGGGAAATTAAAAACCAAAACCGAAGAGAAACAAGTTAAATAATCAAAATGCCTGCTTTTCTTTGAAGCATTTGATTGCTAGCTTTCAGCTGTTCCTGGCTGTCCATCTGAAACTGCAGCTTCTCTGTGTAAGTGGCTTTTAGGCCCACGCTTTCTGAGCACATCTTTTAAATGAACTCACCATCCTTAGCGAGTGGAAAGCAAAGCAGGAGAACGAAACTGTTGATTCCTGTCCATCAGCTGAACATGAGAGAAATCATGGGTTTCTTGTGAGGCTGTAGTAGCTCAACCTCACTGAACCCTATTTCTTTATTTTATATACAAAAGCATTAGTCTCCTGCCTGGAAAGTGACATTCTATAAAAGCTTTTCAAGGTCTTCCCATAAACTTTTGCAACAAATGGGTAGTAGAAGCAGTGTTTTTAATGATGAGGCAGGTTGGCTTACCCAGTGTATGCTCTGCTGCTCTACACATACTTGAGGCTGCATGAGTCTTCCTGGTGCTGATCAGCCAGCAGTACATTTTAAGTTTGATGGTTGGATTTTTATTTTTTTTTTACCCCTCTTTTTCTGCTCAATAGGAACTGGAAGCTGCTCTTCACAGAGATGATGTGGAGTTTATCAGTGACCTGATCGCCTGCCTTCTTCAAGGTTGCTATCAGCGCAGAGACATCACGTGAGTAACCTCACTCCATGGCTTAAGCACTTTGCAAGGGGAGATAATTAACACTGTCGTGGGGATGTTTCATGGTTTTAGGGTGATGACATGGCTGTGATCGGCAGCCACCAGCAATCAGGCCAGATGCTTCATCAAGTGGAAGGGAATTCTAGCTCTTCTTGGGCTGAGTTGCAGGTTTTTAATTTTACAGGCCCAATGTTAAGCAAACTTCTTTGTTCAGATCCCCTACAGATCTGTTTGATGCTCTGCTGTAGCATTATACCATACAGTGAACATTCACATCTGCTGTTACACTCTGCACTCTATTTGGTCAAATTAGTGATATCACAGTCAGTCTTTGAATCATCACATATGTGTTCAACATTTTATATGCATTCTATAGAATAAAACTTGCTGCTCTGCAGCCACCTCACTTACACGGAAGGTTCCATTGCTTTACAGAGGGACAATGGTAATTATTTTCTTGGAAATAAGAGAAGCACTGGAATCCGTTCAGTTGCAGGGTGTTGGAAAGTGTTTTGACATGCTCTCCGGATGTTTCAACATCAAGAGACACTTTGTTCGTGTCCACCGCAGTAGCCTCCCAAACTGAGACATCTGTAGAATATCATTAGTTGAAGGACTACCACTCACACAGTGAAATGTGCTCCTAGTGATGATGAAGGCTTGTTGCAGTGTGTTTTATTTTTTCTTCTGTGAATCATGTTAATAGCAAAGCATAACTGCGGCGTCACAGACAGCTTGGCAGCATTTGCAGTTGCTTACAAGGTGGGGTAAGCAATCCTCCTAGACTGGTGCATTGGTGCAACTGAAGGTGTTTGCACTGAAAGCTCTATTTCTTATTAATTGATTGTGTTCACACGATTGTATAACTTATTTTTTTATAATGCCAGTTAAGTAGGTTCTCTTGCACTGCTGGGTTGACTTTCAACATAAGTGGATACTGGGACCTGAACTGGGCAGCTGTGCTGCATTTACTGTCTCTGAATTAAAGGAATGTGATGAGAAGCTTGGTTGTAAAGAACTGCAATCATCTATACTTCTTCCGTCAAAATTGCCACAGAGCTATATAAACTTGCTTATAAAAATGCAGCAAGTTTGTATCTTCATACCAGAAACACCAGAAAGTAGTGGCTTAAGTGTTTTGCCCACCTTAACCAGCTCTGCCAGAAGCAGTGGGAGATTTGTCTTTCATTAATTTCTAAAAATCAGCATTGCTGGTTTTCCTAAACTCTCCAGATCTAAGAGTGTCCACTTAACAATTGCACTGTTTAGTTGTCTCCCCTTTCTCAGCTATTTTAACTAAGAAATTTCAGGGGTAAATCACAGGTCAGTTACTGGTCATGCACATTTATGTGGTGCACCTGCCATCTCAGCAATGTGTAGTTACATGTAGGTCCCATTTTGTGCCTGTGCTTTGGTTGACTCTGAGCTGCAAAAGCTGCAAGGAGCTAACATCATGACAGACGAAAGAGCTGGTGGCTTTGTGTAGCCCGGCCAGGGTGGGCATGCAGCATGGGTAGGTACCTATGAAGCTTTTGCTCGGTGTCTGCTGGTGTAGGAGAGGTGCCATAAGAAATGTGGAGGGAGTGCCAAGTCACCTGGTGGTTGTGAGCACTTGCACCTCACCCAAATGGTCATGGTGGGGAGAGCATGAGGTGCCTGAAGATGAAACCAGCTGCACCCTTTCTACAGCACCTACCTTAGAAAGGGACTGCCTCATGCGTAAGGGAATAACAGGAAAAGTAAATTCTGCAGAGGAGATGCAGAACATCTCATCCTCAGGAGGGCAACAGGAGCAGTGCGGTGGAAATGGCTGAAGGGATCTATCAGGAAAACTGGGGCCAGATACCTGGAAACAGGGAGAAAGGTGCTGTATGAAGGGGGATATGAAGAAAGAAGCATTAAGATGTAGTCTAAATATGGAAATCTGTAGATAAATGAGAATGAAAATGTTGGCTTGGATACACATTTTGGAAACAAACTTGCCCCACTGTTTGTTTCATGTCTACAAAATAGCCATGGAATGTTTCTCCAAAATGAATGTGTGTTTTCAAAGCTTAAAATTATCTTTGTTCCTTACACAGTTATTTCCAACCCCTTTGTTCCTCCTTCTCACCTGATTTCAAGAGGCATAGGCCTTGGCTGATATATGGCTTTCCTTCTTGTCTCTAGTTTGTCCCCAGTTAGTGGTAAAAAGTTAAGCCTCTAATTGATGTTTTTAAATGCTCAGCAAACAAAGACATGCAAATGTCAGAGGCAGAATTTGTGTGGAGTTTAGATCTGGCTTTTTACAATGGGCCAGGACTCCCTATCTTTCTGTTGCAGACAAATCACAGCTTTCTTGTCTTGCATGAGAAAAATCAGCAGTTTCACAGATCATCACAGTGGCATTACAGCAGCGATTTCTCCAGTCATTTATGCTCTGCATCCTCGGGCCGAGGCTGTGAGCTGTTAATCTTGAGGCTGTAAATTTTGTCCCCTGTTGTACCTCAGAGGAGGAGGTTGGAGCTTGTTCTCATCCTTGTTCTTCCACTGGAACACTGCGGCTCGAGCACAAGCTGCTTCATGTAACCTCATATAAAACATAGTTTACCTCCCTCTCCAAGGGGTTTTGAGGTTTAATTAATTTTGTATCGTGTCTTACTCTTTGATGGCCAAAATGTTATCTGCCTATGCTTTCTCACAGTCTGTCTGGGAGCAGCTTGTAGTTCTTGTCACATCTGTTTTGACGGCATGCAGAACTTGCGTCGGAGCTGGGCTGCCTGGCTTTAATCACGCATCATAGAGGGGTATAAAACTGTCACATACCTTTGCTAATTATAATGCACTCTCAAGTAATTTTGGAAGTGGAACCTAGCTGAGAGCCCTTCTAATGCACAATTTAACATACTCTAGCTTGATTTGCTTTTTATCTTTTGGGAAAAAAAAAAAAAGAATTAAATTTTTGTAGTGTTCTGTGGTTCCTGCTTTTGAAGTAGAGCAACTTTACCTTGGCTTTCATATTCTTTATGACAGACTTTTTTTTTTAAAAAAAGGAATCACATAAAAGAGACACTTTTTTTTTTTTTTTGAATCTCTGGTAACTTCAGACTTTCTTTCTTTGAGTTCTGGGTATCTGTTCGGCTACTTAACAAGATGCCCCATGATCTTCTCCAAACTCTTATTTATCATAACATAGCTGTTAGGAACACTCATCACTGACCTGGTTCTTGCTGTGTTAAGCACTGTAGAAGCACAGAACAAAAAAGATGGTAGTCTGCATTTCTGACTTCTAGCATCTTTAGCAATGACCCTGTAGCTGTCCTTGCCTGGCACTGAGTGGTTTGAGCACTGGGCCATGACAATTTGCAGGCTGCTCTCCTTTTTTCACTCTGACCCAAAATACGTCTATGCCATCATGTGCAGCTTTTGTTGTTTTATAATACCCCTCATAGTATTCATATACCATCGGTACAATCAAGTACTAATGATGCAAAAACTAATATCCATGAAGGTTTTTGTTTGATCTCTTGGCTCAGTTTAATGCTATAGGCATGGTTTGGTTTGATACCAGTCAGTTTATCTGTACATTTTTCCTGTCTCTTGCTTTTGTGCACAAGTATTGAAATTTCTGTGTTTTCTTTTAATTGTTCCAAAACACAAATGCCTGAGAAGTGGAGTGGGAGAAAACTCTTAAATGAAAATTGGTGTTTATAACAAATAAAAATTAAGTGGTTTGAAAAAAATGCTGGTGCTTGTTTCAGATTCTCTCTGATATAAATTGGGCAGCTGCATAGTCCCTAGGGGCTGCCACTTTAATTCCAGCAGGAAATGTGACTTGATGACTTGTATCAAGACAGGAAGATCAGAGCTTCAGCTAACGGCAGTGGCCGCAGCAGGAGCCTTCTGCAGCTGTTTTTAAGTAAGAAGTGATGGTGTGACATGGATGTGTATACTCAACTAAAATAATCCAGAAAAGCTCCTGCTGTTGAGCATTTCTTTGGGTAAAATTCATTGTTCGTTTCTCTATTATTGCATTTTTGCTATTTTTCTAATATGGTGGCATAGAAAGTTTCACAATTACTTTATCATATTTCTCACTGGGAGGCGTTTTGTGTGCTGCTGTTCCCTCCTGAAAAGCACTTTAATTGCTTTTTCTTATTTTTGGTTTTTGTTTTTTCAAACATGGACAAAGGAGCCAGAAAGTAAGGAGAGACAAAAACAGTCCTTGCTCCTGCCTGTTCCCCCTGAGATCTTTTATTTTTATTTTTCCATAAGCCAGAAGATTGGTTCATCACTGTAACTGAAAACTATCTAACTGACTTCTGTGGCACCACAAACAGCATTCGGTTCCATAGGAACCTCAATTATTTTTATTCTTGTTATTTCCTCCTTTAATGCACTGGAATTTTTTATTCCCAAGTGGATCGTATGTTTTGCACCCACCTTAACCTGTTGCTGGATCTCTAAACTAGCCTTGGAGTCTTTGTAGTTTTCACCTGGTTTGTTGTAATATAGATAATAAGAGGATATTCCTTAAGTCTTCTTCCTTCCTCACAATTATCTTAATTATTTCTTTCATATCCTTAGTTGTGGCATTGAGAAATAGTCTCAGTAAGTCATCTTCCCTACTTGTTGGACTGCCAGTCAAGAATAATGCCTGTATTCTGCTTATTTTCTAATGTTTGCTCTGTAATCACTTACTTGAGCTTTCATCAGAAAGAGAGAAGGGATAATCTGAAATATTTGAGCCTATTGGGGCAGAATGCCCATTTTTGAGCAGTGTCTTTCATAGCGCTCAGTATTCACTTTGTTTCGTCACTTTTGTCTCTGCTTAGTGTGGACTTTGTCTTTACTCCTGCTCTCATGCTTTGATAAAAGTGACCCCAACCAAACATTTAGCATCCTGAAATTATCCTTCTGCATGTGATGTGTGAGCAGTATCTTTTAAGAACTGCTGTGCTTTGGTCTGGTCTCGGGGGATAAGGCAGCAGGTCGAGTGGGAGAGCTGGCAAATTAGTGCCAACGTTTTACTCTCACAGATATTGTGGTGAACCAGCCTGTGGGAATAGCCAAATCCAGGTGCTAAGACAATCTGGATTTATTCAACACTACAGGCCATGCCATAACAGTCTGGACACCACCACCTTTCAGAAAGAGTTTTAATAACCAGCTCTTGCAGTTTTGCCCGTGACCTTGAATATAACAACTGTTTCAGTGGCCCAGCCACAAAGCACCTCACTAACTCAGGATCATATTCATGAATGCCAAGTGAATATCAACAAGATCAGCATTATTTACAGTCTGACTTTTAAAAAGTGCTGCCATGCATACATCATGGAGATTGGTGACTGGCCTCTGGAATCGACCCAATATCATCGGCACAGGAGATACTGTGAGGGGGCAAGGGAGATGAAGTGGCTACATTGCTCATCTTGAATCTAATATTAATATTTATTATAATAATAGCCAAGCCATGCAAGGTGAGCCTTCTAAAGGGTAAAAAGTGAAAATGAGACAGCTGGCAGGTGTTGGGAAAAGAAGGATGAGATTACAGCCGTAAAATAACACAGTCATTCAGAGATTAATGAGAAGCACAGTGGAATAAAATCATAGAGTTCAAGTATAAATAAAGCTAAGTAAATGTCTTTGAGTCTCAGATAGGTAAACTGAATCTTTAAAGACGAATTTGAAGAAAAGTTGTTAGCACATTCTGGAAGCGCTATTCCATAGCTGTGGTGGAAATTAAGGAATGAAAGGGGTAGAAGAAAAAGCAAGCATGAAAGCTGTGCTGTTATTGTCAGGGCAGACAGATGAGGGAGAAATAGATTGGATATCTAGGGAGAACAAGGAGTTATGCAAAACATTGACAGGGAGGAATAGGTGACTAAGCTTTAAAAGATTAATAGAGAACAGTCAGTGAGGGGTCTTGGAGACTGAAATGATGTCATCATGCCACTGTCAAGAGTTTGAAATATGAAATGGACAGCTGTATTTTAAAGTTACTGATATTGCAAACCAAGTACTCCGTAGAGAGGGAAGAAAGCAATAATGAAGAAAGAAATTGAGAAGGCAGCTGAAAACATAGTCTCCTTAGAAGGTAGAAGACAAAGAGTGATGGAGAGAGAGGGACAGGATCTTGAAGTTCTCTCCATGTGAAACCTCTACCCTCACTTTTGAGACTTAACAAGGATGTTTTTCTCTAGAATGGTTGGGTTTGCAGGCTACCTCCCAGCACCTCAGCCAGGATCATAAACTGATCTTTGGTCCAAGGATGAATATTGGAGAAGTTCTGAAATTATTTTCTTGGAGCCTTTCAATACCAGTAAGCTAGATGAACAGCTGGGACAGCAGCTAGCCAGCTGCTAAGCCACTACCATAATTTTGTGTGTCATGTCAGTCTCTTAAGTCACCTATACTTCTAATTTTTTCTCTAATTTTATCTTCCATCCTTCCTAAATTTCGTTCTGTAGTGGTTTAAGTTTTTAGGAAAGACCTGTTCTGAAACATATCCCTAAGGTGGCTTCCTTAGCACACATTTATTAATCTCTAAATTTGGGCTTCTGCATTGTCCCCAGAAACTTGTATGTAGAACTTATTCTAAGTAATAAATTTGCTAAGCTTGTTTGCTCTAAGGCAACCCTACACTGGGTATTTTTTGCTTCAGAAGGGACTCCTCTCCTTCAATCAACATATTTTTCTACCAGCAGCAAGCACATTAGGGTTTGTTTCATATGGATTTGTGCAGTAGTATGCGCATGTGTCCTGGTTCTCCATCATCATCGTCAAGACAATAACTCCATCTTCTTCCCCACAGTGCTCATCATCACAGTTATACCCTTAGGTCCTCTCTACACTCCCTGAACAATTGGAAGAGCTTATGGTGCAGCATTACTGTTGTGTTTCCTTATGGCTATCAATTGGGAGCATGCTTTCTGTTGATGGGCACTAGGAATGAACAATGCAGCATTAAGCTGGAGCTGGGAATGCATAGTAAGTAATGGTCCTCTTCCAGTCTGAATGTGGGGCACAGAGAGCCTCATTCCTATTTGCTCTTTCAGAATGTTTTTACTAAGTTAATCATCTCCAGCTCCCAGGGGTTGATCTGCTTCTCTTCAGAAAGTGTCACCATCAAATAACAGTAGTAGAAAGGAAGAAGCATGAAGATGAAAACTGTCAAGCAGGAATTGAAACCTGGTTAGATGGAGGTGAAAGTAATCGATGGGAGAAGTGAAATACCATCACAGACCAACCAAAGCCCTTGCTGTCATACCAGGTCATCTTACAAAGTAAAAGAAGGGCTGTAGGTACATTCCTTTATTCTGCACCATCCAAAAGGCTGTGTTCATCCCTCCTGAGGTAGAGGTTACTGTGGGTTGATATGCATTTCATCATGACTGGACTGACTTTTTGTCATCCATACCCTGTATGGTTGAGCGCCAGGGTCACACAGAATAAGATACATAACAAGGAGGAACAAAACTCCATTGCCTTAAGAGTCAAAGTGTGCACATGGAGGCAGCATGTGGCAAGAGCAGAGAGCACAGCAGCGATTCTTACGCTTCATTGTGTTTGTGTGGCGATCAAGATCCCTCCCTTATGGACTGCACATCTTTTTTAGGACAGATCAGTATGCGCTGGCTTTACACCCAGCATGCATGAAGAGATCCCTGGCAGCCTGTGCCTTACCGGGCCTCTCACTCCACACCAGTGTTACCCAAACCTAACCCCTCCCCATCAACAGATCGACAGAGTTGGCTTCCCCTAAAGTATTTTTTTTCTTCTTGAGTACCCAGATCATTCTTTTTATTACATTTAACACCGTGTAACTAGCTCTTGGGCTAGTTAATAAATAGTTCTAACACTGATTCCCTTTTTTTTTTTTCCTTCTTTTCCTTTCTGATCCTTCAAGAGATTGCCTTTTGTTATTCAAAGCCAAAGGTACTTTACACTGAAGCAATGCAGAAACCCCCAGGCTTCAGACGATTTCTTGGCTCTGGGATCATTATGCCTATAAGTGATTCCCATCCTCCCTGTCTGATAAGCCTTGGGGAAGAACTGGACAGAGAAGAATGCAGGATTCCGAATTCCTGAGGGGTGCTGGGAGGCATCCATCCATGAGAGGACTGGAGGAGCAGCTCTCACCTCCTGATCAGGGACTTTCAAGATCTTTGTTTCACCCTACCCAGGGACCCTTCCGCCTTTGTCTAATTTCCTTTACAAGGCTGACAAAAATCTGGCCTCCTGTCTGTGGTGGGGGAAAGGTACCTTCTTTTGTAAATTTATGCTGAGAAATGTCTAAGTTGAATTGCTCCTCGAGTCCAAAACCTGATTTTAGGAGCTGCTGTGTCTCAGATCTATTACCTTGGGAGCATGTGCTCTGCTGAGAACCCCAGGTTCTTTGCTTTTCTGTTGCATCCAAAAAGTGACTTAATTTACAATTAAGTTGTTGGTGTCATCAAGCCTGCTGCCTGCTGATGTGCCTGTAAAGTCTCTAGTTTGGCATAAGTATTGCTTAATCTTCTCTTGGTGATCTTACTTTTCAACAGGGGATCAGCTGTGCCCATGAATCAGCGCATTCTTCCTTCAGCTGGCTTTCCTGCCCTGCACCTCTGTCTTGTGTACTCAATACTGACTGCTGTGGCAGCTCATCACCATTATCTCCCTTGGTCCTTTGGTACCAGCCCACACTCCAGTGCCTTCAGTACACACCCCAGTGTTGGCTCTGAAACCTCTTCCTTCCACCTTTGCCAGTGTCTGTCACTCATTTTCTGATTTTGAGCCTGCATTTCAGTGAGAACACTGCATTTCAGGGTCTTATGAGATTTTTGCTGCTTGATCTGAACATGCTGTCAGGTCAAAAATCATGTTCCCAGTCTACCTGCCAGTTTTAGATCCCCTTGGACAGGGATTGTGTCAAGCTCCTGTTCTCCTCAGCTCTCTGACCCTGGTCACTAGCATGCCAGGGAATTCATTGCTTAATGAAAGCTGTTTTCCCCAGCCCATCCCCAGGCAAGATCAATGTCATCCCATGGCAAGAGGTGATACACTTAAACATCTCCCTTGTATCCTCCTGCAGTATCACATGCCACCTTGACACCAAGCTTCCTTCAGGTGTGATACACATTTTCAGTTCTATCATTGATTCATCATAGGTACTTGAGGTGACATAACTTCTTTCCTTGGTCCTTTCCACCTTGGACATAATGTGTAGTGACATGAGCACTGGTACCACACTGTTCTAGTACCAGCTCTGCCTCCACCTCTGAGTAAATCTTCAATAACTGATATTGCCTCCACAGACTGATTACCTGAGGCAGCAGAAGAGTGGTTGGCACTGCTGGGGACATGCATCTTGTCTGCTCTATGACTGATGGACTGCCCAGTGCAAACCTCTGATTAAGAAAAAAGCTACTTACTGCTTGATGGACACTGAAGGTTGACGGACACTGACGGGATGAAGGTTTCATCCCGTTCAGACAGGCAGGGTATCTGACAGACCTGTCTTGACAGGAGTTTTCTGGAGCTTCATATATATTTCTAGATGCACAGTATTTTACAACTTCAGGCATATACCAAGGAACTGAGGTCTTTTTTTAGGCAGGAAGAGAAAAAGCAGTTGCAGTATCATCTGCTTTCCTCCATGCTGGAGCTGTGTTTCAGCACAGTGATAGGTAGGAAAATGCATGTTAGCAACTGATTACAGAGCTGGTTTTCTCTTGTTTAAAACTCTTGCTGTTTTCATGGGTTGTACTGAAAGCAAATGGTTTGTTGTTGTGGCCTTTAAAGATTTCAAGATAATGTCTTAAAGGTAAAATAGAGTAAAAAGTGAAGCACAGAGTATCTGTGGAGTTAATATTCTGGCAAAGCTGGGCAGATGTGTTTAAATACACCTTTAGTATGAACATGGTCATCCTGAATTAAACCCAGCAATGCTCATGGCAAATAATGTAATCACATTTAATTAATCATATTTATGCAGTTAAAATTAAGGAAAAAGTCTGTTTTTAAAACTGTCTCAAATTATCTCTTCTTTACATTTATTCAAGGTAAGTAAACCTTTCTGCTCATCTCTTGCTTCCTTAATTTGAGTTTTCACAACTATATATAGCAATACTTTCTGCTCACCATGGTGATGTTTCAGGATCTTTTAACAGAATTATTTCCTCCACTTTTTAATCCAGTTATCCAACCCATTGATTTGTCATCAGTTTGCACTCAGATTCCAGCTTCAGTGAGGGAGGGGGTTCCTGTTTCTCTGTCCATACCTTTACTTTAAAATCATCCATGCACTGAGAGCACAAACATTCACTAAAGGAAGGGTTGAGTTAGCACTGAAAGACAAACAGGTAGTCATCATGTTTTAAGTTTTATTTTAATGCCATTAATATTCTCTGAATCCAGACAGTGTACACATCCTCCTGGTCATCCCCTTTGCCTCCAGGCCTTTCTCTTCCTTTGGTACCATACACCTTCAGCTGTTGTTTGGGATGTTTCTGGCTGTTATGGTTTTATTGCTGCTCATACCCTTATTTCTTCTTTTCCCCAATCAACCAATGAAAACATGCCAGCAGTCCTTGCTCCTACCTAAAAATCAAATGTAGGCCCCCACACCCAGTGTGCATCTAGTTAACAATATGTGTTTTTCTCTTCCTCCACGTGCTGCGTAAGCCACCAGGCTTTGGAAATCCAGCCTCTCTTTTATCTAGTGCATCACATCTTCACACCAATTGCTTTCTTTCTTTGACTTACTCAGACAAATAGGCTGCTGGTCTCTTGAGACAGGGAGATGGATGCTGGGCATCTGCCCTTCTCTTTCTGGTATTGTGGTAGAGAGGAAGAAGGGGAGCAACAGAGAGGCAGATACAGGCAGTGAGGAGCAGCTTGGCAAAGGTGGGAAAAGGGCCATCAGCACTTTCAGATTGTATTTGCTTCACCAAAAATCACTTTCACCTTCTCATGGAGAAGGAGAAGCAACAACATGCCTCTTTGTTTTCCCTCCCTATACCTTGAGGTGTTAGGGGTAGGATGACAACATGAAACACTAGTGGCCCCTCCTGCTGGTCCTGGGGATGGTGTTGAAAATAGAGCAGCCCTGGCTTACAGAAGGGTGCTTGGAGCTCCTGCAAGCATGGAGATGGAAAAAGACAGGACAGTTCAAAGTAACAGGTATGTGTGATTTCTCCTGCCGGTGTTGCCTTTCTCTCTCACAACCCAATTAACAGGGGTCACAGAGCACTGATTAGCTGCCGTGGCATTTTGTGAACATAAAGCAGTGAAAAATCCTGGGTGAATGGGGGAGAGAAGATCAAATAGACACTTATCTCAGCACTCCTGCCTGTCCCCAGCATTTGCCAGCCTAAGAGAAGAGCCTTTTCAGAAGAGGCCAATGCAGGGCAGTGCTGTATCTATGCTGGTATCTCTGCTGCTTTTCTGCCTTCTCTCAGCAAAATAACAAACAAGTCACCCACAGTGACTGTGTCATGCATAGAGTGGCTGCCAGATAAAAGCCCAATCACAGAAGAAGCATGGACTATAGGCAGCGGGGGAAGATCAGAACATGCCCTTTTGCCACACTGCTGCATGAGATCAGTTTCTACCGCTGGCATCCTCTTTTGGAGGGGTGAACTTGCTGCCCCCCATCCCTTCTATGAGGGAAAAGGGGTGGGAAGAAGCATGTCAGCTCACAAAAGGGAAGAAGGCATCTCCATCTCATTTGAGAGTTGGTGAGTGTGGACTAAGAGTGTTAAAAAGCCCAAGCTGGAAACTTCCTTCATTGCTCAGTTTTTCTGCTGTGGCTGTAAGGAGAAGCTTGCACAAGCAGATCTGGAACCTCCAGAGAGTGGCCATCTGCAGTGACCTTGTGGCTTCCCTTTGTGCTCCCCTTTTTTGGGGGTAGCAAAGCAACGCTCCCACTTCAGCTGTCATACCCAGGTTAAGTGGCTGCACTTGCTTCTGTCAAGCCAGCACATGCTCCTGTGGTGTGATCCCTTATTAGACTAGACAGCCCACATCAGCTCTCCATTCTCTCTGCCTCCCTGGAGACTCTGCCTCGCTCCATAGCTGTTCCTATTCTGCTTCTCTGTGGGATACAACATATCTGCCAGCTCCCCTTCCAACTTTTTTAGTTTTTATTGTACAGAAGATCACTTGAAGTAAGATGAAGGAAGACCAGGAGCAGGAGTGGAGTATTATAGCTGCTGGCAGCTTCGTATTTTCTTGGCTGATTTTTTCCCTCTCCTAAACATGAACACTTGAGGAGTTCAGTTGGGAAGGCAGTGGATTATCTGGCATCCAACCATGTAAATCAGATTTCCTTAGCGAGACTGAGCAGCCTCTCTGCTGGAGGACCTCCTGTCCTAACTTTGTGTTATCATGTTGGAAGGAAGGTCCAGAACCCTGAGGTGTCTTCTCTAAGCATGTATTTTTTGGTTTAGTCACAGTGCCCAGAATTTGAGTTCCTGAATCAAGATATGGGGTGAGCAAGTGAGGAGCAGGGAACAGGAATTGCCAAGGTGCTGTTCCTGCTGTTCTTCACTTTTGTGAAAGACTTGGGTGTATCTTTCATGGATGTGAAAACCTCTGATCTTTGAGACTGGCAAATCCAGGAGTTAGACCAAACTACTTTAGGGAAGAGCTGCCACCACTTAACATTTGCTAACAGATATTTTTTTTGTTGCTGTGCTTTGGAATAAAACAATAGTTGTAATGAAGAAAAAATGTCATCCCATGTTTGGCAATGCTTAAGATGAAGGTCATTTTGTGTAGAGCTCAGTGCAATCCATGAACACAGTTCTTTAGGTGTCTTTCTCCTTCCCTTCACTTCCAGTGCTCCTGATGGCTACACAGGTAAGCCACAGAATTATTTGAGGTTTGGACAATATCTGCATCCAGAAAACTATTTCTAACTAGCAATGGAGGACAAGAGGCCAGGCCTGTAGGTGCCTTGTGATGGTCTTGTACTGCAGCAATCTCTCCTGTCTTCTCAGCTCTGAGAGGAGAAACTTTGCTTTGGAGCTTTGATCAGTACAGTTTCATTTTAGTTTATTCTACTCCCATTTTATGGTCTCATTCAGGTTCTGTTAATGTTAGTGTCTTACTTTTGTTCACACTTGTTGGCCAGCTGCCTTTCTCCAGGCATGTATCAAGAGAGGGCACAGAGAAACAGGATGAGCCTGGATGTTTGTTTGCTCCTTCAGAAGGGCTCTGCCAGGGTTGGCTCTTGCTGTGAGGCCCATCACCAGCTTGGTGTGGCCACGAGTTGCTGCTTCCCTCAACACTGTCCCCACCAGTAGTGTGCTAGTTGAATTGGAAACAAAATGTGGATGTTGAAGTTTAAGGTCATGATTCCTGGATCTCTGGGTTCTCATCCATTTTGCTTTGCCGCAGTGAAGTGTTTTGAGGAGAGATCGTTCACGGTTGCTTGTTATACTTGAGCCTCTGCCTAAGTGCCTTGATGACAAGTTGGCCCATGGTCTGAGGAATTTCTCTGTACTTTCTGTTGGCTTGCATGCCTTCTGACTCAGCTGCACACAGGGGACTTTGAAGGAATTGGGGAATATACCTGCCCAACTTTTTTTTTTTATTATTTTTCACCAGAAGGATGAGGTAGTATCTTTTATTCCCCTGCATCATGACTTAGTGTCTCAGTAGGGTAAGTTGTTTGAAGGTAAAGTACAAGCTGGTTCATAAGGCTTCCTCCCCCACCTCAGATATGAAAGCTCATTAATACAGTAAAAAAAAAAAAAAAAAAAAAGTCTCCATTGTTACGTGAGAGCTCAAGGTCAGGCTGGTAGTAGTAACTCATATTGCTTCTAAGGTCAGCCTAAGCTTTCTCTTTCTGACAAGCCACGATAGATTGATCATGAGGGCCCTTACTTTTTTTTTTCTCTTCTGAAATAGGCTTTGCTTCTCCTGACCCTGTTAATGATGTTTGACTGAGGTCATACCAGAAAACCCTGAATCCTTCCCATTACCTTCTAGAGGGCTTGCCTTTGTGCCAAAGTATTGTATGCTTGTTAAGAATTAAGCTTTTCTGATCTCTGCTGTAGCAAAGAAGCTGTCTTCATTGGAGAGGGGAGAAATATCTTGAATGCCATCTGTCATTTAATGCTCTCATTAACACCTGAGTGACTCTCAACGCCAAGCTGGTGCCTTTTTGCCAATTCAGAACTTAAAAGGTGCCAGCCCATAAGGTGAAATATCTTCAGTCAATAAAATTAATTCCATGTTAAAACATCTGTTCTGAGAAGATCTTGATTTTTGTTGTTGTTTCTTTTCACTAGACAGATCACAGATGAAAAATCATTGTGTGCTGTGAATTAAATGCCCAAAACATCGTCTTTAACATATTTCCTGAGAACCTTGTAAAAGCAATGCTTATGCTGGGTGGCTGAGGAAATCCACATCTTTTTCAGCTTGTACCAATCAGGTGTATCACCTCTGTTATTTTGCTTATTTATTTTATTTACTCTATAAAATGAACTATGAGAGTAATTATATTCCTGCTTAAATAGTCTTTGAGGGAAAGACTGAGCTCTCCCAGTCTTGTTTTCCATGTTCCTCCTACATCCTACCTTTGGGAAGGAGTTGGAGGAGGTCTATTGTTATTCCTGCTCTTAGTCATTCTCTGGTTTTGTCAGGGTTCTTGGTTTTAATCTCAAGTACAGAACAATACAATTGCCTGGGATTAGACATAGGTCAGACTTGCTGTTTTCCCAGCAGTTTCAGCTCAAGAGCATTCCAGTATTTACTCTTCTGTTGCATTTTGTAAATTAAATGATACAAGAGACTTGAAACATTGTCAACATGATAGATACTCTACCTGGTGGGTCCAGGCAATTATTTGGCATCTGAACTTTCAGAAGGCTCACCTGTGTGTGCCAAGAATATCTTGAGTATCAATGACAGATTTTGGTTTCCAATATTTCCAGCTGCTTCCCCTAATGTTTAATGTTTTGTTTGAGTTTTTTTTTAATCCAATATTTACTCCCACAGGACTGGGAGCCTTAGGTTGTGTGATTTTTTAAATTTTGTTTTGGTTTGGGCTTTTTTGAGAGTGAAGAGTATGGGCTTGCAACAGAATTGGCACAGTCTTTGGTAATAGTAATTCCACACTTGGGCCATGGCACCCTGCCTGTAGGAAGTGCAGATTGACACGGGGACTCTTACTGAATTGGTGTTTGTTTTTTCTTTTGGGGTTTTTTTTGGCTTGATTTTGTTTACAGTTTCCCAGCCAAGATCTGATTTACTTTGGACACTTTAAAACTAAAAGCACAAGTGGCTCCGCTTCCTCTGGGCACAAGCATAAAGAAAAGTAAGTGTGAGTGTTTGTTCACATTGTGGGTTCGCTCAGAAAACATTTCACATTGAATTTGCCCTATAGAATGCCTGTAGGGCTGGGTTCTCTAGGTGCAGCTGTCCCCTCCCAGGTGTGCACATCAGAAGCTCCAACCAAAGTTTTCCATATATTCCATCAACTCTGTGACATCTCACCTTCTCTTCCAGAGGTTTCCAAAGGAGCCCTTCTGGGAAGTTGGGCATGCTGATGAGCCGCAGGATGAGGTCTCTTTCTGCTTGCTGACCAAGCTTCTTTTTCTGACAGCAGTGTGGCCCCATACATTAAAACGCTGGGTGATGGGAAGGGTGCCTCTCCTGTGAGGAGGGATAGACCTCACTGAAGCACTCTGACAAATGGGTACCATGAGGCAGGGGGGGGAATCTTCATCTCCCCTCTCCTGGAGCGCAGAGAAATCTCCCTCTTTGGGAGGCAGCCGGGTGGCAGATGGCCAGGCTGCAGGTCTGAGCTTTTGGGGGGTGTATCATTTCTCCAACTGTTCTGGATGCTGATACCAATGTTGGGGAGGAGCCCCTCCTTTGACTTGCTCCCCATTAAGTCATGAAGTTTTTTTGGACCCTGTTGTTTCAGAGCACAGTCAGGGACAAGACAAAGTAATTGCATTGGGCTTATGAGAAATCACCTGTATCCATCTGGGATGTATCACATAGATACACATGCACTATTCCTCCACTTCCCCACTACAGCTCTCTAAATTTCTTTGCTTATGGTGGGGTGGCAAGCAAAACAGAGGACATTTGACAAGTGAAGAAAATATTAATGGTTCAGAGGCTAGTGAAATTAGAATGGGGAGAAAGACACTCTGTGTGTAGGATGAAGTTTTACAGTTAGAGTACTCCAGGGTGACTTTTCTGACCTCTTACAGATGATCTCTGTGATAGTTTCCCTTGGTTAATGAGCTGTATGGAAGACGCTTTTGTTGTATGATAGGGTGGTAGAAGTGGTTGGGATATGGTGACATTCATTGTGGCCTGTAGTTTCACACTTTTCTATAAAGTATTTCTAGGAGCCTGAGCTTACTTTAAGGGAGAGCTGCTGATTTTCCAGTGGATATATGTCTTTACACAGAATGGGTCCATATATGAGTCAGTCCTCTTTGGGAATACTCCTATGTTTAGGGAAAGGGCATTTCTGATTTAACATTGTCTCTACTGGTTGAGTGTTGTTACAAGACTCAGAGATACTGAGAACCTCAGGAGAAGAGCATCAGAGAATCTATCTCCTCATCTTAATGATTTCATTCCTGCCTTCTTCCCACATGAAAAAAAGAGGGTTTGGAGGTTCTTAGCTGCAGCAGAGACTGAAGAACTTGCCACACCTGCAGGTGGATCACTGTCCTATTTATGAGCTTGAAAAAAAGGTATTTGACAGACTGCATCCAGATCATTCCACTCCTGGGCACTGTCTGTTTCTTGGGTTTTAATTTTATGGATAATACTAAAAAGTTAGTCCCAAGCATTTCTGCTTTGCACATGGGAGAACCAGAGAGTGCAGACTTCTTGCAGATAGCTGTGCTCCCTGCAGATTGTCTTCTCCAAAACAGGGGGGCTGTGTCAGAAACCTTTTTGAAAGGGGAATTTAATAAAGACAGGCTAAGTGAGACTAATTGTAGGTGCGGCAGACAGGTTGAAGACGAGCACCCTACATTTGTCTGGAGGAAAGAGGCAGGGCCCCATGAAGAGGGAAAATATAAATTGGGTAAGATTTAGAGTGACTGGGAATGCCTTGAGACATCTGGTTCCCATCTCTGGTTCTCATTTCTATCCTTATTCAAAGCGACAAATGCACAGTAGCTGTCTTTGAAAATTGATGGGGGTAGGAACTCAAAGTACTCTTGAAAACAGAGCTTGTAATGTATCGAGCACTGGGTGGACGGCACAAATTTCTAGTGTTAGCCACTTCTGTGAAAGTCAAACTCAAACCAAATTGGTTAAGTCAACAGCACCAGTCCCCAGAGGGAATCAGAATTACATAGGCAAAGATTTCAGAAAATCTTTTGGAACTGAGGGGCTTCAGCTCATGCAAGTGGTAAAATTATCTCTTTGACCCATTCTTTTCCCACTTTTTTTTTTTTTTTTTTTTTTTTTTTTTTAATAAAAAATTTACCAGAAAAATAGGAACAGTCTAGCAGTCTTCATCCTGGCATCCCACATCACTCACTAGTTTTTCATGATCGTAGAGAAAGTTGGTTTCTTTGAGTCAGTTTTATTGGAAATAGACAAAGCTTCAGTACCAGGTCTGATTAAATAATCTTCTGTCTTGTGCTCTGACAGTGTCAAACAACTGAATTTGGAGAGCTGAAGCTCAGGTGCTCTCTGAGATCTTAGAGTCAATCCCTTTTTGTAGTGGACTAAACATTCAAATACGGGTGTTGCTTTCCTGTATCTTGATGCTTTCCTTCTTCCTTTCAGGAAAAGATGTTCTGATTACTATTTCTGTTCTGAAAGCTCTGAAATCCAGATTTCAATTCTCTCTTTTTGTTGTTGTTGTTGTGTTTGGGGTTTTGTTAGTTTTTTCGGTGGTGGTGTTTGTTTTTTTTTTTTAATCCAGTGGTTTCGGTAAATATCTGACATTTAAGCTGTGTGTAATCAGTTAGCACTCTATAAGATGAGAAGACCATAAAGAGATTCTAATATCCCACTTTTACTGAAGTTGAAGTCCTTGCTGAAAGTTGGGTTAGGTATTAAAGTACATGAGGAAGGCACTGTGGGAATCCACAGCTACCTCAGATAGGTTTACTCTGCACTGAATATTTTTTTTTTTTTTAAAGGATAGTTGTTGTAGATTTTAGTCTAAAATTACTATGTGAAACAGCACAGAAATCACTTCGTAAACCAGTCCTCCTTTGTTGTGATGACTGAGCTTTCGTGTGTGTAAGGAACTGTTTCAAGTTCCATTTATTTGTTTGCTGGTATTAGTGGGGCAAAACAGTGATACTTGGCAATATTAATGCTCTAGTCGTGTCAGGTGGAAAAGAGCAAACTCCAGGCTTCAGAAAGCAAGGAAATCCAAGCAAGAATCCAAGGACATTCAAGAATGTATTGTCAAATCAACCTGAGGGCTGGTAACATTCATCTGGTGAAAGGAGTTATCTCTGGGAAGTCAGCTTGCATTTGACGTCAGAAACAAGCAGGCTGATGGGGAGTGATCTGCAGGGTGGAGAGCATCGACTTCCCTCCACTAGAATAGGAAGGGGAATGCTGCCAGGTGGACATGGCATGAGGACTCATGTGGCTTCTGTTCATTCTTACAGTCACCATCCAGTCATGCTCCTTGCAAAGAAGATCAGTCTTTATCAAATGTGTGAAGCCCCGTGCCTAATAGCTAACTTCTCGTTGACTTTTAACAATCCTATTCCAGTTGGATCACGCTTCTCTATCTCTTTGTTCAAAAATAATGGCTTTTGTAGTAGTTAGCAATTTCTCAGGCAAATGCAATTCTGTAGCACTGGCATGGTTCCATTAATCATATAGAGTAATCTGTTTGTGCCAAAAACCTATCAAGTTGAGCTGCCTTTTTGAGAGCTGGTGGGAATGTGTACCCAGTGGTGTTCTTGCCGGCATATGGACTTCCCGTGTGTGCAAGAATGGCTGGGGCATAGCAGGGGTCCCCCCCTTTGCTGTGCTCAGGATACGCAACTCCAGTAGCATGAAAGAGCCTGACAAGTCTCAGGACTCATAGTGATATGGCCAGACCTCAAGAAAGTTTTGTGTTTGAGCACACACAGCCTCACCAGCCCTTTTTCATTCCCTTCCCTGAAATTTTTAGCACTCGGAGTAAGGGCTTAAGTCTCCTTAAAATAAAGACAGGAGTTCTTTTAGCCATAAACTACACCAGCAGTCTAATGTGTGTCAGATGGTAACATTTACCCTTGATGCCAGATTAGGGTAAGAAATTGTGTTTTCTTGGGTTATATGGTGAACTGCTCACAATGAAAGGGGGTCTTAATGTGGCCTAGCTAGCAAATGAAGAAGATGGGTTTAGTAGCAGTATTTAAGAAAAGCTGGCATGTGAGTGTTCAGTTTGATCATCTGGCAAACTAGAAAGAAGACAGTCCTCTTGCCTGAACCCTGTTTGAGATACACTTGTGTTGGGAACAAGACTCATTGCTTGGCAGGGCCCAAACTGCATGTGTTAACGGGACTGTGCAATGTCCCACCAAAGCCACTGGTAGAGGAATGGGCAGAACATGAAGAGGAGTGGCAGCTTCTCTGGGGACAGAGGAAGAGAAGAATGTGTGCCACAGTGGGAACCTGGGAAGCACACAGGAGAGCAGGGTGGAGATGGTGGTGGAAGAGGTGATCAGTGGCATGAAAAGCTACTTAAGAGGCTGAGAGAGAGATACAGGGTTTGGCAGTGGCAGAGGTGAGTGAATGGAAAGCTGAAGAAGAGAGGCTCAGCTTCAGATGGGGAGAGGTGGAAGGGGATTAGACTCATATGCTTTGCTGTATCCTGGTTTAATAAACAGTTGATGTTGGTGGTTACACAGGACACTGCCCAGCGTGATAGAAAGAGGATAGGGCTAAGGTGAGAATTTTTAACTTCTTTCAGCTTGGAATGAAATAACAGTAATGCACTATCCTGTAAGCAGTATGTGTATGATGTGAAATCCTGTGGTGTTGCAATGACACTGCTGTGATTGGGAACTTGAGTTACAGAACTACAGCTAACCATAGCTGTCATGGAGCTCAGTTATCCTTCAAGTGTTAGCTGTCTCTTTGTTGTGTTTGTTTAAGTTGCTTGGTTGCATCAGGTGCTTCTGGTATGGCAAACTACAGTAGGTGTGTGGGACTTTTGTTTTCTTGATTAGATCCCAGACATTTCACAGCTACCTGGAGGACATCATCAACTACCGGTGGGAGCTGGAGGAAGGGAAACCCAACCCCCTACGGGAGTCCACCTTCCAGGAGCTGCCCCTGCGCACCCGGGTTGAGATCCTACACCGCCTCTGTGACTACCGCCTTGATGCAGATGATGTCTTCGACCTCCTCAAGGTGCTTTGGGGCAGCAGAGAAGGGGGAAACTGCAGCCACAGGAGCTGGGCCAGAGTAGTGAATCTACCTGGGAGGAGAAGGGTTGATGCTATTAAGTGTATTGTAAGGCCAGGTAATCAGTGGCAGTGCAGCGTGTCAGTAGTTCCCCATCTCCTCACCTGCCTTGCAGAGGAGCCCGGGCAAGCACGCAGGACTGCTCTCAGGGCCCTTGTCCTGCGTGGATATATCTGTAACATGGGAGTTGCTAAGTAAACTGGCTTCATTGGCTATTCTTCCTCCCAAGAGTGAATTTGGAGATGCTCCAAGTGTAACGGCGGAGCTGTGAGAGCTGAGACCGCCTTGCTGAGGGATGGTGTGAGATGAAAGGATGGAGCTGAAGTATACTGGGGGAGCTGGGGGGAGGGTGGTGGCAGGCAGGGGGGGAGGGAGTTTCTCAGGGCTGTGCGTGACTGTTGCCAGCACTAATTAGACCTTCACTGTCAGGAGCACCAGAGATGAAATGTTAAAACGAGAGAGGCCGTTCAAATTAGAGATGCCAATCTAAATCCGTCCCTGGACAGAGAGGGAACGGTCGCCTTCCCCCTGGAGTAAAATTTTCCCAGCTTGGCCTGGAGGAGCAGCTGTACTGCTGCTGTGGCATGGTGGGAGGGGAGGAGGGAGGGAGGTGTTTGTGGAGAGGTGTCATCATGTTTTGTGTGACAATGTGGCCGCTTTTCAACATGTCACCGTCTGTCGGGGGTGCTCCCGGTGGGCTCAGGGCTTGGACGCCGACAGCCTCCGCGTGGAGCCTCTGGGCGAGGACAGCAGCGGTGCCCTGTACTGGTACTTCTATGGCACACGGATGTACAAGGAGGACCCAGTGCAGGGGAAAACCAACGGAGAGCTGGCTCCAGACAGGTAACAACCCCCGCACATGCCCTCCCCTCCCTACGTCTGGATGCAGGGGAGTGAGGCGGGGGGCAGCACAGCCATCCTGGCTGAAGGAGATGCCGCCTGACTGCTGTTGTGTCAGGGGGTGGGGGATGTGGGGTAACACGGGGGGGGCCTGGGAGAAGGCCACGGCCATGCGGGGCAAGACTGGAGTTGCCAAGCAGACTGCGAGCTGCCCCACGTCACGCATTGTGTGGGAGCCAGCCTGCAGCCTTTGTGGCACCAGGAGAGCCTGCTGTGGGAGAGATGCTGCCTGCCCCACCACATTCCTCCCTGTCTGCCCCACACCATGCCGGCAGCTCCCAGATCAGGCTCCCAGAGAGTGGGAATCCCTCCTCCCCTCCCTGTCGTCCGGTTGCTGCTCTGATTTAATCCCTCCTTTGGTTGTGTTCCTAGCAGCTGTTCCAATTTCCCTACCCTTCTCCCATCCTGCCAGCCACAGCTCTCTTGCTCAGCAGATATTTCATGGTGCTTTTCTGTTTCACAGGGGTTGTGGGGGGCAGACAAACACCCCAAATGTTCCTGGAAAAACAGGCAAGAGACGAGGGCGACCACCAAAGAGGAAAAAAATAGTGGAAGAAAATTTGCTGAGGTATGGAGAGGTTGTTCCTGCCATAGATATAAAATGCATGTGTTCACAGAAAGAAGTACAATGTAACTCTGGGGTTCCCCCAATTACTATGTATATACCATGCAGCCATAATTTCGATGCATCTCTGAAATGAAGCAAGTTCAGACTTGGTGTGGTGCTTTGATCACTCTCCAGAGAAAATTCTGACTGAGCTGGAAGCCAAGTTTGGTGAAACAGTGGGTATTGCTTTTCCAAGTACCTCACTTCAGATACAGTTCTCCTGTGCAGTGCTGGGGGTTATACTTCTGATAAAGAATGCTTTCACTGCATAGCACTTGAGGCTAAAATCCTGGCCACTGGAGTCAGTATATATTTGGGGATGCTTCTTGTCAGAATTGAAGTACTGTCCTTGCCAAACTCCAACCTGCACCCTTTATGAAATGTTATGAAGCCATGATAAATAATAGATATGTGAATATATTTATCAAATGTGTTCTGCACAGTTTGATAATTGCTGTGTCCCCCATTCTTCTCTGAAGCAACTGCATTTCAATGATGTGAAGTAACATATTTATTGTATCACTTCTTTTCTTTCTTTTTTTGTAGGGAGAAGGCAGAAGAGAATTTGCTAATCCATGAGACTCAGATAAGAAATGGTAAAGAGATTTTGTGGGGTCAGGGTTGATATGATCAGCTAACATGACTTTTAAATTATCAAAACTCAGAGAGGTACATTTCTCAGGAAAGGGAGGGTCTTTCTGCCAGTGCTTGGGGCTGAGTTTGTAAGGAGGAGTTGGTGTAATGCCTTGCAGCTGGGAGCCTGGGCACCTGTGAGCATCCTATCTTATCATCGTGGATTAGTTTGAGATGAAGAAACCTAACATATTGGGTTACACTAGGCCTTAGGGGCCCACCTACTCACTGAAGTTGATGGAAATGGGCTGTGAATGGCCCTTGCTCCTCCAGGGGTGAGGTGAGCACAAGCCCCTCTTTGTAGAGGTTGTGGGGTTTTCGTACTGGAAAGAGTTGGGGTCAGTGATGCCAAGATAGGGGAAGGAAGAATTATTTTTTTTTTCCTTGCCTCTCTTTCCCAGTGGCCATTGGCTGAACTCAGTAAACAATGACTTGGAGATACCCACCTAGGGGTTAACAGGCAAGCAGTAGAAGCAAGTTGACAACATGATGTGAAACTGTGTCCTGATTTCAAGGGGGCTGGGACTCGTTTGTCATACATGGGGATCCATTGGCTTCCACATAACCCAGGGACTCAGCCTGCCAGTTGCCCCACAATAAAAGGCAAGGGTGGCATTGTCTTTGGTGTGCCTCCTTCCCTTTGTCTTCAGATTTCCTGGAGGCTGCTGCAGAGCTGGGTGGCAGAGTTGGGAGCAAAGCGTGTGAGGCACTGGGGGTTTTATCAGATCATTGTCCTCTAGCAAACTGTCCCTTCAGCTGCAGAGTAATCTTCTGGTGGCAGGAAGCAGTGCCTTAGTCCTGGTTGCTTTTGAAATGGGTCACCCATTGGCGACTGGCAAGGGATGGGGAAATGAGGGGGCAGGCTCTAGAGGCAACATGCAGGTGAGGTCCCCACTGCAGGTGGGCAGGGGACAGCTTCATGTAGCCAGGGGCAGAGAAACCAGCACATGTTTGGTCTTTCACTATTGTATTTAGCAGTCTTTTATGTTTTAGCACTATTTATGTTTTTCATAGTTAATTTGCTTGAAAATGTGGTGAGAAGCTGTGTAACATCTGCCAGTGGGGGTGGTGACCATTGCTTTCTTTCCAGTAACCTGTGGTTAGCCCAAGAAAGGAGCTCTAGAGGGAGCCAAGAACCTCTCAGCCTGAAGGGGTTTAAACCAATGTCTTCCCCTTCCCCCAAAATGAGCCACAGCATTTTTTGCTTAGTGAGTGTCCTGGGGCAAAAGCATGCAAGCTGCAACCATGATGCTTCTCTGCTCTGTGTAAACATTTGTGGAACAGGAACCACATTCCCCTTCTCCAGGTGGGTGTTCCAACCACCAGATGAGATAGTCCCTCCTTCACAATTAGTATTCAAATGTTTCACACAAGGTGGAACAGTTCAGAGTGTCTTGGTAGCTGAGACAGGCTTCAGAGCAGTGGGAGATCTTTGGATCCCATTCTGGATTAGAGCAGAGAAGAGATGTGAACTTTTGGAACTTCCCTCTCATCTGGCAGCCTGATGAAGCCCATCCTTCTTCACTTCCTCTTCTTTCAAGTGCCTGCAAATAAAATGTTTCATTTGGGGAGAATGGCAGGTTTTATTCATGGCAGCAAAGGTTTGCAGTGCTAAAAAAAAAAAAAAAATTAAAAAAATCTTTTTTTTTTTTGTTTTTTAAAAAAGCAGTTTGATTCTGCTGCCAGGCTAAATCAGAAATTTGGATTGCCCTATGCCCTGCTCTGTCTGACACCCTCCATGACAAGAAACAAATTAAATCCTTTTCTCTTTTCTGTCATAACCTGAATGGAGGTTTGCTACAGGGATGTTGTCACATTACCCACGTGTTGCAAAGAGCCATCATTACTAATTCACCTATGTACTTCCTTTGTGTCTTGACATCACTCTTGGTGGCACTAGAGGAGGCAGCAGCGCTTCTGGTGGCTCGAGACCTTTGGGTCTGTATCAGTGAGCATGTTTCTCGTAACAGTGGTCACTGGCACCACCTTTTGCTCTTCCTGAGCCCTGAGGAGAGGAGAAGGGATAAAGAAAAGTTGTTAGCCATAACTTCTGTGGAGATAACATCCTTTCATGTTGTTGAAGGGTCCCAAGGGCCTGGCCGTGGGACATGGTGGCTGCTGTGTCAGACGGAAGAGGAGTGGAGGCAGGTCACAGAGAGCTTCAGAGAGAGGACTTCCCTTAGAGAGAGGCAGCTCTACAAACTCTTGAGTGAAGACTTCCTGCCGGAGATCTGCAACATGATTGCACAGAAGGTGAGGAGACATGACATCCTGTTTACCTCCCCATAACTGCTTCCAAGAGCATGGATGTCTGCTGATTGAAGGAGAGCTAAATGCAAGCAGCCTGTCACCCTGTCCTTCTCTTCCCCTGTTCCAGCCTGCAAGTGTCATTGATGTGGGGGCTGTTCAGCTTGTGTATGGGGAGAAAGACTCTCCCCCATGGAGTGGCAGGGCTAGAGTTGATAACGAAGGATCTGGTTCATGATTGTACAGCAGCATAGGTAGGGTGGCTGAAGGGGTTACTGTCTTCAGCCCTCTTCTGTGTCCCTCTTCTTCTAGCAGGGAATCTCTGTCTGCTTTTGAACTGCTTCGATTTACAGCTTAGCTTTTATATGCAAACTGCTTCTGATTTCACTTTTACTGCTGTTTCTCAGCTGTCTCTGCTGAAGTGGCAGTGGCTGCTTTAGCTGTCCTAGCTAAGTCTACTCGAGCTGGTAAGTCAGAGCCTTGAAACTCTGAAAGGTATTGTCTGTCATCTCAATTTGTTTAGGTTGGACAGATCTGGAACAGGAACCTTTGGCTAGATGGCTTTGTAAAGTGGGCTCTGCAGTCAGCGTGATGTTCTTGGAATGGGTTCAGTTTGCTTGTTTTCTACCCTTGTAAAGCTAATAGAGATTTCATGGTCACTTCTATCTCCCAGAGTTTCTCTTGCCACTGTCACCAATGTGCCCTAATTTCCTCCACTCTCTTTTTCCTTCCCTCAATTCTCAACCCTGTTTCAGGAGAAGCGTCTACAGCGGACAGAGTATTCTCCCAGGTGGATGTCTGACCATCAGCCCATCAAACCAATCAAGCAGGAGGTGAGGGGGGGTGCGAGGGGGAGGACGACTGAGGGAGGCAAGAGCAGATGCCTCCTGGGGGAAAAAATAAACCGCAGCATCGCTATTCAGTGGGAAGGAGTCATTTGAAAGTGCTTGTGCTGAAAGAGAGATGGGTGGTAATGCCTGTCAAAGGCAGGCTGACACTCGGGGTTTCTATGGCGAGCAGGGAGGTGCTGCCCTCTGGATCGCAGAGGTAACCGGGATCGCTCCAGACTCCGGCACAGCTGCATATGGAAATCTGCGCTCGGTCTGGGGAATTCCACTTCAATGAAAGTGCTGGCACATTCGAGGCAGTTCAAAGAAAAGTTGAAGAAGGATGAGAGGGCTAGCAGAACCGGCTTACAAAGGGAAATGACAGAAATTCAGCCAAGGGGAAAACGTGAGGCCGCAAACACATGAGGGTGTAGATAGCGTGGAGGGAGAAGAGGAATGACTGATGCGGCATGGAGCTGAGCTAGGAGAGGGGTCAGCTGGAAATGGAAGTCACAATTTAGCCTGCTTAAAGAAACGCTTATCAAACTGCAGCCTTGTCAGCTGAAACTGCTCTTTCCGTGCCTCTTAACCCTCATCTCCTCTCCACCCCATCAGTGTATAACCGCTTGCGGGTCTGTGCAGTGAACCAGACCCAGGAAAGTGGCTTGAGTTAAATATAACCTTTTTCTTTGGTCGAGGTTATTTTTAACATAGATCAGCTTTCCAATCCAGTTCACCACACAGCCCCCAACAGTCATGCTGGCACAGCCAGGGCCATGGTACAGTGGAGATGGGATGGTCTTTGACCTGGCAACTGCTACCCAAAGTGACTGGTCGGGCAACACGGGATTGATGAGCTTTGGAAGAAGAAATTGGGTTGATTCTATCAGGCTGTGGCATAATCTGTTGCTGTAGATGTAAGGAAAACATAGTTACCTGGTGTTTTGTCAAACCCTGGGAAATTAAGCTGCAGGGAATATCCCACGTGACCCAGGGCCAGGAGTTCCTGCAGAACAAAGGAGAAAGTACAGTTCCCTACAATAAATATAATTCCTTAGAATAGATAAATAAAAGGAAGGAAGAGCCTCTCATCATGCAGCACATAAAAGCCTGCCGAGAGGGAAATCAGACCCCAGTGATGGTCAGTTTGGGTCAGAATTGCCCTCTGCAAAGCCCACCATGCAGGAAGTGCGGGGACACGTGTTTGTTCACAGGCAGCAGAAATCCCAGAGGAGGTGGGGAGTGGGAAACACATGGAGCCTGAATGATGCTAATCAGAACCGCAGGTGCTCCAGGTCTGTGGTGGCAAAGGGCTGTTAATTGCTGCCTGTGGGCCAGTGAAACGTTTCCAGCAAGTGGGGGGGGGCCCTCCCTGTGCCTGCTGTGCCTTGGTGCCGGGATCCTGCCAACATGAGGGTGGGGACAATTGCATGGGGTCCCCAGCAGGACGTGGCAGTCATCCCGGATGCAGAGGAGTCAGGGAAGGTGCCAGCATGATGGCTTTTTTGCAGCGGTCAAATCTGGAGGAGAAAACCTCAGCCCCGTACAGGGGTGACCCCTTCCTCCTGGCGCTGCAAGCTGGATGCCACTTTGGTCCAACATGTAACTGCTCTGTAGGCTCCTAATCCTGCGGGGGATTTCTCAACAGGTGGTTCAGATTAGCTCCTCATTAAAGAGCCGCCTGAGCAGCACCCTCATTAGGGTAGCGTTGCGGAAATCGGAGCAGGGAAGGTTTGGAGGGTGAGGGGCCGGGGTGCCTGGGGCATCCGCACCTCCTGGCCTTCTGCCCTTGAAGTCTTATACCCACTGTCTGGAGAGCAAAGCAAAAGGCAGAGAAGTTTGGTTTTTTCAGGGTCCCACGGAGAGGGGGGGAAGGCAGGGATGTTGTGTCCTGGAGTGCTCTCTGGCGGAGGGAAGGAGGTGTTGATGCTGTGGGTGTAGATGTGAGGGCTTTTTTTTATCTTCCAAGTGGGGAGAAAGCTGGAGAAAAATCCCTTTGCCGCCTAGTTGTTTAAAAAGGACGTTTAAGTTATGCTGGGTTGTTGCTTTTATTGTTCCAATAGGTGTCTGTTTCCATCACATCTGGTAGCTGGTTTTGTTTGCTTCCTTTTTAACCTTGAGTTGAGCAATGCACTTAAGTGGGACACCAAATAGCAGTGCCCTCTGAAAATCAGGGTATTTCTATGACTGTAGTGTCTCAAAGAGCCTTTGCTAGCATTGTCACTGCCCTGCAGGCACTGAAGCAGTTGTTACTGCTACAGGTGTCTGCTGCAGTCACTGGTGCTCACTACACCGTCTGTGGTTTCTGCTTTTCTGTTTTCTTTTCTTCCTAGATATGCTAGGATGACATTCTGTCTGTTCCTTCAAATTGTCTTGTTTTTTGAGGATACCATATTTGTTGTGGGTTGATCTGGAACATGCTGTGAATTTTGTGTTGCGCCATTACAGGTTAGGGTGCTGAAGGTACCCTGCAAAGTTGGAGAGGGGCTGGTGTGAGCACTGCAGTTTGGATGCTGGGTTCATGTTTCTGTATAACATGAATGGTGGGGAGATGTATGAATCTAAGGAAGGTCTGACCTGTGCATCCACAGTGGTAGAAATGAGCTTGGCACACCAGGCTGGCCTAGATCTACTGGCTGGACAATCTAAAGACTGATGGTCGTATCCTCAATAAAATAACCTGCTGTAATGACTTCTGATGGATAGTTCTTACTTACCTCTCCCTAATTGTTGCTGAGGTTTTTGGTTGCTGTTGCAATTCAAAGATAAGCCAAGAAATTTAGGGGTAAACTGGCTGATGATGGTCAGGATCAGTCTTTAAAGGAGGATGTTTGCAATGCACGCGTAGAAAATAGGATGGCAAAGTGGCTGAGAAAAGGATATGAAAAGACTCATTGTAGATTCTTTACCTCTGCTATTTGGCATAGCAACTTCAATCCTGGGTGTTGTGGTATTTGGATATTGATCAGTTGGAAGAAAGATCTGAGACAGGCAACTACAAGGATTAGGGAGCTGGAAGGATTGCTTTGTAAGGAAACATTTAACCAAATTACAGAAACGCAGGATTAAGTGTCTGAGGAAGCCTATAAAGGCTGGAATATTGCTGAAGAAGAAAATTTACACTTAGCTAGAGAATAGCATAGCTACGAATAATTGGATGGAATGAGGGGATGAGAAATGAACTTTAAACTGAATGTGAGGGGATGCTCACTAAAATGAAGGCATGTAGCCTCATAGAATGGATTCCCTAGAAAGGCATTAGAAGAGAGAAGTGTTAATATTTGGGCAAGATCTAAAAATGGAAAGAAAATGGGTAGAGTTCCCTTGAGGTGAGATCTTGCTGTGCAGTTTTCCTAAAAAGAATCACTGCAAAATAGGTGTTTTTGCTGTCTATTCTGTCGCTCGATGGAGGATATGGTCTTAATGTCATCAAGACATCATGTCTATGTGGCTGTTGGTGGTTGAAGCATAATTTTCTTAGTATATTTTTGCTGATGGAGTTAGGGACATAGTACCTGATGCTTGCCCATGGAGAGCTGCAGGAGGAGATTGTGGGGCAGTGCTGTGTATGGGAAAAGAAGGCAGAAGGGGATGAATGTACAGGTGAAACCAGACATTTCTAGGCATTTATCAAACCCCACCCCAAGGTGGGGATTATGAAAACATCCTAAGGTTCCACTTCTAGGCAATGAAACAAGGACAAAGAGTAGTCATGGTGCCAGATTTTTTCTGGTGATTAGTACCAGGCTTGGAGAAGTTGATGGTCTGAGCAGCAGCCATGGGACCTCATCTGATTGCTAATCCTCAGGAAATACCTTCTGCCTAAGTGGTGGTTGCTGGTTATTCCCCGAAAATTAATGTGGAAAAAAACTTGTGCACATTGTACTGTTCTGGTCAATATTCCCTGCTGATAATGCAGGGAATTGGTCTTGCAAAAGGTGCATTGGTTTTGCAAGAAGTCAGAGTGGCTGGTGGATGACTGATTCATTTGTCTTATAATCAAAATAAGCTAAAAAAGGTAATTCCATATTGCCATATATGTACCTCACACTTAATTGGAAAAATAGGAGCAGGCAGTGCCTGGTCTGGGAAGCCTGCAGTCTAAGTATAATCAAACCCAGCCTTGTAGCCTGCTGGCAGTGGGGAGGTGAGGAAGTGGGGCAATGAAGACCCGGGTGTCCTTGAACCAGAAAACTGGTTGGGGTACACAACAGGAAAACTGTCCAAACAAACAAGTGAGAGTTAGTTCAGGAGAGATAAGCACAAAGAAATACAGTGGCTCTTATTTTAATCTGGAAAGTAAAACACTTCAAACAATACCTTGATGCAAGGCTGTTCCAGTCTTTTTCATGTCCTAAGTACTCTGTTTTATATCAGAGTAGTCCTTTCTACTCACCTTGGCAACTTGGGACTCTCTTAGCTGGAAGGGGTAGAGGTGTTATGTGGGGATGTCAACAGCTTGAATCCTTTGCCTATAAGGGAAACGTACACTGTGCATCCGTGGTAGAGTGGCAGCTTGTCTAACCCATTGCTTCTCCCTCCTTTGTCCCTTTGTCAGTAGGATTTCATTGCTTGACAAATAACTTTCCTTCCCATGTTGCTTTTCATCCAGGAATTCATGTGTACCTTCCCCCCCTCCCCTTTTTTTTCCCCCCCAGCCATTCATTTTAGGTACGCTTTAATACTTGCTCAAAGTAAACCCACCTCTGCTCAGACTTGAATAAGCCAATGAGTTACAGTTGTTGGTGCATCGTTTCATCACAGGTAAACCCGAATGTGCTGAGTTCGATGGAGAAGCAGAGGCGTAGAGAGGAAGAGGAGGAGCGGCAAATCCTTATAGCAGTACAGAAGAGGGAGCAGGAACAGCTGCTAAAGGAGGAGAGGAAGAGAGAGATGGAGGAGAAGGTCAAAGCAGTGGAAGGTACATGTGGCCAGTGGGAAGTAGAGATAGAAACTTTCAAAGCCAAGATTGAGGTCTTGAATTAAGATCTGCCATTTGCATTCCTTCCCTGCCAGAACTGCTAACAGGAGTATCTTTTCTTTTCCTTACCTTGGATAAGTTGTCCTGACTGGCTTCTTTTCCTTTGTCTATCTCCCTCAGTGTTGGTGGTTGTTCTCTAATGCATGCTTTCAGTGTGTCATCTTCCTCAAATCACGCTTATTTTCTCCCTTTCCCCAACTGCCCTTTACTTTCCTGCTATTCATGTTCCTCAGTTCTTTCCTGTCTCCCCACTTGCCTCCCAATGGATTTCCCTGTGAGCAGGATTAGCTGAAGAGCATTTGGTCCTTTTCGCCCAATTAATGAGAAGAAGGGGAAGGGGACAATATAGGAGTATCAAGACTAGTATTTTTGTATACTACTAGCCTTAGCAGTTGGAGAGCCAAAGATGAAGGTACCAGGCTAAATAGAGCACCAGGACTGGAAACTTCAAGCGTTGGTCTCGGGTTTTTGTGGTTTTGCTTTAAATGCTGATTTCAACTGTTGTGCAAGAAACAGCCGTATTGCATTAAATGCATCAGATCAGGTACAAGACAACAGGCGTTCAGCCACCACAAGTAAACACTGGTGTCTTAAGAGCAGACTCATTTCTGACCACCTTCGTTCTGTCAGCCTCTCTTACATGGATTTCTTTATCTGCTACTTTTGCCCTAGTGGCTGGCTGGGCTGTTCCATTTCCAGGGAAAAGCTGAACATCTTCAAAAAAGTTTGGTGGTAATGTGTGTTGGTGTTGGTCTCGTGAATCCTTAAATGGATAAAGAATCAGAAAAGGAAACAAGATTCATGCAAACCTTGTAAACTTTCCAAGATGAAACAGTTTGCTACCAGATGTTTTGTGGCAGAACAGACGTTATCTAAAAATAGTTTCTTTTACCTGCTTACCTTTCCAACCTTTAAAAAATCCAATTACTTTCTTGGCCTTCATATATTCCTTGTTGCCAGTCCTAGCTAATCCAGTGCTTTAAGCTGAGAATCATTCAGCTTTTTTATCTGTGACAGATATCTGTTTCTCCTTGGCAAATTGCATATTCTCTGTACTTTTCATTCTCCATCTGTATGAAAAAAATTAATGTTGAAGTTCCAGAAGAGCTGCGAAGATAAATGTACCTGTAAAAGATTCTGTTTTGGTAAAAACCATGTCCTTTTCTGGGTAAATGCAATCACGACATCATCTGATACAAAGGCACCAGAGCCACTCAAAGAAACTGGTATGAGATTGGGGCAGTAAATTGTTTATGTCCACTTAGCTTACATTTATGCTTTTCTTGGCAGAGATACTCTTATTTTGGTTTGTTCCATGTCTCTCAGTGTAGTTTAAACTTGGCTCTAGTCAGTTTAGGCTAAGCCAGAAGTATCCTTTTAAGCTGGTGTAAAAGCTGTTTGGAAAGGTTATTTAAATGGCTGACTTGTTCAACCTTTTCCTCCCTATTTTTCATCCCTAGAAATGACAGCTATTCAGGTAAAACTTTGGCTTCGTCACCATCTTTCCATATTGCCAAGCACACCCTCCATTGTCATTTACTTTCATGACAGTTCTTATGATGGACAGAAAGTGATTTGAAAATTAAACCGTTTGTTTTGCATAGTTCAAATTTATTTTTAACAATACATGGACATACATCGACAGAGATTTTAGGGTAAAAAAGATTTTCTTATGTTTTGCAGCCTGTTTGGGATTTAACATTAATATTGTAAGGCCTTCTGTAGAGCAGTGATGTGAAACAGGGTGAAATATCTGCTCCCCAATGAACTTCATCATCACTTCACTTGTTTCTTGGTTTTGGACTGAATGCCTGTTTTTAAATCACGTTCCTGTTTCCAGTCTGGGATTTCACTTCCCCCAACTCCAACACATGCCCTGGGTAGTGAGTATCCTGCTGGGTCCATCTGTATTTCCTAAATTTATGAGTTAAAGCAGGTTTCTAAGATTTCTACAACAGCAGGTTAGGGTTTCTCAGTTCTCTTCCCAGATGCTGCTCTAATGTTATCTCTCACACATGACTTTCTAGCTGTTTGAGGTACTTTTTCGATCAGGGGGTAGATTTTGAAAGCTTCTGGGTAGGTCTCAACCCAAGCCAACAGCATGACAACGAGCTCTGCTGGTGATCTGTAATATACTATGTTATTTACTTTCTGGAGTAAATGGACTTGCTATTAATCCTAAGCTCCTTTCTGATAACAGTGTAGCTCTCCCCCATTACCGTCAGTTTACCAGGTCAGGTCCCCAGGCAGGCTGTGATGGATTTCTAATACCTACCTCACCTTACCTCTTGGCTGCTGTTGCCACTGGATTTTCCTTTTGCTGCTCAAATCATCCCTTCATATTTTTATCAACTTTCTCACTTAGACACACATTACGATGTCATCTTAATGATGCTGATTTTTATGAAAGAAGTTTGAAGTACTGAATTGTGCTTGGACAGACTCAGATAATCTCTGTTAACAGTAGTTTGATGTTGGACTTCTTATCATTAAACGTTACTATAGATGTGGTTAGATTCTGTAGGACATCTTAGATGCAAGTCCTGTCCTCCCAACCTCAGTGGTACCCAGAGTCTTCTAATGGGAAATTTGGACTGTCTTTTACCAGTCTTAGAAATTTTTGGTCATGGACCTCCCTGGAAATACCCACCTTTTCCCCTACCCTATTCCTCAACCCCTATCCCAAGTTTGGTTTCATGTGGCCGAGTAAGACAGTAAATTAACACTTTTCCACCAGAGCTGGTGCTTCTTGAGTCTGGCATTTTCCACAGATGGTGCCTCTGCTTGAAGGTATTAGCCAAGGCTACTCCATCTTTTTTTCCCTCTGGGTGTTCCCCCAGTGTGACCTGTTTGCTGTGGTTTTACTGATTTCATCTCTTCTTGAACATTACTTTCACAGAATTCTGCTCCTACAGAAAGCTGGTACAACCACAGGTGTCAAATGATTTCAGATTTCCTATAAGAAAAAGGAAATTAAGTTCATAAGAGCCCATAAACTTTCTATTATGAAGCAATCTGTTAGCCAGCTGTCTGGATGCAAACCACAGGTTATATTACCAGCGTTGCTTCTTCCTGTCTCTCACCTCTTAAACCAAAGCTGTTTAACCTGTGTGGCAGGTTGCTTGCTGGCTGTTGGCTGTGGAAGGCCTACCTGAGCAATCTGCCCTTTGCTAGCTGTGGTGGAAGATATTAATGACCCTCATTGCTCATTGCCACCCAGCTGGTAGAATTTCAGCCAAACCAGCTGCCTTGAGTTCATCTGGCTGAGATGAAGCATGTGAAGGATAATAATTCAGCAAGCCAGCTCTTTCCATAGTGCTGATCTATTCCTACACCTGTGCATTTAACTTCTTCTCTCTTTCTACCACACAGTGGTCAGGAATTTGTCTGGGAGCTGCCTAAGGGAGCATCTGTCTAACAGTAATGCTTCAAATTCAGTGATACTGAGTCAAGGGAAAATGAGGATGGTGCACGGTGTTCTCTCCACCTCTGCTCCTGTGCTGTTGCTGCTTTTGCTCAAATAGAACATTTCACTGGGGTTCTCAGGAGCTGCAGTAGTACTTTGTTTTCCCTGCAAGATGTTGTTCACAAGGAGTGCTAAGTGGTTTTCCAACTCTCCCTCCTCTCTACTGCAGAACGGGCTAGGAGGAGGAAGCTTCGTGAAGAGCGGGCCTGGCTGCTGGCACAGGGAAAGGAGCTCCCCCCTGAGCTTTCCCACTTGGATCCCAGTTCCCCTACCAGGGAAGACCGAAGGACTAAAGATCTGTGAGTATGCAGCTGGGCATGCAGCACCCGAGTTCATTGAAGTAGTGAGCATGGGAAGGAGAGGAATGACGAGGGAGAAGTGATATTGGATAATAGCAAGGCGTAAATTTAGAAACATCTGGATTTGGTCCACGCTAGAGGATTGATTGTGATGAGACCCATTCATCAGCATTATGGCACTGTGCATGGGGTGGAAGGGAAGATGAAGTATGAGAGCATGTCTTGTGTGTCCTCAATTTGCAAATTCACTGTTGCACTTCCCATTACAGCTTTGAACTGGATGATGAGTTCACAGCCATGTACAAAGGTTAGTCCTGCCATATCTGTCCCCTTTGCATGACTTGCTCAAAGTGACACACTTCCTTGGGCATGTGTGTGTAACCATTCACCTTTGTTTTGTTACTGACAGTTCTAGATGTGGTGAAGGCTCACAAGGACTCTTGGCCCTTCCTGGAGCCTGTTGATGAATCATATGCTCCCAACTACTACCAGATTATTAAGGTATGGAAAGTGGTTCAGCCATCTTGATGCACTTTGTTGACTGGGGTGTTGGTTTTTTGTAAGCCTTTTGAAGTTTTGTGGGCTGTGTTACCCTCACAGCCAAACTGAATGACTCCAGTAGTCCCTTCTAGCCTCACAAGTCAGGGAAGCCAAAGATGAGAGGCTGCCTCTCAGGAGAGCAGCTTCCACTCCCCATTCCCCCTCTGTGAGGAAACTGTTTATGCAAAGGCCTTGCTGTAACTGAAAGGAGATTTTTTTTGCATTTTAGGCCCCCATGGACATCTCTAGCATGGAGAAGAAGTTGAACGGAGGTCAGTACTGCACCAAGGAGGAATTTGTGGGTGATATGAAGACCATGTTCAGGAACTGTCTTAAGTACAATGGTGAAGGCAGTGGTAAGAGCAGTAAGATGCTGAGTTCATTCATTTGCACCGCTTAGTCAAAGCAAGCAGTGATCTGTTCCTACGCACCAGTACTTAATTTGTGCTTGTTCTCTTTCAGGATATTTTTGGGAGGCCAGATGAAAGAGCAGAAGCTCCTGAGTATTAAGGCCTGGGGTTTTAGCAAGCCTTTTAGCACAATTTGGTCATACTGAATTGGGGCATGGCATACTAAGGGACTTGCATATTGGTAGATGGTGAAGGCAGAATGGACAAAGAGAAGAAAGTCTTTTTCTTTCTGAGCTCATCCCTTTGCATGCTTGTGTGTGTCTGTGTGCTCCTTTTTTCATAACATCTAATATAGACTTTGAAAAGTATTGGGGTCTCATTAGCTCCCAGTGTTTGTTGAGCACCACAGAAAAGAGAATCCTTTGAATGGAACATGTAGTATTTAGGTTCCTGGGATGCTGAATGAACTACACAAGTCTGCAAATAGAAAACACTAGGTTTAATTGCCATGACAATTAAAATTCTACATGTTATTTAAGTAGGAAATCTGCTCCCATATGGCTGGCCATCATTGCAGACTGTGTCTTACCAGCATCACCTTGAAAGGGAAATTAGAGCTACCTGACTTGTCAACGTGGGCCCCAACTAAGAGCACTCCTGCACCACCATTGGGAGAGCTCTGTTTCCTGAGAAACCTCAGGGTTAGTTTAGTGGAAACAACTGAAAATTCATTTGCTTCAAACCCCCATCATTAACACCTCACATATTTGTTCCTTCCTGTCCTATCCAATGAAAAGTAGGAGTCCCTCTGAGCAGAACTGTCCTGTGAAAATGATGCAAAAGGGACACTGGTGCTGGTAATAGCTTTTGCGTCAGGGTCAGCAAGTACTTTGGAAACTATACATGGATAAATATGTTTGCTGATTGTCCTCTGTCTTGTAGCATACAACAGAGATTTGAACAAGTCCAAGAAAAGCCTCTGTATGTAATCAAATAGCATTGCTGGAAGTTCACATTTCTTCTTTCAGCACTCTGTTGGCTAACTGTGCAGGTCACGCATCTCTGTGAGCCCAAGTGGTGTTTCTCATAATGTAATTTTTGGCACTATGCTGGAACACTGAGTTAATGCTGACTCTGCAGGCTGTGCTGCTAATGGTACTTTGTCATGTCTATCTGCCTGTCCTCCGGTGGGGTTACTGAACAAATCTGGTGCTGCATTGCTTATCGAGTTTAAGAATGTAAACCAATGCCAACTAGTTGGAAACAGAAGTCTTCCTCAAAGAAACTTCGTGGAGAGGAAATAGTTTATCTGATGGGGCAAGTCTGATGTTGCATAATTTTTTCTCTCTGTACGAGTCTGTCCCTCATGTGGTTGGGTTTTTTGACTGCAGAATATACCAAGATGGCTTACAACTTGGAGAGGTGTTTCCACCGAGCAATGATGAAGCACTTCCCTGGGGAAGATGGAGACACAGATGAGGAGTTTTGGATCAGAGAAGATGGGAGGCGAGAGAAAAGGAGCCGTCGGACTGGCCGCTCCAGCACAGGCAGTGTTTGGACTCGGTCACGAGACCCAGACGGACCAGGCAAGAGGCAGCAACGCTTGGAAAATGGAGGAAAACCTCCACCATATCGAGCTACTTCAAGGGCTCCCGCTTCTTCCTCCTCCTCCTCCTCCTTCTCCTCATCCTCTGCAGAGGATCCTGGTGGCAACCCAATGCAGCCCCCTCGAGAAGTGGGCCCTTCCAATGGACGAGGTTTCCCTCGCTCTCTGCAGTACGGCGGCATGCCCAGCCCTGTGCCACATCCCAGCCAGATGGTAAGGAGCAGTTTCTGATGGTCTTCACCCATCATGCTTGTGAAGGGAGTGAGGTAAAGGGGGATGGAAGCTGCCTACTGTGTAATCCCTACTGCATGTCAAGAACCTTTTCCCAGAGATTAAGGGTCAGGGCTATGGTTACTAGAGCTGAAATTCTTCAGCCCTTAGTTTCAAAGTGTTGGTCTTTGCCAGACTAGCTGGAAACAGTCTCCTAACATTTTCTGTGACCAGCAAATCCCTGTGTGGTATTGTGCCAGCCCTGGCTCCCAGAGTTCTCTCCTTGGAGAATTACCCTCTTGTGCATGGAAAGCAGTCACATTTCTTCTCTTAACCTCCATCTTATGATGCTGAACAAGCTGGTCTTCTTTTGTCTCAGTTGTTTACAGATGCCTGGTAGCTTTGTGCCATCAGTGTACTACTGCATTTTGTGTCTTGAGTATATAGAAAAGCAGTGAAAGAAATCAAACACAAGGCCATCCTGGACTGCAGCAGTGACATCCCTTTAGCCCAACATTTCCTTTCTGAATGCCATATGTTCTACCTCCCCTCTGGGCTGTTCCTCACCCATCCTTCACTGCCTTTTCCATTTTAACCAGTAACGTCTTGTGGTGTACCAGCTGCTCCCCTGAGATCCAGGCTACTCCTCACCCTCTTAGCTGGAGATCAAACAAAATTTTTAACAATTGTTTTGATGCAGATAGTAGGAGACAGCAGGAGAGCTGAAGGCAATGATTATTTCAAAGGAAATCACGTTCCTCTGTCATCCTGCTTGTGTACTCTTGTGGTCCATTTCTCTCATTGGAGGGAACCACTGTCCCTCTCCAGTCTTGCTTGCTTGCTTGCTCCCAAGTATTTGGGTTGCAAGTGACTCTGTTGCAACCTTGAGCTCAGGGACAGGTGGCTGGGGTGTGAGAGAGTGGCATTGGCAAGGAAGCTGTGTCACCTCATAGGAAAGAGACTACAGGTTTTTCATGGTGTCCCCAGAAAGCCCATCTGCTCACCTGTGTGTTTCCTCCACTCTTGATTTCCCCACATTTGCAGCACCACTTCTGCTTTTCTGCACTTCACAAATTGTTTTATTTCTCCCTCCTCCACTCGTTACCATCCCCCAGAGACCAGCTGTGCCAGGAACATTTGGTCCCCTGTGCGGATCAGATCCCACGAAACTGTACGGCTCACCACGAGTGCCTGAGCCCCATCCTGGAGACCCGGTCCAGCAGCACCAGCACTTTGCCATGCAGGTAAGATACTGCATCCAAGGGATCTAGCACCCCGGAACCCTCAGGTTTCCTCTGCTCATTGGTGCCACAGCCCTCACCGAGACTCACCCCATCTTTCTCTCTCTCTCTCTCTCTCTCTCTCCCTCCTCGCCAGCCGGCCGTGGGACTGAACGAGCACCGTGGGCACAGGTTGGCTGCCCCGGAGAAGCAGGTGTGCGCAGGACCGACGCACGTCACCGGCCTCGGACCCCGGCCAGGTGCCCTGCAGCTGGGCCATGTGGGTGGCCCCCCGCCTGATGCTGTCTACCCACCAGCCCAGTTTCAGCAGGGGTTCCTGCCCCCCAGGCACAATGGGCCCCCTGTGAGGCCACCAGAGGGTTCAGAGGTCCCCCCAGGGCACATGTATCGGCCATACAAGTACCTGAACCGCGCACACCCGACCCTGTGGAATGGGAGCCACGGCCCTGCTGGGCAGGGTGTCGTGGCACCAGAGGAGAAGGCACCTATGGGGCCAGGGCCCTCTCTTCAGCCCCACACCCTGGGTCATATGATGGACCCCCGAGCCATGAGGCCACCACTGCCTCCCAGCCAGTGGACCGAGCAATCAAATTTTCTACCTCACGGGGTGCCCCCCTCAGGGTATATCAGACCGCCTGGGAAAGCCACAGGCCAGAGGATACCACAGCCACCAGCCGCTCTGTTTGGAGGACCACCTCAGGTACAAAGAGGCTGCCAGGGCGGGGACTCCATGATGGACAGCCCGGAGATGATTGCCATGCAGCAGCTGTCATCCCGGGTGTGCCCCCCGGGTGTGCCTTACCACCCTCGCCAGCCGCCCCCGCCGCACCTCCCTGGGCCCTTTCCGCAGCTGGCTCACGCCGCCTCCGCCGCTGGGGTGCAGCCCCCAAAACCCATCGTGGGGAATGGGAGCTCACAGGATCCAGCCGGTCAGACCATGGAACCGGAGGGCAACCAAGGTAACACCTCAAGTCCCTGTCTGCCAGCACAGCAGCCCCTGCCTGTTGTGTTTGACCTTCCCTGCCTGCATCTGTTGCCTGCCATCCCCCTGCCTGCCTTCTCCTTGCCCGCTGCCAGCCATTCCTCCCACCTGCTGCCATCGTGCCATTCTCCATGCTGGGGCAAACCCTCTGCCCACCAGTGTAAACTTGCAAGGAGGGCAGATGAGCAGCCCTGTGCCAGCTTTGTTACTCTTGGGCTCCAAACCTGTAGGTTTCAAAACATTAAAACTCTCTTTGCAGGTGCACAAAAACCCCTGTCTGCAAACATGCCTTTATTTGCACCACTAGAGAAAGGGAAAATACTCTGACTTTAAGGCTTACTGGTGTCAAGTTTAAACAGTGGCTGTAGCACAAAAAGTAAAGCAGGATTATTTCTAGAAAAATAATTAAATTCTTGATTAGTTGGGGAGTTCAACCATTGCTTGGATTTTTCAAAGACGTTTCTTTCATTGTAGCCTGCCAGGGGTGTCCTGTCCCAGCTGTACCTGCAACCTATCAGTTTGCCATAGAGTGCAAATGCAAAGCATAAGCTATGATGCTTCTAGAGCTCACTTGGAGTTAATAGAAAAATTGAATCTGCAAAGAGTTAAGTAAGGAAAGAAGACATTATGTGACTAAATGATATAAATATAGTCCTTTGACTAGGTGTCAGTATGGCTTCTCCTCTGAAATGCACATGTGCATTGTGAGTCCTCAATATCTCCAAAACCTTACAAGACAGCACTGCCCAAAAGCCCCTGAGCAGCCATGCCAGTTTAAGTGGGATGACAGGGGTGACATTGCAAGTTTCTTTCCAGTTGAATTTCATTCATTCTAGGTGGTAAACTACAGATCAAAAAAACCTCTTAAAAATAAAACAAACCTAAAGTAGAGATCAAAAAACCCTAGAGATCAAAAAAAAAATATTTTTTTTCATTAATTCTAGCTGGTAAACTAGACATCAAAACCTTTGCATCTTTTATCAATCCCTTGTGTGCCTTACACTAAGAGGAAACTCTTTCCTTGTGTGGCATTGTTTAAAAGTCATCATCATTTAACTGTGCTGGATATAGAACAGAGACCCAGGGAGGACATTGAGTGATTGCAGGGCAGAGTATTCACATCTCCAGATCTCAGTTGGTTAAAATATGGCTGCAATCAGCTCTGCAGCATCTCAGTATGTGGCAGGGCTTCACCCAAACTGTGGGCAAATGAGGTTTGTGGACTGCCATTACCCTGGCTTCTTATCTTGCTGTTGTGTGGATCCCACTGTGGTATCTCCCAACTGTGCTTCTCCATTAGGCAGCTTCTGCATGCCCAAGTGTCAGACCAAACCCACGTGTGCAATGTTACAGCAGTGGAGGTGACTTTCTGGTGGCTTGCAAACTGCAGCATGCTTGCATCTTTACGTTTCAGTCCATGTGCGCAATCTTTCCCAGAAGGTTTCAACCACATGAGTAGTTTCTAAAAGAGCTCTTTTAAAAGAAGTGGCTACTAAAGACCACTCAGCTTTGCAGATATGCACTTTAGAATTGCTAAAGAAGGGAAGATGGTGTGATGAGTTCAGGAGAGAGTCTGCAGCCCCATGAAAGACAAGTAGCCCTGGTGCCATACTTCAACAGTCCTGTAGACAGGTTTGAGTAGAGGACAGAATATTGTACAATTTAAAATATGTCCTTTGAAGCCTTTGGTGGAAGGACTTTCGTGGCTTTAGAAAGTCACTTCTTTTCCTCTTTGATTTGCATAGTTCAGAAAGCAGTCTGCTTTCTACATCCACATGTTAGGAACTTGTTAGTCTCAGCAACTTTGGGTCAGCAGCAAAAGAAGATACTGACAGGCTACTTTGCTAGACCTCGTTAAGCTAGCAGGAATTAGCCTTTGGCACATGTGCTTTGGATGACCATGGGTAGGCGTGTGTATTTGTATGTATGTGAGGGCTGATTTCCAAATTTAGACTGATACATGACTTTTTCCCCCCTCTCTTTGCAGTGGAGCCACAGGCAGGCATGGACGAGAAGGCTCAGTGCATCGGCATTCGTGATGGAGCCTATGCCAAACTCCTACCTCATCCCAAGCCCCCGCTGCCCATGGAGTGCACCAGGCACGCCTTGCCCCCAGACGGGGAGGGGGACTGCTCCAGCGTGAAGGGTGACCTGAAACCAGGACAGGGCAAGGGCACATGGCCGGCTGAGAGCGGCTACGCTGGTGACCCGGGTTGTGCGAGAGATCCGGTGCCCAACTCTGAGAGAGGGGGTCCCCTGCCTGAGAATGGGGCAGTGGGTGAAGGGCCAGCAGCCAGCACTGAGGGGAAGGGGTTGGCTGCCAACCTGCTGGAGAAGCCCCTCTGTGGTGGGGGGAAGGCTGTGCCCGAAGCCACTGTTCCTTGCATGGGGCAGGGCACCGGCCTCCCTGGCATGGATGCCGGCTCCATCGGGGCCACCCCCAACCAGTTTCACCCTCTCTATGTGCCCGGTCTGGATTATCCAAGTTCGGCTGGGCGGTACCACATCAACCCGGGCCTGCAGGGGTTTGGCCCCATGATGGGGGGCAAACCACCTCCTCCTGCTTCCCACCCCCAGCATTTTTCCCCACGGGGCTTCCAGCCAAGCAGCGCCCATCCAGGCGTCTTCCCCCGGTACAGACCCCCTCAGGGCATTCCCTACCCCTACCAGCCACAGCCTCAGCCTTCCTACCACCACTACCAGCGACCACCCTACTATGCTTGCCCACAGGGCTACTCGGACTGGCAGAGGCCTCTCCACCCCCAGGCCAGCCCCAGCGGGCACCCCAATGCCCATCCACCCCTGGCCAGACCCCCTTTCCCCGAGCGGGGATCTGCCAGTGGCTTGCAGGGCTGTGAGGCACTGAGTGCTGCCCTGGCTTCTCCCAACCGCATGGACGTAGCGAGTGCCAAAGAGGTTTCTCCGAGTGACGGGCAGGACCTGGGCCCTGAAGAGAAGTCCGAGGAGTCCCAGGAAAGGCCGGAGAGTCCCAAAGAGTTCCTTGACTTGGACAACCATAATGCAGCCACAAAGAGGCAAAGCTCAGTGGCAGCGGGAGAGTTCCTCTACGGAGCACCCCCACCACACCTAGGTTCGGGGATGGGATTTGGCCCATCAGCTTTCCCTCCCCATGGGGTGATGCTACAGACTGGCTCTCCATATGCATCCCGGCATCCCACCAGTCATTTCCAGCCCAGGACGTATGGATCACCCATGAATGCTCATCTCTCACATCATCCAGCCTCCAGCCAGGCCAATGGCCTCTCTCAGGAGGGACCCCTGTACCGCTGCCGGGAGGAGAACATGGGTCACTTTCAGGCTTTGTTGATGGAGCAGAGAGGCAGTGGAGGTGGCATGGGGGGGCCACCCCAGGACTTATATAGACCCTCGGGGTAAGAGCATGTTTTCTGCGAGAAGGCAAGGTGGGAGGGGGATGATGCCTGTTTGACAATAAGTGTTGGATATCCTTGAAAGAACATGGCTTGAAGCCAAAGGAGATGGGAAGTGCTGTTTGGAGGTTAACAGGTGACTCTTAACTCTTGGAGTAAGAGGTCTTTTAAGATGGAGACAGTCTTGTTGCAACTTTAAAAAAAAAGTAGCAATCACTATCCTGGAGACCTTGTTAGCCTGTCCCATCTATCCCCACACCAGCATTTTATTTTATCTGACAGTGTTTTGTTAATGTTTCATCCAGGGCTGTGCAAGAATTTTATTGCATCTCTGTCATAGTGGGTCAGAGCAGCTAATGAAACTGGAAGTTAGTTTATGAACTCTTTAATGTTGCTTCCTTTTCCCCCTCCTCTTGATTTGTCCTTCCTTTCTGTCTAAAATTTCCCTCACAGAAAATTACTTCCCTCTGAGACTGTGGGTGTCACATTTAATTCCTAAGTGGAAAATTTCTACTACTAAAAATATTGCCTGTTCAGATTTTATAAAAGTGCTTCGACTGTTACTGTTTTGTTATAGTCCCAGTGTGACAGTCCTCTTTCTTTTCTACTATTCTGGGAGCTTGGCTTACAACTGAGCCATTGTGGGAGTGGCATGGATTAAAGGTTGTGTTCTGGGGGGAAGACAGAAAAAAATACACGAGGTGCATGCCTGTATGTGAATGTTGTATGTATGCATTCAACCAAGTAGAAGGGACTTGTTCTTGATGTTCACTTGCTAAAACTCTCTCCATTCAACCTGGCTCCAGAATGCAAATGCATCAGGCTCAAGTTCCCTTCCCGAAGATGCCTGCAGCAACCATGTCCCGGGAAGATCTGACGTCACAAAAGCCCTCAGCATTGCCTCTGGATCAAGTAAGGGCTGCTAGAGAGAGCAGAGTTGAAACTGGGAGTCTTTCACTTCTCATTAGTTAAGGAGTGAAGTGTTTGGTGAGAGTGGGAAGCACTGGAAGAAGCTGGGAAGTGAACTACTGCTCTGCAGAGGAGTTGGGGATGTCTCTGTAGTCTTAGCTGACTGTAAAACAGAACCCAGGTGGACTGATAATGCTAGCTTTGAACTAGTTGCATGCAATCGTGATGTTACTCTTTTCTAAAGCTGCCACTTAAAGCCTCCAACTCTTGTTCTTCCTCTTCCAGAGCTAGTCTGAGGAAGGAAGGACTTCACGAAGACGAAAGCTACGCGTGACTTGGACAAGAGGAAGAAGGGGCCAGGCCTTCGTCCCACCCTCCCCAGCAGCATGTAGCTTCCTGGGTCTGTGGAACATGGTGCTGCCACACCTTTTGTGTTGGAAACCTGAAGTGGTGCTGGGCCCCAGCCAGCTGAGCAGCTGCCCGGCCACCTCGGGGCAAGCATTGCAAACTAGTGGCTTTCTGTGACTGGAGACTGCGTCTCGTTCAGGGTTTGAGGGGGTTTTTTTGGGGTGGGGAGGGAGGGGGGGGTGGGGGCTGAAACTTTCATTGACTGCTAAACTCAGGTATATTTTTCAGGGTGGAAGAGGATGATGATGGAATTCTACTTGTAGTATTAACGTGTGTGTTTTGGAGCTGGATCCAGTTTACAGAATTTAACCTGTTGCCTTTTTAAATAAATTTCTGTTGTTGGTGAATGTATTGTACATAATGGGGGAGGGGGTGGGCCCAGATTGTAGTGGGCTTAGCACTGGAGGAATCCTTAACTGTTTACAATCATATCACACTGAAATTTTTCAGGATAAGGGTGAGGATTTGAGGGAAGTGGAGAGAGGTGAGGGAATGTGTGGTGGCTTACTTACTGTCCTCCTTCCTGTCCTCTGCAACTGAGACCCAACTTGATGGTTTGTTGACTAAATAGCAGGAATTGCTCAGGAGCATAACTGGTCCTCATCTGCCTCTTGTCTTCTTCCTCCTTCCTTCCTTACCCTCATCCCCACCTCTCTGGATCCAGGGCCTGGAGTGCGTTTCCAGCTCCTGTCGTCATGGGGGAACAAGGAAACCAGGACTAGGAATTGAAACCGGGACAGGACACTCATGGCATTGTCCCTTCTGCTAGTATAGAACCCTTCTCCATCCCTGTCGTTCTGATAGGAGAAACTGAATTTTCTGGTAGAAAACAAAAATGGCACCACTGATCTTTTTAAACTTCTTTTGGTGCAGCTGGGTGTGGAGCAGCACCTATCCAGTAGAATAAATTCTGTGCAAATCTGTACTGCCCTGCTGCCCAAGAAGAGGAGCCAAGCCCCCACCTTTCTTCCTGTGTCCTTTGACTATATTTGCTTCTTAGCACCAGTGAAGCAGAAAGTTCCCCAGGGTCCTGACCAATCTTGGTTGCCTATGAAGGAGAAAGAGGAGCACGAAGCTGCTTTAGAGGAATGGTTGCTTTGCTGCAGTGGAAGTGTTTTCTTGGCCTACCGAGTCAAGATTTGGTGTTTGCAAAATGTGGGTGAACCAGAAAATACTAGTTTGAAATAAACGTTAAGGTGGCCTGACTCAGGGGTTGAGGAATGAGAGGGCTATGTTCCTGAGTTGACTTGCTTTACCTTTGCCATCACTGACATGGCAGCGTGTCCTGCAGGGTTAGTGGCAGCTTCTCTCTGAGGCACAGCCTTTCCTCACCAGTTGCAGTACTGCAGTGGGGAAGCCCTGTGCACCAGCTCTTCACCAGGCACTGATGTTCCCATGTAGGTTTGACAAATGAGTTTGGTTGGAATCTCATCTGCAGATTTCTATTCATGCTTAAATCTAAGAAGGAAATACAGCTGGTTCTTCTGGGGGGAGCTGGGGTAAAACAAGGTGGAGTTGCTATATGACAAAATTGGGCAGCAAGATCTGCTGGGACCACAGACCTACCGCAGGCTGGTGGTAGCATGGGGAGGACAGCAGGGTGCTTAAAAGGAGGATGTGCCAATATGTTGGACAAATTGTGCTAGCAAAAGCAAAGGTGGCAGCAGAAGTGAAGATAGAACAGCATGACCTTAAGTTTGTGGTACCAGCTAGGAGCTAGGGAAGGGTCTTGGTCTCCAGGTTTCTGAAGAATTCTTCTGTCTGCTTTGTTGTCTTGGATGGTGCCATCACCTGTATCTTTAGCTGGATTGCACTAGCATGCCTGACCCCACCACCTTTGCCCTGATGTGTAGATCTACCTTGTGCTGGCAAAACTGTTTTGAGTAAATGGCAGATAGCATCTGACTGAGCCCTTCTTCCTTCTGTCCTAAGCTTTTGGAATAAAAGCCTAAAAGGTGAGCAATATATTTTCTTGAAATAGTTAGAACAAGGAAGGACTGATACATTGGTGACCTATTACCAATGAGTCTCACTTCTCTGTTGCTACAGTACTTTTGCTTCAGTATAATGTGAATTACTTACAGTATCTATTGTCCCGGTTTAACATGATGTTATTGCATTGTGAAAGGGAGATTTTTGTGTGTATGTGTGTGTGTGATTTTTGCATTTGTGTCCATCTGACAGGAAGCAACTGTCACTGGTGGATTAGTGTGAACTGGAATAGGTGATCCTGAAGGTTCTCCTTTGACTGAAGCAGGTAACTGCTCTCCCCAGCCAAGAACATTTATGCTGTGGCTCATCCAAGTTTTTTTCCAGATCTCAGGGTCTACTGCTGGCTCATCAACTAACAGTGGGTTTCTAGAGATGCCCCAGCTGCTCAGAAGCAGCTGGAACCTTCCCTGAATGGAGGTACTGAAGCAGTAGTAGCTATTTATGAAATACTGTGCACATATAACTGCTCTTGAAGACAATAATCATGGGATAAACAAAAACAGAGTTGCTTCTCCTTGAAAAGCAATCTTTAGTTTATTGTGGAAACAAACATAATTGCAAATAGCATATTTGAAAATAAATTAACTGTACAATGTAACTTGTATCAAAGTATTTGGAATTCCAGAAATGTGAATGTAGATTCTGCAAACAACCCCTGCTATACTTCAGCCTGTGTCTTCTGTATCACAGACAGTTACCCAAATATTTAAAGTGCCTAGCATTTAGCTCATTGTGAACTTTGTGGAACAGGAGATTTTTTTAGAAGCTGTAAAAAAAGCCCAAACAACAAGCTGAAGCACTCTTGGCCTTTAGTTGGAACTGGCACTGAAAACATGGTCATGGTATCTGCATGATCAAGCCCAGATCAAAACAAGAGACAAATAAGAAAAGCAAGAATTGCTTGTGGTCTGCCTGGGGAGCATAGTGGAGTGTTGGTGATAGATACCCCAAAGATCCTATATGGGGTGTGCAATGTGAAGATCTTATCCCTTACCTGACATAATGGAAGGATTTGAGCTGGAGATGGCAGACAAAACAGAGAAGTAAAGGGACTCCTCCTGAAAGAGTGTCTAGTAAATGGCTTTTGATGTAGTCTGTAATTTTTATTAAAGTGACTGAAAGTGACTAACAAGCTGCTGTTGTGAGGACATATGGTTTATATTAGAAAACTACTAATAGTGTAGGGGGAACTCTGGCTGGGCTACAGGGATAGGGCTATCCTGGGGACAGAACAAGCTGAGAGAGAGAGCTGCTTGTAGAATCTCAGCTCAGTGTTTCCAGACTTTGAAATGCTTTGTTAGTGTCTGAAGTTGTTTTTTGTTGTTGTTGTTGTTTTTTCTTTTATGATGACATGTGCTGTACCCTCAGAAATCAGAGCTCTGTCCCACTAGGTACAATCAATCTGACAAGTCACAGGAAATAGGAACACTACCACCCCAGAGGGCACAGGGCTGGGAGCAGATTGCTGGCGTGGAACACCAGTGGAAATGCACAAGGAGAAGTAGAAAATGTGAATATTATAGTTTATGGCTTTCTAACCCATGCAGAGCAGGGTTTGGTTTGTAGATACTGTGATAGAGATGGGTTTAAGGAGGGATGTAGAAAAGAGTAAAAGGGAAGATCTTTATGAACAGAATGGTACTTTATGCCATGTGTTGGCATGCAGTGCAGTAGACATGTAGCTGCATTTTCAAATACTCTGGCTTTTGAGTGCCATACTTGTGTCACTATGTTAACTAATATTTTAACTCAATACAGAGAAAAATCTAGGCTCTGGTTGGAACTCATCTTTTTCATCCCCCAGCATTCTTGTAGTACAGTATATTACTGATTGGTCCTCCTTCACCAAGCATCTTGAGTTTTGCAAAGTTTCCTGTAGCTGTTACTTTTCCCACATGGAGGATTTTTTTTGCTGTCATTATGGATTTCATGCTAAACAACACTATATAATATGTCGATCATGCTTGAGGCTACCAAATTTCCAGTAGTCTCAGAAGAACTTTTTTAGCCTTTTGCTCTCTCTGCAGCCTCAGCCTTTGCAAGTGGTATGTGATATTCCCAAGATGTTCAGTTGCCATTAAAAATGCCATTGTATAAACTTCCCCTGGGAATCTGGAAGCTTGAGGCCTCTTAGTCACTTCAAGCCCTGGCAATTCAACTTAAGTATTTTAAGAAGGAGAGTCACTGAGGCTTCACAGTGATTTTTAACTGTGTCCAGCAGTAGCTTGCAGTCTATAAATTCCATGGTGTGACCCACCAAACCACTCAGTAGCAATCCAAAGCACCAGCCTGCCATGAAGACAAAAGAGGAAAGTAAATTTGAAGTTGCAAGGCCCAACTGGTTTGATTTGTGACTTTAAAGTACACAGAGACACTTTTCTTGGAAGAGCTTCTGATCCTTTCTCATCTGCCAAATGCCTTTCCCATGCAGACTTTCTGAAACAAAGCTCCTGTGTATATTTTTGTAAGTGTGGTTTCTCAAGGTCTTGGAGACTTATCAGCTTCTTATGTCTTATCTGAAAGCTAGGCACAGAGACTGTCTTTCATTCCGCTGACTGAGGCAGTTCTCTTGCAGCTTCTCACCTCAACACTTCTCCATTTAAAATGAAAATATAATTAGAAAGCAACGGTCTTTTATTTTCTCTCTACTGATCACTGTCAGTCTTGTGTGCATCTGTGTTCAGCCAGGGCTGTTGCTTTGTTCTCAATGTCTTTGTTCTGCTTTCCTTTTCCAAGGAGAAGGTGTTGCCTTCTGCATTGTGGAGTTTTGGAGAAGGTGCTGAACTGAGTGATAGGGAAGCACCATTCCAAGGGGTGGCTTGAAGAGAACAGAGGAGATAGTGACCTTGTGGTTGCTTCTGGTTCCACTCACTGCAGAGCAACCTTACAACTGAGTCTACACTGAATCAGAGCAACTTCTTGAAAAGATTTTTAATGTGGTGCTTTGGTGGTAGAGGAGTTTGCTCTTGCAAAATTCCTTTTTCCCTTTCAGTAGAAGGTTGGTGGTTGAAGAGCAGGTGTGGGTACTGTATCCTTTCTGCAAGGCTGAGATTGAGATAGCAGGCTATGAAAGTAGCATTGCAGCTGCAGGCCATGTGACGAGCTTTAAGAGTGTGTGCTTATTGTAACCACGTAAGCATCTCAAAAGTTGACCTTCCAGCCTTTCTCCATCTGTACCTGTTTAACATACAGATGGGGGTAAACCAAACTTGGTCTTGGCAGGACCCCTGCCGCCCATGCGGAAGGAAAACGCTTTTAACCAGCACATAACGAGCTGTGCATTCAGATTTTCACTCTGATGCCCACCTCCCTTTCTGAAAAGGAGCTGCAGGGAACCCATTTCCTGCTGTCTCCAAATAGAAGCTCCAGGAATGAGAAGGGCAAGGTTTGGTCCACTCGTAGGCAAGGAAGTTCAGGAGAGGGTTGTATATATTCAGAACTAAATAGTAACATCCAAGCTTACCTTTGAAGTGCAGATGTAGCAAGCTCTGTGATGCTGTACACTTTTTGGTTACTGTTCTGCCTTGGCTCACGTGCAGTATTAAGAGACCACGGAGCATGTTACAGTTTTAAAGTTTTAACACTGCTGGCCCTATATCAACTGACGGGGTTTTGATTCATCTGTAGCAGTGGCCTGGATTTCTTTTGGCAAAGGTCTTTCCCTTTTTGAAACATGGATGTCAATGTGGACAGTGTATCCAAGAGAGAGCAAGAGCTACATCCACTAGTGAAAGAGAGGATGAAGGATTAATTAGCATTTTGGATTCATTGGGACTGTCACCAGCTCTAACAAGTCCCTCTATCCTTTGCCCTTTTTATTTGGAAACACATGGCTTGCTAGAAGAAGTGTAGTAAGTGGAAGCTCTTCTAAGTAAGTATGGAACTGACTATTGGGCCAAAATACCCTTCTTGTGGACAAGGACCAACAAACATTAGGGACTCCTTTGGCCTTCAAATTAGTGAAGGGACAAGCAGACACCTAACACATTCAAACACTGTTGAGTAGATCTGAGGAGCAATCTTCCTTTCTGAAGGCTGGCAGGCAGATACGGGAGCTTGGGCCTCAACTTTTAGCCTCAGAAGTCCTTTTATCCCCTTTTGTGTCATGCACTCACATTTCTCCTCTCGTTGCTTCCTAGCTTCCAAATTCCTCTCCCTCTGCTCACTTTGTTGCATCAGTTGTTTTCAAGTGCAGAGATGAAAGCTCAATGTCCACATGAGTGAAAGGGCAGAAGGTTGAACTTGCCAGCTGCCTCCCCTGCACACATGTATAGAAAGCAGGTGGGGAGTTCATGGTTACTTTGCTCATAAAATTAAGGTGTCCTCAGTAGCTCACTATTGTTTTCCTTCACAACCCTGGGGTTTACCAGCCTGACATGGCAATGTCTGTCCCTGTGACAGCACAAGGGTTTGCTCCTGGCCTGTCTGAAGAATTCCTGCACACAATCCTGGCGTGTCTACCTCCAAGGGGGATCAGGTTAAAAAGATATACTGTGTACTACCATGAAAACTGTTGCCTCTCTTCCTTGATAGATCAATGAACACCACGACCTGATCTTTTCTGAGCAATAATTATGTGCAGCAGTGCAATTTTGACCTTCCCCTATTGTTTCAGGGAGCGGATGGCTGTGAAACTCACTGGAGGAGCTTCACAGTTTGAGTGGGGAGCAAGGTGCTTTCTGTGGCCCTGCATTTTATCTATGCCATGTTCCTACTTTCCTAGCAACTGCTGGATTGATTTAGGTAGCCGGGGGAGGAGGTGCCTGATTCCTCTGTGTACAGGAAGTTAGGGAAAGGAGACAGCTGGTGAAGTTGAGCCTTTTCCATGAAGCAGAACACATGGAAGAGCAGTGCCTGCTGCCACTGTGGTGCGAGGTTTTGGTGCACCACTGATTTAATGGCTCTGGGGAAGGAGAGCAACCCACTGCTGCTTCACTTGGCATTGATGGGAGAGGTAGCAGGAGAGCCTATGCCACTACATCCATTTTTTCTGAAGTCTGGTGATGTTGGGTTTGTTGTTTGTTTTTTTTTATTATTATTGTAAGTTTGTAAAGAATGTAATCTGTTGTTGGGGGCACAAGGAGAAAAACAGGGGGCTTTTCTCTTTTTGGGTGAGGCTGTTCTTAAGTTGCTGTGTTTTTTGTTGTTTGGTGGGGAGAGGGTCTAGGAGCCACAGGGGTAAAAGAGTGGCCCTTGCCAACTGGTTGCAACTGTCCCAGGGCAAGAGGAGGGTGAGGTGATGCTATGGCAGAGACCTTCCACATCAAGCTGTGAAAACAACCCGTGCATCCTTCAGTGGGGGGAATCTGACCTGCATGGAGCTCTGCATTGAGATGTTTTGCTGGGTGGTGGGACTTCATTGTTGAGGGCTGGTCCTGCTCACCTTAGACTCTGTTAGAAACTGGGCTGGCCAGCTGCCCGTGCTATTTAGGAAAGGTTGGATTTGATAGCCCAAATTTCTCAGTGGAAGGAGGTCATGCTGGAGCATTTTACCCCAGTGCTCCTTTCCCCGAAAGGATAGGGGGTGGGGAGTCAGGTGCTGCACCTATCCATCACCCCATGCCCAGGAGCCCCAGCTCTCACCCCTGCCTCCCTCCCTGTCCCGTAGAGCACAGTGTCAGGGATCCTCTTCTCTCTCCTGCTGCTGCAAAGTTGTGTGAACTTTCCTGGTCAATACTGGAAAGGGGAATGCTATTTATTTTTATATTGTGTATATTTTGTCTTGGTCTGCTGATTACCTTTGTTCCCCAAGAGCGACAGTTACCTCAATAGTTAGCTTAATACTGTGTGTTGGGTAATTTTTTTAAAGAACTTTTTTAAAAGCTTGATCCTTGGAGGTCTGTAGATTTTATTTCCATATGAATTGGTTATTTTGTATAAAGTACGTTCTTAAAATAGCACTCACCCATGCTGTATGTGTGTTTTCTTGTCTCTGGGATGGTTTCCCTCTTCCTTTGTAAGAGGGGAGCGGATGGGGGTGGGAGAGGAACACAGAAGGCTTTTTTTCAAGAGAGACAAAGCCCTGGACTGCAGTCAGTCCCATTTATACCACCTGAAAGCTATTTACAAGAGAGCACCTGGAAAGCTAATTGGGATCGTTTCCCCTTCCGAAACACAGCTGTTTGCCTATGAACACCCCAGTTGTGGAAATGAGATGGTGTCACTGATTTCCCTCTGAGTCCCTGGTGGGCTGCGGGATTTTCTGCAGCCCAGGTGTGCTGGAAAGTGCCTTCCTCCACCGTACAGTCTTGGGTCGCAGGTAGTCTGGTCCCTAAACTTGTGTGAAACTCTCTTTGCTTTAAAAAGGGTGACTGCCTGTGAGTAGAGCCCAAGGTGTGATGCTGCTATAAAGGAGAAGAAAAATCCAGCCCACATGGTTCCCCTTTGTGCCTAGGATATGCTGACCCTCAGGGGCTTTTGGAGGGATGGGAAGCCTTTTTAAGTTCATGTGCAGTGGTCCAAATCAATATTGGACCCAAAACAGTGCTTGCCATTTGCTGTTTATTAAATCTCCCATGTGAGATGAGGCAGTGGTTGCAGCCCTCCCAGCCGAGGAGTGTTGAAAGACTTTCTTGTGAGGATTTCAGCACTAAAACTGGGAACTGGCTGTACCGTTTGATGTAGAAAGGCGCCTGGTGTAGGAAGTTGGTGTCAGCAAAAGGGAGCATAGGGGACAAACAGCAAACGACCAGGGGCACAAAAGCTCCCAGGCACATGTTGTGAGCCCCTTCCCTTTCTGAAGCTCCTTCTGTCTCCTCCAGGGCTGGTAACAGCTTCTGCCAAAGCAGCTTCACAGAGCAGCCTATTTACACCATGGGGTCCATCTCCCCCTTCTATGGGACTCTTGCTGAGGTCGGGGTAGCCCCTGAGCCCAGCACACTCTCCTGTGCTGAAGCTGCCTCTGCCAAGAGATGCTCAGGAAATAATTATCTGTGATGCAGGACAGTCAACCGGTGATGGCATCCTGTCCCCATAAGTCGTCTTTTTCTCCATGCACCCTAAGCAGCCACCAGCCTTCTACAAAGACAGACAAACAAGCCCAAGTGAATGAATTGTTAAAGAGCTGATTGTAAATCCACAGCCAACACAGCTCCTGGAGCCCTCCAGGGACTCATTTCACCTTCTATGGGTTTGGTCTGAAAGTGACTTATCCCACCACATATTTGCATATTTTATGCACAAAGTAGCCCAAAGGAGCCGTTGTCACCTTCCCACCCAATCTGGAGAAGCCTAGAATGTGAACTGCTGAACATTTCCATCTGCAACACCCCAAAACTGCCAGCTGGGTGTGGGAGCTGCCCCTGCAGCTGGTGGATGAAGCCAAGTGTCCCAGTAGGTGCTTCCTGTCATGGCTACAGCTCCAGACCCTGCAAAGGCTGTTTGAAGAAAGGCTGCTGACTCCTCTGAGCTGTGGCAAGGTAAAGTGTTCCTGGGGGCAGGACAAGGGCTGGTCTCTGTCACATATCCCTCTCCTCCCCAGTGGGGGCCACAGTTTGGGGTGGATGAGAGCAAGCTGTCCAATTTAAGAAGGGAAGGAATTTGGTAGTCCCATCAGTCCCAGGAAGTGTTTGGGTCAGAGGGGATTGGCAGGGGCCTAAGCTAATCCTGGGGCTAAGCCAATGCTGAGTGGAGCTGGTGCTAATTGGAACCAGTCCCAGGGAAGGGCGGAAAGTTGCTTTTAGAGCTGCCTCGCAGCCCAGGCAAAGACAAAGCTTATTTGTGCTATAGGAAATGCCACGTCCAAACCTTGAGAAGATGCTGTCACCAGTGTAACAGGCAGAGTCAAGCTAGGCCATGTGCCCCCTTTGCCTTTATTCCTTCTTTCTGCTGTCCACAATTCTTGTTTTTAATCCTCCTTCCTTCCCTCCATGTTAGCAAAACTACTCCATTGCACTAAGATTGAGTTTTGTAGACCTCTTGGGCTGAGGCTTTAAGCTCTTGGCTTCCTTTCTCACCTCCTTCTCCCTGGGAACTGGGATGCTTCCCACCTCCAGTTTTGTGTCAGGTTGCTAATCCACACAGGCTTTAGTCAGGGTTGGGTGTATCTTTTGGTTTCAACAGTGGTCAGTTTAGTGCCTAGTTTAGGCATGCTCCTCACTCTCATTATGGGGCAACCCCTGGGGAGAGCTCTGACTCCAGGAAGCCTTCGCTAGACACGATGGGTGATGCAACTTTGAGGAGTGCCTAACAGCAAGTGAAAAACAGAGTGCCCCTGGCACCCATCAGTGTATCTGGAAAAGTTTATTTGTTTGGCTTGTGTATTTCCCTAAAAGTAGAGAACCCTGTAGGTAAAGTTTTCATCGTGAATTTTCATGGATTATCATGGGCCTGGAGCAGTGTCTCAGAGCTTCCCCCTCCTCTGTCAGCACCAGGAGGCCACATGTTCCCTGCCTGCCCTTTCAAATTCCTGTCCTGCAGAGGCTGCCAGGGTGAAGGGATCGTAAAAAGTTCACCCCCTTGTCACGGATGCACCCATTCTTCCGGGGCCAGTGGGCAAAAGTAGTTTGCAATTTCCTCAGGCCATGACCTTTGTTTTGACCATGACAGAGGAGGATTGCAATCCATCAAACCTGGGGGGCAGGGAGGAGAGAGCTGCCTTTGGCCAGCCGAGGGCTTGTGCTAGTCCAAGGGGCAGAAGGACACCCCTTTGCCTCTTGGGTTTGCTCTAGAGGCAGGGGGGACGCCTGGCTGGTTGCTCAGTTAGCTGTTCAAGCTTCTTGGTGGGGCAATTCAGTGAGGGAAACCACCGTGTGTGCCACACAATATGCTCCTGCCAGAGACATTTGAGAGAGTTTGTTTTAATTTTCTTTCTCGAGACAGATGCTGGATTGCAATTTGCTGTGTCAGCAGGGTGGAGAAAGATGTCTTACAGGGGCTTCGTGCCTGGGCCAGCCTTGGAGAGCGGCTGACTGCATCAGGACAGTACCTAAAGCAGGAACTTGGACAGAAGGGGAGATGCCAGCAGATTTACCACCTCCAAAGCCCTAGCTGTTAAAGGTCCCTCACATTTCCAGACTGCAGAGGCTTTTTAAAGATCCAGCACCATTACATTTTGTTAGGAAAATAAGCAGCACACTAGAACCATCCCCTGGGAAACAACCCCCATAAGCATCTGCCTTTCCACTCAAATTCCCAAGGGGGCAATTCATCCCAGGAGCACTGTTTCCCTGCACCCGGGTGTCCCCTTTGAAGACATATCTGCATATGAAACGAATCTCCCCCGAGGAAATGCAGCCAGCGCATACCAGTCTACCCAGCTTCCCTTGGCCACCTGCCTGCCTCCTCTCCCTTCCCTCTGATCTCCCCTTCCCTAGGGAAACACATCCCACCCCACTTCCCTGCTGCATCCAGATTCCCTTGGGAAGTTACTCTGTCACAAGCCCACTTTGGTCAAGCCCTTGGAGAGCCCCTAGGTCTGGAGGGTCAGAGGGAGGATTTCAGTATTTCACCTGGGCCTTAATGTAACACCTTGCAACACACAGACCACCCATTTCAACCCAAACACGTGCATGGGTACCAGGATAGGTTGTTTTTTTAAAAGGAAGGAGCTGCATGCTGACTTCCAGGGAGAGCAGAGCGCGAAGTGGAGAAATGTGTAGCTCTCTTCCTTCTTTGATGAGGATCGTTTGAGTTCAGGCAGGAGAAGGGACAACCATTTACATCTTGAACTGAAATTGCTGTACAAGGGGGGGGAGGCAGTTCCTTTAACTAGGAGGAGGAAGATGGAGCCACTGTTTATTGCCAGAGCTTGCAATTCTGGCATGAGTCTAGGCAGGGCTGGCTTCTCTGCCAAGCTGCAGGTGGTGTTACTTGACAGTCATCTTTTACTAAAAATGTTCCCTGTAAAGAAGAGCTTGAATGCCCTCCCTGCTGATACAGCAAGGGAAAACAACCCTTTTTCCCTTGTAAACAAAAAACCTTGGTTTTTTTGTTTTCTTTTTCAAAGTGCTTGAGTCAGCAGCACAGGGTCTCACCTACCATGCAGTGAACACCACTGCTATAGAACAGGGCCAGGGTCTGCACGCTTGGGCTGTTGTGCTGGGGAGTTTGTACCCTGGGTGCTGACCCTCGACCTGCTGGCATTTAGGGTCCACCATCACCAGAACACCAAACATGGCCCCTCCTCACCACCCTGCCCAGAGCCCCATGACACAGGTAATGTCATGCCATCTGGGGGTCAGAGTGCCCATTTTCAGGCTTCACTGAAATTAAAACCAGGGCACACGAGCCAGAGGGTGCTCTCCTGTCCCCAGGCTGTTTCAGCTGATCTCCAGTCAGCCAAGAAGCCCCTTCACGCCATGGCTGCAGCTTCCAGGTTGCTCAGAGTGGTTTGGGAGGACAAGGCTGGGCCCCACAGTGCTTGCCACAGGGCACTGGCAGGTGTGGGAACAGTGGGGAGACATGACTGGACTCCAGTTGGCTCCACCAGCCAGTGCCTGCCTTTTCTCAGGGAGTGATGCCGTCTGCCTGCTTTGAAGGAAAGGGTGCGTGGAGCATGGGAAAAAGTTACCATCTCACTTAAAGTTTTCATCCCCCTCTCTCAGTCACGCATGTCTCTGGGCCTGCCCTATAGGCAGATGTATGGTGAATGCCCACATGCCAGATGTCCTGGAAGATCAAAGTTGCTGCTCACTGCATCCTGCATTCACGTGTGCGCACACCCACCCCTGCGCCTCCCAGAAGACTTGTAACTTCTGCTCTCTATCTTCTCTCCAATATATTTTCCTCCCCTTCCTTTGTTTGCTTTCCAAACCCCCTGTCTTTGGCACTCCCTGTAGCCTGGGCCATGCCAGCAGGGAAAAACACCCTTGGCTCTCATGAACAGGAGTGGGAGGAGCAGGGGGTGCCGTGCAGTTTTCCCATCCTGCTTCCTTGCCTTTGGGGTTTGAAGCTCCTTTGGCTGGGAGGTGAAGGGACCTAGGGTGTGAGGGGCTCTGGGGCACCCTTGCACCTCCCACCCTGAGAGGCTGAGAGAAGCTGAGGTGGCACTAATTACAGCTCCTTGAAGTGATGGGGAAATCTCCCTTTGGACATCCACCTTCAACCCCTAAACATTTCTGATGTCCTCATCTCCTTGTAGTCCTGTGGGGGGCTTCCCAGTCTCAGCCTCTGGGGAAGCCCTGAGACCCAGTGATACACCGACCAAGGAACAAGGGCAATGCAATGCTTCTCTAAGTGCACACAGAAGAAAACAGCATTGGACTGCAAATATTGTTTGTGCCATTAACAAATAATATTAATTTAATCTTTTAATTTCTTTTTTTTCGCATTTTATGATGTACATATAGTACAGTTGTACCTGTATACAATTTATTTTATATATATATATTGGGGGGGGGTGTATTCCCTCTAATATATTTTTATAGCTAGGGGTGCACAGTCAAAAAAGTTTGGAGCCTGCTGGACTAAATCACCAGCTAAAAGTAAAATCAAAGCCAAGGTGGATGCCACCACCTTTTTTGAGCAATATGATCTAGTGCGAGGTGTCTCTGCTATGCTGCTGGTGACAGTGGTGTATCTAGATGCTCTTTATGATCCCTTCCAATCCAAACCATTCTGTGATTCTATGACTATGTCCAAAGGACAGCTCCTCACTCAGCAGCATGGAGACCCCTTTACACAAGTAAAGCAGCCGTGCTTCACTCAGCTCCAAGGATTTGCCTCTGTCCTGCTCTTCCCCACCATTACATCATGAGGGGACCTGGGGCTTATGGGGACTTTGAGCACAAAGTGAGAGCAACCCCTCTGCTGGGTGCTGCAGATAGGGCATTCCCATCTGGGGTTGCATGGAAATGGGGGGAACACGCACCTTCCCCATCTTCCTGCTGCATCACGCATCATCTCTGCCTGAGCCAATGTTTAATTTGGAAGTTGAACAGCCTGTTGCTCAGCTTTTCTTGTAGAAAAGTCATGGGCTTCACTTTTTTTTCTGCTTGTATTCCAGAGAAAGGCTATGTGCCAAGTGAAGGATGCAGCAGTGCTGCCTTCTGCCATGAGGAGGAACCCCCCCCAGCAGCCACAGGGTTGGAAAACCACTGTCTTCCTGCCTGCAGCCTGTGCTGGATAGCTGTCACCCTACAGCAGTGACCAGGAGGGACACAGGGAGGTGAGTGCCTCTTCAGTCCTCTTTAGATGAAAGCAAAACAGTAGTGGGTACAGCAGAGCCATCATTGCTACCAGGCACAAATGTGTTCCCCCTCTCTTCCCAATGGCTGGGGGGCAATAGGGGTGCACAGGGTGCTCCAGGCAGTGGCCAGTCAGTCCCCATAGGGACGTCCAGGAGATGGACACCAGCCCACAAGGTGAGAGCCATCTCCAGCCCACGCATTCCACTGGCACACACTGCCAGTGATCCAGTCACATGTAGCTGGTGTTTAATGAAAAAAGGAAGATGCCAGATGAAACAGGAATTATTAGTACAGAGCAATAAAACCAATCAGATGCAGGGAGATATGGTAGCAATATATTAAATAAGGAACAGAAAAAAAAGCCAGATGGTTGCTCCGATTTACTTTACAACTCCAGATGACTTCACAAGAGGTCACTTTGTGGAAGTGAAAGGCAAATGCTCCAGGCTGGATGAGAGCAAACACTTAGTGCCTGCTGATAAAACACATACAAGGCTAAGGAATGGCCTGCTGCAGAGCAGCATTGACATAGCTGGAGTAACAACATTTTTAGAGCATGAATGATGAAGTGCTCATGCTCTTGGTCAAGAATGGTTTCCCCTGGACACACAGTGTCAGAACGTGGGTTTTACTGCTACAGACAGGACATGGGTGCCCTCAGTGGTAACAATTCTCATGTGCCTGTTCCTAAACTCCCGTAGAGCTGCAGGCTTGGAAGAACTTGTTCCACCAGCATTTCTTCTCCTAGGGACCACTGTTGTGCAAGGACTTCTCCCACCCCAACTGTTATTCACAGGGTAGCTGAGGGACCTTTGCAGATGTTGTGGGAGCCCCTGCTATCAACCCAGACTTCTCATTGCTTTGTTTGCCTGGAAAGGCTGCAATAGCTGCTGCTGCTCTGCAAAGAGAAGACAACCAAAGAGACAGGAGAGTAAGGAGAAAGCAGGGAAGAGAAACTGTAAACTTCATGCATACCTTGTAGCTGGTTTAAGAGGCAGCAAGTCTCAGACCTTTGAGCTTCATGCCGTAAAGGCAAAGCTGCTCAGAAACCAATGATCTTCCAAACCCTCTGTTAAAAGACTTTGAACAGCTTCATGTGAAACACAAGGATGATTCTGCCACTGGCAGATGGTAGGATGAAATCCAAGATCCTGAACAGCCCCAGGGGCTGCAGTTGGTGCTAGGCTGAGTATGTATAGTCACTTGGTGTTTTGTCAGGGGATATGTGAGCCAGGGTCTGTCTGGAAAAAGGAGCTGACCTCATACAAACACTCTTGGATGCAGGACGGAAAAGGACCTTCAGAAAGGCTGAGAGGGACCAAGCACAATAGTTTCATTACACAGCCTCTCACAACACATCAGCATTGAACTACTTAGAATAATGTAATAGCCCAAATTTCCTCAGCTTTTGATTTTCATAATGTGAAAATGCTGGGAAATTACTTTTTCTGGCACATTGTCAGTGTGATTCTTAACCTGAGAATGCTCCTGTACAGATGTTTTTCTTGCTTTCTCTAAAGCAAAGCCAAAGAAACAGTATGGGATGCTCTAAAAGAAATGCCTAGAAAGACAAATTTGGGGTTTCCCAGCCAAATCCACCTTGGCTGAGAGCAGCAGGAACTTCCCAGCTCTGGAATAGTCTTCTTGTCATGGCCTGTTCCCTGTAAACACGTTGAAGATGCAGGATGGAGGCGCCCACCTGCCTCTCTGAGCTGCCTGTGTCAAGCAGCAAACACAGCCAAACTATGCTGCAGTCTGTCTGGGCTCTCGCTCAGGGCTAAACACCTTCTGCCAAGTTGCTCTCCTGCAGTCTCAAGTCTTTGCTCCTCAGAATAGCAGCTCAGAGTTCACTTTACCAAGGAAAATTTTTCACTTTGAATTTTCCTCTGTGTTAGTTCATTTACTTCCAAATTCTTCAGCTCCTCATTTACTGCAATTTCATCAGAATTAAATAAATGGGCAATTTTCTCTAAATCTCCCCAAACATTTTAAGCATGGACTGTGGGGCTGTGGAGATGGCTCTTCTCTCATTACTGTGTACACTGTTGATCTGAGTGAGCTATTACCTAACACCCTTTTCTAAGAGCGATGCTGATTCTTCTGTTACTTATTTCCCACTGCTTACTAACACACCAGCAGGACAGGGGCACATCACAAGCAATGCACCCTCCTTCTGTCATCTTGCCTCTGGCTGCACACTGGGACCTGGGACCTCTGTGGACAGCAAGCACCCCTGTCTGTAGCCAGGCTTTCATGGCAGGATTCAAACAAAAGCTGGATTCTCACAGCTAGCTTTTACACAAGGCTTGTTATGGAAAATATGGCCATGCTTTGCTCTAAGACTGGCCCTCAGCAGAGAGCTGGGCACTTAAACAGCCTCCCTGCAGCAAGCTTGCTCTGTCACTACCTGTTTTTCTGATGGGTTGCACTCACCCCCTGACAGCCAGCTGAGAGCTTCCTTTCAGAAGTTATAGCTCTGTCAGCTGTTACTGGCTTAATAAAGATATCAAGGCCTCAGTTCTCCAGTACTTTCAGGTTGCTTTCTTCTACTCTTTCTCTCACCTTGCCACATGTGTGCACATTCAGGGAACATTCATACAGCATGTGTCTCTCTGATTAATGTTAATACCTCTCAGTGTGAAAACTAAGTACTAAAAAAGAGGCTGTGACTCAGACGTGCAGCAACATTTTACATCCTCTGCTGATCCCATAGTGTTAAACCTGCTCTTAAATTTTCCATTGCCAACTGTGCAGAAGTGCAACATTACCTATTTCCCTAATTCCTTTTCCAGCACTAGACAGAACCAACTCTGCACTCTCTATTAATCTGTAGTGCTTGCCTCTCCCAACACAACTTAATTTATTTACCTGAACTGTGATTTAATGCCTCCTTTGTTCCCTACATTTGTCCAGTTTCTTAATGTGCTGATCTGGCTTAGGGCTTGTTTACTATATCCAATTGGAATATTTTGCATGCTTATACTAAGATAAATAAAGATCAGTATTTTCATTGATTTGACCTAAGTAATCAGGTAAATGAGTAAGGAAAAAAATCGTGAATTCTACTTCATTTGCTTAAGCCAGGAATACAATTCAAATAATAAAATAGTGCTGCAACAACACTCCAGTAGGAACTCTGAAATCCATCAGATATTATGCTTTTATTTCACATATTACTTGTAAAAACCTATGTCCAAATGCTGAAGAGAAGCTTGGATGCAGACACAGCAAGGCTACTAACTGTACTAGGTAAACCTGGACAGGATTTTTCTCTGCATCTCTAAGGTAATAAAATTTTGTAACAGATCTTATTACCTGGCATGAACGACAAGAACGTTCCTGGTAATGCAGATGCCATTTTTTGTAATTAAATTATCTCATGTGGCTGTCCCAAGACTAAAATTAATCAGTGCCTCCTTGTAATACACTTGCAGGGAACTGCTGGTACAGGAGTACTTGTCACAGCTGACATGGCTCAAGCTGAGTGCCTGCAATTCCAGCTAATACACTGAGTAAGCACAAGTGCTTCTCTTACCTTGAGGAGGGGAGGGTGTAGGGGGTACAAAACCATTAGTCTCTGACCTTAGAGGTGATACACGTAAGGCTCAGACCATTTCTTAGGGACATGCTTTGAATCACTGCTGCCCCCATGACTGACTAATACAAAACACATCAAAGCCACTAATTTTTGTATGCAAGTATGACAGTGGTTCTTCCTTCCTCTTTCCTGTACACGAAGATACAAAACTAACAGAGGAAAGTGAATAGCAACTCAAATATCTTCCTCTATGAGCTACACAGTCAGACACTTAACTAGTTATCATTTTGCTTTTAAAAAATATACAAAATCTGGATTTGTGAAGGTCTTGCTAGCTTCATGAAAGAAGCAGACCAACAGATTCTGTGCAAAGAATCCTTTTTTTGTCACAGTAAGCATGTTTATGTTATTGGTTTCAGAGAAAGTCTTAACAACTTCTAAGTTATTTTTTAATTTAATAAAACCTACCTGAAGATAATATTGTAATGAGCCCATCACTGTGGAAAGATGCACAACAGAGAGAGCCATCTAGGATCTTCAATGTCCCAACCTCTAGCTCATTCAGCTTTTATCTACTGGCATTATGCCACTGCCTGTATCAGTTTTCCAACAGTAAAAAATGCAACAACATAAAAACTACATTTTCAAACAATGATAGCCAAATCCAGGCTGTTCACTTCCTTTAGGGACAACCTTATGGTCTGTCTGAAGTCTTTTCAATGAGCATTGGAACAAATATCCTTAGTGTACATCATCTAACGAAGACTAGTTACCTTCTCTTGTCTCAACAATTAATACTTTTATTTCAATACTTAAGACTTTCTTTTCCTAGTTTTGCCTGTAGAGAAAATAAGGACCCAAATAAGGCCAGACGCATTTTCAAAGCACTAGCAGATATCCTATTGATGAGCTGGATGAAACCAGAAAAGTTTCAGAAAGGACCAAAATAAACCTGTTCCAAGAAGTACTATTTGAACTAAGAAACAACAGTTAGACATGGTCATGCAAAAGCTTTTCTGTTACCACAGGTGTGTCAAAAGAACAAAGCCCAGTGCTTAGTTGGAAAGCTTGATCACTGATAGTTGCACATATGAAACCTTTAACAGCTATCCAAAATCTAGCTTGAGTAGGGCTTTAATCCAGACAAACTTACTCACCCACCACAGATCCAGGTATCAAAAAGCAAAGCACTAAAAGAACCAATGCCATAGTTATCTATGTGGAAAACAAGAACTGGTACTGAAATGTAACAGCAATGAGCCATAAAACAAAATTAAAAAAAACAACCAACCAACCCAAGCTTGCTAAAGAATCTTATTTTGTTAGAGAAAATCAAAAGCATTTCTTCCAGAAACAGATTTGGGTTCAGGACTTGCTTAGCAGTCAATCTCCATTTCTGAGAAATCAGGCAGGCTCATCTAGCATTGAGAGACTACATGAAGGCATGCACCTCAGCTTGAGATGAAAGGGACCCAGGCTAAAAAAACTGCATAAGGCAGTATTGCTGCAGCTTGGCAAGTATTCTTCATGGCACAGTGCAAAATTCCTACCATTCCTGAATCATTGCAATGCTTAGAGAAGATGATTTCAAATCATATTAAAGCAGTAATTAATCATTTTCTTATTTCCATGAACAAGTCTCAGAATTAAACACTAGCTAGAGTCGGGTATTCTGGTAGATGGCAGTAGTGCATCTACCAGCTCAAGCCAGCTCAAGAATTTTTCTGTTCCATACCATAGAATGTGGAGACAATATTAGTCATCACAGCAGAAGCAAAGTAGTAAGCATTGTTTAACAGATTAGGTAATTAATGAGTAGTTATGCAACTTATTTAACTTGATAGTTACTCTAACAATAGAGAGATTAGTTGCAACAGAGTCAGTTGTTGTTCCTCAAGTCCTGAAACAGTTACTAAAGGAGCAGGGCTTGGGTCTCCTGTACAGAAGCAATAGACCTGTAACTGGAAACTGGTTGTGCTAATTAATATCTAAATAACACAGCCATGTTATTCTAATTCTCTTGTGAAACAAGATTGAGGGACTAAATAGCACAACTACTGATCCATTTTTAAGGAAGAATGAAATTCATCTTTGAGCCCTGTTCAGAGAGCTTGCCTACAATCCAATGTTACTCAAGCAAGTACCCTGACAGGACTCCATGCACTCCAATTCTAGCTTCACAGAGCAGTTATTTCACACAGCCCTCAAGTAGTAAGCCCACTTATACACACAGGCCCACTCCTCAAAGGTTGCTGCCAATACTCCAGAGGAAAGCTACAAAGAACTTCACACACACACATTTTTATTTTCATAAATAAAGTTTTACAGGCTCAGGCTTTTTAAATCACATATACAGAACAGAAAAATGCCTGACCAAGTAACATGAATTAAGCTACTAACCTTAGGAAGGAATGCATGCCCTCTATAACATCAAAGACCACAGCCAAAAGGGATTTCTCATTGGTAGCACAGTAATTTACTTTACAGATTAGACAGCTTGAGAGAGATGTGGCCATAGCAAGGAGAGTGACCCTAGAAAGACCTCTGGTCTTTAGAGACACAACAGTGCAGAGAAAGCCAGGAGCCCAAATGGGTCCATTTTCAATTGTCACTTCTGGATGAGTATGTGTGCCTTCACATCCTTTAAGCAATACATTCTAATCACAAGTAGAGAGACTAAGCACAGCAGGTATGCAAAATTATTCAATTGAAGAACAGATACTGGATGACATGGTAATGTTAAATTTCAACATTTTAAATTAGCAGATGCTTTTGCATCCCCTTCAGTATGGCAGTGGAACAGATCCCACCTTCTCTCATAGAGGTTTAGTCCAAAAACTTCCTGTTGGCATTAGCACCAAAGAGAGCCACTCTGATTTCTGGCATCATCTGTCAAGAAAGAATGCACCAGTTACATGCAATGGGCAATAAAATCACTGTACATTTGTTGTCGTAGGCACTGTGTAATAACTAGGCTAGACTTTGAAATTAAAAAGTCATCTAATTTGAGTTTTCTGCAGCCCTTATCTGATCACACTTTGCCTGCTACTCCTATAGACTTGCCAATATTGCAGCATCAAGAGATGCCAGAGCTAGCTTTTTTCCACTAGAGTACAGTAAGTCTCAGCCAAAGTTTCTGGTACTCAGGATAGCTTCTGCAATTCAAGCTAGCCTCAGAATTTCAACATCTTGATTTCAGTGCAGTCATAACAAGTCTTTCAGTATCATAATTGCCAGAGTTTTAAGCCCATGCTTAATTCAAAAGGCATCATTCTGGGAAAAGCCATGTTTGTTGCAGGAAGCACAAACAGTAGGCAATTTCCTTCTTTCCATTAAAATGTAACTTCTTACTTGCCATCCACATTGAAATCTGATCCCACACACTATTGTGACTGTTAACACATTGGAAACACAGAAATTTAATTACCAGATGAAACTAGTTAATTCTCTCTTGTTAACCTTGGCTGTTAGAGAAACTCACCTGCTGGGCTACAAGATCCAGCCGACTTTCCAGGGTATTGGAAACCTTAATCTTACCATCACTGTTATAGATTTCAACACCTCCTGCACTAGAAAGGGGGAAAAAAAACCCAAACAGAACATTAAACTCATGGTACATCTCCAAGCCAGAATGTGGCAAAGATATTATCCCAAAATAGCTTGACTTCTAGTCAAGTCAGACACATAGGTAAGACTTTAATTAAAAAAAACCAAACAACTATTTTTTATTTATCATAACTTAATAGGCATCAACCAAGAGCGACCCAGTTTTGAAGCAGCAGTGCAAAGCATTTTTAGAATTACTAGAGACCATAGCTACATACAAGGTTATGTATTAGATCATTAGCATGATATAAAAGCAAGTGGAGCTATGAAATCTGATGCTTCAAAACAGCTTCAGACTCTGTATCTTATTATTAGTAGACGGCTTTCAGATTTTAGGAAGTGAGGAAAAAAGTGTTAAAAATGTTGTTTGCTGTGCCAAACATGAAGATGACTATCAGAATATGCAGCTTTGTGCCATGCTCTTTATCATACTCTATATGGAGAGCCTTGCACACATAACAGATGGATACCCCATCAAATAATTATCCTGTAGCACCTTATGACTCAATTTGCTTTATCTTAAGAGAAAGCATGGCTACACCCATATTATCTCTGCTTAAAAGACCAATAGTTAGTTTGAGTTTCTACATACAGCTATTCTGCTTCAGTACCATGAATCATGCTGGAGGTTGCCACAGAACTTTTACTGACATTTTTGATTCAGACAGTACTTGTATGGAGGACACTGCAGGGTCTGTGCTTGATTAATACAAACAAGTGTCAAATTCCACTAGAACAACAGCAGACACACTGTGGGGATATTTCATACATAATTTTCTGAGACTGTTCTTTTAGGAGCTATGGCTTGAAAGTTGCTTTAAGTTAGTGCTTTGTGTGTACAACTCCCATTTTCCTTACATGTCCTCTGGCAGGAAGGTGTCTTTGTCAATTTGAACATCTACATCCCTTTTAATGGCGTTTTTGTAGATGGGAATGCTCTTCTGTACAGCAGTCTAGGATAGAAGAGAAACCTCTAATGAACATTGACAAGTGCTAGTGCAAAGCTTGGGTTTGGTCACTCATTCATTTGCAGTTATAAAACAATGGGATTGAAGCCCCTAACCCCTCCTTTTTTTTTTTTAATTAAGCAAATGTACTCCAGTATGGCTTTTGAGCCAAAAACAATTATTCTTCCTCATAAAAGAAAAGCTTGTTTTCATGTCACACAGATGGGATCTAGGCATAAAATGTTTGACAGTCAGGTCCCAGACTTCACGAGGAGGATACTGTCATATTGTTCTACATGTCTTACCTTAACCATGGAGAAATCCTGTTTCCTGCATCGAACAACTATTTTGGGCTCAAGCAGCTGGTAGAATCCCTGCAGAAGATAACCATTACAGTAGTAGAGAATAAGCATTTTAATTGTCTTGGAATTATTTAACCAAGAAAGAAAAGCATGTGATCAATTTAAAAACCAATGTTTGATATTATCAGCCTCTTTTATTTAGCTATTTGCTTTCAAGTTCACCTGATACAGACATTCTGTCAGGACAGCAGCAATATCTGTGAAAGAGCCCACAACTGTGGATTGTATATTATTTCGTAAGCTTCAAGTTTGGAACGTAAATGCAACAGAATGTATGTATCAGAGAACTCAATTGCCCAGACAATATACATGGACAGGTAATTATCACTGCTATCATGGCATGTTGCCAAGCTGACATTCTCCCATGTAGCTCCTGAAGACACAGAGTAGCTTCAGATGCCTGTTTTAATAACTCCAGCCTCGCAGTTCCTGTAGTAATGTATCAGAAGAGAAGAGGTTGTTTAGCTCCAGCTGTAAGGGAGCTACAACGAACACCTAGTCCAGCCATGAGTAATGATGCATACTGACCTCTCACTGGATCAAACTGGTTGTCAGTCTCTTCTCCCAAGCAACATGTTATAGAACAAGAGGAAATAGTCTCATGTTGTGCCAAGGGAGTTTCAGATTGGATATTAGGGAAAACTTCACTGAAAGGGTTGTCAAGCATTTGAACAGACTGCCCAGGGAAGTGGCTGAGTCACTATCCCTGGAAGTACTGAAAAGATGGGGTGATGTGATGCTTAGGGACATGCTGTAGTGGTGGAAGTGGCAGTTTGCTAGATTAACCTATTGAACCTGATGATCTTAAAAGGTCTTTTCCAACCAAAAAGATTCCATGATTCTATGAAATCTAATAAGCTAAGACAGATGTGGCCAGTTGCAAGAGTGAGATAGGTTTGTTTGACATATGGCAATACCAAACCTAAGCATGACAAAGAAACAACACTGAGTTGGAAGCACCAGCTGGTAGGAAAAACTGTTAAGAAAACCCCAGCATCAAACCCTGGACAGGAGAGCTTGTGGATGGCTTCTCTGGGTTTAGAGCAAAAGGACCAATTCACACCAGAAGATGGCACCAGTAGTCACACAACTGACCCTGGCCAATGCTTTACTGGATTTTTAGCAGTTAATTTCTGGGGCAAGAAGATGGTATTCTAAGTAAGAAAAGCTTTGATTTCTGCTTTGTATGTCCATCACAGATACACACCACACTACAGCAAATAAGTCAAAGTCAGGAGCTTTTAAAGCTCAAATGCAGCTTAAAAGCTTAAAAGCAGGAAACTATGGACTTCTGGAGAAACAGCTTTTGTCAAAGGTGAATTTGATCCAGCTAATTACTGCAGAAGCTTAAAGTGTGCATCCTAAATATGTGTGTTACACTGTATGTGCATCCATCTGCAATTATTCTTATGACAGAACTGCTGCTTGGTATACTAGGTTTTAAACCCTAAAATAAGCTGCAGCCTTATCTGTTCAGAACTCAAGATTAAAATATATAGTAGATGTGATGTTTAAAACTCAAAGATCACCCAGCAACACTTGATCTAGACTTTAATACAGCTGTAACCTCTGGTAGTTTGTGTTTGAAAAAAGACACCTAGGAAAATAGGGCCATCTATCTTTTACAATTCAAATATTTACCTGTAGAACTAGTCCATCCAGCAGTGTCTGGTACCTGGCAGCATCCTTCACCACCTTGGCAAGCCTCTGCTTGGCCTCATTCAGCAAATCCTGCATTCAGAACAAATCAGATCAGTGAAGCCCATCTGTGTGGCATTTGGTTCCATGCCTACCAACTTTCTGTACTCCTATTATAACTATCACACCCTGCCAACACGTAAATGTACACTCCAGCTGGTGTTCATCCAAGCTAGACCTTCATCTCTGTGCATGGCAAAATACCCTTTCCAAACAGTTTCCTTCTCTCTGCCCTGATCTGAACCCATTATAACTTGACAATAATTATTTTTTTATGCAAATGGAAGACATTAGTAGTAAAAGGATAGCACTTATAATATCAATTTTCACAAACTAAATGTGTAGTAAATCATTACTTACTGTAAACTAATCAAATTGTCCAAATAACATTTTTTCAGAATTCTGGTTGAGCAAAGAAATCTATTGTATCTTTTTAATCAAACAATATTCAGATTAGCTCATTTTTAATCATAAGTAAATGCAAGTAAAAATTTAAAAGTGAGATCCTATTTTTAAATTGAAGTGGCTGGGTTTTATTATCTTTATTCTGCAAATTTGCATCAGATGAGGTTGAATTTTCAAGAAATTTGACTCAACTTAAACACATGTCCTAGAATGGAACTATTATCATTACTTCAGATAAATAAACTGTATGATTTGGGATAAGCCTTTCTTACTGTCCTTCCTCATACTGTTTAGAAGAAGAATACACATTAACTCAATCAGTACCAGGATATAAAACAATTAGGATTTAATATCATGGTCAAACCTTGTTAAACTGTCCACTCTAGAGTAACACAGCATTTCTGGAACTGCTCATCTCTCTGGTTCATGAAAGAGGCCAAAGATCCAGTAAATGAACAAAGAGCTAGCAGCATGTGACTTTAAATGGTTTAAGATGAGGAACAGTGTTATGCATTACTCAGAAGCATGAGGCTGAGTCAGCTGATAAATGAGGAAAAGATTACCCAGCAGAGACTATCACAACAGAGTTAGCTCTTTAGCCACCCACCTTCCTCCTCTCTGTGAATACAATCTAAAGTTTGAAACTAAGTTTAAAGAATCAATAAACTCTCCTTTTTCATGGTACCATAAACTTGAACATGATCCACTTTTTTTTTCTTTTTTGACTTGTACAGGTCTCACAGCTTTTCCAGTAGCTCAACAGCACCATCTAGCAGAATCTGAAACACTCAAACTGTTTCTGAGACGGCCAAGAGATAATGGGAAACCTGCAAGCTGCATAATGAGCAGAATGAGAATACACTACACGTGGTGTAAGATAAACATAGTAAGCCTGAACTAAGAGTAGACATAGTCTACTCTGATAAATTATCACTCACCCTGTATGTCAACAAACAGAATAGCTACCTACTAGAAAAAGAACCAAACCTTTTCATTTACTAGGGGTTGCTGAAAGAGACAGAAAACCCCAGTTAGTGGTGTTTTAAGCCTACTTGCCTAAGCCATGATAGCTTTAATTCATAATGTTCCTTCAGGCAAACAGAACTTCAAAGTTCTACCAGCTGTAGAAGAGAGAGTTTCTGCTCCTTAGAGAAATAAACTACTGTACAAATGATACGGCCACTGTCTTCAATGCTCCTGGCAGAGAACTGTGTACCCCGAAAAGAGCAGGTAATATAAATTGTGAAAACAGGCTATAAAGCAAATTAGTGAATCTGGACTAAATCCTTAATGACTTCTCAGAGCAGCTGTGAAAGCCATTTTTGCATGTTGAAGCAAACATCACTGAATCACAAATAATATTTTCCTCTTGAGAATTGCTAAATCAATTCCAAACAGTAAGAATAGAACCTCTATGTCTTTATGACAGATACTCACTGCAATAAGGTCATCCCTTGCTTTGAGGACCTTCAGTCTTGCTTGATTCATCAGGTTGGACATCTGTCTGCATTATAAAGTTGAATCAATCCACCAGACTTTGACAGAACTGCAACATTTTAAGTGTATACTTTAAAGATAACAATTCTACTTTAATTATGAAGACTGTTCAGTGGTTTGCATCTGTTTCTGAACCTGCACAACTGTTTACAATGTTAAACCTGGTCCTTCAGTAAAGACCCACCAAAACTACACCTGGCATCATTATTTGTCCCACAATAACAGACTGGGGTAAAGTTCTGGACTGTATAAAGAAATACTAAGGAGTCTTTCCCCACACTTACTAACAATTATGCTATTGTTGCTCACCTTTGACAATTTGTCTCCAGGCAAATTAGAAACTCATAATTAGAAGTAAACTTTTAAACAAAGCCCACTTGCCAGGGAAAAGGTTTTATATAAAACTGGCAATAAAATGAGAGGTTAAGCTCTGGTTAGCCATCTGACCTAAGCAACTTACATTTTCTTTTGCTGTTCAATTTGTTTCTCTTTCTTTTCATAATACTCCATGATTTTCAGCCTCTGTGTCTGAACAAGACGACCCTTCTCAATGTTGAATTCTTCTTCTGCCTACAGTAAAAATTAAATAACTGAAGTGGAAATTGATTCCATGGGCTGAAAAAAACAGAATCAAAATGAAACAGCCATGCTTTCAGAGCACATTCATAAATAAGCCGGGATAATACAATCTATAGTTCCATATATAAAAAAATATTCAACCAATACTCAAGTCAGAGGAAGTACAGGATGTATTCTGCTGAACTAGGACCTTACTAATACAAAGCTTGTTTTATGAATTGACTGACATGTTTCCTTGCAGTATTTATTCCTCTGGCATAAATTTACCAAATTTTTGTATTTTATACTGTTAAGCAAAACTCATTTTATCTAAGCTGAAGCTCAGATTTTTGTAGAATTGGCCCCTCCTTTCTGACTCCAAGAGATTTTACCTAACACAAGCTACCCAGTCCTCAGACGCCACAAACTTCATTATTTTAAATAATTCTTACACAAGCACAGTGATAATACAGCTATTATTTTTTTATAAAGCCTAGCCAGACAGCATGTGAAAATACATGGCAAATCTTCCTATTTATACCTGAGAATCCAGTCATAACTTCTGACTTCTGTTTGCAGATTATCATAAATACCTGCTTAAGTATTGAAAAAAATATTTGTACAGATCTAAATATTTCAGGAAGATTAAAAGTAATGTATATGCTGAGTCCAATACCAGTAAGATATTTCAGTATTGGCATCATGCAGATTGTCAAGGTTGTAAGGCATCCCTTACACCCTGCATGTAAACATCTATCTGCTTTATCAGGTTAATACTAAACTGTCTCATGGCTTAACCTAAGTGAAGAATTCTGCAAATAATTCAACTTACACCTTCAATGTAAATTGATGCTTTAGGACACCAGGACACCTACTAAATCACAACTAGAATTAAGCCTGCAGGTGACTACACAGGTTTAGATACAGTTATGAACCTGCTTACAAACTCTCACCAACCTAATTAAACCAGTTTAATTTCTACCTTTTATCACTTTGGTATGTGTATGAATGCTTATGAAAATTACTAGCATTATTGCTTGATTTACTACCAATGTCTTTGCCTCACATGCTAAGGAAGTCAAGCAAAAATTAAAATTCATCTAACATCTTGCTATGACAGATCTTAGCAGAACTCATCACATAGAGAACTCCCTTAGAACTTAGTGATGTCAAGCTGTACATAAGAGGTCTTCCACTTCATCCAGTCTATTCACATTACCATTCAGCTCTACTGATTGCTTAAAGAAAAACCCAGTGAACTTGCATATGAATAAATTCATATTTAGCAACCACTAAGAAAACTTTAATGAAAAAATAGCCCCAACTTGTTTTGATTTCTGAAAAGCTAACTGTATTTGGTAGTGTATTTTTTTGCTATGTGATCACTAAATGTGAAGTAAGCTGTAGCTTACAGAAGTGTTTTAAGAATGCTCTGATGGCAACAATCAAAACAGAATGTCAGATGCAGTTTTCCTTTGCACTTACTGACATTGTATTTCCATTTTTACCTTTGCATCTATTTCTTCAGCCTTTTCATTGGCTTCCTGCTCAATGAAAGCCATCATATGCTTGATCTGTAACAAGAGAGAAAATTAAATATTTTCTATTGGATGAGGAAATATTCATAATTTGTACAGTAGGCCCCTCCATAGTTATTTACTAATTCATGTTTTTCAAGGAAATGAAATTGAGCATACAGGTCAAAGAGTCAGCTCATCTTAACACAGATTACAAGATTATTTTTTTTCCCCCTGAATAACTCTGCAAAATGCTGTTTCACTAACACTAGACGAATGCACTCCAGATATGCAACCATACCAAAAAATCACAAAACAAACCCAAGAGTCAGTTTGTATGAATGTGAGTCTGAGTATTTTCATTCTTCACAAGTGAGAACATCATCTTTTCCCCCCTGATTACTAAATTAAGAATGAAAATTCTCCCCCTGTAAAATTAACATAGTCTGTTTGTTACAACATTTACAACAGAGTCCCTAATCCATGTCAGGCATAGATGGCATTTGAATGAACCTGAGCATTCCACATGAGATGACCCATGAAGCAAAAAGGAAAAGAGCTACTGACCACTCTGGTCAGATCTGTATGACCAAAGTTCCTTTGCAGACTTGAGAAATCTTTCTCAAAAGAAACCATAATAAATTAAAAATGCCAGTATATGGTTCATCTCAAAAGGACTATATAAAATAGTTGGATACTAGTTTGGAGAAACTGGGGAAGAAGACAGAGATAGCAGTGCTAGTTAAGATTAAGACCACATCAAGTATATCATGTGCTGCTTTACAGCCTGGTATGCACTAACAGATTCTACCCAAAGAACGTTTTTGAAACTACCTCAGAAAAACTATAAAGCACAGATCCAACAGCTTAAAGAGAAGGAAAGCAATTATACAGAGTTCTGCTTATATATCACCTCTTTCTGTAACCAGACATTAAGTTTAGGTTCATGCTTGGGCAGTCTGTAAAGGTATGGTGCTCAGGGACATGCTTTAGGACTTGTAAAATCATCAAGCCCAACCATTAACCTACCACACTGCCACATCTTTCCAAAATGATTCTGTCATTGACATCAAATCAAACTGCAGCTTTGAACAGGTACAGCCATTTCCAAAGGCAGGCAGAGTGGACCATATACTTTGGTATATGGACCATAAAACCCTACTGAATTTGTTTGCACTTAAGTGTTGTTGTTTTGCAGACAATCTGGTCTGAATAAATGTGCACAGAGGATTCCAGCTATATAATCTCACGTTAAGATTAAATATTTTAAAGAGGTAAGTGTCAACATAAAAGCTGAGCCAACATGCAGAAGTGAACCAACACCATGACCACATACATGAAAAAAAAACAAGTGCACAGACAAGTGGAAGATTTTAAGCATGTGCAGTGGAAGAAGTGAGTATTAACACCTACATCCTCAAAATAAATCTACAATTTTTCTTTTCCTTCTAGTTTGTAATGTTTCCTAGTGTATGTCCACCTATGGCATCAGTTTCCTACCCTGGTCACCTAATGAGATGGCTGGTTAAACCAAGCTTTATATCTACCTGCTTTTCAGAAAGGATAAAGAGTGGCAGATAAATTAAGGAAATAATTTTGCTGGATAGAAATTCTGCTTCATAGAAATGAAGAGATCCTAGTGACATCTTCAATTCTATAAACAGGATTAGTTTCAATAAGACTGACAAAAGCATATGTTTTTAAACAAAAGATTTATTAGAAATTACTAACTTTAGCATAGTAGTACTTTCTATATAAAGAAAGAGGGGGTTTCTCCCATCAGCAGCTGCATGCTTACCCTTTCCATGAGAAGTTCTAGATTGGCATTAGTAGAAGTGACTAGCCAGATTAGATATAACAATCAAATAAACACCTTTGACAGAATAAAGCAAGTCTATTAATGGGTTAAAATCTTAATTAGATACTATTTTCAAAGTGAAACTAAAGCTCCATGGCAAGTAGTTAAGAGGACAAGATGACAAGTTCATACTGGATTTATAACCACCCAGAACTGTCATGCCATTAGCAGCATTCTCTTTTCCAGAAACTGGATCACCCTAGGCTCAGGAGTGTAAAACAGTGACAGGAAAGTAGCAGAAGTGAAATGCTAGTAGCATTACATGTAGTATATCAACAGATCCTGAACTGAACTTCAAAGTTCAGGTCTATGGTAGCTCAGCACAACCATCCTAATGTCAGCTTCATTTTTATTGTCTTTGTGAAAGAGGCAAGAAAAAAACAACCAAACTTTGGAGGCAAGAGAACATAACATTACAACTGCCCTTTTGGAGAAGGACAGTCTACTGATTTTACTTTCAATGTGATGCTTCTTTGCCAAGAGACTATGTTTACTGAATGAGAAAGCGAGACACAAAGCACTTATGATGCAAAGGACAAGCAGAATTTTGCTGATGTGCTCATCACCTGTAGAAAACTCCACAGACCAGCGCTGCCTGGATCTGTGCAGTCTTCAACATGGCATGTCATTTTCAACCTAGTTCAAAGCAGTTTTTTTAGGCAAGGACACTGTTTACTGTCAATAAGGACAAAGTGTCCTGCCTTAGGAGGAAGTGTCACAGTCAGGCTTCAGTGCTGTAAGTTTCCACTGCAAGAGAAACCCAGGTTGCACTACTTCCTTAGGATATGAACATGAAAAAGGCATTTGAGAGAGCTGAGAAGTCTACCAAAATGCTGTTACATCTAATTTGATGTACTACAGCTATAAGAACAAAGAGATGGTAAGTCCCTAGAGAGCACCATCTAAAAAGACAGTACTTATCTAAGGCAACGTATTTATCTGCCTTAAAGTGCAATTAAACACTGTAGATACCATAAGGACTACTCATGAGTCGTTTCATTACAATCTGGCATAAAATACCATCAAAATGCTTCCACAAAGTTCACCAGAGGATGGAAAATCAATCCTGGAAGGCAACAAAATCACCCTTTCCAGAGACTTCTCTTTCTCCTTAAAATACCCTGAAAAGATGTTTCTCCTTCACCAATCCTTTCTATCGCTGAAGAGTGCCTCTGCTGTGGAATAGTAGGGGACCTTATCCCACAACTAAAGCGTGAATCAGCCGTAGCAGGCTGCAGCCGCTTTTCCTGTTGCACTGCCGCTATCCCTCTCTTTCCAATGGGCCTTTTACTAGAGAAAAGGCCCTTTCAGCTCAGGCACACCGCAACCCCACAACTCGCACAGCTTCAGGGCAAGGAAGCCGCCTCCGACGCCTCGGCCCAGCCCTTCGGCGCCTGCCCCCCTCACGCTGGGTCTGTCCAGTCAACTTCTCCCCTGACCCAGCCGCCGGCCCTGCTGGGCCGAGCGCAGTGTAGCGACGGCAGACCCAAGCAGCGGCCCGCTGCCCGCCTTAGAGGACATCAGCTTGGCGTTGGGGCAGGGGCCCGCAGCCCTACCTGCTTTTGGACGTCGGCATCGCTGAGCGCCATGGCTGCTGCTGCGGAGGCGGCGGCGCTGGGGCTCGAGAGAAATCGGTTGGGGCCGTTGGCGACCGAGAGGGGAATCAAATCCGGTTCGGGTCACAGCTGGAGCCGCTGCCGCTGTGTCACGCCGCCCCGCCCACCTGGGGCTACGAGCCAATAGAAACCAGAGCTGTGGGTGACGTCATCGGCGGGGCGGGTCTCTGCGCGCGGCAGATTGCCATCTTGTGGCCCGGAGCGGCAGTTGCCAGTAGCGCCCTTCGTGAGGGGAGGTGGGGGCCTCTGACCGCCTCGCTCCGGCGGCCGCCGTCGCCCTCGAAGTCGAGGCGCGTCCGCTCGGTTTTTCCGAACCGTCTTGCTACCGCAAGACTGTGGAGTTATGGGGGACAAGCTGGGATTTCAGGGTCCAGGAGGGAGAAATCATCTTGCCCTCGTGTCCGGTGTTTTTAGAAGGCTTAGGTGGGAATACAGTGTTCAGGTTCAAAAAGCTGAGCTTCTTCCGTGATGTGTAACTTACAGCAGAGAGAAACTAAACACGGAGATAAAGATGTACTCGTAAGGACCTCGATGGAGTTTCTTCTGGCGATGCTTCGGGCTTCCCATGGCAGGGAGCTTTGGTACCTCGAAGTCACTTCAGCTGTCTGTTGTACAGAGATGTGAAATACCGTCTATCAAGCCTCATCGTTTTTTCAGATTTGGACTAGCAGAGAGAGATAAAACTTGCTTTTTAACCAGCACCTGAGATGCTGAGGGTTGTAGCAACATTACAGAGCAGGAAGAGGAAAGCAGAAGGCTGCAGAACACAGCAGCCCGAGGGGAGAGACAGGGTGGCCTGGCAGCGGGAGGGCTGGAGGTCAGGATGTTGGATGGAGGTGGCTCTTACGGGAAGTCCTGTGATGGGAGGCTCGGCTTTGGTTCTTCTTTTGTGATTCACAGCTGTCATACCAAGCATTTCATTGTAGGAATACATGGTGGAGATTCAAAGCTTCCTTCTTTCTTTTTCTTACTGTTATTACTATTACTACTATGTCATTTTCTGATGCAGAAACGTTCAGGACCATTTTTGCAGAGGGACCTGGACAGACTGGAGAGCTGGGCTGATTCCAACGGGATGAGGTTCAACACGGCCAAGTGCCGGGTCCTGCACTTTGGCCACAACAACCCCATGGGGAGCTCCAGGCTGGGCACAGAGTGGCTGAGAGCAGCCAGGCAGAGAGGGACCTGGGAGTCTGGATTGACAGGAAGCTGAACAGGAGCCAGCAGTGTGCCCAGGTGGCCAAGAAGGCCAATGGCATCCTGGCCTGGATCAGGAACAGCGTGGCCAGCAGGTCCAGGGAAGTGATTCTGCCCCTGGACTCAGCCCTGGTGAGGCCACAGCTCGAGTCCTGTGTCCAGTTCTGGGCCCCTCAGTTCAGGAAGGAGATTGAGGTCCTGGAGCAGGTCCAAAGGAGGGCAACCAGGCTGGTGAAGGGACTCCAGCACAAGTCCTGTGAGGAGAGGCTGAGGGAGCTGGGGGTGTTCAGCCTGGAGAAGAGGAGGCTCAGGGGAGACCTCATCGCTCTCTACAACTCCCTGAAAGGAGGCTGGAGCCAGGGGGGGGTTGGGCTCTTCTCCCAGACGACTTTCAACAAGACAAGAGGACATGGTCTTAAGTTGTGCCAGGGGAGGTTTAGGTTGGATATTAGAAAGAATTTCTTTACAGAGAGAGTGATCAGGCACTGGAATGGGCTGCCCAGTGAGGTGGTGGATTCTCCGTCCCTGGAGATATTTAAAAAGAGACTGGATGTGGCACTCAGTGCCATGGTCTAGCACCGCAGCGATGGGTCAAGGGTTGGATTTAATGATCTCTGAGGTCCCTTCCAACCCAGCCGATTCTATGATTCTATGAAATGCCGTGCTGATACTTCAGGATGCCATTTACTGTTCCCATTATTTCCTCTGTGGCGAAATTTAAGATAATCTTCATAACCTGTAATTGCATTTGCTTATTCTAGCTGGCAGAAAGCTTCTTGCATTCTGCAGGTATATTTACTGGGAAAAAAATAGGTCCTCACAAATCAGTGTCAAAAGCGGTATTTTTCATACCCGTGGCTTTTTTCTATTTCATTGATTTTTACGGTGCCTTTTTTTTTCCTTGTGAAATGTAAAAATATGTATATAACCTCAATACTTTTTCACATCACATTTTTTACAACATAGGGAATGAGGTTGTCTTTTGGGTCTTGAGAACATTTTACTATTATTTCGTGCACGATCTAAATAACATTACAGAAACTGGTAATATATTTAGTCTTGCCTTCCTTCAATTCCAGCACTCTGAGACACACCCCCCCCCCCAGCCTTACGGCAGCCTGCTTGGGACCCTGACCCACACCTGCAGTCACCTGAACTGGATTACGACCGCGGAAGCAAACTGCCATCCATTATCATTGTATTTCATTATCATTATATTTCTCAAAATACGCGAGGAAAAACCTATGGGCGAAAAAAAAAAAAAAAGTTGTATTTTTCTTTTGCACGAGTGACTTTGAGGGCGGGAAACAGGCTCAGGCCGGCATGAACCCTGCGAAAAGGGCTTCCCTCCTCCCTTTTTTTCCCTCTCCGCCGTTAACCTCCAGCGCCCGGCTTCAGCCGTCTCGGTCGGGCGGCCGCCCCTCTTCCCGCCCCCTGGGGAAGTCACGTCCCGCCGGGCCCAGCCCCGCCCCTCCCCGCGGCGAGGGCCGTGACTCCCGACACATACACAGGCGTGCGCGCGCGCGCGCTGCCGTGACGTCACGCCCCCTCCGCCGTCCTCCCCGCCCCTCCGTCATGGCGGCGGCGGCGGCGGCAAATTAGGGCACAGCTCGCACCGCCCGGCGCGCGCCCGCCCGCGCGCGCGCTCCCACCACACCTCCCCCTCCCTTCCCCACCCTCTCCCCACCCGGCGCAACGACCCGGAGCGGCGCCGATCCTCGCCCGGGCCCCCGCCCGCCCGCCCGCCCCCTCCTTCTCCTCCCCGACCCTCTCCCTTTCCCTACCCTCCCTACCCCCCCAACCCTCCCTTTTCCGCGCCCCGCGGCGCCCGCAGGTGAGTTCGGGGATGGGCGGCTCCTTTATTGCTTGTTATTTATTATTTATGTATCCGATGTCTGCCCCTGGGAGTGGGATGGAGCGGGCACCGGGGCACCTCGGCGGCCGCGCGCGCGCGCGCGCGCCTCCGCACCGTTTCCCCCCCTCCCGCCCCTTCCCCTCGCTCCCCCCCCTCACCCCCCCCCCCCCGTCGCGGTGCCTCTGAGGGGAGGGGGGAGGCGGCCGCGCGCCACGGGGTCGGTGTCCGCCGAACTTCCCCGCGGGGGCGGGGCGCGGCGGGACCACGCCCCTCAACCGCCGGTGTCGCCCCCGCCGTGGCTGCGGCTGAAGGACGCGTCCCCCCCCCCCCCCTTGTCCCCGGGTAGCCCCTGTTGTCAGCTGCCGGGCCTCCGGCGTGTCCTTCCCCGAAGCGCTACGGGGTAGGAGCCGCCCGGGAGCGGGTGTCCGGTCAGGCCCCCGCGGTGTGGGAGAAGGGGCTGTGCCCCCTCCGCCCCCCGGCGGCTCCTGAAGGGCGGTGGCAAGGAGAGCCGGCGGCTCCTCCGCCGCAGGGGCTGCGGCCTGCCCACACCTGCCGCTGCCTTGCGTGGGCCGTGGCTCCTGCCCGGACCCCGCCGGCTGACTCATCCCGGCTTTTCGCTCTTTGCCGATCCTGCCCGGATACAGATCTTTCTTTCATTCATCGCCGTAGTAACCGAGTAGCTTACGCTCCGCTCTCGCAGGAGCTGCTCGTCTTCCCCGGCTCTGCCTTCGTCTGGCCCTGATGGGACTTAGAGTCAGCACAGGGCTTCTGCCTCACCCATCTGTATGCCCCTCCATGTACGCTTTCAAATCCAGATAGCGCTTGGCAAATTAAAAGGCAAGTGAATGAAAGCTTGTTAATGAAAGCCGGCTTTGTTGTAGATTTAGTATTGTGGTAAGGCAGTTTAAAGCTGGAAAGGGTTGAAAACCTTTATAGTAGCTCACTTAGTTTTTCTTTCTAAAAGAGAAATTTAACTATCTGCCTAGAATGCTCACTTAATTATATTTCCCTCTAAGGTCAACTGAAGCAACTGCCCAGATAAATGACTGTCATGTTTTCCAGTATTTCTATCCATTAAGTGCCACTAGAGGATCAGTAATGGAAGCAATATTGATTCATTCCCAGTAGAACTGACATATTTGAACTCAGTATTTCTCAATTTATTAAAAACAATCTCATAGTCATACTGTAATATATTGTTGGAAAAGTACTGAAAAATTGATCTTCCATCTTGATTATGATTGGGTGCTATGGAAAGCCTAGCTGTTACATGAAGTGTTTTCACAAACTGCTGCAAGGCTAAACTAGTCCACACATGCAAGTCTCATCCAAAATCCCCACACAAGTCTTCTGGTGAAGTTGCTGAATGCTTGAATGTTTTCCCTCTTGTTGATGAGGGGTGTGGTTTTGTAGACCTGCAACTTCTTGAAATTCAGAACATTTGGATAAAGAACACGGTATAAATATATGGCTGTAGATGAGTGTGAACTGAGAGTGATTACCTGTTGCAGAGATTGGTTTCAGGAGGATGACTCAAACTTATGAATGTATCAGTGGCATGCTGCCCTAAAAATGATTTGAACTCAGATGCTACCGTTTGGTTGCCTTACTAAATCTCCCTGTCTGTGCTTGGATGAGCACTTGCTGACTCGAGACCACGTGTGCTTTGAAATAATTCCTCACTATCAGCAAGAAGTACTCCCTCTGCTAGAGCGGCGGTCTAGAGTGATAAAGCCTGTGGCTGGTAAGTGAGGCTTGGTAGGTAGGAGCTGTGTCCAGCCCAAGATTGACTCTATTTTCAAGTGGGACCTAACTACCATTGTGGTGATGGTGTTATTTTTAAAAAGAAGGCCATCTGTGACTGCTGTTGTTTCTGGACCTGTGTTTTTACTGCATTAGAAATCAGTATTGGTATTAATGACCTGTGGTTTTGTTTATAAACAGGCAGCAAAATACTTTTTTAAGGCTACAGCTCTAAAAGTCAAGTCTTAGACCTGCAACAGTCAAATTGATAAGCAGTAGATCTTGGCAGCAGCTGGTGAACTGTTCTTATGGGCAGTAGCATAATGCTCTTGCATTTTGGCTTTCAAATGCTACGTGGTAAATGTAGCTTGATGCACAGTAGGAATTTGCAGGTAAGGACTAAAACCTAGCAGGGCCTCATCACTGGGGATGGTACTCCCTGTATTCATTGGTAGACTTGTATTGCCCATTATCTGACCTATAACTTTTTTAGTGGTCTAGGATGGGACAGATTGCATGAGGAAATGTCAGAGGAAATGACTAGAGCTCCTGTTCTCAGGTCAGCTGAGCTCAGCACACATGAAACAAGTGACAGCAGGGTTAGAAGAGTAAGGAGCAAAGTAAGTTTCAACAGGTGTAGCCTTTTATTCCCCCAGTGGTAATAGAGTTGAGAAAGGGAATTATTTTGTAGGGAGTAATAGGTAATAGTTTTGATCTCTTTAGCTTTTAAAAGGCAATATTCTTGCAGTGAATCTGTCACACCAGAAGTAATCCTCTTGGCCTTGTTTTGAGGCTTATATAGTATGTACAATGCCTTATTTCCTCTGCTCCATTACATCACTCACACAAACCTTTGTCGTACTTTGTTAAACTGTTTCTGTTCTCTCTTCCATTGTCTTTCTGTAGTGAAAAGCTCTCCTTCCTCTGATCTTGTCTCTCAAGCTGTGTGTCCTTTTTTAGTCCCACTCATTCTTGTAGAAAGGCCTTTCCTGAGATACTTAGAGTATCTGAGTCAATATTTTTCTGTTTCTTTTTGTAAACAAAAACAGTCATTCACAATTCAAAATGAGTAATTCAGTTGCTGTGCTGTGGGCTCCTCTCAAAGGAGGACCAGTGATTCTGAAGTGCATTTTCAGTCTGATAGTCTTTTATGTGAAGCTGAAGATATTTCTTCCATTCAAGTGTTTAAGTCTCCCTTCTCATTTCACTACAAAACTACCTTTAAGAATGGATCAGCTGTTTTCAACTGGATCAACTGGATCAACTTTGTTTTCATCCAAGTTTTTTTTTCTTCCTTCTCTTCCCAGGAAAACCTTAACCACTATTTAAATAAACTGCAGTCTGATTCTCACTCTTTTTTTTTTTCCTGCTTCCTCCAGAGATGATAAAATAAGCATGCTGAAATTTTTGTGAATTAGACCTCACTGTTGTACATGGATCACTGTACTGCTATGGAGTCTCATGCTTACTTTGATCATCTGAGGTTTTTTTCTTTCATTTTCTGCATTCATTTGGAATTACATTTTGGAGAATAACCTTTGTTATGTATTCAGACTTGTTCTTTGATTAACGATGAAGTTTCTGGATGCCTCTGGAATATCCATTAGGCTGATTCTTTCAGGACAGACCAGTTCAGGTTGTCTGGAAGGGCTCTCAATCACTGTGTAAGCATTGCAAGAAGTGTCTTGGTTTCAGGACTGAATCTATGCTGAACAAACCAGAACTGAAACATGCTGGGGAGCTTTTGTGTTTTGATAATTGGTATCTTTCACATCTGGTGGTGTGAAGGTGTGATGTAAAGATGGCATCTGGTGATCTAGCCTGAGGAGGAGATCTATTCTTAAAGGGCCCTGAAGTCTACTGATTGGTTATTTTTGCAAATGTCCCTGCTTTATCAAAGTGTTGGTTTGTAGGAAGACCTGAAGGATGACTTGTGCAAAAGCTGTGCTTATCCTCAGCTAAAATTTCTTAGGTTAGAAATCATAATACGTTGCATGTAGAGTACTCTGGGATGGAAGAGGCAACATAAATAGATGTAGGATTACTCTTACAAGGGAAAAAGGGTGAATGTTGGGTCAGAGTTTTGACATTGTTTCATTACTTTATAAATCATTACCATGGTTCAAGCCATACCAAAGACTCAACTGAATCTTTCTAGTAAGACATTTCAGGCATTTTGAAACGCATGGCAAGAGGCAGAGCTTCCAGAGTATAGTCTTCATTAAAGAGTCTTCTCCTGTTTTCAGTACTGAATGAGTTTCAGAAACTAGAGTTGCTAAAGATTAACAGAAGAATGCTTAGTCAATTTTACATCAACTTTTTTCATTTTGCAGCTTTTACTTTGATAGAGAGTTTTTTCTTTTCCAAACTACCCACTCACACGGTAGCCATGCCACAGCACAGGTACAGGTCTGTTTATCCTCAGTAACCAGTTGTACTGCTACTAATTTGAATTCCTTTCCAGGGAGGAGGGAGGTTAGAAGTTAGCCCAGGCATCTTGGATAAGTCAATACTTTTCTTTAGCTTGCTATTATTATTAATTATTGTCATCATATATTATTAATTATTGTTATTGTTATTGATCATGAGGCTTCATTTTTGGATTGTGCTTTGGTTTGAGAGCCAAAGCCTTCTCAGTCTTGAGGCATTTCAAATGTAATCAGGAATACTCCTAAGATTGTTCCAACTCCCGTATAAGTAGCATTTTGCTCATTTGAGGTCTTTTAAAGTTTTAAACTTGGCTTAAGTAGTTCTTCTAAAAGTAACTGTACTCTCACACTAGTAAATTGTCTAGCTCCTTCAGTATCTCTTAAGTAGCTCTTCTGTAGCATGAATGTCTCTACATGCCTTTAAGTTAGACATCCATTCTGATGCCTAAGAGTGGACTGCTGCTTATTTGGAAATGACTCTTTGAAGTGATGGAGAACTTAATTTTATCTTAAAGCCCTAAATACTGTTACTTGATTCATCAAGTAGATTCTGCTACTTGTTGAAAGTAGTTATTCAGACTGTTTCTAATACAAAGAGCTAAAAGGTGTTGTTTAATCTGAAACTTCCTTTTAATTTATTGTATGTTTTTTTCCTACTTCCATGCTGCCTTCTGCAATTTTTTTTCCCCTTGTCCTTTATGGCTGTTTTTAATTTCTCTCTACCTTAGTTTTTCGTTACTGGGAAAACTTATTGTTTGGAAGTTTGAAAAAAAGTGACAAAACAAGTAAAACAAAACAGGGTAGTTCTTTGGCCAGAACTTGCTACTAGGTGTGGATTTCTGTTTCATAAGTATTAATGTCTGGGTGAGAAATCCAGGACACTCAGCCATCTGTTCTTCCAGTCCCTACAATAAATGTGGGATTTCCTCTGTTGACCATATGTTTTCCATTGCTATTGGAACACTAAAATGAATTCATGACAATTGTAGTCACTGTTCCACATTAAAATTTCAAAGCATCATAACAGAGAATCTGAGAAAGCAAACAATCAGGAAAACACTCATCAGAGGCTTAGAGAAAGAGAGACTCCTCAGAACCTGTCTTTTCACCTCAAATTGTAGTTAAGTCTTCAGAATCCCTCAAAACCTCTTTGCATGGATACATGTGTATTTTTGTGTGTGATCGAGTTGGGAAGCACTGTGAAGTAGGCACATGGTAAATAACTGCTCGGTTTGCTTTCATGTTGGAGTCTGTATGGTAGGCAGGAGTGAGAAGTGCCTCTGTTGGCAGCAGGCAGGCAGGATGCTGGAGCAGGGGGCACTTGCTTTTACTCTGCAGGGTTCTTACTAAAACAAGAATGCATAGGATATCAGGGCAAAAACTTGGATGTTGCTTCACGATTGTTACATAATGTCTTGTTATGTTTGAGTTCATGACCTACTGCAGCCATATAAAACCAACCAAACAATCAAACAAACAAAAAAACCCAAAACTCTGTTCTTTCCTTACAGTCTTCCTCAGTTACCCAGAGAAAACTAGGAGCCCTGTAAGAGCACTGCCGCATTTCAGGACCACCCGATGGCGTCCTCTACTGCTGTGCCTGTAGGATTTCACTATGAAACAAAATACGTAGTTCTCAGCTACCTGGGACTTTTAGCACAAGAGAAGCCACAAGAGCATCCTCCTCCTTCAACTCAAGGTAATAGTTGCATGTTCATTGTTTTCTATTTACATATGCAGCTGTGTTTGCAGTTGGTCTTCAGCGATTTTGTGCATGGATGTGGAATGTTAGCTTGATGTTTAGTGTCGTGTATCTCTTATTTTATGAATTAAAAATAATGGGAAGAGATGCTGATGGAAACAAAGCTGTATTGAGTTTAAATTTTAATTTGAGCTATGTCAGGACTGACTGGAGTTTATCAAGCAAATAATTGGTTTTAGTAGCTGTCTTGAGGTTAGGAGAGATGGATACACATTATCTAGTTGAGAGGTGTCCCTGCCTGTGGCAGAGAGGTTAGAGTAGATGATCTCTAAGGGCCCTTGAAACTTAAACCATTCTAGGATTCTGTGATTCAGTCATCTTTGTTGAGCCATCTTGAGAATTTCAGCATGCTTGCTTTTTTTGGGAGGCAAGTGGAAATAAGTGGGGATGAGATGGTGTTTACTGGCATAAACCTGAGCAGTGACTTGAGCAATCTCATATGCTAAATAGTTTTGGCCTATTACGTTAATGCTTCTGTTGTTGTCAGTCAGTGGTAATGCAGAGATGTGAGGCTTAACCAGGCCTATGCTGCATCTGTTTATTTTTTTATTTTTAAGATGTCAAGGGTGCATGGAGTCACATAGGGTCAGATGTTTTGTCCACAGCAGGTTTTTATGCATATAGAAGGTTAAATAAATAAATGGGAGGAAGAGTAAAAGAAGTCTGATAGATTCTGTTTCACATTAACCTATCTAGTAAAACTTGTATGTTTTGTGGTGGCAAGCACATAAATAGTGTTGTTTGTCAGGATTATTTTGATGGTTTTTCACTTCTTTGTGATGTTCCAGTCACTACTGGATCCCATGATTCAGAACTTACTCTCATGAAAAGTGTATTAAAAAACCCACAAAGGCAGTCTTCAGATTTTTTTTTTAGTAAGTGTGTAATACTGCATATTCTGTCATTTACTGAACTTACATGCTATGAAATAAGAAGTTCCTGAGAAGAAATAATAGCATCAAAGTTGTGACAATTATTTTTTCAGTTTGACACTAAAGTGCATAGCATACACTGATAGTATTTTATATAATTTTTAAAATTAATTTTACTGTATTTAAAGTATTTCTATTTGTCTGCACCCATGGTCCTTGAAAGGACCTTAGTGCCAAGATGCTGATTCATAAAACTCTTTTGTTGGAAAATGTGCATATTTAAAAGTAACATCTTATTCTGAATATCTGGCACATGAATGATCCCTGCTTGTGAAAAGCTGTACCAAAGCACTCTGCTCTGTATGCTCTATGTCCTCCCCTAGGGAGAGAAAAAGAGAAGCAGCATCCCGACACTGCCTAATGCACTGCTGGAAGGTAGCTGGGTATTACAGTAACAAGGGTGGTCTGAGAAACCTGGTTAGAACAGAAGAGATGTGAAATCCAGTAAATGAAAATGAGTAGTTGTGTAGAACCCCATCATGAGGAGGAAACTTCTGGTAATGAAGACATTTGAGAGGTAATAACAGTATGACTTTACATGGTGCTTGTCTGTGTTTTTCAAGCACTTTCAGCAACTGTGGTACAATATCTTGACTGATCCTCAAGTTCCTTTCACTTATGATTTCTGTGACACTTCAGAATGCTGGTTAGTAGCTTTTCTACTCTTTATGGCTAGAGGCTGTGGATTTATGAATTAAGAAGATTCTGACAGAAGGTACCTGTCACTCTTATTGTGCTTTATTTGGTTATTGTATGACAGACCTTTCTTCAACCACAGTGGGAGCAGAGATGACAGCTATCACCTCTTTCTGTTTAGCTGCAGAACACTTCTCAATTTCATGTTTCATTCATATGAGATATCGACTCTGGTATATAGTACTTTTTCTTCATATATTTTTTGTAGTTCCAAATAAGTCCTTACTCTCTGTCTGATTTCATAGAATCATAGAATCAGCTGGGTTGGAAGGGACCTCAGAGATCATCAAGTCCAACCCTTGATCCACTCCCCCTGTGGTTCCCAGCCCATGGCACTGAGTGCCACATCCAGTCTCTTTTTAAATATCTCCAGGGACAGAGAATCCACTACTTCCCTGGGCAGCCCATTCCAATGTCTGATCACCCTCTCCGTGAAGAAATTCTTTCTAATATCCAACCTAAACTTCCCCTGGCACAACTTAAGTCCATGCCCTCTTGTCTTGTTGAAAGTTGCCTGGGAAAACTATATCATATTGCAATATAATGGGAGTATCCAGAAAGTCTAGTTTTTGTTTGCCTTTGTAATATTTACCTCTTTTCATCTCCTTTCTTTATGGGAGAGTGGGGGACTCCTCTAGAGGGCAGTTTAGAGCAGAAAGCCTCATTACTGACACCTTCCATCACCCAATGGAGGATCTTCTCTTCTTCCCTTGCATGTATACATTAAGTGGTTAAAGACAACACATCAGCTGTAGTTAGTATTTCTGTTCCCCCCTCAGTCTCCTTCTACAACAGTCTCCCTGATTTCAGTGAAGTTTCAACACTCCAGTTAAACTAGAGAATGAATCTGATGGGTCAAAGAAGTGATCTTTCCAAAGACGAGTAGTTCTAGTTTACCTTTGCTGGAACTGATAGGAGAAATTGAATACTTTTTTCCATTCCCCTCTCTTTCTTCGTAAGGTCAACTCCCCCAAGCCTCTGCTTTCCTGCATTTTACACTAGAGAGTTCTTTCTCATGTTTGTCTTTTTGCTCCAAAACCTCATATAAGAGTAAATCTTCAAGATATTTTTAAGATTTAATATTAAAGCTTGTTTGGTTTTCTTTGGTTTTTTTTTTTGTTTTTTTTGTTTTTTTCAGACACGATATGCTTTACCAGACTGTGATTTTTGGGATGATTTTGTTTAGTGAAGAGAAAACTCAGGCAAATTACCTAGAACTGTACATCCATTTGGATCTCTTGGTTGGCCTTGATTTTGTTGCAAGAAGGATGGTTTCAATTACAAAAGTTAAAGCCACTCTGGCTTCAAGCAAAGAAAGCTGATCTAAGTCAACATCTGATTACTACTTAGAAAGCTTTATGTAGGTGTCTTCTCAGTGCAGGGACTGAAGAGAGAACCTTCTGCAGTATTCCAATTGTTGAAGAAAATATGGTTTTCTTGGACAAACCTGTCTTTTAACATTACAACTCTGTTGTATTCAGTAGTTTACTTCAGAGTAGTATTGTGTAGTGTATTTCAGTGTCTTAAGAGGAAAATCAGTAAACTTAACTGGGCAATAGATAAGAGATTATTCCTATTATAGTTTTTGTAGGACAGTGGTTCTGCATGGGATTCAGTTTATATAAAACAAAGCAGTAAATTCTGTTACTTTTTGGTAGGTTTTTGGGTAGGTGAATAATTATAATTGGATAAATCTGATAAAACGCACGATAAGATATCATCTGCATAAGTTCATGTGGTTTGAAGCAACAGATGAACACAATTATTTAAAATGTGTAGAAGTTCTCAGTTAACTGTTAATTAGATTGTGGAGAAATGCTTTAGTGTTTTTCCCGAACTCTGTTGTATCTGTAACTACTGGTTCATACACAGAAAATAAATACCAGGTATTGGAAAACATTTCTACGTTTTCCCTCCTGAAGTTCATGCTCATTATAGAAGCTTCCAGTCGGCTGCAGTTGTTCAGTACTACTAAGTTTTTAAGTGAGTCAAAGTACTTTGATTTTATGGTTCAGTGTATTTGTATTGCAAATGCTTCCTTGTGTTTCATTGAGGAGTAATTTCTAATGTATGTATATTTTTAAATCTTCTTTTCCATGGTTTAACCCCATCCACTGAGCTTGTGGCTATAATGAAGGCTGTGAACAAAGTAATTTGTCTGTGTTTTCCTTGACAGAATGAAAAATCTTAAATAAACTCTTATCTCACATAGCGTCTGGAAGACTTATCATCTGTGCCACTGCTACATGATGGCATGAATTATTCAAGAGGTGATCAAGGTTTTGACACTTACACAATTTCCCTGAGGTGCATGCTCTCCACAGCACTTTAATCCAATTGTTGTACACAGAGTTCTCTTGATCATTTATTATCTGTTTTGGAATTGCTGTATGAAGTGCTGTATATAATCAACAATCAATGAATTTTAGTGGTTTCCCACACATGTTTCTTACAGCTGTGAAACATTGAACTGGGTTACGGGGAGAAGTGGGTTTGAAGTTTATGTGTTCACTTGCTTGGGTTAGAAAATGCATCTACAGGTAGTCAGGGACAGTCAGGTTTTATGCATTGTGGTTAAGCTAAAGGCTCCTTTAGTTTTAGTGGCCATTCCAAATCTAACAGTAGTACCTCTGGCTTTGACCGTCATGGTTTGTGTAACTGTTGCTGCAAGATTTTCTGTTACCAGGTGACACTTGGAGTGGCTGTTGCAAAATATCTTGGTTTTCCTTACCCTCCTTCTTCACTTACCTTAACAGTACCTACTGTTGATCTATAGGAAATGAAGGAGGTTCTGAGGTGTTTTTAGCTTTGATGAATAACTCATTCCTTAGAAACTTTCCTCTTGGAGCAAAACATACCTACTTTGTCTGAAAAGGTACATGCTATAGGTCAGACCAATCTAGTTTGTGGTAATGAGGGAGCTATTTCCTGAACTCAGGCAAGAAAAGGGAGTTTTTGGAATGTGACTCAGAGAAGAAAGAGTTGGTCCCTCCAGTAATGTAAATTCCCACTTAACTGAGCCTTCTCTCTGCCAACAAAAACCCTGACTGCTAGTTGTCTACCTCTCATCTCTTTTTGGATCTTCATATTTTGGAATTTTTTAGTTTCTTTTAAGCAAAACCTTCTTACAGCTTACAAAGAACTTATTTTTTAAACATTTCTCAAATCAAGGTCTATGTGTGGCAATCTGTCTTCTGGAGTTTGCTGGAGTAATGGATATACTTTTCATTAAAAGAAACATGTGAACATGTTTGTAAAGAGCTTTCTTATATTTTTATCACTTTGCAGTTGTGCCTTTGGTTTGGCAAAAGGCCTTCCAGAGTCATGTTACCAAAGGCCAATAATAGGCAGACACATTTTTTTTCAGCATAGGAAATCATTCAGTGCTTACGGATCTTTCAGCTACCATTTCTGGTGTGACCATTTGCATTATAAAACAGTGAAAATATGTTTTCCTCTACTAGAAGCTATTTTTACTGTTTTATTCTACCGATTTGCAAACTGATTTGGGAGTTGTCTAATGGAGAAAAAGAGACGGCTTGCTTAGGACCTTTGCTATTGGAACATGCCATTCTCCAACATTGGGTTTGATTTTTTGTTAGTAGTTGTCAATGTACAGGAGATGCAGAAAGCTGATGTCCACTGATAATTAGGGAAATAAACAGTGCAAAGTCACTGTTCTGGGATGGGTAGGTTTTTGATGTTTTGGCACAACTGAATAGTCAGGTGCTATTGGAATCAGCAGCTGCTGCAAAGCTGTGGGTGTTACGAGATGGAAACCATTGGCTGCAGCACTGATTATCTAAACAGCTCTTTTGTACACTGGCAGCAATGGAATTTCTCTTCCTTCCATTTTCCGGGTGACTTATTATCAAGTATGACAGCTTGTCATGTGTGATCATCATCACATTAGTCCCGTGAGAACGGGTGCTTTTCTGAATACCCTCATGCCTTCCATATACAGGGTGAAGCACAGGTTAAAATAAGAATTTGTACTTGTATATACTTGTTGCACTTGACTGTGAAGTGGTGGTTTGGTCATTCAAAGGGGTTACCTTAAAGGGACTGACAGGGCATTAGTGAGCATCTGTTCATTAACCAAAAGGAGGAACAGTTTGCTCCTCTCTGGAATTTATTGTTCAGAGTGGCAAAGAAGAGGTTGTTTGAGAAGGGATTTAAGAAGCTAAGCAAAGTTATTCCAAACATGGTGGTGATGATCTAACTGTGTGGTTAGGTTAAATGGAGTTAAACTGTCTATCTGATCTTCCTTTAAAGTGTTCACATAAATAAATGTAAACATGTTACATTGAGTTGAACATTGGTTTAGAAAGATTTTGTCTCATAGGTAGTGAATGAGCGCTGAGTTTTTAAGGATTTGCATGAAATTAGCAGGTTGAGTCTATGGATTTTTAACTTATTCTTCAAATGTAGGAGACCTAGCAAGCTGATTGTGTAGTGTTTTCTTTAAATAGAGAAAATAGGCAATGTACTTTACTATATATACTTTTTGTGTGTGTTAATAGTATTGTTGCTTTTATGGTTTTCACACAATCGGATATGAAAACTAGTGATACTGTGTATCCATTATGGAGGAAAGGGGAAGGTGATAGAACCCGTAAAGTGAATTCAAGGAGAATTAAATAGAAACTAACCAAAGATAACAGGCAAGGGGTTTGACTCAGTGATCTCTTGCGGTCTCTTCCAACCAGGAAGATAATGTTTATATCATGGGCACGAGAGAACATGAAGTTCCCAAAGAAGAGTTCTAAGGAATGCTTGGAAGTAAGAGAGATAAGAAAATGTGTTTTGGGTAACCCATTCACTGATACTGTTGAAAGTAGCAGAATGCAGGGCTAATGGTGACGGGTGATTCACCTGAAAGTTAAAGAAGGGAATTGCTGGAAGGGAATTACTTGTCAAAGAGAAGTTTTGTGGTCGATTTCATTTGTTTATTTATTTGTTTTAGGAGTAAGTTGACACAAAATTCACTTTTATATTTGTGTGGGTATAAGAGAGATCCTTTTTATCTCAAAGTAGGACATTTTAAGTTAAAGAAAGGAAGAAGATTTCAGTGGGAGGCTATTGATTCAGTAATGTTTGGTGAAAAAAAAGATAGTTAATGGAACAGTTTTGGTAGTGTGTTTTAAGAATGCAATTTGAAGGCATGCTTGGACGCTGATAGAAGAAATAAGGATGAGCAAACTCAAAGAAAAAGCAGCTAAATAGCAGGAGTTTGGAGCTTGAACTCTGTCCCAGACATCTAGTCTTTCAGTCTGTACCTTTCCCATAAAGCACTTACATGAGTAACCTTGCCTTATATTGGAAAGATTGACATTCAGTAGGCAGTTTCTTAAAAGATTCAAATTATTTAAGTACCTTTTTTTTTTTTTTTTTTTTTTAAAGTTTTTGTGTCTCTCTCTTGCTACAGCAAAATATTGAGATGATTGAGAGTCTTATGTAATCCTGAATAAGTGAAAGTATTTCTTGTTACCAAATATGCAGGGTCAGCACACATTTGCATCCCAAACCAGGCATGTGTACTTCTGGGGATATGCAGTCATTTGAAATTCCTGAGTTACTCGATGAGGAGATGAGAATTAACAATTGACTGATAGTTCTGGGGTTCTTTGCTTCTATTGTTACTTATGAACCTGATCTTAAATTATTTCATTATGGACTGTTGACTCCTTATGAAAAACAAAATAATGCACAGTTAATACATTTCTGAATTCTTCACTGATGTTGTTACACAGTTGCTCTAACTTTTTTTGTACATTTCGTAGGCATCAAAGTCAATTTTACATTTTCTTACTAAAAATCAAGCTTGTGCCGCCTTTGCTTTGTTGTGGTTTGATAATGATTGTATTAGTTTTAACGACTGATTATGTGCCTTTTTTTGACATTGGTCTTAAATTTATAATCAGTCTGTTTATAAAGCTGTTATGTGTTTTGATAGTGGCTTTACAGGTTTTTTTTTTGGTGGCGTGGGATATTTTTTGTTGTTGTTGTTGTTGTTTTAATATTCTTTTTTAATCATCTGTTCTGTCTTGAATAGGCCAGAATTTTATGGGTTTCTGGGATAATACAGTGAAACTTTCATAATAAGTGCCCTTAAAGGATCATACTTTATTTGTTGCTTTCTGAAATAGCACTTCCACCTTGAATTCCTTTGCAGTTACTATTTCGACATAATGTTCCATTATCTACTTTATTTTTGTTTCTCTGTTTCTTTCAGGGGCTCAACAACAGCTTGTGGCACAACATGCTTCAGAGAAAGAGGCTTTGGAGAAGATTAAAATAGAAATCGAGGAGGAGCTAAAGCGTCTTGATGAAGAAATCTTGGAAGGTGCTCTTCAGATATTCCCGTTTCAGTTGATAATCTCTATGCACTATAGTGGTGGCTAATTTGTAACAGGTACTCTAGTAAAGAGATTTTTGGAAAAATGGAAAGTCTTTTCCCTCTTCCCTCTGCAAGATTTCTGCACATCGTCACATGATGTAAAATAGTTAAACTTTACTGTTTGGAGCAGTGTAGTCTAGCCAAAGCAAACAATTTAATGACTTTTAGTAGGCTACTATAAACAATGAAACTTAAGCAGCTCTTAAGCTGCTCCTAAGCTGCTCCAGTTGATGAGAGAAGTGAAGACATTCCTCAGCACCTAACATTCAGGGGACTGTTTACTTAAACCATCAGATTTCTCACTTTGGTTTTTTTTTTATGACATATTTTGACCTAGAGATGTGGGGTTTTTTATAGGATTCCCAGCAAGGGATTGATTGAAAGCAGTCTTTATTTTGCATGTGTGTTGCAAAGTGGAAGTCTGAAGTAGAAGGCCTCTTCCAGATCTGCTTGTATTCATCCATATAGACCTTTCTTAGAAGTTTTAAACTGAGAAGGAAATGCTTATATGATCAAAATATTATTTAAAAAAATTATATGCTAACACTGATGTATATATAGCCACATGCAGGCAAATTTTACCATGGAAAAGAGGCTGTCTTGCTCCTGCATCAGAATTGGCATCATCTTAAAATTGAGGATAGATGCACATCTAACTTACTGGTTAGGATGCACTTGTGAAATAAGAGCTGGAGGGAAAATGTAGCACAAAGTCATCTATGGCTTGTAAGTACCACTTCCAAAATATATTTGGGCCATACTTATTTTCCTACAATTTGTTCATGCCATCCTTGGCCTATAGAGTTGTGATTTTTTTCTTTCTTACCTACACTGTGTTAACAGGTGGGATAAGAAATCTGTGAGAGTTTTTGTTCTTATATGAGTCTCTTATTTTATTTTGTGTACTTTTTTCTCTCAGCATTTACCACTACAGGATTTGACTGCCACACTTCCCCAGTGTTCAGTCCTGCCAATCCAGAGAGCTCAATAGAAGACTGCTTGGCTCATCTGGGGGAAAAAGTGTCCCAGGAATTGCAAGACCACCTGCAGAAAGCACTGCAGAGCTTGCTTAGCAAGTGAGTTTCCATTTGCTTTTTCCAAGGGAAGATATTTCCCTTTCTGTTATGACCAGTGATGAAATGCTAAAGATGGGATACATTTTTTATTACATTTCTTTCTTCTCCAATATTCCTTTATCTGTCTATTTGGTTTTCCTTTGTTTTGGGGTTTTTTTGTTTTGTGTTGTAATGTGTAAATACTTCTTTGTAGCATTTGGTCTTTGCAGTAATGTAGGTTCTAAAATTTTACTCAGCTTTTGTCACTGCACTTCTGGGACCAATAGTTTGAGCTGCTGGTGAAACTGGCAGTTGCCAGTTGTCATTGCCAATTTAATGAATGCTGGGCTGTAACCAGATTAACTCATTTCCCTTATAATTAATTGTGGAGCTACAGGCTTTTTGGTTGTCTGGCTCAAGATGAGATGGAGAGTTTCTCTGAAAGGATGAAAGCAAGATGCTTTATGACCACTGTATTTTTTTTTTTGTATTATAAGTTACTATCCTGATTTTAATGAATCCACGTGAGCTATTTCTGGATGTTCTGCATGACCTCCAAAATGTATTTGTACAGAGCTGGAGCTGGAAGGTGCTGGTTTTGGGACAATTACAGAAATGCAGCATTAGCAAATAGCTATCTGAGTCTGTGTCTTGGGCTCAAAAGAAGCTGAGAATCTCTACTGTACTGTACTGCTTTTCGTGTAGCTGTTCATGGACTGTTTGAACAAAAAGGTTCTAGAAGCCCTAGATACCAGCATCTAGTGTAACTTTCTAATGCATAAGCTTCCATACATGCACTGGGGAGGCATCTCATCCCCTTGTAATACTCATGATGGCACGCTTCTGGAAGATTACAAGTTTGAAAGTACTTCCATCTGAACATCAGGAAACATCTTTTTATTGTGAGGGTGACAGAGCACTGGCACAGGTTGCTCAGTGGGGTTGTAGTTTCTCAGTCACCAGAGATACTCAAAAGCTGTCTGGACATGATCCTGGACAGCCTGCTGTAGGAGACCCTGCTTGAGCTGGGAGGTTGGACAAGATGTTCTCTAGCCATGACTTCCAACCTCAGCAATTATTTTTTTTTTCAGCTAGCCTATCTATTCCTTAACTAGCTCCCAAGTCAACAACTAAGAGTTGACTTGGTATGATCAGTGTAATTTAAAACTGACTGTTACAAGCCAGGTAGGATGAGGCTTTGGCTAACGCGATGTAGTGAAAGACATCTATTCCTATGATGTTGAAAGGTGCCTTCTAACCCAAACCATCCTATGATTTCATGACTCTGACCAAGATTTCATAGCAAAGGTGCCATGTAACATCTGACCAGAAGTACATCTCACAGAAGAGAGTATGTGCGGTACAGCTTTCTCCTTACATGGCAAAAGAGTTTATAGCAGAAATGGCAGAAGCTTATCTGCCTGTACAAACCAGGCATTTGTCCCATGTGGCTTTAAATTTTTGTAGTTAGTATCTTCTGAAGAGTGGAGGCTTTGATGAATGCCTCACTACACATTGAAAGTAGAGAGTGGCAAAAAGTTGAAAAATTAGCAAGAAGCCTTGGAACACATTCTTTTTTTGGGTGTCTAAAATGGTAAATTGAAATAACAGCATTTTAAGTTTAAATATCATAAAGACTGTAGATAATTAACTGTCCAACATTGAGAGGTCGTAACTGGTGCATTCTAGATTAATTTTTTTTGAGAGTCCCTGAGATGAGGTGTGAAAATTAAGTGCGTCTAGCTTGAGAGTAGCCTAGGCTTTATGTGTTTTCTATAGGAAAATGTTTTCCTTCTATATATTTTTATACATACACAAATACACAGTTACATATAAAGTCTGAAGTGCCTGTGAAACTGTGTTGACAGGCATGTCTTTTTATAAGGCAAACAAGAAGCTACTGTTTAAGCTCTTGATAATATCCTTCCTGCAGCTGTTGTTACTCTTCTCATCCCACTGATTCATTTGGATTTGCATTTTAAAGGAACTAAACCAAGAAAGAGAATGCACTTAAAATGATAAACTCAAAATATGTTCTCCCCAGCGTGACTTAATTCTGTTCTTTTACCCGTGTTTGCTAGAGTAGTGCTATGTGATGAAATATGTATTTTGCTTGTAATATCCTCTTCTTTGATATACATATGAACAAGTATTTCGTGGTACAGTAGGTTGTTAGATCATGATAAGTTCTTGGAGTTCAATAAGCAGTCTTCTAACCAATACCAGGCACCACTGGTTCCCTTAAACTAAAGTCTGAACTTGCCATTTGCCATTATCTGGCTCAGGACAAGTGCTTTTGAAGCAGTGCATCTTCTTATGTCACTTGGCAGAAAGTTTTTATTGTTAGTTACTTTAAGATAGTATTCCTGGAGGAAAGGAGTATGGAGGATGGGATTGTCATCATCCCAATTAAGGTAAGTGGAGATGTGATGAATCTGAAATAGACAGATCTACTGAAATACAAAGGGCATTTTATAATCAAAAGTGCTGTTTCTAGCAAATTAAGGCTTCAACTGTAAAATAATGCTAATGCAATCAAGCAGCCTGTCTTGGTTCATAGCCTATACTATTTAAAATTTTTATGCTGTCTTATTTTATGTCTATCTTACATGTGGAAATTCTTAATGGAATTTTGTATCTTTAATGGATTTTTTTGTAACTATAATGGAATTTTTGTATCTTTAAAGTCTTATATAAAATTGTATGCAGGAGCTTAGACATTTTGGTAGCATATCAGATAATCTACTTATGTAGTGTCCTTTAAGTTGTATACTGTCAAATTATTACAAAATTCATTTAATTATATAAAATTGTGTTACAAGGAGAAGGTGATAGGTTCCTGATCCTCTCTGGTGCTGGTGTTTTATGTCCTGAAACAAGAGTTCTTGAAATTTATTAGCTGTATTAAATGTGAAAATATTTTTTTCTCTGGAAACCAAGAATTTTATTTTATTCTTATTCTTTTGTTTCCTTTTATAACTTTCAGTGTTGGTTTAACTTCTGCAGGCCGGTGACATATCAAGAATACCGAGAGCGCACACAAGAGACGGCTGCTCATGCCAGTGGATGGAACAAGGTACTAAATAAGTGACTTTCACTTTGGTATCTCATCTACTTAGTGTCCAAACAGTTTTTTACTAGGTACAGTTATGCTTCAGAGAGGAACAAGAAGAAAAATAACCCACTTAGTATTAGTATGAAATTATTTTCACGTTCAGAATTGTAGTTGTGGACACAATATGTAGTTTTTAGATAATTTAGCTAGAAGTTATCCAGTGGAAGTATTGGGTCAGTCTTGTTTTATTATAGTAAAAAGAAAAGTTAGAGTTGTTCATTGACATAAATTTACATAATTTTTTTTTACACTAAATATTTCTTAATTTCCAAGAGCGATTTATTGTTTTAACAGTCTGTCAATGACTTCTGAGATAAATGTTTTCATAATATTTCTCTACTTTTTCTTTGCTCTCATCTCAGGCTCAAAATATATGCAAAAAAATGTGTTAAAAAAAGCGCTAAGCATGGTGAATATAAAAATAGATAGCATATTCACAATATTTAAAATTTTAGGAAACATAAGGTGTGTGTAATATGCCTCCTTGGTTTCAAGAGTAGTTATCTCAAATGATACAAAGCTTCTTTTTAAAACTAAATGCAAATATGTAAGTGAATTACTTTATAATACTCTTAATGTACAATGAGTAGAATTACTGTTCCTAGATTCATCTTTCATTACTCATTCAAATTTATGATCTTAATCATTCTCTGGGTTGAGTAGGCATCAGAAAAACAATACAAGAATGGAATAACTTAGCAAATTTAATCACAAACTGAGGCTTAAAATTTAGTCTTAAATTTAAAATGGAACAAGACTTTTTTTTCTCGTAATTGTTTTTCCTTAACTAGATTTTCCTGCTTACTTAAGAAACTGATCATCTAACCAAGGGTGTGGGCACTTCTAAAGCAGTTTATTAAACATTGCTTGACGAGTTACTGCCCATAGCTGCAGCAATTATAATTGGTGTGTGAGAGTTTTCCATTTACCATCGTGATTCATAGGATTTTAGTTTAAACAACCATGAAATCTGATTATCAAAAGTTGTTGAAAATTATCAAGCTGGTGGAAATGAAAAGCAGGCATAAAACCAGTTGTTGGGGCTCAGCTGGCAAGGAAAGAGGTGGATGGAGCTTGTCAGTTGCCTACTGCCTCTCCATATGCTACAGGAACCCCCCTCTTGAAGATACAACCCTAGGTAGATGGATCAGCTGCATCTGGGGTTTTATGATGCAGCCTTCATGACTGCTACATTTGGGCAGCCCCTGTGGCAAGTGGGCTTTGGTCCTTATCAGCTCATGACAGAATATCATCTAGAGGATGGCTTTGTCATCATCTTTGCGTACCTGTAACATTTGTTGCTACAAAACAGAGTCCACAAGCAAACTGCAATGGAAATTTTGTAGAATACAGCATCTGTTTGTATTGTTTTTGTGGTAGGTTGAATGCCTGGCAGTTCCGTTAATAATACATGTTTTAAGGGGATGGAATGCATTTGTGTTGGTTTCATTTCCCCTTAAATTCCATCATCTTACTCAGAATTGTATTTTGTTACAGAAGAGACCTGAGGTATCTTTCCTCCAGCCTAGTTTACTTTTCACTGTAAGGAAGAAACTCTTAGAAAAACAGAATTTAAAAGTACCTATAAATATGCAGAGCATTAGGTCTAATTAGCAGGCATACAGCAGGAAAATGAGGCTGTGATGGCCTCAAGTTTGTGAAAATCTGAAGGGTATGTGCTTTAATTGCCTATCAGGAGAATGAAGTTTACTTCCTCTTATGACTAAATAATAATACAACATACAACTAGCTGGGCTAGTTAAACATAATAGCAAATCATTCCCTGTTATATGCTCATGGAACTGGCATACCCTCTAGTTCCTTGGGAGGAGCAGAAATTGAAGGTGTACAGTAGCTGTGGCAGATGTCCAAGGATTAAAAATTTGGAAATGCCTTTCCACAGACAGAATTTCATGTGATCAAGGGTGTGATTTTATCCAGACTAGAGGAAATAAAACCACTGAGCCTAGAAGATGAAATGTATTTTCAGTTGCCTTTGAGCTGTACGTGTTGTGCTTAATAGTGGTAGCTTGCACAGCAGGATGTTCTTTTTGCTTTCAGTAGCCTATAAACTACTTGTATAAAATCTCACCTTTAAATTCTGAGACTTTGCTGTTGTAGGTGAGTATTATAATGTATGTGTACATATAAAAGCTCCACCTATTCAATATGTTGAATATGATGCACTTAGAGAGAGCCACCCTGATCCCTGTAAGTCCCAGGATCTCTCTCACAAGAGTCTTTGCAAATTGCCCTTTATGTTAATGTGTGTGTGAGACATGGTGCCCAGGTAAGCAGATACTTCTGGAAGGTACTGGGATTACCTGACTGGCTAGCTGGGTGGAGGTAGAATGTGGACAAAGGCTTAATCAGCCTGGTTTACAACTGGGAAAATGTTGCTAGTCTCAACTCAGCAGGGTGCTGAGACATCTCACATAAACAATTATATAGAAGGGTTGGACCAGATAATCCTTGAGGTCCCTTCCTACCTGACATTCTGTGATTCTATGATTTTTAGTCATACCAGTTTTCAAAGAACCTTTTCATTATATAAGCATGAGCAGAGAGAAGACATTTCTAAATATGGCTGTTTTTTCCATTTAAAAATGTGAATCTTTTCCAGAGTTCAATGGTATGTTTGAACTGCTGAAGACATTTGGTTAACTGACTGGTGCATGGGATGTAAAGGAATGTTTTCAGTCACAAAAATGTGAATGTCCATCCCAATGAGGAAATACTGTAGGATAAACTGATACATAGGAACATCAATTCTTACATTAACATCCCACAGAAGCAAAGTGCACAGACATTAGAAAATAGTGGTTCTTTCTTTAAAAAAAAAAAAAGGTCAGAAAAAGAAATTACTTAATGTATTTCTCAGAAATGGTGATGTGAAAATAATAGGCATGATGTTGGATTATGTAAACAAAAGGAGTTGGCTTCACTTTGTATTTTTAAGTAAGATGTTCATCAAAACAAAACCAAACCTTTTCAAATTGAGTTTTAATACTTTTTGCTTAAAATTGAATATTACATACATACACCAAAATACATAATCCTACTGCTGTGCAACCAAATAAAAGGATATTAAATACTGATACTGAGACACAGCTGAAATGATGAGCAGGTGAGCCGTCATCTTCAAGTCTTGTTTTTACTGATTAATTAATGAAACCTAAGAACAATACAACAAAAATGTAAAAAATGGTGGAGTGTAATTAGATTAGTTTAATGTTGAAAGAGTCAAAAGGTACACAGAAGTGACAATTACTTTGGATATAAAATTTTCAAAGTCTCTGAACTTTCTTTAATTTTGTAATTAAAGAAATTTGTAATTTTTTTTGGTGTATATTTAAATTTGTAATATTGTACTGTGGGTTTGTGATAGTATAATTGACAGAAATCTATCATTTGCAAAATTAATCAGAAACATTCTAGTAGCAAAGGGTTTTTTTGTAATGATTCCCTAGAAGTTTTCTCCTGCCAACTATTTTCTGGCATGCTGTGCTTGATACTGTGTGTTTTTCTTCAGTCAGAATATAAATAGCCTCTAGCATTCCTTCCCAGCCATACTGGTGGAGGGAGTTGCAATTCCTTTGAATTGTCAAGGCTGTATTTTACTTAGGTCTTAGTTAAATCTCATCACTATTCACCTAACTACTCTTATGTACAGAAAGCTGTGGTTCACCTTTATATAATTAGTGTGAGGATAATTTTGTTCTTGATTCTAGGGACAGTATCATGCCAAGATGTACCTGTTCCTACTCGTCTCAAAGGTATAAGTGTCAATAATTTCAGCAGGAAAGGAAAACCAGGTGGTGTTTGTTGGTCTGGATGGGACTGGATATTAGATTTTGAATTTGGTCCCTTGCTCCTGAGGCCTGGAGAGGCTTGCTAGATTTGGGAGGGATAGATGGATTAGATAGTTAAGTTTGCAAAGGAAGATGGCAACAATCGTGACCAATATGCCAACATTTGAGGTCCCTTCATTTCCTAGGCAGCCTTTCTTTGCCTTTGTTTCTCTTGCCTTCAGCTTAGAGTGAATGTCAAATATTTGTCAAACATGTAAAATATTTTGAGATCTCAATGTTCGTGCTACTGTAGAGATATGTGGGTGTGCCCAGAGGCTCTGAAAGATGCCTGGTCTTTACTGCATGCTTTTTTCTTTTTGGTGCAAAAAGACGAGTTTCTTCTGACACTTCTCACCTTGACCTGCTCCTTATGTTTGTGCATTTAATATTCAAGCACCATCTCATTCCTACTTAACAGTGTTAACTGTTCTTCCCTGAAGAACAATACTATAATCTGTCTGCCATAGTACTGGACTTTCTCAGTTGTTAATCTGCTGGAACATCTTAAATTTATCAAGTTACAAGCACTTTTAAGGCCTCACCTGTTTTTAGTGGTCCATTGCAGTGTGACTCCACTATGATTTAGTACAAATCTCAAACCCAACCTACTTTTCCTATTCATCTTCCTCCATGTGCTTTCTGGGAATGGGAATGAAGAATATGTACAGAAAAGAAAATCAGGCTGGAGGAGGAGACTGGGAAAGGGAAGAGGCATTTGGAATTCAGTTTGAGCAGTAGTATTAATCTGCATCTACCTTGTGCAGCTGGAAAACGCTGTTCTTATTTGCACAGTGAATAGGTGTGCAATGCAGTTGATACAAAGTAGGTGCAGTAAAACTTACAAATATTTTTCTTTTGTATCAAAATAGCACTTTTTCAGACGCTAATAGCTTCTGTTCATATTAATTTCCCGGCCTTGGCAAAGTACTGCATATAAACTTTGCCCAGAGGGCCACTTGAGAGCTCTAGGAGAATAAATTCAGAGTTTAAAAGTTCAACTGCATGTCATTTAGGCAAAAAATCCATGATTTCAGAAGGAAGTGTCTAGAACTGTATAATACAAAGCAGGTGGGTTCACAGAGTCTTGCAGCTTTCAGAGCAATTCGCTTTGGGGTTAAGGTTCATCATTCAGTTAAAGACAAAAGGTTTAGGAGGAAAAATGGGAGTAGGAAATGAGGGAAGGAATTGTATATGTGTTAAATCTGGCATGGGAGGGAGAGTTTAATGTGGAGAAAGGATTGTAATTGTAATTTTAAATATGTCTTAGTAGCAAGTTCTGGAAGTGTTCTTCTTTACCAAATCTTGTGTTGGAAAAAAATGGGGCTTAAGAAAGCACTGCAGTCCTGTTCTGTGAAACTCTGAAGCTAGGCTGTGTGTTTTGCTTATCAGATGAAGTGCTTCTTTCTTACTGAATTGTCTTGTGGTTTGCATTATGTCTTCACAAAAATGAAGTGTGTAGTCACCTCTATCTTTGGACTTGTTGATTCAAACCTTTTCTGTGAACAACAGCTTTCTGTACATAACAGTAGTTATGTGAATAGTGATGAGATTTAACTAAGACCTAAGTAAAATACAGCCTTGGCAATTCAAAGGAATTTCATATAAATTCTTCTGTTTTACCTACACAGTAGTTTTAATAATTCTTTCTGTATTTATTCACAATTCTTGTTTTTTGAAGGTCTTGGTACCCCTGGTTCTACTGCAACAATTTCTGATGGAGTTAACCAGACGGGGCCAGGAACCACTGAGTGCACTTTTGAACTTTGGAGTGACATATCTAGAAGACTACTCTGCAGACTATATCATTCAACAGGGAGGATGGGTAAGAAAACAATATTTAAATTTCATACTTTGTTTCATGTGTATTTCTAAGTGTTATTCTAGTCCAAATGGTAGTGAAAGCTGAGGGTGCTAGAAGTAAGTAGATGAGAAAAGGAATGCTCTGGCCTCCCATAAAAACCAACAAGACACAGACACACACAAAAAAACCCGCAAAATCAAAACCCAGGAATTTAGGACCATATAGTTAGAAAGAGATCTTGGGTAGTCATCAGTTTCACCTTTCTGCCCCAAGGCAGCATTTACTTTTGCCCATTCATTTCACACATTAGAGATGTCTGTGATTGGCCTCCACAGTTTCCCCAAGCTGTCTGTTCCAGTTCTCTGCATATCTGGTTTGTTGGATTACCTTTGAAATTGAAGAGGACCTTAGATGTCAAATAACAGCTAGTTTTCATACAATGTGTGTTAAATATGCTAATTTGTTTCTGTATGGTGAGATCGTTTGCATGTTCTTTCCAGTTAATATGCATACAGAACTGCATGTAGAAGCAAACATACAGAACAAGAGATACTGTGCCTGAGAGGCTCATCTTTGTAATATTATCTTCATGTTCTGATGAATGCTGGAAAATGGCATATGTGAGGTTTCTTCCTCTTCATTTTCAGAGTGGTTTTTTTAACAGATGAGTAATTGGGGAGCACTTCATGCAGAAAGGTCAGTAGGTACTAATTTATTTTTATAATGAGTATAAAATAGCTAATGCATATTGGATTTTATAGCTGTAGAGAAACGGACAGAATGAGCAATCAAGATTCCTTTGTGCTGCATTTCCTTATGGAATCTGTCAAGTCATGGTAACCAATGTTCCTGAGTCATGTCATGCTGAGACATTAAAGGGAACGTCATTCCATTTAAAAATTCATCACAGAGGCAGCTCACAGCTGATGAGCTGGGTCTTGAAGGTAAAACAGTGCTAAAGGAGGCTGAGTTTTATATTACTGGGTTTGGGAAGACTGCCAGATTTGAATGGAGTTAATCTGGGATTAGTGCAATGGCTCCAGCAAGTTGATTTATTCTAAAAAGAAAAGCTGTTCAGGAAAACTAGTGATTAAAAAGTACTAGTATGAAAAATCCCATTCAGGCAGCTGCTCGTATTTCATGGCTTTACCCGATTCTTTTTCTCGGAGTAGTTTGTTGCATAATTTCTGCACATCTGCACCTTCCTATATCTTTTCTCTTCCAGGCAGTCATGGATAATAGTTTTCAAAGCCTTCAGGAGGGATTGTTTGTCTTTAATGGACAGAAACACTAACAGCATGCAGCCAAATGACCTTAGGTCATTTGATAAATGCACTCGCATTTCAAAGTATTTTCGTTTCAGAGAAGGGCCTTACTAGCAGATTTGAGGCAGATGGCTATTAGCTTTTTTTTTTTTTTTTTTCTGTTGGTTTTGGTTTTCTTCTTTAACCTCAGAAAAAGCTGCAGCCTGTTCTGTAGCCCCTGTTTGAGGCCTGGTATAAACATACTTAATACAGTGCAAAGCCTGTGAAAAAAAGCAGCTTTCCAGCACGGCCTCTGAGGGAGGGGGACGTGCTTTGTGTTTGTGTGACTGTGCATATATATATGTACAGATCTGGGTAGCCAGTGTTTAATGGGCTGCAAGCTTGTCTGTATACATCCAGTCAGGCATAAAATCAGACTGACATAAGCGGTACAGCAAACCATCCAGAGCTATTTTTGAAACAGCAGAAGAGGCGAGGAAAGAGACAAGGTGATGAAAATCCTTTCCAGCTGAATTAATGTAGCTGCACTAACCCTTTGTGAGTTGCTTTGGGGATGGGGTCGGGGACCTATGGGGCTTGTGGTTTTACTTGGAAGAAAGGAATATATAGTTTTATTGTGGGTTCTGTTTGTTTGTTTGCTTGTTTTTTCCTGTAAGGAAAAGGTTTGTTTTTACCGAGTATCATACTTCTTGGTTTGTTCTGAGTCTGTGGGATGGTGTTCTGGGGAAAGCAGTGCTAGGAGCGGAGTGTGGGGTGAGGGTGGGAGAGTTTGTGTTTTCTGAGAAAGGCCAGGGAAGAACCACCTGGCAGGCTGCTTGCTGTCAGGCAAGTATTTTGCATTTTTTAAGATAAGCATCTGCCACAGGGGCTCTGTGTGCCGGATCAAGTTGTCAGTAACACTTGGCTACAGCCATAAGGGCAATGTATAAACCAGGAAGTCTCCAGTAAATTGTGTTGCTGTGACAGTAAGAGGTTCAGTTTTTATGTTATTTTAGAGCAGAGTAAAGACAAGGCTTTTCTACAGCTGCTAAGAGCTTACTGAGAAGATACTAGAACAGTCTGTCTGTCTTTTTGTAGATCAGGAGCAGAGGAGAGCTTCACAGAGTCAGCTTTTCAGGGGCAGACCTCAAAAATTCTGTAGTGTCTCTGGGGCTCTCTTCCCTTGGCACCACATAATTTAGGAACTCCTTTTTGGATTGAAGTCGACCTTTGCCAGGAGGGAAGTAGCCAGCTGAAGGTAAGGGATCAGCTGAGCCCTTCCTGTGCCCCCCTGTGGATCTCTGGTCAGAATTTTACAAAGCTGTGTCACGCAGCGGGGCCACTGCCGCATCATGCTGTGCAGCCACAGTGCAGCTGGAAAATCTCCCAAGGTTCTACACACATCAGGTTCTTCTGTGGGCTCCAGAGGCTTCTAGGTCCAAGAAAGCATATTATTGAGAATGTTGGACAACAGTTAACTAGAAGCAAAACTGCTAGCTCAAGGGAGTAAGGGTTGATGAAGTGGACAGTTATGCGGTAAATTTCAAGAAATGAGTGTGGCTTGTGAGGGATGGAAAGTTTGGGATACTAGATACCTCTGAGGTGAGAAGTGAGATACAGTGATGACATAATGTGTTGAAACAATGAGTGTTCTCCTCCCATTCTCTCTTTAGGAACTAAAATTGTAATTCAGCTAACTTTTCATAGTAGGGTGGGAGTGGGATGTTGGTGAGAGAATGGCTGGCATGTTTATATATTCAAGTGCATAGAATATTTTGATACTATGATTCTGGCTGTTGTGTATGCAGTTCTGCTTCCACATGGTCTGTTTTACTGCTTGGGGTGAAAGTCTTCCAGTGCACTGCATGTTGTGTTCTGATGCAGCTGGCAACAGAGGCATGAATGAAGAGATGAAATAACTACACCAACTAGTTTACAATCTCTTTGATTTGCAGGTAGATAGAAGTTGAGTTTGGAGGACTGTAGAAAAGCAAGGAAATCTTGTTTCTTTCAGACAGCCTCTCTAACTAATTGCAGTGACAGGTTTGGATGCTTGTCTTGCATTGGCCCCTGTCAGCTTCTGAGTTTTATTATGATCTCTCTTTTGGAGCAAAAAGTGTGTTTGGTATTCCAGGTTCTTGGTGCAGCCACACGCAGGGACGCGCATTTCTTTCTCCTGACTCTCTGTTTTGAACCCCATTGGACATACTAAGATCTCATTCACATTTTATTTTGAAGCATCACAAACCAGTTCCCAACCTGAAGTTAGCAGTAGCTTCATTCTCAAAAGCAATGTTAGGGCTCAACAAACTGACATGCAGTGTACATACTCTCCCCTCCCCTTTCCTACATATCCCTCCCTTCTCCTCCTCTCCCCTCCCTTCCCTCCTCATACCTCCCCTCCCTGTTTGCTCTTTCTGACTTCTCCAGGGCTGAAAGCTGCTGCATCAGAAGCTATTCTTGTTCAACTGGAAAAGTGCACAGTAAGGCCAGTCAGTTGGTAAGGCTTTTTTCCTCTTCCTTTCCCACCCTTCTCCCAAATAATTTATCTCAAGTTCTGCAGTTTCTGTTTTCCACAGTTAGATTTCGTCTATGTTGAAATAGTCTGGGGATGTCTATGAGGAAAAAGTGTAAGATTACTTGGGAGCGAGCTGTTTTTTCTATTTTCTCAGATTCACATTCATGTTACAAGCTCAACTGCTTTTCAGTTGTTTGAAAGAGGTAAAATAAGTGCATGCAATTGGTGTTTATCAGTATTTCTTCCCTCAGAAAGAGATATTTGTATTTGTTACCTGTAGCTGAAATTGTCTCTTCCTTCTTGTCTCATTGTGTTCAGACCTGGGTTTGAACTTAACTAGTTATTTCCCCATGTCGAAGAGAGTAAAAGTAAATTTACTTGAAATATACGTAGTGTTTGCAGTTAATAATCTCAGCCTTAGAAGAGCTCGTTTCTATTTCCAGTGTTTTGTCTTGGGCTTTTCTGCCAGTTTTGACATTTGCTTTGCTGTTAGAGATTGAATAATCTGTGTACTAGAGTCTGTTAACAGTTTGGAGAAGAAAAAGAGTAAAGAGACACTTGTCATCCTGGGGAAGCAAGGCAGTCAGTTTGCACTACTGGAAATTAAAATCTCCTCCTGCAGCAGTCCAGGTATCTGCCTTGAGAATGACAGTGCAGAAATATTGAGATGTGCTCCGGTAGAGGAGAGAGAAGTAAGTTTAATATGATAAAGATGCAAGAAAGGGCAATCTAATTAGAGAAGTCCTAGAAAGGAGTTTTTCTTTCAAAATAATTGTACTTTACGCGTGTGTCATGGACCATGGCATGAAACATCCACTTCATTTGTACCTAACTTCTTTGGTACAGTAATAGATTTTTTTTATTTTTTAGGCACTGTGGTCAAGGAGCAGCTAGATCTTACTTATGCACTTCCAACAACTTCAAATCAGTCTTTCTGAAGTAGTCTTTTAATAACTGAATTTACTTCAATTAAACTGATAAGTGTGTTGCTTTGGTGCTGGGTCTCTGCAGGTAGTAGAGGTTATGATGTAGGGCAGGGGAAGGAATCAGGATCATTTCTGCAGACTGTTTTAGCCAAAGCATTCCTTGAGAACAGTGAGAACAGTGGCTGCAATATCAACGTGCTTTCATTTGGTTCACATGACCTTTTTTCCTTTTTTTAAAAATTTTTTTTCCCCCTTAATAAAAAGTACAACCCTATTTGTAGACTCTGCTCTGTTTTTCTTGGCTCAGACAGTTTCACAAAGATTAATTAATGCCTGAAAGCTTTTTTTTTTTTTTTTTTTTTTTTATGGTACTGTTCCAGATCTGGGCGTTGTCAGATGCCCCTTTTAGAACCCATTTCTCTGAAGGACTCGCAGGGCAGGGCCGTCAGATCTGGCTTAGTGATGATCTGAAGAGGGGCATGGCACAGAGCAAGTGGCACTGCAGCCTGTGTGGCAGGGGTGGGAGTGAAGCTGTCCCCACACCAGGAGCCTCTGTGGGCACAGCCTTTGGCTGCTCAGCCCTTGGCACAGGCAGAACTCCACCAGCACACAGCCGCTCCTCTATCATAGCTACAAATCACATGACAAGCTCATTCCCAGCTCTGGGGAAATTTGTTACTGTGGGAAATTTGCTTATTTCCCCAGAGGGAGAAGCCTTAGCATCCCTGGACACAGACCAGTTCATCACTCCTTGACTTTTGTTTTTTTCAGGCAATAGATTTAAGCACAAATGCGTTTGATGGGTTCCTCTTTCATGTATTGTTCCTGTGATGCTGTCAGTGTCAGAAAGTAAGGACTGAATCTTGTTTTCTCTCTGCCAGGTTATATTACAGCATAAAGTCAGTACACTTGCCTAAAAAATTTCCTAGCTGTGTTGAGTGTATTGAATTTTTTATCGTGCTGAAGATTGCTCTCCTGTACCTCAAAGTGCTCTTTTTCTCAGGGATTTCATGTGGGTCTATTTAGTTGCATGTGGAAAAAGGAGCACAAGGGAACTGAGGTATTTTTTCCCACAGAGTGGCACTCCTCTCGGAACTGTAAATGGAATTTTTGCTTCTAATGGACAAAATCAAGATCTGGGCTGTATAGGTGGCTTGCTGGGCTGTGCAGCTTCTCTAGGGGCTTTTTAGCATCTTTGGAGATAATTTTTGTATGAGTTGCTTTTCCATATCATACACAATAACAGACCTATTAAAGAACTATGAAAAATAAAATAGTTTAGGCATAAAGAGAGTCAAGTGCCGAAGTTCCCAGTCTTTTTTTTTTTTTTTTTTTTTTTGTCATATTTGCTGTCTTTGAATCATAATTGAAACCCGACAGGTTTTTTAAAGTAGTTATTTCATGCTATATGTGGAAGGCTGGTAGTGTTCTGAATCCCGAGAATGGTTTTCAGCCAAGTTCAGAAAACTGACACTGGTAGGACTACTGCTGAATTCAGACTGTTAGGTTCTGCTTATTAGAAGACCTTTCAGATATTTTTTCATTATTTTGTTACCAATTTACAGCTGTCTAGTGTAGCTCACCGTGTAACATATTAGCTATAACCTACCCTTAGGGCTAGTCTAGCACATTTGTTAGAAGTGCTTTCTGTCACTTGTAGAAATCTTGTGGAAAATTTCTACAGGTCAAAACCAGAGAGGCTGAGGACAGTGATTGACTTCTGGAGCTCTTTCCTTAGGTACACAAATGCCACCTCTACAGATCTCTTCAAGACTGCCTCGTGTGCTGTAGACTGTCGTTGCTGAGTTCTAGCCAAGAAGGGAACTATCTTTTTCTCCTCACCATGATTTGTACCAACTCTTCCCTCAAGTGGCAGTGGCTGTGATCAGGAGTGGCAGGGTGCTGCGCTGACGGAGTTACTCTTGCTTCTCTAGATATTCATGACATGGTTCTGCAAATATGCCAGATGAGGAGAAGCACTCCAAGTTCACAAGTCTCCTGTCCTGGATTTGAAGAAGAGGAAGTCTGATTTTTCTGGTCTGGAGCAGTAGACTATCTGCTTACAATAAACAAAGCAGTTAAAGCAGAACTTACATACACTCCTTATTTACAGTTAAATCTAAAGTGTAGGGCTTATATAAAGCCTCAGGTTATTAAAAATCCTTCCATATGTTCAGTCCTGTCCTGAATTAATCTGTCTGTGGGAGCTTTGCTTCTGGGTCACATCTGTAGATGAATCAAGAGAATTGTCCTAAATGTCATTCAGTTTTTATTGCAATTTTTACTGCTTAAAAAAAACCAAACCAAAACAAAAAACGAAAGCAAGAACGAAGCACAAAAATCAACCGCATCAGCACAAAAAACTGGCTTTATCCTTTTGACTTTTTGAATTAACTTTTAATTCAGCTCAAGAAATATTAATCAGGTATCCTAAATAACGCCTATTACTGTCTGGCTTTTCAATTAAAACTTTGTAAGCTTTTAATGAAGAAGTAGTGTAAGTACCCATTGCCACTTATGTTAGCTTTCCTGCACCTTTCTCAGCCTCAGGTGCTCTGTGTCTTCAAGCTTGGAGAGTTGTGTCCCTGAGGCACTGGCACGGAAGTTAAATTGTCTGTGAAGACAGAAAGGAGTCACCCAGGCTTTATAAGGCTCTGATTTACAGGGAGACAGCAACTGATAAATCTTCTGAGCTCTGCAGCCTGGGCGAGAAAGGGATCAACAAAACTCTTGAGCCTCCTAGGCCTTCCCTCCTGCTGGAAGGCAGGATGTGTGTCCAGTGTTGGTATATGTATAACTGGAGAGTTTGAAATAAATGGAGAGTCTGAAATATTAAGGATTGCCCATGTTCCCTGTATTAGCATAGTTTCATTTCCTTACCCTCTTCCAAACAGTTTATCCTGCATGTTACCCTCAGCATATGCCCCAGATCTTACTCATATGCTGTGAAAAGCATAGGACTATGTATGTGTTGAGCTATAGCAGGATAGCTTAAAGGTCACCCCAGCATCTGTACCCAGTTGTCCCACTGACTATAGGTGCCTCACTCCTCCCTGCCAAGTCACCGAGTCACTGCTGAGTCACTGCTCAAGGGTGCTTGGCTGTCACCACCACGCAGTGTACAACTTCAGGGTAACTTAGGCCTTCTGAAAGTGGCTTGAGTTGGTGTATTTTTTAGCTCATTACTGAAAATAACTTTGCTACAATCACCAGCGCTCACAAGAATCCTGTAGAAGCGTAGTGTGGTTTTGGATTATTTTTTTAATATGCTTCATGTTGAACCAGTCACAAGAGCATGGATGTACTTCAGTGGTATAGTAAGAGCTGTTACAGCTGAGTGTGTCCCTGTTCTTTTTGCTAGCATCAGATCACAGATTTTATCTGGATTGTTATGATATGCTGCGGGCGGGAAATAAATGGAATCTAATTTGTGGAAGGGCAGAGCTGAGAGGAAAAAAGGGTAGTATAGAGCTGCACAAGATTGCAGGTTTTACCCCTAGTTATTTTGTTGTTTAATTGCTATTGTTCTGAGTCCGTATCACCCGTGGAAATAAAGAGTTTGCTACAATCATAGATGTCAGTAGCTTACCTTACAGCAAGAGTATTTCCTACTCGATCAACATTGATAGCAAATCCTGATGATAAAGAAGTGTACAATCTCAGAGAGTCTGAGCAGTGAGCTGTTTCTCCATCCTCAGGACGGGGCAGGGGAAGCTGACCCTGTGCAGTGACTGAGTCTCTGCTCTGCTGCTCTCCAGTGGCTGCTGAACAGGAGAGGTTGGGGCTGTGTCTGGAGTCCTGTCCTCACCTGCTGTGCAGCAGCCCTGACCCACACTGCTTGTTTTGCCTTTACTTAAGCTTTTTGGCTGTTCTTTTCTATTGACCTTACTTTGCAGTGATGGTTGCTGCTTTCTAGGATGTAGAGCTTCATTTTGTTTTAATGGCCCGAGCTGCATTTGGTTCTCCTAGTGAATTTTTGGTTCTTCTAGTGAAACATGGCTTCCAAGAGGGTGCTGGAGTCTCGAAATCTCGGTCCTTACTCGCAGAATAGAAATTGCATTGGATTTGCTGGCACGTGTGTGATGTCTGAATATTTTCACAAATGTAATGCTTTATTAATTTTTATTTCCTTCTGAAGAAAGAGTTCCTAGAGATCCTTAGGTGCTTAGTGAATGGTTTGATAACTTTTAACCTTTCCCTGAGGAATTCTGCTTACTGTTTCTCTTTAGAGTTTCTGAATATTTTACTGAGTCAGATGGTGCTTTCATATTCAAGCAATTTAAAGGCATTTATGAAAAAAATTTCCTTTGAAGTGTTCTGTGAGGTTTCTTTACCTGTGTACAAATATCTTCCAAAACTCCATGGGCTGAGAATACGAGATTCAGGTCCTGCCCCCGCCTAAAATATGTTCTAAAATCTTGAGGTTCCCAGTGCTGTCCTACATGATAGCCTTCACCCTTGTACAAAACTCTCCATGAATGACTCCATCTGGTTTTGCAGGTTGTTCTGCAGGGAATGGATAGAGAAAGCTCACTGCTCTCACTGTAGCTGCTGCCAGTGACCAGCAGTGTTTGTGATGTGTCTCCTGTGCCTGCCAACTTGCTTTTTAATTTAATTTTTATGTTTTATTTGGCATGGGATTTTGGTTTGCATTTTTCGGTTTGGTTGGTTGGTTTGTTTTTTTGTTTGTTTTTTGGGGTTTTTTTGGGAGGGCGAGGGGGGAGGGTGTGTAGGCCCTTCTCCTGTCTAGGGAAATGAAGTACTGCAGTGTGCCTGGTATCTCTGGAGAGCCTGGGTCTCTTGTTCATCCCTGAGAGAAGAGAGTAGTGCCCAGGCACTACAATGTATGCCTTCCCCTCAACTCCTTGCATATTAGGAACTAAATGATAATTGGGTGTTACCAAAGCTGAAATGCATTTTCCTTCTGGTCTCTAAGCAGGGTGCTGCTATCAATTCAGCTCTTTTGTGCGAGCCAGTGCAGCTGCTGGCCTGAGGATCTCAGCAAGACAAGCTAGACACTGATCAGGGTTAAAAACAATTCAGAAAAATAAAGAATGTGTTTGGTTTTAACTTGGAATCTACAAAAAAGTTGTGGAACAACTGAGGAGGTGTCTTGGAATAAGTAGCCATCAATAGGAGCCTAGAGCAGAAACAAACACCAATTCTTCCTGTTGGGAAGGCTTTGAAAAGGCAGGGACAACTGCTTAGATTGCTTTAAAACTATTGCATGCAGAAAGGAGCAGTGAGAAAGAGAACAAATGGATTTTAACTTTTTGTTTCTTGGTGTTAATATGGGTCTGAACATTAATGATTTACTCACATGACAGCTGATTGAGGAATTTGTAGGGAAAGGGCTCTTAGAACTGCAGTACTTGATAAAATGTTCAAATAATTTTTGTTAGGTGCAAGGGGGTAACTGGATCTTTGTTAATGGTTTCATAGACTTCTATGATACAGCATAGCAAACTTTGAGGTTCCTCTTTGCCCATATCTTTTGGTTTTATGTTCTTGGTATCACTCTCATCTTAAGTCCTTCATTTTTTTTTTTTCCTCTTGTAATTTTCCTCTTGAAGCAGATCTTTTCTGTGTAACATACTTAGCAGTCAATGCATGACTAGGATCAATAATTCTGTTCTTTTTTTAAGGAATCAGTTGATCTTTTGCACTTGCAGTTTCTCTGACTGGAGCACACTGTCAAATGTTTACAATACCTACAGATTTTTCCTAGCTAAAGAACCCAGCAAACCCTGTCAGCATCTTTGAATGTCTGTGCTTGGTTGGTTGTTTTAACTTGTGTGGCTAAAGTTAATACTCCAGTCTTGGAAAGTGAGCTCATTTAAGAATAGTTACATTTGTTGCTAGTATATTACTAAAATTACTCTAGACTACAGATTGTTGGTAAAAAGTAGAAATACAGGCTTCAGAGTGCACTGAAAGTGTTATAAAATTAAGGGAAGAGAAACATTGTTAGATGAAAGTAGACAATCAATACAGAGCACTTGCACAAAATGAAAAGGGAAATAGTATTCAGCTGGGCTTTCTTTTTCTTTCTCTGGTTTCAGTTTGGTTTCAGACCTAAGTATCTTGTTCTCAGGATAATAATGCCCACATTATTATGTGGGTCTATGTATATATATGTGGGATGTTTTAGTGATGCACTCAGAGATGCAGTAACCTCAGGGAAAGGAGCTGCCAGCAAAGCTCGTCTGAGTGGTTCCATTCACTGGAAATCAGCTGGGCTGGCTGGGTTTTGTAATCTCTTCTAAAATGTCGGTCAGACAGCTGCTGCTCCTGCAGAGCTCCTCTCATCTTTCTGCCAACCCCTCTTAAGTTTCCGGGTGTCCCGTTCCTTGCAGTACAGGGAAGGTGGTGCTGGAGCCATCACTCACGTGTTGTGTCCTCTTTGTTCGTAGGGGACGGTTTTTACTTTGGAATCTGAAGAAGAAGAGTACCCCGGGCTCATCGCCGAGGACAGTAATGACATCTACATCCTGACCAGTGACAACTCGGGACAGGTGAGCCCCCCCGAGTCCCCCACAGTGACCACGTCGTGGCAGTCGGAGAGCCTGCCCGTCTCCCTGTCAGCGAGTCAGAGCTGGCACACAGAGAGCCTGCCCGTCTCCCTGGGACCTGAGTCCTGGCAGCAAGTGGCCATGGATCCTGAAGAAGTCAAAAGCCTGGACAGCAATGGAGGGGGTGAAGAAAGGAGTGAGAACAACTCTTCCAACTCGGATATTGTTCACGTGGAGAAGGAAGAGATACCTGAGGGGATTGAGGAAGCAGCAGCAGCAGCCGGCGCTGCAGAGACCACGCAGGCAGAGTTTCCAGAGCCCCCTGCTTCTTTACAGGAAGTAAAACCTCAAGCTAAGATTGCTGCTGTTGAAAAAGCACATCCCACGGCACTTCTGCGTGCAAAACAGGAGGAAAAGGGAAAAGTGGCCGAAGAGCTTGTTGAACCTGCAATCCCCATATTAAGTAAACCTGTCCCAAAGTTAGCCCCTTCAGAAGAAAAGGCTGCACCAGAACCTGCAAAAATACTGCTTCCAGGGGAAAAAAAAGTAGGGAAAGAGGGCCATTTGGAAGAAACAGAAGAGAAATCCTCGGCTGCAGAGGAGAAGCCTATCTTGTTGCCAGAGGGGAAATCCATATTGCTGTATGGTGGGGCTGCTGCCATCGCTATATTAGCTGTAGCAGTCGGAGTAGCGCTGGCGCTTAGGAAAAAGTAACGGAGGAGGAGGAATGGGGGAAGAGAAGAGAGCACGATTCTATTTTTGTAGTTGTGGTACCTAAAGGTTGAGCTGCCTGCTGTTTAATTGAACATTTGAGTAACTTAAGGGTGACGGGATGAGGTCATTCAGTGAGCCTCCAGCTATGGACAATCGTTTTTAGTAGAATTGGGGTGGGGACTGGTTTTTCGTGATCAAAGTAAAGGGGTATTTTTAAAAATAAAAAATTAAAAAAAAAAAATCTGCAAATTTAAGAACTCAAGTGCAGGTGCTGAAGAAAGGGGTGCTCTTAACTCTAGGAACTGGAACAGAGAATCCCCAGGGGAAGGGGAGAGCCAGCTGCCACCAACCCTGAAGTTCTTAGCTTCTCAGACTGACCACTACTGCAGCTGTGCTGTCTTGTCAGTTCCCATTGTGCCCCCCCAGACCCTCCCTAACACACATTTACCAACCTGAGTCCTGTAGCGAGAGGCTGGTCTCCCTTTTGTCTCACCTTCCTCTCAGGTACAGCACTTCTCCTCGTAACCTTGCAGGTTCCTCCTAAGCCCCAGTGGGAGAGTGCTTATATTCTTACCTCTTTGCTCACACTGGTTTTGGCCCCTGACATTTACTGGAGCCCCATCCTGTAAAGATGCTGCCTCTCTATAGCTGTATTATCTCTGAGCATCCTGCTGTTCCCGGGGGAGAGGTGCAGGAGGGTGGGTGGGAGGGACACTGTTATTTGCTGGTTTGAAAACCCATTTGCTCCACTCCTGCCCAGCCTACTTTACTGCCACCCTTGAGTTACCAGAGGTGCAAAATTCATGCTGGACACAGTGCCGTTCTGATCAGTACTCTGATGCCAGGGCATATTCAGCAAAAATAGGGCAAAACTACACAGAACTGAGGCTGATACCTCCTGTGCAATTCCAAGGTTAAACGCTAAGCTGTCCTGTATCACCCTGCAGTTTGTATTGTTTTTCCCAGGTTAAGCACAGAGTGTATTTAGGCCTAACTAGGTCTTGGCTGTGACAGAATCCCAGATACGTGAGGCAATGGATTCTAGTAATTAAGGAAAACAGCATTAAGCATCTCTATCTGCCTGTTCCTGAGCTGACCCACAGTGTTGTTGGGTGCAGTTTCTTTTGCGACTGATTCCGTAATGAGCTAAACTTACAAGTTCACAAATCATGAGAAAGTGACTTTGGCAAAAAGTAAATCCCCCTTCTTGCAGTCACAGCACTTCAAATGCGTGTGTAGAGAAACCTTTAAGGTACTGCCATACGCATTTGTTACGTTGGATCCAACCACAAATGTTCCTCTTTCAGTGCACATCTCTGTGTCTGTCCTTGTCCGTACTGCAGCTCTGGCAGCAAGACCTCAGGCTTCCCAGGCAAAAGTACTGACACATCTCTGAGGGTTTGTGCTGGCTCTGTGGCTTAGACCAGATGGAGGCAGGTGGAAGGGAACTTGAAATAATGAAAAAAATGAAAACCTGAGCTTATGGGAAGCTACTGTTACCATACTCTTCCCAAACACAAAGACAAGGTACTTGATTCCTAGGTAACTTAAGAGCATGTCTCCTAATGAACCTGTTCTTAAGTGATTTGAGAATGTAGAGATTTTAGCACATTCTCTATTTTAGAATATTCTTGCTGTTTTCCTTTCCCACCCATATCCCATGATGCTGGGAAGTTAGTTATAACCTGGCAAATTCTAAGAAATTGTTACTGTTTAAGATTTCTTTGAGAGTGGATTTTTTAGAAAAATTCTTGGGTTTTGAACTCGGTGTGAAGTTGAATACTGAGAGGAAGGACTGTCATGTATGTACTGCTGCTGTGGACTGAACTCAGGACCTTTGACTTTAATGTTGATCATTGATGGCTCTTTTTTTTCATATATAAAAGGTATCAGGTTGGCCTTAGGCACAATCATTACCACGTTGCAGAGTAGAATTGGGGTGGGTTTTTTTTTTTCCATTTCCTAATGCCATCCTCATACTCTCATTGGTGTGCTTTGTGCCCACAAAGGGTCACTGGAACTTCTTCATGTCATGGATTCTCTGGTGTCTGCCTTCCCACCATGGCAATTCCCTCTCCTCACCCCCTCAGAGGAGTTTCCCTTGCATGCAGAGGTATCTTTATGCTCCTTGTGTCATGGATGTGCATGAATGTTTACAGTTTTGCTTCAGTTCACATGTTGCAACATCGATGTTTAGCAACCAGTGACACAGTCTGTGCTGTGGGTACCTGGTTGTTCCTCTCTGGCAAGGACTGCTTTACTGCCCAGTAGGTTAAGTCTGCCCCTCTCCTGCTGCTTTTTTGATGGCTTCAATTTTCTATCCTTGCTGAAAATGATAAATCTACATTTGGGACATCCCACCTGTAGCCAGGCAGCAGGTTACACAGAAGTACCTACATATGCTCTGAAGCAGAGTTGGGTTGCTTTTGAACACTCTGGACAACTTGCACACAAACCAGGGGGGGTGTGCGTGTCAGGTGTTCTTTTAGCCCTTCTCTGTTGATGGTTGTTTCAGCAGTAGTGTGGGAGATGGGTACAGGACAGGCGAGAAGAATAAATTCATGCCAAGAAGAGAAGAAATCCTTAGCTTGTTGGCACAAGGAGCCAGGTGGGGCATTAAATAGAAAGTGTCTTCCAGATGCAGCAGCAGTAGGGAAAACTTTGTTTTACTTTATTTTGTTAAGCATTTTCATAGTGGGGTGAAAGCCTTTAGTATCTGGTGTGTTGTTACATTTAATAGAGCATTACCTGCACTGTGTATTTTTGTTGCTTGGTCCTTTATATTCTTCTCATTTTAGGGTCTCGTTGATTTGAAAAGTCAGCAAGAATTTGTACGCTCTTCCCCGCCCACCCCACTGGCCGTGCATTAGAAAAGTTACCATATGTGTCTCTCCTCTGGGAACACTCCATTAGCTAACAAGGTCAGTTACGGACTGAATTCTTCTGAATTTGGAGTACTGTGGTCAGAGCTGGGACAGACCCTGTGGCAATCACCAAAGGGAGGGTCAGATCAGAGGACAGCGTTCTTACAGGTTTGCTCGCTGTGTTACAGGTGTGAAATAGAAAATGGAAGGGGTTTTCTTCCCCCGTATCTTCAAGTATATTAAAGTAATCTGAAACTGCAGGGTCTAATTGCTGTAAACCATGTGATGCAACCTCTCTTGAGTGGATCTCTCACAGCTGGCAGAGGAGAGGCAGTAGCTATATACTTAAAGCAGGGCGTATAGAATTACTCCCACTTGTGTTGCTTATCTCCTTCCCAGAAGTGCCTCAATATCTGTTCTCGAGTGGCCTGTACCTTAACAAAATATCTACCTTAGACCCATTCTTTCTTCACTTTATCCTTGTGTGCAGCACACCCTAAAGCTGAGATGCTAAAAGAGTAGAGGACTGGATCAACAACAACAAAAGTGTTAAATGCTTAAGGGCTTGCAGTGGGTAGCATGCTAAAAAAGGAGCTGTCAAGGAAAAGGCTTTCAAGAAGAGGTGCAACTTAAATTTCAGCTTTGCTTAACTCTAAGCTATGCTCACTTGAGCCTGTACTGTCAGAGCCTGGGAGACTCTGCCTCCTTAAGGCCCTTAAACTTTGGAAGATACAGGCTGTGGGGCATTGGCATAGCAGTGCTGAGCTGCTCAGCTAGGGCAAAATCAGAATGTTGCTGGGCACATGTGGAGAGACACCTTGAAAACTGAAGCTTTTGGATCTCATTGGACTAGGTGGATGCTCAGTAGGGGCTCTCAGGGTGATACTTTGGGCACTGAAAAAATACTAAAAATAACTTTGATCTAGAATGTAAGATCTGGCCCAATAAAACAAGCTAGAGACAAGAGAGTAACACTTCTGCAACCTTCTGTCCATGCAGATGTGAATCATCAGCCTGCTCCAGGGACTTGCCAGTCTGAGCAGAAGCTCCTAGCATAGCACCAGACACTGCAATGTAAGCATGGGCTCTGTTCAGTACTGCACCTGGCTCTGGACACCAGTTGAACTTCTGGCTGGAGGTGAAGTGCCTGTTGCAGTGTTTGCAGTCAGTTGTTTCGTTCCTAACCTGCCTTTAGAGAGCAACTTACTACTACAAGAATCCATCCTTGCTGCTTTTGAGGGCTTGGTATTTCATCAGAACAGAGCTAGGCCAACACTTTGGACTGTATTTTTAAACTAATCCATGCTTTCTAATGGTCATAGATGAAAAGTTTCATTAGTACTAAAGAAGTGAGCTTCTGAAGTTTGGTCTTTTTTCATTTTAGTTATTATATTAGACAAAATAATCTGACATTACAAGCCTTCCCTACATTTTAATTTCTGCTTCAGTGGTAGGATAGTACCAGCAAAGCCATAGTAAGATAGATGTTGCTATTCTGGAAAAAAAAATAATATAAGTGCTTCTGGCAGCATAGTCTTTCATTCATGGAACCAGCACAAGCTCATGCTACAGAATTTGAGTGTAATTACTAGATTCTTTTGCTGTGAAATTAGGGTGAGGGGGGTGGGTAGGTGAATGCAGCCCCAGCTACACGGCCTACGTAGAGCCCAGGTCTTCAGTAGAATGTCTCATTTCAGTCATGAAACATACTGGAGGTCAGCTATCCATATGTGTCTACTGCAACAGGAGCAGACCCACACAGTAGGAGTTGCATCTCCTCCAACTGGTTACACAACAGGAGAAAATTGTTTCCCAGTGATATATGGAAAGGTGAAATACATTTTCTCCAGTACCTATTAAAGGCAGAAACTGTACATGACTTTAATTTGGCTTGGTCTGCTTAATTTCAACACTAGTAAGGTTACAAGGACAGTATTGCTCTGACTCCATGTATCTATATCTGCTTCAAAGCACAGGCTCTGTATTACCACTAAAAAGGGGGGGAGGCTATAAGATTTAAGCTATTGCTACTTCATTCTTGTAGAGCTATCTCTGAGGCCCACCCAGAGCAGGGACTGCAGGGCTAACTAAACAGTGGTATTCAGATGATGTCTGCTGAAATGAACTCTCCCAACTCAGATACTTGGGTGCTGGGGAGTGAGAACTGCACCATCTGGGAAGGGGTCAGCTGTAGTGTTACCAGTACAGCCAGGGGAACCACACTACACCACCACTCACATCCATCTCAAGTTAAATAATGTTATTTTTTTTTTTTTTTTTTTTTCCTACTTAGAGCTGACCCTCTCTCGGTCTCTTAGGTAGGCTGACTTGCTTCCTCCTAGCTAGAGGTCTATGGTTATGCTGTAGAAGTGGGGGAGCTATAGTTAGCTTCCAGTGGAAGCTGCTTTTGATCTCCCTGCAGTATCTGCAGGGGAGGGAAGGAACACTTGATTTGGGCAGAACAAGCTGCAGAGGATGCATCTTACTGCTATACCTTTAGGGGGTCTCTCCCCATTTTTAACTTGCATTATAAGCTTTTATTCAAGTGTAAAGCTAAACCCAACTCAGACCAAAAGAATGCCACTTGATTGTGTGCAAAGATGAGTGGTACTGACTCTGAATATGCATATTAGGGGATATCCTCTACTAGGCTTCTGCTGGGTGTAAACAGATACAGATAGTGATGGACTTGCAAGGATTTTGGATTCTGTTCCCAAGAGGCCTGCATGAAGGAAGAGACCTGACTGGTCCTCAAGTCACCCATGATCTGAGGAACTGGTCATAGTGTTCCTTTCAATATGCAAGTACAGCCCTCTTGGGGAAGGCTGTCTAAAGCTTCTTGTGCCATTTGGTTAATAAAAGTGTTTCCACCTTTAAAAGGAAATTCTCTCCAGCTCCATTGTTCTATATGCAGTTTAAGTGAAGGGGTATGTACATTTTTTCCCCTCTGCTAATGGGACACAGCTGTAAGACCATGCCCCCAGGTTACACTTTAATAAATGGTACAATTTTCAAAAACTGTTTGTAGACTACTTCTGTGCTTCATTTCCCTTGCTGGTTCTAGTGCAGGCACAAAAAAAAAAAAAAAAAAAAGCCAACAAAACCCCATAGATTTTACTTATGCAAGATTTGCTTATACAAGGCCAGCACCAGAGTATCTCTTGCTGCCAGCTGTATTGCAAGCATTAGAGAAATGCCATGAATACCTGCACAAAAAAACCCCAACAACACACACAAAAAGTCAAAATTTAAATAAGACCTGTATTGCCACAAGATCTGACAATTTTATTTAAGTTAAAAAAAAAACCACAAAATATTTACATCATTTCAAAACATCTGAGGCAGCTGGATCACAGGTGAAGTCTTTGTCACCTTGTGTGCAATTCCAGGTATGTAGCAAACAACCTGAGTCCAAGTTTGTTGAACCTGAGATGTGACTAAAATACACTCACGTGAGATGACATTCTTCCTGATCCAAGGCTGATAACCTTCTCTCTTTATAGCAAGATATTCTACAGCTAAACACATTTCCTCAAGTATATCCAGGTTGTGTTCCCTGCATTTGTCTTGTACCTGTCCTCTGCCCTTTTCTTTATAATGTCATTATATTTCAGTTTAGTTTTCAAGCAAGCAGTTTTATCACGATAACTGAAGCAGCTGTACTTCAGCCTGCCCTGGCAAAACCCCCCACCCTCATTTAGGGGTGTTTCCTCTTGCTGCCAGCTCCCCTTTAAGATAGACTTGATTTTTTTTTTCCTCTCTCAAGTGATCTGTTATGATCAAATACCCATTCTACAGCCAGAGGCCTTCCTGGGAACACTTAACAGTCAGCATGGCTCAGCTGCAGCACCAGGAGCAGGGCTGGGGAGAGAAAAACAAAAGCAAAATGCTTCCACTGATTAGACAAAAATACTGAGTGCCGGCTTTGTGCTCTCAGCATTTCCCCTGGTCTCCACAAAGCCTGTTACTGCTAAGATTTAAAAAAAAGAAAAAAAAAAAAAGAAAAGATGCTATTGTAAAATGAGAGAGGGCAAGCACTACTCCTTACAGGTGCTGGCAGAGCTGACACAGAGCTCGCACTACTATCATTGCTGTGCTAGTCTACAAAAGCCTACCTACCAAGCTCTATCTTCTCTTTCACAGCTGTATCTCAGAAGTTAAGAACAGAAGTGATTTGCATACACCAAGAAAAGAAGTCTTCAGAAATCCACATTTCCCATGCGGGGCTGGAGAGCTTACTCACGCAGCTAGAGGGAGAGAAACAGAACCAAAGTTAGCAGCAGCAGTGCAGCTGCCCCGCGGCAGGACGGGTGCCTGCAACCTGGTTGAGGAGGTGGCAGCTCCCGGGGGGAGGGTGAGCAGCAGCAGCCACCTCCACTCATGCCCAGTGCCACTAACCCTGTGCAACTCTGCCACCTGCTGTGCTGCACCTCTGCCAACGCCCCTCAGCTCCTACTTCATGGGCTAAAGGCCAGGAGAGAGCTGGCACCAGCAGTCCAGGGGGAGGGAAGAGCATGGAAAAGCCCCCAGTGCTACATGGCTCCCAATACTGGAGTGGGTGGGCAACCATCAGCCCTTTGCTGGCCCCCTGCACTCTGCTGTTTGCCTGCTGTGTCAGCACTCCAGGTAGCAGGGGTGCAGGATGAGGACTGTGTAGTCTCTTAGGCCAGTGACAGGTTTCTGAGATAACTCTGCACTCTTGAGCTAAACAAGTGAGAAGAAAGGGCACCGTTGAGTGATATTCCAGTGACACTGTGCCTTGCTGCCTGGCAAGGAACACAGTGAGCTGGGCCCCTCTGCAGTTTGCTGCCAGCACTGTCTATGGTGAGGCTGCAGCACAAGGGTGTTCCACAGACCTGCAGCACTCCACAGCCCTGACCACTCCCATCTCAGCTGTAAGTACCTGTAAGTACAGGCCATGTGTGTGGGTGCCCTGTAGCCTCTACCCTGGCTGGACTGCTAGTTCTTTAGTCTCCCCACCTATGCTGCAGCTTTAACAGTAACAAGAATGGAGCTGCCATTTCCCATTTCACTATTTATCATTGTTCCTCTGCTGGTGCCATTTCTCATGGGCAACCGCTCTACGCTTCCAGTTCTACCAAGCTCTGGGGAGCCCAGGAAGACAAAAACTGAGACCTCAGGCCCAAGACATTTAGGAAATAGAGCCATCAGAGCTCAGGTCAGGTTTTCCTTCACTGAGAGCATGATTTAACCCAAGTCTCATCAGTACAGCTCCCTGAAGAAACTGCAGGGAGGAAGGGAGCAATCACATCTCTCTGCCCTACAGAATAAACACACTGCTCACTGGCTGCTGTGAGAGTCAGAGGCAAGCATAGGCTGTGACATGTCTCCCTCAAGCCTCACTCCCTCAGCACATCAATCTTCAGAGCTCCAGAGATTGGCATTCCCCCTGGACAAACCTCCAGAGCACTACAGGGAAACCAGCAGACCTCAGGCAGCTTCAAGCTAGGCCACCCCTCTGCAAACAAGCCAGGCCTGCTCAGAGGCTGGTTGCAACTCACACTGAACTCTTTGAGAGCACTCACCATTCTGACAATGTAGTTGTGGAGCTGGCTGATGTAGTTCACAGTGGTGCTGAAGACATGCTGTAGAAGGGAGGGCATTGTATTTGCAATTTTTTTAGTCAAGACCATTGCTATCACCAACATGGCTTTCTCCTTTTCCATGTCTGAGGGGATGGCTCGTGCAATTTCTTCCACTGCCTCTGACATGCGCCGAGTTATCTCCTGTATGGAAGGAAGAGAGGGATCTCAGTGGAACAGCTGTGGGAAAGGGGTCTCTGCACAGGCTGCCAGCACTCTGCTAGCAACTGATGTGCTTGTTGAACACCTCACAGGGTGCTTGCTCCTTTTCCTCCCAGGCATAGCAGCCTGCCTGTTAAATACCCTGGATGGCAGTACAAATTACTATCTTGGATCTCAGCTACTCACCCACGATAAAAAGAAAGGGAAGTGAGACACATACCACTGGAAAACTCAACACCTTACATACTCAGAAGGGAACAGACCCTCCTCCTCCCCAAGGTATGCACCTAGCCCACCAAGTCATGAAATGGCAGGAATCCCAGGGCTCCCAGGAGAAGGCAATCCACCTTAAACATAGTGAAGATCAGAGGTACAAATTTAGGTGGGGCTGGGAAGAAGACAAAGAGAGTTTCATAGAAAAGCCTTCACAAAGGGAGGTGCTAGAGAAGGTGTCCAAGCATGAAACAAACACTGCCTTGCTCCCACCATAAGTTCCCAAACAGGAGCAATGCACATATGCACAAGCTAAGCTACACTGCTAATGTGAAAAAGTGAGGTCCACCTGGTCAGGAGTTAGGTTTATCTCAGCCTTAAATATTGAAATAATAGGTTAGGTAATAAACTTGAAGGTCTGAAACTTAACTGGGTGGAGAAACAAGACTGCAGGAGAGGGGAATTGTCAGACTTTACTGGAATCAGTCTGTGCAGATGACAAACCCTAGTGGAAGAAACCCACACCACAAAAAGCCAGAATAATTAATTGAAGTAATTGAATCCCATCATGCAGTGAGGCATGTTAGGTGCTGGGCCAGTGGACTACATCACATGTAATGTATGTGAGAAATTAACTAATCTAGTGCAGAAGCAACTAAAACAAGGAGATACTACTTATGGCCTTCTCAGCATGTCACCCATCCAAGTCAAAACCCACTGCTGATATCAACACTGGAAGCCTGTGAGCTAAACAGTTTTGACACTAGAAAAGGGTCTCACTACTTGTTGTATTTTAAGGGTTCAGTAACAAGCACAAATCAAGATACTGACACTGCTAAAGTTTTGTTCACCTGAAGAGCAGCAGACACACAGGACTCAGCACCAAAGTCTGAAGTTCTTTAAGTGGAATACTAAGCCTTAAACAGATAGTTGATTTTCAAAGATAAGGCACTGAGACAACAAAATTAGGACAAAATGCTTCTGAAAGTCAGTCCTTGTCCACAACTACCTCAATTTCACCATCTGCAGAAAGGAGATGAGACCAAGGAAACCAACTTACAGAGCAACAGCTGCTATGCAATACAGTATCACTTCTAACAAAGCTTCAAAGGTATTTGGACTGAAAATTAAGATGGCAGTAATTAATCAGCGAACTGGCAAAGCTACAGAAGTTGCAAGTTTGCTGCTTCAAAGTCACAGCAGGAAGGACTGACAATTTAAAAAGTGAACTGTTAATCACTATTGCTTTTCACTCACCTCTGCAGACAGATTCTCATTCAGAAAATGCTGAACTAGATCATTTACTACTCTTGCTTTGATTTCCTTATCAAACTGGTCTCCAATCTCAGCAAGCTGAGCAGCAATGATGCGGATAACTTCTTCATTTACCTCAGGGTCAAACACTGTCAACACATACAGTGGGATTTAGTTCACAGGCTGTAGTCAGGCTAGGTTCTGTGCAGGTAAGCTGACCCATTTCATTTTGCCCATTTCCATTAACAGCCTCCTTGCCACTCCACCCCCAGTCACAGTACATTCATGACAGCTATACACACTACAGCTCTGTTATCTGCACTCAACTTTTTTACCAGATAGTGTGTAAACAGGGTTTTATCTGTAGTTTAGATAAAGTGCAGCTTCACCATACCCCCAAAAGAAGAAAATGCTACAGGGGAGGTTACAATATATCCAACCAAAATTTGTATAGGACAGTTACAGTCAACACCCTGCCTATCGAGAAGCAAGACAGTGTGCACAATTTTTTTCTAGTGACTACTGTCAGGACCTGTGTCTTAAGCATCATCTAAAATACAGCATCTTATGGAATCATGCAATACTTTGGGTGGGAAAGGACTTGTAAATGTCATCTAGTCCAACAGCCTGCAATAAGCAAGGACATCTTTATCCAGATCAGGATGCTCAGAGCCCCATCCAACATAACCTTGAGTGTTTCCAGGGATGGGGCATCTATCACCTCTCCAGGCAACCTGTTAGAGTTTCACCACCCTCAAAGATTTCTTCCTTAGATCTATACCCTTCTTCAGTTGGGAATCATTACCTCTTAACTCCTTTTGGTAAACCTTTCCATTGTCATTCTCTTTGGGGCACGAGACTATGCAGATTTGTATAAGGGAGGGCTATTCACTGTAGCAGTTTCTCCTCACCCTACTGAGGTCAATGTGCCAGCTGACACATTCTGGGCACATCCTGCAGATGGCTAGTGAAGCAGAAACAGTACCAGAAACTATGTGAGGAACAGTTTCCACCACACTGGTAGAGCAGAAAGGGATTCACTCAGTACCAGAACTAGAGTTGTTCCAAAATTCTAGCCCAAGTCCTAACACTCCCTGAGAAGCAGCATGAAGCCCAACCATAGCTATTATTAGTACCAGCTTTGTGTCCCTTCTCTGCTGTGCTACAGACAAAGCCCCAGGGTGACAGGTGCTCTAGAAATCCATAGGGAGATAAAGCACTAAGCACTAGCTGTCTTATTCCAAGTGTTAAAATCCCAACCATCACCCCCAGCCACACTGCCAAGTTTCTCAATGAAGAAAAATTTACTCTGGAAACAGAGCAGCAAAGATGGAAAAAGGGGAATGAAAAATACCACTTTCAGAGAAGGATGTAGGAAGGAGAAAAGAGCACTTGCCTAGCCCACCATTCTGCATGTGGCCACTCCGATTGCCATCAGTCTGAAGTTCAACCTCATCATCATTGCAGAAGCCAGCTTGGTAATAGGCAGTCCTTGGGCTTTGAAGGAACTGCAGTTGATCTCTGAACCTGCAGTCAGAGGATGCCTCCAGGAATCTGTACAGCAGTGCACGCTCCATCTGGACAGATCCATTGATCTTAAACACAAGAAAAATCACTGTTAAACCCATGCCCAAGAAAAGTTCCACTCAAGAGGTCTGTTCATATGCTATTCTCCAGTTGTGAATATATTTTTCTGCCCTCCTTTGTGCATCCTGAATAGTGTTGGTACACATTTGCTGAAGTCTTGTGGCCTCCCTGGCTGACTCCTGGATGTGTACCCACAGAGAACTGTTTGATGGTGAATGACTGATGGTTCTTTTCTTACAAACCAGCGGCAGAGGAGTCAGCTCACCTGCTAATTTCCAGCTGTGGCAGTGACAAACCCTGATCAGAGGTTCAAACATCTGCATTTGGAAGGTTTTCACCTCTGTATTTGGGAACTGGGCATTCTATGTTCTGTGCATAATAAAGTCAGCAGCTCCACGTTTAAATGTAATCAGAGCACAGCAGTAGCAAGGTGGGGAAGAGAGATAACAGCATAAGCCAGCAAAAAACCCCAAGGGTTCAATTTTTTATTTCTTCTTCAAAGGGATCTAGGCTAGCTCTGTAAGAAACCTGTTCAGCTCCTTGTAGCAGTTGCTCACAAGATAAGTGACAGTTAGATGGCAGATCACTGATGTCTGGTACCATCTACAGTAGCACATGCTGCCATCATGGCCATACACCCTGCAACCTTCAAGCAAGGCAGCACAGAGTGGTCAAATTAGTTACACCTGAGGAGGTCCATGAGGCAGTCAGATTGATGTGAGCAAGAGGTCTGACTGGAACATGGGGTCTCATAACAAAAACTTCTGTAGAAAACTGTAGAAAACTTCTGTATCAAACCAAGAGATTGTCCAATAATTTTGGTTAAGCAGCTAAGACAGCAACATGTAGTGTAGGCATAGAAATAAAGTGAAAGAAAAGCCTTACTCTGGTATGCAGACTGCCTGCAAGATAGGAAAATGCTTAACTGTAACCAAGAAGCAAGGTTGAAATAGAACAGTTTGTTGACAACTAGAGTAATCAATATGCAAACAGGATGAACCTGATAACTGAAAGTTTCAAGTACCTTTTGGTGGGTGGAACCTTGCAAGACCACCTGCATCTACATAGTTGTATCAGTAATATCATCCAGGACCAATACTGCCTGGGCAACAGTAGCAAAATTGAGACAAATACATAAAATGTAATTAGGGGTGGGTAGTTTACTTGAAACTGGGAAGAGAAAAGTAGGAACAAAGAGAACAAAGGAGACTCCAGAAATTGATGGAAAATAAGGCATATGATCAAAGATTATCAGAAGGCACATATTCCATGATTTAAGGGTGAATGTTTACAAACAGTAGTGAAACACACCTGGTGACCCAAGCTCACCAGGATACCAGGAGCAAACCCCTTGAACCACTCACTGGACTAGTCACCAGGTTTATGTTCAAAAGGTTTGGGGGAGGGCAAAGCAAAGAGTGTTAGACCTGTACCCTAACACTAGATGGGGTGAGGAGGATGATAGACATTACAATAGCAGTTCAGTGTAGTTAATAAGATTTAAAGTGATAAATAGGAGCTTCATAATTGTGTTTATATTGCACAAAATAATGCATAATTGATCACAGTGATGTGTCTATGAATTTGATTTATTAGTTTTAGTAGTTTGTTCTTAATAATAAACATTGTAGTCTCTTAAATGGCTGCATCTCCAGCCTGCAGTTTAAAGGAAGAGTATCACACTACCAGGTAACAAGGAAGCAGACTACAAACTAAGAGGCACCATCCACTTGTCTGTACTCAGAGCAGTGTCAGGGTCCCTGCAGGAATGCTGGGGAAGATGAGAAGGACATGAGTCAGCATTTTTTAAGACTCAGCCCTTTTGAGGTATCTCAGAACAAATGCATAAAGAGAGCCACTGGTCACTGTTAAACACCGACTTCAGTCATGGTTGAATCTAACCTGTTCCATGATAGATTCAGAGACAGATCAGCTCTTGTCACCTTCTGCTTCAGACCAGAAGTCCTTGCCCTGAAAAAGAGGGAGAAATTAAAGGGTGAAGGGAAAAAAATTCCATAAAACCACATCTTGCAGCAGTGCTTATGAGTCTTCATGTGAGCAGGACTGAAGACAGCCCTACAAAAGGGGCTTTAAAGCCAAGGGGCAGCACTGAGGAAAGGAAGGAGAACCCTTTTAAGTGCCAAAATCTGGAATGAAAACAGTGTTATCACAGAGGAGTTCCTGAGTACCTGCTGAGAGCAGGTGAGCTGCTCAGGTCTGCGTGCATAGCAGCAGTCTGAAGCGAAACATCCAGCTGACATTTCAATATATCTGCAGGGCTTCAAGTGTGCCTCTTCCCCCATCCCCCATGCAGATACACCTGTGTTTACTCAGGCTTATTTCAGTACTTTCCCAAATACATAGAGACAGGGAAGGCCAGACCAAGGGTCAAAGTGTTCTAGTAATATGAACACAACCATGCTAAGCCTCCTGGAAGGCCTACTTAAAAAACGGGAGAAAACAAGACCCAGGACACAAACTCCTTTGCCCCCAGAGTGCACACTCAGGGCTGACAGCAAACGTGGTGCAGAGGGTGGCCTCCCTTATGCATTAAGAAAAGGGAGCAAGCAGGAGCACAGTGCTCCCTCCTCATCAAGCCAGGCATGGCTGATGGGTGGGTCAGGTTAGCAGCCCAAGCAGTCACATCTGGTACAGGAAGTCCCACAGCACAGCAAGTGTTGATAACCCAAGACTAAACCAGAGAACACCAAGGCAGGGAGTACAGGAACCCACTTTGGAATCCTCGCATTTGCTGCCTTAGCTGCAACAGCCCCACAACTAACTCCACACAGAAGTCTCTGATGCAGGATGACTTCAGCTTTTGGTGAGCAGGGCTGTAGTGAAAGTGCACACCAACTTCCCACCAACTCTTCTTCACCCAGGTCAATAACCAGGATGCTGCACAGGTACCTTCTGACCAAAAATGCAGTGCAAGCACCAACAAGCCCAAACAGACAGCCTGCTATTTAAAGACCTGGGCTAGGGAATGATTTTATTTCACAGTAAAAAATACTCTACAGCTGTGTTTTAAATAACTGAGTATGCCAGCGGAAACGGAAGTGAAAGCAGAAATTAACTCAATAAATTAATTCTGAAGGAAACCACAGTAATAATTTCAAGACCCCATAAATTTCCCAGCTTTTCCAAGGCCAAGAAGTCCAAGACCAAAACAGCCCCAAATTCAAATATGTCTAATACACAACAGCCCACAAGAATCCTCTTAACTCTCACCTCTAGTGGTTAAATATAGACTATTTAGAGTTCTAAGCTTCCTAAAACAGTCTTAGCTTTGACTACTTTGCTTTTTTTTCTCTGTTCCATTCAAATCCCTATTGCTGCTACTCACCTCTACCTTAAAGAGTGTGCTGTTTGGAGAGAGTGAAGTCCTCTGTCCTCTTCTCTGTGACTTGACAGGGCTAAGAAACAGGAAAGGGTGAACCTTCTCCTGGGCTTGACTTTGCTGGAAGAGAGAAGACATTAATTCAGGTTGAAGAACTTGACACAGAATACCTGAGATGAAGAAAAAAGTGGGAATTTAGCATTAAGACTGTGGCAGGACCCTGGCTTTGTGCAAAACCTTCAGGACTTAGCTGTATCAGAAATATTTCTGTAGGCTAGGCAAAAGCCTTAACTTGCACATATTTTGATATTTTTATATAACATTTATTTTAATTTCGAAGTCATTAATCCCAAACCCAAGGTGTTCATGTTACACTTAATAAACAGTGGAGCTCTCTGATACAAACTCATGCCAAGTTAAACACCACTTCCTGAACCATCATGGCTTAGACCACAGGAAGCCTGCTGCCCACATGCCATTTGCCTCAAAACCCACATTCATCTCAGTGACCTTCTTGAGCTCTAGCAGGATTGTCATCCCCACCCAGCTCAATCCTATGTCAAAAGCTTCACATGGAACCACAGCAGAACTCCTGTCAGATCAACCCATGCTGGTTCCCTTAGACTGGTAGTAGCATGACTTCATAACATGAGTAAAGGCTGAAGAGATCTCCCCATCTTTCAAGATGAAAGAAGTTGCACCAACCTTTGTTCACACCACAATGCACATGAGGAGAGGCAGATGTTCTCCTGCAGCTCTGGCAGAAGCATGATGCTACACAAGACACTGAACCTGCAAGCTGCACGCAGGTAGTCAAACGTGCTGGTGAAACTAGCTGAGTAGCACCAAAGAGATTCCTCTCTCAAAAAAAATTCACTTCCAAACCTTTTTCACCCAAATCTAGCCAAACTGCTAGGGTGACCTGTTTTTTTCTGGTAAATTACTGGTGGGCAAGCTCAGCACAGTCAAGTGGTGATAAACAAATGAAAACAGTCTACAGAAGAACCAATGTAATTTTTCTTAAAGCAAGAAAATGGAACAAAAATAGAAGTCAAGACACTTCCTTGGGGGTTGTCACCTGCCACATGCTTCATAGCATGCTTCCAAAGCAGGATCATGATGTTTAAAACCCAGGTTCCCTTTACTTTTTGTCATACTATGCCACACTGCCAGGCAACTTGTTTGCTTCAGTGCAAACACTCATGAAAGAGAAAACAAAACAAAACAAAAATGTACTCGTCTTTTCCCATTCCCTGCCTTAAAAGAAGAGGCAGAGACTACTCCAGTTCAGGAAAAAAAAAAAAAAAAAAAAAAAAGAGGCACATTGCTCCATTCCCAAAGCAGGAAATACATATCAAATGGAAAGATCCAGATCTATTCTGACCATGTCCAAAAAGCTAGGCCTGGATAGGCAGGGCATGGCAGCTTGTTACAAGGCTGTGCATGTGCATCATCCACATTGGCTAACAATGCTGACTAGAAGCTGTAAGATGAGCTTGAGCCTGTCTGTCTGTGCACGTTCTTCATGTCAGTTCCTGGAAACATTGAGGAAAGGTGTCCAACTATAGCTCTATAGACCCAAATACTGTGTTTTCAAAGCACTTATGCTTTCAAAAAGAAGCAGAAGCTTATACAGCTTCTGGTTATGGCAGAAAGGTCCTCCCAGGGTGCATAGGTATCCCACACAGGCAAAACACCTGGACAAGAGCCTCAGAGCAGACAGAGCAGCTGAGCACCCCCTGCCCTGGCAAGTTACCTGCTGCACCCAAGAATTAATGGGCATGAAGGGGCAAGGGACCTACAATACATGGGATTCTTTCCTTCCCCTCAAGGGATAACATCAGCTCTCGGTAAAGTCAGATATCTATTCCTCAAGGCAGCTCCACAGAAAGAGAGGTATAAAAAGAAATAAGTCACCCTACAAACTGCAATATTGTCCATTCCTGGACCTGAGCAGAGATAAGAACTAACAGAAAGCCAAGGAAAACAAAAAAACCCAAACCAAAACCAGACAAACCCACCACATTCCAAAGGACTTGCATGGTAAAAAAATTAAGATAAGGAGGCCTGAAGATGATAATTTCCTTAACTCTTCCCTGAATCAAAGACTCACCACCCAGGCAGTGAAAGTCCCTGAGGGGTTCCAACCCTCAGCTAACAAAGTTCTGCATGGGTGGTCAAAAACAACTGAGAAGAGGAAACAGGATTTCTCTTGCACCACAAAATGGCTCCCTCCTACTACAATACCAGGCCAAATTTTCTTTGTGTGTTAACTACTAATTCCAGAAACCTCAAGTTTCTGATAATCACTTGACTCAATACAAGAGCCTTGGATAGTCGCAAATTACCTCCTAAGTAGTTAAATTAATCAATGGAATCTCAAAAAAGTGGACCCCTAGAGTGCAAACTCCAAACAGTCAAATGTAAACGCTGATGCCACCTGTAGTTTTAATTATTAAAGACTTGGTACCCTGGTAGTTTTACATTCAAAATAAGACATTTTCTGGTTGATAGGAAGTTACCTTATATTGAGTGAAAAAGATCTTTCGTTGGAAAATGACAAAAGATGGCTATAAAAAGATAGAAATACCATCTGCGCTCACATTTAAGAGTGAAACTAGACTGCAAAGTCTGCTTTAGAACTGCTGAAAATCTTGGAATGAATTTCATGGAGCGGGATTTTTTTAAAACTGAAATACCAAGTAATTTTAATACATTATTTCTTCTCACACTTTCAATTCACTCCTTAGACAAGCAAGCTTCCTGTGTTAACAATTGCCTCTGAGAAACCACTAGATGAGAAACCACTTGAAGCATTCAACAGAGATTGAACCCAACCTAAGTTTTTTTGGATCAGTTCTTTCCACCTTTCTTAGAAAAAAATGGAGGTGGCATTTTAAACATGAGTTTAGGACCCCTAAAGCAGCTCTGAAGAGTCATTGTGAGGCATGTCCATTCAAACTCAACATTTTGTTAAGCTGCAGTACTATGAGAAGCATATACTAAGCAAACAAAATTACAGTCAGAGGAGCACATCCACCAGCTGCTTGTCAGCACAGAATGACAGACCTCATTCCACCTCCACACATGGCAGTTTTCGCAAGATAATTATGTAGATTCTTTCCCCAAAGAAAGTCTCCAAGGCTTCCCAAAAAGCAGTTATGACTCTCCAAAAGGGCTGAGTACATCTTGAGAGAAGGTACATGATGCTCTCCAGCAAGACAGGTCCCTCAAGTCTGATGCCCCATCTTATGCTTCTCCTTCTCTTCTGCTCTGCAAACCTGCAGTGCCTGAGCCCTTTAAGCCCAGAGTCCGAGAGGGGATTCTGGCCCTGCTTGCTGTTGACTATAGCATTGCCACCCCTCATCAGTGGGCTGCAGCTGCTCTGGTGATTTCCTTATAAATTTAAATGCTAATACAACTTGGGGATGAGAGGAAGGGGCAGGACTGCAAAGACAATTTGTACTCCATGGCTTTCTTTCACAGCTGCCTTTCCTCCCACATCACAGTACTACCACTTCAGTGCCACAAGGGAAAAGCCTGGTGCTCTCTATAGCTCTCTTCTCCCACAGCCTTTGCTGGTGGTGCCATCTGGGGGAAAAGAGGCCATAGCTGTGCCAGAGATTAAACTAAGTCCTCCCTCCCATATCATTGCGTATACTACTTATTTCTAAAGCAAACACTCCAAGCACATAGGTGGAAAGCTATATATAGAAACAGTACAACTGCAAAGCATGCTAGCTTTCACCTGCTCCAAAACCAGCTTGGGTTCTGCCACACCTCCAGGCACTGCAAGTGTGTCACCACCAGCACCACACACAGCAGCAAGACTCAGGCAGTAGCAAGTGGTTACCAATTAGGAGGAAGTCTCAGTTACTCTCAAGGCTGCTATTAACAGAACTAGGTATCAGAACCCCTACAACAACAGTGCTAAGACACCCTATAAATCAGCTTTCATCCCCTATTCACATTTTTGTTACATCTTCAAGACTGGTCAGAAAAGAATCCACCCCACAAATAAAGCCTCTGCTTACCACCGTTTTCCCTCATATTCTTCACCACTCCTTACAGGTCAGTCTGTTACTATTCTCAGCTGTATCAGACACTGTCTGGTTATGCTGTATCGGACACCATCTGGTTACAAAAACTCGCTCCAGCAGCAAAGCCACATGCCTGTACAACCACCTATTATAACAACTTGGCTGGATTCCAAGACAGCCAATATAAACACCTGGACAGACACACCACCATCAGTCAATGGACCTGTTGTGCAAGCTGTCAAGATACTTATCACTATGTCTCACGGTGGAGTGAAGTTTAAATCTTGAAAGCAGAAACTGCAATAAATCATCAGTCATTGACAAGGAAAAAACTTCCAGCCTGTGCACTGCTTTCTCTGCCTGGCAGCTGAAAGATAAGAACTTTATTTTTTTGGCAGTCAGAATAACATTATTATTGGAAGAAGTGAAACTGTTCCTCTTTGTCCCTTCCTGGACCTGGCACCTCTCACCTATCTTGTAGGCAAACATTTCTGTGTTAAGCTGCAGAGCTCCTTACAGAACAGAGTCATTTTACAGGCAGGTAAACTGAAGCAGTTGATGATGCAACCTGACATCTTAGATCCACATAAACACTCAGTCTCGCTGTTTTCCTGAGAACTTGCTATAGGTACAACTGTTTTACATAACCAGTCATTACTGAAAAGTGAGGAAGAAGGACAGTGCCAGACTTAAAGTTCCTTATTTGAGGAAATTCTAAGCTGTGACAGACTGCTTTCTGTAGCACTTCAAGTCAGGACAGTCTAAGCAAATCCCACAGCAACTAAAAAGCCCAGATGATTTAGCAGCAGATTTCAGAGCTTTTCCTCATATTTCTCTAGCTCTGAAGGAAGCCTGACTATTCCCACCACAGGTGTACATGCACTTCAGACTTTGCAAGGAGAGAAAGAAAATCAATGGAAAAATAGGAAGATACCACTATTTTGCAGATCAACAGGCTGAGATGAATAAATAGGAAGTTATCATAACCACAGAAAAACTGTCCCCATCACTATTCAGACTGCAAAGGATATGCCAGCCTGTAACAGAAGGCCCCAACATTTTGCCTCATACAAGGCCCATTTTTATCCTAAAGCAGAATTTGATTCTAGGTTTTGGAAATATAAACCAGGTGGTAGGGGAACAGAGACACTGCAATCCATCAGCTAGCTGAAGGATGACCACTAGACTGCTTAAATCCACCCCTTCCTGCTTCACTCAAGAATGTCTGCTGATTGCTTATGGCTGTCAGTTTTTGTTTCTCTTCCTTTCAGCTTGCATCCTTTAAGATGTCAATAACGCCACTACCAATCACTTCAACACCTATAAAAAACCATTTTGCTCATAACACCTTTGAAAAATACAAGTGAAACAAGCTGAGGATTTCCAGCTCCTGACAGTTTCAGTGTATATTTATCTTTCAGTATTCAGTGAAACTAAAACTAAATGGAACACAAAGATGCAACAAAAATAGGGTCTGACTTGTCTGACTGCCTCCCTAGCTGGTGTATCTTTACCTTTGCTTCTTCATGCTGTCTCATCCAAGCACTCTCAGATGTGCATTTTCACTTAGAAATATATTGCAGTTTGCTTGATGGAGAATTATTTTCTATTTTGAAAGAAAAAACTATCAGACACAATTTGAAAAAGAAGGTTTCAATTGGCTTTTTACTAGAGATTTATTTCCACTCCTTAAGATCTACTGCTGTTTTACAATCTTTTTCATGATGATATGAACTCTGGCAGTCTTCTAGTTATCAGAGAAGTACTTTGACTTCTTAGGAGGAAAAATAACCAACTACCTGTCGTGTTAAACCGTGACACTACCTCATCAACATTTATTTTCATTTGGCTCAACATGCGTGGTTGCCCTGCCCCTACACAGCACACCTATGAATAAGAAGTAACACTGTCATATTGCTAATTGTAAAAAAAAATAAAGTAATAATAATAATAAAAAAAAAATAAATTGTGGTTTCTGCAGCTCAAACAGCCCCAAAGCTCAGCACTAGGATTTGGATTCAGCTAACTAGAGCTGAACTCGAATGGAATTTGTGCATGTCCACACCATATATCAACTGCCACAGTACAGGTGGCTTTTTGGATTCAAGATTGAACTTAGTTTTTCACCTCTGGTGTTGAGCAAAGTAACTTCAGTAAGGTGAGCATGCATTGTGTTGTTCCTCAAATTTAAAAAAAAAATATTTCTACCTTTTCTAAGGACCTCGCAGAAAGAAGCAAAGCAAACCCCAAGGAAAAGGCACTATCAACCCTCACAAAAATGCTGGTCTTTACAAGGTTAGCTGTATGTTCACAAGTCCAACTCTATCAATCCAGCAGCTGCAACAAAACCCAGCAGTGTCACAGGGCATATCCAAGGTGGTATTACTGTTTGCCCCTTAGAATTGGCTGGAAAATAGGAAAGCATGAGGAATCACAGTTTCAGCCTTTTGACATTACGAAGGAAGGAGACTGAGAGCAGGGAGCTCCTCAGTGATGTTGAAAAGTGGTGGGGACTGGAACAAACTCCAGCCATCACTGATGATGTGCAAGTCTCAGTGTTGAGAGAGAGAAATGCAAGACTTGCCTGTAGATCTAGCAGATGGCCCTGCTGGGGCATCAGCACTGGATGCTTGCACTCTGGCATGCTTTTACAGTTGAGCAGAGACAAGTGCTCAGTACCTCAAGCAGAGTCCTTTATCAGCTGGCAATAGTGCCTCTGACAGATACAAGTGCCACTTGGACACACTCTGACAAGAAATGCTGCAATAACTGTCATGCTACCTAGAGCATAAGAATACCCTTATTTTAATTCTAAACACATGTGCTACTGCTACATTGTATGTGCACAGATCATCCATCCTCCAGAAAACCTGAGATGCCACTTCATATTGCAATTTAGATGCATTTCACAACTGACATCACCAGCAAAAATGAATGGCAAGTTAAGTGGGTAACAAATGAATCTGATAAAAATATAAAATATCAGAAGGATGGCTGCATGGACACAGATGGGTGGCCACTAACAGTGGTACTCTCACTGTCTTTGGTTTCCTTCAGGCCAAATGACCAGACAAGAACTCTTCCAAACTTTTCAGTATCAGGAATACGTGCACTGCTTCTGAAAAGAGAGCTACAAAGATGCTCACAATGGGAAAGTCTGGGTCATTTGAAAAGACACAAGTAAGTATACATCATATACAATTTTACCTTATCAGGATTGGAACATTCACTATACAGAAAAGATGTAGTTATAGAAGAATGGGTACAAAGATAAATCAGAACAGCACGCTTATCTGCTCTAAAAGCATACACAGCCCTGTCTCAGTATTTGACAGCTTCTCCAAAACATGAAAATTTTAAATGGACTTCCTTCCTCTTAAGTGTCAAGTCTATAATTAACTAAATGGTGTCTAAAAACACCTTTTACATTCCATACTTTTATGCAAGTAAGAAACAACCATGTACCAGTACAGACAGCAAAATAAATAATCCACAGAAGAAAAGCCTGACACTGCTCCTTTGATTACACCAAACACATTGGTCCATAAACAAGTATCTCCCATCACACTGAATTTCAACTCCCTACTGCCACTGTGACAATTAAGCTGAAAAAGCCAGTGAAAAATTAAAATCGTCTTGAAGGAATCTCTCCAAAAAGGAGCCCAGACATCCTCAAGAACCTCAAAGAGGAAGCTTCACATCAAGTCAGGTAGCCAAAAATGATGGCAAGTCAAAACAGTATTTGTAGCCCTGATCAAAGCCTTTTGACAGCAGCACCTCATTAGTACTGTGAGAATAAGAGAAAGCATCATCTCTTTTAAACACCCTTAACACAAGGATACACAGCTAGGGGAATATTTTATTTCAAAGAAACACAGCAGGAGCTATTGGGAAACCTTGACAGGGGAATTCCAGAACAGCTACCTACAGAAGCTCACAAAGCCTACTTCCGAGTCAAACCTCTGCAGTTACACGAGATGCTTCAGTGTCCTGTATCAGTCTTCTGCTCAACATTGCTCCAGGCTCCCCTAGCTATGGGTCTAGAACTATGGTGAAAAAATGGAGAGAACACGGGATTATGCATAAAATAATGCAAACCATTTCACTTTCAGTTCTAGCTTAGGTGGAAGTATATATTAATATTGAATCCCAGGAACTGAATATCAAACCAAAATACAGTAACTAGCTGATCTGAGTGGATTTGGTTTGGATGGCTGTTAATTTAAGGGTGTAACAACAATTACACCTAACTACCAGGAGTTACACTGACCAAGGAACATAATTTTTCCTTTGAAGAAGATGAAAGAAATAGCCCATTATGTTAGAAATACCAGGGCATTGCCCATTCAACATAAACTGCAGCAAAAGCATACTAAGAACTGATCAAAGGTCAGTGTTTTATCAGGAAATACAGTGTGTTTGTGGACACCTAAACAAAAATTCAACATCCACGTGTGCAACAATTGCACACATTGTCCAACTCCCTTTTTTACATCTTCAGATTTTAAAGGAAAATGGTGGGCAAAATAATGGGGTATGAGTTTAAAGCTACACAGTCTTCTTGTGAGAAACAGCAGCACTCTAAGGGCATATTGAGGTGTACAGCCTCATGTTCACTAGCAAGGACACCCCAATCAAAGCCCATAATGGCCAGGAACCTCTGTCAACTCCATGCAGCGTCACATTGTTGCAAAGAGATAGAAAAGTCAGCAGGCTGGATCAGGAACATAAATAGTGCTCAAAGCAGTGCTAGCAACACTCAAAAGTCATGGGGCTCCTGATGGGAATGGCAGTGAAGGATTCCCAGAGCAACTGTTGGAATGAAGGGTGTCAAAGAGACATCAACACACCACTATGTTCAACAACTGAGGAATTGCTTCAAAAATAATGCAGGAATCAATGCCTGCCATCTCATCCAGGTATAAGGAGGTGTCTAATGCACACCACTGGCAGCTACAGAGTCCCACTCACTTCCTAGCACAGCTAAGAGCAGGATGTCAGGATATGGTTCTCTACAGACATCTGGAACAAATAAAGGCAATCACAGAAGCCTAACAGATTGCTTTCAAACACAAAGAACGAGACTGGACATACCACACAACTTCTAACATTTCTTTTTTTCATTTTGCCCTTCCTTTCCCTACCCTTATTCTCTGGTCTGGGTCAAAAGATTGTAAAATATCTGAGGAAGGGACCAATTGTACATATTCCATAATAATTACTGATGAGTTCCAATTGAAGCCAGAGGAAGTCACTTTGCAAAGAAATGTGAAAAATGAAACCCACTCATCTTTACTCCATTTCCTTCAGCAAAGTACAGTGGGACAGGGTGATTTCCCTATCCCCAACTGCTTTTTAGTTCAAACCCAAAGGCCACAGGAGCTGTTTTATCAAGAAGCTAGTATGTTATAACTGTTCCTCCACAACTTTACCAGCAGTCTTTGCACTAAGCATATAAATCTGGTAATAATTATCAGGTTCCTCTTCCCCCATTCAATTGAGCATAAAGGAAGGAATAACCAAGGTCTCCAGAGGTGGCAAACACTGGATTTATCTGCCTGACTGCTTCCAGATTAAATATTTTCATTCTATTAAAGGAAAAAAAAACCACAAACATCTGATCTGCCAGCTCTTCAGACTCCTGCCAAGTGTGGATGACTCCTGTCATCCTGTTACACAGGAACTACACAATCCTTGGAAACAACATGGCATAACTAATTCCAGACAAGGGTGCTCAGTGAATCTGCATTCACACCATGCCTTCCTTAGTTCCATATCACAGCTCTCGTTTTTGGGAGCTAGCAGAAATAAAAAAGCCATTCTTAGCACCTTTACAAGGCTCTTATGTTATCCCCAAGTATAGCATTCTGGTGCTGGGCATAGGTACACCCAGCTCCCAAAAGCAGAAACTCCAGGTTGATACAGGCAGTACTGGTGGTGGGTAGCACACAGTTCTGCTGACTGTGCACAGTGAGAAACTAAGTGAACTTGCCATCTCAGCTGTACTAGTGCCAGCAGTCCTAATCTGGTTGTACAGAATTGGGAGGGCAGGAATCCAGCAAAACCACCAAAAAAATCAGTCTTACTTTTTCTTCCTAAGTTCAGCAATGCCACAAATGCAAACAAGAAGGAACAACCAAATAAGAAGGGGAGATTTTCCCACCAACCTTTTTTTAGTATAGGGCAGCCTATTCAAAAGTTTTACAATCACATGTTACAGTTACACTCTACACATACATAATGGAAGATTTTCACCTCCCTAAACCCTACCAATCAGTTACTTGTAATAAAAGACAAGAAACCTAGAAGACAATGCAGGAAAATGGGAAGGGATAGGTTGCAAAAATTCAAGCAAATAATAAAGTATTAGAATACCCCTGTTTGTACAATATATTCCCCCAGTGTTTTTGTATGACACCATCCACACAGAGAAAAAAAAAAAAAAAAAAGAATCACTTCTTAAGTAAAGAAATCATCAAAGAGAGAAAAAAATGCACAACCCCCCACTTTTAAATTAATACCTTTTAAGATGTTACATTTCCACACGGAAATGAAAATACATTTAGTCTGATAGTGACAAAAAGTTAGAACACCGGGTAGTCTTCCACATAAGTGGATTTTTGCAAAAAGCCCTTTACCAAAAAAATAAACCACAAATGAAACAAAACCCTTAAAAATAATTCCCCACTGGGAAAACACCTTGACCCATCATCCACCAAACATCTGAACAATTTTAGAAAGATAACAAAGCAAGTTATACTACATGAAGTTTTTGGACCAGATATCCCAAGACACAAAGTTTTAGTCTAGGAAGTTCCTGCAACTCTTGAACGATTTAAATAGTACTAGGACCCACTACCTTTATTTTTTTAATTAAAGTTATAAAATGTTGGGCTTTCAAAAAAGAAAGAAAAAGAAAGAAAAAAAAAAACCAAAACAACAAACCACCAAAACAAAAAAAAACCAAACCCACAAAAAACACCCCAAGCAACCAAGAACCCCAACAAACCCACCAGTTTCAAAGCCACTGTCACTTCAAGGTACAGAGACCTGACCACATTCACTAGAAAAACACCATTCTAAGGAATGCTTGCTCAGTTCTTTTCCACTTCGAACATTACTCCAGCCTTCAGCCTGCCCTAAACACTGTCCTAGGGTGACAGAAACGTGCCCGCTGCTCGAAGGAAACAAAGAGGCAGCCAATGCGCCCACTACTTTACAAGGTGGCCAGACACCTCCAGCTCAGTGGAAGGTAAAAAGTACACACTGAGCTGACTCATCTGGATCATTCACCGGGTTTTCGTATTAATTACAACCCTAATAGAAATCCTTCCTTGCTTTTCTTTCTTGCCGTAGCTGCCACTCCCGTATCCCTGTTGCTGGAAAGCTAAGGCAAGCATGGGTCCCTCCTGCTACAGAATTAACTCCTTACTCTCCCGTGCCCAGCAAATACCTTTTCAGCCTGAAAAATCACGGGAGACTGAAGGCGAGACGTTGGGCTTTACCAAGCAGGACAGGTCAAGCGAGAGGCAGTATCGCATAAACCATAAAAAGCTAAATAAAAGGGGGGTGGGGGCAGTCTGCAACAGAAGAAAGGAAAAGGGTGCAGAGGGTTACTTGATTACGGCTGGGGAGAATAAAAGACAGAGCAGAGTAGATAGCAGCGCGGAGGCTCCAGCAGCCCAGGAGGAGAGCAGCCTGAAGGGAAGGGACAGCAACCAGCAGAGCAGGCGTCCAGACAGGGCTACCGAAAGACAGAGAGCAGGAAACAAGGAAAAAATAACCGAACCGCTGAAAAGCGACGTCGGCTTCAGCAGGCAGAAAGAAAGAAACGGGGAAACTGTAGGGAAGCAAAAGAGTTTCTAGCAATCGGGAAGGGAAAACAGAAACCCCGCGCAGTTCTCCTCAGGGTCACTGACAGGGCACCTCAGCCACCAGGCTGAAGGGCTGCGACGAGCAACCGGTGAAGTCAGGCCTTTGGGGCTCCTCATACCGCGCCGCCCGGGAGGCAGCGGGCCCACCCCGCCACGGCAGGCCCCACACCCGCCTGGCTCCCCGCTTCCGCCGGAGCCCCTTCCCGCGGCGGCGGCCGCAGGGCACTACCCTACCAGCCCGGTCTCCGGAGGATCGGGGTGGGCCCGGACAGCCAGCGGACGCAGCGATGCTCACGCCTCCGACTTTCCCGCCTTGCCCTCCCCCACGCCCGGGCGGGCTGGCCGCGGCGCTGGCAGCACCAGAGCCTCGCCCTCGCCCCACGGAGGGGAAAGGAAGGGGCGCGAAGGGCAGCGGCAACCCAGGGGAGCCCTTCCCCAAGCCCCGTATCAGAGCAGGCGATACTCACTCAGGAAAGGAGCGGACTCCACCGAGCAGAGGCACGCAGCAGCACAACACCTCCTCCCCGCTTCCTCTCCGCCCGTATTTGAGCAGCACCAAGCCCCGCCCCGTGAGCGCTCGGCGGGTCGGGCGGGAAAGCGCCGCACGGGCTTTCCGGTGGGTGGAAGGGCCGCGGGCCGGCCCGGGGGCAACGGGCAACGGTTAACGGCCGCGAGGGCTAACGGCCCAGGGGGTAACGGTCCCCGCGCGGCCGGCTGTGAGGGGAGAGGGCTGGGAGGAGAGGAGGTGAAGTGGCGGTGAGGCGATCGGTCGGGGCTGCCATCGAGGGGGTAGGTGGCGGGGTTTTCCCCGGCGGGGTGGGGCAGGGCTGCCCGCAGGCGGAGGGGTCATGGCGGGGCGGGACGTCAGGCGGAGGGAAAGGGGATATAGGCTGCCTGCGGGCTCGTCAGCCATCCAGGTGCTTCGTCAGACCATGCCCGGAGGGGAGAGGCTGGAAGGAGAGGAGTGGGAGATATAGGGAAAGCTGTGAAACCGACCCCGATTCGTGGGGTCTCCCCGAGCAGAGCTCTCCCGGCGGCACAGCCTCCTCCGGAGAGACATCAGCTTGGGGGTAAAGCAGCCCCTGCTTCTGGCAGGGTTGTTGAGGAACTCAGATGGCTCCTGATCTTGTGCTTCTCGGTTTGAGCCTCTTTATGTCCCGTTTATGACCACATACATCCCTGCCAAATAAATTTAACTTTTTACTAAATAGAGTGTTATGGGTTTAATATAACTCTAGTAAAACTAACTTGTATTTAGTACAGTCTTGCAGTTGTAACATAGCGTTGTTAAAAGTAATGCTTATTTTGAGTTTAATCCAGCTTTCCGGTCACGCTCTCTCCCTGACATGCCAAGTCACGGTACCACTTCAGGCTTTGTTTTGCTACACAGAGCACGCCATGGGTGTTTAGTCAGGAAAAGGGATGATCGGGCAGTGCTTTTTAAAGTTCTTGGGTTTCTGTGAAATGAAAACCAACCCACTTCTGACTCAGATTTAAATCATGTTGTCCAACCCATCAGGTGGCTTCATGCTGGGAATTATGTAGGAGGGGAAAAGTGACGTGTAGGTATCTGCTGGCTTTTGTAAACTCCCAAAGAACTAAAGTTTCTTTTTTTTCAAATTGTTTAATTTGATCTTGGAAAATCAGCACTGCTAGCCTCAAGAAGGCAAATTACACTGTGCAATTACACAGTGGCAAATTACTACTTGTAATTACACTGTGGCAAAGATGCTAAGAAAAAAAAAAAATTAAGTTTTCCAGAGCTCGATTAGAACAGTTTATTTTTTCTTATTTTGAGTGTTGCATAAGAGGGCACAGGCTAAGGAAGGAGGCAACTCTTCAGCACTTCCCTCAAGTCTTAGCTATACAGTGAAGCAGGAGGCCCCACCCTCGCAAGGAGGATGACACCAGCTGTGATAGCTGGGCAGCCAGGTGCCAACACTGTTGCTTTCACCTACTACCACCTGTAGGATTCTTTTCTCTGGTAACAGTTCCATTGCTGCTGATACTTGGGACATACAGGAGGAAGATGCATTCAGCTCCTTGTTGAATTCTTAAAGGGAATCACCTCCAAGAACACTTTTCTTGGAGAGGATGTGTGGCTAGGCAGCATCCCTACCAAATGAGATTTGCCTTCTTCTATATGTAGGACTTAAAACTGCAATTATTCAATATAAACAGCTGTCACAGCACTCATAGTAAGGACTTCTCAAAACAGAACAGTTTTTTCACCTGCTCTTTTTGTTCTTAGTGTTAGGCATGATTTCTCCCTAGTTATTGTTCCAGAAAAGTTACTCAGGATAGAGAAAATTAATTCAGGACAAGTAACTGCATAACATCTCTATCTGCTACAGCCAAAAACAGACACTGCCATCACCCCTTGTCCCACCACTACATGTCCTTGCAAAAAGTCCCTCCCCAGCTTTTCTGTACGTCCTTCAAGTATTGGAACAGTCCTATAAGGTCTGCCTGGAGCTTTCTCTTATCCTAGCTGAACAATCCCAACTCTCTCAGCCTGTCTTCATCAGAGAGATGCTCCAGTCCCCTAATCATCTTCGTGGCCCTCTGGACTTACTCCAACATCTCCATGTCCTTCTTGGGCTCCTCCTTAGAGCTGAGGGCATGTTCATAGTCTGTGTGGTAACTGCCATGCTGTTCCTAACTTTATCACTGTGGGAGATCATAGCTCTGTGCCCAGGGGAACAACGTAGGGGTGGATGAGGTTGCTTCACGGGCATGAAACATGGAGGCTACTTTCATTATCAATGGAAACCGAAAGCAGCAGCTGCTGCCACAGTGGGCTCCTTAGGTGGGATTTCTTTGTTAGAGGAACTTTTTCTGGTGTTACTTCTTACCTACACATGGCTAATTTGTGCAGGTTGTGATGCTGCTCATCTGAGTGGACCCTCCATTCAAGGCTTTTTGCCAAAGTAGGCAAAACAGGAAGGTGTCTCTAGGAGACTGGTGGTTATATCCAGTTTACAAATAGCGGTAACTCAGAGTCCTTAAACTGAGATCAAGGGCTAACAAGTGTAATTAAAAAGCTGTGATGATGTGTCCTAAGGCTGGTCTCCTAAACTACAATTGGAAACTTGCCTCCTGTGTCCTGGAATCCAGTGGTCACTTTCTATATATTTGTTTCTCTTTTGGTGTCAAGGGAGAAATCCTTGTAGACTGGTCTTTGACACCAGGGAGATCCTTCCCAGGTAACTGCAGCTTTCTCCCACTACTATTTGAAAGCAAGAGATGGAGATGAAAATGACAGTTCAAACTGTAAGGTTTGAAACCTCCCTGAAGAACTGAGAAGTAAGTTTTGTCACTCCTGCACCTACAGCACAGCCTGCCATCCCTGGCCTCCATGCGTTGCACAAAAGGAAATCCCAAGGCACATCATCATCATCATCATCCCCCTTGTTGCCATAATAGGTCTGCTTTACATTAGCCACTTTATAAACACCTTTGTTCTTAAAACGGCTGGCTGGGTAGGAAAATTAGACCTACTGTTTGGGATTTCCCAAGCTGGGATTCCCCACAACATACTGTATATTTTCTGTCTGCTGAAAAAAAGCCAGTCTTCATTTCTCTCACACATGACATCAGTGTCACTGGATGTCATTCCTCCAGGCTTTAATCTCTTGAAGCTTACTGGACCCAGTGCCAATGACTACTGACGAACATCTGCCCTTTTCAAACAGGACATACCCAGACAAAATGCCTTTTCTTGACACAGAAGTTGTAGAGAGTTGAACTTCTGATTCCTTCAAGTCTGTTCAAGGGATGCAGCTCCAGAGGTACACTTTGCTTAGCTAACCTTCCTGAGCTGGCACAGTGCAGGTGAGACATGAGCACAGAGTGGTGGAGGCTTAAAACAACGCAGCAAGTCAGCACAAAGGCATTGATGTCATCCACTCCTTACTTTACTACACGCATCTATACCAGCACCAGATGTTCACACTAGTACTGCAGGGTAAGGAAGCAAGTTACAGCTACAGAAACAAAAATCCTGGTTCCTACACTTCAGTTTACATTAACCTCTCACCTTCTTGTCTATTTATTGTAATTTCACAGACAAGCTGAAGACACGATGTAAAATATGGAGAAAGGAGGACCATGTACTGGGACTGTATCAAGATGGATTTATGTGCATCTCCCATAATTCAGATGGGCTCCAGCATTCCATCAAAAGGGAAACTGAAGTCAGGCCCATTGCAACACCTAATTTTTTTTATCTCCAGATCACCTTCCCTTGGGCTCCTGGCTTCTTGTTCAATCAACCATGGGAGTGAATGCAAGAGAAACAAATGGTAACTCCACCAACAAAAGAAAAAATAATTAATGACTTTATTTTTTTTTTTAGTTCAGTTGGCCATCCGAGGTGCTAAAAATCTCAACACCAATGAAGCAAGTGTGCATAAAAACAAACAATAAAACACAACCAAACAGAAGAAAACAGGCTGGAAGAGAGTTGGTTTTTTTACAAGTAGGGTACACGCTTTTCTGTTAACACTCCATACATGCCAACCGTAAAAGCCTTTAACAATCTGAATATCAGAGTTCACTTTCATAAAAAAGGGAAGATGCCAAAGCAGATCCCTTCACCTGGATTAGACTTCACACACACACGCATGCACGCACAGATACCAAGTATTAAAATTACTGAAATGCCATCAGAACATGGCATCCTCCCCTTCACGTCTGCTTTCAGTGAGATCCTTATCTGCCTGGCTACCCTGCCTATAGCAACACTGAGCAATCCAAAAGCAGGAACTTTTGGAAAACTTCTGGTCTCTGTTGTTTTACAACGGTGAGAGCCAGCAATCTTGTTCTCTGTGAACTATATACAGGCTGGTTTTTAGTGTGTTTTAGAGTTTTCACTATTGCAGACAGTGGCCACTGAAAGTCCCATAAAGCCATGCTGTGGCTTTTCAGTTTGTACACAGGAGTTTTATAATGTAACACCTTTCTCATCCACTGGTGTCTGGTGTAAACACTTAATCGAAAAGCAATTTAAAAAGAATGTTAACCAAACAAAGTGTAGCTGTGAACATTTTAGAAACAGCTGCTAAGAAAAATGGAACTGCCAGCTGCTCTAGATCATGCAGTCTAGACCACTTATAATACTTCATAATGTTCAAGATTAGGATTTATAAAAACATTAAAAAACACCAGAGTGCACACAAATGTGGTGACTAGCTCTATTCAAGCACCGTGTTCTAAGAGAGGCCTAGGCATTGCACGAAACTCAGATTCTTGACTGGGGGTAACCGAAGGATCCACTGGTGTCTTTACATACAAACAAATATTTACATAAAATGCAGAGACAGATAGAGAGAAGGACAGGCTTTTAAAACTTGCGGTTTGCTCTAAAATATGTTCAGCAACGCAGTTTGTAACATGCCCTAGTGAGCCCATGGGGTATTGGTTAACTGAAAGAAGGAGTACGTTTGGAAGTTGGAGCTGAAACATCTTGTCACCTCCCCACACAATAGTTCTTTGAAGCTCAGGATTATACAGCCATTTGTGAGTTTTAATGAAAACATGGTTAGAAGGAACAGAACAGCTAAAAAAAAAATTGTACTGTGAAAACAGCAGATTGGTTGTTTTGGCAGTCCTCGCTCCCCCTTCCCCATTTGCCTCCCAGGTGCTTCCATCCTCCTCCCTTCCTTGGAGAGGACTGAAGTGCTTGCTTCATCTTCAGTGTGCCCATCTCAAAATGAACACAGTTGGGTTCCAAGCTCGGCTCTCCTCTTATCTACTACAGGGAGGAAGTGGACAGCCCTTGGTACGGACCATATCACATGGGGATGGATGCCCTTGCATGCCCACTACTCAGAAGCTGAGGGCCTTTTCTCTCCCCTCCTATGTGAAATGGACAAACGTCACTGAATGCACATGGCTGAGTCACGTGCTGCTGCCCACCTGGACAGCACAAAGAGCTTGAACATCCTACTTGGATTCTGATACAAATAAGGAACCTTGTGGTCACAAGAGCCTTCTTAAGCTTTAAAAATACAAAATTTGAATTAAAAATATTCAGATAGTAAAAAAACCCAGTTATCTGATATGCAAGTCATATTCTTAAAGTGCAACTGAACAGCAAATACAAGTTGTGCCTTTTTCAACCATTTTTATATAAAAAGGCCTTTTAACATTCCCTCTCATGCCTTTTTTATTAATTTGTAAGCACAATGTTAGGTCTTCATTTTAATTCTCACTGCTGGAGGCCTTTAGCATCACCTAAAGACTTCTGTTTTAGCGTATGCTAAATAGTTCTCCCATGCCATAGGGCATTACAGCCTCAAGTAATATCAGTCTTCTCCATTGCAAAGATCTGGCCAGTGTTCCCCAGCATGAAAGGGAAAAATAGTAATTGGGTATTTCTTTTTCAGGATTTCTTTCTGTTCTACAGCTCAAATTCAATGACCTTTTGTTAAAATGTTGTCTATATACCTACTGCACTATAAAATGGACTGAGGCGAATTCTCTGTGCAAGAGAACTTTACAATAAACTGTATTTAGCTCCTTCTTATCTCCTCCTGTACTCTTGCTTCACTATTCCTCTCCAGCTTCCAGCGGCCCCTCAGTTGCAGACTACGTAAACCACTGCTGCCATCTGGACTTGTGGAGCTGCCCCTGCACTGGCAGATGGGGGAAATTCTGTTTGCTGGATATCCTGTTGGTAAGCCAATACTTTGTGATGCTGGTAGAGCAGGTACCACTTGCTAACATATACAAGTACAAAACAGCACTGCACTTGCCTGTCTGTTTGCTTTCATGAACATCTGGATTTAATCTGTAATGTCTTAGCAGAAAATACTGAGGGGACAGAGGGGGAACAACTGAAGTGGGAAAGACATGTTTCCACAGTTAACAACCAGCACCAGAGTCTCTGGGGACAGTCCTACCCACTCTTCCTCAGCCAAAGTCGTGCTCCTGAATCAGAAGTGAATGCAAATCGTAGACCCTGGCTTACAGAAGATCTCCATGAAGAAGGCAGAGAGCCAACAGTGAAAAACCATGCCAATTTCTGTCCTGGGGCAAAAGATGAAAGGACATTCAGCCCTGCATGGGTACCTTGCACCAACAGCCTCAGTTCAAGCTGAAAGATTCAGTATGGTGGATGAATACACTTGGGAACGGGACACTTTCTCAAGGACACTAGGGAGCAGTCTTAGTACTTCTTTAAAAAGAGAAGAAGACAGTCAGCATCCCACAGGGAAAAAACTCTGAACTCATGTTAAGGATGAGGCACGTACCCAATGCACAGTGCTATTCCAGCTCTGTGGGACAAGTTAAGGACATAAGTGTGCTCAGGAACTCTGAAACAATGAATGGTGCTCAACTGCTCAGTGCATGTCCTGCTCATTGCTTAATGTATGATTATAATGAATACCCTCAAGGATAAAAAGCAGCCCCTTGCTTCACTAGCTGAGCTAAAAGGTGAGCAGATGCAGCAGGATGTATGTTATCATGGAAGTCCCTCTAGCTGTATTTCAGCAGTGTGAGGGTCCCCTTTTTCAGTGAGACATACGGTGTATTTCTACCTCACAGTTTTGGCTTTCTTGTTATAGAAATGTAAAATTTAAATAAGTTAGAAGTTTATTAGTCCAACAGTGGGAATCCGGGATGCAGAAGAAAAGTATGCTTGGAACACAAATTCTTACAGCTCCATGAATGCACAGGATTTTGTCATATAGGAGAACTTCTAGGGCAGGTTGCATCTGTGGGTACATAAAGGCTGCCCTTGCTGTGAAGTAGGGACCAATCCGCAGTAGTGTCTTTCTCTAACAGAGTTAAAACGCTCTCTCCACAATCAAATATATGTAACAATCAAATTATTAATAAGAACACCAATAAATAGCCAAAGGTAACAACGTCCAGTAATTTAGAAGTGGAAGTTGTAGAATGCAGCAGGCACACACACCCATCACTCGTCCATTTTTTTCCTAAAAGATACAAAAATGAATCTTCTTTCAAGTATCAAAAAAATAAGTTAATTGACATAAAAGGGTCAAAGTGACTGAGAGCCCAGGCAGGTCTTAAGCTTTGTTTCCAATGTGCAAAAACAAAATACAGAGGAAAAATAATAAAAACACTAAAAAGTCTTAATGGTGGTTCAGGCAGTTCAGGGCTTCTCCCTTTTAGGGGCCTAACAGCCAAGGAATGCTGCCTGGTAACACCCCTGCCCCAGCACACTTACCACTGTCCCACAGTCATTATTTTCCAGTGTCAAAGCAGTCAAAAAGAAACAGAACAAAGAAGCCCACCAGCCCCTGAGCTGTGGCCTTGAAGACTAAGGCCAGCAGTGGCTGTCTCTCCAGTGTGTAGCAAAGCAGAAGGGCATCTTCCCTCACTCTTTTCCTCCCTTTTTTCCCCACAAGATGATGATGATTTAGGAGGCTATGAAAGGGAGAAAGTCCTCTGATGCCCAAATCTCTAAAAACCAGGAAGCAGAGTTCCATCACATATACTAGTAGCATCTTCTCTGTCTTGTGTTTCTTCAAAATCATGCATAATGATCAACTGCAAGTTTCTTTGGTGGGGAGGAAGACTAAAGCAAAAAAGGTCTTGCCCTGGGCTTCTGGAACTCTCTCATACAGCTGACTCCACCATACAGGCTGCTACAGGCTGCTGTGGTTTTCCAGAGAGGGTTGCCACTTCCCTCCCTTTTATTTGAACTGGTGTAGTAAAAATGGGAAAGGAATGGACTGCCATAAATACAGTTTAGTTAAGGGCACTTCTTCCCTTAACCTCCTTTCCCACACATTGATTATTCCTCTCCCTCACTACACACACACAAAAAAATATGGTCCATTGCATAGGACCTCAAGGAGACTCCACAGTCTCAACGCATTATCTTCAACTTGGCTTGCAGACATTTAAACTTAAGCTTCTGGAACCACCACACTTATCAAAAGGCCTCTGAGTGCTTCAAACCAAATCCTTGCATGCTGTCGGACCCTTTGGAGGCTTCTCCTTCAACATTTTCCTATCCATGTAATTCTGGCGAACTCAGGGTAGGCCAAATGGACAATACAGACCCGCAGAGGTAAATGTGTTAAGCTCAAGACCAGTTCAAGCTAAAACCTTTGGAAAGCATGACTGCCTCCAGGTCCTTGTCTTCTTCTTTTTCTCGAAGCCGTTGCTCCTCAAGGAGAGCCACTAGAGAATCTCTCTGCTCCACTACTTCTAGCATCTCATTCAGGATCCTCTTCTCTTCTGAGAGCTCCTCATCTGTCTTCAGATTATCTACAGAGATATCAAAAACTGTCAGCATACAACAAGGCTAGAAATACACACATGCAATCTATGAAAGGTTCCCTTTTGCTCTCACCTTCTACCGCCATCCTCTCCCGGAGCTCCTGCTGTAATCGACTCTGCCTGTCTTCCAGTTCTAGCTCCCGAGCACTGAAAGAGAAACACCAGGAATCCAAATTCTGGATATATTAAAATACTCCACACATTGTTTCATATCTGTTCTGAATTTCTGCTCACCTTCTAGATACCAATCTGTTTTGAAACAACTCAAAAAAACTAAGATATATAACTATATTTTTTTAAGATTTGAATGTACTGTCAGCATCTTGGTTTCTCTGCCCTCTGCTAGAAAATGCAATATAGAATGTTCAGCGGATTGTGGGTGGGAATACATCTAAAATGGTGTAAAAGAAAAAGGAAATCTTCAATACCTCTATGTATCTCCTGTCACTTGCCAGTCTATAGACAAAGTTATTATCAGCTAATGACACGTCAGGCCACTGCCTTTTCAGCCTCCAATGCAGACAAGATCATGGAGTTTTCCTGACTCAAGCACTAAGACAATCAACTTCCACACTGCCTAGGTCATCTGACACACTCAAACAATTTTCACAGAATTTGCAGCATGAGGACTGTGAAAGCTCCCAATTTTATCAATGTGAAAAAAGCCTTATCATCTAAACCCAAATGAGAGACTCTAGGATACCGCTACAAGCAGAGAAGAGGGCCACATAGCAAAAGTGACTGAATCAGACACTTCTGGATACAAATAAAAGTGTATTCTATCAAACCAGGAGTCATCACACATTAATTCTCCATAGTTCAACAACACTTGCATGAACAAGATGTGTTTTACCCAAGAACAGCTTGTAAAGGGCTCAGAAATTTCACTGCACATCTTTACTTCTGCATGTGCACAAACAATTTGAACTTTCATTCCTTATTGCTATTATTCCTTCTTCTACTACTCTTCTAAAAATGTTCTTGAGTTCATCTCAGGCAAGAACCAGCTTAAGAGACTGCTGACCTAGCATTATAGGGAAAACACTACTGACATATCTTTTAATACTATTTATAATGTAATTCCCACTTTTGAAGCTTTGCACATTCACTCACAAGATCATCAGTTCGGACTCGTAGCGAACCAAGGCATTCTTCTCCTGCACCAGCTTGAACCACTCCTGCATCAGCTTGGGATCATCCTTCTTACCCATGCCTGCCAAAAAAGAAACCTGGTAAGTTTTTAGGTAACACTCCCTGCAATCCTTACAAGCCCAAACTGCAAAAACAACAATGGGGCAAAATGTGCAAAGAAAGCCGAGCAAGATGCTGCCAGAGCACTCCCAAGCCGGGTCCATTCAGTTTGCCTACAGCACACAGAAGAGCGGAAGTCACCTCCAAACGGATTCTCTTGTCTTTGGAGCCTGATTTTGTTTGGGTTTTTTCTTTTTTTCTTTTTTTTTTTTTTTTTTCTTTCTTATTTTCTTGTGGTTACTTATTTCTTCCTCACTTTTAATGCAGAAAGCCCAGATTTGTGCAAGTATTTCACTCTTCCTTTCATTGAGAAGTTTGATAGAACCTCATGCCAGCTACTTAAATGTACACTCATCAGAAACAGATTCAGTTGCCACTCCATGTGTTTTATCTTTATTTTTTTCAATTGCATGTCCTCAATCTTTTATTTTACTGGCCAAAAGTAACATCTTGTCTTTTCTTTTTTAAACAGCTACATAAATCTTTTCTGACTGTTCCTCCTACCCATATGTATCTTCCATCTTGAAGATCCTCTCTGTACAGTGACACTACACAGAAACTACTACTGTTCTGCATATCAGTCCTGGAAAGAAAAAGAACCCTCAGGTACATTGGCTAGTATCAAAGCAGAATAAAATTACCTTGGGCCTTGGCCACCTAGTACAGAACTCTTAGCATTTCACCTATTCTAAAACCAACTCCTAAACTTACTCATTAATCCACTGAGGAATCTTATATCTGTCAGGTGTTATGTGGAATAAATAAATTACAGAACGCTGTTTCCAAAACCCTTATGATGATATTTATCAAAAGCAAGAGCTTACCAGGGAAGCTCCTCCTAGGAATGTCCTGGTCTGGGCCACTAATTCCATGCTGAACTACTTGCAGATGAATGCTATGACTTGTATCAGACACCATTAAAGACAGTAGCAATGCCCCTGTCTGCACTCAAGTAAAGGTAGAAACAAGGCCTCCACTCAAGCTTAACAGTATTTTTGGGTTGCTGGGTTGCATCAGCTTCCCTGCATGCAACTGAAGCATCCCAAAAGTAACCAGCATGTCTGTCTACATTTGTTATTATGGAAACATACTATCTACAGTAAGAGCAAAAAGTCTCAAATAGTAATTTTGATGCTAAAATTAATCAAGCAGCAAACTTACTACTGAGCCTCTGGGAAACACTTCACCAATACCATATTCACAACTGTTTTATTCAGACCTCTGTGCTGTGCTCTGCCTCCATCCTTTGTATCTCGGAGAGGAGCTGGAGTTAACAAAGGCAAGCCTACAACTCCTATTGAACTGTGGCTTTGGCTGACAATACATGCCTTAAAAAACTCCTAATGGCAGACCCTTGGGGAATAGCAGCCCCAGCTGTACCACACTAAGAGCCTCTGTCTCTGTGGACTTTATACCAGTGTGTTGCTCAGTTCCAAGCATTCCTTTCTGAGCATCTCTGCACAATGTGCCCATGTGGCGACAGGAGAGGGAGACTGTACATGCAGATGTCCAGTGCTGTGGTGCCATGATCACACTGGGAAGCCTCCCCATCCGTTCTGATGCCAGGATGTAGAGAAAACAGATGCTTTTAAGAAAAAGCCAAAAACACAACGCTACTGACCTATGAAATACTGAAGTATTTTTAAACAGCCAATGAGCAGAGAAGTAATGAGAGGATTGGAGAGGGAGCACTGACAACTGATGTGAGGGACCGCCATGGAAAGCAGAGTAAGTGGTTAGCAAAATTACACCATGAACACACATAACAACCCCTTTCCCCGTGCCTTGGCAATGGAAACTCTATGGCAAACTTCATTTGGGACTGTTAAAGAATGCACTCAGCAAGACAGATGAGGAAAAACTGGTCTAGCTTAAGGTTTGTTGGCTTTTAAAGGTCAAGGATATTTTTTTTCAAACTAGTCCTTATATAGACACAGTGTTCCTTTAATCCATATATACTAATTAAAAGGTCACTTAAGGAAGGAGATTTTCTTCCCTATACGACCTTCCAAACATCTTTCAGGAGGAACAGAGAAATTGAAGCCACCAAATAAAACACCAGAAACTTTCAAGTGTGACATTACTGCTCTCACTGCTGCTGCCCAATGTCCCTCCCAGTCGCTGTGCCCTCCTAAGCACCAGCTGGGACCAGCAGAAGGGGTACTGTACCTTTAATAACTTGCCACAGGCTCAGAGAAGCTGGTTACCAGGTTGCTGCTGAGAGTTTGGTTTGGGGACACAGCAAGAAAAGGGCTGGGGGCCTCATGTTCTCTAGCTGATTAGTGCTGCTACAACAACCCAGCTGTGGTCAAGGAGAACAGGGAGCATGTGACATTACATTACCTTCATGGGCACAGCAAGGGCAGAAGGAGAGAGGTCTACGACGTGGTGTCCCGCCATTGGGCTCAACTTCAATAGGACCAAACGAGGAAGAGGAAGAGGCAGGAGAGGAAGAGGAAGTTGGAAGTGGAACGGAAAAGGAGGAAAGGGGTGAAATAAAAGACAAGCAAAGGACAAAAAGCGTAAGAGTGAGAAAGAAAGGAAACACGAGAAGAAAAGAAAAAATACAAGAAATGGAGAAGCAGAAACAAGGGATACATTCTACAGATGAATAATGCTCTAATAAGCACAGATAACAGGTAAAAGGTAGACTGGGGTATTGGTGAACTCTTACTCAGCTGTACAAATACCAGGCAGGAGGTTATTGTTACTGTACTTTTTCCTAATGTATATTTTTCAGTCATATGATCTTCAACTGAAAGGTTTGTGAACAAGATGCCTGGATGAGCAGAGATGAATATTTAACTCTTGCTGATAAATGCCAAATTTCAAGCAGGGTTACATAAAGTCTCACCTGTATGCATAATACACCAGCTGTGAGCAGCCACCCTACCTTAAAGCTTTATCAGGACCATACTCTTATCACCATGGCAGCATCCACTGATGGTAAAAGTGTCCTTTTTAACAGAACATAATTTCTTCAGACAGAGAACATCACAAGGAGAGTCTGATTAACATGGAACCAGCCTGCCAGGATCTGCTGTGTCAAGGATGGTGAGTACACGTACTCAACTGGACAGTTTGGCTTAGAGGGGAAGAAGCTTTTACATAGGTAAAAAAGTGATTCACATCAGGGGCTGCGGGGGAGGTGATGAACTGAGGGCTTTGCAGAGTTACAAAAGTAAAGTTAAGCTCTCCCTTGACATTCTCAATTCATGAAGTATTTTAAAGCTTATGAGTCCTATTAGTATTGCTGACTTACTGAATCTTCTCCATCTCTTCCGTCAGCCAGTGAAGGACAAACATTTCTCATCTCTTGAATGGCTCAGCTATTTTAACACCGAGAATCTGCTTTTCAGCTGTACTTTACATTACAGAGATAAACAGTAGGAAACAACCAGCATCACTAATAGTTACAGAAGAACATATGCACCAGGGAGGATGAGCCTGAAATATCACAGCCAGTAGAATTAAACACTTACTGCTCTCAATGCACAACTGCATTTATAAAGTGGAGGCATTTCTGTGTTGGGAAAAGGCATATTATCTCCACAGCAACAATATGGTAAGAATAATGCTTATTTTGGAGAACTCAGCTCTATAGAACTAGACTACCAGTGAAGTGGAAGGCTTTAGAAGGGACCATCACAGAACTAGACCAGCACATGGATACACTGGAGTGAGAGGGAGAGCACATGGGCTTCAAAGCCTGAGACTGAGCAGTGCAGCTTTCTCAGAAAGAAACCTCTGTACTGGGAGCAGGAAGTTGACCGTACCAGAACCTTAATTACAGTTGTTCAGAATTTCCCAACTTCTTTATTTAGAATGTAAAAATACTAGGGCTTTTTATCTGCAGTTGTCATTGCGCAGGTTAGGTTACAAAAGCAAACAAGAAAAACCCCAAACCACAAAGGCATGGTGAAGAATAAGCTTCCACACAATACAGACATAACCTGAATTCTTCTATATATGCTTTAATACTCAGTCCTGGGGGAATCAGGAGATGGACATTTAACTATATGGAAAAATCCAATTTTTCAGGGTTTGAGATTTCATTCAGAATTGTGCATGTGTGTGTATGGGATGTTGGTAACTCAAATGCAGTTATATTTATAAATTTCAATCCATGGAAATACAGACTTAGTGAGGAACTCCATATTTGATCTGAAAATAAACATCTGGTATGTAAAAATGCCATTCATTGCATTGCAACATGACCACAAACTAATTTATGTCATCAGTGTGCAAATTCTCTGATTCAAGGGAAAGATCCTGTCTTTGGTGTCCAGTAAAAAGCCATGGGCCATACATAGCAGAAGGCTGTAATACAGAACCTGCTCTTTGCAATTGTTTTCTGCCTTTGCTTTGTCCTATTTTTTAACAAAAATATAATTCTCCCTCTCTTGTCTAAGGAAAACGTCCTTGAATCAAGTTACGAAGTCCATAATACCTACAATAGTCCTGCTATTGGAAATGATAACACTGCATTTCACTAAGATAAGGAAAATAACCTGTACTATTAAGATTCTTTCCAGTAATTCCAGATATAAATTATAGTTGCATCTGTGAATACAAGTTATGTAAGTTTTATTATAATTGCTTTGGAAACAACTTCTGTCCAGCCCAGGACACTTAGTAAGGCTTTAAAAAGTGTTCCTAACATACTTAGAGGACCTAAAGAGTGAGATCAGAGTAAATTGCAACCTGAAAATTTACCTCTTATAGTTCTCTAAAGCTGTGAAAGCTACACTAATTAATATGCTCTAAAATACTTATCACGCAGTAGAATTCTAAATACATATATATATATTTCTTTTAAAAAAAACTTCTAAGGTGGTAGTAATGACCACCCTTGCTAATAAGGAGTATTGATACATGTGGTAGATACCACAAGCTGATTAAAATAGGAACTTTCTAATTTTAAGAGGAAAACTATTTTATCATATTTTCTGAAATGGAAATGGAATTTCTTACTGGCAGTAACAAATTTTTAAGTGATACCATGTCACACATTTCATTATGCCTTCAAATGAACTCTTTCAAGAAAAGGTTTAGCTGTCTCAGAAACAGAATCAGGGGAAAAAAAAAACCTGAGAACATAATTTGATAAATGGAAAAAGCACTTCTTCAGTCAGCTGTAAGTTTAGGCAGTGGATGTATCATCAAATCATTGACATTCCCATCAAGGCTAATTAAAAAAAAAACAAACAACCCAACAACTTCACAGCAAGAGCTCTCACTAGGTCTATTTGTATTGAAAGACAGCCCTGGGAAATGGCTGAAATTCTCATTTGGTACTATAAAGGTGAACTATGCAATACCCTGGTTCACAACACAGTATTAAATACTGTGTCATCTACCGTGCCTGATTATATAAAGGAAATCCTTACATGTCTTATTTTTCCCAAAGCCATCATTGGTTTTAGAGGATACAGTAGTATTGTTTTATTCCTGTTTAGAGAAGAGACATCACCACCTCATGGGTCATTAAAATAAAAACATGTTCATCAATGCAAAACAATTTTCCTGGCCATTGAGTCAGGACAAGATGGAAAAAACCTCTTTTGATAAGCAAATTAAAACAAAACAAAACCAAAACAATCCCCTTTCTGTTTAAGTCTCTTCTGGCACAAAAAAGCCCAGATCAAGACTGGTGACACAGGTCTTGACACACAGCATGGGAAGAGTGCTGCCAGCAGCAGCAATTCAAGGTACACACTGAAGCAGTTTGCTCAGAAGAAGCTGAAGGGGAAGCAGAAAATAATTTCTGTGAGAATTCACTTCTTAGGTCCCCTCCGTGCTATCAGCAGGAGTCTGAGGTGTGACTATAGTTTCTGGACAGAAAATTATCACTTTTTTTCCCCCAGAGAGGCAAAACTGCCAACAGAATGTGTTAATCACCAGTTGTCCCTTCTCAATGCCACAAGCTAACTGTTCTGAAATGCAAGTAAAGCCTTCGAAGTGGAGGTCAGCAGCCTAAGTAGCAAAGACAGCAAGTAGAGGTATTTCAGAGGACTTATGAAGTGATCATATGGAACCAGGAGCTGCAGCTGACTGAGGAAAGGAGCATGCCCCAGCTCCACAGCACAATGAACATCCCAGAGAGATGTAAGTTCTGCCCTGCAGGTTAGCCACATGCCATCAATAAAGTGACTGGAATTATCTCATTTCTTCAAAAAGAACCCTTTCCCAGATATTTCTGCAAAATCTTTCATGCAACCATGACAAGAGAGACCCTGTTTGCCATAGCACCCTTGAGTGATTGCAGACTTACTACAGTGGTGGAAATCAAAAGCCAGGCCAGAAACAAATACCATAGCTCCAAAGCCTCTTCAAATCAAGAAACAGACATTATACAGCCACCAAGAAAATATCTTTCTTTTCACTGAACATTTATCTTTGTTACACAAGCTACGTTGGATTGTTTTCTTCTTTTCTACTTTTCATTTTCCTATTGTTTAAAGAGCAATACTTCAGACTGATTTTGTCTTTTTCTGCTGTAGCTACATAACACTTCTTCGTAATCTGAAGCACAATAATAAAAATGACTGATCAGGATGAAGAAAGAACAGCAAAAAGTTTGGGGTGGCAGATACCATTATCCCCAAGCTACAGCTCGTATTGATCCCCTTCACTATTTGTCCATGTCCTGTGGTATAAGAGTTGTGATGATTTCTGAGACGTGGTGAACCAAAATCACAATGACTTGAACAGATACACCACAGACCAAATCAGATCACATCCTTTGCAAGCCTGGCATTCAGAGGCTTTGGTTTCTCAATTGCTAACCAGGGCAGTTTGAAAATCACTGGGCAAGAAATCCATCTCTGAGGCTAATCTCAGCTCCCATGCACCATTACACTGGCACTTGACCTTACAAGCTAAGAGCGTGGTATCTGAGAAATTCTTATTCTACTAACAACTTCCATCACCCATTTACCAGGCAGACTAGAAGATCTAAAATTAACTTGCTGCTTAAACTATGGGCAAGTCTGGAAGAGATCAGTAAATCAAACTGATCATAGGAAATACCTTCTTTCCCAGCTTTAAAAAATCAGTTACAATCAGAAACCCAAGTACTGAAAAATAAAGTGTTCAAACTTTACTAGTTGCTGAACTTATTCAGCAACAGTGTTGTAACAGGGCAAGAATTCAGAAAGCCACCTCTTGGACAATAGCACCCACACAACTGCAGGTATTATATAAAGTTGAGGGTAGGGATTTTGAAAACTATCCCATAAGCACATAACTCCGTATCTGACTTAAAAGTTTACTAAATCTGTGTCAAAACCAGTATCCTCTTAGAAGTACCATCACTGGAAGAAACCCCAGAAGAAGTCAGAAGGCTGAGCTGTCAGTGCAAACTGAACCACAACTTTATCCAGCAGAAGAGAAGAGAGAGAAAAAGAAGGCTGGAAGGGAAAAGAAAACTAGAGAAAGCAATAGTTGGAACAGAGCAAGCACACAAACGACTGCACAGAAGTCTTCTCCTTCTATGAGACCTCAAGGCACTTCAATATGTAGCCAGAATTAGCACAGTCCTGCACTAGCTCTGTCTTCCAAGACTCTTCAGTTTCTGTGTTCACTGGTGAGAGGTTTACAGAAAGCAGCAGGTTCTACAGAACCATAGAACAATTTGGGTTGGAAGGGACCTCTAAAGATCATCTAGTTCAACTCCCCTGCAGTAAGAAGGGACACTCTCAACAAGATCAGACTGCTCAGAGCCTTGTCAAGCCTTACCTTGAATATCTCCAGGAGTGAGGCCTCAATTTCCTCCTCGAGCTACCTGTCCCATTGCTCCACCACCCTCATGGGTAAAGAACTTTTTCCTAACATCCAATCCAAATCTGCTTTTCTCGAATTTAAAACCATTGCCCCTTGTCCTATCCCAGCCCTTGCAAACAGTCCATTTCCAGCCTTCTGTAGGCCCTCTTCAGGTACTGGAAGGTTGCTATTGGGTCTCCCCAGAGCCTTTTCTCCAGGCTGAACAACCGCAGCTCCCTCAGCCTGTATTGACAGGAGAGGTGTTCCAGCCCCCTGATCATTATAATTGCTTGGGTCCAGTACCTAACAAATACTCATCGAGATCTGCTTATCAAGTGCTCTTTCCTGCTCCACTTACAGCAATGAAAACATGTTCCAAATTCACTTCAATGTCAAAAGCAGCTGCAGACTGCAAAAACAATGTTTATCTTAGAACTCCACTCCTCTTCCAGGAGAGCTGTGTTTGCCAATCACATGAAATAGGACTGATCCCACTTGAGCATATTGGACTCTAGACCTCCAGAATTAGATCTGCAGGACTTTAAAGGACAGTCAGATCAAGTATTTTTAAAAAGTTAATAGAAAGGGAAACTGTCGTAGAGTATGCTTTAAACAAAGTACAAAGAAGAAAAAAACCTCCCTCAATTGCATTTCCTCCCCCATTTACCTGATGTTCCTAAGTCTCTAGTTAAGAAGATTTTGTCTCTGAAATCAGTACTATCAAACATACCAGGTCTCTTCCTTACAGCCTTCTTGCCTGTCTTGGCATACTCCAGCCAAAACCAAAGCAAGATGGAAGTGTGGGGCTATTTCCTCAATGATTCCCTGCTGGGTGCAAGGAATAGGAGCCACTTATTTGAATGCAGAGAGAACAAGGGAGGTACTTTCCACAGGCAGAAGAGGAGCAAAATGGGACAAGGAACCAGTGTGTAAGGAGGAACTGAAGCTAAGGGACTAATTAAGCAAGGAGATTAAGGAGAAGAGACAGAGAGGGTAAAAGGGGTAAGTGATAAAAAGAGATGACAGATTTGTGTTGAAGATATGACTTACAAATTTCTAGACAAATATTGCTGGGCAGAAGAGGGAGCAGAGGCAAAAAATTCTGTGAGAAGGCCAAAGGCAGGGACTGACTGTGGGGACTGAGTCAGCAGGAGTGAAAAACTAGGAACAGCAAGTGGGAGGTCTGAAGGGTAGAATTCTAGGAATTCTTTGTCAAGGCAGTAGGATTTAAATTAAATGCTTAAGAAGCAAAAACTGGGACTGAGACCGAAAATGGCAGTGGAGTTAGGAGCTGAAGTATGGAAAAAGTCAGGATTATGAAAAGGACCATTTGAAAAGATGGAATAAAGGGGCAGAGTGTATATATCCACCAGACCACTGCATCCTTTCAGTGCCTGGCTCAAAATCTGTGATTCAAGTCTCACCGTTCCACAGCTGCATACAGACATCAGTGAAATCTACTGAGGGTGTCCCATTTCCTCTCCTTAAGGATCTACACAAAGGGGAGCAATCTAACATTGCTATCAGATATTCCACAAGGAATATCAGATATTCCAATCTCCTCTGCAGAGATCTCTGGATCTAAAGGTTATAAATTTGTTGATACATCAACATAATGCAAAACCTTAATTTCAGTTGACACTGCAACCTTTGTAATGTTCTTTTAACATAAGCACATACACAATACACACAATTACTCAGAATTGAAATGTGACCATCTGTAGCATGAAATGAAACATCTGCTTTACGGCAACAGTACATGACATTTTAGAATAGGCACAGAGGATTATGACATATGAGCAGAGCAATGGGGGTAGTTAAGATAGCAATCTGTAATCCTGCAAACTGGAACTTGACCAAGGATGTCAGGAGTTACCACTCCCTTGGAAGAGCTGTTGCGCAATCTGTAACAACTAAATAAAACGCAACTCTCATTAGTGTAAAGAAATCCGGAATAAATTAATGACTGAATAATTGAAAATCATTACCAACTTACAGATTAACTTCATAGCATTTTGAAGTTTTGCTTATCATTCTACTGACAGCACAACTCTGGAGTCATGCCTATGCCTCAGTAGAATGATTAGCTGCCCAGCTGCCCTAGCTGCTCACAGTGCTTGGTAGGACCCTGCAGCCATACAGCACACCAGGGTTTTTAATGGCACTCCACCCAGCTGCAGCATTCTGCACAGACACGTTATTTTTGTAGTTGATCTCTTTATTTGCCACTGAATAGTGACAAGTATCATTGGAGAAATGTATCCCTTCTGGCAAAAGTGTTCTGGCAGCCCCAAAAGCAAATATAAAGCAAATTACAGAGGCAACAAAACAATGCTATAAAGCTACATACTCCAGGCAGGCTATTCTGGCTCATTGAATTTAAAGGGATACTGTCCAAGACAGTTTATAAGTGTTTGTTTTGAAAAATATATTTTTTAGATGACCAGAAACTTGATAGTTTTAAAATACATAAACCATTTTTAAAAAATGTGAACACTGTCTCCAGCTGTTGGAAGGCCAAGTGACTGAGTCACCATATAAATAAAAACAGCCTGTTAGAGAAGACCAAAAATGACCACTCTGGGGTGACTCAATTCAGAGAAATGGAAAAAGCAAATGTAAGAAGACAAAACTGTAAATTAATTTTTCAATTAATATTTTCTGCAGCACAATATTTTTTCAAAGTGACAGTGTCCCTTTAAGTAAAGATGATTTTACTCTTAAAGCTACTATTAGTGATTTTGATGGGATCGCTGTCTCTAAAGAGGCATTAGGAATAGAAGCAGGAGGAGGGAGAGGTATAGTGGAAATAGCATTATATAGGGATAAGGGTCTGTTAAGTGTAATTCAGCATCAACCCTTTTACAGCTCCTACTCTATGCACATATGAGTATGGGCCAGCCCTGAGGGACATAACTAGGAACAAGGTTTCCAAATCTCTCTGCAAAAGATACTCCAAGAAAAAATGTGAGAGCGAGCAAACAGTGAATGAAGCACAGGGCTAGTGGAGGATTATCACATCAAAATTAGCACAGGTGAACTGGGCAACAAATTAGGTCTACTCAGGAGAAAAGTCTTCCATTTTGAAACTTCAGCATAGGTGGATATTCTTAACTCAAGTGGATGTTTTTCAATAAATGCCTATTGTGCCAGCACAATTTGCAGTCATTCTCAACAGGCAGCTACAGCTACAACGTGAGGCAGCCTGCTCCAGGGAGGAGGAGGAGAAAAAAGGAGAGTTCAAAGCCTGGAAAATATTACATTTGAAGGACCAAATGCAGGACACAGCAAAATTAGGGGAAGACTTCTAGGGATGTCTTGATTCAGGCTTAGAGTGTGTGGATCTTCCACTCTGTGGAGATGGACTTTAATGCACTCCCACAAAAAACCACAGCTGAGATTAAGCAATTTTATATTCAAAGGCAAATGAAATGAGACTCCCCAGTGACGAGACAACTGAGTTTACTTTTTCTTGAATCCACTGACAGATGTGTTCATTTTACAGGAACAGATTTATGGCAATCAAACCAGAAAAGAGAATTGTAATTTTCAGGATATGCAAATACTAAACACATGCCATTTGCAACCCAAAAATTATCCACCTACTAAGGGGTTCAGGAGGTAACATTAATAAAAGAAATACAGAACCATAGTGATAGGGCAGTGATAACCAGATTATAATTGTTAAGTGAAAAAAAAAGAGCTAAACATTGTAGCATGTGTTTAGCACTAAATGGGATATTTAAAAAAAAAAATAAAATAGCAAGCAGTTTATTAGCTGTGTAATGATGCAAACTGGGCTGACTGGAAATTCAGAGCAGATTCCAGAAAATATGACCGGGACTCTCAACAGTAGAATTTCTCCTGACCTTCCAGTAATACAAAACAAGAAAGAAGAAGTATCTGTCATCTGCAAGTGTTTCCAAAACCCTTGAGGGAGTATTTTGTTTTTGTTAGATCATTGTCACACTCTGGCTTCTTGAGAAGAAGCAAATGTGCCTCAGGAGGGGAGGAGGGATGCCATGTCATGACTAATCCTTTACAGTGCTGTTAGCTGTTGGGAGCAGATCAGTTCTGGTGTCCCCTTCACATGAAATACTACCTTACAGAGGATTTTAATGGTAGAGTTGGACTTTGCAAAGGAAAAGCAAAAAACCAGAATGACCTTCCACTGCCTACCAGGGAAGATAGCTGAAGTGAAAACAGTAAGCAAATATTGAAATAATCAGAACTGTGAAAAATAGAAGAGGGAGCCTTACACATGGTTTGTAGAGCATGCCAGGATCTCCTGACCTCAGAATGTCTTCCTGAGCTGGAAAAGGGGTTCTGCTATAGACAGTCATGTGCAAGGATTGTTCCTCCTTAATTGTGAGCCAAGGATGGGAGAAGTAGGTGAAGGGAGGGGTGGGGAGGAGTGTCAGCAGGATTAGTGTCAGCAGGAGGTTCAGCTATACATACCACCCAGATGCAAGTCGATGAGGTCACTGTAATAAGACTCTCCCCAATAGTCTACAACAAGGAATTGGTGAAGACAGAGTTATTGAATCAAATACCCACCCTAGCCCCACGCAATCAAAGCAATACACCAGAAAAAGACATACAGACAGGGGAAAAAAAACAATTGAAACATGCAGCTATAAAGTGGGCACACATATATATATATAAATGGTATGTCTCTCTTTCTCTGTATATATACATATATGTCTACATACACACACAAATGTATGACAAACATATATATTGGGAAGATGACAAGAAAATCCCCAGCAGGCAGGCAAGGACTTCCAAAAGGAAAAATCAAGAAGTCAACACAGAGACACGTCACCTATTTCAGCCTGCACCAGTACCTGACACAGATGTCTTTCCTGTCCTTGCTGAGAAAAGCAGAACTAATCTCGTTGTTTTCATGCTGAGCAATATGTGAGAAGGAAACATTTCTTAGTTCAGCTGCAGGAAAGGTGAAAGGGTTGATTTCTTGGAGGTGAGTGGAGGATGTGTGTGCACAGCAACAAGTGGAAGACACTGATGGAGCACCGACACGAATGGCAAATGCCTAAGTGTAGAAAAATGGGTACGTGCATTTCTGCTAGAGAAATCTATCATCTCTCTATGCCAGAGAAGAACCTGCATAGGAGCATGTGGAACAGACGTGTACGTCCATAGCTGCTAGAGACAGGTACACCATAAGTCTAGAACTGTGTAACATTTCCATGGGGAAGACACAGATAGGAGTACTGAGCACTATTTCTCACTGCATATGATTCACTTGATGCAAAGAGGTGGCTCTTAAATTTTTCAGTATTGATCTGACAGTAGAATTTTTCCCAGCTCTTAGAAACACTAAAGGAAGATAAGGGAGAAAAGAAAAAGTTCCAGAAAATTCTAATTTGACATATTTTTAAGTTAATAATTGATAATATGAAAAATCCACACAGGAAATAAAAGTCATAAGCATGTCCAAACAGGCGAATGCACCATAACACAAAGCAATTTTGCACATTAATAGCAATCCTACTCAAGGTATTTCTCAAGACCCCATGGAAAAATGGAAAAATTCTTCACTGAGATTATCCTACTTTACACCTTTGCAGTGAAATACAATGATGCAAAAGAAAGGAAGGGACGATAAAAGGTAAAAAAAGGGATGACTACCTTGCCAAACTTGCTTCCTGAAATAGAGCTTACATTGTCATTTTAAATGAACTTACATTCCAAATCACTCATTCTTGCTATCAATGTGACTATCAATGGGTAGGGTTTCCAAAGATAATAACAGAGAACATATTAAGGCAATTATGTAAGATAAGGTAAGATAATTTTTTGAACCAGTAACTGTTAGACTGAGAATTGAGCTTTTGAAAGAATAAAAGGCAAACTATACCTTGCATGAGGCTGAGCCACTTTAAAAAAGGAAAAGACAAGGAGGTAGTCAAGAAGGCGAAAGTATTTTGTCAAAATTAAAGTTGACAATGACCTCAAAAATGTTTCTGAGTCTGATCAGCTGAATACCTACTATCATCACATAAATATTCCAACTTGAAAACTATCAGAAAATGCATGAATCTCTGGAAAGAGTACTGAGCTGTCTGTACCTATTGCTAGGACCTAAATTAACTGTAATCTCTCAGAAAGTCAGCAGGTCATTGCTGTGAAGAACTTATTGACAGTCTTCTCAATATAAGTCAGTTAGCCAGTACACATTAAAGATAATGTCAAATGGTTGTAAAATAGAGGCAAAATTATTTTAAGTATATGAATTTTTTACCTATGGTACTGTTTTTTACTCTTACCAGTCTAACTGATTTTTTTTTTCCTAAAATGGAAAGATAAAATTCTTCACAGACATGAAAAATTACTAACAGGCAACATGCTAAAAGATGCTAAATGACAAAGTAGTTCAGATAATCTTGTCTATCTTCTTCTACAAGAGAAGAAAACACAAGTATCTAGTAATAGGAAACTACTAATAATACAATCTAAAACTTTATATTTAAATGCCTGTGACAGTGATTGATTTGTTCTTTCCTTACAGAGCGGAAGCTGAATAACCCACTAATTACAGAACCTAATATATTCTCTTAGAACATTTAATACGGGTTGCTGTCTGTGAGACAGATCCTGCATTAGACTCCTTCCCTGTTTATGTAGACAGGGTATGTGCACAAGAGGCATACCTCTCACCCTCTCCTATTTCTTTCCCTTGCACTAGCTTATTAAAAGGAAGGATATGGATTTTTGTGGGTTTTTTTTATTGTTGTTTTGTTTGTTTGTTTTTGGTTTGTTTTCCAGATGACACCACCACTTTAAGCACTATCCTTCCCTTGTTAAATTTTTGTTTACATGTTTTCATCAGGGACTGATCTGCTGAATGCAGTGGTCACTGTTAGGTCAGTATCTTAGGCAATACAGATAACAAGAAAATTATGCTGCCTTCCTGAAGAACTGGCTACTGCAATAGCAGATATGAAATTCAGTTATTATTCAGAAATTCAGTTATTTTATTGTAAATGTGTAGAATGTCCATTCAAGAGTGGCTAGAGAGGTGAAGGATGGAATGAGTTTATAATCTTGTTTTTCGATCAACACAGATTAGAACATGTCCTGCCTTCCCCAATGTGTTTCTTGTTAATTCCCTGAAATAACTGGAAGAGTTGAGGCTGGTGAATTATTTGTAACAGAGATAAGCTTCTGTAACCATAAGGTATGATCTGCTGATAGAAACAGGTTGTAAGAGCAAAAAATACCCTAGAGACATCCTGAAGAAGACAGATTCATTTTGCAAAAAGTGACTTACAATTCTGAATTCCAACAGAAAATTCACATATACACCACCTTATCTAAGACTGCTTCCATTCTGGGAGAGTTGGAAGTGAGAAGTTACTTATACGTGGGTTTAATTCTGCAGTATTCCAAATTAAATAGCAATTATTATCCTTGGTAATGTTCTTCCCTCTCTGAATTTTTTAAAGCATTCTTCTATCATTCTTCATTGAGAGAACATTCTCTCAAGCAGATTTCTTCTCTCAAGAAGAATGTTCTCTCAGCTGCTGAGATTTCCCACGTCTGCTGACTTGTCTTACATGAAAGTCGCTTAAGCAGCTGAGTAAACAAGACCGACTTCCAGATGAAAAGAAAAAGGGAAAGAATGATGACAAGGGCAAGAGATGAGAGAGGTGGTTTTAGCAAATGCAATAATTGGCAGGCCAGAGAACAGTGGGGCTACACAGAAATGCACAGCATAAGGAAGGAGGAACTACCACAGAGAAAAAGGTTTTTGCACAAGGCTATATTTTTAACCCACAAATGAAAAAATCAGTCAGACCTCAAAACCATTGGAGTCCTTGAGAGTGTTCTCCTCACCTGTAGTACCTATTTACTTGGGTTGCCATTCATTCCTGCTGCTTTGGCACACCATTATGGAGCCTAAAACATACCTAATCCTGGACGAATAGTAACTGTCGAGAAGTCACAACAGACTTTTTCTCAGGTGAACCTTCACTGCTTAATCAAATTCCATCTTCACCAGCACATCAGTGGCTCTTTAATCCAAACAACAAAACATTCTCCAAACACCTGTTCCACTATTACCATTTCTGATCTCTGATCCTTGTTATCAGGTACATAATCCTAGGCCTCTTGATTATACACAGACTGCATTTGCCTGTTGGATATTTGACTCCTAACAGTCAAGGATTCTTTTTTCCCAAATCATTATACTACAATCAGCATTATCTGAACCAAGTACTCCTCCACTCATATGCTTTGCCAGATCTGATGATACTCATTTAAATTAATTGCAAGTACACATCACATTCCTTAAACAGCTTGACATGGATACCTTTCAATACACGTGTGCGTTTCTGCTCTGCACAACTTTGTTGGAAGTTGCCAGTGTGCTGGACTGTGCAGTGAGGAAGATGTTCTGTGATGGTCCCTTGTAAGGACATTACCTTGATAATCCAACACAATAGAGAAAGCACACACAATTTCACAATTACTTCCTTAACATTCAAACAGGTTTCTCTTATTGTGACAGCTTTATGTCAATTGCAGCTAGGAAACCCCTGCAATTTTCTAGCTGTAATATCAAGTAATATGCAGAAACAGTCAGCCAGCCATTATTAATAGTTGGAGGATTACCTCCTAAGCCCCAGGCAACGACAAGCAAACTAAGACTGCTGATAGGAAAGTCTCAGATTTGGAAGAAACACAGGAAAAACAAGGCCTCAAAAAGATGGTAGAAAAGGGAGAATGGCTTCACATTGGACTCTATCCTCTAGGCTATAATGGTCCAATTGCCTCTAAAATCCAAGCAGCTATGGACTACTGCACAAGCACTTGATAAGAAAACATTAAAAAGCAAACCAAGCTCTGATGGATACCTGCTTCTCCCCGAAGGGCCTTCTCCACAGCAACACCTCTCTCCTCGAGTTGCCTCTGCTTCTCTTCCACTTGTTCAAGCTGCCGCTGGATGATCTGTTCAGAGAAGAATGGAGCAGAACCTCACCAACAGCAATTTGACTGCTCAGTCTGCAGCACTCATCCAACACTAAGTGACTTGAGTCAATCCAGCCTCTTCAAAAACAAGTAGTTGTATTCAACAATAATCTGCTTCAAAAGCTAGGACAACAGTCCCTCTAGTGACAACATTCATCCCACCTCCTTGCATCCTATCCCTTGGTTTTGCAAACACCTTTATACTCACTTATTTTCTACTACTCACCTTCCAAAACACTGAAATGAAAGTTGATGCTATTCAGTCAGCTGAGCCCCTACCTCTAGTTTTAAACAAATCCCATCATCTAGACATAATTCCAGCAGGTTTATAGCAGATTCTCTGGTAATTACAGATTAATTTGGTGACACTTCACCCAGCAGCATAATCTATCAAGGCAATGATAAGTGCAGCTTCCTCAGGAATCATCTGACTGTGCATGATGCTTCACTCATCTCCAGCTAGAAAGGTGTTTAAGGTCATTATTTTTCTCACTGCAAAACTATCATGATATGTTTCAGCCATTCTTCCCGTGTCTGTGACACAGTATTGAAAGAGGAAGCAGGAGGCAATTATGCAGAACTGGAGGAGAGTTCCGTCTCTGTATCCTCTTCTGACACTCTTGAAGGAATGTGAGGACCATAGCGCTTTTCTTTAGTTACCTGTCTGTCATGACAAGAAGATTATGAGACACTACCTGAGCTCTGTGTAACCTCTTTAGCTCCTCTTGCTTGGCTTGTCTACGGGCAGCTTTCTGTACTCGCCGGGTGAGCTTGGCATTCAGTTCCTCTTCTGTGTAGGCTCTCTGGAGGAAGGAAAAACAGGAGCAGATTTCATATGCATGCTCAGAGGTTTGGGGTGGAGAGGGATAACCACTTTCTCTTCCAAAATCTCAGAAAAGAGGAGGTGTTCTCTTTGCCATGGCTGTGTCAAAAGTCAAACTTCTATAGGCAAAGGTGTTCACAGTGCAGTGAGCAACAATTTCAGGGTCAAATTGGGAGTGAAGAAGCACATCAGCCAACTGCAAAGCTGTGAATTTCTATCAGTTTTTATTATATTTTTCAATAAATTTAGCCAAATGGACTTAAATCAGTGAGTACCACATAGAGGGTCACCTTGATTCTGTTTTAGAAGAGGGTAAATGCATATTTACAAGAACAGCTGAGCTAAGAAACTATTATAGAAAAGTGCAGTTGTATTGTTATTCCTCGCTATTTTACTCTGGAGCAAGAACACCAGTATAACTGGTAACAACTACCTGTGTAAATTTGTGCAACTTTTCGTAGAATCATAGAAGGCAAAAGGACATATGAAAACCGAATGACATTCTGGTGTGAAATGGAACATCCCAGTGATCCCACAGAGCTGGCTGGTGTAAAACTGCACAAACAGCCCCTAAACTAAAACTAGGATATTACAACACCATAAACTGACCAAAAGAAGGCTATCTTCATAGAAATAGAAAACTATTTCTTCCTTTCCTCTCAGTGAAACTCATTTAAAAATAAATCAATAATTTTAACATTACTGAAATGGGGTTTAGTATCTTATCCGGTGTACTGGTTGGTTGTGTTATAGTCTGGGAGGGATTCCTTCCTTAGACTTTTCAAAATGACAAAGAAACTTCACAACTGCCATAAGTGAACTACTATGAAGAAAAAATCTCTGCAGGCTTCAAAAGACAGCTGTAAACATGTCTTCCACTTCTCAATGAACAATCAACTTTAAGGATACAATGTTGAGACAGAAAACCCTGAAATTTGCTTTATCTAGTTATTGTATTGCCACATTGGCCAGTCTACCTCTGGTTTACTGTTCTCAGTGAATAGTTTCAGATCACAGATCAATTAAAATTGCATAGGTAACTGGCTAGCAAGCACCATCATAAAGCTTCAATACTTTACTCTTTCTTTCTTTTTTAAAAATATAACATCCACAATGATACCTGCTTCAGAAGGCAAACTGATAGCCTACCCCACATAGTCATCTGAAGACAGGACAACAAGAATTTCAGAAAGGAGCAGCATTCCTGAAACAGAAATGCAACTTCTGTCTTGATTTTAGCTTGATACAGGCTCTCACTAAGATTTCAAAATTTTGAAGTCAAAAATTTTGAAGAATGTTGATTAAAGTGTGACAATTCATTTGAACTCTTATTCGAAGTATTAAAAAAAGAATATGCATACATATTTAATTACCGTGAAAACAGATTTGTTCTGAAGCTCAAAGATGAACCACATAACTCTGTTCAGTGGTACACTGTTGTGCACTGATAATTGCATGCATTCTAACCAGACAATTCAGAGCTTAATGCATTTTTGCAGGACAACCTCTACAAAGAACTCGCTGCCCGTGTTTGCTAACATCTCACGCATGCACAGTCAATATTGGTGATGTTAGTGCACATGTGACAGGTAGCTATGGATTCCATGGGTTAATATAGGGACATGCAATGCAAGAATGGCCAGCTAGTGGTAACGGAGACACTACCTTTGACGAATATGATCTCTTGAATGCCAAGGCGTGTGGTACATAAACCAACTTTAAAGGGGGAATGGTAAAGGAAAAAAAAATAAAAACACATACAAAATGAAGCAAAATCAGTTCAACATTGAAAACAGATGCATAGTAATAAAATGAAGCTGTTTGTAAATGAAACATAAAATTGTGCAAATGCTGAACGTGACACCCAGACTGATGAAGCACAACGGAACTTCTGTCCACAAAAAACAATTTTCTAGGACTTTCCTGAAGGCAATTAGCTTTGGTGGCCTCTTTTAAGATGCAGTCAACTTTGAAATACCTTTTTCTAGAGGAATTATTTGGCCTTTATCTACCTACAGCTCTCTGAGCAAGTAAATGCACATATGTATGCAATTTTTTGGTTTAGGATTTGGAATAATGGCTTATGCTGGGGCATTTTTGGTCTGAACCAGCGCAGCCAACCATATACTACTCTGTGACACAACTCTCCATTTACAATATAATTTACAACATCTCCTAGCAGTTGTGCTTATTTATTGTTTTTAAATTATTTCTACTTCATACAAGTGATCATTTGCATTTAACTGATTTTTTTACCTCTTTCTCACTGCTTTGTGACAGGAGAAATGCCAGATGGTCCCAGAGTGGGTTATGTGTCTTACAGTAAGGGAATCCCCCTGTCAAAAAAGAGAGCCTCCAGCAGCCTGAGGTGCTAACATTTTAGGAGGAAGAAAAGTAGGAGAAATCACTACCTTCTCTATCCAAGGACATTCTATGTTACCTGTACCTCCCCAAAAAATCAAGTAAACTATGCAGGATTTATAAGGGCAGTGAATTTCCCTTGTGTCATGAAGTTCAGAGGGCATCTTGCCATTCTGGGCACACAGCCAGCATTTTGCATTTCCACATTCAGCTAACTAAGAACAGTCAGAAATGAAAAGCCACAGAACAACTTCAGCACGTAGGCCTACTTCACTGAAAAGCAAGCTACCTGCAGTAGTAAAACACGTCTGATCACAATACCACAACTGTATGGGAACATGGACAAACACACACACAATGACACACATCTATAAACACCAGACCCACAGGGCATTGACATTAGGAATTCTTTACAAGAGACCTCTCTTGAAAGACACTTCATTAAACAACACTGAATTAATTCACTGCTGATCACGAAGAACTGGCTAAACAGAGCAATTACCACAACAATTACAACAAAAAGCAGCACAAGCAGAATTTCAGTTTAGAGAAGGGGTTCACATAAGTTTTGTAGCACACAGGAAGTCAGTTCTTACCCATAATAAGTAGCAGATGGTTTGTGACTTAAAAATACAACTCCCACCCTGAACCAGTACAAACCCAGTCTTGTCAGCCTCGAAGTTCAGTTTAATTCCTTTTGACAGCCCAGCATTCCAGTGTTTGTGTGTGTGTTCTACATCTTTGGACACTACACAAGAAAACTAGCTAAATGGAATTCTCAGATTAGTTCCCTCTAAGTAAATTAATTCTCAAAACCATTATTTCGAAAATAGGTATATGCTGAGCAAAGAAATTCTCAGTGTAACTTCAGCAACAGCATATGGGAAAAAATGAGACACCACCACTGTATCCTTGCCAGAGCTGGTGAGCTATTTTCAGTATTAGATTCCAGACATCTGCCACTATCACCTATTCCCTCCAATGCTTAGTGATGAGGTCTTTTTTTTCCTGCAAAAGTCATTTTAAGTCAAAGAAACAGCAAAGAAAAAAAAAGTGACATCAGAGCATCCTGAATTCTGAAAACAAGCATGGACTTTACCAAAGCCCTGCTTCCTCTTGAAGGAGCTTGCAAGGTAGAGCAGTAACTTTTAAACTCTTATCTGAACCCCCTATATTGCACATCTGTCCTCTGCTAGCCACAGGTACCTCATTCCTCTGTATCTCTTGAAAAATAAAGAATTTCTCATCAAACACCTTGAGGGCATGCAAGGAGGAATGGAAGGATGAGAGAAAAAGAAAAAGAACAAAATAAAACCAAATAATCTTCCTCTTAGAAGAGGTCTAGATCAACTGGGGAGAGAGACTGAGAGGTAAGTAAACACAGAAATTTCTAACCTACTTCATCAGTTCCTTTCACTCACCTTAAATTCATTAGTTACTCTAATTCATTTCACTATATGTACATAGAAAGCATTTCCTGTGACACCTCAGTTCATAGTGCTTCCATACACCTGCCATCTAAGCCAAGTCTCAACTAGATCCTGCCATGTGAGATTGATTTGTGCAACCTGGATCACAGGTTTGACACAGGAGGCACAGGACAATAGGTCTGTGACATGAGCCTCTTGGACACTCTCTTCTTCCAGAATTTTTTAACATGTGAACCAGGCACCACCAAGAAGGGACTAGGGGAACATATTTTTCATTCCTTACTACCAGAAGGGGGGCTTAGTGTTCTGGGGGTCAATTAGATCTCTAGTTACTCCTCCAAACCCTGCAAACTCTGTTAATAGAGCTTAGAAGCTCTCAAGAATGAGAAAAGGTCTCTTCCTTGTTACTATGATTGAGCAGTTGTTTACATTTTTCACTTTTTTTTGCATTATTAGTGCCATTTTAAAATTGAATGAGATATTTTAAAAGCAACTAACTTTGGCACTTGGCTCTCACCATATTTTCCACACATAATTACTTGCCAGTAAACTGAGTGTATTTTTCTTTCTGGGCTTTTATGGAGACCCAATGGTGTGTTCTTTCCCCCTCAAAAACTGCCCTAAAACACCATTTAAAGTGAAAATATTTTGGCTAGAAAGCGATTGACGTGTCTTACAATATGACATTACAGCACTAGCTAGGACAAGTTGGTCAGGAAGAACAGATCTCTCAGAAGCAGAGTTCATACCTGACCACGCTGGAACAAGAACAGGCTAAGACTAACTCCTATATACGGGTATTTTGTAAGGACTCACTGTAATGTATTGCAGCTTCATAGCTTTTATCTACACATACAGACACATGGAAATACTCAGCCTCTTCCAAGAAGGTTTCAAAGAAAACATTCAAAATGGAAGAAACAGTTCATGGCTCATCTTTTCTCCAAAAAGAGAAGGTACTAATTCAGATTGTACACATTGTCTTCTGCCAGGAAATATAAGCAAACCGGCATGAGTTACAAAACTGCAGCCTGTAGTTTAACTCTTATTTGATGATTTGTCTTGACTGTGTCATTGATGTAGGCAAAAGTACATTCATATCTAATTTGCTTTGAATTCTATAATTTCAATCTATCAAAGTGGCTGGTAAAAAAATATTCTAAAATTGGACCCTTACAGAAAGTGATAACTATCTCAATGTTATTTTTTGTAATACAGTTAGTAGAGCCAGTGAAATTTACTCTTCTGACATTAAATATCTGCTTTCTGTAGATCACTGGCATACACAACAGGGACAAGATTCACTGTTCTGACTCTGATATTCACTGTCAAGTCACTGACATCCAGTGAGACAACAGATCCTTCATATAACAACAGTGGGGAATAGTGTGGAATCAAGTGAAACCAACCTATATCTCAGGTGGAACAGTCAGCAACTTACAGAATGCCTTTTCCATTGAAGAAAAAGTAAGAAGAGCAAAATTAATCATCTAAATTTCTGATATGGTTCTCTGAGATTGTGATCTGTCCAATGCTAGATCCATTGAAAACACATTTCCTATCTGCCTACCTCTCTCTTGGATTTCTGGGAGGAACGTTCCAGAATATCGTCACTGGAGAGGTCGGAGTCCTCTGAGAAACTCAGGTGTTGACGTAGCTTCAAATCTGCAAAGTTGGGAACAAAAAGGGCTAATTAGAGAAGTGCTAACTATTCTTTTTGTAAACATTTCAGAACTCAGATGATAAGCTGATTTGGCTTCAAGAATACTTGGTCCTTCTACGCTAGTTCTCAGTTGCTCTGGCTGAGATTACAGAGTGATTAGAGAGGCACTGCCTCACAAAATGATCAAAACTAGTTAGGAGCTTCTTTCTAAGGGAGTAGCAATTTCTGCCAGTACTGTTAAAAATAATGGTCATGATTCTCCCTTTTTACTGTATCAATATTCTTACAATAGATGCAGCACTTGGATGACAGCAGCTGGCACCATTTTGGCTATTTGTACAAGGCCAGAGAAACATAACATGTTTGCTTTCAATCACATTTATGGCTAATTTATTTACTGTGACACAATTTGCCATTAAACACCTCCATCTGCAACTAACAGCAGGCAAGACATTCACATGAGGCCACGGAATCCCCACTTCATAGATCAGCAGACAGTAGTTGCCATATCACTGAGAACACAGGAATAACTGCATCTCTGCAGTCCTCAGCATCCATGGAGCCAGGCTGAAAAAATGAGAACAGACCGTCCAAGGAAAAGATGAAGATCAGATTTAAAACAGAGGTGAAATGTCACCAACAACTGATTCTAGCAAACAGTGCTTATTGCTCAAAATCAGCCTAAGAAAGAAAACAGATGTGCCTTGTATATATCAAGAGTAAAGCTTCTAATTAAGGAATAATTTTTCTCAGTGGCATATCAACGAATTCTATCAATATACAAATGAACAATTCTAGTCACTAGCACCTTTCCTGATCTGCTCATTTGACACTGGGGAGCAGCATCGTTCACCACAGTGGCTGAATGACAAAGTAAGTCAAGCTTAGTTTCCTATTTAGCTGTAGGAAAAGTACATGGTACCGAGGAGCTTATCTGCCATACCTGCAATTGTAACCAACGGAGAAGCTTTGTGCTTGCCAGAATCCACAGTGGCACCACTTGAGGGAGTACTTGGGCAGGATTTCTCATCAGTCTTTTTCTTCTTGTCTTTCTTATACCCAGAGAAAACAGACTTCCATAATGACCTAGGCTTTGTTGCTTCTTCTGTCCCACCACTAGATTTGTCAGAAAGCCTACTGTCATTTTTGGATTTCTTCTCCTTTTTGTTCTTACGAGGGGAGAAAAGAGAAGTTCTTTTCTTACTCTTCCCACTGGAGCCCTCTGAAGAAGTGACAGAGCCTTCAGGTCCAGCCGTATCAGCAGCAGGAGTGGAGAACTTCTCACCTAAAGAATCATGCTTTTGTGTGGATCCCTCTGCTATTTTCAAGGCAAGATGTTTTGGAGAGTCATAAAACAACTCTTTGGTCTTCAAGGGCATAGATGATGCCTTTCGTGCCCTTGTGGCCTCAGCAGCAGCTGCAGCCATCTCCATATCTTTCATCTTACACAACTGTTTAGCCATGGCATCACGCAACGCTTGGCTCTTAACAGATTTTTCTCTGGCTCTCATTCTTTCTTCAGCAAGCTCCTTGGCCTCCACAGAAATTTCAGGAAACACTCTCTTCTTTTGGTTAAGCCCTCCTTCTATTGAGGGTGGACCCCCGTTTTCTTTGACCAAGGGCAAAAGAAGTGGTTTCTCTGGCCTTGGCCTACTGGTAGGAGGTGTAAAAAACTTCTCATGAAGGCTAGACTCCTCTGTCCTGTCATCATATGTGTCTTCTACATCATCAGCAAATGGAATCTCATCCACACTCTCTGCAAAAGACTTCCTCACGTCGTCTTTTTTGGCCTGGGTTGTCTCTTTAGCAGCAGAGGTTGTTGGCTCACGGCGTGGGGGAGCAGGAGGTGTTGATGCTGGTGTTGGAGGTGACCTGGCTTCAACCTCATTCTGCCAGACTGCTTGATGCCTTTTCCTACGCAAAGTGGCTGGTTCTTCATCCTGAGGAGGTGGTGGCGGTGGACTTGATGGAGGAGTAAGCATGGTAGAGTCAGAAGTGTTGAAGCTCTGGCTAGCCATAGTTCTCATGTTAGATGAGCTCTCCTGAAGGCCAAGCCCCGAACTACTAGACACTTCTTTCCCGCCTTCACTGGAATTCTTCATCTCTTTTTCTGATGGAGATTTTGGAGTGAGCAGAGAAATCTGTTCATTTTCTAACTTAGACAGTGCCTGTCTTCTTGGGGCAGGCTGGGGTTTCACATGATGGGCCCTTTCATTCCCTGAAACGCTCTCACTATTAAAAGTCTTCAGAGAAGTTGTCTCAAGGGCAGATACATTAAAGTTCGTCTCTGAGCGTCTGTTTCTGTCTACTGGGGTGAGCCCCAAGCTTCTCCGGATTTCAGCACTCTTCATCCAGAACTCTTCTACAAGGTTACTCCGTTTCAAGGCTTCTTCTGCAGTAGTAGGGCTCCCCAGTTTTTCCACTTCACTATCCTGGCCCCTAAGGACCAGTTTGGCTAGAGGAGTAGATGTTAAGACTGGGACAGGTTGGAAACATACTGGAGGCTCCACCGGGGATGGAATGGGTGTTTCAGCAGAAGGCAAAGGCTGGGAACAGATCGGCATTTGAGCAGACGTTGGGGATGAAGCCAATGTTGGTGCTGTTGGCTGAGATGCTGCTAGTGATGGAGGTGCAATGGCTTCTGGTGATGCAACTGGCTGGGTTAACACTGGAGATGGCAGCATCAAAGGGCTCTTAGCTTTCCTGTCTTTGGGAATTTCATCCTTTTGTCCTTCTTCGGGAATGAAAGGTTCAGGAAAGAAGTGTGCTTCTGGAGATTTTATTGCACGGGTTACTTCAGCCAGGAGATCTTTCACATCCTAGAAAAAATGAAAAGAGAACTATTAATAGTCACTAGACACTTTAGTTTTTTGTTGTTGTTGTTTTGTTGTTTTTTTTTTTATAAAGTTAACAATAAGGAAACCACCCAAGTAATAAAATATGAAAAAACCCACACATGGTATCCCATTAGCAGACCTGGAACACCACTTATGATTTCTCATCATGTATGAATCATCTTGCATGCATGCTGACTCCAGGGCAGATAACATGACAGTATAACAGCACATTACTGACATGTCTCTCTTCCTCAACCTGAACTATGTTTTCACTCTTGAATAAATGAGCACTGCTTTGGTTTCTACAAAGTAATACAAAGAAAGACAAGTTTGAACTGTAACTGTACAGAATCTGCTTTTGGTAAAGGAAACATAGCCAAACCAGGAAAAACCTGAAATATAGACCTCTTGCTAACTGCAGACTGAAATTAAAGTATCCTATATAGGTTTTTTTTGGACTTTGTGGTGGTAACTTGTGTGACAGAACCACTACACTTTAAAGACAGGGAAGAAATATAGTACATTATTTTTAAAGTCTAAATGAAGTCAGATTAAGGTCAACATAAATTACACAGACAGGCAAGTTCACTGCTGTCAGTCCTCATCAGTTTATCCAACAAACTGTGGTATTAAACTACAGGTAGTAAGTAAAAGACTGAAGATTCCCTTTCTTACCTCTGCTTGTTTTGCTTTGGGACTATCAACTGGAGACAAAGGAAGAACACTGTCACTAGATGACTGCGTAGGAATTGATGGTTTGTGTGGATCTAGAGAAAGAAAAAATGTTTCCAAAACCATGAGGTTGTTAATATTTTATGCCTTTTTTTTACATAGCACACAGAAAGTAGTGAAAAATTTCTCAGCTTTTTACAAATTCTAGACTGGACATCTGGAACACAGAGGGAAATTTTTAAATATCCAAAACAGTACAAGCTTTTTATGATAAACTTCTACAAGAAAAAGCAGTCAGGTGGGTTCTCATTTTTTAGTAAGCTGTAATTAATGGATTCAGAACATTCTTCTCAAACTGTCAATGCAAGTACATACCCTGCCACTGACAGCAATGAGATGGTTCAAACGCAACAGCCTGTCTTCTCTTATATCTAATAAATGTACAGACTATCTCAAATGCATTTCCATTCATTCAAACATCAAAGGGAAAGCTATTATACCTTCTGTCACAATGCAAGCAGCACCTTCTGCTCCTTCATCCTCTTCAGAGACCTTTAGTTCTCGCTCTTCTACGCCACCTTGATGTAAGCGAAACTCGGCTTCTGCATCAGATGGGATGTCATCTGATCACAGACAGGGTGGGGGAAGAAAAAACAAGAGATCTTAGATACAAATCCATCATGACATCAGTTTATTATTTTAAAATCTTTCATAATACTTTTTATCTATTCACATGGGGATAGTAATTTTCATAGCCTAAACACCTAAACGTTTCACTCCTATTTTTCTGTGTGCTAATTAGAGTAATTTAAGCAGTAAATGATGGAATGATAGTACAAATAACTATATTAGTAACTGAAGTCATACTTTATGAGTTTTCTGGAAATTTTTCAATGTATTCTGGCATATGCAGTTCATCTTACTCTAGGCAAGGGATGATTTTTGGCATAATACTGTGGGCTTTTCAAAAATTTACTTCTATTTCTGTTACTCAGCAGGACGAGTACTAAATATGGACTCAAGACCACGCCCTCTAGTTAACAGATGGTGAAAGGACATGAGAAATTTATTCTGCAGCCCATAGCACTGATGTTGATTCTTTTTTTTTGTCTTTTATTCCTGTCTCCCTCTTAACTATTTGAAACAACCTCCTTCACTACTAAAAATAATATCAGGTTTAAGTACTCTTACACAAAATACTTTCTGCCAATACAATTCTGTTCAGAAAATGAGTTTAAATGATGCATGATGGTACCCTACCGTCATCCAGCTCTGCACCTGTGTCTCCCTCTTCACCTGCCTGCCCTTCTGTGTCTGCAGGCTCTGTGCCCAGCTCATCTTCCACATCATTATCTTCACATGGGGCTAGAATATATTCAAATATTCAGAAAAAATAATAATAATAAAAACAACTGTACATTGAAAAGGGTCTACATTGAACTGTACCAACAGTCTGTAGTGGAGATAATTATTAATTACTATCCAAACCCAGAAATCCTGAAATGTGTTATCTGGAAAGACATCTATGATGAAACGGTGTTTCCAGACTCCAATGAATCAAGGAATGTCTGCCCCTGGGGAGCCTTCCAAGGTATTTGCAAGTTTCTAAGCAACAAACCTTGAGAAAAATTACACAAGAAGGGAACTAGGAGGACATCAAACCAGACAAAACTCTACTGCTCTTCCAAGAAGATTATTTTTTTTCTTTGCCATGTCAGAACAGTTACTGCCACTTTATAGCATTATAGGTATTAGGTGAAAACTGAAATCTCACAATGCACCACAACTGCTCATTGTGAAACTGAAACAGGTTTTTTAGAGCTTAAGCCAGAGACAGTTTAGCTCTAGGACTGACTGTTATTGCATTTGTAAATTGTTTCACTCTGAGCAGCTACAGCAATCAAGTAAAAGGGTCCTACCCAAGTAAAAGGGTCTGTAAGACTTGATATGCTGTACATGTAACTAGCAAGCAAGTAAACTGAGGTATTTCAAGGTAAATAAAAAGATATTTTGAAGAACTTCCTTTGTTGTTAGAGATCATAATTTGATTTTCTGAATCAAAATAAGAAGAGACTCTTGAATTTATAACTCTGAAAAGGGCATTTGACATCACTCCGTATGACAGGATTTGACTACAGGAGGGAAAAAAAGACTGAACTGTGGGGTCTAAATATCATTATTAAATGATATTTTATTCTATGCCTTCTGACACCTTGCCCCATCTCTAGTGCCACGGATGATTTACCTTTCTTTTTTTTGTGAAACATTTTCATAAACCATCATTTCAATATAAAAAGGAAGTGGGCACTTCAGGGTTTTTTACACAGTAGAGCCAGTCAATTTTTAGATTTGTGCAGTGAGTTATCAATTCACGTTCAACAACATGCAGACATTTAACTCTGTTGTACATCCTACTGCAAATGCATACACAGTCAGCATGTACTATTATGCACAACATTTGCTAATTATACACAGGGAATTTTGTCCCATAACAACAATAACAGATATATTGTATAACCTTCCTGGTTATACCTATACCAGTAAACTACACGGTGCAAGCCTCTGGACCTGAATGCATATATTGTCATCTTCAGGAGGGCTCCTGGCATGATCCCCAGCAGCCAGTTGTCATGGTACAGGGTTAGAGGCTGTTTACAACAGGCAGTCAGGACGCAGCTCCCTGCTTCTGGATGGCAAAAAAGTTTAGCCCTCTGAGAGTTGATCATGCTGTGCCAGCTTTCCCGAGGCATGAAGCAGGCCCTGGTCCTTTTTGTTTACTAGTGACAACATGGCTTTTGTAATCACTCATATACTAGCTTTGCTAATTAAGGCAATCTGGAAAACAAATCAACCCTCTGTAAAACTGGGGTCTTGCAGCCTCTCCTGTTTCTCCAACTCAGGTTTTTGCTCATTTAAAAACACAGCCTTCACTGGGCGGATTGTCATCTTCCTTCAACCTAAGAATTTCACTTTTTCCATGCTTTTTCCCTCTCTAGTATGAAGATAGGCACACATATGGACTAGTCAGCTACAGTGAAAAGGCAGTTACACTTATGTGTGATAAAGCACTGGCCTATCCCCTTACATCAGAGGCTTATAAAATCCAGAGCCTTACAGATGTTGAGCATAGGAGACTGAATCACGGCAAAGTCTGGGCTGCCCACAGAGGCATTTACAAATCTACTGAACTAAACCAAACTCTGTTCCAGTTTGATTGTTGCCTAGGTGTGCAGTACCTTGTGTTATTTTGGAAAAAATAATGTCACAGGATGGTTTTATAGTGTCAGTAAATGTGAGTTATCTTAATCAAAACTTGCAAAAATGTTAACTCTGATGGTTGGAATATCTGATACCACTATGTATACGTGTGTCTTCAGATGCAGAAACCTTGATTTCACATGACACGCAGAGGGAATGTTGGAGAAAGGAGAAAATAAATTCTAAAATAAGTTGGTACACAAAACTCAACAGAAGATTACAGATGCATAGATAAGTAAAAACTTGGTGCAAGAAGGGTGTTTCTCATTTGGAGGGACATGGAGAGCTTGCAGGTGGCTGGTTATATTATACATATACTGTGCATATACATATATACAGTTAGGATAAGGAGCAAGAGGCCAAAAGCTGTCACACAATAACTCAGAAACTACACACTATGGCAGCCAGAAACTGGGATCAGCACTTGGTTCACACCAGCTTGCAGCCGTGAGCAGACTGCATCATGTGCAGATACCTTGTAAACACCGCTGCCTTGCCAAAGCAGCAGCAGAAGCAGTTTTATAGGCAAGCTAGCTATTCTGATGTGCCAAAGCAACACAGCTGTAGATCAGCTACCTAGCAACAAACTACTGCTCTTCCACTGATTTCAATATCCTCACCACTTAACACAAATTTACTCCCTTAGTCTAATCCCAGAACCTTCATGCTCATCAGTTTTGTAATAGAGCTTGGAAGACCACGTGAAAAAAAAGTAGTTGAGCTCTACCATCCTTTAGCTTTCCTGAGGCTTTCCTAAGTAACATGAACCCCAAGTCAAAGGAGACACAAACAGCCACCACTATTCCTAAAGATCCCAGCTTCAACTGTATTCTCCTTTCTTGTTTTCTTCACCAGTTAACTAGAGATTGCAGTTGCTGCAGAGAACTGCAATTGCTTTAAGCACTCTCTGTCAGTATTTTGACTGCAAGAAAGCCCAATGTTCTTTCAGGTAAGGAGCTAGTGGAAGAATAACACTGGTCCAGTCTTCAGTTTGCAATCCAGCACTCAGCTGGATTCCTCTTTCTATTTTATTACACCCAATATGGTCTGTCTTCAGAAGGGTTACAACTAACGTCGAGTTCATGCAAGAATGGGCTGTCTGAGCAAGGCGTGCATGCACACTCCCCTTTCCTCCCTCCCTCCCTCCACGTCCAGTCATGCAGTAGCGACAGGGCCATAAGTTCCAGGGTTAAAGTACCAGCTCAGCTGCTGAAGGCATGGAGAAGAGACGGGCAGGGTTATTGTGCATTGGAATACATAGAACATCACCAAACTACCTCCAGGGACCGTCTCCAGCCACGCCTGTACCGCCTCATGGCGTACGGAGGGAAGGTCGGATGCTGAATTTAAAAAACAAATTGTAAGACATCAAAATTAAGCCATCAGTAGGAGTCCAAAACAGAAGAGTGACAAAGGGAAAATTTCAGTAGCAAATACAGGAATAAAACCTACGAGATGTTAAACAACTGATTTCCCGCATGGTATTTAAATTGAGATAGCAAAAATGTCAGGGACCTAATCTTCCTTTAAGATCTGTAATGTTGGAGGAAATTCAGATGTCACAGTGAGAAAAACACTGCACTGACCAGCAGGTTGCTGTGTCTGTGCTCCATTTGAAACTGCAGAGGAGGGAAACTAAGAGATGAAAGAGTTGAGCAAAAGGAGAGGGGCAGTTGTAACCCAGAACCTGTGCTGCCCTGGTGAGAATGCCAGCACATGAAGAAGAGTGGCCAGAGCAGAATGAGAGGGATTCCTGTGTACTGTCACATTATCCTGGGCTTTCACATCAAACCCTGTTGCAGCTGATACTCATGGGCTCTCCAAACACCTCATATGATAGAATACAGCTCGACCAGGATCAAATTTGTCTACTGAACTCCTTCAGAAAAGGTACAATGTATTCTTAAGTACCTACTGGTGACAGCCCTTTAAAAAACAAACAAAGCCCAAACCAAACAAACTGCTGATACATATGCACTCCATGACAAATTAATTGATGTAGCTAGTCTTATTTATCAGCGTTGTCCCAGTTCGCCTCAGTTTTATGAAAAGGAAATGAAATATCGCCTTCCTTCCCAAAGGAAGGTGGAAAGACCACAAAATCAGTCATGGAAGGATCTTTTGTTGGCAGCTGTACCAACACGCTGTGGAAAAGTAGGAATTATAAAATCTAAATTAAAGAAAAATTTGGAAACTATAGCAACACTGACCCTCAAGCAGAAGCTAAAGTGGCCTTAACTACAGGAAGCATAAGAAACTGTGTTAATGTTTTTTACTTGGAGCATTTTTAAACCTAAGCAACTACTCTACCAAGTGTTACAGACAGTTGAACAGAGCCCATTTCTGTGGTTGCAATGTGAAGGAAATAACTTATTTGTACGGAGCAGACTTCACCTCAGAAAATCCCAGTGCATTCTACAAACTGCAATTACAAGTATAGCCAAACTGATCTGGAACCGTGTACCAAGCTGGACCAGGATTAAAAAAAACCCAAAACCCTAAGTACCTAGAACTAAAAGGAAAAGGTAATTATCTGGAATGGAATATGTTTAAGTAACATTAGGTAAAGCCCTAGGGTTTCAAAATCAAGATGAGTCATTACCTTTATTTCATATATGCTGTAAAAGACATCCTTTCCTACAGCACACCTGGTCCCTCTACAACTCTGGCACAATGTTACAGACTCAGAAAACACCACTACTCATCAACTTATTAAGTCTTTATTAAGTCTAGCCTTTTTGACAGATAAAGTACCTACAAGATACTTACCTTAACTCAAGCTGTAATATAGTCTAAAATAAGAACAGCAGGGACTGCTGAAAGGTGCTAACAACAGAGCTAGACTGTTGTATTTTCCCCCTCCAAAGTTTGCCTTTAAGTAACTGGCAACTCATAAAGGTCACATCTCAATATAAAAATTAGATATACTGTCAAATCTTAAACACAGGGAGTCAAAACCATCACTGATAAGTTTCGCAGGCTCTTTGAACCCCATCATTCCCTACTAATACCAGATGCAGTTACACACTTTGAAAAGCGGCAGCAGATATATGCACAACACAGAAGCTGACCCTGTCCAATCTTTGCTGTAGTAACTACAGAACATAACCCTTCAGCTTTCCCTGAAGAGACTTAACCCTCACTACCACAAAAAGCACTTGACAACTTCTATTACTGTCCTTAAAGTCAGTTACCAAGGGTTGATTTCCAACACTATCAAATCATGTATGTTGTGAGGAAAAATGCTATTGGTGTCAAAGCAGCAGACAAACAGGTCAGAAAAAGTCATACCACCACAGAGATGAGAAAGCAGTCATTTTAAGCAGACACTGACCTGAAAAGCAAAGTGTATAACCAAGTGTCATTTCAGTGTAATCTGAAAGTAGTTCCTTTCAATCACTGCTGCCCATGCTGAAATTACACCACTCTTGAAAGGCACAGGGCAACAGAGTTAAACAGCTGCAACCGTGATCCAGGAATTAATGGTGTAGGGCTTGGGGACATTACCTCTGGAGGTGGAGGACTTTGAAGATGGGAGCATTTTTTCCTCCTCCTCTTTTTCACGGATGTGTGTCCAGTGCACATCTGCCAGGATCTCCAAAGGATCAACCGGATTTACAATCTGCTGCAGTCTAAGGTTTCCAGCTAGCAGGAGGAGGGCATGGCATAACAGGTTGTAGGCAAGGTGTACAAAGGACAGGGAGGAAAAGATGGGAGGATGGTGGAAAGGAAAGGTAACACATCATAGGAAAGGGAATAAGAAAAGAAGAAAATATTACTGGCTAAGGTCAGTTTGCAAGACAGACAGAAAAAGCTAAGCATTGTGTGCACACACATACGCCAATACAGCGCTCATACTTCCCATCACAGCAGAGTAATGCCATTCCAAAGGCAAGGATGCTATGATCATCATCACTGTAGATCATTTTTATTGCAAGCAGCTTCACTGGAATGAAAGATGTTCTCTGCGTACTCTCTCCGACAGTACGTGGTACATAAGTACTAATATAGCAGAAATTTCCAGCTCCTTCAGCCTATTCATTAGCATTACTGCCAAAGACATCTTGCTGTTAAACATGAGACAATCTGCATTCTAGTTTGATGCACCAAAACAAAAAATCTTTCATTTCCTACTACTGGGTTACGAACTTCTTTCTATGCTGGGTACATATTTCATTGCAAACTAAATTATGGGATGGATCTCAGAGTTTCATGTGTGTACGTACAGAGGCACACATAGGCATACACTTACTTTAGCACTTAAAGTAGTACTTTGTTTATTCCTTTTGTACTGTTTCATTTGAAGGGCATAATTTTCCTTATGACTTAACAGCCTCCCCAGAAGGGACTTCCTGTAGAACAAATTCATTTGTTTAAAAGAAATTGCTATACTCCTCAATTACCTACCTACACAAAGCTCAGCTACTTATGGAGTGTCAAAGGGAACAATGGGCACCTAAAGCTGCTGTTAAGCAACTTGGTTTTAACTGCTGCAAAGCACCCAGCTTGGGAGCATCTACCCTGAGGTATTATATTCATAGATCCTGCCTCTATTGCAATCTGCTATGGGACTATAATTCAAGTTCTATTTACCCATAATAAACTGACCCATTCTATGGGGGACAGGTGTTCAACAGGTGCAGGAGTGTCCTTCAAAAGCAACCCTGAAAGGAAAATGCCTACTTACTTTATGACGTAGGAAGCCAATTTTCGTAACAGCTGGATTAGCACTGAATAGGGCAAAACACTGTTTCAGCAGTTTAGAACCTCAAAAGCAGTTAGATTTTCATATAGTTCACTAGTGTTTGAAGGAGACAACAAACTTTAGCAGCATTTACAAGTTGCATCCATTATTTCCTGCTGTCTCCTTTTAATGAAGTTTCTCTCTGCTGGCCGTGTTTTCCCCAGACATGACAAAGTGTTTGGGATTTCTGTTTCAGGAAGGACTATGTGTGAGACTGGCATTGAAACTGCAGAACAAACAGGCAGAAGGAACTGCAGGAAGGACAGAATCACCAGCTGGTTATTAAAGGGAAAATGGTTCAGATGCACAAACTCAAAGGCAGAGCAGGATTCACAATTTAGCCAAGTATTCAGCAGTTTTTTATCTCTCTTTCAGCTCAGAGAGCATTCCTATCAACCAGCACAACCACATGGTCTGCCAGAGCTACTGGACATCCTGCAGGGACAGGAACCTGGGCTTTTCCCAGTCCATATCAAAGCACTTGCATGCAAGCCCCAAGATGAGTAGGAGTTAGCATTTGCATCATCACACAAAATTTTGTGTTAAAAGGTTTAGGTTCGCCAGCAATGACTGAGAAGTATTATAGTTACTCAGCAAGGCTCGAAAAGAGCAGGTCCCACATGATCTGCATATTTTAATATGCCTCTGGGATTTGAACTACTGTAGTATACACAGGTACTTCAGTTACTCCACAAGTCTCTAGACAGAGGCCTAAGCCTGTCCTGATTAGGACATGGGTCCTTCTCATCTTCTCCATTAAATAAATAGCAGCATAGGCAGCTATGAAAGACTGATGCTTGGCTAATACGTAAACCCAGTGTTCCCTTGAGGTTCATATGCTTGAGAATTTCAAACTCCCTGGTGTAGCCTTCCCTCTAGGGAAGACATCAATTGCATTATATTTGGAAAGGTAGCTTTCACCCTAGTTACACCATATCACCTACCAGCACTTTGCATAAGTAGCAAGCAGTCTCAATGTTTAACTTTAGTGGCATAAGAAGCCATCCTCAAATCACCTCCTTTGGAGCCAGCTCTGAAGCACACTAGTAACTGCAGTAGAGGAGAACATCTTCATTTATGCTCTTCAGCCATCTTACTAATACTTCTCATTTTTACCATGAGAAAAGTTAAATTGAAAAAAAGTTATAACATCTGTTGTTTTTTTTTTCTAAAAAAAGAAAAAAAAGTTAGAAGGTAGGCTACAGGTGTTACAACCATAAGCTGCAAAATATGCAGTCTGACAACTGCATATATGCTCTTACCTGCAGGAAGACACTTGGATTTTCCTCTTATGGATTCTGGCTCTAATGAATCACATTGAGGGAATAAGGGATTAACAAGCTACTAGAACCAAGTGCTTCAAAAAAGCAATCATCAGAAATAAACTGCAGGAGAGTGCATCATGAAAAATAAAACAACCAGTCAGACTGGAATGTCAGATTAATTTCATGCCCATTACATGACTGCTTGAAAAATCTCAAGGGATTGCCCTATCTTGATTAGCTTCCCCTACAGACTCTTCCTACAGACACACACTCACAAAGGACAACAACCAAAAATGCAAGTTTGCTGGCACAGGCAATCTGAAGGCAGTACTGATGTGTTCCATGTGTCTGACATCGTGCACAGGTACAGTTAACTCTTTGTGTATGGAACAAATCTGAAACTCCTAAATACATGGGGGTCACCATTCATGCACATTACAGTAGCAAATTGCCCAGCCTTTCTAGATATCCTCAGGTATTTGGCAGTGTTCTATAATCAGTGTTCATGTCAGACCCGATACACAGTACTTGGACCAGGAGATGAAGACAAAACAGCTACTGAACCAGTTTCTAGGGAGCTGGTAAAGTAATTTAATAAAATACAAAAATTTCTCATGTGGGACCTGCTCTATATAGCATTCCCCCCTCCTTTGGGGAAATGAAAGTGGAGATGGTATATGGGTACCTTTACATGTACCCGTGTCCTCTTCATTTGAGAGACGTTCAAGCCAGAGGCCTTCCTGCAGCTCTCTCTCCCAAGGGCAATACTCCCCCTCTACAGCAGAGGGAACCACACATCCATATATAACACCAGACACGCGTGTACACACAAAAGCAATGAAAAGAAAGAAAGAAAGAGAGAGAGAAAGGGCAGAATCAGAAAGAGAGGCTGTATGAAAATCCAGCAACTCCCTGTACTCCTGCTGTATGCAAAGTCTCTGACAGGAAAACTGCTCGAATGAAGTAACATCTGATCAAGAACACCATGGTGTAGCAGACTAAACACACAACATGCATGTTACCCATATGTCAAAAGCATTCCACAGACTTCAGTTATACAGGAAATACAGCTCCTATGTTGAAAAAGTAGCCAAGAGGCCTGCTGAGCTCATCAGCAAAACTTCCAGTTAGATTCAAAACCTGGACCTCTGCTTGCATTAGGAAGCTAAAGACCTTTACAAAGAAGCTCTTTGGAGTCTACTAGTCTTCACAAAAAGGAAATGTGAGTACAAAGACAGGACAAATGAGAAATCTGGCATGTTGGTAAAACACTGGGAACACACCTATTCTTAGCACAAACTCTGCATTTTGATGACTGAGACAAACACAGAGGAAGGAGTCTTTACTGAAGATTTTCCACAGAAATACCTCAGAGACAAAACTGGAATCACCTGAACTCCCTGATTCCTCAAGACCATCTTTTAAACTAAGGAGACCTACAAGCAGCTTCTTCTGGGATGCCCTGATGACAGTGTGCCTCCCTTTGCAGGCACTCTGCAAAACTGAAAACAATGGCTCCACAATGCTTCCAGCTCCTGCTGCCAAAGAACAAAGGACACATTCAAATCCAATCCCCAATAATAATAAAACCAATAATAAAACAATAGTGTCACAAAGCTGTGAATTGCACACGCTGGCATTGTGTATGGGAAGCATATTTTGTTGTAGAGCTGTTACTGCCCTGCAGAAAAAGTTCTGTATCCAGAATGATGAACCTTTCCTTAACAATAACTTCCTCCAAAATCAAAGCAATAAAGAAGTGAAAGAAGAAAAATTTTCAAAGGCACATATTTCTCATTCTGCATGACAAATACTCAACTCGCTTTTCCCTGCTGTGGAGCAGAAAGGAAGGAGATATTAATTTGTCTAACCTTCACTTGACTCCTCATCTTCCTCCTCTTCATATTCTTCCTCTTCCTCATCCTCCTCTTCTTTGTCCTCAGTCTCATGATTTTCCTCAGCCTCAATTTCTTCTTCACTCTTTCCCTTCAGGAGAGCATGGATACGCACCGCTTCTTTCCATGGCACACCACCCAAGTCTGAAGGGGGTTGCTGAGGCAGCAGCAGTTCATCATCTTCCTCCTCATCTTCCTCCTCCATCTCAGACTCTGAACTACTGTAAGGGTTTAGAAAAAACGGTAAAGCAACAATTAATTAATGTTTCCTAGATCAGTTTTTGATCAATGACAAGTTGTTTCAATACCCACAAGCCCAAAATGCAAATCAGAAACCATAATACTGATTTTCTGCTTTTAGGATTTCATAGGCATTTTAGTGACATTATGTGTGGGCTGCAGTATGGTCCTTGCCCTGCTCCTTTTAAAGACAGTGAAGTTACAGAAAAGTGTCTGTGAAGCAAAATCCAAATATTTCTGCAGCATTAATTGTTACAGTTTGTAACAGCTGAATACAGCAAAAGAAATTACTTCCTTCATATCACATTGCTTTGGATAAACCAATGCAAGAGTTCTTAGAAGTGTCAGAATGTTGAAGGTCACATCTTTCAAGAATGGCATCTACTGCTAGCATTTTGAATAGCTGAGATTATTTTGGCACTTGCTGGGGTGAACCACAGAAGGCATTGTGAGTAGAAGAAACACACAACAGTTACCAGGACAAAGGATACAGCATGTAAGCTAAGGAGAGCTGGAGGGAAAAAAAAAATTCAAAATTCCTCACTTTTCTATGCCACAGATAGACCTATAATAAGTATCCAATTAAGTACATAGTGGCAAGAAACTGCAGGAAGCAGTGAAAGGGTCATTACAATAATGAGCTTCTTATTCACACAACAAAGTCTACAAAATCAGTGGTAAATCATAAGTGGTTTTTAGAGGACATTTCTAATAGTTCCTCAGTATAAGCAGCAGGGGCAAGAAATGTAACCCCCTATACAATGACGTTCAGTCTAGCTTGCTCTTACATACTGGACTACCTAGAGGGACTGGGTAGAAATATGGTTACATTTGTGATTATGATTGCATTCAGGGTGAAAATCTCCTCTTCCTTTGCTTTTCCTTCAAAGGTTCTTGTAATAAATTAATTGCATTTATTAGAGAAACAGTTGGATGCTTCCCATGTGTATCTTAAAAGGCCCACATTTATTTGGATTGAAGGAGAAAACTGCAAATGGTTAAAGTTTGGGTGAACCATCTGAGCACAGCATTCTACTTCTGCTGCTTATGACGGCTGTCACTGTAGTTAAAAGTTATTAGCAACACTCATTCCATATAGACAACGAGGGAAAACTGACAAATTGAAAATAATGAAGTTCAAATTTTACATGTCTATAAAATATGGCCTGTACAGTTGTTGTAATTCTTTTTGAATAGTCAGGTTTTACTAGAGCACGACACACTGAGTTTCCAAAGCAATTATATATATAGCAGCACTTTCTTACATTGCAGATAAATGTATTCAGGTGCAGAATTTCAATTTAGTCTAACATTATAAAATATATTAAATTTGCATAATTTTATTAATCTACTTGTCTAAGAGCCTATTTTTAATAGCAAAGCTAATAAGGAAAACAGCACTTTTTTCATGCTCACATTGTCACATACTTCTGCCCGCATGTTTTTAAATTCTCCTCCCTGTTCTGCAAATACATAACATTATTTTGTTGAAATTACAACACAACTTTTCACAGCATAAACTGAGTATATTTCTTTTTAACAGGTTGACTGGTCCTCACATGCTAAGTACTGAATACACATGCTGTTGCATGCATGGACTCGGTGTATATTGCAGGAGACCGAAGCATATTCCAAGGTCTTTACACAGATATTGTCACAGAGATAAAAAGTGACATTCCCCTCCTCCCTGATTAACTTTGCCACACTTTGGTATGGAAAAAAGCCTGACAGGTGCTGCATGCTAGGGTTTTCATGTGCTGTCATAAAGGTTTACTGCTGCTCAGACTGTTGCCAGGACTGCTGAATGGGATGACCCAGCTTATCGCATGTAGTATTGACGGCATAAATTCTTTACCACATAGCTCACTTTACCTTCTTTGGCTTTTATTTATAACTCAGTTTTTGTTTGACCTTTTAATACTGAGTAATGAGAAGCTGAAAGATAGCAATGAGATGGCCTGGTATTGTGGGCATTCCCTTTCAGCATGGCAATTCTGTGCCATAGAAATTAATTCAACAGTTCAACTTTTTTTTTGCTTCCTATAAAGCAGAAATCAAAGTAAGTTGCTTTATATAATTTTTATAAGCAGTTGAATACCTCATTAAAAAAGTGTACCTGCACAGATTTAGTGCTGAAGAGAGGAGCCAAAACCTAAACTGTGGGAACAAAGCTCTTTTTCTTTACCAGACAAACGCATACAGCACAAACTCCTGAATGACATTCCCCTTTCAAAATCCCTTTTTGAGTGGTTTCCAGAGTCAGGGTTTGGCTGATTAGATAATTTTTTCCTTGTTGAAGTTTAAACAAGATTAACTCTCTCTGGAAAAAATATACTTTGAATACTATTTTCTCTAAATTTTCTCTGCAGTGTGCATGCTCCTTAGTGCATGTGTGTGTGATACAAAACTGTGCATCAAAATGTATGGTCTCTGCTTCATTTATAGCTAACAACTCACTGAACCTTGAAGCCAAATCCACTGCTCTCTAAGATAAGGAGTGAACAGAAAGTTCCTCATGTTGTACGCTCACTCCTAGCCCTGCAGCGCTGCACCAGGACAGTGAAGATGATCAAATCAGGGCTTTGGTTGGCTTGTTGCAGGAGTCAAACTTTTTTTCTTTTATTGATGAAAAAGTAGTCAGACTTTATCACTTTGAGGTTTCCTCGGGGTTTTCTGTGTTGTTTTTGTTTCACTGAGGTTTGCTTGTTTGCTTTGCTTTTCTTGGGGGTGGTGGTGGTGTTCCTTTCTGTGACGTATCACAGAGTGGGTGGTGCTGAACAGAGAATACCTGATAGCTACATCATCTAGAAAATTCCCTCTCTGATGTTGAGCCAACACAGCCTTATGAATGACTTAACATCTTTGGAACAATTTTTTTCCGGGTCAAACTGACAGGAAATTTCTCTTTCCTCTCTACCATATCTATCATAAAGTGCGAGTTGCCCACTACACACTGCTTTTTGCATGCACAATTACACAGCTTGGTCTATTACAGACAGAAATAGTCAGTTTAATACAGGTAGAGATGAAGGACAAAGGGAGCTAAAATCCAGCACTGTAAAACAAGAAAACAAAATTGTTAGTCTAATAGCGTACTGCCCTCAGACTCCAAAATCTGGCAAAATACTCCTTGGAGGTGACCAACAGCTTCATGCCATGATGACACAACTCCACTTTTTAAACTAAGTGTTCTCCTTTAGAAGTCATCTGTCACTTACAGAGTAGGCCTTGGGTATCCTCATTTACTGAAATCAAGACCAATACCAATATTTGATACTAGTAAATTTCAATTCAGAGCTAGGAATATGAAGAATTAAAACCTGCTTAATATCATTAGTAGCCAGTTTGTCACAGCTGATATAATTCCCAAGCCTTGAGCAAAAAGCTCAGGATGAGTGAAGAAGAGTTTGCCCCTCTCACAAACAGACCCATGATTATTTAACCAGAGCACTATCTAATATCTCAGTTATTTAAAATATAAAAATAGTATCTTCTAAATAAATTAGTATGCTAAGAAATGAGGCTATTAGAAAAGCTACTGGAAGTTAGACCTTTCCAGATGCTGCATCTTCAAACCTTTCTGATAATTAAGTAACAGATTCTGTACTATATTAATCCTGTAAACATTCTAATGAATATTTTTATTCCTGCTTTTTTTGCCACAATTTATTTCACATGTATATGTGTAATATGGAATTTTTCATCCAGCCCCTATACCTGTAGGTAATGCATACATAGAATATGTTTGTAAGATCTAAGTCTCAGGAAACATGTAACAGCCTTTTTGGAGTTAATTTCAAGAACACTACTGGACAGACAGAGAGCCGAAAAGGTTGTTATTGCTACAACAAAAAGCAGATTATTAGAAACCATTATTAAGAGATTGAGACTCTGCAAAAAGTGTATAATTGACTGTAAAGTTCACAAGCATTGTTGTTAAGTATTTTCTTTCAAGATTCTTGAAGCAACTGTTTCCAATATTCCTGCATATATTTGAGCCTCGTGTGCTTGTATATCATTTTGCAGATAAAGGGAAATTTGTAAGGGTACAGCATGTTTTTCAACAGCCATAAGCATTACTTCTGATTAATCTCTCTCAGGCATTGCATCAGCATTCAGTGAAGACTACATGTGTGTCAAGCTTGAATATTTAAACAATAAGTGATTTTAAACTGCAACACAAATCATACAAAAAAGAAGTTAACTTCGGAACCTCCTCCTATTTGAGCCTGTCTGCTCATTTGTCACACTCATTTGTCTTTGACACAATTTTAAAATACCTTCTAACTAAGGACTGAATGTCAGGGTATTATAGTACTACAGTTGTATTCTAAGAATGGAAGTAAGTTATTCAGAAGAACAAGCTACAAGATAAAATACCCACGTACATACACAGAACATTTTCAACAACTTTAGAAAGGACAACCAGGTAAACAATATGTTTCAAAAGCTAACGGGAAAAGCAGGTAAAAGTCTCTTGGGATGGATATGAAAAAAATAATGGACAATGCGTGCTAACCTGCTGGGCACATCCTCTTCTGTTCCTTTGTCCAAGACACTGCTCAGGTTATGCTCTGCTAAAGTCTCTTCAGGAACCTCTTCCAGCTCTTCTTCCCGCTGCAGGGACAGTCGGTAATTCTCCAGTTCAATCCGCTCAGGTGTGCCACGCAGCCGTTTAGCAAGGCTGGGCTCTTCCAGCCCATTTACATTAGGACCTAAAGAACAAGCCAGTGAATAAACATTAAATGCAACAGTCAACTGAAATTTTTTTAAAGGAAATCGAGCAATTGGGAGAAACAGGGCATGAGGCAGAGGGAGGTAAATAAAGCGAGAGAATACCTTATGTCATTATGCTGTTGACCACTACTGGCAGAACCTGCTGGGGAGCCAGACTGCAAAAGGGAATCTTAGTGGTTTTGGCTAATAGATGATAAAAGGAATGTTAAACATCCTAACTGAGAGAGGAAATAAGGACATTATAGCTGGAAAAACTAGAGTTGTAATGAAGCCTATGTAATAAGTATTGGGGAAGGCCTGACCACAGACTGCAAATATTCTATGAGAAAAAATTAAGAATGCTCTAAGGGCAATCCTGCTGCATAATGTTAAAATTGTTACCAGTCAACACAGGTGTACTGATTTAGGGAGCAAAAGAGATGTTACTGCTTCTAAAGATGGGGAAGGAAGGGAAAGAAAGATCCTCACTGGGAACAAGTTTTAAAACTTTTTATAGATTTTAATTTGTTTTTTCATCAGGTTTTGTGATGAAGTGAATCTACATGAGATGCTTGCAAGCACAAATCCTATGAATCCTAGAAAATTGCAAGGATATGTGAATGAGGTACTTGGAGAAAGTAATACAGGAGCTTCATTTAATGTTGCACTCAGTGGATTGAATTCCAAGCTGCATTCATTCATTTAATTTTGAAATCGTAGTATTTTAGCTTAAATACTATGCCACTGTTTACCCTTATCCAGCTTACTATTTACAGAGCCCAATCTTCCTTAGCTTCTGTTTTGTTTTGCTAAACAAGATAAGTCTTTGTCTCACGAGATAAACTCTTCAGTGTGCTGATCATCCCCTAGCTCTTTGCACCTGCCCCAGTTTGGATTAATCTTTCCAGAACCTGTGAGATGAGAGCTGAACACAGCTTTCTAGATGAGGCCTTACCAACATAACATACAGCCCTGCCAGAAATCTCTCATCTGATGCACACTGAGAACACCCTTGCCTATTTATACACCACATAATACCAGTGGCTTCTTTCTCCTTCTCTGCTTTCAATTGATAAGCACCTTGCTGTTAGCCAGATTTCTCCACGCTTTCTTAGTGCAATGACCTGGTACTTTCTACTATTACGATTCTATTTTTAATATTGAGGTCTGCAACATTCTGCAGTTCTGAAGTGTATGTCATGCTGCTCCTCCTTTGCAATGATGAGGACTTGGAATATTGCCTCATCAATCACTCTGTTAGATTTTTTTCCTCTTTTTGCCAGTTCCCTCAGTGAAAGTATAACAAATTTGGATCCTCAGGTAATTTTTTGTGAAACTCCACAGTCTGTAGGTGATATCCAATCCCATTATTTCCTCTTTCTAATAAACCCTCTGGTGTCTAATTTAAGTCAACTTCTTAGCTACTTCACACTTCATATAGTACTCCCTCGTTTTGTCCACTTTAAATAATTATTTCCATGTGGCAACATTCAGGTGCTTAGCTGGCATCCAGACAGCTCAAATGCACTACATTTCTCTTACGGAAGTAATCAGTTACTTCACTGATAAAAGCTGTCAAGCTAGGCCAGCAGAGTCTTTGGTAAATCCATGTCACATTTTGTACCACTTACCTTCACAAGGTCAGGCTTCACTTGCAAAACTAGCAGTCTTTAGTCACTCCTATAGAAAAGGTACATATATACTGATATGTACTTCTTCAGATTACCTTTTTTCTAGCTTTTCTTTTTAACTGCTTATCTCCAAATCATACTTCTGTCACTCACCAGTCAAAGTATTACCCTCAATTAGACAGTCAAGGTACATCAGGATAGCTTGACTTAAAAACAAGTTGTTACCACAAAGCTCATCATTTTATTGTGTAATTCTTCCAGTCTTCTGACACAAAGACTATTTGCTCAGATTTTATTTCCACTTATTTCAGTCCAGTAATATTTCAATTTTGCTTCCAGTTACACTGGGCTAATTCCATGTCCAAATCTTGCTACACACTGACTGCTTTATTCCCATGTCCAATACCATTGTCCCAACTGAAAACGGAGGCCAAGCATTACTTTGATTCCCTGACTGTACGTGAAATTGCATTTTATGTCAGTCTCATCTTCACTGTGGACCCTTCAATGCTTTCCCTTACCTTGCTTTTACTTACATGCTTACATAATACAGCTATTTGCTTTCCTTGCCTTGCAAAATCTATCCCAATATGAGTTTTGCCAGCATGTACTTTATCTTCACATGTTTTGATCATCAAGACAGTTTCCGTTTTCTTTGTCCATCCTTTGCAGTTTCTCAGTTTATTGCTAACAGTCTTTTTACCAGGGCAATTACTCACTCAGTACCATCTTAGTCTTCCATACAAAATGACATACATCTTGCCATAGTTTGTGGTATTTATTTCAAATTCCTCTCCTGAAAGAAAGAGCTCTCATAAAGATGATTGCTAGGAGTGTTTTGCGCTCTTCCTTAGTTTTGTTGAACCCTTCTTTAATGTGGGCAAGTGGCTGCTGTGCCCTCTGCTGAAACTACAGAGCTTCTTTACAGCATAAACCACAGAAGCTTGCCCAGGTGGCAGGCGGGAAGATTACCTTGGTTTTCCACGGATACTGTGGTCTCCACCATTTCCTGCTGCTAAGCCTTATGTTGTGTTAGTGCTTCATGGAACTGGATCGCTTTTTCATCTGGGATTCACGTTTCATTTCATTCTCTCTAGATGGTGATACCACCTCAGACAAATCTATTTTTGTAATCTGTTACATTCCCCAACCCTGAGTTCATAGTAACAGGGGAATTAACTTGGAATACTGCTCTGCCACTTTTCGCTGACAGTGAAAAATCAAAGGACTCTGGGTAACCCAAGAGCAGTAAGGTGAGGGAAAACAAGGAAGGTATATACTAAATCACCATAAACCAAGAGTTTTTCTACTTGAACTCTTTATGTACAATAGAGCTGTCAGCTAGGCTCAGCAGTTTGAAAAGAAGTATCTTTTCACAAAATGTTTCTAACTTGTTTCTTCTGATGCATACCCCAACATAACTGTGAAGTCCCCAAGAAGAATAACAAAGGGTAAGAAAAAGAGAAGGAAGTTTTGGTTTTAAAAGGTGCCACAAAGACTCATCTGGCTAGCTGCAAAACTGCTGTTTCATGTTTGGTAACAAGTTTGACAAGGGAGATGATATGATAGTCATCTTTCTGAACCACAAAGCCATCAACGGTCAGAAGGAAAAGCATTACTCTTCACAAAACTACTCAGAGGATGAAAGTGTGAGATATGGCTATCATTAACATGGTAAGATGATGAACAATTTGCTCATGTTATGTTACAAAGATCACAGCAATTCATACGAAGCTACAGTTAAAAAAATGCAAACTTATAAATAGAGACAAGGAATTTTGAAGCCTTCCCATTCTCATTTCCTCCTATATGCTATACACATGGGCAAGGTCTATTCCAATGCAATGTAGTTCTTGTAGATGCTAATGATTATTCTCTAATGTTCCTCTGGAGGGGAAGGGTGCTTATTTCAAATCATTACCCTGTATTCTCCAGACTGTTTTGTAGATGATGGTAAGAGAGATAGCTGCAGTGTCCTCATCCATTAGCTGACATTCTACCTTGTGAGTGCATCTGGGCTCACAGAGCCAAAGGACTGCAACGAGTCACAACAGAGGAAAATGGAGCTGATGAGGCTGCCTTTGACAGGGAAAAAAAAAAAAAGTGCACCATGTTACAAGCTACAGAGGGGATCTACCTGAATGCCAAAAGCAGCTTCTCATGCCATCTACTGATCTGTTAAAAATTCACAAACAACATCCATAATAGAATAAGTTTTAAAAAGCAACTCTTTACTTTGGAAGAGTCAGTGGGCCATGAACATTACATAGAACAACTGAAGGGAACTGCTTTTCTTAACAGGACAGGCTGCTTAGCTGTTGCGTGAAAGCTGCCAGAGTCCTTTATTTATCTCAGCCTTGACAGAGTCTGCCTCCAATACAGATAATTGTATGATCAAAGATAACATTCCTACACCAAATCTCTCCTTGCCTGTATGAACGTGTCCTATTCTGGTAACTCTGGCAGTTACTGGAAGGCTTGAGAAGCTCCTGAGAGCGTGCCCCATCTCGATTTCCCCCCAGTACTATCTTGTTCTATAACATCTACACATTATTCTCATGAGCTAGATGAATTAATGGAATAATAGAACAGTTTGGGTTGCAAGGGACTTGTGAAGATTTAGTCCACACTCCCTAAAGTGAGCAGAGACATTTTATCTAGATCAGGTTGCTTAGAGCCCCATCAAACATGATCTTGAATCATGTCATCTCTCTGACAACCTTTTCCAGCATTTCACAGCCCTCATTATAAAAAAAAATTTCTTCCTTCTATCTAGTCTAAATTTACCTTCTTTTTAGTTTACTCTTTGGTTTGGTTTACCATTACTCCCCTGGGTACTACTGCAACAGGTCCTGCTAAGAAGTTTGTCTCCAGTCTTCCTTATAAGACAAGCTCCACCAGGTCCATGTTTTTACTGTGCTAAGGACTCCAGAACTGGATGCAAAACCCCAGGTGGGTCTCACAAGAGCAGAGCAGAGGGGCAGAATCACCTCCCTCGACCTGCTGGCCATGCTTCTTTTGATGCAGCCCAGGAGACAGCTGGCTCACGTCCAGCTTTTCATCTATGAATCTTGCCAAGGTTACTCTTTGACATAAGACTTTCTGAAGATGCAGGAAAAAAATGATAATGTATAAAACAATTAATTCTTCTGAAAGAGGAACTAGTGGCCTGTTTTAATTAATGAAAAATACATTCTAGTATGTAATACCTCTATACTTCATTTTCCAAACCAAATCTGTTAATATTGAAGGTTCACTTAAATGTCATCTCTTGTGATGTGTAGGTTCAGTATTTTACAGACTCAGCTGTGGCTTTGAGGAGTTATAGTAAATCAAAGAAAGGAGTCTACCGTGAAACACATGTAAAAGGGGGAAGGAATTAACACAATTCTCAGGATAATCTTAATTTTGCATTTGTCAAACCTCATGCTTTTAGGATTATGTAAAATGTTGTACCTACTTGTTTTCACTCATCTTTTCCAAATTCTTAAATTACTTCTACCTCCACACAATTGTTTGAGAACGTAACTATTTGATACAAAACAACTCCTATAGAAACAGCAGCATATTGCATATAGAAAAATACTGAGATGGAAGATGAGAGCTTATCTGTGAGAGTCTAAAAGTGATGCAGCAAGCTTTAAATCAGAAATGCTGATAGTCCTTGGAGCCTGTTGCCATTAATTTCTAAGAAATATGTTTTAGGCTAAGGTTTCTTATTATGCTTGCAATTCAGACATTTTTGCTGAGGTACAAAGGAGGCAGCAAACAAGATCCAGCAGCATTCCTAGGCTTCTCATTTTTCATCTGTATTAATGTCAAATTGAGTTTCAGTTTTTTTCCCCAGAAGTTTCACCCTCACTCACTTCAATTCCATTAACAACTTCTTTGTACTCCAATTTCATCTCTCATCCAAGGACCTCAAAATGTTTTGTAAGTATTAAAAACGTTAAAATAAACCTATTTTGGAAGTAGGTAAGTGCTTTAGAGGCACTGCACAAGTCCAGACATGGAGAGTAAATACCAGCAAATCAGTCTCCCAGGAGATTAGTGGCAGTGCCAGGAACAGGATCCAGAAAGCTCAGGTCCAGCCCCTTCACTCTTGACTTCATCTTAAGACAAAACACTTTGAAGTAAGAAGAGGACTAAAATATGTCAGATTTTAAGTGTAATGTTTACATGAGCAGGTTGAGCAACAGCATCTCCTATGAGATACTTGCTGCTCCTCAGCATAATGTGTACAAACCCTGAAAATTTTAGTACTGAGGCTCACTGTTGGATGCTGCACATATTGAAACAGTAAGTCAATTAAGACTTTCAATTTAAATAAATGCAAATTATTTCTTCTGAGAGACATAGCCAGAAATCCTTCCCTTAATCCTTTCCAAAATTAGTATCCAGCCACTGTTAATAATTTTTATACTGCATAGTAAGAGATATATAAAACATGTCGATAGCAACACTAAACTGACCTGAAGAAGCATGCTAAATGGAATAGATTTCTAAGGGTAAGGAAGAAGTTTAAGATTTTAATTCCATACTTATCCATCCTTTAAAATTTATCTTCTCTTTCAAGAAATGTCTCCAGAAACCACTGGAAAGAGCCCAGAAAATCTGGTGAATTCTTGCCACTGCTTGTTCACACAGCCTCATATTGCATACTGTGGAACTGCACACATCTTGATAGGATCCCCTGAATATGAATAAGGTTATCCTTAGAGCCAAAAGGGGCAATGTAATATCTGCTCAAACCAAACCAATGCATTCATCTGAATATAAATGCTTAGTCATCACCAAATTCAATGCTATTTGGAGGCATTAGCCTCAACATATGATATTACTATCCCAGGATATTCCCAGGCCCTCAAGGAGCCTGGATTACTCAACTCCATTGAGAAGCCATGAGATTATGAACTTTCTGATGTCCATGTTTCCAGCTTGATCCATAACAAGTCTTGCTAAATATAAAAGCCCAGAACTTGAAGAGGACAGAGTAAGAAAACCAAAGTCTACTCATAAGCAAGATATCCAGAGTGTCCACGTGCAGTATTCAAAATGAGCTCAAACCTGACGGTGACCCAACTGAAATTATTCTATAATACACACACATAAATCATAACAGTAAATAGTAACTAAGCTTTCTAGAAGATATGCTCTAAGAGTCAAAGCTAATGGAGTTTAATATAGGAATTGTACATATTCAACCTGTGCAGGTTGGACTCAGGTCAATACAAATATCCTTTGAATTGATACATAAAATCTAGGAAACTCTTCCTAGCCTATCAGAAGAAAAAAGGGCTTTGACACTGCACAACCAACATTTTTGAGACCTCTACTACTATGTAAAAGCTCAGTTCACAAACTGTCAGTCAAGCAATTCATCTTAGCAAATCGGGAACCTAAACAGAGAAATGGGGAGATCAAGCTGTACAGACAGAAAGGTGTTTTGCCTAAATATCCCCTGATGCAAAAGTACCCATCAGAGAGTTATTAAAGAACCAGCATTACTTCCAGTGCCGATCAAGAAGTTCTATAACATTACTCAGTTCAGAGGCCTTTCCCAAGACCACTCTCCCCCCCCCTCCAAACCATTACAATGTCTACAGGAATAACTGACAGCTACAATACTCAAAGGATTCTAAAACAGATACCCCAGAAACAAACCTATGAAGATCTCAGTTCTTCTTCACACATCTCAAAACCTCCAGCTAGAATTAAGCTCTTCACATCTCAGAGACTGTCAGCTAAAGGTGGAAGCCCATTCCTTCTTCACCATTATGAAAGTTAATTGCCCTGACTACTGAATGAAATTAGTAACTGACTTGTTTAACTTATGGAGATTGTAATGTTTTCCCTCTACCTCCACACTATTTTAGATTGTCAAAACAATCACCAACAAAATATGCTTCCTACAACATCAGTAGGGCAAAGCCTAGAAACAGCTGTCAATTTGATTGATCTGACTGTTCTTTATTTTCACAGGAAGCAACCAGAAGTGAATATAATTAACCAGCTTTATTTCAAGGTAATTTTACCTGTAATTTATATTTATGGCTTGAAAATAGATCAAAAATCACCTGCAATATAGTATAAAGTTATGTTTGATAGATAGGTGGTGTTTCTCACACATGGATGTGTGAAGCAGTAGTATTACATAATGAAAGTTTAAAGCTCAGTATATAGTTTAACAATACAGAAAAGCTGTCTTCATTCCAGCAGAAGTATAGAATAATCTGAGAATATAGCTATTTTTGAGTCCTGGAAAGAGTCCAGTGCTGTAGTTGGTGGGTAGAGAAATAAAACAGGAGAAAGGAGGTATTAGGTCACCTAATCCAAGCCCCAGGATAACATACTGCCTATCATTTTTCATTTTATTGGTACTGCCTAAGATGTCTGAGCTCTTTCCAGTATTTTGATCAGCTCTATCATATGTTGCCTGCCCTCATGCCCATTACCTGAAAGAAGCTGAGTGTGGGAAGGCTGATAAGCTGGCTAAAGATAACATTACTTTGCAGGCATGAATTTTGTTCTGGAAGATAAAGGCATGTTACCTCAAAAACCACCCGGGATGAGGCACATCCATGGACTGGTAGAGAGAAAAACGTGAGAAAAGGCCACACTGTATTTTTAAATCACCATGACCATGGCTCATGAGGCTTTCCACTTTTTTAAGAGAAGCATTCTCCTTAAGTAACTTTGCAATTAAGAGTGATTTTCCAATTATATAATATATAATATTATAATTATAATAATAATTTTATTATAATATATTATATATAATATATAATCAAGAGTAACCCCTTTTATGATGTTAGGCAGAAAGCACCTGCTGTGTTCTCTGCAATATAAGACTTTGTACAGTTTATTTATTGTGGCATCTGTTTCTTGCCACTGTAGCTCTCTGGAAACTTTCATTTCTCCAGGAAGGATCAGACAGATGATTCTCAATGGTATGAGTAGCACAAAGCTGAATCAAGGGTATTTCCTACTAAAAGTAGTTGAGAAATCTATCAGTACAAATATATTGCCTGCTTTTTATAGAAACAGGTACTTCCAGTTCCACCTTGGATATGGAATGATGTTTTTGATCATTAAAGAACAATGCATCAGCAACAAGAAATTTTACCTCACATAATAAAAAAGTGTGTAATATCAAATGTTCTCAGGTTCCCATGCAAATTGTGATCAGATTCAAAACAGCTTTCAAATGGATATCTTGTTACAACTACCAAATGCCAGACTAATAACCACTGTCTCTCATCTTCCAGGATATTACAGACTTCCATAATTACTGGATTTCAGAATACATTTCAATACTAACACATCCTAACTTAATTTCTATGGTTTGTGTCAAGATTACAAAGTGCAGCAAATGAAGAGGATGAAATCTGAGGCTGGTAGTTACAGGAAAACATACTGGGGAGTACTTGCCCTAAGTAAAAGCTCCACATAATCCAAAAAGCATCAACATCTGCTCCCTCATTCTGTCACATACTGTTTCATTATCTACATTTATCCCACATACTCTTGCATAACTTGGAAAGCAACTGAATATTGGAAGCAATCCAGAGCTTCACACCTTAGTGGGAATTTTTCTGAAACTAAGAAAATTCTTGTGTACAGGTATGTAGTGAGGTATACTGAAAACCTGCCCCAGTTTGGGAAAGAACGCTTCCTAAAGACACATTACTGATTAAAGATAACTTGCTTATCAGTTTTGATGTTTTAAATCACTGAGCTACTCTGAAAGCATTTGAAACATCTTTTGGTGAAAAAAAAAATCCTATTTTTAAACACTTCTACCCTCAAGACATCAGATTAAACTTCTAGAACAGCAAAAAGGACCATTATTTTCTCCTTAAAAAGAAAACGCGGTCTTCTGGGATGACAGCAAACATGAGAAATGTCAGACTAAACATACATTTTTGAGACAAGATGTAAGCAACTAAACAGAGCTGTGAATGCCATCTCATCCTTAAAGAGCATCTGCCCAGTTTTGTTTGGAAAGCCAAAGCTAAGCTCTGTATTACCAGGATCAGCTCAGCAACCACTACTCCACCCTTCCTCTATAAACACATTTCACAGAAACCGAAGAGTAAATTCAGTGTTGAGTCTAGTGTATCTAATTCCTTCTCTTCAGATTATTTCTATTTGTTTGGGGGTTTTGTTCTCTTCCCTTGTTTCTCCTCATTTTTAAAGATACATTACGAACTACGTACTTTAATATATTATGCTGCTTCTCATAAGTGGGTGGTAAAACTATCACTGGTTTGGTTTGATTGGTGTAGAGGTGAACAGATGTTTATTCATTTGTTTTATTTTAAAAGTACCTTACACTTTCTCAGCACTGTTACAGAACATCAGAGGAAAAGCTCTACAGTTACTCTGCTTTCTACCATACCAGATGAAGTGTAGTATATCTAAAATATAAAGCAACTTTTACACAGCAGGCTTTCTACATTACCCTACCAACATGTGCTGCAAAGGAGATGGTCCAGGACAACTTGCATCTTGGAAAAACTCCCTCCAAACATAACTGGTGAAGCAAAATGTTTTGGGATGCATGGTGGAAAACATCTTAGCTCAAATCTTACAATGAAGTTTCCAAACCCCTGTAAAAACTAATTCAGTGGAAGTCATCTGTTTTTTGAGGAGACAAAACACCTATATTGTCCACAGACTTTTGTGTATTTGGAAATGGCTTAGTACCTCAAAGTTTTTAAGTGATTTACACATGTAATTATGATACCTTGTTTCTAAAAACTTCCTTTAATATATTACTATTTATATAGTGAATTTCAGTCCCTTAAGTTAAAATCAGGATGTTAAGATGGATGTTAACACTAGTAGTCACCTAAGATTTTTTCTAGATAATTTATTTTTTGAGGAAATTAATTGAGGTCATTAACTGCAAAAAAAGTACTTGATACTTCATTTTCTATATGATTAAGTCAATATTTAATCTATTTGCCAAGTTCTACAAGTCCTAAATAATGTCAGACACCCTCAGAAGCAACAGAAGGACAAAACTGTAATTCAGGATCCCAGCATAGCACATACAGAAAAATCAATATGCTCTCTTTACAGAGCTCCAGGCAAAGCAGCACATACTCTCAAAAAGAACATGGCCTGTCCCAAATCACCTATTTTTCTTCCTCAGTTTCAGGACATTTTATTTGCAAAAGAAAGGTTAAGAAAAGTAGTATTTGACACTGTGTTACCTGGGTCTTCATTTACAGAATAAAGTTTCCTCCAGAGTAAGTAATTTTAAGCAAAGTATCTTAGGTTGGAAGGTGAACAACAAGGAATGGTGGCAGCAAAGGGAGGAATGCCTGAAAAACATTTTATTTCACAAACAAAACTTACAAAATGTTACTTTGGAGCATCAGGGACATACAAGAAGTTCCCTGGCAGGATACAGAGCTCAACTCTTTCCAAAGTAATTAGTAAAAGAAAAGAGCACCAGAAGCCATGAGGCAAGAGCAGAACCACAGGCACAGAAACAGAAAGCATGAGGCATCTGTGTAGACTTCAAAGAGGATGAGAAAAATAAAATGAGAAAAGATAAAAGATGAGAAAAATAAAATGCAATTTCGAAGGCATACAGTGATTACTTTCCTCCAAAGAGGGAGCTCTTATGTGTAACAGAACGGGTTTGTGACTGCAGTTCTGTGAGCTACCACCTAAACCTAACTTCTCTGGACAAATAAACCCAAAAGAGAAGACATTGTTCACAAGTAGACTCGCCAAAGTCAGCTGCTATTAAAAGTTTTAGTTGCCAACTATGCAGTAGGAAGCATGAGAAGTATGCAAGAAAAGCCACAGAATGAGTCTCTAATGTAGGTTAATCCAATATAACTTGAAAACAGGAAAAAGCTCAAAAGTATGATCCAGTTCCATGTTTGTCACAGTGAGAACATTACAGAATAGTCTCTTAACAGCCTTGAATAAGGGAGGTTGTCTCCACATGTGCCTTCTCCTGAGAGAAGACAACTGTCCAGCTATGAGGTATTCACTCTTTACAAGTGTTTCCTCTTTTTCTGCCTTTCCACCACCACACTGAAACATCCCATCTTCACAGCTCCTGCTATACCAAGGAAAGGAACTGAATCTTGCCCAGAGCCTTACCTGTGACACCAGGTGCAAAGGCTTTGCCTCTCTGTTCCCAAGCGCTGACCTGCGCTCGCCCACACTCCTCCTCTCCCCTCACACGTGGGTGTCACTGCCTGGCTTACAGACTGTGACAGAGACCTCTGACCTGCAGCAAGGCACACAAAACCACCTCCCAAATCCATCAGTGTCACGGAAGCCACAACACTGACAGCACACCCTAGCCAACAGGCAGCTTTGCCCAAGCAATAGGGCATTTAGCATGGGCTTCCTCAGCAGACTTCCTACAGCAGTATGTCATGCTGTCTGTGCAGTGCATGTCCTTGCAACTCTGAGCAAACCACAACATAACAGCAAAATTTTAAAAAGCACAGCACAGACAGAAGCCTAAAAAACCAGTACTTTCCAGTGACAGACAGCATGTGTCACAGAGCTCCCCCAAAACGTCTTCTGCATTTGAGTTTGCCAGATCTATTCATTCCACTCTCCCCCATCTCTGTATCCCCCTCACAGCATCCCTCTCCTGGAACCAGTGGAGGTAAAAGGGGGATGACAAAGAAAAACTCAGAAACCTGAAGTTTGTTTGGAATTTATTCCCTTAAACATTTCACACAGTTGAACAAATGATGTCTTGATTTCACAGCAACAGGAAAACCACGTATTACATAATTCAGAGAGACACACCCAAAATAAAAACAAGTTAAAAACAACTACATAAATCAAAATCTTTAAGGAGGCTACACAATGGAGACATGAAGCCTTTCTGAGCACTAAGCAACTCACTTGACCATTATATCACCAAGCTTATTTTATGCACACTCCCTCCTTTTCTCTGAAACAATCTCAAAATGGTAATTTCTCGGATTCCACTTTTCAAAAAAACCCATTTTAATACTGCAATTAAAGTCCATCTCCTTTACATAAACTCGATACTATTTTTCTAAGACACAAAAACATTCAATGACGCTCTTAAGTGCCCAGAAAAATTCATATCACCCTTTAGAATATATACATACAAACAATAAACAAATATTCCAGTGGCACAAGTCTACAGGTCTGAAAGCTAGAGAGAAAGACAGAATCAGGAGCCCAATTACTATCAAGGAAAAGTGTTCTTAGCAGGATCCAAACATGAGTACAAACTCAGCACATTGCTATTCTGTATATCCTTCCCTCAAAATCATTATTTAGGATTTTGCAGTGAAACTCTATCATGTCAGTTGCATTTCCACTCTTCAGAAGAAATAACCTTTCCATCATGCCTTTGCCTTTCCAAATGTTCTGGGCTTTATAGTGTTGATTCTTTAGCATTCTCCTTTTCCTTTATGCCAAAGCCACACAGATCCTGATAAGAACACTGCCAAAGAACATGATGGACTGGGAACAGTCAAGCACTTATCCTAACAGAGATTCCTGGCTTGCTGTTAAGTGATGATTCACTGGGCACTCAACCTTGGTCCTAATCGGGCAACCCACACACTCTCCTCAGGTTCCAAAAATATAGGGTTTGGTTCTTAATAAGTTTATATTTTAAATGTTCCAGCAGAGATAAATAAATCATGCATCAGATCTCTTTGTAATTGTATGAAACCCCATAAAAGGGTTTAGTATCATGTGCCATGTCCTGCAAAACACACCACCAGGACTCTTCCAAACATAACTATACTCAAGGCACAGCAGTAGAGGAATTATCCTTCCTTCCAATAGGGAGGTATTTCTTTTTTTCTTTTTTTTTTTTTCTTTGGAGGGATGATGGTGTATGAATGTATTTGCAAATTGTTCAGTGGTTTAAGATGAAGGCACAAAACCCAAAATAATATAACAAATAGTTTGCTGCTATCTTCTGCAATTTAATGTTTAAAAAGACCAAATTGAAATAAGAACAAAAAAACCTGTGCATACTAATGAAAAGAGGTGACCAAGTGGAAGGTCAAATGAAGATATATATCTTTATTAGCACAAGCAAATAGTATTGAGTTGAATTGCTTTCACAAGTAAGGCATGTTCAATGTATGCAGAATTATAAAGAGGAAATGTTTAAGAACAAGAAGCTTATTTATATATAGAAATATATATAAAATGTATGCCTACTTCATTAGATACAGAAGTGGAATTGTGTGCAAATAATCAGATGCATTCATAAAGATTCATTAAAATTGTACAGACCATTAAGATCTTTCTGCAAATGTGGCTCAGATAATTCACTATAAAGGGCATGCCATTTAGAGGAAGCAGCCACCATTCTCTAGCTCTCCAAGTCAGCAAAAGAACTTTCTCATGTGAAATCCAGCTTTGCTTGCTATATACAACAGATTACTTAAGAGTCTACTGTGAAGGGCTTTGCTCAGAACAATTGTTCCCTGAAAACACTTAAGGCACATACATAGGAGGATTTTAAACTTTTCATATTGCATACCTATATCATATACACTATATATTTTTGTCATTTAAAAAGCAAGAGACCTAGCACCTCTGCTTTGTATTGCCTTTTTCAGGTTTGCATACTATAGCTTGTATTTGGCTTTCTAAATCTTTCACAGGTCAAGTGGCAATTGTAAAGATATCATGACTTGCTTTTTATTGCTGTCCATTTTGAAGTATGAGTTTCCCTATTAGGCCTTTCCTTTGCAACCTCTCTATTGCCAATAGGGACAGAAATGTATTGCTGTAAGAACACAAGTCTCAAATGGGAAGCATCTTACAACAAAACATCACTGACTAAAGTCATTGCAAGGAGCATTCTCGTGAAGCTGAAAGGGGTAAAGACTGTTCCAAGTCCATCTGTCAACAAAGAGCTGAAAATTCAGAAATTTCTTACAGACCTTTAGAACAAACAGAAAAAGAGCATTTGCATTAAAAGCACATTAAAATCATATGAAGTATTGTAAATAATATTAAAAAATTCAAGACACAGCAGTTACAGATTATCAAAAGGAGAGACAGTTGAGTTGAAAACCAAAGTTTTTTGTAGCTGGCTTTGTTTTTTTTTTTCTTTTTTTGCAATAGCAGCAATTTTGGCACAAAAGCAAATGCAGAAGATAAGAGAAAAACAGGCAGAGAGGGTACAGAGAAGGGTTACAGAATCCACAACAAGCATGCCACAGTTCACCAGGACCAAAAGCACAGTAACAGCTTTCCCCCACTTCCCTTCCCCAAAGAGAATGGCATCCATCACTCAAAAGCTTGTTGCCATTTCCCACACTGGAGGGCTGATCTATATGGCAAGAGCCAGACTGACCACAGTCTCCTGGGGGAACATTCCTTGAAACTACCACATAAGATGCTATGCTGGCTCTCTAGCAAACCAGGCATAATCTTTGCCAGGAAGGGTGATGCTAGTTGACAGCTAGAAAAAAACCTCATCTTGTTTATCACAGATTGGGCCCTGCAACCGTTGTTTCTCTGATACAAGAGACGAAATACATCAAATGTCAGCCAAGACTGCAGCCACCCAGTGATGGAGTGACATCTTTAGCAAAGTTAATACATGCCAGTCAGGTTAGTGACACAACACAAGTGCTTGTGATGAACCTGACCAAAATGTGGCCTCAGCTGACCAAACCTTCTGAATATTACGTGGTTGAATATATTTTAAGCATTAAGCTGGCTGAAAAAGGGGAAGCCAGATTGGGTTGCACAACAAAATAGGCAGTGAGTATAAGGGTAGAACCCATGCAACTTAAATCCACTTGGGATTCCATGGCAACTAAAAAGCAGGCCTTGCATGAGTCATAAAGCTCAGTGACCACACACTGTACTAACTCAGGGATAAATTTAGCTGAGAGGTATAAAATTAAAGAAGAGTGGGATTTTGGCTTGTATACTTAACTGGTATTTTGGCTGTACATGTTCCTTTTGCTTTCTAAACTATCTTTACATCTTCATCAAATATCAAACCTGTGCATTGCACTTTTAAAAAATCATTATTATTTTACTTAATCATTTTAGTGGGAACTTTCACTCCACACAAGATCCACCTCATTACTGAAACTGGCAGAAACCTCAGGGTCTGAAATTGCTATTGCCAAACTTTATTTGGTGGCACTTGCCTCACGTGGTCAAACATTTTCAGCTACATGACCTGATGAGACTACCAGATCAGTGAAGTGGAGCCTTGAAAAGACAGCTCTGGCTCTATCTCATTTTAGACAGGTTTTTGCTCAAGGTATTTGTTTACTCCACAGAGAAAGCAGAACATCTTGCTTCTCAGACAATTCATTAAATTTCAAGAAAGTATACACTGATAGTTAAATGGCAGGAGTTATACTGACATGTAATTTTACAGACTCTTTGATTATTTGGGAATACCCCATTCTTCCACTGTACCATCAAGCTTGGTAATTCAAAAGGGTTTGGTATAGTTTGGGGTTTTTTTCAAACCCTATATAACTGTTAACGCATCACAGGTTTCCTGACCTACCTACCCAGCAAGAACAGGAGCTAAAGGTAGGTACCTACAGGACATGACTGCTACACTAACAGAGAGCTGACCTGCTTTTAATGACACTGTCGCTTGCTTTTAAAGTATATCATATTGAGCCTTCTCCCACTTCTTAACCATTGTTAAGCCATCAGTTTTAAGACATACTTGGAATCTGTTTCACAAAGAAAATACAATCTCAGCCACTAATGGCATTTTTCTAGAAGCAAGGGGGATAATGGCAGAGGCCCTGTTCACTCTGTTCAATCATTAAAAGTACTCTTTCTCATGCACACACAAGAATGCACCACAATACACTACCTTAAAGATGACCTAGCTAGACCCATATAAGCTGAGTATGTTCTATTGTACTTCAGGCACTGCACAAGGCAAGGCTTTAGTAGTCCAAAAGCTTTAAAAATGATGCTACGTTTATATGCTGCTCTAGAAAAGCAGAAAGCAAACAAAAGGAGCCCTAGATTTCAAGTTTTTCATTTGACAAAATGGTGTCTATTTTATTTTACTCCTCTGGAAATACTACAGTTCTGCCACAGGATTGTGCCACCACTACATAAGGAGAGATGGAAACATCTGATTTATAGACATTTCTAGCAAAACATGGCCTATTGCTTGTCCTACTTTATGTTCACTTAGATGCTATTTACTGAATGTTCATTCAGAAAAGTGAGCAATTGCATTTGACCAGCTGGAAGGACTAAACCAGAGGAAGGAAACTTTCAGAATTCTGAAATTCTACACAGCAATTGCTTTGTTAAACTAGTTGACTCTTTTTCCCACTTCTCACTACCCATAGCCTCACATAAAAGACCTTACTCTCACATCAGATGCTCAATGCTGCAAGAAGTATTTTTTCCATTTATCTTAAAGACTCTGCTCCAGCTAAAAACTCCTCAAAACTCTTCACTTTTAGAGAAAGCAATTTTGAATCTATGCAGTTGCTCAAAAAATGTTGTAGTTATCCTATCTGTCCATAGCATTTTGGCAAATGTCATTCTTCTATATCTCTCCTCTTTCCCCCTTTTTCCTCCTGCTGTATGGAAATCGCACACAAACAAAAAAAGAAACCATTAAAGTGACTAAACTTCAAGAGTCAGCTGCACACACTAAAAATAAATTTCTGTTGGACTGCATTCAGTTACAGTCCTAGAAATGCTTGTAAAAATAACATATAAAGTCAAACAAAACCATGATTTTTATTTGCCTGCTTTTTAAGATCTTTTCTCAACTAGCGTTTTGAAAACATTCTTTTCTCAGTATGTTTTTTTAAGTATGTTCTCTCTCTAAAAGCAACTGAGATTTAGTCCATCTATATTGTTCTGAAACAAATAGTGGGAATCAAACCTCCTCTTTCTTCTGACATCACTAAGTAAGCACTTAGGGGCACGGCAAACGAGCATTTGTAGCACGGACAATTCTCCCATATTAGAGGGAATTAGAATTTCAAGTTAAAAGGCAAAACTACTTCACAGCAAGACACACATTCACCACCCCATTCCCAAAGCCATGACTAAGAGCAGCACAGATTCTGGCAGTGAGGGAAGAGCACCATGACCTGCCAGCACCACAAAATTCAAGGAGTTTTAAGGAATCTGATTCCCATTAACTGTCAGAGACACCCAGAATTCCAAAGGAGACACAATCCAGAGGTAATGAGATCTTTCCCATTCAAGTACCAGATTAATGAAGAGAAGCTTGGGAAAACAAGAAACCACACCCAGAATGCAGGCAAACACAGAAATCCAGTTTGAGTGATTCCAGTGCATCAAAAAAACTTTTAACTTTACTGAGCTGCATACATTACAGACCAGTGCTCTTTATCTGGGCCTCCTCAGAGGAGACCCTCAACTGAGCATCTGTGTTTTCCTGGAATTCTTTCAGATAATGTCCCTGAAAGGACCAAGAACATCTAAGGCCCCAAAGCCACAGCACAAAATAATACATGGAGACTTCCACATAATGCACTAAATTCACACAGCACCTCAAAATCACACGAATGATGTAGCTCAAAGTTAGGTCACGTTAATTCTTACTGGTCAGCAGGCTGCCCACAGAATTCCCCTAGCATCTGCACAAGAACCTCTGACTGGACGTAGAGAAAGGGAACCCCAAAAGCCATCAGCTGACACGTAAAAAAGGAGTCCAAAGGGTTCTGGGCTACCTGATGCCCAATCGAGGAAACTGTGCTTTGCAGGCGCTGGCTTAGCAGCCTAACTCTGTCAAAGAGGCCGAAAGAGTACTGCACCACCCTGCTAAAGAAGGAAGCGGAGCTACCTGGGGCCCTCTCTGCTGAGGAGGAGATGGTATTTGCCCGTCCACTTCCGTCACTTGCCATGGTGTCCTGCAGAGGTCCTTTGGTGTCCTGCAAGAGTGTGGGGGAAATTAAATTCATATGAGAATTGAAAATGCCTCAACGATACATGTTGGTTGGCTGTTTTTTTCTGTGTGAGGTTGTATGTACTGAAGATGTTGAGCTACAAAGACATCCCCCTCTTACAATTCCAAGCTTCAGCTTGTACTAATAAAATCTGGAAACAGGCAGAAAGACAAGCACCACCGCTACCACAAAGGAGAATGTAATTTAAAGGGAAAGGACAGCTTGTAGCATACAAGCTTAACAGAGCTTGTTAAGAGACTGCCATGTAGTTTGCTCAAAGTATGCAAAAAAATGTTGAGGAGACAAGTGCCTTGGATTATCACGATAAAAGCTGGGGGACTTTTCTGTATTACACAGTTGGTCTTGAGCCTATATTTAAAGCACAAATACTAATATTAAGACAGCATAGGAAAAGAGATAGCCTTTCTTTCCACACAGATTCCCATTAACAGAGAGAAAAGCTTCAGAAATGATGGCAGGTCTTCTCCATAGCCTATGCACAGCCTATGCCAGTGGGTTAAAAGTTCCTGTTTAAAAGGAAATGCAACTAATTTGTTTTATCTTAAGAAGAAACATGGAGAAACTAAGCAAAACCAAAACAGGTAACACAATGCATTTAGTCTGCTTGGACTGAATAAGTACTTCAGTTGACAAGAAAAAAATAAAAAATCCTGTTCTGAATGGGACAGTACACTATTTTATAAGAACCATGAAAAGAGAATTTGTAATCAATGGAAGTGCTTTAAAATAAAATTTATAGAACTGCAAGATGTCATGACATAAAAAAGCAACTTGATAAACCCTGAATTTTTCTCCTTTCTGAGAAAAAACACAGCATGTTTACTTTTTCAATGCTAAGAAACAAAACCAATTAACACGACATGTTAGATGAAAATTATAAGTTACCTTTCCTGACAGAGGACCCACTGCTGGCCTTTTCCTTTGAGCATAACTAGAGAGTCGGTAACAGTAGTGTGGCTTACAGTAGAATTTACCTGCAGGTAGAACACGAAAGATGGTCAGCAATGAGAACACAACAGTTCAGCACAATATAAATCTCCATTTCACTGCAACTGCTTTTCTGCTACCATTCCTGTTGCTCCATCTAGTTTATTCACTATACATGGAGGAAAACATTATCTGAAGTTTTCACTCCAGCCCTCCTCTCTCCCCCTCCTAGCTAGCCTCCTTTCCATTGGGTGCCTGACAGCCATTCAGCTGAAAATCCCATCAAACACCAAAGCAAAGCTGTGAGGCTTGTGTGGTATCACATGCTAACAATGCGGTAGTGTGTGAGGAACAAAGAAATCATCACATGAAAAGCTGGCAGAAGCACTTTTGGAAAAAGCAAGAATGAATACAACCAGCAGAGGAAAGTGGAAGAGAACAGTGTTAACTCCCAAAGAACCACCTCTAAAAATGCACAGTTGCTACGTGTGTAAACTACAACCAAGCAATGATTAATTTTCGCAATTAAGATCTTTTGTGACATTATTGGTTTAGCAACACCCCAGAAGTGTACACAGGTTTTCACTGGTGTCTGACCAGAAGCCAAAGCAGCATTACTAGGACTATAATATAACTAACAATAATAATAGCAGCAAATGGACAGCACATAATTACCTTCTGGTGTACAGCTGTAAGTGTATCCTGCTTGGTGTATGCAGCCCATAGTATCCTTCACTGCTACCTTATACCTACAATTTTGCTAATACATTTCAAAATTATACTGTGACCTTTGCCCCTTCCTCTAGTTTCTCTGGGCTGGGATTTGCAAAATGCTTTGTTTTATGATGGAAAAGTGATAAACCCTATCTTTGAGAAATCTCTTCTTAAATAAAAATTTTTAAAATTTATATTCTTTCCAAAAATTTCAAACTGCTTGAAGACAACAACAGAAATGCTCGTAAATAGAAGTTCTCAGACTTTCAAGCCTAAAACCAGACTGCAGAATGCTCAGCAGTCCAAACAGCTACATGAATAGCAACAATGCCTGTATAGCTTTGTTATTTTTTTCAAAGAAAACCCAGAATGAAATACAAACTAAACTTTCACAGCTACTAGGTAAGATGGTGCTATCTGCCTCACATAACATACAACTATTAGGCATGGAATATAATTTAAAATCAATGTTTTAAGTGCACTGAAACTCCAAGCTCTGTGTTCATTGAGAACTATTTGGCCACAAATGCTGGCAGTAGGAATAACAAAATCTGATGGCAAAAACTGTTTCAGCCCATACAGCTGACAGAAGAGCTCCATTGTTATTGCTAATCATATCATCAGACATTCAGTTACTTGTGAATGTTCAAAATAACAGCAGAGCTCAAAAAATGCTTTCCCTACAGTTCAGATTATTGATGAAGCTTTTACTTTTACATGGTAATTTCAAAATTATCACTGTCCCCTTTAAGATCACATGCTAGCTCTGCTGACCTTTTGGCCAAGTAAGAATGGGTTTTCTATTCCTTACTGGGAGACTGGTTTGATGATTCTAATTTTCCTCAACTCTTGGTGACCAAAGAAGTCCATTATTTAAGGTCATTATATAAGGCATAATACATAATATTGTTTCTCTCTGCCTCTTTAGCCTAGATGTGTTTCCATGGCAGTTATTCTACACAGATTATGCAAACTGATTCTTCCTAGCTACCTGCATGTAATAGCCATCTGCAGTAATTCTGGAGTTTCACCCTGTAGCATATCAGTTTATAATTTTTATTTCCTCTTCTACTCAATAAGTGCGGAAAACTATCCGTTTCTACAGCATCAAGTCTGGGATAAAATCCTTTCCACCTAGCCTTTCATTATCTTTACATCATTTTGCACATCTTTTCCTGCTGAGATAGGAGTAAAGTTACATGGCAGCTGTGAAAGAAAATAAAGGCACACATCCTCATATAAATAAAGCATTATCTGAGATGTTTCTTGTATTTTTTCTTTAGAAAATGTGAAACTTCTGTCAGTCACTGCTCAAGCAAAGAACGCAACACATTACTACTTTTAGAATATTAATTTTCACAAACCATGTGTGATTTCAAACTAGTGTTTTCATTATGATATTTTGTTAATAAACTGAGTTTCATCTGCTGCTATATTGTCCAGTTTCTTTGATTTCTTAGGTATATCTGAAGCTTCCCTTAATTCTTTGCATGTCAGATTCTGTTAACTGAGTCATCAGTAAGCTTTGTAATCATGTTTTTCTGATTAAGAAATAGTTATTACTGATTCTTGAGTAACAATAACACTCTCTCTCTCTACAGATATATATACATAGAAACATTGACTTACCTCAACTTGACTTCAATGCTCCATTTTTTGGTATATAAATAGAACTTAAGTATGTAATAAACTATTATCCCAGACCCTGATTTTAAAGTGTTTATTCTAATATATCTAAAAAAAGCTAGAGTTGGACAACTGCCATGTCTTTAAGAAGAAAAAGCTGACTGCATTTGTCTCCAATGTGCTATTTTCTCTTTAGTACTATTAAACACTAAGGAGTTTCCTCATTTGACAGTACTATACTGAAATATGAGTAGCCTTCAAACTCAGCTTCCAAATCCTTCTAATGCCCCCAACCACTACTTGTTTCTTTGCAGTCTAGCAGCTGTTATTATGTTAAATTAATTCCTAGCAGGTCAATTGTTTTTATATCAGCATTACCTGGCCAAAGGAAATTCACAGTTTCAGCAGTTTGAGAGACCCTGTCTTTGGAATGGAAGTTGCTCTCTTCCCTAGCTCACCAAACAATTTTTAAGCCAAGAGCAAGCTGAAATCACTAGACCGACTTCCAGGACAGTAAAAAGAATTCCAACAGAAGGCAATTTCTCTTACCATCTTCAATATCATAGGCATAAGATGACAAGCGCAGAGTTGTTGCACAGTATTCACACTTGAAGCAGCTGCGGTGGAAGAATTTGCCTTCAGCACTCAGCCTTTCCATCACATAGACTCGCTTGCGGCAGAAGTAGCAGACATCACTGCCTCCCAGGTTTTGGGGGAACTCCTTTTTGAGCGAACCCTGGATAGAAATAGGCATGGATACATTTGTGTGTGTCCAGACTCGCCAAGATCGCACGGTCATATTTTCTCTTCATTTATGCAGATACTGGAGTACCTGGGTGCCACAGTTTTTCACACATGGATGCTGAAGTTCATAGACACAGTCCACAGGTTTAACCAGGGCACCAAAAACTAACCTTATTGTCCAGGGAAGAAGGTCCTAGGATGCAATGCCTACATATGTCAGGAGTAAAATATTCTCTGGATGGAAGAGTGGACACCAGTACTATTAGTGACGACCTTGAAATAAATGGCTGAAGGAGGCATATGATGGAAAGCCAAAACTATTGGAAAGCCCTCAAACAGCAGTTGTTAGACCTACATTATCAAAATAAGTATCTCGTACACAAAACAGTAATGCAAAAGTATCCGCAGTGGATCAAGCACATCTTCATAAATATGACAAGCAGTTTCTCAAATGTTTCTGCACAACTCTCAGATGCTGAGATTAGATCGCAACATTTTGCCAGGAAAATTAGGACAAGAGTTGAGGGCAGATGGAGAAAGAGAAATGAAGTCTTTCATGAAGCTGTGTCAGATTCCATCAGTGGAACAACTAGACATTCACAATACTTTGTATCTACTTGCACATCTAATCACAAACACGCATCATCTTCTGTACATGGGCTTACCAGTTCCTTCTTGTCTAGAAGGGTTTTGGGTTGCTCTTTCCTTTGAAGCTGATTGGCTATCTGTTCAGCCAAAGAGCTCACTCCGCCTGTGTACATCTTTATATACTTCTACCAGATGAATGGAACAAAACAATAGGGCAATGAGAAAAGGAAAAAAAAAAACGAAATAAAAAAAATTTACTAAAATGATAATAGGTTAAGTGGTGAAAAGGTGCAAAGAGGTCAAATCATGCCAACACAGTGGACAAAATGAAGTGACAAGTAGTAATAGCAAAGCTAGTGTCATCAGAAATCACTCATACAGTGGAGGACAAACTGTAACAATGGAAAAGAGGCTTGCATTTTGCAATTTTTAAGTGCTCTAGACATACTATGCTGATGAAGAAAGCAAATCTTACTTTTGCTTGTGGGATGCTTTTGTACCTAGAAACATGAGCACAGATGCTTCTCAAAGATGAGGCCAAATGTAGTTTAAGATTTTAGATTCCAGGTAAAATTAGCATCAGAAACTAAGATCTTTTAGAAGGTATGTAACATAGTCTAATGCAACATGCTGATTACAACAGCATATTTATGTTCTTATAAGCTGGAAAGAATTCATTTACAGCACAGTGCAGAGAGAAATCCTTAACTAAGGAGCTTACAATGATTCAAAAATACAAATTGTTCCAATGCTAAAAATACACAGAGGTTTATATGAAAAGAGATGCAAGAGCCTCATCCAATGCATTGAAGCCATACCTGCACACATCTGGAACATCTTGGTCAACTGTGAACAAGGCTTTATGTCTAAGCTTTTCTCCAACATGGGTATTGATTGACTTCATAACTTTGGATATCTTAGTACTTACTACAAGATACCTAGGCAGGTTAGTTTCTACCTTAGATGGAACAAAATGAATGTCTGCAGGCCAAGTTCAGTCACTGCAGAAGTGGAAAAAGTGTTTTTCACAGGAAGTAGTTAATACTGATGGCAAAAACTACATGGTTAAGAAAATTATGAGGTTACATCCCTGTTAGCTCAATCACACTGCAAACACCATGTATTTTGCTCAGGAGCAAGGAGCACACCAAGCAATTTTCCTTTTCCAGACTAAGCAGCATTATAAATGTTTCTAGCTGGAATCTCCTCTACAAATGAAGGATCATCAGAGAGACAACTCCAGCGTCTGGCAAATGCCAATACCAAAGATACCAATATTCTGAAGGACTAAAGTTGTTTCTCAAAACCTCCTTTACTCACATAGAACTTGTTAGAAACACACCAGTTATTTCACACAACTATAAATTTCATACATCTGGTTATTAGCCTTTTAGGAATGTTTAAGACCTCTCCATGTTCAGACATTAGAACAGCAAGAAGCATCACAAAACCTGAAATTCACCCGAGAATGGGTAGCACTTTGGGGGAAAAGATTGTTTTAAATGGAGTGCTCAGCTACCAGAGATTACCACTGCTGTCACTGAGGTCCTAATTCCTTAAGCCTGTGCCACTGCAGTAATGAGGCTTGACTTCTACCCAGAAAGAACTTCTACCTGTCTGCTGGTTCCACCCCAAAATACAGAGCACTCACAGAATTTATATATGCAAGACATAATACAATTTGTTTTTCAAACTTTTCCAGGTTCTACATTCCTCCTCATCAGCTAATATGTGCACACATATGTGCAGAGCTGCCTTTCAATGTCATTCATCATACTTGTCAAATAGTATATTTAAAATGGTGCCCATGGCAAAATTTTTCTTCCTTTCACTCAACATTCATCTTTAACCAGCAACAATAATAATTTGGTTTCCATTTTCTTCTAAAAGACCAGAAACATCTAAGGCTTAAGTTTTCTTAGATAGTTCAAGTTTCTTAAGTTTCTTTAAGGTAGCTCAAGCCTTTCCATGGAAAAAAATATTTCTTTTAGTTGAATCAAGTTTCCACTGAACAAGTTTTGATTTGAAACCTTTATCCAACCTTAACTGCAGATGCTTCAGAATCTTTACATTCCTACCAGCACATGTGAAGTTCCATGCTTAAAAAGTGATCGTGCTGATCTTGACTCACAATACCTTGGACTAGTTGGTATAGGAAATTTAGTTTTCAGTTTTTGATTTGGCGTTCTGGGTTTCTGATTTGTTTTGCTTTTCCCTTATACATCATATTGGCCTATCACCAGATCTTAAATTAAGCTTTTTATCTTTCCTTCCATGAGCAAAAGCTTTCTTGGTGTTTTTTCAGGAAACCATTTATTTCACACTGTCCATTAAGGTTATATTCACAAACACAATCTGTAGTTTGGCCCAAGATCTCAAAAAAAGCAGCAAGCATAACAAGAAAGCCTTACTGCAAAGCCAGAAGGATTATGAGCGCTCAAAAAACCTGATTTGAGAGAGAGATGAGCCACAAGCTTTTAGTTTTACACCAAATGTTAACTGCATCTAGTTTCAAACTGCTTTATGGCTGATAAGAATCACTCTATACCACAGGTTGCCTCTGGCTTCTCACTTGTGCATGAATATGCACAGACATTGCTTTCTGCAGGTGAAGCATTGCAAGCCTGGCCATGTCTTGTGGTGTGTCCTTGGCTGGTGGGACTGGGGGGTGCTGCAAGCAAACAGAGCAGAGTGCACCTTGCAATGCTCAGGCTAATGCTACCTGTCGAAGAGAGTCAGATGAAGGTGAAGAGGGGCGATTAGAAGAACGGAGGCTAAGGGAGAGCTCCCACTGGTCAACAAAGAATCGGCGAGACGGTTCAGTCTCAGGCTAAAAAACAAAATTATAAAATCAAAGCAATCATACATAGCTACAGAGAGAAGAAATTAAAAAAGAACTCAAGGCCTTCTGCCCTTCATCAAGAAACAATTATGAAAGACTTCTGTTGAAAAGCCTGGAGAAAAATGTCCAGTGTATCTTCACTTTCTCCCTAATGAGGCAGAGTAAGCTATTCTTAAATTTACTCTTTATTAGGTTTTAGGTTATTTAGGACTATTTAGCAGTTACCTACTTCCACAGATGTCTAACCACATGAAACCCAACCAACCAAGCCACTGGCAAAGATTTCAAATCAATTTCCTTTGCTCTTCCAGCATCTCCCGTTGTTCTATATCACTTGTACAAGGCACTGAGATTGTTTCTCAGGCCACATAAGACCTCTTCTGTATTTTAACTATATAAACCAAAACCCTGCTTTCCTTGGGGATGGAAGAGAAATAAATTAACTCATGTGCTGCCATTAACTAGCAGCAAATTTCTAACCTACAATTTACTGTAAGCAAGTTAGAAACATCTCACTAAAAAGAATGAAACAGTAGAAAACAATCTGCTGTTCTTGCTTATCAAACAGAAAACAACATATCCTAAACTGAGAATCTACATCTTTTTGAAGATGGTTCCCTACATAAGTAACCAAAATCTGGCTTTCCAACATACCCCTCTCATTACATCTCTGGCTCATTATTCCTAACTCACCAAGAAATACATCACATAAACAGGAAAAAGCCAGTATCAGCCAAATAGAGCTGGTAGAAACTGCATTCCTACAAAACAATCTGGAAAGAAACATTATGCAAATTTCAAATATTTTACCCTCCCTTACAAGAAAATTATGTTTTCTGTTAAAAAATAGACATAATTTTTCTGAAAAATATACATCATGTAGATGCATGACCCACAAAAAAAGCTATTTAGTGCCTAAACTCAAGATTAAATCTACTGGACAATTTGCAAAATAGCCTGACTTTCACAATTTCCCCAGTATAAAGAAATTCAATTGTTTACTTTATACACAGATCTCCTGTTCTGAAGATCATCAACATTTAATCAAATTTCTTTGCTGAAAATGTCTTTGCTAGACTTTTGTCTCTTAATACTCTATTTTTATTGTTTTCTTCCCTTAAATCCCACATCATAATCTGTTACTGCCTGCAATGTTCCAACATCTGTTTCCTCTTTTTCCTATATGCCCTACCCACTTTATCCTTTCCATTACTTTGTGTTCTCCCTCTTCTTTGTATTTTCTCTCATTCTTAATTCTGTATTATACAGAAATTACATACCTTCAAAAATAATTTCTATCTTTACATTGTAATCCTGTCGATCTTTTCCATCCTCAAAAGGAACTTAAAAGTTCTAGAGAGCAAGACAAGAGGTAGGAGCAAGATACTTTTTTCTAGATGTTAATTTTTTTATCATTTGAACTGAGTAAGGAAATGCAAGTGAACATGCTGTCCTTGGATCATGCCCGAGATCTTCAGTTGTGTCACCCATTAAAAAAATGGATGTTAGTATGCTTAAATTAGTGGTCTTACCCAGTATTTCATGTTTTCTTCTATGTCCCCAAAGTCTATCTCAAATCCAGCCAGAGGTTCACTCTTCCTTCTTTAAGAACAGCTTCATTGACAATTATCAGCAAAGACAGCATCCCCAAAAGAACAGCAATGGAAAGTGACCTAAATGTTATACACTTCCATTTGACATGGCTTAGGAAAGTAATGCCCACCAGCAAAAGTTCTGGGCCTGTTTAGACTCCAGCCCAAGAAGAGAGCTTGATTTTGGTTGGCTAATGCAAAATAGTAAGTTATTTAAAAAATCTCTTATGAAGACAGCATTTTCCAAAAGCACTCTCAAGTTTCCCAAATGCTGTGGATGATAACTGAAAGCAGAGATAGAGGAAGCAACTAGAAACTCAAGAAATTGCTATTCAAACTGGTATTCTCCCATATGTCAAAGATGACACACACTGGAGAGAAAATCAAGCACATAACAAAACCAAAACAAAAGCATATACTGGAGTCAAAGAAAATCTGCTGCCAACTCTGCTGTTGGAAATAAGTGTACAGGAAGGATGGACACAAAACTAGTACTTCAGAGCCAGGAATCATGCTTGGAAAATGTGAATGATCTTGCTTCCAGAAGCAAGTAAAATTTATGAGCAACTGACTGGTAAACAACCATTGTGAAATGATTTGATATGGAGTGCAGCTGGTTTTCAGCATGTACTCCGAAGCTTAGAGGCTGTTTTTTCCCTTAGTGTTCATATTATGTTTTCAGAAACAAACACTGTCATTCATCAAACAGGGAGACAGTTAAGAACTGGCAAGTAGGATAAAAATACTAAATAAAATAGACTTCACTGTGTCCTTTTAACCGCATGACTGTATAGCCATAGTTATTTTATGTTGATGAATTTGTCTATCCCTCTGACCCCCAATGCCACTGGTACCCCATATCCATCACTGATACAGGACAGCAGATAGGCAGTGCTGTAGTCACCTGATGCCTCACTGCAGGTCTGGACTCCAGGAGGGCAGCCAGCTGGCATGCCCTTTGCTCAACATTCTCAGGCACTTGGTCATCAGAAAATAAACGAGGAGATCTCTGTGAGATGAGGAAGGAGGGAGGAAGTAAGCAAACCAGCAAAAAATGCCCCCAAAGGAACAGACACCCAAATGCCAAACAAAAGATAGGAAACTAACATGCAGAACAATAAGAGGAGCTTCCACGTGAAGACTGTTATTTTCAGTAAGTAGAAATAATTTCAAATGTCTACTGTTACAATGCACTGCTAATTTTTGACCCTCAAGGCCAAGAAAAAATAGTTGTATTAGTAATTATTCACAACTCTCCTACCCAGGACTGATGCAGCCAAAACCAAACAAGCGTGTGGCCTCTCCCTCTCTGGCATTACCATCCATAAAAACCCACCAAACAAAAAGCCCCAAGCCCACAAACAAAAATTGGCTTTAACATGTGAAAGAGCTTCTTTGCCAACTAATTTCAGCATAGTTCTCGATTCTCAAGGGTTTCCTTTATATATCTAAATGTGCACATATTTGTGTTTCTCAGATTTTGTGCACATTTTTTAGGGTAATGTACATCAGTTCTCAAAGAATGATTTGGTCTCCACTGATATTTGAAAAGTGAATGCTATACTTACCAAAGAGAGCATTTTTGTTAAGACTAGCTGGCTGAAACTAAGCACAGCAAACATCAAAACTATCATAGAAGTTACCAGCTTTACTTCTGCAACTTCACTGCCATACTCTGCCTTTCTGCAGTGTCATGTCAACACATCCCAGACACAGAATTTCACACCTCTGCTATTCTGGTCTTTCTTATCAATCTTAGACTGTTTTGTGGTGTTCTTAGTGACAAGGAAAAAAAGTTCTGGCTTGTGACCTGCTGTACAGGACAGGAGCACAACCTGCAATATCACACAGCCTTCAGTTTATTTGTCTTTAAGATTCAAAAGTAAATGGACTAGGGACTACAAATGTGTGCACAAAGAAACCTCAGGCTTGATGTGTCAAATGAACCAGGCTGCTGCTACAGATTGCTAGCTGTCCTGGAACTGGGTTCACACCCCAATTTATGAGAAACTCTTTTCCCATTCACGTGCATTAATAATACTATCTACTTTCAGCTGCTTCCAGCTCCACCTACTCCTTCCTACTAGATTATTTCCACTAAAATGAGGGCCTATTATAAAGCTGTGGGCTTCTGTGTCACTGCAGACACATGCTTATTCATTTTCTACTGCCTGTCATAAAACATTCAGCCCACAAGAGTCTTTTGTTAGAATACATTCTGAAAGTTCCAACAGTTTTATAGCCGGCTACCACTTATGACTTAATTCATTTAAATCCGGTACTGGAATGTCAAATTAATGACAAATTAATTATTTGTCAATATGAATTCAAACCAACAAATTCTTCTGAGTTTCTATCTTTTCTTCTCATGCTTCTCTATAATACTGAGCCATTCAGACAGACTGCTGAATATTACATTGTTAGGATGGCTTCAAAGTCCCTGTGCTAAATAATGCCTCATCATTTTTCCTTTTTCTTTAGCCTGTAGGAGGCAGGATGGAATGCCAGTTGTTTAACCATCCAGAAAGCAAGCAGTGGAAACAATGCAACCATGTTCACATGAATGAGCGCAGGACGTAACTCTTCCTGTTCTGCTACAGGCACAGCACACTTCAATAAAGAGGTGTAAGAGAAAAAGAAGAATGGGAAGCACTTAAGTGCAAGATCTATGGCAAAATAAAAGCACATAGCAAACTGTAGATGAAGGCTTGTTATGCATTTATGTGGGTATCACACAGAAATTACCACTGCTAATTGACTCTCAGCAGTTCCAGCGTGTTAACAGCAGCATTAGGATAAGTGTGTTTCACTACCCAGTACATTTGCTCTCTGTATTACAGACATCTGCAATAGCCTTGTGTCATCAGCATCCATGCCATTTGTTCATGCTCTTTACCCTCTCCTGTCTGGGACTCTGCTCATCAAGATACTCGGCACCAGGCTCCCTCTTTCTCTGCAGGCAAAAATTATGAGCTTAACAACCACAGACCAATTTCCTAGTCAAAACACACTTCATCTGATTTTTCTTACAATGCAGGCAGAAAAGAGGCCATAATGATAACATAATAGTTTACCAAGAAGAATATTCCAAAACTGGCAATAACAACTTGGACCCTGTAGGGAAAATTGTAAAGAATAGTCCATATATAGTCATATTAAGACAATATATCACAATACAGTACCAGAATTTAATGAAATTAGTTCAGTGAAGACGGTAAGACACTCACTTTAACTCATACTGTGGTATTAGGTCAAAGGAAGGAAATAGAAAGTTTAAAAGAAGTGGCAAGACTGAATGCAACAGAAGCGCAGAGGTACAGGTTTTAAAAGACATCAGTGTAACAAGGACATAGATCCATCTGACTTGCTATGAGGCTTGGGCTAAGCAAATTTGAGGAAAAGAAACTTTCCTAAGGAAAAAAGAGTGTCTCCCAAAGACCCCTCTCAATTAAGTCTAACAGATCTGTTCTGTAGCACAGGAGGTCAAAATTCCTCAGAGTTAAAAAGAGAAAGCCAAAATATTTTATTTGTTTGAGCAAGAAGACATGAAAAAAAGCTTTCTACAGGACACAACATAGAAAATGGTCAAAGTACACTTGGACCCTGCAGTAGCTGGCTCTCATGACTGAACTAGGCAACAAAAAAGACATAGGACAAACACTTGGAGAAGCTAGGGAGAGAAAACACAGAGCTAAGGGGTCCTTAGTGACTGAAAACAAATTTCTCTTTATGGAAAATGAATCCCACACCATAGATTAAAAAGTAAATTCAGCCTTGAACTGTATTAGTTTCTCTATCTGTAAGTTTGGGGAAAAATTTTCTTCTCTCATCAACAGTGTGCCAGAAAAATAACTTTTTGTTATGGCAGTTTTAAATCAGATCAGTAAGCAGGACTGACCCATCTTCCAAATGCAGACACCAGAGAGACTGTAGAGACTGCGTGCTCCAGAGTCTGACAGTGATTAGACCAGATTAAATGTCGCATGTAACAATGCTCTGAGAAATCTCAGCAATAAGGCAAGTCAAACTTTATGTCCAAGACTAAGTCTTGTCTATTCTGTTAAAATCTAACATGCCTGTACAGAGTTTATATGCATACAAGTGTTCAGCAAAGAAACATTTTCCACCTTTGGGGAAATTTATTTGTACAACTTCGATTTAAAGTTATGGGAGGTCCATGGAACTACAACTGTACTTTTATCACTTCAAGGTTAGTTCAGGATTGATCAGGGAGGAGTGGAATTTATTACTGAGGTAGGCAAACAACAAAAATGTAAAAAGATACAGCTGAAAGAAGCATGATGACCGTGTGCAACAAGACACAAATATTAAAGGATTTCAGGTAATACTTAACTAGAAGGAAACAAACGTGCACAAACATCTGAATGCACAATTATACACCATTTTCATAACGGCTCTCATTGCCTCCAGATATGAACTCAGACAGACTGAACACAAATTCTTGTGAAACAAAGGCTTGGACATGAGGAAACAAAGTGACATTGAATATGTGCAGGCTACTACAATACTCTTAAAAGGCACTTCATACAAATAATCCTGAAAGAGTTTCATAAACATAAGGCCAAATTTTCATTTACATTTGCTTAAATGGAGAGTAGAGTTGAAGAAAAGTTTCATTTTCTTTCCCTGCACTACTCCAAACTTTTAATTTCCATTTTGCTTCTACTCAAAACTGTAATTACAAGCTAACCTACAGTAAAATCTGAGTCTCCAGTGCATCAGATAATCATACCAATCATATCTATGGTGAAGTATAGCCTGTGTTTCTAATCTAAGGGGCTGAAGAAGCCCTGTCACTATCTGAAAAAAAGGAAATTGGAAGTGCATTTGTAAATGGGATATCCAGTAACTGATCTAGTCACTTGTACAAATAGTAATGAGGAGAGAGGGACAGAGCATGCAGAGGGAATCACCTGCTGCCTGGGATATGGTGGAGAGGAAGGTGGAGTGGAAGAAGAGAGCATGATCACTTTTTTGGGGCAGGTCCGAGAACGTTCCTTAGTCCTCATCTTTTTTTAAAACAGAAAAAGGAGAAAAAAAATCATAATAATGGTAGAAAAGGGGTAACATGACGATTGGCTATAGTGAGACAGGCCAGAACACATGATCCTAAGCTCACACCTCTCACATATATTAAGCCACATTTTATCTGAAGCTGAAAGACCCAAATTTTCCACCCACAGCCACATGACCTGATGTCTCTCTGACAGATCCCTCCAGGAGCAGCCTACACGTATCAATCACCACTTGAGTTTCTGACTCTAGGTCTTACAACCAGTGAAAGGTATAACTTGGAACTCTCCTTAGAACAGCTGGACTGCTCTCTTTGCTTCATGAAAAATTATTTATTGCAGTGTCTTGCAGTGTTTCAAGTTATCCATCCTATTGACCTCATAACTCTTTCTTGAAGTTCATTAGCAATATACCTCAAGACCCAGTGTTCTCTTGTCAGCTTCAGGTACCTCCTCGTTAACATAAACATACTAAAACATCTCAGACAAGTTTAACCGTACTTCACCATTCTGGCATGATGGAAATACAGCTGGTTTATTTCTAAAATATAGATACATCTAACAGTCTGAATACTACACAATGCATACTTGTCCTCATTGTAATATGCCAGAAGACATGCCTTTCTAGTTCTGTATCTCCTTACTATGTACAGTCTTCTCTCCACCACCTCTTTAATATTAATGTATCTTCTGCCTGATTTTTCCTTCTTTTGATTTCTTACCAGAGCATATCTGGAAACTGCTGCACTGTGAAAAATAATGCTGTGTATCCAATGCCACTGTTAGATAGCGTCCAAAGAAACAGCATGGTTTTTAAAGATACTACAGATGTTTCTTACTGCCTTTATATCTGAGTTGGCACTAACATCTGTTTGAGTGTTGTCTTTACTCTCAGGAAAAAAAAAATATATAAAAAAATCAACTCTAATTCAAGCAGATGCTACAGGGAGTCTAAACTAGAGCACATGACTTTGCATTGAAGTGGATGAGCAACATTTCTAAGCTGTTTCAAAAGACTACAGCTATTCACGGACTTTTGTCTGATTATGGCCAAGCTTGTAATTCAAATTTCATCATTCTCACAAACTTGTGTATTTTTCTGTGGTAGATTTCAGAATATAACATTGTACAAGCATATGAAGTGCATGTTCAGTATCCTCCCGTAGGATACATTTCTGAGCATGAAAAGACAAAAATGGCAATAGGAAAGAGAAAACATGTATTAGATTTAAGTAAAAAATTACATAGGAAAAATGATATTTGCAGAAAATACTGGTGATAAGTGTTATCTGTTAGGATTTCAGCTCCTGTTGACCATGGTCATCTCAGGTAGTCATTGTTTACCTTCAAAAACCACTGCTCCAACACAATACTGAAAAGAGCTTGTTCTGCTGCACCTTTATCACATTTCAGGGCACCATCTAAAAAGGTAGATCAGACCTCGAGAGGCAGAAAAGATTTGCACCACAAGATGTGTGATCTCAACCTTACAAGCATCTTTGCACACATCAGTGATTTAAGCTCCTTTATTACTCGCATACTTTGTTGATATTAGGAGACCTATGAAACTATAGTAGAAAAATGCTGAGAGTCTGAAAAGACAGGACAAAATTCAGTTTAAAAGGCTTGTCTGCCATACTATACCCAAACGGTCTGATCCTCTTCTGGACAGACCACATGGCTTTTCAATAGCTTCATGACCCCTGGTGAGATGTACTTTCCCAAAAGCATCAAAAATGGCTTGGAAAGCAATAGCACACACCATAGAATATATTTTCATACAAGTAGGCATTCAACTGAGGTGATAACTACCACACCAGGAAGCACAATCCCTTTTTTTTTAGGAGGTATTGCAATCACATATAAAGCTGCACACATTTCCACTATGCACGTACACTTAACAGCATCTTCATGCATTACTAGCTGCTTCTGCTGGGTGCTCCTAACAGCATAAATCCAATTTTGACAACAACTATAACAGTTACCAAAGCATAACTCAACAAAGCAAACCCTGTAATCTAATTCATGAGGAAAACAAACGTGCAAGCAGCAGATCAGTGAGGTTTTTAACCTGCTTGACCTTCTGAAGGTTTTCCACAGGAGATAGTGTTAAAGGTTTTGTGATGAAAGTAAAAACAGCTTAGGAAAACTTGCTGCCAGAATTTCACTCTTTCTAGGGATCCTGTCTTAGGAAGCCAACCTACCCCAACTATGAACAGACACAGAGACAGTCTGCCTTACAAACTTATTGAAACTGCTGCCCTCTTGACTCCGGAGCAAATCAAGATTCTAGACTTAAACTGGTAAGCAAGAAACAGCTAAGGAAGTTCATCTGATAGACACTGGCATGCAGTAGCCCAAGACAGATGTAAACTTTCCATCCAAATCAGGGGGCCAACCTAAACCACATCTTTTGCAGCTGTGTGGTTTCCCCCTGCAATTACTCTAATGCTTTTGCAGCATCCCTTCCTCTTCCATCAATTTTTCAAGAGGTAGTACCAAACCTATCAAACACAATACACACAACTTTCCTTCTCCCAAAGACGCCAGAGGACCTTGACTTCATTCTGACTACTGACCACAACTTGTGCTTTCCCCAAATAACATGTCACCACTTTATCTCCTTAGGAACTGCACTGCTCCTCTTAAAATGACCCTTCAGTAGATGGTATACGTACTCATGGACACCTATGCCAAAGAAGACAATCCTTTCCCATAGCTTCATGAACAGCTTTTTCCAGTAAACATACATACTCCCTAAGGAACTTGTAAGGAGCAATACTAATCCTTTACAGTATCTCCAGTAACATGTACTGGTATTCCATATCAACTCCACTATTGTTATTTTGTGGCCCAAGACATAGCTTTGTAGCTACGGTGCCCAGGGTCACAGTAAAAATCTGTTTCAGGACTGTATTAACACATGGTCTTCACAGCTATCAGATTCTGTGTGCATAAGCAACCAGAACATAAGCATCTCAGCAGCCAGATGAAGCACTGCTTCAGCAACAACTTCCTGCAGGATGGATTTCTGTCCAAGCTTGGCAAAGGTGGTGGCTTGGCTCAATGGATTCCTACCTCAGCTGATCTAATCAGTCAAGAGTAAATGATTTTATATACTCTCACAGCTTTTTAACGAAGACAAGCATTGTTCTTCATTTCTTCAGGCAAGTAGTAAGGAATCTTTGGAATAGGGACCATATCAAATGTTTCTATAATCCTAGTGCATGTATCCTGCAGATTTTGCATCCTTGGGACCCATTTTTGTTCTTCTCCCTTCCAAATGTCAGATGCAAAGCATTGTGAAATCCAGCATGAAACCTGCGGTCAAGAACCAAACATCTTCTGGTGCTCCAGTAAAGTGTTTCAAGGAAAGATCATCTCCAGATGTAACCTTGAGAGGAAAATCATCCAAACAAGGCAAGTGTCAGTGTTGATTAAAACAATGTAAGTCCTCTGGAAGTACAATTGTTATTGAAAGATTTTTTTAAAGATCTGCCATACATTGCTGCCTACATGGAGATGAAGACCAGAAGTATTTTTTTTCCCTCAACTTTTAATTTTTTTTTTAAAGCATATAGTGCAAGCACAAACCAGAACAAAAACAACAACAAACTCTCTGCTGTGGAGAAAGTCCTCATCATAAAAGCAGAAAACAAAAATTTGTCCTTTTTTTATCAATTACAAAAGGATGGCAATAAGAAATGTTGTCTTTCACCATAAAGGCTTAATTATAAAGCTTTCATAGTGCTTAAATAGCAGGTCCAAATACAAATATCTTGGCTGCAGGGATGTGACCTCCTCCATGTGCTAAAATACGAATCTTCATCCTTCTGAACTGAGATAAACTGGACTGCATTGGCTTTCTTCTTTTTTGGGGGTGGTGTTAACACAAGCAGTGCTCATTAACTGTCTTAATATTGTACAGACATATTATCATCTTCTGCATCAGTTCTTTGGGTTCTCCCCTTTTGTCTGGGAAGCATTCCTAAAAGATTAAATTTACCTTCATGATGAATTATGTGTATCCACCTGGAAGTGCTCACTAGCCAATAATGAAGATTTTGATGGACAAAATGTAGAAGCAAGTAAGAGTTAGGAAACCTAAATATAATGTTGACATATTTTTAAGACTCTCTTGACAGTCCTATAGTAATTCCCCTGGTTTAGGTCTTCTTTCCTGAAGAGAAATCTTCCAGGTCATGGCACTGGTCATGATGCTCAGCACTAATTATGTTGAATGCCTTGAACATTAAGTTCACCATAAAACCATAAACATGCACAACAGTGCATTTCCAATCTAGTGTCATCTTCCTCTTGAATCCAGTGTATGCTCTGATTAAACTGCAACCATAAAGAAACAGATATTTCTCCAAACTATGTCTCCCAGAAACATGTACCTCAGCACTCTTAGAAACATGAGGAGGCCATTTGCACAGGGAAACAGTGGAAACAGAGGAAGCCTGTGAGATAAGTATCCCTATCTGACTGAAAAGATTGTCTGTCACAAGCCTTGCTTTTGAAATCACACTGCTGAAAGAAAAACACTGGCAATGACACTGGGCCAAAACTCATGTGAGAAATTAAAAATTGATACCTGACAGTTTTGCTGCTGTTGATCCCTATTCTGAGCACCTCTGGGGCAGGAAACCTAAAATTCATGTAATGTGCAGAAATACAGGAATCTGCAATGCAATGAATATCAGAAGTCGGCAAGGACAGCTACATTTATCAGAGGAAAGGGAACCACATTAAAGTCTTCTGTAACTGCAGAATATATAAGATTTCACATGTGAAAAGCAAAACTGATAAATTTTATTCTTTATACCAAGGAAGAGTTTTAATATCACAGGTGGTGAGATACCTTTATCTACATTGGTTGTGATAACCGCTTATGTTTTCAATTTTTTTCTAAGAGAAAAAATTAAAAATAGTCCAGATAATAAAATGGCTACACTAGGTTGGATTTGTAGGCAAGGTTTCTGCTAAAACATCCACTGAAACCCTGGGAAGTTGAAACTAGCATAAAGAGGGCAGGGAAAATTTGACTAAGTCCTTTTGAAACATTAAACCATATCTCATTACCACAGGCAGGTGCTGATTTTATCAAGTAAGAGCTGAATTATTTAAAATAATGGCCTCACGTGAGGTGCTAGAAAAGGACTGGTTTAAAAACAGGACAATGATAGATGGTGTTGGGTGCAGACAATACATTACATTCATAACAGTTTCTTTACCTGTTTCCACTGGGGTACGGGAGCAAGACGGCCTTGCTCTCGCCTGCTGGATGGCTGAGTGTGAATACGTTCTTGATAAGGCAGTACAGGTTGCTGCATGCAGGTTGAAGGGATAGTGGGTAGGAAACAAGGAGGAAAGATAAAATAGTAAAGGAAATTCAAAGAAAGCCAGAGCAATGGGATACGGAAGATGACAGACAAACATTTAAGAAAAAAAAAATAAGGCAGGGGAAAATTGATTTAGCAAATAAAATCTAAAAAGGGGAAAAAAAATCCAAAAATGAGAAACTTCACATTTTTATAGCACATCCCTTAATTTCAATTACTCCTACAAATCCACCCGGCTATTCCAGCCAATATGTAGTGGCTGAGGAAACATTTCATCCGTGAAGAGTGGGATAAACGTAGCCATTCTGAGATTATGTTATACTGATAACATGGGTGTTTAACATAGCACAGACATACTTGACCTACCTTTACAGTAGCTAGGTCACGTCCCACTCAAACTCTGGCCATGGCAGCACAGAGCCTGGCACAAGATATGAAAACTTACTACACAACTATACTACCTAGACTGCACTATCTGTAGCTTGAAGTGACTTTATCTAACTTCAAAGACGACTACCCTGCAGTTTCAGTAGTTCAAATACCACCCTGAATAAGCAGAACTCATCAGGAAGCCTCATTTGGAATGACACAAATATCCAAGAATGCAAATAAACTCCCAGGCATTTATCTACTGCCAGAGATTATCACACAAAACTTAATCACAGATCACAAGAACAAACTGGCATGAAGAAGTCCAACTCTGAAATTAAATGATACTCCATTAATAGTAGAAATGCAATGCTCCTGGAGAGCTTTTCAACAGCAACAGCATTTATAAAAGAAATCTAATTGCTGGGAAGACATTTTTGAAAGAGATTGTATAACATAATATAGGCAATAACAGGGAAATAAGATATTTATTTAGGAAGTTCTGCGCTGTCCCATACTACTAAATTTTAAATTTTCTCTCTTTAGAGTAAGCTTCCCTCTTCCCTAGGGAAACCTGTGAAATAGAAGAGGACCACCAGCATCCCCTCTCAAGGAATACATGTCATTATTCATGGTTTTCCACCCTAGTTCCAAAATGAAGGGGGTTTTAATTCATCTCCTACCTGTCTTCGTAAGCTCGAGGACTGCACTGGTGCATTCTCCTCAAACTTGGCCAGTAGCTGGGTTGCCATAGATTTGACTTTATTCTGATTCCCAATGGCAGCATCAATTCTCCTCTCTGTCAGGGCACTCACCAGCGTGGGCCTTTCTTCTCTGTAGCTTCGAGGAATGTCCTCCTAACAATCAGTGAGATCAAAATTAACAATATGCAACAGGATCAGCTTTTCCTCTCTATCCCTTTGCTGTGCTAGGTTTCTAACACTGCAGAAAACAAATCTATTAGTCTGTACTTGAAAGCTCACATTTCCATTTCCGGTGGCATGTCATAAAAAATTCTGTTAAATTTACTTATCTCTGCAACCTTATTTGACACACTTGCCTACTAAAGAGGCCACAACTGAAACATTCCCGTGACTCCACTGACACAAAGCAAAGGCCTATCTTCAAACCTTCACTTGACAACTCAAAGAATTAAATTTTCCTTCACTTGTACCTATTTGCCTAATAAAAATTTTAAGTTAAGGACTGCCTCAGAGGGCATATTAGAAATGTATACTTTTTGCACTAACCAAGGCTAAAGTTTAAATATGAATGAAACTTCCAACTATACTGCATGACTGCATGAAAGTTTTATTCTTGTTGTCCTTATCAAATTAAAGTAAATAGCAATAAAACCAGCATATGAAAGTATGACAACATTCTATTTTTTGTGTTATATTCTTTCATACATTTCAGGAAAATATTTGTATTGTAGGTATGACAAACAGTAACCCTTGAAGAATAATTATTTTATATAAAAAATACATATATAAACTCTTCCTGTATATAGAAAATTTAAGTACTAGAATGGGAACAAGGAACCTACCACATATTTTCCTCTCTGACACCTTCCTCAGCAAGATACTTACATCCTCAGATTGGCTGGTTTTTCTCCTCTTTCCTGCTCCATCCAGTTCCTTTTCTTTTTTGTCCTGAAAATGGAAGGAGGAGGGAAAACAAATCCAAAGATAAGAATTCTCATACCTCTCTGGCCTGACATAAATGTCATCGGTGGACTTCAAAGGTCTCTGACAGAACTAACAAATTATTTGTACCTTTCTCCATTTGTTTAAGGGGATCCTTACCTTCAAATTTTACATTCTTCAGTATTTTCAACTGGGAACCTAGGAACCTATTGTGTACCAAAATTAAATTTATCCTGAAATACTACCACAAGGCTAAAATTTTAAGACCGAAATATACTATTAAAGTGAGATTACATACTACAGATCTAATTCTGTAGTTGTAAATGTGATGTATTTTCCCATGCCAGGAGCTGATGAATACACGGTCTTTTGTAAACACATAGGAGATTCACACTTTTTAATATCCCTCATTTGGACATAAGTCTAACAGACTCAAGTGTTATGAAGATGATGGTATGGTTACCTTTGGCGTGCGTTTCCGAGAGATGCTTTGTCCCAGTTTACTGAGAAAAGAGATGGGTGATTTGGTACTGGCAATTAGGGCAGCTTTTTCTTCTGCATTCAGATCCAGAGTATCTGTTAGTAAAAAGAAATTATTTCAGTGGTGCTATTATTAAATAAACAACTGAAAGACTCACTGATTGTTTTTTTTTTAATGTAGCACTCTTTGTTAAATTACAAAACTATTGTAATGTCCAGAATTAATACCTTTCTCAGCTATACTGTTTTTTCATTCTGTCAAAATCTATTCTCCTTTCATTGTTTATAAACAACTAGAATAAACAGTGTTTACTCCATCTACTTTTATATTAAGAGAGCATGATGATCATCAGTACTTTAGGAAGAGTTCAGAGTTTTGGAAATAATTCTGATACGGACTATGTTTTCAAAAGGCTATTAAATACAATTTTTTTCCCCACCAGAGTGATACACTTGAATTAAGTTAATCAGTAGTAAAAAAACCAACTACAACAACATTGTTTATAGTTAAAGGTAGGTCACATTGATTTCTGACAGGCTGTTACATCTTTCAGTTCTAATCAAAGACCTTTCATTCATTGGCCTGAAGTTACATTTACCATTCATGAATGGTAAATAGACATAAAGCTTGGTCAGTGTTTTGAAACTGCCTACTAAACAACTAATAGCAAAGCATCTCATATTAGCCAAGACAAATGAACTTGAAATAATAGCAAGAAAACAAAGGTCACCTAGTAGTGCTGAAGTAAGTTTAGAAGTTTTGAGGACATTATTTTGTATTAACTGATTTCTTTACTCCTGATGATGCTAACATGTTCTTCATCAGCATGAGTAAGAAGTTAACTTTTGTAATGTAAAGCTAGTGATTTATGTCACTCAGTAGAAGCATGAGCTTATGCAGAAGAAGGATGAAGATAATTCAAGTGCACACATTCATTCCGAAGATGTCTTTAAATCTGAGAGATCCACCCCAAACTCCTTACCGCTGGAGGGGATGGTGTCTCTGAACATCTCATAGAACTGTGTGAGGTACACCACCATTGACAGTTTATCTGGCTCTCCAACAGATGCCATTTCCTTTCCAGTCATAATGGGAGATATTCCAAACTCTTTTTCAGCAATGTCAAAGGCCAGCTGGTTATTCTTCTCCACATTGTGTTCATCCAAAGAATCGAAATCTCTGCAAAGGGCAGAAAGACAGCATGCACTGAATCAACTGGAAACCAGTCTTCTGAAAGAAAGAAAGGGATCAAACTCCTTCCTGTTTTTTCTTGAAAATATATCAAATTTATTTGGTAGCAACCTTTTTACATTGCAGAGCTGATGCTACTTAATTATAGTGATCTCTGGCTCAAGCGAACTCTTTTTCATTTTTTGTCACCTCTTCAAAATCAGACTTTGTACATCTCAGTCATCCAATCTCCATGCTAAAAAGCCAGCAACATCTCTATTTAGACTGTGGGTGCTTCTAAAAAGAGCAGCCTTAAAGTCTTCAAAAGGAGTTCTTGTATAACAGGAGATTTTAAAAGGGCTGTGTACACTTGGTAACAAGACAAGGTAATAATTTAACTGAAGCTATGAACTAATCCTGACTAACTTCACTGAGAAAGCAGCTGTCAGTTAATAATGCTTTCCAGTCATAAACAATTTAAATCTTAATTCTGTCAAATCATCCAGAAGAAAAAATGACAACACATTTATCTTCATATTCATTAGGATATTAGGACCTTCCACTCTGCCAGTGAATCACCATACACTAGCATCAAGTTTAATGGAATTGATTTCAATCCATTTCTCCATAAGTCACGAATGCATTGCCTCAGTCTCCATACTATTAGCTCCAAATATCACTAATGCTCTGGTCCTCCCAGTTATAGGTAACAGTCAGTTACTCACATTAAGTCTGGACGGTATCTGTGGATAATGGCACACAAAGCTAGGCCACTTTTCCATGACATGGTGAGGTCTGTCACATTTACACCAGCATATCCATCTGTCTGCCTCTGGCACCAACTGAGCAATTTACTAGAGCGAGCTACAGACTCTGTAAGATATCACATTTTAAAGTGGAAATGTACATATCTCTCATTAATTGCAAATGAGAGATTGCAAACCAATATAAAAACCACAAATCAAGAAAACAAAACTTTCATGCAAAAAACAAGCTCCATCTACCATGAGCAATACAGGACAGAATTCCCTTCTAAAAAAAATAATAGATATATATAATATATATATGTATATATACCGCAGTACCAATTTCAGATCCAAGAAAGAATTTTAATTTGCTACAAAGTAATTACCTAAGTTATAACTTGCCAGGCTTTTCATAGTAACTCTTGTGAAAGAGCCCCAGGAATTATAAAACAGTAGCAAAGGCTTGCTTTAAATATGACCAAAAGGATATACAGTAGTACAAATGCTCTCCAAAGCCCAGATATATTATTTCTAATGGAAGAACTAGAAATGTACTTCTGCAACTTTTTCTTCTCTTGAAAGCTTTCCTTTAAAAGCACTGACCTGTTCTGACTTTGCTTTACTGCAAGATCTAACAAGATTACAGCCTAAAGGGACATGGTTGCAGGCCAAAGAACAAATCAAAAGACTACATATCTATTCAGCAATGAAAGGGAGGCTTAGCAGCAAAGTGCCACTCAGAGTCCCCAGACACTATCCAGACATCCAAAGGCAAAGCATGCAAAAGGAAAAGTTCAACATACTCCCCAGGGTACAGGGCAAATAGGCAGATACTGAAATGCTTATCCTAAGGCATCAAACTTTCAGAATAATGCAATCAAAGTGAGGTTTCATTCAGTTAAACCAAGGCATAAGATTAAGCAAAAGAAAGAATGAACATAAAGACTGCACAAGAAATACCTTCTGTTATGTTTCTAAGAATTCTGAGATTACTACTAGAGTGAACTGAGGCTAGGCTTCTGTATTCTAAGGAAGGATACTGTTACAGGATAAAGGCAAAAAAAATATTTGCATAGCAAATACGCTTAGAAATAGAACAGCATTATGAAGCTAAGAAAATTAGGTAATATATTTCCAAGTTAATGAAACTTGAAAAATTTGAAAGTCATACTTCTGACAAAACAATTCCTGGATATATTTTCTAAATCTAAAGAGACAGATAAGTAACACTCTACATCATTGCTGCTCTATGTCCTGCACTGATCCAGCTACAGAATATAGGAAGGAATAAAGCAGTAGCCAGGCCTACCATTTCGAGTCAGCTTTGGTGTCCTGGAGTTTACAAAGTTCTCTATTTCCAGGTGAATGTCTTTCAGGTCTCCTGTATTATACAAGTGGCGTACCTAGAATGACATGTACACACACAAAAAATTACCAACATGCCACACACCCAAGATCCATACAGAAAGCACAGGACAAGGAGACATCTCTAGGCACAAAATACAAGTATACTTATGCAGAAGAAATACTCCAGAACAAAGAACAGCCAGTCAGTGTTGAACAGTCTAGATGACTGCTGCTGCTCAGTGGATGCCAAACTGCAGTGACACACTGCTGTACTACATTATTACAAAGAAAATGCATGGTGCACACACACACTCACGCACAGATTTCACAGATTATTACAGCAAGTTTACAACTAACAAAAAGACAATGAGAAAAGACATGAGGACTGCAAGCATTCGGAAGACTCATTTGCAGTTACCTGCTGTGGCCGCAGGAAGTTGACATTGATATTGGGATACCGGGTGGCGGGATCAATGCTGTAATGGCTGAAGTTCTTACTCACATTCTCAGGGGTGGTCTGAGGCAAGAGTCTATAAATGCTTTCCCTTGGAAAAAAAAAACAATAAAAAGAAATTTTGTGTTTTGTTTCAGGTTTCGTGGGTTTGGCTGGTTGATTTTTTAAAAAAAGATTCATCACCACTAATACTGCTGAGTCAATCGTGGGGTGATAAACATTCAGATGAGAAATCTAACCTCTTCAGACACTGAATAAGTAAACTGCAGTACAAGTGCATTAAAATCTGCAACTTAATACAACTCCAGAAATCAAAAGGAGGGAAGAAAATAATTATTAGGCATAACCGAGAGGGTTATAAGACAGACACCAAGTCACTGGACCAACTCAGAAAGAGGACCACTAAGGAAACTGAAGCACTTGTCTTGTCTAGTGAGGAGAGGTCAAGGGACACGGATTTCTTCTGTCTGCAGATAAAGAAGGCTGAGGAAAGATCTTATTGCTGTCTGTAAACAACTAATGGAAAGGTGATGGCAGTCTGGCTCCAATTGCAAAATTACTACCTTCACCATTTTTAAAAATTCAAACAAATAAAACCTTAAATATCCAGTATGTCATTTATATAATTTTTAAAAGGATATTATGACTCTTGATCGTCAAAAGCTGCAGTTGCTTAAGTCTAAAACAGGTTCTATCAGACCTTGCTTTTACTTAGTCCATCTTTTAATCACCCAGTTTCTGACCTCTAAGACACCCTGAGGCAACAAAACAATCAAAGATGATAAATACATCAAAAATGTAATGCTCCAAAGAAACACAAGGTTATATGAAACAAAGTGATCAGTTTAGAACATTAAACAAAAGCAGGTCTTAGCTTCCTCAGAAGAAAATCATAGAAGACATTTACAGGATAATATGGGATGGACAGAATTTTTGTCTCTAGTACCATAAAGGTACCTACATACTCATTGGTTTTGCTTTTGTAAGGCTGATGACAGTAAGACAGGCTCACTTTCTTCATGCAATATTAGTAAGCATCAAAAAGACACTTTGTGTAATCTGCTTTTAAAACCAGGATCAAGAACCAAGAAGCATCTCTTATTCCTCTATTAATATATCTCAGTTTATCAGTTCCTTAGGAAAATTTTTCTTTGATTAAATTATACCCACAAGTATCCTCTAAAAACAGTGATAATTTGTATCTCACATTCTGTCTATGTATTTTCACTAGAAGAGACTAGAATGAAACGAGATGTTGAAGGTTTAAATTAGAACTGAAAGTGTATTTGTTTTCTCTGTTACCTCTCTGCAAGAACTTCCAAAGGGCTAGCTCCAAGTGACCAGCTTCGTACCATCCAAGCAGAATCCATTGCAGCCAAAAATCCCCTGGCTATTCCAGTTCCCATTGGCCAAAATGGCTAATATTATGGTTAAAAAAAAAAAAAAAGTGCAGAGAAAAGAAACATATCAGTTAGATAAATATTTAAACAAATAGCAAGAATATATTCAGATGGTAGTCTGCTGGGAAACTGAAGCTCAGTAATTAGCTTGAAGCTCCACTCCCACTGGGCTAGAGAAAACCAGAAGTATGGTGAATTGCCCATGAGCTCCTCCCAAAGTTTATGTTTTTGTACTTGCAACAATTCCTAGCCTGGAGTGCCTTAACAGCTTCTCTTCAAGACTGTACTTTTAAACCAACTACAAAATGCTAATTATTAACAGGCCTACAGTAGGTTGTGTGGAGAGTCTAATTTTCCTAATAAGAAACAGATGGAAAAGACAACATCAGAAAAAACTCTGCACTAATTTTCTTAAGCAAGGTAATTGGCATCCTAAATACTTTGTTATGCCTCCCACCCTTCCTCCAAACCTCACACTCTTTTATATAAAAGCCAGCAGCTTTCTTTATAGCAACTATCATATAGGTAGTCCATATTTGGGTGATGGATGAAGTGGCTTGTGCTTATGTTTCAATTCTCTGTTTATACACAATAAGTTTAAAACACAAACCTCTAAGAGACTGTCCCCAACCAGGGCCACAAGCAGCTGGTGGCCATTCTGCTCTCGCACCAGCGCTGCATTCTCAGATGCATACATGCACGTGAAGTCAAACATGGCCACATCTGGCTGACCATAGTGATTGATGGCAAAATCCAGTGATGGCAGCTGCTGATTAGTGGAGAAGTCAGCTGCTTCTCTGGCATAGTTTAGTAGAGCCTCCTGGTCCACATTCTCCCGTGACAGTAACAACTCTGTGTCAGCATAATCCTACCAAAAAGAGAAAATTAAATGTGAAGTAGCCAAATCCACAAGTAGATTTTTACAATGGGATATATAATAGTCAGCATTAAAACACCTACAAATCCACTGATGCACATTAGCCTTCTGATATTTTTCATTCCTCTACGTGTTCAAAGAGAAAAATCTTTGTGAATCTTTTCTTGCAAACAGGTAATCAGCCCCACTAGAATTTCTGACTGTGAAGGGGCTAAGATATTTTTCATCACACACTTCAGACAAAAGGCATCAATCTCCAGTCCTTATTTATTCATTTGTGGCCAAACTACTTCTAAATCAGCTTCTGTCAGAATTACAGGTATTTCCAATATTTCCTTCACTCCCTGCTCTTTCATTCTCATAAGCTATCAAAGATTCTTTCAGCATGTTTTTTCTTAACGTGAAAGAAACTCCTAAATCTACAAAGGAACACAAATTTGGTGAGTATACACCTTGTAACACTCCTCTGATGGCCCAAAGTACTTCAGAAGGGCATTAACCACATATATTTGTGGTCTAAACTACACCTGTATAAAAACATTGTGTGGTGAAAGCAAAGAGTCTTTCCCTTCCTTAGGCATACTGAAAGCAAATTGTACCAAAATTTTAGATGTACCGAAATTTCAGTTTACAGAGAATATAGGAAAAGTTAATACCCACATGTCGTATCACTCCTTTTTCCAGCAAGCTCTGTTTTTTGGCAGTCATGACAAAGTAGTGTGTATCATCTTTGTAGTAGACAATGTTCTCCAAGTCAATACCTTGTGACAGAATAAAAGACATGGAAGGCAAGTTACATGTTATGTGTAACACGAGAGTTGTATGGGAAGACAGTAAATTGAAACTACATGGTTAGAAAGCCTTAGAAAGAATGTCAAGCAGCTTTCTCCCATGCATTTGATGACTTCAAAGTATGAATCCTCAACAAAACCACAAGCAGCACATTTTACTTGCATATAGCTACCTCTTTAAAAAATACATTTATCTACGTCTAAGGTTTGCATTCATATGTGGAGTACAGGAAACTGAACTCAGGATTCAGACTTTTCCTATTTATTTCCTTAAACCCTTCAGGGAATAAATTCAACACTTCTGAGCAAAAATTACCCACATCTGAATGATACACATCTGCTTTGTACAGACATACAGAGCAGCTGTAAAAATGAGGAAGTCAGATTTCAAAGAGGGACAGCAATGACTGACTTCCTTGCACAAGACGGTCATTTATTGATTAAACATGATGCTTGCATTACAAAGTTGTAATAACAAAGACAAATAGTTTTCACTGGAAATCTGAGAACTGCTGGCAAACCTGTGGCTTCTCGTAGATCCTGGAAGAACTTCTGGTTGAATATGAAGGCCACACCACTGATCTCTTCTACTTTGGCTTCAGCTGTGGTGTTGCGATTGATGAAGTTTGCTGTGATAGCAATTGCTAGTTTGCCACGGAACTCTTTCCTGCGAAACCCTGTGGGAAGAATAAAGTAGTCATACTATAGTGTAGAGCATACCTTCAGAGAAAGTTCAGCATGTATTGCATCATCAGAAAAATAAAAGCACTTTTTTTTAAAAAAAAAAAGCTATCCTATTCTTCTTACCTCTTTTCCACAAATTGCAACTTGTATTAAAAAAAATTAAGATAGCAGTCTGCATGACACCAAATAATATTCAATATTTCTATTTCTACTCCCAAAAAATAAAACACTACTCAGATAAACAAAAAATGTAGGACAAATTATCCAGGTCACAACACCTAATTCCGTTGCTAGTGGACAGGAAGAAGAAAAAGACAAGCCATGTCTTCAATACAAATGGATTTCTATTTGGACTTTTAATGTTCCCTATTGCTAGTCATACAATTATAGAATTGTTTTGCTTGGGAAAGACCTTTAAGATCATCAAAAGTCCAAACATCAACCTAGCACTGACAAGGTCACCACTAAAACATGTTCCCCAGCACAATATCTGCATACTTACAGATCCTAGAACTGGACTAGGTCAAGGAATAAGATTTCTACCCCACAGGGGACAACCCTGTGAAGCCTGGCATATGTCTTTCCAGATTTTGATGAGATTGTTAAACATCGTTTTTGTTCTAACTAGCTGAAAAATAAGTTCTATAAGTTCTAAGGGAATTATGGACACTTCATTACCTTCTAAGGTGTTCCTCCTGCCATCCCCTCCAATGATTACTTCAAACTCGTACTCAGATACTGGGTGGGTTTTTGGGTGTACCAATGCACGCCAACCTATTCCTGTTGATAAACTCCAAGTTAATGACAATGTAAACAGTGCTCATAAGAGAAGAAATACATAAATCCACTTCTTACTATCCCTAATCCATTCCTCACATGGTTAGTTAAAGATATACTGTAGCACAGCTATATTGTTGACCTTGCTATTGGTGTGAATCAGAGGCCAAGACAGCTCCAATAGAACTCCACTGACCGCTACCTTTAAGAATCACATAAAGCTTTAGAGCTTCTCTACTATCTATTCAGTTAACAGGATGTCAGAAAACAAGCAAGCTACCATCTGTCATGGCAATCAGAGAGCAGACTTCACTAAGATAGAAAAAAGTAACATTGATTGTTTACTGACGTAAATAGTCTTGGTCAGTACATGAAAAAGTTATCTTCTAAGTGCGATAGGCTTAAATATTTTTGGAGTGATTATGATCTACTGTGTCATGTTTTTTATAGCAAGTAATTTGGATTTGTTACTTGAAAGAATAAATACCACTAAAAATTAATGTAAAAGTGTATTAATAATTACTCTCATTAATGAGGCTTGAGGAAAGGACTTAAGAGTTATAAAACTGGGGTTAAGGAACAGGAGTCTGTGCATCCTGCCATAAGTTCCCCTTCTGCTACCCATTTCAATGCTACTTGCTTTCATTCTCCTGATCCTCCGGAGGATATACAAGCCCCTGAAATTCCACATTGACATGGATCTCTATTCCCAAGATCAAGGCAACCTTCAAAAGGATAAGCTGGAGCTGACGGATACCTGCAAAAAAGTAGATGATAAAATAAATAAACGAAAAATAAAATACTGTAAGTGCCCACATGTTTCTCTGACATTACTGATAAGTGGATTTAAAGGCCAGCTGCTACTTTGGTTCTTCCACTGTGTTCTCAGCACTTCATCCAGGCAGCACTGATGGGTAATACCATGGCATGCCAAAAAACTCCTAGATAGCTGAAGAAAACTCATCCCTTTTCAAAAAATAAAAAGTATTTTTTGGTTTGTGTTTTTTTCTGTTTCAAGTTCCCAAATCAGCAACAAGGGAAACAACCATAGCATGCACTGAAAGAGAGAGCAAGGGAAACAGCACAGCAGGATTGCACTTTTGTCAGAGATGGCAACTGTGTGATCAGCCTATCTCTACTATTGAACTGCACCTTCATCCTACACCTCAGGTTAGGGAAGGCATAATAAGCTCCTCACCACCTCTTTCCTCTTCAGTGAATGTAAGTAGTGGGTATGAAAATGACAGTGTGCAAACTATTCATTTAAAGGAAGACACTTTACCAGTATGTTCAAATACTGAATATAAAAAATTTCTCCACCTAAAGACTAAATATCAGCTGTGCTGAGATAGAAAAGAAGAAAACGTATAAAGTACAGGAAGAATAAAAAAGGGTAATAAACTGAAGGAAAAAAGTAATCTGCAAGACTGTCTGCAATCTTCAAAAAACCCTGAAACAACTCAAAACAAACAACCCCAGACACAACAAAACAAAAACAAATCACCAATACTTCCCAGTTCTTGCTTTGGACAATAAGCCAAGTCTTACCTATTGTTCTTGCCATTAAATACTTCCTAATTATGCCAAACAGAGGACAGACTGGCAGGTTAAACACAGCTGTGCCATGTCCAGAAAATGTTGGGAAAAACCAGAAAAACTGCAAAATAAATCCTGCTCCTTCAAAGCATTCAGATTTCAAAGAAGACTGATTTCTCCAAATTTGAGTATCACCAGAATTATTCTCAATTTTGATATGTAAACCTCTACTTAATCAAAACTTATTCATAGGCTGGCAGTGTTCTTGGAAATATCTTCACTCTTCAAAAAAATTTACAAAGCCAGAACTGTTCCTCCTTCTTCCAGCTTCCACAAGAATGTTAAAGAAAAATTACTGAAGCTTTTGAAGTCACTTACAATGCTCTAGAGAAACAGATCAATGTGGCAGTTACAGAAATGTAACAGCAAAAATATGAAAAGTATCCATTATAAAATGTTTGAAGCTTAAATGTACTTTTCAGCTTAAGAAAAAGATATTCCTTGGAAAGTAACAGGTTTAAAAGATGAGATATATTGTGTGATGATATCATGGCACAATGTATTTCTTTCAAATCTAGTTCTTCCCAGAAATGCCCTATCTATTCAGAACTGCTGAACTGTACTGTAAGGACTTGGGAGCAGTGGTTGCTGTTGGCTGAATTGTAACGAGTTACCCCCTATGCCCTCACCCACCTTCCCCCTATGAGGAACAAGTGCTGCTGTGTCCAAGAGGAGCTGTACTTACTGATATGGTCTATAGATCCTGCACAGAATTTGCCGTAGAACTTTTTGGCGCCAAGGCCCCTCAAGTCATGTATGGTGAATGGCCACAAATGCAGCACATTATTGCGGGAAAAGGCATCCCTCTTTTCTATAACCACCACCTTGGCTCCTAGGAATGACAGGTCGATGGCTGTACGAAGGCCACAGGGTCCAGCCCCAATTATCAGACACTGTAAAACAATCAGCACAGACTAACTTAACAGTCGTAAGAGGAAAATGGTATTTTCACCACAGTTTCCAAGCATCCCATGGCTCACCGGAGTAAGTGCTCTTTGTCTGAAACAGAAACTGAAATTTGAGCTCAATCTTCCTACTGCAACCTGCCATGCTCAGCCACTGATACCTTAAGGCAGTGACTGCAACTTGAAAACAAAGCCCACTGTGGAACAGGGAGAAGTTTGGAGAAGCAGGCAAGTCACACGCCTCTTTTAAACCTTTGTTTTAAGAAGAGATGTCAAGGCACACTCTCAAAGCTATATAAGCAACTGGAGAAATGCACTGTTTTTGAAGGCTTCTCCTCCTCATTCCATCCATGTGATTTTTTTTTTCTTTTTTTTCTTTTCCTTTAAAAAAAGTGAGGCAGAGATTTCCTCTGTCTTTCAAATCCTTTCTCATTTCTTGAGAAAAATTTCAGTAACACCAAAAATCTGTCATCATCACTGAATAGCATCGGAATGGCTAAGGCAGATAGATACAAGAGAAGCTACTGTTTTTATAAATATTATCATTTAGAGTAGCACAGACAGTAAAGTTAGAGCACTGGTAAGCTAAGTCTACACAATGTAAATGTGAACCTTGCGTGATTAGACAAATTTTATGAACATGTTTTCTCCAACTTAACCTTTGTCATATCACCTTTCATCTACTCTCATCTTTCTCCACTCTCCTCACAAACACTATCAGAAGCTAATAAACAACCTAAAGAATGTAAAATACTTACATATCTAGGACAGAAAGTAATTTCATAGAAACAAATGATACAGCAAGATCATTTCTTGTAAGATTAAAAAGCCAAGTCAGTCAGCTGACACTTCTTACCAACAGGAAATGAGGCCAAAAAAAAAAAAAAGCTGGCATGATTACATGCATTCACAAGAATGTAGTACACAGTCCATTTTGTCATATCATTTTTGTACTTTGATTTGTATTGAGTATAAACCAGACCCATAGAATAAAGACCTTGCTACAGTGGTGACTGCTGCTGCCAGGTAAGCATTCTCCAGATTCCTACGTATCATTATGGCTGGACTACAAAGCCCTTTGAGAAATTCTTATGTATGCTGAAACTTAACCACAACCCAACCTTCTGATAAACAACCTATCCCAAAGCAAAGCTCTTCAGTCTTCTGTTGTCCCCATATGTCAGTTTTTACAGCTTGCCACATTTTCACCAGTTATTCACTGGGGCATAAATTTTGCAAACGATGTGAAAATGCAAATACAAAGCTTGGATGATGAAGAGAACAGTACAAGTTGAAGCAATGATGACATAACTGACATGCAAATTCAGTGCAAGACTGGTGGTGTATAAGATAGGTCACATAAATCTGACAGCAGAGATTCAAGTCTAGAGGAAAGGTTAGAGAAAGAATAAAGAGTACTGCTTCTTTAATAGTTTCAGGAACCTGAAGGTATATTACAGAAAAGGCAACTCCAACCACTGAGCTATTACAAATGGACTTGTATATTGAACAACTTGTCATTTGTTAAAAGGGGTACTCAATTAGGATCTAATATATTTCTCCCAACTTAATACTGTTTTCTTTTTGGGTAAGGATATCTCTCAAACTTAGTTGGTTGGTTTTTGTTTTTTTTTTTAAACTTGTAAGGAAATCATGTGAGCATAAATTTATTCAGGTAATAATTTTGCTTATCTGATATCTACAAACCTCAAAGAGACTGGATTCAAGAAGCAACAAGACTACATTGTTACACTAAGTTAGGCAACTTAACTCTTTGATAACTTCCCCATATAAAATTGTTACTATGAAGTACACAGCAAAGGAACTATTCCAGAATCATAGTGTTCAGGCTTAGGTCTATGTCATCAAATTATAAATTACTTGACTGTGATTTTGCCACAGAAATCTAAAATACTTCTTTCTCTACAACCGCCTCACCTGTCCCCAAGCAAGGATGTAGTTAATAACCCCTAGGATATGTTTAATATTCTAGATGCCCTGGATGTAAAACACAATAGTGAAGTAATTAATTGCCAAAGCTGCCCTTTGTTTTTTTTTTACCAGCACAAAACTATTAAATTATGTTGTTATAAAAGAGTGAGAGTTTTAAGCACAGTTAAAAACAGCAGAAAATATTCTGCTCCCTTTTCCATCTCTAGCACTTCCTCCAGTTTCAGATCTTTCTTAGAAGCCTACCTTCTGATACTCTCACAGGCAGCAGTAACTACATGAGATTACAAGTACAGCCAAGTAAATAAAGGCAGCTAATGCTGCCCCTTGTTCCCTTTCCCCTCACTGATTCCAAGTAACTGCTGCAGCTCCATGCACTAAAGCTGTCTCAGCCCTCAGGAACACTTCTTGCTCAAGATCTTTCAAACAGATTATATATAAAGTTTTCAGTAACAACACTGGTAATGGAACACCAAATGCAGACTGAAATTCTGTATTCTCTGTATAACAGATCTAGAGACAGAACAATTTGTAACTATTTACATCTGAATACCCCATCACATCCAAGTCTTGCTTTCATGAGCACTAATTATCTGAATTCTGAGTAACCTGGATGCTGGCCATGCAGTGCAGTATCTGCCTAAACTACTGCCCAACTCCCGTCACAGCACTTCACCCGTGACCAATTTTTAAAGGGGCAAGTAAGAGCTACACTGCAGAGAGTAACTTCAAAATTGGTAAATGTTCAAGTGTACAGAAGCCGAGCTTACTAAATAAACTGACTTCAGTTCTGGTAATATGGCAAAAACTCTACTTTTTATTTTAAACTTCATCTCTACATGCACACTTAAATTGCTGTAATTTTAAGCAGTATATTGCAAACTACATTAAACATTAGGAATACAAAGCTAAGTGAGATAGAAAACATCAAATCAGATAAGATTCAGTTCTTAAAAGGCCTCTACTTTGAATAGCTATTATTATCTCTTAGGAACTGCATATAAACATTTAATGGCAGATATTATTAGGAAAGGAAACAAGTAATTAACAGAAACATATAATAAAAAATAAAAAGAATACATATAATTTCTTAACATTAAAAATTGACAAATTTTATATGTAAAACCATAAAAAAAATTATCATTTCAGGTGCATATTCTTTAAGACATACAAAAAATTAATCAGATTTCACTTTTTTCCCAGCTCCTAATTTCACTCCTCAAAACTGTGTGAATCCCAAATCCACAGTCCTTTGTTTCTTGGTTGGGGTAGAGGCAGTGCCACTTTTAATTTATTCACCATCCCCTCTTTTTAGTTGTATATTTATATGGCATCTCAAGAACAGCTTCTTAGAAACACTGGCAAATTACTCTCTGGCTTGCCTCCACTCTCCTTTATCCTTTCCTTTACTCTTTCTTCTCCTTGTTACACACACAGGAGATCAGCTGGGGAATAAGCCCTCCCTTTTCTTTAGTAGAGGCCAGACCAGTGCAGCAGGATCACTGACATATCCACTGCAGTCATTCCCTCCTCCCATGACTTCTGTCCTTCCACCACTTCTAGGTGAGTTCTGAGGTTTCACTCACATCATTAAGAGAGGGAAAATCAGGCATGATTCTGTAAGTCTCTATTTCTCCCCTATCTCATCTTCAAGATCACTATATGCCCCTTCTACAATCACTCTCCTGATCCCATTTCTCCAATTCAGTCCTACACTTTTTCTCTAGCTTGCCTTTAGTGCACAGTTTAGGCTAAGCTTTTGGTCTATACAAACCTTTTGCAAACCTTTTAGTGACACATCACTCTTTACCACTTTTACCCATTTTCCAACTTGAAGATACATTGCATAGACAGTTGGCTACATGCTTTTTCTGAAGTGTGTCCTTTTCTGATTTCTTTTAAGGCTTTGTAATTCCTCTGTGTCCCCAGCTATTCTTTCAGAGCACTATTTGAAGGACTTGCATTGTTTCTCCCACTTTTCTCACCAAAAGCTTCCCAAAGGGCTTCATCAGTCATCTCTATGATCATCCTCTACAAATTGCCTTTGCATCACCTCATTCACAGGCACTGATTCAATCAGCTTGTCAGTGCTGTAGATTCATAAAACATTTCCAACTCATACTTGATTACTTTTTGTCCCAGATAAAATCTCTACCTCTCTGACATCTCAGGGCTGCCTAGTTGTCAGTTCAAGCTCAACATGGCCAAGTGGAGGGAGTTCTACCATCCTTCTTAACTCCTCACCTCACCACTTCCATTCCAGGTAAGTGTCACAATTTTCTCAATGTCTTTCATAGCTGGCTATCAACCTCCAGTCATATCTATTTTCTTGAACATCCTCATAATCAATTTTTTTAAGCTCTTTTTTCATGGTGCATCTCTACTAACAACTCAACCTGTTCTTCAGTGTTAACAAACAGTTTTGTTCATCAAGATACATTCAAAGCCCAGATGTAAAATCACTCTTTTAGTCTATTATTTTAAATAAGTTAGTTAAAATACCTTTAAATTCTTCACAGCTTGTTCAGTCTCTCATTGCAACATAAACCACCTGTCTTCATTTCACATCCTTCAACACCCCATTCAGTTACAATCATCATGTTTTATTCAAAACAAGACCAATTCCTGAACCAAATGATTGCAAAGTGCAGTCAAGATATGACAAAAACCATTTTTAATTTTTCCCCATGATATCCATAGTGCAAACATGGACACTGCCTAAAAGATCAATATTCAAAAGAAGAAGCAGCACCTATTGTCCTCATTGAAGGGCAGAATTCTGTTCCAATGTTATCACATTTTTTCAAAAAGGAAGATTGTACAATTATTTACAAAAATACACTATTCCATTCACATTTTGATGAATGATAAGAACTGCTTTCAGTAATAACAAAACAAATAAGTTCATACTGTACAGTCCAACACCGGTGCAGCACCTAAATACCAGCTGATAATAGTTCAGATTTAAAAAATTAGGGGGGGAGGGTGGGGTTTAAAAGTTTAGGGGTGTAAAAGCAGTAAATACTACACATGCCAACCTTTCAAAAGGAATTAATGTAACTTTCCACATAATTGTTTTTTCCTCTGAACCTGTAATAGAAGTGATTACTTTCTAAATAACAGTAAAAAAATATTTTGCCAATTTGGAAAGAAAGTTCACTTTTCTTGAGAGAGTTAGAAGAACTGGAAACTTCCAATAATACATATTTTTATCTAGACAGTAACAGCAAATTTCATGTGCCTGTTATAGTCTAGTAAAGCTTCCCCTATTCAGATGAGGGGTTAAATCAAGTTGTAGCAAATGCAATCTTTCAAATGCTAACAAATTCTGACTACACTACATGCAATATGTGCAAATATTCAAAAATCTTCCCTGTAATTTCACTGATAACAGGCAAACATCTTTATACATCACGACATTTTTATTGTATATTCCAAAATGGGTAATAGTTCTCTTTACCACCATGACTAGATCTCTTACCTTCGTGTTGGCGCATGCTTTCCCCTTCTTATAGTCCTTATGGCTTCCTCTTTTATCCAATTTGGCCCACAAGGCTTTGGCTTTCCAGTAATTTAGCTTGGACTTGAGTTTGTGATAGAAAGAACGATAGTCCTTGGGCTTTAGTTCTAAGTGGTCACAGAGCTCTTGGAAAGCCTTAAGAGTCCCCTTGCAGGTTGAAGCCTGGACAAATCTGTCAAACAGAACATGAGCCTGGTTCACCTTCTCGTTCTTGTTTTCCTCCATGTTTCACACTTTGCAGCTGCCCTGAGGGGCAGCTGTTCTCTTCCAGTCTGCCAGATTTCCTGATGTTGCTCTGAGACACTTTCACCTCTGGCTTAAAAACATTATTAACCTGTAAAACAAAAAGAAGAAAATGTAACTCTTCTAAACTCTTTCCAAAATTTTGTCTAAGCCTGCTGAACTGAGAACCAGTACTCTCGGTAACTAATAAAGCAACAGTCATAAATGAGCCAAGTGGTAATACCCCAAGGAGTCCTGCCCAAACTGACTGAAGCAGGACTTCCCAAAGTTCACTGAGCCTCACTTCAGATGGTGGGACATCCCACCTCTGTTCAGACACAAAATACTTATCCAAGCCAGTCCCTAGAAAGTTTTATCAAAATCCATTTCCCATTAACAGCACAGTAAGTACAAATGAACAGGCCAATGTTATGTGATGTTTTTTGATGATGAGATTTTAAAACAAAAAATGGACTTTCTACTATAGTATCACTGTGATAACCAGATAACTGTGGTAAACCCACAGAACTGGTTACATGCTTGTCTTAAAAACACTGCTACCAAAGGAACTGGTATTCCACCAGTAAAATAATTTTTGGTCCCTCGTTCTAGAAGGACTGCCTTTGCTTATGATAGAGAAGAGGAAAGAAGATGGCATAGCACAAGCATAGCACTCTGTCAGAGTCCTTGCAAACACTGCTTTTGTACAGTGACATTACAAACCCAAAGATGGTTACTATAATCCTAGAAAGAAATTAAACCTCATAAAAGCAATCAAATGCTTAAGAAAAGATGTCAAGACTGAAAAAAGAAATGCCTGTGTTGCATCAAGCAGTATAACATTTGCCTCACCTAGAGACTATGCTTATATTTCTGTCGGTAATAAGCAGTGTAAGAGTGACATGTGGCTGATTCATAATCCTTGTGAAATTCTCATAGCAGCTCCTCTATTCTGTGTTTTTCAGTGTATTTTGATATGCAGGTGTCTAAAATTCAGGTGGTACTTGGGGTCCTCAGCAGATTAAATATGCTAATAGGTGTTTTGCTACTTAGTTGCTTTTCTGGGATGCCTCAGAAGCAGCCTGCAGACATACAGAATGAATTGTTTGGATCACAAATAGCAGCTTTTACCTAAAGAACAGATATTTGTCTCTCTTGCTCTCTTTATTTTATATATAACAAAACTTTTTCTTACTTTTATACATAATACAGACATATAATAGACTGCTCACTAAAAAAGAATAGTTTTGTTTGTCTTCAGATAGGAAGGCAGCATGGGAACAATATGCGGGAACTATGGAAGTGAAAGCATTTAAGGTACTTTTTGTCCTCTGTTTTTTTTTCAAAGGGTATTAAGGTAAAAAAGGAAATATGTGGACACGGATAAAACCCTTTAGATTCTCACCAGCTCCTTTCCTGCTTCCAGTAGACAGGAAGCCAAGTCAAACATTACAGCTCATGTCTCTTCCCTTCCCGTATGACAGCTCTGCAGTAGTTTATTTGGGTACTCCTCTTGTATTTCACCCTAATATGGTATTTATTGCTTACATTTAGAAATAGCAAAGGAGACCTGGAAATGCTTGCATACTGCCACAAAGTGTTTGTTACTAAAAATAACATTACCTACACAAGCCACAGTACAACCATGAGTTATACTGGAGAATGTGATTCTGACTTTATTCGGACAACCACTTCAGAAGACTCAGTACACAAGAAGCTGTTTTTCTAACTGTGATAGTGATGCCATGGCCATATCAGTACTGCTCACTAAGCAGGATGGAACTAACCGCTTTCTTTATTTTTAATCTTAACTTCATTGTTGTGAAGCTGTTAACATGCTCCAGGCTTGCAACTCAGGGTAATCGCTCAACTACTACAAAGGTCTAAAACACTGTTTAAGCCTGTGTTCCCTCTTCTGTTCTCAAGAATGGCATAGAAAGCTCCAATAACTTGCCTCCACGCTGAAGGAGTAATTTCAGTGCATGTGTCTGTTACAGATACAACCAAATGCCTGCACTCTACAACTATATGCCTTGATAATCAGCAAAATGTTGCAAGATGCCCCTTACTTCCTGCACCCTCTCTACCATCCACTCACTCTACACCAGTGCTTCAGGTGAATGACACTCCCTAACAAAAAGAAATTGAAGTTTTATGACCTAAACTCACCAGAGTGGTAATTTAAGTCTCTTGGTCCTCAGTCTATTAGCAATATATCCAGATGTAAGGACAACTTAGGTTTCATTTCTTACTCTTGCTTCTACTGTACCCTTTTAATCACAGGATTGAAGCAGAACTGGTTCTGCACTGCTCAGAGAGATCCCAAAGTTAAAATCCAACCTCCTAACATTCTAGGAACTTACTGCTTTGTGTTCACGGTTTGCCAAGCCAGGAGACAAAGCTGCAAATGCAGGTCCTTTTACAGGGTGAAATCCAAGCAGCGCCTTAATACAGAAGTTCTGCCAACATCCCATTTCACGCGGGGTATGAAGTCAGTTATGCCCACGGGTCAAATACAGACATTTCAGTTATTGCAATTAGTCACTCCCCAGAACTCTGCATTTTATGTGTAAACACCCAAAGCCTTTGGAACCCGGGAGCAACACGTCAGAGATGGAAATTACAGGAGGTGTGGCAAGGCAAGGACAGGTAAGATTTATTTGCCAGGTTTCCTGGGGTTTTGTATGCCTTGCTGGCTGTCCTGCAAGTCTGCAATATCCTGCATGTTTTGTCTCGAGGCAGCTGATTGCTGACTCAGAAGCTCTGTAAATTCCTTGGCTCCAGTGTTGGGAGAGAGACAAAGCCTGTGGAAAAACGCATGCAAGTACAGTGCTCATGTTGCTATTTACAATAATAGCATGAGGTTGTTACTGACTCATGACTGCAAGTACACTCAGGATCTCCAGTGCTTGCCCAGGGCAAAAGAAACCAATCAAAAACAGAGACACAGGCCATGAATAATTTCAGATGGTGGTTCCTTCCCCCAGTCACCACAGTTGAAGGAATATATGTATTTTACCAAATGCATATATGAGAAAGGAAGTCCAGTGCCTTGCTTCTGTCAAATTAAGGCATAGGAAGAGATTTTCATACTGATTTTGTTAAAAGTGCTCATTCAAATAGAGACTTGAGCCTAGAAAAATAAAGTATGAAAATGTATTTTACAGCATTCTTCATTTTTTTTCCATCTAAAACCATGGACTTAATTCCATCCAAATTCGCAGCTTGTTCTGTCTAGCTTAAAATGGCATTTTGAGTGAATAAAATATTTGCCAAAGCAACTACCTGACTCCAGAGTGCTGATTTTCTCTGTGCACAATGTAAATACTTACATTTTGCTTATTTTACAGCCAGGCAAACACCAGATACACCCTTGACAGACAAATCTCTGCAAAGTCAGGGATCAACAAACTTCAGCACCCTATAGAATCTGAAAGCAAGTTGGTCCATCAATCATGAAGATACTGATAGCTCAAACAGCCCAAATTTCCATTGATCTCATCCTTTCCTAAATTTCCAGTTATCCAGGCCCTTCAGCTTCTGTTGAAGGACATGCTCTGGAAACTCTGAGATTACTGGAATACCTAGGCAGCCAGTACACACTTGCAACTTGTCTAGCAAACACCTAGTTACAGATTATTGTTAAACTTATGCTGCAGACAGTGGGGACACCTATTTTTGTCTCTCTCCTCCACCCAGCATCTGGCTTTCCTGTAGGAAAATAGTTACCTTTGGGACTTTTACTCCCCATCAAATCTGGATGAAATTATTCAGAAGTTAAGGATGAACTGAAGAGCAGATGGACAAACAACTCAATCCCATAAACCTTCCTTTTTAGGAAACCACATAAAAAAATTATTTGCTCCAGCAAATGAAAATACTCTATTTTCATTTCCAGCATTTATTTTACATTTCGCTAAAAATTGAAGAAATAGGAAATTGTGACCATATTGTAGCAAAGCCCAAGTACCACAGGCATCAAAAAGTGCAGCTTTAGGGGAGCAGTAAGACTGTGGAACAGATGGCAAGAAGAGGACAATTTTGACAAGAAAAGATAGTGCCAGAACTGGTAATTATTTTATCTCCACATTATGCAGACAAGGAATAGAAAGCAGGACAAAGGTGTGGTTTCCATTGTTTGCAGTTTTTCTTTTATACCAGATGGACAAAAGGAATGTCAGCACTGTCCACAGTATGTTTTAAGACAGTATTTAGATCTGCTGCCCTTCATAAAATTCATAAAATTCAACACTGAAGCAAGTATGCTGGCAAAACGATGTTTGTGTTTTAATATGCTTATCAAACCTGCCCACCATATAGGAGTCTTCTGAGGCTCCACCCCTTCTCTGTCAACTACCTCTCACATGTTATAACAAAAGTGAACTTGGTTGCAAATTCAAACACCCATTCCTAAGGAGAAGATCAGAACACATATATAAAAAGTTCACTGCTGTAAACTCAGTCCAGTAATGATTTGAAAGAAATGCAAATCATATAAAAAAACATAGAAACATACAAATATAGAAGTATTTTAATTCCCAAATTCATATCAAGGTAGTAAAGAAAAATATGAACATTATTCACTAATATCCATTTCTAAAGTGTCACTACATGAGTACTGAAAACATTTGATCTACAAAATAAATCCTTTTACCTATACAAATTTGGCAAACATACAGGTTTACTGCTCTGTCATACAAGACTTTTATCATGGCATAGTCTCTGCACTAAATGAACGCCAATATAAAGAGGTTAAGAAACAAATCGCCTCTCGTCTTTAGAAGAAAAAAAGACAAAAAAACCTGTAACTGCCCTCTTATAAGATAAGGGAATATTGGTCCATCTGGATAGTTGTCATATTACAGTATTACAATATTACAAGACAAGCTTCAAGAACTGCTAGCTTGAATGCCTGAGAGAGACACATACTAGTGAGATCCTTCATAGCACAAATTTTCACCAATACAGTGATTCCTTCTCACCCAGCACCAACCAACAAGCTGTGCATTTGGTTAGCTGGGGATATTTTTCACATCTTGGAACTGTATCACATGGTACTCTATAGCAATAGACATTTTTTTTCTCAAATAAGTAAATGTGCTTTTATTTCAAGGGGGAAAAAAATACCATGTGCCACTAGAATCAAAACACTTAGGGATAAACTGTGTGGCCACAGTGCTGCAATTTATAGGGGCAAGACCTGGCTTTACAGCCCCCTCAAAACCCAATGCCATACAACTGCAAAGATTCCATTTGTTAGCCAGGTGGTGAAATCCATGCATCTCCCACAAATCCTTCTAAGAAAACACAAGTTCTAAAAACCAAATCTGCCCATTTCAACACAGGGAGCTTGCAACCTACAACCATTTCCCATACAGACCACACACCCCACACTTGTAGGCAGTCAGACTGTGGGACTGTGATAAGCAACATATACCCCACTTCTAAGTGTACAATCACTCCACACTAGGTGAAGGTGACCAGGATGAAGCATAGGGAGGCTTCTCACTCCACCACTTACCAGGACAAGAAGTTTGAATGTTATTTCCTCATTTGAAACACTTTGAAGCTGCTCCTGATTTTACACTTCAACAAAGAAATCCACCCTAAAGTCAGCTCCTACCATATCTGACAAGCTGGACTTCCCTAGTGTTCTTCAAACCAGAGGAAAGCTGCTCTACAAAAAAAATTCTAAGAAATTACTGGTATGACATTTAACAGAACTTTTTCTATCACACCAGATAGGGATAAAACAAATCATTCATTCACCTGAGCAGAGCAAGACATAACAGCTTTTGACATCATACAGGACATGGACTGACTCATCTTTCTGAGCCAACACACTATACCACAAGAAAAGAAAGTTTTCAGAAAAGCTATACTGAAGCATTGTTCTGACCCAATTGTGGAGCAGAACAAAGACTGAAGGCTACAAATACACTACAACCTCTGCAACCTAACCAGCCAAATCCTCTGAGGCTTTCAGGTTCTACCAAAACACTGATCACATCAAGCCATTCCATAACACAGTGAGAAAACAAAATACGAAAACCCAGAAGAAATCTCATTTAAAATTTTCTGATAAAACTCATACGAACACACTTTTAAATTTAATTTTTTAATATTTCTATATTTAAGTGAAGGCCTCTATCTGTAAGAACCAAAATACATACTGCAAAAATCACAAAAGTCAATGCAGGAAAGATACTCAGCAGAGACAAAGGGACAGAATGATAAAAGTGACAGAAAGAAAAAAAAATCACCACTTTTAAACTTTAAAGAGCTGAAAATGATACATGGAATCTAAAGTTAAAAGGTCTAGCAGCCAATGTAGTACATGCTTGCCTTCTGTTATATGCACTTGTCTCCACATACATGCTTGTCCTCCTTTTTATTCGCAAATGCTGCCTTAAACAGGTCAAAGTTTACTAATCATATCAAATCGCAGGGTTCAAACTGGGGTGAACTTTCCAAAGCCACCTTAATTTGGGTCATCAAAAGAAATATCTTAACATCTTAGAAGCAAACTTAAAGACTCATCATTTGTACCAGCATTTATTCTAGTCAAGGCAGATGCCTGTCTAGACTTTCAACTCCAAGGCTCACTCCTCAGTGGTTTGGTAAATACCAGACTATCACAAAATAAGGAACAAATATCCCAGTTACAGATATTAAAAATGTACATAGTGAAGCAACTTTTATTTGTGCTGCTTCCAACTCTCATCTGTTATGGGTGTGGAAAAGAGGCAAGCACATCCTAAAAGTGGTGGGGGAGAAGGGAGCTAAAAACAGGATTGAAAGATTCATAATTCCACCTTCCACACACACTTAATTAGCTATGACATCACAAATTTAATACACTGCCCAGGGCAGTTCAAACAGATTATTTAAGGGATATATATCCTGTTTCTGTGGAGAAAGACCGAATATGGAAAGCAGAGGGGCTTAAATTTTTACTTCTTTTGTTCCTAATGCAGATTTTGCAAGACTCTTTGGGGAGCCAAGAAACCTAAGTAAACAGACTTTTGAATAAAAGAATCATAACAAATTCTCCAACCCACAAACCACTTCATTTAGCTGTTGCTGAACTCTAAAATCAAAACAAACCCCAAGGTATTCTAGGAAAAGTCCAGAAAGGAATGGGATCATCCTACAACCCGTGGGTGCAACCTCAGCCTTTGTAACTGCCAGGTAAAATACACATGCAGAGCTCAAATACCACCTTAAATCTACACCTTCAGAACTGCCACCTCCTTTCCTTTAACCAGAAAGGTCTGGCTAGGAACAGCATTCCGAGGACTCATGTGCTGATGAGGACCAGCACCCTATGGACCATATGACACATGACACTGTCAATGTAAATATATCCAGAGCTCTTTATCCTAGCTATCATATGCACCAGTCTGCCACTGCCTGCAATCCATGCATGGCCAGACCCAAATTCCACCAGCAGGCCAACTTCCTCAAGCTTCACTGCTGACAAAGAAAATCCCACAGTGTGTTTATAACCACTGATGGGTGCACCTTACTCATATAGCTCAAGTCATTATACCAAGCTTTCTCTCAAGCTGTGCATGAAAATGTGTGTTGTGTAGCTTCTCTGAACACATAAAATTAGAAATGGCAAATCAAGGAGCTTGATCTAGGTAGATGCAGCAGGCTGTTTCTTGATGCTCTGCAGGCCACCACAGGCCTGTATTGTCCTCCCACATTAGTCACTAGATTAGACCATAATATACAATTAAGCAACTTCATTTCATTTTGCAAAGGCAGAGAATTACACGCCTCAGCAAAAGCTCTACTGACTTAACAGGGTTTGAAAAAGACATAGTGCAGGGTATGAAGGGAACCAGAAAGAGATTGGTGTCAATCTTATTTTCCATTTTTGGTTTTTGTACAGACTGGCAGATTCAGTATGGGGCTATACCTTGTTTCCATGGCAGAACTTATTTGTTTAGAATCTTAAGGCATGAGGGTTTCTAGAAAACAGAAAAGATAGCGACTGAGTTCAGTGGACACAATGCTAATTGCTAATTCATTAAACCATATGTAGAAAGAAAGCACACACAAACACACACACAATAATCTTGTAATTTTTATTTCATGCTCACTTATTTGAGGTCTGCTCCACAAGCTCCACAAAACTCTTCCACATAAACTGTCCCAGGCTGAATTCCTGTACTGAAGTTTTTATTCTGAGAGATTAAACAATATCTCTCCTAACCTTTCCCCAAAGCTCTCTCTTACTGTTCTTACATCTCAAAGTTCTTAATTCGATTAATTTGACATGATCAAAACCTAGTTTATTATTAACCCTTGATAAATTTAGAAAATGAAAGATTTACATGAGTAATGATAGGAGTACTCACACTTTGCACTCTGGTACACTCCACAATTTTTAGTAACAATAACAATTTTTTAAAAAGCGAAGCAAAATCCAAACCTTAGCAACGGAAAACTTCATTGTGAGACTGTCAAATGACAACTGATCAAATCCAGCAGCTTAATGAAAGTTCATCTCCATTACACAATCCTGCGTGTCTAATGCTTCCCAGGATTCATTTCCCTCATAGAAACAAGGAAAGGGCTTATCAGGAGATAGAAAACTATTGTAAGCAAATAACTTGTTTAAAAATTCATCTGAACTATGACAGGTTGAATAAGGAAGTTCTCATGCCCCAAAATGAAACAAAAGCTTGAAAAATAATCCAGATTATATGTATAGTAGAAACCCCACAAAACTTGTAACATTAAACTCTCAACTCTGGACCTAAGTTAATATCATTTGCACATACTGTCACATAGCTTAAAAATAGTAACCAGGCAATATGTTCCCCATTTGGCTGAACATTTCAGTCTCAGTTAATGCTGAAAACAGTTTACACTGGCCAGATAGTGATTCCCCTTCAGCCGCCCAATGCACGAGATGCCACTCTCAGCAAAGACCATGCCAAACTCAGTGCCTTGAACAAACAAAAATCTGTTAGGAAATCAGTTACAGAGGAAAGAGGTGGAGGTGGTTTTGTGATTTACTCTTCTCTCCCTAAGGCTTTGGCAAGCAGTTTCTGAAATAAGATGGCAGTCATCACTTCCAGAGGCAGACATAACTAGTCTGCTCAAATACAGCTGCACTGGTGGGGACATGAAAAGACTTGGTAAGAATTACTCAGAGATTTAATCCAATCTCCATGTAAGGATGCCATTCAGCAGAATTTGTTCCTAGTAGTGAGCAGACATAAAAGCTTCCCTCTTAGCCTTTCACCCTCAAGGACTTTTCTGCCTAGTCTTTTTAATTCCATCCTCTTTCAGATAAAGGCCATTCCACTGCAAGGATGTCTGGGGGTTTGAGGCAGATATTCTTTGCTGCACCTCCCAGCTAACTGGTAGAGAAAGCTGCTCTGTGAGAGGGCACAAGAACCCCTTCACTTGATGCAGGTCTGAGAGCCATCATCAAAGGGCCAACAATCACCTACTTCAATAGGCCACTGTTAAAGTTCCCCGTGGTCACAGAACCACTGCACTGTGAAACAACATGAAATACCCAGTAAGGTTTGACAGCCACGATACAGTGCTTTGCCACTATGCTGCTCACACCTCAGAATTTGACTTGTAGGGCATTCTGGGACTTCCACTAGCAGATCAAAGTTCACTTTGCTTCCACTAGCAAAGTTCTGGACCTTGGGCTCAACCTGGGTAATTTCCATAACATCACCCTGCATCTAGTATTTGAGCACTGGTCAGATTGATCCTCTTTCAAAATGCTTTTAATGCATCCAGGAAAAAGAAACTAAAGGTAACTTGTGACTTTTTCAGTGATAATACCAGCAGGCTGCTGCTAACTTATCTGAAGGGAAGAAATAACTTCATAACCAGAATGACCTTTATAACCTTCTCTTTAGGAAGAAAGACAAATTAAGAAATGCTTTCTTCAGCTTCTTTCAACTGCTGCTTTCAGACTCAGTCAGCCAGCACAGACTGGTAGCACAGGACAGCTCTGTAAACTGTGGATGATCAACAGCGGTGGAACCTCAGTGTCACCATAATTGTTTTCCTAGAAATCTATATGGTGCTCTGCACAGCAGACAACAGCAGTAACTTAAGTTCTGAGAAAGGGAGAGAAAGAACAATGTGGTGCCTTCAACATCTGGAAACCACTCTTCAGTTGCTCACTGATATTAAATCTTTTTAGTATTGATGTTATTTACCATTAGTTTATGCCAAGAGAAACATATGCTGTGATTAATGCAGCTTGTTTTTCTCCACGTTGAAGACAAATGTAAATAATTTGTTCCTGATTACACTGGAGGCCACCAGTGAAATATATATGCCTACTCTCTCCACTCCCCTGTCCTTCCCCATACATACACCCCTGAAATTATAAGAAGTAGCCTTTTCTCTGACGACACAAGAGATCAGACTAAGTGTAATGAAACATTTCCTACTCAATTGGGAAGACTTGAAAACTCTGACATTTGTATCCTCAAACACCTGGAAGTGGCCACAATGAAAAAGCAATGTTTACTTTTAGCTTTTTATTTTTATAACATCCTTGGTTTTCCAGTCATTCTTAAAACAGAATGGTTTCTTTTTCCTTCCATGGCTTCCACTACTAACTGGGCATCCATCTTCTACAGTAAGTACTGAATATTTTTCTGTAACTAGAGAGGATCCCTGGGGAATGCTCATTCGGAAGATCAAAAAGCAGGGAAGAATCTGAGGCTGACAGAAATGAGCAATTTCCTGAGCCATATCATGCTGTGGCAACTGAGATTAGTAATGATTTTTGTTCCATTCCTATTATCACCTCAAAAGTTTCTTGATGAGCCGAGTTGTTTTTTATGGTCAATAATTTTATTTTAAGTTCCAGGCCGAGTTTATACTTCTTTGTTCCTGGTTTGATACTGACCTATGCCTTAGCTTTAACTACCTTCCTATATAGACCTAGAGAGATGCCACATGCCCTCTTGATCTTCATTATACTGAGGTTAAAAAAAAGCTTTTCTAGTCCAGGACAGGCTCTCTTCTAGGGCTCCCAAGTAGAAGGACTGCACTGTTTGGTTTGGTGTGGGTATGTAATCTTACTAAGTACTATAGCTGTCCACCTAAACAAGGGAAAGTTTAGACTAGGTATTTAGAAGAGTTTCTTTACTGAGAGCATAGCTTGGTAATGGTAGTGGACTGACCAGGGAGGTGGTGGAATCATCACCCCTGGAATCACATATCCCTCATCACCCATGTAGATGAGGCACTTCAAGACATGCTCTAGTGAGCATGGTGATACAGATAAATAAAATTTATTTACTTTTACTGAAGGGTGGGGGGAGCTGTTGACAGTTGGACATGGTGAACTTAGGTCTTTTCCAACGATGATTATTCTGTGATTCTGTGACTTCACTGTTGAGTTTGGTGTGGGTATGTAATGTTATGAAGGACTTCAGCTGTACGGTGCATTTGGCCAGACACGTTCTCACAAGAGCATGGCACTGCAGTGTACTCCCCTATCCTGACAATTCTGCGATTGCTTTGGCCTCTTCCACAACTACAACCCAGTTCTAGTATACATTGCCCACATGAAAGCTGGGGTAGGGCTTTTAACAAGGGTATGTAGTGAGAGGACAAGGAGAAATGGTTAAAAATTTACAGAGGGGAGATTTTAGGTTAGACATTAGGGAGAAATTCTTTAGATCAGGATGATGAGACACCAGAACAGGAAGTTGTGGCTGCCCCCTCCCTGGAATTGTTCAAGACCAGGCTGGATGAGGCCTTGATCAACCTGATCTAGTGGAAGGTATCCCTGCCCATGCAGGGGGGTTGGAACTACAGGATCTTTAAGGTCCTTTCCAACCCTAACCATTGTATGATTTTAATGTACTCATTGATCACAGGTATCACTGCTTCTCCTTCCTTCGTCATTTCCAAGTTAAAGGACACCAGATTGTCTCATTCTTGCTTTTATACTACTGTATTTTATTTCATCTGTATCCCATAAAACTAGTTCCTTCCTCTTTAAAACATAATTTAGTACTTTCTGTTCCCAGGGAAGATGCTCTAAAGTGCAGTACTTCTGCTAAATCCAAGCCTTGCTCATTTTCCCAAGAGACCAGCACCATAAGTAGCCTCTTACATGTATGTGATGTAAACATGATGAATTCAATAGGATATATGATGCAACATATAGAACTACTGATACTCCACAGTGCATTAGTTAGCAGAGAAGTATCGTGTGGTCACATTTGAGTGAGCTTCCTTTGAGTAAAGGCTTCAGAATACTGTACTTCTAGCAGAGAATCAAAATTCATACACAGGAAATTGACTGACCTAAAGCCCTAGAGCAATAGAAGTAGGATGAATCAAGAGAGCCAGGGCTGTCAGAAATCCAGCTGATTGAAATGTGAGAGAAACAAATACAATATTTGGATGTGGCAGTGTCTCCAGAAAATAGGTGCAATATTAACACCACTGGTCAGGAGACTGCTAAGGCTTCATATACATACAGCTCTGCCTCCCATTGGCTGTTAGGCTAGTCAAACGAACAAAAAACTTGAAAAACTTGCCATTAACACTTCCACTCTCCCTGTCTTCTTCACCCATTTTTATCAACATAATAAAATAGAACACCTTTGACAGTGGCAGAAATGAAAATGTTAGGCTTTTGACTGCAACTCTATGCTTGAAACTAAAGAAGTGGGGTTATAGAATTCTCCCACAAGAAAAACCCATTGAAATTTAAGATTCTTTATTAAAAGCATACCGTTTTCTGATACTGAAAAGGAACAGGCCACATCCTAGGATTTGGAGGCAAATTAGTCTGGTGCTTAGATATTACTGTACATAGATGGACATAATATATACACAATAAATACAGAACCATAGACTGGTTAGGATTAGAAAAGATCATAAAGATCCAACCCCCCTGCATGGGCAGGGACACCTTCATGCACATGGCCTCAGCCCACCTGGCCTTAAACAGTTCCAGGGAAGGGACACCAACAATGTACCTGGGTAAGCTATTCTAGCATCTTACTACAATCATGGTGACGATTTTTTTTCATAATATGTAGCCTAAATCTACCTTTTTTCCATTTAAAACCATTACCCCTTGTCCTATCACTGTCCTCTCTGCTGAAAAGTCCCTCCCCAGCTTTCCTGTGGAAACCTTTGAGGTACTGGAAGACCACTGTAATGTCTCCCTTGGAGGCTTCTCTTCAGTTGGGGCTGAACAGCCCCAACTCTCTCAGCCTGTCTTTGTAGCAGAGGTTCTCCAGCCCTTTGATCATCTTTGTGGTCCTTTGCTGGACCATCTACAACAGCTCTGTATCTTCCCTGTGCTGAGGGCTCCAAAGCTGTATGCATTATTCCAGGTGGGATGTCAGGAGCAGAGTGTAGAGGTGCAGAATCACCTCCCTCGCTCTGCTGGCCACACTGCTTTTGATGCAGCGCAGGATATGGTTGGCCTGGGCTGTGAGCACACCCTGGAGGCTCATGTCAAGCTTCTCATCTACTGTCACCCCCAAGTCTTTTTCCTCAGGGCTGCTCTCTACCCATTCTCCCCCCAGCCTGTACTTGGTGCCTGGGGTTGCAGTGACCCAGCAATCTTAACCATGACTGCAAATGTGTATGCATAGTAAAAAAGGTTTATTGATGGTCATAATGCTGTGCAAAATTACCAGCTTTCAAGGCCTCCAGTTATATAAAGATGAATTTTCTGTCAAAGCAGCTGTATTGTAGCCATTTTTGTAACCGCCCATCCTCTTACTGATGCAAGTGTTGTGCAAGGTGGATACAAGTATGAGAGAGGTGACTCTAGTTATTTGAAACTTCATTTCTATGCCAGGACGGATGACATTTCACTTCCTCCTCTACTTTGAAGAATTGCAGCCTTGAAAGCTGAAGGTAGCAGAGATTCTAGAATTTTGCCTATATATATATATATAGGGCTGAAAGTATCAGCACTGTTAACAAAGTGGTTGTCTGAAAAGATAGAGGTTTATACAATTACAAGAAAATTGTGCTTTTGGTAGCACACCAGGGTGCAGGAGCAGCATACTAAGAATTACTGTTACAGTCCTGCATACTGTCTATTTGAAAAACAATTTGAATATTACTTTCCCCTGAAGACACAGATACGCTATGCAAAGAAATGCTTCAAGCAATTTATGGCACAACCGTGTCCCCGCAGCTAATAAAGGAATGTAAAATAACTGCAAGCCATACAGGTATAATCAGTTTCCAAATTACACCAGGGAAATTTAAGGGATAAGTACTGTTCTAATGCTCTGAGCTTGTAGCATACTGCCTAGGAGTCCATTATCTCAAAAAAACCAAAAATGTATTTCATGTGTCTTTGATTTGGTCTTTAAAATACCTGAAGTACATCAAGTGTAGTTGATTCTGGACTGCCCTAATCTGATCTTGAATAATTTGGTTTTCCCTTTTCTATATATGCTACATAACAGTGACTTCATCTCCACTGGTCTCCTGGCTAACTCCTCAGATCTGACAGTAATACAGCCATTAAGCAGATCAGTAGGGTCTCAAGTTAGAGAGAAAGATCAGTGTTTATACATGTGTACTACTTCAGTCCAGAGTTGTTGACACATTTATAAACAGACACAGACTAAGACCCGCTAGTATCTTTGAGAAACAGAGAACAAAACAGCCAGCAAGTTTACAGTATCTAGCTGGAAAGAAACATGAACCTTTGTTCTAGACAAGAGTAATACGGTATTGTTCACTGGACAGAAGAGGTGGTCCCTTCTGTAGTTTGGATTGCTACCTGTTAAAAGTGCATCCAAGTGCCCTGTGCACACTGTACATGCTAACTCTGGAGAAAACAGTCTGCCAATGTATTGTATGGAGGGTCTCATAGTTCATCTCTGTTTGGACTGTGGGGTGTAATCGTAAGGTTACTCAACCTTCAGGTATTTCAGCAACCCACAAGACACTGAAGAGAACACTGGTAGTATCCATATACTTCTCTGTGAAGTCAACACAGCACTTGCTGTCTTCTGCGTGTTTAAAGCTAAGCATTGGATTCCCACATAGCTCCACTCTATAGGACAAGGCTGTTCACTTTAGTACAGAGCTATTTGCTATACTACCACTAACACCAGCTTATAGAAGTAAATTATTTAAATTATTTAATTATTAAATTATAGAAGCAAAGTAACACCTAATCAAAATGGCCAAAAGAGAGGTATCTTGCTATTAAATGCTGTTTTCCCTGGAAGAATTTAAAACAGTATGGAGAACCTGTGAGCTAAGTCAGCAACACTACAACAGCTACTTCCAGCAAGGCAGACACGGATGCCATTTGTGCAAACAAACTCAATCAATTATCTATAGTGGGTTTGTTTTTCATCTAATAACTGAACACCACACAATAACCTAAGCCCATAGCTGTTTAAATCCTACCTCAAGTTAGCCCAACAGGTTTTGTGTGTAATATCCACGAATGTACCATGCTTTAAGAAGTGATCACATGAAGGGAACAAGACCAGCTTTCCTTTTGCAGAAGAGTGAAGATGTTCTCTGGATGGGGTGTCCTGGCAGGATAGCTCACTCTCAACAGTCTTTTTACAGATGATTGGATTTACTATAGAAAAAACTTTCAGCATGCTCCTCTTTTGATATCCTCCACTGAACACAAAAAGTTAAAATCCGTTAAGAGAAAAACAGCACATGTGTATGAAAAGAAAAATTAGTCTGGCCCAACTAGACTGCACTCATCAACTGACTCAGTACTAAACTGACCCTGAGAGTTCTGAACTGGAGGCCTGCCGTGCCATTAGCTTTCCTCAGGTCAGTAGATTTCATTGAAGAAGGAGGACTATTAATGGGGGGGGGAATGTATCTGTATTTCCTTTTGATGGTTAGGGTGTTGACTGCGGAAGTACACTTAAGTGTATCTACCTTGAGTAAAACTTTCACATGAGAAGTGGGTCAAATTAAGAAATTGTGAGTGACAGAAGCACAGAATAATTAAGGTTAGAAAGAACCTCTGGAGAATGTCTAGTCTGATCCCACTGCTCAAAGCTGAGTCAGCTTGAACAGGTTACTTAGGACTGTGCCCAGTTGGGTTTTAAGTATCTCCAAGGATGGATTCATGAGGGATGCTTTAAACCTAAGATAATATCCCTTCCAGACAGACCTGCAAACTTAACCTCCAGGCAGATTAATTTTTAAATAAGCAAGCAATACCAGAGAGAATAGATGTTCAAGTCCCAGCACAATCACCCTAAAAGGCAAAGTCAAGAGAGCCAAAAGTAGAAAGTCACTTTTTCCCTTAAATTCATGAAACTCGCAAGCTCCTCAGATTTCCTCCTGATTCTGAAACAAAATGAAGTGTTTATCTCCAGGACTCAAGGAACTTAAAGCAGGAAAGTTTAACACATGGAACTACTCTCTAGTATAGATGAGATTGTAGCTGTGAATCCCACTTCACATTCCATTTTCTAAACCAAAGCAACACCTAGCCCAAGGGTTCAAACAATCTGCCTCTTTTCTCCTTGAAAATAGTTCTTACTGTGAAGTTTGACGACATCTCAACTTGCAGTGAACAAGCTCTGGAAGAATCAAAAAACATCTACTGAAGAAGACCTCAAGAAATTACTCTATATCAATTTGGTCCAGATATTGACACAGAGCATCTGAGTTTCTTATGAGCTACCTAAATACATCAAAAAGGATATTCACATCCAATAGCAAAAAAAAAAAAAAAACAAACAAAACACCAAACAATCCAAAAAGAAAAAGAAAAAAAAAATTATGCTATATTTTCCAAGGGTAGAGTGTAATTCCTGGCAGTGGGGCCACAGGGAATAGCTGTTTAAGCTGGCAAGCAGACCACGAGGTTTTAAATAGATAGTTCAAAGCCAGAGATTATTCTCTTATCCTGTGCTGTCAGTATTACAAGGTTGTGAGGAAATGTAAGACTGGTGTACAGAGAGGAAACAAATGTTTCACTATAAAATTTAATTATCTACCTTCACCTTTACAAAACCACATTTGGGATGACTTGCAATGTGTTAATATGATCTAAAACACTGGATGTCTGCAGAGTCCAGTCAAAGACCCATGTGTCAGTTCTAGTGCAATTAACAGGCTATAGTTCTTGCAGGGCTGTCAATTTAATTTTGACATACGAGGAACTCTCTCATTAAAAAGTTCACCTCTGGGATGAGAAGTTTTTTCTTATATCAGCTCATGGCAGCTACTTAGAAGAACTTGGGAAAACAAGTGGTTTTACTAGGAAAAAAAGAGGCCACTTATGGGAGAAGACAGGTTAAGAAATTAGCAGAGTAATCTAATCTACCGTCAATTCAGAAAATAGCCATGTTTAGTGGAAATCTATCACATACACTCGACTGAAGAACCTCTAGCAAGTCAGCTCTCTTAAACCTAAGGTCCTCCTTCCTTCCTTCATCCCCTAGCAGGAGGGTCTGGGAATGGGATATAAAACAATTATCAGGTCAAAGCTGGAAGTGTACTCCAGCCAGCAGTCTAAAAGTGAAGTTAATCACCCCAGCCCCTTTAAAGGGGTAAGATCTAGGAAGGATTGAGTGAGACTGTTTCCATTAACTGGCCTGAAACCAACTGCAAGCCATGTAAATGCCAAGTTTGAGCATATGGACAAACAAGTCCTGGGCAAGGGGTATTTGAGGCAACAGATGTTGGGCAGAAGTTGAACACAGAACATACTTCTTCATGTTGTCATATTTCAAGCAGTTTCATCACAACACTGAAGTCCTCTAGTTAAAGGTCTATATGAAAAAGAACTTTTGCTTTTCTAAAAACAAAGATAATTTGTATGTATGTATATTTAGAAAACAATTATCCCCACTCAAATCCTCTGGCAACCAGGAAATGCAACTGTAAGCCTTTTACACAGCAAAACCACTTGTCTTAGTCTGGACATTTATACCACAAGCACCAAAAAAGCTAAAACTTTTCTAATGGTGACATTGCACAGGATAAGTCCCTCCTTCTCACAGCAGGCAGCCCAGGTAGGAGTGCTAGGTTGTATTCACCTTCCACACTACCATACACTGTCACTGTGCAGAGTTAGAATCATAGAATCATTCAGGTTGGAAAGGACCTTTAAGATCACTCAGTCCAACTGTTCACCTAATATCAAGACAAATCCACCACTAAACCATGTCCCTAAACACCATATCTACATATCTGTTAAATACCTCCAGTGATGTAGACTCCACCACTTCCCTGGGCAGCCTGTTCCCAGTGCTCAACAACCCTCTCGGTGAAGGAATTTTTCCTAATAACCAATCTAAACCTCCTGGGCACAACCTAAGGCCATTAACTCTTGTTCTATCATTTATTACTTGTGATACAAGACTGACACTCATCTCACTACAACCTCCTCTCAGGTAGTTGTAGAGAACACGAAGATCTCCCCTCAGCCTTCTTTTCTCCATACTAGACAACCCAGTTCTCTCAGATGCTCCTCATAAGACTTGTGCTCCAGACCCTTCCCCAGGTTCATTACTGCTCTTTGGACATGCCCCAGCATCTTGGTGTCATTTTTTGTAGTGAAGGGCCCAAAACTGAACACAGTACTTGAGGTGTAGCCTCACCAGTGCTGAGTACAGGGGGACAATGATCTCCCAAGTCTTGCTAGCCACACTATTTCTGGTAAAGTTTGTTCAAAAATGCATATGAATGTATGCTGAAAATCAGAAGAAAATGACCCATGCAACACTCTTTAGACACAACTTCTGTTATGGAACAGCAATTCACAGAGATCAGCTAAGGAGACCAGCTACTGCTTGTAAAAAATGTTCACTGAGTTTTTTCTGCATTTGACACATATATAGCCATGCCCCTCTTTGCATAAAAAGAGAAGTTAGTCCTACTACAGGGAACCTTTTTTTTTTTTTAATTGTTCTCATTTAAAGAAAAAAAATCTGCATAAATACAATTTGAAATTATCAAGTATTTCAACTTTTATGTGAGGTTTTGGTTTTTTGTTTGTTTTTTTGTTTAGTGACCTGGCTCCTCCAGTAGTAAATAGAAAGCACATTCCAAAGAGATGGGTTCTGCAAATTATTAAATACATTCCTGCTCCTACAATCTTTAAGACTCAGAACTTCAAAGCCCATTTCAACCATCAGCCTTTGAATATGGCATTAAGATTTTGAGAGGAAAAGCAGCACCCAATTTCAAAATTTGCTGCCTTACCATTGCTAGAGCTCAAAGAAACTCACTACTTCAATGTTTCTTTGAGCTCTAGAGTGCAGATTTGTGTAGACTATTAAAAACACTGATGAACTTTGAGTTAAACAAATCTTGACATACCTAGTAGTACTTAACAGCTCATCATTACATGATGTTCAGTTTTAAGGTAAGGTAACCAACCGGGTTTTCATTGTTTTGAGGCTTGAATCTGCCACAAACAGAATGGGCAGGAAGACCTTTGTTTTTAGATCCTGCAGTGGAGTGGAACTCCTCCTAGAAAGGAGGAGTGATTCCTTGCAGTAGTACCTCTCCACTTCAGAATGCCAAGAACGCTACAGTGAAGAGTTTCTAGGATAGGGACAGAGGAACCTTCTAGAATGAGCTCTAATTATGTAAACTTAAGGACACTCTTCTCAGACTATTTTAGTCACCAATAATTGCACTAGAACGGCACTAGAGATTCCAGAGAGAAAACTGTTACCCATCACTAGCAAGTGAGCTACACTGAACTCTAAATGTATCTACGAAGAATCACGTTCCACTTTTCCTACATTTATAGTACCACAATAAGAGAACAAGGAATACATTCTATTAAGCATTTTTAATGTATCAATACCTTTGCATTCTAAATTTCAAATGTTCAGATCACTGAAATCTACATTTCTTTAAACTGAATATTTAAAATGTAGTATCAGTCAAAGATAAAATCCAGCCCCTGGACCTAACAAAAACAGCAACAATAATTTCTGCTTTCAAAAAGGCCACAGACAACATGCTTGTTCATCAAAACCAGTTCCTGAATTTTGGTACTTTCTCTTCCAGTCCTGTGGTTTCACTGGGTTTATTAAATCATATCTCTTGGTATTATTTAGTACTTAATGACTCTGCAGAAAGGAACAGCAGCGCTTCTGTGGTTGGAAACCTAGCCACATAACCTTCCTCTGCTAATGGTTAGAGGCAATAACTAAGCAGTAGATGCACTCAGCATCTCCATGAACACAAATCTGTTTTACTTAAATCTATTTATTAAGGATATTTACTTCATGTTACCACTGAAAGGTATTTGTTTCCCTTTCCCTCTGACTTTGGAAGAATGAGTTTGAGCTGAAAACTATGCTGCCACTACTGTCCACCAATTATAGAAACAAGAATGTTCTCTTCAGTCAGGTCTGAGATTCTGACCTGACTCCCCACATGGATCTACAAATATCACAGGACAAACATGAGTGGAAAAGAAACACAAGGTTTGTGGTGAGATGAGATTCATCCCTCAGGCAATGAAGATACATTTTCTTACACCTTAGGGACAAGGCTCTAAGAAATGTAATAATCTTCCTCATCTTTCAAAGTCAGTGAAAGTTGAAAAAAGTAATTAAAAATCAACAAGGTTTTGGCACACTAAAATATTTATGCCAGTATTTTTTAAAAATCTGCAATCCAAATCACCTCAGTATGACAGCATGTCTAGAAAACATTCTTTTGGTTTTTGTTGTTTTGTTTTTTTTTTTTTTCTCCAGTTGTGGTACACTGCTTAGCTACCAGTTGCATAAGTAAAGCCAGGAACACCCAAGCCTGCTTACTATCAAAGAAATAACATAAATTAATTGTCTAAATCTTCCCACTGAGCTCAGGCTCTCTAGATGCTTTTTGGCAACACCTCTTTAAAAACACAGACCAATTTCATCCTGCTTACTCTTTACGAACGTTCCAATTGCTCTTTTAATATCTGTATTTAACTTCAGTTTTCAAAACCATAGATTTATCACTGACTTTTTCAAGTGCTCATAGAAGCTGCACACTAAGCAGAATTTCCTACCAGGATCTTAATTATGACTTTTTTGGACTACAGCTAGCTGGCTCCAAAAAAAATCTGGAGGAACTTCAATTAGGGTAATCCAAAGGGCTGCCATTAGGAACAGTGACAAAGCAGTACAGAAAAGCTCATACCCGTATCAGGAGTGCTGTGAAACAGACTCAAACTGAGTGCTTGCTCTATTATCAACTTGGCATACTCAGGGGAAATTGTGCAAGTCTGTTACTCAAGTCACTTAATTAGATTATTTTTAAAATAATAGAAGGAATAAGCCTTAGCTGTCTAGATTATGTTTCCTATATTTTTGCAATAAAATTTGACAAATATCCAGTTTCATTCTTTTGTCAGGGCAATAGGCTCCTGGGATGGAAATTACCATAATGTCTGATGCTTAAGTGTTTACACAGAATATCTAAACTGCAGTATCGTCTACACTGTTAATTATTCTCAGAGCTCTAGATTAGAACTGGGTGTCTAGCAAAACATATTTGTAACGCTCAGCTCACAGGTCAGCACAAAGCCCTGAACATTCCCTTGAGTGTGTTAAGTTATTCTGCCTCAAGCCCTTATACACACATCTATAGACAGAAGACCATCTTTCTGTTTCTTTGAGAATCTTGACAGAAGGAATATGCAATGTCTCTGTCAACTGATGGACAAGTTTTCATGCAAGATTTTCAGAAGGAGAGGTATAGGTAAGCACAGAAAATACAAATCAAGCATGACAGGGAAGGCTTACTTTCACAGCACACCTCTAGCCATGTTCACTACATTGGGTAAGAAGTTCCTGAACCAACAGGTTTTCCTAGGTTACAAACACTTACTAGAATTCAGACTAAGTAATTTCATTGCAAGAGCTTGCATTGCCACCACTTTCTGATAGAAAGAATCTACCTATCAAAATAATAGCTTTTTAAAAACATAAATTATGTCATCTACCTACCACACATTCAAGTCAGGAGATGCTGAAAACAAGACTGTATCACACTACCCCCTATGGTCCGGTCAAATTGCACTAATACAAACAGTTCTCCTAGCTCTGCAAATACCCCAGTCACACTCAACTAGGAGCCACAATTCAGTATAGTTGAGGCAACAACCAGCATTTCTCATACGATCACAGGATCGCCGTAGTCACAGTTCTGTCAGTTTTTTCAATTTTATTTCAAGCCTTCTTTTAGCAGTCAAGTGCACCTGAAAACAGCTGTTCTATCCATACCTACCACTAAATTCATTGAGCTGTCGAGCATTAATACATCTCATCTTAAGCCTGAGACATGACCTCAGCCAGTTTTAAACCATAACCACTGACTTTTGCAAAATTTCTTTTTTGTTCTCCACATCCCTGCCAATTTTTCAGCATCCATGCTTTTATTTTGTGCTACAGGTTCTGAACAGGAGATTCACATTGCCATTCAAAAGTCTCAGAAGTTTCCAAATGGGTCAGCCTGGTAAATGTACACATTTCAACCTTAGTCACACAGTACTTAAGCAAAGAGCAAATTGAGCTATGTACTGTAATATGCAAATGGACAAGTTAATTGTAAATGTCATGCTATATTTTTCAGACAGACCAGAAGATACTCCAAGAATTTTAATTCAAGGTTAAAAAGCCATTTCTAACCACAAACTGAATATACAGCAAGAATCATAAAACAGCTTTCAATAAAACTTGTCATTTCATCCCAGTAAATGGACAAGGTTTTTTGAAAAAGAAACAAAAGTGCTTCCTGTCAAGCATTTTTCTCCCTTTATTGTTTTCATTTTATCCAGTGATTTAACTCTAAGACTTCTATACAACTTCTGAATGAAGAGTAAGCCAGAAGTATTTCTTCAGCGTTCATTATCAATACTTAAAAGACCACATACAGGAACAGTATAATGGGAGCTTTTATAGGACTATGCCATGGTGAGATTTCACTAAAATTCAATTATAATTAAACTTTCAAAAGATCAAGTTTTAGGCTCTAGCTCATGGTGTATGTTAAGTGTGACCATCTGATTCTCTTGAGAATTCAGAGCAATGCTTCACAAGCTTACATACTTAATCACACTAAAAGAGTTTCTTTCAATAAAAGCTGTGAGCTACCAATATGGCTGTGAAGGGTCAAGAAACCTTATTTCCATAAAACACTTTTTTAGCTTGAAAAACTATCTGATTTACCATCTTCATCCAGCAAGTTAATCAAAGAGCAGGGCTCCAAAGCATGCTTCCCCTCCTGCAGTATGTTTTCTTCATGAAAATGTAAACGATCCGTGACATTCTGTGCTTCATGGGATGAAGTTGTACCACAAAGTAGCTAAAGATAGGGCAATGATTATACCTTCCCAAGGAAGCAGCTAATTAGGTTTGCTTAAGCAAACACAAAGCAACCACAACTTGAACAACTACAATTTCTAAAATAGTTTTTAATTGTTCTTTCCAGAGCCAAAGTTCATGGTCTTCCAGATCCAATAAAGAGTTATGTCTCAGATGGACAACCCAGGTTAGATTTTATTTTTTTTAAATCAACAGGGATTTGCACGTGGTAAGATTAAACTCCAGTTACATAGGTAACAAGTGCACCCAAGACCCAGAAGATCCTTAGAGAAACAGGAAGACAAGTTCAGCTGGAAATAAGCCTGTAGCTAAGAAAGCACATCCTGTCCTTGCTATAAAAATCTATTCACTTACCTTGAAAGGAGCAAGATTACTGAAAAAAGTGCTGGACAAAATAAAGCAGCAACTAAATTGAACTAGCATCATTAGTTTGTATTTGGCCTACATCTCTACCCGTTCCCAGTGCCTGTTTAATCCTCACTTTTTGCCAGCTCAACACCCGTTTAAGGGAGACCTACTGCAGTCTCCACAGAGTCTTCACTATGAGGAGGTCTACTAGATTGCAAGAGAGAATTTGTCTGTTTCCAGGCACTTCCTGAATTCTCAACTGAAGCTGCCATCACTTACGTGGTGCTGGCAAAGCAAACTGCTCCAGCATTTTTGCTCCCTTACTTCACTAGAAGTAGAACAAAAAGCACATATCCTGCTGGCTAACCTCCTGCTTTTCAGTTCTGTACTCCAGGGAAATCGATGCATTTCAATTACGCACACTTACATCACCATCAACCAATCAAGGCAGAACAGAGTTCAGTTCATCCATTAAACTATGCACTCTTTGGCAGATAATGAAAGAGGTACAGGTGTAAAGCAGTAATCTATCATCTGTTATTTTAGAAGGCAAAGTCAGATCAAGCAAAACAGCATGCAAGTGTAACAGAAGTGAGCTACAAGTCTCTTAGCTCGTGTTCTTAGAGCATATACAGACATCTTAGTGAAAACCAAGTACTATTACTTTTTTCTCCCCATCACACACTAACACAGGGTGGAGAGTGGACAGACCTGGTGATGTGGCATCTGGTTTTCTCCCTAAAGTAAATGATTGTGTTACGAGTATACGTTTCAGAGTATGCACTGACCTCAGTCAAAGAAAATATCCAGAACTTTGATAAACTTTAAAAAAAACGGATTTCTGACAAGAATAAGTTAAGAAAGGAGATTGGGAAAAATAAGATTTGTTTTGAGAACTATTTTAAGTTCACATCTCCAGGCAGAACAGCTTTAATCATTGTTATTCTCAGTAAGAAGCTTCAGGGGCAGTTCCTTTCATTTGGCTTTTTTTCCCCTAAGGAGTAACTAGGTTTGCATGAATAGATTTCTCTAACTTGGCTTAGAGCTTGCATGTTGGGGAAGCAGGAAAAGAGATGAGTGGGCTGGAGGAGACAAGAAAATTACAAGGCAAATACTGTTTACAAATACCACACTACAGTAAAACAATCTCCTCGGCTCCTCTGGCAAATTATTAAACCCCAAACAACAGCAGCAGAGGTAAAGAGAAGCACATTACTGTCTCATCCTTCACTCCAAGGGGTAGGTGGAAGGGCAAGTTTTCCCCAGGAATTAAAATAAACACTTGGCTGCCAACTCCAGCATAGGAAAGTCAGCCTCAATCTCACCACAGCAGAACAGCACCTCTGATAAACAGTATATATGACTAAAAACTAAGCAGGGCTCTGAAAAAGCTACTGGAACCAGAAGAGTAATAACTAGGTACACAAAAGGTGACTAGAACTCAGAAGAAACTCAAGGACTGCCTGTTCTGACCATGAAAGCACAGCTCTACTGGTGCCTAGCCTACCCAGCAACGTTATCATTATGCGTTGCTATTTTTATCTGGACAGTGAAAATACAGATGATGTAGTTTGAAGCGTCTCATTGCTTTACTGAGTAGTTTTTCTTATTTGAAGTTTAGAATGGAATGTATAACCACTCAATTTATCAGCTGTACAAGCACGAGTGCTCAAGTGCCTACTTCATTTCTTCGAATTATCATTGACACCTGCTTAATTCTTTGACTCCCAAGGTTATTTGCAAGTACCATTTATGGCAGTTTTACAGAAACTCATGCCTTAAGAGTCTGACAGATTGCCAGCTCACTTCATTAAAAAACCTCCCATGGTAACAGCTTTCTTCCACTGCTGACCAAGGCTGTGTTTGAACTGATGACTCTAAACTGAAGTGTTCCACATATCAGCTATTGGCTATGCCAAGTCAGCTTGTAACTTATGAATATGGGGAATTCTTAAAATGGAGCCTTCTTGAACTATGGTAGCTTTTATTCCCCTAGAAAACCAGAAGAACTAGTAAATGTACTTTTACAACTCATCTTTAAGCCTGTAGTAGCCAGTCTTTCTTTCTCTTTGACATGTCTTTTCTCCTTTTTCAATACTCACAATTTTCTATTACTCCAGCACATTTTAGAATACATTCCTAATCCTGATTAGGATTAGATTGACAACTTCAAGGTTTTTATCTGCACCCTTTTGGGATTACTCACATTGTCAAACTCTGGTCTTCAAATAGTTTATAAAGTAAGGAATGAACAGCAAGACTGGGGGAAGGGAATGAATTCTGCACCCAAACAGTACAATTACGGTTTTGGGGGATGGGCAAGTCTTGGAAAGGAGTACAAAACTTTTTGTCAACATATTGTAGATCACCTGTCAAACAGTAACAAAAAAGACTAAGAAACATCACCAAAAGACCATTTCCAGGTTCCAACCTGAAATGCAAAGAACAGGCAACACTTTAGAACAGAGAGCCTCCAGATTTACTATAGCAACAGTCTGCCAACCAGATGTTTTCATAGACTCCACAGCCAGAACTGGGAAGCACTCCTCTTCAGACTTGCCAGCTCTCTCAGCTCAGGTTAATATCAAAAGCCCAGTTTGTTACGGACAGAACCTGAGACAAGCTTCATTACACTGAAACACGACCAAAAAGGTACCACTTGAACACACTGCCAACTTAAAGCTTCTGTTAAGGTATAAAACAGCAGAATACTAGGAGTCCACCAACAGTAACTGTTTTCATTAGCCTTTCATAATTTTTCCATAGAACACTGTTATTTCTCCCTCTAATCAACTTCAAGCACAGTGATGCACAGCTGCCTCTCTGTTTTCTGAAGATGGCATAGAGAGAGACACAACGGGCAGTTAAAAAACCCAAACCCCAAGAATCCAAAAGTTCCTGCCAGCATAACACTAAAAGGTGTTATGGCAGCCTGGCACACTGCTGTTTGTGAAGGCAGAGCTTTTTGCAGAAATTATCTAGTCACATGCTGAACTCTACAAATGCATAGAGTAAAGGCATTCTTTTCCCTGGAAGTGCCAAGCACAACAGGATCTGTATCCATGACTGTGTTTTCCAAGGTTACCACAACATATAAAACCTTTCTCTTCTGCTGGTCCACATTAGATACGCAAAGATGGTAAACCTTGGGTGTTATAAAAAGGAGAAGGAGCAACTAGCTTCATTTTTCTTTAGTAAAGCTCTTAAGATGAATCATATCACCCAAGCACCTTTTGAACTGCTCTAATGAGAGGCCTCTCCAAGTATTCACGCATGGACCTGCTCTCTATAAAGCTGCTACAATCCTACACTCTATCCAGAGTTGATGTGTTACTAACCTTGACAGAACAAAACAAAACGAGGTAAACAGGCAAGCCTTTCAAGTCTAATTTCCGAAGCCATTCAGATGCTAAAAACAAAACTTTGATCAGTGTGCAGAAACAGGCAGGAATGGCTTGGTCCTTAATAGATTCTGAAGAGAGAAGCAAAACACTTGATGCAAAAAGATCTGTTTCACTACTGCTATCTCAAGGACCTAAAGACTACTAGCACCCTAAGTATGTCTCAATTTGTAGTGCCTTACAAGACCTTTTGAAGAATTCTTGACCCAGAAAAGAATTGCCTAAAGCAACAGGGGAGAAACTACATGAATATTTATGCTCTTTAGGAACAATAATCTTTGTGTTTACATAACATGACACATAAACAGTTTACTAAGGGTCAGTTTTTAAGTATTCCATCATTCAGTCAAAATTTTGTTTATAAACACTTCATGAATCACAATCTAAAAAACCCTGTCAGCCTCCTGCTGAAAATAAGCAAAATATTAGTCCTTGAAATCTCACACAGATAGTTATTTTTAGACTAAAGGATACCAAGTGAAGGTTATGAAGAGACCAGTGTCATTTGTAAACAAGCTCTTTGGAGAAGGAAACATCTGAATTTGGGTCTGGTGCTGTTCAAAACAAGTTATCTGATACTTCCAGCCAAAGGCATATTTTACATATACGAAGGTGCTGGCTTCTAGAAACAAAATACATCTGCTGCTCTCAAGTACGAGTGACAGGCATTGAGCCTCCTCAGTAATAACAGAAAACAGACGCTCCTCCTACCTAATTTGAAATTCAGGACAATCTGGCCACACAGACAGTGAGAAGGAGCAAGAGGAGGGATGGCTCCTCTTCAAAGACAGATAAATAAATTTAAAATTTCAATGCATGTAACGCAACCACAGAGATCTTGTGATCTCATCATAAATGCCCCTTAGCACAGACTGGTGGGGCAGGAGGAAGGTGGAATCAAAGGACTGCACTGGCCATACCTATTCCTCTTCCATCAATTTATCAGGTAACCAGTGCTTTACTTCCCACTAATGACAGTTCAAGTTGGGAGCAGTCGATATCTTGAATTACCACATTTTGAGAAGTAATTCAACAGATGAGACGCAGATGTAAAAATGACGACTAGCCCTGTTGCATTATGGAAAAATTGAGAGTCAAGGAGTAAATACTGTTCTCCCCTAGCTTCTAGATTAAAATTCAGAAAAGCAAAAAGAGACTGGCCTGCATACTCCACATTTTTACACTGTCAGAGAAGAACAGGTTAGCCCAAGAGCCTCATGAAAATATCCTGTCAGAAACTTCCCTCTATAGGTCATATTTCTGGGCCTGTTCTCTTCTCCCTGACAGAAGATACGCCACATAACTATTTTATCTTCATTGAAACATCTTTTGGGGGGTGGAGGGGGGAGCAATAGCATAAGTACTTTATATGGACAGATGGACTTTTGTTTTTCCCCTCTGTACCTGCTCACTTTACAGGCTATAAAGCACACAAGCCTTTGGGTACTTCATATTCAAATGCATTTACTTGTTTAAAGTTCCACCCTTTTAAATTATTGTTATTGTTCCCCACACATACCTCTTATAGTCTAGCTACTTAGAGGGCTGAATACCAAATGCAGCAGCATTTCCAGAATTCCTCATATTTTATAACATACTATCCCTCACATAAGCTTTTATGCACATTAAAACCAGTTGCATTATTCTTTTAAAAAACCCTAAAATTTAACAATAAAACATAGTAATTGGTGGTGCGTCTTGAGAAAGGCATAACATTTGCAAGCAGTTTGCAGCCTTTGTTAATTTGAGAAGAATCTAATTTCTTTCAGCACATGACTCCATTCAGATTGCCATAACTGCAGAGCTCAGGTTATCACTGATTAACCATTCAGGTTATCACTGATTATTTTGTATAAAAGCAGAAGTGGGAGTTGTCTCTTGAAGCCTAACACCCAGCAAGCTGATCTAGCCTAGAACACGTATCACTAGAACTAAATCAGAGTTAGAGCCAAGGTTGGTACCTGATCACCATGTAACTTCTAGAGGAAGGAGCTAAACTGAAAGGCAACAGCTCTACCACAAGACTTTGAGAAGCCACTTCAGACTGTTGCCATCAAAAGTATTTATATTTATGGCTCAGCATTTTCTCTAGGACAGTATCTCCATGCAACAGTAGAGAAACTCTAGATTAACCATCAGTTGTAACAAAACTTCTTAGTTTTTCATATATTTTCAATCAACCCAAAGATTAACTAATTTTAGCTTGTTCCTTTCCATTCCAGAACACTCAAACCATGACTACAGAAAGCCAAACTTCTGAACAACCTTAAAGTTAACACACTTATCTAGAAAAATCAATTAAAAATCAATTTCTTCAACAAGAGAGTTGACATGACTTAGAAATCTTTGTACCAGCAGTGACTACCACGCTCTGTAAGACTAAAAGAACACTGACAAACGTTAGAGTAGTACGTTAAGAAAAATGCATTATCCTGTTTTCTGTTTTAGCCTGTTTAAAGACCCCCCGTTTTCACATGAACTTTGAGATCTTTAGCCACTGCTTGGCCAAAGAAATCAAGAGATTTCTAACAAAGTCTTTGGCCCTAGCACAAACACACATTGAATATAACTCCTTTGTTAAATTAAATGCTAAATGTATACCTCCCTGACCTAGACAGGAAAGGAAAAGCTAGATCTACAAGCAATCCCTAGATCAGCCTGAGCCCAGCTCCAACTGGAAAGGAAAATAAGCCAGTGCTGAGCAGACTTACCCAAGCTCTTCTAGAAGATCACAGAATCATAGAATATTTTGGTCTGGAAGGGACCTTAAAGATCATCTAGTTCCACCCCTCCTGTATGGGCAGGGACGCTTTTCACTAGACGAGGTTGGTCAAAGCCCCATCCTACCTGTCCTTAGAGGGAGGAGGCATCAACAGCTCCCCCCATGGCAACCTGTCCCAGTGAGATCTGTTTGTATACAGCTGCTGTCCTTTCTTAGTGATGCTGTGAATAAGCTTCTTTGCACAGCACAGCTACTCTCCCCAGCTCTTCATGAACACGTGCAACTAACAAACAGGTCTCGCCATCAGGAAGCATCATAAGCACTTAGAAATCACTCCATGAATATCCAGCAAACCTGTTGTTCTCCCACACAACATTTACACTGTGCCCTGAGCTTGAAAGTGTCTTTACAGCAGCTTTCTGAATTCAGAAGGAAGGCTTTACCAAAAGTATTAAATAAATGTGACATGGGTTGATTTAAAAGGCTGCTTTACCTGATAAAGTGGTAGAAGTAACACTGATAATCCCTCTACAGAAAGATGAAACCCTGGCTTATCTTAACAGCCCAAGTGGAAGAATATTAAATAAATAGTATAATCTTTTCCATGCTTCCACCTGCTTTAAGACAAGGGAAGACTGGGAATGCAATAACTCACTGTGCTCAGTTAAGCACAGAAGTCATTAAACAATCTCTCTCCAGGGCCACAAAGCAACTAATTGCAATCTTCAGGCAACTGTTAGCTCGAGTCAAAAGGAGCAGGGATGGGACCAGAAGTTGCCTTGGCACTAAGTAGATAAGGTATTTGAAAATTTGCTTCATTAAGTCACCAAGGTAGTTTTATATCAAGAAGATACAGAATTAGCAGCTAGCATGCTGTTTCCAAGGGGAAATTTCATCTTCCATCCTATGAAACTTCATCAAGATGTTTATAATTGTGGATTAACAGGCTCTTATTACACAAGAAAATACTTGAACAGTTAATGAATGGACTCTACTATTAATAGTTCTTTAAGACCCAATTGCCTATGCTGTGCATCTGCTAAATTTATTTGTGAAGTCTTACAAAGAGACCAAGCAAGCTCCCAATACAGCTGAACTTCAAGTTTATCCTTGGATTTTCCAACTTATTTCATGAACATTACCAGTCACAAGCTATATGTTTCAAATTACACTAATCACACTTGTACAGCTACTGAATGATGTGATGGAGTTACAAAGTCTCCATTTTAAAAATTGATATCATGGTTTTGTAGTACTTAACTCAAAAGTAGCCACAAGAACCACAGTTTTTACTCAGTTTTCCCAAAATGCACATCTCACCTAACAGTTTTTTGAGACAGGCCTATGAAGTTGGTATTTTCAGGAGACCCTAAAATATCTGCACACCTAAATTCCACCAAATCTCACCACAATTTCAATCCTGTTTTCTGTAAGCCCTCTAAAAAGTCCAACAAGAACTATGCTTTGCCACAGAAAGGCAGCTGTTCCTACTGGGACTGTGTCTAGTTCTATAGAGAGAGACGGGAAACATACCTAGAAGCAGTATAGAACATTACATTCTCAGTATTTAGGATGACATCAATACATCTGATCTGTGTGAGAACTGGTTCCACCTACATTGCCAGAAACTTTCTACACAGTAAAAATAACCAAGTTATAAACAAAGACATTTGTCACAAATCCAAACAAACAAACACCCCTGGCCAAGTTTTTGGCATACCTCCCATCTGCCTCAGTCCATGCTATCAACCTTCCATTCTTTTACCTATGGGTGCCAATACAGATCTTCTCAATACAACTATAAATTCACTGGAACAGTTAAATGGTGCCCTACTCAAGGGACGAATATGCATGCATAAACATGCTCTACACACTCCGTAGCACTTCAACATAGGGACAGAAAGATCTGTGGCTTTTCAAGAACACTATCAGTCCTGTAACAAAGTCCAGGGCCAGCTGACAGCAGGGAGTGATAGAGCCAAGCCCTCTCCTAAAAACATCAACTCTATAGTTATCTTCCTCACACAGAATGCTTTGAGGTCCTCCAAACATGGAGCTTTCTTAGCATGAGAGAAGAAAGGCAAAGAGAGCAAGAGGCAAAGCAGCTGCTTTGGTTTATGGGCTGTGGCCCAGTAAACCAGATAGCCCTAGCATCTAAGACAACACCACAAACATTAAAGCATTCCTTGGGAACAGAATGGGGAAGGGTTCAACACGCACAGTCAGCAAGAAGCAGCATTTCTACACTTCACTGCAACCAACAAAAAGCCATTGTACCCTTCTCATTTTGGGCAATAGCTACAGAAAATAAGGCATATGGAAGTTTTCTTTAGGACTCACTTATTCTTCCCCTGTCCAATTCAAAACAATGCATTTAATGCAAGCTTGAGACATTTACCTATTTCTCTAATTTTTAAACAAGTTTTCTTTAGACAGGATTTATATCACACATTATTGCCAAAAATAATAAAGTGTTTTTAAAAAGACACTATGATAGGGCATGCATGTCAGAACTGGGCTAATGTCAACAAGGCCTGTCTTTAGCCAAGGGGCACAGTAACCTCACCAAACCAAACATGATTACTTGGTGCCTCAGCTTATATGTCATAGGAGAACCAAACAACACTGCAGTAACTGCAGGACTGTGAGATGAAAAGCTCTTCCAGCTGTAAAGCCTGAAGTTCAAAAGCAGAAAAGAACATCACATTTCTACAAACCACAGTGCAACAACAGTCTGCAAGAAGCAATCAGAACTGGCATGCATGCCCTAATACCTACTAAATTCCTTCAAATTCAGCTTGTTCTCTTGTTCTAGTAATGTTTATAAAGCCTTTTGACCAGGAAAGAAACCAGCAACAGAAATGCTGAACATGACACATTGTCAAGCTGGCAAAACTAAAATCGAAATTTTGCTTGCTCTGTTAGCATAAACATTACTTGAAACCTGTAAGGAAGAGAGCATTTTCAAGGAAACAACATTAAAGTGCATTCCCTGTGCCAAAATTATCTCCACTGCTTAGCCATAACACAATAGTGAGCATAAGCCTGGAAAAGAGTAAAGTGATTTAAATTCAAACTGTAACTGTTGCTGCACATACAGAAGCATGTGAAAACTAACTCAGCTCTTCACTAATGCAGACTGCAAGTAATTAATAGCACTGCTTTAGAGTCTATACAACAGTAGCAGGAAATGGAAATATCTTGCTTTTTCCAGTGAAAACATAAAATGTGAACACACTATGAACACTAAGAATTTTCCAAGTAGCCTCTTTTGCACAGAAAGGCAGAGGAAATTTTCAGCTGTGATAATAAAACCTGTTATGGTAAAGCTGTTTCACTAAGTGCAGCCCTCTACTCTCGAAGCCCAGGTCTGAACTACTTTGCCCCATCATAAAACTGGCACCTACAGAAAAAGCACAAAATAAATGTTTCACTTGCTCTCTGATAACCAGTCCACAGAAAGGAAGCTGTCTAGCACTTAAATGGTTATGGTGTGGCTTTTCCTTTTCATTAACTAATCTTCCCTGGTGTGAAAGCCTTGGAGTTCCGATCACGAATCTTTTTTTTTTGTTGAATGTACAGAATTCACAGCTCATTATAAATACCAGAAAGAGAGGAGAAGCACAAAGCTGATATCTGCCTAGGGTCCCAAAAGAGCTTCAATGGATCACCTGAAAACAGGTAAGGACGGCCACTGGGAAAGAGAAAACTATAAATGCAGTATATACTGAAACTGATCAAGAGGAATAGGGAAGATACCACTGCCCACAGATTCTACCTGGAGCAATTCCCAGGCTCAGAGACTTCTGTAACTTTGCCGTGTCAGAGAGTCCTAGGGACTACAACAGCAGAGGAACAGAAAGACAACAGATTCTTGCTACTATTACACAGAGCAAAAGAGAATTGCCTTTCAATTCCCCTTAACCAGAGATACAGAGTACATATGGAGGCTGAAAACATAGCTCAATCCCTGAACAAATACCACCCGTCAAGAATTAGAAGTTCCAGCTTAGATTTGTGGCCTCTCTTTTAACTGCCAAGAAATGGAAGGCATTTCTGTCTTGAGAGAAGAACTTACAAAAACACCACAGTTTACAGCAGCCAGGGGACAGAATTTTATTAGTACTATTGTTTTTACCATTGTTGTTTACCAACAAAGAAGTCCAAGTTGTGCATTCATATCCAGCAAGTCGGCCATTCAAAAAACCCTACTCAGAATCTGTGAAATGTATCTCCGATGAGAATGTCAAAGCATTAGATCAGGAAAAGGAGCAAGTCATTTGCTCATTTAAATGCTTTAAAAAGTAAAAACTGAGACAAAAAAAAAGCTACCATGCACACTTCCTTCAGCTGGCAAACCGCACCTATTCACATTTGTCCCTTATGCTCCTAAGTAAAAAAAGAAAATACATCTAACAATCTAGAGCCGTTTCAAATTTTTTTGCCTCATCACCAGTGCCAGTAGTTGTCTAGGAATAATTGACTAATTATCCTCCTGCAAAACCTGGAGTGGTACTACATATATAGGAGAACCTCTCTCTGTCTATTAAATAAGTTAAGCAGTTGTAAAAATCTGGAGTCCTTAAAAATAAGATATAAAAACAATTTAGGTTTACTAAAGCGAATGTTGCATTAGAAGATAGAAGCCAAACAAAGCTGTTTGCTTTCCCCTCTGACGGCAGCAGTACTGACTTAAATTTTTTTTTTTCTTATTACTCTGTTGTTTCATCCCTGTTAGCACATAAAGCAGGAGCAGGAAGAGTAAAGAGTTTCTATGCATCAGTCCTGGCAAACTGAGCTCCCTCTTTTTTATTAGTTAACTTGAAGCACTTGAATAAAAGACTCAGAGATGCTACCTAACAACTTATGGAAGTAATTTCCATAAATTAATTTGCAAGCAAATAACTCAGTATGACCAGGAAAAAGAAAAAAAAAATAAAAGGCACACAGGAACAAACAGGGAAGAAAGCATCTGGAATCATATGGGGTAATATTAAAAAAGTATATCCTAAGGCATAGTGATTTCAAGAAAGGAAATCCACTTATTGGAAAACATCATAACTAGATGCAGCACACATTGTCTCATACCAGAAGCAGAAGGCTACATATTGCAATATGAAAGATAGGATCACTCACTGTCTTGTAAAAAGGGTTGATATGTGTATATTAATCCTCAAATATCAACGCAAATTCAGTTAAAATCTGAAATTCCTGTTACTGGACTGCCTATTAATTCACTAATTTCCACTGCATGGATCTGTTCAAGCACTAGTCTTCCCTTTCTCCAGTTTTTTTTATCTTCTTTAATAAGATACCTCAAGAAGCCAGCAGGTACGACTGCTGCCAGGACTCGTATTGTACCAAAAACCCCTCTACTGCTTATTACAGCTGAGGAGACCTGCAAATTTATACGGAGTTCAGGCACTGATTATGCATACAGCTAATACCCTTCTTTAAAAAGCAGTAGTTGGGACATTTGCAGGGAAGAATCCCAGTACAGCCCATAGTTGGCACTCAAGGTCCATATGAATTATATTGATAATGCCAATAAGCAGTTACTAAAGACTGGAATATTTCTTCCTTGGTTTTCTGAAAAACAGCACTTAATAATAAAAAAAATTTTTAAAGGGGTTAATTACTTAATAACTCAGGGCTGGCCTGATGAATAGAAAGCTTCAGAGGTAGAATCAAAAGTATAAACACTAGGAAGGTTAAGACAAAAATGACAGAATAGAAACAACAGTTTAAAAAAGATACTGGGAATGTTAAAAGCAGAACAGTTTGCCTTCACTATGTCAGTCCTTTGAAAAGGTCAAACACTTTTTAAAAACAAGACTACTAGGAAAGAGTCAATAAGAGAGCAAAACCGCATATTCCGATTTCTTAATTTACCCAGACTCTGTCGTAAAATCACAGACTTTACTTGAGTCTCTGTTCCCTCATGTGAACCAAGTCTCTCAACATTTAAATCAGAATGACAGTTGCACCAACACAATTATTTCAGCACCAAATACTGAGGCTCTTGCTACAACATAATTTTGTTAAAGGAGCAGAAGTGGTTTCATGAGGACCACAGAATGGTATGATGGAAATTTCAAAAACACTACAGGTGACAAGAAGAGTCTTCAGTAACATTGTAGGTAAGTAAATTAAATTTACTATTTCAGAAGCGTTCTTGTAACTAACACTTAACCCTTAGCATTTCATAATGTAACTATGAAAACCCAGTCTCTAAAAATCCACATAGATGGAAGGAGCATTCTGCCACAGAACATGTGCACTTCATCCCTAAAAATAACTCACAACATGCAGCCCAATGAAACTGCCAACCTCACCACCAGCACTCAAATTTTAAATTGCAGAGTATATCAGAAAGTGTTGTTAGGTTCACTCTAGAACCATTCACTTTCCCACCTATGCCATTACTTGGATTGCCTACTTTGAGATGTAAACAAAGTCACACAACAGTGGTTTGCATTCAAAAAGTCAAACACAGGAAGTAGGAGGTTTTTATTAAGACTTACAGCAAGTGGTAACTATGCTTAAAAACCACCACAACTCCAGGGTTCATTACTCTTTTAGAAAGGGAAGAGAAGGCAGAAAAGTTATTTTGCTTTTTAGTGCTGTTCTGCAATTATGCATTTGTACACACTGTATGTGCCAAGTGGCAGAGTTACAAGCTATCACAATTTTCCCAGGCCTGCATCTATTCACACCCACACTGGTATCTTGCAAATTCATACCCATACGCACATGCAAAAACAGATGTGGAGCTTCATTAGTATATACATAAATATTCATTGGTTGATATTCATGCCTACAAGCACGTATATCACATATGCAAAACAGTGTAAAGTTCCCTCAACCTAGGATCCCAGGAACAGGAAGAGACCCAGATTCCTCTAGCTGTGTCTAAGTGTATGAAGGTCAACTACAAAATGATAACACTGCATTTCTTTTACCTCCCATTCAAAAACCCAGGGGATACAGACTTTCATCCTTCTTGGAAAATGGTCTGAGCTGCTAAAGATGAAAGAACTTCAGTGTAACATTATAACAACTGCAGTCACAGTGGTTTAAAAGCTAACACTACTTTCCTAGATAAGAACAGGCTACACGCAGAAATCCTGCAGTGCTGCAAATGCCTATCAAAACTAGAGAGCAAAGTGCAGAAGACAGACAGAAAAGCAACTACCCGTATCATTTCCCTGCATACTCCACCCTAGTTTGTGTGCAAGTTCTGTGGAACATGAAAGACAGTTGGGACCTTCCTGTACAGTTTTACTTCCTTTCAATTTCTCTTTTAGGCTCTGTGTAGCTCAGTAACATTCTGATCCATCAATGTTAGGACCACTGATTTTTCACTAGCATTTATTTCAAGACTACAGCTGGTTTACAGTCCTCAGAGCAGGCAAGGTATCTTATTTCACATCTCTGCAGAGGCAAGATGTGGGCCCTCTACAAATTGTGCCCCTACATGTCTACATCTCAGTGTAAGCAAAAGTATTACCAAGAATATAACGGAATATCAACCTGAAAACTATCTTTACCCAAATAATAATAATTTTAAAACTTAAAAAAACAGGGCTTTTTAGCATTCTAGTGGTTTTACCAAACTGCTCCTAATTGCAAATTAACAGGATAATGCAATCATTTCTTCAATTATTAGAAGCCTTGAGGTTTTTGAGGTTTTCACACGTTCAGTAAAAATTAAGAACTACTAACTAGCATTCATTTTGCTGGTACAAATACTCTGATGTCACATACAGGAAGAGGTGATTTTTACATAAAGTTGATAAATTTTTATTTATCAGTTGATACAGGCAAAAGTGAAACAACTCTCATAGCAAGCACTGTATTAGCTTTATCCCACTGGCCCAATAACAGAGCTCAGCTGAGAAAAGTCCTGGTTTTAATAATGCTGCCATACCAGGGAAAGGAAAATAATTTTTACAAGTGAAAAGCACAAGTCGAGAAAGCAAGGAATTTTGTTTGTTTCTACAGCTGCCTTTTTATTTTAGAAAACACAGTAGAAAGCATTAAAATCTCAGAAGAACGAAGCAGACAACAGTGCCCTAAGGGTAAGGGAAGGAACACAGAGGCCGCATTCCCAACATCAGGCAAGAATTACTGGACTGTAGATAGCCAGGTGGTACAGAACCAAAGCCTTCCCCAACCCAAAAGTATATATTTGCAACTATACATGTATTGTCATCTCAATAGTTGCCATGCCACAGTACACCTGCTAAGCAGCTATTCCACCCTGTCTGTGGGGCTTTTGAAAGTCAATCTGATACCCACAAAAACAGTTTTGGCACATCTTTCAGGAGCCTGGCAACAGCACCAATTACAAGATCACATACAAAGGTGACAAGGAGCAGATATTACAATTTCACTGAAAAAGTAAACTGGATCTCTGAACACTTGCAGGACATTTAACTTCCTACCTTCTAACAAAAGAGTCTCCCAGAAATTTTTTTCCTAAATATCAGTTACACAGGGATTGAATAGGAAGCAGACATTCAAGGTCACTCAACCCCCCAAATCCTACATTTTTTTCTAGCTGGTTTCTGTGGATCCTCAGTCACAGGTCCCTTAAAAGCCTTTTCTCTTTTTGTAGCACCATGTCCAAGAACAAGCATTAATACCTGCTATGTTTTGCAGACACTGGCATTAACCAATGCTGTGTCCTACATGTTCCCAAATCCTAAATAACAGCACAGCTATCTAATGGATTTCCCCACCAATCTTAGAACAACGCATGCCACATACTAGATGTTCACTCACCCAAGAACTCACAGCCTGCCATCAAGGTGGGAAAAAGGGGGAGTAACAGCTCCTAGTTCTTCTATGTATGGCTGAACAGCGTTCTTCTTCCTGTGTGCTGCACTCTGTGTAGCCACTGCAGTGCTCAGAGCAAGCAGACTCACAGGAGCAGCTGGAAAACAGCCTTGCATCTTCTAAGCTTAACATAGGTGTCCATCCCAAACTAAAGGTGGCTCCTACACAGTAAATCTACCATCTACAACTTCCTTAGCCAGAGGTGGTCACAGCGAGTGGTCACTGGAAGGTGTTAACTAGGGCAAAAGAGAATAAAGACAGAAAAATCGCATGCATGCTCGTTTGTGTGTGTAGGAAGGGGAAGAATAAGTGGAGCAAATAATGAGTGAAAGAATGGAGCCAGTATACAAAGAAAATTTACTGACAATTTGTGCTGCTGACCTCAGTTCATTCCTCTCTAAGTTTTAACTCCTTACAGTCAGGATTTTGCCTCGGAGAGAAAGTTACAGCTCATTTCTACCACTAGCCTGCCATAACCATTTTAAGAGATAACAACTAGATCCTGCAGGTGAGGACACACTCCAGCAATAGGCTGCTGCTCAGGGTCAATGCTCTAATAAGTTATCACAAATTAGAACATACCAAAAAACCTGGTCAGGTCATCCCATTTTTCCCTTCTTCACCTCTAAGGTATAGCCCCTTTGAAGCCCAAGTTGAGGGGGTGGCTGAGGTTCCTATCTCCACCATTTTTAAGACCACAGAAAGGAGACTTTATCTGCAATACCTGAATATTATAAGGTTATAAAAAGCCTGCCAAACATTCCTTTCCAAAACAAAGACTGCTGTATGCAAGTTAATCTCACACCTATGACCCTGTTCTTGCCACCTAAAGACTTTGCTGTCACTAGCGAAAATCCAGACACCCATTTGCTGTGCCTGAGGCATAAACTCCAATGTCACAGCAACTTGTATTTTGCACAGCAGGAGCTATCCCATCAAATGGGAACACTAATACCTTTTGCATCGTTACTTGAGGAACCAGGATAATACAGTTTTTAGTAACTGAAAACATATATATATTGTAAGCCATTACTGCATTTGAGAACACGATCACACAACTTGCTCTCAGATTCTCTGATACTTAAGGATATTGGCCTCCATATTGGGGGCTACACAATGAAAAAAGCAGCAAACCCCAGTAAAATTGTGCAATTTGTGGTGTAAATTAACACTAAATGTCATGATTGTGTTACACATCCTAGTATTTAATTAAAACTACTGAAAAAAAATCTTCCAATCCATACTACTGCAAAGAAACTTTTCTAAATACGAGCCAAAGTGTGTGACTTTACAGACAGGCTGAAAGCTGTTCCCATTCTTCTATTAGGTGTTAAAGCACTCCATTCAATCAAGTCATAGAAATTAAAACTGAGCATTTGCAATTGACATAGTAGCAAATGAAGCCCAATTCTAGTAAATAAGTCAACCTAGCTCAAGCTAACACAGCTGTTAAAAGGAACACGCTCACTACCCACTCTTGTGAATCATTTCCTGAATTGCCATAATTAGCACAGCATTGAAAGGCAATTCATCCTCAAATCCAACAGAAGAAATTAACACTCACCATAATTTACTGTGTTAATCTTGCAGCACTTTATGCCCAGTCCATTTCAGAGTCTTGCCTACAAAATCCACCTCTGTTGTGACATCAGCAGGAAAAGGGACAACCATGACCAGCTACCATGAAGCAGGCACTGGCCTCTTGGGTCAGTTCTGACTTACACATCTTGAACTTACTCAGACATCTTGTCCTCTCTTTTCACTATCTTCTCTTTCAGCTTTTTACAAGCTCTTCAGCTTGTACTCCAGGTTTCTAAAATCCCCTACTTTCTTACAAGACTAGAACCAAAGTACTATGCCCAATAGCTGAACTCACAAGCAGAGACTGACTGAGAAAACACCAGGCCTGTAAAGTTATCATTATGGTTTGCATGAATGCATAATAAAAAGTTTACCACCACTGTCCTCTACGATCAAAAACACCTTGACTGCCTGGGATGTTTTCCTGTATGCTGGGTGATCCCTATAGCTTTATGAAATCTGTTAATTTCCCTCACCCTTGGAGATCCATAATTTTGATATTATAAACCCTGAACTCGTTGAGAGCTTGATGAGGCATAAAGTAAGCATGGTTTAACAGTCAAATGAACAAAGGGCCTTTTGTGATAGCTGAAGAGTACAGGAATAGTGCAGCAAAGAAATGAGACAACCCCTTATATTTGTAGGTGACATTCTGCAATATTTGATTAGTCGTTTTATTTCTCAGTGGCATACAATTTAAAATAAAGACAGTAACTTTATTATGTATAGTTGTTGCACTGATACAACTCATCTGATGCCTTTACATTAAGAAAGAAAATTATATAAAGTAGTACCACTACAATGCTGTGGAGCATAATGTGATAAGGAAACCTGACCTTCTGAAAAACATTTTCTCTGAAATTTTCTGGCAGAGGATAAATAGTAAAGTCCCCAGGTTTCTGGCACAAAGAAGGAAGACTTACAAAATGCTTCTCCTTGCAAAAGGAAAGTTATTTTGCTTGTGTAATAGCACATTATTGCTCCGTGGGTTCTACAGTTCTAAGGTGACCATCTTAAGACACAGCTCATCTTAACACAGCAGCTGAAAATTCATACAGGTGAAAATAAGTCATCTCATAGCAGAGAGCGAAGAACAGTGCCGAACAGTTCCTTGCTTTTGACAATATTTCAGTTTGGCAATGTGCACAATTTAAACTATGGCAGAGGGTTTCGAGGAAGAAACATTAAGTAAACAAGGTGTATTCTATAACAGTTTCCATCCATCTTAGAGAACAGAAGAGACAAATGTTTTTTTTTTTCAATCTGCCATTTTAGATGATTACTAAACACTAATTCCTTCTATCCCAGCACTGCAGCATTTTAGAAGACTGTTGCTTCAGTAACTACTTAAAAATAAACTCTCCAGGGAGCACACAGTACTAAAAACAAGCCTCTCCAGACTGATGAGACATCTAGACAATCGTCCACAAAAGGGCACATCAGCAGAAAAATTGTCCTACAAAGGAAGCATACATCTCAAGTGACACTCTCCAAGCAATTTAGGTGGCTTAGATAGAAGTTGAGACTTCACAATTTCTAAATTAACATTAACCGGTTCCCCTCCAAGAAAATAATACAGCAAACTGTACAGCTAATACAATCCACAAGACATGCTCTGGCCACATCCTATGTTCCTACTGGCTCCCCCTCTTAAGAACAGGCTTAGGGTTATGCTAACTAAATTGACTAGTTTCTCCTCCATGCACCAAAGAAGGTTAAGACAATAAACAGCCAGGAATTAAAAGAGAAATACTCATGGTAAACATGAAACAGAAAAAGAAGGGAGTGGATTACACAAGGGAAAACATCAAGGAGGTGGAAATCAGAAGGAACACTAAGTAACAAACCCAAACAGCACAGTCTACTCTCTGAAAGCACCCAAAAAGCCAGTTTCCCAGTGGCACCATGCCCTGAGGTGCAAGGGTAAGATATCAGAAACACAGTCCATTGTTGCCAGGATGCCAGGCTTGCTCCCTCCCCAGTGCTACTGAAGTTCAATCTAACCCTAGACAGAAGAAGGTTCTGCATCTTGGGTAGGAAGAACGCAAAAAGAGACAAGGGACAAGTACAATCAAAAACCAAAAAAGGAGACCTGAGGGAGATGAGAGAGGGGCTACATGTTGTACAGGCAGCATACTCATCAACAAAGATCTCTCTCTTGTCCTAGAGAGATCAGGAGACTCACGCTATGAATACACTCATGACCACAACTCAGCAGACTGTAGAATTATTTCAGTATATAACTTGACCACCTGGAATACTCTATCCCTCTTCTGATTTCAGTAAGTTCCACCTACTGTGTGAGTAGGATATGAGACTGGGGGAATGGGAACAAGTGTGGTATGAGTGCAGAGAGGTGTCTGAGGGACAGAAGGAAGTCCTCTAAACCTCATGAAGCCTCACCACATTGATTGGAGATAAAGAGGACATCCCTGGGACTTCTGCCCTGAATGCAAACTCATTATTCCAAGACAAAGGTTCCCAGATGGCACAAATATAAACCTCTCACAAGAATGTATCTCCTCATAACCCCACAGTTTATTTTGCACCTTCAGAAGTGTCCCACTGAATTATCTGATTCCAATACTGAAATAATTCCACTGTTAAATAATATTCTATTCATTATGCTAAGATCAAAACTCCCCAGTATTTGTAATTTTAAACATCAACAAAAAAAAGTAATCTGCTTTTTTTCACTCTCATCTGTCTTATTTAAGGAAAAAAAAAAAAAAATCCAAGAACAAATCTAAGAGCAGGGACTTCTTTACTATGTTTAATACAGTATTTGGCACAGTAATGTCCTGTGTGGGTCTCCTGGAATAGGAAATGCAAGATGCATTACATGTAATGCAAAAGGAAAACATCCAATAGTGGGCTCAACTGTAGCCCATCTGTCTTTCCTCCCTGAAGGAACACTGAATACCATCACCGTGGAGAATTATTAGTGGAGATCTGCTACTGATGCTGTCACCTCCTGGATAACTCCTCCATTTACACATGTCCAAACTCCTCTCTTTTTGTACTGGAAGCAGACCAGGTATCGCTGACATGCAGCCTTTACCTGTATTTCCTGGAGGTGAAGACAGTTCTGTTCTCCCTGAAAAGTTCACAAGATGTTTAGATTGCATGAATAAGCAGCAAGACAAATGACACAAGATCTAGAAGAAACTTTAAATACCAGGTGTGAGGTACCAGCCTTCCTAGCCTCACCAAGAAAAGTGTACACAAATGCTGACTCCAAACCAGTCTTTCTTTATGATCAATGCAGAAAGAGGCATAGCATCTAGAGAATTCTGAATGAGTGATTTTCCATGACTAAGTGAATCATCAAAAGCATGCCACATTCCCTAAAACTGTTTATCCTTCCTGAAACAGTATAATCTGGCTTTTTGTTCTCAAACTGAGCAGAACCCTGTTCATAGCAGATGGAGTACCATTCACAGTGTACACAGACTATTATTAAAGAAATAACCTTCTCCTATTAAAAAAAGGATGAGTGAAACATTTTTGGATTTAAGCAAGACTCCTAGGCAAACACGTGCCTCCATTCCTTGTTTCTGTGCACATCACTACACAAAAAAAAGAGATGAGAGATTCTACTGACCTCCCCTTTGCTTCTTCAGTCACATAACCATGACGTTACAAGTATTGGAGGACACTTCTCAACACCAAATTCAGGGTAGTCTATTGGATGGATATCGCTGGATAGATACCAATTGGTTTTGTGCTTCTTAGCTGGGCTCAAGACAAATTTGGTTTCTTCTTGCCTTGAGATTAATTTCTTTAATGAACCCTGGAAAAATGTAAGCGTTATATGGTGCAAGTAGCTACAAGATACAGTATCTCACTAAGAGCAGAGTTTATGCTATTGTTTTCACAGGACCTGAACAAGGAAAGCCCTTTTTACCGGCTGTGTAAGTATACATGGCATAGTTAGAATTATAAAGAGAAGCACAAGAGAAGCGCAACCATCCAATTAAACCAAGGCAGTTCCACCAAGGCCATAAAGAGATAGAAATTTTAGATAGGACTCACGTGGCCACAAGCACTTTTACTTGCATGGTAGAGATAACAAGATACAATCCCACAAAAATGCTGTTGTTCTGCCTACACTTTAACTTCCAGAGAGAAATCTCCCCACAGACTCAGAGGAGAAAGATCTTTGCAATTTAAAGAGAGGACACTATAAAAGTTACATGTTCCACCAAGTCATCACTTTTGAACTAAAGTTATTTAGAAGAATCAAAGATAATAGCCTGAGACTTCCTCAGACACGCCATTCAAAGTTGATTCCAAAGCATCTTGCAGCCAAGATGATAAAGGACAAAGTAAAGCTGGAAAGGGAGAGATTTATTATAAGTCTTCAACACACTAAAATGTCCTCTTCCCTCAACCACACCAGCTCCCAGCAAGCTTTGCCTCACTTCAAAGCATTGCAGATGCAGAAGAACGATTTCCAAACACTAGGGCAGAAAGCAGTAATAAAGAACTGTTTTCCTGCTGGCCAAAGAGGAAGTTGATGCAATAAGAGGGTTATTTCCAGATTTTAATTAATCTGTACAACTGGCAGATAAACACAGCAAGATACCCATACCGTTAAATGAATATTCCTGGACTGAGGCTGAAAACTACCAGCACAGAAAACTGAAAGCCTTTACCTTTGTTTTGTAACCTACAGTAATATTTGAGATCACCCATGTAAACCAGAACTCCAGTATGTAATATGCTACACAGAAGCGGAACAAGGAAACATACTTCTTGCACACACAAACTCAAACTTAAGGGCTGAGATGATTGCTGGACAAGAGGATCTGAAAAAAGAAGAGAGAAAAAAAACCAAAACAAACACTCAAAGATAAGCAGTGGCCTACTTAGTCCACTGCCAGGCTGTTCTGGTTCAGTCAGCTCATGGCAGAAGAGGGCATTAAAAATCTCTCAAGTTCTGAAGGCAGAAGATGAGGTAGCTCTGTTTATGTTCCTCAGATTCTTCTTCAAGACAGATGAAAAGCATCCATCTCCCACCCGTCTTACAGGATGACCAAGGTAAAGAAAGACCACAACAAGGCTTAATAAATGTCTAAAAGTTAGCACCATTAACAAATGGGACTATATGTCAAATTCTCCAGAGCCACTCTAGATGACAGTCAAAAAGAATCAAGAAGAAAATCAGTTTGTGTCCACACACAGGTCCTACAACTGCTAGAAGTCTTTATGGCAGAGAAAAAAAACAAAACAAAAAAAAAAGACAACCAATCAAACAAACAAAAACAAACACCAAACAAACCACTTTCAGTAAAAATTGTCATTATTTTTAACAGCTGAGCTTCAAAAAGAATTACAGACAAAAAGTGAGGGCAGCCAAGACTACTTTTAACCATATGGCTAGACACAAAAGATCATATCTCAAAGATGTCACAGAGAAAGAATGAAAAAGGTTAACATATAACCCAGATAAAGATCTGGGAAGAAGGCAGAGATGACAGGTTGAAAGAGACAAGAATGTAGTAAAAGGGTTTCCTCACAATTTCCATAGTTTTCTTCAGTGCCTCTTCTCAAAAATGAACTGCACTTTCTCCTGTTGTCTATTGCAAAAACAACAGCTGCGAAACAATTGACCTATTGGAGCAATCAGGTTTCTGTCTTCAGCAAGAAGCTAGCCTCCTACTACACACCTTTAGCAGAAAAGTCATGAACCTCCCAAGAAATGTGGGACGAAGTAAGTTCCTCTTTCCTGAAACTGAAATATTTCCATTGTTAATTTACTGCTGTCAATAAAGAGCAAGAACTTGCATTTCCTTTCTTAGTCTCACTGAATACTTTTGAATTGAGGCAATTTCAATACCTCAGAAAAGAAAGAAAACCATGTTTCAGTTCCTCTTGCTAAAAAGCCAAATAATTGCTACTTGATTAAACCTCAAAAGAAAAAGTGGAGGGAACAGGTGTTAGAAGAGAGGCTGCCCACACAGGTGAGCAAGCTTCCTTTCCACAACTCATTTCCCATATGTGTGCTCTGAATTTCTATCACAAGCCACTCCATACCTAAGAGCATCACAGTCCCTGTTCAAATCAAGATATAATATAGATAGAAGAATGAGAAGAGCTAGGATATGTATCTATTTACTGTTTACACAAAGAAAGCAAATTATGTTAGAGCCCTATCAACTACCTAATCCAGCTACCTCAAAATTGGAAGAAGACCGCAGAAACAGACAGCAAATAACTCTGTAACTGCGTGCCCCACTCGGTTAGAATCCAAATGTTTCCCTGCTATTCACAAACACAGTCCACATGCAGATCTCAATCCTCAGAGTGTACATTCTTGGGTTATCCCAGATGCCCTCTTCCCTTTCTCCCTCTCACTTATCTAGTTACAACAGAAGATGTCATTCAGCTAGGGGAGGGAAAGGGAGGAAAAAGAAGGAAAGGGTGGGGTTTTGATGTTCCTATTCTAGTTTACCTCTTGCTCTGCCTCCACTGTTTTGGGCTCCCCTCCTAGTAAATAAACCTGTTTTGTGTATCTTATCACATAATTTCCAAATAGCAGCATGACCACCAGGTCAACATTATTGCTGCTTTATTTCCATTGATCAAATTATGAAGACCACCTCTGTAGCTGACATCTCAGCTACACCCTGATAGCTTGGAGGGTTAAGGTCTGTTCTCAGTTTGAGTGCTGCTGGGAGACCTAAGAAAATGCAAGCCAGGTTCCCCTGGATGGAGCTCATGCAAAAAGCCACTTCTTGGATTTACCAGTGGAAACTTTCCCCTTCTCCCCTTTTTAAATGAAAGATGAGATTATCATTAGGATATGCTACAGTAATAGCATACATCCACAGAACCTCTTGGATCACATCTGCACGTGGCATATCAGTATTCGAACAGTCACACAGTACACTGACAAAGCTGTGTTTCACAGCCATGTATTAACAACAAACCACAGCATTAAGACAAGCCCTAAGAGCACATGTGCTTTACTTGTACAACTGTATCTGTGCAAGGACCTTACACACAACAGACTGATTGACAGCTACGCTAATGGAAGATTTGAGTGTAGCCCTAGCCTCAGCTGTTAATGAAAGGGTTTTTCCACCCCAGGCTGTTAAGATGTAGATCAGCTGGCAGAGAACAGATTCCTAAAACATCAGGGCTGGAAGTCACAAGGCAGAAACAAGTTTTGACCAACCTGTTGTTACAGCTGCCTAACCCTTCTCTACAGTAATAGCACAAAAGATGTAACACCAAAGAAAGTCCATGTACAAGGTCTCCTGTTTTTCTCACAGGCAACGTCCTGTGACACAGTGAACAGAGAGTGAAACTTTTTCTTTCTTTACCAAGGACAGACAGTAGCTGCACAGATAGTTCTCCTTCTCACTTTTACCTAGAGCTACCCTGAATACTACTCTGAAGTATACACTGGCAAGACAGTCCTTGTGTTTGCAAAGCAGAAAAAAAAAGCACACACAAACCCTAATCCATTCAAGGATTACTTAAGTGACTGGAAATTCTGAAATCCTTAAAGATGCGAGCAACCAACTGAGAACCAATTCTACTTCAGCATTCTCCAAAGCCACATGACATCAGCTCTGCATTACGTGTACAACAGTAACTCAGATTCTATCATGGAAAAGTAACAGTGCTGTAGTCTTTATCAAAGGAGACCTGCACCTGCAAAATAACTAAGATTTCACATGTGATGCATGTCTGCAGGATATGTGAAACCCAGAAAGGCAAGAAAGCTTACAAAAGAAAGTCATCCTGACCTCAAACAGCTGTGTTTAGGTCTACATCAGCAATATATTGTCACATACTATTTATAGATCCTTTCTTAAGACACAGGATTAGTCAGAAAGAGTAGTTGTATTCAAACCTAATGAAAATTCAAATTCAGTTACATGTCATTCATTCAGAATAACTACCAGTTATTTTTCACACAAATACTTAAAAATAACTGTTCAAAGAAAAGTCTTAATGGTTGTCCTCTAATATTTCAGAGTTACCCTGTCCATTAATTTAAGAACTAAAGGATTTCCAGCTTCACCAATCAGCTAACAGGTATACCTTAAAGTTGTATTTTAAGATATGAATGAATATAAGACTAGTATATCTAGTTATATCCACCTGTGTTCTTGGACACAAATACTTCAGCAGGCTGCAAGATAAACACAAACATTTTCTTAACTGGAGAGTGGCTTTAGTTTCAGCTGCAGACAAACTTATAGTGGACCTGAAGCTGGTTTAAAGGGACACTGCTGACTTCAATATCACTCTGAATCTAGTTGAGAGCAAGTAAGCTTTCACACTCTTACACCAAGAGAAATATTTCCATGATTAAAGAAATTAATTGCCATGCAGCGAGTTCCCAAGCACATCGCCTCAGTACAACCAAGCCAAACACAAGTGCTGAAAATGTGACAGTGATAAATAAGTAGAATAAGCACATTTTCTAAAAGAAATGTAGAAACTTGATCTAATGGGAGGTGTTCCTGCCCATGGCAGGAGGGTTGGAACAAGATGATCTTAAAGGTCCCTTCCAGCCCTGAAAATTCTATGATTTTAAAGTGTAACTACTAGGAAAATAAGTTTATTTCAAGTTCTTAAGTATACACAGAAAAACTGTTTACTGTTGTGGGTTTTTTTTTAAAAAAGGTTAGCCTGTAGCTTTCAAAGTTTGTAACTAAAATGAGCCCTAACAGCTAAGTCAATTTCTGTATATTCAGACAGCCCAACAAGAGGCCATTTATTTTCTCAGCTTCCCATAAGCCCCTCTGCACCAGTGCCGACCACTACATTTAAAGTACAGAAAAACCAAGGACGCTAATTTTCAGCTTTAAGCCCAGCACTCAAATAATGAATAATTTCCCACAGATTATTCAGTTTGTTGACGTTTCAAAGCAGTGCAACAGAACCAACAAAAGAAGTGGCAATTTTTATAGTGCAAGACATGACAAGTATTCCTCCATCTCAACAAAAGTTATTGTTGATTGCTCCACAGCACTAACCTTAAATGGATGACCGTGCAAGGTAAGATTTGACTTCTTCAGAATATGGAATAAAGCTCTTACAGTGAATGCATAATTAGGTTTTTATTATAATGAGAGGCAACCCTATGTTTAGAAGCAGTTAGCCTTGCTAAGTATTTTAACACCCTGAACACATCTTAGGACAACAGCCTGCAGACATTAAGTCTGTATCATAACAACAAAAATTGCAAAAGAGAGACAAAACGATTAGAAACCTGGACATCCCTGTACTGAACACAACTAGAATAGCAATAAAAAGGCTTAGGTTTGCAAGACAAGCAGAAGGCTATATATAAAGGAGCCGGTACATGCGAATTAGTCGCAAGCTCTCTGACGATGGAAGCACGAGGAGTACTTTATGACACTGCGGTAGTCATCGCTGTAAAGTTCACCGGCGGTACAACGCAGCCGGCACGGCGGTTACCGGCGGCGAAGCCCGCCCTCAGGCACCCCGACGGGACCCAACGCCGCAGCACTGCCGCCCGCCCGGCAGCACAGGGCGCCCCCTCCTCCCGCCCGCACCCCGCGCGGCCGCCACCGCCGTCTCCTCTTCCCTGCCCGGGACAAGGGGGCGTGGGTGCCCCGATACCTTCCGCCAAGCTGCCCTCTCCGAGCGAGGGAGCGCTCGGGGGTCCCCGCCCGGCCGCCACCGCCTCGTTCCTCCCCGGCGCCGAGCCGTATAATCGGGTCAGGGACCAGCCGCCCAGCTGCGGGCCGCCCCGGGGATCGGGTTTCGCGGCTGTGCCCTGACACCCCGTGCCAGACCCAGCCGACGCCCTCCCTGAGGGCCCGCACGGCCCCCGCCCCGGCTCGCCGCCGCTCAGAGACCCCCGCGCCGCTGCCAGCACCCGGGACGCCACGCCAGGCCGCTCCCCGGGCGATGCCAAGGGATGAAGCGGATCCCCCGCCCCCGCCACAGGAGACACCTCCCCCGGCCCGCGCCGCGGGGCAGCCACCACCCCACCTGCCGCGCGGGAGCCCGCCCTCCCTCCCTTTCCTCCAGGGGGTGGGGGCGGCAGAGAAACCCCCACCGCCGCCACACTTGCCTTCGCCTCATGCTGCTTCGGGGCGGGCGGGGGTCGCAGTGGAAGCGCGGCCCGAGGTGCCTCTGACCCCGCCGGGTGCCGCGCTCCGCCCGTCAGGCTGCCTGCGGGGAGCGGACCGACCCTGCCAGGCGCGGGAGGGGGCGGGTGAAGCGGCCGCGGCGGCGCGCGCACACCTTGGCAGCCACCGCTGCCCCGGCCCCGCCCCGCCCCGCGCGCGGACCGGTTGGCGGGCCGGGAGGAGGAGCGCGTGCGGGCAAGCCTACGCCCCCTTCTCGCTCCCCCAAAAAGATATGCGGAGCTCAAGGGGGGGGGGCGGCGGGTAACCGAGGCTCCGGCCGCCGGGCCCACGGCGCTCTGAAAGAGAAGGAGAGAGACGGGAAGGAGAACGAGAGCAACGCAGTCCCCACAGGCACGGCGACGAACAATAAGAGGACGCGGTCGCCCCCCGACAGCCCCTTCCCGCTCCGGGCTTTTCCCCCGCTCCCCGGCAATGGTACGTTCCCACCGCTCCGGTCGCACAGGCCGGGCGGGGATTGGTTATCCTGGAGGAGCGAGGCGCGGCCAGGGCGCGCGCCAAAGGCGAGTGGCGAAGGGGAGAGCAAAGAAAAGGGGCGGGGCGGAGCGGCAACCGTTTAACGTGCCGCGGGCGGGGGCGGGGGCGGTGTTCGCGGGCGGGGCGGCGGGCGCGCGCTCAGGGAGAAGGGCCGTTGGGGGGCGCGCGCCCACCCACCCACCCACCTACCTGCCCGCCCGCCCCTCCCGCCTTTGTCAGGGCCCTCGGGGCGGGTGGCGACCGGCGCCTTGCCCGCGGCCGCTCCCGTCCCATCTACCTGGGCGAGCCGCCCCCTCCCTGTTACCCGCCTCCTCCGTGAGGAAGCGAGTATTTCCCGCTCGAAGTTAACCTTCTGCCCGCCCGCGAAGAACTGCCCCACCGCCACGTCAGGATAAAGCAACCGCCCTCGCCTCTTTCCCCCCCTCCACCCTTCCCCCAGATGAGGCAAGGACACCGCGGGCCCCCTCGCAGGCCTGGCGGATGAAACAATAGGTGCCGCCGCACAAAGCGGTGCTGTCAGCCGGGCTGCTGGCACCAGCCGAGGTGTGCGCTCGGAAGACGGGCACGCACGCCTTGCATGTAAATGTGAAACGGTGATGAAGCTGAGCGCAGGAAGGACGGCACGGAAGGAACCGGCAGGAGAAAGGTGGTAAATCAGATCTAAAAATGGCTGAAGACACGCTTATAAAATCACCATGACAAAAGGCTAAATATATTTTTCGTTCGGGGTTGGCTGGGGAGAAGCTTGAAGCTGTGGTCATAGCAACTCCTATTTGGATCCTGCTGCGTTGGGGAAAATAGCTCATTGCCTGTGTGCTCTGTGCAATGCGCAACATTACATCAGATGAATGCCTGCTCCCGTTGTCCTTGTCTCCTGCTAACTGAATCACTTGGTAGACCCAAATATTGACTAATCCATCAGGTTATGCTGAGGTAATAGTAAAGGTACTGAATGGACAGGGAAATTACAAACCCCTCTTCTTCAAGAATGTACTGAGAGAAACAGAAATGTTGGGGGGGGTGTATGTAGGCTTAGATATATCTAGGTATGTACATCTGTTTCATTTTTTCAGTGCTCTCAGAAGCCACTGCTTACTGGCTGAATGCTCTGCATTGAACTAGCAGTCAAGAAGAGCAGTCAGTTCAGCATATACATACACCCAAGTCTGTATGCATATATATACAAGTTTGTATCCTGTTTATAAACAAATGCTTCATTCCTATCAATACACTTAAGTGTGTTAGTAGAGCACACATACATGCCATGTTCAGCTGAGTATGCCCTTGAGTTACTCAGCCAAGAGAGCCAGTGGATAAGTACCTGAATAGGTCAGGAATGCAAAACAATACAGAAATCAATGACTTGATTAAGAATGAGCAAAAAAACCCCACAGGATTATACCATAATTGCAATGGTAATACAGCAGCATGCCAGTTTCCCTTGAAATAGTTCTTTTCAGTAGATGTAATTCAAACACCTTTCACATCCAAACCCACACAGTCTCAATGTCTTACCAAAGCCATAGTCTTCCAACACTACCTTAAAATAAGTTTTGATCCCCATAGTCTATTAGGGATTTTGGCATAAAAAGCACCCAGGTACTGCAATAACATCATGAAAAAACAAAATAGACACTGCTCGTAAGAGAGGCATAAAACAAGTTCATTGTAAAGCTGAGGAAATCTTTACTTCAGTGTGGTGTGATAAATATCTGCCAGAAGTGCACAATTCCCAAATCACTGTCTATAGCCCTGTCTGAGAACAGATGGAGGAAACCCTTTAGCTGATCTAAACTTGGCTCAATCCACCCTGTTTACTGATGGAGTTTCCATGATCACAGAAATTAAGAGCTACTGGTTGCAATCACTTGTGAGTCACAGGCTGCTGATTCAGCTTACATTTTGGAGGTGTAAGGTGGCAAAGGTGCCTATCCTTACCTTAACACATGCACATAGTCGTGCACGTGAGTGCCAAAGGTTGGCAAGAGCTCCTCCAGTCAATGGGTAATTCTTCCTTTGAAGTCAATGGAGGTCACTGACATAGTTCTTTGTAGGGGAGGCAGCAGCCTGTGTTACCTGTTGATAGCCAAAATATCAAACTATCCTGCTCTACAAAGATGCAGGTTGAAGACGTGTTGGATTATTGAAAAATGCAAGGAGAGGGAGGAGAGGTTTAGATATGGTGATATGGGAGACACTTTTAAACACTCTCAAAGGGACCACCACATACAAATGGGACCACTGATGACTGACTGAGCACTCTGCCTCTGAACAGTCAGGAGAAGGGCTGTCAGCTTAACAGAAATCTTTGTAAAATGCTAATAAGGACCCAAACAATTCCCATCAGGGAACTGAAGAGTCATCTGGAGTCTAGCATGAGGCTCCCTATGGCATCTATAGAAAGGCTTGTACATCTTGGCTTGGTATTTTGGAATCCAGCATGAGAGGCTTAGTCATATGACAGAGTTATTTGCATCATTATGCTGTCAGAGTCCCAGAGGAGTTTTCACAATGCACTGTAAGAGGAAGGGTTTAAGTAAGTAGAACTAAAGCAGAAACAAAGTACTGTATTTCCTTTGCATGTCTCTGTTCACTGCATGCACATAGTGGGCAGAGTGGGAGAAGGGTGGAAGGCAGTACTCTGTAGAACATTAGACAAATAAAGCACACAAACAAACACAAGGGGCTGCAACATCAGTACAAAATGGGCTACTCAGTAAAAGCAAGCTAAGGCAGCTGAAATCCTTCATCACAGCCTAGCAGAAGACTGATGTTTCAGACTGCTGATGTCCAAGGTAAGCCCATCAGTGTCTCTTCCTGGAGGACTTTACAGAACTGCTAATTTGCAATAGCATAGGTAACAGTCACCTTGCCCTGTCCAAGTGGTGATTCCCTGCAAACACTGTAAAACTGGGTATCTGTTGTCTTCTGCATTCGATGCAACTGTTAGCAGGAAGAGTTGCCTAATTTTGGAGAAAACACAGAGATGACTTCCTAAGCAATAACACAGGTGTTCAACCTTTGACATACAAGGCATACCACCCATCACTCTCCTGCTGCAAGTAGTTATTCACTGCATCTGTATTTGAATAATGGGAATATTTACAAATGGTGCTGGTTAATCCCTTACACCACCACTGAACACACATGCACATACTAATCTGGAGTGAAGTGTGCAGCAGTAGGAGCTGTGTTTCAGATAAACTGATGGTGGTGTTTTATTACAAGAAAACAAGTAGAAGACTAATTCACTTGACAAAACTACCCATTGATTCACTAAGAAAAATTCAGAACTTCCCTAGGTTAAAACATCTCCAATTCAACAGGGAAATAAAAAGCTGGCCCATCAGATCTGGTAAACTTTGATCACGTAGTAAAACTGTTCTAAACCTTTGGGCTAAGAAAACAAGCTTTCAGATAGAAACTAGTAAGGAAAGTCTCTGGGGCTACATTCAGATCTGCTGTGTTCATTTGGGAGCTTTTTAGAAAACAAGAAGCTCTGAGTCTGTGCGCACATGATGTAGATAATTTTACCAGTCACAGGTTTTCCAGGCAGTAAAACGAAGTTGTGGCTGGGTTTGCTGCTATGACTTAGGACTGTGAGCATACCAGAAACTAATGAGAAACATTCAACTTTCACTTCACTATGCTGTAAATGTTTAAGTAGCAGTAACCCAAAACAAAGGCTACACAAGGTCAGAAAACTTTCTCCCAAAACTGTATAGTATGCTAAGGGCTGGGAAGAGTAGCCCATCTGATTTTGACTCCATAGTGCCTCTAAGAACAACAGCTCAGGTCTGTAAAGAGGTTCTAGATCATCTAAAGCAGTAAGACAAGGGCTTTTTAATGAATAAAATACAGATATGCAAGAAGATGATATCCAGATGAAGTATTACTAGATAGTTGCCATTCTATGCAATTAGTATATTAAGAAGAAATCACAAGTATAGCACTTCCTAGTATTCAGCCAGTCCCCAAGAAGGAATAAAGGAATGGATTTAAATATACCTTGGTGAAATGTAATGGAAAGACAGGCCTGAGAAATCATAATTGCAATACACCATTGGATCTTCACCTAATTTGAACTACACAAATTCCTCACAAGAGCTGCCTGTGAGGGGCTCCTCTCAGGACTGATTTACTCCATTTAGCATTCATTAAGGTCTAAAAGGCATGTTTACTATTTGGAGTTCAGATTACAGGAGAGCCTGAGCTATGTTTTGTATATTTGTTTTTAAAGCAACAGCTTTTCACTCCTTTAACCAAATGTGTAGAACAGCCCCATTACACCTTTTGTCTAGAAATAACCAACAGCCCTGGATCTCAAAACAGGTCTGGAGGGCTTCTTCAAACTCTTAATTTATTTAGGTTCTCTTTAGCAAAAGATGCGCTAGATGAGAAACTTATTGCTTTGCTAGTACTATTAGATTTGCCCTTTGATAAGCTATAAAAAAGACTCTACCTGTGTTCCATCCAAATTCATCAATGTATTAATTGAAGTATTAAAAGAAGTATTAAAAGAAAAATTAAGAATTTTTAATTAATCAATGTATTAATTGAAGTATTAAAAGAAAAGAAGTATTAAAAGAAAAATTAAGAATTTTTAATTCATCAATGTATTAATTGAAGTATTAAAAGAAAAATTAAGATTTTTTAATTAAATTTAAGAAAAATTAAAAGAAGTATTAATAAAAAGGGGAAAGTAAATCAATGAAGTCACTTTATTGATCCTGGGAATGTGGAACTACTATTAATAAAACATGTTGGTGTTGGTTTTTGGATAGGTCAAAGTCCTAGTAAGGGTGTATTTGTCATTCTAATTTATGTGCCGTTTCATCAACAAAGTATTTGTTATTGCAGTACTGTATTTATTCATCTCCTGTTTTCCTCCTCCACAGCCAGAACATCTGCTAAACGTTTCTGAATCTAAGCTTGTTGGGATAGGGCCCATTACTTTTACATATTTATGAACTGTGTGGTACACTGGCATTCATTCAGCAAAGACTGCTTCCCAAGGCTCATGAGTGAATGATACAAACCGGTATGGATTTATGTGCAAGAGGTCCACATGTGCAGAGGTCACAGAGGGGGCTACAGTCTGTTTATGTCCAGAAGTACCTAAACTCTACTGCTGCAGAGGAACAGAACTATCTGCTAATATCTGAGTGATGCAGGAACACAAAGAAAGGAAGAACAGGTATTTATGGCATCCTTAGGAATTATAATGAAGAGTAATGGTATAAAGCTGAATTAGAAGAATTTGTATCTGACCCCAAAAACATCCTCTATCATCAAAACATTTTCAGGTCTGGTCAAACAGTCTGGTCAAACGTGCTACTATGCATGCATTAGTTATAAGAGATTGGACAAAGCAGAATGCAGGACTGCTTCTGGGGGTGGAAAAATGAACAAATAATTCATTTCTGATTTCTGTTTTTCTTCTGTTGTAGCCCAGCCTCTCATGCCAACACTCACACAGGCACAGCTTTATACTATTTACACACTGAAGGGAGTGTATTCTGCTGGTACTGTGCAGAGAACTTACACATGTGACACCCATTACCAAGAACAGAAGCTAATGTTCATAAATTGCCCTTGTGTGCCTGGACTGAGTGGACCTGTCCCTGTTTGCCTTTCTGGCTGGCTTGCAAATAGTGCCTTTCCAAAGCTAAGGCTGATTTTCATCCCTTGTGAGAAGAAGAATAGCCCATCTCCTCTCAACTGTGAGAGCCATCCATGCTCTAAGGATGACTTGTCTGCCTAAATCCATGTCAGCAACAGAGCACAAGCACAATCACAGCCTAACAGTCTTAATGAGATTACAGCTAGAGATGCCCCAGTGCTGCTGCCTAGCTGAGGAACAAAACAAGCACCAAATTCATCTCGAGAAAAATATGTCCTCAGCTTTCACATAAGCAGGTTGTAGCTTCATCAAGATTTCAGATCTGTGATGTACAAGTTCCCTTTGATATTTTTTCCGTAATTTTTTTCATATTATTATTATTACCTTCAAAGCAGCATATTCTTCTCATGGATCTCTAGATTTAGTTAATATTTTTAAGGTGAGAATATAAAACTGATGATCATTCTGCTCTGTAGCAAAATGCTAGATTGATCTCACCCCTGGTTCCTGGCTCTTGTACGTTTGACTGCTGTCCGTATGCTTGACTTTGATACCCATGTGCTGTTGTGGAGTGTGATGATTCTCTACCAATATAATAATTCTTTTATCACCAGTTTATCTGATGCATCTGTTTGGCTCACTGGAATGAAATTGCTTGTAACTCTATCCTACATAGGGCAAATAGTCTTTCTGCACCTGTTCCAGGCAGCATTTCATTTACTTACTGCTTAAATTCTTAACCTCACCAAAACCTAGTTAGTGTGTATAACAAATGATAGAATAATGAATTAAGTGAAAAAGCTGATCTTTGGATAGTACCTTATCAGCTGGCTATAGTACAAATTCTGGTATCAATGCATTTAGGTACAGATCATGCAGCACTCACTGCAAACTGCAGATCCTGCCTTGCAAATTTCATTGAGCCTGCTGCAAGAAACCTACTGCTAACAGGCAAGTCTGCAGCTCCTGCAGGACTTCATGCCTAGAAAAAAAATCCAGTAGTAATGGCTTTTTTTGTGAAGCCTATTTAGAAGAGCTAGTGCAAAAGAAAATTCCTCCCCTTAAAAACAAGAACCCCCAGAATTTTATAGTCCATAACAAACAGTAAGTAACATTTTCAGCAGAAGGTAAGAGACACTGGCTGGATCAGTACTCACAGAGCAAGGCTGCATAAGTGACCTTCTTCTCACTCAAGTCAAATCCTCCCCGACAGGTGCTCATAGTTCGCCCACCTCTGCCAGGGCAGGCGTTTAAATTAAAGACCCCTTGCCACTCATCGTGCCCTGCCTCCACACAGGTTTCTCTTTGGAAAGCTTGTGCAATTTTCACTTTCTCTAGGCTTGCAAAAAGCAAGCTTGCAAAACCAAATTAAAAAAGAAATGGGATCTGGGATGCAAATCTCCTTCTGTACATCTTTCCCAAAGCATCTCGCAGGGCCTCGGGGAGGCTGTGTGATGATGAGTCTGGCTGCCAGTTCGTCACTGTTGCCATGGTAACTGAGTAGTGGTCCCGTGTGGCTTGGGAAGGGAGTGGCAATGGGAGCACTGAATGTATGTTTTGTCTCCTTCTTTGAGGATTCCTCTAACCTGGCTAATTCACCCATTTAGTTTAAAAAGGCTATGTTCCCCCACCCTACCTGGGGCAGACACACTTTGGTTTACTCCACCCATGGAGCTCTACAGCATCTGTAAATCTTACTTGTATGATATAGGAAACCTGGCATTAACCCCCAGAGCACCAGTAATTTCCTCTAGGAAATACCATGTCATGTGAAAACAGGAAAAAATAAACCTTGTTCTGGTAAACATCTGAACATCAGCAGATGATCACCAGAAACTGAATAAGTGCTAGGAAGGGATGATATAATTTTGTCTCTCTGAGAAGGTGAATGAGCAGCTGAGACAGCAATAGGGTATTTTTCTGCCGACATGACCGGGTGCAAGTGTGTGAGGCCTTGTTACAGCTACAGGGAAGCTCAGGGCTGTCAAAGTTCCTTTGTTCTGTCCCCTCAACTGAAAAGTCTTGGCTCTATCCTTTCTGAGCATTAATTTTGCTATTTGCTACTTCTTTAAAAAATTTTTATTTTAACACTGACATAATGATTATTAGTAATGTTAGGCAGGACGGACCACAGCAGTGGAGACTTCCAGACTCCAGGCTGTAGTTAGGGAAGAAGCCAGGACTGCACAGGCAGGCGTTATTTTGCTGGACAATGAACAATGCAGGCTTGTTTTGGAAAGCAAACCCTTGGATAGTTAAATAATACCACTTGTTTATAAGACAGACTATCTATCTCATCTTCTTAATAAAATGTTGCCAATGGCTCTTTGTTGCTTTCTGTATTATTTTCTCTGAATGCCAAGTGCTTCTTTTAAGGTAATGGATTTTCTCACTCAGAACACCAGCAACAAATACAGCTCTGTACCCGTAGATAGTATGGAAAAAAACAAACACACAGAAGTAAAAAACACATCTTTTATCTTTTTTTTTCTTTACTTGCTTTCCTCTCCTCACTTCTAAGTCAAGTTGTTTGAGCTTTTTCTGACAGTGAGTGACCCATCAGAAGTTGCGAGGTAGGGACAGGCCTCCAGATGCCAAAATCCAAATACTAAAGTTCATATTTTGACATGGGTTAAGTAACTTTTTGCTCTCCTATAATCTGAAGCAGCAGAGGTGGGACGAGCTCAGAACAGCAATATTAGCCAAAAGGGTTGAAAAGACTTAAACCAGATTCACAAAACTATGGGCTAAAAAAATCTCAGACTTTTAAAACATTAACAATTCAAGTAATTTTTGTCATCTATGCCTCTGACTTTAGACTCAATTTTCCAGCTTTTCTGGAACTCTACAAGGACTGTAATTTAATTTTGTTTAGATAAGAAGTTATGTTTCTCTTACACTTACATGATTCTAAAATGTGGGACTCGGAGAACATTACCAAATACAGTGATGGCCATCCCAATGCCATTAGACTTGGCATTGAAGAAGTGTCTTTGCAAAGTAGGTAAGAGCATTCTCTCTCCAGAATGAGTCTGGAGCCTTCAAACTAAAGATGCTATAGTTTAACAGCATCCCCCTCCTCCTTGCACAGTAACAAAATGGCTCGTTCAAAATCAGTTATGACTAAGGAGTGTCTGTTCAGCACAGATACAAGGTTACTGGAAATATGGAGGCATGTTATAAAAATTCATGTTACCTTGAGAATTTTATGGCTGCTTCTTCAGTAATCTTAAATGAGAATGCAGTAAGATCAGAACTGAACTGCACACTTAATCTTGCATAGGGAAAATACTGGTTGATACATATAATTAAATATATCTGCTCTGCTTTGCTGGTGCACCCCCTCCCCCAGTGTTTTTATGCTTGCTTTGGTGGAAAAGACTTGGTGCCTCTGGGTGTGATAGCATGAAGCTATTCAAAATGAAGGTGTGCCCTGAAGAAGACAGTCCCGAGAGGGAATAACACTGGGCTAGCAGGGAGTATGATGGAAGCAGAGGAACACAGGGGAGAGGAGGTGACTGGGCTCAGCCTACAGCACTGAGAAGCCCTTTCCATTTACATCTTTATCTTCCTGCAGTCAGAGCACTGGCTGGAGCTATTTAATGGGATCATGAGGAGTGCTATACCATTACTTACAGAGGAGGGTATAAAAATGACAGCAGCTAATAAGAACCAATTTCTCATCAGCCGTTTCATCAGGCTTATTTCACAAACAGATGGTTTCAGAGGCTAAGAAGCTGGAAATGACATCCTGGCTGTTGGATCCAGGCCAGATCAGAGAGAGTACATCCCTGTGCCTGGACACTCCAGCCTCACCCACAGACAAAAATAGTGCTACCCTAAATGTGTGCCCACAGGAGGACACATATTTAATAAACTGAGCTGGAAGGCTAAAGCCACAGCATATTAATTTTTCCTAACACTTAGGAGGCAACAGGAGCAGGAACATGAAAGTTCCTTTGCTCATAATTGTCCAGACCATAGTCCTGGTTGTGAAGACCACTTTGTCTGAAGCTCACAACTGAGGACAGCAAGAAAGCCTTAAAAAAACCCAAAACAAACCACAAGTGGTGGACCAGGGTGGAAACACACCTTTAACTGAGAGATTAGTTCAGAAGAGACATTCATGCATCCAAGGGAAGAGGCCAGATGATGCAAAGGGCAGAAAATGGACAGAGATGCAAATGTGGTCCAAAAACAGAATAAAGGCAGGGAGTGTGTGTTTATGTGTGTAGGAAGGTAGTGGGAGTTCAGTCCACACATGTGAATTTGAGATGTCAAAACTGAAATGAGCTTGTTGGTCTTCTTACTTTTCCTTCTTTTAGCCACTGAAGATTTGAAAAGTTGAATCTTACACTGGTTGCACCAAAGGATCTAATGCTGTTTACCTGCTCTCCTATCATCAGTCACATCCAGTATTTTTTTAACATGCATTTAATTTTTTTACTCCACTCTACAGTTAGCCTTGTTAGGAAATGTCTTTGCTGGTTTTCTACTTTTAAAAGATGGGCCTACATTTGCTTAGTTTTTGTTTGAAATTCTCTGGTGCACTGCTGGTAAAATTAACTCACAACCAGCTTTCAAGGCTATTAGAAAGTTATCACTATGCTGTGTTCTGTGTGTAATGTTGTGGATATGCTAGACTTTTTCCACAATATTTCAACACCTGATTTTCATGGAGATCCTTGCTCCTGCTTGTCTATACTCCCATTATCTGCTGCCTTGGTCATGCATGTCATTGATGTGTTTCTGGAAAGCTCAGCAACTCAGCAATTTTATAACAGCATTATAAATAATTCAATCAACTGTTCTTCCCCGCATCTACTTCTCATTTATTAATGGACTTTCTTTCTAGACAGTATTTTCTCGTCTCTCATCACCATCCAATATACTTTCCTTCAAGTATATGTACTTGAGGGAAAAATGTAATTAGTTTTGCCATCCTTCTGCCAAAACTTCAGTCAGAGATTTGCCTGAAATCCTCATTATAGCTCGTGGGAGTTGGTCCTATTTCTGTACACCAGCAACAGGCTGAAGTGAGTGTGCACAGGTGGGCAATGGAGACCCATGGGTGTTTCAACCCACGGGAATTTTAAAAGAAGCATGAAAATGTGGGTTTATATGTATGAGATGAGGAAAGTGAAGGACACGGGGGTAAACCAGGCAAGGTGAAAAAGCTTTCTCTTAGACAAGAGCAGAGGAAGGGGAAGATTTTTTGATGATTAATTCATGTTAAAATCTGGTTGGTTGGGGGTTTGCTTTGTTTTATTTAAAAATTGTTAAGTAACAGAAGAGTGGATTTTCTCTTTCCCCCTTTCTGTCATCAGACAGCTGTGCAAATATTTTAGCTTGTGATTGTGGAAGCACAATGCTGAAAACTTCTGAGTTGTGCCAAGAGAAAAGTACAGGAAAACAAAAGGCAAAAGCCTAGGGTAGATCTAGCTGCCAGGATCTTCTGTCCCTAGGGGAATGAGACAGAGGAAAAGGAAGGGAGAAAAAAAGTCTGATAGCTTTCATTGCTCAAAGTGACAGTATCCTGGGTCAGAATGAAAAACAGACTTTTGTAGTCTTTTTGGAGGGTAGAAAGGTACCAGAGCAATTAGCACTCTATTAAATCAAGGCTTTCTTAAAGGGTGTTGGCTTTATCTGCAGCACCATGTGCTTGTATTGTACCTGCCTCAGATACTGAGTTCTCACGTTGCAGGCAAATTGAAAACCTGACTTAGAAAGTAAGTCAGTCTTTGAATTTAGGAGATAAGAGAGATATGCTTGGTCTGTGCTGATACTGGCCTGGCATAAAAAGGTCTTGTCCCAGGAGCTTAAGGGGCTCAGCAGCAAAGCTGTGATTCAGGCCTGCTGACCAAAAATGCCTCTCTTCACAGGTTCTCTCAGGAGTTTACACACCGTAAGTGTGGTCAGCAGGTGATAACACAAACCTAAATATGCCAGTCAGGAATCAAATTGCACAGTGTTTCTCTGTCAAAGACTCTTATCTTCTTACTCAGGGGAATAATTAACCCGTTAAAAAATTAGCTTTCATTTGCAGTATTCTCAGTGTCTTTTGCTTGCCACAGTAGTTCAGCAATTCCTTTACATCAAATCACACAAGAGTTTTGTCTTTCCCTTATGCTTAAGGTAAAAAACACAGGTTATGACATAACTATGTCCTATCTCCCAGCAATGGCATGCTAGGTTTTGCAAAGAAGTGTGTACAAATCCAGCCTGATGGTGAGAAATCAAAGGAATGAAACTTGTTTCTGAAGCTGGTTGTCATTCTGTGCCCTAAAACACAGAGCTGGGGATAGTTCTCATTTTGGGGGCCTATATAACTGCTGAAATTACTCAAACAAACAAGACGCCTTTGGCTGTGCTGCACGTAATCTTTCATCCCAGGGAATTAAGCAGGTGGCCATTAAATTTGCAGTAACACTCACACTGCAAGCACACTGAAGCCCTAAAGGAAGAAATTCTTCATTCCATTAAAGACAGCAAAATCATTTAATAATTTCAGGAAGCCTTCATACTCCAAACTTCCTCTAGCCATTTTCATTCCCCTTCCATTTAATTACCTGAATGATTAATTAAGGATAATCAGCTAATGTTTTGCATAATACTTTGGATACGTAAAGCACTGCATAAATCCTTGGCATGAATAGTTTATTAGGCTACCAGTCATTTCACTGCTGTTGCTCTCTGTGCTCTTACTTCTGCTTTTCATATTCCCCTTCATTAGGCAGTGAAACCAGTGCTACCACGGCTATTGTTTCTAGCCCAAGTTATGCAGCCAGCAACACCATCCTCCTGTGGCTGTTGCATGACTTGAGCTTTTCTGGCATCATCACATGTTGTTTATGAAACCTGAGTCTGCAGTGAAGACCACATCACCCCCTTAACAGCATTTTCCCCTCACTACCAGGCTCAACTCCTATTGGCACCTATCCCCTGCCTGCATGTGCACAGTGGTGAGAATAGACAGAGGCTCAGCACGACAGCAGAAACTTGGTTGGTTGCAGAACATCCCAAAAGGAGATCAACTTCCCAATCAAGACCTGGAAACACCTGTAATTCTGCCCTTCTTCTAGGAAGCCTAACCAGGGCTCTTTTGATGCCACAGTGGCTGCACACAGACCATATTAGAGCCATGGTTAATGTAGCCTGCAAGGACAAATAGGAGGCTTTTCTGCAACAGAAATCTCACCCTCCTAAAAAGAGGTTTAAGGCCACCTCTGTCCTGGTTTAGGCCAGGGGTTAAACCATGACAACCTCCCAGCTTCTGCATGGTCGTGTTTGACTCTGAGCAGGCCACCTACAAATACATGTACAAGTGTTAAATTTGGATGTCTCAAGTTGTAGTTGTTTAGAGAGGCTAGAGACTTTACTTAAAAAAACTAGTATGTATCCCTCCCACATAATCAGTATGCTCCATACCCATTGTCTCTCCAGATCCTGTGAAGCAAAAATATAAAATACTGTGTTTATTTTGTTTTTCTTTAACTGTCAACCATACAAATTCTGCTTTATAATTGAGAGTCAAGACAAGTTCTTTCCTTCTTACTCATAAGTAACATTCAACAGGCCAAAACAGGCCACAGAGATGCCAAAATTATAACTCCTTGGAACATGGTAAACAATTTTGTTGATACGGCTGAAAACCAAGCAGAATCATTTTCTCTTAGTGCATTGGCTCTTCTGAGGTAATGACAGCTTGTTTCTTTGAGTCACTAAACTAAGCAGACCCAGCTGAGTGGAACTGGGACAGGCTGAGCTGGTGAATCTCATGATCCATCTCACATGTTCTGCTTAATTCCTTCTAGGGTCTTCAAAGCAAAAGACCATCTCATGCTCCAGGACACAAAAGCAGCAAGGGAGAAGTCTATAAATAAAGTCCCTGTAATGTTCCTTTCTTCCTTGCCTAGGTCACTGCTAGACAAGCATAGGACTGTTTCTAAGCAGAAACATCCTTGGAGAGAAGGAGAAGAAGAAAGCACTCACAACCCGTTTCCTTCTGTATCCTCACACTGGAAGCAGCTATGGGCATGGTTTTGGGGGGGAATATGAAGTCTTGCTTTCTTCTAATCCTTCTTGTATTGTCCTTTATCAGCTCTGGAAAAAGACTGCTAGCAGCACCAGTTGCCAGCCATAGCAGCCACACAAAGTATCTCTTTAAAAGTTCTCCAGAAAAGTCCCACAGTGATGTCCAGGGGTTTGCCCAGCACAACTGGCAGTCATGGTCCCCAGTGCCAAGAAACTATGAGATCTTCAGTAAGTCACCAATTGAGGAGCAAGGAGCCAGAGAACAAAACAGAGGAAAAAAAAGGAAGGGAAAACAAATGGACAGCAAAGAAAAGAAACATACAGAAAACAAAAGAGAAATCAAAGCCACTTAGGATGGTTTAACTCATTTGTGGCTGGCATCTCTAAACATCAGGAGAGCTAGTTAAAGCACCAGAAAGGTGGCATACTTGTCCTGAGACCTGTATGCACATACAGACACTGTGGCATTACTGACGCAGGATGATAAATTCAAATACAGGGGTGTAAGTCTATGTACTACTTTGTGTATGTTCTTGTTACACATACTTAGTACCAACATCTCTGAAAGCAGAAAATAATGAGTCAGGCCTTACAGCATAGCATAATAGGCCTAAAAATCTTAAGATTTCAAGCTTTAAAGAAAAAATATACCTGGATTGTGAGTACTTTTTTCCTAAAATTGCAAAAGTGACAGAAAAAGGTGAGGATGAACAGAAGTGGTTGCTGAAGTTTTCCTGTCTGCTATCCATTAGTATCTCTGCTGGAAAAAGGTACAGAAACCTGCCAATGCATTCTCTGCCACTGCAGAAGGTACCATTTTATCTGAAGAAAACTGCAAAGGCAGATTTGCCCTAACTCTCCTGACAGAGAGTGTTCTCTGATATGAACAGCAAATGGTAAGTTTGGAAAAAATTGCAGCAAATGATGAGATGCTGCCTGAGTGTAAAATGTAAGAAACAGCCCTGTGGAGAAGAATAGGCAGTACAAAGAAAAAGTACATTAGAGATTTAACTTTTTTTGTCAAATCAAGAAGAAAACTATATATGAGTCTTCCTTCTCTTTGGCTACAGTCACTCAGCAGGAGCAGGGGGATTGGTTTCTGTAGCTCATTAATCCATGCTACTGCTGTTTCATGGAGATCAATGTATCATTTAATAGGGAGAGGCTTTTCAGCTCTGTGAGATTTTATCTGCTGATGGCTACCATTATATTTATAGACATATCCATCACCATAACAGTAGGAAGCAATTCCCAATAGATTGAATTGGATGGAATCCCCCCATTTAAACTCCATTATGGATGCAGCTTTCTATATAGGATTAACCACTTAACTCACTGAATTCTAAACATCATCAGCTATTGTACACAAGAACTGATGATCTCCATGGCTTAGCTGTGGGATGGTTGACTTGTTTTCAGACTCAATTATCTTTTCAAAGAATAAGGTCCTTTGTTAACCTCTGACTTGCTGACCAATGTGTAGGCAGCCTATTAAATACTTCACAGTCCTCCTTCAACCTTATGATTTGGGCAGCTCTAGAGATTTAGTCTTATGATTGTTCCAATTCTGCCCAGTCTAAATCTTCAATTGTGACATGAACAGCGAGAGGAGAGAACCAGCTTTAGTCACAGCAAGCTTAAGAAATAAACAACAGAGGCTTGGACAATGAAAGCAGAAACTATGTGCATATTACGCAAAGTGTTTTAATGCTTTCAGCCTAACTCTTGGTAATGATTTACAGAGCATGCTTCCCTGCTAAGACTATTTTCAGAGTCAGCTCCTTTGGGAATTTAGTGCGCACTCATTCCATCTCCTAAAATTATCTGAGTATCCTTCTAGTATTAAATTTCTTATGGCAAACACACCTTTTGGCATGAAACAGTCTTGCAAGGGGAGCTTAGAATAGATGTATTGTTCCGGCAGCTCACAGTGCACAGGGAATGTTAACTGCTGCTTAATTTGACACAGAAAGACGGATGCTGCTTCCTGGCATGGACAAGTGTTCTCAAATACAAGTAACAAATTTGAGCTATTTAAGGTTTTGTTTCCAACTGCAAGAGCTCTCATCTGTCATGTCTGTCCAGCCACTCTCCCTTTCAAATTTACCATGACCTCCTCACCTCCTGTTTTTCTTAACCTCCCCTTGTGTTTACAGCAACCTCCACACTCACAACTTGGTTGTATTCCTGGTGCCAGCCTCACACACCACCATGTAGCTATCATCTTCCTCTGGCTACCACCCTTCTAGTGCTTCGTCACATTTAGACTCGATGAGAAACACGAGGGCAGATGCTATCTCTCCCTGAGTGGAAAATTAAGTTCCCAGTCACTGGGATTTTCCATCCTTGAAGGTCTCATCAAAGTTTATACATAAACCTCATTCCCATTAGTTTGCTTTTAAGTAATTTTGTTTTGATAGTGCGTTACTGCTGCGGTGTACTGTTGCTCCTTTGCTTTACACTAGCCCATTTCTTTTTACACAGATAACTTTGAATACTTAAATGCAACTCAAACTACAAAACTAATAAGCCTTCTGCCAGGTAGGAGAGAGAGAGCTCATGAGTGATCATGCCTGTTTTACAAAAAGAGAAGCTGACACTCAGAGAGAAAAAAAACATGGGAAGAAATCTCTAGTCAATAAACTCGACATTCAAGATGACTTCGGATAATTTTAATTCTTGAAATTTACCTACCCAGGAAACTTCTAACTTTTAGCTAAATCAAGATATTTGTGAAAGTCTATTAGTAGAATTGTTTACAAAAATTAATGTATTATATAGTTCTTTAGTCATCATGAAACACTTGGAGCAGTGTAAGAAGTCATTGGCAGAGCTCTCTGCAATGGCCCTAATAGTCCTTAAATGCCCAGCCCAGCCTCACTGGACACTCTCACCCCACACCTCCTACCCACTCTTTCTCATGAGGGGAGTTTGTTTAAGCCCCACCCTGTGCACCCAGACCTGCCCTGCACTACGCTGTTGCTGTGTAAATCTGCGGTCCCCTGGGTTGGTCTACAGCCTTCTGCTGCTCCTGATGGGACTCCTGCCACGGACTCTGAACCTAACCCATTAGGTTCAACTGCCTGGTGCAGTGGATGGAACCTGTTAGCAACACCTAGCACTGCCCACCCAGCTCAGGTCCCCTGGATGTGACTGTGCTCTAGTCAGAGAAGCCATCATCCTGGGCTTACTTACCCTTGGCCCATGACATGTCCCCTGCCCTTTCCACTCCCTGACACCCTTATCCCCACTGCCAGATCATTCTCATACTGAAAGTAATTGAAAGGGTTTCTCAAGTGCTTCAGTGCAAAACCAGCAAGCAACCTTGGTCCAAACCCTTCTCAGTGATGGTTTAAAAGCAGCCAGTGACTTTGCAGCTAACAAGCACTAACACCAGCCATTGCGTTACCACTCTCTGAATGAGCCAGTGTTGAGTAAGTTAATGTGGAAATGTCGTGCTGAATTGCCCTGGATACATCTGCTGCAGTGGGAGATGGGAGGGTTATAGCTTACAGTTCACTCTGATAAACTAAAAATACTTAAAATACACTTTGCCCCATCTACATTCCAAAAGATATTAGTTATAGTTCATTAGTTTTTCCTTAATGTTTCAAGCAAGTTCTTTCACTGTCTACACTGAGTCATTTTTGGACATAAACATTTTGGATCTAACCCTAAATGAGAAATTATTTCAGATTTGGTAATACAGTCTGGGTTTTTAACTTCCTCCATGAGCAGGCATCTGGAATGAAAATGTGTCTAAAAAATTTTGGCCTGCCTGTTCAGCCTGCTCTCAAAGCTGAAAAACTCCCCAGGAGACAAGGATGAGAGTCCTCACAGGCTGCCCTTCCCCCAGTGCTGATAAGTAAACACATATGTCTAAGGCTACATAAACTAATTAGACACCTAATCCTACCTTCACATCTGGTATTGGCAAGAAAGATGAGAAGGAGCACCAAGTAAGGGAGGAACAGGGGAAAAGAGAACATCATCTTGTCAGAGAAATAGGGGCCAAGACATTACTCAAGATATTGATTTTACACAAGCTATAAGCATAACTCTAACCAATAACTAATAACTCTAATAACTAATAACCTCAAACCTAAAACAGCACATAGGTTTTCAGAAGAAGGGAAGAAATCATACTCAGTAGAGATGCTGCACTTCTGTTAACTACATAAAAAAGTGTGGAGGAAAACGGAAAACAAACAAAGAAACAAACAAACAAAACCAACCAAAAAAAACCCAAACAAACCAAACCAAACCAAAAAAAGTAATATTTGTGAGCAAAATGGCAAGCACGGCAGTCACAGCAGTCCAGTCCACTGCAGTCCTCCTGCCAGAGGGGCACACAGGGTGGGGGTTTTGCTCACCATGAAACACAAGACACAAAGGCAACGGCAAAGAAACCCTTCCCAGTGGGACCTATTCCAAGGCTTAGGCACCACTAGCATGCAATGCTATGGCACTAACTTTCCTAATACAACCTTGTCATCACAGCTTCTGTGAGCACCACAGGACCCACCCAGGTAAGGGCCAGGACTGGCAGACTGAGATGCAAAAGATTTTAACTTTTTCTGTAATATTTTCTGTGATTTCCCGTTCAAGTTGCAGAATATGCATCACCTTTTTGTAGTGATAATTAAAGAGATTGCAGTAGAAATGCAATGAAAATCAAGGACTGATGTCTGATGAACACTGAAAAAAAGAAGTACTGAGAAGTTAAGAAGCAAGGTTAAAAATGAGAAGAAAAATTTTCTGAGATTGACTCATTTGCCTTATGGTATAAATACTTTCAGGATTCACACTGCAAAGTACTTCTTCCAATCATGAGAGCACAAAGCTTGCTTTTGAGAAGAGGAAAGGTGGAGATTAATGGATGACAATTGATTTTGGCAGGTGGGGCTCTGAGAAGTGGTATTAACTACCAGAAGGACTTGTAACTCTAAATCAGTGAGCAAAGAGATGTTGTACTAAAAAACCAGGATTTAATTGACCTACAGTGATGACAGGCTTTAGTATTTTCTCACAGGTAATAACTGGTTGCAGAAAAGAAGATGCCTTAGGCCTTTGACCAAATTATAGAATCATAGAATCTGCTGAGCTGGAAGGGACCCATCAGAATCATCAAGTCCAACTCCTGAAATCGGTTACCTTAAAGCTATGAAATGCCCCACCCAGCAATAATTATTACTATTATAACAGTAACAATGAAATCAAACATAACAGATGTTATTCTTCTACTGCTGCCTTGCCAAGGCTGGTATTTTGTTTGATATGGAACAAAGAAAGAGGCTTAATCACCTTAAAATTGCCCTTTGTTTTGGAAAACTTTTGCCATTATTTAAGTAAAACTCAAGTTCTGACAAGTTGTGAAAACAACTCTGTTTCCAGTTTCCCAGTTCCCAGTATCTATACCTTATACAGCATTTGTGCATCTGTGATGAAAGCTAAAACAGAGATATGCTAATATTTTTATGTTATATGATACCCTCCACTTGGAGTGTGGCTGAATACCCCTGTAGCTGCTTTTTCTGCTTTCTACCATCCTCTCCTGCTGTTTATACAGGGTTTTATGTGGCCAAACCAAGAGGCAAATGCTTTTATGTACAGTATATTAGGAACATCAGCAGGTGGTCTCAAAATCAGGTGAGTCACCTCTTACTAGTTCTATTTTTGAAGCAATAAAATAGGTTTGATTCTGTGCCACAACGCTCGGTGAGGTAAGAAAGCAGAGCATGACAATCAGCCATCTGTTCAATGCACAGCCAGAAAGCATTCACCTTCACCCAACCAAGGACTCTCAGGACTGCCTGCCAGAAGCTAGGGGAGCCCTGAATCTGGGCTAATTGAAGGGATCTGTAGCCAGCTATCTTCATATTTAAGAGGGATGTACTGCTGATGGAAATTACTAGTGAATTACAGGTTCTGGCATGTCATGGTCTAGCCAGATCCAAACAAAAGCACGTGGTGATAAGGACAAAGTGCTGCATACCAGGACCTGTCATTTCCATGGACCTCAATGCTTTATCAGAGTTACAGATAAGCTACCAAGTACTGCAAAACTCCACATCTTTCCTAGAAACTGTCCTTTTCTCAATTGCATTTATAAAGCCTTTTTTCATTTCCAGGTCTTCTGTTTGTTTCTATATGGGTGTAGGAGGGTTTCTTTCTCTTGAAATCAGACCATAGGGCCCCAACGTTTCTAGCTCAAAGTCTCCCTAATGCTGCTAATCTCCTATTAACAGCCTACTGACACAGAAGAGACCACAAAAAAGACTGATTGCCAGCCCTCTGGCCCTGTGACCGTGTGCTGGTCAGATCTGGATTAATACTTGAGGCGATTTACCTCAGGAGGCCTTGTTACAGGTGCCTGTAACTCTAAACTCTCCTTGAACTGCCTGGCAGCAGAGGGAGGAGGGGAACCTGTGAATCCATAGCTGATGCAGACACAAATAAGGCCTCTCTGAAACTCACTTTTCTTTTCCTATCAAAAACCAGGATGACAGCAGCAAAAAACCAAACCAAACCAAAACTTGACATCAGATAAAAGGTGAGGAGGCAGGCATCAACATCCCACCTGGGACACAAAATGCACTGCAATACTCCCTCTTACTACCTGTCACTGACAGCAAGTTCGTTTTGACTTCAGCTTTTCTGGTTACTGGAAATTGTTTCCCAGGAGCACAGGCAGCCTGCTGTGCTGGCTAATCCAGGTACAAGAGCAACCCTTTCAGTATGAAAAACACTTGAAGCTGTTCACATTTAAGGAAAGATGGAAAACCAGCACCATTCTTATTTGGTGATGAGTTTGGTTCACCAGCCCAAACAGCCTTAGGCACCTCTCCGGAGTTGGGCTGCACCTCCTACATCTGCAGCACTGTGCTGTCACTGCCTCTGCGGCTCCATGACCCTACATAGCAGGGGGAGGGTGCTGGGATGAGAGATCAGGCTGACCAGCTGCTCTTGACGTCACCCAGCAGAAGAGAGTCCACACCATGCATCTGGGCTGCACCAGAACATACCCGAGAGCGCTGGGGAGAGAAACGGAGGTGGGAGCTGATGCTGTCCCCAACCAAGTCAACCTCCAAGGCTTTGCATGTGCCCGAGTCTGGAATTAAAGCATCTCTTGGCTCCACTAAGATGATTCTATTTCAAAACGATGTAATTTTGCTTGTTAACAAATCGCCAATAAAATAGGTAATTGTTTCTGGCCTGAAGGTAAACAATCCTGTTACTGAGTGACTACTATTTGCAGGTCAGAGGTTTGCAAGAGGATTGGCCTTCAAGGCACCACACTGTCCCCTCTAGGAGGAGGGGTGAAGTACAAAAACATTCTACCATGCTTTACAAAGAAATTAATTTTGCATATAATTATGGGTATTACAAGGCTGCTTATTCCACCTTGGCTTCTTAAACAACCACCCTGTGACTTACACAGCTCTCCTGTTTAGAGCAACTCCTAACTCTCACCCAGCCCTTCCCTGCTTCTAACATAACAGCATGAGTGTTGCAGCTAGTGTATCTTCCCATAGGCTTTTATTATAAAGAAATATCTGCAGGGAAACAGGATCTGACTCAACCTGCAGCAGTTCCTCCTGCTGCTCGTTTCCCCACCTGAAACAACAGTTCCTCTTTTCAAGTCACCTCCATCACCACAGCAGCCCACTCCAACATCACCACTGCAATGCTGTGCTGCCCTTCTCTGGGACTGAATATTCTTTGGCTGCTCCCCATGAAATAAATTACCCAGCAATATCTTTGCATATCACAAGCTTACCTTGTTTTTGTGCCGTCTTGCTCCTTTTCTGAGTGTCAGTGGGGAGTATCCAGCCAGTGTGAGTCTTTTTCAAAATTGATTCCTTATCCATATTTGGGAATTTGTGCTGGGCACTAGCTGGTACGAGACATGTTCTTCCCACAATGCACTTTGGGACTTGTAGTTCCCAAAAAGGAATGTTGTTTTCCAAATTGCAAGTGCCAAGCAACAGAAACAGAAGTCTGAGACGCCTTAACCTCCGCCTTTGCTTAGCTGCAGGGCCCTTCTTTTTTGAATGTTTGTGCTGTGTTTTTGCTTTAACCAGCCTGAATACTCCAGGAACTTATTCTGCAGCTGATGGCACAGCCTGTGAGCCCCTTGGATGCGCTGCTGTGCAAAAGCAGCTGCTGAAGGAGTGCTCCTGCAGCTACTGTGGAGAGCAGGTGCACAGTCCTGCCTTCTGGAAACAGCTTCTTAGAGAAAGAACATTATGATCAAGTTTTTGATCATACCCTCCATGCTCTCTTCCCTCCTTTCAATACTGAAATGACATAAACTCCCTTTTTAAATGTTTCACTTTTTAGCACATTCTGTATCAGCATATTTTGTTTAAATGAAATAATAAATAATCATCGTAGGGGACCAACATAAGAAAGCATATAAATCCTGCCTCTCCTGGAGAGCTTTATTTTTGATGACAGTTTGCACTGATTGCCCTAACTATCCTGTAACCAAGACACCCTATATTGTTTTTAAGTAACAACTGAAGGAAGAACATGAATCGTTGCCTCTAGGGATACTGATGGAGGTGCTGTTACCACGCCCGAACTCCATCTCCTTTAACAGCGTAATGTGCCTAAAACTTCCTGACTGACGAAAAGGCCCCGGACCGAGGAGGGAAGAAAGCCCGGAGAGGAGGGCATCCACCATCCCAGGAGCCTGTTCAGGCCTTGCTGCTGGAGCAGCGGAGGAGCGATCTCCCTTCACTACGCGGCCCAAACTCATTCTCCTGCCGCCTGCCTGCGGCGGGGAATCCCGCAGGGCCGCAGCCGCGCTGCCTCAATCCGCAGCGGCCGCCTGCACAGCCGCTGCTCGGCAGGGCCAGCCCCGGGGCTGGGCTGACGCCCGGCGGCCGCGGAGGGAACGGCAGCGGTGGCTGCGGGACTCTGCCCCGCCAGGTAAGGAGGGCAGCGAGGTAGAGAGCGTTGCCTTGGCCGCTCCCCATCGGCGGCCGCACGAGTGGGAAACTGAGAGGGGTTTCGACACCGACCCTCGTCCGGGCGGAAAGCGTCGTGATCCCCCAGCCTGCCGTGGCAGCTTCGAGGAGGGCTCTCAGAGACTCCGCTTTTTAACCACTAATCCTCGAAAAGAATCGGTTCTGCCACCGCCTCGGCTGCGGGCTGGACGGCCCCACAGAGAAGCCGAAGAGCCGGCCCAGCCCCTCGCTTCGGTGGCCGCTGTCTGCTGCTCCTCCACCGCCGCCGGTAGACTACACGTCCCGCCAGGCCGCGGGGCGGGGAGAAGATGGCTGCCGGGGCGGTTCTTCCACTGACGGGAGGGGGTAGTGTGGAGCTTCCTTCACGGCTTTCCGGCACTGACAGTCCCTGCCCGAACAGAGCGAAGCCAAGCTCAGGAGGAGCGGTGGCGGGGCTGGAGCCGGAGCTAGGTGGGAGGCGGGTGGTGGGTGGCGGGGAGAGCAGCAGCAGCAGCAGCAGCAGCAGCCCTCCCGGCAGCCCTCCCGCTGCTGCCGCCGCCGCCGCCGCCATGAGGAGCGAGCCGCTGGCCTGGCCCGCGGTTTCGGCCCAGGCGGCCTCGCTGCTAGAGGAGGCGGTGGATCTGCTGGTGCTGCACCGGGACTTCGCTGCCGCCGTGGAGAGGTGCGAGGCGGGTTGCGACAGCCTGGACCCCGGGACCGGCTCCAGCCCCGAGAGGTGCGAGGGGGAGTCGGGCGTGCGGTGCGGGGTTAGGCCGGTGCTGGGCAGTGGCCTCGGCATCAGTTCTGGCTGCAGCCAGTGTCTGCTCAGTTGGTGGTTATTTTTGTTTTTAAAAGAGGCCTTTTTGGGTTTAATCAACTAGATTTTTATTTTTTTTTAAACGGGGAGTTACGAGCCTCCTAGGCTAGCCTATAAATATTATCTGTATGAATGTCCGAACCACCGGTGGTTCTTGTGATTTTGCTTAGATTTTTCTCAATTATCCAAATTAAAGGAGGGTAGAACTTGTTGCTAAAAAGCGAGTTAGCAACTGTGTAAAACCTGGCTTGTCTTTGGCTGCTTCGTGATACCAACATATTTTCCTCTTCCGTACTTAAGGGATTTGCAGGTGTTTGAGGGCAGCGAGGTGGACCTAAGAGCCTTCCCTGTGTCCTCCTAGAGATGGGGACTCTGCATATTCTTGGAGACTTGAATTGGCATTTTTATTGGGGGCCAGGTGTAGGAGAGGGGAAGGAGGGGAAGGACTGTAGGGTATCTAGGCTGGGCTGTCACTCCCTGGAAGGGATGCAAGGGGGAACGTGGTTGCAAGAAGTACTTACTCAGGTGTCTCTTCATTACCAGTTCTGCAGAAGTGAAATGCTCCCTTTGTGTTGTGGGGATTCAGGCACTGGCTGAGATGAACCGGTGGAGAGAAGTTCTGTCTTGGGTCCTGCAGTATTACCATGTCCCTGAACACCTGCCACCAAAAGTTCTGGAACTGTGGTGAGTGTCTGTGCCTGTCAGATACACAGGGTTTTCATTAATCAGGTTTAGTAGCTGGCCAGATTTAAATATGTGATATTTTCATTTTGTGGCTGTGAAGATAAAAGTGTAACCTGGGAAGGTCTGGTTTTGACCTGTGTGTGCTGGAGCATGCCTACAGATTGCTTTGTGGTGATAAAGTTCAAAAGGAGTGATGCTGAGGAAATAACATAAATAGATGCACCTACTGTCCACTTCAGAAATCTGTGCTTTAGGTGTAGACCCTGATACGTGCTAGCTGTTTATGGGTAGTAAATGACAGTGATCTCAACTTTCACAAAGAGTTAGTGTTCTCTAATGTTTTTTTTTCCTTGTGTTTAAGTATCCTGTTATACAGCAAAGTGAGAGAGCCCCAGGTGATGCTGGAAGTTGGCAGTAGCTGGCTGGGAGATGAAACTAATAAGAGCCTCCCTGAATATGGCTCATTGCTGGAGCTCTACCTCTTGTGTGTGTTGCTTCCACTGGGCCGGTTTGAGGGGGCAGAAGAGCTTGTACGTGGCTGTGATGCTTTTGACAGTGAACAGCAGCAAGCATTGCTTGGGACTGTTTGTGAAAGCCAGTGTCAGTGGACTCAACAGGAAAAGATGCACTCAGCTGCTGAAGAACAGCAGGATGCAGCAACAGAATCTGTTTTGGGTATGCAATCCCTCTGTTGTTTGTGCTTCTTTTTTTATAATTTTATTTGAAGTTAATGGGTCCCTTGCATCATTAATACTTCCTATATTTTAATAGTATAAAGATTACTGTAACAACAAACTAGCCATGAAGAAGTCCTGTTGGGTAACACAGAAATGTCAGACTTACTGATCCATTTGCTGGCAATGATGGAACATATTTAATCTCTGCCAATGTAAAGAGATGAGAATATTTGCCAGGTTCAAGAGTATGTCAGAATAACTGCATTTATTAAAAAAAAAAAAACATATTATAAAAGGGAAATTAAACCACCTAGCAATCCTTTAAGGGTACATTTTGTTGGCTCTATGTACTCTCTGTTTCATCTCCCTTCACAGCTGAGCCTGTGTAGAACAATGCATGTCTGGCATTTAAAGTACTGCTTCTCCTCTAGAACTGTAAATCTCTTGATGTTATGTCCCAGGAGAGAATCAGGCACTACTGTGTTTTTATATTAAAAATAGATGCCTGAAAAAAAGGTATAATGAATTGTATTTTAAAAATATAGTGTTTTTCTGTTCCCTAGTATTAAAAAACCAACCCAACTCTCATGCAATCTAAGAATGGTCTTTTCTATGTTATTATCTCTATCTATGTGACTACTTATTTTTTATTTTGCCCTAACAGCCTTTTTGTTCTTGTATTCTAGGTGCTCTGTCCCAAAAGCTCTTGACTGTGTTGACATTGCTACGTCGAGCACTCAGGTCCATGTCAAGCCACTTCTATTTACTTCCTTACAAAAAGATGCTCTTGGCTACTTTTCTGCTTTACCTGGTGGTTGTGAGATTAGATCCAGGTACAGCATTAAGATATCCTAATTTCTAAATTTCATTATGGTTACAGAGAAGAAAATAGTTGATGTTAATAGATTTGGTCTGTGTAAATGTCTCGTCTTTAGGAGACACAAAAACAGGGTCACAAAAATCTGTGGTAGACTCAACCTCTGCCTCAGTCAACATGCAACCTGCATGTCTTCTGGAAGAGCATTTGCCTTGTAGGGATGTCCTGTCAGGAAAGTGGAGAGTTGTCCAGAGCTACAGGGTCCTTGCGTTTGTTCTGCTTATGTTGGTGCTTCACTAGTGATGGGTGCTGCTGTCACTGAGGAATGGTGACATGGTCCCATGATCTAGAGGTGGCAGCTGGGGTGTGGAGAAGATGGGTGTTTCCTCTTTGGCTGGGTAGCAGGTGCTCTGTAGCTGTTCTGCAAAAAGGTCCTTGGAAAATACTGAAGAAGGCATCCTAGGAATGGGAGCAGCGTCCTGAGTGAAGGCCCAAGTACTGAACTGAACAGAAGGAAATAAGACAACTAAGTTTTGATTAGCTCTAGTTGGGATTAGTTCTTCGTGCATCTGTTTTGTGTATCTTAATTATACCTCTTAAAAGCTCTTTTTGTTTTGTTCTGCAGCTTCTCCCACATCATTGCCGTTCATTTACAAACTGGTCCAGCTCTTCCGACAGGCTTGGGCAGCAGTGTTTTCTCCAATTCACAGGCCTCCAATTCAAGACTAAGTGTATTCCATCACAGAATGTGTTCTCTGCTGTTGTAAAAGTGTCAGCTTATCTTGAAGGTGTTAATAGTCTCTTCAAGGGACAGCTAGAATTAGTGTCCTGAGATGAACACCTGTGAACTGTGTGGTGACAACTTTTTTTCTTCAGACAGGTGGTGGTGGTGTATGAATTTTTAAACCATGACAAGTATTCCTGATGTTTTGAGTCCTATTTAAGCCAGAAAGCCAAGGTGGAGGGTCACAAAGTGCTGCACCTGCACTTCTTAACTGTGAATTACAATACTTCATGCTTGCCTAATGTATAATAATTCTTAAGAAGACATGCTGGTGGCAAGGAAATTTTTTTTTTTTTTTTAACTGTATTCTATGTTACGGGCTAGTTGAACAACTGGAGTTGATGCTTTTTTGTTTTTTTTACCTCTTACTGTGTTTATATGTATGTTAAAAAGACCATGTATGTCTAGAATCCACCTATCTCTCCATTCTGAATATCTAAAGTCCTAGTTTATATGGGAGCCATTTTTATCATTCAGAACAAAAGATAATTAATAGATAGAAAGAGATACTTCTCTGAGATCCCCAAACCTTGTCCAGAACTGTGGCAAGTATGTTGGTGTCTTTGCAGAAAATCCCCCCGGACTTACCCCATTTCTGACCACATGGGGCAGAAATTGGAGGTTTGGCATAGAATATTAATTTCTTTTCCAGCCATCTACCTACCATGAATTGACAAAGGCTAAATTCCAAAGGAGAGAGCACTGTGCTATAAATAGTGCTTCCACTGGAGTAAACTATAATGTATTGGAGAGACAAGTTAAAAGGTAAAGACAAGGCAAACCAGTAACCTGCCTTCCCAGAACCTGTGCCAAAGGGATGCAGCCTGACTGACATCAGCCCAAACTACAGAATGTTGAGCAAAGCAGCTTTTCTGTTCGGTAAATTCTATCTTAACACAACAGACCTCTGAAATGTAGCTATTATGGATCCCAGTACAAAGTAGAACCCTTGAGGTTGTTACTTTGTCTCTAGCAGAGTCACCATATGTGAGATGGTGGCTATTTGTTTTCTTCCCAAGCATAGCAGCCTGTTGGTGCCCTTAAACCATGTGCAACCTGTTCTTTTGTTGTATACCAGCCACTTTGAAAACAGTTCCATGTCTGCACTCTTCTTGGATTATTCCAACAGAGAAATACTCCAATATTAATGTCAGATTAACTGAGGCAGGTCATTAATGAATACAGTAATGACCTTGCTTAGTTGTTGCAGAGTAAAACCCAAAATAATCCCATATCCCTGCCCGAAGTTTTTTTCCCTGCTAGGACTTGACACGAGGATAGGTATCACAAAATGCTTCACCTTATTTGAGTGCTATTTCTCATGTATATGTATTCTTATATATTCTCTATATACTCTGTGAACATAAGGAAGAGCAGCTCTTGATATTTTTAGGTAGTTGTTGTAATTCAACTATTAGTATAGTTACAGCTTTACAATCAGCAGTGGATGGGAAACAAGGCAGAATCAAACAAGGAGTTGAGCTCTTTCAGGAAAAGACTAGATTCTGTCTACTGTCCCTCTACTTTGCAAAGCCTCAGCTAAAGTACTTTGTAAGCCAGTTAATGAAAGAGCAAATTTCACTTTGAAGTCAGGTCAAATTCTTAACAAATTGACTGTTTAGGTGATAAACATTTTTCACTCTGGTTTTATATTAACACTTTTAGCTAAATGTCAGAGCTGCATTTTAGGAGTTGGGACCAGTGGTCTGGACAGGCCATACATTATGTTAAGAATGTTGTTAAATGTCATAGCCACCCATTTACCAGGACTTTTACATTTAACTTGGTTTTAAGTGTAGGTTGGTAACCTTCACTTTTTTTTTGTGCTACTGATTTTGTATGTGTATGTATTTAATTCATCATGAGAGGGCAGAAGGTAGAAACAAGTGGTCAGGGTTTTTTTTGCAATTAATACTAAAATGGCAATATTTGATTTTCACAATAAAATTACTACTGATTTATGTCTTTGTAGAGTTGCTTATTCATGTGGTGATTAAATATATAAAAACTTTTGCATTTAAAGTATTGATGCTTCACAGCTCTCTTTCTGGAAGTGTTTCATTACATGTCCTCATTGTACAGGCATATTTGGGAGTTGTTCAGTATGAATTTGATGATGTTTGTAGGCTATAAGACTGCATTTTTATAGGAATTCAGGGAGTCGTATTTACTTGACTTTACATTCCGTATTTACGGAATGAGGTTCAACACGGCCAAGTGCCGGGTCCTGCACTTTGGGCACAACAACCCCATGGGGAGCTCCAGGCTGGGCACAGAGTGGCTGAGAGCAGCCAGGCAGAGAGGGACCTGGGAGTCTGGATCGACAAGAAGCTGAACATGAGCCAGCAGTGTGCCCAGGCGGCCAAGAAGGCCAATGGCATCCTGGCCTGGATCAGGAACAGCGTGGCCAGCAGGTCCAGGGAGGTGATCGTGCCCCTGTACTCAGCGCTAGTTAGGCCACACCTCGAGTACTGTGTCCAGTTCTGGGCCCCTCAGTTTAAGAAGGATGTCGAGGTCCTGGAGCAGGTCCAAAGGAGGGCAACCAGACTGGTGAAGGGACTCGAGCACAGGCCCTATGAAGAGAGACTGAGAGAGCTGGGGCTGTTCAGCCTGAAGAAGAGAAGGCTCAGGGGAGACCTCATTGCTCTCTACAACTCCCTGAAAGGAGGCTGTAGCGAGGTGGGAGTTGGACTATTTTCCCAGATGACTTTCAACAAAACAAGAGGACACAGTCTTAAGTTGTGTCAGGGGAGATTTAGGTTGGATATTAGAAAGAATTTCTTCACGGAGAGGGTGATCAGGCAATGGAATGGGCTGCCCAGTGAGGTGGTAGATTCTCCGTCCCTAGAGACATTTAAAAAAAGACTGGATGTGGCACTCAGTGCCATGGTCTAGCAACTGTGCTCCGGTGGGTCAAGGGTTGGACTTGATGATCTCTGAGGTCCCTTCCAACCCGGCTAATTCTATGATTCTATGATTCTATACTTTCTGTGAAAGATCCAGCATTTTACTTTTTAAAATATCTCTATAAATATAAAATAAAATAAATATAAATAATATTTTATATTTATTTATTTATATAAATATAAAATATCTCTATAAACCTTGAGATGGCCAAGACCATTACTACCAAGAATAAAGTACTCAGTATTTATCTTTAGCTGTGTTTTATTCTGCACTCTCATTCTATCATGGAGAGAAAAGACACAGCTATGGGGATTGTACTGTTTAAGCCTTAACAGAGAGGATGTGTGTGTGTGTGCAACACATGTGCATGAACTTTCTGCTAGTAACTCCAGATACAAGAGCAAATTATAGTTCTGCTTTTTTGGTTTCTGATCTTCTTGCTATAAACAAACAAACAAAAAAATCCTTGTACTGGCCCAGGAAGCTGAAAGGCTATAGAACAGATGTCTATAATCAGATGAACAGAGGTCAGAAAGATGAGGGTTGGCTGGCAGGAAGACGAGGTTTGGTGTCTTAGCACCAGGAGACAAGATAATTCCATGTACCTTGTCCACAGATGACCAAATAGTCAAGTGGAATTCCTTGCAGTTCAACCTGTTCCATATCTGATTTCAATCAATGGAACTTTGGTAAATCATGTCTACCATCTGTCTACAGCCACCTTTGGCAGAAAGATGCCATTTAAGAACTGTGCCACCTTTTGAAAGCTTAAACAAAGAAATTCTGAAATGTTTAATAATCTTTTAAGTCAGGTATAAGTATCATATTCACCAGTTGTTAGGACTGTTAAGGAAGAAAAGCAGTTATTTGGGAAGATGGTCTGTATGTGTTAACATTCTGGTTATTAACACCAGTTGTAATTATTTTGTTTTAAAAATAACAACCCCCCCACACACAAGGTCTCACTTGGAGAATTAACTGTGAAGACTTGCTCAAGAACAGACTTGGGCTGAGTCCTGTGATAGCAAGCTGCTGATGTCACAGGTGAGTGGGTGGAATGTGACTGCTTCCTGAGAGACATTATGACCTCCCCTGCCTATACTTAGATGCTGTGGGACCCCTGCCAGTAGGTCTGGGTGCTCTGCCACCTTGTGCCAGTCTGCTTGTAGGGCAAGGGAACCATTGCTCCAAACAGCCGAGGAAGGAACCAACGCAGGAAAAGCCATGGTAAGAAAAGAATCAGATTTTTAAAAATGAGATAATGAGCAATGGATTTGGCCTTCTCTTTCCCATGACTCTGATCAAGATTTGAGTGAAGGTGGGAAAGTTGTAGTGGCTTTTTTTGTTGTTGTTGTTCAGTTTAGGGGCAACAAATGTTTCTCACAGTATACAAATTATTGTATTAGCTTCATAAATTATTTTTTATTTTTGGGTACAAGCTGCTTTGAATGTACTTGGAATGCAATATGCTTAACCCTGGCTTAATGGCCTTTTCCTACATTCTTGAGAGGATTAAAATTAAAGGCAAAGGTGTGTGGACATTTCCCTAGGTGCTCTGTAAGACTGGATGGGAATCTCCTGCAAAAAGATTAATATTCAAATATACCAAGAGATTTTTTTTTGAGAGAGAACCCTTTAGATTCACAGAATTTGGAACTCTGCATAACAATCTACGGAAGGAGACACATTTTTCCCCTTTTAGAATATGATAGTGTATTTTGTGTTTCAGATTTCTGCTATTAAACGAGGTGCACAGCACATTAATAAACACTTCAGAAAGTGGTTCTTGACTGAACAGCCATGACTACAAGAGGTGTATGTATGAGGATTTTTCAGGAGATTAGCCTAACATGTAAAGGGTGCTCTTGACTATCAAGTTAACTTTTCACATGTAAAATGTAATTAAATGTACCCAGAGAATAGGCTGAAACAGTCAGTGGTTGAAATTAAAGTACTAAAGGCACTTTAATTCTACCTCCTTTAATTTCTACAAACCTGTTTTTTACCTGTCCAGCACACATAGTCAACAGAAGGTTGTAAGATGAGAAGATAGTTTATTCTCTGTGCTTTATATATCAATAAGGCAACATTGCTGTGTCTTGACCTGGGTAACTAGACTTGGCTCATATTCCCTAGCTGGGACCTACTGCTGTTTATTTTCTGTACCTGTACACAGTTTTCTATCTGTATGGTCTGATGTGCACTTACAAATAGATCCCATGTACTGTACACCATGTGTTAGGCATGACTGTACATCTCTAGTTGTTGTGATTATTGTTCTTCCTACACCAAGCAAAATACTATTCTTCCTATTTGAAAATAAGTGCTGGAATATTTTGCATTAATTTCACTCTCATGGAAGATTTTGTAATAATTGCTTGATCTCAGGTTTCAGGTAAGATCAGCTTATAGACTCCTAGGATATTCACTGGTTCTTCTCACCATTTTCCTTGTCCTCCTCTTGCAGCGTGAGTGCATCTTGGTTCACGTTGGCCAAGCTGGAGTCCAAATTGGCAATGCGTGCTGGGAACTGTTCTGTCTGGAGCATGGCATTCAGCCAAATGGCAGCCTCATTGACCAACCCAGCAATGATGACTCTTTTGCCACATTCTTTGAAGAGATAAGCTCTAGCAAATACGTGCCTCGAGCTGTAATGGTGGACTTGGAGCAAACTGTAATAGGTCAGTATAGAGCTAATCTTGGAAAATTTATCCATTTATCTATCTTAAATCTTTACAATTTGTCTTTATTAAAAAGATTCCTCTCTAGTCTTTTTTTTGTGGTGATAGTTTTCCTTTGGCTGACATTCAGATGTAAGAGCAGAGCGTGAAGCATCAGCCAACAGAAGCTGACAGCTTTTCAAGAGAAATCACTGTTTTACTCTTGCAAATATCCTTTTCCCACCCTTTCCCCTGAAGGTTCTGATGGATCTTCATCTGATTAGAGCTGAAATTTTAGTACAGCATGGCACAGCACTCATTTGATAAATTAGTTTATTTGTATAACACAGCAACTTATGCTTGGACCAAAGTCCACATTCTTTTATTTTTAAAACTGAAAACATCTCAAGTGATACTCCTCAACTCTGTACTCTGTTTTTCACCATAATGATCTTGCAAACCATTTTCTACCAACACAAGACACTCCATTCGTCTTGCAAACATTATCAGACTTGGTGAATTATCTCTTCCAAGCTTCCACCTTTTTTCTTTTGTTCAGATGAAGTGCAGACTGGCACCTACCGGCAGCTTTTCCATCCAGAACAGCTGATCACTGGGAAGGAAGATGCAGCAAATAACTATGCACGTGGTCACTACTCCGTTGGCAAAGACAAAGTTGACATAGCACTAGATTGTATCCGCAAGCTGGTATGTATTATTAGATTGTAAGCAAGACCTTAGGAGGCTTAATAAACAACACACAAGGGGGTTTTTTGTTTGTTTTGGGCTCTCATTTTGCTTTCTACTATTATGGTCATTGACTAAGAATGTCCTGGATGTCCCGTCTTAATTTTCATATGAATGGAAAACTTAAATGTAAAACTTCAAATGTTGCTATAGCGTTATTGTAAGAAAAACAGAAGTATCACTGTACTGGTACTCTAGCCCAGAGTTTAGAGGGGAAAACAGACAATGTGAATTTTCTGTGAAAACTGCTGGCTTCTGTGCTGTGCCCTAGGCATGGGTCCTGCTGTCTCTTTATGATGGTGTAATTTAAAGAGATGTTCATTAACTCTTTCACTTTTCTTGTTGCTTTCAGGCTGATGCCTGTGCTGGGCTGCAAGGATTCCTGATCTTCCACAGCTTTGGTGGGGGCACTGGCTCTGGCTTTACCTCCTTACTGATGGAACGCCTCTCTGTGGATTATGGAAAGAAGTCCAAACTGGAGTTTGCCATCTACCCAGCTCCTCAGGTCTCCACTGCTGTGGTGGAGCCCTACAATTCCATCCTGACCACACATGCCACCCTGGAACACTCGGACTGCACCTTCATGGTGGATAATGAGGCCATCTATGATATTTGCCACCGAAACCTGGACATCAAGCGCCCCACTTACACCAACCTCAACCGCCTCATAAGCCAGATCGTCTCCTCCATCACCGCCTCCCTGCGCTTTGACGGTGCCCTTAACGTGGATCTGATGGAGTTCCAGACCAACCTGGTGCCCTACCCACGCATCCACTTCCCCTTAGTGACCTACTCCCCCATCATCTCCTCTGACAGAGCCTATCATGAGCAGCTCTCAGTGGCTGAAATCACCAACTCCTGCTTTGAGCCCAACAACCAGATGGTGAAGTGTGACCCCAGGCATGGGAAGTACATGGCCTGCTGCATGCTCTACCGTGGTGATGTGGTTCCCAAAGATGTCAATGAAGCAATTGCTGCCATCAAAACCAAAAGAAATATCCAGTTTGTTGACTGGTGTCCAACAGGCTTCAAGGTGACTAGAGCTGGCATGTGCTTCTCTGTAATATTTAAAGGGCAAATTCAGTCTAGTGGAAAACTGGTATTTACAGTGTAGGTTTTTCATCTTTCCCACTTCTGAGACAAAGGAATATAAGAGAGATGTGGGTATATAAATGTGCCCTTTCTCCTTTGGACAACCCATTGACATGGACTCCTAAATATTTAAATAAATGGAAACATATATTGTATTTCTATAGTCAGTAACAGAAGAATGTCAGCCCTATAAGACTGTACACTTAAAGAAATTGCATTTTAAAAGAAAGATCAAGGTACGGCTTATAATTTGAAGACAATGAGACATTTGAGAGTGTCATTTGTGATATTTAAAAAAGCAAACCAGCCAAACAAAAAAGCAAGAGTTACTAGTAGTATTGCTGGGAAGTGAAACATTTCTGTGTCATGTCTGCAAGGAGAATTTTTTTTTCATGTTCCCAAATTTGTCCATGCATAATGACATTTTTATAGGTTTTCCTTCACTTGGAGTCCAGCTCTTGTTAGTCTTCCCTCCCCCCCCCCTGTTTTTTTCTCCCCCTCTTTTCCCTGAGTGATGGTAAGGAATTGACTTGTGCACAAAAAAATAGCTTGAATTACATTAGACTTAACACTGATGTGATATGGGTTTTTCCTTGCCTGTTTTCCTCCTTCCACCAATGGTTTTACAATTTTCTTATCCTGTTAAATTTTGTCCCTTTTCTCACAATGCCTTTTATTCCTTTGTCTTTTCTATTGTTACTTGCAGGTTGGGATCAACTATCAACCTCCTGCAGTTACACCAGGAGGAGACCTAGCCCAAGTTCAGCGAGCAGTCTGCATGCTGAGCAACACCACGGCCATTGTAGGTGCCTGGGCAAGGCTCGATCACAAGTTCGACCTGATGTATGCCAAGAGAGCTTTTGTGCACTGGTATGTGGGTGAAGGCATGGAGGAGGGAGAATTTGCAGAGGCCCGAGAGGACCTGGCCGCCCTGGAGAAGGACTATGAAGAAGTGGGAACTGACTCATTTGAAGAAGAAAATGAAGGAGAAGAATATTAAAAGTCATACTGCCCTTTCCTGTGCATTAGCGTGTTTTGATGTCTTCTTTTTTTCACGTCTGTATTTCTTCTTAGCTTGCACTCAACCATTGCCATCATAGTAGATTATAAACAGAGTGAATTCTTCACTCTGAGATCACTAGACATTAAATGAAGTATATATGACCAACTAATCATCAGTCCTTACAGGGTGACAGGCTTCAGATTTTTGTCTAATATATCCTAAAAGGATATATTTGGACAAAATATCCTAATACAATTATTAGGATATTACATGTATTAGGATACAATATCTCTGACATCTATACAATAATTTATTCGATAGAGAGATACAGTGATGTGGCTGTACTATTATATTTGAGGAAATCCTGCTTCAAAATGCCCCAGGTAATTGCTACGGACACTAGGTAAGTAGAAGTTACCCACAGTGCTCAGTCTTCATTTCATAACAATGAACAATTGTTATGAACAATTTCATAACAATGTTTCAAAGCTGCAAGCCACAGTGAGAACTCTCTTGATGCCAAGAACATACAGCTTGTCCTGATGCCCTTGCTTCTACAGAATCCACAGTGCAGGGTGATTAGAAAGTGTGATTTTGCCAGCTGCCATGAGCAGGGGCACCATTTCTGTACTCTTAGCTTCAGCAGGAGTTAAGAGCATGCCACGCTTGTGCAGGGACTGTGTAACAGATGTAATGGGATTGGTCTGGAGGTGCAAGTATGCTGACACTTCTGTGGTAACTCCTAAATGAACAACATCTATGATTGAGACAAGGGCCTTAAAACAACCAGCTTGTGGCATGCAAGACAGAAGCATTACAGCCATCAGACTTGCTGGCAATTACAATAAATAAGAACAATGACAAACAAAGTGTGTTAGTTGTAGGTAGGATGTCTGTGAACACCAGCTATGACTTCACAGGTTAAGTCTTCATAAGGTGTGCTTTTGTATAGTTCCATTGTTTAAGGGTTTTAGAACAATAAACTGTTAAGGTGGGCAGGCAGGTGGCCAGCCATGGCCAGAGGTTAAACTGGTGGAATAACAAGTGAAACTGTTGGATGTTGCAAACAAGGGAACAGGAAAAGTGGCTGGCAAATCCTACCCTGTGTCTAAACTAAAGAGCTAATGGCAGGAGAAGCTACCAGGCATTACATAGAGTGAAAGGGGAGTCTGGGGTACTCCCTCACCTGGAATGTAAGTTATCAACAGAAAGTGAAGGGGATGTTGGCTTACCAGGGGTACTAACTAAAGCTGAAATTATCAAATGTGTAAAGTTAGCAGAAGAGGAACAGTGGTGATATGTGTGAGGAAGATAACAGAAGCTGAAGGAAATGGTGTCCTTTTGGATGTACCTGTCAAGCAGCCCTGTGCTTGAGCGATGGCTGGAGCAAGACAAGCCTGTTGTGCTGACCTTACTGTGTGTGCCTGAGTTGCTTATGAGCTCATGGTTACCTGGAAGGTTTCCCTTAGCACTGATGAAGAGACACCTTGGACAGAATGGAGGAGAGAGATAAAATATATACCACTATTATTTTAGGACTGGATTTATTACTGATCTTTCATAAATGGATTACTTTTTTTTTTTTTTTTTTTTTTTTTTTTTTTTTTTTTTTTTTTTTAAAATCCATGTTTTCACTGAAACACATACTTAACACATACAACTACAGCAGGGCTACAGAAATGCATTACGTTTCACCCATACTGTCGAGGAACATTGTCTCCTTTATGGTAGCTCTGTTTGTATTAGGATTGCTAAAAGTTCATAAACAAAAGCAGGCACATCAAGAAACTTCACTGATGCAGTTTGCTTTTTTGTCTGCAAACTCAATTTCTGGTCTTTATATTAGTGACTATAGTTCTGAACTTGATATATTAGGGAAGATAATTCTGCAAGTCCAGATCTAATTCCACAATTTTAACACACACATAGACATTTTGTATATGACAATTCTTAGGAAAAAAGGAAACAACTTTTTGAAACTGTATCCTAAGGTGTAATTAATTTTGGTTTAAAAGTCACTTCAAAAGTACATAGTGTAGTTCTCTTTCAAGGATAATGACTGATATGTGGATACTGAAGTACTAGATTTTAGGCTAATTTCAGAAATGATTGAAAGCAGATGCTGTCAGTTCCCCCAGTAGGTGGCAACAGAATGCAAGAATGGAGTTTTACGGGGTACACAGGGAAGCATTTATGTCTTCAGTTGCTGAACTTTAAGAAGTACAGTAATGTGTGGAAAATGTACTGACTTTCACACAGAAAATTAAAAGTGAAATTGTTTTTTGTATGGTCACCGAAGAACTTCTTAGGAGTTTTGTGAGATTATAGAATTGCACATTGCTGTTCTAAAATAATCCACATTTCTGGCACTAGAGGCAAGTCACTTAGCAAATCTGTAGGGAGTTGATATGACCGCCTTGAAAATGCAAAAATGTCCATTGAATCAGTATCTGTCTGTCTGGTTGATATGTTAAAACAGTCAATGAACATATCTTTACCTTACCTGATAACAGTCTGGTCTCCTGGCCCAAACAAAGACAATGGGATTAGCAGAACAGAAAAGACTGAGAAAGATTAATAAGGAAAAAGCGATTCTCGAGATAGAAGAAAAGTTTGAATCAACTTTTTCTGTCTGAATGGCAGTGGCTTATACCGATAAGCTCTGCGAGTGACTGTATGAAATCCTGCAAGAAGAAAGGGAGAAGCGGGCGGCTCTTCCCTCCTCCTCCTCTCACTGCAGGCGGCTACTACGGGACAGCAGAAGCACTGAACAGACCCCTTCTGCCACTTCTACACCCCCCAGGCAGCCACAGGACAGCAGCAGAAGCCAGAAGCCACGAAAGGGTGAAAAAGCCTTTTTTTTCTTTTCCTTTTAAAGGGGTGCTGTTGTTCCCCTTTGCCTTAAAAAAATAAATATTTGTAATTTGATCAAATCATAAGCCTGTTATTTTTGTAATTCAGCCGACGGTTCTGAGTAAGAGGCTGATCTTTCCTTGTAATCAAAATCTAAAATAATATTACGGATCGTAACAGGAGTGACGTATATATCTGGTAGAGGAGATAGGTCAACTGCCCTTCATTTGCCTATTGACATATTTTGATCATCTTTAGTTAGACGAGAACTTGTAGATATCAGGACTTGGTGGTTCTCTTGGCCTAAGATCTGGTGGACATACTTCTAAGCTCTATCTTATTAAAAAATGCTATTTTGGGGGATGTGTCTATTTTTAAATAGAGAAAAAGACTTTAGGTTTTGTGTGGATGTGTTACAGGTTTTTGTGTTTTTAAATCCCTCTAGAAGGCTGATCTTGATAGAATCATAAGCGATTGGAGATACTACCTCACAAATTCACTGCTACGTTGCATTCCTCTGGAGTGCACCTGTGGCATGGCCCCTATCCATGTGCACATGAGAAGTCCTTCGAGGATGCCCACACCATGCCAGCTGCATGCAGACCCCACATCACCCCAATGTTATAAAAATGACCACTGATCAAGACTCAATGTTCTCTTTAGTAGATTGGTTTAATTAATAAAATTGCAGTAAGCAAGGCAGCACTGGGTGCGGGGGACGAGCAGAATCCCAATCCCTCACGCACACCAATCAAAGCTCTGACATTCTCTTATATTGAGTACAATTCTATGCATATTCATTTCATTATAATATTCATAATAGGTGGAGTCTGGGTGGAATCTAGGCAGAGTCTTCTTTTTGGGGAGATGTATTGGGGTCTTCAGGACGTCTTTGGAGGAAGTAAGAAGTCTTCATCAGGCTTGAACTTTTACCTTTCTTGGTTCTGCTGACTCCTCTGCTGACTCCATTGTGTTGTTGCAAGACGGTATCAGACTTTGACCATAACCATTGTCTCTTATCTGTTTGTTGTGACATCTTTGTGGGGGGGGTTTGTGTAAGTGTTTGCATTCCTTTGGTGCCTAGTTAGCCTTTGGCTAACAGGAATTAGTAGTATTAGGGGTTTACTCTATTTTTTACTGATATTTAGTTCTTACTCATTTAATTCTTTTCCTGAATTTTACTTGGTTAGGAATATAAATTAATCGACATACATTACACGAATACAAATTCATCAATGTATATCACACCAAGAAGCATGGGCTGTTCACAAGCACACTGACAGTACCAGCAAAGCCACTGCAGTTCCTATGCCAAATTCACACCTCAAATTCACACCTCCACTGCTGAGCTCTTTACAATCAGCCCTACTTACCTCTCCTCATCGTCTACCAGTGTTGCAAGGTAAAAGATGAAGTAGGCAGGTGTTGATCAGACCCTCCACCCATGCAGGGCACATCTCAAGCCTGTTCCAGGAAGAACAGAGAGGTGCCCCTAAATGCTCACCATCTGCCCACACAGGTTGAATGCCAGCATCGAACAAGATGACTTTCTTTCCAAGAATCCAGGTCTAGGACAAACGTGCCTCATGTCTCTATGAAGTGGAGTGTAGAGACTGACCTTGGAGTCACCAAAACTCACCCATCCCTGGAAGCACAATCCCATGCTGGGCATCCAGGTGTCCCTCTAAGTTTGCCTTGAGACAATTTCCTGAGGTGATTCTCTGCGCAGAGCTCCACATCAGCTTTAACATTTCAGGCTGCCTGGAATGCTGGAGCTTGGCTGGAATGTTACTATGCCATATTGGAAGAATAACACTAGAACAACCTATTCCTCATCCTCAAAGCAATGATAGCATGATTTTCTGGAGAAATGTGGGACACATTTTAAAGAAAGCATCAGATAGAAAGTATAATGAGAATTTTTCCTCTGTAAAAAATGTGTAAATTTTTTCTAGCCAAAATCAAATAGTGATTTGCAGGCTTATGTAAAGTTCAGAAAAATTAAGATTATGCCAAATTAAATGTGAGTTTATAAAAAAACATATGAAATACTTCACACTGTTAAAATGTAGATGTTAGTTAACGAAGGTCCTTAGACAGTGGCCAACAGTGGCAGAACAATCTATTAATATAATCATATCAAAGTAGACTAACCTAAAACATAGGAGTTGTGCATTTAGATTTCTACTGATGAAAGATCATAATAAACAGTGTTTTTCTAAAGCCCAGGGTTACATAATACTGAGATTCAAGCAATGAATGTGCCTTCCTCTTTGTTGCCTAGGCTTTGCAAGCACGAAGATTTCTCCACTGAAAGAAGCTTTTGCTTTCCAATGCTGAGCTAGTGCAGAAGCAGCAAACAATAAAATGGTGGAGGCAACTGCCCTCAGTTAGTGTGAGAATGCTTGTGTAGTGCCTCCAGCTAGGTCTTGCAATAAGAATCAGATTTCTTTCTGTGTTTGGACAGAGGGGTTGACTCTGCACTGAATACTGCCCCATACTGCTGACAGCCCAGATGACTACACAGAAAGAGAAGCTGGTGAAGTAAATTGAAACATGAACAGAGAGGAAGCTGGAGTAAGGACAGAAAGAAGTCAGCATTTAAGAGCCCTGGTAGAAAACACTTCAGAATGGTAATTATATTTACTGTCCAGTCCTCTATTTCCTTTTTTCTTCTTTCTCCCTCTTTATCATTCATTGGCTTTTTACACCTTCTTGGTCTATTGGAATTTAGGAGTGATTTTTGTCTATATGTGTATGTGCTGGCAGAACAGGGAACTGGGATGGTATGTGTCTTAGAGGTAATATATATGGATAATACTCAAGTGCTAGAAAGAATAATGTATGGCATGTTACACAGCCCCACTCAGATTCAAACAGCATGCCAAACCAGGCGGGACTAAATTTGAAATCTGGGGCATATCTGAGCCTTGTCTGTCTGGCTGAATTTGCATACATGGGGTGGTGGGGAGGGCAGGAGGCAGCGATGCCGCGGGCAGAAGTGCTGAGCCTGTGACTTGTTCCTCACTGCACCCTGACACTGAAGCTCAGCAGCAGGTGCTGGGTGCTGGGCCCAGGCTGCTTCTCACCCTGCAGCTCAGAGCCGGATTCCTGCAAAGATCTGCCACTGCTGATCCTAAAGGCAAGGAAACGCCACTGGAGACACTATGGTAAGGGGCTCTGTGGGAATGCCAGTCATAGGGTGACAGGGAGGATTGTGGGTGGGGGAAGGCAGGGGGATGTGCTGTTGTTATCAGTTGTTTGTGCAACAAAACCCTGATCTCATGCACCACTTACCACAGAAGAAGATGGGAAAGGAATGTCAGAAAACCTCACTGGAGCTGCAGGGCATGGAAAATCAGTGTTTTCTTCAAAGGGTCTCTAATTAGTAGACTTATAAGACAGTTCTGGAGTCTTAGGTTTTGAGTAGTCTCTGTTGTTAGTATATTTTCTCAACACACATTTTGTATGAGATAATATTTTTTTTCTAGAAATAAACCAAAAAAAGTTAGTTACGTCTGTGTCTGCTTTAAATTAACGCAGCCCCTGTGGCTGTACTCTTCATAGCTATATGGTGTATACCTGTGTGTTTCTGGAGTGCATATTTTTATACATGCATGTGTTTAAGTAAATAAATGCCCTTCATTTTTAAGATTTGGGGGTTTATTACAAATTGGTAAAAATTTCTCAAAGTTTCTTAAGAGTGTGAAAAATTAATTTAAAATTTTAATCCAATTTATGCTTAGTAACAAGTCTCACTTTGGTGCATAAAACTGCTATTTTCTACCAGTACAGCTGCAGGTCCAAAATGAGAGTGTTCATTTTGCAGGCAAGATAAATACTTCCATAATCTCCCCATGAGCTCACTTAGGGTAGTGAGGAATAGTGTTTCAGGAATAGCTGGGAATATCTGCAATCCTAAAGTCTGCCTTTGTGCAGTAAGTACTTAAGCCAGTATTCTGTTTGGTTTTTTTTAATAGAATCAAAACTGCCCCAGGTTTAGTGTCACAAACAACCTGGCCCTTTCCACTAACTCTGGGTAAACAAAAGGTCAGGATTACAATTTGTAAGACAGGTCCTGGTACATTAGTGGTAGGATGTGAAACACGAGTTTGGAGTAAGCCCCAAATTTAAATACCATGTAGAGATCAATTTACTCTGCCTGTGACTCTAAAGGCACCCACTGTCTTCCCTCTTAAAAGTCTCACTATTTTAAAGCTGTTTACCATGCAAAATTAGAAATATTTTTGTTATTTCCTTCTTTCCTTGAAGAGTATTTCCAAATTAATGCTGGGTAGGAAAAGATGGGAATTGAAAGCAAGAGCTGCAGCCAGAGTCCTGGCTCAAAAGACAGTATTGAGATACTGTGTCAAACCATCACAGCTGAAAAATCAATCTAAAAGGAAAAGAACTGGTTCTGCAGTCTTCAGCTATAATCCTATACTAAGCCTTAAAATATTAACTTTCTAAGGCAACATTCCCTAGTTCCATCTGTGAAAAAACAAACCAATACCTCTACTGATCTGAGGAACAGAGTGAAGAATCTTTTTAGATTCCAAGTGTTGTGTGACTTCTAATTGTAGTTCCACTCTAAAAGATAATCTTTAGAAAAGTAATCTGTCATGGCTGTATTTAAAAGGAAAAAGACATTTAAAAAAACAATTTCCTTGCTGCCAGGCTTACTAGATTTACACCAGTATTTAAAAGAAAAGCAGGAACCTGTCCTGAGCAAAATCAGCATTAATTGAATTCTCTAACCCCAAAAATGCCTTCAGTGTCTCCTGAGTAATCCTCCAGATTGCAACTCCATTGCAGCATACTGTCAGTCAAATAACTTGGATAGTTTTGCACAGCTCTAGTGAGAAAAGGAGGGTTGTGCAAGTACACTTGAGAGCTTGTTACACACACTGCTGCACGTGCATTTGCAGAGTCAGCAACTTACAAATGAGTACTGAATAGAAATAATATATGTAATAGAAAGAAATGTTAAATTGGCTTTCCATATTAATTTGAACTTCTGGATATAACTAACTGGAGCAATGGTGATTTCTAAAATTCCACTTGGTTCTAAAAAAAATATCTTCAGCAGTGTTTCTAAAATGGAAATATGTGTCAGCTGTGAAGAAAACACTGCTCCAGAGATGGTGCTGGTCACATATTCTGCCTGAGGATTTCATTTTCTTGTTAGAAGCATTTTACTCACAGGACACAGGATGATTCTGCAGGTTAAACAGTTGCAGAACTGGGGGAAAAAAAAAAAAAGAAAGGGAAAAGGAAAAAGGAAAAGAAAGAGAAAGAGAAAGAGAAAAAGAAGAAGAAGAAGAAAAAGAAAAAGAAAAAGAAAAAGAAAAAGAAAAAGAAAGAGAAAAAAGAAAAAGAAAAAAGAAAAGGAGCCTGGCCAAATCTGGTATTAAGTTATTTGACATCTTGAAATGAGATATTACAAAACAAAAATGAATGAGGACCATTCTCTGGCCTTGAAGCCAGGTAGAGCCAGGTAGCATGGCCTGCTGCATATTTAAGCATCTGAATTCTCTTTTTGTCTCCAAAGGTTAGTGAGCTGCTCACTGGAAACCATTCTTGACAATGAGTTTTATTCTGAATGATGACCAAGCATTTTCTGGAGAAGTATGAACTTGTATAAGCCAAAACTGTGCCAGAGAGTGTGCTAAGTGTCAGTCAGCACAGGTAATCATAGGACAGTGTTCACGACTGTGAACTATCTTTTTTACTCCCTAGTATAGACAGGACCATTGTCACAGTTTAACAGTGCCCAAACCAGGACAGCCATTGAGATCACAAAGATGAAGCTCAGAAGACCATCATTACAATTGTTCCAAAGCAGAGACTGAAGCTGAAAACTCTACATGTGTGAAATCACTCTGTCCTTTCAAAACTGCCTTTCACTGTGCCCGGTGTGGTAATCTTCTGGACTAACTCAGAAGTATCTTTTTAATAGTTCTGTATCTGAGCTTAAGAAATCCAGCACTAGGTCCTTTGTGCTCCTGTTCTCCAACAGTAAAGGATTTTTGAGCAATTGGCACCTGTCTATTTTAGCCCGGTGTTATATATGCTGTTTTCTTTAAACTGAAATCTCTGGCTACCACAGGAACTATGCTCAAAAAATTATGCAAATAAACACGCTATATTCCAATAACATTGCCTGAATATGCAGTGGACCTACAATGTCAAATTTGTAGCTGCTCAGAAACTTGAAGGAACATTTGTTTTCACCGACAGAATCTGAAATAACTTCCCAAGGTGAATATTGCTTAAAGCAGACCTTCCAAGTTTCCACTCTAGCCTTCTGTCAGAGAGTTAAACGATCAAAAGGCATCACCTGTCTTGGGTTACATAAGGTTGAAGGATACCACATGGCTGTGTCAGGTTCCATCCAGGAATAAAAATAAACTCAACTGTGATGTACTCCTCAGTAGAGCCAAGCTATAGGAGGAAAAGTGGGGTTTGTGTTAAATGAAATAATTTTTTTTGCCTGCCTGTTTTCATGTACCCATATATTACAGTGCAAAGGTCTCAGTTTTCATAAAGAACTATCCCAGTATCTTGTGTGTTTATCTACTGTCTCATTGTGGTCATGGGGTCAAATTATGAAGTGAAATGCTGACAGTGACAATTTGCCATTTCTTGGGGAAGCAATACACTGTGAAAAAGTAGCCATTAGGAATAAGGAGGACTAATGTGGGGTGTTTATTCTGACCCTGTCTCTGTTCTCTCCTCTTAGCGTGAGTGCATCTCTATTCATGTTGGCCAGGCTGGAGTTCAGATAGGAAATGCATGCTGGGAACTCTTCTGCCTAGAGCACGGCATTCAGCCAGATGGCACCTTCAAGGATCTGCACAATAAACTTAACAATGATGACTCTTTCACCACATTTTTCAATGAAACTGTCACTGGGAAGCATGTGCCACGAGCTGTAATGGTGGACTTGGAACCAACTGTAGTAGGTCAGTAAAGAAATAGACCTGGAAAATGGAAAAGAGCTTACTCTTCCTAATATCACTATAGTCTCACCAGTCTCCATGGATAAAAGCATCACACTTTTTGTATCTTGGTCTAGCACTAGGCAGCATTAAATTAATCATCTTGTGACACAGAATGCCAGATTCTGCCAAGACTCAGTTATCTCCATAGGTACTATAAACATCAGGCTCCTCAGCAGTTTAATAGCTAGAACACATGGTTTATATGACTTCTTTTTGCAAAAACATTTAACTTTTGGGTTTGTTTATTGTGACATTTTGCCATTTGAATTATGCTTTACTCTGGCTTGGATTCAAAGTGGGAAGTGTCAACTTCCCCTCCAGGAACAGAAGGATTTCTAACAACTGGGGTAGATGGGGGAAACTGATTTACTCCACACTGTTTTTGTGGTGACTTCTCCTCTTGTCGGTACAGGCTGTACGAGGGACAAATTCATGACAAGATAGCATCTGTGGCTGGATATAAACCAGCACCATAAAACACCAGAATGAAACAATTTAAAAATGCTAAGGAAACAGTTTTCCCTTCTCTGTCAGCATCAGGTTTTTGAAGTCAAGACGTCCTCTGAGCTTAAGATTGCATCAGTGCTGCCCACAACAAACAGAAATTGTGGGCACTCGTGCAGAGCCATATAGCTTTTAACAAATTCTCTTTCATGTTCAGATGAAGTTCGGGCTGGCACCTTCCGGGAACTTTTTCATCCAGAGCAGCTGATCACTGGAAAAGAAGATGCAGCTAATAACTATGCCCGCGGCCACTACACCATTGGCAAAGAAAGCATTGATATTGTGCTTGATCGTGTCCGTAAGCTGGTAAGTCCCAGTAGTTTTGAAACAGTTTGGATTCTGCAGAAGACATGCAGAACACATAGCTTCTTAACTACAGATGATACTAATTGGTCAGAAAAGAAACCTCAAGACATCACGCTAAAGGCATCATTACCAGTCCAAGGGAGAAAAGCCCAGTAGTTATCTTACGAGGTATATATGTTTTTATATATATATATATATACTTCAAATAATCTTAAAAACTGGTTCTGAATATGTAACTCTTCATTAGTATAGCCCTGGAGCAGCAAAACTGCTATAGAAGGGTAAATGCAGCAGTTCTACATTGCTAATATCTGCTAGACTAATTAAAGGAAGTGTGAAGCTCAGAGATAGAAGCTTTACAGATAAGAGTCAAATTTTTCTAAGTTCAGCCAGTGAAGGAAGTAAAGGATAGGATTAGTACCAGTACTTGACATGAAATCTTTGCTGTATCTTGCTGATAACTGCTTTCTGCTTCAGCTCAAAATAAGCTCACTCAACACATGAAAAGCGTTTCCTCTTCAGCCCCTGTCCTTTCACCTTCTCTTTTGCTTTCTAGACTGATGCCTGTTCTGGGCTGCAAGGATTCCTGATCTTCCACAGCTTTGGTGGGGGCACTGGCTCTGGCTTTACCTCCTTACTGATGGAACGCCTCTCTGTGGATTATGGAAAGAAGTCCAAACTGGAGTTTGCCATCTACCCAGCTCCTCAGGTCTCCACTGCTGTGGTGGAGCCCTACAATTCCATCCTGACCACACATACCACCCTGGAGCACTCAGATTGTGCCTTCATGGTGGATAATGAGGCCATCTATGACATCTGCCGCAGAAACCTGGACATCGAGCGCCCCACTTACACCAACCTCAACCGCCTCATAAGCCAGATCGTCTCCTCCATCACCGCCTCCCTGCGCTTTGACGGTGCCCTTAACGTGGATCTGACGGAGTTCCAGACCAACCTGGTGCCCTACCCACGCATCCACTTCCCCTTAGTGACCTACTCCCCCATCATCTCCTCTGACAGAGCCTATCATGAGCAGCTCTCAGTGGCTGAAATCACCAACTCCTGCTTTGAGCCCAGCAACCAGATGGTGAAGTGTGACCCCAGGCATGGGAAGTACATGGCCTGCTGCATGCTCTACCGTGGTGATGTGGTTCCCAAAGATGTCAATGTAGCAATTGCTGCCATCAAGACGAAGAGAAATATCCAGTTTGTTGACTGGTGTCCAACAGGCTTCAAGGTGAGTAGAGCTTCCATAAGCAGCCTCTCTTTAGTGTTTAAAGGAGAAACTTGTATTTAAAGTATTTAAAATGGTATTTAAAGTTTTAGCAGTCTATCATTGCATGTGTTCCACTTCCGAGACGAAGGAACGTAAGGCAGATGTGTGTGTATAAATATACCCTTCCTCCTTTGGACGACTCGTTGACACAGATTCCTAGTATCTACATAAGAGGTAATGTGAAATGTATATGAGTTAAAATCTAAAAAAGCATTAATTTCAGGCCTGAATATTAAAAAAAAAACAACAGTGAGTGTTCCCTCTGAAGCATCACCTAAAACTAAGGAAATACAAAACCCAATACAATTAATAAAGGAAATGCTGATATTATGGAATCTTAACACCCTCATCCAGAAATACTACATAGCCTTTCTCCACTGGATACATAGCAGTGTTGGGGAACATAATTTCAACAATAATACAGACATTAGCACTGGAAAAACATATGTCATACAAGTAGCTGGTTTAGAATAAAAACTCTTAACTGGGAACTAACTTTCTGTAATAGTTTCTATAGTGTATCTTGGTGAAACTCTATATTCAGTGTGGAGCAGCTATTAAGAAAGCTACAAAGTTACCAGAGTACATTAAATATATAATACATACATTAAAATGAAGAAGTATCATACTGTTTCTGACGTTACATTTAATGGCATTTGCCATCTCACAGGTTTCAAAGAGGCACAACTCTACCTCATTATCTGTAACTTTACTCACATTTTTTTCAGTTCTTTGATTGCTTTCTGTTCTGGCCTTTTTACAACCTTCTCTCATACTCCTGTTTCCAGGTTGGGATCAACTATCAACCTCCTACAGTAGTTCCTGGCGGAGACCTAGCCCAAGTTCAGCGAGCAGTCTGCATGCTGAGCAACACCACGGCCATTGCAGAGGCCTGGGCAAGGCTTGATCACAAGTTCGACCTGATGTATGCCAAGAGAGCTTTTGTGCACTGGTATGTGGGTGAAGGCATGGAGGAGGGAGAATTTGCAGAGGCCCGAGAGGACCTGGCCGCCCTGGAGAAGGACTATGAAGAAGTGGGAACTGACTCATTTGAAGAAGAATATAATGGGGAGTAATTTTGAAATACATTTTGTTCCTTGTGAGCACAGAATTTTCTTTGTACCACTTCATTGCATGTGTCTATCATTAGGCCACCCCTTTGTATGCTATATATTTAGGAGGGGTCATATAGAGACATCTTTTGTTCCCAAAATCACAGATAAATTGTCCTTTAAGATACGGTCAGTAATGCCCTACCACTCCCAGCAATGCAAAAAGACTTGGTCTTCTTCCCTGTATATTTAATGTAAGCCTCTTCAAGCTCTAATACATATACTAAACCTACTATGATTCAATATATACAAGCTTCTAATGGAGCACGAGTCAGTAGAATTTTCAAACTTCAAATCTTACAAACCTTAACCTTTTTTTTATTGGCATGTCAACAAATATTGACAATGGAAAAATGGTGCCTCTGCTCTGTGTTTTATTATCCCTTCATTGACCTTCAGATGACTGACCCAAAAGGAACATTTCACTCTTTTCTGAAACACCACCCCTGTAAAAGCAAACACACAGTAAAAATATTAAAGCAATGCATTTTTTCCACATTTGGGGCTAAACATCTGTATTGTGAAAACAAGTATCCTATTAGGTTGTGTACAGCTGCAGCAGGCATAAGAATTCCTTTTCCATGTCTCTGTGAAACTGTTTAAATGAGAAAACTATCTCTTGAAAAACAATTCAGTATTCCTTACTTACCTAGATTGTTCTTCCTCTTCAAGAAGTGACCTTTGCTTTATCCAGCAGACTACTATGCCACCCATGTGAATTTTTATTTCATGCACCATGTGAGAGTGAGTCTGCAATACAGACATTTGAATGTTCATTGATTTACAGGATTCACATCTGGCTAGGCCCAGGTTTACAACCCTGATAGGTGACAAGCATGTGTTCTGAGGCATCTGGCAGCTGTCATTGCAAGGCCACTCTTGTTAATCTTTTATTGATCGTGCTGACTTGGAAAAGTACCCAAAGGCTGGTGGAAAGCAAACATCACTCCCATCTTAAAAACGTGCAAGAAGGAGGACTCAGGGAACTACAGGCTGGTCAGCCTCATCTCGATCCCTGGGAAGGTGGTGGAGCAGCTTGTCCTGGAAACCATTTCCAGGTACATGAACAAGAAGAAAATCATCAGTTGTGCTCAGAAGGGATTCATGAAGAAGTTGTTCTTGACCAATTTGATAATCTTCTATGAGTAAACAATTGGCTTCGTAGAGATTGGGAGAGAGCAATGCAGATTGTCTACTGGCACAAGTTGCTCAGGGAGTTTGTGAAGTCTCACAAAAGTCACCTGGATATAGTCCTTGGCAACTGGGTCTAGGTGGCCCTCCTTGAGCAGAGATGTTGGACCAGATGACCTCTAGAGGTCCCTTCCATTAGTAACCATTCTGTGATCTTTTTCATGTAGAGATTTCTATTTATATTGGCATTTTTGTTTCATACTTCAGCATCACATTGAACTTGTATACTCTGTATATATTAATTAACCAGATGAGTAAATTACTAAACTATGTCATGGAATGCCAGAAATGTATCTTCTGAGGAAAACTTCCCTATGCAAGATATACCTGATTATGTACCTAAAATGAAGCAACATTAATAAGTACTACCCAGCCTAATGGGATTCAGACTCTCACATGGTTTCCCTCACAGTTTTGTCCTGAATTGGGACCAAAACCAAAACCAGGAATTTTCATGCATGAAACAAATGTATGCATTCACAACAATAAGGGACCCTGCTATTCCACCGAGAAAGGAGAAACATGGGGCAAATTAAAATTAAAAAATGGCAGATGAATTGCTTGCTGTGATCTTTGAAGAAATGGTGAAAGAAATACAATGAATAAGTGGAAGTTACTGATCCAGTGGGAATACTTTATGCATTCTAAAACACTGGGTGTGGAGTTCCAAACTTCCTGAAAGTTTTAAAATATCAACCTGATCATCAATGCAATGTTTTGTTTTATTTGCCAGGACACTTAGTAATCAGGATCCCAGCTTTTGCAGGAGTCGATGTGCTTCTGTTATTACTTTAGAAGTGCTGTGGCATTTATCAGGACCTAACAGCATTTTTCAAAGTGACACTACAACACAATGCTCAGCAGGTGGTGTACTCAGAGACCCAAACACTGTGTCTTTCAGTTTTAGCCATCTCTTCATCTGAGCACAATTTATGGGCTCAGACTCCTGCCCATTATTTGTTTTGGAAATGGGGTGTCACAACCCACTTCTACAGGCAAAGGTTAAAATATTCTTAAGTAAGATATATGCTTGTCTTACTCAAGCATTAGGCTCTCATACAGGTCATTACCAAAAGCCAATTCAGATGCATACTGTTTCAGGAGCTTCCACTGTCTGGTCGGGCACAGTTCCTGTTTAATCTCCAACTTCAGTCTGCACTTTGCTTAAGTGATTTCACTGTCTCTAGCCAAATTATGGCTTAGGAGTTCTCTCTCTTCCTCCCTTCTATCAGTCAGATGCCAATCAAGCTAGCGATAGAAAAGAAACATTACTAAATTTAAACCATTGCCAAGAGGCTCTGTCAGAGTCAGAGCAAAGATCCTGAGTTATTCTTCTCCTCACAACTACAGATATCCATACCTATCCATGCTGACAACACAGGAAGCTGCTGTCCTGACTGCTGGGCTGCTGTGCTGCCTCCAGCAAAGCCAGGTCATATAATCAGGGTATTGTCCAGAGGGTATACAACTGGGACCTCTCCTGTGAGGATGGCAATAACAGCTCTACTAGGCTTCAGACAATCCCTCTGAAAGCCTTTCTCCTTCCCGTGGTTCAGTGAAGCAGGGTGCTAGCTGCACAGAGGTATCCGACACAGGGGAGTACACATTGTCTTCACCTGTGCTAGCAGAGAAACTAGGACAGCTAAGGCTCTCTCTACAATAAATCCATGCTAGCATAAACTTTTTCCCAGTAAGGTGCACCCAAAGTGATCTGTGTTATGTGACAAAGAGGAGTCTGTGAACATCCCTGCTCATTACATTGGGGTTACATTCATCCTTCTCCTCCTCAGACATGAAGTCTTCTAGCCACTCCCCCAAAGGGCTGGCTCTTTAGTTCAAGGTGTAGCAGGAACAAGTAATATGTTAATAATAAGAACACTTACATCACTTGATACCTCACACAGCAGCTTTGCTGCAGAAATTTTATTAGAAAGGGCTTCAACATTCAGCTCCTAAATTCCCTCTATAATGGCTAAATATCTGTATAATACAGGAATCAGTCTGTAAGTCGGGACTATTTTAAGCCATGGTTTTCCTCCCCACACCTGTTTCTATAGCATTCCCTGAATTTAGTAACTTAGTGAGACAACAGCTGAAGGCTTCTGTATAGCACATGTGAATTCAGTTTGCTAGCAGCCCACAGAAGGGGCTTTTCTGAGTGGCAGAGGTGCCCCAAAGACATCAGTGAGCTTCTAGGGAGCAAAGAAAGGGAAACAGATAACAACGGGATCTCTGCTCAGCCTCTGGAAGGAGGCAACACCTTTCTCCTCACTAACCCCTCACATTCTGCTAAACCAATCCTACAAACAGACAGAGGGGAAGGGATTTAGGGTTTGAACTTGTCCCTGGGGACTGTCATGTGGCAGCTGCAAGGGAAAGACTCGGTGCCTCTGACCCAGCTGGAGTTCCTCAGTGAAGAGCAAGCAGGTGTGCCCTGCCAAATCACAAATGGACTTTCCCCTTTGGGGTCCCAGAGACTCAATCTATTTTACACACACAGCAGGACTCCTGCTGTCATGACCCACAAGGTGAGTGTGGCATTGTCACATCTCACAAGGTGAGCAGGACTACCCAGATGTAGGAGCCAAACAAGATATTTCCCACAGAGTGGATACAGCATTATGTCCCACAGAGCAGGTATGGACAGAGTTTGCCAGGAGTGGGGGTTGACCCAGGAAGATTTGGACTGGGCCCCTTAGCTTCCTAAACTCCTTCAGAGAGGAGGCTAGGTACAACTGGGTCCAGTCCTCCTCCTCTAATTAATCTCTTTTAACCTTTTCTCTTTTAATTAATCTCTTTAATCGTTTGGCAAGATTAAAGTTGGGAATTCTCTGTGCAGTATTCTAGGAGTAAGATTATTACCCAGGAGGTTTGTATAAAAACACAACTTTACTTAAAAGTGAATAAGATCACAACTAGTAGAACAAGAAATCATAGAATCATAGAATCATAGAATTGGCTGGGTTGGAAGGGACCTCAGAGATCACCAAGTCCAACCCTTGATCCACTACCACTGCAGCTACTAGACTATGGCATGGAGTGCACATCCAGTCTCTTTTTAAATATCTCCAGGGATGGGGAATCCACTACTTCCCAGGGCAGCCCATTCCAATGTCTGATCACCCTCTCCGTGAAGAAATTCTTTCTAATATCCAACCTAAACTTCCCCTGGCACAACTTAAGTCCACACCCTCTTGTTGTGTTGAAAGTTGCCTGGGAAAAGAGCCCAACCCCCCCTGGCTCCAGCCTCCTTTCAGGGAGTTGTAGAGAGCGATGAGGTCTCCCCTGAGCCTCCTCTTCTCCAGGCTGAACACCCCCAGCTCCCTCAGCCTCTCCTCACAGGACTTGTGCTGGAGTCCCTTCACCAGCCTGGTTGCCCTCCTTTGGACCTGCTCCAGGACCTCAATCTCCTTCCTGAACTGAGGGGCCCAGAACTGGGCACAGTTGGCACTTTCAAAGCAATGGATTACAGTTTCACAAAATTTAAGGAAATTGTCAGAACCAGAGGTTACAACTAACAAAACTTAACAAAGCAACAGATAGTAAAACTTTAACAAAGTTGGAAACTATGTTACCCCTGTGTGCTAAGGTTAGAAATCGAGACACAGAGGGAGAGAGGGATAAAGAAGATAGGAAAGATATCACCACCCTGGTATACAGCAATGACCTGGGTAGGAAATTGTGGTCCTTGGATGGTGGGTGTGCATCCAGTATTTCCAGCATGTGCCTTTTATGCCACCTGACCCCACCTTTCAGGGGGGTCTTTGGCATATCTTGTGAAGCCAGGTGTTCACTTGGGCCCCTCCAGATGGGGTGAATGGGCAACAACCTTTATTTCTGCACATGCACCCTCTCCAGTGGCCTCACACAGGGCATACTCAAGATGGCACTCTGTCTCTACAGGGTACAGCTGGCCTACCCCTCTCCCTTCTTGAATAAGGACAGAGTCCTGCCTGTCAGGGTGGCCATCAAAGAGAGCTCCCCTTGCAAGGACAGTGGTCAGCTTATTGGCACAGCCACTAAAGGAGGGGCTGCTCTTGTGAGAACAGGGCCCCACTTATGAGGGGCCCTATTCTGATCAATGAGGGTGGTTACCCAAATGAGGGTCTCTCCTTGAGAGAAGAGAGAAGAGAGTCCAGGTGGCTTATCCAGTGAGGCCTCCACATGAGCACAATGTCCATTTTGTCAGGGTGGCTGTTTTGAGACAATTATTCTTTTGGGGATTCTACACCTGCACCATCTCCCCAGTCAGCAGCATTCTGCAGGGCAGCATCATTTCTCACCTGTGATATATGTTGATGAATTTGTATTCCTGTAATGTATGTTGATTAATTTATATTCCTAACCAAGTAAAATTCAGGAAAAGAATTAAATGAGTAAGAACTAAAATATCAGTAAAAAATAGAGTAAACCCCTAATACTACTAACTCCTGTTAACCAAAGGCTAACTAGGCACCAAAGGAATGCAAACACCTACACAAAACCCCCCCACAAAGATGTCACAACAAACAGATAAGAGACAATGGTTATGGTCAAAGTCTGATACCGTCTTGCAACAACGCAATGGAGTCAGCAGAGGAGTCAGCAGAACCAAGAAAGGTAAAAGTTCAAGCCTGATGAAGACTTCTTACTTCCTCCAAAGACCCCCTGAAGACCCCAATACATCTCCCCAAAAAGAAGACTCTGCCTAGATTCCACACAGACTCCACCTATTATGAATATTATAATGAAATGAATATGCATAGAATTGTACTCAATATAAGAGAATGTCAGAGCTTTGATCGGTGTGCGTGAGGGATTGGGATTCTGCTCGTCCCCCACACCCAGCGCTGCCTTGCTTACTGCAATTTTATTAATTAAACCAATCTACTAAAGAGAACATTGAGTCTTGATCAGTGGTCATTTTTATAACATCACCCCTCTCTTAAAAGCTTACTTTTGCCTCCGCCCAAAAGAAACCAGACTGAACCAGGGCGAGAAGTCAAAGCCGCGCATGGAGCTGGCAGAAAGGGGCTGCTACCTTCCCCCAGGTAAGGGCCACTCCAGCGCGGTGTCAGCGCAGAGCCCGGGGCCCCAGAGGTGGGTGGGCAGCCCCTCAGAAAAGGAGGCTACAGCACCCCGGCCCGCTCCTCTTCCACCCCTCCTCGTCAGGCAGGGTCGGGCCTGCCGTGAGGCGCGGCCATGCCCCAGCAGGGGGGCGGGGAGCAGAGGCCTCAGCCGAGCCAGCACCCAGCGGAGTTTCACTTTCTGTCCCCAGCCTTCTGCAGAGCGGGAAATGAAAACTACTCGGCTTTGTGAGCGCTGCTGCCCTCTGAGGCGGGCGGGGAGAAGAGCAGCGAGGCAGTCCTCAATTTCTCCCCGCAGCACCGCCCCAGCAGCCGCTTCCCCGCTGCCCTCTCCGTTCTCCCCCTGTCGCTGCCGCCAACCGCGGGGCTTGCGGGCAGCAGCGGCTGGGCCGAACTGAACTGAACCGAACCGAACACCGGCTCACTGCTCTGTGCTGCCGGTGAGCTCCGGTGTGGGGAGACGCGGGGTGCGGTGTGAACGTGAGTGGCTGCCGAGGCTCGAAGCGCTCCTGGTGTTGCGAGAACTGGTAAGAAGCCTTTTGCTTGTTTGTTGCATAGGACGAACTCTAACCACAGTGCGACAGGAGGAAAAAAAAAAATAATATATGTATTATATGTATATTTATAATATATATTATATATAGAGAGGAAAAGAGGGAGCTGAGCAAATACGTAGTTTGGCAGCAAAGTGGGAAATCAGTTTTCAGTTGTTTCTGAGCGAAGCGTGCAGGTTGAGGGCCTCAAGTCCCTGTGGCAGCCCTTTCTTGGAGGACCTCAGAGCTCCCATCTCCTCTCCAAGGCTGCCATCTGCTCCCCTGGATGCTGCCTTACAGCCCACCTCCTGCCCCACCACCATTGCCTCTGCTGCATTCTCCTGGCTGAGATTCCTGTGCAGGGAATGGAGCAAGAGTGATGGGGGAAAGGCTACACAGGACAGAAGTGATGGTCCTCCTCAGGTGTGGAGGGGTGTGGAAGGACCTAGGCTGGTGTCTTGGGAGGGCAGGTAGGCTGTGAAGCAGGCCAGGGTGAAAGGGAGGACGCAGGCTAGTGGAGGGAGGAAGAGCAAGAGGTCTAACTGAGCATGGGATGGAGGGAGGGTAGGAGGACCATGCTGCTTCCGCTGCCTTTTCTCTGCCTGGTGCTACCATGCTGGTGTTGCCTAGCCAAGCCACCTGTGTGGTGGGAGCAGTACTGAGTCCTACCCCTGGCCTGTGAAGGAAACTGCTTCTCCAGTGAGAGAGGAGAAACCCTAACACCAGGTTTTTTTTACACATTTATTCTAGGCAAGTAAGGTCAAGTGCAGAATGGAGATATGTATTTCTGATAGCCAAAATTAGGCAGGTCCATGAAAGGGTTAGGAAGTTGTGTTCGTGTCCTTGCTTCTGCACCAGTGTTCCTGCTGGCAGTGCTTGGGGGAGAATTTCATCAAATCAGAGACCCGAATTCTCTCGCATTCTCTACATACCCAAATTCTCTACATTCCCCTGCACCTTCTTGACCTAAAACCTTTCTACCTATTTCTTAAGTCACCCAAGGCCTTTTACCCCTGACCTGGCTCTTTCATCCCACCCTTAATCTTACCTCTCCTGCCAAAAGAACTATCTTGCCAGTTCCCCTCATCCCAGGCCCAGTGCATCCCTAGCTGTTGTTTAGCTACTTCTGCCCTGCCTGCCCCCTCCTGTGGCATTCCTGGTGGCTGGATTACCTTCTGGATGATGTGATGCTAACTAAACCCACTGGCTCTTGCTGTACAAGCAAAGATGGGCTCCAGCTGGGCCTTAGAGACCTGAATTCCTCATTATATAGTTTCCAGGGGAAGAGGCAGTGCAAGTTTAGACTGTTTTGCTGAGGAAGAAAATTAATCCAGTTTCTCTTCTCCAGCGTACCTGCTCTAAGCACTGGATTTGGATATAAAAAGTAACATTCTTGAATCTGTCTTTCAATGTCTGGGTTTTTTTTCCCACAAAATAAAACTCTTCACCAAATTCAACAGTATTTAGTGAATCTGGGTGTATAATACTTCGAGGTAAAAAATAATCTCCAAAACTAAAGAATCCAAAATACATTGTGAAAAAATATACTTCAACTTGATGACAATAATTGGAAAAAAAAAAAGTCTGTTTCTAGTTTCCCTATGTAAGAAATTCTTTAGAAATTTTGTATTTAACATTATTAGGCACAGTTAACTTGAAAAATAACATGCTTTTAAAGCAAAGATTTGTGAAAGGCAGAATCATGGGGGTTTTTTTGCTTATTTCCCTTTCTTGGTTTTCTTTTATCCCTGTCTTATTTTCCCTTTCTTATTTTCTGTTCACTATTTCAGCACCTGCCCTCAGGTTCATTTTACATGCTGTTTAGTGTTTGTAAAATAATAATTTGTTTTGGTTTTCCTCTTATGAATTCTTCCCTAGTCATATCCTTTTTTTCTGATTCTGCCTCCCTGTTGGTGGTGGGCTTTTAAAAAGTTTCATTTTTGTGTAATTACATTCAAACACTTGTCACATTGTATTTCTTGTGTATTTTTAGTTTGCTTTAGTTTATTTTAAAAGTTTTTTTTAAGGAGCCAGTAGCTGTATCGTAAGAGTAATGGTGTGTTCAATACTCTTGAAGCTCTTGAATACTCTTGTGAGCACAGCGAACGGGAGCAAACAGGAATGTGGCACAGCAGCTAGCAAGGAAGTTCGCACAGGCAGGGCCAACAGGAGGGCTACAGCCACCTCCTATCTCTTTTTTTCTCTTTTTTTTTCTCTTTTTTTTTTCTCTTTATTTTTTCTTTTTTTTTTCTTTTTTTTTTTTCTCTTTTTTTTCTCTCTTTTTTTCTCTCTTTTTTTCTCTCTTTTTTTTCCTCTCTTTTTTTCTCTCTTTTTTTCTCTCTTTTTTTCTCTCTTTTTTTTCCTCTCTTTTTTTCTCTCTTTTTTTCTCTCTTTTTTTCTCTCTTTTTTTCTCTCTTTTTTTCTCTCTTTTTTTCTCTCTTTTTCTCTCTTTTTCCTCTTTTTTCCTCTCTTTTTTCCTCTCTTTTTTCCTCTCTTTTTTCCTCTCTTTTTTCCTCTCTTTTTTTCTCTCTTTTTTTCTCTCTTTTTTTCTCTCTTTTTTTCTCTCTTTTTTCTCTTTTTTCTCTTTTTTCTCTTTTTCTCTCTTTTTCTCTCTTTTTCTCTCTTTTCTCTCTCTTCTCTCTCTTTTCTCTTTTCTCTTTTCTCTTTTCTCTTTCTCTCTTTTTCTCTCTTTTTCTCTCTTTCTCTCTCTTTCTCTCTCTTTCTCTCTCTTTCTCTCTCTTTCTCTCTCTTTCTCTCTCTTTCTCTCTCTTTCTCTCTCTTTCTCTCTTTTTCTCTTTTTTCTCTTTTTTCTCTTTTTTCTCTTTTTTCTCTTTTTTCTCTTTTTTCTCTTTTTTCTCTTTTTTCTCTTTTTTCTCTTTTTTCTTTTTTTTCTCTCTTTTTTTCTTTTGTTTTCTCTTTTCTTTCTCTTTTCTTTCTCTTTTCTTTCTCTTTTCTTTCTCTTTTCTTTCTCTTTTCTTTCTCTTTTCTTTCTCTTTTCTTTCTCTTTTCTTTCTCTTTTCTTTCTCTTTTCTTTCTCTTTTTTTTTCCTCTTTTCCTCTCTTTCCCTCTCTTTCCCTCTCTTTTCCTCTTTGTTTCTCTTTTTTCTCTTTTTTTCCTCTTTCTGTTTTCTTTTCCCCCCCCCTCTTTCCCCCGCCCCTCTTCCCCCCCCCTCTTTTTCCCCCCCCTTTTTCCCCCCCCGTTGTCCCCCCCCCCCCCCCCGGTAGTCCCTGGTAGTCCCAGCTGGCAGTGATGACATTAATGGAAGAAGTATCAAGGCAATTAAAAAGGACTTCAAGGCACTGGGTTGATTAGTTGATGGGACAGGAGCACAGGTGGTGTTTGCCTCAGTTCCTGCAGTAGCAGAGATGAATGAGGAGAGGAGTAGGAAAACCTACCTTATCAATAGGTGGCTAAGGGATTGGTGCCATTGGCGGAACTTTGGGTTTTTTGACCATGGGGCAAATTTCATCATACCTAGTGCCCTCAAATCAGAAGGGCTTCATCTGTCTATCAGGGGCAAAAGGACTCTAGCCCATAAGTTGGCGGGGCTGATAAGGAGGCTTTAAACTAGGTTTGAAGGGGGAGGGGGAGAAAGGGGTTGAAACCAGGCTCCCAAGGGTGATGAGGGAGCTGGCAGAAGAACTCGCCAAGCCTCTCTCTATCATCTACCAACAGTTCTGGATCACTGGGGACATCCCAGATGATTGGAAGTTGACAAATGTCACGCCAATCCACAAAAAGGGCCGGGAGGAGGAACCAGGAAACTCCAGGCCTGTCAGCCTGACCTCAGTGCCTGGCAGGGTTATGGAGCAGAACATCCTCAGTGCAATCACACAGCTCCTACAGGATGGACAAGGGATCAGACCCAGCCAGCACAGGTTTAGGAAAGGCAGGTCCTGTCTGACCAACCTGATCTCTTTTTATGATCGGGTGACCTGCCTGGTGGATGAGGGGAAGGCTGTGGATGTGATCTACCTGGACTTCAGCAAGGCCTTTGACACCGTCTCCCACAGCATTCTCCTGACAAAGCTGTCAGCCCACAGCTTGGACAAGAGCACTCTGTGCTGGGTTAGGAACTGGCTGGAGGGCCGCAGAGAGTGGTGCTGAATGGTGCTGATCCAGTTGGTGGCTGGTCACCAGTGGTGTCCCCCAGGGATCAGTGTTGGGCCCAGTTCTGTTCAATATCTTTATTGATGATTTAGGTGAGGGGATTGAGTCCATCATCAGCAAATTCACAGATGACACTAAGCTGGGGGGAGTGTGGATCAGCTGGAAGGCAGGAGGGCTCTGCAGAGGGACCTGGACAGACTGGAGAGTTGGGCTGATTCCAACGGGATGAGGTTCAACACGGCCAAGTGCCGGGTCCTACACTTTGGCCACAAGAACCCCATGGGGAGCTCCAGGCTGGAGGGCAACCAGTCTGATGAAGGGCACAAGTCCTGTGAGGAGAGGCTGAGGAAGCTGGGGGTGTTCAGCCTGGAGAAGAGGAGGCTCAGGGGAGACCTCATCGCTCTCTACAACTCCCTGAAAGGAGGCTGGAGCCAGGGGGGGGTTGGGCTCTTCTCCCAGGCATCTATCAGCAAGACAAGAGGGCATGGTCTCAAGTTGTGCCAGGGGAGGTTTAGGTTGGATATTAGAATGAACTTCTTTACGGAGAGGGTGATCAGACATTGGAATGGGCTGCCCTGGGAAGTAGTGGATTTTCTGTCCCTGGAGATATTTAGAAAGAGACTGGATGTGGCACTCAGTGCCATGGTCTAGTAACTGCAGTGGATCAAGGGTTGGACTTGATGATCTCTGAGGTCCCTTCCAACCCAGCTGATTCTATGATTCTATGAAGACCAAGGCATTATAGTGATTCTGTTGCTTTAACAGTTACTTTACCTGTGATCACTTGAAAGAGCATAAAAACAAATTGATATTGTGATTAAGTGCCTTTAAATATTACAGTCCAAAGGGCCACAGTAGAGCTGTGAGTAAGCCATGTAAAAACAGTGCAAAGAGCCTAGTACAGAAAACAAATAAATGCTTATCAGATCAGAAGGCTAGAGAAGGTGAAATTTGCCTTTTTGAATACTTGGAATGCTTTGGATAATAGAGCATTACTTTTATTAAACAGAGGAGTTTTAGACAATTTTTATAACATTGTTTATCAACAGGTATATCTGGAGTTCCCTGGCTAGGTGGAGCTGTTCCTGTGGAATTGAATGTTCAGTTACTTATCCAGAAAAGGAAGATAGGATGTGCAACTGCCATTAAGCTTCATGTCTGTTACCTTGGAAATAGCCCACACACCTGCAGTACCCATATTGCTTCAAATATACTAAATGTTGTCACAGTTATCTAACTAATTCTATTGACATTCCAGTACAATATTGTGGATGGGACAAAGAAGTGGACATCAAGAAAGAAGCAAGAAATTAGAAATGACTCAAAGTGAGACCATGAAGACAAAGGCAGTTGTACAAAATAATGAAGAGGCACCTGAAGAACTGAACCCCAAAAACCAGAGGTTTACATCAGTCTTTGGTGTGGCAGACTTAAAAAATGGTAATATTGTTTTGTCTATTCTGCACTCTCACATTTTCTTTTTTTCTAATGCCTGCTGTTACATTCTCTCTCCTTAGGCTTAATTTTCATCTATTTTTTATCTCTTTGCTGAGGCATGTACAGAAAATTCTCATTTTGCTCTGACAAGTCTATTTTTGTTTTGAGGAAAGGATTACCTAAGGATCTCGGAGCTTTTTTTACTTTCTGAAAGTGGCTGTTGGCCAGAAAGGTCTAGGTGCTAGCCCTGTCTCTTTCCAAACACAGCCAGCATTGCTTCTGGATTTGCTAAACCATGGGCTAGGCCGTAGTTTTTCTTCTGCATTAGACTGGCCTTTCAAAAGCTGGAATCAGTATTTCAGGTGTACATACTATTCTATCCCACCTATAGCCCACCCTTACTAATGGCTGTATGCATTTCAGTTGTTCTCAGTTTCCATTTCATTTCCTCTGTCCCTTTGGTGATGACTTCAGAAAAAAACCTTCTACTTTCTGATCACAATTACTTATAACTCTTTGGGCCACAGAATATGCTGTCTTTTTAGAGGTAGTATGAATAGCTGTAACTTGCTTTTTCCACTTCTCATTCTAGTTCCTTTCTTTGAAACTGAGTCAAAGAATACCAGAGTTAGGTGGAATGAGAAACTTAAAGCCTGTGTGATAGACAACTAACACATGGTTCCATGTGTGGCTCTAGATTTTGTTATTAGGCCTGAATGTGTAAAAGGCTGAATGAAAGTCCTCATGCAGGCAGCCTTTGATTTCTGTTTGTTTATTTATTTATTTATGTATTTTTACATAATTTATGTGCTTTACATATTTATGTGCTTAGAGAGGGCTGAAAGGAGAGGAACAGGGAGATATTTGAGTATCATAATCCAGACTTACTTGGATTTTTCGTGTCTGTTGCCAAATAAAATTAATTGTTACCTGCTTGAAGAACATAAAACTAGGTTGAACACTTTCTCATATCTGGCCAAGATGTGCTGTCAATGCACTGAACGGCTGAATATGTACAAGAGGAGTTTCCCACCTCAAAATAAGTTTTACTTTCTTTTGTTGTATCTATTGCCAGTTGTTACTTCCTCTTTTTCTGTGCCAACAGGAGCTACTGGACTGTACAACATTGGACTAAGCTGCTGTCTGAACTCTGTACTCCAAGTGTTCCTCATGAATATATACTTCACAAGAATACTTCGAAGGTACCACCTGAGATATTTCCAGTGTTGCTTGATTGTCTTCACTTTTTTTATATGGGTTGTATGTTTGAAGGTTTGGATCATCAAGATGCTAGCGTGGTGCTTTCAGCTTGCTCAGCAAGGCCTCTGCCCTCTTCTGTCTTTCATATACAGACTAGGACCTGCAAAGGTACAAATTGCAGTTTCCTGACTTGTTAGTCATCTCTGGTTCACGTGCTGGTTGCACATTGGGAAGCTCCAGCCCTGAACACTGAATCTTTGTGGCTTGCATCTGTGTTTTCAATAACAAGATATTATTTTATTCCATGTATGCTCATAACCTGTTATAATAAAAGGATTTGTTGTGTATAACCATAGTCAGTATTAATTTTGTAACTTTAATCATGTAAACATAAATATTTTGAGTCTTTGGCCCCCAGTCCTCCTGGCTAACATGTGATAGACAAGAGAGCATGTGTTGTTGCAGATAGGGAATATGTAGCATTATTTTGTTTGTGTGACTATGCTGTCTACTTGTTTGTGAGGAAGATTTGGGTTTCTTCCTCTCTACCAACCACACCGATGACTGGTTTGATTTGTTTTCAGTTTGCTCAGTTCACTACAGATTTAATTATCTAATGGAATAATTCCTATTCCATCCTCCTTTCTCCAGATTTTTTACACACTCACCATTGTTATTTGAAGAAAGACAGAAAACCTGAGGACTGCAATAAATTTAGAGAGGTTAGAGCTTTCCAACTGACATATAGTTGAAATACAAGCATTATGCTTACATGCCCATGAAATTTTGACTGTACATTGAGAATGAAAGCCTGAACAGGTGTCAGGCAAGAACAGGTCTGAAACTCACTTTCACTAATGTTCCTAGAGCCCAGAAATCACTTCAGGGCTTGCTTGGTTTGTCCCTTATTCAGGGACAGGCCAACTTAAAATTGTGGCCTTTTGCTTTAGAACTGCCAGCTTGCACTATGGGATGAGGTAGTGCAGGTGTCTATTTCCTCTTCTTCCCTCTTATGCTAAAAACAAGTCTATTCTAGTTCCTCATTAATTGCTACTCTTTGTGCTATCCACCACTGCTCCTTCAGGTGTAGTGTCTAATTACTGCTTGATTTCCATTTATCTTGCTTCTCCTCTTTATAGGATCACAGTGCCACCGTGTGCTGAGCGGAAGAGGAGTGTCCTGTACCAAATGCTTCTGCTGTTGGAGAAGATGCAGTGTGGAAAGCAGAAAGCTGTTTCTCCCATGGACTTCGCTTCCTGCCTTTCAGCATACAGAGTGAAATGTAAGCATCACTGCCTCAGGCTCACCTCTGTCTGCAGACCAGGGATGTAAATTATCAGGCATTAACAAGCAGAGCAGACTCTGACAGAGTTTTAGAAATGTGAGGAGTTAGGTACATGATAATGCAGTGCTCTTCATAACTGCCTCCCCATTGTAAGTGAGATGCTGTGTTTTACTTGTGAAGAGGGGGAAAATGCCCCTGCTGGAAATCCTTGCTTATGTCCAAAGACTGTCAGTCCCTACTGAGACATTCTAATCAAGCTGTACATTAAGCTGTGTCCCACCATTTTGGATTTCATAATATGCAAGTTTAGCCAGAGCAAAAAGCCAAAGCATACTATTAGTACATCATTTTTGGCTTCCTGTGCTGAAGCTGTGTACTTTTTCCCTGTGTGGGAACACAGGAGTTTACACCATTCTGTGGATGAGACATAGGGATAGGCCTCCCTATCATTTTTATCTCAGCACTCAGGAGTGTTACAGCCTCAATGAGGGGATGGGGGCACAAGTCTGTGGAGTAGTGGATGTGAAAAAGAGAACAGAATGTATCCTGTATTGTTTCTAAGGACTCAAACAAATACAACCCTCAACCAGGTGAGACATCTGAGCCCTATCCTCCAGTAGGTATTAGATATGCTCTTGACCCCACATCTGGTGACAAGGACAGGGTTGTACAATGTGGCACTCAAGCCCTCCTGTCTTTTCCCACTGCCTGCTCAGGTCACACAGAGACCTTGCAACTCATCTCCAGTCTATACTCTTTCCCAGGCAAGGAGTGGCAAGGGAACAAGAGGCTGGATCTAGTGGGGGACAATAAACCTCCCTTTGACATCTGTGGGAAATCAATGCTTGGTGCTATTCACAGTACTGACTGAGGTTGTGTCTTCTGTTTGTCAAGTGTTTGTCACACATGATGCTGCCCAGATCTTTCTGACTCTCTGGAACTTGATGAAGATGCAGATGGAAGAGCCAGAGCTGGTAAGGACAGTCACCAAATTGAGCACCACCAAGCCCTTTGGCCCTTGTCATGTGTGGTTTCCCCTGCTTCTTGAAGAAGAATGCCATTCATTGATAAATATCCCAAACAAAATTCTTAGAATTATCCCCTATTTAAATCTTTCCTCTTTTTCTTCAAACTGAAGAGGGAATCTTGATTCCATAGGTGTCAGAATTTTGAAACACAACTCACTACTACTCACAGTCAGGGCCTCAATTCTACTGGGACAGATGATCAGTAACAAAGCAATTGATCTTCTTGCAACACTGAATTTAGCTACCTTGCATTTCTTTTTACCCCAAATTTATTTAAGCATTTATTGGCAATTCCTGGCATAGCCCCTCTGTTCTTCACTGTCAGCCATATGCATTTTGTTATAATTAGGCACTGCTCCTATGCTTTGTGTATAACAATTCCTCCTGGGGAGCTATGTAAGGTAAGGTAAGAGAAAAGTTCTTCACTCACTGTCTTAGTTTTATTCATACAGAAGACAGCCTCCTGTTTTAGTTCCAAACAAAACAATATAATTTTGCATTGAACCAGACATTTAACTGTCAGATCTTGTCACTGATGATGTCTTTCCCTTCTGCTGGGGAATGAGGGTAAGGAGTAGTTCTCCTTTAAATGGTGGGAAGTACTCTGTCTGTGTAAGTCAATATCATATCTGGGTTCAAAACAGTAACACTGCATGAAGTAACACGTCCACATGGGCTTTCCTGCCCAGAGGAAATTATCAAAGATGTGTTCTTCTTAAACCTTATTTTGGCTTTTTTTTTTTTTTTTTTTTTTTTTTTTTTTTTTTTTTTTTTTTTTTTTTTTTTTTTTCCCCTCTCCAGGTTAAAGAGCTGACTGATTTGTACACTATCTGTGTACAGGAGCATCTGGCCTGTCAGAAATGCTCTCTTGAAACAAAAAGGAATATCAGCATGTTAATCCTTCCCGTCTCAATGCTGGATTCCAATTCTCACATGCTGAAGACTCTGGTAAGTTCAGTAGCTGCGTGGTTTCCTTAGGAAGAGGATTTCCCTCTGTTCACTGTGGAAGCCTTCTCCTTGAAGCACTGGTATCTCCTGGGACTCTTCTGGAATCGGTCTGCAAGAATCTCTGTAGAGTGTCTGGGGCTTTGAGGGGATCTTTTCTCATTTGCATTTGTTCTTTTTTTTTAGGGGCTCTGAATTTCTCAAAAGTTTTGGGTTTTGATTTGAGGGATGGGAAATGAAGCCCTTGAATTGCTTTTCTAAAAAGGATGTTGACTAAATACTCTGTAAGTCGCAAACACTCATACTATACAGTGATGTGTACCTGTGAGACTTTACATGCCACAGTGAGGTGCCACAAATAACTTGTAAACCCTGTACTGGCTCACTATATTTGCCTTGTGCAGTGTTCTTTTACTGCTAAATCAGGTACAGGAGTGATGATGGCTACATAGGTTTTTCCTGGATTTTCAAGTGACAGTTGAACCATTGGACCTTATTTATTCTCTGACCACTGTTTCATCCTAAAGGAACCTCTTTCAGAATGTTTAAGGCTTTGAAGTGTGGATAAAAGAGACTTACGCATCAACATATTTTTGTGGAAAATGTAATCCTCTACTGTTTTTTCAACTAATGTCATCACACCAGCAGCTATGAAAAAGGCTGCCAGGCAATCTTCCACACTTTGAATAAAAATACCTTTGGCTTTGCTGTTTGCGTGTACCTTGAACAAGTAGAAATAGAAATCCAGCTGTGAGCAGTTAAATTCAAATAAATCTGTCTTCTTAGGAGGACTGTCTGCAAAACTTTTTCCATCCAGAAGAGCTGACTGGTCACAACATGTGTCTCTGTGAACAGTGTGGAAAGAGAACACCTTTTTTGCAGGTAATCAGATAATTATTTCCCCATATGTCTCTCATACTCAGAACTCCCTTTGGGACTGGGGAGGGTGGGGAAGGAACCATATCAGTTTAAGAGGAGATCGACAACTCAGAGACTTGTCAGCTAGATATGAACTACATGCATCTTCCTGTTAGGAAGTTCCCCACTGTCAGCGTAGCTTTAGCAACAAAAGAATGCTTTCACTGATTTTAATGTAAGTCACTGAGGGATGTAGCATTTCTGTATCAGTGGAAAAGCTTCTGTTGGTTTATGTGGAGCTTCCACTGTGGGGCTTTACACTGCTGCCTAGCTCCAGGGATAGACAAGAATATGTTACAGGAGCTGTGCATGCACATGAAAGTAGGCTACTGTAGGCTGATTTCCTTTCTTCCTTGCTCCCCATTTTTTTGCAGTATTAGTCTCTTCCAGGCAGTAATTTATCTGTTTCATGAAGAGGCAAGGGCATTGAAGAGAGGTATGTGCGGGAGACTGCTTCAGCCCCAGGCTTGGAAGGGACTTACCACATTAGTTTCACCAGCAGACAATCTCCAAGGTCACAGTGCGTCCGTGCCTTGATGGCAGCCATGGCAGCAGGAATAATATTAACAAAAGCAGTGCTGGAAGGAAATGAGCTCTCAGGTTGGCATCCTCCAGGGACCTTTAGTGGCCACATCTTACAATGAAATTGGCTTGCCTCACCTCAACAACCTAGTGCTACCCTCCCAGTGTTAGTTAAGAAAGCAGACAAGAAACAAAGCAGTCCATACAACACCCAAGGCTGGGTGCTGACCACGCTGAAGTTGAGAACTGTGGTTATTTTGGGTTTGCTACGTGTGTGTGTGTCGTTTGCATTTGCTGTCTGGTGGAACTGGCAATTATTCACTATAGCATTGACTGCTCTTTGTGCTATGTTCACTGGGTGGCAATGGCAATTTCACCTCCCCAGGGCTTGTTCCTTAGTTTTAAATTGTATTATTTATTGCTTTACAGAGCATGAAGTTAGTCCATCTCCCACAGACCCTGACCATACACCTGAAGCGCTTCTGCTTTGAAACGTCAGCCTATATTCACAAGCTTAATAATAATCTGCCATTCCCCCAAGGCCTTGATTTCAATGTGATCTTGACAGAAAATCAGTGTCAAGCAGATGATAATGAAAAGGTAAAATACTCCTTGTGTCTTGTTTTAAAAGGGCAAATTTTCTTCTCCCCTCCTCTCAAGTCTTATGAAAACTTAGAAGGTCCTACCAGTACTTGTCTCAGCTCAAAGTGCTGTCTAAGAAATGTCTGTTTCAGGCTTTACCTCTGCCTGGTGTTGTCTCACGTCCCATGGTTTTAACTAGCTCAGGCACTATCCAAGTTTCTGTGCTCAGATTAAATCACCAAGGACAGCATAGCTGGAACTTTCTGCCATAAGGACAAAAGGCTTTACAAAAAACCCTTCAAAATCATAAAACTATTGCCTTTTTTTTTTTTTTTTTCTCTGAGTGTTTAGGATAATTTTTTCTTCAATTTCTAAATATACTAAAGAAAAGATGAAAAAAATATTAATTTGGATGACCAAATCCAGGCACTGTAAACAGTGTCTTGGAAGCAACTTCTGCCCTGTGGCTCGTACTCCAAGGCAAGATGGCCTCACTGAGTAGCAGACTTACATTTTTGCAGAGGTCACTAGTCCAGGACAGTGAAACTCCATTCCTGGGAGCTTCCTATGCAGTGTTGAGGCTCAGCCACAGAGCTGAGGTTAGCAGGGAGATGACAGCTTTGCCAGGCAGCTGAAAGTGATCTGCCATACTGGGGATCTGTTCCCCTTACCGAGAAATAACGAGGGAAAGTATGGCAACAGCAAAACCTTGCTGGTGCAGTGTTTGCTGCCCCTTTGCTGCCTACTGCTTTTTTTACATTCCTGTGATCTTCAGGGAGGCTGGCAGCCCATAGCTGTCAGGCAAAACTTTGAGAATAAGAGTGCAAAAGGCAGGATTCTCAAGGCCAATCTAATTTTTTTCCTATTTCCCTATGAAATTTATGTTTTTGCTGTCCTGGCTTCTGCTTCTCTTCCAATAATGGCAAATGAGAACTGCTGCACTGAAAGTTACTCTTTGTGACTCTTCACAGGCTGGATGGCAGTATGAGCTTTTTGCAGTTGTTGCTCACTCAGGATCAACTAGTTTTGGACATTACTGTGCCTATATTCGAAGTCTCACAGAATTTAAATGGTATTGCTTCAATGATTCGCACGTTTGCCAGGTGAGGACAAAAATTCACGTTTTCTTTTGTAGCTTCTTGGACACACCTCTAGATCTCATTCAGTCTGACTGACTGCAAATTAAAGAGAACCAGAGAAATAAACTGAAGCTGCAGAGCATTATGCACCTCATTTGTCTGGTACAGCATACTATGAGTTGAGGGCAAAGCAACTCTAGCTTCTGTACCAGACAAGGCCTCAGGTTCTACTTTACAATTTGCAGAAGCAGCCATTTGCTGAATAGCCACCTGGATGTACTCTAGATCTGTTTAGTGGATGTGTGTCGCAACAAGGACGGGGAGACAGTTTGATGCAAACCAGATTCCGTTTATTTGTACACTTACATGCAGTTATATACCTTTTTCTTATCTCACATAACGTATGGTATTAATTACCTAATTATCAGTTACAACTATCATGTCACTACTTGATTGGCTACATGACAATTTGTCCTAATAAGGAGATCCTGTAAACGCTTCAAGCTAAGCAGGTTTATTATCACAACTTCTGTCCTTGCCATTAATCACTTCTTCAGGATATCTTATGCTGAGCTTACAAAGCAGGGGGCTGTGTCTCCAGGATGTCTCGTGCTTACCTTTTGGAGACAGTTCGAGGCTGTGTTTATACAGAACTCTGCCATGGCTTATGCCATAACCAGTTTGCTTCCACTAATTGCTCTGTGCTGACAGTACATGCTAACCTCGCATCCTTCGTATCCACAGATGTGTTCAAAAGAGACCAAACAGCTGTTTTTCCTCAAAGGATAAAGAATATTATCTGATTTATTAAAAGGTGTTTAGTTCCTGGGAATACCACTTACATCACTCTTAAGAGGATTGCTGTGCTGGTATCAATGTGTATTCATCTCTTAAGAGTCTTTACCAGCATCCCCTTCTGTGTTTTTCTTTTCTAGGTATCATGGGATGATGTTAAAACCACCTATGGGCACTCCAGCCTCCGCTGGTAAGCAAACACTTTTTTTTTTTTTTTTTTTTTTTTTAAGCAACTGCTGCTTGGTTTGGAGTGAGGTTAGCAAAGAAAGAAGACAAATGGCTTGAACTACATATTGCATGGGGTGTATTGGGGATACAGGGGAATAGAAAAGGCATCCTTGTATTCTTGTTGTACACTTGTATATCCTGTATGAAGTTAGATACATTGGTCAGGTTGCTTCCATACTTTTGTTTTGATGCATCATGAGGAAGTGAGTTGTGAAGAAAGAGAAGCTCTTCTACAAGCTATAGTACTGCCAGGGGGTCAGCTTTATATGCTGGCTCAGGAACATTGGAAAGGGCCAGTTCAGTCAACCTATACCTGAAAAAGCTGAGCAGGGGCAAACCTCGGGGGTTACTTGTAATACAGATCTTCAAACATACATCTTGTTTTGCTTCTTTGCTTCCACAGGGGAGAAACAGCCTATCTCTTGATTTACATGAAAAAACATCTGGAGTAGCCTTAACCTGAAGTATCAGAATGTCTCAGGAAGCTGTGCACTGTCCATAGAGCTCAGTGACTCTGTGCCTCTGGATGTGTACAAATGTTCCACAAGAAGGACGTTCTGCACTCTGTCAAGAATGTCTACCTTCTCATTTATTTAATAAAAAAATGCAAGAGAAACTCAGCTAGAGAAAGGAACTAAGAATTGTTACACCCAGAAACATTTTCTTTCATTTATTTTTTCTATTTATATGATTCTAGAGATAAACTTGCCCTTAAAAGGTAGAAAAATCAGTTCTTGTCTCTTGTGACTTTCCTCTTTCTCTAATGCCTGATGCCTTGGTTCCAGGCCAGGCCAGTTTGGCCTAAAAGTCTGCATCATGTTCCAGGGAGGCATGTTGTATGGCTGGAGAGCTGTGGTAGCCATACCTAGCCAGGAATGCTTTAAGAAGCTTGAGACTTTGCCCTTTTAGCAGCATGTTAGATGCTGGTAGATTGGACAGGGGACCCCAAAATTCTTGAGAAAAATCTTGAGCAGAATCCTTATGACACATGTGCCAGTTAAATTTGCTCCTTATAACCTTCCTGAAAATGAATCACTGCAGGGGCTGAGATATGTTTGAAAGCTGGTGTCAGCATGAAGAGGTGTGTTTAAATTAGGAGCTATTGTAGTAGTTCTGGTTTACAAAATGAATTTGTATATATTTATGCAGATGATTAATGTTTTAGCACGCTTATCAGGTATTTCTATGCATTTTCTTTCCTGTAGAGGAAAATACTCCAAGCAACAGATATTCTAAAGCTAGCTAGTGATTTTGCACAATACATTTCATACACTGCAGTAGGAGAAATGAGAAGCCTTGATGTTCTCAAAGTTTTGGGATTTTCGTTTTGTATCCTTCAGCTGGTTGCCAGCTGGAGTTGTCTTGCTGTCTTCCTGCCTTCTCTGCCCATTAATTGGAAATATCCCTCAAGCAGTAAGTGTTCTGGAGAGAACAATTTTATGAAGAAAATTAGTAATTTTTACATCTCCTGTTGAGTCCTGTCACTGGGCTGCTGATTGCTGTGTTGCCATGACAAGGCTAGACAGCTGGAGGGAAAATGAGACAACTAGAAAGGACAGCTGGTAACATCTGCCTATCAGAAAAAGAGTGTTCTAAAAACTTATCCTAAGACTCAGCTGCAAGGCAAGTTAAAAAACTTTGGTTGAAATTCTTTTAGAACACTCATTGTAGTAAGTCTTGATGTACCACTGTCAGTGGAAGGATTGGTGATTCCAGTAGTTTGAGATCTAGCCTAGTGTATTCTTTGACTGTATCTGTACAAGGGTGATACTTTTTTTTTTGAGACTGAGCACATTTTAAAAATTACTAATTTAGTTATAATAGAAATTTAATATAAACTAATTGTATTTTGAAAATGATGATGATGTTCCCAAAATATGTTTTTTTTCTGTTTTTATGTGGAAGGTGAATTGAGAGAGCTTGGAGCATAGCTGTGAAATTATATTTTTATGAGCTAGTGGATATTTATTTCATAGTATTAGCAAGATCCATTATTCTATTCAAGTCTCTTCTATTTGTACTGTTCATTCTGTGTTAAAAAAATTCCAGGTGAATTGTTGTCAGTAGGATGAGTTTTCAGCATGCTTGCCTTTGGGAATGTCTTACATGCTTTCTAAAGCACCTTGCAATGAGTGAGTAAGAAAATTAATTTTCTCTCTGCTTTCTCCAGCACTCTGTGTTATGTGAAGTAGCTGAAAGATGTTCCATTCTATTCCTCAGTTTCAGAAACTGAGAAGTTAATGGGCAAGAGACTGACATTTCTGATGTGGTATGACCTGAAATCGAAAAAGAAAAATATATGCTTATGAAAAATGTTTCGAAAAATGTGTCCATTTCCCAGGTGTATCACCTGTCAAAAAAGCAATTGCTGAGATACATTAAGAATCTTTTAGTTCTCATAGAAAAGTAGTTTATGTGTTTTGTTTTGTTGTAAATAAAATAGTATAGAAGAAGATTACTAGAAAATAAGACCTGTGGATTGTTCTTGGTCTCTTTTTCCTGAGAACCATAAATTACCCAGTCCCTGGAGGTGGGGTTGAAGTTGCCTGACCTCTGCCAGTAGCATGGTACCGTCATTCATTTCCTCATTCGCTAAGATTCTTTTGTTGGTATTCTTCCCTTTTTATTTTTTATTTTTTCCCTTTTTATTTGTTCATTGGTTTTTTTTTTCTCGTTCCCTCGTTCCAGTTTTACTAGTTCATTGGATTTTTTTCTCGTTCCCTCCTTTTTTTTTCTATTAGTTCGTTGGTTTTTTTCCTCGTTCCCTCCTTTTTTTTTTTTATTCGTTCGTTGGTTTTTTTTTCTGGTTCCCTCGTTCCCTTTTCATTCGTTCGCTGTTTTTTTTTTCTCGTTCCCTCATTCCCTTTCCATTCGTTTGTTGGTTTTGTTTTCTGGTTCCCTCGTTCCCTTTTCATTCGTTCGTTGTTTTTTTTTTTCTCGTTCCCTTTTCATTCGTTCGTTGGTTTTTTTTTCTCGTTCCCTCGTTCTTTTTTTATTCGTTCGCTGTTTTTTTTTTCTCGTTCCCTCGTTCCCTTTTCATTCGTTCGCTGGTTTTTTTTTCTCGTTCCCTCGTTCTTTTTTTATTTGTTTGCTGTTTTTTTTTTCCTCGTTCCCTCATTCCCTTTCCATTCGTTTGTTGGTTTTGTTTTCTGGTTCCCTCGTTCCCTTTTCATTCATTTGCTGTTTTTTTTTTCTCGTTCCCTCGTTCCCTTTTTATTCGTTCGTTGTTTTTTTTTCTCGTTCCCTCGTTCTTTTTTTATTCGTTCATTGGGGGTTTTTTTGTCGTTCCCTCGTTCTTTCTTTATTCGTTTGTTGTTTTTTCTTTCTCATTCCCTCGTTCTTTTTTTATTCGTTCGCTGTTTTTTTTTCTCATTCCGTCGTTCTTTTTTTATTCGTTCGCTGTTTTTTTTTTTCTGGTTCCCTCGTTCTTGTTTTATTTGTTCATTGGTTTTGTTTTCTAGTTCCCTCGTTCTTTTTTTATTCGTTCGTTATTTTTTTTTTCTCGTTTCTTCGTTCCCTTTTCATTTGTTTGCTGGTTGTTTATTTTCGTTCCCTCGTTCCCTTTTTATTCTTTCATTGGGTTTTTTTTCTTGTTCCCTCGTTCTTTTTTTATTTGTTTGTTGGTATTTTTTCTCGTTCTTTCTTTTTTTCTTAATTCGGTCTTTTTTCTTTTTTATCGTTCCCTCCTTTTTTTTTTTATTTGTTCACTGTTTATTTTTTCTCGTTCCCTCGTTCCATTTTTACTTGTTCATTGGATTTTTTTCTTGTTCTCTCCTTTTTTTTTATTCGTTCTTTTGGTTTTTTTTCTCGTTCCCTCCTTTTTTTTTTAATCGTTCGTTGTTTTTTTTTTTCTTGTTCCCTCCTTTTTTTTTATTTGTTCGTTGGTTTTATTTTCTCGTTCCCTCATTCCCTTTTTATTCGTTAGTTGGTATTTTTTCTTGTTCCCTCTTTCTTTTTTTATTCGTTCGTTGTTTTTTTTTTCTCGTTCCCTCGTTCCCTTTTTATTCGTTCGCTGTTTTTTTTTTCTCGTCCCCTCCTTTTTTTTTTATTCATTCGTTGGTTTTTTTCTCGTTCCCTCCTTTTTTTTGTTTAATCGTTCGTTGGGTTTTTTTCTTGTTCCCTCCTTTTTTTTTTATTTGTTTGTTGGTTATTTTTTCTCGTTCCCTCTTTCCCTTTTTATTCGTTTGTTGTTTTTTTTTCTCGTTCCCTCCTTTTTTTTTTTATTCATTCGTTGGTGGTTTTTTTCCTCATTCTCTCGTTCCCTTTTTATTCTTTTGTTTTGTTTTTTTTTCCTTGTTCCCTCCTTTTTTTTATTATTTGTTTGGTTTTTTTTTTTCTTGTTTACTCGTTGCTTTATTATTCATTTTTTGGGTTTTTTTCTCTTTCCCTCCTTTTTTTTTCTATTTGTTTGTTTTGTTTGTTTTCTCTTTCCTCCTTTTGTTTTTTTATTCGTTCGTTGGTTTTTTTTCTCTTTCACTCTTTTTTATCTTTATTCGTTCATTGTTTTTTTTTCTTGTTCCCTCGTTCCCTTTTTATTCATTCATTATTTTTTTTCTTTCTCGTTCCCTCTTTTTATTTTATTCGTTTGTTGTTTTTTTTTCTCATTCCTTCGTTCCCTATTTATTCTTTCGTGGTTTTTTTTTTTTTCTCATTCCTTCGTTCCCTATTTATTCTTTCGTGGTTTTTTTTTTTTCTCGTTCCCTCGTTCCCTTTTTATTCGTTCGTTGGTTTTTTTCTCGTTCCCTCCTTTTTTTTTTTTATTTTTTCATTTTTTTTTCTCGTTTCCCCCTTCCCTTTTTATTCCTTCATTGGTATTTTTTCTCATTCCCACTTTCTTTTTATTATTCTTTCTTTGTTTTTTTTTTCTCGCTCCCTCGTTTCCTTTTTATTCTGTCATTGTTTTTTTTTCTCAGTCCTTTTTCCCTTTTTATTCATTCATTGTTTTTTTCTCGTTCCCTCATTCTCTTTTTATTCTTTCATTGGTTTTTTTCTTTTTCCCTTGTTCTCGTTTTATTCTTTCATTCATTTTTTTTTTCATTCTCTCGTTCCCTTTTTTCTTTCATTGTTTCTTTTTCTCGTTCCCTCGTTCCCTTTTTATCCTTCTTTTTTTTTTCTCTTTCCCTTTTTTCCCTTTTAATTCTTTCATTGTTTTTTCTTACTTGTTCCCTCCTTTTTGTTTTTTTATTCGTTTATTGGGGTTTTTTTCTGATTGCCCCCCCTTTTTTTTGTTCGTTCGTTGGTTTATCTTTCTCATTCCCTTGTTCTCTTTATATTCTTTCGTTGTTTTTTTTCTCGTACCCTCGTTCCCTTTTTATTTTTTGTTTTTTTTTTTCTCGTTCCCACCTTTTAGTTTAATTTTTTTCATTGTTTTTTTTTTCTCTTTCCCTCCTTCTTTTTTTTTATTCTTTAATTGGTTTGTTCTTCTCGTTCCGTTGTTCCCTTTTTATTCTTTCCTTGTTTTTTTTTCTTTTTCCCTCTTTTTTTTTATTGTTTTGTTGGTTTCTTTTCTCATTCTTTCCTTCCCTTTTTATCTTTTTCTTTTTTTTTTCCCCTTTCGTCGTTCCTTTTCTATTTATTAATTTATTTTTCTCTATCTGTTTTTACTATTTTTTTTTTTATTATTTTTTTTCTTCCCTCCTTCCCTTTCTGTTCTTTCATTGTGTTTTTTTCTCATTCCATCATTCCTTTCTGTATATTTGCCTGGGGTTTTTTCCATCTTATCATGACATCATGTTTTCTCTACACTATAAAAGAACACTTTTGATGAATAAAATCAGACATATTACCAGCAGGTATATGTCTCACCCTGCCTCAAACTTTTTTTGTCTCTAATTTTTTCCTTACTGCATTCACAAGAAAAAGTAGAGACTATAAGTTATTTTAAAAAATTGCAAACTCAGTCAGTACAGTACATTTAACTGGCATGACAAGCTCACTCAACAAGTTCATGTGAGGACCCCGCAGTCAGTTCTGAAATGCTCCAAAGGGTGAGATAAAGGCAAAATCTCTGCATTCTCTTGTTTATAATAGCTCTTCATCCCATATTTTCCTTGTCCACAGCCAGTCAGAAGGGAGGGAGGGAGGGGCAAAGCCTATTCTAAAGGTTTTGCAAGGGGCTGTAGCCTCTCCTTGTCTGCAGCAGCTGGAAGAGGACTATGGATGGCCACCTACCTAGAGCTTCACACCCATGTGAGGATGCCCAGTCTGTGACTGAGGATTTGACAGGTACCTGCTGGAGCTAAGGACCTCTCCTTCTCTTTGTGCCTCTGATCATATAGGTGACACTAGGAAACTGCTGAGAATTGTGATAGGCTTTTACAGCAATCTCCTCTTCAGGTCAGGAAGGTGCAGCAAATCATCTGTATGGTGTTCCTTGCCTTTTGATATATTTCAGGTATTGCATGTATTTACACCTGTCTATCAGGAAATTTTTTAAGTGAGCAGGTAGAAGATTTTTTTCTTAGCTATGGAAAAAAAAAAGAAGACATACTACAAAAGTAAAAACTTTTGCCCAGGTTGTTTTTCTTTGCTTGGATTTTCCAGATCAGTAGATTTGGAAATGGGAGGTTACATTAACTCCTTAGAAACTAAAGATAACTTACTTGTATGGCAGCAGAAAAGTATGCAGCACTTTTCAGGTAAATAGTTTGGGTGGGTCTTTACCTGCAAATGTTATCTAAATTGACGTTTTGTAAGAGTGAAGATACAAAAATACATTGAATTATGAATGTACAAGGAGTCTGGAGTGGAGCTGAAAATTTTAAGAAAGTGAACTTCCTAAGAAAGACAATGCAAAAAGAAGTGAATTGTCCCCTGATTTGAGACTGGAAAGTTGCAAACTTCCAGCTTGCCAAAAACCCTGAAACACTGTCCAGTCAGCACAAAAGGGTATTAAATTATTCTCACCATCATCACATAACTTATGCAGAAATGAAGCTGAGCTTGCTTAACCCTTTGAGTCTTGATTGGTCTGATGACATAAGGCACTGGAAAGCCCAAAGAAAGTAGGCTTTAAAAACAAACAAGAAGTTTGCCTTACATGGGGCCCCTTAGGGCACTGACCATGTCATGGATGAGCTCTCTGAAGGAACCCATTAGGACACCAAGAGGTGCTGGTTAGGACTAAACAGAAGGAAAATTTTGGACATGTGATCCCTGCCACCACAAAAATCTCTTGTATTAATGTGGTGAATACATGGCCCAGATCCACTGCAATTGCTTAACAAAAGCTATTTGATCTCAAGGTTCCTGCAGCAACTTCATCTGCGACTCCCTGTTTTCCAGTCACTCTGATTTGAAGCCCTGTTCAGAAAGCACTGTGTAAAACGAAGCAATGGATTGGGGTTTTTTTCTGAAAAACATCTCACGTTACAGAGTTCTGTGTAATCAGAGGGCATGCAGTCATCTTCTCTCTCCACCAGTTCTGCCTCCACTTCAAAGTGATGCTGATCACTCCCTGCTGTGGATATTTTTCACCCCATGAACTCTCACTCCTGCAAAGAAGCTTTTCCATGCTGCAGCAGTACCCAACCAGAAGGTATTCGGTAATGCCCAGCCTTTGGCTGTTGTAACCATTAGCCTGATTTCCTGTGCTGCCTGAGGAGCATAGAAATGGGTTGGATGGGGAAAGGGCTGCAAGGAGAAAAAGCTGTAAACCTTTAGACTGGCTATTTGGTTGTGTGTAGCCTTGTGGAAAAAAGAACACTGAAGTTTCTATGTGTGGGTTTTTTTGTTTTTTTTGTTTGGTGGGGTTGTTTTGTTTGTTTGTTTGTTTTTTTGTTTTGTTTTGGGTTTTTTTTTGTGAACCAAGCAAGTACCCCTTGAGGGGAAATGCTTGGAGAAGTGAAATCTTAAAAAAAAAAAAAAAAAAAAAAAAGGAAAAAGATGATGCATGGGAATTTAGCAGGTGGTCATCAAACAGCTCTCCAGTGTCTCCAAGCCAAGAATTTGAAGTGATTTACTTTGCTATTAAGCCCAGGTTGTGTATTTTACCCAGGAGGTGGCACTGTCTGTAGTGTTTTGCTGTCCTCTCACTTTCCTTGATCCTGTTCATTTGAGTGCAGGGCCAGCAAGCTTTCCAGATGTTCATTTCCTCATGTTGCCACTAAAATGACTTTAAATTTCTGTGCAAGTTAGAGCTTATTTTGAGATAGCCTGGTGTCCAAATGTGAACTTTCAGTTCTTAGGGCACATCACCTTAGGCAACTTATCAGTGATTCCAAGGCCATTTTATCCTAGGAAACTATTAAAAAAGATACAAACTGAAATATCTGATTAGTGGGGGGCCTAAAGTCTCCATATTTGGAGAAGAGCAAACTCAAACCAGGACAGCTCTTCACCAAATTATTGGATTTTGTTCTTGTTTTAGTCTCTCCAAGGAACAGTGAGAGATGCAGTGATGTTTGCTATCAATGTTGGGTGCCACCGCTTTGATTGTGCCCACCTGTACCAGAATGAGAGTGAGATTGGGGATGCACTATGAGAAAAAATTGATGTGGGGGTTGTGAGAAGACCTCTTTATTGTCAGTAAGGTGTGTCCTTGGATAACTTGTCTCATGTGAGGTCTCTTGGGAGGAGAGACAAGTTCCCAGCTTGCAAAGTGCTGGGGGACAAAGTTGGTCTGGGAATTAACAGCTCTCTGTCGGGGCAAAATATTTGGGGATGGAGGGAAGAAAGAGGTCAACTCTCAGGAAAAAAAAAAAAATAAAGAGGCTTGAATTGAGAGGGATTATTTTTTTTGTAGTCCTTATCCATTGTCAGCATGGAGACAGGAACTAAGGCCATGCTCTCAGTTGCCTCTGAGATAGGAAGCAGAGCTATTGTATTTGTCGTCACTCCTGCTGTGCTGCTGGCCTCAGCCTGTTAACTCCTGTATGTTATGTTTTGTTTTGTTTTTTCCCCCAACAACAATGGTAGGAAAAATAAAGTAACTTCTATCTGCTGGAAATCAGTGGGTCGATTTTTACCCATTTTGCTTTTTTCCTTCATTTTGTTTAATTGATGTAGGAATTGTTGGAATTTTAGAGTATCTGATTCTCATTTTACTTAACTGACAGTACCTCTAATAAAATTAGGTGCATAAAAATGGTACTCCCTAAAGATGATATGTACCATTTCATGAGCTGCCTCTGTGTGTGCGCTGTGTTTCCCTGCCAGGGATGCTCTGTGGTTGTGAGGCTAGAAAAGCAGTTCCCAGGCTTTGCTTTACCCCCCCAGCTGTGGTCCCCCTTCCATGAGAGACCCTTGGTGAAGAAGGGCATGCCAGGAAACATTTGCTGGCCTCCAACTGGATTATTTGGATCTTTACCTGATGCACTGGCCCACAGGATTCAAGGTATCATGACTTTAAATCCAGGGAGCCATCTGTCAGAGCTCGGCTACTTTTTCCTTTGGGTCTGGAGATGCCCTTAGCACTCTCTAATGAGAAGTGTTATTAAACCTCATTAGGACATAATAACAAACCTCTGCATGGAGTGCCTGGGAGAAAAGGTAAGGTTAAGCTTAAGCTAGGTCTCATAGTACAAAAATCACCTTATTTTACCCTGCACAGCATTTCTATGTCATGGATCAAATTACTATCCAGATCACATTCTTCGTAAAGACTGGGATTTGGCTGTCATTTGCCTATCCAGGATCAAACAGCTGTGAATTCCTTAGTTCCTATTTTTCTCTTCTGTACCCCCAGGTTAAATAAATCCTCATTTCCCCATGGTGTCATATCCCTGGCCATCCCCCAGCCTGACTGAGGCACATAAAAGTCTCACACCACAACAAAGCCAATATGCCTGTGCCAATGTACCCAGAGGATCCAGATCTCTAGAAAGTACTGGAATTTACCCAAAGTACTTTGCTGAAGCTGTGTGTGCAACACAGGCTGTGTGGGAGTTAAGAATCGGATGCAAGTTCAAATTTCTTCTTGGCTGATGCTTTGGGCTTCTTTTCCCCTCTACTCCCACTGGAGCTCAGCGTGGCCAGGTTGAAAGAGGACAAAAGACTCACCAGAGCCAGAAGAATTGACTGATGCTTTTTCCCTTTAGTGAGATGAAGAAGAAGGTGCATTTTTTTTTCTCATTTGAAGGAAAAAAGTGGACATTTCAGACTACTCCTTATGATAGCAACTTTAAATAAAAACTACTCTTGCTTTGGTAGTAGTGTTTCTTCTGCACTAAAGTAGCTTATTTTCTCCCATTTCTTTTCTGCTGGAAGTGCCAGTCTAATTAGGGCTGTCTTGCTCTTCTAGTGTTTGCTGGTGTGAAAGCAAATAGATGCTAATAGGAGAACACAGCATTGCTTATTCTATACTGCCACCACTAAATGGTACATCTCTCTTGGTGAAATGAAGCAGTGTTGATGATTAGGTATCCTGCTCTAGCTCTCCCAGAACAGTTCCTCATCAAGTTGCTCTGTTCCAAATTAAAAGCTTTTTATTTTGGGACAAGTACTTTTTTAGATGAGAAATTATCCTAAAAAAACCCTTTTATTTATGAACAGAAGGTCTACCTGGGGACAATATTTCAAAATAGTTGTATTTTACTGAAATAATAATAGTGTAGTAATTGCTAATCTTAAATATTGCTGTTATTTATATGTATGATGATACTTGTTGCAAAAGTCCATGTTTTTGACCAGGCTCCCCCTGTTCAATGTGCTATAGAGGTGACACATAAGAACAGGATCCCAGTTATGATTATTTTTACCACCAAAGTCTTTGTGCAGGTATACATAAAAAAAAGAAAGATCTTAATTGAGTAGCAAGTCTGGTTCTGTAGTGTTTCTAGGCTATGGAGGAGCTGGTGGATGTTGGAATGCTGAAGGCCATTGGAGTCTCCAACCACAAACAGATCGACTCTTGAGTAAACCAGACTTAAGACACAAACCTGCAAATAATCAGGTAGGTTGTTATCAGACTCACCAATGCTGACATCATGCCTGCCTGGGGTGTTGGATTTGATGGAGCATCCCTAGCTTTTATGTCAAGGTTATGCTTTTTGGTACCTGTGTGCAACTATACCTGTACTGGCTAAACCATAAAGTAAGAAAAAGTGTGGGACATTCTGTGCCCTTCCTCACGCAGGAAGCTGCAGTCACACAAAACCGCAGTGCTCTTGGATTGAAAATCCCACTTTCACCTTTCCTCTGGCTGCAGCACTGGCCTTGTGCAGGCTGGGCTGAGCTCTGCAATGGACATATTGGGGCTTAGACTTCTCCTTTCCTACATCCTCAGTGCTTGTCTCAAGAGCTAAGGAAAAAGCAGCTGCATTCATTAATAGGAGCAAAGCCAGGCTATACTGCTGAGGTGAATAGGACTGGATGACATGAGAGTAGGGTGCTTCAGCTTGATGTAGACAACTGTGTCTTGTAGTCCATTCATATGGGGAAAGTGAGAGGGTAGGAAAAATGAGGAAGGTAGCTGGAAAAGAAACTAATATTTGCAGATTAGGCCTTGTTGGAGGCAGGTTTTGGGAGAAGGTAAAGCAATCCAAAATACCAGATCTTAAAAAGCCCTATAAAAACTTTTTCAAAGCTGCTGTGGGGCTTGGTAGGTCCCTATAGCCATGGTAAACCTTGAAGTACCTTCCACTTCTTAAGGAACCTAATCTTTTTGTTTGTAGATTGAGAGCCACCATTACCTTCCTCAGGAAAGGCTGATAAAAGTTTTGCCAATCCAAAGAAATCTCTATCACTGCGCATTATCCCCTTGGAGCACCCAACTGGCCATGGTAAGACTACTTTGTGAAACTTCTTTCTTACACATAGATTGGAGCCAATACAGTAAAACCAATCTTGGGCTGTGCATAAACCCTCATAGAGTAAAAGTGTAAATTTTTATTTATTTTTTTTTAATGTACTAATTAACTAAATAGCACACATACACATAAACCTCTTGGAGTTACTGTGATATTCAGTTCACTAATTCATACCCATGCTGCTACTGGAGTTTCATATTTAGGAGAAAAAGGATCAGTTGGTTAGTGCAAGTAGTAAAGACGTTCTTAATTGAGCTTTGTGAATTTATTAAATATATTAAGAGACCTTCTGAACTAAAAAAAACCAAAAAAAAACACAAACCAACAACAACCACATGGTTATGAAGATAACCTGCCGAGACAATTGGATTAGTTTTTTAAATTACTGTAGTGCTTTTCCTATGTAAACTATCTCTGATTATCAGAAGAGCTGTTGTAGCTGTCTAGGCATGGAGGCATGTATAGTTTTTGGCTCTAAGGAGACAGGCAGAACTGTTCAGCTGTAATTCCAGAACTATTTCTGCAGGTGTTCAACCAGCTCCAGACTCATAGAAATGTGAGTGTAATTCCCAAATCTGTCACTCCACACCACATTGAGTAAAATTTTAAGGTAAGAGTGCATCTTACAAAATTCTTAATGGAGTTAAGAATTCTGGCTTAAACAGCAAAATCCACTCTGCCAGTGGAACAAATCACCCTATTCCTACTAACAACTGGGAAAAAAACCCTTGTGTTTGTCATTTACCATGTAGGTTACTTCTTTATGGATAGAAAAAGCTACTTCAAAAGCGAGGAGCCAAGTCTCCTTCATTAGAACACATCAAGTAAGAGATTATAATTTTCCACCTTGTGATACAAATATGATGTAATCAGACCCCCCTAGAACTGTAACTCAGACATTTTTTCATTGTTCACCACAAACACACATCCATTGTGCATTTCCTAGTGCTTTAACAAATATGCTTTTCTACTTTTTTGGGGGTATTCTTTCTGCAAATGAAATTTACACTTGTCTTTTTGTAAACTGAAGTAACCCAGCTGTTTGGTACCCTTATTCAAGTATTTGACTTTGAATTACCTAAAGAAATAGAAACTTGCCTTGATTTCAAGAAGTGGTATCACATCTGTGCCTTAAGCCAATACCTCCTCTTCCATTAGCAAGATTGCTTTATCATTGGACATCCTCTTAGCAGACAGTATTTGATAGCCCCATTTAAAAATAAAGAGGAAACCATTGCAAAAACCTGGTCACATCCGTACCTGCTCGATCCCATCACCAGGGTTATTAGAGCACTGCCCATCTTGCCTGTCTTGGTAGCATTGTGATTTTTGCAGATATATTGTATGTTAAGGTATCTTGTGACAGATGCATACCAAACTGCTGACTAAAAATTATCTGTACTCTCCAAAATAAATAGGTGGCAAGTATTTCTCTGTTTTCTTTGGCTACTCTATATAAGAGACAGTCAGTATAAATAAACTCCATTTTAAGAATGAGAGTTGTAAGTTCTTTTGAAGTGAAAAACTGTGCCTATGTATTTATGCCAACATTATTAAGGCAGCATGTCTAGCTGATAGAATGGTTAGATACAGACTTAGCAAGATCTGCAATTTATTTTGCTTCCCCAGGTCGCCCATTTACCTAATTGCATACTGCAGAGTTCACATGAGAGGAGTTTAATATTGTGGGGAATTCTGGTGATTTCAGCTAAGCAAAAAATAAATTATCTTTTGAGAACAAGGTCACTGGTATAAGTGAAGGTTAGAGAGCATCAATTGCCTCTGCCCACGTTGCTGTTTTTACTTGTTGTTTATAGTTTTAGTTCTACAAAGCTTTTGTCAAGGGAAAAAAAAACCTCTTTCTTCTTAGCCTATACCCTTAAAGTGCTTAGATGCAAAAATCACAAAGATCATCCTTTTTTTGAAAACTTAGATCCTCCAGGGATGAATTCTGTACATCATTGTGTCAAGTTGTAATACTTCATATGTAGCAAATCACAACATAAGTGAATGTGTAACAAGATGGGAGAAGATAGTGCACAGGAATTATGAAGAGTAATCATTGAGCATGAAGTAATCTGCTTCCCTTATTATGAACCACTGTTACATCAGTCCTTTATCTGTATCTTTACACTGCTAACATAGCAAAATTCTCAGTTGCAGCAAAATATATATTCTCTTACAACTTCCATAGTTAAGGAAGTTTAATAAACCCGAATCTTTGCAATTTGTGAAAAGCAGTCTTTGTCATTCATACAAACCCTAGTGGTTGTATTTTTAGACAAAAGGCCAAAACATATTCCATCTTTTAATCATTAATATAAGACAATCCATTTGACATCAGAACTTTATAAGACAATATGCTGCTTGAGAACCTTAACTCAGTAATTTCAGTGTGACAGACTGAAAGCTCTTTAGTGGATACTGCTGAATTATGTTTCAGGAGCTGTTTTCCTAATGAAGTTTTCTAATTATAAACTGCTAAAAAATAATAAACTAGCAGGAAGTATGAGATTTGTCTGTTTGGTTTATCTTATCTACAAAAGTATATAGATACACTGCCTTTATCAGTAGAGTGGCTGCCGTTAAGACTGTGAATCTCCCTCTCTTTAGAGTCTGATAAAGGAGACACAGAGGAATTATTTTGTTTGGCAACTGTCTTATTTAACAAACAGAAGAGTTGGGCAGCTCCACAGAAGCCAACAGTAATTTTTTTGGTCTCTTTACCGCTCCCTAGATACCTTGTGTTTTGACTCAAAGGATGTCACTGAAGCTGTTTTCTCCGGTATAAAAAACAGTTGATGCTACTGCAGCCCATGCATCTGCTGGAGTTTGAATGAGGTGTTCATTAATCAAGCTTTCATGTGACTGATACTCTTCTAATTGCTTTAGGCCCAGTAGAACAAGATGGATAAGCAATGCCTGCAGAGAGGAAGGACAATTAAGGTTCAGAGCTAGGATACATACTTCATGGATATCCTTTTCCACCCGATTTTCATTGTAGTTGAGGTTTTTAAGTCTATAAAGGAAATGATGACATATCTTTGAGCTACTTAAGATATCTGCAAGATGTTTGAATAACAGGTGCCCTAGAAATGGTAAAGCAGTGCCATCAAATTGGATTTTCTATAGCAACTCTTCTAAATAGAAATTTGAAAAGTGTAATAGCAATTGACACTAAACAGTTGAAGTGCAGTGGTATGGAAAGGAAGGTGCCTATAACAGGTACTTTTTTTTTCCTCTCCCCTGAATATGCTAAATTGGTCAGTTATAGGATCTCATCAAAGCTGCAGCTAGAAAATGAGCTACATGGAAAGTACTCTGCTTCCAGCTATTCAGACTGCTGTGAGGCTGTCAGTCCCCAGCAGTAAGAGTGATACCCACTTAAGACTGTGGCACACAGCCTATCTTGAAAGAGAAAATTCCTATGAAGTAGAGACCAACAACATTCCAATTTAATCACAGCTATCAGACCTGAAGTTATTTACAGGATGTTTATAGATTGTTGTAGGCAGGAAGTCAGACTAGATGATCACAGTAGTCATAATAGTAAAAATTCAAAACAAATTAGAAGCCAGAGATTGTGCATTTGTTTTAGAGACAATAGATCTTTTCCAGCTGCAAAGACTTTAGTGAAGGTAAAAGGAGAAAAACTGGGGTTCTGGCAGTTACTGGGAAATAAAAGTACCTTCTGTTTTTCAGCAGAGCTGCAGCCATATGACTTAAGGACCATGTGATTTTCTAACAGACCATTCCTGCCTCACAGGAATCGCAGCAGCCTGTGATGGTAGTAAGCCCATTGCTACAAGCTGCTCAAAAACCACACTTCCTAGCTCCACCACTTCACCTACCCCAACAGGTATGCCACATGGGCACTGCTCCAGGTGCATATGCTAGCTGTAGAGAGGTAACTATGAAGAACCATCTCCCTTGTATGCAGTTCTGATGATTCAAAAAATCTTCCATCCCCTTCTGAGTTTTTTGCAGTTTCAGAGTTTGCATAGAACCTATTTAAGAAAATAAAATTTGCCATGGCAGGCTAGGGTAGGGACTTGGATTTGTTTTACTGGCAGTGTAAATTCAGTTAACCGTGTGCCACACAGACAAGTGCTGGAAACTTTCCAGCCTCCAGATTCACATGAAACTTGTGTCATAAAGCAAGTGCATACCGATGGCCATTTAATCTACTATCTTTCCTGTAGCTCTAACTTAACTATCTAGGCTACTATCTAGGTAGCCTCAAGGCACATGCAGTGACAGTCTGTCTCCATATACTTTGCAATGGTGCATGTTACTTGTTAATCCCCAGGATGGATCAATGTCTAACACAAGGGGCAGATGTGCAAGAGGCCACAGATATAACACTTCATAGACCTGAAAATACCAAGGCCACTTCTTAAGGCAAGGAGAGCCACATTATAGACAAAGTGCTTCAGGGAAAGAACATGAATATTCTTCCAGTGTCAGATACAAAAAAAACAGGCTGACGTACCAACAACCAGCTCTGTGTAATGAAGTATATTCCCTGAAGGACTAGAAGCTTCTGCTCCTGTATGCCACTTCCTCAGCAGCAGCATCATCAGCTTCCTACTGGTATTACAGCAATAGGTTTATATTATCCTCAAATAATTTTCAGTTTCCATCAGCTATGCAACAGTGCTCTTAGACCAAACCCACAGATACATCTTTCCTAGTCAGCAGTGAGATTACTCGGGCTACTGGACTAAACCCAATAAATAGAAAACACCTTAGCTGAGCATTTTGCTTTTGTATCACATGTTATCCCATGACTTGAGCTTTTATTGTGTAGTTCATCCATTCTGGCATAATCAGGCCTTCATTAAAAGTTCCAAAGGGGCTGGATGAAAAAATAAAGTGTTACATCCATTTTTTAAAGAGAAAACAGGGTAAAATAAGTAACAATCAATCAGTAAAATTCAATACTCTTTGCTGCTCAGGTTTTCCACTCCAAGCTCTCTTATATTGAGCTCAATAGAATTCAAAACAAAACAGAAGAAGAAACAAAACTGATAAGATACAGACCCATTCCATCACCAGTCCATCAGCACTTTACATTCAAAACTGCACAGAAAGATCTGGTCTTTACCTTCCTTTGTATCTTAAAAAAAGATTACAAAGACTGACTAGGATGATCAGTGGCTTAGGAATGAAATATTCTCATGGCAATTAAGAAGGTATAAGACTTTCCTCAACCTGACACCAGTGCAGGGAGCTATGCCAGAAACTTACCAAATCTGGAACAGCTCTAGAAAGTGTGACTGGAAATAGATCATCTGCTGTCTCCTCCACTGTAAAACCAGGAGCATCAAATGAATCTTAACAACAGGCAAGCCAGAAACAAATACAAGAGGCAGCAATTCTTCAGGATGTGTAGTTGCAAAAAATCATTCCCTTGTAAAGTAACAGATTCAGAAGGTAACTGAATAAGAAAGACTTAAGGGATGTCTGTCAAGTATAAAAAGCCTTAAACTGCTGTCATAAGTTACATGCAATACTCAGCTGTTCATAAGAACAAATGAACTGAATCAGACTAAATATCCACCTAGTGCAGCATCCTGTCTCCAGCTGTGCTCAAAACAAGTTGAAGATGAACAAGTTATCAGCTGCCTTGTAATTAGGCTTATTTCAGTTCAGAAGAGCTAGATTGTACATTGCTTGATTTTATATTTTTTTTTCTTAAGAATCTGGAAAAAGATGTAGTTTTGAAGATGTTTGTACCAGTGGTTCATACACTAACAAATTAAAATGCAAGAGAACATGGGCTATGAAAGAGTTTGAAGAGTTGCCTCTTGGCTTAGACAAGCAAGGTCCTGCCAAAATAAGGCAGGGCTCTGTATTTTTGAAGTGACAAAGCAGAGAGGAGGATGAGAAATAGTTACTGACGGAGCTTACAGACAGCAAACTAGGGATTAAAAAGGTGATTAAAAAAGATACAATAATTTGCCCTGAGTCAACTGTTATATGTCCCCAATAAGCAAAAGACTCCAGATTTCTAGCCATGTCTTTACAATGAATACAGATTAAAAATCCAAATACAGGATTTTGTGTTTCAAATAGCATAGCTTCCCGTGTCCCAAATTTCACAACTCTGCACAAGTGTTACAGTATGCACTCGTGTTAGTGTCATGAGCTCAGCCAGAAGAGAGATCATGCTTCTCCTTCCCCAGAAAGAAGGAAAGACCAAGTTACAAAGCATCATATAAAAAGTTATTCCAGCCACACAGGCTTGTGTATTTATGTTCCAATACTGGAAGATAAGCCATTTTCTGCCAAAGGAACATCAACTACAACCTGAAAAATATTGTACCTGTAAGACTATTTGTGGTATCCTACCACTAACCAGCAAGATGCCAGTTCTAGCTGCTTCTCCTCTGCTACCCAAAAGAAAGTTGCTTTAAATTCTCTAGCCAGTTTCCTGTTTTCCCTGAAAAATCAGTTCACCATCACTCTCTGGTACTATGGAAATGCATAGGTTTCAGAGCCATTTTCTTTTAACATGAAAAAAAAAAAAAAAAGGCTTGTTGATCTGCTGTAACTTGAAGCAGTGAATGCAGCTGGAAGTGAAACAAATTTTAGTGCAAGTACCAATTCTACCAGTCCTGAAAACATGGTTTCGCTATCTCCTGCTCTTAATCTTTCTTGTAGGTTGGACTGATCTCCTTAGGGTGTGCTACAGTATCACATTAGTTGAACATTGACAGCAGCCCTGAGAAAGCCTAGGAAGAGGCCAACAAGGTGGAGCTGTACTACAAGTTTCTAACTCAAAAGAAAAAAAAAAAAACCAAAACCCCCAAAACCAACAAAAACCAAAACAAAACACAACGACTTTTCATTTGAAAAGCTACAAGATTATATTTGTCCTTAAAAATTTCTTTGATCAGAAACCCAGAGATCCGTCAAATCACAATACAAAAACAAATGCTGTGAACAGTTCTAGCAGGAAGAGCTCAGTTAGCAGGAATGCTAGGCTCCGGATATCTAATTCTTTGATCTTTCCACTTTACCTTTTAGGAGATGAAAGGAAATCTTTACCCTTGTAGGCAGAGTGTGTGCTGCACAAATATAGGAGTACAAATATAGAAGCCCCTTACTATATTGTAACAATCTCCAGATCAATCTAGATTAAAACAACTTGGTTGCAGTCTAGAGGACTGGGTCTGTCTCAGGCTTTAATTTTATCTGGTCTTGAAGAAGCAATTAAAAATATGGATAACAGGGTTTTCTATTACTCCCCATTTCTTTTTGTGACAACAGCTTGCTTCTCTGTTCAAGTTGATGCATCTTTTTCCCTTTGGTTCAGGGGCTTCCCTCTCTTTTTCCTTTATTCCCACTCACACACTTCGACAAGTATCCAAGCCCTCTGCCGGTGAAGTGCTGCCCTGTGTCCCAAAACGACCCTTTCCAAATTCTTTCCCTCCAAGTCATCCAGCAAAATACAGAGAGTGCCTGTTACAATACCACTCCACCCCTAGTGCTAGCTAGGCTTCCTTCTGCTGCGGAACCATCTGTCTGGAAGTCTTCTCCAGTAAAATTCCTACTCCAGAAACGGAAAATTTCAGGCACAAGCTGTCATAAAGTTACAGTGAAATAAAAACAGAGGAAATGAATAGAGCCTGATGTACTAGTTTGGAAACCCTGACCCTCAATGCCACTTCTTGCCAGAACACGTTTGTCACAAAAAGGTTATTTCCAAGCAAGTCAACATTGCCCCAAACAGTTTTCTGTCACAGCTCAGGCTAATGCAAGAACATTAGCTCCTCTGATTTTTTTTTCTTTTAAAATGCCTTTGGGCTTTTATTTATCACATTATAGATACACAAGAGCCACTTGCAGAGTTTAAGCTTTTTGTATCTGCTTTTAAGCTCAGACTTTCAAGTGATTATGTTAGAATAATCAGAATTAGAGAACATTGCTTAGAATCAGACAATTCTTTCCTTGTTCCTGTTCTGAATTAACTCAATCTTGTCTATTCAGCCTGCTCTAAACTGTTCTGACTAAAAAGTCTGTGTCATGTAAAGTCTGGCCTCAGCAACAGTGGAAAGATTTAAAAGAAGCATTTGAAGGTAGCAGGATCTCTTTTCCCAATATGATGGTTAATATTTATCACAAAGAAAAAATTAAAACTAGTATGACCCACTAATACCTTTTTATCAGTACCAGGAAATAACCCACCTATTTTGCAAATAGTTTGAGAACAGCTGCATTCATGGTGCATTTTAAGCTACGTGAGCTCCCCTCAAAGTAAGGTATGCTATGTAGTAATAGAATCAGAATCCCACCCTACATTTACCATTTAGTGGTAGTTATGCGTTAACAGTTCTTGTGCCTCTCTTTAATCTCTTTGGAAAACATCTTTCTGCCAAACTTACACAGCCTGCTTCAGAGGTCATATCACACTCTAGAACGACTCAGAGCTTTGAAAAAAAAACCATGCAAGAACACACACAAAAATCAGCCAAGCACCAACTGCTGTTTTTCCAAGCATCCAAGTGCATTTTCTGAACAGTTTTACATAGCTCTCGGAAGGGAAAGACTTTAAAACCATTGCCTCCAAGTATTGTGGAAACCATTAAAAACAAACCTAAGGGACAAACACACCTCACATGTCAAAATCTGTGTATAATACTACTTTTCTGTCCTCCCAGAACAGCACAACAAGTTTCTGATCTGCTAGCTCATGACACAAGTTTCTTGGATGCCTGTTTTTACTTTGTGAATAGTTGCTCGTAGAAGCACAGCAGCCTTTCCTGTGCCGCCTGCTTGGAAACGATAAGTTTTCTGCTGTTTGTTTATAAAAAAAAAATCCCATAGCATTCTGAGCAGGCATACGTCTTCAAGTGACCAAGTTTTCTACTAGCCAAGATACAGTTTCACTTCAGTAAGATAAAGACCAATTTAAACATTCGTATGTTATCTGTCAGACATATGAAAAGAACTCTGTCTAACAAGAGGCTCAAGGAGACTCAATGACAACAGGTTCATCACATTCAGGTGTACTCAACTAGCAGGAGAGCAACAAAAAGCTAACAGGAAAAATGAAGTTAATAACACCAAATGATTTCTTAGGGGACCATAATTTTCCTTGCTTTTGTGTAATATGTGGAGACAACTGATATAATTCAGCTACTCCAGCATTACTATCCCTAGACCACTGCTGAAATAACCATCTCATTACACACAGTAATGAAACAATTTTTTATTATAAGCAAAACCAGCTTTTATATCACCAAGAAACCAGGACCTATACAACTTTTCAAAAGAGCTATCCATGTAGAGACTGCTGTCCTTAGAAATCAACTAGTAATTCCAATTGGAGAAAAAAAAGCATGGAGCGTTAAAAAAAGAAACAAAACCAAACCCAAATGAAATCAGAAAAAAGCAGAATTCACATTAATTATGTAAAATCTGCCGCATCCTGGTCCTTCCAGACAGAAGTCACTAGCTCAAATTCATCATATTCCAAAATAAATGTGGCTGCTAGTTCAAACCTTCTCAATGTTTTTTTGCTTACCAGTTCCAGACATGCAGTTTGGAAGAGACAACCTACTATTCCACAGTGTGCTCTTCAGAATCATTTTAGCTTTTCCTTCTTCCAAAAAAATAAACCAACACAGTCACTGAGTACATATACTGCATCTTTGTGGGGAAAGAAAAAGGGAGGAGTGTCTGATGCAGTAGGAATGCTACATAGACAGCTCATAGGCAACAGCAGAAGCGTATCTGATAAGTCTGGAGAAAGGCAGGAAACCATCTTCAGTATTCTGCATTGAAAGGGTAATCCTTATGAGTTTTGCACCTGAAGGAAATCAAAGAAGAAAGATTATCTTAGGTCTGAAAGATACTATAATGCAGCTGTAATCACTGTAAAAAGCTACCAAGGAAAGAGCAGAACTGTATAAAAGCAGGGTCAATATATTCCTGTCTTCCTTGGTGACATGTTGAATTTGTAAACAGAAAGATTAAGTCCCTTCTGTTGTTCTGGCTCTGAGTGTGTCAGATGATGCAACCTAGGTGCTTTATAGACAACTAATTCAAGGTTTCACTGTTTATTGTCAGGACCACCTTCCTGGAAGCCTTCCAAAGATTTCACATCTCACTTTAGGCTACCAAGTGGCAAATCTTTGTATTAATTCTTCAATGTTCACCTGCTTTCCCCAACCACTACTTAAGAATATACAGTTGTTTTTTAAAATATACCTGACAGTTATGGCAGAAGAACAAAATACATTCCACATGCAAAATTAATCCATAATTTGAGTCTACATCATGCTCATTTCTCCAATATGGAGAAAATAAAAATTTTAAATAAACCTCCTGTTGCAGTTCCAGCTCCAAGATGTTTCTTGGAGACTGAACTGAAAAGGAACTTTGACATCTGTTTTATGCTCAACACAATTTGGTTCATAACATGAACACTTAAAATCTTACTCTAAAACTTAGTCTGTGGATGACCCCTTTGGAAATGAGTTTGCATATCCTGAATTTCAACCAAGCCAAGTATCTATAATTTCATATACTAAATTATGACATACTGATCACTAAACACCTTGGGGGAAAAAAAAAAACAAACCAAAACCTTTCCACTTACGTTGTCATTTCACAGACTCTCCAGTTTCTATTAAAGCTGAGAATAGTTGCCATTTCCTCTTTAGTCAATTCAAAATCAAACACCTAGCAAGAGAAACAGCTAGAAATCACCTCTCTGAACAGATTGGAGACAGGAAGCAAAATTCACAAAATTAAAGAACAAGTCCACAGTATAAGAGTGCTTGGTAGGAGTGACTACATCATGAAGGAGTGAAAGGAAAAAGATAACTCTCTGGATTTCTGGGACTATGCTAGGTGCGATTACAAAGTGTAGTTACCAAAGAGAGGAAGGAATAATATTAAAAAAAAAAAAAACAACAAACAAACCAAAAAAACCAAGTTAGTTGCATGTGCCAGTTATTTTAACAAACTTGGAAAGCACTCAGTGTTGCAAGATGTCTCAATTCTCCATTTGCGAAAGACACATCTGTTCTATTCCACAGAAACATCTATGAGACTTTCAGATTCTATCTCCGATTAAGTGTCTCCCAAAACCCTAATACTGGTTTCCATCAATGACTACTGAATCACGAGCATCAGCATAGTTTCTGGACACCCAAACTTTTTTCTTAAAGCTTGCACTACAGAAGCCTTTTGTGGTGTGCCAAACTTGGGACCCAAGCAAGCTGTTAGCTGATTCATCCCCATGACAGAACAGGAAGCATGAAGATTATCAGCAATACTGTTTCCAAAAGCTTTGCTTGCTCCTGCTCTCCAACTGTAACTTGTTTAGCCATCAGTGGACCACAGGTAAACAGAGTTTACTCTGTAACAGTAACTCATGCCTGAGGAGCCTCAGGGTGAGCTGAAGGGTGAGGAAGGATCACTGCTTGCACTGCATGGGGAAGCTATGCCATCCCTGAACATGCTGTACTCCCAGCTCACTCAATCACTCACCTTGAAGTTCTCCACAATGCGCTGTGGTGTAACAGACTTGGGAATCACAATCACATTTCTCTGGATGTGGAACCGAATGAGAACCTGCAAGAAGCATATCACTGTATCAGAGAGGATGGCTTTTGTTCCAAGGCAGAGCCTGTTCCAACAATTGTTTGCTGTAAATTATAAATTTAAGCAGATTTAACCCATTTTGATAGAGCTGCATTTAAAATAATTACTGGATTCTAAGCAGCACTTTCTGAAATGCCGTTTATCATTTAGGCATGGTGGATCCCCACATAGGAGGTCTCCCTTCCCCATTCAGTTCAGTGATAATCAGTTCCTTTCTTTCCCATCCAGACTTTTGGTGGACTATACAAGGAAAGGTTTTCATTCCCTGCAACAGGTCTTGAGATGGGAAAACTAACCCATGGCAACATCTGAAGATGGGTCAAGAACATCTGTCTTGTTGATGATCAAAGAGCCCTTACAAGCACCCATCACAGGCCACCGAGTAAGCAAACCTGTGCTACTAAACATCACAGAAAATCACCACCACTGACACGGATTGAAGGGCCAGCCTGTCCTTTACTTTATCCTTAGCTGCCCAGAGTCTCAGGAATGGGTTCCCCCTGCCTGTCAGCTACGTACTTGAGCTGGAGTTTTGTTGTGCTTGGCTGCAATCTCTTTGATCTTGGGGTCATCCAGAAGGGAAGGATCCTCTGGCTTAGCCCTACACAGAGGAAAGACAGCAACAGAAATCTGTATTTAAATGAGTGATCAGTGGTGCACTTGTAGCCTCAATGTTACAAGCATAATTATTTTCAACTCCCTTGCAAATTGCAGTCTTACCATGGCCTGTCAGGAGAGCCAAGGGGACTGTATGCTGTCACAGCAATCCCTTTGGATTGGCAGTACTTGATCAGCTTCTCCTGGGTAAGGTATGGATGACATTCCACCTGCAAAGGTAAGAGTATACAGACTGATAGTGATTTAACTGCTTTAACATGTTCTAGGGACCACTTTTTAACCAAATCAGAAGCTGATTTTTGTTTTAACTTTATTTCTTTGCAGTATTATACAGCCTTTGTTTTCTGTATACCCTTATCCCCTTCCTACTATTTGTAGTAGAAAGGTCCAGGAAAGTAACATCACTCCTTAAAACTTCACTGATGCAACAGACAGGGGGATCATCAGATAAATAATTACTTAAAAGCAACAGTTTATTAAAATACATACATGAGAACTGCTGAACCATAATACGATAGCAGGCCAGTAAGTACAAAGTTCTTTTTCTTTCCCTGATTAAACATACTGTATGTATTTAACAACTACCATATTAACTTCAATACCACTTTTTTTTTTTATTTTTATATGCTTTGTGTCAATACTTACTCACACTGAATACCTCCAGTCTGCAAACAGCTACCTGCTACAGAAGATTCTAGACCTTCATCTGTCCATTATGGACTTTTCTAAATTCATGTGTGCTTAATATTAACTTCCGTAAAAATATCTACATAACAGAATACATACCTCTTACAGAGTGGATCTGTATTCTGGCAAGCTAACACAGAGGTATGCAGTACGGAACAGGAATTATTCATGTGTCAGGAGGTAGTGAATTAACATGAGTATTTGATACTTTGCACAAAGAAACTTTCAAGATAGTTCCACAGCAGGGAGCACTACTTTTCTCTCAGCAGGCAACATGAAGAAACGTTTTGACTACACTGTCATTTGAAACTTCTGCTGCCCACTGCTGTATTGTGAGGGAAGTCCCTGAAAACTTGTGCTACTGGCAGGTGGATCAAGGGAATGCAAAACACGGGATCAGTTTACGCCTTCAAATGCTGTACTTGTGGTGGTAGCTGCTTGCTATTATCAGAAGCCTGCAGGGCAGTTTCCCTTCTAAGGCACATTGAAATATCAGACACCAGAAAACAGTTATGGGAACAGATTATACATACTTATTTTGCTTTACCTCTGCTCCAGAAACAAAGTTACTCAAGAGTAGCAGAGCATCTGGATATTTTCTCAAGTACTCAATAAGTAGAATGTATGCAATACAAGTAAGGCAAAGTTGTACTTGCCTGTTCCCTGGCACTCAAGCTGAAAAAACTTCTAAGATACATTATCTAATCCTCTGCTTGGACCAGGGTGAAAAAGCCTACTATGTACATTTAAAGAAATATCTTAAGCTACTGCAATCCATACTGTGTCATAATCAAGTACTTAGTCATATTTCCTTACTGAACTAAGTATTAGTATAATTGCAATGTAATTAGTACCCTGACAAATTTCATGCGATGAATGGAACCAATGTGTATGCATTTAAATTAAGAATGGGAGCGACACTAAAGATTACTGGTTTACACATGAAACGTCTGCAGAGAGAAAGTGCTTGCAGGAAGTATTACCGCTATTAGGCTAACTGGTAAGTGTTAGTAATAGAGAGGCTTTGAGGTTTGAAAGCATTTCTTTAGAAGCAGAAAGTTTTGAAGCACAGGGACCAAAGACCCATTGCTCCAAGCTTAATTTGATTATAGTAATCAGTTTGAGAATATTTAAGTGTGAGAGACACAAGGTCAGTGACCTCTATGCAAGAGATAAGAGTAGTTATCAACTACAGTGACAGTGGCAAGGAGGAGTGGCAGATGTTGAAAGGTACCACAAATTACAGTATCCTAAAAGTATATTGGTACCAATAATGAAAATACAGAATAGAGTATTATGAATTCTGAACTTGTCAGAATGTTTTCAGTTTTATGTGGAGTTGACTTCCATGTAACAATACTATCAGCTTTCAGAAAAAAGTATTAAAATTCCTTTTCAGTACATGCTCAAACTACCAACAGTAAGTTAACCAGTTCTTGTAATTTGGTACCAATAACTAAGACTACTATCCTTCAAGCACCATAGCAATCAAGGACAACTCTAGATAGATCCCACAGGGCTCTATCCTGGGACCTGTCCTCTTCAACTACTTGTCCCATGCTATAATCTTGTCAAGTTTGCGGGTTATGGAATACTGGAGAACCCATCAATACACAGGGCTTACATCACTTACAGAAACCCACCCAAGAAGAAAAGACCAACAAAAACCTTATGAAATCCAGCAAGGCTGCACACAAATCCCTGCACCTGGGAAGGAAAAGCCCCTGGCAATTAGACAGGCTGAAGCCTGATTGCTTGCAAACCAACTCTTTTTAGAAACAAACTAGAGACCATACTAGGCTGAACTGAACACAAGTCAGTAGCAAGCCCTGACAGCTAGAACATGACCAGTAAATTGTGGAAAGTGATCTGCCTTTACTCAGCACTTGTCAGACCATCTTTTTTAATACTGTGTCCAGTTTTCCCCCTTTCTCAGCTCACTCAGCAGATGAAAGATTGACAGACTGCCATTTCAGCAGAGAGCCACCATGATGGCTGGGGGCTGGAGAATCTGCTCTATTGGGAAATGCTGAGTTAGCTGGCATTGTTCAGCTTGGAGAACGGAAGGCTTCAAGTATCCTACTAATAGCCTTTTAATACTTAAAAAGGAGGCCACCTAAAGACAAGACAAGCTTTTCAGTGGGGTATCGTGGGAGGACAAGAGACAAGAGGCATAAATTGAAAAGAGGTTGAGATTGGATATAATGGCACCCTCCCTCCACCATACACTCAAGCCAGAGTCTTAGGCAATGAAGTAAACCATTTAGAGAGGCTGTACAGTCACCATCTTGCAGGCTGTCAAGACAGTGAAAGCCCTGAGCAACCTGGTCTGATCTCACAGCTGATGCTGCTCTGAGCTGCAAATTACAGCAGATTGTCTTCCACAGTTTCCTGCCACCTGAATTTTAAGATTTTATACAAGTGCTGTCTATATATATACCCAGACACTTCTATCGCCTACCTTGCCACTCCATTTCTCTCCTTCCTCTCAGCCAAGTAGTGAAAGGGTGGGACTGACAGAACATGCTGTGTGTACTCCAATCTCTCTCTATAACCTTATTTCATAACAAGATTTTAGGAATTCTTAAAAAAAAAACTAAACAAAAAGCCAGCAAACATAATAGTTTACCTGGTTATTTGCAGGCTTGTATTTCAGTCCTGGCTTGTTCAAGATTCTTTCAATCTGATCATGGTTAAAGTTGGAGATTCCAATGGCTTTTACCAGACCAGCATCCACCAGCTCTTCCATGCCCTACCACAAAGAGAAACAAGATCAGTATCTAGTATACATTACAGAGCCTGAAGAGTAAATTCTTCATGACAGGGCTGATTTCCTTCATGAGAAACACAAAAGAAGTGTTCAGATTTTCAGAGTTCAAGTTTGAGGGGGGGAGAAAAAAAACCCACACAAAAACAAAGCACTAGTGTATTTGTGTCATGTCTTTCATTCCACAAGAGCTCAAGGATGCATTCTTTGAGGTTGTGGAAATTCACAGCCAGTTAGAAGTGGGGAAAAAAACTAGAGTAACTGCACGTTGTTTGGTATTAAGTCCTTCCAAGTAGTTCTACATAAATGAGAATTTCATCTGTTGCAGATAATGAAAACATTGAAGAGAGTGATGACAACAGGAGACATTATTATCCCACTGTAGCTGAACTTACCTCCCATGTATTCAGAATATCAGTGTTGCTGGGTATAGCCATGCCTTTGTCATCTGTGGGAAACAGCTCCTCTCCTGCCTGTCAGTGACAAAGAAAATGCTTGAAATACTTTGGTGGGAAATTAAGTTAAAACCAACTAAGATCATGATACTACAAACTCTTACTATAGGACACACTAATATTTCTTATCTACAGATGTATTAAATAATATTAGAACTCATTATTACATTCTTCAGTGTTTTTGCTTTCACACAGGGTTAGGGTATTCTTGCCCACAGCCCACCCAGTAAGGACAGGTACTTCTTACTGTTCCCCAGATCATTGAAATCCATGTGGTAAAATATAACTTCTACTTGCAAAATTATAGTCAGTTTGCAGATTTACTTTCTGTATTAGAAAAATACAGAGTCCTTACACAGACATAAAGTGTTTTCATAAATGTTTTATTAATTAAGGATCCACTTAGTCTCAAAACATTTTCTGTCTATTAGAACAGATCTGCTGCCAGGTCCTCCATGGGGAGACTCACTGTTTATGTTGCTGGCAGGGGGAACGCTAGAACAGTCTGTGTCCCAGTTAGGACTACATGCCAGGTATCAATGTCACTCAAACCAGTTGTTTTCTCCTGATACATCATTACACCACAACACACTTTCACTTTGGTAGTTCTATCCATTTGAAGCTCATTTTAAAAATGCAGACACTAAGAAACCAAGTGAACTCAGAACCAACAAGTAGAGATTTTCATCAGACTCCAACAGAAAGACTAAGCTCAAAGTACTCAGAGACATCAGTTCCTTTGCATGCAGTCAGTTTAAAGAGTTAGGAACTAAAAGCGTCACCTTTTGAGATCCAAGGTCTGTGGAACACAGACTCCTACAGCAAAGGTCAGTTCAATATGTACTGTCTTAAAGGACTCAGTGACTAAAGATAAGTGGAAGACAACCATTCACTTGTTCTGTGATTTTGTAACATTCAGAGTAAAGAATTTCTGTCAAGAAGCAAAGCATAGCCCTTCTTCCAAAAGAGGGAACTACACCATTGTCAGTTGATAATACTTTTCAATAAACAATAACCAAAAGGATAGCAATATGACTTATGCTTGCAGCAGGGAAACGCACCCCTAGGTCAAGGTTTATCTTTTTCATGCTCAAATGGGCAGCAGGAATTTCAGAGGGAAGGATCAACAGTCTGGTTCACATGGGCAGAGTAAAGCTAAGCACCAGAGCAGTGCTGGTGCACAACAAACACATGATACTCTGTCTCAGTTGGAGCAATCACTAGGCCGTAAAGTTACATAGCTCTACAAAACTGCCAGTCACAGCTGAAAGCCAAGCATATTTCTGTTACTGTACCTTAAAGCCAAGAGGCCAGTGGATGAGATAGAGATCCAGGTAATCCAGTTTCAGGGAAGCAAGAGTCTTCTGGCATGCTCCCTTCACCAGAGACTTTTCATGAAACGTACACCACAGCTAGAGACAAAAAGCCAAGACACACTATGACTTCCTAGGTTACACCTCCTAGAACCCTGCTATTCTGTTCAGGAGAGTGCCTGTGCTCTTTGGAAAGTAACGTGGAACTAGGTCATTCTGATGACTGTCAAGCAAAGCTTGACCTGGGAGCAAGGCAGGCCCATGGTACTGAGGGCAGTGCAGCACATGACTGAATGCTGTCATGGCAATCAGTAGTAGTCTGGTTCCCTGAATGAAGACTTCATTTAAAAACCACCTACTAGAAGGTTAGACAATGATGGAAGAGGACAACATAACTTATTGTTTGTTCAAAGCATCATAGAATCATAGAACTGTTTTGGCTGGAACAGACTAAGATCATCAAGTCCAAATGTCACGTTAGCTGCACATTTCTTCATACAGAATGAGGTGAAGTAGGAATCTTACCTCAGGAATAGCCTAAATGATGTTCTAATTGCTACAGTTATGCCATGGAGCAAGAAAAAACAGGTGGATTACTATGAAGAGACGTGTCTTCTGTGATCCTGAACCACCAGATCCTTACCTTACTAACAACAAAGAGATCCTCACGTTTCACAACGCCTTCCTTAATTTTTTGCTGTATCCCATCCCCAACTTCATTTTCATTTTGGTACACATAGGCACAGTCAAGGTGACGGTACCCAGCATCAATGGCAGCCATCACTGCAGCTGTTACTTTACCTGGTGGGGACTGAAAAAAATAACATCCAAGATGCTCTAATTAATGTGCTTTGAAGACCTTTTCCTTAGCAAGATAAAAATAAGCAAGCCACCCCACTCAAAGCAATCCCCCAATTAAAATAATGCAAAGAACACCAACAGCATAAAAAAAGCCCCTAGTTCTCCTTGTAGCCTTCTTGAGTCTGTACACATCTCAGGCAGAGGCTCAGGGTAGCCTCCAGCTCTTCCTCTGTCACCCCACTCCAGGCAGGGCTCAGCCCAGCAGCTCCAGGGCAGTTCTCCGGAGCCGGGCCCAGGCCTCCTCGTTCCCCCACGCCGCTTCTCGGAGGAGAAGCCCCGGCACCTGCCAGCCAGGGGGCTCAGCCCAGCGGAGGGGCCTCAGCGACCCGGGTCCCCGAGCAGAGCCCTGAAGCGGTGCCGGAGCTCGGGCTGCAGCGAAGGGGCGGCAGACAGGGTGGGCTCCCGTGGCAAACGCCGCAGCTGCGAAAGGGAAACCCGGCCGGATGTGTTGATGGCGGCGGCAGCGCTGCGCCCGGGCCCGGGATGGCGGCGCGGTGGGGCCCTGAGCCGGGCTGCGTCCCGACCCCAGCTGTCACGCCAGAGGGGCCGAGCCGCCTCCGGTCGCTCTTCACCCCTACCCAGAGCGGGGCCGGGAAAAGACGCCGATCCCGTAGGGGCAGTAGCGGGCTGGGGTACAGCCAACCTCCCGCCGCCAGCGAGACGGAGAGCAGCGCTGCAAGAGCCCTTACCTTCCAGGTGCCGAGCCCCAGGATGGGCATCTTAGCCCCAGTGTTCAGCTGCACGTAAGTCGCCATAGTCCTACGCACCACCCAAAAACACCACCGCATCACACGCGGTCCCACCGCCTTTAATAGCAGCTGGGCCCGCCCCGGCGGGGAGGTGGGGGGGGAGGGTGAGGGTGGCTGGGCGGTTCTGACGCTGTCCCGCGGAGCGCAGCTGCGGAGTTGGGGCACGGGTCGTGTGGGGGCTGTATGGGGGTGTACGGGGCGGTGTCTACGGGTGTGGGGTGGTTGAACCTCACGCAGGCACTCGGCGTGTGTCGGACGCTGCTTAAACTGGGGCTGCACTAACTTTAAATAAAGGTGTTTAGGGTGCGGGGCTCGGTCGTGCCTCCAGACCCGCCGCAGCACCGCCGTTTCTGGATGTCACGTCTTAGGCTGTCGCTGGGATGGGGATGACAGAGGGGAGATGGCTCCCTGCGGCCTTGGACCTGTTTACAGGCTGTGAGCCATGAGCTGAGGAAGGGCTGGAGCAGTGTCCCCCCATCACTGCGATGGTGGCCTGGGCTGGTTCCAGGGGCCTTGTGACTCTGTGTGCTGGTGAAGAGAGGTGGCCAGAGAAACCTCACCCTGCTGGCTGCTGAGAGCAGGAGCACCCCGTTATCTCCAGATGGGACAAATGCAGCTTCCACTTAAGAGGAAAGTGAGATATGGCTTAGCAGTAACTTAGGATAAAGTGTGTTTAAAAAAATAACTTTATTTTGAATGTTGGGAGAAGGCTTTTTTTAAGTGTTTTGAAAGTTGGAGAAAAGTGGCTTTTTAAATGTGTGACATAATGACCAACTTGTTCCTCTGTCTTTAGGGAGGTGCTGAGGGTATTTCAAAATAAAATGTGCGACTGTGGTTATACGTGGTAGGTGTCCAGTAATCCCCTGTCAGAGACTGGCTTTGTAATTTTTGCAGACAAGTGTACGCTGTTCAGTTGAAGAGGTGGCAGCACAGTGGAAAAAAACAGGCTTGCCCTGGAGGCTTTGCTGCTCATTCACTTGTGGAGAGTTTCTTCAGGTGCAAGTGTTTGCTCCAGGTGCCTCTGCCAGGGCGGAGGATCACGCTCTCTGCAGGTTTTTTTATTTATTTATTTTCCTCTCCACTTAATTAAGGACAGGCAAAGTAATCAGTTTTCCCTTGTTATGGGTTCCCTCATGTCCCCCACAGGATGTGATGTGTTTTCACTTGCATCACACAGCTGTTACATAACTCTGTTCTTATCTCTTTACGGTTTGGGTTTGCTTTTCCCCATCAGTTTCTCATCAGGGAGATGTCTCTATCTTCTTGCAAGAGTTTTCAGGCAGAAGGTCTATATTTTGTCTTAAGCTGCTTTCCTCTTATGTGTGGGAGATGCTCCCCTCACATTGGTTTTGTGCTGTTTATCTCCCCTGTATGCTCTGTGGGAGCCATCACATGGTTGCAGGGCCTTGGGGGAAGCAGAAGTACTGAATGTGCTGCCTGGTGACAGCCAGTCCAGTAAATCTCTTGAGCTGTGTCCTTGATAATAACATGACCAGCTGTTTTTTTTTTTTTTCTTACAGTGAGTGCTGTGCTGGCAATGAGGAACTGTGTGGGGGAGAAAGAGGGGTTTTTTTTTTGTTTTTTTTTTTTTTTTTTATTTTTTTTTTTCATTTTTTTTTTTTCCTTTTTTTTTTTTTTTTTTTTTTGTCCACGTGTGAGATTTTGCACTGCTTTGTAGTGTCATGAGGCTTTTTGATTCATTTTAATGACTTGGTATTTAGTAATTGTAATTTCATCACAAGTTGTGACTTTGGAGACCAGCAGTGTTTAGTAGCTGAGAAAACAGCTCCAAAACAATGGAACTGGGTATGTTCTTGTGGAGAGAGACTTTACTAGCAGAGACCCTATGGCCTGCTGAAAAAGCACAAAGTAAGGAGGTGGCAGAGTTGCAAGGGTTGGACTTGATGATCTCAGAGGTCCCTTCCAACCCAGCCAATTCTATGATTCTATGTGGTCACTTCAGCTTGTAAAGGGAGAGCTGCAGGGCCCTAGGGGTAGAGGCGGATACAAGCAGTGCTAAAGCCAGCGATTTGTGGTCAGGGCATGTGGGTTTCAATCTCAAATCCCAGGGAAGGATTTGAGTAGGAATTTCTCCCTTGCTTGGATCCTTGAAATGGGGAGATTTATCTTGCTTGGGGTCCTCCAGGTCAGTCTCTGACTTCTGGGAGGCAGATCTGATGGTTTTGGCTGAACCCAAGACCTGGGCCTTTTTCTCACTGTGAGCTCAGACCAAGCCAGGAGTACATTTTGGTTGCTCTTCCATCTTCTCAGAGCTGATGAGGCTTTTCCTCTTTGCACTCCTAATCCCATCTGCTTAAAAAGCACACCACAGGGCCCAGCCAAATGCTAAGGAATTTTACCCAGTTCCCTGTTTGTGGCAGTGAGTGGGTGGGAAGGGCACGTTTAGCCCAGCAGGAGACACCAGGACAGGAGGAAACAACAAACTCCCTGGGGGCTAGCCAGACCTGGTTCCAGCAGGCACTGAAACTGGTCTTGCCACCTGGGGTGATGGAACTCCAGCCACAAGAAAAGCCCATGTGGCCTCTCTAGTCTCCCTGGAAGGTGAGGACAGCACCTCACCCTGAAGAGGTTGGCTGATGGAGAACCTGTGGCCGGCACCACCCTGCTGGGCAGTGTCACCCGAGGGACAGCATCCTGCCCTCCCTCCTGGGAGCACTCCATCGGGCACCCAGCACCACCCTCTGAGCTGCCCTCACCTCAGAGGAGGGATTGAGATGGGATGGAATGGATGTAATTTGTGGTGAAAATGATGGAAGCAGAAATGATAGAAGGGAAGGGGGGGTTGATGTTTGTTTTAAACAGAGTCTGGGGAAGGAAATGCAGTGAGGTCTCCAGCTGTAGGATCCAAAAGCACAGGCTGGGGAGCCACCAAGGGGTTGCCTGTGAAGTATGGGAAGAGTGGTGTGCTCCTGTGACACAGCTGTGGGCTGGGGCTTGCCATGTGCTGCTTATGGGGCATCAGAGACACCAGGACTGCTAAGCAGAGTGGGGGAGTCAGGCTGATGATCTTTATTGGAGTAGTGTGCATTAACAAGTGCTCAGTGCAAAAGGGGAGGCCTTTTGTTAGAAGTGAGTATTAAATAGTAGTGAATTTGCCAGCTGGAAAGCTGTGTGGACTAGACTACAGCTGCAGGAATAGTGAGTTGTCTTAAAGTGATTTCCTCAGAGGGGGACCCTGACACCTCTGGAGGGAAATAGGACTGATGGGAAAAGAAAGCCCTTTCAGATAGCCTGCATTACAAGGTTAAGACCTGTGGAGATGGGAGTGCTGCTTCCCAGAGTGTGAGCACTCTCTCAGTAGTTCTCTACTCTCTCTACTGAGAGAATAAAATTATTCTGTACTCAGAATAAAAATAAAGAACTGCTGAACTCTTGCAGCAACTGGTGCCCCTGCAGTGGCTGTGGTGGTGCTGGGAAGCTGGAGTAAATGGGATACAGCTTGTGTCTTGAGGTATCAGAGTTCTGGGGTGTTTGGACTCTATGCTACCACTAAACACTTCCCTGCACAAGGGAGGAGGTCTTTGGGATCTCCTAGTGAAGGGCTGTGGTGAGCAATGGCCTGATCCTGCTGATCCCATGAGGGGGTGAGACCTCCCCCCCAGAGCAACTGGGAAGGAGGTAATTGACTGCAGCTACTTGGACTTCTGGATTGTGTTTACAGGCAAGGGACTCTGAAAAAGGGATCACTGATGCCATGGCCTGAAAACTCCAAGGTCTGAGTATGGTTACTACTGCACTTCTGGTATTGCCTGATAAGATGGTGAGACATTGAGGAGTGACTCACATGTATTGTCCTGGAGGGAGTGTGCCAGAAGACAGGCAGAGGATTATCAGTGTGGCAAAGGATAATGTGAGTCCAGTAGTATGGACTAAAAAGTTTTAGAAGGGGTTAAAAGTATATGTTAAGATTGCTGAAGTGTCTATCCTTAGCATTTTGTGTGGTGGGGAATGGGAGAGTTTGTAATGTGTATTATGGTCACACTGATGAGATGCTAACTATGGTAGTCTGGTCTGCAGGGATGAAGGATGGAGTTGATAATGAATACACATTAAGTTGTGATGTTGTTAAAGGTAGAGTTTATAGAAGAGTAAAACAATTCTTAGTATATCTTTCAATGAGATGAAGGGTGGAATGCAAAGGACATAAACTGTGGAGGCTTATCAGGGGATGGCACTGGTGACCTGTGTGGATACCATGAATTGTGCCAGTGCCAGCCAGAACCAGCTCCAGGTAGCTCTGAAACCAATGCAAACACGCAATCTCATGCCAAAACCTAAGCCCACAGTCCCCTGGCTCAGACATACTGGTGGAAACGTGCATGTACTCCTTGAAGAAGGAAGAAGCCTTGAGAAGGGCTTAGTTCTCTGTGGAGACTGCATCTGGTGGATGAACCGTGTTGGAGTGAGGAAACACCTGAAGGCACTGTGGCTATTGGGTGATCCATGTTATAGAATGTGCACCACTGAAAAGACAGTGATCTAAACCTTTGGCTTTTAGTGCACCACAGAAAAGCGTGTACCTTTATTGTTTAATAAAAATGTGTATTTTGTCTCAGCAGAGCTTGCTCACCTTAGCCTGGGTTACTTCCTTCAGGAAGCTATGAAGCAAGTGTTCTTGGATTACATGTTCATGAAATGAAAGTAGAAATTCTGGAAAGAAGTCACTAAGCTAGCTCTTTTCTTGAACAAAGGTTCTACCATGTTCCCATGAAACCCAATATGCAACTTCATGATTATACATGTGGTCACCTGCCCAGTAGGAGGAAACAGAAAGGTGACACAGCCACAAAAGCAATTACCTCCTCACTTCACCCATTGTTGTTGTTAAAGGAAACTTGATTGTTTTGATCGCTGAGTTTGATTGTCAGATGAGAAAAGGGTCTGAGGATCTATTCCTTGAGAGCTTCCCTTGCACATTGCTGCTGAGCCAGGTGTGCTCCAGAGTGTGTGTCATGCATGCAGTGGTGTGTATGTGGGAGCTTAGATGCCCAGCTCTGCTGTCAGTGTGTTGCTGGGACTTGTGTCCCTGCACTGTGCCCTCTGCGGCCAGGATCTGCTGGAGGTGGAGAGGCCAAAGGGGTTGGTGGGCTCAGGCCCTGCTGCTCTCCACAGAAATGAGCAAGCCTCCACAGAATGCTAGGGGAGGGCTAGCAGCACCCCTGGGGATGTGGATCCAGGGCAGTGGTGGGAAGGAGTGGGTGATTTGAAGGTAGCTGCCAGAGGAGATGATTGGAGCAGAGTTAAGTTATCACTGCTGAGTGCCTGTCCCGGTTGCCCGGTGCTCAGAGCATTAAGGAAGTGATTCTGCCCCTGTACTCAGCCCTGGTGAGGCCACACCTCGAGTCCTGTGTCCAGTTCTGGGCCCCTCAGTTCAGGAAGGAGATTGAGGTCCTGGAGCAGGTCCAAAGGAGGGCAACCAGGCTGGTGAAGGGACTCCAGCACAAGTCCTGTGAGGAGAGGCTGAGGGAGCTGGGGGTGTTCAGCCTGGAGAAGAGGAGGCTCAGGGGAGACCTCATCGCTCTCTACAACTCCCTGAAAGGAGGCTGGAGCCAGGGGGGGGTTGGGCTCTTTTCCTCGGCAACTTTCAACAAGACAAGAGGGCATGGACTTAAGTTGTGCCAGGGGAAGTTTAGGTTGGATATTAGAAAGAATTTCTTTACAGAGAGAGTGATCAGACATTGGAATGGGCTGCCCAGGGAAGTAGTGGATTCTCCGTCCCTGGAGATATTTAAAAAGAGACTGGATGTGGCACTCAGTGCCATGGGCTGGTAACTGCAGCGGTAGTGGTCAAGGGTTGGACCTGATGATCTCTGAGGTCCCTTCCAACCCAGCCGATTCTATGGTTCGGTGCTGCCCACCAAAGGGGGAGGTAGGTAGGCAGGTGTGAGCACAGGACGGAGGGGCTGATCATCCCCATCCGGGGGGCAGCCCTGGGGGTGTGTGGCATGTGAAATCTTCCCCTCTCTCCGCCGGCTGTGGAGGGAGCTCGGAGACTGAGTGGCCGGCGGGGCCACAGGAGACCACGCGTGTCTCCTGTAAGGTCTGTGTGCCCTCTGGTGCCCGCAGGAGAAAACACCGAGTAGCTTGGCTGTCCGGAGGAGGATCCATGTCCCCGAAGTGCAGGTGACTGCAGCCGACCTGTGTGCATTTCACCTTTCTTCAGAGAAGGGAGGGTGCATAAGGCCTAGAGAGCCTGAAGAGCAAGTTGGGTCTGAACCAGGGGCAGGTCTCATCAGGGGTGTTACGCATCATGGTGAATGCTGCTGCCCCTGTTCAGCCCAACACTCCCTTGGCTGTGACTGGAGCTTAGAGGTTGGCCCCAAGGTAAGTTAACTAAAGTTAAGGGAGGTGATTTCCCCAGCAGAGAGACTTCAGCAGCTGGCTGTGACTTAGGCCAGCTGTGCACAGTGGGTCCGAAAAAAGCAGAATAATTTCTTTTGGCTGCAATACACTAACTGTATCCCTCTGTCACGTTTTGTTCCTGGCTCAGGAGATTGTGCATTACCTCCTTTTGGAAGTTTGTTTGTTTTGGTGTGGTTTTGCTTGTTTAGAGACAACAAAAAACCCATCAAACAAGCTACCAGTTTTCTTTCTGCAATAGACAGAATATTGAACTGAAAAATAATGGAGCTAGGAAAGGGTGAAATCAGTTCCTGAAGTCAAATAGTATTAGGGTCCATCATCCTGTCCCACTTGAAGATATAAGGTCCAAGCAAGAGCACAAACACACTTTCAAAGCAAAAGATCTATTTCATCAAACAGGAATCTCCTATTTCATTATTTCATTTAAAGTTCAGCTTTTCTTAAAGATGGGCAACTGAATGAAATGGCAGACACAAATTCTGTGCTTGTTTGGTTTATTTTCTTGTTAGCAATTTTCCACGTAATAGAGTATCACAACTAGCAATAATCTGAAGCACATATTGAAGTTATGTTCTGTCTAAAATGCACCCTGCTGTTGTATTTTGACACATAGGAGAAAGCTTCTGTAAAAATACTGCCCAGCATGCAGTATGTTTTCTGTATATGGGACATGGTCCCATTTGGTTTTTTAATTTTTTTTTAAAAGAGAAATAAATAGTAAAGCACCTTTTCAGTTAATTTTGGAGTAGTAAAACCAGTTGTTTCACTCACGGAAGAAAGCCTTTAGTTCACATTTCTCAGAGATTAACCTCCCTAGCCTGTTGATACAAGATGAAGTGCAAGTCTGTGCAGATTTTGGCAGAGAATTCTAACAACACACATTTTGTTCTTCAGAACAATTTTATTGTGTCCTTATTTCAAAAAGAGGAAAGCCACCACAATAAACCACTGCCTAAATATCCTGTGATATTTTTGATGATCCTGTGACTCTCCTGCTGGCTGCAGGAGGAGAGATGCAGTAAGAAAGCAAGATAAATTGATACGAAGAATATTAGACCAAACACTGAAGGAGGTGAGGGCAGGATATTACCATCTTCAGTATTCTCTATTGAAAGGGTAGTGAGTTTTGGACCTGATGGGGATAGAAGGAATTAATTTCAGCCTTTCAGCCTTGGTTTTGGTTTTTTGGGGTTTTTTTTTTGGTTTTTTGTTTTTTTTTTTTGTTTGTTTGTTTTTGTTTTTTTTGGGGGGGGTTTCTTGTTTTTTGGGTTTTTTTTTTTGTTTTTTGTTTTTTTAATTTTTAAAATTTTAATATATCAAGCTGTAGTGGATGCTTATTCTATCTGTTTTACTGGACAGTACAAGCTATTTTTACACTGGGAACACCCAAGCCACTTTTTCAGTGACTCTGGCTCTGAGCATTCTAGGCAGTGTTTAGATGCAAAATCTCTGTGTATATAGTTTTCAAAACTTAAGTGTTTGGAAAAAGCAAATGCACATAAGTGCACAAAGAAACCTTAGCACATCTTGTTCAGACAAACCCAGTAATGTTTGTTTTCAGACATTATATGGATCACTGTTTGATTTTGCAGTCATCGTAACAAGTGGTCCAAATCTCTTTGTCCGAACTTGTTTGAAACGCTTGAATTGTCTTTTAAAGCCGTATCTTATCACGAAGTGACTCAAGCTAACCTCACCCAGCACAGCAGCAGCAGCGCCCAAAACTTTCCTAGGGACTGGGATGCTCGGGGAGGGCCAGGAGGGGGGCCCCAGAGCTCGCTGCCGCCCGGACCGGTGTGGACCCGCGGTCCCGCGTGGGGTGCGGCAGGGAGGGACGGAGCCACCTCTCAGGGCTGGGGTCGCGCCTTCCCCGTGGGATTGGGGGGCGACAAAAAGTTCGGAGAGCGGCTCCAAGGCGGCTCGGGGCTGGGCCCGCTGGCAAGGCCGGGCCGGCAAGGGGTCGGCGGGTCGGGAGGGATGTCTTGGCGCCGGCAGCCCTGCTCTTGGGGACGTGCTGGCGGAGGGGACGGGTCCCCAAGCCGGGCTGCCCCCTTTCCAACCCGCTCCCTCCCCAACCCGACCCCCTGCGGTCCGGCCGGCTCCAGAGGAGGGGGCACGGGGACTGGGGCCCAGCCTGCTGCGGGCTCCCCCTTCGGGAGCGAAGCGCCGGAGGCATCGCCGGCATCCCCGTTGCCTTCCATGTGCCCAGCCCCAAGACGGGCATCTTGGGCCCAGTGTTCGGCCCCACGCAACCCGCCACGGCCCCAGAGAGAAGGCCGCCGGACAGGGGTACCCGACCTGCCCCTTTAATAGCTGCCGGGCCCGGCCCGGGAGCCGGCCTGGGTCAGACACCGCTTCACGGCAGCCGGGCTGGTGTGGGTTAATGCCGGCATCCCCCCCCAGTGCCCTCGGAGCTGCTCTCTCTGTGACCTCGGGCTCTGAGCCCTTGTAGCTTCGTGTCCCCGGGAGAGCGGCGGTGGCCCAGGCTTTTGCAGAGTTCCCAGGGGACCAGTGGCCTGTGTGAATTTGGGAGCTTTTCAGCCTTCAGTGCTCCTCTGCAGGTGGGCTGTGCTTGAGATAATAGCGGAAGGAAAGTGAGCTGCTTTGTCGGAGTAATTTAGACAGCGGTGATTTTAAAGAAGATTATTTCTAATGTTGAGAAGTTTCTTTGAATTTTATTTATTCATAGAATCATAGAATAGGCTGTGTTGGAAGGGACCTCAGAGATCATCAAGTCCAACCCTTGACCCATCGCTGTGGTGCTAGACCATGGCACTGAGTGCCACATCCAGTCTCTTTTTAAATATCTCCAGGGATGGAGAATCCACCACCTCACCGGGCAGCCCATTCCAATGTCTGATCACTCTCTCCGTAAAGAAATTCTTTCTAATATCTAACCTAAACCTCCCCTGGCACAACTTAAGACTGTGTCCTCTTGTTTTGTTGAAAGTCGTCTGGGAGAAGAGCCCAACCCCCCCCTGGCTCCAGCCTCCTTTCAGGGAGTTGTAGAGAGTGATGAGGTCTCCCCTGAGCCTCCTCTTCTCCAGGCTGAACACCCCCAGCTCCCTCAGCCTCTCTTCGTAGGGTCTGTGCTGGAGTCCCTTCACCAGCCTGGTTGCCCTCCTTTGGACCTGCTCCAGGACCTCGATATCTTATTTGTTTGTTTTTAAAACTGCAGAAGAATAGAGACTTTTAATGACCCTCATTCTGATCACATTGTCCCTCTATTTTCAGTTGTTAGCCATATTTGAGTTGCAGGCCATATTTGAGAATAAATTGTAGAAATAAATGGTAGGTTGTATGTAATTACAATTGCGTTACAAACTGGCTTTGAAATTTTGCAGATAAAAGCAGGCTGTTTTGTTGAAGTGCTCACAGCACAGTGGAAAAAAAAAGTAACTTGTAGGATCCAACAGATGGTCCAGGATGTTATGTTAAGGCCATCTGGGAAGCTTTGTGTGCAGAATTTATTCAGGTGCAAGCTTTAGTTGAGAGTATAGTAGTACATTTTTCACTGTGTGCCTTTCCCACAGCAGATGCTCAGTTGCTTTGTACTTTTTGCTTTGCTTACCTGAGGGCAGACAAGGTAATTTGTTGTCTCTTTAATCTTCCTCCTGTTTTGTGTCAGCACGATCAGCCAGCATCAGCAGATGTGATGTTTCAGTTGTATCACGAAACAGTTATATAATGCAGTGTTTGCCTTTTACTTGTTTCTCGATCCCTTCTCTGAAAATCTCCTCTGAGTATGCGTAAGACTCCTGGGATTTGGTTCTAAGGTCAGTGAAATCCATGGAAAGATTGTGATTAGCCTGAGTGCCTGTTCCTCAGTTATGTTGACAGTATTAAAAGCTAATTGTTTGCAAATAAGACCTCTTGCCATCCAAGTTGAGGGGTTTTCACATTTTCTCTTTTCCTTCCTACTGTCCCTCAGTAGATGGAAATGAATACCAGGAATCTACAGAGCTGCAGGAAGGCTCCCTGTGCCCACCAAGACCTTCTGCCTGCTGGGCATTCCTGCTGGATACTGCTGATGGTGGACAAGGGACCAGAGCTAAGGTTAGCAGAGGCATGGAGCTGGTGCACGGAGCAAGTGCTGTTGGAGAAGTGGACTGTGTGCTGTTGTTTGTGCTTAAACAGCACAATTTTCCATGCCTGAACTCTCTCTTGGTCTTAATTATTAGCAGACGTCATGTGGAGACTTGTCCTGACAAAAGACTGCCTCTCTCTAGAGAAGTCACCCAATTTTGAAACATCAAAATCATGACTTGCACTGATAGTAGCCAGTCCTCTTTTTGCTGATGACTGCTAAATCTTATGCAAGATGCTCTTCAGATTTTTTTTTGCAAAATAACATGTTGAGCCATGCCTGTGATTTGCTTTCCCAAGGCAGCCTGAAGACCAGGTGAAGTACCAGTCTGTCATTCTTTGTATTTCCTGGATGCTTGAGCTTGTGGTGCTGACAATTGATTAACAATCAGCACTGATTATCATGCTTTGACTCCAGATGTTGGAGGTCTCGCTGCAGGAAATTCCAGAATCAGATTTGGTATTGGAGTGGTACCAGGGGGAACTGGTGCCATCAGAAAGTTGTGTTTTGAGCTCATGAAAATCTGCAAAGCCCATCTGGCCAGTAAGATGGGAGTCTCCTATACAAAAGGGTAGAAATTTGTTTGTTCTCATTCTTCTGAGTGTGTCTTTTTGGGGAGAGGTTTCAAATGATCACATTTCTGTGGCAAGGAGCTGAGCAGAGTGTGCAGTAACAGGTAATGAGACTTGGTGGAGGCACTGCTGAGAAATGCAGTTTGTCCTTTTCACTTTCTTCTGAAGTTGTTTCCTCTGCAAACTCGTGTTCTCCTGTGAAGGTGTGTGCTTGGTTTCCCCCAATAATTTCTTGAGGGAGAGATAGCTTGAGCTTTTAATGGAAGATTGGGGGCAGAAGGTTTGCAATTTGATTTGCTGTTTGTGCCTGTTGGTGTGAGATCCCAGATCATGCCAAGACATGGAAGCTGTCAGTTGTTTCTCTGGCCCGAAGGCCTGGCTGGGGTTGTCCAGATGGGGGTGGGGGTCTTTGGGAAAGATGTACTGCATGCATCAGTGGATGCCAGATAGCCTGGGAGATACTGCAAACCGTGTGCCAGATAAAATGCTCAAGTGTTCCTTGTATGAGATGAGGAACTGTGTGTGAGGAAGGGTCTGATTCAATCTGTGTGCAAGGTTTTACACTACAGCTGGATTCTTACTATAGCACTTTTCAGGCTTCTTGTGTTGACATTTGCACACAGTAATTCTAATTCACCAGGAATCATAGCTACAAGAGATAAGCAGTGTTTGACATGTTATAACAAGACATCCCCAAACGATCCAAGTCAATACAAACTTTACCAGCAGGAGGTAAAGTTGCCTTGTAAAGTTTACTGCCTTGTTTGCTCCTACCCCTCAACAACAGAAAAACACAAGTCTACCTTGAGCACTCGCTGCCCTCTGAGGCCTGTAGTGAAAAGCAGCACCACATGGTTTTATTGATGTGAATTGTCCCAGGAAGGGACTGTGACCATTAAGTGCAGGTGACCACAGCTGACTTCACCTCTGTTCACAGGAGAAAGAGTGCATTAGTTCTGGAGAACCTAAAGAGCCAAGAGCAGCCCTAGACCTTTGCATAATGAATCACACTGCATGCTGCTGCCTTGTTTTATCCAAACTTCTCTCAGCTATGATGGGAGCTTAGAGCCTGGGCCCAAGGTAGGTGCTTGCATGTTCATTGTGGACACTTAAAAGTTAGGGAAGATGAATACCCCCTGAGATTGCTGCACATTACTTCAGAGTAAAGGACAAGTATGGCCAGCGAAAAGTGTTTAAAATACAGAAATGCGTTTAAAAAAGAAAAGTAACCCAATGACTCACAAACACAACAAAAAACAAAGGTGCAAGCACTGCCTCTTGTAAGTTCTGATTCATTTGCCTACAATAAGTAATCCTTAGCATTAAGATTTGAGCTCCCATGCCTCTTCTGTATTTTTCTGCCTCATCTTGAGGTTGCATGTTACATTCTTCTGGAACTTTTGATTGGGAATATTTGGATGACTTGATATGCTTGATTAGATAAGTTCTAGGAGCCATATGGATGTGTATTTTAGAATATCTTACGTGATCTTAATATATCAGTGTACCAAGATGAGCATTTTTACATTGTGGGGGTTTTTCTGTTGGAATGAGAAAGTACTAACAACACCTAAACCTGTAATGTACCTGAGGTCCATTGTCCCATCTCCCAACCATAAGACTCAAACCATAAATGCAGGTTTTGTTCATACCTCATTTCAAAAAAGAAAAACAAGCTTGGCATAAAAAGGCTGATTTATTTTTGTAGTTGTCACAGAGTAAGGGAGCACCAGGCAATGTGACACTGGTAAACTGAATTCACCAAGTGGACCAATAGAGGAATAGCTTTTCAGGGATAGTGTTCCATAAAGCACAGAAAGAGTCTTGGCTCAAATGAGATATGGATGTGAAAGCGACAGAATGATTCCTGGAAGTATTCATAATAATGTTTCAGCATCGGGCTCTGGGCAGTGGCTTAGCACTAACACATACTATTACATCTCCTAATAATCAGTGTCCTCATAATTTTGGATATGTGCATAATGATGTTTGCCCATTGTTCTCCTGTCACTTTCACATCATAGTGCATGACCCAAGCCTCCTCACACAGTTCTTGTCTACAAGATGTTCATTTCATCTAGTTATTCTACTCCACAGCAAGATAAAACCTTGATCCTCCTGTGACATTCCACCTCTCAGCCTGTCATATGTCAAACATCTTTCATGCATGGACTCGTACTTGCAATGAAGAAAAATGAAAGAAGCTTAAGTATATTGAGTGCATTCATTAGTGCACACAGTATTATAATAGAAGGTAGTATGGCACAAGCACTGTCATCTGGCATGGGGTCCTAATACTATTAAGCGTCACAAAAGCCATTTTTTGTTTATCATCTTGTTGTCAAGGAAGATTCTGGACCAGAGAGTTGCTCAAGATATAACTCAAACCTCATATGCTTTCATCAGACCCTGCACCTGTCTGCTGTGCAGGTTGCAGATCAGAGTGCAGTAGCTGTCCTGCAGATACCCTGTGTCCACCAGTGCAAAGCACATTGCACTCAGGAACTCCTGAAGTGCCATGCACCTCCTAGCTATCCCAGCACTGCTCAACAAGGCTCCTCCACCACGAGGGACAGTTTTTATCAAGGGGGAGCTTTACTCATACACACAGTTACAGTTAAGAGAGACCTGTTCCAGTTACCGTGCCAGTGAGACAGCACAGCATACCCTGGAGGGACAGGACATTTACTCCAGTCATCTCAGTGTCAGGCTCTGAGCAGCAGCTCAGTTATTAACAGCTTCACCTCACACCTTCTGCTTCTATATAGGATCAGTCACCTGCTTAATGCAGTCTTCCCTCTCCCCCCAGCCTCTGTTGCTCTGGGTTTTTATAGCCAGATGTTAGCAAAGGCCACCAAGCCAATCACTCCACAGTGATACCACTGTCAGCTTTCCAGCTCTTTCAGGTGCTGGTCTCTTCTTGCTTGTTGATCCACAGTCCATACTAAGGCTTGTTGTATTTGGACTGTTCTAGTCAGCAGTCCTCTGTCAACCAAAGCTTCTTATACCAAGTTAATCAACTTTTGAACAAAACAAAATCTTGATCCTCCTGTGACATCGTTTAGAATTGAACATGGATGATGACTTCCAACAAAACTGTTGATGCAAGTGACTTTTGTCATTTTTTCCACATTAGACTAGAACTTTCAAGCCAGCAGTAATCTAAACATTTTTTATTTTGGATACAAAGAAAATTAAACATCAATCTCTGTCGAGTTTCAGCCTGTAAAAGCATGCGGCTAAAATAAGGCTCAGTATGAGTTGGAATGAAGCTGTAGGTCTGTACATTTTTCCCATATACTCTACTTTCCCAGAAAGCTTTGGGCTCTGATCTAGAAATGAATTCTCTTAACTACATAATCACTGACTGAAGATAATTATTTCAGGGTAGATCTTTCTTCTTGCCCTGCAGCGTTAATTAGTGTTGATGCAAGAAAAACCAAAACAAAATAAAAAAACCCACGCCATAAAAAACTTGCTAGTTCATTCTTTGTTTTTTCTGCTTTGCTATTTCAGCTATGCAGACACACTCATGTAATGAACAGAGGCTTATTATGGCCCATATTTTGTTCTTTAGAACAATTTTACTATTTCCTTCCACCAAAGAATTAAAACCCAAGCAAAGTCACTGAATAAATTTACTATGCCTCTGCTGGCAGGTGAGAGACAGTGTGCAAGACACATAGTGAAAAACTCTAGGGAACAGTAGAAGCTCATTAGAACCCAGAGACCTGCAGGAGGGCAGGGTAAAAGCATCTTCAGTATTCTGCATTGAAAGGGTACTCCTTGAGATTTTTGCACCTGGAAGAAACCAAAGAGGAAAGATTACTCTCAAGGCTGAAATAAATGGCATATAGAACTACACTGGGTGTACAAAGAAGCTTTCAAAGAGGCTCCGAATTTTGTAACTGCAGAATGAACCGAAGAAAATTTGTAGTGTAGAAATAACACCAATACAGTAGTGGCATCACATTACTTCCTAGCTAATGAGTTAAGGATCACACTGCTTACAGAGAAAACAGTAGTTCTTGTGGCTCTCCAGACAACGATTTCTTGCCTGGCTATAGGCTTCCAAGTAATACATCTGAAAGGACATCTGCTGTACTACACTTCAGGTGGTCATTCCCTGCCCCAGTTTCTCTTATGTCAGAGCTGTCATAAGTCTGTAATGATAATTTTTTTTCTGAGGTGTAAGTTTAAAAATGCCTAATGCTCAGTTCTCCATCATGGGTACAGCAACTACAGCCCTCCTTTTGGAATTCCAGGCACCCAAATTTCTTGGAGAAATGATTCATGCTGAGTACATAGTATGACTTTTACTCATCCTGTAGTCAGTAAAAGTGAAAACATAACTCCACTAAGATTTTTAAATAGCAGATGCTTTGTCTCTCAAATGATTCCAAATCCCAAAATATACTCAATTTAAACAGCTATACCAGAACTTGCAATATTAAAGAAGACTGAAAATATAATAATTTGAAGCAAGTGAGCTGTCACTTACGTGACCATTTCAACGATTCTCCAGTTTCTGTTAAAGCTTAAAAGGGTTGCCATCTCCTCTTTAGTCAATTCAAAATCAAACACCTAAAAAGAAACAGCTAGAAATCACCTATTTGAACAAATCAAATCAGAAGCAAAATTCAGAAGATTAAAAAACAAGTTCACATCAGAAATAGTGCTGATTAGACACAATGACTTCATGAGACAGGAAATGGAAGCCTCTTTGGATTGTCAAGACTCTCCCAGCAGAATGAAGAAAAAGAGACAAAGATTATCAGTTGCAATTACATGTACCAGCTGTTCCAAGGGGCTTGATGAGCCATCAGTGCTGCAGAATTCCTCTATTTGTGGAAGATAAATTTCTCACCAATTCCAAAGAAACATCTAGAAGACTTCCACATTTCAACAAATTCAGCTATGTTACTCTTGAAGTCTTGGTGTCCAATATCAGGATATTCCCCCTACCCTGATTTAACAATCTGAGGAGCAATGTGATTTATTAAATACCAGGACTCTTCCCTTAATATTGCTTACTCTACAAATTAAGGAATGATACTGCATGTGGATTCCAAGCAAATCCTGCCCACCATTTCATCCACAAGTTACAGATCAGGAACACCATGTAAGGTGTCCAATAAGGTCATCAGCATATTGTTTCCAAGAGTTCTGCTTATTTCCATTCTCAAACTGTAGTTTTCACTGTAGCCCTAGCTTTCAGACTGAAAAAGCCCAGTCCTCTTGCCTGAGAAGGATGCAGAAGAGGGTGAGAAAGGATCACTTTGCTCAGCAGGGGGAAGCCCTGCCATCCATGAAGGGCAGCACCCAACTCACTCATCATAGCTCACCTTGAAGTTCTCCACAATGCGCTGTGGTGTGACAGACTTGGGAATCACAATCACATTTCTCTGGATCTGGAAGCGGAGGAGAACCTGCAAGAAGAGACCACTAAGTCAGAGAGAGGACATATGAAGCTGGTCAAGCACCTTCTTCTGGCTGAGGGTTAAAGAGCTTCTTCAAGTCTATATTGCAGGCCACACAGCAGACAACACGCACTGCTACTTACCACCACAAAAGAGCACCAAGGTTCACACAGAACATCAATTGAGGCTGTACTCTCTTTTCTGGCATAGTTTCCTTAATGGCTATGTGACTCAAAGTTACACCCCACTACCTGGCACCTACATACCTGTGCTGGGGTTTTGTTGTGCTTGGCTGCAATCTCTTTGACCTTAGGGTCTTCCAGGAGAGAAGGCTTCTCTGAACCACTGCATAGAGACAAAAAGGAAGAAATGGCAAAGAATCCCTGCAGAAAGACTCTCCCTATATGCATATTAAAAAAAAAAATCAGTGCATACACACCTGTGCTAATTCAATTACTTATTCAATTAATTTGATTGCTTCAGATTTAAACCACACTAACCCACATGGAAATTACCTGTCAGGGCGCCCAAGGGGGCAATATGCTGTCACAGTGATCCCTTTGGATTGGCAATAGTTGATAAGCTTTTCCTGGGAAAGGTATGGATGACACTCGATCTGCCAACACAGGAGTAGAGACTGTAGAACTACTGTTGTGTTCCCATACTCCAGAGATTTTCTTCTGAATCTTAATTTCTTAATTACAGGCTGCTTTAATCGTACCCTGCATGTGGTCTATGTGCTAATACAAGACTATAATTGTGGAGGGCACCAGTTTTATACTGAGTCCTTACTGAGTGCTTTCTGGATTTTGCAAATGGGGATTCAACAAGGTGAGACAAAAAGGAAATATTCCAGTCCTTTTTGCACTGAGAAATATTAAGAGAGCAGAACTTAGTACATATTGTGTCTACTTTGTTCTCCCTTTTTCCATCATTCAACAGTAGTCACATCTTTATAATCCCTGAAAACTATTCACCTGCAGTCACTTAGCAGTTTACCTGGTTATTTGCAGGCTTATGCTTCAGTCCTGGCTTGTTCAAGATTCTTTCAATCTGCTCACGGTTAAAGTTGGAGATTCCAATGGCTTTTACCAGACCAGCATCTACCAGCTCTTCCATGGCCTAACACGAAGAGGACCAAGGTCAGCATTCAGTGTACAAGGCATGATCTGAACATATTCTCTGATGTGACTTGTTCCCCTTTATGAGAAGCACAAAGGAACTGTTTGGACTTGCCAAGTTTTTGATTTGTAAGGGTTAAGTGAGTATTGGTATTACCTATGCCATGTCTTCTATTACACCAAAGCCTATAATCATTGCTAAAACTGAAATTCATCAAGCTAAACAAGTAAAATAACTCTAAATCTGGAGTATTTCTGGACATTCTGGACAGCACTGGAGGGCTATTCCTTAAGGAGGACATCAGGATCACAACTTAAGTGTCTATTTCTGCATGTTTGTTTGAGCAGTGCAAGAACTGCATGAAAATGGTGAAGAAAAATCATGCAGTATGGTCAAGAAAATAACTTATTTTAAGCTCAGTCTGGTCTGCAGCTCCACTGAAAGTGCCTGTGCAGCTCTGTGACTTGAGATGCTAATCCACAGTGAATAGGAACAATAGTTTGGTTAACCATGCACATTCTTAAAAGCTACCACATACTTTTGTGAATTCTTTCCAATTCATTCTGCATATATGCATGAGCCATTCTGTGACTGCTGAAGCTAACACCACTGCTGAGGACAGAAGATGTGATTCTTCACTGTAGCTGAACTTACTTCCCATGTATGCAGAATATCTGTGTTGCTGGGTATAGCCATGCCTTTGTCATCTGTGGGAAACAGCTCCTCTCCTGCCTGTCAGTGACAAAGAAAATGCTTGAATATGTGTTGAGAAGGTTCCTTAAGACCATGAGAGCTCACACCCATAATAGGTTAAACTTCTACTGCAGGTAAAACCAATTCCTGTCTAGATTCAATCTTTCCTTCCTGAGGAGCAGAAGGGATCGAAGTAATCTTTGCCAGTAACCATTGCTTTAAAGACCCCTCAAAGTGATGACTCAGTCAGACAGATACAGGAAAACCATAGCCTCCTGTCTCATGCATGTTTTTTTCATGTATTGTTGTTTCCTGCTCACTTAGGAAGAACTCTTTTGTTCTTTTTCAAAAGGGCATCAGAGGACTTAAGTAGTTGGAATAGGTAGTTTTGGTCTACACAACACCAGATCTGCTAAAAAGAGGTATTCTGTGCAGTGACAGCTCTTCCATGATAAAGCTCAGCATAAAGCTGCTAATACTAGGAAAATTAGAAGTGCCTTTGCATAATGTTTATGAAAAGATACCAAGACTGAACTGTGTTGAGCAGCTGTTTGCTACTGTCACCATGAGACAGCTTCACTTTCATGACTTTTTTAACATAAAGCTACAATGAAATAAAGCAGTATTAGTATGAAATAAAGATGAAGATCCCCAAAGCAACAGGTAGGATCAACTCCCTTCACTGGTCTCTGAAAGAGTTTAGGTCTCTTCAAGAAGTTTCACCTTTGGAATACCTGTTCCAGTGAAACAACACTAAGGCTGCTACAGGCAAGGTCAGGTTTATCTGTACTGTATTAAGAACTTGGTAATTAAAGAGAGAAATAGAAAACAACTATTTTCTCTTCCTCTGAAACACACAAAGGCAGCAAAGTGCATCCCTCCTTCCGGCAAACACACTGATTTGTAAGAGAAAGGGAGAGCAGAAGACTAGGACACCTGCCCCTAATTTTCACACCATCACCTGCTGGATCAAAAGGGTGTGCAAAAACCAGCCTTGGGTGCAGGGATCAAGAGCCTCATTCACATGGCCAGAGTCAAGCTGAGCAAGAGAGCAGTGTTGGTACACATGACAGACACATGATTTTCCTTCTCAGCCAGAGCAATTGTTGGGCTATAAAGCCATAAAGCTTCTCAAAACCAATAGTAACAAGAAAAAAAGCACAGGGCATTGCCCCTACTGTACCTTGAAACTAAAAGGCCAGTGCACGAGGTAGAGGTCCAGGTAACCCACTTTCAGGTCAGCAAGAGTCTTCTGGCAGGCTCCTTTCACCTGTGATTTGTCATGAAATGTGCACCACAGCTAGAAACAAAAACAGGGCACACTGTGACCCCTGGTGTTCAATCTCTTGGGCACAGCACAGAAATGCTCTATCTTCTTTGAAGCTGATGGGGTCTAGACCATCATAGCACTCTTCAGATGGGGCTTGCTCTGTTACGGGACTGGTGACACTGAAGGCAATATGTGCAGGGACAACACAGGTATTTTGGTAGGACAACAACAGAGAAAGTTCTCCGGTTGCATGAGTTAGGACATAATTTATGCTACCCTTTTACATAGGGTTTGCCTTTGCAATAGGTGGCTTTAAATCAAGATGTTTATCTGTCATTCCTGACTATGTGAAAAACCCCTGCACTGGATGTAGCAAAGCCAAGAAAACAAAGCCCCAAAGAAATGGCTGGCACCAACCTGTACCAAGATAAAAAGCAACTTCAGAATCCAGCCAAATACCTCGCTTTCTTTAGTAAGCAAGAAAACCACCAACCACACCTTCCTTGGGCCACGTGCTGAGCAGATTACTCTGTCCCAAGATGCCCAGAGCCTCATCTAGCTGCCACTAGATGGTTCAGATAAGGGTGGTGCTTCTCCTTGCTCAAAGTTCAGAGAACTCTCTCTTCCTATCCAGGAAATAAAAATCGCTACCAGCAAAGCCTGCATCAAACTGTATCACTGTGCTGATGAAATGAAACAAGAAAGCAGTGCCACAACGAATCTGTTTCACGAGTTTTTCTAACGCTACAGCATAAAACTACGGTTTCCTGATGTAAAAATACTACAGACAAGCACATCTAGCCACAATCCTTACCTTACTGACGATGAAGAGGTCCTCTCGTTTCACAACACCTTCCTTGATTTTCTGCTGGATCCCATCCCCAATTTCCTGCTCGTTTTGGTACACATAGGCACAGTCAAAGTGGCGGTACCCAGCATCGATGGCAGCCATCACTGCAGCTTCCACCTTACCTGGTGGGGACTGAAGGGAAAAGGGTGTGACATGTCTTGGCTTGGGAGTCTCACAAGATGCTCCTTAGGTAGCTAGAGGGGAAAGAAACACACAAAGGGCATTTCGGAGGAGCTTTCCCATGGAGTTTTTTTTTAGGTCTGCAGGCAACTCAAGAAGAGGCTCCTGAGGCTCAGGGTAGCCTCCAGCTCTTCCTCTGTCACCCCACTCCAGGCAGGGCTCAGCCCAGCAGCTCCAGGGCAGTTCTCCGGAGCCGGGCCCAGGCCTCCTCGTTCCCCCACGCCGCTTCTCGGAGGAGAAGCCCCGGCACCTGCCAGCCAGGGGGCTCAGCCCAGCGGAGGGGCCTCAGCGACCCGGGTCCCCGAGCAGAGCCCTGAAGCGGTGCCGGAGCTCGGGCTGGAGCGAAGGGCTGAGGGGGGAGAGGGGAGGGTGCAGGGAGGGACCCACGGCGCCAAACGCCGCAGCTGCGAGAGGGGAACCCGTCCCGGGTGTTGATGGTGCCGGCAGCGCTGCGCCCGCTCCAGGAACAAGAAGCCGAGGTTACCTTCCATGTGCCCAGCCCCAGAATGGGCACTTTGGTAGCGGCACCCAACAGCACAAACATCGCCATAACGCGACCCAGGAACCACTCGCGCTCCCGGCACTTTCACAGCGTCCGCCCCGCCCCGCCCCGCCCCGCCCCGGGGGTGGAGCCCCCTCTCCCCCTCCAGAATTTGGTAGCGCTCGACCTGCCCCTCCTAGGGAGCCAATCACCGCTCAAGCGCTGCCCTGATGGCAGCACCGCCCAGTCAGCAGCCAAGCGAGGCAGCCAATGGGAATAAGCCCCGGCCGGTTGCTATGGTAAGGTACGGGGGGAACTACCTGCGGGGGGGGAGGAGGGGGAGGGGAGGGAGCGTCGTCGTTTTCTTCGCACCGCACCTCAGCCATACCCGGGGCCGCTTCTAAAGTTCCCTCCCTCCCTCCCGGTGTAACTTTATCCCAGGGTGGTGTTTCACAGCCCGAGTCGAAACCCCATACAGGCGGGAGGTCGCAGCCGCAGGAGTCACCTGGCAGCTGCCCGGGGCAGAGCCGGACCGTGAGGCCTGTGCCGGGCCTGGGGACCTCCCAGTGACCCGGCTGAGGCGGGCCTTGTGCTGCGGGTCCGTGTGCTCATGTGAGAGATGACAATAATGAATGTTTCTGTCAAATATGTCGGCAACAAAAGGAAGGCTACGGAGAATCTCCATCCGTTATGGGGTGTTGGTGGCAAATTAAGTGACAAAGAATAAGGAAAAAATCTGAGGTACTTAATGTCTTCTTTGCCTTAGTCTTTAGGAGTAATACCAGTTGTTTTCTGGGTACCCAGTCCCCTGAGCTGTAAGACAGGCATGGGGTGAAGAATGAAGCCCCCATAATCCAAGGGGAGGTGGTTGGTGAGCTGCTTCACCAGTTAGACACCCACAGGTCTATGGGGCCAGGTGGGATCCACCCAGGGGTATTGAGGGACCTGGCAGAAGTGCTCACTGAGCCACTCTCCATCATTAACTGGAGGTGACCAAATGTAATGCCTATGTAGAAGGGCTGGAAAAAGCATACAGGGAACTAGGGGCATGCCAGTGTGACCTTGGTGCAGAAGAAGGTTATGGTGCAGATTGAGTGCCATCATGCCACACATGTGGGACAACCAGCTGATCATACTTAGCATGGGTTTGTGAGTGGCAGCTCGTGTTTGGCTAGACTGATCTCCTGTGACAAGGTGACCTGCTTAATGGATGAGGGAAAGGCTGCGGATGTGGTCTACGTAGACTTTAGAAAAGCCTCTGACACCATTTTCTACAGCATTCTCTTGGAGAAACTGGCTTCTCATAGCTTGGAGACACTGAGTTGCTGGAGTGAGTTCAGAGGAGAGCAACCAAGCTGGGGAAGGGTTTAGAGAACAAATCTTACAAGGAGTGGCTGAGGAAACTGTGGTTGTTTAGTCTGGAGAAAAGTCTGGAGGCTGAGAGGAGATCATATTGCTCTCTACAACTACCTGAGAGGAGGTTGTAAGAAGGTGGGTATTGGTCTCTTCTCCCAGGTAGCTAGTGATCAAACAAGAGGAAATGATGTCAAGTTGTGCCAGGGGAGGCTTAGGTTGGATATTAGGAAAAATTTCGTTGCAGAAAGGGTTGTTAAGCATTGGAACAGTCTGCCCAGAGAAGTAATGGAGTCACCATCCCTGCAAGTATTTAAAAGACATAGATGTGATGCTTAGGGACATGGTCTAGTGGTGAACTTAAGAGTGCTAGGTTAATGGTTGGACTTGATGATCTTAAAAGTCTTTTCCAACCAAAAGATTTCTATGATTCTATGAAATAATTTAAAATCAAAAAGGTAGTGATCCCCTGGGGTGTACCCTTTAGACTTCTCCTTCCATTGAAGTTCTTTATCAAAAGATAAGCACTGAGGGCTGTTGTACCCTGATCTGGTTTGTGCTTATGCAGGGTTCAGCTCCTGCAGTGCACTTTTGCCATTACCACAGGCTATTCTTTAATAACTCCCTTGTGATTAATGCTGGGGTATTGCAATAGCTTGTTGGAATTCACCCCATCAGTTTATCTGATGGAGAGCCTGTTTCATTCAGTGGCATGTTGGCCTAAATTTGTCATAAGTAAAGTCCAGTAGCTGGCCACTAAGATGGAGTTTTCTATGAGAAAGGGCAGAAAACTCCAGTGTGTGTTCTCATTCTTCTAAGTATGTCTTTTGAGGAGAGATTTCAAATCCTTGGCGTTCCTGTGGCAAGGAGCTGGGTAGAGTGCAACGACAGATAATGAGACATGGTGGATGCACTGCTGAGAAATGCAATTTGTCCTTCCTCACATTTCCTTCTATGATTCTTGTGTTGTTTCCTCTGTGAATTCATGTTCTCCTGTGAAGGTGGGTGCTTGATTTCCCCCAATGGCTTCTTGAGGGAGAGATATCTTGGGCTTTTAATGGAAGATTGGGGGCAGAAGGTTTGCATTTTGCTTTGCTGTTTGTGCCTGTTGGTGTGGGATCCCAGATCATGCCAAGACGTGGGAGCTGTCAGTTGTTTCTCTGTCCTGGAGGCATGGCTGGGGTTGTCAGATGATACTGGAGCCTTTGTGGGAGAAGTAGGCTGAAACAGGATGCTTATCTTCTTACATGGTGGGCATCAGTTCAACTTCTAGATGCTTATTAGGGCAGGAATGCAGAGAGGAGGACACAAATTTAATGTAATTCTGATGCCTTCATCTTTTCCTTGCTCTGAATTCACACCAAGCCAGGAGCATAATCTTAGGTACCACCACCATCTTTGTATCTTCCTCAAGGGTTTAGCTGAAGACTTGAGTCTTTGATAATTCTGATATTTGGCTATTAATCTGATGAGCTGGTAAAACTGTGTATTTAAAATGAAACTCCTGAAACAAAACTATGAGCATACACCCCCACTCTCTGTGGCAGATCCAGACCAATTTGCCTGCCCTAAGCAGGCAGCTCCTGTGTGCCTATCCCTGACACCTTGGCCTGACTCAGGAAGGTGACATGGCTAAACCCCTCTGATGCCTCCTTGTTTTCAGGAGGTTGTTTGTTCCCTGGGGTGAGAGGAGAGTGTGTGTGGGAGAGCCCTTTGGTGTGGGTGGGATGGGGCAGTAAGTGCTGCCCTTGGCTAAGAAGTGCCTGGATGAATTTGTGTGACTGCCCACAATGATGTCTCCGTAATGGTGGAGTTGGAGCCAGTGTTTGAGCAGGAGCTTTTCAAGGGAAAGACAGTAATTGTGATGGGTGGTGGACCTTCCCTAAATCTTTGGCTCTCATGCAATAGTAAATATTATACCCTCACTGGGTTCAGTTATATGGTGTATTTTTTCACAAGATAGATAACTCACCTCTGCCTAGAGGTTATTGGAGCTTTATGGGCTACTTCCTTTGGGATGCTGGGAAACACATAGTCTTGGACTATATCTTTGTGAACTGAAAGTGGGAATTTTGAAGAGAAGGTCCTAAGGTGCCAGTCGTTTGGGCTTAGTGGGGAGAGACTGAGTCCCCCCAGCTGGAGGGTGACACACATCATGCCATGTGTGTCATGTGAAATGCCCTCCTGGAACTGTGGGTGCAGTGGCCAGAGTTCAGGGGCAGGTGGCCGGTGCAGAGGGAGAAAAGCAGGTCCCCCCCCTGAGGACTGGTTGTCTTCTGGTACCCACAGGGGACAGTTCCAAGTGGCTTTGTTGTCCCAGGAGTATCCATGACCCTGAAGTGCAGGTGACTGCAGCCAAGCTTTCTGTGTGTCTCTGGGTAGGAGGGGGTTTTCCTACTGGATGGAATAATGTTTTCTACTTTCAGCCCATAATGTTTTTGCATTTTGAAATTTTATTTAAAGTATGGGGCAGTACTGATGAAACTGTAGACTTGTAGGATTTTTTTGTGACTTGTAAATACCTGTTTTCTGCTGATGCAGGACAGAAAGCAATCACTGAATAGTGGTACAAACTCTCCCCACTCTATGCTTAGCAGCTCTGCCTAGTCTTTTTAGCAGTTATCCTCATTTCTAATAAGCAGAAAATTATTACACCCCACACTTCGTTCTCTATTCTTCATTGAAAAAAACCAACTCAAATTAATGTCATGGGATAAATATCCCATGTCTTCACTAGCAGCAGCAGGGAAAATGCAGTAAGAAAACTAGATGAGACAGCTCAGAGTTAGAGCAGAGGCACATGAGACATCAGAGGTCTAGTGAAGGACATGCTACAAGCATCTTCAGTATTCTGCATTGAAAGGGTACTCCTTGTGATTTTTGGACCTGAAAGAAATCAAAGAGAGACTGTTATTTTCATGGCTGAAGTACATGTTATGTAGAACTGTATTGGGTGCATGGAGAAGCCACCAAGAGACGATCTGTATCATGTAATGGGCCCCATCTATGGCTCATTTATGTAATGATGCAGATAGAATATGTGCAGATAAGTGTCCTCGTATCTCCAGTACAGAAAAAAATTACATTAACGTCTAGAACCCATTCTTGTAAATCAGAATTTCCTCAGAAACTTAATTAAAAATGAGAATGTAGGTTGTTGAAAGTATTTTTGGGACAAATCAGTTGGAGTTTGAATTGGTACGATGTTTAATTAAACCAAATTTCAGGGTACTTAATATCTATGACACAAAATTCCTTGTAAAGAATTTTCAAAATTTAGGAGTTGGAAGGAAACAAGCGATGTCACTTACATGACCATATGACAGACTCTCCAGTTTCTATTAAAGCTGAGAATGGTTGCCATCTCCTCCTTAGTCAATTCAAAGTCAAACACCTTACAAGAGAAACAGCTTGGAATCACCTCTTTGAAAAAGCAGTGTGAAGAAAGACAAGATTAGAGAGCAGCACAGCTCTGGAGTGTGCATTTTCAGTCATGAACTACTGAATTAACAGAGGAGCAACTTGTTTTATGGACCCAATAGCTATTTTATGAACATTGTTTATTCTACATACTTTTTATGGCATGTAACCATGTGTAGGCTCCCAGCAAACTGTGCCTGCTGATTAATTCACAAGCCACAGTACAGGAAATGTCACATAATACCTGTTCATCTGTCCTTTCCAAAGGGAGGCCTGACTCTGCTACGCTCAGCAGAGTGTAGGTAAGCATAAAGAAAGAAAAATATTAGTCCAAAGAAAGAAAATGATTAGTTCTCCTGCCTCAGGAGGATGCAGGAAGAGTGAGAAAGGATCACTGCTTGCTCATCAGGAAGAAGCCCTGCTGTCCTTGAAGGACAGCACCCAGCTCACTCATAATCACTCACCTTGAAGTTCTCCACAATGCGCTGCGGTGTGACAGACTTGGGAATCACAATCACATTTCTCTGGATGTGGAACCGAATGAGAACCTGCAAGAAGAGACCACTGAGTCAGAGAGAGGACGGGTTCTGTTCTGGAGAAAGCAGAGACTGTTCTGAGAGCTCTTTGCTGTCAAGTTTATATTTCAGTAGAACTAGACCCTTTCTGTGGAACTACAGTTCAAATCATTCCTGTTCCTGTGACCTGTGAAGGTCTTCCTGAAGGAAGTAATAAAGGCCCACATGGAAGGCTTCCTTTCTCATTCAGCTTTGGGACAGTCAATTCCTTTTCTTTCCACCTGGACTTTAGCAGTCTGTGCAAGGGTTTTGTTCTCCGAAAGAGGACTTGAGAGGGGAAGTGATGTCTGAAGACTGGCAAGAATTTTTTGAGGGCTGGGGAGGTAATTGTAGCATGTCTTGCAGGTCATATATTGCAGCAATGTCTTGCATTGTTAGGGAAAAATCAAAGATGTGCCACAATTCATGGGGAATGGATTGGGGTTCTGCAGTTTTTTCCTTAATGGCTGTGTTGCAGGAAGAGGCACCCACTGTCTGGCAGCTACATACCTGTGCTGGAGTTTTTTTGTACTTGGCTGCAATCTCTTTGATCTTGGGGTCATCCAGAAGGGAAGGATCCTCTGGCTTAGCCCTACACAGAGGAAGGAAGATCAGTGACAAGAAACCTCCAGACAAGGATCCAGCTTAGCAACAGAAATCTGTATTTAGATATTTAGATAAAATACCAGTGGTGCACTTGTAGCCTCAATGTTACAAGCATAATTATTTCCAACTCCCTTGCAAATTGCAGTCTTACCATGGCCTGTCAGGAGAGCCAAGGGGACTGTATGCTGTCACAGCAATCCCTTTGGATTGGCAGTACTTGATCAGCTTTTCCTGGGTGAGGTATGGATGACATTCCACCTGCAAAGACAAAGACACAGAGACTGATAGTGGCAGAACTGTTGTAATAGTGCTGTGCTCCATGGATTAACTCCTTATCCAAGTAGAGGCTACCTTTTTCCCTAACTTGCCAGTGGCCTGTATGATAATATGAATCCTTAGTATTGAAGTCACCCATTTTATACAAAATGCTTATAAGTTTTTTGTTGGGAGGGGATGTTTCACGAAGCTCATCTCTGGGTTCTTTATTCTTCCAGAAAGAATGTTTCCAGGGAAATAATCCAACATCCCTAATCAAGGTGTGCTTGTCACACAATGTGTGACAAAGGAAGTATCCAAGAGCCTTGTGTACTCAGAAATATCCACAGAGAAGGGTTTATAGTACATGCTGTGTCTGCTTTGTTCTCCCTTTTCTCCATTTGCTCATTCAACTGGAATCACATCTTTGCAATCCCTGAAAGCTATTCACCTGCACTCACTTAGCAGCTTACCTGGTTATTTGCAGGCTTGTGTTTCAGTCCTGGCTTGTTCAGGAGTTTTTCAATCTGCTCATGGTTAAAGTTGGAGATTCCAATGGCTTTTACTAGGCCGGCATCCACCAGCTCTTCCATGGCCTAACAGAGTGTAACAAAATTGTCATCCAGTATGCAAGATAGGTCATGAAGATGTTCTTCCTGATGTGGTTTGTTTCCCATCATGAATCAGACAAAATAACTGTTCAGAGCTGGAAAGTTCTCTGAGGGAAAAGCAGGTACAGGCACACTAGTGCCATCTCACCCAAGTCCAAATTCTATTTCCCCTAGTTTATGGAAATTCATACCAAGTTGCTTGAGGAAAAGAATGATGGCACTCAGTCATCCACTACTGTGCAAGCACTGGAGGCCTCTGCCCTGCTCTGTAGGTGTGATCTCTAACTAAAATGTCTGTATTTGTGTAAAATTTGTTTGGGCAATTCAAGAAGGGTGCAAGAACTTGGGAGAAGACAACTGCACAGTTGTGGTCAAACAATGAACTTTTTCTAACTTCAGTCTGGTCTGCAGCTGCATTGGAAATGAATGTGCAGCTCACTGTGGGTCAGGCACTCAAGTGAGGCACTCGGGCAATAAGTAGACAATGGCTAAGCATGCAAGTACTTTGAGCTGCCTTATCTTCCTTCTAACTACTTTTGGATGCATGAGACAACAGTTTTGTGGATGTTGAAGGTAATGAAAGCATAGAAGAAACTGATGAAGACAGAGGACATGTCTCTTGCTGTGGCCGAACTTACCTCCCATGTCTGTAGAATATCAGCATTGCTAAGTATAGCCATGCCTTTATCATCTTTGGGAAACAGCTCATCCCCTGCCTGTCAATGAGAGAAAATGCTTGAAATAATATCAGTTGGGACGTGAGCTATGTAAAAGAACCAAACAGAAATGTAAGGAGCTAAAGCTAATAGTGCACAAAGCTATTAGTACATGAAAAAAAAAAAACCTCAAATAATTCTCATCATAATTTAATTAATTCTTCAGTCATTTCTTATTCTTAGCTCATTCAGAGTGATGGCATTTTTGCCATCTGCAATCCCAGCTGACCCAATTAGCTCATTCAGGGTGATGGCATTTTTGCCAGCTACAATCCCAGTTGACCCAACTGACCCAGCCCCATGGACCCACTGAAGTGATGATACAAATAATGCATGCAGGGAAGTGATTTGCTCATACAAAAATGTCCTGGAGTCTTACATGAGTTCACTTCATGTATTGTTCTGTTATGTGTATTTAGGAATAAAAGCTTCTTTCATTATTTTAAGAAGGTATATGGAGGATTGACTTTGGTCCTGTGAATATACACAGTTATACTAGAGTACATCTGCTGAAAATGGAACTGCTGACAGATTTCCCATGGGGATGATCACTATTTAACTTAATGTATTAGGAAAATTAAAACAGCCTGTAACTAGAGAGTATGACCAAAATTTTTTTTAATTTTTAAGATTTTCTAGATACCACAATATTATGGAGTTTCATTTGACAGCTATCGGAGTTTCACTTGACAGCTATACCCACAAAAAGCTAATTAAAACAGTATTTATGGAATTAAATGAAATTGAGCTCAAAAGAATTAGGTATAATAGAGGTTTTAATCCGGGTATAGCAGAAAGAAAAGTCTAAGGGTATAGTTATATATATATATATGTATATCCAAATCTTTTGAAGCACATATAGCCTGTGGAAGTTTAGAGTCAAAAAGCCTCATCTTTTGAAATCCAGGGTCTCTGGAACAACACTAAGGCTCCTACAGGCAAGGGCAGTTCAATCCGGACTGTATTAAGTACTTGGTGATTAAAGAGAGAAATGGAAAACAGCAGCATTTCCTTTTGCTTTGTGATTCTGTAACATGCAGAGGAAGGAATTTCTGCCAGGCAGCAAAGTGCGGCCCTCCTTCCTGCCAGGGGTAAAGTTCAGGTGAGCATGCTTTGGAATTGTAAAAGGAAGGGAGAGTGGCAGAGTTGGTGCTTGCAGCTGGGAAGCCTGATCTTTGTGCTAGCTCTGCCTCTCCCACTATCAAAAGGGCAGAGGACGCTGCACAAGCAGTGGTGCCAGGGCAGAGCTCAAGAGCCTGGCTCATGTGTCCAGAGTAAGCTGCATGAGCAGCACCAGAGCAGTGCTGGCACACACAGCTGGCACATGATCTTTCTGGGCTGGAGCAGCAGTCGTGCTGCAAGCCTTCCTATCAGTTTTGGGAAGGTCTCCAAGAAGAGAAGGCCAAGGGCATTGCTGTTACTGTACCTTAAACCCAAAAGGCCAGTGCATGAGGTAGAGATCCAGGTAATCCAGTTTCAGGTCGGCAAGAGTCTTCTGGCATGCTCCCTTCACCAGAGGCTTTTCATGGAATGTGCACCACAGCTGGAGACAAAAAATGCACACCATGACCTCCTGGGTTAAAAGTCTCAGGTGCTCTCCTGCACAGGACAGAAATGCTACATCTTCTTTGGTAGGCAGTGTGGAACTAGACCATCCTATTTGTCTTTGGATGGGGCTTGCTCTGTGATGGACTGTCTTGTGACATGGAATTCAGTACATGCATTGGCAGTAAGAATGATCAAATAGATCTGTAGTAAACTCATAATGCAAGGGCAGATTCATGTAGAAGGGGATGAGTTAGATCAAGAAATCTTTCTGTCAGATTTGACCATTTGTACAGATCCTGGAACAAATTTATGAGGCAAAGACAAGAAAGTACAAAAAAGCTCCAAATAAATGGTTCATGCTAACCTTCACCAAGGTAAAAAGCAACTTCAGAATCCAGCTAAATACCCTGTTTTCCCTAGTAAACAAGAGAAAGAGAACCCACAAACCACACTTTCCCTGGGACACGTGCTGAGCTGATTACTCTGTCCCAAGGTACCCAGAGCCTCATCTTCCCTGCAAGCCATAGCTGAGCTCATCTCCTGTGCTATGTTTTAGCAGTCAGTGAGGTGCTGTCATGAAGCTGGTTCTGCCTCTGTATCAGCCCTTTACACTGAATGATCTCAGACCTCTGCATTGCACATTGGTACCTTACTTTGTGCTACCTGGCCCACTCCTCCTGCTTCCTTTCTTTTGCACCACCTGGTCTGCAGACTCTTCCCTATCCTCATCCCCCAGCACTTCTGGGGATCCTCATCAGAAAGCCAGACAGCAGCAGGCTGTGGACACAGCATATCCTTTGTAACTCTATACAGAATGGAGTGAAGCAGTATCAGGTGTGACTTGAGTGATGTTATGATATGCTTTACCCTGCACCATAAACTTTGTCTTCATTACTTAAGTTTCATATTATGAAAACTGTAGATGAAGTGTTCTTCCACCCCTACTTCAGGGTGGAAAATTATCAGATCCTTACCTTACTGACGATGAAGAGGTCCTCTCGTTTCACAACACCTTCCTTGATTTTCCGCTGGATCCCTTCCCCAACTTCACTCTCATTCTGGTACACGTAGGCGCAGTCAAAGTGGCGGTACCCAGCATCAATGGCAGCCATCACTGCCTCTTCCACTTTCCCTGGTGGAGACTAAAAATAATGCATAAAACTTAAGAATCTCAAATCAATACATGTTAAGTACCTGTATGCTAGCAAAGTAAACAAAGGAAAAATGCCTTACTGAAAGCAATTCCACCCTCCCCTCGGGAAGAGGTGTTTTTTAATTTTTAATTTTTATTTTCTTTACAAGAGCAGTATTTCTTGCAGTCATAAACATGCATTTCAGGGCTTGAAGCCAGTCTCCAGCTGTGTCTTCAAAGCCCAACTCACACAGAGGCTTAGCACAACAGCCAGGGAGAGTAGAGCCTCAGGCACAAGCACACTTCTTCAGCACTGGGAGTGAATTTTTGTGCCCAGGAGCTCTGCAATACTGGGGCTTTTTTCTGAAGCTGTTACCTTCCAGGTGCCCAGCCCCACGATGGGCATCTTGGCCATGGTGTTCAGCTGCACATAGGTCGCCATGGCCTTGCACCCTGTCTGAGTAGTCCAGCTGGAGTTGCCTCTTGTCCTGCTGGTTTAATAGTGGCTGGTTGCTGGCCAGGGCAGGGAAGGTGAAGCAGCGTCTCTGTCCTCTGGGTCCTCCCATATCCAACACACAAAGGTGTGGCTTTTTTATCTGTAGACTCACACAGATAAAAGTGAAAGCTGAAAGCAATGAAAAATTATGGAGGTGGATCACCCTCCTGCAGTGTGCAGTGGTGCACCCTGTGGACCTCTCCTCCTGGTGAAGTTCCTTATCAAAAAGTAAAGGCTGAGGGCAGCTGAGCCCTGGTCTAGTTTGTGTTTCTGAAGGGTTCAGCTTCTGCAGTGCCCTTTTCCCATTGCCACAGACCTTGTTTGTGAGTATCTCCCTTGCGATACACGTGTGTTGTGATACAGGGTGTGTTGCAACACCCTGTTGGAGTTCATCCCACGGGTTACCCAATAGAGAGCCTGTTTCATTCAGTGGTACTTTGTCCCACAATTTGTCATCAATAAAGCCAGGGGGATGTCCAAAATGAGTCAATAAACAGAAGTCCTGAGGTAGGGCATGGGCCAGAGGTCTCTCTCTGCTCATGGAACTGCTGCTGTGCTGCTGGCTGTGTAGTTATGGATTGAGGAAAAGCAGAGCCCGTGGTCTGCACCACCCCAAGACTGGGATGGTGGCTTAGGCTTGTCTCCCCGTGACAGAGCCTTGTCACCCTGTGTATTGATAAAACGAGACATCTAGAGGAACCTTGGTGTGAGTTTACAGAAGGTGAAGTTCTTTTTCACCCCACTCTACAAAGTTGAAGGTATTTAAGCTTCACAGAATAGGAAGTGAGGCACAGGGGAGAACAGGGAAATTCACACAGGGCATGTGTGGTAAAGGAGAGAAGTAAAATTAAATCCCCACTTTTTTCTTTATCTTAACAGAACCATTTCCCTGGTAAAATTCTAGACTTGCCTGCTTTTTCTTTTCACTTTTACTTCCTCTTATTTTATTAGTAGAGGCAACAGGCATATGGAACAGGCTTATCTCTATGGCTTGTTTTTTAGTGACCAATGTATTCACAAAGGAGAGTTTTAAATGCAGAGAGAGACATGTGCATGTAGAAGAAAAACGTGTCCTGTAGCTACCTGGTCATTGTGGATGTCATGTCTAATTAGTGTCATAAACTAATACATCCTATTGCACAAAAGTAGAACGGGATCTAGTTAGGGGATGGGGAGGTGTATTTTAATGTTTGCACACACGGGGGCAGAGTTAAACTTGTGTGTGGCCGCTGCTTTTGAATTTATTCAGTAATGTCTCCTCAGATTGAACTGCATTTTGCATTCCTTAGATTTTGTAATAATGAAAAGGTGGAAGTCTCTATTCCTCTGTCTCTTTTCCTAAAAAGGATAAGAAGAACAAAAAATGATGGTGGCTTATTTTTGTAATAAAGAAGTAGGCATGAAAATTTTCTGGTAGGTACTGAAAAGATACAATCTGACTTTTGAAGCGGAAGTTAGCAATTATCAGTAACATATCGACTTGCTGAATTGTCTGATCTGTAAACTAAAGGCACAGAAAAAACTTGCACTGAAATGTATGAGTGTTGTTCTTGCCTCAACTCACCACTCTCTCAGAGATGTTTCAAAACTTGCACTTTTGTGTGTGTGTGTGTGTGAAAAATGAAGTCCATTTCCTCCCTTCTGTTAGTCAGGCATGCACTTAGAGCATGTTGTATATACCAGGGCAAACAGAAAGAAAGACTGTCTAAAATTTAGAATGGTTGAATTTGCTATAAAAGGTAGCCCTCTAATGTGCTCGGCACCTCCAGTGTGTTTCTGACTGCAGCAGTCTGTAGGGTGTGTGGGCTGCCTGCAGCTCTTGGGAGCAGTAGGAGCTGTTTAGAGTTGGGTTGTTAATTACATGTTTGTGGCTAGAGGCTACTACCATGGGAGATTTGCCATTGATTCATCAGCACAGGAGCAAGCCTTTTATCACAGTGTCTGCCAACAGTGTCAGCTCTCTCTTTGCTCAGCTGGTCTAGTACCAGGCTCTGTCTAACCTATTTTGTATGTAGGCCCTGATGTCCTCAGAATGGCTGGATGTCATGATAACACCATGCTTGTTATCCAGTGCTTCATCACCAGAGATCTCTGTCCCTGCAGTTCATGATGCATCTGTGGTAGTAGCTTGGGCACAATAGGGGAGAGAAAAATTCCTCAGGATCTGCGTCCCAGTCTTGGCTGGAGCATGCTGGCATCTGGAGGAAAGAAGAAGTTAATTAAGAGGAGTAAGAACTGACCTTTTCCCAAGCACTTTCCTCTCTAGTTTATACCAGAGGACTCAAGCTGATTAACAGGCTCTGGGATATTGTGCCAGGATAAGAAAGCAGAGCTGCTAAAAATGGTTTATGGCTTCTTTTGTACTTTTGCTCAGTAACTTTGTGTCACCCTCTGGAGGGAGATGCAGTTCCCAGAAGTCACATTTTAACATTTCCACAGTATTGGACACAAAAGAAGCCTGAAGCGATACATTTGGTTCCTTAGGAAACCCCAGCCAGTCTGGCTCTGAGGCAGCAGTAACTGTTCGTGTTAGGAATAGAGGAAACAGAGGAAAGCCTGTGGAACATCAGCTTGAAAATACCCTGAAGAGGAACCTTCATACTTAGCAGAACCGCAGGAAGCTATAGTTTTGAGATCTACATCAAATGGGGTGATTTGGTGATAAAGAGAAGTGTAACTTGCCAACAAGGGGGTACCTGAGGGTAAATAAGACAGGAAGAGATAATTAATAAAACTGTCAGGCAGTGGGGAGCAGACCCCTGAAGGCAGTGGAGGAGGTGTTGGCAGCAGACAAGGGCAAAACAAGGCATGTTCACTGTATTCCCAAAGTATAATGTGCTAACATTTTCTTCTGAGTCTTGTCTACATGAAAATCTTGCACTGTTTCATTATGTTGATGCAAATGCCTTTTTTTGGACACATATCAGTTGAAGTTCGTTGTATATTGATTTAGCTTAAATCCATTCCTTACCACTTCAGTTAACACAGTGGAAAGCAAAATAACGTCTATCCTCCCACAGAATTAGCATTAATGTAACACCTTCAGGTTTTGAACTGGTTTAATTAAACTGCCACTTCCTTGCACAGGCCAGGACTGGTTGCTGCAGCAGCAGAAGCAAGTCAGAATCTTTTCTGTCTTCTCTTGAACTTGTAAAAAGAAACCTTGTGATTGTAGACTGGAGAGGTGGATTAATGTGGGACTGGCAAATACTTGGCTTGATTTTCTGTAGGTCGAGCCCTGTGAAAAGAGCAGTTACCAAAGCACCAACAAAGGCCATACATTCTCAGTTTTTTTCTGTGAAAGAATGGGCTTTGTAATGGAGGGATAAGCAACTTAAGTTAAATGGGGAGGTCAACATGGCCAACCTCCAAACCCAGCTCATCTACAAATAGAAAATTTGCCCATCCCAGACCTACATTCCTGCCCTGTTTTGTTGGTAGGCATGGTTTTTCCCCTCTGGATTCTCCTCTCTTGTATATGCAGATTGTAGGCTTTCCAAAGCTCATAATTTTTGAGAACAGTCTGGTGTTTTTCTTGCCAAGTCAAGGCTCTTGTCCTCGTGGAAAGGTATTTTTACGCTCCATTTCAAGTTTCAGCAATCAACTGTGGCTAGTTTTGACAGGAAAAGGGGTGCTTCAAATGTCCTAAGTGTGGAGGAAGGGATAAGTTTTCCATTTGTGAAACATAATGAAAATATTTTTGTCATGTTTGAAAAACAAAACAAAATGAAACACACAGTAAAACCAGTGTGGATGGGTTGATTAGGAACAACATGAAAAATACCACTGTGGAATCTGTGCAATTAGAGCTGAATAGAAATTGCTTTAGAACCTGAACTCATACACAACAGGGGTGCCAGATTGTTTTAGCTGACTGAGTACTCAGGTTTTGTCAATACGAGAGCAGGACCTCATGTGGTCTTTCTCCTGTCACATGGCAGGACCCGTGGACAATATGAACATTTAGCAGGGATGTGGAAGGTCCAGTGATTCCCACAAAAGTTTGGCTTATTGTCCTTTACTAATCCATAGATCTGCAGTTATTTGGTCCAGGTTTGCTGTAGGGTTGGTCAGATGGGCTTCTGCACTCTCAGCATCTGTCATTTCCAGAAATAATTCAGGGCATGGAGGGAGGAGACCGTGAGCTGCAAATTGTTCTGGCAGGAGGCTTCCAGCTATTATCTGGTCTGTGGACTCTCGTTTGTCATGTAACCTGAATATGTCTGTAATCTGACTGGGAGAAGATGGTGGCCAGGTGTGGATTACTACAGAAACCAGGAATATTAATTTGGCCTGTGTGTGCTTCCAGCTGCCCCCCAAGACTAGATGTATCCCAGAAGACCCCAGTCAATGTGGCTTCTCATGTATAACGTTTGTGAACACCTAATCTTTATATTTTTAGAAAAGCAAGAGACCTTGGTCAGATAGCCTGGGCATCATTTTATACTATGTTTTCAGAGGTATTATAACCTCCTCTTCCCTCCAAAAAAGAGACATAACTTGTTATGAGATATATATATTACTTCTGCAAAGGCCTTCTTAAGAAGGGCAGGACCATTCTGCCCAAGCTTTGTTCTCACAGATACTCTGATCTGATTTTGCTTCAGTTACTTATTTGGTATATTGTGTGTGGATAGAAGAATAATGACAGCAGTACTGGATGTTTGAACAAGTAGTTGACCTATTCAAAATGTTTAATGTTAGACAGTGCCTTGTGTTTCTGGGAAGCAGTGTCTCCTTTTTTTGCAATATAAAAAGGAGATGCTGAGTTACAGGCAAAATATTTTTTCCAGGCTCTTGTGTGAACAGCTAGATTTGATGGCAATAGAGAGGAATAGTCTAATTCTGAATTAAAAAAAAAAAGACAAAAGCAACAGTGGAATTTAAGCACAAAATTACTTAGGTGAATTGATGCCTATGTGAGTAAAACAGGTGAGATGAAAATCAGACTTGAAAAATTCTGGGAAATTGGATATCCTGACTCCCCAGTCATGCATGACTTATTAGTCCTGTCTGCTTTTTCTCTCATGTTTCTTTTTCATTAAAGAAATGGGGGTGGGGAAGCATGAATTAACTTGTAATACACATCTATTTATTTAGCAACTCAACTGCTCAAGTTTTCTGGGAAACAATCCTGTACAACAGAGGCCTCTTTGTTGTTGGGTTTTGTTATGTTTTAGTTTGGTTTATTTTGTTTTTTAAAAGAGTCAGGAGCAACCCCACTGAATTCTGAGAAGTTACAGTCAAGTAGAAGAACAGTGTGACTCAGTCTTTCTCTTTATATTACATAATCATGACACATAGGACAGATTTCTTATATAGGAAACTCATTTTTGTGCTCCATTCAAAACCAAACTCGACAAGGGTCAGGCTTGTTTTTTAATCTGTTATGATGCAAGAGAACCACAGAACATGGAAAGAAACTTGGGAATCACAAGACAAATCTTTGTGGTTTGCAGAGTGTTTGTGGGAAAACAAACAATAAATAAAGACAGAGGTAGCTCTGTACACATGCATCAGCATGTTAATCTGGTGTTCACTGTAACATGGAAGCAAAAAAATTTTAAGCGTTTTTTTTAAGGTGAACCATCAATTTTTTTTCTAGCAAGACATTAGTACAAGCAACCTTGAATATAGCTTGTGTGTGTTTGTTGTTCTCATGTTTGTCTCATTCTCTACAACAACACTGGAGTTTCCCTTTCACCCTTATGGTTATATTTGCTCAGATTCTTATGTGTTGGTACCATGCTTTAGTATCAGGACTACCCAGTCTGTTTTTAAACTAACTTATCATGCCTTGAATAGACACCACCCTTCTGCTGTCTTTTTTTCAGAGGCCCTTTTGAATTATCTCCTCCCAGACAGTCTCTTACTGACGTCTGATGTCTGCAGCACTTTGTTTATCATAGGGGAAAAAAGCAGATTCATAATTGGATTTTTTTTTCTTTTGATACTGCTAAATAAATTAATCCATACAGTATTATGACTAGAAAGCAGTGGAATGCCCCAGACCAAACCCTGCAATTTAAACCACTCCAATAACCCCCTGCAATATATGTCATATTGGATATTAGTAAAAATTCCTTCACCAAGAGCAGTGAAGCCTTGGAACTGGTTGCCCAGGGAAGTGATGGAGTCGCTGTCCCTGGGGCTGTTCAAAAAATGGGTAGAGGTGGCACTTTGGGAGATTATTTAGTGGTTATGGTGGTATAGGACTGATGGTTGGGCTTAGTGATCTGAAAGGTCCTTTCCATCCTTGATGATTCTATGATTTGATGATTCTGTGATTATATTCTAATTTAAAGGTGAACCTTGTAGATCTTTGAATTGTATTTCTTGCTTTAGAAATTGAAAAGCTTTTGGGTGTAAGAAAGGATTTTGTTTTCCTATCTGTTGACCCCTTGTACAACTTGTTTTAGAACTGGTGTTAGGGGCTAGAACTGTATCCATGAAGGATTATGTTCCACACACTTTCCTATAACATCTAGGTACCTGTTGTGGTAATATGTTTGAAATTGTTTGTGTAATGGTTCTGAGGGCATAGAGAAAGTGAGGTTTGCCCCATGTGTATGTTTTCAGATTGGGATATTAGAGTTAAGATTTCAGATGAGTGAGACAGAAGCCACATGTTTTACTTCAGAATAGCATTCCCAGTACCTAGATGAAGGGATTACATTAGAAATTCAGTTCCCAGCTTGGGTTTGGAATACAGTGCCTCATGTAGCAGCTTCCCTCCATCTGTTTTGCATATAATGAAGGCTTTTATGTATTTTCTTTCTCTTTCCTAGTCATTTATTCAGTACCTAATTATTCAGAAAAACTTCTGCATTTACTTAAAGACTAAAACTATGATTCTGGTGATAAATACAGGGTTAGTTTAAGTGCTTACATACTTTTTTTTTTTAACAGATTTCCCCCATAAGCAGTGGAGCAGTGGAGTTAGAGTCCATATTTCACATTTTGGTTTTGACATAAGCAAAATTGACTCAGATGCATGAAGTTATATATTTCCTATATTCCTAAACATGATGAAAGCCCCATGGATTTTACATATGAAAGCAACATTTTATTAGGCACTGGTAAAACAAAAGCTGAAAAAGGCCCTTTGCTGAGGAGCTTAAATTGTAATTGGGTGACTAACTGGTGTGCAAAGTATGCCTCACTTCTCTGTAAGGTGTACCCCCACCATGTAAGTAATAAGAGTCTTGGTTTAAGATGTGGTGGTGTGGTATGTTGGCAAATAGGGGTAGGTGTGTGATGAAAAATTACCCACACCTAGGTAAACTTGAGCCAAGAAAATGTCAAGAATCACTTGTCTGGTTAATGCAAGATGTGGTGTGTCTAAGAAAAAGAGAAGTAGGACTGACACCTCCTTACCTGCTGTGTGCTCTCTGGGCTTTGGTGGAGAAGGCTTTATTTTTCTTGTATTATAGACCAAGGTCTGGTGGCTAGAGATTTATGAGGGGCTTCAGGCCAACACAACCATGCACTGCTTCATGTTAGCTGTGGCCATGGTCTCAGAAACAAAGAAAATTTCTAGTCTGTGAATACACTAAGTTTGTTTGTGATTCAGCTAAACAAGTAGGTTTAGAGACCACGCTTGGGGGAAAAAATGAAAATGATTGAAAAAGCAGTGAATAAAGTGGAGTTTTGAACTAGAAAACATGAGCAATAAGAGCTGTAAAAAGAATAGGTAAGGAGACTGAAGGCATGGATGGATAAGATGGCTGTTGTGTTACAAGGGAAGGAATCCCTACTGGGTAGCACTGTTCTGCTAATAGGAAGGTTGCCATGGGCTTCTGAGCCCCCCCTGTCCACATTGCAGTTGGTTTCTAGCAAGAAATAAAGCTTGTGTTTAATTTACAGGAGAAGAGAGAACCACTGTATTGAGGAGTGATTGGTAAGAGGATGGATGTCGCCATGGTGCTTTTACCATGTAACAGTTCTGTGTCCTCTTGGGGAAATAAGGATATGTTTATGTCTCTGCATGGTGTATTGTACTCCCAAACTTCTCTCAATACACATCTGGCCTTGAATGAAAGCAAACTATTAGAAAAACTTCAGAGAATGTGAGACAGCAATAACATGGATAACAGGCAGAGAAAAGACAGGACCTTGGACTTCTGTAGAGGAAAAAACATTAAGTTTTGATAATAACCTCAGTGTGTTCACCTCTAAAAAAAAAAGGGCAAGGATTCCTTGGGCACACACATCTGTGGGGCGGAGAGGATGGCCATGCTGCTGACAGAAACCAGTGCTGGAAATGAGTGGTGAGAGTCTTGGAGGGAAGGCACAAATTTATGCAGTAGAAAAACACCCAGGAGGAAGTTTTAGGGAGAAGGTTTCATAGTTATCAAAGAGTGTGAGGATTTGATTAGAGAAGCTTCTTTTGAAGTTGAAATTATTAATGAGGACAGCTCATATATCAAGTAGTGCTAAACAAAGAGCTTAGGATGTTCTGGAAATGGTGATGGGTATGTCTGCAGAGCTCTATGCCAAATACTTGATCTAGCTTTGAATAAAATAGCTATTCTATGAAAAAGTACCAAGGGCATAGAGCATAATCAGTGAAGAATGCTCCCGTTTGCCATAGTTTTCATCAGTCGTTAATTGTCCTATCTTCTTTCCAGTTCTGTTTTCTTCTGTTTTTTCCTTGCTTGGCTCCAGGCCTTTCTTCAGTGCAGTGCAGTTGCACTTGTGCTCCAGCAGAAGTTTATGTGTTGAGGAGAGGAGTTTCCTGAACTGCTTTTGCCATAAACATTCCAGCTAAACACTACAGCCTGTAAAACACAGCCCTGAGATCCTGAAAAACACAGCCCTGATGGTCCGGAAGATAATAGCTGCCAAATAAGTGTAACTGTTTGTTAGAAGTCATGCATGGGGATACAGTTTTGATTCTTCTGTCCTTGTGTAGTTTGAAATGTGAATTAAAGTCACCAGTCTGGTTTTGCCATGCTAACGAAGCAATCTTGTTCAAAGACTAATGAAGATAAGAAATTTGTATTTAATGGCCATCAAGCTCCTGGGTTGTGGCATGGGTTGCTGTCTACTCACTTGTAGTTATGACTGCATATTGGCATATAAATTTTCCTTCTGTTAATTGTATGCTTAAGGACTGAGGTGCAGACAATACATAGTGCTGATATTCATGAACAGATAATTTTTCTTTCTGTCTCTGAGACCTTTGGTTCTTCTCCTTGCAAAGTCAACCAGCCAGTTTGCCTGTAATGCACCCGTATTCAGATCTGTACCACTAATACATTTGTTCAAGAGGAGACAGGTTCAATCTGACTGGAGGCAGGGTGACTGCAGGTGTGTGACCACACAGTGAGATTTGGGAGTGTTGCTCTCTGCCAGTCCAAGCTGATGAGTGGTAAATCAAACAAACACTTCTGGTACAGTGAACTTAAAGAGTCCTAGGTTGACCACATAGGCTGGACTGTCTTTATACTGTAGGTATAGGCTTAGACAAAGTTGTTAGATAATTATTCACATTGAAGTTAGTGGGTAAGGTGAAAAGGATTCTCTGTATATTATAAGTGCAATTCACAACCAGTGGAAATACTTTGCAGAAGTAGCAGGTTTTATTGTGGTTCTGCACTGAGGTCAGACATAGCTCTTTTTGTCAGGAAAAGCACTGAAAATGTCCTCTCTGAGATGCAAAATGCTTGCCAGACCTTCCCAAAGAAATGAGGAACAAAATCAGTGCAGTTGCCACCCAAGGGGATGCAGGATGGTGCTCACCCACACCCTGGCCATTCTTACCACTTACCACACTTAGTGCTGTGAGCCTAGTGAAGCAATGTTTCATCTGGCTTGTCCTTTGTTTCCACTGACAGGTTAGGATCTAATCCCTATCAGTGCAAAACAAAACACCCTTTCTCCTCATAGCACTTCAGAGGTGTTATTTTAACACATCTGACCAAATTTTTCTTAAATAGAATTAGAATAGAATAGTGTAGAGTAGAGTTAGAATTAGAATTAGAATTAGAATTAGAATTAGAATTAGAATTAGAATCAGAATTAGGAATAGACTAGACTAGACTAGACTAGACCATTTCACTTGGAAGGGACCTACAATGGTTATCTATCCAACTGCTGAGCCACTTCAGGACTGACCACGTTAAAGTATGTTGTTAAAGGCATTGTCCAAATGTCTCTTCAATGCTGACAGGCTTGAGGCACTGACTACCTCTCTAGGAAGCCTGTTCCAGTGTTTGACCACTCTCTTGGTAAAGAAATGTCTCCTCATGTCCAGTCTAAAACTCCTCTGGCTCTCAGTTTTGAACCATTCCCATGTGTCCCACCACTGCACACCCCAGGGAGACCAGATCAGCTCTTTCCTCTTCACTTTCCCTTCTCAGGAAGCTGTAGGGTGCCATGAGGTCACCCCTCAGCTTCCTTTTCTCGAAACTAGAGAAGCCCAAAGTCCTTAGCTGCTACTCATGGGACATTCCTTCCAGCCCTTTCACTGGCTTTGGTAACTCTGGACACATTCAAGGACCTTCACATCCTTCTTAAATTGTGGGGTCCAGAACTGCACGCAAATGTTCTTATGTTGGTTTTTCTTAAAATAATCTGTATCCTCCCCTCTTTCATTGTCATTCACTATAATTTTTTAATCTATTAAAAATGAAAGATAACCTTTATCCCTTTTAGAGATAGTGATAGAGCACGTTTGGTATACATTCAGTTTGTGGCCCTTTTAAACTTTACATTGTGTGGTTCAAAGATAAGCATTTAAAGAAGAAAATGTGAATCCGATTACATATAGAAAATGTTTTCTGCTATTTCTTGTTTTTTTAAATAAAAGCAGATCTATGGCAGCAGAAGCACTGAAGGTCACCACTTTCCTGCATCACTTCTACTTAGGACTGCCCCGTCCTCTTTGTTTTGATTACTTAGAGACGCAATTTTGTTACTTTGAATTAGAAGCTTGTGGGTATGAGGATAGCGAGCAGAATGGTTAAGTTTCTAGACTTGAGTTTATTATTTTTTTTTTCCACCGCTGATTTCATTATGAGTAATGAGATTTTCGGACCCTTGCTTCTCGCCAAAACCAATAGGTCTTTAATGCCAGAAGAAAAAACCGAGCCCTTCCTGGGAAAAACCCCATCTGACTGACCCTGGGCCTCTTCCCTCCCCTCCTGGCAATGAGCGCGGAGGTGCTGGATGGCAGCCCGGGCCTATGCTCCCTCCTCCCTGCGGAGCGGTCTCTGGGCCGCGGGGTCCGGGACCAGCCGGCAGCCCAGCTCCTTCCTTGGCTTCTCCCCTGGGGCAGCAAAGGGGTGAGCTGGCTTCCTCTCCGGAGCCTCTGTGATGCCCAGGCCCGGCGCTGGGTGAAGAGGCGGAGATGCTCCATGGGGGGGGTGTCAGCCGGGTCCCCTGGACTCTGTTCCTGAGGCGCCCGTAGGCACCACGCCGCTCCATTGCGTCACCGCCCACAGGCTCGACCTGATTGGCTGAGGGCGGTGCTCATCTTCAGGGATAGCCAATGGGACTCTCCCAGCTTGGCGGGCGCGGGGGTGCCGTGGCCTCGTTAATGCCCGGGGCCCGGCCCCTCTCTCCCGGCAGTGACGGCGGAGCGGGGACCGACGGCCGCTCCGGGATCGGGGGCGGGCTGCGGGCTGCGTGAGGGCGGCCGGGGCGTTCCGGCGGTCGGTGTTTGTTGGCTGCTGCAGCGGTCCCAGTAAGGCAGCGCGGATTTACACTCTTGATTCTCTGCAGCCAAACGTGCGGGGAGGAGGAGGACTGAGGGAGAGGGGGCTGATTAGCGGGGGGGAAGGGGGCTGGAGCCCGGGGGTTGCTCCCTCGGAAGGGTTGTGCCGGTGCTCCGGGGATGGAGAAGGGTTGTTGGGGGCTAGGGGTGACTCCCTGGGGAAGGGAGCGCAGAGGGGCTCCCATGGTCAGAGGCGGGGAGGGTGATGGGTCCCGTCAGGGAAAGGATGGTGGCGTTGGGGTGCGGGGCAGGTAGGGGCTTCCCAGCGGAGTGGCAGCTGTGAGGCACCTCGTGTGTGTGTGTGTGTGTGTGTGTGTGAGCTGTGAGGCACCTCGTGTGTTTGTGTGTGTGTGTGTGTGTGAGCTGTGAGGCACCTCGTGTGTTTGTGTGTGTGTGTGTGTGTGAGCTGTGAGGCACCTCGTGTGTGTGTGTGTGTGTGAGCTGTGAGGCACCTCGTGTGTGTGTGTGTGTTTGTGTGTGTGAGGTGTGAGGCACCTCGTGTGTGTGTGTGTGTGTGTGAGCTGTGAGGCACCTCGTGTGTGTATGTGTGTGTTTGTGTGTGTGTGTGTGTGAGCTGTGAGGCACCTCGTGTGTGTGTCTGTGTGAGCTGTGAGGCACCTGCGTGTGTGTGTTTGTGAGAGAGGCGCTGGGTACAGTGCAGGGGGGAGGTGCTGCCCTGCCTCTGGGTGGCCTCCTGTGTTTATGGGAGATGCTGACCCACTTCTGGGGAAGCCTCTCCCTCCTTTGGGAAGACCAAGAGACATAAGGGCAGCCCAGGCTGAGCAGGTGAGCTTGTGCTGGTCGGAGCGAGGAGTCCTGGTACTGGGAATGGCCAGGTCTATTGGTCAGACCGTAAGACTTGGCTGAAAGCTCTGCCGATGTCAGATGATGCCCTGAACACCTTGCTCTCTTCTGATGTGCTGGGGCTCTGCACTGCTGCTGTTTTATATTGGGTCCAGGTCTGCTGTCTGTATCCTCTGTGGCGTCCCAGATGCTTCAGTAGGTTTCTGTGCACTAGAACTTTGGTAATTGCAGTCTAATCAAATTTCAGGGAGCAAATGATAACCTGGGGCATCTGGGAGACAAGAAACTTTCCCTAGTTGGAAATGCAAGAGCTGTCTGCATTTGCATCTTTTGGGGAGAAGGAAGTTGGTAGCTTTCCCAGCCTGTTTGAGAGATGTGTACTCTATTTTCTTGTACCTCTGAGAGCAAGTGATGGCTGGCATAACAACTTGCATTTGTGGTTTCTTCTTGTGTGAGTGCTTGCTGTTTCTTTTCCTGCAGGTAACTGGCCAAGAGTGTGTGGTGGTCTCTGTGCAGAGACAACTCTTGAATCTGTGCTGGGATTTGTGTCGGTTCTTCCTTTGCCATAAAAAAAGGTGAGTAGGATTATTCCCATGTGTTGCTCTAAGGCTTTCTAGCTGAAATGCTTCCCTACATGGAATGATGTTTCAGCAATCCGCTGACTGACAGTCTTTTATGAATTTGAGAATGGGAATTCTTCCTGATCTTTTATGCAACTGAACTGGTTTTTAAGGTCCCCAGGTGATCTCAGGTCTTTGTATGAGGTTGGGGGTGTTTGTGGTATTAATTGATTTTTATTTATTTATTTGTTTATGTAAAAATTGGTTTGGCCAAAAGTACCTAACTAAGAACATATGCAAGCAGGTCCATCTCCTCTATGGTTGGGTTTGGGTTTTGTATGGGGTCTTAATTTGATATTGTAAATTGTTTTATCCATGGGAAGAGATTACTTGATCAATTAGGCTGAACAATGAGGTATCTGAGAGGAAGAGCTTTTTTTATGGGGCTACATTTTCTGTAGTGGCTTGTGCTGTGGACACAGTGCAGTTTTTAAACATACCTATGTAATGCTGGAGAAATATCACTAGCTTTAGGTGGAAATGCTACATGATACTCATTTTGTTATAAACTTGGTATCTGAAAGGGTGTAGATTAGTATTTTCTCTGATGTGTCATGACACCTGAATGCTAACTATAGTTGCTTTCTTAATTTGGAATTGACTGTTGTGTGTGGAAAAAGTGGACTATGCAAGGGATTTAGCCTGAGGTACTCCTTGTCATACACAAAATTCAGGCTTCCTTTTCATGAAATCACAGGAAACTTTCCCCTGTATTTACCAACTGTCTGTTGTGTATCAGACAATACAATATTTCAGTAAAAATCTATCAGCCCTCAAGGCTTTTTAATCCTGAGCTGTACCAGTAGTCAGAATTTTAGAGCTGGGGAGGTGTTGTGTAGTGTTCTTTTGTGAAGTAGGCTCTGTCTCCTATGGCTGTAGAGGAGAACTAAGTTGCTGTTACAGTCAAGATCAAATTACTGAGGGTGTTAAGGAATTCAGCTTTTCTATATGCTTTTGAAAATGAATGCTGACAGTGTGCTGGATGTTTCCCAAGACCCAGAGTGCATGAGCCTAACTAGCTGGCCTAATTCAGGATCACAGTGGACCTGAATTAGCAGCTCCAACTGATTTGAGATGATGGGAGCTTCCATAAGAGCATGTCTCTTATGCAAATCTAGTACATAGGTGTGCAGGAATCAGACTTCAGTCTCCTGTTGCCTATGGTTTTGTGAGCACTTAATATTCATTTGAATATACAGCAATTCTCCCAGAGCAGAGAGTTGTATTTTTAAATTTTTTTCCCTGATCTGTCCATTGCTATCTAATATGTGACATCTCAGGTCAGAGTGGTCGGGTGGGGCTTTCTGAGTTGCAGTGCTGGGTTAGAAGCATCTTTTAGGCATTACACAGTCTGCCAGAAGAGCTTTGGTCACATTGGAAGAACTTGGGTGACTGGTCAAAATCCATCTTTCATTGAAGGCAATCCAGAGGTGGTGTTGCTTAAGTCAACAGGAGCAGAGAAATGAGTGTGTAGCTGTCTGTTATTTAATGAGGATAGCAAATATGCCATTTATGCCCACTGCAAAAGTGAAAATATGAATCCAGGGACCTGAGAACCTGGTGGTGTAATTCATAGACACAAGAAGGAAAAATACTCCTGGAAGTAAGGAAGGGGATGGAAAAATCTGCAAGATCACTTCTGCATTCAGTGAGATGAGGATTCACTAGCTGTGCATTGGATCCAAGAGTAGCTGTGCTATGTCACTTTGAATGGTGGGAATGATAGAGGAGTTGGCAGCCTGGGGAAAAATCAAGCCAGGACTGGCATAATTATCTGGACAGAATGGGAATGTGAGGAAGCAAGTTATGCAGAACATGGTTATGGTGACATCTCCTTTGAGGAAAGCTAATAAGGTTCTGTATATTGCCAGTTCTAAATCTCTAGCCTTCCTCTTCAGTTGTTCTGGCTGAGGATCACAGTTGCTTTCTGTGCCTCCATTCCTTGCAGCCGGTGTGGGTCTGGGCATCTCTTAGGATCATTGGCTCCATGGACAGTGAGGTTTGCTGCTCTGGTTGGGAGTCTCTGGTGCTGAGTGAGGTTCTGTTTAAGCACTTGAGGGAAATGGGTAGGCAGGAGCAGCTGGTACAAATCTGCTACTAATGGATTGGTTAAGTGTGCTAGTTGCAACAAGCTGGGTGGAGGGTGGTGTTTTTCCTCCCACGTGAGTGTGGGAAGGAATTCAACTTACCAGATACTTGTTCCTTTGGTTCTTTTGATTCTCATAGTTGTCTACTATTTGCTGCCATATTACTGCTTGTAGTGCATGATCTGTGGGATGTTTGATATATTTGTGTCTCTGTCCAGATCCATCGTTATTAGATGCCAGATCAGTTGTCATCTGTGCTAAGCTGCAACCAAAATGGCAAAGTACAGACTTGTTCTCTTAAGGCATGGGGAAGGAGCCTGGAACAAGGAGAATCGCTTCTGCAGCTGGGTGGACCAGAAGCTGAGCAGTGATGGAATAGAGGAAGCTCGGAACTGTGGCAGACATCTCAAAGCACTGGGCTTTGAGTTTGACCTTGTCTTCACCTCTGTGCTCAGGCGCTCCATCCAGACTGCATGGCTTATCCTGGAAGAGATGGGCCAAGAGTGGGTCCCCATTCAGAGTTCCTGGCGACTGAATGAACGTCACTATGGGGCGCTGATCGGTCTCAACAGAGCAGAAATGGCTCTGAATCATGGGGAGCAGCAAGTGAAACTATGGAGGAGAAGCTATGATGTTACCCCACCTCCCATATCTGAATCTCATCCTTACTATGAAGAGATCTACAATGATCGCCGGTATAAATGCAGTGATGTCTCTCAGGATAGTCTCCCAAAGGCTGAAAGTCTAAAAGATGTTCTTGATAGACTCCTTCCCTATTGGAATGAAAAGATAGTGCCAGAACTGAAAAGTGGCAAAATGATCCTTATCTCTGCTCATGGCAACAGCAGCAGGGCGTTGCTGAAGCACGTGGAAGGTAAGGGCCTGCCTCCTTTTCCTTTTTCCTTTTTCCTTTTTCCTTTTTCCTTTTTCCTTTTTCCTTTTTCCTTTTTCCTTTTTCCTTTTTCCTTTTTCCTTTTTCCTTTTTCCTTTTTCCTTTTTCCTTTTTCCTTTTTCCTTTTTCCTTTTTCCTTTTTCCTTTTTCCTTTTTCCTTTTTCCTTTTTCCTTTTTCCTTTTTCCTTTTTCCTTTTCCTTTTCCTTTTCCTTTTCCTTTTTCCTTTTCCTTTTTCCTTTTCCTTTTCCTTTTCCTTTTCCTTTTCCTTTTCCTTTTCCTTTTCCTTTTCCTTTTCCTTTTTCCTTTTCCTTTTCCTTTTCCTTTTCCTTTTCCTTTTCCTTTTCCTTTTCCTTCCCTTCTCCTTGCTCAACTGCTTAGAGCTTTGTCTTGTTCTATAGGATATATTACTTACCTCGTCAATGTAACACAATGTCTGTGGTCTCCTAGCAGAAATGAAAAGGTTGGCCTGTTGGAACAGGAATTAAACACTGGGGGATGGTTAAGGGGGGGAGAGAATTAGGTTAATGTAGTTATGAAAAGAGTCAGCTGCTTTCTCCTTGTTTTTCACTGCTCATTTTAAAGTACTTTATTCAGACTACCTTTGTGGTTGGTCTAGATAAACTCTTCAGGCTCTATTTTTTTTATTTATTCATCTGCTTTCTTGGGAAGGTTGAAGTCAGTTCATTGAACAGGCGTTACTGTAACACAGCAGAATAAAGTGCTTGCCTTGGGTTGCAGATGGGATTCTTGGCTGTTCCTGTGATGGGTCACTTCATTCCTTATAGTTCTTTGCTTAAAGCTGCTGTGACGGAGTTATGCAGGGGATGGGTACTTGTTAAACGTCATGCAAAGTTTGTATTATTTCCTAATATAGAAAATGCCTACTAATAAACAGCTAAGTTGGTAGCTTAGCATAAGATTGTTTATTTATTTGGCAGCTGAAAAGGATGCAATTTATTTTTAAGTCATTGCTGTATTCTTTATTTCCCTACCTCTTCTTTAATGACATGGCTTCAAGTATAGGTCATCATAAACTGCAAGATGGATTGTAGTAATTTCTTTGTGGCTAGAGTAGAATTTAGTGACTATACATATATGAAAGCAGCCTGATAGAGGTGTAGTTTTAAGTATACACAGACTGGATTGTGCCCACTCAACTTTTTAGTTATAAAATGCTCTGGTGCATGCCTGTACAGCTCTGACTTTGCTGAATACTTTTTACCTTCATGCATGCTGGAACAGTCAAGGACAATTGATGCTTTAACAGGAGACAGAAGCCCAGGGAATAAGCATGTACAAGTGGCTTCTGGAAAAACAGAGCCTGTGAATTTGGCGGTATGGATTGCTGCTTGGAGGAAGGCTGGTTCAGCCACTTCCACCAACATGGACAGTGTGGTTGTCCATGCTATAGGAAGTGATCAAGAAGTACAGAGGAGGAAGGGGCATAGAGGTGTCAACAACCACAATGTCTTCATGGTGAAAAGCTTCAGCAGAAACCTTGGTCCACTTTATGTGCAGACATGCATCAAGGCTAGAGCTGGCAGCACCAGTGACTGGTAAAGGTTATTTTAAGGCTAGTATGGCTGGATTCCTTGCTGCATTGAAATCGGAGAGAACAGTGTAAATTAGAGCAGCTGCAAAACTTTTCCTTGGGACTGTCTTTTAGGTGTAACTCTTCAAGGACTGCCGACGCTCAACTAAAGTAGAATAGAATTGTCTCTTTTCTATCCTACCCTATACCTTGTCCCTTCTAGCATATGCTTACATAGGGAAGTGTGAGGAATCCTTGGCAGAGGATCTAGTTCTGTTGACCCAGTACTGTCCACCAGCTCTTTACTGCAGAGCTGGCCTGAAGGGTCTCATGAACAGGACTTTAAGACTCCTGTTACTGCAACTTTTTGGTTTTTTCCTGAGCTCCAACCTGTATCAAGCTGGATTTCTGTTTCTTTTCTTAACTGCTGTCTCTCCCTTTCTTTCCTAAAAGGTTGTGAGTTGAGAGCTGCTCTGGAGTGTTGCTGGAGCTGATTCAGCAGTGCTTAAAGTTTGTCAGTCTACTGTATTCATAGCAGCCAGTGTGAGGTGGGCTTGGTTTTTGCAGATTATTTTTTTTTAATAAGCTTAGTGTGTTCTGCACTTTACTGGAAGTTTTGTGGCCCCTCTTACATGGAGACATGTTTTTTTAATGTATTTAGAAAATTTGGCTCCAAATGCCTCAAGCAGCAGTCCTACATGGCTGGTGGGAACATCTAAATCACAGTGATAACTTTAATCCTGGAAGCTGCAGCTCAGATTTTGACTGGCAGTAAATATGAATGCTTTCAGTTTGATCTGATGAAACTATTCTAACTGTTTCAGTGTGAAATATAACTTCTTTTTTGAAAGACCTCAGAGTATCCGAGAAGTTATTTCAAGGAGGTACTATTTTTTTCTTTAAACACGTCTGCAGTTCTCCAAATCTAAACATTTTCCTTGCAATGAGTAACTGGTAAAGAGCTTAAAACGTAGACTTGCATTCTACTTGCACACAAAAATCAGGCCAGTATGGCTTTGATTGTGAATTTGGATTTTGTTCTTGTTTTATCAGTGCTCAGAGTGGACCTCATTAAGATATATGAAATGTCTGTAAGACCTGTCATGGTTTGCATGTGAGGGCTTAAGAAATGAAACCCATGTAGTCCTTCTGAAAGCAGTATTTAATTCAAACTGGACTGTATTCTTTTATGCACCCAGAGGTGGGAAACAGCTTGCTCTCCCATCCCGCTGTGCTGAGCAACATTTCTCCTAGAGGGAGCTCCTGAAAACCTTGGTGTGTGAGCTGTTGGTGTCAGTATTACCTTCTAGGTAATACCTATGAATTTGATAAATGCCACCCAGGACAAGTGAGGCTGGTTTGTGCAATCCTGACAAAAAGACAATATTGAAATCAGATTTTTGTAAGTCTTTCACTGAGTTTGTTCACTCGTATCTGCCCTCCACCACAGCCTAACTCTGAGCTGTGCAGGCTGATGGGGAGTGGGTATTGGTATTGTGGCCAATTTTCATGTTGTCTCTACTGTTTCTTCCTCCTTAAACTCTTCCACCTCTCCAGCATGGGGTCTCTCCCATGGGAGACAGCCCTCCATGAATTTCTTCAATGTGAGTCCTTCACATGGGCTGCAGTTCTTCACAAACTGCTCCCCTCCATGGGCTGCAGTCCTTCAGGAGCAGACTGCTCCCCTGTGAGGGGTCACAAGTCCTGCCAGCAAACCTGCTCCAGCATGGACTCCTCTCATCTGGTCCACAGTTACCACCAGGAGCCTGCTCCAGCTTGGGCTTCCCATGGGGTCACAGCCTTCTTTGGTCACATTCACCTTTTCTGGAGCGGGGTCCTCTGTGGGCTGCAGGTGGATACCTGGTCCACAGTGGACTTCCTTGGGCTGCAGGGGGACAGCCCACCTTACCATGGTCTTCACCATGGGCTGCAGGGCAATCTCTGCTCTGGCACCTGGAGCACCTCCTCCCCTTCCTTCACTGCCCTAGTTGTTTATGGAGTTTTCTTTCACATATTCTCACCCCTCTCTCCTGGCTGCTGCTGCACAGTATGTTGTGTTTTTTTCTGCTTTTTAGCTACGTTATCACAGAGGTGCTACTACCATAGCTGATGGGCTGGGGCTGTCGGAGCTGTCTGGCATTGGCTCTGTCAGACATGGGGGAAGCTTCTAGCAGCTTCTCAGAGAAGCCACTGCCCAGTGCTATCAAAACCTTTCCACACAAACCAAATACAGACAGAAAATCATAGAACTGTCTGGGTTGGAAGGGACCTCAGAGATCATCATGTCCAACCCTTGACCCACTGCTGCAGTTGCTAGACTATGGCACTGAGTGCCACATCCAGTCTCTTTTTAAGTATCTCCAGGGACAGAGAATCCACCACTTCACTGGAAAGTCCATTCCAATGCCTGACCACCCTCTCCATGAAGAAATTCTTTCTAATATTCAACCTAAACTTCCCCTGGCACAACTTAAAACCATGTCCTCTTGTCTTGTTAAAAATCTTGGCAGACCTAAGTGTGAAACAAAAGTAAATAATATGCCATAGTTGTAGCCTACCCATCTTCCTCTCTCTTTCCTTAAGAATCTGTAAAGTGAGCTAACATTCTGTAAAGATTATTGGCCTGATTCTAACACTGTGCCTGCTTCCCTTTTCTACCCTACTTTGTGTCCAGGGAGGGCAGAATCGAATCGTAAATATTTAACTTCCTAGGCTAGAGGTTTTTTTTTTTTTTTTCATTAAGCTTGTGGTAAGGATGCTATGACCTGATTTGAATCTTGCTTAAAAAGCACCAATGCTAGAACAAGCCCATTGTGGTTGTATTAATGCATGAGGTCTTGTGTATTTTGTTGTATGAATCATCTGGCCTCAAATGTAGTTGACATATAGAGGAAGAGAGGTGTAGGTATTCTCTGTAGCTGTTGTGTTTTTTATGTTGCTCTACCATAAGAAGGAAGGAACTTAGTAGGAACAGGTGAGAGGGAGGGAGGAAGGGAGAAGCTGAGCCATCCCTCAGTTGGCTGTAGGTGTTCAAAATAAAGCCCAATGGTGTTTGCCTCTGTAGGACTTTCCAGGATGCAAGTATTTCAAAGCACGTCATGAGCTACCAGTTAAAGGTGAATTCTTTAGCTTGCACAGAGATATTACTGGTCTCTGTTTGATCACCCAGTTCAGTTAAATGGAGCACAAGTGATGTGGGAAAGAATTTGGAATGTGATTTTGAAAGATCTTTTTCATAAGTGCTGTATCAAACTCTTACAGTGTTCATGTACCAAACTGTTTCCTGCTACGCAAGTGCTCTTAAGGAACGATGTTTAGCAGGTGCTCATGAGAGAGAATGTGGGAGATGTCCACTTGAGGAATGTAGTTGCCCAGTCAGCATTTTATCTGGGGCCCTGTGGAAGACATGAGTACTTCAGTCATGTCTGGGGATTCTCGTGGTTGTAAGTAGGCTATTTTAAACCCTCTTGGGGAAAGACTGCCTCCAGCAAATACATTACCCAATAGCAGTGCTGAGACCCCAGGCATTAGTATTTTATTGGAGGGAAGAGTGTTGCTTCTTTGGTCATCTTGATTTCCATTTCACCTTGCAGTCAGCAGTTGAATCCTTGCTTTGGTTGCACCCTTCTTTCCTGTGAGAGAGAGTGGAGTTGTGACACAGGCTGGCTGAGGTCAAGTGGAAGAAAAGGTCACTTGGCTATAGTTATAGGTCATGAAGTAACTGGATAGCAGTTAGTGCATGCTTGTAATGGTCAGAGTGTAAGATGTGATCTCTTTACTGTCCTCCTAGCCTACTGGGAGGAGTCTTCTGTGTTCATATTGCCTGCAACCAAAGCCCGATCAGCTTTCCTGTTTCTTAAAGAACAGAAATACTATACAAATACAGTAACAGTGCTGAAATAAAGCAACAGGACACTACAGTTCCTTTAGGATCTTCTTGGGACTTCAACTTGCATTTCCAGCCTTCTAGCTGTAAGGCAATACTTTTTAATGAAGAATCCTGAGGAGAAAGCCAACATTCTTGCTGCAGCTTGTTTTTCCTAGATGGTGCTGCTTTACTTTGTAGAATCAACACTAGCTGACATTTGTGTGGTCACTGTGTTCTGTAAAAACAGCAAAATGTATTTCTGAATCCATGTAGTTACAGCTAGTTCTCTTTAATCCATCTTTAGAGGAAACCTTTAAATATCCTGTCTCCTGACCACATTATGTGGTTTGCCTAAATTCTCCTGAATGACTTCATCTGCTTTGTGTGTATCTGAATGGTTTAGTCTGGGAGACTGAAGTTGAGAGGTGGGCAGAGCATTTCCTAGGATTGGATTCTCTGTGGATACATGGTGATGTGTATGCTGTTAAAATCAAATATGTTTGAGGATTCTTGAAATAAGAGTTCAGGCAGCTTGGCTTCTTGTTTTACAAAGCAAAGTCCTTGAGAATAGTGCTTGTGCCTGATAAATGGTCTGAGGGGTTTTTGTTGACTCCTATTTGGTTTTAAAAGTTTAAATGCTCCTTGAGTGCTTTTTTGTAGGTCTCTGATTCTGATGACTACAACAGGTGAACTATTTATCCCGTATATACAGGGCATGCTTCAGCTGGCAGAGTGACTTTTTAATCAACCTGTGGTTCAATATATAACAAGGTGTAAGCTGCTTGTGAGGGTTTGTCTGTTTTTCTTGCTCCATGCTCTTCTGGAACTTAATGATAATCTACATCTGAACTGAGCGCTTAGCCTAAACAAAACAAAATAAGTCACTGCAAAGGTTGAATGCTTGTGTGGTCTCTAGGCAAGGACATAAAATGATTCTCAGCTCATGATTAGTTCTATTTTTTCTGACCTGTTGTTATCCCACTGCGTGGCTTGACTTCATGAGTTTTCCTGTTAATATGTTGGCCCTGCTTTTCTACCTAATGTGAAAATCACTGGTAAATTTGCACCCATAGGTTCTGAGCACCATCTGTTCTGTCAGCTGCTCAAGAGGATGTTTGCAGCAAGCAAAGGATCTTGTTGCAAGCACCTTCATCTAGTTTATATGGTGTCATCTTTTTAGAAGCTTGTGTATATTTTCTGAGCATGAATTACTAAAAGCTGTCTTGCTTTACAGCAGCAGCCTGCTGCTGTGATCTGTGCTTCTAAAAAGTGAAGAAAAAAGAAATTACTGACATTCCCAATGACACTAGCTTTCTTTTTCCTGAAAAGTTTTGAAGAATAATGTCTTTGCAGTCACTGCTTCTCAGTGCAACTGTTTAGATCTTGTGTGAAAACTTTACTATGACGTTTGGTCTCAGAATTCTTGGATACTCTGGAGCCTTGGGATTTTGAAGTAAAAATAATAATCAATCTAACTGATATTACATCCACTGAATATTTTAGTTCAGCACAGCTGGGTAAAGTAAATTTTGTTACCAGGTACACATTATTTTAGTGAAGTGGAAAAACACAAAGCATTTTCCTAAGTTGGCCTTCCCCTTTCTTTTCTTCCTCTCTCTCTCATTTGAAATTGTCAATGGATATCCTGTATCTAGAAATTCTGACAGCAATATTGTAGGCAAGATGCTATAAACTTGATTTTGAGAAGTCAATGTGGGCAGTGATCCTTGCATGAGAAGAATCAAATGCAGATTTTTAGGACAGCTTGTGTGAGAATCTTTGCATAGCAAATTTTGTAGAAGTATTACCTTGTTATTCTGTCTTTTTAAGGAACTGTTTCTATTGGTTACTTAACAGAGGTTAGTTCATGTCAGAGTAGCAAAAATGGACTATAATCTTCTGTGATCTATGAGTTGGGAAGGTATGAAGGAGAACCTGTTGTCCTCAATGTCCTGTGCTAAAGGAAAGATGTAGTCTCCAAGGCAATTTCTTCCTGATCATTTCATCTCTGTATACTGGAAAATGAAGAAGCTGTCTTCACCTCGATGGCAATTATCTCCTTTACCTGTTCTTAAAGAACAAACTAAGGTGTGATCTAGCTGGGAATTGACCCTGGAGTACTCATGGAGGCTCAAGCATGTCCTTGTCTGTTTTAAGGCTAGATAATCTCAGAAATAAGGCTGAGATGGATAGATAATTAGGAAGCTGTTCACTAGGTGTAACTTGTTTTGTTTTTTTCTTTGGCAGGCATCTCTGATGAGGACATCATCAACGTTACTCTCCCCACTGGTGTGCCCATACTTCTTGAATTTGATGAAAATCTGCACCCCCTGGGCCCTCATCAGTTTTTGGGTGACCAAGAAGCTATCCAGGCTGCCATCAAAAAAGTGGAAGATCAAGGGAAAGTAAAATCTGCTGAGAAGTAAAATCCTATTGACTAACACAGCTGTTTTCAAAGTGTTGTAATTGGTGATTTATGTATGACTGCTAAGTTGCACTGTGTGAAAGTCTCAATTTCAAGCACTAAATCGAGGGACAGTTGTTGAGTGTCAGGTTGGTAGATTAACCCTCTGCCTTTCAAAAACTGGAATTTAGATCTCACCTTGAGGTTATGGCTACTGGAAAATAGTATCAAGAGATAAGTCAGGTAATGGAAACTTGCAGGCCAGTCTGCCCCAGATCTGTGTTTAAGAATGGCCTAGTACAGAAATAAAAAGATGTTACTGGTGTCTAGCAATAATCAGACCTGACCTGTTAAGGGGAATAGCATCATCTTACAGCACTAATTATGCTCAGGTTGTTACAGGCAGTAGAACTTTGTCACTAACAAAATGGCACCACATAGCAAAGTTATCCAGTATGATGATTCTTTGTGAATAACCATGGCAGTTTCTTCTGGATAGAGTTCCTTTGCTCTTTCAAAACACTCTCAGATGTACAACTCTTTGCCTTTGTATATTTATTCCAAAGCCAGTTCATTGTTCAGAGGAGAATTTTGTAGAGATGTTCAGCCTGTTATAGCTACTATAGTAGTATTTTGTTACACTATAATCCAGTGTCTAGGGAACCTAGAAGAAATTGCTTTTTCTCCACCATGTTGGCAAAGCCTAGCATGACTGCATTTTTCTGGCTTGCAATAATATGATTTAACTCAGACTTTAGTCCACAAGCTAAGCACAAAGATTTCCAGCTCAGTGTTTTAAAGAATCACATAGCTCTTAGTGAGTGACCTGAATAGCTTTGAAACACTTAAGTAGCATGTACTAGAGGTTTGATCATCTCTTAGTCAAGTTGCAAGAATAATTCCCATTTATCTCAGTAAAACTGGGTACAGGCAAATCCCACTCTAAGCCTTCCTGAGTTGCAGAGATCTCTTGATAAACATGTTCCACAGTAAAATTACCATGGCTTTCTCTGGAGGGCTGGAAGAGCTGTATAAGGTGTTTAAGGTGTATAAGGTGGGTGCAGCTCATTCAGCCATCACACTGGTAAGGAACAATATTCTGCCATGCCTCAAAGTATTCTATAAAACTTCATAATCATATCTTGATTCCTGTTGTATTGCTGTTGCATTTGCACTAAATTCAAACAGTTCATAGTGTGGTAGTGTAGCATGTATGTCAGTTTGATGTTCTCTTTATGAACATGAGCATCAGGATAATTCCTTTTTTGAAGACTTTCTCTAATCTTCCTTGCAAGTTTGAATTTGTTACTTAAATTTGGATCTGATCCATCGTCTCGACACATGAGCATCTGGATTCTGACCTCAGGTACCAACATGGGTGATGCTTGAGTATGTACTTTTTGAGCTGGATGTGTTCTAAACATGGCCCAGCTACAAATCTCAAGAGAAGTTGATAAGAATTCCTTAGGTATGATAATAGTATAAACTTTTAAAATTATTGAGTAGCTGCTTTTTTACAGAGAGCAGTTCTGTGCCTCATTTCTTAAGTGTGAGAGGATGTTTTATTTGTTTGAGGAGAGCAGTGTGACAGTGTGGTGTGCTGGTGTGCCTCTGGCAGTCTCCCTGATGTATGGAGGTAGATTTTTTCCAGTTCTGATGCCAGCTTACGTTAGTGTTGCACATGTTCCATAAAAGATCTTTTGCTAAATGGTAGTTTCTCTTCCATGAATGATGCTTGGGCTTCTCTTTTGTGTTTTAATTTTTATTTTTTGTAGGAACAAAGTTGTATGTTTCTCTTTAAAACAAAGCTGGTAGGTTTCCTCTGCCTTTGTACAAGCAAGGCTGTATCAGTGTTGTGGGTTGTTTTTGTATTTTTTTTTAATTTCTCTGAAATACTACTAGCAGCTTCCCTGTTATTCTTTTGGCACTGATTTACAGGAGAGTTTCTAGTTTTCTGCACATAGAGTGCAGTAACTCTACATTACCTGATACTTTCCAAGTCAGTGTTCGTGAGTTAGGGTGTTAGTGAATTTCATCTGTCAATGTGCTGAGGAGAGGGCCACTGGCACTCAAGTGATTACATTCTTCCCCCAAAATTCAATAATGTCAAATTTCAGCAGCAAGTAGAAGTTATTGCAGACTTGTTAGCAAGGCAAGCAGAGGCACCTGATGTCAGTGAGAACTGCAGGCAACCAGATCTTGGGGCTGACAGGCCTGGGCTCTCGGTGTCCATATGCCTTTGGCATTGTGGCATTGGAATCAAGAACTTCTTCAGGACTTGAGATGCAGCTGGACTATGCTTGGGAGTGAACCTGGCTGAATTAGGAGATAGGCTCTCCCCTTCTCTTAGAGAGTTCATGATCTCTTTTGGGGGTAGGGTGGGGAATGGAAAGGTGAATGAGTGAATGTAGAGAGCATTAATATTCTTGCAGCTGAGTGGGTTAAATTGACTGAAACCAGCCTTTCAAAGGGTCATGGACAGTAAGAAAAGAGTAGTGGTGTGATGTTTTCAGGTGGCACTGATTCTGCAGTGCTGCTTGAGACATGAATAGCAATGGTGCCCTGGGAAGTTTGACTACATCTGCTTTGCTTGTGACTCCGAAGTGATGACAGGATTTTGTGTGCATGTCTGGCAGCAATATCGCATCACAGAATTATCAAATGGAATCAATTGGGGATTTCATTTTGCTCTTTAGGATGATTTTAATGCCAGAATTGACTCCTAATTAAATTCTAGATTCATAAAATGTGTATATTGAAGGACAGACACAAACTTCTATCAACAGTAGCATGAGGATTCCTGATCTTCAGAGACAGCCAGGTCATAGAGGGAGAATTGAGAATCTTGCAGGTAGCTTTTCAGTTCTGGGTAAACATTTTGACCATGTTTGATTCAGTATCTTTAAAGTATTACTGTTGTTTCTACAGTTGACATTATGGGTGTGGTTGATTTGGTTTGCTAATGCATTTTTAAAGTTGTGGTTCAGTAGCAGTAATAGCTGTAGAATCCTCTTGAAAAGCTTTGTAAATATGGTGGAGCTAGTAGGTTGTTTGTAATTCAATAAATTCACCCGAAATACAATTTGGCTTGGCTTCCGTCTGTTTCTTTTAATCCCTTTCCCTTGTTTTATTTCCAGGTCTGATACACAAGTAAAACTTCAGAGTCCCAGAACTCATCAGACAGTTGTTAATCACACATCATGCAGTCATTTGGGTTAAATAGTGTTACAGCAAACACTGCCTCATGCTTACATGTAAAGATGTTGAACTGGTGGGCAGTTACATACCTGTTTGAAACGATGAGGTATTTGCATAGGAGCAACTAATTAAACAGTTCCAGAACAATGGAGCTGTAGAACAAATGTTCTACAGTTTCCCATGCTTGCTTTTTCTTTTAATGAGAAGCATTACTTTTTAATGCTATATTTAAAACTGTACCTTCTGGAGATAAAGGGAGCTCCTTTGCTCTTCAAAGTACTGTGGTGTCAGGCAGAGTTTGACTCGAGTGGTAAGTGCAAGCTGCTGCAAACCTGCTGAGGGCTGTTACTTGTTTTTGACCTTCACACAGATGGCCTTGGATGCTGGTATAATAGGAAGCAGGGTAAAGGTTCTAAAAAAACGCAACACAAAACAAGTAGAAATGAGGATACAACTCTGTCTTAAAACAATTATTGGAGAAACTGTTTTGTTTTTTCTTTTTTTTTTTTTTTTGAAGTTGGTCATATGATTGTGTGGTGAACAGATCTGTCTGCTGTAGCTGGATGTCTGTCTACTGTAACAGTTTTGTACTGCTCCTTAATATTTTTGAGTTAGTGTGGGAATGCTGCAAGCCCATTCGAAGTTGCATTGGTGTTTTAAGATGTATTGCCCCTGTGCTTTCCCCCAGTCACCTTTTGTACTTTGCCTTGGCTAAATTCTGCCTTAGTTACACCTTGGATTCTTCCTGAGTCATGCCCACTCCTTCCTGTGCTGGGAAAAGACCACCTGAAGTCTGGCATGGTTGAGACCCCTTTATCTTTTTGTTTAGAATAAGCTAGAGTGCAAGAGAGTTTGCTATGGTCAACTTGGTCTGCACAGCCTGAGGAGACTGACTGCTTCTACCCAGTCATGTTGTGAAAATTTACACTTTGCCTTTTTGGTTGTGGGTTTGTTGTCTGTGTTGGGTTGGGTTTTTTTGTTTGTTTGTTTGGGTTTTTTATTTTTGTTTTAATTAGGAAAGTTCTTAGTCTGTGGTAATAATGGAAAGTGTCTAAGTGCCAGCTCAGTACCAAACCAATTCATCTCTGTCTCCACAAGTTTGCAGTCACACTGTTTCAGAACTCCAGATTTCAAAGTTTATAACAAATAGTCATGACCTCTTGTCAGCTTCAAATTCCCATGGGCAACTCTACTGCTCAAGAAAACTCAGAACTATGGTAGGAACAGACTTTTACTGATTCAAATGGAGACTGCAGGAAGGTTTGGAGAGAAGGAACACCCCTTAAAGAGCTCTGCCAAAGAAGTGTTGCTGCCTCTCCCATGTATCATGCTGGCCAAAGGTTCTGGGCATGGGTGAGTACAGAAGGGAGCTTGACTCTGGTGTCACAGGGAGGGCAGGCTGGCTGGGACAGGGCACTCCTCCCTCCTACTGTTTTGTTACCTTGTCAGTCAGCTACCAGACCTCCTTGGAGCTGTTCTAGCAGAATTTAGCAGCCATGTTGTGTGTCCTAGCTCTACAGAAGGAAAAGTCTCTGTTCTTGCTCTTGACATTACGCTGACAGAGCAGGGGAGGGCAGCAGATACCAGATTATGGATGTTGCTGTGCTGTGCAGTGAAGTTCAGTGCAGTAATGGGGCCTGAAGATAACTTCTGATTGCTGTGTTTGAACAGAGGGGGCATTGACCCCCAGAACAGTCAGATGGCAACATAGATGCTGCAATTGCTCTACCAGGCTCCAGAGAGCAGGGACCCCTGGCACTGGAAGTGCTGTGTCTGCAAGTGGATGCTTTGTTAATATAGTTGTGTTTTTCCTCAGGTCTCTTCCAGCTCCCCCTCAGCTTGGCATGTGAGCTTGAGCCATTTCCCCACCTTCTGTCTGGCACTTGCTTGAAAGAAAAATACTGTTACATATTCACTAGGTGAAAGAAATTCTTCTAGAAATCTAGTGAGCCTAGTGATGGCAAATGCTTAACTTTGGGTTGTTGTTGGCCCCGGAGAACCATGCAGTACTTTGGAGCTGTCTTCCATGTGGATAATTTCTATCCATGAGGAAGAAACAGCAGAGCTGAATATCATGGAGAACCCTGATGCTGCCAGAGCTTTTTAGTTCAAGTGTTGGCCTCTTTTTCCCAAGTAAAGACATTTTTACTTCTTGTTCCTGGTGGTAACATAGCAGGACTGCCAGAAAGTAGGAATGTACATTTGCTAGTAATCCAGTGATCTAAACTGAGGATGGTTTGCTGGGGAGGTGGGTCCTACTTACCTATTAGATGCTTCTCAGGCTCACAGTAACTCTTGTGTACTATCATTAAAGATGAGCTGGTTCTCCAGTTCAGTCCTGTAGCTCTCCAGCTGTTCTTAAGCTCTGCTGCTGATCCTTTGCAGGGCCTGTACAGGAGGCAATGGTACTGGTGAGGCTAGGGGTGAGCAAACAGGCATAAATCTCTGTAACTTTCCCACAAGACCAAGCAGTCCCTCTTACCACTGATCACAGCTGCAGATTGACTTGCAGAAATGCAAGTGGACACCAGGTGGAGGAAAAGCCTTGTGGTATGTGTGGGAAAACAAGAGCAATTTTACACCCCTTTGTGCAAATAGGGACAGCAATGCAATGTGTCAGCAGCACTTTTTATCTCTGCCAGCCCTGCCCCTGTAGTTTAACAAATGATGGGAAGGTGACTTAGTTCTGGTGTGGAATGAATAACAATCATCGTCTAGGTTGCTTGTACAAGCTGGTGGTGACTCCTGTTTTTGTCTTGCATCAGCATCTTCATTAGACTAGACAAATTCAATAGCATTAGGATTGAATAATTTACAGACAGGTCTTCAAGAAAACCAACCTGAAAGCTCACAATTCAGCTGAATGATAGCTTGTAAAAAAACTGTTTCAGGAAATATTAGGGGGAAGTCAGTATTTTGTGAGAAAAGGAGCTCATCAATGAGGAGTTTCCAAATAAAATTAAAAACCAAAACTAAAACAAACAATAAATATTGGAAGATGCTCTAGGTTTCAGGGATCTGATTTCAGATATTCCTGTACTGTTTTTTCCAAAGGACTACGTATTCTTCTTCCTTATCAGAAGTTGTGGAAATTTGTAATTGTGCTTTAATGTAGGCAGTCTAGGCCCTGCTTTTCACGTCTTGAGAAGTGTTGAGTGATGTGACTTACCCAAGTAGAATGAGTCTGTAGGTGTAGCTGATAGAAAAAGGCCCCAGTAAAACAAAAAACCCTCCAAACAACAGTCTTGTACTGTAAGCCCCAATATCACAGCTTTCCTTAACATGTTTGTGTGAAAAACTGCTTTTTAGTGATGTAAAATTAATAAAGTTTGATTTTGCACTTGCTGTATTCTTTGACCCATTCCTGTAAAGCAATGGTGTTTTTAAGTATGCACACAAATTTCAATGTTATGAAATATTGTGGGAACTGTTATTCAATTTTGTCAGGAAATAACAAAGAATAAACTTTCATAGTTCTCATTTTCCATGATGAAAACCTTAGGAGACCTACTGAATTGAAAAATGCCTTCTTTCAATACTGGAAATCTTATGTTCTGTGCTTTTTCTCCCTTGTGGTTGGCTCAAGTGATTTCTGCAGCCAGCACTAGCAATACTTTCTGTGAAGCTGTAAATCCTTCTCACAGGCTGCTGATAAGACATCTCTGAGGTCTGAGAACTTTTAATTTCATCACCTCATCTTAATACTGGAGATAACTGATCTACCTATGCAGTCATTATTACTGATATAAGGCCAAATATTTCTCTTTATTTAAAAACTGCAAGGGCTCATATTTGCAGGTAAACTTTACTTGTTTCTTGGGGTCCCTGCTATGATTTCATAATTCTCCCTGATGACAGACTGGGCTTGATCAGGTCTCATTCACATGCTGGCTTATATGTAACATGTATTGGTAATAACAGATATAGTCAGAGGCATATGAGAATCATGAATATGTATTTATATATTTATATATAAATGGATAATTTGTTTTTAAAATTTCTCTAGCTGCTCTAAAATTGTAATTTTTGTTATTAGTCCTGAATGTCTTTGTCCAGGTCACAGTATTAAGTAGACTTCACGTTTGTATATAAATATGTATTCCTTATTCTAAAGTGCAGTATGTTAAGGAGAAAGTGAGATCACATCACTTCTAATCCAGAAGCCTTGATTGTTTTACTCAAGTTGGGAATTCTTCTATAAAATGCTGCTAACATGTTTTGGTAGCAAAGTTTGTATCTTTTGCTGAACAAAAGTATAAATATATTTTGTGCTTGAAGATGGGCAGAATGTCTAATTAATAGAACATGAGGCACATCAAGTATTCTCTGAATTTTTTACCTTCACCAAAGCATCAGAATATGTAATTCTGAGGTCTGAGGCCAGGGGGTTATGTATTTCATTCAAAGTTAGGAATTGTGGCCCCAGTTTTATTATAGGCACCTCATCACAGGCAGGTCACTTTTTTTCCCATCTGTGGGGGGACCTCAGAACTTTGTGGCCTCATATGGCTGTACCATTTACATTTGGAGCTGAGATTGTCCAATAAACAACAGAAGGAGTTGTTCAGTAGAATGTAAAAGTTCCAGCACAGGATTTGCTTCAACAGTGTCTCTTGTTACAGTGCCTAAATACAATTGAAGCTCCTTTTGAAAATGTTTGTGTAATTTTAATTCCTGCAAATGTTTAGTAATGTCAGTGTTCATGTTAAAAAGCCTGAGAACTTAACACTTTGGGGCAGAAATCTCTTGTAATTTCTGTGATTATATCAAAGATGCCAGCATCCCTCTTCCTTATGACAATTCACATAAGTGTCTGTAAAATCAAAACTTTGTTAACATTTCGTATAATACAGAGGTTTTTTGGCCAATATAAACATAGTTCTCCCTGATGGGAGAAGTATTGTTGCCCCTTCTACTGGCAATGCTCTTGTAGTGGTTATTATTGAAGAAAATTCAGTGGAAGAAATCTCAGCAATTCCCTCACATTTCTGCAAAGGACAGCCTTGCAGGTGAATTGGCAATCATGCCTGGGAGAAGGCTGTGGAATTAGTGTTGAATCCTATGCTGAAGTTCAGGTACGCAACTTCCACTGCTCAAGGTCTAAATCCAGATTCCAACATGACTTTAAGAAATGGTACAGAAAATGCCACTCATTCTTTTAATAGGTGCATGGAGATGCTTTGAATTGACAAAGTATTATGCCTCAGAAAGACTTGGAACAAAAAGTACTTGGTACTTTTGTTATGGATAGTCTTCTGCTTTTGACAAATCCTAATCTGAAATTGTGTGTGCTGGGATTAGGCCTACAACATTGCAGGTTCTTCCTGTGGTGCACATCTGCAGGAGGGCAAAGAGTAGGAGTGGAAATCCCTGTATAAGCTCCATCACAATTTTAAGTGGACTATTTTTCTTGTTAGCATAGTAGCAAAAGGTAAGTATCACCACTTGAGAATGTGTGTATTTGCCACATTCAATGAATCAGCAGTAACATGAAGTTGTTAGGGGTTTTCAGATGAGGAGATACCCCTCTGAAGTCCTTTATCACCTGTCTTCTTCTAGTTCCTTACTTAGCTTCTCTGCCCTTCCCTTCTGCTACCTTAGAACTCAAATTCCAAAGGAGCTTGGATTTTGATGCTGATCTCTCAGCTTGGAAAGCATGAATCAGATTTGGTTAGAATCCCCCTGGAATACTGATGTCTTTATTCAGAGCAGGACACAAATTAAAAAAAAATGAAACCAGCAGTTGGGAAAGCCATTTCCATAGAAAGGTACTGTTAGTGCAATGAAAAAACAAATACCAGTTGTCTGAAAACTCATGGTGTTTGTGTTTGAGAAGAGTCACCACCTGGTTTTCAGTGAGCTCTTTGGCTACTGTGCTTCCCACATCTTCCCAGGCTTGTGGTCCTGCCTTATCCCTTGGTGTACCCCTGCCTTAAACTTCATGCAGCCACATAGTACCTTCTCCAGCAGCACATCTCCATGACACCTTCCTCACCAGCGTGTTCTATTAATATGAGAGCTGCTCATAAGAGGTGCTTAGATGGGAGGAGGCAGGATGGAGTGTGGAATAGGTCCTAGAGGGAGATTTATAAAAAAAAACCCAGAGAAATGCTATGCCAAGGTATAGGTTTCCATCTGGATCACATTTTATATTTTACAGTCCTGTCTGCGTTCCTAAGATTCTCAGGGGAAAAGTCGGATTTATATAATTTAACTGGAAAAAGCCACCCACATGAGAGAAGCATTAAGTGACTCATTTTCTTTGTAATAATTTCACTCTGCTTGTTTTGTTCATTCTGTTAGTCCAGTGAAATTCTCTCTCCCACAAGTGGCTGCTCAAGTGCAGCAGTTTTTCACAGCGGATGATGGAACTACTTGCAGAGGGGGACCAAGTGGCTGTAGTAGTAGGAGGTGCTATGACCTGATGGGCTGTTGCAGTGTGTTCTGTTGTGCATGGGCTCAGCTGTGCTGAAGGACAAATCATTTTTTACTGCTATGGTTTGCCAAAGACTTCGGATTGTGCCTCCACCACTGCTGGCGAGATTTGTGGTTGTTCATCACCTCATGGATCAGGTCTTTTGTTAATGATGTCCCAAAAAAAAGCATCTCACTGACTTAAAGGCACCACTTGATTTTAATTCCTTCAGGGACCAAGCGTGGTGTGCCAGGAACAAAGAAGAATTGGCTGAGTTAACGAAGGGAAAAATTGATTACAGAAATATTCAGAGTGCTATATTAGATACTCTTGTACTCCCAAAAGAGTAAGCTAAGGGCTGTCAAAACACTATGCAATCTGTTCTCCAGTTGTATCAAACTTTGCATTTGGTTTTCATGGAGATGAGCCTGATAGTTTGGTCATGCTTCAAAAGGTTCTTAATAAATTTACCTTAAAGGTCACTATTTCTAAGCATTGCATGCAACAATTTCTACTGTACTCAGCACTTCTGAAAAAATAGGTCACTTGAAGAATTGTATAACTGGACTTGGAGAGTGTGAACATGAGATGTTGTGCAACTCTCAGAGATAGTGCAGGGAGGAAGGATGAGGCACAGAAGTGCCTTGGTCATGCAGGTCCAGTTGCTAGACTTGTGTTTAGATCTCATGTGCTTGATGTGTCCACTGATTACAAAAGAACTCCTGATTGAAAACCCAACAGTGGATCGAGCTCTTTGGACTCACGTTTTGCTGTGCTCACCTTGGTTGTTATAACCTGCTATTTGTTTTCTTGCAGTAAATGGTGGAGATCCCACTGACTGCAGAGGATGAGGCTCTCCACAGACTCTTTTCAATCTGGATGCAGAACTAAAGCAGCAGATGTTGAAATGCAACCTTTATATCTTGTTAGTATGTTTCTATCTACATTCCTAGGAGGGCCCTTAACCACAGCAGCCTCAAAGGATGGACAGGAAGAGAACTAGACACTGCAAAGCATGAATAATCCTAGCCTGGTCATTTACCTAATGGAGATCTGAGTAGTAAAATGAGGTTTTGGAGAAAGCTCAGGATTTCTGCTCCACCTTCAGTGTGCAATGGTTTTGTGCATTTTGGTTTAGCTTGTGCTTAGAAGATTTGTTTTTAAAATGGAGTTCTCTGTTATTTCATCCACACTCATGTGGCCCCAGCACTGCAATTGCTACCATAGCTTTTGCTGGCTTTGTGAGAGGCCGTGCCAGCCGCTACCCAGTCTGCAGAGATGCTTCTACTCAGAGTAAGAAAAAGAGGTTTTGTATGAGTCTCTGTAAATGAATGGGTAGCACAAGAACCAGCCTTGTGGTGTAAGGAGCATGGCAGGAGTGTGGACAATGTCCATGTTTGTCACCTGTGCTACCAAAATCACAGTCTCCCCTTTGCAGCAGAGTGGGCCCCAGTTTTGGCAGTAGAGATCCCTGTAGATAGATCCCTCCCATTGCTTGTAGTACTATGTCATGGAGCACTGGTTTTTGTTTGTTTGTTTTTGCAGTTACAATCTGTGAGCACTGATCCTTTCCAGGAGGACTTTTTATGAGGTAGGATTTGCAAACTGCCCCTATGAGCTGGAGAAGTCAGGAGCCATGATGAAACTGTTCTTATATGTTTGCTGTATTTTGCCTTCTCTTGTTCTTACTGCAAGAACTGCTGTTAGCATTTACAGTGTAAAAACTGTAGAGAGGAAAAGCTCAGAAGTCCTCAGTGGCAATTTACATTGCATTGGTAGAATCATGCTGTGGGATCCAGCCAGTAAATTTGTACAAGTAAATGAATGCCAAAAAAATGGCCCAGAATGGGCCAGTCTTCTGACTGCTTCCAGCTCTGCAACAGTCTTGAAGGTCATTCTCCCCAGTTTCTAAAATGCTGTTGCGAATGGATAGGGACTTTTTCAAGTGAGGTTTAAACAACTGTGATATAAAGTTAGATTTGGAGGAAGAGTTCCTGCCTGTTGTGATGCAGCACTTTAGGGTGTGCTCCTGGTTAAGCGGTTTTTTACCAAAGGGGGACTGATGGGACAGGCTTTACCTCACCTCTTTGTATATGTCAGCAGTATAAATATCCTTACTTGAGCAATGGTCCCCCTTGGCTCCTTTTATTGACAAGAGAGAGTAGCAGACCTGCTTAGATATGAGTCATCAGACCTATTTCAGACATTTCATTTAGGTGAGATTGTTGGTGGTTTCCCACTACTGGCATCTCTACAGTGACTCAGGGAGCTCCGGTGTGACAAGATCTGATTTATCTTGTGTTTTACAGAAATATATGTCTGCACGGAGGCCTGATTAGACTTGGTTTCTTAGCTGGAGAGTGGATTTTCATAGTTGATACACATGCAAATCAAACTGTGGATGAGGAAGTTTATGATCTATTTTGCCATCTGCCCCAAAGTCATACTGTCCATAATGATGATGGCCCAGCAAACTTGGCATTATGTATGACTACAACTTCTCTTCCACCCCATAAAGGGCCACGGGGTTGGCTTCCAGCACACCTCACAGGTTCATACAGTGTCCCAGAGTACCCTGAGAGGATGCCTGCAAACTGCCCTTCTGTGCTTGCTCCTCAGCTGAAGAAGTGCAGAAGATCCACTGTGTCAAAAGGCATCCTGGGGACATGATGCTCCTCCTGGTTTCAGGCCGTGATTGCACAAGTCAGAAGAATTACATGTGGGTAAATACATTCAGACTCAGGAGAGAAACAGATACATATTTTTCCTTAGAAAGTCAAATACTTTACAAGGCTTTGGTTTTCATTTGCTGTGGTCCCCAGCAAGTCCTGCTGGGGAAACGGGTCAAGGTGGAGGGAACTGGGCTCTTTTCTCTCATTATCTGAGTGTTAAATATTTTACAGAATTCTGGTGTTGAAAGCTGCAATCTGAATGGCTGAGAAAAAGTTCAGACCTGCATACTTAGCTTCCAGAAAATGCCCACATGAATTTCTTTGATTAAAGTGGAAAAACCACAAGGGAAATTCTCAGGACAGACAATTTCAAATTCTGAACAGAAATGTAACAGGAAATTAAAGTAAAAAGGAAAGGCCTATGACCAATACCATAAAGAATCATTTGACCAGTGTCTAGATTTCAGCTGCATAACAAATGCAGGAAAACCACCAAGAAGTATGTATTTATTATGCTTTTTCAGTTAGGTTTCCCAAGCTCAAACCACTTGAAGTACATAAAACTGCTTCAGGAAATCAGTGTTAGGGTTTCGTTGATGTAATTGCAACTGTAAAACATATTTCACTGCATTAATATCAGCAGCCAGTCATTACTTTGCAGTCAATATAATTGGATGCATCTGATAATTAAAGATTCAATTCTGATCCCACTGATCCTTTTAGCAGTTCTTTCTTTATGCTTCTGAGCCTGTTAGTGGCTGTTAGTATTTGGCGTGTTTTTTTCCAGATAAGGGATATTTCAAAGCTCCAATCCTCCTGACTGCAGTGTCTCAATCAGCTCATCAGTGATTTTGTGTGTGGATACCTACCTGACCTTAATAGGCCAACATCTACAAACCATCCTGTTTCAGTCTGTGACATGACTTTATAAGTAACTTCTTATAAGTTGATGCTGAGCCTTCAGCCTTAACCCACTAATATTCTGGATCTTTTGAATTAACAAAACCTGAATAGCAATGCACAGCACCACCAAATAGGACATTCAGTGACTTAAAATGAAAATATGATGGAGAGAAAATAATACTTAGCTCTATTTGCAAGCCTGCGAGAACAAATAATACAATTACAAGCTTACAGTATATTAGAATTTCTTTTCTGATTAATTCATTCAGACATTCAGTACTAGAAAAATTTTGAAAAGAAAGTTCTAGTTTTAGAGTATGTGATAACACACAACAATATAAATGTACACTCTGTCTTATACATATGGCTGTATAACAGGAACTGTAATTGAAAATCATACATCCTTAGTACACTACTGTGACTTCATTAAAATTGCCTGTTTTGGTGTGTCTGTACATGATGGCTTGCTGTTCATTTAAGTGAAAAAAACTTAACTTGCTTTTTAAAAAAAACAACCCAAAGCTTTTTAATACTTTGCATCTCCCTACCCCAACAACCTGAAATGAACTGGATTTCTTCAGACCCAGAGGAATTCCTTATTTTTTTTCCCTCTAGGCTAAGTGGAAGTATGAAAAATGTCAAAGGAGGGAACAGATAATTATCTCTATATATGCATGTATCTAACAGCATATACATTTTTACATTTCATGTATGAGAAACTTTGTTTGGCACTGCAGGGTTTCTAAGGGGCTGTACCATGCCAGCAGAAGTAATAATACAAGGTGCTTCCCCTCCCTGAGTGTTAGCCCATCACTGGTGGGGTGGAAACACAGGGAGCAGAGCTGGAGGTCTGCAGTTGTGAGAAGGAGCTGGCAGAAACTCCTTGAGAATTAACACTTGTTTGCTTTGCCCTTGAGCTCAAGCCACTGTTTTATTGGTCTTACAGGCAGCTTGTGAGTCCCATTGGTCTCTCCAACATGGAGGGAATGAGAAGACCCTTACAAAGTCTTCCACGAGTATTTTGCTGCTGCTGATTCTGGAGCTGGTTCTGTGCACTTGAAGGGGCTGGGAGGTTTCCAGGAGTGCTGGGTGCCTGCATGTACATGACAACAAGCTGAGGAGTGCCTGCAGCAAGGTGGGAGGTTTATTTCTTGTAGTTTTTCAATATAGATAAACACAAATAAAAAGCAACTTAAAAGTTATTCTTTAAGTACATCCTGACCAGGAGGAGCTAAATAACACGAACACTTCTTTGAGCAGCAGGATGGAAGACAGTTCTAAAGGGTGTCAAATGAATGTTGCTTGTTTGAGAGCTTTTTTTTTTTGCTAAGATTTTCTCTGTTTTCTAAATATGTTGTAAGAATTCCTCTCCTGAAATGGTCTGTTTTCCATTCTCCTCTCATGGAATTTTCACACAGGGGCCCGGGGGCAACTTCAAAGTTAGACATTAAGATCACTGGTAATTTGGCCCACCTTGTGAATCCTCCACTCTTGCAGGAACTTAAAGGGGTTCAAAATATACACAGGGACTCAAGTGTGGTACCTGAGTGACAATCCTGTTTTCCACATAAAGCAAGGCAAAAAATTAATAGGTGGAGATAAAGCATTTCCCCAAAGACCATGTTACTGAATATATGTACCTCTTCCCTATGTATAACCTAAAGGCAGCATAAAGTTGGCCAGTGAGAATCCTAGCACATGAGCTGGAAAACTCATTTGATTAAGTGCACAGATACTTATTGAGATAAAAGAGATTATGAAGCGGCTTGGGGTCTGCAAGTTGCCTCCTGATGCAGGAAGAGCAATCTTCCTGCCATTCCCCTGTAAGTTGGAGGTCTCCCGTCTAACCTCACAACAAGCCTAGCTGTCCTTAGCTCTATAAAAAGCAGGCAGAAGCAAGCATATTTGAAAAAGAAGTGTTTTGGTGGGTTTTGTTTTTGTTTTTTTTAAATAAAAAAAATTATATGAGAAACCACAACTGGGTCAGAAATATTTTTTTCTGAAAAATGGAGATTATTTTGGGAAGTAGGTTTTAAAGATTCTTTTTTAATAGAAAATGGTTTTAAGACAACAGGAGAAAACTCAGTTTTAATTACAGGCTTCTTTGTCTAAAAGGAAAACATTTTGTGAGTGAAACAAAAGTAGGGGAAAAATGGTTTTGTAATCTCTTAAAAAAATTCTTGAAATTTTTTTAACATTTCTATGTCTTTGCTTGCATCTCATTCTGCCTCTTAATTGCAATAATTTAGCCTTCCCAAGATGTAATGTTATTTGTCAAGGGATTTTGTTAAATACGTCATACTCTCAAAGTGGCAAAGAGGACAGTTCCTGTTGCAAGACAGCATTCTTGGGGGCAAGTAACTCTGCTAAAACTCTGCCAGACAGATAAATATATTCTAGGAAGAGTTTAATCCCACAAAGAATGTTTGCAATGAATTGTCTTTTCCTTTCTTAAAAGTAGACTATATAAATCATCTTGCTAAATCTGTGCTCTAGAATCAAATGTTTTTCCATGTTGAAAAAGTGCCTGTCCCCCTGTAAAATTGCAGCTTCCAGAAGACAGCTGGATATTCAAGATGGCTCTGGACTATGGAGTGGGATAAGTTGCCGCTTTTACACGTGAGTACTGTTGAAGAGGAAGATGGCTTTTGCTCCTTATCTTTTACCAAAGACTCATTGTAATTGTGGGCTGTGAAATACTGGGGAGAAATGATCCTCAGTGTATGATTGATTTTTCAAGTGAGATGGTCTCTGTAGGCATTTATAGCTTTCTGTGCAAGGAGATCTGACTACTGTTTGTTCTGTCATTTACTTTTTTTAGTGGCAGACACATGCAGCAGAAGTTGACAACAGGGCCAATAATTTGTAGTATGAAGTTCTTTCACATGTTTCTGAAGCATACGAAGCTGTTTCAAAAGTAGCTGATTATGAAGCACCGATCCTTTTGGTTTCTTGATTACCTGTGCTGGGCTGGATGTTCAAAGGGAGTCCTCTCTACACAGAATGCAACTTATGCTACATGGAATAAGTGGGTCATACTGATAACAAAACAGGCTTGAATTCGAAACCTTGACTGCCCAGGAATTCTGGAGGTGATCATGGACTGTCCAGAGGGCTGAAACTTCAGAGTGTTGCCAGAGAATATGATGCATGCTGAAGAGGCCCCATTATAAAATAAATTACCAGAAAATGGGAAGCAGTATGACCTGCTTAAAGATGGATCCTGCCACATTTTGGGAAAAAACTGAAGATGGAAAGCTGCTGTGGAGTCCTACAAGACAAGTCACAGAAACTGGTGAAGGAAAAGGTGACTGATTTTGCAGAAGTGAAAGCCATCCAGCTGCCTTTAGATACTGCTGAACGAGAAAAATGGCCAGTACTTTATCTCTGAAATGACTTATGGATGGAGTCATTTAGGAAGAGATGGAATGCATGAATGTGTTCACAATCAAGGGTTGAACTTGACTATTTTTGCCATTGCACAGATTATCCATGATTATAAAATGTACACCATACTCAAACGAGCCAAGCAGATAAAGCTTTTTTTGGTATAGAAAACAATACCTGAAATATCAAAGTGGAGAAGCCTGGAAGACTGATTATATCACACTATCAAGAACCCACCACAGCAAGCACCGTGTGGTTACAGTGGTGGAAGCTACTATTGGATGGTTGGAAACATACCCTGTGACCCATGCCACTGCCTGTAATATTATCGTGGGTCTTGAAAAAGCAAGTTTTGTGGTGATAAGGCACCCCAAAATAATTCAATCGGGCAATAGGACTAATTTCTGAAATAACCTTATGGACACCTGAACCAGAGGTGCACGGCACTGGCTAGGTGTATCCCATTCCTTGTCATGCATGAGCCTCTGAGAAGACTGAACAATACAGTGGAATGCTAAAAATTACATTGACAGCAATGGATGCTGGGACATTCAAGCACTGGGACACATATTTAGCAGAAACCCCTTGGCTAGTTAACAGTAGCATACCCACCAGTCGACCAGGCCCTGCCCAAGCAAAACTTCTGTGCACTGTGGAAGGAGAGAATACCCTTGCAGTAGATATAAGGAACTGGTTGGGAAAAATATTCTGGGTTATTCTTTCCTCAGGAAAGGATAAACCTATTCATAGGAGTGTTTTTCCTCAAGGACCTGGGTACATTTGGTGGGTGACACAGAAGCATGAGAGAGTCCATTGCGTACCTAGAGTTGATTTAATCCTGGGTGAAAAATAATCCCTGATTTGAGTTGTATGATGGAAGGATTGCGTGATGCTGTATGTCACCACTGCCATGACTACTGTACATCAAAGGAGTTATGGTAGGAACTTCATTCTGCTAGCCAAGCTAGAGGCAAGAACAGTTTTTTCAACGTCAAAACTTAAAGCCTAGTCCAAAGGGGAGAGAGTTGGGGAATGTAGTGGATATACCTTTAAATTGTTGTAACCCATACTTTGAGTTTATGAGGGCCCAAAGTCATGAATTAAAGGAACTCAACGGACATTTTGTAGATATTTTATAGATATTTTATAGGGGTTGCCCACAGACTAAGGGAATGATATCTGTGTGTTATATCAAAGAATATGCTTAATCAAAGAAGGGAAGAGTGTGGTGGTTAATGAGGATGTATTGGATAGTGTGGGACCTGAGCATGAAGTAAATGCTATGGAATAACAGGTGGAGAATGTGCTGGGTTTGGGCAGGATAGAGCTGACCAAAATCAACCAAAGGGAAATTCCGCACCATATAACATCATGATCAGCAGTAAAAGTAGGAGAGAAGTTGGCAGGGGGAACACTGCTTGGGGGCTGATTGGGCATTGGTCTGTTGGTGTTGAGCATTTTGTTTTCATTTATATCAGTTATCTTTCTTGGGTTTTATTTCTGGGTTTTTATGTTTTTGTTTCTTTTCATTCTAATGGCCGCTTATTATTGCTATTTTATTTTATTTCGGTTAGGAAACTGTTTTTTATCTTGACCCACAAGATTTCTTGCTTTCACTCCTACTCTTTTCCCCATGTTGCTGAGCAAGTGTAAGCAAGTGGCTGTGTAGTGTTCAGTTGCCATCTGGGGCTATACCACTACACTTTGCCATATATCTAACACAGTGGGAAAACAGGAATAAGCCCCATTGGTGGCTTTAACAGCCTATACTAACTTGAAGCTGCCAGACAGCCTGCAGAAAATTTTACTTCAGCATCAGTAGCTCCTATCCCAAGAGACTCCAGTCCTTTCTTACTCTTACTCTGATCTCTCTGAACTGATGGTACTCTGTGCTAAATACTGTGTTAGTAATATCCTGGGCAACTTTTATTAATGACTGAAATGTCATTTATTCTTGCAAGGGAGAACAAATGATGGCTACTCAGAGGTGCCTTTCATACTCTTCAATTTGAAAAATAAGGCAGCTTCTTGCCATGAAGTTGCAGTATGTGAGGTGTCCCTGTCCCACTAATAACTTAAACGGAGAAAGCCTTACAGAGTGGGGCTGCTATGAAAAAGATAAGTGCTTTCACCACTGTAGATTACTGTTTTTCAGGAAATGAAGGCAGTAGGAGTGTGTCTGTAAAGGTCACTTGAAGCTCCCAATAACAGCTTTAAAGAGAGTGGGAACTAAGAAAGAAATAGGTGGCAGGACCCCTCTCAATTTGAAGAGCTTCCCCATATAACTGCTACCCAGGGAATTACCCCTAATTTTTGAGTATTGGTCAGCTACTTAAGTATGACACTGGCGTTGCTTGAATAAGCCTGAAAGATAAGAAATCTATTTGTGGTTTTCTGAGGATTGGGAATGAAGTTGCACTGTCTCAATTCTGAGCCTCACATTACAGTACTGCGACTGCTTCTGCTATGTAGACACTCTTGCTCCATCTAGTGAGAAAACTAATTGCTCATCCATCCTCTGGCTGTGGGGAGGCCTGGGGAAAAGTAACGTAATTTATGAATTTGTCCTATGCAAAAAAGGGAATTACCCAGGAAGGTTCCAGGTTTGATTTTGTTGTAACAGTAAGAATGACAGTGATTTTAGCTTACAGCTGCACACTGACATGTCTTCTAAATTATTTTTAAAAAGGACTGGAGGGTTTTTCTTCTAATGAACTTTCCCACAAAAATCTACTTGAGTTTATATTTGGTGGATGGATTTACTTGTTCTGTGAATCAAATGGAGGATGGGAGAAGAGATTAAAAAGTTGGTTTAAGTACTTTAACTGTATCTGTAACAACCCATCTTTACTGGTCTTGTTCAGCAGCCAAAACACATTCTTCTTTTATAGAAGAAGGAGCACAAGGGCACCAACTCACAGATCTTTAGCACAATAAAGCTGTCTCTGAGGCCTGTGTCAGGGGCTGCATCCCTCTGGGCACTGATGTTAGAAGAGCAGAGACAGGGCATACAAGCATAGAGGTGCTCAGAATCCTCTCGGATGCCTGCTGAAGACTTGTTAAGCTCAGAGAGGTCAAGATTTTATTCTGCCTGTCTCTCTACTTCTGAGACCATCTTGCCTAATCTTTGCCAGACACATCTCATGCCATATTTCCCCCTTTTTTCCCCCTCTTTCCAAAATATTAAAACTGTGATTAGAAAGAAGGGAGAAAAAAAAAAAAAGACCATGGCATTTTCTTTCTGAGAGTGTTTTTTTAGGGTTTTCTTTGATAGTCCCTCTTTCCAAGTGGTTCTGGGTGAGACACAGGGGCCCAGCAGATCCCCTTGGTGCACCCCACAGCATGACCTGCACTGGGCACCTTCCAATTGCTGCTTTCTCTGCAGCCTGGCTTGTGCCTCATAGTTCTGCTGGGCATCACAGCCTTCTCTCTCTGTCCCCATCATTCTGGCTTTGGCTGGTGGCTATGGCAGGTGAGGTGCCCTTGCTGACAGGGTTCCTAAAAATGCTGCTGGGTTCACCCCCCACCACCTCTTGCCTGAGCCTCTTGGCCATGGATTACCAGGCTGAAAACAACATGGCTGAGATCTATTTGCTCTGCCTGAGCATGCATGTGGTTTATGGAGTGGTGACAATGTTATGTGCATATTTCAACCAGATGTGATGGCTATGTAGCATGATAGCAGCGGGGACACTTGACTGCACAGTAAGTGCCATTTTTTTGGGGTACAAGTTTCCTAATTTTATTTGAAAACTCCTGATTACTTCTGAGTTTGGTTAAACTTTTGCAGTATATATTTGTGTTTATATATATACCATATATTAAATATAAATATATTCTGAAAACATAAAAGCTGAAGACATACTACTTCTATAGTTAATAGGATTTTCTGCTTTTAAGTGAAAACAGTTTTTTATTTTGAAAAAGATTGAATAAGGAAAGTTTCCTTTGCTCACCAAAACCTCCATAAAAAGATGTTGGTACTATTTTGTTGCCTGTTAAGGCCAAATGTATACAGGACTTATAAGGACTCTCCCAATGCTTTTACATGACCTTGGCTGGCTTGTTTGTTGGTCCAGCAATAAATGCAATAGTGTAACAGTGAGCAACTCATCTATCCATCTACAGAAGGCCTGATCTAGTCGTTCCCTCTGTACAGTGCTTTGTACTATTAAGTATCTTTGGAATAATTCTTCTGCATAGTACCACTTTCATGTTTTCTTGAACAATAAGATTTTATATCTATAAATTCTGGGGTGTAAGGGTTGGAAGCAATGGTAAAGGAATTCTGTTCCCATATTTAACTTCCCTCATCCTCAGCACATAGTGTTGCTCTGGCAGCCTCCCTATTACAAGACTGATAATCTTGTGGTCCACTGGGTCCCACTGGCAACCTGAAGGTCTCCCAGTACCACACCGAAAGAAGGATATCTGTCTAGTACATTGTGCTGTGTCTCTGTCCTGTCTATCACTATTGGCTGTAAACAGGTTGCAAAATCCTGCTTCTCTGGAGAAATAAAAACATTTTGACAGCAAATTCTGAATAATATTCAGGTGATGTCTGCTGCAGTGTTGCTCCTGGAGTCCTGACTCAGCCAAATTTCAGGTCAGACAGTTGGTTTGTCTTACCCTGAAGCTTTAGATTGACAGTACTTCTTGGTTTCTTCCATTTTAAACAGTTATTTTATTACTTATAGCCATTATGTTGCTTCACTTCTCTATCTATGAGCCAGGTTAATTAATTTGTGAGTGATACAGTCCCTATCGATATCACAGTGGAGGTGAAGGCGATCATTAATTACTATTTCTAAGGATCATAGCTTTCTCACTTATTTATGAAGTTTTGTGGCCTTGTATGACCTCCACAGCTCACAGTGGAACTGCCATGTTCTCATCCTACATGTCCCAGGGTTAATATGAACCTCATTCAGGGGTTTCCACATTATTGCCTATGGAGTGTCATGAACATTACTGCCTTTAATTCTGTCATAAAAACCTTCACATTTATACATTTGACATAGTAAGTAGAATAACATTTGCAGGTAAAAAGACAACAGAAGTTAGAAATCTGCCAACGAGAAATCAGAACAAATGAGGAACACTCCTGGATTAATTAGAAATTGTAGAAATCTGACACTCAAGTATTATTTTTCCTATGAGGCAATACTAAATGGATTCAGAGGGGAAAATACAGAAAGCATGAAACAAAATAGAGGACTGCTGATTTTTGACACCAGGGAAACAGAATGGATACTCACTGGTGAGAAAGAGCAAGGAGAAGCCTTCAAAATATCTGACTGCCAGACCCTTCTGCTGAAGTTTGGGAATTGGTGGGAATTCTGTGAAGATCCATGTTGTTTGTGTCCACTGCTCCCTCTAGTAGGGTTTTTAATCATTGCCATGGGGTTTAGACATTGGCCGAAAATGCTCTAATTATTGAGGAAACAGGACAATAGGACTGGACGAAAAACTGCTTTTAAAAGACTGAAAACTGTCCTGGAAGCTTGTGGTATTTATTTGGTATTTCACCAGTTTTTATAACAGATAGCCAGGCATTTCCTGTTGTGAATACAACCAAAGGCTTTTAGCTGTGCCTGGGAAAATGTGGGTGAATTAGAGAACTGCAGTGGTTCCTTGACAGAAGTAATAAGAAAGATGGATTACAAGAAAAGGATAGTGAATTTATAGAGTTCTTGAGGAGAAGAAAGGAAGATGCTACAGTAAGGTGGCAGCTACTGAGCTGATATTTGGAATGGCTAATGTGCAAGAAAGCAAGTAATTTATCAAAGGTAAAAGAAATTTTCTGTAAAACCTTTTAAAATATATGGTAATTTCTGAGTAAAAATGAACTTGTCATCTGATGAATTTTTTAAATTGCTGGTCTCTTGAAGGTTTTATATTGAAGGACATTCACTTCCCTTGAACTATTTTGTGTGTGGATGTGGTTGGATGAAACAGGAATCAAACCTACCTTGTAGACCACTTGAGACCATTTAAGCTGATACTTTGACCTGGAAATGGAAGTGCCAAGACAGCATCTGATAAGGCTGTTCATATTGTGTCTTCAGCATGGGTCTAAGCATTGTGTCTAAGCTGGATGTATCATAGATCAAGGGCAAACACCAAAAAGATATAAGGACGAGTGAGTAGGCAGATGCTCTGAAATGCAATTCCTACTGAAAATCAAGCAACAGCTTGGGATCTCTGTGTCGCTTGTGGTGACTGGAGTACTGTGGAGAATGGGAATCAAGGCAAAGATTCCTCTTGTCAAAAGATGTCTGAGGGGATCTTTTCATGGACCACAGGCTCCATCTTTAATCTCATGTAAAAGGTCCAATCTCTTAGCCGTAAGCTCTTTAGACTTCTGATTTGGACTGCTAGGGGGATCATTGCCATTGGATCTGCCAGTGCTTGTATTTCCTCTGGGAGACCTCTCAGCAGGGTTCCATTCTTCTCTCTCTGACTGTGACTGATCTGGTGGAGTCATAGCTCAAATTGTCTATAGCAAATTGGCAGGACCCAGTTTAGTTCAGGTTGTACTTTAAAAACAAATACTTTGTTTTTCTTTTTTAGAAGCCTTAACATTTCTGTAGAGATCCAGTCTTGGTTGATCTCTTGCTCTGTCAGGGATTCTCAATGGACCTGGTTAGTAGCCTGTAGACCTGTCTGTTCTGGTCAGTGCCCCGGGACTGGACCTGTTGGTGAAGGCACAGCCTACATGGATGTCAAACCTTATTCCCACTTCCAGACAGCTCCACTTTTGCTACTCCTTGAGACTGAATTAGTACCATGATGATAATTGAAAACATCAAGAGTAATGCAATTGATTTGTGTCTTTTAAGATTGGAAATATACAGTGGATAGTTTTATTCCTGTGCACTGTTTCTGAAGTCTTAAACTTGCTTATACATTTTAATTCAACTGTCCCACTCTTACAAAGGACTAAACAGAGCAAATTCTGCCCAGGGTATTTGGAAGTAGTATAAAAGTACAAATAACATTGGCAACACATTGCTGTTATTTTTACAGTTTATTTTAATTAGTAACTAAACTTAAATACAATTTTTCTACTCTATATTTTTTATCCCAGATATTTAATGACTTCCAGATCCACTCCAGGTTCACTAGACTGAGTGCTAACTAAGTCTTAATTTTGATCCAGAGGAAAGTGCCATGCCCATATTGAGCATCCCTTATTTGCTTACTTTTGCTCTTTTATTTTTAGCTATATTTTTGTACTGCATTTCTCTCTCTCTGTGTATTTTTAAATTATTTCAGATTTTTCATATTTATGTGGCATTGATTCTTGGCATTGAGGTTAAAGTCTGGAAATGAGAGAACTATGAAATGACTGTATCAGCACAACCACTTGAAAGTCTCTGCTTTGTACTCAGTCCTGTGTTTGTCAAACCTCTGCTCAACCACTCTGCAGGTTCCTACATAATGTGCTCCTCAGAGGGGGAAGAGAGAGAGGTGTGAGAACATCAGTTCACTCATCATTTGTCTGGTTAGCTGTGGTCCAGACTTTGCCTGGTGAGCCTTGAAGTGCAAAGAGATCAAAGCTTTTCTTTGTAAGTGAAACATTAAAAGCCAACACACCTTCTTTTTTAGTACATTCTATACTGAAGGATCCCTGTGCAAATAGTCTGTTTCACCAAGCAGAAATACACCAGTAATGGCTCCTACATCTTTGTTCAGGTATGGATGTCCCTTAATTTTGCCCAGGATGGGCAAAGTTTTAGCCTGGTGAGTGATAATCTGTGCATGCACAATCATGTGCTTGACTGTCAGATCTGACACTTTGCATCCTCTTGAGAAGCTAGGAACAGGGAGGGAAAGTTTCTTTTCCATAGCAAAGAGCAGTTCTTCAGTTTCTATGTGCTTCAGGAAGACAAAATAATCTGTAGTGTTCCTATTTAGTGAAGGTATTACATGTCACAGGCAGAAGTGTATCTTGGCATGGCACATCTGCTTGTGCCACTGCACACTTCACATTTGAGACCAATGATCATGACTGGGTGTTCACAGCAAAAAGAAGGTCTACTTGTAGCTCTGATGAGCCCTAGGTGATGCAGCATCAGACAGAGGCCTGAGCTCAGCAGGTGACTACCACATGGCTAGCAAAACTGAGAAGCCCATGATGGGGAAGGTGCAGCTGTCTCAAGCTGTTTGTGACCAGGGGCACATGGCAGCAGCTTCACAGCCAACACAGAGCCCCAGGGGGAATCACTGCTACATCCTCCCTTCCCAAAATCTGCATACTCCTCATCCTTCCCTTTGTCCTTAATTTCTTACACAACTGGTGGCACCTCCACCTCTCTTCTATTTTGTCTCTGATAGCTGAAGCAGCAGAGGCCTGCACTTCTGGTAGGGGGAAATGCCCAGGTAATGTCTTGGCCTATACAACTGGAAATATTTAGGCTGCAAAAGCTATGGACACAAATCCCATTTCTTAGTCATTGCAGAGTGTCTCTGGCAGTCTTGGGGATCAAAGCAAAGGAGCATCTCAGAGTGCAGGGAGTCACAGGTTGCTGATGCCTCAACCGTGCTGCTGAGTGTGCCTGAAATAGGTGCCACATGGTAAAAGATGGGTGCTGATGGTGCATCATTGCTCTCCGCTTTTGTTTTTTGCAGTCCTTCCCTGGTACATGTGCTTGAAACCACCAAAGAAAGAATGTCTGGAGGTCTGATAAACCTGCACTGCTGGGTGCTGATGGTGTGTTCCCCCTGCCTGCTGCCCCTGTGCAGACGGGCAGGGACCAGTTCTAAAACTGAAAACCTGCAATCCATATCATAGAGTTTTGACTCCAGCCCCTCACTGGGGAGGGAGGTCCCCCCTCAACAGCAGGGGCTTGTTCCCAGGGAAGGACAGGGAAGGACTCATGGAGCAGTGAGCTCCAGCCTTCAGGCCTCGCACTTGGCCAGGAGTGGGGCAGGGAGGGTGAGCAGCCACCCAGGCACAGTGGGCAGCAAGGGGGCATAGGATTCCCAGGGTGTTGCCTTTTTTTTTCTTGATGGACTATTGGACAAGTTCTTTCTACATCTTAGCCACAGGACTTGTGTTATTAATGCCAAGTATAATAAAAATGTTTTCTAATCCTGATTGAGTTTCTTGTTATCCTTGCCATCTTATGTTTCACTGTTTGGTTTTGTTGGTTTGTTTTTTTCCTTCCAACATTTCTTTTTTATTGTGATTCTTGTGTGTCTTGGCTTCCAAAGATCCTGTCCACTTCTAGGGCTTTCTTAAGTTGGTTGCAAAGTGCATTATGGATTTTTGCTCTTCTTTATTAAAATGTTTGTTTATTTACAGAGGAATAGTGAGGGAGTACTTGGAGATGATCTTTGCTTCTTCCTTTTGCTTTAATACTCTGTCTTATCATACCACTTTCTCCTCTCTGCATTGTGGAAACCTGTGAGAATCTCTGGATCAAAGACACCATCTTGCCCATGATCACACATGCATATCATTGGATGTGCAACACCCTCAAATGCAACTGGTGAATCCATGCAAAATGGAAGTGTTATAAATCCAAACCAGTGCTGTGTCTACAGTTGCCTCTGCCATGGACACCAAAGAAGCAAAGTTAGAGAATTAGAATGGAGACAGCTGTAAAATGTCAGGCCTCTACAACTATGTGGGAAGTGATGAGAGGGGGAGGTTCAAAAAAAAAAAAAAGTTATGACAGATGGATGATAAAAATTCTGTTACAGACACAAATTGGTCCAATTTCTTGTCTTTTCTTACTATTTTCTTTTTTAGTGTATGATTTGAGGAAACATTCAAACATTTGAAATATTTCCAAATGATCAGAAAAATCTGAAAACCTTTTAAATGAACTTTTAATAGGAAATAGTTCTGATAATATTTTCTTTTCGTTGCTACTGGCTACAGAAGCTTTATCCATGTAATAATAACGTGCCACCGTAGGACCATGCCCTTTCCTCATGCAAGTTCCCAAGTAATTTTTCAGGCCATATATAGGGATCATTCCCTAACCTCTTGGGCAGGAAGCAGGGTGCCACTTAGCAGTGCCAGCTGCACTTCTCTGCTGGTCTCTGCAGAGGGGATGTTTTTCCTACTGGATGACACTGGAAATTCTTATGCAGGCAGAAATGTGGTTATCTCAACCATAATTTATAGGGACACCCATGACTCCCTCTTGGAAAAGAAAGTGCTACCTGGTGTTTAATAGTCAGAAATGTTCAGGGTGTTAGTGTAATGTGTTGACTATTGGACAGCAGTCTCCTCATTCCCTGAGAAGTCATGAGAGGGTTGATTTAAAGTGGCAATAGGAGGCAGTAGAAAGATCAAAGGACAGCAAGTATTACAGCTGTTTTCCAAAATATGTTATTCACAGGGTGAGTGTAACTGATCCTCTGCTTGATCAAGCTGATGGTCACATAAAATGCTGCTTCCTAGGTCACTGGGGCCAAGATGCTGGAGGTAACTTTGATATTAGTCTTTCTCTCTAACCATCTGTCTGTCATCATTGATAACCTTCCCAATGATTTACCATCGAGGTTCTTGCTTGATCTCTGTCCAAAACTAGTTGTTTGAAATGTTAAAGTAATTCATCAGCCATTCCTGAAGCCAGATTTGAGGGGAAAATAAGTAATACTAAATAAAGAAACATTTTACTGGTTTTCTTTGTAAGAAAGAGATTGTTGAGACAGAAGGAACTGAGAGTGTTCAGAGCCAGCCTAAACTGCTTTAATTTGTGTCTGAATTGAAAAATGGTACCTGAGGAAGATACCTCATGTGAGCCCTGGGAGACATCAGTAACCTGTATTCAGTGACAAGTACCTGTTATTTCCTGAACCTGGAGGAACCTGGATGGGGGAAGCTGAGTCATCAAATGAAAACAGAGAAGAAGGAGCATTTGCAGAAGCAAACATATCTAAATGGTTTGTTCAGCTCAGCCTCTGCCCCTGTCTTCTTTCCTCACAGGCAAGGAGCACTGCACACTCCTCCCCTCTTCAGCTGTGATACTCTTCCTAATCATGGCTTATTCCCTGCCCAGCAAACCTCCTTAGGGCAAAATATCTTCAGGGAAGAGAGAGGCTACTTTCACTCCTACTTTATGGCAGGGCCATTAATCAAAAAAGACTTCCTGAAGGAGCAGGTAATACTTCATCTAGAGTGCCACAAATGAAGAGGAATGGTTCCCAGGTTAGCATGGAAATACCTTTCCCTGCAATCAAATATTTTAATTACCCCTGCTAATCCTGATCTTTGGAAGTGTGTAGTTTAAGCTAATTATAATTTCCCAGCATCATGCAGTAGCACAGAGCACTGGGCAGACTCTGAATAACTGGTGACCATATGGTCTGCCTGAGCCTGGGGATTGCACAACTGAGGAGTGACCAATGGTGCAGTGGGCTCACATCTAAGCAAGCAATGGTGCTGTCCAGAGGCACTCAAGTGAGTCAATGGGACCATCACACAAATGTAAGTGAAGAGGGGCCAAGAGTCCATGGACTGGAGGAAGGACTGGGTTCAAAGATCAGATACGTGAGGCGCGATGAAAATATCTGAATATTTTGCTGTTGTTAACTTTCCACAGGATGGAGGTCATAGTACACACAGAATATGGATGAAATGCAGCCCTGAAGATAAAGCAGTCACAGAAACCTTCAACAGGAGCAAGAACCCCTTTGCATCCTGCAGCAGCAGATGGTAGAGTGCTGTCTGAACTGTCTTATCAAAATTTTGTGTATTGCCAGGCAAAGATGGGAGGTTGAGGACCCCTTGTGACCAGGGACACAGTCCACATCCCCATGAAGACAGGTTTGGGTACATCCCCAGCTGCCTTGAGCACTGTGTAACATCTCTGCCAGGTGTTCAGTGAGTGTCACTACCTGATGATCTGGGTGGAAACAGGGCATTTCAGCCTTTTCTGTCCTCTAGCTGAATCCACTGGTGGGTGAGCTTCCAAAAACAAAAGTAGAACTGATGATATGTCCCTTAGAGTTCCAAGGTGCTGTCAGTCCTGCTCTATCATCAGCCAGCAGAGACATGATATTTCCTTGAAAGGTCTGAGACTCAGTGAGAAGGTGGTTTTTTGTGGGGTAAGAGAGTGGTAAGTAATGAAGTGAGGACAGAACAGGGAGAAGCAGCATGCAAAAGGTTTCTGTTGTCTGTTTTGGTCAGCAAAATATTTTTATGTTTGGAAGATAAACCAAGCCCTGAGGAGAAGGAGCTGATCCAGGCTCCATGGGTGGTGTCAGCCCTTCCCCAGTTGCAGAAATGGGCCAACACTGTGTAATAAATTACATTTTTGTGTCTATTTGGACTGCTTCAAAATGCTTTTTCTTTTAAACCTTGACATGGTCTTTTCCCTAGGGGATCAGTGTTATTTGAACTGTTTTGGTCAGCTCGAAATAGAAAGATAACCAGAGGTGTGTAAAATTTACTGGTGTGCCTGGCCTTGCTATGCACAGTGAGCAGAGTGAGGCAGTGAATATGGTCCAGTTTGTTGTTGTAACTGCAGGTTTGGTGAAAAAGAAACGTGGGGTTGTGTATGGTCACAGATGCCAGGCTAAGTAACCGTTTCCTCAGCAGTAAATGATGTTGCAGGTAAGGGGAGCTCTGGGAGAGAGAAGCACCCACTGAGTACCCACACAGCAATGCAGGTCCTCATGCACTGCATTTGTCTTCCAGCAGCCTAATTCCACAGGAATTACATACATGCCTGCCTATATGCATGTTGCCTAAATGAATGGCCTAGAGAGGTCTCTGTACCAGATGGGCACACCAGAATGATTTAGAGACAAAAATTTCCCCTTCAAATGGGGAACCTTGGTCCATGAGGCTTCATGTTTTCTCCCACAATGACTCCATTTTTCTGCTTATAGTATGTTGAATAGCAGTTCATGAATTTACCAGACTTGGTGTAATGCATCCTCAGATGAATGTTATGGGGGTTCCTTTTTGTGTGTGTGTGTTTGCTTTTCAACTGCAGCTGGCACAGTGGTAACTGGCTGCTTCAAATCAGTAGACTCAGTGGTATGCAGCCTGAATTTCTCACTGCTTTCTTAAAGTAACCTTGGATAGCTATGTGAAACTGCACTTGCAAAATGCCTCCTGCTCTGTGCTTCTCTGTGACAGCAGTTTCTGCCCTTAGAAACTTGGTAGCATGTGTGCTATAGCTCCATGTCTTAATTAAAAAGTCTATGAGCAATTTCATTCATCCTCCTAAGACAGGAGATGATGGTGATTAGCAGTTATATTTAAAAGATGGTTTGGACTCTGCCTCCTTTTGCTGCTGGTTGTAGACTTGCCAACCGGGTTACTTTCTGGAAATAACATTTTGTTTTTATTGGCAATTTAGTGACCTAGACAGTTCTAGACATCTGGCTGCTGTATAATAGATCAGTTTGTGCACCTATGATAACCCTGAGTACTTAGGTTTGAAAAGTGGCTGCTGCACATTCATGAGCATCCCAGCACAGATGCATTTGCTTGCTGTGGGTGAACAGGCTGGTTCTGCATGCTGGTATCTGATCTCCTTGATGCTGACAGGCTTAAATTATGTTAGTACTGTGTGGCAGAACTGTATCTGCACCATGCACAGTGCTCAGGGTTCCAGCTGATAGAGCAGGAACCCAAGGTATTGCATCAGTATGGGTAACACTGGATGATGCTCCACCAACACCACAGGTTTTTGTCATTCAGCTCCAGCTTTGTGCAAGGTGAAAGGTGATCCAGAACTTACTTGTTCTCCGTGAACAATAAATGAGAGTTTTCCTTCATAATAACATCAGATATGTTTCCTAATGAGATCCTGCAGAACAGGATAAACACTCTTATTTTGTATGTACATGACAAAGTCAAGAGGTACAAATCTTTTCCATGTCTATACCACTTAGTTAAATTCTAAATGCACATCACTCCTCAGGGAGTGATGTGTTGACATTTGAAAGATGTAAGTTAGTTTTTCCATCCATTGCATCAAAAACCTGTTGCACTGTAGGGGCAAAAAACCCCATCCCCAGACCCATTGTGCTCAGAAGAAAGAACACTACTTGAACAAAGACATGGCTTTTTTGTCTTTTTTTCTTCTGCCCTTGAGTAAACCAAACCCACCACTTAGAATGTATTAGTGAAATCCAGTTGGATCAAGAGACTACTGGGTATTCATGTTGTGTTTTCAGATGCCATAATAACCTGGGCTGTCTTCTTTTAGGTCATGTCACTAGGGAGAAGCTGACATACAAGTAAGGAGGACCCAGAGAGTTGTCTGATGTAGTGCGGGATAAATAAGCCAAGAGTCATGAGTCCCCCTATAGAAGTCCTGCTTTATGAAGCTGGCAAAGAAATACACTCTCTGTGAGTACCAGCTAAAGACCCCAGTGCTGCTGTGGGAATTTCTCTCTTTATATTTCCCAAATCCACATGTGTCACCTCTGGCAACCGTAGAGTTGAAAGGATACATACAGCTCATTAGGGGCCTAATCCGAAATCTATGGATGTCGCTGTAATTTTGTGCCAGCAATGAGGCTTCCTTGAGTTTAGTTATGAGTTTTTATCTTTGCTATATGTGTATGGATATCTGTGATTTAACCACTAGTGAGTAAGGGGGAGTCCTGCTACCTCTCCCTTCTTGAGGAGGTGGCTGCAGGGTTCAATGTAGTGGGTTTTACCTTCTCTTTTGTATAGACCCATCCTTTGTTTTTCTCTGCATCTATTTTCCAAAAAGACAATATCTAAAGTGAAAACACATTCCATTATTGTAATATTGTTCCTTGGAATGTTATGACACATCCCTCAGATATTGGCTTTGTTAACTGTCAACAAATTAATATCCTTTCACTCCCAGCATGTGCACTCATGGGCCCTCTTGGCCCCTGCCATTACAGACAGCAGCACCAATGCTGCAGTCCAGGGAACACTCCCTTTCCTGATCTTCTGCCCAAAAATTTACCTTCTTGGCCTCTGAACAGCCAGCTTCCTCTCCTGTAGCAACAAGAGAAAATGTCTGGCACCAGATTTACTCACTGTGGCCAGCAGAATTTGACACAAAAAATACAGGGCCCAGTCCTGCACCAGCTAGGTTTATCCCTCCCATCCAGATTTATTTTATATGCTTTATGAAAAGAAGCTAAGTTCTTGAACAGTATCACTTGGATAGTACTTGCAGCATAAAGCTGAAAGCCTGACCCAGCAGTGCTATACACTGTAATGAGAAACTGGTGCTAATGGGGGAAACCACAGCCTACGAAGGCAAGAGAAGGAAAAAAACCCACCAAATTTATCTCTGTTTATCTCTTAACACTAGCTATGCTCACTAAGACAACTGGAGCAGAGAGAAAGTCCAAGGGAATTTTCTACACCAGCTTATAGCCTTAAGTTACAGCTTGACAAGGGTCTGAGCCTGTTTTACTTCAGCAGATTAGCCACAGGACCATCCTTTCACTCCCACAGTGACCCACAAGGTCCCTTTGGAAACCTGATACCATCCCAAGTGGAGCAGTTGAGTTGGAAAAGGTTCAGGGAGCCTGTGCTCTGCTGGGCAGCTGGCAGCAGGAGCTGGGACTGTGGTGTTGTCAGTAAATACTCATGGAAATGGACCTACTCTCAGGATTTAAATCACTGTGAGAGATACCAGGACCTGGGGCCTTGCAGTCTGGGGCTTATAAACCGGTTATTTTAATCATACGATTAGAATTTTAAACAGTCAATGAGTAATCAAGGCATGGCCCCCAAATACAGTGAGTCAGACACACCGATTAAGGGAAATGAGAGGGGAATAGTTCCCTCCCAGGCCAAGGCTTATCCCAAAAGTGTTCCAGCCCTTGGTCTGATGCACTGGCAGGAGGAAGCTTAGTCTTGCAGTTTCCCTCACTCACTTTTGCCTGCAAAGTAGTTATGCAACTTCCCTGCTGTACCATGGTCTCACAGGCAGCAGGTTACCTTCATGAAATGCTAAAGTTCTCTTAGTAGCTGCATTGCATGCCCAAGATCAAAAAATATTCAGATTTGTTGTGTATAGAAGCCCTATTTTCTACTTTCTGCTGAGGAGCGTAATCAGCTCAATCGGACTTTGAAAGAAGTTCCTTTGAAAGAAGACCTTCTGACTTCTCTTGCTTAGAGAACAAAATTTTTGAAACAGGTGTACCATATCTGTTTTTCTGTGGCCTCTAAGCAATCAGACTGATCCCAGCAACACAATAGAGTGAATGAAGGGGAACTTTGCATGCTTGTTAGTCAACTCTGCTTTCATGTCTCACCCTTGCTTTGATTATGCATTGTGATTTTCCTTCTCTTGTTCACTGTTTTGAGAGACAAAAGCTAAATTCAGGGTGAATTTAGGCATGGAGAGCATATACCCTTGGTATTTTAATGCCAGCCTTGCCTTTTAATGCATGGAAATTGCTGCCTGGTCTCCTGTGAAGTCAGTTTACACTAAGGTCAAAGTCTTGCAAATATTCAATTAGGAGACCAGTCAAGTATGTGGGATTAAGTTGTTTATATAAATGTTTGCAGAACCAGAGTGTGAGTTCACAGGCAGGCATGGGAGCTTTGGTTTCCCAGCTGATCCATAAAGAGGATCAAACACAGTATACTGATAAATGTAGTATGCTGGCTAGCCTCAATCCAGACCTGACTGGGGCTTTCAGAACCAATTCCCTGTTGTTTATCAAGGTTAAGTTGGAGGCTGATGAGATCGCAGGATGTAGCATTTAACAACAAACTCAGTCACTTCACTGGGAACCACTACCTGGCTCTACACACACACACACACACGCATATATGTATATATATATGCAGTTAGGAGTGCAAAAGCAGATTCTGCTTTAGTTAAACCAAGAGCTCCCACTAACCACCAAGAAGCAGCTTGGGTGAAAGTGAGAGTGGAAGAGGCCCCATGGAATAAAGTCTGAAGATACACAACAGTATCACTCCTTGGAATTGTCTGCATTTGCTCCTCTTTGTTTCTCCTTCTGACTGAAGCTAGAGAAAGGGTCTGGTTCTCAAGCCAGGGGAAAATGGAGGAAAAAAATAACTCCTCTTATCAAGACAAGCAAATGCTTTCTCAACTCCAGCTTGAATTTTGGCTAGCCATGGCAGGTCTGATGGCAAGTACTGTGGAAGAAAAAACTAGTAAAGGGAGTAAAATGTGAAAAGAGGGCATTTAATGCAACTATGGTTCTACAATGTAATTTTGGGTTGGTGTAATTTTTTACAATAAATTTCTACACTCTCTCAGGAAATAGAGAAAAAGCAAGGACTCCTTGAAAGCACTTGCTGCCTGGTTCCCTGCTTTCTGTGCTGGTCAGGACAGGGAGAAATGAAGACATCCATGAGCAAACAGGACTCTACCCATCCCCAGTGTGCCAGAAGGAGAAGTGACTGTATTATGCTTCCTTTTCCCCTGTAGGTAGCTGGTATGAGACTATAGGGAAGTCCCTTATGCCCTTGTATTTCTAAGGGCATTTTCTTTGGACAGCTTGTGGTTATGCTGTTGAGAGTATACAGCTGGTATCTTTTGAGATGAAAGGTGCGGTGTCAGTGCAGTATGTTTCTTTGGTTGCTCAAATTTGTTTTAAGCACTGGTATCTATACTGGAGTTATTAATAGAATGAACTGTACAAACAGGGATTCTTCACCCCTCCTGCTGCAAAATACACACTGCATTCCTGTTGCTACAACATATACAGTTATGTTACAGCTAGTACAGTCTGTTTTTCACTAAGTGCATCAGTGAACAATGTTTAAACAGTGTTTAAAAAAAAGAAAGTACTGGCAACAAAGAGATGACTTATCATTTGCAACTTTAAAAAGGAGCCTGCAGCTATACGAATCTGGAAATAATATAAACTTAACCCACAGGACTGTTGCATTGGTTTTAGAAGAGCTTACTTTAAAGCTGGTATGTGGGCTCACTAAGAGACTGAGTGGTTGGCAAGGATGCTAACGATTTATGGAATGCGTCTTTGGAAAGGATTAAAGCAAAAAACATGTTGCTTCTTACCAGCCCTGTGCTAGGAATATAGCTCTAAGGGGCAAGCATTAAATTTTAAGCATCCAGTATGTAAAACTTTTAAAGAATAAACTTTTTTCTTTTCTTGTCCTGGTGCTTGGGATCAAATTCGGTCCAGATTGGATAGACCAAAAATCATTCCCATCTGACGTCCAGGAAAAGGTCAAGAGTTAAAGAGGTACTGGCAGTGGAGAAGCAGTTCCCAGCTTGCGTAAGTACTATTTGTGAACTGCTCAAGATAACAGTCAGCATTTTAGCTCTAAATGTCCCGTGTCTTATAACTGTGCCTCTTCATTTTCTCTCTCTAAGTTGATTTTTAAAAACTGCTTTGCAACAAGTAAAAGCACAAGTAAAAATGAAGCCTCAGAACTCAGTTAAAATGCAAAATCCTGATTATTTGGTTGGGAAATCTTTAATTTCCTACTTCTACTGGCCCTGTAATAACTCTCTCTGCCTTAGGTCCATCCCCTCACTGAGGTGTCCCCCTCTTGTGGGGCTGTCCTAGCCTCTGTTTGAAAAGGCAGTGACAAATCTCTCTGAATGGCACCATTTTTCTCTAATTTAGATTCCCTGATACTAAGGAAAACAGCTCCATATTTTCCCTCTGTGCGTGTGAGTGGGTGTGGTGTTGCATCTGTGTGTGTTTGCAGAAGGCCCTGAGACAGGACTTGCTGCCAAACCCAACTATCTACCCAGTAGGAAGGAGGCTGTGCTGTTCTCAGCTCAAACATCAGGACTAACTGCACAAGTGCTGCCTCCTCCTGGGCACCCTCCGTTTCACTCCCCCAGTGGGAAGTTACCCCCCAGCAACAGAGCTCATCCCGTGAAAAGCTTCAGACATGCGATGGGTGCTGTAGTTTGGGTTTGGTGCAAATGGCAGAGCTTCTCCCCAGTGTATTGTGATGGGCTGTGCTCACCTAGTGTTTCATTCCTAAGTGCAGGGCTAGATCCAGAAAATTGCAAAGCAGAAGTGTATTCAGCCAGTTGCCACTAGCAATGTGATGGTCATTTGGCATCTGTCCAGGTCTGGGCTGGGGTAGAGTAAGTTTTTCTTCATAGTAGATGATAGGAGGCTATGATTTGGATTTGTGCTGAAAACAGTGTTGATAATACAGTGATATTTTAGCTAATACTGAGCAGTAGTTACACAGAGACAAGGCCTCTTGCTCCTCACACCATCCCACCAGTGACCAGAAGTTGGAGGGGACACAGCTGAAGCAGCCACAACTGACCAAAGGGATATTCTATATCATATAACATCATGATCAGTCTATAAAGGTGGGGGAGTTGGAAGAGGTGTGTGTGTGTGTGTGTGTGAGTTTTGGAGTGATAGTGTTTGTCATCCCAAGTAACTGGTGGAGCCCAGCTTTCCTGGAGGTGTCTGAATGCTTGCCAGTCAGTGGGAGGTAGAAAATTAATTGCTTGTTTTCCTCTGTTTGCCTGCATGGCTTTTGCTTTACCTATTAAACTCTTAATCTCAACTCACAAATTTTCACACCCTTTCAGTTCTCTCCCCGATCCCACCATGAGGGAGTAAGTAAGCTGATGGGTGGCACTTGGTTGCTAGCTGGGGTTAAATCATGACAGAATCTCACAGTGTCGATAGCCCAAAATATTTGCAAAACTACAGCCACTTGCACAATGTGTGGGTAGATGCTGTTGGAAATAGGACACAGAGATCTAAAGACAAAAGGTGTTAAAAATGTCTGCTATCCCCTTAGTCATCTGTTCTTTCTCTACATACTTGGCTATGCAAAAAGACCTGGTTCAGGGTGACAGTGCAGTGTGATGCAAATGTGAGTTATCTGCTACTTTTCAGCTTTCGTGCAAATCTTGATGATTTCAGGGGTGAAATCACAGGTGTAAGTCTGAGCCTCAGGTGCAGGGCTGGGGGCTCAAGGTGTGGAGGGTCACCTGAGTGGGTCGCAGTCATTCTGGAGGGCTTCCACTTAGAGTGGAAGTTTCTTAATATGATCATTACCCTGAGAGACTTGCTTCTCTCTTTCTCTCTGACCATTGATGAAACACAGAATCCAGTGCTCTGGAGGTAGCTGTTATGTCCTGTGACCTGACCCAAGTGACAGCCAAAGGAGATTTAAAATCCCGGGCCAGGGTTTCCCTTGGAGGGAAAAGTTACTCTTTAAGAGTAAGCAAAAGATGATGGCTCCCTCAGACCATCCCAATATCCCTTGACCAGATTAAGGTGAAATGACATTCAAGGTCTGCACCCGAACAGAAGATTTAATTAGAACTATGGAAGGAATAAAAACACAGAAGCTGCTAATTTGATTATTACAGATGTTCAGGCTGTGCAGTCACAAAGGCTGATTATTTAGATCACAAAACCCACAACACAAGGCTGTTAAAGCTCTGTAACCTGGGAAAGTGGTTACTTAATGATTTTAGGAAAGGGAAAGAGAGAGAGCATAGGAGAAAAAAAGTTAAGAGAGACAGATAACAGAAAAATCACTGGTCCTGGTTCCAGTGCTGAGCCAGCCAGCAAGGGAGGACTGGTGTCAAAGAAACTCCCCAAAGCCCATTAATGCAGCTCCTCATTTTATAGTCCTGTTTCACTTAGTAAGTGTGGTTGAGACATGTCAGAGCAGATCTCTGCTCACTTCCCCCCTCAATCCAAATCTCTATCATATGCAGGCCCTAGGCCATATTTAGACCATTATTACTGTCTCTTTCCTCTCCAGCAATCACTTTGGAAATGCTAATGAGCATTTGTTTGGGGGTAGGGAGTGGGTGGGTTTGCAAAGGTGGCTTGGTGCCCACTTGCTTCTGACTAGTTCAATTGCAGTAGCAAGAGGGTCCGATGGAGGGATTGAAGTAGTTCCTCCATCCAGTCCCGTACAGTGATGTAAAGGCATGAAACAGGACGGTCTCAGCTGAGAGGTGATCTAAGTTAAGGTCTTCTTCCAGAATTTGCATCAAATTACCAGATTGTCTTTGTGTCTCTTTGAAATCCCTGATGACTTACAGAAACTGGCTGTGACAGGATTTGCATATAGCTTAATTTTCATTGTTTAGGAAATAATCTGATACGCATGCTTTGACAATGCATGTGTACATCAGTTTCATTAAAGCAGGATATCTTATACTCATTGTGAGACTCTGAGCAAGAATAACATGGCTAAAACATGGGTGTGATCACTTCTTTCTTATTTTTAAAGTAAAAAACCTAAAGCTATTCCTTCCTTGTTTAAAATAAGTGAATTTGCTTCTAGCTCAATTACATATGAAATGCTCTTTTTTTTTTTTTTTTTTCCATGTTACTCACACTGATAAAAATCTATCCAAAGTAGTAACAGGTGCTCATTTTGAGGGTTCTAATAGGCTGTAATATCCCTGACCAGCTTCACCTGAGGCATCCATTCAGAACCATGGGCCCAGGAGCCCCATTTAAGCTCAGGCCCAGACCACCTGTCTGATGTTGTATGCATGCTGGTTTTGAGCTTTGCATTTGTCTTTGTCTCCTGACTAGATATGATATCTGTGTTGTTGGTAGCTCTCTCTCCTGGATGGGATCCTCTTGAGTGCCTTGTGTGTGTCCAGTCTTCCATCTAACCCCCTCTGGCTGCTTCTGAGAGGACTCTGTGGACAGACTCTGGATTTGATTAGTTGCTTGCTGTGCCTGGAGCTGTTGCTGGAACCCCTCAGCACCCTATGGGACTGCCTGACCTGTGTGTTGCCTTCGCTGCATCGCCCTTGGTCCTGGATTGCCTGTTCTTAGGTAACCTTTTGCTAAAATTCTTGGCTTGGCTTCTCTATGCTTTGCTAAGGTAAGATCATAGAATCATAGAATAGTTTGGGTTGGAAGGAATCTTAAAAATCATCTAGTTCAAATCCCCCGGTATGGTCAGGGACACCTCCCACTAGACCAGGTTGCTCAAAGCCCTATCCAACCTGGCCTTGAACACTTTGAGGGAGTGGGAATCCACAACTTTCCTGGGAAACCTGATCCAGTGTTTTACCACCCTCTCAGTGAAGAGTTTCCTCTCAATGTCTAATGTAAATCTACCTTCTTTCAGCTAAAGATGTTACCCTTTCTCCTACTGCTACACACCCTTGTAAAAAGTCCATCTCCAGCTTTCCTGTAGGCCCTTTAGGTACTGGAAGGCTATTATAACTTACCATTGGAACATTGTCAGGGCTGAACAACCCTATCTCTCTCAGCCTGTCTTCATAGGAGAGGTGCTTCAACCCTCTCATCATGTTCATGGCCCTTCTCTGTGTTGCTCCAATGCCTCCATATCATTCAAAACACCTTTTGCATCTTTTTCCTTATGACTTTTGAAACTACCTTTTCTTCTCACAAAACCTTGAAGAACTCAGTAGCTTTTGATCAATTCTTTCAAATAGATTTTAAAGTTGGCTATTTGGGAAACTTAAATTTCCCTGCAGGGAGATGATGAAAAGAACAATAGATGGACAGAAGCTGGACAGCCTGATTCTGCAAGTGACCATGATATGAGGGCATCCGATTCTTTCAGTGAAAAAAGAGCAGGAGCGAATGCATATGGAATTTGCAGACATATTTTTTTTAGGTTTGGAAGTTAAAGGGTGTGACATTACTGAGTGTGGGCTACTGCAGAGTTATCAAATACAGAGAAAGAAATAGGCTGAAGAAGTGAGGGAAGTAGTGAGGGAAAGAAAGAGAAAAGGAAAGTCTTTGGATCAAACCAGGATGAAATGTGAAGAAAATTCAGTTTGAAAGGGGTTAAGGTGGGCAGTTATTACAAGGTACATGGGTTGGGAATATGTCTGTACTATCATCTCTACACTTCCTTGAGGTGGTGGTGAACCCCCTGCATATGTGTGATGCTGTGGCTTCATGCTGGTGGGCTTTGAAGTATTAAGGAATCTCCATCGAGGAGGGTGATTGAGAAGAGATGAAGTCAGAATCAGTAATGCTGAAAGCGAATGGGTTTAGTGATGGAGGTACAATACCAGAGTAAGCAATGCTTCTGCCAGAGACTGCAAACAGTTTTGCCTGAATTGTGGAGGTTCACTGATTACTGTCAGCCATCTCACTTGGAGGTCTAGTGGCCTGGAAGGTTGGATAGACATTGCTAGATAGTTTCACTAGTGAATGGTGAACTGAGTAAATTGTTGGCTAATAAAGACACTAATGGATATTTTGTATTGTTTGGGACTACTGCTGTTTGTTGTCATGTTTTCTATCTGGAATTCTTGATGTTTGAGCCTTTGCTGGGTAATGACTGAAATTTTGTTTTTATGCGACTAAATGTCTACAGAGTTGGGAAAAAACCCAAAAAACCCCTCACATATGGCATTTCAGTTACCTTTATAAACAATATTTTGAGATAGTGGCAAAATGAGCTTCAAGACACTGTCAATAAGAAGTATCCTTGTAATGTCTGTACTACTTCAAGTGATCCTTGAAGAGGTAAATAGTACTTGGGACATGTAGAATTAACAAGGCTCAGTCAGATTTGCACATGGCCAGCTTTCCTCGAGTGTTTATGTGAGTATTGGCACTGGGTTCACCACAAACTCCTAGGAGAAGGAGGTATATCTTTGAAATGTGCTGGAAGTGCTGAACTGAGAGCTCATGCTTGTCCACTGCTCAGCTCCCAAAGGAGCCATGTTCTGCTGAGCTCAGGATCTGGATCCAGCACAGCAGCTGCAGGCAGGGCTGTAGCTTGATTTTGGTCAAAGCAATTTCACCTTCTGATTTATTTACAGGCAAAAGAGGCCTTTGAGACCTGGCCATCTCCTTTCTTCTCTTAGAACAGATCACCTAACTAAAGAAGACCTTTACTTGCTCTTTCTGTTACCAGCAGCTCCTAGTCTCTTATGGCTTCAGTCTCATGACAACTCCATAGAGTTTAATGTTGCTCCCAAGAATGTGCACATTCTTCTGAGCTGTGAGCTGGTTTTATTGCAACATGAGCCCCTGAACTGTTAGGAAAATATAACTGGATCCAGTGATGAGATTCTTCTATGGTTAGCAAGGACTTCTAGACTGGAATGGTAGAAGGAAATTGATTGCTGGAGGTGAGGCAGTTAACTTGCAGAAGCAGTCATGAACCTTGGTATAGTTGTGAGGGTGCTAAGTGGAAAAGAGAGCAGGACTGGGTTTAAGGTATTGGATTTTTTTCAAGGAGAATTTCATTGGAAGAGCTTTAATCATTCCTCCAAGAGTTCAGTGTGATAAATAGCTTTAAGCATCTGAAAAAATATTGGATGGGATGTAGGACTGTGGCAAAGAAAGGTGCTCTTAAGCAACAAACACATTGCCTGCACCAAAAGGCAGATGATGCAGAAGATTGTACAAGGAACGCATTGATGATACATGGAGTGGTACTGTCCAGGTATACCATACTGCCTTTTGTATGAGTGGTCCTGGACTCATCAGAGGTAATTGTCACCGAGTTGTTACACAAATCACACTGGGTGTCCAGTCAATGCAAGTTTATCTTTGTGGCCTTGTTGAGGCCTTTATGAAAAGAGCAATGTAGAAAGGCTGAGCTAGTTCATGTGAAGTTATGTGTTTAAGAGCCAAGTTATCCTGATATCTTTTTTTCTATAGCTTTACCACTCTTATGACCCAGAGTAGACCCTGTGGAAAAGAACCTGAAGCTTATTAAGAGGGTCATTTTTTGTGGTGTTGTCTAAGTGGAATCTCTTTCTACTTGTATAAACAGAGGTCTGACTGCAGCTCACTGTGCCATGCTGGAAAACAAAAAGGATAAGGACTGAAACATGTTTCACAGTAAATGAGTTGGTTAAAAGTGAAGGCTTATGGATCTGGGTTCCTGGATAAGAAATATGTGCCTTAGTGTAATTCTGTGCTACCCCTTAGTTCTGAATGAGGCCTTCAGACATCTGATCCAGAGCTGAATTTTCTAAGCTGTGCAAGGACATGTAAAGTTTAATGTCCCAATGTCCCTTCTCTCCTATTGCTGCACAACAAATAATGTGAAATTGAATTGATTAGTTGACATAACTTAAGCATTAATATCCCTTTCCTGAAGTATTTTTTTGTGTTATGTTGTAATTATAAGCATTCTGGTTCGTTTTGGCAACTGTTTGGGCTTAAAACAATGTTTAATTTTAAAAGAAAACTCTTGGTTCTTCTATACTACTTATAATTGATTTTTCATTAGATTGCTTGCCTGTAAAGGAGAATTCATGAGTCACTGAAGATTCTTAACTGCATGCTAGACCTGTTTAAATTTGATCATTGCTGTATGTATGGGTTCAAAAGCAAATCTAGATCTGAGCTTAGTTCTGCTGTTTAGGCTGAAATGTAGGAAGGGTAGGTGTGACAGTGAGCTTGTCCAATATTGACAACACTGAACATTCCAGTATCATGAGTCGGGCTCCTCCCAAATTCTGTACTTGGCTTAAGTTAATAACATTTAGAAAAATATCAAGGATTTTTTTTTTTTTTTTTTTTTTTTTCAGTTCACTTGTGGGCCTTTAGGGATCTACTTGGGTTATAGTTTTTTTTTCCTTCTGCAATAGTAAAGCCATAGTTTCTAAGGAAGCCTGTAATTCTTACATGAGTTTTTGTCTCCAGGTGCTCTTAAAATGTTGCCAATTATTGAAAAACTTTAAATAAAATGTTACTGGGCCTTCTGACTTCAAGCTAGGGTGACAGACCTGTGAAAATAGTTGATGTTAGGGTAGCCTGTGCAAAATGGGTTTGAGAGTTTAATTCAGATTTTTTAATTCTATACATACATTTATGTTACTGGGTAAGCAGTGGTTTCTGCAGAACTTGGAGATGTGGTAGGGCCTGATACCTCTGTGTAGTATTGTCTTAATTTTAAGGTATGGTTTTGGACAGTAAGGAATAATTTCTCTATCTAGCATAGTGTGCATCATGTGGTCTGGTGAATATTTCCTTGGTGCTTAGTTCTAGCAGTTTGTAGGATGTGGTGCTTTCTCTTCTGTTTTGCACAATTGCAGCTCCTGTCCCTGGTCTCTGAAAGCACTGACAAACCCCATTGCCCAGTATCCTGGAAGATGTTTACAATTGCAGTGCAAACTGTGGAAATCCTGGCTTCCAAGGCTTGTTTACACTGGGAACATTTTCTAGTCACTTGAAGTACTATAGAATCATAGAATTGCTCAGGCTGGAAAAGACCTTGAAGATCGGGGAGTGCAACCTCATCCTAACCCTATTACCCTATTTCTGATGACCCACCACTAAACCATGTCCCCAAGCACCACATCCAGATGATTTTAAAACACATTCAGGGATGGAGACTCAACCACCTCCTTAGGGAATCTGTTCCAGTGCTTAACAACCCTTTCTGTAAAGAAGTTTCTCCTGATATCCAGTCACCAGTGAGAAGAGACCAACCCTACTCTCACTAAACCTCCTTTCTGGTATTTGTAAAGAATGATAAGGTTGCCCATAGAAATTGGCGAAGGCTTCTCTAAACAGTTTGCATTTTGTAGTGTGACTTTTACTCCAAGCGCATGCAGTTGTAACTGTATCTTTTCCCAAGATTTAGCTAAAATGAAGCAAGGTCTAAGATAATGAACCAAGTCTAACTTCTGTGAAACCACACTCACAAAACAGAGTGGTTCTGTTTCTCCTGCTATAACCACAGGAGAATGTGTCCTCACAGGAGAAGACTCAGCTATTTTCAGTTTATCAATAGAGCATGTTCAAAGTCTGGTGCCTTTCTCTGTATGTGTGTTTTAGTGCAGAATACTTTGCTAATTCTTTGGTTGGTCTTTCCAAACTAGACAAACCTTTGTAATCAGTCTTGGGTACAGTGTTCTGCTTACCTGCTGTTGTCCAAACTCATAGACTCTGTTTGTACTTGAGCTTTTTTGCCTTTTAGCAGTTGGTCTCATTCCAATTACAAAATATCCTTGGAAATTCAATACCTCATTTTTCTATTATTTAAATTATGGCTCGCATTGTAGTTCAATGAATTTAATTAAAACATTTCCTGCCACACGTGTTGTCCATGTGGACAGGGAGTAAGAACTTTTAATCTTATAACTATTATATGTCATATTTACAACACAAGATCATTCCTTCTTATTGCAACCTTCAAGTAAGATGAATGTTCATATTACCTGGGGAAAGACATAATCTGTATGAGCAGAGTTTAAATCCTTAGGTAGCAGAGGGAATAATCTGTTTTAAACAATGAATGAACATATTGTGAATTTTGACATAGTTTGAAAGTAGAGTGAAAAACCCAAGAGTTTGGGCTCTTGGCCCAAACTTGGGCTCTTTTGTGAAAATGCTGAGAATCATAGAATGGTTTGGGCTGTAAGGGACATTAAACATCATGCAGTTCAAACACCTCTGCATAGGCAGGGACAACTCTCACTAGATATGGTTGCTCAAGGCCTCATCCAACCTGTTCCTGAACTCTTCCAGGGAGAAGTGATGAAAGTTGTTGCACAAACTTTCTGTTCTAGAACTAGCAGTGATGGTTTGGCAGAGATCACCAACTCTGTATTTGTTGGCTAGGAGGCATGTGTGACCTGTTTTGGTCCAGTGAGCTGGGTTGGTTTAAACAATGGCAGCAGCTGTCACTTGCTAACATGGATCTTTCGAACACCAGCAGACTAATGAGTAGTGTTAGCAAAGGTAGAAGGAGATATCTTGTGTGTATGGAGCCAGACCTAAAAGTTCATTCACAGCCTTGAACTACCTGGTCTTAGCCAGGTTATTTTACAAAATAAAAAGTGGACATGCAAATTGTACCTATCAAAACCTTCCACTGAAGGAGGTTGCAGTGTGCTCTCCAACCAGGTGAAAATTGGTTACGGAACCAGAAAGACTTGTGTTACTTCCATGCACCAGAATTTCTTGGGGTATGGTTGCGTCTCTCCTCAACATGTGTTTGCTAGCTGTGATTCTCTCAGTTACTGTTTCCAGGACTGTTTACAGAATCTTTCTGGTTGGAAAAGACCTTTAATCATCTAGTCCAACCATTAACCTTACTCGCTAAGTCCAATGCTTAAGCCATGTTCCTAAATACCACATATTTTTCTTCTGTCTTCTTCTTGTTCCAATATTTAATTTCCCTTTTGGAGAAGAAGTTTCTTCTAATATTCAATTCAAAAGCTTTCTGGAGCAACTTGAGGCCATTTCTTGTCCTCTTGCTTGTTACTGGTCAAAAGAGACCAACTCTCACCTTGCTTCCAGGAAGATGCTCAAATGACAGCAATTCTACTCGTCTCTCTACCTTCCTACAAGCTGTTTGGTTATTTGTTTGTAGCTGGCCAAGATGGCAAGCTCAATATCCCTTAGTTTTAAAAAGCCAAACAAAAACCAGCTCTGCAGCTTCTGTATATAGGACAAACAAAGGCAACAGGGGCTGCATGATCTTGATGCGTATTTGTGTGGTTTGTTCCACCAGCTCTCTGGTCAGCCTAGGACAGAGGTTGTCCCTCAGCCCATGATGCTGCCAAAGATGCTGTCCTTTGGCTGACTAGTGGCTGGGGACCACATTAGAATTTAAAGATACCAAGAGAGCAAGGAGGGGTAACCTTGCAAGTGAAGTAAGAAGTGAGGGCTGACATTATTATGGAGCTAGGGCCAAATAAGCTGCAAATATTTTGGTGGTGCTAGGAACAGAAGTTTATAGATATGGGGCTACAACCCATAAATACCTGGCCTTCAGTAGTACTCTTCCTTATGTTTCCATGTATTATCTTCTTTTGTTTCCATGGGAGTGTCCAAGTTGTCCTTATGGATCAGGCTAGTGGTCTGCCTATTCTACCATCTCTGTGAATGGCTATCGTCAGATGCATCAAGAGAAAATTGTGGCTGACAGTTGTGGAATAACAATTTAGAACTAAGCAGTGGCTGCTGTAAGTCAGTCCTCCATTCCCATCCTTGGACAGAATTAATTGTTTATTTCTGCTGCCATCAAGAATAGAAGATACTATGCTTTCAGGGCTGTGTGAACATTTGAGATGGCTAAAGCTTCTTTTTTCCCAGACAGAGGTTGACCCTGTGACTCTGCAGCAGAGCCTCTTTGCCTTCTTGTCAAGCCTGGAGTGTTTAATTTTTTTCCTTTGCCCCCATTCCATGCATTTTCTTAGAAAAATCAGGAAGTAAGTGCAAACCCAACTACTACATATTTAAGATAACACAAATAAACCCTTGTAAGAAATTCATTGGGAAACTTGCAGTTATATTTGACATATGATCAAGCCTTCAGAACAAAGGAAACTGAAAATTGTGAAATAAAATTTATGCCTTTTCTGAGCTTCATAGTTTACTTTTTTTTTGATGGTTTTGCAATGTAGTTCTCAATCTTATTAATGTGATTCTGTTTCACCACAAATATGCCATTATATGGACCTGACCTAGTAATTTAGCATTTTAGCAAGATGATTCATGCCAAATGTAAATAACCACTTGCATGAAAAAAAAAACAACAAAACAAACTGTAGTTCACTGGGTTCTTTCTTTTCTTGTTCATAGCTCTAGTTATGGATGTGGAGACAACTTACCTCTTTGACTCTGAAAATGGAGACTGGTTTGTGTAACTTAGTTGTTGTTTAGTAGTCTATTAGGTATTTGGTAGTATTAGCATTATTAGCATTAGCAGTATTATTTGGTATTTAGCAGCTTCTCTTGGGCAGGTATCTCTAAATGAAGCTCCACAGGCTTGGGGAAGGGTGGCTAGAAAGCTGCCAGATAGGAAAGGACTTGGGGGTGCTGGTCAGCACCTGGATGAACATGAGCAAGCAGTGTGCTCAGGTGGATAAGAAGGAGGAGCGAAGAGATTGTGTCCCATATTCAGCACTGGTGAGGCCACACCTTGAGTATTGTGTTGACTTCTGGGTCCCTCACTACAAGCAGGACATTGAGGTGCTGGAGTGTGTCCAGAAAAGGGCAGCCAAGCTGGGGAAGGATCTAGAAAACCAAGGCCCTATGAAGAGAGACTGACAGATTTGTTTTGGAAAGGAGGAGGATGAGGATGAGGGGAGACCTTATCACTCTCTACAGCTTCTTGATAGGATGTTGTAATGACATGGGTGTTGGTCTCTTGATCCAAGATACTAGGGACAGGATGAGAGGAAATGGCCTCAAGTTACACCAGGGAAAGTTTAGACTAGATATTAGGAAGAATTTCTTTACTGAGAGAGTAGTTAGGGGTTGGTGGTGTGCTTTTTTATTTTGGTGTTTGTGGGTCTAGTGGTGGTGGTGTGTGTTTTGGTTTTATTTTTTTTTCCCCTCCTCCGGGGTTGATGGTTGATCTTAGAGGTCTTTTCCAACCATAATAAATTTTGTGATTCTGTAAAAGAAAACACATTAACATTTCAAGGTCTTGGTAACTGAGGGGAATTATGATGTATAAATGTGATGTTGATGACACTTTCCTGCCTGCAGAGTATAAGAGGAATATTCAGGCCACAAACTCAGTTTGTTACTAGTGAAGTATGGTCTTGAGCAAGAGAAGAGATGAGGAAATGTGCTGTGCAGCAAATGCTGTTAAGTGACCTGAAAGGCAGAGTAGTCTAAGGCAGTGGGATCATCTACACTAGACAGTTTGTGATAACACTGAGTTAAACCATTGCTGTAGTTGTATGTACATAATTGTAAATGATAAATTAGTTATTTACACAACTACAGGGCTTCTGAGCTTTAGAAACGAGTCAGTTATGCCTGAATGTTATAAAATATTTATTTGAAATATCCTAACAAGGAAGCTACTTCAAGCTAAATGTAATAATTTTTTAGCTTATAATTAGTAGCTTCTTTTCCTAAACTGAATTATTTTAACACTTCCATTGACAATGAATTTAAAGTACATCTCAGCATGAGAACTGCTTTCTCAGCTGCGAAAGCACTGTCATCTCTGCTTGAAGTATGGTGCCAGTGTGACTTTGTTATGGTTCAATTTCTTCTTAGCCTTTCCATGATATCATTGAGAACAAATGTGTTGCCAGCTGCACTGGGCACTCAGATCCCAGTTGCATCTGGCAAGAACTTGGAGGAAATCTACTGTGAAGCAAAAATTGGAAGAACTTGTTCTTTAGTAGAGATAAGCTTTCAAAAGTTAGGTTTCCTGAATCCTTTGGACATTTAAAAAAATACAGCTTATGTGTTGTTTTAAAAAAGGGCCCCTTCAGTCAATCTTCCTTTTCTTGGAATATGATGTTGAAAGCAATGAAACCATGTACAGAGTGATCTATTTATAACTTAGAAAATGTACATAGTACCAATGTCTTTGGCCACATTACTTTCATTTTGTTTGTAGAGCAGTTACTAAGCTATTCTGTCTTGGAAGTGCAAAAAAAAAAAATCATACAGGCTACACAACCTCCTTCCAAGCTCCTATATTTCAACAAGTAAAGACTGAAAGGATGTATCATGTGTCCAGCCGCGATGGCCTTTATTCAAAATTTTTATGTTGTGGGAGTATTCCTTTTGGCTTCAGTGTATACTGGATGCGGGCTTTTGGCAGTATCCTCATTAGCAACATCTTTCACTTAATCCACATGCTAAATTTAAGTGAAAATGTGTTAAATGCTGTCTGCGTGTTGCTCTTGAAATCTGGGTTTGTTAGTGGGACATTCCCCTTGTTCCCCAACAAGGTGAAAGAAAAATCTGGCCAAAGTTTTGTTAAACAGATTTAGTTTAGATTTAGCCAGGGATTGGTACATATGTCTAGAAAATTGACTTCTATTAGAGGCCTCTCTTAATGACCAAATAAAACTCAGTAATGATCATGGTGTTGACACACTTTCACATGGCTGCCATTGTGGACCCCATGAAAGTCGCTGAGGCTGAAGGCCTTACCTGGCTCACAGAACCTGTGTGGATGCCTGAGATGGAAGAACCCTTACTTAATAATTCTTTCATAAACTGGATTTACAGGCCTGGTGTTTTGTATGTTGCCTCAGTGCAAGTAGTCTGCAGCTGATTTGGATACCAATGAGTAGGAGCTTTCTAGGATGATGTTTTGGCAAAGATTTTTAATATAAGAGCTTTGTATGTAAAGTTAAAATCAAGAATCTGGATGGGTGGGGAGTTTAGGGTAGTCTTTACCAGTCTGGAATAGAGGCAGCACAGGTTTTCCATTATTCCTGCTGTGGCTGTGAGAATCCTGATTGTGTTCCCAATGCAACATTAGGATTAATTATCTAGATCCTAGCCTGCTACAGGTGAATGAGCTGAGGGGTGAAACTGTTCCTCAACTCCTTCTAACACTTGCTTATCTATGTTTATGGGGCAATTAGCAGTGCTATGCTCCTAGTTCCCAGTATGCATTAGCAGAGGGCAACACACTTACGTTGTATTTTCTGCTGGTGCTGCTTGCTGTGCTTGGGTTCTCATCTGGCTGTGCAGGTAATCTGTCAGCCTCGTGGACCTGGTGTAAACAGTATGTAAAACCTATCACTTCTGCACAGCTGACTTCTTTTAAGTGAAAACAGATCCAAAGAACAGAAGTGTCCCAGTCCCCATATGTGAAAGGAACGGCTTGAGCCTGGCCTCTCTTGAAGAGATGCATGGCAACTAGCCAAAAGAAAAAAAACAAAACCAAACCAACTAAAAATCCTTTAAGTAGTTTTTTTAGTATATGGGAATGCCAAAATTGCCATTTATTTCTTCATCTATACAGGGCTGGTCAGCTTTATAACTCATGCCTTCCCCAAGTCATAGGCATATGTCAAAAAACTCTAACATTTCCTTGAATAAATTATTATATCTCTTTAAATGTGTCTGCTCTGTAGCACCATTTATGTAAATATTACAGAGGGAAACCAAATGAGGTTTGCATAACTGTTTTAAAATCATTCCATTATCTTACATCTCTGATTTTGCTCAGAATGAAAGGCTTTTTTTAAACCCACAATTAAACCACTTTGTGCAGGGATTACCTTGTGTTACTTTGTCTAAATATCCAGACTCTCACCCAAATATCCAGACTGAGGAACGCCCAACAGATACCTCTGACCAAAAAAGATGAAAGCAGCTTCTGGCCAGATTGTGTTTTCCTCAGTCAGATGCTTGGATTTTTGTTGGAGGATGGAAAGTCAGAAAACTGACCACATTAGGCTGAACAAGTACTTCGTCACCTTAATTAATGTTCCTTGCTTTCTTGTTGAGTGCAAGTACCCTGGTTAACTGTTTTGGTTTGGTGGATTGTGGCATGGGCTTGGCCTGTATACAAATTGAAGGTGAAGAGCCTCAAGAAGGTATGACCCATTTGAAAGGATTGAAATAACCTTGGGGGAGATCTTCTGAAAACATTTGGAATTGTACTCAAGTTCCCTGTGGTAATCTGTATAACCTACACAATGTTGTACAGCAGAATTGCCACTAAATTAGGTAGGGGAGCAATTACTCTATATAGTAACTTGTTTCCTTTTTCTGGCCTTCTCTTTGAAGCTGTTTGCTCTTAACACAGAGGGATGCTCAGGTTCCCGTTGAGGCTCGATGTCCAAGTGGAGACCAGTGCCAACTGGTACTCCTCAGGGGTTGGTGCTGGGACCAGTGCTGTTTAACACCTTTGTCAGTGACATGGACTATAGGATTGAGTACACCTTCAGCAAGTTTGCTGATGACACGAAGATGTGTGGTATGGTTGACATGCTGGAGGCACCTTGACAGATTTGAGAAGTGTGACCTTGCAAGCAGAGTGAAGTTCCACAAGTGCGAGGTCCTGAACCTGAGTCAGGGAAATTCCAAGCAAAAACACAAGCTGAGTAAAGAATGGATTGAGAACAGCCCTGAGGAAGAGGACTCGGGAGTTTTGGTTGTTGAGAAGCTCAACATGAGCCAGCAATGTGTGCTTGCAGCCCAGAAAGCCAACCATGTCCTGCACTGCATCAAAAGAAATGTGGCCAGCAGGTCAAGTGAGATGATTTTCCCCCTTTACTCCACTCTTACAAGGCTCCATGTGGGGTACTGTGTCCAGTTCTGGATCATGTAACACAAGGATTTGAAGATGTTGGACTGAGTCCAGAGGAGGGCCACAAAGATGGTCAGAGGGCTGGAGCACCTCTCCTATGAAGACAGGCAGAGAGAACCAGCATTGTTCAGCCTGGATAAGGCTCCAAGGAGACATTATAGTGGCCTTCCAGTACCTGAAGGGAGCCCACAGGAAAGATGGGAAGGGACTTCTTACAAGGGGATGTAGTGATAGGACAAGGAGGAATGGCTTGAAAATGAAAGAGGTTTTGATTGGATTAGATTTAGATTGGAAATCAGGATTAAGTTTTTACTATGAGGGTGGTGAGACACTGGCACAGGTTGTCCAGGGAAGCTGTGTATGCCCCCTCCCTGGAAGTGTTCAAGGCAAAGTTGGATGGAACTTTGAGCAACCTGGTCTAGTGGGAGACCAGTCCCCCCCCTTACGGTCCCTTCCAACCCAAACCATTCCATAATCTTGGCTGGGTCATGCCACCTGCTCAGGCAGTGTTTCCACTTTGGGAAGTGCGTTTTAAGTCTTGGAAATGGCAACTCTTTTTGCCAGAGGCTCTAACTGTAGAAAAAAATGCTCTGCTGAATTTGTACGCCAAATTTAATGTGGAAATGAAATGTTATGTGAATACCTAAATAGAGTCCACTGAATGTTTGTTCTGAATGGAATTCAGTCCACTGAATGTTTGAACTGAATGTTCTCCCCCTTCATCTTGTCTCTTTATGGTCCCAAGAGGCAGTGTGGTTATCGTCCAAAGCTGTCTGTACTGGCTATCAGCCTGTGTGTTGCCCACTGCTTTTTTGTAGGTATATGAGATTATTTTTTTTAGGTTCTCTATCTTTTGCTTTTGAATAACAGTTCCTGCCATCCAAGATAATTTATTTCCAGCTTTGTAATGACTACTTTTCTCCATTCATTCTTAGGGGAAATAATGAATACAACTTTTTAAGAGTACCAATACACTCAGTAGTCATAATGTGGGTAATTAACTGTATTACTGATATTAGCCTGATTATATAGAATTTACTCTGGAGTTTATTTTCCTTACAAATACCACTCTAGCTTCAGAACTGTAATCCATTAACTTTATAGCTACTTGTATGTTTTATACTGAGCAGATCTCTACTATTTCTAGTCTTGACTTTTTGCTGCTTTTGGAGTCCAAACCAGTATGTTGTTATAGAGAAAAACTTGATAGTTATTAAATATTTATTTTTACACATAATTTATATTTCAGTAAACTTTTTTAAAAGATGTTGCAATACAGATTTAATCTCATCCCTTTCTCATGCTGAGCCTTTTTCTGCTATCCTATTTGAACACTGTCTTAGCACTAGAGGTTACCATTTAATTATGAACAGATTAATGGAAAGATATATTTTGTGAATTTTGCCTGGTCACAGGTTTGCTGCTGGACTGTAACGACATTTAGATTGGCATGTATTTGAAGCAGTACATTTGTCATTGAAATGGTCACTGTGTGATCAGTTGTGTTTTGTAAGGTTATTTCATTTTGTTTGTGGTGTGTCAGACATGAATGAGCTCTCAACAGAAGTCATGGTGATGGCGAATGGGTAATAGAAGTAATTTGCTTAGACAAGTTCTGCTGAAGTCTGCTGTATGGATACGGGTATTTTTTTGTTGGAGTTGTCCAATACAGCTGTGAGCATTGGCATCTGTAAGACATCTTTAAATCTGCTGACCCTGTGGAATTCTCTTTATGTTCTGTGACTGCTGTATCCTTAGGAGATGTAATATAGTTGAAGCTATCTGGTACTTGAGATAGTTGTGAACCAAAAGTTGCCTTTTTATCCTGGAGCAGCTGTGTTGCAGCAAGCTGCCATCTCCTTAAATGAGAATTTGATGTGCTCTGTATGTACATATTGAACCATAGTAACTGACCAAACCAGGAAGACCAAGGAAGTTTTTCTGTATATTGTTCTGTTTTCCCTCAGGGAGATGTGATGGTGGGAATTCCTAGGGAGGCTAGCATGGCTGAAATCTAATGGTCTTGCCAGTGATTTACTCCAAGTAATAATTTCACCTTTTTAGAAGGGAACTTTGAAAAATGAGGATTTCTGAATACTTGCCATTATAAATAACCTTTGAAAACTTGGAGAAGATATTGGTGTTATTGCTAACCAAATATTTCCACCTTGTATGACAAGTAAAACTGGTTTAGTTGGCCCAGATTTAATGAAAAAAAGAATAACAATTACCAATATTTTCCAAAGTTAGCATTGAAAGCTGAGCTGATGTTCAGAGGTGCTGAGTATTTTTCACCTTTCATGCCTGGAACCTGGAACTCACAGGTGCATACCACATTTTCTAACATAGTGATGGCTACACATATATATTGTTGGATCCTTCTTAGAGTGGCTAAGTTACTGGAGATACCTGTGATTCCTGTTGAGAGGCCATAGTTGCATGAAGTTGTCATCTTCTGGAACTCAGTCTGGTTTCCAATCACCTTTTTTTAAATTTTTTTATTTTTATTTTTTATTTTTAGCTTGGCACCACTGAAATGAATGTAGTTTGTGAACTGAGATAAAGATGAAATGTGGTATTAGAAATGTGGCTCTTTCAGTAGTGGTGAGAACTTGAAAGAAATAAGCATTGCTACTTTCTCATTGATGCAATTACCATACCTTATCAAACATGCTGATAAATTAGAAAGGCTTAAACTATTCATTAGGCATCTGCATTCATTAGTGTGGCCATGATGAAATAAACAGGGGAGTGTCCAGCATGAGGAAATTTTTGGGGAACAAGAGCTCTCATTATACAAAGTTATGATGATAAATGTCTCCTGTGGCATAATTTTAACTCTTACCATCTGTGATTCCCTGTTGCTATAGCAACTTAAAGTAAATATTAAAAATAGTCTGAGACCAGGAAAAGCACAGCAGGGAATGTCTGTCCTGAAAGAAAACAAGCCCTCAATGTGACCAGGCAATGGCAGGAAAAAACTGATGAGAATTCAGAAGTTTTAGTTTGAAGAATTTTCATTATGCAGGGGTGAGTGAGAGAAGGATCCCAAAACAGTGTTTATAATCAGTTTTAGCTGTGCTACCAAACATTCAGATGCTCCGTGCTATACATGTAATCTGTTTTCAACTTTGAGCTTGAAGTAATTTTACTTTAACTCTCAGGAGATTTTTTTGTATATATAAAAACAAAAGTAAGATCATATTTTGGCAGATGTGTTTTTGATTTGTCTTGAGGTACGGAGGGATGAAGAGGCCTTCTGATGTAGCTTTTCAAGGCTATGAGCATTGCAGTGGTGTTCATCAAATGATGCCGCTCAAATAGTATTACAACTGAGTGTTTGGGCCAAAGGCAGGGCTTAAAAGGAGAGCTGTGCTTCCATGCCAGGCCAGCACAGGAGCTGCTTGCAGTGACTCTTTCTGAAAAATACAGGAGCTGAGCTCCATGCAGCAGGAAAAACTGACCAGGGAAAGATGGAAAGAAAGGGCTGAAGACTACTTTTAGTGGAAGGAGCACGAAGAATTATTTGAATAATTGGAAGTGTTGTAAAATCGCAGAGCGCTTCAAGAAACTGCAAATACAATTTTTCTTTTCTTTGTTCTTCTTTCCCCTGCTTTGTGTGGGGTAGGATAAATTAACTGGGCATACCCTATCTATAGAAATTCTTGGTTGAAGTAAAAGCTTTGCCTGGAAAGAAAATCCCTGCTTGGGGGAATTGCTAACTGTTCTGGGTGTGCCCTTACTTTAGTCTAAGTGAAATGAAGATTTGTTTAGCTTCCTTGGTGAGTGTTCCTGTATGTATTATAGTTCTGCCTTTCATTCATCTGGCAGTCCCCTCAAGTGTGATTTATGATAAGAGGTCAGAAAATAAACTCAAATTTGTTATTAGGGAACTTAGATGTAATTGTTACTGCATAACATCCTGTGCAGTGTGTGTACCACAGTGGCCTTAATATACTAAGATTTCATTTGAGCTTGCAAACCAACACAGTCTGGATAGGCAAAACAGCCTGGGAACCCAGATGCTGTCAGCACAAATGAAGGGTTTGTGGCTAATCTTCAAGGTGCATGAGACCAGAGGAAACAAACCAGAAATACGGTTTGGTCCTATTATCACTGGTGACCTGACAGGCAGGTTTTTATCTGCAGCTTTGTGGTTTGCTCTGCAGCAATGATAACACATTCAAACTCTAAAAGGCAGGAAAAAGTTGATGTTTCGATTTGCAGGAAAGCACTCACCCACCAGAACTATATCTTTCAGAGAGAAAAGTCATGTGAGTTCCAGTTACAGATACTGTACTCGAGCTTGCCTTAACACGTCTTTTCTTCCCCTCTTTTGTTCTCTGCCTTCTCGGAAGCCGCACCGTAATCAAGAATTTTTCTATATTTGGCCAGAGTTGCTGATGAATGCTGCCCTCAGCCTGCTCTATATCTGGAAATCGTGGACACTTCCATGGCACAAAACCAGGCTGACTGCACAGCTTCTGTGCAATGACTCAGCTGCTCTGGAAAATTTGAGAGCTATTGCCTATGTTCAAAACAGCTGCTGCACATATGTTGTAAGCCTCATGCTCCTCAAAAGCCTAAGTCTCACCACCAAGTCGACTTGATTGGGTGGTCCAAAGATCCAAGGTTTCTCAAAAGACTGCATATTCTTCCAATTTAATCAAGACAGAAACAGGGCATCTTTTGTGATCTGTGGGTGAGACCTCTACCACTTTCTAGTCACAAATACAGCTTTTCCCTGTCTTGCTGTCCTGGTCCCAGATGAATGCTGGAGAGCTTCCAGAGGGCTTTCCCTGATACCTCTGTTTTAAGAGATGATATGAGGTTCTAATGCCTCGACTTCTTTGGGATATATCAGAAGATAGGAGTGCCAATGTAAAACTATGTGTCCATGGTGGTTTCCCACACCCAAGACAAACCAAAAATTCCCCAAACCCCATCTGACTCTACTTCAGCTAATCAAGTAGTTTATCCAAAACTTCACCCACTTCATCTGAGCTGCAAATATTCATTATGCAAAAAAGGCTTATTTGGAGACTTTAGAAGAATGCTGTGCAGCTTTGTGAGTGTCACTCTTAGCACTGTTTTTTTTTCTTGTACAGTTTCTGTGGCTTAGTTTGTGAACAATCCATGTTGATACCAAAGTGCTTTCTGGCATGCTGCAGAAAGGAAGCAGTTTTCCAGGAGTTCTAGGAACAAGCTTATTGCTTGGAAGACTTGCCTAAAGCACTGCTTGAAAGTTGCGTAGAAAATAGTAAAACTTACATGTATCTACTCAAAATAGGTCCTTATTCAATAGCATATTGAGATGGATGTGGTGGAGAAGAATACATACATGTGCTTTGGTTGACTGTCCTCAGTGTGTGTATTACTTAACCCATACTGTGTGCCTGGTGGTCTCTTCTTACTACTGAAGTTAAAATGTTTCCCACTTTGAGGAATTTATAGCCTAGGTAGACAGTTCAGGAAGGCATAAAATCCATCCGCATCTGAAGATGGAAGAGTTTATTTTAGGAAGTTTATCTCCATTTCACGATGGTGATGACACAGTTTTTGCTTGGAGGAGTAGGATTTATGCTGAAGTACTTTAAGCTTTTATACCAATCTCCTTATGTATTGCATTAGACAGTGCCTGCTGCAAAGGTTTGAAATCTCAAGTAGATTAAGATATCTGATCTCTGCTTCCCAAGAATTCCATTGTGTTGTCAAATGAAAGCAGAAAGCTGATGGAAGACACAGAAATGTGCAAAAGGCCTGCCATATTTCACCAGGATTTACTCTGACATCTGTATGTAGCTAGCTGATTTTTCTTTCTTTTGACCCAAATAGCAACATAACAGATCACCAGCCAGCAGCTCACATTCTTTAATGCATCTAGAGAATTCAAATTATTGTTTTATGGGGGAAGTGATACCATGCAATTAGGATTTCCTTCTGTGATCTTCTGCATTGGTATGGTGGCAAACTTACAGTATTAAATAAGCTTATTACAGCTGTGGGAGAAGAATTAAGGGTAAGCTTACTCTGTTTACAGTTCAGCTGTAAAATTTTACTACTTTGGCGACTTTGCAAATATTTATGAAACTTGCATATAGCTGCTTCCTAAAGCTATGCCTTGTCCTTAACCTGAGTGGAGAAGGTCCCCAACTCCTTATTTGCACAGAAATCTCACTCTGCAGTTGTGCTGTTCCCTTAATGTGTCTTGTCATAGTCCAGGGTTTGGCAGCCTAGACCAATGTATGTTTCTGAGCAAACCTGAGCCTTGTTTTGCATTATTTGAGGTTCACTTGGGAGACAAATTAATTGGCGTTTCTTTGGTGGTGGTGTTTTTTGGTGGTGGTGGTGGTTGTTGACTAAACATGGTTTTGCAGCTAGAAGCTGATATGTTCTCTGTCCTCAGTGCTGGAGAAGTATTGTTAGCTTGTAAACAACTTCCAAGTTTCAAAAGGCTTTTCCTTCCTTGTTCTATCCCCTAAACTTTCCATCTTGCACAGACTGATGTAGTTTCTGTGCTTGTTGCTCAGGATCCCCTGATCTTGAGAATTTATGGTGACTATAATTTTATTCTGCTGAGTACTTTAAAAGTTGTAATGAGACTGTGTGGTGAAGTTAATAGATTCTCCTGGTTATTCTCACAGTGCTTGTAAAAAAATTACTTGTCATGACTTCATATCCAGATGACTGTATAAAATTAGGAATACTCTTAATGCCTGTTCTCAGAGTTATGTATTAATAATTGGTGCCATGAAAACACAATCATATTGTCAGGCAGATAACTCAGGGCTTTCCAAAGCTGATGAATCGCATGCCAAGTCTTTACTGTGTTCAGTAATGATGTTCAAGGCAGAAAGCACCAGACACATGGGATAAGATCCTTTTTTTTAATTTTTTTTTTTAAATTTTATTTTATTCTAGTAGATGATTGTGCCAGCCTTTCATTTTGCTTCCAACATGCTTGTGGACTCAAACTATTTTGGATCTGAATATTTCATCAATTAAAGTTCACAAGAATTAAGTTTCATGTCATCTCTTGCAGTGTATTCTTAAGAGCCCTGTAGAATAAACTTTTCTGTTAGGAAAATGCTGACCACCTATCCCATTACCTTCTCCTTGTCTGTAATAATTAGTGTTGTACATAAGTAGGTTTTCTGTTGTATTCTAATTTTTAGTAATCAAGAGGGGAGAAAATTAAATGCTAGCATGGTTTTCACAAAAAATGGCTATTTATTTTTGCAGATGTATACTGCTTGCAGAACTTAATATCACTAGATTGTCTGACCAGCCCATTTTAGGTAAGAAGTTAAGATGAAAAAAAAGTGATCAGAGAGGTATACTCTAGTTATGTATGAACCACAGCACTGAGGCATGCACCCATAATGTTTTTTTTCTAGATCACAATATTTGTTTCCTGTAAGGCCTCTCTAGCCCTCTTTTCGCCTTCATCTGTTTTTTGCTTGAGAAACAAAAAAGAAAATGGCTTACTGTACTGAAATAGTCACACTACAAGGTCAGCCATTCCCTGGAATTGGCTTAATATTCCCATGCTAAGGCTAATATAATCTGTTTTTATAGAATAGTAATAACTGCAATCTTGCCATAAGGGGCAGGAATGGCTCTAGTGCCTAATCTCTGAGACATTTGGCTGTAACCCTTGAAGAAACCCAGATTCTCTGGAGCCTGATGATGATTTGTTGGGTAATACTGGGGAATACTGGGGAAGTGCTCTCCTTTTCTAACCTGTTGGTCATTAACTACTTTGGCAAATGAGAAGGCTGAGTCTTTCAAGTGCTTGAGTGATACTGCTGAGGCATGTGGCATGAAAGCCAGGTGCCACATTTACCTCATAGTGCTAACACTCAGTGCTTTGTAGAGACATCCATTGGTGATGTTCTGGAGTTGGGCAGTTTATGTAGGCAAAGTTCTAGGAAATGTAGGTGCTTTAACAAATAGATCTACTGGACCTGATAATCCCTGATATTTCCAAGAAAGTGTAATAGGCAAAATCATGCATACATACGCAATTATATGTCATTAGAGGCAAGTGGAATACATGCTCTGAGTAATAGATTGCTTTAGTTTAGCGTAGTTGTAAGAGGCTACTGAGGCTGAGGTTTTCATAAATGTGAGGTTCTTCCCAAGGTTGCCATCTGGTGCTATGGCACCATTAGAGTCCTCACGATATGCATTTGTCACCTTTGTTCACCTAGAAGCAAGATCTATATGTTTATTCCTTGTGGAAAATACCTGTACATGTGCAACATGGATTCCTTACAGACTGAATAATCCTTAGTAAATGCCTGGTGAACATGTGGTTGCCAGTAATGTCAGACTTGGGCCTAATGGGATTTAAGGGTCCAGCAACAGACACATGCCAGTGAATCACCCAGGGCATGCACAGAAATCTTTCCATTCAGTGGGTCACTCATAGATGTGAAGATAACAGATAATCTCCCACAAAGCTGAGAATGCTAATAAGTGATAATTGGACTATAAACAGGAGAAACTGAGTTTTCGGTACAGTAGTTCCTGTCCCTTAAGGATGCTTTATATCTGTTTGTGTTCCTCCATGGTTGGGTTGCTATACTGGCCCATCAGAAACTTGTGCTCTCTCTTGACAGTCTCTAGGTAGCATTAGCTGCTTCAGAGGGAGGTGCTACATGTACTTGGCAGTTTGACTATCTGGAGAGGCCCAGGTGTTTGTTAGGTTTTTCCCCAAAAGGAATAAATTTATAGTAAATGGGATAGGCTTAGCATTTCCATGAGTTATTTTTTGTCATAAGAGTAAGCTCTTAAAAACAAAACAAAATAATCCTAACTTTTAGATGTTAGCAACATAAAATTGTGAAACTGAAGGTAAGTTCTTCTGTAGGAGGTCATAATGGGTGCTCGGATGAAAACTAGTAGACATATTTCACTATAATATTTGATGCTAATGGTACCAGAGAATTACTGAACAAAAATAAGTACCTTGGAAAGAAAAGTTCTTAACAAGGCAAATAATAAGAATAGCATCCAAAAAAGAAGACATTTCTTCTTTATTTGAAAACCGAGACAGGGTACTTAATCACAAAGTCATCTTCTGGAGGTACAAAATCATGTAGCTTCTGTATCTAAAATTCAGGCAAGAGGGAAAGGTATTTTATAACATCAACATCTCTGCTAATTGATCATTTGGCAAGGTGGTGATGATTATTAACAACATGAGAAAATAGGGACAAGGTGGATATTTTCCACCTACACAACTGCCTGGGCTTTTAAGAATTCTGTAAGTTTTCTGAAGCTGCGTCCTCAGAATACCTCCCCCTATTATTAATTTGAATTTAAATTCAATCCTCTAAGGTATGTGAGAGCTGTGGAGTATTTTACTACTGATATGATGCGCTCATAAGTTGTATTCTATGCCTAATTATACAGCAATACTTTCGTATAGCATATACAGTAATTAAATGTGGAACCCAAGCCTAATGTATGGCCTCAGGGAGTTTACTTCAGTTGATTGTAGTGTTGGTCGGAAAATGAATTTCATGACTGAGGCTGAGATCTGATGTTCCCCACAGTGTCTGAGTATTCAAATACAAGGTTTTGGGAGAAGTCCATTTCTAATATTCACACTAATTTATCATTTCAGCTGACACACTTGGAGCTCAGTACAATTGTAGGTTAAAAAAAAGGAAAACAGGATATTAAAGGATCCGGTGGGTTCCATCCAAGTTTTGTGTGAATCTTTCTCTACTGGCTTTTATGGAATGTGGCCTACTCTGTAGAAATAGTTCTTGAATTCTTTTCATTCGAAACACTGTCAAAAATTAATATGCCCCTAAAGTGAAACAGACCTGGGAAACAAAACAAAATGCAGCCTCTTACAATTGGAGGCAAAGGAAGTGCAGAAGATAAACACTCTAAGAATGTAAGAGAAGATTTATGGTTTCAGCTTTAACACTTTAAAGTATGAATAACAAATATAAGGTAAAGGTGGTCTATCTGTTAATTATAATAGTGCTGGAGATATACTGAAAATAAAAATTTTAAGTGTTATGAGTCTTACTGGAATTTAGTGTGTATTCAAAAGAGGTAATTTTTAGAATGGCTCTGGAATGAGCCAGGGTGCATTTGGACAATGATGATGAAGTCTGGTTGTAGCAGTTCATCCCTAAAAGCTGCTTTTTTCAGAGCTGCAGGAGTTCTGAGTGTGCAACCACGGGTGGCAGAAATAAAGCCTTTAGGGACTGAGACTCAATAGAAAATTCTGGTGGGATATACCTCTGGCAGGGTAAAGTCACCTTAAAATGGACAATTATTCTTTAGGCCCATTTATGAATCCAATAACCTCTTTAAATAAGTCTGCTAGCTCATTTTGTAACCTGACCCACTTTTTAAGCATGTCACGTTCTAGAATAGGGGAGGTAAACTGGGAGGTTGCCGAGGTGCATCTTTTGTTTAAGTAACTCCCTAAATAAAACAATTGTGAACAATTCACAGTTGTTTGTTTTTTAAAATTCTTCTTCCTCTTCTCTTAGAGTTGAAGTTATTCTGGGTACAGTATATTGTGGGAAATCCCTATTCCTCAAACAGAAAATAGTGCTCGTAAATTTAGTTTTAAATGTAATGAGCTTAATCCTGCAGGAAGGTAGAGCTTTGTACAAAAAGGGTCATAAAGTCAGTTTTTTGTGGAATAAAAGCACACTTTTAATTATATTTTTTTTTTTTTAGAACTTGGGGTTTGGCTTCTGGTTTCCAGTTCTTAGAAAAAGAGAACTGAAAATACATTTGCTCTGAATTTCTCTCTGGTTCTGATTTCCAGCATCAGGTACAAAGTCCAGAACTTCTCTCTGAGCAGGTGGAGGTCCTATTAAAAATATTCTGTAAATAGTTGCTGGACAAATACCAAAAATCCTGAAGGTTTAAGTCAAGGAAAATCCCTGTTACCTTGCAAGTAACTTGCATAAAAAATGTAAGATAATGCCTGGGTTATATCACTCCAGCTGCAGGACACCATGGTTAGATAGAACACGTGATCTATTCCTCCGCTGTATACATTCCAGAAAAATATATTTACTGAGTTTATTTATAGGCACTTCTGTGGTGCTCAGTCGGCGTATCATTTCATTGCTCTATGGCATTCATGCCTTTAATGGAAAAGGACAGCTGTTTTTCCTCAGAGTTTTGCCAGTGAGGGCACATTATTGAAATCAATCTCAGGCCTAAGTTGTTACTCTAAAAAACCCTCTACTCTTTTGAAGCAATTTTTGGCAGGTTTCGTAATAAAAACAAGCGAGTGAATGTCCTCCATGTTTCTTCAAATGCATAGAGTATTAAATATGGAATTCTGAAAAATCTCTGCTATACATAGTTTTCCTCAATTGAAGCAGCATTTGTTTATCTAGACATTTGTTTACTCTGGTTAAAGGCATGTGTGTTGAGTACAGCTGCTTGGAAAACATTAATCCCTTTAGTGGTTGCCTTCTCTCTCTGTCCCTAAATGCTAATGACAATGAGAAGAATTTCACTGCTAACAAACAAAAAAAAATTAGGAAAAAAAACCTCACACCATAATTAAAAAAATAAAATTATAAAAATTTATGCCAAGTAAATTTCTTGCTTAAAATTTGGTCCCTGTCATTTGTTCCTGCAGTGCCTCCCAACCCCCCGATGAAGTTCAGACTTTTTGCTAGCTGGGCCACCATTCAGTGCATCATAAGAAGTCTGAGCCAGCTGAAACACTTGACCTTGGAAGAGCAAGGTTTTGAGGCAGTCGTCCTAAGAAATCCTGATAGGCAATGCCTTAGCATTTCTGAGGGTAGATTTTTCAGATGAAACGGTAGTTCTTTTATTTTTGTGATTGTTTTGGTCCAAAATGCTAACAGTTTTTAAGAAAAAAATTTTCTGTGGGGGGAAATAGTCTTGCTGATTTTCTGTATCAGTTTTTTAAACTGGATTTTTTGGTTATCCAAAGAAAATTTAAAAGTCTGAAGTCTTAATTCCACTCCTGCTACTGTTTTGATGCTTAAAATCAAGCTAGTTTCCCTCTTTTTAAAAAATATTTTTCTTAAATTTAAAAAAATTTTTCTTTTCTTTTTTTTTTTTTTTTTTTTTTTTTTGTAAATGTAATACTATTGAGCCACTTGCTGGACAAAAGGTGGTACAAAAATTTAACTTGATGGACCTTTGCATACTTGAAACACTAATCATAATTTTTAATATTATTTCTGCTAATATTCTGGACCAAAATTATGTCTGGAATCCAATCCTAAATAATAGGAAGATAATTTAGGAAAAAAAATATTTTAACTGTCAAGCTTTTCATCTACATTATTAGGACACCTTGTGTGGTCTTAAAACTTAGTCAAGCTGAAAGCTTTGCCTCTGAAAACTCATATATACCATAAGTATGTTTTCTGGTGTACACTTACAAAGTTTTTGTCAGTCTTGAAACTGTTGCAACTTGCAATAGAGCCTGAAGCTAGAAAGAATGTGCTAAGTAAATAATACAATAGAAATTCAGAGAAATTGCAGGAAGAGAAGAAATGTGATCCTGAAGAGCTTTCTTATAATCCAGTTTGAAGAAGAAATGTATGACTCCTCAAAGACATAGCTGATAGAAATTAACTATTCAGAGTGAAATTCCACTGAGCAAAAAGAACAGGAAGAGAACTGATATAAGGAGAAAAGGAACTTTTTTGGTCAAAGAGGTGAGGGGCAAAAATAGAGCTGTGCCTGTTGAGCTGTTGTGGAGACACAGTCTATGACCAAGGAATTGAGAAGCTATAGGGGTAGATGTCTCTTCAAGAGTAAGTGATGGAAGAGCTGATTACCATGTTGAAAGGTAGTTCAGATTAAACTGCCAGGGGTGAGCATTCTTAATAAATTTGCCTTGAAATTTTTTTCTTAGCCTTCTGTTGTTTCCAATTTTGTAACAAGGATGCTAGATTTTATTTGGTGACATTAACTTTCCTTTCAATTGATATGAAGTTTCAGTGAAAGCTGGTTGGCCATGAGCACTCTTATTGTGGGCAGTTAGATTTTCGAGTCCTGAGAACTCGAACACTAAGTGTGAGGAAGAGATTTCCATAACAATTGTAGACATGCACCATTTTGGCTAGCAGAATACAGTGGGAATACATGCAGGATACACATGTATGGTTGTCAAGTAGACCCTCATAAGTATAACACTCATGCTATTGGCTCACATCAGGAATAATTTTGCTTAAGGTTATTGAAAATAGTGTGCTCCTAACCCAGGGCAAAAGAATGATAGCAACTATTACATAGCATAACTTTTTGAGTATTGATGTATATAAATAAGAGTTTCTCTTCTCTTCCATGTGCTTCTTAAAATGATACCTCTTGAAGGAAGATTTTCTGTGTCTGGATTTTGAGTTTGTGTGCATCATTTAGTTATAGAGGGAAAAATGTGGTAATTGGTGGTAACTCATAAGCCTTGTCATCTGTGTTACCCATGTTTTAAGCACAGCTGACAAGTACATTGAGAATTACAAAGTATATCCTCTCTGTAAAATTGTATATAAAGCTCAGACTTTGTTCCAGTTTGGTCAGTGACTCTAGAGGTCCTGACTAGTCTGCGTTGGGCATTGAATTCATACTTCAGTGAAGCAGATGTTTTATTACTGCTTTATGAGAAACTTTCCTGGTAATTTAAGAATTGCTTTGTTACTAGCACACGGGACACTCCACACAGAAAAAACATCATGCCTGACACTGCATTCTTTCTCAATGGAAACTGAAGAGCAAGAGTGTTTGTGGCTAGTGATATGTTGTGATTATTGAAGGTTTCTATGCACTCATCTACCTATCTGTAAGTTGCTATGATTCTCAGGTCTTTGAAAACTTACCAGAAATCATAGAATCAGAGAATTGGCTGGGTTGGAAGGGACCTCAGAGATCATCAAGTCCAACCCTTGAAAAGGACTATCTGAAGCTGCTTGAATAGGAGGTATTGAAGTTACAGGAAGTAACCTTGGTCAGTAGATGATACTCTGGTTTCCAGCTTGGAAATACAGATCTTTTTATATTGTTGAGGGACAGATCAGATTGAACTATTGCTAGGGGATATGATGCTGGGAGAGCAGCAGTTTGTTGGATGAGTTGTAAAACATATTATAATGTTTTTGCTTGGCATAGCGGTGTAAAGAGAGAAGTCCAGTTCACTGACTTGTGCTCTACCAAGTTAAGACTGTTCCTGCATCTTCCTTCTCCTTGTGTTCTTTGCACCCAGTTGTTTGGTCCTGTCTTGCTGAACAATTCCTTTCTTTTGCTCTGTTCCCTCTGTTTCAGTGATGATTGCAGTTCCTATATCTGTCTGAAATGTTATGAAACTCACTGCAGTGAGAGAGTGTGTGTAATGCAATGTGTGTTTACAATTGGGGGTTAAGTGTGTGCTTCCAACAGGTAACGTCTCCTTCCCTATTGCAAAAAATCCATCAATTCAAATATCTACCCTGTTCAGATTTGAACAACAGATTTTGTCCCTTGCCCTCCAAATACCGATTGCACACATTAGAGTTGCATGTCAGTGATTATTTCCCTTTGGAGTGTTTGCAGAAACCTTGAACAAGAAAATCAGCTGTAACACACAGACACATGCCTAACAGGAATTTTAAAGAGACCACCAGTTCATGTCATGTAGGTCATCAAATGGCTCTCAAAGTGTATATTGCCTTGGACTGCTTTTGAACCATTTGCTTAGGGTGGAAATATTTCGTATCCATTACTAATCCCCCGAGCCAGCTGGCCTCTTACCCCTGTGGTGATTATTTTAAGGAAAATCAACTAAGTGCAGAAATTTAACTTTGTGTTCTTCCACTTGGGTCTCTGGCATTCTGTGCTGTGTTGCAATCTTTATGAAGTCTGGGAAAAATGTAGAATGAGCGGGATACTGTAAGGGCATGAAGCTTTCTTTTCTTTCTAAACTGCAGAAAAAAAAATTGTATTTAATGACACTGCAAAAATGAAGGAACATTGCATACTAATTGCAACTTTCTCAGCACTCACTGAATTCTATTGCTCTTCTCCAGGCTTGCTGGGTTATTTGGTTTCAGTGTTTTTGTTCCTTATTTCATTTTTTTCATTTTTGTTGAAGTGCAGAAATTGTATTCTTCAGCTTAGTGTTTTGTATAAAGCAATATATTAGATCCTTCTGAACTTCATACGGAGCATTTTCATCTGAGTCGGAAGAGCAATAAAAAAACTTGTCAAAGGATGTGGATATTTTATCACTGCCAAGTCTAGACTTCAGGAGAGATTGACAGTTGGGGTGTTTTTGACAAAATAAAATTGCTGAAGAATGATTAAATGGTTGGGATAAGATTCTTAGTGCTGACAAGCTTTTACAGTGTTCAGTAGTACTCGGGGTTGGCATAACTCTTCTTCAGCCCAGACTGTTACCACGTACTTGCAGAAATGCCAGTGGTGATTTCTCTTCACAGAATTCTACATTTTTGGCAGTTGCCATCTTTTCAGAGCGAGCAGATCTGATAAACAGAACATGCATGTATACATTAAATGTCCCTGTTTTCTTACCTGTTTTCTTCAGAGTAAAGGTCATGAATCTTGTACTTCAATTACCTCAGTATTTCAGGTAGCTACAACCTTGAATGTGAAGGTAGAAAAGAAAATGCAGAAGTCTGTAGAACAATATTATGGGAACTTAACATACCATCTAGAAAATGTATGGAAAAGTGTGGGTTTCCTTTTTACTCATATGCCTTATTGTTTTTTTTCTGTTACGATGGTAGGAATTTGCCTTTTTTTTTTTTTTTTTTTTTTTTTTTTTTTTTCCCCTTGTAATTCTGTCATGGATAACCTGACCCTACAGTTTCTGGAACTTAACTGTATGGATGTCTCATGCCTTACCATGGCTTTTTGTAACCTCTGCTGAGTGGAGTACCCATAGGAGTCTATTATGGTCTGTAATGGAAGAGATGAGGACTCTTATTTCCATGGTACCCAAATTATCTTGTCTTCAGTTCTGCTAAAGACTTCAGAAGTAGTTTTGAAGATTTTTATTTGCAAAATGCATGTAGGATCTTTACTTTCTGGAGTGAGGTGGCAGAACTACTGCTGCTTTTGAGTATCTCTTCTGGAAACTGCTCTATCATTGCAAAATACAAGTTATTTTTCAATATGGATATTGCTTTTCACTGACCTGCCAGCATTTTGTTGCTTGACTGTATTTTTAACGTTTATCTCCCCATTTGGCATCTTCTTAAGGATCAAGTGACAACAGTATTATTCCCAGAATCTTTTTTTTTGTTGGTTGCCTATTCTGTTTTGTGGCAGTTCAAAATCAATGTTTCTCCACTGCCATCCTTCTTCAACAGTGAATGAATGATGGTTTTCTAATTGTTTCTTCACCCCACCTAAAGCATAAACTTCGCTCTTGTGTAAAGCAGGATCTTTCACCATCCAACAAAAGCTCTAATTTTTTATGACAGATTTTCTATTTCTAACCAAGCTAAAAAATCCCTCATTTTCTCCTCCTTCACACACCCAGAGCAATGCATGCGGTTTTTGTTTTTGTGTGTGTGTGTACATCTATCTGTCAGGTTCATTTCTGTGTTTGTCAGGGAACACAGGCATAATCTGTTCTGGGACGGTGAGGAAAGAGGCACTTTATTAGCTCTTTTGAGTAAGAGAGAGAGCATCACAGCCATGTTGTGACAATAAAAATGTACTAGAATTCCTGGTGGCTCTAGCTATGTCTAAATATAGCTTAAAAGCCTATATAAGATTCGTAGTGAACTAATTAATAATATTATGGTGGAAAGAAAAAGCTGCCAGTCCTAAGGGATAGGAGGTTATCTCAGTGTCTGCAGTATTCTTTTGTACTCCCGTTTACCCTATAACTTTTAATTACTGCAATTAGGGAATTGTTTGAATTCTGAAGACTTAAATTAGGTTTTCACCTCTCAGTGACGTTTGTGTAAGTGGATGAATCCTGCTACTTCATGTGGCTCCTGAAGCCCACAGGCTTACTGACAGCTCAAAATAACAAGTTCTTTGTCAGTGCAACACTTCTGTTATTTGAGCAAGTTTTGAAAGGGAATAGCTGTGTTATCCTGGTTTAAAAGCTGTTTTGTTTTGGTTTGTTTTGCGTTTGGGCTTGAAGACAGGGATGCAAGAGCAGTGTGATCCCAAAATAGTCTGCTCCAAATCTCAGAGAAGACAAATTTTTTAATCCTTCTGCCACCTTCTGTTGTCATCAGTGAGAAAAAAAGTAAACTCATCTTCTGTAAGAGCAAGACCTCTTCTGTAGAGACATTATTTGTAGGTGTTTTATTTCTGACTTTCATGGCTAAAAGCAGTAAGATACCCCTAATATACCTACATTTTTTTAGCTTCCTGAATAGCTGCTGAAATAAAAAGTCAAAATACCTGAGGATAGCCATTCTCTACTCAGGACAGTATGTGAATAAAAAAATAAATGGAGTAGGAAGGAGAGGTCATATGTCCATACAGAGTTGCTTGGATATCCAGATGGGGATGTGTGTAAATCAGAGGGCAAATTTTTCCATGGGCAAACCATTGTCTTCTGATCCTTTACAATTTCAGGTTTGTCTCACATGCGATAAGAGTAAGTGAGCTGTGTTCAGCTATCTCTGCTGCAAGGAGGCAGTGGGAAAGCTCTACCTGGCTTTACAAAAAGCATGTTGTAGATATGTGAGTTGTCAGCAGCTTCCTTTCCTCTGGCATCCTACCCCACTCAGTCCTAGAAAGCCCTTTCCTGAACACACGATAGTGTCTGTTCTCTGTCAAGTGAATGCAAATCTTTTTAGAAGCTCTGGAAGGGACATGATCCTGTCTGTTGCCCTGATGGGCTGTTGGGATAAATGGAGGGTGTTCCTCTGAAGTCACTGTGGCTTTGCTGATTTACATGCAAATAATTTGTTGACATATTTTCACAGACTATTTCTATGTTGTGTCTGGGAATGAGAGTGATTAATATGTCTCATTTCTTGCTGATGCTTGCTGACTTGACCTCTTTTAGTTGCACTGATCTCTCTAAAAGAGTGAGCTGTCATAATGATTTCCCTTTCCTCTTGTTGGTTTTGGTTTGGGTTTGTTTTTTGTTTTTTGTTTTTTTTTTTTGAGTTAAGATGGTTGCCCAAAGTAAGGGGAGTTTTGGTAAGACTCAGACTTTTTATCCTCAGTCTTTTCACTTCAAACAGCTGCTGATTAATTTTGTTCTTATGCTGTTGCTGCTTCCCTTCTTGGTTTATGCCTGCTAAATACCACTTTGCATTTCTGTTCTCAAAATCACCAGTGTCATCCTCTTTTAACTCTATCTTCCAGAATACTGAAACAAATGATGAAGATTCTTTGGCTGGTGTTTTACTTCATCGGGTAGCACAGGCCCCATCGATTGCTCTGAAGTCTGTCTGTCTTGTTCAACTTCAGGGCTCAAATAAGGATCTAAACTGGCTGTCCTGTTTCAGCTTTCCTGTACAGCCAGTGGTACTTCTAGTGAAAGTCTAAGTAGGATGAATAATCCTCAGACGGTGCCTATCTTTCTTCTAAACTAACATCTAAGACAGCTCTCATCCTATGGGAGGAAGTAGAAGGGCCCAGTGCCCATTTCTGAGATTTCACAGAGTAGGAAAATCCTGTGAGATGTTGCCATAAGTATTGAGTGAAAGGCCATAGGGTGGAGCAGGATAAACAGAACCATTTCGGGTATTTCCCAGTGCTGAAGTACCGAGAGCAGGCACTTCATTAGTTTAGAGAAGGTGCATGTAAGATTTTCTTGAATATGAGTCTGTGTTGCTCTGCATTTAGTCTTGCTTATAATAAAGACAAAGCAGAGGAAAATCCCCCATCGTATTCCCTGGAGTTATGGTGTGCGATGAGCCCTGAGCACTGGGGTTTTCTTGGTCTGCTCCATGTGAGACAGAAGCATTGCTGGCTCTCATGGCCAAAGGGTGTTACTGTGTTTGAACAGAGTATGCAGTGTGAATAATAGTGGGAAATTAAGAACAAAGAACATTTGAACTTCTGATAAGCAGTTCAGCTATGCACCAAAATGTAAACATTTGGCAAAACTGTCTAGAACAAGCTTCATATTTCAAAAGATGAGTTACAATTTCTAAACGCTTAAGAGATTTGATGTTCTCCAGTTCCTTCAGAATAAGTTTCTCCTAAATGAATCTGTGAGGAATGGATTATCTCCTCTAAGAACTTAAAAAATGTTTTGGAATTTTTACTTTTGTCTTTGCTGAAGCAAAGTGCTTGTATGTGTGAAATGAAAAAAAAAATACAAAAAGTATCCAGGTTATAGCTTATTAAAAGTTCTGAAGTTCTTGGCTGAAGACAGTTTCCATACAAACGGAAGAAATTAAAAGAAGTACTAACTGTCCAGCATAAATGGTCCTTCTTTAAGTAAAACCACATGTACAACAATTTAGTTGAAGAAGTTATGCTGTCCCTCAGAGGAGGAACTGGAGAAAGGTCCACCCAGTGTTCATAAACAACCATGAGAATATTTCATATCAGTTATTTTCTTTATGAGGAAGACTAAAATGAAACAATGCCTGACTCTAGTGCTATGTAATTAGGAAGGACCTTATGTCCAGCATATGTGGCATGCAGTTGTAGAGACAGCTTCTACTCTGCCGGGATCAGTCAAACTGACCAGATCTGATCAGGGTCAGTCAAACTCAATGCCTTTGGGATGGATTCTTTTCTCTGCCTGTCAGCTCAAACCTCAAGGTAGAGTCCTGAGAATGCCATGTTCTGTACAGCTGCTGGGGCAGACTTTTAATATATTTCCAAAGTATAAGGGAAATCAATTTGATTTTGTGGATTCAGTGAAACCCTCAATATCCCAAGCCCTAAGGTGAATAGAGAGGGAAGTCTATGTGTGGACAGTATCACTTTCTTGGTGATTGCTGTGCAGTGGAATTCAAGGGAAATCTATCATTACCAACTTAATACAGTAAAAGAGAGTATATATTATTTATATTTTGCCATCAGTCTGGAGATAACACAGTATCAAACACAAGCTCAGAGGGCTGCAGCCCAAATCTTTATGAGCTAGGTAAGCTCATAAACTGAGATGTAAAAGCCTAGATATTCCTGAAACTTTCATTCCAGCTAAGATGGGACTCTTTCTTTGTCAGAAACTACTAGGATCCTCTTGTGCCTAAAGATCCTCTGCTACATACTGACTTACTTGTTCTGGTGCTTTAATCACTACTTGAAAATAACTGACAAAAAATGCTCATCCTACCTCTGTATCTTGGAAATGGTAGTTCTCTGTGGAGTGACAGTAAAAATTTCAGGCTTTCCATGGAGAGGAGTGACAAAGGAGATTACAGAGTATTGCCCAGGATAGACTAGGAGAGATGCTCACCCTTTACCTGAAAAGTGTCTGAGGTCATTCAGAGACTCCTGAGGACCCCTAACTATCAAGAACCAACCTGTCTGGCATCACATGGTAAAGTGAGAAATGCTGTTCATGATCAAAAGGGTGTTTTAACTTTTATTGGTGCTGAATTCTACTGACAATCTGCCCAGAGTAAAGGAGATGTGGAAGGGGGTATCCACAATTAAGTCCAGGTGCTTAAAATGCTTCTTTTCCTAATAGGTATGTGCTTTGCCATAGATTTGCAGTGCTACATGTAGGCAAAACTTGGATAAATAATAGAAACCTGCTCTTGTACAAGCTTGTTATGTACAACGAAAAGACCCGTATCTCTTGTCCTCTAAGTTTAATTGTTCTTCCTCTTGGGAAATAAGTATTTCTAAGAAGAACTCCTTATATTTAGTCAGTCTCAGCTCAGCATCAGCCCAGGCTCACTTTGTGGACCTGGCTACAGAAGCAGATTCCAGAAAATTAGTTTAGCATGTCGGTCCAGCACGGACCTCCAGACGCTGGGGAGAGGAATGAATGGAGACACAGTTCTTATGCAGACCACGTGGATTCAAGACTGCACTCTGATTTACGCAGACACGGAGCTCAGGGGAGCCACACAGGTGTATGTGAAGGCAGAAACAGGCAAATTTGTGTTTGCTTTATAAGCAGTGCAGATCTGAACTGTGCAGCCAGATCTGCACTACTCAGACACATGCTTTATGTCCAACTGGTAGCTAACTTTGTACCTGAGGCTAGATTAGAGAATATGTTGTTAGTTCACAGTGACTTTGTACTGTTGCCAAATAAGGAACAGGCTCATTGCTTGTTGTCCAAATCAAAAATACATTGTAAAAAGCAACAGAACAGAGAATTAAAGGTCCATAGCTTAAACATTAAACAGTCAGTAGAAGCAAAAGGAAGGATTTCTGTGGCAGCATTAGCCCTAAGTTAGGCTGTTTTGGTTACTGTTGTGGTCATTTTTGTTTTGATTTGTAGTGGGTTTTTAAATTTTTTTTATTTGTTTGTTTGGTTTGTTTGTTTGTTTTTCCAGCTAGACATGCAGCTTACTTCCTATACTCACTCTTGATGAAATCAGTAGTGACATTTTTGTGTGATGGGAAACAAATGAAGCCTTAAGAAAGGCTGGAATGAAGCAGTGCCAGCTTGTGACTGTAACCTTCACCAGTGCATCTGGTTTAAATTGTAGCTTGAACTGACCTAAAACCATTTAGCAGAATGAGCGATGTCTCTAGAGATGTTTACTTTGTATAGCTGGACACAGAGGCCATGGCTTGGTTTCCTTAGGAAGATAGGGCTTGTAATGTCTGAAGGACTGAGCCTAAAGTATGTGTGCAGGTCTGTCTGGAAGTTACAGGAACTCCTTTTTTTAAAATTTATTTTTTTCTCTTTAAGTAGAAAGCTATAACTTGGGGGTATTGAAGCACAGTAAGTACGGCTCCCTGGTAATGACAGCTGCATCTTGAGCCCATCCCTACTCTTGTTTTTCCAGCCAGATAGCTGAGCTAACTCTGGCAACAACTTTGATTTGAGCCTAACATAAGCCATGCTGGCTAGAAGAATTGAAAACGAACTGATCTTTGTGTTTGTGCCCAAGGAAGGTTGTGACTGAACTTGGGGGCCTTTGGTGAATTGAGTTGCACTTTCATGTGTTAAATCAGCTTGAGAAACTGACACTTCTAAGTATTTCAGGTTTTTATCAGTGAATAGCTAGTCTTGCTGGGAGTCATTTTACATGCTTCTAAGATACGTGCTCTGTAAATTGGTTTAAGACATGAGCCCACAGATTGTAAAGCTCTGTTCCTAGTCCCTCTAAACATGGGTTTAAGTATGCAGTCCCAGAGATTTGCAGCCCTATAGATGCAGCAGAAATGATCTTGAAAGCTGGTCAGAAAGACCAAAATTAAATGCTTGAATTTGGTAAACATTTCCAAGGGCTCTGTTTCACTGTTATTTGCAGGTCTTATTTCAACCTCTATGGGTCTGACAAACTCATAACTTAAGATTCCTGACTAATGGTCCAAGAAATGCTGTTTGTGAGTTCTTTCCTTATTCTGTTCAATGTAACTTAATTTTCATTTGGAGCTCATTTTTGTCTCCTGGCAGGAAAAAGCAAAAAAATGAAGAGTGATGGCTGCTAAGCTTACCCAGTTGCTCTTGGATAGGGGATGATGCTGCAAAACTCTAATGTAGGCTGTGTAAATGCCTCCAGGAAGCCAGCAGGCATGTGATGGGCTGTAGCATTGCCCACAACAGCCTGTGGTAGGAGAGCAGGAAGGGGACAGGGTGGAGAAAGAGGCAAACATTTATATGCTTCTGAATATGGAATTAATTAAAATATATCGAACCAAAATAGCCCTCTTGATCTTCATCCATCAAGATGGACCTTGATGAAGAGTACTGGGGTAGAAGATGATACTGATAATCATAGCTTAGACATATCTATTTAGGAGCAATAGGCTTTTCCTGAGACTGATTTGATGAGTTACCATTTATTTCCTTTTTCCTATGCTCAGTGAAACTTTGGCCTGTTTGTCAGAAGCTATTCTTTAGGCCCAGTGAAAGCGCTCAGGAATAGTTTTTCTCACTTCTCTGAGGTAATTGGAAGGAACTGCTGTATGTAGTCAGAATTCTTGCTAGCACTGTGCTCTGGTAGTCAACATCTCACTTCCAAGACTTCACATGAAATAAATTGGGGCAATTTCCTATGTGGATAGGAAAAGCCCTCATGGGGAATCTGACTTTCTATCAAGGTAGATTTCCTCTCTGAAGCCTGGAGCTTCTCCCTGAAACAGCTGTAAGAACATTCTTCATGTAGTCCAGACACTTGTTCTGGTCCTCTAACATTTGGAAACAGAAAAATTTTTGTAAAACTAAAGACAAAAAACCCCAACCAGACAATCCTTTCCCTCAAACTGTCATCAGGGAGCATGACATGAATACATAGCATGGAAGCTTCTACTCAAGCAGTTAATGCTGAGCAAAGTGTTAATGTTTGTTTTTTTGTTACAGAAAGAGGGGAGTTCTGTAATGGAAAAATGTTATGCAGGGTCAACTACTAGACATGAAGCTGCAACTGGTATGTAGAACGGTAAAGCCATGGGTGGCTTGTTTTACCTCTGCCTTCCCAGCTATGTTGTGAAAGGAGAAATTGCCACCAAGGTTGCTGTTGCATGATACTTTAAACTAAAAGTAGAATTAACAAGCTAGCTTTTGGTATTGGTTTTTGGTGTTGGGTTTTTTGTTTTTTTTTTTTTGTTTTTTTTTTTGTATGAAGCTGTATGTAAAATGTAATCTTTGATTTCAGTCACTAGAATTACTCTTACAGGATGATCTCATACTTTCTACCTAATGATGACTTACATAGACTATTTTTTCTGGGCTACTAGTCTGCAGTTTTGAACTCTAGCTCTTGCCTGTCAGTCCTGAGAAAGAGGGAAGAAAATGCATAGGTGTAGGGACCCTTCAACTCTTTCTGCCTTCCCCTCAGCAGCTTCCCACACCATTAGACAATACATCTAGGGAGATGGTAGAGGAGAAGATGCTGTTAAAGACGGAGAGGAGGTCCTGAGATTAGAGGGAAGGAGCAGAACATTTTATTTGCCAGGAAATCCAAATGGGCTGTGTTGCTTCTGTTCTATTCCTTCTCTTCCTTCTCTACCACTGCAGATGATATAATTTTTCTGCAGAGTGCCACAGTCACCATTTCTCCATCGTTCCATTACATTTTTAACTAGGAGGTAATGAAGGCTCATTATTTTGTAAGGGGAAAAACACTTGAATCTTTTAAGCAATTATTTCCATGGTGCAATACTACCCATAACCGTGAAATAAACATTGTAGCCAAAGAGATTCAAATCCTGACAACTGGTTTGACATGAAAAAGAAGGGAAAAAACCCCCTAAGATTTATGGTTGCCCCTCTTGTAGTAGTTGTTTTTGCCAGAATGCAAAACCTCCCAAACATCTGGAAGAATTAGGTTATCAAGAATGAAAGAATTTGGACACATGAAGGGTTACAACAGCAAGCAAAAGATTATTCATAGAAACTGGATGTGCAAAATCCCCTGTGCATATGAATGGGGAAGGAGAGGAGTAAGAAAACAACAGCCTAGATTTGCCAAAATCTTGAAATTGCAGAAGTGAGGAGTAGAAATACTGTTTAATATCACAAGTTTCTTTGCTTGTGTGTTGTGGGTTTTTTTGTTTGTTTTTTTACCACTGCACTAGCTAAGTGTGGCTTTTTTCTTCTGCTGGTTTTGAGCATAGTGAGTTAAATTGCATGGAAATGCAGGAATTCCCCCTTTTTTTGAGGGCAAAGGAAAAGATAAAAATCTGTAGGATGTCCTTGAGACTAGATGAAAGTTTTCTTCTTGATTTTTATATATATATTTTTTGTAAAACTTCCAGTTTCAAAAGGACCTGATTTACTATTGGTCATAATAAACGGATATATGACAGATGGGTTGATTCAGGAACTATCCTTCCCAGTTTGCTACATGAAATCTGGCCAGTTACTTCATAGTGAAAACTGTACAGTAAAATCTCTGCATCCACTCAAGAACCTTGTGTAGCCATGCAGGAACCACCAAAGGCTGCTGCTCTTCAATCTTGGAAAATCTTCCACTTGTCTCTCTTGAGTTAAGCTCATCCCTTGGGTCCAGAAGAGCTCAAAATCCCTGTAGGGATTTCATATCCTGATGAGTATGCCTCCTTCTAGATGGTTATATTTCTCAGTATAGTATATGCAAGATATTAAAATAAGATAGCTTACTGGATCCAGTGGACTGGCGTGAAAGAGCTAAAACCATTGGCATTGAGCAGAAGAAATAATTTTATTTATGTAATACATTAACAACAAGAAAAAATTAGTTCAGGCTTTGCAAACTCAAGCTGGGTTTGATTTATCTTTTCTTTGCAACCCGAAAATGTCGATGCTTGTTTTTTTTTTTCCCTTCCCTGTTTAAAGAAGTTTGAGTGTAAACTGGAATTTGTGGTGAAGTCCTAAATCTGTTGTGTATAACTAGTATAACTATTCCTTCCCACACATTGTGGAGCATCCTGTTGGGACAGGCACTGAATAGAAATGGGTCTGGATGTGACAGGGGAGGAGGGAGTTTGGTGAGGATGAAAAATGGTGGATGGCACACACTGCAATACAAAGTGTTTAGAGAGATGATCTTTGCCTGAGTAGGATACACCTTCTCCTATAAGCCAAATGAGGCTTCACTTTGGGTGATGACTGGATGGGAGGCCACCTGAAGTGTCTTTGAAGTCACAGATGAACATCAATGTGAGTCTCAAAATTAGAGTCAGCTTGAAAATCTGCCTTTGTTGATTAAGGGAAAGGAGGAGGATAGAGAATATTAGAGTCTGTTCTCAGCAGTTGTAGAATTTGTGTGAACATTTTATAAGGAAGTTAAAGCTGAAAATCTTGGGAGTTTCCATGCATGGGAGGTCGGGAAAGACAAAAGTCCAGCTTTTCCTTCACTCGTGAATATCCTGCACCTTCGGAAGAGGGAATATGAAAGTCTTAAAACAACAGGGAAAGAGTTCAGCAAGTTCCTCAGTTATAAAATCCTTCATCACTCACTACTGTCCCACTTGATTTACACTGCCTAAGGTGGGCCAGCCACACTTGAGACTTAAGATAGCCAAATACATAACAATAAAAAGCTAAGAAAGTCATAAAAGTGTTACACAGAGGATGTGACCAGCATAAACAGCTCACAACATGTGTCTAACTCACAGAATAGGTGTCTGGAGCTCAGCAATCAGTGTCTGTGGAGCAGGAAAATAGGAAAATTTTTTGTTTAAAAAAAATTACATGCTACACTACACAATCTAAATGTATAATAGTTCTGGCCCTGGTGACCCCCTCTGGGTATGTGCTGGACTGTTTCCATTTTGGCAAAAAATGCTGTTTGAGGGGACAAGCTAGGTTGCTAAGGTACTGGGATGTTGGAGAGAACTGGGTTCAAGCCTCTGCTCTTCTCCTTCAGGTCATGATTTCTTTTTTTTCCCTCCAGATTTCTCAATACTGCTTTGAACAGTGACTGGACTCTGCTTGTCTCCAGAGCAGGTTAGGTTTTGCTGTAGCTCAGAGGAAACCCAACAACATTAAATGAAAATAATATAACTGAGTGAAGTGATAATTCATCTGAGATTTGCCTTTTTGTGTACATTCCCACTGAAACATTATGCTAGCAACCCTTCACACCACTCTTGGACAGCCCTTGTTGTAGATGCACTTACTAGTAGAATGCTTAGGGAGCACAGATACCTTTATGGGGGACTTAACCCCCTTTCCAATATGTTTACTTGGCTAAGCAAAGCCTGCTGTTTGAAAGATCTGCTGCTATTTTCTAGTATTCACTGGATAGAATTGGGTTATGAGCAAGTGGGCTTTGGCTGGACATGAGGTCTGAAGTACTTGACACCACACTAAGGACTCTGATCTGAGTCACAGCACTTTCTGAATGTGTCTTTTCTTTACAGTGCTGAATATAAAGAATCCTTGATCTGGTTTGGGCTGCAAGGTTGTCTCTGAGGTGTTAGTGTCTGGGGGAAGCCTGCAATGTAGAAGAAGCAGAGCTATGAACTTTTAAAGGGCTTAGAGTGAAGGCTTTGCACCTCTGCAGAAAGAGAATGAGATGTGGTGGCTTAGTGCTGACAGCAGGCATAGAAGATTGCATTTTTATGTACTTTAACAAGCAGAGCTCGACTGTATTAAAAGGAAAAGGGTCTGGAAATTGCCTGACTTCGTTGATTTATTGTATGTAAGGTCTAATGCTATATTAGTATCCACTGGAGACACTGTACAACACTACACTATGAAGCTAGTTAGTTCTCAGTAACTGACCTTCATGGTCTTCATGGAAATTTTCTACTGGATAGGATACATGCCTTTAAACTTACCATTTGTGATGATCAGATTTGGTGGGTCATAGGTATTCATGTGGCCTTGGCAAGTTTCTGGGGCTTAGAATCTGTCTCCGGTTCTCTTCTGGGGATCTTTGGCTCTGATATGTAGTTTTTTCCAATTTTGTACAAAATTCTCTCCTTTGTGCCATCTCCAGCTATCTATTCCTGATCTTCTTGAACTGTTGTTCTATCCTGTGGGGATTTAATAATGAGTGGTGCAAGAAAGAAATGTGGATATTTTTCAAAGGGGATTTCAAACCATAGGTACTCTGTACCAGTGGGCACAGATCATGGTAGATGCACAGCTATAGAAAAAAGCAAAGATTGCTTTGCAAACCTGGGTTCATTTTATTCCTATCGCTTGACAAGTCCCCTCCAGGGGACTTGTGGCCACCTTCTTTCACTTCCTTCTCTATCTCGATTTCTGCTAGTTTCTGGTATTTGGTGTGGTGGTTTCTCTTTTAAGAGCTATTAGAAGAATGCTTTTTTGTTCCTCTCCAGCCCATACTTCTTGGGAACTTTGTCATTCATGAGTCAAGGGCTGTAGGCCAGCAGATTCTGTGGGTCTGAGACAGGGGGACAACAGTTCTTGGTAACTGCTGTTGCTTTATAAAGGCTTAATGATTGGGTCATCTGCACCCATCACCTACTTTTCCACAAATCCTAGGCCTCTGATTAACTACAGTGCCCATGCTGCATACATCATGACACTAATACAATGGGCAGGATGCCATTTAATGTCAGTAGTCTAGATGTCTTCTGCAGCCTTGGTAGGTGCTAAGGTTTTTCTATTTATGGACCCTAAATTATATTATTGTATGCAATCTTAATATTCATGCTTGCTATACAATCTAAACAAAGAATAGGAGTGACTTATGTTGATGAAAACCCTGATGTTCTCTTTTCCAGAAAGAATAGTTATTTGGGAATGCTTACAGGCTGTATAGCCAGTGAAGGTAACAAAAAATAAAAAAAGTAACAAGCATTTCTATTTAGAGAGTGCATCTGTGGACAGTGTGGATGGATAAAACAGTCAGATCCATTTTGGGTAAGTTTTTTACAGGGTGTGAAACAAAGAGAAGCATCTATAACTGTTTGCTGGAAACAAACAGTCGTGTACCAAAGTTGTTGTTCTGAGTCAAAATGTTGTCTCCTTTTGAGGCCTTCCAGCCCTAAGCATAAGAGTTTCCTCAAGTTTGGATGTGAGCCTGTAGCAGCATGGCAGAAAAGGATGCTTGGGCAGATATGGGACTCTAATCAGGGATAATGCATTGAAGCTGAGTGGAAGCCAAGGAAGCAAACAGCATTGGAAATCAGAATGGTTGTTACTGGGGAATATAATGAAAATAATGTCTTTCTCATTCCTTTTCTTGATGCTCATAGCTTTTATGAAACATCCAGAGGCAATATAATATAGCTAAAATGAGCAGCTGCATAATAAGATAAAATTCAATAAAACAAGACACAGAAAAACCAATGGTACCAAAATATGCAGATGTGAGCTAATGACTGAACTATCTAAATACTTGGACTATCCCAACAGCTTGTGTACTTTATGCATTTGCACATTCTTGCATCTGATGTTTATATCTCAGAGAAAAACAGGAAAAAGAAACTGGAGACAGATCTTGTGTGGCTGGGTTTGGTTTTTAATTTATTTTTGTTGGGATTTATTTCTATAAAAATCATATGAATATTCTTGCAGAAGATGCGAGGAATACATGGTGATTGGTAATAGCAGAATCAACTCAAAGACTTCTTTAAATGTGGACATTTAAAAAAATCTGACTTTTTAAAATGAAAATGCTTCTATATGAGTAAAAGCCTCTGTGATGGCATTGCTTTGTAACTGAGGGAAGCACAGGGTGGTTGTTCTTTTGTTTGTCTATTTCACCAGTCTCTCATGTGATATATTCTGCCAGCTGCCAAATCCTCTAAATCTTGGGTGGCCTGGGCCTGGAACAATAAGTGGTCCCATTCCCCATACTGTTGCAGTATGTAGCCACGAATATTTTTTTTCTGATTTAATTTGGACAGAGATTATAAAAAAAAAGTTTTTTTCATTTGCCAAAATGAATCAAAATGTCTTTTAATAATCCTTTTGAGCAGATAAAGCACATACTTGTAAGCCAGAACTTGTACCATATGATTTTCATAATCGATCACAACTAATCTGGAAGATAAATTGAAGAAGCAATGGGGACATCAGTCACTTTACCAAAAATCTTAAGTTGAACACTTTTTGAGTGTTTCTGTGTACTTTTTTCATGTATCTTTAGTGGGTTCAGAAAGAAACTGTGACAGTAAACAATGAAAATTTTATTGCAGTGGATAAAATTTCTTTAATTTGAGTCTTTTTCTTTCAATAGGTTCTCTGAATTTCACTGGAATGTATTTCATATAAGCTGATTTTTGTCTCTTTGATTAAACTCTACTGAAGAAATTTTGAAAGCAATTGAAATATATTGTTTTAGCATTCATCTTTATTTCTGTTACTTTTACTGCAATAGAAAGTTCAGTGGGGAATCAGCATGTCTTTTTAAGTAGTCATGAGAAGGTACATTTAAAATTTTTTCTTTCTTCCAATGAAATAATGAACTTGAGGATAGTCCTGAAATGTTGGAATTTTCCATGAAACAGCCATTTGGTACTTTTTGACCAGCTCAGGAAAGTGTTTGAATAGATATTTCACCCCCCCTCCTTGTTCACAGCATTGTGCAAATAGTATTTATTGCTCCATGCACCTCTCTCGCAGTTGGGGGATGGAGCAGTTCACATCCACTGTGAGGGGAAGAGAGAGTATGGCTTTTCTATAAATCATATATATAAATCATTTATATTTCCCAACAGCTCTTCATGGCTTCAAGCAGGTGCTGAGTGCAACAACTGCTGGTTGGATTGTGCAGCTGAGGACTAAGCCCTGCTTATGTGGGTTGAAGAGAATCAGCAAATCCTGTCACTGTGGTTTTTATGAGTAGCTGTCATATTCTGGAGGCAGGATGACAATAGTTTAAAATATAGAACTATGCATTCTGGTGTCTATAGCTATCCTACTGACCAGGTCTGTAATCAGCAGCTTAATTGTTTTATAGTCTGGTTTGGGTCTGCAGGAATGGATCTGGTATGTCACTGAAGCCTGGGGAATTTATCCATCGTCTGATCAGAGATGGGAAGTGTCATCAATCAGACTGTGTGGGAACTTGGGCAAGCTGTTTGTTTCTTTGATATTTTCATTGCAAGCATCTGTGTAAGGCAACCCTTTGTGATTCTGAGGAAGCATTCAATTGCATGTAGCTGCTCAGAAGCCAAGTTAAATCAGACAAAAGTCATGTTTTTTTGTCAAATATGAAGTATTTGAGACTTGATTTGAATAGTTAGAAATGGCAACCAAATGCAGGAATGTGTTTCTGACCCATGATCAGTTTAAATTCTCTTTAAAAACTAAGGCCCCTTCTTAGAAAATGTGTCCATGGCATGTTTGGTTATTTTTGGTTTTTTGTTTGTTTTTCTTGTGGGGTTATAATGTGCTAAGTCCTGGAAAAGTCAGACTCATGGTATTTCTTCTAATAAATCCAAACAATAACTAGTATTTAGGAATTCATGCCTGCATTCTGACACTCAGAAGCAGATTTAAGTCAAGGCGTATGGATGTTTATCTTCATGTTTATAATATCATACATGGAAGATGCTGGCCAGGACGTAAGGATTTTTTTTTTTCTTTTTTACCCAGAAACATTTAACAGTGATAAAAAGACTTTTCTAAAGGCAAGCAAAATTCTTTCCTTGTTTGAACTTAGAAGAAGTCCATTGATTTTTCTTTGTTTATGGAAATTGTCTTTGAAAAGAATAGAGATACTAACCATAAGCCACTGGTGACTGGTTTACGTCATCAGTATCTAAACTTTCAGTACTGGGAATTGCTAATTTTTCTGTGGTAAAGCATAAGTCAGGAATGCAGCACTACAGAGCATACAGTATATACACATTGAAAACTGTGGCTTTCTTGCAGTACTAGGTTCCCACTGATCTCGCTGAGGAAAGATCAGCAATGCTTCCTTACAGCAGTTATTCAAGGTATCTAAAAGCAATTCTTGTTTCCACTGTTACCACAGCAAAAAGATGCAGGCGTGTTGCGGTCTTCCTTAGCATTATATTGTCTGAGGAAGTGGTATCTGAGAAGATAACATGGCTTACAAAAGAAGAATTCCAGAAACACAACAGGAGCATTTTTGTATGTCATTTTCATCCCTTCTGAAACAGAGTTTGAGGAAGATCATTATAAAAAATTAAAAATTACTTAAAATACAAGAATAAAGGACTGGGGGGGGGGGGAGGGGGGAGGGAGAGGGATGGTGGTGGCAAAGATGGAGTTATTTTCTCAGCATTGTGTATTTTTAATTTATCTTCGTGTACTACATACAGCTGACACTTCTGGCTCAATTGCTGTGGATTATTCTTGAGAAATAGAGAAAATTTAATTTTCTGTAATTGTCTTCTCTCTTAAAAAATAGGTTAAAAAGATATCAATTTTCCAGAGGTTACATTGATCTTGCCACAGGAGGTGAATGTGGGTCATTTTAGAAGAGGAAGGGATGAAGAGAAATTTGAGCCATTCAGGAGAACAGATATTTTAATGAGTATTTGATGAACACTTGTCACAGGAGAGCCAAAAGGTCACAAAGTAATTTTTTCAGGTAAGTGTGACCCCTAGCTAGAGAATTAAACCTAGCACTTTAAATTTCACCTTCTGACCAAAGGGCAGGGCAAAGTAGGTTTGATATAATATGCTTAAACAGAAAGCTACATTCCACATCGACCTCAATTTTGCCATTAACTGTAGCTACCCCACTTGCATAGCAAAACACAAGGATTTGTTCTCTTGGAAGCAAAATCATTTTGAAGTGCAGAGGACTGGAGACTGTGGAACTGTGAGAAACATATGAGCTGTTGCTCGTCTTCCCTCTATACTTCTGTAGTTACCTCATCATGTGTGATGCCAGTGACTTTTAGCTTATATAGACAAATAGCATAGCTGTCTGCAGTTCAAAGCCCCAGATACCCCTGCAAGCTTTCCCCTGAGAAATTCTGTCATGCTACTTTGTTAGTACAGATTATTGAGACATACGGGGAATACTGGGGGATAGGAAATGTAAAATGAAATGTAATTTCAAAACACATAGCACAGAGACTTCTATACTGGTCTTATTTTAAAAAATTAATATTATTTTTTTAAATGTAAATGAAACTGCTGCAGGAAATTGCCTGTCAGAGTACATTACCCAGAGCTCTTAAAAGGGAACTGTGTGTGTCCAGATTAGGAGAGGAGCAAATGTCGTCTCGTATAGTTAGCAAAAAAGCCACTATCTCTCTCTTGCTGTATCAGAGGGAGCAGGGAAAGACATCCTGATTTTTCACTAAATGCTGCATCCTTCAGAGAAACTTGTTCTGGGGTTCATGCTTTTCTAGGACTTCAGGGGTGGAGTTCTGCCTGTGAGCGATTGTAGCATTCTTGGAGATCCTACAGGCACAACCTGCCACTGTAGTGCAAGCACAGGGACCTCTTCAACTTCACAGGAACTTGAATCCCTACTCAGGATATTGGGTAGTACATGCAGTAGGAATAGTCAGTGATGCCTCTCAGCTTTGGGACAAGGTGGCTTGGCAGTATGTGCTGCTAGATGAATGTTAGGTGCCTATTGCACTTGAATTTTGTCCATGGTAGTACGTAAGCTGTATTGCTAATGTTTCTTTATTTGCTTTCTCCTCTGCTTCCAAGTCTTAAATTTCTTGTGAGGCAGATATTGCAGTTTCTTTTCCCTCTGCTGGGTAAACCCAAAGGCAAACAGAGGTTTTGGATTAGCAAAATGCCTGGGACTGTGGATGTGTTCTGAGCTGGGATGGCACAGATTTGCCACTCTGTGTGTAGGAATAAAATGAGTATAAAAATTGGAACTCGGTGTTTGTGTCCCCTTCCAGTCTTCACCTCCTTGCTCTACCTAGTGCTGTGTCTAAGTTATCTCAAAAGTCTTGTCATCCAGTCTTTTGCCATGTGTCCTGCTGATCCTCTTTCCCCTTCAGTGCCACAACTTCTTACTTAACAAACATAAGTAAGTAAGATGAGTCCTTCCTCATCTTCTTTCTGCTCTATAACTTGCCCTGCAATGTGCTGGTAGCCTCATGTGAGCTGCCTGGCACAGGAAGTCCTTCAGTGGGATGCCTTCCCTCTTGGTAGGGATTGGACCAAGATGGAAAGCTGCTGGCTTCCTTTGGCTCTGACATACTGCCTGCAGGACGCTATGCAAGTCACTGAAAGCTATAAATGTGGTGGATAGAAAAGCTTAAATTGTGGGGGACTTAGTTGCAAAAGTATGAGTAGAATATTTGAATACCTATGTGCATCTAAGCTGGACTATGTGGATCCCTCTATACCTTGTTTTCCATCTTTTAAAAGGGAACAGTGCTTTTGATTTCTATAATTCTGTTTTTTATCTGTCTGGAACTGACGCCCATTGCTATACAGAAAGACAGGCTGGGCCCTTTCTATAGGCTTGCAGTGTGACCTGAAATAGATGTAGATCTTTTTGGGTATGGATGAGACATAAGGATTTATATGACAATAAGATATAGTGTGAGTAGGCTGGAAAGTGGTGACTGTATTCAAGCTCTTCCCCTTATCCATGTGCTGTGTGGATAAAACAGGGACAATAACAGATTGATGGTTAGAAGCAAATAGCAGTGGAATCAGGTATTTCTGCCAGCAGCCTGCCAACTATCCCTTCTCAATTTTGTTGAGTAAGCACAGCCTCCAGTTTCCTGAGGTGCCTTTCTCTCTCCATGGCTTTTCATCTCTAGGGACATGACCATGGAAATGCAGATGCAAATGTTCAATTCAGTTACACCATCCAGAGCTGGACAGGAGATGGAAGCAAAATATCTAAAGTATTGTTTGCAAACATAGGCATGCGTGGGATCCAAATGCACTGTGCCCACTAAAGTTGTGGGTTTCATTTGAGTCCAAGTTAATGACTGAGACCTAACCTTTGCTCATTGCCTGAGCCAAGCTGCTGAAGCTGAATAGTTTATTAGCATAAGAGCACAAAGGGGACTGGTTCTCATGTATTCCTAACAATAGGATACGTCCGAGAATATTGATTTGATTAGGCTGACACTTGGTTTATGCTAGTTTAAGTGAGAGGAGAATCAAGGACAACGAATATGCCTCACCCTCAAAATGCCCATACCAGCAGCTATGCAATTTGTAGCTTGGTTGCAGAAGTAAATGATGGCACCATCTTTTCTGCCTGGAAAACAATACACAGGAGAAAGCCAAATGTACAAAGAAAAGAGCATGTGCATTGCAATAGTTTTAAGCAAATGTACTGATTTTTCTCAAATCAAGGCAAACTGAGAATGCGCATGTATTTTCTGAGCTCTGTTAATTTCATCATATGTAATTTTTCATGGCTGGCAATGGAAAACAGGGATGTTTAGAAAAAGCCACATATCTGCTATTTGTAGTTTGTATTCTGTGTCAGAGAAGTGGGCATGTCTTTCAGGAAAAAGGTTATCCCTGGGGGAAGAGCTCCCTTACCTTATGTAAGCCTGCAGAAAATTTCATAAAAATCTAGCTTCCCATAGAAACTTAGAAGAGCGTTTTTTATTATTTTTTCCTTTTTTTTTTTTTTGTTGTTGTTTGTTTGTTTGATTTTTTTTTTTTTGTTTTGTTTTGTTCCTGCTTTTCGACTAATGAATAAAGGTGCTGTGAAGTGTCTGTTCTTTGGGGGGCACTGTGTACTTGTAGCTAGGCTTAGTTTTGTAGTGAAAAAGTGCAGGTATTCTGTTTTTTTTTTTTTGGAATAGGGACCACTATGTTTGTTTTGCTTTTAGTGACGGAAAGTTACTGTGTTCATGATTAATTTTTTCTTATTGTGGGTCAAGTGTCTCTTTCCACCAGGTTTCGGGATTCCATTTTTTGGTTTTGATTATTCTTTTGAGCATATAAATATGCTTTGCATATAGTTAGCTGGCTGAACCAGGAGAAATAAAATAGCACACATAGCAGAAATGAACGGATAGGTCACACCAAAATGAATGGTGGTGATACATTATTATACACTTACTTTGTCATTTTTTCTTGATCCAACATGATAGATAAATTTCTCTCCCCCATACCAGAGAGGTCTCATTCCCAATACCTTTATGTAATCTTCTGCTCTGCTTTTCTTAGATATCATGCCATGAACTGAGGTATGGCATGTTTTTTATTTCTGTATCTTAAGCAGATTTTTTTTTCAGGTTCTTTTTCTTCTGTTAGCTGCCAGAAGACTCATGATGCCTTTTAGGAAGGACGGAAGACACAGTCCTTGCCACTCATTAGAGATTTGTGGCACTGACTAGGAGGCTTGGTGCCCTGGGTTTCCTATTTGTCAGTGAAGCTCTTCTGGATGTGCTTGACATGTGTCAAGTGAATAGCCTGTGTGAGCTCTCAGTTTCTTCCACAGGTCTTAGGGAGATCAAGATTGGCATCTGTGTTAAGATGTTCATTCCTCTCATTATCTACATTATAGTCCTTGTTACTATATCTAAGTAGCAGTAGTTTATTTCCATGTGACTGTCATTGTACTGCATAAAGCCCTGTGTTCAAAGAGATGCTCATATTCCTCCAGTATCTTTTGCAGTAGCTTTTACACTCTCCTGGAGGCACTGGTGGCTTTGAAGTCCTATGGATTTGTGCTGCTCCAGGCCAGATGATTTCTTGAAGCAGCATGTGTAAAATTTTCCTATAAAGTTACCTCTGCCTCTCCAGCATAGAAAGCATCTTGTCTGTGCCTGGGATGTAATCATAAGTATGACCAAATCTGCTCACAGTGTGTGGGCTTCTCCTTCACGCACTTGGAAGCAATGCCCCAGACAGACCTGCCAGCTGGGTGGCTTGCTCACTCACCTTGGTGTCAGATGTGCACAGCTGTGAGCACTGCCATCTGGGCTGTATCCTCTGTATATGAGATGAGGCTGATTTCAGATGAGCTGTGGAAATGGCATTGTTATAGCATCATTTAGAAATCATCTGCTGGGGCAGGGAGAACCTATACTGTTCTCTCTTTATGTTATGAGAGGGTATAAGAAAATGTTTAGAGCCAAACCATGCTTTCCACTCTGCTCTGGAGCAAAAGAGAAGGTATGAGCTAGCCCGGATACACAGCAGATTTTCTCCTTATCTCTATCTTACCAGGGAAGGAAAAAGGCAAAGTCTACAGAAGGTGATCTTGCAGCTCATCAGGCTACAGAGGACAGAGAGCATAAGTTTGGTGTATCCCATTTCCTCAACTGCTCCTAGTGCTGACTCTTCTCTCTGTGTTCTTCTCATCTGACCCAGCTGTGTCCTTGGGGAGCCAGTGGAGGCTTAGTCCTTCCTTCTTGTTCATGCAAGCAGCACAGCACTCACCTATCCTGGTGTGTGTAACGGGACTTTCTTTGTGATCTTGTTAGCCTGAACATCTTGTGTGATCTCTCAACAGTTCCCCTCATCTTTCATGATAACATTCCACTTAAAGACACATTCTGGAGGGGATGAAAGCAAAGGATGTTGCAGTTGTGACTGGCATTTCAAGGTTGGTTAGAGGTATTCAACAGTACTGAATACTCCAATATAGCAAGGAGCAGGAGAGGTTTGTTTAATGTTGCCAGGCAAAGGGAGTCCTACCTCTCAAGACATAGTGTTTTGATAGATCCTTTAGCTCTTCAGGTGAGTCATAGGGTATTGCCTGCTCTGCTCCTTCCATATCCAGCTATGTGACCAGAGATATGTTTTGTCATTGAAAATGTTAAAAATACCTCCTCTTCCTGTACTTCTCAGAGACAAAGAATGGCAGACCTATTTACAATATACAGTTGCACTGCCTAGATGTGAAGAGTGCTGTGAAGGGAAGGCAAATCTGGTGCCAGTTGGTACTGGGCTCTTTGCTGGAGTAACAGCAATGTTCAGCTGCAGCTGTGCTTGCCAGAACTCCATGGATGCTGACCCTTGCTGCTGACAGGATTATAATCTTTTGTACCTGTGACCCATACCAGCACTTGAGTGTATCAAACCTTTGGTACTGGTACCAGGATCAGAAATAAAGACCAGTTTCTTATCAGCAAGGCTGAGTGACACATCTTTGTTAGCTTGGTGCAGGATGATGCCAGCCTCTTCGTGTCCATCTACCTTCTAGGGAGCAAGGTGGATTATTCCCAGCACAGGCCTCACTGCTGGATTCTGAGCAGAGCTTTGGTCTCCCAGCCTATGTATGAAGAACCTGTGCTAGTTACAATATGGGATCTTCATTCTAAAGATTTTTCTATATGCCATGAGAACTAGGACAGTGTGACCCACTGTTAGCTGCCCAGACTACCTAAATCAAGATACTGAGGATATGGAGCAGTGGCCCAACAGTTTGGGCACAGATGGAAAAGCTGGCCTTCCCTATGGTGCATTTGATGCTCTGAATGCAATTTGTTGTCCCGTGGGGATGTGCAGAGCTGGGAACATTTCCTCTTTGTTCTGAAATGGCAACTGAAGACATTCCAAAGACCAGGGTAGGAGGCTTGGTGCTCTTCAGTAAAGGCCATGTGCACATGAAATAGAGGAAAGAAAAACTAATTTTTGGAAGCTCAGTAATAAAAAGCAACTTCATCTTGAAAAGCAAAAGATTATTCTTTTCTTTTTTTGGAGTATTCTATATACTCCAAAGACTTTTTCTAAGCAGGGAGCACAGTTCTGCCATCACAGAGGCTTTGGGAATAAGGCACTTGGAGAACTGTAACAACAGTAGTCGAAGTGGCCACTTTGGTCACTGCTGCCTTCTGAGTCTTGAGGGCTTTGAAGTGCCAAAATTCAAGTTCTTCAGAGTGGCTGTATGCAGCAATCAGACCTATCTCCCAGGGGATGGTTTACATCATACTTTCTAGACTACAGACTTACTTCAGCTTTCGATTGTAAATTTTTTAGGAAAATTGATAAACTTTTAAGAGCCAGAGTTTCAACAAAGATTTCTAGGTACTTCTAACATGATTCTTCTAAGGGAGTGACTGCAGACTTAGGACTCCAAGAATGCACTAACAGCCCTGCATGTTCAAGTACTTTGGCTCTTATCACGAGCAGTCCCACCCTTGTTCTGAGTTACTGAACTCAAGAGCTTAGTCATGAGCACTTGCAGGGACCTAACTTGCCATGATAAGGTATTGATATTAAAACTGTGCTTGGTTTGTGAGCATAGCTTCTGTATATACTATTTTTATTATGTCTTATAGCTACAGTCATAAACCAGGAGTCTGGCTATTTGCCCCTAAAAAGATTTTTAGCTCTGTGCTATGACACAAAGTTTTTGATTATCAAAGCAGAGGGGGTAGGAACCTATGGCAATAGTGGTAACCCTGGTAACTCAAGGACTATCATAATAGTTTTCTCAATTCCTAGAATCATGGATTTAGGCATAGTATAACTATATAGTTACATCAGGCACCTACAGGAGGATCCTAATCATAGGATGCAAAGGGGCACATGCTAGAATTTGTGTTCTTCATAGTTCAGGTTTCCAGTAATATCTAAAGGAAAGCTATGTCATCTCTGACAGTTTGTTGGCTTCAGAGTTTCAAGTCGTGGAATTCAAAGGTTTCTCTAAGTGAAACAGAGCTCCACAAGAAGAATGCAAACTTTATTTTTCATTATATAGTTTTCCAGTTCATTATATAGTTTCCCTAAAATTGGTCTTTTTGCAGAATTTTAATAGAAAAGTGACTTGAAACACAATCACTTTGGAATCTTTTGACAAGGGAACTTCAAACTTAAGTCTTTTAAAAAAACACAGCTGCTTTCAGCTTTCTGTAGCATATATCTGCCAGCTTCCTCTTACAGTGGACACTGAGATCACAAAAGTCAGTGGCTATGCTGGAACAAAATCCAAAGGGTACTTAAAACATGGTTTTCTGCTCTGACCGTTACCATCCCTTAATCCTGTTCACTCCTCAACCTGGATTCTTCAATGTTTCATGTTCTAAAAATCTAGCAGATGGGAATGTCTAGTACAGATTTGTAATTTCTACCTAAATTGTGTCACTACCTCTTTTTACTTGGTTATTGATGCATAGACTAATAATTTCTATAGTTAATGGAATGACTGAGAACAACTACAACTACAAAGAAGAAAAGAAAGGTGGTTGTAGTTGATGATTTCTTTCTGAGAGGAGCTGAGGGCCCTATATGTCGACCAGACCCATCCCACAGAGGGGTCTGCCGCCTTCCTGGGGCCTGGGTGAGGGATATTAGTAGGAGACTCCCTCAGCTAATTCAGCCCTCTGATTGTTATCCACTGTTGGTAGTCCAGGCTGGCAGTGATGACATTAATGGAAGAAGTATCAAGGCAATTAAAAAGGACTTCAAGGTGCTGGGTTGATTAGTTGATGGGACAGGAGCACAGGTGGTGTTTGCCTCAGTTCCTGCAGTAGCAGAGATGAATGAGGAGAGGAGTAGGAAAACCTACCTTATCAATAGGTGGCTAAGGGATTGGTGCCATTGGCACCAAACTTTGGGTTTTTTGACCATGGGGCAAATTCCATACTACCTAGTGCCCTCAAATCAGAAGGGCTTCATCTGTCTAGCAGGGGCAAAAGGACTCGAGCCCATAAGTTGGTGGGGCTGATAAGGAGGCTTTAAACTAGGTTTGAAGGGGGAAGGGGTTGAAACCAGGCTCTCCAGAAAGGAGCTCAAGGGTGGACAATCCAAGTTAAGAGACAAATCAGCAGCCCAGCTGAAGTGCATGTACACCAATGCACGCAGCATGGGCAACAAACAAGAGGAGCTGGAAGCCATCGTGCAGCAGGAAAGCTGTGATGTAGTCGCTACCATGGGAATGTGGTGGGATGACTCCCATGACTGGAGTGCTGCTATGGGTGGCTACAGGCTCTTCAGAAGGGACAGGCAGGGTAGGAGAGGTGGAGGGGTAGCTCTGTATGTTAGAGAGTCTCTTGACTCTGTAGAAGTTGAAGTCAGTAACAATAAGGTTGAATGCCTGTGGATCAGAATCAGGGGGAAGGCCAACAAGGCTGATATCCTCGTGGGTGTCTGTTACAGACCACCCAATCAGGAGGATGAGGATGATGAATTATTCTATATACCAGCTGGCAGATGTTTCAAAATTGTCAGCCCTTGTTCTCGTGGGTGACTTTAACCTGCCGGATGTCTGCTGGGAACTCCACAGAGCAGAGAGGAGGCAGTCTAGGAAATTCCTAGAGTGTATAGAGGATAATTTCCTGCTCCAGCTGGTAAATGAGCCTACCAGGGATGGAGCCCCGCTAGACCTCCTGTTCACAAACAGAGAGGGGCTGGTCAGAGATATGGTGGTCAGTGGATGTCTGGGACTCAGTGATCATGAAATAATAGAGTTTTCAATACTCAGGGATGCAAGGAGGGCCATAAATAAAACCTCTACGTTGGACTTCCAGAGGGCAGATTTTGGCCTATTCAGAAGATTCGTTCAGAGTGTACCCTGGGAAACAGCCCTTGAAAACAAAGGAGTCCAAGAGGAATGAACGTACTTCAAGAAGCAAGTTTTAAAATCACAGGAGCAGGCTGTCCCAGTGTGCTGAAAGGCGAGCTGGAGGGGAAGATGACCGGTCTGGCTGAACTGGGAGATTTTGAAAGAAATTAGGGTAAAGAAGAGAGCCTACCTATTATGGAAAATATGATGATTTAGGTGAGGGGATTGAGTCTATCATCAGCAAATTTGCAGATGACACTAAGCTGGGGGGGAGTGTGGATCAGCTGGAAGGCAGGAGGGCTCTGCAGAGGGACCTGGACAAGTTGGAGAGTTGGGCTGATTCCAACGGGATGAGGTTCAACATGGCCAAGTGCCGGGTCCTGCACTTTGGCCACAACAACCCCATGGGGAGCTCCAGGCTGGGCACAGAGTGGCTGAGAGCAGCCAGGCAGAGAGGGACCTGGGAGTCTGGATTGACAGGAAGCTGAACAGGAGCCAGCAGTGTGCCCAGGTGGCCAAGAAGGCCAATGGCATCCTGGCCTGGATCAGGAACAGCGTGGCCAGCAGGTCCAGGGAAGTGATTCTGCCCCTGTACTCAGCCCTGGTGAGGCCACAGCTCGAGTCCTGTGTCCAGTTCTGGGCCCCTCAGTTCAGGAAGGAGATTGAGGTCCTGGAGCAGGTCCAAAGGAGGGCAACCAGGCTGGTGAAGGGACTCCAGCACAAGTCCTGTGAGGAGAGGCTGAGGGAGCTGGGGGTGTTCAGCCTGGAGAAGAGGAGGCTCAGGGGAGACCTCATCGCTCTCTACAACTCCCTGAAAGGAGGCTGGAGCCAGGGGGGGGTTGGGCTCTTCTCCCAGGCATCTATCAGCAAGACAAGAGGACATGGTCTCAAGTTGTGCCAGGGCAGGTTTAGGTTAGATATTAGAAAGAATTTCTTTACAGAGAGGGTGATCAGACATTGGAATGGGCTGCCCAGGGAAGTAGTGGATTCTCCGTCCCTGGAGATATTTAAAAAGAGACTGGATGTGGCACTCAGTGCCATGGGCTGGGAACCACAGCGGTAGTGGGTCATGGGTTGGACTTGATGATCTCTGAGGTCCCTTCCAACCCATCCGATTCTATGATATGATTCTAAGGACTTTTTACTCCCTTGTCTAGTAAATCCTGCAAAACAAAGTTACATGTATACCATATGTATGAACTGCAGCGTTTAAAATCATCACTGCAACATCACGGAAGATTATTGGCATTAGAAATTTCCAAAGAGCTGTAAAAACAAAGAAAAAAAGAAGCCTTCCAAAACCAAACACTGCTTTTTCCCTTATCTAATAAAGCTGTGAAAGTGAAAATTACACTGGTATAATTGATTTCTTGCTGTAAATCTTCATTGATTTGGCTCTCTTTGAATTTTTTTTATGCTGTAAAGTTTGGTTTTCTATCTGTGGACAGAGTCCTTCTTGTATTACACGTGACTAAATCTGTGGGGCCCAATGACCAGAAAAAACCACCCAAAAACACCCAGAAAGGCATTAAAATAGTTCCTTCCATTCAGCTGCAAAGTCATCTTTACACATATTTTCTCCCTAACTGGTTTTGTGTATGTTATTGTCAAATATGAATCTGCAGAACATCTTCTGGTTTGGAATCCTGTCTCCTTAGAGCATCCAGCAGTTCTCCTGCAGCCTTACTTAGTGGCTGGTATACGCATGTGTTAGGATCTATGTACTGTGCTTTTTTACTATGCAGTAATCTTCATATTATTTTCACACTTTCTTGATTAGTTTGTACAGCTCATTTCTAGCATCAGTCCACATCTGTTCGTTCATTTTTTAAGCTGCCTGAATAATTTGGAAAGCTACCAATAGTGTACAATCACTAAAGCAAACCAGACAAGCAAACAAAGATAAAGATTAATCTAAATGTCCTTAATCTATGCTATCGAAAAATAGTGAAAATTTTTGTCATATTATATAGATGTAGGACTATCCTCATAGTAAATGAACTGGTTTTAATGTCTAGATAAATAGCTGTATATCTATAAACTAAGCCTCTTTATCTGACTAGTTCAAGTTGGTAAGGATCATCATCAAAGTTTTGAATCCCTTTAAAAGTTATTTTTTCAGAACATATTCTATATTTAGCTTCTGCTATACTATTTGAAATGGAAACAGGCTGCAAAGCCTGCCAACTCATCTTTCATGTGCCTTTCCCACTGGTGTCTCTTTCTGCAGAATCAAGCTTGCACAGCCGAGCAGTTCTGTTCCCTTTTACATGTGGCCCTTGTTTAAAAAAAAAAAAAAAAAAAAAGTTTAGCTGTGATGAAAGTATTAGTTTTTAAAATAGTGCAAAAAGTAAATATGTTTACTGTCTCCCTTCCCATTCAGTGCATTTCCTTTTTTAAAGCTCCATTTGTGTTCAACAAGACAGCCTCTTTCTCCAAGATTAACATTTCTTATGATTGTTCCTGACAGAGGATTTACTTTCAGAGGCCCTGCTAAGGATAACCAAAAAAGGGCATGTAGCAAGACAGTTTTGGCAGCTTGCACAAATTTTCGGAGCTTTTTAGGTCTTGGTTTTCTGATGAGTGGCTTCCTGAGCATGCCTAGGGAATGACAGGCATCTCTGCAGGCAGGCTGAACCCACCTTGGCTTGTGCGTAGTCATTGGCTGCCTATTAGAATAAATTGAGGACAATGCATACCGCTGCCTGCCAATTGTAAACATAAGGGATATGTATTCACTTAGCATTGACTTTTGGGAGGGGCCAAGGAAAAGCTGTAGTTTTATTGAATAGGGCTGTGTGTGAGGCTGCTGGTGTGCCTTTCTTGCTGTGCTCCTGCCCAAGCAGCCAGTTATTCATTTCCTTCCTACTAGTTGAAAACTTTTCAGCCACAGAGGTAAGGGCTTAAGATACGTATTTGTTTGGGAGTGAGCCTGTCTGACTGTGTTTGCATTAGGGCTGGAGATTAAGCAGCATGCGAAATCTAACCAGCCGTGGAAACAGTGTGAAAGTGTTGGAGACTATTTTTCCTCCTCTTCTCTTTCTGTGCTCCTCCCTTCCCCCTTTTCCAGATGTTTGCCCTGAACTAAGAGGGATATTATCAGTGGTGGGGTGGGTGAAGGGGGTGCATGCTCTCCCACCCCAGCAGAGCCTGATGTGGAGGTGTGGGGGCAAGGTTTTGGTGCAGGACAGGAGCTGTGCCTGTCCCGTTCTGTGTGAGACCCTGCAGCAGGTTTGTCAGTGGACAAATACCTTATCTGCTCCTTCTTTATTTTACCTTTATATATACATATATATAAATATTTCTTCTTTTAAAAGAATGACAATGAAAAAGTTTTTAGCTTGGTTACGGTTGGTGATTTGCTTTTAATTTTTGGAACTTAATACCTGAGCTTTCAGGGCAGCCCGACTGGTGTAACTGATACAGATAGAGTAAAGCTCTGGTTAATGTAACTGATCTGATGCCGGCCGGAGCAGATGTCCGTCATGGCAGCCTTTCATACCAGTGTTGTTGACAATAGACGGCATCCGTTTTTCTCTTCAGCCTTCAACATGCGCAGCAGCAGATTGCCAAAACATTTCTTCTGAAGTCCTCTTTCCTGCTAGGAGGGGGAGGGAGGAAAACAAAAACAAAAAAACCCCAAACAAACTACAGAATGTTCGGGGATTGAACTGGAGCTCTTTAAAAGTCTCAGTCTGTGTTTCTGTCAGTCAGAGTGCTGCCGGGGAGAACCAGCGAGCCGGCTCTGCTTCCCAGCTCCTTTGACGTGCTGGGACAGTTTAAAAGCGTTTTGTAAGGCTGGCTGCTGATAGCATGATTTTCTGCATAGCAGGAAATTTCTCAGAGGAAGATCTGAGAAAATGAAGGGGAGGGGTTGAAGTGAGCTGCAGATGGATACTTGGGAGTAGCAGACATTGACCAAACTGCTAACCTCTGGCTAGACCAGCAGCAATAGAATTGATTTTTCTCATATGTCATATATTGTTTGGAAGACTGGACAAGATAACTGGTTTAAAATGACTCTTTGTGAAGTATTTATTTTCAGAAGAGTGATTATTTTCAGAGTGTGCAGTTTTAGTGTAACTTTGCCTAGCTGTGAAGACTTCTCTTGCTAAAAGGCATACAGGAGAATAATTTGTGAAAATAACACATTCCCTCCTTGGCAGTAGCTCAAAGAAAATAAGGAAGGGAGAGTGTTTTTTTTGTGAGAACTGTGTATTTATTATAATTTGTCTATTTTAGATATCACACTGTGAATGATTGTGCTTTTAAGATTTGCCATCATAGAGCCCTGGGACCCTGCCTCCATTTTTTCTCTGTCTTATTAAATGTAGCAGTAGGTTCTCTGTGAGCATATGCATCTGCAGACAAATTCTATACTTTTTCTCCCTTACAACTGAGAGACAGGATGGCATCCTAAAACTACACATACCAAACCAATGAAATGGCCTGTTTTAACAAAAATTGCAAATGGAGTGGTCCTTCAAGGCAGCAAGTGGTCCAATTGCTTAATTATATTGCCTTTAAGGTAAAGTGGGTCTGAACTGTTCTCAACATATTTGAAGAAAGTACAGGTCTGCCTTTCTTTGGGAGGCTTTCTGAGAGGCAAGTGTACTAGTCGGTAAAACCTGCACACATTGATGTAATATCTAAATTGTGATGGCAGGGGAGAAACATTATATAAGATTCCAGTGTACATGAAACCACATTGAAATAACTTGTATTTCCTGAGAACTCCTCTTTGTTGCAGCATGTGATGACAAGAGGATCAATTCCAGTGCCTTCATTCACAGGATTAGTCTTGGTGAAATCAATACCATCATTAACAGATGCAGGATCTTATGTAAGGGGGGTTCTGTGTAGTCTGCATGTTTTTTGACAGCGAGTGATATAAGCATGTATTAGAATAAGGGATTTTTCACAATTCCTACTTCATAAGCTCACAGCATCCCTCTGACACAGAGCAGCCTGAGAAAGGGGTGACTTCCTGCATGCTTTTATTTACACCACCAATACATGGTGCAATAGCGATACTGAAAGCCAGATGATGGAAGGGAAAAGGGGGCTTTAAGTTCCTCTGGGTAGCATTAGATGGAAAATGAAAATGCGTTAAGATGGAAAGACTCCTTATTCATCAGCGTTCTTACTGATATGTGGCATGGATGTCTGCTGATTAGTATCTGTCTGGACCAGCACAGGGTTAGAGCCTGGTGCTAATGATTCTAGGTCAGGAGACTAGAAAGATAGAAAAATGCTTTTTTTTCTGGCCACCTTGTGGGAGGTAACTTCTGTCATTGAGGAAAAAGACCCTCCCTAGAATCTATCAAGTGCCTGCCTAGAAGTCCTCCTTGTCTCACCCTTCCCTGCAGTGCAGCTCAATTGGCCCTGCTTAAGGGGCTGATCTTTTCATTACAGAAAGGTGAAAGCCTACAGGACTTCCTTCCTGCAGGACAAAGAGGATTTCAGTGCCCTGAAACTGTATAAAGTATTCTGATTTCTCAGTAGCTGCTTAAATGAGACCTATTCATTCTCTTGCCTGAATTTTAATTTGTGTTAAATATCAGTGAGCTTGTTAACATCTGCCTGCCAAGGATAAAACTTGGTACGTTTGATTGCTGTGTGTGAACAGAGAGGGATGGGAAACCATATATGCCAAGGAAAGAGTGAGCCAAAAGAGCAGCACTAGCTGTCCTTCTCCAGTGCTTGTCCAGACTGTCCTGGGCGTCAGAGAAAACACCAAAAAAGGTAACAGGGAAGAATGGGAAGTGCAATCCTGTGAACCTTTCATTGCCTTTGAGAAGTAGTTTCATGGGAAGTTTGCAGGATTGGGCTCCAGGTGTACAATGCCTGAGGCAGCCAAGCCTGTGACTGCAAAGAGTGGGAGTCTATCTTCAAAGCAAGTTTTCATTCTTTAAAAATTGTCTCCTCTTAGTAACTACCCCCTGGCATCTTGTTACAAGAAAGCTACTTCCTTACTAAAGCTCTGCCCTCACAAATGTACATGTGCAGGGGTCAGCTTGCTGCTTTGATTCACCTTTCCTGGGTGGTTTAAAGCCATATGACCCAGTGAGAATGGGTTTGGGAGGCAACTGTACTGGAAGCAAGTCACCTACCTCTGTGTTGGCTCTTTGGGAGCTGGTGCTTGCTGGGAAGCTTTGGCTGTTAATGCTTCCAAAAGCTTTGTCAAGGATTTGGCTAAAGCTGAAATTTGACTCAGAGACCTTTGAAGATCAGATTAGATCTGACCTTTCTGGATGAAACACTGAGGTCATAGGACAGTTGAACTATGTAACAATTTCTTTTGCCTTTTCTGATACATTTTGGCAGGCCCAAAGGGGTAGGAGTCTCAGTACATTGTAATTTGGGATCCCTCCCACCCCCATGGGGGAGCTTGCTCCTACTTTTCTTGAAACGGATTTGATTAAACAAAAAGGTTAGGGCATGTAACACCATTACTACCATTACTTAGCTGTTAGCCCTGGAATGTTAGCTGTATGGTTTACATCTTACGTAAGAAAATACTGTTTTTTATGTTTGTGTTTTTGTTTTATTTCTTTTAATTATTTGTATTTTGCTTTGGAACTGTGCTTGGTGTTGACAAATGGTGTGGGGCTGGCAGCCTGGCTGCCAAGCATGTGCCAGCACTGTGTTCCTCTTCCCAGCCATCCCTAAAATGCCTCTGTGAGAAATGCAGCCCTCTGGACTTTCTCACTTCTCTTTCTGGCAGTACCCGTGCTTGCTGGGCTCCTCTTTGGTGAAGAGGGTGGGATCTGAGGTGTGGAACCCAACCTCCTTCACCTGTGATTAGGAGCCATCACTGCTAACTGTGCCTCTTTACCCCTCCCAGCCCCTTGTGTCTCTCCCTTGAAGAGGGATAAACTTGGTCCATGAAATACAGGGCACCTCCTGATCAGAACAGCCTGACCATGGTTGCGTTCATACAAATCTGAGTTGAAGCCAGGAGGGCTTGGGGGGAATGGTCCCGCAGCAAGGGCAGGAGCAAAAAACCGAGGAAGCAAGGGGAAGAGTGAATGGAAAAGGTGGTTATATCTGAAGCCACTAGAGTAATTTCTCTTTACTGTGGTCATAAATACCTGGTGAGTCACTTAATGACCCCGTGTCTGTTTCTGTATCTTCAAGTAAAGGATAACCTGTGCCTTTTTGCATTTAGTTTGTGCCACATTAGTCTTTATGAAGCATTTATTATACAAATGTGCCAAGTTTAAGCACTGGGTAAAACCTTAGTTTTGACTGATTTCCCATCAAGAACATACACTTGTTTTGTTTGTTCACACAAATATATGTGTTCCACTAGAAAGTAACATTTTCTAGATTGTGGGTATAAAACTGCTGAATTCCAGTGGGTGAGGAGGAAGATGGGTCAGGCTCAGGGGTGACACAGAGCTGAGACATCTGGAGGGAATTTCTTGGGTGCTTGCACTTTTAGCTTGCTGCAGCTGAGACAGAGCCTTCCTGTGAAGCTGTTATGCATTTATGAAAAGTGTGCGAGGACAGTTTTTACTTACAGACCTGCCAGTATCATAAGCTTGGAAGAGAAACTACTGAGCAAGATGCTGAGCCTTATCTGATTGTCCAATTTCATGTTGATGAGAGCATTTGAAATTATAACTCTGGGGGCCAGGCCAGGCTGCAGTGGGGAAAATATTAGTGAAAGATTTTGGGCAATGGAAACAACATTACATGTTTCCACACCCTCTTGTGTACAGAATACGAATAAAAAGCATTTCCCTTGCGACTTGCTGTGGAGGGTGTGAAGCAAACTGGAACCCACCCGTTTGCACATTTTCTGGTTTATGTCCTTAAATGGCAAAAAAAAAAAATCTTTGGAATTTAGCTCGTAGAAGGGTTATAAATAGATTTATGGAGATAAAGTTTTGCTGTAAATGCTCTGGGTTTGCATCCATTCAGAAGAGTGACAATAGGCCAACAAATAGGGAAAGGGGGGTATTTCTAAATGCAGGAAGACTTTCTTTGCATGTAGATATGCATGTATGTGCATGCACACCCCTCTCCACCTGCACTGACTGGCCCTCCCATTCTTCCTAAAAGTATCTGGAGACCTAAGGGTCATGGAAATCGCCATTTGTACTTGGAAAAGTTAAAACGGGATGCGGGAGAATTAGCGTTCATGATTCATCAGGTTTCTGGGGAGCCTGAATCCATGACAGCTCTGTAAAAAAAGGTCCTGAAATTTGTTTGCAGCTTGTTTTATGTCCTTCAAAGCAGCTGGCTCCAGCTAGGGAGAAGCTGTGAGGGGCTGGATAAACCCTTGCTGAGCAAGCTCAGGAGCAGCAGTTCCTCTCTCCTTCAGAAGTCAAGGTTCAGTCCTGCATACTCGGGCCATTTGGATTCCAGTCATCATCAAAGGGAGCTCTGCCCAAGTGAAGGAGTCTGTGATCAGGCCCTTGTTTGTTTCTTATTTGCAAGGCTTTGATGTTCCTGTTGTCTTTCTGTGACTGCCACAGGGCATGTTACTTCCCTTTTCCCACTTAATGCTTTTCTTTGAGAGTGAGCTCCCTAATGGTGAAATGAATTTTTTTTTTTTTTTTTTTTTTTTTTTTCAGCCACACTCTTTACCCTAGTAAAATTGCTTTTTCATCCCAGAAGCAAAGGCAGGAACTTTTTAAATCCCTCACCTATTCAGAGGACCTATCAGTGCTTGTTTGATAGCCCAGATCATCAGCTTTCAATACAAGCAGCTGATCAAAGAACAATTTCTGCTCAGTCTTCTGGGATCAGCTGCAGATGGAGCAAAGACTAAGGACTTTGTCTGCATCTTCCTAATGACCTAGTGGTAGCCTACATTCTCTCAGTGGCAGTTTCAAAACACATCGAGCCAGGGAGACTTTGGGTTTGCTCTGGCCTAGTTAGAGCTCGTAGCTTTGGAAAAGAATTTCTTGGCTGCGACTTGTAGAAATAGGAGCTCTGAGATACCCAGGGAAGAGTTTGGTCAGCTCTCATTTACCTGCATGGCTTAACCTCCTGGTGTTGCAGTATTCCGCTAGTCAGCATCCTCAGAGAGGAGAGTTTGCTTTGCTTTATGGCACTGGGAACAGCTTAGCTCCACACACAGAGCCACACCCCTGCTATGAAAATGAGGGGTTTCATTCAGATGTCTGATAAGCCACAGCTGTTGCTTTGCCACTTCAAACAAAACTTGGATTATGTAGACTGAAGTGCAGCATTTTAATTGCTGTAAATATGAATAAGAGTGTTCAAGCAATCCAGATGATACTGAGCCAAGCATTTCTGTGGGTAACGTATATTACACTGTCAAAAGCAGACCAGCTGAGAATTTCCCTACTGCTCTCCACAGTAACCTAAACCATCAATCGTCTGTTTTCTGCTGCACTGGTGAAAATGAGGGAGAAGTTTTAACCTGGACATTACTTGGCCTGAATCTGATCTTGCTTTCAGCAGCTGTACAGTGATGTAAACTGTATTGTTAGTTAAAAAAAAAATAAATTCTATATTGAGTCTGATCTCAATTATCTTAAAGTAAATCTGTTTGGTTTCCTTGAGTCACTCAGTTCACAGTGGGCTGCTTGCTCTCAGAAGCCAGCCTTTTTTGTTTGTCTTTCTACATATTCCCTAGAGGACTATGGCAGCAGGAAATTGGGTCAAAATCCCAGTAACGAGTGTTCACTTGAAAATGATATTTCATACAAGAGAGGGCACTGCAAACCCAGAAAGTCAGTAAAATTCCACTGCTCATTTGATCCCTGGTGATTAGCAGGCCCTGCCATATAAGGGAAAGGTCTGAGCTTCATTCACTCCAGCCACAATAGTAAATGGCTTATTCACTGGACACAATATGCAATCAAGGGTAATGCCTTATGACAATAAAAAGGAAAAGCAGCAACTTTTACTTGCAGTTTGTTTGCAGTTTTCTCTGCCGTGTCTTATTAAAAGCTTTGTAACTTTTTTTAAATTTATTTTTTCAATTTTTTTATTCTTGCTCGTTTATGTAGATCCCTGTAAACTGTGGTCAGTTTGGTTTGCCAGCTAGCCCTCCCCCATAAAACCAGACACACCAGCCTATTTCCTCTACTTCCCCCTATACAAGCCAAAGAAGTAAAAGACACTTCCTCTACCACTTTATATAAATGTAGCTTCTCTGCTTTCAGTCCATCTCTTGTGTACTTAAATGACTCAAGGCTGGGATTAGCAGGCAAAATCTTATTCTCACAAGGTATAAAGCACTAACTTTAAAGAAAAAACATGATTAAATTCCAGTATTTCGGAGACTGTGATGGGACCACAGGAGGGAAGCAAGTAGGAAATAGATGAATCTGGGGGGAGGAAAAGAGGAATGTGATTTGGATGGGAGCTGCAGAAGATGGAGTCCCCAGTGGTCCACACACCCTTCAGGGATTTTCCTTCCACTGCATCAGTTTCTGCTGTGAAGCCCTACACAGATGACATAAAGATACAAAGTAATTGGAGTACAGTTTTGTTTACATTCTTGCTTTTCAGTTTATTTTGCTTAGGGATCAGTACTCTCTCTGCCATTGAAATGACGGTGATACAATTGTTGGTCTTGCTGTATTTTATTTCATAAGGAGAAAGACACTTAAGTGGCTGCAGCAATGGAGCTCCACAGAGTTCTCTCCTTGATGGAGATTTTTGTGTTACATTGAGTACCTTAGAAATACTGATGTTTGCAGTAGATTTAGAGATCATGTTTGGGATCCTACCCCTATGTAATTTTGATGAAAACCCACATCTTGTTGGCCAGAAGGGCTGATTGATCAGTATGATCTCCCAGGCTACATACCTCTTTGCACACCATCCAGTAACCTATGTTTTGAGACCACTGACAAAGGTAAAATGGATGTTATAGTCAGCCACAGGACAGGCTGGCTGGATTTTAAGCCAGTCTTCTGCTCCTCCAGTCTACTGGTGTGCCTTTCAGGAAGGACCAAAGCTCTGTACCAGGTGTGGTTCAGCTTCTCTTTGCATATACATCTGGTCTCCTCTACAATTTTCAACAAGTGTAACTGGAAATGTGAATTTTCATCTATGTCAAGAAAGAGTTTCTTGCAGGTGACCTTGTCATTAGGTGAGAACAGATTTACACAACAGTTTAAGATAGCTATGGACCAGCAGCATTCAAGTGGCTTCTCTGTAAGAGAAATTGCATTTTAATACATAACACTGCTTCTGATCCTAATGTTAAACAAATCTGACTTTCTGTTTGGTCGTCCTGTGCTCTTCAATTAGAAGAGGTGGATTTTGAGGTTTTTTAATTATTACTTTGCAAAAGTTAAAATTCTCTTAAAGTAAAGATCTTTGAAGCCAAAGAGAGGAAGGATGTAAATTAGGCCTTCTTTAAGATGTTGCTGCTTTTCATATTTGGACAGCAGTACTTCTGAGGTCATGTCAATTGATCATTATCATGAAGTCATGTGAAGACATGCCTGCTGAGGAAACCTAAAGAGGCCAAAAGGAGCACTGTCAAGTTGTGCTAGGTGGGTAATACAAGAGTAACAGATGTGACTACCTGGTTTATAGCTCGTTGAAGAGTGGAGGATAGCCAGTTTGAAGACTGAAGTAGATATCTAGTCTCCCTCATGCTTCTTCATTCAGGATTCAGAGTATGAGAAACTTTGCTTTGTAAGTGACATCTGGAGCCCCTGGAAAAACCTCTTGAATAACAAACACATTGAATGCAATGAGAATTATTGCATGGTTGAAAAAACTTCTTATTTCTTCTTTTTTACTGTCTTCCTTCTTGAGCCCAAGTGGAAGATATGAGGCTTTCTTTCCTCCCCCCCCCCCCCATTTTCCTCTTAAGAGAGGAAAGTGTAAATGGTGCATACTTTGGAGTAATTTCCCCCTTGCTTTCCCCTCCTTTAAGTGATTTGTAGCCAAGCTCAATGTTTGTGCAATCTTGTTCTGGCCACCTGTAGAGAAGCTTTGCAGAACTTCATGGTGTTCAAATCTGCTCCTCCTCACTGGACATGACTGAGATTTCCCCTTCCTTTTGTGTGTTGAGGGTCCTTTGTCCATCAGTAAAGGATGTCAAAGTTGTCACTTAATATGACAGTTTTTTGATTTGCACTTATGTTTTTTTTTAGAGCAATGCTCTTCCCTGTTGCCCTGAGTATGAACTGCCTTAAAGCTGCTGTCCATTGTCTAATAAAAGATTTCCATGGTCAGTAAAGTTGTTTATTGCTTCATGTGTCAAACCAAAAACTTGGTGTATCATTCTTGGGTCATCTGGTCTAAAAAAATCAAATGTTTTTCCAAAATAAGCAGGAATCCTATTTTTTTCTGTTCACTTTCTTCTGTAATAGATGTGAACTCCTTTATTGAAGTCAATATATAGCATGCTTAATGTTAACAAGAGGGGGGTTGTAATGCTGTTTGCCTTCTGTAGTGAAGAATCTGATAAAGATCAGTTCATCTTAGTAAAAAATGAAAGGAATTTACTAGAAGTGTAGGAAATATATTTCATTATAAATGAACAGATTGAAGTGGTGACAGACTATGAATCTGAGTTTTATGACAACATACAGTTATACAGTTCTGTAAGCCTGAAGAACTGGTGTGATGAACTGGAAAAAACATTATAATCTGAGCACGTTATTTCTATCTCTCCTGTGACCCTTCAAGGCAATGGAAAGGCACTGATGGAAAGGCTGCTGGCATTAGCAGGTATAGAACTGGTTTCTTCAATGTTGGTTCAGTGCTTATAGGTCACTGAGGCTAAATTTAAATATTTACATTCAAGTGTTTTCCTTGATTTAGAATTAAATACCAGAAGCTATAGGCATAACTGCTACACACCCAAAAAATGGGGAGAGAAAAAAAAAAAGATAAAAACCAAAAAAACCCCAAAGCATAAAACTAAAAATGAAAGCCTGGAAAAGACATATTAAGTCATCTTGTCCCTTTCCTCTCAACAGTGCAGGATGATTCCCTAAAGTATATTCACACATGTTTTGTCCATAAACACCTCTGTTTATTAACAAAATACAATAAGCTGTAGTTTTTCAGTGAGGATTGGGATAGTTTGCTGCACTTTCTAGTTTTAGAAAGGGGAAATAGCTATCATTCTAAAATGTGTTTCTTGGCCCATGGCATTGCTCATGTGAACTCAAGCAAAAAAACTCTAATGAATGGAAAGTTGTAGAAAAGTTAACGGCAGCTGCTTTTATTATAGACTGTGGCTCTGACATGATCTCATGCGAGTTTAATACAAGTGTTACCTCACTGACTTCAAGGGAACTGCTTTTCATTTCCAAGGGAGTAAATGAGACCAAAAATCAGACGGAGACCTAGAGAGGCTCACTGGGAGAGGCTTTTAGTTTGGGGGAATGTTCTTTACATACATATAAAATATATGGGCATAACTGCATGTTGCAGTAAATGTGTCAGGCCACCAGGGAGAAGGGGCCAAATTCTGCTTTCAGTAGTAGCTGTGTAAATCCAAAATTAACTGAAAGGTAATGTCCCTGTGAGGGCCAAAGAAGTCTCATTTTTCTAAGTGTTGGGCTGAGTTTCTTTCTTGTTGGACTTCTGATATTTTCTTGGTGAGATGGTTTAGAAATATGGCAAAATAAGACTGCTCTGTAGGAAGCTTAAGGTTTTTTCTTCCTAATTTCAACCATATCAAATTAAAAAAGAGATTGTGTTGTTGACTGTGAAGCCAGCTCAGACAAAGCATCATGTGTGATTATTCTTCCTTTAAACTATTAAAGCAAGAAATAAGAACCATGTATCTCTGGAGTAAAACCTCTCTTCAGAATTGTGCTATATTATATCTTCCTTCAGGCTCAGCCTTCAGCTGAACTAAATCTTGCAAAATTGTAGGAATGAGTCTATGGTCCATGGAAAGTGTCTCAGAAAGGGAGAAGATCTTTAAAATGCTCTTGAAGCCCAGCAGAGGAATTACTGTACTGGCAGGTTATTTGGGTACTACAGAAACAGTCTCTCATACAGTGAGATGGGCCTTGTTGCTTGTATAAGGAGTTAAGTTGCAGTTAAGTTGCAACAGGTATTGATTTAGAGTAAAGAAAAGCCAGGGAGAGGGATTTTGGCTTTTTGTTTCTTGTGTTTTTGTGGCCCTGCTTTCTGCTCCCCTGTACAGCAGAGCCTGAGGTACAGGAGTGACTGGAACCAGAGTCTGCAGCCTCATCAGTGTGAGCTTTGAAAAGTTGTATTTTAGGGTTAGAGTTTAACACAGCGCCCTTGATTTTAGCAGAATTTTCCTCCAGAGTCAACACTGATTTCAGATGCTTTTTCCTTTGCTCAGTCTTTGTAATGGTGATGTTTACAGGTATGTGGTTAAAGGTTCATTATATTGTAGTTTGCAGTGTGATGCTGTGCACTTCCAGTGATGGAACGAAACCCTTTTCAGACTGTATATAGAGTTATGTCATTTTAGCTTTCATTTTTAGTTGACATATGGTCTTGAAGAAAAGCAGAATGATGGTAATGGGGCTTGATCTGTAGGCCAAAACTGAAGGAGGTGTAAGGCAGTAAAGTACGGGGAATGTTTTGAATGGCCTTGGCTCCTTGTTTGAAAGGGAGCTTTTATGGAAAGGGATTAAAAGTCTCTTCTCGGTCTACTATAGGGTCCTTACTGTTCACTATGTGAGCCATAGCTAATTATATTTTCCACAGAAGAAGTGCATCAGAAGGTACGCTGTGGTTCATGAAATTGCTCATTTTCCCAGTGGTGATGCTGAAATGTTGTTCTTACAAAACTGGTCTGAAGTCACCAAGTTCTTTCCTGGAGGATGCAGTTCTGCCATCAGACAGAAATGAATTCTAACTGCAAGGCTTTGCCAGATTCACTGTGACAAGCATGACATAGAGGTGGTATGGCTGAGGATTTGTGATGACATTTTTAGTCCTCTCTGGAATTTCCTCCTTAGCAAATTAAGTACTGCTAAGAGAGAAAACTTCAATGGAAGAGCTTTCGTTGGAATATACCATGGAAAAGTTTTATTCTGCTTGCTTCCAGCATGTTTGTGTCCTAACCCCCCCCCCATATTCCTATTTTAATACTGCCTTTTGCTGAGCATAGCTGGCCAAATTCAACCTAACCTGTATATGCTAAATAACATGGTGCAGCTTTTGGGTCCCTTCACTCAGAAAAAAATGGCCAATGTTACTTGGAAAGAAGTAGAGCTAATGATCGGGACTTCTGTCTCCTACAGTAAGACACACAGGTCTAAACTATGCTATCATCCCAGGCCATAATATTCATAGGCATATTATTTACTTACCTTTTTTCACATACCTCCTGAAGCTACCATACTGAATGCTAAGGAAGAGCTATGTAAGGAGAGAAATTTTCATCAATGAAGAATTACTAACATTTAAGAGCAGTTTAAAGATGCTTAGTGGTGTCAGAGAGAAAAAAAAAGCCCGAGATATTGAATGCAGGATTAGCTGCTGAGGAATCGACGTGGAAAAGATCTAAATAGAAGTTTTCTAATATCTTAGATGTTATGTGATATGTTTTATTATATGCTGAATTTCCCCTTGCTATTTAATGAAGTTATAAGGTTGTTACAGAGTATTATGGTACTCTGTCCAAAGTAGTCTGACCACCCTTGATCAGTTTTATTTTGAGTAAAGGTACAGGGTAAGGGCTGCTAAACCAGATTGCTGTTGACAGATACTTGCTGCTGCCAAGAATCCTGGGATGGTCTATATACATCAATTTGTATTAGTACCACACTTACCTTACTTCACTGCTTTTAAGAAATTCTTCATAAATAGTAAGACATTGTCAGCAAATGGGCCGTAGACTCTGTAGGTAGTGCAACTCTCGTGCTGGATTCAAAAAGCAGAGGTGGCACAAAGTTATTTGGCACTAGAACTGGACTTCAGTGAAGGAATGAAAGCTGTGGAATAGGCACATAGTGGAAGCTCAGATAGATGGTGTTGCATCCATTTTTGCTATGTATAAAAGTATCTCATTAGTTGAAATGAATGCATCAGAAATGAACAATTGCAATTCGATGCTGAAACATACCTGTAGCAGGGAAGGACGGAAGGCTATATGGAAAATTCCCCAAAGGCTTTGGAGCTGTCTGCTGCACAAGAAGCATAAAAGTATTTCTCTGAAATACCAAAAAGAGAAGCTTTATGTACCGTGTGTGATTTTGCATTTATACAGGTGCAACTGACTTCAACTGAAGGGCCATTTTGACAAGAGATGGAATGTCTCATTTATATCATCAATATAAATGACATCTTGACATTTACACAAGTTGTAGAAAACAAACACCACTTTTCTTGGTGTTCTTGTTGTGTGCATAAAAGGAGACCTGTCCTCCTTATGCTCATGCCTTTTCTGTAGGAACATAATGCCCCTATTCAGTGTTCATACAGAAAGTAGTGGGTAACCAGTTTGGTTGCTTGATGGAAAGAGGTAGTTGCAGAATTCCATCCAGCTGAAATCACAGATTTTTGCAAATGGAAATAGCTTATACATTTTTTACTCATTTAAAAGAAATGTAGTTAGTGATTTACAATATTTATATGGATAGCATCATCTGAATTCTCCAGTTCCAGTCCGTTGCATGCTGTTTTAATGTGACCTACAACCATGTATTATGCAAAATCTGACTGGGATGCCCAAAGTTAAGTTCAAATTTGCAGTGCAAGTATGAAGCTCTGTCAAGCTGAATTAGGCTCCTTAGGTAATATCAGGAAGGCATTTGTTGGCTTGTTCATTTTTTTCTAAGGGGTAGGGATGGAGACCAGATAGAAGTAAGATGGTATGATGGAACTCTTGAGGGTTCAGATGTTGAGTTAGACTGTTGTATTGAATCTACAGACTTAAGTCAAATATCTGCCCTGCATCCACCTCTTCAATTCAGTGATCTCTAGAAACTCTTGGGGCCAACTGTGTTCTTATCAAATTTCTTCCTTAACAAAGCAAGGGTGTCAATTCAAAACTTCTGGCTGTTCCAGCAGCACTAAGAGGGTATCAGATCTCAAAGATGCTGGTTTGTACACAACTAAGCGACAGTGATATTCCAAACTGTTTCCTCTTTTACCTGATTGCCTTGCTTTGTATATGTTTTACTTACTTCTACTTTATTGATCAGATTTTTCTTGTTAAGTAATATCATAGAAATATAAAGCTTCTGGAAAATTCATGTAGTTTTGGGGCAATTATACTGTAGCATTTTATTGTTTATTGGACTTGAAACCTGAGCAGCCTCAGGTCACATTTACTTCTATTGAAATGTATGTTATTTCTAACTACTTGTCATACTACAGAATACATTTCTGGAACTGGTGCAAAAACCAGTTTTTTCCATTTTCCCTCAAGATTAAAACAATCTATTGCGTTTATGAGAGGGCTAAAGGAAGAGTTTACTAGAGAAAAAGTCCTGTTTTGAAAAACCTCAGCATGTTATTCAGGGACAATACATACAGTGAGATACCTTACTAGTGGTGTGGCACATCAGAAGTGGAAGGTATTTTATCTTATACTGTGAAGCATGGTATTTCCAATAGCTTTTGGAAGTAATAATTTCAGTTTTTGAGGGTGTCCCATGACATAGGCACAATGAAAGCTGAATTACTTAAGTACAGAGTTTTCAGGAAAATGTAATTATCGCTATTTGCATTGGGAATTACTGTCTTTAAAAGAGTAGCTTGGCTGTTGTGAGGGTTTTTGTCACTGCCTGTTCAATTCTGTTTGTACATTTCTTTTCTTACTAATAGCTGATGTAAACAGTCAAAAGAAACACGTTCCTGGCTTTGACTTTTACCCATCTGAATACTGATCAGTGTCTTTGCAGTGCCTGGTTTGTAGCTGAGCTCATCACACATGACTGAGGGAAACAGGACCTGAATTTTCATTTTGAATGATGCTTTGCCATCAAACAAGCAGTTCAGTCACTGCTATGTTGACAGAAGTACCAGATTTTGTTAGAAAACTCAGCTGTGGACTCAGAATAAAACCATATTGTGTACATAAAATTGTGTGGGTTGAGAAAAGCTTACTTTAAAAGGAGGCCAAAGATTTAGACCTGTGGGTGTTTGCTATTTAATTATCAGAGCCTTGTTAATGTGACAAAGACAGAAAGAAATATAAAGACCTAGCAGATTAGAAATATAGAACCTGTAGTACATGCTAACCACAGTATTTCATTTTTAAAAATGTGCGTATGGTTAACAGCTTTAGGCACTGGATGCTGTCTTTGATTATAATAGTGCTGAACTTTATCTGCAAAATTGAAACCTCTGATTTTCTAGTACATCAGTAAGTGAAACCTAAGCACATGTAATCTGTGAAAATAAATGTAATTACTTTAGCAAATGTATTACAGCTGGCCCGGTTTAATGTTGAGATACCTGTTCCTTATAGCTTACTAGTGTCAGAAGCAGAGGTGATGGCTTGATCTGTGCTATGCAGACAGAATGGAGATGAAAAACTATTGCCTTGCATTCTTCTGTGTGTGCATTAAAGTGAATAAAACTGAGCTGCAGTTCTGACCTTTGACCTTTCTTCTTACTATTTACTTCTGTTTAAAGCATCTGGGTGAGTCTAGCTTTTTTAATTTCAAAAGCTTGCGTAAAATTGTAGCTAAGTGGGGCTGCTTCAAAACTGAACGCTCGGTAAAATATTTAAGAACACCTAGAGCATCTGAAAGCTGTCAAGGTGGCATTGTGCTACAGCAGGAGGTGGGATTCAGTTACACTACGTTTCTGGCACCAATTTGGTTTTGCTTTAGCAAAACCTTTGGCCTTGTCTTGTTTATCTATAAAGGTCATATTTCAGGTTTCTGAAGTAGCACAGGGGTATTACAGGACGTGGTACAGGGTACTCTAGGTACTACTGGAGGAAAGCACTTCAGCATAGGTCAGTGATTGTTATGATGACAAAGATAAGCTTATAAAAGGCTGTGAAAAGACTCTCTGGTCAGACCACTCGCACAAAGTGCTGCTTGCATGGGTGTAGTTCTCTTTATTATTCTCCAGATTCTTCCCAACAAACTTTTATCATTTTCTATTGTGAGTAGGACCTTATTCTTCTGTTACAAAAGTCTGCTTATTTCCTGATCTTTTGGAAATTTCATCAGCTAGAAATCCCATTTCACACAGGCTTGTTGTGATTTGAGACTTAATTAGTGTCTACAAAGTGTTTAGAGGTCTTTAATGAAAGGTGCCCTAGAAGTGGTAAGTGCATTGTGATATTGTTAAGTAAAGCAATGCCCACAAGAACTGGTGGATAGATAAGGCTATCATCAACTGCTGAGTTTTTTCTTTTACTTCTCTTTGATCTTGCAGGTTTCTAATTCCTCTTTTTCAGCAGTTTTAAATTTCCCTTTGGAAGGAATGTGTGTTGCTGGAGTGATGTAGAACAACTGATTTTGGGTCACCAATCCAAATGGTTGGAGCAAGTTACTAGGTTTACAATTTCAGTCTCAACTTAGAGCACCAGTGTTTTGGTTTTTTTAATTGCACTTTGGGATGCTTAACAACATTAAGAAACTACTGTTCTGAGTAACTAGTGTAGGCTAGAGGACATGAGTACAAATAAAATAAATAGTAGCTAGCCTATCGATCAATCAAAGTTCTCTCCCCCTACCTTAGAAAAAGATTTTAAAGGGTTGAGGATCTTGGTATTGCAGCCAGTCCAGCTGAGATGTGATGGTTACAGGAAGGAGGGGGGGGTCAGAGGCACTTCCTGTGCATGGCAGACTACTTCAAGAAACAGCCATAATCTTAGCCTTTGTGCTCCTGTGAACAGGTATGTAATTGTCCCTCAGCATTGCTTCAGAAGGGGGAGACTCCTTCCTGGTGTATGGTCTGCACGGAGGCATTGGTGCAGAGCAGCAGCCAGTTCATCTCCTACCCCTGTAGTGTTCTGCTCCCTAAGGAAGCTTTTGTGGCAGTAAGCAATGACAGAGTATAGGGGTGCTCCAGCTGGGACCACATCAGTCCCTTAGTCTCTGATTCAGGAGTGTGTAAATTGCTGTTTCTCTATCTTTCCTCCAGTTTGGCTCTGGGACCACATGAACTTGGCCTCTGGTGTATTTGAGTTAACAGAGTACACATGGAACCTTTGAGAGGTTGTCTCATACTTGTACTCACCTATTCTGGTCTTTCTAACAGTTGTTTCCACCCTGTGTAGATGCTACTGGGATTTTTTTTTGGAGATAGTAGCAAATTTGTATCTTGATCTTAAACCCCCTTGCTTTTCGTGCAGCATCTGGAAAGAAAGCTGCAGTGGAGGCCTAAATTTTGTGGGTGTAGTTTTTGGTTTTGTTTTTTTTTTTTTTTTTTTTCTTTTTTTTTAAGACGGAAAATAGTAGTTTTTGAATAACCTGCAGACATTATATGGGCAAAATTCCCACTTTGAATGGTTCCCAGGGTACTCTGCATTATATATGGCCCTTGACACCAGGCAAATTGTAGCTGAGATTTGTTTTGTTTGTTTGCAAAAGAAAATTAATATATCACAATGGGCAATGCATGGCACATAAGTCAAACTACAAAAACAGCTGAGGATTTTTGTGTTCTTGTATCTGTCCATGGGTAATATTTAGAAAACAAAGTCCTTTGAAAACCTTAAGGAATTTTGGCTGCCTTTCAGAAATGGTAGAGTTAAGTCAATAAAATGCTCAGTAGAGATTGCATGTCCCTAAACATATTTTATCTTGACAGGTTATATACTATTGAGAGCTGCAGCCATGACTTGAAGCCAAGTTAGGAAAAGAACACTTCTGTTACAAGGCTACATTTGATGGGAATCTGAAGAGAGGGAAGGAGAGAATAGTGTGTGCTCTGAGAATGCCAAAAGCAGAAAGCTTGTCTAAGTTGAACTCCTGGCTTATATAAATCGTTGTAACTCAGCTGGCATAAGTAGGTCTTTGCTGATTTACCTCTCTTGGGTATCTGGTTTGTTTTTTATTTTATACAAACTTAATTGCTCTGGATACATGAAAGGATGAGGTTTTATAGAGGTTATATTGATGGGTATAATTTGCCTTAAAAGTATAAAAATAAAATAAAATGGGCAAATGGGGTTATGTCTAGCCTCCAAGACCTCTGCCTGAACCAAATCCATACAGTTTGTTTCTCTTCACCGATGTGGCTTTACTGCACTTTGCTCATCAGACCTTGTTTTTATGCAAAAGCATGAGTTGGAAGGAATAGGCTTTCTGGGTAGGAGACTGGGTGTTACTAGAATTATGTGACACTGGAACAGATATTTTATTACCCTTTGGGTACTCTCATCTAAAAAGAACATGAAAAATTAATTCCAAAAGAAGAGATGATAAAATCTAGCTTTCAGTGATGCCTGTTGAATGAAGCTCAAAATATCTAGTCACACTATTGCATGGTTATAAGTATGGGTGTGTAGAGACAGAAAAATGATGTTTGTAACACTATTAGTAATTAGTAATTTAAAGTCCAGCTCTTCTTACCCTGTGAGAGATGTAGTATAAAGGGTGTAGTCTGAAACTGGGTGTTGCTCATCTCTTTTTTATTTCGAGAGGTGGAATTCACTTCGCAGGTACTAAAGAGAAATTATATGCAGGCAGGACAGAATGTATTTGGGCTACAGCAGAGTACTGTCAAGGGTAGAGAAAAGTAACTCTGAAGTGAATTTAGGTGCTATCTTTCACCCACTTAGCAGAAAATGAAATTATTTTGGTTCAAATAGTGAAAGAATTACAGAGGAATTAAATTCACATCTCATCCTGTATGAGCATTAGCAAGACTTTCAAGAATGAAGTTTAAACAGTCTGATTTTGAAAGAGACTGCTGAAACTGTTTGGTGCTTTGAGAATCTTAAGTATTTTAAATCTTGTAAGAAAACAGTGGCCTGTTGGTGACTTCTCTTTTTGCCTGTCCCTTCAGAAGTCTGACTTCTAAAAGACCTTAAGCACATTTACTGTAAAGAGAAGCTATGCTGTGAACATTTACCAAGTTCAGTGTCTTAAAAACAAATATGACCATAAGTCACACAGCAGTGTGTACTGTCCCAGAGCCTTATAGGGTTATGTGGAAAAGTTTGTATTCAAAAGTTAATCAAATGGTCTGTACATGCATGGGCTGAATTGGTTTTACTTCATAGATGTACCTCGAAGATGTGATTTTGTGTTGCTACTATTAAGTAGATACTTTAGACTGTTATACTTCTTTGATTAAAAAAAAGAGTTGGAGAGTTGTTTATTTTTTTCTCCTTAGATGTTCTGTCCTTGAGGCAGCAAACAGTGGTTTGAAGCTGATAAGGGATGCAGCTGAAAATGTGGCTCTTGGCTTTGTCATGGAGGCAGCTGTTCAGAATTAAAAACTTTTGAGGGTCAGCACTTCATCTGGTGTCAGATGCTAACAGATTTTGGTGGCTTTGCAATATAAGTCTAGCGCTTGATAGAGATCCTTGTATTTTCAGCTCTCTCACATCTTCATGTAAATTTGTTGTATGCTTTATATATTTGGAGGAACTTGGTCTCTTTGGAAATCATGTGAGAAGTGCCCCTTTCTGCTGCAGGTTTCCCATCAAATGACCTGAACAACTGTTCAAGTGTGTCTTTTTTTTCTGTTTTCTTTTCTTTTTTTCTCTTCCACTCCTCTCCACATTGGCTATGTGTGTTGGGCTGATAGACTGTTTCGTCTTTCCCTACAAGTCTTTCTTTATCCACTTAGAGTTGGTCAAATAAATTGTATTTGCTGGGGGATGAAAAATTTGCACATGAAGTGAGAATGACTATTTAAGTTATTTCTACCCTATGCAAGAGGAGAAAGAATAGAGAAAAATTACTTTTTATTGAAAATAAACTATTGAAAAATATTTCATAATTAATGCATTAAATATTTAATAACTAATAGATAATAAAAACATACCGGGAACTTGTAATTACGTGCTCCTTTTGAATTGTGTTCCTGTCCTCTTCTTGTATGGCTCATTTTTAAGCATCTGGTGTATGAGAGTACACGATCTGAAGGTCTGGGGACGGAATGACACAGTATGATGCAGAATTGTAAGGTCAGATCCAGCAGAGGTGAGAGAAATTACCAAAAGTTGTTGCTGTCTGACAGCTCCACAGTGATTTAAAGCATGCAAAGCAATGCATTGCAGCAATGTTTAGGAAATGCATTTCAATTGTATTCTTAGGACATATCCTCCACTGTACCCACTTACAGTAATTCTGTTCATTAGTAGCTTGGGACCAATTTTTGTCTTTTGTGAAGCATTCAGAAATCTGCATTGCTTAGCTTCTGCCAGTCCTCTAAATAGAGGACTTTACCTTCAGGTCTGTCTATCCAGCATCCTTCATCAGTGGTGAATTCACTCAGCTTGTTGTGCTACAGGAACTTCTGAAGCATGCATGCTCAATGAAGTTGCTTTCAACATTGTGCTGAAAGAGTGAAATCTGCACTGCTATGGAACAGTGACTTAAAATCAGACAGGCCTCCCAGAGAGAAAAGACTTTATAATAATGCCTATACTTAAAAGGACAACTATGGTTTCATTGGACAGCACTGTGCTCTTTTCTTTTGGAGCAGCTTGCTGATTTTTGTTTTCCCAGTACCATTTGGACTAGTTCATATAAATGCAGGTTTTTGCATTATTAGGCAAATTTTTGCACTCAGTTAAAAATGTTCAAATAGCATCTGAAGCTTTAATTCCTTCTCATTTTTTCTTCTCTCTAGATGTTGAGAAATTGCACAGTGATGACTGGCAGGGCAAAGAAAACCTAAAGAAAAAAGAACTGCAGTGAATAATATATGATTGGCAAAGATTTTAAAATGTTAAAAATTGCCACTTTGAGCCAGCTGAAATGGCTGCTGTTATTCCTGAAAGTATCACTGAGGCAAATTTAAGGGAAGGGACATGCTGGGTGTAGAGTTGATGTTTTTTAGAAGTCACGCCTCACCAAAAGCAGAGGTTCTTTTTTTGCTTTCACTGGTAGAAATCCATATGTGTGTTTTAAAACTCGATTTACTCTGGATCTGTACTCAAATAAGCAAAGACAGTATATTGGCCCAGATGGGGATGCTTAAATCACCAGCCTCTATCTCAATTTCTCTTATTTTCCTTCAGTTCATCCTCCCTTTGAAATCCTGGCCACCCAGGAAAGCTTCCAAATTCTGTTATTCAGAATATTCTCTTAGAAAAACAACTTCAAAGTTATTTTAGATTGCTGATTTGTTGCCATCCTTCCCCAGATTTTTAGATTTTCAATTCTTTCTGCAATGATTCTTGATGCTGGCATGCCCAACACAGTAATAAAAAGAAGCAGACAGTCTTTCATTCAGTATTTGGTTGTCCTGTATCCTCTGATTTCCCTCTTGGCAGAACATGCTAATGGCAAGGTGCTCAGCATGATCGTTCATGTTAAGTTTGTTTAAAAATACAATTTTGTGGAAGTTTGCTTATAAGAAGTGCTGGGTGCACTGTGTTGAAACCAATTTTCTTTCTAGAAGAGATAGCCTAAACAGAAGTTTTTATCAGACTTTCCTCCTGTCCTGAAAGAGCCCAGCTGTTAGGAAGAAGGAAGGGATGGGCTGCAGACTTCATACTCATGCAATTGTTGGCCTTTTTTATGCAGAGCTCCTCATTTATGACAACTATAGTTGTATTTTTTTTGTCAAATAAAAAACGCAGGGTCACAGCTAAGGAAGTAGCATTCCACTGGCACAAAGCATCATCAGTTGTCATGAGGTAGATTAGAAAAAATAAATCTGCAAATCTTTCCAGCCATTTAGCCCTTGACTGTTATTATAAAAAAACTGAAGATACTCAAAATACACATTCCATTGGGTTCTCTCTCCAAACCTGAAAAAACAAATAGTCTATCTAAAGCCTCTTTAATGGAAAATTATTCCCAAGGCAATTAAGAATTTCTGGTTCTTTTCCAGTAACTAAAAATTTAGCAATTGAAACAGGAAGTGCATATGTATATCTATTCAGCAAATATGCTACATATTTATATAGTTAAGAGTTGTAGAGGTCCAGTTGGCACTGGGAATGCTCCAAATTCTACAGGCTTACAGTTTCATTATTGTGTTTGAGACCTTAGGGAAAAATATAAGTACATATCAAATATTTGCATTTATTCAGCTTCTTGCAAGAACAATATTTAAAAGATTTCCTTGGGTTTACTTGGTGGTAGTGGAAAAATCTGTGGTCTGTCCTACTCCCTACCTACAAGTTTTGGGGTTTCCTTAGTTGATAATTTTTACATCTCCAAACTAATGCATTAGGAAAAGGAAAATGTTTAACAAACTGGAACTAGGAGAGGAGTAATCTCCTTACCATGTCCCCTATTGAAAAAGATTTGTAATACAGAGTGGGGGGTGGAGGAAGAAATGGGCCTTGGAAGCTTTGTACATAAAATCAATGGTGGGATATCTTCCAAGGTCAACAAAATATACTGTGGATCTACTTCTGTAACCCGTAACTCCCATAAACACTCTTTTCCGATATGAAAAGTACCACAGCTCCAGTGGGATTATTCAAGTGAAATGGGTTAGCAGGGAGGCTTGGCTTTTTCTGACAGTAGTTCTGTTCAGTCCTCCTAAAGCAGATGGTCCCTCTGGAATTCAGACATGATTTGAGGGAACATGTATCAGGCATGCTAGTCTTTCTTGAAGTTATTATGATAACACACCAGAACTGGAAACCTCAGGAAAAAGTGAAACGAGGAGCAAAAGTTAAGGAGAGCTACTACTGGGAGATACTACAGCTGCTACTACTTATAATTCAGATAAAAAGCACAGATGATACCAGGATCAGGGTGGTGGTGGGGATGATGAAGATAAGGCAGCTGTACTGTGCAATCTGTATCACTCAATAAAGCGAGTCTATTCAGATAAATTGTTGTAATGCAGCCAAAAGCAAAATCATATATCCAGGAACAAGAAAAACAGAATGAGGGATTGTATCTTCTGGGTATGAACAATATAGAAGACTCTAATAAAAATCAAATCTTGGTACCTCCTTGGGGAGAAATATTGGCTACTAGCAGGCTCTTATGATTCTAGCAGAGAAAATCCTGTCTAATAACTGGAGTCTGAAGCCAGACAAGTAAATTAGACACACATTTTTACACTCGGAGTGATGAACCACTGCAATAATAAGGTTTGGTTGACTCTTCGTCTCTTGGTGTCATTTAACAAAACATGACATCTGCTCCATGTTGCAGTGTCCCAGAATTTTTGTTGTCTGTCCTTCAGTTCAGTAGTCCCCTCAAGTGTGCTATGTGATGACTAGTTCTGGAGCAATGTGTGTACTTGTGTCACAAGTTCTGTTAGACAAGTTAGAATCTTTCGGATCATGTCTGGAGTGTGAGTGTGTTGCAACAGAAGTTTTTATCTTGCTTAATTAAAACCCTGAAAGGAATACTTTCTTACAGTGCTTAGTAAATTGTGCTATAGCATCTGTGTGGAGGAGATTTAGAAAAGTTTTCTAGAGACATCTGTAAAGAAGAGAAACACACAAAATACAGCACAGGGAACATAATATCTTGCAGAAGAAACATGAAGACTGATACTGGCCTATTGCATAATGACTTAGAGGTCCTGTGCATTAGGGAGCCAGAGGTGGGGAGTGACAAGCCAGGTATGCGCTAGAGACACTCAATGGGTGCTTTCATCTAAGATTTTAGACTGGAATTTATTTTAAGCTTAACTGTCACATCAATGACTTGTTAACATAAATTAGAGAAAGATTACATGATGCAAGATGTGCTGCTTTTCTGTATCTTCCAAACAAAAGTAAAGCAATTTTATAAGTAATAATGATAAAATCTTGAATTAGAAAATGTTTCAGTAGACAGTGTGTGCCTCGGTGACACAATAGAACAAAATAACATTACTTAATACTTTAATCTACAGTTTATGCAGAGTGAAATGAATGCACTTGGAATTATCTGTGCATTTCATATTAACTCTGGTTTTAGAAATTTTAGGAATTAGGTTTTAATTACTATCTTGCACTATGTATTTATCACTAGACTGCTGATCAGATCTATCAATATGGGCATGGCTTAAAAAAATGAAAAACAAAACCTGTTCCTTTTAGAATCTTTACGTACAACCTAACTTTTCTTTGTTTGTGTGTGGTATGGTCAGAAAATGGGTGTGTGGAAGGAAGGCTAATTATGCTGTGGCATTTATAATCACAGGTAATCGGGAAGGTTGCAAAGAAAAGCATGAGGTGATTTCTTATTTTGTTTGGTTGTGGGGTTTTTTTTGTTTGTTTGTTGAAGATTACATGCACACTCCTGAGGAGGGCTAAGACAAAAGAAATGTGAGAACTGGCAGCGGAATTTAACAAGAGACTGTTGAATTTGGAAGGAAAAGTGAGAAAAAATGAAGATAGCATTGGAAAAGCAAGTTTGTGAGAAGGGAAGGAGGGAAAAGCTGCCATCAGTGGTAGAGAAGACAGGCAGAAACAAGAAAGATTTTGAAGGCCATTATAATTCTGTTTAGAAGTCATGTTATTTAGTATTGTATAGCCTGGTAGTGGCAATATTGTTAATTGTGGCACTGTTCCATCTGGTGGAAAAAATATTTTTCATGTTTAGCATGGACATTTCATGTATCTGATGGTAAAAAGTGATTCTGAGTGGAAAAATAACAACCCATATTTTAATTGACCTAAAGGAAGTAGTAACACTTTCCAGACCTGGAAAAAAAAATAGTGCAAGACACTCAAATGATGTCAGTTGTATGTTTTCATATATATTCTCTTCTGTCTACTCCAAAAGCTTTTGATGATTATACACACTATATTCCTATTCATCATCAGTCTCTTGGTAATATAAGTTTGCGTCTTGTACTTTCTGCAAACTCCTGCTGATGCCAGAGCATTATACCTTCATCCTTTGCAAAGAGTGTAGGAAATCACTTTCTTTTTAAAGTACAGAATAGCCCTGGGCCACTGGAGTGAGTGCCAGAATTTCCTTTAGTGTCAGAAATCCCTGAGAGTGGCATAGTGGGCCTGCACTGCAATATCATCCACAGTTCCTGCTTGATGGTAGGTTGTACACATGAGAAGCTGGAACAGATAGGTTTTCAAAGAGAGAAGCTGGATGTAATAAGTTTTGTCCTTTTATGTCCTTAGCATAACAGAAGTGATCCTGTGTTCAGTGTTATCTGTTACTTCATGCTTAGTGGATGTAGGCAGCATTAGGATTTGCTATCTGTGACAGTCCTGGTTGTAGGTCCACTGTTTTTGAAAGCTCAGAAAAAAATAACTAATGGTAACATTCATGATACAAAATGTTAGAACTTACAGCTCTTCCTTTCCTTGAAAAGCACTAGAAGATGTACTGGCTAAAATGTTTAATTGATGTCTACCAATCTGGCCCAGGTCAGGAGGAGAATTTACCATCACATGATACTTCTGTTTACATCAGAGCCTTTTTTGTTAATTTGAGGCAGGTGATCCCATGAGTAATGTAGAATTTGTCATCCTAGTTGTATCTTTAGAAGTTTTCCTTCCTTTCTTTGCCCAAGAATGTGATGAGACTTGAGTTCTTAATAGGACTTTGTGACCTATTTTTAAGTTGTTCTCTTGTGACTTGAAGCTATATTTTTAAATGACTGTTTGTGTAGGCTTCTCTGTTGTATCTTTCATCACCTTTTCTTGATGTCTCCCTGTAAATGTCAGGCACTTCATCAGTTCTATGACTTCATGTACCTTCATGCAGGGCTGCTGACCCTGGATATCCTACAAGTCTGCATGTATCTTGTCAACACCAGTTGTGCTTTGGACAGAGCCTGCTCCTATGTAATGCAGACAGATGGCTGGGCATGATTTCAGCAGGGACCTTGTTCCATGGCATCCTTCTGCCTAAATATGCCTGGTTTTGTTTTGCCTGATGCTGGATCTGACAGTGCCAGTGTCCCAGGAACAAGGGCAAGGGGACTATTAGCTCTCTGTGACTGTGAGCTGGATAACACATTTCCAAAGAAGTCTCTGGTTGCTTCAAGTATGGTATCATTTTGACATCTTTGCAAGACCTGTCCCTCTGTTGAAACATGTTCAGGTTTCTATTTGGCCATCTTCCTGTGGAATGTCCATTTATGAGGATTTTCTTCAAGATGAATTGTCTTGAATTCATTGTGTTTGTCCTCATCCATGTAGTTTCAGCAGGTGATGGCTCATTGATTGGCAGGACTACCTGAGTGGTATAGTGTAATAACATCCATCTGATAGGCACTGCTTGGGTTCTTGTGGTTGCTCTCAACTTCACACAAAGCTTTTGGTTTCTGTGTATTCTTTCTCAGTCTTAGGTAGCTGCATGGCTTTAATCAGTTTTTACTCAGTTGTACTCTGTCAAACTCCTTGTTCTCATCATCTATGGCCAAGCAATGCAGATAATTTTGTTACCATCTTCCAGTTTATGTACTGTGTACAGATCTATGTCTTATATTGCATTGGTGTAGATAGTAAAGGTATATTGTACGATGTATCTTGCCAAGCTTTGTAGTCTGTCAAAAGCAGAATCATAATGTGGATTGGTTGTCGACTTGTTGGGTATAATGAACGGAGATTGCACATGTTGAGGTAATGTTCCTCCCTGGAAACTCTCAGTCAGGTCTGGCAATGTTGTCTCAGGTTAAAGTGGTGGGTAAATATCTGCTGTACCTGGAGCAGCAAGGTAGATGTGTTGTCTCCCATTTTATTGTATGTTTAAGCATAAGGGCTGAAATGGTGACTTTAGTAAGTCTGATTTTCCTCTGCTATGGTGGTTTTCAGTTCTCAGAAGAGCTGTACTTGATGTGGACTGGAATTAAGCCTGGATTAAAATTTGGACACTAACTGCAGTCCATATACATGGAAAAAACCCAGAGATATAAATTCCTTCTTGATAGCTGATTTTTGCAGAAATGCCTTTTGGTTGAAGTACTACATGTATTTTACAAAGTTCATGTACCTCTGCAGTTTATTTTAAGAGATCTGAATTTATTTGGTGTAGATTTATTTCAATTATCTAATCAGAAGCAGACACATAACTTCTTAGGCTGTCAAAGGTATTCAGGAATGTATGACAAACTTCAAAGGAATGCATAAGATCTTGCTACACATCTTACCATACATTTTTATAGAAAAGACTTAATTAAATTTTCTCTTTCTGCCCAGAAATTACTTTTAGGCTCAATTAAGTGTGTGGGGTTGCAAGGCTTTTGTGTGTTCTCTTACTCTGCTTTAGCTCTGTGACTGATTAAATAGCCAAATACTTATCTGGATCAAAGCAGTAATAAGCACAGGGGCATCCTTAGGCCAGTTATCAGCTGAAAACAATCTCACCTGTTGCCTATCTGAGTCTTAAAGCACATACACAACTGAATGGCTTAAGCAATGGGGACTACATGTAATACAGTTTACTCACAATGAAGAAGCAGCTTGCTTTCCCAGTGTGTCTTTCTGTAGGCAGGGGTTTGATGGGGAAAAAAAGGACTTGAGAGTCCTGTCTGGTGCAGCACGTGGTCCCAGTCAGATGAGACACAAGTTTCCTTGTTGCAGCACAACCTGCCTCCACATTGGGAATGCTGTTTATTCTTGGGCTAATTCCTCTGGAGACTTAATTTATGTTCACTTGCTGGTAGGGAAGAAAAAAAAAAAAGAGCTCTAGTTATTTGAGTGTACAGCATTCAAGTGTGTTTGCTGGGACAATATTTCAAGTTATTAGTCTCAGCAATTTAGATAAGAACGTGTACTTTCCTACGACAGACAAAGCACAGTGTCTTAATGTTAATACCTGACAAAGAATAACTCTATGTGATAAAGTATCTAGATAGCACAACAAGGGGTGAATTAGAAATGCCTGGGAAGATAGATGATGCCTTTAGTAAAACATACAGATTTATGTGTGACATTAACATCTCTAAGGCATTAGAAATGGAATACTACTACTAAAGCTGCATAAATGTTTTGCTTCCCCCCAGATCCAACAACAAAGAGCTCTTAGGGAAAGTGTTATCTGATGGGTAAAGTACTGCCTATGATTTTGCAAACCTAGGATTTTCTTCAAGTTTTCCTGGGTGTCCTCTAGCAAATGACTAAGATTTTTGAAATCTGTGGCTAATGACCATAAGGATTAGTAAATTTGGGGTGTAACTGATCACAAGAGTTGGGTTGCCCGTTCTTGATGTTTAGGTATCTCAATACCTGACAGGAGTGCCATCATGGGGGAGTTAAGCAGGGGGGATTACCTGAAAGGAACAGGACTGACCAACAGCAAGTACCAAACACAGAGGTCTTCTGAAGCCCAGTTCTCCTTGAGGTCATCCACCCCAGGGAAAGGAAACAGATGAATGTTAACTCTGTGCTAATCAGCTCTGTGGCATGCTTCATCTCCAGTGGCTGCAGGATCAGGGTGATGAGAAAGTTGGTGCACCTTCTCTGGCTGAACCCTTTGCTGTTTTGTATTGATTACTGCTGCTATGAACCACTCATGTTCTATTTGTCATACCTGAATCAGGCTCTGGTTTGGGGCCAGCAGTGACTTGTCCTCATTCATCCATGGGACAATTTTGTACCTCCTGCCAAAAGAGAGGTTTTGTTGTTTTGTATTCATTATAATACAGAGAGATGTAGCCACATTTACAAGCCATCCATAACCCTGGAGTGTAAAAATATTCTCTTTCAATGTTGTGAATTTATTGCTGTACAAGATGAATTCAGTTGAGCAACAATTTATTTTTTAAGACATCTTTTCTACAGTGCAGAGACAGAGTTAATGATCTAGGATTGTAGTTCCTACTTGTTGAGAGGCAATGTGCATGTCAGAAGTCAATCTGTATTGTCTTAAAAGCAGAGGTAAGAAAAACTGTCATGGTGCCTTGAATTTGGAACTTTGAGGAATAGCTCAGTTTCCAGGTAGAGAAAGTGGGTTTCCCTTTAGCAGATAATCAGTGTGTAGTAAATGGAGATATAATATTCTATTGAAATTGCTATTTCCTCATCTTTGAGCTATGAGCATTTATATAAAAGTTGTACTGTTTTTAAGGTAAGGTAGTTTAGTTTTGATACAAGGTGTTGGTCATTTGGGCAAAGTATAGTGCTATGGTAGTTGTGCAGCATACTGAAGAGTTTTGATGAAAGTTGGTAAATGTCCCTGGAAATCTGGAGATCAGATGTTAAAGCTCACCTCACCTTTTCAAGTAGACGGTTTACTGAAGGTAAATAAAAATTTAAATGCTGCTTATGATAAGAAGGAATAATCCTCTGGCATTCAGAAGCTGAGTTCTCTTACATCTGGTGAAATGCCATTAATAATGCATAATAAGTAAACCACTCCTCATCTAAAAGGTCAAAAGGTCTTCACAAAAGTGAACTTTGTGCAAAACCTCATTGAAAGTATCGTTCAGTTACACTGAAGAGACTGAGGCATACCAAGATTGAGGATTTCCTCTCAATTTACACATTACATAGGGAAAAATAGAAACCTGGTTTAGGACTAGTAGGCTACTTACAGGATAATCTTTTGCTTTGGTTTTTTTCTGTTAGCTGGAAAAAAAACACCAATATACCTATCTCCTATCTATAAAAAGCATACAGAGAAGTTGACAAATATCAGAAATGCTGTATTAGTGCATTTCTGATGCATTTTCCATTTTTTATGAGAAAAGTTGACCTGAAACAGCTCCACACTGCATAACTCTGTATTGTTTAGGGGATTGTAAATTCCTTTTATTGTTCATGGCATATTTTTTTTTAATCTTGTAGTCTAAAATGGAACAAAACCTCACTTTTATGATGTGTAAGTGTATATTTTACATTTATTTTCGTAACTTCCAATGTAAAGAATCCTTCCTAGGAGCTGTAGTTGGATAAATAGAGCTGGAGTCTGAGGCTCCATGAGCAGGGAAGTCCTTTAGCTACATTCTGTAGTGTGGACAGTCCTGGCTGCTTTCCAGAAACAAAGATGTAAGGGTGAAATTTGGCAGCACTTGTTCTCAGTAGTCACAGAATGGAGGGCCTGATGGAAGTTTCTTCAGTGAGTTTTGGACTGGATTTTGAAATAGTTTGCTTATGAAATATCATCAAATTTAGATTTGAAAATAGATTTTTATAGAGACCAAGCTTTTTATATTAAAACAACCTAACAAATACCTTCAGAAATGTGGTCAGAATCAGTGTTCGTGGTTCACTTAAATTCAAGAAATTAAACTGTTCTAGTGTTTTCTAAGAAAAGTGAAAGTTAGCATGTAAGAAATGGATGCCGAGTGTTTGGCCCTGTTGAAATTGGTGACAGAGCTTCTCTCCTATCCAGTCTCAGATTTGGCAGTCTCTCTGATATTTGGCTGTTGACTGTTTTTAGCAACAATCTCTGGCTGTAATACACCAGTTTTCTGGAAGTCTTGGACCCCAGGCTACTAGATGTCTGTAAATCCTGTACAAATGTTTACTGAATAAATGCAGGGTGTTTCCATTTCACATCATAGTATACCTGATACTTCAGACTGATTCCAAATGAACCCAGTGTCAATCTGCAGTAGGCAGTAATTCTAATGCAGAAACATTTCAGACCTACTTTTTTTGGCTTGTCATTATTGGCAGATTTGAGAACTCTGCACAGAAACTGCAATAGTTGAGTAAAAAGTCACCATTCTTCTTGAGTAAAATGGAGCAGTTGAACAAACCTCCCATAAAAACCTTAGCCCCACAAGAATAAGTGTGCATGCATAATTTAAAGCTCTCAAACAGTCTTGTTAAATTCACATTTTATACTGTCACAGACAGTCATGGGATGTAAAACAATAGTCTGGCTCTTGTCATAGGTCAAAGGTCTGTTTGCTCTTTCATATTTCTCCTTAGTTAATTTGGCAAGTGGACACTCTTTCTGACAAAGAGAAGAGGTCAAAACACAGGGCAGATTTTTTCCAACTTATTTTTGAAGTGCCTTGATTCTTGGATGTCTGATTTAGGATATTTTAGACCTGACTGTCATTACCTTGGAAATCAAATGCCATTACAGAAGCTTGACACAGGCAGCCAAAATGATTAAAAGCTTTTGAAAAAGTCATCTAAATGTACTCAGGTTTTGCTCACATACAAAAACCAGCAAGGCACTAACTATAAGCAGGGAATTCACTGTCTTATGTATCTGTTTTTAACCAAAATGAAAAAGTATGTCCTTGAAAGAGATAGGGATGGGAGTCTACGATGTTCCCCTTTTTGTTGTCCGCATGCACATCCATACACCTTTTTCTATACCAGAACACTGTTTCTCTGATTTCCTCTTTTATGTGTATATATAATAAGCCAAATAACGAAGAGCTGTGTACTGTGCTTATCTGACATTCACACACGAGAGGAATTGAATTCTGTGGGAACTTGAGCTTCAGGATCTGGCCCATGATAAGCTGGGCTTCATGCTTCTCCCACCACCCAGTGATGAGGAGTATTTCAACTGAATGAAAGCCCCTTATTTGGTGTAAATCTCGTTAGCCTTGTCAGGACCCTAATGGAAGAAACAGCTGTGACCTCAGGTCTGTCTGATACAACATGGATCTCTAGATGACCTATGAGCAGTGGCATTGTATTAAAAGGAGGAGACTTTCAACAGCTCATTTGCTTCTTTTTAAAGCTGGTTCTCAAGGGTCAGTCTGGAATTATTCAAGGCTTATCTCAGATCTGACACCACAGTCCCTTCCTACAACCCCATGGGGAGCTCCAGGCTGGGCACAGAGTGGCTGAGAGCAGCCAGGCAGAGAGGGACCTGGGAGTCTGGATTGACAGGAAGCTGAACAGGAGCCAGCAGTGTGCCCAGGTGGCCAAGAAGGCCAATGGCATCCTGGCCTGGATCAGGAACAGCGTGGCCAGCAGGTCCAGGGAAGTGATTCTGCCCCTGGACTCAGCCCTGGTGAGGCCACAGCTCGAGTCCTGTGTCCAGTTCTGGGCCCCTCAGTTCAGGAAGGAGATTGAGGTCCTGGAGCAGGTCCAAAGGAGGGCAACCAGGCTGGTGAAGGGACTCCAGCACAAGTCCTGTGAGGAGAGGCTGAGGGAGCTGGGGGTGTTCAGCCTGGAGAAGAGGAGGCTCAGGGGAGACCTCATCGCTCTCTACAACTCCCTGAGAGGAGGCTGGAGCCAGGGGGGGGTTGGTCTCTTTTCCCAGGCATCTATCAGCAAGACAAGAGGGCATGGTCTCAAGTTGTGCCAGGGCAGGTTTAGGTTGGATATTAGAAAGAATTTCTTTACGGAGAGGGTGTTCAGACATTGGAATGGGCTGCCCAGGGAAGTAGTGGATTCTCTGTCCCTGGAGATATTTAAAAAGAGACTGGATGTGGCACTCAGTGCCATGGTCTGGTAACCACAGCGGTAGTGGGTCATGGGTTGGACTTGATCTCTGAGGTCCCTTCCAACCCAGCCGATCCTATGATTCCTACATTTTAAAGAAAAGGGTGTTCTTTGAAGATGATGTTGCATAGTTTGTTTTTTCTCAGCATTTCTTAGTGTTTTGCTTTCTGTCTTTGGCATAAAAACATGAAACAGAACAACTCTAATCACAAGTATTTGCTGGGGAAATGACAAAACAATAATTTACTTGATATTATATAGACTCTCTTTTCATCCCAAAGCAAGTATTGTTACTATGAATGTCTTTGCTTTAGGAAAAATTCCTATGCAGTTTGTCTAACTTCAGACTTTGGTAGATCATCTTTCCCAAAGTCAGTTTCCCAAACTTTGCTACTGCCTGCAAAGAACAGTAATTCTCAACTTTCAGCACAGTGTAGATGTTAAATAGCTTTATTCTTATTTATTTTTAAAGAAATCTTGAAGAGTTACCTTTCTTTAGTGTAAAATGACATTAAGATCAAGCTGGCAGACACTACTTTTTCTCTGTTGATTTCCAAGTTCTTTACAAAGTAGCTTGACATGGCTTTTCCCTTTTGTCAGTCTGAGAAGTTAAAGGAGAAAAAGAGAAATTACTCCTGTGACAGCACCACACTGGAGTTTTGTGCCAGTCAGGTGCTTTGTCCACTCTATCATATTGGCTTTGAAGAGCACTGATCTCAGTCCAACTAGTATCAAACATGCTACTAAAGCCACTGAAATACTATTCATCAAGAAGATGGATGAGATATGAAAACAGGAAAATTACTTTTAGCAAGAATCCATGGCATCATAGAGCTGTAGAAAATGACAAATCTTTTGAAAAATCTACCAAAAAGCAGAATTAGATTAAGTTTTTAAAAGAGATTCAAGTAATAGCATAACTTGTGCTCTGTCACATGACATGCACAAGTGAGACAGACAACTGTGTTATTTTAACCCACATTCAACATTGCTATCAGGAAATCTGCATGAAGGGCCCCATATCCATATCTTGTGCAGTATTATCATTAAATCATTAATTTTTTAATTTTTTTTTTAATTTTTTTTTTTTTTTTTTTTTTTTTTGCTACTGCCTGGAATTTCATTATGAACCATTAGTGATGTAATCCTAAACCCATGGAATTTTAAACATGTCGTAAAATCTGTGGAATAAAGCAGAGTCTTACCAAATAGAAAATATAGTAGTATCAGCAGCTACAAAAAAAGCTGTATCTTTTTCAAATGGCTCATGCCATTTTTGCCCAACATGTTTCAGCTCAAATATCTTGGAACAAACTTGCTTTGGCTGATCTGTTTTCCAAGAAATATTTCTCTTTTCTTTCCTCATCTATTCCAAGGACACTATTTGCTGGTTAATTTAAATACAAAATGTCTGTTACATTCTTTCCTATTTTGCATGAAGAGTATTTGAGTTTCTTCTGGTTGCTGTAGGAGTATACCTTTGGATTTTAGATTTTTCCTGGAATTGTGGGACTATGTGAGAGAGGCTTTCTCACCTTTATATTTGGAGATCTCCCAATGTTAATAAATTATGTGAACTGTACCACTGAGGAAGGAACTGAGTAAAATTTGTGTCTTTGTGAAGTTCTGCAGTTCATGAAGGTGGATGTGATTTACTCTTTAGCTACTGGTAAAAAAAAACAAACAAAACAACAAAAACCAAAAAAACCTCTTAAAATGTACCTTTAATTATGTGGGAAGTGATTCAGGGATGTTCTGGATCATCTGTGAAAAGTTTAGCTGGCACAGAATCATGCTTCTATCAGAAATAAAATGGATGGGTGTGCTTTAAAAGCACCAGATCTTCAGTAACCAAACAAGGAAAGAACTGCCTGCTCCTGACTTTCAGTCTATAGAAAGGGATGTAAATGGGTTTTCAGGAATTGCTACAGAAGCCGTTATGCTGGAGCTATGTTCAGCGTTAACCCAATGCTGGCAGGAGGTTGAAAAGCAGAATCAGGGGTACTGGCAGGAGTGCAATGAGCTCTGGGGGGGTATCAGAGTCTTGCAGAATGTGGGGAGATGCTGCCCCACAGGCCTTCTTTGTGCTGTGCAAGAAGATGACAAAGGATGGGCCATTGGGCAAGGGAAGGTGTCCTGCATGCTCATGTATGTGCTTGGCTGCCAGGATTGATCAGGAGCTATGCTTAGGAAACGTGACTCACTGCTGGCTCCCTTGCTGCAATGTGTGGGAATGAGCTGAAGGCCAGAGACGTCTCAGCCAGAGTGTGAACATCCATTAATTCTCTTTTCAGTGCATTACTGCCATATCTGCTTGTCTAGCTGTCCTTGCTCTGGAGCAATAAGTGGTAAGGCTTTGCTATCAGTTTGCTGCCTTATCTTGGCATATGCTTCTATTGCTAGATGCATGGCTTTGACAACTTTGTGACACTGCTATGCCTTTGTATTACTGACACAACCTTTAGTCCCATCCAACTCAGCCTGTCTCAAGCTACCCTGTGTGCCTGCTGTCAACACAGCATTTGTTAAAATTAAGTATTTGATGTTCATTTGTTCCCCCCTTGCAGAACTATAATTATCCCACTGATGCCTGTAAGATATTCTTTGCTTCCAAATCCTTATATTTTTAGAAACTATATTTCATCACTGTAGCAGTCTCAGACCGAGCAAAATGCTGTTTGGTTTGTATTCTATTCCTAACGTCAGCACAGATCAAAACTCCAGAGACTTAAATGAAGAAAAAGAGGGGTGAAGTAAAAATTATCTGGTTTGTATATAGACTATCAGAGTTCAGTTTAAATGTGCAGGGAGCACTCCTAAGGTCTGCCAGTGGGTACCACAGTTAGGAATAGACAGACAGGAGCTGGAGTATGAGTGAGGTGTTCAGCATGGTATGACTGGGTGCTAGAGATCCTTCAGAGCAAATGATGCTTTAAATTCCACTCTTCCCTTGCAAACCTGATGACAAGCTTGTCAAAAACAGCTTTGCAGATTTAAACAACAAAACCAAACAAAACCTCCATCCCACAAAACTCTGTCTCTTCAGAGTTTTCTTTGAGCTGTAAATTAACTGCTCATATTAGTTTAAGAGTTGGCTGGCTGCCCTATACAGTTGTCCCACAAAAATGTGTAGAATCCCTATCCTTCAGTCTCCTATAAAGAAAAACATGGAAAAAATGGCAGGGGAAAAACTGTGTAAAATAGGACATGACCTTCTTTGCAAGACTCAAAGGATACTGGAAAAAAAAAAATAAAGTTTTCTTAAAATGTAGATACTGCTGGTGTGATTGATACCAGATTGATACCAGAACTGATAGAGGAAGTTGGATGGATTGGGTGGGTGGTAGAAGTTTTGACCAAAAATGTCTGGGAATTTTAAAACAGAGTTCTGCTTACACAATATTCATGCATATGGTGTGTTTTTGTAGGCTGACAAGGAAACAGCAGATAACCTGGATTTCCCCCTCCTTGTTTTATAACTGTATATCACATGTTGATTTGTCATAAAATTGGTTTTAATGGAAATTTTCCAAAGGTTAGCTTTGTATTTTAGTTATGAAAGGGACTAAAAGATATACTTTGAGCAAGGTTATGGATAACTGGGCTATGTCACATCTGTAGTGAAAAACATAGTGGAAAAACAATTGATGCCTTAGTTCAAGTAACAGAAAAAAAACTGCTTTAGATGTTTGTAAAATGCTGTTGAAGGATTTATTAAAATAGCTAAGATAAAAGTGTAAAATAAGCTATGCTGTGGCAGGCAGCATTATTGCTTTGCCTTTTTAACAATATTCTTTTAACTGATTATAAACATAACCTATGAAAAATGACATCTAAAGGGATATTTTCAAAAGCACCTGAGAATTCTGCATTTCTGTCTTCAGCCTGGTCAGATGTAAAAGTTGGGAATTTGCTTCTGAGGGTGTTTACCCCATTGAGCATTTCAGATACACTTCTATGTATGTGTGATTCTGCACTGTGAATTTCTTGCTATTAGAACATCAAGGGAGGAGGTGTCTGTGACTGGTACTAGTTTTCCTGTTGTCTCTTCAGGTGATCATAATTGGAAGATGGTATTGCTGGTTGCACTGAAATGTGTTTTTGCCATTTTTCTCCTTTAAGGAGTCTGCAGCCCAGATCCACTTTGGTTGTGATGTCTTTTGATCTCAGGAGCTGAATAAAACCAGACCAAGTAATCCCTGGGAACCTCTGCAGTCAGAATTGCTGGAAAGCAGAGTAATTCAGCACATATAATGCTTTCCCCTGAATCAGTGCCATAGCTGATACAGTTTCAATGAGTTGCTTGGCTGTTGTTCATGTCTCCTGCTTTAATAGCCCTGAGTCAGAGCTCCAAAAATGTTCAGAAATTGAAGTTTGATTTCTATAGGTGCTTAAGTATCCATGCCATAATAGGGGGAGTTGTCCTCAGCATTTTAGCCTGACAAAACTTAAAAGGATGCATGGCATTTCATGGGTGTGGCAGTAAAAGATGGCATTTTGTTTCCTTATTTAGGTTATAGAAAAGAGGCTGAAGGTCCTAGCAGGAAATGAAAATGGTTTTGTTTGCTAACGCAGGCTCTACCATCTAAGCATTCCCACGTTTAGTACCATAGAACAGGCCCACCAGGATTGTTCTGCTGTGAGAGACTCAAAGGCCTCAACCCAGTTTCCAGTGGGCCTGTAACATTCTGGTACTATTAGTTACTGATGTGGGAAGAGACTAGGCCATAGGCCCCAAACTTTGTGAACCAGGATGTGTGTGAAGCCCTGCATCATTTTTGTTAGAGCTTACACCTGATTCTACAGCTCGTGTGTTCACATCATCTGGGTTGACCTGATATCAAAAAAGCAACAATGTACAGTGAATGAGATCTTGTGTTCATTCATTTTTCCAAAATGGCCTAAACAACTGAAATGTTGTGCTCTAAGCTGCTCTGGAAAATTTACAGTCACTTGGATTTTAAGGACTAGCTGAGAAAACTTAGAAAAATTTTGTAGTGTACCATTAATTTTTATTTTGAAAAAGGGAAGAGATAGACAATATGTACTTGGTTCTTTTGCCTGACCTACAAAGAATCATGATGCTATACCATGTTTACATAAGGCTTGCTCAAGTATGCAAAGATTAAGCTACAGAATGCCTTTTGCTTATTGTAGTGATCAACTAAAACTTCTGAAGGGAGGAGATTCCACAAAGACTTGTGATCTAAGCAGTAATGACTTTATTTTCTGATAAAGATAATTTCTCCCTTCCCATGGAGAAGAGAATTTCACCTTGGCAAAGAACAAGGGAAAAAAATGCTTTAGTTTGCTTATAAAAATGTAAATGGTCTGCTTCTTTGTTTAGAAGTGGCTATCTCTATCTAAAGATTTGTGAAAGAAAGGTAGTACTGACAACTTGAAGAGGAAGTGAAAGGCTTTATTTCCATAACTGCTTGGGTTTGATACCCATACCCCATAGCTGATCAATATGTAAGTCAATTTAATGATATGATCTGTAGGAAAGATTAAAGTAATAAAAAGGTAAATCGATTTGTATCACACTCTGGCCTCCTTTAGGAAAGCAGTGCAAGATAATTAATTCTCAGCTTTTCTTTAGGTGCTGCATCCATAGACTGCTTGAGTATGAACCAAACACATATACAAACTTCTTAGTTTTTGCCATTCCTGACGCTGATATTTTGCAGGCTATATGATATAAACAGTATAAAAGTATATCAGCAAGTGGAAAAAGAACTGTTTTGGTTCCACTTATTCGTAGACTTTCATTTCATAGATGTTTCATACTTGTTTCCTCTTAGGAAAGAATTTGTGTTTTTGTAGGTCTAAGGACATGAACACATACTTTATGCATTTAAAACATCATTACAATTAGGAAATAAGTGGTGTGAAATAGCGCTTTTTTTTTTTTCTCCACTGAGGAATTCTTGAAGATGTGACACGATGGATTTATTTTTAATCTTTTTGGTATTGTGCTTTGGACTACAGAGTAAAACTAGCCCATGAAAGAACAACATGTCCTTGGTTAGGTACTTGTGGGAGCATGTATGTTTTGGCTCTGCCTCAGCAAATCTGTGCCTAACTTCAAGAATGTGAGTAATCTTGTTTGGTTGATGAGGAGCATGCTTAAGTACCTTGTAAATCTGAACACTTAAAAATGACTTGGTGTTAAGGTATCAAAGCAAACAAGGCAAAGGGAAAGCCCTAGAATGGAAATGAGATGTTCTTCTGATTAAGGTCCACCTTTGATGGTGCTTTATCTCTGCAATATCTTAGCAGGCGGAACGCTAAAGAATTTAATACTGTTCTACTTCACCATTATGCACCTTTGAATTTTTATTTTCCTCATAATAAGTAAATGATAATGTATCTCTTTTATACACTATAAATTATGTAGTGTGAACAGTGCAAAAGCTGAATTTCTACTGGAAAGAACTGGATCACCTCATGTAGCTACATGACTCCTAACTAGGATGTCAGTCATTAGATTTTATTAACGACTAGAGCAGTTCTGCATTTTATTGATGCAAGGAGGGATCTAGATTATTCTCTGGGTTAGAACATTCAACTGCTATTGATTTTAAGGGGAGTTTTAATGAGGCTGATATAATCCAGAAACCTTGCCTCTACAGTGCTCAGGGGGAATTTGTATTTCTTTCACCACATCTCCTAGATTTGGCAAACCTCGGAAAAAGGGGATCTCTTCAGCACTTATTGCAATGTAGTCTTAGAAACGTCCACAGTAGAGTTTCCTGTAGATACTGCCACCTCAGCTGGACACAGTGATTTACTGACCTAACTTACTGAGCTACTTGGAGATATTCAAGGTGAGGCTTGATGAGGTTCTGAGCAACCTGATTTAGTTGAGGGTGTCCCTGCTTACTGCAGGGGGGTTGGACTGGATGAACTTCGGAGGTCCCTTCCAACACAAATCATTCTATGATTTTCTATCCTGGTAGTTGTTAGGTCAACAAAGGTGTTTCTTATTTTTGGAGAAGTTGTGTTTAGCTGTGGTGGAGCACAGCACTGTATGTGTTGTGGAGACTTTGATTCCCCTGTCATCCCATCACATGCTGCCTTCGTAAGACCATGTTTGACAGGCAGCATAAGAACAAAACAAAATCCTTAAAATTACCTAGTTTAAGCACAGCCACCCCCCCCCTCCCCCCCAAACTACTGCTTCGAGTTTTAAAAGAAATGGGGCAGGAATACAGTGTAACTTGCAAACACATATTTATCCAGAGTTTTGACAATTCTCCTGCTCAAACCAGTTAGTCTAATGAATGCTTTTAAAAGAATCTGCTGATAGTGTTGATTAGGTGGAGAACAGGAAAGGTAAACTGTGTATTTGTCTAGTTAAAGGCAGATTGTGAAGCCAACTAATTTCTGAGAGATCTTTCTTCACTTTGTTTCACAGATGAATAAAATTTCTCTGGTCTTTGCAATACCAGCCTTTTGTGTTTTGAGTTATAAAGACATTTGGAAATTTTGGCTTTTCACTGTGTCTGTAGATGAAAGGGGATGAGAAACCTCAGAGCAGTTTCCCAGTTAGATTACATCACTCCAAGTGGGATATCTGAACCTATTCCCCAAGGATATCCTTCCAGTTCTCCTGCTGGGGCATCTCTCAGAGGCAATTTGCAGTCTCACCACACACTGCCCAAGTTGTTGTTATTTATCCTGACTGTTACTTGGAGGTGACTCTTCTATCACTGCAATAGCCATGAAGTGGATAAGTATATGTGAAAGCAGACAAACAACCTATCACCAAATACTGTGTATAATGCACTCCAGCAGCTACACAGAAAGAGCCAAATGTTTTTGCATCTTCGGAGGCAGCCAGCAATCAAGGAACTGTGCTGGTCTACAGCCAAAATAAATAGGGAATTCCCTCAGATATTTTTTGTGAAGTGAATCATGGAGGCATATTCAGGTTTGGCTCCATATTAATCATTGTAGTTTGGCTATTAAAATTCTCAGCTCTGCGGCTGGTGTTTTTCAGGCTGTTTTCAGGATTGCATTACACTGCGATTTACAGTCATGGCAGCAGGACCAGGTGAATGGAATAGTTTCACCTACAAGTGGAAGCAACTGTTTTCCCTTACTTGGACCTCAAATGCATAGCACAGCGTCTGCCAGAACTGCTCTCTCTTGGGCTTCTTACTCACAGAGGAGTTGCTGGTAAAAGGAGCTGCAAGTCAGTTTAGCCAGGGGTACAATAGTGCCTAGGTACTGTAGCAAAGATAGAGATCTGGTCTTCTGTGTTCTAGATCATCCTTACTATAAAACTTTTCTGCCTTGTTTGTCCTCTTTATTCCATCTAAAAAACCTCTGTCTTTCCAGTGATTATGGTAACACTTTGGTTACTCAAAGAATCCCTTGGGAGCTGAAGAGGCAGTATCTTCCAGGCTCAAGGGCATCACAACTGGTGATACATGCTATCAACGCATATATGTGTGTGTATATATATATATAAATATATGTGTTTATTTATTTTCTTTTTTTTATTTTCCTGGAAGAATTTTCTGTTCAGTTGCGACAATTACGGCCAAGCAGCACTTTAATAATAGCTTAGTTTCCTTTGAAACTCAAGGTCTGTCATGGAAGGAGGCTGCTCTGTGCTAGTTAGTATTCAGTTTAATTAGTATTCACTGGAAAGATACTTTGTGATAGTCCTTGGCTGACCTGACTGTCATACATTGGTTGGGTATTTGGGAGTCTTCCACCTTGATGTTTCTTCTTTTAGCTTTTTGTGTGCTAAGGGTTGTGACTATGTACATGCACAATAATCTAGTTTATTGTAACACTGGAGAAGTTCTGTGTGGCTCCCAAGGTCCCTGGATACTACCTGAATGGGAAGGGAGCATTTCTGCCTTTGACAAAATCTAACTCTCATTAAGCCTACATGTGATCATCTTTACACAGACACACATCAGTTGTACCCCAGTGTACCCCAGGTTACACACTGGGGTAATTATTTCAGCTTGGCTGCTATGCTAGTCTTTTTTCCTAGTGAAAGGTTATGAATATGGAGACTATTATATGTCATTAAGATAATAATGTTGCTGAATATGTTAGCAAAGTCAGTGGCTTGCTGTTCCCTTGGTGTTCTGGTTTTAGTTTGATAAGGACACGTAAAACAATTCTGCTTGCCAGGTGGGAGGAAGTTTGCCTTTTAAAAGATTGTTTCTGCAGCACTTGACTGGAGTCTTGCTAAGAAATGATAATGGGTAATAAATGTTCCCAGGCTACACTTGTTTTATAATTGATATTTAGCACAAATTGTTCCAAGTGAGACAGCTCCATAATTCTAACTACACAGGTGGAGGTTATGATGTCATGTGTAGGAAATTCACTGATCCAAAATGATGGGACATCTGTGTAAAATAGTAATACAGTGCTGAGTTATATGGGTGAAGACTAAGGAAAACAAGTAAAAGGGATTTAAAACTTAAATTAAGAAGCCACCTTCAATGAGGAAGTGAGGAAAAGACTTGCTTTGAATTATTACTCTGTTCATTGAATACCTGTCTGGAATGACTGGTTGTTGTCACAGGCTGTGTCTTGGATAAGGGATATCACAGATCTAACCTTGACTTTCTCTGTGAGGGTGATATGTTGTAGGGGTTCCAAGAAATCATGGTCATATCCATAGCAGAATTGATGGCTGCTTCAGCATTAACTCTAGAAAGGATCAGAGGAAGGCTTGCCTTTGAGCTATGTTGCTGGTCTCATGACCTTTTTCTAGTTAACCTTTTGTGATGACTGGTTTTCATCTGGCAGATCCAGGAGTCCTAAGCAGGGCAGAAACCTGAAAGCTTACTGAGTCTGGGTGGTCAGCTGTAGCTTGCCTGTTCCTTCGGGCTCTGGCTATTGCAGGTTGTGTTGAGAGAAGAGGAAAGGGAGAGACAAGACAAGCTGGGCTAAAGCCAGGAGTAATAGAAGCCCAAAAGTGATAGGTTTTTTTGACAGTATTAGCTCCCAAACACTTTTATTTGTTTGAATGTAAAAGTGTAAAGGCTCCAGTTTCAGTCTTTGGGAATAATTAATCTCTAAGCAGTGGAAAACAATGCAATATGCAATTGGTAAGCTATCCTGACAAAGCATGTCAGAGTGGAATTCTTTTTTTGAGGTTAACTATGCTGACTAACAGAGTTGGTTAATTCTGTAAGGATAATGTTTTGGGCAAATTCCCAACTTCCAAATGCTTGCAGGCAGACTTGTCCATATTTGTGGTATATTTGAGGTCTTTCGTTCCTCCTTTGGGCCATATATTTTAAGAGGAAATTTTAACGGGAGGAAACATTGCAGAGTAACAGCTTTCTCTGAAGCACTTTCCAAAGAAATGTTAAGGCCAAAGGTCTTGTTTTTTTCAGGGCAGATGTGAATCCTCTAATATTTACTCAGTTATAAATAGCAATGGGCAAGGCTCTAAGGATGAATTCCTGGGAGATCATATCAGGGGTTGTTATTCCCCAAAATGAGAAATGACAACGGTTGTCTTTAATTGTTGCATCCTTTTTGGCACAGAGCACAGTGGTATCATTAAACAGATAGCAATAACTGTAATAAATTCTGTGAGTTTTTAATTCTTCTTTTTAGGTTCCTCTTATTTCTTTTTAATCCCAATAAGAACAAAAATGTGTCTAATTTGTAAGAGCAGATGAGAGTTTGACTCTTGGGAAATCTTCATTTTTAAATGTTTTGGTTCTCCATCCACAGCAGCAGTGGTGCAGATTATAGCAGCATTAAAACCATGCAGATGGTAGGAGAAAGTTCAATCCAGTGGGAGGAAGCACCTAACTGGGGTGCAGGAGATGCTGCTGTTAAACCTGTCAGGTTCAGGGTGGTAGCTGCATTTGTCTGTGCCTGTCTTCCTCCACCTGTAAACAGAAGGGAACATAAGAGCTGCTGTTTGAAAGTATTGTGTTACTTTCATCTGAAAGCAAAATCTGGGTATTTATTTGCTGGGTATTTTGGTGGCTGTTGGTACTATCATATATGCTAAAGTCATTCCAACCAAGGGCATGTGGCACTAATGGAATTTGATGTACAATAAGTTTTAGGGAACAGCCTGTGCCTTGTTAATATAATCCATAAAAGGCTTTCAAACTTCCTGAAACCAGTCCCTTCTGTTTCCTAGTCTGCATATGATCTCATAGGAAATGATCTGGGAGAGGCCATCTAACCCTTTTGCATAATCAAGGTAACATTGTTCCTTTAATGTCTGATGTGTCTTATTTCACTGATGTAAGCTCAAAGATCCACTTTTCCTTTGTCACCAAATCCCTGCTTACAGACTTCACGATTATGCTAGTGGCATTAGATTAAAGAATAAGTGAGAGTACTGAAGTGTCATTTAAAAACTGTTTTGATAATGCCATTCATTTGTTTTGTCACTCTTTTTTGTCTTAACTCTTTAAAATCCTAAAGCACCCATTTCATGCTCAATGAAGTTTGAAAGATGGGGATGCAAATACTTAAAACTAGTGGGCAAAGTTTATTTTGCAGTGGATTCAAAGACAGAGGCAGGTAAGAAATCTGCACCTTGCCAAGTTTCATAAATGGCAGAAGAGGCAAGACAATGAGCAAAATGCTTACCCTGCACATAGATTTGATATTGTAAAACTCCTCACATGTACATTAGCGGTAGAAATAGCAAGTGTGTTCTTGTATTGGAGCCCTTTAAAACCTCCTCTTTTGGGGATGTTTATATAAACGCAGAGTTCCTCATATATTACGTGTTCTTTTATATCCTTGGGATACCCAGGATTTCCTTAATATATCTAGCCCAAGAAGGGAAATACTCCAAGGACCATCTATCTCCGAAAGCCTTGTACGGCAGCTAGTGTTAATCTCCACTGGAAGGGGATAGAGAACGAGTCTCTGGGTTTTGTAACTGTGTGGAAGTACAATTATGGTCTAGTTCATGTGAATTGGTAGTAACTGCACCAAACTGAAATTACAGTGAGCCTAAGCAGAGGGCTCTGTGGCACTCTGCTCACTGCAGAGTTGTTAAGTTTGGCACTCTGCTCTGGGCTCCAGTCAAACCTCTTCTTAACCATATTAGGTTATATGGAAATTGGCCAGCCAGCAATAGGCTTTTGATGTACTTATTGTTTGTGCCCTTATTTTATGGAGCAGACAGCCACTGATATTCCTAAGAACTAGCAGGTTTAATAAAATGAAACAAATAGAACCCTTTTAAACTGTCATTAAAGCTTGGTAGCAGAAAAAAGGCCATTTTCCCAAGACAAAGGAACCTGAAGTTATTACACAAGTTTGTGGTTCCCCTGTGCTTTTCGTCCATAGGTCTTAATCATTATGTGAATCAGATCTCAATATAACACCAGTAGTTATCTACTATGCTGCTGTTCAAGTGAAAAAAAGAAGTGTTGTGAACCTGACTGGTTAAGGGACAAGCATACCCACCTCCTTTGGTGGACTCATCCAAGGCACAGCAACTCCCAGCAAGGGCACTGGTGACTCTCTCCAAACTGTAGCCACAAGTTCTGTTTGAGTTTGAGACTTGAAACCTTTTATGTCCTGATGGACTCTGAACAAGACCAACTTACGTGCCTCTTCTCTTTCCAGGAGAAAACACAGAGAAGCAGCAGAAAACACTATACTTTGAGTTGTTTGGTTCCCTCATCATTGCAAATTATCCCATAGTCAAATAGAGCAGGATCTGGCATTTATTTTTGTAATTGTTCTTCAGGATGGTTTGACTAGACACAGGAGCCACTGGCAAATGCCCAATTGGGACATTGTTTATCAGTACATACAGGCTGGTCTACCTGAGTCAGGGAGTTCCTACACAGAGCTGCTGCTTATACCTGGGGTGGTGCAAAATCAATGGGCCTGACATGTCTGTGTTGCTTTACAGTGAAGGGCATTTGAAATTTTCCTAACTAGGAACAGAACATTCCACTGAAGGAATTTCAAAACTTGTTTTCTACCTAAAATTACAAAATAGAATGTTTTCAGGATTTAGATAACAATTTTTGTCGTCTTAAAGGATCATAAGTTGACAAGCAGTAGCACTGGTTAAGTGTAGTGTCAGGTCTATCCTGTACTCTCACAGTTTTTGCTATTAAAATTACTTCTTTATTTTTAATTTACTACTTCTCCCTGTAGCTTTATACTCCTGTTTCATCAAAATGATTTTTTGCCCTTGCTAATGCTCTTCTAATACTTGCAGACAGCTGTCACATCTCCTTCTTAGGATTTAGTCGATGCATCCTCAGTTCTTTAAATCTCTCTTTGTAAGTCAGTCTTGCTCAGCTTGCTTAACATTTTTATGGTTCTCCTGTGATCTTCTCTGGGTTGGTGTTGTCATTCAGGAAATGAGTTCACCAGAGCTGAGTGAAGTATTCCAGGTGTGATCACCACAGACCTGTGTTAGGGATATTACCTTTCTGCTGTGTGAAGTTGGCTTTGTATTTCATTTAATGTTGTTTGGACTCTTTCTGCTGCCTCATTTGATGTGTACTCCTAAGACATAGGATTAAACAAGGCCATCTTTAAGTGGCCTTTAAAAACCCTTTGAACCTTTGTCTGTAAGTTTTTGGTAAGATCTTTCAAAGATGTAAAAATGGCAGAAGATGTGTTGTCAGGAGGCTGGAATAATCTTGTGAATCTGACTCTGCTTTTTAGCTGATGATGGGTATGATCTTATACAAGTCATTTGACTTCTTGACCCTGTGTCTCTGTGTGTTAGAAGATCATAATGCTCTAAATGTGCAGTGAGAGGCTGTTGTGAAGCTTGATTCAAATCTGTACCTGATCTGGAAAAAATGAAGAAGTGGAAATGTAAAATATTTGAGCAAAAGGCTGTATCTAACCACATAACGTGACCTGCAAGCTTATGTTGTCCAGGCTTGTGGAAACTGAGGAGGACCATCAGTAAAGTTGTGTTTGTATGTATTAATTTGTCACCTTGTTTACTAAAAGAAGAGGGGGACTTCATAAAAAAAAAAAAAAGGGTGAACTTTATAGTGAGTGTAACCTCTGAAAAGTTCATTAAGAATATGCTTTTAACATGTCTATATCGGCTTTGTTGTTTTGCCCAGCTGTTGATTTTAATTTTGAGGAACCTGCACAAGCAAGCATACAGTGAACCAAAAATCTTGGAAAAGGAAGTGAGCCTGTCTTTTGTTTAGGTGTGTTTACATTAGCAATATTATAAAAAAATGTAGTAGGGCTAGGAGTGGAGCATGGAGAGGATAAAATATTATTTTACATGTACTCTGAACTCTTGTAAAAGACACATCACAAATGTTTCTTCTAAAGCCAGGCTGGTAATCCACTCATCGCCACAACATAAGGATTTGCAGGATTAAAGAAAACTGCTTCATACCCTGCTGCCTGAAGCAGATGCAGCTGGAGGCAGATTTGCCCAGTTCTCTGCCCATCATATTTGTGAGATACAAAGCTGCTGAGGTTTTCACTGAAGAAACATCCAATTTTTATTAATTTGTGAGAGGTGGACGTTCATTGGTGGTATCTACCTGATGGGGAGTTCTCTGGGTATTGTAACATGTCTGAAAGTCAGGCTGACTCATGGGCAGTCCCTTCAGTCAGGTCCAATACTTCTTATGTTGAGAAATTTTCATTAAGGGTCCCTGAGATTTAGGAATACATCCATGATTTTTGGTTTTAGTAAGCTAAATTTATATTTGGAAAGTGAATGGTCTGGGGTGCCTGAGAACAAACATAGTAGACAAAAGGTTTCTTAGCAATAGCTGAACTTTTCACTGTATATAGCTGTTTATAGAGTTTGGTGAATAGAAAATTCAAAAAAACACTTGTATGTCCAGATAAGGGCTTTTGCCATAGACTGGAACCATGGCTGAGGACTGAAAAGTGTGGGAAACATTTGAAAAATGCAAAGAGGATGAGCAAAGTCTCATGAGCTCTTGGGGTAGGTGGGGAGGAGGTTCTCTTCATGGGCTATTCTCACAGCACATCAGGCTAAGACAAAATGATGGAAATGCAGCCTCAGTGCTGAATTGACTCAGGTAAAATGGGGAGTGGGTAGAGAAAGACTTCTATTTGTCTCTATTTTAGTCTGAGTACAGAAAGGAGATCTGCTGTAGGGCTATGGTTCAGTTCTTGCAAAAAAATCACATTTTCTATGGAATTTTGGCCTCAGGTGGACTTCTAAAACAGCTACTGTCCAGAAGATACTCCAGCTAGAATTTTCCAAGAGAAGTTTGAAACTATTTCATCTGAGTGGTGATCCAACTTTAACTACAAGAGAAATATAACAGGTTCTGAATTGGATCTAAATGCCTCCTCTCTTCACTGTCCGGCTTGCACATAAAATCAACACATAGAGTACCCCAAATAAGAAATCTCCCCAAATGACCACATATAAAAAATATAAAAGTAAAAGCCTGTAGAGAATTTGACTAGACCAAGGCATATTTTTAACTAACCATAGTTTAAAAAGCAGAGAAGAGCATCTCCTCAGCAATGAGGAGAGATTGTGGCGGGGTTACATGGCACAGAAACCAAAGTGACCCACACTGCACTTGGTGAAAGTGTAGCCTGTGTTTTGGCTGGCTTTGAGCAGCCTTAGCAAAAATCCTTCCTGCCATAGCATTGTTGTCAATACCACAACTAATTCAGTTGTTACTGGCATCTCCATGTGGGTGTTTGCTTGGCTTAATCCAAAACCACCAGAGCTGGGCTAGTGGATTGAGATGCTTGAGCAAAGACAGGAATTCATCAAGATGCTTTGTTCTTCTGTACCTTGGTTTTCCTACTGGAAACCTGACAGCAGAATCAGAGTCAATGTCAGTGACATTATATAGCTCTGTTCACGTCAATACTGAGAGGAAATTCCTGCCTAAAGTATTTCCAGCTTAAAATAGACAAAAATAGGCATGTGCAGAGATGGAGCAGAGATGTGGGCTGACTTCTAGGGTCACAGGGTTTGTTTAGAAGAGAACTGGGTATGGAGATGGGTCCCCAGGAAGTTCTTTCAGTGGCTGATTCAATAAATCCCACTGTGGTCTAAATAATAACTCCCCCGATACAAGCAAGTGACAGTCTTGATTCAAGTTAGGTGGGTCTCAGAGCTTTAGAGCTGGTCCCTTTTAAGGCCAGGTGACTTTGCTAAAGAATTCACCTGTATGGAATGAGTAAATAAATTCTATGAAAGATTATTATGTAACTTAGAAGTAGATTTTGTTTTATGAGTCTTAATAAGATGTGTATATGTGACTCTGAAGTTAAAGATAAGCAGAATTTATGCTTCAGAGTGTAACCTGAATGCTGAAGAATTTGGAAAAAGACCTCACCTGTCTTCTGCTTATTATTGCATGATTTGATCACTGAACTGTGGGTTTGCTTAATCTTCTGAATATTTCATAGCCACTGTTGGAGGAAGAGTGCTTATGTTGGTAGACTAGCAGCTACAGCTGGTATCACTGATGTTATGCTTATGATCCAAACAAAAATAACAGAGCAGGGGTCTATAATAATAGGGAAAGGGTTTTTATAAACAAATTAGATTTGTGGGGAAATTCAAGTGAAAACAGTAGGGGTTAGGAGGAGAGTTTCAAGGAGGGGAAGTAGGCACTCACTGAATACCAAAGCTAGTACCTCTCCCTTGTATCACAAAAAACTCTCTTTGGATTTTCCAGTTCAATTTTTTTTTCCTTTAAGGAAAAGAAATAGAATTAAAGAACTTTAAAAATGCATGCCTAGAAAAAAAATAGTAATCTGCATCTGGAGTTCATTATATTTGTACAGCCATCCCTATCTGGCTTTAGATTGGGGTTTTGTATGTTGATTTGATTATTATGTATGGTTAAGGGAGTGTCCACAGTTGGAATATCTTGGGTTCTGGTTTTGTTACATCTGTCATCGATTTTTGATACCTTTTGGCTATGAGGATATGCTGACTTGCCAGCTGACTCCTTAGGAATCTTTCTCTGCAAGTGCTTCTGTGGAGAAGGTAATGACTGAACTTCCTCCTCCTCCCTGTGGTCTTTTGATGAGCTCCAGTTTACTACTGCTGTTGTTCACACAGATAGCACATATGCTGAAAATGGCAGGTGGTATTACAAAATATGGAAGGTAGACTGGAAAAAAAAATTCAGTTTGTTCTATTGGCCCAAACCAGAAGGAACAACTCAAGTAATTTGAGTGGTGTAGCCTGTTCTGGAAGAGTTCCACACAGAACTTTTCAGTTTTTGACCTCTTGTAGTGCTTAATTATCTTTCTTTTTACAGTTTTCCCCAATGTCTTAATTGGTAGGGAAATTGCTAGCGTCAAGGGCAAAATTGGTCTCCATTGTTCCATCTGGAGCACATTATGTCTTGTCCTGCCCTCAGTGAATAGGAAGATTTTATCATTATGTTCTCCTTTAATACATGTGAGGAGAACTACCCTGTGTTTTAGGCTCAGCAAAGCCAACTCTTCCATGGGAGCCTTGTTTCCTAGATCTCTGAAAGCTTTTCTTGCCCTCATCTGGACCCTCTACATGACTGGTCCACCTCTTACCTGAAGTGACACCTATGTGCAGATGGACTTAGGACTCCAGATAGCAACTGACCAGTACTCAAGAGGAAAGGAATGTTGTCTGTAATTGCTGTGTTTCCAACCACATGAGATTGTTCCTACAGTGTGATTGACTATCAGCCCAAGGTAATTCTTTTTCCCACCAGTTTTAAGAACTGAAAATTACTGTCGTATTTAGTAGATCACTATCTGGGGTTTATGAAAGCAGTTACCTAACCTCTATCATGACTTTTTGAGAGATTTAGCCTGCTGGTTTAGAATTCTCAGAGCTGAAAATTGCCTGGTTTTGTGTGCTCTGATAGTAGTCAATGGTTCCTTCACTTGCAATTCCCAGCTGGTATGAATTTTTTTAAGCTATTAATAGGAAAATATGTGTTGATGATAATCTTGATCTTTTTGATCAATGACTGGGTCTACCTAGTTTTATTCAGCCACATCATGACCAACTGGCTTTACAGAGTAGGTCAAGCTGAAAAACAAAATAGACTGCAATAGGGAGGCAAGCCCTAGAGCAATGAGGGAAGTGGAAATACATGCATGAAATGCTTCAACAAGTGATTAGAATAGCAGTTAAAGAAACACTCTAGGATATCAGGATGGATCTAGAGCCAAGTTTCTCCATCACCTGCGGGTGTGCTCCATATACATTTTTCATATCTGCTTTTTGAAATCTTGAGAAAGACAATGTTATGACAGAAGAGCAAATATGTTTTGTTGAAAGTGGAGTCCTGTGGAAGACGTCATGTTATTAGGATGGAAGCCACACTCCTTCCATATAAGACAAACAGCTTGCTCCTGACTTACTACCATTTCAAATGCCCTTATGAAACAAACAGCTTAGGGTGAGGTGCTTGCTCTCTAATCCTCCTTGCTTTCCTGTGACTGAAAGACTTCGGAGTCTTTGAAGTAAATTTATCATAGCAGTGGGAAAATTATCCAGATCTCCTCAAGCTTGGTCTCCTGGAGGTTTGCTAGGCACTTAGATGATTGTCAATGAAGAGGGTAGCTCTTATCACATACACCCCTTAAAGAAGTAAATAGAGAATGTCTATTGTAGTGGCAAAGAGACTGTAAGTCTCTAACATCCTTTTGCCAAGGTTTGAATATGCTGAATTAGGAATAGCAGCCTTGCAGATAAAAGTTCATATTCCTTTATGCTACAGAGCCACTCATTCAAGACAGCTTTTTCTACTTTGTAAAAGGGAGAATGAAAAAGAATGTCCATCAGTACAATGATGCAGTAGAGAAAAAAGTTTGGAAATACAAGGCTAAGGAAATATAAAATTGGACTTGTTATTGTAATGAAGCATAATGGTAAGAGGTCACAATGGGTCTGTTACTATAATCAAGCAGAGAAAAGGCTCTAACCCTTTGAAGAATACAAGTTTTTTACATTATTTTCCCAGGTGTGGGTGTGATGGATGGGGCCAGATGTCCATGGTGCAATTCTCAGCTCTGTGTGGGTCAAGCTGAATGTGGCAAATATTCTCAGAATAAGAGACTTACTAAAGGGATAAGCAATTGCATTGGTGACTGCCTAGCTACAGCATTCATCTTCAAAGATACCAAAATTTACCTCTTAGGGTGGTAACTGATCCACTGCAGATTTTCACGGTGCTAGGAATGGGATATAATTGCTGTTTCAAACTTTCCCATGCACTGAATAAATAAGGAAGTATGTTTTTAAACTCACAACCTTTTCTTTCTTTTTGAAACTGTTCTGAAAGTTTGCTGTCTGAATTGAGGAACTTCTTGTGCTAGTTGTTGTTAATAAGATTCCACTTGTATATTATGTGCATTTACAAAATGTTAATTGAAATCCACTAGAATATAAAATAGGCTTTCAAGTAGGTTTTGAACCAGGCTCTGAATTAAAATAAACATATTTGTAACAGTAACTTTTGTAAAGGTAAATACTTGTTTTCCTCTTCACAATGTACAGGAGTGTAAACAGATCAAGTCTTTACTTAGTAATATAATATCTTATTTGTGTAGACTTATGAAGAAAAAGCCAGTGTTTTCCTTTTCCCTCCCCACCCTTTCCTCTGGGGCATTGTTAGAGGGTGTGCATATTTGATCTGATCTAAACCTAGGGAACTGAAACAATTTTTTCCCACTGACTTGATAGGTTTTGGTCATTTCCACAATGCTCAGGCATGTTAATTGTGTTGCTTTTCTTTACTCTGAACTGTCTTTAAGAATTTGTCTCTCTTTCAAAGGCCATAGTGGATATTCAAGAAATATTTAAATAAAACCATGGAAGCTGAAGTCATCCCCATCTCACCAGTAGGTCATGGTTCAGTGATAAAGTAAATTGTGTGTTAGAACTCCTAGTATTGGTAAGAAACTTTGTAGTTGAATAGTGTAATGCAGCAGTGATAGAAAATCCTCTCTGCTGACTGCTTGTTGCTAGCAAGGAATCTTACAGGTTAAATTCATACTGGCAGGATTCATGCTGATTAAGTATCATCTTTGCAGGCTTGGGTGGTATGTTCATGAACAAACCTAGTGACTGTGAAGCCTGAAACTAAGTGTAACTTGTCAGTCAGTTATGAAGTCAAATTGTCTTAGTTATCCTTTGATTACAGGTGTAATGGTGAACTTTCAAGAAAGAATATGCAAATGAAATTAACTTCTTGTAGTTTTGTGTGAAGGCCATTCCCATTTCTGCCCTTCAAGCACTGTAACCACCCATTAAAATATTGCTGCATGGCATCAATAGTATATGTTTAATGTTATTTTTCATTATATAGCATACTCTCAAAATCTGGTTCAGATGTCTAAAATACACATGTAAAAACAGAAAAAGGGAGAATCATTTTAGATATTTTATGAACGTTAACAATGAGACCTCATATGTCAGTGCCCTTGTTTTGTAACTTATGGTCTGGAAGTTTCAAGGAATCTGTTTGACAAGGACCTCACAATGTTAACATAAGTGATTGTTTTTTTCATTCTGAGAGGTTTGTCTGTGCTCTTCAATAACAATCTTGCTAGAAAAAAAACCAAGATGAGTTGTTCAACAATATTTAAGTAAGGTTGACACTAGACCAGAATATCATGGCTTCTGTAGATGTGCCTTGGCCACAGGATTTTCCTGTCTCTAGACACAAATAAAGTGAAGTCACCTAAAACACAGCCAGTTTTAAAAAACCTGTATAATGAAGTACAGCTTGTCAAATACAGAGCTGGATTGCATCTTAGAGGACCAAGGTTGTTCTCTTGCTGTTTCCAAACCTTTACCATCTCTCATCTGGGAAGGATTAAATAGCTTGTGTTAATGCCCTGGCATTTGATCCTGCAATGTGTCTCAGTGAGAAGCAGCTTGAAGCAGGTTTCATCACATGATGTTACTGAGCTCTTCATTTCTGTGTGGATTGTACAGTGCTGGTGTGATTAATCCTGAAGTTTATGTTGCAGTCGGGTCACCTTTTGGTTAATATGTTGGGTGCTGCATATTTCATGTTTAATTTAGCTGGGTTCACAGAACTTTCTGTAAACCATGCAGTTCTAGAAATAAATGTATGGGATTGAATGAGTAACCATTTACATTGGGCAAATGGCACTGTCTCTGATTACGGTATGAAAGGAAGTTTTGGTTTACCACTAATTGCAGATAAAAATTAATATTTGCAAAGGAGACACGTATGATTTATTTATAAGTGTTTTCAGTTTCCATAATGAAATTTCCTTCAGGTTTAAGTACAGTCATTTAGAGGAAAAAATGGAGGCCTGTGGCTCATTAGTTTCTAGTGGTTGTCAGAAGCCATTAATCAATTGCCCCTTTTACCAACATAGGTTCTAATTCAGCAAAGCATTTAGGCACATGCTTAACTGTAAGCATGTGTTTCAAAGCACTTTGCTAAATCAGGACTTTAATGTGGTTCAAGTTTGCTGCATTTCTTTCCAAGTCTAAGGTTACCCTGAAATGACAAGACTAGCTAATACATCACCTAAGGTGCCGTGTACCTTCCTCACCTGCCTTTCTGAAAAGTGACATGCAAGAGGAAAAAACGGGTCATTTTTTCCCTCTGTCCCCTTTCCCTCATCCTCTTCAAATCTTGCCTCAAATGGAGACTTCTGTACTGAATAGAAGGGCATATGAAATGGTAGTAAGTCAGGAGCAAGGACAGCAAAATGAGGGAAAAGTAGTTTCCACTTGATTGTTTTGAGCATTCTGATCTCTGGCAGTGCTAGAGCCCATTTGACTATGAAAGCTCCCAGCCTTGTTCACAATGTCTGGTGAAATCCAAGGATGTAATCCAACCACAGCTAATTTGCACAGAAATTCCCTGGCAAAATGCAGCACCCCAGCTCTATACCAGGGTTACTTGTCCCCATGTCCCCCTTTCTAATTTTTCCTCCAGTAGGAGAATCCAAGGGACCTGAAATTTGTTGTTTGTCCTGTATGTTTATTCATACAAGATTCATAGTTTAGTAGAGATGATTGAGAGCTGTCAGAAATTACAGCAGTTATGAGACCAATATTTTTTCATGTATCAGCAGAAGGCTGGATGCCTTGAGAGTAAAGGGAGCCAGTCTTAGAGGCCCTTCAGGATTTGTTTGGCACAGGAGAGAGTGTAGCCTTTATGCACCTTTTCCCCCAGTTCCATGACAGTCAAAGCTCCCCACCAGTCACAGTCACGTGTGACACACAGACCTCGATTCATTATGGACTTTGAAGCGGGGATGCTGCCTGTTGAATCCTCAGCACCACGTTTTTATTAACATAAGTTTCTTTTGGATTTCCTCCCCTCAAATGTTGCTGCCACTCAGACTTGTTTTGCTTGTGAAATCTGACATCATCTCAGCCTGAGGTTTTACGTGGGAAGGAAAATTACTGCATTGATTTATGTTCTCATTTTCTTCCCTTTCTGTGCTTAGTGGCAACAAGAACACATTGTGGAATGTTGTATGTAAACCTTTGCCATGTACATTTCATGGGTGGAAATGACAACTGAGCTTTGCCTTTCAGACTGAAGCAATGTCTCCTTTGCTCATAAAGAACCTTGGGCCTGCAACATAGTCAGTAGATTAGTGTGGAGGATGTTGTGTGCTTCCATTGACTTTTTGTTGGTATTTTCTCTATCCCCAAGAGAAGAAACCAGAACACTTTGTTATCTGTATTAATAGCTTTATACCACGCTTGTGAGGAGCTTAAGTGCTGTTTATGTTGAAAAGCATTCCAAGACATCAAGGGCTTAAAATCAGATGAAAACTAAAGGGCAACAGGGGAAGAACAACAACTGAGGCAAACCCCTGCCCTCAATCTCACCCAAAACCCTTTCCCCAAATCATGAGACAGAGTTAGGCAGATAAGTCTCATCTTATTTCTCAGGTCTCAACTTTGTCTTTTGCTGGTAAAAGAGGGTCTTTCAAAGGCTCACGCTGTTTTCTACAGCTTAACTGGTAATGGTGGCAGTGGCTGCCTCCTTAGCATGCTTTTCCTCTGAGACCCTGAACTGTCATCCATGCCTCTGGTGGAATCTTATGATAAGGATTGTTATGCTATTCTAGCATGAGTTACTGAAGTAGGAAAAAGCAGAGACTCCTCCTGTAGTGTTTTTTTTTTGGTTTTTTTTTTAACTTGAAACATGTTTTTTTGAATTATTTTTGTTTTGGAAAGTCAAAGCAACACTTATAGAAGTTCTACGACAGTTCTCCATTTCCTTTCACGATGCAGTCATGTGGTTGCTTAGAATTCCCAGTTGCTCTGTGCTTTTTTTAATGTGCAAGAGATTATGGAGGCTCTACATCTGATACTTCTACTTCATGGTTTACTGAGCACAATGTGGCTAGGGATTGCAGATCTGTCAGGAGCAGAAGCTGTGGGATCTGTGCAAAACTGCAGAAGATGAGTCAGTTCTTTTGATCTAGAAAGCAGTTCCCTGTTGCTACCTGAGAATCGTTGCTCTAGAGGAAATGGCATATCTGAGGAAAGGGATCTTTAATAGTTAATTCATTAATTATTTGTCAACATGAACCTTCCAATCCTAGTGGATGCTGAGCACCTATAGGTGGCCTTGGAAAGTGTGAATCCTTAGCCATACATAGAAGACACTCAACAACAACAGAAATGTGATCTTTAATAAAATGTGTAGTTGTTTCTAGGACCTGACATTTAAAAAAAAAAGGAGAGAGACTGAAGGGAAAGGAAAGGATAGGCAGGGACAAAAGAAGAAATGGTGGGATATGTCTGACTAATACAAATTTAACTTTGCTGTCTGTGATGATGGTATGCAATGATGAACTGGATGTGTTCTGTGATTTATTTTCTTCTCCTTTAAAACAATGGAGCTCTGAAAATGACTAATGAACCTAATTTCAGGGTTCATATATGTGACCTAATTCATATGTGCAGGAATCTTGTCTTCCTCTTAACTACAGCAGAGAGTTACGGGTTGCTCATCCAAAGACTGCTAGAGGCCAAAGCAGAGACCCTGGACAGGATCCAGCACAAATAGCTGCATTCCAGTGGAAACAGGAATCAGATGTACAGTGCAGATGATAGTCCAATTGGTGGATGCTATTTACTGTCTGTTAATTGCAAGTTATTTTGTAAGTTATGATGTTGATTAAGGCAATAATTAGAGCAGTTCCATGTAAGATATTGAGTTGTTAAAAATAATTGTTCTGATAGAAGCATTTTTTTCAGCACACGAGTGAAATTAATTCTTTAGAACAGAACCTTGTTAATGTGCATTGTTCATAACTTCAACTGATCCAAGTTGCAGTACATAGGACTAGTTTCCACAGAAAAGTTATTGCTTGTTGTACTCTTATACTTTGGAAGATAGAATAGTTTTAATGTTTGCACATTGTATTTTTGTGCTACATATATTGCAAGATGTATCAGTGTATAGTTATCATGAAACTCTACTGTAGCTATAGAATTCAAGAGCATCTGAGGTTGCAAGGGACCTCTAGAAATTTTGTAGTCCACCCCAGTTCTGCCCAAGCAGGGTCAGCTACAGTAGGCTACCCATGCTTGTCCTGTAGGGTTTAGAATGCATTTAAGGATGTAAACGCCACAAGCTCTTTTACTTGAACTGTTGAACTTCATAAAGTTCCTGTACCATTTCCTCAGATTGTTGAGGTCCCTCTGAATGAATAGCAGCACATCCATCTGATGTATAACCCACTCCTTACATTTTATATTGTCTTAATGAATCCTATTGATCCCAGTGTTGACCCTTGATGTACACCACTAGTAACTGCCCCATCTGGCTTTTGTGACACTGATCTTAACTCTCTGGGCCTGACAGTACTTCCAATTTTCAATCTGACTCTCTGTGTCTCTGCAGATGCTACATGCTGTGAGAGAGGTATCTAATGGCTTACTAAAGTTGAGATAAACAGCTACTACTCTCTTCATCTCAAAATAATCTAAAAACCACTAATTTGCCCATGTTTTGAGTGTTATGTCATCTTTAAATGTAAATGAGTGTAACTGGGCATAAAAATTAGGTTATCTAAACCAAAGTTTATTGAATATTTCAAAGATAGAAGGTGCATAAGTCCTAACAAACTTTATGAGGCTTGGGCACTTAACTGCTATTCATGCCTTCAGTAACCTATATTTTGTGTCTCCATAGAAACACGTGTGTTGATCAAACCAAGTACTTGTCTGTCAGAACTCATTTTGGAGCTTGAGTGCAAGGCAAGGACAGGCTGCCACCTTAAGGAACATCTTTCAGAGTTTAGTGATCAAGTCTTCTCCATTAAGGCCACTTGAGTACTTCATTTCCAAGTATTTTATAAAGGGCTGGTATGTGATCACAGGAAGTTACAGTCAAGTTACTGATATGAAGAACTTAGCTCAGCGGAAAATAGCGTTGGTCATTAGACATGGTAACTAACAACCCATTAACATGCTGATTTCTGTTCAAGAATATATTCTATTCTATTGTAAACTGTGTATGACCAGAACCCTGATAATTCTTAGTTATTTGTTTATTCACGCTTAATATATTAGTGTTATCTATGTTTTGGTTTTTATTACACTGCCCTGCAACCATAACAAAACTTTTGGCATCAGGAGTTTGTCTGTATTTACTCTGGTTAAGTAGGTTGGACTTGATCTTAAGGTTCTTTTCCAAACTGAATGATTCCATGATTCTGTGAATGGTTACCTTTCTAGTACAAAGTTTTCCCAGGATTTCTCCTTCTGGGAGACCATCTGCAGCTATGGCCATGGTAGTTGGTATCACTAAGGCTGAGCCGTGTTTCAGCTGCATCTCATTGCTCACATGACTTCAAGTTGCTGGACTTGGCACCTTCATGTGGGACTTTTAAAGTTATAACCCGGAGATAACACAGCTAATATGATTGCACTGATGAGCATGGTAGAGAGGTAGCAGAAGGTGCAGAGTCAGAAATCTCCCATGACTTTTCTTTTAGGGTTTAGTCTTACTCTCAAAAATGTGCTAAAACCCCCACATTTAGAACATGTTTGTGGGTACAAGAGTACTGTAATGTGTCACCACACTTCCCTTATACTACAGTGCTGAGGACTTTCTATTTTCTACAGTCAAGTAGTCACCCAGCACCATGTCAATACAAGTTTTTAAGCTGTCCTAGCGGACATGAGAAAAAAAGCACCTTTCTCAATCCTTAAAAACAAACCAAACCAAAAAACCAAACCAATACAAAACCAAAACCAAACAAAAAAACACCCACAACAAAAAAACACCAGCAAACAAAAAAAGCCCAAACAAAACACGAAATAGTACTTTGCACAATCTAGTGAACAGTGTGTATTGCTTGGAGATATTAATTTACATGTATTCTCTCAAAATGGAAGCAACTCCAAGTAGGGGAAATCACTATGTTGAAGGAAACACTATTTTGATTTAAATCATCTTCAAAGCATTCAGACTCCCAGTCACACTCAGAACTCTCAAACTGAAATAGCTATGTGTGCCTGGGGATTTGTAAGGGCTTAGCTGCATCTGTTCAGAATTGTACCTCTTAGCTTTCTCTTCCTAGAAGAAGCTGCTTGCATGTTAGCCAAATGCTGCAATTGTAAAGGCAAGATACAAGTGGTGAAATTTTGTAGGGGGATTTATTTTTCCGCCCTCCTCTAGCAAGAAGGTTAGATGATGTGGTCATAATTACTTGGCTGTGGACATGTTACCAGGTTGGTGATTCTTGGGGCGCCAGAATAGAGGAAAAAATACTTTTAGTGTTACATATGACCCAAACAGTCTTTGTATTGAGGCAGGTATGTGGGAACGGTGACAAATCAATCCACAGAAAAATGGGCACCTCTGACAATGAAGTAATTTTTATGAGTGTTTGTCCTAAAACTAGAATAGCTTTGGTTTGCAGTTGGTTACTCTGTTCATGAGTAGACAGCAACTGAATTGCTATTTGTAGAGCAGACAGCAGTTTATAATCTTCTACGACATTTGTCATTGCTCTCTCCCTTTTCAGAGCATAAAACTTAAAAATTTGACAAAACCCAGTTTTGCGTTTCTAGGAATAAAGTATTTGTTTCTTCCTGAGAAAGTTGCTTCCTTCCTCCCCCCTCTGCCCTGTAAAGAAAACCAAACGAAAAAAACAATAGCTGGTCCATTGATGCACCATGAGGCCTCCATGTAAGGTTTTCATTCACAGAACACGTCTGTGACTGTACAAGTTCTTTATTCTCCCTTTGTTACAATCAGCCCATTGGAAATGAGAACATAAATTACTCCTTTCTTCATAGGTTTGTTGTCAGAGTGAAAACTGTGAATCACTCAGGATTGCAGTTGAAATTACATACATACTGCAGACAGAAACAAAAACTTTACTGTGGTTGAATGTTGACTAAAAGTGATAGAGATGTAGTTGTGCTTGTGTATGGCAAGAAACAATACCAACTTAGCCGGGGGGGGGGGGGAGGGGGGGGGGAGGGTTAATGTATTACCTGAAGCCTTCCCTGTGCAAAGTTTCAATTACGTTTCTCTCATGCTGGAATGTAGTTCCTCTGATTTCCCATAGATAGTCAGAGAAAAATGCTGTGTATGGAATCAGTGATTTGCTGCTAGAAGGATCACTAAAGCTTCTGCCCCACTCTGGCATCATTGATGGAAAATGCAAAGTAGCCAAACATTAGGTGAGAGTCAATCTGTGTCGAACTGGGCTGACATAGCTCCTGGTGCCATTGCCCATACCTTGGTCAGCTTTGTAGAGCAGTGAAAGGCTTCATCCTATGAGACTGCTGATCCAACATCACTTAGAAAACCTCATAATTGCTTCTTTGGCTGTTCCCCTTGCCTTCAGATCCAGCTTAGAAACAAGTTATTGCTCAAACACAGAAGTGGGAGCATACTATTAGTTTTCACGCTCTTGTTGCCAAGTGATTGAATTTGGCACTTTGGCACAGGAGGCAAATTTCTGCAGTGTGGAGCTGGCATTCCAGGCATTGCACTGTAAGAGTGAGGTCTATGGGAAAAAGTTGAGGAACACTGTCTGGAGAAGAATTATGTCAGCCAGTCCAAATTCCAGATGAGGAATCCCTAGATGATAATTACTTAGAAGGTTTCTGCTCTCTAGTGGATAGAAGTCATAATTAGATAAATATCTGAGATGATGAATTGCTTGGAGGAGAAAAATCTAATTGTTTTGATGAAAGCTGCTTTCTAGATCAAACTTGGAGCTACAGTACTAGCCATCTAACTCCTCTAACTTCTCAAACTCATATCTCAAACTCACATTCTCTTTTTTTTATTTTTTATTTTTTTCTTTCTTTTTTTTTTCTCCCATGATCATCTATTTTTAATCTGTTTCTGGAAAGATAGGTGGAATGAACCATGCTGCAGGAAGTATTTGTTACCATAAAGCTTTTGTGCAGTCCTCCTATCTGACAGTTAATCATCCATAGGTTCTTTCTCCATCGGTGTGTGGGCCCCTTTTCTAGATGCAAAAAAATCAGGCCGTGCAGATCATCTTTCTTTCTGCTGTTTGTAGAGGGTACAAGCTCCAATGAGGGTACTATAAATATAAAAGAATGTGATAATATCGTGAATGTGACACCATGCAGCTGCAACAAATCTTAGCCTTTAGCTGGAGGAACTGTGAGAGTTGCTTTGAGCCTTAGTGTAATGGACCTAGCTCAAACCTACTGCTTCTCCTGTGCCTGATAACCAGTTCTCAGGCTGGTCTTTTTCAATGTGCCAGTCTTTTTAATCTTCCTTGATGCCTTTGTGTCACCATTTCTCTCCATCTGTTTTTAAAATCCTCTTTCCTGATGCTTTGATTTCCATGTCCTCTTATCTTTCCCATGTTGTGTGTTTTGAGTGCTTTTTCTTTAAAGAACAGAGCAGATTTATTTCTATATCTACTCCTTCTGTCAACTTGTTTTACTCAGCCACCAGAGGTAATGTTATTTCTAGTCTGTGTCAATTAGATGCATGTTGTGACAGGTAAGGTAATAAATAAATTTAAATGTAATGATAAATTTAAAAGCATTTGGACTGTAGACACCAGTTACTCTCTCTGACATGTATCAAAACAAATTACACTTACTGGTGCTAACATCATGTCATTGTCACATTGCAACATTTATTCTGATCATGCAGTCTTCTGTCATTTCCATTAAAATGCTTACTCTGAACTAGGACAAGTCATAACTTGGCATCTATTGAATACATGAAGCTAGGTTTTATTTAAAGTATGAAGCACTCCATTCCCAGATTTTCAATGGGACCAGGAAAAGAAGATAGAGCATACTCAAATAAGCATGTTCTCTGAACTGTGGTATTGTCTATTATGTGGTAGGAGAAATTAGTGGAGTGGGAGACTATTGTTTAGTTTTGTATAATTCTACAACTCCAAGATCAAGGAAATCCTGAGGCTGACGAGAAGGCTCTGTTTTAAAAATACGAAATACATAAAATTGAAGTGTTGGTCGTCTTGTATTTCACTTAGTGAATAAGTCCTGATGTCTATATGATACTTTGCTGTTTATTAGTCTGATCTGACCTTTATAGAAAGGTTGCTTTGGACAAATGACATCAAGACATAAAATGAATAAACTCTCTGTGAGTGTCGTTAACAATGACAGCTGACAATAGACAGCATCAACTAGTTTCCCATGAGAAACAAAGAAATATCAAAGGGCTGTAAATAGCACTCCATTTTCTTTTGCCAGATGATGAGACATGTGCATGGTCTTAAATGTTTTGCCCATTTTGGCACATGCTTGGATTTTAAATGGCCTTGCTTCTTGGTCTGAGATTTAAAAGGCAAAACAGTGCTATAATCATCTGACAAGAGGCATCCAGCCTTTTAAAACACACCAGAATCATTGAAATACTCTTCATTGATATGACCACTCTTCAAATAAAGGGCTGATGGCATTTCTAAGTGACTTCATTGTGTCTCTTCCTTGAAAGCACCTCTTTCATTTGTACTTTTGAGTTTCATGATGGTTTTCCTGTCCCTAGTGGTTGTGTGATTGTTTGTACCTCGCTGCCATTATACAAAGAGTGGAACAAACCTCCCAAAGGTTTTTTTTTGTTTCAGTGTTTAGATTGAGATGTCACAGATTTTGAAGGAAAGCAAACATACTGTGAAAGGAATAGTAGAATCCTCTTCAGTAGACAGAATTAGTAAGTTCCTATTTTGATAGTCAAATAGTCACTCTATCTGGAAAAGGAAAAGTTTGACTGAGAAGGCTCTCTGATTTCTTTGTTTTAATGTAACCCTTAGACTTAGGCAGCAGCTAACCATCTGAAAGATAAAACCATCCTTCCAATCATGTCTAAGTCAATTAATTATATTCTTACATGGAAATCAATGTAAAACTCAAGGAGGCTGAAGTGTAGCTTGTTTAGGCTCTGCCAGTACTTAGTGATTCTCTCCCCCCCAACTTTCTCTTATGTTCTAACGTCAATTCAATTTTGTGTTGCCACTAATGTTCAGTTCATATAGTTTCAGCTCTGCTTTGATGCTTAATTACCCAGAAAAGTCACTGTCGTTTACTGTTGGTAACTTAGCTGTTGAATTATTTGTTTGGTTGGGATGAGAAATGACATTTGAGTTCCAAAGGCTTTTAAATTTTTTTTTTAATATGGTGTGGGCAACAATGACTTGAACTCTTACCAGCTGCGGCAACATTTCTTTGTGAGCCAGTGTCCTTGAGACAGAGCAAATACATTGCTTTGCCTAATGTGGTTTTCTTTCCTCTTCCAAAAAATATGCAAAGCATAAAGAAGAATGTTTTGCAATCCAGTATCCTCTTTCTCCTATGCTTACTGTAAGAATAGCAGTAAGCTATGCTTACTGCTGCATCAGTATGCAATATGCTATTTAGTTAGCTAACCTTATGTTCTTTGGTCAACCACAAATTTTCTCTGGAGTCAATGGAAGATTCAGCTACTAGAGGAATCTGGATGTGAGTCAGCATATACTGACCAGAGCTGGGTGAAAAATTACTTCTGTCTTTCTGTTTTCATAAAAAAGGAATATTTCTGGAAATGCAATGGGATACATAGAAGACCTCATAAAGTAGAAAAGCAGACAGAGACACACTTTAAATCTAACACATTGGATAGGTCTCCCTGCAAGACTGAAGGCTGAAACACCACTCTGTGCAGCTTGGATAGAGGTTGGGTGGATGGATGCCTTGACCATCCTGTGCCGCACCATTCCTCTTTCTTTTTAGTGCTGCTCTGCACTGAATAAATTATTAAATATTCTATTCCCTTTGCCAATGGGCTTTTTAAATGCAAGCTGGAATGAATCCAGATAGATTTAAGCAAGTCCTACTTCAGAACCATTAGGCTGGTGATTTTCTGTGCATGATGGTACATATGAGATGAAGAAGTTATATGCAAGTATTTTTCCTTCACTTTTGTCATTAGTAAGCTACATTTACTAATCAGTAAATAGACTTTTCTTTGATTCAACCAGAACTTATATCTTTATGCACTTGAAGATGGATTTTCTATAGAAAATTATGATTTAATTCATCTGTTTTGGGAGAGATTTACTCCATCACCTTGTAGGTGTTTTATCAGAACAATTGCAACTGCCTCTAGTTATGTATTTCATATGAATGATGGGCTAAAATATCTTAACCAAAATGTGAATAACTAGTAAAGCAGATGAGGAGAAAGAAAGTAAAGGTTGATTGAGCAAGATAAGATTTTGAAATGTATTGTGGCAGAAGTTTGGAGAAAAAATTGTGATAAGGCTGGTCTGTGGCTAAAACCTCAGTAGCAAAAAGTTTCTCTGAGGTCAGGCATAATAAAAGCACACAAGAAGTATATAAGACAGATGAATGAAAAACATAGGAGAGAGAGGTTAATGAAGTAGCCAGCCTTTAAAAATAGTTAATGTCTGAGGCCTTGGAATGTATGAAAAGCATAAACTGATTTTTTGCATTCTTTGGTTTTGCTCTGCTAGTGACTTCACAGTCCTGTTTGTGAAGTGAGGACTGCAAAGAAACATTTTAAGAGCTTTAGTGGTCTTGGACACAAGCAAGGTCTATAAAAAAATGGGACAACCCCCTATCCAGGCATGAATAAAAGCTGATTTGATAGTAGATTCAAGATAAGCAATACTGAACTGGGAAGGATTAATGTGGGTCTGCTGAAATCTTTATTAAAAGGGTTGTCCAGAGAGGAACTTTTTCATTTACACACATGCAGTTTCAGACATTGCAGTCATGCACACTTGTATAGTGAGCAAGGAGGTCAGCAGTGAAGAGGAAACAATTAATTAAAATGATGGTATCTAACTATTTTTAATCAAGGAAGTATTCATGTGAGTGAAAGAATGCCTTAAAACCAGGTGACTCTACGTGTTACTGTACTGACCTAAACTTTGTGACCGTGTTTTTTCTGCAAAATATATAAATATCTTTTTTTTGGGGGAGGGGGGGGGGAAGGAGAGAGAAGAAAAGAGGGAGAGTAGGAGGGAAGTGAGAATGAATTAAAAAAAAAAACCATCCTTTTTTAAAATTATTTTTTATTTAATGGAATGCTAACCAATCCCTTGGCAACAAAGGCCATGTTTATTTTTAATTAAAAAATAACATAGCTGGGTTGACTTCAGTTTTCCCAGCTGCTATTCTTCCATCAAAACAGCTCTCTGGCCTCTTTTCCCTTGATGATTTCTTTCATCATTTGCACTTAGCTTGTATGTGTTACATGGATTTTATGTAATATTTCCGACCATTGAAAGCAAGGCTAGCAGTCTAAACAAGGAGTTGGGGCTCAGTCATCTAGGTTCTCATCTGCAGTACCTGAGCATGCCCTTCCTTTTGGAAAAGGTGTGACCAGAATAGCTTTTTATGTGCACATTCCGTGCTGTTTATATGGCTGCCAAGTGAGGAGAGATTTAAACTGCATATTGAATTTATGAGTTGAAGTTCATTAAAATAAATGGAGTGGGTTTGGCAAAGCTCAGGTATCACTGAGTACACAGGTAGTGTTTGAAGGCTGACAAAGCAGCCTTGGTGTTTTTTCTTTAGATGATCGATTGCAAACTGCCAGGTTTTGTGCTTGTACATTAGGTGAAAAGTTAGAAAACAGACATGCTTGCCATGCCTTCTCCAGCAACTTCATTTCCTCTGTCCTTGGGACAGAACAGGAAGAATTCAGAGTGATGATTGTTCACATCTCAGCATGTCGTGACAGAGCTGATTACTCTTCTTCTGATTACACTTCTCATATAGTGGAAAAGATGGTGTCCATCTGTAACAATTTATCTAATTTCCTTACTGGACTAAAATGTAAGTTTTTTTGTGGATGTTTAGAGGCCCCTGAGTATTCAGAAGTATCTGGTGCTTTCTGCAGGCATTTTTAAGTTAATTAAAGTTGAGATAGCAACGCTGTAGCCTTGAAGGTTCATGTACCAGTCATCCATACTAAACATTGCCAGTAGCAGTTGGAGCTGACAGCATCAAAGCTACAGCTATTCCCAGACAGAAATGTAGTAGCTACAGTAAAAGTAGTGGTTTGCTGGGTCACTGGAACCAGACCATGGAAGAAGATATATCTATATGTATTAATCTCCAATAATGTTACTACTGAGACAGTCTTTGTATTGTATGATTTTCAAACTTTCCATATACAACATAGACACTTAAAAAATGGTTATATGCCCTGGTTATTCCTGAATAAGTGGCAGCATTCTGTTACACTATGATCTTATTTTTCCTTTGTGGAAGTTTATTTCCATTCATCTTTCCTCAGTTAGAAGCCAGAAAGTCAAGGAAAAGTACATAGAAATTATTATAATCTGAAGAAACAGTTATCTAAACATTATGTAAGGCCCAAAAAGGATTTGAGAGAGCCTGGAGATTTCTGAAAAAACTTTCATGATTATCTTACTTTACCTGGATCAGTTTGCTCTTCCCTTGTTGTAAACATCTTGAGAAATGCACAGACAGGCAAAATATAAATAAGATGGTATATGCTAGTCTGGGCTAAGGTGGATCTATCACAATAAATGACATGGTTGATGTTTGTTGTGAGGCTTGAATCATACGATATTTTTTCTAAAACTTCTTAAGAAAGTCAAGCTGTCTCAATAATGTCTCATTTCTGCCTTAAATAAATTAATTTCATTAATTGATTTTTAAAAATTACAATTCTCAATTATTTTCTGATTTTGTAGTATTTGCAAATATTTTCCTTGCTCCAAAATGACCGTGATAAGACCAAATACAAGCTACTAAGGAAAAGCTGTTTGTCATGCTAAACTTTCATAGGTGATAAAGTTTGCTGTCATGACAAACTATGGGATTGGGTGAAAAAATCAAGAGGTAGTAGATATCAGAAGGCTAGCAATAAGGAGTAGGAGGAGACAGGACAATAGGATCTAGGGCAAGAAATTGGTTAAAATTTGGTGTAGGAAGAATGTCAGCAGGAGCAAGCCAAAAAGAAACTGGAGAAAGTACAGTGGGGGATAATCAGTAGATATGAAAGCAGAAGAGCAGGGGAAATACTGGTCAAGAAAGGGAAGATTAGGATGCAAATGAGGTGAAACTTGCTGCACCTGAATTACTTGGTCACTCTGTCTGAAGAATGTGATTGAGAGGGATGGAGCAAATGGGAAGAGTCACCTTATTTCCTCCTTTCCTTATGCATTTCACAGTCTCTGGGAGATGATTCAGCAAACTGACACTTGCTTCCTGTATGAGCTGGGATGCTGTGGTCCTTCCTTACCTTTGCAATGGAGCAGCATTTACTTACTTCCAGTTTCTTGTTTTGTCATGTAATGCTTTACCCCTTCTAAAACACAGTTTGCTTGGGTTAGTACCTAAAGTTTTGACAATAATCAAATAACTTGCAATGCTTGTGGTCAATCTAGTAATTTATCACAAGTCCTTTTAAGAGATTAGAGAAGTGAAATTGTGTTTTGTGCTAAGCATCACTAGAAGGATATTTGAAGATTATCTCAGTAGGAAGGTGGTATGAATTGGAAAACAAAAAGGTATTCAGTACAAACCTGAAATATATCCTGAAGCAAAGAAAGTGGAACCAAATGTTTCCCTCCATGAGGTCTGGGACAATTCATTCTTAGTTTCAATTTGGCTCATTATGGAAAGGTACCCTAAGATCTAACCTGGAAACATGAACCAAGCCTTCTGCGCCCAGGGAAGGGTGTTCTCCAGGGACCTTCTGTTATCCCGTCTCCATGGAAAAACCCATGTGAAGGGAAGCCACAGAAAAGGTTCACATGAACCTCCCCTGCTGAGAAAATGCCTTCATTTGCACAAGACTCTTCTAAAAACTGCTTTATTTTTATGGGAGCTGTGAGATCCAGGATCCGTAAATAGTAACTTTTAGTGCTGGCACTAATTCTGTCAATCAGAATTCTTCTCAGAAACACCATTAATTAAATTTTCTTTAAAAGATTACAGCTGGCAGAGTTTTTCCCACAGTTCCCTCCCTCCTTATGATCATCTCAGCAGTGTGTTTGTGTTCAGTAGATGAAGATGACACAGGAAAGGAGAAAATCAAAACTTTCAAAGGGCTAACTTTTTTTTTTTTTTTTTTTTTTTTTTTTTTTTTTAAATTCCAGACTTATTTTAGCTGCTTGTTTTGAGCGAGTTCTTTCATTTGTCTTGTGAATGATGCTAGCATCCACTGTTGCAGCTGTCAAAATATGTTTTAAAGCAGTCAGTTTCTATCTGTTGTCTGTTGCAGGCGGCTATAATCTGAACTGTTATGCAGTAGTCTTTATGTATTATTAATAATTTGGATGAGAGATCTAAGTTTTCTGTAACCTTCTTCTGAAAGGGACACTGAATTTGCAAGGAATTTGGAACTTCTTATTCACAGTAAATGGTTTCTCTCAGTAGCATGTTCTGCAGCAGACGTGCCTTTATCCACTGCTGGTGATGTAGAAGAGCTTATGTTCAAACTCCAGATGATCAAAAAGGGATATGGCAAGCTTTGGTTTCTGGATTTTAAAATGTATATTCTTCCAGATCATAATTTGAAAGGGGAAAACTCACCTTGAATTGCCTTTTCCTTGCCATTCATGTCGCTGCTGTGATGGGGAGGGAGGTTTACACGAGGACAAATGGCTATTTCGGAATATGCTTGGCCTTGGTTTGCTGCCATTGATATCCATGTGAGAAAACCAGACCCTGCACGGAGCAAGTGAAGAACACAACCCTCTGATTATTCCTGTGGGCAGTAACTGCTGATCAAAGCAGGAAGAGATGAGGAGTCTGGTTTTCTGCTAATGTGAATGCCACTTCTGTGTGGTTAGAAAATGGTTTCTGCTTAGTAGCATGAACGTGGCCAAAGAAGGAAGCAAGTGCTATATTTGCATGGCTGAGAATGATGTTCCAGCCCACATCTGCTCAGATGCACACATACTTTGCTTATTTGTTGTCCTTGACTTTCAAGAATAACTATGCAAAGATCTTGCAATCTACTTACACTTAGTATGAGCTGTATCCAGTCCTCCTTTTGATTGTGTGTAATCTCAGGAAGCAGTTCTCTTTCTTTTCTATTTCATGCCAAGAAGTGCAGAATGAAAGTCTATATTTTGGGCATTCAGTGTATCCAAAAGATGTTAACTTCCATTCAGGGAGTATCATTGTACATGAGAAGACTGTTTTCCAAAGTATTAGGATGCTCTACTGCTGAGGTCAGTGTAAGGATAACTGGCATTTTAAGAAGGTAGAAAATAATTGTGCCATTTTCAGAAACTTTTTAGGTCAGATGAGTCACTTTTTAAAAGGATATTAGCAGCTTGGCTGAAGGGAAGACACAGATCTCTCTCCTCCACAGACTTTATCCTCTGATGTGTATGACTATCTGGAATTATTTTAAAGATCAGTCATAATTATAAGCTCTGATTTAATTTTTAAATTAAGAATAAATTCATTGAACATCTTAGTCCATTAGATGGAATGTGTTTAGGGTGCCCTTGAGTCCTGCTCTGGAGAACTGTGTGCTGTATGCCTATAGCCCTGGGAGTGGGTTGGAAGGTGGGGTTCAGTGGACTCCCAGGAAGCTGAACTGTGAAAGGTGGGTGAATGTTGGAGAGGATTTCTTCCCTCCCTGCTCTTCAGATCTCAAAAATACTCTGCAGCTGGTCTGGAAGAGACACAGCTGATGGCATGTTTTCACCCTCCCTGATTCTTTACCTTCAGACTCCAAACACATCTGTACAATCAGGGCTATCAGCTATGTATGTAATGCAGTCTGTATGGTTCAGCCAGAAAATATGATGGGGTGAGAAACTTTTTCCTACAGCTCACATTCTTCCCATGAATCTACTTATTACTTTCCTGAGTTGCTGAAATCTTTTTCAGGTGAGGCCACAGAAAGATGAGACTAACCATCTGAATGCTTCATCACATTTGAAAACTAACAATAATATATACATGTAGTTACGTGTTTGAAAGAGGAAAGTATTTCCTTGAAGTCCTGTGGGTCCTGTGGGCTGTGCCTTAATGGTCATTCTTCAGCTGAGATTAAAATGGCACTTGAACTGTGAATACTTTCTTTAATAATATATTAATATGTATAACATAATACTGAATGCACTCAGACTTGCTATTAGATCAGAAATTTCTCATGTGTATTTATTCATCTTGTTTCTGGATAATAAACCCTCTGGGAATAAGAATTGGTTTTGTCCTGCTCTTTCTACAACACCTAGGAAGCTGGGGCTTGGTGATACTACTGCTAACAAAGTCAGTCCTAAGAAATGACAGAAAAATTGATAACTAGATGACTGCAGCCCTCTGGAAAATAGAGCCCAGGTACAACAAACCATCTGTGTTCAGCAGAGCAAGTAGATGTGTGCTTAGTTTGAAGGCAATGGGTTTTGATTATGGTTTTTAAGTGAAACCCTAACTTAAGTGTATAGTTGCATGAGAGGTGTTTTCATTTACTTTGAATGCTCATGTTTTGTACTGATAAGATGCTTGTAAGTGGTCAGGTGGGTATTTCACAGGAGACAGCACACCTCCCCTATTTTAGATCATCCTAGAAAACAAATTCCTCAGGTATCTGCTCAGATAGTGATGGCTGAGTTATCACCTTCCTGTTCCCCTCTTCTGTTGGCAGCTCTTGTTTAGCAAACACCATAACGAAAAACTTTGTGCACACAGCATACCTGAGGAAAAGTTGAAAAGTTTTAGTTAAGTACTCCTTCAGTAATGTCTTTGAAGTAAATAAACTGCATGGCAACCCTGACAACATAAAAACCATCAGGAGAAAAGGAGATCTGGAAGAAATGGGTAAACAAAGAAACATTTCACCTGAAACATTTTTTAGAAAGGTGGTTTCCTGCTCTCATTTTCAAGACTCAAGAGAAAAAGTAGTTGGACAAGAGCTCATCTATGGGTAAAAATTCCTAGTGTAACTGGAAGTAGTTTATCAGCCAGTCCATGGCTCTTACACACTGAGACTGTGAAGTGTGGGAGGATGGAGGAATGGCAACACAAAGGATAGAACCAGATTTTTCTCAGTGGTACCCAGTGAAAGGACCTGAGGAAACAGAGACAAAATGAAATATAGAAAATTCCATTTAAGTGTAAGGAAAAACGTGATTACTCAGGAAACCAGTGCATTCTCTATCCTTGGAGGCACTCAAACCCCAAATGGACATGGGCAGTCTGTTTTGAGCAGGAAATTGAACTAGGTGATCTCAAGAAGTGTCTTCCAACCTGAAGTGTTCTGTGAAATGATTTGCTATTTTTAGATATTGGACGAGGAATCTTTCTTTTATCTAATAGACAACTAACTCAGAACCCAGTATGTAGAATGGGCTACTTTTTTTTTACTTTTTTTTTTTCTTTTCTTTTTTTTCTTTTTTTTTTTCCCCCAAAAAGAACTATTAAGTGCACTCTCTCCAATTATTCTTTATGGTGCACTCACTCTCTGCTATGCAGATTATTTCACTCTCCTATATTATTAAATATGTACTTGGGGCTGAAACCCAAATGTGCTATTTCCAAAACAGCTTTTTAACCACCTTGCTGTTGGATAGTTTGGGATTGCTTCACTATATGTGACGTAATGAGGAATACTTCGTATGTTCATATCACACCTAACTGCACTAGCTGTGTGAGCCTTCAGCTGGGAAGTGACACAGCTTAGTTCTAGTGTCAGTCCAAAGGTTTAATTACTTGTCCAAAGTGAACTGTGTCTTCCCACAGCACATAATTACATTGTGGGGCACTCTGTTATGGGATTCCGCTGACTGTTGGCATCTACTGGAAATAATAATGGAAATAAAGCTTCCATGGAGATCACTAGATCCACAGATTCCACCTTTGACTGGGGCATTGTGGAAGTTACAAGCTTCTTTCATCATTATATGCTTTCTGTGTTCTTATGCTCTACCCTGAACACTACAAGGAGACAGGGTATGACGCTGGTCAGACCTTTAGTCAAATGTGTTACAGTTCCCCTTATACTCCTAACACAAGCACTGGCAGGTAAGGATGTAGAACACCCTAGCACTAGAGTATCTCTTGGAAGATGTAGGCTAAAATCCCCACATGATGATATGAGATCTGAGCCCTGCCACAGCCCTACCTGTTGAGCTGCTAGGTAAAATGGAGCACATGAAACACAGTTTTAGTAACTGGGCTCCATAAATTTACTGAAATTTATTTACTCTTTACAACTACCTGAAAGGAGGTTGTAGGGAGATAGGTGCTTGCCTCTTCTCTCAAGTAAATAATAATGGGACTAGGGGAAATGGCCTGAAGCTGCACCAGGGGAGGTTTAGACTAGATTTGAGGAAGAATTTCTTTACTGAGAGAGTAGTAAGGTGCTGAAACAGACTGCCCAGGGAAGCAGTGGAGTCATCATCCCTGGAAGTATTTAAAAACCGTGTAGATGAAGCATTTCAGGACATGCTTTATTGTGCATGGTGATATGAATAAATATATCTTGTTTTCCTGGGGGCGAGGGGATGTTGACAGTTGAATGTGGTGATCTTTAATTTTTCCAACCATGACAATTCTGTGGTTCTATTTCCATTCAAGGATAGCTGGTGTAATGGGATCAAATTCATGAACAGAGTAGAGGGAAGCGAAGCCATGATTTTCTTTTTGAGTGTGCACATACATTGTGTGTGTACACATATACTTTTAATCAAAAGTACCACATTTAAATGTCACAGGTCAACTTCTGAATGGCCTTGGATGTGATTTGGTTTCTCTAGTTTCTGTAATCAAGGTAGTAACAACTTCCTTATTTCTTCAGCCACAACAGTACTTCTGATAAAAGTGTTTTCAAGACCTTCGAATAAAAGCATTTCTGTCATTAAAATTGCATTTAATGGATGCTGACCTATGTTAGGTAAGAATCTAATACTTATGGTAGTTGGAAGTTGAGTTCCATTGTATGCTGTAATGTGCAGGACTGTATGTGTGTCTTGGTCCACAATGCTGTTAATGCTATTGAGTGAATAAGAGCAGAACATGAACCCAATGTTTATGGTCAGGGGAATTTGAAGTACTGAAGAATCAGTAAAAATTGTGCCAATTTTACCACTGAAAGCTGCAGCCCAAAATGTGTCCAAACCCAGTGTTATTTCTTGGATTGGAGTGCTTAGATTTATGGAGTCTGGTTTTCAACCTGGACCTGAACTTCCTTCATACTTAAGTTGTATAGAAACTTCCTGTTTGTTAAATTGCTCGTATCCTTTCATAGCTAGCTCACAGTGGAATTGTGGTGTGAGAGAGATTCTTTTGGATAGCAAGTAGAGAGAGAACATATTTCAGTTGTTTTATCAATATTAGAAATTATGTTGAGCTCAATTCAGAAAAATGTTGCTTTCAGACAGAGAAAATACAAGGATAATAGCAGAAGAGGGCTTTGTGACTGTAAGAAAGAAGAGGAAAACATTTAAGGAGTTTTCTCAATTTTTAAATAAATCTTGAGCAGATTGAAAGGGAGCAAATGGTCAGAATCACAAAAAAACTTTTAGACCCAGGATCTTATTAATGTATGATCTGAGTGTCATGAAGTTATGCCCTCTGAGAGTCAAATGGGCACAGTAAACAATAGAAATGGGCAAAGTCAGTTTTCAAGTCAGTGAAAATGAATTAACTCTGTGACCTGGAAGGATTTTAGTGGTATTCATGAGCTGGAGCTCTGTGGACTGATAAACCCTGTCTGTTCTTGCTGTAAGCAGGAGTACCCAGTGAGAGGAAGATGACTTGAAACTCTTGGTTACTCTTTTCTGAGTAACCTTGATTATTAAGGATATCTTTTTTCATTCTCTTGTTTGCTGCTTGTGTGGTATATACATAGTAATACTAAGCATTAAAAGGGGGTTGAGATCTCATTTGAATCTAATACTTGAAACTTCTAAGGGAATAAAATACTGAAATATGAATCACTGATATGTATCTATAAAACCTAGACACCAGACTGTAAAATTGTTTTTGAAATTGCTGAATAATCATTTACATCATGTCCTCAAAAGTCTGTGAGTTTCTAATGAGTAACCAGAAAAAAATGTAAGTAATGACCCCACAACATAATTTTGAACAGGTTTCACTGACTTAAATAATTCAGTTTCTCTTTTGACAGAAAGATTTTCTATACTAAGGTCCTTGGATCTAAAGAGAATGGATCACCTGAGGCTCTCTGAAGAAAGCTTCAAGTTTTAATGTTTACTCTGGTGGATCTGTATGCTACTAAGTGGTAGCTGAATACAGAGTGAGTCTTCAGGAAAAAAAAATCCTTATTTCAGTGAAACCCACTCCTACTCTATTTTTCTTTTGACAGCTGCTGGCTTGTCAGCTAATACTTCAGAGAGCTCTTCCTCAGGCTCCAAGATGTCATTGCTGAGTCTTATTGACTCATTTGAGTTGATCACTCAGTGTATACAGATATAAGGTTTTTGTCCTAAGCACCTTTACTTATGAACACTGAATTCAGTAGCCCCATAGAAATTTTGATTGAAATTGCTATGAACTCCTTCTTCTCCTTTTTTGTATTGACTTTAGATTTTATTGTAATGAATAGTTTTGTATCATCTACAGTCTTTCTTCTCAGTGTTCATGTGTTTTTGCATAATGCTTCTATGAATGTGTTGAATACTACATGTCTCAGTGTAGATACTTAGGGAGGTAAGCTGGAAACCTTTCTCTGTTGTGAAAACTTGCCACTGGTCTTATGCTTTGCTTTGTCTCTTACTAATCACTAGAAAATGTTCAGCTTGGCCTTCGTCAGTTTTCACTTCTTAAAGAAGTTTTAGCGAGTAACTTGGTTGAGAAATTTTGGGGAAATTAGAGACTACTTTTTCACACTCTTAATTTATAGGTATATTGATACTGTCTTTTTTCTGTCTCTTGCAAAATATTTCTGGTTTGCAGGGGTGTTGTTAAACAAATCTTTATCAAAGGAAAACAAAAAGTGCACAATAATAATGCTGCTGCTAAAAATGTTCTTTTTTTTTTTTTTTTTTTTTTTTTTTTTGCACAGTGACTGCCTCTATTTTCTGGAGTCATCATTTTGAATTCAGCAGCACCTGGTTTGCTAGTGAAAAGCTCAGAATATTTCCTCTGATTGCCTTCCTGTGAGTATGATCAAAGTAGTTATCTCATATTTCCATTCTTGTGATACTCAGAAGGTTTTTCTGTATCATGTTGTGTTTTTTTTTTCTTGTTGAGGCTTTTCTATTGGATTCTTTTTTTCACCTGTGTGCTTGCTTGCCTCTGTGAGGGCCGATTCAAATCCCTTTGAAAGAAAATGAGCAGTTCTTAAGTCAGATTCTTGACTCCTATTCCTCTGGGACCACTGTCACCAGAGTTGAATTTCTTCAAAATGGATGGTAGATTTAAAGGGTCTTATCTTGAACCTTATCTTAAAATAAAAATATTACAGTTTTAGAATAATCATCTGGGCTTGTATGGTCGTTCTTTTTGTAGCTGTATTTATTTCTCTGCTTGATTTCAGAAAGGTTTGTTTGGTGGGTTTTTTTGTTTGGTTGGTTTGTTTTTTTTGCTGGCAATGGGAGTTTTAAATTGTATTTAGTGGTGCTGAAATCATATGCTGGTGTTACCATCCTGTTGTGTCTTTTGTTCTTTTTACAGCAAGCAGGCTCTGAGTCTGTGAGAGTCCAAGTAACAGTATTTACTGACTACTTACAATGTGTAAGACTTAAACATTTTTTTACATTGTTCTTTCACTGCCAGAACAAGTGAGGGCTCACAAACCATTTAAAGGAAATGCTTATAATGCATGTAAACTTAAGCCTCTCGATATATGGAAATTCCAGGCTGGAGACAAACTGAGGACTGGCTCTAAGCTTAAGCAGTGCCCATGACAGCAAACTGACGGAGTCAGAAATATTGCATGAGGATCAAGGCAATCCCTTAGATAACACCATCTTTGGTTAATCTAGGATACAAAGAGATGCTTATTCTCATTGATGCGTGACCATGTTCTCTCAGTGCCTGGATCTCTGCTCCATTCCCTTGCTTTTTGGCAAGAGCAGTGTGGAGGAGGAGGCATACATGGTGGCAGGATGAACACTGGTTCCGTTGCCTTTCATCTTCAGCAGCCTTCCTCCCCATCCTATCAGGAAGGCTGGGTTTGAGCCCATTTTAGATGTTTTTGTCATCATGCTTGGGGAGTGAGTTTAACTTTGCCCAAACTTATGAAGTCTGTTCAAGTGCTGAATGGGCTGATAATTATTGCAGGATGTTCCCTGTCCTACTTCCCATTTGACTTCTGCATTACTTTAAAATCTTTGGGATGGTGGAACTATTTAAGACTGAATCCAGATCCAATCTGGGATTTCCAGTTTTTAAGAAATGTTGATATTCCAAAGTTTAGATTTCTGACTGATTCAAAACCAGCCTAAATGTTCTAAATTTCCCATGAATCACTTCTTCCAGTGGGATCATTGAATTTAAGTTTCCATATGATTCCTTGAGTGGTGCATTTATGAGGCACCTGAATTCCTTCAAAATTTCACCCAGGAAGAGGAAGACCATACTATCCAAAAGCAAAAGCAAATGGAGTCAGAAATGCAGTTGCTTTACCCTTGTACTTAGGATAGGATATTTGAAGAGAGCAGTGACTGCCCTCCAGAGTTTTTCTGACAGCTCAACAACTGGAATTGTATCTGCAGACATGTCTAAGCATGCAGACTGTGGTGTTGAAAGAAAGCACTTGAGCCCCTCAAAACTGAGACTGAGCTTCAGTGTGTTTCTGAGCTGCTGCTAGTGCCTTATTTTGATTCATAAATTGCATCTGGAAATCTGTACTTCAGGGAGTCCTTCATCTACTCCAAGCGTAGCATTCAGAGTAAGTGTCATCTGTCTCATGCTGAAGTCCTGTGGTGCTTGCACAGCACTTGTCAAAGTAGTGGAAGAATTCTTTCTTGAAGTCAGAAAGGTAAAATCTGACATTTTCCACACTTAACATTCTCTTTCACACTGTAAAGCTGGCAGAGTAGAAGGATGGTCTTTAGAGGGCATGAATGAAAATTCCATGGAAAAGGCCATTAGTGGCCTTTAGAAAATCATTAAAGCAAATTATGTGGACCACTACACTCATCTGGAAAGGAAAAAACAAGCATTATATTTGCAAAGCACTGGAAATAAGGCACATCTCTTTATCCAAGTATAAAACGCAATAGTATAGCTTGGTGATATCATGAGTCCTGCAACTGTTCTGATAGTTCTTGATTCCAACCCCACCTGATTTCAGAAGAGAATCTGAGACATGCTTAAATAAATTACTTTCAAAAAGAGGTGATGTGTTGTAAGGTTGAGGTCCAAAGTCACTGGCTAGCAATGACTCATTTTTATTTTTCTTGGAAATGTACATTTTGTCAAAAATCAAGATGTTTGCCATTAGGAAACTGTGCAAAAAGAGTTTTGGTTAGCTTATCTTTCCAGTGTTCAAGACTGAAAGCATTTCTGCATGATCTCTGAATATTTTTTATATGGCTTTATAGTGATAAATTAAACTGACATGAGCATAGGGCTTTCATTTTCTCATCTGTACTTCCTACTTTTTAGAAGAAGAGGTGCAGCACCCAACCGTGGCTGCATTTTCTTGTTGCTTTTGGGGCTTCAGGTGACCTCTATGTGCAGCCAGAGCAATTTTAGTAAAAGATCTTCTGTGAAAGATGAGAACCTAGTTATTTTTGTGTTGTGTTGTATTCCTGAAGAGGAACAACAACTGTTGGAAGTTTGTTTAGTTAGTACATGGGGATTAAGCTTGGGAATTTATAGTGTTGTTCTTCTTGGTGCAATTCACAGTCTCATGAAAATGTGATGGGTGCCTTTGGTTGCTGAGCCCAATTGGTTGCCATCATTTGCTAAAGCATCATGTAACTATAGAAAATTATACCTCATTTAAGGGTGAAGCAAAACAAATAAACCTTCTGTGACTCATGAGACTCATCCAAAAATTATGGAATTGCACCACCTAGGAATTGTAAAACTGGCACTCTGAGTGGCAGAAGAGAAATCTGCTTCTAATAAACCATGCCTTGGACAGACTGAGGTTTAAGAACATTTGAAAAAAAATCTGAACAAGTACAAGGATCGTATGTAGGGGCAGAATCACTGCTGTGCTCAAGAGTGAAGGGAGTGGAGTTTATTATCTGCATCTTCCCAGTTGGTAGAGAGCAGATATAGCTCTGGAGAGGATGTGGCAGGAACATGCTGAGCTTTGGCTGTATTTGCTGGCAAGGAGTCCATCAGAGAGCAGTGCCAAGCACAGCTTAGGCACAGCAGAATCTCTATCTTACTATCTTCTGTGCAATATTAACCTTCTAAGGCAGGAAATCCATGCACTGAGGGATGGATAGGCTGGGAGCTGGGATTCTCCAGTCTTCACTGAAAAATACTCTTTCTCAGCTCTGTCATTGTAAGTTCTCCTATCACTTTAAAACTGCCTTATTGATACTGTTGCTTTGAACTTTCCAGGGAAATTATTCACTTGGAGTACTTACATTTATGATGTAGAGTGGTCTCTTTCTAATACATGAGGCCAATTGTTCACAATTGTCCGAAAATCATTATACTGTGCAACACACAAACCCCCCAAAACAAACAAACAAAAGTTCTCTGCATCCCAAGATGAGAGATTTTCCTTGCATACATTTCAGTGATGCTTTCAGCTGGTGGGATGAAAAAGCCTTGGTCAAATACTTCTAGATTATCCAGAAGTGAGAAGTAGCTGAAATCTCAAACAAATATCTTGTCTCCAGCTGATGTAGACTCAGGTGTTGTAGAGGGTGACCTCAGAAGTGCACCAGCACTGTTAGATGTTTATCTGAACCGAGCTTGAACTCCCAGCCTCTGGAAGTTCCCCCATGCCTGTCTCCCAAAAAGAGCCTGATCTTTGCAGCTCCCTCTGATAGGTTTGGAGCTGTTAAGTCTTTGGCCTGACTCTCACTCTCTCACTGAAATCCCTTTACACAATTCAGACATTCTGCTTTGGGAATCTTAAAATGAGACTAGATGACATTTAATAGTATAAATGAGAAACAGGTCCTTTAAAAACTAAATGAAAAAGTGAAATTAGCCTTTCTTAAATTGCTGAGTGCTGACCTTGAAAAAGCCATTAAAATCTCTGCAGGCAGACTGGATTTTTTTTTATTTTTTAGAACAGATACCTCAAATTGCAAAACTTTACCTGAGGCAAGTAAGGTTTTGAGGGTTTTTAATTTTTAAATTCTTTTCCATTACACTTGGTATCCACATCTACCTAGAAGCATTGGTTATTTGTCAGAGATCTTCAGAACTGCTGGTTCTTTAGGAATCTTTTTTTCTATTATTATTTGATAATTCTAAACATTTTTATATATTCTGGTTATATGAAACATGAAGATTGCGTTCTCATTTTGATTATTGGGGTTTTTTATGTGAGAAGCAATCGTTAAATATGTTTTGAGAAGAGTGGGAGGCAAGAAAAGCTGTCATCCATCAACTGGTATTAAGTCCAACTTTGAAAGTTTGATACAAACTGAATCTGACTGTTAGAGCAGACATGATACAAATTAGCTGTGACTTTATGATACCAGCTGTTTCTCTGACAGGGTAAAAGGGCACATAACTAGAATAGCATCTTTTGTCGAAAGCAGTATTACCCTTTGTTAATGTGGGAGCCTCAGGCAAAAAACTGTAGTCCTTAGTTATGTGACATGTACAGTCTGCAACGTGTTCATAGAGCTCAGGGGGCTTTTTACTGATGTTTTTCAAAGGCAGGGTTATCAAAAGTGTTCTATTTTCACTAGTTTTATCACTGAAAGACAAATCTTTGTCAGGTTTTTGCCTTGTGTTAAAACTGAGTGTAATCTAAGAACTATTATCCTTACATGTACAAAGAAAATACTGAACAGCAAAACCTGAAACAGCAAAAAAAGAAATCACAGATCTTAAAGTAAAACGTAATTATTTTCTTTATTCCCTCTAGGTATTTTTCTTTCATACCAGAATTTTCAGAGTTTTTTTTCCATACAAACTAAGTCTATGTAGTCTTTAACAACCTAACAATTAGCATTATTAACTGAGTATTCTTTATTGAGGCAGCAGACTAGTCCTGACACAGATGCAGGGGCACCAGAGACAGCTTTCTGCAATTACATCTTTGGTCCTGGTAAATTTCTGGTGCTAGGGTGGTTATGCACAGCTTCCTTACTGCATCCAGTGCCTGAGTGAGGAAGTTGCCAGGAGCCTAGGAGGTGGAAATACAGAGTTCATGCACTTGAGGAGCTTTGTGTGGAAGCAGCTGGGGGGTCCCATGTTACCAGAGCTCATAAAGCCTACTGGTAAACTAAAATGGCTCTGAGCAAAGCCATTTGGGTGACTACATGACTATCTATCTGCATCCCCACTGTGTTTCAGTTTAGTTACGTGCTACAGCTAACTTCGTATTTCTTGAGGCAGTCAGGGGATACATTAAGATCACACAGATACAATGTGATTTATTAAGCAATTGGATTGACGTTATTTCTGCCTCTTGACTATCAGCCAGTAAGATTTCAAGATTTATTACTACAGATAACAGACACACTCCATTTGAATCAATCAGTAAAGGGGCAAAAGAGTAGAGTCATATTAGTATGCTATAGTGTAAATAGGAGTGCTGCAGGAAACAACATTTAGGCTAGAACTACTCAGAGAAGCAAAATTTAAGCTGAATATCTTCTAAATTTTCTTAGATTAATGGTTACCATTGCTGATACTAAAATGAAAAAAAAATAAGGCATCTCAAGCGGTGCCTGTCAGAACTGGATTTTTAAGGGTAACTTTAGGACTGTGAGCACTGTGAAGGGCATTGCTTCTTCCAAATTTTAAGTGGTACTCTACAGAGGAAGGATGTCAGTGCTAAGATGAGGGTGGAAAACTTCTCTGCATAGCATAAAGTGTGTTTCAGACAGGTGGAAGTTAGAACTACTTGAGTATATTTTAACCATAGCAGAAATTATCACAAGTCCTTCATGTCTTTCTACATGGAGCAAAGAAGACTCTCTGTAAGCTACTTTTTGAGAAAGAGCAGGCAAAACCAAATCCTACTGAAGAAGTAGAAAATCAAAAATATGGACATAGAATTGTAGCATGCATATGAGTGAAAGGGAAGAGTTAAGAGTGTTGCAAAGTACTATCTTCTACCATAAACTTGGAGTAAATTTAAAAAATAAATACATTTTGAAAGGAAACTTAGAATGTAATAACAGTTGTGTTTTTAACATATCACTGGTGATAATGTGAAGCACAAAATAGAAAATTCCAAGCACTAATGGATAGGTCTTTGCCATTTCTGTTGCAAACATGAAATTTTACTATCTAGCATCTGTTTCTCAAATTATGTGATTTATCTAAAGTATTTTACCATGATGATCTAAGCGACTAGAGAACATCTTGTTTTCATGAGTGTGTAGATGGGTATGTCAACAAACAGAGGTCCATACATGAAATTGAAAGAAGAAAATCCAACCACAAGAAGCTCTACATTCTGAATTGATTTTTGATGATGTAGAAATCCCCTTATCCAGCTATCTGGCCATGGTTGTATTCCTGCAAACCTGGAGCCTGTCCAAAGAGAGCTTAATGTATCCCTTCCAATCATGCAACCAGACTGAATATGGGAGCACAGGGCTAGTTATAGATGCAAGCAAAGTATAAATCTGCAGGAGATGCTGGAGAATGTGTTTATCAGCAAAGTGCTGTAACCATCAAGAGGAAAGATCATGGAAAATATACACCCAGAGCATTGTAGCAAATAACTGATGAGCTATCAAATGTATGATAGCTGCAGAAGCCATCATCACACTTTAATTTTATGGCCATGATGTCAGAACCATCACAGATCCTTGCAATATCCTATGCAGAACATCTCATAATAACTTCAATAAAAGAAGGGATGCTAGCCCTCAAATCCAAGAAATTAAATGAATCTTTTTATTCTCTGGAAACTATGTTACTGAGAAATTACTTTCTCCCCTTGTTTTGTATGCTAAACTGTTGAGTAGTATTATTGTGAATTTCAGTCAAGCTGCCATATTCCTCTCCAAGATGGTTACATTCAGTGGTGAAATGATGCTATTTCCTTTGGGTATTTGGGAGAGAGAAGACAATAAATTGTCCTTTGCTGGGCCAGCTGCCTCACATCCTCAGAGGGGAGAGGAATTTACTCAGTGACTGAGTTATGGTCAAATACTTGTTAACCATTTCAAGAACTCAGAGGCCTGGGACTGCTGGAGAACTCTCTTCATCCTTATGTCAGATAGGAGGATTTTCCTCACACTGATTTGCTCCAGGATTTACGGTTGCTGATAAGGAAAGTCCCTTTACTTTAAGTGCCTCCTGTTTTGTAGATTCTAATCATCCAAAATGACTCACTGTTTCATTCTGTTACCAGCCTGGGTGGCTCACTGATACCCTCATATTCCTTGGTGTCTCAACTTGATTAATTCATAAAGATCAGCAGACATTTACTTTTTACGGTTATTTAGCACCACACTTTGTGACTTGTCTCTTTGGAAGACTCTGTCAGAAAAAAATGTATTTGGTGTGAATAAAAGGGGCAAAATTTTACCTTCAAAATGAGTAAACCTTAATGACTTTCTTCTGTCAGACAGCAGCACACTGAACATTAGGTTAGTCCTTATATAGTTGTGTTTCTTTTCTTTGTCCCTCTTTTCCTTTCTTTCAGCCTTTTCCTTTCAATTTTCTTCTTTTATTTCTTTCCATCCAACCCAAAGCAAAGATCTCTAAGCAATGTTCTTGTTCTTGGAGCACAGAAGCCAGCTCCAAAACCAACCAGATCTAACCTTGCTTCAGTTTTAAAACCTTGCTTGAGGGATCCAGAATCCCTCTTCTTAAATGACTTAATTTTCAAGCTGTATGAATCATGCAGCAACTGCACAGGCTCTGGCTAGAATACATTTTACACGTTTGTTCTTTATGCAGTAAGAAGAGAATACAGTACTGGAGGTCATTTGAGTTACGACTACTTTGGGGGATTTACTTTTTTTTTTTTTTTTTTTTTTTTTCCCCCCTTAAAACATTCCTTCCAACAAATGCAGTTTAAATGGCTTTGTTTATATGGCGTGGAATTGGAAAGGCGCAAACTAACCAGGCTTTACACGGTGTGGCCTCCTTCCAAATTAATCTAAAATATTTTAATCCCTCTGGAGTTTCTTTATCCTCTGCATCTGTGCTAGAGTGGAGACACATTTTTAACATTTTGTGGAGGAAAATTACCTTTCTTTCCCTCCAACTGTACTCAGCAAGGTCAATGGAGCACTGTTATATGCTATTTAAACATCTGAGATTCATCATATATCTGCACAACAGAAAGAATCATCATAAAAGGTCTAATGAATCCCGACTGCTAGCCAAGCAAGGGAGTCCCCTTACGGATACTGGGTATTAGAAACAAAGAACACATGCAAAATACAGTTTTTACACTTCAGCTTTATACAATTAAGAATTAAGCTGCCTGTTAAGAAAGGGGCAGGGAACACTTCTGACCCCCAGAACAATTTTGGCAAATCAAACTCTTTTTGAGCCAAGTTCTCAAGTCACTGCACGGGCCAAGATGATTGCTGGGTCTGCTGGGGAGTAAGGGGCCCACTCATCCTGTGGGATCATGCAGGGCTTGCACAGGAGCCTAGAGGGTCTCCTTGCTCCTGGGGAAGGAGGTGCTCCTAGTCCTGGTCAAGCTCCAGGGCTGGTTGTCTCAGCCTCTGGCTGTGTGCCTGTGCTTAGTTTTAAGGCCTTTTTGTCTTCTAGTTCAGTAGCAAGTTTATGGGGCTGTACTCACTTTACTATCCAGGAACTGAAATACTGAGGAAGGCCTATGTGGTGGCTTTTTCTAATTCAATTTTTATAAAATTATTTTCCTGCCATTTCAAGGCAGTGCTTCTCCTCCAGCTGCCTGGAGTTCCAGTCAGACTCCCATGGCCACATACATACAACTCTGGTCTTCTGGAGGTTTTATCTGGAAAACTGTTATGGGGCCATTTTTATCTGAAATACTGTTATGTTACCGTTATACTACTAAAGATAACACCAGGGCAGGTTTAATACCAGAGTTTATTCTAGCTTCATTCTCCATTTGAGTACTTCTAAGTCATGAAGTAGCTTTAACAAAGTTCAAATAAGAGTCTGAACCTCTGAAGGAAAAATCATATGCTGAAGAACTCTTTTTTTGTGATGGCATGGGATTTCACCAGTTTTTTCTCTCATCACTGAAGTCCTACATAGGCTGCAGGGAAATGCCAACCTGCTCTGGGCTAGCGTTGGCCTCATTCTTAATACTGGTGTGCTCCAATTTTCCTAACCATAATGTGCAGGTAAAGGTGCTGGCCCACTGCAGAGGGGGCTGCAGGGATGATGATGGTGATGATGGTCTGAATGAAATCATCTACTAAGAACCATCACCCCAGGCTGTTCCTGCTTTTGAATGAAGAACCTTACCTACCCTGAAGACATTTTCACTGTCTTTTCATGTAGTCAGAGGTATTTTGGGACCATTGCAAGCCATAAAGTAATGGAATAAATTCCAAGTGCAGCAGGAGACCACATTGGAGGAAAAACTTATTAAGTGCCAAGGGCATTTCTTTTGCTTTTCTTACTGGGGCTGGAAAATATTCCCTAAATAATACATCTGGATGTAGTGGAGTAGAGAGGGAAAAGATGAAAAATAATCCTTTAAATTCAGTAGGAGCCTATTTTAATGGCTTGTTTAATCTTCCAGCTGGCACAGCATTGACTTCGAGCTACACATACTCTAAGGAAACCTATGTAGATTTTGGAACCAACTTTATATTAAGTTGTAGAAACTTAAATACTAATAAATTAGCAGAAATGCTTTTTGGTACTTAACAGAAATGAAGAAACTGCTTAGTCATCTCCAAAGATATCTATATCTCCTTTTTAATTTAAATACCAAAATAATGCAAATTTCAAATACAGTAGCAAAGTCAGTAAAAATTCAGATCTGTTCCAAATACGTTCCTGCTCTGACGTATTTGCACATCCTTCAGACTTTGCAATCATATGCCTTCCCTATACAACACTTAGCTTTGAGAAGAGCTTTTCTAACATCCTTTGTGGCACCATTTTGCCTGGATTTTTATTTTGAGTGTCTTGCAAATGGCACCACTTAATAGGTGCTCTAGGGTATATTGCACATGTATTTTATATTACTGTAAGTATTCACATTTTTGTTTTTTACCTGGCTTTGTGTGAAGGTATAAGGCTTCAATAGAGTGTAAACTTGAAATGCAGTGTCAGCTATATAACTACCACTGATATTTTTTATTCCTAAAAAGTTAAGCTACATCAAGAAGCATGTGTTCTGTTTTCAATTACTTTAGCGTTGAAAAAGTAAAGGAGAAAAGATTTAACTGCAGACCAACCTGTCTTTCATACTTAGGAAATCCTTTAATAACATTTGAAGTGACGCTTGTCAGTATTTACAAGTTGTAAAGGTTTGATTTTGTCCAGGTAAGCACTGAAAATTCTGGCTAGTTTACTCATGTTTATTTATGAATATTTTTTTTATTCACCTTCAGCTATTTGCAGGGTTTTAATTTGGGTTATGGATTATAAAAATCCTCCAAGTTTACAAGCATTATGATATGGGATTTTAGTTTGATCCTTCTCTGTACATCTTTTCCAGAGTAATTTCTCAGACCCCTTTCCCATTCTTGCCTCTGTTCCCTTGCTTTTCTAACACTGTTCCCCACATATTTAATAGGGTATCCTTGCAGAGGTGATCTCTCTGGTTGTGTTCCACTCCTGTAGAGCCATCAGATCTGGTGAGCGATGAAGCATCCACCATCAGGAGTCCTAAGTGCACACGTGCCAATCATAAGTGCAATTATTTCTGGTTACATCACTTGAAAGAAAGTATAAAATTTGAAGGCTGAGTTCAGAAACTTTTATTTTAGCTAGCCAATAACTAATGGCAAGATGACTGAGTTATGAAAACCAATTTGCTCAGTAAACATAGGTGGGTTTCTTATTTGTAGAGCATTTACAAAGAGATTGGAAGTTGCACTCCCTTCCCTCTACTTCCATTTTTGTATTTCTGGTTCTGGCCAATGCTTTGTATGTATACAACCTCACTCTGTGGGCTGACAGTGAAAAATGTGCTTCATGTGCCTTCAGTGCCCAGGACTTAGACTATGATCACTCATGTGTTCTCTCTGCCTAATATGGAAACAAGGGAAGCTGGAGGACACCCTGTATGGGATTTGGATCCTTAGGTAAAAGTAATAGATAATGCACAGTACATATGGTTTTTTCCCATTTATTTTTTGAAGGAAAATTAAACATTTTCTTTTCTGGACCACACAGACATTGTCTGAGGCACTGTTCTTAAGAAAATCAAACAACTGTAAAATTTATTGGACCAATACAGTGCTACAGTGTAACTTTTCTTTGTCATATTAATACAAAGTAAGCATGTACGTCTATGTGCTCTCAGCAGTAAGTGCACAAGGTACCATCAGGCCTTACCTGTCTTGTTTAATTGACTCTGAGTCAGACTCTGTTGAGAGATCTGGGGATGCTGTGACCTTGCTCTCATAATATTTGTGCCTGAATGTCTAAATAACAGTCAAATTGTTGTCAAGATTATTTAACAGCATCTCTGTGTGACTCTCATAAGAGGAGCTGGCAATACTGTAATCTGTGTCAGGTTTTATGCTGGCTCATGCACAGCATGCAAGTATGTCACCTTGCCCATCACTTTTCCTGTTGTGACAAAGCCTCACTGCTGCTGGATCTTCTAGCTTGGTGACATTGCTGTGTGTTTCCTTGCTTTCAGCTAAAGTCAGCATGTAGGGAGGTATATAGCAAATGGTTTGAGGGACACCTATTTTGTGGTAGACTGTGTAAGTTGTTCCATCAAAATGCTTTGCATTTTTGCTGTTCAGTTTTACCTTTTTAAAGCTGGCTTTGACTTCATGCTTTATTTCTCAACCAAAATGACACAGCCTTGATACCTATTAGAGAGAAATTGATACAGCTGCTTGTCAGGAAACAATCTGGGTTAAATTTGTAAAGATGACTTTAAAAGTGTGAGATGGAAAAGCCCAGTAGAAAGTTCTGCAGCTTGATCCATTCCTGATGGAACCGTATGATGTTTTGCATTGTGTCTGTGCAAAGTAAGTGTACAGGTATTGGGAGGGAAGACTAATTCATTGAAGTTCAAGAGCAGGAAAGACCTTGAAAATCTATCAATCATTTCTTCTGAGGAACTGGTTGGATTCAAAATACTTAATGTCTCTTAGGGCACAACTGGTAAGATCAACAAAACAAAATACTTTTGAGTTGGTTTCTTTTGGTAGTAGTTTTTGTTTGGTTGGTTTTTTAAGGAAAAATGACAACTGAAACATGGTATTGTTTCTTATTGCTGGTTTAATAGAACAAGCAACAGAGAACTTAACTCTCATTAGTTTATGATATTCAGCACTAGGCAAGCCTGGATTGTAGTACTTTGTGTTTTAACAGGAAAAGAAAAAGGGTTGAGAATACAAAAGTGCAGCCACAGTAATCTGGCTGCATTGTATCTTCATATTATTTTCTATTACTTTTTTTTTGTGATTGACTGTGTAGCTTAATATATCATGATTTTGTATTTTGAAATGTGTTTCAGAAAACATGTGGAGTTTGAAGTCTGGCTGAGTGAATGTTGCTGTTGGAACCTTACTTTAGACTTGCTCAAATGTTTTATTATTTTTAATAGCACTACCTTAGCTTTTTGATTCAGGACCTGAGAGATGGAGAGTAAGACTGTGAACAGTGCATTAAAACATTCATAAAACCTACTTAGACGCACAAATAAGTTCAGACAATGTATTGCTGAAATGTTGCATGTGAGCGTGAATGTCAACAGAGATGGTGCAAAGGTAGAACAAGAGAGGAGCACCAAATGAGAGGGATAACATCAGAGAAGCAGGAGTCATGGAGGCAGAAGCAGATATTCTCCATCCTTACTGGTTGTTGGCCCTGATCAGCTCCTTGCCTGGAGCACAAAACCCTCCTCTCTAGTGGAGAGAGAAGTATGGAGAGCTGCACTGCTACTGCTATCTTCCTTGCCAATTCTTGTGCAGAAGAAATGCGCCTGCACTTGGACAGAGACACTTGGCTGATGCCTGTCCTAATTCTAGCCCAGACCAAGAGGCTCTCTGCCTATTGCCGAGAGCTATAACTACTGCTCCCCATAAAGACTCTTGCTTTTCATGGTGGACACCAAGCCACCGTGTCTTGTGTACTGCCTGCATCATTTGGTGACTGACTTCACCAGGCAAGAGCCTCCAATGTGATTTCTGCTCCCGCAGGTTGTCCCGCTTCATGCCATCTCATACCTCGCTGGTTGGACTTGCTGTGGCTTTGCACATCACGCAGAGACTAACAGCATCACAGGGATTAGCTCACGGTGCATAGTTATCAGCTTCTGCATACACTCCTCACCATAGCTACACATTCATGGCATCTACCTCCAGTTCAAATGCTGATGCCTCTGCCTTTCTCCCAGATAGTTGCTGTCCTGGCCAAAATTCATGTCCTAGTGCACGCTTCACTGGGTACACTTGCATCTATGGTGCATCTGTGACATCTGCCAGCTAAGCTAGCATGAGGCTTCCTCTACAGAGGATCACTGACAATAATAAGTAGTTTTTCCTTTTCCCTGTGCCTTTAAAGGCACAAAATGAAAGGATATAACGTAGCAGTTTTATTTATGTAGGCAAGAAAATGAAGACTGTCTTTTCCTTAGTTGTGTCAGCTTCTTCGGCCTGTATGATGGTCTTTTCCATGCTCTGATTTTTTTTTTTTTTTCCTAATGGAAACCAAAGCGAGATTTGGCATTGCTGTTTATAGGGCAAGAGTAAAAGCATTCCTCTCTTTAATATGACTTGGTTCTTTGAGCTGGATCTTATCCATTCCTTAGTGATGTTCTTCTGTTCTTTCCTATTATTAAGGAACAAATGGCTCCTGACAGGAAGGTGTTGGCTTGGGCACTGGTTTTCTGCTCTTAGAGGTTTCAGTGAGAGGTGAAGCTGGCCAACAGCAGGGGCATTTCCACAGCTTTCAACAGTCAGACCACAGATTTGTGACAAAGAGTGCAGGAGGACTAAATACATAATGTGGGCATTCTTGTGATTAGATTAACACAATGAACCTAGAAGTCTGAAAGAATACTAGTGAATGGTATCTCAGGAGCCTGCTTCCCAGTGTTTGAGTGCAGAGAAAAAGTGAATGCAAATCAGAGATAATTTTGGGATTAAGCACTTTTACAAACTGTTGTGGACTACAAAATCCCTTTGATTTCAGTGTGTTTCATCCTTTGAAGTGAGGCCTTACTGTTATTACCTGGGACATCTTCACTTAACATTAAAGAATAATAAGAGGCAATCCAGTTTTCAACAGCCCTTTATATCTGCAGCAAAAGCTAAGTAAATATTCAGTGTTAATGGTAATCAGTAAAAATTATTTGCACCTCATGAGTCAGCGCTGCAAGAAAAATGCAACGCAAAGTTTCAAATAAAAGAATATTTGCCCTCAAGTGTGTGTCCACAAAGGTATGAGAGGCTGAAGCAGACTATGTTGGCGTAATCTGACATGACACTAGTTTCTGATATGCAGGGTATACTTTCATACTGTATATTGGATGAATTTAGCCTATGAAGATGCAATCCACTCCTGATTGAAGTCTCTGGGAAGTCTGCCAGCAATTCCAGCAGGGACAGGATTTCAACTCTAGTCTGTATATGAAGAATATTTCAATATCTTCTGATCTTTGGGGACAACATATTTGAAATACTTCAGAGGACATTTGAAGGGGAGAGTCAAGGGTCAATCCTTCTAACATGAGAACCAGTGGCTGTGCCAGCAGCTTCCAGCTATGTCTTTTTTTTTCCTCTGTCTGCTAGTGGGAAATGATAGACAAATTCTTGTGTGTTTGGTACAGCCCATAGCAAAGAGGTACATGAAGCTGTTCTATACCAAAGCTGTGATTCATCTTGTTACTCCATGCAACTTGTTTCCAAATGTCACTGTCAGGGGTGTGACCAGTCTATGCAAATCCAAATGTCAAGAGAAAGCTCTACTTGGTCCTTATGTCAATGTGCTGTAGAAGAAAGCTGAGAAAGTAGGAAGAGTGGATATGGCATATCAGCACTCATCTTGCCCCGGGCAATAAAGACAAATGGGGACTTTCCATTGCAACTGAATGGCTCGTGGAAGACAGGTCCTACTGCTGCACACTTAGAAGTGTTAGCAGCAGCAATCTAGATATGTGCTAATGCCTCTTGAATGGTGCAGCTCTGTAATACTCCTTCCCTAGTGCTGAAATGGATCATGGATATGTGGGGTGGACCTGAGCAGGAATTTAAAGCCCTGGATCTTCTAGTTGCAGACCCAAGAAGTGAACTCTGTGGCAGGGGCAAAGTCCTACAAAAATCTCCATGTCAATACTTTCATGTGGTTCACCCTGCATCAGCAGGAGCTGACAGAGATTGACATCTGCAAGGTCGTGTATGGCACTCACTGTATTAACCTATGCTGTAGGCAGGGTAGGTGAAACCTGTACAGCACCAGTTTGGTGTTGTTCTGTGGGCCACTGGCAGTTTGTGGAACACAAGCTGGGAATCTCCATTCTACAAAAATGCTACATAATTTTGCTCAGGAGGCCACAGAGATGTTAACTAATATGTTGATCGGGTTTAAAAACTACACATCAATGTACATAATCTTTTTTCTTCTGTAAAAGATGAGATAGAAACTGTACCTTATGCCACAAGCAGAGGTTTTAACGTAAGAAGTTTTCTACTTCCTTGTCAAATTCTGGGTAATTCTCTGCCTCCTTTTCGTAGAGTCAGTGGTTGGGACATACACATCAAGTGATATGTTCTGACAACAAAAACTGGGACTTTGACAAACCTCCAGAATTTGATTTTCTGATGTTAAGTATGAACTGCACTTGTGTGTTTTGCCATCAAATTTTCCATGGAAGTCCTAAGAAGCTGTGTCAGATGAAACAAGGTTCAGGATAAACTGAAATAAAACTGTGTTCATGTGACCTAACATGTCTATTTTCCCTTAAGTCCCAAATTAACTATTCTGTTTGGGAAGGAGAAAAGCTGCTTCATATGAGCAGATATGTGTGTGTGTATACATATATATACAAGAGTTCATTATCAGCAGTCAACATGAATACATGGCCAATTTTGTGGTAACAAATATAGATCTGGTTTTACACAAAAGGAACATTAAAATGAATTCATAGAGGAAAGAAGAACCTCTTTAGACACAAACATTACTATTAGTACTGTATGATTGCCAGCAATATCCATCACCTCAGATTAAAGAAAACATGAATGAAGCGTGATGAAGGACAAATCAATCCACTGAACTTCCACCTTTTGACTTCACAAAATTTGTGCCTCTTTCTGAAATACCTGAATGACACTGAATGATTTTAATGCAGAACTAGAAGGACAGGAGGGGAGATAGTTTCCAAATATTTTCTGACAGGTTTTCATAGAAGAAGATTAATTTGTATTGACTGAAGATAAATTAAGGAAGTCTAATTTCACAGATATTGCAGTAGAATGTTTGTCATACTCGCATTTCATGAGTGTCAGATTAAAGAACTCATACAATGAGTGGTGTTTGCTGAGATGCTCTCAGATGCAAAAAGGACAATGAAAAGGTTCTGTTTTCAGAGGTAGAAAGAACAGGAATATTAGTCCTAGGGACAGAGTATATGTCATCATATGTACCCAGCTAAAGCAAAATATTCATCATGCTTCTTACTGACCAGTCCTCTTTTGAGATGTGAAAGGTCCACACCTCTGCACAAGAACTTTGGGACAGTTGAAGTGGATACAGATGGAAATATGGGGATATTTGTATTAGTGAGGTATTTGAGACTTCCAGTCTTAATTTATTTCAAACTTTAATGACAAACTCGATCAAACAAACAAAAAAAAAAGAGGTCTGTGACAGGATAAGTAGGTCTTGTGTTACCACCTGATCTTACAGTGAGGACAGCTCAGAAGTCAAAGGTCCAGCTGAATGTGTGCAGAAAATATTTGTGTAGCTGGACTTGGAAGCCTTCCCTTTAGGGAAAGGTTCAGAGAGAAATTCCCTTTATCCTCTTTTTCAGCCTTTCTCTGCAGCATTTATATTTGTAGCATATTGTGTCTTTAGTACTGACGCTACAGTTACAGCTACTGGTGGGGTCTGACCTCAGGGCCTGTTTGTGCTTTTAGCCTTCTGCAAATGCACACTGAGAAGAATTTGCAACTGGTGGAGATAATGTAAGGACTAAGAGGCATAAAATTGACTAAGGCTCAGCCCCTAGGTTGACAATGTAAATTAGAGGTAGAAGGAAGCTTTAGTTGCTGGGTTCACCCCAAATGCTAGGCATTCTGCCATGATACCTCATTGGCCTCCTGGTTCTGCACCGTGTTACTTGACCTCTGGAAATCCTGGTGCTGTTTCTCTTTGCAGTGTTCCTGTCTCCTGCTGCTTGGGATGAGGGAGGGAGAGGCTCAGAAGTGGTCGTTGTTTCTTTCTTTTATGAAAAACCCCACATTATTGTCCTTTTCTCTAGCCTAACTCTTTTCTGTGCTTCCTGTGGGTCCTAAAATTTCTACCAGCTCCCACATAACTGAGGTCCTACAACAGTACAAGATGTTGTGTTGGTACCCCACCTCAGTCACCAGCATGAGAGGTTCTTTGAAGGAAGATGAGTTACCAGGTGCAGAGTTTATGCAGCTGTCTTTATCTAGGTAAGAAAGAAAAATTATCAGAAAATCTCTCCTGTTACAAAGAAACCAAATCCCTTTGTTCCCTTCAGGGGACTGAAGCTATGTTCTGCCTGCATCCTTTAATGGACGATAGGCCAAACTGCTGAGAGGTGGTTTGGTAAGATCTTGGACCCATGTTTTTTTGCATGGGCAGTCATCACAGCTTGCAGTCCACCCAGCACTTGGCTGCCTGAAGCTTGACCTGGGTGTTCACAATGCTGGAGCAGAGAGTGATCCCATATTAAGGAAGCAGGCATGACTTTAAGGATCTTTGAGCCTGAAGGTCACCAAGAGGAAATGTGCAATTGTTTCATTGTACTGGGAGGGTAGCAAGATGGCATATGCTTGCACAATGCTGTCACCAGAGGTGGCTGACATAAAGCCCTGTGCAATACACAGCAGTGCTATATTAGGGAATGTGCTCTGGCTTGAAGTTTCTTGGCTCATCAAATTTGAAGCTGGTGCAGAGGTTCAGCATAAACATGCAGTCTAGGAGCTTATTCAGGTGTGGTGGAAAGGTAACTGACAGGTTTTGAAAGTCATTTGTGCTTGTTAAATACCTGAGTAGCAGTTTGCATTTTTACTGAGTTGTTACCAGTCTAGCTCATCTGTTTTTGAGGTCCCCTAGTTGCTGAGTTTTCTCTGATATCAGTGTTGGGAATAGGGTGAGGACTATTAAATCTGAGCCAAAGAGGAAGGTTATATTGGTCTCCATACTGGAATTATGTATGTATGAGATTGTGTGTATTTCTACATAGCAAATTAATTGTTTGCTTTCAAAGAGCATTGTCCCATTAATCACTAATAAAATATTTTATCATATATTTATAGTCATTGTATGTTCCTTTTATTTTCCACCTTGATGAAAGCTAGAAGAAGACAAAATTTTAAACTGTCTCTTGGAGTAAGATATAAAGGGGAGTGGTATTTGTGTGCATGTGTTTTTTGCGAGGAGGGATTAAATGTGGTTGTCCTTGAAGGAAGAAGTTTTTATCAAGACAATATAAAACTCAGTGGATTTTAGCAATAAACCATAGTCACCTAAAGATCAAAGAGACTATGTGAAGGCGGAGGTTGAAAAGGAGAGAGAAATTGGTACTGCTTTTGAAAAGAATCTTTTTGCAGGAAGGTAGTATTTGCAGGGTGTGCATTTTGCTATGATTGTCATTCAAGTAACATAATGATAGTAAATTTTATCAGGAAGTTTCTTTGCTTATATCCCCTCTTTGCCTTTCCTAGCATGTCTTCAGGATGACTACAGGGCTTATCAGTCATCTCATGATCTACAGTTCAAACTTAGAAACAAAAGAGGGACCCTGAGAAGGTCCTTGTGAGTAAGGCTGTAGGAAATCCGAGGTCCTGAGCAAGAATTATCTTCAGTAGTTTTTGAGAAGTATTTAAAAACAAGAAAACCAAGTTCGAAGTGTCTTCTCTCCCAGTGTCTCTCTTCTGAGTCCACTGGTAGAAAACTCCTGTGAGTTCACTTCAGATTCTTTCAATATTATTTCAGTTGTGTAAAGGTTGAAAAGATGCTGAGGATCTTGTTTTGAGGCTGAGGGAACAAAATGATAATTTTTGTGGTGTACCCTTTCACAGTCTAAGAGCAGTAATTTACATATGTGTGTAGATTTCCAGGGAATGGAACTAGACTAGTAGTTCTAGATATCTACATCTCTTTGATAAAAAAGATATATGTATTTCTGATGCTTTAAAATTTTTTGATAATTTCCCCTTGACTAGGTGCTAGAAATAATTTGGAGGGAAAAAAAAATATTTACAATAAGACCAAAAGGTTTTTGGGGGTGTTTTTTTGTTGTTTTATTGTTTGTTTGTTTTGGGTTTTTTTGAGGTTGACTGAAACAATGATACATTAATTTTGATTTAAAGTGTTTTTCTTTGAGACAGTTTTCTTCTTTTCAGAAAAATGAAGCTTTATTTTGTCTGGCACCAAATTATTAAAAATGGAAAGGAAAAAGGAAAAAAATTATGTAATTGTAATAAAATTATTTTTTTGCACACCTGGGAATGTCACATGGATGTTTTCACATTTGGCTCTGAAGGCAAGCCTTGCAGTGGAGCTGGGTAGAATGCTACAATTTGTCTCAGGATGTTTATACTCATGAACAATTTTCTTTTTTTTTTTTTTTTTTTTTTTTTCTTTCTTTTTTTTTTTTAAAAAAAACACCAAAATGTGCATGCTTCCAGAAATGGTTTGTAGAAAATACTTCAAAGAATTGGTACCTTGATCTGCAAGTGAAGCAATTCTCACATCTTCTTAGAGGCAAGAACACTAGAAGAAACTTGTAAGCATTTTTAGAAAGACTGATGAAGTTATTGTCTAGTAGTCTTCAGGGGCTAAAAGATAACAAATCATCTTGTTGAAGGCAGTGAACAGCAATGAATATCTGACTTCAAGTGGTCCTTCTAGCTGATGACTCGTTTTCTTGCACTGATACAGCTTTCCTAACTAAATGTTGTACTGTTGACCTGACCTCTGTTTCCCAAGTCCCTTCCTCATTTTTGAAAAAGGGATTTGGCAACAGAATGCTGTGAAGTATCTGGACCCCAGATCTTTGGGAGGAGACACAGTACTCTAATAAACTTTAGACATTCTCCCAAGACATTTATCCATCTGCTCTTCATTGAACAACAGAAAAGCACTCTGTAAATGGAGTAAGAGGGTTTTTTTGTTTGTTGGTTTGGGTTTTTGTTGTGTTTTTTTTGTTGTTGTTTTTGTTTTTACCAAGGAACTACTTCCCACTGCACTTCTCCCCTTTGCTCTTGGGAAGGAAAGAGGGGAGGAAGAACAGAAATAGTTCTGTGTTGTTATTGTTATCCTCCTCAGCTTTCTTCATGAGGAAGAGTGCTTGAGCTTTTAGAGATGAGAAATGGTGCTGAGGACCATATAGGAAGGCAATGTGTGGGAGATATGGACTGGGATATTGGAGAATGGATGAGGGAAATGTTGGATGCATGGAGTCTGGAGCTCGGGGAAGAGTGGGAGTGCACCTTAGTCAAGAGAGGTGAACAGAGGGATGTTCTTGACTGGCTAAGAAGTGATGAAGATGCAAGTTAATTGCAGGTCTGCTTTGGGGGGTGGAGTGGGAAAAAAACCTTGGGATTCTCAGTTGTAGCACATGAGGTGTCAGCTGAACAGTCAGTTCTTTGTATTTTAAATCCTGGTTGGTGACTGTACTCCACAGTTTGCTGCCTGGTGAAGTCTCAGTTCCTGTGGACACAGTCATCTGCCCTTTGTGCACAGAAACCCAGCACACTGTTTGAACTTGCTCTCTGTAGGGTACGGTTCCTCTTCTGATCCTTGTCTCCTGGCTGGGGGAAACCACATCACTCCTGCAGCTCATGAGCCCTTTAGTAAAGGAACTGAGACAAGATTTCATCTCATCATGTAGGCTAAGATGAAAACACTTCTTGGTAAAAAAATGGCAGATTTGCTGTTGTATGTTCTTCAAGGGATACACTGTGGCGTGAGAGTAAACAAACACAAGATTTGGAAAAAAGTTGTGTTACAACTTGCTTTTTATATATGTAGTATAACTGTGTGTTTGAGAAAAAGAAAGAAAGAAAAATCAAAGCAGCAGCAACTGTAAAGTTAGCATCAGATTTGCAAAATTAACATTCCCTTTGAAATCCACAAAACAACCCCAGCCAGCCAAACATGAAGAAAATAACAACAATAACAACAAAATTTTAAGTCCCCTAATCCAGGAACAAATCAGAAAGAAAAACACCCCCAGGAAAAATACACTAATAAAATAACCTTCACAAAACCCCTGCCCTCAGCAGTGTTTTAATCCAAAAAGGGGGGCAGAAAAAGCCACAGATTCCCTCAAGTCATGAGAGGTTTTGCTCTTGCCAGTGATTTTGGGGAGAGAGAGCTTGGACGCCGGACAGGCGGGCAGGAATATGAAGCCACAAGACAGATCTACATCTGCAAACAGAGCACTTGAAATAATTTACAAATGCACCTTGGCTTTGTTTCCTTTTAAACTGTGAGCGGTTCACAAGCCACCTTTGAATTTTTGCCTGCTTCTGCAGGGCTCTGCAGTGGAAATGGCCAGTCTTGTACTAGCAGGCTGGAAAACGCTTTGGGGGACGGGACGGGACGTGGGGGGGTGGAAATCCTCTGAGTGCAGCTCCTAGGCTAGGATTGCAGAGGAAGCTGAGGCCTCCAGCCCTGCACAGGAAGCAATCTTAGAGCAGGCCTTAAATGCCAGATTCCAGGCAGAGTTTAACTAACCACTGACAGCTCTGTAAACAAAGCAGGGACAAAAAGAGAACAGCTTTCCCTTTTCTGGTAGTCATTTTTGGTTTGGGGGCTGCAGGGGAATTCTGCAATACTCGGCTTGATGGGATATAAACCAAGGCTGGAAAGGTTTTGTATATGAAGAACTGTAAAGGGGAAAATATTTCATGGACTAAATCATAAAGAAGAAGGTATGGCACAGGGAAAATGCATGGATTAAACTACAAAAAAAATATTGCTACTTTTGGTTCTTGAGCAGGATTTATCTATAACTTGGCTTCTCCTGGGTGGTATTTAAAAGCTGCGGCTTATTTTCCTTCTCTTTTCCTTCTTTTCTCTTTTCCTTTTTTTCTCTCTCTCTCTTTTTTTTTTTTTTTTTTTTTTTTTTTTCTTTTCCCCTTTCTTGAAAGGGGGGGTGGGCTTGGACAAATGGGGACTGACTTTTGCAAAACTTTGAATTATCTGTGCAACTAGAAAAAGAAGAAATCTCTTGAGCAGCGTTTTCACTTCTTCCAGTAAAAACTGAAAGCCTAAAAGTTAAAATCCTGCTGAACTGTTGCTTTTGTTTGTAAAAAAGACCTGTGACGTTCCAAATAGCTAGTCTGTGGCTAGCAGATGTATACAGTCCTTACTTAAAGCATGTTGATTTAATTTTAACTAGGAAACCAAAGGCAGGCACAGCTATGTTTATCCTACAAGGCATTCCATTAATCTTGTTTATCTCAACAATACTGAGGAAGTTAAAATTTTTGATGGAAAAAGAAAATAGTTACAGCAAAGTTAAGAAAGCAAAACAAAACTAACTGGACTCAGTTAAAACATCTATTGTATTTTCTTTCTCATCTAAGTGGTCATCTCCCTTTTCAGATTTGGATCTTTCCAGAGCTCTGAACGCTTGAACACCCACCATGGATGACTTTGAACGCCGCAGAGAGCTCAGGAGGCAAAAGCGTGAGGAAATGCGCCTTGAAGCAGAGAGGTGAGGTATTATGTATGGAAAAATGATGCCCGAGGCTTGCCTTTGATTAGTAGTGGTTTTGCTGATTTGTGTCTTAAATTCCAAAGCATGCTGTAGTTAACCCAAGAGTCCCTGCTAATATATGTGCTGTAAAATAGCTTTAGTTAGTAGTTATTAACTTTAGTTATTGTGGGAGAGGCTGGAAGTCAGGAGTGTCTGGTGCCTAATTCCCTTAGGCTGTTGTAAATGTTCTAGTTTCTTTGTCATATGAATGAATGTAAACAATGAAGATAGGCTATGGCCATGTGAAATTGCTGTGTGGAAAACTCATGCTCAGATGCTATGTGAGTGAGTGCTGTACAGAAAAGCTCTTGTCTTCTGAGATACAGAGCTAAAATTATTAGACAGCAACTGAATCTTGGTATATGTAGCATGTCTGTGAGCTGTCTGCCATTGCCCTGCTGCTAATGTATTTTTAGTACCTGTCATTTTTTATTCATTTACAAACACTATGTGGGCAACAAGGGCAGCATTTGCTATCAGGTATTGCATATTACAGATTTACTTAGGTGCAAATGAGAACAGAACTTGACATGGGTACAAGGATATCAGTTTATGAAAGGAGCAGAATGGAAATACTAGGAACAACATTTCATTAACTAACCTTGTTTTACATCTGTGCAGTTCTATTGTTTTTAATGGTATTTCCCATGATTTACACTGAAGTAAGCAGGGAGAAAATCAGGATGCATTTTTTTTTGTACTGTCTTCTGTGACATAAGATTGGATTTGGTTTATTATTACTTCAGGGGTTTTAAATAATAACTTAGGTTTAATCCCATTTTGTTCTCATTTTTGTTTTGTTTCTGTCTTTTCCCATGTACTGACAAAAATACGGTGTTTTGGGTTATGAATGCTGTAGGAGAAAATATATTTCAGAGCAATTTTAAATGGAAGTCATCAGAATCCAGTGCCAAATATATTTTGTATGCCTACTTTGAATTTTTTAATAAGGCCCTGCTTATGTATCAGGCCTCCCTGACAGACATGGATACACTGTAGGAGTAAATCCCAGGTAGATGAGATGCAGAGGCTGCCTTTCATTCTGAAGGAAGCGTTGCTGTGTTGAACTGGGTATCTGAGCTCTTGTAAGCCTGCAAGCTGAACCTATGAGTTCTGGAAAGGAGCAGCATTGCCTGGAAGAAATAAATTCACAGAAAGCGTGGTGACCAGAAGGAAATTAGGTGGCAGTCTCCTATTGCAAAATACATCCATCTCCTGGCTGGTGACCTCTCTAAAAGGCAGAGGAGCAATTGTATCATGGCATTAAGCTACCTTCTTGTCCCAGGTTTGCCCCTAGACCTGGAGTGACATTTTTGTTGATCAACATGGAAGGGATTGCAGAGCCCATGTCAGCTCACAATATAGCGCATGGTATTTCTGTACTTCTAGCATATGTCTGCTTTAAGAAAATCTTTTTAAGGGAAGGCTGAGACTTTGGGGTTTGCTGCTAATGGAGGCTCTGGGTAGCCTGTGGAGAATGCTGGGGATGTAATCCAAGTGGTGTTTTCTAGTACAGAAAGATGTGACTAGAACACCCCCATGAAGGCATCCAAGCTCTTACAGGAGTGTGCAGAGGTTGTGGGGTGGTCTGAGCATGGGCAATGGGGCATGGCCAGCTTTTACACAGAGTCAGAGCCATGGGGCTAGGGATGAGGCAGTGTGCCCTCACCCTCATGGAAACTGTAATACAGAACTTCGGGTGCATCCATGCAGCTTGAGACCCTTGAAGGAGCCATCCCTGGGGAGCCCTGCAGGCCTGTGGCAATACCTGCCCCTGCATCATGGGGAAACCAAATAGTTGTGTCTGAGGGTGACAGCCGCTGACACAGGGAACAGCCCCCTCTCCATCCACCCATGCCTGGTTTTGGGCAGTGTTTCTGCCATGTCTGGGTGGCTTTGCTGGGATTTCATGTGGTAATCTTTGTGGAGGAGGCGAGCTTGGTGGCAGCCCTGCCAGAGGGCTTGGGCCTTTGTCCCCTGCTGAACTGCTGCAGAGTGCTCCATGCTCTTTCCCACACATTTGAAAGCTTTTAGCAATAAATTGGTGCATACTAAATCTTGCTGTACTCCCTCTGCTGCTGCCAACTTGAAGCATTCAAGTATCATGAGTCAGACTCCTCAAAAGTCACAAGACTGCTTTAAAAGTCTTGAGATCTTAAAAATAATTTAGTCTGGCTGTTTTATTTTTGGTTTGCCTTAACAATAACAGAGCCTGATTCTCAAGTTCATATTCAGTTTTGGAGCTGGGACCTCCTAAAACCCTGCCCTGGAAGGGCAACATCAGGGAGGAGCTGGACATCTACCCCCATTGTATTGCACTGCTTACATTGAGCTGAGGGCAGCAGCTTCTGGACAATTCCTAATACATGAATATGTCATGCTGGATTGTTTTTAGTGAGTTCAGATTTTAGGGATCTGGGGATCATCTTCACCTTTAAAAACAATACACCTACAGTGTGTTTGTGTACATCTCTCAAAACCACTGCAAATTTCTTGCCAGACCTTCCTGTCTGAACATTTTCATGTGTTTTATCAAGTGAATCAAGTGGTCCTGAAGAGTGACACAAAGGCTGAAAATCATAGAATCAGCTGGGTTGGAAGGGACCTCAGAGATCATCAGGTCCAACCCTTGACCACTACCGCTGCAGTTACTAGACCATGGCACTGAGTGCCACATCCAGTCTCTTTTTAAATATCTCCAGGGACGGGGAATCCACTACTTCCCAGGGCAGCCCATTCCAATGTCTGATCACCCTCTCCGTAAAGAAATTCTTTCTAATATCCAACCTAAACTTCCCCTGGCACAACTTAAGTCTGTGCCCTCTTGTCTTGTTGAAAGTTGCCTGGGAAAAGAGCCCAACCCCCCCCTGGCTCCAGCCTCCTTTCAGGGAGTTGTAGAGAGCGATGAGGTCTCCCCTGAGCCTCCTCTTCTTCAGGCTGAACACCCCCAGCTCCCTCAGCCTCTCCTCATAGGGTCTGTGCTCGAGTCCCTCTACCAGCCTGGTTGCCCTAATGTTCCATCAGCTCTGAGCACAAGGTGTTTCCCTGTACTGTCTCATCACTGGGCTGTAGCTTTGCTACAGGGAAGCCAACACTTTTTGAAAGTGTTTCCTCTGGGACATGGATAGAGGGATGATGATGCGTAGACTGCAACATGTTTTCTGTGTCTCCCAGAGAGACACTGTTTAGGCTTCTCTGAGTTGAACAGTAAACTCAGAAGTGCAAGCAGCCACATCACAGCAGTATTTGTAACTCAGCCAGCTGCAGTCACACATTTTGTCATTTCCTGGGATAAAGTCACATGGAAAACCTGTCTGCCTTGGCTGATACCCAAGAAAGACTGAGGGGTGAGCCTTGTAGCAGCATGGACTTACGCACCACATGCCCAAGAGGGAGTGATTCAACCTTATCTTGTCTTTCCCAGGGGCTGGAGGCTGTTTGAGGACTGGTTTTGATATATATGCCATCAGCTTCCCAAATGTAATGTCATGCTGGAGCCACTGATTTCCATCCGCTTGATGTCAGATCTTTGCAGATCTTCATGCAAGTTTGATCCTTGAGTGCTGATGTCAGGCTCTGTTTTGAGTTATTTTCCATTAGAAAGCTGTTGGTAACGATACCTTGTAGCGCTTTGTAACCCTAACTTCCTGGGTTTCTGTGTTTAGGACTGATCCTGAGGAGAGGCTGGCTTTGTCTTTTAAAGACTGTCAGAGTGATTCACCCCTGGCATTTGCTTTGGCTAGTAGTTCATGCTGTGGCAACTCAGATATAGATTGCAACCAACTCAGAAAGCTAGTGGGGTTTTGTGGCTTTTTTTGTTTGGTTGGTTGGTTTGGGTTTTTTTGCATTTTAAGCTCTTGTCATTTTAAGGTATCCCACATGTCCTGGATTCTGCATGTGCGCTCACTGCACCCACCCAGATATTTTATCCAGACAGAATTTTTTACTATTTATATTTGTCTGGGATCTCAGGAGGCCTATCAGCTTGTTTGGAGTAGCATTGCAGGCCTGGGGGCATGTGGCAAACAGCAGGCATACAGGGCTTTGTCCAGCTTCCTCTCAGGCTGTCAGATTTATTGCATGTGCTCAGGCTGGCTGGGACACAGCAGCTCTTGTACCTCTTGGGGGAGCAAGGGCTTCCAGGCATAGGCTGGGAAACCCAAGACAAAATATGACAGAGTTAACTGTGCCTGCCTCCTATCCTTTCGCCTGTGTTTTCCACTGATCAGGTGCCACGTCAGGAAAAATAGGACCCTGCAAGCCATTTGGTTGACAGAATGTGTGTTGTCTCTTAAATGCTCTGCGGCAAAGTCAAGGCTGTATCTTGCTTCTCAGGGGCATCCTGTGCCTGGGATGGTCTAAAGCCCCGAGGTCCCTTGTCCAGAGCTGGCTAAAGTCAGTGGAAAGCTTTCCACTTATTTCAGGCTTTGGGCTTTGGCCTAAGCTCTACCTGAATTATTCCAGCCAGTTGATTTATGAATCAGTCTTTTAGTAGCAGCCTTGAAGGAGCTGGATGCACACTTTTCCTTCCCAGCCACAGGGTACATAACATGCAGGAGTATTGGGCTGTCACAGAAATGGGTTGCACTTAACTGACAGGAAAAATCCCACATGTAACTGAAGCACAGGGGAATGACTTATTTACATGGGAAAGAAAAATTGCCACCTGCTGTTTTGTGCCTCTTCCTGCTCAGTAAAAGGTGTTCTCTTGAATGCAACCATGAGGTTTGGTCATTTTGATGTTGTAACTGACACTGAAGGAATTTAGCCTGGGACCAGGTAGTGTGTGTGTCTAGAGCAGCAGTGCTTTGTGAACATCTTACTGGTGTACTTTGGTCGGTCACAGCTGCATGCAGCTGGAGTGAAAAATCAAGGGAAACACTTCTTGAAGTGACAATAGACCTACTCCCTTCACTTCACCATAGTTTAGAGCAAAAATTGGCCCCTTGAACTCTCTAAAGAATAGCTCTCAGGTTCATCTATTTATCACTTGAGCCACAATTTTACAACTGGATGGCTTGCCATTGCCCCACCAATATATATTCACCCCTCCCTGAGGTTGGTGCACTGACCCGATTTGCTTCATTGCCATGCCATCGCTACTGCAGACTTAAGGAAGATCTTAGGGTCATTGTCAGACTGATTTCCATTTAACTGAAGCATAACTTTGAATCTGAACCACAGTTTTGCCCTACATAATGGTCTTCCCTAAAGGAAGGAGAGGTATTTCACAGGAAAGGAGAGGTATTTGTCATCCTGTTGTAAAAATACAGCATGGTTTCTTTTTAATTATCCCCTGCTTCTTGAAATACTGGGACTTTGCCTGTGTCTTATTCCCACATGTCTGGTTACGTTTTTATTGAGTTTTCAGGGACCATGCTTTTATTCAGGCTTGTGTAACAGAATGGAGAAAATCTTTCTAATAGAAGTTTTCAAAAAGTGTGTGTTTATACTTGAGAAGCTGGCTGCATATGCGTTAATGTATCATTTCCCAGTGATCGTGATTTATTTCAGAACAATACTTCCAAAAATGTTCAGCCTCTGTCCTCTTGAGGGATGCACCCTTCTCTGGTCCAAGCCTCTTTTGCTACTAAAACAAAAGTACAGTTTCATCTGTCCATGAACTTCATATATCCTGAAGTTCCAAATACTCTGGACTTTCCAGAGTACTGGAGTTTACAAATACTACTGGGTTTCTGCTTTTCTTTCCATAAAATACTCACCTTCTGGTAGAGCTTAGGCATGACATCTTCTTCCCAGGAGTTAAATATTAAGACAATGAATAAATAAGATTAGAAGCATGTGAGGGTTGATAACAAATTGAGGCAAAGTGCTTCAGCTGTTAACCTATCTTCACAGCTGCCTTGAATTCCAGGACTGACAGGACATACTTGGATTGTTGAGGTGAGTTTAGCCCTTCACATTGCATTGATGGCTTTTCCTGCAGTTCTTGGATATCATACTTAACTCAGACAGAAAAGGATGACCCAGTCACTCATTACAGCATGCCCTTCTCCTGCCACTCTCAAGTGAGGTTGGTTACTAGACAAATATTTGTTATTGTACCATTTCAGATGCCCTGTATGAAATGAGAAAACATATGCTGAACTGAGTAGAACCTAACTCTTAATTTACAGCCATTGCATGTTTTGCAGATTATATTTTCCTTAAAGTCTTTATATTTTATGAATAAAGCTTGGTTCTTCCAAATAAGGTAGACATACAGATCATAATCTTTACTTCTCCTAAACAGAAAAAAAATTCCAGCTCCTTAGTATTCAAATATTAATCCCACATATACCTTAAATTCATTCTGTAATTGCTGTACTACATCTGATTTATCAGCCAAGCCTATAAGAGAGCAGTCCAAATCCAGCACCCAGACAGCTGGCAAAATAGCCTCATCTTTTACCTCTTTCAACAGAGTGGCAGATTTGCTTTGGAAGCACCAAGTAGTTAAGGAAATTCTTGGGTGAAAAGTGTTTCCTCCAAGCCTACAACCTGGTAACACCCCAAAGAAAAATCTGACCTTCTTTTTCCTACTGTATTTTTATTAGCTTTAACTAGACTGAAGTCCTCCATGAACTGATTCTTATCAAATCGATGTGGGCACTGAGTCACAGTTTTTGATCCCTGTTATTGACAATCTAGCATGCACATTTAAAAGGGCACTATATGAGGAATCATACAACATGGTATTTTATCATCATTTTCAGAATTAGACTGAAGCATAGGCACTAAACAAAGAAAATCATGACACTGAAGGGATGTAGCTGGTATAGTACAAGCGTCAGCAGTTCTCCTGCCACATTTATGTTGACAAATAACATCTCCTTAATATCTTATGTATAAATTGACAATATGTAGTCAATTAAGCTAGGGTAGCCTGCAGTGCTGTGCAGTTCTGTACATCTATCACTATACCTTCAAAAGGTGTAAATCGTATCTGCAGTTACATTTTTCTTACACAAAAGACTTCATAAACTGGAAATGCAAAAAGTTGCATCAACTGAATTTTGGGATAAGGTTTGTGGAGGCATGGAGCTTTCAAGCTTCCTGTGCCAGCCCCAGCAGAGCAGCATGGTGGCTGTGACTGTAGGTATGTGTGTCCTTTGGAGGCACAGACAGCATGACATTTTCCCCAGCAGGGTTTTCTTTCCCTTGGCAAAGCAAACATCAGCCCTCCACATAGGTTATCTTTAGTTAACTCAGTGTGTCAGAAAACAAAGGCACTGTCACAAAATAACCCACAAGAAAGGAAGTTTAATTCTTGATCCCTGGGTCTACTTTTGTTGCATTCTTTCTTAGGAAAGGCAGTCCCCCATCTTCACTGATCTGAACAGCCAGTGTCAGTTGCCCAAAATACATACATGAACCATTGTTAAGTCTTATCAGGTTCCTAACCTGGTCTTTCTTCATAAATATAAACAGTTGATATGTATTTCATTCTAGACATTAAATATATGATTGAGCTCTCAGCTTCGTAGGCACTTGGAATGTGGCTGATATCCACAACTAGCACAAGTGGCAGGGCTAATTTAATTCATTTGTACAAAACCTTCTCAGGCCATAGGATTATATATTCCTCATCATACAAATATAAGTGCTTGCAAAACAGTTGCCTCTAAATTCTATACTGAGCCATCTTTTGATTAAAAACCACATGATTATTAATCATGCTCTGCAGCACATCTCATTTAGTTTGAAGTAAAGTAAAACACTGTGTTCTTCCCATAAGAAGAGGATGGTTCAATATCCCTTTATCTAAAAAAAATTTCAAAAAATGTTTTCAGGCTAATACATTGTGCACTCACATTCACCAGTAACAATATATATTCTACAGCATCTATGTGCTTCCTACAAGTGGCTGATGGCATACATCCTGGTGCCCAGCTTGACCACTGAGATGGGCCAAATGGGGTCTTCGTGCATTTTTGGGCAAAGGTACATTAGGTGCTGCTCAGACAGCTGGTAATTTATTGCAGCCCTTGTCACACAGGGTGATTGCAAGTGCAGTCCTCTGCACTGTTGCCTAAGAGGGAAGGTGCGAGCAAAGTGAGCAAGGCTGCCACAGCACCCAAACCCTGGCCCCATAGGCTGAGTGGCTATTTATGGGTAGTGCATGTGGGGCTGGACTTGGGCTGGGGGTCCTAAACCCCACTGCCAAAGTTTGAACTGTCCCGTGCACGTGATGACACCATACTTTGTCTGAAGGAGTTGCCATGTAGGGGCTGCTATGGAAGCAGATGATGGTGATGGTGCTTCATTTGCTCTTTTGATCTAAACAGAATAGAGTAGCTAAATGCAATCTCTGAAATTGCAGATGTATAGAGTTGGATGGGTATGATTACACTACAATGACTTCTTTTTAGTGCTGAACGTGCTGCTTGATTGTGTCACTATTCAGGGCATTCAGAGCTCAGTGTGGTAAAAGTTATTAGGCATGGTAAAAACTACTGTTGTTACCCAACTGTGAAACTCAAAGAAGTGACATTAAAAGTAGTTTAGTAGCCTGTGCTTTTCAGTGTGATTTAGCATTTTATTAACATCTGTATGATCTAATATCTCAAATCAAACCAGACAAAAGATTTCCCTTTAGAAAGATGAAGTCAAATTCTAGCAGGTTTTACACAAGAACAAGCATAGTATGTAAATACTATCAGATTGCTGGTAGCCTGGGCAAAGTTACCCTTTCACTGCTCAGTTCAAAGAAGTATAGAACTAAAATGTGATTTGCAAATGAAACTCCAAACTTCTTTATTATCATAACCTACTTGTTAGCTCACACTAAAAGAACATCCTCCTTGACAGCATATTGTCCTTGTGTGATCAAGGTCAGTATGAAGAGACACATTAGGTGGCTCTGCTTCTTGGGCAACATGTGTCATCAGCACAGAGTTTAAGAAATATTCTTGTCCATAAAATAAAATTTCTGGGGAGCTACTCCTTAGAAAAGAAGTCTGGTGACAGACATACATGCTGGCATGCGGTGTGACCAGAGGGTGAGGTTAACAAAAGTGATACATCTATGGACTAGAAGGAGCTGTAATTGTGTTTGCCTTGCAGCTGAGCTCTTCTCTTTCTGGGGAGCAATGAGGGTGATGAGAAGTGGAAATGTAAGCAGGATGCTTTTCTTTTAATTTATTGGAAAGTATAAACCAGCGGGTAATGTATTTGACAGTTAAAGGTTAGTCTCATCTTGGCTGACATTAAGAAAATGTAAATAGATGTTGGTGTTTTCTCCCCTTTCTGTCAAAACCTGTTGGTTGGAGTCCAAAAACTTGCTTGTTAATAGTCTTTGCCAGATAGTTTGAAAAAAGGCCAGTGAGTTTGTCATACTGACATAGAAATTCAAGGCAAGGCTGTAACTTTACAACTAGTTCAGGTAGTTGCAGCTGTCTCTTTGGTGGGTTTTTTTGTTTGATTTGTTTTGTTTTTTTAATTTTTTTTCCCTTTGACATTTGCTGAGAACATAACTCGGTTTCCTTTCAGGTAGCTTGTGATTCATTATTTAAGCCAACAACGACTCCTCTAGCAAGAGGTTATCTTCTAGTCAGACTGTGTTCTATTGCTGAGGGCATAAGAGAGGTGCGAGAGATTTTTACTCAAGAGCAGGGCTTCTTCAAAGGTTTTGTTAAGTTACATTACCATGCTAGTACTTCCTTCTTCCACCAGCACGAGGCAACATCATGTCTTCTGGTGTTTAAACTGATTCATTTGAATAAGAGCTCCCTTCTTTGTGAGCCCTTGATGTATGATTTAAACCTGATGTAGGTCATGGTAAATTTTTAAATAATTTTAAATCAAATAAGTGCACACAGTGGAAAGTAACCAAATTACCATGACTCGAATTTCTGCTTGTCAGATGAGCCTTTTGTAAGCAAGTATCTTACTGTAAACCCATGTGGAAGGGTAAGCCTTTTGGAATGGGAGGTTTGCAGAGATTTAATGCACTTGATTTCATCCTAGGTTTGAGGTAAATTTCTGCAGCTTCTATGTATAGACTTCTATTTATGTCTTTGTGACTGTGGTGGGGTGCATTGGTGCTGGATTCCTGGATGAGGAATCTTTGTTTTTCTTCATTTTCTATGCAAATCCTACCTCTTCTTGCAGTTGCTTGTTTCCACTCTTAACGTGACACTGTGAAGAGTTGGGTACCATAAGTGATGGCAGACTGGGAAGCTCAGACACTGACCATCCCTTCATTCTACTAAGTAGCTGACCATGTAGTAGAAGGTCAGGTGCAGACCAGGGGAAGGCTAGTATTGGTTGGGGAATCAGATGTTACACATATCTGCCAATGGCTACTGACCACATGACAAGAAACAAAGTGCTCAAGAACTTGCCAGAAAGCAATTGTAGAGTCAGCAAATTACTTCAGCTACTCCTGATCCTGTCAGCTGGACTCCTGCAATAGCTTGGACTGTTATAGCTAGTTGTTTCCAATGAGTATCCTACAGGGACAAAAGAGAGAAAAGCTAGAAAGAAAAATCTGAGCAACACAACTTTTAAAGTGAGAAAAGCACTGCAGGGCTGACCAAGAATATACACACTTGTTCACAAGACATACAGCTTCTTATCAGAAGAGAGGTTCCTATGTGTAATACCTTACTTCTCAAAAATATATTTTTTGTTTGGGGGATGTGTGTATTTGTTGGGCAAGTTTCTGACTTCAGCAAGCAGCCAGTTCTTACAGGAACAAGCTGGTTTCATTTATAAAATTGTCAGTGATAAGGAGAAAATCAGATATTCTATGTATCAGTCCTGGCTGTTTCTGAAAGGCATTGTTATATACAGAGGTAATAAAGATACAGGGGTGAAGTAGGCCCCAGAGCAGAAACCCCCTTAATATAATGAATAAAACTTTTTTTAATCTGTATTTTTGAACAGAGAGATAAGGTAATGTAAATGGCTTATAGTGAAATGAGCATTTTGGTGAAAAAACCACAAACCCCCATAAATTTGTTTGTGGCCTTCATGTTAATTGAAAACGGGCTATCAGATTTTGATAAACTTGCTTACAGTTAGAAAATCAGTGACCACAGAAGACTGTCCCCACTGCTCATACTTAATGCTTATCATCTTGTGAGAGGACCAGAGCAAAGTGGAGACTGGAGAGCCTGATTATACATATGCAGGTGATTTTTGTTCTTATGTCTCCCCATGAGATGATAATACTGTTGCATTCATTTGAGTACATCATGCCATCCTTCCAGATGAAGTTCTCAACATCCAGTCTGGTTTTCTATCTTTTCCACATGCAAAAAACTTTTATGTCTGCATTGAAAGGAAAAAAAAAATAATTGTGTTTTCTACTGGAATAGCATGACTATGGTTTCTTTAGAATAGGTTTCATTTACCAGCCTGCAAACTGCTAAGCTTAAGCCCCACAGATTTTTCAAGTTCATCTTCAGCTTGTACAAAATAGCGAGCTTTTCCTGGGTGTTGCTCCTCAGAACATTCCTGACATTCTCCTGCAGCTATTACTTCAGTGTCTTAAAAAGGCAGTGCCATAGTTGGGAAAGACAAGAAGGTGGCTTTTCTAAACACTGGCTACACACGGATTCCTTTTATGGTCCAGCTTGCACAGTGGGTATTCCTCTGAAGGTCAGTGACATGGATAATGAAGTGATTCCCACTGCAGCCTACTTTTTGAGTGCTGAGATCATGTGTCTGGTGCCACATGTTCAGCTTGCTCTGAGGAGGAGAAAGAATTAGTTGGGTTGGGAAATGTAGAAAGAGTAGAAAAAAAGCAGAACATTAAGTGCTGCCTATTTTGTATTAACACTATTGCTGTTCTCTCTGTGGCTGCAGTATGTAGCTGTGAATACCATGTACAGATTTTGACCCTAAGAAAATCTTTGACGGGGGCTTCAGGGTTCAGGTCATCTCGCAACAATACTATGGGCAAACTTTCACGTCATGCCCATGAATCTGGCTTTTCATTCTCCCAACAAAATGGGATAGAGTACTAATGGCCTTTTCAAACCAGTGAATTATGATGGCTGGAGGGGTTGTCTGTAATGGAATGCCTCAAGATTAATTTTTTTAAGCAAAAGGTTTAGTTTTCTTCCTCCCCCCCTTCTCTCTTGTACAAGATAGTCAGTCTTTTCTCTCAGTAGCATGTAATCATTTTATACTAGAAGGCTATAGAATTTCCTTCAGGGCTATTCTCTTCTCAGCAATTTTTTTCATTGAATGGATGAGTAATTTCAATATTCTGAAGAGAATTAATATCTTGGTTGTTTATTTAATATGAGAAAAACCCCTACAAAGTAATGAAAATCTCATAATTCAGTTCTGAACATATATACAGGATATACATAAACTGAATGAAGAATACATAATTCAAGGCAAACATTTAGGCATATTCAATGGGTCTCTAATCTAATTTTTCATTTACTGATTGTTGTCAGATGGACTAATAAAGAACATAATAAACCATGAAGACAATGAAAGACACTAACTGTGTCATTGGCTCTGACACGTTGAGAGAAGTGCTTGAAGGTGTTGTTTTGGTGACTCATGACTTAAAAGTCAAACTTTCTTCCTCTGTTTCCCTGTTGCTTTGCTGGCTCCATTCTGATTTCACCTATCTTGCTCACATCATAGTTAAAATGAGAACCTGATGTACTGACTTTGATATCATTATAGGTCTTGCATGCCTGTGGTTACGCTGTCTTTGGAGGGAATGTGACTTCTCAGTCTGTTGGCTGCATGGTTTTGCTGGATATAATACCTTGTTTTGAGGAGATAAAGTCATAAGTGCACAGAAATGGAGCAAGGATCAAAAAATACTCAGTTTGGCTGAGGAAGCTTTTAAAGTCTTGTCAATGCTTTCTGATAATAGAAGAATTCTAAAACAATTACTGTTTTAAAGTGGGATGGATCTAGAAGGAAAGAGTTGGACCCCAGTTTAAGGATCTGTTTAACATACTGTCATACCTTCATAGCTGTTCTGTATTAAGTTGTACTCAGTGTGTTAAGGCTTCCTTTCACTCATTTCAGTATGAATCTATTTTCAATGGTTGCGCATGTTTAGTAATTACTCAGGATCTAAGGGACTGGTATAACTGTGTGCAGAGATCATCTGTCCTGTACTCGTTGTACTGCTGGAAGAAAATACTGGTAAGATGTCTTGGTGACTAGGAATGACTTTTCCATCACCAGCTCATTTTTATTTATTGGTTCTTCTTCCCTCAACTCAGGCTGTACCCTGCCATCAGTTTTTAAGCCAAAGTCTTTATGGAAGTCAATAGGGAGTCCTGCGCAAAGGGAAATGACATAATGTTGCCCTTTAGTCCTACCTACAGAGAAGCAGACTTGGGAAACATGCACATTTTCCTAATTACCAAGCACTGAATTTGCAGCATGTGTTCATTTTCTATTGACATCCGGCAGCTACCCAACATACAATAAGTTGGGCCATTTGCACCGGAGACAATTGTTTTTAATAAAAATATTCTGAATATTGTCTTTATTTGGATTACATGTACTAAACGTTGGGATAGTCACTGCTCTGAGGTAAGGAATGCACCATTTTTATGGGCAGCATTGAGTGTTTTTTGTTAAAATGTCTCCTTGTTCAACTGGAGTGCATTATTTTGTAGGCTGCTGCCTTTTACTCAAGAGTTAACTGTATTTTGGTAGAGATGTGTGTCTCTATGTCTAGGGGGAATGGCTTAAAACTAGGAGAGAGTGCATTTAGATTAAGAAGACGTTACGAAGAAATTCTTCACTATAAGGGTGGTGAGACAGTGGAATAGGTTGCCTGGAGAGACTGTGGAGGCCTCTTCCCTGAAGTGTTCAAGGACAGGTTGGATGGAGGATGGAGCAACCTGTTCTAGTGGTAGGTGTCCCTGCCCATGCCTAGGGTGTTGGAATGAAGTGATCTTTAATGTTACTTCTAACCCAAACTATTCCATTATTATATAGTTTGTAAAGCACTTTTTAAATATACCTCTGTAAATATAAGCTCTTATCATCTGAGCTGTCAGCTCTTAGAGGAAATGGTTGCATGTTCATGGCCCACTTCTACAGTGCTTTTGCGTTGTTCTTCTGCAGGGCAGGATAAACAAGGTTGCAGATGGGCTTTAAAATGAAGACTTCTTAAAATAGGATAACCACTTTGTTAATTAGAATTCAAACTCTTTAAATCTTAAGTATTTAATCAGATGAAGTAAGGATGGAAGGCATAAGGGTAAAAAAAATGAAGAAATTTGTCCAGAGGAGACTGCTTGAAATGTAGCTGAAAGTGATTCCTTCCTTTGGAAATAGTAGTGGCATTTTAACTCTCTTCGCTCCTTCCTTTAGCACTGTAGTTCCTCTCATAATACAAGCTGCTTTGTGCATCCCCATAACCTGACCATCTGAGGTCTTGTCAATTATTTACTTAAATGCATGTATATCTGTATCATCCTTGTAATGTGGTAGTGTTGTTCCTTTAACTTTACTAATAGGGAGTGGAGAGGGACTTGATGGCACAGACAAAAACCTATCAAAGGGGATGTATGATTCCTTTTTAAGTGCCTACTTGTTTTTTAGGTCTTCTGGAGCTGCAGCTCCAGAAGTTGGAGAATGATGTAGAAATAACTGAGGCCCAAAGTTTTCAGCACCATCCTTTTGGTACAGGGCATTTTCAGAAGCAGCCATGAAAATCAGCTTTGGCAATAGACTTCAAGAATCCTCTTTAAATTTTAAGGCCTTGAGATTGGATGTTGGCCCACCTCTGTTAATTACATGTAACAAGAACTCCATGTAAATTTTATTGCATGCAAAATTGGATGCAGAGCCTTTATTTATCTCTGTCTCACATTTACTATTGACTCTTGGATGTTGATATGAAGGTAATGCAGTGTGTGTGCCTATGATTTCCCATGGCAAGGGATAATGATTAGGGTGACAGCCTGATAATACCGGACTTGTCAGCTGTTGGGTGTCTGGCACTGAAATGGCAGGAACTGCTTGCATAATCTATAGGATTTTTGTGGATCAGGTCTGTTTTTAATTCAATAAACACTTGCAGAAGTCGGTGAGGAGCAAAAGAACATCCTTATAGCCCTTTTCCACTTGATTTTGTGGTATTTCACCCAGCAGAGCTTTTTCTTTTTGTTTCAAATGCCAGTGCAAGATTAAGAGTCCCAACTTAAATGGTCAGTGGATAGGGTACCTTGATGTACTCCTGCCTGTCTGTGTGAAGGAAGGACATGGAAGACATCTGGAGACTTATCATGGCGAAAAATTAACAAACATGATGCTGATTTTTGGGGGTAAAGCAATCAGAAAATAGGGCAGGAGCAATACCAGACCCTTTGACTGAAGGTACTTTTCTGCCATTTGTGAACTGGATTGATTCACCATCTGTGACAGCAGCTATGACCATATCAGATTATTACTTTTACCCTCTCTCTATCTTTTATTTATTTTATTTTTTTTTCTTCCCTTTTCCTTAAGCCAGAGCCGCTTTCTTTTTTCTTGTAAATGTGCCTTTGTCATCGTGGGTTTAGGCTGTCATAACACATATTACCTCAAGCTCCATCTTTAATCACTTAGTGGCAGACCTGGGAATAGAAGCCATGTCTCAGCCATGGGACCACACCGTGTCTCTAAGGCAGAGAACAGCTGTGAGATTTCTTGCAGAACAGCCTGCTTTGTGGTTTGCTTGCAAGCTGTATTTTGGGCATCTCATAAGCCAGGACCAATGCAACTTCACCTTTTAATAAAGAAGAGTGTGAGTCTCCAAGGACACAGAACTGCAGAACTGCCTGCAACCTTTCTTAGGCAGAGGAAAGGAACGTGGCTGTAGAGACTGTACATTTAGTGAACATTGTGAAGAAATGACAAATTATGAGATTTAGGAAACAAAAAAAAGTCAATTACATAACTCCATCTTCTAGACTTCCTCCCCCCTAGCCCCACTCCCCATTATTTATCAATTAAATATGCTAGAAGTGGTGAGCTGCTTTACCACAGAATTAGAAACGGGGGATGGGGGGATAATGGTTATTATCCTGTTCCAAAAGCCAGAATACTGGATACCAGAAAGAATGAAAGTCAGATGTAGATGATGCTGTTGAGTTGCCATTGGTAGAACAGAATGTACTGTACTACCCATCGCTGGTCATTGCTGTGTCTAAAACCATATACTACAATTGAAATGTGGATGTCAGTCTGTAGCAGTTTTTTGGTTTATAGGCTCCTCATTACATCGCTAAACTGTGTGCAGTAGATTAAACTACCATTAAAATTACATGTCTCAGAACAGTTTATTTTGCAGTGCTAACATTCCTATGCTTCCATGGAGAGCTGTGTGCAGGTGATGAAAGTCTTATTCAGGCAGTCAAAGGTTCCTGTTATTCCCTTTGTGTGCAAAATTCTTGATGATTTCATCCTTTAAAAAATAGATAAAAGGCTTGTGTACTTTTTTTTTGTACTTTTTTTTTTTTTTTTTTTTTTTCATAAAAGCCTGTATTGGTAGTAGCTTTCAGTGACAGGGAGCTAGAAAAGCATTCTGCGAATCAGGAAAGTGTGTCACAGACCTCTATGTTTCCTGCAAGGCAATGACCAGCTCTGGATTTCTCTATATGGAGAAAACTTTCTGAAATGGTAAAATGTTCCACTAAGAAATATGGATAGAGGGCTTGCATCTGAGTACTGAGCTATGAATAATGTGTCCTGAGAGGGCTGGAGAGTGGGGGAAAATGCTCTCTATTTCTAGTGGATAGGACAGGGGTTGATGTTGCTGTGAAACTTGCACTGCTGTAACATGAATTGCTCTGCTCCCTGGCTTCTCTCTTCTGCATAAACTAAATTGAGCTTAGCAACTCCTCTTATGTTGGTAGGTGTACCTAACTTCAAATCAGTCATTTTGAACTACTGTTGGGAGTCAGAAATTAGAAACTAACACCAGAGATTTAAACTGAATGTGAACTTGAAACTAGTTTAAGCTGTTTCTCTCTTCTTGAACTGCAACTCTGTCCAAATCATTACTGTAAAAAGTCTCTTTTAAATTCAGATCTTAACTTGAAAAGTCAAACCAAAGCCAAACCAAAATTAAGCTGAAAAATATACATTAGTTGAACTTTATGATCAGAACTGTACTGCAAAGTTCTTTAGACATACACAGTGGAAAGAAAGTTCTCCCCTCCAAAATTCTTGTGCTTTTAATTAACACAGGGTGTGCAGGGCTGATTGACAGAGAAGTGGCAGAATTTACAGCCAGGCAATTACAGATAACACAAACTGTGGTCACAACTCAGCTGATTAACTGCAGAATCATTAGGAAATGTGACCCAGGCACAGTGAATGCACTTAAAGACAAGTTTTATAGGGAGAGTTGAAAAGGGATAAAGCAGGATCTCTGACATCTGTGCCTCGAAATGCAACTGCTTACCTGAGACAGATGAAAAGAAAGGATATAGTTCATGCAGGGAGTTAAAATGGGCTGTTAGTGACTCTGTGGGACCCACCTAATGGGACATTTGCACTACATCATGTACATGTGATGGGAGTACAGGCCCCTCTCCCCATTCATATCCCATGTGTATCCTTCCCCCCAAAACATACTGGTAGGTATCTCAGCAAAGCTTCCCATGGATTTTAAAAGTATTTTCACAACCAAATTACTTTTATTTTTCTTTCTTTGTTCAAAACTGAAGACAACTAAAGCAGTAAGACTACAGGGTGGTGAGTACCACCACCAATGGTGGTGAGTGATCAGTCCCCTCTTTCTTTCAATCTCTGGATGTGATCCCTATCCTTCCCTTCCTCTCAGTTCCCATTCCGTTTTGAACATCAAGACTACTCAGGGCTCCCAGTAATGGGATCAAAGCCCTTCATGTCAGCCAGTAACTTCTTACTTTTATATGATCATCTACACCTTCCTGAAGATGTGTGGTACTTTGGGTTCTGTTTGATTCTAAATTAACCCCATTCCATGAATTTCTCAGTGTCCCCACCTCCAAACACCAATAATGGTAAGAGGATTTAAAAGTGGAAGAGCTGACTAGAAAAAATAATACATTTTTTTTAAGTGTCCCCTATGTGACACCCCATTCCTCTGCCCCGGGTGGTTTCCCAGTAGCACAGACTGTACCCACAGCACCTGGCTCATGTGGAATGCCATGGCACAGTCATTCCCTGGGCTGTTCCAGGCAATCCTGTTGAGCCAGGATTGCTCTGTGCTGTGCTGGATCTTCCTATGCTGGAGCTTCTGTGCACCCATGAAGGTGCTGGGCAACTTGAACACTCTTTACTTCAGCTCAGCACCTCACTCTGCAGGCACTGGGGTGCTGGCCTTTATGACAATGGGTATTTGGCTTGTGATAAATATACCAAGGGTATTATTCTTCCCTCCCTTTAGTATTTAATGCTCAGTTATCAGCATCCAGGAAAGCAGTGTTTAGACTGCATTGGAAACAGGTAGCAATATGGCTAGCTGACGCAAGAGGGGTTTATTTTCCATTTTAATAGCTCTTTAAACAGGTCCTGCGTTCGTATACAGCTCCTTTGTTGGAATAAAAATCTTTGTCGTAGGCTACCAGACAGCTATAAATAGCCATTGTGAGTATTTATGCTGAGGATAATCTCAGGAGTAGGTATTTTTAACTTTGCACATTGTTTACAATAGGAAATTCTTTTAATGCCCATATTTTCCATTCCTGGTGCCATTAGCTTTTACCCACCCCCTCTTGATGATGTATGCCTTGCTCTCTCCTTCTCTCTTTCATTCTCTCTTTCTTTTGCTCTTTCTTTCTCTCTCTCCTTTTTTCTCTCCTTCTTCCTCTCCTTCTTTCACTCTTTCTTTCTTTCTCTCTCTCTCTCTCCCTCCACCCCTCCCTCTCATTTCCTTTAAGGTCCAAGGTTACAGGCAATCTGCTCCAGAGGCAGACTTGAGTTTATTTTTATTTTTTTAAAGGAAAATGCTAACTTTGGCCTTCTGCAACTATTTGGGAATTCAGTTCATTTCATAGGGCTATCAGAATGTAAACGAGATATCTCACTTGGCTGTCACTGCAAATTGGGTAATGAATGAGCACTTTATTTCTCTTGCACATGGAACTAACGTGCTTGTTAGAATAACAGTGGCCAATCTATTTTATACTCCCACAGAAAGTATTCCACTTTTTTTGGCAAGTTTGTGAGAGCTGCTGCTTCTTGTACCAACACTCAACTTAATGCTGGACTTAAAAAAAAAAAAAAAAAAAAAAAAAAAAAAAAAAAAAATTAAAATATTATGGTGCTTAACCATACTTGTGACTCCAAAATGTGGTCCCCCTCAAAACCCATTCCCATGCAAGTCAATACATAATTGTAACCTACAAAACAGTCAAAGTACTGTGTAGACTGTGGACCAAACTCAAAGAGGATATAAGCTGGCAATTTAAAGAGCAGCCTTTAAGAGAAGCTCCTAGTTGACCCATTATCAGTTGTGCAGGTTTATCAGGTCTTTTGCTTTTAATCTTAAAAGAGACTGTAGAATGCAGAGCTTCATCTTTAGTGGGAATGAGATAGATTATAGACAGGGGAAGCCTAGGTGATAAGTATGAAATTTTAGTTAATTATTTGGCAGCTAAAATTAGGTGATGTATGACCTTTCCAGAGAGTCAGATATTAAAAGGTATTCAATACCTTGTGAGATCACTCTTGAAATCTCTGTTGATCTGTGTGTGTGCTCCTGAAAAAGTCACCCAAGCTCCCTACCGCTGCCAGAAGCCACAGAGCATCCTTTTAGGTTTTATGGGAGGACATGGTCTTTTTGGAGGTGAAAGATGGATATTTCAAGTCTTGTTTTCTCTGCCTAGGTGAGATAAGTTTAGGAACTGTGGCCTGTAACCCACCTGCCCTGTTTGTAAAACAGTGTTGTTTACTTTGTGGGAATTGTATTTGTGTTTATGACAGCTCTTCTTACTGTTAATGTGGCTGTTGTATTCATACAGCATGCCATATAAAGATGTAGACAGATGTGTGCCCTGCAGTTTTGAAATGCTGCTCTGTCTGAGGCAAGGGCTGGCAGCCACACTGCCCACTCACTGTGCTAATGATAAGAGAGAAGAAATTGGGAGGATGGGAAATCTCGTGCAAACCCTTTCCAGTGCAGACAGCACCTTGATTTGACCTGCTGACTGAGCAGTGCAGAGTTTAATTTCTCCATCTCTAATGCTGTTTGCTCAAACATCACAGGTGGTTAAATGTTACAAGTAAACAGAAAACTTGACCTTTGAGGCAATGTAAATGTTAGAGAAACATGCTTGCTCCTTGGTGACTGGAGGGCTGCTAAGTGCTCAGGTATGCCTCAGTGGAGTAACTTTGTAGTACATGTCAAGTAAACATTCAAAAGGGGTGAGATCTCCTGTCCAAAGGCAGCTGCTGACCTGCCACCACCAGAGCTTTGTAGTCTTAGAAGGACTTTGCAGAAAACCATCAATGATCCACATGGGGAGTACCATAAGGAGTATGCAGCAAGCTCAGAAACCCTGAAAGGGACTCCTGTCCTGGATGGGCAAAACCCAGGGTGAGCAGCAGTAATTGAATGTGAAGGAATCAGTTTCATACCTTGCCCAGGGGTCAGTAGTGGCCATGACATTCCAGAAGGGAGGCCAAAAACTATTCTAAGTCAGCAAGAAGAAAGGTGATGGATCACAGCCACATTGACATCTTGACTCTCAAGTCAAGAACAGCAGGCAGCATCATGAGTGGAAGATTTCTGCTTGTTCTGTAGCCTTCACTGAGAAGTGAAGCTTTGCTGAGTTAGCTTACAGCAATGTCCATTGTAATGCATCCACTAAAAAAAAATGGCTGCAGATCATCAGGTTTCTCACATTCGCACTTTATGGGATTTAGTAAAATGATTTTTTTCACAGTTACCTTTCTTATCTGATGAAACCATGGTTCTATTCAACTTAGAATGTTTCTCCATTTTCTGTTGTCTAGAATATGACTAGATCAAATTTCCCCTTTCTGTCATGAACATTGAGAGCATATTTTATTTTTTTACATGACTTTTTTAAACAATAAAATCTATCCCAGTCTGCAGTTACATAAGTCACAGTAATAATAAAAGGACCCATCTCACATAGTAGGACTGTGCTCATGGAAATGAAAATGTCCCAGCAGGTTTTTTTTTGCTGTATTTTGCTACTGCTCACTTAATTTGTGAGACCTGAGGACTATGACATTTTTAGGCCCATTGCATTGTGCTGTTCCTATCTTAAATTCTTTAGTTGTGAGGTGAAAAAAAAATGCATATGGGCTGTACTCTCAGAACATAAGTCAAGAGATGACTCTGTAACTGCAGAATTTCTTCGATACTGCTGTTCTGCCTATATTATTAGAGGCTCTGAATACAAAGTGACAAGAAATTAAAAATTACCTCATTTATAGTGCATAAGAGTATTCTCAGAAATATTTTGTGCTTTCATTCCTTGTTTTCCCATTATTTCATCCCCACTGTCTTGTCAGCATCAGTCCTCCACCTCTAGTTCATAATCGTCCTTCCAGGGAGTGTTCATGTCAGAGGAAAAGCTATAATGTGCCTCTGATTTTCCTCACTGTGGGTGGAGTAATGGCAAGATAGGTGAATGCTGACCAGGTATAAAACTCATGGTGTTTTCGTCTTTTATTTATTTTTTTTTCTGTATCTGATTTTTCTTTTCCTTTGACCAGGAAGGCTATGAATCTATTTTGTCTTTGAAATTTGTGAGGCCATATATGACTATTTTCAGAGAATGGCAGGACAATAAATTTGGTGCAGTTTCACTGCAAGAAGAACCTGTTTCTAAAGGGATCTCCCATTCAGTCGAATCATGGTCCTCTTGATCTAAAAATACAACCAAATCCTCAATATTGAAAAATTGTAATTGTATTGCAACATTGTAAACAAAGAGCTGTGTCCACTCAGGGTCTATGGGCTCCCCTCCATGAAGTAAGAGTAAGTTGTGATTGCCTGGGAATGCTGTCATCAGGGATGCTGCACAAAGACTGAATGTGGCTTGACCTTTGTCAGTAAGTTTCACATAGCTCCTTGCTGAATGGGAATTCAGCAGACACATGGAAACCCACAAAATATAGCCATTGCTTGATCTTGGTTAGAGTCTTCAACAGCTGGAAATGGTTGATATAACACTTATAGGGTAAGAATTTGTGATACAGGTATTCTTCTGTGTGCAGTCTGTATGGGAAGGGGGAAGGAGAAGTCCTTTATTTGGTCAGTGTCACTTTTTTAGGATGAGCTGTAATAACTTGTGTGGTGATCCCTGCAATCCTTTAAATTCTCTCTGCCAATGTGGCAGTGCTCTCTTCAGCAAAGTCTAGATGTCTGTTAGAAGTCTTCCACTGCTGTTGCTAAGCCAGGTTGAGCCTTTTATTCTTGTAAAAATACCAGCACTTCAAGGCAGATGCATGGATCTTTGCACTGAGGATCTTTGCACTGAGGTGTGTCATGAAATGTCAATAACACCATCATGTTTTCCACAGGAAAGGATGTCTTCATAATTTATGTAGTGGCTTCTAAACCATCTGAAGGCTACAACACTTGGACATATACACACTCTTTGCTGTCAGCAGGATTTAAATAAGTTTTGAATACTTTTGCTGGGTTGGAGCCTGTATGGTTTTGAAGTGCCCCCTTGCATTTCTACAGGAAATCTGCACAAGATTGGAGTTTAATTTTAGTCTGTTCAGCCTATGTTGATCAAAACAGGCGCTGTTCCACTGATGAAAGCATGGTGGGCATATGATTTCTGGTACTGCACAGGTGTTCTAGAAGAGGAGTAAGGCTTAGGGAGTATCACTCCCCATAATACAGCAAGGTTACACATACTATGCAGTGAATGGATATTGCTAGAAATAGAAACACTGCCAGAACAAAAGAAATTTTACTGAATGGTCCATGTTGAAGGATGCCTGGGTATGCCATCCTATGCGTTCGTAAGCCATTTTGAATTGCTGAAAATGATGGGTTAAACTTCAAAAATGTAGTCTTGGTGGCTATATTTGTTTATGATGTTCTGTATAATTTGATGGTAACTTAAAAATTATTTTAACAATATGCTTGACATAAGTAAAAACGTTTGAGTTTATTCTCCCTTTGAAACTTATCAGTAGCTTAACTTCAGAATTAAGTGCAGGATCTTGTAAATGTGGACAAAGATAAAGACACAGTAGAGTATCACAGTAACAGACTCAAGACTGTGCCAACAGTTGTTAATTTCGAAGGAAGCATTAATTTCCTTTTCCTGTTTTTCAAGAATTTTTATGTGTAGGTGAAATGCCTCTGCTACATAAACATTTTTTTTAAATAATGGCTTTAAAGGGCACAAATGAGAGCCTGAGTCCAAATGTTTTGCTAGTATTTAAAGAATCTTTGTTTAATGGTTATTTCCTTTTTATTTTTTTTTTCATCCCCTAGTACTGCTGGAATCAAGATCAGTATAGGACAAATGTGGTCAAAAGAACCTTATTATTGATGTAATAAAATCTGTTGGTCTATCATAACCTGTACTATTAATTTGGCTAGTGTTTTAGCCAAAAAAAGAACCAAAGCATTAAGAGGAAGGATGATTTTCTGGTTCTCCTGCAGATACAAAAAAGTGAATGAACACAGTCAGTGATTTGAGATCCTGGGTTTGAGTGTACTTCCCACAGTATTTACTCTGAGTACATTTATCATCCAGCTTCAGGGGCAACAGAGACACCAAGTGATATTTGTTTCCAAGAATACCATTTGGAGGCAGCAATCACATGCATTAGGCTTGTGGACTGCATCTGGTTGCCCACATAGACATTTAGAGGAGCACAGCTGATCTAAACTGGAGTTGAAATAAATTAATGAACAAGAACTAGAGCACCTGCTTTACTGCAAGGTGATTTTACACCAGTGGGTGTGGGCTATAGACCAAACTGGAGTAACTTTCTTCACCGTTGCTCTTCACCATCAATAACACTTTCTTAAATTAGACTTGAGACACTGTGCATTTGGTGGAATAAAGGGAAATTACAGAATTAATAAAATCCTTTGTGTGCTCTTTCAGGCTAGCTTTTGAGAAGGTGATAAAATCTATCACCCACAATAGAAGAACTTGATCTACCTGTGACTGCTCTCAATCTAACCATTGCTGACAGCATTTGAGCTGATGTGCATATTTGTTAGTGATGAGGCCATTCCTCTGCTTTCTTCAGCTGCATCTGGCAGGGTTGTTCTTCCTGCCATGAATGCAAAGAGCCAGAGAAACCCACTTGTTATTCTGTGGTCTTAGTCTGAGTCTGCAGAGTTGGTACTGGACTCTAACCATGAGGTCTGGAACAGACTGGGACAAACTCTGTGTGTGTAGGTATTCTATCCTTTTAGTGTCATAAATTTAATCAGCTGGTAAATAGTCCAAACAAATACTGAGTGCTAAGATCTGAGATGTATCAGTTGTTTTATTTTTACCTGCACTGGGTATGTTGTCCTTGAGGAGGGCTGCTGTCAGGTACAGTGGTGCACACATGTAGAAGTATAGCATGACATCTGACTGATTACCACCCCTTTGTGCAGAGAGGAATCAGAAATGTCATTATCTACCCACACTGCGTGGAATTTGTTTTGATTTATGCAGTCTCTCTTTCTTCCAACCTGTAGTTGTAAGCTATTCACAAACAAAGAAAGGCAAAGCAGAATATAGACAAATGAAATATTTCACCTCCTTGTAAATAGCGGAGGTTTTCTGAATCTATATGACATGTCTAAGTCTCTTACGAGAAAGCAAATGGAGTGACTCTTAATATAAGGTATTTAAAGTTATGCTTCTTGTTTAGATCTTGCTCCTGTCTCCCTTAATCTTGTTTCAGTGGCTAAATTCCCATAACTGAGGACACTTAAATAAGAAACAGTTAAGTGACCTTTTCATCACAGGAAGTTCCCTTAGAGTCCTCTGCTTGACTGTGTCCATGTGCAGCCAAGATTTTGGGGTTTAGATGCATTCAAAAGATGGGAACAAATCTGTTTTGGTTTTGTTTTGTGGTTTTGTGTTTTTTTCCTTTTTTTCTTTTATTTTTTTTTTTCATTGATTCCTTACTAGCAGTTTAATTATATTGTTAAAGAATTCAATAGGCTTTTCCCATTTGGTATCAAGATCTCTGTCTGCCATTTTTTAATAGTGCTTTATTTTCTGATCCCAGTGCTGTCTTTAAAGTCTACAGGAAAAAATATCTGCTGCTTTGGGGTAACTTCTGTGAAAGAACTGCCCTAAATGACACTTCCACAGAAAGACAATGCATAGAGGAACTATGTCCATAACTGTGACTTTTCCTTATTACTGATTCTTTCAATCCATAGTGTTACATATATCTGGCTTCAATGGGTCTGGATGGAAGTTACCCATCTTTGTTCAGTATTAGGAAGCTCAAAATTACTTCCCTGTGTTTGATTTGTTTTTGCTTTTTTTATTGGGAAAGGACTGAATATTTTTATAACTTTCATAATTTTTGCATGTAGAAATTTTTGGACAGGAAGCCTTTTCATAAGGTTCTGAGTTCTACTTTTGAAATAGTGTTTCTACGTGAGATAAATGCTTTTGGAGAATTTCACATAAGTAATTATCCTATTACATATTAAAGATAATAGGAGAAAAATCTGGAAGAAACCCTTGGAAGTGGTGTAGGTAGAGCATGCCATAGGCTGAAGTAAACCACAATTCTCTCTCTAGGCACTTCAGCTGCTATTTACTTTCTGAAATAATGCTTTTTCTTTCATAGTGATATTTTTGCACCTCACAAAGATGGGGACCACAATAATTACTACTTAATCTAGCAGGTTTACATTATAAACTATAGCTTATAAGGTGGTGAGGTAGAAAGGGTCCTTTGGCTCTCTCTCCACTGGGGCAGAAAACTCCTGAGAATAAGGGGAGAGACCATTGCCTTTTTGGTTCTGTGAATATGTCTAGGATGCTGCCTGGTCTTTACACAGACCATGCAAGATTGGTCAAGGCTCTGTACACCCACTCCATTTTCTGTGCTTTTAAGGAAGGATCATGAAGCATCTGGCCCTCAGCTAGAAAGTAAGAATGAAGGAAATGCCTTTTCACGTAGCATTTGCCAGCTGTGGTTTCTGGTATGTTGTTGGTGGGTGGGTTCTGAACATGGCCATCTTGATAAGAAAATGCCTAAAGCCAGACCCCGTTCATCAAAGGATCATTTTCTTTATCTCTCTTTCAGTTAAATGTAGATTTTCTAACAACAGAAACCCTGCCTTGTCATGTACATCAGGAGTAGACAGGTCACAGTTAAGTATCAGGTTTATCTTCCTCACTTAATGAATATCCTTTGGCTTTCTCTAGAGAACTGTGTATTCCCTGAAATTTTACATGTCATACATTATCATAGATGAGAGTTTTTCCTGGATATATTTTAGTGGGAAGAAAAAAAAATTATAATGTTTGAAAAAGTGTCCATGTTTTATAGATTATAAAAATGTAAATATAAAATATTCTTCTGTTTAGGGCTTATAAAGATTCATAATTTTGCTCCTAAGGAATAATGGAGAAAGAAAACATCCCACGATTTGACTGGGTTATTTGAGAGGTTTACTGTGTAGGGTTTTTTTTGAAAAATACTCTTAAAAAAAAGGTATTTGGGATTCAAATAGAAGGGTGGGGACAAAGCCGAGTTGTGAAAAGAGATTGCATTTTTAAAGAATGAATGCTTAAAATAACACCAATAGGAATAAAATACCAATGAAGGATCCCACAATGCTTGTTTCTTTTCTGCACAGTTTCTCACACTCCCCAAATGTCTGCTAGCTGCTATTCTTTGGGTTCAGAACTTGTATCGGCCAGCTGTGTTTTGTATAAGCTTTGCACACATTCATTTAAATCCCATCAAATAATGTATAAGGTGTCTTTGTCCATGATGGTGTTTGGAGAGGCAGAACCTGCTCTCTTTCCCTTGTAGAGGGACAGAATCTCCACTGGGATTTGCTTGAAGCCCACGGAGCCACAGTGCAGGGTGAAGCCCACGCAGCCAGAAGTGTTTGTCCCAGTTGTGTATTTCCTTTCTACCTTTGTTGCATAAACTCCCAAGGTCCCACTGGCTGGGCTCAGGGTGCAGTTTTCCTGGCCCACAGGCTTCACACACCCCAGCTCAGTCCTCCTGGTGGCTGGGATGTGCTGGTGAGGTGGATGTCCCATGGGCATCATCCCCTTGGGATTGCCTCCTTAGTTACCTTGTTGTCCTTAGACAGGCTGGCCAACCTGAAGAAGGTGCTTGCTCACCTGCTAGGAATCCAGTGCTGTCAAAATGCTAGGTGTGAACCCACTAAGCACTCGCCCAAGATCTGGCTTTGCTTATGCAGTGTACTTTTTACAAGTATGCCTGTCTTTGGTGGGTTTAATGAGCATATCAGAAGTATGCATCTTGGCTCCCTTCCCTCTTTCTAAAAGAATTGGGAAAGCCCAAAGATCCTTGATTGATTTTAGAGCTATTTGGAGGCTTTAGAAGTTCTTGGTGAGATAGCATCTGGTTTATCAGAGCCTGAAGCAGTCTTTTCAAGAGCCCCACCATTAAAAAAGAGCTAAGTTTTATCACAGAACATCTCATCAATAGTTGGTTAACGTACTTGTTGGCAGACTGGATTTTAATGCTTCCACTCTGCTTTTAGGCTCTACCTTGGCATTTGAAGCTGATGGGATTTTTCTGCTTTCTACAGGGCTGAATTCTGAAGTCCTTACTTTTAAGCTCAATTTAAGCTCAGAAGGAATGCTAATGAAAAAGCTACCAACCCTTTTTTGAGAAGAAAAAAAAGGTTATTCTCAAGTATTATAAGTGTCTGAAACTCTGCCAAATTTCTGAAAATGCTTCCAATTTCTCTCATACTTTTTTGAAGTGTTTATTTGAACATTATTTTAATAGCTTTGAAGATTTTAAATTAAATAAAATTTCTGGTAGCTACTTCAGTGAGATATTGCTAATTATTACTATGAAAATCTTGAAATATTGATCAGAAGCTCTGCAAGTGCAAAGATGGTGCTCTAAGAATGGGTTTGTCTCCAATTGCTTGTGCTTTGGAGTGATAGAAAATGCCCACTTTCTGAACATAAGTTGTTTAAATTGGAAGAGTAAGTTCCTGTTACAGTGACTTATTTTAGGAGGAAGGTTGTAATATTGCACATATATTAATCTCTCCAGAACCTCTAAATCCTCTAAGAGCCTGTGGAGGAGGAGTTCCTGGAATCTTTCCCATCCCATGAAGTTTATTCATAAAACGTGACACTCTGAAGCCTTCTCTCAGGGCACAAAACATCATTACGAATCTACAGCCACAGCCCTAAAGCTCAGGCTGAAGCTTTTAACAGATCTGGAGGAAAGGTTTGCCTTAGGAAAATTAAAATTATTTTTCTATGTCGACAGTGGTTTATAGTTCTCTATGCAAGCTGGACTGCTACTGACTCTTTTGATAACTGCGTTGCTTAAATCTCTTTGAAGAAAAAAAGACAAGTTTCCTTGAAGAAAAGTCTATCATCTATTTCTGGAAAAAGGTTACATTCTTTTTAAGCCTTTTATTGATATTTTTTTATTCTTAAAATGAAGAATTAAGTGGAAAAGAGAAATTACTCATTTGTGACAGATTGCAGAAGGTGCAACACGATCCCAGCTGGTGAGAGGACCTTCTTTTATACCCAGTAGTGTCATGAGACGATTTGTTGCTTCTTTGCCTAGCAAAAGAACAGCTGAGGTTCAGGCCCATTCTTCAACATCTTGTAGGATGCCAAAAAAATTTACTGGGTAGTGCAAGTTTAGGAGAGGTGTGTTTTTGTACCAAAATCAAGTCTCAGAGAAAGCTGTATAGTGACATGGGAGATGGAAGAGAATTGTACAGGAATGCTGGTCCTCACTAGAGTGGTGCAGTGCAGTAACTGGGTTTTAAAGATCGTGGAAGGGAATAATTCCATATTTATCAGTTTCCCTGAAACATAGGCAAACACTTAGGTTTTCTTTTCCTGTTTTCAGATCTATGAGGCTTTTCTCAGTCTGTTAGCCAGCTGGTTGACCAACTACTTGAATGCTTAGCCTAGACACATGGCTGAAGTCCTCATGAAAGCTCCCATGTTAATGCCCACAGAAAAGAAAAAGTGGGGAATGCCTACCACTGCATCGTGTCTCAGGAGATCCCATCTCTCCAATATATGTTAAGAAATCTTTTAGTTGTTGTTATCATGGGTAGGTTTGGGAGGAGGAACATGACTTTGGTGGGATAGGGTAGCATGCCCAGGTTGCAGTCCTGTTGCTTGGGTGCATCTCCTGCCAGCACATGGTGCCACTTCATCCCTCAGTAGGTGGCTTCTGAGCTGAGACTCTGTTTTCCAACAGAGAGCACTGCACAGATGTTTGTTTACAAACGCATTTCCTCATGGATACATTGATGTGTAAGATGTTTAAAAATGAAAACCAAACCAGACCTAGAAATGTAACAGAACAAACCAAGTACAGTGTATAAGGGGCTGCAGCCTTTTGCAGACAGGCCAAGCCCCTTAATGTGGGTTTGAGGGTGTACATGTCTACAGTGTAGACATGAAAAAATCATGGTTTTAAAGAGTTTTCTTACACTTGACCTAGACTGATAGTGCAAGGTGTGACGTGAGAGCTGTTTTCCAGGAGAAGTTCAAGATGTAGAAAATAAAAATACAATATGCAATAGATTCCAGGGTGCTTCAGTGCAGAAATAACTATTGACACTTGGGTAGGCAGAAAAATACCAAAACAAAGATACTTGGGTCTTTTATCGCACTGGAGTTATTTACGTCCCCAAATCATTATGTCCTGATGCACATGCTGTGTTACAAATACTGGTGATTTCATTTTAACTCCTTGATATCCTTTTATACCCTGCACTTTTTATTTCTTCTTCTTTTAAGACCCCACAGTTCAGGCATCCATGTCTGTAAGTGGCAGAGCCCCAGCTGCCTGCCTGCAGGGGGCAGAGAAGAAGTTGGCTCCGCAGTGAGAGCTTTACTCAGTGACCAGGCTGAGTGTGCTTTGCCTTTTTTCTTCTCCCATTGCTTTCCTCAGAAACATTAGGTTTTGGCTGCAGGCAAGAATCCAGCCTTGACAGAGTGCCGTCCTGATCTGATATGACAGGACTTGTGGAAGTGTTCAGCCTTGACCCTTTGTTGCTTTCAAGAGGGAAATCCCATTAGATAACCACTGTACTGATGAAGCTGGAATATTGTGTTTAAATTTCCCTAAGACCTGAAGAAAATGAAGAAAGAAACCTTTTAAGTTTGTGGGGTTTTTTTGTTTCTTTGTTTGCTTGTTTTGGTGTTGGAAAAAGAGGTGTTGGATGTATCTTGTTTCTCGAATAGTCCATCCAGAAATTGTTAGACTTCTAACAATGTTTTATTTCCTATTCTATTCCTTCCTGGAAGAAGTTGGGAGGGCATGCTGCACAGAGAAAATAAGTTTCATGGGCTGCTAGGTCATCTTGGAAAGTGAAAATAGGATGGGACAGGAGTGTTAAATAGATTTGTCAGACAACAAGAGTTGTGAGTGAGTATAAGAGTTAGGATACAGATTAGCGTGCTCATGAAACCTCTGTTGTGAACCACAGAAGTGAGGGGATAATGGGAATGGTTCAGATCCACTCCTTGCCAGTTTGCTAAAGTGGATTTGAATGAAATTGAATGTATAACTAGCCCTTAATTTTCAAAGCATTTTTGTGGGGGTTTAGCAGTCTGATTCTTGTCAAACCCAATGGCTGTCATATTGACGCAAATACCAGGCAAAATTTAGAAAATTTGGGGAAGGTATTTTGCCAAGCAAGGAAAAAAAAAAAACCCTCCTCTTTTAACATGCATTCTTATAGGGATCAGAAATACAGAAGAAGGGGAAAAAACATACTGATGTGTTGACCATTCTAACAAAAGTCATACTGTACTGGTCTTTTTTGGGGAATGTTTTTTTTTAAGTTTTCCACTGGCTGAAGGCTTTTGAAGGGAAGAAAAGAAAAGAACCATCTTCTGTCTTCAATTAACTTTGTTAATGATTAACAGAGCAGTGCAGTATGTGTGGTGCATTTTAATTAAATCAGAGGAGACATGATTTGGACAAGATTTTAGTTTCACTTTGAACGTTATTAAATAAACTGACACTGTTTGCACTCCGAAAGTTCCTGGGAGCATCCGGTTAGTCAGTAATCCCTGTGCAGCTAGTGAAATAAAGCCTCTTCCAAAACACCTAAGGGCCATTACCAGATGTTAAAAATGAGCAGACAAGTCAGACAGGGGTATAACTGATCATCAACCTGCACCAGGCAGTGTCCTGGTCTGAGGCTCCAATTTCATATCTTAAAGCTAAGTTCGGGGATAAGAAGGGCCCAAACCAAATATTTCTATTGGAGGTTTGCATTTTGAATACCTCTGAGCTATTCAAGTGGCATAAGCTGTTGAACAGTCACTGCCTTTGGTAGAATTCAGATGACTTTTGCTAGCTGAGTTTATTGGCTTGTTTGTGAAGCTGAGATCCTGACCGGGGCTTGGATGTTCTTCACCAGCAAAATTCAGAGTAGCATAAGATAGGAGCTTTTGGTACAGGAATGTCTCTGTAAATTGTCCCAGCAGGAAATGCTCTTCTCTTTCCAGAGCTGCGTGTGTGTGTGCCTGTGTGCACATTTATATAAATCCTTTCAGCAGAGAAGGAGCAAACCTGAAGCCTGGACCCAGACCATGGCTTCAAACTGAAGTGAGACTCTGGATACTCTTACTGGTATATGGTGGCACAGAGGGGTGATTGGATCCCACGTTTCATACTCCATGACTTTACTGTTGTTTACCAGGGTGTCTGTTAAGTAGCTATAGCTTAGGCTTCCACCCATGCAGACTCAGCAATAAATCAAGGCATAACCTGTTGTGGCTAGAGATGCATCTGTCCTCTATGCTCACATAATACCCACCATACTGTGGCTCTTTCTGACTTTTTTGGCTAAGTTTGAAGTGAATAGTAATATCTGGAGCATGCCTGTTAATTTATTAAAAATAAAATTAATAATTTTATATAAAGCCTGTTGTTGAAATTAATTATTGCCAGAAACAACTGTGATGGAGAGAACTTGTACCTACATTATTGGCAGCTTAATCAACTTCCTGTTTTGTGGACTCCACAAGTATTATCTTACATGGCTGTAAGCAGAGGTTCTAAAGTCCAGTCACAGGTTTCTGGGCTTTGAGTGCTATCCTTACTGCTGAAGCTGAAATTTATTAATAGCAGTTATTGCTCCAGGCAAACTACAGTTCAGGTATAAATAAGACAGCAAATTTCAAAATTTACCAGCCAAAATAATAGATCGGGTTTTATTGCTGTGAGAATTGGCATGTGCTCCTCAAAAAGCACCTAAAATGGGTATGGAAGTGAATGGGGAAGTGGTGGCTCTTCCCTCTGCTGCTCCTGGCAGATGGAGAGAAATGGGCTCCTGCTCAGCACAGGAGGGTACCTGACCCAAGTCTGTCCCTCACTCATGACAGTGCCAGGGCATATGGAGAGGAGGTGGGCAGTCTTCATTAATTCTTCCCTCTTATGGCTTCCTCCATTTCAATTATTCAATGACCACGAGGTAGCTATATCCTGGCTGTTATAAGGAAACTATTGTTTGGATCTTGGTGCTTGTTTGAAAGCAGTGAAAACATGAGATAAAATGAAAGCTATGTTTTGGTGGAAGTAGTCTGTCACACCCATGAAATATTATGCTTCTGTATTTCTGGATTGTGCATTGCCCCATAACTGGTAGAGAATGCAAATATGTTTTTCTAATCAAGTTTCAATTCACAGTGGAAGTTCTCCTTGAAATGTCATTTTGACACTTGTCTTGGCATTCGTTTTGTTTACTGCTACAGCCATACATCTAGCTAGTGACTTCTGCATGTGCAAAGCAGCATTATATTAATACCTCAGTGAGAGAACTGTGAGAGAAAATTCCATTCTCTTCCCTGCAGAAGAGAAAAATCCTGTCTGTGCTGTCCAAGGCCAGCCTGTCCCAGCAAAGCAGGCATCAGATAGTATTGGTGCTGCATTGGTTCTATATGAGTCTTCCATACTTGGATGTATATTATTGCAAGTGTATGCAATTTCAGGCTTCAGGCTTTTGTGTGTTGATGTATCGGGCTGTGTTCCCAATCCTGCAGAACTTGTTTATGCAAATAGTTCAATCATCTGATAAAGCATTAGCTACATGATAACGTGGCCGGGTTAGCATGCAAACACCTTTTGCATGTGCCTCCGTGATTTGCACATACCTATGTCCAAACCCAAAATTACATATTCCAGTCTGAGTATGTATTTGAATATATACATATACCCACTAACATGGCTGGGAAAGAATGTTAAAATTTGTGGCACTGTTGCTGTTTACAGGCATCCAAATAGATATAACTGTAGATTACAGTTAGAAAACAAGAATAGATATCAGAGCCCTTCTGAACCCTTCAAGAGTGCAGAAGACTTTCCACAGGGAAATAGCAGAATCTCCACTACCTGAAATATTTAATACCAGACTGGAGAAAAAAATACATAGTGAGAGACAGTTCAGACTTATTTGTTGATGAAATACATAGCTTTGTTTTTATGAGCCCTCCAGAGATTTACTCCAAGACCTTACGTATGAATTGCCAGACTTTACCTACTGCACATGATTTAATACACCAAATGTTATTCATCTGTGAAATTAAGTTCCTGCTCACATGCCAGTGTCCTAGAGTGAAATCTCAGAGGAGGGAGAATGCAGATCCTTTTTGCCCTGTGAGTTGCATACACAGAGTTCCCTGCAGTGAACTGTATTGGGGCATTTCAGAACAGACCTTAAAAAACCCAACAGTTTGCCTACTCCGTGAGAACATGAAAGAGACTGTGGCATCTTTCATTTTCCCAGGGAGGGAACAGTTAAAAATATTCTTCAAATAAGGAGCAGATGTTAATGTCATTAGAATGGATTTTCATAAGCAGAGTTCTGTTTCCCTTGCAAAATGCCAGTAGCTTTGCAAAGTTCTCTACAAGTCTGCCTGCAAATTTCACACTAGTGGCACAGAGGAGAGGCATTGCAGGGTGAGCTATTTACTGTCTCTTTACTGAATCATAAATTTCTGTAAGTTATTTGCCTGCCCATTCCCAAACTGCCTCATTTTGGAAGAAGACTAAACGAAGAACTAGAGAAACATGAAGGTACTTGACTAACAGGGCAAAAACTGTGAGCAGCACAACAAATCCGATGTTGGCAAACAGGTACAGAAAGGAACAGGCTACATATGGAAAGGCATGGTCTGGATGGTGTATGTGCTTCTGTCAGGTTCTTAAATTCACTACAATCTCATAAGAAAAAAGGATTCACAGTCTATTGTGATCAGCTTACTGAAAACTCTTCCTTGCGTGCAGGAATGGTTAAAGAAAAAATAACAAACAAAATATTAAGTGGCTCTCTGGATGACCCCTGGACATTCCTGTTGGTAGTATGAGTAGACGCTGAAAACTCACAGTAATAATTTCCTTTTGGAAAGATCTCATGTCTCCTTTCTCCTTCTCATTTTTCTTCTTTTAATGTTGAGAAGCTGGGAAAGGCCATGTAGTTTTGTTAATTATTGTAATAGATGAGCCTACACTGTTGTAGAGCCATTTGACTTGGATTCACTGGAGTGAATGAAACTTCTGAAGTTCCCTTGTTTAGTTAGTGTTTGTTTACTTGCTTTTTTCTCTTTCTAGTGTCTTTCTTAGGGATCTTGTGTTCCTTGAGCCAAGTAATGATCTGTGAATCATCAGAACACACAAAGAAAGCAGGTTGAGGCGTGCATCTCCCGCCTCCATAATTTTTCATCCTTTAGATGTCCATGTGAGTTTTTAAAACTATTTAGAGGGTGGTGATTTGCCTCTTGCTGCTCCATATGCAAGATCCTCACCTTAGGGCCACAGTGTACTGAGAGTATCCCTCTCAATCAAGCTAGTGGAGAAAGTAAACAAAAAAACTTTTGGATTCAAAATAATAAAGGGACTATTGCTTGAAAAGATCTATAACTGACTCAGATTGTCCTCCCACTTCTTTCTAAATGGGTTGTAAACATGGAAAAATCTTGGCTGTGTCAGCCTCTTTCAGGGAAACCCAGTCTACCTTGCTGTAAACATTGCTGGTTCTGCACCCAGCTGAATGTGAATGCTTGGCATTGCACATGTTGGCCTTGGCAGAGCCCTACTTTGTGCTACCAACTGAATGACAAAATATCCCTGTAGCTCTTGTTAGAACAGTGATTTTCCTGAGATGAATGGGTGTTCTGACCAAAATGGTGGGCACAGCTCTTAGGACAGCTAACATTGAAGCCTCCCAGGCACTCACCAGTGCAACAGTATGGTTCTCATATGGGTTATACCAGGTCCACTTGGCAGTACCTTCATTGTCTGTACACAGGATGAACATGCATGTGTCCCTGATTGCACATGTGATACTGCAGTTTTGCAAGTGAGACAAACCATGATTGTAGCAATTTCAGGATGGAAAAAAAAATATAAGATCAACACTAGGGCTGTGAAATTAAAATTTAATATGTGGGACACCATCCTTTAGAGTGTTTGAAGCAGCTGTTGACAAGGATACCTCTCACAGATTAACGCTAGGGACAGTTGGGCAGAGAGACTGAGACTGTTTGGAAGTGGGATTTACCTTATTTATCTTCAGTTCTTCATTTGCAGGCAAAGATGGAACATGAGCTGAGCATAGACTTGTGTGGCCAATATTGTTTATTGCTCAATCAGTAGGAAAATGACATCTATTCTCAGTAGTGCTGAGAGTAGAGGTATGAACAAGAAGATGCAATTTCGTGTTAGACCTTCTCTAAATAAAAATCATTGTATTTCATCTAGAGTGAAGATTTCTTCCAGACTTTTATAATTCCAAACATTATTTGGAAAAGCAAGGAAAAAGGAATTGGGATTCTTCTGACTGTCCTAGTCTAAGGGGGACATTTTAAAATGGTTCTAGAGTCTGCTACAAGTGCAAGAGGCTTCTCCTGTTTTACCTGACACACACACAAAAACAAAAAAAAAAAACAAAAAACCAACTTAAAAACATGTAAGAGTCAGAATCTGTATGACAGTAGGGAAAGAATTTTGAAAAATCTAAATCTATTATTTGAAGATGTCGAATTTAATGTTTTAGTGGATAACCAATTTAATTTAATTTTTATGATATATGGAAACAGGTTTGTTTTTTTGAATCCAGGTTGGATTCAAAAGGGTGTAGGACCCATTCCTATGTTCTCGTGACACAGTAGTAAGTACAAACCGGTATTAGAAACCTGCACGGTGTCCTGGGAACCCCGTTTATAGGTTCATAAGCATCAATTCTTACATCTGGCATCTGATTAAAAATGTATAATTTGGCAAAACAGTGATACAACCTCTGTTTAACTAGTGCTCCTCCAGAGGGAAAAATTCTGTTTCTGAAATACCTCAGAAGCAGAAATTCCCTTTCTGGGAAGAGTAAATATTACTCCCTTCTTACCAGCACCCTTTAAGACTCTGTGCATTCACACTGCCTTATATTCTCTCTTTCCCTTAAGCTGATAGTAAAAGAAACAGAGATGGCCTCCATTGCTGCATCCTCATCTCATTTGCAGATCTCTCTGCAATGACAGAAATGGAATCCACGGTTTTTTTTTCCTTTGCAATCATCACTATTGTCTTTTCCTTGCTCCAGACCAGAATTCCAGTATCTTTTACATGTACTTGAGAACAAGAACTGGATCTGTAGAAGGTGTGTGTGATGAAATAGAAACTTCTTGGGGTATTTCAGGGATGGTTTTTAAGCATGCAAAATCCCCTGAGCTTCTGAATGCTTGCACAGGAATCATTCACTTATCTATAAAGCGGAGAACTGTTACCTTTCCAGAAAAATCTATCTCCTTGAAATTGCAGAGGAAGATCTGTGGAGGCAAAAACCTCAACTATTGCATCTAAGATTTTAGCAGAGCATAAAGGAGTATCAGTGCCCCAATAAAAGTGCAGCAGTTGGGCTTTAGCAAGTTGTGAGAAAATAAATTGCCAAGGTTGTTGCAATGTTGAACATGTAACATCCTCCATGGCTTGGTGCAGAGAGGATGATCACAGCACTCACTTCAAGGTAAGAGTGCCACCTACTGAACCTACACACTCCTTCCCACAGAACAGCAAGCTAGTAGTAGTGTTTTTCCTTCTGAGTACTAATCCCCCCACACCCAGCCTTGTAATTCATGAGGTTTAACAAGATCAGAGCCTGGGGTGGAATGGCTGCAGGACTGCACAGTAAGCTGTTTCAGTTTACTCACATATGCAGTCTTAAAAATGTATGAGGGAAAAGCATGTGAAATCATGGTAACCCTCCATTCAAATCTCCTTTGTTTGCATTTCTGTTTCCTGCCTCATTCAGTGGATTAGATGGAAGAAGACTGAGGATAGTCTATCAGGCTGGATTTAGCCCCAGCCCTATTTTAAATCCCTTTGCTAAACGCAAGCAAAATGTTCTTACCTTGACTGCAGTTGAGCTTGCTTCTACTTCTTATCTCCCCTGCTTTGTTCCTGTTTGGCAATCACCCTCTACTCTTTTGAGCTACCTGATCCATTTTGACCATTTACAAGTTACACTGGATGCAAGTGCCTGCAAAATGTGTAGGCAATGATTTACTATTGAAAGGGAGGACTGTTTCCTAGACCATTGTTTTATATTTGGGTCCTGTCCTCTCATTATCTCTTGGAAGGCTGGAATGTGACTTTCCTACAAGAAAATACTTGTGAAGGCACCTCTGTGCAGTGCTCAGGCTGCTCAGTGCTCAGAGAAGCCTGCTAAACAGAAGCTGCTCTTGTGAAAACTGAATGGGAAGCAAGCATTTGTTGGTCAAGTTAAACAGCTGAGAAATCTGCAGGAATTTCTGGAACTGGGGACCCAGGCATAGCAAAGAGGATCTATTAGAGAGAATACAGTAACAAAAATAATAATCATATGATCACAGACCAGAGGGGGGCGAAGGGAGGGGAGGAGGTTACAAGATAGATAATGAGCTTGACAATAGGCAAATAGAGTGTGTCATTACGGGAGCTACAGGACCGACCAAATGGTTAACCTGTGTGGTGGAAAGAGCATCCAATGAGTCTCTCACGCCTGGAAGGATAATGGCATTTTTATTATCTTGTTCCACGCCTTGATCATCTGTCCATTTGCTCCCTGGAGCTGGCAGCAGTTTGCACTGATTCATACGCTGCAGACATGATCAGCAGATCATACGGCAGGCAGAACTTGTCAAGCCTTTCCAAGTGAGTTGCTGATTTATTATGGTATCTGTATGGATTTAGCTTTTTGGTGTTGTGTGGAAAGTGCTAGGTGGTGCCGATGGAAAAGGGGAGCAGAATGGTGTAACATGTTGGGAAGCTGGTTAAACTGGGGAATGAGCACGGGATGCAGGCTGGGTTCTTTTGCTCAACTTTTTGCTTTATTGTGCTCTGTTGTCTGAAGAAAAACTCTTTGCATTTATGCATTTCTCTTACCTGAATGGCAGAATTTAAATTGCTTTGTTCAGTTGAAGAAGAATACGTTGGAAGGACCGGTTGCTAACTGGAGTTTTGCTGATGGGAAGTTTTCAGAAATTTCATAGTGTGAAAGCTTTCGCGTAACACAGATGGCTTAATTCACTGAGGAAATAAAGTTCTCATGGCACATTCACCCCTAAATGTGGGAGGGAAACGAGAGAAGAAATCAATTAGCCTGTGTAATATCACCAAAGAAATTATCTGCTTTATTCGGGTCCTGTTTCTTTGTTGTGTTTGTCTGCTTTATGTGTTGAGGGGTGGGAAACAGGACACTATTATGTTTCTAAAATACTGTGATTTATATTAGTCTTTGTTTAAAATTGGGAAGAGGTTTTGAAAAGCCACAGGGATTTCTGGGTGCCTGTTATTGGACTTTCTATCATGAAGTCCTATGCTCTTGGAGGGAGAGGGAGCTCAGGGATTTCTGAAACTCAACACCTCCAAGAAGTCCCTTAGAGGAATCTGAGATCCTTCACTATGATTTCAGAAATTGGGCAAGAATTAATAATTAAACTAAGAGTGTGTTGAATGGGTTTGTTTTGTGTTGATCCCTGAGAGCCACAAGTCATGTCAGTGAGCCCTCCCATACTGCTGTCTGAGAATGGGAGCAGCCATGGTGGAGCACCAGTTTCTCTGCAAATAGTGCAAGACGAAAGGGAGAAGTGGGTGAGATTTGGGCACTTTAGTGCTGATATAACCTGTGGAAACCTTAACCCTTGATATGAGTTGGTCTTGAGCATGCTGGCCCAGACTGAACCCTACAAGTTGACCTTTGGACCCTTTCACCGGTCTTCATTGAGGCTGGTTTTGCTAGATATCAGGATCTGCCTGTTTTGCTTAAAAATTAGAAAGCATTGGATATCCTTGCTGAGAGCCATTCTCCTTCACTCCTTTTTGGGAGAGGAAACTACCAACTTTATGCCGCGTGTATCTCCGAAGTGTTGGGTGAGTGCTGGGAGGAATGCCCTATGAATGGAGAAATGCTTTTGTATGCTGTAGCACCCACAATTATGTTACTGGAAGTGAGTTCGCTGAAGTCAGTGAAATTATATCTGAGTGTAAACAATTTGATTTCTTTCTCTTGAAGCGTGATTCGCTACTGTACTGGTTTCCTGTATCTTGGGAGTTTTGTATCCTGTAGCAGCTTCTAAATAAGAGTTGACACACCTTGTAAAACTGGACGTGGGTTTTCTTCTGTCAAGACTCACAGTAATATATTTGAGGAAGAAAAGCAATGCTCTCTTTAGTGAAGACTCTTAAAAGAAATTAAGTGTGTGGACAATAATTTGGAAACTAATTTATTCCCTTTTAACAAACTTCTCTGTGACTTCTGGCCAAAAGTGGGGAAGGCACCTTTAGCATTGCCCACAAAGATTTCTCCAAAGCATTGCTCAGTGAAGTACATGATGAAATACCACCCTTCCCAGGCTGGGGCATAACGTAATCATTCCAAGTACTCATGTCTTCTCAGGAGATTGCAATGGAAAAGAAAAGGAGTATTAAAATACTTATAAGTTAACTCTCCAGAGATTTTCCAGGGAAAATCTCTGCACTGTTACTGCACTGTTTTGAATGAAATACAATGTGATTTTTAACTCCTTGCAAATGTCCTCTAGTGACTTCTTTGTATGATCATTTTAGCTGCAACATTTAAAGATATCCTCTATACTCTCAGTGTAATTGCAGCATTTGTAGAAAATGTTGTAATTGCTAAATAGCTGAATATAATCTTGTTAGCATTTGATCACACTAGAAATTAAAAGCAGAAGCTCTCATCGTAGCCAAGAAATCATTCTGGTTGGCCTGAAAATATAAAGACTTCTTAGTAAATGTATAGGGATTGAATTGGCTCACTTTGCTGCATATTAAAATAAGTGTTTACTGTGCAGGTTTCTAAGGAAAGCAGAAGTGTTCATTGCCAACAGGTAGAATATTTTCTTTCAGCAAATTGTAGCTTTTGTTCGAACTTCACAGATAGTTCATGGATAGTTTGGTTGCTGGAAGCTCACATTTTCAGAGCACTTTCTGGCTGGTTCTTCATATTCTAGGTTATCCTTCCTGTTTCTTGTCTGGGTGTTCAAGGCAGATAATGAGCTAACTTTGTACAGAGAACAGAAGGGTGTAAGAGAACCCTGTTCCACAGACAGCAGCAGCATAGGTGTGACTATGTTACCTGGTTAATTCTGCTCCAAAAATCAGTGCTGTTCATTTTCACTAAGAACCATCTCTTCCCTTCCTTCTGATAACTGTTGGCCATGATTTTGATTCCTGTTCTCCAGTGGACAATGCTCTGAATCTTTATTTTCTGAAAGCCTTTTTACTTTACTGAGGTAAAATAACATGGACCTAATGTAACCAAAAAACCCCAAACCACTAAGCCATTAGCCTGTAGTGAGTCTATTTGTCTCCATTTTGAAAGCTAAGAATGCCAGTCAGCCTCTAAACGTGACTCCTGCCATCCAGTGACAAGAGTCCCATGGACCAAGAAATAAGCTGTTTTCTCACAATGTGCTGTCCATTTCTGAGCTACCCTGTTTATACCCAAGTTGCCCTTCAGTGTCTGATATCTGGGAATGAAATTCAAAACACTTGGGCTGTTAGGTGAGTGCTTTTGATGCAAATTTATTTGTCTGTGGATGTACCCATATGTTTATGTTAAACACTGGTAAAAATCAGTGTATACAGAGTGTTCTTGGTGTATTAATTGTTGCCACCTGAATGAAATACATATGCTTTCGTCTATGTTTTACACATCAACAAGGACAGTGGCTTTTGAAAACTGAATGTGCAGTTCAGTATTTTGTAGCTGGGTTTAGGAATTTTTCTTAGTGGGTCAGAAGAAATTTGCTGGAAGGGCTGTAATATTTTTGAGTTACATTATTCTTAGAGGAAGAAATATTATGGTAGGGAAAGCACAGGTTTGTAAGGGAAAATCTCTGAGATGTCAGAGCCTTCTTGGCTCAATGAAAGATGTTTTTCTTTCTGTAGCACAAGCAAGGTGTTGGGTGTTTGGAGCACAAAGCTGGATTAATTTGTGGGGAGTTTTGGGCATCCACCTGAGCATGAAGTCGTGTAACTCTGTAAGAGTTAAATTTCTAAGTTTTTTTCAGAGAACAAGTGACTCTAGTGAGTTTAATGAAAACCCTGAGATGAATTCTTCACCCTGTCCAAGCCTTGATTCAAGCCAGGGCAGTGACTCAGCCTGGTACTGCTCTCTGGGAACTCAAATACCTGAAATGAACTGTGAGAATTGTTTCTGATGAATTAGCAATATGAAATAAAACTGGGAGAGTTCTGGGCAGAGTAGAACTGGTTCGGAGTTTTTCAGGTTTCTGAGATTAACATTGTCTAAATGAAAACAAGAGGAAACACTTTCTAAAATTAAAATGCTTTTTTAAACACCTTCTAAATAAGAAATTATTGGGCTGAAATATGTTTTTAAAAATAAAAAATTCATGTCTTTTTTGAATCTTTTGATTCAAGTTGACCTACACTCAAAAGGAAAAAAAGTAGTATTTGCGTGCTTGTTTCAGGCTGAATTAAAATAAAACTGGCCTGGACATTTTCCATATCACTTCACTCTGACAAGAGTTTTTTCTTCTGCTTCAGCAAAATTAGAAAATTCCTTGTTAGTGCAGATTTTAAATCCAGATAGCTTCTCCACAGCCACACTGTTGGCATAGGTGTTCAAACAGTGTAGGATAGGGGTGGCAGAACTTCAGCCTTCTTCATACTCCCACTTTTCCCTTTCCTGCTAAACCTGCAGTCCCAGACCTCCCCATCCACCCTGTTCACAATTCAGAGTATAACAAGAAGGTTCAAAAAAAGCAGGGAACTTCTCTGGTGATTATTTTAGTCCCTCTGTGCTATTCTGTTCATATATATGCACAGGCATGCATATATATCCATATATATGCATATATATGTATGCATATATAGCCATAGAATGCAGGTGCAGTAAACTAGACAGTCCAAACCCATAAGTTTAAAAATCCAAGCAAAACACTTCAATCATTGAAATAATTGAAACATGGAGACCTAAGTGACTTTTTAACTTTCACTCCTTCTACATTTTATTTTATTAAAGAAAACATTTAAAAAACCTTTCTTTGCACTACTTTCATGTACTGACACTTGATTTATGTTTTGAGCTGTGTAAGCACTTAAGTGTAGTAAAAAAAAAGACTCCTTGACTTCAGTAAGGCTGCTTACATATGTTAGTAGCTGAAGGGCCAACTTTATAATTATATATCTCTGTAATGTTAGCCCTCATACATTTACCCATTCCAATTTTAATTCTCCATTTCATAAAATCTATGATCAAATTTTGGAGCCCAAACTAAGCTGATGTCGTCCCTTTTAATTTAGGACTCAGCCCTTTTATTCTCCTCCTGTGTTTTATTTTTATTAGTCGTTTTCTTTTTGTGCTGATGTGCAGCACATATTGTTAAAGCCACTCACTGAAGCCAGAATTTTACAGCATGGAGACTGTCCTAATAAGGGAAAAAAACCCTTGTTCTTTATTGGTGAGGTAAGAGAAATCAGGCAGCGGATAATTTTTTTGCTGATCAAGAAGGATAAGGTGCGGTTTGGCAGGTATCACATTGGTTTGGCATTTGCTGACATGGTTCCTCTTTTCTGCAGTTCAAATCCTTTGCAGAGTAGACAGTCAGGGAGGGCTTCCCCTGCATCCCTCCCTTTCTCTTTCCTTCCTCTCTTCCTTCTCTTTTTCACAAGTATTCATAGTCATGCTACGAAATCTCACACTAACACACAAACTGGATGTGGTAATGAGCAGTTTTTGCAAGTCTAACAGTGTCATACTGGAAACAGCAGGCATGTTGGAACACAGTTTCCCATGTATGTTTTTCTGCACCTAGAGCATTTAAACAGTTTGTGAAGTTGTCAGAAAAATCACACTTTAATCTAAGGTGTTACAATCCGATTTCTCTCGTCTCAAACATCTGCCACTGAAGTGCTATCAGCTTTAGTTGATGCTTCAAATTATTCAGTTGTTTGTCTTTCAGATTGCTTTGAAGGCTCATATTGAATTCCAGAAATGAATAACACATCCCAGGCTTATATACAGAATTCACATCTGAAGTTAATAAAGTTGCTCAGGTTTTCAAGTGAGTTAAGGTGAGCAACGTTTCAAGGGAGGCCAGAAGTTGGTATTTAAATTATTTTCTTTCAGTATGTCTCCTGGTGACTGAAATATCAGCCCAAGTATTGGCACTGCCTAAATTCGCTCTGTCCTACACCAGTAGACCAAAAGTGATGTAAAGTGGCTTCCCCCTTCCCACCTCCTTTGAATAACTCTTTACCTAGATTTCTCTGTCACTCACTTGTTTTTTTTTTTTTCCTTCTGAGCATTGTTTGATTGTGAAGAAATTTTTTCCTCTTTTTTTTTCCCCCTTCATCATAGTAATTCTAGAGTACATATCCTGTTATTGTTGAGGTTAGCTTACTGTAGGCACAGGATGTGAAAGATAAACTTGGATGATAATAAAGCAGAAAAGAAAAAATAAACAGCATTAGTAATAGGGATTGGATGTACCAGTTCACATTAAACAAAACATACAGATGCACAATTAGGAATAAGTTACTTCCAAAAGCTTGCTGCATGACTTCTTTTGGTAGGTTTTGTTTTTTTTTTTTTAATGCCTATTTGTATTCAGACTCTTCTTACTCAAAGTCAGGATCTCTCTTGAAGGTCAGGGACTTGGCTAACTTCATTGTCATCTTTTTTTTTTTTTTTTTCATTCCCATCAACCACTTTTTCATATACCTTGGCTGCACAATAGTGAGAAATATTCAGATTCTCATGAGCAAAAGTGACTTGAGCAGAACCTGGCATGCCAGACAGGGAGGATTAACTCTGTACAAGCTGTTTTGGTTCTGAACTCAGATCACTCTCAGTCTGCTTTACACTTCTGCTTAGAAGGATGTGGGGCTGCTCTGGGTCCTCCAGGTAAAGGCTGATCTATTACAGGAAAAAAAAAACAAAATTCTTGTTCCAGAGAGCTTCAAATCTTATTTAAATGTATCTCATAACTGACATGCTGTGCATTTCAAAAATTTGAGAAAGCAGCCCCTGCGGAAACAGCTCAAGTGCACTTTTTTTCCTACCCCTAATACTGTAAGAAATGTGGATATCTGTCCTAGAGGTGTGTCCTTAAGACCAATTCACTTGTTGCTACAGGACAGGATGTGAGATTTTGGCTTCTGTTCAGTTTGTCTTGGCCAAATTGCCTGCAGATTTTTTAACCAGAAGAATATATTACATGTTTCTGAACAGATTTTTGGCTTACCAAATTCCATCTGCAATATGTTCAGTGCTGGAGTTGCTTTAGTGTAATTACTAAAGTACCTTCTAGCGTCACAAGAATTGCTATCCTGATATGATCCTTACTACAGGCTTCTGTTGTTTCTTCATTTTTTTTTTAATGGTGTTGATAACTCCAGCAGTAGTAGGATCATGAGATGGGTGAGCCTCACAAGGCTAAATAAACTTTCAATAGGTTTCAGCTTCCACAAATGCTGGGGACCATCATCATATACTGACATGGTTGTGGTGGAACCCTAACAGTCCTCTGTTCATTTTCAGGTTGTTCCTGGCTTTCCAGCTTCTGTGAGCTACAGTGGTGTTCCTTTTCCCTCTTTCTTTTATTCTTCCCTTTCAGCTGTCTCTTGCTACCGAGTTACATGATATTTTGCAAATCTCAAATGAAATATGTTCCAACCGTACCATATTCTCTTGCATACTAATTTTTCAAAATTCGCCCCCCATTTTTGAATTGGTGTTGAATAATAGCCCCATGTATTTTGGGTGACATCCATCTTTCCTCTGTGGAGCAGGAGATTTTGAGGATTGCATTTCTTCTGCAGAAGGGAAATCACTGGCATGGATTCTGGGTGTGTACGATGGTGTTGTGCATCTTGGCTTTAGTCATCTGCCTCCTCCTGGAACAGGAGTGGTCAGGCATGCTGGACACATTGTGTCAGCAGTTTCTTTTCTCAGGATTTGAGAAAGCTCCAAAGCCTCAATAGCAGAGGTCACATCTGCTTCCAGAGCTACCTAAACTTTTACTTTAGTCAGAGTAAGACCCAGGACTAACTTTCCTCTGGGACCTCTGTTCTATCTGCAATCAAGGCTGTAGCAAAGCAGTTTTGAAGTTCTTTGCAAATGCAGCTTTTCTTCAAAAGTTACCAAATGCTAGAAGTCTCTTAACACTTACAGCAAGGCTATCTTGGAATTCCCACCAGTCCTTATCTATACGACCGTGAAAGCCTCCCACTCTCAGCATGTGCATTAGTGACAGTTTGCAGCCCATCCAGTTGGTGACAAATATTCCTGTCTTGTGCATATCTCAGAGCTGTCTTTGGGCCCTTGTCTTCTTGGAATAGCCGTGGGGTTAATTCCTTACTTCATTTCCTGGATTCTTTCCCTTTCACACTCACTGAACACTCTGTGGAGTGATCAGGTAGGTGGTGAAGACTGGTTAGGTACCTCTCAGCCAGTCCTATGCTTATAGCCCCTGAATTTAGAAAGATGAATGCTCAGAACCTTAAAGACAGTTATGGTTCTGTTACATTCTGTGTGCTAGTTGTTTCTTGTGCAGTTCTGCCCTGACAGTCATGCCCAGTGTGTTTTCTTTCCCCAGAAAGGATATAATTACAGTTTTCACGAGATTAGAGCAATCAGAGATTTTGCTGTTTCGTGTCTAGTGCCTGGCTCTCAGTCCCTTCCAGCACTTGTCAAGGTGCATGACATCATTTCACTGAGAGCCTGAGTCCTGAAAATGTTGGCAAAGGTAGGCATTAGGGAGGTTCTGGCTTGGGAGAATTTAAGGCATAGGGCTCACAGGTGGGGAGGAAGAAGCTGGAGACACCCATTAAAATGCCATTAGGTAAGGAGTGACAGGGGCTGCTTGGAATGTGAGAAGAAATTGGAGAAGGAACTAGAAAAACCTTCTGGGGAGCTGAAATAGAAGAGAAAACCATTTGGACATTTGCTCTCTAATGCAGGAAAGTAGGTAGTGGGGCCTCCCCTGGAGCTTTCCAAATCTCTGGCAATTTTGTGGGGAGTTTTTTTGAGCAAAATTTCAGAAAGGTTCCAGAAAAACTGTTTATATGTGCTTATAGCTATGCACTGACACTGATGATTGCTCTGTTTCATATTCATCTTGAGCTGGCAGAAACACCCGTAAGTAAATCCAAGATCACCTCACTGGCAGGGGATTGCTAGTGTTTAAGTTTTATGCCTGTGTTTGCATTAGACCACTGGTCTTATAATCCTGTACTGATGCAGGTAATGCTCATTGTGCTAGCATCTTGATCCCCCAAATGGATGATCTTTTCCCTGAGCATTCCTTTGTGGTAGTCCAATGGGAACAAAAGCACAAGGGAGTTTAAGCATCTCATGCAGGAACTTGTAGCAGAGAGGGGCCAAAGCCTGCTAAATCAGACATTTAACATCTTAACTGCCAGCATGTTAGCTTGAGTTAAAAGCAGGCTTAACTTTTCCAATTTTGAGGATTGTTGATCCTCAGATCTTTTTGTTACCTCATAGGTGCTGAAGTTTGGTTTCTTCAGCCAGATGATTACCCTATTCATATTTACTCATTAATCTCAGTCAATTGAGTTGTGGTAACAGGTTTTACCACACTCAATTTGAGCAGAAATTCAAATTCCCTTATGCTTGTCCTAATTCTTTATTGTGCCAAATATTCTGTAAGAAACAGTTCCAATAATACCTTGATCACCAGATGTTATGTTTTCATAGAAGTATATTAAACATAGATTTGCTATCCACTGCTTGGTTTTTGATCCCTCACAGTGCCTTTCAGGATGCAAGACTTAAATTCAATGAGAAAAGAGAAAATTGAATTGCATCCTCCTTGCAATGAGGTTGGTGTGTGTATATGAAGAGTTGCTGTGGATTGCTGGGAAGATGATACTTGGATAAACCGTAGCATGTTTTTATCAAGTTTCTGGTCTGTCCTGTGGTGGTTTTATCTGTGAGGAGCCACCTATTGTAAAAATGGCTGATTATAGAGTCCCAGTGGCTTCCTAAAATATTCTTCTGTCTTTCAGTGCACATGAGACAGGAAATGTTTTGATTTTAAACCAAGATTAAATCCTTCAAGAGGCAGTGCTGGACGGGCTCACTGACATTCAGATCAGTTCCACCAACACTGTGGGTCAGAAGCGGATGGAGTGACAGCAGTGGTGCACATAAACCTTCCCATGTGATGTCTTTTATGGTTTCTGTAGGACTAAAATCTTTTTGGTGTAGAGTTCTCACTCAATCACCTTTTGAGAGTCCTCTCCCACTATTCTGGCTTTCTGCATCTGTGGAAGCTTGAGAATCAGAAGGGTTTGGCAGCAAGCTAACTCCTTGTTTCCCAATGGTAGGTTGAGGATCCTGCACCCCATTTTCCATACTTTCAGGAATTTAAGTGTATTTCATTTCACAATCCACGGCTTCAAAAATGTGCCAGGCTGCGCTGAGGCATGCTGACCCCTGTGCAAAATCTGAGGCGTGTTCTCAGTGACAAGGCCGCAACATCCCCAGGGCTAAACTTAGTTTTTCACCCTTCCTTTCCCATTTCCCAGCAGGCACAACTCTTTAAAATGTAAACTACTGATTTGGAAGTACCTAGCAACAGAAGGCATTACGCAGGGGAGAGGCAGGCTATCACTTGCTCAAGAGAGAGCTCAGGGGAGGATGTCTCTTTGTTCCCTATGCCAGCAATACACCATCCCAAGATAATCAATTCTGCCAGTGGCTTTCACACGCTTTCAGGCCCAGTGATGGAAGTCAGAACCATGCATCTCTTAGAGACTGGCCTGGGAGGAAGGAGTCCACATACCTGCAACAACTCATTTTGGAAGTTCCTGGAAAAGCTCCTGGTAGTTTCAATGGGTTTTGTAGCAGGCATGAAGTAGTGCAGCCAAAGCAAGAGTCTTATCTGCTGTGTGGTTTAGCTTAAAAGAAGTACTACGTTCATCTATGTTTCTGTTTTTCCATTCCATAAACTGGCTTTACAATAGTAATAATACTCATTGTGTGGAAGTCAGAAGGGTTTCAAGGATTAATTAATTTTGCAGTGCATGTTGAGATTTTTTTGATGGAAAGAAGTTAGCAAGTGCCAAGTACTAAAACAACAATGAAGGGAAAATAGACATCAGTTGGCATTGATTCCTGGAATGTAATGGGTTATACCAGAAGCCTTGTCTTAAACATTTGTATGTGTTTAACGATGATTTTTTTCAGTTACCTTTTCTTTATGAATGTCAATAGAACCTGTAAAAAGGCTTTGCTTCTTGCTGGTGGAAACTTATCATCTCTTGCCTCCTCTTACATTTGGAATTAGATTTTTTTGTCTGCATGTGAAGATTCTTCCCACCTGTTGGTTTCTTCCCATGTCAGCCCTTTGCTATCCTCCCCACCTTGTTGCCCAACTCCTCTCACTTTTCTTCTATTGTTGGTCATGCTCCTTTCTCTTCTATAGACCCACCTGCTTTGCATTTTCACCTTTGCAGCCCTGGATTCACTTGCCATTTCTTTTAGCAGTATTGAAATGAAGATAAAAGAAAGTATACACTGTGTGGCATGAGACCCATGCTTTGTGAACCAGTGCTTTGGTCATGGTCTGCAGAGGCAAGGGCAATCACAACATGGAGTAATGCTGTGCCCTCCAATGAGAGCACACTCCTCACCATCTGGAGGCAAAAAACTCATAGGTTTCGCCCATATTAGTGATGCTCTCCTGTAAGCCAGGTGCCAAAGCGGGAGTGGGAATGTATTTTTCCTGTTGAACAGGCTGGAGATTGGAAAAGTACTGAAAGGTTGGGGCCAGAGTTTGTGTCTGATGAACATAAAGCACAGAAGTGACTCAGGGGACACAAATCAGTTAGGGCAGGGGATGGCTGTTTGGCAGTGGAAGAATTGCCAAAGACCCAGCAGGACCTGATGAATAGTTTACTATGAATGTCCAACTGGCACCACCACTGAGCTCCCTCTGTCCATGCAGAACTCATTTGTCAGGGAATGCTACAGTATAAAGCACTTTCCAACAGCTATTACAGACTGCTTCCCTATGTGGAACTTGATATTCCAGAATGAAACTAAAAAAAAACCCACCACCAACAACAAAAGAAACCAACCAAAAACACTGCACCATAGTAATTGGATTTTGAAACATGATGAATCTTGCAGAAAAGCCCCTTACTCAGGCACAGTATCTCCATGGGGCAGTTTGTCAGTATTAGGTGCCTTTTGCTTCTACCAGTCGTATATGTCCCATTGGAAGTCCACAGATGGTGGGCACTTCTAGGGCAAGAAAATTGATATTTTCTTCCATGTTGTAGTTTTCATCTAGATATTTTCTATGACTAATTTATAAGTTGTAAATAATTTGTTAGTGAATCATTGAAATGGGAGGGATTTTTGTTGAATGCTAGAGTTCTGTGTGAAAAGGGTTTTTTTGTAAATCTTTTTGTAAATAACAGCGGGTGTCAAATTTGTATTTTTGGTGGGACTGATGAGCTCTCATGAACTGATTAAGCTTCCCACAGACTTTCCCTGATAGTTTACAATAGTTGTTTGGTAGTTTCTTATGAGTAATTTCTGGAATAAGGATCACAGCGGAGCAATGTAAGGGGGACAGGCACATCTAAAGGAAAACAAATTGAAAGAATAAAGGCAGGATATTTTATTGTGTTTGTGTGGGTGTAGTTGCAATGACTGCGTTTCAAACTTCCAGCTGTTTAAATTGTGCAGTGCTCTTATATGACATCTGCAAATCTTTGTAACACTAGTGTGGTGTTCAAAGGGCTGTAATGTGACCTTGCATATCTCTACAGGCCTGTTTTATGGAAGGGCTTTTCACCTTTCATGAAGGTGAAAGACACATCAGGATTAGCTTTTGGAGAGATGCATGGAATGTATCTGCCCCTAATCCTGTTAGCAAATGATGGGATCTGCACTCATAATTCCTCTCCTGTCTCATTGAAAATGTCTCCTAATCACCTTGGCTGTTGACATTAGGTTTCTTAAACACCTCAGAAAGAGACAGATGCTTGTCCATGTTAAAAGTGAACAGCCATGAATTTCCCTTGAAACCAAATCTGCACCTGCACAGCATCCGTGAGTTGTGTGCATGGGGAATCAATACTAGAAAACTTTGAGACATCTGATTTTAATTATTTTTTTTTTCCATTCACCATCTGTTGTAGCAGTGAATGTATTTGAAGTGATGTATCCTCCCTGAAGTGGTTTATTTCAGTTAGCATGGGGATTCACAGTCTGCTCTGTTTTGGTGCTTGTTCTGCTGTTACATTTCAGATGCTTTCCTGTTTGCAGGGTTTATTTCAATATTTAGTCTGCTGAGGTATGTTAAGGCTGTGTTCTTCTCTTGCATATTTTGTGTCAGGAAGAGTGGATTAAAAAAAAAATAAAATTATCCTATGATTATCTGAATGATTATCTAGTAAAATCGTTTTTCCAGGCTCCCTGTGTGCAAATATATGCCTTATCCTGCAACACAGACTTAGAGAATTAGCTGTATTTCTGAAAGCTCCAGCAGACATCTTCAGGGACCTGTTTGGCTCTGAGCAATAATCATTTAATACCAATCTCTACTTCCCAGGGAAACATAGTGGAGTTTTGATGCTTCATGGAGACCAGATTAATGCTAACACCCATGTTTTTTAACTCAAGCAGTAAAAATAGCAGGTTATGACCATTTGTAGGCATTTCAGATCATGTTAACATTTCAGGCAAGGCTGTAGAGTTACCGAGCAATGTCTGGGTAATCATGACCTGCTACCTTACTATTTGCATTCTATCAGTCATTTTGGCTGTCCAGGCCCTGGACAGTAGTGTGAGCCTGGCCCAATGCTGGGGATTAACAGCACAGCCGTCTCCCCAAGTCCTGGTGCTTTTGCACCTTGATGGAACCCTTTCCCTCTTCCCCTGTCCTCCACGTATTTCTCCATCAACCTTTCTTCTCTCCATCTTGTGCCCGTCAGGGATGGAGGTTCCCCATCCATTGTTTCTGTCTGTCTCTCCCCTGCCCCAGCTCAGGGACATGTCTTGTTCCAGGCTCCTTCTGACAGCCCAGTCCCTGTTTGATCTGTGCTGCCACTTTCCTAGCCTACTAGTTCTCTGTCTCAGTCTTGTTCAAATCCATGATCAATTTAATCTTTAACCAGCGAATGATGCTACAGTTACAAAGCCATAGCTGTTACCTACATGCTGATCCATTCTAGGTATGGGTGCATTTCATGACAGATGAAATAATTGCTTTCAAGATGAGTCCAGCACTACTGGTGGATGTTGTCCCTGATCTTGATCAATGTGATGCTGTGAACTTTCTTCCCTTCAGGATTCACCCACTGTAAGATCTTGACCCCTGGTTCCTCATTGCACTCTGCAAAAACTGACAGGCAAATGGGCAAAAAGTGTGGGTGCAAAAGGAGACTCTGCTCCTAGAGATTTGTCAACTTAGAAAGCCAAAACCATGTTTCATCTCGACTTTTATATTCTTCTTGGTGAATGGATTGTGAGTAGATAGAGGTGACGGTGGTGGAGGATGAGAGAGCGTGTGGCTCAGGTTGGTTTGGATGTTAATAAATGCAGTGATTCATGTTAATGAATCCAGTTAATTTTTGTTATTGCTTGTCATTACATGATATTAAATGGAGCAAGTACAGGCTAAAACTGAAGCAGCTTCTTGCTCATGAGACCTGACCTCATGGTCCTGCACTTGCCTTAAAAATATAATTCTCTTAAAATGCAGCAGTCTATTAATCTTTGTGGAGAGAATGAAATTCAAGCATCAGGCTGTTACAAGGCTCTCTATTTTCTGGTGTGTTGTGTTAAACAAGCCTTCAAAGCAGATAAACAGGGTGAAAGTAGAGAAGCAGATGAAATTGAAAGGCCAGAGGCTGGGTTTCCAGGTTAGTGAAACATACATGTTTATTATAATTTAATATATGCTTTTTTTAAATGGTACATTTTTGTTCTGGGTTGCTAATTTGGGAGGATGCACTGTTTTGGAATAAAAAAAAGCACCAAAAATAATCTGTTTTTAAAAAAAGTTTAAACCTTTTTGTCTTGATAAAACACCGCCTACATCAATTAGAGGCTGCACTGGACACAGCAGAGAGGAGTAAAAGTCAAATCTTCTTCCATCCAGATTCCTTGCCTCTGTCTCTATAGTGAAACCTTCCTAAAATATCCCTTGTTTCTGTCACTACTGTAGCTGCACTAGGATGGAAGCAACCTGTACTCTGGGCACCATGCTCTGTAAATCTGCTTTTAGCTGATGCAGCTGAGGTAAGCTTACAATCGCAGGGCTTCTCAGGAAGGTCTGTTTTATGCCATTGCTGCTCTCAGAATTTTGCATTTAGGAAGGAGCATTGGGCATAAAAAAATGTTGAAGTTGCTATTGCTACTAATTCTAAATATAAGAAACCTAAAGTGCAGTTCAGCTGGAGAGTACTTGTATCAGTCTAAAAACCAACCTTTTACATTTTCCCCCTTGTTATCCAGTAACTTACCCCTCCCAAAGTATATCCTCCAGGTACAGAACTAAGTCAGACTCTGTTTTGCCTAATCTGCAGTTTTGAGTTTCATTTTGGGAGTCCAAGCTGAAGGAGCTAGAGCTTTGCTCAATAATATCACTGCCTTGCATTTAAAGGGAGCCGCTTAGCATCAGAAAATTTGACAAAAGCCAAACCATTGCTATTGGTATAGGTTAAATGAACAATAGTAATTGGGAATCCTCTAGAAATGGATTATAACAATTGGGCTTCAATAAAAGGAAAAACTCCACTTTGTAATGACAACACAATTTTCCTCTCAAGCCTTCGGTGGAAAAAAAAAATATATATATAGATATAGATATCGTAGATGATAACATGAATTTTATGAGTTTAAAAGATGTTTGGAGGAAATACAGAACTTTGTAGCTTGAGTATGACACATAGGAGACACCAGTTTGCCTAAAAGAGCCTGTAAGAAAATGAGGTTTCATTCCTCAAATTTTTGTATATTTTCTAGGGAGACCACAATTCTTAATATGGAGAGAATTTTTTTGAATTTACAAAGGCTCATGTTTGTCCGAATCTTTTATTCTTTCTGTCTTGAGTAAATCTCTCCATCATCTCAGCTGGAGTTTTATTTCCAATGAAATATGAAAGTTAAACCTTAATTTTGTATGCATTTAGTAAGGAAGAAATTTGAGATGTAGAAGTGCCTTGAAAGCCATATTGAATACAGGGACCCAAAACCACAAGAAAGAAAATTTTATGATTTGGCTTTGTAACAATTGTGTAGTGAATATTCTAGGGCAAGTCTTGTAAGTCCTTTATATGCTTCAGCTAGGCAAAATGACCATTATTCTCAGGTCACATGCCTGAAGTATTGCTGGGTGAGGCTGTGGCATAAATTATTTGGATTTTATATGCAATAAAGCCATAGAAACTGGAGGTAGTGGCAGCAAGCAGAAAGTGTTTTGCTGCAGAGTCAACAAATCAACCACAGTGGTATGCTATTTGAGTTTGAAAAAGTAAAGTTGTTTTTTTACACTTTTTGCACACTTCTGATCTATCAGGGAAATGGATTTCTGGGTGAGTTCCACTAAGCTTCAGGGAAAGCAGTAAAAAGTTATGAGCCAGAAGGCCACTGGCCAGTTATTCCAATTATTGTGTTCTGCACAGTTCCTTTTTTTTGTTTTTGGTTTGGTTTTTTGTTTTGTTTTTCATGTGAAACTTCTAAATTGGAAGAGGTTAAATATACTGCACTGCTAACTGACAGGTCAATGTCAAGTCCACTGTGGATAAAGTAAAACTGCAGAGCATTACAGACTTCACATATTGAGAGAATTACATGCTTTTCCCTGGGACATTTCCAACAAGTGCTTTTATCTCCATATAATATATGTTGGAGGCAAATTTGACATTGTTTCAGTAGCTGAAGGTTTTTCCCCTCCATGTTAACAGCCCTGCGTGCGATTTATGCTGAGGTACTCAGAGGCGATTTACAAGAGTTATTTGGATGTGCTTGGAGAATCTGCTTGCATTTCATGTTATGAAACAGATCATCAGTTTTCAGTCATGAGGAAAAAAACCAACAAAACCAACAAAAACAGGAGCGTGCATGAGTCATTCTGCCTTTGTGCAGAGTGATGAAGTGATGTTACAGTCTGTAAGTACAAGGCCCAGGTTTTAGGGCTTGAATCTAAAACCAAAGTAGCAGTGCTCTTAGGAGCAGCAAAATGCAAGAAATGAGATGAGCCTTTGGAAATCCTGGGTGTATATGCAACTGAAACTGATATTTTCAATAGCAACCAGTAGTTTGGGAAGCCAGAATCTGTCCTAGAGGCTTCAGTGCTATACTCAGCAGTGAAATAAATAAAATCTCTGGCTACTTGTGGCATGAATTACTTGGTAGTCATCAGTTTGTTTTTTTGTTGTTTTGTTTTGTTTTGGGGTTTTTTTTGTCGGAATGGTGTAATAATTTTCCCTTGTGGTTGTCTTGTGTATCACCTTTTATTCTTCATTCTTTCATGTGAATTTCTTTCACCGTATTTTATTTTTAGAATCAAACTGTTAAAGGGATGAGTGTACCTACTCTTTCCGTACCTTTGAGAAAACTTAAATTCCAAAAAAGGAAAGAAATTGTAAGAATGTACACAAGCTGGACCTCTCTGAGATCTTCTCTTTCCCATACTTAATGGTTCATGCAAATCAAATAACAAACTCACAGCCAGATACTTAACCAATGTAAATAATCCAAAGATTTTGCTCAGCTGAAACAAAAAAACAAGTGTTAAAATCCGCGTTGTTTTATATTTTAGATATTTTTGATTGAGATTTAAAATAGGAGAAAAGCTTCTAAAGGTCAGGTAGGAAACTGCAGATGCCACATCTGACAGAGAGAAATTTCTTACTCTAAGCCATTGAATAACTGGTTACCCAATAGAAAAATAAGAACCCTTGAACTCTTCATAGCTCTCAGAAATAAGAAAGGATATTAGAAACACACAGTATGAAAATGATGTAAATGAGAAGGGAAACATCAATGGTGTGATGGTCTTTTTATTTTCCCCAGAAAACTATGTGGATATCTGTGTAATTTGCCTGCTCCAGGAGTATAGACTGTAGCTCTGGAGAATTTGTGGATAGAAACAGTAAAAATATTTTTATAAAACATAAATTCTGAGTAGAATCAGAAGGCATGTACCTTCAGTAAATGGAAGACTCTAGTGTTAAATCCAGCAGGTACCACAGTATAATCTAACTTTCCATACATAAGAGATAATGGAATTTCAACAAACTCTGTCTAGAATGAACCCAAGAATTTGCATTTTATCATAATATCTATCTTAATATGAAGATGCAAGAGATGAATGTTCCATAATTTCCTGTACATTTAATAACCATCATTGTTAAAAACATGTGCTTCATTTCCAGTTTTAATTTGTCTGGGTTTAATTTCTACCTATTGGTTAATTTTATCCACTTGTCGCTCATATTCAATGGGAAAAAAAATGGTGCATGTCAAATTGAGAAATATGTGAAAAACAGGGGTGTTAATAACAGCATTCATGCACAACATCCAGGCATATCATGGACACGGGGGTCATCAAGAGCAGTCAGCATGGTTTTATCAAGGGTAAATCATGTTTAACTAACCTCATAGCCTTCTATGAGGAAATTACTAGGTGGATAGATGATGGAAGAGCGGTAGATGTGGTTTATCTTGATTTCAGTAAAGCATTTGACACCGTCTCTCACAGCATCCTTGTAGATAAGTTGATCAAGTATGGGTTTGGTGATCAGGTAGTGAGGTGGATCATGAACTGGTTGAAAGGAAGGAGTCAGAGAGTTGTAGTCAATGGGGCAGAATCTGGTTGGAGGTGTGTGACTAGTGGAGTCCCTCAAGGGTCGGTACTGGGACCGGTGTTGTTCAATATCTTCATCAACGACTTGGATGAGGGTATAGAATGTACCCTCAGCAAGTTTGCTGATGACACTAAGCTGGGAGGAGTGGCTGACACACCAGAAGGCTGTGCTGCCATCCAGAGAGACTTGGACAGGCTGGAGAGTTGGGCAGGGAGAAACAAGATGAAATTTAACAAGGGAAAGTGTAGAGTTTTGCATTTGGGGAAGAACAACACTATGTCCCAGTATAGGTTGGGGGCTGACCTGCTGGAGAGTAGTGTAGGTGAAAGAGACCTGGGGGTCCTGGTAGACAAGAAGATGACCATGAGCCAGCAATGTGCCCTTGTGGCCAAGAAGGCCAATGGCATCCTGGGGTGCATTAGAAAGGGTGTGGTCAGTAGGTCAAGAGAGGTTCTCCTCCCCCTCTATTCTGCATTGGTGAGGCCGCACCTGGAGTATTGTGTCCAGTTCTGGGCCCCTCAGTTCAAGAAGGACAGGGAAGTGCTTGAAAGAGTCCAGCGCAGGGCTACTAAGATGATAAAGGGAGTGGAACATCTCCCTTATGAGGATAGGCTGAGGGAGCTGGGTCTCTTTAGTTTGGAGAAAAGGAGACTGAGGGGTGACCTCATCAATGTTTTCAAATATGTAAGGGGTGAGTGCCAGGGAGATGGAGTTAGGCTTTTCTCAGTGGTGACCAGCGATAGGACAAGGGATAATGGGTGTAAATTGAAGCATAGGAGGTTCAAGTTGAATATCAGAAAAAATTTTTTTACTGTAAGGGTGACAGAGCCCTGGAACAGGCTGCCCAGGAGGGTTGTGGAGTCTCCTTCACTGGAGACATTCAAAACCCGCCTGGACACGTTCCTGGAAGATGTACTCTAGGTGGCCCTGCTCTGGCAGGGGGGGTTGGACTAGATGATCTTTCGAGGTCCCTTCCAACCCCTAGGATTCTATGATTCTATGATTCTATGATTGGACTGAGAACTGTGGTGGCATGTCTGCATGTCTCCAGCATAATCCCCTCTTTTCACTCATTACATCTTTTTGAAACTCGAGCATTTTTGACTGAAATTCTGCTCATTCCCTCTTAAAAATGAATCTTCTTGAGCAGGTCTGAGCAGAATGCTGGCAGCTCTTGTTGAATTATGCAGGAATGATTAGAAGAAACAGTTCCCCACAACTGCCCTCCATCATTTGCCACAATTTGGGTGATTTGGACAAAATACAGCTGACATTTGACATGCAAATCTTCTGGAGGTGTGTGCATTTGTTATGTTTTTTGAGGTGAAAATTGATCAGTTGTTTACATTCACGTTTTGAACCACACCTATTATAACACATATTAAATGAGCAATAAAAAAAATAAAACCATATGCAACCACAAATAAAATAGGACTGACTATCAACAGTGACATGAAGAAGACTCCCCAGGGGATATTATACCAGAGCCCATCCTCACCCCACCCATCCTTTCAGGAAGAGCCTGGGTAAATAGAGTGTCTTTCTAAGAGTGCAGAAGGTCAACAAATGCAGTTTCTATAGACTGAGCCTTGCAGTGAACTTTGGTGTCAAGGACATTTTACTGAGGCCCTCCATCTGCCATCAGTTTGGAGATGTACAAGCCAACAGATGTCACTTCAGCTGCTCTGGTGTTAGGTAACTAAAGGTGAAGGTCCTAGAAGTAGCTTAGGTTGCAAGTGAAGCTACAAAAGTTTGATACAGAATGAATGATCTCATTTCTCAAGGCAGTCCACAAAGAAAATGAATGTAGTAGATGTAAAGGCTTTGATGTAACAAAGTTGTGTGGGGAGCAGCTTGCTACATGGGTACAGATGATTCTAATGGGGGTTCATATTGGGAGGGTAGTGTTATGAATGCAAAGTGTTTTGCAGGCAGAAAAAAGGGAATACAGACTGACATTTGAGTAAATCATAGGGGACAGAAGAAGCAGTTCTGGACTGCCTGTTGAAGTTAATTTTTTTTTCTTGAAGGCTTTTGTTCTGTCTGGAAATTTTTCGTGTTTTTCTGACACTCTTGAGGTGGAGTCAAAGCTGAGATTCACAGCTCTTCTTTCTCCCTGCTTCCTCTAGAATGGAGTAGCATGATCCAGCCTAAATTAGGCATAATTTTGTTCTACCCTGTGAAAAGAAAATAAAGATTCATCAGGTTTAGCTTACTACTGAGGGAAGTTTCTATTTCTGATTAGAATATGCACTGTTAAGAAAAGGGACTAGCTGTTCCTCTACCTTTACAAAATGCCTGCTGTAGCAAATCCCTGAGCTTGATCAGGCAATTTCAGTGCTCTCATAATTCAGATAGCAATAATAGTCGTAGTAGTGCTGGGAAAGAAATTCTAAAACTGTGTCTCAGAGAGTTTGAACTGATTTGAGGTTTCAGATGGAAACCAGTTGAAGCTGCATTGTATAAACTGGTTTCAGCCCCACAATCATCCTGACTTTTACCATGTTTCTTACAGGTTCATAACTATTTAAATTCAGTGGTTTATGTAAAATAGAGACTATGCCAGATCCCTCTGAAGAAGTCCTGAGGCAGGTGACCTCATCCCATAAATTCCCAGTCCAGCAGAGTTATTTTCCACTGTAGAGTCACCCCATTTAATCTGAGGGTAATATTTTAGACTTACATAATCGGGATATTTGTTGTTGACTTCAGTAGGTTTGGGTTTTAAGTCCTGGAGATATAAATCTTTCCTACCCACTCAAGAGGGCAGAATGTCTGTTGTTACTTGTTATCCCTATGTAGAGTGGTGGGAAATGTCCTTTCAGATAGATGAGATGCTCAGCTTCCTATACACAAGTTGTGCTGCGTGGGCAGACTCAGCATTAATATTTACTAGACCAACTTACCAGTAACCTACAGATGTTACACTGCTTTTTCACATGTCAGAAACAGAGGAGGTAACAGCAGAAGCCAACACAGCTTTTTTTTTGGTTGGTTGTTGGTTTTTTTTTTTCTTCTTTCCTTTTAGTTGACATTTAGACCAAGAGTGTGTTATCTTTGGTAACAAAGTGTAGGCCAACTTCCAAGTAATCATCTATTCATCTGAATATTTAATAAGAGGTGTCACCTATCAGAAAGCTTGGCATAACTCTTTGAGGTCATGCTGTGTTGTGCTCTCATTGCCTGACATAGCTGGAACATCTAACTGTAGACAGAGACTTGCCTGCAAAGGCTTTGAACAGTTATGTGGAAGACATAAAAGGGATATAAGAGTTTAATTTAGTTGCAGGGTGTGTATGCATGCTGAGCAGCAAGGCTGGAGAAACAACACAGGCCAACGTGGAACATCAGATTTTCATCTCTCTGATAGAAAAAGCTGAAATTTTGGAGTCAGACTTTTTATTGTTTGCTTACTCTTGGTCTAAATAGTGTCAAAAGATGTAGGCAAGTGGAATATAAGCTCTGAAGCTCTCCCAAATTGATTTTGCCTGTGATGGGTAGCTAGGGAGATCTGTAACTGTGGGAGAGCAAGGGTCAGTTTTCCCACACCCAGTGCAGGGTACATGAATTCACTTGTTTGCCACAAAACTTGTGGTTCACTTCCTATGTGTGATGTGTTTGACACCCCAAGCATCAGAGGAGGAGGAGGCTACTTAGATAACCAAGGAAAAGAGAGTGATGTTCCAGCCCAGTTAGGGTGAACAAACTGAGTGTATGAGGATTGAAAGAATGGTGAGACGAACACTGTAGTCAGAAGAGCATATTTTTTTCAAGGGCAGAAATAGCATTTGTCCATCTTTCACCGTCTTTTCTATGACTGAATTTCTCATGGAAAGTCAATGGCAGTTAGAGTGACTATATCAAATAATTTCATAACTTATCCTGCTGTTAGTTTGCTCTAAGTATGGTCATTAGCCCATTAATTAACACAGCCAACCCAAACCTACGTTTTCAGCCTATTCTACTGTCAGTATGTGGTGGCTACTCCAGTCCATTCCAGCAAAGCTGCTATTTTTGTGGCAAGCAAAACAGCCTATAGAAGTACAACCTGGAGCAGCATTAACATAACTGTAAAGAAAACATGATATAGATCCATAAAATACTGCTATTAGTTGTTGTTATGTCTATTTCCAGATTACTGGGGATGTTTCATGCATCTGTGCTGGAGAAAAGAAATGTATACTTAAGGTGATCCTAAGAGGTAGAGCCCATATCTGGTGTACTTGCTCTCTGTAGGAAAGCACTGTGATGTGCAGTAAGGCAGTGGATATACTTAAAAGGATACTGAGAAAGATTGTTATCTTTCTTAACAGATGATCTGTGTGATAAGTGTCCAAGGACAAGACATAAGTATCTGTTTTCATTAGACACATTTAATGGCTAACATTTGGTGGGAGTTTTTTCTTTAGGATAATTTTTTCTTTCCTTTTTTAGTTTTCTGAGCAACCAGTGGTTCTAATAAGTAATCATTAAGAGGATTTTAAAAGTAGTTGTTGTCCTTGCTGTGTGGGAGTGTTCTGTGTGGGTGCAGTGAGCAGGAAAAGCTACTTCATCCTCCTGTCTTATTGAAAAGACAAACCTTGAGCCATAGGCATTGGGAATCGACTCTGTCATGACCATTATCCAGCTGCCACAGACTAAGAGCAGAATGCTTTCTCCTGTGCCCTTATACTTGAAGTTCAAAGCTAAAAAGATAATAGGCTTGCAACCAGAACATCTTACTAACAAGTAGTCTTTCTGTGGCTAGTTTACTTATGCAGTTTTATTCCAGAGAGAGTATTTTTCTTCTGCAAATTAAAGACTCCATTGGTTTATTATTGTATTCATATGCTTTCTGTTATAGATCTAAATGAAATGTTGATCCCCCTTTAAATTGCTTGCAAATGACAGGAAGCATTTTTCTTTGGCATCCCTGTGTCTCACCTCTAGTGCTTTTAATTTGCTTCCTTCCTTTCTTCCTCTTACTGTGATCCTTCATGGCTGTGCTGCTCATGGTTCTCAGTCTCTTTGAGAGGAGCTGCTTCTACAAAGAAATGGTTGCAAGCTCTTGAAGTGAAGCATGAAAGTAGCAAATTAAATCCTTCAGTGCACAGAGGCCAAGAAAAGTTGCGTGGGATGAAAATGTTGTCCTAGAGCTGGCAAGTGGCTCAGCTGTGTTGAGTTATTAATTTCAATTTTTAAAATTTAATTTTATTTTATTGTTTTTAATTTGAAATTTGGATTATTCAATCTCTGATGATCCTGTACTTTCACCCTTTAAGAAAATGAAAAAAGCAGTGACAGAAGAAAGCGATGGGAGAAGCTAGGACCCGAAGACTCAAATTCATGACTTAATCAAAAGGGTTTAGTTGCTTTTAATATGAAAATATTCCTTGAAATAGAAGGTATTAACTTCCTATTTCACTTTCCCTGCACAAAAAGTTAAGAGGAATGCAGGCCTTTCCCTTTATCTCACCCAGTATTAATGCACCTCAGCAAAGATTTGAATGGGCCATAGGATTACTAGGATTGTGTCATGTCTTGCTTTCCTTTTCAAGTAGGATGAAACTAAATGTAATCATCTGTTGGGTTAGAGGAACACAATGGGTTCTTAGCTGTAGGCTTTCATCACAGTGTCGATCCTGTATGATTTGGCTGGGCAGAGCTCCCGGTTCACAAAAATTTTGTAGGTGTCAGATGTTTGGCATCCAAAATGGAGCACTGAGAACCACTGTCATACTTGTGTCTCCCTGCTTTGTAGTCTTTCAGTTTTAGAATATTGTCACATTTTAAGCATGCTATATTTGGGGGAGCCTAATGAAAAGATGCTTGGCTAAGTCCAGTTTCAGTTCCTTGGGCTTGAGCGGTAGTGTGCTCAAACGTTGTTATGTGCAACCTGGCAGGATCGTGGTGGAAGTCTAGCAGAATGTTTGCTCAGCCATGGAATTGGGCTTTATGGTCTTGGCAATTTCTAGGAGCACCCTGACAGTGTGGTGTGGCTGATGCCTTCACTATGACTGTTTTTGTCATGTATGAATGTTCGTTTCTGTAAAAGAAAAACAAGCCAAGTTTGGACTCTGTGATCAACTTGATAGTTTGTTTTCTAAAAAGCATTTTAACCAGTCACTTCAGCCATGTTTATTGTGCTCTGATCAGCTGTTTTTTGTAAGTTTTCAGTCACAGCATCCTATATTCATTAGCCTCTTTGTTTTCCTATCCCTAATGCTCTGTTGCAGGCTGTCCTACCAGAGAAATGACGATGATGAGGAAGAAGCTGCCAGAGAACGCCGCCGACGGGCTCGACAAGAGAGGCTTCGGCAAAAGGAAGAAGGAGATCTATCAGGAGAAGTAACAGACAAATCAGAAGTTAATGCCCAAAACAGGTAAACATCTGATGTTGCTTGCTGAGACATCAACAGGAATTTTTGTTCAAAGTGGAGGAATTATCTTGAAGACACTTGTTTTACTTCTTATGTTTTAAGCACCAGCTTTAGCCATGCTTGCTCTGAAGAGTCCTAACACTGTGAGGAGTGCCCCGACTGTGTCTACACAGTGAGATGGAAGCATTGCTTCCGGCCATATTCCTGACCCATTCCCAGGGTATCCTCAGGGCTTTGTGTGGGGTAGCTCAACAGGTGCTCACAAAGGAGAAATATCTCTGATGAATTCTGCTCTCAGATTCCCTCAGGCATGACTGCCTCTGGCCTCACAAACCTCCACATCTTCTGTCCTGCTTGTAGAGGCCATGGTGTCATGGGGCTAAGGCACATGGGACTGCTGGGCACCCAGGCCTCAAGCTGCAGCTGAAACTCGACTGCAAGATGCCGGCTGCGGGTACTAGACCTTGGCCCTCATCTGGCACTGTCAGGGTCATGCAGCTATAAACAGCAGAAAAGTGTATGGGTTGAGGCCCCACTTGTCACAAGCTGTATGGACGAGCTGGCCTTCCAGTTTTCTGTCATTTATTCAGTTTCACATAGTCACAAATAAAATATCCAGATTTCCAGTAGCCATAACACAATTGATAGAACAGACCAGAAATATGCATTGTGTTATCAAGCAGATAGATTACAAGTATCCTTCTATTAAAGGCAAGGACAATGGATAAAGGTATGGCAATAGTAGTGCTTCTGATTGTAAATTGTAATCCTTTTCCACAATAAAGGAGGGGGGGAAAAAAAAAAAAAAAAAAAAAAAAAAAAAGTTGGGAGAAGAAACCCGTACACAGAAGAATTGAACAGCTGAATATTGAAGAAGTAAAAGAAACTCTGGGGATTGAGACTGAGATCCAGTCCTGATACCTGCAGGTGTTGAACAGAATGTCTTAGGCACTCAACTCCATTTTCTAACAGGCTGTTTTCCCTGTACAGACAATCAAAACCTTACTGCATCTGTAGTTGCCAGGCTATCCCATTATGGCCCCTACCTGTGGAGCTTGTTGATGAAAAGGAGTAGTTTCTTGTTTCTGGAGAAGTTTGTTGGAGTTAGAAAGTATCTTCCTTGTGTAACATCTTCAAAATTTTGTTTGGTAGGAAGACTTCATAAGACACATATGTCTCAGGCCAAGCCCAAGGGGGCCCTAAAGCAAGCTAAGGTCTTCTAAATATTATGATGCAGTTTGCAAAGGCAGAGGATAAATTTTTTCAGGGCTGTTCATATTCCAGCTTCTCCAAGTGTTAGGGACCATTCCAGTGCCTACTGAGGTCAGTAAGACTTCTGGCATCTTCAGTGGCTGTGGGAGGTCACCTAGAATGGAACCTTTCCAGGCTCTGACATTGTGAAACACAGCATTCCTATACACCTAGAAATGCCAAAATTTAATCCCCAGAATAATTTTGCTAAATTTTGAAGCATGCAACCTGATGTGTTTTCAAACCATAAAATGATATTACAGCAAGATTTTTGTTTTCTAAAACCAACTAAGTTCATACGTTGTTAGAAAGGGTGGGGTTTTGGTTTTTTTGTTTTGTTTTGGTTTTGCTTTTTTTAATGTCAACTTGTCACTCTGTGTAGTGAGGAAACCAAGCGTACTACAACCACAAGGGGAGAAGATGACGAAGCTGCCTTACTGGAGAGGCTGGCAAGACGGGAGGAGAGACGCCAAAAACGTCTACAAGAAGCCCTGGAACGTCAAAAGGAATTTGACCCCACGATCACAGATGGCAGCTTGTCACTGCCCAGCAGGAGAGAAGTAAACAATGTGGAAGAAAACGAGAGCACGGGGAAAGAAGAAAAGGCTGAAACACGCCGAGGACGCTATGAGATTGAGGAAACTGAAACGGTTACCAAGTCCTACCAAAGGAACAACTGGAGGCAAGATGGGGAAGAAGGGGAAAAAAAAGAAGAAAAAGACAAGGAGGACAAACCAAAGGAGGTCCCCATAGAGGAAAATCAGGTAGATGTGACAGCAGAGAAATCCACAGATAAAGAAGAAGTTGTAGAAACAAAAATATTAGCTATAAATGCAGAGGCACACAAAGCAGAGAATGGCACAAATGCTGAGCCAGAAGGGGAGCAGAGTATAACTAATGCTGTAGATAAAGAAAAGCTTAGAGATGTGGAAAAGGCTGAGGAAGAAAGGCAGAAAACAGAAGAAAGGGAGAAACTTGAGGCAGAAGAAAGGGAGAGGTTAAAATCAGAGGAAGAAAAGAAGGCAGCTGAGGAAAAACAGAAAGCAGAGGAGGAAGAGAGGGCTAAAGCAGAAGAGGAGAAGAGGGCAGCTGAGGAGAGAGCAAAGGCTAAGGCAGAAGAGGAAAAGAGGGCAGCTGAGGAAAGAGAGAGGGCTAAGGCAGAAGAGGAAAAGAGGGCAGCTGAGGAAAGAGAGAGGGCTAAGGCAGAAGAGGAAAAGAGGGCAGCTGAGGAAAGAGAGAGGGCTAAGGCAGAAGAGGAAAAGAGGGCAGCTGAGGAAAGAGAGAGGGCTAAGGCAGAAGAGGAAAAGAGGGCAGCTGAGGAAAGAGAGAGGGCTAAGGCAGAAGAGGAAAAGAGGGCAGCTGAGGAAAGAGCAAAGGCTAAGGCAGAAGAGGAAAAGAGGGCAGCTGAAGAAAAGGCTAAGCTAGAAGCAGAGAAATTAAAGGAAAAACAAAAGATGGAAGAACAGAAAATAGAAGATAAACAGGTAAAACAGAAGAAAGTACAAGAGGAAAAACCTCAAGCAGCTTTCTTAATAAGACAGGTACAGTAAACATTTTGCACCAAATAAGACACCTGTGATTTATGAGGAATGTAATGCAAGAAAAAAAAAAAGATTGGATTGGAATCACCTCACGTTTTATTCCTGCATTGCAATGACTAATACTCATGCCTCTCTCCTTATTCTCCTTTTAAAATTAAAGCTCCTTACTTCTGCTTACCAATAATGCAGTGCACAGCATGGTTGACCTCACTCCATCATTCAAAGAAAACCTTGCATGTTCAAACCCCTGTATGGTTTTTGCTGCTTTAAGCTGGGCTAATGCAGTAACACATGAGGTGGAGGCGGACACATCTTGTCACGAAATATTATGAGCACCTGGTAAACTATGTGAGGAACACGTGTTAAATGCAATCAAAAGAGAGGGCTCTGCTGGGATATGTAAGCATGATGCCACACAAGGAGAAAAGGCCCAGGTGGGGGAAGGTGGGAGCATTGGGAGAGGGTGAAAGGGAGCACAACTGCACGCGGAGATGTGGCCACAAGCAGCGTATGATGGAGATGTGGCTGTGCACAGGATTGGTACATGAACACAGTGTGGAGAAATAAAAATGCAAACAGATGCAATGTTTTCATATTAAAAAAAATTGTTAAAAACCCAAAAACAAAGGGGGAAGAAATAGAGTTTAAAGTGGAAGTTAAAAAAGAAAAGTTACCAGATGAGAAGCTCAAGCCTGCCTCCAAAAAAGATCAGGTAATTTGTAAACCATTGCTCTAGATGTTATAGGAAAACTCAAGAAAATTAATGAGATCTCTAATTGAAAGTTGCATATTCAGCAAAGTCCTTAAGAATGTGCTTCACTTCAAGAACATGGCTAATCCTGCTGAAATAAAATAGGGATTAAGCTACTCATATGCTTAAAATGAAGTAAATACTTAAATATTTTGTTCCTATGGGGCTTCAGAACCAAGTCCTGTTTGTCTTAGAACAAGTATTTCAGGAAATTCAGTTTGGTCAATAATGCAAGTGTGGTTTGCACCCTAGGGAGAAATTTCTCAGGACTGTATCGACTAATCATCCTTCCCTGGTTTCCTCCCACTTAACTGTGAACTTTTCCCCTATAACTGAGACCTAATCTTAAAATAATAATAATCTAGACCCTTTGGCCACCCGACTGCCTTAACTAATTTTTTCTCTCAGAGTATAATGCCCCATGATAAAAGCTATGCATACCCAAGATTCTTCTTTTGTTTTAAAGAGAAAATCTTCAAAATTTACTGCATTGCATTTCCACTGTAAACACAGGAGCTGGTGCCATGGTGTTTTACTGTATGGTAAGTAACTAAAATTTGGAGACCATTTACTCTTCAGGTTACAGCTGTATGCAGGGAACCATGTTCAGTGTTGTGTAGCAACTGTGCTTTTGGTTCAGTGCAGCAGGTATCAAAATACCCCCTGATTATAATTGGATATCTAGACTGGTCAGAGACTTGGCAGTTTGGACCCATTTAGGTTCAGCCAAGCTGGTGTGGCTTTAAGGGAATCACAACACAGAGCTCTGGTAACAGGCAGCTTGCTGCCTGTCCAACTGCTCAGGAGCACTGAGGGTTGTAGAGGGTCTGGTACAGGGTCCTTAGTTGTTGTATTAATTGAAAACATGCTGTAGATGCTTATCTCACCCTTAGAGAGTGATGATGGCAAACCATGCCACCAATTATTATGTCCAGTTACCTGCCTTGATCATCCAAGGTATCATATTTTAAGCAAGAAACACAGAAGACTGAAAAAGCAAATAGGGTGATGAATTGGTTAGAAGAAAGGTTCCTAATCAACAGGGAGATTGGCAATATTAGTTACTCTATAAAGGAGAATTAAATGAGGCCTCATGTAGATGCTTCAGAATAGTGCCCTAGAAAAACTAAACCACCACCCTACTCTAAATTAACCCAACAGTGAAAGCAAAGAGCTGCTCATAAAATAAGGGATTAATTATATCAAGAATTCTTCACAAGGCAATCCATTTGTAGTATTCTCTGTTGCACACAGTCATTGACTATTACAAATAAATGTAAAAAGGAGACCATAACTGACCACAAATATTGATTTTGAGGAGGACTTGAGAAACAATTTTCTGGCTTGTGTTATGTAGAGGTCAGTTAACTCTCATGGGAGCTGTCATCATGCTTTTAAACCATAGCCACAAGGCTAGGTTGTTCCAGAAAACTGATAAGACTTTTAAAAGTGACTTGTGATATTAGTGCCTCCATTTTTGGATTCTCGAGCTGGGACAATTTGAATAGACCCTCAATTACAGTGTAATGCTGAATACCCATCCACTGAAAGGTAACTCGTGCATTTCTATCAAGCTGAGCATTCAAAGTGTTTTGCTAAGTTTTGAAATATCAGTTGTTGCTTCTTGGCTTGTGCAGAAAAAATGATAACCTCAGACTCTAAAACAAGTCAAGATCAGGCTTCCATCTCCAGTCCTCCTTCTTCAGGGACATACAAATCCAGTGAGGTCAATTTCTGAACTGTATATGCAGTTTAGAGGATGGCACTGTATCATAAGCATGATCCTGAAGATATACAGGGTAACTACAAAAACAGATTTTGCTTTTGCTGTTGTGCAACGCAAAGCACATGTCTTTTCTTCATGTGACCACTATCTGGATCTCAAAGTTCAGCTTCCGATCAAATTAGCAAGAAAAATCCATCTCCTTTTCTGAACTGCCCCACAATTTTGGTTCTCAAAAGTGGCCTGGAAAGTTCATAAGAGCAAACTTTCTCATGATGTGAGACTCCTGGTATTTCCTGCTTCCAGTTTGGCTAGACATGCTGCAACAGTTGCTTTTCTCATGGTATTTGGGTATGGTAGTTGGCTCTAAGTGGAAGCCCTAGACCCAGATACCCACAGCTTTTAAGTCACAGAGTAACTGAGTCCAGATAAAGAATCAAACTTGCCAAATGGCCTCAACCTCCATAATTGATTCACTGTGGTCTGAAGGTGTTCACCCTCTAGATTTAGAAATGTCTACTCATAAATATTAGCATAACATCCTAACAGGGAATAAGCAGTGTAGAGAAAGGTGAAAACATAAATAAGCTGGAAATTAGCTGAACATGCTTTTGGTACAGTTCTATCTTGACTTGATGGTCAAGATGTGTGAGAGCTTGTAAACAGTTTTCAGTTCAGGTAATACCACCTGTCTACTCCACCTGGAGTTGGTGTAGTCTTTTTTATTGAATTCAGCAGAAGCTGAAATAGCATGCAATTTAGTGAAGCAAGGAGACTAAAGAAAGTCCTTTTTCTGTGGCCTGCATTTGGAATGGGTCATAATTCTATTTCTGACCTAATTGACCTGTTTTGTCATCAAAATAAGTAGGAGAAGGATTGGGCCCCAAAGCTGTTAAATTTTTCTGTGATATTTTGTTTTATCAACTTTTGGACTAAAGAGGCCAAGCAGTATTAATGGTTTTCTCAAATGGGGACACAATGCCATAACTCTTACTGGCTTCTGAAATGCTATTTCCTAGCCTGTTAATTTTTAAACTATATTGTTTTAATATCAATTTTCTCAGTTATTTCAATTAAGATGAAACAAATATGACCCTCCACAGTGGACTTCAATACATCAGGCAGCTAGAAGAATTGGCTTTTAAATGAGACTTTTTTTGATGAAAATCTCAGCAAAGGAAATCTTATGCTCTCAAAATCCCAACACAGACATCCTGATGTGAAATCCTGTAACAATGACCACTGCTGATTTCAGTTTCCCACTGAGTGGGACTGAAGGGTTAGCAGAATGCTAGCAGGCAGGAATGATTTTCACTGTGAACATGATCACTAGCTACAATTGTGCCCAGATTTGGGGGCACCCAAAAGATGTTACTGTCTGTTGGCATTCATTAGGCTCAGTGAATAGCTCCAGTTGTCTCAGCTCAGCTCCTAGAAAACAGAAAACTATTCCTTGAGGCTGCTAGTAATAATGGCTTTGTTTGCTAGCAGTTGCAACATCATGGCCAAAGAATGCACAGTTGTGGAAACTGAACTCCCTCCTTGTCTGTCAGGGCCTTTCTGCCAGCTCGTGGCTAAAACCACTTGGCAGGAGAGGATGGGGAAAGTCTGCATTGCTGCTCTCTGCTCTCAGGACAGACCAAGTGCCTTTGAGGGTTGTGTCCAGCATCCCTCACGAGCATCAGATTTACTCAGGCTGTCTAACCACCTTGTACTCAACTGTAGCATGTTGAGTACATTGTCCCCCTTGGCACTTTCTGTAAGCAAACAAACTGGCCTCAGGTAAAACCAGAGGCTAACTTTGGGACTTCACTCAGTAGCTTAATAGGCCACCTCAGGGAGGACTTGATGTTGAAGACCCTGAACTCATCCTTTATTGATAAAGTTATTCTGTCTCCAGAAGTTCTTTGATGAGGAAGGCTAGAAATTTGATTTGAGGATGTGTGTATGTTTGAGGTGAAGTTTGGAACTCCATAAAAGCATTTGTGGATAGACAGGAGTGTTGTATAAGTTCTTTTTCTTTCTAGTTAGCAAATGAGATGGCTTCCAAGATACAAAATATGTTTTTTTCAAGATCTGCACATGAATTTTTCACAAATGGTATTTCTTGCTAGGATTTTCCTCCAACTTGGTAGATTTGGAAAAAGAAAAATTAAAAAAATTATTTTGGAGGTAAAAGTTTCATCTTCTGCTGTTGAAAGTTAATTTAGGTTGGTAGTCTAACTGCTGAGTAGGAATAATTCACCCTGAGAATATGGAACCTAAATCAGTCCGTTTTCTCCTCTTCTTACAAGCATCTAGCCATGACTCAGCATTGTATCAGTCCATCTGCAGTATTGATAAATACTTCAAGCTGATAAGCCTGAAAGAATACTGGAGAGTGAAATCCATGCATTAAATATACTTGATTATTATTAATAATAATTTAAAAAACTTTATATTTTTGTTCAAATCTTTATAGAGAGGACATTTGTTTCTTCATGGGATTAAATATCCATGTCTGATAACACTATCCATGACTAAACCCTAGCAGGACTGTGCTTTTTGTCAGAATAAATTTTACTCTGATATAAAGATACTTTTTTGTGTTGGCCATTATTCTTGCAATACTGAAGTATCCATCTCCTATGACACTGGAAAGACCGTGAACTTTGTTGAGCAAACTTGTCAATCAGTGAAGCTTACATGTTATTTTTACTGCTCCAGCACCTGAAAGCTTGTGTCAAGAACATATGAACTAGCCTAGACCCAAAGAGTTTGAAATCCAGAATCTTAGTAGGAAGCAGGTGAATGGTACTGCAGCAGGAGGGAAGAGGGATGGGGTGCCTAAGTGGGGTGCAGCTACAGACTGAAGCAATGGGATAGCATGGTCCCATGTCTACAACAAACTTTCACAGACGACTGATAATTTCATTCAACTTGTTTTCATCTTTAATTAAGATCACCACAGTAGAGTGGTGGTTGGTCACATTTTGGAGCTTTACAGACTACTTCTGCCGTAAAAGCACATAAACATATTGAAGACAGATGGTTGCTTAGTTAACCATTAATACCAAGAAATCTGCATTCTTTAACTGTTATTTATGCCTCATTGTGACTTCTTTTTTTTGTTTTTTTTGTTTGTTTTTTGTTTTGTTTGTTTGTTTTTTGTTTTTGTCCTATGATTTATGATATCTCCTGAGCAGGTAAAAGATGACAAGGACAAAGGAAAAGCACCCAAAGATGAAATGAAAAGTATCTGGGATCGTAAGAAGGGGGTTCCTGAACAAAAGACACAGAATGGAGAGCGTGAATTCACTACCCCAAAACTTAAATCTACTGAGAATGCTTTTGGGTAAGTTGCAAGTAAGCATTAGGCTTGCTTATGTTATATCAGAGCTGGGGCCATCTCCGGGTCTCTGCCTAATAGCCTTGTGGAAGCTGAGTAGAAGTCTTGGGTTGACAACACTGTCAGAGGATCTGGCATTCATTGGGGTGTAGGTATGAATTAGAGCTCTTGGCCTATTTTTTAACAGACTGCCCTCACAGCTGCTGCAGTAAGAAAATGAAGGACAGAAAGCAGGAATGGGTATCCTTGCCCTCTTGCCTTATTTTAGCCCGGCTTGAGTTTTCCTTACTTGGAGGACATTTATTTCTATGACCTGCACAGAGGCCAGTAATGACAACAGCCCAAATTTTGTGTTCTCTAATTTTCCAAGTCAGATCTCAGCCTTTACTGAAATGACCCATTTCCAATTACCCACCTGCTTTTAATCAGACTCTGCATATCAGTTTTGAGTGCAATCCAGCTGGTAAATCTTGAAAGAGCTTTTCTCAAGATTTCAAGGCAAACCTTGAAATTATTGGCTTCTCTATAAAAGTGATTTTTCAGATAGGTGAAAACATCTCCCAACCAAAATGTGCATTTAAAAAAAAATATTTTTTATTAGCTGTATCACAATTTAATTTTTATATTTCTTTACAAGAAAATATTTGCCTTATGGCTATATTGGGAAATTCAATGTAAGTAATACACTTCTACTGAAAAGTTTATTAACATAGGATTCTCCCTGCTAAAAGGCAGAGTAAAATTTCTTCCTTTTAGCAGGAATGAATAAGTCAGAAATCTAAATATTTTTTTTCCTTCTGCCCCTCTCTTCCTCTTTTATATTGACACAGGCAAAGAAAAGGTTAAGCTCTCCAGGCACCTTGAGAAAACTGTGTTTGGCAGATGGGATTTGCTGTTGTAACTCAGAATTCCCCTCATGATTCTTCCGGGAAAAACAAACTTTCTCAAAATAAAATGCAGTTCAAAAGTCTCTGGAGACACTCTGACCTAAGGCCAAAAGACAGATAGAGATGGGCAGAGACAGCAGGAAATCGGCTTGCTCAGAACTGGCTTGCTTCATGACTTGGGTCACATCATCAATAACATGAGAATGGCTTTCTAAAAATATTTTTGTTGTGTTTTAATTTGCTTTACTTCCTGTGGGAGACAGGCCTTAGTGGCAACATGCAGATTTGAGTTTCCATTCCTTTTTTTTTTTTTTTTTTTCTGTTTTTCTTCTGCTATTTCCCAAATGTGGGAAGAAGCCTGTTTAATAGTCTTTTAGCAGCTGAGTAGAAGACTTGAGTTGGCAATATCAGCAAAAATAGTGTTCATTGGGTTGTTAGGTATGAATTAAGGCTCTTGGCCCGCTTTGTAACCAACAGGCCTCACTGTGTTGGGCTTTATTAGGATCTATCTTTCTTTTTGTTTTTACATTAATATAGGAGCCATTACTTAGGAAGTGTATAACTTGGATAACTCTCAGTGGTGAGGACTGATAATAAAAAATCTTACTGTGTCCTGTTTGTCTACATCAGTCAGTAAGAGAAATACAGAATTTTATGGTTTCCTCTTCCGATGTCCTCTCCCACCTGCCTTCCTATTTTCACACAACACTGCAAAAGTCCTAAATATGATGTAATGTGTTTTTTCACATTATTCTGATGGTTTTGGCTTCCACAAACCACTTATTTCCTTTTCCTCCTTGTCTGAAAGCTGGCAAACTGTATTTCTTAGCACCAAAGACGTGCTTATGAAACTTGTCCTCCACCCAGCATCTCAGTACTAATTTCCCTGTGTCAGCAGCAGGGAACAGAGATTCCCAGAATCTGCTGTAAACAGAGGAATTTGAGATGTGGAGGAATATAAGGAGAATTACTACCAGTTTATTGCACTGTTTCAAATTATGCTGTACCAATAGGGGAAATCCTGTATGCTGCATGAGAATAGAATAAGCTAGAAACTTTAAATGTCCTTCCTTGTAAGGAAGACAAAATAGGCACCTGAGGTCTCCAACTAAAAATATTAAAACTAGATTCAACCTTTGACTTTTATGAGCTGAAAGCTGACAGTAGCTTTGATTGAGGCTATCTGCACTGAAGTCACTGAGGACGAACCTTTATTCTGTGCTGATACAAAACGGAGTGGCTATTTACTGAGAGAATCTTGGAAAATGATGTGTTCTTAGTTCTCATAATTCTGAGGGCTGAGTATTTACCCTTGCCAGGGATATTATTATATCTATCAGAAGCAATCTCTTCCACCTGCTTTGGGCCTGAAGCTTTCAGGTCTGGATGGGCTGGCAATACAGACTTCAGAGACCAAAACCAACCAACCAAACAAAAAATGTTGAGGTTCGTGGGATAGTTGTTACAAAGGCTACAACCTTACATTGAAACAGGAAAGCCGTAAAAGAGGCAGGGATTTCTAATGGCCTATGCAGGATACATGCTTTGAATCCTTAGAAAGACTTAATACCTTATAGAGGCTTGTGGAAACTTCTGGGTTCTCAGTTCTGCACACTGAATCAGAGGTATTTCAAGCTGGACACCGAAAATCATCTCACACCTCAGATATCAGTCCTTACTTTGGTTTTGTGTGGGCTAAATGAAATTTCAAATAATGTTTCCAATGTTTTCTCCCGGTACTTTAGTTAATTGTATTTTTCATTTAAAAAACATCAGTTCATTTCTTTAACTAGTCATAATGATTGATGCAAACTCTTGTTTGTGACCACTTAAACTAACTTGATTCTCATGGTGGAGAGTGATTTTGTGGTTCTGTTTTCATGGTTTAAGTGATTGCATTGCAAAAATGTATTCAGGAATAGGGCCCAGAGCAGAAATGGAATGTAATGAGCTCATATTTGGGAAATACATACTTGTAATTTTAGGTAAAAAAATCAGGTGTGAGACTGTACTGGGGGTACATATGTACATAGACCTCTGGGACTTTTTTTCCTTTAGCTGTGCTTTGTGATGTTAAACTTGCATAGTAAAAACTTTTCTAAAACCAAGCAAACAAAGTAAGTGCCAGGTCCTACTCCTTCAGTGTTGAACTTGCACAGATGAAGTACATCAGCTGAATTTACACACTAGCATCAGTTTGTCTATGCTATTTTACCATATTTTTTTAATGATACAATTCATAAATCATTCCTGCTGTGATAGAATGAAATTGCATCCAATTTGGTAAGACCATGTCAGGGCAGATGACCCTGTTAGTATATTCTATTGCAATAGTAGAACCACAGACAATTCAACTCTGGTCCCACAGCCTGTTTTAAATTGTTAATTCCATCTAGATGAGACATCTGTCTAGATGAAGAGCATGCTTGCTGGACTGGGTTGATTCACCAGACTGTAAAAGTATATCATATTTTTCCTTCATATTCTCATGTCTAATCTGATTATTTCTACTAGTTATTGTTGGGATGCTTGATTTGTACTGCTTTGTGGTATTATACTCTGCAACACTCTAACTGCATTGATAAATTCATTAATATCCACCTTCTAAAAATGCCATCAGAACGGAGAAGGAATTTTTTCACAAAAAATCCATAGATAAATTGTCTTTCTGTTTCTTGTGAAAAGCACACTGATTTTTGCCACCTATACTCTTGTCAGCAGTAATTTTAAATGCACTTAGGGAGCAGATATATCTAAAGAGCAGTGTGGTAATTGTTTATCTAGGTGATGCTATCTGACTCTGTTCAAAGTATGTACTTCACCTATGCAAACTATTTGTTATAGATTGAGGTTGTTTTGGGTTTTTTTAATTTAATTTTTATTCTTGTACATTGCATATGGTTGGAAAACTTCTCGCTTTCTCCTTTGGAAATATGCCATTATTAAATAATTTTCAGTAACTTAATAAAAAATCATATTTTCCCTAGAAAATGGCAGAAAAAGATCTGATGAACCTTTCTGTTCATACAAGCTGGGAGACTTAAAGTTATAGGTATTATAGTTGAGATAGGAACTTTTTTAGGTCTTTTAAAACACTCTCAAAGCTGTAAGATTCTCTCCCCTCTCTTTGTTTCCTTTTTTTCCTCCACTATTCAAGTAATTTCCACTGTTACTGATTATGTTTATCTTTTTTTAAAAAGGGTTTATAAAAAACTTGTCTTTAAAAGCAAAGGATTAGTGCATCTTTTATTACCCAGAACATTGCATAATATTTTTGTTATTAGTTTCGTATGTAAATTTATCTCAATTTAAATCAACAGAGAGGAATTATGGCTTTCCATTGCTCTGTTTTCCATCTGAAGTACAGTATCTTAGAGAAGTGTTTTCCTTCTGACATAAACTGCCGAGCAGAAGTTTCAAACTGTAACAATTTACTGTGTACCATAGAGATGCTGATGAGATACAATACACTGATTTGGGTTGGAAGGGACCTTAAAGATCATCTAGTTTCAAACCCCTTGGCCAAGGCAGGGGCACCTACCACTAGGTTGCTCCAAGCCCCATCCAACCTGGCCTTGAACACTTCCAAGGAGGGGGCAGCCACAGCTTCTTTTGACAGCCTGTTCCAGTGTCTCACCACCCCCACAGTTAAAGATTTCTTCCTAATGTCTAAGCTAATTCTACCCTCTTCCAGCCTAAAGACATTACCCCTTGTCCTGTTGCTACATATCTTTGTGAAAAGTCCCTCCCCAGCTTTCCTGTGGTCCCCCCCTCAGGTACTGGAAGGCCTCTATAAAGTCACCCTGCAGCAAAATGGTGAATCACACCCAATCCTGCAAATATGCTTTTAGATAGATGCCTCCTCTAAATGAAGGATCATATCTTCCTGGAGGTATGATACAGCTTGCTGTAGTTTGCATGAGATACTAAATACTTCTAACTCAGGTACTGGATTTTCTTAAAAAAGGGAGATGTCCTTAGTTCTCAGGTATGGTGGTGCAGCTCCTGTGCATACAAGCACTCCTTCCTCACCATAAGAACATGGGAGGAGTGTTCCATGTAGTATCCCAACTTATGAACTCTGGATAAAAATGTTTTGGGCCTCTCATGGTTTACAAGGCGCAAAAAGTCTTATAAGGCAGTATTTTTGAGTGCTGCTGGTGAGTGCGTGGCAGTGTGTGGCTCTGGACAGGAAGCAAAACCCCCGGTTCATCACCTTCCATTTCATTTTTCTCCCAGCCGCTCCAGCTTGAAAGGGACTGCAAGGAGTGAGAGCGAGGAGCTTGAGAAGCTGAAGGAGAAGCAGCAGGAGGCAGCAGCAGAGCTGGATGAGCTGAAAAAGAGGAGGGAGGAGCGCCGGAAAATCCTGGAGGAAGAGGAACAGAAGAAGAAACAGGAGGAGGCTGAGAGAAAAGCCAGAGAGGAAGTAAGTGTAAAATATGAAGTACTGGACTTTTTGGTTTTTTTAATTCTCTTGTTACTACCTAACTTCCACTGGCCTTGCAGTAGCTGATAACAACTTTACAGTGCCTCATCACAGGCACTGTTAGGCAAAAAACCTTTTTAGGCAAAAAAGTTGGTGGGGCTGTGTTTAACAAAAGGGCAGAATGAGGCCACTGGAGAATGGATCACAGGTGAGGAATGGGCATGGAATGGGGAAGGCAAGAGCAAGCCCAAGCATGCAGGCCAAAGCGTGCTGCTTATTCTTGGATCTGACATTGGCTGTGGGGAATTGCTGTGACTTTGCTTCAAATCGCACCTATTGTCTGGTCCCTCTGGGCTGTCTGCTCTTCTGGGCTTCCCTGTTTCTTAATTTCTTTCAGGAGATTGTCTATCAACAGACCTTGATTTCAAATACGCTACACAGCGTTAAAATCACCCTGTTTTTCAAAATTCAGGTTTAACTGTAGGCATGCTATATTTGATACCAAGTGACCACATCCCATAGATGCATTAGTTGAGGACCTGAGGTAAAACACACAGTCATCCAGGGTAGAAAAGAACAGTTCTAGCTTCAGGGAAGACAGGACTCTCATAAATGTCTTCACGAGTCAGGATTTCATCTGCAACAGTGGCAAATTTCTTTGTGATGATGCAAAATGTTGGGGGCAGTGTTATAGCAACAGAGATCTTAAGGGTTGGACTTGATGATCTCTGAGGTCCCTTCCAACCCGGCTAATTCTATGATTCTATGATTCTTAATTTGTTCAGGGTGTCTTTTTGACATTACACAAATTGAATTACAGAGCACATGTCAAAATTCATCTGCAGATGAGCAGGAATGCTGATGTTATATATAGTTAAAATGGGCTAGATCTCATTAGGAAGATATTCTTGTCTATTTAAATACTGAGTCCCCAAGCATATCTGTTTGCTTGTACTTCCTCTGCCAAGGGACCCTATGAATAGGATTTCCAAATCTCTGATGCATCATTTAGGAATCTTAGTTGTTTGGAAAACAGATGATAGATGAAAATAATAATTGTGTTTGCCAGCTGAATGCAAATTGCTTTGTAATATTCAGGATTTTTACAGCAGAACTCAATACTAAGTTCTCAGTATTAATTAATATTGAGTTCTCAGATACTGAGACTGGAAAATAGCTTGCTGTTTAGACTCTGCTGATCAGCTCTCACAGTGGTTGCTTATGAAGTAAAAAAAATGTTATCTCTTTGGAGGTAAAACTGTAAGCATTTAATCTTGACTTTTTTTGGCAACTATTGATTTTTCCTTGTTGGAGTATTAACCTTGGCAAAGCAAGTAGATGGGGAGGAGACCACTACAATTATAACGCATAACCATAAAGAGAAACTGAATCTGATTTTTTTTATAAATGTGTTTTTTTCTCTCTTTACATGGCACTATATGGCAATCAATCTGGTGACCTCACTGTCAGGAGACAGTAAAGCAGCACAGACTAGCTGTCTTCCTTGCTTTCTTAACACAGAGATGGGTTAGCAATAATACATTGCTGGATTTCAGTTGGGTCACTGAACTTTTTTGACTGGAATAAAAATCTGTTTTTTAAAAAAATTGGTAAATATTTGCATAACTGAAAAGCCCTGTAATATTAATATAGTTCCTGGAAGAGTAAGACCATTTATATTTTTTTAAGGAGGAAAAGAGAAGGATGAAAGAAGAAATTGAAAGGAGAAGGGCTGAAGCTGCTGAAAAACGTCAAAAAATGCCAGAAGATGGTGTATCTGAAGACAAGAAGCCATTTAAATGCTTCAGTCCTAAAGGTTCATCTCTCAAGGTAACCTCCCCACTTAGATCTATGCAGTACATAAAAGGCAATGGGGGTTGCAGTCCAAGCCAACAGCCAAACACCGAGGCAGTGAGGAAATATTTGAAATCAAACCTGGAACAATGCTCTGAAACAGACCTTAGCCTGAAACCTTTAGCTGAAAGACTTCATTTATTGGGATGGTTGAATGTTAGAGGCCCTTTCTAAAAATAGAATCTACACTGGGCGTTACCTGTTCTTGGTGATGAAAAATGTCAAATAAAGGATCTTAACTTCAAGAGAAAATTATTTTGGAAACTTAGAGCCATAATACTGTGTTGATTTCCTACTTAAATGTTTTGTGTGCTGGGATACATAGAGATCACAAGTATTCTCTGTCTCTTTCCACATCCCCAAGTACTTTCTTCTTTTGTCTTTATGCATATTCAGCATGATCATCATTAATTGAAACTACTTCATATGGGAGTTCTGGTTTATGTCTAATCCCCCTAGAAATAATATCTGGAAATACCGGGCTGGATTTAATTTTCTTACATGAGAGAAAAAACCAAACCATTCTGTTGCTGCAGGAATTCCTAAGTGGTCTTCTGTGGCCTATATTATATTGGAACTAAGATAAATCAATTAAATGGCCTTTCAGCATGGAAGAGGAATCCTGGCCCCACTGAAATGATATGGAACTTTGTTTTGATATTCAGTCCAGTTGTTTTTTCAGCTCAAGCTCAAACTATGGATCTATTAATCGTTTTCAATTCTTTTCTTATTTTGTATCATTAGTCATTTCAGAATCCAAAATATTTGTAAAAAAAGGTCTTTTAGTGAGCACTAGGAGACATAAGAACCAGGTGGGAGGTTATCAGATAAAAGCTCATAGAACCATGAAGAGGATCTCCATGGGATAAAGAATTGTATTTGTTGAGTGACAAACTGTATTTGGTCCAAATTACATTTCCACTTGCAGAGTTGTACTTTAAACCAGTCTGAAGCTTCAACCCCATACTGTTTTGGGTCCAGTTCTAGCAAATACAGTGTATAAATGCTTTCAACTGAACTTGCCTTTGACTTTTCAGACATATCTAAAACTGAACTACAAGGACAGAATTAGAATAATAGAACAGAATCATAGAATCATCATGTTTAGAAAAGATCTTCAAGATCATCAAGTCCAGTCATCAGTCCTACACCACTGTAACCACTAAATCGTCTCTTAAAGTGCCACATTTACCCACTTTTTGAATACCTGCAGGGTCAGCAACTTCATCACCTCCTTGGGCAACCTGTTCCAATGCTTCACCATTTTTTCCTAATATCTAATTAATACAGTTGTAAACAAAGTTTGCCAGTCTTTGTAACTTGCTCCTATTGCTCTTTGTTCTTGTTCTTGGCTTTTTTTTTTTTTTTTTTTTTTTCTTCAAAACACCATGTGAAAAACAGACACTACAAAAGTACAACTTCTTCTCAGACCTCCTTGGAGGGATTTTTTTTCTCCTTTCTGTTTATTGAGATGCCTTTTATGACATACATTTGGAGCTTCAGTTCACAGATGACTCAGAAGAGAAGAGATCACACTTGAAAACACATAATAGAAAGATAGAGATCATAATACTGGGGAGAGTGGGAAAAAACACTGGATTTGGCAGAAGGTTAATAGCTTTCAGGGAACTTTTGGACTGATGCTACACTATTATACTAAGTGTATTTTTAGAGGAAAACTGGAATTCTCCAAATGTTGTTAAGTAAAGGCCCAACTTTTTTTATGATGATAATTTCTGCCAGTTTTTTTATGTAGAAGCTGTCTGTTGCAAAAACTGGTATATACAACTCTCTACACATTTTTTCTCTTTCTCTGTTTCTCTCTCTGAGAAATTGGTGATACTGTACATATTCCAGTTTGGTTTTTGTGTGTGGCCAGAGCAGATATGTAATATTGTTGAGCATTACATCCTAAACCTTTTCTTGGCTTTCTGCGGTCAATAGCCAAAAAAGAATGATCTCATTTTAATAACCTCATGTCAAATTTGGTGTCAAACTCTAGCCTTTAGAAAAGAGTGCATTTTGCTGCTTTTCATTTAGAAAGACTTCTCAGGCTGGTCTCATCAGGTTGGTACACAGCTTGCTTGTTGCCTGTTGTGTACCATCCAAGTTATCTTTTGACTTGGAAGGCTTCAGGCATGTATTTTCTCACTTGATTAATGTATCATCTGGTTAAATGTGTAATGAGTCATATGAGAACGCCAAATGCACAAATTTGGGTGTTGGAATTAATAATAAAAACAAGGAGCCTTAGTATTAAAGTACTGTATGATAAATAGGTACATCCCAACTTCCCCTAGCTCACAGTCTGTCAAAACATATTTTTCTGTCTTTATCCTTCCTGATATGGTAGGTTTTGGGGAAGAAAAAGAAGTTCCTGATAGTGACTTAGATGAGGAAAGTAGGGCATGCTATTTACCTAGTGAACTACAAGGAAAAAAGGAAAGAAGTGAAATAAACGGAAAATGAGTAATGGTGTATAACAATCTTATGGACACCGTATTTATCCATCAGGCAGGGCATGGACTAGCATGACATGCAGGCTCAGATTTGAGAGGCCAAGATGTGTAACATATCTCAGTATATTACATGGCTCATGGATGCCAAATATAAATGTATGTATACCAACGCAAACATAATATACGTGCTTGCTTATAGTTAAAAAGAACTGCTGTGATAATCTACACAGTAACTCCAGTTCTTTTAGCTGTTAAATAAAGTGTTCTCCTGAAGCCTGAGACACTACTTCAGCAGACCTTCTGCTGCAGCATCAGGGCTGGTCCTTTCTGAGGGGACAGTGCAGAGGAAGCAGGAAAAGTAAATACAGGCCAAGTTCATCACTAAGGGACAGAAGCAGATTGGATTTCTCAGAACTAGTGGACTCTTTGTGGGCAGTAGCAGCAGTACCAAACCTCTGCTCCACCTTTGCCCACTCTTCTGTTTTGCTTTTGTTTTTATTATTATTTTTAATAAGGGTAAAGACTGGAACAACTGCTGCTGCTCTCCCATCCTTCTTTGGCTCATGCTTTCGCAGTTTAGTCCACACAAATGGCACTGCCATAGACAAATGAGATTTCCTGCATAAGCTTTTTTAGTTTCTCCTTTGAGGCAATTTTATTCCTCATGTTTTTTTTGGGTAGGGTGTGTTCCTGATTTCTTCTATAATTATTCGCTAGGTTCATCAGGAGAGAACAGGATATTTCAGTACTAAATCTCCTCTTGGGGGTGAGATCCACCACTACAGAAATGCAAACACTGTTAGGCATTGAGGGGAGGAAGCAATGGCAGGATGCTGGGAGCCTGAAATATCTTCTGTCTTTGCAGATAATGTCTCTTGGGGAAGCATGGGCTTCCATGTACTCTCTTCAAGGCAATGCTGACTGCTAAGTTAGAAGATAGGACTTTTCAGGGCTTGAGGGTTGTTTTTTTTTTTTTTAAATTCCTTAAAGTCTTGTCTAGTCCTATCTCATTATTTCTCTCAGCACCTGACAGCTGAAGCAGTGACTGAAAAGAATTAGGCTCCACAAAATCAGTACTGCCTAGATGAGCTACTTTTGCAGCAGAAGGAAGCTAGAATAATAAGAACAGGATCTGTGAAATTTGGTTTCTTCCTCATCGTTCATGCTGATGGCAGCATTCTAATCTGGCAGGTATAAACTGGAGTGAATCAGTGCACTCTGCACAGGAAAGAGCCCAACTGTGTCAAATGAAGTGAAGAGTGTGTGAGCCACTCAAGAGGGATGAGAAGCCACTTTACCTCTGGTGACTACCACTCAGAATGGATTTCCACTTGGTTCTTCCACCTAAGCATTTTCTTGTCTAATCTAAGCTTTGGTAGTCAATAGAGAAAGCGAGAGCCACTCTTGGTGGATAAGCAATCGCACCTTTCCCAGGGTGAGGTGAATTCCTCTGCCTCTCTACTGACTATAGAAGGAATGAAAATGAGTAATTTTAACCAAATGCTTGACTTTCAAGCAACTGAAGTTAGATAGGAGAAATGGAGCCTGAGATCCTATGTTCTTTATGGTCATGATTTAGAGGCTGAGAAGTTGATGCATCAGAGTACGTGTGTATTCTTTGTCAGAAGTTTAGAAAAATACTCCATAGTGACAAAATGTAGTCCAAGCTGTTTAACAAGACCTCACTGAAATGAATGTAGTAGAAGGATTATTCTTATTTTTTGGTCTTAAACTGAGGAAATATCTTGCATTTTGTGCTAACCACTTTGCTTTGCCTATTTCTCTTACAGATCTATTTTGTAATACTGTTTACTGTATGTGCCAAATATTTTAAATTCTATGCATGCCATTTGTGTGGTGTGCAGTGGGTAAATGATCTTTAGATTTTGCTGTGCACTCTAAATGTATTTGACCTGTATGCTGAATACACTTGTATACACAGGTGTATTTGCTCTAAGTGTATTCAACATGTGTTTCTGTTTCATGCATGTTGTACCTTAAGGCAGATGCTCTAGAAAAAAGCCTCATATAAATGTGTAGAAAATGTGTTATACATCCCCACAAGGCATGTGCTTCTTTGGGAAAAGGACCGTGCTTAACTTTCCAGATCTGCTTTTCTGTTTCAATTATTTTCTGGTTTGCTTCCTCACTCCTGGTCTGAACAACCCCTGACTTATTCCTGATACCACAGCAGGTACTCTAAGAACTGCTGTTTCCAGTGGGTAAAGAATGACCCCATGTCTTTTTACTACAGTCCCAAGAATCCATGCCTACCTTCCTCTCAGACTATCCTCCTCTTAAACCTGTAACTACTGCTGCCAAGGTTTTCCTGCTGTGTAGAAACATTTTCCTGCACACAGGAAGACTATAAAAGGAGTCTACTGTTAGCATTTTCTGAGCATCTTAAAAAATCTTGCCCTTCTGTAAAATTTTAAGTGGAGCTTTCCTTCATCTGAACTAGAAGATGCTGCTAAGGAATTTCTAGATGAGTACTTTGAGTCCTGGTTCTTTCATAGAATCATAGAATTGGATGGGTTGGAAGGGACCTCTAAGATCATCAAGTCCAACCCTCGATCCACTACCGCTGTGGTTACCAGCCCATGGCACTGAGTGCCACATCCAGTCTCTTTTTAAATATCTCCAGGGATGGAGAATCCACTACTTCCCTGGGCAGCCCATTCCAATGTCTGATCACCCTCTCCGTGAAGAAATTCTTTCTAATATCTAACCTAAATCTCCCCTGGCACAACTTGAGACCATGCCCTCTTGTCTTGCTGATAGTTGCCTGGGAAAAGAGACCAACCCTCCCCTGGCTCCAGCCTCCTTTCAGGGAGTTGTAGAGAGCGATGAGGTCTCCCCTGAGCCTCCTCTTCTCCAGGCTGAACACCCCCAGCTCCCTCAGCCTCTCCTCATAGGGTCTGTGCTGGAGTCCCTTCACCAGCCTGGTTGCCCTCCTTTGGACCTGCTCCAGGACCTCAATCTCCTTCCTGAACTGAGGGGCCCAGAACTGGACACTTTTGTATAGTCCTTATTCTTTGTCCTTGCTGCAGGTGAGTGTTTCACTGATGCAGTTGAAGACTTATCTGTTCATGCAGAGCATGGGAGAAACCAGTGTCTCCTGTGGGTATAACTCCTAATTTTGACTCATTGCTGGTTGTGACCCCAGAAACCAGCACTGTGGGAAACTTTTCTGTCTGTACCATAACTGAGGAGAGCTCTTCAGTTACCATCGTAGATATGTTTAGTTACATTTAATTAGGTAATTTACTTGTTTGTTTTATGGCAGTGACAACTGTATTTCCTCTGGCTGATACTAAGTCCTGAAATGTTCAGGCAGAGGAGGAGCCGGAGCCCTGGACCCATGGGGGTGTGGGTGTCTCTTCAGCTCCTGCCTGGGGTCTTGCTGCCATCTTGTGACCACAGTGGGTTGAAACACTTGGTACATCCCGAGTGAAGCCCATCTTTCCACTCGGAGCTGTATTTACATCATATATTGGCAACTAAAACTGCTAATGTAGATGACTCCGTAAATTGTGTACCTGATTTTTTTGGCTCTTTCGAGGTGCCTTTCGGCTGGACTGATGCTAGCTGGAGCTCCTCCAGTGAGCCTGTTTGGCAAATTCTGCATTGAAGTGAACTGCCCAAATTTTTCCTTGTATGGACCTGAGAAACAAAACAGTTGTGCCCTTTGCTGTGAGCTTTAGTATTCTGCTACAGCCGGGATGCTAAGGGCACTGACAGGAACCACTTAAAGAAATGGCTGTCATTGCCATATTTTAAAGGCACGAATGCCACAGCAGTTCAGGTTCAAGTAACCCATACTGAGATCAGGCAATCCCCAGGAATCCAGCCAGGCTGATTAATAGTAATTTTTAGCCCCTGGAGCTGCTTGTGTATATTTTGCTCTTAAGAGAAGCTGTTAAGCCTGGGACAAGAAGTGGAACAATACAACGTGGAAGAGACGTGAGGAGTTGATAAAACTATTTTAAAACACAGACACATGCACACCATTGTGAAATAATTTAAAATGTTACTCAGGGATGGATTTGTCTTCAAATTACTGGGAGACTTGGAATAAGTCTTATGTGACCTTCATGATTCTTTTCCCCATATTGTAATGGAAACATTACAATATTTTGCTACACACAGAGTAGAAAATGATGATGAAATGTAAGATACCAGTTTGTATAATAACAGCTGATAGATATTGACTGAGCAATGACCCTGTTGAACATAAGCAGAGTAAAGTCTGAAAGGGGTTTTTTTGAGCTCAAATTAAAATGCCAATGTCCTGTAAAAACATGCATGAGATAGAGTATATGGCTAAGCTCCAGACTTGGCATAGTCGATGCCTCAGCTGTGAAACACTTTATTAAAAGTGCTGTCTGTCTTAAAAGATACCTACTTGCTCGTACGTGGGAGATAGGAGGAAATCTGACACACATTTTTCAGTGCCAGCTCCCTTCATATAATAAGCTTCTCCCCTTTTCTCCTTTCTGTATTGTTGATTTATTTTCTTGTTACAAATGAGGCACTGCATAAATACGGAGAATGCAAATATAAATGCAGAAAATATGTCTACCCTTATGAACCTGTAACATGAGAGGCTCCTAACTACAAAACCTGTGTGTGTGCGTGTCTGGTGATTTCTGCTGGAATGCATCCCTTTCAGATTGACCTTTTGACACTTAAAATTACATTTTGGCCCAGCCTTGAACAGGCTGCCTTTCTATTAACTCTAAACCTATAATTTTTGTTTCTCTCTTTTCTAGATAGAGGAGCGAGCAGAATTTTTGAACAAATCCGCTCAGAAGAGGTAAAGCAATAAAACAGCAGGTTCAGTCAAAAGAGCAGTGTTTAATCACAAGGAATAATAATTTCTTTCCCACTTTTTTCTGCTTCCTACAGTGGTATGAAACCCACCCATACGACAGCAGTTGTCTCAAAGATTGACAGTAGACTTGAACAATACACCAGTGCAATTGAGGTGAGTGAATTCCAGTTCATGGTGGCTCTGATTATTAATGGCTTTCAAGACATTAATCAGTCTGTGTTGTACTGTTCAAGAATTGCAGGGGGGTTTGTTCATAAACTCTTTTTAATCCAAATTCAAGAACAAAATCTTTGAGGCACACCTATAAACAATAGCTAGATATTTATTGAAACAAAAATTCAGACTTGTGTCTTCCCTTATATGCTACAATTTATTCTGGCTTCTTTGTGGGCTTGGAGTAGCTCTTGAAGGACTCAGCATCTCTTGAGTGACAGTCGCATCCTTTTCTTGGTGACAGTACTATTAGCATAGAGATGAATAAGTCACCCTGAGCAAAGCTGATTCAGCAGCTTATTTGGGAGACACAGGATCTGGGCCTGTGTTTCTGGCTGCCACTTCAGTGTGAAATATTTTGGCAAAGAAAGATACACTTGAGTGAACTAGGGAGTTAAGCAGTGACAAAGGAAAAACAGAATCAAAATGCAGAATTTGACCAAGGTGATTTTTACAAGGAGTGGCTTAATAATGTGCCTTGAAGTCAGAAATGATAGCTTTTTCTTTTCATAGTCAAAGGAAAAATAGGTTTTTTGGGTTTGGTTTGGTTTGGTTTTGTTGGTTTTTTTTTTGTTGTTGTTGTTTTGGAGGGGGGGAGTTAGCTGTTTTTATAAGTCAGTGGGTACAGGCAACATGAAAGCTTCTGGTTAACATCTCAGGCAAACCTAAGTAGGTTGCTAACTGTAATGGGAATAGATTAATATAAAAAGGGATATTATCTTGATAGGTGATTAAGGTCTAGCACTTGTTCATTCCCTGATGGATTTTTTTTCTCCTCTTATTCACATAGAGAGTCAAAGCATGGTATTCTAATGAGGCACTAATTGGGTAGACCTTATTATCATTTAACTTACCGTAATTAGAGATCAATTAACCAAGGCTTTTTTCTGTGACTGTTCTCCACTTAACCCTACTTCCAGGAAGCCTATCAGTGCTGGAAAGTTTTATATTGTGTGTCAGTTCCCAATGAAAAAAGCACATACAAGACACTGCTGAAGGTTCAGACTTGCCTCTAGCACCTATGTTGAGCTGAAGATAGCTCAAACCCCTCCATTAAAGATGAATATCAACATAGTACTCAGAACTTCCCATATCATCATTAGGAGGTTACAACTTCTGTCCTCCTGCTTCACTCTGCACTTTTTCTGAATGAGACATAGCCACTCTAGAGTGACCAAAGTCTTTAATTTGGCACTAAGTCTTCACATTAAACTCCATGAAGAAAGTGGATGGGTAGGATCTACAGTTCTGTCTGTCATAAGAAATTTATATAACAGTGAAATCAGGGTTTATCAGATCATAAACACTGGACCAGCCCACCTACCCACCCATCAGCTTATATTAGATTCTCCTGTATATTCAGAAGGGCCATTCTAAGGTCCTGAGTCTTTTTGCTCCATTTATATATTAAAAAGCAAACTGGGCAATTTTGGTCCAGTGTTTCTGGTAACCATGCAAAAAAACCCCCAAAACACTGCCAGTCCTACAATCATCCGCTCTTCAAAAAACCCCACTGCATTCCAAATATACTGTAATTGCCAAAATCCCCTAGAATCCACTGTGTTGTGAAGTTAAGTTATCTGGGACAAATGGAACAGAGTCTGATGACTCTGCCTCTGTGTAAGGATTTCCTTACCTGTGTCTCTAAATGAGCCATGCTTATAGGATGCAGGCACTGAGACTTGAAAGAACAAATGAAACCCTTGGAGCAGTTGTGTGCAGAGCTGTGGTTTGCAATGAGCTTTAGAAATGGAACAAATTGCAAAAATCTAAGTGACTGCAGTTTTCATAGCTGGTCATGTCAAGGGTGCAACTGCAAATCAAAAGGGAGAGAGTCTTAGTGACATCTCTTGATCTGGGTGCTCCTTTCCAGCTTTGCACAATAACTGCTAGAACCACTTACAGCTGCTCCATTCCCCAACACTGCCCCAAATTCAAACCACCCTGCAACTCCAGCTCTTAATGCCAAACACCCTAATTCTCACCCCAATTCTTCTGCAGGGCACAAAGGCTTCAAGACCAGCTAAGCCAGCACCCTCTGACCTTCATGTTCCAGCTGAGGGTGTCCGTAACATCAAGAGTATGTGGGAGAAAGGGAATGTTTTTTCATCACCCTCTGGGACAGGAACACCAAATAAGGTATGTGCTTAATTTTATATAGTGATTATGTAGAATTATGTTATGGATCTGACTTTGCCATTCATACTCCTGTGAATAAGCCTTCTTGCTCCTGTTGACATCACTGGTGAAGGATCCCAAAGGATCCTGAGGTCTTCAGAAACCCACGAAATAGTTTGGCTGCAATATTGAGTATAATGGAAGAATTTAGTGACATACTGAGCTAAGTTATGAGACATTCCAGAGCTACATCAGATATCTTAGACAAATATATTTGAGTAGTTGAAGCAGAATACAAAGGAATTCTTTGTGTTGGGAAAGATTCGTTTAGGGGGTAGAGGAGGATTAAATATACAAGATAATGGTGATGGTTTATATATATAATGCATAGAAACATTTGTGAGACCTTTATCCTTTTGAGATATATCCTTAAGGTGACATTTCACCTCTATAAATTTATGCTAGTTGATGAGCATTCATCATAGCCAAAAACCTGAGCCACGAGTTGAAAGGAGTTATTACAGATAGCTATGAAATTTCAGCAATTTTTTCCAACCTTTTAAAGATTTGCTTTAATGATTTAAGTTTTAGGCTATTTGACTCCTCTATTTTGTGCTTTTTTGAAGTGTTTTACTTTAACAAAACAAAAATGTAGAATTAAGACTGTTGTCTCTTCTTTTATCCTAAAGATTTTTTTTCCCTTGGAGCCCAGGGTTATGAGAGGAACAGCAGGTCTATGTATAACATTTATTTGTGAGTTAGCATTACAGTGGAAATTATTTTGTCAGCCCATGTTTATCAATAATGTAAACAAGAAGGTAGTAGTACTATGTAGTTTATAGGGACAATATCTTTAAAGCCCACAGGATGACTCAACCATAGTCTCAGTGAGGACCTCTATATTAAACTCAGGCTTGACTTTGTTTTTAAATCGAAACCATGGAAAATATTGCAAAAGCTATTCTGAAAGTCTTCTGATTATAACTTATTATTCTGCAGGAAACTGCTGGACTGAAGGTTGGTGTCTCCAGTCGTATCAATGAGTGGTTAACCAAAACCCCAGAGAGCAACAGATCACCTGCTCCAAAACCTTCTGTAAGTAAAGCTGCAATAACCATCTCTTCACTAGGTGTGTTCCTTCCTGGGGCAGTGAAGGTCCTCCCTCAAGCATCTGATGGTCTTTGGAAGACACTTGCTGCATGTCCTCTCCTGGAAGCTCAGAGAGGCCCTCTGGGTGCTGGCTCCAGGGTACTCAGGAGCACAGGGGCTGAAACAGGGTAGTTCTCACCTTAAAACTGAGAGGTGCTTTAAAAAGACTCTGCTCAAGTAAGCTCTTCTCCTCTGTAAGAGGCCTATGAAAGGCCTGCCATTAATTTAGATATTACCAGCCAGAGACCTTGGATTTTACAGGCCCTTGATCTGTAAAATTTTCCAAGTATAAAAACATACTTTTGTTTAAAAACAAACACAACTAAAATACTTCAATGCTTCAAGAGTTTAAATGTGATTTCTAATGAAGGCTCTTTAGCATGCCTGTTACTTCAGCAAGAATAAGAGCAGAAAGTGTAGGAAGCAGCAGCGTGGATGTGGAAAGGAGCAGAAACCAGGTAATTGTGGGGTGGGGTGAATTGAGGGTTAGGGATGAAGAGTGGGAACTGAAGGTGTCCAGACTGCAAAATGGCAGGGTATCAGCATTCATGGTGGAGTGTTGGATTTAGGATTTTACCAATGAACTGGTTTCTGCCCATGTCCTTGTGTAGTGTTTTTCTGCCAGTCCACTTGCCCTTTATAAAAGATGCATCCTGATGAATGCTTTCTCAGTTCACACTCCTACTTGTCTCAAAGAAGAGCTTGAAGTTTGCAGTGTTTTCCCTGGTAGTAGCTACATGGAGATCATGTCCTTATGGACATGGAAAAAACATTGTGGTCAATTTATTTAAGCACAACCACCGAAAGCCAGCACAGAATCTGCCTTCAGATTTTCCTCTCTTTCCTTTAGGTTGCATCTTTTGGATAATGTAAAACTAACCTCCTGTTTTCCCCTCAGCCAACTGTTTCTATCTATGTCTTCATTTCCCTCTTTCTCAATAGATTGTTCTTTCTTCTTTCAATCTCTGTGCTTGAAGGAACCTGCCCTCCTCCTGTTCTTCTTCTTTGGGGGTCTATTTGCTAAAGTGGTCAGGTAAACCTGTTTATAATTGACTATGGAGAGTAATATATATGTGTAATATGTGATTTTTGTTTTATGGAAATATAGAATTTCTTAGTTAGCAAATCACTTTAATTATTTTACCTCACTTGTTTGGTTTTTTTCTGTCAGTCTAGTGACAGGTACATGATGAGGTTTTAAAGGATGAAAAGGAAATTAAAATGGATATAAGGGACTACAGAGTGAAATACTGAAATGTGTATTTGAGAATGTGGAGAAGGATCTGCCTTTCCATTATATTTGAAGTCCTGCTCTATATTTTTTATATTTTTAATTAATTACTTTGGTTCTGATGAAAGATAACTTAGACAAGCTACTTTTCATTTCCTCCTCTATACTAACTCTGAAAAAATATTCTTTTTCTGCAAAATTTAGAATTGTCTTTCTTAAAAATCTGATGGTGCAATAACTTTTCACTGTACTTCCTAGAATTAATGTAAGAAGTTATAGGCAGTCTGTGCACGCATGTATAGGTGTGGAGTGATCATGTGAAGTGTCATTCTGAATAGCTTTATAATATAATATATAGAGAACACAATATTTATACCATAAGGGATGATCCACATTCTAACTTTTTCTCTACCAAATAAAATAAATCTGAATTAACACTGGTTTCTGTTCTCCAACATTAATTTTAAAATACAGGATTTAAGACCAGGAGATGTATCTGGCAAACGTAATCTCTGGGAGAAGCAGTCACTTGAAAAGCCATCCTCTTCTAAGGTAATCCTTCAGTCCATTGTTTAAAGGATATCTGTGTGGGAGGCTTTTTTTACTAATCTGCATTCTTACGTGTAAAAGAGAGTTCAATGAGACACACAAAGCCATGGGCAGCATGTAACTTTCATTTTCCTGTTTGGCAGTCTTATGTGGTGCATGGAAATCTGTTCCTTGCCTGGAATTTTTTTTTTTTTTACCTGTTATAAATAGCAATATTTTCCCATAATCAACTTTAATAGAGGTTTATTACTTCTTCAAACAGGTATCAGCTATGGGCAAAAAATCAGAGACTAATGGTAAGTAATTCTCATAATACAACTGCATATTAAGTGGAAACTTTGTCACATTTGCCACATACAGCTATGCCTGACATAAAATTCTCCAGCTGTTATGTTGATGAAAAAATCCTCAACATTTTTGCCTTCACCTTTCAAATGTTCCCTTGCAATATCATCAAAACACAAGTATTTGAGAAATAAGCTTAAATCATCTTTCTAGGAGGACTGAGGGCTAGCAGTGGGGAGTGTCATCAAATTATGTGAGGTTGGAGAAGTGGGATGGTCAACCAAAGGTTAACCAATCACAGCAAATGCAAGGCATCTGGGACAGGCTCTTTCAAAGGCAGCAGAAGGAATGTATATGCCTTTCCCGTGTGAAGAAAGGAAATCCCCCCAAAATGAGGCTGCAGCAGCATTATATGAGCAGAAACGGATGTTTTCAGTACTACTGAGAAGCTGTGCATCTGATTTTAAATACTGCCACTAGATACCAGTTAAGCCTGATGAAAGTGCATCAGTGTTGATTTTGAAAAATAATTCCTCTGACTAGTTGTTAATTTCATGAGCTCCTGCATACCCAGGCTGAAATGAATTTGAAATGCACTGAACAGCAGCCCTGCTTTTTCTGGAGCTGTGGATTTGTGTCTTCTCAAGGCAAAAGGAGTTCTACTACTGCTGTCAATTTGAAACTACTAATCTGGGAAACACAATGTAGTTGTACAGAAAGAAAAAATGAAAAATTATCCTCCTAGCACTTTTAGCATTTTTATTTAAATCTAAAACACTGCAAATGTGACACTCAGTGCCATGGTCTGGTAACCACAGCAGTAGTCATCAAGGGTTGGACTTGATGATCTCAGAGGTCCCTTCCAACCCAGACGATTCTATGATTCTATGAAATAAAACCAATCAAGAGAAATTTGCACCTAATGACAAGGGGGTAAGAATGGCAATTCACTGATCAATTGAACAGCTTTAAGATCTCTTGCAACATCCCTCAACTCTTCATTAAAAGTTAAATGATCAAATACAGAAAAACTTTTGGTTTTCTACACATTAATATGTGCACTTATTTTCCTTCACATACATATGTGAAACCAGAATTATGGTATAGCCCGTGAACTTTTTTTATCAGCTCAGAGTCCCGTGAAACGTAATTGCCTCTCTCCTCTCCTGACCTTTTTTCAAACTGAGCTGTTAGGAGTGAAGTTTTCAGGCTTACTCAGCTTTTGCTCTGCTCTCCTCTCATGGAAGGCTTTAGTGGTTGTGTGTTGTTTGCCCATGGGAACAGCTCCTCCAGGGTGGGTGACTCTGACACTACTGAGCCCCTTGTCTAAGGCTGAATGAGATGAAGGCTCCAGCAGAGGGGTTGCAGGAAGAGGCCCTCAGGAGTTGGTGTCGCTCGTGTTGGACCTGGGAGTGCATGCACCAAGCACAGCAGCACTGCAGCACTGCAGCACAGCAGCACAGCCTGCCTTTGCATGGCAGCCACCCATGCCTGGCTAGAGAGAGACCTGGGAACAGTACCCCCCATATTTGTAGGTGGGAAGCTCCTGAGAAATCCCTGACGTGCTTCCCTGGGCTGTCAGAGGACTGAAATCCTGCTTGTTCTCTTGGGGACTACCTTGAGCATTCCCAGTACATAAGCACAGCAGCATTCCAGTTTGCATCCTGCCTTTTTATCAGGCTGTGTGTTAATCTTGAGTTATGCCTTCTTTATTTTAGAGGTATGTTTGGGTTATTTCAAGCTACTTTAATCTTTCTCTTTCTCAGCAGGTTTGAGACAACTTGAGAAAGAACCATAGAAGGCCACAAAAGATGCTGGACCAATCAGTTGGGGAAAAAAAAAAAAAAAAAAAAAAAAGGAAAAAGTGCTAAACTGTTCTTTTTATATTTATGTTTATTTACCAAAATGTCTTTTTTTTTGCATTATTCCAGTTAAAACCATGTATATTAGCACTGTATTTAATAATCAGTCTAGACATTCATCATAATAGTACTGCCTTTGCACAAGAGCCTTTATTCCTAAAGAAACCCATGCTGTGAAGTATATAGACTCTCCTACTGATACTCATAACTATGTATCTGAACAGTGATTTCAACTGGCATAAGAGGCCCACCCAAAACTCATGTAAAGTGAAGTTGTTTAAGAAAGGTGTGCAGTAAACTTATAAAAACAGTGGTTACTTTTGTAATACAGAAGACTTTCTTTCTGCACTTTAGACTAAGGCATGGAAGAAATATCTTTAGTTGACAATGTAATATTTTCTGTAAGTTGCCCATGTCATGAGAAATACTGCATCAATAACATGTTTTAAATTTCTTGTTTTATACTTTTTTTAAGTATCAATTTTTCCATTCTAGTTTAAGTTAATACCTAAATTTGGATTATTATGTTAGCTGACAGTGGTACTGATATTTCTTTTTGTTGTTAGTAACTAGTAATTGAATGCAATTTAGAATATATACACACATAGCTTTTCAAAGGTTAGCCTAAAGGCACTACTAATGGTAGAATGCTTTAATACATGCTGGAGTATTATATTTAGTAATAAACATACATAATTAGCCAGTATCACAGCTTAAAAGAATAAAGACAAAATCACACACTTTTCTATAGTAAGATTTCATAATTACCATTAGAGGTATGGTGAGATAAGTATTAAAAAATTTTAAATGTCAGTTGCCCAGTAATGGGTAATTAAAAAGAAAGTATAGTTTTTAAAAGAGGAAAAGGTAAGGGTATAGAGGGTCAAAAACAGGTCACTTGTATAAAACGTTGTAGTTTAATTTATATAAGACTACCATAATTAAAAAGAAAAAAAAAAATAATCAAACCTTAACACAGTTGTGTGAGCTTGTTTCAAATGACTGTACACTAAATCTTGCCATCCATCAGTGCTGTACACTATGTCCACCTAAAACAAAGCAAAACTCTATAGTGCTTCTCTTTAACTCTCTCTCCCAAATATCTTATTTACAGATGTTTTCATTTGTATATAGTAAACACATGACTATAAGACGTCAGCTTGGTTTGCATTTACATGCCATGTGGTTTAGCATTTGCATCCTACAGTGTATGGGTGGCATAAGCTGAGCAACTGAAGTAGCACCCTGAGCACATTGTTAGCAGCTTTGTTGTGCATCAGAACTACCAGCGACCTCCCTTTTCAGCACTTCCATCTCTTACAGCATCTGACTTCTTCCTAGAGATGAATGATGTTATATTTCAACCCAAAGATGAGCTCCCCTGCCTGTCTAAAACATCTTGTTTACATATAATGGTGCACAGAGTTTTCTGTAGGGGGTGAAGCTGTGCCTGACATTGTGAATTGTCATGTTTTTTTGTTTGGGGGTTTTGTAAACACTCCTTTGAGTCTTTCAAACACATCCAATAGCTGCAATAAAAATTATTTGTTTGAACAATGTATTCTGAAACTGCATCCATAAATAAATGGAGTATTTCCATCAGCAGCCCCCTGTTTGTTAATGGGTAGAAATAAACTATTTGGTGTAGCTGGAATAGGAATCATGCTAAAGCTGTGTAGAATAAGGTATTATTGCAAGGAACCTCAAAGGATGTCTGTCCTGATGTGCTGTCCTACACCAGGACAGCCAAGTGGTAAAATCAGCAGCATTAATCTACATATTATTAAGGGGAAAAAAAGATCTCTACTGTCATGCTTATCAGTACAAAGCAGAAGCTGTGCACCATCCCAAAGTCAGAGGGTTCAAATAGGTTCTGACCTAGCAGCATAGCCATCTGCTTTCTTGCTTTGAAAAATGTTTTCTGTACAAGAACCATCATATTTTTTCTGTTTCCCTTGATGATGTGTGTTTTCAGGCTTGGATAATCACAGAGACCAAGGCTGGGGAGCTGCTGGCTTTCCCACTGTCCTCCTACCCCCTTCATTTTTTCTCTAATGGCAGTGCAGCACGTAACACCCTGCTCTAACCAGGTCATGGCTGTCCAAAAGAGGCCCCTCAAGGCTGCTGCCTGGGAAGCACCAGGAAGGTTGTAGGAAGCACAGCTTTCTGAGCTAGTGGGGGAGAAATAATCAGATGCCACCAAATTTAACCTGAAAGTAGCTTGTATGCTTGCAAGCACGTCTGTTCTCCTGCCTTGTATTGATCACCTATGGTGCTACACTTGTCTGCAGTCTCTGTTGAAAGTGCTGCTTTCCCTTGTTGATGTAGGTAAGTTTATTTTGCTCCTGCTTACTGCTTTTTCTGAGTGTGTGTAAGTGTGTTGGGAACAGGTTTACTTTTAGGAAATACTGTGAATCGGTTTGGTCATAATTTACTCCCATCAGCCAGCATCTCCTCCTGGCAGAATTCACCAAAGATAAATGCCAGTGTCTAAGTCAGCAGTGCTGTAAGGTTTTTTTTGTGTGTTTTGATAGCATTATGAGGTGCTGATTTTTCAGGCAATACTAGATTGCCACCTTAGCTCCTGGTCATGCTTTCCTGCAGCTCCCCCAGCATCTTAGCCAGGCTTTCTCTTGTCAATGTGCAGAATGCCACTAAACAGACTTTTTCAAGGTTGTCTTTGCTTTGGCCTAGCATTACCCATCCAAAAAGACTTCAAAGCAACTGAGAGTCTATCTCAAGGCTTGCCTTGGTGTTTTTAAAGAAAAGTTTGAGTTTTCCTTAGATAAAGCCAACCCTTATCTGGATATTTTGTTCTGAATGCTGCCAGTAGAGGTGCAAAAATATAATTATTGTTTGAGATGTTCAGACCAAGTCACTCTGATTTTGTTGGTGGCCTTTATGTTTAGCTGGGTGTACTACTATGTGTGCAATCACCGTATTTGTGATGTCTTTGTGCTGTCTTTGACTTTTCAACTCTCATCAAACAAGAATTCAGTTTCTAGTTGTCTGGAGGGGGAGGGCTATTTGGAGTAATACTTACAACTTCTTTCTAGCTAAAGCACCACCCCATTTGATGCATAAGCCACAAAGTCATAGCTTTGTCCTTGTACAAGAATTATAAAAACTGATTTATCTCTGTATTAAAATTAAAAAAAAAAAAAGACTTCAGGCATGTTTTATAACTCATCGTAGGAAACAATTTAAGCACAACACTGCTTAAGTTTTGTTATTAAAATTTTATTAATATAAAATATTAAAGCATTGGAGATTCATACTATAAAAATCACAGCTATGTAAAAAAGCAAAGTAATTAAAGACAGGATTCCTTGTAGTACTGACTGCACTGGAAATTACATATACAAAATCTTGTAAGTAACCAAAGTTTTTTGTTAAACATGTCTTTAATTAAGGAGGACAATGAAAAAAGGAAATGAAGAGACATTGTCTTTCTACTAGAAATCAAAACCAGATTTCTGCTAACCATCATAACAAAAGACCCACTCCTACTGCAGCATTTTATACCATACTAAAAAAGGAAGATAAGTAACTCCTCTTAGTGATTGTCAAAACCAGAAAGCTTCGTCAGCTACAGCATACATCCTCTAATCTGGAAGGAGTTAAGCAGAGGTCTTGCAGAAACCAGTGGCATTAATATTCTGCTTTGAATGGGTAGTCCTTGTGATTGACAGCTCTGAAAAGAGAAATAACTCGTTATTTAAGTATTTAAGAGATTATTGCAGTCTCCCTCCTCCACTGCTAACATACTCAAGTTTTGCTGCGGTCATTAATTCATTAATTTGAACACAGGCCTGTGAACAAGGACATGCAACACCAAGATGCTGAGGAGAATTCTGTGAATTAATCTCCCTTCTGACATCAGTTCTAAGACATGCCTAGTTACCTGAGGTACAGGGTTTAAGATACGAGCTCTCCCTGGTTTTGGTCATGGATGTTTTCAAGATATAGTGGATTAAAATATAGATATAGGACTAGTGGATAATAAGGATAAAAAAGAACATACTGGAGTACTGGAACTGCCCTCCAGTTCCTGTTGAAGCTGAGGATGACATCCATCTCCTTTTTAGACAGTTCAAAGTCAAATACCTGGCAGGGAAACAAAAAAAAAACCGCACTTCTTATGTAGGTTCATTAGTAGTTAGCCACTAAGTGTGCTTCATGCATTCATAGCTTGAGGTAGGAATATAATGGATCCAAACTAAACATAGTTAAGAAATAATTTTATTTCTTAGCCAAATACCAAGTTACCCTTGAAGTAATCAAGATAGTCTATTTCTGAGGCACTGTTCATAGCAATGTCTTATAGTTCTGGGTGGCTGAACGCAAATACCACTGCAGTTCACGTTGTGATGCACAGACAGAAAACTTAAGGTACTATGGATGGATTATTCAATGCATCACAAATACTAGAACTAGCAATAAATACTCCTGCTAAAACAGAAGACTCCTAGGTACCAACTGCAAATAGTTGTCTCACAGTTAATTGGTCAACTAAGAACTGCTGGTGGTTCATAGGAGACGTGAGTCCAAAATGTAACCCCATCAATTGAACATAACACAGAGATACCATCTAAGATGTTTTATGAGCAAAAATCCAGCTGAACCTCCCTGTCAACGGAAACCACAGCCTCAAAGTGAGACATAAAGCATCTGGAATATATGATTTCTTCCTTTACACCCTCAAGAGGGTTCACGAAGCAACTTCCAGGGGACAAGTCCAAAGCTGGGATTCCCCTTCCAGGGCAATACAGCTCAGACCCTCCTGGTGCAACCCATTTCTCTCCTGGCATGAACAAAATGCTTTTCCCCACAGAGCAAGTGGATCTGATCAGGCAGTTCTGAGCCCAGATCTTTACACCTCTGTGCTCTCCTTCCAATGCCTCCTAGGTGTTGTTTGAAAACTCCAAGGAAATATGGGTGTGGGTGTCTATGCTGTGTAAAAAAGTGGCAGCAGTCCCAACAGAAACTTCACCTTGATGTTTTCCTCAACACGGTGTGGTTTGTCAGATTTGGGAATGACAATCACATCTCTTTGGATGAGAAACCGGATCAAAACCTGGAAAAGGGCAAAAGAGTAGTATGAACAATGGAGGACCAAGAAATCTGTTCAAAGGCATTCTGTGTTTTCTTTTGGGTTTTGTTTTTGGTTTTTGTTTTGTTTGTTTTCATTCACAAACCAAGTTTCTCTTTCTACAAAAATATTCACTCTTCAAAAGGTTCTGCCAATTTGTATACAGAAGATTTGATATGCCAGCATTTGTTTGCAGTCTAAGGACAAACTATAATTTTTTACTGGCCTATGCTGTCTCTACATCCTGGCTTCTCCAGGACCTCTTTTGTTTCCACTAAGAGTCGGAGAAAAATGATGCTGCTTCTGGATGGTGTTTTGTGGGTGCTCAGACCAAATGTTTATTGAAGTCCTTGAAAGGAAAACCATAGTTATAGATTTTAAAAGCTTCCATCCCCACCTCAAAAGAGGAATTTTGCACACCATTTTTTGTCTTGCTGTGCCTATCTCAGACTATGACTATGGTTGATAGATAGTGACCATGTGGATTTACTTGATGTGCACCTTCTGCATACCCTGTGCAATAAAATCATTTGGGTGTCTAGCAATTAACAGAGAAAAAATTTTTCCTTGAAGCAGCTTTCAATGATTCTTCGTGAACACAAGCAAAAAGGAAGCAAATTACAGGGCTCCTCTCTACAGTAACTTGGTTTATTTAGATTAAGGAGCAATGAGTTGGCTTGATGATTTTTATGTAAATCTCAGAGGAAAGAGGTTCTTGGGGAGAAAGAATGCGTCTCTGAGAGTAGAAAGAAGCTTCCTAGGAAGGGGAACACCTGAGAGAAGCACTTACCACTGCTGATCAGCCCCTGCAAAGCTCAGCATTCAAGACTTCTTTCAAAATACTTGATAATTTCTATGAATACTAGTAAGAACTGGGTAAATACAAAAAGTCAAGTATAGTTCAACCCAATGATACGGTATATTTCGAGAAGGCAGCATCTGCTAAGACTGACCATCAGCTTGTAAAAATGTCTGAGGAGAAGGAGGAGAAATAGTTTGCTCTGACAATCCCACTTACCTGGGCAGGGGTTTTATGATGTCTAGCTGCAATCTCTTTAATCTTGGGCTCATCCAGAAGTGCAGGGTCCCCTGGCTTGGCCCTATTAAAAACAAAAGCCAGGATACTGATGGTAGAGAGGCATTAGCTTCCCTGCAGGAAGCCTGGCATTTTGTGTGAAATAATTTGTAACGAAACAGTAATGCATTATACTTGCATTACTTACATCAGTTGCCTCAAAGATCCAAGTTGGAAAATCTGTGTTTTGTATAGAGAAAGGCTGCAATGCTTTCTTACCATGGGCGGTTAGGAGAACCAAGGGGGCTGTATGCAGTCACAGCAATCCCTTTGGATTGACAATACTTGATCAGCTTTTCCTGGGTGAGGTATGGGTGACATTCAATCTGCAAGCACAGAAACATGGTGATTGAAATGGAGACAGACTGCACTGAGATCCATAGCATAACTAGCATTTAATTCCTCTTGGGACACGGAAAATGTGAAGACTCCCAATATCATGATTAAAATCTGTCTTACAAAGAAGTTATTTGTGTCACAGCAATATCTAGAGGCTTGGCACAGAGAAGTGGCCTCATAATGCGCCATATCATGCAAAGATAGTAAGAAATAGATAAGAATCAAAGTGCTATCTGTTAGCAGGAATCAGGGAAATTAATCTTCCTGGACTCCTGGAGAGCAGGACTGCATCTTCAGAGGGGCAGCTCAAAATACTTGAAGTTTAATTTCTGCTCCAAGTCACCCACCCTCTTTTCAAGGAGTCTCCCTGACTCTTGAAGAAGTTCTGGGAAATAAGCTTCCCTAGGTTAGCTCAAATCATGCTGCAACCACCCATTTGGGCAAGACATTCTTTAACTGGAAACAACAGGATCCTGTATGGGGATGCTGCTGAATTTTCCACAAGCCATGGTAAAACCACAGGGCTACATATGAACCGCATGCACATACTCCTCCATTTCTAGATGTTTAACTTTGCTACCAGGCATGGTGACATAAAATTCAGGTACAGTGGTTTATTTAGACCTGAGCTAGACTAGGCAACTACTGTAACAACAGCGTGTGGCACAGGAACACCCATGGAGAGGCAAACTGGAGTCAAAGCCTGAAGTACCTTAGAGAATCAAAGCTGCTGCAGCTTTGGGAATTGTTATTTCCATTCCCACCAGAACTTTGCAACCCTCAATAAAATCATTGCAAGTTGTACATCCCTCCTGTGCTGAGCCTGTCTAGCTCCAAGCACAGGCAGCACCATGCCTGCACAGGATCCAACGTGGGCATTTCCCTGGATATTTCAAAAGCATCAGAGATGAGCATTCAGCACCCCCAGCCAAGTGCAGAGAAGTTCCATATGGAAGAAAGTCAGAAGGTCCTGATACCCCTGCTGTCCTGTGATTTCATGCATGAGGTATCTGGTGAGATTTTTTTTTATAATTGTATACTTCAACTCTCCTTTTATAATGGTTTATTGAACTGGTTCATTTAATGTTAAAAAATAAGAAATGTGAATGAGTCAGAATATTCCTGCATATTCCTATAACTGTGTAGAAGCTTGCAGTAGGGATTTTGCTGGTTATCCTAGGGCTGGCAGAAAAGAGCCTGTGACACTGGGAGGGTTCAAGAGGACATGTAGAAGAAAGTTGCAATGCCTTATACAAGGTAATGGATATTTTCACTTTTTAATCACTGCTTAGAAATTATCTTTTTTCGTATTACTGTGATATGAATAATCCATACTGTTTTGTACAGTATTGCTCTCAAATCTCCACTGCATTACATACACCCAATTCTACAAAGAAGTCCTCTGTTGAAATCCCTGTAGGCTAAAAAACATCCATATTAACACCTTACCAAAGCCTTGGATATTGCAGGTGGTACTGTCTTGATGGGACTTTCAGAATACCAAAAATACCTAGTGCTTTGCAATATCTTTCCTTGGCACTAAATTATCTATTTAAAGATAATGTCAGAAGTCAATTTTAGACCTGAAGTGTATCAAGAGTATATTTAAGAATATTCCCAAGTCAGCTGACATCAATGGAAATAAAAATCTTACCTGGTTATTTACGGGCTTGTATTTCAGTCCCGGCTTGTTCAAGATTCTTTCAATCTGCTCATGGTTAAAGTTGGAGACACCAATAGCTTTTACCAGGCCACAGTCCACCAGCTCTTCCATGGCCTAATGAGTAAGGACAACCAGCATGTATTTATGGGGCAGTATTACTTTCAGTATTACACTATTTTATTTCCCTAAAACTAGTGAAAAACCAATAAACAATCCACCCTAGATTAAATAATAGTATTTCAAATAAAAAAAAAAAAAGAGATATCTTTGCACCTTGTATTACCTGTATGCTTTATGTCATCAACGATGCTAAAATAATATAAAAGGAATGACTTGGTCAACCCTTTTGAAATGGGAAAGAAAATATTTTGCTTTGTCTTTTTTGGATGTCATTTTACTAGAGTGGAAAAAAAAAAAAAAGCAAGGGAGACCCCTCCATCTCTTTGGATGCTACCACGCTACCTCTGAGTTGGCAGAATAGAGCAGGGAGGATGTTGTCTTAAACTCAGTTACCTCAGAATACTTTAATGCAACTGTTATCTGCTATTCTAGAAAGAACTATTGATTGCCAGATCTGTAGCAGAAGCAGACCCTGAATCCTCTCAGTCCACAAGGAAAGGAGGATTCAAGAACAGCCTGAAATGCTGATGCCCAGCACTGGAAAGTTTGAGAATTCCCTGTCTGTATGAAACACCCAGTGAACTAACAGCCACACCCAAATTAATCTATGCTTCAATTCTACCATTGTGCAGATTCAAATATGGTTTTAGTGACAACACCTACGGCGCTGATAGCTTTCCAACTGTTTAGTCTTCTTAAAAACATACCCCTATTGCTCCTCAAAGTAAGAGGTAGCAGCAGCTCTCCTCATCAAAATTGTCCTCTGTACCCAAACTGATCCTTTAATTTTATGGCACATGCACATCTCCAATCAAAAGAACAAACATTGACTTACCTCCCATGTATCCAGAAAATCAGTATCACTGGGGATACTCATACCCTTGTCATCCAGAGGCTGCAGTTCCTCACCAGCCTGTTTCAAGGCAGATAATACAAAGACTTTGTTTAAACAATTCTAAGTCCTACTGTTTACTAGCACTTTTGAGTGGAATGATAGGCACTGAGTTATCAAGTTACTTAAACATATTGCATAACTAAAAACTATGCATGTTCACCAGTCTCTTGTTTTGGATGAGGGCCATATTTCTACAATCCATCCCTGCTTACAAAGAGTGGAGATTAACAGCAATTATGTAATTAATTTAGGGAGATTTAGCAAGAAGAGAATTTTTTATGCTGGATTTTTTAGTTATTTTATCCAGGTGTAGAGTGGTGAAAACAGGAAGTATGTTCTTTCTGCACTGTGCTTCATTTTTCACAGTTGGTTACACCAGGTAAGACATCTCCAAAACCTGGTATGTTTACATTGTTCCAGCCCAGCAGAAGAAGGCAATCCCAAAAAGCACCATCACGTGTTGTTTCAAGTCTCCCTGAAGACCCAAGGGGCTCATTAGCAATGGTCATACCTATGACTATCTGGCTCCAACAAGTGTGGAAAGCCAGACCCACATGCTAAAGCATGACACTTGAGGGAAGGAACCATACCATATCCCAGTTCCATAGTGAAAATGATCACAGCATAGATGAAGGACTACACCATCTTTCTATTCAAGTAAGGAGAACAGTAATATAAAGCAGGACTACCTTGTATCCCATAGGGAAGTGCATCAGGTAGAGGTCAAGGTAGTCCAGTTGCAGTGCAGAAAGGCTCTTCTTGAATGCTACCTTAACCAGGGACTTCTCATGAAACGTGTTCCACAACTGTGGGAAAATACCAAGAGTAATCATGACTCTACATTTCCCACAGTCCAGAGCAGGGGACAGATTCTCCCTTGGTGGTCTAAAGGACAATTCCCTCCCCCCCCCCCCTACCCAGTGCACACCAAATGGATGCCAATCAAATGGATGCCAAAATTTTATCAGTAAGGTAGGACAAACAAACCACAACTAAGGTATTCAGTAGAGAAGGTATTCCTACTTTTGAAAATAGATTCTCAGAACTAAATGTCACATTCTGCCAAGTGTGTCTGACCCAGCAAAGCTGTTAATGTTAGATTTTTTTTCTTCAGCCTAAATTTTGAGTGTTTAGCAGCTCATAGATACTCTCCTGTCCCTTTAAAACATCTATAGCGTGAACTGTTGACAGTTTTATTTCTTTTTTTAAAAGGAAAATTCAGGTCATTTAAATAGGACTTGCATGTATTATTCAAATAAAAACCTCTAACAAAAATGAAAAGCATTTGAGAAAGTTTAGTTATTCTCAGTGTTTTCTGGTTTTATTAATGAAAACCTGAAGTCATAAGCTTTTTAAGCCAAAGTGTTTTCACCTTTTGATAAAGGGCATTGCTGAGACAGCTAGATGAAATGAAGAAGCAAAGTAAATACTTCAGACTGAAGTCTCATACTTCAATTTCCCTTCCAGCTTTACATTTTGTACACAGCTGTATTTTCAAATGTCTTGCAAACCGGTAAGTAGCACAGCACCTGTGTATTAATTTATTTGTTGTTGGTATTTTTTGGATCTGTCTAGGTGATTGAAAATCAACCTTCAGTACAATTAAGTGATTTAACAGATGTAAATTATGAATTAATGAAATTATTAGAACAGCAATAGCCATGCTATCTTTCCAAAGATGTCAATGGCTCCTTAGCTAAAGCTCAGTCTGAATTGCAAATAAAGAATGGATTTTATAGCACATAACAAGACAGCCATGAAATCGTTATCGTAGAAGGGAGTAAGTCCTCAGGTTACTTGACAGATGGGACAGAGGTTTCTAATTAAGAAAAGTGAAATGCCTCAATAATGTTGCCTCCTTGTACCTTGGTGACAATGAAGAGGTCCTCCCGTTTCACAACCCCCTCCTTGATCTTCTGCTGGATTGCATTCCCTATCTCATTTTCATTCTGGTAGAAATAGGCACAGTCAAAGAGGCGGTAGCCTACGTTGATAGCGTGCTTCACCACCTCTTCCACCTTTCCAGGGGGAGCCTGAAAGCAAACACAACCAAACCAGGAGCTCTTCCTCAGCCTTCTGCCAGAAGAAGAGAGCTGTGAGAGCTCGGCAGAAGTCTCCCTTTCCAGCTGCTGGTAGAGCTTTCTTGTCACCTGTAGTTAAACCGAGTCTCTCAGCTTCCCCAGCCAACAGTATTTGGGTTGGCAAATGGAACAGAGCAGAAAGGAGTCGGTTTCTGTGAGACATCTGGCCTCAGCCACTTCCAGCACCTCAGCATCATTCCCCTCTTTTTGCCCTCAGTGTTGCCCAAGCAGTTTGGGCACTTTACCTCCCACAGACCCCTCCCCACGGGGCACTTTGATGGCGCTGTTGCTCCGGCCAGGCTGTGACCCCATCCCTGGGCTGCCACTATCGGGCCAGACCCGCTGCCTTTCGCAATCTGGTTTTGTTTCTCTCTTCTTGGTTTCCTCTGTTCCTTCCCCCACTCTTTATTTTGCCTCCCTCCACCGTCTTCATCCCCTATTTTTTTTTTTCCTATTTTTTTTGTCCTCTGATTGTTGCTCCCACAGCCCTCTTCTCTCCTCCTCCCCCACTCCCCGGCCCCCTCCCTCCCTCCTGGCAGCCCGCCCGGTTACACAAGCGGCCGCGATCCACGCGGGAGCTGTGGGCGGGCGCCGAGACCAATCCCCCCCCAAACCACCCACGCAGGGACGGGGCGACTTTTGCCAGACCGCGGAAACTCCGTTTTCCGTCTCAGTTCTTCTTGGGTTCTTTTCGTTTGGTTTGAACTCCCCCCCCTTCCCCCCTCCCCTCCATCTTTTCAGCTCCGCGTTCCTCTGCCCGCCCCGCTACCTGCCAAGTGCCTAGCCCCAGGCTGGGCATCTTCATCTTGTTGCTCAGCTCCACGCAGGGGCTCGCCATGGTGTCCACAGGTGTCTGTTTGTCTGCCCGTCCCTCGGTACGTGCCCAGGGAAGCCCGACGGCCCTTTAAGTCGCGGAGCTGCCCCGCCTCGGTCCACGCCCGCTCTCCCCCCTTCCCCCCCCCTCCCTTCTCCCGCCTCTGCCCGCGTTTCATTAGACCTGAGGCACGAGATTCCTGATTTTGGTTGGGTTCAGAAGAGCGATGTAAAGGGGATTTTGGTTTTGCATTAAAATGATTAAAAGCAAAGACCTTGATGATGAACTTGGGCACTTTGTTCTTCTCCAGTGGGGAGAGCCTGATGGGTGCCAGAATTGCTGTAATCGGTATATGGCTTTTCTCAGTTACTCTCGAGTGGTGATAAAGGCACTGAAATTTCCAACTTTTATCCTAGAAAATATTAGGCTCACCCGCTGTTTGCAGAGGAACTTGCTAGAAGATAACATGGTCTGACTTTTACACGGATGCTGCATCCCCTGTCCTTGCAGAGGAGTGGGCTCCCCTTGTGCTCTCCTCTTGCATCAGTCTGTGTGCAGGCATCCCTTCCCTGTGCTCAGCTAAACCCGGTATCAGGAGTGTGTCACAGGCTGTAAAAGGGATTTGTTGCCCAACCAAATATTCTTATACTTATCCAACTGACTTCTAAGGGCCCTGTCCATCAATTCTCTGTCACTAAACCTCACCATAGCAATAGCCAGCTCTTCTCAAAAAAACTGGACTGGAGAGGAAAGCCATGAAAATCCCCACTGTTTGCTGAAGATGGTCCCAAGAGCATCGAATACAGTTTGTAGTGGAGAGAGGGACCGAAGATTGCTGAATAACGTGAGTGCTAAACAACCAAAAAAGGAGGAAGAGCAAGGAATTAAGAACTGCCTGGATGTCAGGCCTTCAGAACAGAAGATGGATATGCTTGCAACAAACTTGTATTCGTTGAGAGGTGGTATGTAGATGAAGCTGCCATCAACTTCTGTCTGTGAACTTTTCACCCCATCAGACACCAACAGCCAGTAGGACAAAGTTTGATTTGCTGCTTTCCTTAACTAATGCATTTAATTGTTCTTAGTTGTGCACTATCTTCTTCAGATAAGTTAGTGCCCACAAATATGGATACTGTAAGATATGAATAGATAAGTCATTCTCTATCTCCTGATTGTTTAACATTTGGACCAGTTCTGTCCCAGCCAAGAGTGACCTTGTTGGTACTTGTAAAACGAACATGGGGTACACCACCCATGCACATGCTGTTCCCCAGCCATGGTTCCTGTGTGGGAAGTGCAATAGATCCTGAAAGCTTCACCATGTTTGTGAGGGACTTCTTGTGTGCAGCTTCAGGGTGCAACCTGGGTGGCTTCCAGAAGATACCTAGAGAGCAAAGAGTGCAGTGACATTCCCTCTTGAGAACAGGAAGGTAAGGACAGCTGCTGGCCAGGCCTTAATGATTTTGGAGTGAACTTCCTAGGGCCAGGGAGGAGCAGGGAAAGATTTTGGCAACAGCTACAGCGTGGGCTGGAGGGGGTTATCTGGAAGGACACAATTATGTGTACAGAATTTTACCGTTTGGGTGTTACTGCTCTGTTTTACCTAATTGCTTTATCTGTATGGAGAAAGATAACGATCTTAATTTATAGCTATATAAAACCTGACTTTATGGAAGTTCAAATTCTTTTTTTTTTTTTTTTTTTCTTTCTTTATTCTTTGTTGAGCACTGTACAAGTGATGACAGATGCTCATTCACCTTAATGTTTTAGGTGAGTCTTGGTGCTTTTACTCTCTGGAAAGCCTGGAAGCTCCCTGGAGTGCCCCGCTGCACCCTGCCATGCTATTTTATCAATCAGAGAGTGCACATGAAGGAGGTGAGTTGTCTGCAACTTTTTAAAGCATGGTCATTATTTTCAAGGAATTACTGTCACCTGACTGGATGTTTACTAGTGTCTGCTTTCGAGTTGTCCTTCCTTTAGAAGTCCTTTAGTGACTTTTCCAGGCAGTAATGGTGCGCCTTCATGGTCAGCCTTTGGTTAAATTCTGATACGCAAAAAGAAAATCTCTTCTGTGGCTGGTCCAATATTATCGGGAAGGGTTTTGTTCAGATGAAAATACTCCACTAGAAAGCCCCAGCATGAGGCAGCCTTGCTGTTAGTGTTCCTTGGGGAAGCATTGCACATTATTTTTCTGAACTAACCACTAAGGAGCCTGTCATAAATGTCTCCTTCTGCAGACCTGACAAGTTGAGTAGCCACATGAAATAAGGGAAAAGAATAGGAAATGTGTTCAGGATGTGGATTTTGTTATTTTTTTCATGAAGAAAGATGTGGAGAGTCAATTACTTCAGAGAGAAATGTAAAAGATGGTGCCAGATTCTCCATTCTGATGTACTGATTGCAAAAATAATGGCATTACAAATGTGAAATAATGAATTGTAGAAATAATAACAAGAAGTAGAAAATAACAGAATCACAGAAGGGTGAGGTTGGAAGGGACCTCTACAAGTCACCTTGTCCAGCTCCCTGCTCAAGCAGGGCTGCCTAGAGAAGTTTGCCCAGAACCATGTCCAGATAAATTTTAAGTTCCTCCAAGAAGAGAGACATGTCTCTGAGCAACCTATGCCAGTGCTCAGTAACCACCACAGTAGTGTTTCAAAATGTTGAGAAGGATATTGCTCCCTTTCATTTTGCGCTCATTGCCTCTCCCCCTGTTACTGGGAACCACTGAGAAGAGCCTGGCTCCATTCTTTGCACCCTCCCCTCAGGTATTTTTATATATTTATAAGACCCCACTGAACTTTCTCATCTCTGGTCTAAAAGAGCCTTAGCTCTAATCCTCTCCTAATATGAGAGATGCTTGGGTCCCTACATGCTCTCTTCAATCCCCTGTGTTGTATCAGAGTTACGTCCCCACCATGCCCTGGGTTGCCTGGCAGCCTTCCTGTGGCACCCAGCCTCAGGCTGCAGCGTGTGGAGGCAAGTGGAGACTTACCCATAGGAAGGGTAAACATGCTGGATGTGTTCAAAGTTTGGCTGTCACTTCATGCGATGGTGGCTAGCAACGGGTTTTGAGCTTGTTCTCCTGAATGGCTGCCACAGTCACTGGTGGCTGGCATTTCAGCTGTGAGTTCAGCAGGCATCCACTTTGTGTCCATTTGGAAACAGCAAGTACGTTTTGCTGCACTGACAAGAAGCAGCTTGTTGCAAATCCCTTCTCCTGCAGCAAAGCTCTTGCTCTTTTGCAGGCAGAAAGCTGACCCAGCAGCAGCTCTTCAGGGGCTTGGTGCATGGGTATAGACATACAACCTGTTTCCAATCATGTTTCTTTGCTTCCAGCTTTGGAGAGGTTGGGAATGTTGCCATGAGATGTGTCAGGACATCCTTGTTTTTTGAAACAAATCGGTTACTGGAAGACCTGTGAGCTTTTCAGGGTTTACAACAAAACAGGGAGTTCTTTTGATAAAGCACTTTTCTCCTTGTTTGGTAAGTTTTGAGAGATCTGCCCACTGCATGGGCTCCTGGGCTGAGATGCACTGAGTTTCCAGGCTCCTTGGCTCCGTAGGTTTCTTTGTTCAGCTGAGGTTTCCAGTTGAGATGGGAGATCAAGTAGCAAAAGTGTTGCATGCAGCTGTGGAGTTGGAAGCCTTTGAGTTCACATTCAGTTTTGATTTTGGATGATGCCTATTTTGCAACTATTGTACCCATCTGTTCTTCCTAAACCTGCACCATGGGTGGAAGAAACTATGTTTCTCCCTACCCTCCAATATCTCAAGCAAAGTCTTCTCAAGCTTGTGAAAGGCCAAGTGCTGATCAGGTTGATGTGTAAAATAAATCAAGGCTGTTGGTATTTTTCAAGTGTATTTTATTCTCCTGTACAATCTTTTGACTGTTGTTGGTGTCCATTTAATGGAGGCTCAGGTAAAGGCTGTGCTAAGAAGCAGAGCTGCATAAAGGAGACTATTTGCTACAGATATCCTTGGGTTTCACATCAGCTGCAGAGAACAAATCTGTCTATGGCAAAGAAGCTCACTGGCAGCTGGAGATGCAACTGTGGAAGGGGTGGTGACCACTTGAATCACCTCATACGTGCCTTCCTGATCTGAATGCCAATGTTCATGTAGAGGTCACTATAGAAAGGCCCTGCAAAAAAGCATCCCCCAGTGAGATGCTGGGCTGGGGAGAGGATGAGGTTGGAACACTGATGTCAGAGCTACGAGGTGAATGAACAGAAGGGGCATCCCTCTGGAAGGTTGTTTAAAGTGAAGGCAGCAGTTGAGATTTATCTCAAGACAGGGGTGAGCATGAGGTCACTACCTGGATACAAGGCCTTCAAAACAGAACGGATCCAAGAGATGGATGTGCTTGCAACAAACTTGTGTTCCTTGAGAAGGACTGAATGGGTGAAGCTGACATCAACTCCTTGTTAACATGAACCCTCTTTCACCTCATAAGAAACCCACAGCCAGCAGAAAAAGTTCAATTTGTTGCCCTCCTTAACCAATACATTTCATCATACCTGTTTGTGCACTTTTTTCTTCAGATTAGGTGGCGCCCACAGATAGAGATTCTACGAGATACGAGTAACTCTTTTCTTCTTGCTTGTTTTATGTTTGGACCAGTTGTGTCCTGGCCAAGAGTGGCTAAATTGGTGCTAGTAAACAGCTGTGGGGAGAAGTATTCATGGACTTTGGGAGCATATTTCTTTCTGCCGTTTCCTGGAACGCTACCCATGTTGGGGACGTAATAGTGCTGAGGCCTTCCCTGTTCTTTTTTGGGGGCTTTTTTGAGCAGCTTTGTGAAGCAACCTCTAAGATGTTTTGGTGTCTAGAGGATAACCAGCTTATCTTAGTGTGTGCAGAGAGGCAGCAGTCAACCTTTGACCCTGGTGGAGATGGTCGTAATAGAATGGTTTGGGTTGGACGGGACCTTAAAGATCATCTGTTTCCAATCTCCCTGCCTCATACAGGGATACCTTTCATTAGACCAGGCTGCTCATAACCCCATCCAACCTGGCCTTAAACACCTCCAGGAACGGAGTATCAACAGCCTCTCTAAGCAACCTATTCCAATATTTTACTACCTTCATGGTGAAGAACCCCATCCAACCTGTCCTTGAACATATCCAGGGAGGAGGCAGCCACAACTCCTCTGGGTAACCCATGCCAGTGTCTCATTGCCCTCAAAGTTATGATTTTTTTCCCCTAATATCAAACCTAAATCTACATCTTTCAGTTTGAAACCATTGCCCTTGCCCTTGTCCTATCACCTATGCCCTTTTTATAGCCCCTTCTCAGCTTCCTGTAGGACCTCTTCTGGTACTGGAAGGCTGCCCTAAGACTGTTCTCAATCCATATTCCACCCAACCTGTAGCTGTGCTTAGGTTTGCCCCTACCCAGGTGCAAGGACCTTGCACTTGGGCTTGTTGAACTTCATAAAGTTGTCAAGGGCTCACCTCTTAAGCCCATCAGGATCCCTCTGGATGGCCTGCCTTCCCTCCAGCATGTCAACCACACCACACAGCTTGGCATTGTCAACAAACTTGCTGAGGGTGCATTCAATTCCACTCTTCCACAGTGCCATCAAGATGTTAAATAGTGTCAGTCCCGATACAGATCCTTGAGGAACACCACTCATCAACTGGTCTTCACTTGGAGAATGAACTGACTGTAACTCTTTGTGTGTGACCATCCAGCCAGTTCTTTATCCACTGAGTGTCCCATCCATCAAGTCGATGTCTCTCCAACTTCGAGACAAGGAAGTTGTCTGAGACAGTGTCTTAAGCTCTTAGTCAGCTCCTCATCTATACCCAGGCAGAGCTTCATGTATTCCAGGTCATTGAGGATGACACCCCCTCCTTGTCTCCCCTGCCTGTCCTTGCTAAAATGTGTTTCTTTGTGTGGTTTCAGATATCTGTTGCATTGCTTTAAGAAGAGCCCAAGCTGAGTGAAGACAAGTAGACCTGGCCTGTCCCTGATGGCATTTTGGTGGCTGCTCCACTGAGGCAGGATAAAGGGGCAGCAGGTTTGTGCTGGGAACCATTGCTGGGTGCAGTCAGACAGGTTTCTGGGGAGAAGAAAGGTCTGGCCACCAGCTGGCCAGGCCTTGGTGGTGGTGGAAAGTGCTTCCTTCAGATGAAGGTACAAAGTCTAATGTAACTTGGAAAGTTGCTGAGCTGTCAGGGAGTGTCACAAACTTGTTTAGAAACCCTTACAATTCCTGTCTACCTAATTGTCTTATCTCTATAGAGGATAAATATTATTGTCAATGCCCTAATAAAACCTGGTTTTGTGGATGTCTGGAAAACTTCCAGGCTTTCTTTCAACACTCACAATGGGTGAAATAAAGCCATGTTTGCCACTCTGCTTTAGCTGAGTCACGGTCCCATCACACCCTGGGGAAACCTGGCAGCCCTCCAGAGGCACCGGGTCACACACATGGCTGAGCTGCAGCGTGTGGGTGCAGGCACAGGAAATGTGGCAGTGCTCCTTCCAGTGTGGCTGCCACCTCGCTGGAGGTGACTGGTTTGCAAGTGGCAAAGAAGGCTGTGGCAGTCAGTGAAGCCAAATGATTGCTCTAGTATGTTATAGCCTGGCACCCCCAGTCTGCAGTGTGCTTTTGAGTTGTTGTGCACTCTCAGTGCTTTTTTAAAAAACAAAAGTAAACAAGCAGCAATAACTTTTAGCAGGAAATGTCTGCTCAGAGAACTACTTCTATCAGTCTTATTTGCAATATGTCACGTCCATGGATCTGGAAATGTAATCACAGAAAGTTAGGGGCTGGAAGGGACCTCAGAAGATCACTGAGTTCAACCCCCCTGCCACAGCAGGGTCACCTACAGGAGGTCACTTGGAACGTGTCCAGGCCAGTATTGAATGTCTCCAGAGAAGGAGACTCCACAACATCCCTGGGCAGCCTGTTCCAGTGCTCTGTCATCCTCACAGTAAAAATTTTGTCCTCGTGTTTTATATGGAACCTCCTATGCTCAAGCTTATATCCATTGCCTCTTACCCTATCATTGTCCATAATTGAGCAGAGCCTGGCACCTTCCTCCTGGCTCTCTCCCTTTATGTATTTGAGCAATGTATGAAGTGGTACATCAGTGGCAATGAAAGCTCCATAAGTGAGCCAGACATATGTATCTCAAAGGCTTTGACTGAATCTCACCTTCTTGTGTGCAATGGAGAGTTCACAAATGTAGCAGCATGTTCTTGATTTTCAGTCTTACTGAAATCATCTAGCTGCAGTGGATGCCTTTAACATGGTGGCATGACACCATTTTTACCAACACTGAAGTGAAACCTTCCACCAAAACTCTTAAAACTAATTCATTGGACCTGAATCACCAGACCTTCACTAAATCCCAAGCCAAGTATGTCGTGTTACTCCAGAAGCATGTACTTTAACTGTGTACAGAAGAGCCTTGAGTTAAATCCTGAGAAGGCTTTCTTCAGTTCAGCAACTCTGCAGACTGATTTCTGCATATTCCTTGCTTTTAGGGCCCTTCTTCTTTTTTTTTCCTATACATCTTGGAACTCTTCTATTGTAGTTCACCAGAAAAGAGCTGAGACAGCATCTTTGATGCTCTGATTGCATCAGCTAAGCAGTATGAATAGAACAGCAGTGGCTGATCAGAGAGGGGAGTGTAGGAAAGTTGTTGTCTGTGAGGAAGTGTACTCATGTGGCAGGGAAAATAGCCATTGCCTCATAAATACAGCACCCATAAATACCACATACAAAACCTCCACAAATACAAATGTTGCTAGAACTGGCAACTAAGCCTATGGCTATAGTATTTTTTTTTTTACAGGATGAGTATATTTGTAATTTCTTTATATTTTTTTGGACCTGCAGAGGGTGCAATATCTCTATGTAACATGACTTAAAAGAAGCTGAATTAGGTCTTCATCATCCTTATTGCAAAAACTCTGTATAACATATCTTAAAAGAAGCTGATTTTCTCCTTTATTCTCCCTATAAATTTTACTTCTCTGATAACTTGTAGGAACACTTCACCAGCAGCAACTTCCTTGCTTGAAACTTAATGGTAGAAAAAATAGAAATAAAAGCATTTTTTTGTTGTAAACGGGGCTGTTGCTATTTCATTTGCAGAATCCTTTTATTCTTCAATGTCTAAGTCTAGTGCCTGGACCATTTTCTCTAGCCGAGTGCTATATGGACCCTTGACATCTTACCTCGTTCCCTAATAGCATAATTTCTTCTGCATCACCTCTATTTTTCTTCTTTCTTTCTTTTATTTTAATTTTTATTTCTTCTGGCTAACTGTCTGTGTCTGAATGCTTGATTCCAGCTCTCAGCTGCTTCATTCACACTATGAACAGAGTGGAGGTAAATGGTGAACTGCATGGCTTTGGCTTTACATTTCATTTTCACATTATCTGATCAGTACAGTTGCATGTGTACATGCAACATGAAATTTTCTAAGAAGAAAATAGTTAATTGTAAGTAAGATACTATTCAGATTAGATCATAATAGCTGCCTTAGCAACGTAATGACAATCTTGTGTGCTTTGTAAACAAGAACCACAAGTTTTAGATCTGCTAGAAAGAAAATAGCCTCAGTGATACAAACTCAGGGAAGAGGAGTACTGGTCATCACAAATAAAAGATTAAGCTCTTAGGGCCTATCATGTACCCATTTGCAGCTTTCTTATAAGCAATGATATTTACATTTGAATAATTTAGAGAAAGAGCTATGAGTAGATGTCTAGTCTTTATACAGTGTGGTGCCTCCTCCTAGGATCAGAAAGCTGAGGACTCCCAGTTGTAATAACGTGCAATTACTAAAGGGGTATGTAATGCAAGGCTATGTCCTAGAGGAAACACTAATGATATAGCTTATTGCAATCCATGGCATGTTAGATAACAGAAACTCCAGGATCAGGAAATTATTTTGCAGATTTATTTGGTCATTAATTGTGTATATAGGGGAGTACATGAAAGAGCCTAGGTACAGCCCAGGACAAAGCTACAAAAGATGGAGAATGAAATAGTGCCTTTAGATTTATTTGCATGGTAGGCTGATGTAGGACAATTGCCTCCTTGAGCAACAAAGCACTTCTCTTGGTTTGTGCCCCAAGTGTGGGTGGTGGGGATGGCTGGTTGGAAGGCACTGGTGCAATGCAGGAGCCTGGACTGGAGCCACTGACAGCGGTGGGGAAGCATGGAGGGGTGGTGGGGTGCCAATACCTGAGCTGGTTACTGCTTCAGGACATCATTTTAAGGACAGCCTGGCCTGAGTAGAGAAGTTTAATGCATGATTATTTCAACAGTGGATTAACTACTACTTTATTAAGCTCAGACTGGCAAGAAGAAAAAGCCATAGGGTTGCCCTCTGTGAAGAATGCTTCCAAATACTATCAGTGTCCTTTATTACCAGCTGACATTTTTAGAAATCTGGGTGCAGCGTGCATTTTATTTTACCATGTATCCTAGGGCATGAGAATTGATGGAGGGCCTTACTAGGAGAAAAAAGCCCGAAGACATTATTTGGGTCCTTTTTGCTGATGTCTTTGGTTCTTTCATTGCTGTATTGCAAGCTTACCATTTTAATAAAGATACTGATAGGCCTTCATATAAATTTGGCAACCTCACATCCATCAAAAGTTGAATTACTAACAGGGATAAATAAGAAGATTTTTTTAAATAAAAAGAGACGTATGAGAGGTTGTTGAAGAAAGGCAGAAGAAAATAAAAGTCTTTATTTGCAATCCTTTCCAAGCATGCTGTCTCCAAGGGACTTAATTATTTAAGCAACAAAGTTCTTATTCCAAGAAAAGATTTTTAAAAGAGGTGAAGTTTCTGGTACTTCGAGTGGTGTTCCTGAAATGAATTTACCATTTGAAAACCCAGCCATTGTCCCTCATTTCCTTCTTTTTATAAAGGAGAATAGATGGGGAAGGGCTCTGCAAAGACAACCTTATTAATTTTAACCTGTTCCGAGGTCAGGCTGACAGGCCAGTTGTTCACCAGATCCTCCTTCTGGCCCTTCTTTTAGAGAGGTGTCACACTGGGAAAGCCTTCAGTCATCAGGGACCTCCCCTGTTAACCAGGACTCTTGATAAATGATGCATAAAATCTGAAGAGCACACACACAGAGCTTTGTCTTGTGAGGCAGAAGGAGAGATGATGGAAATTGGTCAGGTTCTCCCCATCCACAGCTCAGAGCACTGATATTAACAAAGGGCAAGTGAAGAGAGGGAGTGCAGAGCTGTATTTAGGGATCTCCAGTTTCCAACTGTGGATCTTGAACTTTTGCCTTCATGTCCTTAATCAATCTTGTTTTGCCACTCTGGTTTCAAAAACCACATCATGGTTTCACAATGGAGGAGGTCGTCTGATGTATTTTAGAGATGAAGGAGTCCATTTCAAAGCAGGATTGCCTCTTTGGTGTAGCTGCTGAGATTAATTTCTGGCTGTCAAATGATACTAATAAGTCATCATGTTTCTAGAAGCCTTCCGTTTCATTATCTTTTAATACTAAAGAAACAAAAGACTGCTACTTTTTTTTTTTTTTTTTTTTTTTGTAAACAGCTTTATTGTTTGTGAAAGGAATTATATTGAAAGCTCTTGAAACATGAAATCCTTTCATCAACTGCAGATTAGATATATCAAGTCATCCTCAGTGTAAGCTTTCAGTTCATCATGGGATAAGATTCCTACAGTGACCTGACTACAGAGAGGTAAATGTACTCCCCAGACTGTGTTTTTTGTTTGCTTTTTTGGGGGGGGGGAACTCAATATGTCATAAAGATAAGGCATTTGGGGGGAACATTTTATGTTGTTTTTGTGATATTCACTAACTATCGTTTTTGCAGTTCTTTGCAAATAGAGATGAGAGTTTTAGTCAAATTCTCATTCAAGAAAGCATCATATTAAATCAAAATATATTGGTTCTTTCTGCAGAAAAGGCCTGAGTATAGAGAAGGAACAAACACATAAGTTCTCTCTGAAGACAGACAGGGACAGTAACAGAGGAAGAGTTCATCTTCTCTAAATGCAGAATATTTGTCTAGCTATGTTTTTAAGGGAACTAATAACTCCTTAGAAAGAGAAGCTGAAATCCTTGTGAGGTGTTTCTTGCACAAAACAAGCCTATGAATTTTAATAATATCAGGATATACAAATCTTCACCAAATGAAAAAAAGGACTTAAGCAGGGTTTCTCACCAGAGCTACAATAATACTTTTCAGAACTTTCAATTTGTAACTGTAGAATCCAGATGTTCTTCAAAATGCTTCTTGGAAAATGGATGCACAGGTATCTGAAGCTAGAAAACAACAGCTCCTGAACACCTGCAATGCATTTGTGACACGGCTTATGTGAGGCTGAGTTTTTGTTCTGGGGCCTGTGTTTCAAGAGGACCAGAATAAAAACTGCATCACTGATACTTTTTGGATTTTATTTAAATCTTTGATGTGTTAGATAAGTTGTTTTTATTGAAGTTTAAGGGAGTATTAATGCCATTAATACTTTCACAGCAAATACTTATCTGAAGCACTGAGTACACATTTAGTCAACCTTGTTTAGAAAGGTGGAGTCAAAGTGGAATGAATTTGGAGTAGATACGTAGAAGCATGATTTGTGTTAATAGAGTTCTTATTCCAAGTTTTTATCTTATCTTATTATCTTATTTATCTTATTATCTTATTTATCTTATTTATCTTTTAATCTTATTCCAAGATTACAAGAGACTGTCTTTTGGAAACATCCAGGGAAAGACAAATAAAGTTGCATGCCATGCCAGGGAGGGAGGAAGAACTATGAATTTAAAGTTGATTTGAGGCTAGCTTCCAAACAAAGTTTTGGTAGGTTTTTTGTTAGTTTTTTTTTTTTTTTATAACAGCTAGTTCAAAAAGGGAGTAACCCAAAAGTGAATAGGTGTCAGTTCAGTTGCAATGATCAGCTGAACTAAGGCATAGACAGAAATGTACTAAGCAGTAGCTGTTTTAAAGACGTGGCAGAGGTGAAGTAAACTGGATATCAGCAGAGAGAGAGGATAAACCCTTTGGCAGTAGACTTGCTAATGAAAAAAATAACTTCAGAATGACTGGGTGGTAAATCCTAATGCAGATCAGATGGTAGTTCTCATTTCAGTCAAGGAGTCAATAAACTCTCATGTCCTTTGTAGATTTTTATCCTAACTAAATAGCTCACATAAAAACACAGGTTTTAATTTTCACTGAATTTTTATGCTGAATTAGCTATCTAGAATGAAGCATATTTTCTCACTTTGTGAGGATAAACTCTTTTTAGTGCCTTGAAATAAGTAGAAGTGATTTGGCATGTTTATTTCTAATCGTTTCACACACTACCATTTTTTGTTTCTTTTTTTGCCCAGTAGAAGTAACTACAATTATTGACTGAGAATTCTTCTAAAAACTAGTGAGAAAACTTCATCTGTTGAAGGAAGTCACCATTACCCATGCTGGTACTTTATGTCATCTCTGAATTAACAGAAGCTCATGGCTGTCAAGTTTTGAACATTGTATAGGAATCAGCTTCACTATATCTGAAAAATAGATTTCTGTTATTAAAAGGGTAATCTTCTTTCTCCCTTTCACTCTCGGAATTCCAAAGGTAAAAGATTATTGTGTGGAAGGGAAACCACTTGCTTGGTCATTTCATTAGCAGCCCAAGGGGAAAAAAACAATATAAAGAATAAATGGAGTATCTGTGCTAATGATCTGAATTTTTCAGCTGTGTGTTCTGACAGGGCTGAGAGGAGCTTGCCTGTTCTGAATTGCTGCCTCAGGATGGCATGCAGAGTTCTGTGGTGAGTTTTCTTATATGATCTTGCCTTGGTAGTAGAGATAGTAACTTATCAACCCATGCTTTCTCATCAAAATTCCATTTTGCTATTAAAATCTTATACCAATTTAAATAAATCTTATTATCAACTGCTGAAATTCAAATTACTTTTAAAAATGTTGCTGGTTTACACTCCAGAAAGCTGAAGATTACGCTGTTCTTCATGTTTTATCAGTGTTACAAATAGTATTTTGCTGAATACTTGTGAAGAAGCTTGCCTATCTTTTTCATAAATAATTAGTTTCCCCCAAATGCTGGATGCAGTTTCATTAAAGCTTTGTTATACCTTCTCTTTTATTTCACAATAGTTGAGTTTCTGTGTGGAATTAATTTCGATGCTGCTCATTTGCAAACAAAATGGATTGCTAATTTGACATGTACAAGAAAATTGAAAACTGAGCTGACAAACTACTTGACTGCTCCAAAGTGTTTTGTTGTACATGCTAGAAAACATCCAGGAGTCCCTTTTAATGTGATTCTGAAGGATCTCTACAGCGGTGCTTGTTCTGCTGTTGTAACTTTCCTGTAGTTTACATTATTGCATTTTCCATTTCATTGACTTTCATGAATTGGTTAGCTGACTCCTACTCAAAATCACATGAAAATATTCACTGAAAGAAAGATTTTGGATATTTCTTTTACTGAAACTTTTGAAATTGCCTTTTTTAAATCTTCCTTTCTTATTGTTCTGGTAAACTTAGAGTTTTTTAATACTTTTAAAGTCACTATAAATTAAAATCCTTCTCTCTTGGGCAATCCATATGTTCTTTGATCATATGGCATAAAGTACAATTTTATAATATTGAAATAATCTGCCTTACAGTGGTCAACTTCAGAATGATTCCTCTAATGCTATCATCTCTCCTTTGAAAATCATGCCAGGTTTCTCCAGCACTCCTGTAACAACTCATAATACGTGCCAGCATGTGATTATTTTTTCAGTCTGCTCTGAATTTTTTCAATCTGCAGATGACCCACAGAGAGTAAAAAAAAATCTGTGTGTTTTCATTTCTGCTGATGGTAACCTCAAGTGTGCTACCCAGCACAGCTACCAGCTGTTTGCAGAGGAGATGCATATTGGTATGGTAGGTGGAGAGAGAAGATGAGGGAAAATACACTTTCTAACTAACTGAAGTCAGTAAGAGTCTTTCTTGCCCCCTGGATTCATGATACTACAGCTCTGCCTGTAGCTTCCATTCAAAACATTTTCCATTCACAAAGGAAGGAGTCCCCCAAACCTATCCAAATTTCATTTCAGGGAATTGTTGACTCTGAAAGATCTTTGTGATCAGGCCCCTTCCTTGGTTTTCTGTTAAGAGTACAAACCCTTTTCTTGCCACTTAAAATAGGATACTTTCCTCCTGGTTTTTACCATTGTTTTTTCCTGTCAATTATTTCTTTTTGCATAATGCTCTTAACTGTAGACTCTTGGGTGGATGAACATGAAAGTAACACAGAATGATCTGTTATCTGCTCTTTCTATTAAGTAACAGAAGGCTGTGGGAAGTATGTTCTGTAATTGGTATAAGGGAACAGTACCAAGTGCGGAATGAAGTATTAGTCTAGTTTGTTAATGACTAGGCACAGAATGTTTCTCTTTCTTCTTGTCTTCATCATTTCATATAAATACCTAAGATCTGACAACCCTCATGCTGGGTATTGTCTGTGGACGGTGGTCAGCCCCATAGCTGTGTCTGGCTCTTTCTGTTTTACATTCTACAAGCTACATGGCTTTGGTTGTGGGACTGGACTTCTTGAAAGCGGATGCAGCTACAACTGAAAAGGTTTCAGCCAAAGGGCCTTACATATGGAGAATTTCTCATTAGGGCATCTGAAGAAGCAGAGAAGAGCTTCTTGGTCATCTGGATGAGATCCTCACCTTTGAAATTAAACTCTCTCTTGCCTTCCCTTGCAGTCTATCCCTGTTAGCCATTTTGCTTTCTTACCACAGATGCCCTTCACTGTTCTCTCCTCCTTGCTGCCCACCTCTCATTTTCCTCCTCCTAATTTCACTCATCTCCTTTACAGTCCCAGCTGCTTTGCACCCTCACCTTTGCTGCCCTGGACTCCCTCCCTGTTTCTTCTGGCTTTACAATGAAACACAGTTAATGTATATGTTTTGCGGCATCAAACTGACGCTTAGATTGTAGAGTCAGTCTTTTGTTCCTACTCACAGAGGAAATCTGTCTGGGTTGTATGCTTTTCCACTATTATAATTAAAAGCAGCAGTGCCAGAACTTGATACTCTGGTTTTGTTTTGCTGGGTTGGTTTGTTTGTTTGTTTCTGGTTTGGGGGGGATTTTGGTGGGGGATTTTTTGTGTGTTGTGTTTTTTGGTGTTTTTTCCTTTCTTTTTCAGTTTTCTTTGTTGCTATTGTTTTCACCTTTCCAGTTATAATCTTTTAAAGGCAGGGTCTCTTGCATTCATAAATCTGAAAAAGAGCAGCAGGAAAACAGCCATGTTATGAGCCTGAATATGCCAGAGTAGTTTCACACTTAAAGGACTCACATGGTATGGACACCAAATCTACACCTGTCTTCATGCCTAAAGCTTTGACTTTTCTGTCACATTCATAGAATATGACAGAGTGTTAGGGGTTGGAAGGGACCTCTGGAGATCATCTAGTCCAACCAACTCACCTGCCAGAGCTGGTTCACTTACAGCTGATTGCACAGGGTGGTGACCAGGGAGGTTATGAATATCTCCAGAGATGGAGACTCCACCATCTCTCTAGGAAGCCTGTTCCACTGCTCTGCTGTCTTCAAAGAAGTTCCTCCTCATGTTTGGATGGAACTCCCTATGTTCAAGTTTGTGCCTGTTACCCCTTGTTCTGTCACTGGATACAGTGAAGAAAAGCTTGTCCCCCTCCTCCTATCACATGTCCTTTTATTATTTACAAGCATTGATAAGATCCCTCCTCAGTCTTCAGACAAATAAGATCCAGGTTCCTCAGTTTTACCTCATTTAAGAAATATCATCGTCCACATATCATCCTCATAGCCCTTTCCTATACCCTCTCCAGTAGTTCCCTTTTCTTGAACTGGGGAGCCCAGAACCAGGCACAGTATTCCAGATGCAAACTCATTAGGCCTCTTCCACCTTGTTCTTCTCCTGTCCCTATGCTTCTGCAAGCACCTGAGAAATTACTCACTTTCTAGAACAAATTTACTTGAAATGCAGAATGTTTTCTAAAGATTAATTACTGATCTGGGTCTCCAGTGGGTATAATTTTCCTTTCATTTGGCTGCTGTGGCTCCCAAGATCCAAATTGCTTCAGCAAATACGTCACTTGCAGTTCCTGTTGCTGTGAGTCACCAAAGCTGCAAAAATGACTTAATGTGTATCATGGGTGGTTTTTTCACACAGCACAAGTAAAAATGTCTTCTTTCCTAACTGTGACACTCAAGTAAACTCTATCAGGAGAACACAGAGACTACTCTGCTGTAATACAGACTGGATTTTTTAATTTCAGAAATAAGAGGAAATACACTACTTGTTCCTTTGCAATCATCTTAGGATAAGCCAGATGGGGGGAGGTCATTTGCAACATTTGGGTCAGAGCCCTGTGGGCAAAATAAGTCTTAATGGTTCTCTGACCAGCCTCACCTGGGGCCTGTTTTATGTCCTTGCCCATTCAAGCACAGGGCTCCTGGGGAGCTAAGGCTGGTCAGGAACAGAAAGTGTCTGCTGATGCTACTAGGGCCCTCACCCCTCAGTTAAGTAAATAACTATTTTTTTCATTTTTCTCTCCAATAATTGCTTCTAAAATAACTGTACTGTTGCTATACTGTGTGTTGACTTAAAGTGTGAACATCACATGCATCCTCCCATGCATGAGATGGGGATTTTGGGTGTTCTAGGTAGTAAACTTTTGCAACTCTTACAGACTTGGTCTTTCTGCGGATAAATGGTCTGTGTATTCTTTAACTGGATGCATCCTGTACCACTCAACTTCTTTTTGTTTGCTTGCTTGGGTTTTTTTTTTTTTTTGCTTGTTTGTTTGTTTTGGTTTTTTGGTTGGTTTTTTTTTTTTCCTTTTGTTTGTTTTTTTTGGCTGTGGGGTTTTTTTGTCTGTTTGTCTGTTTTTTTGCTAAAAGGCATCTGAAATCATTTGCAAATATCTAAGTGCTAACCTTCATAAACTTGGAACCATTTTCAGCTTTTATTGTATATACTTGCTGGGGAAAACTTTTTGCATTGTTAATGAAGGTAGATAAGAGGCAAAGCAGTTGCCACAGTTCAACAGGCAAAGAAAATTGTTTGTCTGTTTTTTCAGTCTTGTTGCTTTCAATAAAGCAATGCTCTCCCTGGAATATCTAAGTAGTTGTAATGTTTGCCAAAGGAATGATATTTCTTTATTACAATGTGAATCAATTCTGAGCTTATTTTTGAGTACAAACAAAAATGAGAAGCTTCAAAAAAAGCCATAATGTAGGTTGTATCTTCTGATGTTGCACTTCAAGTGGAGCGTGTATAAAAACTATAAAGACAGGACCAGATTTATTCGAACTGTTCCTCTGACTTGAAGCCAGAATTGCTCCTTGTGATGGGGATACCTGTGCCCAAGCTGGCTGAGCTGGTGGTTGAACACCAAGGAGGTCTAAGAATGCACTGCAAGAGGTTGGATCATGAAGAATGCTTTGGGAAAAGGGAGGAGAGTAAGTCTGCCAGGTTCTCACAGCATCTCATTTTGTTGCTCTTTCAGGTACCACGTTTTACGAAGTCTGTTATCAACTTACTGTGAATTTATGAGTTTGTGTCTTGTAGAAATCGCAAGCAGGCATTCAGATCCAGATATTTCTCTGTCTACTTGACTGGTCTAGTTCATATTATTAACTGGTATTCTAATTTATCATGTCTCCTCTTTAGAAACAGGAAAATCTTGTTTTCAGTATTAATCAATTTTATTTATCTTTTAGTTCAAAAAATGTTGGATCACTGCCTCCAAATTTATTTTTGCACTGTTCTTCCTAAAATGTTCTCATTGCTTAATGCAGGTTAAGGTGTCATCTCCTATAGGCTGTGATTTTTGATGAAAAATTGCCATCTGTTATGGTGTTGGACTTGGTAGTGTCTGGAGAAAAGGGTGCTGAGGTGAGACCATATTATGCTCTACAGCTACCCAAAAGGATTTTGTAGTGAGGTGGGTGCTGGTCTCCTCTGCCAGGTAATAAGTGTTAGGATGGGGGAGGAAATAGCCTCATGTTGGACTGGGGAGGTTTAGCTCAGATATTAAGAAAAATTGCTTCACCAAAAGGGTTGTCGTGCACTGTAACAGGCTGCCCAGGGAAGCAGTTGAATCACCATGTCTGGAGGTATTTAAAAGATATGTAGATGTGGTGCTTAGGGGCATGGTTTAGTGGTGGGTTAGGCAGTGCTAGGGCAACAGTTGGACTTGGTGATCTTGAATGTCTTTTCCAACCTAAATGAGTTGGTGATTTTATGAGTTCTGGGTCCTGGCACTTTTGCTAGCAGTCAGATCTGTTGGCCAGCAAGACCTTGTCTGCCGTATTTCTATAATAAAGAAGCCAGCAATTGGAGTGTTGCTGCAGCAAATAAGTTCAGGTTGGGTCTGGAACCGTGGTGGGACAGAGCAGCTTTCAGCATCCCCGGTGCAAGGCTAAGAGGAAGAACATAACCTTCCTGCAGCAGGAGAGGAAATGGATGGGATCTGCATATTTGCTTTTCTGTGTTCATAGGTGTTCTCTAACTGATATAATTAAAAAGCTAATCATGGAGGTTCAAGATGGAAAAGATGCATTAGATAATATTGTTCACTGCCTTGGGGCCAGCACAAGATTATTTCCTGTAATCAGTTCACTAACTTCAGGGGAAGTTGAGGTCTATGAGCAACATGCAGGCTCAGGCTCTTATTGAAAAGCTGCAAGGCTTGCATATACATCTTTATTAAAATTTTATTAAAAAAAAAAAGAAAGGCATTTCAATGCTCACTTGATCTTGCACATTTCAGCAGTGCTACCTTACTTCTCTGTGCTAAAAATACATTTATTAGTTTTCTGGGCTCAAAGGGAAGTAGAACAAATACTAAAAAATGAAATTGGAAATGGGGAAAATACTTGGCCTTATTAAGACTTCAGGTGGCTTGGAGTTTTATCCAAAGCCTCATCCTTTTTTCTAGTTTATTCCAATAAGTTGTAAAAGAGTCTTATTCTTATTTTGACTATCTTATTTACAATTTTAAACACATTGCGTAATATCTCAATTTTCAGGGTAAATGAGTCCTTTCAGTCATGGAGTGCCAACCTGTTTTAGTAGTATAATTTTTCAGGAAATATACTTTTATTCTCACTCAAACCACACTATAAGCTGTGATCCTATGTTGCACTGCTTTACAGTAAATATTGGTGTGCAGACTGTCATAGAACCTGCTGATATGGATTTATACAGAGGATGCCTCACACCAGAAAAATATATTGAAATCCCTATCGAGTCCTGGTGGTCCAGGTGCTCTTCCCACATCTAGGTTCCACTTTTACCCCCGCCTGGGTGCCAGAGTTAGTAGAAACTGCTACCCCAGCTTTGTGTGCAGCAGTGATGCTGTGGTTTCTGTTTAGCCATAGTCACCAACTAATCTCTGGTTCAAAATAGTGAGGAGCTTCACTTTTCTCTAGATGGAAAACATATCTCACAAAGCACATGTACTCACCCAGTGCAACCTATAAGTAACATACTGAGAAGCGCTCTCTCTTATGCCTACCAAGGTCTGATTTTTACTAAAGTTTAAAAAAGAAACAAAACCTGAGAAAGTGCCTTTGCTGTGCGCAGCACCAAGTCACGTTGCTGCAAAGACTGAATTAAATGTGCACGCATTTAATTCACACAAAGTCCTTTGAGGGTTTTGGTCAAAGTCCTGGGCTCTGTGATTCTGCTGAGAAGCTCTGAGCAGCAAATGCTATGGAGTGTTGTGTGGGTATGTGAGGGCAAGAAGGACTTGGTGAGGTGTAGATGTTGTAAAGTTACAACAGGTGTGCAAATGAGGAAGATTGCTTCTCTTTGGATGGAATTTGAAAAATTAGCAACTTAAAGGACCCATCTTTCTACTCAGGGTGATGCAGGAGATTAATACCTTTAAGACTTAGGATAATAAGCCTCACTGAAGGTTAAGAATGATAAATGATTTGCAGCAAATTACCTTCATTGCACTCCTAGGTGAAGCCACCAAACTGAAAGTTTGTTTATTTTAAAGTGGTATTGTGGCTGTGAAGCTAAGTGCAAGGCCAGAGGTTTCAGGCAAGTGATATTGTGGTCAAATACTGAAATTGCCTTTGAATCTAGCAGTAGGCAGACCCAGTTCTCCTCTTTCCAATTATGTGTGATGCAGTTTGTCTTATGGCCTCTCAGAAGCTCCATCCTATAGAAGGACCAAAGGAGAAATGTGGCTCCTCTATGTAGTACGAGTTGGTCTTGATTTCTTGTTGAGTTGGAAGGCTTGCCTACTGGTGGGCTTCATCTGGATCATCCATCTGAAGTTCATATACTAAGAAGGTTCCTCCCATAATCATCAAAACCTGATTGTTATTAAAATTAAAATAAGAGCCTCTCCTGGGAGCATCAGCAAAACATAACACTAGAAGGTTTAGCACTTGCCAAGACTTAATCGGCTATGTGTCAAGGGTGAGTTAAGGCTTAAAAATCGAGCCCATTAACTGAGCAAATATCTTATTAATTGGATTAGTTCCTGCAACCTGGCAGACCAAAAATATCACATTGAATCAAGGATTCATGACCTTCATAATTCGCTGTTGTTGACTGAAATTGATAAAATTGGTATACATACAGCGCTGGAATTACAGAGAGTTTTACTCCCTATTTCCAATATCTTGAATCTCTAAAATAGAGTAACTTGATGATCCAAACCCATTTTCTGGTTATGTGTAACAGTAGGGATGAGAAATTACTAGTGTTCAGAGTAACTTTATCTGAAGTAAAGTCTCTTTGTGGCAGTCTAATTAATAATAGCAAGTGTTACAAAATTGCTTGCATAACTTTTTGAAAACGCTGCCAATATTTGCTGGAAATTTTCATCTTGCTCCAGTGTTCTTGTAAAAAGTAGCCTGAAAAAGTTACATCTTTATTAACTGCAAACTCATAGAATAGTTAATATTGCATTTTGCTTGGAATTTTTTTTTTTTTTTTGTAAATACATTGAAAAAAAATATTTCTCTGAGATAGTGGTATGCTGAGCTGTGTCAGCCAGGAGTCTGGACCAAAAGGCTCCTGGCTACTTGCATAAGATATCTTTGCAGATGATGGTGATGAAAAAGCAGAACTTTCTCATGCTACAGTACGAGCAGAACTAAGTTAGAAATGTTGAGCTATGTTTTAGTGAGTCTGAAAACAATGGAGCCAACATTTGCATGTGTGCCAAGAAAGAAAACTCTAAAGTATTCTAGTGAGTCTTACTGAGTTAACATTTCTGCTGTTCAAATGGGCACACTGAAAAATAAAATTTGGCATTCACCTTGCATGGGTTATAGGAAGTTTATATACTGAGGTTAGCTTAATACAGACATAAACTGAAGGAACATTTTACTGTGCTATTAAACTTCACATTTTTATTTGCATTAGTGAAAGGATAAAATGGGAATAATAAAGGCAAAAAAAACAAAAACAAACAAACAAAAAAAAAAAACAAAAAAACCCACCCTGAAAACATGTAATTGCATGAAAAGTTATGTAACATGTAAGGCTCTGATAAGCAAGTTGTTTTCAAGTGAATTAACGAGCTTTTTTAATTTCAAGTTTAGATATACATACATGAAGTCTTTAATTCTGTTGTGAACTTTCCTTCTCTATGAAATATTAGAGTGCTGCTAGATTTTATGATGGCTGTCTCACCAAGAAAAGGTTGGACTCAGTCTGCTACAGTGATGGGAAGTGGCAATGCTCTGCAAAGTCCTTTGTGAATTCTTCATATCACACTTCTGTCATGTTTTTGTTCTTGGCTATAAACCCTGTCTGTGCCAGCTGGAGCTTCAGACTCTGCACCCCTAAAAAGGTACAATTCTCACCTTATGACTTAGGGCATAATTGTTGTCTTGAAGTTTAATGTGAAAGCAGAAGAGCCAAAAGTCATTTCAGATGAAGTTCTATTCTTGAAGTACTGTCTTTTGGATTGCTCCAGCAATTTTGTTTCCTGTGCCTGCCTGGCTTTCCTTTTTTCACTGACTCTCGGGTCTGTTTTGGGGCTGACCTTACATGCAGTAGGGTGAGAAGGAGGTGAGTGCATAGGAGAAGATGCAGTTCCAGGTAGCATGTTGGGGAAAAAGGCAGGGAGAGAGAGAGATGGAGGCAGGCTTTGAAACCCTATGGCTGTATCATATAGCGCTGGACAAACTGCCATTTGTTTTGACCTGGAAACTTTTGAAATATGAGTACGTGGCCTCCATAGTATGTGAGTCTATTGTGAGAGATCGTGTACGTTATTTTATATAATGTGCAGCAAACTCAACTCATGTGTCTTGGCCATCTAAATGGCAGCACATACAGGAGGTGATAAGCAGTGTCTTGTTTTCTCTGTACGTGATTTACATGAAAGAATGAATGTGTAAGGAACTTCTGATTGTCTAACATCCCATCGAAGCGACCATTGAGGGTGGCCTGATGCTGAGGAGAGTTTGGAAGCTTGGTGCCATCAAGATGCTGGCTATTTTACCTCTGAAATTCCTACTAAATCTGTGCCCATTATATTGTTCCTACCTGAGGAGAAGACTCTCAAACCTTCGTGCAGAAATCAAGTATCTTATATCAGGTTAGACCTTGTAAATAAAATCCTATATTTTCAAAGTGTTTTATCACTGGAAACTCTCAATGAAAAATAGTTCTGCTTCAGTAACTTTAGTGATATGTTGTTTAATCAAAGGACTTGCTGCGATTTTTTCCAGTATTAAAAAAACAGTATGAAAATTAATTTTTGAAGGTCTAAGCAAATTTATTTGGTTGAAGAAGTTGTAGTTGGAAGAAAACAATACAGAAACGTTTGGAAAATTGCCTTACAAATAACCTGTGAACTCTGCAGTAGAATGTATATTCTAGGTACTATGAGCAACCAAAATCCTGCCAACACCTCATCATACTCCTGTCTCTTTCATGGTCTGCACCGCCAGTAGGAAGGATTGTCTGGGCTTTGCTGAACCCATGCTGCTCAGTCAGATTGTGGGTGACATCAAAAGCTAACAGATACGTTTGACACTGATCACTGAATGCTTCTGTCTCTAAAACATCATATCTAAAAAAAAAAACTTGAGTCTGTAAGTGCTACTATAACACCAATCAGTAACAATAATTATAATAAAAGCAAGCCTTTTAGCAGTAATGAGCATGTCAGGGCGAGGTGTTAAAATGGCAATAAGTCGACAAAGCCAACTACAACTGACTCTACCAGAGGCACACTATATTTTACACTCTCCAGGGTTTTTTTCCATATTTATAAGCTTATGCTAAGACTTAGGTAAAGATAGGTACATCTGCACATTTCTGGTAAATATATTAATTTGGAACTACAAGGGAGAATTTCATTATGTAGAATAACCAAGAGTCATATGCTGGCAATCAGATTCTAAAAATTGTCTAGAATCATGAGGAGCTGGAAACTTTCTTCTCAGTTATCTTGAAGACAAAAGCTGTGGACATGATGAGATTAGTGTTGCACAGGGTCTAGGATTTTGACATCTGTTTTTTGTTGCTGCTGTTCAGAACTCAAATTGAATTCATAAATTCTTTCTGGAAATTAAAAATAAAAATAAAATTGGGAAGACCGGGGATGTTTTCTGTACTTCCAGGTTGCCAAAGGAGACAGTGAGCTCACTGTGTGCCTAACTTACCAGTTAATTAGGTTTTTTTCACTTTCACTAATGTGTTACACCAAAGATCTACTAAAGTGGAGACTTAAGCAGGCTGAGAATGTGGGATGCTCATAGGCCAGGAGATGTGCAGCCAGGAAGCCAAAGGTTCTAGAAATAAGTATGTTTTTGCCTTAAGCTATAAGCCGGTTTCTGTTATGGAGATCTGGCAGCGTTATGACAATATTGAATACTTTCATTCCTCTATGTCCTCTGAAAATGAAGAAATAATTGGATGGAATAAGATTTGAATCTATTACCCTTTGAAGAATACTAGGATTTGTGCATGTGTTTGTTTTACAGAGAGTTCATACCACTAGTCAGCTTTCTTCCTGACCATAAATTCTTTCTAGAAGAAAGTGTATTGCAGGATTTGTTCATAGCCTCAAGATGCTGGCTGTGGATAGACCATAACAATTCAGAACTGGCACTGAGGCATCCTGCTTCTGCCACATTCTATTTTAGGATTTTCAGATTTTCACATCAGTGGTAAATATTTTACTACACTTTATTCCAATGAAGCATTCTCATTTCCTCCAAAGGAAGAAGGTATCTTATTCCATGTACTATTTCGATCTAGAGCTCCAAATTCTGATGGTTTATTCAGGAAAATTATTATATATTAAGAGGTTGCATAAGCCATTTGTAATTTTTGCAGGGTGATGATGTGGATCTTTGAAGTTTTTTTTGTTTTTTTAACTGTGGCTTTTGAAATGTTGAGGTCTGAAAAAGTTCAAAATACAGAATTCACAGGCAGATCAGATAATGTTGATGTGCCATAGACATAATTTTGCATTTCAGAGCTCAGATGGTAAAAGATATGAGAGGTAGTTTGGTTTTCAATTGGTAGTCAAGGAAGAGATGCTATGCAGCAAAATTCAATTCTTGTCTGAAGCCAGTAGGAAGTATAAGTACGGAGAAACTCAACTTTTGAAAGGCCTGATGTGAAATAAATAAGGGCATTCCCCCACACTGGGAGCTGCAAGATTAACATAGGGACTCAAGAGAAAAGCAAATGTTCTAGTAACCAAAGAGACAATTATGATCACCTACTTTACACCTGACCATAGTGTTTCATGGGACAGCTTCTGCACTGACTCACTGTTTCAGAGTGAGATAACTGATTTTTCAAAGCCACACAATCTTTACTTTACAGATAAGCTTGTAGCATCATAGTCTTCCAGCAACTCTTAGTGACCCCATGGTGCCAATTGCTTCTACTCTAATGTTATACTTACACTGGCCTTTCTAGGTGTTCTCAAATTAACTCCAGATTAGGTATTATAAGAACCAGCCATGGACAATCGATACTTGCAAGGCACTTGCTGTGAAGTCTTAACATCACATCAGGAAGCAGAGTAAAGACTGCATGAAGCTTTGCAATTGTTATCTATTGCCACAAGCAGCTGGACCATGATAACCTATGAAAGTTGATAGCACTGATTCATGAACTCTTATTGGAAGACTTCACAGCTACAGCTTAAACACACAGTAAGGCAAATGTTCCATATTGCTTCTGTAATTAGCAGAAAAAAAGGCTGTGCAAAAGAAGATAACAAGGACACATTTGTGATTGAATTTCTATGCTAAGAGCAGAAAACATAAATAAAAATAAATACAGACAACATTCTTTGTCAAGGGGTGGCCAGCAATTAGCTTTTAAACTCACATAATTTGATCTGAAGTTACAGACATAGAAATAGTAGGCAGCTGGTTTCATTTGAGAGTCACACGATATAGTTCTGCAGCCTTTCCCCTGCCACAAATTTAGGCAAGCTTTGCATGAAATAGAAATAATACTTGCACTGTGCTTTTGAAGAGATTGTGGGCCAAGCCAAGAGAGCTGGAGTGGAGCAGGAGAGCCAAAGGATAGCACAAACCAATAATGAAAGCAACATGTGTTATCATCTGGCCAGAGAAAGATGAGAACAGTGGTGGGATTTAATGGTTCATTTTGAAATACCCCTTGCAAGGAAAGGAATGTGTTCAGGGATTAGGATGGGTTCCTAGGAATTAGGAAAATCGGGTTTTATTTCTGACCTTGTCATGTCCTATCTGTATGATTGTCTGTCTGTGCCTCAGTTTCCCTGCAGACATAAATGATCACTTTAAAGATGTTCTGTGGACTACTCCATCAAGGCTCAGTCTCTTTTGGGAACACATCTGAAAAGCTGGATGAGAAACTGTCTGTTTTAATTTACAATTACATGGCTTTTATTTCAGATGAAACTAAAAGCTAAATAATGAGAGAGTTCTATACAAGCTCTTGAAGAAATGAGACAGAAAATCAAACCTTCTTTGTGTTTTAAATAGATTCACTTTTCATCGTGCCCTTCCTGAGCACATCTAGTACCAACATCTCTGACAAGCGCTCTGTAGAGCTTTCTTTCTGCCAGTGAGTGTGTCATGAATGGATTGGCTCAGATCTGTTAAACACAGATAGTGTGGTGTCTGATGTTAGCACTGCCGTTACTGCTGCACAGTTGGGTCAGTGCCCTGCTGGGTGTAGAACTCTCTCAGGGTACTGAGAGCTGGCCATTGGGTCTGCAGTACAGAGGGGGAGGAAGAAAGAGGGAAAGCATTAAAAGATTTTTGCAGTGGTGTAGCGAAGAGGCTCCTGGTTTGAATGATGAAGTTATTTTGAGAATGGTTTCAAGGTAGGTAAGAGAGAAATGAATGACGTCTGACAGGGAAGCCATTAAGGACTGACAGTACATGCAGAAGTTTTTACTTACGTTTGAGTAAGGATGCATATGCTTCCCTCACAAGTGCTGTGCTTATGAAATGAACCTGGGGAATATTTAGAAGACAGCATAAAGAATGAAGTCCAAAAGGATGTCTGCTGGGAGAAAATCAGACCCTAGAACCATCTTTATAATTTATCTATGAGGAGAGGCTGAGGGAGATGGGGGTGTTCAGCCTGGAGAAGAGGAGGCTCAGGGGAGACCTCATCGCTCTCTACAACTCCCTGAAAGGAGGTTGGAGCCGGGGGGGGTTGGGCTCCCAGGCAACTATCAGCAAGACAAGAGGGCATGGTCTCAAGTTGTGCCAGGGGAAGTTTAGGTTAGATATTAGAAAGAATTTCTTCCCAGAGAGGGTGATCAGACATTGGAATGGGCTGCCCAGGGAAGTAGTGGATTCTCCGTCCCTGGAGATATTTAAAAAGAGACTGGATGTGGCACTCAGTGCCATGGGCTGGTAACCACAGCGGTAGTGGATCAAGGGTTGGACTTGATGATCTCTGAGGTCCCTTCCAACCCAGCCGATTCTATAATTCTATGATTTATGGCTGGCAGTTATTGCAGATGGTTGGACTGTGTTCCAAGAGTGTTGAAATGTAATCTCTATTTCTCCATTAGGAAAGACCATTCTTGGATTTCTTTCCCATCGAACCACAAGTGAAGTTGGGCACACCTGAAAGACCACAAGCCCTTAAGACTTTGAGGGAAACTTTAGGAAGGAGGACATATTTTTGATTACTAGGATGAAACATTAACAAACATTAGGCAAAGACTTAGATTAGCTTGTAGCAAAGAATTGGATAAAAAATTAAGTTATTTCTTCACAGTCAAGGAGTCTGTATTTGTCATCCCAGTGTGTGAACTATCCAAGAGCTGTACTGGCTAGTTCTTTCCAACCCTTCCAATGTGCGTGAGAGCCACAACTCCAACACTGCTTTTTTGTTCATAGCCTCCATTTATTTCACCCCATGGCCACCAGAGGCCACCACAAACCTCCCTAAAGATTCTCCCTAAAGAACGAAAAGGTATAGTTTTTAGTAGGGTGCAAATCTACAAAACCAGAAACAAGGCCATAACCTGTGTCCCATGTGAACATATGCCTCGTATCTTCTGTAACAAAAGAAAATATTGCTGCACTGACATCAGGCTCGTGTATCCATCAGGTTCTTAATCTTTTTCTCAAGGGAAATTTTCACAGGGAAGAAGGATTAGGTATAAGAAATGTTTTTAATCACACAGTGATTTTTTTGAGGGTAATACCCATTATTTGTGTTTCATAAAGGGGAAATATTGGGTCCAGAGAGGTTAAAAGAATTGTACAGATTATTAGACAAGGTTATTAATTCTTGCTGTAAAAGCGTAACCTGCTCTGGACAAGAGATTCATATAACGTTTTTAATCACTAGACTCAGGTGTTACATATATCATAATGAAGAAAATGGAACAATTCTTTTAAAAGTCAGTCCTTATTTAATACAGTAAACTGCCTTGCATTGAGGTGCTGCCTTTTTTCAGACTCTGTCTTCCCCCTTAGCTGTTCTTGTTGACTCTTCCACCTACTCCCTTGCCTAAGCAGAACAGTGTTAGGAAGAGGAATGGCTTTAACTTTACAATGTCTCTGGCTTCCTGAAAATGACCAAGTGGATGCCATAGCACAGGCAAGGTAATATTATGTGCAAGAGGATTGTACTAATGCAAAACCTTCGAGTTTGTCAGCCCTGGCTGCAACAAAGAGTCTGGCACTTGGGAACTGAGTATTTTAGAGCTACTGGGCAGATTAAGTGAAGATGAATAGGAAATTCACACATGGGGTAATACTGTTTTCTAAATCAGTTATGAGAAAAGAGCTGGGGTTGGTGCTGCAGATATTTTATTCTTGTCATGATGGAAATAGTGGAAAGTGTGAACCTGTATGCTCTTTATAGTTTTTTTACTTATACTTTTTAAGGGTTTTGTATTTTGCCTCTTTTAATAGTGAAAACATATATTAAAATCAAACTATCATATTGCATGTTTAAATTGTCGACCGCAAAATAGAGAAAAGAATTATAAAAAATCTTGAAGGTCTTTTCCAACCAAGATGATTCTGTGATTCTTTTATTTTTTTTTCTTCTGTATGATTATATGTTGGAGATTATCAGATCTGCTTGGGTAAATCCTCAACTCTCTGGAATTTTGCAAGCTAAATAAAACCAACTTATTTTATGTGCGTGTTCTACTTTTCTCCTTTGACTGTCCATTTGTTTACATTTAACAAAGACTTTGTTTGGACTGAAAAATATTCTTTTAGTCAAAATATTTTTGTCTTGCAAATAAATACGCAAGCTTTCACCAAACTTCCTTTTATAAAGGGTTAAAGTGGTGCCTATCACAGAGCTTAGCTCTGCATGCTGTCACTGCCTTGCTTCCCCCTCTGTGTTGCCACCAAACAGGATGCTGTCATCCGTGGCACCTACCTAGGGCTGCTGCCTATGGCTTCTTGATCTTCATAAATTACATCAAGCCAGCAGGTTCCTCCAGTGGCCTCTTAAAGTGCTGAAAATACTGACAAAGTAATTCAATTTTCACTCTCCCCCCCCCTCCATACCTCCTCCCATAACTTGTTAGTTGTTCTCTTTAAGCATTCAATTGCTCTGTTGCAGTGCAGAGCCACACAAATAAGGAACTAATATTTTCAAAATGGAAGTAGTATTTTCAAATATGCTTTGGGAAAAGGTCCATTTAAAGTAGTTATTCATGAACTCCCAGTGAATTCAGTGGGAATTAGGTACCTAAAAATATAACATGGGGCTTAACAGCCTTTTAAAATAACTACCTCTCCACAGAAGCACCTTAGGTGCTCTGATTCTCTGTAAATGTAACTCTAGATCTGTATTCATCTTGCCTAACTCTAGGTACATGATTGATGCACTTCAGTTAGGAACATAATTGTCCCAAGTCTCCCCTGTAGTCAGTAGAAAGAAATAAGCTGCTTTTACCACTAAGATCTCAGTTGCTGTCAGTAGGCTCCTTGTTATCTCCCAGGATACTCAAGGTAACTCTAGTTAAGTGCCTCAAATTAGTTAATGGGGAGCTGGGGACTACCTGTCTTTCAACTACTTAAGAGAGCAACATAGATGTTTTTGAAAAACAGCCTGTTAACTTGAAAAATGTTTCTTATGAATCTTTTCCTTTTTATTTTTAATGAAGGCAGCTTAGACTGTTACATTGGATAGTCAGCTCTGTACTACAAAACTAAAACAATAAAGAGGGTGAGTTTGGTTGTAGTTTATCACTGATGCAGAAGTGGTGCTTTGTAAAGGATGGGCTTCACACTAAAAAAGTTCTGGCACTGTAAGATATTCTTCCCATGATTTCTCATATTGCCTGCCTTTGCTTCCCTTTCAGGTGTCACACACTTGTGGAAAAGATGCCTCTATGAGTGTATGTTTCCAACCATTTATTTCTGGCTAATAATTTCAAGAAGCTTCAGAATTTGTACCTTTAAAGAGGGGCTTTCTGAACAGCAGTCAGTGGACCGTCAGACCATGTCACAGATTCCCAGGTGAATAAATTTACCTATTTTGTGGGGAAAAAAAAATTTAAAAAGTTAGGATCTTTCATGAACTGTGTAAAAACACTTTTCAGTTGAATCCAAAGGGTACAAAACAAAATGATCTTTTAGGTCAGATGTTCTTTTATTTCCCTTTCTAAATCTCAGTGTGTACCAAAATGTCCCTACTATTATTAGACCTCTTTGCAGACACAAACACAGAAATTCATTGGCAGTTACTACTGGATTAAAAGATTTAACTTGAGAAAGAGTCTGGCTGAGACTGGAGAATGGATGGTAGATGGCAGAAATAAAAGTAGTCAGAGATGAGTAATATGTTTTTGTTGTTTTGTTTTGTTTTTCCCTGCATATGATCTGTTGTTACAGATTTTAAAAACTGCATTGATTTAGGTTGGAATTATTCTTTTTCTAAGTTAATAGTATGGAAATGTAGACACGTAAAAAGGCTCGTTTCCAGTTCTTGTGAACAAATTAGTGGCAAGATTATGAGGAATCGAAAACACAAAGGTTAATGTGGCTTAAATTAACAGGGTCATCATACTTCCTCACAGTGAGGAGAAGAATGTGAGCCTCTGGCATGTTTCCTGCAGGAGCTTTTACATAACCACAGATTAGAGATCTACTGTAGACTTCTTGTTCTGCCAGTGGTGTTTCTCATAGGCACACAAAGGCAAGCCTTCTATTCCTACAGCTTAAGGATCCAATGCAGTAATAGTAGATTCATCCCTGGGATGATTCCAGTGGCATCTCCAGAGTTACAGTGTGTGCAAAGTTTGTCCTGGAGAGGAAGTAGAAAAGATGCAAGAGAATACTACTCCCACTGGCTAGGGACCTTTGCAGACCAATAATTTCTTATGTAAGTTAAAACATGTCTTGAGGCTCAGAGAGATTGATTTACATAGGACCTAACTGCAGGGCAGGTTCAGTTGTTCTTTTATGAGACTCTGCTACATGGAGCTGTACATGGGTACAAGAATTTGCAGGTGAAAAATATCCTGCAGCACTATGCACTACGCATTTTAATGAAGGAATTTATGAATGTGAATTCCTTATGTTTTAAAAAAACTGTTCTGTTTTAAGACAGGGTAGCTGAATTCCTCATCTGTATGAGGAATGACTATGATACCAGTGTAACCCTCCAATAAAGAAAGAAACTCTACATCTATCCTAAATAGCAAGACTTAAAATACCAGTTTTAAAGCAGCCTGCACTTAAGAATAGTGATGTACAAAACACTTTGCAGAATCAGGTAAGATTTGAGTCAAGGAATTAGAGTTGTGTGGACTAGAATTGTGTCTGCTGCACACTGCTGAATGCAAAATGTTGATGAGCTAATTAAAGGTTAAGTCGTGAGTTCCTTAATCAGTGGTTAATCAGTGCATCAAAGTATGTAGGAGTATTTCCTGACAACAGGAAACCAATAGAAGGGTTAGCAGCTCTATTCTTTTTCCTCGACCCCCAGCAGCAAGGTCTTGAGTCTTGAGCTGTGAGTATCCTGATATCCTTGATCTAAATTTATTGTCTTCTCCATACTCATGCTCCTACTTCAACCTCTGTATTTTAGTCTTTTTATTTTTTTTTTAATCAAAGAGGAAAAAAGAAAGGTAACTTCCCTGTTCCAGGATTAGTAACCCTTTCTCACCCTTTCTCAGGTGAGAGGAAGGGTGCTTGACTTTCACATGGGTTTCTAAGGATAGAAACAGGACAGTGCTTCTCCCTTTGCCTTCTGTGTCTCTGTGAGATTCCTTTGACCTCTGTTTCTTAGAGCAGCAGCACCTTTAGCATCCTGATTACCTGCTTACTTTCAGGTTAGGGTATCTGTTTCCTTATTTTATTCTTGTGTCACATGGATTTCTGGCTCTTTGGCGTTTTGCCATTTGAGGGAGGAGACTTGCTTTGGTGCACCCCATTTGCTCTTCCAAGGTAGGATTTCCCTGGTGATGTAAACACACCTGAGCAAGGTGTGCCAGCTACTCCTAGTATTTATAATGTAAGAACTCCCTAGGGTTGTCTCCTTGCTATCCTTTATCTCATCCTTATGGCATTTGGCTGCTTTCCGTGTTTGACTCATATCTTGTCTGTGTCTTTTGAGTTCTGGTCTACATTCACTATGAGTCTGATCTATTCTCTTGGCTTTATGCCTAACTTTTACAGGATGTCACTTCCACTTATAATGTTGATTTCCTCAAAATATTTTGAACAGCAGAAGATTTAAAATATGGATATGGTCTCCTACCTAAAATAACTGTAAGAAGATAATTTCTAGAATTCACATTTTGTAAGTCATGATGATTCAGTCCTTTAGCCTGACTGTTTTATTTCTTCCCTACTTAAGACGGTGTAGGGCAAAAGTTTCTTTAAAAACGTTGAAGGTTGCCAGTGTGTTCAGACTCTTAAAACTTTTATCAGCCATGCTAATGGAAACATTACAATGTCATGCAAATGTGAATTAGTTGGCAGAACATCTTGTTGCAGATGGAGGGAAAAAAAGCCCTGAATACTGAGTGGCATATTTATACTTTTCAGGGGACTACTTATTGGTTAAAATGGAACACATGTAGCTGTACTTTGTAAAAATAATTAAATCAAGGATATAAAATGACTAGATTTCCCCAGTTCTCAAGCACTCCTTCAGATCAACAAATTGAAAAGGTTTTTCAGGATTCTCTTGTGGCATTATGCATGAAAGATGAAATCATTCAAAGAAGAGGGCATGCAGATACCATCTGATATGTGGATCACAGTAACGTGCTTTATGCTAAGAAAATAAGACCAGTATACAAACAGTCTTGAATGAGATTTAGTATCCATTGTTCCCTATAAAATTGATTGACAATTCTTTTCCAACTGTGTAATTTTTAAAAGAGCTACAGGAATTTTTCAGCTCAACCTCATTTATATTTTGAAATAAAGCTTTGTGTGCTTTTATTCATCATGGCAAACATAGAAAAATACCAGCACTTATCTGATCCTGGCTTTACATAATGGAGCATTAGACAACAAAGTTTTACCTGCATTTCTCCTGTAGGTTACTGGGTCAAATAATGAAAGTCATTACCATTTCATGTCTGGTTGGTATCTTGTTTTAAAAGAAGTTGGAGAGCTCAGCTTAGCTCCTGACAGCCCAGCAGAGCTGTACCAGAGATGTGTAGGCTGTTTTGGACAAAATGAGAACAAACTCACAAAACTGAGCTAAACCCCAGCTTTAGGCTACAGTCCAGCAATGAGTTCCATTGATGTTTCCATGGAGCTCAGTACAGGATAAGGCACAGTTGTTTTTTTAAAAATATTCCTGCAAAGCCACAGTGTTTCCTGTCTAGTTGGGAGAATAGAAGGAAGGAGAGTAATTTTTGTGTTATTTTGGCACCTCTTCCATACCTTTCAGTAGAGTACAGAATGGAGGCAGGAGCAAAAGGCAGACATGTTGAAATATATTGATTCTTTCTTTGTTTTTTCATTTTTTATTTTTAAATCCACAAGAACTTCAGACTCTAAAGCAAGTAGGAAAGAAAAGATTAAAGCAATAGGTGGAGATGTTTCTCTGGGGGAGAACAGCCTTGTCTCTTTTTGTTTTTTGATGTTTTTTTCCTTGAGAAGACTAGATTAAAGACATCCCTGGACAGAGCTCTGCATGGGAGTAAACCTAAGTGATGGATGTCGCTGCAAAAACCTAGCTCCCATTTTTGTAGCTCTACTTTAGCTCTACAGTTGCCAATCATTGTCTCAGATCTGAACATCCCCAGCTGTGGGGGCCATATCATACATTCCTAATTTTATTTCAGCTGCCGTAGTTATCATGGCAGAAAGGAAGCAGAGGCATCTTGAAAGAGCAGCTTTTTCTTGCTTTTTCTTATGTTTACCCCCAGCCGTAAACATATGGCAAAGCACTTCCAGAATTCTGCTGCCCTTTCTCTCAAAAAAGGTTGGCAAAACATTAAATAACTTAAACAGCATTCTGCAAGTTCTTACAAATAGTCTTTGCTCTTTTCACAAACTTAGTGAACAGCTTTTGAGTGGAGAATGATGCTGCAGCAGTTCTTGAGAAGGTTGTGGTTTTTTAAGCCAGTTATAATGCTGGGTTTTGCAATTGATAGCTATGCTTAATGGCTGGGGTGGAAGCTGGCTCCTGGCCCTGGAAAGGAAAACAAAAGGTCCTGCATACACTGGCTTCTAATTCTGCTGCTGTCACTCAATTGCCACACAGATTAATGGGACACAATAGTGTAACTACTCCTCCCTGCTTTGGGACATCACCATGGTACATCTCAGCTGCTGATGCAGACTCTTCCAGCAGGCGGTGGAGCCATGAGTACTCCCTCACAGTGATTCATCTCACCTTAGTGTAGGCTGCTATGCCCTGTCCTGCAGATAAAACCCTGTGCAAGCTTGTTCCTTTCTAGTCTTCAAGTGGGGTTTAGTCAGATAAGGTCCACAGAGCTGTAGTTTGGTGAGCTGAATTCCAGCCAGCACCTGCCTGCATATTACTTTAGCAAAGGGATAAATCCTTCAAACAGTACAGTGGGATATTGCATTTTTATCAGTAAGTGACCCACAGTAAATAGTTGGCAGTAGGTGTTATTTGTTTCAGTCAAAAGGGTTTCTTAGCTTCCTGGGCACCTGTTTTTCAGCTTCATGTTCTGATCACAGCAGGGGTTGTCCACCCTGCTGTTTGGTGTACTTCTTTCCTGGCGTTCCTGACATTGTACAGCATTTTGGACACTCTCTATGCACATGCAATTCAGACTGGCAATCAGTCATGAAGCTACTGTTTAAGGTTGCTTTCTTGGTCTCTCCAGCTTAGATCTTTAATTCAGCATTTAATGTGCTCTGATTTCCTCTCTTTCAAGTAATGGTTATTTCCTGCCTTACCTTCCCTGCAAAAGAGCTAAACCTAATCCACAGTCTGAACATCCTTGAATACTCTGCAACTTGAAATCTGAATCTAGAGCTGCTTTTTATTGCAAAGGTACCAAGCAAACTAAATAAGCTTCTTAAGTTTTGCATTCAGTTAGTGTCATGTATACATAGAGAAGCATCTCCATCTTTGCCCCTCTGTCTTTTGGTCTGTACTGTGCATCCTCCACACAGAGCTGCAAGTGTTATTAGAGTCTTCTTTGCGTTCTGGAGAAATATGTGACAATGAGACAATGCCCAGGTATGGAAATTAAAAATGCTGATCTCACCTGAAGTATGAAGGTTTATGTGATTTAGGTTTGACAAAACAGTGAAGTCATAACAAGGGATGCTTTAATACTGTGTACCTTCTATAACTAAGAGCTGTTTATGCTGGAAACAGTCCTATCGAATCAGGTAAAATTTAAAAAATCAAAAATTAAGGGAGATATTTTTAATATACATTTTACATTTACTGTTCTCAGGCATTTATGTGGCACATGCTACTTATCTCACTATGTTCACTAATAAACATCTAGGAAAATTTACCTCCCTTCCTTGTCTTTTTAGCTTGTTCAAATGTCTTGTGCAACCTCAAAGGGCAAATAAAACACAAATTTTGAAAAATTTTTAATACTTTTTCTCAAAATTTAAGTATAATTTTTCTTCCCTTCTCTCTGCTCTCTCTCCTCCTCAAATCAAGATTCACAATGGAACAGTCAGTGTTTGCCTGTGTTTCTCTGTTTCAGTACAGAGAAAAGAAATAGTAAACTGAGTATGAGAGGCAGGAAAGATGCAGAGATGTCACAGCTTCTGTGGTGATTTGGTGAGTTTGGTTTGTTAGTGTTTTACTGAGGAGTGTGATTTGCAAAGCAGTCTGATACAATGAGGGAGGCTGAATGGCAGATGTGGGAGGTTTTGCCATCCTGAGGCAGCTAGAGCAGCTCTGGATCAACTCTACTCTTACACTACAAGTCAAGGTAGAGAAAACTTGAGCTCCAAAAGTCCTTTGCCTGCCCCTGTTTACCCAGCTTGTCTGTGGTGTTTGGCAGTGTAATGTGCACAACAGACTGTCTGCCTTTTTATTCTGACATATCATGGTGCTAGGAAATAAATCCTGGGTACTGATGAACTTCACCTCCATTCCTCAGTTCCCCTTGTGTAAGTGGGAGGAATAGGACCAGTTTCCACGTTTTCTGGTACATAGAATACTTTGGAATGACTTCCAGCACATAATTACATGGTTGTGTTTGTCAAGAGATGTAATTGTGAGTAGGACATTTAGGATTTTGCAAGCTGGTATAGTGCCGGAGAAAGTTTGGATTGCAAAAATGCTGAATAATAAAAAAAAAAGAATAGTAATCCAAAAATAATCTTAGATTTCAGAATTCCACAGTGGTGAGGTAAGTAAGGCAACAATCTTCTTTGGTTTGGTTATTTTCTGTGTTTAGAAAGTTATTCTGGTACATATAGATGGTAAAAATTTGACTTACCAATGAAATCTCAGGACCTAAAGCAACTTTGTGGCAGTGGGCATATGACAATGCTGTGCCCCTCTGACAGTGGGCATTGCCAATTAAAAGAAGTGTAAACAGAGATCAAATGTCACTATTTGATAATGCTGTGAGCTCCACATACACATACAAGTGTCATGGAATCTTAGAATGGTTTGTATTGGAAGAGATCTTAAAGATGAGGTGGTTCCAACCCCCCTGCATGGGCAGGGATACCTCTCACTGAAAGAGGTTGCTCAGAGCCCCATCCAGCCTGGCCTTGAATACCTTCAGGGAGGGTGCAGTCACACCTTCCCTGGGAAACAAAACATGTTTTGATATCCCACCACTCACACTGAAGAATTTCTTCCTAATACCCAATTTAAATCAACTCTTTCATTTTGAAACAATTCCCCCTTATCCTATCACTATATGGCCTTGCAAAAAGTCCCTGGAGAGGGTGTCAATTGCTGTAGCTCTGTGGCTAACTATGCCTATGGATGGTCACATCAAATTCAACTCAAAACCATACATTTTCCCTGAACTTTCAAAGTGGCATGCTCATTCCAAAAAGGGATTATCTTTTCCATTGGTGACACAAGCACCTAGTCAGATGGGAAGTTGTCTTTTTCCTTGTGGACACAGTGGGCTTCTTTGTCACAGTGCCTCAGTTTGCCTCTCCATCCTGCTCACCACTGAAGAGGAAGGGGGTGGTGAATCATGCTGAGGGGACATTACAGGGTAAAATGATCCGGCTTGCTTTGCTGGTCAGGGTAATGGGCCAGTGCCATACAGAATGGAGGTACTTGTGTTTATAATGCTTGTCCTGCTGTTGAACATCTCTGGGAACAACTGTTGTGCACTTGGTTTTGAAGTACCAGAAATCCTCTGACACTGTTATAAAAAGAGCCATTCAGGCAGGGCTGAGGTGGAGGAACTAAGGGAATAACAAAAGAACTGACAGTAATGACATCTGGAAATTGCATCACTGAATGCAAGATGCACTTACCAGAATTGAAGTACCAGGCGTGGAATGTAGTTTTATGATGCCTACCAGCAGCATAACCTGCTTTTGGCATAAACTCTCTGTAATCACTATTCTAATTCTGTCTCTCACAACTAGAGTTTAGAACAAGATGTGAAGATAAGGTTTCAAATGCAGTAAACTCTTTTATATATCTACCCAGTGTATTAGAAAAAAATCTCATGTATTGCTGAGAATTCTAATTTAATTCTGTATCTCCTCTGAAAAAAGCCAAACAACTTCCCCACCAAACCACCGCTGCCACCAACCCACTATATATTTTCAGTTATGGATTATTGCTTACCTCTGTTTTGGACAGACACCTGCATGAGACATTAGCAGTGTAATGAAATCAGTCTGAAATATTCTTATACCTCTCTCTGGTAATTTACTAATTCCTTTGTACAATGCGTATTTTAATGGCAAAGTTCAAAAATTTCCTGTTAAGGAGAATAATCTTGTAAGGGCTGCCTAGTGCATGGACAGATTAGATTCTATTTATTTATTTTTTGTAATAATAAGCTCCCGAAATGTTACCATGATCTGAAAAACCCCAAACCCTACAGCTACAGTAATAAAAATTACATATATGCCATCCGTGTAACACAACACAGATCATATTAGCTGTTATAATGTCTTTTATAAGTGTATAAATATTTCACATACCATAATTCCTATGGCATATAATTAGTGATGTATTGGTTTATATCAATAGTAAAAAAATATATAGAATTTCACATGTGCAGTCTGCTATGAGGTGCATCATTGTGTGCAGAATATTCTGCTGATGACTAGGATAGTGGCTGCAGATATGTATGAGGTTTTACCAGATATGAAACTGATGCCTAGCATCCTCAGCATGCAATCCAAAGTCAGTCTCTAACCTGGTGGTTAGTTAGGCTGAACCCTATTTACATTCCTGACTGCATCAAACCTGAGCTTGGGTCTGTGGTTTCCCATCTTATAATTGAGAACAATGAAGAAAAATAGAAACTAGAGAGCCAAGCTATCAGAAGGTGGGTCTTAGAGTTCTCATGTCCAATCTGATGTTCAGTATCCCAAACCTTCACACTAATATGTGTCTGAGAAAAGCATCTTCAGTGCTCTGAAATATGTTATATTTTGGGGAATATATGCAACAGAACGACATCTGGACTTTTTTTTTACTCTTCTAAGCAAAATGATGAATGAGATGCACAGATAAAAAAAAAAAAAAAATAATTGCTTGTTAATTCAGTGCATGAAGATGATGCATACTAAAGGGGAAAAAGTAATACTTGAGTAGTTACAGTTTTATAACTTTTTTTTCCTCTTGGAAAAAGAAGTAGACAAGCAAGATGAGATCTGATACACAAATATCTTTATCTGATGGTCAGGAGTCTGTATGACTTTTAGCTAAACTGTCCCATACATGCACATGTTGGTCATGTAAATACCATTATATCTCCTTTCCACAATGCACTGCATTATCTTCTGGTCCAACCCGCGCATCACTTCCAGGCACATTGTTACTGAAATCCTGAAATAAACACCAGAGACCTTTCCAACTGAAATGAGTTTTGTGGGCATCAACCAGCTCCAGTTGGATGTTTCCCATAAGTCAAACTCAGCTGCTTGTGGCTGGATAAAGTAGTTCTTTCTAGCTATTGCACAGTTGTCTTCATTATATCACATGAGGATTAAATGTGTTAAAGTAGTTACTTAAGTGCCTCGTGAGCCAGAATGAACCATAGCAATGGGCCAGCAGCTAACCTCAGAACTGCCTTGGCTCAGGTTCTGGGCAAGTTTGAGCTCAGATGTGCACTGAGCAGTTTGACAGGTCTCTAAATGAATGTTGTCACCTTGCTCTTCAGTCTGTCCTGGGCACTTCTTGAAAAGGCATTGCAGCATAGAAAAACATTTGCAGATATTTATATCTGTGCTTTTTTATGATTTGTACTCTGTTAGTAGCTCTGTTGTGACTTGTTTAAAGAGAATATAAGTTTATTACTGCATTCTGCAGGAATGACAATATTGCTTAAAAGGGTCTCAGTTTACCACTGATATTATTTTGCCATTGATGAGAAGGGGGCAAGGGAGGAGAAGTATTGATTCAAGAGAACAATAACTCAGTACATTTCTACTATGATGAGGGCTATAAAGCCACTGAACATTCCTTTTTTTTTTTTTTTTTTCTTTTTTTACAGGAAGATTGGATCAGTTTTATTTTTCTGGAATCTATTGATCCCAATTCCTTGTATTTAATATTACCTAATTTTTATTGACTTGCTTCCCTTAGGCCATTTAAGTGATTTTTTTTCTTAAAACTATTTTCCACTCAGCCCTTTCCGCTCATTAGAGACCACACTGTCTAGTTGCTTTTTTGTTATGACCAGAAGGAAGATTGTGTCTTTTTCATTTTATACCTTCTACAGAAGAACTTTATTTTCTAAACCCAGAGGGATTCTGAGGAATTCAGAGAAATTAGAAAAAAGGGACTTCATTTTTCATCCAATCTGTGGCACTGGGCTTGTAAGATTATTCTTCCTCCATTATAATTTCAAAGACCTAGATTTGATTTTGAATACTTATTTCTAGGGTCATATGTTGTTAATCACATTCTCCCCTCTTTAAATTTTTTCCATTTGCACCTTTTTAAATTATTATTATTTTTCAGCTCCTTTTCTACCTGTATTATAAATACCCTGTATTTTGCCACATCTCCTCTGCTCCCCTTTGCAATTCTACCAAGAAGGGTACGTATCTTGTACAACTTCTCTAAGCTCTTTTTTCTTTGTGAAGTTACAGCAATGTGCACCTCTGACAATAAGTTCTTAGGTTTTACTTATTTTTATTTTTGCTGTTACATACCTCAAGTATAAATTTATGGTTAGTGTTATTTTCCCTGAAATCCCTTCATTTATTTTTTTTCTGCCTGGGAATTGAAGCTCTTGGAATTAAACACTTTGCACCAAGGGTGGCAATGCCAAAATTGTGTCTAAAATGAGGTCTAAGGGGGTAGAGCCTTGTGTGTGCCTTTAGTCCTACTGATTCAGTAAGATTCCCCACAGAGCAGCCTTTTTGTCTGGAGCTCTCTGGGGTGTGGGAACGTAGCCAAAAAATGAACCCTGCTGCTGCCTCCCGTTATACCTTCTTGCTTAAGTACCAAACACTCTGAAACTGCGTCAACGTTTTTGCCATCTCACGTTGCAAATTCATGTAATGTAGGTGCTAGTTTCCATGTTTCATCATTTCTTTTTATCAGGTAAATTTTCTCAGATTTATCACTATCTGATCTCCTGCTGTTGTTCTGTCTCCTTTGGGTTCCTCTTGCATACTGGAAATACCAGAGTTCCACAAGTCCTTGATCCTGATGACCTTCTGTAAGAGGTGGCACACGTACCAGCAGAAATGGTAACTTCTTCAAGAAGGTAAAGTCCAGCATGTGGGTTGAAGATTCCTGGAAGCATAAATTCTGGAGGACTTAGCTGCAGAAAGCTTTTACCTCATATTTTAAAAAATTGCCCCTTTTACATGACAAGTTTTTCTCAGGCCTGCTACTTGAGACAAGGAAAGTGCTAGTGGGCGAGCAACAGCTATCCTGTAAAGATGTTATTTTTCTGGGCCCTTGGGCTAAGCTGTATTTTTGTTGCACATCATTAGCTGGCATTATTTTGTGGGTTATCCAGTATCTTTATAGTTTCTGATTTTCCATCTGGTGCCCACATGAGCCTCATGTAGTAACAAAATAACCTGAGTGGTATCTGGTCAGTACTGCAATGGATTGAACCAGTGCTCTGTGACAGTAATGAAGACAAAGAGGCATGAGGAGTTCATGCCAAAAAGATCTTGTGTAATCCATCTTGCCTCATTCTGTAAGTCTAATTGTAATTTATGGAATATGTATGTAAAGAAAATGCAGAGAAGAAATACATGGTGTCCACAGGGAATATATTGAAAAGGTTGTTTCTTTTGTTCACCTGACCCACTGTTCTGAAAAAAATATTCAAGCATGTTTACCTTGCTTCTATTTGGAAACCTTTTACTTCTACATAAAAGTTTCTTTTATTTCTTGTTACAACTCAGAAAAAGTTGTCAGGTATCTCCTTGAAGATGGCATCTCTGAGTCATGGGATTGAAGCTAATGGCAGGCTCTTAGTCATGTCAACAAACTTGCTTCTGTTCCCCAGTGACTGACCTGAAAGCACTGCAGATTTATGGTCTGATGTGGTACCTCACAGGAGAACAAATGCAGCTTTGTAGCAGCAGCTGGAACTGAAGGGAAAACTGCAAAAGATTAATTCTACCTGAGAGTTTTCATATTGCCGTTTATTTGAAATTCACCTGCCAAAGGGAGACTAAGCACTGCGGATAGATTATGTATTAAGGAATCTGATATGGCAGGTTGTTTAAATATTTGTGATGCACGAAGCAATGCATATTTAAAACGAGGTGAGGAACTTTGTAGGGAGAAATACACCGTAAATACCATCACAAAAAAAGGGAAGCAGATGATGGAGCCAAAAATCAAAATGAGTATAACTAAGGATTTATAAGCCTCATTTACTCTGTCTCTCAACTAATGGCTCTAAGCAGTTGTAAAATTGTAGTGGCCATTGTGTCAGTAGGACCCTGGCTGCCTCTGGGACCTGGAAACCCCCTCACTGATCACATCTCCCCTGTGGAGACCCTGTGTTTGGTTCAGGTGTGCTGAGGGGATGATGAGCTGCCATGGGCATTGCCTACGCAGGAATTACTGAAGACAGAGAGATAAGCTGTGCAGCTTTCTGAGTTCACAAAAACAAAGACTTCATAGCACTTAGGATAATAACTAATCTTGTGAAAACACACTGCTCTGCTGGTGCAGACAAGTGTGTGTCACAGCTGAAATAGTTATTATAGGAGGACATCAAAGAATGGATATGTACACTTTGTTATATTCAGCTTTCAACTGTGTATTGCAGTCAAGACTTTGTCCTGTTGCCATCAAATTCAGTCTAGGTTTGGAGCAGATACCTGGAAATTAAAACATTTCTTATTTTTATTTAAAGATATTCGTTAATTAACATAGAGAGAAGTGAAATATCATAGTACCTAAAAATCATCATTCACTTTGGATGCAACATTATGCCTTGGCAAGATCTCTTAAGCAAAACATTAAAAATATTCAGAAGCCAAGATCCTATACTAATGCCAAGTAAATTATTAATAATGAGATTTTTTTTTCTTTCATTCTGTCAATGTTGTTATGTAAAATAAGTTTTAAAATGTAAAAAAAAAAAAAATCAGACTCCAACTAGTAAAACTAAAACATTTGCTTCAGAAAATTTCATAACCAGATCATTTACTCCTCCTTTTAGGATGCTGAAAAAAAATAAATATTCCTCTCCCCACCTCGGGGGAAAGAAAATAGTGTGGGAATATATTTTTATGTAATCTTTACTCTGAAAAATATGTTCTTGAGGGGAAAATTCTGCACCTGCATTCTTCAACCACTAGTCAAGCCAGGCAGGTATTACTAGTAATATAAAACAAGTCTAAAACATGGAATAGCATGCAAAATATAAAGGAAGTACAGAAAATTTACTTCTCTATGCCTTTTCACATAGGGACAGGTGTTTTTCTTCCTTTTTCTTCCTTATCTAATTAATGACTGCTAGTAATGAAGTTCTGTGGGGTTAACGTGGTTTGTTTCACTGCTGCATCAACCTATTTCCTTTTCAGAATACATTATAGTTGACTCACAGAGCCAGCTATGCAGTCTGAACCACAAAAGGTTATGCCTAGGATGGCTTACACTGATGCAGACATTGATGCCATTTAATTCTTCAGAGGTTAAGGAATGTGCCTATGGTGTGGAAATCAAAACTGGGAGAGATGACCTTGCTTTAAGGCCCTGCTTCCACAGAGTTCTAAAATACCTATTAGAACTGCTTTATAAATAAAACAGTAGAGCTTTTGACGCTTAAAGGCTTCAAGATATGCCATATGCCTTACTGCAAAGCATTTAGGTGAGTCATCTGCTGACCCTGCTGCTCCTTCTCAAGGTATAAACTTCTTTGTAAAATAAACCAAATGTAACATAGTAATGGATGGTAGTTAGACCTAGCAAAAGGTAGCAGATGGTGCTGTTTCATGCTGTTCTCATTCTTTCAGCAATACAGCTCCATAAGATAATGCCATGTTATTTATACAAGGGGGAGAAATATACCCTTATAACATGAATGACATTGAAAACTGGGACATGTCCCAGAAAACACATATGAGTCCTGATTTGTACCCTAAACCCTGCCTTGCTGGCTGCAAGAGAAAAGAGCAGTTAATTATCTCAAAGAGAAGAACCTCTTATCTCTCCCTTTACCTTCAGCATTGCAGTGGAAGGACTACATTACCTCTGGGTGAAAGAAAACAAACAAACAAACAAAAACCGAAAAATATAAAACAAAAACAAAACAAAACACAAAAAAACCCAAAAACAAACCAACCAAAAAAACAAACAAACAAAAAGACAAAAAAAAACCCCCAAAAACCTCCAAAACTTAGGATAGTAACTAAGAGATGAGAAATAAATCAATTCCCTTTAAATCATTTAGTGCACATACTTTTTTTTTTAACTCCCAGCTATTGTGAGCTAGGTATTTTATTCCCTCCTAAGGGGATGTTGCAGCCATTAGTACCTCATGGCTCTTTATTGACACTTGCTCCCAGCAACTTAATGGCACCTGTCTGCTTTGCAGTTGGCTTCATCCTTATGGATGTCTGTGTTTCCAGTCTCAGTGTCCTATGTAAAACCAATTGCTTCTGAGTCACACCAAAAAACCACATGCTGTTGCTGAATGCTAATTGAGGCTCAGGACTGGGTTAATTAAGAAGAGACCCTGGAAACACTGGAATAGATTTACGAAGAGCTACAAATAACAGGAAGCCTCACAGCTTGAATATTGACCAACACTGTTTGGAAGTACAATTTCCTTAAACACAGAGGATGGAGAATGTCAGAGAAGGAAACAGGTCTTTATAAACTTGAAGTTGCCATATGCATGAGCAATAGAGAAGACAGTAACAGAAGTTCTGCTTTTTCTTTAGCGTGAGAAAGCTGAAATTTAAGAGAATTACCAGCCTGTATCCAAGAATTAGTGTCATCAGATATGTTTTAAATGATGCAGCAGCAAATGATCCCATTATCATTAATTTCAGATTTGATGGAAAATTTTGTACCCTTTCATATTATCCAGTTGGATATCTCAGCCTTGTAATAGGTGTGTCACCTCAGCCTTCATCTAATGATCGAGTACATCCATTACTGGCATTTATTAAAATTTGCATTAAAAAGGCCAGTTCTCTGTCTGTCACAAAGGTCATGAGTGAATGAGTTTATCACCACTATGTTTCAGAAGGTTAGGCATCCCAATCATCCCCAAACATTTTGGCAAGAAACTTTTGTGGTATGAGTCAGTTTTGTGATATGCTGTAGAAGCAAAATTATTTGCCATGTAAAAAAAAAAACAAAACTTTTTATTTCACAAAGCCCATAATTTAATGGAGTTTTGAGATGCCTTTGGGTAGAAGCCTCCTTTCTTCAGAAAATATTTTTTTCCTGAAGCACACGGAAAAAATGGATTATTTTACCATCATTTTAGTTCAGTATCTGTGTGATCTCATGATAACACAGACCTCATAGGATCCAAGGTCCAAAAAAAACCCCAAAGGATCCTTAAAAAAAAAAAAAGACAGGACACAGTAACAATCATCAAGCAATTGCAGGTTCAGTACTTTGCTGAAATATTGATCCAAACCCTGGTCTTTATTTTAATATCAAAATCTAGGTCTCTAGGAAGTCTCAAGGTCCTCCTTTTTTCCCCTCTAGTGGCTCTCCACAGAGATACTGGATTTTCAGTGAGCTTTTTAAAGTGCTGGGGGTAGCTCTGTCCCACATGATACTCTGGGCTGGGAGATAAAGGGCTTAATTCCTCTATTCCTAGAATATTAGAAGGACTGTGGTGTGGCAGGTCAGCATTGAATGATGGAAATCACATGAGACATACTGGATATTTAGCAGTAAATCAGCCATCAGACCCAGGGAAACTCAGGGGTAGTTTTGTCTATTATAGTAATGGTTTTGCAGTAGTATGAACAGGGTTCATTCTCATGTCAGGTGACAGAATAGCTGGTCCTCTAAATAGAACATTCCTTTCCCAGCGCATTACATGCTTAAAAGTCCCACTATTTTCTTTTTCTTTTTTGCTTTTAAACACACAGAGAACTAGAAAGCCTTTGATGCTGAAATCTATGGTTAAGCCCATGGAAGGAGACTCCAGCCTCAGAAAGCAATAGAGCTTTTTCATTTCCTTGATGTTTCTTATATTTACTTTTCTGTAAGGAAAAGGAATTCTACCATCCTTTAAATCACTGGAATATTTAAGAGTCAAAATCCACCCTCTCATTTTCTCAGCTGGGGACATCCCTAGCAGCTCATATTCTGCTTTAAGATCTAAGTTAATTTTGGACAGATGCTGTGCCTTCCAGAGTCTCTTGTTTAAAAGATTCCAGTCAATACATCTTCACAGGGGCTATGGCTGAGGGTACCGGCCCTGCTTCCCAGGAAGGGCTATGTGTGCCAGATTTCTACTGTGATCACAGGTAATAGGAATCACACGAGCTGAGGTTGGATGGGACCTCAAGAGGTCATCTTGTTCAACCTCCCTTCTCCAGCTGGGTCACCTAGAGCAGATGGGCTGGAGTATGTCTCGGCTGATGTTTAAAGCTAAGAATCTTAGAATGAAAAGAAGATCTGTGAATGAAAACAACAGGAATCTGGAAAGGATATAGCATCTCTGCTGTGCCTCCTTCATTCTGTTTCTTACTTAGGGTCAAGGGAAATGCAAGAACACTTGAAGGCTGAAAGTACCACAAGCATTGATAAGGGAGCCCTTGGGCTAGAGAGGGCAGCTGTGTGTATGGGTGTGTGAGAAGATGAGTTATGGAAGGCTGACTGATTTATCAGAGGTGAGGGAAGGCTTGCTGGGGCAGTGACCTGTCATGGGGCTTGAGTCACTTGCTGGAAAAAGGTAGAGGAACCTTTTAACACCTCTGGAGTGAGCTCTATGACTCTTGGGAGTTCTGTTGTGTGCTGCTGTTGCTTAAGGTACAAGGAAATTATGTTTCAAAGGATTTTTACTTAGCTGCTCTACACGAGCTTTTTCTCAGCCTACATTTTAATACTTGACAGCTGAGCTTTTACAAGTCTTCAGAGCCATTAATCAGAGCAGTGTTCTGGAATGTTTTGCAATGTATATTTAAGAATTATGGCACTGGTTTAAATTAAAGGCTAAGGCTCACTTTTGAGGCTGCTTTTGGCCTCTTTCTGTAAAGCATGGAGCCGTGCATTATTGTTCTAAGAACCCATAATTAGTAGCAAATGTTTGCAAAATGCTAAAGGTTGTTGCTAGGGTGCTCCTTCAGGCTGGGATGTGTGAGGGTTGGTTAAACCTAATTTAGATCTATTTCAAAAACTGTTTTCTTAAGCTGAAAGTATAGATCATTTTTTATGCAGTGCAGTACATTCTGACTCTTGAAGGAAGCAACAAGAATAAAGGCATTCCTTCAGGAATAGGTATGATTTTGTGTGAGCAACAATTAAGCTCCTAGTATCTGAAATAATTTGCTAGTGAATCAGACATGAGATATGAAACAGGACTTCAGACATATAAGGCTGGTTTGGTTTCTCTTGATAGATGTGTTGATTCATTTGCCTAGAAACACTTAAATGCCAAGGTATACTGTTAACCTTCAAATAAGAATCAGAAGAACATATGTATTTGTTTCAAAGGTAAATTATAATTTTTTAAAACTTATAGTAAAAAAACAGTTGCAAAACATTAAAGTCCTCCCCCAAGTCTCACTATAGAGTATTATTTGATGCTTGAACTTGTAATTAATGTTCCATGTAAAACGGGATGCTTGCTTCTTGTTATTTTTGATGTCAGGTTTTGAAAGACCTACATAAAAAGGTCCTCTGTTTGAGCCAAAATATCTATATCTCACAGGGTGTGTTGCTGTACAATACACTAATTTTTAACACACAGTGGCTCTGCAGCTCAAGACAACTGACAAAAGAGGAAGTTGAAGACCTGAAGACCAGAAAGGCTGCCATCACCCTGCCCTGAGTGCTGGTCCTGTGTGCACCAGTGGGTGCTGGTTGCTCTCACTGAAGACTGCAGTGTTACAACAGGGCTGTGGGATTCAGGGGTTGCCTCCAGTTCTGTGCCCTGTGTGATTTTAGTTAAGTCAGTTAATCTCTTTACACTCCATTTCTCAGCCTTCTCCCTGGATCTTTGACACCCCTCCCTCCTCGTGCCCCTTTTGCATGGTTCCCTTGCTTCTCACTTGTGCTTTCCCTGTTAGGATCCAGAGGCCACCAGCAAGTGAGTCCCTTGCTCTGTGCCCCCTGGACAAGACCCCCACTGTGCCCATGGACAAGTGGTGTCAGAAGACCAACCCATGGTGGAATTTTGGGGCTGTGGGAGGTAGGAAGAGAGAGGGAAGTAACTGCTGTAGGAGCTGGAGTGGGTGCGTTGCCCTGCATGAAGACCCAGGGGGCAGGGAGTGCTGCTGAAACCTGGCCTAGGGGGTGGGTGGATGGATGTGCAGATATGGGAAATACCTTTCCTGTCATTGCCTTGCTGAATTAACATCTGGTGACCAAAAGCACCTGCCAGGTGGCAGGTGGAGAGGGGGGATTTTTTTATTCAAGTCAGGTCAGGTACTGATCCAGCCCAAGCAGGAAGGTTTCTGTAAGTTATGATCCTTTTCATAGGAAGGGATGCATGTGGACTGACAATGTCAGTCAGTTTGGCTTCAGAGAGACAGGTTCCCATGCTCTGGTCCAATTAGTATCAGAGTGGAGACAGAGGTGTGAGTTAAAATTTTCATGGGTCTGTTGACTTTTTAAAGACATTTGGGAAAATGTGGCAAAAAATGGTGTCTCAGAGCCCAGGAACATGAGTGAGATTCAGCATCCAAATTAGATACTTACTTAAATATTCCCCTCTTTGGCCTTTGCCTGTTTTGTTGGGAATAAATTGCTAGGCATGCAAGAGTGACATTACAGCAGACCAGCTCCCCTGGCCCTCCCTCTCTATCCAAGCTCCTCAGCCTGGGTTTGCATGCACAGCACTGGCTGGCTGTGTTGAACTGCACCCAGCTCATTGTGTGTCCTTGCAGAATGACAGGCTCTGGATTATAAAATGGCAGAGACCCTTTTGTGCTCATTTAGTTTTGTCCTTTAATCTTGGGCAACCAGATAGACATGAAAGTGTCTGTGAGCAGCAGCTTGGGGGCCAGAACACTTTTTAGGAGACTTAAGTGGGCTGCTTAATGCAAAATTGTTTTCCAGCTGCCTGGTTTGTTGAATTGAGAAGAAAAACCCACCTGCTAATGTACAGTCCTTTCTTGAGCCCTGCTTTCTTCTGTGCCATTTCATCATCATCATCATAATCATTTGAATGGATAGAAGCGATGGGAGGGTGTCGCAAAAAGTATTAAGATGTTCTCAGTCTCAGAGATAGGATCTCTCCTGTCCAATCATGTCCTCATCTTTGCTACCTCATTTCTAAATAAAAAGAGTTGTTCTCCCACATTCAGAGTGGGGCAAGGAGATCTTCAGATGTTGAAAGTGAGTCTGTTTTTGCTGTTGGAAGTAAGGTCAGGATGTGGATCCATAGAAGTCACTTTATGCCCTAATTCACAATAAGATATGCATTTTTACTTTTATGTAACTTCATTAAAAAGCTAATCTAGCTTTGTCCTGTATTTTGCTTTGTACTTTTTTCTATGGAATGACTGCTCCATGTCCTTTAAGAAGACGGACCCAAACTTGGCTTCTGCATAGTGTTGGGGAAGAGGAGAAACCAATGCTTCTGGAATTACTCCCAAATGGAAGAAAGGTGAGTAGTTAATTTTGCTTCTCCCTTGATGGGAAGCAAGCATCAGCTAATACAAATTAGATCAGTTATTTGTGAGGGCCTGACAATTTGCACTAGCAGACAATCTGTCTGGCCCTAAGACATATCTGTAGAGTCAGAAGGAGCACCTTTCTGTCCTGGTACTCTCACAACTCTTGGCCAAGCATAGGATGGATATGTGGATACTTATGTTTGGCCATTGCTCTGGAAATGCCACAGTACCTCCCAGGATAATGTTGCTCTGCACCATCCTTTCCTTTTTCAGGTACAAGAGTCTAATGTGAGTTTCTTTTGCTTTGCTTACCTGAACACCTCAGAGGAAATGAATTGTCTGGCCTCCATCAGTAGTCTGTCACTTGGTTTCCTATAAATACACTGCCAGCAAAAAGAAGTGCTCAGACACCAGGTCTCTGCTTGAGTAAAAGAAGCAGCAAAGGCCATAACTGATATGCATCTCAGTGGTGGTAAGCCAGTTCTGACAGCAAATGAATTTAAGGGCAAGAAAATGAAGGTAAAGCAGCTGCTATCTGTGGGAAAGTCTTGAACAACTACATTACAAACACATTTCCTCTTCAGAACCTGATGAATTTCTGACCTCTTACTCAAGATTTTTTACTTATGGAACATATAACAGATTTCCATCACTGAAAGTTATTTGATTTCTTCAAGAACTGGACAATTTAGGTAATAAATAAGTTGAATGAAATCACCTTGCAAGCCCACACTGATGTAGCATTTCATTTTGTTCTTCTGTGGCAGCCAGGTCACTTTAAACATTTCCAGGTTTCTTTTAGCCTATGTGGAAAGGAACATGGGTTTTCTCTCACTTTGTGGGGTGGCCAGCCCACAGACATCTGGAAGGAGGTTGGGAATGCTCTGTCATGTGGCTGCCCTACACCTTGCTCCTGCTGATGGTTGCTTGTGGTGCCATGTGCTGCTGCAGGCGAAGAGGCAGATGTCACTGTTGCAGCTACTCTATGTGCAGGATTGTTTTGTTTTGTTTTCTTTGCTTGTTTTTTTTTTCTAACTTGATTTGAAAATTTGTTCTAATACTGACATCGTGGCATGCTTGGAATTCATACTTGTTTATTGTGAACCTGTCACAATGGGCCCCTGCTCACTGGCACTTCTGCACCATTATGAAGCAGAAACAAGTCCAAGGAGATTATCTGTGCAGTCAGCTGTACAGAGGACCTGTTGTTAGCCACTTGAGATGCCTCAATTTATCTTTTGTGCTGTGGAGGTTTTTTTACTACTCATCTTTTAATTTTCTTGGTTTCAAACAAAAGCTGTAGCATTTTGTCTTAAAGTTTGTGACAAAAATTTTGGGGTCTGTCTATATCTAGTGCATTTATATTTATTCTAAGCTCATGAGTCAAGACAGAAATATATCCACTATGTTAGTGGAGCATGGAAAAATAGGGCAGCGGGATTTCTCCAGGGTGCATGAATTTGTGACATGACCTGTTTGCAAGTAAACAGCACAAACTTGGCACTGATTACCCTTTTTTTTTTTTCCCTAGAAAACTACTGAAGTTAGATCTAATTTTTTTCAAGTTTGTTGGGCTTTTTTTTTTTTTTTTTTTTTAATATCTTCCCACCTCTTTCAGTTCCACCACCTCTTACCTTAATGAAGGATCAAGAATAACCACTTGGATTTAGAAGCCCTTCTTACAAGTGCTAACTACCAAAATGTTGATTTTCAAGTGAAGTCACCTGAATGACCCTCTGATGCTAATCAAGGAATCAGAGGTATTAATTAGAATCACAGTGAATTGCTTATATCTAAGCCATGAAGCCTATAAAGAGACACCAGTTATTTTCTCTTATTGCTTAAGACAGAAAGTGCCTAAATTTTATTGTCTTGCTGAACATTCACTCTAATGTCAATAATCATCAAAGCTATGTAAATTCTGAGCCCAGTACTTAGAAAGAAAACAAAAGCATCAGATAATGATGCATTGAGTTGGGAATTAGTTTCACTTGAAGTGTAGCTTGTATTTTTAAGTTCTGTTATCATAAAGTTTTCAGTCAGTGGTCTGTGTAGTATTTAGGTACGTGAATATGTGATGCAGTTGTAATGCTGAAAAGCTGCATATAGGGCAATGCTTGGTAGTCTTTGGAAGCTAGTCTTTTCTAGATTAATTTCCTTTTGGTTGGAAAAAGAGCTTGCCTTTTAGCTGAGAGCAGGTGAGTGTGGGTGCTTTTTGAAAAAAATTATTTTCTCCATGTGCTTCACTTTTTTAAATTGAACTTGCAAAAAGATGCTTTAATGGCAGTCATGGAAATAAAAGGCATAAAAGGGGGGTGTAAAAGCCCACAACTCGGAGAATACCACTGTAGGCTAAAAATGAAGCTGATTATTTTGCTTCCTTAAAAATAATTTCTTTGAGTGTGCATATGTTAACAAAAGCTGCATGGCTTCTGCCCTGACTGGGTGGCTCTGGGCCCTTACTAGTACAGCTGCAGTAAATAATTTCTGCTTCACTTCTTTGCCCCTGTTTTCTGTATACTACAAGGTGAACTCCACTGGAAAAGAGATGTCTGGGGCTTCATCTGAGAATGGGGTGGACAGATGCATCAGGTAAGTCCTGTTTCTTGCATACCTCTTTAATACGTGTATAGACTGACCAGTGGAGAAAGGTTCTTCACCACCAGTTCCAGTTAGGTTGGATCTGCAGGGTGAGCATACTGTGTACAGACTCTTCTAAAGGTGCATGCAGTTTCCATTTGTCATCTTCAATGATTATTCTGGCACCTTATTGGTCTTCAGAATGAGGGAATATCCATAATAATAATTGAGGCAAGTAGCATTGCTCTGAGTAATGTTTTTGCAGCCTAGAAGCTGTTTAGGGTGGTGCTAGGAGTCTCTTGGTGAGGGCTGTTCATCCACAGTCTCTCCTTGCTATTTGATAACAGAAGGCTTACCTGCTGCTAACACACAAAAAGAGCATGCTGGTACTTGTAGATAAAGTATTAAGAAGAATTTGGGGCAACCTCTTGGCATCACTTAGCAGGATATCTGATGGGAATCTCTCAGAGTTGCAGAGTGTCAAGAGTGGGGTAGGGGAGGCAGCTGCCTGTTTCAGGTAAAAAGATTGTTTTGGCAGACTTGGTTGATATTTTTCATAATAAACAGAGTAGCTCAAGAAGAATGGTTGAGATGCTGAGATAGATTGTAATGTTTTGTGAAGTTTTCTTGAATGGATATATAAGCTCAAAGAAAAAAGATGGAAAGTTGAGACAATAGAAGTGTGCAATGCAAAGGTATAGATTTAGAGCTGCTATTGTCTATCTGTGACTTGGGAAGCACTGAAATGTGTCTACAATAAACTGAACTTGGTCCCCATGTTAGCAGATTGTCCACCTCTTTATAATCATATTTGGTTGCCATCGGTACTATGGCCATCAAGTACACTTTAGCTTTTATTAAGCAAACAGGAAAATCTGCCAGTTCTTCAGCAAAGGTCTGATAAGGTAATTTCCAGCATCTCTTGTTGACAGCAATTTTGCAAATCAAATACTGTAAATGGAAAAGTTGCCTCTTAAACTGTGCTTTCTGGTAATGACTATGATTCAGCTTGTATACTGCCCTGCCTCTGAGAGGTTGTGATCTGATATCTTTGGACAGAACTGCTATCCCTCTGGGGGAGAAAAATCATTCCTTCTGTGCTGGGAGATGCTATTTTAAATCCATACACAAGTGCAATAAAGCTCCTTGTCTGGGGAATTTCAATAGTGATTTAAGTCGCTGTGTTAGAACCTCAGCAATGGCTGATTTTTCCATGCCCTAAATTGATAGATTCTAGGGTAGATGATCTTATTAGATATAAGAGAAAATGCTGTGCGGCCTAGTATGTACAAGTTTACAAACTGATCATTGCCAGCATTAGTATGATTGTAGAATCAAGAACAGGACTGCCATAGTTTGAAAGGGAGCAGTGCTAGATAAATACAAAAAGATAAGTCATTGTTTTCTAGTTAAAAAAAAATCAAAATGAAGACTTATGCAGGTATATAATATGGTGTCTTTTGTCTTATCTGGCTACCATCATAGGTAATGTTGACACTCTCTAAGATCAAGCTCTGTTCTTTTGGCTTCCACAAATCTATATACATCCATAAGGTTGGCTGGTTCTGTAACATTTTCAGTTTGACACAGGGTTGTCTTGATGGAAGGAAGTATGATATTATCAATGCATTTCTTGCAGTGATGATAGGCAGAAAGATCATAAGAAGGGGTGAGTGTGTGTGATTTCTAGTAGTCACATCAGTAAAAATGAGCGTGTGAGAAGGAAACAGTCTTGACTATGAAAAAGGCAATTACTGTCATGAGTGAAGTGATCCTGGATAAACACTATAAATCTGTCTTCAGTAAAATATTTGGATAGTGATAGACAGATAATACTGTGCAAATCACTTTTTTTTCCCATGTTTGACCTCTCTCTCTGCACTAAAAGTGACAAAGTCATTTCTGTTGCCTCAGCTAAGATGCTGCAATCTGAGATAAAGGATCTTGTGCACAAACAAGGGTTACTTTGTGTGCCTGGGTTCCTTTTCATTTGTCACCGTGAGTGTGCATAATTTCTGGTCTAGATGGGAGGCTGAAATAGAATCTTATATCCATCAATTTCCTTTTGTGGTAGTTCTACCTGGGTTCTGAATTATTTGTTTCTCCCATAGTGCAAGAGTTTGATGGTCAAATTAAAAATGAGCATGCACCTAGAAGCAAGACAATGCTTCTCTCTCTCCTACAACTTTTTTTTCAGGAAAAAGATTGCTACTTGCAACTCTTATATGAAGTATTATAGGACCTTGAGCCAAATATTAGGGCCTATCAACTTACTATATGTTGAGCACCATTTTGGTAGCCCACAGGTATAGGGAGAAGTGTAAAGCAGCCTAATCATAGAATCAAGAGGTAGAGACTAATTTAGCTCTTGCATTTGACACTTTTGCTCACAGCTTCAAAGTAGCAGCTGGAGACTGGAAGATGCCTAAGATGAGTTGAATCAAAGATGGTAGAAATGCCTCAGAAGTCTCCCAAAAGCAAGAGGAACATAGGACTCATTGTAGCAATGAAGGTTTAATGTTTCTGTAGCACTTAGGAACATTGGGAGAAGAGACAGAAAAGAAAAAAACTATTAGCTGACAAGTATCAACAGTAAATTGTGGATGCCATTGCTGCATAGTTTGCTGATTGATGTAGTTCCTACATTTGCAAACACTGATTCTTCACTGATTGGCCCCACATCTTCATTAAGCCTTATTCAACCTCTGACTGAAAAGTCATCTTGGTCTTGCCAGCTGGGATCTGCTTTCTGTGTAACTATTGCTAACTGAGAAATGACATACACAGCTAGAAGCAAAATGACTTGTAATTTCTTAGCAGATACTGTCTCAGTTTGTGATGGCCTGGTCTAGTATTCAGATTTCAAACTCTCTTGATCAGGAATGCATGGAGGATATCTCCTTGGCCTCCCCATTGCCTGTTTCTTCTAAGGCTGCTCCAGCACTATCCCAATGCAGTCAAGAGAAGGTGATCAGATAACACTTCGTGCACCTTAATTGTGGAACAAAACCTACTCCTAGCTCAGATATTATCAATATGTTTTGAGATTGAATGATGTGACTGAAAATGTACCTATACTCAAGAATTCAAATCTGACTTCTCCTAACTATTTCCACATAGACACCAAGGCTTGCAGCCCAGCATGAGGCTTGTGTCAGTGTGCCTTTGAGATGACAAACCAGTACCATTAAGCTCCTGAACTGTAGCTCCTTGATAATACTCAGGCAGTTTTCCCCTGGAACTATGCAGGAGTGAGTGCAAAACTTAGACATGCATGTTACTGAACTAAGCAGTGCTTTACCATTAACCATTTAACAGGTTCTTTATAAAGCCCCCTTCTCTACCCTCACCTGAGTGTGCCTCTCATTGGCACATGGATTTTAGACCCTTTCTGCTGAGTGGACTGGAGAGAACTGTGAAGCTAACATGCCAGAATGCTCTGGAACCTTTTCTTTGATATGAAGAAGAGAGGAGCATCTCTCCAGTCTTATCTCTGTACAGAAGAATGACTATGGATTTTGTCAAAAGTCACTTTGTTTGGATTGGACTTAATGTACACTTGTCTCAACAGTTTTACTCTCATATCCTTGCCTTGATACCTTCACTCTTGTATAAGCCTGGTTCCATTAGGCCCAATGTTAACTGCTTGCACCACACTGACACAAATTGTCAGCAAGTGTACAAGAGATGATGTTCAGATTACTGGGTTAAAGCTACTGTTTATTTTATCCACTTCATCTCCACTTGTGGCAACTTTTAAAAATAAAAAACAAAAAGCCAGCCAGATGTAATCCGAAGGGATTTTTACCCATAAGGAATGCTCCCCTAGAGGAAGATTTTGAGAGTTATTTGCTCTTTACAGGGAACTACTTCACTGTAAAAAAGTTCATGTCTTGCACCACTTGTACCTTCTTTGGTACTTGCATGGAAACTCATTAAGTGTTCACAACTAAATCAGAGAAGCTTAACTATTAAGAAACTTCAGACCCATGTGTTCAGAACCAAATCCCTATTTGCATTAATCTAAGCAAAACAAGCAAAACCTCTATATACTTCTTCACACACTTAAAACGTGCCTGAGAAAAAAAACTCAAACATATAAAACTTTCCTGTTCATCTCTACTATTCTACAACAATAAGTTTCTTATGTTCCAGATAGATAACTGATATAAGACAGGGAGAGACCTGTGTCTAGCTGGCATTTTCTCTGAAATAGTTTGACTCTCTCATTGTTGTCTCAGTTGTTTACAATGCATTTAAGCTCATTGAGCTACAGAGGCATTCAGCATTTAGAATTTATAATTAAAGATGGTTTTATATTTGGCTTTCATAACAAGAACTACTTAAACAGTTTCCTTACTTAGTACACATGTAATTGGCAGTGTATAGGGGGATGCTTGTCTTTTGTTTTGTTTTGTTTTAGATACAAAGAAAATTATTCTCTCTTGAGAAAAAGATGTGAAATATTTATCCCCCTCATCTCTGAAGATGCAAAGAAAACTAAACTTATAGAGAAGAAGCAGTTGCTCTGCTCTGTGGACTGGAGGGTGCATGTGAAAAAAAAAAAAAATGCTGCTAGTCAAGCTACTTCCACAGTCACTTTTCTCTGTAATGCCCCAAATCTATCAGGTGCTATATGTGCTGTAGAGAAATTTTGAATAAAGACTGGTATTTGTTTTCTGTCTTCTCCAAATAATTTCCGTTCCGTTTCTGCTACATCCCCATGTTAAATATTTTTGGCAGCCTGATTTAGAGTAGGCTGAGTTTTATTTTTTACAGATGCTATGATAATAGGTACACAGTGCTGCTTTAGTATTCTTGTGCTCCTATTTAGTTCGTTAGGGTGTAGGATGCTGTTGTTTATTCTGTTACTTGACCTTTTGCTTCTTAATCTTCTTTTTCAGCAGTACCTGCCCAGAATCTTTGCAGCAGAATATAAAATAGAAGCAGGTTGTTATCTTCAGATGAAACTTAAACTTTGGTAAAAGAGATAATGATCTGAACATTTGGGTGTGAGCCAGCAACGTGTTGCTGCACTCTGGTTGACATATTAGTAGAAGCCAGTTACCCACTGCTTGTTGGTGCTGTCATGGCCTCAGGACTGACCACTTGGGGACTGGATGTTTTGCAGGAATTTGAATGGTTTCAGCATGCTTATTTTGCATTAGAACCAAACCCCACCTATGATGCAGTTCTACGAAACAGAATGGCATTGAAACATCCAGTAGAGGAGCCTGTATGGTGATTATGCCACACAAGAGCTTTTGACTTCAAAAACTTTCCATTGGAAATTTACAAAAACAGACTTCTCCATGAAATTCTCAGGTTTGAAAGACCTTTCAAGATAAATGCCACTGTTGACAAAAATACAGAGCGAATACTGAGAGTCAGATAACTGTTGGTTTTGAATGGAGCACAGTGATTGAGTACTAAGAAAATGTGGCAGAGGGAGTCAAATTTAGAGCAAAAATACCAGGTTGTCTCAATAGCATGGTGTGGAGTAGTCAGAGGCTGCAGTTAGCTTGGCTTCTCAGTTGAATACCTCAACCCAGAGGTATAGTCAACTCAACCAACCTATATATACCTCAACCAATGCTATAGTCAGCTTTTATGTCTCGACCTACCACTGCTTTGCAATCTGTAGAACACACTGTCTTGAAGGGCTGTGTCTGCAAGTTTCTTGCAAACGGTCAAGATTAATCCCAATGATCTTCTCACATTTGTGTCTAGAATACTAACTTTTAAGGGCATAATGCACTTCCCAAGTGGGAATGGGTTCCCTTCTTCCTTCATTCCCTCCCTCATCCCCTTCATTTTGTCTGCATTGTAATATGAAAATCAAAGTTTCTCATCCTTTTTAAAACAAGAAAAATTATGTATTTCAGGCATCTTAAAATCCTTGCCTTGTTTTAGATTTGGACTATGAGTTGAGACTGAGATTTTTTCAATTGCAGCATTGTCAGTGTGACAAGAGGGAGGAAACAAAAAAAAATTTTACTCCTTTCATGGCTCAGATGTACACAGTGCCTCTCTTCAATTCCATGTCTTCTCACTTCTCACCATTTCCTGCTATAAAAAAGAAGCTAGATCTTGGCATTCTGGTAGTTTTAAGATTTGAAAAACAAATAATCTTTTATCTACTGATTTATTTCTTTATACAGTCTCCCAGATCTGTGAAGATGTTTTCTGTCTTTGAAAACATAATAGAGCTTTGCCAGTAATGCAGACAGAAAATGAGTCATGGAAGATATTTCCCTGGTTGCCTGCTATTAACACCCATGCATTGAGCCAGATCTAGGATTTCTATCATCTTTGTTTACAACACATCAATCACCCATAACCTCCCAGAACTCTCCCCTTTATCCCTCTGCTTTCTCACTGACCTGAGCTTCTCTTCCTCAGAGTGGAGCTGCATGAACTTTGTTCTTATTTGGACTTCTGGCAGGGAAACTGAGGCAGAGGGTTGGATTCTGGGCAAACTTTGAAACAAAGGGTAAAGAATGGAGTGTGCTGCCTTCTGTATGGAAAAGCTGATAGCTAGGTGACAGCAGCAGAGTTGCTGTGTTTCTACCTTGAGTTTCTCCTTTTCTTGTAAAGTAGGCATAAATGCCAGCATAGCTACATTCCCTGATTAAGGTACCTTATTTGTCATCTTAAGATGTGCTATCATCCTTGGCTAGGAATACAGCTGAGAAAGGTGGGGTAAATATATTTTAGAATATATTTGGTTAGAGGCCAGTTTTCAATAATCTAGTAAGCAGATTCAAATTCAAATTATTGAGGTTAAGAATGTCTTTTATGAAATGGTGGTGACTTGAATTATTAAAAGCTATCTGGCAATATCCATTTCCTCAGAACAGTGTTCCCTGGTGCTTTTCTATTGTGTTTAAGTGAGCTCACCTATATAAAAAAATTCTTCATGGGTAGTGTTTTCATAAGCACTAACAAGAAAAAGAATCTGCAAAAAGGATGATAGAAAAGAAAGAAGCAGTCGGCAAACACTTGTTCCTCTAGTTATTCATTTATTTTTCCAAACTGTTGGATTAGCTTGCATCAGTGTCTATACTGATACATAATTATGCTCTAGGGAACAAAGTGCTAGAAAGGAATGTTAAGCCATGCTCATAGCACTAAAACAAGATTTGTTGATATACTTTGCCTTTAAAGTCACTTCAGTTTTTTCAAATCAATTTCTAAGGCTTCTAAAGATCTGTGTTTTCTGTGCTCAAGTTGACTTTCTCCGAGGGATCTGACCTTGAGCGAATTCCCCAGGGGTTTGCTTCATCCCGATTTCCCTGCTGGGTGTTGGTCAGGCAGTCTGACCCTGACCTGCTCCTGCAGGCTGTGGGGGTTGGCTCTCTCCCTACCCAGCCAAGAGCAGGGCCACAGCCAGCCTCATCTGCCTGTCTCTTCTGCTCTCAGCCCTTCCCAACAGCCTCCTCCTTCCATGGAGCACAGCGAGGGGTGCTGAGCCCTGGTATGGGTGCTGGTTTGCCTCAGCAAGGAGAGCTTTGCCAAGAATGAAGGTAAATACAAAAGTACAACGACTTCTGTGGTTGAAACAATAGAACCATTAAATGATTTGAGTTGGAAGAGACCATCTAGTCCCAGCCCCCCTACCATGGATTCAGTTTGAACTAGATCAGGTTGATCAAAGCCCCATCCAACCTGTCCTTGAACACCTTCAGGGAGGAGGCATCCACAGGTTCCCTGGGGAACCTGTTCCAGTGTCCCACCACCCTCACGCTAAAGAATTTCTTCCTGATATCTAACCTAAATCTACCCTCTTTAGTTTGAAACCATTACCCCTTGTCCCATCACTACATGCCTTTGTAAAAAACCCCTCCACAGCTTTGCTGTAAGCCCTTTACATGCTGGAAGGTCACTATAAGTTCTCCCCAATCTTCTCTTCAGACTGAACAACCCCAACTCTCTCAGCCTGTCTTCATAGGAGAGGTGCTCCAGCCTTCTGATCATCTCCATGACCCTGCTCTGGACTTGCTCCAAAACCTCCATGTCCCTGTGTTGGGAGTTCCAGAAATGTAGAGCTCCCAGAAATAAATTCACAGAACAGTACCACTGGGTCAATGCAGTGGAACAGAGATAAGTGTGGGACAGACTACCACCTCTGTGGAACTTCTGGGCATTACAGAGCATCCCCTTGGCATGGTGAGTACTCATGCTGTGCGTGCTGCTGGTGGGACAGGTAGTGATGCTTGACTCTGCCCCTGCTGCAACAGGGTGGCTGCCTTGGCTGGTCTCCTCTTGCACACCTCTGGGGGGGTCTCAGGAAGCAGACACATTGATACCTCCCGGCAGGGCTCCAAATCATTCTTCAGCCATGGTGGGAGGTAAAAAAGCCAGGAAGTTGCTTGCCACCCAAGACAGCAATTAAAAGGGCTGCTGCTGTGTGTTTCCTTCCTGTGGAAGGAAACTTCAGCATGCGGCCATGTGAGAAAGTGATGAAAGTGCAACAGAAGAGAGTGAAGAGAGTAGCATGGGGAGTAATGTCTGGGTAACTGTGATGCTACAAATATCATTCTGAGTGGTGTAGCTTCCCAAGACTGCATCTGGAAAGGGAAGTAGTGGAGTACACTTCAGGGCACTTCTCAGACAGCTAGAAAGAAGGAGCCAATTTTCCTTACTTCTAATTGTTCCATCTTTCTTATAATCTCTGAAGGAGACAGAATTACTGAGGATGTTCTTGTCCTCTTGCCATTTAACATTTCTCTCTCCCCCACTCCCTTGAACTAATACATTCCAGATTTTTATTAGCAAGAATCTGCTACCTGGATCTCCCTCCCCTTCATAATCTTCTCTGTCAAGCATGTAGGTGTTTTGACAAGTTACCACCTAGTCATCAGCTGGAAAAATAAATTCCTTCCACACTGTTTTTCACTACAAAGATTAACAGCTGGTAAAACATTGATGAAATTACTGAGGCAAGTAGCAGTTCCCTAAAAATCCTAGGTAACTTTTTCGCCAAATACAAGTAAAACACCTTATTTCATTGTACATTCAACATTCCTTTGAAACAACTTAAATGTGATAGAGCTTCTAATGAGTTAGGGTCTGTTGATATAAAGGGAAAGACTTTCACTGACTTCAGCGACCTTTGGAAAGGCTCACTGAATAATAACAATAAAGATGAAAAACATTTTTAAATGTAGATCCATAAAAAAATTTCCTCAATGCTGACTTCTTTAAAATGTTTTGACCTTGGCTAGCTAGACACCCTGCTTCTATAACTTCTGACTTCTCTTGAACTGTTCTCTTTTTCTCCAAATTATTTCATTAAAATATTTGACTTCTGCAAGAGTGCGGGAGTAATACAACCGAATAATCAGTATATATGCATGTAGTCAAGTACATTAGCAATGGGTGCTGGGCCTTGGGAAGGGGCACAGAACATCAGCAAAGGCTTCCACCTGCAGTGTACTCCTGTCTGCCCATTACTGTATGGTTGGGCTATGGCATCCTGTGGCAGGATTCACCAACTTCAAATACCAATTGAATGCATGGTCATCTGCAAATCCAGCCATGGTACCAAGTACCCGAGTACTTGGGTATTCTGCTGTATTTGCGTTATGTTAACAAAGCTGTGTAGTAGTCTAGTCATGGTTGATGGTTAATGTTCCACATCTTTAAAAAAAACATACTTGGCTTTGAAGACAGTTTGAAGTGGCAACATTTATGCATTGAAAACACAATGCAGGCCAAATTATAGTGTGTAATTCAAGTCTGTCAGGATAAAAATTTCCCCCCTTTCTGGATAGTCTGATTTTTGCTTGTCCTGAGCTTGAATCACTTTGAACCTGTGCTAACCGGAACATCTAACATGGTTCTTTTTTATGTTGTTGTTTGTTGTTGTTTGTTTTTATCATTTCTTTTACCAGTTGAAACAAAACTGTTGCTAAGCTACATAATAGGATTTCTCAATATCACACTGAAACAGTGGAAACCAGATTGTAGAAATAGGCAGGACTGTTTTATGCATGCAGTAAAATTCTATATAAATATTTGTAAGCATTCACAAGCTGGCGCCTTAACACTTTGTGTCATTCCAGAAAGGCAAAAGATCACCCATAAATCTCACTGTAGTCATGAATGAAATCAAGATAGATAGCCTTTTAAGTCTGGCAAAAATTGTAGCCAGAGTTTCTGATTTTCAGTGTTCAGCCCTAATCATTGGTTCATTCTTTGTGAAGACAGCAACTAGAATTTGACCTTCATGTGAAATTTATGGCAAAATAATTACTATGCAAGATCAACCAATTACAAAAATATTACATCTGGGGAAAAAAGAGCAAATTTGTATTTGAATCTGTGTCAAAATATTATTACTAGAATACACTATTTTATTCTTTTTTTGTCTTTTGTAAAATAAGGATTCTTCTCATTTACCTTGATAAGTCTGTGCTTAACATGCAGCAATTTAGATTTGTTCTCCAGAAGACCCATCTCATTACTGCCTCAAGCAGCTATATGCTGATGTCAGAAATTTCCCTGAACAGGTGTTAGTTTAAACTTCTACCTGTCTTAAACTGCCTAGTGGAATTATAGGCAGAAAATATCTCTGTAAAAATGGCATTAGGATGGTCTGTTTGTTCTCCGCTTGTGTGTATGAAACAGCCTCTTAACTTGCTAACAGGCACATCTAACACACTATCTAGCAGCCCAAAATCTCCTTCCAGTGAAGATATCCAGGAAAGACATTCCTTGTGATTCTTGAATCACTCTGTGATAAGGATTATTCAATCTATGTTTTGCTGACTGTGTTATTAGTGATTCCTAGTGTCGCCTACCTCTTATGGTCCAGCTATGACCCACCAAAACAAATAGAAATAAATGCTTGTTCCACCCTGGGCAACTCAAAATCAAAGTTACAGCTCCTCCTCCACAAAGATATGGAATAAAGAAGATTACATTGCTGACCTCGCATCCTTCATATCCACACATTGCTACAGTATCAATCCCCTGATCATAACTGAACTTCTTAGAGTGGATATTTTCCAACTTACTATTGGAAATATATTTACAACAGAAAAAAAAATCATAATTGTAAATCAATAGCTGTATGGAAAGACTCAGCTTAAAAAGCATGCATTTTTTGAGCCACTTTTCTTCAAGATCAAGGATAGAACTTCCTATCACAGTAAAAGCCATAGGCTGAAATTTGAACAATTAGGATGCTAATTTCTTTGGACTTCACTGGATTTTCCAGCGATTACTTGATATAAGAAGGGAGTTTAGGGTGATGTGGATTGATGATAATTTGGTAGTTTCCAAGCCACAATGCTTTTGGGTACTAAGAAGAACATGTAAGCCTAAAGAGGAATTGTGTGTATCCTTTCTATATTTAACTCCAAAAGGGTTCTGTAGTCCTGGGCTTCCACACATGCATTAAGAGTGTTTTCAAATTAAAAAAAAAAAAAATCAAGCATGTAGTAGATGCATTAGACTAGCTCTAGAAGTTCTGAAATTCCAACTTTTTTTTTTCAATTGCAAGAAAATTAATTTCATGAAATTCTGCACAGCAGTCAAGTGTTTTTGTTGGCTGTCCAGTAATATTTTCATAAATTTCTATCCAAAGCACATATCTGATCTTGCTACTGGCAATGCTGCTTTTTGGCTAGGTGGTCTAGTTCTGAAATTAATTTCTTATCCAAAATCACAGGCTTTGTTCTGTATTTCCTTCAGTTTGCCTGTACTTGGAAAAAAAATTCTTTTTTAAAAGGATGCAGCATTTTAGTGAGTTGGATTTTTGATTTTTTTAATTCATTCTTTTTGCTTTTCTCTCTCTTTCTTTTCTATGACTTCTTTTCCTTTCTATTTTCCAGCTTCTGTAAAATGTCCTGCCACTTTAATTTCCTTTCCAGTTATGAAAACATCTTGCTAACAGGTCAAGAGATGAAATGCTCCACAGATACAGGAGGGGAAGGGTAACACTTCCTTTGAGTCAGAAAGACTGAATATGACTTTTCTCATACCTGGTTCTGATGGGACACTAAAATCAGCCTGAAGGAAACTTAATAGTAAAAAAAATTTTAAATGATGGAGAGGGGGAAGAGGGAGGGAGGGAAAGGAAAAAGAGAAAAAAGGCCAAACGACAGCATCTGGAAAGCTGCTGCATCTGGAGAGCATCTGGAAAGGCTGCTGCTGAGGACTGTAAGTTGTGCCATGTGTGTAAGGGGTATTGCAGTTCTTCTAGGCTTTATTTTCCAGTATTTACTCTTCTGAGGAAAGGTTGCATGTTGCTAAGGAGCTGAAAGGATCAAGCTTTCATTCTGGTTGTGTGGAGAGACTAGTGCACCCAAAAAATGAGAGAGAATGGTGCACCCCAAAAAGCTGCTGTACATTTTGCGTTTTGTTTGGATTTGAGTTTGGTTGGTTGGTTCAGGTGGGGTTTTTTGTGGTTTTGTTTCGTTGGTTGGGTTTTTGTTTTGTTTTGTTTTCATACAGTGATTGTAATTTAATCTTTCTATGTGGATATGGGTGTTTGCAAGACTCAATGCTGACTAGAAAGGGCTAGTACCCATCCAGGCAGAGTGCATTTCCAACATGAAATAAGTGCCAAATCTTTGTAGAACAAGTGTCCAGATTCTCTAATAATGTAAGGAAGGAAAACAAACAGAACAGAAATTTATCACTGCTTGCTTGTATTATTCCGTGAAAGAAACATGCTCAATATTTTTGCACAATTTCTAAATTTCTGGTCCCTGAACTTTCATCATCATTAGCTTTGGTGCTAGGGCTTACAGACTTCCTTGGCTTGGAAAATCCAGATTTAAGGAATTTATTTTTTTCTTGATATCATACTGTGTTTCCACTTTTCTTTTTTTTTTTTTTTTTTTTTTTTTTTTTTTTATCATTGTGTTTTTCCTGTTGGAGATGTTGATGGAGAAGTAAGATGGCATTTTTTCCTCACAGTCATAATTATTCATCAAGGATGCTTTGTCAGAGGACAACTGCAGTGATTACATTAGGAATGATGACTGTGACAGAGGGAACAAACAACATGGGGCCTAGGAAGTCCCGTTATTACTGTCTTTATTTCAGTAATACTACCTTTGCTTTTTTTTTTCTGGGGGAGGCTTATGAGAGGCATATATTTGTGCAATTCAAGCAAAAGTCACATACGTTTGTGTTAAAAAAATATTTTATTATAGAATTTTTTCTACTGAGAACAATGCCAGACTTTTTGAGCTGAACTGTAAAACGAAATAATTTTGAGGGTTTTTTTCTCATTCCAGAAGCTCCATAGATTTGAAGAGTTGTGTGGTAAATCTCATTGCACACATTTTGTATGTTGCTTAGTACCACAGTTAATAAGCTTAACATTTGGAGCCAACATGAGTCCAAGGCTGGCAGTGTTTTATGTAAATTGGAGAAGTGAATTTTGGAACAGATACGAAAGTTCCTGGCTACTTATAGAAAACACATTATAGGCTTGGCTGATGTGTGCCTCTAAAGCCTCACCAGAATCAAAGGATCGTGTGAATTTTTCACAGTTTTTCTGAAGATGTAAATAAAAACTGAGCCAACTGTGTTACTGTTCTCATAGAAGTCAATATCTTCAGGGCTTGGAGCTTTTTGTTTGTGGAAGATGTGTTGAACTGTGCTTTTCTAGATCCTTTCCTATACACTGTTAAAGCCCTGATCTGGTAACACGGCAAAAAAGTCCATGCTCTTTCTTAACCAAGAAATCAAGAGAGAGAACTGCAATCATTCTTCTATCCTTTTTTTTTCTTCTTCTTCTTTTTTTTCTTCTTCCCGAATATATGTTGAAGGAAATGACACTGATTTTCAAGGTCTAATAGGTGGGGAAACTGGAACCTGATTATCCTTTATCTTGGGGTAATTGCTGGCTTAGTTCACTGTGAGGAGGTGGTGGTGCCCTACCTGGTGACTCATTCAGACTTCTCTCAATGGACCTCTGATTATGTCTTAGAATGGGCTCAATGGTTGCTGAAATGCCTCAGTGGATGATGGTGATGGCTCTTTAGGGCTCTAAAAGGTTTGAATTAGCAAATTATGATGGTACTTCGAAAAAGTGGTACCATTTTCCCCTCCCCATTGTCTCTAATTCTGAGATCTGTGGCCTAGTGAAAAACACCTGAGAGCAGAGACACAGGTTAATTGAGGCTGTAAAAGTGAAAAGATGTCAGTGCCCTGGAAAAAAGATAACAACTTTGCAGTTAAAGCAATAGCGACATAATTTTCTCTGGAATTCACAGCTTCTGCATTTTACTTCCTTCTAAGTTGAAATAAGCTTGTGTTTTATTAATTTCCCTGCAGATAAAGTTCTATCTCTTATCTGTTCCAGTTTTCATTTCAATAAACAAAAAATTTTCCCTAGATTGTTATTTAGCTCTCCTATAGATCCCTTTCCCACTTTTGTTTTCACTCCCCCTGATGATGGATTACAGCAGGGTCTCAGTTTGCAGAGTCACTGCTACAGCTAACCCTCTCTATTTTCTTTTCCTCCTCAGCTGATTTTTCATATTCCCAAACTTCATAATCTCACCATCAAAACACAAGCATTCTTTGAAGCATAACTTGAGAAGGAACACAGGCCTTCAAAAATGTCACTGAGCTCTGAATTCTTGAAACAAAACCTTTTCTGTGCTTAAACAGGATGCTAGCTAGGGCTCTGGGCCAAAATTTTAAAAGCAAAATACTCTTTCTATAAGGCATTCCATGTAGTATTTTGAGAGATAATTTGCACAGCACAGTAAATATTACTCTTTCTGGTTTTGAAAATTGTACAACAAATGAGCAGCCACTTCCAAACAACTGCTCTTTCTCCAACTTTCATCTCCTTCACTTCCACTACTTTCCACATGAGTGCTGAACCCAGTACCTGGTGCTGTATATTAAGTCACTGTGTTTTCTGCATGATGTCTGCTGCTAAAATGTCAGATTTGGCCTGGAGATAACAGGCTGGTTATTATATTCTCCTTGTTTTCTGTTTAGTGCCATCAACCAGTTTGTATCTTTTTGTATCACTCCACTAGTGTTAGTATTCACACTGCTTTACAGTGAGTAAGGATCTGCACTCAATAGCTTAACTTATGTTTCAAAGAAAGTACAAAGATGTACTCATATTTGAAACCAGCATCACTTGATTCACTCCTTCCATCTCCCGTGGAATGAGACCACCTGAGTGTTCAGTGAGTGATGATTAGGGATCTGGACAAAAATATTTACCTTCAAGTATTTTCACTTCTGAGAAAATACACTGTACGTATTCTCAAGCTTCAGTGTCTAAATCTGAAAAGGAAAAAGGTGAATTGGGCTGCCTTAGAGGCAGCATCAAAACCCACTGAAGTTCAGAGAGCTACCTGAAGAATAAGCAATTGAAGCAAATGCAATGTTGGGCTCTGGTCTTTTAGAATCCTCCTTTCCTTGACTGCAGTGCAGGGAGACCATTTGTATGCTGTTGTTCCTTTGCTCAGGTGCACCTTGCACACTGTCATCCACACCTGTCAGTCTCCGAATCACTTCTGCTACTGCGTGTTTCAAAAACTAGGAATGGGAAGAAAAATAGCAGCATCTGTGGTGGACTTAATAATGTAATTTATTTGTGTGCCAAACGACCTGTTGTGCCCTTAAGAGCATCTTGGTCCTGGTGCATCTGGCACAGTCTCAGTACACTGTCCTGTTGCCTGCTGGGGTCATCAGAAACCCAGAGGTGAGGAGGGGAACATTGAGACCTCTCTGGTGCACTGAATCTGACCTGTTTCCCTTAATAGCTGAAGCTAAGAATAACACTGCTTTTCCTTGCATTTAGGGTTCTTGCAACGCTCTGTGAATTGCCACCGTTTGCACTGAGGTTTACTACAGGCCTCAGGAAAATCACTGTTGCAGCAAACAATTTTGTGCTTATAGTTCCCAGAACCTTTTGACCTCCTGCTGAACATGTTGTACAAATCCCCCCCTGCTTCTATTTAGCATGTGCTTCATGCAGCTTTGTGGGGTTGTTCATCAGTGTTACGTCTGGGGCCCATCCTGGACTTTCAGCATGGCACAGAAGAAAGCCAACTACTTTTGGGACCCTCCATGCTTTTTGCAGGCCAGCTCAACATCTGTTTGTCCCAGGGCTTCATTTGTGGCCAGCAGACAGCCTCTTTCAGGGCTTGGTTGGAAGAAATCACCACCCTAGCTGCCCATTGCCTGCTGCCAACAGGCTCATATGACTCTTCCCTCGTGTGTTTCAGTTCAACTAAGCTATCCAAGACTTACTTCGAAGTCAACCCACTTAAATTTTAGATAAAACATGATAGGAACCAAATACTGCACCTCTACAGGTGCTTAGGAGGAAGAAGTGCCACACGCTTGGGTGCAGGACAGAAATGAAAAAGGTCTTATACCAGCATACCTTGGTTTCTATCCTTGTGGAATATACATGACCTGCTGTCACCTCTGTTGAATGGGGAAGGATGGTTATTCTCAGTTTACTGGTCATAAAGTGTAGTTGCATTGCACAGAGGCAGACAGCACCAGGAAGAGCATCCCCCAGCCATTTAATCATATGGGACTGAAATACAGGAAGGAATCTCAACACGTTTCTTAAATTATTTTGAAAAATTGTGTCTGTTTTCAGTGCGAAGAGGAGGAGCAGGGCTGGAAACTGTCAGAAAAAAAAAATTCCTTGCCAATTTTCTTGAAGAATAGGCCTATTTGGACTTGCCTGCAGATGGATCTTGATGGACTTCTATTGCTCCCTCCAAATTTCTTTTTTTTTTCAGAAACACTTGCTTTCTGATGTTTGTTTAGAACTTATCTTAGATTTCTTATCTTTGTTTAGATTTTACTGGTTTAATTTTGGATTGGAAATCTCTGAACCATTTCCTTTAAGAGTTTGATAATTTTAAGCCTCTGTTCGTAGGAGTAGTTAAAAATTGTTCAAATTTACACCTCATGGTATGTAGTGGCTCATTTTTTCAATTGTACTTTTTTTTGGTTAGAAATAAGGATAAGAAAAGCCCACAATGAAGATACATCTCTCTTTTATTTACTAAAATTATGACAAGATATGAATTTTCTAAAGTTTTACATGATTTTCTGGTAGACCAAGTTGTCAAGATGGATAAACAAGCCTATTTTCTCTTTCTTTTGAAACAAAAACTTTTTTTTCTAAATTGTTTTTCAATTTCTACTGAGCTCTTCTCAGAAATAGCCTGGTTTAAATGTACTGAATCAGACTGTTAATAAGACTTCTGTAGATTGTCATTTGAGTCTATTGGATTTACTCTAAAACTTTTAAGAATTTCAGTATGGTAACTTAATTTTTATAAATGTAATAAAATGAGAAAGCTACACAGCACATAGAAATTTATGTTTTCCTCTTACCCTTCCTATCTTATTTCCATTTGCATTGGGAATTTTAAAATTTTTAAATTTTTTAAATTTTAATTTTTTTTTCCCCAAACAGTTAGATAATCACTTTTCAGAAATACTACCTCTTCTGCTTTTTAAAATTGTGTGCAATGTGCAAGCACTGTGCACCTGACAGCTTCTACAACAGGCAGCAGCATATACTGTAATTTTATATTCCACAGTCCTGCCTGTGACTTGGGAAATCAGCACTTAAGTATCTCATTTATTTCACTATCTCATTCTTTTGACAAATCTATACACTTTGATACATCTGGGAGAAAAGCTTCTGAACAGGGAACAGTTCTTGAGAACAACATATTAGTTAAAAATAAAATTGAAGGGCACAATGGGAAATTTCTCAAATTAAAACATTAGGGAGTAGACAGAAACACTTCCAAAAAAGATTTGTTAAGCAAAACATCCTTGAAGAAACAAAGCAGTAGGCTGTACAACATAAGTTATTTATTTTGTTTCTTAAATGCAAAGGGGGTAAAAGTCCTTTCATTTCATCAAAACCACTGGGCAAAGGATTTTTCTCCCTGAAAGTTTTGGAAAAAAAATCCTAAAAAATAGTTGTGCCTTGTAAATTACCTAGTTAGTACTCAGACTTATGCTGTGAAGTTTATTTTCCTACATCATGGGGTATTTTGATGTTCCTCAGAAAAATAAAAAATAGAAAGACCTTCTTTGAATTTCTACCATAACTTTGGTGTCATTGGAAAACACATTTTTCTTTTAGATAAAAGCACCAGGATATGCCCTATCTCTACGCTTGTTTCTGCATTTGGTTTTTTAAAGCTTTGAAAGCAGTTGTCTGATGATGACAAACACCAGCAGAAAAAGAGGATGAATTAGGACTTCTGATGGAATATTATCAAGTGCTGAAAGTAAATCTGAGTTGAAAATACGACATAGGCTGTTGGAAAAAGAAATATCTGACCATAAAACTAATTTGAAAGACAGAAGCTGAGCAAAAGCCAAATTCAGGCCTTCTGTGATAAAAACCATGCTTCCAAACCAAGCTGAGACAGTTAGGGATGTCAAAGACATGGGAAATCCTTTGGCAAACGGGAACTGCTTTTAAACTTTCTTGAGTTTTCCTGTTTTGTTGACTGTCAAAAGGCAGAATTTTCTTTTTAAACCTCTGCTAAAGGCTGTTTGCAAATTATACCAAATATCCATGGTCATCTTCTAATTTAAATAGTTTGTATTATACAGCAGGAAGGAATGCTGGGACACTTGAACACTTGTTAGGAGTCTGAGATTTTTTTTTTATTTATTTTTTTTTTTAAATGATACCCTATTTCTTTGGCATTAGTCATAGTTGCTGCAGAAGATCTGTTGGAGATCATTTTGCTTCATAAGGAGACTCAGAGGAGGTTCAGATGAAGGATAGACCAGCTTTATGTTCCTTTGTAGCTGCATGGATCCCTTTAGCATCCAGCAGTAGGAAGCCGGATCTTTTTCAAAGTTCATAGAGAAAGGCAAATTCCAGAGCAGAAAACTGAGTTGAAGCAACAGTTGAAGGCTTGGAGATAGTGTAATTGGTTTTCTTGTATTTATGTTGTTGCCGCTAGGTTGTCTGAGTCAAACTTAAGCTGGTTAATGGCTCTCTTTGTTTATGTATGTAGTTTTAAGACTGTCAGCACTGACTAAAATGTGAGATAAGTGTTCTTTTTGTTATAAAATGGTAAGAATTCAAATAAATTTTGCCTAGCTTTGCCCTCTGATTACAAGTAAAGAGAATTTTAATGTTATTTATATTTTACTTCTTGGCAAGCAGTCTTTGGCCACCCTCAGTAGTTCTGATATACATACAGTGAAGCATCACAAATTGTGGTTACTTTATCCAACTCCACTGTTATGTGAGGTTTTGCTTGCTTTAAACTATCAAACTTGCATGAGGAATTGAATTTAAGGTGCCAGAAATGTCAGGGCCTTCATAGATGTACATAAATCTAAGGAGTGAGTAATGGTTTATGGTCAAGGTAACTAAATATAAAACTGGCAGAGCAGGCCACACAAATTTTACATTTTCAACAGCTTAAGAACTGTTTCTACTGAGAAAACAATTCTGTTTAGATGAATTACTGTGTGGTAGTCTGTCTTACATCCAAAAAAATCTAATACCAAATGCTTTTTTTTTTTTTTTTTGAGGGTGTGATTGCTCTTAAGATTTTGTAGGAATTTTCCTGTCAATAGTACCAAAAGTAGTGGGAAATTAACTCTGTGGGAAGCCACTGCAGTCACTGAGAAAGCATACATAAGGGATGATGTAGCCCCCAAAGCAGTGTAACATGTTGGAATTGTGAACTTTGATATGCATAGCTGTAGAGCTGAGTAATAAACCAATACTAAGTGCAGTGCCTTGGAAACTATGTGCCTTAAATCTAAGGGGTTTTGTCTGGAAAGCCTGCAATTTTCATTTGTGGCTAGAACAGGTAGCTTGCTACTTCTTTGTCAGGCTGGACCAGAAATAGTTTCCATTGATACGTTGCAGTAACCTGCTGTCACTGTTTAAGAATTTGGGCTGACCAAAAAGCAGAGGACAGAATTCTTCTCTCTTAATCCCCTTTTCCACCCTCCCAAAGGAAGCTAAACGCAGAGTAAGGATGGGAGTTGGAAATTAAAACTGATTTACTAGAACAGGGGAAAAAAGGCAGTAACACAAGGGATGAGGAAGAAATGTATAAATATAGCTAGAACCCCATCTGGATGCTGGCAGGGATAGGTGCCTGAGGGCCCCTAGCAGCAGGGCCAGCTCAGAAGAGGGCTCCATGGCTCTTCCCAGCACCCAATGGATGTGGATTCTGAAGAGAAGAGGGTGAGGTGATGGTAAAGCAGTGCAGGAGAACAGAAGTGAAGTGAGGAGTGGACAAAAGAGAGTGGGGCCTCTGTTCTGCCTGACCTGGATGGATTATGGGCAGGGAATGGAAGGGAATATAGCCCTCTGTGTTCTGCCCCTCTCAGAGTCTGAAAACACTCCTGCTTTGGTTCCTCATACTCAAAACTATGATACCTGTCATGATGAGGACTGATTTTTCCATAAAAATGTTTTACTCCAGCAACTGTGCTCTCAGGCCTGCAGTTCTTTTTTTACTTTATTTTAAGGGTGTTTTATTCACATAAATCTCCCAAGCACAGATGGCTGGCATTTATTCAAAGAATTATGGTAAAGGAAGAGTTAGATGATTTTTGTTCTTGAGAATAGAAGCTATGAAACTGTTTCAGTCTGTCTAATCAATACTAGTTTTATTTCCTGTAACTACAGAAATCATAACAAGGAACTGCGTATTTATCCTGGAATGTATTTAGCATTAAATCTCATTTCTGTAGTTTGATTCTTGCAAGGAAGGCCTTCCAGAGGCCAAACCTTAATTATTTTCCTGTCATTTGATTTCAGACAAGGACTGAAACATTTATCTAATTTTTTTTTTCCCCTAAAGATCATTCTTAATAAACTCTATTTTTTGTTTTATACACTGAGGAGTGACTGGCATTTAGACACCATCTTTCATTAAAGTCTTCAAAGCCTGCTTACCGATAAAGGCAGGAGTCTTATTATACTCAGATGTGGTGAAAGAACATTACGAGGTCATATCTATAGCTGGGGGAGTTGGCAAATGTCACAATAATGGCAAAGCATAGAGACTGCCACTGCTTTGTCATCTGACTGTCTAGCAGAATGTGTAGTCCAGAACTGGATGTGAAGGATTTCCACAAATTAGATGTTTTAGCTGCCTCCAAAAGAAGAATAAATTCTAATAGCAGAACACTAGTGTAGTAAAATAAACTAGAAAGGAGCTGCTATGTTATGTTACTATATATATATTTGGGAAGGTAGTTACAGTCCAAAAGTCCAAGTGCTCTTTCTTGGACAAAAGTCCAAGTATGAACTTTCCCCACACTTGTGGAGTGTTCTTGTTTCATTGGGCTTTTTTTTTGGTTTTTTGTTACTTTGTTGGTTTTGGTTGGTGGTTTGTTTGGTTTTTGTTTGGGGGATTTTTTGTGTTTTGGGCACTTGGATGGGTTTGCTTAGCTTTCTTTGTAAGAATAAATTGTTTCTACATAAGGGCTGAAAAAGTGGTTGTCGCTTTTGTATCTTGGCATTAGATTTGACAAAAATGCTTGAACTCCTGCCTTGCGTGAGTGGTTCTTAGATTTCTGATGTCACTGTTTTGGGTTAATTATTTAGTGAAACTGCAACACAGCTCTCCTATGTACCAAGTATCTTCTCTAATCACTCAACAAAAGTCATGGTGACTTTCTCATTTAGGTCAGGAAATTAATAAATTGTTCTAAGGAAAAGAGTTCAAACAGGAGATGATAAATTATCCCAATATACATGGAGCAGGAGGAGCAATTCTTTCTCAAAACTTGTCTGGAGCAGAGCTCACTGTGTTTTCTGTGCTCTCCAAACCAGCAGGATCCAGGAACATGGGTAGAAAATCTGTTTTATTGAAACTTATGTGTCTTGGGTGTTTGATGGATATAGCTGAAATGTTTTTGGAAGAGCACAGATCTCAGGTTAGACAACTTTGGTTCTACTGCATTAGGCAGCTGAGGAAAGTTTCTGTACATATATATTGGAGACATATATATTGAAGAACCCACTGTCTTTGAGGGGGGCAGACACAGTCAAAAGGTGACTTTTTCATGGTTCAATTTGCAAATGAATAATAGCTAGTATCAACATCAAAAAGATGATCCAGGGTAACTTTGCAGTGCCCTTCTGTGGACACCTTCTTAAGATGATGCTGCAATGTTAAAGTAGGTTTTCCTCATAGTGGTTTAAGATCTCAACGTGCAAACAAGTGTTTGATTTGAGGTCTTGGCAATGAATGTCTCTCTCTGACTTTCCACAGTCACTGCGTGACGGGTTTGAGCCCGCAGAGCCACTGAGCACTTCTCTGTGTCACAAGATGGCAGTGCAGAGCAGCTTTGCAAAGACAACCTTCTGGAAAGGTTGAAGGGCAATTTTTTTTCCCGAAAAGGTTTGGGATTCCTGGGTGACTTTTCAGATACTAGATTTCCCCCAGAATCAGTCTTGCAAATTGGGAAACTTAAGAACAGCTTACACTTACAGCATGAGGTTATATTTTCTTGAAAATTTTCTTATGCAAGTCTATTTTTTAAAATTTTAATAGAGGCAGTTTGCTGATATGTTGAGGATAGGAAAAAACAAAACCAAACCAAAACAAAACCAACAACAGACATTCAGCAGAGCAGTAATGGCAGTGGAAAATCTGATCAACATTGCCAGAGTAAGCAATAATTCCCTATATCAATTTACTTGCTTAGAGTTGGCATCTGAAATAATCTTTATTAATTTCTGTGGGGCTGGTAGATCAACTTGGGCTGGTGTTAAAATGATGGGAGTTAACATCAGTGGAATCAGGCAGCATAAGACCAGAAGGTACAAAGAGAGGCTGGAGAAACTGTTGCAGAACAAGTGCCCGAAGGGAATGAAGACCAGAAATAGCAGATTTCACTTAGAAAATCTTTGGTGGTTCTGGATCCCAATGTATAAGATTATTGAACTCTGTTAGGAAAATGCTTACTCTTCTTCAGGGGAGGGAGGGAGGGACAGACAGCAAAAACTTTTTTCTTTGCTACAAAACTTACCCTGTCAAAACCATGCAAAGCAATAGGACCAAAAAATTAATTCAAACCCACAAAAATGAAGACTGGTGGCTATAGTTAGGGACCACTATGTGAGACCTTTAACGCTGGGCAGTCTCACTTGGCTGATGATGCTGAGCTCAAAGGTGACATCCCCTTAAAGCACACCCATGTTCAAATTTTTTGGCTCCCCTCTTTGTATGCAGCAGTTGCCAACACAAATGACGAACCGGGAATGCCAGGGAAGAAATAAGTGTCCATGGAGTCCTACAGGAACAGGCTTCCCTGGCTGCTACCTCTCTGCTGGCCAGTCCTACCATCTCCCCTCTCCCTCCCTCTTGTCACAGGAGATGCATGGCAGAATTTGCTGGTAATTTGAAGAAATGTAGCTGTAGATGATTATGCCAGTTTGCTAATTCGTGACATTTACAATGTTGAAGAGCTGCACTCTTGGGCACCTGTTGACATTTAATTAGTAAAATGACTGTGTCTTGACTAGATCTAAATATCAATTCATTAAGGTAATGCATGGGTAATTTATCATGGAATGCATGTTCTGTGCTAGATTTAAAAAATAAATAATGCAATAATAATTCAAACAAACAAACAAACCAAAAAACAAAACAAAAAGAAAACCACTCCAAAAATGAGTGAGCTAACATATGTCTAGTTACTGTAGTGTAACAGAATAACGAGTTGAAGCAATTATGTCAAACAAGAATGTGTTAGAGAAGCCATTTGAATAATCACAGATCACACTGTAACCACCAGGACCTGTTTACAGATACTTTGTATGGCTTTCCCCTCACACATTCTTCTGCTTCCAGCTTAGAGTCAAAAGGCTTCACAGTGGCTCAAGTTTAACAAAATAAACCTATTTCAGGGTGTTAAATAAAGCCTGGAAAATGACTGTGGCTGTTTGCTATACACCCAGTTGAGCTCATCACTTCAACATGTGTCTGAGCTCTTTTCACCGAATAAGGGCAAAATTCTCCACTCCGTTCGGTGCTGTGTTTAGTGCACATCCTGACATCAGTAGGAGCCCTCTGTACAATGCACCCATGGTCTGTGCAACTGATACTGAGCTGCTTGAGATGGAGACTGCTACAAAGTGGGGGGAAACAGCTTGTTTCCCAGGGCCAGCCAGTATATGGGCTTTTCTTGTACCCAGGCAATGAGCTTCTCAAGCCAACAGCCAAAAAAAAAGAGATAGGAACATAGGAAGCTGTTGCAAAGCACAAGCTGGATAGCATAGGCTAAATGCCTGCTGAACAGCAGTTTCTCTGAACTATGGAACTATTTAAGTAAAACAAATTTACTTGAGTACTGCTCTCTAGGGATCCGATAATTTACAAAATGAGTGATGCTGGTGAGAGCTGAGGACATCGCTGTGTTGAGTATTTGCACCTCATAAAACAACTGAAAATACAGACTGCAGGTAGTGACAGGTTCTATTAATCTACAGCAGATTAAGAATTAACCTTATCTTGTGTATGCTTTAATTAGTGTTGCAAAGCAACCAAATAAGTCACTCAAATAAGTATTCAGAAGTCTTGTTGGTCATTTGAACAGCAGCTGCATCTGCAAAACTGGGCTGGAAATCTCCAAGGGACATGATTTTCATTAGATTTCTAGTATTTCCTATTTCTAGTCATGCTGGAAAGATGAGAGCATCCTGCCCTTGCTTCTGGTTCCAGTCAGAGCCAAGAAATCAGAGAAGCATGTGAAAATGAAAGGGGTGTGTGAAAGAATAACCAAGTCCCTCTTATCAAACCTTGAAAGCATTTAATCTTGGATTTCATGAAAGGGGTATGGAAAAGGATCGATCAGTCCTGAATTTACCTGTTGAGGTTGACTTTGCTAACACCAACAGGATCAGCACCAGAGAGACATGGTCATTTCTCACCCATGACTTTACTAAATGTTTAACTTTTTATACTCTGGCACCAGGTGCTTTCTCTTTCCAGTTGCAATGTTGTCACCTGCATCGGTAAACATAATACAGATTATAAACAAATATTTAAGATGAGGATAATCTGGCTATACTAACAATATTTGGAAGGGCTCTGACAAAGTAGATACATTATGAACATGTTTCATAGGGGCTATCCAAGCAACAGAGAGATTTGCAACCAACATAATGATCTGCATTGAGAGATTTTACTTAAATGTAAATGTACTTTACTTAAATTTACTGGGCAACTTCAGATGAAAGAGAGCTTAAAAATTCGTTTTTTCACATACAACTAATCCCATACATCAGAGATGAGGAAACCAGCTTTGCATGATATAAATTGCCAGCTTGATCTGCTGTTGCTAATATGGAGATACTTTGAAGGACACTATATCTAAGTTATAATGTTTTGTTTCTTTGTGTCTTACTGGCTAATAGTCGTTTTACAAAGCTCACCTGCTGTCCACTTTATTTTCCCATTGGTATGGATAATTCACTTGGGCAAGACTTTTTTGCTCCAACAGAAAATCCTTCAGTCTCTCTCACTATGGTTCAAAGAACAAAATCTCCATAGCCCTCTGTAAGGTTGTGGGTTGATCACCTTTGGTTTCATCAGACACAGCATCCAGCAGCACCTTTACAAGTAAAAAGCATGTGTCTGCTCTTTCAGTCTCTAATAAATGTTGTTTGACTTGAGAAATCTAGTTAACAGGAAAGAGACGGCCTAGAAAACTGATTGAAGGATGGCAAGAAGAGATTTTTCATTATAAACATTTGTTAGATAAATCGATTCCCTTGGCTAAATAAACCTAACAGCTTATGCAAGCTTATTTTTTTCAGTGTCAGTTCACCAAAGTGAACTAAGAATTATCTTTGTTTCTCAGCCAAATAGTTGTGCTGGATCTGAAGGTGCTACAAAAGGTAACATTTTCACTGATAACGCATTCCTACACTTCCTTCAGTCAGCACCCAGTTTAAAGAAGAAAATTTACTCTGTGGTATAATTTTTATTAATAAACTTATTCTTGTGTGGTGGTTTGGCTCATGAGATTTAGAAAAAACAAAATCAGTTGCAAGATACTGTAGACTTACTGCTATGCACGTTTATTTTTGGCAAGACATGTATTATTACGTGCATGGCAAAACAAATTATAATGAACAGCCATCTTTGTCTTTATCCTATAGTCTTATTAATCTTATGTCTCTGCAGCCACTGTTTACACACTAGAGATGTGTTATGAGAGTCTGCAGCCACTGAAATCATGAAGATTAACTGCAATAATAGTGTGAAATCAAATTGACATTGATTAGTAGCTGCAGTGTCTGGAGCCAGTGCAGAACTGGACTCAGAGAGCAGGAGGCTTGTTTGGTATTCTTCCCGTGTTACAAATGCCAGGATGCATTTTTCAGTCCTATCAAGACGCAAATACCTTGGTGAGATTTTGTCTTTAGGAGGCTTGGGGCCAGAAAGTGGAGTTTAGTTCATTTCTGCCCAATTGAAATCTGGCTATTGGAATCAAGAAATCCAGTTGCACTACACAATGGTTAATTTTTTATTTGCTCTGGAAAGCTTGGCTTGTGGCTTTTAAAACCATTTTATGATATTTGGTTCTCCCTCCAGAGTTTCTCAAAGTGCTTCTGTCTGAGACAAAACATGCACATAGCATGCATTAAGGCACTATATTATACTTAATCCCTAGATAGCAAAACTGCCACATGCATGATCTTCTTGATGCTAAATAATGCCAGGCAGAGAGAGTGACTTTCTGATTCTATGAACAGACTTAATGACATCTAGGCCAAGAAAATAGGGGGAGGAAACCAGGTGAAGCTGGTAGCCTTTTATACTTCATTTCAGGTGGGTTGTCAGAGAAAATAGATGCCCATCTCCCAAGAACTGTCCCCTTCCCAAGTTTTAGACTGTATTTTTACCCTGCTGCATCACACTTGGAATTAGACCTGAAAGGAGCCAGACTGGGCCATATCTGTGAAAGGGAAGGTTCAGGTACCGTGAGTAAACCATTCTGCAAGCATTAAGTTCTTCACACTGAGCACCACATGTGGCACAGAGCTTCATCTAACAGTAAGAATAGCATTTGTGGGTCCTGCTTTGCGAGCCAAGAGCTCTGCTTCCCAGAAATACTGTGCAATTTCTATGGGGTTGAAACAAATAAGATTACTAAACTGGCACGGGTTGGTGTACCCCCAACATATACTGTGAGGTTTCTTTCTGCAGAAAAAAATTTGGTCCTGAGCTATTTGTGGTCTTTGGAAGGGGAAAGGGGGAATTAGATATTATATGTTGTGTTGTTTTGTGTTGGTTTTGTTTTCAGGCCAGAAGTGGCCATTATAATAATTCAATCAGATCTTCTGTATAAATCAAGCCAAAGAATCCAGCCACTAATAGCTGCACCAAACTTGTAGCTTCTGGTTGACTTGTATTTCAGAAAGACATCCAGAAAGAACAATATGTTTTAGGAAATGGTTCACCATCTGGAAGTTGGGAGGACAGCACAGGCAGCATGTGTTAGAGAGGAACGGAATAAAGGAATAGATAAAACTTTTATTTATATTTCCAAACTTTGAAATATACTTAGAGGTATAGGTAACTGACTGTTTTATAAATAAGCTGAATGCTGCATTTATAAATCAAGGAAGATTTCTGGGAACATTGGTCTAGGGAGGTCTGGTTTAGAGGGGTGCCTTTCTGGGGAATGTGCTTATGAGCCACTTTAATGGGGAATGAACACATGCTATAAGCCATAGGAGAAGTGCTCGTCCTCTGTCCAGCTTTGTATCTAGCTGTTTGAGCAAGTCCAGAGGAGAGCCATGAAGATGATGAGAGGGCTGAAGCACCTCTCCTATGAAGACAGACTGAGAGGAGTTGGGGTTGTTTAGCCTGAAGAAGAGAAGCCTCTTGGGAGAACTTATAGCAACCTTCCAGTACCTGACAGACTGACAGGAAAGCTGGGGAGGGACTTTTTACAAGGGCATGTAGTGATAGGACAAGGGGTAGAGGCTTTATACTGGTTGAGAGTAGATTTAGGTGAGATATTAGGAAGAAATGAGTTAGCATGAGGGTGGCAAGACAATAGGACAGGTTGCCCAGGGAAGCTGTGGATGTCCCTGCCCTGGAAGTGTTCAAGGACAGGTTGGATGGCTTTGAGCAAACTGGTCTAGTGGGTGTGTGGGGGGTGGAATTATGTGATCTTTTAGGTCTCTTGCAACCCCAACCATTGTATGGTTCTATCTTTCTATCTCTATTTTAAGTATATTTACCTCCTGCCTGCTTGGCTCTTTCTCCAAAATTACTGTATACCATGAACTTCTGGGTTGGAAGATGTATTTTCATGTAACTCCTCCTGCATGCTTTATCTCACACCCAGTGTGACAAACAGGAGGTAGTGCAGTAACAAATGGATACACTTGGTAGGATTGTCTCTTTAGATTAGTTAAAACTCAGGATTTTTTTTTTTCTTAATTTAGAAGAATAGTTTTTTCTAGATAGTTTTGAGCTTAAATGGTTGTCGTATTTTCCAGAACAAAGGAAAATGTTCATTTACACTTTGTTGAAAATGAAGAAAAATTAAAAGTGAGATCCTCCTAACTCAAACTGCTGCAGCAGTTTTTCAAGAAAAACATTAAAATAGACCATGAGCTGGCAGCAATCCAGTTTAGGTTAGAAAGTGAGAAAGCATTTAGTGTTCAGTATGTTGCAGATAATTGTCTCAAAAGCATCTATTTTCACCTTTGGAAAAAGATTAGAGCTCTAATGTATTCAGAGAAAGGCTTTAAAGAGCATTAGTGTCACAGTTCAGGTAAATCAGCATATTTGTTGATCTCTTGTTCAGAAATTCTACTTGCAAACAGCTCACAGAAGCAGTTTTCTATACCTTTCCAGCAGGTGAATCCCTTTCTTGTTTAATGGATTCTAGGTAGAATGTTAACAAGGATGATTTAATTTGTGATGACCTCCAAGGAACTCCACACAGCAGGAACAGTCACTTGTAATAGGAACCTTTTGAATGGTTTGGTGCTCCTCAGAGAGTCAGTATCTTTTTGCCATTGACTATGTTTGAAGCTTGAGTGAATATGAATGTTTTTGGCTGCTGAGTTAAAGTAATCCCTGGGGGGAATTGGTAAGCATCTTCCATGCCTGCAGGTGGACAGAATTATTCCATTAGCACTCTGATGGTGGAAAGTTGGCAGCTCTGACCTGACTACTTTGCAGGAAAAGTCTTCTGATTCTTCCTCATCTCATATAAGAGTACAAATAAGTGCACAGTCTATGAAATGGAATCATGCAGAGGCTTAGTAGTTCATCGTGGTTTAGTTATTGGAAAGGAAAAATATTGGAATGAACTTGCCTCTTTGTTGCTTTGGTTTTGTTTTATTTTTTGTTGTTGAGTTATGGTTTTAAATCTTCAGTTGGAGGTTTTAAGATTTTATTGTAAAATGACTCAAATCCTCTTTCATAACTTTTAACTCCTAGTCTGAAAGATGGTTGCTGTAGCTGCTCTCCTTTTCCCTGCTATGGCAAAGGAGTTACAGTCATGATACCAATTTTCTTATTTGAAACAGTGGTCAAATTACAGTTTGTCATTTGAAGGTAGTGTACAAAACTTGTTATTCTGTTAATATCCTCAGCCCATGTAATGTAAATGCCCTGGACAGTTTAATATATTGAGTCATCATTCTGCTGAGCAGCAGATACTATCTCCAAGAAATTTTTGTTATTTTGTTATTATAACCTGGACAAATATTGAAATAAACCCTTATTGATGTAATTTACACTATTGCTAGCATAGGAATGGTCAATGAAATAGAGGTAAGCAACCTATTTTCAATGTCCTTCGCCTAAGCATCAGCATGCAAGTCCTAGGATATGGGTATGTGTGTTCTGTTAAATTAAGATAAAGAGTTCTTGTTCCAGCTGTCTGCTTCCCAGTGCTCTTTGATTACTCACTCTCTTCCTGGCTCTGTTTTAGACTGTTCCAGTTATCTCTTTTGCAGACAGCTGTGTTGTGAAGTGAGTTCATTCTTTAGAGGGTGGGTGGAAGTCAGAAAATGCCTCTTTGCCTTGGGTCAGTCCATGATCATGGTCTCTTCAGCAGTTTATTTAGAGCCAGTGTCCCAAGAATTGACTCTGTGTTCTCAAAAATTGACTCTAGGTAAATATTAAGATTGAGTTAGCCTGCTAATTGTTACGACTTCCTTAAAGAAACTAGCACACAAAAAAGTGAAAAGACATTTCTGTCTCCACTAAAATAAGACTGTCTGCAAACATGCTGGTTGGTGACATCTCCTATAAAATAATGAACAAATTGATCTTGTGGCACCCATGTCAAAATGTGTTCTGAATTATAAAAATACTTATCTAACCTGATTACTTTTTTGCTTTTTGACTAAGGACCTAGATGACTAGGTATGATATCCTAATCCAGTTTACAGTTGGCCAGAGTTTTAGAACAGTGCTAAATTTAAAAGCTAACCCCATTCCTCAGGGTATTTTTAAAATAGCTTTTCAGTGAAGGAAGCTATGATGAATCTATAAAACTTAATTCTGTGACTTTACTCCTAAAGTTGCATTAACCCATAATCTTTCAATATTAAAATGCTATCTTCTTTAAATAGGCTTATGGGAAAGTAAGTATCTGGCAGTCACAAAAAAATTTGCTTTGAAGTGTTTTTTGTGCTGATCTGCTTCCCAACAAGGTACATCCTTTCTTATTACTCAACTATATTGTTGTTACCATGTTTACTTATGCAAAGTGAATATTATGTGTACTCAGCAGTTGAGTTTCACTAGAATGTCAGGCAATATAATATGCTTATATTTTTGGCTAAAAACAATCTTTCAAGTCCAAAAAGCAGGTTTAGAAAGGCTTAGATGCTAGCCAAATTGTGGATCATGAGGTCTGGATGCTAAGCCAAACTGTGGACTGTGAGTTCTGGCCAAGGTCCAAGCTACTGTAGATTGATGGGTCTGTAGGTTGATGTGTATGGATGTTGAGAGGCTGAGACTGGGAAATGGGACAGTGATATTTTGATCCATCAAACAGGACTGCCTGATGCCATCCCTCATGTGGGGGAGGGATTTGGGAATTTCTTTCTTTGGGATATGTGGAATTTCATGAGCTCCTTGTGCTGGTGCATTGGATGTTGGTATGCTCTACACTAGTAACCTCCACGCATGCAGAGCTGCAGCCTGGCTCGTGTGTCCCTGCAAGAAAACTGAAGTATAGCCCTGCAAGCCTTCTCCCTGCAGGGTTGCTGTGGAAATCAGAAGGCTTTGCTCATTTTAAGTTTGCTGGCTTGAAACATCAGAGAACCAAAAGGAGTTTATGAATATCGTGCAAATTATATCATACAAATGTGACTAGTAAAATGTAACCAGATGACTCACTACAAATGCATTGTTAGTTTTGTTGTTTGCCTATTTATTTTTTTCCAGGGGAGATTTTGGATCATGTCTGCTCTTCCCAAGTATGTGGCTTAGTGTTGCAGCAGGAGATGAGGCACAGAAGTTTGAAGTGGCACAGTGGTCTCAGTTGATGTGAGGGGAAAGCTTATGGAAACCTGAGATTCCTCTAGGATAGAGCAGCCTTGGGGAGGGAAAATGAGGTTCAGATCTTTCTAGAGCTGTCAGTGATGAATGCATTATGTCCATCAGCCCTGTGGTATGACCTGTGTGTCCAGTATGACAACTATCAAGAGTCTTAAATAAACTTTTGCCTTTTAAAACGTAAAAAAAAAAAACAACAACCAAACCAAACAAAAGCAACCAAGCAAACAAAAAAAAACCAGAAAAAAACAGAACCCAAGACAAACGTTTAAACAATTTTTGACACTCCTTGGGTATTTCTCTCACTTACTCCCCTATCAGTGTTTCATTCACTGGGTGTCAACCTTCCTTCTTCATGGGTATTTTGCTGTTGATCCAGGAAGGTTGGCCAGAATGTCACAGTGCTTCCCACTGTCTTGCTGCTTCCTTTGCCAGTCTTATATTTCTGCTTCCCTGGGCCTCCTGCCCCAGCATTCATCTGCACACAGCTCATTGATCTCCCAGATCTTCCACCCACTTCTCGGGTCTTCTGCCAGCTGGGATCTTCACCCTCCTTTTTCCAGAACTTCTTTGTTTCTCCAAGAGCACCGGTTCTCTATGAGAACTCTGCTTTTTAAAAATCCTTTCTGAAAATATAAATCCTTGATTATCCCATTCTAGTGTATGTGTACAAGAACAATGTGTGTTCAGCCTCCTAATTGGTGGTTCTGTCTTATGTCTTTTTCTTTATTGAAGGATTTGGGATGTGCCACTTTTTCTTAGACGGGATGTTTTCAAAACATACAACAGCCTGAACATGTTGCAGTCAGCAAGTATCAGGCTTCTGCTGGAGAATTCAAAAGGTCAGTTTTGAGCATTCTGCACACTAGTGCAAACTCAACTATCTGCTGCCTGTTAATGTTCACAATTAAAGCAATTTTTATATGACAATTACTTAGTCTTGTGTGCAACCTTACTGCTTTGCAACTGAGGTATTTGTAGCTGCAAAGTTAGGGAAGATGAGTAGGGAGAATGATGGGCAGAGCCCAAACCCTTTATTAATGTCATCCAGTTTGGCTTATGTGTACAGCAACAAACTATTCAATGCCAGGCAAAAACTGCAAAGATGTAATTCTTCCTCCAGATTGTGACAAATGTGTCCCAGCTAGCATCTGTACATGCTAGTAAATAGAAAGAATCCAAATAGGTGAGTGTTTTCATTTAATATCTGCTCTCCACTGCCCGTTTGCTTTTTTCACTTTTTACCCTTTGGATTTCTTTTGCTGTTTCTTTTATGATAGAAGCCTCTAAAAGTACAAACTGATTTCCTCTGTCACTTCAATCTGGAAGCTGCAGCTTGCTTGTTATTATGCACTGTGGCACTGTTCAGGTGTTTTATTTTTGCCACAGAGAAATGCATGGCATGAGGATGAATTTGATAATGTATTTCTTCTGTATTCTTAGTGGGAAGGTGGTTGGGTTTTTTGCTTCCTTTTAATTTGTTTTGTTTTGGTTTTGGTTGTTTTTTGGGTTTTTTTGGTTTTGGTTGTTTTTTGGGGTTTTTTGTTTGTTTGTTTTTTGTAGTGGTGGTGTTTTTTTGTTTGTTTGGTTATTATTTTTTATTCTGTTGGTAGAAAAAGAGCAGATTCTAGAAGCGATATCATTGGTTGCAGGGCTTAGGCTGAGTTCTGGCAGCAGCTGCAGCAGAGGAAGCAATGTTTCTCAAGGAAAAGGAGAAACCCACAGAATGAACCATATATAAAACCTTAGTTACTACTGTTGTAAGCCACTGACATATTTAGCTGTTGAATCTGAAATTAAGTGCAAGAGGCACATCACATGAAAAGCAAAACCAGTACGCCATTATCCCTTAACCATGATGGAAATTTACAGACAAACCATATGCTTTTATGTGGTGATGTGGTAAAACAAAACTTCTTTTTTGGATTAGCCTGAGGACAGCTGATTCTGATTTACATGTCACTGAGGTGTCTCAGCAACCATCATTCTTTTGAAATGCTAATTAGATTTGTTGGGCCAGAGACTGTTCATTTTGCATAGAGGTCAAATTTACTGTGTCCTCACCTCTGATTACATCATTGGTCAGAATTACAAAACTGACAATGATCTTTCCACCTCTCATGAACAGGATTCCTCCTTTCTCTTCTTCCATCCAGAATCTTATTAGTTTGGTTGCTTGCCCTGACCTTTTATACTGCTTCAGTTAGACAAGCTATGAAAATCTATGCTTTATTTGCAGACCTTCTACATGAAATGCATTAAAAAATTCTTTCTGTGACTTCAGTGTCAGCACAGGAGTAAAGATCCTACAGACAAATTAATGGAAATGTTCCACTGTGTTCTGGGCAGATGGTATGGGCGTATGCAAGAAAAAATGAATCCCTCTTCTTGGTTAGCATCTGCTGTACCCAAAGAATAATTGTTTCTTTGCAAGTAATTGGAAGGAATTACTTTGTCTTTATCAACCTGCTTTTTAAGTTGTGTTTTTCTCATCATAACCTCCATTCAGAAAGCATGCAGAGTAAATAATTAGAATTGCAGCTTTGGAGCATATTTCTTGAAGGTGTTCTTAAAATTAAGATGATGCATAGTGATTTGTGTTGATTAACATATAGATGAAGCCCTGGATATCCCACTGACCTTCCAAACGCAGTTCAAAGCAAACTCTGAGATTTTTTCAGTTCAGATGAAGTCAGGGCCGGCCCTTAGAACTGCAGAATGTGCTATTGTTAGTGCAGTGACAGACACAATATGGGTTTGTCAGTTCCTGTCTCTATGGCATTTTGAATACATGTGCTCTATCGGTGCTTAAGACATTAAGAGTGCTGAAATTCAGAGCATGAGTCCTATCTTGAACAGGACCAGACTACAAATACTCCTGTTCCTCAGACTCTCTGCATTGATTTTAGTGAACTTTTCCAATCTTTTCCACATCACTTGCCTCAGATGTTAATTGTATTCAATAGCTTCACACTCCCTAGTCTGCTTAACTGTGCCTCCTTCTGTGATAAACCATATGTATGGGTGACTTAGAAAATAACCAGAGATTCCACTATGCTAACTTAGAATGTTAGAGTGCTCTCAACCTGATGCTACAGAGACTGTAAAACTGAAAATTTCTTAACAAGTTTTGAAGTCAGAGAAGTTTTAGACTGGGAGTTCTATTCCAGTGGTGCACTTTACTCCTAGGTGTTTTGATCCTCATCTCATTCTTACCTGGAAGAACTGGGGGACAGGCTGCCCTGAGGGATTCAATGACAATACAATATATGTGATCTCTCTTGTATTTCTGACTGTACAGTCTGTTTTGGGTAGACTTAAACATAGACTGTCTTGGGTATATTGTATATTTAATTGAATTAGAGGATAGAAACCAAAGATCTGGTTTGAAATTCTAAGAAAGAATGATAGATTTTAACCTTTTTAAAGGTGTTCTTATTCAAAGAAAAGTTGTCTGGTAGTTGAGCTGATAGTATTGAAAATTGTGGCAAGTCTCAGAATAACCTGTTGCAAGCCTCTGACGATGGATGCTCTTGTTTTTCTACACAATATTTAGTATGTAGCTCTTCAGCCTGGCTTCACTAAGATCTCCTTTTGACTGTGAGAAGGCTGGAGTTATATACTGTGCAGAAAATGCTGGAGAAAGTCAATGGTAATGGGTCTAGTGTGAGGAAATGGGAATCAGATGTAAATGCTAACAAATGGGATAGCACAAGATTTTGCTTTTAGAATGTTCTACTTACTGAAAATTTGGGGTACGTGATCAGCATGAAAATGGAAAAGTACTGAGTTTCTGCTGCAGCAATAGCTGTCATATTGAATGAACCCCCAGGATCCACATCAGCATCCTCTTTTTGACCAGTTTACCTGGGTTATGTCCTTACAGAAGCAAATTTTATCAAATTCAAGCTGCATTTCCAAGCACACCTTAGGCTAAACATTTTCTTGTTTTGTGGGGAAAATAGTGTTTTGTCAGTGCCAAATTTAAGCTGTGCTGGACATTACTGAATCACTTCAAAGGTCTTGCTGCTGAGTGACAACAAACAGCAGCAAAGAGAGCTTGGGTATTTTAACCCCGTGAATACTTCATTGATTCTGCAGCAACAGAAGCTAACAACCACTATGCTCTGTTGTGGCTTTTCAGTTCATCCTTTTTCATTGCACAGAAATTCAGATTAGAGAAGACCTTCCTTTCACTCTGTTGCTCTTACTAAGAAGAAACTGTGTACACATGTAAGGACATTTGGGTCTGGAATTTAAATTAAAACTTGCCTGGAAAAAAAATTGTAAATTTCCATACATAATCTTTTTTTTCTGAAAGTGCTGCTACTCTGAGCCAGGACTAAAGGTAGCTTATTATTTAGTATGTTCATCTTTTTCTGTTGACTATATGCTACTGCATTAATAAAAAGTGTATTCAGGCAGCTTCTATTCAATTTTGCTTGGATTATTTCAGCCATTGGTGGTATCACAGAGTTGCTTTAGCTGAGGAGGGTAACATAGGATTCTTGTTGAAAGCTTTATTGTGGAAGTGTTTCTTTCTTGAGTGATGTAATGACAGATCATGCTGCTGCCTGTTTTGTGGAGGCAGAAAATAGGTGTCTGTCTATGGAGGTGAGTCAGGGATGGTTGATTTGCTCAACAATATTTCATTAGTGTGCTTAAAAGAAATAACTAGGTTTTATATAGCTTCTATCTCTTCCTCCTGAAGGTGTTATTTCAGAAAAGCCCAAAAGCTAGGATGCATGGGGAATAAAAATAACTTCAAATGTCACATTAATTTCATGTTAAAATTTGTATAGATGTTCTGAAGATCATGGAAGCCATATAGTGCCAAAAGGAGGATCTCTAACTGGGCACTTGCCCATCTCTCTACCCCATATCCCTCAACCTTCCTGACATGAACAGTGGAGTAGTTCCGAGGGGAGAAGAAGACAATTCTATTCTTTCTGGCCTAGGATGACTACTGCCTGTGTGCAGAGTCTTTCTTCTTCTGCACAGTAGCTACTGGTTCTCTCTTATCCCTGCTCAGATGGATCCTTTAGGATCACCCTGGGGTGGTGTGAGGTGTACTTACCACACAAGCATAAAACCACAGAGGGTTTTCTTCTTTAGCTTGACTTGAGCTGTTGAGGTATGAGAGAATTGCTGAAGACTTTGTCTCTGTTTTCCTCATAGGGTTTCTTTAACAACTTGAGAATGACCCACTGTCAAGACCTGGAGTGACACAAGTTATTCTATATCCTCTGGGCTGCAAGGTTAGTACTGAATTAACAAAGTCTGGCTTTGTGAATAACTACATATAGTTTCTAGCTCTGTATGAAACTTCCATCTGTTGTAACAGGCACAGGTTCTCTGTATTTCATTTATTTGGCCTGTAACATTTTACCTTCACTGTCTGCCTTCTGAATGTGAGTGCATAGGGATCCACTTAGTTGACTTACCTGTTGGTATCTTTTTAGACATTTTTAATATAGTCCCCAAACTCTGGAGTGTAATTCATTGGTAGAACTGCAGACTGTTACTGGCCAGAAGCCAGACCACATTTCAAGGGAATTCATCACAGTTTGCAAGGTAAAGGCAGGCTGGTCCAATCCACAGCCAGATGGTAAAACCTCCAAGGAACACCCAGGTGCTGAGGAAAGTGGTGTCGATGGTTTCATGTCTTTCTGCACTCAAGAGTTGCTGTAGCTCAACGTGCTAGAAATGGTGTTTCTCAGTAAACATTAAACTGATTTTTTTCTGACATGGATGTCTGACTGTGTGCTTCCAGATGAAATGGTTTTAGGTTAGCTGAAAGCAAGCCACAGCCAAAGCAAAACAAATAGAAATATGTATTTTATAAGAGGCTATATGCATATGCATACAAACTGGTAAGGCATTCAGGCCCTTCTTTAATATTAAGGAGGCAGAATGGGGAAAACAAATCTACATCAGTTACATAGCTTCATCCACAGTATCGATCTCTCAGGGTGGTTATTTGCAGCCTGTACTCCAGCCAAACTCTAATCAGATAGTTCCATTGGGTCTCTGAATTATTTATGTGCTTTGCACCTTCTGAATTCACCACCAAGTCCCTGCTGTTACTCTTATCTGCTCTCTAGAATTTATCATGCTTCACTGAAACAGTTTCACAAAAGCAATGTAAGAGATTTGTATGTATGAGTGAGTGTTTTGATAGAAAAAGATTGATGGGCCCGACTTCTGATTTTGTACATGTGTGGCAACCCTTCATTTCACTGGGTTTGTCACTGTTTCTCGGCTTTCTAGAGAACTTTGCTGACTGTCTCATTAGATTGTCTTCTTAGCAGAACTACTTTCTGGGCTCTTCATACTGCAGAAACTATGGAGCAAGGTATGCCTGTTGAAAGCCTGAGCTTTCACCTTGCAGAGGTGCTGTATAAATTGTTTATGTGAAAAGGAAAAGTCTGTCAAGGCAGCTACCCTTTTTGAGGCTGCCAAGAGAAAATCATAGGGTACAGTTTGACCAGTCATCTACAACCCTCATCTCAATTACCAGGCCTGTGCTTTTGAGGTCAGATCAGGAAACAGCCTCACTCCCCCTCACTGAGGTGAGCACTGCCTCAAGTAGTAGTAATGCATCAGTAACAGATGCTTCATCCATTTTCTTCCTTGGCTTCCCTCACACACTTACTAGACATGAGCTCAGTTGCCATTTGAAAACTGGTGACATGACATCTCACAGTCATCTTTTGCTGTCATTAAATCCTTCCCATTCCTCTCTCAAAGTCATTCTGACAGAAAGTAAATCTGATGTGGACACTTTTCTTCTTTCTCCTTTTTACCTCTGTGGCCAGAGCAGATGTTTCTCTTGATGCCCACTAGGTACATAAATCCCAGCTCAGTTTTCAGTGGCAAATTAAACCAGCTCAGTTGTTCAGAGATGTATTTTGTACCTTCGATTTGCTTAATCATATATTTAAAAAGATGCCATGGCAAGCTGAAGTGATGGCCTACTGCTCATCTGAAATTATCACAATTTATTTTTTCTGCTATCCTTACTTAATCTGATTTGTGGAGTTGGTTGCAACTTGAGATAACTGGATCCTGTTCCTAGCTGTGGAGCAAATTGTCTTTGTGACTCCCCTGTTGTTTTGATAGCTCTTTGAAATTTGCATATGGGCTCTTACCTACCTCATCATATAATTACTGTCTCTGTGACGTTTGCTGTATTCCTAGAAAAATGGGTGCCTTATAATTGATATGTTTTACAATGTAGATTGTCAACCTTCCATGAGATGCTGCAATCCAATTGAATAACTGTGTTGAACTTGTCTATAGTGCCTTTGAAAACAACTAATCTGGCATGCCACCATGCTCAGACTGACTATATGTCATTTTACTGAAGAGGTCTATTTTGCAGAAATTCTTTGCTGCCAGATGTGTGCCAGGCATGTTACAAAAAACCAAAACTCTCCATGGGGAGGGGTTTACAGTCATAAAATTGGGTCTTAGGAAAGGTGGTAGAAATTAAGACAAAAGGTAAGTGGTATTAAATACTAAGTATTTCTTTGTTCCACATGTAAATTCTTCTGACAGTAGGTTATCCACTTTCTTTTCCATCAACTGGGGAAAATGTCCCACTGGTAACAGTGCCTTGCAATGCATTGCTTCTGAAAGGAGTGTAAGTTTCATGAACATGATTCAGCTGGAAACTGATCTGACAAAAATATTTGTTCAGGGAGTCCAAATGAAGTACCAAAAGTGCAGGGTGATTTTTCTTTCTTTCTGTTTTCTCCTGTAGGTTATTTCCCATATTTCAGATTACATAAAGTGGAAAAATTCTCTTCTTTTGGATTACTTTATTGAGTTCTTTGGGTGCATACCAGAGATAGATTGTTTCAGTGTATTCTGTTCTGACAACCAGCAGTCAGCAAAAGGCCATGTTGGAATGTGCATGGGGTTTTCTGCATTTTTTTAAAAAATAATCTTGAAGGAAAAGACCACTCTACTGTGTTTAACATTTTTAGCCAAAAAAAATAATCATGACATCATCAGCCCTGAGATGTGTCAATTTTCTTTTCCCCTTTGTAGGCACTGCTAAGAACACTAAACTGTTCCCTCTTCCATCCCTTCTGCAGTCACTCAACCCATGCATTTTCTCTTTTTATTAATACTATATACAGTGAAACTTGTTTTCTTAATCTACTCTGATATCTTACTTTCTGAAGGTAACAAGACTGGAATTTATATGCTCTGCTGAGCTTTAGCCCATTGTCTTCCTCTGCAAAGGTTGCAAGCAGGCTGTTTGTTTAGCCACCTTCTTCCTCCCTGGGGTTCATTCTCCCCTCCAATTACAGCAGTTTTTTTGCAGAAGGCAGCTCCATGACTCAAAGACAGTAAAGGAGTCCTCTGGATCAGCCAGCAATGTCACTGCAACTCAGGTCCCAAAGGGAAAGCTGGCTTAGTTTGTTCCCACAATCAGGCAAAATGCTTTTTCTTGACCAAACTTATTCTTCAGGACTTGTCTTTTCTGCTCTTCTTTTAAAGCCATTTTCTTAAAATTGGGAACTGACCTGTTGACCCTGGTTCTTCCATTATGATAATTTTTATCTCTCGGAGATATTTTGTCCTTCTTCAGCCATGCAAAGTAATTTTTAGAGCTGCTCAAACAGCTTGTGGTGAAAGGGCTTGGTTAAGTTAGGAGTATGGAAATTTTCTGACTTGAAATTGGAACTCTGCTAGGTTTACATGTTTGCTGGCATGTGAATTCAGATATCACTATTGCTTGACCTACACCCTGCTACACAAGTTAGATCTGAAAAGCATACATGTTTGAGGGAAGTTCAGAGATGGTTTTTCAGATCAGTTTATGGGATGCACACATCCCAGCTGTAACATTTGAATCTTTGTTTGTATTCTATTTACTTTCCAGTTTTGAATTCTTCTCTGACAAATTCCTACAAAATGACACTAGAACAGAAACGTCATCAACTGTTTCTTTAGCCACATTGCTACCAGATAGACATGAGAATGCCCAATATATAATTCTGGAATTGATAGAAAGCTGACAATTGCATCAATCCATCAAGACATGAATTAGCCAAAAATATGTTTCTGGCCAAATTCTTTGAGTTCAACTCTCTTGGCCTCACTGGAGTTACAACATGGAGAATTCTGGTCCCAGAAACTCTGTTCATTGTTCTGAAACTGAAAAGAGAGAATTGATTATTTAATCATCTTCTTAAAATCATAATTCTTTCTGCTGCTTCCTTTAGAAAATATTCAACGTGACAGAAATTCTTGTAAATTCTATTTCATCCTACATCAAAGCACTCACCATGGTATTCTACTATTTTAAAAGATGCAACCATAGTAAAAGTCTCTGTGAGAAAAACTGGGAAAAACTTCCAAGTTCATGAAGATCCTTTTGGTTGACTATCTTAAGTTCAGAATTTTCTACTTTTCTATTTTTGTTGTGGTTCTAATGGTATTATAAAACTAAAACTGTAGGGAAATATATCTGGCAAATCAGACTTCGCATAGGTAAGAGCAAAGTTCGAGATTCCACATATTTGTCTCTCTTTCAGTTATAATCCACCATTTCTCTTTGAACTCATTCTTGTCTTTGCTGAGCGACTCTGATCAATACCTCTAGTTTGTGATGACACACTTTTCATTTAGGTATCTTGAATAAGGGCATATGTCATTTGCCTCATTTACAAATAAAAACCAGACTCAGAGAGCTGAAGCAATTTTACCCGGAAGAGGAAGACTTCAGGGCTCTTTCCTGGAATCTGTACACCAGAATGTATTGGGTTTTGTTTTATTTTTTTCCCCAAAGCTTAGTTACTCTTTATTAGCAATATAAACTTTTCACTATATTTCTATATTTATAACAGATTAAATGTCTGGGGGTGGTGGAAACAATGTGGTACAGTTTCATTTGGAATTCAAGGAGTTCTGAAAAGCAAAGGTTGATCTTGGAGAGTAAGAGGAGGGGGCTGTTTATCTTTCTTTTATTGTCTAGTAAAATTTTCAAGGCCTTGTGTACTAAAAAGTGCTGCCAGGGTAACTGCAACACAGACACATTTATCACTTATCTTCACCTCTGGTGACCTGGCTCTGGGGTTGAGAAGCACAGCAGCAGACAATAATGTCTCCTATTATGGTCTCCTCATCCAGATAATGTGGACCTACGCAAACAGTCTCTTTTCAGTGTGTGATATCCATGCAGTCTCAGCCTTCTAGGGTGAATTTCCCTGGATTTTATCACAATAAAGAGAGTACATTTCTAATAAATAGTAAAAAATGTCAGAAGATGTGACTAAGGTGTAATCGAATCATGCAAATCAACTCCATTAATAAATTAAGGCTCAGGAATCCTGGCATGGTGAATAAGAGTTACAGTCTTTTCAACTGAGCAGTCAGAGCCTGATTCCAATGTAGACAGAAGTTTTGTATCAGAGCACAAAGCAGACTCCTGATCTTTCAATTCCTAGACACGTTTCTTAATGTTTCACAGTGAATTTAAATTCATTTTAAAATAGATTCATTCCATCTACTGAGAAACTGTCCCTATAAACCATCACTGGAGTAGTTCATGTACTAGATCATTTTAGGTACATAAATTTTAAAAAAAAACCCACATCATTCCTTAGGGTAGGGAGGAAGCACCCATTATTCTCACTAGTTTGCTTTCTTAGACTGATGAACCTGTGATTCCAGCAAGTAGGACAGAGAAATTACTGCAGCTGTTTGGTATATTTTCTGTTCTCTTTATGCAGCATAGTGTCTGGGGGATTTTTCTTAGGTCAAGCATCCACTGAGGGCAAGAAAAGAACATTGGAGCAACTGCGCTCTCCTTGACAAAGCTACAAAGCTTAGTGTTAATATGCTATATTAAAATAATTATTTGGCATGCCCTCCTCCTTTCACCAGTTAAGTATTTTTTTTCCAAAATATGAAATAATGTTTTTGAATATAAAACTGGGTCAATCAGAGTATGAGGTGATCTTTTCATGATGATTAAACTGACTTCCTATGGACAAGGAACAACTACTAGAGAAGAAGAAAAGCTACTGACTTGAGACAATAGGGTTTACATGCTTTTGGCTTTCCTGTTTACCAGAAACAGCTGACATTAGAAGTAAGAATATAATTTTTTTTTCTTTGTCTAGTCAATCCTTTTCCTTTTAACATATAGTGATAAGATGATCCCAGCTATAGAGCTATCTTTTCCTTCAGCCCTTTCTAAGACGAATTCTCATTGTTTTGTGTGAGAATAAGGAAATATTCTTCTATGATGTAGTGTTGCAAATTTTTGCACACTGCCATCAGTTTCCAAAGGAAAATAGAAGTAACAAACAAAACAGGGAGATTTTCTTTTGGACTTTTTTCTACAGAGAGGCCAAAATTTGAGGTGTGCCAAGTGGTACTGTTCCAATCCTATATGGTTTTATCTCTTTGCTCAACACTGGATGGAGCAGATAGAAGAGAAAGCAAATCTCTCAGTGCCAAATTTAAGTAACATGCTTTGAACTCTTCTGGTAAGTATTTTTAAAAGAATCATTGTTGACATGGGAAAAAAGGTGATTTTTTTGACTGAATTAGAAGGGAGAAGATGCCTACAAAGAGGGCAGAGAAAGAAAATACACAGTCCTTAAATGGTGTTATTAGTTTAGTTGGAAGAGCACAAGACAGATGCCCAAGATGGTGTCAGACTTCGGTGAAAAGTGGCTCAGCTTGAGCTGCAAAAGCCTTTGAAGACAGTACTGGAAATTTTTGTTGTTGCTCCTATTGAAAAGCTTGTAAGTGAATTTTTAAAACTGTGATTGGTCTGAATGAATGACCGAGAGTGTAATTTTTTTAGTTCAGGCTTTACTGAGTATGAAGGTAGGCAGAAAGAGTACACCACTATAGGGTTTAGAGTGAAAAATTGAGAAAACTGAACTGTAGGTCTGTTTTCAGATGTTTGAACAAGAAGGAACAACTAAGAGAATATTTGTCAGAAAAAGCTTTTGATGACTTAATGCATTCAAAACAAGTCAAAACAACCCCCAATACTTAACTGTTGTATTCTCAATGTTAGTGAACATTTTTAATAAAGAAAAATAGGAGAAAAGTAACAGTTGCTTTTGAATAAGTATCTTGATGTAAGTTCATCACTCTGGCAGGAACACTACCTGCATCTCTTTCTATTTATTTAGTACAGAGGAAGGGAACATTGATTTTTGATAGGAGGTTTTTCTTGATTTCTGTCTTTTATAATCTGTTGTGCCATCAGAGGGTCTTCAGATGGTTACCACCCTGTTTTCCATAGCAGGATTTCTGAGTGAGAGGGGTTATACAAGCAAATATTTAAGCTTTTGCATAGAATTCAAGTTACCCTTGTTGGTTAGGTTGGAAGGGACTCTATGGGTATTATCTAGTTTACTTCTCACTCAGAGGAGGGCGAGCTAACATCATATTCCAGAACAGGGTGTTCCTTTTCCTCTCTAGTGCTACACTTTCTATAAATAATACATTATACATATAAAAAATTGAAATCAGGTAAAAATGCTGTTATTGGGTACTGCTTGTGTGTCTATGTGTTTAAATTATGCAATGCCATCACTTTGTTTGGTAAGTAGTGATGACAGGCAGAAGCCAAGATTTATATTCAAGATGTGAAAGCAAATCTCTACATTTTAGTGTGTCCTGTAAATGTTAGTCATTGCCATATCTGTGCAGTATTTTCATATAGACTTTAAAAAAATCTTGAGGGTAGTCTCAGTAGTCACCTTGTCACTTTTATTGAGTGATTTCATGCATACCTATGTTCTTTTTTTCTCTATATATATGATCACAAGAATTAAGACCTGTGACAATGAAAAGTTTATCTTTAAGTATTTTGGGGGGACAATACCTCAAGAAAATACCTCTGTCATGAGACTGATAACAATCTGGTCTCACAAGAATTTTAGTGACTTCCTATCCACTTATGGATTAAATTCTGCAATTCTTTTTAAATGGCTGGACAATTTGATAGGCCTGGTAATGTCTGGTCTGATACGGATTTGCTGTGGCTTTTAGTTGAGATGATTGATGTTCATTTTTAAGCTTACTGCCTACTGTCTCCAAGATTTTGGACTCCCAATATGCTAAGTTATGTAGATAGTTAACAGGATATACCATAGAACTATGAAAAAGGACTCTAGGCCAATAAACTGTTATTTCTTGCATCCAGTTAAGGTAACAGAAGCAAGAATTGGAAGGCTAAAGGTTCAGATCCTAAAGTTCCTCAAAAATATACCAGAAATTATTTTTACTAACTTTGGTAAACTTTGAAACAGGTCTTAACTTATTTTCTCATGATCAAAAAGAGGGAGTTGGAGGCAGTCTGAAAACTGAAAGTAATTAATGTGCAAGTCTTTAAGCAGTGAATTGCTCTGTATTCTAGTCTTGCCTTCTGTGTATTTCCATATTAGAAAAGAAAAATGACTTTAGAAAAATGCATCTCAGCACTCTTACTGATGCAATTCACCAGTCTTTGGAAGTTTCTGAATACTTCCCCTGGCTATTACCCAAGTCTGCCATTGGTACATATTCACTTCGTGTAATTAGAAGAAGCTTATTTCCTTCCTGGAACTTGATAGCCACAATAACTGCATGTGGAAAACACCATGCTTCTTGTGTTAAAAGTTCACACTGGGTCATAGAAGTAACTGGATCAAATCCATGAAGAACCATGTGTGAAAAGTGCATAGCCTTTCTGCCTCTAAGTTGAAAAGCATGCTGTGGCTGTTAATCAAGCACAGAAAATACATTAAGAGACATCATCTGCAGTTGGGGTTGATGGTCAACTGAGTGGTGTGGCCAGGAGTTTGTCTCATAAAGCTATAGGATACCCTCAGATGATGTAGATCTGAGGCTTGGAAATTCCACTGAGGTGGTATGTTGCTTCTCAGAAAGTGTTTGCATTAGAGGCTTTTCTTTGAGATAACATGTTGTCTGAAATCTATTTCTGGAGGCTTGAGGAGCCTCAGGGTGTTTTTTCACCCCTTCTTTAGTGACTACTGATGTGGGGTGCCCAGCCTCAGTCATGTTAACACAAGATGACATTGTGTAATCTGAGGAGGGTAGTGGAGTGATCAGCAACTAACTTTACCCACTGGATACCCAAGTAAGAACAGAGTAGGGCTCCCTGTGTCATCTAAATGGGAAACAGACATTCAAATGTGTGAAGGGAAATAAATGAGCTCTGGACAATATAGACACTATTTTCTGACTTGAAACCTGGGCTAGACAGGCAGAAGAAACCACTGAAGGAACTCAAAGCATGTGTCACGTTTCCATCTGAATACTATGACTGCTTGGGGAATGTGGGTACTGAACTTCACACTGTTTTTTCCTCTCAGTCACTGGGAGAATATTATGAGCTGTCAGTGCATTATGTTGGCTCTGACCTCTGTATTTCATTTAACCTTCCTACAAGTATACCTAAAGGTATACTAACAAATAAAACAACCGAAATCAACTGCGAATACCTTAATTTTCAAACTCTTAAACAAGAAACAAAGGATTGAAATTCTGTTAAATTAGTTTTTCCTTGATGTGATAATTATTTTTCTCTTTACTCATCCTTAAATATAATATATAATCCTTAAAAATAATATATAATAGTCATCAGTAATATCAGACTACTCACATTATCTATGACTCTCTTAATAAAGCGACCTGCTTAAATAAGTTTGTGAGAGTATATGAAAATATCTGAGAATGAGTCCTACTGATCAGAAGATAACAGTAGAGAACTACAGAGAATATCAAATTGTTTATGAGCTTACAAAAAATTGGGATGGCTGACCCAGAGATGTTTTCTTTTGAATGTGTTTCTGAGAATTGGCTTCCTTAAGCAGTTATCTTGATATTTTCACTGAGTTCATCACAGTACTATGTAAATTGAAGTATGATGAAGACATTTTTTTTTGCTGTAAATATTTTCTGAATGTTACCACAAACCCATCCCAAAATCACTAACTTTTTGAACTTATTGCATGAACAATTTTAATCTGTTTTGGTTTTTTTTTTTCTTGGGGGAAAAGGGGATTTTGGTTTCTTTTTTTGTTAAAGAGGACAAAGGCATTAAAACAGCCCAGAATTTGGTAGTGAAAAACTTTGGTCCAACACGTGGGCAAAGCATTGCAGAACATCATGTTTATCATGTTACACATATGTTCAGTACTTCAAGGACTTCTGTCTGCATCCATCTTTAAAATCCCAAGAAATGCTCAAGGTCTACAAAGGTAAATTAAGCATTGCCATCTTTCTGTCTCCAGCTCTTTTTTCCTACTGATATCAGTTGGCAAAAATTAGAGTGGTGGGAGGTTTTATTGGGAAAATTGTCTGAAAACAGACTGGTAACTAACTCTTTTCTGCAGAAGGATGACCAACAGCCCAGAAGAGAAGACCTGATGGCCTGCCACCAGAACATACCCTCTCATTTATCTCTTCTTTCCTCCCTGCAGAAAGAATTTGAGAGTTAGCCTCAGATAACAGCTCATCACTATGTATAAATGTCAGAGTCCTTCAGAAAGGTTTAATTAGCTTCTTTTCTAGGAAGCCTGAATATCTGTCTTGTTCCTCACTTTTTTCCTCTCTAAAATAACTTTTTATCATTTCTGATGTCATTCTTGATAAATTTCCTACTGAGTTATAAAGTTTGAATATTTTAACCTTCAGTACAAGTCCCTAAAGGAAGTCACAGACTTTTTGAATTTACTGTGGTTCTTTCAAATACTGGGAAAAAAAAAAGAGAGAGAGAGAGAAAGGAAACTCATGGGCCTATTGAAAGAAATTTAATATTTATAGAACTTATCCAACATTCTTTTGCTCTTTTGAGTTCGTGCAGACATATTCTTTTGTAAATGGATTTCTGTTACATGTATTTTGGCATAATAAAACTATGTGTATTTAATATCATTAATAACACTCACTGCTTTGGCACTGAATTCTATTCTAAAGAATATGCCCTGCTTTCAGTGTGCAAATGTGAAATAATTTGGATTGAATAGATATAGGACAGATTCCTACTGAGTTGAGTTGAAAGTGTACGTTAATATAGCTTAGATTATATCTGTCCTTGGGAGATACAAGATTTTCAGATGCAAAGTGTCAATGTTCATTGTTCTAGCATAGGCTTTTGTAAGGAACTGCACAACGACAGAAAGCTCTGTGCAAGGAAATTCTTAAGAACAAAAATAAACTTGTTGGGATTTGACTGTAAGCTTCAAATTAATTTTCTGTATTTTTGAAAGCAGAAATCAATGTCTGAGAGGATGTGTTCTGCTGCTGGCATTTCACAAGCCATTGTAGTGACTTCTGGCAACCAATTTACCTTTTGTATGCCCAGTCTTCTTTATTGAAAGGAAAAAAAGAGGTTGAGGGAGTTGATTCTAGTGTTTTCTGGCTGTGATGAGACTTTGCTCATTGCTCTACTGCTGGTCTTTGGAGTTCAGGCTACTGTGAGAGATTTATAGGTAGAAAAAGAAAACTGATTTCCTTGGACTTCAGATTGAGTTCAAAGTTAGGCAGTTCTCCCTTGCAGAAGTTGAGCAGCTCAACCCACAGAGAATCAAATGAAATCTGTGTGCAACTGTTGCAGCATGACAGATGCTGCATGCATGTGTGGGAGAGATCATGTCTCTTTTCAGCAACGAACCCTCTCCTCAACATTATATCATATAAAATAAAATATCATATTCCTCTGATTGCAGCTAATTCTGGTTAAAATTAATCATGAAACATAGATAATATAGCTGGATGACACTGAGTAAAGTTATTGAGAAATATTTGTTTTCCACACCTTAAAAAATAACCCTGAAATACTGAAGAATCAAAAAACTGTATTAGAAGTTGATATAAGAAACCTGGCATTAATTACAAATTCCTTAATGTCTGTTGCACAATAATAATCTTTTTTTTTTCTTTTCAGTTAGATTTGCAAAAAGAAATAAGCCTTCAAAATATTCTACTGTTTCCTATTACTTATTTTGGTCGTATCACCTGTGTAGAAGTGCTGATGTAGAAAATCTTGCAATTGCTTCTAAGGAAAATGGGAATTCCACCTTTATTTATGTCACTTTCAGGCTGTGTCTTCTATTTGAATGTTTTCTTGTCAAAAGTTCCTTCAGTGCCTCCTTGGTATTCCTTGTAGCAATGAAGGCTTTGACTAGTTTAGAGGAATGAGGCTGGAGTTAATTCATGTACTGACAATGTAGTTTCATATTAAACCATAAATTTTACTTTACTGATTTATTCTTAGTCACTAGAACTTGCTGGATTTTGAAATGAAGTTCTGTAAATTCCTGGTACTACATAAATAAAACTAAAAATAAAAAAATTGTATAGGCTTGGTCTGTGAGATATAATTCGAGATCTGTCTACAAATTTATCATTCTACAAGTTTATCATTCTTCATGTTAATGAAGAATTAACATATTTCATGGTAGGATGTAGCTGCTCCTAGTGATACAGAATATTTCAGTTGGGTTTAGGACTATAGTACCTGAAAAAAAGGGGTCTGTACTATAATTATGAGATTATCCCTTATTACAAAAAAATTCCAACTCTTCATGGCTGCTGTGTTCACTGTTAAGAATTTACTTTGTAAATACTTCATTCTTGCCAGAGAGACCTCCAAGAACTGATACAGCCTCTTTGCCCTTAAAAATCACTGGATATCAGAGTATAGTTACACATGACACCAAAAAAAGAAGCAACAGCTGTCTGTGAGAAAAGACAAATTCTGCTTTGGGGAGTCAAATGGAGGTGAAGGAGACTGGTTCAAAAATCCAGACGATGAAACTCCCATTGAATTCTCTCATTTATTAGGTGACAGGCAGTAGTGCAAACTTACCTCCAGTTTCCTCCCAGTCTACTTCAAGCTAAGAACGGAAGGGAGATCCTTCAAGTGGATAAGAGAGGTTGGCTATTGGAGTGGTTTCTCCACATATTGGCTACCAGGGCCACAAACCAGCATCTTGACCCATCACATCCATAACCCTACTGGAGTCAGTGGAGTCCTGCCCTGGGAACTTAGCCTGACTCTTTCAGCTGTGAGCTGCAGCAAAAGTTTTCCTCATCTGGAACTGTGTGTATGGAGATAAGACTGAATTGGCCTCACAGAAGCCATCACTACTGCCTCCCAGTAACCTATCCAAAGCATGGGATGACATGCCACTGCTCTGTATTTTCATAACCCTGGATTAATTACTGCCTGGCATCCATAATAGAAATAAAGGGCATATATGAGCTTCTACAATGACACTGTTTTCATCACGTTTAATTTTTCAAAGAACATAAAGGCAGATGCATAAAAATTCCAAGGAGCAATTTTAATTAAAGCTTCTTTTTTTTTGTTTTTTCATCTTTCCTAGATATGCAAATGGATCGAGCTATTAAAGGGAAAGATCAAAGGAACCCCAAACACTGTGTATGTATGGCCTTTATGACTGCATCTACTTATTTTCTAGGAGACATTATTTTGACTGGAAGAAATTATTGTGCAGCTTGAGAAAACTCAAGGCTGCTTTGCAGTGCTACAGAAGCAGACAGTGACTGGAAGGCAGCCTTGCCTAGTTTTGAGAGGTTTTACCTCACAGCATAGATGCGGCACCCAGATTTCATGCAGTGTCCTGCAAGAAGTGACATTCTTATACCCCCACTATAATCATGCTTTGGGTGACATGGCTGGCCCAGATTTGGAGGAAAACAAAAGTGTGTTACAGCTGGTTTCCCTCTTCCATTAAGCTACCTCTGCTATAGCTTAATATCCACACTAGGTATGATTGTTTACCATAGATATAATGTATCTTAAGTAAGGTAACATCTAATGTACCTTCTATATAGGAACAGCAGCTCATTGTCCTTGGAAAAGAGGCATAGCTGGCAGCAGGTGAAATGTTGTCACTGTCCAAATCGCTGACATAAACCTCCCAGACTGTTTAGTGCAGGATTTCACCTGAGAACATTGAGACCAAGATCCATGTGATTTAGCTGGCAGGACAGAGTTTGGGTGATGGGTTTCACTGAGTGAATTTAAAAACTCTGGAACTGTAGCTTTTTTGATCAGCCTTGAAATAGCTAGCAAGGACATTCAGTTCTGTGCTTCAGTGTAGATGCTGCTTGACCTTTCAATTCCAGGCCAAGCAGCCAAATAAGTTCAAATAAACTGATCCAAAGGCTAAAGTGCTTATTCAGGCAAAATCCACTGTTTGTTTTCCTTAGATAAAGACTAAATAAAAACTGAATCAGGACTTCTGGAACTGGCTTCTTAAAAGCTAGAAGACAACACTCCAGAGACAACTAACAGAAGATCAGTGTGTAAGAGTTCAGTACAGAGAGCACTATTTTTTAATTTTTATTGTTTTTCTTATATATTATCTACAAGCCAAGCTTTCATGTTTTTAATGTAAAAATGCATACAGATCATTATATATATAAAAATCAACTAGCCTTGTAGCAAACTGCCAGACGCAACTATCTCCAGGTTTTGGGACAACTTGTCTGGATCCAGGTGTAAACCCGGTAGCTGAACCTCCAGATATGAAGATTCGCAAAGTTCTAGGGAAGTCTTGGTTCCTGATCCAGGTCTTGCAGCATGGGCATAACTAACTCTTCATTAATTGAAGATAAATATTTAAAAACTTCATAAATGACAATCAACTTGTTGTAGGTAACAAGCATCCATTTCACCTTTCCTGCCCCTCTTTTTTAATTGTCCTTCCCCTCCTCTCTCCTCAGAAAGGATAAAGGGCACAAGGGCACCTGTATTTAAATAGCAGGAGTACAAGCAGAATTTAAATGGTTGATTTTGCTGCAGAAAAGCTGTTGAATGTGAGTTCACATTGCATTTGGCCTTTTCAGTGCCTGGGTATTTTTTGGCTCAATTTGAATGGTATAGAAATATGACACTTTTGTAGCATAGCCAAAAATATGTTGCAGCATTGTGAGCAACAGTAAATGAGGTTGTATTTAATATCTTCTAGTATGTATCAACAGATTATAATATACTATTAACTGCTTTCACAGTTATTACACAGGGAAAAAAAAACCACTAAAAACAATTAAGTAAACAAATTTGTGTTTGTGTGGGAGGAAAGGTCACAAAGTAGCTGTCTCCTTTTTGAATGTTTATCATGTACGGCAGTTTCCTAATTCGGTCTCTGCAAAGGAATGTTACTATATTTATGAGAGGTTCTTTATGTAACAAGTCATGTTTGCACAGCGGAACATTTTCTTTCATTTTCTTTCATTTCTTTTATAACTTCTCCATATACACATTATAAAGTAGGATAGAATTTGCTGTGATTTTTTTGGAAAGTATTAGGGCCATAACTTAGCCTCTCCTTCCTTTCAATACTGCTAATATGAGTATAATTACGTTATTTTCTCACGTAATTCATAAATTATATTTTTGCATTTTAAAAGCAGCTTTACTCTGAAACCCAAGAAAAGTTTTCAGAGGAAAGAACTGTTGAAGTTGTCTTAGAGGAGGATGAATCACTTGCTTATCATACCTACACAATGACTTTCCTCATCAGCTATGTTCCCATGGGATTGCAGGAGAGGCTTTTGTTTACTTCAGATTTGTGCAACAGCACTGATTTGGAAGATGACAGAATGTATTAGTGAAATGCTCACTCTGGCTCCTAATGTTGTAACACACGTTTGCAAGTTCAGACCTTCAGCTAATGACTACTGGTGCATGAACAGGAATTAGCTCTTTCTTTTATACTCATATTGATTCTGCTTTACTAGTAGGGCTGAAAATAGCTAAACCTCTTGGGTTTTTTTGTTTTTTTGGGGTTTTTTTGTTTGTTTTTGTTTTGTTTTGTTACAAAAGATAGAGATATGACCAATATTTTTGGCACAGCTTTGTCATTGAGATAGTGACATTACCTGTTGAAGCAACCCCCTGCCCAGAAGCACGTGGTGAAGTTTCCATTGTAGTGTCTGGAGCTGAACAATGGCAACATACCTGAATATGAAGACTAGAATACAGATATTGACTCCAGAAGATTTTCATTATCTAGAATGGTGGAATCAGGAAAAATAAACAACGGTACAACATATACATTGAAATGTGATGGTCTTTGATGCTGGTTTGGTAAAAGATATGGATCAGAAAATGTTTTTTAAAAAAACAACTTTGGTAAAGCATCTTTAATGGACTCATTTTGAAAAGTCCTGACTTGACACTTCTCTGTGCACAGGGATATATTGGCTTGATTCTCCAGCCAGTTTCAGCTCCTGTATGGCTAACTATAAGTGTACAAAGAGCTATACAACTTGATACCCTCACTTTATTACATTTGTGGCAATTTGCATTTGACAGCTTTTGGGTGCTACTTCCTCAAAGAGGTAAATAACCATATGAGGTACAATGCAGTGGAGAATATATTGTAAGTAGTTGCTACAACAGGGCTGTTCCGCAAAGGAGAACACTGCTAATATTCCCATTTATCACCCCAATCTTTGGCTGTGGTTCTACATGATGCTAGTCTGAGTTGCACATTAAAGGGATGCAACACAACTGTTAGGAGCACCATGTGAACAAAAATATTCATCTTGGTTCATGCACCTCTTAACATGCAGTTAACAAGGCAAGTAGACAGGAGGTGAAAACTGACAGCTGGCTTAAATGAGACACATGGCAGAAGACAAAAAACTTAATAACTTTCGTCCCAGGCACTCAAATCTGCTAAAAAGTGCTTTCATTTGAATGTGCCAGATAGAATCACAAAAAACTGCTGGTTTAAACCACAGAGTGTTTTAAGCAACATCTGGAAGTTTAAACAGCTGCAAATTATAGTGTTTTGATATGGTAGAGGTCATTCACATCTGATTTATATTTGGGCTTGGACTTCCCATTTGGGATTGCCTTCCCATGGATTTAATTTTTCAGTATAAAATAGAATAAAAGGAGCTACTTGAATTAAGACCTCCAAAATGTAAACAAAAAATAAAAAATACACATGACTAAATCTATAGTAATATAGCTATCTTTAAGTTTGATTTCCCAACACATACACTTCAATTTCCCCACATACAGTACTGCACTTAGAGGGGGAAAACCTGTAATGCCACTGGGCTAGCTGATTATTTCTTGAGAAAATCTGCAGTTTCAAAGGATCTGGAAAAGCAGCTGAACTTCAGCTCTGTTGAAGTATGTGTCTTGCTAGTTAAATGCAAACCCATGAAAAAGACCTCTTGTGTATTTTTTGCATACCTTGCTTAGAACATCAGCGCTCGTAGATCTGACAAAAAGAACAACAAAGAAGGACAGTTTGGAGTAAATGCACACAATTTAGAGCTGGTGAAAGGTGTCAGGTGAACTTTCTGGTACAGCAGCCTCGACGTGTATTCAGCCCTGAAGAACACTGGTTGTGATGGTTGATGACAGACTAAGGACTGAATCTTGCTCTCCAGTGGCTACTGAGCAGCTGGCTGGTTGGAAACAACGTTTAGGCACTACTGACTTGCAGAGGATTGGAGCCAGCCTTGTGCAAGCAGAAGATGCTCTGTCAATGCCAATCCCCACAATCTTCTAGTCCTTTGGAGTCTGGTTCCCCATCCCCCCTCTTTTAAATTTTTTATTTATTTATTTTAATGTTTTTCATGTTAGCCAGAAGCTGTGTGGCTAAATGTATTTTTTGAAACAGGAAAACAGCCTGACCCTGTGTTACTCAAAAAAATGGTGTCCTTTTTATATATATATTTTTAATAGCAAAGCTTTTACCATTTTTTATTAAGTGTTCTCTGCCTGCCTCATCCCTACTCCAAGCTAATCTGCTGAAAAATGCTTCTCTGGCTTACTACAGATCTTTTTTAGCTGCTGATTTTGGTAAGCATCTTATTAATAGCCTGCTTGACGTGGGTGGTGGAGCTCCGTCTCCGAGTCTTGCCCTGGACCATCTTTCGACGTCGTACCTCACGACAGAGCTCGTAGAAGGCCTCCATAATGTTGCCCTCTCCTGTGCAAGCAGAACACTCATAAAAAGCACATGCTAGTTCTGTGGCCAGTTTTTCACCTTCCTCTGTGCTGACCTGCCTGGAATGATCCAAGTCTGCTTTGTTCCCCACCAGAATAAGGGTGACGTTTTTGGGTTTTTTAACTTCATCCAGCAAATTCTTAAGTGGCAGCACTTCCTCAAAGCTGCCTCTGTCCGTGATGTCATAAACCAGCACGAAGCCTTCACCCCATCGCACGTGTCCTTCTTTCTGAATAGCATCCTCCTGTTTAGAAAAGAAAGACACCAGCCTTAGAATTTAATTTATAATAAAGACCCCAGGTCTTCAGGTAGGTGTTAGTGCCTCAAAGTCTGAAAAGCTATCTGCTCGTCTTTGTTTTTTATCACGTGACATAGGACAACTGCTCCACCAAAGTGCCATGGGCTGCCTGTGGACAGGCTGGTAGGAGGCAATTGGACTGTGCAGTGTGAGCAGCTGCCATGTTTTGAAAGGAAAGGGGAGTTAGTATGACAAAACTGTTCTTCATTTTGGTGGGAATAATTGACTGAGGCTGTTGAGCCTCATCAGTTGAATATAGACTGTGACTATGTGCATAGTAATGTGTTGTTGGGTTTGTTTTGAATCAAGGAATGAGAACAAAACCATTTTAATCCCAGAGTAAACCTTAACTTTGTTCTTACAGTATTCAAAAACTCATAGCAGGATACCTTGCAGAAGGGCTTGGATGCAGCACACTGAGTCTGGCACCTGGGTTTGGTGGTGGAAAAACTCTGCTCAGATGCAAATCTCTGTCCGCAGAAGTGGAGCACACCTGCCACCAGCTGCACTGGTGCCACCACCACACTTCCTTTTCCCACTGTCTGGCTGAGCCAAGGTATTGGATAATAGCACATGTACCCACGCACCTGACCAGCTGTATCTAGTATCTCCATGGAAACTACTTCATCGTCAATGGTAGCTTGGTGACGATATGTAGACTCTAAAATAAGAACACATTTTGTGAAAAGTATTAAAAGAAGGTAACTTTTTTTTTCTTTTTCATCTTCTTTACAGCAAGACGTGAGATGTGACGTACATCTACACTAAATTTTCTCAGTTGGAGCTCTTCCTGCCATTTTGGAGAACACAGAAGTCCTCCTTTCTACAGCAGTGACTCTTCTACCTCTACCCATATGGCACAACTCTTTCTTTCCCTTGTCTTACACCTGCAAAGGGCTGTGCCTGTGGACACTGCACTGTGTTCCTGACAAAAGGACAGAGTTTCTTGCTGCAGCCTGTTCTCCATGTTTGCTCATAGGGAAAGCTGCCACCTATGAAACACAAATACCACTACTCCAAAAGTATTCATCTCAAATGCCTGTCACTACTTAGCTTGAAGTTTGACAAGATCAAAACCAGTATGCTTGCAGATCAGGGAACCTAACCACTAAGGTCAGGCCTTATGCTGTGATAGAATTAAAGAACAGTTAGCTATTTTAGGAATGTCTCTCTAAAACATGCTGAAATCATCACATTCCCCTCTTCTAGCAAGGGCTCAAACAGTGATTTCTGCATATATGATTTATAAGACTAACCAGTGGGCATAAAACATTCACACTATGCTACAGGAAGAAAAAGAACCTACTTTACAGTGTTCCAGGTTCTAGAACTAATGAGAAACTAATGACAAAAAGGCTTTTTTATCTTAATGAGCTGATGAGTTACATTTGATAGCACTTGGCCTAAAACTTGGAATATTATCTGTGCTAACATTCAGATTTATTACTATTGCTAGCTCACAGATGTCTTGTACCAAAAGGCAAATACATATGCTGTAAAGCTGGCCAGTGACTATGAATACTTCGCATTGTCAGAGACACAATTCTTTTATTTGGTGCAAATCTCCCCAATAGGAATGAAAGATATCTTTAAGGAAACACATCTCTTGAATTAAAACTTCTGAAAAGGCTCATGCTTGGTGAACACCTTTTTCCTCACACACTGAAGAATGTCACCTTTTCAGAGGCATGAATGTTCCAATGATTTCAGTGCTGCAAACACTTTCTTCACAAATCAAAAATGTCATTTCCCTCCTGTGTCACCTTAATTGCTTTAAGTAGCACAGCTGCCTTTAACAGGGACAAATGGTCAATTTAAATCAGCAGATGGCAAGTAATCTTGCTCTAGGGTTTCTGGCAATGAAGACTAGATTTTTTTTCAAAGCAGTAAATAATCTTTCTGCTGCATGTTCCATGTCTGTTGAAAGAGTTGGAGGTCCACCTTTGTGATCCTGAGGCTACACCTACACAGCTGAGTAAGATACAGTGAAGTATCTCTGTGGTATGTCTTATCTGTCCCTTCTCTATGTCCTCCTAGCTGCAGCAATTCCTCCAGGGGAATGTAGAAAAGGCTGGAGCTCTAGTTTGGCATAGAAACTGCAATGATGCACCTTTAGTAAGTTGTTTCAGTGGCTAAAAAACTCAGTGCTAGGTTGGGGCTCCTTGGGCAGCTCATCTAAGGTCATTTAGGAATTTGTGTTTTGTGTCTTTGGGGGAGAGTGCTGTAAAGACAAGATGGCTCTCTGAATGAATGTGATACTAGATCCTTACTTCTTTAGGCCTTGCAAAGCTTAAATGCCTTCAATCAACTGTCCCTGCTTGACAAGAGAATTAATTCACATGACTTGAGAAAGTGCTTGTCCAACCATATCTGTGAAATTTCCTTCTTAGGTGGCAGAGTGTGGTAGGCCATATGGTTCCTCCCCATGAAATGGGACACTAAATCTCAAGGAATAACCTTGTGCTCATTGTGAAAAAAAACCCAGCATGATTCTTAAAAGTTACTTGTGTCCTCAAAATAGGACTCTAGTAGCATTTTATATTGCAAGTTTAAATCACTTTGGCTGCTCATGTTAGGATGGAATTTGATGCTGGACAAGCAGCACTGATTTGGGTAAGATTAGTGTAAATATATCTGAGTAAATGTGTTTCTGTTCCCATGCTTTGGAATGTGAGGTAGCTGGCTGAATTTTAATGAGGAGTGTAAAACAGCTGGATGCTTAAAGCAACTTTTAGTGTAATCACAGGCATGATTTCTCCTTTGAGGGAACAGAAGAATCTGAAGAATGTGGTTCTCCTGTAAGTTTTAGGCTCTGAAGTTGTGATTTCCAGTCTCTTTGCATCAATTTCATGGTACTTCAAAAAGGCATTGCCTGACTTTGAGATTTGTTAATATAATTTTCCTTGTGACACTTTGGTTTGAGAGATATGCTGCTCAAGATAAATTAGATTATTTGAGAGACCTGCTGAATCTCTAACTGAAACAATCAACAGTGCAGGTCTCTGCGTCTCAGTAAGCACCCTTGACTCCTATTAGAGCTGATGAAGTAAAATAAGTGCTGAAAATAGCTTGTCTGATCTTCCTCCTGGGGTAAAACACATCTCAGAAACACTTAAAAGTCTAAAAGTGGTCAGGTGAATCCAGGCTGTAAACGTATTATGCTTGCATTGTCATGGTCAAGTAGAAAGAGCAAAGTGTAGCATTGTACCAGATTTTGGGGTCCCACATGGTTATAAAGGTGTAATCTTCCATCATTCTTCCTATGCAAAGCACTTTGTTCTCACTGTCCTATCGTTTGAAAAATATAAGTTTATTCTGTAAACATTTGGAGCTGTCAAAAGGCCTGAGAAGCATGTTCAAAAGTGGTAGCAGTAAGAGTCTGATTGTTTTTAAGTCTCTAATACTTTGCTGCAATAATTCATTATTAGGAACTGGATAAAATGTTCAAATTATCACAGTTGCTGAATAACTATGGAAATAATCATTGGGGTGGGTAGAAACAAATTGAACTCCTCATGGGCTCTCTGTGTTGATAAGTCAAATGTCCCTATTTTTCTGAGCAATATTATTTGTAAAAATGCATAGGAAAAAAACCTACTGAACTTTTATATAGATAAAATATTGAATAATTTATAGAAAAAGAATTTTGAATGTCCATGGGTATGAGATTCTGTCACAGCTTGACCACATCACATCCTTGCACTATGCTTATTGTGACATATTTATTAAAGTTTTGGCCTATAAGACTTAGTTGGTCATTTATCAAACCTGTATATCTAGGACTGCCTTGATAAACAGAATGTATCTGTTTCAGAAGATACAATTATTTTTTTTTTTTATAGAGAAACTGTTATCTGAGAAGTAAGTGCTAGATCTTGATTTATAATTCCAGTTATGTAAAAAGCTGTAGTGATGTAAAAAACTATTTTCGGTAGTTATTTATTTTGAACAGGCAATATGTATCAGAGGTATTTCTCAGCCCAGGAAGGAAATATTTTTTGCATCAGAAGGGTTTATTGCTTTTAGGAAAACACTTGTAGTAGAAGTAGATAAATCAGCTGAGATGAAGAAATGACTTAAACCATTTGACATGTAAATTGGAGGAACATCCTGGTCTCTTGTTTGTAAGTACAGAGGAACACACTGTTTCCATTCAGAAGTTTAGTTCCTATTGACAAGAATTGTTAATAAAATAAGGGCATATAAAAATGATTCAAGTAAGTTGGGTCTCATGATGTCTTTCAACCGGTTGAATCTAGAGAACTGCAAGAGAGCTAGAAAAAGTGTTTTTGTGTAATAATTATAAATGAATTTCCAGACCAAAAAGCAACACATAACATGCATCAACTTCTAAGTTGTGGTTGAAATCTAGTTTGATGGCAGTGCAGTAGAATGTTTAAAAAAATAGAATTTCCCATTTTATTTCTGGCTACATAAAAAAGGTGCCTGTGGGGTAGGGGTTTGTTTGATTGCTTGTTTGCTTTTAAATTAACTCCATGCTCATAGACTGCAACTTTTGACATCCATCAGGATGGCACCTGTCTCTATGAGAGTGGAAAATAGTGACTTTGACAGTGCATTGGGAAAAAATTTACCTCCATTACTAAAATTGATGCTGTTTTATATATTCTCCAGAGCCTGTATTCAGCCCACACTTGTGAAATCTGTTCTCTTCTTCATTTCCTTGCTTCTTTGGGAACATATAATCTTTTAGAAAGCCCTTGTTAGTTGAATGTACCTTCCTGACTCAGAAATTTTCTCCTGCCTTCTTCCCTCCCCTGCTCCAGTTCTGCTCAAACCTCAGCTGAACGTATTTATCTTGCTTGCATCCAGCTGTTACTTAATCCATGCATTATTTATCCTATAGGAGGGGTCTTATTCTGCAGCCATTGGTGGTTTTGCACTAAGCAGAATACTATCCTTGAATATTTAGAACATATATCTAATGCAAAGAGGTGTATCCCCGTGTCTGTATCATAATTGATGTTATAGGCCCCAAAATAAGCACAGTTGGGTTATTTATCAATAATGTAATAAAGTTATATGCTATGTGTTGTTACTGCAGTCCTTGTTATCACATGCAAAGGAAGAAAAAGAAGTAAAAGAAAGTTACTGAAAGGAAACACTGACAGCTCTGATAATTGGACTTGGATGGTTCAATGTCATGTTTCTGCAAGAGTAAACTTGAGTCTAGAAATACAGAAGGAAAAGTTCCAAGAGGTGTTACAGAACATGTGATGTGCTTTATATGTATGACTATCATACTAAATGAACATGCATGTCAAGCTAAAAATTTAAATCAAAATGTGAAAGAAAGTATTTGTTTGCAGCAAGATTTAATTCAAATCTGGGGACTCTTGCCTACTTCACATGCAGCCCAGCCTGTTGTGAATGCTCCTTTTGGAACTTACATGGTGCTGTTTAAGGGACTTTCCTTTCTAACTTAATTTTTAGATCTTTTGGCTGCCTTCAGAGCTAATGACTGCAGTACAGCTGGTATGCCCAAACTAGACAGATTAAAGCTGAGTATAAAATAATAAGTCATGTGGGAGGCACTGCAGGCAGCAAGTATGTCGTAGCTTTTAGATGAGCTGCTTTTAGTTGCCATTTTCAGCCCAAGGCAAAGCACTCAAATATTTCTGCCCTGTATAAATCCAGGTTGGACAAAGGGTAGATACCTGTTAATTCCCCTCAGGAGGCCCAGAGAAGAAGAGGCAGTGGATGCTCTGGGCAGTCAGCAGGCACGTGCCTCTGCACAAGAAGCTTCAGGTGCTGTGGGGACTCATGGGGGGACACAAAGGCTGTTCTGTGGAGCACAGGGACACATGCACAGAAGAAAACCACTGCAATGCGAAATATAGAGAACAAATTTGGAAGGAAAGAGGTTTTCTTAGGTTTGCTGCTGAGTGAGCAGTTTGGGTTTTATCCCATTTTCCTATTTTTAATGAAGTGGTTAGGAAAATAGATGGTTAGTGCATGCATAGCCCCACTAGACTATTAAGTTCTCATCTTGATATGAAAGCATCTGTTGCATCCCCAAATTTTGTGTTCTAAGTAGAACACATAGAAGATAAAAAGTTAGTCTAAAGAAAAGCATTTGTTTTGTTGCATTAATGTTTTCACTAAATAACAATTTTGCCTCCAAATAGAACTCCTAGAATACAATATTCTTGAAGATGACTCTGAAAATAATGGGAAATATGTCTACTTGTTGGCTCCATATCAACTTTTTTCCTATTTGCAAAGACTGAGTTTCTTTATATGAGAATAAATGTTACTTTTCCTTTCCTACAGGCTCAGTCCTTGCCCAGTTTTTACTATGACAGGCAGAGAGAATATATGCAGGTACCTGGGAACTAGATCCATTAAGGCACTCTAGAACAAAACCAGGATAGCTGGAGCAGTGCTAACTAGTAGGAAGTAACTTCAAGGCTTTAGCTGCTTGTTTTGGTTTATTTGTTTGTTTAGGTTTTGTTTTGGTTTTAAATTTTCTGAATTTACTTTCTCACCAACACTAAGCAGAGGCGTTAGCTTCTGGTGGGCATTATAGCAATGACAATTTAAAATCTAAATAATCTCTATTTTGCTAGTCTTTTTTGTTTGATTGTAGCAAGTAGTCTTTGTTAGTGGAGCTGTGAGTTTCATCTTGTATCTGCCAATATATATGAAAACTACCCAGTGAGATATTTCTCACACCTAAAACAAGCAAAATAAAAGCTTGGTCTCCTGAAGGTGCAAAAGCAAGCACTGGAAACTCCTGCTTATATGGAGAATACTTCAGAATATAATGATAGAGAAAAGCAGGGGCAAAATATTTTGCAGCTGTAGTTACAGAAAAAAAGGCTACTGTCATTCCTGATATTTGCTGCCTGTCAAGATACTATAAAAAAGCAGTATTTTTATTACTGGCATCAGGAATATCTTCATCTTGAGACTTGTATTAAAAAAAAAACAAAACCCACACTTTCAGATAACTGCTTCCCGTGTTATTTTAAGCACCTTCCTCTTTTTATCAATTTCATAATTTCTAGTCTTTGTTGAGCGTTCTAGAAGCTAGTGCTGGGCGTTTAAGGTGCTCTAGGCTATATCAGTCTATTGCCTTACAAACACCTCAGAGAAACCAGGAATGCTTTCATGGCTCATGCTATAAATGCTTTCAGCATACATTCCTACTGTTGAAAAGTATAGTAAAAATAATATGAAGTATTAAATGTACCTCAAGTCAAGTAATATTTCTACTATTTTGAAGTTGGGAAAAATAAAAGCCCAGGAAGATACCTAGTAAGGCACAATCTTGCCTATTGCTGTTAAAAACTGAAGCAGAAAAAATGAGTAATTTTGTTAATAAAAATTGAGCATGATAATAGCTAGAGTTTGGCGTGAAAGTCAAGCTGGTTTTCAGCAATTTATTAAGGACCTACATATTTGTCATAGTACTTCCTGAAGCATAGGTTGGCAGCCACTCTGCCTAGCTCCAAATGCTTGGTTACCATTACATCTCACTTTGGCTGAAAGCCCATCGTGGACCACATATGTTATTTCTAACTTGGGCTTGGATAAGGTACAGTTGTCAACATGGGTGTTCAGGCAAAATATGCAGAAGGCAAAGTTCTGCAAGATGTTAGCAGAACTCTGTCCTCTTTTGCTCACCTTGGAAAACTTTTATTTTTAATCTTGAGCATGTGGATGACCTGGTCTATAGCACTGTGCAGACTGCTTTGCAGTGGGAGGAAAAGGGGTGGTAAGGAAAATTTCCCCAGGCTGCTTTCCTCCTGGGGCTCATACTCTGTCAACCTTTATGCCCTATTGCCAAAGGGACCATCAGCTAATGATTTATTAACACTTATTTTAGTATGGGACCATTTGTCAAAAGTTCTGTTTGCTGTCTGGGAAGTCTCTCTCTCAGCCATACTGCTGGAAATTACTAATTTTATGGTAGAGGCAGGCAATAAACCTTCAAGAGTGTTAAGGGAAACTTGCTGAGTGAGCCACAACTCAAGAAAACTAGAAATCTACAGTATACAAAGGCATTTGTTTCTTCAACTTGTGACCTGCAGCAGTGAAAGCAGTCCTGGGGAGGAAAGGTTTGTATTTACATGGCGCTCCATCTGTCCAGACAATGTGTTAGCTGAATAAACCAGAGAGGAAAGACAGTTCTTGAAGAATGTATTTGAATCTGAGGATCTAAGCCTTTTTATATGTCTGCATTGGCACAAAATTGGCCCAGGAAGTTAGCCCATTCTTTCTTGCTAGAATAAATTATTCTTAGTGAGGTCTTGGGTCCCCCAGCTAACCTGTTTATGGGTCTCAACCTTTCTGATGGAAGCTAGTTTGGCTATGTTCCCACTCTGGTCTAGTTTATTTATGGGTTTTGTATATATCTGTTTGGATCAGCTGCAGAAAAGAAACTCAGGATAGCAATATTTGCTAGGGTTATAAGGCTAATTACATTGTACATGCTATCTGCAAACTTCCCCTATGGAAGTTTGGAAGTCTGGTTGTGTTGCGCCATTTGTTGTTTGCTGCTTTTTTTTTTCTTATTTTATGGTCCTCGAATGACACCATTTTACTATCATAATCCCCCAGCTCCAAATGTGGCTATATTGGCAAAACTACCCTCCCAATGTAAAAATAATCTTCCTTGCAACAAGCTTTCCAATGGGAAAAGCCTTCTTCCCAATGTAAAGAGTATCTTCACAAAGTTCTTGCTGTTCTTGCTGCAGTGATGAAATTTATAACTCTTCAGCTGGTCTGTAGGAGGCAGTTGTCTGCTCTCAGATAATTCAGGGTGCTGACAGAAGTATCTCAAGCACTTGTTTATCTAGCATGACTTTCTCCAGTACTTTGGTTGTTTCACATAATGCTGGAGAAGAACAAAGCGCTCATGGGCCTTTCATACTCAAGTTAATGGGGCACCAATTTGTAACACCTTATTTAATGCCTTTGCTCTTTTGCCTACATGTTTTACTCGTAGTTTCTTATGGTATAAACATATGTTGCATTAAAGGTAGTTTATGGAAACAGCTGTTCAAGGCTTTCTCCCCTCCCAGCTGAAAAAGCAAATAAAAACCTGAATCATTTAAAGAAATTGTGATGCATTTGGAAGAAATACTCTTTAAAAATGTTACTGTTCATCTAGTAGTCCTAGAAAAATTATAGGTTTTCTTAAGACTCATGTTTCTCTATGTTTACCTCTGCTCCTTCAAAAGTTATTTTATAAGTAGACTTGGTTTAAAATTCAGTATTTGGAGAAATGCTTGGTGTTTCTGTGCACCCTTGAGATGTGTGTCTTAAATAACTGGTATTTGTACACTCAAAGGATTTACAACTTCTGTGTGAGATTGAGGATTTCATAGGTGAGAAGCAGAGTCAGAGAGACTGGGCAACAAATAAATGATAGATTCAACAAATATCTGAGGATCTTGTTCTCTACACTTTCTAGGGTCTTTATTTGTTTGGTTTTCTTCCCTATGCAGCAAAAATGTGTGCTTTAAGTCCCTACTCTCCTCTTTAAGTCCCTGATTCTCCCACCTATACATAAAAAAAATGCTAATTCAGAACAAATTACACAACCTGTAAATTACATAATTTTTTTTTAATCTTGGGTATTGCAAGGTAAATCTTGGGTATTTTCTAGTTAAGGAAATTGTCCCAATTGTGGTAGAACAATGAATAGGTACTCAGCAAAATACTGAAAAAAATATTTTAAAAAGCCTCAATTTAGCCATAGCTTAGATTATTATTTTTTTAACTTTCGTAATTTGATCCAGAGGATTCTTCCTGCCTGTCTTGGCTTATGGAGACAGGTAATTTTCTTTTGCTCATGAAGTACTCTCCAGTGATTTTTGGCAAAATCTTCTTTTCCTTGGTAGCTGGATAGTTAGAATCTGTTCTTCTCCTGTCCTTTCAAAATTATTTGAAAACGCTACTCGTTGCCCTTGTAAGGCAAAATTGGTCTTACTGAGACAAATTAAACTTTTTTTTTTCATGGAAATATATGTATCACTTTTTGCACCCAACTGCCAATCCATGACTACTAAGAAGAAATTAATCTATTTGGCTAAAACTTCTCAGTAATGTTCATGGTTAAGTGGCCACTAAATTATCACAGAATAGTCATGATAAAGACAGCAATTGATTCTTTAATGTACTGTTTCTCAAAGCTTTTGAAGATATAGGCTGCTTCTGATAAATCTCTGAAAGCCTCAATAGTGGTTAGATTTTTTTTTCTAGCACTTCAGAGCCTCCTTTGAATCCTGTTGGGATCCATAGTTTGAAATAAACAATGCTTTAAAACCAGTGTCTGGTGGACAACTTCCACCAGAGGTTACTGCTATTAAGAAATAGCTTCTTGATAATAGTTCTTGTGTTTCTCGAAACTTTTTTCCTAAGTAACTTCCAAGCACTTAGCTTCACAATAACTGTAATACACAATCTAAGCTGTTATCCTACAACTGAATTAGAACATAAAATTCACTAAATCAGGAGAGATTTAATTTTTGTTTTATGGAAATAGGACTGTTGTCTGCATGGAAGCTTTCTGTGTTGCAAGCAGAAGAGAATTAAATTCCTGAGAGGCATGGTTATCTTGGAGTTGTAAATTTATAAAACAAACAAATGTCAAACACAGTACACCAAAAAGGGCAGAGGGCCTTCAAAATAGGGCAAAAAATAATAAGCCTAGCAGCTTGCTGGTAACTTAGGTTGTGTGATTAAACAAGGCAACAAGGATACTTTTGCATGAATCATCCCTGTAAGAACTTAAGGAACTTGGATTATACTGATACAGGACTGTTGTATATAATGTCAGCTTCTTAAAATGATGTTACTGTCAGAGATGTGAGGTAGTAATACTAATAATACTAAGAGAACATTATGCTGAACATCCCACCATGAAGTACAAGGCAGGTGACATACAATTCACTGACAAATAGATTGATATTAGCAGATAAAAGAGTGTGTTTGAGTTCAGGTTGTTCTCAGAATTATTTTTCCAATATGAGATTTATGATATCTGTCATTTGTTTATTTCATTTTACCAGAGGAAGATAGTTAGTATGATACTGGACACTTTGCCTTTTGAAAGGGCTGCTTGGATTTTGCAATATAGTGTACTAATCTTTCATCTGTTTCTTCTCTGTAATCTTATGGTGTTCTCTAGTTCTCAGTGAGACCTCTTGGAGAAAGACCCTTAAAAAAGAAATAGGTATTTATCTGTACAGGAGATGGCAACAGATTCTTGGAGGAAAAAGTAATTTCTCAGCCCTTACTTCATGTGCAAATCACTTAGTCCTGAGGTACTGAAGGTACTTTCTAAGATGTAAATGCCCCATCTCTGACTTCTTGGCCTGGATTTTCTCTGGTGCAGAGCATTCCTATGTAAGAGCATTCCTATGTATACTAACAGGATATACTACAAAATTGGACCTTAGGATCAATTCTCAAGCAAGGACTATAATTCAGAGCAACTGTTTGATATCTCTTTCAGAGATATCTATGGTAGCATCTCAAAAGTGGCAGACACAAAACAGCTAAATGGGAGCAGAGGAGGAGACCTGTGGATGCTGTTTTGATGACTAACCCTACGTGTTTATCCATAAAGTAAGATGCAACATGTTTGAAAGTGAGAGCAATAAACTTACCTCAAGGGTAGGTAGATTATAAGTACCTAACAATTTTTTTTCCCTTTAATTTTTGAGATCCATATCCCAGCCATCTTATTCTCTAGCAGCTGCTGTCTGGTTTATCCAAAAGCAGAAAACTGATTTTACATTAAATAATTTTCAGAGTGAAATTCTAACATGTTTGCTTTCAATAGCAAAATTCCCACTGTGTTCTGCGTGGGCAGAAATGTGCCTCATATTAATTCTGCTTTTGTCTGAGTGCATTACTGGTTCTCTATTCTGCCATCTTAGGAAATAATTTGTTTCAGGTTTAAATGACCATAGAGAAGCTTTTTACAGTAGATTTAAAAGTTGACTAAGGCTTGGAATTGTAACTCTATGACTTTCCATTACTTCGGTCATGCTATAATATACAGCATACCACGTGTATAGAATAAAATGCAACTTACCTAGTGTTGGGTCATACTCCCAGATGAATCGTTTGGTGAGGAAGCGTACGACGAGAGCTGGAGGAACAAAAAAGGTTCTAGGTGAGATGCACAAGCCATCAAGTCATATGGGTTTTTAAAGCTCTCTCAGAAAACTCTTCTGTGTGAATGGGCATGTAGCAGCTCCTCTGAACAGTGTACAGAATTCAGCCTTGCTTATTGCAGTAGTTAGGGTCTTTTCAAATTCTTTCAAATAGTAGAGAGCAGCAGCTCTGATGGGAACAAGGGAGAAGAGCTGATTTTTGGGGTCAGTACAAATGAAGGAAGTGAGAAGGTGACAAGTGATGAGAAGGACAGGTAGAACTGGACTGAAGCTGCTGAGATGAGCCTGGGAGAAGAGAGGTGCAGCTATGTACAGAGTACAACAGAGGTAAAGAATTAGAGATGTAATCTCTGGTGAGGAGGGGAGAAGTGTGTATTTTTCATCTTCAGCAGGGAGGCTTGTATGCCAAAGTAACAAAGAATAGCATAAGCAAAAGGGAGATAAAGAAAGGAAAAGAAGGGTGGGAGAATTCTGTGATGCATAGGGCAGGATGGAAATCAGTGTCCCTCACTGCCTGGTCTCAGTGGAGAGCACAGCAAGCCCAGGGAGTTGCTTGTGAGGCTCATCTGGTAATAAAGTACTTGTATAAGGCTTGCTTGGGCCCAGTGAAGGGAAGAAAATGCCACCTCAGCACAACCCTGCTGTTGTTTCCCCAGCAAGTGGGGAAATATCAGCTTCAGAGCCAGCGCCAGCTTTGGGGCTGCACATTCTGGGGGCTGTGGGGAGCTGCAGTCCCTGCAAGGCTCGCTCTGCTCAGCCTCCCTGCTTCTATCCTGGCTGTGATTCCCTCAAAGTACTCCCTTCATGGCAATGGTCACAGCTCTTCCTATGCACCTTTTCTCTTACAAGGCTGAAAAGTAGCAGCTGCATTTCGCAGATTTCACCTGAAATTCTTTTGATCCAGGATCTGCCCTGCTTATGACTGTTGCCAACTACGTTGGATGGGAATGTTGGGTGAAAGAGAGGCTGGGAAGGGCATCCCAGTGCTTGGGCTGTCAGTCTGGAGACCAGCTTGCTGGCTTGTGCTTCCTGCCCAAGCCATGATCCCCCTAGAGCAGGGCTATTACTATGAAGCCATTTTGTTTATATGGAGCTCACTCCCTGCCAGCTTACATCACTTTTGTTTTAGTAAAATAACTTCTGCCAGCAGAAAACTCCGGAGTGAGGACATTAGAATTTCATTAGGCTTAAGAGCTGTAGCATTCAGATTTCTGCTGCTGGCATAAATGACACTTTGGGCAAAACAATAAAGTTTCCCTGTGTCCTTAGCAGAGCTGCATAGAAAGAGATGAGATGGGCATTACTGCCTTCTCACCTTAGTAAGGCTGTTATGCACCCACTTTGACCTGTCAGTCTTATTTAGACAGGCTTCACTCCCCTGCTAAAAATAAGCCCAAACTAGTCCAACACACAAAAAAAAAAAAGCCAAATGCTGGGTTTTGATTCAGAATAACAATGAGGTTGAGAGTGTCTGAATGTCTGAAGCACATTGTTTTCTGATTAAACCAGAGGACTAATTTCAATGTTCATATTAAAATGACCATTTCCAGTGCTCAAAGAAGAGGAACCACGTTTTGAAGCAGGCAAGAATCAGATTGGTGCAGTACTTAACAGGAGTGAATTTCATGGTCCTCCACTGAGACCACTCCAGGCTCTTCCCAGAACACTTACTACTTGTGAAATACAAGAACTTGCAGGCTTAGAAGGAAAGAATCTCCAACAAACTGCAATTTGGATTCCCACTATGCTTTTCGGAGACATGACCATTACCTAAAGGAATTGATGTAATGTCCCAGCAAAGGAAGAACAGACTCATGTCTCTGTCTTTCCTTAAACCCTCCATTCCAAGTCAGCTGTTGTGTACAGGGTTTAAATTAGGGTAGAACTTGGCCCGTGGCTTTCATTCACTCATGTTTAAACCTTCTGCTTTAGAAATTATTCTTGGAGAAGAAACATGACTATCTGTCAAAAGCATTTGTAGTGTAACTCCACTGAGGACAATTAAATTATATCAGGAATTAACTTGGCATATAAACCGAGATTATCAGCCACCTAATTACTCAATTCCTTTGAGAATTCTGTGGCTGAATCCCTTAGCTTTAAAAATCTCAGTCCATATCTTTTGGAACTTTTTTTTTTTTTTTTTTATGGTGTTTTTCTTCTTCCTTTATATAGTTGTTTGGATTTTGTAACATATACATGCTCTGGCTAAATTTACAATCTGCTTGAATACAGATCTTCATGAACACATTGTTTCAGTCAATACAAGCTGAGCTTTTGGGAGAAGAATGGAATCAGGGTTTTGTTTGAAAAACTTCCCCTTCCACAAAACCTATACTGTTCAAAGTTACTCTGAGAAAAATAACACTTCTCCCTAGTTAAATAATTGGATCATGACTCTTTTATGCCATGCAAATTTTCAGCTATTAAAATGGTCTGAAAATAGTCCCATTATTGAATTTATCAAAAAGTCAATTCCTGCTGCTATGATGATGTGTCATCAGTAAACTATACTTGGCAGGAGACACCGGAGTGGTTAAAACAAAAGATTATAATGATCAAAATGCACTTCCACAAATTAGGTTTGGTTTTGGTTTTTCTTTTTAATGTATGTTTTTGTTAGAGAGTTCTTCCTCCATCCACCCTCTTGGAGGCTCCTTGTGTATCAGAATTCCAGCCTGTGGGATGGCTGTGCCCCAGGATTCTGGCATGCCATGTGCTGCCTCCTTAAGCAACTCTGTGCCCAGCTCTGAGGGGTAATGATTTGTTTTAAAGACACTACCATGAGAATTTATTCTGTTCCTGAAAGAGCAGGTTGTTTGGAGGCATGTGTGTGTGGAAGTAGAAACTTCTAGTGCTGAGTGCTTTTCTGATCCTGGTACATCATGAAAGTACCCATACGGTCATCACTTCTGGCTCCAAATCCATGGACCTAGGTTTGACTCAGTTTTGACAGTATCTCTGGCAATTCAGTGATGTGGGGATGTAAGAGTGGTGAGTGAGGCATCAACAGGAGGGTTCTTCTGCCTTTCTTTCTCTCTTGGTTTGCTCACTGTAGTCACTTCTGATGCTAAGACCTAAAGGGCTTGTAGTGAACTAGAATGTAAATGTAACGGAGCAAAAGAAGAGATTGGTTGATCTCTGTCTTCAGAAGTGAACTATTCAGAGGAAATGACCTGGTATACTTGCATGATTTTTCTGTAACAGCACAGTGAAGTTCTCCACTGACTGATGATATAAATATAAAAAGTATGGATACTTTTATATATAAGTATCAATTAAATATAAATATGAAAATTTTAAATATTTTTATATATACTTTATAACATATGCATACCAGTATTTATATGCAGCTGTTTACACACACATATACACACTGAATAGTAGTAAATGCAGGGTAGGATTGAACAGCTATGTGATGTAATGTGTTGCTTTTGCCTTTCAGGAGGTTATATTACTTAGTGTAATATAAACCTTTTTTCTTCGGTGGTAATGATGTAGACTTCAGTGCTGTGGACTAAAATTTCAACACCAAAAATCATAAATTTCTTTTTGTTCTGGTAGGCTGTAAAGGGACTTGAATACCTTTCTCAAATCTCTATCTTAATCCCCAGAGAAAGATCATGTTCTAAACCAACATCCCATGCTCAAGTACTTCAAAACCACTAACATACATCAAATATAAAAATTAAGTGGTGGACTTTGCATTTATCTTTACAGTAAATAATATTTAACATGTTGAATATGCGTATAGCAGGACTCAAGGCTGCTTCAGATGCTAATTCAGTAGGATGTTCAATAAAATGTTAATAATTAACCTTCTTTTGACGAGTTGTTTGGATGGGCTGTGCTACTCTGGAAGACACAGAGACCTTAGAACTTGTCATCTCTGATTTTAGTAGTCTTCATCAGGACATTCATCCCTTTGCCTCACTAAATGTCAGAGTGATACATTTAATTTTTAACATTGCTGTCACTTTTTAGTTTCTACTAACAAGTTCTAGAGAGTCTTTCTTTTGTTCGTGGCAATTCCAGTTTATCTCGGGTGTAACTGCATTTTACTGCTGTGGCAAGTACCTGATTTTAGCAGCTTTTGAGTGAAAAGGGTCTGGAGGTAAGTTACTTGTTTCAAGGAGTTCATTTGAAATCTCAGCTGTTTTAACAGCAGACTGGAAGAAAGCACTACATCAGATTATTTTACAAACATGTTTTAATTGCAAAAAAAGTAAACAAGAACTTGTGCTTTTATCATAAAATGCACGTTAGTTTACCTTTGCTGCCACTGAGAATCAAGATAACACTAATTCACTTCCATGCAATGAAATGGAAAGGTGAGCCATCCATTTCCCAGCTTGTGAAAGGGTAAGTGCTCTACTTGTGTTCACACTCATTTCCAGTGTGACTGCTCTCCTCCTTGCCAACCAGACCACGTTTGGGCTTTCCAGTCTTATGGGATGCTACCTGCTTCCATGTGCCTGGGCATGGATGCTGCAGCTCTTCTGCAACATTTAGCCGTGCCTGGTCCTGCTTCTGTAGGCCTATAGCTTTTTGCACAAATTGAGTCCAATCCTAAAGCAGTGGGAGTATCTCCTTTCAGTGACAGAGACGCCTGGCCCCCAGGTTAGAGGCAACATTCACTCCTACTCAGAGGCTGGGGAGAAAGCAAACTTGGCACAGAGGAACAAAGGCACTTGCAGTACTGAATAAGGAAAATACAGTTGTTGTTTGTCAGAATCTTTGATTATAACAACATCCTAATGTTAATAGCAGGAAGTATTTCTTGTCTGGCTTCTGACATGATAATTTCACAATAAAAGAACTCTCTGTGTATTCATCTGGAATAGTCTACTGTGAAACTAACAAAATAGATGGTATAATAGCCATTCATCCTATTGTCACTGAACAGGAGGTTTTTTTGTAGTAATGTTCTGCCCATTTCCTTCAGTGCAAGAGGTGGGTTTTTTTCCCAACAGTTGCTGCATATGGAACACAAGCAGGAGGCTTAATTTATATTTATCCTACTCCATAATATATTATTGCAATGTAAGGTGGTTTATTTCATAGGTGTCCTCTCATATAAAAGATAAACCATCAGACTGGGTTGTCTAATGGTTTTGATCATTTGAGGCAAGCAGTGTGTAATAGACATGCTTCTACCAGTTCTTCTGTCTTGACTTCATTGTATAACTTGTTATGTCGTCCTTCTGTGAAGACTAAACTTTCTGGTGTGCTATTACTAACACATATGGTTTTCCAAAACATTGTTAATGGTAACACCTCCAGATGTTTGTGTGTGTGAGACACAGTATATTTATGAACGAGTTGCAGAGCAAGTCTTAGAGATGAAATCATACAAATAACTTGCTTTTTCAGATGACTGACTCAGATAAGGTTTAAATTTGCATGATGTTTTGAAAGGCACTGGGCAAAGCAGGGTAGGATTTTCAGTATAAAATTTTGACATAAAACCACTCTCCCCATCTTAAGCTGAAAAATTAAAAAAAAATTACTTATTTGAGAGATAATTGAAAAAATAGAGTATTTTCAGAAGAAAGAAGGAGTGAAAAACTTTTTTCTTTAAAAATTCAGTACTTCATTAAGACAATGGCAGAATTACAATAGGCTGTAGATTTTTTGTATTTTTTCTCACAGATTTGACTGTAGAAAATATCCCACTCTTCTTTTTGTCAAATTAGTTTTTCATCTTAAAGAAGGAAAAAGAAAGAAAGGAAATTAAGGAGCAAATTCTATAATACTTTAGATGACAGGGTGATCTTCTGTTTTTTGTCAAAGAATTTTTGTATTAATTATTTTTTGTTGGAAAATACACTTGGAACAGGCCATTTTTTGGAAGGAAGATAGGGGGTTTGGGGGGAGTTGGGGTTTTTTGTTTGTTTTTAGTTTGGTTGGGTTTTTTTTTTCCAGACAAAATGCCTAAACACCTCACCCTTTGTTTTCAAAGATCCTATTATTTAGGAAATGCAGGTTTAAAACAAACAAACCCAATCTCACACACCTCCATTTTGCTCTTTCTCTCACTGCACCATTATTTTGTATTGTACTGGAGAAACATGTGGGGCTAAATTGTGGGGTGTTTAACCAGATGCCAACGTAATGTGGAGATGACAAAAATCTTGGCTGTAGCATCCGTCAAGTGCTCCGCTTCAGCTGATCTGTTTACTGGAAAGGTTCAAAGTTGATTTTATTCTGCCAGGCCTGAGCCTGCTTAGAGATGCAGACAACATGAGTTACTTGGGTAATGATTGTGAGAGGAAAGGGCTGGTTATCTTTACTTTGGAGCTGCCTTGTGCTGCTCCTTGGACAGTGTGGAGTTGCTGCCTCGTTCTCTGCCAATGCAGAGGAAAGAAGCTGCATCAGCACAGAAGGAAGCATCCCCAGTGCAGGAGGGGCGATTTTTATTTTTTTTTTCCTTTCAATGTGATTCATCGTGAGTTTTTTGTTGTTGGTTTTAGCAATTTTGTGGGAGGTTGAGGTGCTTTTCTTGTTGTTTGGATTTTTTAGGGTTTTTTTTTTTTCTTTTTTATTTACGACTCTCTTCATCAGCTTATGCTCTGATCACTGCTCCCTCTCACTTTGCATGTTCAGAAGGCAAGAGATGAATAAGAGGAATGGGAAGAAAGGGGAGAAAAGTGAAGTTGCCTTATTAGAGAAGTTCGACATGTCCTGGGACATCTGTGGACCCCTTTCCCAGGGAGCAGGGGAGGGAGAGAGTATCCTGGCTGCCAGAAGCAACCTGGCCATAAATCCTTACCCCTGCCTAAGGGGAGGCTAGTGGGAATGAGCTCAGTGAATCATTTTGCCTCATGCTGGGGTAAGGGCTTGATAATTTGGGGAGCTGGCTGACGTTTGACCATCTTACTGACTGCTGCTCTTACCAGGAGCAAAAGACATTTGGCTTCATATGATATGTCCAGAAAGTCACAACACACGCTTACGCTGCTAGGCTGAAGATTTAGTGAACTCTAAATGCTTAAAAACAGGGTTTTACCAAGCCCTCAGCCTGAATGAGAGAGCAGTTAGCATTCTGTGAGCAAGGTCACTCATATTAATGCTGGATCACTGTCTGTGTTTGTAACCTTCTTGATGGCAAAGGGTAGCACCCTTGTGAAAATGCATTGCTGTGCTACTATTTCATTAAGTCTCTATAGATCAGCACAAATGCTGACTAGAAATGGCATAAAGCATACTTTCTTCTCTTGTTTGCCTCAGAAACCCAGTGATGTAAGAAGATGCAGAGCTCCCTATTTACTTTTGGTATACGGCACTAGCTGTTCCTATGTGGTCTGAGTTGTCACATCCTATCACCCTCAGCCTGATGAATAATTTTCTTTTTAAGTCTGTGTGTTCTTTATCAGATGAGACGACAGCTTGCACCAAATGAAAAGAAAGCCATTCCCTAGCTTTACTTCAGTTCTTTTTACATGCACACCATGGCTTTCTGGCTTTGGCTCCATAGAAATGTCAGATAATAAGGAAAAATTTTACATTACAACTACAATCCTGATAGGGTAGGTTATACTTGAAAGATTACATGTCCTGTGCAGTCTCCAGCTTGCTTTGAGAAAGGAGCTTAGGTGAATGCTAGAAGTTTGTATTAGCCCTATTGATTGATGTGGGGGTGATCAGTCAAGAGATCTTGTGTCTCAGAGAAATGAAGAATCAGCAACACAGTACATTGAAAACTGGCTCATGGATTTTTCACCTGCTTTTTTTATAAGCCTGATGAGCTAAGAATCGATAAACGTTGCAGCTTTTTAATACAATGAACAATAAAATATGTATGAGGACCCATTCTTTTCAAATTGTGCTATTAGCTGATTTTGCATTGCAGCTCCTTGGCTACCTGAAATTTTAAAGGAAGAAGATAAGGAATTGTTTTCTTTCTGACAGGCTCATTGCCAAGTATCTGAAGCAGATACCTGGACAAGTTCCCAGAAGAATGAATGGAGGAAGGCATGTGAGAACAAATACATCAGACAGTGACATAAACCACAATGGTCTTGTGTGACTAGTTACTAGCAACATAGTGTATAATCTTCCAATTGCCTCTAGCATCTCAAGGAAAGTGGTGGCAAATGTCCTGATGACATTTTTTCATTATTTTTTTTTTACCTTCCCTCATTTTCTCTTTGTTGTTCAGATCTCTGTGCCTGTTACTTGCTTGCCACCTGGCATCTTGAATTTTTGTTTTGTACTAGCACTTTTTTCCTCTTTTTTTTTTTTTTTTTTAAACAGGAAACACCTTTGCAATTGCATGTGGAGAAATGAGACACAGCAGCAGGAGTATAGAAGCTCTTTAAGCGACAAAGGAATTAGTTCCACAGTAGAGTTTGCAATACTAATGAATAAGAAAAGTGAAGGATAGACTATGAACAACAGTTGCAGTAAAAAATAAGTTAAATGCTATGGACTACATACTTCCATCTCACAGTGCAAAGATACATGTTGCAAAGTGGAAAATTTATTAGCTTAAGAAGAAAACTCAGTCTAAATAGAGGGTTTTTAAGAGAGATGCTCCTTTCTAGAGGCAAAATCCTGACCCTAAGGGAGCCAGGACTGGTAGCCACAGAATAGTATCTAACAGCAGCACCTGCAGCATAATTTCTTCTCTTGTGGAGCAGGCTGGAAAAGAGGATGTCAGTGGAGAGCAACTTTTCATAAATCACTAGTGAACAAAGCCTGCTTAAATCTGAAGCCTAACTGGTTCTTTGCCTGATGTCACATCAGAGCTTAACCCATACAACTACTGTCAGTAGAAAGATTAATTCACTCCAGATCCTGGAAGTAATGATTTCCTATCAGAGCTATGGCATGTTAGAAGGGGCAAAGGTAAGCACTGCCAAATGCATACTATAGTGTAGTGTGCTTGGTTCCCAGTGCTAGTGACAGCATTAAATTAATTTAAGTTAATTCATTGTTTTCATAAACAACTGTTATCTCCTATCTCCGGGCTGCAGCTCCAGTTTTATAAGGACTCATTTGGTGCCTATAATAATGTAGAGGTTATTATTAGTCTTGTGCTTGGAATCTGGACACACAATCCTGGGAACTGTTCAGAGTAAACTTTAAAATTATGTGTGTGTGTGTGTGGCAGGGGGAAAGCATGTTCTAAATATAAATGCTAAATTTCTGCCTTCATTTTCAATGCTTAAGAGCATTCAGCTAATAAATGTCATATGTCTTCAAACAAAATAAAAAATACAGTAGTAGATAATGGATGCTGTAAAACCTCTGACTTATCTCAAGTCTGAAACCTAGGGGATTAACATAATTTAGTTTATGATGTTCACCACAGCTGCCAGGACTCCCGACCCTGCCTCCCCAGAGTGCAATGGATACAGGGTGTGTTCTGCTCTCATCTAGTTAATGAGCTACACTTAGTTAAAGGTCTATGCTAAGAGGAATCTCTGCTACATTTATGCATGCTGAATATGAGTTATACATCCACAGATAGCAAAGATAAGTCACATATGCATGACTCTTACGGTCATTATCTCATTCAGTGGTTTACCCAGTTTAAGTGACCTTGGTGATGGGATTTTCTTCATTTCTTTTACATGAGGCTGCAAACACCAAGTTCCTGTTTGTTCTAGGGGGACATTAAAGATGCCATGGCAGTTTGTTAAGCGTGTGGTCTCATTTGCCCCCCTAGGATCATCATCTTCTCCATCGTGATGGTGTGAAGGGTTTCAGAGATCCTTCAGGACTAGAGAAGTTTGCAATTAGGATATTAACCTTTATTATTGTCTCAAGGCAGAGTGATAAACCTCTTAGTTTTTCTTTTAGTGTTTTTTGGTTGTTTTGGTTTGGTTTTTTGTTTAAGAATACTTCGCCAGTTTCACCTCCTGATCTTTTTTAGAATGAGCAGAGAGAATATAAACAACTTCACTTTTTCTGCCAGCATTTGAATAAAGCAATATATATTTATTTGTCCTGTTACTGCCCTGCAGAGTGCTGTATACTGACTGCAGCAATCTGCATTTGCTTAGCTGTTCATGATGACATCATATGAGCTGTGAGGAAACACAGCCTTGGGAATTTACAATTTGACAAGTAAGAAAACCTCCAATTGCTCATAATGAAGGCTGATGCAGTGGCTTGAGAGCCAGTGGTTTACATGCCTTGCTTCAGCACATTTTTTGTTTGGCTTTGCCCAGAATAATGGGTAATTACGTTTTAAAAGACATTGGTAGGGCAGAGAGGTAAACAGTGAGCTGGCCAAGAGCATTTAAATGGTGTTTATCTCTAAGGATGCCCTTCTATCTCTGTCTCCTCACCAGGTATGCTGTTGTCACTCCCTAGGAGCTCAACAAGTCCACCCACACAGTCATGCTGATTCATGTCTTTGTGGGTATGAGGGCTACATAGAATTAGTGAAATTATCCTTATTCTTTTCCCAAGACTCTTTTTTTTTCTTTTTTTTTTTCTTTTTTTTTTCTTTTTTTTTTCAAGCAAACGAAAAAACCCAAATAATAAGAGTAGGTGGTACTGTGGGAAAGGTGGAGACTGTTTAAATTGGCCTTAAATTCATCCTACACCTGGTGATTTCACTTCCACTAGGGCATTTGTAGAAATTTCTTTTGTGACTTATCTTCCTCCTCCAGACCCAAGCAGCTTTAGAAAAATTTGGGTTTTAGTTTCTATGCACACTCCTCAGTTTCATCCAGAACCTGGGTGCAATGATAGTGCTTCTGGGATGATAGATGGATTATCACTGTAAATAGGCTGATGCTGACAAAGCAGAAGTGTTTTGGAAATATAAACAGTACTATTTCCGTGGATTCTGAAACAATGTTTGCACAGATGTACCTTTAAGGAAAACATTAATTTCATTTTACCGGTTGCCAGAAGCTTCATTTTTCAATGAGCTGTGAACAGGCAGCAAGAATATTCTACAGCAGTCAGTTTCTTCCTGCTTTTAAAAAAGGAGGTAAATTTAGCTGGCATTTTGAACTCTCCTGGTGCACCCTGACATAGCCTTCCTGGGAGATAAAGATGAGTCTTATGGTCTCATGATAGACTCTGCCGCAGGGTGAGATGAACTCTTCAGGTCCAGCTGAGTTCAGCCAAAGCTGAGAGCTTTGCTCACCTTTCTTCCAGGAGCAAGGGTAATTTTTAGAGTAGTCTGACCCTCTCTTTATTGATTTGGTTTCATACAGGAGAAAATATATGGTCTTTAAGCTCCATCTTACAGTTATTCTGCCCTGTGGTCTTGTTGTTTAGATGGCAGAGGACCTGGGAAGGTTGTGACTCCACCTCCTAATTCACCTGGGGCAGATGTGGTAGAACCTCAGTGACACCAAGCCCTGGAGGGGTAATAAAAGCCACAGTGATCCTGCACCTGCCCCCCCAGCAGCATCACTCTGCCATGCTCCTGCTCCAGGCAGACTTAGCTACTCTGTCTGCTCTACCTGGTGTCCTTTAGGATGAATAGTCAAGGCAGCTGTTATCAAGGGCAGAGCTGGAGAAGGAATTTTTGTAATTTCTCCCCTATCTCTGAATTCCCCACCCTTCCATTCTTCGGGGCTTAGTCCCCCAATGCCCCACCCTCCCCTCCCCCCCCCCCCCCCCCAAAAAAAAAGAAAAGAAAAAAAGAAAAAAGAAAAGTACAGAAGAACTGGCAGCATAACTCAGTACTCTAAAGGAATGAGTGTGGTCTAGTTAGAAAATGGACATGCATTATACTCTCATTTTAATTAGATAAAGTACAGGGGCTGTCACTCATTGACAGAGGAGATAAGAAGACCAGGACTGTTTGGGAAAGCAGAAAAGCAGAAGGCTCGTTGCAACATGGTTTCAGATAAGCCACTGTGGTAGAAAGCATTGTCTGAAAAAAAGAAAAACATTCCTGGAAATAATGCTGACAATGGAAGGGCAGAAAACTCACATGCCACTGAAATTTTTCCTAGAGGAACATGGATCAGGAGGCTATTTTCGACTGGGCTGTTAAATTGTTCAACAGCTGGGAAGTGTTGCCATTGCTCAGCATAGCTCTGTATTTCTGGGATGGCTTTTGTACTGAATTCTTCCTTCTTCAAATGGAGCCTGAGGCCCAACCCACTGAAGTCATCAACAGCTTTGCCTTTCAGTAGGTTGACACTCATACCCTCGGGGAGTTGTCTAGGTGTGATGAGATAAGTAATGTTCTCAAACTGATACTAGCAGCAGCTCCACCCCTACAAGAAAGAAGTTATGACTCCCTGGGCTTGCAATAGCTGAAAACAAGGAGGCTTAGACTAAATTCCTGCATTGTAGCGAGGTCCCTTATAGAGAAAGCTTCTCATCTCTTCTATTTTTTTGTGCTAGGGTTCTTGCAAACATTTCACTAGTTTTTCAAATGTTTCCTTTGCTATTCGTAGCAAAAGTCTGGAAAATCACCTTGCAAGTAAATAAAGTACTGCTGCCGTGTCTCAGAAGCTTTTATGTGGATAGATTCCTGGTCTTTCTCTTTAGAAAATTAGTTAAACTAAATCAGCTTCCAAAATCATTGGGAAAAGGATTGTTGGGCCAAACTCTGTGCAGGGAACTACATGAAAACCTGCTGGCCACTTTTTCCCCCTTACTCTTTATTTGCTCACCTGTTTGCCTGGATTTTTCACAACTGTTCAGATGGTGCTGGTGGGGAGCACTGCATCTCCTCACCAGTTACTGCTGGGAGTGCTAGGCACGTGCTGTGGAGTGTGTTGGCAGGGTTAATCCCTTGGAACTGTGTACTTTACAAGTGTCCAATTTTAGTTGAAAGCATCACTCTAAGCTCCTACCTGTTTCTTCATGCCTTTGTCACTAAGCCAAAGGCCACCTCTATTTATTCCAGCAGATTTTTCTTCAAGCTACACTAATTACTGAAGAAAGCACGTAGCCTAACAGAGAAGGAAAACAATATCCCACAAGGGTCCGTAAACACTCAGCTAATGAAAGAGGGACAATAACTGCTAGCTAGGATTAGACATGGGTAGGATTAGACTTCATTATGGTCTTGCTCCACCAGACCTGAGCTAGCTTCCTGCTGGCTACAACCAGAGTGTCTAACACATGGCAGATGGAAGCTCTGGAAACCACAACAGGAGACTAATGAATCCAAAGAGGTATCAAAGGGTTGTGTGCCAGAGGGGTCATGGTAAAAACACTGGTGTAGTACAATAAGTCTGAGGGCAAGGGACAGGGAAGTTAAATTTATATAAGTAGCGGAAGGATGGAGAGAAAAATGAGCATCACTAAAATTATTGTAGCCTTTGTTGGTAGAGATCTGTCTACAACTTTTTTAATTAAAACATGGCCATTTCGAGCTACTGCCCCTCCCAATGCCTTCCTCCCATTTTCTGAAAGAAAACATGAAATACTTCAAATTTAGGTACAATTTTGTGGCAGGTTTCCTCACCCTTCTGCTTGATCACTGTATCTTCATTTTCTTGTCCTTTTACAAAGGAATTTATTTTATTTTTTTCATTAGGAGGATCTTAAGACCAATAAAACCAAGTGACCACTATACTGCAAACTAGGATTTGAACTACTTCATAGTAATAACATTCCCATACCCTGTATTTCCCCTCACTCATACAAATACTGTTAGCCACATTTTCTACAAGGCTTTAGATTTCAGTGTTTGTGTGAGTCTTGATTCTCAAACATAGGCAAGTAAGCTGTTATCTACCACACAGAGGAAAAGTCTGATTTATATCAAAATAAATTAATTTTAATTCCATTTTAAAATAATATGAAGTACAGAAACTTTCTATTGCATATATCCAATAGAACTTGCAGCAACTATGCTTTTTTTCCTACTTTGATCAAGAAAATAGCAAGTATCATAAAAAGCAGGTTAATAAGTAACTAGCCACTCCACAAGCTTGGTGCGTGGCTGCACAGCTGATGGCCCATGCATCTTTTTCCCCTAGTGCTGGAAAAATGATTTTTCCACTGTTCTATATGACTGTGAAGTACATTTGTTTCCAAAAGCCTGGTCTGAGCAAATTCCTATAATATCATTTGATCCATGGTTGTCAAAATTTTGGATGACTCCAATTTAAAAGATTGGGAGATCTTTAAATGGCCTTTGAAACACTTCCTAGTCATTTCAGTGAGGTTAGATTTTTTTTCAGAGGCCCCAGATCCAACATCAACCTGCTGAAAGTTCTCACCATAAGAATAAATTTAAGTTCTTCAGGTGCAAACAGGGACCAAATAGTATTTTCCAGAAGCACCAGGTTTCCTTACACTTATTTGCAGCTCTAGGGACATAATTATGTTAAAAATTTTTGGCCCTCAGTCTCTGTTTATAACTCACAATTACTGGCATTTTCATTATTTCCACAAAGTACAACCCCCAGTAGCTTTGCAAGTACTAACTGGCACCTATGCCAGTTGAGACTGTCATTACAGATTATATCAGCAATATATCTTATTCTTATCATTTCTATTGTTAAAAATGGGAAGTTTTGTGCATTAACAGATTGAATGATACTACGGCATGCGGGAGAGCAAAGTGTAGGTGAAAAACCACTGACATGAATCAGGACCAAGGACAAAAGTGCTAGAGCTTTTTGTTTTCTCAGAGGCAATTATGCTAACAATGTTTTCTGCAAGCCAAAGGAGTATATTTTCCAGATGCAAATTCTACCAGCAGTAGTCAAATAGAGAAAGGCAAGTAAGAGGGACAATTCAGATGGTTAGCTGAGGAACCATTAGGAAGCTTTAAATGATTTTGAAATAGGTTTTTAAGCCAAAAAAAAAAAACCCTAAACAGTGCCCAAGCTTTGCACCCACCTTAACACGCATCAAATGTGTAGTTGCTCACTTGCACTATCTGCTGATACATGAAAACTTGGAGGCTTAGGCTGAGATCTAAGATGTCTTAGGATTCTATTTGCAACAGCTGGCTTTAGCTTCACAAGGCTAATTTCTCCAAATTGTTTGTTCTAGATAATAGACTAGGCTCCTGCATTGGATTACAACCTGAAGGCACTGATCTCTGTCCTTTGGGTAAAGAGCTGAAGGCAGCTAATGCCTACGATTTAAGAATAGCTACCCTGCTTTTTTCTGTTTTCAATAACATTAAGGATATTTGGCTTCCTTGAGTATACAAGGTCATTTTGGCACTCTGGAGGAAGGTTAGGGACAGCTCCAGGCCCTCTGTGAGTAAATGGAGAGCCTGTGGTTCTTCCACAGTGAACTATTAGGAAAACTCACCTGCTTCTTTGAGTAACAGATGAGAGAAACAAGGGGTCAAAACAGGCAGCACCAACAGACCAGGTTTGACTTGTGTTTATACTGCAAGTACAGTTTGTACTGTAAACAAGTTACCAGCCTAAATAAAAGCCAAATTCAGGCTGGACCCCTTTGATTCAAGTAAAGAGTAGCTTATTTTAAGTCAGGTTTTCTGTATGTTAACAGAAAAGGACTGAAATGAAACGGGTAATTCAGTGTGAGAAGGATAGAGGGAGAGAAAGAAGTGAGAAATGTCAGTAGATTCCCAGAGGAAAGGACAGCAAACACTGACACTGAAAAGTACAGTCTGCAATTCAAACCAACTGATATACCATGAAAAATGAAAAATCCCAACAGAGCTGCAAGATTCACCTTTCTACAGAATTATTTGTCATTTAAGTCCATCTCTAAAGTAGATGGGACAGGGAGAGACAGAGGAGTGACCATTTAGCACTGATCATAGGCTTTGGTGCCTGAGTCTTCACCTACACCAAAAAATCACTGAGTCAGACTCAAGTAAATGACTTCTCTGATCTTCAGGAACATTCTGACATACAAATGAAAGCAGTGCAGAGAGTCACTTACACAGATAATGAAGGCAATCTCCTGTCCATGCTGCCTTTCCCCCATTGTAGCCAGGCTTTTATGCTCTAGTTTGATAAAGTGAGTTAACGATAGAGGCCTTCAGACCAGAGTATTAGTAATGGAAGATTCCCCCATTTCTCTGGATACCTTCGCTTTGTTTTGCCAGCTGGATGACAGGCTACTGCCAGCAAATCAACACAAAAATCTCTATGCCACAGAAATAGAATCATAGAATCACAGAAATGGCTGGGTTGGAAGGGACCTCAGAGATCATCAAGTCCAACCCTTGACCACTACTGCTGCAGTTATTAGACTATGGCACTGAGTGCCACATCCAGTCTCTTTTTAAATATCTCCAGGGATGGAGAATCCACTACTTCCCTGGGCAGCCCATCCACGAGATCTCTGCTTTGCACTCAGTCATAACAGCCTGATGAGCAGACTTGCTGCAGTTTAATTAGAGTCTGGGTCCACCTCCTGTTCCTCTGTAACAGCATTAGTCAGACATGAACTGTCTGATTCCTGCCTTTCCTAGGCTAGTGTGAGCTGCTGATGTGAAGCTAGCCAGACTGGCTAATTGTACCCCTGACTTTTAAAGGTCAGGCCTTACAGAATCTAATAACATCCAGAAGATTTCCAAAACACGGTAGTTTGAAAAGAAGATCCAGGTTTCCTCCCACGAGATGCTGCCTATTTAGCTGTGAGACAAAGCAACAACTCCTGCAGCATCCCACAGCAGAGTTGCTGGATGGCTTTGCCTGCAAGGCCACAGCGAGAGGACAACAAAGGGCACCTTCAACAGCAGCATTCCCTTGGGTTTTGACCAGCTGGCATGGTGCAGACTTGTGTTATCTTCTGGGAGTGTGTAGTTCAGGAGAAAGGACAGAGTAAGGAAAAAGAGTTTCTGAAAGGAATCTGTGAAAATAAGTCCCTACTTGGCTGTTTTGCCCTCATGGAAGGGACAGCATCATATTCCAGAAATTCTTCATACTTAGCTTAACCTAATAGGAGAGATGAATGATTGCTCAAGCACAATCACTTGAGGTGGAAAAACTCAGACACCTGACTACTGCTTGAGTAGAACAATATGTTTCAGTAAAGGATGCACCTTTGATCAGACATTGGAATGGGCTGCCCAGGGAAGTAGTGGATTCTCCATCCCTGAAGATATTTAAAAAGAGACTGGATGTGGCACTCAGTGCCATGGTCTGGTAACCACAGCGGTAGTGGATCAAGGGTTGGACTTGATGATCTGAGGTCCCTTCCAACCCAGCTGATTCTATGATTCTATAATTCTCAGCTTCATAGAATGGCAGAATTATCAGAGATGGAAGAGACCTCTAGAGGTCATCTCGTTCAACTCTCCCACTAAAGCAGGATCACCTAGAGCACATTACGAGAGAGTCTGCCTCACTAAGGCAGAATAGAGGGAGAGAATGACTGCTCTCAACCTACTGGCCACCCTCTTCTTTATGCAACCCAGGCTTCCATTGGCCTTACTGACATGGGTACACAGCTGGCTCATGGATAATTTATTATCTATCAGGACCCCCAGATCCTTGTCCTCTGAACTGCTTTCCAACAGGTCCACCCCCAACCTATATTGCTGCTTGGGGTTCTTTCTCCCCATGCATGATCTAACTGGAAGGGAGTAGGACTGATGAGGGGGACACTTGACTAAATCTAGTTGGTATGGTTTATCCATCAAAGCTTTGTATTTGAAAAGCAAATTCTCTTCTGTTTTAACTTCCTTTGAGCCAAGCAATCTTTATTGTAAGACTTGAGCAGCTGAGGGCAATTGCTGCCCTTTTCTGCTCCCTGGCAGGAAGGGAGCTCCTCAGCTGGGGCACTCCCTTCCCCTAACAGATCCTTTGCCTCCCCGTGCAAACACCTGAATAAAAGTATGTAAACACTAAAAATTTCCAGTCCTCCTGCTGTGCTTATTTCAACCTGTCTTCAGCAAGGTGATTTTCACTCCAATACCCACAGAAAGGTGGAAGCTTTAGGAGGCATCAAAGAGGAGTTCTTGCTCTGCTGCTTCCATGGGAAGAAGAGTCAGTCTATTGACTTACAGCTGGGGACTTCCACTTCTCTGCTTGGCAGACAGCCTTGTTTAAAATCTTCTACTTGCCAATCCACTACTGAGTTTATACAAGATGAGTAGGTATCTTTTTGTCTTTCTGTGCTTGACAGTTTTTTAAAGATGTTTATCAAGTAAAAAGGTTTGCAGACTTTTATTTTGTCTTTGCTCTTCTTCAACCTTCTTATTGCACTTTTAAGTGATTTTTCCCATGGAATTTTAGCCTGTGTTTTGCATGTGCTTTTTTTCAGCTGACTTGCATGTAGATGATGTGCAACTGAACAGGCAGCTTGGGTACGGAGATGTTTACAAACTCATATTAAAACACTCTGCTTGTTTGTACAAAACAGTAATTGAATAAACACTAATTATTGGTTTACATGCATATTTGCCTTGCATTCTTTTACTTTGTTTCCACAAACAACATAAGGATGCTTGTTCTACATTTAATAGCAATTACAATTAGAAAAAAAAAGCAAACAAACAATTTTTGTGGTGTGTTCTCTTTATAAAAATACATTTTTGCAAGAATTAAGACTTAAGGAGTAAGTTTAAGTTCTCACAGTATTGCTGCCTTCCTGATTTTTCATATTCTTTAATTTTTTGGTTACATATTCATCCACTGAGCCCGTGTCTTTTTTTTGTCTTTTGTCCTCCTGTTTTTTCCACTGTATCTGTTTTGCCTAAACCATGCCATAAGATTAATAAATGAAAGCCTACCATAGGGGCATCTGTCTTCCAGGTACAGAAACAGATTTACACTTAAGATCTTTGTTACATTCTTTATACATTGATGTGAACTTTTAACAACAACAATCAATAATATGCTTCAGTGCTTCACAATCATATAATGTTACAACTTCTGATTTGTTTGTAATTTAGTGCTGATTACAGGTTACTTTTCCCATTACTCTTTTGCAAATTTCTCACCTAGTGCCTGTATTATCTTCCTTCAACTGTTACCTGTACATCATATGAGCTAAATTTTGGGGACCTAGGTCCTGCATATGTATCTAACAACCTTCAAAATATTTTGCCAGTCCTGCCAGTTAATAACTGATAAGCACTTTATTTTTCCTGTTTTCCAGTTGATGCTTCACAATACACACTTAGATATAGCTTCTATCCATATGATGATTTTGGCTATGAAAGCAAATAATAAGATAAATATCTGGTATTAACTCTTACATAATTCTGTTTTCACAGTTCTGCAAGATGACTTATTCCCTAGAAGAACATATTTTACTGCTTTATGATAAACAAAAGGTATACAGATATGGCATAACTAACTGAGAGCTACCCTGCAGTGCTGATGTAGGAAGAAATCTCCAGTCCTGGATTCTATCAGGTAATGCTAATATGTGATTTTTTTTTCTGGTGTAGGCTGACCTTTTTCTGTAGATTTAAGACTTTATTGCTTTTTTTCCCCATAAAATATAAAGTATATTACATTCACTAACTATAATTCTATGAGGAAAGCCAGTGCACAGATTTGCTTTGAATACCATCTTGATTTCATCCAATTTAATCTGTTTATTTGCTCCTGTTACTTGAAGCTGAAATTGCTCTGCTCTTCTTTTGAAGTCTGAGACTGTAATTCCACTACTTTTCGTGTGTTTCTCTTCTTGTTGGTTTTGAATGAGACCAGGAAAAAAATACTGAACTTTCCTCACAGAAAGTTCTCTTAAGATTCTGGTATTATTTGTGCAACCAGAAATAGGTTGCAACCAAGCACCAAGACATTTCTGCACATTCAGTCACAGTTCTGAGCTCTGCTGGCACCTACACGTAACACTAAACATTCAGTGTGCAGGCTCATGAATAGCACCTGCACTATATAAACACAGTAAAAAAGGCTTTTGTAGCATTGCAGAAGCTCAAAGCAAGGATTGATGAGGTTAAGTGTTGCTTCAATTTGCCATCAAATTACTTTCTTTTAGCATTAGGATTCATTTAAATAAATAAACAAATAATCATGGTGTATGACAGCAAGGGTATGCAAAAAGTTCAAAGGTGGAAAATAGTGGATTGATAATTCTGTGCCTGCAGTGATCTATCTAGAAGTTGCAAGTATCTTTTCTCACATTTTTACTTAGCCTGAAATATACTTATATATCTTTCTGATACATGTTTAGTTATATATCTTTTTAGCAGGCCTGGAATCACATGTAGTGTTCATATTTGTGCACCTGGATAATGTAGAATAGGAAGAACATACAATTAAATGGTCATTAAGTCCCAGAATGACTATTGGTCCTTTAAGCTAAGAGTTGGAAAGGACACTGCTCTAAGATGCCAGAGTAAATATACACTTAATATGATTGTTGTCCAGGTGACTGGACTACACAGGAAAGTTGTAGATCTTTATAGAGTTTTGTGCAACAGAGATGAAAAGCTCAGGTAACCAGGTTCCTATTTTGAGAAGTTGGGTTGTCTGGTTCCTTCTTCATTGCTGAAAATCTTAGTCTTGTGATCACCTTAATAATGTGCAGGATCTGAAAATCTCAAATGTAGAATTGTAGCAGATATTCAAATATATCTAGTTTTCTTCCAAACTCTCCCTCAGTTATGGTTCGCAGAAGTGCAGTGACACAATTCAAGAGAATTCTGGACACTGGTCTATGCTCCAGTTGTCTACAAAGAGCTAACAAGGAGGAAGTGACCATTCTGGTGTCTTCCCTCCTGACTAGTGAAAGTCCTAAGGAGGAAAGCAGATCAGAGGTTTCACTGGTTCTAAGTAGAGGGAAAACAATCAGTGAGATGTGACCAGCATGACCTACAATGAGCAGCAGGGCAAAACCTCTGTGCAAACCAGAACAATGTGAGTGAAGCTAAGAGCTGAGTTTGAGCTTCATTTGAGGTTCAGTGAAACCAACAGAATCATGCTGATTTAAACCAGCTGAAGATGTGGTCCAGTAGCACTGGCTTGATTTGAATGTAAAAGGAAAGTGTTGCCAAGAATGGAGTCTCCTAGCGTTAATATTTTTTAACTAAACAAGAATTCTGGAGGGAAGTAGAGGGTGGAAGTATAAGAGCTGGTGAGGTTCAAGGTGGCTGTTTGCTCAACTCAGAGAAAGACAGTCAGTATTCTATGAATACTTTCGTTTCTAGATGAAGCATGATCAGCGATCTTTCAAGATTAGGATGCATGTATGTTACAGTCCTTTTAGGAGTCAGGATGGGAGTACATCTTTTCTTGATCTTGTAAATTCCAGCATTCCTTATTACCACCTTTGAGTGCCTAACATTCCTGACTACACACCAACGTAGACATTGTTTTTCATGCTGTGGACTGAGATCCTTTTGGTTAGTCATAGATCAGATATTCCTGGTAGTGAGAGCCCAGCATTTATTTCCACAATAAAAAAGCCTTTGGGCCTGCCAGTGCTCCTCTAAAAGTCTAAATCATGGCTCCTTCCCAAAGCTCACCTATATCCTACCACCTATAATTAGAGATATTTATTGAAGTCAATAAATCTTTTCAGCACTTTGACAAAAAAAGTGATGTGAAGATCTTCACTGGATGTGCAATGCACCAGTTTAACAGCTGCTGTTCAGACTATTATTTCTTCTTATTTTGCTCCAAACTATATGTAGCAGCTATTAATTTTTCCAGACAGTGATGTTTTCACATTGTAACATTAGAGAAACAGGAAGAAGTGACTGTATTTCACCTTTTCTTTGATAATTACATGTTGTCTCTTACTTCCCATGTGTACTTAATTCTTCTATATGAAGATTTTTATAGTATGTAGATTCTGGTGTGAAGTCTTAATTTTCTCTAGTGCCCTGTGAATTTCTTAAAGTTTAATTTTTGGTCAATGTACAACTGAAACAGGCTAGAGTTCAGGAGCTAGGAATTATGATGAAAATAAGTTATATGTACAGTATAATTCTATTATGGTATTTTTTGTTAGAGTCTAGACCCATCTAATGTACCCACTGAACAACATTAATTCTGGAACCCAAGAGCTAAGGCACAAGTGGCTATTTGTCTGGAAAGGTTTGAAGAGGATGAACTCTGCCCATCATGCTGGTGGTTGCTTCTCCTGATATGGGCTTCAGCTCTCGTTAAAGTGTACACTCCAGTTAGAAACTAAAGCTTGAAAAGTTGTTGCACTGCAGGAAGTCCATCACAGAGAGAAGCTGCCTTTGCTGCTACTGGTGGAAGTGGTGGACTGGCAGCTCCTACTGTCAAGAACTTTACTTTCTTGAGCAGTAAGGCTTGAGGATTTTCTGGAAAGTTATTTCTATTGCTATTGCACTCTGGATGTCACCAGGGATCACATGCAAGTAACAGTCTCAGTCTGAGAGTTTCTGCTTCTGAAGACTGGGATCTCAACAGGGCAAGGAAAGAGTAGAGCCTGTGGGGTGACATCCCAGTCAAGGCTCTAGCCAAATGTGGAGCTGCTCTGGAAAATCAATGCAACTGATGAAGCTTGACATTTTAATTGTCTTGTTTGCAGAACTAAATTAGGTTATGAAGAACAATGATTAGTGGCTGTGATTAAAAGTTTGAAATGTGCCACATTCCTCAGACTTGTACTAGAGTGTGAGTGTGTTCTGCAACTGCTAGGTTTGAAGTGGTTCTTAGAAAAAGGGGCCAAGAAAACAAGCAAGGTTGTCAAAGCCAAATGAAAATGCTTTTCCTCCTCCAGATTGTCCCCTGAAGAGCTATTGTGTTAGAATTTGGTTTCCAAAGTTACTGCTAATTTGTGAACTAGCAGGATTTTAGCGTTACTTTAAGTGCAGTTGTCAACGTACCTGGAATGCTGGAGTCCCTAGTGGTACTTCTGTAGTGCTATCTGTATGCTGGATCTGACTTGCACACAGCAACAAATACTTTAAGTGGAAATTACGTGAACAGAAAGGAGATTGTACGTGTTCTCAAGCTCTTTCTAGCTCTGTTAGGGCTAAGCTGATTTAATTTTTTTTGCTAAAAAAATCTCAAGGACGGTAAAACCCCATACCTGACAGATGCTTAATATTTTCCTTCTAAAATTAATTCTCCTCCACCAGGAAAGAATATGAAACACCCAAGTAACCCTGAGCCCAGATAAACAGCCAAGTATTATTATAGTGCAAAACTTCCCTGTGGTTTTATTGCCCCCTTGAAACACAATTGCTATACAAGTGTCTGTGGGAAACTGAGGTAAAACTGTCCCTTGGAATGTATTCATTAGAAGCTGCCATAGATTTTTTGACTAGAAACAGTTCATGACACAATGTACATATTTTTGGCCTGAAAAGGATACTAAGACAAAATCAACAGCAAAACTTAGTTAATACTTGTTATATATTTTTGTATTAAAACTCGATAACATAATTCTCAGCAGGGAGTACTGTTGATCTACTGACTACAAGGGCTACATTGTAAGAAGAAATTCTACAGAACAGCAAAGCTTTTTATTCTTGGTGGCAGGCTTGGGTTGTTTTGAGCCTGAGTGTTTACTATCTAGAGACTTGCATTCATCCACCACACATGAACGTGGCCTTCTGTTGAGAGATTAAACCTCTGATATTTATGATCCCACACTGCTGTAGGATGAATGAGTCACGTATTTACTTGGGAGATTAAACACTAGGGACCTGTTGCATGGCAAACAACCATGTCTGTAGGTTCTGAAACACTTGTGGGCTACAAAGCACTAGAATAATGAATGCTGTTCCTCTTGAGTGATGTCAAAAATGTCTTTGCTACTTAAATACAGCCTCCAATGATAACAAAAAGACTGCGGAAGACGGGCAAAGAGAAACAAAGACAGAACTTGTGAGGCAAGCAAGTTTGCTGGTTGTCACAGTTCAACGTACCAGGATATCAAATTTATTGCTAGACCTTGAGCTGGGTTCATTTTCCCCATAGAGAACAAAAGTTACTCATGTGTGTCAGAGAAGATCTAAAAGTTTAAGACAGCAAAAGAGAAGGGCACAGGACTATCATGTTTCTGCTCTACTTTGGGGCAATTTCAGTGAGGCAATAAGTTTCTGTCAGAAAAAATTCTGTCTTGGAAAATATTTTGATCAGGAGAACCAGTCCTGTTCACCCAGTTATTTGGTTACCAGTGCCACTGACTTTCTGGTTTGTGCTTGCTGCTTGGCTGTCTACATAAGTGGAGACACTTAGGGCTCATTCAGGTTTACTGGATGCAGGTATGAAGTGGCATTAGAAATTCTGTTTTGTAGCTCACGTGCCTCTAGCAGCCATTTAGAAGAGCATGGATCTTGTACAGGTCCTGTCTCACACCAGCCAGCATCCTGTGTCTCTATCAGGTGGTACTAGGTGACTCTGTTCAAGAAGCTTCACAGAGCCCTGGCTGGACATGAAGAGGATAGATCCTTCATTCTTGCATAAACATGAACACATAGGCATGTGTGTTAGGACAAGAGGAAATGGGTTCAAGTGGTGCCAGGGGAGGTTCAGATTAGATATTAAGAAAAATTTCTTCACCGAAAGGGTGATGAAGCATTGGAGCTGGTTGCCCAGAGAGGTGGTAGACTTACTGTCCCTGGGGGTATTAAAAAAACAGGCACATGTGGCACTTTGGGAGATGATATAGTGGTTAAGGTGGTGTAGGAATGACAGACGGATTTCATGATCTTCAAGGTCTTTTCCAACCATGATGATTTTATGGTTCTATGTTGAACTTCAGTTTATAATACTGAACCCTACATTTAGTCTCCCTTAACATCTCCAAAGGATAGTTTCTATGGGCTTCACACCTAAATTTGTGAACACAGAACGTTGAATAGCTTGGGAGTAACTGTGGTCCAATAATAACTCTCAACTGATTCTGTAAAGGAGGCAATGTAATGAAAGACCACGGGCATTTTTACTTTTTTTCTGCTCCCTACAGATGGCTATGGGTTTCTTCCTACAAATACCTTTGATATGTATCCCTAAGGATTCTCCTCTTTACAGTAATGTAAATGACAAGTGAGTCAGAGTGCAGTTAAGAGAATACCATTAGGAGAACACTGTGATAGTGGCAGTGTTACAGATGCATAATCCTAGTGCATGATCCAAAACTAAAATATGTCTGGGTATGCTGCTATAAGAGAGCACAAGCAGATATGTCAAATGAACATGGTTACACAGTCTGCTTGGGACAGTCTCTGAGATGCTAATACCAGGAGTTTATCTCAGCTTAAATTGCTCCAACAGAAAAAACATTAATTTTGCTTTTTAAGTACGCAGTGAGAAATAAAGATATTCTATTTTGTCAAGGACATCTGTTATCTCTGACTCTGAGAGGAAGGACATGTACACTCAGAACAAAGTTAACACATCACAAAAAAGAGTAGAAAAGCTAGGAGGGAGAAGGTAAAAGATAAGTTCATCTAATAAAGATTTTACAAGCAGTGAATGGGAAAATTAGGTGACATTGTTCTCTGTTTTAGAGAGATTTTTTGTTTGGTTGTTTTTGTTTTATTGGTTTGGGGGTTTTTTTTGTTATTTAAGGGAAGGCTAAACATAAGAAGCCAACCTCAAAACAGCCCTTGTCTTACAGGAAATATAGGAATTGCCAAATCTTATTCTGCATACACAACTTTCCTCTCTGCCCAGTAACAATCCTGCTTTGTGCAAAACTAATGAATCAAGTGGCTGGGAATGCCCTGATGAAAATAACATACATGCTCTTACACTGGTGAGATCAAACAGAAACCTTTGCTGCAAGAGATCAGTATCAATGTTTGTGACACCACATAAACCACAGTACAGAAAGACAATTCCTTCCCCTTAAAGTAGACATGATATAAAGCAGAGCAGGTCAGACAGGGAACAGGAACAACTGTACAAATACTTTGGGGTTACCCCTTCTATTAGTTGATGCTAGTATTGTCCATTCATACTTGCTCACTAGTGTCAGTTTGGTGGAAGAGGGGGAAAAGCTGTATGGTATAAAAGCTTTGGTGTTTTGTAATTAATTTAAAATTTAATTCAATTTTGGAATATGTGTTTTGCAAGCTTTGGAGATATTGACCTCTACTGCTGCACAAATCAGAGGATTAGACAGTTTTTGTGACCCCTAAAACTGTGTTTTTGCTTATGCTACAGTTCTTTATGTTAGAAAACCAAAGTTTCCATTCTAATTCAGTCCATATTTTGTGTTTGTACTTAGAAGAAAACACTTAGAAGAAATCCCCCCAAACCAAAAAGGACTATTTGATTCTGAGGAATTCCTGCATGTAACACACAAATAAAACACTGTAACAACTTCCACGTTCTCCTAAATTTCCTTCTCACCCTGAAGAATAAGCTAGTTTTTGTTGCCTAAGTTAGGAGTGATTGAGGAAATCAAGTATTCAGTCACATCATACTTGACACTATGAGGTGACATCTCTTTTGCCACTTGCCTTGGAGTGCTTTGCTTCAAAACACCATCTGTAATTATCAGACCTGTGGTTGCTATTTTATATAACACCAGGGCTGCTGCCTGTACTTACACCTGCATTTTACATAGCCTGCTGTTTGGGTCAGTGTCTTTGGTTTGAGCCATATCACATGTCAGATATCCTCTTGTCTTGCAACAGTAACCCTCCCTTTTCCAGCATGTATCCAGGCTTAGAGACTCTTTTTAACACAAGGTTCCCAAACACAGACCTTAAATCACAGGACAGCAGGTATTTGAAAAGGTTAGGAAAATGTGGTTGATAAACAAAATTAAAGGGACTGCAAGATGAAGCCCCAGATGGATGAAATATTTCATTTGTATCCCTTTCAGTTACTTGTGACCTTTTTATTAATGAATGACGTTTTTGCAACCAGTCTATCAGTGACATTTACCTCCTTTTCAGAAATATGCTGAGATCTCTATCATGTTATTGCTATTTATGATTACAAAATGGCCTGGAGCCATGCTTTATCTAGCTCATGTGATTTGATTTGACTCCATGGAAATCCTTAAAGCTATGAATGCTTCTCCAGAGAGAGGATGAAACTCGGAGTATATGTACACCTGTTTTGTTTGGAGTTTTTTTAGGAAGACTTTTCTAAAAGACCTAAACTTTTCAAAAACCACAGTTGTGACTCAAAAATTATTTTGACCTCCCTCATCTCCTCAAGTGCTCCAAGGGCTCCAAGGCCATTTGCTTGAAAAAATCTCCTGTGTAATTCCAGTCACGAAGATTATTTATATTTATTTTTGTTTATTGATTTTTTTATTATTATTGTTTATAAGCTCTGAAGAAACAAAAATATCTGTGTAGATAGAGGAGAATGGCTCTTTCATCCAGGCTCTGTGGTTGATAGTTGTGATTTCACACGCTGTGGCCAAAACCAGGAAACAGGCAGATCAAATTTCTCATGCTGTTAGTGCAGTTGATATTACCTCAGGGACGTAATTATTGCCTCATGGTTTATTATAATACAGTGAACACAAACAATTTTAAATCACCATGTACTGCATCCCCTTCTGACTCTCATAAACCAGCAAGTGATTTTTCTTAGCTTGAAGGTGTTGGTAGGCTTCAAACTGGAAGGAAATTACTCGCCACTGGGCTAAGGCTTTATCCGGCTGATGCTGGACTTAGGGATGGACCAATAATGATGAGACAGCTCTGCTGGGCATGGTCTCTCTGCTAATCTCATTGCTCTGTATGACTGCTCTCACTTGAGGTACATTTGCTTTAATGTCCTGATTACATCAAGCATTTTGGAGACAGTGTATCACTCTATGCTTAAATCAGCAGTGCATGTTCCACTTAGATCAAGTTAAGATGTGGTGCAGGTGGCAACCCATCTCTACAAGCTGTAGTGAGTCTCCAATGTCCTGGCTTATCTCCAGATACATTTGGATGGGAAAAGATTTTAACCAACAGCCATGTGGAATAGATCTAAACCAAGGGTGAAAAGGAACATAATCTTTGCTGCTTTTCCACATACCAGTCATCAGCTCTTAGCACAAACTTTCAGTCTGCTTTTTGCTCTAAGTCTGAAAAGGTAGAAAATAGAAGTAGTCATGCCTGCTGCCACTAGAGGTGCTTTTCTCTAAATACATTGAGTAGATTCTAATTATTATGTTCCTTTTATTGATACACTAGTATATCCCTAGTCTGGGTTGTTTGGTTTGGGATTTTTGTTTGGATTTTTTTGTTTGTTTAGTGGTTTTTTTGTTTGTTTGTTCGTCGTTGTTGTTCTAATCAACTTTACAGTCCTGCAAGCATGAAGATAAGTCTCACTTTTATTTTCCTCCTTTACCAACATATAATGTGTAGAATGAGGACAGAATCTGGCCTATCGTGTTCACCAGTGTTTGGAAAACAGCCATCACAAGTTTTAATTGCTTTCAACCAATTAATTTTTCCTTCTCTATTTTGTGTCACATTATGACATAATTTGTGTCTGAAGAATGTTTTCAGTACAGAGAAACTAATCCCAGTGTAAAAGGGAGCACTCAAACACCATCTGCAAATTATAACATACTCCACCATCACAATGATGCACAGGTCTGAGATGGCTTCTTCATATTAGGGTGATCATTACTGTTGAAGATTCTTCCACAGTTCAAAAGTGCCAAATTTTCCTGCTGACTTGCTTGGAGTCCATATCAGACAAAAGTCAAACATCAAACTGAAGACAGAGCACTTCCCTAGATTTCCTATTTTGCCATCTCTAGTGTGTAGTAAAATGCAAATAAAAAAATATATTGATATTAATGTTACTACTGCCTTCGCTATAACCCATATTTAAAGCATGAAATGAATAAACATTTATGGATAGCAGTAGCATAGTCTAAAGAAGATTGGCCTCTGACCTAAGGTGTTTCTTATCTTTGCCTCTGCCCCACTGTGGGAGGGGACCACAAGTAATTGTGTCTCTATTTTCCCATTTGCAAAGAGCAGGATGTTGTGAGATCTTTATAACTTAGTGGTAAAGCAGTTGCAGAACTTTAGGCCTTATGAGATGCATGCAGGGCTCCATATGGTCTTTAAATAGCCACTGGAAATATGTCAAGGAGCAGAATTTGGCTTACTGAGCTTTCTCAGATAACCAAGTGAGAGTGGGTTCTTCTGCCCCAGCTAAATGTCATGATAGGGGTCATATATCTTGAAAGTTCTAAAGCCTTCAGTGAAAAGGTGACACTCTGTCTCCTGTAATATTTATTATTCTAGAATAACTCTTCCTTTCAGCCAAGGGCTCATCTATCTTCCCTGGCTTTGTTTCTAAAGGAAAATCATCCAAATTCAGGGAAGATGGACTTTGTGCTCCTTTAAAGCCATGATAGACTCTGAACTAGAGAATTGATTCCTCCTCTATCATGTAATGCCATATATTACAAACCTTTAATCTACGAATAATAATGGACGTGGAAGTTGTCTGGAGCCTTTACAACAGTGAGAGCTAATAAAGAAAGAAATGAGATGTGCTGCTCTTACTACCAACACGGCAGAATGAGGATGAGATTCTCAACCAGTCCAGCGCTCTATTTATGCTAACAACTGATTTATGCTTGCTCTGGATTTGGCCATGCTTTCTTATGGTGTCCTGTGTGGGTTATAAATCAGACATTCCATACAACTATGCACGTTCTTTAGAATAACTTTCAGTTTAAAAAAAGTGTTTTGTTTTGTTTTAAATAGAACTATATATTCCACACAATTGTTTTGCTTATTTGCAAAATGTTGTGAAATATTTTAATTATATTTCTGCGCCAGCACAGATGAAAAATGCAGGCCTGTTGGCTTTCAGTTGCTTTTCTTTCCCTGACAATTTTAATGACTTTGCAGAATAGTCCAAACTTTTACCTAATAGGAGCATATTCATTTTCGATTATGGAGTAAAATATTTTCATTTTCCAGTACTAACTGCCATAAAATAAAAACAAACCAGCAAAAGAATTAAAAATATGAAGAGTTATGTTATTTTCTGAGACTTCTCCCAAGCCCCAATTATTGTTTTTTTTTTTAAACACGCTCTGTTAATAATACTCTCTAAGATGTCTTGGAATCTTCCTAATTTCAACAGGATAAACTACTGCTTTTGGCAATGTTATTCTCAGTTCTTTAAATACTAGCACTCACATGAAGCATACCAGCCTGTTATAAAATCCTGTAGACTTATCCCCTTAAATTCAGCCAAATTAGGATAAAATTGCAGTTATGGGTCCTTTATTTCCCTGATGCGAGATCATTGCACATTTTACTGTTGTTAATAAACACTGTCATTACAGATTAATTGTCTTATCTTTGAGATGCCTGTGTGGTCCTTGTTCTGTGCACAGGCACAAGGTGCAGCATGTTTCTCCAACATCTGTGTCAATGATGGGGAGAAAAGGCTTCTGAGATGACACCTAGTGAGCTGCAATTACCAAAATAATGATTTATAGCTGGGTGTGAATATATTCCTTCTTGGTCTCCCAAAAAGTTCATTTTATTATTTAGCACAGTGTTGTGATGAGAGAATGAAGTGAATGTTTGGTAAAATACAGTTCATGCTACAGCCATTTCAGTTATTGATCAGCATACATTTATGCCTGATGAGGAACAGCTCATTTAAATAGCTAAACTTAATTATCTAATCTCTAATCTAGACAGGTCTGTCATCTCTCCTTTAGTATCTATAATCATATACTTTATGACTGGATTTTTAGCAATCTGCCCAACAAGCTTTTAGTATGTAAAAAATACATCCACATACTTCTTTCAGTTTATCAGTAGAAATAATTGATTCAATAGAATTCTAAGTTTCTTGTTTGAGCAGTGTAACTGGTACTTTATGGACTTCTCAGTGCACAGTATCAATTAGACCTATAGAATCAAATCCCCTCAGAATCAAACAGCTGCCTTCACAGTGCCCAGCATTCAGCCCTCATCCCTACAGCCCACTCTAAGAGACAGCTGTTTTCTTTCTTTCTTGCAGTTTTTCCCTTAGAGGTGCCTGAGATCTCATGTAGGCTATACAACAGCTTGAGAGAGTGGTCTTTCTATAGTCCAAGAGCATGGCTTGCTATTTCATGCTGTGGGAGAGGAACAGAAAAGTGCTTAGGGGTCGTTAAGACTGGAGGGCTAATGGGGGGGTGCTGGAGAACATGCTTTGCTTCTCAGTGCTACTGCTATAGGAACAGAGGAATACAGTTGTTTTACTGCATCATGTGCAGATGATCAAAGGACCCAATCTGGGATCAAAGTATGCAGATAAGTTATTTAACAGCAGGAGTGTACTCTGAACAGATTTCTTTCACAGCCTGAGTCTGACCTTATGTATAAAAATATGAGTGTATATTCTCATCTGGTTAGCTCCTTTTCTTTTTCCATTTACATTAGGTAAGTATTTCATTTTATTTGTCCACAATTCAACAGCTTTGCAGCTTCAGAACCAAATACATGAGATTTAAGAGCCTTTTATTGTTTGTGGGGATTTTTTTTCTTCTTACTTAACCCAACACTAACTATTTATTATACAGCTCCTAAGTTGCCCCTAATATCCAGTTTTTCAGTGCTGTCTTCACTACTTCTATCCTCTTGACTGAAAGGTGACTCAGATATTACAGTGAAAGTTGTTACGCATTCCTTTCAGGAATATTTAGAGAGGTGTTTCAGCTACAAAGACTGTAACCAGATCTGTCTGTTCAAAAGGCAGCTTATGTTTGGATCCAATTTGTCCTGGTTTATATCCATCTCTAGCAATGTTTAGTTATCTTTTAACTGTAACTGATGTTATTCATATGTGTTTTTGCTGTAATTTCTTCCGTTATAAGTGGCATATAAAGTTTCACTCTCAAGGAACCAGGGTAACAATCCCTGAAGCACTCAAATTGCTTGAGTATGCTGGAACATTTCAGCTAGTACAAGCTGCAGATGTTAGCCTCTGACATCAAGCTAAAAAGTTACTTAGAAAAGCCTGTTGGCAAGTATCTAAACCCATCACAATTTAAAAAAAAAACAAACCAACCCTAAAATAACACACCAACACCACCTTCTCACCCTTAAAATTTTAGCAGACTATGAACTTTGATCACAGAGGTGGGTAATGTAAATCCACTAATTGTAATTACCTTGGAAAAGCCCATTCTTAATTTTAATTCTTCAGCCTCCCTTTGAGAATATTTTTGATCCAAATTCTGTGGTTCTCACCAAGTGATGGCAAATACAGTGCAGCTCTGAAAAGGAACACTGGGAACACAGTGGGAACCCTGAAGCACTCTGGCTGTGCAATCCCTGCCTATGCTTCCCTCTTGCCTTCTTTTTTCCTCTTTCTTTCTGACTACTGCTCTAAACTGGGGTTGGCACCGTGCTACACCTAAAGCTGTTCCATGCAGCCCACCCATTACAGTACCAGGATTTCTGATGGTGTTCTCCAGCTCTGCTCCTTATGCAAATTATTGCCTTCAAATGGATTCAGACAGATGCAACAAAACAGTAGATGCAGAGATCCCACCATGGTAATGTGCTGATCATTTTCTGTTCTAACTTACTATTTGTATTATTTTATCATGGTGCTTTCATTCATTCAAAGGGAGTCAAATGCAGTCCCATCAAAGGGATTGCTTCTCATGAGAGGCTCCATCAAGACTTAGAAAGGATCTGTTAAACAGGACAGAGCAACTAAAAAGTGAAATTGAACATATTTATGCTTAACTATACTTTCTAGCCTAACTTTTATACCTTTAACATTTATATCTTATCAACCTCAGATGGTTACTAAGGCTTGCTGATACAACATACATGAAAAATACCCACCTTTTTACAACAGCTTCAGGTGTGTGGTAAATTTACTTACAACTGCAATAAGCAAATATCAGTAACCTCCAAAGATTTGATGTTTAAAAAAAAAAAAAAAAGTACATTTAAAAAAATAAATAACCAAACTCCACAAATGCCTCTTACATGAGTAATGGTGAATTAACCTACTAATTTCTGCAAGGTTTAATGCAATAGTTTTATTATTCAGAAAAATGGGCACTTTCAACCACTCTACATATTTGGGAAGAGATCATCTGTAGATGAAAGCTTCCACTTCAACCTTTATCAATGTGTAATGAGAAAATTTACAGAACTGCTGTATCTCCTCTTATCAGTAACCTCCTAAATCTCCTGAATTGCTAATGGCTTCTGTGAAGCAATTCAGATCACCATCTGCTGTCTGGCAAATACCAGTGCAGCAACATGTGCTGATACATGAACAAAACCCGATTTTGAGGTTTGAGTGACACAGAAATTTCCTGTTCAGCTGCAAATATTTCATTTCACTCTTTCTCTTTTCTCCACTCATCAGTTTAGTTGGAATCCACAGATTGAGAAAATCAAGTTCTCTAGTATGTTGTTGTTATGTTTTGCCCTACAGTAAAAGAATGCTGTGGGATGTGGCTGCTGCTCTTAGCAGCAGGGCTCTTCGCCTTTATCACTCTCCCCTCCCATTTCTTCTCTTTCCAAGAGGTAAGCATCCAGCATGAGACCATGATGGATGTGCCCTGAGCATAAGCAGCAGTATCTGGAGATCCATGCTAACATTCCTCTTAAACAGTCTGACTCCTTGGCTCAGGCAGACACAGGACTCAGCATGCATCTTCAATGTTCTTTGCTGAAAACCAGCCTCCAGTTGAAAATGATTGGTTTAGCAGATTTTTCTCATCAGTTGGGACACAGTAATCAGCCACATGTGTCTCTCCAGACTATTGCAAATGTGTGAAGACGAGCTGGTCAGCTGCTGCCTTTGGTGCTGTAAGCCAGCTGCCTTTCCAGGGAGCTGGGATGATACAAGGCTGAGCCTCTTGCAGCTCCACTGAGGGCAAGCAGGGTCTCGCCGATACGGGCTGTATCATAGAATCATAGATTCGGCTGGGTTGGAAGGGACCTCAGAGATCATCAAGTCCAACCCTTGACCACTACCGCTGTGGTTACCAGACCATGGCACTGAGTGCCACATCCAGTCTCTTTTTAAATATCTCCAGGGACGGAGAGTCCACTACTACCCTGGGCAGCCCATTCCAATGTCTGATCACCCTCTCTGTAAAGAAATTCTTTCTAATGTCCAACCTAAACTTCCCCTGGCACAACTTGAGACCATGTCCTCTTGTCTTGTTGAAAGGTGCCTGGGAAAAGAGACCGTGTGCTTTACCTGTGCTTTACCTGAGTGCTTGTTGCCCCAAGAACCCAGATATCAGGGGAAAAAAACTCTCCTGATCAAGGGAGAAATAAATATTGCTATTCAGGATTTACATGTATACAGGTTGGAAGGGGAAGGATAGGAAGCCTCAGCTCTGGTGACAACTCATCTAGTTTTTGTTTTCAGCACAATTTGGGGAGTAAATGGAGCTGGGCAGCTTTCCACAGGTGGATGGAGATGGAGACAGTCTGCTACAGTATCAGTCCAGGGAGAGGAGAGGAGAAAGGAAAGAAAGGAGGCTTGTAAACCAAATATTAATAGGAAAATGTGGCTTCAGGAGACCAAAACCATTTGTTAAATCATTGAGCAGTCTGGTTGCAAAGAAAGGAGAAACTGTTTCCAGAAAAAAAAAAAAAGAAAAAAAAAAAAAAAAAAAAAAAAAAGAAAAAAGAAAAAAAAGTTTTGCTTTGGATACAGCTTTTCCATTGCTGATTTGATGCCATTCTGTAAAAGGTACAAACATGAGGATTTAGTAACCCAAAGAAACGAAATGTGATGTTTCATTTTGAGTTGAATATTATGTTCCAGCTGTGCTCTTTCTTTCAGTTTCGCCACTCAACCTCCATTTCTGGTGGTGAAAGGGTGTTGTGACCCATATCTGCTCTCTTGAGCCTCTAAAGGCATTCAGGCTTTCTTCATGCTGTGTCCTGTTCCCACTACATCAGCATTCCCTCTTATCACTTCTAACTGAAGGTATCTGTAAAGTGCTATGGACATCTCCTGAGGTGTTTATGTTACAAAGTAAACAGCAATGAAATGCCAGAGAATAGCATCCACTTTGGCAAAGTGCTAAATTTTTAAAACCATCTTACTGGACTGCACACATATATTTATATTGTTGCTTGCAGATATCCCATTTTGCAGTATTAGCTTGATGAAGGAATTTGTACCTTGCTACCAAATTACCTAAAACATTTTGGTTCAGTGCCCTTTCTCATTAACTGACAGCAATACCTCATTTTTAGATATGCTTTCCTTTTTAAATCCATGCTTTCTACTAGGATTTAGAATACTGAATTGGAAACTGAAATCTAGATGTTTGATGTATTATGATAAATGATGACAATTTTGTGGGGTGGGGGAGGGGGTGCAGATGTGATTTTCCCCCCCAAAACTACTGCATTTTGTATGGAGAGTGTTCTGCAGCTATAACCGAATTTGGAAAGGAGGTGCTGTGTATAAATATACATATGCAGGTGATAGTACACATGAAGCAGATACTTAGGTGCATCATGGGCTGTGTACATAATGTGACATCTGAATAAATATCATGGTGGACAATTAACCTCCAAAAGCATGCTAATTCTATCTCCTGTGCAGCTGCAAAAACTACACAGCTAAGTGACAACCTATGAACAGAACTGTCTGCTTTCTCTGACAGCATTAATTGCAGTTCACATCATCCAGCACCACCATGAAATAGCAGGTTCATGAGTTTCAGGACAGAAAAGCAGCTTAGACAATGTAAAAATCAGGTGCATGGTTATCATTCTCCTGTTATTCAGCTCTCATTTCTGAAAGCAGAACCGTTTCCTTGATTTATAGACAGAAGAGCTAATCAATTGCAGTAAATTGAGACTAAAGCGGGCTTTTTAGTCATTGTTACAGATGAATGTCACAGCACATTTAGATAATCTGCTTGTCAAAGGTGAAGATAAATCTGCTATCTTAACAACACTTTGTGAATACCTGATGTATGTTTGATGATCATATCATCATATGCTTTCTTCAATTTTTTTCCAAGCAAAGCACTCCTAAAATTCCACAAGCATTGCGCTGCATGTTCAATAAGACTGGGTCAAAGAGAATATTTGTCTGCAAAAGTAGTTTGATTCAGTATTTATCAGTCAACACAGATTCTTCAGGTATGAAAATATGCCTAAAACCCTAGCCTTGATTTCATTAACACTATTACACCTTAAAAGCACTATGACAAATTCATGTGAAGATTTGAGGCAATCTTTTTTTTCTTTTTTAACTTAAACTGTGGAGTCATCTTTGACTGAAGATGCATGTCTGGCACTTATTGTTGTTCCTAATCTTTTATTTTACTCTATCAAAGCAATCTGCTATTGATTTCTCCAGTGTAATGTCTTCTTCAGGTACTGTACTGTATTTGTTAATCTATAAAATAGAAAAGAACTTATGAGTATCGCAATTTTTTAGTACACTATTCATGCAGAAAGCAAATAAGCAAGAGGAGATTTATGACATGAAAAATTAGGTTCAGTGACCACGAAGCTCTCTTCCAATTCTTTGTGTTTCTGTCTCCATCATCCATATGATTTACATATAACAGTTACACATACATGAAATATAATCTAAATTTTGAACCAAAAATATAATATAAATAATGTAAATATAATACAATATAATTTGAAATATAATTTAAATTTTATGTGCATAAAGCTAATGGGGCATCCATTTTTTTATACCAACTGTAACAGATACCTAAATATTTTCTGTTGATGTTGCACTTAACGTGCTTGCTAACTTAGTAAAAACAAAGCTTCAAATAATCAGGTTGTCCACGATATAGTAATTTAATTACTTTTAGGTATATGAACATGTATTATTTTTTCAAGACCTATTGCACATTTGATGTACTGGATGGAGTGTAGAAGGCAGAGCCTTGAGAAAGAAAGCAGCTTCTGCTAATTGGAGATCTGCCTCATTCATTGGTGTAGGTGGACACTGGGCAGTTAAGATTTGGATCTGATTCTGTAAAGCTCCATCAGAGAAAAAAAAAGGCATTAACACATTTGATGCTGCAATAGTGAGTGTATTTGGGAAAATAAAGGTCTTTACTTCCCACCTAAGAATTCCTTATAGTTATTTGCTACAGCTAGTCATAAATTTGTCATCAAAGCCATTCTTCACCTATACCTTGACCTTTGATTAATCATAATTTTGATGAAGCACTCCTCTATGTAACCAAGTTCATATAACAAAAGAAAATTATAGAGTAAAACTTCAGTTTTTCAGCATGCTGTGCTGCTTTTAAGAGAATTAGCTCTCAATGCCCATTGCAGTCAAAACTGCAGGACATGAACAAATATGAATGTGTTTTTAATTTTGATTCATTTCCACTTAATCTAATGACTTTCCAAATGAAAGACTTCAATATTTAGATCCCATGTTTCTTTAAGACAAACAAAATAAATACAGACCCCAAAAAGAGAGTATAATTGTAAAACTCATCCAAATATCCTGTTATTTGCATATTCATTGTTTACTGTCACTATTATTACAAAGGCCTTTGGTGACTGTTAGTGACGTAGCAGCTTTTTTCAATTGATTAACATTGCAATCTCTGCTTTCAAACATATTGGCTAAACTGTGCTAATAGCTGCTTTAGTTTATGTGTATTTCTTGGGCTCATGAACAATTATAATTCCCAGCATTACTGGAATAGCAAAATGTCTTTCAGTTTATCCCTCCAAAGTGCAAAAGATGCCATTTCCATAAGTCCTACCAAATCAGATAAAGCTCCCAACTAAGATTCTCTTGAGTTCTTCCTTTGTTTCACAGAAATCTTTTTTCCCCACATTGTGCTTCCTCTTTAAAAGATATTAAAGGCTAAATTTATTTCCTTGAAATAGGATGAACCCATATTCGTATTTTCCGCATAAGCTTTTTAGGAATGGGACTGTGGTTTCTTTGTATTTTACACATCAAAGAACCAGTTCAGAGTCTTTTATGACATTAACAAATTAATGGCAACAATGCATAGTGACTAGAAAGGAAGATTTAATAGAAAGAATCATTATAGATCTTATAGAATAAAACATTCAAAATGCCTATGGCAGATAGAAAAAGGAATTTGCTTTAAAGAACTAAAATCTTTCTTACTGCTGAACAAAAGAAAACATAAAGGGAAGACAATATCAACGGTACAAAAGACACTGTACTCCTCACTGACTGAACTATTCCTTTCCACACCTGTTTCTTCATCATGCTGAGATGCTTCAAGAGGTAAAATCTAATTCAAATTGATGAGATTTGTGCCAACATATGCTCCTATTTTAAGAGCACTCATTTAAAATTTATTGGGTCAAAATCTGCTTTCACTAACTCAGATAACTGCAGATGAATTTTATTGATTTCTTTGAAATTACTTCGACCTTGACTGAAATAGAAGTTGGCCTGTTGTTATTACTCTAAATATATGGAAAAATAAGAAGCAGTAAGAAAGTATGGTTTTCTTTTAACTACTTTTAACTACGTTGGTCTGTGGCGTGTTCAGCTTTGATATTTGTGTAGCAGGGATAGATTGTATTAGTAAACTAAACAAGAATCAACTCTATTACTAAAAATAGCAAATTATAGATATTAATAAAGCATATTAGCTTCCTTCCTTCTGTCCATCTGTCATATTTGTATGTGATCCTTTGAAAAGCAGGAAATTGTTGTCCTCCTTCAGGCTGCACCACCACTTTGAGGCTGATTTCATTCTGATGGGGTATTCCAGAACAAAGCAAAGGTACCACTTTATTCTGCAATATATTGAATTGGTCCCTAGAATGTAAAAAAAACCTTTCCAGCAGATTAATGACTGTTGTAACAAAGCTTTCCCAACTCAAAAATGGCAGTCTAGGGTCTTTTTGTCATGCTTAGACCCACACTTCTATAGTCATTTTTTCAAAGGATTTAAATAACCTTATGTATATTGAAAAGATATAGATTCTTAGAAAAAGAAATTCAGAACTGGAAAACATATTTTATTTCCAGCATTCAATCACTACCCTGTCAATGCTAGCAGAATTCAGCGGGACTTCCATGTGTACAAAATGGTCTTCATCTTATTTAAGCACTAAGGATTGCTAATGGTAATATGAACTACAACTCTACTGTAATTTCAAACTTGCCCAGTTTTTCTAAAGCCAGATGTAATCTTTGCATAACCTTATGTAAATCTCAGATTCACAGTGAGATAAGCTAGAAAAGTCCTAGTGGCATAAAACTGCTGTGGCATAGTCAGGAATCTGGTCAGAGACTGCCTCTTTTCATCTTCTTATTTGCTACTTCACAATAACATAAAAAACATTACTCTGGAAGTAATGGAATTACATACAGGAAGAGCTGCAGCATGGCTGTTCACTTTCAAAGTCTCCCAGTCACATCTTTAGCCCATGGCATGTCAGGAACTACACTGCTAATTCAAACCAAATTGTTCCCAAAGTTGTCCTACACCATTCCGGAGTTTTAAAGTTTGTGCTGTAGCTGAGATATAAATCTCTGTATGCATTCCCTAGCATTCAATTTCCATGGAAATCATTGACTGGAAAATAGGAGGGACCAGACTTTCTCACAAGAATTCACATGCTCCCTGGTTCCTGTCAACTCCAAATTGCCATGGGAGCAATCTCTCCTGTGGAATTCTGCTGCCTCTCTTTCTGGTTGACATCAAGAAATTTTGAGGTATGTGTAAAAAGTTAGCTTCCCCTCATCCTCCCCCTCCCTGAACCTCAAATAGCATGCAAAGTTCAGTTCAGTTACAATTAGATGTTGGTTGCAAGTTCTCAATGTCCTCACTTACAGATATTTCATTTCTAAAAGCAGCCTGTTAATGTCAAACATTTCCATTATAGCATTCAGAGATTATGAGTTTATTCCAGCAACTGTAATCTTCATGTATTTCAAGGGAAATATATTAGGAGACTTTTAAAATGCATTGTCCTTTGTTAACATAAATCTTGGAATCTTGTGTAATAAAGTCAAATAGCAGGGCATAAATTACCTCAGAAGTCCTGAAACAATACAGAAGTCCTAAAGGAAAAATAAAATAAAATTAAGATTTCAGGTTTAAAAATGTGTGAGTTGGCAATGCAATTCCTCCACACCAAGTAGTCTTTCTGTCATCACTGTACAAAAGCTGAGGCACTGGTAATGAGACACAAAACTTTTCACTAGGAGGTTAAATCTTTGTAGCTCCAAAGTGTGTGGAAAACATGAGTCTCAACTGTCTGTCTGCTTCTGGTTGGATTGGGCAGTACAAGTTCCAAGGACACTTTAGAAATAGGCTGAGATCTCCTTGTACCTGCATTTCAAGTTTTTCCCCTGTTTAGGCTATCTATAACCTAGGCTGCTCAGGCTTGAGTTCAACCTAAACAGCTCCAGAAAGCTCCCCAGCCAGTGCTCTACAACATAGAAGGAAAAGGGCCTGGTCAGTACTGCAGGTTTGTAGCTGCCAAAACAGCCCACAGAGATCTTCAACAACTTCTATACTTTGCCAACACGAGCTGGCTGCAAAACCAACAGTAATCACCGTGCAAGCTGAAATCCCACTCCAACCCTCCTCCTCGAGATGAGTTTAGCTCCTGTCCTTCATAGCAATCTTTGGCAGCCCCAAGCTCTGACTCAGCCTGCCACCCTTGCCACCTTTCCATCAATTTTCTTCCATCAAGACCACTGACAAAAGCCCCTGTGATGAGCATGGTAGGCAAGGAAGCGAGGCGAGGGATTCCAGGGAAGGGAATAAGATGTAAAAAGGGACCTCCCCTCACCAACACGTTATCTGGGGCTGTACGTGGCAACTGGCTACAAAAGATCTTGTGCTTGATGTTTGCTTTGGGTAGCACGTCTCATGCTCAGCAGCTGTCATCAGTGCTGGATGTCATCTTGGACAGAAAAATCTGGTGCTCATTTGTCTCCTGACAGACACAGAAAGCTCATGCTGTTGATGGTTGGATGCTTACTCAGGATTGAGGCTGCGAGTCAGCAACATCTTTGAGCAACAACGAGGCTGAGTTGGTGGATCTACTGAGAGGTTTGAAGATAAGAATGCATTCAAGTACTTTTAATGGCATATTGTGTAAACTCTGCACAGAGGATAGCACAGATGTTAGGAGAAAACAGAGATGGTAATTGATCATGATTCAGTTAAACATTTTGGATAATTAAAGTACCCAAAGTCACACCTAATTTGTATTTTGTAAAATTTTTGTTATTCCTTAATAAAGTAATATTAAGGGTTGTTAGGGACTTATTTATAGAAACAATTCTATTGCTGTGAGATTACAAATAATCTGTTGCATCCTTGATCATTTCAGATACTGTGGTTTACATGACCATCTCTTTTCTAGTTGCTTGGGTAAACTGAATGGAGGCTATCTGCGAGGAGCTGCAACAGGGGGGATATACATTGGAAATGGGATTATTGTACATGGCGAAAAACTTGAGTACCTGTAGAATAGCTAGTTGGGAATCTAGGTTGTAGTATCCTGGTACCAGTTTTGGGGAAATGAAAACTAGCTCTGGCCTGTCTTCACAGGTGAGTTTCTCCTCCCCATCCAACAGAGCAGCCCTTTACTAAGAATCTGCATATGTTCTCCAGGAAGCAGATATTACATTACATATATTACATTACATTATGTTACTGCTTACAGTAATGTGATTTCAGAGACAGCTCATGTACATCCAGTTTGGTATATACTGAAATGTGCCCCTGGCCTAGTCTAGCAAGCTCAGCCCATGGCTGGACTGAGGCTGCAATGCCAGACAAAAGCAACCTTTTTCCATGGCAGAGCTCTATGGAGGGCTTCTTCTAAACAGCATCCTAAATATGTATATACCTTTATTTACAGGTATTTACCTGTATTCAGACACTCTCTTCCTCCACAACTTGTGCAAATGGTTTTTTTGCTTCTTTTTAGTCTTCTGCTTGCTAAATCTGTATCTCTGCTAGATGAATAGACAGGTTTTATCCCAGGAAAATAAGGACATAGGATGGCAGTAAAACCAGATCAGGTGCTACAGGTGACCAAACAATTTATCAGTCCTGGGTTTCTTAGCTTGATGCTGAAAAAATGATTTGAACATTATTTCAAATAGAAGTTTCTATGCAAACTTAATCCCAATCTTCCTTTCATTGACACCACTTTCTTCACCCATTCCCCCTCCTTTGATTTGATGCCCATTTCTGTTTAGCAGTTTATATATGGTTTCATTTATTGACTATATAGTTTCAAAATGGAAACAAGAGACAGACAAATTTCAGAAAACAGACATGAATTTGAGAAACACTCTGTATGTGCAGAAGTTAGTGTAGTAAAGCAACACACTAGAGCAAGGGCACTAATATTTGTTCTGCAAATGAATCTTTATATGCATGTCAAAGCACTCTCCCACTCTCCCAGAACTCTCTCACACTCTTAGACAGAAAGCTGAAAACTAAAATGAAAATAGAGTTTCAGGGGTTGTACACCCTCCGTGCCTGAAAGTGATCTATTTTTGACTTTCATTATCTCTTTCTTTTGGCCTGCTCAAGTGTACTTTCAAAGTATTTTCTTCCATGCATGACATTTATAAGGAACCAAGTCAGAAGAAGGTCTGCATTATATAAGCACTGAAGCTCTGGGTAACTATTTTAGCTTCTGCAACAGCTCCAGGAGGAAGTGAGGCAGATAGGACATTAGATTTCTCTCACAGGTGTCAAATAAGAATCCGTCTAGAAGGCCAAACATGGGCAAGGTACTTTTCTGTAGCAACCCTTTCAGGGGTAAATAAAAGGAAGGTGAGTCATGACAGGGCTTTCATAAATTTTCTGTGCCAGACATCTGCATCCTCATGTGTGGTCTAAAGCCTGAAGCAGTTAAGCTCTGAATAGTTTGTTTATGTGGCTTTATATGGCCCAAGCTGCACCGTCACCCATGGTGAAAGCAAGTTGAGTGATGGTCAGTGATGCTACCAGTACCTGGTTACCAAGCATCCTGTGACAGCAAGTGGCTCTGAAGCTGTAATGTATGGTACAGCCTGGGTTAACAGCCTTATCTCACTTCTCCACTTGCCCTTGTACTGCTTCTGCTGTGACGTGCCTTCTGCACTGAACGGCTGCATCAGAATCAGTAAGTACCAAAATGCAGGGAGTGTCTCCCGTTGCTCGTTTTTGCCCAGAGTATTAAACAAATAGTGATGGTATTGTATTGACCTCTTCCTCTTTTCTATAGGCTCTGTTAACAAATTACTGAGAATAAGGAATTTGAGGTCACCAAATCTGCCCAGTAGAAAATTCAGCTCTGTCTAGTCTCGATGGATGTTTACCCTGTGGGTAAAAGCCTTCTGTGATTCTTCAACCTTCTCACAACAATCTGTTCCAGGGCTCCAGAATCCTTGCTGTTAGATGTTTGTCCTAAAAGTCTACCTAAAGCCTCCTTAATGCAAATTTAAGGCCATTGCTTTTGTTGTACCCACAACTACATTTTAAATATTTAAGAAAGCTAATTGTTGCTCTCTTGACCTTAAGTAGTACCAAGCTGAATTATTACTTCACCATTCTTACAGACCATGCTCTAGTTTAAACGTACAGATGAAGTATTTTTTCTATTTGCCTCAGGCTGATAGACTCATAGTCATAGCTTCTGATTCACTGTAACCCTCAAATCCTTGCTGGATAAACTGATACCCAGCCAGATCTCCCCCAGGCTGTGTCCATGTCACTAATTTCTTCAATCTCTGTGCCACACTTCCTGCTTCTCCATGTTGTACCACAATCTGTTTCTAAATAGAAGTTGTCTTTGTAGGAAAATAATGGTCATCTTACACTACTTCTCCAACTCACCAGGTTAATCTGAACTCTTAATCTGGTCTCTGACACATTTCTTCTCCATCCCAGTTTAATATCATTAGCATATTCTCCATCCCATCATCACAATTATCAATTAATAAACTTCAGGATTCCTGTCAGAAGTTAGGGGCTAAAAAAGAATATTTGCAAACTGACTTACTGACCCTCTTTCATTACCTTTCTCCTCTGTTCGGTTCTTGTCCTGATTAATTTTCCAGGCAGATCCTCTTTGAGACTTCCTTGTGCATGCAGTTTTCTTGTAACTAGCTTCTGACTGAACTGAGCAGAGCTGCTTACCTCAAGGATAAGTGACTCAGTCTTATAAAAACAGTCCTTGATCTTGCTGCAAAGCCCCAACATACTAAAGGTCACTTCTTTCAGAATAAAATAGCAAGCTGTTCAAAATTTCTGCTACTTCAGACTAAAATCTGTGATTTGTGGTTTATAGTTCAAAAAACTTCCACTCTTTCATTCTTCTAAGCACTTTGATGACTGATGCAATCAGTCTTGTCCAGCACTCAGCTTAGGTATGCCTTATATTTATTTCTGTCTGCTTCTTCTGACTATAATCACAAGCCTGGCTAATACAAAGCAAGCCATCTCCACTAGCAAAGACTGGGCCAAGAGTAATTGTAGTAAGCAAATTTATTGAAGTTAATGAAAATAAGAGTTTGAGAGACTATTACACTTGAGTACTTAGTGATTATATCTGAGATGGAGCTTTCACAGTATTTGCATTGGGATGAACCAGAATGAGTCGTTCTTGAAAATCTCTTGTGCCTGAATAGTTAATTTCTAACTTCTGCCATTCTTGTTAAAAAAAAAAAATCAGCTTTTTTCATGGAGCTTTGGCTACAGTGTCCATTTTTATTACTAAGCAAGAAATTTATGGCTCTTGGTGATAACATTAAAAAGATATCCAATCCCATTTCAATGACTCAAAAATGTAAATATGAAATAGAAGTAACCTTTTTTTTTTTGTTTTTAAACTCACAAGCCCAGTTCCACTGGCTTATGAAAAAAGAAATCCATTATTTGAGGTGAAAACTAGGTCATGATATTTGAGTTCTTGAACTTGGCAGTATGATTTTGGCCTGTAGCTCAAAATGTAGCCCACCATCTGCACTTTGGGAATCCATTGCTGCTGTCAGAATCACACAGTGTAATAAAGCAACTGCCCAAAGAAAAAACAACCTAGCCCAAAATACTTCAAGATACTGTAGTCAAGATACTATAGTCATTATTTATAAACTAGTTAGCTGGGGTGCTCTGCATGTTCTGAGGGCAATAAGTTGCCATTCCTGTTGATTTTTGCAGGTGCCTTTGGACCAAGTAAAAAAAGCAAAGTGGCAGAGGGTTGAGAAGGGGGGGGATTTGTTTGCTGAACACAGTGAAACAGTAGGTCCTTTTCTCAAAGCCTGAGAAAATGATACATGAACTGTGCTGAAGAATTTTTGGAGTTCGTTCAAATCATTTTGATACTTTGGGGAATACTAATTGAGCATTCAATAGCTTCAACACTGTGGGAGTGGGGTAAGCCAATCCAGGAAAATCATCAGCCATGGGGAAACCAATTTCCTCTCTCTAACTTATTGTTCCTGTATGTCAAAGGCAATCCCAAGAGATTCTACTTGTTGCTGACACATTCCAGAAATCATTTCATTTTCCCAGTACTTTTGTGGGGTTTTTTTCAAATCATCAGAAGCAGTCACAAGAGTTATCACAAGGACAAAAGAGAAAGCTTTAGTTTAAGAAAGAAATGTTGAGAAAACTGGCAGATAGCTAGGTAATGGGAAAATGCCAAACCTGCTGGTTTTCACTGCCCTTGGAATGTTATGTCCATGTATCTATGAGGGTAAAAATAACTACTTTATCTACAAAAAGATTATTTACATGACCAGTCTCTGTGCTAACATCAAATGGAGTAGCTCTGCTGAACTCATTAGAATTACATATTTGTTAGATTGCAACGCTTAACTCACTACAAAAAAAGAGAATGATGGTCCTTGAAACATAAAGCTGAGATAAATGTTGCCAGCCCACAGCTATGGCACTCTCAGCTTTTGTGGAAGGTGTGAATACTCCACACAGTGAGGATGTGTCAGATCTAGCCTTATTCCTCATCTGCATTTGAGAACCTATCAGGAAATGAAAGAACTTCATCATAAGAGCTATTTCTCTTTAGAAAAACTTACCCCAAAACAGGGTTATATGCCTTGTTTTTCTGAAAGAATAAGTGAAGACCTTTGACAGTCACAGTTACAATTCACTAAGCAGGCATTACATCAGTGAACATGCAGAACAAGCAACACGCACCTCCTAGATGTACTTCTCTTCCTTTTATATAGAGTAGCTGGTAAAAAGAAAGCCTCACAATTATAATATTTACATAATTTTTTACAGAACTAGTCGCTCAGCAGTTTCAAAGACATTGCTTCATTTCCCTCCCATTTCCTGCAGGGATATTACTGTCATCTGGAAAATCTAAGTCCACCTGACAACATATATTCTGGGGAAACTAACAGCAACAAAGCAACATCTGTCATTCTGTGCTCCTTGCTTAAGAAGGTATTATTTCAGATTTACTATGTGTTTCTCCACTACATTAAAACTTCTACTCTAAAATATTAAAACTTCTAAAGCTGCGTGCCAATAGTATCACATCTATCACTGGCAACAGGACCAATTCTACTTGTGGCAGAATTCTATGGCACAATCTACTGCGGTTCCCCTTGTGTTGTGGCAAGCCCACAGTAGGTCATAATTTCTTGCCAACTGGGAGTTTTCCCTGAAATTTCAACACATGAAGATACTTCTCACTTCTGTACAAAGTTTAGTAGTACTGTCACCACTGTTAGCTCAGGATCTCACATTAATTAATTTATCCTCACGGCATTCCTTCATTAGATGCCAGAATTTCCAGAGAGCTCAGAGTCCAATTCTTGAGTGTTCAACACCTATATGATAGCCAGATTTTGAGAAAAGCTGGATTCTCTTTTAGGTTCTTACAGAAGGAACAAGTTTTCCAAAGTTCCCACGAACCCTCACAGCAGTGCCAGCTGCCCAAATTGTGTTAAGAAGCTGAGGATACAGTATGCTAAACTTCTTTTCTAAATATGAATATTACATTCTGGTGCCTAAATGTGAGGTGATTTCCTTGTAAAGTCTGGCTGTCAGAGTGGGAGGCTGAGCTCTTTTGAAAATCTGGATTGCTATTGTAAGGTTATCACTACTTTGCAGAAGACAAACTGTCAGATAGAGCAAAGCTCCAGTACAAAAAGAGCATTTGCATGGCAGATGGAAACAAAATCAGGATTCAGGCATTCTAGCCATCCATTTCTGTCCACGTATGTTCTTGCAAACTGGCCTGCTGCATGGTTGGTTTATAACAGCATATGTGTTCAGCTCCTGTGAGAACTGCATGTCAGCATTGTGTGAGCTGGACACTGGCTAAAACACAAACTTGAAAAGCACCCTGCAAACTTGGTGATTTTTGAGGGCCAGGAGTTCAGTTCAAATGGAAGACCATAAAATTGGTTAACTGTTATGAATACTTGGGAAGACAGAGGAGACAATAACTATTGTTAAGTTCTCTTATAAAAACCTTTGCCTTTTTGCAAATGTAGGCAGGCATAATTTTCAAGGACTGCTACTCAAGCTCTGGCAATTTCAGGCACCAGATTTTTCACTTCTAGTAAAGGTGGATTAATTTGATAGCAACTGGAGCAAGATAGCAAGGGTCAGAAAGTCAGCTGTGTTATGCACCAGAGGTGCAGGCAGAGAGTGAAGATTGCTTGTCACATATAAAGGGTGCTGAAGGATATTTAAAGGTGGGTTCAGATTCTGAAGCCCAAAGTGGCAGGACTTTGCTGTCTCCCATTAACTCTGCTTTTCCTGGTCATGCATGCTGTTCCTTATTCATTCCCTCCCTTCACATGATATGTTACATTTTTAAAAATACTTCCAATCTGGCTGTGCTAATGTGACAGATGGGAATGCTCTGGCAGCTCCCTCCTGGTGAAACATTTATAAGGTGTTGTATGGCTTCAGAAAGCAACATATTAGGGAAAGGGGGTAGAGGGAGGAACTCTTCCTATTTTAATTTCAAGCAGCAGGAGCCCAAGAAGAGTGAGTCATAGCTCTTCAAACATGAATCCCACAGCAAAGAACAAAATGAAAAGCAGAGAAACATAGATTAGGCAGCTAAAGCAAAGTCAGTGTTTTTAATCACTGTGGACCTAGATGGTGATTTGTTTGTGCAGCACCAAGGGAATGGAATAGGTTGCCACACATGCCACACACAGGTGTTTTAGCCACTGGGGAGGGTAAATCATTGCTTAATGTCATTACTGGGGCCTAAATCAGCAAGTGACTTGGGACATGCTGAATACTGAGCTTGAGAGGAACTGTACTGATGGGCTTCAGAACTGCTGAGGGACTGCAGCTCAAGTTCATGGTCCTGCAGAGAAGGGGGTGTGCTGGTACAGCAGGAAAGCTGCCCTCTTGTCAAAGTTTAACGTTGGCCTGGCAAATAAACCGAATAACAGATGCTCTCTATTAATCCCCCTCTCCTCCCTGATAAAGAAAGGAGAGAGAATCAAGGAGAGAGACTTATGGGTTGGAAACTAAACTACACAACTTTAATGAAACAGTAATGATAAATAGGAAAAATTACTAAATATATACAAATATACAGGAAAATTGATACCACGTTCCTCCTCCCTTTCCCCCCCCCAACTCTCACATCACCACCGAGGCTGCAGGGCAGCCCTGGGAAAGTCCAGGCTGGAATCCTGGGGTCAGCAGCAGTCGGGAGCTGGGGGCAGGAACACACAGATTCAGGCTGGCAGGGATCAGGACCACAGGCAGAGGAACGGATGGAATCCTCCCTCAAACAGGGAACAGGAAGGGCAGGAAGAGCAGCAAGGGACCCTTGTGATCCCTCAAATTTATACTGAATATGATGTGTATGGGATGGAATACTCTATTTGGCCAATTCTGGCATCTGTCTTGTCTAGTCCTCCCCAAAGGAGGGTTTAAGGTGGGACCTCCTTACTCCTTCTGGAGGGTAAGATGTTCCTCAGAGCTGAGCAGTGTCCTTGGCTCTGCACACCAGTCTCTGGCAGTAACTATAAACATCAAGTGTTATCAGTCCTAGAAGCAGACACTCTCTGAGAAATTTGCTGTTAATTTCAGCAGGTGCAACTACTTACAAGAGACTTAGCTGAAAGCAAAAGTACAAGACAGAAAATCACCTTTATCCTGGCCCAAACCAGGACACCTCTCCACAGCCAGCTGGGATGTTTACAAAGTTTAGAAAGCATAAAAAGTAGTTACCATCACGCTGAATAAGAAGGTGGGTGGGGAAGGTATTTCTGGTTTTACTCACACCTCCTCCTAGCAATATCACTAACATGAGTACTCCCATAATGGTTTCCCAGCAACTGTGCTGAAATAATGCTATTTTCTACTTTATGTATGGAGCTGTACCTGCGCAAGACTCTAAAGCCCTTTACAAAGACGACAGCCATAATTATCTTTGCAGCTAATTTTGTAAAATTAATGAGGCACTGGAATACCAGTGATCTTTTTGCCAATCAATCAGAGAGAACAGACGTATTCTCCTTAAGTAATTATTTATTTATATTGGTCAAGAGCAGATTCCAGTGTGCTCTTCTGGACAGCTTCATCACAATATCAGCCTAGGTTACCTGCATGGCAAAACAGAGGTGAGCTCACAAAGAGGCACTGTCTTTCTGCATTTTGTTACCTCAAGTCATTTAGACATCCAGAAATCTCTTGGTGGTCCAACATACCTTTAAACTAATCTTTATTTTGCCACCACCAGATTGCACAGTTAGACAGCTGGGTATGCTTCCTGTTTGCTTAGCTGGAGCTATTGCACTTTAATGTTTACTAGCATGGCTGAGAAAAATTCCAGCAGGGTTTTTCGTTATTTTCCCCTCTCCCCCTTCTTTTTCCACTAGCACTTGCTTATTTGTCAAAATTGAACCATTTGGAGAGACGCTTCGCTTTTGACAGTTTTCCTTCACAACCCAGGAAGATTTGGGATCAGTCAGCACAAATGCTGCATTTCTTAGGACTCTTGGCATTGCACTGCCTGCAGGGAAGGGAGCCAAGTTGTCTGCTCCAGCGTCCTAGTCCCATGGATTTTTCTTTTTATAGAGAATTTTAAATTATGTCTCCAGTCAGAATAATACTATCTAAGTTCTCTGTTAAGTAGAATCACCTTTCAATGCAGGATGTCCATATTTATGACCTTAACACCATTGCCAGAAGCAGCAAATTAAAAAGGAGTTGAATTCGGAGTATTATCCAACACTTAACTTGTATTACAAATGACAATGCAGTGTCTTTCTGGAGGATATGTGAAGTAGAAGGCCTCCTCTCATAGTTACATTGCCACCCAGATGACAAAGCCTAACTGGAAATGAATGTGCCTTGTTAGATCTTGGATATATCCCAGATACTTTTCACTGGCTTTTCTGATCCAAGTACCCTCAAAGTTTTTTAGAGTACTTTTAGTCTTCTCTGCTATCTTCCATCTTAGAGCTTTGTAAGAGGCCTTGGAGGTGGAGGAAACACTACAAGACCCCATTTTGCAAATGAAAAGGCTGAAAGCAGGAGGTTGCCAAAGATCACAGTGAGGTTCCAACCAAGGCAGTGTGGAGAGAACAGGACAGATGGCCACCCTTGCAGGAGAGGGGAGCTGTGTTATTTCTGGCAGACTCTGGTGCCTCCTTTCTGTCAGCCTCCACTCTGAAAGCTGGGATGGCTGTAAGAGCCTTTCATTTTCTGTCCAGAAAAGTCATGTAATGGTACCTTGTGCTATGAAACAGAATCTGCTCTTTTCCCCTAAGAGGCCTGCATTTCAGGAGGAAGTGAAATTACTTGCCACTCAGAAGTGGCAAATATGCCAAAAGGGAGACACTTTCCTGGCAAAATACTAACACCCTTAACTGTGGTAACAGTAAGAAAACTATCTCCTCTCTCTCTCCCCCTGAGCTTTGATGCTCTTAATGGAGAGGTATGTTAAAAACTAGTAGCTAGTCTGGCTAGTGTGTGCCACAAAATGTGACCCTTGGGGATGTGAGCATCACCAGCCCTAGAAGGAAACGTAGACCCACATTGAGAGGAGAGCTCTACTTCCCTGTTGTGCTCCAGCTGTGGCCCACAGGGAATTAGAGACTAAATTTTTGATTTAGCCTGCAGAAAGGACAATAATGTTTTCTCAAGAGCTTGATACTGGGAATGGCATTCATCTTGCAGGGTACAGAGAATTTCAGCATCCTAGGCTGTTACCATTTATAGTGTTTGGGAATCAGTGAAACACACTATCTGTATATTGTCTCTTAGCATGGCCTGGAAGTATTCACTTCCAGATAGAACAGCTGTAGCAAAGTAAAAGTTGAAGTAAACACGTGGCACATAGCTGCACACTATATTAGAACTACTAAGAAAAGCAGATCAATCACATCCATTTCTTCCAAAACCTCCTGCTATCTGCTTACTGAACCACAATCCAATTTTATTGGTGTCCTGGCAGAACAGCTTTCTCTCAAATTAGTGGGGCTGCACCTGCTTGCTCAGGGCTGGTAAATTTTACATACAAGCACAAAAATGAGTTTTGAGTCTCCAGGCCTGTTTTCATTGCAGTTCATAGACTATTAGTAATTAACTACAGTCATCTGCTTTAGCAGGTGAATTCAGTTTTTGAACTGTGGCAGAATTCAGCAGTTGAAAATAATTCCAAATGAGGTTTTCCAGTTCTTCGCTCTGGGAATACAGGAAGTGACAAAGAAGTCACTCCTTTATGGCAGGACTTTAAGCGAAATTGTTTCTTACTTTTTGTATTACCAAAATTAATCAATCTGGAATAGCAAGCAACACCTCCTATTGCTGTAGGATTATCTCATGGATTATAAATTTCTTCGGCAAGAAACAGTCTTATAAATAAGTATATTTCCTTCTGCTTTCCTATGTATAGCTTTGTAGTTATCTTTGATGTGCTCTTTAGTGCTCATTGAATGGTGTGATGGTTGAGGAGAAACTTCTCCAGGTAAAGCAGACACTGGGTGCTTAGGAGTTGTTTGGTTGCATGCTGAGGATAAGTGATATGCTTTGTACATCTATCTGCAGCTATGTTGTGCAAAGCCAGTGGAATAGCTACACCACTATGTGACTCCATAGTAACATAACATCAATACCCTAGAGCGCATGTAGTCATAGTGAGCCCTGAATGAAAATGGAGAATAAGTGCCAGAATGAAGCCAGGTTGGAGCATCAGGAAGCACTGTGCCAAAACAGTGGAGGATTTCACAGAAATGGGACAGAACTGGTCCATGAAGTCATGGATGAAGATCTTCAACATGTCATTTCTCCTACAGACAACAGACTGAAGTGTGTGGAAGAAGGAACAAGGCAACTTAGGGACCTGATGAATGTCACAGAACCTAAATACAAAATTCTCATGAGTGTCCAGTTCAGGATGTTGTCAGAGCTATCTTTGCCCAGGCCAGTGCTTTTTTTAGCGTGTTTGTATTTATGTCCAGATACACATATTTTATTCTGGAACAATTTTCTAGGCGTTCTTCTGCTTTGTGAGTCCTTTCATGACTATCTTTGGTTTTGTGCTCTTCTTGGTTTGTATTTGCATTGCATCTAACAGAATCTGTTCTGATGTGTGAAGAATTGAACTGCTACAACTATGGAAGTGGCTTGATCTGAGAGGGAGGACACTAATGGAGTCCAGAGTTTTTTTCAGGAGTGAGTCTCCAGATTAAACTCAGATGTCTAAAGAGGTGAGTTTATAATGCTTTACATGCATATTGGAACATGTTTTCTATTTCTTCTTTTAGATTAAATTAGTTATTTTTCTTCCCTGATTGAGTCTGTCTGGTTTTGTCTGTTACTGTAATTGGGGAATGCAAAGCTCCCTGTTCTTGTCTCAATTAATGAGACTTAAGTTATATTTTCTCCTTCCTGTCCCACAGTGGGGGTGGGAGCAAGTGGAGGCCTGGTTGGTACCAGCTGGGCCTAAACCATGACACTGGATAACACATAAGTTGCATAGGCAAAACCATCACGTCATTAGAAAATGTAGCTGTAAATCATCAAAATTCAGCTTTTAGTCATAGATCATTGCTTGCAATTTAGAAAATAATGTTTAGATCAATAATATTCCCTATCAAGAGTGAGAAATTAAATCCCAGCTTATTCACAATAACTGTTTGGCATATTGTTTTTTACAGAACGTAGGAATGTCACTCAGGTAGTCAGATATTCACTATTTCAGTAACTAGAACCAGACAGTACTCTGCTGCACATATCAAGAGCCACTGCTGCACACATCAAGAGCATCTGCACTTCCAACAATCTCTCCCAAATTGTTCCATACCCAGATCTGTTGGTATTTACTTCCTATCTATTTCAACAGACTTGGATTGCAAAGTGTGAGGCATGTTTATAGCCTGGTGTCTTCTCTCTCCATCAGCTTCACTCCAGAGTAACTTGCCAACAGAGCTGTCAAGGAGCTTGTAGAGGCCATGGTGAAAGCTCTGCCACTGCATCTGCCCTGTCACTTATATTAGCTGGCCCCAGGGCAGCTGTTCCAGCATCAACCTCTCCACCAGGGATGGTCAGGAGCAGCCCACAACAAAGCTCTGATGGGAAATGCAGCCTATGGTTGAGGAGAAACTGGGGACCAGGTGAAGAAGATCAGATGATTGCAGCACTCCCTTTAAATTGCGGGCCCTGCGGTGCTTTTATCAGTCTAAGTCTGTGGGGCAAGTTCTTTGGCAAGTGGGAAAACTGTTCCTGAGCTAGTGTGGTACAGGTCCTAGGATGAAACAGTCATTTGATATTTGGAGGTGAAGCAGGAAGCCCATTGAAAGAACTGAAAAGACTACCAGGCTCCTAAGGAGCTGTGGCCCCTGCCCAGTGCTTCCACTTCTCTAACTTCTCCTAGGAGGACTAAATAAATCTTAGTGCTGCTTTGTTTCCTTAAAAAGGAAAGGTATGGAAGTTTTGGTTTTTAAGAACAACGAATGAAGTGTCTGGTAGTGTCCCTAAAGCAGAAGCAGCTACCTGCCTGAGACAGGTTCAGGACTGTGGAGCTCTGCTAAAGTGGTAGGGGCCCTGCCTTGTGGTGCATCTCTGGTGGACTTCTGCTTTGGCTGGAAATGGATATACATTGGAACTACCACTGTGGGGATGCACGGCCAGAAAACTGGAAAGGAGTCATGCTACAAAGGTAAGAGCTCTACACAGAAATCAGTAACTGCCTGGAGGTGAGGTATTATAAAAATACCAAACACAAGAGTGAGTTCTTACACTAGAAAGGTGTGGCTAGTAAGTACAATGATGTTTTGTGGGAACTCAAACTCTTTGCTATCTGGGAATTCATCTATCATGCTTTCTAGTAGTATGCTTGCTATGCCACCTGATTTTATTGCCATTTCCTTCTTAAATGTGTTAATATGACTTTTTTTTATTATTATTATTTTTTTATTCATCTTCGTGCATGTAGAAAAAAACTATGATCTGTTATATGCAGTTGCTGTAGCAACAAAAATTATTTTATGGTTTCTTTCCTGAAGCAAGTAATTATTTCACACCTGGATATGCAATAGGCATTTCTATGTCTCCCCCTCATATAAGCTAATTCTATTAATGTAATACATATATACAGTTATGATAGTGTGAAGCAACCAAAGCACTGAGAACTATTTTCCATGATATAATCTGGCAGCAAGGAACTGAGAGAAGGCTTTATGTTCTGGCCAGAGTTAAAGGAACAAAGGAGAAACTATTGAGAATTCAAACTGGACTGGCTGAGCTAACTTTTTTGCTTTGCATTTCTTGTGTAGAGAGCTGACTGAAAATTTTCCAGTAAACTTTTTTTCTCCTGGAAAATGCCAATCCATGGAAATCAACAAGTTTCGTGGGAATATGATGACATTGTAAAAAATATTTTCATTGCACAAAAAAGCAAATGGTGATGACAAGGTTAAGGAATGTTCCAATATTCCATTTCAAGCTTGTCAGTTTTGACATTTTATCTTGCATAAGATATTAAATAGAGGTAAAAATGAAGCATGACTTAAGAAAATAACTTTATAGTCAACTTTTGTAATTGTCCAGTGTTGGAAACAGGGTATACTGAAAATATCTGGAGCTCCAAAATCTGCTGTTGTTGGTTTCTGCTAGGCAGTTGTTTCCAGGTTTCAGGAACTTGAAATAGGACTGGGCAGGGCTGTGAATGCCCAGTGGTTGCCTGCTTGAAGAACCAAGGCACTGCTGTACTGATGGGTATAAAAGAGGACTCTGAGTAATTTATGTATTTCTAAGCCTGGATGCAGTTTCTTGGTAATGCTTTTCTTAAAGCTGTAGTATACAGGCTTTGGAAGAAGCTGGTTTAGGTATGGAAAATCTAATCTAAAGCTTTAATTTGCTCCTGTCCCTTTCAAACACTAGCATATTTGCAACCTACATCTTATCATGTAGGAGTGTGACTTAAATCTTAAACTGTGATCAGTGAGGCTCCATGCCCATTTAGGTTTACAGTGCGTATGCACTTATGCTTCTGATGTGATAACAGTATCATATAATCGGTTTTGGCTTTAATTAGTAGTGTCTGCTCAACAACATGATTAAGCAAGTTTATGTGCACTAGGTGCTGTCATCTTCCTTTTGTTAGTACAATGGTGTTACTTTTTTGGAGCTATTTTGGGGTGTGGGGGGGTTGTTGGTTTTTTGGTTTGCTTTTTTTGTGTGTGTGTAGAGCTGGAGTGGGTGGTGTTGCAGGGGTTGAATGTTTTGGATTTTAAACATGCAATAACTGTTAAAAGATTAATCCTTGAGAACAAAATGTATGTGAATGTGAAACACTTCTAGAGAACAAAGTGCTCTTTTTTTAATTTAGATACTCGTGATCAGCTCCTGGGCTAAAAGTGTTTCTTCTTCCGGAGTTAGTATAACTGAAACAGGAACCCATTTCAACTAAATTTAATGAAAACCTGCTCTTGAAAAATTACTTTTATGAAGAAAGTGTAATTTTTGTAACAAGCCCATATGCACAGACTAGTTCCCCATGGCAAACCATATCTATATTCAGGCCAGAAATGTCAGATTTGGCAGATGCCTCATCTGGTAGTGGGAGAAGAGTGGCTTAGAGGTACAAGTGCCCTGTGGGGCCATGTATTGATGCCAGCAGCCAGAACCCTCCCTAAGGGGAAGCACTTGTACACATCCTCCAATATTAAGGTAGACAAGACTGATGTGAGTGCCTCTTTGAACAGCATGGGGTCAGACCTTTAGAGACTTTGCAATCCCTCTTCAAAGGCCCCTCCCACCATGCAGGCCAGGCACTTTCTCTTGTTTATATAACTTTGATCACTAACCTATTTTATCTATAGCCAAGGCTCCAAATATCCTCCTTTCTCAGTTGTTTCTCAGTGCCTAGCCTATATGCTTTGGAGCACAGAATCTGATCTACATCAAGGTGTACCCTCACCACATAATGGGAAAACTGATGTGATCTTAGATAAGAGTTATATTCAGCTCCAGCCATACAACCTAGCTCTTATTTGCATTTCCTATGTGACCTGTTGTAGGTGACCCTGCTTTAGCAGGGAGGTGGACAGGATGATCTTTTGAGGTACCTTCCAACCCCTAACTTTCTGTGATTTCTGTGATTAACCTGATCTGTGCATACTGCAGTCAAATAACTCCTGAGAGGATCTGGGAGCTTTTCCTAAATCAGCCTAATTCATGGCAGAATGCATTTATGAGCACATGTGCCCTCAGCAGCATCTTTTTAATTTTTTTTTATTGCCTTATTATTTTTTTTTAAATTTAGTTTGTCTCAGCTGATGGGAAAGAGGCCTGATGTTCCCTGCAGATGGGTCCTAAAAGGTCAATCAAGAGCTGAGTGCAGAACCTCCCACTGTTTGCAGGGAGAGCACACCACACTGCCATGATGGGATTTAACAGCAGTAGGAAGATCAAGAAGGGGTTGTCTCTTATCCTGCACTGTTGTCCTTCCTCTTCTGACTACTAGCCTTGGCAACACATAAGCCATGTGGGTCTCAAGCTGCTTCCATGGTCAGCACTGTATGATGAGTATGGGAGGGGCAGAAAACAAACTGGAAGAAGGGAAACTTGAACTATCCTTTGCTTGATGCTCCAGCCTGGAAAATATCTCAACTTTCAGCCAATCCCCAGCCCTGAAAAGACTGGAGTTCAGCAAAGTTGCTGCTCTATGAGTCAAGATTGTTGTCCATGATTTCAGTTGCCCATAATTGCTGTTGAATCCCATGCTGTGTCTAGACTTTTGATGGAGCCCTGGTCCACCCTTGCTGTTTAGATGTCAGTCTGCTCTTGGGTGCTAGCTCTGGACATCTCCAGAGCACAGTGGATAGACTGAGTTCACTTCATTTCCTAGCCTGATGATCAGGTGTGCATTCATGTTCTATGGATCTGCTGCAAACTCACAGATAAAGCATTAACAAGCCAAAGCAATGTTTTTATCCTTTTCTTGGGGGCTATCTGGGCTGGGCCGTGTGTTCTTGGTGTGCCAGATATGGAGTGCAGGGAAGTGGCAGCACAGCAATGGAGACTTAGAAAGTGAGAGGTGAAGGTGGATTTCTAACTGAGGCAGAGAAAAGGGAGACCAACAAATTATTAACAGAAGGCAAAACATGCAGGAGTGGGTAGAAGGCTGAAAAAGGTTGAAAACCTTCTTTGCATTGCTTGTGCCCAGCTTGATGTGACTTCCATTGTGGTGTCAGTGATAATTCCAATAATAGGGAGCTGGTGATGCCTGGCTGCAGTCAGTGGAAAGTAATGAGAAACCTTCCAAGGTAGAAAAAGTTCTGTACTGAATGTTTGGTGTTTGGGTCTGAACTAGTCAGTGGAGTTTTTTGTTGGTTTTTGTAGACTTTTTGCTCAACTCACAAATGAGTGGCTCTTCTCCAGGAGAAATGTTATGCTGTTTCTATGGGATACATGACAAATCAGAAAGGCTTTTTCAGGATCTGATAATCCTACTTCCCTTGCATGCCAATGTATCCTACTATGTGATCTAATATAACTAGCTGTTAGATGCTGGTATCATGATTTGATCCATCAGCCACTCAAAACCCATGCATGTAAACGGCGTGTGCTGTCTAGAAAATATGAACAATTTTTTTGAGTTTAGCAGCACAAGAATTCCTGAAAGACACAAAGCTTGTCTCCATAATATGCTTGGTATGCTGTATGTAGGTTCAAAGAGGCTTATGCTAAAGAAGTAAAGAGCTAAAGTATCATATAAAATGCAAGCTGGTGTCAGGAAATCCTACTAACATCACTTTGCCTTCCTTCTGACATAGTGCTAACTCTCACCAGGTTCAGCTAAAAAACCAACTCATTCACTGAGCTCAGGCTCTATACTTTTGGTACCAATTTTAAAAATCTTGGTGACATCATCTGAAGTGATAAGTGTAATTTCATAGTCCTGAGCTCTAGCTAAAGAAAACTGCTTCATTATCTTGAACCACCCCTGCAAATCTTGATGCAGAACATGTAAGAAAAATTGCATAAGGGATTGAAGCCCCTCCAAACAGGAAATCTCATCACAGTGGCTTACAAACCAGGATGCAAAACTTCACTTTGGTGGTTCCACATCATGGAGACAAGTCATTTGATACTACACAGAAATAATGTAAGCTCATGTTTTGTTTCTGTATTCCTGATAAGGGAAATTGAAGATATACCACTTGAGCTCTTGGAGCTATAATTTGAGCAAGTGCAAGTACCTGAAAAGGAATTAAAATAAAGCATAAAATACTAGATTTAATATCAGGACAGTCATAGAGGTAAGTATTCTACCTTATGCTCCATCTAGTTCCTATGCTCCAAGTTAACACTCTCTCTTCCCATTCCAGAACAATTTTCTTGTCTTACTTTCTTGTTGGTAATGGCAACACAGTTCTTTTTCAGGATATGCTCATATCAGAGCTGCTGGCCATCACAATCTGCTGAAGATGAATTAGGTTTAATGTACTTCTAAGGTTGTGTTTGCTCATCTTTGTCCATTAGGAGAATAAATTCTGCACATCTACTCTGACATACCTATAGCTGCAAAGCCACCATAAGTAGGCAGTGGGGAAGGTTCTTTGGCAGGCATAGCAGGTTAACTTATGGCATCTGTCTTAAGCTGTCCTGACTAAATAACTACATAGAGCAGGGTGTACTCGTTACTAGCACATTTTCACACTTAGAGTAACAATAGGGATGATTTTTGCCAGACTCCTTATTTTGTAGTGACTTCTGCCTAGTTCTCGGTCTTTAACCTTGGTCATTGAAAGGAGGTGTTCTTAATTATCAGTGCTTAAAGTCTCAACCCTCTTGGTTGCCACAGGAAAAGGGCTTCAGGTATACATCTATGGGGTAATAAGTAGCACTGTGGTATTGCATGAAAATGTTCTCTCAACCAGATCATTCTCTGGGACAGAAGCTTCTACAGAGAACTATTTCAGATGAGTGAAAAAGTGACAGTGGGTAAAACAGGGGAAAGCTTAAAATGATCTGAGAGGAAAAAACATTTTCTTTAAACCAGATTGCTGAGTGTTTTGCATTCCATTATGAAACATTTTCTGACCTCCAGTCTTTGTGTGTGACTCTGCCCCTTGTCACATAAAGAGCAGAACTTTCTACTTCTATCAGGGCCAAGCTGCTTTTCTGAAGGGTTTGGGCATATTCCTGGTTTCAGTACCAAACATGTCAACTCCCTGCTCCAAGGCAGTACCAGTTGGCATTAGTACCATTACTGGCATTTTATCTTGCTAAACCCCAGTGTAAATTTAGTAGTGACAAAACTTTGCTCTATAGTAGACTATAATAGTAAACAGATCCATGGATCCTGATCAAATCTGCTTAAATTTGGAACGCAGATATGCTGTATCTAGCTGAGGCTACAGAAATATTCTGTGTGGGAATTATTCAACCAGGACACCAATGACAGCATTTTCCCTTCTAGAAACTGTTGTCTTTGAAAGCACCAAGCTTCCATCCTCCGAACTGCACAGGTTTTCTATCAGCTTAAGTCCCAGTAAGTTTTGCTTGTGTTGTTGGATGTGCTGCAGTGAAGGTACTTCAGGCCAGCATGTCCTAGTCATGTTTGAGCTTCTGTGCATAGTGAGTGTTTTGTGGGTAAAAAAAAAATAAATGCCTTGACAATGACATAGGAGGAAATGCAGCAGCACTGGAGTATGTTTTGTGGGACACAGTGTAGGCATCTGAATAGTGATCTCTGGTTGGCCCTAGCAGGAGCACACAGAGTTGAAGAACTGATGAGAATATGTCCTGTTGGGTGCTCATGAGATCTGGTGAATGGACAAGAAACTTCGAGCATACTGACAGAGGTGTTTGGACAAGATGGTGAAAGTACAGGTAAAGAAACTTATTCCATATTCCCATATGAACATATCCCATATTCACCTCTCCAAACATTTCTCAGATACTGCACTAGCCTACTGAATAATGTTTCTAAGCCTGTGGTGTCTAAACTGCTGATGGTTTTTGTGATAACTGGAAGTGGTCAAGAAAACAATTGGATGAAAAACAGAGGAAAAAACTTAAAATGGAAGCAGAGTGTCTGGTGCACATAGCAAATAGAATGTGGAAGAGGTAGTCTGGAAGCCAAAGTGGTAGATAGCAGCAAAAGAAATGTCATCTACTGTTTCTTCCAGTAAACAAATTTCCTCAGCAACCCTAAACACATTCTGTTCTATCTGGTATATGCTAATGTTTTATTTCTTCCAAACCATTTTTTAACCCAAGCTGACATGCTTACATGTGGAGCCTCCCACTGCAGTGATACTCAATTATTTAAAAGTCTGAAAGCACTTATCTTCCCCAGACTTTGCTGCAATAGAGATATAATCTAATAATCATGTTAGAGGTGAAGTGACTGGCTTAAGGTCCTACAGGAAATCTGTGACACATGGGCAACTTGAGTTCAGGTCACTAGCTTTTGGAGTAAGACATCTATTCGTTACTGATAACTACATGATAAGACATGGGGAACCAAAACAAATTCGGGTCAGACAGATTTGGATAGGCAGACCATCATACCATTCTCCTTGCACTAGCTGCTGTGTGCGTAGTCTTTCCCAAACAAAGAAGGAAGTTTGTCTCTCAGTAAGGATACCTTGAATCTTCCACAGGGTAAGAATATGAAAACATACAGCCATTAGTTAACGGCAGTTAATAAGCTATGGTGTGAAAGTAATGTCTGTCCCACAAATAGTTATTTGTGTAATCCTCACTGAGCATCATGTTGCACTTGAAAAAGCAAAGTTCCTTGCAGATACAAATTGGTAGACCCAAACCATTCAATTTATCAGATATCCAAGCCCTGATTTGGCCAACTGTGACGGCAAACTTGTCTCCAAAATCAGTCGCCATTAGTACAAGCAAATGGCTTTCTGCTGACATATAAAATATATTCTTTAGAGGCATATAAGCTGCACAAATGGTTTGAAAGGTGACAAAGAAAACTCCTCACAGAAAGTGCATTCAGGGAAAGCTCTAATTTTAAGGAAAAATGTTCCCCTGAGTCACAACTACATTTAATTTCCGTATGTTGGAGAAGGAGGAGAATGAGGAAGAGGTTGTGGTGTAAATGAAATGGGAGGTATCTCTAGTAAAACCTCAGATGAGCAGTTGCTCCTTCAGGCATCTGCTTGTAGAAATATGCCAAATGAAAACATGGCATCCATATGGTGCACTGCAAACAAATCACTTGTCAGTATACATACATTGGCTGATTTTTGCACATCTTTTTTGTTTGCCTTATAGCAAACAGTAGAGTCCTCCAGTCTCTCATGGGGATTGATGATTCTTAGAATTTCAAAAGAGAAATCAGGAAATATAAAGGTACCATATTCTTCAGGTGTTTAAAGATGTTGAGATGGCAAATGACCAAGTGACCTGCCAAGACAACAAATTGATCGAACTATTATCAATAGTCCTCAGGTTTCTAATTCTTAGCCAGCAGCTCTCATTGGTAGATACAGGATTCTTGCATTAAAAGTAGGATTGCTCTGCATAAAACATCATAAAACTTGGAAACTGCATCTGTGTAACCACTGGATGTCCAGATAAGCTCCTGGTTACCTGTGCTCTTTACGGTGCCCAGCGACATAGGCAAAGAACTTGTATTACAACTCAACCCCTCAAAATAAACCACTCTGGGCATAAGTAGGCTGCACACCTTGCTCTAGTGATTTAACATGCAGACCTCTTAACTGGCAGACTTGGATAAAAAGGCTCCATGTTCAGGTTGGCAGAGCTATTCTGAAGAGCACTCTGGTCCTACAGGGGTTTTGTCAAGCATGTTTTAAAGTACAGCAATACAGCTGAAGTGTTTGTTTACAGTGAGAAATATCTAACTGTTCCTCCTAACTACAGTCAGGTTAGATGTTTGATGTTTTAGAAATTTTTCCTAAGACACGACTTATCTGTTTAGCCTCAAGAAAAAATATCCCATACTGATGTAACTGTGGTGGCAGGGGTCCTCTGCTAGGAAAACAGACTTTTAGTGCCATAATTCTTTTTTTTTAAAAAAAAACAACTTGTGCTAGGACTTCAATTGCCACTTACAATGGTTGTTTTTCTCTGAGGCAGACCTTTGGAATAGATGAATTCCAGAGATCTTTTTGATTTGTGGAAGCTAAATGAATAAAAAAAATCATCTATATGCCTGACAGGCAGGTGCAGTCTTGTTTAGTCACAAAACTGCTGCCATCTCTTATGAATTTACAGGAATTTGTTTTGACATTTTCTACCTTTACTGTAGTCCTGATTGATAGCAGCAGACACTCGGAACCTCAGTTTTGTTTGAAAGCCCATGGAGATAATGGAGATTAATTAATGATGCAGAAAAGTTGGAATATGTTGAGCAGGTGTGTCCTGAAACCTCACACTAGGAAGCAAATTAAAACAATCTTAACAGAAGTTAGTTGAAAATGTGAATTTAAAAAAAATGAAAGTTCCTTTCTTGAGTGGGAGGAAGGAGGGGATGTGTTCAGGAACATGGTTAGTCCTAATCTGATGGTATTTGGTAATTTGGAGCTCATAAGGGTAGTGTGTATTATAGGAAAAACATCACCAAGTAAAGTTTCTGCAGTAACTGCTTCATCTGGTCCCTGTAGCACAGGAGCACAAAATATGCCCTCCAGGGTCTGACTAGAAGGCCATCTTAGCTGAGTGCTTTGTCTCCTACTGTGGCAACAGAGGATGTTGTCTAGAGAGAATACACAAGCCTGGATGCTTTTTGTAGTCCACTCCCCTCCTTGGGAGTTGTTTTATCAAGGATGTAATGGGGCACATCCCTGCCTTCTGCTTTCAAAATATAGTATCCAGTAATTTGTGTGAGTCCTTTATGAACTTGTTGATGCTGCTTGTTTTTTAAAACTCTGGCAGATAGTGTCAGGATTTCACTACCCCTTCTCTAAAGAAACTTTTGCTTGTATCTATTTTTAAGAGAGTTTTACAATAGTTTCATCAACTAGTCTTAAATGTATTCATTCTGCCCACTATTTTAATGATGTTTAAGCCTTGATAATATCTTCCCATTCTTGGTGATTATGGAGTCCCATTTCTTCCACTATAAAGCTGCCATCCCTTTAGTTTCTCATTGTCTACTAAACGTCTTGACTGCAAAGCTTAATTTAGTCACAAATTAGCATCTTTTTAGCTCTAGCCAGACATCTGAGAGCTACCTATTCAGAAGAATTATTTATTTTTTTTTTTATTTTTTTTTTTTTCAGATTTTGCAGATCTATGTATTGCAGGAATGCAGGAACTCCCCTCCACCTTCTTTCTCCCCAGAGAATTTTCTCTTTATAGTCCACACTTTGCATTTGTATAGCTGCTTCTACCTAAGGACTTTAAGCATATCTCTGAGCCTTCTCCTTGTATCTCAGCATAGAATAGTGAACAAGGAATCCCAAAAGCATAGAAGCTTACTCGAGATTCTATAATAAGTAGCAACAGGTATTAGAAAACTAGGACCGAAGTCTATTGCTGTCAACCACAGCTTACTGTGGTTCATTTCGGGACACAATTTCTGGATAAAATTTTAATGTGATGTTACTTCAGAACTTTAAACCATGCTGACTTCAAGCTCAATATATTTAAATATATGTATTTTTACTGGCTACTAATTAACTCTTGGTGTAGAAACACTTGGATTTTGCAAGGGAAAGGAATTATATGCATGTGAACTTGAGACCCTTGTATTTGTATTCATATGAAAACTCCTCTCTTTAGCAGTTAAAATTCATTGAGACTACCTTTGAACATTCATGCACTTGTATGAATGTCACTGCATGTCAGATTATGATAATATGGGAGGTAAAAAAAGGCAGGAAGATGCTCTTTTCCTCCACCATAGAAAGGAAATTACAAAATACTCTGCATCAAACTAAGAAAGAAACTGAGCCCTTTCCTATCTGAATAGATTTTTAAGAACATTGCTCAAAAAGGCTCAAGCTGTTCTCAAAATAATCTGGATCTTTTTCTTATACTAAAATACAGAAATATATATAAAATTCCATAAAGAAATAGAGAAATAATGTGACTTTCTGAATCTGCAGACAGATTTGCTAGTTTGCTGTATTTTCTAACGATCAGACTTCTATCACTTATTATAGATGCAAAGCCTAATATGCCTCAGGCTAATACAAATACTGATTTGTTGCCCTGCAAGCCACAGTGGAAAACACTGAATCAATACAGCTTTCAGAAAGCTTTGAGGAAAATCAACCTTTGAGCAGGAGAAAGCCGACACAAAGTTGTCCAGTATATAAGAATATTTCCCCTGGAAAGGCAGCAGAGCTGTAAGACCCCCTTTACACTGTATTTCAGCAAGGGGCATCTTGGAGAGAATGGAAAGAAAATAGGTGGTAAGGGGAAAATCCATTAAAAAATCTCTTTTGTAACAATGTGTAGAAAGCCTAGGCAAGAGACAGAGAACTTCAGACCCTCGACCTCCTGTGCACAGGGACAAATGCTAGAGGGGAATATTGCTTCAGCTGGCAGATACAGTGGGCAACAGTCAGAATGTTTAACACTTACACAGGCCAATGATGCTACCCTATAAATAGATCCTAGCTAAGTTTTCAGTTCCACATACTTAAGAGCTTAAGCAAATAAAGGTACAGCTTAATTAAGATATCATGGCATATGGGCTCAAGAACTACATAGCGGTTCATGCCCTTTCTCTCATTTTCCCTGAGTAATGCACAAACAAAAGTCCAAATCTGGATGAACTCCCAGAATTTTAGAGCTTTGTCTAAAAATTACTTGATTTTCAAGAGGCTGCGCAATTGGCCTTATTTTCACCAGGAATACAGGTTTTCCTTACAGCAGTTTCAGGAAAGGTGAAAAATACTATTCAAACAGCTTCCTTTGGTACTGCAGCACCAAACCAGAAAGTAAAGAGTGGGGCAACTGGATGAAGCAGAAGAAATTTACTTTCAAAAGAAGTTGAATCAAACTTCATGTGGCTGAATGTGAAATTGAGGTTACCCTTTTAACAGATTATTTTCCCCACAAGTTGTTTCAGCAGCAGATGAACCCCAGAAACAACATTCCATTTCTTCCATTTGAGTGAAAACATACATCAGAAGGGGTGTGTACACATCTATGGAGGTGTGTATTAGGGCTCTGACTTCAATATTGAACATAATTTTGCTTCAGTATTCAAGTTCACTGCATGCAATTAATGCTCGTCTGCAATGTATCTTCACACAGTACATATTTTTTATATAAATTTCCTAGTTAAGACTGCACTAATGGTCTTAAATGTTGCCTAAGTTGGTGGTGAATGTGTTGAGCTTTCAGGGTGGGATACTTTTCACCCCTAGTCTAAACAGGGCACCAGCAAATCCATCAGATGAGCTTTATTTAAAAGATTCATCACATTGCTGCTATTCCTGCAGTAAAACAGGCTATAAAATTCCGCCAGAGCTAAATAACAGCGTGCTGCTGAGCTGATGTAAATGCCAATGCACAAAGTGCCCTCTACTCATCTCTTGAGGCAGCCTAAACTGGAATCTCAGGCTAAACAAAAGTTTCCTTGCAAGTGCTCAGTCTTCCAGAGGGCATTTGGAATATCTGTTGTGTTTTAGTATGGTTGGTAGTTTTTTTGGTGGTTTTTTTTTTCTCTGGCATCTCATGGGCGTCTGGTTAAGACAGACCTAAAATTAAGATGTACACCTAGAATTATTTTCCTGCACTGACAATGGTGGCTGGGCCTGTTGCTGCCTGCTATGTACTTGGAGAATTAAAACTGCCTCCCAGCTGCTCACTGGCCTCCCTTGAACATTGCATTCCAGTCCTGCACTGAAAAAAAATAAATCACTTGAAGGCCATGAGATACGGTTCTCTCAGTTGAAATAGGTGGAAAAATAACATGTAATGGCCTATACCTAGGACAGTAAACAAAATAGAAAAATGTATGATACCTTGATGTCCTCTTAGTGGTCTAAGTTTGAGAAGAGGTCTCATGAAGGCATGAATTTCTCTTCTAGCAGATCTTCGTTTCTTAGATACATAAATAGTCTGCATAACCCTTGTGTTTGAAATCTGGAACTTTTTTTCAGGATTGCAGGCTCTGTCTGGGCTATTCAAAAGAAAGTGAATACTATGCCACAAACCCCATCTGCCAACAGTTACTTTGAGGGACAGATACTTTTGTGTGTGCATCTGTGTCTATCTCTATGTGTTTATTTATATTTATTGTATTTAACTAAAATTTTTCTCCTTAACCAGTGAAGTAAATGTCAGCCCTGTGCTTTGGATTATTTTTTGTGCTGGTGGGAGGTGCTGGGTGACAGGAGACTTCTGATTGTCCTTAATGTCACTACCACACAGTCAATAACAGGAGGGAGACCCTCCCTTTGCCAACATGTTGCAACTCTGCAAAATATGAAAGTATCTTTAGATGGGTAAGACTGATTAAGTCTTTATTTCTAGTTGTATTGGATGTAAAAAAGATGGGGTGTAAAAAAGCTCCGTCAAAGCCCACGTGTGGAAGAGAAGCTCCCACTGATGGGCAGAGACTTGGGTGCCACATGAGGTAAAGCAACAGAAATTTGCCACTAATCTCTGAGGCTGGTAACTACATTTTTAGCTTCCACAACTTCCTTCTGACACAAGCCTACTTCTGATAAATTAATGGAAAGTCAATCTTAATGCCAGCAAAAAAGGAAAATGCAGTAATACCAGGGTGTCCATGTTTTTTTTTCCTTACACAGCTCCTTGAAAAGAAAGATACTACTGTATCCAGAGCTGAAATGTTTTCCATGAGGATAAACTCACAAGGAAAATTTAACACTCAATTCTAACACATGAGATGCAGCTCAGGACTTCCAGAGGTGTTGGCTTGCTCCCCAAAATAAGTATACTTTCACAGGCATAGCAAAAGCATACCCTTGCTGACATGCTAACCCTCCTCAGTTATATTTAGAGGTCCTACTCTGGGAAACGATGATAGTAGAATACGTATGTAAAGTGTCTGCAAGAATATTTTTTTTAACATAGACACAATCTACTTTTTTACCTAACCTTGTTCTTAGAAATGGCTGTATCACTTCTGCAGATCTCTTCAGAAGAAAAGAATAAGCAGCCTGAAGCAGACACTCAGCATGGAAATATCCAGCCTAAATAGCTAAATAGTTAAGCAGTGTACTAAGAAAACTTAGACAGGATCAGGTACTAACCTCCTATTTAAGGCTACCCTAAATAGTGTTGGTTTCAGCTCCACCTGTCAGACTGAAAACTGAGGCTTAGCCTGACATTCATCCTCAGACAAAGAAATGCAGGAGCCACATTGACTTCTTTCACAACTCAGCATTTTGAGGCAGAACAGTTCCTCTTACTGACCCTGTGAGCCCGATGCTTTGTGTGCCAGTAACTAGCATTGTCTCCTCATTTTCATTGACAAAGTTCACCACGAACCACTTTTTTTTTTTTTCCCCCCACTATTCTGTGAAGTCTGAGCCAGACTTGTCTAGATGTATCATATTGCCACTGAACAGAAAAAAACTGCTGCAAGTGTGATCACATCCTTGCTGTCCTGTGATAAGAAGCACACTGTAAGGTTCCTGTATCCAGGCAAAGCAGCCAGTATGTTGTGATAAATCTGTATTTGTGCGACTGAAAAATCTAACATGCTGATAGTGGCAGTTTAAACCATACAATCAGCAGGAAGAGAGTCCAAGAGGTCAGGGTCTGGATTGGACTGGTGAGGCTTGGGTTGGACTCCTGGCACAGTTACAGGCTTGGTGTCTGTGACTTCACATCTTTTCCCAGTGTCTGACCCCAGTATGTTAAATATGTGCCACTGCAAGGGTCTGTTAGTGCTGTGCTATGTGCAGTCTGTTTCAAGGTAGGGGAGGAAAAGAAGCCCAGACTACAACTTTACCAGCTGATAAGCTTTTAGAGAATTTGTAGGATGAGTTCTGCAGTCTGAATGTGAAACAACACCGCATCAAGGAAATAGAATGACACACTTCTCCTGCAGTCTATGCTTTTGCCCTTACAATGCTTGCTTCTTAATTATGTTTTTCCCTTCAACTCATTATATTACTTACTGAGAGTCTGCTAGCACTGGATGTGGGGATACCTCAGACTCCCGTTTGCCTCGTGAAGTGTCATGGAGGGAGAGCAGGCATGGTCCATGGAACAACTGACACTATTCTCCACAAACATGATTATGATTTTTGACTGACTTACACAGACTTTGAATTGATCTGCAGATCACTCCAGACCACTCTGTCAATACTTCTTGATTGTGGAAATATTGCTATGGAAACTAAGTAAAAATGGTAATTCACAGGAGATTCAAAGGAGTGTCTTTCCTCAGGTGGGGGGAGAAAAGTCTTGCTGTAAATCACTGAAGATTCTTCTGGATAAATTCTATTCAAGTGCCTACAGTGCCCAAGACTGAGGAAACCTGTTCTTCATCAAGAAATTTAAGAAGCACACCAAAATACCTACCTTCTCACCCTGCCCTCAGTGTTTAGTAACCTCCACTTTTCAAATTTCCCAGAGCTGTTTCTGAATCAGGAGAACCTCCCTTAAAGTAGGATATCTCTAGCAGATTATAACCTCTAAGGATGAGAAAAGAGCACAGAAATGGTGGCATCAGCAAGCAGGAATTCAAATAATTTGAAATAATAACATTTTGCCTATCAAACTTCTTTCTGCGAGGGGTACAACATTTGATCAGAGTACTGTACAAAGCTATTTAGTCTAACATTTTGTGGAGTCTTGAATTGTTTTAACAAATAATGGGAAATGGAAAATTTCTTCAGCTTTTCAGATAGCTCAGTGAAATTTCCACCTAGTTTTGAAGAGCTGTAACTAAATCTCACCTTTCTGTGATTTTTGCTTTTTCATCTTTCAAGGGTGTTAACTTAGTTTTTTCCTCTAAAATTGTCTGCTTCAAGATTCTGCCACCCTGATATGTGCAGGATCTCTCTGTGCAAGCTCTTTGTTTCTTTTACAGTGTGTTTTCAAATCTTACACCCTGGTATAAGAAAGGTAAAAATATTTATGTCAGGAAGAGTTAGCAGAAAGCTCTGTATTTTTGTTCTGATCTTGCATCTAGGGGCTGCTACTCCAAATGCTCCTGTTAATCCCTATTCTTGCATATAAAGCACTGATGCACAAATTGTACTATTCATTCTAATGAGTTCAAATGCAAAAAAATTTGCAAGTTCTTATAAATGCCCCTGTAGCACTGTCCAAACATGGACTCAGCTAAGGCTTTCAGCTTAGTGCTGTGAAGTTATACATGACAGAAAATTACAGGTTTGTTTGTTTCTTTTTTTAAATACTAGAAAGATATTTCATAACTGTATTATGAAATTTCTTTGCCTTATAAAATGAAGATACAGCTCCATATAGTTAGATAGCATGTAGGAATAATCAGAGATGCAGAATGCAGGCTCTATAAGAAAAAGAAAAGTTCAAGTGGCCCAGAGGAGAGGATCATGACTATAGAAGTGATTTAGCACAATTGGGGGTAAAAGGCAAGTAAGTGCCAGGGAAAAATTCTTAATTTAAAGCAGTCATAGTCAACAAGCTCATATTTTTAAAGTCAGGAAGGATCACTACAGTCTGCTTTGACCCCCTTGCAATGAAGGAAATAAAAGAGGAAATTATTTAGTGGAAAATAGAATCCTAGGGGGTTTTGTGTTACCTAAAACTGGATGATTTCTGCACTGCAGAGACTACTGCCAGAAAAGCCTGCACTGATGTCCTAAGAGCAGAGATAGTTGACACATATATCTTAAATTACTGCCATTTAAAGCTTCTCCAGGATCATTTAATATTGAAGTGCAGTACTGCATGTGCTACCTGTGTGATGGTATTTATGCAGTGCTGTTTTCTCTCAAATGCAAGAGCTGAGGGAGCTGCTGTGACAGCTTCTGGAGCTACAGATGGTATAAGTCCTCCTACAGTAAGGCAGTAAAGAGCACTTGTTTTGCTTCATCTATGCACCACAAAGTGTGGGAATGGTATGGGTTTCTAGAAGTAGTGGCTATGATGTAGTGCTGAGTTAACAAATCCCTAGATTGTGTCTCAGTAAGTGCTTAAGTGTTATGAGGAGGAACTGAGACAGTATTGGTGCCTTCACTGCACACTCCTGTCTTGGGCTAAAAGGTGACCCAACCAGCTAAGGCTTTTTCAGTGCTGGCTACCCCCATGTGCAAGGTAGAGGGATAAACTGAAAGCAGAACAGTCATTAGGCATCATCCAAGAGACAGCTCTCATTCCCATAGTCTGTCCTAGCAGCATCATGTGGATTTTTAGGTTTTGTTTTAGTGGGTTTGGTTTTTTGTTTTAGAATATCTGAATGCCAATAGCTAAGTCACTTTGCTTACAGGAATCAAAGTTGAATCTCCTAGGTCATGTACCACCACTTTCACTGAGCACTGGTATTTCTCCTCAGAAAGCCCGCAATCCAAGAGGGAACTAGACAATGTCATTCTTTGTGCTCTAAGTTTCAAGTAGATATGCTTTTCTAGAGGTCAGTTGTCAGAGTATTCATCTTGTTCTCCAAATACATAAGTGGTACCATTAAGACCATCCCTAAGACTCTTCAGAAACTGTAGAGGTGCAACTAGATCTTGCCTTACTAGAGAACCCCATGCGCAGAACTGCTCTCACTGGGTTAGTACTTTGGGAGGCACCCCAAGCATCCTATGTTTGTGACTGCCCTGGAAGCTGGTTTTTGGTTTTGGTTTTTTGGTTGTTTTTTTTTTTCTGAGCAGAACAGTTTTGGGTCTGTGAGCATTTTTGCAATCAGCAGGTTCAAAGTGTTCTGAAATGGCATATGAAATATGCCTTTAGAATGTCGCATGAGTGTAGAGATCCAGCTCCTGAAGTGTCATGGGGAAGTCTGCAATTGCACAGTGATTTAGTACTTCCAGCCAATTATGTCAGCCTGCCCACACTTTAAACTGAAGACTTTTATCCATCTGCTTTCTTGCTATCCCCAGAACACAAAATAATTTTAACTTTCATCACGACCAATTGTATTAAGAGAATGTACAAAAAAATGACAGTGCACAACCAAGCTTCAAGGTGCTTTAATAATGAACAGGTTTCCCTAAGCCCGGTTCCAGCTCATGCTGTTGATCACTGTATTTCCCTGGCTCTTTGAACATCTTGACTGTCAGCTCTTCTACCTCCCGTGCAGAAACCAGAGGCAGGATCTGAGGTAACCGTGTACTATTTTCACTAGGCTGTGAAGTGCACTCTTTTCTGTGGGGTCTCTTGGTTTTATTTGCAGCCAGCCCCTGTCCATGATGCAGCATGGGGAGCAAAAACTAATAGCCTGTAGCACCAGAATGTGCAACATAGTTTCCGAAACTTGATGGTATTAAATTTTTCACAGCTGTCTAGAGAGTATCAATCAGTGAACCTTTGGCAACTGAACAAATAACCCCAAGAAATTACTGAGGTGATACTGAGGATGAATGATGGAGGTGGTGAGAAATAAACCAGTTTAATTACACAGAATGTTAACAAAAGGGTATGAGATATATTTATTTGAGATTACCATGGGGCACTAAAGATTAATTAAAGGCAAGATCTTGATTTCTTGCCTCAGCCAGTAATTGCTTATTTCTGTAAGACATACCAGTTACACAAGGAAAAGTGTGGTCAGCTGGTGTTTCCAGAAGAGGTCTGTCTGTCCCTTTAAATGGGTCTGAACTGTCCAGTCCAGATTAGTCACTTCATTTCAAGCAAAAAAATAACCTTGGATTGCTTTTAGCGTTGTTCCCTTCTTGTATCTTACCAATACAGTTCATTAATAAATCCTTCCTTCACTGACACTTAATTAGGGATAATTTTTCTTATTTTCTACTTTATCAAATCCTAAGAGCATGGGTTTCTTTCTGATCAGTTTTGATTGTTTTTCCTTTATGGACAACCTATATTTAATAGCCTCTAGCTGGATTATTCACAGCTCTGTGCTCAAGTCTATTTCTTTTGTCACAAAGTCATCAATAGAACACAGTATATGAATATTTAATAACTAAAACAAAGTAAGCTGTGTCCTGGATAAAGCTGTTTTGTGTCACCTTCAGCCTTTCTGCCCACAGCTCTTCAGAGGCAAGTGTTGTTCTTGCAGGATTCTGCATCTTTATGGGAAAATTGGTGTGCTCCCAGCGTTTGTCATTTGATCAGCAAAGTGAACATAAATAAAGAGAAGGAGTGGATATACAGGCCGAATCTGCAGTTGCACTTGCTAGGATATAAATTATGAGAGTTTCTGATCCTCCTGCTTTAGTGACTTTGTTGGCTGCAGTCAGGAAACAAGGCAAATTTCTAAGCTCCCTCTTGCTGCAAGGGGAAAGGTACTTATGTGGGTACAGCATGGCAGCAGGAGGTGGGCAGCTCATTTCACTCTCCTAGCTTTGTAAAGAAGCTTGTTTGGCCATATTGTCAACTGGGCTAAGCAGGCATTCACTGCCAGAATGGGTAAAAAACCCACATATCACTGAAGGAAATCTTTCTAAATAAATAACTAAATAAGAACACTGACATTCCTTTCCACTATCTTTGAAAATCTCCTCTGACCTACTTTGCCCCATGTATATAAAAGACAAGTTTTCTTAATAGGAGATAAATTTCCTGAATCTTTGCCTGGCAATACATCTAGCAGACATAGACTCATGGGAAAAACTCCTGCTGTGGATCACTATTAAATTATTTCATGTTGGAATTCAGCCTGGAGCAGAACCAGCTTCAGCATATGTAACCACAAGCCTCCAGTTGGGATAAGCAGTAGTGTTCAGAGTCACAAAATCTGCCACTGAGGTTGGTTAACACAAGGTGTTTGTTTTGGCACTCGTACTCCCATGCTTCCCGTTTTTCAGACTATGGGGGCTTGGGGGGTTTTTTTTGCTTATGTTTTTTTTTTTTTCTGCACCCATGGGTCTAATATGGCATTCTTCTGTGGTGACTCTCCAATATATCCATTTATTCTGCAGTTCTCTTTCAGTGAAGAAATAAATAGCCCAGTCCATTTTTTTTTTCCCTTCTGTGTTCTTTTTTGCACTTTCTTGCTCTGAATGGCACAGGTCAATAGCTGAGTAGGTCAAGAAAAGATTATGCTTTGTATAACCAGCTTCTCCTGTTGTGGGGAGGGAGACTTTTGTTCCCCGTGGCAGGCACAGACATAAGTCACTGACAAAAGCAGCTCTCTAGAGTTAGGGTTATGAAAGTCTGTAACAGATTCTACTATAATTATACTCTGAGTTGGATGGCAAATACAGTCATGTGATGGGGAGAAAGAAGGTAAAGACTAGTTCCTTTTATGCTTTTGGTCCTGTGGGTTAAAATGAAATTAAGCCATAATGGACAAGTAGTGAAAAATAGGATTTCCAAATACATTTTTAATGAAAGCAAATGTTATTTCTATGCTATATTTCTGTTAACATCTAATGGCAGTGGAGGTGCTGTAAAGGGTCATAATGATCAAGCAGAGCCTGTAGGGGTTGGGGCTCAGATGCTGGGTAACTACTGCCTACAGGATGGATGTCATCAGCCCCGGCCCAGAGAAGGAATCATAGAAAGCAGCTTTGGCAATGCCTAAATCACAGTTCCCTCAGTGACTCGAGACTATCAGGCTCCTCCTTCCTTCACCTCTGTTTCCATATTGGCCACTTGAGGACAGCCATAGTAGTAATGCCTTGCAGGAGGGTCATGGTGGTGACCCTTGTTCCCACAGTCCTTTAGAAACCTCGAATGCTGTTCAAGCACTAACAAAATTCCCACCCTGGGAAAGTATATCCTGTGTGTTTTCCAGTTGCATCCTTCCAGCTTGAAAACTTTTCAAGCTGCTTATCTAAACAGTTCCCACAAGGAAATGCATCGCTGGCCCAGGCCTCTGCTCTTGCTTGTCTGCAGCTTCCTCTCTGCCAACCCCTGAGCAGCAGCAGTGAAAAAATCTATGAACGTCAGGAGCTTTGTGTGCTTTCAAAACCAGGCTTGATGTTTTCAGCATACTCTCTCATTTTCCTCAACACAAACTACTGTCTAACGTTTCTGGAAAGGCAGCTGGAGACTCCAGCCAATTTCTATGGCATTTTAAAGCTGCACATATGTTTAATGTATCTACTACTTCCTTCCCTGGGGATTCATGGTTCTCTTGCCATTCATCTTTTCACACTGTATGCATAGAATATGAGTTATCTATGGCGTCACTACCATAATATATGGCATTTCCCAACACCTACATGGCAAATCCATTAGAAACTGTAACAGCTGCAGACTAATTTCAGCAGTGTGAATGCTCTACCTGGTGGGAAATAATAATAAAAAGTACTTTCCCCATACAGAATTAAGAAAAGGCAAAAGAAACAGATGCATCCCCCATTCTTAGTTATTTTTTTGACTCTGGGAAAGGTAGGAGTCCATGAAACCAGGGGAGCTGGTTTCATCTGAAGCAAATGGAAAGAAATATTATTTCTAATCGCAGGCCAGCTTGAGGTGGGACTGCCATGACCTGTGAAGTGGTAAAGGGGAGCGCTCATGGCAGTGCCCCCCAGAGTGTGTGTAGAAACAGAAGGAAAGCCAAGGGGTGCCTTTTTGCACAGTTATAACTCTGCCACTGCACCAGTGAGTATAATAACAGACTGTCAGGAATGCTGAGCAAACATGGACTTGGAATAAAAGCAGCAAGTGGATGAGGATGTCATAGTTTCCTTGCCCACTCCACTCTCCTGCCCACCACAGCGTTGGTAGTGCCTGCCAGGTGTGAGGTGAGAGGGTACAAACACTTTCAGTCAACAGCAGCTAATGACAGCCCTGTAACTACAGCTCAGCTGAAGCTTAAAGTGTGTTGTTCATCCTCCTACTTCAAGGTGGTAGTTTTTCATACACTTACGTATTTTTTTTTGGGTGCTGTAAATGTAAAAGCTGTAAGGGTGGCACAGAGAAAAATGCAGAAAAGGAAAGTTTGCTTGGGAAATACAGACATAACTTGTTTCATTTGCTCTGCTACAAAGCCAAATAGGTGAATTTACCCACTTCTATGGCTGAGGTTAGTTCTGCAAGGATAAACACTGCTTCCTTTTTAACCTCTGTGAATCTGGCTTCCTTCATACAACAATTGTCTGGAGCAGTCAAAGCTTGGAGCACCCTCAAAGCCCAAGCCAGTGAAAGGCTTCCAGTACAGTAGGAACCACATCACAGCAGCTGCTGCTTTGCCACATGGTATCATTGCTGCCAGGTTGGCTCATCTGGTTCTTGTGCACTGAGCCTTTAATGATGCAACAACAGTGTGAGCAAAGGAATGAATGAGCTGGAGATGAGTAACAGAGATGGGAGGAAGCACTAAGTGAGGAGGTAGAATAGGCAACTGTGTATATAAAGTTTTTCAAATAAAGTAGAAAGCAGAAGTGATTGTACCATATGCAGACTAGAAAATGTATTAGAATGAGGCTATGGGGAGAAGGAAGGTGATAGCCCAGGAGAAGTCAAGTAAAAAGGTATATGCAAGGCAAAGGCTAGAGATATCGGGGAAGTAAAGAACAAGTTTGTGGAAGAAGAAAAATCTTAGCATTTCTGAAAGGAACCATTAGTGGCAGTCTTGGAGACAGAGGTGCATTCAGTGATTCTGTGGGGAACTGCAGACAGACCAAAACACTGCAAGGATTCATGAAAGGCAGGTGAAGGATTCCTGGGTCTCAGCCAGGAAGCTTTTCAGTCATCTTTCACAATGACAACAGGAGACAGAAGTGGGCAGGATGGCTATCTTACCGAGGCAAGGGATGCATGGGGTAGCTGGGCACAGGCCTAGAGAAAAAGCTGTGCTACACATATAAAATCTAGAATCCTGGCATTACTTCCCTGGTAATCAAACAGCAGGCTATATTTAGCCCAACCTAAACAGAAACAACAGCAGTACTAAGACTCTTACTCTTAGCTCTAACAGCTGCCACCAGCTGCTCAGAGGGGACACAGGTAGACCCAGTGTCAGATGTAGTTAAAATGAGATGGAACAGGGAAGGCAGAGATGCTTGAATGAACAATGTTGGTATTTGGTTAGAGAAATTCTGTAGGATTTTATTTCATGGTTACCCAGTAGGAAGAACAAACATTGAGCAGAGTATGAATGCTTTCTACACCAAGGACAAGGCTATGGTGAACCATGGACAGGCAAATAAGCAGAGGAACAGGAGCAGGTCATAGATACAAACAGACCATCTCACAACTCAGGGGAACCACTTTTGGGTCTGGCCCAGGTAGCAAAACAAAAATCAACAAACAGTTTTGAGAAAGTCTAGAAAAGACTAGTTGTCCTGCAGTTGCTGACTAAAAGCTTCTATCTGTGGTAATGCCAGGGGGGCTTTTCCAAGCAGCACACTAGAGGTGTCCACAAGCACTGCTGACCCCATTAGAGTCCTGCACTTGGTTAATGTGAACCTTGCCTGGCTCCAAAACTGCACAGGCTGGGGCTACTACAACAGCAGCTCCTCCCTTTGTCAGCATTGAAAGGACTCTTAGGGCCACCCGTCCATGGGTGACAGTGACTTGTTTCACTGATTCACGAACCCAGGGCTCACCCTCTGCATAGGGATCAGCATCATCCACTGTACAGGAGTGGGGAAAGGTCATGCTAATGCATCTGGTTCTTTGTGATATTGCTTGCTTCAGGGGGGGCACACCTGCATCCTTGCTATGGAAGAAATCATCACAAAACTTCAGCAGAGTGACCTAATTGCTGTTACATTTCTACTCATACGTATAAACATGCACAGTGCCTTCAGTGAACCTGAACCTGGTTGAAAAGTCAAATAGCAGCAGATGCAAAAAGTGGGATTGTATCATGAGTATTTTACCAGCAAGAGACAATTAATATAGTGGGAGTGTTAAACTTGATCACTGAATAATCATTTAAGCATAGGTTCTCATACAAACAAAGGGGAAAAAAGAGCAACCTACCTTTTCTACCAGTATAAAAAAAAAAAAACAGAAACAAACCAAAAAACCAAAACAAACACAAAACAACCCCCAAACCCCAGAAAATCAGCAGACTACGTCCACCCACTTCTCTGCATTTCAGAGGCACCTTATTACAGTAAGCCTCTCTAGATACATCAGTTGGTATATTGTGGACTTTCAAGCTTTTTGGGGAGCTTTCTCTGCTGTACTAAGAGAGCTGTAAGCTTGATGACTAATCACTCTTTAATAACTTGTTTTTTCTCCCCAGAAGTCTCTGAAATGAAACTAGTGGGGAAAACTTATGAGCAGGGATTTATGAAGTAGAAAATAATTTTTAAATGGGCTTTTTTTCAGAGAGTCATAGAATCATTAAGATTGGAAAAGACCTTAGGACATTAGGATCATCAAGTCCAACTGTCAACTTAAACACCACCATGCCAACTAAACTATGTCCTGAAGTACTCTGTCTATACACAGGTTTTTTTAACACCTCCAGGGATGGTGACTCTTTCACTTTCCTGGATAGGCTATTCCAATACCTGACCATCCTTTCAGTAATTTTTATTTTTCCTAATATGCAATCTAAAACTTCACTGGAACAACTTAAGGCCGTTTCCTCTCATCCTATCACCAGTTACATGGGAGAAGAGTCTGACCCCCCACCTTCCTACAACCTCGTTTCAGGTAGTTGTAGAGAGCAATAGGTTTCCCCTCAGCCTCCTTTAGATTAAAGAATCCCTATTCCCTCAGCTGTTCCAACTAAGGCTTGTACCCTAGACCTTTCATCAGTTTCATTGCTCTTCCTTGAACACATTCCAGCACTGTAGTGAGGGGCCCAGAACTGAGCACAGTATTCAAGGTGCAGCCTCCCCAGTGGTACAGGGGCACCATAACTTCCCTAGTCCTGCTGGCCACACTATTTCTGATACAAGCCAGGATGCAGTTGGCATTCTTGGCTATCTGAGCACACTGCTAGCTCATGCTCAGATAGCTGTCAACCAGCATCCCCAGGACTTTTTCCACCAGGCAGTTTTCCATCCACTCCTCCCCATGCCTGTAACATTGCAGTGGGTAACCCAGCAAGGGACCCCAGTACTTGGCCTTGTTAAATCTCCTACACTTGGCCTTGTTCCATTGATCCAGCCTTTCCAAGTCCCTCTGCAGAGCCTTTCTAACCTTGAGGAAGATCAACACTCCTGCTCAACTTAATTTCATTTGCAAACTTTTGAGGGTGCTCTCAATCCCCCCATCCAGATCACTGATAATGATACTACACAGGACTGGCCCCAGAACTGAGCCCTGGGGAACATCACCTGGCTGCCAAGGGGATTCAGATCTCTTCAGTACAACACCCTGAGCTCAGTGACCCAGCCAGGGTTTAAACCAGCAAAGAATACATTTGTTTATGCCATGAGCTGCCATCTTCTCTACAAGAACACTGTGGGAGACTGTCAAAAGCTTTACGAAAATTTAAGTAGACAAACTCTACAGTCTTTCCTTCATTCACTAGGCAGGTCACCTGGGAGGAGATGAGGTGGTCATAGAAGGAGATCAGGTTGGTTAAGCAGGACCTGCCTTTCATGAACTCCTGTTGGCTGGGCCTGATCCACTCCTTATGCTGAACGTGCCATGTGAACACACTCAAGACGAATGTCTCCACAAACTTCTCTGGTACTGAGGTCTTCCCTGGTACTGAGGTCAGACTGACAGGCCTGCAGTTCCCCAGATCCCCCTTTCCAGAGCTTCTTGTAGATGGGTATCATGTTGGCAAGCCTCCAGAGGTCTAGTACCTCCCCTGCTAACCAAGACTACTGATAAATGAGGCAGTGGCTTGGCAAGCTCCTCCATCAGCACCCTCAAGTGAATGTCACTTAGCCCCACAGACTTGAGTGTCCAGGTGCTGTAGTAGGTCATGAACTGCTTCCTCCTGGCTTATGGGGGGGGGTGTTCTGTTCTCTGTCCCTGCCTTCCAGCTCAGGGGCCTGAATGCCCTGAGGATAACTGGTCTGGCTACTAGAGACTGAAGCAATTAAGTAGGTCAGTGCTTTCCTCATCCTTGGTGTTAATAATTCCTGCCCTGCATCCAATAAAGGATGGGTATTCTCCCTGGCTCAAGGAACTCTCCTTTGCTGGTAACCCGTGGTTTTTTTGAAGGGGAGTGGTGCTACATTTATTTCTAAATTATTCTATTTATTTCTATTTCATGCCTAGACCTTGCAAATCGGAAGTGATCCCTGATAGTGTACTTCAGGCATATCATAGAATCATAGAATCGGCTGGGTTGGTAGGGACCTCTGAGATAATCAAGTCCAACCCTTGAATATCCCCAAATAATAAAACCAAAATGGATTTGTTGTAGGCCTCTCTGTCCTGGCTGCTGCTTGAATGTGTTCTGTAGGAACTTTCAAATCCAGATATCTTTCTCATAAGTCTGTTCCCCCATCCTGGGCTAGCCAGGGAACATAGAGTAAGCCAACAAATACAAATCTACTCAGGACTGTGACACTAGAATTACTGAAGTTATTGATATCTTTGTTTCTGTGATATTTACTGATGTTATTTTACCAATAATCACCCTCTTGCTCAAATGCAAGCATAGGAGCTATTGCTGGATCAAAAGGTGACCACAGCCTCATGTCTCATACCTGATAGCATAAGAAAACTATTGCACAGCTGCCTAGGAGCAGACAGGCAGTTACTGGAGGGAGCCTGTGGGACCCTTAGTATCTTCCCTCTCACTTCAGCACCCATGGCAAAAACACAGACATCTCTGTCACATACCATGGCTGCAGACACATGGCACATACAAACAGATGAGAACAGCATCTGATCATGGCCAGGTGCACCATACGTACTAACACAAAAAATTAAAGAATATTCAGCCTGGCACACACACAGCCATAAGGCAAGCTGGACAGCACACACTGCAGCTGGACATTCTCTGTTTTTCTTGCCAAAATATAAAGGCTGCTAAGCAGAGGTATTTTAAGTATTCATAGTCAATGGAATTATGAGTTGGAAAAGCATCAGCCATGCAGTGCTAGACAGTACATGCTCTTCTTCTCTCCTCATACTTCATACATTTTCAACACCTCTTTAGCTCTCTGGGCACATACTGTACCTTGCAATGACATGGAAGAACAAGGTCTTTAAGTCTTTATTAATTGTTACTACTGTATTTTTCAAAGGAGCTATTTAGGAAATTCTAACTTTTGTTACCATAGGAATGAAGCTGTAGGATTCATCAAAGAACAATTTAAACAGCAATGTTTAATTCACTTCAACTTTAATTCTCTGCTCCCTCCAAGCTCGTCTTGGACGTGAAGGAAAAGACTTTAAAAGCTCTTTCTCTCCCCTTCAGTGCTGCTTAACTTTAGCCCAAAATTAGGAGGTACCACCCAGTTATCTAGAGCAGGACTTAGCAGTGTCCCTTCCCACCCACAGACTGTCTCTTCTTCCCAAGTGAAGCAGCAGCAAAGTGCTCCTTTGGCCCAGGCAGAGCTCCTCATCTCTTTAAAGCCATGTTTACACAATGCTTATACAATAACAGCTGGGTGAATAGAGAAGCATCCAGGCCACTGTAGGAGAGAAGGCTGGGATGCTCACACTTGATGAGCCTGCCCAGGCAGCTTGTCCAGCTAAGCTGGCCACTGATTTCTTTATTGCTCAGTGTAATTCTACTATGTGCCTTAGTGAAGCACTCTTGCATGTCCATTTTTGGGTTGAAAGGTTTAAGTCTACATTAAGTTAAAAAAATAAAACCAAACAACAACAACAAAAAAAGACAAACCCAAAACTTGACAAGCAGCAAGAAAAGTGGAAAAAAGTTTTGTTTGCCCTAGCTTTAACTCTCTTGAAATGCTATCACTATTCTGACTTGTGAACAGTGTTCTGGTTTCCCACCTCATGCTGGGGAAGGTTTTAGATTAGTTAGGAGGAAGTACTTGGTAGAACAAAAAATCTTTCACCCCATGAAACAGATGTCTAGCATTAACAATGAGATTAAGATGTTCTTCAGCTCTCAGTAATGCTAACAGTTCTATTCACTTTCATGGTGTGCTTTAATTCTCCACTTATCCTGAAGTACAATACTTCTTTTTTCATAGCTGCTTTGTCTTACTGACCCAAAGTCCTGGTCAGAGACTGGAAGAGGAGTCTCTGCAGGATATTACAATACACACCTGTAACTTCACAGATGTTGTCAGGTGGTGAAGCAACTTGCAGATTAAGAACCTAATGCCTGGCTCTTCCTCATTAAATGAAGATGAGACAAGAAAGCAAGACAGTGACCATATTTTGGCTTGACTTTCTGGCAACTACAGTGGCCTTATTTATCACCCAGTGTCTCCTTTTCATCACACATATCAAGTGTGCTCCAGAGTTCTGCCTTGCCTTCCTGCTTCTAGAGTCTGGCTTATCTTTCAGCTGTCTGTCCAACCTTACTCTAGTAACTTATGGCCACAGGATCCTGTCTCAGCCATGTATTACAAACTGGTAACAGGGATAGGGAATTGCACAGCTATGCTAAAAAAAGACACCATCCACACTAATCTGGCAGGGTACTTATCCTCCAAACCCAGCTATCTGGAGACTTTGTGTAACAGCACTTCCACAGCTCCCACTGTTGCTACTGTTGGCTACAGGCAAACACTTATTTTCAGACACAGCCCCCCCTCCCCTCACTTATTTTTCTGGAGTTGGTAGAGCTCTCAAAACTGGATCCTTTTATAGGAATGTACAAAGGGGGGGGCAGGGGGTTCATAAGCAAGCTGGAAATTCTAGGGGGCACAGTTGCTGCTCTGTATAGGTATCTGACAGCACTTTAGTCTCTTCACCCCCTTAGATTCACCCTGTTGTGCTGGACACTTACATGCACCTTCATTTCCACAGAGTCACATGTGTGGTCACAGTCAGAAGGAGAAGTCCTTAGTCATACTTTATGTAATATTTCCTTGCATCTCAAAGGCGAAAAAAAATTTAAAAAAAAAAGAAGAAGAGGATTCTGAAGGATGAGGATGCTTTTACTGGCTTCTCATAAAAAATCATCTCCCACCTAGTTACAGGACTACAGGAAAACAGCCATAAAAAAATCCCACTCTAGTGAAGTCTACAAAAAGGACTGAACAGGCGAAAAAGGGTCTTGTTGAGCCTATGCTGGTGAGGCCTTAAATTTTAACCAAGGACTTTAGTAGTAGTTTTGTATGTTTTTAAATTCAAGTTCTCACACCATTAGGGATATCAAGGGTGAGGGGAGTCTTTTGGTGTTTCAGTTTTCCTGCAAATAATTCAATATCCTCATGCATTATTTTGAATCCAGCCAAAAGACTGGACAGCCATGGAAATCATCAACCAAATGTGACACAAACCAAAAGATGAACCACTGAAGTTATTCACAAAACCTGGACATGACAGCAAAACACAAATACAAAAGAGGGGTGTGGTGAGCACAGCAGGAGAGAAGGAACAGTTTAAACTTATCCCACTATATTATCAGCATTCCCTTAGGTATTTTATTCAAGAAGGTAGAATTTAATCTGTGCTGTCTTTGTATTATGAGTGGTATCATCTCTAACAATCTCTGCCTCACATACACCTTTTTTCCCCAAGGCTGACAGAGCTACTTCACTGATAGCATTCTGGTAAAATGCCTTCTGGGTAAACATGATTTTGAATCAACCCATTCTGAAGTAACGGAACTATAACACATTCATGGGCAAGAACCTTGGCATTTCCAATAAAAGAGTTACTTCAGAGAACAAGATCTGGCTGGCAGCAGCTGAAAGTCTCACCTAGTGTTCTTACCAGTATGTCCTACCCCTGGCTTCTCTTGTGCAGAATTGTCTAAAATAAACAATATCTTAGAATTCCCACTCTGGCATAGGAGTATGATTACAGTCAGTCTCCTTATTTCCTCATCCCTGTGCTACAAGGACACATTACAGTGGTCCTGGAGCTGTCAGATTAACACAAAACCACTGAACTGCCTGCAAAAGGCTGGAACCCTTACATTATGTTCCCTGTCTCAACGACGAAGGAAAGTCTGTCTGTAGATAAGGTTTTTTAACATTTATGCCTCCCCCTTGTGTTTCTACCATATAAAATCACAAGACTATGCTTATTTCTCAAAAGATCTCTCCAAGTGCAAACTTTACACATTGGACTTCGTTGGTTTCCTGGTAAATATGTAAATCCAAGTGTGTACTGAGAATGAAAATTATTTGAGTCGCTGAGTCTCAAATTTCCCTCTGAAATCAACCAGAATTACAGCTATTACAGGAGTCATCCAATATTTAACAGAGAATAACTGATCTTGAGAGATAGGGAGTTTAATATAAATGCCTTCATCTAGAACAAATTATGAGAACTTGGAGAAATAGTGTAGAAAGCAAGAGAGAAACCCTGGCTTGATCCTGACCTTCCTGACAAGAATAAGGTCACAACTGATTTTTTGCACAAAGAGTTTGTCTGCACAGAAGGAGGAAAGAGTTACCTGATAATATTCAGAGGGGAAAAAAAATCAGACAGCAAACATACCTGACTTGCCCACGCCAGCTCGACCAAAGATCGCCAGCTTCACTTCTGCGCTCTTAGCCATGCTGGAAGGAATGGACTGGCAACAAATTCACTTGATTATCAAAAGTGAAGCAGAAGTGTTCCCAGCTTCTGTCTTCAGCTTCACCATGTTATTGTGACATCAGTGAAGAGCCTGGGGAAGAAAACCATGAGGATGGAGCTGAGAGAAACCAGGCTCTCCCTCATCTCTTCCCCCTCCCCCCCCATTTTTTTTTTTTAATAATCATGATAAGTGAGGCTACACTTACTCTTTACACAATGAGGTAGCACCACTGACACATTTGGCCTTGTTCATGCAAAACCTACCTTCAGCTTTTTAGCTCTTGCTGCTTGTTTCACACTGGTACTGTAATATTGCAACTATTATGACATTGTAGTTAACCCAAAGAATGTGTCTTGCAACTCCACATAAGGTTATTTATTCTTTCTTCCTCTGTCAGTTGCATCTGCTTATAGTTACTCTATTTGCCTCAACTCTAATGAATTAGGACTCCTTGCTAACAGTGTCTGCAGATAGCTGATCATTCCTCAAGCCCTCCAGTTCCAGAAATGTTTCAGTTACTCAGCTGCAGTTGCATAAAACCCCTTAAGCACTGGTACCTTGCCCATTTGTTAACAAATCAGCATGCAGAAGTTATCTAGTGCTCCTTGTTTAAGCTGCCTCAGCTCGTACATAAACAGTTGGCAAAGCGGGGTATAATTAAAAGGATGCCAGAATTTCTGGTAATACACTTTTAACAGGCCACACAGGATTTATCTATATTCACAGCTTTGCTGCATGACCTTGAGCAAGCCACCTGATGCCTCATTGCCTTGATTTCTCAACCTGCACAGTAAAAAATGTAACAGTACCCGTCATTGTAAAATGTTTTAAGGTCTTGGGTGAAAAACGTCACCTGTGATGATAACCTCAGCCCAGACTAATGCCTCAAAACTGAGTCTCCTTTTAAAACAAGGTAGAACTGTCCTTACAAATCCACCCTGAAACACTTTGCTGTCGTGCTAACGTGTCCACTTTACCCACAAATTCCCACAGCAATTTAGGAAGCTCTGTGGGAATAGCACCCGTTCTGCCGCAAAACACGATCCAAACACATTTCTTAAAATAAAACCTATGGGGTTTTATTTTAAACATCTTGTAAAAAAAGGAAAGAGTAAAGATACCTTACACAGAGATGAGTCCCACCACAATTCTTTCGACTTTTTGGCAGTGATTCATTTTGCCTACCATCAGACGGCTCCTCTCACTTCCCACGAACGCCAAGCAGCTCGGCTCACCCCGCCGGGTGGGTACGGGGGGGACATCTCTCTTTCCCTTCCCAGAAAGCATCCACTCGCCTGCCGGTACCCGACCCAGCGCCTTAGGGCTCCAAGCGCATCCCCTCCTTCCCCCCTCCCCGCAGCCGCCTGCGGCACGACGGCTCCGCACTCCTCCCGCCCCTGGCCGGCAGGTCTCTCTTACACTCCTGTGTAGATATTGATTCATTACCCCCCGCCCCGTACCTTCGGGTGGGTTCTGCTCCTTCTCCGGGTCCCGGCAGGTGCCGCCCGCCCGGACCCCGCGTCCCCCGTGTGTGTCCCCCCGGGCCGCATCTTCCCACTCGCGCTCCTCCCCACTCCCCGAGCTCCCTCCCCCCGCTCCTCCCCGCGCCCATGCCGATGAAGCTTCGCGCCGCCCGCACTGCGCTCACCTCCTTGCGAGCAGCGCGGAGGGGGCCGCGCTCGGCGGTGCCCACGCTGCGCCACGGCGCTGATAGAGGATGAGGCGCGGCCCGACCCAGCCCGGCCCGGCCCGGCCCGGCCCAGCCCCGTGCGCTCCCGCCGGAGGTAGCGGGGAGGCAGCGGCTCCCTCAGCGGCTCTGCGGCGCCCCCTGACGGCCGCCGGCAGCAGCGCTCCCGCCCCGCTCGGTGGTGCCGGGAGAGGGTCCGGGGAGCTCCGCGGTCCGGACGAGGAGGTTTCGTGTCCTCTCTGTCGATTCTTCCCAGCGTTACCCGGTACCCGGCGGGGTTTCCGAGGCTCAGCTCTGTAATTCGGAGTGTTCGGCTGTAGCTCAGCCTTTAATTATGTGGGACAGTGGCTGTTGTTCACATGCATAAATCTTGGCCGAGTGCTTGCTAGAAGGCCCGGCCACTGCTGCTCTGCAATTTAATGTAAACTCTCAAGCACTCTCTTTCCCTCTCTCTAATTTGCTTAGTGCTTCTCACCACTACTTTATAGAGTCCCATTGTATCCTGATAAGTGACAGTGAGGTCAGTTTCATCAGACTGCTTTCCTGTAGCAGCATCTGTTTACAGAGAGCCCTTCCTCCCTACATCCCAACATTGCTTATGGCAAAAGAAAGTTTTTCAGTTATTTCAGTTTGAAAATGGGGAAAATGAAACGTGTAATTGCACCAGTCCTTCCTAGAGGCTATTGTCAGAGCTGGGGGTCAAGCTCTGAAATGGTAGGACCAAATTCACCGGAGAACTCTGACTTCCTTGTTAATTAAACTATCCAGTAATGTAAAGATGCATTAACAACAGATGTGAACCAGAGCTAGAAAGCACTTAAAGTTCAGTGGATGTTCTTCCTCTGTTTCTGTTCCAGATCAGATCTGAATGAGATATGAAATGAGTAAAAGAAATAGCATTCCCCTCACTGTCTTTCTTGATGCAATAATAAAAGTTGTGTTGGGAAAGATCTTCCATGATCCAAGTATCTCTGTAAGAGCACAACAAGCATTTAGGAGGAAGTGTGACAGTCATGAGAAGACAGGAGCACCTACTATTCCTTCCAAGCTATGCCAGCTGTATGCACTCATGAACAGAGCCTAAAATAGTTGTACTACATATAATTCAAAGGGAAAAAAAAATTAGAAGGCAGATGTGAAAGCAGTAGTGTGGTTTATGCTTTACTTGTTAAAAATAAATGCTGAGGCTTTAAGCTTTCACTCTATGTTTGGTTAACATAATTTAGAAGAATTAGCTTTTCCATCCTCTTCAGAGAGCAACTGGTGAGCCTCTATTTTGCATCTGAGGAGACGTGTGGTCTCAAGGCCTGACTTTTGGTTTGTGTCTATGGAGTTCACCCTGCATGGGTCTGACAAATTAAATATGATAATGGGCTTTTTCAAAGCAGCAGATAATTTATTGGTCATTAAAAATCCTAGTCGCTGTGTAGTCTGCTTGTGTTGAAGTATCTAATTGGTGCTAGGCCATAAGAACTTAGTAAACACTAATCATGGCCAGAGGCAAGGGTTTCAGATGGCTGAGACCCATAGGGCTGGTCCAGGACAACTTCAGTTGCTGTTTGCTTTCTCTGTATTCACTATGCTCCTCATACATAATATCTATAAGGTGTTTGGTTTTGCTGTTTTTTGGGGTGTTTTTTTCTATCCAAAATGCATTTTGAAGGCCCTAGGACTTAGTCTTATAGACCAAGGGCCAGCTTACTTTGTCCTAAGCAGTGGTTTGTTGGGTCTTGTGGTAGACATGGTGTAATTTCTTACTGGCTTTGGCACTCGGGTATTGCTTATGGGTATTATCCTGACAGAGGTAATGAGATCAGAGTTTTCCTCTGTCATGATCATCAAGCAACTGAAAGATGGGACAGATTCCTTTTCTGCCTTTCTGTCTTCTAAATATTTGGGATAAGGGAAGCAAAGCTTAAGATATCTGGGGTGTGATCCCAGGTGATCTGTGTGCTATAAGGCCAAATTCAGCCATATCTAGTAGAAGTCAGGAGCACCACTTTCCCACCCTACCAGAGGAATTTGTCTTACATTTCTCTCTCTTGTCGCATCTTTGGTGTGTCGGTGTGTTTCACAGCCTTGATTAATTTTTTTTTAACAGCACTTTGGTGTATTTAAAAATACTCATCCTCTTTTACCAGGAAAAGGAGCAGTCCTAACACATGGATATAGCTGGATTATGGGAATTATTAACTGAAGGAAGTTAGGGGATACTCACTCCTTTTTTGTAACCTTCTTTTCTAAAATGTCAAAGAAGAGAAGTGTGTCCAACCACACCCATCATTGAGTTTTTCTGTGGCTTTATGACTTCTAGGGGCAAGACTGAGTCCTGTAATAGGGCATAGTGGGTGACCTCTCTCCCTTGGTGAGTGTAGACACTGCAGAGATGTTGCTACTGAAGGTCTGGTCCTATTCATGCTGTTCACAGTGAAGTTACAGCTGCAGGTCTATGGCTGTGTAGTTACAGCCGTGTCCATAACTTGGGCCTGCACCTCATAATGCAAAGGTTAGAGCTGGGCTAGCTCCCATCTTATTCACACCTAGCTTCATCCCTTTTGCTTTGACAGATGCCCCAACTGATTGACAGATGGCTTAGAAAGGCTTGCAATTTTAAGTACTACTAAATAATACTTTACTGTCTTAATAAGATATCTACAAGTTTCCACGGTCCAGAGTCTTCTTTCTGGTCTGGGGGATGCTACTGGTTTACAATCAAACATTTCTACTGGCTTAATATTTTCACCCTGGCTTCTTATTTTGTATTTTCTGAAGGTGTTTCTGTCGTGAAAGCCATAGGTATTTGCTTCTTGAAAGGTGGAAGAGAGGACTGGTGTGACACTGCAGGCACAGCAGTTAACACATGAAAAAGATGTATGAACCAGAAAGGAATGCTGAAGGTGTGGTATATTTTTTCCCAAATCTGGAAATCTCATTATAGATGACAGTTTTGTGGGTTTCAATAATTTCCAAAGCAAGAATTGGGCACAGTGTTGGATGAGACTCATAAGAGATGAGAAGATAAGAGAGACCTGATTTCATAGTCATTTAGGAGTCCCTGAGTCCCACAGAAACAGTGGCATTACATCTTCTGAGCATCCTGGTGCAACTGACTCCAAACATCTACAAAACATGGAGCAGACCGTGGCGTTGGTGTCATGGGTGAGGAAGCACTCCCCTGCTATGACTCCTGAAGTAAGGAAGGAATTACTGAGATCATTAACACTGTTTTTGCTGCTGCTATAGAAAAGCAGCCCAGGGCACAGTCAGGATTGCTCCAGAGCAGAGCACCCCTTGTCAGAGCTGGATGCTTATTTCAAACAACAACAACAACCTATCACTGACTTGGTTTACTTTTCTGACTTTCCTTACATCTCTCTCCTGAGAGCTGAAATGATATTTGATAACTAGAGGAAAAAATACCAAATAAATACCATGTTAACACAAATATTTGTAGATGTTATTAAAGTTTCACGGGGAAACATTCAGACTGTTTTCTTTATTTTCAAAGAATATCTTCCAAATGTTTTAGTGTTGGCTCTCAGCAATGTACATAAATCTGTTCCGTTATGCTAATCTAATGCTTTAAAAATACTTCAGCTTTGTCATTTAATTATGGATGAACTTTTCTGCTAGTTCGGTTTGTAGTCACTATGAAGTATTGCTGTTTTAAATTAATATTTCATTTTTTCATATTTTCCCTTGTGGCTCATAAAACACCAAGTTTATAATGATGAATTTTCTTGAGTGTATGCTAAGGATTTATAACTTTTCCTTTTCAATTTTTCCATACTTTGTAGAAGAAAATCAAATACATATTTTTAAGATGCAGTCCTTATTACTTAATAAGTGTTTATTTCTAGTGTGGTAAATAAGACCACAATCCTGTGACCAGTTTTTTGTGTTCAGCCTTACATTGACAGGCTTAATGGAGTGGCCAAGGAAGGTATAGCTTCCCCCTTAGTATCACTTGAAGGTGACCTGCAGAGTCACCTGCAGAATCCAGGCTTCAATATTTTGTTCCCTTTGGCTCCAAGAGGTGCCAGAAGAGGGCACTGGGATGGATATGGGATGCTCTTCACAGTATCTGGTGGATGCCACACATGCAAATGTCTCTATGCAGTGTCCAAATGAGGGCCTTCTGTCTCTGTAAGCATTTGGCATGTTTGAATGGAGATGTGCAAACACAGAGCTTGGGTTTTTTGCAGCACCAAAATTTTTAAGAAGTATGTTTAATAGTGATACATGTGCAAAATAGAGAGGCACAGTGTAGCAGGGGCTCTGCTGAGTAGCAAAGCCTAAGTTCATGTTTCATAATGCATAGCTGATATGTACTCTTCATAGTGCCCAAGTTAAAACACATAAATTGTGCTAATCTGTGTTTCTTGTCATCTGTGCCATTGATCAGGTTATATCCTGACAGTCTTCCCTTAAAAACGGGCAAGTTGTGACTCCATAGTCACAGGAATATAGCAGTAACTGCACTGACTCCATCACACTCTGGTAGGTTATTATTGGGTTTGCTCTTTGTTTAGGATTTGCTTTTCTGGAATTATTGTTTTTCTTTCCATGCTCACACTGATTATAGAGATATCTTTAATAGGTTTTTGTCACTGTAAAATCAATTTCTGTATAGCCCTAAAGAAAGCAGGGTGATTGTAACTCTCTTATACATATTTATACCTATTAAATACTTACTTACCTTAATACAAAAGAAGTCTACACCAAATTGAGTTTGGACTGAAAACTGAATCAACAACATAATATTCTGCAAGGTAAGTAGTACTCCTCTGCTAGAGGGATCTGTGTTATGGTTTTAATAAAGTACATTTGTAGAATTAAAAACCACTGGTAACAGTTGCAACAAATTTTGTAACAAATGTGCAATATGAGAGTTTATTAATGAATGAGTTAAGCCGATGTGTCATCCTAATTTCTTACAGATGTATTCATGTTCTTTGAAAGGACCAGTGGAAATTGTCATAAATTCATTTGCTATTCATGTTAATGAATGCTAGCTCTTATTCTTCCTCAATGGTATTATGATTGCAATCTGGATTGCCATAGGGACCCCCCTGTAATTCATCATTTCTTCAGTGTTCAAATTCTCTGGTGGAACCAGATATTGGTGTCGACAACATCTGGAGTTTTACATCTCCAATCTTTTTTCCACCTCCTTCCCTCTGTTTAATCAAGAGATTGCAAAGGGGAAATTGCTGCCATTGTTAATAACCTCAAGAAACTGAATGACTGCTAGGACTTTGGAGGATATGCAGACCTAGGCTGTGGGAGATACAGGCCTGTTCACAGAAGTGAGACTGAGGAACATCTGCCTTAAACACACTGTAATGCCAGTGATCATGACATGCCTGGTGGAGAGACACGAGGCCAGACTTCCATCTCCCATTATGAAGCCAAGCAGTGGATTTGACAGGGGATGGTCCTTCACAGGACAATGTCTGCATGGCCACTGTACATTTATATGTATGCATATATACCTCATTTCCTTCACTGGGGATGTTTAATATTGTACGAAACTGTTCTGTACTAGTATCAAGGAGAGAGGTAGGCTGTCCTGGATTTTAAATAGGAGTCTTTATCCATGCCTGAACAAATCCAGACTTGGTTCCTACCTAAACCCCTCAGGTACTATCCCATTATCAGGGGTAGAGTTTAATTGAGCTCAGGGGTACACTGCAAAGGAAGTCTTGATTGTGAGCTATTCCTTGTATGACAATACACTGCTCTATGGGAATGTGACCATGGCCAATACCAAATAGACATGTCAGCCCGTGTCCTTTCTAAAATGGCTTCATAACATGTACAGGTACTGCACAAATACAGGGCACAGCCACCTAACAAGATGGGGGTACAGGAGGCTGTCAGGGAGCATCTGTAGGCACAGCTGAAAGGGCTAACCCTGCAGTCCTGTGGCTGTGATGAGGATAATTGTAGGAGTCCCTGCCACAAAGAATATATAGTTATGTTTAGAAGCACATCAGTACGATAAAATTACAGCATTCTGCCTTAAAACAGTATGGTGTTCATGGGTAGCGTACAATCCTGTAAGTTTGGAGAGGGTTGGATTTGGAACTCTTAGAGTGAAGAGGAAATTCAACTTGGCATCCTATACATTGTATGGGCTAAAGACAGGGCAAAGGTGAAAAGGGAAAAAGTAAAGAAATTGTCACCATGATAGTATTTTTTAACTTCTCTGTCTAAACTATCCAGAACTGAAATGCTTCATTTTAGTTTACCCAGACCATTGCATTAACAGAAAATGACATTTATTTTTTGAAGTGAACCAGTCTTCAATAATTCCCTCATCTTCTTATGAATTTCTATTTATGTGTTTAAGAGGCAGAAATCTATTAATGTTTATAAAATCTAGAAATGTTTTTTGTGGTGTCCTCTATCTTGTCTTTTGTGCTTGGGGGGAGCTCCTATAAAGAAAATTCATTATCTTCCTTAAAATCTAGCCCTTAAAATTTCTCCTTCCCATAATCTCTAAAATCAATCTGTTGAATGTTTGCTTATAAGTATGTTGTGACCACTGCTTATCATGCTAAGTAATATTTGCAGTTTTTGTTCTTCTCCATCTATTCACATTCACCAGTTGCTTTCCAGGTCTATGAATGTCTTGGGGCAGCAGACAAACTTTTGTGCATCCAAATGGCCTCTGCAAAATTACTGGATGATCTGCTTTCCATGAGCCTTGTAGACTCAAATCCGATTCATGCTCACAGGGCTGTTGAGGGCTGAATCATTTATTCTGTCCTCCAGCGTGTGCTCAAACTATTGATTTTGCCTTGAAGTGAACCTGTGTGCTCCTTCTCTTTGGTGCTGCTTTGGAGAATTCTACTCTGGCACATATATTGCCACTCTTCTCCACAATATTTTTGGACAAGATCTGGAGGTATGAAAAAAAACAAAAAACAAACCCTAACTATTTAGATACTTGACTCTTGTAAACTTAGTGTCATCTAAACACTTTTATATAATTCTTCCTAAATTCTTTGTATAAGGTTATGAAGGAATTCAAGCAGCCTCCGATTCTGTCCAGGACACAACTGGTGAAGGAAATGAGCTCTTAGCATTATAGGAGCTATTTGAAGCTGGTAGAAGCTATGACTGTAAAACATGAGGTGATAGCTCTAGTGGATAACCTGTCTTCATCTGGAAACTATTACTGCTAATCAAGCTAGCTTTTGTGTACGTATTACTATTATCAAATTACTTATCAAAGTTTCTGTGAACTACTTTCTGAGACTTTGTATATGCATTTGAAATTTCAGCTGGCAACAGAGACCCTGAGGCACCATTGGTAAATGAGTGATTAATAAAGCAACACAAAAGTTAGGACAGAGTGAGGCAAGAAGTGAGAGATACATCCCAACCAAGCAGAAGGTAATGTTAGCAAACAGATGTTACAAAAACCGGATGTCTCGTATTACCTTTTGAGGCAGAGAGACTTATTTTAAGAATCAGCCAGTAGTTCCAGAAATCTTCTAAGCACACCTTAAATGTTCATTGATTCCTTGTTCAAATGGAGGCAAAGCTTGAAGGATTCAATAAGGCAGCAGCAATTAAAACAGCAGAAAGAATACTTAATATTAAGTCTCTAGTTCTTTACCCAGGCTTCCCGTTTTCATATAAACACAAATAGCATGGAAAACAGTGTAGCATTGTTATGGACATTAAGTAACCAAACAGTAGCTCGTTTATTTAAACTGCTCTTTATTTCAGTATCCACTGGTAGTGGGCCTGCAGAATACAGGTAAAAGTACTCGTTAAGGAGCACTACCCAAAATGCCTGTACCATACCCTTAATTAGGATGGTATCATCCATAGTAATAATTTCTTTTAAAATACATTAATTTTTTTTGGCTCCAGTCAGACAAAAGTCTAAAAAATAAAAGCTACATTTTTAAATACTTACAGCTACTTCTTATAATTAAGGGGGTTTGGGGTTGTTTTGTTGGTTGCTTTTGGGTTTTTTTGTTTGCTGGGGGTTTTTTGTTTTTGGTTTGGGTTTTTTTGTGTGTGTTGTTTGGTTTTTTCCTTGTCCAGAAAACAAGCCTACAGGGAATTAATAACTTAGAGCAATGAACATAGCTGCAACATCCTTGCACAACCAAAAAACATCGTGTAAAATGGTGCATCATTTTTTGTTACCTGAGTTCTCTGCTTCAGGAATGAAATAGCATGTTCTTTCTAATGTCACACAAGCTTGTTGTTCAGCCATTTTATGCATACATGTGCACAGCAAATGGGTACTGAGAAGGAATATGTCAAGAACTTAGTTACAATACTTTTACAATATTTTGGTTGGTGTGGGTTAAATTTATTCTAAACTGTGGATACTTAAACAAAATGGACAGTACTTTCACACAGTCAAGATAATTTCTATCAATACCTGTTTAAGGACAAAGGTAATCTAGCATCCTTGTAGCAAAGAAAGAAAAACTAAGACTTTCCTGTAGTATTCCATATCCAGACTGAAACACCAAAACAAGAGGTTGTTTCTGTCCTTGCAACACAAAGGGAGACATCAAAATACTTGTAAGTGTCATGCACCAAGCAGAGAATGGGGATTTATCATTATGTCCATCAAATCAGCTACTGGAAGTGGGAAAAATATCCCCTGGCTATGAACAGTGTCTGCAGCTGATGTCTTCATTCTCTCACTGCTAATGGTATCCTCCTCTTAAACCAGCTAGAGGTGGGGTAGTTATTTAATCTGCCTTCAGCCATTTGATACATGTTTTGTTCAAGCTACTCATCTAACTTTTGAGAGTTATCTCTTACAGGCCGTTCATCTTATCTCTTGCTGCAAGCATCTTGCAGGCACCAGTGTTTCAATACAACCTAACAATTTGCTGCTGGTATAATCTCCTTCCAGCAACCCTTCTCACTTAGCTAGAGACTGGTCATAGGCATCCTACCTCCTATTATAGTCAGTGACCTAATTTGGAGTAGGATGCATTGAGTCTAGTGCACTTTTAATTTTTTTTTTTTTTTTTTCCCTGGTCATTAACTATAAAGTGGTTTTTGCTCAGTATCTCAGAGGGAGCGATTTACCTTTGGTCCAGTAAGTCCTATTTCCAAATAAAGCCTTGAAGGTTTATTTCTCAAAGGCCACCCCTATAAAGTGTATTTCTCAAGAAGTGACTGCCCTGCAGCTATAGGTGCAGGACTTTTCTCCAGGAGTTCAAAATCTGGCATTCATTTTCTATGTATGCGCCTTATCAGGCAAATTTGTGGCTGTTAGTCTTGTTTCTACATAAAATGAGACACCTATAAAAATAGTGCACATTTGCAGTACAACTTTGTACAAATGGATATTGGTTTATTTTCCTGATCCCAACAGAAGCGTCCTAAAATGTTCCTCTCCTAAAATGTGTCACTCCTGCCCACTTTTCACCCAAGAAACATTGTCTCTTTTTCTCTCCTAACTAGTGGATATTCTGAGCACCACATTTGAAGCCTGTGACCTGCCTATTATGAGACCTGATGCATCAGCTCATCACCTGCAGCTACATAAAGGTCTTGATTGCTCCTGCTCTTGAACCTCAATGTGAGAGACAATTTGGCTTTAAGAAAGTCCACTATTGTCCTCAGTGGGAAACACCACTATTACTGCCGTGGCAACCACAAGTTATTCAGTAAAACAACCCTCTCCAGATGCACACAGCTATTTATCATGGGTTTCAGGGTGGCACGTCTTAAAAGGCACATAGTAGCTGTCTGTATTTAGAAATTTGAATTCCTAGGCTTAATTTAAAATGAAACACAGATATTTTCCCTTTCAGGTTTTCTGGGGATGCCATGGTGAAAGGAATGTATTTTTACATCTTTTTTTTAAAGCAGGCAGCATGTGCATTCTATGGATCCTTGCCATCTGCATCATTAAGCCACCTTCTTCCCTGATTTATAGTAATCTCTAAGTACCAAAACTCAACCAACTATCCCGTGAAACTAAAAAAACCTCCTAAAATAATCTGAGGTATAAATTATTTCCTTCCAACAGAGAAAGCAATTATTTACAGTCCTTCTGCAGCATTAAAAAACTATTTAAGTTGCTGGTTACTGACCATATTAAGAAATTTAAAGAAACTTATGGCTTGTGAGCTGCTTCTGAATCATAATTAAAGAAATCTGGTGTAGGTGTGGCTTTGAGCTATCAAAAGGTTCTTAGACTAACACTATGGAAGAAATGTACTGAGCTCTTAAGAGAACAAAGCTTATGAACAATGGACACAAATTTATCCCACATTTCTTTGAACTGTGCCATTTAAGACTGTTCCTGATTTTGTTTATTTTTTACATTTTTTGCTTGTTTTTTACATCATTAGAAGGGTTCATTAAGTGATCAAAAATTTGCAGAGGAAAACTAACACTAATAGCAGAGATGTTCTTCAAATCTTACTTTCCATGTATAAAATCCATGGATTTTGAAAAAAAACCCAATATGTTAGCATAATTTATACCTCAAAATAAAAGGAAGAAGAAAGACAAATTGCAACAGTTCTACCCTGTAAACCTAAACCACAATTGAGGATATGGGTTTATGATTTTGGAGGGCTTTAGTTTTAGGAAGGGAGACATTTTTTGAGTACTCCTCAGCTGTTGGTGGAGCAAATGAGTCCTTCAGGTGATTCAGGACACCTGCAGAACTTGATTTCTGACTCATATAACTCCTCAACAGCAGTTTCTCCTAAACACTTCTTACAAAAAGAGCAAAGATGGTAAGCTTCCCCATGTAAAATAATTTCTTGGAATTAATTTCTTTGCTTGTTAAGGCTTTAGAAGTGTCTTTCTGCTTGTGTGCCAGGTAAGGAGATAGCATGTAAAGCTACAGACTTCTAGAAATGTTTATTAATGGCTACATTAACCAAAAATAGTTGTTACATCAGAGCTCCCAATTGAAATCTGAAGTTGGAAAGAATCATAGCATGCTGTGTGCAGGGTAAGGCTCTGAAATGTGAAATAGTCAACCAGCTCCTACCACAGGAAATATATTTCTAGATAGGAGCCTTACCATATCTTTAAATATTTTCATTTAGTACCTAGGAAAAATAACAAACCCAAAAAACCCTAACAGAACATTAGTGTCTCTTTGTCATCTGTTAGCATTGTGTTTTGAATTGCTGAGGCTGTAGCAGAAGAGCCTTGGAGCTCTGTAGCCAAATCATAACAAGAAATTCTTCTCTTTTGTTGTTCAGGACAATAGCAGTGGCTGAGTGAGCATTTCCAAAAATGACTGGGGTGGGAAAGCTTCAGATCTTGTATCTGCCTGGTTTAATACTTAAACTCTGGAAAGGTTTGTCAGTCCAGTGCAATCAATTGGAAATATCTGGGGGACAAAAAAAGTGTTGGAAATTCTTGCTTTATAGTAGCTTTTCAGTGAGTAAATTTGAATTTTATTTTCTAAAAGTTGTTTAGTATCATCCAAAGCCTTACTGTTACATGTATTTGGTCTCAGACAACATTTAACATTTAATGTGCCAAACTGAGGTGGCATGCAACCTAAATTATTCTATCATTCTGTAGTTTGTGGTTAAAATTTATGAGTTTCAATGACCCTTTTATTGATTAAGTTGCATGCATACATGAGTTAACAATAGTGGTAATATTACCTAAAGTGGGCTAACTCATTGTTCTTTTGGTTATTCTGAAGACATGAGTGGCAGGGTTGAATTGTTGAAAAATGTGGGAAGACCAATATTTTCCACATAATAAAAGAATCTAGGTTTGTACATTACATGAAAAATTGCCTGTTGCATCTTTGAAATTCTTTAAGAACAAAGTAATAGCGGGGAGACTCAGTGACTGAAAAAAAGTGCTTAATTTTTAAGCATTTTTAGTGCTATTTTAAGAAAAGATATTATGCATGTTGAAGCTTGAAATGATCCATCAAGATTACGGAAAAATTGCTAATAAATTCATTACTATAATGCTTCTTTAGAAGTACGTCATGAGAAGGTAGACAAGAATAGAAACAAATTTTATTGTGTTATAAATTAGCTGTCCAACAATTCTTGTTTTAACTTTTACTCGGTAAAATTAACTTCAGTCACAAAAATTATTCACCTCCATTTTTTTTCTCTATTCAAAATCTCAGCTTCTTAAGGAAACTTCTGAAGTTTCTGAAAGGTGAAGGCTTGGCCAAGGGCCAAACATCATTATCTGGCAAGGTCTATGCACCAAAGGGCCATAGGTAGGCTCATGCTCCAGAAGCCTTGTTGGACAAATAGCCCTTCTTCATTCAATCTTACGCTGCTTTCTACCTCAAGTGAAATGATATTAAGCTATTTTCCTTGTATAACCAGGTTTAGACAGATATTTTCCTTGTATAACCAGGTTAAGACAGACTCCAAAAATGTGCTGATAATTGGTACTCTGGAGGCAAGTGTCAAAAGCCTACCAGCTCATTGGGTTTTCTTCATATGTTCTTCATATTGGTGAATACAAACAGGAGCCAGTGTGGGCTTAGGAGTTGTTGCTGCACGGAGATTTCCCCCCTGCACCAACTACAAGTCTTGTGCAAACACACATGCTGGGGTAAGAAGTTGTCACTGACCCCCCCCTCTCTCTTGTGGGGCTCATAAAATGGGCAGAAATAAGGGGAAGGGTCCCACTGGGAACGAGGAGGTGTGTGAGCATGCAAGCAGCCTGGCTTTGAAGACAGAGGGGCTGAAATTTTTTTTCCTTAATTTAGATACTTTGCAACTGCACGGCTGCTGCTTAATGGCACCTGTCAGAGCTCACATTGGGCAGGAACTACAAAATCTCTCCTGCTTTTGCTAGTAGGCATGTTTGGCTTATACTTATAACATTCATTAGTCTAAATTGCTTTGGTAATGTTGTTGGGATGGGTGTATTGGTTAGATGGATTATCTAAAATAACAGCAAAGCCCTTCAGGGCAAGACTTGGAGGAAAAGGCTGGGTTTCAAGGGAAAAATGATGACTTCTGTTATATAATTAAGGAATGTATTGCTGAGTGTACACCCAGTGAAGTTGAATTAGGATAAATTAATTTTGGCATTTTATATTGTTTGAGTCTTTTTTGTATTTTGGGGGCATATAATTTATTTAAACAGCACACACACACAAAAATTTGATCTTAATCTGTACAGGAAAAACTGTAATAATACAATACCTTCCAAACTGAAGCTGAACATGAGCCAGCAGTGTGCCCAGGTGGCCAAGAAGGCCAATGGCATCCTGGCCTGGATCAGGAACAGCGTGGCCAGCAGGTCCAGGGAAGTGATTCTGCCCCTGGACTCAGCCCTGGTGAGGCCACAGCTCGAGTCCTGTGTCCAGTTCTGGGCCCCTCAGTTCAGGAAGGAGATTGAGGTCCTGGAGCAGGTCCAAAGGAGGGCAACCAGGCTGGTGAAGGGACTCCAGCACAAGTCCTGTGAGGAGAGGCTGAGGGAGCTGGGGGTGTTCAGCCTGGAGAAGAGGAGGCTCAGGGGAGACCTCATCGCTCTCTACAACTCCCTGAAAGGAGGCTGGAGCCAGGGGGGGGTTGGGCTCTTTTCCCAGGCAACTATCAGCAAGACAAGAGGGTATGGTCTCAAGTTGTGCCAGGGGAAGTTTAGGTTAGATATTAGAAGGAATTTCTTCACAGAGAGGGTGATCAGCCATTGGAATGGGCTGCCCAGGGAAGTAGTCTCCATCCCTGGAGATATTTAAAAAGAGACTGGATGTGGCGCTCAGTGCCATAGTCTAGCAACTGCAGCAGTGGGTCAAGGGTTGGACATGATGATCTCTGAGGTCCCTTCCAACCCAGACAATTCTATGATTCTATGAAACAGAGAGAGAATTTAAACCTATTTGGGAACTGCATCTGCTATGAATGGCAACAGCTTTCTTTGTAGGAGCTGCACCTGGTAAAAGGCACCACAGCAATGTTCTGAAACATTGCTTGTGGGAAGGGACAAGAAAACAGTTAGGTATTTAATTACAGTTCTTAAAAGAACATGAATAGAAATTCAGACTTCTGTATATCTTTTTGAAGACTTTCTGCTTAAATTAGGGTTCACCAGGCTCCAAAACTTGGGAAGAGCATTTAAGCTTCCAGGCTGAGTGCATGTCTAGATGTATTTTGACTAAAGGCAAAAACTTGGCATGCACCAGAAGTTGCAGTCTGCCTTGCTTCCACCAAAAGGCAGCTGGGAGCCATCTGACAGCAACACAAAGTGTGTCTTCAAAGTGTATCTTGGCAAATTAAAATACAGCTAATAGGCAGCTTTGCTGCATTCAGCTTGTAGCCTCCTCATCCCCAATGTCAGCTTGTGCTGACAGTGGAACTAATCAAATTTTTCAGGGTAACACTGATATGCAAGGAGACACTCGCAACTATTCCATGGCCAGCTCAGCTTGGTTTTCTTGGTGAAGGTTGTCTCACTGTACATGTTTTTGTTAAAACATGCCCTGAGGGATCAATATGCACAAGATTATATTCTTTATATTATTGAAAATAAAGAATTCATGTGCATCCTATCATTAATTTCCACCAAAGCAGATTTTAAGGGATCATGTGTGAAAGTCCTTGATTAAAGTTGACTTTAGCCAGAAGCAGTTTCCTTCCGCTTGTACAATAACCACCTGTTTTTTGTAGGATAGTCAAGTAATAATTATTTGAAAAAGAGCAACTAAGTGCCAAACATGTTCAAGCAAAGCAGGATTAATGAAATATTTACTACCTTAGAAGCAATTTTTATTTATAGTAAAAATAAAAAAGGTAGTGAAAAATTCCTAAATCCTTCAATAGCACTGCTATTGAGATGAAAGTGGGAACAATCTGCTTAGGATCCTTTGTCTTTAACTTTATTTGATTTGGTTTTGTTGTTTAGTAGACTATGCAAGATGTATTTCAGCTGATAAATAAAGAATGGTGGTTTTGCCAGATGATGTTTCCCTAAATCATGGTTGACTCTGAAAGGATCTACTTTACTTATGTAGTTTTTCTATTACACAGCCTAGCTGAGATTAGGTTTGACCGGCTTTGCAATGAGGTGTGATTACTTTCTACTTTCTATTTAACTACAAAAATGGCTGTGAGCTGCAAATCTACTCATATGCTAAAGTTCAGACTGAGGTATTGTCAGACCTGTTGAGTGGAAACTCCATGGAAGACAAGAGATTACCTCTCTTGTTCTGCATCCTTTTGAGGCAGCAGGGAAGAAGCACATCAGTGTGGAATAAAATAGTGTAAAGTGTTGTAGACTGTGGAAATTATAAGATACTACTCAGAAAAGCTTGGCAAATATTTTAAACTGAGAGAACATGGTAAAATTGCATGGGATGAGAGGTCTAGATGGCTGTGAAGGGCTGAATTCAATATGTTTTGAATTAAACTAGAGTAGAGGAAAAAAGAATTTTTCAGCACTTCACACTTGCATGAGAGTTTATTCCCTAGGATACCACAGTTTTCTACCCCAGTGACTTTTTGCCAGAAATATTGTGAATTCAAGTTTTTGAAATATTTGTTACATCTAAAAGTTTATCATCTCCCTTAATCGTGCAGGCCTGTAAGACTTATGTTAATGGATTTTAATTCATTTGCCTTCTTTTTTTCCTTTATTTAAGTCCTCCTGGTTTATTGTTGTTGTCAGGAAAAGCCTGTGCTTATCTTGCTGCCAAGGAATCTTTGCATTTGTTTTTTTTTTTCTTCCTCTCTCACCACAAAGGAGAGAAAAATTATACTTGTTATAGTTTTATACAAGTGTACAGCAGGATCTACAATGGGAAAGGTTTCTTTTCCTAGTGACCAGCTGTCTGAAACCAGCAGTGCGTAAACACATCCATTCAACCAGACAGTCGTTTTCACAGATTTAAGATACTTCACTGAGGTTGCTATCCACATGTTAAAAAGCAACAATATATGAATGAATCAGACCTTAGGCCTTGATTTTCATCCAAAACATAAAAGAAAATTAAGAAATTCAGAGAACAAAACCATGAGTAAAGAAATGGAACTGAATCACTTCTGGAGGGAGATTAGGTCTTAATCCTGCAAAGAAAAACCTGCTCTGACTCTGATCCAAAAGAGTACTCAAGGCTTAACTCTAACTCCATCAGCAGTTTCGCTGAAGCCACAGGAGTTTCAGTAAAGCCAAATGTCTGCCCAAGTGTTTTTTATACTGGGTCCAGAATATCAGCAATTTACAGGACTGAACTCTTGAAGAAGTAATCTTGTTCCAGTGAACAAGTAATATGAGCAAATAGCACGGAAATCCAGAGTTTATATGTGGGTCAGAGTTCACACTTGCTGGCTCATGACAAGCTCGTTTAGAACTCCTCGGGCTTCCCAGGATTTGCATCGAGATCCAATATTTTGGTTTTCTTCTTGAATGTTAGGATCTTGGACTGTGGTTTGTACCATTTGAGACAGGATATTCAAAACCAGACACAGAGTTTAATTCTAGATTTAATCTGAGCCATCTCCAGTTATGAGCACATGTAGAGTAAAAGAAACATGGTATAAAGAAAGTGACTAAATTCTGTAGTGCTCCAGAATTGCTCATGTTTGGTTTCATTTATATTTGGACAGAGATTTGAAATAATTTTCAAATTATTTAAAAAGACTGCCTCGTTATATCCTAATCTAAACTGGACATCTTTCTTAAAATGTTTTTAAAAGCATTACTATAAACTAAACGTAAAGTACTGATGTGATGCAGGAGTTGCTAATTCAGAATCTGTGACTTATGGTATGTTAGCATTTCCACTGGATGATATACTGGCTGATCATTAAGATGATTAAGAGGAAGACATGAATGAAAGTAACTGCAGATGGCCCTCAAGCTGCTGGAGTGCTACATCCAGATTTCAGATAGACCTCCAACTGTTTAGGCTCTCATTATGCAAAGCAAAGATTGCCCCAGAATTAATTTTTAGTGCAAAATCCCCAGGAGATTTTGACCACCCAAATACCTACTAAGAAAATTTCTGCAGTGTACCACTTAATTTTCATTTATGCTATTCTTTATGTGTGGTAAAAAAGCATAGACAGCAAATAACCAACGAGAGTCCTTTTGTCTACCAGCCCACATGTTAATCATCTGACCTTAATAGGGAAGATGTGCTTTTGGAGTCCAACCAAGCTGGTAGTAGTCCTTCTACATTTGCTTTTCCTTAAGAAAATGCAGTTCATGCCCTTTCCCACTGAATAAATGGTTCTAATTATCCGAAGCATTTCGCATTTTTTCAGTGTTTAATCACTGGCTTCCAAAAAAACAGGACTTGGAACAGAGTCTGATGTTCTGTACGACCACAGCCTCTTATCTGACTTAATCTTGCCCACCTCAGGGATAACTTACAGCTATTTGATCTGCTCCATAATATACATCCAAGGTTACTGACCTATAGCCTTCTGCAGTCCTTGATCACACCAGATATTCCAGGGTTTCTTTAGCTCAATTTATTAATAATATTTTCTAAAGTAGCCTCGGTGAAATTTGTGTGGCTGGCTACTTGTTTACAATGTAAAACTATCAGCTTCCAACTTGGAACAGTGATGCTTTCTTGATGAAACACCTGTCGGGGAAATTGTGCGGCTGGTTAAAAAAGTAAAATTAATTTTTTTAAAAAATAGAGCCTGTATGATTATCAGCATACCTAAAGAAGGGAATCAGCATTTATGTGAAAATCTTTGGGGTTTTTTATATCTCTTAAGAAGACTGGAAGTTGCATATAGACCTTCCTGTAACTTTTACCAGTTACTTGCCTAGGATGAGAGAGTACCATCAAGCAAGCACTTGGGTTCACATGCTCCAGAAGTGGCTACTTCCCAGTACTTTGGCTTCAAGAAAAATTAAAAAATAAAAAATAAATTAAAAATTAAAAAATATATTGGATATGTTATAAATTTTCTAAAGTGTGACACAGAAAAAAAATAATATATAAGTTAATCATATACTTTGCAGCAAGTGGAAAACTGGTTGCCTCCTAGGTGTTTAGGTTTGAAATTACTATTAATTTTGCACAAGGCTCTAAAAAGAAAGGTGTTGACCCAGGGAGCTATCCCGTTTCGTTTCATTCTGATGTTAGATGAACAGCTTGATGTTTTCAGAAAGTTAACTCAGATGGACTTATAAAGATGAAAATGCAATTATGGATATAATCCAACATCTGATGAGCTTTGTAAAAGCAGTAAGAAGGAGCTGCACAGCAACAGTCAGATGCACTCCTTAAGCCTGATGGTAACTCCTTGGCTGGTACCATATGACTTTTTAAAGGCTTGTAATTGAAAGAGGAAAAAATGTCTCCTGACTCTACAAATCCAGTTTACCATTTCAGTCTATGAAAAATTAACTGCTTTGACAAATTAACCATTTGCCCTGCTATAATCCCAATAAAGGCAAAAAATGTAAGCATGTCTGGTTGGCATACAGCATGGAAGTAAGCAACATGTCTCTGTTCACCTCTGGCTGGCTGAGCTGATGCTATATTCAAGGAACCCAGGATTTGAAATATATGTAAGAATGTATTGGATACTGGATCAAAGCATTGTCTTGATCACTGTCATCCATTCACAGTCTTGCAGGGTGTAGTAATGCATATTTTCTAGCTTATTCTTAGATATGTAGTTTGACCCATGAGAATTTTTTTTTATCTCTTGCTGAGACTGGGGGAGTAGACAGGCTACACTAGAACTTTGATATATTAGCTGATTAGAGCTTCTGGCAGCCTTCAGGATAGAGTTTCTCAACAAGTTCTCCAGAGGATTTCTGCGGGTGGGATTACTGTTAAGATTTTTCCTGATCACAGTCCTGCTGCTAACAATGTGAAACGAAAGTTCAAATGTTGCCACATTTTCCTATGGGATAGCAATATTCACAGTGTATAATTTCCATATCTGAAACAAGCTACATGATATTTTTTTTTCTCTGATCTATGCTTCATTTGGAAGAAATGTAGGCTGTGGTTACTAGTCTAGCTACTAATGCTTCTGTACTGCTTTTTCCAAGCTCATGCAAATTGCTGTTAAAAAAGATAAAAATCATAAAAGTAATGTGGTTGTTTTTCTACAGAAACAGGATATCAAGAATTGAGGAAGCAGGAATTTCTGCTACCCCAGATGCCAGAGTTAGAAGCTTAGTAATTAATTGTTCATCTCTGATACAATCCTTGTAGAAAATTTAACACCTGAATTTCTGTTGAAAGTCCTAGTTCTCTCCAGTGACAAGAGAGAGATCCTACTGTAACTAGGTTCTTAAATTGTGTTTTACCTTTTTTTTTTTTCTTTTGGAACTGAATATGGACCTTACAAGAGTACTCTGATAACCTATGAGGAGACTATCAGGAAATAGTGTCTTTCAGACACTTTGAAATAGATTCAAAACAACCAAAATGCAAAAGATGTAGTGTATCCCGTAACCAGTCCCACAACATACACGTTTTAACTGAGCAATATTTCTAAGCTGACGCTTGTCACTGCATATGTAATATTAGGATTAAGAGAATTTTTAGACTTTAAGAGATTAGAAAAATAATCTTTTGCTCCCTAGGGTAGTTAATCACAAACTGTTAGTGCTGGTTTCTCTCCAATGTTTTCACAGAAGTGGAAATTCCTTTCTCCCATCTAGCTGAATAGAAGATCTGGGGTCCCTAGATGTGTACAATCTTTGCAGCTGGACACAGGAGCTCCTTTCTACCTCCCAGCTGTATACTCCTCATTACACCATGTTGCCAAAATTTCTGCAAGAATTCAGAGTATTTTAATCTTCCCTTTCTGCTGTCCTCATAGTCCCACCTAGAGACTTTAAGAGAAAGAAGCCCTGCCTGTCCACCTTCTCACATGCCTCTGTAGTGATGAGGTCCCAGCCTGGGCACGGCTGAAGTTTTTTGCCTCCCCAGCCCTTTGAACTCCCCACATGCACCATCCCATGCATCTGCCTCTGCACCACCCATTCCTGCCACAGCAGAGCATCAAGCCATGGGTGAGAACCTGCCTTGTCCTTCCCAATTACTTTCTTAGCCCTATTTTTTCTATGCTTCGGAGGGAGAAGCAGAAGTATTCCAGCCAAGCTGATGCTGCCTCTGCCCCAGGCTGTAGAGATGAAAGGCTCTTAACTCCCTGGGTGTGGGGATCAGCGAGTATAGTGCGATCATGTGTGCACACCAACATCACAGCCATGCTGCTGCATATAAAATTTGATTTATGTACTTTTGATAGGCATGATGATAAAGAAGGTTAAACCCATATGCAGTTCAACAGAGATCAATGCCACATTATGGGCTGATGGTGAGGTCTTGGGGGACTTCTTATCTACCAGCTGCACATCTGCATAGAAAAAAAAGGGAAGAGAAATTATGAACACTAACCTCCTTGTAGCAGCACTTGAATTATTGAGACTTCTGGAACAAATCCTTGGTCTAAAAGAGTCTTAGATATATTGAACCTGGAGTGCTAACACACATATCCGTTGAGCGTGCCAAGGTCAGCCAAATATAGGTCACAGAAAGAATCAAGAAAAGAATATAATGAAATCTAATTCTTCCATGCCTCAAAAATTTTTTCACTTCAGAAAACAAGTCCGGCAACGATGGGAAATGAGGGAAAACGAGATAAAAAAGGCACAGGAATTAGCCTATTGGCACTGGAATGTGTCTTACAATGTGTACCCAGCGTAGGGTAAAAATAAAGAAGTGATCGAGGACGTGGAAAATACAAAGAGGAAGCAGTTGTTTTACCTTCTTCTGGCCACGATGTGTAGGGAAGAACTTAAAAACTGATCCGACACTGCCACCTGCGGGGACACCCGAGTGGCACTGCCCGCCCTGGGGACGCACACAGCCTGGAAAGGGGGAGCCCAGGGGCAGGACACCATCCTTCCAAAATCTGGTGTTCTGGTCATCAAACAGAAAATGCCAGCCAGGTTTGAGACACTGGTACTTAAACCAGTCTTCCTCTTGTACGGTACCTGTCTTGGCAGCTTAAGCAAAGGCAGTTTATCTTCTGCTCCTTCCTTAGGTCAGATAAGAGTATTAGTGATATGACTGCATTTCTTTGGGTTGGTTTTAACTGTTTGGTGTCCCACATCACTCCCTTTTTGCAGTGCTTAATTCTCTGTATCATGCAGTCATAGAGCAGTTTGGAGGAACCTTAGAGATCATCTAGTTCCAGCCCCCTACTCTGAGATTCTCTATGGGACCTGAAATATTTTTTACCTGATTTCAGAGCAAAGGCATCCAATTGCTGTCAGCTGCTTCTTTTGGGCTTGTACATTGGTATGTCCCTATTATACTCTGTGGGGTTTTTTTAGAAATGTGCTTCTGAAACTTCTCAGCTCTTAATTTCTCTCATTTCTTCCTTGGAAGGTCATTTTTTAATCACTAAAAAGATGCAAAGCCTAATTATACCGCCATAGACCAAGGAGAAGCAAATGGGCCATGCTGTTGCTTCAGTCTCTGCTTTAGCATTTTCTTTCTGCTGCATCCTGTGAATTGAGATATGTAAACCTCTGTTGGCCATAAATCCCCAGTCTTGTCAGAATGAATGCAGATTGTAAAAGGGAAAGGAAGGGTAGGATGTATTTTAATGTTTTTAAGCTTTGCTGAGGACATCTGGCCTGCTGTGATCTGCTTAGAAGAGGATTAATTGTAATGCAAACTCAGGAAGAACAGGGATTCCTTGGTGACAAGTGTCAAGTATACAGGAAATGTATTGTTTATGGGAGCCTGTGAAGTCAAAACAGTATTATAAAACCTTTCCAGAATCTCCCTGATGTTTCAAAATGCTTTGGAGAAGTCCATTACATTTGGAGAATTTTCCCATCAGGAATTCTTCATGTAATAGATTAGTCTGCAATGTCCTCCATTTAAATAAACAACAATTTTGAAATCCACACTTAGAGAAAATGAAGTGAGGCCAAATGGCATTTGTCTGAAAGGCATTTGCTTTGCACAAATGCAGTTTTGTCAGCAAATAGACTGGTACATGTTAAATAAGAGTGCTTGTGCCATGTAATTACAATTCCAGCATATTTCTTGCAGATATACATAAATATGGACAAAAGCTTCATTCCTGTGGATGAACATCAGTGGCCCCATAGCCTCACTACCTAAAGGGAGGACAAAAAACTCCAGACATCTCTACCCTGTGAATTGGACACTAGGACAGATATATCCAAGCTAGCAGATATCCCAGCCAGTGTGGATTTCCAGTGTGAGCCTGTGTGCAGCACAGACATTTTCTTGTGAAGTATGGTGCTAGGACTAATAAAACTGTGATGCTCCAGCAGACACACCTGGGGACAGATTTAGAAAATAGATCAGATATATTATAAATTTTCTAAAGTGTGACACAGAAAAAATTAAGATTTTTCTAATAACAGCAATACTAATAAGATTTGGGAAAAAAAACAACAACAACATTGAATATAGAAAAAATTTAATCTAAGACCTGGCAGGCTTTGTATGGAACAAAAATTGGATATATAAAAAAGATAGCAAACGATAAAAGAGTTTGGTTTAATGACCTGCGAATACTTTTTGTAGAAATAATATAAGTAGGCTGTGCAATGCATGAAAACTAAACAGAAATCACCATAGAATTCTGTCAGCTAATGCTGAGGTCTCAAGCACCACTGGTAGCCTAAACTAGAAAGTTCTAGAAATAGTAATGTTGGTGCAGTGCCTTGCTCCCCTTGGCATGCCATTTCAAGGTTCAGTATCCCTGGAGATCTAGGTTTGTAGTTCTCTAAACCCTAAGACTTACACTAACCCTAAAGGTAGTGGAAAATTTTGGTCTGAGGCTGGGATCCATAGCACCACTGGCAGCCCAGATTAGAAAGTTCTAGAAGGAGCACTGACTTGCTGCAGTGCATTCCTCCCCTTGGCATTCCTATTCCACCCCTGAGTCCCTGGAGCTGGAGGATTTGTGGTTCCCTCAAAATCAGACCGTGCCATAAACAAAGTAGAAATTTTTTGACTAAGGCTGATGTCCCTGGCACCACCAGTGGCCCAAATTAGAAAGTTCTAGAAACAGCAATGTTTGTGCAGTGCCATGCTTTACTGGGCATGCCTTTTCCATAGCCAGCGTCCCTGCTTTCTGCTCCTCTCATCCTGAACCCTAAACCTAAAAGTGGTGGAAATTTTTGGTCTGAGGCTTATGTCCCCAAGCACTATCAGTGGACAAAATTAGAAAGTTCTAGAAATAGTAATCTTAGTTACAGTGTCATGCTCCACTTGGCATGCCTTTTCCAGCCACCAGCGTCTCCGGAGCTGTAGAGCTTTGTAGTGCTATCAACACTAACCCTAACCCTATCCATAAAAGTGGTGAAAACTTTTGGTCTAAGGCTGAGGTCACCTGCACCATCAGTGGCCCAAATTAGAAAGTTCTAGAAATAGCAATGTTGGTGCAGTGCCATGCTCCACTCCCAGTGTTCCCAAAGCTCTAGGTTCTGTAGTTCTCTCAACCCTAACCTTAAAATTACTACTAACTTTAAGTGTATGTCTCAGGACCCCAGCACCACAAGTGGCTCAATGTAGAAGGTTCTAGAAATGGCAGTGTTGGGGCAGTGCCATGCTCCCCTTGCCATGCCTTTTCCAACCCCCCTGAAGCTGTAGGTTCTGTGGTTCTCTCAACCCTAACCCTGAATGTAACATTAATTTTTGTGCTTAGACTGAGTACTAACCAAGGTATCTTGTGTATGTCTTTGCCCCATCCCTCTAATTTCAGAGGTGTGTCTCTAAATGTCCCTCCCAACACAGGGATGAGTCTGAGCAATAAGAATCTCAGATGTGTCCCATCAGTTAATTGATACTCTTTCAGATTAGAAAGTCCTAGAAGTAGTAATGTTGGTACAGTATTGTGCTCCCTTTGGCATATTTTTTTCTAACCCCAGTGTTTCTGAAGCTGTAGGCTTTGTGGTTCTCTAAACCCTTTTATTTACTCTAATCACACCAAGTTTTTTGTGGGTTATGCTGTGGTCTCCTACAGGTAGTGTTTAAAATCAGATTTTCAGTCATTATATATGTTGCATCTAATATCTTCAGTTTCCACAGAGTGGCAATGTTTCCAAATTTTTTAATCTTATTTTTTATACGGTGTAGTGCTGATGGTTGTTCAAGGTTTTCTCTGCACCCCTTCCTTTACAATGCAGTCTAGGTTTTTAAGCACAAGCCTCTGTGTTGAGAGGTGGCACCTCTGTCCTGAGGTGTTTTTGCAGAGATTAAAAGTTTTTTGTGGGTGAGGTAGTGCAGAGTAATTTAATAGTTTTTAAAATTCTCACCTTATCTCTGATTGCCTTATTCTCTTCATGATATTTAGGACTTAGAAAAACCCTCTCATTTTTTTTTCCTTCCTGTGTCCACTTTACATGTTTAGTTCATGTACTGAAAATCAGAACTGTGATTTTTTTTTTTTTTTTTTTTTTTTTTTTGTAGCTGAGCAATGGTTGGAATAGCATAAATACCAGTTTTTCTCACAGCTACATTGAAATACTCTTACTGCAAAAATAATATTAATAGTCTGAACTGTAATAAGGCTGTTTAGTGTCTGTGTTCACATAGATACTTTCCCCAATGCACTGGACACTTTTGCCTGTTTAAAACTTTGCTCAGATAAATGTCTGTGTAGGAATGAATACTAACAATTTCACCAGTTTGCTAGAATTGACAAAGACCAGAGACAAGACACTGCCAAAATCTTTGATCCAGCTAGGTGCAAGTTTTTCAGTTGTGTATCTCAGACACCTATCTATTTATTTCCTAAGCATACAGATTGCCTTACAGAATAACTCTCTATTTAAATATTAAGGTGCAATTGAAATTAATTATTTGGAGTTTTGCTAATCCCTGGGCTTATGTTTTGACATTATGCTCTGGTATTGTTGAACATCAGTTGTATACCAGTTTCTTGATGGTGAGTATAAAGGCACTGGGATTCTAGGATTTTGGAAACATGGTATTTAGGATAAGTAGTTACTGATTAGTACACACAGCTGCCCCATGTAATGATGTACAGATTTGGATTTACGAAAATCCAAATTTATTTTGGATCTTACCGCTTTTCCTTCATCTTTTGTCTAATTTTGAGGTAGAGCCCTCAGGTTCTCCTGCTCCCTGCCCACGATCTCCATCATGTAGAGGTACTTCATAGACTGGTGAGGACCATGATGTGACCAAACCATTTGTCAGTTATGATTTTGAGCCCTAAATAGATACAAATAAAATGTGAAGGCACTGAGCATGTCTGTGTGTAGAGGAGCAGCTGCTTATGCATTTTGTCTGCTGCAGAACTTCTGTAGAGTAGCAGAGGCAAAAAGGTGAGGGTGAGGTGTGGCATTAACCAGTGCTGCTGGAAAGCTGCTGCAGTGCTTCTGCCTGCAAGAGAAGTAACAACAAAGCTCAGGAGAACCAAATTGAAGCTTTTTTCCAGCCATATTCCTCCACTTCTTTACCTGAATAACTATGGGAATAATGGATTAGAGAATTTCAGACTTGTTTGAAGTGATGTGGAAGATTATGCTCAATACAAAGCTTTATTTTCACCCACAAATGAGCTCCAGGGAGACATTATAGCTACAGTTATGAGATTTGTGCTGTCAGTGACAAGTTTTGTAGCACTTGGTGCACGTGTACATCCACACACTGGTATCATCTGTATCAAGTAACCTTGTGTGTGTCTTTGCCCCATCTCTAATTTCAGAAGTGTGTCTCCAAATGTCCCTCCCAGCACAGGGATGAGTCTGAGCAATAAGAATCATAGATGTGAATCACATCATAGATGTGTCCCATGAATTAATTGATACTCTTTTTAAATGTTAGTGAGTTTGCACAGACATACTTTACGAGATACTAATTTCCAATTACATTCATGTTCCTGAGGGGATCTTAAATTCATTGAAAGGTTTTCCTTACTCACTATAGAATATTAAGCAATAGAGTTATCTTTGATACCAATTTAATTAATTTTGCTTTGAGACACTAATGTATTCAGAAGGCTACCAGTGATATTACACATATACTGTATTACTTAAACTAGTCCAGCTGCACTTGTATTGATTTTTATTTTAGTGAAATAGAGTCAGACAATAATGAGTAGATTTGGAAAGGCTTTATAGTTCATAAGCATTGGCACATTCATATTTGACTTTGTCAGCAAAGGAAAATCAGATCAAACAAGGTGCAATAATGCATTTGTTGCTTTGGGAGCCTCTAGTTCAGAACTTGACAGTGATAAACTGTTATAATTAATTTTTTCCATTTAATGAGATGGTATACGCTATCAGCAAATGTGAGCTTTGATGTCAACCTATTGTATTGACCAACTTCCTATATTAATTAAAACATGCCTTGATGGTGTATTTCTTTATATGTGACAGTGACCAAAAGGGAAATGTAGAGAATTTTGCTTGTGTGCCTAAGCAACAACACAAATTGAGGCAATTCATGCATACTTACCCAGAATCAGAATATGTTTTTCGGTGATAAAGCAGAAGGAATTGTGAAAGTGAACTTCTTGGCTCTATTCCTGGATTTGTCATTGAGTCAGGCAAGTCATCAAACTCAGTTAGGCTCCAGCTTACCTATCTGTTTAATGAAGATAGTAACATTTTCCTGTTATGGAGAGAGATTTTAAGGCTTAATTAATTAATATTGTGGAACTCTTTGCCATACTCAGATGAAAGTCAAAATATTGCTTGGCATAGGTTAAAGTGTATGAAAACAAAATGCAATCTGATAGTGCTTTAATTTTCTGCATTTTTATTGAAAATTAAAATAATTTGATTGCACTGATGCAAATACTTCAGGGTTATTGGAGAGCTCGCAGTAAAAATGAGTGCCATAATAGTTTACAGACTTGCATGTAAAACACTCAGAATAGCTGGTTATCGATGCTGCTCTCATTTGATGATTTTATTTTGCATTACAAGTGCAGAGAAAGTGCCATAAAAATAAATATTTACATGATGTCTTGACATTAACAGACACTAATAAGTGTTACTCGGTGGAGGTGCAGAATAAAGTAATTACTAGGTCAGCTTACTTAAAGAACATGGAATAAAACCAGGGTTAAAACAGGGATGTAAATGGGTAGAAAGGAAAAAAAATCTATAAAATACAGCAATATTTGTATAGCCATGCCCAAGTAACGCACTAGTTAAGACAAAAGAGAAACACTTTTGAAAAACAGACAGTCTGACAAAAGAGGGTATTTAAGATGCATGTGGTGGATTCCTACAGAACTTCATATGGGAAGGAGGAGCAAAAGCAAGTACTTCATCAGCTGATGGTGACTGGTCTCAAGCCCTCAGACTGCTACACTTCTGCCCTCTGCCTGGTGCCACATCAGGCTATTGCAATGCCTGTGTCTCATTTGAAATCTGGAGGACCCAAACGTGGTGCTACCAGTCAAAGGTTTTGCTTACTTCTCACTCTATCTGCCAGACTCTTGCTTGAGCCCATTTTTTTAGATGAGGACTCCATAATAAGCATCAAATTAAATGTCCCTCTGTGTGTATTCTGCATGAATAATGATTTTAGAAGTAAGTTTTTGATTCACTTCCATCACTATTCAATTTCCTCTCTTAAAAATCTTTTCAATGTTAATAATTCCATTTCAGTGAAAAGAACAGAACTATCTTTGGGTTCTTTGAGGCTGACTCTGCTTGTGAGACTCTTGGAAGAAAATTAGCATTTTCAAGCTCAGTTGAGCCTCTGTGGCAACACAATCAGGAACTTTTTTCTTATTATTGCAACAATGAACATGTTGCCAGCACAGTAATGAGCTGCTTCTTTCTGATTCCTGTTGTGCTGACTACCTGAGTCAATACTGCATGTTAAAATTAGGAGGTACCTTGAGGTTGGACAGATCAGTGACATGAGGACAGTAGACACAAACCTTGCAGATATGTTTCTGAGTCTTAGAATGTACTGAAAAATATCCTAAAATTCTGTATTTTCACCTGAGTGTTGTCTGTCCTTTTAGGTTCATCCTCTTTTCCACAGGAATTGCAGTTGACCTCAATCTGTTTTTCTTCTGGCACAGTGAGATTTTTTGTAATAAAATGTGTTGCCATATATAACAGAGTCCCATTTCTCATCTCTGTCAAATGTAATTACTTTGATGGCAATGCATTCAAATCCATCTTGAACTTAGAATATTACTTAGTGATCAGACAGATACTGAAGGGGTATTTTTTAATATCCATCCTCTCACAAGGGCTTTAATGGTCAAACATTTGCAATAAGGCTTACGTAAATTTGTGTCTTTATTCTGAATCCCAGCATGTATCTGCACCTTTCTGCTAAACGTTTGTGTACTACTGAAATCACAGAGTCCTCTTAATTTCAATCTATCCAAAGACAAAAAGCTCCCCAGGTTAGAAGCAGCCCTGAATTAAATTTTTGGGAGTAAATATCTAATGAGACTTGAAGAGGGAGCATGTTTGGCTGCCCAAGACAGGGTGGGTTGAAAACAGATACGAAGACCCAAACTGAAGTATTTTGTATACATTATTATTTTCAGCCTGACCTTGTGAGCTCCATGGGCTGTGTTCTTATGTCTTTTACACTGAAGAAATAGTTTTCTCGTGTAAACTATTCTGTTCACTTGAGTAGATGTTTGCTACAGGAATGTGATGCTCTAGTGGAGTAAGGCGTTGTCAGAAAGCAGACACAGGACTTCTCACATTCCAAATAGGGAACTGCATATTTTCACTTCCTTTGCTGAAAAGAAGGTAGAAGGCATATCAGATCTTATGAGCATCACCCTTTATTAGTTGCTTCTGGTTACACTCTGGCCCTGAAAATTACTGTAGCAAGGCTGCCTGTGTTTCCAGTGGTTTTTTTTAGCCCCATGTGTGTATTTGGGTCATGCCAGCCAGCAGCCTACTGCAGAGGGGCTGCTGCCATGTGCAGCCTGCATAAAGCTCCACGTTTCATTGTTGCAGCTGAAGCTACTGTGCTTGTTAACACATTAACTCTGCAGAAGTCCCCATAATGTCATTGTAATGTTTTCTACGCTATTGATTTACCTCCTCCTTCGTGCTGGTTTCCTAAGCTGACAGAAAATGTCAGAGCTGCCTTGTCCAAAAGCAGCAGACCCCTCCAGTCATTTCCGAGCTGCCTCCGGTTTTACAAGGCGTGAGGCGTGTACTTGAGCAGCTCTGTAGATGCCTGTTTGATGTGGAATGTGCAGCCTCCTGGGGCTGCAGAGTTTTAGCCCAGGCTGATGCCAAGGTTCTACTCCATGATACAGAAATGCCAAGGTAATTTCATGCTTTGTAAAGCTCTATGAATATTTTTAATTACGACAAAAAATGCCATGGAAATTAAGATTGTTCTGCGTTTTATTGTTGTGTCTAGTTTTGTATGACACTAATTTCATAGCAATTTAGTCCGTTTGGTACTTTGAGGATTGAGTCTTGTCTGGAAGTACAAGAAAGTGAACCCTGTACTTGTCATAAATTTGATAACCTTGGCTAAGCTAATGCAGGGACTCTTCTGCAGAATGTTGGCAGTGCTGGATTGATTTATTTCTTTTTTTCCTTCCACCCCAGTTGCAGAGTGATGGTCTCTAGGCTCTGAAATGCCTCTAAAGCATGAGCTTTCCCCATATTATTTCCACAAACTTCAATGCTACCTTGTAAAACATCATGTGGATCAGGGCAGGACACCAAATGTTAGCCTGTCTTGAGCTCAAAGTTTGGTTTCTCTTCAGAAATTGTGGGAGGTTTTCCTTATAAAATTCTTTCTGACTTGCAGCAGACTCAGAACATCAGGTGATTTCCTTTAGTAACTCCACAACTGAATAAAAAACCCTAGTTTACTAGGTTGATACATGCACTCAGTTTGGGCAATATGTGTCCTCATATGTATTATCCTATCTTGAGCACTGAGTGTGCACAGTGTGCTACCACTGAGAATGAGTAAGGACATTAGCTTCATAGCAGAAGCTCTTGATTTTTCCCTTGACTGTCCCCATCTAGTCCATGTCAATGTCACTGCAATGAGCTTTCATGCTTCACCCTCCTCCAGCATCAGTCAAATAGCTTCACTGAAAACACAGACTACTTTTAGTCATGGTGAAGCAGCTAACAACCCAGAGCTGTCACCTGTGAAGCCATCCCTGTGGTGTTACCCAGATGCTGGGTATATGAAACTGCCTGACATTGTCCTGGTGGGGCTTGGTGGAGAGAGAATGCCTATATAGGAAGGCACTGCTGGCCCCTGGGGGAAGAAGTTTGCAGATATGCTCAGGGAACTCGTGCTCATCCCATCCAAGACTCCAACTGCTCTGTTGGAGAAATGCATTAGTGCTGATTTCAGCTGAAGGAAGCAACTGAAAGCTCTGATTTACTCCTAATTTATTTCTCCTAATAATTTACTCAGATGAAATAGCTACCTGGCTGACTTGCTTAAGTCTGCTTGCTTTCTTGTGATTTAAGGCGTTGTTGAGGATGTCAGGGTAGGGACAGTAAACCATTGTCTTAGAAAGAGCTAGGCATGCAAATATGCTATATGAACTGTGAAGAAGTGTTTCTAGAGGTGAAAGTCATGTTAGAAAATACAGTTTGCTGACTCATATCAATCTCTATTAAATTACTTTCCAAAAAATAAGTGAGCCACCCTATGTCTGCTGAAGTCAATAATGCAACTCCCATTAGTCTGAGAGTGCATTAAGTTTCTAGATGATGTATTTGAAATATTACTGTGCTAATCTATGTAAACTGGATAGACTGTATGTGTTTCTTGAGAGATGATTAAGAAAAAGGAAAGCAGACTTTAATTAAGACTTTGCAAGTAGGTGTGTAGGGGGGCTGAAAAATGGAGGGGAAATTCTGCAGAGACATTCTAACAATTACATATTTGAAAAGGCTTTTGTTTCCCTTTCTGCTGTTGGACACTTTTTCTAAATATTCTGGAACTAGCCCACATATAATGCACAGGAGGACAAAAATGAAAAAATGAAAAATTCTGCATAATACTGTAGTTTGTGTTTAACACTCTGCCCCCTGAGACCTTGAAAGACTGAAAGACCTTGTTAAAGACTGAAATTAAATAGCAAACATTTTTGCCTTACCTGGTAAATCTACAGATTTACATAAAATATGTAAAATTCTCTTAAATCCTGCCAACTTGCTTTCCTTAGTGATTAGAATACCTGACTGTGCCAATAATGTATTTGCTGAATCTTGCCTTTTCTGTCTTCTTTGAATGAAATTCACCCCCTAGGAAGTAAATTGTTTGTGAATGAAATGGTGTTTTTATGAATATATTTATACTTTCAAGCGATTTGACCCATAGCTGCAGGCCCATTTTCCACACTGGGTTGCTTTTGAAATTGTTTACTCTGAGTACCCGGTAATTGGCATGATTAATCAAATGGTGTGACCAATTGCTTTAGTCCTGTGTTGTTGCCTGATTGATTGGCTGGTTTTCCATGCAGCAGAGGGAAGATACTGAGAGTCTTTTCTTTTTTTTCTTTTTTTTTTTGTCTTTTTTTTTTGTCTTTTTTTTTTTTTGTCTTTTTTTTTGTCTTTTTTTTTGTCTTTTTTTTGTCTTTTTTTTGTCTTTTTTTTGTCTTTTTTTTGTCTTTTTTTTGTCTTTTTTTTGTCTTTTTCTTGTCTTTTTCTTGTCTTTTTCTTGTCTTTTTCTTGTCTTTTTCTTGTCTTTTTCTTGTCTTTTTCTTGTCTTTTTCTTGTCTTTTTCTTGTCTTTTTCTTGTCTCTTTCTTGTCTCTTTCTTGTCTCTTTCTTGTCTCTTTCTTGTCTTTTTCTTGTCTTTTTCTTGTCTTTTTCTTGTCTTTTTCTTGTCTTTTTCTTGTCTTTTTCTTGTCTTTTTCTTGTCTTTTTCTTGTCTTTTTCTTGTCTTTTTCTTGTCTCTTTCTTGTCTCTTTCTTGTCTCTTTCTTGTCTTTTTCTTGTCTTTTTCTTGTCTTTTTCTTGTCTTTTTCTTGTCTTTTTCTTGTCTTTTTCTTGTCTTTTTCTTGTCTTTTTCTTGTCTTTTTCTTGTCTTTTTCTTGTCTTTTTCTTGTCTTTTTCTTGTCTTTTTCTTGTCTTTTTCTTGTCTTTTTCTTGTCTTTTTCTTGTCTTTTTCTTGTCTTTTTCTTGTCTTTTTCTTGTCTTTTTCTTGTCTTTTGTCTTCTTTTTTCTTTTTTCTTTTTTCTTTTTTCTTCTTTTTTCTTCTTTTTTTTCTTCTTTTTCTTCTTTTTCTTCTTTTTCTTTTTTTTCTTTTTTTTCTTCTTTTTCTTCTTTTTCTTCTTTTTCTTCTTTTTCTTCTTTTTCTTCTTTTTCTTCTTTTTCTTCTTTTTCTTCTTTTTCTTCTTTTTCTTCTTTTTCTTCTTTTTCTTCTTTTTCTTCTTTTTCTTCTTTTTCTTCTTTTTCTTCTTTTTCTTCTTTTTCTTCTTTTTCTTCTTTTTCTTCTTTTTCTTCTTTTTCTTCTTTTTCTTCTTTTTCTTCTTTTTCTTCTTTTTCTTCTTTTTCTTCTTTTTCTTCTTTTTCTTCTTTTTCTTCTTTTTCTTCTTTTTCTTCTTTTTCTTCTTTTTCTTCTTTTTCTTCTTTTTCTTCTTTTTCTTCTTTTTCTTCTTTTTCTTCTTTTTCTTCTTTTTCTTCTTTTTCTTCTTTTCCTTCTTTTCCTTCTTTTCCTTCTTTTTCTTCTTTTCTTTCTTTTCTTTCTTTTCTTTCTTTTCTTTCTTTTCTTTCTTTTTCTTCTTTTTCTTCTTTTTCTTCTTTTTCTTCTTTTTCTTCTTTTTCTTCTTTTTCTTCTTTTTCTTCTTTTTCTTCTTTTTCTTCTTTTTCTTCTTTTTCTTCTTTTTCTTCTTTTTCTTCTTTTTCTTCTTTTTCTTCTTTTTCTTCTTTTTCTTCTTTTTCTTCTTTTTCTTCTTCTTTTTCTTCTTTTTCTTCTTTTTCTTCTTTTTCTTCTTTTTCTTCTTTTTCTTCTTTTTCTTCTTTTTCTTCTTTTTCTTCTTTTTCTTCTTTTTCTTCTTTTTCTTTCTTTTTCTTTCTTTTTCTCTTTTTTCTTTTTTTTCTTTTTTTTCTTTTTTTTCTTTTTTTTCTTTTTTTTCTTTTTTTTCTTTTTTTTCTTTTTTTTCTTTTTTTTCTTTTTTTTTTAACCTTCCTGTTAAAGGGATGAGGAAGAGGGCTGGCAGCAGTATCACTCCAGTCTGGGTCAGGACTTACCCCACCTGCAGGTGCCTCAGGCAGAAGGGTGACAGCATGGATGCTGCTGCTGTAGGATACAGGCAGGGAGTGAATAAATTACCAGAGCATTGCAGCCCAGTGCATGAAATGGTTCTCTTGTCTTAATTTGGATTGCATTCTGCTGTCCATCTGTGGGTAATTTCTGCTGAGAAGAGGTAAAAAAACCTGACTGCAGACGTCACAAAGGCTTTCATTCAGTTGCAAGGCAAAACTTTGAGGTTTCTTCTGCTTTTGGCCTTCTGGTACTATAGAGCACATGTGCTACATATGTCTTTCACCTGCAGAACCAGAGGGACAGTTATTCTTATTCCTTTGAATGCTTCAACACGTGTGGTTGGGAAATAGGATGCAGAGACTAATATTATTACTTTTGTGTAGGAAAGAAATATCACAAGTGCAAAAAGGCTGCTTATCAAGGCTGTTTGGGAAATGGGAGTATAAAGGCACTTATTTAAGGCATGCTTTTATATTGGGATATGGCAATCCCATATCATGAAGACAAAAATAAAAATTACCATTGATGCTTGGGAAGAAAAGAAAGATGTTAGCTGTGCAATATTGCAGCTCCCATTGTAAATTCTGAGGAGAGAAATGCTTCCTGTAAGCATGACTCAGATTTCTCTGAATCAGTAGAGCCTCTGAGGGATAGAGGAAGTCAGTATATTTTAGAGGTGAAAGGTACTAAAGTCTGTGGCTGACAGGAGCAAGCCAAAACCCAGTCTTTCTTCTGGATGTTTTTCCATCAGTTTTTTTGGCAATAAAGAGCCTAGATGGTTCTGCAATGTGAAGTACACTTGACTTACTGAGGACTACTCCCAGAAAGTTGTAGGCATCTTAAGCAGAAAAGATCACATGATTATTTTTTTTAATTTATTTTTCTTTAGTCATCTATGGCTGGGGAAGGTGCTAAAGACAGTAAGAAATTCTTGACCTTCCTCTTTCTCCATTGTGAGTGTGCCTTTGACTTGCTCAGATCATAGAAAAAAATAGAGAAGTGAGCTACATCTGGATGGAAACATACAGGCTACAACACAAATTAATCACAGTTAGAAACTGCAGCAGTTTTTAAAATCAACTGTATCTGCTGTGATTTGAAGGAGAACTGTAAGAGTAAAAGAGCAGGCAGGGATGGATGGTCAAATGTTTAATAGAGCACAAGAAAGATAAACATACGTGAATTTTTTTCTTGATATAAAATTCCATTCACAGAACTTGCTGTTTCTCAGATATCCTGTAGCATACAGAATATTGCATATACTGTTTAAGTGTTAACTAATGTCTTTGACCTTAATCAATATGTTGGCTGCTTGCATTCTGAAACAAGAAAAAAAAAAAAAAAAGAAAAAAAAAGGAATAAAACCCGAACAAAAATGACCAAAACCCCCTCAGTTCTCCATACAAGTGAACACTGCATAGTGTTGAAAGAAAGAAATATCAGAAAAAATCTTTCATAGACTTATTTATAAAGCAAATATTCAATGCCAAAGACAGCTTTCTCCCTTTTCTTAAAGGGAAATGACCTTTTTGTGGTATAGTTGACAGCTTCTCTTGCACTGAAAGACTAATAAGCATCTGGAAGCTGGTCAGGTTCTGCATCTGAAGTATGTCAATCATTCTTGTTATGAAAAGACAGATCTTTATAAAAACCTGTCAAATTGTTTGTTAGGGGGACTGTGGGACATACTTTTAAAAGTCACAGGGCCTGTACTTATCAAAATGAAAGCTAAGATAAATTTGCACTTGAATGTGTAAGTAGCATCCTGTGTACATTATTCTAGCCACCCCTTGTATTTGTTTTTTTATTATTCATTTTTGTCATTGAAATGAAAGGAATTTAGGTGAGATTATATTTTAAAATGATCCAAGCTTTTTTTTTCCTTTTCATAATAACTTTTGTAATTGAAAAATAGCTTTGCTTTAAAAACTTCACGGACTAAAACTTACAGGGGTCTTTTTTATAAACCTAATTTCATGCCATATTTATCCAGACTTGCTGAAGCCTGTAAAGCTTCATATAAATCTGGGCTTATACTGCAGCTAAAAATAAATACTCAGTTACAGCTTTTTCCCCTTAGGCCAGTCAGATTTGGTAGTTGCTTTGGTGTTTTCAATGGCAAGGAGAGAATTTACTATTAACCTGAAATTAAGTCCATCTAAGCCACAAGCAAGGAAAAACTTATAGATGTTGAAAACACAAAATATCTTTTTTTATTTTCCCCTAATAACCTAGGTTGTTCTACGGTAATAACTACTGGTTCAGTTAAGATGTTAAATTACTTCTCTTTAATCTTCATTAAATCACTGATCACAAGCATCCACAACTGATTTATTTCATTGAGTCATTAAATTAAAGGTAGAGCTCTAATACTGTCACTAGAACAACCTTCAATCTGTTGGTGAGTTACCTGAGGAGCTCTTGACATCGTGTGCTTGATGTGGGGTCCTGCTTGTAAGATGCAAGAGAATTTTCCTGCAATGGTTTTTGTCCTCTAGTGAGATCTATGTCCTATGATACCTTGAAATATTTCTATTTGCATGCTGCACATCACAAAATAATTCATTCTCAGATTTTACAGTAAATCTAGTGAGCACAGACAGAACTCTGGAAAGTTCACCTGTATCCCAATACCTTCTTATGCATCTCACTGTCACGTTCCTCTGCTCAAAATTCTCCCCTTCACTGTGATTCTACCAGGTGGATTAGAGAGAACTAGTGTCTCTCAAACCTGCTCTGATACCACTACAGCACAATCTACATCACAGCCAGAGAAAAATTAGGATGCCTTCCAAGTAGATACTTAGAAAAAGGAGGCACACTCATAATGTAACATACTCTAGCCATATGTCCATGCCAAAATGTCAGAGATGACCTTTGATAAATTCTGGAAAAAAAAATGGCACAGGTTCACAAGTGTCACACTTATATGTGAGTCAAGTGAGCTTGCAGGTGAAAGACTGGCTTTTCTGTTACCTGCTTTGTATTGCAGGAACTACACAGATGCAAAGGTCAGGGTTTTGACTTGGTCCCTGCTATAGGGTTTTATTAGTAACTGTGAATATGCTTCAGCTTGTAGTGTGTCAAGAACATTTTTTTTTTCTCTAGATTTCTGGAATGCAAAGGCTGGGAGGGGAGGGAGAGGAGGTTTTAGGTTAAATCACCAAAACTCCAGTCTCAGATTCAGAAAAAGCCATGTTTGACTGCAGAATGAGTTCCCTATTTGAGCACTTTTTTTGCTGAGTTGTTTTGGTTTAATTTTTTCTCAAATGTTGGGATGTTTTTCACTAAAATAAACCAAATTTTATATTAATTTGTGTGGTATGCTGCTGAATACTTCCTTCCTTTCCTCCTGGAGTGTGTAGTGGGTTATAGAGCCTTTAAGAAGCCTTGTGACTGTCAGTGTACCTTTGACCAGTAGTTGAGGCTTGAGGGACTTCTAGAGGTTCTGGAATATCCTTATATCAATTTTTGTAACTAATTGACTATTTACAAACAGTTACAAATTGTCCTGTTTCTTTCTCTATCAGAAGATATCTCACTGTCACATTATTTTAAAGCTTTTTTGATTTATTAAGAGACTCACTGCTTTTATATGTTTAGATGCTAGAAACAAATAATGTTGCTCTTGTTTTAATATTTCTTTCTTTTTCTGCTGCTCTGTATTTATTTTTCACACTTTCTATTCAGAAAAGAAATTTATTTTGCTTCTCCTTCATGTTCTGCTTTTTTTGCATTCTGAAGAAGTTCTTTGTAAGACTTTCCAGGTTTCACCCACTGTAAGTCTGCAGCCAACCACTCTAGTATGCCAGTCTTTGCTTGTTAGTTTTGCTCATGTTATACCTTCTTTCTTTACTCAGGTGTAGGTTTTCCTTGGCAGGAAATGTTCTATTGCCTTTGTCCTCGACAGCTGCAGGAAATTTATTTTTTTTTTGTACTTATTAAAAAAATAAAGACTTATAATTTTCAGTTCAATTGGCAGATTGGAATCTTCCGAAGTACTGGCACTTTTTGAAAAGATGGAGTATCAATCCTGATAATACAAATTTCATCATTTGCAGTTCTTGCATTCTCTTGGCTGTATTTTTCTTTGCTGTAAAAGCCAGACCAGAATGTTTTCATATCTTGGTCCTTTACTGAGCAGTTTAATTCCAGAAACACTTCCCACTTATTTTGGCTATTGTTCACTTTAACTCTTTCATTAAAGTGTTAAAAAACAAATAGTTTTATTCTGAAGTTTAAATGCGAATGAGATTTCATTTTATTTTATTGCTTTTTAGGTATCTCTATTCTTGTTTATGCCATCACTATTTTAACATGCAAATATTGTAAATGAGTGGCATATTGAAGAAGACTGTGTAAAGTACAATCTTAATGTAAAAAATCACTGACTATTAAAATTTAATTTACTTGCTAAACAAGTTCCTAACCTAAAATTCAATCCATAGTTTGTAAGTACTGATGACTATGACAATTTCCTAAAGAAATTCACTGCTCTGGTTTTCATATAACCTCTTTCTTCATCCTAAATCTGAAGGACATTTAGCCATGGTTAACCCCTTCTTTACCAATTTCAGATAATGCTCCAAAACCTAACAGAGTTATGGGCACCCAAGAGAGCCCTATGTCCTTTACTGGTAGCAGTTAGTGGGTCTTTCCTGTCCCCAGTGTCCCCAGCTTCTTATAAATGAAAATATGGATAGTATTTCCCTCCTGGAGCTCTAAATTTGGGCTTTGTGCCAGAGTTGAATTTCTCCTTCATTTCCTGGCTTAATCCCCATCAAGTGTGGCAAATCACTGCTCAAGGGCCCATTTCAGTACAAAATATACACATCCCTCTCTGGCCTCAGACACTTTGAAATCAAGCTGTTGACTGAAGGCCCAAATTATATGAAAATCAAAAAGATGTCACTTATAAATCAGGCAGATCTCTGAAATACAGATTCATTATTGTCTAATCTCCTAATGCTGTTAGAAAACACTTTGTAATTGACCAGTTTAAAGGACATTCCTGCAAGAATGTATTAAAAGTTCATCCTGCCTAAATGACTTGGAAAATTTTAAAACAGACCTTGAATCTACTTTCAGCCAATACTTCAGCTTTTTAAGGAAAAGCAAACTGATGGCCCATGCTATAAGCAATGGAATTACACCTAGATCCATAGGTGCTCTGAACTTTATTGCCCCAGACACATCCTTATTCTACATATGACTGTGTTGTTCAGATCAATAGTGGCCATAGGTCTAATAGCTGCACTGAGGATGTGCCCTAATTTATATTGGTATGAGAGTGCAGTCAATAACAAACTAGATTCAGATGTAGTCGTCTCATTTTGGAAAGACTATTTGCATCATAATGGTTGAATGGGGGGGAGAGATGTACAGGTGGGTGTGGAGGATGCTTTGATTTCTCCCCTCCACATCCAATCCATTATTCCTGGGGGCATCATCTTGAGCAAGACTCGTGCAAAGATGAATAGCTTCCTTACCCTTAGCTTCGGAGATGACCATGGTCAAATTGCAGGATTGTGGTGTGTTGTGGAAAAAAACCCAAAACACTAGAGGATGTGGCCTCAGGTTTTGCCATGTGCCCTTCTAAACATTGGACTCGAGTATCTGGCAGGACAGAAGGAAAAGTCCTTTCCCCTTGCAAGGCTTAGACTTGTACCTTGAACCTCTAAAGAGTTGTTGGTACGTTTTATTGTACTTCCTGGGAAGAGCCGTAAGGAAGCCTGTTTTTCCCGAACACTGTCTACGGAGCTGGTGCCTGGGTACCGGTACTGTAGCTCCATCAGCTGCAACTCAGCAGCAGTTCCCCCTCCCACAAAAACCCAGCTCGCCAGGGCAGGGTCTGCCCCCCCCCCCCCCCCCCCCCTGCCGGGCTCCCCCTCATACACACACACCCCGGGTGTTCGCAGCATTTCTGTCCCTTGATCCCGGAGGGGGAATGAGGCAGAGAAAATGACATTGGGTGGGACTGTTCTACGCGCTGCGGGATGCTGTGGAGATGCTTTTTTGCCTGCTGTCACGCTTTCCCTGCCTCCGGAGAGGAAGGAGATGATGTTGGGAGAGCCGGGGTGGGGAGGAGAGGAGTGAGGGGCGGGGTAGGGCGGTGCGGGGGGAGCGAAGAGGGCGGTGGCTGCCGCCTCCCAAGCCTCGCCTTGTGCCGGAGCTGTGATCCGCTCCTGAGGAGCAGACAGCGGTCCGGGGGCCGCCGGGCGCCTCTGCCCACCCCTTCCCCAGCATCAAGCGGCGCGATCGCCCAAACTCGTGGGAGGGGAGACAACCAGACTCCCCCCCTCCACCCCCTCCGGCGCCGCCGCCACCTCCCTTTCCTCCTCCTCCTCCTTCTTCTCCTCCTCCTCCTCGCCGCAAAACCCAAATAAAAGGGGCGGGGGTCGGCAGGATGCGCCGCTCGGCAGGGAGGTCGGCGCCGCCGCCGCCGGCCGCCTGATGCTGCCGCAATTCGCCATTGCCGGGCACGGCTCGGAGGGGAGCGGAGGGAGGCGAGAGGCAGAGGAGCAGGGGGCAGAGGAAGAGCAGCCCCCCCTGCCCGGCCGTCCCTACGGACCGCGGCCGCCGTCCCCCCCGATGCCCGGCCGCCGCCGGCGAGGGGCCCCGGGGGCCCGCTCCTGCCTCCTCTGGCTCTTTGTATTGCTGAAGGTAAGTGCCTAGGAAGGGTGGGTGGGTGGGGAGATGCGGGTCTCCACCTCCCGTGGGCAGCGAGCCCCCTCCGCGCCTCCTTTGTGTGCCTTCCCGGCGGGACCAGGTGGCCGTGCCCGCTCCGCATCTCCCCCGGAGCCAGGGGCTCAGCTCCGGCTGTCCCCGCTTTGTGCTCCCGCGGGCAGCAGCGGCGGGGATCTGCATCTGGCTTTGGGGAGGGGGTGGCGGGGGCGGTGCCGATGCCTCCCCGCGATCCGACCGACCGACCGACCGACCGACAGCCGGGCATCCCGCTCCGCCATGCCCCGGGGGCCAAATGCGCTCCTCTCCCCCGTCCCCTCCGAAAGTGCTCGCAGTCCCTGGGAGGTACCGAGGCGCTTTCTCCCATCCTCCGCTTTCTCCAAAGTTCCCCTTTTCCCACCGAGGGTGCCGAGGGGAGCGAGCTGGCGTTTTGGGGGTGTAACAGCCACCGGGAGCTCAGCACCCCCTGCCCCGGCCCCCGGGCGCACCCCCTGCCACGAGATGTCCCCCCATTCGGTGGCTCTTATCCCTCATGCTGCCCCCCCCCCCCCCAAGGGAACCATTATGAAAAGGGAGCTAACAAAGGGGCGGGTGGGGTATGGCATCGGTGGTACCGTGGCAGAATTTAATGTTTGCTTTCTGGTCGGTGCCGTCACTGTTTGAGCTCAGCCTGTCTTCTTGGCAGCTTCGTTTTGCAAAGTTCTGCTTAATACTGTAAGTTTAGTTTCACATGGCTTTTTTTTTTTTTTTTTTTTTTATCTTTACGCTTTCGCTCCTTTAATGGTTTCTCGGGCGTGTTTAATAAGCTTTGTGTAACTTCTAAAAGAAAATGTGTGTCCTGTCTCGGCGAATACCGCTGACTACAAAAGTCATTGCCCTAAAGTACAGTCAGTGTTCAGCACTACTGAAAACTTGTCTATTTCTCAGCCACAGTTAGGGTGAGCTCTAAAACTAAGGACCTGACCCTTCAGAGTCTTATAAATGTAAATGTTGTATGGAAATCAGCAGGACTCCCTGTGTGAATGAGAGTTTACAGGATCATATCCTAGAACAGCAGTGGTGTCATTTTTAAAATTGATATTGCATTGACAGAACTATTTAAAGGGAAACTTTCACAGCATCTGTTCATGTGTAGTAGTCAACTGTCAGCTGTCTCATTTTCATAACTGCTAAAACATGCGTTTATCCAAGATAAAATATTAATATACAGAAAAAGCATTGTGCCTGGGAATTTGGTTGTTGTTCAGTTTTCAGGGGTTTTGTTTGTTTTTGTTTGTTTGTTTGTGTGCTTTTAACCTTTAGGAACGTAAGACTGTGGATGTTATTGCCCAGCAGAAAGCTGAAGGGTTGCAGTTAATGTCTCTTCTAGTTTGTTCTCTAATACAGAAGTGTCAACAGTTTTAAGGAGCTGTTTTATCTCACAGAGTTCGTATTACTCTGAATGATGGCTTTAAAAAAAAAAAATCAAGGTGTTTGGGCGGTCTTACGAGCACTGCTGTGGCAGAAATTACTGTGGTAAAGCAAGACAGGAAATAGTTTAAATTTATAAAATGCTAGTAAAATAAATAATCTCAAGAAATATGGGAAAAATTTGCAGGTAGCCAACCTCAGACCTTCATTCTGTTGGAAAATAACCATCAGTTTAAAGCCATAGAAAACTTGCACAAACCCAGGACTGGAATGACAAAGCTGATGATCCTTAGCAGAATTTCTTAGTGTAGCTCAAGGTACAGGTGTGTCAGCAATGCTATGTGTGGCTGGGTTATGACCTCCCTTGGATAGCAAGTCTACAATAATTAGTTATCTTGTACATTATTATTAGATACTATAATGAGAGAAGAACTGAGAAGTTAGAGAATGCACAAAGTGAAGTGTGGTTACAGGAAAGAAGTTGGGGAGTCAAAAGCAATTCTTGTTTCAGTTCACTGGAATAGGACCATTTTTCTGAGCTTGAAATTGATGGAGTTTTCTTGAATTATCTACATCATTTTTGCAGTGACAAATAGCTGAAAAAAAATATTTTGAAACATGACATTTCTCTAGTTTTGTCCTGTTCAGTTCTGCCAACTTGTTGAAGCAGTATTAAAACTATTCAGCTGCAAGTTATAAAATTGATGTTTTACCTGCAAGTTAATCTCATTGAGAAAGCAGTTGCATTGAACTGATGAATCTGAAGATGGGCAAAACTGATGACTGTGTGCTTGCTGTTTCAGCATTAGCAGCCCAAAAGCTGCTAAGCTGTATTTGCTTCAGGAGGCCTTGATGCTCATGTGGCAATTTGTAAAAATCGCCAGCAGACTTTGCACAGTGATAACTGCTCAAAGCAAATTTTTTCTTCCCTTCCAGTTGTCGTATTTCATGGTCTTAAGCAATAGTGCCAACTTGTTCCAGTTCCTGACACTGTCTGAGGTTGCTGGTAGGTCAGTGACAAAAGGAGTGTGCCTGATATTGTTGCCTATGGGCAAGTAATACTTAGGAGTTTTTTTGTCTTTTTTTTGTCTTCTTTTTTTTTTTTTTTTTTTTCCCCACAGTGTGATGCAGCTGCTTTCTGGATCCCAAGGCAAAATTGTAATCTTTCTTGGAAACACATGGATATGATTTTTCAACCTCTACCACTCTCTCTCTTCAGTGGTTTTCTGACCTTATGGCTAGTTAGAAATCAGAAGAAGGAAAGTCATTGTGTGTGAGCTCAGGTATTAATATAGATTTACAGTACTTGAGAGAAGAACAGGGTTGTGTCTTGCTTCAGAGAAAAGCCTCTGACCATTCTGCTGTAGGAATTCTTACTTAATATATTGACATTTTGCAATGGCTCTGTGTTCTCTGGTGTTTCAGTCTCTGAATAGTGGAATGCCCAGTCCTTAGCAACTTGCTTTGTAATTGTCTCATTTTGGTGTGGTAAAGGCAAGGTTGAGCAGAGCTGAAAGGAAAAACTGTACTTCAACTAAATAAAGAACAGTAAAAAGTAGACACATTCCCCGAGTCCAGTGACGTCATGTTTTCTTTCCCATCTTTTATAATTGTAATTCAGCAGCCTTCCCTTAGGTCTGCATTGAGCTTCAGCTTCTGTGCTGGATTATGTGATTGGTATTTCAGTTGTCCTCTATTGCTAGTAGTTTGCACCTAGCTGTCTTTATGTTTCCTTGTATTATTTGTTTGGAGCAAAGTCGAGTTTAAGTAAGGGAAGATAACTTAAGCACACCAAACCTGATGCTGGGACAGGATTTACAGTGTTACATCTCCAGGAGGATCTGACCAACTATGAAAATTTTGGTTGTCACAGTAGTTCCAAGTATGTATTAAATAGAAGGGATGACACTCTTCAGGAAAATCGTCTACAAGTACAAATAAAAATCACCTCTTTAATTTCCAGGAGACTGATTTCTTTGTATATCAGTCTTACACACTGATAAAGCAGCTACATTCTTTATTTTTTCTAGCAAGGACGACTTTTTGTGTCTAGCAAGGTAGACTTTTGTCCATTACTGCATCAATTCATGGGGTTGATGTCCTAGCAAAATCTAAATTTAGGTTTACATTGAACAAGGCATTCAATAAGGCTTAGGTTCTGTAAGAATTTACTCAGCACAACCTTACCCAACAAAGGATGTTTTTATATCAGTGTAATTTTCAATAATATCTGCATCTAATATTAATAATCTGAAGAAAAAACACACTGTCAGGACACTGCCTCTTTATGTGGGAGAAACTTTTTTAAGAGAGAGGCTGATTTTATAGTTGGGACTCCCAGTGCTTCACCCCTGTTTTCTCCTAGTTGGCAAAGAAATGGACACAATGAGAATTTTGGTACAGAGTCCTTTCAGCACCTGTTCTCTGCCTGAGGAGATGCTGACAGAAGTTCTTATAGAAAAAACAAGTTGTTTTTTTTTCCTGTAATGATGGTGTCACACCAGTATCAAAATAAACACACCCCTGCCCCCAGTTCCCCCAGTCTTACCAATTCATTTTTGTTTGCAAAACCAATGGAAGATTTCCTCATGATGGGACAGACTCAGAGGAGCTACTGAAGAAAAACTGAACCTTGCTGTTTACCACTACTTGAGGCTATCCAGAACTTATAGCAGAGAAGTATCCTTCCAGCAAAAGCATACACTTTTTTCTTTTTATAAAACTTTATTATGAATGACCATAAGTCCTAAGTAAATTCTAGCTTAAAACTTACACAAGTGGCATACTCTCACTGCATGATTTTTATGGTCTGATTCTAAGCTAGGGTGATTCTTGGTGTGAAGATAATGAAGAATGCTTGGATACCTCCTGATGTTTATAGAAGTTGTAGTAGGTATTTGCAAACTCTGCTGGTAAAATAAAGGTCTGCTATTATTTTGTCACAAATTCTGATTTCACTGTGGTGAAATGATAGTGGAGCATCAAGAAAAGACCTTTCATCTCTGCAGGAATTATGAGCCACAGACTCAAGTTGCAAGAGGTCAGTAAGTCAATTTCTAGGTTGCATCACTTGAGTCAGAAACTGTACTCTAGGGTGATCCCTCATTCCAGTTAAGACAGGGACTATGTTGAATAAAGATTTACCTGTGCTGATTCCATGGGAACTCTTAAAGAGCTCACAGACATTGTGCTGACTGAACTTGAGAAAGCCACTAATCTCTGTGTTTCTGATATTACCACACAGAGCAATCCAAGAATGTAATGAAAAGACCTTAGAGAGTTTCAGAATAAATGTTAAACTGAATGAAGTCTTGTCTATTCGAACCTCATTGTAGTAGACAGTCTCAGCTCATGTTCTTTTTCCTTGAGCATATGGTCAGGATGATAAATACCAAAAAGAAAAAGCTTTGAAAACGTGTTCTTTTGCTGAACAACTTTAAAGGCTCATAGTTAATTTTAGTTCTAAGTGTTCTTTAAAATTATTTATTTTTTCCACTGGAGAAGTCTGTACTGATTTTATCCTCCTAAGAGCTCTTATTCTCTAGTAAATGAGCAATGACACTTTTTGTTACTCAAGTTTTTAAAGATTCTGTTCTTGCAGCAAAATGTACTTGGTTGCAATGTAAAGAAAAAACAAAAACAAAACACTCCAAACAAAACAAAAGAACATACAAGACCCAAACCAAACAATCAAACCTGGTAAATGTTAAAAATGTTTTAAAGTGAAAAATCTTTACTCAGAGTTTAGTATATAGGAGACTACTTAGAAAACTGAGGTTTACTTACTAAACATGTTCTACGCAAAAAGCCATTTTAAGGTGCTTTTTTTTTTTTTTTTTATAGTTAAATTTCCATGAATGTGTACTTGAAAAGAGAAATAATCTTTAAGAAAGATACATTGCAACGCGTACTAGCTGCCATGTGCACAGTGTCTAACAGCTGACTAAAGAATGGGAAAAACTTGCAACAGGAAAGTTACCTGGGTTTTCCTAGCAGTGTGTAATCTTGAATGAGTACAGGCAGTGAAGTGTCCTGGCTTTACAGTAAGCCAAACGTGATGCATTTCATTTCTGGAACTCCTTCATTCTTCTGCTAGGAAATTAGAGTGGCTTTTAAAAGAAGGAGTTCCAGAAATAAAACCTGCATCATGTCTGGCTCACCATAAAGATAGCACATTGTACCGGAGCAAAAGTAGTTTGTGCTGTGCTTGAATTACTGTGCTTATCTCTGCATTTTCTCATCTGTTGTGTGCGTGTGTTTAGAGGAGAAATGCTTTGCAGTAAGCATCAGTGATGGGAAGGTTAGTGATTAGCAGAAGATAGCAATTCCCTTAAAAAAAAAAACTACACTCAGCTTTCAGTGTGCTGGTCTTGAGGTGGCAACATGGGTATGAGGAGAGAATGTGTGGGATAGGCACTGCGAATGGTTAAAAAACATTATTGGGGGTTAGATATTATTAGAACTATAGTTAGAAAACAGTAGTGGGATGCTTTAACACAGGAAGTGCTTTAGAGGAGCTTAATGGAGATAACAAAAGACATCTACTCTGTGCTCTTCTCTGTCAGCCAGAGATTTAGCATGAGGTAGCTATTTGGTATATAAGAACCTCTTGGAGGATAAAAATACTAAAATCCTTAAGTACTTGGGGAAAACCAGATAATGTTGCCTGTCAGTCTTAACAGCTGTGATTTTTCAAATTATTTGTGTCCTCAGTGCTCTTTAGGATGTTGAGACATGGTCCTTCAGGTAATGTCAGAAGGGTTTGAACAGCTGTAGTTCCTTTGTAGTTCCTTTTAACTCCATATAATCTAAAACTGAGTATCATCCTCTTCATTTGAACCTTCTAGTTGTTACTGGAAAAAAGAGTAACTTCACATCTATGAGTATGGATTTCTAAAAAAGTGTTGTCTTCTTTGTTGCTTAATTTTAATTTGAAGGAAACCATTTGATAGTCCTATCTAAAGCTATTCGAAGGTTGGTCAGAAAACAGCAGACCTTTCAAAACCTTCAACTAGCTAGAACACAGGAAGAGACTTCCTCAAGAAAAAAGAAATCTGGGGTGGAAAAGAAAAGGAAAGCTGATGATCAGGATTTCTAGGTGATTCCATTTCTTAAAATCTGGAACAGTGCTATAGGTACAGAAACTTTTGATATTGTCTACAGCCATAAAGATTGATTTCAAAGTTAATTTGGAAAACTTAGATATATTTTTCACATTGAAATTTATAGGAGTGGTTACTTGGCTTTGAAATTTCTGTCATTAGCTTTTCCCTTCACATTCAAATGAATGTGCTATAAACCTGTAGTCCTTAGTTTCATTTTGTTGAATTCTGACTCTGTAATGCGAATGCCAAGCCTTTGGGATAAGAGAGGTAGATCCTACTCACTAAATTGTCAATCGGCTCAGCAGCTTCTTTAGTTTTAAGAGCTTTCAATAATTTCCTTGACTTATACCTAGAATCAACCAAGAAAAGGGTGTTCTTCATGGCTGAGAGGAGTCTCTGGAGCAGACCAGAGACTTTCCCAGTTGCCTTGATGCCTTTGTGTAATCTGCTGCTTGGCACGTGTCTGTCACTTGCAGCATAGCTTTTCAGGATCATTGCCTTGTTCATCTGGAAGTCATTTTAATATGAAAGCCATTTTAATGTGGAAAGTCTTTACTCTCCTCCTAGTACTGTCAAATGTGAAGGTACGGTCTTGTTCTCATTCTGCTTACAAACAGCAAAGATACTTTAAAGCCAAGTAAGAAAAAAAGAGCCAAACCAAACAAAAAACCTGTTGTCCTATTAAAATATGGTGAGGAACAGTAGAGAATTGGTGGAAAAATTTCCAAAGAATACTAATTAGTGTTTTCCCAAGAACTGCGAGGCAGATTTAAGGAAAAAAATTAACATTTTTCAACAGAAATGAAATTAATTTATTTATTTGCTTAGCACTGCTGCGCTTTGCTTTGTTCTGTATGCAAAATAGCTGCAGACACTGCGTGAAGTGTGAAAGATAGACACATCAAAATAAGGATGCTCTAGATAACTGAGAAATGATTATCATACATGCCCGTTGCTGGTATTCTCTGAGGGGCAATATACCTTCCAAACAGAAATCACAGTTGCTTCCTCCAGGAGCTCAGAGGGTTTTTTTGTTATTGTTGTTTGCTTCTTTTGTTTTTATTCAGTATTGATTTCTACAGGATGTTGCTCAACAGAGCTTCTGGACATTTACAGCAGTTTTAAACATCAAAAAATAATTAATAATCAATGGGACTTTAATCCCTTCAAAGAGAAGACATTAGCCTACAAAAAAATTTCTACCTCACAATAGTTTCATTAAAGTAGCTGTAAGCAGGGCAAGAGATGAAAGAAACATCGCTCAGGTATTTTTATAACAAGAACTTTTATTCAAAACAGAGAAGATAGCTAATATTGTTGTATCTTTATTTAAAATTTAAAGGTTTGGTTTTTAATATTTTTTTTTCTCCAACTTACCTGCCTCTGCCTAATCTTTCACTGATATTATCTTGAGTCATCAGTGTCTGCTTCTGTGGAAAAAATTATGATGTCACAAAATCAATATCAGAGCATCCTATACTGTAATCCCTTTTCAGGGAAGTCCATTAAATCAATGACTCTCCTTCTGTGAGTAATGACTGTAGAATCAAGCCCTGTAATTTCACTGTATGAAGGAATAAGCAGATGGGATTGGATTCTATGTAATTAACTAGCAGTTATTAAATGCAACAAGAAAAATTATGATATTTTCTGAAGGATAAATTAATACATAGTGAATATTTAAGTCTATTTCAAAATGATCTTTGGGATGCAATGACTTCTCAGTGTGTTACAAAATAACGTGTTAAACCAAAAATGCTTTTTTATTTTAAAATCTATTTTGAAAACTAACTTACGACACCATAGGCTCTAAAGCCCCATCAAATTTCCTCAGCAGCATTGCGGGAAAACATGAAAACTGCAGAAGCCTGGTACCACATGATGTTACTGGCATTTACCTGAAACAGAGGCACTCCATAAATGCAGATAATAATTTTGTCATCTCACCTGTTGTTTATGTGCAACATCGATCTCTGTTAGCTGGAACCAGAACTGACGGTTCTCTTAATTCTTAGGATGCTGGGAGCTATCAGAGAGTCTACTGTGCTTCTGGGAACAGGTCCAAAGCCCAAATGAAGTCAATGGATGTCTTTATGTTGCTTTAAATGGGCTCTGGATCAAGCCGTAGTGGGAAGACCTGGGATCTCAGTCGGTTGCTGCTGTGGGGTTTGACATTCAGCACAGAGCAAACTCCGACCTGCGGGGACCTGGGGCTGCCTGCAGTGCCAGTAGTGCAAACTGGAGGCCATAGGATGGTTTGGATTTTTGGAGTCTGAGGGTCTGATAGCTCAAAGAAATGCTGCATTGGCCAGATCTTGAGCAGCGTCCTTGCTTAAGAGATAGCAAGAAGGGGTATGAGCAAGAATTGGTGGGTGAAATCAGTAGAAGCACATTGGAATGCTTCTGCTCTTGCAAGGGGAACTTCTTTGCAGGAAACATATATAGCTAATATAAGGCCAAGAATAGTGTGACTTTCTCCAGGCAAAGCCATCAGTTTCCTCTTTGTCTTCCTCTGCACATTTCAGGGACTGTTCAAATAAGAATTTGGATATACACCATACATGTATTTATACCAGTTACTTACTTGTATATGGATCTGAACAATATTATATATTTGAACTATATATATATATGATGAATATATATATATGATGAATATGTAATATCTGAACCAGCTGGTCCCTGCTTTTTTAACAGGCTAGCTGAGTTAAAAAGAGATACCAAACCCCAGTGATGATCTGGGGCCTTTGAATTTCAGAAGATAAACTCCCACCCTGCTCTGCTCAATTGCCATCTGAACCCATCCATCACTTCCCAGTTTACACTTACGCTCTTCCAGTTTACTGCAGAACAGTAGACTTCCATATCTGTCCTCACACAAATGAAAATACCAGTTCAAAATGTATTCATATGCTTACCTGAAATGCAGAAAGGAATCGGAATTTGAGATAATTTGAGATAGATGTTTGGAAAATTACTCTGAAGCTTTTCATGGGATCTGTATCCATATTTGCTGCATATTCTAATTATTCTTTAAAAAGAAGATACTTAGTTTTTTCTTTCAGTATTTTGTCATCAATTACAAACATTTCAAAGCAATGTGCCAGAGACCATGACCATGGCAGATATCATGCTTAATGTTAGGAAAGAGGTTTTATTTATACAGTGGCATAACAGCCTAGCTATCAGAGACCAATTCTTCTTGGTAGGTATTACTACACCAGGTGATGGACAGTAGCAAGTCAGGACATCAGTAGGTGTCTGGGTGGAGGAAAAATATTCTGGATTGTCTGACATATGTTGCATAGAGTATTTAGCTTGGAGCAGGGCAGAAAAAGAAACAGAAGCATTCTGAAACATGCTAGAGTGTTTCTTGCCCTTATGAGCACTGGCTATGATTAAAGCATATGAGAGCCAGTGGATTCCTGAATTAGCATTAGTTTTAAGTGGAAGAATAAATTTTGCCATTGAAATATTTAGAATAATACGATTTGGTTTTCCAAGCTTGTAGTTTACCATCTCTTCAATTCTTCTGTCATCTGTGGTGTGTAGGTCTCATCCGGTGCTTAAAAAGAAAGGGCTGAATTTTCTCATGCTTATTTCCAATTTAGTATATTGAGATTCAGTCACACAGCAGAACTGGGCTCTCTTGCCTAGAGCTTGTCTTCGACTGCCTGTAGATGCAATAGTAAGTCTGCAAGTCAAAAGCAAGGAATGGTGCTCTTAAAACCCTGTGAGGTAAAGTCACAACAGCGTTATGAACTGGATGTGATCTGGGTGGAGATCACTGGACAGCCTTATGTTTTGCTGACCACTTTTGGGACTATCATGGGTATTTTCTCATTTATCCTTCTAGCTGGCTTTAGTCTGACAGTAATGGTGATGTTCCTCACTCCATTGTGAGCTCTGAGGTTGTACCCAGCTGTGGCTTATAGGGAAACTGGGTTGCAAGAGACTGCAGTGAGCCAGTTGAGAAAGCATCTGATTCAGAACTGTCCTCTGGCTGGCAGCAAGATGGCAAATAGAGTGGGAAGTCTGCACACCTCTGAGGATACAGGAAAATGTGTAACTGTTTAGAGTCACACAGTAATGTAGGCTGGAAGAGGTGTCTGGAGACCATCTGGTCTGAGCCTTGTCTCAAAGCAGGGCCAAGTAAGCTGGGGGGTAGGGGCCATGTCCAGGTAAGTTTGAGTATATGCATGGGTAGAGATTCCACCACCTCTGGAAAACCTCTTGGGACCTCTGTAGGAAAGGAGTGACAGTCAAACCGTTTTAAAAATTACTAACTGGGACTCAGAAAACTCCCATGAAACTGTCTTATTAACCTGATAGTTCAGTTCTGTTTATTATGTTTGGTTTGGGGTTTTTTTTGGTTTTTTTTGTTTTTTTTAGATTTATTACAAAATATTTTTCTTTGGAGAATTTAAAACTCTGGGTTACAGGCACAAGCTTTTTGCTGAAGTCTGCTGGTTTTCTTGCATTCACCAGCTCTTTGGAGCTCGAGCTTTAAATATAACATCAAGGATAAAAATCTTAGGGCTGCTGTCATTAGAATGTGCCTTAATTATCACTTAAACTTTCTGCAGAGTCAGGCAGGTATCTGCCATCACTGCACATTCATTTCACAGGTTCACATTTCTCAAGAAAGCTTTTTGATGGAGGTGTTTTGTTTTTTTTTTTCTCCCCCCCGCCTCCTGAATTACATTTCTGAGAGGAGAATTATGTCTTCATATATTTTTCCAAGCGTAGATCTTTGGCATGCAGAAAACCCTGAAAACTTCAACATGGGGGTAGTTGTGAGCAAGGTGACTTTAAGGGTGTTGGGACATGGCTGGCCCCTGTCCTGACCTCTGTCCTGGCCAGCTTTGTGCTGGAGCAGAGGAATTGGACAGCACTGCACCCAACTAGAGAAACTTGTAAAAACTGAGGTGGAAAAATACATATCTCAAGGGAATATGTGGAATCCTTTCTGGAAAGTTCCCTTACACTTTTTGTATTGATAACTGAACCACTTCTCCTAAAATCAATAGAAGATCACAGGGACTCAATAGGCTTAATGAGCTCCAAAGGAGCAGTTACTTTGGACTCCGATTACAGTTTCTGCTACTTGACTCTGCATCATGCTAGCATTTTATTGCTGATGATGTTGGAGGAGAGGATGAATTTGGTAATTTATTAATTTTTTCACAGATTTTTTGCCTTGAAATTTTGTTAAGTCATATTTTCTGGTGTTTACTTGTTTATGCTAGAATACAAATTTCCTTTTTTCTAAAAAAAGTAAAATAAAATAGAGGATGCAGAATAATAATAAAAAATACTCTCCTGTATCCCCCCCCCCCAAATATCCCCCCTATATAATCATAAAAAATACTCCAAACCAAACAACCCCCCCAAAAAAATCAAATCCAAATAACCCTCCCCTGTGTTTGAATAATCCCTAAAATGGTTGTTGTTCTATGGCCCTTACTACTTCTAGTCATGTGCCATAACTCCTGATTTCCAGGAAAAAGCCATAAAAAAAAGGTCTTCTGCTTGTAGCTCTTAGTAGTCAGATAGTCCAGTGAATCACACAAAAGCATGTTTTACAGTTAAAAGAAAAAAATCTCAATGTTATATGTTAGAAAAACAAAATTACTCCTTTCCTGTAAAGGCCATACAATGCCAGATTAAATTTAGTTTGGGAACAAAAGGAGAACTAGTCTGCAGAATGTGCTTGCCACTTGTTAAGTGAGATGTGTCAGCAGAGAGTGTGAAGATATCTTGGAGAGCAGAACATACACAGAACCAGACGAGTTTATAGAAAAAGGAAAAACCTCTGCACTTCTTTTATATTTAACATGAACGAAATGGATAGAAGGGATTTCAGGATGTCATGCATGCCTAGGATGGCTCAGCCGTGCTCACACTGAGGGCTCAGGAAGTCTGGTTCTCTAATCTCTTCTCTTTTCAAAGCTAGATTTAGCCATGTCCAGCTCTCTGGCCTGCACTACTGTGCAGGGAGGATGGTGTGAAGGAGGTGACCTTGGGGTCTGCTCCATAAGCTGCTGTGCACAGCAGAGCTGCAGGGCATGTATAAAGGACTCCAGAATGAAATGGCTCTGCCACAGAGCCCCTTGCTTGCAATTCAATTTAAATGCATGGTTTCAGTAGGTATTAATAATTTTGAAGCCTTATAGATAGGGATTTCCTGACACTTGTGTGTCATGTGGATATAGGAGGATATAGGACATATACTCTGGTTTACCGTAGCATGTTGCTTTCACAAGCATGAAGAAAAAAATCTAGGGGTGTCAGATCATGCCTGGGATTGATCCTTTATGTTTTTTTCTAGAAACACTACCTCCTGATCCTGTGTAATGGATGGCTGGTAGCTACTGGATGCCCACTGAATTTTTGCAGTGATAATGAAATGTCTCTGCATTTGGAGATTAGCCTCAACTTGAATGAGGGGAAGCAGATGGACTGCAGAGATATGTCTGCAACAAGCACCCAGGAATGCACATGCTAGGTTAAGAAGGCTAATAGAGGGAAGGGGAGTGTCCCCTGAAAAATCCATCTGTGTGCTGTCAGAAATGGCTGTAGAGTTCTGGGATTTTTCTCTACTGAAACGATCTAGTCTCATTTATCTCTTCCTCTTAGCATATTGGCATATTCTCTCACTACAAGTACTTATCCAGTCTTTATTTGGAGCGTTGGACTAAAGGTCATAACCATTTTTTTTTCTCTGTCTTTTTTTTTTTTTTTTTTTTTCCTCTAGTCCCTCTGTTTCTAAAGATGTCAAATGAAATAACTGATGATTTCTTCTGATACCAGAAGGCCTTCACAATATGCATATTAGATTTAGAGTATTTTTCTTTTCTATATCTCAGTGCTTTCAATTTGTATGCAGAGCCATCCTCATACCATGAACTTCTGTGCCTAGAGCTGAGGATTATGTTCTTATCCAACATATGTACTCAGCCTGAAATGCTAAATCTCTGCTACTAGAGGAATGGAAAGATGTTATGGTTAAAGGAGCTGTGTCAAAGTAACCAGTCATATTAAACTATAAATCATTCCTGGTGAGAGAGGTAAGATAAAGATAGTCCTCAAATGTTTGCATCACCTGACCAGCACTAACTCATAAATCCAAGTATCACTATTCTGACCATGAGAGAGTAAACAAATATGGGTTTTAATTAAAAATATAATCGATTTTGTGACAGTGACAGAAGAGTCTGTGTTTTTACAGTAATCATCAGATTTTGGTAGCCTGTAGCATGGTGACAGTGGCATAATGAGGTCTGAGTTGTTCCCCCACCCCTTAAGCCAGCCTGGTCTTCCTGTAAGATCAGAAGCAGCTCCTGCAGGATTTGACCTGCTGGGATCCCTGTCCTGACCTGTCCTTATCGCATCAGTTGAGGTAGGAGGGGAAGATAGGGCAGAAAAACTCAAGTGTCTGTGTAGCTTCCCCCATTACATGCCAGGAGTTGGCTGCTGATGCTGGTTCTCAGCAAGTACAACTTCAGCCCAGCGGTGGCTTTGTGGTGAGGCAGGGGAGGGTGGTGGCCGGGACCTTCCCAGGAGATGGGGAGCATCCAGCTGCTCTTGCATCCCAGCCTTGCCTGGCTGAGGGTCATGCTGGAGCTGACAGAGGCAAGTGGTCCACCAGGCTAGCCAAGGTTGCCTTTGCTAACAGTGCTCCTCGAGCCATCCCCAATGTGCTATATCTTCCCATTTTTGTATTGATGTGCTATATCTTCCCGTTTTCAGAGAAAAGCAGCATTACTAGCTGGGGAAAAGATGGCAACACCATGATTTCAGCTGGTCCTTTCCCTTTGAGGACATTTATAACCTGAAAAGGAAGCAGCAGACACTGTCCTCTTCTGTAGTACATCTGGGCTGTACTAGTGCATCCCTCTCTGATGCACAACTGGTACAAGCCACAGAGGGGTTTCTGTGGTACCTCAGCTCAGATGTTTTCTGAGGGCTTATGTTACCATTCACATTATCACGTTGTCATAAGAGAGTGCTGACTGGTGCCTAAAATGCTGGTGGGGAGCTTATCCATGGATAAGCTGCAGGCTAATCTGGCTTTCAGTTTGTGAAACTAGGCTCAGTACTTGAGGGTGAAAGGAGGAGAGCCTCTGAGGAAGCATTGTGTTGGACAGTTGAAAGAAATTTCTAGGAAAGTACAAAGACAAAGAATCTTTTCATTTTTCCTTTCCCTCATGAATTAAATAGTAGATGGTTTTATTTTAATTTTTTTTTTCTTTTTTTTTTTTTGCAGTAATGGGCAGAGTGTGTGGATGTTTTATTTATTAATGTTGTGCAAAAAACATTGTAGAGGTTAGGTATTCAGAAGGTTTGAAAGGCAAAATAGTAATTTAGATTGATTGCACAAAATTATTTTGTAGTTCTTGCTATGACAAAGAAGCCTAAGAAGCTTCCCAGCAAATACTTCAGTTCTCCAGAAAGAACGTTTCAATTCTAAGCTTTCAGCCCTCTTTAAAAAAAAATGAAAGTAGGGACAGTTAGTCAAGGAAAATTCAGCAACTCTAAGAATCATTTGCAGGTATTAGCAAATAGTTGGCAGTTGTCTGAGATCTGTATTTTTCCAAGAAGAAAACATTAGTCTATTTCTTGTATTTATCCTTTCTACTTTGTCTTCTCATTATTGTTGCCTTGGCCTCTTTCCTTTCTAGCCCACTAATTCTGTTTCATTTGTCCTCTCCTACCATGCTCAAATCTGTTTCTCTTCCATCCACACCTAGCCCTGCTCAAGTCCATTTAGCTCACACCCACCTCTAACACCCTCTCCTCCTTTCTCAAGTATTTTGCTTTTCACTTCTAGGGAAGTTGTATTTCTCCAGTAAACGTTTTGGATAGCATTTTATAACAGTCAAAGAAAAGGCTTTTTTGCACACAACATTTGCAGCCATTTAGCCCAGCTCAATAGTTAACTTCCAGTGGAATGCTAAATAGTCACAAAAAGACTATGATTACATGAAAAGACTTTTCGTGAAAATAGCTGCTATTCAAATACAGATCATACTTATCAGGGAAAAAAAATAAAAGGCCAATTACTGTGCTTCGTCACCTACACTGTGAATTCAAATGAATGACATCTAAAGCAATGATGTTACACTGATTTTTACAAAAATTTAACTAAAATTGACATCAATCTCTATAACTTTCAGCTCAGCTGCCTGTAACTGTGATAGGGTTTCATAATTTTGTCCTGGATACATTTTATAGAATCACAAGTTGGCTGAGGTTGGAAGGAACCTCTGCAGGTCATGTGCTCCAACACCCCTGCTCAAGTAGAACCACCTAGAACTGGTTGCCCTAGACTATGTGCAGACAGCTTTGTAATATCTCTAAACGTGTATCTCTACAACCTTTTGGGCAACATAACCACCATCAGTTGGCAATACACTACCACCAGCTGCCTCTGGGATACCAGCATAAAATTAACACATAGTAAGCCCTTCATATAGAAACACCTCTGTAAAAATATATATAGATCAACTGCCCCCCCCCCCCCCCAAAAAATACAAACAAAAAAAAACTAAATTTTTTTCTCCCTTAGAAATATGTGGTTGTTTGTTTTAAAAATGTTGTACTGTAATCTTAGAAGGTTGGGGGGTTCCAAAGCCTTTGTGAAGAGCTTAAAATAGATTTCTTTTCTTGCCCCTCTCCCTTTCTCTTTGTTGTTGTTTGTTTGGTTTTGGTTTGTTTTTTTTTTAAGGCATTCATTGCAAGTTTGTTTGGGTAGTTTTGTCTGTCTAGTTTTGTCCATCTGAATTACATATATTTCTTCCATTAGTCATATTCCAACCTTTCTAGTAGATAAATTGGCTGATGGCCCATAAAATAGATTTTCCAGGACTGCTTCTATGACTCTATGGTTTATACCAAGGCCCTTCCCAAGTTTCCAACCCACTAGCAATGATGCTCCCACACAATGTACTGGGATTGAATTGGTCATGATGTTAGCAAACAGGAATGCTTTCTCTGGAAGGTATATGATCTTATTTTTTAACATCACTGGTTTAACTTATAATTTTTACTGAAACACCAGTCACTGCATCAATTTAGGAAAGCAAATATATAATGAACTTAAACCAGAAAAGCTTGGTTTGTGTGAATGTTAATTTTATTGGAGGCCTCCAATCTGTGGATAGAAAGCTGGTAGCTAGATACAGGCTCTGATATAAAAGAACTTGAAGGACAGCTTTAAGCTGCAGATGGGAATAGCATGGAATCCTTCAAGATAGGTGTCCCAGTAATGGTGTGGGGCTCCTGAGCTGTGGTGCAGCTGGACTGGTGGCTCTGGAAGAGTGTTGAATGGCACATGGGTCATGCAGCAGCAGAGAGGGCCTGAGCTGTGGAGGTAGAGTAGGGATATATTGGTGAAATGGGGAATAATGATGGCCAGTAAGAGATGGCTGAAATTTGGATGAAGACCAGACCAGTTTTACTCATGGGAGGTTTTTTTTTTGCACTCTTGTAATTTCTAGAAATTATTTCTTGATAAGCAAAACTTCTCCAGATGTGTATCAGCTATCAGTTGAAAAGAGTCTGGAGTTGAAAGGCATTAATAGTATCTGCCATTGCTGAATAAATAAAGTGACCTGAACAGAAGGTGTTAACTAGTAAGCAAACAGATTACTACTGTAAAACCTTGGTTGTTTGCATTTTGGTAAAATGCAGTTCTGCACTAAAAATGGTTCTCTTTAGACTTTTTCATCAACAAAGACAGGAGATTCTGCTGAAGTGGGAGCATCTCTGCAGATTAGCTTGGGACAAAGGATAATTAAATCCTGGGACCTGAAGATGCTGAGAAGGGTAGAGGGTATTAGCATTGGTATTCATGTACTTGCTGATGTCTATTTCATCTCCGTAGGAAAATTAAAATTAATGATGCAGTATTTTAATGATTTCATTCCATCCCATCCGAGTGCTTAATTGTAGTTTGTAAACCACAAATCTTATTTTTCTGTCATTAATACACCAACGAACATACTGGGTTTTATTTTCTGGTTATTTTTTATTATAGATTGACAAATCTATTTGAGCCAGTTTATTAGTAATTGCTAAAAGTCAATCTGAGATTCATTTACATATTTTATAGGTGTATAAGAGGGCCCCTAAAAAGAATGCATTTGTGGAGAATCTGGGACCAAGCTACTGTTTGTGTCTTAAAAAACATATGAACTGGGTAGCCTCCCCAAGGCATACCTAATGCACCTGCAGAGAGAGGAATAAGATCCAGAAGAGTGAATTTTGTCCTGTTCTGATCACAGGAATGAAGGAATTAATGAATGCAGACTAAATTTCAGTCATAAGTAATGCATTAACATGAGTATTACACCATCAGCATTGCCCTTCTGCCCTTAGTAAAACTAAAGAAAGTGCACCTTTTAAATTACATTCAGATTTATAATTGAGCATTTTGAGTGATGGCTTCATCCACTGCAAGCAAAAGGAAGTGATTTACAATGTCAGTAGAAAGTTGTTATGTGAGGAGAGATTACCAATCATAATTTCAGACTCAACGGTATTGATAATTCTGAATTGTCTGTTTTAATGCAAATGGTGTCTTAAATACTGTGCTCTATCTTAATTAGATAAGGTAATCCTTCCTTGCTTGGGTAGTCCCCTAAATTAGCCGCCAGGCTAACATCCTCAGGATCATGTTTTTGCATTGTTAAATCCATACCAATTGTACAAATTGAAAGGAAAAAAGAAGAAACTGGTCTCTTACATGTGCAGCACAAGAGTCATAGCTTCAGATTTAGATTCCTCTGGATTCTTTTCATAGAATCATAGAATTGGCGGGGTTGGAAGGGACCTCAGAGATCATCAAGTTCAACCCTTTTCAGTTGCTCAAGAGAATGCTCCCGTAGGCATCAGATCAGCTCAGATCAGCCTTCCCCTTGTTGAACAGATTCCGTGTTGTGCTTTTGGGGGATTTCTGCACTGTAGAACTGTTGTCAGCAGAGAGTTAACCAAGGAAGCATCAGCCTGACCCAGTGCACCAGTGACACAATGAACAGAGCAGGCTTAAGCAAGGAGGCAAGATCTGGGGCTGGTCCCCTGTGCTGGTAGCCATTACTCACCAGCCCTTGGGCTGGATGGGTCTGCAGTGCAATTGGGATATGTGATTACAGCTCAGGTATTTGTGCCTGAACTGGTTTTAATCTAATCTGGCCAGGTACTGTTAGCAGCAGAGCTGTGGTCATGGGGGTTGGGGGGACTCAGCCTCTGAATACGCAGCTGAGGTGCAGCCTGCACCGTAAAGCCACGTTTCCATGGTTCCCTAGATAGTGGGCTTGGGGCCAAACTCCCTTCCGCATGTGTAATCCTGTTAAACTCAGTGGGAATGCTTCCACGAGGGAGAAGCAGCAGAATTGGGCTGTGCAGTGTAACAGTATTAAAGCAGCTCAGCAGCTGAGTGCAGCTGCAGCTGCGGTAGGAGAGCCTGGGAGCAATGGATATCCAGCCCCTGTTGGCATCAGGTCTTTAAAGAAGGAGAAGCTGCTTTCTGGGACATGTCCACTGCAGTTGAGGCCTGTGTCTGCGGTGAGATTTGTTCAGGTCAGGCCCAGGTGGGTTTTACCATAGTCAGAGTGGAGGAAGGGATGGTACATGCCAGATGGTTCCTACAAGTGAAGGTGTGATAACTTACCTTCCAGACCTGGTCCTTTCTGTCCAGATAACATACATCCATCTTGCTCAGACTAGATGCCCCAGTTTCGGGTAGTTTCATCTGGGAGTCAGCTAAATCCAGTGAGGAAACTCAAGGCTTTCTGGCAGCAGCCCTGTATTGCCCTGGGATCCAACCAGCCCCCAGCACCAGGGAGTCTTTTCTCTTATGGCTCCTCTTGCCCACATAACAACACAGGCAGAGGGATTAGGGCCAACAGATAAAACACAGCGCTGGAAATTCCCCAACATCCTTGAATACTGTGATTCAAATGAGATTTCTTTATAAACCTTTCTGTAAATGGTGTGGAAAAGTGAGGGGTACAGTCTTACATGAAGTGCTTCTATTTTTGCTTCAAAAAAATCATGACATTTTGAGAACTGACAGCACCTTTATGCTTTATTAATAGAACAGCTGCTTCTAGGTGTTTGGTACCTAATGGTAGTAGGACAGATACCTGGAAACATTCTACATTCATTTTACCCTCATTATTCAAGGGGGAATACTGGGAATAAGTCTCCTACTGGGAAGAAAGTTTGTATTTTCTCAGTGCCAGGTTTTTCTCTGGTGGTGATTTTGTTTCTGCTCCCTTTAGTACAAGGGGAAATAGATGACTGTGTTCTGTATCAGCCTAAAGCATTGCCAAAATCTGACATAGGATTTCCACAAAGTTCAGTGCTGATATAAGGGGCTGTATTTGTAATATGTATTAGGCATGACAGTGAAACCTGCCTAGCCTCTGGTTCCACAATAATTTGAAGCTCCCATTAGACTCGTTGAATGTTGTAACTGAAGTTCATATCTCTTAAATGCACCTTTCAGGCTGCATACTATTTTATGGTGCAAAAAGCAGAGGAATTTAAATATTTCTTGTTCAAGAAAGCTTCTGGGTAATTTCATCACTTTTGAAATAAGTTATTTGGACTAAGGTTTTCAAAGGTCTGGAAGATTTTTAAAAGAACAGTAGTGGGAGATGAATATTAAAGCATCAACCTAATGTTTTAAGTCCAGAATTTACTTCCACCACTTTTGAGAGTTAGGATTTCGCCCTGAAGACTTAATGATGATGGCTGAAACCTTGTCGGTCCTCTTCCCTTCCTACACATTACAGGTTAAGCAAGGAAATCCTGGATGAAATAAAGAAATACCTATTGGTGGGTTTCTGTTTCATTTTTTGGTGGCAGAGCAAAGTTTGGCCAACATTCCTTGGTTGTGTTTCCATTTCAACAAGCACTTCTTCTCGAGTTGCTGAAATACTGAAAAAGCACAAGAGAAACTGTTCTCTGTCTAGAAGCAGAAACGGACTGGAACCACTTAAACCTGCATGTCCAAAAAGTCTGAAGAGGCACCCAAACTTTGAGATGCTTATCCAACCTATTAAAAAGATGGTCCATTTTATATCATTAGCTTTTAATCTCATTCATCCAAAAGTAAGGCTTTTTTTATGCAGAAGAGAACAAGGCTGACAACCTGTATCTGGGATATATTACTGGGATATGGGATATATCTAGGGTACCTGTTCAGACTCTGTTGCATTATTCATCTAGAAGTAAATGTGAGGCTTCTTGTCAAACATGTATTTCTTTCCAAAACCATCAAAATCTTTTATGTGATTTTAAAAAATCTAACTTGCTTTTTAGAGAGCATGCAAAGTCACGTGATTATTCAGCTCTGACTGTAGAAAACATAACCCATGCTGGATTCTCAGCATCACAAGACTTGGAGTACAGTCCTGAGACAGTTTGCTCCATCAACCTCCAGCTTTTCAGTCTCCACAAAATGGCCATTTTTTTGGTGCTGATTATTGTATTGTTGCCTGTAGACTCCTACTTCTTCCGTAAGTAAGACAACTTCACTTAATTTGGCAAGCAGTTGGTTAGATTTCTCTAAAATCTTTTAGCGGGTGTTATCTAATCCATGAAAGGTACTACAGGAAGTGGCATAGAGATCTCCTGTTAATCTGAAAGAGAAACAAGAGCATCAGTTCCTTCTGTGCCTAATCTGCTTATTAAAAATTACTTCAGCTAATATAAGATTAATTTTTTAAAATTTCTCCCCACTCTTTATAAGTTGAGTAAAACCAGTTTAAAGTGCCTTCTTTTAAATTTATTTTCTTGGATGCTTCTTTCAGTAAACAGTGACACTACATTGTTTCACTTCACCTTCCTTGCCAGGTTCCATTTAGTAGATTTTTTTTAAATAAAAATGTATTTTACTTTTTTTTTGGTCATGTTTATTGTGTGTTCTTTAGGTGTAACAAGTATGTAAAATACTTGCGTTCGCATTGGGCTACATATTTTTTTCCTATTCTCTGACATTGTTATTGTTCCTATTATTTTAAAAAACAGTTCTGAGACTCAAACAAATTGGAATGTACCCTTTGAAAGGCTGAAATTAGTCTTTGAAGTGCAGTGTGATATGGACTTGACAGCTCTTTGAAACAAACAATGCTGGAGATGTGGTTTGCAGAAATCCTCCTGGATGCAATCCATTTTTGGTGCCTGAATTTCAGGGAAATGGGTCATCAGATTGTTCTAATGGATAAAATATGTGGATAAGATTGTTTGGTTGCTTTGGTTTTGGGGATGGGACAGACTGGTGTTTCTTCTATCTCTTTTTGTCTCAGGCAATTCTGTTTTCTAGATTATTGTCAAATGCTTTATTCTTTTCAAATCAGAACAATATGTTGCTTTTATTAAAAGTTATCCTTCCTGTATGTATTTCTCTTATTCTTAACATGATATAAGAAATCTACGTAAAATAGCAGGGGTAGAAAGAAAAAATAAAGCTGACACGCTGCCTGATCATTAACCATATATCAAGACCCATAAACTGTGAAATTTCATAAAGTAGTGCCTGGATCCTAAGGTAATATGATTTAAAACAAATATTTCTTGAATAAACTGGATAGCTAGGAAAGATTTTCCTCTCTCTAACACTGAATAATAGCAGCAGTAAATGATAATAGTTAATACCCATGTGAATATTTCCATTTCACCTGCCAATCATGTACTACTTTACAGAAAAGAATAAGCAGCTTTTCTCACTGGGTTTATAGGAGGAAGTTTGCTGTACCGAATACATACCTTACAGATGGTTATAATTTCTAGAGCTGTCACTCAATTTAGCTAGATAGTAATTCAGCCCATGGGAATCCTTCTCGCTTCTGCTGCTCTTCCCTTGGTTAACGTCAAAAAAATAAAGCACTGAGTAACTGAAACCAAACCCTTATTTTGATGGAAAGACAGAATTTCCTTCCTGCCTTGTGCCTCCCCACCCTGGACCATCATTTACATCTCTGAAGAGAAATAGCTGTAGTTAGTTACCTAACTAGTGGAAGGAGGACTTTTCCTTGGTGCATGCAGGGGAAATACTTTCCCACTTTCATCTCTGCTGAGCAGCTCATGTTGCAGGCCCCTTGGTTTTTGGGGTGAGCCTCACAGCCAGGTTTATCCTTCTACTGCCACAAGAAGGCAGCAGCATTTGCTCTTCGATGCCCTTGGAGCTGGATTAAGTAGTGACCTACAAAAGAAGCCATATAACCATTTGCCAGTCTCTTAAAGCCATTTATTCTTATTAGCATAGCTTTTTTGGGCATCAACATATTTTCACTCAGCGAGTTAAGATCATTATCAAAATTCAGTGGAATTAATTCAGAAAAGAATCTGCAAAGGAAATAAAGTATGCTAGTCTCAGGGAATTACTTTTTTCATAGTTCAAATAAAAGCAGCCTCCTTCTCTTTTTCTGCCTTCCTGCTTTTTCTTTCACTTTTATGACTGCAATTTGAATTCTTAGGCCCTCAGTTTTAGTAAGAACAATTCATGTTACACTGGCAAGGGCAGAAGTCTTAATGTGACTTTATCTTCACCTTTTCAGAGGGTTATTAAGAGACCTGTGACAGATGTCCTGGTTCTACCAGAATGAAATTTTAAACAGAGTGCAAGAGAATATGACGTAGATATTTTGCTTCTTTAATGTCTGGGTATGTCCCCCTTTTTTTTTTTTTTCTCTTTCCTATGATGGATTTTTGGGATTTTTTGTTTTTTGGTGTTCCCTTGAAAGTTGTTTTCTTGTCTTCTTCAGAAATCAGTGGTTTTCTAATAACCCAGTCAAGTTAGTGTCTGAAGCTCCTGATTTACCCCAGGTATAGAGGTTTCTAAATACAAGCAGAGCCAGGACCACTGGCTGAATTGAGAAAAATCAGGATAATCAAGGATACATCTTGGATCATAGTCTGAGTAATATATGGGCATTCTGATGACCTCAGAGTAGATCATTGGAGTTTCATGACATCTAAGGCTTCTGATGAATTTTAGAACATTTGTATTGCCTTGCGGAGCACCAGTAAATTTTGATTTTGGCTTCAGGACAGAGGCATCTGTGATTCCTGTTTTGCAAAAAACAAGTCCCATCACTGTGAGAGAACATAGTGTGAATCAGTGCTGAATTAATTTCATTCCCCTCGTGTTTACATGTTGAGTGGGTGAGAGTAAACACTTCAGCACCTTGGAATTCTTTTAGTTACTTGCTCTTTAATGCTCTTATCAGACTAACTGTAAATAAGAGTGTAATTAATTATGCTCTACTTACATGACAAGTTGCATATAAGTTCCATCCTCCTGGGAGTATATTATTTACCTGATTGTGAGGGGAAATTGCTGCAGGGTTATCTGGAGACTACCTGGTAGATGACTGTGAGTTTTGCATTCAGTTATTTATACATATTTTCCTACCTGATTTTGATAAAGAGCCCACAGAAAGAAGGAAGAATTTAGGGAGACACCAGATCTTTTGATTGCAGCTGGCTCATTTTCACGTACCTGGAAGAATCAACATATGGCATATTCTTTCTTCCCAACTAAATTCTCTGCATAAGAAAGCTGCCAAATTCATCATTCTGGATCTGAAGTCCCTGAAGATGCCACTGAAAGTAATGCCAACTCCACGTGCTGCAGTTCTTTGCCAGAGGGCACTTTCTTGGGGTGAATCAAATACTTTATCTCCATCATGAGATTGGCTGCTCACTCCTGCTTTTACTATTGGGAAATGAGTGCTTTCAGGGTAAGGGACTGCATCATGTCAGTGTATAGGGGTCATTCATGGTGTATATATATCAACATCAAGAAATTTATTTTTTTCTCTGATTATTTTTTATTTTGTTCAGTTCTCTGATTTTGGCCCTGCTTTGCTTCCTGAAGTCCTAAAAAATATTTCAGGCATAAAATCCTAAGTGACAAAAGTGTAGCTAGGGAGAAAATTCCTTCCAAAAGTGAGACAAGAGATTCATTAAGACATTTGCAAAAGAGGAAGGGAGGAAAAGGACTAATAACTCTTTTTTCCCCTTTCTATCCCTACCCCCACTGGGACTTTGTTTGGAGGGGGAAATACCATAATTTCTCCTATAGTACTATAAGCCAGAAGTGATTATGTAGAATCCATAGAAACTTTAGTTAGATACCTCACTAATAACTCCTGTAGCTTTTATAAATGCTTTAGAATGCTCAAGCATTCGATAAGGAAATCTCTGTATAAAAGTTTTCCCAGGTGGAGTTGGTGGGAGCATTACCATTGACTTCACTAGAGGTAAGGCTTTATACATTGTAGCTTTTTAGTATGCAATCAACCTAATTCAAGGTTGTGTGACATAATGATTTTTCTTATTGTCCTCCAGCTATTCTGTCTGTTTTGCAATTAACCTACTGCTTCTCCAGGCACTTGAAACAAGATTGCACTTATAATCAATACTGAGAGATTTTGAGCTTTTCTTCATAGAACATAGAAAGACAGGTAACGTATTAATAGTTCACTGTGATCTGAAAACACTCTTCTTTAGAAATGGACTTCCCATTTAAATCTCTTAGTGTTTCCATTTTGATCATTCAGGCTTTATTTAAAAAAAAAAAAAAATATTCCAAAGAGTAAGACTGTCTCTTTACTGGAATTGTATTTTGGTTTTCATTTGTAAAGGATGGAGATTCACTGACCATATTCCCGATATCAAATGCACAGTTTTCCCTGATACCTCAGCTGTACTGCAGAGGATTAAACCTTGTTGCAGATGATCTCCAAGACTGAAAGCTGGATGTTGTGCATCCCTCCAACTAGTTTAGTCCCCTTTGGTTCTGCCTGATTTTTAGTCATTAACAGCACAATGACAGCAGAGCAGACGCTATCAGGACCAACTGATCTGGTACAGCCAGCTTCTCCACTGTTACTAATTTTCTAGCTCTTTCTTTTCACATAAACTGGGTATTCATGTAAGTGTACAGAAGCATTTTTCTGTGGATTTCTCTGTGAAGAAATTTTCCCTGGCTGATTATCTCAGAACTACTGCCAATAGTATACATAACACCCCCCCCTACCCCCCTCCCCCCCCAAAAAAAAAGAAAAAAAGCAGCAAATCTACAAATCTGAATGCTGTATGCAAGAGATGGAGTAAATGAAGTAGAAGAAATGCTTTACCGAATAGAAATAGGCTAAAGAAAAGCAGATTAATTCACTAACCAATTGCCCAAAGCCAGTTTTAACCGTGAAGAGGTTTGTCAGTTCAGCTTAGAATAAAATTGGGTAAAAAGAGAAAACCCAGAAGTGAAATGGTTTAGTCTTCCAGAGTGAGGAGAAAGCTGTGAGGCTACAGCAAACCAGCACATTTGCACACCAGTGGATAGCAGGAAGCAGCCAGAATATAATTTTTCATTTACCTGCGTGCCAGGGCATGATCTTGACTACAGCTTTCAAATTTTGTAGGAAATAGGTCCTCAAATCTCACTGCAGTTCAACTGGAGCTGGCTGTCTAATCACCTTCTCTGCAAAGATCAGAGATAGAGGGTCAAAAGCAATGTCCCTTGGGTGCTGGCTGTGCTGCTCTCTGCTCAGATGTTCACCCTAAGATCAATTGTGGTTTAAGCTGACAGTACCAACAGGGAGTGAAAACAGGCTTTATTATTTTTAAAGGCAGTGGTTTCAATAGTAATATCTTGTAAACAAGATTTTGAGAGAGAGAAAATAATGTTTTACAAGGGAAAGGGAAAGCCACTGAATGAAAATGCTCAATTTTCAGCAACTCTTTGGCAGTGAAAGGACGTCTTAGAAGCTTCAAAGTTCGGTGTTATTTTATATGAACTGTCATAAATCTGTCATCCCAGAAATTAAAATACCAGATGCCTCAAGCCATGAAATATTTTCATCGTATCCCTGATTTCACTGTGACAAAGAAGGATTGGAAATCTGAAGGAGATGAGAGTGATACTCTCCTGGGACTCTACTCTTGATTTCCCTTAGAAGTTGGCACAGCACAGGTGTAAAATGGCTTTAGATGAAATATTTCATGAAGTAATTAAAAAACCGAATAACCTCGTGCATGAGGTGTCTTGAAACTATAGTCCTATGAAGTAGATGAGACTTTCACCAATATTCAGAAGTGAATTTTATGACTTTTTTTCTTCTGTGGATTGAACTCTTTGACCTTCATTCTCATACTTCAGGGACTGAGTACTCCCCATTCTCTTTGTGCTGCTGTTGGCTCTGCTGTTGAGGTACACACATTTGTCTTCTTTCATTCCACTAAAAGGCCTTCAGCTGCTTGTGAAGGTCAGGAATATGAAGAGGACTGCAATAAAAAAGCATTGTTCCAAAATATGGTTTTTTATTAGCATGAAATATTGGAGTAGCTGCTAAGATAAAAAGATCATAAACATTATTGGGTACTTTTAATTACAGTAAAGGACAGTTCCAGGTTATACCATCCCGCCCTCTATATTCAGAAAGAGTCTGGAGTAAAACTAGGCTATTAAGTTCTCTTAGTCTAGTCTTACTTGAAATGCTGTACCTCTAGAAGCCAATTCCTGTTTACTTTCAAGCCCAGGCAAACCTGTCAACTTCAATAGAAGTATCAAGTAAGTTAAGTGAAAGCAATGTGACACTTGCTTTTTTTTGGCATGAAGTGAATGAAACAAACAACTGTAATTTTTAGAGTTTTATAAATATTTGTGAGGAAAAGCTTAGATTCTGTGACACATAGTGAAACTGGGTTTTGTTGAATGTTTGCATCAAACTCTGGGAACATCCAAATATAGTAAGATTAAAGAAATAAAACCAGCAGCAATGGTTTTATCTATGATTTGTCTCAGTATGGAATCTGTTCACATTTCTTGGGTCAGAGTCTGGAGTTAAAACACTAACTTGACTTGCATTTAAACTGCTGAAGTGACAAGCCAGAGCTCCAGTTCTACTGACCCAGTTCTCTCATCAGAGAATCTCTCCTTTGCCTGCAGAGCAAGCGATATGTCTATGGCAGGGCAAGTCTGTGCTCCACTCCTTACATGATCAAAATAGCTAGTTTTTTTAAATACTTTAATTTTCAATCCACTTACAAAGTGATATTTTTTTCCTGCTTCTCTGCCACATGCATATCTCTTTAGACTGACCTATTTCTCAGCATCAACCAATACTTATCTGCTGTTTCACAGACTGATTTCTCACGTAGAAAGCCAAAACAAAGCTTAGTGGAGTTTCAAAGACTATTTAGGAAAGATCTGTCTTCAGTTTATTAGAGCTTTTTTTTATATTTTCATGAAAAGCATTTTCAAGGGCAGATATATTGAAGAAAAAATATTGGTTGCCTGGTATTCATTTAATTTATCAGAAAAATAGGAAAAGCTGAAGCAATTAGGAAGAGAAGCTCTTGTCTCTCATCATGTCCACCTCTACAAAGCATGGCCACTGCTGCTTACAAGTGAACTTCTTCTAACAAACCCCTGCTGCCAAACCTGTTTGCAAGCTTTTGAATCGTTTCTCCCAGTTGCTGGATCTCTTCAAGCATCCTCAAGCCACTTTCTAGCTGCCCATTAATTCTACAGCCCTGCAAATTGTGGCAGCCATGCCACATCCATGCTGCCTGGTGCCCTGACATTAGCACTGAATTGGTGAGGAGAGAACACTGTAGTTTTATAATTTCATTATGGAATTCATTGGAACCCAGGGTTGAGCTTCTCCACTATAAATCATCAGTAGTGTAGCCACTGGCTTGGTGTAGTCAGGATTTAAATTAACATTCTCAGTGTTTGTAGGGCAATTTGTTAAAATGAGTTGCTCTTTATTAGGTCCTGACATTCAGCAGTAACTTGTATAGGGCCCTGGGTTTAGGGTAGCTTTAGGAACTGGTGGTGCAGTTGACAATCATAACAGGATGATCTACAAGCCAGAAAAATTATTAAACATATGTAAATTTTATTATTACATCAGCAAGAGGTTTGTTTTACAAGAGGGACTGACTGAGAGAAAATTATTCTTGGATTTACCAGAGAATATGCCACCTTTGGCATTATATGTCTGTTACATTCCTTTTTTCATATTTTATGGGGTTGGCCCTCTATACCCTACGTGTCAAGTGCAGGTCGAAGTCTGTTTTAAAGTCCAGCTTCATTCACCTGGTTTATTTGCTTCTGTAGAAGCAGAAAGTTGAGAGGGGCCTGGGCTAAGCTCCTCTGCTTGTCAAAAGCAGAGAGCCAGAGACATCCTGTGCTGCATCCTGAGCCCCAGCAGGCTCCTATATGGCATGGGCAAACTGGCCCGTGAGCAAAGGTGCAAGCAAGGACAAGCACTGCCTCGTGAAGGAGGCATTTTCTGAATGCCAGGTTCACATTCTCTGGTCTGTGTGAAAGGGGACCTTGCTTTTCCCCTTCTCAGTCCGTTCCAGCCTTCCTCTGCCAGACAGGGAGAATTCAGACAGCAATGCAGAGAGGCTAGGAGACTGTCTTCAGAGCCATGGTGAGACCTGGTAGACAATTCTTTAATTTAAAAGAATAGTTTCTTTAATGCATTAAATTTCAGCCAGTAGGAATTTCTTATGTTAAATTTAAATGTTGCCCGATGCCTTCCGTGCTCTTGCAGATCAGTGTGACAAATTTTAAGTAGTTCTTGTCCCCACTGGTAAAAACTAACCAGGGAATTTCTTAAGGGGAGTGACACAGGGAAGGTGAGACAAGGGAAAAACTGTATCTTCATACTAGTCCTAAGCTAAAACCTGTTGAATTGGATAAGAGCTCTTTGTGGACTTAAATGGGTTCAGTCAGGAAGTGTTAAGTGCATTTCTCCATGAAGAAGAACAAAAAGAAGTGAACAATCTGCTTGTGTCAGCTTTGCTCTTTCTGAAAATACACGCATGGTTTTAGCTTTGTGTTGTCTTTTTTTTTTTTTTTTTTTTTTTTTTTTTTTTTTTTTTTTTTCTTTTTTTCTTTTTTTTCCCTTTAACAATAATGTATACCCTAGGGGTGATACAAAGAAGAAAGTAATTTATCTGGAAATTTTTGTTATGGGTTCATTCTCCTGCTCATTAAAAAACCCACTAAAATGTGAAAATTTTCGGCCTTCTCATTTCATTTATCTGTGAGGATCCAGACTCCACACTGAGGTCATTAGTATCTCAGGTGTATTACCTCACCGCAGTCTGTTGCTATGGAAATAGATCCAAGCATCTTCAGTGATTCAAGCATCTTTGGCTGTAACCTGCCCATGCATCTTGGCAAGAAAGGCTGCATACAAAGGTACAAAGGAGCAAACTTTAGTTTTAAAACATACTGATACAAATTTAAACATATAAAGGTTATTTCAAGTTCTTTCCCTGCTTATAAATCCATCCATACTTAGTGCTGATTTTATGCGGATGTATTTCCTTCTTACCTGCTTGATTTTTATCCTTTCCATTTGTGTGTGTGTGCTTTCTGAGGAGAAGGAGTGGCCTGTACAGAAAATAACAAACATACAAAGTTTTTCCTTCCCTTTATCTTTCAGATTTTAGGTATTCCTATGCGTGGCTCCCAGCAGTATATCTGTATAAGGACTGCATCTAATATACTACTGTATTTAATAATAGATCAAGCCACAGTTAGTGTCATGTTCTTCCTGAATTTTCAGGTTTGAATTACTCTCTTCATAGTGAACTAGTAATTATCAGATACTTTAAACATAGTTAGTCTTGCAGCCTGTTTTGCACCTTTCATTTAAGGATCTTCAGGAGTTTTATACAAGTTAAGACTGAATTAGGTTGCTCTTAACTCTTTGAGGGAATACAGAAGAATTACCACAATATTGCCTCTCTTCCATCTGCAGTCTATAGCTGTTGACTCAGTTTACCCTTGGCTTGAAGGATAGTGGAGTATTTTATGTGCATGGACTGAGTGCGTACTGTGTCCCCATGAGAGGTAGGGAAGGTGATGGATGAGGGTGGTCAGTGATGGCTGGCTAAGTGTCCCCGGGAGAGCAGTTTGCAGCTGTGTTCAAATCAAAGACTGATACTAAAGCTGATACTAAATTTCTCAAACATTTAAGTGTTCTTTCCTTCATAAGCTTCAGGGTTGGAAAACCTAACAGTGGTATAAAACAGAGGAATCTTTTTCTTTTTTTTCCCTTTCTTTAACTGCTAAATGGTATTCTTCCAATTAACAAAGTGGTGAAAGTTTTAGGTATTTTTACTAGAGAAAACCAGCCAACGCTTGTACATAAGAAGGAAGTTAAAACATACAAGATTAGAAGCACCTCCTCTGTGGGAGATGTGTGATGTCTATTACTTGTGTTCTGTCTTTACCTTTCTGCTCCAACACTGTTTTGTTTTGGTTTTGTTCCTCTAGAAAGTCTTTCAGAAAACCCTGGATGGTGCAGTGAGCAAGACATGTTTTTAATCTACCTGGCTTGAGATGTGCAGTGAGCAATCCCACTGTAATTTCCTGCTCATTTGATTGTGCTGTCAGCTTATAAACTTCTGTTTGGTACACTGCTCTGGAGACTCTAATTTCTATAGTGCTATCTCCTGGACTCAGGAATGTGGGCTGTATTCTGTTTCCACTTTTGCCTCAGAACATAATCACTTCCAGTGGGGTTGGATGTAATAGGGACAAATGTTTTCTACACAGCTTGCCAGCCCTTGCAAGGTTCTGCTGTTCTGAAACCTGTGCATCAGTGATCATCAGCAGGTTAAATTAGTATAACAGACAGTTTCCTAGTACACCTGCCAGGCTGCTGGTATCTGTAATTGGCTCATCTAGATGAGCAAGCTGGCTGAAGCAGCAGCCATGCAGCCTGAGATGCTATAAAAAACCCCTAGAGCACAGGGTTGTTAAGATGCTGTAGCTGGCAGAGTGGGAGAGTAGGATTTTGTTCTAACCCTTGCTAGTGATAAGTTTAGTCTTTGAAGCTATGATATTTTATTACCTTGGGTTTTCCCTCCACTTCTTCTTGCATCTTACATACACACTCTGTTCCCCCTGATTCTTTTTGGCTTAATTGGCTTGGAGAGGAGTGGTCAGGATGAAGGAGCAGCAGTAGCACAGAATGTTTTTCCTTCCTAACATCTAAGTCCTAGTCTTGCTGTTATCCAAACATATATTTCATGCTTCTTCTTGAAAGAGAAGGCTTTTGCAAGATTTAAAATTCCCCAGAGAAGAAAATAGTATTTCTTTTATTGCCTTTTCAATTTAGCATTTTTAGGATTTGCAGAAATTGAACTCTTGATGAGATCCTCACCTGTTAGCAGCTGGCAGTACCTCAGTAACTTTGAAGAGGGTCTGCCAAGTTACACCCAATATGATCAGGCTCATTTTGGAAGGAACTGGGCAAACAAATTATCATGAAGTGAGATGTTGGGATTTGTGATGATACATAATGTTGCACTTAATATTTAGCAACAGAGTTTGGTTTGGCTTCCAGTGTTCTTTCTGACTGTGATATTTAGTATAACAGAAACTTATACCAATTTCATAAAATTTAAGAAAAATGTTACAAATTATTTCTAGTGGCTGCTACCTTAAGTTCCTGATGGGGTTAGTGGAATGAAGAGTTTTTACTGGGAGTGTAAATAGAAGGCATTGGTACCATGCTTATTGCAGTTAATCAAGCCATATATGGCCCCAGGGGACAGTTAACCCATATCCCTTCTCAAAAAAAGGAAAGTAAAAAAAGAAAAAAAACCCCACCATATTATAGATGAGAACTGTTCATTAGTGAGAATTCCTTCTATGAAAAGGTATAGCCTTGCTGTGGTATGTCTTTCACTGCCAGTATCTTGTAATGAGTGAAAACAGCAGGCAGTGATGGAGGATAGAGAATTGCTAGGACTGAACAAGAATTTTCATTTGTTGAGGAAATGCTGCTTGTGAGGAAACCTCAGGATTTTGGTGCTGAAGTTTGTGGGTGCCACGTTGTTGTCACTTCTTCCACTAATTTTTCTGTTAATTTATGAGCCTGCAGTTCTGCCAAATATAAACTTTTTTTTTTTTAATTAGGATTTTGAAGAGGAAATGCTGACTACTGCATAGAGAGACAGAGCCTATAAAAAAAAAAAGTCTTCTAGCACCTTTGGCTTTATAGTTGCTTCACAGAGCTTTAGATAATTGTAGTAAGTACCTAAAGGGGACTGCCATGCCAAGCCCCTGTTGATGCTGTTGTCAGTGGAGCTGCACCACTGCAGGAAGTGATGGGCAGTCCTTTTCAGCAAAACCTCTTGCACAGACATACACTATTTACAGACATCGTTGAAAAAATTTTACATTTAGAACAGTCTAGAATGAGAAAGGTACTGAGTTTGCCAGCAGATATTCATGAAGCCTGTGTATTATTGGTTTATTGACAAAGTCATTACGAAGTGACAGCTGACTTCGGGCAGATTAATTTTGAATCCTGAAAGAGAGATGAGTTAAAAGCTAGTTACATGCAAGGATTAGGCACTGAATATCTTTCAATGATGTGGACATTTATTTTTCTCTCTGTTTATATGCTTGCCACTTTCCAGTCACATTTGTCTAGCCCACACAAACCTGAATCTGAGAAAAGCTATGTGTAAGAGAGAAAATAACAGTCTGAATATGCTGACTCCACTGTCAAATGCCTTGAAAATGGATCCACTTGATTCTAGTTTTATGTTTATGTTTAAAATGCATCGAACTTACTTACAAAACTATAACGTATTTTGTTTTCTTATTTGACACGGAAGGAAGGCCAAGATCTAAGCAAAAGTTTAAGGAAGGGGACACAAACCACCTCCTTTCTTTACCAATACTGTAAATTTCAATTGCAGGAGTGTGGGCAGATCAAGTGCAGGGCCATTTCTTTCCTTCAGCTGTCATTATTTGGAATTTTTTGTTTATGTTTACTAGAAGTGAGGGATGCATCCATTTTTTAAGAACTCAGTATAAAACACTTAGGATATCAGTTCTGATCCTGTGGGGTTTTATTACATTAAAATTTTCACTGAAGGTATGAGGACAGGGAAACCAGAGAATCAGACCAATAGCCAGAAATATGTGAGAACTTAAAAGCCAAGCAGAATAATTGGATCTTTGCTAACAAACTGACAGAAACTGTCATAGATAATCAGATTAACATGGCAGAAAGCCCTGAAAACAGTGACAAAGTAATGTTCATTTCTTACCCACAGGAAACTCCGAATTTAACAACCCAAAGAATAGGCTAGCTGGGCATAATATCATTATCAAAGGCAAAGTGCTGTTCAGTCTCACACCTGTATCTCTCTCTTAAGCCTTTTGAAGAAAGGGGTCACTCACAAGTGCTTTCCAGTGGAACCTCATTATTTTTCCCAACACCCGGGGCACTTGCTGAGGACCTTTCCCGATGCCACCTCTCATGGCCACGTCTGCCTGCATGGTCACCTCTCTCATTTTTTAGAGGAGCTGATGCACAGTGGTGGTCCAGAGCTGGACCACAATGGTGAGGGCCCATCTGAACCTCTTCTCAGGGCAGTGTATTCTGAAATAACTGTAAAAAGTGACAAGTGTTCATTCATGTTTTTTTAGGCTAGCTGGATGTGTTGGAAAAGCATTCTCCCAGAGCTGTTGTCTGCTGATAAGAGATGTATGCAAAAGACTTGTGTGACCCATTTGATTGGGCCTTTCATAGTCAAAATTAAGATATGCTAGGGAAGAATAAAAGGGTGAAAAAGCAGTAAAAAGACAAACATAAGCCTATTTCCAAATCCTTCCCCTTTAGATATCCAATATAGTGATAGCAAAAAGCTAATTCTTCAAATGTGTATTTGGGGGCTTTTAATGTGTGAAGAGACTTCTTTTTAAGCCTGGGCTTTGTGGAAACCAGCATTCAATTTCTTCAAACTGTCTGTTTTCTTAGGCAAATCACTTTAATCTTCCCATGCCTCAAATCTCTATGGTGTAGCACAGATAGATTAAGTTTACTGCAGATATCCAAATTATCAATGGTGCAAACCCTTCAGGAAAATGCTTCTTTGATCTTACAATAACAAGAGCCCTACTGAAGCTAATGAGACTGAACATGCAAGATAAGTGCTGCTGTAGGTATAATAAACACAGCATCGTGTTGGGAGGGAGAGTAATTTTTCTTCTGCATCTAGATTGTATTTTGTTGGTGGAGTGAAGGTGGAAATCCAGGATTGTGTCTATGAAACGTCAGTACATTTTTGTCAGGTTGCTTATGTATGCATCCCACTCTCCCTGTGTTCCTCAGGAGTATATAAGCCATCCTTCTCCAGTGACCCAGCAATGAGTAATTACCTCTCCTCCACATCATTTAATCATTCTGGTATTTTATGTGGTGCAGCTTTGTTGTACTTGGTGCTGCTGGAATTAAATGTACCTTATTGGCTTTCACTTCAAAAAGAGCTGATCCTGCAAGGTGCAACCAGCCCTTCCTGCTGAGAGGTGCCTGCTGGCATCTGGGTGACATCTCCCAAATGGCATCTGGGGCCACGTCCAAAAACTGGGACCTTGAAACTTGTGGTCTGCATGGTGTAGGAGGTTGGTTGAGGAGGCCAGAATGCCTCTAGGATGATTGATCTGTGCAGCCCTTGCACTGAAGTGTTCTGGATTGCCCAGACTGAAACTGGATTCCCTTTTAGCAAAGATTATTCCTGCAAAATGGTACTTTAAGAGTGGAGAGTATCGCAAAGTTGCAGGCTGTCATTGTTTTGCTAGCTCTCTGTTGCCTATCTGTCTGCATGATTTTGATGGAGATTTGTTCAGCATTTTTTCCTGTCCTTTGTCACCTTTATATTCTGTCTCATTTCTGTAGGAAAGATAATAGGTATACGCCTGTATCATAGAATTATAGAATGATTTTGGCTGGAAAGGAACTTAAAGATCCTTAAAGAACATCTAGTTCCAACACCCCTGAATGGGCAGGGAAACCTCCCACTAGACCAGGTTGCTCCAAGCCCCCACCAACTTGGCCTTCCTTGAACACTTCTAGGGATGAGGCATCCACAGTTTCCTTGGCAATCTGTTCCAGTATCTTGCCACTCTCACACTAAATAATTTCTTCCTAATGTCTAACCTGAATCTCCCCTCTTCCAGTTTAAAATCATTGTCACTTGTCCTTTCTCACTACATGCCCTTGTAAAAAGTTCCTCCCCAGCTTTCCTTTAGGCTGCCTTCAGGTACTGGAAGGCCACTGTAAGGTCTCCCTGGAGCCTTCTCTTCTCTAGGCTGAACAACCCCAAGTGTCTCAGCCTGTCAAAAAGCCATATCTTCTTGTTATGTTAGGCATGCTGCTTAAAAACAATCCCTGAGACCAGAGATGCTTTGAAATATTTTCCTCTTCTACTTTTCTCTAAGATTACTTTTATTCGTGATTGAGGGGGAGATCACTCTTTATTCGTAAATGGAATTACTGGACCATAGAATAATTTAAACAGGAAGAGATCTTTGGTTATCATCAGTTCAGCCCTCCATTTAAAGCTGGGAATTTTTTAGAAATTTTGGAAAAATAATGAAATTCTCATTTGAAAACAGAAATGGAACTTCGAATATGTGCATTGTTTTCTGCCTTTGTTTTGTTTCAATAATCTCAGTTATACTATTTATAGTAAGAGATGTGAAGATATTTTATTGTCTAGGTCCTCTCATATTGTGTTGGTTACTTGGCTCAGCTAAAGCTTCCTTTTTCTACACTTTATTTTTTGTAATAATCAGATTCCTCTAGGGATTAGACTTTGTGTTACTCTGTACAGCATCTAATGCATTGATCTTGATGGTGGTTATAACAATACTCTTCAAAAAAGATGACAACACTACTGGCATATGGGTCTTTATTAAATATGCTGGATACTAATTTTCTGTGACAGGACTGCAGTACTGCATGTCCAGCATCAAGCATAACATGTTATTTCTTGAAGCAGAGAACTTTGATAATAAATTAGTCACCACTGTCTCTTGAACATAAAAGAAAATTAATGTTAATTATTGTTGCTGGAGGTCTGCCTTTGCTTCAGCCAGTATGGTAACATACTTTGCAGAAATTAAGGTACTTGGGACATGTGAGGTCACCCTCATATCCCAAAGTTCAACTGGCCTGCTTACTGGATTGATATATCCTATACATATAAGTACATATATACATACATATACATATATAATCTATACATAAAATGTTTACAAAATAAATTGACAATGCCAAAGGATTTGCAAATGACCTTTTAAGCAAACCTAGCCATCAGTGCAGGCTGGAGGCTTTCAGTCAAGGACTATGAACTATTTTGGTTTATTTTGACTAGCAGAGATCATCAATGTATTCTTCCAACTTTATGCGAGGCTTTACTTTGGTATAGTTTTATTTCTGTTCTCTGAAATTACTTCTGCTTTGGATGACTGTGTAGTACACCCGTCAGTATGTGAACTAGTTAGTGTTAGATCTTTTAACACTGCCTATAACAGGAAAAACAGGTTTTAACTTCTTAAACATTAAAAAAAAATTAAACAAAAAAAAATAATTTGGAATCTCTTTCTGTGTTTCATCTTTTCAGATTTTTGGAAATTTTTACATGCATGAAGTTTATAGATGCAAGTGGGTGAACTTGTGCTGGGTGCTGCTCAAACACAAATACAGAAGCAGGTTCTGTCTTGGAGATCTACCTCGGAAAGACAAAGCCATGCTGCTTTATCAGCAGTATTGCAGCTGCAGGTGGTTGAAGATGGAGTGGTGCCATGACATGAGCTGACAGGGCTAAGCAGATGTACAGCATATCTTAACTATTGCATGCAGGGGGGGAACAGTATATGCCACCAACATAAACATCTAATTTCAAAAGATCTGATGGGCAGTGAGACAGGCTAGCCAAAAATAATAATTAAAAAAATACAAGTAAGTAGAGAAGTAGGGACAAGTAAATAGAGAAGTAGGGAATACAGAGAGTGAGTGTGCGTTTTGTTGGTTTGGTTTCTTACGGTTTTTTTTTTGTTTGTTTCATATTCAATGATATGGCACAGTACTTCATCTTCCTACACAAACAGCTGTGTATCTTTGTGCCTCAAATTTAGCTTTACTTTAAGAATAATTTTTTAGGCTAGTTTTTTGTTCCTTTATCAAAACACTTTTTAGGCATGTATCAATCTCAAGGAGGCTTTGCTGAAAAAATTAACTGGGTAGAAAAAGGAAATCCCTATTTTTAAAGAAAGGCTGATTCTGGAAGAGGTAGTATTTTAAGGACTTGAGTGTTCATGTGCAATGTGCAACCCTCATATCCTCTGCCTGTTTCAGTAGACTGCCACTTTACAAGCAAATGCCCTAAATTATTGATGGTTTCATGATGGAGCTCTTGGCCTTTCAGGTTGCAGCTGCCACAATCTGTGTTTATAATATGAATTACTCCAACATAAGAGAGACTGAATATGTATGCTAGGAATAAAGCTCCTTGTGTGGGATGCTGTGAGCAGAGGGACCTGAACTCTAATTTTTCACCACTCACAGAATCACAGAATCATCCGGGTTGGAAAGGACCCCTGAGATCATCAGGTCCAACCCTTGACCCACTTCCACCATGGCTACCAGACCATGGCACTGAGTGCCACATTCAGTCTCTTCTTAAAAACTTCCAGGGACACAGAATCCACCACCTCCCTGGGCAGACCATTCCACTGCCTTAGCACCCTCTCTGTAAAGAATTTCTTCCTAATATCCAACCTAAACCTCCCCTGGCTTGAGCCTAAGACCATGCCCTCTTGTCTTACTGGTAGCTGCCTGGGAGAAGAGACCAACCCCCCTCTGGCTCCAGCCTCCTTTCAGGGAGTTGTAGAGAGTGATGAGGTCTCCCCTGAGCCTCCTCTTCTCCAGGCTGAACACCCCCAGCTCCCTCAGACATTCCTCACTCATCCCTATTCTTTTGACTATAGGCTCAGTTTCTTTTAGGCTCTCTTAACAGGTATGTACACAGAATGTGATGATTCCAGTAGATGAAATGTGTGAAACCTACACCAAAATAACAAATTCAGCCGCAGTGAAAGTCAGCAAGAACTTCTCAAGTCTTACCTTCCTACCTCCTTGTCTTCCTTTTAGTCTGTATTTCCTTCCTTTCCTTCCTGCCTTCTTCCATGCCTCCCACCTTTTGTTTCCTGTCTTCAAGAAACATGTTCTTGTGGAACATGTTGCAAGCTCGGTTTCATCTTAGTGAAGAATGGTGGAAAAATTAATCTCAGTTCCTTTCTGCAAAATGAAAGAGCCACATTTCATCACTTTTGCTGATGTTCGAGTCAGGCGGAAACCAAAGAACCTGCTTATTAGAACGTAAAACAGATTGTAATTGGTTTCCCCCTAGATGCAATAATCTTCAAATGCTGCCAAGTAGTGCTTTAGAAAGGTGAGAAATTCTTTCCTAACACTTGTGGATGAAAAATGCAAGGATGTAAAATAATTATTGGTGTGATTCTTAAGAAAATATCCAGTAATTTTAGTAAGAGTGGAGAAAAAAAACAGATTATGAGAGAAGGAAAAGAGCGCAGAAGAAAAAGAGCCTGTTAGAAAGGAAGATATGATTATGCCTTTTAGCAGTGTCAGTGCTGGCATAATTAAGCTGGTGCAGGGCCTGATCTGTGAGCAGTTATTACGGAAGAAGCAGTGCTTTCTTTGTACCAAGTCTTGATTCCTTACTGATAACTTATTAATGCTTCCACTTGCTTTGCAGGGGTGGAAGCGGCGCACAAAGCCTGCACCGGCAGAGGTGGATGAAAAGCATGAAGTGGGTGCTGGGGAACAGTGAGCTGAAATGCAGAACGAGTGAATTATTAATCCCACAGACTTTCAACACCTTATTTTAAATTGGCTGGCAAGTTTTGGATATTTCAGGGCATGGTTAAGCTAGCAGACTCTGGCTGTAAAGCAGGGGGCTTTAGCTGCCTTGCAGGTGTTGGGTGTCCCTTGCTTCCCTTCTGTTTGCACCCCAGTGCCACCTCAAGATGTGACACCACTGCTTGCCAGCCTTTGCTTGTAATGTCATTGTGATTCTGGTTAACCATTCCATACTTACCAACGCTTTCCATTCTCCTTTCCATGAGTGTTTCTCCTTTAGCCCAGATCAATTTCAGAGCAAGACACCACAGTCTCCTGGCTTGGCGGGACCGAGGGGCAGAGGAGCTGGGTGATACCAGGAGAGGGCAAAAAGGAGGAACACCCCAATTATGGCACTGTGGCCTTGGAGCTTCACCAGTGGCTGCTTTTCCTTTGGTGCTGGCAAGAGTCATTCCAGTAAAGCTGTCCCTTTTTGCCCCCTCCTCCCACTGTATCCTCCTGCTTATTCTTGCCTTCATTCCCAGGCCACCCCTGTGCTCATGCCTTCATTTGAATGAGTGCACAGAGAAAGAGACTGGGAGTCTGTTTCAGGTTGGAAATAACCATTCTGAGTGATTCAGGGTGTTATGTGAATACTGTGCCTCCAGGCAATGGCATGGTCTCTTCTTGTTTATCATCATTGCTGGTATAGTTGTAATTTGTGCCACAAGACAAGATGGCCTTTTTGTATCCAACCTCTATCCTTCTCCAAGTGGCTGAATAATACATCCCTAGAGCTACCACCCTGATCAAACTTTAGAAGCTTAAGGAGCCAAATAACTGAACATTGCCTGAAAGAAGAACTTGAGTGTTTTTTCAGGAGCATCTGGTTTTACCTTGAGTTTATCTTACCCAGAAACCTCAGGTATACTGGGTAACTGCCTAGGCAGTGAGGAAGTTGATCGTATTCACACTACCATGCAACCTCAAGATTCTTATCTCTGAGGACATGGCTCAGTGCAGAAGGGACATCACATGGGGAGGAGGAAGACTAAGAGGCCTTCTTTAGGTCTGGGTATGGTGAGAGCAGTGAGAGGGTTGTCAGAGCACAGCTGGATCATGGTTTCTAAGGAGTTTCTGTGTGAGGTAGATCAATATATATTAACTACAAATAGGGACCCTGAAACATCAGGGGACAGAGACTGTCTCGTCTCTCTCCAAGGCACTGAAAATCTAAAGTCCATGACTCATTCTTTCCTCAGCACCTGCCTTAAGAAACTCCTCTCCTTCCTCTCCTTCCTTCTGCCTCACAGCCCTGATGGGAGAGACTAATGTTCTCTGCTTTCTTGAGGCATAAAATTCAGCAGCCTAGAATGCAAGGCAATTGGGGCCACTGCTGAAACACTGAAATAAGTTTACAAAAGTGTCAGTTCATGCATTTTTTTAACAGGTGTCAGAAAGGAGGGCTGTTGTTTCTAAAGGCATTTAATTGGCATTCCAGTTTGTCTTCTTTTAATTGCACAAAAAAACAGTGAGAAGGAAAACTGTGAGTGGGAGATTAAATAGGACAGGCTGTCTGCAATAAAGTGGTGTTTCCTTAATTAAATCTTCTCAGAAGTTGCTAAAATTCTGTCATTTGCTTTATCACACCATTAAGTTTCTGGAAAGAGAGGGAAAAGTGTGTATGTTCACATATAAATAATTTTTTAGTGTCTCTTTCTGAACATATCTAACAGGTTGGAGTTATGGTAGCGCTCCTGCCAGAGAAGTGTTTGACTCAAAGGCTTTAAGTTTGCTTAGAACTTCTGCACAGGAATTCTTTGGGTATTCAGTACTGTCATGTCTCATATCCAAATATATGTGTTAACTTCTGGAATGCCCTTGCAATTCCACAGCACAAAACAAGACTGTTAAAACTTAAGAACAGGGGCGTAATGCATGCCTGTTATACTGCTACATTCCCTACAATTTGCAAGGGAAATCCTTAGATCTGTGACTTACCAATTCACAAAGTACACATGGCCATCTACAGTGACAAATTTATGATGGCCCAAATAAATGTAGCTACCTGCACTATTGGATTTTAATTAGTGAAGTTCTATTAGTTACCTCTGTTATTAATTCCTGCCCATGTTTTATCTGAATAGCTCTACACAGCTTTTAATCAATTTTGTATTCAGATGCTTTCATGCAAAATTTGGTTTCTGCAAAATATTTCTTACATTGACTAAAAATCATTGTTCTGCAAACTAAATTCTCAGAAACTTAAGATATTTGCTGAAATACAAAATAACTATAGTGACATTTAAAGTGCCTTATTTTTTTTTCTTTCTCTTCCCCAAAACTAAATATCTCATGGGAAAAATGGTAAGATATTTGTTCTTTTGAAATTCACCCATTACTTTGTTGAGTTATCATCTCAATTTCTTCCTGTTAAAAGTTTGGCATTAGTTACAGAAAAAAAACATCTTAATGATTTTCTTTTTTTTTTTTTTTTTTGTTATAGACATACTACATACGTGACTTTGTGCAAATATGCATTAAAACCTGTATTTTTCTTGGGACAATAGAGAAGATAGGCACAGAGAAACCTAAAGAATCACTTCTCTGAACAAATAGCCATGAAATAATTTTAAATCTCATCTTTCAGTTGAGTTTTAGTTTGTATTACATGTATTTTATTTCTTAGGCAGAATATAAATATATACATTGAAATCTGGCTGAGATTTTGCTCTGGGCATCCAGCAGGCTATGGAAAGTTGCCTACTTTTCATCCACCGACATTCTCTTTCCTCAGGACACTCTGGCAACCCATGGGAGCCACTCTTGAACTGCACATCACTATACTACAATTTGGGTCAGAGCCTAAATTATGCCCGAGATGGGCTTGTCCCTTTCAGTGCCCTATCTGGTAGGTGCAGTACTGTCACCATTGCTAATAGACAAAATGAACCTTCTCATTATTGAGGGCCAAACCCTGAAATCCACTCACAAGTATTTCAGGCTGTGGTGGGATTCTTGCCTGGGTCACCTTGTTGGGTTTTGCCCTTGGGGGGTGGATTTCTTTCAGTACAGTATCCAGCCTCTGGTGTTTACTATTCCCTAGAAGGAAACCTGGGAATGCAGGTGAAATTTCCATACGCCTTACCTGACAAGCAGCACATAATGAGTTGGGTTAATGATACTGCTTCCTCGGGAGCAAATTGGAGACTTTTGCTGCTGCAGCTGGCAATTAGGGATTTCAGCTGTTCTGCATGGAATGAAGTTGAGCTGACAAAAAGGTAATTACACTGCAGTGCATTTAAAAGTAGGTACTCTGCGTATAATTACTGGAGACTTTGTATGTGTGCGTGCATGTGTATTTTCTTAACTTCATAATTGTCCCCTAACAACAGAATCAGGGCTGTCTGGCAGAGGGTGCTTGCCAAGAAATGCAAATTAGGACAGTTATTACAAATGAGTGTTTTCCTGCTTTCAAAGCCAAACTTAAATGCTTGCTCACTCCTGAGAGGGCGAGTAAGGAATTGAAAGAGAACAGATGAGTTGAATTTCTGAAAGATATTAAAGTAGTTTGTTTATGTCAGTACAATGGTGTTCTGCCACTGCTTTACCACTACTAATAACACAGCAAGACATCAAGATAAGAAGGAGTCTCAGAGGGTCTTCAGGATTTGTTTCCATTTGGGGTTGTCTGCCATGTGGTGGCCATCCCTGTGGATCCAGGCTGGAGTGCCAGTTACTGCTGCATTAGTGCTTTGAACTGCAACAACAAAACCTGCAGTGGCTCTGCCACTTTCATGCTGCCCCTCTGCTGCTGGACTCATCCCCTGGGGGGAGTGGGAAACATCAGCATTTTAATGATGGATGATGTTAGTTACCACAAGAGTTTCTGTTTCTCTGGTGACCTTTAGGTGTTGACATTTTATCTGTTGAAGTTTGCACTGGATCGTCCTTTGTTGTTTTGTATATGGTGTATGATGTGGTCTATGTTGCATCCCCAGTGATGTAACAGTAACCCCTTCCCCAGACCTGGTCCCACTGCAAGGAGGGCGATTCTCTTGCCCTTCTCCTTTCTATTCTCATCTTTTGAAAGGGTCAGGAGCATGACAGAAGCTCTCTTCACCTCCAAGATCATTTATACGTAGGGTGTCCTTGCCCATGCGGAGCTGCTGGCTCAGCCAAGAGGAAGGCCATCTGTGTCAGCAATGACAGTCATTTGCTGTGTAGATTAACTTGGAAATTCCCATTGACAGGACCCCTTTGCTGTGGTCCTGTGTGGCTGCAGGCAGCGAGGAGGTTTGGCAGCAGTCTGAGAGCTCACCTCCTGGTGAAGTGAATCCTGGGCCAGGGCACTGACAGCCGTGCCATGCTGTGCCATCACCTCCCTTCCCTCCAGCTTGGTAGTTTATGTGTAACCTATCCCTCTGGTGCTTCAAGTGCTGGAACAATCAACTCAGAGATCAACTTTGCTCAATGGCAAAGTTCATAGCGTTTGTGAGCATATTCAGTGTATATTAATTTTTTTTTTGCAGAGCAGGACATTGTAGCCTCTCAGACCATGTAGAAAAGCTCTGTACTGTGACCACTGACCTGAAGCTACCTCCTTGATATTTTGCATTAGAAATGTGTACATTCAGCAAGTGAACACTGTTAAAAGAGCCCAGCTCCTGGTAGAAGGGTGCTCAGAGGGATGCCAGGCATTGCTCTGTCTCCCCACTACAAAGAGGACATACTGCATCTCTGAGCAGGGAGGACAGAGAAACATCCCTTGCAGTTCTCCCTTGCAATTCCTAAGGCTTTCACTGTGAATACAGAGATAATCAGGAGTGACTGCATCTAAATTACGAGGGGAAGTGGTGATAATGGTCTGGCATCGTGTTGGGTGCTTTATCTATACTTGGGTAGATCAAATGAGCCCTGTGAGGCACCTCACAGCAAAACACTTCTAGGGACAATACATAAAAAATGAATTTGTCGTTGCCTTCTGTAGATAAATAGAGGGTGCATTAGACCTTGGAAAGCACAATTTGTATTGTTCATCCTCTTTTATCATATAAGTGCATGAACATGAAAAAGGAAGTTAAGTCTTCAAAGACACCACAGCTAACTGGGGAGAAATTCCTTGAGGAATTCTACTTCTCAAGCATGTGTTTAGGGTAAACTTATTACTTCATATATGAGCAAAGAATGGAAATGCTAACATTCTACTTCTGAATCTGAAAAGCTGCTAAGGATCTTTTCCCCCATGTATTCGGGAAGAACAGCAAATACTAGTGTGATGCCTTACAAAGGAATTTTTTTTCGTATGCAGTACACGCGTAAGTGCAATAATGGATTGGTGAAATGCATTTTTGGCATTTTGTACCAAACTTTCCTAAAAACCTAAAAGCCAACACTGAAATTTTATAATTTATAAAATGCCATTATATTTAATATATATATATATTTCATCGTATGAGTTTTCATTATGTCAAAGAAAATGATTCTCAGGGGCATATTGCAATGCAAAAAAATATGTACAGTATTGTCATGATGCAGATGCAAGTGTAAAATAAAATTCTGCATAGCAAAAACATCAGACAGGTAAATATAATAATTTCTTGTTGATATTCAGAACTCTCTAAGGGAGAGTAAGCTCAGCCTAAGGAAAAGGGCTCCTCTATCATTAGCAAAAAAGAGGAACACTGAGGTAAGGTAATCTTTTTCCTGACAGTGTGAATTGTGAATCTGCTGCTGTAGTCATACTGGTGAGCATCCTGCTTAAATGTGAAGCCCTGAAATGCATTTTGAGAGGTGGCAGTGAGTATAAGGGAACTTGTCTTGTGCTTCATGTCCTAAATCATTGATCTAGCTTCTCCTGCCATTTTAAAACTGTAACATTTTTTCTGAGGTCTTAGGGATGGAGATTTGCTTTCACACCAGAAAAACTTATTTTTCTTTTTATGTTCTTCCCTCCACTCTACTCTTGGCAAAACACCCATCAAAACCCTGTACATATTTATAAAAAGCACTTATAAGCTACTCCTATTTGTATTTTCTTGGTTACAAAGCAGTTACCTAGTAATTCCATGGCTCTTTTGACATATAAAGTCCTTTTTTTTACTAGTCTGCATTGTCTGTAATATTGAATCCCATTTGCATATGCCCAGGTAATGTTGTCCAAAAGTAAGACTCCTGGAAATTGGATTCTTAATAGAGCAAAATGTGTTTAGCCAAATAAATAAGATTATATCTGCCCTCATCACTGCAGACTTTACATTTAATAATAGAGGTATCAGTGCTGATAAAACAAGAATGCAGATCTGTGTTACATGATATAAGGTTCATGGAGATGCTGTTTATTTGGCATGGTTATCTTAAAACTATCCAAAATGTTTAGTGCAGTATATAACATGATGCTTCCTATGGCATCCTGACAGTCCTGTTGTCATCCAGAGAGGGTAGCAGTGTCATGGGGATAGGTAATGCCTTGATTAGACAAGGGAGAATAAGATGGTACTGATGAAATTCCTCCAGATCAATAGGTCCTGGGTTAAATATTGCCATGAGATTTGTCATTTCAGGGTCTCTGCAGACTTGGGTTACTTATACTGCATTGATTCTTTTTTTTTTTTTTCTAGAAATGTTCACAACAATTTCCTAATCACAACAGCGTATATTTTTTTTTCCCCTCTCTTTTTGGGAAAAGCTTAACTTACAGTGCAATTGCATAATGGTGATTGGTGATGTGTCCTGGGCCACAATAACTTGACATAGTCCTTCATTAGATTTAATTCAGAGGATTTAGGGAGGAAAAATGCACAGAATTTCAAACAGTTGTTATAATGAACAATTACCAGGTCCTCCTGTTTTTTTCTTTTGCTTCTTGTTGCTATCATGATATAAATAGAGCCTTGGTTGCTACCACTCTGAGCTGTGATGCTTTAAATCCTGTTTGCAGCCCAGGACATGGGAGTCATCAGGGTCTGATACCACGGTTAAATGCATGGATCCTGGGGAAAGCTAAGAATGAGACATTTGTTTGATGGCAGGTTTTTACTCTGCTACTGCTTTCCTCATGCTTAGTGCAATTTTGCAGTCCTGGACCTTGGGGACAGGGCAGCAAGACACTGCAAGCTCATGTCTCACAGTGGCCATGTTTTATGATGACCTTACTGCTACTCATGCCCGAGTGCAAAAATTTCTCCTTATCTTAGATTGCTGATGATTTTCCCCGATGAATGTAGTTCCAGGAGGTTTCCAATGGTTTGTTTTATGTGGACTGTCTCAGGGAGAAGAAGGAGATCAAATTAAGTTTTCCTGCTCCTTATTATAGATATACTTGCAGCCAAACAGCCTGGAACCTTTCCCATGAGCAAAACACAGTTATGTTTAAAAGTTGTACAAAAGAATGAGGATTCATCACCAAAGGCAGTATAGAAGAAAGTAATTTCCACTTTTTAGTAAGAGCTGGTATGTGGTTTAAACAAACTGGTCCTTGCTATTTTGAATAATTCTGAATTTCTCCAGAGATGAATTTGCAACCTTCAGCAAATGTGGAAAAAGAGAATATTACACACAACAAATTTTCTTTTCTTACTATCTCTAGTTCTTCAACAACTCTTTCTGCTGTCTCTGGGTAGCTTAGGTTCATTTTTATCAGACATCTTGATTGAAAGTTATAGGATTCCTTTGTTACAAATAAATAAAATTTCACCAATAATACTAGCTCTGGGCTAAAAAAACCCAGCTTCTGCTGGATCCCATAGTGACATCCAACTGTCATCCAACTGGCTGTGTATAAGTCTGTGTTTTTTTATATGTCTTCAAAAAAGCTGCCATGAATTTGGAAAAGACATAGCAAAAAAGGTATGAGTGATGCAAAGCTTGGGCAACATGCCTTGTAGTAGGAGATTAAAGAAGCTTGGTCTAGTTAGTTTATCTGTGGGAAGGGAAGGAGTCAATTTGGTTCTGGTCTAGAAGAACCAACATGAAAAAGAGGCTTCTGATACTATATAGTGTTTTGATCTCCATATTTTTAATTCTGTTAGATCAGAGGGCTTGATGCCAAGTTTAATATGAAAAAAAATTACATTATCGATAATTAATCTCTGTAGAAACTTTGAGAAGTAGCGGATTCTTCTTGTAAGTCTTCAATTCAGTAATACCTACCTTATTTCATCATGTTTTTCTTTAATATATTTTCTTTAATATATTATAAGGCAAAGAAAAATTGGTATACTTGATGTATTGAGGACGGGAATCTGTGTAAAAGTGTTTACGAGTCAAGCAGATGTTTTACACTTAAGACAAACTGTTGGGTGGTTTCTGATCTGGGTTATGTGAAAGGACAGAGTAGACAACCAGAATGCTGTTTTCTTGCCTTACAAAAATAAATCTGAAAATATGATTAGTTAGTGAAATAGGCTGTTAGAATCAAGGAGAGCTACTAAGCTAAGAAACATGTAGTAAACATGTACATTAGGACAGAAATGACCAAATCAAGGATTTTCCTCAGGAGATTCAGCCCTTTCTTGTTGCCTTCCATCTTAGTAAACCTTGCTAATTGGAATGACTGGTTGTATTGAACTGATAATGGCCAATTATGCTTTATTGGCTCCCTTAACTTATGACATTTGTGCAGAAGTAAAATTCAAAGGCTGGTGCTGGTTATCCTGTCAGAGAAAGGCTGGTTAGCCCAATGATTCTGCAGAGATTGATTGAACAATGAGTCTTGACAAGGCTTGCAACATAGCTGCAAAATAATCAGACCTCTGGGAACTTTTAAGATTACCAGCACAAGCCTTGGATTCCCATGGGTGTATTTATCACGTGGGATCCTCACCATAGAGTGGTTATTAGCACACAGTTGTTTGCATTAGAAATATTTTGCTGCCACTGGTCCCTTGGAAGATTCCTCTGGTCTGTTAGATTTACTATAAAAAAACCAAAACCAAACCAAAACAAAAAACCCCATAATAATAAACAAAACCAAAAGACAAACAGACAAACAAACAAAAAAACCCAACCTGTAAAGCCACACAGTTGACTTTAAATCTCTGCTGCTTATGCTTAATGTTGCTCCTTGTCTGCATCTAGCTACAAACAGGCCTTCCCATGCTACCTATCTCATTGAATTTACACTGTCAATTAAAAAAAATTGGCTCCACCATTGGAGCTGTTCAGGATCAGTGACCTAACACTGATGACCCATCTCTCCTTATAAAGCAGCCAGCAAGTGAGAACCTTTCTCTGTAAGAGACCTAAATAAACTCATATACCCTGTCAGTGACAGCTTGTTTTCTCTGCTTTGCCAGAAACCAGAGTTTTCCATGGTGCAATTCTTTTTTGCCATCTCAATCTATTTCTTGCATGGCAGAGGAAAAATACACTAAGCTGCTTCCAATACCCACTCTCTTTACTGATGGCAGGAGGCAGAGGCTGGAGCATCATGGCTCTAGCTGTGGTCTCTGCCTGCTGGAGGGGGATGAAAAGGACTGCCTGCTTACACCTCTGCTTAGTTCTGCCATCCCTGTAGCAGTGTTGCTATTCCCTGCCTGTGCTCATTTACCTCTATGCTTTTGTCTGAAGGAATAGAATCATAGAATCAATCGTCTGGGTTGGAAGGGACCTCTGAGATCATCAAGTCCAACCCTTGATCCACTACTGCTGTGGTTACCAGACCATGGCACTGAGTGCCACATCCAGTCTCTTTTTAAATATCTCCAGGGATGGAGAATCCACTACTTCCCTGGGCAGCCCATTCCAATGTCTGATCACCCTCTCCGTGAAGAAATTCTTCCTAATATCCAACCTAAACCTCCCCTGGCACAACTTGAGACCATGCCCTCTTGTCTTGCTGATAAGTGCCTGGGAAAAGAGCCCAACCCCCCCCTGGCTCCAGCCTCCTTTCAGGGAGTTGTAGAGAGCGATGAGGTCTCCCCTGAGCCTCCTCTTCTCCAGGCTGAACACCCCCAGCTCCCTCAGCCTCTCCTCACAGGACTTGTGCTGGAGTCCCTTCACCAGCCTGGTTGCCCTCCTTTGGACCTGCTCCAGGACCTCAATCTCCTTCCTGAACTGAGGGGCCCAGAACTGGACACAGGACTCGAGCTGTGGCCTCACCAGGGCTGAGTACAGGGGCAGAATCACTTCCCTGGACCTGCTGGCCACGCTGTTCCTGATCCAGGCCAGGATGCCATTGGCCTTCTTGGCCACCTGGGCACACTGCTGGCTCCTGTTCAGCTTCCTGTCAATCCAGACTCCCAGGTCCCTCTCTGCCTGGCTGCTCTCAGCCACTCTGTGCCCAGCCTGGAGCTCCCCATGGGGTTGTTGTGGCCAAAGTGCAGGACCCGGCACTTGGCCGTGTTGAACCTCATCCCGTTGGAATCAGCCCAACTCTCCAGTCTGTCCAGGTCCCTCTGCAGAGCCCTCCTGCCTTCCAGCTGATCCACACTGCCCCCCACCTTAGTGTCACCTGCAAATTTGCTGATGATGGACTCGATCCCCTCATCTAAATCATCAATAAAGATATTAAATAGAACTGGGGGACACGTGACTGAAAAGTACACCTGATATGAGAATACAGTTTATCTGCTCAGTTTTACAGCTCTCTAGAGCAGGAGAAAATATCTGCAGAGAAACCATCAGTCTTCATGTAGGTTGATAATGCGTTGCAGGGGGAACGCTCTTGGCAGAGCTTGATTAGCTTAAGCAGAGGATCATGTTAATTGTATCTCTGTGGCTGCTGGATGAAGCTAGGCTACACACAGGCAGCCCAGAACCTAGGCAAACCAGTTTCCCATCTGTCTGCAAAAAACCTCTGTGGATGTGCCCTGAATGACTCAAGTTCTTTCAATTAAAAAAATAATTGGGATTAGCAATTAGCTCTTTATTTCAGTGGGCTTTGAGGGTGGTTGGAGGTATGCCTATACGCAGTACCTGGGAGACACCTGAAATAGATACGAATGAACTGCTGCTCAGCAGCACTCAGGAGGCTTTGCAAAGCACTGCTCTGACAAGGCTGCACTGCCACGTTCCCCAGGTGCCCTGCTTCATCCTGGCTTGTGCAGAAGATTGTTGGGGAACAGCACAGTAAGTAAAGCACTGTGTAAGTAGTCCTCATTCATAGAAGTAATGCTGTTGTCATCACTGAAATGATTTACATGGTGGAAGGCTCAAAGTTTGACGAGTCATTTCTCCTAATTTAACTCCTAATTTAAGGAGTTTTGCTTAGCTCTTCTAGGAAGAAGAGTTTCAAGATTGTGTATCAGGAGAAAAGAGAGAGGTCTGAATTTTATAAAAACTGCAATGAGAATCTTTTCAGCTTTTAATAACTGATTAATTCTGTATACTCCGTTTGCCTGGAAACTCTCTGGATCAGTCAATATTGGTAGACTCAAACTACAAACTTTTGGCCTGTGTAGGAACAGGTTTCTGCACACCAAACATAAAAATCTTAAGTGTAAAATTTGTGAATCTTTCTTACTTAATATACATAAGTTGTGGGTGGAGTTTTTTGGGGGTGGGATTTTGTTTGTGTTTTGTTTGTGGGTTTTTGTTACTGTTCTGAAGGTCTATAGTGAAGAACCTGAGTGGAGCTGAGAAAACAGATTGCAGAATATGGATATTATTGGAGGCAGCTTAGTGGTTTATTTTGTTTTGAAGAATAGAATTTATCAGTATTTCAGTCACTTGCTTTGACTTGAGTTAAGGTAGTTTTATTGAGAAGGAGGGAATGTTAAAGGTGGATGGTGTGTTCCGAGTGTAATAAAGTGTTAGTTCAGTAGCACCCTTTATATATGAATGGCCTTTACAAAGACAGCTAAAGTGTTATCTATTGAATAATGATGCAGTGAGCAACAATTGCCTTCTTGCTCTAACATCTGTCAGAATAAATAACTTCTGCATCAGTCATTCTGCACAGCAAAAAAATGTCATTTTAATAGAGCAGTGACATGGGATCAATAGTGCCTGCTTTCAAAATTAACTGTATTTCTGTTGTACTGCTTCACAGGTCTTGAGGAAATGACAAAGAAAGCAGAGAGTATTTGGAGGAATACAAAAAGTGATTCAAAATACGTTTCAGTAGTAGTATTGAAGCATCCAACTTCAATAAGGAGTTTGCTGTTGTGAGACAATATTCGAGTCTTCTGAGACAGAATTAAGTGTGTCTCAGTGAACCATTTACATATATGCTAGACACCTGTACACAAACACATACACGTGCACACATATAAACACACACTCACCTACAGGTTTCCATGAAGACATAAAGGGATGTGAAACTTATCTCTAACTGTACAGCAAAGCATATGGACCTGTCAGTCTTGATCATGATGGAACTCAATTGCACTCTATATTTTAAATAAAATAATACTCTTAATACTCCTTAAAAGGATTCAGTAGCATAGCCTTATAAAGTGAACACATTCCGTAATGTAGCATCTTATATAAACATGTAAGACCTTGACCAAATTAAAAACATACACTTTCCCTTAGTTGTCCCACATTTGTGGCTTTGCAGGGTAAAGGGAACTGAAAGCAGATAGGAAGCTTGGTGAAATGATGATTCAAGAAGTAGAGGACTAGCACAGGCATGGAAAAAAGAACCTGCCGGAGAAAGGGGTGAATTACTATTATTAAAGCATCATATATACTGTTTTTAATTAGTTTAAACTGATTTTCACAATGTATGAAATTAATGTTTATTGATCAACGATCTATCCTTAAATAACTAAATTTAGTTTGAAATATATCCTTATATTTCAATAGCCTTTTTAAAATTTTTCTTACTGGCAGTGAGCATTGCTCAAGTTCAGATAGTACAGTGTGTTTATTTTGACCTATGATGATATCCATCAGTGCTGCTTTATATCATCTCTTTCTCCCCAGAACCACTAACCTTCATTGTTAGCAGTAAATATTTTGTGTATTTGAAAAAATATACAAAAAAAGAGGCACTTATGGTTTGTCTCAATAAATGGATGTGAAATCTACAGCAATGTCAACCAGTCTGGATTAGTTCCTGAAAATTAATAAATATTCCTGGCTGTAATAACAGCTGTAGGTTCAGGGACAAAATTTCAAGAAGGCACAGCAGGAACAGGTTTATACATTCAGGAATCTGAGAAATGGTACTAATTAGGGAAAAAATAAGGGATAACGTGTTCATATTACTTGTGCTCAGTGTAGATCTGCCTGCCAGCCTGAGGCTGTACTCTGTATGCACAGTATGTGCGTATACTGTATACAGATATATATGTATATGGTGGCAGTTTGGGTAAAGGGTAGAAAATGTGGTCATCTTTCTAAAATCAGTGGAGATCTGGCACTCCTGAAGAGCTCTTTCTGAGTGGAAGTACTTTCTGATATTACTTTTTTACTCTAAAAATATATAGTGTTCTGGTGTTCCGTTTATCTTGGTCTTTAATGTGTGAATGTACTAAGGGCTGGTGGAAATGCATGAGCATTTTAAGTTACGTGAGCAATTACATTCAAACCAGAAATGAACTGCAATGGAGTACAGTACCAGACCTTTTTTGATCTTGGTATTTCTTGTGAGAATCTAAATGAGAGGTCTGTTTTGGTTGTTGAGATAATCTCTGTGGGTTTTCTTAGATTTTAGGAGGCCTGGAAGTAAGATTAATGGCTGAAAATTACCAGAGTGAGTAGTGTGCACTTGGCTTTCAGGCTCAGCCTTTCTTTCCCTGGAAACTCAGTTCTAATTCCAGAAAAGGATGACTGAAAAGCTTTTTATGTTATTTCTATGCTCATCATTGCTCTCAAAATGTCAGCTGTATGAAAGCCTCTATAGAAATGTAACATCATTATTGCCATTATTGTTTTTCCAGTACGGAGTGAAAAGGGGGTCATGCAGAATGATGCTAACAAAAATGACTGGAGAAAGGTGAATAAAGCATAGATATGACATCTAATGAGCGTGTTGACAGATTGGAGACAAGATATCAAATATTTCCTTGCCCTGGCTGAAATCACTGCTGGCTGCAGCACCACAGTTAATACCAGAGAAATGTCAACCCTGGGTCAGATGAGTGGACCATATGACATTGTTTTCCCTCATCTTGTTTGGTGACATGGTAATAAAACACGTTTAAAGCAAAAAAACAAGAGTAGAGTGAATGCTTATTTCCTCTCATCCTGCTCCATTTTCATTGCTTTTCTATGGTTACGACTTCAGTGATGTCCAGAGAGTCACATCTGCTTGCTGCAGTGGTCAGGGCAGAGCCTGGTGAGGGGAGCTGGCAGAAGGGGCTGTGGGTACAGGCTCTACCCCTGCCTCAACCACTGGCTTTAGCTATGACCTTGGACTGACTGATCCATCTCCCTCTGCCAGTTTTTCTGGTTGTAAAAATAACAGAATAGAATGATTCTGAATGACCTTAAAAGGCTATTGGGAAGGGTCTTAATGAATATTCGCAGAGCACTTTGAGACCCTTGAATGAAAGAAGCTATAAAAATGCAAGAAGTTATTATTTATTTATTAAGGTCCTCTGGGTTTTGGCCAACAGCATGAATTGTTGACATTTAATTATTGAAACAGTATGCCTATCAGACCCCTTATGGTAGGAAGAGATAAATAATGCAGAAGACTTCAGAAAACCTGGTCAATACCCTCTCGAGATCTGAAGCGAATATACCAGACACGTAGCTCAAGCCTAAAAAGAGCTGAATAATTAAACCAAGGAATGAGATCAGTTCTGAATGCTCTTTATAGCTTATGCACAATGTTCTACAAGTTATTTATTATCAGTGCATTACTTATGAGCAGCCTTTTAAATACATACCATACAGCTTCCTATAGTGTTGTCTTTAATGTGTGAATATACTAAGGACTGGTGGAAATGCATGAGCATTTTAAGTTACGTGAGCAATTACAGTATTTGTCCCTGGTATCTTGAAGCTTTAGGTTTTTTTGTAAAAAAAAACCTTATATAACCAATTAATGCTTTTAAATATGCAATCAATCATCTTCATATGAAAAGAAAGAAAGATTTAGAAGTTCAGAATGTTTTTGAAGAAGCTGCATAAAAAGAAGGAAAAGCCTGTGCAACCACATTAATTATACAGTGTACTTTAGATGATGTTTTTCATCCAAGCATCGCAAAGTTTTTACAACTCTTGAGGCTTAATGTCACTTCAAGGCAAAGTACATAATTTAGATTACTGATGGCTAAACAGAGACACTTATGTGTTATTAGACAGTCTGTGACAAGATCTTAGATGCACAAGCAAGGAAAAACAAGGAAAGGAAATTGTATTCCTCCTCTCAAAACTCTCAGTATAGAAAGGCAGTGGTAAAGGACTCTGAGGAGAGAGACATACTTCAGGAAACCAGCAAATACAACACCTTTTGCCTCATGTTCTCAGTTGCTTTCTCATTTTAACGTCTGGATTTTGGTGGCCATTTATGGATAAGTGCAACTGGCCAACCTTAGCAAGTCCCTCTTTATCTGATGACGTGCTGCAGGCTGAGTAGATCTGAGATTAGAACCTCTCTTCCATCTTCATGACAATGCAGTGATGTGTGGACGTGCTGCTAAGTGAAACCTCTGTGGACATGGTAAATGAAACCCCTAGCTGAGCAATGGGAATTTAGCAGTGATTTGAATGGAAAAATTTTTTTGCCAACTCCTGTGAGACATTAATTCAGGAATTTATCCATTGCAATAGATCATAGCAATTTTGAGTAACTTGAAGCTGTTCATGAAATTATTATATTCTGTCATTTCAAGTAGGAACAGTATTTCTCTTCTTTTTCAGCTCCATGGCAATTATATCACTGCTGACCATACTGAAGGAACGATGCTTTGTGCAGAATCATGCAAAGTGCAATTTGCTGTCCATTAATTAACTGGCATTGTCTCCATAGCATCTCATCTCTTTCTGACTGTCTCTTGTTGAAGTACTGACCGTGTCTGACCCTGCCTTGGTTATCAGATATGACAAGCTCACAGCCTTAGGTAGTGTGACTCAGAAATAGTTGGGGAAAGGGAGAACAGCCATTTTCAGTGATGGCTGTAGAAGAGAATTAGTAAATTCCACAGATATGGATGATTCCTCCAAGCAATGCAGCGACTGAGCTAGAGAATACTAAAGGAAAATAACAATTTAGGCTGAAACTCCTCTGGCTGGGGCAAATGGTGCTTCTGGATGCCACTCCTTGTCTGAGTGAGGGCTGAAAGGATGAAAAACTGTATTATTCTTCTCTATTCTTGCTTTCCTAGCTGGTTTATTTTACACTAATATTTGGTGCTATTTCCCATATATTTGGGCACCGGAGCTGGCTGCCCAGGGAGATGGTGGAGTCACCATGCTTCGGGGTATTTTAAAAATGCATATCTGAGGGACTTCAGGACATGCTCTAGTAGGCATGGTGATTATATATATATATATAATTTTTATTTTATTTTATTGGGTGGGAGGGGACTGTTGATGGGTGGACAGTGATTTTACAGGTTATTTCCAACCTTGACCATTCTGTGTGATTCTGTAATGTTAGACTGTATGTTAATGTATCATTGGACACTAGCACAAAAAAAAAAATATTTAAACATTGAGGTTGATTTCCTCAAACTGTTACTTTGAATTTACTCCAACATAAAGGGTTTTCCTTCTCTTTCTATTCTATTATACCAAAAAGATAAAATCAAAGGAAGAGATTCTTAAGGGCTGACTGATATGTTTGGGCCAGCCCTTGCAATTAAGCTCTTGAAACATTTGCTATGATATTTAAATGATAGGCATTTCTCATACTGCAGGTATGTGGCATTTTGGAAGGTCCAGCTGTAGCACTGTTAAGTATAGCTTCCATTTGACTGTATTGTCAGTAAGCATTGTGGTTACTGTGAAGTCCAGGAATGAAATTGTCTATGCCATAAACCGGGAGAGGGTAGTATTGAAAACAGAATCTACGGTGTGCTTAAAAATAGAGTGCCTTTGGGGATCCCCTATAGAATGTGAAAGTGTGCCCCTGTTCAGCACCTTTCTCTAGCAGTTCTGGTTAATTGCTGTAAAGTTTAAAGGTAATCTGAGAAGGAAAAAAAAAGAAAAAGTTCCTTGGGGGCTTAAGAAACGGATGGTAAAATCTACAGATAATCTGTGGCTCAGGCATTGGCTTAGTTTAGTGATGCTAAATGAATTGGATTCTCTTTCTTTGCTTTGCTTTATTCATGAAGAAGGGTGAATGAGCATGTCTGTACCTGTCTAGTTAGATGGGATGGATGATAGACCAGCTGGGACAGGGACCTTCTGACTGTGGTCAACCCAGTAGCTCCTATAGCTTGTATAGTAGTGTAATTTTAACACTGACTTTAAGAGTACTCTGGTATCCTGTTTAGCAAACACTCTGGCAAAGCAGGCAGAAAAGGGTTGGGATATTAAAACTGCTGCAGGTTTTTGAGAACCAAGACCTTTTATTAATTTCTTCCTGTCATTAACTTTCCTTGTCTTACCAATATTTTCTGTAGGACGTGAAGTCATATTTGATATTGATTGCAGTGTAGTCTGGAGCACAGATAAGTGTCAGCTTGCATTAAGCTGTAGTTAGACCTCTCCTCTCCCCCCTCCCCAGCCCTACTCCTCCCCCTCAGTGCTTTATTGCTGTAAGTAGGTCATTGCAGAACTGGAAGCTGTATTTTTTTTTTTCCCTTCTCCCCCATGTGGCGGCTGGAATACATTTAATTGCAAAGCAGAGCATCAAATCTGGAGTAGCCAAGCTCACCTCCAAAAGATAATTAGCAAATCTCTGTTTTTGTGCAGTGTGCTTGAGGGTGAGCTACAATTAGAGATGGATAAATGCACTGGCATTTGTAGTCCTCATGTTATTTTGTTGTTGTTTTTTGGGGGGGTTTTCTGTTAAAAAAACCCAACAATTCCTGTTTCAGACTTCAACAGATACGTGTTTTATTGGGGTAAAACAATGCTTGGTTTTCCAGTTGAATTGCACTGATGAATATCTAGTTAAGTAACAGGGACATGGAGGGCTTCAATGCTCTGTTTTGGCAGCTTAGCTAAAAAATAAACCAGAATTAACTGAAACAGAGGAACAGGAGAGAAATGATGTTTTACTCAAAACTGAGTATGTCAGGTGAAGCTCAAAAGGCCAGGAAATATGGGGTGAAGCTGTAAGTTGGTGAAGCCAAGTGCTGGTTGGTTTGCTTTTGGGTATTGTGGCACCAACCACATTACAGTGGATGTAAGAGGACAGCTGTTTGAAAATACCTTATTTCTGGATGTGTTTAATGCATAAGACTATTTAAGCTTTCAGAAGATTGAGCTGGAGAATTGTTTGGACTAGGGTTTGTTTATAAAGGTTTTAATAATAAGCGTGGAATAAGGAATTAGAATATGTAGAGCCTTGACTTTGCTAGGAACTTCCTAAATGAACTTCCCTGTATGAACTTGTGTGGTTGTGTAGCCCCCAGCATAAGGGTGATGGTAATATTTTCAAGGCTTTAGTAAATCATTGCACTCCACTGGTTATGAGGGAAAGTGATAAGCAGTGACACAAAAATCTTTATTAATAAAACAAATATGGACTCTCATATTGCCATTTTAAGCACTGTACCAACACACTTTTTAGTTTTAAGTTGGCTTTGGTTGTTTTTTATAAGTGGGATGAGGTTTGTCATCTTGGTCACATATGTAAATTGTCTTAATAACCAGACAGTTAAAGATGGAAATTTTTTTCCAAAATTCTCCTGCAGCCATAAATACACGTGTTGTCATTTGTCAGTGTGAAGGACTAAATCTGCAGTGAGTAGCTGTCACACTTTAATAATACTAATTAAGTTTCATTGGCAGGTACAGCCAGAGGATTTTAAGCCACATAACTTCCTTTAGGGATAGAAAAAAGTATAAATAGTACTAAAATTTGAAAACCTGATTTTTATCTATACATAATACATTAGAGACCTCATGTGAGCATTAAATGAAAGATTACTGAGGCCTCTTTTGGAGATGGCTGGGAAATTTGGAATGGGCCATGGCTTTTCTCAGGATGGGATGTTCAGAGGCAGTGGCAGCCACATGGACCTCTGCATCTTGGGCCTTGCTGGGGTTCTGCATCTTGCCCTGTGGACCAGGGGAGAGAGTTTGGCAATGCACACCAGAATGGAAATGGAAAGTTCAGAGCTTAGGTGAGTCTCCCCTGAAGTTGTGCCAAGCTGGAAGTGACCTTAAGTGTTGTAACTCCTTGGAGCAATTACATTAATTGTCTTTTTAAGGGTCTTTACCCAGCCTTGGAACACGTATACATTCTGGCACTGTGCTGCTGGCTCTTGGCTGCTACCCTTTGCTCTTTTTCTGAAATAAGGTAATAGAGCTAATTTCATAGATTTTTTAAATTTTTTTGTTAACTTTTTGTTGTTGTTGTTGTTCTTTTTGTTCTGGGCTGCCTTGTCAAAAGGAATACTAGTTTATTCAATTTCAGTTTAATCCATATTGGTAAATGCAGAGAAGATATTAATGCAGGAGAAGGCTTACAAATGTGTAAACTCTTTTCCCTTTCTGCCATCAGATCACTCTGACCACTTTAGTTTATTTGGATAGGAGACCTCCAGTTTGTGAGTTTTCTAAATTGTTTTTCTGTAAGCTTCTAATCTTTGCTAAATCCTTGAGTGTATATTTTTGGATATATATACACATGTATTTTTTTTAATTATTATTTTAAAATTTATTTATTATTTCCCCCATTATGAGACCCTGCCCCTGGATATGCCACTAGCTCTTTTTTTTGCGTATCCCTTTTTGTGCCTTAGTTCATGGAACAGGATAATGCTACTTTCTTCCTTTGTAAAACCATAGAAGAGTTACAGCTGAGCAGGAAGCTTGGTATCATTATTTTTTCTTGCTGATTGGGGAGCTCCTTTTCGGTGGCAGAAATAACAACACTCATTCTTCATTAATTTAAATTACAAATCGAAAATCAGTAGCTTCTCTGCAGAGATGTGCCAGCACCACAGCTCTAAAGTGCTGCATGCCCAGTCAGACCCTCGGCTGATACAGCTCAGCATATTCCACTGGAGCTAATGAAGCTGTGATTTACAGCAGATAAGCATCTGCAATATCTCTAAAAGCTCTTTCCACAGTCTGTCACCTGCTATTGTGGGCTCAGCAGTGTGGTGAGACAATAGGAAAGATAAGGAATTATGGAAAGGCTGGTTTTCTAACATAGGAAAGGGTTGGACTTGATGATCTCTGAGGTCCCATCCAACCCAGCCAATTCTGTGATTCTATGAAAGGCAGCTTGGTGAGAAATGCAAGGCTTGAGTTAGTCCATCTGTTCTCCAAGGGGCTCTTGCTCCAAACCCTGCCTAATACACATCATCTTGGGCCTCTTACTGCTTTCCAAAACTACAGGCAAGCAAGCAAAGGGCATGTGATGAAGTGCTCCAAAATAGGTCCCCAAGCCTGTGCTGCACAGGTGTCCTTACCTGAGGGGTTAAGATAGCTCCAACCTCTGTTTTCCACCTGTGCTCTTTCAAGGCAGCCTTGCCCTGGCTCTGTGGGGTTTTACTGGCAAGTGGCAGGAGGGGCAGGGCTCAGGGTGGCTTTATGCTAGCGAGGAAAATCCTGCAACTTCCCTTGCTCTTTGCCCAGTTGGAGTGATGCAAAAAGAGCAGATGGCATTAAATAATTTGGCGGATTTTCATTATTCATTCTGCTGTAGATCTTTTGCATAAAATCTGTGGTTTGGCACTTGCTATAGCTTTTCAAAGGAATAATACGCGCATGGTTGCAAACACTAAATACTGAAGAAACATTTTTTTTGTATTCCTGGTGCCTCTTGGAGTTGAGATGTACCACCTATTTTTCACTGGCATTTTCAAAATTTTTGTGTTTATTTTAAATTTGCTATGAATTTTGTTGTCAGAAAAAAAGTCCAACACTTAATAGCTTTTTAGTTTGTGTCAATTACTGTTAGTTAAATACCCTTATAAGCCTACAGCTTAAAAAATTCAAGTTTGTTTTTAATCATAAATTATGTTAGAGCTTCAAAACCAAAACATTTTTCCTTCAAGGTGTGAAAAAGTGGCTTTCATTTGTATTTAAAGATAGAAACTGTTTAATGACAATATTCATCAACCACCTTCTGAAGCTGTTTGTTTTCTGTTTTGGTTAAGTGACCATGAAAGCTAATTATTGTTTGATTGTACTAGCTGAAATGTATAAGATATTGCTGACAAGAAGGTAGTGTTTCCTTTTCTGTGTGCATCAAACACACTTCATGAGTTTAATCTAACACCTAACATCTAACATTTAATCTAACATCTAACATCTAACTAATTTCCTCCTAGATATTTTAAAGATTAATCTGTAGATTTCAGATCTTCAGAGAACTGTCTCCTGGGCTATAATGAAAAAATTGAAAGGTATCTATTTCCTGTAAAATATATTTAGCCTACTTTAAAGAAATTCTGTAATGGTATAGGATGTTGTACTAGTGTACAGAACCACACTAGGTGTTTCCTTGAACTTGCTGAGAGCACAGAGAGATTTATTATGTGGCAACTAATCTTACAGTGCTTTCCTGTTACCTCCTTTCTGAGGGCACATAACTGAAGCTGAGATAAGCAGATTCAAAGACATAAGAAATTGCCTCTTAAACCTGCAAGTAAATCTTGGTTGAGTATTAAACCTGAGGTTTTTTCAGCCATTGAACTTTTTAGGTATGTTATTTTCCATACATGGTATCCATTCAGGACAGGAAGGGGAAGTACCAGAAATGCAACAGGAAATTTGGATTAAGATCTGTAATAGCAGAAAAAGCATCTCGGAGCACCAGCTTTAGATTAATTATTTACCACCCTAAGTTCACAATGGCATAAATTTGAACCTGCCTTTTGATCCTCAGCCTATGTAGATTTGCAGAAATATGTTTGAATAGACAGAATCTTTAAGTGATTGTCATACATATGTATGCCACATTTAAATAAGACTGAGGAATTCCTTTCCCTGAACTGGGAGTTAGATTGGCTCCAGGCTTTTTTTGTGATCTTGACATAAAAAATTGGATTTATTTTTTTAATGTTAAAATTTGCATTTCTGAACCATCTTGAACTGTGCATCTAAGATGACCCTGGTTTATGAGTATTAAAGATGTTAACAGATTCACACAGTTTTTCAACTCACCAGAGTCTAAGGAACTTAAGCCCTTCTGAAGTCAGCTAAAACACTGAAGTCCTCCCTTTACTGTGTGTGTTGGGAAAGCCAGGAGAGCTACTAACACACCTCTCACAACTTTAAGTGTGACCCTTAACCCTTAGAGATGCACTGAGGTCTACTCTGAGACACACAGGACTACGTGTATCAAAACTCAACAGAAAATTTTTGATTTTTGTATGTGGTCAGATACAGACAAGATATATTAAGATATATCTTAATATTAAGATATATTAAGATATATTAAGCCCAAACTTAATGTGTTTGGGCTCTGTATATAAGGCTGACTCAAGAACCTGGGTTTGAAGTAGAGTTTTATGGCCATCTAGAGAAAATTTATGCTAAAGCTTCTGAAATTTTTGAGGCGTAAACAACCTTCATGCCACTTTTATGTTGGATATCTTCCTTTGCTTCCACCTCCTGACAGGGAGGTGGAGTGGGTGAGAAGAAACGTTCCCCACCTATATGAAATATAAAGCATATAAAATGGAAACCCACATTCCTCCTTGGTCCTACTGAAGGGCTGGTAATTTTCTGAGGGGACAGGCAGGCTGTGGTTCTGGTTCTTTTGAGATTTAACAGTTGTATTATTTTTTCATCTTTGAAACCTTTTTTTGTAACATACTTACTCCCTGTGAGAAAAGGAGCTGGGTTTTGAGGGGTAATTTAATTCTGGTCTCCAACAAGCCCAGGGGGAAGCTACTGACCTTTGGCTGATTCACTGAGTGCTAAGTTCTGAGCTTTCTTATCAAACAAATTTTGATTGCTTCCTTTTCTTATCTAGCGAAAAGTGAACAACTGGACTACGTTTGCTGCAGCCTGGTGGTATCCATTTTCCATGATGGTTACAGAAATACGATGTCTACAAAAGAAGGTGGAATTGGTAGGGAAGTGCTCCTTTTAATCCTATAAGGAGTACAAGAATGCAGCAGTCCCCAAAAGCAGTGGTTTATGCTACAGTTACAGCATATAAAATGCTATAGGCTCTGCAATCATGTGTGTTGCAGCGAGTGCATTTAATCTATATAATACACTCTTGTTCAAGTTACTTCATATTTTGTATCTTTTTTGGATTCCCTTATTATCATAAAGAGTTTGACTGGAGTGGGTCTGTGCTCTGAGGATTTATGTTCCCGACTAAATACTCACTCCACTGCTGAGTATTTTTCTCTTTAAATGTCTAATAAGAAAGTATAGTATTATAAAGCTCTGCCTGGTGAAGCCCCTTATTAGGTTAACCAAATGGTAGGGGATCTAGAGTCACACTGTGTTTTTTTTTAAGAAAAGTGTAACCTGGGGATGTGTTAGGATCAGGAGCAAAATGTTTCAGAAAAGATGAGAACAGTCACCAATGGGTGGCAAAGCCTGATCTACATTGTCAGTTTACAATTTCTAGTCCCAGAACATAAACTTTTAGTTGGTAAGACCTTCTTCTGACAGATTTTTGGGGGCTTGGGGATTTGCACCTATTCTGAACTAGACATCTGAAGCTCTTTGTGAACTTTTTGGGATGTGCATACACCCGTACATATGTATATGATGTTCCTGACAAATTTGCTAGGTTGTATCACATATTCTGTTTCAGGCTTTTCTTTTTCTTTTGTGGTACGTGTTGTTTTGTGCTGTGTCTCACAGGATAAATTGGTGATGATGGTAAACAATGTGCCTGACAGAGTATCTTGTACGTGATCTGAGGGCAATGTCGATTTCACCCTTCAAGGCATTCCCTCAAGATCTGTACCTCCGATGTGGCACCGGTAGAAAATGCATCTTGTCAGAACCAAATCCCTTTGCACAGTAAAACTCTACAAATACACTTCCAAAAAGCTCTGTTAGAAATGAAAGCCTGTTTCCAGAGAAAGTAGAATAAATTTGATCAGAGTAGTGCAAAATGCAAAAAAAACATTTCCAGTTGCAGAAATGCGCCCTCCCATCCCTCCTTACAAAGAAGATCTCCTTTCAGGAGTGACTGTTTCTACCCAGAATTACCTTTCATGATAATAATAATCAGGTAATTATCATGTATGTGAAAAGGGATGTAGCTATACCTATTCTGATGTATAAGCATGCACCTTTGTCTCATTTTTTTTGGGTGGTACAAATGCCCAGTACATCTTTAACATGCAGGACATTAGGGAACCACAGGGTTCAAATATTTTTTTTTTTACTACAAGAATGTCTAAGAGCACCATTCCGAGTGAAATTAAATGAAATGAAAAAGGTGAAATACATTGCTGAGAATTTGCCTGTGGACAGATAAGTTTCTCAGGCTTTCTGAAATATTAGACTTTACACTGCAGTGGCCTACAAACAACTAGCTCAGGTGATGGCAACAGCCTGGAGCATGGCTAAAAACCCTCTGGGAAGCTGTGGAGAGACACTCTGAGATTTAGTCCTTTCCTAAGGCAGACATGACAGCCATCTGGGGTGAGCCTGAGGGAGGGGAGCAGAGAAAGGTGCAGAGCATTGCTGGAATTTTTTTCTTAAAAAAACCCAAAAAAACAGCAAAGCCTACCTTACTATAGGTTGAGCCCAGCTCAATGCAGTGTTATGTATGCAATAGCATGAATAAATTAATATTAACTGAGAGTGATGCATAATAATTATGTGAGGTTGACAGATAATTTCCATTGAGGAGCAGGACTGTGTGCAATTAACTTGCAGAAGGAATTACATGGACAATTATCATATATTTTGGGTAATCTCACTAAATGGATGTCTTCTGAGTAAACAGTTATGTTCATTTTGAAATTCATTTATATAATGAATGATATGCAAACTGCATTTAGACTGTAATAGATACAGCTCGGGTCACCAGCTAATTTAAAATACATATAAATAATACAACTCTCTTGCAGATATCATTAGTGGAAAGTAAAATATTTGGAGCCTCTGGTCTTGAAAATGTGAGGTTAAGTTCAAAAACTGCCAGACTCACGTGGCAAATCACTGTACAACTTCTCCCAAACTTCTGTAGGTCAAAGGAATAAGTTACTTTTCCCACCACATGAAATTTTCCATCTCTTTCCTATCTCATTAGCCTAAAATGTCTTTTTCTTTCCTCCTCTGCAATACAGTAGGGTTCTAAGGTAATTTCTTTCCCCCAGAAACTTACCAGCTCTTGAGAATGGGAGCCATTTTGGTTTTAACTCCCAGTTAACAGTGTTCACAAGACCACTCCTTTTTCCAAGTTGTACCCAATAATCCTTTCAGGAACCCTTGCAGCCTGTAGAAGTTGATAGATTGACCCCAGTGCTTAGCAGTTACTCTCAGATTGTCTCTTGGTGATTGCACATGCTTTGTCATATTTTTTTTATTTTTTTTTTTTAGCTTTTCATGGGTTAATTATAATTAGCAAGTCAGTGGCTAATGGGTCAAGGGCTGTGCTGTGTTTTTGCAGCATTCAAGCAGATGCACTTGAATTTTCTGTTTTCCCCACTGCTCTCACTGAAATTCTGGGGAGTCTCTTCATCTTCATACTGATGAAGAAACTACACATTCATGCAGAGAATTTATAGTACAGTGGACCAGAATCTGTGTGGTTTTTGAATTGTCAGAGGCAGAGAATAAACATATTTCCATTTAAATAAAAATTTGCAGTCTTGACTCCTTGGTAATCAGCAACTTACAGAATGAAAACACAGGTGGTTATAAACGGCTTAGAGTTCAAAGGTGGATTGTGGCTACAGAATATACTCTTGGATTTGACTATTCAGAGTGTGGCGTTGTTTAGCTTCAGGTTTAGGGAGGAGCCACAAAGACAAGAGACAAGTTTGGGTTTCAGTGGTCTTTATGCATTCATTTCCTAGATTAGAAAGCTTTAACTAGTCCTAACAGCACTGAGGAATCAAAACATAAAAGGGGAATAATTAATTTACCTTTTTATATTCTTATGTTACTGATATCCAATTAAGAGCTGAAAGTCCTGGGGTTTAGCTGAAGCCTAGAAAGCTGTGCTTCTCTGTCCTTCCTCCCATTTGAAGGATAGGAAGTATCTTAGCCTCCTCATTTATTTGTTTAGGGAGAGCAGTGCAGTGCAGTTACCAGGGTTTTCTTGTTTGACTCCACCCTATCTCAGTGCTATCACCTCTGTGAGTGCTGCAACAAGATTTTCCAGTTTTTTATCATTGTTTTGGCTGAACACCACCGTGCTGATCATCCTGCAAGGAGGAAAGAACAAAATCATTATGAAATGGCTGGCTTGATGCAACTTTCTCAGTTCCACCAAGACTGGGATGAAGAAATCTCGTTACTCAGTTTTCAGCTCTATTTACCCTCTATAGGGCCTTTGACCTTTCATTTGGCTTATGGTAGTTTGCAGATAGGCATTACCTTACCTATCCATCCCCTCCCTAAGCCAGCAGAAGGCTATGCTAGCCAGTACTAGCCCCATCTCATATACTTGACCTCTCATCAACATGTATGGTCCTACATTTATGGTCAGCATCTTGTTTACCTCAGTTAAATAGTGTCCGTCTGGCTCACCATTCCTGTAAAGTACCATGCAAACAAATCTGATTATAATATTATAATTATTATTCTATTATTTAACTACTTAAAGGGGTAACTGCCACAGGGGTGGAGTGAACACTTTGGAAACTACTAAGTGCTTTTCAGGAGCTCAGTATTACTAGTTCATTAAGCTAAGTAAAAATGACCCTTAGTTAATGTCATAGCTAAGCTTAAAAGATAATATATAGCTTTTTCTTCTACTTTATAATTAAAATCGAGTCCCAGAGAGGACCCATGCCTTTTGGATCCATACTGATCCCTAAACAAGTTCCTTCTCTCTGTTACACCTTTCTATGGGCCATCAGCATAGAATGGTGCATTAACATAGGAGCTACTGTACAGTGCTTTAGAGTTTCTTCTTTTCTTTTTAGAAGAATGCCCTAGATTCTTGGCCAGAGAACTATCCTGTTGGTACTTTGCAAGGCAATCATGCAATGGGAGGGTTGTGGTAAGCAGGGAACATACCTCTCAGCCTGAATCTCTGTAACCAGACTCAGCCTTGTGGCAGATTGACCCCTGAAGGCACAGGTATTGCTATTTTGAAGTTCTCACAGAGGAATTTGCCTGTATGCTGTTCTGTTACTGCTCAAACAGCAGTGTAGGTGATGTAAAATTAATAAGCTGCATGAGTCATATACACATGATACTGTATTTATAGCATTCTTGTGAGGTCTCATTAACATGTATTAGAAAAGTGCTTTGAAATTCTACACTGAAAGATACCGTATCACAGAAATACAGAGCATCTTCCAATCTTGACAGCAGCTTTAATCAGCTCTTCAATTGAAATTGTCTAGATCTTAATCTAAGTTTGGGATGCTCTCCCTCAGGGTGGCAAAAAGGTTACAAGACTGAAGTGCTTCCAAACTTGTTGGAAAACTGAGTAGTGATCCAAGAAGCCTCTGACTTGAGTACTTTCCACATTATATCCGTACTGTAAACCATGCAGATTTTCTCTGCTCTCCCCCACTCAGCTGCTGTATTATTTGTACGGCCACATAATTAACCAAAAATATTCTTTTTTTTACTATTCGTTAACATAATAGCTGGGGATTTAGGCTCAGATAGTTAACCAAAACATACTCCTTTGCTACTGAATTTGGAGTGGGAGGACGCGTAGTAGGGGAGAGAACATGAGTACACATTTCCTTATCTCCACTCTCATTTGTTTTCAGTACCAGGTGCACTTTCTGCCTTCTGAAAGGGAGGGAGACAAGCAGGGAGTTAAGGGAGCAAATTGGGATTAGTCACTGCAGCAACCATGCATAGAGGAATATGTGATTATTTCAGGCTGACTTAGTCTCTTGTCAAAAAGTGCAGTTTCTGTGCATAGAGTAAATGGAGATTTAGCAGACAGATTTCTCTGGGCTGCCATGGCTTCCATAGGAAAATAGTGCGCAATTTAAAGCTTTTCAAACAATTTTTTGTGAGGTTGTCATGTTACTTCAGTCAGGGTCTTGGTTAATAAGGAGGACATCCTCATGCATGGAACAGAGGACATACAAAATCCGTATCTTCCTGGGGAGCAAAGAAAGGAAAATTAAAATGGATTCAGTATCCCATAGCTGTGCTCAGTGGCTGGAATGCAGACTGCAGGAGCAGTGAGAGCTTCTGGTAGGACTGGAAACCTACTGGGATGGTTGCTGTCACCACCAGATGAGGTAACCATCTTGGTCCCCAAAGGAACAGCATCAGTTCACATCAGTTATGAGCAAGAAAAGTAAAAGGAGACAGAAGAAAAGAGAGGGAGCCTGCAGAATACAACACAGAGATAAATAGGTCAGAAATACAAAACACATTATTTCTAAACTATCATTTTTTAAAATTAATTTTAAAGGTGAGAAATAGGGGAGCAAACCACATGCAAATTTGATATGAAGTCTGTTTCTTCATTATATTTTTTCCAAATATATGCATGAAGCAAATGGACAGAAACTGTTAAGTTTTATTACAAATCTCTGTAAAAAGATAATATGTAGGTAATATATTATTATTATATTAATTATATTATATTATATTATATTATATATGCGATATTATATATTATATATGCGATATATATTATATAATATAATATATTCTTGCTTATTTATGGCAACATGGTGTTATGTACAGGGAACACTAAGGAAAGAAGCGGAAGTAAAGACTTGTGTCTCCTGTTACTTGCAAAACAGAAGGCAGGTAACAATATAGAAAGACTAACATCAAATAATGATTGCAGAAGTCTTTGGTGAAAAGGACAAAAGATTAGTCCATGCAAGATAGTCAGTGAAATGATTCAATAAATAAGCTGGCATCACCAAAACACATGGGAAATGGGAATATTTTAAATATTAAGGGTGCAATTCAACTCTCAATTATCTAGGATAGCAGGAGCTGTGATAAACCAAAGTCTGAGGTGATAAAACATTTATAAACAGGGCTTTAAGAATATGAGCAATTCATTCACTGTGAAACCTTACAAATAAATTTATTTGATGAGTAGATGTAGTCTTGAAGTAGAGCCAGCAGGGGAGGGAAGAGCCTGAATGACTTGTACTGTGCATCTGTCCTTGTGTGGTGGCCCAGAGCAGCCCGGGTGGGACAAAGCAAAGCTGAGAGAAACAGGACTTCAACATCTGCCCAGAGCCAGAGCTGACTGTGCTGTGTGGTTGGAGCCCCTGAATTTGAACATCCAATGCGTAATAACAGTTCTGCCTAGCAGTGGCTCTAGGGGGTTATTATTCAGAACAAATAATGCTGTGTGAAGCCCCTTATGTTTCCCCTGTTTCTAACATGACACAGTCACTAAAAAAGTCCTTGCTTTCATGAACCTTGTGCCACTCACAGAGCAGGAAAAGATTTTCTTTTGTTAATTGAGACACAGAGAAATATCTTTACCTTCTCAAATTACTGAATCAATTTCTTTTCCTCCTACTTCACTTTCCTTCCTTCCTTCTTCTGCCTGAGATCTCTATAGCAGCAAAGAAGTCCAACAACACATCTAATACAGATTATTACTTCCTGGATAGAACTGGGTTTTCTTTTGGATATGCTGCCTGACAGTTAAATCTCAAAAAGATAAAATAAAAATAAAATAAAATGAAACAGTGAGAGGTATTTAATTAAATCCCTCTTAAAAAATAATCTTTCATGCCAGTGCGAAATCCTTCTTGTCTTTTAGTGTGTACACAGTTGTAGCTGCATCTGTCCTTTGAGGAGTTTTGTTTGAATTACAATCATTATTCTATCTGTTCTCTTCTTCTTTCTCCCTAGATCCTCTTTCCCTCCATTTTTGCAAAAGAGGCTGAAATTCTTTAGACTAGCTAACATGAAATACTGAAAATGAAACAAAATAAAACCTAGCATGTAAGATATGGATATCAAAGATGCACTTAATTTTTTTGATATGTAAGTTTATATAGTGTGCAACTTTTTCAGCTTGAGGCAAAATACTTGATTTGTATTGACAAATATAAATCAATGCTAACATCAGTGAGGTAGCCTATACTGCAGGAATCATGCTTTGGTATGGAAGTCACAAATGCCAGATTTTTAGGTCTGTCAAGGTACAAATTGGTTCTAGTGGGATTTTCAAAAGCAAATATTTATATACTGGATCTGTAAATATATTTTAAAATCTCAGGGTGCTTTTCACCTACTGCAAAAACCTCTGCCAGTACTTTGCCCAGCCATGAGGACAAGACAGCATTATGTTGGGGTTAGCTCCAGCAAGGGATGGAACACTTCTGACCACATGTTGAGGTTGTGTCTTCCCTGGGGTAAGAAGGGAGGGTGATCTTGCCATCAACCTGACAGACTGGGACCCAAAGGTTCACATTTGAATGGAAAAGTTGTCTTTTTTTTTTTTCCATCCTTATATCTGGAGTTGTTAAGCTGTGCTGTAGCAGGTGATGGTGAGAATTGTAGGTGTTTGATTTCAAGCGACATTAATGCCAAATTGGAAGACTGTTTTTGGGGTTTTTTTTCTGACCTGCATCCGAATGATAACTACTGGCTTTTCTAGGACAGCATAGTGAAACAGCATGGTCTTTACTTTCCAGCTTCTGTCTTACCATGTGTAGATCCAGACTGCTTTTTCTTGGCAAAGACATGTTTTTGTGTTGCTTGGAATTATTTGTAATGTGGTTGTAGCAGGAGACTTCAACAAAGAATGGGTGCTCATTATTGCAGGAAGAACAATTTCCTTTGCTTTTGTTATTATTTAGTTTGATATGGAAGGAGGAGTCCTCTGTTAGCCTTTAAAGCTTCCAGGTAATGCAACAGCTCATGGGCTTAACAGGCTCCCATGCCCTGTGATGTATCTGGTGCAATACTAGACCAAATTGTCATTTTTTTTCTTACTGCTGCAAAAAGAGAAAACTTTGATTATTCAATAAAACAGATAAGAACTTGAATCTGCCTTTAGATCTCAAACCCTTATGTTCTTACATATACTCCTTGCCGGGTAAGCAAAGGGAATAGAGTCTGGCATGAGAGCGCCTTCTATCTTGTAGGAGTGTGAAGAGGGAGATTTTGAGGAGTTCAGATGTGTCAGTATGAGGCACAGAGCCTGATCTTGGGGTGTGAAATTATTGTGTGCTCATAAAGATACTTCTGAATAACAAAACTGTCCAGGCCTGTAAAAATTAGTCCTTTATTTCATTTTTGCTTCTGTGTGCCTCACTAACAATTGGTGTGATTTTTTTTTTTTATTTTTTTTTATTTCACACTTGCTAATTGCTATGTGTTTCAGGAGCATGTGTCAGTTTCGTTTCACAGCAAGATCCCTAATTGTGAACGACTCCTCATCACTGCTGTGTGCTTTCAGATCTTTTCTAGGTTAGTCAAAAAAGTCACACATTACGACAGCATGAAGCACTCAGAGAGAAGCCTGTTTTTATGACAGAGGTGAAGACAAGTTACAACGAAGCAGTGTATTGAGAGAATAATAGATCTCCCAAATCTATATTCATCTGCACATGTTACTTTGTACATAATGATACTTTCATCTGGCTCAAGGAAGACAGGACAAATTATTTCACAAGGATGATGTGTCCTTGTACTCTTTCTCCAGAGAATTGGACACAATAGGTCTTCCATTACCATCACTCATGCATGTCTTTTTTTTTTGTGCTTTCAACTAGAGACAAATGGAGGAAAAAAATCCAAGATTTTTTCAGCTTCTGTTTTTACTCTAGCTGATGCTAAGACATTCTTGCTCCCAGGAGCATGGTCTAGTGTTTGGGTCTAGTCTTTCTTATTAATGCAGACTTTCTGCACTTTTTGTGCAACTTCATAACATTTATGTTTTTCTGTCTTTTTTGTATGCAGTGTGAGATTTGAATGAAGAGCTTACAGGGCTAATAAGATGAGAAAGAGGAATACTTTCATATTCATAAACATGCAAATATTTAATGCAAGTATGAATGTTCATATCCACACACATACCAGGAGAGGTATTTGCAGCAGCAGAGATAAATGGAGCATGGCTAATTTTGTTACTGTAGATAAATATATTTTGCTTATAGGCTGAGCTCTGTTTATGATTCAAATCTTTTGTGTAATTTAAACCAATAATGTTTTATGTGGTACTTGAAGTGAACTCTTAAATTTGCACCCAGTCTGTTACTGCTGATGTTTTCATTAAGCTGTGGAGAAGCTGTTGCCTGCAAATGACTTTTGGTGCTGTGAGATGTAGGAGGCTCACAGTGCTGCTGGGTGATGTGTTTTTCCTCTGGAGTTTGGGAGGTGGACAGAAAACATGATGGCAATACTGAGACATAACTTTTCTTTTATGCTTTGTCAGTTCTCTTAGTATCACTTTTAAACCCATCACATAAACATACCTAGAGTTGCAATATTTAATATAACCTTTTGCTTCAAAAACCCCATCAACCAAACAACAAAATTGTTCCTTCTCTGCTGCTCTAAATTTCTAAATTCTAATGGGAAATAGCTTGGTGAGGATCATACTTCTGTCCATTGACTCTCCTGGCACCTGAGCTAGGTAGCAAAAATTACATCAGGAATAAACCTGACCTGAGAAGCAACAGTGCAGTCTGATGTTGATAATAGAGGGGTTTCATTGCTTTATGGGCACACTGAAGTGGAAGTGGAGGAAAAGTTGAGTGAGGTTTGTAAGGACTTGGTGGAGAATAAGTCAAGAGTGTATTTAAAATTTTAAAAAGCTATAAATAACTAACAGAAACCACTTGTTTTGCTTGGTTACCAAAACAACTCCCATTACCATGGGGACTCAGTGCTGCCAGTGTGCATGGTCTTGCATCTTCCTGCGGGGCAGGTTATGTATGTGCACGCACATAAATGACCAGGCTCTGCAAATGGAAAGATTTAAAGGTACACACTTTAACAAAAAAAAAAAATTCTTGGTACAGCTCTGACTCATTGTGTGATCTTGTAGATAGTTGTCTGCATTGTAAGATGCCTATATACCTTTACAGAATTGATCTTAGTGACACATTGTCACATGTGCCAAATGAACGTGATTTTGGGGGTTCTGCAGTGCAGGCAGGTATGCTCAAAGGAGAATCATGAGAAATATTTTAGGTCCATCAGAGACGCTGGACAAGAGCTTATGCAATATATTTATTGCATGAATTTTGAAGGCAGGAATTGATAAGAGATTTGTATATTTGCATTGCAGTTACTGAGAATCAGCTATATTGAGACTGGTAAATGGCAGCCAGCCAACTAGACTAGTATGTTTTTTGCATGTATTAATATAATTCAAAATGACCAGCATTTATGTACGGAAGCAGCACTTGCTGTGAATCAAAGAAAAGGGAAAAAAGCTAAGCTCACCATCTCCATACTTCGCTTTCACTAATGACAAAAATATTTCATAAAATGAGGAGAGAAAACAATGGCATAAACCAGTACATGGTGAGCAAATATGCGTATTTTTTTATATGTCACTATGATAATGTTATGTATTGCATTGTCTAGTGACCTGAAAGCTATTTATATTACCAAAGAGTTAATGCCTATGAAATAAAGCTCAGTAAATATTTGCTATGGCGTATGTCTGGGAAAGGTCATGTTGACTCATTTAAGGTCATGCTGTTTTCAGAAGAGACAATGAAAGATTAGCATCCTGAGTTAAAATGAAGAACCTGTGTTCTAAAATTATTTTTTCTTGTTTTATAGTCAGTTCTGCTTCAGGGAATAGACTTTCCCTTGATGATTTCCACACACCCGTTTCTCAGCTGGCTTTCATCTCTCAGTGTATTAAGCCTTCTCTTGCCTGGCTAGCTATTGTCATGCCTGGGGAAAAGCTCTGTCAGGTATTAAAAGATATATGAGAAAGCTAATGGCTAACATTTAATTCTCTAAATTCTGCTTTCAAAAGACTTGTAAATGCTAGACCAGCTAGAATTTAATCTCTAATAATACGCTCCCCATACTGTTACCAAGTTACTAGGCTGATGAATGTATTTATAAAGGTTTGTTTGCATCCCTGTTTGCCAGTGAATAACTGCCAAGTGTACAAACCACATGGCAGAAACAAGCAATAACATTTTCTACAAAGAGAACATCAAACGTGAAGAACAGGGTTCTCAGCATCACCTAACAAACCAAGACTTTTCGTATCCTTTGGATGACTTTGTAGCAACGTCACTTCATAAAGGACACAAAACAAATTAGAAGGAAGTTTCAGGGGTTTATTACTCTTTGGCAACTCAGGAAGAGAGACCTTGATCTTTTGACTGATTCTTCTATGCAGGGCCAGCCTTTGTCACATAGGCAAAGGATTTATGATTGTGCTTGCACCTTTTGCTGAGTAGGACCTTTTGTATGCTTAAAGCTATATGCTGTGCTCAGTCATGGCCATTGTGTACTTTTACCCTGCTGAAAAAGGGAACAGCTAAACAAAATTTAAACCTTATCATATCAATTTAGGCAAAAAAAGATTAGGAGCAATAATATATAAAAATGGCAATACAAATCTGAGTTGCATCTGCCATCATACCATACACAGCTGATGTTTCTGGTCTTTTCTGACTCTTGATGTTTAAAAGGTGCACAGAGAGAGAAAAGCATCTGCAGAAGGCAGTTAGTTAAATCTTAAGTGGATAAATATAATTCTTCAGATATGTCTCTCCCTATAGAGTACAGCGGGAGCCTAGATGATGGGATTTGACCATATGCCCAATTTTTAGTTGCATATAATGAAGCCAGATGAATCCCACACCAACTACAGCACAGAGGTTCTGACCAATATGTCACTGAGGTCTCCTCACTTTGAAGGTAACAGGATATACAGGAATTCAGTTATACACACAGAAGTAGGCAGAATATTTAAGCAAGTCCTTGTGATTGTGCACAGGTGGATTCTAGTGAAGGATAAATGTGGCATATGTATTAAAGCAGAAGAAATTACTGTTTTTCTGGTAGTACTGGTGAACAGAAGATTATGCATTGTGAGCTGATGCCATTAAGCTTCTTGGAGAGGACATTATAGCAGGATTATATCTTTCATGAAAGCCATGTAACATTCAGTAGCCTGCACTGTCATCTCCTGGATAGGTAACTGTCACGGTTTAACACTGGCCCAGCAATTAAACCGAGTAACAGATGCTCTCTATTAATCCCCCCGGCTCCTCCCTGATAAAGAAAGGAGAGAGAATAAGGGAGAGTGTCTTATGGGTTGCAAACTAAACTACACAGCTTTAATGAAACAGTAATGATAAATAGGTAAAATTACTAAATATATACAAGTATACATGAAAAATTGATACCGTGTTCCTCACATTCCCCCAATAACTCTCACGTCACCACCGAGGCTGCAGGGCAGCCCTGGGAAAGTCCAGGCTGGACTCCTGGAGTCAGCAGCAGTTGGGAGCTGGAGGCAGGAACACACAGATTCAGGCTGGCAGGGATCAGGACCACAGGCAGAGGAACGAGTGGAATCCTCTCAGGATGCCTCAAAACACAGGGAACAGGTGAGGAAGGGAAGCAGGAAGGGCAGGAAGAGCAGGAAGGGGTTTGACCCCTGTGATCCCTCAAATTTATACTGAGTATGACGTGTATGGGATGGAATACTCTGTTTGGTCAATTCTGACATCTTTCTTGTCCGGTCCTCCACAAAGGAGGGTTTCAGGTGGGACCTCCTTGCTCCTTCTGGAGAGTAAAATGTTCCTCAGAGCTGAGCAGTGTCCTTGGCTCTGCACACCAGTCTCTGGCTGTAACTATAAACATCAAGTGTTACCAGTTCTAGAAGCAGACACTGACTGAGAAACTTGCTGTTAATTTCAGCAAGTGCAACTATTTATGAGAGACTTAGCTGAAAGCAGAAGTACAAACCAGAAATTCACCTTTTTCGTTGCCCAAACCAGGACAGAAATAGTAGTCATTCTCCCCTGACCAGTCTTTTCCTCTGGGTAGGTGTGGTAGGATGTGCGATACCTGAGAGGACTTTACCACACAGCTGAGGATCCTGACTCCTTTTTCTAAGTTCTTTGTATTTGTTCCTCTCATTCATTTCCTACAAGTCAACCTGTGCCAGCTGTACTAAAAACTAAATGCTGGATATACTATTAGCAAAGCAATCCTGCTGGAGTTATTCCTGCAGGGGAAGATGGCAGTGACAAGCTATGATTTTTTGCAGCATCAGAGAGCTTAGTGGCATTCATGATGACTGAGCAACACGTTGCTAGCAGTAGTGGGGTGGAGAACACTTCTATGGGTAGAAATTTATCAAATCAGTACAAATGTCTGAGCTGAGCCTAAAGCCACACTAGAAGTGAATTGAAAATCAGGCTGTAGCAACAACTAAAATGTTCTGTGTGGATTTGCAATTGACCCTGTGCTGTACAGAGAATTACAGAGCTCCTAGTGATCAGGGAAGTGGCACAGGCTGCTTGCTACTGTTTGAGCAGATTGGGAGAAAAAAAATTCCATCAGGGTAAACAATCAGCCTCCTGAAAACCTGCACAACAAATGCTTTTGCACAAAATAAGACATTCAACCATAGGAACTATGTATAAATAACATGAGAAAATCTCAGCAGGTTATCTGGTCAGCTTTTGCCAATTTAGAGAGCATGTGAACGCAACAGGATAATCAAACATGAATATCAGGTTTCACTTGGATCTGAAAACAAAATAAACCAGCACTTGAAACTGAGGAAGCAGTCTTTCTAGACACATTATAGTAACAGCTTGGGGCAGAATAGTAGTAAGTATTTTAGAGCACAGAATAGGAAGATTGATGATCTGGATTTAGAAAGTCTGGTGGGTGTTTGGGGCCTTTTTTTATGGAAGGGGCAGAGGATAGTAGAAAACTGAGCTGCAGTAAGGCACTTGTTTACAGTGAGCTCCAGACCAAATGGAAGTCAGCAACTTAGACGGGGACAAAATGTATCCCCCATTTTCTTCTGAATTATTCATGTCAAAAAAAACCTGATTTGAAATAGAAAATTAATTATTTTTTCCATTAATCATTTCAAATTTCCAAACCTCTATAGTAGCCTCAGAATGTATTGGAAAGGAAAGTTTTAAAAACATTAAAGAGCACTTTAGTGCCTAATTCCTTTAAATTCACTTGGAGTTATGGAACAAGGAGTTAGACCCCTGAAATAGCCCCTATCTTTGGGTTTATTCATTGATTCTAGTCTTTTTTTCTCCCAATACATAATGGGGGCCTCCAGGAGAGCTGGCATGGGGCTTTTCACCACAGAGCATTGTGACAGGACAAGGGGTAATGGTTTTAGACTGAGAGAGGGTAGATTCAGGTTAAATATTAGGAAAAAATTCTTCACCATGAGGGTAGTAAGACACTGGAATAGGTTGCCTAGGGAGGCTGTTGATGCTTCCTCCCTGGAAGTGTTTCAGGCCAGGCTGGATGAAACCTTGTGTGACCTGGTCTAGGAGGAAGTATCCCTGCTCATGCAGAGGGGTTGGATCTTTATGGTCTTTAAGGTCCCCTTCCAACCCTAACTATTCTATGATTCTGTGATTATGGATTAGCACTAGGAGGAGGGCAACAGAAAATCTTCTTTTTGTCCATTTTCCACTAAGTTGCTTTGTGATTTCAAATGAATTATATAACCACCTTGGTTTCCAGTTTCTCAGATAAACAAAAACTCTTAACTTCTTCCCAGCTGTGCTCTTTGTAGAGAATGTAAATAGTAAAGCATTGGTATTTTAAGAATTAGTTCTCTTGTGTACATACAAAGGGTATTTATACACCCTATCAATTAAAAGTTAAGGCAGTTTTACTTTTTTAGGACTCATAAAGCTCATTCTGTCATACAGTCTGGCAGAGCATGTAAAATGAAGTTCAGCTGACACCACTCCAGTTCATCTCAGCTGCACAGTAGTGATGAAATATGTCATGGTCACTGTTTTCTCATGGTGCATCATTAGTCTTCACATTCTGCTTAACATCAGGAATTTTCTGTGTGACTTTCTAATGTCACCTTTCAGCATCAGTAGCTGTTCAGAAGCTGTTTCAGCATCAGAAGTTCATATTACAGACTTCTGTCATTTGCACAAGTGAATCCATAATTTTGGAGTTAAAGGACTAAAGAGCATGAATGAACTTGTCCTTCATCATTAGAAACGTATCTCATCCAGTATTCCTTCTCCTCTCCCACAGGGAACTTTGAAATGTAAGACACCTCAAAGATCATTTGATGTCATGGAAAGAGAGATTTCTTTCTAATAATCTAAGTTTTTCAGAATCTACATTAATTTCCCACTCACTCTGCCCTCTCCCTCAGCAGCTTTTTCCTGGGGTTATCTCTCTCTCCTTTCCTCTGTCAATTGATAGGGTTCCTCCTCAACTGATGGAGAATATGTATGATCTTACAATACCATGTATGTGGAGTATGCAGTTCAATTAAGTCATTGTTCCTAGAAAATAATATTTCTTTTCCTTTCCCCCAATTTCTCCATTTCAGAGTTGTCAGAGGATACACTTAACGTGACCTCATCTTCCTCCCTGGCCTATGTAAAATTCTGAACATTTTACATCTGTTCAGGTAGAAATTTGCTTTCTCTTCCTCTCCCAAAGGCAGAGAACAAGTATTGACTGGAGGTCACCACAAAGGCCACTTTGGAAGGGTGAAGGGAATCGATGAGTCCTGTGCCCTTTTTTGTTTTCTGCTATTCACATACAAGCTCAAGAGGGAGGGAAGATGCATTTTAATAAAAGCACTTGGTTCATCTGGCTTGCATATGTTTGGGAACATCCACAAAGGATGGATGAACTTTAATGGCAGAGGTTCCATAGAGGTGTCAGTTGGAGTGCATTCATATTTTCCTTCAGAAGAATTATGCCTTTTGACTTAATTTTAGTACTAGAGAGAAGCGAAAAATCTAGAATGGAGAGAAAACAAACTGTCTGCCTGGTTGTGAATTCCTGTTGTATTTGGGGTGTATACATGCATTTGGAATCAATATGAGGGAGAAGAGTCATCCATAAGGTTCTAACCTAGTCGTAGACTTTGTCAACATCAAGGTCTGTGGATCACTGTTTTGGTTTTGCCCTCTCCAATTTGAGCTAGAAAGATGGGATAGAAGTGTAAATTCAGTAATAATTTATTAAATTTTGCATATGGTAACAAGGTGATACATAAAAGATATTAGCCTTGCTGAAAGCAAACATTTCTTTGTCATATATTCTGGCATTCTGGCATTTACTTACTGCTGTCATAATAGCAGTTGACAGTGTCAATAAAGATTTCCTTCCAGATTATTAATTTCAGAATGATAGCAAAATGTTGTGGATTGTATATACAATATTGACATTTGCTTAAAAAAACCCACCCTCCTACTCTGCATTTGTGTGCACAGAGTGGAAAAAAATCCTGTCACTTTAAAACTGTCTCCCAGAGAAAAGAAATGTTGGAGCTCATTTATAAAATATGACCAGCAGGCTGTTATTACTGGCTTTTTGAGGCTGAGAAGAGCAACAATGCTGAGGACAATATTCATAGAGCAGAATGCCAGGAATGGTGTGTTAATGTGAATCAAACATCATAAATTATTGAGAACTACTACATTTCCTATCTTTTATGCTCTTAAAATCTTTCTTTTTACATGGAAGATTGTCAGGATAAGGGTCTCAATTTCTCCCATAGAATAGTTTTTCTAAAGAGTATTTATTAAGGGAAGTTCTTTGCAGATCTTGTGGAGATGTGTAGATAAAAACAAAAGCCCTGGAATAAATATCCTTTCTTTCAAGAAGTCTTTACATTTTTTTTGCAAATTTGTCACATTTTTGTTCACACTCTTGAAGACTCTTTCAAACAATTTTTTCCCTTGTAGTCAACACTCAAGTCTGTGCCTGCTGCCAGGATTCTGTGGAACATGTGGAAAGCTTAGGATTTTTTTCCCTAAATTCTGTAAGGATGACTTTTTCTCTTTTTAAAAAAAAAGTTGGGAGCTAAGAATGACAACTACCAATTCCAAAAAAGCCTCAGTGTAGGGCAGTTTATCAGAGAGGGTTTTCCTCAGGTCATGGCTGTGGAAGCTGCTTTTTCTGGGACTACTTATATCCCTTTGTGAAAACAAATTAGGTTCAGTCACATGAAATGCTTTTTATTGAGAGCCTTTGAAACAAGATTAAAGAAGACGGGATGTGAAACATAAATTGTGTAAGGTTTGCTGTTGCAACATTTAGTAGAAAATACTCTGAAGAGCGAGAACAGAGAGTTTTTAAAAAAAAAAAAAAAAAAAAGTATTGAGCTGAGCCAGATAATATAGTAGTGATGGAAGCAATGTAGGAACCTGAAGGGTCATAAGGGTCATCTAAAGTAAAATTACTTCAAAACACATCTAAGCTGTGTGAAATCAGACTCTATTGCCTCCTCTGGATAGGGACTTGCAACTGATGTTGCAGCAGAAGGGAGTTTGATGGACCCAGGTTTTCCCTGCTATAAATGACTGGAATGTGTCTGGGATCTTCCCCAAACTGTAATGTCTCTATCCTGCAGAGAGGGAGAGCCTGCAGAGAGAGACACACAGAGAAAGAATTTTATGAAATACAGTAAATTATTAAAACAGTTTAAATAAACCAGAATTTGACTCTGTTCCCTGTTCACATGAAGCAATAAAGTTCTAACAAGTGCATAATAGATTTATTTGAGATAAGATTCCAGTTTCTAAAGAAAAGTAATGTTTACCATTTTTATTGTAATTGGTCTTCAGTATAATTTTGCACTGTTCAAGGGAACACATACATTAGGAAGCTGGTGCAAAAATCCTGTAATGTGACTTTTATGCATGTTTTGCAATACAGTTTATTTTATTAATTTTTTTAATGCGCTTTCTTTGGAATACCACTGCAAGACTATAGCAGAGGCCAAGATCCTGAAATCTGGAACCTAGCACTATCTTTGTTTTCAGGCTTTAACTCACTGAAGCCAGTGACAGAGACCTGCAGGATTTTTTCTAAGCTTGGAGCATGGGCCCTTTGGCTGTTCAGTGCCCTCTTAAAAGCAATTCAGATCTCTGATGATCCACAAGTACTCTGTCTGAAAAGGTCATCCTGGCTCTCAGCCATTCCTCTTTAAGTACCTAAAATTAAATAAGATAAATATTGGTGAGAATGAGTCATCATATGATTTAGAATGAAATTAGCATTATTGGCTACTGGAACAAAATATATATGGGTACAGTAGAATTATTCTCAAAAATAACCAGTATGTGATCCAGGCAGTTTGGATATAGTATTCAGTGTTTCCATGTAATATTTATATTGGTGTTATTTTTGACCACCATTAATCAGTAAGTGATGAAAATGGCACCTTTGCCCTAAGAAGTAGAATAGCTTTAAAATTTGTACCTGCTTTGGGATTTCAGATACCCACTTTTAAAACTCTGTAAGACTTCAGGATTTGCTCTGTAACAGCTGACAGAAGCCAGATTTGTTCAGGGTCTTAGGGTGCACTTGACTAGCATTGGATGATGTGATACAGTTACCAGTACTTTAATTTTACGGAGCTGATGAGCATCCAAAGCTCCTCTTAGTCAGCAGAACGTGTAACTACTTGCACTTAATTGGGTTCTGGCCCAGTGTGTTTCATGGTAAGACATTCAAAAGCTGAAGAACATAAAATTAGTGTCTGTTTTGCAACTAATCTATTCCTCGTGAGTGAAACTGTTATAAGGAAATAAACTGGGATACAGACTTCTGAAAAGAGAACTCCGAGCTCTTGAGCTCTGCTGCACATCATTCATTTTCCTATTATTCTTTGAATATTGTTTATTTGACATGTTGTATATCTCCTCACTTCCCCCTCCTTTTTATTTTAATTGAGTCCTGGTTATTGGCTGGAAATTCCACTGGCATGACTCATCCCTGTGCTGGAAATGACTGAAGAGGCATCATGTCATGGGATTTACTTCATCCCACATACCTCTCTCTTTTTTTTTATGAGCTCTTTATTGTGGCACGAGCTCCTAATAATAAACTAAGAAGGAAGTTGGAGCTAATCATTTGGTTCTGAATGCACAAGCCCTGCCAAAATTCCCCACAGGCATGAAACAGCCACTCAGGCTGTGACACCAGCAAATTAAATCCCAGAGATAGCTGACCAGAAGTAATGAAATGTGTATTTACCATACTGATGCTGTCAGTCCTAAGACACGGTGGCTTTACAGTGTAGTTAAGTGGGGCATGTTTGTCACTTCCAGCAGTGCTTAGAAAAAATATTGAGGTTTTTTTCCTAGCCTTCTCAAAATGACAAGCCCAGTGCTTGCTGGTAACCCTCACCTCATACAACGTGAAGAACAGGATGCTCAGAACAGTCTGTTGTTTTAAAACACTGCCAAGTTAAAATCCACATCCCAAAGGATGTAAGTGATCTCCTCCTAGGACATGTAAATTGGCAAGCCTTTTTATTTATGCCTTATCTGCCACTTCATTCTATAAACCAAATCTTAAAGCTGAATTATTTCAGGAGCCAGTGGATAATAAAGAACAGATGCCTCCCACAAACCATGGGTCACACACATGCAGTTTAAAAGGCTGGGCACATACAGGTGTGTGGAAGAGAGCCACATAATCACTGAAAAAAATAGGTACCACTCAAGAGAGGGATGCATTGTGCAAGTACACACAGACATGGGATGGATGAGCCACACAACTGCTAAAGAGACATCACTCAAAAAAATGCCTGCTCATCATGGCAGCAGTGGTTCACAAGCATCTAGACTCAGACACACAAAGGAGGAATGCCATCATTTCACCATCCCCACATGCTCAGGACATAAAGGGCTCAGAAAAAAGTTACTTTGCCAAGTTAGGTGTTGTCATAGGTAACACCACCATCTGATCGAGAGGTTTCTAGGTATTTAGCTAGCAGAGGCATGTTATGCTAATTGTGTGAGAACTACTGAAGAAGGTTAAGGGATCATTTACTGAATGGCACTTGCTGTGAATTCAAGAAAACATTGCGAGGGGAAAAATGAAAGTATAGTCTTCAACATGGTTAATACAATACCCATGGAAGAATCAAAGAATAAACTCGCTTCATATGAGCAGTCTCTCAAAGCATCTAATTATATCTTAGGAATGTCTGAAACTCTGCAATTATATACTTAATTTCCAGCTGTACTTGATTAACATCACAGATGATTTATAATATAACCAAATACAGGGTACTTGCTTTGCTCTATTTGTTGGCATGTATAAATTTGTGGGGGTTTTTCTTTTGTGTCTCGCTATAGCAAGGTTGGTACGTTGGGCTAGCAAAGGTGAGGGAAGGCTGGGATAATATTAGAGATAACACTGTTCTCTTTCCTCTGTGAAAGAGAAGCCTCTAGTGAAGCATTCAAATGGAAGTCTATGGAAGATCAAAACCCACTGACTTCTCTGGGATTTTACAGGCACTTCAAGCTTAATTTGTAGAAATAACCTTGCTGGATTGGGTCTATCTTATCTTGCTTATTCTTGGAACACAACCATGCTTTCTGTGATACAATAGCACACATGCTTCCAGAAAACCAGAGTCAGGGTGGCTTCCTTCTGTCTTTTCATGTAAGGAGGACTGAAGTAGGAATCTTTTTATATCTTCTTAGTAAGAGGAGAATGGGGAAGACGACGGGTGAGAAAAGGTGTACATGGTTTTGACCAGATCAAAACATAATCCCCAGTTCAGGGCTTGAATATGTGTGGACCTAGGTGCTATAGCAGTATTTAAAGCAAAATACAAACACCTGAAATGTGGTATTTTGATCAACTCATGGGTAAGCCTGTTGAATGCAGCTGAGGCTAAGGAAAACACATGGAAACATAATTGTAGTTTTAAATTCCCTTTTAAATAACTCTTTAATTATGGCTCTGCCATCTATGAAAAATTACCCAGACTTCCACACCAAAATATTCATCCATAGATAACACTGGCTCATATAATGTTAACAACTTAAAAGTAATTTTTAAAATTCTAATCAAAGCAAATCTTTAATCAGCAGCTGAAATGGCATTGTTTTTAAGCTTGTGCTTGAAACTGTCTAGACTGGCTAGCCTACTGGACTTACTATACACTTTTTACCTTCTTCTCATGTTAGGCCAGATGGGTGGGTTTGCTTAAATCCTTTCTTCTCAGTCCTGTGGTTTTGACTGTAGGGTGATACAACCTGAGGTAAATGGTGAAGTCTCAAAGCCCAATGATAAAAGCATAAATATCTGTAAAGCTGATTAAAATCTTAAAGTCCTAGAACCAATTCATTGTTCTTGAGGGGTTTTTGGGGGGTGTTTTTGGTTGGTTGGTTGGTGTTCTTTTTTTTCCAGGGCCAGGAGCTGGCAATGTGTGAATTCCAAACAGGGAGCCTGGCCTCCTGCAAGATAAATTCAAAGATTATTCTCATGCAAGAATCCCCACTAAACAAAAGGAAGAAAGGAGGTAGCCAAGCTGCTAGAATGAGTCTCAGAAGGTGTTTACCCTTTTGATACAGGACAACTTGACTGAAAGAATATGTTACAGACTAGCCATATTGCCAGCCCTCTTAACCTGGGAAATATGAAGGAGAAAAAAGATACTATGGAGTTGGGAATTGAAAATGTCAGAAATTAAAATTTTCACTGGAGGTAAAAAAATTCTATGCAGCAGCATGGCCTAATAATATATGTAAAAAAAGACAACTCTTGATTAAAGCTTGAACTTTTCCATCTCATTAATTACCATGAAGCTGTTTCAAAATCCTGTGGAGACCAAGTGCTTCTTGCTGGCAGCTGGTTTGCAATTAATAAAAAAGAAAGTGTTTTCAGCTGGCAATGGCCTACCATGCTCATGATATATGAAAACAAGGTTAAATTTCTCCTTTCTCTCTACTGTTAATAAAAGAAAGATTGAAAATGAAATGGCATAGCTTAGGAAATGAAAAGTGCCAACCACAGCCATGGACATAGTGCTTAGAGCTGCTTATTACCTGATATTTGTTGGAACAGGCATATTTGGAAAAGCTTAGTCAATGCCAAAATTTATTGTTCAGTTGCTGGCTTTCAGAATGTATTTCACAGAAGTATATATGATGCTGTTTCTGCAAAATAAGAGTCTTGATTTAATCACCTCTTCCTTGGGGATTTAAATGAGTTACACATTGTGGCTTTATTGGAAATCCTGTTGCCCCTGATACCCTTTTTAATTTCATCCTTCTGTTCTATTCCACCTTCTATCAGGAAAGAATGGTGGAGACATTGTTCCTTGGGATGGGAGGGATGGAGTAGCCAGAGCATCAGACAGTACAGGGCAGGAGCCAGCCTCTACTGTAGAGACTGGTCTGGTAATCAGTTGCTTGTGGACTTCTGAAAAAAATTGCCAGGGTTTGATGTTAGATGCAGCACATGGAATGTTACTTTATCCCAAATGTAACATGAATATTTTATAAGGAGCAAGAGAAATGGGTAAAAATGAAAACATAGATTTTACTTCAACCAAGTCTTTATTCTTGTCTTGTAGAATGCAGAACCTTTCCAGGTTACTGTCCGAGAAGACAATTGTATTGTTGTCTCCCTGGAAGCATCTGATGTGGTGAGCTCATCCTCTGTATATGTTGTGAAGATAGCTGGAGAATCCAAGAACTACTTTTTCCAGTTCGAAGAATTCAATAGCACTTTACCTGCCCCTGTGGTTTTTAATGCCAAATACCATGGCCTATATTACATAGTTACTCTGTTGGTAGTGAACTCAAATATGGTTTCCAAGTCAGCAAGATCAATCACTGTGTTAACCAGTAAGTAATACCTTATTCTTTTTTTCTGCTATTTCTTCTCTTTGTATGTTTTTTTGTTTGGTTTTTTGCATGTTGTTTTTTTCTCCAGAAGTTGTTTTTGTGGAGAAGTTTGGGTAGGGTTTTTATTGTTTTCAATAGGTCCTCCTTGTCTGTAGGATGAATCCCTGTGTGAGGACAGTAGGGAATATGTGTTGAGAGGGATTGTGAGTGAAAATTCACAAGGTCTGGGCAAAAAAAAAAGGGACAGCTGTGGGTTTCGCCTCGGTGACCCTTTATAAACAACATCTGGAGAGATTTAACATACTGAAATAGGTGATGGATGAACTCCTTTTCAGATGTTCATCCTACACCCTTTGAACTCGGAGTTCCAAAAATCTAATAAAAGGTATAAAATGTGTTGACAGAGATTTCAGTGTAAGCATTCCTGTTACATGGTGAAATACATTCTGGTTTAAATGCTATAACAATGTTCTTTGATTGCTAAAATATATTGAAGCACTACTAAACTTGGAAAGCAGATAGTAGTCACCAAAACCATGTGTTTCTGCCAGTACAACTGAAGGTTTCTCTGATAGAGACTGCATTTGTAGTAGGCTGTGTCTCACTACACACTGCCTCCAGGTGCATTAATCCTGGGGGAGAGCTGTGACTTTTTTTTTTTTTCTCTCTCGTCATGCAAAGCACCACAGACTTTTTTGTTATTCCTGCCATATTTCTAGCTCTGCTGTTGCTCCAGAACTGTTGCCATGTGCCAACCTGAAAACAATTTGTAGAACATAAAATTATTTTTTTAATCTGGGAGACAGATTCAAGAACAAACAAAACAAATTATTTGGATGATTGAAAACAAATTTTCAGATTTAGTGATTTTTTTTCTTTCCTTTTTTTTTTTTTTTTTTTTTCGAAATGACACCTTGGAATCTATGGACAGTTTTAGTTGTCTTGCCGATGAGGAATTATTATGATTTTGTGTACTAATATTATTCTGTCAATGGAGAAATGCTTTCCACCTTAATAACACCTTAAGGCATATTACAGTAGCCTCATGCATTACCAAGTAAGGTGCTTCCGACTTAAAAGTAACCAGATTTTGCATCATCTATATGTTCTTCAGCCATTTCTGGTGTGCTCAGGTTGTGCTCTGATGAGGACAACTATGAAGGGTCCAATGGGAAAAGCCTGGTGGTGTTGGGAAATGCGAATCTTTCATGAGGCATATGTACAAGAACATCTATTCGTAACAGACAGTTTAAGGGTTCGTAAGCAGCCTGAATTACCTTTCCTTTGACTGCATTAATTTTGTAAAGTAATATCTCTGATCCAATTCCCTATTTTATAGTATATTTGTTTTCTTAAAAATAATAGAAGCATCAGAGGTCGGATAGAACTGAAAAAAAAATGCCTTGCTATGCATTTCCAGTGGGTTTTGAATGCACTTGCAGTCATGCAGCAGGACTCACTGCTGTTTGATTTCCAGAGCCCACGAAGGTCACTGGTAGCAGGCGAAGGTGTGATCCAGGATGGCAGATGGAGCACACACTCCTGTGCAGGGGATCTCTGAAGGAAGAAGGGAGCCAGTGTCACTCACCCCATCAAAGCCAGCCCCAGACTTCCCATTTCTGGCTTAGGGAGTTTCCACAAGCAATTCCTGAAAGAGCGCAAGGTGGATGGCTCTGAGGGGCACATCCCACGTCACTCCCCCTCCTCCAAGGCATGACGATGGCCTTTCCGATGGAAAAGAGCCCACCCTTTTTTTCACCACCTGTCTTGTGCAGGTGTGCTGGCAGCATCTCAGGGTTGCCCACTGTGGCCTCTGCTGCTCACCCAGGCCTTGGATGGAGCAGTGATTTTGGCAATCAACCAGCACTGCCAGGGGAGCTCATGTACCAAAAAGGGAACAGCGGCTTTCACTGGTTGTGTCTCAACAGAAACAGAGCCAGGTTCATAGAGAAGAAAGGGCATTCCTGCTGGCATCACTGAAGGGTGTTGTGCTGAGCACTAAAAATATGCTGAAAATGGTGAGCTCTGCAAGGGGAAGGGCCCAGTGTCATAGAATCATAGAATTGGCTGGGTTGGAAGGGACCTCTGAGATCATCAAGTCCAACCCTTGATCCACTACCGCTGTGGTTACCAGACCATGGCACTGAGTGCCACATCCAGTCTCTTTTTAAATATCTCCAGGGATGGAGAATCCACTACTTCCCTGGGCAGCCCATTCCAATGTCTGATCACCCTCTCCGTAAAGAAGTTCATTCTAATATCTAACCTAAACCTCCCCTGGCACAACTTGAGACCATGCCCTCTTGTCTTGCTGATAGATGCCTGGGAAAAGAGACCGACCCCCCCCTGGTTCCAGCCTCCTGTCAGGGAGTTGTAGAGAGCGATGAGGTCTCCCCTGAGCCTCCTCTTCTCCAGGCTGAACACCCCCAGCTCCCTCAGCCTCTCCTCATAGGACTTGTGCTGGAGTCCCTTCACCAGCCTAGTGTCCTTCCTACCATCTTCTTCTTGGAAGACTGAGAAATCATAGAATCATAGAATCGGCTGGGTTGGAAGGGACATCTGAGATCATCAAGTCCAACCCAGACTCCCAGGTCCCTCTCTGCCTGGCTGCTCTCAGCCACTCTGTGCCCAGCCTGGAGCTCCCCATGGGGTTGTTGTGGCCAAAGTGCAGGACCTGGCACTTGGCCGTGTTGAACCTCATCCCGTTGGAATCAGCCCAACTCTCCAGTCTGTCCAGGTCCCTCTGCAGAGCCCTCCTGCCTTCCAGCTGATCCACACTCCTCCTCAGCTTAGTGTCATCTGCAAATTTGCTGATGATGGACTCAATCCCCTCACCTAAATCATCAATAAAGATATTAAACAGAACTGGACCCAACACTGATCCCTGGGGGACACCACTGGTGACCAGATGCCAACTGGATCAGCACCATTCAGCACCACTCTCTGGGGGCCTCCAGCCAGTTCCTAACCCAGCACAGAGTGCTCTTGTCCAAGCTGTGGGCTGACAGCTTTGTCAGGAGAATGCTGTGGGAGACGGTGTCAAAGGCTTTGCTGAATGCTCTCTCATGTTACTAAGCTAGTAACAAAGCCTATTTTTTGGAGCACGAAGCTACCAAAATTGAATTAAATTGTAATGAAAAGACTGTGACAGGCTTTTTAAGGTACATTTCAGGACAGTTCTTTTAAGAAGAGATCTTAAAACTCATGTAATGACCACTGGCTTCTACAATACCGCATGGGGTGATTGTTGGCTTTCTTTTCTTTTATTATTTTTCCTCTTACTGGTATTGTGCACTGCCTGTCTTAAGTCATTTTGGGACTTAATTAACTCTATTTTTTTGGCAAACAATAATTAGTATACATTCATATTTTTCGCTATGCCATATGCTTGCTCTGCCTGTTTAACATTTTTAGAGTATTTTAACCATGCAAAGACATATAACTATCTAATTTATTTCATCTATATCTTACACATGAAAAAAGTGGCACGCTGGAACTAGTTTCCAGGATCAAATTAATTCCTGTTCTAATTTCATCAGTATCAGGAGAGCTTTTCTAGTGGCAGATTGGCCCCATTCATCAGGCCTCCACAAGATAAATTAAGCAGGCTAGCCAATGATGCCAGTGTGATTATTCCCAAGGCTGTACTTTGGTATTTTGCAACAGTTTTCTGGGATTTCCTGATGTCTGCAAGGGAGTTCATGCAGGAAGATGTAGTCTTTCAACTTGACCATATGCTGGATATCTGGGTTTCACACAGAGAGAGCAATGTGTATCCAAGTTGTGTATGTCAAAATGAGATCAAGGTCCTTCAAAGATCTTGTCTACTTAGAAATTCAGTGAGAGTCATGAAAGACCTCTGCTTTTTGATGGTTAATCTTGATGACATTTCCTTTCTCCTATTCACACCCCTCAGCAATGTGCTGCTGCTCAGCATATTGGCATGGAAAAGGTACGTATCTTCAGGGCTTGAAACTTCATCTCATTTAAGTTTGGTAGTTTATTTGTCTGTTTGTTGACAAATTTTACCCCTGAAAGATTTCTGTCCAGACAGGGGGAAAAAAAAAACAAAAGTTTTCCCAAGAGAAAGACATCTTAGAAGTTAACGAAATATTTTTGATACATCATATATATGCATATATAATTGTATATGCATGAATCCAAGTAATTTTATATGTGCATAAATACATACATACAAAATTATAAAATACCTTATTTTTTTTTTTATATTGGATCTTCTCTGCAAGACTGAACGATTTATTTTTATCTTGTCTCTGGAATAATTTCAGGGCTTCCTCATGTTAATTGAAACATCACAAACTGTAGGGTTTCCCTGTTTAGGTTCTGTAGTCCAGATTGTTGTAATATGAAGTATGAACTATTTGCTGGAATATTTTTTTTTTGGAGCCCAGGGGTTTTATTTATCAGCTTGAGCACCACATCCTTGCATTGCTTCCTAAGCTGGGACATTTGAAGGATAAGATGAACAGGGCACATTCAAATCTTAGATAAGAAACCTGTAAAATAAAATTTGAACACAAAATAGCACTTTTTCTTCTGGTTCTGTAGCAAAGCTGTGTTCAGCAAATTGGGCTCCGTACTTCAGAGAAGAATTAAAACTGAAACCCTGACCACTTATTAAAGATCCCTGTGATGATATTCACAAGAACGTGTGTGAATCTTGCCCCCCCTAGCCAGATTCCTGTGAGTGCTATTGTGTTGTCCCTGTCAAAATTATCTTCCTTCCAGTTTTCAGTCTGTACAGTATTAGATGTAGTTCTGGTATATAACACAGTTATTTCAAGCCTGCTTTCTTCTCTTGGAGTTCTGGATTTTCAGAGGGACTGAAATAACTCCAGAATTTATATAATTAATTTAGTGTTTTTCACTATTTATTTGAAATTAATTTCCACCTTATTACTAACTGGTTTTAAAGTAGTTTACAAAAGCTAATGAAGAGCATAGATGTTAAATGAGTGTCTGAAATTCTTACTCATTCTCCATTTTCCCAGCTTGATGTCTTGTTTTATTTATTCCAGGGTGAGTCATACCCAAACAGCCTTTTATTTATTTATTTATTTATTAAAATTCACAGTCAATTTTTCTTTTTGTTTTGAGGGAAAGAATGCTTTTTACATTTGAAGGAATGAGGAAAGTGGTACATTACAAAGCTATTGTGTTCTGTAGGAAAAATGTGTGTCTGCTGGAAATTGGAGAAATCAGGATGTCTGAGGGTAATTAAGAGCAGCTCTGCCTGATTTTTATTTTAGCTTATGATTAGGAGGTTTGAATGGTAAATGTCTCATTGTTTCAAAGCCTATGATTCGTTACATTAATCACTGTAAAATATATTCCCTTTAGGGAGAGTTCTGCTTCTGTGTCTTCTACAAAAAATATTCTCCTCAAGAGACCAATGGGCTTGCTGCCTGGACTCTGGTATCTTCAACTCTCAGAAAGTAATTGGCATTAGAAGTAGTTAATGCTTGGTTGTCACTGTGCCAGATGCTGAAGGAAGTGATTCAGCAGCTTGAATCCTTTCCTCTGGGTCATTAACAGATCAGAGCTGTTGAAGCAGTAGCTTCTGAGGGTTTTCTTCCCAATGAAACATAAAACTTAATCCCTTTGTATTTTCCTTACTTAAAGGGTGATGTGGAACATCTTTTAAAAGGCTGGTTATCCCTGGCAGCCCCAGTTGTGAAACATAACTTAGAAGGATATCTAGGTTCCTCAGTGTTCAACTTTTCCCAGTGAAGACATTATGTTATCCCCTCTTTAGGTTGAAAAAAAAGCCCTCCTTCAGAATCAAAGCAGCAAAAAGAAATGCTTTCCTGCAGAAAACCATCTGATTTCCTGCCATAATTTCCATTGGAAAGGTCATCAGAAATATTTGCCTAAGTCTGTTCAAGAACATCAGATAGACCTTTGTTCTTGTGACAGCATTATTTTTTAATTCGTATTTTATTATTCATCTTACGTAGGCATCTAGAAATTGTAGTATATACCTTCATTACTCAGATACTACACTGTCGTACATTTCCCTTTCATAAGCCATAGCACTTTGTCTCTATTACCTGTCATAAACTGAACCTTTAAGTTCCTAAAGTATCAAGGAGCAACTTTTTAATCTCAAAAATGGTTGTTTTTTAGCAATAGGTAAAATGATTCCTGAAGTTTATACCATAATGGAAGCTCTGGCTATGATTTGCTCCCAGTAACTATATAGATATGTAATGAGTATCGTCCTGGGAGAAAATGACTTAATTCAGATCTTATTCATGTGATAAAAGGAATTGCCCATGGGAGCTAGGTCATTCCATTAATACAGGTTCTTTTTAAAAAATGTCATGATACAAAGGTAAATCATGATTAATTTGGGTCTGAGTGTGAGAAGTGAGAAAGTTGATCTCAGTCCCATTTCAACTACTCATGTGTAATACTGTATGTAGCCTACCATAGTAATCACTCATTAATTCAATCTGTGGAATGACCCAATCTACAAATGTTAAAAATAAATTAATCTGAACCAGAATATGATACTTATTTTCAATGTACATTTTTTGCCTCCTGAACTGCAAATGTTGGTGTGTCTGGCACCAGTCTAATGTATTAATGAAGAACTTAGCATCCAGCATTTTCTAGGGAATTTGAGCAAGAAGTTAATCACTTTTATTATGCTATCTTGATGTTTGTTCAATGAAAGCTATGTGCTAAATACAAAATGCCTCAAAATCCAAGAGAAACACAGAAGTTTCCCATAACCAGATGTAATAGGACAGCAGTTGCTGTAGGAACAGGAGATTGTGAGACACTAAGAAAAAAAGGGAAATGTAGGTCTGGATCCTGCAAGCTTCTTTATATGAAATCCTCAAAGTTCTTTCTGTAGTATGACTTCAGACATTGTTGTAGTGCAGAGCATTTATAAAACTATAAGTTTTATATTACACTTTATTCAGGCTATTTCTTAACAACCACAGAAATCTGTGAGAAATTGGATCCTAAATACTGAAAATTGTAAAATTAAAAAGACCAGACTGCTTATGCTCTTAGGTATTACACATGTAGCTAGTGAAGTGACATTTTACATATTCTGGAAGTTTAGTAAATATAGGACAGTTATTAAGTGAGAAATAGAACATGATTTTTATCTGCTGAGAGTCCTTTTAATTTCACATTGAACAAATAGCTTTTGATGTGAAGATTTGGTGCTGAAGGAAGTTAGATAATGGAAGAATCTTTAAATTCCATTATATCACTCATGCTACTCTGCTAACATCAGTCATGAGCAAGGAGAGGATAGTAAGCGGAAGATAACAACCAGAAAGAGTCTGTGGTGATTACAGCCTAATTCAATTATTGGTTAATTAAATCAAAGCATCAAGAGGAAAAGTCATTTGGCTTAAGAATGAATATAACTTCCATCCATTATTTGATTTGTTGTAGGAAGAAATAAATAGTGTAGTTTAATCACTGACTAAAGTTTCAGTAATTCTTTCAGAAATAAGGAGACCTCAGATGTGAATGAGATAGTACAAGAAAGCCCAGGGCACAACCACTAACATGAAAGATGACTGCATGTTAGAATTGTGCTATTTAGAGATTGTTATTGACATTTAAATTACTATTGTGTGCTGTCTGAGCTGTGATATGAACCCTCTGGTCATGTGGATAGTCAGATCAACTGTTTATTTCAGAATAGGCAATGTGAAAAGCCTCAGCAGAAAGAATAGAGTAGGCTTTGTTTCCTGGGAGCTGCTTTATTCCTATTTATTTCTAGGCTATCAGGAACTGTCAGCAAAATCTTCACAGATCCCATCACTGACATGCCCTTAGTATATTTTTATCTACAAGATTGTGAATCTTTGTTACTAAGTGGCTAACATACAAATATATTGATATTTACCTGAAGCTAATGAAATCTCTTTGCCATGAGAAATAGTTTAACAAGCCCACACCATTGCATTCCCATGCTCTGACAAAATTGAAAGTGGCCACTCAACTTCTTAAGACTTGGGGAAGAATTCTGTTTACATCTCTGGCTTTTGTTCTTACTTGTTTTTCCTTCTCCGCTTCTCATCACATCTGGAAACCTACTCCTGTGGTGTAAATACTGTGCTGGTAATGGGGATTTAATTTTCACTTCCACTACAGTCTTTCTTTTCCAACTTTATTAATGTATTCCACCTTCTGTGGGGTAATTCCACTTTTCAAACTGATACTGGTCTTCCCTTTCATCTGCTCTTTCTCTTGCCTGTTGTGACTGTATGGTCTTTGGGGAAAAATATTTTAGTTTTTATCCAGGGCCTACTGCAGCAGAACTTTGAACTCAAATGTGTCCTCTAAGGCCATGCTAATGAACAGGCTGATTTTCCAATCTGTTCCCTACAATGAGCAGGAACTAAATCAACACTATAATGCTTATAAGGATGTAGGCATAATTACTGAGGGTGTTGTGTAGTAACTCCATTAGAATGTTAATATGACAAATTTCAACTATCATTGTAACTTTGTTTTGAACATGTGTTCCCTTGCCAAGGAGAGCATTGAGCAAATTAGTATTTTTTTATTATTTCCTTTTTTGTAGCTAAAGGATGCTACAGAAAACTGGGATTCTTATTGTTAGCAGCAATCCAGACTCACAGTGGCACTGAATTGATGCAGTTTCCTTAGCTTAGCGAGCTACACTGATTTAGATGCCACATCACTGGACACAGGGTTTTTTTCTTACCTTTTGTAGCCCACCTGGCTCAGAGTTCAGAGCTCCTGAGCTGTGCACAGGAGGTTTCCCTGATGCCTTCCAGTAAAGCACTTGATTTTTCTTTACCTGAGTTGTTCTTCTGTAAAATAACAGAAATGGTGCCAGTATATTTTGTAGAGGTTTGATGTGCATAAATATGTTGAAGGTAGTGGCCCTCACAGATATGGGAAGAATGGGGACTGTGTAATAGCCATGAAATAAAAAATGAGCATGTATCAAAATAGAAAATCTTAATTCAGGTAGCTTCTTTTGACCATTATGTTGATAAACTTCTCAGCTAATCTTAAAACATCACACTTATACTCAAGCTGTGAACAATTTCAAATGTTTTGTTTTGTTTTGGATTTTTTTTTTCTTGGGCACTTTCATGTGATTGGCAAGCGTTAAAGATCTTTCTGGAGTGATGACTGTGAGTGCTTAAATAATAACTGCTATTTCAGCCTTTTTAATGCAAATAAGGAATTTATTTTCTGTTAAAGTGTAAGCATCAAGAACATAAATATTTTGGGGGGAGTGAATACACAAATATTTGTTTTAACAGTGTCCCTTGTAGCTTTGCCTCAGACCTCTGTGAAGACCCAGACATCCTGCAGATATGAGTGCCTGTGCCATGCCTAGAAAAACCATTTATTTCATGGGTGGTATTATATGTGTGAATAACTCAGTTGGCCTATTATTCTGATCCTTTTTTCCTTTTTTCCCTATTATTTCTGTATCCTTTAGAACCTCTTCCTGTGAGCAGTGTTTCTATCTATGATTACAAACCATCTCCAGAAACAGGAGTGTTGTTTGAAATTCAGTACCCAGAGAAGTACAATGTTTTTACCAGGGTAAATATAAGCTATTGGGAAGGAAAAGACTACCGAACAATGCTGTACAAAGGTAGGAGGAAGCTACTCCCCTAAAACTTGATGCAAGCTCTGCTAGAAACATTTTAAACAGTGAGTTTATGTGTGACTTTGACATGTACTGGTTTTGTACGATGAAGCAAGGGATGAGTCTCTGAGTTGCTGGTTTGCTTTGGATTTACACCTGCTTCCCATCCCAGTTCTAATGATTCTTCCTTTCTTTTGCATTTTACAGGAAGACTGGGTGGTATGGATTTTTTTCAGTCAGTTCTGAAATTAACTTGGGAAGGGATTTCCAATTTCTGGTGCTTCCAAATAAGCATTTGCACTAAAATACAAACTTTACACCATTTTTTCCTTCCTTGCTGCTATATGATCCAAAACAAAAAGGAAAGAGCTCCAAAACTCACTGCTAGTAGTCCTGTGCTGTATAATATTGGATGTATATGTAGCATTCAGTATTGCCTCTGAGCTAATAAACCCTGCTGCATACTATACATTTCAGTTTTCTTAAAATAATCTAATCAAGGGCAATCAATCTAACAATCAAGACAGTCAGTCTAAACAATTTAAACAACTGATCTCAACACCTGAACAGTCTCTCAGGAGGAAATTCCGCTTTCTTTTTTGTTTATAACTGAACCTGAAGTATAGCTTAGAGAATATAAAGTTGATATGGGCCTGTCCTATGGAAAATGGGCCTGTCCTATGGAAAACATCCTAAGAGGTGAGAAAGACACCTGCATACTCTGTAGGTCCTGAAACTCCAGTGGTTTAACCTTACGTAGTGGCAGTAAAATGCCTTTGAGCAATCCCATAGGTTGTCACTGTAAACTCCTCTGAAGTCAGCAGAGGGAGATACACACTTCCAGAAGGAGGTTAGAAAATTTTGGAGTCTCCGCTTCAATATGCAGTGGGGCTAGAAATCACATTTGCAATGCTGTTAAGTGCCAGAGTTAGGTAGGGTGATTCTGGATCACAGCACAAAATATAGGTGACCTCTTTCTAGAGAACAAAAGGGATACAAGCAGTAATTTTTCTCTTCTACAGCTAATACATGGTTTCAGGGGCTGTAGTGCTGCAGCTGCTACTAAATCAAGAAGCCAACCTCAATAAAGAGAATCACTAATGAACATGCAGGCTCCTTCCCATATCCAAATATCCCTGAGCAGCTTCTCTTTAGCCCACACTCATGTTGGTGGTGGATGTGAGCTCAGTACTGCCAGTTATGTGGTGGATGGGCCCTTAGAGCATTTACTCTGAATGTTATGCTTCAGTCAGCAAAAGACCAAGGAGACTTTTGCGTGCTGCAGTTAAAGGTCTGCAGAAACTGTCAGATGCTCTTTGAGACATTCGGTGTCATGTGGAACAGGTTGCCAGAATCAGTTCCCTTTCCTGTGAAAAGTAGTTCATGTTTCTTGTGCTGCGTGATGTTTCAGGTTTTTTTCCATGTCGTTGTTGTTTCAAAGTGGCTTTGACAGCCAGGAAAAATGTTGGCAAACTGAATTATTAGAATTTCATGTCTCTGACCAGGCTGAGCAATCTGAAACACTGCCAGTTCAGCATGTGCAGTTGCATTATTGGATAGAGAATATTTGATGCATTTTCCTCTTCTTTTTCCTACTTTCTTTTTAATTATTTTTTTTTTTAAACCTTCTGCAGATTTTTTTAAAGGTAAAACAGTTTTCAATCACTGGCTGCCAGGTATATGCTACAGTAACATCACATTTCAGTTGGTATCAGAAGCAACCTTCAACAAAAGCACACTAGTGGAATACAGCGGGGTTCAGCATGAGCCCAAACATCACAGAACAGGTGAAGAAATTTATTATGTACCATTTGCTCCAAGTCTATATAGCTGCTTTCTTTTCTGCTGGGGGAGGGGGAGGATTGATTCCACAAAGAGAATGATCTGTATGCGGACCAGTCCTGGGAGTTGCTCCTGGCAAAAAGCAAGGAAGGGAGGATGCTGTGGCTGAACCCTAAGGTTATGTGTACAATACAGTGCAAAGGGAAATTGGCGTGAGTATTTCTGTTATAAAACTTGCTTCTTAGAAAAGAAATTGTTTCATATGAAATATCCTAGGCCTTGTACTAGGAATTAGTTGTTAAGCCACAGGAATAGATGCACTGAGCATGCCATTGATCTGCCTTTATTGGTCTGTCTCCTTGATTGGTGAATCAGAGCTAAACTGTTGGAGAAGGCCTTCCTCATTGTGCAGTCTTCTATTACAGAGAAGAATGTCATAGTCGCCCTACTTGGCAGCCAGTTTATGCCCTGAAGCATGAACTTTTAATTTCCAAGACAGCAATGTTGCAAAGACTGAGAATTGCATTTGTTCAGGTTCCAGAACTAATTTAATTTGGTCCTGGGACAGTGCCCAAAAGTTTTCTGTTAATCTGTTGGACCACAGGCATTTTGCAGGGTCCAAAGTGAAATGAACCAGTGGTAAAATCAAAAGGCCAAATCTTCAGATGGATACACTGATGTTCAATTTTCTTGGACCTAACAAAGCCAACTGATGCCAGCTGAATTCTGTCTGAAGATCCTAAGTATAGTTATCAAAATATTGAACCATAAAAATGCAAGCAACAGGATCACATTTTTCTTGCCTGCTACCCTCCCATACCTCATTCCTCACATAACCTGCAATGAGATTGTAGTGTCTGGCTTTGTATTAGTTGCCATAGCTGGGACAGAGGTGGTGAAAAATGGGGGTTTTGTAAGGTGCCAGCTTAAAAGGTACCAGTCAAACTTGTTTGCAGAGGCTACTTGCACTTAGTGTGTATAAGGGCAGACAGACAAGCAATTACAGTGGGACAGACAGAATGCTGTGTGTTCACCTCCTGGCATAAGTTAAAGTAGCTTCTTTGCGTGCCAGAATCTTGTCTTCTGGAGACCCAGGTCTTAAGATCAAGCTTTCACAAATATTAAAATTTAAACTGATGTTTAATGCTTGTGGAAATGTGGCTGCTGAAAGCATACGAAAACCCTACAGCAACGTGAAGGTCATACTTTCAAAATATGAGTTATGCCATACATTAGTTTTAAATGTTTTTCAATTCATTTCTAGAGAAGTATTTTTTTCCCATGGTCCAGATTCCTCAGGAAGATATAGACAATAAAATTAGTGAAGATCTACTCTTACAAATTCCCCCCTGAGTAGCCTAGTTGTCTATAATGGCACTGCAGTCTGATTTATTGTGACTTCACGTCTACTTTTCTTCCTGGTATTCTTGAGTATTCTGCGAATTTACACTCATCTTCATCCCACTAGAATCACTTCTGCTATATGTAAGAGAAGGGAGAAACTTAGTAAGAACAAGTTGTTTCAGAATATCCCTAGGTGCATAGTTTCTCTGCAAACAATAATTTCTCTGGGAAATTAATATATTGTAAAGGTGCAGGAAAGGTACCTGTTAAAATACTAACCCTTGCTTCTCTTTTAGCTCCTTACCCACCTCGAAACATTTCTGTTCAGATTGTACCAATCAACAGAAACAACTGGGAAGAGCACAGTGGGAATTTTGCAGAGGAATCATTCATGGCACCACAAGAAATCATAAGGAAAGAAAAACTTAGCCATTTTTCTGACAAACCACCTGAAATTCCATCAGCAAACACATCTGCAGCCTGGCCAGCTCACCGCTATAACAGCACTGAGTACGAAACCACCTCGCAGCCATACTTGTGGTCTAATGAAGCTGAGTTGTCAGAGGGTGAAGAGGAATTTGTCAATGCAGTACCTAGTGATTATGAGGCCAGTGAAGCCAACGCTACTGGAAAAGTCACACCAGAGCTCCCTTCCTTCCTTCCCGTACAAATGGTGCTGACGTGGTTACCGCCAAAGCCACCTACAGCGTTTGATGGTTTCCATATCAATATTGAAAGAGAAGGTAAAGCAGAGCCTTTATACCCTTTTCATACTTCTTTTCTGTAACTCCATTGGTGGGTTTTCTCCTTTACAAATTATTAATTACCTGCTACTGTGGTTCAGAGCGATTTGTTAGATCTGTATTTCTTGAGAAGCATTTAGTTCTGGCTGGGTGTCATAAAAGTAAGGTAGGAGGGGTAAATCTCTTTTTTTCTCACTTGTTATACAAGATTTATACCACTGTAAGTGTTGCCTCACTGTATACTGCAATTGTATATACATTCTGGCATCAGAGAAAGGAGAAATGAGTGGATAGAAATTTGAGACACAGAAGGTACATTGTACCATGTAGTTTTCTCTGCCACTGAAAAATATTCTCTTGACTGGAAGGCACACAGAGAAAAGATAGCCTAGCTTCAGGTTAACAGCTGTTTCAGGGGACAGCTACCAAACATGTTCCTTAGGCCACAAGGAGGCTGTGGTGGAAGATGGGGAGATATTTCAAGTGATGGGGCTGCAGGAAAATCACCATGTTCCTTAAGGTTTTTCTGTTTTGAATTCTGTGTTACACAAATGACTTTTATCTGCTGACAAGCAGATTTTGTAAGCCTTCCCATACTGAAGGCAAATACCACTTTTTGTAGAATAAGAATGCAATAGATAGAAAACCAGAAGCTTATTTTCATCCAGCAAGTGTTTTTTCACTTGTACAATCATGGCAGTCCTATTTTACCATCCCTTCTGCAGAATGAAAATTTGGCCCAGGCTTACTGTTCCTCTGCATCTTTACTGCAACCTTGGTCATTAATTGCTCTTGTGCTGATGGTAAGAAATAAAACTACCCACATAAATCCAGTCCTTTTGGGTACTTTTTAATTCCACAGCAGAAACAGTAGTAGCATTTCTGATATAAATAATTTTCTCAGTGGCTGAAGCCTTTCAAATATCAACTAATTAACATTTCTTTTTTCCCCCCTATGATTTAGAGAACTCCACGGAATTTTTGACAGTAAGTGAGGATACTCACAAGTTTGTTGCTGAACTGAAAGAACCAGGAAAATATAAGTTGTCTGTAACAACATTTAGCTCGTCTGGCTCTTGTGAAGTTCGGAGAAGTCAATCAGCAAAAACACTTAGCTTTTACATCAGTAAGTATCTCAATAGATCTATGTTTTTGTCCCAGACCATTATAACTTTAATTACAGAATGTGACTTCAGTGTTAGATATTGCATTTGCTGCTGGGTCAGAAGAGTCTGGTTGTACTGATATTCCCTGTGCCAGAGAAGGAAATATATTGCATATATGTTATATATTATATCCTAGCTGGCTGGGCCTTCATCATGCTGTCTTGGCAGAGCTAAGAAATGAGAGCAGATGCATTCTACAGAGTCCTTCTGGGTGTTCAGAAGTGAACTTGGTGAAAGAGGTTCCCCTCTTGCATCTTGAAAAGACAGGATTTAATTCCAAGAATTAAACTGGTGGTTATAGGCATTCTTCAATACTCTTAACTTCCTTGTTCCTGGGGGCTTAGTGTCCTGTGTTAGGGATGAAGGACATCTCAGGCTGAGAGGGTGGGAATTACACAATTAAACACTGAACTCTGAAATTACATGGTCTCTGAGAGAACATGGTGCAAATTACAGTAGAGAAAATAGTTTAGCCTGCTAAATTCAGAGGAGAAAATGTACTTTATTATTTCCCTGTAGAATCCCAGAGGTTTTTAACTGATGATTCAGTAAAAAACAAATTAGTACTACAGTATTGTGTAAACTGATAGTATGATTGACAATTAGACCAGCAAGTGAGACAGGTGTTAGTGAATTCTGAATATTATTCTTCTCATGTCTGTGGTCACATCTGTACTTTTTTTCAACTAAAGGAAAGTTATATAGCCTATAAAATGCCCATAGAATATGTCCACAGGGAAATATTTGCAGCACTATACAGTTTTACATATGAGAGGATAGTGTCTCCTCCAAATTATGAATGCTGAAGCAACACATGGTAGCTAAGACTGGTGGAAATATTCATATTAAAAGGTAATGTACTCAAGTACTTAAGTACATTGATAACAAAAAATGTGTCTAGTAGCTCATAACGTTTACAAATACTATTTAGGCTTAAATTCATTGTAATTCTTGACTGAATGTTACTGAACTACATTGAGGCTGCTATCTTTTAACATTTTTACAGCTGAAAGAAATTACTTGGAAAACAGAGAGAAAAGGGGAAACAGGACACAAGAGAAAGGGTCTCAATGGTTGTGATTTCAGTGTCAGGTTTTCTTTAGGAATAGTTATTAGACAGCTTCATTATATGGAAAGCATTAAAATATATAATATATGAAATAAATAATGTAGCATTGCTATAAGTACCAACTGTTATTCCAGTTTACAAATTGTCTTATTCCTATTAAGTGATATGCAGTACAGTGACCTCCGTGAAGTCTACAAAATGGGGACAGAGTCCTGAGAGGAATTGGAAAATGTTAATCCAAAGTGTAGATGTATGGATTTCTAGGTTAAGGAGGGACTTGGGTTTCGTTGGGTATAAAGTATTAAGATGTTACAGAACTATGAGTATTTTCATTTTACAGTTAACACAGGAGGGTATTTGTGATTTTGGGTTTTGTCAGTTTTGCAGCCTTTTAGAACCAGTGTGGAATCTTGGCAGTTATTGTACTCGTTCTGACAAACACAAGATCCTTTGTACTTTCAATAGGTTTTAAATGTATTACTAGTAATATGGCAAATCTGAGATGTGCACAAGTACTCCAAAGGTGAAATTGCTTTTCCATTCCTCTTTATGAATCTGATCAAGTAGACTTTTTGTTTGGGCTGTAATATGAGATAGCTCAGTTCTCTTAATGCCAATGCTGAAAAAATTTCTGAATTGGAAGAGCTACTTATACCTCCACTGGCTCCAAAGATGAATCTAATGATCCAGTTCCTCTTTTTACCTGATGTAAGTGAGGGTAATGTAGGTGTGGGTCTCCTGTTATGAATAAATTTTGCTCATAGCTTCTCCCTTATCTTATACCTGTAGCATTCAGTCAGTGAATAAACTTGTCAAATTATTGCCTTGTACCGCACATTTTTGTTAAGCACAGATGACAGTCTGGACAGTCAGATCTTATAGTCTGGTCTTACGCCAAATTCCTGTTCCAGCATTTCTTTTATTTTCTCAATAAACATAAAGCACCATTAGAATCCTGTGGAGGAGAGAGATGTCAAGGAGAAAGCTGTCACAAGTGTCACTTGTGACAAGTGACAAGAAAAGCTGACAATTTTAATACAATCTGAAATTTTGACCAAGGCTAGCTGAAATTATTTTCCAAATTGTTATTTTATCTATATTCAAGCCTGTGCTCTCTACTAAGTGCTTCAGAAAGTCTGATGCAGAAAGAGGTTCTTCACTGTGATGGCTGCTGTGAGCTTGATTGTCAGGTGTCAAGCCTGTAGTACAATTGTTAATGTGTAGAGAGGTGAAAATTTTTTGTGCTTGCTCTTTAATATTTGTCAGTCATCTTTACATTACTTGATATGACCACTTCTAAACATTCCCTTGGAGCAAATCTAATATTGATGGGTGTTTTCTGGTAAGCAATAGAACACTGTCATCTGAATTTTTTAAAGAGTGACATTTCTGTCAGTGGTAGAAGCCCCATCCCTGAAAACATTCAAAGTCAGGTTTGCCAGGGCTCTAAGCAACCTGATCTAGTTGAAGATGTCCCTGTGTACTGCAAGGGGGAGGGTTGGAGATGACCTTTAAAGGCTCTTCCAGCCCAAGCCGTTCCATGACTCTGTGTTTCTAGGAGAAGCAGCATCAACCACAGGCTTCCCAGAGGCGTCAGTCTTCTCTGCTTGAGAGCTGTGGTGATGGACAGCTGTCAGTCCAGCCTCTTCCACTCCTAGTAAATAATCCTGTGAAAGGTGAATGCTTTAACTTAAGGGCCTCAAATGCATAAAGTAGATTGCTCACGTGTGCTTTTGGTATGTGTCCCAGGCCCCACAGGTGAATGGATAGAGGAGCTCACTGAAAAGCCCCAGCATGTGACTGTCACGGTGCTGAGCTCCACTACTGCCCTGACATCCTGGACAGCATCACAAGAGAGTGGCAGCAACAGCACCATTGTGTCTGTGGTCTCCCTGACCTGTCAGAAGCAAAAGGAAAGTCAAAGGCTTGAAAAGCACTACTGCACTGAGGTAAGGGGCAGAAGCTGGAGCCTTTTCAAACAGAAAAAAAAAAATTGTTAATGACTCTGCAATTTGGGATTTTCATGGCCAAGGACCCTTCTGCAGTCTAAAGGGACACAGCTGATGGGAAGTAGAGAGGGGTGCACAGCACTCAGGAATGAAAGCATGCAGTAAACCATAGTGTTAGAACTGTACTTTTGTTGGAGTTACTGTGGCCAACCCTTTGTACAAGCTTGAAACTTATGTTGACACCTTTGAGACACTTCTGTGGCAGTAAGAAAAAACAGTGCCATATAATTACACTTGGGTAATCCAAGTAATCCATTTCTATTAAGCTCACATGCATGATTATCACCCAACTAGCACAAATTCTTTCTCAGGTTTCCTAGATATGAATACAGAATCTGACTCTAAACTTTTTGGAAGCTTAGAGGTTATCAGAAATCAGCTTTTCTCTTCATCCATAAAATAAAAGTCATTACTTGCAAGTAAATAACAATCCAGGGTTGCCTGTATTTTGGATAGACAACAATTCTTTAGGACTGCCATGTGAGACATATTTATAGTGACCAAGAATCCTATATCCCAAAATGTGACATTTTTCTGTCGCTTGAAACTCGTAGTGCAACTGCACTGTGGCTATGATGGATCAGTGGCTTGTGGCTTCAGCTAGAAAGAGGTTTTAGCCCACATCTCAGTAACCTTACAAGCATGCTGGTAAGGCCATTTTCTGAGCAGTGCCACAGCTTCTGTCTTGGTCCCTGAATGTGTGTGTTAGAAGAGTCTACTAAATACCACAGTGCTGCCCTGCTGCACCTTCAGTTTGCCCTTGGGAATGAAAGGAAATCACTAACATGCCCAGTAAATCTTCAGATCCTTCAACTTTGTGATTAGCCCAGCAAGTCTGCATCCTTTAATAATGTCTTTTAAAACTGAACTTTGTCAAAATATTTTGATGTTTCTTCAAAGATTGTCCATAAACTTAAATATTTAGAAGTGTCCTTAGATGACTATATGAGAATTGCTTTCCAGAATCAGCATTTAATCTTATTTTTGCCTCATTAAACGCGCAGTCATTAAATAAGGAGGCAAAACTATACAGTATATATTTATAAACCAAAGATAGAAAGTGTATATATATGTGTGTATATATATATAATTAAAGTAAATAATACAAGATTAATCTACAAACTCAAAAACAAGTACCCAAAGCTAATCCTTGAATAAACAAGATATCTGTAAAAGTAAATGTGTGATTATTGCCACTAGGTAGAAAGGTCTAAATAGAGTTTCTTTTGTCATTACAAATATTCATACCACCTCCTAATGGAACTTTATCAGCTTTATTATACCTGGAATTATTAACGTCTGTTGGTTTGAATTCTCTTTGACAAGCCTAAAAGGGCAAAATTCAGTGCAGAGTTCTATCCATTCTATCCATTTCTACCATTGTGCATGCTTTAAAAGTAATCTAGTTTTCCATGGTAACCATTAAAGACAAATTCCCTTCCTCCCTAAATCTGTGCTGGTACTGATGTGGTCACGTGCATCACAATAAAACACTGGTGCAAAGGTGGTTGTGATACAGAACTTGGAAAGGTTGCAAACAAAATATTAGTAGGAAATACTAGCCTGCAGTTCTAGAAGGGTTGTGTGAAGTCCTTTTCTCAAAGCTTCTCTATGCTTTTGCACTTAGCTGGCTCTTCAGGAGATAAGACTTTTCATACTGAAAGAAATTAAGAGTCACCTGGTCAGGCATTCCGCCTGATCCCTGGTGTGGCACAGCAGAAATTTTAATGGTGGTGTTTCAAACTGAAAAGGAAAACCACAAGGTCCCTTAGTCAGGTTTGGTAGTACTGTGCAGGGGAAGTGAAAGGAAGTAATTCTCTGATTTCACCTTAACACTTGGGTGGAGAAGACAGCTTTCCCATAAGACTGCCTTCAGCTCAAGTAGCTGCAGATAAATTAGATGACTGATGAAAAACTTCAGGCTTTTAATGAAGACACACTAAGTATGCCATCCTGAATAATATCACCTGAATATGAATAAGGTAGCCTGAGTATTTAAAAAAACTTGAACAGGAGGGAGTATGTCTGCAGTGTGGGGGCTGACCCTACACAGCAAGGCAAGTGAGATTCCTAGTCCCATTTCCACAGTTTTTACATTCTGGGCTTGATGAACGGAGTTATAGCTGCTGATGCCAGTGTCTTCAGAATCCTGCCTTTTTTAACTGGAGTAGTTCATGTACAGTCTCAATCTTCTTTTAATTAACCAAGTAAATAAGTCTTATCTGATATATTCCCCTCCTATTAGGTAAATTCAAGCAGCAGCCTCATTGAAAATCTTGTTCCTGGTGCCCAGTACCAAGTTGTGGTTTACTTACGGAAAGGACCATTGGTTGGACCACCTTCTGATCCTGTTACATTTTCCATTGGTAACCCCTGCCTCTACTGTTTAATATGTTCTTTGATTCATTTTTTTTTAAATATGTGTAGTGTATGCATTAAGCCCGGGAGCCTGTGAAGGAGTACAAAACCGTCATGTTGGTTATTTCAAATGTAAGGAACATTTATTGAGAATATTTTTCTTGCACTGTCTAACCCATTATTGAGGTAGGCAAAATACTCCTTCAGTGGAAGGGAGCTACTTCACATTTAAATGTTAGCTATTACCAAACCTAACTAGAGAGCAGTTAGGGCCAGGATTCACAAACAGATGGAAAGAGCCTCAGACACCTGAATATATGTTTCCCTCTAGGAGTGCTCATGGTCTATGTCATTTAGGGTGGGAGTCACCTCACTTAGGGGTAGCCAGCATGAGCTGCAAGTAGTCTTTGATGCATGAAGAGATGTGGGCACTTCCCAGAGGTACTTCACTTTCCCTATCTCATGAAGTGTATGTGACTGCTGTTAAGATATTCGTTGCAAATGTGTTTTATGATGGATATCATGTAGCCCAAATCTGCAGGCTGCAATGCTAAGTGTCAGGAGAGCTGTCTTATCTCCTATGGTACTTCAGTGGTTTCAGTTGTGTATGCCTTGGTTTTCTTAAGTTTAACAGAAGATCTTGATGTTCTCTGCTTTGAGATTGGAAGATAAGAAGAATGCTTTAAGACTGAGTGTAAAATTTCCAATAATGCAGTTTTATAGCAAACAGGAAAAGATGCTGTCCCATTCCTGTAAATCAGGATTCCACCAGGCCCTTAAATAAAGAGTCACTATAGGATAGAATTAAGTATCTTTCAGTGTTAATAAAATTTATTTTCTTAAGGTTATCACAAAATGTATTAAGATAAGGCAAAGAGAAAGAGATTCATAGAGTGCATAGACTTATCATTCAGTGCATCAAGTTACATTTGCAGAGAAATATTTAACCTGAGTCACCCAACTTTTCCATTAGACAAATAGTCTCTGGGTTACCAGGTGGCTAAAAGCTGGAGATCTTCCACATTTTTCATTTTGCTTCTTCTCTGTGATGTAAAAAGGAAAGTTCAGTAGAAAAAACAAAAAGTTAACCTGTTAAGAATTGGACTGCTGAATATAGTGAGAGCATTTTCATTCTAGGCAATCTCCTTATATATTTTCATAAACTGGGTCTGAATTAAAAAAAAAAAAAAAAAGAAGACTATAGCATATTTCTGTAAAGGAAAAAAAATGCATACCTTATTATTAAAGTAACTATAATTGGACAATTTTTACAAATGCTTTTGATTTTTTTTTTTAATGAAGTTACTACACAAATCTGCAAAATTCTCTTTTCACTTGAGAAAATACAATCATATATTCCCCAAATAAATAAGTTCCTTACTTTTCTACACTTTTGTGAGGCCTCCACATCATATAAGGTTCTTACTAAAGTGAAAATGGCAATCAGTCTTTAACCAGAACATCTTATAGGCTTCTTTTTATAAAGAGGATGTTTTCATGAAGTAAAATAGTTGTATGAGTTTTCATTTCATAATAGGGTATTAAATTTGATATTAAAATAATAGAACTGAAAAAAAGCCTGTTTTATTGAATTATCAGTGGTGGTTAATGATAAATGAAACTGAAATAATACAAAATACACTTTTAAAAGTGTTCAGTTCTCTCCATGTTTATTCCAAGCCTCACTTTCACTGGGTGAGTATTAGTACTTCAGAGAAGGAAAGCAAAGATGTGGTAAATGATTTATGAAAGGAAAGGCAGTCATGTGCCAACAGGGGCTGAAGTAATCTGGGTGCTGGTCTCAGCTCTGACCCAGCATACAATAACTGGGGCTCTGCAACCCTTGCAAATGTTAGCAAAGTATTTATGTAAGTTGCCTCTATTATGTCGTGAAGAATAATTGCTTTCCAGACAAGTGAGGGTTGCAGAAGTTGACCCCGATGTGACATTTTTCAAATCACTTGACTTCTCTTTCTGTGTCATCATCTGCAAGGAAAGAACAGCAATACATGGCAGCACCTTTAGATTCCCGAGGGAAGGAGGGATAGACATAAAAACTGTTCTTTCTTGAAGCCTTTATCTTCCAAAGTATTATGGCTTTTGAAGCTTTTATTTCTGAGCAATTTGAAACTTCTGAACAGCCTGATCTTCGAAGTAGAATGGAAAAATCAAGCCCTATACTTTGTCTCAAGCTAAGCAGCCAACACCTAGTGGCCTCTAGTCATTTCTGGAAAGTAGATGTAATGAAAAAAGATGGTATGGCACAGCTTATGACAAGTAAGCTTTTGGGAATTAAAATCAGGAGCAAAGAAGAAATAGGTAGAACTCGGTTAAGGAAAGGTACTGTTTTAAAATCAATGTAAGTGATAAATGCAGACATTACTAACTACAGTTTCTGGTTTATAGTGCCCACTGGAATAAAGGACCTGACTCTTTACCCTTTGGGACCTAGTGCTGTGGTTTTGAGCTGGAACAGACCTTTTCTTGGGGTGTTCAGGAAATATGTTGTAGAAATGTTTTACTTCAACCCATCAACGATGACTTCTGAGTGGACAACCTACTATGAAATAGCAGCAACCATCTCCTTAACAGCCTCTGTGGTAAAGTGACTATTACTAACTATTGCTTTCCCATTCCTCTTTGGCCCTGGCACCTAGTGATCTTTCTTTGCCCAGCATTTCTCCCATTATAGGTATATATATGTGCCTTTAAGCCTGGCATATTATTCCTGGCAAAGCAGAGAAAATGGCCAGGATACTAGAGGCATTTTCTGTTCTAAAGTAAGGTATTGCCAGCTGAACCATGCTAAATTTTAAGCAGAGCAATGATGTATGAGATGAGCCACTTTTTTTCTTGACAAATGGGCATGTTCAGCAAGTCCAGAGGCAGCTTCAGTTTGTGGGTCAGTTTGTCAGTCAAGGCTTAAAAAAATTCTGCCGTCTCCTCAGGGGGAATAGTCCAAAGCCTTATCTACATAATTAATATTGATAATATGGATTTGAGGCTTGCAGGCTAATCTTCCTGTGTGCCGTCTGGAAGGCTTAGCTTCAGAGATGCTCTTGTGAAAATGTTTCTGAAGCTAAAAAGACACCAGGATTTTAGCTAGGTGGAGACTGGTCTCCAGAAGAACACGTATGTGTGCATCTTTGAGAGACTGGATATTCAGCAGAAAGTGAAGTTTTCTTCTTCCTTTTCATATATTTCTAGAGGTGAACAGATTTTACTCAGACTTTGCCATAGCACAAGACAGCAAGCAGTTTTATATTAAATGTGTTTTTTAGAAAGTTGTGAGTATGCAAAAAGTGGAGCAATAACTTTTGCTGCTTGTGAAAGCCAGTGATTTACTGCAAGTTATTTGCATAATACCACTTGTGGAGTCATTTTGGCTACAGTGGCTTAGCTGTAATTGGGTACGTGACTGTAAATATAGCCCATAAATCTCCAGGGAAATTAAAAACAAAAATAACTTACCAAGTGAGTAATTAATATCTTGTAATCATGACTCGGCACAATTAGATTAATACCTGAGTTATCTGAGTCATCAATTGATGCCATCTTCCAGAACTAATGTGGTTCATTAGAAAACAAGATGATACTGTCCTTTACTGCTGCAAACCCTGCTCAATTAAGCCAAATTTTAATCCCTTTGTCTGAATTTCAATCTAAAATGCTACAGTGCCATATTGCAGCTAAACTGAGCATTTCTTAAGGAGTAATTTTAAACAGAAAGCCTGAATCAGAGGAAGAGTGTCTCTCTGTTCTTCTGTCATGGCATTTAATGTATGGGTAGGTATTGGTGAATTTTTGTTGGGGTTCTTTTTTGGTGCTCCAGAATCCCACACCATGTCCAGCAAATTTCCCTATGCTCTAGTGACCTCTCTGAATGGTGTATTCTTTAACAACAGTTATGCCCAGTGAGGAGACAGAAAAAAATAATAAATCAAGCTGTTTGACAACATTGATCAAAAATTGTATCCCAAAGGTTTATCACTTGGTGAGAACTTTTGAAACTGAATTTGTTCTGTCACTCTGCTTAGTTGCTTTGATAATTTTGTGCTCTGCATCTTATCTTAGAATTGTCAAAACCATGTTGATATTGCCAATATTACACCAGGGTCATACCAGAAGTAGACCAAGCACCTTCAAGGTTTTGGTGTAAATTTGGAACAACTTCTCTAAAAACCTAATGGGAGTGGTCCTCAAGCCCTATATTTAGATTGTCTAGTAGTGCCTGAAAAGAAAAAAGCCACTGAAGAAAGCAGAGATCTGTAAAACCAGCAATTTCTACTTTGTTGGAAATTTTAATTGTTTGCTTTTATAATGATTTTTTTTAAAAATACTTTGTGACTTTTCAATTAAACATAAGATTAAATATTCAGTGTACTGTGCTGTCACTGGAAGTGTTTCAATTTTAACTTGAATATTGCAGCACTATTGCAATATAAAATACATTGCATTTTGTCCTTCATTTATATCTCATTTGTATTTAAATGTATGATTTCTATTTAATTTATAAGTTATTTATGTTTCATATTCATATATAATAAATGATAATGCAAAGTGAAATACACTTTGAAAAGTAGAAAAAGAAAAGTCTTTTGAAGCAACAATATCTCAGTCCAAAACATTGCTTCTAATTTACCCTTAACACCCAACTAATCGAAATAGAAAAGACTACATTTTCCAGTTAAATATTCTGCCTTCATCAAATCATAATTTTGTGATGGAAGATCTCTCTACAGGAACTGTTCTCACAGTCCTGGAAATCAGTGAGAGATTCCTGTTGTGGGTAGGACATGGGGCTATGTGTGCGTGGCTCAGTGAAGTATGGGCTCTGGATTTAGAAATATTGTCATATTTTGTAAGTCACACCTCACTCTGGTGAATTTTTCTCCTGATCTCCTCTTTGTCTTCTGCTATTTTATAGAGAATAGCTAACCTGCTGCCTGCATGGTATTACAATTTCCGGGTCACCATGGTGACTTGGGGAGACCCAGAGCTGAGCTGCTGTGACAGCTCCACCATCAGCTTCATAACAGGTAAGCAGCTGCCTGAAAAGACTGGAAATGCTCCCAGGAACTGAGGTGCTGAGAAAGTTTTGATTTGGATGTTGTGTTTCACCTGCAGATACTGGCAAATTAAGGTATTTAACAGCTAAATTTTATTGTATGGGTTTTTTTAAGGAAAGTTTTGAAGGCTTCTTTCAATTAAGATTTATAATTTTCCTATGCAAAGCACCATGTTTGGTTACCCTGTTCCAGTCCTCCGTCACCTGGTTGCAGAGATCCAGAGAGGGACAGTGATCCTGCTTCATTTTTATGACAGTTTTAGGTATTCTTAGGTTAGCTAATATTTTTCAGCATTTTTCCATATATTAGCGGTGTTTCCAAATTCTTCCTGCTCATTCTCCCTCTCAGTAACCAACAGGTCAGACTATGACTGCATCTTTGCTAACGTGGAGTAGAGTTCTGCAGTCTCAGGCAGGCTGAGGCAGCTAATATGTTTGTCAGCATGTTACTACAGAACCACAGAATCATCCGGGTTGAAAAGGACCTCTGAGGTCATCAAGTCTGACCCTTGATCTACTACTGCCGTGGTGACCAGAGCATGGCACTGAGTGCCACATCCAGTCTCTTTTTACATATCTCCAGGGACGGAGAATCCACTGCTTCCCTGGGCAGCCCATTCCAATGTCTGATCACCCTCTCTGTGAAGAAATTCTTCCTAATATCCAACCTAAACCTCCCCCGGCACAACTTGAGACCATGCCCTCTTGAACTACTGATAGTTGCCTGGGAAAAGAGCCCAAACCCCCTGGCTCCAGCCTCCTTTCAGGGAGTTGTAGAGAGCGATGAGGTCTCCCCTGAGCCTCCTCTTCTCCAGGCTGAACACCCCCAGCTCCCTCAGCCTCTCCTCACAGGACTTGTGCTGGAGTCCCTTCACCAGCCTGGTTGCCCTCCTTTGGACCTGCTCCAGGACCTCAATCTCCTTCCTGAACTGAGGGGCCCAGAACTGGACACAGGACTCGAGGTGTGGCCTCACCAGGGCTGAGTACAGGGGCAGAATCACTTCCCTGGACCTGCTGGCCACGCTGTTCCTGATACAGGCCAGGATGCCATTGGCCTTCTGGGCCACCTGGGCACACTGCTGGCTCCTGTTCAGCTTCCTGTCATTCCAGATTCTCAGACCCCTTAATTATTGTTCTTCCATTTTGCCTTTTGTGCTGGGTGTTTGTCATTTGTGCTCAGTAATGAGAGAACAGTGCTCCTGTGATCAAGGCATTGCCCCCACCACTGGGTAGACAGGCACTGGGACACAGCGTGGTGCTGGGAAGTCATCCATGATCCAGATTCTCAGCTGCAGTAAACTGATACAACCACGTGGACTGCCCTCTTCCAGTTGGGTCCACCTTTGTGATTAACACACACTCCATTGTCTGTTGTCCAGATCCTTTGGGTTTGAATCATCAGTGTGTCAGATTAGCTGGAGAGGCAACAGCATACCAGAGGTCATGGCAGCACCTTGCCATGGGTTCCTGGCATCCAGGCTAGTTGAATCTAAGCTCCCTATTGAATCATTTTGCCTGTCTGCACTGCTGTTTATTTCACCTTGCAGAAGGTGACAAAAAGCAGTAAATAATTCAGATACACCGTGACAGGAAATAAAATAGGACTCTCTCTTCTTTCTTCAGCTGTAGAAATCAAATTATGAGGAAAGTGAGCCTATAAAGTCCTAGACACTCCCTCCAAAACAGATACTAGCCTAGTCCCAGATTTTCTTTTAGATGAAAGGCTAAGAGGGTGTAACCGAGAAGGGAACAGAATAAGACCCATTTGCAATGATGATTAGTACAAAGTCTGTGTATGACAGAGCCACAGCAGAAAAAATACCAGTGGGTTAAATCCTAGCTCCACCAAAGTCAGCAGAAACCCTCCTGATCTTAGATACCTTATCCCAAGCTACACTGCTGAGAAATTCTGGCACTTTTCCAGTGTTTCAGAAACACATAGCACCCTCTAGGGCCCTGTGGAGGGTGGCCAGGGATATTCATTGTCCTTTGGCATCAATCAGCTTTTCTGTAGTACTATAAGGAAGCAATTTTACAGCTGGTTGGTTGCTGTATGAGGGGAGAAATGTTTTTTCCATCTGATTTGAGTACCAGGTTTTAGCAGTTTAGAGTGGAAATGTTCCAGAGGGACCAGCAGAAATGAAGGAGAATAAGATTGTTTTAAAATCTAAGATGACATCAGGATTTGTCTTGCTCTGTGTGGTGAAAATAAAGACTGTTACTGGTATCTGGTGTAAGTTGATCAACTCCTTAACTAGCAGATGTAGAAAAAATCAGAAATGGGCAATTAGGTAATGTCACCCACAAATGATTGGCAAAACCTTTCTTCAAAAAGGTCATCTGGTGTTAAGTGAAAGTATACAGAAACTATCCAACTGGAAAGCTCTATCAATGCTTAATTCCTCTTATGATCCAAGGTTTAGCCTTTGTTTCAGATCTGAATTTTTCTAATGTTAATATATAGACAATAATTCTCATTACAGATTTATTGACTGAAAAAACACAAATCTTCTTTTCCTTTTCAATACTGAATTTAGTTTCAGTCTCTTCTGTTAATAAATTGCATCCATTTAAATCTTCGGGTGCTCTCACTGTAAGGCGTTTTCTTATGTTACTTTTTTTCCCACTCTGCCTATCTAATTTTACCGTCTTTACTGAAGTATGTGAAAACTTAAAGTGTAATACTAGCCTGCTGAATACTCCTACAGAGGCAAAATCAGCTCACTATTCAGTGCTCTCCTGTTTGTGCATCTAGATGATTGCATTTGCTATGGCATCACACTTGAGGTCTGTGTTGATTTACTTCTATTCTGTGGCTTCTAACAGAACTTAATCATTTGGGAAATGTTGCCTACATGCCTTTTTCCTAAAGACTCAACTTTGCACCTGTTACTTTGTAATACCTTTTGTTTGAGCAGGCCCAGAATAGGGGCAATAATTCACCTCCCAACCCATCCAATTCCTGCACTTCCCTGTCAGCTGCCATGTTACTTGCGAGGTTTGACAGTGGTGCTTTTGCTTTCAGACTCTTGATGAAAATGTTTCATAGCAGTGAGACAGATCACAGCATTATAAGAGAAGAGTCCTAACACAGAAATCTGATTTGATCAAATTATAAGCTCAGGGTGTGAGAAAGCGGGATGCCAATTTTTCACATCTGCAGTTTTGAAATGTTTTTCCCTAGTAGATGCTGCCTTTTTGCTCTCTCAAGTTACCAGGGGACTGCAGGGTTCTTTATCATCCACAGCCTCCTTCTTTCAAGAGAGTGAGCAGATGGGGCACTTGGTCCCTTTCTGCATCATTGTGAACAGTGTTACCACCCAGCACAGGTTGCCAGGAATTAAAACAAAAAAACACCAAAACAAAACAAAAAAATCAACAAAAATACAAACCATCAAAAAGCCCTACATTTTAAAATACTAGAGTGAAGGTTTTGTGGTCTTCTTGACAGTACACCATCTGTGAATTCTTCTGTGTATAACAGAAAAGGTGACTTCTGCACCTGGAACATAAGCTTGATTTTTTCAAAACAAAGCAGAAGGATCATCCAGGAGTTTGAGACCACACCTTGCAGAAAGCTCACAGCAGACAAACCATCTCCCTAAGCAAGATGTTCTTGCAATCTGTAGCAAAGCTGGGGCTTTGCTGAACTGCAGTACCTGGAATGAAAAGTGTATTACAAGAGACCAGATGATGGATAGCTCTTTCCCACAGCAAGTGGTCTGATGGCCGCAGGAGAATTCGGGAGATTTGGGGGATGCCAAAGACTTAGCAGAAACAGCATTTGTTCTCTCAGTCTCCTGCAGCAACAGTTGCTCTCTGCTCTTTACATGCTGGGAGAGATTGTGGCACTGCCAGTGTTGCTGTGGTGACTAAAGAGTTTTTAATGCCACCTGCTGTAAACAGCTGGGTTCAAATTAGCAGTTGTAACAAGGCCACTTTAGACCACCAACATTTTTTTTTACAATCAGAATGCTTTTAGCTTTGGAGAAGCAAAAAGCACAAGAAAGACAGACTCTTGGTGTGTGTGAGTACCACCACATTTGCTGTTTGTTGGTCCAGTGGATCCTTTCAGCTGTCATTTTGAGCCAGGTCAGCAATGGGCTGTAATTTCCTACAGCCTCTCTGTAGTGCTCAGGTCCCTGTGAAACATGGTGCTAGGGGTGTGGGTCACACAAGCACTGGCCCTTAGTTTTATTTTATGTATCCTAAATGTTCATTGCCAGATACCTAAAGCAAACAGCTGTGTAAATATTGAGAAAGGATGTCATCAGTATTCAGGTATAGGAGGAAACTATTATCTGTGTATAAAGTCCATGCCAGTCGTGACCTTGTAGTGTGAGTAATACACAATCCTTAGGCAGGGATGAACTGGGAACTCTAAAAATTAAAAGCATTATTTTGAAGATTTAATACTAAATGAGATTTCTTTCTCTCGACAGCATAAAAGGATTTTTTCAAGATTAATTTGAGAAAATAGTCTTACTAAACATTTCTAAATGGCTCTAAATTGTCTGTGCTTTGTATTTGCTGCCTTCTTCAGTGATTACCTCAGCAAATCTGATCACTAAGGAATGTCTCAATACAAAAGTCACAGAAGCCTTTGTGAAAGCAGCAGTGACATCTTGTGGCCCCTTCAAACAGACCCAAGCTGTGAATCTGGCCTGTGTTTCATCTGTGTTGCTGGCACCACATCTGAGCTGCCTTTGCACAAACACGCTGGACTCAATGGGGTTCGTGGAGAGGAAGATCAGTCACTCTGTCTCGTTTTCTCCACAGTGTTCCTAAAGAATCTCCAAGCACACAAATCTGTACACTTCCCTGTTTTATCCAGGTTTTCACACAGATATCCCTTTAAAGAGGGGGTTATGAGTTTTACTGATTCGATTTGGGGTGTCTGTTCAGTTTTATCTTAAATCCTAACTAGATACCTGAACCTCCAAATGAGGTAACGAAAGTGAGCTGACCAGGTATACACCCTCTACAATTAATAGAGAGCCACCTCAAGGAAGTAATTCTCTTGCTTGTCTTAAATATCTGCTTTAAGAGGAGAGATGTTGCTGTAGAGGCTGCTATCTGTCTTCCTGGGCAGCACAGGGAGCCAAGGATTTTTTTGTAGCTCCAGCAGAAGAGAAGCCATTGAACAGGCTAAGGAGGGGAGGGTGGGTTGGACCAGTCTGAGCTGTGCAGGAAGAGGAAGGACAACACTTGCTTTACCAAATACCTGGTGATGTAGCTACCATGTGCCTGAAGACTACAGACTTGGTACTTAGATAACTTCATCAGCTGCCTCCTTCTGTGTCCATGGGTCGTTCACCCAGGGAACAAAGATGTCTGTAGCTTTTCATGATAAAAAGATGTTCTTTGGAAAACTACCATTTTGGGTCTTCTCCTCCTAGGATGATACAAACTCAGTGAAAGGCAGGTGTTTTTTTCATATGGAAAAACTAGCCAAATTATTCGGCATGACATTTCTTTATTTCTCACTGCAATTTTTTTTTTTTTTTTAGTTATGTAATACAGTGAAGCAATGTCTCAGGTTTTTAACTTGACTTTAAGCTTTCTTTGTAAATGTGGACTGAAATATGAGTCAATAGCTTCATGAAGTTTTTTTTTTTCTTTTACTAAAAAATCACATGCAAATGTATATTTTTCTTTTGAATATCCCATGAGTTAAGTACAATTTTTTTGTTTCTTTCAGCTAGCACTCAAGTGCTGATGCTTTTTCTAATATGCTTCTGCTATCTATATCGTACTCTCTTCCAAAAAACCTCCTTTGGCAGAAGCTTATTACTGGACTTGGTAATCAAATATATTAGACGCTGTCTATAATGCATTTACCTTTTTCATTCAGCACCTGTGGCACCTGAGATTACCTCCATAGAATATTACAACCACCTTTTGTATGTCACCTGGACCTATGGAGAAGATGGTACTGACCTTTCTCATTCCAGGATGCTGCACTGGATGGTCATTGCAGAAGGAAAGAAAAAAATAAAGAAGAGTGTAAGTATGACTGGAGAAGGTGTCTCATTTCTCTCCTTTTTTTTTTTTTTTATTCTGAATTGGTAACTTTGTGTTACAAAGTTTAAACAAGTTTGGTTGAGACTGGCAGAAGCCTGATCGATTAAAGTTATTTCACAGTGTTAGCATTCATTTCCAAAGACTCAAGCTTTCAAAATGGCCAGTGATCAAAATAGTTCTAGGGTAATCCCTTGCAAACGTTGATCATTTATGTGAGAGTAGAAAAATAGCTTATTAAGCTTCTGAGCTGCAGACAGTAAAACATTAAGAGTATTTTTGCGTGAAGAGATACAGTTGTTTCAATTTTAAATAACCAGACTACACTACGTGCTGTGGTTTTTTAGTTCATTCATGCTAGGTACTATCACTTCCCATTTTCTGACTTTATCAAACACACTTCTTTATAAATTATGTGGTTTTCATTTGGGGAATGAAGATGAGATGAGGATCTCTCCCAGAGTGTATGCATTTCTTAGAAAACTTACCAGATATTAATTTAAAAATTATTTAGAAGAAGAAATCTGAGTTATCCATCTATGAATTAAAGTCAAACTGCTGCAGGGTACTGAGGCACATGTTTAACCTACAAGCAAAAGAGAAGCCCCTGGACATAAAGTGAGAAGTGTTTGTATTAGTGATGGAGCACTGCAGCACAGAAATGCATATGGCCAACAGTGTGGCTTCACACAGCATGTGGCCTCTGATTCTCTTCTACACCACTATAGATCTTTTAATGATTAACAGGAAGAAAGTGTCTGGTATTTTTCAAGGGAAAGGTGTCCCTTCTACATCTGGAGACTCAGCAGTTACTGGATTGGAAGTGTATTTTCAGCATAAGAACAAATTTATCAGCAATTTTTATCAGGATGCCTATGTAGCATCTGAGTTTTCATTGGATTCTTAGAGGCTGCCAGAGTGCACCCATCTGGAGCTTCTTGCAGCATGAATCTAATTACATGATTAGTAGAACTGTTTTCAAAAACATAGTGTTTCTGAACAGCAGGAACTCCCAATGTTTGGATCTTTTTTGCAAACAAAAAAGAAAGTTCTCTATTTTTTTTCCTTCTCCCCTAAATAAAGGATTCTAAGAATTGAATTTTTAAAAAATTTGCAGATACAGCCCCCCCCTTTCTTCCAAGGGTCATTATCTTTGTGAGTTTATTCTTATTCTAGGAAAAAACCTGACTTTTGTGCTGCTGATTCTGGTAAAAATACTCGTGTAAGACATTCCTAGATTCAATAAATATGCAATGCATTAAACATTGTATATTAAATTAAATTAAAATGAATAATTAATACTATATTAAACAACAGAATTAAAATAGAGGTTGTCTCCCAATAAAACTGCAAAGATATCTTTAAGAGTGTTTCTCTATATTTGATTTTCAAAACAAGGAGCCAGCAAGTGTTTTTTAAAATAATTCCTGCAACAACCTGCTTATAGCTAACTTTTATGGTGTTTGTAAATATGGGTACATGCTTGCAGGTTGCAGGATGTACCTCTTCACCTAGACTCTTAGTCACTTTCATAAATGTTTTCCTTTAAAAATCGTACTATACTGTGCTCTCTTTATCTGAATTAACTAGATTACTATTATGATTGCAGTTTTTAGCAGAGTTGTTGAAATAAATAGGTAAAATAAATAATGATGAATTTTTCTTCCTGCTAATTGAATACTTCCCAAGATTTTACTGAAGTTGGGCAGCTTTTAGACAAGTGACCAAAATAATGTGCATAGTCTTGTTAGTCTTTATTCAGAACTACCTATCCCTTTTGGTACTAAAAGCTTCAGCTTGAAAGTTGGCTATGAAAACAAGCACAAGATTCCTGAATGTGCCCTTGGTAGATATGAATGCTCTGAAAACAGTCTTGCAGTCTCTGACTTCTGCATCCTTCTCCATGATGCTGGAAGAATTGAGAGATCACTCAACCCTAAAATAATAGCAAGAAGTTACTCAGAGATCTTTTGAAACTCAGCTCACTTTGGGATCATATCTGCTTTCAAGCTTGCAGATGAATGAATTCAGACCCTGAGGTCTATTGTCAAGTCAACAGGTCTCCAGGTAGGTGTTAGAATTACCCAGCCAGATTTAATTTGCAGTTTCTTAGGATACATAAAGGCTTACTTAGGTATCTGATCTAGTTTGAATTCCTCTAACAGTGCAAGGGCCTCAAATCCATGCTTAGGTTAGCATTTTTGCACAGGTTTAAAAATCTAGATGCAAGAGTGCTCTCACTGGTGTGAATGGGATTTTCTTTCTTAAATTGTCACTGGACATGCACTCAGAAAATACACTCTAAAATTGTCTTCTCTCTGCATTGTGACCTTCTGCTGAGCACTATGGCTTTCTACAGTTGGTGTCTGTGGGAACTGCTTCGTGTAAAAAGTCTGGAGAATGCAGAAGATCTCAGCTGCTATGTACAGAAATTCCTTTGTAGCATACTAAGTGACCATGTTAATTTTACAAGAAGTGTATCTGGTTTGGGTCATAATTAACAGTTGGTGTCTATACTTATTGTAGGTAACACGCAGTGTGATGACTGCAGTGTTGAGCTTGCCTCCGGGGGACATCTACAACCTTTCAGTGACTGCTTGTACTGAAAGAGGCAGCAATACTTCCCTTCCCCAGCTTGTGAAATTGGGTAAGAAATGCTTGTTTGTAAGTTGTAAGTTCCTTCTTTCATTTGACTGTAGAAGTAGCTCTGTCAGCAGATTCAGCAGCTTCCTCATTTCAGTAGCATACACCTTGTGACCACATTTCTGTTGCAAAGTTGTAATTTTCACCTCACCTTGCTGTGAAGATTGTCTCATTCCCATATGTAAACTTACTCTCTTAAAATAATATTACTGAAGAAGAGCAAGAATGGCAGAATCTGGCTGTAAGTGGAAGTAGCAGAGTGGAAATCACTACCTTGCTAGGACAACAACTCTGCTTCTTGCTTGCTTTCCTAAGGTTTCAAACAGAGGCAGGTTTAGGAAAGGCAACTCAGGCTTCACAGATGAACTTTTCAATACAAAGCTGAACCTTCCTTAGTTTTGACAATCCTATTTCTAGGTCTGCAGTCTGTCACCTGCACGGGTTTCCTGTCTTCTCTCTTTCTGGGCATGTATAGTCTTCCAACACCAAAAATGTACCCTTAAGTACAGTAGAGTCCTGTCAATGTACATTAAATGTCATTGACAGTACTCTCTACAGAAACAATCAGACTCATGGGCTGTAGAACCCAGCATTGTTTTGAGAAATATCTACTTAAAGAAACAAAAAAACACTAACTTTTTTTAGGTAGGTCTTTAAAATATGACTTTATGTTTAGCATCTTCCTTTACCTTTGAGAAAGACACTGCACCATTATACCTTAAAATATTTTACTTTGCTTTTGCATGCACGTAGAATTGTTGAGCCCCAAGTACCTAAAACTGTGGAATTTTGAAGTGTGCCTAGCTGATTTCATAGGCATTAGCTCCACTGCGAAGGTGGGTAAAGAAGAATTAGTAATTTCAAACTCTATTATCTTCTCTACATGCATAATAAACCTTTCCTGAATGATAGTGAAAGAAGTGAATTTAAAGGGCTCCATAACTCCTAATTGAATTAGAGGTCTTGTATATTTGTCTTTCTCAATAGCTTTTACTCAGATCTCTTCAGCAGTGCTGGGAAAATCAGTACAGCCACAAAATTCTGAAGTTGTATCAGGTCTTTTCACCAAAGGGAATATTTGCGAGATATAGACAAATTCCATGGTTTTTCCTCTTCCCTGTGCAAGGGCTGTCCACAGTTGCCTCCATGCCTTGTGTCTGTTGTGCACAGAGCTAAATCTATGTAACTCAATTCCCAGGACTAAGTGGGTGGATTGTGTGAGGGGGAGTATATCCTCCCACTACCATTGTCCAGATATTTTAAAGGGATATTTCAAAATACCAGGTGTCTTTTATCTTTCAGACAGGTCCACAAATGTTATGTATTTTTCACATTGTACATTCTGCAGCCTTGTTCTGTCTTCCTATTCTTTGTTTAAGGCAGGCTCTTATGAATGGGTTATTTTGCTCTTGCTCTTTCATTGACAACAAAGAAAAGGTGATACAAATTCAATTTTGATAAATCAATTCTAGACTTCTGGGTGTGGGGTTTTTGTTGGTTTGGGTTTTTTTCATTTTTTTCTTCCTGATATTTGCACCTTGAATAGACAGTAGTAAGGATATTTTACCAGAGGTTTTCTCTCTTTTTTTTTTCTGAGGGAGCAATGGGAGTTGTAATTAGCAGTAGTGGGATCTGACTCTAAGTGATAGACGACTCAGCACTTGGCAGTCAATTAAGCACTCCTGCCAAATGTTCTTCCCTCCATGATGTTTGCTTCATCCTGGCAGCTTTCCACTTGCAGAAAAATCAAGCCATTTGCTGGAGGCAAAAGGAGGATTTGCTTGGGATGATGCCCAAATGCAAAACTCATATTTTAATTGAGGCCATTTTTTACCTGGAGAGAGGGACGGAATGTGTTTCTGAATCCAGGACCAGATATATGGGTGTAATTAGGGGAGAGGGATGCTTTCCTATTTAATTCTGGGACAGCATGTACACTGCAATCCCTGAGGCACAGAAGAAGCCATGTGAATGTGCCTCAGTCCCTACCCAGCTCTCTTCCTACTGCCAATATAATCTTGGCAGTCTCCAACCCTAGAACACTGATCTGATTGTCTGAGGATCAGATACTTCTCCAAAATGTCTATAACCTCTTGACTAAGTCCTTTGTGCCAAGTTTTTTGTGGCAGATTTTACATACCATGTCCAGGCTCCTGTAACATCATCTTGCAGAATGGGAGTAACAAATTATTTGCAAAAGGAAAAAAATAAGTGCAAAATGTTGTAGTACATAGCACATTGTGCGTAGAGAGTCAGGATTCTGGAGTGAGGTCGTAATTTGAAAATGACAGCTTTCACTGAACATGCATAGATTGGGAAATCTAAAAACTCTGGAGAACAGCTTGGAAATGTATAACCCAAATTTTGCACTCTCTGAAGACAAACCAAAGGAACCCAGGTTACCTGAGGCATTGATAGCTAGTGATTGCCAGTACCTATTTTGTGAAGTCATCAGGATGAAAACTGGGATCAAGCCTTGGTCTTTAAATAATCTTAAGGGAAAAAAAAAAAGTATAACTCATCTTAACATTGTGCCTGGGCTGTTTGCTCCTCCTTTTGCTCTTCAAGGTTTCCCTTTCTGTTCTTCTGTGTTTTCCATACTCCAGATTGGTTCAGGCTGGGTTGCAGTGAGGGGTGGCTTCCATTGGAGGTTTCCATGGCCTCTGATGGACCTTCCCAGCTCCAGGGCCCATGGGTGGCCCGGTCACCGTAGAGGGGGACAGCAGAGGCCACTGAGTGCAGATCTCGTCCATGATTCACAGTATCTCTGATGCCATTACTCCATTAGTCCCAGGAGGACCTCTGTATCTTTCCCATTCCAGGGCTGTCTCCTTGCCAGGCCCTTCTATACGCTTGTCCGTGGTCATCTGTCACAAGAGCAACAAAAAACAAAGCAATAAATGGAAGACTCTCAAAATCTGGATGTGTGTTTCCAGTGAAGAGAGAACATTGGTGCAGCTAATTGAGACAATTAGAGATCCAAAGACCCTTAAATATTAGACTAGGAAAAAGAAAAGGAAAAAACAAGAACAACAACACGTACAAGATATTTTTTTAAGCTGCTAATTGACTAAATATTTCCTCTGTTGTAATTAAATGAACCTAGGAAGCCTTCAATTGTGAGAAACTTCTTCTTTATCATCTCCTGGGGTACATTTTGTGGAGAAAAGCTGTCTCAGACTAAATGTGTTGCTAACAGGTGGACAGCCATCATCTTCTGAAAGAGTTTCTGCTAACATCATCCTAGTAATAGAATACGCTGATCATCCTCAAAGAAGGCCTCTGTTAAAAAGGGAAATGAAGTAATTATCCAACTGTCCAAATAGAGAAGAGTTCAAACAGAGAAGAAAAAACAAGACGCTTTATCATCTTCCCATTTTAAAGTGGTAGTTTATCATCATGAGAGGCAGGGCTTTAGAGTGGCAGTATTTATCTGAAGGAAATGGAAGATGGAAGGGCATCAGCCATTTCTTTAATTTTTGTTCGAGGCTTCCTTTTCTCAGTTGTCTGGAAATTTAAAGATAAGCTTAATAAAAGGAAATTTTCTCTTAATCAGAACCAGCCCCTCCCAAATCACTGTTTGCTGTCAACAAAACTCAGACCTCTGTGACTCTGCTGTGGGTGGAAGAAGGAGTGGCTGATTTCTTTGAAGTCTACTGTCAGCAGACTGGATCTAGTCACGAAACAAAAGTCCAGGTATGTAAGAATCTTTTCTGTGGGCACTGCTCTTCTCTGAAACTGCGACTGGGTCTTGCATCTTTCTGCTTCGGTGTCTGGTGCTTAGCATTTGTATGTAAAGCCCAATGACATTTTATGCTTAGGACAAAGGTTAGATCATTAAACCAAGTATGGTAAGGTGGTTCTAAATTAAGCCTTTAAAAGCTTAACTACCAAGGAATTTTAAAATATTAAAACATTTCATTATTTGGCAATATTAAAATTATCTTCTGTTGTACTGATGAGATTGTAACAAGTTGGACAGAAGCTATATGCATCTGACAGTGTCAGTCTTTGCCTACTCATGGCAATGTCTCTAGAATACCATCAAAGGCAAAACCTCAAAGGCCATGAAGCTAAAGGGGTGTCAATTGTCAGGAAGGGGAAAACTAGAGAAATTTATATTCCGTGAGGTCTCTTCTGCAGCATTTTATTATTTCTGACTTACTTTATTCCTAGTTTTGAAAACTGCCAACTGAAATGCAGTAGGACATGCACTGCTATTCCAAGAGTACCTTTAGGCTGCAAATGTGGCTTCTTCTCATGCGTTTTGTCTCAGAGCATTTCCTTCAAGACCCACCTTTTCAGCCTCTCATGTGAACCTCCTTTTCTCTCTGTCCAGTTAGGAACCTGTGCTGAGGCGACATGAATGTCTGAGTGCTTATATTTGTAATGTTGTTCATTGAAGACAATGGTAGTAGTTTTAATTCCTTGACATTCAATACTGTGTAAAATATGAGGCTTGCTTTGTGGTTTAGCTGATGGTGTAATGAATCACTATGATTACGAACCATGAAACATGATCCTCTCACATAGACCATTACACATACTGGGCAATTATTCCGCAAAAAAGTAAAAAATAACCCACTTAGACCACTGATTATACCAAAAGAGATGTACACATTATTTAATCCCATAGGAGGCTAGTCTGAATTATTTAATATTGCTTTTTAAAGATATTTACTAATGAGAAAAAAAGCTTCAAGGCACTTTAATATTTTGGATAGTTTGGATCACACATCTAGATTTCTACTTTTTCATAATGAATAGCTAAAGGTCATGAAGTCATTCTCCAGTTAGCAGTTATTCAAAATAATGATGTGGTCAGACAAGGAAGGTACCACAGGATTTACTGCTTCAGTGCAGAGCAGGTCTGTTTTAAGAACATCAGGAAAAGACAGATCCATTTGGCAGGAGTTTCATTGGGTGTCTTGTTTGTTGACATGAACATCTGGCACTGAGAAATGCATAAAGACTGTCATCTCACTTCTCATAGGACTCATCACTCTCTCTACTGTCTCTATGAAATAAAGTGGAAGGGCACCTTTTTGAACTGTAAAAAAGGAAGGACTTCCCATAAGACTCGTGAAAATTATTTGTGTTTTTCCATGATAATTACATGAACATTTTTTTCCCTTCTCTCCATCTTTAAATCAGCAAAATGAAAAGCAACAGCTTGGACATCTTGAGTTTAGGTGACTAATTTAAGTTTCCCAGAGAGGAAAGTGGAAAACATCCAACCAAGTCCAATTGCCAAACTATGGCCCCTCCTTTCAGCTCAGGGAATAAGTTTCCTCCCTCACACTCATGTACATGTGATTTCATCAGTGTAATGTACCTCAGAATTGCACTGCAACCTTGCTAGCCTAGAAAGAGCCTATGAATGACAATAGGCCACTGCAAAAATCCAGTGCTTGTACAGGATTTTACACTCCCCATCTGCAGTTAATTCATTCATAAAACTTATCCTTGTTGATTTCTAAAGCACTGGCTCAGTGTCCCTGTTTTCACCACCCTTGGTTCTGCTGTAGAGCATAGAAAAACATGAGGACATTAAGGAGCTATATCTCTTAAGTCAATAGATGTGTTGTATGTGTTCTTTTGCTGTTGTCATCATTGATAAAACACAAATGTGTTTATCAGAGACGTAGTAATTAAACATTGTATAAATCCATTATGTAAAAAGTTTGTACTAGCTAGAAAAAACAAGGTGTGGGATATTGGATCACACTTAGTTTTCAGAGGCTTTGCTTCAGCTTCCTTTTTCACCTGGGCCACTCAAAAGGCTCACATCTCTTCAGGTCCAGAGGAACTGCCTCAGAGGCAGAGGTGTTATATAGTCATACAAGCGTGCAGAAACTGTGACTGCCTTGGCTTTGAAAAATAACTTTGTTTTCCTCCTACCTGTATGGCTTAGTAGGAGCTCTGTTCCCTTTGTGGACGTCCCCAGGAGTCACAGTGCTTCCCCTCACACACTGAGTATGTGAGGCTCCCTCTTGCCCTTACCCAAGGCTACCTGGGACTCCTTGGGGTGCTCTGAGCAGTTCCTACTGCTGTTTTCACCCTTGTCCTTCTCCCCTCTTCAGCCAGACTGTTGGCCTACTGCCTATTTTCAAGGGCAGCCCTTGGTTACTTTCCCTGGGTTTTGAAGAGCCAGTTTCTTTCACCAGATCTGACTTTAAATGATCAAACATATGGTTGGAGAGCAGAGCACTGATTTGTGCTCTTGCATTTATGGAAGAGTCAAATTTCTGAGCGTTTTTCCCCATGTCTGCAGGAACCTGTCACTGTTTCTTCACACGTAGTGACCATTTCCAGCCTAACCCCTGCCACTTCCTACAATTGCAGTGTGACCACCTTCAGCCACAATAGTCCCAGCATCCCCACTTTCATTGCGGTTTCCACCATGGGTAAGCAGCACTTCCCCAGTTACTTCCTCCTCCTCCTCCAGCTACAACATCTGTTTCTGTTTGCTTTCTAAAGCTGCTCTGGGTAATGCTAGCCCTAGGGGTTGTTTGTGTCATGGAAAGGCTGACAGATGTGGATGGGAAGGGGAAACAGCTTTAAGAAGTCCTTAAAAAAATCCCTTCTTGGGGACTGACTTGGAAAAATGTAAACTAGAGGCTCAGTTCCCTACTGGGTTTTAGAAATCAGGGATCTGGTTTATTGTGTTAAGGCCGAACATCAGGGTACTGCCTGATGACATTTATGGAAAAAAATGTCTTCTCAGCCAAGCTCAAACAAGAGTGAAATCACATTTATAAACTGCTTGGGCAAAAATAATTTTCTGCTTTCAGATAGGAAGTAGGGATGGGATGAGATAGAAGGAGAAAGGCCTCTGCAAGATCTTAAGCAGTCATATCCCAGAGAGAGGGCTCCTGGCAGGGGCTCCCCAGGCATGTCATGAAACCTGGCTCTGTACAGACCCTGAAGAAAGAATATCAGTGTTGAACTGCCCAGAGCACTGGACTTTTCTTCAAGGTCTCCCCTTCAGCATGACCAGCGTCACCTCTGCTTATTTAAGGAATTGTATGGCTTTAGTCACTGGTTATGTACATCATACACCATGCCATGCTGAAGTTCTAATGCTTAGCTTAAAAATCACCATGATTTTTAATCTAAAAAAATGTGTGTTCAGAAAACTGTGGCTGTTATGTTATTCTGAGGAAGTAAAGTAGAGACTGTTTCTTACATAATGAGCAGAACAGGGTATCTGGTCTGATAGTAATACAGCTGATAAGCATGTAATATGGAAAAAAAAAATCAAGGCTTTGTTAATGAGGGTTAATACCATCTCATATTTAAAATAGAATATTTTGTTAAGATTTGTTTGCCAAAGTAATTCAGTCAGTTCAACCAGGTATATTACAGAGGTTTACCCTGGGTTTTTTGCTTTGGGGCCAGAAAAGATGTTAATGTTGAAGAAAACAACTTGAGAGTCAAAATGTACTTTGGAGGCATAGGTGATAATGAATATCTGTATTTTGTTTTTCCTTCATTCTTATGTTATGATTGTCAGTTGGAACAGAAAAAAAAAAAAAGCAGAACATACTAAAATGTAAAAAAATGCCAGAGTGAAGTGACATCCCCACAGAAATTTCTTAAGAGCAATAGGTGGTCAAAACCTCCCTTTGTCTCTAGTGGTAGATTTTTATCTCTGTAGCAGTCCAGGATGAATGAGATAAGTTCAGAAAAGTAACACTATCAGAGGAGAAAAAAGCCGAAAATGTTAGTGCTTCTGAATTGAATAACCAAGAGCCCTTGTTTCTATGTACAGTCACTGAGATGAATCCCAATGTAGTGGTTATCTCTGTGTTAGCCATCCTAAGTATCCTTCTGATTGGACTGCTGCTGGTGACTCTTGTTGTACTCAGGAGAAAGCATCTACAAATGGCCAGGTAAGTCCAGATTTGTGCTGATTCCAAACATTTCAGACAGTAACAAACACATCATGAAGGTAGCTGCAATTGTGTTTGCTTGTGTGCATGGGTTATGCTTGAGATGCTTGTGAATAGGACACCTTCCAAATAGTTGTCCTGCTGCTGTCTAGGAATACCATGTCTTCTCCCTCTATCTGCTTTCATAATTGACCTGAGGTATGAGACTCAATTTCTATTTCATTTTGAGCTTTGCAAGGTTTGGTCCACATGAAGTGGAGTCCCTTATTGCAAAAGGGTTGTGTCGGGAACATAAAGGGCAACTAGGATCTGAGACAACTCGGCAGGATCAAGACATCAAGATGCTCTGCAAATCTTTCATGTGTTTTGGAACAGGAAGTTTTCTGCATTGACAGATTAAGATCAGGTCCAGGATGCTGGGTGTCAGAGGACATATAAAGCCTGAGCCCTGGCAGCCAAATTCCCAGAACAAGGAAGGATGTACCCAGGACCCTGAGGAGCTCTCTCAAGAGCATGTTCCAGTCTGCCCTCAAATCCTGGTCTTGCAGTTGTCCACATTCTGCACTGATATGGGCTTCCTTCCTATGGAAACTGCAGCATGGAATAGAGTATATGGGCTAATCTAGATGTTGCATATCTACACAGTCAAGATGCAGTCAAAATGAAGTCAAACTGAGACCCACAAATCCAGAAGGGATCTCAGGTCCTTCTGTTCTTGTATAGTGTTAATGAACCGCATTTGCTCTATCATACATATGCTGGGAAAAGTTACCCTGTAGAAGTAAGCCTTTTTTTCCCATAACTTCAGGTGCCTTAGCTGTCTGCACCAGTCATTTGTACCTGAATATTAAAATTCAGCTTCCTCTTTGTGGTGGTCTTATCTGTAACACTTCACTTTCATATGGGTTATGTTATGGCTTGTATGAACTGTGGACGGTTCTCCAAACCCTTATGTGATTCACCTCCTGGTTTTAGAAGGGTCCTGCAGTCTTCCTTGGTTTATATTCTATATAATATGTTTTATATTAATTTACTCTCCCATGTCAACAAAGGAAATTATTTAAGATTAAAGAAACTTAAGTGAAGAATCTACCAGCAGCAAAACACTAGCTATCTAGAAGACACTGCATTTTATGTGTTGTGTCTTGACTATGTTAAGGGATTTCAGCTGTGCTTATCATAGTTTACCTCAGACCTAGTCATAGATGTGAATGTTCAGTATTTCACAACATATGAGAGTTCTCTTTTACGTGAATGTCATTTTAAGCCTTGTGACTCTAAAAATTGTAATTTTGTACCCAATGATCTTCCTGAAACAGGGAGTGCGGGGCTGGAACCTTTGTCAATTTTGCATCTTTAGAGAGAGATGGAAAGCTTCCCTATAACTGGTGAGTGCTTGAAGCAAAGCTTTTAATTACATTTTTTTCCCCATCTCTGCTCTTCAGCAAACAGGATCTTTAATCATTAGAAGCTTTTTTTTTTTTTTGTCATCAGTATTCTTTTTTAAGATAAAGCTTCTATACCTGGTGTAACTTCTATACGATGGTGTAAGACTATGTATTGTATCACCTTTTATTTTTATTTGAGAATGATGTATATACATGCCAGCCAAGTTGTGTAGATGTGTTTTGGGAAGTTTGGTTTGTTTTTTTTTAATTTCTCTTACAGACATATTTCCTAAAATAACACAACTGTATAAACTTGGTCTATAAATCCATTAGCACTTCCACGGAGATATATTTACATCCAGGAGTAAGCTTACCTGCAGATGACCAATTAGCAACTGTCTTCATACAGTGCCATTAATTAATTTTCCCTTGTTGTTGCAAGACAAGGACTAGTCAGCTCAACTATTTACTGTAACTTAATGTTTCAGTGCTGTTGAAAAGACTTGAAAAAAAAAAAAAAAAAAAGACAACAAACCATATACTTGGTAGTCTACAAAACTCATCTACAGGAATTGCAGGTATTCACTATGGACACCAAACCATCACTGAGTCTATCAGGTAAAGAGAAGTATTTGGACAAACAAAGTCTGTAGGATTAGCTTTTATGGAAGCAAAAGGGCTCTTGAGAGCTACTTGACTGGCACCAGTGTGGTCATATTCACTTCTGTTTTGATAATCAAATGGGTGCTAATGCCTGACCCACAGTTTCCTGGTTTCTTATTAGCAATCTCTGCAAAACACTCTTGCCTCAAAGCAAGCCCAAACAGAGATATTTAAAAGCACACTGCCAGGCCCTTTCCAGTATATAAAAATAAGAAGATATGCACCTCAGATCTACACCCAGGGTCAGCTTTGTTGACAGCCAAGAAGCTGGAAAGAGGGGTTGGTGTGCAGGGAACAGCTTCTATGATCTCATGGGACACAGCCTGCCAGCAAGGACAGGATTAAATGGATTCACATTGCACCACAACAAGCCTTTTGCTCAACAAGCCTTTTGCTCATAAGCCTGCAAACTGAACTAACAACCCCAGCAAATCTTGTCAATACCTCACTGAGCTGCTAATTAACTGGATATTAAACAAGCTTCACTTGCTTGGTTTAGCTTTAATAGCAGCCAGCTGTATGTGGTATAAACTAATCTCTCTTTCAGCTTCTCTTGCTTGGACTATATTAATGCAAAGAAGTCAGAAGATCAAACGCTCATGTTAATTAAATATCCAAGCTTGAATCAAATGATTAAACTAGCAATAGATATTATTAAAATAATGAAAGGTTTTTTATGGCAAGGGGAAGTAATTAATAGGTTTGGATATGAAAGTTCTTGTTTCTTGATTTAGTATATGTACATGTATGTGTGTATATATATGTGTATAAATTCATATATGTATACATCAATTATATTATAAAAATATAAATTGGGTAAAATATTCCCACTTAATATCTCTATAAACTTTCAGTATCTGAAGGCAGTGTGACCTAATCTTATCATTCTGAATTGTCTAAGAGCTAGTAATACCTAGTTTTGTGTTGTCTTTGTGTCAAGACCAGACTCACTGTCCATCCAGGCAGCCAAATGGAAAATATAGCCCTAAGAACATGCAGAAGGATTAAGAAACTCATTTTGATTGGGGCTCATTCCAGGGCACTAGTAAGGGAGCTGTGGGCATATCCACTGCTTCCTAAAGGAAGCTAATCCCAGTAGAGTTGTCATGATTTGACCAATCTCTACAGCTCTTGTAATTAAATAAAATAGTTCAGTACACCTGAGCAGTAGGGAAAAGACCATATAATGCCAGAAAAACCATATTATATTTATTTGGCAATGATGTTCTTCATATATTGAGTCAAGTCAATTTTTAGATGTTGGAGTTAATACTTTATGAACAATATAAGTAGTTCTGCAAGCACATTTATGATTTGATAATGTGTGTAAATTTCTCATGGTTTGATGATGAAAGAAGAATGAGTCTTGAAGTACTTCTGCCTCTGTAGGCAAGAAGAAGTAAAATCCCCACTCAGTGTTTCCCAAAGGAAAGTGTATTCCTGCAACATCATCACTTCTCTGTCCTAAGGTTAATGAAAACCTCTCTGTGGCACCAGAAATCTGCTTATGGAAAACCCAATTTCATCCTCACTTGAGTTCCATAAAAACCCTACCAATGGACAAACCCTAAGACCCTGATGCTACACCCACTATCACATATGACTGACTAGAAAGGGCTTTCACTTCTGGTTGATCCACACAATCCCTACCAATGCCACTGCAGAAACTGTGCTGCCCATTTTCTCTTCAGCAGCAAAACTTACTCAAGCATAACTCAAGAGTTTTTGCTGTCTGGGAAGAAAGTTTGCACCACTGGTTGGAAGCATAGCATCAAAGATGATTATATTTGACATGACTTGTATTTCAGGGAAAACCCAATATTTGCATACTTTGTAAGAGATGAGTACTGGAAAGGGAAATTTCACTTTTTGGTTCTTCTTCAGAACAGCTGTAGAAGGACGGTATTGGTTTTAGGACAGCAGATTTTCTGATGGGGAAAAAACACACTGAGGGTATATTTGGCAAAAATATCCTGCTAGTGGGGGAATTTTTATTTAAGTTTCACGAGTTACTCACTTTTGGCAAAGTACTAGTTGCACCAGTAGCTAGAATAGACCTGAATGGGTTTCCTGGATTATAGCACAGAATGAGTATTATATAAATCTTTATGTATGTATATATTAAAACAGAATCTGGTAAACAGGTTGCAAATAGAGAAGTTTAAAATTAGTTTGTACTTAAAGTTCCTTCAGTCACAAATGAAATCTGCTGTGAATAGCAGTTCATAGAAACCACAGTTAGAGAAGGTTAAGTAAAGTTTTGCTGAAAACCTGGGGGAGAACGTAAAGCACTTAAAAATGGGACTCTGCAAAATGTCATATGGCTGTTTTCAGAAATTTGTCTCAGTAGAGAGTATTAAGAGATACTGGAATGATCTGAATTTCTCTCTGATATGGATGTTCTGATATCCAGAGGATCACTTGCAGGAACACATGAGGGAGATTATCATAGCTGTACACGGTAAAAACAAAATATATTTGTCCTGAAATACCTCAAAACATCAGAAAATAGACTTGCCAGTACCCATGGAATGGCCATAAACCTCTGGATGAAATTTAAAACCACATTTTACTCTAGAAAAATCTGCCAGTTTATCAGTTAACATTGATTTAGAACAACAGGCATGAACCAATACTGTAAAACATGTTTCTTCTGATGATGTAGGAATTTATTTTGGGTAGGTGAAGACAGGGTGTCAGGTTGAGGAGTAAAATATCTATGGATGCTAATAATATTCTTATGAAATAAGTAAGAAGAAGCCTTTATCAGTTTAGCTGATTTTTAAAATTTGCTGATATCCTTATTTCTGTTCGTCTTACTAACTCTCCTCACTTTTTCATCTTTATGTATGTTATTTATTAATGCTCACAGGCGTAGAAGTGTATTTGCTTTCCTAACTCTGCTACCCTCATGCCTTTGGACTGATTATCTTTTGGCATTTTATATAAATCCTTGGTAAGTGTTTTACTTGTTTATTCATATGCAATGTCTAAAGAACGTTAATTTCTATTACATGAAAAATGTGTGATACCTTTGTTTTCAAATGTGTCAAACCTTTTGAAGATATAATTTTCATGTACTAGTGGATTGGAGAGGATGTGGGTATCAAAGTATTTGCTACCCTGCTTCATCTAGTTTGGCTGATTATGTTCCAACCCATTTTGCTATTAAAAAGCCAATTTATGGTAGTCGTCACATTGATCTCATTGATTTTTGCAATTTTTGCCGTTTCATTGTAAATTCTGGCCTCTTTTGTTCCAGTTACTCATCTATGCATTGCCTAGCATTGCTGCCTGCTACTGCTGCTGCTTTTCTATTACTAAAATGGTTTGATTGTGCCTCACCTGTTTGGTGTGTGTGTCAAATGCCTCAGTTTTTAGGAGCACAGTTACAGTCTCCTAACTATAGTAAAATTTTTGGGGTTGGAAAAAAAATTCACTGTGAATTGATACAGTCTAGCAGTCCCCAAATGTAAAAAATTAGGTCCTTGTGTGTGCATCAATCTGTGTATATGTGCATGTTTAGTAGTTTAGTCTGTAAATAGTTTAGGAAGACTTACTAAATGGCTGATTAGGTTATTTTTAAATACCTAACCAACAAAGGCCCAGGGTTTAGAATCAGAATTGTTTTACAAATTACTTAATGAATAATTATAATTGGCTAATATAAAAATGCTTAATTTATAGAAAAGAAACTTAAGCTCCTGACAGTCTTGAGTGCAAGGTATAGAGGTTTACAAAAATGTAGTACCAAGGCTAAGAATTAGTTTTAATGAAACATTTTCCCTGGTGTTACCATGCAGCAAGAAAGTCTTGGCAGTCAGCCATCAAAATCTTCAGCACAGGGATTTCTGAGACTGGTTTTCCTTGGGTCACATTGTGTCTGTAGAAAAACCCAAATATATTTTCAGAGGGCCAAGAAATCAGTGACATTATGTAACTAAAGAAAGGTCCATTTCTTCCCCCATGAAAAGAAAAGGATATTCTCCACACTCACAGCTGGGGAGTGGGTGGATGTCTTCCACAACATAACGTAAGCCTTAGAGAGATGACTTGCAACTTGTTTGATGTAAACTCAACTAACCATTGCAGTTGCACACTGATGGAGGATCAGGCAACAGGTTTATTATCATGAAGGTCACATTGATGTCTCTCAATTCACTAACGATCAAAAAGCCCAAGGTGGGCACTGTCAATGGCACTGGTGCTAGAAGAGTCTTCTTTTATCACTTTGCTTCTTTTTATTTTCTATGTATTAATATGCATTAACTCACCTTTCTAGATGTGTCTCCTCAGAGGTTTCCTCTTCAATCAAGATACCCAGTTTAGTCTAATTGACCAGGTTTAAAGGAATTTAGGAGATTAGTACCTCTCTTAGCATTGTAATCTATAGGGTAAATGGAAGAACAGATGAAACACCATCTAAAGTTTCACATTTTTGTCTCGAACACAAATTGGTTTAAAATATTTATGAACATTCAGGAGACAATTGCAATTCTAAGAAATGAAAGCCTCTTGAGACTACCAAAGCACAAGAAATTGTTGCTAAGAATTGGATGTCAATAATTTGTTTTATTGCCTCTTGAAGTGTTCCTAGGAGAAGCATTCTTAGAAGCATTCTCATCATAAACAGCATTGAGATATTTTTATTATTTGAAATTAATTCCAATGTTACTGGCATTAAAAGGTTTACCACAGCCACAGGGGATAGAAATGTGTTGAATAATTTAGAAAAATTAATTTTAAGATTTAATTGGAAAAAAAAATCTTTGAAGATGTAGAATAAATACTACTAGGCTATGTATATAGTACACATTAGCATACAGATACTATACAGATGGTATGTGTATAGAGATAACATGGTGTTATGAAGAGGTTTATAATATTTGAAAATTACAGTCTTGCCAAGTAAATCTCTATAGTAGCATACCTTAACAAGGTAACAAAATTACTATACACGTTGTGGCTGCTCCATAACTGAATATTTTTTAAAACTTAAGTTTGGAAGCTTTTTGGAAGACTTCCATTTTTTTGGTTCTTTTCCTTTAAAAATACTTTTTAGCATTTCTTTCTGTATATTTTCATTCTTTTGAAATTAAAAGTCTATACCTTTAATTTACTATTTGAAGTTTTGGTCTAAGTTCTCTAGAATTAATTCTAATATCATCGTGATATTAAGAATAGCATCATTAGAATGTGATGAATGAACAGGTATTGTTTAATACCCAGGAAAACAAATAATTACACTACTAAAATCCCTTCAGAGTAAGTGGGAGTCTGTGCTCTGTGGCTGTTTTGATTGAGGGGATCAGCTCAAGCCAAATTATTCCAGGGTTCTCACTTTGTGCATCTGATTTGATAGATTGATTAACTTTGTTTGTGACAACAAAATGATTATGCACACATGCTTCCTCCAAAAACCCCAGATGATGGTATTTATTGTAGTGGAGTTCTTAAGTCCATATCTCATGGGTTATACGGCTTAACACACCTAAGCTTTGTCACAACAGTCTCTAGTGAATTATAGCACTTATAAATCACGTGAAGACAGTGTATTACATGACTGGCATAGTTATCTCTAGCTGCTCAAAGTCAATTAAAATTATCTAAGGTTTCTGCTCGAGTCCTGCTGATGTCAGTAGGTTATTTGCCATTGTCTTCATTGATCATCATCATCAGGTCATGAAACGGGTGGGAAGTAGTGTTCAGGCCCTTTCCTTTTTCCTTCACCCTTCCTTAAATTTACAAATGATGATCTTCCCTCTTTAGCCAACAGATGCTTCTCATTCCTTATTGCTCTCTAGTGTTGGCATCAGTGTTCCCAGCCTGCTGGAGCCAGAGCAGAGCAGCCTTGGGAGCACCAAGGTGCCCCATCCCCTGCAACAGCACAGCTCCCACCAGGGTGGGTAAGGCTCTGGCCCTGTGGACTCAGCCCTGGTACCACAACGCCAGTGGTGCTGCTGGCTCAGGGTTTGTAAAGGACCCACTGCTTGTGTTGGACACAGGTTTTCCCTTTCACAAGCAGCTCGTTCTCAGAGACACAGAATGAAAAAGCATCCCAGTGTTGTTGATGGACGTGTTGCTATCAGCTTAAAAATGTCCAAGTTACTATCACTGTTCTCATCCTGAGTGTGATGGTGAGCAGGAAAGAAATGTTCTTAAATCAGTACTAACTTTGAATAAAGACTATACAATAGTTTAATGAATTAAAAACACTTCTTATTTTTACAGGAGTAAAAATGGATTAAAGAAGAGAAAGCTAACCAAGTATGTAACTTCTTTGATATTTAATATAAAAATATATCATCTTAGACTAAACATATATCATGGAGTACATAGTATTAGTGATATTGCAGTTAAAGATAGAGAAAACTCCTTGGTAAACTGTGAGAGTTTGTCCTGTGAGAGATGCCTGAAGGCAGAAAACAAACAATAATTGCACAAAAGGAATTCTTCTCAACAGATAGGTTGTGGTAAAACAGCTCCTGATAGAAAATTAATCATCTGGGAAAAGATCAATTAGCCAACTTAGTGATTCCAACAGAGCTTATCTTTAGTTAAAAACTACAAATAGTGAAAAACTGGGATGCATTTGTTTGTGGTGATATTTCCCACTTGACATGAAGATCTCATTACGGTTGTTGCTAGAACATTAGATCATTAATGCTAACGGGTAAACAGGAGTAATTAGATGGTGATAAGACAGGTTCCTTTGGGCATATTGCCTCAAAGTAAATTAAAAGATTACTGTGTACATGCTTCAGTAGCTTGTAAATTAGAGCATGATAATTAGGTGAGGGATGCTGTTTACCTGTGTTTCATTATGCAGAGTGTTAGCCTAATGATTCCTCCGTTATGTTCAGAGGCTGTGCCTGGACTAACCAGATAGAGCCTCACCTGGCAAATAAAGAGTGTGGAAGGATGGGAGTTGCTGAATCAAGGCTAATTGAGACCTGATGAAGCTTTGAATGGTTTTGTATAGTAATATGCCACTTTTTTAGCCATTTTCTCTCTGCAAGGACAATTTGACCTCTAATGACAAATGCCTATAGTTCTTAAAACCACCAGATACTGCAGTCAAATCAGTGGCGTCCAAAATGCTATTTAAGGGTTTGTTTTGTGGAACTTCTAAAAAAAAATAATCAAAATCTAAATATGAAAGCCATTTTCTGCATGAGCAAAGATTAGATGGGTTTTAAAAGTGTCTCTGCCAGATGCAAAAATGTCTGAAAGCAACATTTTCTATGGCACAAAAGGTGACTTGGTTACAGCAGCAAGCTTCCCTGGTTCCAGAATCAAGCTGATGGGAAGATACTGAGAATGGGTCTGCAATGGGGGATCACTGTTTATCATGGTCCTACCTGTGCTTTTGGGACATTCCCACCTGCAAAAACAGTTCAAGGGCCAGGGAATCATAGGAAGAGTGTATGGGCCATTCTCTTCTCCTCAGACCAGTGGTTTTCCTCCATTGGGTGGGACACCCTCGGCTGGGACAACTCCACCCCCCCAACCCAAATTATGCTTATGATAGTCAGCACCAGCAGCTACAATGTTGAGCTCACACAGAAGGATTAGTACCCCTCTGTCAGCCTCCCTGTCTTGTGCCATTACCATAGGATACAGATAGTGAGCAATATGCCCATCATTTGGTGGCAGTGAACCACAAGATACTTTTTTTCCTCTCTGTTGCTGCTTTCTAGCATTAATAGGTGCAAATACATATTTATGGATTTATAGTGGTCTGTGAAAAAATAGAAATAAAATGTACAAAAAAGTTGGATTTTTTTCCTGAATTTCTGTGTGTTTCTCCTTTCAAGCCCTGTCCAGCTGGATGATTTTGATGGTTACATCAAGGATATGGCCAAAGATTCAGATTATAAATTTTCTCTGCAATTTGAGGTAAATCTGCGGGGACCATGTCCTCTCTTAACTTCTATGCCTGGATCAGCTTTTTTATGCTTGCATGGTGTGTTCTTGTACTCTGTTGTTTAATGTGTGCTGTTGCTAGGTGGGTCAGCTTCACTTCCAGTTCTGCAGAATTTAAAAGTGGGCCTTGGTATCATTAAGACTGCATTTGGTAGGCTGATTTGAGTGGCTCACCACATTTAATTCAAGATAATTGTCAGGCTGACACACTTCCTCCAAATTCAGGGCATGCTGGCAGCCTGAATTGAATTCAGGATTTTAATGTCTTTTATTTATTTAGTGCCCTTAATTTAGGGGGCAGCACTGGAACAAGAAAGTCACATCAAAAGACTCTCTTAGAGCAAGGAGTTATCTTTTAGACCAGTTCAGGCATATTATCTTACTTACCCAGAATTTAAAGTCGATTTAGTAGTATAAAACTAAAAAGCTTCTGTCTTAGGACTATCTCCCAAAGACTTAAATATGGAAAAGGAGTAGGGAGGACTGTCAGAGTGTTACCACCATGCTGGGTGGCTGACATGTTCCCTTCCTGCCAGTCAAGAAGTCTCTGATGTATCATCTGTTATATGTAGCTGCTGAAGGCAATGACTAGAAAGATCTTCCAAGCTTTCCCCAGTATCAAGATTAAAAGCCACTTGTGGACTTGAGGATAACCCTGTAAGTGGGGTGGGCAACCACCACAGAAAGAACTGGTCAGCCTCCTGGTTTGACACCATTTTGGCTAATTAAGTGGGGGTGGAGAGAAGCAGCCTGCAGCCCCAGAGTTGGCTGGCAGCCGTGCTTTGGCAGGAGCAGTAGGAGGGACCACATCATTGCTCTCTACCAACATGTTTGGAGCCAAATTCAGAGGCATCAGATACTGAAAGTCAGGATAACCCTGCTGTCAGTTTATAAAGTTATTTATGAACATTTTCAGTCTGGTGCCTGTCACAAGTAATCATAAAAAAAAATTATTTTGAGTGTTTGTGAGTTTGACCCTGGTGTTTTTCTTTCTGTTATCCCAGGAGCTCAAATTGATTGGGCTTGACATACCTCACTTTGCTGCTGACCTTCCCATGAATCGTTGTAAAAATCGCTACACAAACATCCTGCCCTGTAAGTACAGTATATACAGGCTCCTGCTCCCTCGAGAGGGAAATAAGAGTTATAAAAGAGTTATAAAAGAACTGGAGAATCATGGCAGATTTTCTGACTAATAGAAGCCTGTTCTAAAGCCTGGCCTTAGAGACAACCAGGCAACAGATGTTTTTGTTAGCTTTGATGAGATGTATCTTTCGGGGGATGTTATTCACGACAGGAGTTTGGAGGTGAGAAACACAAGATCATTTCTGCTACTAAGTAGTGTTACTATATTCTTCTAACATTTCTAATGAAACCTAAGGGAGCCCAAAAGAATGGCAGTTGTGAGCAGTAATGATGGTGCATCCATATTGTGTTTACTGATGCAAACACTTTTTTTTTTAATGTGGTTTTTTTTTTCAGTTTTTGTGGGAATAATTTTAATTTTGCCTACTTGGAGATGAGAGTCATGTTTGAAAGACAAATTTATTTATTTATTTCCTATCACAGATGATTTTAGTCGTGTCCGCTTAGTTTCAATGAATGAAGAAGAGGGATCTGACTACATTAATGCCAACTACATTCCTGTAAGTACAGAGACTCTGGATGGTTTAAAGAACAGTGTCCTGTGCAACAGTTAGTGTGTCACCTGAAAATAGCACAGTATCTTCAGGGAGATCAGTCACATTCACAACAGCTCCTTCAGCTTCCAGTATTTTGTCTGTCAGGAACTGTGCTTTTCACCAGCCACCAAAAAGAAAAAAAAAAATGTGTGTAGGGGAGAAGATTTTTTGTGTATTCTCATTCAATATTACTGAATGAGCTGTGAATGTCTGCAAAACCCAGATGGGACTAGTAAAGAAATAGAGAGGAAGTGTTAAGTGGTTCAGTGGCTTTTTAAGAAAGCTAGAAAAAACACGAAGTTTTGAGTAAGTTTTCTAGATTTCTGCAGCACATGGAAGAATTAAACAAGACACCAAAACTGAGGAAATGCACACAGCGCAGATGGTGCATGGAGAGAACTGCTGCCTTCTTTGTTTCTGGGGCTCCCTATGTTCTTCCTTCTGCCCAGCAGAGAGCATCCATTTCCCAGGGACTAGCACCCAAAGTTTTCAGGACAATTAAAGTATACACAGAGCTGTTGTCAAACATTTTGGCACTGAGGGTGGGCCGAAAACCTCACCAGCTCTTTTCACTCTTGCCTGAGTAAACCACTTAGGCTTATCCCTGCTGCTGCAGCAGAGGTTTGCCCCTCTGCTGTCCCCTCCTTTCTGTGGCTCGGTGTCAGCTGTGTCAGGCAGAGCAGCCTCCACTGGATCACTCTGTGGGGAGAGGAGGGATGACACCACAGCATCTATTTAGAAAAAGCCCTTTCACCTGTGGACCACAGCAGGTGAGCATTTCTGCAGCTTTGCCATGAAGACAGAGCCGGCCCTGGCAGAGCTGGAGAGCTGAATCAGGATTATGGAAAAGGGAGGAGCCCTCAGATGAGTCAATGAAACCAGTTCTTTGTCACTGTGTCACTGCCCATGAATTTACTACTGAGCTCCTTGCTTCTGCTTAGTTTCTATGTGTCAAGAGCATGAACCTAAACACTCAAGTTGCAAATCCCTGAGCTCCCAGCAAGTCAAGAAAGAAAAAAATATTTGAACGTTAAAAAGCATCGTTCACAACTCAGGGAATTTATGTGACATGGGATTATGGATAACGGGATTTTATGTAGTGGTCCTTTTGGGATTGCTCAGTTCTGCTTTTTTGTAGTTTACATCTCTTTATTTCTACTTACAGCATAAATCTGGCCATAGAAACTGGGACAGACATGTCATCTTAGTGCTTGGCTTTTCTTGACAAGTTCTTCTTCACTGAGCACTAGCCTCCAAACACAAATGCTAGTGGAGATCTGTGTCTCTTTTATAATAGAGATTTGACACTGAGGTCAGACATAACCCATGCAGACAAACAAACAGCAAATTCCATGTACTGCAAGAGCTCAGGCTGAGCTGACTTCTAGAAAAATCTGGAGGAAGCCATTTATGGAGAGTGCTCCCAAATATTTTTACAATCCACATACTGTGGCAGCAAAGAAATTGTCCACTTCACATGGGATCATGCTGTGTGTTGAATGTATCTTTTGCTCTTATTAGGAATATCAAATAAGCTTCCAAATGATACAGTCTCAGCAAATATGGCTATAGCAGATTCCAAAATGGCCATTCAGGGGATCTTTTATTGCAGTCTTTATAATGCTCATTTATTTTTTTGGAGAGGGGAAGTCTTTCCAACTAAAAGCATGTTGATAAATATAGGAGAAGGAATGTATCTGAGCTTCTAGAGAACATAGCAATGCTAAACTGTTAAGAGTGTTGACTCAGACTGTTCTCTACTATTTTAAGCATAATTTTAATTAGTATTGTACTAATTTATATTAAATATATTCATAATATTCTCCTGTTCATTGGTACCTTCCACTTACATCAGTGTCTGAAAATCACCACAGGTTCTGCTTGGGATGGGCAGGCTAAGCATCTGTAATTGGTTTTATGTCTGTAACTTAGACATTCTCTTAAATCATGGAACCTGAAAGGAGCCGGAACTTTGATTTACAATTCTAATTCTTGGTTTGTTCGGGGTTTTTTTGATCTTGGCTTTTCTGCTCTCTGGGCAAAGGATTTGTATAGTAACAGCTTCATCTTCTATCTTTCATTCTAGATTGCTTACACTTTGGGAGGACCATCAAAAACTAGCAAAAATTGTGATCTCAAAATAAACACAAGAAATAAAGAAGTAGTTTCTTTATATTAGAAATCACTTTTTAAAGTACAAAACCAAACTTCAGCAAGTTAAAAAATATGTATGCTAGAGACAAATCAGTGTTGTGAAGCAAAATTATGTTGGTAAACAGCACCTGTCTCTTTGTTTCTTAGGGTTATAATTCACCCCAGGAATACATTGCAACCCAAGGACCCCTGCCAGAAACTAGGAATGATTTTTGGAAGATGGTGCTCCAGCAAAAATCTCAAATTATTGTTATGCTCACTCAATGTAATGAGAAAAGAAGGGTATGTAACGAAATCTTGCACATAGTATAAAAGAAACTACTCTGAAAACATAATTACTTTCTGGTGAGTGAATTTCTTTGCATTGTTCTCTGATCATGGCAGGCATTTCAGGTTGATTAAGGGACTGGAGCATCTTTCACATGAGGAGAGGCTGAGAGAGCTGGCACTCTTTAGCCTGGAAAAGACAAGTCTCAGGGTATTTTGTCACTGGGGATAAATACCTGATGGGAAGGAATGGAGACATGGGACCCCTCCGTTTTACCCAGTGACTGGCCAAGAGGCAACAGGCATAAGTTAAAACACATTAAGATTCATATGAGAGCAGGAAACATTCTTTACTGTGAGAGTGACTGAGCCACTAGCACAGGTTGCCCTGAGGTTGTGGAGTCTACATCCTTGGAGATATTTAAAAGTTATCTGAGCTTGGTCCTGAACAGCCTGCCCTAAGTGGACATACTTGAGCAGGTGGATTGGACAAGGTGACCTCCAGAGTTCCTTTCCAACCTCAACCATTCAGTGATTCTGCAATTTTAAGTTTAAAGAATAATAAAATTCAAGTGTTATGCTTTACATTTTCTTTGACATTATAATAGAAATACTTGGAATATATGTACATTTTTTTTTTTTTTTAATAAGCACATTCTTATTCCCCATGTTTTGCTCCTTTTATACCTATTCTATTAGGAAAAGTAATGATCTGCAAAGGCACTATGTATTTCCATTTTTTGGTATACTAATGCTACCTTTCAGAAAACCAGTGCGTTTTTTTGTGTCCACAACTACACAAATAAGAATGATCAGGCTGAAAGTCATTGCAGAATATATTACCTCTTATTGCAGCTTCAAGTAAATAGGGCTATAGACATTTCTAAAACTGAGATTCAGAATGCTTTTCATTGTGCTTTTTTTTATATGCATCTATATATATATATAACTACAAATGTGTAAGTATTTATTTCCCTTTCAGGTGAAATGTGATCATTACTGGCCTTTTACAGAAGATCCTGTTGCATATGGAGACATCACAGTGGAGATGCTGTCTGAGGAGGAGCACACAGACTGGGTTTATAGAAATTTCCGAATTAGCTATGTAAGTGAAACGTTTTTCATGGCCCTACTGAAAGTAGGTAATGTTGGTCCAGCCTTTTCTTTAACTTTTGTCAATTTCTAGCACCCAGGGGAAAGAGAAAGATTGATAGCTTTACCTTCAATCCACACAGGCAAATGACTAAATCACACTTTACTCTAAAATTGTCATTTCTGAATTTCTCAGCAAGACCTGAAGCAAAAGTAGTACCAGAGTTCTGGACATTTCTGTGTTACCAATAGTTAGTGACAACAAATGTGTACACTTCTTTCCTTTATCTCAGGTATCTCTTCTTTCTATTAGCAATTTAAAACTTGAAACAACCAACACAGAAATTGAAAATCTTTTTCACAATGGCAATTCTGCAGTACTCATTTATTCCTGTAAAGTATTCAAACTCACATGAGGACATGTGATTTCCAAATCAGAGCTGTTCAGATTTTTCAAGCATTTCTCCCAGCTTTGTTTCCTGCATCAGCTTGTTGCCAGAACCAGCTTGTGAAGGAGAGGTTAGAGACTTGGAGGGGACATAAAAAAAGCTGGGCACTGTCACATCAGCATCAGTCCAGGACCTTACTCCTACCCAGCCATGGCTGCTGCATTACAAAGCGTACACAGGGTGCAGACTAGGAGTATAAACACATAAAACATGATGTCTTGCACTGATGGCATCCATTTAAAATAGTTACAAGACTGTTGTTTGCTGTTTGGGCAGCTACTTTGGGGTCTTTTGCATTGATCTCATTTTTTAAGTCCTTTGCCTAAGGATCTGTCGTTGCCTGTGACTGGAGAGAGGTTATTGAAATAGGGGGATGTAGCCTGGACCTGGATGGTAGAACTAAAGGCATTACTTGCCATGGGTTTTGCTGATGACACTGCCTGCTCCCTTCCTTTAAATCTCAAAGACAAAACATGATGTGTGGATGATCTTTTTTTACCTAAAGCCACTAGAATACTTAGCATCATAAATGTTTTGGGTTTTTGATAAAATAGTATTTTTCTAGATATTTCCTTGCTCCTGTAATGACTTTTCTTCCCTTTTGTTTGTTTTTTTTTCTTTGAAACTCAAAAAATAAAAACTCTCAAGAGTCCAGTATTGATTGCTTGCCAACAGCACTGTTTTTTATCTGTGGCAAAATGAGAAAAGGAGAGGGAATGGAGCAGAAAAAAGAAGAAAGCCTAAACTTGAAAAATACAATTCTTGATTTAAAAGCAAAATAAAATTGAACCACCAAGAGGAAAAAAATAAAACAAAAGAAAACAAAACTACAAATCCCAAACTCAGAAACAAAGGTTCATGCCTTTTTGGTAATGATGGCTTTCATACCCCATCTGCTTTTTAATCAAATAGCATGTAAATTCTTTGCCACTTTTTTTGACTGGCTTTACTTTCATAGGCTGTAGTTTTGTGGAAGAAAACCAAACAAAACGACAAAAAAACTTCAGTCTGAGTGAGCATAACTGCACTGTTAAAACTTCTGTGAACATGCTGCTGTTCTGCTTTTCCTGCTAGGCTGATGAGGTGCAAGATGTGATGCATTTTAACTACACTGCCTGGCCAGATCATGGTGTCCCCACAACCAACGCTGCTGAAAGCATCCTCCAGTTTGTGCAGATGGTCAGGCAGAATTCAGCAAAGAGTAAAGGTCCCATGGTCATACACTGCAGGTAAATACTTCAAAGAAATGGAGAACTGAAGATGCAACCTATTTAGTAGGTTGGAAAACAGTTGGAAGGAAGATGCTGGGTTTCTGCTTCTCTCTTAGCTGGTTCTTTTTGGTCTAAAGGGTAAAAGATTGGTCCACAGCTTTGACTACAGCAGACCTGGGATTTCAGCCTTGCATCTGTAGATAGCAAGGCATTTCTTTCTAGAGGAGAGTCATCTCTTTGGATGTTACCACCAAATGGCTTCAGGAAGTGCAGCAGGAAGTCCTTTTTCACACCAGCTCAGAGCCTGCCTCTGTTTTCTCATTTTCACACCTTCATGATACAGATGCTGTTGTCTGGTCAGTAGCCTGCTGAAGGACGCTGCTCCTCTGCAGATTTGTGTCTCTGTGCAGATCCTTCTCTGGTCATTCAACTTTGAGTACATTCAGGAGGGGACATGAAGCATACTATCCTGTGCTGGTAGTTACACCAGTATCCCATGATAACAGTTACATGAGGTTCTGGGATTTGTTTGTTTGAGGAATGCTGTTTTATATGCCTCCAGGTTTATTTCTTGTGCATCATCTGGCCTTTTGTTAAGGTGATCATTTACTTGCCTTTCTGGGGGCAGCTACCACGCTACTGATGAGTAAATGGTAAATGACTGTAAATGGTAAATGGTAAATGACTGATGATGTCATACCAGGTTGGTTCCTGATGCAATTCTTCCTATTGACTTTGCTGCTCTCAATGCAAGAGCTACTGACAACAGATTTATCAGAAACATATGCATCCACAGGTTGCAGTGGACAAATGTGCATACGTTTTACTGACACACTCCTAATACCAGGAGTCAAGGCTTGTGGAATTTAACTTCAGCCAACACTATATCATCTACCCCAGGGACAGCAGTTAGGTTGCTGCACAGTGGCTGCACCCTCCAGCATTGTCTTTCCTGGTGCTGTTGTGATGGTCAGCACTGACTCTCTATTGCCTCCACTTTGCATGTGTTTGAAAGCTCCTTCCCAGAAAAGTCTCTTCGAGTAATACCATTGCTTGTTTCCAGATATGGCACTTAGTCTTCTACTGCAATGCAAAACGAAAGCATTTCTAAAAGCAGTAAGTCCTGCTTCCTTCCCCTGTAACTTAATGGGAAATTCATAGGGGACATGAATTCTTTTCCCTGAGAAAAGAAAGGTGATACAAAGCCAGAGAAAAGATTTATATGTAGTGCTATGAAATCAAACCTCTTACATACCACTTAGTTGTTCTGGGAAGCAACAGTAGCATCAGAGAACTGGGTAACAACTGCTGTATTTTCTTCTTAATTAGGATAATTATAAGAGCAGAGCGAGATTTTCAGATAGTATATGTAAAGCACACTGTTCATCTTGGACCACATAGTTTAAAAGCAGCAATGCTATGAGATTAGTGTGAGGGGAGGAGAAAGAATGCATACTTCAACTACTACAGCAATTGTTCTCAAGGATAAAGAACTCACAGAAGTCATAGAACTGACATTGCAACTTCTCCATGTGTTATTTATGAATTTATCAATTAATGAATCAGTCAAATAAGTAGATCATAAGTTCTGTTGTATTCCTTCCACTGAATATATTGTGTCTTTTTTAAACACAAGAAAAAAGCAACCCTGTTTCATGAAAGTTATGTTGAACTGGGTTGAAGTATTTTCAAGGTTTTTCTGAAAAAATAGTACAAGACAGCAGAAAAAACTTTTGATAAAACATACACTTCTGTCCTTAGAGATGATGCTGAGAATTGATATACAACTCTATAAAACCTCTAAACCACACCCAAAATGAAATCAGACTTAAATGTTAACATGCAAAATCAAAATGCAAAGATTTATATGCACAGTAGAATCTCCAGATAAAAGCTGTGTGTCTTTTTTCTTATCAATAAGCTTCCCTTTGTAGGGATGAATATTTGTCAAGTCGAGTGGTTTCTGACCATTTCTGTCTCATGCTCCCAAGGCAGAAGTCCTGGTCCATAAACTAGGGGTGGTTTGTCCTTTTGAGGATGAACTGCAGTAGGGAAGTGCCCTTGCCAAGCCAAGAACTTTGGGGTGCAGAGAACTGCAGAACTGAATCCTGCAGGTTCAGCCCCAGCTGCCTCTTTTGAGGGCGGCTGTGAAAGGGGGAAGAGGAGACAGCTAAACATGGATCATAGGTTAACATGGATAAGGTTGACATGGATAAGGTTGTGCACACCAATTCGGCATGTTAGTGCATAAAGAGGAGTATAGGAGGGTGAAATAACTGTAAAGCCATCCATTCTGGACATCCTGCCTAAGCAATGTATGGAAGGGTTGCACAGGGTTAAATCTGTCAGATTAAGCCTCCGGTCTGACCTTGTATTAGCTACATCTGCTGATCTCAGCTGCAGAAGACCAGCTTTTTGCTGTACCTCTCATTTTATTCTATGTCCCCATCAGAAAACCTGATACAAGATACGTGTCTGTGTATGTTGCAGTGCTGGAGTGGGACGGACAGGAACCTTCATAGCCCTGGATCGGCTCTTACAGCACATCCGTGACCACGAGTTCGTAGATATATTGGGCCTGGTGTCTGACATGCGGTCCTACAGAATGTCCATGGTGCAGACAGAGGTAAGATGAGTTCACTTCAGCATTGTGAATATATCATTGGATCTGTTTCATCTCTCTCTGCAGTCTGTGCTTGTCCAATGATTTTTGTTCCCCTTGAGCGCTTGACAAAATAGCTATGAATAGATGCAATCAAGTTTTCATCTTCATTGTAGTACTATAAATTAATAATCCATTGCATAGGTGGGTCTGATAATATATGTACAGGCTCACTGCTGTTTTCCAGACAGGATGAGTTGTTCTCACCTTCCGTGACATCAGTATGTAAAAAATGCATTAGAAGACATTAACATGAAAGTTTCAAGCCATTTTGAAAAGAATTGGGCTTGCTCAGGGAATTAATGGCTCAGTATCAGACAGCCGTTCACACTTATTCAAGAGTCTATCATCTGGCCAAGCATAGAAACTCACTTTAACACAAGTAACAAGCACAACAGACAAAAGAACTGAGTCTGCCGGGCACCCTCCTTGCCCCACTCCCTGCCCAGATACCTACTGGATGTCTTATTTCTTCTGTCGTTTAAGGCAAGTGTCAGGAGAACAGTCATACTGTCAGAAAAAATAATGGAAAAAAAAAATCACAAACTCATTTTTCCAAGGTAGAAGCATTGATGCATCTGAAACCTTCCCAGCTCCTTTACTAATGAGGGAAAGATTTCATGTCTGTTGTATTCATTACTGGTCAAATACAGTATATGAGCTGGCAAACTCCATATAGCTGGAAATGCCACCATCATTTAGAGGGTGTGTCTTGCAGATAATCTATTGCCAAGGATTGTTCAACCCAAAGAAAAGCAAAGATTTAGCCAGGGAGAGGAGAGGAGGTGGAAAACCTGCAGTGACAAAAAGTAGCATCTAGAAATGAAGAGAGTTCTTTATTCTCAGACCACTCTGGATCATTCCTATCAAGCTACCACTTTTCATCTCAATTCAGTAAATTAATCTAAAGGCAGCTCCTTGCACAAACATGAGAGAAACAAATCCCGATGGTTTATTTCAGCCGCACCAGCATTACCACTCCAGAGGTGATGTAATGTTTTTAATCTATTTTTTTCTTTCTACAAAATCCTTTCCTGCCTGGGACTTATGTTGAGCTGGGCTTTGACAGTCGCTGAGCTCCTGAGGCTTCAGGCAGTGACCAAGCCTGGAGTGACCACTTGCTGGCACTGATGCTCAGGTGCTGAGGCCACTGAGTAAGGCTTTCTTTGCAAAACCTGAAACCATTCAAAGCTCACCTGGGTTCATGTTGCCTTGTACACTGGAAACTTGTCTGGAAGCATTGTCTCGCTGAGCATTTAAAAAACCGAAACAAATGGCACAGACACAAAAAGGGGGTTAGATTGAACAGAATCAGTCAATTCAAACTGGTGGGCGTGAGGAAGGGCAGACTTCAAACTCAGATTGCTATCTTTTGACATCAACAGACTACTGGAGACATGGACTGAAATCCAGACTAGGGCTTTGGAGCATGAAATTCTGCCTTGGGAGAGTTGTTTTTGCTTGAGATCTGCTTGATCCTTGTGTATAGTGCACTTACAGATTAGTGTAGGGTTCATCAGGGTTTGCCTTTTTTCTCTTTGGAAGAAGCATAGTTGATGATATTTAAATTTTCAGTGGAATTACAGTGGTCATCTGTATGGTGATTATGCTTCGAAAAGACAGTCCATAACCAAAACCAAAGATAACCACAGTCTTGTTGTACAAAAACTGTACACAAATTTAACAGAATTTGATTGACCTGACTTGCTTACAGTGATATTTGCAGATAGACTGGTAACCCCCAAATAATTAACTACTCTGTGAACAAAATCAGGCTTTGTCTTTTCATTGTCAAGCTGAAGAAGCAGCCAAGCAGTAAAGAACATGAAGGTCATTAAAATGCTTCAGCTGCATGTGTGGCTTGCATGCAATTTGTTACACATAAAGCACTCATGTAACTTTCTGGGAATAATAAATTTTGAGGCAATATAAAGTAGATCCCCTTCAGTTAAGATCCAAATGAAATGTTCTGTTCTGTTCACATTCTATCATCTTTCAGATTATCAATGATTGATTACGATGCATAGGCTGAGGAAGGAGAGATGAAGATGTGCAGGGTGCTACTGTGAACCCTTTCACTGTTTGGGTTTTGTCATTCTCTCCAAGATGCAAAAAAAAAAATACCATTCATTTGGTCTTTTCTTCCAGGAACAATACATTTTTATTCACCAGTGTGTGCAACTGATGTGGCAAAAGAAGAAGCAGCAGTTCTGTATCAGTGATGTCATATATGAGAACGTCAGCAAGTCTTAGTTCAAGAGTCATAGGTGGTAAGTCACACACATGTGCCATGCCCACAGTCTCGTGTCTTGGCTTCTTGGTGTCATGGGTGTTTGCTCCAGGAGCTTTTCTGGGGGCCTGGGGTTTTCTGGCCTTGATGTTCATATGGACAGTGAACCCTCTCATTTTAAGTTCCTTTAAGTCACATATTGTCCCTCTCCAGTGGTTTACTGGTGGGGATAAGCTGTGAGGATGTCCAATGCTGCTGTTCAAGCTGATGTCCTTCAGTGGCAGTAATAACCAGCCATAACCTGAGTATTTGCTTTTGGGTGAAGCAGGAAGCTGCAGACTTTTGCAACACAAAGTGGCTTCTCAAATAGATGGCGGGGAGCTGGGCTGTGGACACTGGCACCAGTCATCCCTGCTAGGTGTCTGTGGTGTGGTGCTGCCCAAGCAGCCTTATTATACTCTGTATAAATAACTTCCCTGCCCATAAAATGAACCTTGATTTACCTCCCTTTTTTTCCTAATGTCCTGGTAGTTCACTGTCTAATCTGTTTCCCAGAGGCCAGCTGTTTGTATAATTGAGCTGCAGTGCCAGCCTCTATGAAGGCCTGGTAAAAATAAATGCCAAGGATTGTATTTATTTCATTTTTTTTTTATTTCTAAAGCATTCTGTTTGTTTGGTTCCAGGTGAGACCATGAAGCACACCCATCTTCCCTTGCTTCTGATTTATTTTTTTTTTTGATGGTTGGAACAGCCAGTTGTTTTGCCAGGAGAGACAGCTGCTCTGCAGCAAATAGACAATGAAAGAAACTTATAAATTTCTGAAGCACTGGGGAGACAAAGCCTTAAGGAGCCTGCAGTGTCTTTTGAACTGTTTAATTTCTGGACATTTTTTAAAAATACTGGACCAAATTTCAACTAAACACCGTGAACGAAAAGACACTATATGTGCATAAAAACAGATTGCTCCAGAGTGTTGGGTTTTTTGTTGGGTACTCTTGGTTGATTTTTTAAATTAATTTCTGTTCTGTGCAGGTTGGTCTTAAGGTTACAGTAAGTGCAATATTTTTTTATTGGTTGACTGAAGAGCTTTCTTCATGTGTCACTGGTCTGTGCTAATGTCAATAGGAGAGCAGGCATTGTTAGTATCTAATAATACCTCATTAGTGAATAGCGAGGCATGAACATACATGAAGAAATCTGGAGATTGTGAAAAGGGGGAGGGAGGGTGGGTAAATGGATTTGACTGTTTCCTACGGCACTGTTGTATGTGGGTTCTGGGGCGGGGGGGGGGGATGGGGAGCACGAGATCCAAGGAATGGACTGACAAGCAGAAATCCAAACCATGAAGCCTGATGCTGAAGCAGGCAGCCAACACTGAGAAATGGGGTGGTTTTGGTTCTTGACTGTGCTACTACTAATTAAGCAGAGGGATTGCTCTTTCTACCAACCTTTTCAGTGACATTGCTGATCAAGTTTTTGTTTCAGATAAATCTAATCAAAGTGCAGCTGAGTTTTCAAGCTGGGATATCTTACCCTCCACTACTATAGCATTTAACTGTCTGAGCAGTCTATGGTGCCTATACCCCTCATTTGTTTATTATTTTTAATAAGTATTAACCCTGTATAAATGTGAAGGAGGGGGCGAGGGGTGGGGAAGAAAGAAAAAAAAAAATGTGCTTTAACAGATGTAACTACTTGTCTGAGCCAGGAATTCACGATGTTACAAAATCAAGGTTTTGGCATGTGAAGGGCTGGTTATCACTTTATTGATACAAGGCTGCCAAAGCGTCAGTATGGATTCCTGCAGGGACTTCGGGGTCAGAACCTGGGAGGGGGCTCTTTTCTGTTGTCAGTTTCAGTTCTAGTCAGAATAATTAGCTTATATATATATATTAATATTTTTTTTTTTGTCTTTGTACAATTCCGGTACATCATTGTGTATTGTGACATGGATGCTGTCAGGATGGATGTTGATGGCATTTTTTGTAACCTGTTGCTTTGTGTCACCTCTTTGGAAGTAGCAGCAATGGTACTCAATGTAAACAAAACAAACTTGAACTGAAAGTAAACACACTGAATTGCTTACCTGTGAAGAAGTCACTATCAGCAAAACAGCAAACACACCAGCATGTGCTTTTTATTCACGCCACTGCCTGCCATTACCTGTCAGGGTACCAGCGTGTAGTAGTTCAGTAGCTAAGCTGCTTCCAGGAGCCTGATATGGAGGAGCACCTCCCTCAGATGATACTTGGGTTTTTCTCTTCCAGTTACCCTACTAGCTGGAAAATAGGTATATATTGCTTTAGTAGCAATTTCATCACCGTATTGGTTACAATGGAGAATTTCCTTCACAATGTCCCATCGATATTACACAAAATGCATAGACTTAACATAATGCCCCAAATAAAACAGGTCTTTGTGAAGGGTACTGAAGAAACAGGACTCTACCTCTGATTGTTAAATGAGTATGATATCAGTTGCCCCCACTTTTTATTTCCATGCATCTAATACTGTTTCCACTGAGACCAGTGCTAAAGCAGAAATGCTGCGTCTAAAGATGCTGAGAGATGGATGCAAAAGGGCAGAGAGCTCTGTCTTCAGGGAGCAGATTTCTAACAAGAAAATCTTTGGTAGTACTTGTCACTCTCTTGTTTCACCAATGAGCCTCAGCTGGAGGATTTGTCATTTCAGAAGGAACAGCAGAGATTTGTCTGGTCTAACAGGAGACAGAATTATGAATGAGCCATTCAGACCTTGCCTTCATGTTTGGCTTTTTAAAAAAGTACATATATATTATAGGGTTTCATTATATGTTTACTCAGCAAATATGGTCACATCCTCCTAGAGAACTAGAGGGGGTGGGGAGGATGGGAACCCTCACAACTGCTCTCACTTTCTCATCTGCTGCTGCCTCCCTCCTGCTGGTCATCGCCCATCAAGGTTACCTTTACTCTGTATCACACACCAGGGTAAGCAGGTTGGTCACTTTGAAACCATTCCTGTGCACACAAAAATATCACAGTGTGAGCTGGCCGTAACAGACTTGGCTGAACATGACAAGATACAACACTGCAGCAAAGATGCCAAAATCACATACTAGCTGCATTTACATGACAGTTTTTGAATGCATGTCAAAAATTTATTCCATTTGCACAGTAACAGGTGCATAATTTTCCTATAGTAGGTATTTAATGCCAAAATCAATTAAATGAAAACTCCTTCAGAAAAATCTTTTCCTACCCCAAATAGTATGCAAAACAGAAAAACTGGGTATGTTGGCATGGCAGTGGAAACCACCTTGCCCAGATTTCAAGACATAAAGAAATAAGAGGGTATGGGAGACACTGGTTCAGAAGACAGAACCAGAGCTTTTAACCTGAACCAACATGTCATGCTTTTGGTTTTACATCATCACACTCCTTGAAGGCAGGTCTTCAGCATTTGTCAACATGAAACTCTTGAGAGTCACTGCAACTGTAAAGCTGTCTGTAGCTTCAGGTTATGTAGTATTCTTTTTTAATTCTGGGTTTCATGCCTATAGCTCTGCTGACACCATAGATGCTATTGATCTGCCGCTCTTACAGCATCTACTGACCCAGATGCATGTAAAAGCAGCTCTACACAGTGGGTGACCATTAATCAAAACCAGGGCAGGTTTTCTTCTTGTTTCCTCATGCTGTGCATGTTGCCTATGGACATGTATTAAAAGAGCCAAGGCCATCTGTGAAGCTGCTGTTTGTCTTAGCATGCCCTGTGCAGTGAACCCTAAAATACTTGGAGCTTCAGAATCCAAGGAAGGAATCAAATGTTTCCTTCCACCCCCACACAAAGATTAAGAACAGGTTGAGAAGCCTTATTTGTGCTTTACTTCATTTTACATGTTTTGCTGTTTTGTTTGGGTTTGTTTGTTTTCCCCTGCACTAAAGAGGAAAAAAGTTGCACCTTGTGAAAAAAACATCACAGAAAAAAAATCAGTTCCTATAAAATGATAGCTTGGCCAGAAATACAGGTTCTATTCCTCATGTTGCCCTTATGCATGAGATGCCGCTGAGGAGATATGTGTAGAGATCCCTGCTTGAACAAGGGTCTGGTATTCAAGCTATACCTTGGTTCTTCATATGTCCTAAAAACATAAAAACTCAAAATTCCTTCACTTTTCACTATAAAAAAATAATTAAAAAAAACCATCTGCTAATTACACATTTCCGAATTAGAAACAATCTACCTCATAGTCATGGGCTTCTCTTTCTTCCCGTTAGTTAAATTAGCAAAGTATGGATATTAGTGTCCAGCAAATCAGTTTCAGGGACACTTTCAGAGTTTCACTAACACTGACAAATACACTTGAAGTCACTAGGAACTCTGCACATTTCAGAATATTATCATTTTGGTTCTCTACTTCATAAAGCAATCATTTTTGCACACACCAACAACTTGTGAGCCTGCCCTTTTTTTTTCCAGCCCCCTCCAAAACCATTGACTTTTATACAACACAGTGCTTTGGAGCAATAGAAATACGCATTTAAAAAAAAAAAAAAAAAAAAAATCTCAGAACACAGTCTGTCAGTGTTTAACACCTGAATTGCTAGGTGGTAAGTAAACTCTTCCATGCATCAACACTGTTCAGAAATGTTCTTTACAAATTAAATGTGAGGTTTCACAGTGGTTTTCTCTCCCCATGGTGTCCCAAAGGAACAAGCAGACAAGGAGTGGGAAGAATTTCCTTGATGATGCTTTCGTGCTCAGAAAGCATAAAAGCTCTGAGTGGAATTACACCACTAAAACTTTCTCTCCACTCAGTTAAAAAGGCAGGCTTCGTAGCAGCAAAATAGTATAGTAATTCCTATGTTATTGACCACAACTCTGTTTTCTATAATTAGATGCATTTTTTATATAAAAAAAAAAAAACCAACAACCACCACTTAACTGGTTTGTTTCCTTTTCAAAGACACTTCTCAAGTAGGACATCTTTCTCAAATAGAAGTGTAAAAAAAAAAAATCCTAGAGAAAATAATTTGAGTGAAACACCGTATTTTTACACTGTTTTGATTCAAGACGCTGAAAAGTTTGAAGAAAACATTTTCTTTTCCTTTTGAGGAGCCCCAAATGAGATCTTTTGATTTCCTGTAACTACAAATAGGCTGAAGTTCCCATCAATGCTTTAAACAATCAAGGAAATCCCAGTGAAAAGGTAAATATATGCTTTGATACCATTCAGATTTTATGGAGTGCAACAAAGAAATCATAAATTCCAGCTCAGCAAAGATAAAGGATAAAATACAATCTAAGTTGTATTGGTTTGTTAAAGTCATTAGTACTTAATTTTAAAACTGTGGACAATGCAGAAGCCAACCAAGCCCCCAAGCTCCAGATTATTCTCCTTAAGAATATAGAAAGGGGTTCCCTTTCCTTCTAAGTGTCTTCGAAGATGCCACTAAGCACACTTACCACATTCAGAATTGTCTGATTCTTTCTATACAATTTGACAGCTGCAAAAAAAAAAAACCAAAACAAAACAAAAACAAAACTGTTGTGAAACCACCTCTTTTCTGTCTGGGTGGAAACCTGGGTGCTTCCTCAAAAATCTCCACATGCCAAACTCCATAAAGTCTGAAGAGTCTCTGAGCTGATGCTTCCTTCCAGCCAAAACCAAACCATATGACTATTGGCTTTATATTTTGGCAAATAACAGGAGAATACAGGTGCAGAGAAGTAACCACGGTGCCTTTTATGGCATTAGATATACTTTCTATGAGAAAAGACAGCCTAATTTTAAAATACCAGTTTCAAAGATCTTTTTAAAAGTTTCATACTCCTGTCCTTACAAGTAGAAGCTTCTTTGTCATTACATAGAAGCATCTACGCAAGAGCAGCTTCAGATCTTTCTTGATTTCCTTCATCATTCTGTATCCAGTTCAGGGCACCCTGCTGTAAAGGGAACATTCTTCAGACTAGATACAGACACTTCCCAGAGAGGGTGGGGAAGAGAAAATTTTAAATGTGAATCAGAGAATACATCAAGCCTTTGGAGGTCTGAGGCTGACCTTTAATGATAGGACAGGCAATGAGACAATTTCCCCTTCTAAATCTATGCAAGTTGAATGGATGCAGTCATCATGCAAGTGTGCTGGTTCAACTATTTCCTATTGGGAGAAAGTGATCAAGAATCATAATTTCTTTCAGTGGGTATGACAAGAGTCCATTTCTTAGTGATTACTATGGCAGTTGGAGTCTTCAGTTTGGAATCTGTCACTTCTTGACCCATTTCCTAAAAAGACTACGTTTAAACAACAGGTGTAGAACCTATATACTTTTTACAGGCATAAAGAATATATATCACAAGTAAAAATAGAGACACACAACCAATACGCAGAAGTAGTATTTGTAGGGACGTTTACAATAAATGGCACTAAACACCTTTATTAAGATTTTAATTTTTCTTTTATGAAAAATGAATAGGATTCTTCTTTTCTCTTGTACAGAGAGGAAGAGCAAACTAATGGCCAAAATCAAGAACACTTATTTCATACCATCTTTGTAGACACAAAGATACGACTACTTAACAGACAAGAAATACTGTTTATTGCAGACTTTAAGCTGATTCATGTGACAAAGGCACTATGAAACTTAAACTAGATGATTAAATTTGTCTAAATTTAAGTGATATTATATATTATATATAATACATATATTATATATAAAATCACACAATCATGTGAAATGACAGAACATTTTGTGAGAAAAATCATTGCATCTTCAAAAATATTATTTGCTAGAAGGGATGTTTCTTTTTCTCCTTCATTTGCCTCCAGAAATCCACTTTTCCAAAAGCTTACATTTTTAAAGGAGCAACAGCTTTTTACATAAGGAAGAACTGATATCTGGGATCAACACATAGAAGAGTCTAGATTATACACTGTTCTTCTGATAGGTTAAGTTACAAACCAAAAAATGCAAGTATATTAAAAAAAAAACAACATACTGCAAATTGTTTCATGGCTACAGATCTGTTCATCTCTTTGAACTGAGTTGTGTTACTATTCTCTAGATACTCTTTCTTGTGCAATATTATAGTTCATCACGAGTGAAGTACTGATAAAATCAATGTACAGAGTATTATTTTGCTATAAACAGCATCATTAGTAATAAAACATCTTGAGAGTGATGCAAGAAAGATTCAGTCTATGGTGGGCTGCTGTTCATTCTCTAAACCTTTCCTCTCTGACTGCTGGCATCAACAACTTAAGTAAACATCCTGCGGCTGAATGCATGACAAGAAAGACTGAGCCAAAAAATACATAACTGCACACTACAGCAAGAGATGGGATTTAGAATCTTATTATTACTGAAGGGTTCAAATGCTTTTTTAATGCTGGTTCAGCTTCCCGCAGATGAATCACAAAAAAAAGATATGTTCCAGGTTATTTTTGTGTTAATTCCATAAAGTCAAGACTCATCTTTGGATGTAAGTGAATTATGTGCCAACATTTTTACCTGTTAGGAACCTCCATGGAATTTCTCATCTGTTCATCTTTAATGATTGAGAAGCCAGCAGCAGCTGAAACTGTGCTCAGTGGAGACTACCGTAAATTTCCTTTATGCTGGCTAGTTACATTTACAATAAAGTAAGACATTCCCCTTCACTGCTTTCTAAAGCAAAGCTGGATGGTATAATGCTATGGACAACAGAATTAAAGAGAAAACACATTTAGTGGCTGCTTCCTTCATCAAAGGACTCCACACCTGAATCTGTGGCAGCTGCACTGATTTTTTCTTGTCGTCTTCTCATAATTTCTTGCAGTTCTGAACTACCGCTGCTAGCCTATAAACAAATAAAAACAACAAAGAGTTTACTTGTGGTTTTGATATGTCATGAAGTCCCTCTGCTAGCATTTTATTAAGACTGATGTTACAGATTAACATCTTGGAGCTCCAGAACTAAAAATGTGCTATGAATATGGTTAAATCACATTTGGAACAGGAAAGTAATTACACTGTTCTTAAATATGGATCAGAAAAGAAACTGCGGACTATTAAAAGTGTCAGCTTCACTTCACTTCAACATCTTTAATTCTCATGCAAACCTCTGGAAGTGTTGGATATTTATGAGGTGAAATATGGCCACAATAAAAGCAAGGTTCAAGCTCAGTAAGTTTGCTAGGATTCGACGCTGGAGTCCTTAAAAATCAGGGAAACCATATTTAGAAATAAAAACACAGAAGCTCTCGGTGGTTTCAGGTTTATGTAAACACAAATTCCATACATGCACATGGGTTTGCATAGCCAAGGCCTAAGTAGAGATTGTTTCTTAGGACCTCATATAACGTGAAACACCATCATGCATTTGTTGTTCAGAGACACAGGTTTCAAACTCAGAGCACAGTAATAAGTACCGAATCACATTACTATGACAGGTTGACAGTCCTGAGGGACAGGAAGCCATCCAGAGGGACCTGGACGAGCTTGAGCAGTGGGCCTGTGGGAATTTCATGTAGTTCAACAAGGCCAAGTGCAAGGTCCTCCCCCTGAGTCAGAGCATTCCCTGGTATTCCACAAGGACAAATAGAGGTTGGGAGACCTGCAGAAAAGGATCTGGGGGTGCTGGTAGCTGAAAAGCTGGACATGAGCTGGCAGTGTGTGCTCACAGCCCAGAAGACCGACTGTATCTTGTGCTGCATCAAAAGAAGCAATGGTCAGGAGAGGTGATTCTGCCCCAATAACCCAGGTTCAGGGGACCCCAACACAAGAAGGACAGGGACCTCTTGTAGCAAGTCCAGAGGAAGGCCACAAAGATGACAAGAGGGCTGAAGCACCTCTCCTGTGAAGACAGGCTGAGAGAATTGGGATTGTTCAACCTGGATAAGGGTTGAGGACTGACTTTATAGTAGCCTTCCAGTACTAGAAAGGAGAATATATGAAAGATGGGGACAATCATTTAGCAAGACCTGTAGTGAGAGGACAAGGGGGAATGGTTTCAAACTGAAAGAGGATAGTTTTAGACTAGATATTTGAAGGAAATTTTCTACAATGAGGGTGGTGAAACACTGGCACAGGTTGTCCATAGAAGTTGTAGAAACACTTGGGTTCAGGTTGGATGGGGCTCTGAGCCAAGTTGAAGATGTCCCTGCTCACTGAAGAGGGGTTGGACTAGATGACCTTTAAAGATCCTTTTCATCCCAATCCATTCTAAGACAAGGCTTTATTTCACCTTTTAGAGTGAAAAACATGCAAATGAAGGTATTAGCAAGGACAGGACACATATCCACTAGAGCAGAACTTTCCAAAGTGTGCATGACTTCGAATAAAATTAGAGGATTATAAAGCAAGGGCCATATCCTCTACTGTGTTATTTGGCTCTGACATGACCTTCCAAGGTTCTAAAGTAGCTTCTAAAATAGCCTCTGAATAAGGGCACAGAAGCTGGAATTGAAATTTCTAAAACAAATTTCAGGGCTGCTAAGGGGAAAATGCTTCAATTGATTTTGAATTCTGAAAATGTATCCCATTACATATAATTTAATTTAGATTTAGCCCATTATATCCATTACAATGCCTTATCTGATGCCATTACCAGGCAGACTGGGTTAGGTGTCCACCAGGAGGGAGGCTCGGATACTTCTCCTAGATAAATGATCATTGCTCTCTTCTCCCGGAGTGGAAAGGCAAAGAAAGGGGCTTATAATTGATTCCCTGAAGGTGAGAGAGCAGTTTTAATTGTCTTAATTAATCCTGCCCTTGCCTACTTGCTTTCAAGTGCAGCAGTCACCCATTACTGAAGTCAGGTGTAAAAAACATCAGCAGATACCCAAGAACATAGTTTAGAGGTCATGTAGAAATATTTTTCTGAAAATCACTGAGCAGCTGAGGCTGACATAGTTTACCTTGCTGATAACATCAGTAACAACATGACTGATGACCTTGAACTGCTGCTCATCGAAACCAACTGCAATAAATCATGTGGCCCAGCACAACAGGCACATCCCACTCTGAGGCAGGGTACAATGTAGTTAAGTAGCCTAGGGCTGTTCTTAGGAATACAATTTTCAGAATAGACTCCTAAACCTTGGCCTTAGTGATTTACCCAGCCTAGTCTCTAACCAGATCATGAGCTATGGGTAAACTCCATCATTCAGTCCCACTTCTTTGCCTGGGTCATTTCTTTCAACAAGGTGTCAAAGAGAATAAGCTATTCTTTCAGGCAACCATAGACAGAAACCATTTTAATTTCCAAAGCAATTTATACCTGTGCTTCCCATTGATTCAGTAGAAATACAATGAGAATGTGGACCTGAAACGTTCTCTTCTGGAGATGACCAAGGTGGTGGTCAGGATGTTATTTCTCTATACTTATTTTGTGTAGAGCTTTTCAACACCAGAGCTTGAAATGCACATCTACAGTTAAGGTAGTGGACACACACATAAAGCCTCATAATCGTGGAGACTAATAATATTTTCACATGGCAGTGTAAAAGTAAACCCAGACATACATACAACCAGCCAAGTTCTTGTAATGCACTGCACTTGAAAAACAAGGTGAACTTAAACTCTCTGGAACAGCCCCATGAAACAGTTCCTTAGAAGGACTGACCTGTATAAACAGTGTGGTGCATCCTGCATCCTGCCTCCTTGTGAGACACTGCTGTTCAACATGACCATTTCCTCTGGAAAAATATGACCAGCTCTCTGGCCATTCAGAGAACCATATAGGTCATATGGCCATAAAGGCATACACAGGACTATCTGCTTTTTCTTGTCCATGCCCACCTAACAGCTTCCCCAGAGCTGCAGTCTGTTACTTGGTCATGTTTATCCAGGGGTCACAAAACTCCATTAAGATTTTTATTTCCTTGGATGTTTGGAACTCTGGTGTGATTCGGGGTTGAATAAAGTTACCATGAAAATGAAGTAAAACAACTGAACGTGTGGTATCTATTCATTTTTTTCCTCATAAAACTACTAAATTCCAACAACAATTGGATTTCCTGTTATAACATAATTGAATACCCCTGCCAGAAGTAGAAGAACACTAAGAAAAGAAAATTGTACTAGCATAATGCTGATTATACTGTTATCAGTATTGGGGAATGCAGCCCCATATCTGAGAGGCAGGGCTCTCACTGGCCTGCAGAAATGGTATGAATCCAGAAACACTTGTGGAAGATACTGAGTAGAATTAATAAATACAGACAAAGCATGGAGTTCTGTGATGCTAACGTGTGTGGGTTTGTTCTGTCTCTGGCTGTTACTGCTCTGTGTACTTACCATCCAGGTCATTTACAGCAATATGACACCACAAGCACTATATAAAGTATGGTGTAATGAAATTACATAAAAATTTCCACTGATAAATCTTGTAGGACAATTATAGTGATCAAACCCAGAACCCAGTTATTGCTCATTAAAAACATCCAATTGTAAAATAGGCCTGAAACTGGTACATATTTCTGAGTACCTAAATGCTTCTTTTATAAGAAATCCTTCCAGTACAAGCAGTAAGAACATAGCTTTGTTTGAACATGCAAGCTCATCTTCACTAGGTCACATGTAAATATTTTGTCTTTAAATTTAATTGGTACAGCTTCTCTTAATCAAGGATAGCCTTCCTAAACCCTGCAACTTGAAATATTATAGGGGTAAGAAGGAGAAAATTCCTGGTACTTTTGGTAATGATGATTTAGTTTCCCGCCAAAGCAATCAGGAATTGCATAAATTATGACATTTATCAGTTAAAACTCAAATAACTAGGGCAGAAATAAATATTTCAATGACATTTTCACTAACAAAATCCAATGACCTATTTAAACTCTCAGTACTTGTTTATTTACACTTGTGGAACATTTATTAGACAAGTTTTGATCGCTCAATTTCCCGCAGAGTGAGACCTAACTGAGGCAAGCAGAATAACAGCATGGAAGGAAAAAAAAAGGACAGACTTCTGCAGTCCTGTGCATCTCTCCTTTTGAAACTGACTTCCACCACAAAGGCATTTCCATCTCATTCAACAGAGGCCTTATTTATGAAACTGAAATAAGATTAGTGACATTGCAGAAAAGTTGAATAATACACATATACCTTCACTAAGAAATGATGAATTGCACTGAAATGTAGTGACATATATTTCTAAGAATAAAAGTGAAATATGTCTCCCTTTCTTTCACAGGAAAAGAGGGCTTGAAGAAGAGGATAAATCAATTTGAACAATGTTAGAAGGCAATGCTCTCTGATCAACACTGATCAGATAAATTGTAAAACATGCATCATCATGAACTTCTCTTTAAAAATAAGCTTGGTGGTTTAAGCTTAAAATCATTTAAGTAAGACAGTCCCAGTTTCATGAGGGGATAGAAACACAAACTTCTTCAACATTTTATTTTAGGATGTGAAGCATATAGCTTCTCCATTAAGCTAGTCTCACCACTAGACAGTTGAATAAAGTTACCATGAAAATGAAGTAAAACAACTGAAAGTGTGGTATCTATTCATTTTTTTCCTCATAAAACTACTAAATTCCAACAACAATTAGATTTCCAGTTATAAAATAATTGAATACCCCTGCCAGAAGTAGAAGAACACTAAGAAAAGAAAATTGTACCAGCATAAAGATGATTATACTGTTCTCAGTATTGGGGAATGCAGCCCCATTAAGACAGTGGTGAGTCCATATCTTTACTTGACACACCAAGTTTTTAAAAAAGCAGTGGTACCTGCAATTTTCCTGATTTAAAACTGCTAAGCATTCTCCCTAGAATAACTCAGAATACAATGTTTTTAAGGAATAATAGCACAGAATTTAAAGCAAACTGACACAGACCAGTGAATAGGGACATACAATACTTTTATCCTTAGCTCAATAATTTTGCTAGCACAGTCAAATGTGCACTCATCCACTTAGGAATCCACCAATCCAGATACCCCAGCATTTGACCTGACAGGCCTCGAGATTTGTCAGTGAGCTCATTCTACCACTTCTCAAACCTACTAATTCAAATCTCCTCTACAAGAATAATCCGAAACTAAATCATCATTACCAAAAGTACAAGGAATATATTTGTTGAAGAACCAGGTAGAGCAAAAAGCAACAAAAAGAGCATTTTACTCTCTCCTCTTTGTTTCTCCAAAGTCCTTTATAGCTCATCTTGTCTCCTTGCAGCCACATTATAGTCTTAAACTTGAGTACTACCATGCACTACTGCTAATGCTTTATGGGCCCCTTTAGAAGTGGGGCGAAGGTCCACTTGGTGTTTTGGCAGATGCTTCTTCAATGTATTAATATCAAATGATTCAGGTGTAAATAATTCTTACTAATGTGGTGGGAACTGAGAAAAAAAAAAACCAAGAACAGGCACTCTGGTACCCAAGGGGGGCCTACAGGAAAGCTGCAGAGGGACTATTTAGCAGGGCATGTAGAAATAGGATGATGGGTCATGGTTTTGATGAGAGGAGTCATGGCTCCCTCCTCCCTGGAAGTGTTCAAGGCCAGGTTGGATGGGGCCTTGAGCAACCTGGTCTGGTGGGAGGTGTCCCTGCCCATGGCAGGAGGGTTGGAACTGGGTGATCTTTCAGGTCCCTTCCAACCCAAACCATTCTACGATTCTAAAATGCAAGCTGCCTTGCAGCAAGAGCTGTTTATTTCTATAGGTTCAGTAGCAGCAAAACAGCATTAGGTTATTAAGAAGGGTTATACATACCTCCAAGGCAGACTTCTGTACCGTAATTTGGCTGTAGACCCTAGACCCTTCCGGGCAAACAGTCCTCAGTTCCTCTTTATTGAGGGAGAAAAGCTGAGCACCTGTCAGCACGCCAAGGCTGTTGACAGTCCTGGGGTCACACCGAGGGAACAAACAAGAGATAAGCATAAATAGAGATACTAAAGGAGAACAGCAGGTTGACTTCATCTCACACTATCTCAGGTAGGGCTACTACATGAAGACCAAACTTAATGCAATGGAACTCTTAAAGTCAATTTAATATCTGTTATAACAAGTACATTTTGGTGGAGGCTAATATTTTTTGTTTGGCTGGTTTTCCCCCTATATACATATATGTGTGTGTGTGTGTGTATTTCTCCATAGGTCTATAGCCACATTGATATCTATGCATTCATACTATATACACACATATATACAAAAATTTATATGTGTACACGCATATATATATATATGTAAACACTAATTCTTTTTTCCAAGAGTGCAGCTAATGTGTCTTGATTTTTCAGAAGGCTGCTTGATTTTTAAAAGAGGACAGACCACATCCTAGCTATTGAAAGGAGACAAATTTTTAGAAGTTTTCTTACATTCGCCCCCAGACTTACACAGGATTGAATCCTTTGGACTGCAACCACGCTTTCACATCCTCAGGTGAAGAGTCATAAGTGATGTTAACCACAGGGATGTTTGGTCGTGGCACGTGAAACTTCCTCTGGGCAGCGCTTCTGCCAATGGTGAGCCGGTGAACAAGTTCATCCTGCACCTCCTCCATTTGGGATTTCCTGCCTAGAGAGAAAGTGATGCCCCACATGAATTATTCTCAAGGCTGCTTTATCAAAGCCAGCTTATTTCTTATATTCCTCTCTTTGCAACAGAAAACAAAAAAGCAAAAAAAAACCCAACACAAAATTCAACTGAGACCCTAGAATGAAGAGATTTAGTGTTTCCTAGAAATGAAGTTTAGTGTTTCCTAGAGGTGTACATCAGACAAACAGCACTCAAAACTGTGAAGGAAACGGGCCCAGAGGGTTATTCAGTTGTCATAGTCTGTGTTTCTTCAAATACGAATAAGATATTTTTAAATTTTTTTTTAAAAATGAGGGTGAATAAGACTGCTTACACTTTGGAAAGGCAGCACTTTCCACAAATTTTATTTAATTGAACGCTCAACTTTTTAAGGCAAATCAAATGTGCAAAAAAAATGTCATTGTTGTTGATACATATCGCCTTATACCTAATGACCTATTGCAGTAATCAAATTTGTGAAAAGGCTTTAAGAAACATGAACTCTCCAAGCCTAGAGTGATGGGTTAGGTGGAATTATGTTGCACTTCACCTTCAAAAAGAATTTAAAAAAATATAGTTGCTCTTACCAGAGACACAGAATTGGGCAAAACTTCTGGTAGGTTTTCGTTTGATTTCTTGGGGGTTTTGTTTTGTTTTAAGAAAATATTTTTAGTCATCTTTATTGAATTTCTCATTTTGATACGCAAAAAAATAGCTACAGCACCTTCTCTGCTGTATGCACACGGCAAAAATTATTCCTCTTCTTCCATCCCACTGATAGCAACAATGGAAAACAAAACAAAACCTCTAAGATAGCAAAAATGTTTTTTTCTCTACTTTCTTTTTATATTCTCTCCAAACCTCTCCAAGGATCAACGTCTCCAGGCAGTTAAACAAATAGAAACAAGCTTTACATAGGATTTTAGGATTATTTTTTTTAATCATCACAAAAAAAGAAAAATCTGTCTTTTAGCCATTTTGGGGTTTATTTTACAAAATAACCCCTGGTTAAAAGTGAGTAAAACATGTCTAGGAAAAATATTTGAGGCATTCAGGCCCCATCATGTTGATGTTCCCCCCCGCCTCTGAGTTTGAACCAGAAGCCAAAATGATATGTGCTCAGTGATATGTGAAGGTCTGAGATGGGATATACAAGCAAAGTCTTTCAGCAATGTTATTGAACCATGCATGTTACTTTCCCAGACAGGAAGAAAGCAAGAAAATTGCTTTCTTCCTTCTATTTACAGATTTAGAAATACTTCTGTTTTATCTAGACCAACACTATACCTGAAGATAAATATTTAACTATCAGATAACAGATCCTTACTCCTGTTAGATGCATTATCCTAAGTAAACCAAATACACTCAGTGGGAAGCAGGTGTGTTCCCTGCAGGGTTCAGGGGGGCAGCAGGTATCCAGGCAGAGCTCTGCATTACATTTGCAGAGGCAGCTATTCTGCAGGGACTGTGAGCTACCTGAAACCCATTAACCATGAGCAACAGCTCCCAGGAGGATGCAGGAGCTCCAGTGCATGCTCTAGGGCTTTGGAGGAGGCTGAGAGAGCAACAGATGTCTTGTAAGCCCCTAGCCTAACACCAGCCCTTCACACCTCACACCTTGGGTACCTGAAATCAGGAACATTTTTCCACGTGTCATGGATAGAGAAGGCCGTTGTGGATCAAGCGAAATACACCTGCCACAGCATGCAAAGTCCATCTTGCATGGGAATAAAGGTAATTTTTGTGTCTCTGTGTGTGAAATTCATCCTCACTTTCGACAGCTTTTGTAACTGCTCAGGTTTCTTGTTTTGTTTCAGTAACAAACCACACAAAACAGGACACAGGCAGATGCTGGCCCTACTGTTTCTTTGGGAAATGGAATTGAAGGCCAGGCTGTTCATCATTTATAATTTTCAGCCAGCCAGCCAGAATGTTAGGTGAATATATTAAAAAAATCCAAGAGCCTTCCTGAATTCAGCACTTAGGCAAGAGCTTGTCCACCACCAGGTAATGCCAGCCCTGGCTCCACTGACTGACTGTGCTTAACCAAGCAAGCATGCTTCCCATCCAGTGGGGGCAGGGCAGAAAGCAAGTCCTTCTGTAGGAGGGATTATGCTCTGTGCCAGTATTTAACCTCAGGTGGAAATGGGGTTTTCTGATAAGGCAGAGGATAGGAAAGCTGTCAACTCCTGAACTGCAAAAAGCTCATTATTCTAACAGCCATTACTTTAATAGCTATAGCAAATGCTTGCCTGCAAGTTGGAGTTTATTTTAAGCCAAGCAATCACATTGCTTAAAGTGCATTTAGGACAGATATTATTGATTAAATAAATTCTCTTAACCTAACTTGCTTTGCAACTGGTACAGAGCAAGATCCTCAGCAGCAGGCAGGCTCTATGTTTACAAGGTGGCTTAAAGCAGAGCAATTCATCGCTGCCACACACTGTTGGTTGCAGGTTACCAATTTTTCCAGCTAAAGGGATACAAAATATGTTCTCTTATCCCCCTAAGACAAAGATACAAAAGGTTGCTCAGTGGCATTCCAGTTGTTGTGCTGACCAGGCTAAGAGGACCTAAGCCAAGCCTCCTGCAACACGATTATTACAACATGGTTCCTGCTCATCAGCCAGAACTTGATAGCCTTGGATGCATGTTTCAGAGTAGTGCAAATACCCTTGAAATCTTCATGATCATAGATAGAAGCATAAAAACAGCCTACCTGACTTTAAAAGCGATTTGTGATTGTAATGCAGCAGTGAATTCAGGTGGAAAAAGTACATCACCCAGAATATCAGCACAGGCATTTGCAATGCCAAAAACAACTGACTGGTGATCTCAGAAAGTCATAAAAGGAGAGGATTTAGGACTGTAACAAGGGCAGAAGTGTTCTGCTCCTACTCACTATTGTGATTAGAAAGGGTCAGAATATTCTATATATAGAAAACTTAGAAGCTAAGCCACAAACATTTAACAGAAACAGAAGGTTTTAAGGATAAAGTACCACATAAAGGAATGGGGAAAATACTTTTTTCTTGCTTCTGAGACAAACTTACGATCCACAGGAATTTGCTTCTGCCTCTGGGTGTCTCGTGCAACGCTGCCACCACTGTCACTGGAGGTGCTGCTTTGGCGGCTGATGGTTGCTGGTGCTTTGGGCACAGGAACTGGTATAGGTGCTGGGGCACTAGGAGGGAGGGGGACAGCCACAGGGACAGGAGCAGGTGTTGGAGGAGGTGAAGGAGTAGCAGGAACTGGATCAGGTTGCTTTGCAACATGGTCTGTCTTTTGTTTCTGAAAAGATGCAGAGAGACTGGGTTTGAAAACAAAACTGGGGTATCAGACAAACTCAGGTTTCTGCAGATGATGCTGGGATGCTTTGCACCAACTGGCTTTATTTGCTGCACAAAGACACCTTACTTGCCAGTTATACTTCCAAAATCTGCCAAAACAAGTTTTGGCATCGGTTTCCTCCTCTGTTGGACAAAAAATTCACAGCAATGGTATAATCTGAAACACTTTTCTTTCTTTCAAACAGATGAGTTCCATAAATGAAATTGCTTTTAGATGCCAAACTTCTGTTACCAGGCACTTTTGAAGAGCTTCCAAGACACTTCAATTATTGGAGTTAATCAGTATAAAAATGTATAGGTGTTACACAGAAATCATAGAATCATAGAATTAGCCGGGTTGGAAGGGACCTCAGAGATCATCAAGTCCAACCCTTGACCCACCGGAGCACAGTTGCTAGACCATGGCACTGAGTGCCACATCCAGTCTTTTTTTAAATGTCTCCAGGGACGGAGAATCCACCACCTCACTGGGCAGACCATTCCATTGCCTGATCACCCTCTCCGTGAAGAAATTCTTTCTAATATCCAACCTAAATCTCCCCTGACACAACTTAAGACTGTGTCCTCTTGTTTTGTTGAAAGTCATCTGGGAAATATGTGTAAAATAGTGTAAAACAAACCTACCTAAGCCTGACTAATGGTGTAACTTAAAATCAGTGTAGTTGGTATAACATTTCTTGAAATGCAGGCACCCTTTAAGAGGTTCCTGGTCCTCTGACTCATCCATTTGTACCATTTCAACTGTGTGGTCCCTACATGACACTTCAATGCAACAATCCAATCAATAAACATCAAAATACAAACTTCACAGTTCTTGCAACTGGGCTATTTGTCTTTTGCTCCCACTTTATGCAATGTTCTAACAACATGAAATTATCTTTCTGCTAATAAATAAATGCCTGGTGTCTCAAGAATAACTCTGGGGAATAATTTTTCTCCTTCTTTGCCTTTAGGAGGGTGCCAGTTACAGGAAGAGGCAGAGGTTTTCCCATAGAAATCCCAGTGACAGGGAAGCCCAGAAGCTCATACTTGGCCTATGCTACCCTTTTCTGTCAAATAACTCAAATTCCTCAACTCTTTAACACTGCTCCTTCTCCACTGTTTGGGACTGAAACAACTTGAAAGTTTAATATTAAAGTTTGTTTGTTCAACAGGAATGCCTCATTTCTTAGTTATGAGAAGTCTGCTTACTTTGGTATGAAAATAGATGAGTACATTCCCCAGATTCATTGCTCCTTCCTGAAATACCTTTCCCTATTTCCTTGGAGGCAGAGGGTTTATGGCAGATCAAGCAGAGAAATATTTGTAGGAACCATATATTAGAAACTGAGCAGCCCATCACTGCCCTGACAACAATCAAACTTTCATGAAATATCAACAACTGCCCTTATACAGGAATCCCAAACTCTGTCTAACTCATGGACAAGACATTTTGTACTGAATGTAAACTGGGACCACCATAGATGAACTATGCTGAGTTACCAGCAGAAATGTGGTACCATCAGCATTTATGGCCAGTCAATTAAACCTAGGAAAAAAAAGTTTTTTGTCTCCCTGAGATAATTTTCCACTTAGACTGTAGTAGTCAGTTACTGAAGCAAACATTTACTCCCACAATACATTCCCCATTACACATTTTTGCCTTCTTCGTTGTTTTTTTTTTTTTTTTCCTTAGCATTTAGTTGTTCACAGGTATTAACCTCAATTATTTCATGTCCACCTTGTGCAGTGCACTGTGAGGAGATTTAAAGAAAAAAATTAAAATTATTGACTTTTCTGTATCCTACTGCTTCAATGTTAAGATTAATAATTGTTTTCTTTAAATGTCAAATAATGAAAAACTTGAAATGCATAGTATAAAAGAGAGCAAGCAGAATAGTTTCTGTTTAAGAATCCTGTCCTTTGGAGGAAAAAGAGTGCCCCACTAGGTATATAGTAAATATACCATAGTTTATGATATAAAGATATACTGTGGTATATAGCCAAAATCTTGTCCATGACTTAAAAAAAAAATAATCACATATATTCAAACTACTCTCATGATATTCCAATCTTTTCTTAATCTTTTTCACAGATTCTAATTGATAGATTATCTCCTCATGTGTTCCCAAAACATCTTAAGCGACATGCAAGAAAAAAGCAAGTTTTTTTTTTTTTTTTTATGATAAAGAAGATTCATTGCAAACCAAATCATCAGCTGCACACACCACAATCATAATCCAGAAAAAGTGATAGCTGAACACTACATGTAGCTCTCAATGGATGCTACTGATGTAGTTTCAAAAACATGTTGTCCTGCAGTCACAAGCCTCATCAAAAAGACTTGGCTGGAATGCAAACAGAAATTAACCATGAAACATCACTCAGATTCTAAATTTACAGACAAAGCCACATTGAAATACATTTCATATTTTGTTGAGCAGTACCCAAAAGTGCCAATTATGTATTCAAATTACATTTAACATTTCTTTTTTAAACTGCAGATCTCTTAGGGATATCCATACATTCATCCCATGACTTCTACTATTCATTGCTACAAACAAACAAGCATGCACTATGGAATTTGGTGATTACATAGTCCAAGAGAGTAATTTTTGAAGTTCAATATGAGAAGAGTAATTTTGTTACCTCTGAAAGCTCTCCCAGCAATTGCTGTCAAGAAAATGGAGTAAATCACATCAAACAGTATTGTTAGAAAGGTAAAAATAGATGCCTCACACATCACTCTTGAAATTTCATACACATTAGCAAATTAGCAAAAAACCCTAAAACTGCTAATAATTACCTCTTCTTACTCACTAAGCAACTCACAGTGAATCATTCTCATTTTTTTCTTATGAATAGTGACTACAAAATGTCTACAAAACCTACTTATGTGACACTGTATAAGCACTGAACTCTTTTTAAAATAGCTACCCAGACAGAAAGTTAGAGTTTTAATGAAAAAAGAAACCCAAGCAAAAAACTGACAGTGGAATGAAGATCCAAAGATGAATGCAAATAATGCTTGCAACTGCAGAAGAGAAACAATTAAGTCACAGCAGGTATTAATAAAAGGGACTTATTTATTTTAGCTTAAGAAATGTTGTCTAGCTTAGCAAATGAGGTAAAAGTTGCTGCTGACAGGTATGTATTCACTAATTTGCTGACAGCCATTAGAAAAATTAATACTGGGTTTGGTTGTTTGTTGTTTTTTTTTCTCCCTCATTTTTTAATTTTAAGAATAAATGCACAGTTTCCAAATTCTGTAAGCTGGAAAAAATATTTTAAATTGTTTGGAACAGTGATGATATAGACTCATTAAAAATCTGGATACATGAGAAAAGCCTGCTGGGAGTAGATTTTTTTTTTTCTTCTTTATTGCTAGAAAATTTTTCATTTTACAGGAAAAACATAGACATCTCAAACCTCTTTTTCAGCACACGACAGTATGCACCTTTTCAAGAAAATCAAGAGTCAGTATGATTTGTCCTATTTCTCATTTAGGCAGAAAAATAGGTTTAAGTGAAAACGATAACACTTGAAACTAATCTTGATCATTGTCAAAAATAGGAAATAATAATTTTCAAATACATTTTGGAATCAAACCCAGGGAATATGTGTATTCAAACAGTGACAAATACAGACTTAGCATTAAAGGTACTGGCTACAACTATAAGTAGCTTTAGTGCTGGGAAATGCTCTCATTAGGATAACACAGAGCGAGCTTCTTATATGCTCTTTCTGAACATTTTTGTACCACATTCCTGTTCACTCAGCAATGGAAGTTCACCAACAGGGCTGCAGAGCATTCAGCCTCAGTTTTGTCACCAGCATTGTGGTTGGGATGTTTGCATAGAATCACAGAATGGATTGGGTTGGAAAGGACCCTAAAGATTATCTCGATCCAACTGCCCTGCCATAGCACAGACACTTCCCACCAGACCAGGTTGCTCCAAGCCCCATCCAACCTGGCCTTGAACACTTCCAGGGAGGGAGCAGCCACAACTTCTGTGGGCAGCTTGTCCTAGATTGAGGTCTTACCACACTCATATGAAAGAAATTATTTCTGCTTTCTAGTTTAAATCTACCCATTACCCCTTGTCCTATCACTATCTGCCCTTTTAAAAAGTCCCTCCCCAGCTTTCCTGTTGGCCCCTTCAGGAACTGAAGGCCACTACGGGGTCCATCCAGGAGTCTTCTCTGCTCCAGGTTATAATTCATATATAATTCATATTTATATGAATAATCCCAACTCTTTCAGCCTGTCTTCACAGGAGGTGCTTCAGCCCTCTGATCATCCTTGTGGCCCTCCTCTGAACTTGCTGCAATTTTCTTGACACTCATACTGAGAATCTCTCCTTCTGGAGCATCTATCTCCTTCCTTTGGCTATATTTTAAGAGAAGCAACTACTTGTCTATACCCAAAAGGGAAAATGAGGAACCCAAGACAGAAAGAGCAAATTTCAAGACCAGACTTTCACCTAAGTTTCCTTTGGTGGTCTCAGCTATTACTCAGAGAATCAGCTGCCTATTAAAGACTCATTACAAGGAACCTAACTACCTCTTTCCAGGGTGTAAGGAACTTATGTTTTCATTAGATTTACAAACCTACTTTGCTAGAATCTTGCCAGAAGGACAAAGTACATCAGGGTGGAAAAGGGAGAACTTTAGACAGAATTTACTTATTCAAACTGGTATTATCCAGGATTAGTCCCCATTTCTTCAAATAAATAAATAAATAAACAAGTAGATAATGAAAAAACTGGGGACTTTTAATTCCTGTCATTAATAATTATGATTTTATAATATAGAATTGTATAATTACAACTTTTCAGTACATTTTTGTATAGTAAGTGGAATCCTGTAATTTGTGTTTGAATCAATGTCAAATTGGACAGGAAACAACTTTTTTTTCTTAAAGCCATCCAAAAATCTTGGTCCAATGGCAACTATGAAACGCATTTTCCATCAAATGAGGTAAGAGAGATCCTGGCTCTTGGCCAAAAATTATGACATCTCTTTAGTCACTGTAAAATGAACACCTGGCAGCTGCATCTCTTCATTATCAAATACTTCATGATCTGCAGGAAAGACACCAGTTGGCAAAAGGTGAGCATGACACTAACTGGGAGCACAAATGCTGTGCTTGAGGGGAAACAACCTCACACAGAGATATTTTAAGTGAACTGCCAAACAAAAAGGCTTCAAAGAAAGATTTTAATGGTAGAATGTCAAAAAATGCCTAAGACACTTCTCCCAAGTGAGGTGGAGAGTTTTGTCTCTTTTTTTATAAACCATAAAAAGGCATTTTAGATACACTCATACTTCTGTGAACAGGCAGTGTTTTAACAGAAGTACAGGCCTGGATTTGGCTTAACATTTGCTCTCTGTTCTTCAGGAATTCATACACATTGCTGATAATATAACTGTCTCACCTCAAAAAGGTTGTCATGGGATTAATTATGCCCACGAAGATACACACCTCTATCTCAGTTGTGTTCCTCACTTTTCTTTTTCATGAGCATTAAAAAAGTTAATAAAGTGCATAGCAAATAGGAAATATTATTATTTTCTAGGTTCACCAGTAATGTTTGTACAAAAGAAGAAATCATATTACCTGGGAAATTGCTAATGTTTAAATGTAATGAGATGGTGAAGTACCACTGTTCACAATAATAAGACACACTAAATGACCAACACCACGGGAAACTCTGACAATCAATACTTGACATTAATAGAAATTATAAACAAGTAGCACAATGCCCTTTGAAATGTACACAAGGAGCAAACAAGCAAAACCACAGTTTTTCTGAAACTAATTCAACTGACTAGGAAAAAAGACAATGTTTCAGCCTTTGCCTCACAAAGATAATGGAATAACTAGGATATAGCACATAATGTTCCTTCAAGTATCATCATAGACAATTCAGTGCTTTCAAGTAACTATCTGGGACCTGGATCCTGAAAAAGATTGAGAGAAAAAGTCACAGTCTAATCTAGCATGTGGACTCACAGGTCACAGAAAGAGTAAAACTTTGCAGCTCTGAGAATAACTGTGATAACAAGGCACCCCTCTTTCAGAGGAAGGGTATCTGGCTGTAGAACAAATGAATGAAAAATATTATCTTTCAGTGGAATCCTTAATTTGTCCTAATAATCTAGAAACATCATTTGGTCAGTTGTGCTTTGAAGGCCATTAGTCTGGTAAGGAAACACACTAACCTTGCACACAGCACTCCAGGGTGCTCACCACAGCAGACAGAATACTATAAAGCAGTCTTTTGAAAACCAAAAATGGCTTACAAGACCAGCAAAAGCTGTGAGGCACCAGGCACTGAACCTGCTCATGCTCAGGGTGTGGGCAAGGTCACTCATAGAAACTGCTTCTAACTTTCTTCTCTACCCAGAAGTTCTTCTGTTTGACTTTGGACAAGGCATTCATCCCTTCACTGCCTCATTTCTCTCTGAAATAGCAGCTACACATCATAGACTGTCATAAAAATCAATGGGGTTATGCAAACAGATCTCATATAGGCCTTGTAACTATCACAAGGAAAGAAACAAATGAGCATGCTCAGGAGTACTGCAATAATAATAATAATCTTAAAGTTAAGATCAACATTACTGACACATCTTGGTAAAGACTTTCTTTATCCCGTGTAATTCATTATATTCCTAAATAATTTCACAGAATTTCAATCTTATGTCGGAATATGAGGCTACAAACAAAACAAACAGTGGACTGTAGGGAACAAGCTGCCAGTAGGCAAAGAAACAAAATTATCTTAAATGTTGTGCTCTGACCTGAATTTTCATAGGTCCATGGAGAATGCTTTGTAAAAATGATTATTTTATTATTTCCCACATCATGTCATTATTTCAAACAGAAAACTTCAAAATCTGCAGTGCATTAGAAAGGCAGTGTATGAACCTTGACTCAACCTGTATTCAGCCTGCTCAGGACTTCTTGGCAAATTCCAAACACACAAAATGGCATGCACTCAAAGGAAAAAAAAAAAAAAATCAGATTTTAAAAAGCACTCTAGATACATGCTACATTTCACACACAGGCAAAGAAATTTAATCAGTTTTGAGTGAATTCATACCTTATTGGAAAATAATTAGGAACGGGAATAACTCACAAACAATCTGATCCAAATCCACCAAGATCACGATTGGTCTATCTATGTGACAGACATAGCATAGCACCTGTTTCTCAAGAGCTTTTCCATATTCTTGGCTAGACTGGAAACACTGCAAAAGCTGCAGCTTTCTCAGCAGCTGCACCACAGAACATGTCTTTGACTGGAACTTAAGATGAGTCTGCAGCAGAGACTGTCAACAGTAATATTGTGGTATGTCTAATTTTTCAGTCCTCATCTGGAGTGTGTAGGCATAAGGAATGAGTATTATATTAAACTAAAGTTCAAATTGAAGTTTGATTTGCATTTGGGCTGAAAAACTCTGACTCAAAGGCAGGCCTGGAATTTCTGCTTAATCTAAGCTTTATGCCTAACCTTCAAAAGAACAGGTCTTACAAAATGCAACTTCTTATTTTATGAGCCTCTGGTCCACTTAAATGTTGGTTAAAAAACACGTTACAACTTTATACTGTATATCTTTACTCATGTGAACAATTGCACTGACGTGAGATTATTTTTTATTTTAATACTTTACCCTCTAAAACTGCTCAACATATTAAAGAAACAACAACAAAATCTGAATTCCACAGCACAACATGAAAGAAAGAAAAACAAAATTAGGTCAGGAGAATAGAGGGTTACTGATGCACAAGCATAGTAATTGAGAAACACCAGTTGTGTGAATTCACCATGCAATGCCACTCTTTTTTATGACTCCAAAATTACAGTAATTAAATAAGTTCAAGACCAAGATAGACACACACAAAGACAGAAAATAAAGTTAGTATTGTCTCTCCTAGGAAAACCAAAGATGACCCTACCTTAAATAATTCAAACTCCTTCTTTGGCATCAACAGCTATCAATCCACAAAGGGTATTTGCAATTAAAATAAATACATACAGATCCATTAGGACCTAAGTTACTACCTCTAAGCAAAAAAGCAGGAAAAAAAAAAAATAAAAAAATCAGCCTCAGTCTGTACAAGAAATATAAATATTTTGATATATTGGTGGAGCATGCATGTATTTTAGCTTTGTTGTGAACCTCTCTCCCCTCTGTATGCACACATGCAGATTTTAAAAGAAAGTATTGGTCCTAAGGAGCAGACAGTACCTGGATGGTGCGGGTATATGAAGGCTCTGACCATCCTAGACCACCTTCTTGATTCTTCAGAGGGTCCAAAATGTTGTTTGGCACAAAGCCTGTGCTGCCACTTTTATTCTGAACCTTCCACCACTGTTTTCTGTCATCCAGAATCTGAAATAATTTTGTAAATTAATTAGATATTTTTCCTGACTTTCCTTCTGCCAGCACTTAGCCTGTGCATCATTTCAGAACAAAACTATAACTTTGCCAGGTTCTGTGATTGCCAACAGATCTTACACAGATGTCCCTAAGATATCCCTGTGCGCTTCCTTGATTATCCTCATCATTAATTCTACATGGTAACACTGCACTTTTCAAAACGTGGCTGTCAAGAAAGAATGTGGAAGAAAAGTGTGGAAGAAACTCTGTAACCTCAGATATGCTGGACAAGATGGGGGAATGAAAATCAAACACTTGTGCATACAGGCTGGCATCTCTACACCTTTATGCTTATGACAAAAGAAACAAGTACTCATAACTCAAGGGAATGTGTAGCACAGATTCAGAGTGAGCACTTCTGAGTGAACAGGGAACTGGAGCAGAATGGTCAGGAAAATTCCAAATTCTAGCTACCTGCTGTGCAATCTCATACACAACCATTTCTCTCTTTGTTGCTCTCTCCCTTCGAATGGTATTTATCTTTCAGGGTACCAACTCTTCCTGGACAGTGCAGTCTTTCACTATGTCCTCTGCATACACAGATAGTGTTTACCAGAGAGATATTTCAATAAAACTAAATGAGGTTTTTAAAACACTGGTGAAGACAGAAGAAACACACAAATATATCTCTCTAATGTATCAATTCATAAGTCAGCATAGAATGTCTGTTTATCTTATCTAGGCTGCAAAACAAATAAATTGCACTTCCTATACGAATGGTGATAAATCAAACATGCTGAAATAATCATTAAGGGGAGCCACACTGTCCACTTGAAAGGTAGCCTAAATTTTGAGTAGTACCAGAAATTCAAGTCTTCTCTTTGCAAAAAAAAATTACCTCTACGATCTCTTCTTTCATGACAGAAAGCTCGCTGTTGTTTCTTGCCATAAATTCATACTTGCATTTGGCATATTTCTTGGTCTGTGCTTTATTGTGTGCTTCATAGTTTCTGCAAAGATCAGACTACTGTTCAGCAAGACATACAAGCAGACAAAAACATGGTAAAACACCCTATCTTCTGGAAACCTGCAAAACATTTAAACAAAAAAACCACCCCACCCTAAGATGCTGCTGCTGCAAATCTACCCATCTGTAACACACTATTTTAAGTGCCAAAAAACCAAACAAATAAAGGAAACAAAACACAGAGGCAGTTTTGCTACACAGACCTCAAGAACTTGTAATCTTTATCAGCTCACTGCTTGCAAGATATATGATAACAACTTAGATTACCAGGTGCCATTGTTTTAAAATAAACAAGTATACTATATTTAGTCTTTTGTGCTGCAGTAGGTTAAACAGTCATTTGACATATAAAAAAATATATACTTAGTGTATAACTGTTATCTTGTGCTTTGTGTTCTGGTGCTATCATAAATTGTTTCAATTATGTAATAGATAAATAAATTTTTGCCATCAACACCAATGTAATTAAACTCTAAAAATGCCCACCTACTGTAAGTCGGACAATAAGATACCATCAGCTCTAACAACCTCAAGTCACTGTATCAATTAAAAATTAAAAATAACTTCTTGGCAGTTACAAACAGGGCTCATTGTAGAACAAAGCATATCATGGTTTAACTCTTCTGTTTCCATGAGAAAAGACCTGCTCAGGATGCCTTTGGGTAAGAAGATACAAGTTTCTTTGCTGAATTACCTCTTTAAGGTGAGAATCCCCCAGCCCCCTCAAAACAGGTCCAAAAGAAACAGCAATTTTATTTACTTAATTACACTCAACAACCCAAAACAATGCCAGGTATTAAAGTTTAAAAAAATAAAAATAAAATTTAAACAGATTATGAAAACATGAAGCAATTGGTGGCTTGAAATGCTACACACAACATCAGTGCAGAGGGATGCAAATGCAGGGGGTGGTTGATGCTGGTGCTGTGTAACCGTGGGTCCCAGGTGTGCCAGAGCAACCCAGCAGTTACCTAGCTATTGCATGGCTGTGGAGAACTGTCTCACTTGACTTGGAAGAGCAGAACAAAGAAGAGTCATATTTAGATTGAAAGATTATTTTGAAAGAAAGGCAAATCACTAAAAAGTGTTGAAGGAGACAGTGAAAACCCTGGGATGAATCCCAGTCTGCAGAATAGCTGTTGTGAGGCTGATTGATGTGTGAGTAATCCAAATTTTTGTATCATCCACTCAAAATTATATTAATTTTGAACTCTTTTCTTACTATTTCAGTAAGATATGAATAACATACCACTGGAGGTACTTTTACTGTTAAGGCAGCTTTTCCAGACTCATTTCATTAACTGTATCTTTATACCTTCCCACACCTAACTTTCCTGGCCCCTTCAATAAACCTAACTCAGGAAGAACTTTAAAAATTGCTTGCATATCATTTTTACCCTGTTGGAGAGTTTTTGTAAGAAAATAGACATGTGAGCAATCCTGACTACTTAGCTTTAGCCAGAGTGAGCTAAGGGCCTTGAGGCCCAGCTGCAAGGTTACTAGAAGACCAGCTATGTGCAAAAGATAACGAATTTGGCAGCAGAAAAGAAGAATAACAGGATGGGAAAGCATCTCATAGACAACACATAAAGTGTTGTATTTAACCAGTTGGATAGTGCACTGTGGCATATGAAAAATGTGCTGTACCAATCAGCAATATGCTTATATTATGTTATCAGCCTGACTCTGTATAAAAGGGCTACTGCTACTCTCAATAAATGGCAATACTTTGATTACATTAATCTGCGTGTTGTCCACTGTTCTCCTGCATTACCCCACTCTTGCAATCAACAGCAATTTCCCCAGAACAAGGGCCAGACAGTGGCTGTACATTTCTGAAGAGATCATAACTCTTCAAGTCCAGCCTAATGAGCCAAAAAGTTTACTCAGAATACAAATATTCTCAATGCTTCCCTCCATCCATCCTCTACTGTTGTCTTAGTGCCTATCAGATATAGAGTAACTGCAGCCCTCTGCTCTCCTGTGCACGCTGAATGAGAGCTCAGTGGATTGCAGACTAACAGGGTGATTTTCTTCAAATGATGGCACAAAAGCAAACTACAAATCACACCAAACTGAAACACCACAAAACTTGCTGAAAAACTAATCAGTACTCTCTCAGCATCAGTGAGAGTCCCTGATGTATCTAATAACATACTGGAATTTGAAAATCCTGACACTTCTCTTACTTCACCCAAGGAAAGCACATCTTACTGGAGGTCCTGGCATGTTGGAATAAGGCTCATTGAAGTTCCCTGTGGTCAAAATTTCCCTGGATAAGGTATAACCTACCTATCCATCAGAATGCAAGAAGAAGCTGTAGGCACTGGCCTTGGACTACTCATTAGGAACACCAACTTTCAACAAAGGCCACCAATAGATGGCTGAAAGGGTGAGCTTGAGTTTCTCACTCCCTCTCCCTAACCCCATGCCCAATTTGCTTCTTCACAGATGCTTTAAATTTAGCTTTAAATGGAAGTTACTTGGGATAATAAATATTATCAGCTTTCCCCCAGTAATGAGCTCTTACTGGGAATGTTCTGTTTATGTCTGAGGAGCCAGTCAACAAATGTAAATTTGTCATGTTGAAATGACTGGGAGATAGGGGTACACTGGGAATGTCTGCATCAGTACCAGCCATCTAGACTCCCTCCTGCAGTCAATGGTAAGGAATGGGCACCACTATAGCATGTCTCATTTCATATCTTTCAAAAGCCTAATTTCACCTTAAATGAACTGCTTCTTAGAAAACTCATTCCTCTTTAGCCGCCACAAAGGAGGCTCGGATGACTTTCAGTTGCAGCCAGATACACTGATATCATCAAGAGCTCAATGCAATAAGCCCCATTCTCTAAACCTGAAATGGAGGCAACATTTGCATGGAATACTCTTACTCTGAAAAGACAAAACAGGTCTTATTACATGACAGATAAGAAAGGAATTTAGAGTACAGATCATCTAGATTTCAGAGCTGACTGGTCCTTAGACAAGGATCCAAAAAGTAACCAAGTTTGAGAAAAAGATTACAGATGGCTACTCTTGTTGATTTTATGAAGAATAAATCCAAAGTTCAGGAAAAGAATCATGTCTTTACCCTTCACACCATATATTCCATGTTTGCATGAAGACTAACAGCATCTTTTAGCACACATCTTAAAACTAGGGGTTCTGTGAAGTTTCATTAAGGGAGTTATATTATTGTTGTTTTAATTGTTAATATTTTAAACAATATTTTAAACAATAATTTATTGTTGTTTATTGTTTAATTTGACCCCAAAAACTTAGCTTAAACATCCCTGAGGGCACATAAGCTAAAATATTCCTCATATGGTGTATATGGACAATGGTCTGGCACAGGGGAGAAATTCCAACACGGCTTTACTGATTTACTTCCACAGTTTGTATAAATTCTCCCCACAGACAAGGCTGACACTCCAAGGATCACTTCATTTGATGTTATCAGGCTATTTGGATTTAAGATAAAATGAAGGGGATGAAAGAAGGTGTGCAAAAAGACACTGGGTGCTATGCAAACAATTGAGAGCATTTTTTGTAACTTTTGGAAGAGAATGAATGAAACAAGAAGCTATTCTGAAAGTGGATATTTATGCACTATCACAAACACAAAAGCAGGACACTACAGAACACTACTTGAGCAGCTAAACAAAATAATCTTCAAAAAAAAAAAAAAGGACAGACGAATCTCAGAGCAGACTTTTCATTCTTTGCAGTTCTGAAAAGAGCAAAGAGTATATTTAAAACCATGAAACAAAGCAGAAATAAAATCTGAACCCAAACAGGAGGATTCTGTGTTCTCAATAGGGCTGATACACAATTTTTGTCAAAAGCATGGATTTAACAGCACACATTAAAAGGGTAGCTTCATAAAAATGATATTAAGTGAGTCTTAATGATGTGCCTTCAGAGAAACAAAAGCAGATGCCCACTGCCAACCAGAATCACTCCCTCACATGAGGTGCTCCAGACCCAACCAGAGGCAATTCCAGGCACCGCCACCCCAGCAGCAATAAGTGGGGACAGTTTTCCACAGCACCACGCACGCCATTGACTCAGTGTTACCTATCTACATGTCGGCTAACAGTTTGCTTAAAGGCAGCAACAGCTGCCCCCTGGTCCAGGAGAGGCCCTCTTTTGTAAACTGTGTTACTGAATGCATACCCATCCGAGGGAGGGTAGTCGGGAACACCAGGAGGCTGGAAGACAAAAAATGAAACAAAGCCACAAAGCGGATTAGTGTCAGCAGCAGCATCTCCCACTTCACTTCATCCAGGACCCCTTAGGGCCCCTGTCAGAGCCCACAGTTCTGCTATGAAAAGTTAATAACTTCTACGTTTGAAATACATAAACGGGGAGATCTAAAGGATAAGAACAAAAGAATTTCTATCCTAAGTCATCCTGGTGCATTAAAATTGCAGTGGATGTTCTTAAGAAAAAGAGTACTCTGGGGCAAGGTCGATGCCATCCTTCAGATATCACTACAGCAACACAACTTATAAACAATGGCTGAATGGCTTTAAAATAAACTGCACTGAGAAACTGCTTTGAGCTTTTGTTTTAGATGTAAACATCAGAAACACCTAGCTATCTATCAGTAAATCTATATTAGAAATAAAACCTCCCAAGTAAAATTCTCATTCCAGTGCAGGATTTTATATCAAGTGGCTCATTTATGTCACCCTTTCATTTCACATGACTGAAATAAATGAAGAAATGCAAAAAGAAATCTGATAGTGTTACTAAGGTTTTTAAAATAAAGGAAAATAATCACAGTCTATCACAAGCATGTATGAAAGATTATTCAAGGCTTTAGAAAATTCTTTTTAAACTGAAATCCCTAAAAAAACCCCTTAAATCCAGAAGTGATAGTCAGTTTCTAGTAAAAAGTATTTTAACCAATTCCCAAAACAAAACCAAGCTAAGCACTTCATTTCTGGAGTCTTACGAAGGAGTATTCTGGCATCACCCACTGCAGGGCAGTCCTTTTGCTGCAAACTAGCATTTTGCACTCTCACAGCTTTTTCCAGCTGAGCACCTATAGCATCTCACAGCTATTAAGCAGCTCAGTGCTTTTTTCCCCTAGGGATGTCCTGAAGAGGCACTGGTGCAGGGCTGAGGTACTGAGGTTAAATGACTTGCCCAAGACAACGAGGGAGTCAGCAACAGTCATGAAAGCAAAGCCTGACATCCCAGGTGCCAGACATATAAACACAATTCTAGTGAACTGGGATGTACTTTACCTTTTTTTTTTTTTTTTTGGTCTTTTGATGACTCAGATGAAGAGGCTAAACTAGCACAAACCGATACCAATCTGACCAACATTACAAAATTACATACTGAATGAATTTACCTCCCTGAGGTACAAGGAGCCAAAAAGCCTCAATGTATTTTTCCCCCCTAAAAAAATGATTTAGCTTATTATGTATACAGCAAATTAAATTCATATAATCACCAGAACAGAAAAATTCATGTCATTCCTTTCCCAAGACGATTTTGCTTTTTTCTAGTTTTTGTTTGTCTGGTTTGGTTTTTGTGTTTTATGTCACTGTTTGTTTGGGGGTTTTTTTGTTTTGTTTTGGTTTGTTTTTTTAACTTGAAGTAACATGTTAAAAACCATAGAAGTACAAACTCCCATGGAAGTATAGAGCAACACAGAAACACTGAGATAATGTTTGATGAGACTTCTGGGAGCTGACCAGGGAAGGGGGTGACACTAATGGCAACAGCTACATTTAGCAGTATTGTGTCCATTACCTTTCGTAAATGCTTTTATGCTCAAAACAAATAATGGACAATAACTATAATTTTTGTCGCATTATTCTTGTATGTCTTGTTAGGCATAAAGCAAATAGTGTTTTAAGTAATCAAATATGTAATGTGTTATTCTCCTGTGCTTGGCAGACTTTTTATCCAGTTTGTTTGTCTCAATAGCTGAGGAAATTTTAGGGATTTTTTTGAATAGTGAAAATACTCATGAAAACAAAGTTCTATTATGACAAACTTTCCATGGGTAACTATGATGAACTTTTGCTGGGAAAACTTTTTCTCCAATGAGATAATTGCTCTGCAAGAAAAAAACACTTAACAACAGCTAATAATTCTTCATTTTTTCAATAAACAGATAAAAATATGTATTATGTATATTAAAAAATAAATATGAAATCCAGTATCATCTTTTAAGACATACTCTAAATAGTGTATTGGCATAGATTGCTCAATGAAGATAGGAAGGACTATAAGCTGAACCTAAAAAAATTCTTAGGTATACTTGCATATCACAGCTGCTAGTGAGGGATCTTGGACTACCTAACACTTGATTGGAACAAAAGATAGCATGGAAAAATAAATTTAAATTTTAAATTAAAGCTTATGTTCTAACAAGGAAAAAAACTTCCAAACCATGAACTTTTATAGGTTTTCAACAGGCAATAGCTATTTTTCTGAATTAAAAAGCAGCAAAATCCACTTTTATTCTTAAAACTGTCACATAAGCCAAAGTACGTTTTCTGGTCAGCTCTATTAAAAACGAGTAGGGGGTAGTATCTTTATGGTCAGACCCTTTGTGTCTCAGCAAAGCTGGCCAGTAAATGCACTCCAGTTTCTCTGAAAGCTTTAGATGGTGGTGCATGTTTCCATTCTCTAAGCAGAATAATCTGGTTTTTGCTAAATGAATCACATATCTTGGGAGAAAAGTATGGGAAAATGTTCCTGTGTAATAATTCTAATTGACAGCTGTTTTCAGGAGTAGGCCTAAACTACCTAACATAGCATTAGTTGGATAAGACTTCCAAATAGTTTCTTGCAATGTAGTGAAAATCTCAAGAAATTAATTAGAAGAATTTTAAATTCCACATTTGTGAAGAAGCAGGTTAAATCCAAAATTGCCAAAAAAGCTGTGTTTTTTTCTCTGTTTGCATTCCCCTGCACGAATACACATTTGAGAATACATTGGCTCAAATTCTACCTGGAGCATTTATGATCAAAATAATTGGAATCTGAAAACACAGGTCGAGAATCAAACTGAACTGCAGGGCCTTGCACTCTTGTCCTAGCTGAGGTGGGAAAATACACCAAGTTCAGTGAGAACAGTAGAATCATAAAATAATAGAATGGTTTGGGCTGATAGGGACCTTACAGATCACCTAGTTCCAACCCCCCCTGCATGGGCAAGGACACCTCCCACTAGACCAGGTTGCTCAAGGCCCCATCCAGCTTGAACACTTCCAGGGAGAGGGCAGACATATCTTCCTTGGGCAACCCATTCCAGTGTCTCACCACCCTCAAATTAAAGAATTTATTCCTGATGTCTAACTTCAATCTCTACTCTTCAAGTTTTAAAACATTTCTGCTTGTCCTCTCACTATACACACATGTAAAAAGCCCTACTCCAGCTTTCTTATTTGCTCCCTTCAGATATTGGAAGGTTGCTACAAGGTCACCTGGGAGTCTCCTTTTCTCCAGGCTGAAAAACCCCAACTTCTTTAGCCTGTCTTCCTAGGGGAGGTGTTCCAGCCCTCTGATCATTTTAGTGGCTCTCCTCTGGACACATTCCAGGAGCTTTACATCCTTCTTGTGCTGCCTATTACACCTTTGGTGGCTGAACAGGTACTTGGTTTTGTCTAACTTTACTGTAAGTATAATAAGTTTGCACTGATGTGGCAAATGTCAGAGCACTGTTACTCCAACAATGTCATGGAATATTTTTTTAGGAAGGAAACTGTTGGTGTTGCTTTCCTCAAATTCAGAAAATGCAGTTGCAGGTGACCTACCTCGGTTGACAGTCTTTTCATTTCTTGCTTCCTCTGTTGCTCTGCAACATTTGCCACTGACTCAGCTAAATGATTGAGTTCTTGCTCCTTTGGAGCTCCCATGAAGTTCAGCAAAGGAGGCTCCCAGCCATTTCGGAAACGGGGGACATATGGTGGAATAAAATGATCTTTGGGCCAATCCGCTCTGTATGAAAAGGAAATTAGAGATCTGTATCAAGGGCCATACAAATACTGGTTTAATAAGTTTCCTAAAAATTAAATACTTTTGAATTTTTATTAGCATAGAGGCTGGGAGTACAGTTATAGGCAAAATTGTGCTAGAATGCAGAATATTGATAGCAAAATAATATTGAGAGCTATGCTCCCGGCTCTAGCCTGCAGAAAGAAACTGTTCCTGCTGTAAGGACTTGTCAGTGGTAAAAAAAAACCCAAAAACTAAAACCAAACAACACAAATCTCTCTCTTATGGCAAAGAATGTGTAATAGAAAAATAAATAACAAAGCAATTTAGGATCTGTTTTAACTCTTAGATAGGAAAAAACATTGCAATGCTCTATTCATGTTAAAGCAGGAGACAAAAGACTTCTATTAAATAGCCTACTTCATAAGAAAATCTGAAACAAGGTACGAAGCATGGAAGTTTAGGGTCCTATATATACCTAAAAGAAAAGGTTAAACCAAAGCTTTTACTGACAGAAACAACAACTCTTCATGCTCCAGCACAGAAGAACTACAATAACATTTGCCATTTGTAGTCTAGATGGATCTTTTTTAACATACTCTATTGCTTTTCAGAGCTCCACTAGCATTCTCTGTTATAATACAAAATATTAATGCTTTCATGCTAAATTAATGCCTCTATGCTCCGACTTCACCCTACACACAATACACCGTCCTGCAATATAATTTACTGTATCTTCACAGTGGGCTCAAAAATGGGAATGTACATTACAGTCTTTTAACAGTCATGTTGACACTGCTCAAAATTAAGGGACAAATGCTGCCAGTCCCACAAGTTGCTGTTAGCAATTAGTAGCCTATTAGCAGGCCTGAGCTAGGTCAGTAACTCTTGAGTTTCATCATTTACTTCTCCTGCTTCATCACATCACAGTGTACCTCTGGATACTGAGACCAATCCAACCATCATTTCTAATCCACACGGGTCATCCAACTATATTCCGAGGGCTTCATTCTTCACTGCCCAACATGAGCTACTTCTATTTCCATTTTTTTTTTTTAATCTGGATAGATGAAACAAATTACAGTGGTCTCCAGACAAGGAGACCATTATTTTACCCAGTGACCCATTTTTACTGTGTGGAGCTCCAATGCTATGAGGTGATTTCCACTGCCAGTCCCACCACAAGCTGCTATGAAGCCAGCAGAGCTTGAAGCAGGTAAAGGCAAGCTAAAGGTGCATTGCTGGGGTAAGCTCTCTGGCAGTCACAAGGAGCTGCAATTCCTCTTTGCAACTCATTTTGTATTAGGAGGCTGAATAACAGGTGCAAAGGATGAATTTATACATTCTAGTGCTGCAGCAGTGTGAGCTCAAGGAAGGGAAAGGCTTGTACATCACTCTCCCTAATCTGACAATGTTTGTCACTCCATGCTCTAGGGCTTTCTATGCAGCCTTCCTTACCAGAAAAGTCAACTAATTTTTAATCAAACAATTAATTAATCAAAGATACTGACTTGGTGGATGCTTCTGTTCCAATCTGAAATCCAAGAGCAAGGGTGAATAAAAACCAAACACAACATGTGTTTTCAGTCCAAGCGATTGCATACTTAACATCAAATGTATTTATTTACCACATATTACAGATGTAAAATGCACTTTGTTAATTGAACTTTTTTCTTTGGCATGTTCTGTTTAACTAAGTGATTTAAGCCATATACTTAAACAATATATGCACAAAATAGCTAATTTTAGCTAACTCTAACCTAAGTCTAACTGCATTGTTTAAGTGCAACATGTAGTGTATGCACACGTAGATGACTGAGCCAATACAAATTAAAAACTGTACTGTGAAAATTGTATTTTCTTTATAGTTTTATGATGCTTTTGGAGAAGTAAAGACATTGTAAAATTTTTAGCTTTTGATAAAAATGGAAAATAAAAATTTGCATCCTGTTCCTTGACATTTTCTCACTTTTTCTTGCAGCTTCAAATTGATTTTAAATAAGGTCCAGATAGCTGGGTTGGAAAAATAATGATGAAAAACCACTGGAAACATGCAAGAGACAATTTAGAAAACATGACTAAAAGAGGTTATGTCAGGAGGTTCTTGATACCGTAGACAAGACACAAGTTTATGTCTTTATTTTCTTCCTCCTTGAGACTTCTAAAATCAAACCACTCCCACATCCCATTGAGGCTGAAGTGTTTCTTTCCAAAAACTTCAAAGAAGAGTTCTGAAGAGTCCAAGGCCTAACAATTTAATATTGAAATTGGTGGGGGGTGGATTCTCTGGGTAAGATCATGTCAATAAACTTGAGTTGAGAGATAGTCTCTAAAATATTCAAAGGATTTTTCTCACCTGGCTTTAGTCCATGTGTCACCCAATGACATCCACAACTGTCCTTCCTCACTGGTGACAGTATATCGGAGGAAGTCTATAGTATCTTTTGTTAAGAGGGGGCTGAGTACTGTGCTAGCAAGCTCTGGACCTCCTGTTGTCTGTACCACCTGAATCAAAGTATGAAAATAATACAAAAAACCCACAAATTGTCATTAAGGAAGTTACTGTGAATAAAAGTTACCCATAGTTCTGCTAGGAAATATTTATTACTTACGAAAAAAATCCCCCAGAAAACCTTGATACAACAATGTGTTGCTTTGTCCTACAGATTAACTAAACCACTTATTGCAGAAGAACTGCTGTTCTGGTCACCAACCATTTTATATTTAGACGCACTTTTAGCAATGCTATTTTTGCTCTGCTGATCAAAACCACACGTATTTCTACTAAATAGACATATGGCTACGCTTTCAACTCTCCTCCTGAATTATGTAAATTATCTCAACTTTTTATAGTTAATTAAAAATTGTAGTGGCAAACTGCAACAAATAAAGCTAAAGAGGATTTAAATAAATATATTTAATAGATGGGAATATACACAGAAAATTATCTAAATTATTTCTAGAGAAAATGTCATCCTGAGATTTTCAAATATTTCTCCTTTGGTGCTGTCCAGGGACACAACATTTCAATCTTACTCTCCTTGAAAGATTACACATCATGTAAATAACAAGAATTCTGAAGGAAAACACCAAGAAAATTATAAAATCTTACCATATGTAGTGGTGTAAAGAGAAAATGAACCAGTTCGGCTGCACTAGGATTCTGGATATGGAACTTTAATTTGGCCTGGAGGAATGGGAAAATCATACATTTTAAGAAACAGTTATTTTTTATGATCATAAGTACTTCAGATAAGAATGGCCATCCCAGTCAGGCCACAGGTCCACCTAAGCCCAGTGTTTTGCTTGTAACATCTGCCAAATGCAAGTGCTCATACATCAAATTGCTTTTGAATCCATGTATCTCTTTAGCACCTGTTGTGTAAAACAACAGATTCCACAACTGAATCATATGCTTTTTAAAGCATCTCCTCTGGAAATTTGCCACCTCCTAGTTCCATTAGTATTTGTGATTCTTTTCCCAGTGAAGACAGAGCAATCCTTTTCTATTTGCTTTTCCCAGGGATGCTCACAACTATTTACAGAATTTATGGTCTTCCTCTCCTTCGCCTTTTGCAAGTGAAAGTAATTCCTTGAAGCATTCTTCTCTTCCCTGTACATTCTTTAATTTTGCTACACTGGAAACAAAATAAGGCCAGGGAACATAACAGCATATTGATGTTGGTTTTCTTTGTTTTCCCCCAGGTAGTTCTTAATATTTGCTTGACTGATCACCATTGAACATGGATGATGTTCTCACAGGAGTCTGTATTAAATCAGTATTTTGTTCTAATTTTTTTTTTATATGAGATTTTTCCCCACCTGCCCATGCCCTATCCTGTCTATCAATATTAAATTTCATCTGTCACTTCATCTGCTCTCATGAGATATTTCGACATTTGTCATGTCATCTCTATACTCCCTATTTGCCAGAACACCCGTAAATATGTGGGACAGCAAAGGCCCACAGAGGTACGTGTGGGGCTTCACCACTAAATTCACTGCAATTTTAGAAATGCCATTTTAGTCCCATATTTTTTTTTCTATTTTGCCAAACAAGAATCTAAGAAGCTACATTCAACCTCACAGTAGCTCAGTTTCCTTAAGAACTTAGCTTGTGCAACCTTGCTGGATGTGTTTTGGAAATCCAAAGAAACAAAATCAAAGAACTGATGGATTCATAGACATTATTTTTCTTTGCAAGATGCAATTTGATATACATATTTTGTGGCAAGTTACAATTTGACATACCTGCCTACAAACTGCATCTTATGTGTAGACAACACAAGAGATTCCTGATAATCCCTCGTATCCTTGGACTGGCTTTAAAAATTATCAGCATTACTTTAACTATTTTTTTTTCCTCAAGAAGAAAGGCAGTTTAAGAGAGGTTACACACCACACTGTGTCATTTGCTGACTTAGTTTTTGGAACATATGGATGAAAGATGCCCATTCAGATAAGATTTCCATTTATCTGCCTGTAACTTTCCATTTTGACTTGCTGTTCTTTAACCCATTACCAATTTTTCAATTTGAAACAGGTAGTTTCTTTTGCCCACCATAAAAATGTTTTTCATTAACATACTGTCCATTATCAAGTTTTCCAAGTAAATATATGCATTTATAAAATTATATACTTTCTCTGATACATCTTCTTGGAGGATAATTTCTCTGATACATCTTCTTGGAGGATTTCTTCTATTTACTGATCACCCACTGGCCCTGCAGGGTCCAGAAGTTGGAAACATGCCAGAATGTGCTTTTTAAAGTTACAATAGATTTAGATTTTACTGCATCTTGCCATCTATTCCTCACACTACTTTAGCTAGCCTCATTCTACTTTTACATTTATCCTTCCAGCACATGCCTCCAAATGAAGGAGGAGGATGTGCTTTTACTTCTAATAACTTCCTACACATTGTTCTTTAGTCATAACAACTAACTTTCATTCTTTCTAAAGCTTTTTACACAGACAGTAGGCATTTTATAGTAGCTTTGAGCATGGTGTTTTAAAATAGTTTCTATTCTACTAGCAAAGATTTTATTCTTCTAGCTATTCCTATTTTTTTTTAAATTAGATTCTGCATTTTATACAGTTCTCCATGTAGGACATAAAGCACCAGGAACTTAAATTTCAGGCTTCTCTGGCTCCTGTAATAATACTGAAGTAAAGCCCTGTTACAGCACAGCTCTTCAAGAGCAACATTAGAAATAAGGTCCTAGATGATGATGCTGAGCACCAAAACAAGAACTGCTTCTCCTGAATAGTAGACAAAGATTTAAAGATTTATGCATTGTTCTTGGGTGAAAAACTAATTTAATGCAAACATGGTGAGAAGTAAGAATGGAAGAAAATGAACATCAAAAGCACTATTACTGAGAAGGATTGGCACATTCTAAGACATCCATTCTCCTAAAACACCAGTCCTCTAGAGTCAGAATGACAGCATTCAATATAGGGGTTAAACCCCCCCCCACGCTTATTCTTACCAGTTCTAAATATCTCCTAGAGCCCTGCAAAGAGACTTCATTTCCCAAGAGCAAGAAAAAAAAGCTGATTAGACTCAGTGAATGCAAGAACAATTTTCCCTATTGGCACAAATTCCTCTGAAACCAGAAGGGACAGTCAGCAGCTGAAAGTAAAGACTTTGAAAGTGTCTCATGTCTGCCTTCCTTGCTTAGTATTTGCAGAAGAGGAGATAGCAGAAGAAGGTGCTCAAACTAGCATCTCTGTTGTTGAGAACCTATAAAGTGACAGCAATTTGTTGGATGGAACATTCTGAGGTCAGAAAGGTCCTATGTAATGATGACAACAAGCACAGAGAGTTTGATGGGCATAGCTGAATAAAAGGGAAACAAGGCCACAGCTGGTGATGCTGTCAAGCATGCAAGATCTCCATAATCCCCACACATGTTCCTTGGAATTCTTTTACAGATGAAACTCAAATTTCCCAAGAGCTCTAAAGAATCAGGAAAAGCGGAAACACAACAATGCTGAAAACAAAATGTTCATGCAATCACTGTCTGGAGAACCTGAGAAGCAGCATCCCAAAGCTTAAAGATCAGCTGAGACCAGAGGTGGCCAGCTCTGCTCTTGTCTAGTTTCAACCTTAGATGGAGAATAAAAAGGTGAAAGTCCAAGACCAGACAAGTATCAGCTGAGTGATCTTCCTGTTTTTCAAACAAGGGGGAAAAGAAATACATTTCCAGGTATATCATCATTCATGAAGAGGATACTTGTGAGTTTGATCCTTTTAAATGGAGACCAAGAGAACACAGGCTCACAATTCTCTGGGTGGCATGATTGCCTCTGTATAACTGGACCAGTAGGGCATTTAAGACCCATAAGGTTTCTCTACATGGACAAAAAAACAGGAAAATTAGGCAGAAGGCAGAAAACTTGATTAAAGTATGCCCAAGGACAAGATGACCTTCTGCAGCTCCCTCAGGTTCATCAAGAATAACCCATCTACATGCTCTAAAAGAGCAGGTACCTCCAAAACATCCAATTTTTAAAATCGCTACAAAGCAAATCCATCAAATCATTGATTCTTCCTTCTCCACTTCATCTTTCACTACAATTTTATTTCTTCACTTCATACTAGAGGAATAGAACAGAAAAAACAATGCAGCAGAACTAACAACCTAATTAATTAGTGGTGGTAGGGAACACAAAGTTATATTATAATCAATATCAGCTGTCCCAGAAATAAACTGTTATTGCATGCTTCACACCACCATATCCTCTCAGTCACTTACCAGAAGATTGAAGCCATGCTTGAATTTTTGGAAGCAGTCAACAAAGTCATCTGGAGGTGGTGGTTTTGCACGGAGAGTAAGAACTCCCTCTGGTTAACAAAATGAGATTGTTTTATATCCATTTATATGGTACATAATGTCTATAAATATTACAAATAGAGTAAACACTAAATACATAATAAATTTACCAAGTCACACAATTTTGTAAATATAGAACAATAACAGTGAGCATATTCTGCTGTCTCATCTCTAATTGGTCAGTCCCCATTGACTTCAAGCAAATTATTTTCATGGTTTTCCCTCTAAGAAGATATTGCTTAGCATTCGTTGTATTCACAGTGAAAGAAAATTACTACATTTATGAAACAGCAAAGCAAAAAGAACATTTGCTAGCTACTTCAATTATTCTTAGAGAAACAGAATTGGGTGCAGTAAGGACTCCTACCTCCAGGTCCTTTCTTCTTACTTTTCTTAGTTTTCTTCCTCTTTGAAAGTTCAGAAAAAGCTTCAGCAGCTTTTTGAAGTTTGGTAACAAAATACTCAATGTCATCCAAAATATGGTTCAGAATTTGCTATGCAAGAAAAGAAAATTAAGTTTCTCTATAGAATCTACAGCAGAAATACTCCACCAATCAAAATGACCACAGCTTCCTTGGAACAAATTTTATGCTAAATCATTCAATTTTTAAGACTCATTATGTTCTTAACTTTACATATCTGTGAAGTATTTTAAATCTTAGATTAGGGCAACTGGAATTTTTTAAAATATGAGCAATAAGATTAATAATATAATCTGATTGCTATTTTATGTCGTTCGCACATTACATTTTCTCTCACAGAATTCTAGTTAATTGAATGGACAGCATTTTCCTAAATAGTGTAACTTCATAATCTCCTGTAGTACAAAATATTAAGATATTTGTTGAATGTCAGAATGTCATTTTACAGACAAGTGGTTTCTGAAGGGTATTTTAAAAGGGCAGGTGGAGGAGGATGAAGGAGCCCTGGAGAAAAATACATGCACACCAATCAGCCAGCCCTAACGTGACTTCCTCAAGACCCTCAGAGGTTGCTGAGGGCAACAGCAGAGTAGGAAAGTAGAAAGTTATAACTGACAAATGGGGCAAAATACTGCATACATCTTAGGACCTGCCCAGTGTTCTTGCTCATAGGCAAGAAAAGTTTAGGTTAGACATACGCATGGTCCCACCTGTTTTCAGAAATGACCATAAGTTTATTTCTCGGATATTGCATAAATCTAAGTTCCACTAAATTGATGGAATTTTTCATCCTTATATAGTTTGCTTGAGAAAGAAGGGAGGAGAAAGAAGGGAGGAGAAAGAAGGGAGGAGAAAGAAGGGAGGAGAAAGAAGGGAGGAGAAAGAAGGGAGGAGAAAGAAGGGAGGAGAAAGAAGGGAGGAGAAAGAAGGGAGGAGAAAGAAGGGAGGAGAAAGAAGGGAGGAGAAAGAAGGGAGGAGAAAGAAGGGAGGAGAAAGAAGGGAGGAGAAAGAAGGGAGGAGGAAAAGGAACTACCATCTACTCTTAAGTCTCCCACACAAACATTGGCTGCATAGAAAGCTTCCCTCCAAAACTGAATTTCCCATGTGGAAAAAAAAGTCTTCCCATGAAGTGAAGCTTCAAAATTTCATAGACATTAAGTAATACTGCTTGTAGTTTCTCACTTACAACATCTCTGTCAATTCTGGCAGCCATCATCTCTGCTGTTTCTTCATGATCATGGTATTGTCTATGTTTTTCAACTGCAGAAAAGGGAAGAAAAGAATAAGACATCCACATATACAAAATTAGTAACCAACACTTCCCATCTACATTATGCTTTATACCATACTACTGTAAAAAAAAAAAAAAAAAAAAAAAAAGTAAAAGGTAACTAGAAAAAAGGGATGCAAAGTCTGGCAACATAGAAATGTGAGGTAATGATGTGATAGAACTGGTAGTGCCAAATAACAGTGGGCAGTAAGTGACTTTTATTTGAAAATAACAAGGGTTAACATTTTGAGAGATTATAAATCTTGCATTTTTAAATCACACTAAGGACTGCATTGCATTTGTTAACAGGTGGGATTTTAGGAAATACATCTTAGAAAAGATCCACACTGAGACAAAAAGAAAAAGACCTATCTTAATCATATAGGCCATTATAAAGGCCTGTAGTCACCTTCCAATACATCATTATATTTTTGAAATTTATCCAAAATATCTAGCCTACGCTCTTCCTTATTACTGAAGGGAGCATCATTACATTTTTGGGGTTATGACAGTAGTGGTTACTGTGGATGTTACTGTGTTCATATAAAAGCCCAAGTTCAAACCAGTAGCTCACAGCCCACCCAGCTAAATGAAAGTAAAAGCAGCTCTGAACCGAAATTAAAAAAATGCATAACTGCAAGTAAATGACAAGTCAGATTATGGCAGTCAGTTCTTATTCCCCAGACCAGGCAATGGTGGCTTGAGGCAATTCAGAATAGACTTGGAGAAGAATCCTGTCTGCTCCCTGCGAGGATAGAAGGGTGACCTCAACGCAAACATTTCCATGTCTGGATTCAATTACTGTCATCTTTATGAAAGCAGTCTTCCCTATTTATTTATTTATTTGTTATTTATTTTTTTCCCAAGGATTGTGAAAACCTACTGCCCAGGACAACTGTTTGTCACCACTCTGCATGGCAGCAGTATTCCCAGGAATACTCACACTCTCCCTGCTCCGCAGCCCACGCCGACCATGCCGCCACGCGGCTTCTCACGTCCACCTGGGTGATGGTCCCTGGTGGCACAGGGGCAGGTGCCCGTGGCGGTGGAGGAATGGCACTGTCAGCTTTGGAGATCATCCTAGAGGAAGGGAAGAAAGCCCAGAAGTGACACTTGAAGGAAAAACATTGTATTTTCTAGTGCTTAATCAGAGAAGACAAGGAGGTTTTACAAGGACCTCTTCTACTGTTGAACATCATATGGACAAGCCTAACCCTAAGTACTCAAGACCACATCTTAAACGTAGTAAGAAACCCACTCCATGATGGGGTTAGCAAATCTTTGTCACCTGGCCAGCCACACAGAAAATCCCCAAGGAGTGCCACAGAACATGATGTCTACAGATCTGCCTGTTTGCACAGGTAAATTCAGTGTCTTGGGTTTTTTAACCACCATACACAGTCTACTGCATGGATTTGCATTCTGTGAGAATTTTTCTATTAAAAGTTACTTTTCAGACATCACAAGTATCTAGTCACTAAATATGACATTGTCAACCACCTGTTTCTTAAAACTCTGCCACCCAATTTATTTTATAGGTTTTTTCCTTTTTATTTCAGTGGCCTGTTTATCTTGTCTTGATACGAAGGTACCATTCCATCACAGGATGTACAAATTTTCCCAGCTGCAATTTTCCAGTTCTTAATATGGTTTTTAATACCATAAAGGAAAAGAGCTTTTGAAGTTTCTGCAACTTGATACCAACAGACAAAAGATCCCAGCCACGCTCCTGTCACACTCACATCCTGTCCCTTCCCTATGTCCTTATTTAAAAGCAATACCTTCATGTTAAATTCCTCTCTTTATATTCCCATCTCATTCATGGCATTTAGCAACACCAGAAGATGACAAGAGTTATTTGTTCTTCGGACACAGAACAAAATACAATGTTTTCCTCACCATTCCCTTTTCCACCAGCCTCCTGTATACTCTTCTCCCCACATTCCACATTTCCACTTGTCAGTAACCTTGCAGTGATTCAATAATGCAATGTCAGGGAGGAGGGTCTCTCCTCGTGACCCAATTCCAACATGTACATGATAGAACAGTGAGTAACCAGCACCAAGCTGTCATGCACTCATGACCTCTTGGCCTCATACCCTCGGAGACTGATATCACAGATTATTTTTCCCACTAGATGCACTGACCTACATTCTTTTCCCAATTAATTCTCATTAGTTACCCCGGACATCGAATGCATTTGAGTCTTACTGGATTACTCTTTCTGCTTGGACTTGTTTATTACAGTTCCACAAACAGTAAAGTGTACTTATTTAATTTGAAGCTCACATGTAAATTTAAACACAGTCAATTTTTTTGTTGTTGTTTTTACAGGAGAGTGCATTGCTCTAGGAAAACTTCATGAGTTGCACATTAGAATTTTGCAGGTAACTAAGACTCTTATTAATTCCTTCATACAATGGTGACATGTTTACTTAATGATTTTTGTCCAGCAAAGCCTTCTGTGTCTGGACCACAAAACTAAGTGTTGTTGAGAGATACTACCAGGACGCAGTTACATACTAACTTTTCAACAGACTACTACCATAACAATTCAATATCTATTTGTACTCATTGTTTTATACCTCTGTTTGCTACCTTTCATTTCTGTATTAATCTTCTCAGAACCCAACAGACTCACATTTTCTCATTGGTAGAAAAACTTTTGCTACTAGAAAAACAAGGAGTCTTCAGTATCATTAAACAGGCAGGTAGAAAATTATTCAGTCTTCAGTTGCTGTTTTATTTCATATCTTCACCCCAAGCCCTTTTATCAGAATCTTACTTACAGTTACAGGCCATATCTATCAATGCTTACAAACACCTAAATGACAAGTGTCATGATGATGGGACCAGCCTCTTTTCAGTCATGTCCATTGACAGGGCAAGGGGCAATAATCACAAACTGGAACACAGGAGGTTCAACCAAAACATAAAGAAGAACTTTGTTACTGTAAAGGTAACAGAGCACCAGAACAGGCTGCCAGAGAGGTTATGAAGTCTGTGTCTCTGGAAACATTCAAAACCAGCTCGGATGGCATCCTCTGCAAACCTACTCTAGGTGAATCTCCTCTAGAAAGGGGGTTGGACTAGATGATCTCCAGAGGTCCCTTCCAACCCCTAATATTCTGTTATTCTGTGATTTATGTTTTCAATTTACACTCTGAACTACTGGACCTATATGCAGAACTGGGACGTGAAATGCTATTTTCTGGTACTCAGTACTGATGTCAGCTATTGCCTTCAGCAAGGTGGAACTGGGAAAGGTAAAACTGATTCTAGAAGTTGAGAGAGCATAAGATAATTATTAAAGAAAGGGTTCTGCATGTGGCTTTGGAAGTATATTATCAACTAGCCACAAAGAACAAAAAACAACAGGCAGAATTTGAGAGCTTCTGAAAGCTGTAACACAATTTGGTGTTTGTATATACTGATAATAACATTTTTACCTCAGTGTTTCAAGCCTTTTCTTTTGTTTCCCACTCTTGCTGTCACTGATTGCACTTTCAATATCTTCATGAATAAAACTAGCCTAAAAAGACAGAAGCAGAAACCATCAGTTATCAGCTGTATCTTCTCATGCATTTTTTCAGGATATCTGAAGACGTCAGGATCCCTTATGAAATTAGGGAATTGAATTAATTTTATTAATTGCTTATTTTAAAAGTTCTGGGATAAATTATTTTACACATAGATAGGACAAAGTAACACACATTGCTATTGTCTGAGATCTGGTAATTTTTTTGCTGTTCCAGTCTCAAGCATTATCATCACATAAGTATGTCATCTAGATACCAGATTTGTCTGGACAGTTGTAATTATCTCAAGTCAACCAGTATGGAACAAACTATTTCTTCCCTCCACATACATAATTTTTGTTTTTTTCAAGCACGTTAGGGGAAAGACCATAAAAAAAAAATCTACTACAGATAGCAGCAAAATTACTATAGAATTTATAGAAGCATAAATGATTAGGAGAGTAAGTTGTAGTGATACAGCTGCCTTTAAGAAATAACAATAGCCTGATTTAATAGTACATGAATTTTTCAGAACAATTCCTAATCTGTAAATTCCTGCCTGTTCATAACTGCAATCTGCCTCCACCAGTGGCCCACAAGTGAAATTTTGATGCATGTCTAAGGCATTATTTTAATAGGTCTTGCACTAAATAGGTCATGGCTTCTTGTAGGATTTAGAATGGTCTGTTACACGTCTCCAGCTGACAAATTAATTTCCTACATAGGTTGTCAAAGCACAAATCTGTCAGTAGCTCACGCTGCAAGGTCCACATCTTCTTTAGTACCCTCATAAAGTATGTAATTTTTTAAGAGGAATACGTAACTGCTGTGACCAGAAGACTTTGTTTAATTTACAGTCCACGGGTATTAAAGGACTTCCCAGGCTATAATGAATTCCAGTGTAGAACATGAACAAGGGATAAATTAAGGTTAAAGAATTATTGGAAAAAACTTAAGGGGATTTGAGGAACTTAAGTCCGTAAGAATTCCATCAATCATAATCTTGATATGTAACAATTTTTCATGTGGAAAATGTTGAATGTCCCCAATATTAATGATTTTAACTAATTTTTAATGACAGAGGTTGCTGTGGTTTGTGCTCCTAACCACAATTAGGAAAAAGACAAGAGAAAGAACTAACCTTTCAAAAACAGGCAACTCTCAAGGGTAAAGAATAAAATATAGAACATAGACAGAGACTCAAACAATACTCTCAGAAGAAGAAGGGGAACCTGGATCTCCAAGTCATCCTTACATGTGCTGCATTTTCATTTGTACATAGAGGAACAACTTAAAAAGATGAAAGACTGAAGAAAAGAGATCACCTCTACATTTTGTGAAACTCGGTTCAACCAAATCTCAACAAAGATTCCTGCATTATTTAACATAATGCCACCAGAACTTCTGTCAGAATTCCAGTTTCTATAGAAAAAGCAAAATCTGTACATCTAATCACACAATTAGCCAGTCATCTTCACACCACTCTCACTGTACCAATTTCAAAACAGTTGGTACAATTTGTTTTAAGACAATGATTTTAACTATCAAAAAAGAATTGAAAAATATCCATCAAATTATCAATTGGCATTTAAAGAAATACCAGTTATATAGAATAACTAACAGTAATAAAAACTGCAATCCTGGAAACACATAAATATTGTAGATTACATTTAAAAAATGTATTCTTAAAAGAAATATTTTATTCAGAGATGAGCAATCTCTGTCTTTTTTTTTTTTTTTTGCCTTCCTGCAAGTATTGTTTTTCTTTTCATTGTCTCTCCAGCAGAGCAGAGATACAGAAGATGAGAAAGCAGAGAATATTTAATTATTCATTGACAGAAAAAAAAAAAAAAAAAAAGCAAGCAGAAAAATGGGAAAGATTAAGTAAGACTTAGGGCTCAGACGAGTTCTTTGCAGATTGTAAGACAAATTTGAGATAATTCAAACTGCTTAACATTGCTTTCTTCAGAAGTGTGAACATAACACATACTCCAGAACTTTATTCACTTTTAAACCTAAAGGAACAGCTACACAGCCCTTGAATCAATACTGGCAGTGATATATTTGCACATGCACTAAAGACTCAGTTTATATACAGGACTACTCTCTTGCAAGACACACTATGCTACATTTACTAACATACTGGATAACTAGTGTTGATAACAAATGCATGAAACCTAAAGAATATTTATAAGAATAAAAGAACAAAATTATTTTCTCTGAATCAGCCCATTTGATTTTATTCACTGAACTTGCCAATTCAGAAAATTTTCCCTATTCAAGTAAATCATAGCCGAGCTTCATTACTACCTTACCTTAATCTCATCACATTGGAAAAGATGCAAATCAGGCTTGTTTTGGGTTGGTTCTTTACATATTAATGCAAGAATTGAGTTATAATTGCATGCATTCATCACAGCTTGGCAATGCTGAATTGTGCTTAAAGGAAAATTCTCCAGTTCATTCTGCCGGAAAAAGGGAAAAAAAAAAAAAATCAAATAAAACACCACCTTACTATACAGTGTCCTGATCTCGGAAAAGCTGCACAAGTTAAAAAGAAGTGATAAGCTAATTAAAATACAGAATCTCATATACATCTTTTTTCTGCCCATTCCCTTTCTCCCCTCTCTCTCACTCTGAAAATGAGACTGCCACTTTGATGGCAGATGATCTTACCTTTGATTCCAAGTCCACCAAACTGACAGCTTTGTCATCTACTTGAAGAATCATATCTTGAGTCCACACTTTGCCTTTGGCATCCAGCAATTTCAGCTTCCTTATGCCATCATCTACTGTAATCATTGCCTCTTTTCGGTCCAGAACAAAGGTGGTCAAGTGCTAGTGAATGGGATAAACATTTAAAAAAAAAAAATTAATTTTCCCTATTGGTAGGCCAGTGTCAATATTCAAATTGCCAGGAAATAACAATACAAATTATTAACGAATGCAAGTGCCCTTACATATGACAGATCCTACCAATAAGCCATAAGAGAGTTTGTTTAGTCTACAATGGTATTTAAAGTCAACTGATTTTTGTAACTCTCTGTTTCTCGTCTTCTGTCATTTCCTCTCTAATGAAAATGGTTAGGCTTGAAGGAATACCCTGAAATCTTTCAGGTATCACAGCTAGAAATAAACCTCAAGTATTTAATTAGCTTGCTTGAGGAATGAAAACCTGTCTCTCTTGGCAAGTTTGAATCCAGGAAGTGTCAGCAGAAGCTTCCCACAAACACCCTGCCAACACATCTCCATCACCTCCCTGACCTGGAGTGTCCCCCTCTCTACCAGAGCTGCCAGCTAACACATTAATGCAACCATGATGAGTTTGCATCTGACTGGGATACCTTATGGACAGGCTAGCTGCTTCCTTTATGGAGGTCACAATAGAAATGTAGAATACTAGCTACTTTTGCTCACTATCAACTTAGATCATTCTCCAGATTCAATTAATGATCTAGAAATTAAATACCTTCTCACTGAAATTATCTCAACGAGTTTCCCTCTCATGGTTTTGACATTTTATCCTTCAACATGCCAACCATGCAAGACCACACATAAAATTATTCCATTTTATCCAGGCATAATAAATCTAGCTCCTCATTCTTATTTGAAGACCTAGTTACACTCACTCAAGATGAAATAATTTTAATATATGCTTGTACATCAATCTTCTAAATAACTTTTAAAATGCAAGAGAATAAGGAATCAAATGTACTTTCTTCTTATTATATGATAAAAGTACCTAGTTACGATAGACAAGAGAGTAAAAACAAACTGCAAATAATCAAAGTATTTAAAAGAAGATGAAACAAACTCTCTACTGCCTGCTCACACAGGAATGCTTAGACTCCAAGTACAAGTACTAATTTATACAAACAATTAGAAGCAACACAAGTATTCATTTACAAGCTGATCACAGGATAGAAGCACTTCAGACTAAGAGTATGCTGCACACGATCTTACAATTTACAGATACTTTAAAACACAGCAAAAAGGAGGTGAGAATATACGGCATCTGCAAGACTTAACCCACAACAGTGGGAGAAAGTTTGTGCCAAAGTAACACTACAGAATGAGGCACTGCATGCAAAAAAGTTTAACAGGCTACATATAGGCACTCAGGGTTACTTTGAGGAATAGTTTAAATATATCTGCTCCTGGGCAAAATATGACAGCACCATGAAGCAATTCTGCAAAGTGGCTCAAGGCAGGAAACAACATACTTTGCACTTCACAGTGGGGAAGAGTCTCTGTAAGCAGAATATATTTAATTACTACATAGTAGACTAACTGGGGCTTTTAGGGGTTAATGTTCACAGCTCTTTCTGAACATCACTGTCTCTGTTGATAGTAACTGGCTGAAGTTTTATTTTAAATATTATCCATGTGCCTCACCACCAGCACAGGGTTTTTCAGCTCCGTCTCATCCATGCAAAAAGGCAAGTTGGGAGACAGGGCAGCATAACACATGGAATTGATACCCCATTGAGAAGTCCTGTCCATTTGCCAAACTACACACAACTTTGCTTACATTCTTCTACATCAAAATTTCAGCTCATTATGGCCAAGCTATAGAATCTGAGATATTTCAGCATAATCTATTCTGAAGTGACCTCAGGCTGGCAGGGTATTTTGGAAGATGTATATGCCTTCAAGCCTATGTATCCTCAAAAGTCACGCAGGCAAAAATAATTGTATGTAACAGAAAGCTATAATTGGCATATCACTCCTTGTCTCACCTCTACATGATACTGTGAAGTTTCGGATATACTGCTGGCACTGTCTCGTGCATAATTCTTTCTTTGTTCTAGAAACAGGAGGAAAAGAAAAAAAAAATTATTAATTCAACTTCTTATCATGCTGCTTTGAATACTTCTCAGAGACACTTAAGTCTATTTGTATACACGAAAGCAGAAGATGAGCTGTTGATAATTTCTGTATTTTGACAGGAAAAACCTTCACCCCACGAGTTCCAGCACAAGGACCATACTTACGTCAATGATGTTAAGAGAGAGGCAGTGGGTGAAAACAAAAGCCAGTTATCTCATCATCGTGAGTCAGGACACCAGAAGGGAGCAGTGTTCTGACTGAAAATACTTCCTTGGGAAGCCTGACTATTAAAATCACCTTGGTAGCAATAGATTAACCATCATCAGGCTTAATAAATCTGTATGAATGTATTTGAAAGCACAAGTATTTTCTTATATACATGTTAAATCCAAAACCAAAACCACACACAAAGCACACCTGACTCAACCTTTATTTCTTCCTAAAGTTTTCAATTTGATGAATCACTAATGTGGAAATATGCATGGAAAGGTATAAAAAAACCCAAACAAACCACACCAAAAATCACTAAACAGAAATATTTTTTATCTGAGCAAAACCCAATGCTGCAAAATCAGAAACACTGTTTGACTTTTACTTCATAGAGTAGATGAATAATACCAAACCAGGAGAGGAAGGAAGGGAAAATGGAACATGAAGACAGGATACAAACCCACACCACAGAATAATTAACTCGGATGAATACTGAAGAAAACATTTTAAATTGAGAGGGGAAAAACCACTCAATACATATCATGGAGGGTTTTTCTCTTTTTTTGCCATATTCATGTAAGTGCCCTCTCTAGAACACCAGGAGCTTTTTCCAGGATGGAAGTCACTGTGAGACCTGGGTAAGAGTAACTCAAGAAGACCCTACAAGCAGGTAATCCTTGTCTCTCCATTTCATTAAGTAACTTGATTAAGTAAAACAGGAGGTTTTAATTTTGTTCAGAAAGAAGCACCTGATGTATGTACAAAACACATCAATTTTACTATACTCTGAGTACTTGAGGGGAAAATAAGTGTGTGATTCTGTTGACAGGAAAGATAAGCCCCTTTTTGCAAAATAAAAAAGTGGTGACTACTACCAGGAACATGGATCTATGACATAGAGAGATCTGCAGTGAGGACACCACAAAAGTCTGCCTGTTAAAGGCTCTTCTGTGACCAAGGTTCCTTCTGACAGAAATTTCAGGTGCTGACAGACACAGGAGTGACCTCATTTTTATGTGTCCCTTGTAGAAGCATTTGTCACCTTTTACAGTTCTGCCCCTATATATCACCAGTTATATCCGTGACTTTCCCTCCTTGGCTTGAAACCCCCTCCCATGATAAGAAAGATTGTTCATGAAACAGAGCCATCCTGCTACTGTAGAGCAGCTACTCAGCTGCCTTTAGCATGAGAAGTGTGCAGAGCAATCAGTCAAAATCAAGAACACCATAGATTATCAGAATTTTTAAATAGGTGTGTGAATACTTTAAAACATATGTCTTAAATTAATCATCCATTATTCTGAAATCCCAGAGGATCTCCATCGATTCCAACTGTAACCGCTATTTCTGCTTTTGCAGCATGTTATTTGAAATATCTCTTTTGGTTGATTTTCTTTTTTAGCCATGATAGACAGACACACACATGCACACCCCAACAAAACACTCAGTAAAGCAGTACTGTTTGACTTGCTACCTTTCTTTTTTTGTTTGGATGATGATCTGAAGAAGTAAAGTCCATCTGTTCCTAACAAAAAAAGGGAATTAAAAAAATCTATTTTATCTAGTTTAATCCCATAGAATTATTTGCATCTCCAAGGGGATCAGCTGACAGTCTTCTATTATGGACTGTCCAGTAAGAAGGAATAATGTTTTGTTTTTTTAAAAAAAAAAGCCACTTGTAATTAAAAATGCATCAACTATTCAGCTTTGACTGTCATCACCTGATTCTAAGTGAACAAAAGTATTATTTTTTTAATGATATCAGATTAAACCAGGGTAAGAAATTTTCATCCGCTGTAAGGTTTATCCTGCAAACAGTCACAGTTAAGAATTGTTTTAAATAAACAAAGAATATGCAGACAGCCCAAAAGAACTAAGAAGAGAGTAACTTTTGCAAGAGATTCCTTGCTCTGCTTCACATAAATTTTGTTCTGTGTTAAGACAGGATATCCAAAACCATTCCTAGCACTGACTAACACATCCTTTTCCACAGAGCACCTCTACCACTCACAATAGACATGATGGCAAGGCTGTCAACACACTATGCCATGGTGAGAACAATAGTGTTTACATAAGAAATAGAGCTTTCTGAATGCTAATAAAATCTGTGGTTGCCTCGACTTGAAAGCCAAGGAGAGTCCCTCAAATTCTCTGCTCTTAATTACAACAGAATAGTAACAAGAACTCTAGTAACATTTTGTATTAGCAAAGGTCAATCTGTGTTTTTGTTGCTAAACAAGAAGTATGGTTATCACAGCAACTGACACTCCATACACTGAGTTCAGCAACAGTTCCTATTTACTTATATCTTTAGTGAAGATAGAATGATTAGTCAAACCCAAGTTGTAGAGTAAAGTAGAGCAGAGCATAGCAGAATAGAATATTTCAGTTGGAAGGGACATAAAACAATTATCTAGCCCAACTGCCTGACCACTTCACATCTAACCAAAATTTAAGGCCTACTATTAAGGGCATGGTCCAAATGACTCGTGGGCACTGAAAGGCATATGGCATCAACCAGCACTTTTTTGTTATCTTATAGGCCCGTCTAGCAAAAAAAAACAAAAAAAAAAAAACCAAACCGAAAAAAAACCCCAAACATGTAATGTATGTCACTTATGCAGACTCGAGAGACTCCCTTTTCTGAAAGTCAAAAAAAGTCATACAATCTAAGCTCCGAAGAGCAAAATGCCAACTAAAAGTGAGGAATGATCAATCAACTGAGTAGATCAAAATATTTGTTTGTCAAGCCTTGGCACTGAAAAAAAAAAAAATAATAATATTTTTTTAATGAAAAAATATCTTCTCCATGAAGAGAGTTATTGAAGCTAAAGCAAAATTCAGCAACAGAGACATCCAGATAGGATGTGTAAAACTATCAAAACTACTGAAGTTTTTTTTTTCTATTTTCTCTACTTACTGCAGCTCTTACATCCAATTTATACAATAAGTACAACCACAACCCTGCAGTTAGCTCAGCCCCTGGTGATGTGCTGCACACAATTTACCCAAAGTATTTTCCCTCTGATAAAGGAAAAAAAGAAAACTAAAAAAGGACCATAGCAGGTGAAACTTCAGTTAAATTCTTAATTACAATTTATAGCAAATGCACCACAGAGGAATCTGAGCAAAATAAAATCTCTCACAAGGCAAGGGCAATAAACTTTGAAGCAGAAAAACATTTCACTGATAGGTCCTGACTATAAGCTACTAAACAGTTCAAGGAAACAAACATTGATCCACACAAATTACTCATCCTGCTGCAGTTTTTGTCTCTATGAACTTATTGAATTTGCCAGTCATCAGGAATGGACCATGTTTCTGATTTCAAAAAGAGGTGAAAAGGTACTGATTTCATACCAATTTTGGAAGCAGCTAAAACAGAAGACAACAAAAAATGACCTCTTGACCAAAGACTTTTAGCCAAGCCAAGAATACACTGAACAGTATGTGACAGAGATAAACAGGACTTGACACTGCTCATTCTCTTCCTTGTCTGCCCTACAGTAAGAACTCTCTGCTCTCCCTTCTCTCTTCTATGAAGACTATTTCATACTTTGGAAAGGTAACTAGTCCACAATTTTAGGGAAGAACACCAGTGTGGCTCAAGGTCTCTTGAGGCAGAGCTATGAACAGAACTAGAGTCCTGTGTCACCCATTTTCCAACTGGAAGAGGGAGCAGCAAAATGGAAAATTAGAAAGTTGCTTAATAAACTCTGCCACAGCCTGGCTCTGTGCCAGCATCCAGAAAACCACACTGAGATATGTGTCACAACAAGAAAAATCTAGCTACTTATCTAGGTAGGGAAAATTCTTTTCAAAAGCAAAATATCTTAGTCTGGGTCATAACAGATGACCAGAAGCATGGGTGGTGCTGGTTAAGGTAGGGCTATGATACCTTTAGGCACAACAAATTTTCAGCTCCTAAAAGCCTCAAATAGAAATGAGGAATCCCAATGCCTGGACTTCCACTGATGTTTTACAAATTCTTGCATAGGCCAGATATAATCAATGTTATCAGTGACATGGCTAAGACTGTGCAAAGAAGGATAATGGTGGATCCCACCTTCCCCTGACATTTCCAAATTGGACAATGTTTGTACAGTGCACAAAGAGACAAAGCACTGACATCTTATGGCAATCCGTGTGGACATGGATTAAGAATTTCCCTCATAACCTGTCCAAAGATTCCTGGAGTGATGGTATAAATTAATGCCACACACATCATCAAGCAGAAAATCCCAATACTTAGATTATTACTGTACATTTATGGTTCACACTGGACTGATTGCTGTCAGCCCTTAGAGAATGTATTGCAGCATCCAGAAAAACTCAACTTGAGACCAAATGCAAAGTGCAGGAGATATAACCTACACATCCGGGGAGCATGGTCAAAATGAGTTCAAAACACATGTCATTAAGAGAGGAGCAAACACTAGCACTTTCAGAGATTTGTGCTCCCTGATGGCTGCATGGAACCAGCTATCAGAGAAAGTGTATTGTTTAGAAGTCAATTGTCAGGTTAATTCATTTGGGTATCAAATAAAACAAGCACGTTACATGGATGGCTTATTTTAATGCACTCATTTACCCACTCTATGACCTGCTTGTGATTTCCTTGAATTCATTACACTACACTTCTTCCTCTGAATGAGGTATTTGAGCAGTGCAAAAACACACATATAATTTCACTGCCAGCACCTAATCACAGCCATGAGAGTATAAGCACAATGTATAAAACACCTTGTTTTTTCTGATGCAGCGTGAAGGCAACTTTAGTAACATCTTTCATTTTCGTGTAAAATAATAATCTAGCAGTTTGGAGCAAACCGCTAGCTCGATGCTACTCCCAAGGAATGGAGCTGCTCCACACTGTGTCACTCTCTGGCAAACCCCCAGCACAGCCCTGGTTGTTGGCGCCGACTGACGCTGAGCGTCTCCCCACAAGCAGAGCTGCAGAAGACAGATGGAGAAGCCAATGCTAGAACAACAGATAACAGTTCAAGCCAAAACCCATTTCAGATGGAAAGATTGGGGAGTAAATGATGAAATAAATCCCAGAAGAATGTGTAGAGGGCTTCTTCCCTCAGAGTTCAGTGGGAGATTTAGCATGCAAATAGAAAACAGTTCATTTCAGGAAGGAAATGAGTGAAAACAAAAGGATTATTTGACACAGGAAAAAGGGCAATTGCAAGGAAGTTTTTGCTATCAGATAAACACACCAGAGATAGTGATGGCTCCGGTCTGGTTTTTAACTGACCTGTCCGTGACAGTAATAAAACTCTGACCTCTTTTCCCACTGGCACTGTGGCCAATCTGCCTGATGACTGAAGGACTGAACAATCATCAACAACCTCAGCACTGGAACACAAAAGATAAATTTCATGCCATGCCATTTATGTGGAAATTGCAATAGTGTGGGTTTATGTGTATATATATTCACATACCATATACAGGTATATACACTTATGTCTGTTATTAATATTACTGCTATTATTATTTTTTTTTTATTTTACTCTTTTTTAAAAATAAAAAATAATTTCATTCAAAATTAAATAGTGAATTAGAAGCCCAGGTCCCAACTTCACTTGCTGATACCTGTGAATAGGTGCTGTTCTCCAAATAACATTCAAAATCTTTCCAAGAAAAGGAAGATTGTCATGGACAAAATTTGCTGTGAACATTATAATGTCACATTTTATCAAAACAAAAAATAGGGTCCACTTACTTTTGAAGTTAAATTATATATTTTTTCTGATGTATTATAAACTTAATTGATTAAACGTACGAGCTTTGTATAATTACACAAGTAAAATATGCCCAATTTACTACACATGTACATAACAAAAAATATAAAAAGAAAGGTCAAACACTTCCAACCTGCTTTATAGCTTTCACTCTCATGGATCTTGAATGAAGTACTCAAGTTACGTATTAATTATACCTCAGTTATAAATAAAATACTTTATAATAAGCACTTTAACATATCTTAACAATTACAGTATCACTCAGCTGGTTTCCCCCACCTTTGAACAGCATGTACAAAAATCCCTAACATCACAAAGAAAGACACATGGGGGATGCAGCAGAACAGTAAGCTGGTTGCTGAAATAAAAATACAATTTAAAAAATGCTGTGAATTTGAGAAAGGTTTTGGGTATTCTCTTTGTTTTTTCCTTTTCATATATGTGATGATACTGGCAGCCTAGTTCTTTATGCATACAAAACAGAGCAGAAGCAGTAAAACATGCAAACCCCTCTGTAAAAGCTGTGTCAATATATCTTTACTTGGAGCTCCAGGATAATTAGGTCTTCTGCTTCAGTCAGTTTCTGGCAACTGCAACTACATTTTTGTGATATATGGCAATGGAAGGAAACCAAAATCAACAGCTGGATTTAAAGGAGAGAAGACACAGCAGTTATACGGTAAGCATTTTCAAATAGTACCTTAATTCAATTAAGTATTTTAGAAGCAAGTGGCCATTTAACCATTACCCTCAAATGTACTCATTTGTCCCCATCTTCTACTGACATACGACTATCCCATGACATGTTTGCGGTGAAAAAGCTCAAAGAAGGATTATTTTAAAAGCTCACAAAGATTAAAGGACATGTTTAAGACATTCCCTGATGCTGCTACACTGTTCAAAACATACACTCTTGAAAAATTATGATGAGGATACAAAAGGAAAAACAAAAGCACAGTGCTCTCGTGATGTTTCATAAATCTGCTAAGGGCTTTTTGCACTGTGTCTTGCTGGTTTCTGTTACTACCAACTATTTCTGTCAACACATGCAATCAGTTTGTCCAATGAACCCATTCAGGATGTAGAAATCACTGTTTAAAACCATCCCTTTCACATTTTCATCAATTGCAGTTCCTGTCTTTAATATTATGTCAAGTGACTGGTTTTGGAGCATACCACTAAAAAACAAATTTTATACTTAGAATGATTCCCATGCAGCATAATTGTTAAATGGCAAATGTTTCAAATGATTTCTATTCCTGTCTTTGCTGATTTTTTTCTAGAAGCTGATCTTCACCCTAGTCTGGCACAGTGCCTTCAGCCATGAAAACACATCAGGTTTTCCACACCATTCTTCTTTTCCAAGGATAGAAAGCTAGAAGACCTCCATTCTCCTTCAGAGTCTTTTAGCCTCGTTAATTTCAGAGCAGTTAAAAGCCAACAAGGCAGCCAGTACAACAAATTTCTTCTCATATGCTGAGGGGTGAGTAACAATCACAGCCAAACTTGAAGGCTGTCTTCCAAGAGAAAACTGTTCTAATGCTACAAAGCATCCTGCCATTGTCCCCCGAGTTCACCGAGGTCTCTCCCAGCCAACAACACACCCAAAATAGGAAGAAAGAATGAGTTAATATTAGTTACTATTGCAGCCACTAATCACCATTTTTTGAGCTTTCTGGATCATTAAGCTGCAGAAAAGGTGGTAGACTCAGCAAGGGAGAGCAGGCTGAGGTGCAAGGGGTCCTCCACAGGACTGGATTCTCAATGTAAATCTTGTTCTTCCAGTCCTATCAGCTGTACTGACTTGGAAAAGAGCATTTAACAACATGCACAGATTTACACAGCAGAACATCTCTCAGCCTCATTGCTGCTTGTATTTCCATTACCAGCAAAGCTATCAGCAGGATGTATTCATAGTGGAGGTGGACAGCCAGGAAACGATGCAATTTGGCTGGCAAGGAACATGACTACATTCTGCCTCCACAGTGATTTGGCCATGAACTAAAGAGTAGCATATATAGCCAAGGCAAATACTAGCATCTGTGGTTGGCAAGTGCAAAAACCTTTAGGTATTTGTAAGTAACATCACATTTGACAGCCACAAAGCCTATTGAAAATATCAGGCCAAATAAAGACCCAAACCTGTTACATCAAATCTAACCTCAACAAAATCCTTGTGTTAAACAAGAATAATATTCTAAATTATTTTTCTGCTAGCAGTGAATAAAGGTGGGGAGGCAGGGGGAGACACAGAACATGAATCAAACCTATGGCACAGCTAGGTCCCCGAATGCTCTTTCCTTGGTACATACCTTAGCTACAGAATCACTCAGTTTTTCAATACATGATTTATATATTCCTACCTTAAAAATTAGCAGGTAGGAGTTCTCCACTTAGTAAACAATAACATTTTCTAGAGAGCCCTAGAGTAGAAGTAAAATCACTTTGTTCTTTAATGTTGTTTATATACACACATAAACCTATATGTACATTCAGATAGGTATGTATAAAATATTTTCACCGTGACATCACAATCCATATTTAAACACACAATTTTAAAATAAAAGTTTAGAGACTTTATGCTAACTTACCATAAAGGGCTTTTGCACTCGTTCTTGAATTCTGCTCCCTCTCCACCTGACCAAATGCTGGGGAACCATAGCCACTGGAAGAAAACATTTCTGGTTAACTTCTCTATAGGTGTATTTCCACACAGAACCAGGCATTGAAAAAAACTTTTTTCCTTATGTAGGACTACATGCACCTACAGAATTACTAAGGGATGCTTAGTAATGCAATGCTACTTGATATTTATTGCACACCATGAATGCAATGAAGCATGACTGACAGGCTGGAAGTCTTTCTGAGCTCTGTTTTGTTGCACTAATACCACAACATGCACTCTGGGGGTGTGCTATACAGACAGAGACTACCACAATGTAAGCTGGCAATATAGATAAAGAATTTTAATTATAGAGACTATTCCATGGTAGGATTTTGATTTTTTTTCTGGAATACACAAGTGTTTATTACTTTTAATAATTTTAGCTGCTTTTTGTTAAAGACTTAAAAGGAATATCATTGCCTACAATAAATAAAATGGTAATCCAACTTCCTTCTAGTGCAACAAGAAGAATGACTCGTATACAAACTTACTTTGAAGAGACAACAATATGAGAAGCAGCTGACAGCACAGATGTTTTGTTCCATACAGAAATTCATGTTCTTTGGCATCGGATTAGATCAAATCTCTTTAGTGCTACAAATGAGCCTAGTGCCATGTTTCTGACACAGGGAGCACCCTCCTATCTCAGGTAACATTTTCAGGTAACAGTTGCTCAGTACTGTTTACCAGGAAAAAATATTTTTGCTCAGATGGGAAGGGCAGCCTCATCTTTTATGCATAAAAATGCATTCACCCGAAGTTAGTCTTAAAGTATCTCAGGCACATGATGAAATCTCCAAGCAATATAGTATGTTATGGTTACAGCTATTTATTCATCTCCTTCAGATTATTCCATTCAGTAATAAATCTTTATTCTTACATTAATATAAACATCAGTCAGATGGTATCTGTCAGTTGTTAAATGGTTTGGAAACTGTACGTTCTGTTACAGAAATTGCCCTTCTATTATTCCAATTGAATCTAATACTTATAAGCTCTGTCTGAAATGAAACCGTAAAGAAGAAAATCTAATAACTATTTTTTGTGCACATATGGAAAATCAAAGGCATAAGCTTACTTCATTTGAGGAAAATAACTTCCATATCCACCGGGAGGAGTGTTTGCTATATGTCCATTCATTCTTACTGTCACTCACTGAGGGAAATGATCTGGGAAAAGAAAAAAGAGCATGTGAATTGGAGCCTCTTTAAAAATGAAGGTTTAATACAGATGTAATACAAACCTAATGAGAAAATTATGATTTAAATGAGAAACGAATTGCATCAACAGGCTCGAGTGTTATTATTTGCATCATGGTGATGCCTTTAAGATCCATTATAGAACTTCCCCATATTGCAATTTCATAGTTATAGCTTCAAATAATTTATAATTTAGTCAGAAAAGCTATTATTATTGATACGATGGTCTTTAGGAATAGCTTTAGACATAAAAGGCCGATGAAATAAAGCACATCTACTGCAAAAGTGAACGAGATGTTCCAAATGGCAACTTTACTACTCAAGCATGCTTCATTTTAACCCTCAATTAATTCTTTCAAATGAAACTTCTTTTTTTTTAAGTGACCATTTGATACATATTCTATGAAACTTATCAGCTGAATTGTAAGAAAGATGCATTATTAAAACAAAACACAATTGTTAACATAAAAAGAAACTTGGTTAGCTATTGTGGGACTAAAAAAAGTCTTTTTTTTAAAAAGCAGCATTTAACATCCTGAAAGTTTAGCATGCCAAATGAAACCTCTCATATAGCAGCAACACTGAAAAAGTTATGATGAAGCAGTTAAAAGAATGCCTTTTTCCTTTAATAACATACTCATTGAAATTAAAATTGACCCTGGTAATTGCTTTTATAAGCCTGTAAAGAATTAACAAATCTCTATTCAAAATTACCATGCTCAAACATTCATGAATAATACATATTTGAATATTTCTCTACATATCAATCATTAAATAAAGATTTCTTTTAACACTGCAAAACAGTCAAAAGTATGTCAGATCAAATTTGTACCTAACAAAAGGTCCAGGTCCAGAGTAAGCACAACCTACTTTATTGTCCAAGAGCCACCTTACAACCAGCTTATCTTCAGAATCAGTAAACTCATTGCCCCACTTTAACTGTTCTCGTCCTCTTTGACCAAGAAGCAGTAGCTGACTGACCTACAGTTTCTACTGTATTTTGTAGCCACATGTTCTGTTCCTTTCCTCTTTCATGCAAAAAATTCAATCACAAATTCTTTTCTCAGCTCCCAAGTCTTCTGTTGTTTCAAGAGATGTACAAGCTCCTTTTGGTCTTCAGTACTGAGAGCAGAGTCATTTCTCTACCTTTCTGAAGAACAACTGACATGTCTTACCTACAATGCAATTAGCAAAGCTACCTAGAACTGAGCTTCATTGCATGCCAGATGTAATCATGTAGAAGCATGGTATTGCCTTCAGTGAGTACACACTTGGTAATTTAGCTTAAAGTCTCCCCTTTTTTTTTTTTTTGTTTGTTTTTTTTTAGTGTGTTTTTTTTTTTTTATCATTGATTGCTCCTTACAAAATGTCTTTACTGACATACCCATACTTTACTTCCATTCCTTCTGCACATCCCCAGTAGCATATCATGTATCCAGCTTGGGAGCTTGTTTGGCTGCTGTAACCCACTTTTTATAGAGTGCTGTACTTAATAGCTGTCTCCAATAAATTACTAGTTGTACTGAGTGCTGCTCAGTTCATTAGCAATTACAACCCTTGGGAAGCATCCTGAAATTGTCCCATGACTTGAGAGAATAAAAATAATCATTTTCTCAGCAGAATTTGCCAGGTCACTGTGCACTCCTTGTTCCGTTTCAGCGACAGCACGGACCAGACCTACTCAAGAGTGCTCCTGTCCAGCTCACACTGCCATTATCTCTTCAACACTTCCTATCAGCTATTAATTCTTATCAACTGCAACCATTGTTCTCTTTGTCACCCTGTTTAACAGTTTACCCTATGGTTAGCTTCCTAAGAGCAACCAGATTAAAAAAGCTCACACTAATTATGTCCATCGCTTGTCAGGGTCCCCAGCTTCCTCTGCTTTCCACACACACATTTATTAAGATAACACTTATTTAAAAATTCTTTTTGCTATATCCTTTATCATTTGTGATTTTTTTTTTCATAGCTCTATTCATAACACATTGTGCAACTATCTGCTTCAGAGTGAGGTCTGGAGAAAAATTGTTTTTAGACTTCATTCCACTCCCCTAACATCTTAATCACTTCATTTCTTATTTTTATTAAAGTGGTGAAACAGATATTTTAGTAGAAGGAATGTAATATACCAGAACTTAAAGCTTCAGTTTTTGAAGTTAGCGTAACACATTGAGTTTTAAAGCATCAGTGAAACATTTTCACATTAGGGGAAGAAAATGTCTCACAACTAAATACTTGCCCACTCTAGGGCATAACACCACTTAGACTATACATAAAAAGCTTTAAATTACATCTTTAACCAGGTGATAGTGAAAATCTGAAGTCAGAATTCCTTCTGCCAAGGAATAACACAAACATTTAGCAAGTTTTAGCTGATAGGCAAACAAAACACCGCCTGGTATTGGCAGTTTAGTAAAGCCAACCGTATTTCCTGTTCCTTATGAAAAAAAAATCAAATGTTTTTGAAATGCACAGACAAGTATTTTGATATTACAATCTCAAAAGGCTATGCAAAGCTTCTATCCCTTGGTACAAGAAAACTCCCTCGTATGAATACAAATAAATCTTTTACAGTAATTACTTATAATTAGACCAAATATTTATAACAGCATCAAAAAGCTACTCCTAATTCCCCAAAATTATCAGGCAATTTCATCTTTTTCAACCTAAATCTCACCAAAAATCTCACAAACCAAACAATTTAGTAAAACCCTTTAAAATTTTTATTAACTTCATGATGAAGAAAAGGGAAAAACATAGAAGGAAGTACAGTGTTTCATTTATTATTAATTTATACAGCTTTCTCTGCTGTATTTCTCATCTCAAAAGCTCTTTCATTTCTTACAAACAGTCCTGTAGCAAAAACTCAACCCATGCACGTTGCAAACCCATTGTCATCCAGGAGTCTATTAATAAACTCCACTTCCTCTTTAATCTTCCCTTTCACCTCAACTCAGAAGTTCACAGAAACATACACTGGTGTCCTAGACTTTAAGATAAACATTCTTCAGAATTAATTATGCTCACTCTTTCATAGGTTCTGAAGTATCAACAGTTTACTTGTGAGTATGCCCAAGGATGGTCATGACTTACTCAGAATCTTGAAAATATATCATGCCCACTCTGAACAAGAAATATGTAAAACAAGAAAACAAAATAAAAATTTAAGAAGAGTAGAAAAAAATAGCTTAAATAATAAAAATATTAATATAAAGATAGTTATCTTTCAATATAATCAAATAAATATTAATATAATAAATGTTATTAAAAGTAGCAAGATAATAATTATAAATAGGAAATTCCTAAAATCAAATAAATACTAATTTATCTTCCCACAATTTCAGGGACTGAATAAAAAAAAAAATTTCACCTAGGACTTCACTGCTGGAATCAGTTGTATTTTTTGAGGGGACTCCAGCCTGTTGATAGTAAGTAGCAATATAAATCACAATGGTCCATCCATTAGAACAGACAAAACATTTCTGAGGAAAAAATATTTTGATTCTTTGGCAGTCAACAGTTACAGGTGATCTAATCCCAAACACAGGCAGTATAATACTGCTATGCAATATAATCATATCGGTTACAAGTATTAATTTAAAAATGAATACTTTAACATGCCCAAATGCTAAAATCTTCCTTGCCTTCCCCACCTTGTAGCACAACAGCCTAATTAAAGCAATGCAGTATGTGTGCAACAAGCTGACACATTAACAACTCACATGCCCTGCTATTTGATTTCCCAGTCGGAGTTTGAAGGTAATAAAATCTCCCAAATTATTAAAATAATAATAATAATAATAATAATAATAATAATAATAATAATAATAATAATAAAAAATAAAATTCATTTTACAGAGGGGCAGAGCTATCTCATTAAAGAGAATGAGATATTCCAGAGACCGATGCTTTTTTCCACTCATCCTGAGCTGACCAGTCCCAGATTACAGTATCAGATGAAAAAAAAAAAAAAGGAAAAGCTTAATGGCATAGATATTTTAGAAATTAATCCGGAGGAAAAGAGGGAGAAGGATTAAAGAGAGCAGGATGTATGGGAAGGAAAATGGAAGCCAAGAATGACTAGAATAATAATTATCTACTGATTAAAAGTGTTATTAGTAACAAGTCATTGTTATCACATGTCCCAACAAGAATTCTTCCCTAGCCAGATAGCAGGCACAGGCTGTAACTTCAGCCGAAACAAAAACATGGGACTATTACAAGGTAACACTTATCTGCAGCAATCTGACATTGTATCAGTGTCAGAAAAGGACACACTTTCTCCACCCCTTCCCTTTAAAAAATATTGTGGAAAAAGAAAACCAACAAAATTCAGAGGTATCCATGCAACACTGTAACTCACGATGCCTTCAATAAAAATGCTTCTTACTGCTATTCCACATATTCATTTATGTTTCTCTAAAAAATTGAAAAAGCTACTTAACTTGATGTATGATTTAGTATTTTTTATTTACTTCTTCTTGAACCTCACCCTGTTCACCCACATGCACCGTCCTTCAAATCCACATTACTCTTCCCTACCACATTTTTAAATACTGATGACTTTTAACCTCTTTGTTTCTCCACAGAGGAGATTTGTTGGTTATTTCTTCTGCTCTTGCACTTTGATGTTTTGTCCTCTTCTGTTTACTTAGTTGTTCTTAGCACTCTCCTATTTGTAGCTCTGCTCCAGCCACAGATATTACAAATGGGAAATTCCTCTTAGAAACAGATGCCCCAGAGTCAGATGAAATTGCTGTTGCCCTTCAATTTTGGGACCTGCTTCAGATAACAACCAAGTGCAGATGCAAGTTCTGCTGTTCAGCATCTTGCCTTGAGATAAACACTACAAGGCACATGCATGCATAAGTAAGCATTGCTTTGGAAATTATCACTGGAGTTTTTCCAACCTCAGTGCATTGATATCAGAATTTCTCTGGCTGAGCTGGCAGCATCTTTGTAGTGTAATGGTTTCCAGTAAGTGGATTGGAGCATCCAGAAGCTGGTCAAAGTGATGATGGGTGTGTGTGTGTGCGTGTGTTTGTGTGGAAATAATTGAAAGCTATACCCTGCAAGTGATGCAGTTTAAAGACAGTCATTTGGACTTCATTCAACACTGCTCTGGCTGTTGTCTCATTTTGCCATTATTACCTGAAGGGTTGAAAGCCCTCTAAAAAAAGCACAGGTACTGAGGTGTATGCTCCTGTGTTCAAGTGTCAGGACTCCAAGCACATTACATGTTAAGTACAAAAGCAATAGTAACATTATTTTGAAAATGCTGTTACTTTCAGGCCTTCTCTAGCTCCAGAGAAGTTGTCCAGAATGACCATTAGCAATAATCACCATGCACCTTAGTTTACATATATCTACACTGAGTTTGCATCTTTTGTTTAGTTTTCAGTTCATCCTTAAACAATCCTTCTGGTGGATGCAGAGTTAGCTATATGGTGTTCTTGCTAAAGAAACCTGACAGTGGGGAGATGCCCTTCCTCTCCCCTCTGAATTTCAGTCCTTAAACTAAGCTAAGTCAAACCTCAGAATACTACTTGCCCATTTGTCTAAGGGAGCAGTAGGAGCATTTGAAGAAATAAATGACTGGAAGGAAGAGGGATTTGTAAGTGAGGGATTTCTCACCTCCATAGAGAAGACAAGCTCAATCATCACCCCTTGCTCCAATTTCAAAAAGTATTTTGATTTTCCTTGATGCTTTCTGAAACTTTATATTTTTCCTGTACAAGGAGTAAGCTGAATTCATCATCAGTATTTGTTTCAACAGAAGGGACATGATAAATTTTTGAGAAACATTGGTGACATAATTATCAAAAGCAGAAGACTGGGTATGATAATGCAAGAGCAGCCTTAAGAGCAAAAATTGTTATCTAGAAGAGAAGTTTTCTGCTGGCAAAACTAAGATTGAAAGTGCCCTTTAAACTTCTTTTTTTTCCACTAGGGTATTTTCCAGCAATTCACTGTTAAGGAAATATTCTAACAATACAATTAAGATATGTATCTTTGATTTTCAGAAAGGGGAGAAATACCAAGACCAACAGGAAAAACCAAACGAATCAACGTCAGATGGATCATGTCCATAGATTTAGCTCTTTTTTTAATTGCCACACTAATGAAGAACCTGCTTAAAAACAGGTTCTTATTCTGGCATGGCAACTTATTTTCATTCATTGCTCTCAGGTCTGGGCCATGATTTATAATTAGCTGTATTGAAAGAAAATAAAACAGCTTTACAGATACAAAAGCTTCAAAGACTTAAAATCCCGAATGTAACAAAGGAATCTTAATAAATATGCCAGCACTAAAGCCACCACTCAGTGCTATTTTTTAATTAGAGAATTAACTACCTCATTTAAGGCAAGATGAGTATTAATTACCAAGATAAGGATAATTATGCAAACCTTGCAGAAAGCATCACCACAGCTGAAAGTCCAGTATCTTGTATAAAAGGAAAAAAAACCAACCAAACAACAAAAAAAAACAACAAAAAACCCCAAAATCAAACAACCAACCAAAAAATCCAAAAAACCCCAAAAATGCCAAAAAAAGCCAAAAACCAAAACAACACCAAAGGCAGTTTACACGCAGTTCAATGAAAACAGAGAAGGCTGTTTATCGAAGGTGAAAATTATGTGAGATTTAAATTTTATTTATTAGATAACAGCAAATTAGCCATACTGAGCTGAAAGGTAAGCACACAATGGAACTTGACAGAAAAAACAAAACCTTTAAAATAAAACTTAATAAATGAGCACATGCTGTTCTAATAATGCTGGTTAACTCTTGAAACTTCCCTATTAAAAAAGATCTAAATCAAATAATGTGTGAACAAGGCAGAAAATGAAGTTTCCTAATGCCGATATTGAAAAGCTCATGACTTTATGTAACATGATTTAAAACAATCACCATCACAAGGTTTTGTTATTTGAAACTAGAAAAGTTAGTAGAGTGTTCATACTCTCAGAAGTGATTTAAATTACTTCCCTGATAGTTTTTTCAATGTATTGTAACACCATGTATACATGAAAGTACTAAATCAACATGTGATAGCTGGAAATTATTTGAATTACTTCCAAAAATGGTCAGCATAGTTCTTAAAACAGACCTAAGTTTCACTTGGCCTGCTCACACAAAACACATAAGAAGCAGAAGTTGTCCTCAAAGTTATGTAGTTAGGAATTTGTACTGCACAGCATTGCCAATATCTATGATATATTTCTAGCCTGGCTCCATAAGCCACATTCACCATTTAACTGAAGGTGGTTTATAGGCACTAACCACTGAAAACTGTATGTTATCTTTAAAATTTATGCTGTGTTACAGGAATCCAATTTCTTTAAAACTCAAGGTCCCAAGAAAACTACTTTGTTTTTAATCCAGGGGGGAAGATGCTGGTTCTGAAAACTGGTATCTACGTTGCCATCCAATCACTCCATTGACCACTACCTCTTGGATAACAGGAGACCACATGAGAAGGGGCCCACCATACAGTGTCCTTACAACAAGGTAACAAAAACAGGAACTCTGGATATAAGGCAGAAGAAAAATAATTTTTAGAGAGAACTAGAGACTAAGTTGCACTAGAAGCTATTTTAAGACCTAGCACCAGCAGTCACTGACTTAGAAACTCTGCTTAGTTATTCCTGTCTATGAAAGAAAGCCTGTATCACCATCAGTCAGGAATGCTAAATGACCGAGATACTCAATTTAATACTCTCAAAAGTACAGCTACTCTATTGTCTCTGGAAAATATGCATTTGGGAAATAAATACAAGTTTGCCTAGGGAAATTTATTTTTTTCTTTTATTTCCTTTTACTTAAAATATCTCCTTGAAAACATGCAGGTAATTTAAAATCACCTCTCACCCCACAGCAGAGTGGAGTAACACAGAGTGGAGATACAGGAAGAGCTGTGTGACTTCTTTCCCTGCAAAGAATTGTGAAGACAAATGGCCAAATGGCTCCATAACATACAGCATTTTCCTGCTGATTTTTTTTTTCCCTTCTGAACCAGGAATCTGAAACAACAAACTTCAAGGACAACTTTCTCTCACCTAAGGTTAAAAATAGGCATATGACTATGCAGTTGGAGGCATGACCTTGAACACAGCCTACACAGTTCTCAGCACTTTCAGGCACATAATAACTCACTTGCATCCAAACATGAGCTGTAGATGCTTGTTTGAGTCACCAAAAATCTTAAGCATCAATTTTTGTTTGTGTTAATGTGCACATAACCTGAAGAGAGTATATTGCAATCCAGCGAGTAAACAAAAGGCATTTTCTTAAAAATCTAAGCATAACTGATCAGTCCACATTGGGGTTATAATTATTCATCACAAAGTGATTCAAGTGTAAAAGAACTTACTGAACTGAGGTCACAGTTGAATGAAGTCACTCCCCATTATGATATTAACCAAGTACTTCCCTAACTCAGCATTTGTATCGTGGAAGAAAAATTGACTGAACAATAACAGATTCCATAGTTTGTTGGAAGAAAATGAATTTAAACTTTTGGCATTTCATGTCTCTGATTTTTGAGTTTCAGTTACTTATGCTTCTCTGGACAGATCCAATTTTCTCCCCCATCAATCTGAGCCAAGCCCTTCCTTTATACAAATTACAAGAACACGTATTCAACATGCGACAAATTTCTGAGGTTTTTTTGTTGGGGTTTTGTTTTTTGTTTGTTTGGGGTTGGTTTTTTTTTTTGTTTTTTGGTTTTTTTTATTATTACCTGATAAAATGCAGAAATGTGATTTTTTTTTTTCTAAATCAGTTAACAATTTCACATTTCCAAAAGCAGTCTCTAATGTGACCAGGCTTGACAAGTTACAGGCTTGACTTTTAAAAGTTAAAGTATATACTTTTTAAAATTTCAATGCCCTTAAAATTACATAGTAGATTTCCAGCAAGCATCCAGTGATTAAAAATTATAAAATTAGAAGCTTTAGAGAAGATAAATTATAATCAGTACAAAATGGTTTTGGCTCCTATTTTGTCTAATTAAGAAGTCAGAATATTCACATATCTCAAGAAAAATTTGTCCAGGAATCTGTCATTGATGGTTACCAAACCAAATTTTACAATCACTGGAAAAGGATTCTGAACCAGGTATTTTATTGCAATTTGGTCTTTCATTGAATTGAAAACATTTTGCTGAGGCATTTTCGATGTCAATTTTATTTTTTTTTTCAGACTGTTGTCAGATATGTTCCAAATGGAAGCAGTCTGGGATAGGAGCCAAACATAGTCTTCGTTCCTAGGAAACTTCAGAGGAGTTCTACTTTCTGGAAAGTTCTCAGAGTTTTCGAAGGAAGATAACTTTCAAAAATCTTTTGGAACATGGAATTACTGTTCTCCACAGTTTTTTCTTTTTAGAAGTTTGTATGAAATAAATGCAACTGGGAAGGGGGAGGGAGGGGAGAAAGGGAAAGAACTAAAAAAGCTGTATGTAATAATGAATTTTGATTTTTTTCAAAGACAGATGAGACTGGGGAAACCTAAGTGCACCATTAATTTCCAAGCACTTTAAGAAATGTTCTAGAGCTGATTCTAGCAATCTAAACATGACTTAAGAAATGGCCATCTAAAATCTTTTTTTAAAATATATCTTTACTCTCCTACAGAGTTAAGAAAGAACTAAATATCTTTACCTTTAAAGATGGGTCACTACTTTATGGAGATTTGGTGATCTTGCGCAAATTATATTCACTGGATATGCTATAGGTTGGTTGGAGGTTTTTTTGTTGTCTTCTCCCCCCCCCCCCCCGTTATTCCCCCCCCCAGAAAAATTAAACCAATGTATTTCTTTGGTACTTCTAATACATGATACTGAACAGAACTGTCAGGCTTTACAGATGCTCTACTTCCAATAGCAATGATACTACCACTAAGTGAGTTATGCCTTCAACTGCAGGAAGGAATACCTGTAGAGATAGTCCTTAAAACACTAAATGTTACCTTAAGAACTATCTTCCATAAGACCCTTATCCTCCTGGCTACATCCATGTGGCTAAAAAGCATGTAGAGCCCTGCAAGACATGTTGGAGAGAACGCATCCACAGAAAAATTCTGAGGGATGAAGGCCGGTATTTATTGGGCCTTTCTTCCACATTGTACACAACAAAGAAATTCTGTAAAACTTCACTTGGTCCTCATCAACAACATCTATAAATTTTGTTTATAGAGCTCTGAGTTGCCTACATTATTATACATTTTCTGTTTGATGAGATTGAGAAGGATATTTTTTCTTTTCCGGAAGCCACACCAGATAAACTTTAAACTCGGTTCCAAAGGAAAAATATTTGTCCTACACAAAGCCTCCATTCAGAGTCCCTGTTTTTACTACAGTAAGAAAAATAGCTGTGCCCTGGATAATTTGTTCATGTACGCCAATAAAAGCACACTGGATTAGAGCCAAGCACTTCTAGCAAGCACCCAAAGACTTCTGAAATTCTATGAAAAGCAAAAGTTTCTTTTCCTTACTTCTTATCCTTTTTCTATTTCTGGTTCCTAGTACTTATTTCTTGTTTTCCTTCCATATGTCTTTATATTACTGTAAGAAGCAACGAAAAGAGGAAAATAAGGCAAAAAATAAAAGCAAAGCTTCTAAAGATCATCTGTTATTAAAAAAAACTTTTCCATTATATTTAGACAATGTTAAAATGTTAAATATATACCCTTTTGAACTCCACTAATTAAAATGATACAAGACTAGAGTATATTCATGATTTAAAGGTATCAAGTATTAAGAAGCATACTGACAAAGACACTTTGGTACCAATGCTTTCATGAAGGATTTTGATCAAGGTGCTTGCTGTTTAACCTAGGGCCAATCTAGAGCAGAGCCAAGGCATAAAAGAACCCCGAGAAAATTCTTGGGAAGCTATTCAGATCACAGCAGCATTTACCATGCACATTTGTTTCCCCAAAACCCTATTTTTTTCCCAAACGATCATAAGCAATCACAGAAAAACAGGATGAAAAGGAAAGAAGTTATCTCCCATCCTCAAGGCAAAAGCATCTATGATAAGGTACTTCCCCAAAGGTATTTGCCCAACCTCTTCCTTGGGACACCAGTGAGAGGCTAAAACCAAGGCTGAACAAACCTAGGGGCTCATTAGCTTTACTCTGAAATAAGTTTTTTTCAATAGATAACCTAAAGATTGTTGCTGCAATTTAAACTCACTCAATACTGCTTCTATCCACAGCACACTCCTGTAAAACAGTAGGCTCTTAACTTTAGATAGAGAAAAAATTGTAAGAACAACAGGCATCCAATCAGTGTTAAAAGTGACTTAGAAAAATACCTTGTCCCTCAGTCTTGTTTGGTCAATAGCTGACTTACTGCTACCTCCTCTCTCTTTTATAACTTATCACTCACATCAACACTGAAATAGGCCTACAAGGATGTTGTCTCATGTGTATCATCTGGAATGTTTTTCCAGCTAAGCAATCCAAAGTAAGCAGACATCAACCTCTATTTTCCCATAGGAGCCCACATGACAAGTTTCAGGGGGAACATTATTACCGTTACTTCATCTATATATTATCTTTCCTTATCTCGGTATTTTTCTAAACCATATCCCCTTGCTTCTTCAACTTTGTATCACCTCTTTTCTTTCCTCATATTGTTTAATACATCCTTATGCTTTCCTCCTCCTTTCCCTTTTGTCATGCTCATCTACAGCAGACTTTCTGACACAAAGTAATTTAAAAAACCCCAAAATCCAATTGCAGCCTCAAAAATCACTCCTTATGTTGTCCCAGGCCCTTGAGACAGGGACTCATCTTGCCATCTGCATCACCACTGTACTTCATCTCCTGTCTGATCAGGTTGCATGACCACTAAAAGAATTAACACTGACAGTGGTAAATATTGTCTTTTCCAATGGAGGTAACAAAAATGTTAGAGCTGGCTGTTGGTTCTTTTTGTGAATGGACGTGATAATTTATGTCTCCCAGTGATTGCTGTAAGCTTTCTGAAAACTCAAGTCATTCACAAATAGATTTAGGTGAAATGGCAGAAGCAATTACTGCTCCAATTGCCTATGCCTTCTTTCTGCTTTTAGAGGGATGAAAAAATATGACAAAAATCTCACCTTCTCTCTAGAGAAGTCAGAGATTGAAATCCAGCACAAAAAAGCAAGCTGCAACTTGTGGGGGTAGAGATTATGGTACAAATAAAACCTAGCACAGGAATAGGTAGTTTACTGGAACAGCAGGATGGTTATCTGCCCTATCTTTGTACCTCCATAGACAGTATAGATGGACTACAAGGTACTCACACATGGGTCATATTTAAAAAATTTTCTTCATAAACCAAGCAGATAGCCCTTAAGAAACTACCTACCCCCAAACTGGTACTCTCCAAAAAAACCTGTTGATCAGGAACCTGTTTCTCATGTTTCCCAGCCACTTTCTTATGCTCTAAAGAAGTAAACCACATCTTTTTCACTCTTCTGTTCCCTCCAGACTTGCCTTTACTGCAACACTAGCTCTCCATATCTTGCCTCGCTGACATGTCAACCCAGTTTTATTGCAGATCCATGGGAAGCCTTCACAGAGTGCATCCAGCAGCATAGCCCAGTGAGGATTTTGACTTAGAGGAGCCATGTGTCCTGCTGCCTCAGTCTGCAGCTGGACAGTGTCTGCCAGACAGCAACACAGCAGCACCTGATGTTCATGAATCATCTCTGACCTGGTCTGAAACACTACTTTTTATCCCTACTTTTTACCACAAGCAAGTCAGAGAGATGCAGCTGACTCCTCAAGTAAGATGAGAACTTTGACCCTCCCATCTTCCACCCCAGTTTGTGTGCTGATCAGCCATCCCACAGAAAAATGGCCCCAGGGCTTCAGCTGCTGAGGTGCAACTAGAATGTGGGTGAGGGCAGATCTTCACTTGGACCTCGAGCTGGTATTTCATAGAACCAAAGAATGGTTTGGGTTGGAAAGAACATTAAAGATCATGTAGTTCCAACCCCCCTGCCATGGACTCTGACACCTACCCCTAGAACATGTTGCTCAAAGCCCCATCCAACCTGGCCTTGAACACTTCCAGGGAAAGGGCAGTCAAAACCTCCCTGAGCAAACTGTCCAGTATTTTACTACCCTTACATTAAAGAATTTCTTCCCAATCTCTAACCTAAATCTGCCTTCTTTAAATTTAAAGCCACTACCCCCTATCACTGCAGTCCCTTTGAAAAATTCCCTCCCCAGACTTTCTGCAGGCTCCCTTCAAGGAGGGGTGGGCTACAAGGCTGCTACAAGGTCTCTTCTCCAGGCTGAGCAACCCCAGTTCTCAGCCTGTCTTCATAGGAAAAGTGCTCCAGCCCATCTTCATGGCCTTCCTCTGGATTTGCTCCCACAGCTCCATGTACTTCCTATGTTGGGGGTCCCCAGAAATGAACACAGTACTCCAGGTAGGGATCTCATAAGAACAGAGCAAAAGGGGAGAGTTACCTCCCTCAACCTCCTGGGTTTCTTCCCTGGCATCCCAGGACTTTCTGGGCTTCAAGCACACATATTTCTGGATAATGTTGAGTTTTTTATGAACCAACACCCCTAAGTTCTCATCAGGACTCTTCTCAATTCATTTTAGCAGCAATCTGCCATGCTTAATACTTAGACAATGTTCAGCCCTGCAAAGCTGTTTTTATAAATACCCAAGTAATAGCTGGGAAGAGTCTGTAAAATCCTCTCTGGAGGCAGAGCTGCCCTAAAGTCAGATCTGGGTTTCTTTTTCCCTGACCTCCCTCACCATGGCTGCAAGATTTGGGGCCCCAGGCAGCGCCTCTGGTGTGGGCATAGCTCCACATCCCACTGAGCCACCTTCCCTAGAAATGACCCTGCAGGCCACCCAGTTCACCCACATGAACCTCATGGCTCTTCCCCTCATCAGTTGCAGGGTGGGGGACTCATGGAAGTAAAGCTGTTAATTGGGATGTTGCATTATTATTATGTGGTGGAAATGGATGGGTCAGCAAGTCATTCACTGCCCATGCAGAACAAGGTCAATACTCCTAGTCAAAGGCACTGGCACAGTTAATATTTAGGCAAGCTGGCCAAGCCAAGTACCTTCATGCCCTATCTCGAAGGCAAAACAGCATTGCTGGAGTCCAGATCACTGAAGGTGACATTTAAGCAAAATAGTTATGCAAAAAAAATTTGCTTCCTTTGCCATTACTCAGCTTTTGTGACTCAGTTCTTCTGCGCACATGTAAATCTCAGCCAGTGCCAGCCCCTCAGCTGATGTTAGCGGGAGATATATGCACCCATTTTCTCAAAACAAAGTTAGAAAAAAAGCCAGACTAGGAAGACAGACTAGCCAGACAGAAATTATAAAGAGAAAAGGCCACTAGATTCAACCCTTTTCCTGCTCCAAGACTGTTATCTTGAGCACGAGCTTTCTGGCTTTACTGCAGGAGCAGCACCTCTTGAAAACCTTACACCCAAAGGAAAAAAAAAATGCATCTGAGACACAAGAGAGTCCTTCTGCTATCAGAAATGTAGTGCTGAAAGCATAACTGTGCTGCCCTTCCCCTCCTGACCACACACCCCTGCAACACTTGCACAGCACTCCTTCCACCCAGGAGTTTCTCTTCTACCTTAGGAGGGATCCTCAGTTTGGATTCTCACATCAAGCTAGAGGAAAAGTACACAGGGCTTCAGCTGACAGCCTTCAGAATTGCTAAAACCCATGCTCATTTGGCAAAAATACAGAGAACTAATTATCCATGGATAGGGAGACAGATCACAGTCTTTTAGGCTCAAATGAGGACATCTGTGGGCAATAGCCTCAAAACCCCTTATCGTTTCTGAAAGATCAAGCCCGCATCTCCCCCACTGTCTCTTTTCCCAGTAAAGAATACGTACAGTGTGGCTCAGAAAAAGTCCCCAGAATATTTGGATGCTTCTGCAAGCACCATACTAAAAAGTCATATTTTGGGGGGAAGGGAAATCCCAATTGTTGTCCTAACATCTTTCCTGTAGCCCAGATCCATTGGCGAGCACCAGAGGCTCCTGTGTAATTCACCCCGGCCAAATTTTAGCACTGCTTAGCAGATGGTTACATCTCACAGTGCATAGGGCTTCTCACTCCCTAGCATTGAATGGTTTCATGTCAGCAAGAGAGGCACAGGCATTGACTTCCCAAGCTTTGTAAGCAGTTCCCTTCACACCCACATCATCAAGAGCATGGCCCCACTCTCCTGCTTAGGTTTGGTGCAGTCTGAGAGCTGAACAAATACTAAGCATCCACTTTCCTTTTAACTTTGAGCAAAGTGGCATTGCAGCCCTTGTGCACACAATCAGACAGCTCTGGATTGTCACGAGCAGGACAAAGCACTCCAGAACACAAAACTAGCAGCAGTGACAGTGGTCCTTCAAAATTCTGGGCACATGTTGTGCAGCCTCTTCATTCCTGCTAATGGAGTCTAATACACCAAACTATGGCAGATGACACTTCAAATGGTTAACAAGTAAGTTTTTAGCCACTATAAATTGCCCTTAGTACAGAAGATAGTAAGGCTGTTCTAATGAGGGTGGAGGTTATATTCTCTTGGGCTTGCTCTTCAACCAGAAATATGTATAATGTGATGTCATGTAATTTACACTTCCCTAATACTAGGCTGCTCTTACCCAATGTACCTCTCCTCCTCATGTTTTAGTGCACTCCAAGGGGATATTATCCAAGAGGATAATACACATGATGCAGAAAACTAGCCACATGCAATATAAAAATTAATGCCAAACTGACGGCAAATACGTTTCCAGAGCTGATTTCCAAAGCTGTCCAAGTGGAGTAAAGGAACAGAAGAAACCTCTCACTCCTGAATCATGCTCTTGGCCTGAACATGGGGTGGTTTGCTCTTCAGAAAGGGCATTTGGACACCCCCCTCCTCAGAAGCAGAGTGCTGCAGAAGTAAGAAAGAAACCTTCACAGCTCCAGATTTGTGGTACAAGAAAGACTGCACAAAACTTGAGGAATTTGGGACATATTTCAAGCCATAAGACTAACAAAGGAAACTGTAAGCAGTGTAATGATTTTTTTGTGCATTTTTGAATTATCTAGAGAGAACTCTATCTCTACATTACAAATTATTTTGCCTACTGTCCATATACCACAAGGGTATGAGTCACCTGTGTTGCTCTCTCCCAGGCCCTTTGATAAGACTAGGGGGAAAACCTTATTTCTGCTTTATTTTTAATTCTTTTTAAAAACCCCTGTTAAATTTTAATCCCTGTCTTGTTGCATATAGAAAACAGACTCTCAGCATGTGATTGCTAATATAAGAAATACGCAGAGCAACTTTAAAATCAAATTTTAAAAGCAGAAAAAAAGTCCATAGGTTTTCCAAAATTCTTGGAAGCTCTCTTAGAAGATGTAGATGATATTTACTAACTATTTAGAAGTGGAATGGCAAGGGGTAAAGTCACAAGAGTGTACTTAGTCTGAAGCTGTCTGGACACTTAAACAGTTATTCAGCATAGATAATGATTACAAGACAATTATGGGATGGGTTAACTGTCAGCAAAAATTAAAAGTGAAAGAAAACTCTAAAAGAAAAAGAGCATTATGAAATGAAAAACAGTTTCTCTCCAAGTGAAAATGCATTTTCCATTTATTTTTTTTCCTTTCCAGAGAGTTTTAGGGAAAGAAGGTGAAAGAACCATGGACCACTTGCTAAGCTTCCATTTGTCTTTTTCAAGTATTAATTTTGAAAAAAGATACCAATTTAATAAGAATCAAAGCACTCACATGAACCAAGATTGTTCTCAGAAGAAAAACATGGTGTAATATTTCTGTGCACAGTAGTGCAGTCAGCTGGACACTTCTGTCATCTTTAACACTCACTTCCAAACGCTTTGGTAAATAATTTATGTCACCACAACATACTCCTAGGATTAAGTTCCACACTGTAATTTTAATATTGCTGTTCACAGACTGCTTTGCTCAGAACTTCCAAAATATTAGTCTTCCCTGATTGAAAAGGACTAAATAAGGTGAGATGACTGGCACTCTTTGAATACTTCAAAGTTTAAAACAAAAACAAAAAAAACAAACCCAACCAACCAAAAAAAACCACCAAAAAACCCCCACCCAAACAAAAACCCACAAAGGTTTTAGAAAGGAAATTTACTCTTTTCAGTAGTTTACAATCCTCCACCTTCATCAGCTACTTTTGAAAAATTGGACCCTCACAAGTATCCTTCCCACCCCCTTTGGATACAAAGGAAAAAGATCTCCCAATTGCTAGTATCAGGTTAGTCAAAACTCAGACACCCAAACTTCATAGTTTTGACAGATTTTCAGTACAAATCAGGAATCAATGAGATTGAGAGCTTGCTCCTACTTTAAGTTGGACCCGAAGCTTGACAGCTATATCAGGGTTTGGTTCCGTTTTTCTGACTTTACTCAGGACTTACTAAATTAAGTATGTAAAAAAAGGTGTGCCTAGCATTTAATGTTTATTTTTTTGTTTTGACCACCTCCTATAACCACAGTCTCTGAGAAAGGAAGTTAACTTTTACAAGATTACAACCAGAAGTGGCCTGGTTCCACAGAGGTAAAGCTTAATTATTTACAGTTTAGTTCCTGGGAGACTAGATTCCAAGGTCATTTATTACCAAGAATGAATATAAATCACTGGGTTTGAGTTTTATAGTGCAATCACCAGCATTCAGTAAGAGCTCTAAGGTGAGTAGGAGGAGACATCCACCCTTAAGTGACACCACTGGACAAACTTTATGAGAGAGAAAAATGACAGAGAATAAAAACAAAAAAAGAAAAACCAAACCAAAACAGGAGGATATGTTCCAAAACAAGACGAATACGTAAGTTGCCAGCCTCTTTGCTGAATCCTCAGATGAGAGAAGCTATTCAGAACACATCAGCAGCTCTCCCAGGAAATCTCTGAGCAAACAATGAAGGTGAAAAGCTTTCCTGAGCAGCAGGCACTGACCCTTCAGCCCATGCAGGGGAAAGCTGGAGCCACTCTGCCAACCCCTCTGCCCACAGGACACACCACACATTGGCTTCAGAAAGCCTGACAACACTGCACAGATCTCCTGGATGAACCTGCCCATAAACACGTGTAACCAACCCCACCTGCACAGCTGTCCCCCATAACAGAATCTTTTCCCAAAGCATGGGTGAGTTTTGCTGGCATAAGTACTGGGGAAATGCTGTAAAGTGACATTGGCAGAAGCAGTATGAGCAGCAGACATCAGCTCCCACCTCTGCTCAGGCACACATTGGGGAAAAAGCACAGGCCCCGTGATCCAGGCAAATACAAAGGTTTCCAAAAAAACACCCCTGGCAGCAGGCACAGCAATATTAGCTGCTGTCAACTTTTGAAACAACAAAGCAACCCCCAGGACGAACAGGGATCTTGCCTGCAGTTGGGAGGTGCACCCAGCAATGCAGAAAGAACCAAGTACCACAAACCCCTGGAGACAAGGACATCTGAAACTGGTGGTTATATTCTATGGCTTGGACTAGATGTCATCCCAGGTGACTCTATTTGTACCTTCACTGCATCATGCCATCATGGCTCCAAGGGTATCTCCTCCTTCACAATGGAACATATTATTTCTCCCCGCTTCACTGTTGTGGTCAGAAAAAAAAAAAAAAAAAGACAAAAAAAAAAGACAACAAAAAAAGAGAAAAAAAAAAAGACCAAAAAAAAAAAAGACAAAAAAAAAAAAAGACAAAAAAAAAAAAGACAAAAAAAAAAAAGACAAAAAAAAAAAAGACAAAAAAAAAAAAAACTACAAAAAAAACACAAAAAAAAGGACAAAAAAAAAGAAAAAAGACAAAGAAGAAAAAAGACAAACAAAAAAAAAGAAGAAAAAAAAGGAAAAAAAAAAGAAAAAAAAAAGAAAAAAAAGAAAAAAAGAAAAGAAAAAGAAAAAAGAAAAAAAGGAAAAAAAAGAAAAAAGAAAAAAAAACAAAAAGGAAAAAAAAAGAAAAAAAAGGAAAAAAAAGAAAAAAATTGAAAAAAATTGAAAAAAAAATGAAAAAAAATTGAAAAAAAAAAAAGAAAAAAGAAAATAGAATTATCATGAGAACAATGACGAACAGTAGTACTAATTAAGGCAGCATAGTTCAAGGCAGTATCTGGACTCCCCATGGCATGGCTTGCATGAAGAGTCTTGGTCACTAGGGCTGACAGCCTCACAATCTGCCCATAGTGAAGCTGGCTTGGATAATTTGCAAAGAGGATCCAGAAAAAATCCAGGTGATTTGGGTGTGTGTATCTTTGTAATACAGGTATTAATTGTACAAACTAAAAGAGTACAGTTTTTAGTACCTGCCTTCTGAAAAAAAGATAGTTTCAGGCAACCAAAGCTGAATATCAGAAGTTGTAACATATGCTCCAAGCCCCCTGTTAATTTGAATTCCAAGCAGGTATTTGTAGCATTTCAGATTTGCATTTACTGTTCAGGTTCCAAAAGCATGATTCTTCTTCTACTTCAAGGAAAAAAATGCCGTATTATACACTCATAGTCAATGTACATAGGACCACAAACCACGATCTGTAGGATAAACATATTAAGAGGGTACGTATCATTATAGCCAAGAAACACTTTGTGATGCTAGCAGTAGCAAAACAAATGCTTAGTTATAAGGGGAATGAAAGTTCAATGATTCAGTAACATTAACAAGTCAACTGCAAACTGAACATACATAAATGTATCACTAAGACATATTATTGCAGAAAGCTTTATTCTGGTGAATAAATAGGATCACCCTATTGTTAGCAAGTTGTTTTAAAATCAGTTGCAAGTGAGTTAATGACCTGTCAGCAGTGTCAAAAAGCTACAACACAGATTCTACACATACAAACCTGTGTAGCCTTAGCAGCAAACATTTTGTGGCTAGCTTTCTTTTAAGAAGAGTTAATAAGACTTTTAAACAAAACTCATACCAAATACATACATAGACCTTTATTTTGATGAGCCATCAGTTAGATAGTGGCTTATCAAGTTCCTTTGAATACCAGCTTAAGTGAATATATAGAGTTGCAAACGAGATATACAAGCTTAACTCCCCTCTATCTCTTAGCCTGTGAATCACCTATTGTTTCCCAATTCTGTGCTATGTTTACCAGTTCTTTGGCCAGTTTTTGCTGGCACAAGGCTGTCCCTCAGCTCCCTAACTGTACTATGTTTAAATCACAGTATAAATTGCAGAACAATTCAGGTTGGGAGTGTTCTCTGGAGGCCATCTAGTCCCAGGGTGCTGACCAAAACAAGGCTAACTTTGAAGTTTGACAGAGATATGATATGTGAGTTGTCTACAATAATCATACCGACTCCTCAAGCCACCAGAAATTCAGTGACTGATCAATAAATACCTCCTGACCACCAGTAAAAGAAACCAGCCCATTTTGGTCCTGTGCTTACATCCTGTTACATCTGAATGGGATCAAGAACAGAAGTAAAGGGCTTGGCAAGACCACAGCTGCTGACCTATGACTCAAATACAGTTCAACTGCATTTTAGGAAGCCTGCTTTGGGACAATCAAGCTGAAAAAAAAGCAGCACAGTACAGATAGAAAGCTGCCAGAAGCCAGAAGAGGAAGATGGACAGCATGGTGGGGGGAAGATCGTGGGTGAAAGTCAACAGAATATTTCTCTGGAGGACAGCAGCACAGCTCAGTTGGCTAACACATGGATAGGTTCCTGCAAAACCATTTAGTATGGCTTGCACAGTCCCTGGTGACACGGAGATCCCACTCCATGAAGACATCTGTATTCACAGCAGCCTTGCTGCAGCTGTTTATACACTCCCCTTAACCCAGGCCTCAGCAAGGGCCTTGGGGAGGAAAGAGATTGAGTTACAAGCAGCTCCATCCTCTAGCACAGAGCAGAGCATGAAAACTATCTAACACAGACAATTTGTCAGGCTGTGAATTGATCTCTCAGTTTGAGATTAGCATAATTCATGTATACATACACACATACACTATATATATAAATAAGAATTGTAGCACCACAAAATGCCCTGATATGTTTGGCTTTGCCTCTTTGGACTTGGCACATACATTGAGGCTACAATAAGGAGCTATGCCAAGTGCAACAGGCTGTACATTATTTAAGGGTTCAGCCATCCCACACTACAGTTTGTTGTGATTACCATATGCAGAAACAAATTCTTTTACCTAACAAGCTTGAGAATGGTTGCTTAGGATAGTCTTGTAAGCAGCCTTCATTAGAAAGTATGTCCAAAAGATGTTCATACTTTGACCATACTGGAAAATTGAGTAACTTCTTATCCCCCAGCAATAGTAACAACGAGAATGTTCTGAGCAAATTCCAGGTCTTTTAACAAATCCTAATGCTTAAAGTGACCCACTGCTTAAAATCCCAAGTGGCTGTAGTGGTTCCTGGCAAACTGAAAACATTTTTCCTTTCACACTTCCTCTGTGCTGACCTTGGTGGTGGGAGAAGGGCAGTGTAGATGAAGAAATAGTCTAAAACACTGTTCCACTATTTGTTTTTGAATTCACATTTTGGACACAAAGCCAATTTTATTAAAAATGTTACATCTTGCTGCTTAAAAAAAAGATGTAGGAGTTCCAACAAGTATTTCAGGCCCTCCCAACTACCCCTTTCAACATGGCAAAGAAGCAATAGTGTGAACAATCTCAAAAACACCTGAAAAAGAACAACCAAACAAAACCCCCTACTAAACCAAAGAAAAACAAAAAAACAACACCCAACAAAACAAAACAAAAGGGATCCCAAAAGGGATGGGGAGGGTTTGCTTTCAACTTCACATACCGCTCACTTTTCCCTGTCATTTGCAAAATGACATAACTCACTTGAGTCTTCTGCAGGTCTGCAAATCTGGTTTATTTTTATTTTTTTCCTCCTTCCCTCATAACTCATTGGTTATTTACAGCCAAGTTGCATGTGCTCATGTGCTTACTAACAGTAGCAGCATTCTTGTAATTCTGGCTACAGAAGAAATGATTAAAAAAGTCAATAAAATCTGCATGTACCAAAGCTAAATAGCAATGCTAGGTAGGAATAAATGAAGTATTTGAAAACCTTGTTCCCATCTCACACTACACCCTTGGTTTTTTATGCAGGTTAAAAGGTATTTTACCACAGGTATTTTATCAGTAGCTCTAGGGTGGCATACAGATGACTTAAACAAAAAGTTCTTTCAAACTTATTTGATAAATATCGAAATAATTGAGGAAATAAAGGGAGTAGCTTCTAAAAGCAGGTTTGAAGCACTTATTCTGAGCACTGTTTTCTCCTGAAATGGGTTTATACTTCCCTCCTGCAAAAGTACTAAACTCCAAAATAAATAAAGTAAATGCTTTGAGAGTAAAGGCAGCAGTTCTGGTCTGATGAATAACATAAACCCAGCGCCTTTGCACTCAGCAGATCAGCCTCCGGTGTGCAGTCAGGAGCGCTTGCTGCTGACTAGTGAGATAAATAAAGTTCTACTACTTTCATGCTTGTTTGAAACAGGATATCAGTGCAATTGTTGTGCAGCAAACTGAATACTATTGTCTTCTATATAAAGCTAAGTTTGTCATTAATTTTCAATTACATATCTGGACAGCTCTTGCTGCACCACTCAGTAACAAGTAACGGGATAGGGAGACAATGTCCGAGCGTGCTTTAATCTGCACAGACTTTATGATGTGAAAATGGTCAGGAAGGGAGGTCAGTCTACAAGCTTGGCAAATGTTTAATCCAGAGCCAAATAGAAATTCCAGCCTCATAAAGCTGCTTTTAAACAAGCACTTTCCACATACAAGGACTGCAGTTGTTCTTCATAAAATTCTACAGATGCAAGCAATGCTAAAGGGTAAAAAATAGTGCAACAAATCAGTAAGCAAGTGCATTGGTATAAAAGATTTAACATGAAATATTCACTACCAAAGCTCAATGCCACGTATGTGGGCTGCAGGTACAGTACAAAAAATACAAATATAACATACACATATTATAGGTAAATACAAGATCACAATCTCAATGAAGAATATAGATCAGACAATAAATATTTTAACTTATGATAATACCAGAATACGACTAATGTGTATTTTACAGGACTGGTTAGTAAGTGATTGAAAAGAAACAGGCCCTGCAAGTTCTCAGCATTCAAATTGGCAAGCTACCACTTCTTAGAAAGTGTGAGGAGACAAAACATGCTTAAAAGCAAGGGTTTCAAATACTTTGGAGTATATTTTTACAATACTTAGAATAAGTAACTAGTGATAGTGCCTGCTCTTTGAAGCCTTGAAGACAGACAGATACGAAAGAAGAAGCAGACAAGTAAACAAGAAGCCTGGTTTCCAGAGCCTCCCAGGATGCACAGACAAAATACATCACCCTTATTTTCTTTCATTATCTGACTTGGAGCTGCTGAAAGACAACTATTCCTCTTAAATCACAGACACCATAAGCCATATCTCCATCTGGAAGCACCTGCATCTTTAGTAATATCTCAGTAGAAAGTCAGTGTTGCTGTTGTGTATCACATCGGCTTTTTTTTTTCCCCTCAGAAAATCCACAGAAAAATAAGTATATCAAGCCTGAAATTTCTTATAAAGTAGGAGAGTAGTATTTTTTTTAAACTATTGTTTCCTTTTTTAAAAAAGGATAATAATAAAACATCAGTGAAGTAGTAGTAAAGACTTCAATTGTTCATTTTAATGAACAGGCACAAAGACTGAATTTAGTAGGTGATATCTCTTCTAAAAAAAGCATTATTAAAACACTCAATTTGTGGCAGTAATGATGTACATGCTTATGATATGTCAGATACATGTCTCTTCATGCCATCAAAGGACAAATCAAAAACTTAAGGTGTTACTGAAAGTCAGAGGTTTCCATTCCTTCCATACTTCAGAGGATGACTGGCATCAATGAAGTATTTGAAAGAGTCTCAAAATGGTGCCAGAGAAGATTAGAGGAACATTCTAGTGTTCCTCTAATTCTCGTTAATTAGGTGCTAATGGAAAAATTCTGCTTTTAAACATCTCTCTGTTAATATGTAGAGGTACCACCCGTGCAGCTATGATCACATACATACATGCTGCAAATGTTTGCACAGCAGCACAGTTATTGCAATTTATTTTTGTGATATTCAGATGATGATATTTTGTTAAAAGTTAATGGACTGGCAAGAAATTGCCATGAAGCAAAATAAATCAATATTCCACTATATTAAAGAGCAGGATAGTCACTTCTATCTATCCCTCCAGGGAAGGTTTGGGATTATCCTTGGTCCTCCGAGGCCTTGCACTGACTTGAGCTTTGATAGTCTGGGCTGCCACACTCCACCTTTCTGAAACTTTGCATCTGGCATTTTACACCTCCTAAATCACAAAGTACAGCACATCCTTCACCACAGGAGGCAGATAATTTCTTTCCATGCTTTACTTTCCCTCTCCACAACCTTGCAAGCACATACTCTCAGTCAGCACTAAATTGTCAGGCTGGCTATGGGAAAATGTCCTTTTCTATCTCTGACACTCTAGTAGTAACACATGGCTCTTTTGTTTCACAAGGAATCACCGAGAAGCATATTTTGCCAGCTTTTATGACTCAAGTGGATGAGAGTGGCAAACTTTCAGAGCATATCAGCAGATATTCCTTTAAATTAATGATGTTTTGATGGGCAGTACCTGGTAAGTGCTGGCACTTCTCTATCTGCTAAACCAGCCTACTCTACAATTAGCTTTTGTGTTATGCACGGCCTGAGTTTGGATCATGTACACACAGTACCATAAAGAAATGCATTAAAGATCTTTCACATGAGCCCATCCATCCCTACAGCAGCGCAATGAGAATTTTAATACAGTCCTAAAATCAGCAATTCCTGAGCATCACTATATCAATGTTGTTATGCTCTTGCTTGTACTGGCTAGATATCTCAGCCCACAGCTATAGGTACTGTCTTGTTAAATTTGCCTGACAGCATTCTTTGGAAGGGATCTACCTTCAACTCTGCAATCATATAAAAATAATAATATTAAATAATAAAGTATATATTATTTATTATAATATATAATAAAATGATGTTGAGTAATATAATAATAAATTGTTGTTATTATTATTATTAATAATAATAATGCTGCAGAAGGAGGCAGATTCTTACTGGGCAGGCACTTTACTAGAGTGCAAGTGCATCTCAGTGTCAAACCTTTGCTGCAGAAGAGCTTACATAAAAAACACAGAGCAAAAACCACCAAAGGACCATATAAAGCTAGCATAAAGCTGAGCTACTGTGTTAACAAACATTAAGGACATCAGCATATGGGGTTTCCATACTCTATTCTTCCTTCTGGACAACATCTTCCATAGCACCTCCCTAAACAGCTTTCTTTGTCATCTTTTTCTCCCCTTCTTGAACTGCTCACTTGCAATGGAGAATAAGGTGATGAAGGAAAGTGTTACACACACAGTAAATATCCCTTCAATTTCACCTCTCAAAAAGTTGTTCTGACACCTGCATTTCCAGTCCTCAGTCAGTTTTTGCTTTCTGAAATGACTGTGCATATACATGAGCTTTATGGGGCTCTGTGTTAAAACACTTCAGAGCCTCAGCCCTTTGCTGTTCAACACAGTTATTCAGTAAGTATCTAGGTACTTTCCTATACTTTCCAGGGGAAGTAGAGAGAGAAAAAAAAGTTGCTGAAAACCACCTTTGCTCCTGAAGTTCCACTAACCCATTGTCATCCTGAAGCCACTGCGGGTAGCAGTCTCCTAAATGCCTCCTCCCAAGCAGGCACAGCACCTCTCTAAGGGACAGGGAGAGGATGGACACACAGATGATGCAGTTCACTTGAAAACTGTGTAAGATCTGCCCTAATGGACAACAAAGCCAAAGCTGCTTCTGTATTGCCCTGAGAAAGGCATACCCTTACTTTTTTAAAGGTTTCGTGTACACATTTTACATCTTGGAAGAGAAGAACTTTCCAGTAAAAATCTTTGAAATTGAATTTCTTTACACAAAAGCAACTGGTTTGGAGAAGTGATGGCTTAATGTATATGGATGCCCCACCCCACATCACTGCTAACAGATTCTCAGCTTCAGTTCTGAAGATTTTCCATTTAAGACATCTGCTGCTGCCATGTCCTCATTTTGTATTTCTGTTTAAAAAGTTAAGAAACTATGTGTTCTAATTCATAGGCAGTGTGATAATCCTGGATTTTGTCAAACATTTGTTAGTACAAACAGAATTAAAATACACTTAAGCTCAGCTGCAAACAGACATTTTAGCAGAGAGTAACAACACAGATAGAAAAATGAGTAACAGTATTTTTTTCCTAGGCTGACCCTGATGTTTGGATAGGTGTCTGGGATTTATATGACATGATGGTTACTAAAACGTGTACATCTGTGTATTAAAGCTGTCACCAACTTATAATAACTTTCTCTCCCTACTGATTTAGATAAGACCCAAAACAAAATACTGAGTTGCAGTTCTGAGTGTTGATCTCCTTGACTGACCACAAAAGTCAGTAACTGGACTGATTTGGTTCTTCCAGCTTAAAACATGTAAGTGATTAACATCCTCCTGCACTTTGATAGTGTTGAAAGGTCTCTCCGAAAGAGAAGGCAGAACTTCTATTTCTTTTTACAAGCAAAGATGGGGAGAAAAAAAAAAACCAAACAAAAAAACCCCACAAACCACCAGACAGGAGGAAAAAAAGGAATCTCTCTGAGAAAGGGTGCTTTTAGTTTTAGTAATTCCATACCTGTTTACCCTGTTTTTTCCTGAGAAGAGATCAGCTGACTGAAAAAACCAATACATTGATTCATATAAAAAAAAAATATTTAAAACAAAACCTATTAAGGTTGAAGTCTAGTCAACCCCAGTCCTGGAAAGGCTGCTACAGGTCAGACCTCCTCAAGGCCTTTCATTTTGCCTGGATTCCTAAAAACTTGGGCAGATAGAAGTTGCTGATGGCAGAGCTGAAACAGCTGATTCCTTTGACAAGATAGAATTTTTAAAAACTAATCAGGAGCAGATGCATGGCAGCACCATGTGTACCATAACTACCCCATTTTGAATGGCTATTAAAACAACCTCTACAAAATCCAAGCAGTATACTGTAAATCAATCCCTGTATTTGCTGTGTATTGCAAAGTTACACTGTGTCACATTTAAATACAAATAAATCACAAATCATAGTAGAGTGATATACTTTGAAATAGAAGTAAATTAATACAAAGTATAGAGCTTAAATAAACGAAGTACTTAACTAATAGTCACAGAAGCTAGTTAACTATAAAAATACATTAAGATGCTAAAATAGTACTTAATTTGCTCTTGGTGAGTCCCTAAACATTGACACCCTGGTGAATCCTAATGACTTATGTATTTTGGTTCTCGAAGGACATTTTTAATCTTTATAAGCAAAACAAGTCTAAAACAAAAATGCTTCTCATGAGGAAGGAAAATATGGACTGGCATCCTTACTGTACACCCACTCCAAAGAATCTTCAGGAGAATATTAATATCTCAGACACAGAGTTGCTATTATCCAAAGCCTTCCTTTCTCAGTGTTTTATAATTGAAAAAAAATTAAAAATTAAAATGACATCAAACTCTCAAATCCAGCTTTTTCTGCTTCACTCTTCAATCACTTACTGAAAGGAATTCAAACGTCACGAGTTGGAAGCAATCATTCTTCAATGCTACACACCAATATAAATCCCAGAACACAAAGCGTGGTAACAAGAACGGGAAAAGTCAGCTTTCAGAAAGAGAAGAAGAAAAGAAAGAAAATAAAAAGAAGGAAACAAAAAATAACAGCATGTATTTTTTCCATGTATTCAGGTCCACAATTACTATTTAGCTAATTGAAAGCATCCCCTTAGCTCTCATTCACTACTTGTCTTTGAAGGCTCAGTATGAACCTTAGCAGGGCACAGTAAACAAATACACACACCAAGATAAATAAGCTCTCTGTCTAAAGCAGAAAAACAAAAAACAGTGACTGTAAAAAGTAACTTTATTTCAGTTCAGTCTGACAAACTATAAGTAGTATTCCTCTTTTGCACTAAAGAAAGCTAAAGAATATTTTGAAAAACAGAGTTGACGTGGTCTTTTTCAAGAAAGGATGAAGGGGAGGTTGGGTATGGCAGAGAAGGAAATTGAGGGATAGAATAAATCCAGAAGTAGGGCAGCCATCGGTGTTGCATCTGAAGCAATCACCACTCCCTGACCTGCTGTAACCTATGCAGAACTGGTGCCCCAAATTCATCTTACAAGGCACTCAGACACGGGAGGGAAGGGGGGGGGGTTGCACCTGGGAATCCTTTGACGTGACTCAATATGCACAGCACACTGCTCTTATGGATTCAGGGCATTTTAAAAATACATTAAAAATTTCTAAAAATCCTCTCAAACATCAAGTAGGGTTGTTTGTAATTTAAGACATTTACAGATCTGTTAAAATATTAAGACTCTTCTAAACTATTTAAAATAAATATTGTAAAGTAAAATACCAAAGCATCGATATTAAATGTACCAAACTCAGAGAAATAAACCAAAAGTAAACATATCAGGGTAAGGTGACTGAGCACAATTTCTGCCCCCCAAATTTTGGAGAACGTCCAGGCCTAATTACAAATTTTGAAATAAAAATGAAGTTATAATAAGCTACAGCAGGATTTAACCTGAACTGGAAAGCAGAATCTTTAAAATATTGCCAATACAGGATATCCGGAAGACACATCAATTTACAGCAATATTTTTTTTTAATGTCACATCAACTGTAAAAAAACCCCCAAGTCGTGAAGCCAGACTATGAAACAAATGTGTTTTTTTCAAATCTCTCCTGTGTAGCTTTAACCAGGTTTTAAATATAAACAGTTTGAGCAAAAAAACCCGCACTGCTGCTGAATCAGTGTTCACTTCCTGGGCTAGCTGAAGGGTAAAAAGATGTAGCAGCCACTGAAAGCACCAGGACTTCAAGTCGTCTCTATTTAGCATCATTAGTAGTCACAGTTATTTCTGAGCAATTTGGTTAAACACAGACTATGTAGTTAACCCACTCCTTAATTAGATGACTAATTCAGAAGGTCAAATGATAATAATCTGAAGGATGCAATGACTGCTTCTAGCAAACTAACTGAGAAGCCAAACTGGTTGAAAGGCAGGATCATGTACTTGGAGAAAAAAAATATATTACCAATAATAATAATATTAAAACTTAGTGCAATTAAAATGGCTGATGCCAAAGTAGTGGAGTAATAAAGCAGTTCAGCTCAGCCTGGCTCCACTAATTTCCCATGGGCTGATTGTAGATCGCAAGCAGTTCCTGCCCTAAGTGCCACCTTCCCCACCTCCAAAAATGAGTACTCCCAGGTACTTGGGGACATCCCTCTGTCCCACCTCCACCCAGTCCCTCCTCTCTAAGCAAACAGCCTGGCACTCAGAACCACCTTGCTCCTCTCTTCATCCCCAGCATGACCAAAGCTGGAGACAACGTGGGTGCGGCCCAACATTTACAGCCCTGAGTCACTGCCCTGTGACAAGAACCACAGAGCACAAAGGGCCTCTTGAATCCCCAGTCTGTGTGCTCCTCAGTCATGCAGCTATTGAAACTTATCTACCACTCCTCAAAACTCAAGTATGATTTTCTCCCACCTGGTGACAGCAACCTTTCTTGCTGACTTCTTCAGCAATTTAGTTGCCCGAGAAGAAAGCAATGGTTTGTGGCGTTATCAAATTTGCCCCCATGTTTCTTCCAGTGCCAACAGTAAAGGGTATATGACAAAGAACAACCCTCAACAGTCAGTTCTGTTAGGGAATTTAAAACCAAAGCATGATTTTCAACTTTTGGATCATTAAAATGACTGTGCCAAAGATAGCATGATTACAGAGAGGTGAACCAGCCATAACCAATGATAACAGAGTACAAAGTGTTTCCTACATCCTGGAAGGAATTCCTGTTGTTAGAATATAGCAAAATACAGGCTGAACAAGGTGTCCTAAGTTACCTTGGACTTAGGCTTTTCATATTGCTCAAGAGCCTATTGATAAGCACTTTCATTTAACTACTTCCAGCTAGGGGCAGGGGGGTAATAAAAGTTTACTGGAGAAATATAAGCAACAACTGGTACATTGAGAACAAATGTCCCTGGATCCACTTAAATGTATTTCCTGATCTGGGACCAGAAGGTCTTTCCTTGCCTCAATGGGATGGGCAGCTGTTCTCAGAACCCGCAGTAAGTTCTCAGACAACATCAAGCTGGGAGTGTCAACCTGCTGGATGGTAGAAAGGCTTTACAGAGGGACCTGGACAGACAGGTGGGTGCCCCGACTCACCACCCTCCTGAAGCTCTGACAGGAGGGTTTCAGTCCTGAGAAGCAGGATACCCTCACTGGCTGGCCATCCCAGACAGCTGCAGAAGACTGAGGAAGCTTGAGTAGGTTCAAAACTCAGCAGTGTTACATGTTTTAAAGAACGTCAGAGAAATGAGGCAGAATTTTTTCCACAGCTCAAATTAACGACACAGATAGCGTCTGGCAAGGGGTGTTTTCTGACCACTGCTGTAATGATCGGTGAAGTACGGTGGAAGTAAAAATTGACAGGACTGGCAATTAAGCTTCCGAGAAATTCTTGGTCTCAAAGTCACCCTTGTCACTTTAACAGACACACTACAATGAAAACCAGCATTCAGGTCCCTAGGTATTATTCACATCAGTAACACTATTTATTAATATCCACTGAAATAGCAAGAAGTACCTGGAGTTTTGGGTTGAAAGACTACCTCATACCAGGAACATGACATACTCTTCCTACACTTCTTGGACTGAGGAGGAGACAGGGGCAGTACTTCAGATGTATTTTTTCCCCTTAATTTTTCTACAGGAAAAGTTCTACTTCACGCTTCATCTCCCAGTGCCTCATGTTGGATTTTCCTTCTGCCATGAGTGTGTAAACACCCACAGACACTGACATGGGGGAAATGACAGCAGCACAGAGAGCTGCTGCAGGGACCCACAGGCACTGCACCCCACCCCACATGCACAGCTCACAATCTCAGACTCCTCCAAACTGACAATAACTGACTGGAAAGCCAAAGGAAAGGTAGTTTTACTTCCCTCCTTCCCTAGTCCCAGTAGGGCCAGGGCCTGTGTCTCCTCATCACCTCTTGTGAAGAGCTCCCCTTCCTTCCTCCCAAACTCACAGCTATCTTCAGTATCTATTGACAGATTTAAGCCCTACTTGAAGGTTGCAGCTGAAAGCAGTGACTGCACTAAGCCAATGGGAAAACATTTGAATAATCTGCTAGGCTAACAGAGAAGACCTTAGAGAAAAGGCTATGTTCCTGCTTCCTGCTCAGTACTCTATTTGCTCTGAGATGAAACCAAAATTGCTCCTGCAACAACAGCAAGTGTCACACGTGCCGTGGGCACAGCACAGAGAAAGTGCAGGCATTGCTTCAAAGTGCCACCTTGGAGATGTCCCAGCCCCACTTGCACAGGTCAGTCCTACAACAGGTTTCCGTGTAAAGAAAATAATTCCTTAAGGAAGATGTGTTGTATTCTCCGCCCTCTACTGGAGTCACTGCAGACACTCACTAATTCATATCGCATGGACCCCTTTTCCCAGCTTCTACAACCAGGAATGGGTCCACCTGCTCTCACCACAAGCTGGCATTGGAAGTCTCAAAGGTTATGACAATTCCAGGCAAACTTTAGTATGGAAATGTTATTTTATTTCAGTACAGTACTTGAAACGAGCCACTGTCTATTCAAAAACAATTTCAGATTGATTATAAATTATATATTCATGAGTAAAAATAAATAAAGATCAGATTTCAGCCAAGTTCTTTCCTTCAATACAAAAACTAAACCAAGTCTTCTACTGCAGCAACTGCTTTACTATATGCTGAAAGTTTTTAGAAATAACATGCTTCATTGCTTCAGGGGCAAAATCCCTGAGCAAAATAAGATCGTGTATTTACGATTGTGTATTAGGTAAGATCAAACTAAGATGAAAACAATTTTATCAACAAAAATGAAAACATGGTAGAGTTTTGTGTCAGGAAAATAACTTCAAATAAAGCCTAATATTGCTAGGTTTAGCATATTTTCATCATCTCAGATGAATCAGACAATGAAGGTCTACAAAGTCTAACTGATATTAATGTTTGAAATTCACACAGAAGTGATCTTTTATAAGAAGTTTCACTGCTAATAAACTATAAATGGTCAGATGGCCAACAGTTGAAGATTTACCAGCATTGTACAGCACACACTAATTTGGTTATATACTTTGACAGATGACAATTGAAACCATTAAAATCCTCAAATAACAAATTCTTTCACAGTTAGTAATGCACACTTTCAAAGCTCCAACTTTAAAAATAAATATTTTAAGACACAATCAGGCAGTACTGACACTCAAGATGACAAATAACCTTGACTATCAGCATAGAGGTATCATCTTTATAACTTAGGTATTGTATGTAGTTCCTCACTGGGCTGTCAGAGGGTATTAACCAGGAATTCCTTTATTTATATAGAAAATGGATACTTTGTTTCTGTGCAACGTCTATATAGTGTGATAATTTTACAATGGTGAATACCACTGCAAAACGGAAGGAAAGAATCGAAGTACAGCTTACCCACTTAAATGAATGAGTCATTAATTTAGTATCAACACCAAATTACTATACCTTGTACTTTACAAGGTAAACTTCTAGACAATTATTGCAGTGTTTTTAAAGCCCCTATGAGGAAGGTCAAGCAAAAGGTAAGCTTGCTTACTTCTTGATATTTGTTAAGCATGCAACTTGGAAAAAAAAAAAAACAACAAAAAAACTACATTTTACAAAATAGAACAGCAATAATTCCTAGCAAAATAAATGCTGCTTGCAGGATAATGTTTTCTAGTCTGATTTGAAAAATTTCCATGCATGTACAGCAAAACACTGCTGATAATGAAAATCAAGCACATAAGATCACTAATATATTATGCCAGAATCCCATAACTTTTCAACTGTGCTTATACAATCCCTAACAAATCTTTTTCAGAGGGATTTTTTACAGAGATTTTTGTGAGCATCAGGAGCACAATATACTTCAACACCACCTCTTTGGCTTCCTATGTAAACCACAAAGTTCACCTCATTTTTTCTACCAAAACCATAGTCACACTCTGATATTTCAACAGCAAACACAGCACCTAACACCTGAGCATGGAACAATTCAGAGAACCAAGTGACAGGCTGGGCATATCCCCAAACCAACAGAAAGTCAGACAGGACACAGCCCCCCAAAGCTTTGCTGTGCCAGGCCACCCCAGTCCCAGGTGCCAAGCCAGGAACCTAAAGGACTGGTTACAAACACTTCAGAAGTACTGAGCTCACCTCTGTGATTTTGAGGAAAAATCCAGAGCAGAGAGCAGTTGTTCAAATCAAAGCTGGAGCATCAGAAGAGCAGAGTTTAGCAACTGGTCCCACTTAGAGTTACCTATGAGAGCAACCCTAATCTCAAAAATAAGTTCTAAACAGTATGTGAAAGGCTTTGCTCATTCAATAACAAAAGCTGCTTTTCCTGAGAAGAATGGAAATTAGCCCAGTGAAGAGATAGGAGAGAGAGGGATTCCCTCCCCAACACACATCAGGGAAGGGAAATGGGGAAATGCAGGAAGGGAATAGGGAAAGAGGACTGTGGCTTACATCTCCTTGGCTAATGGCACTTTTCCTGTCAATAATGACTTTTAAAAACATTTCACTGCAAATGTTTAAGCTATGGGAAACAAAACAAAAACAAAAACAAAAAACATCCTTATGAGTAATGATAAGCAATGTCACTATAAACACCTTCAATTACAGCAAAGAAGATTTTTTAATTTTTTTCCCTAATAATAATAATAATACAAATCCTTCACCATTGAACTAGTTGAAAATGAGAGACTGCTCTTCAAATATAGTCACACAACAGAAAAAAGCTTTTTTCTCCACTTTGTTTTGTTTCTAAGAATACGAATAACTATAATAAATAAGTAGAAAAAGTTCTAGTCTGAATTTCCTTGGACCTCCTCTCCTCCAAACAGCAGTGGTACAGCTTTAGAATAATTTTTTTTTTTTTTAAGCATACAGGAAAGATTAAGAACTATAAGTAAAATTAATTTACACAAGAACAAAAAGTCATCTTGTTTATTAAAATGAGAAAAGCAATGGAACAAAGAATAAGGAAAAAAAAAAAAAAGAGCCCATCTTTGTACTACAGAGCCATAATGGCCCATGTGTTTGATCCATGTGCTTTTAATATTTTGTATCTGTTAGCAACCAATGCTGCACATTTAAGCAGGTGATCTTTATGATCTTCACTAAGAATTTCTGATAAAGTCCCTCCCACACCCTGCAGAGGGATCAGTATTAAAACTGAAGAATGATATCCTTCCTCTTTAAAAACTGAAACCTTCAACTGGTGCAGTTCAATGTTGTAAGCTGTTATCAAGGTGTTAAGCAAGGTGTTATCAATGTCTTGCCAGTATCCTGAACTTTACTATTCCTTTTCAGAGAAGGAATTTTTATTTCCTTATGGGCAATACAGAGCCTATTTTTCTGCATCTTGTTTCTGTTACAGAATTACTAATTGCCACCAGCTGCACCTTCCTCTAAACAGACAGGTACCAAAGTTCATGGGTTCTTGAAGCTCTCTGGGGAGCACATAACCACACTCAACACAGACCGATAAGAACATATCAATACAATGTGAGCTGTCAGCTGAATCAGATCCCTATTTCTCAGCAATTAAGTCTGCTAAAAAAAGTAGCACAGCAGTCCTCTCCTTGCCCAAAATCCCGTTCAGGCACAGAAGTCAAGACATGGATGTAGCCCTGTGTCACACCAGGCTCATGTGGCATGGCCTGTGTAAGAGCTATGCTATGTTATCAAGAGCTCTTGATTAAACTGCAGAAAGGACACCAACAGGGATGAAATCAGATGGATATTAGGAGTTTGGTAATAAGAACAGTGTTTTGCCACATACCAGCTTTAAACAGGGCAGCCTGTGCCACAAAGCTGGGGTAGGAGGTTTGCTTTCATCTAACTGCTGGGAAACCGAGGAGTGAAATGTAAATTATACCAACAGGAAAGTGGCTTTTCTTGGAAATTCCAGAGTATGAGCCAGCCACCTGTGGCCTCTCTTCCTGACTATCATGTGAGCAAGTGCAAAGAAGAGACCCTGCAGCAAGTGGCACAACACTGACTGCCACAGTAAAGCACCTGATAATGCCCAAGGCAGCTACCTAGTTACTTAAGAAGTACTGCTCACAAATACAAGAAAGCAGATGGTAGAGAAAAAAATGGATATGGTTTTATGTCTCTCTTAAAAAAAACAAACACATACACACCATCACAAGTGTGAACAGCTACAGCTCAGTATTTAGCTGGCTGTGGAGGATTTCAGTGAAGTGGTGATCTGCAGCAGTCTCTCTGCATAACCACAACACCCATGACACCAAAAAAAAGTAAATTTCATATGTCCCAGTGGAATTTTTCATGGTACAACTTCCTCATAGTAGAGTTTGACTATGGAGACGAAAGTACACTGGCTCCAGAAAAACAAATTTGGTGCTTTGGAAACAAAAATAAAGCTTTAGCTGATTGTTACTACACGACAGATGCTATTTGGTTACACAGTATACTACTATACAGTGCTTTGGGGGAATACTGTATATGAATAAATAGCACAGAGCAGCTTTTTAAATAGTCCTCTAAACAAGTCTGTCCAGCTGCAGTAGAGAACAGTAAGAAATTCTGCATGGCTAACAGAAGGCCATATTTCACTTACTGAAAAGACTGTAAAAAAAAAAGTAAACTCTTCCACTTATAACCTAGGCTTCATTAAGAAAAAAATCTCGCAAGGTAAGAATATTGGCAACAATAGATAATAGTAAACATCCTCATAGTTTTACATTTTCTCTATGTCAACATATTTTTCATATTCAATTTCTAAATAAGTAAACAAAATGATAGAATTTGCCACCTCCAAATGATAGCAAATAGTATTTCAGCTTCTGTTATAATGGCTACAACATTAACTGAGGAACTGTAATAATGCTGACATAGGATTACCCACTAAGAGGTATTACATGAAAATGGAGTTGTTAGCAATTTTGAAATGTTCTGCTGTCTATCACATCCCTACAGGCTCAACCACTATAGTTTCAGTCCCTCACCAAGAATTGCAGCAAGTAACAGATTACAGAACTCTTCGGTGGGCACTGCTGTTACTAACCCCATTTGCAGCTCAGCTCTGCATTTCCAGGAACAAAATATTAGTTCACAGCTGATAAAAATAAGACCAGGTGCTGGAATGTTACTCACAACTACTCATGAAAATAACAAACTGGAAAAAAAAAATGGAATTTTACATGGCACTAAGCATACTGCTCATGCTATGAATTTATCTTGGTGACATAACATTAAATCTGTATTCAGTCACAGATATTGCCAAAAGTGTATCATTCCTCTAATTTCAAGTGAGAAACTAAAGATGCAGAGTACCCAGACATCATTCAGCTTTTCTGCTTAAATCATACCATAGTGGCAAGACCCTGATCCTTTAAAACAGTGTAAAATCCAAAGGAAACGAACCTTGATTTAAAAATTATTCATTTCATCCTTAATGATTGGTACAATCTGGGCAAGGTATTGAGAATTTATTTTATAATGCTCTTACATATCAATTCTGCCTCTTCAAACATCTACAGAGCAGTGGGCCTGGCCTCTTCACACTCAGCTTGGAGAAGGAGGTAGGAGCCAAGCAGACTGGTGACACCTCCTGAGCTTCTTCAGAGATGCCACATCACCCAGCTCCTCCTGATGTGGGATGCCTGTTCTGTGTTCTCTCCATGTGTGGCTCCACTCGTCCACGTGGGAAGGGAAAAAAAAGTTTTCCTCTTTACCCTCCTGCCAAATCCCTCCCCTTCAGGCCTAACTTGTGAAGTCTGAACTCAGAACCCATCAGTTTTCAGATGTGAGAGCTCCCAGCAAGGAGGGACACAGTCATCTGTAGGTCTGCAGAACAAGGTTTTTTACATGCTCACTGGCGTGAAGCTTTTACTGCTTGTTAGATTAAATGATTCAGGACTGAATACTTACTCTGTGTCTGCAGCTGATTTACAGATACCACATGTTTATAATCCAAAGTCCCAAGTGGGCGTTCAAACGAGTGCCAGACCTTATTTTAACTCTATTAAGTATTTTAAAGGAAGATAACAAGATACTGCCAGCTACTAAGCAATGGTATTCCCCTGCTAAGTTCCCTGATTAAACATATGCAGGAAAAACAATACACCCTAAAGAAAAAAAAAAGAACATGTTTTGACTCCTTCTGTCAGCCATATTTTCGTAACACAAGCCAACATCAATCAGCCTCTTCACTCAATGTGCATTTCTCACCATCTCCATGTGGAACACGTTAATGAGTCTCCAATTAAAAAAAAAAAGTCATCTGTATTTATCAGGTACAGAGCAGTAACAACCTCTGAGATACACAGAGGTTGTATTCTGCTGCTTTCTCTTTGTGAAAAAGAGAGACTCTTCTCTCACCACATGCCAACCCACACTTTATTTGCAAGACACTGTACTAGCTTCGACTGACATAAAATAAAAGCTCGCAAAGCCAGTCTGGCACTCTTCAGCAGCAATGCATGGAGAATGCAACACCAAAAGTGAGAAGGAGAAACTCCAAGCAGAGAAACACTGCATGAGGTCTCCCACTGCTGAGGGCAATGTGGGCTGCCCAGCCAACATTTATCTGACCACCACCACAGGGTAGTCTCTGCAGCTGGAGACCACAACCAAGCCTAAAAATAAAATACAGCCCTCCTACTACAAAAATGAGAGCTTTGCAGTGGCAAAGAAGGCTGTGCCACTGTTCTCCTCCTGCAAGGAACATTTTCTTTCCTAAAGTGAAATGATACAATGAAAATTACATACTGGGGTAAACATGCAGTGCTGTAATTAAACTTTTGCTGGTAAGAAATGCTTTTCCATGGAGCTATACACACACCCCAGCACAAGCCCTGTCATCCCAAAAGTCTTCATGAGGAACTAACTGGGGAGAAGGAAAACACAAGAAATTACCTGTGGATAAGACCAATGAACTGCAGGCTGAGAAACAACTGAGAACATTACTAAAGACCAAAACTTTACATGAAATTATGAAAACAATTAATGCAATCAGCAAATGACCATTTGTTGCTCCCAAACATTGCCTTAAATGCAAATGGCAAAACAGCCTCAGACGACACATTTTGTCCTCCTCTAATTTCAATTGTAAATAAGAAATAATATACGTATGTACTGGTCCAAAAAACTGTCTCCCTTTGTGGATTTGAATAAGTGATATCTTTTCCTCTCGAGCTCATCCTCTGAAGAAAATATACTAAAATTTAAAAATGTAAAGTGATGGTGATGAGGCTCATCAAATGGTCAGAATTAAAAACCAAACAACAATCACTGTATATTCTACAGACCTTACCACCACTTGATTACTTGGCTCCAAGTATGGCTGTGATCTGCCTAAACCCATTTCTTAATCACTTCAGATGTCCTCAAGGTTATGTTGCATTCTAGAATCCTAATTTCAGCTGACACCTGAACACCTATTTGCAAGTCAGTGCAGAAATACTGCTTGTATCCTCTTGGCTCTCCTCTCAGAAGGCTAAATCACAGCTCTACACATGAAACTGCAAGGGTATCCCACAGTCCATCCAAGTATGGACTGTGTTTTGATTTTTTTGATTTTTGGCACATAGGACCCAGATACTGCCCTGGTGTAATCAGGTCTCCTGACAATGTGAAACTCACACTCTGAACAATCTGCTGGCAGATGGATTCCATTTAAAGCATGACTGTGAGCAGCTGCTGCTGATCACTGGCTTGTAAAGTGAACTCATTCATCACAAAATATTTCAAAGGACTGAACTGAAATGGAACAAATGAATTTGAAGAAGTACAGGAGGTGTAGTGTTAGACTTGGAGAATGAATGTGTCAGTTGTAAAAAGCACAGCTACGGTCCTGCTATTAATTTATTCCTATAAATGCTGGCTCCACTCAAATAGCAACATTCTCCAGATTCTCAGGAATCCAGGAGGGGAGCTTGAGTAAGGGATTAGAAGACATAATTAAATACTCCTTACTGAAGGTGATTTTAAATATGCAAGCCGACAGCATGCTTAAATTGAGCTGGTGAAAACTTCAAGGTGACATGCTTCAGAAAACTGCTGGAGGGAGAGGAGGTTATTCCCCCAACTGCTCTTGCTGAGCAAGAAGCCCCATGAGTTGCACAATGGGGAGCTGTGCCCTGCCTTTGCCACCTTCACTTTAAATGCTGTGAGAGGCTTTACTGCTTTTTAGAAGTTTACATCTTCCTCTTTGATCTTTCACTACAGCTGCAGTTGAGAAGACAACCTTCCAAGTATTTAGCCTCACAAATGAGATTTCCAAGCACGGTGATTCCCACTGAAAGGATGGGGAGCTGACACAGAACTAAGTCACACCTTTTCTTTTAATTCAGGAATTGTGTAGCAAGAGTAGACATCTTAGCTCCACTGTATTTGTCACGGCCACTGGATCATCTCTTCCTACAAGTTATGGATAGAGAAGAGGTTTATATTCTATTGACACGCTTTTGTATCAAAATACAGTTGTTATATCAAATTTTCATATCTTAAGATAAATAATAAACCTATTTTGAGCCACAGTAGGTGTAATAATATTTTGGTGTAATATTTATTGATAAACGGAAGGTAAACAGAAACAATATTAATCCACAGAAGGTTGACAGATTTTTTTTCATCTCTCATTCTAGAAAATGTTAACTTTGCAGCAGGAAAAAAGTCCTCTCAGATAATAGTCCTTCTCTCTTCTCTTCTGGGGTCTATTTCCCTACCTGATATCCTTCCTCAAGCTGAGGTAATGAGATAAAGCTCAGTGTCATAAGCTTACGTAAATAAAGCATATCAGCTACTTTGCAACTCCCCTTCCATGCAATGGAAAAAAGCCATCACCCAGACTTCTGCTACCTAGTATGGAAGCAACAAAATGAAAGGTTTTATATTTAACTCATTTTGGGGAGCAGCTGACCATTGCCAGGATATATGCTCTGATGCAGCAGTGAGAAGCCATGTGCTCAGCAGCATTGTTTTATATGCACAAAACAAGGCACACATGCACTCTTGCTCACACACCCTCTGCAAAGGTTATTCATCACCACAGCAACCTCTCAAAACAAAGGTGGAAGCCAATTCAACAGCCCTGTTCCTCTCATGACAGAAGATGAAGGGTGCTCTCTGCCTGCACCCTTCAGGGGGCTTTGTTTACTTGGCTTTGGTTTTATGTCACTGGATCTCATTTACCAATTTAATTTTCAGCAGCCCAGTGTGCACACCCAGTCCAGAGAATGGCAATACTTATGCATTAAACAGAAAATTAAAGTTAAAAGGGCAGAGAAGAACTGGCTGATGTGCAATTCTTTCTTGCCCCATGGCTGAACAAGTGCCATACTCTATTACACATATGCATCATCACCTCACCTTCCCCACACCCTACGTACCAGGAACAGTAAAATAAACACCCCACCTAAAACCAAGAAAACCCCAACTTAGTATTTAACTACCATGTCTTCCTTCCTCTCTCCTCACTACTTCATTTCTTCACATCTTACAATCCACAGTAGCTTAATGATTTTCAATACATTAAGAAAACCCAACTGAGACAGTAAAATAATTGTAAACTCAGCACAAATGAAAAGCAAATTTCCCCGAATCTGGGAAGAGCAAATTCCAACCCTTTCCCAAGTCATTTGAAGAAAGAGATTATAATCATTTCTAAATCATTTCAACTACAAGCCAGGAGGAAAAAGCACTGTCTGTAATGACAAGCTGTCAACACTCAGTGAGCAACGTGGCTCTCAGTCATGACACTGATCCTTTGCCTGCAGAGCAGGGCATGGGAGCATCAGCAGCCACACCACATACAATGAAAATACTCAGAATGCCCAGATTTCTCTATTTCTCCAAAAGGAAATCCCCCATCTGAGCAGCAAAATCTATCTTAATGTGAGAATGCCCTCCCTATCTACAGGATTTAAGAGACTGAGTAAGCATGTGTTTTGAAATACAAGATTAAAAAACCCCAAAACAATGGTACCTGGGAATTTTAATTTTTAAATGCAAAAAACTGGTAACTGAAGCAGATAACAGTAAATCTGAGAGATTAAGTCCTATTTACCCCCATCAAGAAGGAGGTTAAATTTTGCTACAGTAAAACTACCAGAAACACACATGTAATCAAAACATATGCTAAGGACTAAAAGGGTGTTTTGATTTAAATCAGCTGCCTAATATTTTCTTAATTTTCAAAATATGCATTTACAGCAGATCATTGCTTATTTGGAGACTTATGATGGTCTGCAGTTTCTGTCTGTGTGTTTCAGCACCTCAGCAACAAAAACATCTTGGGCAGAATGTTCCTTCACTGGATTCTGTAATGTTTATATTATATTAATTTATATTAATGTGTATTGATATAATATTGCTCTGATGGCAGAGGATGCCTAGAATAAAGAACTAGACACTCCACAAATGCAGTACTTGAAACTCTATGCTTTATTGCAACAGCACTCTCAGAAATAGCTGCATATGAGCTCTCACATATTTCTTAAGTGCAGCCATGGGCAAACTCATCAAGCTGGACATATCCATAACACAAGGTGATTTACATCACAGTGTTATCACTTCTTGATGTGATAAGCAGGTGTTGGCTGACTAGATCTTCATTTGAGCAGTGAATCCTCCTTGTACCTTCCCCATGAGCTTGGTTTTCAGAAGAAGTCTTTCCATACAGAGATGCTTTCCTACCCACACTACAGGGGAGCAAAGGTTTTGCCCTGTCCCCCATGCTGGTGTTGAAGCTTGTGAGTCACACAGGGACCACAAATATGACAGACAGCCACTAGTCTTCAATTTGAGACCTTCTTGACCAAGACACACACACGCTTCCACTGTTAGAGAATAATTTTACCTCCATAAAATAATTTGGCTGCTAGAAAATCTGTGGTCTCTAACTTCTAGTAATTGAATTTACTTGCTGGTGAAAAAAGTGCACCTACCCAAGCAATAATGATTTTATATAAAATACATTGCTTCAATTACTACTTTGCTTTCTCTATGTGTACACACTCAGAAAACCAATTGCAACAACTTTAAAACCTTTCTCCTCCAAAGCTGCCAGAGACAGCACTGAAGTTGTTATATTATTTACGCACTGGGGTTCAGAGCTCTCAAGCAGTATAAAGGAATTGCTTCTACCTTCAGAAGTTCCCAAGATAGAAGCTGTTATACCTGGACTGGAGAGAAGACCAATAATGAGAATGAAGGGAACTTAAGGACAGGTACATTCCAACTTGAAAAAATACAATGGCGACTTGACAATAGCACTACATTTGTTTTTCAAAAACTTCATTAATTAAAACATACTGGGTTTAGGTTGTCTTAATAACTACTGGGCCTTGAAATAATGTACTTGAGTTCCTTGCTCTGCCTTTGCCCCCTCGAGCATAAAACCAGAATTACCCTCATAATTTTTCAAGCCTGAGTAATTTTCCAATTCTGCTGCTGATCAAGTCAGCACAAAGTTAAGAACAGTACTGATCACCAGGTTTTGGTCCAAATATTACAATGAGCACTCTTAACAATATGGATAAAACCTGGAAGATTTAGACAAGAGTTCAGAATATAGATTTCCCTTCTCTCACTCATTCTTACAAGGGTCTCTTTGTATCTTCTCAAGAAGATAACTTCAGGCAGCTCTGCTTAAAGCACCAACCTTCAACTCTGATACTAACGGGAAGATTCAGTATCTGAAGTGGACCTGTATTTCACCAATACTTTGAAGGGACTCTATCCATGTACAGTGGGGCTACTTCCTCCCAAATTTCACACAAGTGTTTAAATGACAAGCCATAGCTAAGGTGCATATGTTGGTTTTTGTAGTGAGCGCATGCTTTGCAGCCCAGGCTGTACAAATCCCATCAGCACCTTGATGTAACACCCCTGGGAAGACAACAGTTAGCCCACTATGACAGTGTCTTAAATAAAGCAGAGTGTTACAAGGTGCAAGGCAGTGTTGCACACATTCATTGTCAAAGAATCACAGCATTTCAGCTGCTGGAAGAAGCATCGTGCTTTGGAGGTTAAAACAAGCACACGTGTTTCTTTACAAAGCATCCTCAAAAGAAAGCTGGGCATAAAGTTCATCTGTGCACAGCCACACAGAGATTTAAACAAGAAAAGGAAAAAAAAAAAAAACAAACCAAACCAAAACAACAAAATAAAATCATACACTTACATAAAAGGCTTTGGGGAGTGTAATTTTCTATTCAGCTGCAAAGGGAGTGAACAAGCACACTCACACATACACACACATTATTAAAATAATCCTCATGCTGACAGCAGCCAGTCACTACTTCTGTTATCAGAGCCCCACAGCTTGTATGTCCAGGCTATGAAGCACTAAGGCAGACAGTATAAAACCACCTCTGATTAATATCATCTAGTACAATATACCAACTGCTACAGATTTGAAGTTTAGCTTCACCAGGATGTTAGTAATCAGTGGAAGAAGAGGAAAAAATAATCCATAAACATACAAACAAGTAGTGAGGATTTCCTAAAATCAGCTGATAACCTGGATCACTCTCATTTCCCCGTAAGGTCACCAGTAATCCTCCAGGAAAATCAAGCAAGGCAGGCAAGTCTAGAAATCTAGTTTGCAACAAGGTGCCAGTTGTTAAAGAAAGAGAGAAGCTGTGCTTACATACAACTCACCAGCAACCAACTGGGAAAATGCCACGTGTCTGGGATTAAAACTTCAGCTCAAGTAGATGTTTCCCTGCCAGTACGTGATTTCAGTTCAGGTGGCTGACATCTTTCCAAAGTCACTCAGAAGGTGGCTGCCCAAAAGGAAAAATCACTGAAAAAATAGAAAATAAACAGGTTCAGTTTTGCAATTCCACTGCATGTTATACAATCAGTTAGACTTGCTAAGTGCTGACTTTCCAAAATGTGATTTCTCTGGTTCTGAGAGAGGAGGAAGTACATTTCTTAGGGTTCATCACAGAATTGTCACGGTTGGAAAAAACCTCTAAGATGACCATGTTCAACCACCACTCCAGAAAAAAAATCCACACCCACTAGGGCATGTCCTGAAGTGCCACACCTACATTGTTTTTTAATACCTACAGGGATGGTGGAGTCACTCAGCAGCCACTACTTTCAAACAAGTGAACAGCAGCATTCAGAAGAACTGCACAGCTAACAGGAAGCTCATAGTCAGGAGACCTGGACAACTTCTACCCACACCCCTGCTTTCAAGCACAGTTTGGGGCTGGATTCCTTCTCAAGGGTAAGGAATTTATGAAGCCATGGACCTGATAAGCTGAGAAGGCTGCAAACGCAAAGGAAACAAGAGAGTAAGCTGTTCATAAATACATTTTGTAAAAGTTTGGTCAAGCCCAAGGACAGAGCTGTTTATAAAAGCAGAGCCTCTTCCTCACCTCACATCCCTGTCCCCTTCTGGAAGCAAAGACTGCCCACAAGCTCCCACGCTCCCAAACTCAGCTGTGGCCGAGGGACAAGGAGCCCAGGGTTGCACTCACAAAGCACCAGCAGCCACATGGCCCGAATGGGAGACAGGACAAAACCTTTTTCTTTTGAGAAAAGCTGGAGACAGATCAAAAAAATCCTCATGAACCAGTGGGGCTGGAGCCAATGGGGCATTTTAGAAAGGAGGATATAGAAAAGAAAGAATAAGGTGAAAAACAAGATGAAAAAAAAAAAAAAAAAAGAAAGAAGACAGCAAATGGTGTAACTTTTTTAATTATTTTTTTTTAAGAGGTGACAACTAGGGTCTTCTCCCACTTTCCCCTCAAATTTTTGCCACTCAGCAATTCTGACTGTGACATGCAAAAGTCTGGACAAGCTCAGATCTTTTCTCATCCATATCTTTAGTTATATACAATACTTTGTTCTAACCTGGTTGCACCTATAAGTCATTTCCAGCTTTGTAGCCGCTCCATGCCAGGAGCTGGCCAGTCCTCCCAATTTCACCAAACCTACTCTATTTGCAGTTGCATATTTTTGAGTTACTTTCTTTGAGACATTTTTACCTTATCCCAATTCTGTGATCAGAGGTTCTATTCCCCTCCTTTACACAATCAGCCCTGCAGTGATGCTTTCCATTTTAAAATAAATCCAATTAAAAATAATTTAAAAGTACAGATCAATTTGACTTAGTAACAAAATTAGGAAGGAGTTGTAAGTCAATCCAGTAACAGGGCAAGTGGCAACAGGTCACTTCACTCAATCTGAATTGATCCAGCGGTTGCATATTAATATATGAAGTAGTATATTTAGTTTATATACTAAACCTTATTAAGTTACTTACTAATATGACCAGAGTATAGTGGTGGTTTATCTCTTAATCACCTAATTCTGTCAAAACCTTAAAATTCTAATATTTTGAGGGAATATAGGCAATTAGTGGAAACCTATGTTGAAGAAATGGGCAGAAGACATCAAGGTACCAAAGAATGCCTTCCATTAACACCTCATTTCCCAGCCACAAACCTCAGCCTTTCCCAGCTCACTTGCCTTGGGCAAGACCTTCTATCCCTCTGTGCTCATTTCCTCCCTTATAAAACATAGATAAAGGGGACAGACTTCCTAAGAAAACACGAGTGCAAGTGAAAAAGAGCACTCTAAGAGCCAGGTATGGTTAGTAGCACATCCAATGCTTGACAGTAGCCTGGGTCAGGACAACAGGGTTGTCACAAATTTCAGAGGAACCAAGGTTAAAAGCTGACAAAATAACAGACCAAAAAGCCTTCAGGAGTAATTACTGATAAATCTGTATGCATAGGTCTCTCAAAAAGCTGAAGGGGCAGACACAGCCAACTGAGGATATGACAAAGAGGAAAAAGGGTCATGCTTAAAATTTACCTCTAAATAAAAGAGGGCCATCTCTAAAGCTCTGAGATGGAGGAACAGGCTTGGCTGCATGCCTGTATATATATACACACATATACATATACATATATGTATGTATATACATATACATATATGTATGTATGAGAAAGAGAAGATGGATGACACCTCATTTCCAATAGTAACTTCTTCACAGTAGTATGGAAGAACTACAGAATTCTGATAAGAAAGGAAAGTACCAAACATTAGCACATTCATTCTTTCCAAAGTCCTTATCTTTAAAACTTTTCACAGGTTTTGGGATTCTCATCTTAAAGCCAACACAACACAGAAAATGAAAAAAGAAATGTCACTGGTGAGTCTCAGAGCTCCTCCTTGCTAATGTGATTTCACTGTTTGCAGCCCTGGACATGAGTATGAGTAGTGAGTAATGACTGTGCAAACAAAATATCAGATAATGATGGGAGGGGAGAGAAGGGCCAAATCATTGTGTGGGGGCTTGGATTGGATTGAGCATCAATTAGAAAATTGGATGCCATTTTAATTATAGGAAAAAGGCTCTGCTAGGAAGATAAGAGAGAGGAGATAATCAAAACACTTTAGTCTGGATTTAAAATATGGAAAAGGAAAGTTTGTAAGGTTTTTTTTCTGTGCATTTTCTTTTTATAATAAAAAAATAGCCGTTTCTAAAAATCACATTCAAATACATTGTAAACCTTCAGCTCAGTTAAAAGGTTTTACAGCAGAGATTTGTTCTGCTTTTGTCCCCCTCTGGCAATATTACTACAAGTGGAACTGCCTCCTACAAGGTACAAGATATCTTTCATTTCCCTTCTATTAAGAGCCCAAGTCAGTAGGAGTTACAGCCACTTAAGAATCAGTCCAACATCCTATCAACAACACTTAACCATCCTCCCCTAATTGGTTCCACTGAAGATGTTATCAAAAGAGGGCACTAGAGATTGCTCCCTGTTTGATGAAGGCTGAGCAGTGCTTGTTTCTTTCCCTGCTTTTATCTGTAATTCCAGCAGCTTGTGCCAGATTCCCACAGGTGAGAAATGTCTCATAAGAACATGAAATACATTGTTGCCAGCACTCACTTAGTAACACAGAGTATCTTACTAATATCCTTTTCTTAAAAAAAAAGTTAAGCAAAAGGGAAAAGGACATCTCTCTACCAAACTCACACACAATTCATCAACTTCCCAGTAAAGAACAATCCCTCAAAGTTCTGGATTACTGCTACTCCTTACTTCTTCAGCTCTTTTTCAGTAACAATCATATGACCCATATTTAGATAAAAATTTCTTTAAGGAGACAAAACCATTTCTGATTGAGTGCTATATTATAAACACATTTTTCCTATCCAACAGTATATAATCACCATTTCTATTACACAGTATCTTTCATCAACAAATCTCAAATAACATTTAGAAGATCTAATCATACAGCCCAAGTATCTCTGCCGATGTGATTTACAGTGAAAGCACAATTATACAAGGCAGAATTTATCCAGGAAATAGGAACTGGGATACTTAATCTTGCAAAATGACTGGGAGGTAATTTAAAGCAAGGCATCTACAAAGAATAATGTCTGTGCCAAGAGTCTGTATTGGTTTTGCAAAGAGAGGACAGAGTGTTCTCTTCCAAAGAGCCACAAAACAAACTTCCTGAATCAATGTGAGTTTTCTTCTTGTTTGTAAGCGTGCCCTGTCCAGACTTACTTTAAAAATAATAATAACAAAAAAAAACCATAGCCTTGTCTTAAAAAGCACAGTCACACCCTTCAAAATGAGTGGTACTGGCCACCTGAACAGATATAGAACCATTGCTACTCTGCAAGAGTAGTAATAATAGCCTGGAAAAATTTTGGGGTTTTTTTTGACATTTCCTACACAGCCTTCTAAGCAGCAGTAATAAATGGTTTTTCCCCCCACCCTCCTCCCTTTTTTTTTTTTTCTTTTGTTAATGCTAGTGTCTTGATGCACACCAACAGGGTTTGAGAATGTGGAGATAAGAGATGCAGCATACTAAGATGGTGAAGAAGCACAGGAAAAAGAATTTGAAGACATCAAATACCAGCTTAATGTATTATTTTCATTTTAAATTGGTCATATAAATCTTCTAGGAAAAAATAAAAAAAAAAAAGGGGGGGGGGGGGGGGAGGGGGACAGCAACACAAAACCAAAAATCCCCCCAACTTCAGCCCAGCATTTACATCCTTTTGCTTTTCATAATCTGATGGACAAGTGCACAGGGAAAAACTTTGCAAGACAAGAAGAAAAGCACTACTGGTAAGGTCAAAAGAGACAACATATAATTTATCATGATGTTTCTGTGAATGTTGTTTATAAATAATAATGGATTTCAAGTATTAAAAAAATTATATATATCCTCTACTCTACATGAGGACATTGACACCCTTCCAAAAACACACTGATGTCTAACTCTACAACAGTTCTGTTTCATTGTACAACTGAACCTTCTTGACTGACAGAAATCTTCATCTCACAAAACATACAATGGAAAACTTCTTCCAGAGTCACTAGAAATATATTTATTTTTTCTGCCAATGTACCACAGGCATATTTATATTTGCCACCCAAATGCTTATCTCCTCTCACAGTCTCAGGGTTCAAGATGGTGCATCATTTTGTCTGAGATAGGCAAAATATGAAAAGAGACGGAAAACACCACACAACTTGTATATAGGTCAGATACTTAAAATCTTTTATTCAACACTACCATTTCAAAATGCTGAATGCCACTGTAGGAAAGTCATCCTAAAAAGACAAATAAAATACCCCCAAAACTAGGAAGGACATAGAAATAGACAAGATAATAGAACTACAAAATGTATTTCATGTTATTTATAGTGATAAAAAGTTTTCTAAATCTGAGCCAGATGTCTAAAAGTTGTCCATTCAAATTGCTGCAGAAGTTCAAAATTGCCTTAAGTTTTTTATTATTATTATGATTGACCTTTGAATGTTTCTACCTTCCCTGGTGTATTAAGGCAGACTTGGCTTATGAACAGCTAATTGTTAGGCTATTTCAGTGGCTATTTACTTGTCACTGTTTCCTTGTTTACTTTTGCCTCCTTCCATCTTCAGTTTCTTGCAGGGTGAACAATGAAATCAGTTTTACTTTTAGGTTCCTCCTGCTACAGCCGTTCCAAGCTCTGCAAGATTCAGGCTTATCTACTTGAAACTAAATCAGTTCCTTTTTTTCTTTCTATTATGAAATACAAAAAATATATATATATATTAGTCATAGGTTTTATAAAAATTGTTTTCATATAGTCAACTTGGATCTGCTTCTAAACTTGAGCACATAAAAGTTCCACTGGTAAATATATTAATATATAAAGCTCTAGTTTCCCCTAACACAGGCACACATTGGTAGCAGTCTTAAAACTATTCTTTTTTCAAATTGCAGTAGAGATTATCAATAAAACCCTCACATGGTTAAGTTTCTGCCTTTCTGAAGACAACTCTTATTTTCAGCAGACCCAGGATTCCTTGTTAGCGCTACAGAAGACAAATCTCTTTAAATAAGTGCATGCAGTAAGTAAATGAAACTGAGAGCAGCATATTATTTGGGAAGATTAGATTATTTCCTTCAAACACCATTACAAATGTTAAAAAGACGTGCATAGAGGGTACTGCAGAGGGAAACAGACACACGGATCAGTGGCTTGAGCATAAATTCCCCGCCTACGCCCACAAAGGGAGATCATAAGATTGTGAACACTCTTAAAAACTACAGTGACTTTCAGACCTTTGACAAAGACTGATGCAGCTTAGAAGATGTGTGGGAAGTATCCACATGTGGTATTGGAAAAAGCAGCAAGAAAAATAATTTGTTTTTTGGAAAGGAGCAGGGAGTGCAAGAAAGGGAAGGCATCTTTCTAGTCCCTCTCAAGGATGTTCAGAGCAGAGCTGCTCAGCCTTTGATTGATTCCCAGAGTTATCATGTTCAGTGTGACTTGAAGAGCATTTTAAATACCGATTTTCAGATACTACCTAGTGGCAAAACTACCCATCATATCCTGTTCCCTATGCAGAGAGTCTGCATTTCCCCCACACCACCCAAAGACGTTTCATGCATTTAATTTTCTTTCATCCTACCTGGTTTAGGGGGGAACCTTGTTTGCCATAGGTGCCCAGGCCAGCAGCAACTAGACTGCAAAAAGTACCAGTGCTAAGTTCTTCTAGCTGACCTTTTTTGCTCAATTTTCCTTTTCATCAAAGAGGAAAAAAATTTCAGATGACATTCCACAGAAATAGGTGTTACTGTCCGAGGTAACATTAAAATTTATTTTTGTTTGGATACGTGAAACAAAGTCCAACCATAAAAAGGTCGAGTGCAAGCAGATTTTGTTTGACAATTAATACAGTCAAAGATATGGAGCAAGGCGAAAGAGGGACAGATGAAAAGAAGATATAAGAGAGAGAGAGGGAAAATGGTAAGAAGGAATGAGATAGAAAAGTGTAGAAAAAGGGTAAGATAGTGAGAAAGATGAAAGAGAGAGAGAAAGTCACCACCAGGGGTCCGGCTGTCCAGCGAGTTTTCTTCAGGAAGGTGCTGATCCTGGACAGGGTCCGATGCAGGAATGGCAGCGGGTCAAGAGACGACAAAAGTCAAAGCATGGACAGCCAGATATATACCCCCAGCCAAAGGTGCAGCTGTCAGTCATCCAGGTTCCTTGGGAGACAGGCTGCCCAGAGGGGAGCAGAAGGGTGTAGTCCTCCACCCAGTCATCAATTCTTATCTTCTTTCAGGTGAAATTCTTCTTCTGTTCCAGCCACTTCAGCCAGCACATCGTGCCTCCAGGGAGGTCCCAGAACTGAAGGTTGGCCCTCATGAAAGGGGAGTAATCTCCACCCAGTCATCAGTTCTTATCTTCTTCCTGGTGCCATCCTTCAAGCCACCATAGCCAGGCACTTGGCAAGTACAATGGAGGTGGCTCAGTCGTGCCTGGAGGGACCACCCAGCATTGCAGCTGGTGCTCACAGAAGAGTCTCCACCCAGAAGGTCTGATCACATTCTCAAGGTGTCACCTCCTGCCCTGTTCTGGCCAGACAAGTTCTCCACCCCACCCAGGGCTATTCATTTTTTTAAAATTGATTCCTTTGAGACAATTGTAAACCAGTGGTCAGAACCACACAATAGGGAAACAAAGAGGATATGCATGGACTGAGGTAAAACAACATCCATTCTTTGCATATCTCAACACTAGACCCTAACAAAGCATTCACCTTCCTAAGTAACAAAGAAATGGAAGTTTCTCAGCAGTCTGCTGTCAAGGCCTTCCTTTGGTAGACCTCTTCTAAAAGGAGAGTTGAAATAATCCAAACTACAATACCATTGCAGTCTGAGAGGTCAGATTCCTTTTGTTTTTTCAGAAAGACAAAGTGCCCTACATAAAATGCCTGTTAATCATACTGCAATTTAACAAATAAACTTTTTATAATATCTGCTAATCTTGTCTTGTCTAAATTTATTATAACTCATTTGTCCTCTAGATACCAGGAGGAAGGAAGGTGAAAAAAACAGGGAATTCCTTCATGAGAAGAAGCAACACGGAGAAGCACTAAGTAACTACATAGTTACGAAGAAAACTCACGGCCAAAAGGTGAACATTTGGTTCAAACTGGTATATATTTAAAACTGTATAGTTATTAGTCCTTCCTGAATCTGACCCTTCCTAATTCTCTTGCCACACTGCAAAACTACATCATCAGGAAGACCAGACCTTGAATCTTTTCTCTTTGTCAAGAAAACCACAAAAATCAATCAGCCTTTTGAAACCACTCCTACACACACAGGAAAAGCACAAAGGTTTCTGCATCAGTATACCTACAGAATTCCACCACGTTACGGCCACTATGATAATAAAACTTATTTAAACACAGCTGGTCATAATATATCTGTTTTAGTGCCAAATGTTTTCTCTTTGTAGCTGAGGAGTACAGGGATTTTCCCCATCATGACATAATCTCCCAATAGAATTTGACTATTAGTTCCTATAAAAAAACAGATTCAAACAACAACACATATTTTTATCTTCTTATCACTACCACTTTACCTCTTCTACTGTTAGTTGCCATTGTACACATCACCAGGAGCAATCCAGCCTGGAGCAGGACTCTGGCCAGAACAGAGCTTGTCATACTCTAAAAGGTAGTGATTTATGGAGACCTTGAGCTAAAAATTCTCCTCAGATCCTCCATAAGAAAAACAAATGTGATGGTTTCTTTGCTGTAGGATAAGATTCTCTAGCTCTGTTTCCTGCAGGTAATGACTGGAACCAACGATGGCCAAGTACTCACAAGGAGCCCTACAATGGACAGCTTTGAAGTACCATTCCTTTTCTCAATTTCTGCCCAGCTACTTCCAAGCCTGAGCCTACTTTAAAAAACAAACAAACAAACCAATGAAAACAAAGAACACCAAAACTCACCACTTATCTCTAAAAAAGGTTTTCTTGCTAATGTTTCTTTTATTACAGCCTATTAAAAGGTAATGTTTTCAGTAATGTCTTGCAGTAATGCCCACTTACAAGTTAAGGGTGTACAAAAAGGAAATCCTGTTTAAATATTTAAATTGTCACCTTCCAAGTTTTTAAAGAGTCTCTCTTCCTCTGTTTTATAAGATCCAAACAAGACTGTTTGTCCTTGATCTGAACCCAGTTTCTCTTTTATTTTCTTGTATCATTTCATCTGTGCTTTTATTTGTCTTACTAATAAGGAGATGATTCTTCAATGTGGCACACGTAAGTACAGACAACTAATTAACATCAACTTTTGGCCAAGAGCAGAATTTACACTGCAAACAAACCAAAACAAAACAAGAAACACCCATGGTTGCATGGACACCTTTTCCTGGCTGTATATTAACCTATCTGCATGATTTTTGTATTTCCATACTACTTTGCCAAGCAGTTATCACCAAAACACAATAATGAAAGCAACAAAGGTGATGAATTCAGAGCCACACAGAGAGAATAAGGACATTAAAGATCAACATAACCAAAAAGGAGTTTTGTGTATCCCACCCAGAAGAAAAAAGTGAATTAGAGGAAAGCTAGATTATTCAGTTTAAAAAAAAATACCTAAATTTTTATCTTGCCAATATCAACAAAGTATTTTAATTGTGTTTGGTTTCGTTCACAGCATAGATTCATGTATTATCTCATGTATTATCGCTACCAATGCTTAACACATTCAAACATAATCCCCCCCTAGAACAAACAATACTTAATCCAATAGTTCATCATTTTTATCTTACTACCAGAGATCTACTGGGGAAAATAGACAAATAAAAGCAGAAATCCACTCGAACCATTCAAAATAATATTCATCACCTTGTTATTTTATACATTGAAAGCTACTTTTAGACTTCCAATTGTGTCCATAAAATAACATATTCATGGTGCTGAATCATAAAAAAACAAAACCAAACCCCAAAGTGGCAAACAAATTCAAGAAAAATGTGGAGAAAGTAGTGTTCACCATAGGCTGAAAGAGGTTATGCCATGTCTTTACATGAAGCAACAAACTTGGCACCAAAATACAAAATGTAATCTAGAATGTTGTAGTGGAAAGGCTGACAACATGAGCACCAAAAAGCACATCCTACACACATGTATTAAAAGTCTTGGAAGAAAAAGAGAAAGCTTTTGATGTGTTCAGAGCAGGTTGAGTGGAAAACCAAGAAGCTCCTAAGCACAACACCTTTCATTTCTTTTCCTCGCCATTTCTCTCCTTTCACAGAACAGAAATCTGGGAATACATCCCATGAAGTAGGACAATTCTGTAGCCTCATGATCTGCAGGGGATTACAAATGCATCTTAAACAGAAGCTGCCCTGTTTGACAATAAGGAAACCAGATTTTTCTGCGAGTAGAAGCAAGACCACAGCTCAGCTGAAGTGGGCAAAGTTGAGACCAAGCCAGCAAGGGCCCAGTCTTAAATTCTTACTAAATACACAAGCTTGCCTGTGAACACAGAATGACTGTGTATGTTGGGATTCTAATTAAATGTTAACATTTTCATCATTGCAATTTATTGGATAGTCTAATAAACCACAGCATAATTTATTCACAGAACTGGGTTCAGCAAACTTCTCAGAAGCCTTCCAAAAGTGAGCAGAGTGGTTGGGTGCTCAGCAAACCTCTCCATCCATGTTACAGCAAAATGCATTAGAGCTAAGAGAGAGGAAAATTTTAGTAGTATCTCTCCAGTAACTCTCCCAGGACATTTTATTGCTTCATAACATTACAAAGAAAGACATCAATTTTTTTAAGCCTAAGAAAGTAATTTACCAGCCTAACTGGAAGCTGACATCTACCAGCTGTTTGCAGGAGATGTGATGAGGTGAGAAACTCTAGAAGCCTCTCCAGTATGCCAGGTAACCCACTGCATTATTTACACAGCCCAAGCAGTGCTGTTTGTCTTTACCTTCAAAACAATTTGTGCACCCTTATTAGAGTTTAATAATAAATCCACAGCTCCCTTCTGTTTGCCAGGTTGAAATAAAGGCTGCTAAAATAAAGGGTGCAAAGGAGAGAGGCAGAGGGAAAAGACAACAGAGAAACCTTTAAATGCACCAAGACCATGCTCCAGAGGAAAGAGTTTCATTTCCTAGGAGACTCAAAGCACTGCTGTCAGTGTCATGCCATGTCAAAAAAAACCCCAACCTAAATATTAACCAGTTTGCCCACCTAGGACACGAACCTGTGAAATTTATAATGTATGTCAGTGAATTACATCAAGCACTGTGAGCAAAAACTTCCTGCAAGCCTCTAGGAATTGTTTGAACACTAGATGAATAAAGAGATGGGCTGAGTAGAAATATCTGACAGCTTTTAACTTGGGTGTTTCTAAAGGAAGAACTGAAGCTAATACTGCCTTTCACAGCTTTGAGGCACTGAAATCTAGTGTAATGGAAAAAAAAATTAAAAAAATTTGCTGATGTCTATTTGTTCACAAATTTTCTTAAAAAATGAAAGAATGCTAAGTACACCCTTCAGAACCAGAAGTGGAGGGATGCCTTGTTGCTTTAAAAGAAGGCAATACTGGCCTGACAAAGACAAGTATTTGAAAAAGTTTCTATTGGATTTAAATCAAACGAGCAATTTTCCTCATAAACAATCAACAGACTTGGAGATGCAAAAAAAATGTCTATTTTGTTAAATTGCAGGCATCCTCAGGAGGTTAAGGAGCTCTGCATGCTTTATCACATCTAACAATTCCTAGCACAGGATTTCAATGGACTATTTAAGTCAATTTAAGAGTGCATACAAAACTCTCACTTACAAGTGACTACCACCTTTATTATTTGTAGTTTTGTCCCCTTCTAACTCAGAAAGCACTACATGAATTTTGTTTCTAAGAGTAATGTTATTATTACAATTGCAAATTTGATCAAAACAATTTAAAAGCTTATCATGACAAGACAGGTTCAACAAATGAGATTTCAACCTGCCAGTTTAAAAAGTAATCTTCCCATGAAGGCAAAAGTACAGTAGTCAGTGTATTACTGAAAGTATAACCCAAGTCTAAAAATGATTAAATTAAAATTTATTTACATAAATGGGAATTTAAAATGTATTTACATTTTAAACAGAAAAAGTAACACTCTGCTTGCCTAATGATCCTTTCAGGTTTTAAACTCTAAAATATTGTTTTTCTTTTTAAATTTTTGGGGGTCCCCCCAGTCACAGGCTTAAATTAATTAAGATTCACTTACTGGTCCTTAAGGAACTGGATAAACATAACCAATATATTAGTCTGAAAAAAACCCCTTTAATTAATAGGCTTCAAGCACCTCCATGGGGACCATCAAGTCCTTAAAAAAAGTTAATTCTCATGTAAGTGTTGTGGCTTCAAACCCTGGTCTTTTCAGTGAGAGCATGCTAAACTCTTTTTCTACCCAAGTAAAAACAAAGATGTGGAAATTCTCTTCAAAGAATTAACAGAATAATAGCTGGACATACAGTGAAAAGGTTCTTTGTCTTGAAAGGCGTCCTTCTGCAGAAGAGATGATTGTGTTAACAGGAGCACTAATTATTCTGTTACACTAAATATTGCCTCAGGACCTCAAGCAACCATGAGATGGCAAGGCTACATGCCAATTTATTAAGTTATTTCATAATAATGATGCTCAGGCCAGGATTTTGAAATTCTAAATCTTCCTTATAAGAAAGTAATATATATGCAGCATTACATTAGGTTGCAATTAATGCAGAGAGCAGCACCAGAATGAAGACAAAGTACTTAGTCTGTGCACATAATCTTCTCTTTGATACTCAGGTAGCTGTTAAACTGAGACATGACATGTTCCACCTACAGTGTAAAAACATCTAAGCACTTGACTGTATTGCTTTAAGTTTTGTCATGTATAATATTCACAAATTAAGCTGGCAAATATTTGCCTAGTAGTGATGCTGGGCAAGATTCCCCCAGTTTACCCTTGTGCAAATAGTGAGATTAATATACTTCACAGTCTGTGGAGCAAACAACACTAGAACAAATTCTCTCAGGAAAACTGGACAGGAAGATGCTATATTTATAGAAATGGGAGTTTAAGTTGCTTGGTTCATTTTTTTAACCACTCATTATTTATACCGATACCAGCAATGGCAGGATGGCTGCTGAGAAGACCAAAAGAAAAAAAAAAAGTTTTGACCACAGTGTTCTCAACACGCAGCTGGGAACTCAAATACTTCCTCCCTGGCCCTGCAGTGAGCAGCAGTAGCATAGCAAAACTTTGTCCCGAAAATGCTACTGATTTACATGAAATTGCCAGAAATGAAGACTGTTTTCAGTGGTTAAAATCAAACACAGTGGGCCCAGACAGAGTAAAAAAAGAAATGCTTATTACTAAGCTGCAAAAATACTGCAGCAAGGGAAAAATGAGAATATTATGTTTAATCACCTGTCTTCCTGAGGAAAGCAAAAATGTTTTCATGCAAGACTTACTCAGAGTCATAACAATTCACAGAATTAAAAACATCTTTTTCAGTCTAGTTCTTTTCTAGGTACTTCAAGTGCATTTTTGTTTGCTTTGTTTTGTTTTGTATCACACAAAGCTGATAGAAGAAAAAGCTTGTAAGCCCATATTTTTAAAGTCCCAGTGAGACATGATTATGTGCTATTCAGGTTACGTTTTTTTTGATGGTGTGAAAGTTGCAGTCCTCTAGCCAAGCAAGCAAATTTTAATTTCCCCATGTGTTAATGCTTAGACAGTCTCTAAAAATCTGACTTTGGTTTGGCATATTGTTTTTTCAGAAATCTGCAAATCCTTTGAGATTTGACAGTTTCCAGTATTACTTTCACTGTGAATCTTCTTGCAAACACAGGGCTGAAAAATCACATTCCTCTGTCACATCCCAAGCACTGGGACACAGAAGCAGGTGCAGGAGGTACCCAACAAGGAAGAAAATATATTAATATTAGAGTCTGTACTACTTATTTTTCCCCGTTGTAAACTGTTACAATCCCCATGTTTAACTCCATTATGTTCCAGGTCAAGCTAGACTGGTGAACAAGGAGGGGGTTGAGCAAATATTTCCCACTAAATTTGCATGAAGGAAGGGAAATATGTATGGCCTTACAAAGTTACTCCCAATCAGTGTCCCAGGGGTATAAACTATACCTGTTCTACCTAGCTGAACTGTTATTTGCATTCAAGTCAGGACTGGGATGCAAAGCATAAACAAGAGAATTCTAATTATAACTATGTAAAATATTATACCACTCCCAAACAAAGATCATAAAAGAACTAAGGATATAGGCAGTAACTCCCTCTATTCCACCTCCAGAAAAGGCAGAAAGGTGACACCAAGCTTTGGTATTTTAAATACTTTTTTTGCCTCCTCTTCAGGGACACTTCCAGAGAAAAAAATTACCTGTGGCTTCCAAGCTGGTAACAGAGCTACTTTGCAAGTATGTCTCAGCATAATGCCTCAGGTCACCACCCTAAATTCCTCTGTATCTCTAGCCTTGAGCAAGTTCAAAAAAAAGAAAAACCACAACAAAACAAAAATAATCTGTACACCAAAAATCTGTACACAAACATTCTCCAAAGGCAAAAAGGCTTTGGAAGTCTTACTTGAGAACTAGATACTCCATTGTGCTTCTGGATGGGTAAAAAATTAGGAAGAAAAAAGAATCAACTCCCCATATCCTGCCAAATAGTATCTATGGAGCTTTCCTCTCCTTGAATTAGGAAAATGGCCTTTTGTTACAAAGTTGTGGAAAGAGCCATCACTCAGTGCTGCAAATAAATCGATGCTAAGTAGGCAACAGTAGGCTACAAGCTGGAACTGAATAAACATTTATAGCTGTCTCAACATACCTAGTAGAAAGCCTGAAAAAGTTGAATGTAGCAAGCTAGAGGGTTGTCACAATTGTGAGAAAGAATCTTTGGCATTATCAATTAGTCCAGGTCCATCTAGACTAAATTTGCACCTGAAGTACACCTACAACCAGCAACAAATTGCTGTCTTTCCCAGCCTCTCTTCTCTCTCACCCATATGGACTCCAGGAGGTGAGACCAGCTGCTGTCTACAAACAGCTCACAGATGGTGCTAAACCCCTCAGCTAGATTGTAAAGAAACCCCAACCCAACACCACAACTCAATCCAGCTGCAAGCTCGGAGGCACCCAGCCCATCACCTGAGAGCCAGCCTGTGCTCTGCTGAGTGCCTGGGGGTACCAACAGGGTTGGCCCACAGCCCTACCACAGAATGAGTGGTAACAGCACCCAAAATAGGAGAGAACATCTTACAGAGAAGAAGAAAGAGAGAAGCAGTCACATTCTTGCATATGGGAGATGTTTGCATCTTAAAACCCAAGCTTCTTTTGATTAGAGCTTGGCAAAAAAACCCAAAAAAAACAAACAAAAAAAAAAAACACGAAAAAAGAGAGAGAGAAGGGAATTATTGAATTATTCTTACTAGATAGAATAAAAATATTTACACAATGGCTACTGAAAGTTCATCCCCACTGAGAACTTGTCCTCTCTTTTAAGTGCATATACCGTCCCTTTTACTTTAAGGAAGGAGTGATGAAAAGGAACTGCTGGAAGTGCCCTGGACAAGGTCCAGCCTCTGGGGCATTAACTTTGAGGGGAGCTCAGAAGGATGGGAGCTTCAAAAGCAAGCAATGCCTCAGCAGAGCACAGGATGCCAACTGGCAGTCACCAGAGCTTAGGGCTGCCTGTTTTTACAGCCCAGGGAAGAGAAAGTGATTTTCAGAAGCAGAACCCCAGGGGTGCAGGGAGTGCCCACCCAGCCCCTGAGCAGCTGGGTGCCCATGGATCCTGCTCAGCTCAGGGGAGAGCTGTACCACCACAGTCCAATAGCTTGGGCCAGCATCTCCATAGCTACCTCCCCATACACAGAAAGCACCAGAGCAGCATCTTCAGTTGCTCACTCAGCACAGAGAGGGAGAGCCCGGACAAATGGGATGCAGCAAAGGGGAGCAGAGACGGAACGAGGAATTGCTTTTTCTTAGTACACCAGAGGCAATGTTTTACTGCAGTTCACAGACTTAACATGTTTTAAGCGAAATACTAGAAAGTTAAATCAAGTGTGCACACTTAACTCAAGTCCCAAATCGGATATATAGTGCCCAGTTGCCATGGCAACTTCCCTTTCAAGTTCCATGACAAAGCAGACTTCTGATTCTTTACACTGCTGAAACTGTGAGAACAAAATGGACAAGATAACTACTGATGTGTCATTACTTTAAGTGTCTGGAAAATGAAATAAATAAATGCATAAATAAAACTATTCCATTTAAGATCATAAAAACACTTTCTCTAGAGGCTCGAGAGAAACCCCTCTGCCTGACAGATATTCAAAAGCAAGCACTCAATTAATTCTGAAATAAAATAATCAGTGAGAAACCGGATGGTACCCATGAGCTGGTAATTTGACATATAACACACATTAATTAGACAAAAGCATACATTTTAAAAACGCTGCTTAGAATAAGAGTTGTAAAAAAATGAGCAATGCTTAGTGCCATCATGTAAAACCTTTCTTTAAGATCAGGCCACTCATACAGGAAACACAACATGGAAGAGATCTCATTCACTAATTAAAAACAGTGCTCTAATAAGGGAATACTTCAGTTTTAATCTGTGACAAAGTCTCACCATTGTCCTGCATAAACTAATTCTGTTATTGGATGTAGCATTCACTTCCAAATCAGTAAGCTGCAGATCACTGGCTACAATGAAAATGGTTTTCCTTTATAAGCATTTCTGCAAAGGTCTAGCTTGGCTATTTATACTGTGCCTTTTGGAAACTCCTCATACATTTTCTCAATGGATTAATAATATCTATTATTCAATGTTCAGACTTGACGTGAGAGATTCTATTAATTGTTCAGAAGCATCCTCATTTACCAGTGGATGAAACTTTATACTGTTTCTTTAAATGTGGTTGCAATGCAAAAAAGCTGGCAAAATTTTCCTTCCTTTGGGACAAATGGGAAAAAATTTACATCTAGTTATCATCACAGAGAAAAAAACCCTGACATTCCTGTAATTTCTGAGTTACTGGGGGGGGCGTTGTTTTGTTTTTAATTTATTTGTAAAGGAATCTTAACAGACTTTCTTTTTTTTTCTTTCAGGAAGTTTAAGAGTTGAAAAACTTCTTTTTTTCTGCCAATATTATTATCTGCAAGGGAAGAGCAAGCCTGCAAGCCATTGCATTGCAGTTTGGCAGAACTGTAAGTCTACCTTGAAAAGCATGGTAGTTAAGCTGACAGCCATAACTCCTAGATTGTTACAGAGAAATAAATGAATAATTGAGAGGTAGTCTGGGAAGCTCAGATCCATTAGTAACACCTAGTTTGTCCTAACCATACCCATCACTTTGAAAACCACCTTTGCACATCCTCCTTGATCAGACTTCAGCTTCAGATAATGTCATTGTATTACTGTTGCTCTATCCTTCTATTATAGTTTTGGTTTAAAAAACAGTATTCTCTTGATTTGTCGAAAAATGCCACAACATGCTTTTAGCAACCTGCAAGCAAAGTGCCTAACACCTCTTTGAGCTGAAATGCAGCTTTCACCTCTAATTGTCCAGGCTCTCATGACTACCCTTACCTCTTTGTTTACTCTTGGGAACTCTTGAATTCAAATGCTGGTGCCTCATATTTCATCCTTGCTAGATGAACCAGCATATCCATTTCCAGCACTAATAAGTTTAAATGAGTAGTGACAGTTTCCAGTCATGCAGAAACATAGGCAGACTCAGATGTCATTCTCAAAATGGTAACTGATTTGAGAGAGAGCATCGCAGTCAAATTGCCAAAATAGATATCTGTTTTTAAATGATTCATTAAAATCCAGGGAAGATCAAAGGGCCAGACAGCAAAAGGACTATTAGGAAAAAAAACCAAAACAAAACAAAAGCAAACCCACCACTGTATTTAACATTTTAGCTAACAAGTTAGAATCCCCAAGAAGATAAAGAAATTTTCATTTCAAACAAAAATACTTGTCTTTGTGAGAAAAGAGAACTTGCTATAAATTCAAGATAAAAAACAGAGTACTGGAGGTGAGCCAGTTTATTGTTTTCACAAGATTTAGCAGACTGAATTCAACAGATGAATCCCAGGGCTTTGTAAACGAGGGATAAAAGCTACAGGCTCTGGTCTTCCAAGCAGCAGCACCGACATTCCCCACTCCAGACCTCTCTTTGCTGCTATTGTCATAGCCCCATTTTACATCATGGCTAAGGATTTAATTTTCCAAGCTTATTGAGACAGTAATTTTGGTCTTCACTGTCTGGTAGTTAACAATATAGGTCTGCAACTAGTGCAAAAGATACAGAGACTGTAAAATTACATGAAACCCAGTTCTTTTGCTCTGTCTTTACAATGGATGCTATGAAATAGGCAGGGTTCCTAGGCAAGAAAATTAGTTGTGCATTTCCCACTGAACTGTTAGCTTTGCTGACTTAAGTCTGGATAGAAAAGGAATTGAGTGAAAACACATTGAAATGCCTCACAGCAGGAGACCCCGGAGGCTCTCCTAACCTTCAACAGTCACATACTGGAGTTTTTACAGTGGTAAAATGATCCCCCACATTACCACCAGCCCATTCTGCTCAATCCCCAGTCAACAGCCCCAACTTCATCTTCACATCACTTAGCGCTGATAGAACACCTACCTCTGCAGCATCAATGCTGAACTCATAACAGCTGAGCCTTCAGCTTGCAAGCAATTGGAACTTGTGATTTCAAGGGAGAAGAGCTTAGACAAGTTTACAACCAAGCATGCTTAATTTTGTTTGAGGCAATACTGAATAGTAAATCCGAGGATGAGATGACATATTTCACTCCTTAGCTTCAGAAATTTTAAATAGGCAACCTGGCATGCATGAGATCTCAGCTATTTATAAAATGAGCCCAATATGTTAATCCCAGTGTTTACTTCAGCAGGGTTCAGGTAGTGCTCAAAATACATTTTTTCTCGTTAAGCGCTCACACCAATCTCTGAATTTTCACCTCACATCTGAAATGTACCGCTGAGCAGAGCAAAATCACAATCAAACTATATATGACACAACATATTGCAGTCTCTCTTCACTAAGTAGTCTAAAGATGGCACCATTTTAAGACTTCCTTGCAATTCATTCCCCAGTGACATGCCTGTGAGATGGAGTAACTCTGAGGTCTACAGAAAAACATTAAGGAATGCTGAAGAAGGATTAGGAAGACCATTAGGTAGTTTTAGATCCTCTCTCTCCCTTTTTCCTAAAAAAAAAAAAAAAAAGTATCCTTTCATCTCAGATAAACAGAGGGGTTTTCTGGTTTATTTGCTTTTATGTCTGGAGTTAGACATTGCCCAGCAGAGTTTTCATGAAAACATAACTCTAGTTTAAAATAGTACACACTTCAAAAAAAGATGTGCTTCACACCAAGATGAATACACTTAAAAAAAAATTAAAAAAAAAGAGAGAGAGAGAAAGTCTTTTAAATTTTTTCCAAATGATCTAAGTTTCTAGTAAAAAATAAATAAATAAATTAAAACCCTGTTACTTTTTCTTAGGGTTTGTTTTGGTTTTTTTGTTGGTGGTGTTTTTCTAATTTTGAGATTTTTGGGCCTCAATCTGACAAGCTGTCCCACTGATATCAGTGGAACAAATAAGTATTTATGAATTAAGATTATTTTGATTCTAAATCAACCCACTCCCCCCCAGTTGAGGCCAACTTCTTTACAAACATGGCTTCCAACTTTTAGCTGTGAGCATTTCCAAGAGGGCTGAAGAATAGCTTCGAAACTGGTCAAGGTAGGTATTCATCAGTTCTCACAAAGTTTTGAAAGAAAAGATTTCTGTTCACTACATGAAATGAAGACAGAAAAAATAGGTTTTTGCTAGGCTAGAAATATTTGAAACCTATGCTTCACTAGATTCACAGTACATGAACTGTGTATCGTTGTCTGGAACATATCAACTGCTAAAGACATACATACACTACCAGATGTGGTTTCCCTAGGCAAGACAGTAGATCTAGAAGAAGAAAAAAAAATGCACAGCTGTTGTAAAACTGGGAAGAAAATGAAAAAAACCTATCTGTACAGAATACGTACGTATATTGTTCTAAAACCATAAATAAGGAAAAGGAAGGGAGGGCAAAAGCCTTGCCCTGTTTCTTTTTTCTGCCAGAGCAATGACTCAGAGTATTTCTAGAAGCTCTAGGGAAAATATGGATCCAGAGTGAAAAATGCATATTAAGACTGAGAATATTAATCACATATGGTCTCTAATCAGCGAGTGCAACACTGTCATCCCCATGCCTAAAAAAAAAAAAAAAAAGTTTCTGTACAACAAAAATGACCCCAAGCTCCAGATATTCATAATTTTTAAGGTCAGTTGATCCCTGAGGGTTCACAGAGTAAGAACAGGGGAATATCTGAAAACCTCTGTTATTTTATGTCATCATGGCAACAACACTGCCTCAGAACATTTCCTCATTACTGGAAGCAAGAGTTTCATGTAGAAGAGGCATGGAGGGAACACATAAAAAACAAGGTCATCTGTAAAATTACTATGCACTTTTTTTTTTCTATCCTAAAGAAGTCACTGCACTATAGCCCTGTGAGGGAGGTTTTAACACCAAGAAGGACTTGCATCTCTTGTGACACATTCCCACACAGTCTTGTGGATTCAATTTACTAAATTGCCTGAGGTGACATCTGCAAATCTTATTCCATAGCAGCCACCAGGGAGACACGGCCATGGAGTAAAAGAGTTATTGTTGGCATCATTAGGAGTACTAGCACAGTATGCATCTGGACATCCCAGTCTCTGCGTAACATCATCTCCACGGTCTAGGAGGTAGGAATGCTCCGAGCTTCTCAAATGTCAAGGTGATCCTACACAAGAAACTCCCCAAATGTCCATAGATTTATTCCAGAGAAGAAAAGAAAGAAGGTAATAAAGTACAGCCCCAAACTCCCAGTTTTGCAACCAAGTGTCTCAGTCTGCCATGGGAGCCAAAAACAATTGTGCAGAGAAGTGGTTCAGTAAGTGACCCGAGTTAATACAATTTATATAGTGAAGCCTGGAGTGAAAGAAGTGCAGACTCCGAGACTATCTGCTTTTAGTCTATGAGGGTTTAGGGGAAAAGGTCTATGAGCAGAGGAAAGGTATACTGAATTTGCTATGTGCCAAAAAAAAAAAATAAAATTTATACATATAAACAGGAACAACACTATCTAGAGGGTAGCACCACACAGTTCAAACACAGAACCACTAAAAATTCACTAATGAACTTAGTGAAAAATGTTAATGTTTGCCAAAGGCAGACAGTTTAAATTACTGTGTCTATAACACAGAGGAAGGACAAGAACATGGTTTACATTTTTCTACCAGAAAGAGAAGGGCAAAAACTCTCTGCCTTCATACACTCTGGAGGTCAAACTAGATGGTGTAACGATCCCTTGTGGCTTTAAACAGGTTTTATAGATTATCCAACTTAAAAATAGATGCAATGTTTAAATAATAGAATTCTCTTGAAACTGAGCAACAAGTTCAACAAGCCTCCGGTCACTTGCTAAGATCTGAAGAGGTTATGAACATACAAATATTTGTACTAAATCAAAGGGAAAATCCTAGGTAGATATCCTGAGGTGGAAATTTTATCCTGCTGGTTCCATCTGCCTAAAAACCAAGCTCTATGTACTATCTTCTATATAGTCTGCTTTAGCTAGGTGTGGTTCTCCAGAACAGTGTGCAGATGGAGGATTTGTCTATGCTACAGACCCCATACTCAGGTTCAGGTTCTAGACCCATTTTAACCACAGCAGCAAGGACCTCTGTCCTCAGCCAAGAGATATGGAGCTCACCATGTCCCATGCAAATGGAGCCTGTCTCTGGTACTGGGAGGGTACAAATAAAGTCAGCTTAGATATGCCTGCACTGTCCTGACATCTCTGCTGTAGGCACTCCTCTGAACAACTTCACTTAAAGCCTATCACCACACAGTATTTGCCACACCATCATGGTTCAGATGAGGACCTGAATTCATTAAGTGAACCAATATATGTGTTGCTGCTTTGTTTCCTTCTCAACTACAAGGCCAAAGGAGGAAGTAGAGGAGAAACATGTTTTCATCTCACCAATGGAGTTGCTTCTTGTCAGCTACACCATTTTTTAACTCATCACAAGCACAAGCAAAACAATACAACACAGCACAGTAGACCTCACCAACTTTCATGAACGGCCTGGAAATCCACTGGAAATCACATAATTTCATGAGCCAGCGAGTACATGAACAACAGGAATCTGGTCACTTTGCTGATGTGTTTTGACAACAGCAATTTAAATTCATTTATTAAGGTAATTCATAAAGTGACATCAAATACGGTATAGAATCTCTTCTAAAAATAATTACAGTCTAGTAATGCAAGATCTCATTGAAGCAGACCATTAATTCCTTGACAGTTAGAGAACAAGCCAAATAGTTTGTGAAAATGAAGGATTAGCAAGGTTTCAACACATACATTTCCTTGCACTTAAAATGTGCAAAGAGCAAACCTTATTAAAACAGCATTTCATATTATACTTTAAAATGATGGCCCCTTAGGAGGATTTTCTGTACTTCAAAAGATAGCTGTTATACTATGATAAGTTACAGTCTAGTATAACAGAGAAAGAAATTCCAATAAAACTGCTGTACTGCTGCATGTAGTGAGCATAAAATAGTTGTTCTTTCCTACAGCCCTTAAGAAAACCTAGAATTTTATTCAAAATGAGGTGTCATCAGTCTCACACAATGAAGGGAGAACAGCATTAATACAATGCCATGAATTTTCCTCTACTTTGCTACTGAAAACATTTTGAGCAGCTGAAGTGACATTTTCTGAACCTACCATCCAGCATTTGGGATATGTCCATATGGGTTTCAGTGTTACATTGCCTACCTCTCTCTGTTTAAGCTGCTTCTATTTCTATGCAGAAATGTATGCTTTATGGGGTTTTTTTCAAAAATAGAACTTCCCTAAAATTAAAAAATAAAAAATGAGGGCCTCATAAAAAATGAGCCTTTTCCTCTTGCTGTTTAACAATATTTAAAGTTCTCTGAAAATTTACTTACACATAAGTATAAAGGACTGAATCACTTCCCCACTTACCATCATTTCTGTTTTAGAAGTCCTTGCCATGCAGTCACTATGAAATTCTGTTGCCTCTGGTCCAGATTCCTGCAATCTCTTTGCCATGTGAACTGATTCCGATCCTCATAATTAAACTGTTCCAGAAGCTATTAGAAAACAACCCTAGCAATCTGAGTAAGCATTAGTCTAGATATTAAGATATTATTAGAAACAGATCCCCTGTTACAGGCAGCTTGACAGACCAACTGAGTAAACTAGAACACCCTAAAAATCACCAGGATGCTGAAAAAACTCACAGGTGTTATATTCTTCTGAACTTTTCCATCTTATCTCAGATGTTTACAGTAAAAAGAACTGAGAAGTTTTCTTCAAAGCACCATTATTATCAGTCCTCCCCACCGTTCCAGCAGCACAATGAAACCTTCTAATTCAACCAAGTAACCCCTCAGATCCTCAGGAGATGTTAGCAAAATAATTGTACCCCCTCAGACTTTCTTTGTTATTACTTCATTTTTTTCTTACCCTTATTATTTCAGGCAGAAATGATTTGGATAGAATTACCAGTTTACCAAAAGAGAATTCCCCTACATTTATTTTCTTTTAGGTCAAGATTACAATTAAATGGTACATTAGAGCTAAATATAATGATTTTCACCCTGGCTGAAATGGAATGGCCCACTAAGTCTTCAGTTTAACTTTTCCCCCTCTCATTTTGCTAACCAGAAGATAAATGAATCTACCTTCAAGCCTGCTGGAATCAATCCTCTTTTCTCTTTCTCACAATTTTTAAGTCAGAGGCTTAAAAAGTATTCATATCCTCTTTTAACAAGCTGGTTATGTGAGATAAGAGCAAGAACATTAATAAAAATAACTTAGCATTAAGTCATGGGTGTTTTACAAAAGTCGACCTAAAAAAAAGAAAAAAATCCTAAAGGCTAATTGTGATTTATACCACATCTCTTTCCCTATACTACCAATTATCAATCATCTTAAAAGATCCCTTCTCTTACATGCGGGTGTCAGAAATATAATGGCTGCCAGATCATTTCTAATCAGGTGAGACACTGCACAGCATAGCCTGCCCTCCTGTTAGACCTGTGACTTGGAAAGGCTGGCAATCTGTAGATGGGGTTTTATTCTTTCCCAGTTATAGACTTCTACTTTTTTTTTTTCCTTTAGGTTTTGTTTGTTGGTTTTGTTTTGTTTTTCTTTTAAATAAGTCCTCCACAAAGCTTTCATAGCTGGAAGTACAACTTTTCCAATCTCAGCTCTCCCCACTCTCCCACACACTGTACCTCCTGATGGTCTACACCATCATTATTACCACCACCTTTGATAACTCCAGAGTTCACAAAAAAACGCATCTAGAACAATGATAATACAACCACCAGCATGTAAACGTTTATTACTGCAATTACAACAAAGCATCTGGTGGTAATAATAAAAATGCTTAGGTTTTATATGATGCTTTATACCTTCAAAAGGCTGAACAAAACTGAGAATTAAGCCTTACAGAACTCTTGACAGACAGATAGATTTTTTTCTTATAAACAGGAAAACTGAGGCAAAGAGACAAAACAGCTGTCACTGAAATCAAGACCTTCAGATGATATTTTAAAAGGGAATGGAGAACTCTTGGGACAGTAAGAACTTGCAGAGTTATAAAAGTACAGTTTAAAATACTCAAAGAATCTGATGGAACACAAACTCTCATGCTCTGCACATCTGCCCCCTCCAAAAAAGTCAGCAAACACTTTCCCTGGGAAGATGCAGTTCACTGCTGCTATTGCTCTAAGCTACTTGGCACCGAGGAGCACAAAAAGCTGGACTGCACAGGCCAGTAGAACCATCTCATCTGTCAAACCCCCATCCTGGAAGTCCAAGCCCCTCTGAAAAGTCAAATTGTTGATAAGCTACACAAAACTGTGACTTCAACTGGTCAACACCAAGACTGGGTTTCAACAGCAATGTGCTTCTCCTCCAGGGATGTATTCTGCTCTGTCACTAAGAAACATGTGAACACATCTTGTGTGTCAACATCTGGCTTTAATTAAAAAAACGAGTTAAATCATACATTCTAAATTAGAAAAGAACAAATGCCACCATGTATTCAAGGCATTTCTGAGGCACAGTGATATTCAGTAAGACACTGATTGATCAAACTTTCTTTAGTCTGCATTAGAGACCTCATTCACATAGGGAAAACAAATGCCTATTCACACTCCAACATCTCCTATTCAGGTCTTCAGCTCTGCAACTGCTTGAAGTGAGCTTAAAATTATTGGCTAGAGAAAATACAGCGTTAAATCTTTTGAGAAGACATTACTTTTAAAATCCTTTCCCATAAAGACTTGACAACCCATGGAATTTTACATATGTCCCACTGATTAATGGATCTGCGATGCATTCAGAAGATACTGGAAAAAGACTAATGGCACAAAAGGGGAAAATTTGCTGGTTTGTGAGCAAGAAAAAGCTGTTCTGCAAGAACTGGGGTGAAGTGTGTTCTGTGAAGCTAGACATAGGGCACTACGCACAACTGAAGTGTGAAGTAAAACAAAAAGGGTAGGGAAAACTTCAGGGATCAATAAGGAAACAGAACGTAAAAAAAAAATGAGATTGAAGATATAACAAGACTAAAGAGCAGGATGGACCAGGATATGGAAGATGGTGGAAAAATATGGCTTGGGAAGTGGTAAAGGAAGAAAATCACTACAGGCTCACCCAGGGGCCAGGTTGAACAGGAAGAAGAACAGAAACCAAAGCTGAAGGCAAGGCCCAAAAAACACCAGAGCAGCCATGAGAACAGTGACCACAATGGAGAAGCTGTGTTTGTTTCTCAGCAGAGATAGGACGTTCATCACACAGGGGTGATTTACCTCATGGACATTAAGGTACAAAGTTCAGATTCCTCAGTCTGTCCTGCCCTCTGTACCTGATAGCACTGAGAGGGTAATTACCAGTTAGCCTGGAATTATTAGCCATAATGATGTTTGCAACTAAAATAGGAACAGACTCCACCCTCCTGCCTCCCCACCTTCTGTCCTCTGCTGGACATTCTTTATGCTTAAATACAGGAAGGGAAGGAAACAGAAGAGATTAAACATTACACTAAAGTTGTAAGAGCATGGGAAGAATACCAAAGCAATAAATGATGCTACAAGTGAAGAAGAGAACAAGTAATTCCACTTTGGAAAAAAGCAAGTCCAAGAAAACATTGAAGTGAAAGAATAAGAAAAAGGTAAATTTAAATTCATAGCCTGACACCCAATTTTGAATGTGAAACATAGATTAATATTTTTATCTTCAAGTGGAGGCAGTATAATGCACTCCCTGGCTTCTCAAGACATGTTGTGCAAGGCTGTAAATTACTTCACAGGCACATCTATAAATGTCTGACTTTTGCATGCCATTTTTAAAACGGCATGGAAGATGATCAAGATGAATTTTATTACATCTTGAGATCACAAACTCATCATGATGTTACTCAGTTTCATAGCCTAGTTCTTGCTATATCATTCATAGATACAGCAGTGAAGAACTTAATATGTAAGTTGAATGTCTCGCTCTTTGTAAAAAGGTCTCACATTCACATGCTCTGAGTAATAGAATGGCACATTCAAAATATTTTTATGATGCACACTGGGGTTCTCACAGGCACTGAACTCTTAATGAATCACTGCATCTAACTCCCTGGAACACCAAGTATTAAATCCCTTATGAACAACAACAACAAAAAAAAAAAAAATTTAAAAACTAAGAAAAAAAGCTTTCTCGAGGGTAATAACTCCAAATTATATTTTATAATGAATAGATCTTTGACCCGGGAAACAGAGAAGACAACACCTTGGACACACTGTGGAAGCAAACAAAAAGAGCAGCGGCATCAGAAGAAGGAAGAGTACATCAGAACAAAGAGTAGTGTCCTGAATCCTTGGGAAAGAATCACTCAGAAATCTGAATTAACATTAAGCCCTCTCAACCATCTCGGAATGAAAGAAACTGTTCATCAACCAAAATTCACATTTTGGATGGCAGACAAATCACTAGGACCACTAAGTGCACAAACTGCAGCAACACCAAATTCTACCTATAGTTAAAACATTGATAAAACTGGGATAATTAAATCTCACTGGGCATCTGCAAGTATTGAAGAACAAATGGACTTCTGTGATGTCATGTATTTCTCATGTTTTCAGATCAAGTTTTATGCAATTGATTTGGGGGGTATGTTAAATATTGGTTTATTTTCCTAATGGCTCTGGGCCTATACAAAAGGACAGAAAAAAAGGCACTGCTAATAACTTATTTTCAGCTTCTCATTGCACTTGAACCAGTTTTTGGAATGTGATGAGGGGAAGGAGAAGAAAGCACTGATAGAAGAAGCAGCAAGCCTTGTGCCTGCTTTTCTACTTGGTCAAGTCTTTTAAAATGCTTTTACATGCAGGAGCAGAAATCAAAGTAATACACACAAATCCCCATGAATCATCCCTTTATTTTCTAGTTACAAACATTTCTGAGCTACAGACATTAAGGCTTTCAGTGCTATTCTTGCAGCTGGTTAAGTCTGAAGCATCCAAGAAGGTACAGCAAACTCCAACCCCCAGCCTCAAGACTGAGTTATGGCAGCTTCACAATTAAGTCAGCTCCATACAGCTTCTCTACGCTCATGGAAGTCTTGAAAGTCAGAGGTTCTCTTACCTACAGTGGTAAACTATAAAATCCAGAAAATAAGTGGTTACATTTTGGATTATTAAGAGATATAATGCTCTTTCTCATGGAAAACCAATGTATTCTTGAGAATTAAAAACAAACAAACAAAAAAAAACCCAAACCAACATACAAAAAAACCCAAACAAAAAAAAAAAAGACAAGTTATCTGTACAAAGCCTACTTTACTGAATATCCATAACACCTACTCTAACTCAACAGAAACCATTCTTAAAATGTGACTTAATATTTTCTTAATATTGTGTTGAAATACCCACAGGTTTCACAGTCTCAAAGGACAATGAGTTCATCATTTCACAACTTTAATTTTTAAAGCAGGTTTTAGATTTTTTTCTCTGTCATTTTATAGAAAACATATCCATTTTCACGATTGGTCAAAATTACAACTTAAGTGAAGTTTTAAGAGCAAATGTAAGTAGAATTCCTTGTCAGACCATCAGTAAGGAAGATGCCTGTTATGTATCAGAAAACTATGCAACAGAAAACCCCATAAAAATGGATAACTTAAGCAGATATGTACAATCTCCATGGAAAATACTAACATTGTACCTTTGAAGCTAAGACACATCTGATAACTTTGTCTTTCCAGAACACATTAATGTTGGTGAAGTCTCTTCAAAAAAAGACAGAGGCAATAAATGAAAATAAAATCATTTGCAATCTGCTATTTCCACTTTAGGTGTCAAACCTGTGGAAATTCACAGGAGGAGTAACTATAATTATTTTGTCAGTGGTAGAGAGAGTGAAGGTAAGAAAGGACTGGAAGTGCTCAACCAGTCAAAACCCCGAGCTGATTAATATTTAAAAATTTTACTAAAACTGAAATTACGGAATAAAATCCAAGGCATGTGTTAGTGATTGTAGTCTCATGGTCACAGCTCAAAATGAGAATAGGCATTTAAAAACTAATGCAAACAACGCTTCCATTTGTAACAGACTCATTTTTATCCCCTCAGTGCCTATGACAAGCAATTAAAAAGAAAAAAACAACCAAACAAAAATTTCCTACCCACAACACAGATAAGAAAGTTGCTTCTTCCCACATCATCATGGTCTTTCCAAGAAGGCTGTGACTAATCTCTCCAGGCAACAGTGGAATTGTGCAGGATCTCCAAATATCAAACACTATAAAAGACACCTTGCCTTTCCATTTCAGTGGATGCAGAGCTCTAGTTTGTAAACAGCTGCGCAAATTCTTTGCCATGTGCATGCCAAATAGTCCCACTGACTTAGATGAAACTTCAAATGACTTTATACCTAGCTTAATCTATGGGCACAACTGGGAGAAACCCAGCAGTCACTCAGGACTACAGTAACTGCTGAAGTTCCTGGCAAAAGGTAGAATTCAGATGACAATGATTCTCTCTCTTGAGACCTATGGGGTGGTGTTACGATTTGAGAGACATATTTTGCATTTTCAAAGTGTTTACATCAGGTGGGACACTGAAAATCTTAGGTATCAGGATTAAATCTAGATCTGTACAAAATTATGAGAATATCAGCGTGCTGAATGAATAAATAAAAGGATGAATCAGAGTCAAACTGGAGTTGAAATAAAATTCTCCCTGAAAGCAAGAATTCCAGTTGATGGTAATGCAAAGCCTTTAATGTTGGAAAAAAAGTAGAGAAGCAGCACTAAAGCCATGCAACTATCCTCTTAGCCATTTTATTATCTTTTTCTCAATTTGAAAATTCAATATATATAGATGCACCGTTAGTTTAGTTACACATGGCATTTTTAGTGACAGTTTTAGCAGGCATTGCAAAAGTATGACCCTACTATGCGGAAAAATGGTATTTCAGGCATCATGCTTCTCTCTGCAGCTTCCAAATCAGTTTAAAGCCATAGAGTCATGAGCTGTTGATTAGCCTCCTTGGGAACCAGTTTAGGACTAGAATGGTGAAAACTCTAATTCCCTGTGGACGAAGGGGCCAAGAACCAGATGCTGTTAAGTGAGAAAGCAAGAAGAAATCCCTGTTTCAAAGGAAATGTGAGAAACAGACCTATCCACATGCAGAAAACACACACAAGCAAAGCACCTTTCCAATCTCTTTGAATGGAGATGCAGGGATCAGGCCAGGCATACTGTGCCATAAGCAAGAGAGCTCTCTGGTTTTAAATTTCTTTTCTTTCTGGCCACCAGCCCCACAGTAGAGAGAGGAGCCTATGGAGGGGTCACAGGCCAAAGGACTCAATTTTTTTTATTATTTTTTTCTGTCTGGCACAGCTGAAATCTGCATCTTAAGGAAATTTCATACCTTTCACCAGTCATTCACCATTCAACAAGACTGGATGATGCAGGAATTATAATTAGGAATATAAGAGGAACAAGTGTTAGACACTCAAAACAAAGTTAGCAAGAACTTCATTAGTGCAGTTTTCATTGTGTGGACCTGAAGTCTTCTGTTATCTCACTATAGTGGCTGAAAAGATTTTATATATTTAATCTATTTTGACCCTGAGGGCACTAATTATTTGACTTCAGATGTGTAGATTTTAATAAGCTTTCAACCACAGGGGAAAAAATACAGCAGTTAATATGAGTGACTTGCCATTTACAACTAGACTACGGATAAAAAGAAAATCAATTGTATTTCATTAATTCAGTTGTTGACAAGTGCAAAACTTCCTTTTTTTTTTTTTCCATCTGTACATTTCACAGCAGAAGTATCTTAAGATCAACTCTCCACTCTGTACTATCACTATATACTACCCAGTACCTAATCGCTGTTGGGTGTTGTTGCTTGTGGGTTGCTACCTGCCTCGAGTTAAATCTAATGGGATGTTTTGGCTGCTTTCAAAATTACACACCATGAGAAAAATCCATTTTGAACTATGGGAAGACATAACTCAATACTGCAGCCATTATGAGTATGTGACAAAACAATTCAGTTGGACAGTTAAGGTCCAAAGCCACTTCTATTCCACAGCCTCCCCCAGCAAAAGGCAGCAGCAGCCCCAGATGGCTTCAGCACAGCCTTGAACACAGTATCTCATTACCTGGTGATACCCATATGCTAATAATGCTACACTCACTGTGAACTGTGAATCAAGATGAGATACACTGCATCTCCTTTACACCTTAGAAACCCTGTAAGCTCTTTGCAGTCCCCTCTGCTGACTGAGAAGAAAAGACCAATCCATTTCAGGCCTAGCCTAGGAGAGGACCACCTCTCAGAGAGCCAGGGTTGCAGCATTTTCATAGGTTCTCCATGGAAAAGAGATGTCACACAATGCTGATTCAGTATTTCCAGTTGCTAACAACAAAAACGATCATTTTTATGTTCTTTCATGTAAGCAACTTTTGTAGCTGACATACAGACATTGCACAATCACAAATCAGAAGAATAATGGTCACTAGGAAGGGAGGAGGACCACATTTTTGATGACGAAGGAGAAGCACAACTGAGAAGCAAAGAACGAAGCAAAAGGCAAAGGAGGAGCAAAATATGATCTACACTGCAAAGACACACGAGATCCATCATTTGGTTAATATTTCAGCAGACAGAGTGTAAAGCAGCACTAGTTTCATCTTCAGGACTTCACGGTAAGTAAACAAAGCAGACTCCACCAAAGGTCATGCTGCTGCATCTCTGGGTGGTTCAAGACCCATGAGCCAACATAAAGCAGAGTTTGAGTAGGAAGGCTGATTCCCAAACAACATCCTTCAGAAAAACTTGTTCCACCCTTTGTATTGCCTGCTACTAGCTGGCTGGAAACTAGGGTTTAGCATAAGCTCCAATGTCTCACTTTTCATGGATACAAGGCAAATGTTCTGAGGTTACGGAGGGGGACAGGAGCACTTTAGATGACACCACAAAATGCCACAGACCTGTTTTCCACTGTGTGCCCAGGTGAGCCTTCCTGCACTGGCCCGATACTGAAGGGAGAGCACGTCATGGTGATGAGAAGGGCAGAAAAGAGCAAGAACACCAGGGAAAGTTAGAAGCTAGAGGGAAAGGGCTGAACAGCTGAGAAAGAAGACAGCAAGGCAGAGAAAAAAAGAAAAAAAAAAAAATTAAAAATAAATAAATAAATAAAATTAAAAACAAACCACGGGTAGGCAAGATGATTTTCCCACCAGAAAGCTGCCATTCACCAGCTACCAGCAATCCATGCCACCTTTGGAGAAGCCAGCTGAACCGCCGTGGAAAAAAACAAACAAACAAACAAAAAAAAAAAAACCAAACAAACAAAAAAACCCCACTACAATAAAAACACAATGCCAAGTCACCTGGCAGCAGGTGAGGCAGGCAAAAGGAAAGAGCAGAGGCACGGACGTTGCCCTTCCCAGGGAGATCCTCGCCCGGCGGGCAAGATGCGAGCAGGTGTGGTGGTGGCGGCGGCTCGGCTTACCGCAAGGGGGGAGAGAAATATACCTACACCTATACATACACACGTACACACACGGAGACCTACGTGCGTATAAAGGCAGGCAGGGGGGGAAAGGCTGCAGCAGTCAGCGCCGTCCCCAGCCGCTCCAGAGCCTCGCACAGCCCGGGGGGGACCGGGAGGGACCGGGAGGGAGGGAGTTTTCCAGCCGCCCCTGCCCGAGTGGAGAGCGGCGGCGGCGGGACCGGGGGGAGGCTGGGGATAATACACCTTAATTCGCCATGTTACCAAGCCGGGAGCTCGCCCGGGCGGCTTTTAGGGAGGCGGAACAAAAACGGGGGAAGGGGGAGGTGAGGGGAGAAGGCTCGTCAAGCCGAGGGGGGAATCCCGCCCCGCCAGCCCCTTACCTTCCCGGGTGTCCTGCTCCCGCGGCCCCGCCGGGCAGCTACCGGGGAGGAGGGGGAGGAAGAGGGATCGGCTACGGCCGTCGGGCTTCTCGCAGGTTCGGCCGGGGCTCCCCGATCCCGCTGCCGGGCTCCGGGCAGGGAGGAACGCGGGATCTTCCTCTCCGCGCCGCCAACAAAGTGCCGGAGCGGTACGGGGAGGGCGCCGGGCAGCGGCAAAGAAGCGGAGCAGCGCGGAGCTCCCTCTGCCGGCACCCGCCCCGCCCCGGCCACGGCCTCACCGCCCCAGCCCGCGGCCGGGGCGGGACCGTGGCGGAGCAGCGCGGAGCCCCGCGGAACCCCAACCCCCCCCCCGCGGAACTGTCCCCAGCGCCATGGGGACTGTGCCGGGGCCGGTTCTCCTCTCCCTCTCCTCCCTGTTGCGTTGTTGACAGGGCACTAGAGAAACGCAAAGGTACCCGGAGCTGGGTTGAAATACGGGAGTTGTTCAAAGTAATCGTAAGCGTTCACCAAGGGAAAAAAAAAAAAAAAGCCACCTACGAAACCTACCGAGACTCCATAGCGAAATCCTGCCCCGAGGAAGTAGAAGGAGTCAGCTACGAGAACAAAAATCTACCGTCCTTACTGGAAATCCCGGATGGAATCTCCCAGCTGTTTATGCTGTTTCCATCTGGCACCACATTCCTCCTGACCTTGACAACTTACACGTGGCTTTCACTTTGCCCAGGGGAGTAGCCCCATGCACAGCTACTATTGGTATGCCCACGGGCAGTCGAGGTCCTGACACCACGTTGTTGTCACCGTCGTGATTTCTATAATGAGCCACTTCCAATCCTAAAACCAGGCTCCTCCCTGAGAACCTCAGTTTTCACTTTTAAATAAGTTTTTTACTTTTGTGGCTCTGGATATAAGCTAGAAAACATAAACCTTTGAACAGCGTCAGACAGCTGAAAAGAACCCCCCCTTCAGGTAGTATACAGGAGAGCTAATCAGATTTTTGAGGTTGTTTGTGATTTTTGATAGGATTTAATTGCCGGATTTACAAGCTGTTTAATTATGTTCCCGAGTCTCCTTCCAGGCTTCACCAAGTTCCCTCGTGAGGTCAAAATCAGATCTAGACCAAACAGGAGGTCACTTCCAGGATTGAACCAGGTTCCTCCAAACATAGCAACAGGTCCTTTATGCTACAAAGTTTCTGTGATTCCAGGCCCTCTTCAAGAAACCCGCAGAGGAAAAGTATCGAGTAATGGAAGAGCAGCTGCTTGCTGAAATTTCCATTTACTTCCAATAAATGAAACCTGGCAGGCCCTTGCTTTTTATAACACTCCGTGACTCAACTGGAGAGGCAGGTGAAGTCAGAGCCATCACTGCCAGAGTTATGCCCCTGACAGCTTCTCCATGAAGGACACAGATTTTTCCTCATCACATTTTAAAAAGAAAGTATTAAGTATTGCTTAGCTACTGTTTGCAGTGGATTGGATGCTGAATCTCTTCTCAAATAGTCCATTCTTGACTTGGTGTTTTCTGGCAAATCTTCCGATGAGCAAATTGTGTTATTTTGACAGGATCCTGGGCTGGTTCACAGCTGAAGGCAGTGGGCAGCAGGCAGGGATGAGGTTCACTGCAGACTCTTGTGACCCAATAGGTGAGAGTAACCAGAGCTTGCAGATCAGGCAGGGCTAGAGGTGCTTAGGAGTTCACCTTGACCCTGCTTGAAATAAAAATAAAAATAAAAAAAACCAACCCCAACTCAAAACCCTAAAACCTCAAGAGGAAAAGAAAAGTGGTTTAGGCACTTTCCCCTTCTTGGCTATGAGGTGGCAAAGCCCCTTGTCATGCTGCATCTCCTTCTTATGGTTCTGTCTCTGCTACTTTTCCTGATCTGGTGGGGCCTTCACAAAATAGGAAAGGGCAAAAAAAATCTTGTGAGACAATGGGGAGAGAAGAGTATTAAGTCCACCATTACGTACCTAAAGTAGCAATGAAATGTGCAGATACCATATGCTTCGTTAACAGGAAGTTTGTTTCCAACAAACCAAAACGTAAAGAATCAGATTATGGAAAGGTCACTTAGGTCATTCGTGTGACAGAACACTTACAGGAACACTGACATCTGGACTGACATTTCCATTCATACCAGCTGCTATACATACACTCTCTAGGTAAATAATAATAGCAATTTATTTATATAAGTGCTTACCCCATGAGAGACAGAAATTAATACGATAGATACTTTTAAATAAAAGGCTGGGGGTTGCTAAAGTCCTTGGCAGGGACAAACAATGCCTCTCTTCCCCCTTCTTTCCTGAACAGCAGCCCACGACCACCTCCTGCTCCAATTCCCTTTAACAAAAGGCAGAAGACAAATGCAGAAGACCACTGTGGGCTGACACTTTAGTTTGTTTTCAGTTGGGAAGAAAATATTTGAAAGGAACAGAGGTAATAAAGAAGAACAGGGAAAGAAAGTAGGGGGGGGACTATGAGAATAGGGAAACCAGAAGAATAAATGAGAGACAAAAAAGATTTGGGGAAGAATAGCTCCTACTTCTGTGCTTTACCAGCTTTTCTTCAGGGTGTGTAGATATGAACACATAAAATTATTTTATATTATTATGAAACTAATATCTTTGCAGATAAGAAACTAAAAAATAATAACATAGGGGATGAAGAAGACATTTCATCTATTTTTTTCTGTTTGGGGAAAAGACAAAAAAAAAAAAAAGGCCAAACAATTTCCTCAGGTAGAAAAACCTAAAGACCCTTTCCATGCTAGGAACCTGCAGAATGACTTACATGCAACAAACGACTTAACACAACCATCTGGCAGACCCAACAGAGTCTGTTTGCTGACACCCCTCCTTCCTGTGTGGAATTTGGCCGAATGCCGTGGCCCCAACCAGTTGCAATCTCCTTTGCAGGTGTGCAGGCAATGGAAGGCACAGTGTAGGGAACAAACCTGGAGCTTCATAGGGAGTGCCATTGTTCAGGCTGGATTGAAAATAGATGGGCAAGCATTCAATTTGTAGAGTACTGGCTGCAGCGAGCCTGGGGAGTTAAGACTAACTGCTTGGTACTTGAATTTCCACTCTCGTTGAAATTAGACACTATTGTATCCATAGAGTTTTGGGGAGAAAAATATACAAAGTAAGCCTGGTTTTTTTGCTTTATTCTAAGGCACGTGCAGCTACAGTGAGAAACAACAGAATTGGTCCCAATTTTAGATCATAAAAATGTGAGGTTAATCCAGAGGAATCCAAAGCAAATGAGAGAAACAAAAGAGACTGGCTATTCCCTGCTCCTCCACCCTTTATGCTACTGAAAAAGCATGGTAAAGGATATAAGAAATCTCAAATGGAGAAGCTTTTTATTTGTTATTTAGGTAACACTATTGAAAACTTTTTGCACAAAGGCTAAACATGGTCCTATGCAGAAGACAATGCAGGCCGGAGGATCCAAAGAATAAACACAGAGATTCTTCTGGTCACGATGTTATTTATATTCTGACAGGGAGCTTCTTTGAGCTGTGTCTGTTTTCAAAATATTCGGCTTAAATATGTTGTCCTTTGTAGCGAGATAGTCTGGTTTTGTTTTGGGTTTTAGTTCCTTTTTTTTTTTCTTTGCTTGTTTATTTTTGTAGACTATTTTCATTAGAAACTAAGTGAATTACTTGTTTTAGAATGAGATTTAATATATGAGTAGTAAATCTACAAATACATAATGGCCTCAGAACAGGTGAGATAGGTTTGTTCTAAACATATTGAGGAGATTCTTTAAACTTTTAAATCAATTAGGAACGTAGGGTCTGCTATAAAAAATTAGTTTTGGGCAAACCTTTAAATGTGCTTGGTTTTGTTTTTCCCCTTCTCTCTGGAAAATTAAATATAAAATACATTTATCAACAAACCTCCTCTCTCACCATTGTCTCTGAAACATTAAGAAGTAGTTAGTCAATTTCTTTATTGAAGAGTTTGTTGTCTAGTTGATTAATATGAAATTACAGAAGTTATTTGCATTTTATTTAATAACCTTTCTAGAACAGGTTGCTTCAGGCAAACAAAGTGAAGCAGACCAGAGAGCTATCCATAATTTAAACCCAAAAATGAAGGAGGAACCTTTCTACCCACTCCTGGTGGAAACCAAACTCCAGACTCAGTTCTGAACCAGTGGGAAAGGTTTGGACTGCTCCTGGCTGACTAATATCCTTTATCCCAGGTACAGAGACTAAAAGCACAAAGGATTCCCAGAAACCTCATTTCCATCCAAGAAATGATTCTTCTGAAGAGCTCGAGGACACAGTAGAGAATATATCAGGTGAGAAGAAAGTATCTGTCAGTCGTGGTGCTGAACTCCATGGAGACTCAGAGTGGCTGCTATAGTTAAAAGAGTGCCTCAAAGAGCTGCCATGAATCACTTTGCCCAGGTTATATGAGGGATCCCTCTGTTCTGCAGAAAAGTCTGTTGTCTCAAAAAATAAAGGCATAATCATTTGCTTTTGGTTCTTGTGGTGCCTTCATCTCCATGCCAGAGAACACAGAGGTTCGCCTCCTGGATCTTCTGGTCTTCATTTTGCTTAATTTGGAGCTTGCTTTAGTAAATATTAATTTTCTTTGTTTGATCCTTAGTCTAGCTGCGAAAGGTTATCAGAATTTTATTTCTTATTCTTAATTATCGTTACATCCATGAGGGAGATGATTTGAGTGTGCTGACTAGGAGAAATGAACCAGCTGTCTATCCTGAGCTCAGAACTCTTAAGCCTAAAGCTGCCACCATCTATAACTTATGAACTTCCCATCCAGCCACTCCAGTTACTAATGGATCAATTATGAGCCGTGAATTTATGGCTAAGATTAAAGTTGAATGTGTGATGATAAAAAACCTTCTGGTAAGACAAGGGCTCTTGTCTTGAATTATCTGGCAGGTCTCTCTGCATTCTCCTATGCAGACTGCAATCAGCTGTAGGTGAAGTAATGGAGAGAACCTTTCTCCCACTGGAGCTATGGGGAATGTTACCATTTATTTTGAAAAGAACAGGATCACATCCAAATCAGACCTTTATTTTGCACATTAGTCTCAGCACTGAGAACGGGTGAGCTGACACTTGGACTTGGAAATCAAGGACCCTGTTCTGGAAGAAACTTGTGGCATAAGAAAAGGAATATGGGAACCACTGACATCACGCAAGCAAAGCTTGGCAGATTTTTGATTACAAGATTTTAATCTGTCCCCTCTCAAGAGCTATACTGTGTTTGATGGATGAGACTCTAGTTGAATTTAAGTAAATAAATTGCAGGTTACAAAGCAAACTTGAACGTTGTTATGCATTTTTGATGCCTGCATACTCCTATCTCACACAGACAAAAATGAAATAAGACACAGACAGTCAATCTTTTTATATCTGCTCTCTGCTCTTTATAGGGAAGCATGACAGATGTTTTTTTATTACAATTGCACATTTATTGGGAGAGAAGTACAGCATTAAACATCAGATATTTCATTTTCCTTATATCACATATTCATAAGAAAAAAAGAGAGGGGAGGCAGAAAAAAAAATATATACTGGCAAAAAATTCATCTGTTTTGCCAGAATTTTTTGCCAGAAGTTTCTGCCTTCCAGACAGGCCAAAGCAAGTCCATACCAAGTCTGATATGTCCTGAGGTGCAAGCTGTCCGAAAGCCATGGCATCACAGTGCTTCCATGGCTAGGAAGCTATAGTCATAAGCACAGGGCTGGGGAGGTGGAAGAAACACTTCTGAGGGACCAGGTAGCGGGGGAAGGTTTGGCAAACAGCCACCCAATGAAAGCAAAACATTCCTTGCCTGAAGGCACCCGGACACCTAGGAGATAGAGGGGTATGCACATAAAGCCCTATCCATCAGTCCTCCCTTCTTTTTTGGTTCTTCCTCATTTTATATGATACTTCAATATCTTGTGTAGTTCTTTACAAGTGCAGTCATCAAAACCCATTGACACACTGACATCTTCTTGGTAGCCACCCTTTAAGTAATGAAACAAGGCAATAAACTTTTCCCTAAGCCTTCTTTTCTTCAGACTGAATAAACCCAGCTCTCTCAGGCTTTCCTCATACAGCAGGATTCTCAGTCCTTTCATCATCTTTGCGTCCCTTCTCTGGACTATCTCCAGCCTGTCCACATCTTCTTTTGTATAGGGGGGACCAGAACTGAACAAGCATTGGACCGCTCTGGTGCCTGTGGGCCAAAATATCAGAGGTGGGTTCTCCAAGGCCGACAAACCCAGGCCTCAATATGCCTATCACTGCCGTGCCATGAACATGAGACTTGATGAGAAACTTCCCCCCATTCCACTATGAAGCCAGGCACCACTGGGGCCTCCCTTTCCCTCCATGACCTGCCTCCATGACAAGAGACAGAAGGGAGTGAAAGGGGAAGGGCTACAGGGTGAGGAAAAGCCATCATAGAATCATAGAATCATAGAATCATAGAATCATAGAATAGGCTGGGTTGGAAGGGACCTCAGAGATCATCGAGTCCAACCCTTGATCAATTACCACCACAGTCACTAGACCACGGCACTGAGTGCCATATCGAGTCTCTTTTTAAATATCTCCAGGGACGAAGAGTCCACCACCTCCCCAGGCAGCCCGTTCCAATGTCTGATCACCCTTTCTGTGAAAAAATTCCTCCTAATATCCAGTCTGAACTTACCCCGGCACAATTTAAGACCATGCCCTCTTGTCTTACTGAGAGTTGCCTGGGAAAAGAGACCAACCCCCGCCTGGCTCCATCCTCCTTTCAGGTAGTTGTAGAGGGCAATGAGGTCTCCCCTGAGCCTCCTCTTCTCCAGGCTGAACAGCCCCAGCTCCCTCAGCCTCTCCTCGTAGGATCTGTGTTCGAGTCCCTTCACCAGCTTGGTTGCCCTCCTCTGGACCTGTTCGAGGACCTCAATATCCTTCTTGAACTGAGGGGCCCAGAACTGAACACAGTACTCGAGGTGTGGCCTCACCAGGGCTGAGTACAGGGGCAGAATCACCTCCTTGGACCTGCTGGTGACACTGTTTCTGATACAGGCCAGGATGCCATTGGCCTTCTTGGCCGCCTGGGCACACTGCTGGCTCATGTTCAGCTTCCTGTCAATCCAGACTCCCAGGTCCCTTTCTGCCTGGCTGCTCTCCAACCACTCTGTCCCCAGTCTGTAGCGCTGCATGGGGTTGCTGTGGCCAAAGTGCAGGACCCGGCACTTGGCCTTGTTGAAGCTCATCCCATTGGAGTCAGCCCATCTCTCCAGCCTGTCCAGGTCTCTCTGCAGAATCCTCCTGCCTTCCAGCTGATCAACACTTCTCCCCAGCTTGGTGTCATCAGCAAACTTGCTGATGATAGACTCAATCCCCTCATCCAAGTCATCGATGAAGATATTGAACAGGACTGGGCCCAGCACTGATCCCTGGGGGACTCCGCTCGTGACCGGCCGCCAACCGGACGCAGCCCCATTCAGCACCACTCTCTGGGCCCGACCCTCCAGCCAATTCTTAACCCAGTGCAGAGTAGGCTTGTCCAAGCTGTGGGCAGCCAGCTTTCTCAGGAGGATGCTGTGGGAGACGGTGTCGAAAGCCTTGCTGAAGTCCAGATAGACCACATCCACAGCCTTCCCCTCATCCACCAGGCGGGTCACCTGATCATAAAAGGAGATCAGGTTGGTCAGACAGGACCTGCCCTTCCTAAACCCGTGCTGGCTGGGTCTGATCCCCTGTCCATCCTGCAGGTGCTGTGTGATTGCTCCCAGGACGATCTGTTCCATAACCCTGCCAGGCACCGAGGTCAGGCTGACAGGCCTGTAGTTTCCCGGGTCTTCCTTCCGGCCCTTCTTATGGATTGGCGTGACATTCGCCAACTTCCAGTCATTTGGGATGTCCCCGGTGAGCCAGGACTTCTGGTAGATGATAGAGAGAGGCTTGGCGAGCTCTTCTGCCAACTCTCTCATCACCCTTGGATGGAGTTCATCCGGTCCCATAGACTTGTGGGGATCCAAGCAGCCCAGTAGATCACTGACAGTTTCCTTCTGGATTGCAGGGGGGGTGTTTAGATTCTTGTCTCCTATAGGCTCCAGAAGCCAGCTGTCCTCAGGATTGCCCGTTTTACTGTTAAAAACTGAGGCAAAGAAGGCGTTAAATACCTCAGCCTTTTCTTCATCTTTGACAATTACATTCCCGTCCATGTCCATTAAAGAATGAATGTTTTCCTTGCCCCTCCTTTTGCCACTGATGTATCTGTAGAAGGACTTCTTGTTATCCTTCACAGAGGTGGCGAGATTTAGTTCAAGTTGTGCCTTTGTGTCTCTAATTTTTTTCCTACATAACTTAACTGTATTCCTGAATTCCTCTTGAGTAGATAGCCCTTTTTTCCATAACCGGTAGGCCCTCTTCTTGATCCTAATTTCCTTCAAAGTCTCTCTGTTGAGCCAGAGTGGTCGTCTTCCCCACCGGCTCGCCTTTCGGCACACCGGGACAGCCTGTTCCTGAGCTTTCAAAACTTGCTCTTTGAAGAATGTCCATCCCTCCTGGACTCCTTTGTTTTCAAGGGCTGTTTCCCAGGGTATGCTCTGGACTAGTCTTCTAAACAGGCCAAAATCTGCCCTCCGGAAGTCTAATGTAGAGGTTTTACTGACAGCCCTCCTTGCATCCCTGATTACTGAGAACTCTATTATTTCGTGATCACTAAGTCCCAGACGCCCACCGACCACCACATCCCTCACCAGCCCCTCTCTGTTTGTAAAGAGTAGGTCAAGTGGGGCTCCATCCCTGGTAGGCTCATTTACCAGCTGCATCAGGAAATTATCCTCAATACACTCTAGGAATCTCCTAGACTGCCTCCTCTCTGCTGTGTGAAATTCCCAGCAGATGTCCGTCAGGTTAAAGTCACCCACGAGAATAAGGGACGACGATTTTGAAACATGTGCCAGCTGCTTGTAGAAGAGTTCATCACCCTCATCCTCCTGGCTGGGTGGTCTGTAACAGACTCCCATCACAGTATCAGCCTTGTTGGCCTTTCCCCTGATTCTGACCCACAGGCACTCCACCTTATTATCACCTACTTATTATCATGACAGGCTACAGGTGACAGGAACATGAGCAAAATGGTTTCCATGTGGCAGTTTAGTATCGTGGTTCATCCCAGCCTCCATACCCCCCCACCACTAGAAGTTGGATAAACCTGAGCTGCCTTCCCTCCTGACCCTGCACAGGGGTCCCCTTCAATGATCTGAAGGAAGAAATCGAACTTACACCCAATGATAATCACCCTGTTTGTTTACAGAAACATTTTCCCATGTCTTTTGTGGCTTTGATTTTAAAAGGGTGAGATTTTCAATGCTGGGACTTGTCCTCACATATATATGTGTGTGCAGTGCCTAGCACAGCCAGGGTTCCAGGCTGAGAAAGAACTCTGTATCCTACCAAAACAGGCCAAATAAAAATAAAACTGTCAGCCTTTCCCCTTCACACGATCTTATGTTAAAAGAATAAGCAAGTACTTGGCCAAGAGAAGAATTTCTTCTTCCTCTCAAGTGGTGTCAGCCAGCAGAATTCACCACTCCACAGAGCAGAGACACCCGGACTGCTGTTGAATTTAAAAAAGGGAGGTTGAATGGTCTTGATCAGGCGATGCTTGTAGCTGGTGCAGCTGTATGGAGACAAAAGGAAAAACTGAGGACTGAAACTCTTATAATGTGACACAGATGACTTAACCCGTAAAATGAACAAACCAAGGACTGGGAACACATTTGTGAGTGTGGCTATTTCTGGACTATAAGAAAAATAGGAAGAGAAGGAACAGAAATAACCCCAAAGTAAAATAAATAAACAAATAGGTACTGGAAATAACTGAAAAGATAACCAAGGAGACTCCCTGGAGAGGCTGTGAGAGCTGCTTTAAGATCCACAACCATAAGACAGTGATACATGCCAGAAATGTGGATAGCAAGGCACTGCTAGCTTACCTAGTGTAACAGAAACCTATTTCAAGGATTTGTTATCCACAAATTATTAGTGGATTTGTGGGTTCTAAAAAAAAATGTAGCAGATTTATGACTGTTTTTTTCTTGCATCTAAAACTTGGGGGATTTTTTTTTTTTTTTTTTTTTTTTTTTTTTTTATGCAGACGAAGAAAGTGAACCTTGGATGTCTAGAACATCCCTCCTTCTTTAGGTGTGAAAACAAAAGCAAAGCCAACATAGATTAGACAGCTGATGGGCTCCGCCCAAAGAGCCCAAATTTATTTGGAAAATAAAAATACTTACTCCTCCCATTTCTTTAAACTTATGGTCCTTTGTTCTTTGTGTTTATGGCAAAGTAAAAATGATAGTAACTTGTTTTGATAACAGCTGTACACATTATTTTGCTCCCTGCTTTTTAATCATATTCATACATGTTACAAACTGTAGGAAATGGCAATAAACTGTGGTACCACTGGTCCTAATGTTCAGAAGGCTTCAAGACACTTTAAAATTGTAATGTATCTGCATATAAAAAAGATAATAAAAGAAGCTGTCTTTCTACAATGCATTATATGTATGCCATAGCCAAATGGAATAAGAGTGAGAATAAGCATATCTCAGATTTCTTTTTAAATCAACACAGACTTTTATAGTCCTAAAAGAAAGCAGAGGCCATCACAAGGATGTGTGGGTAGGCAGGCTCTCCTGCAGGAGAGGCTGCTGTCCCTTAGTGAGGCACCACAGCCAGCTTTGTAGCTCTCTCGTATTCTCTGCCTGCAAATTCTATCCTGTACTCTGGAGCAAGTGAATAGCTTTGTGAAGGAGAATGAGATACAGTGAAGATTTATTCAGGTATAATTAAAATACACTCTGAGATCTCAAGGTAAGAATTGTGATGAAGCTGAATCCAAAGTCTGCTGTTTTCGATTTATGGGACATTGGACCAGACCCATACATACTGCAAAATTACAACTGAACTTTACAGAGTAAATTATTTTTGTGGCAGACAATGCAGAATGCACACAGTACTATGAAAGTTGAATTACTTATCCATTCATGTGCCTTTCATCTGTATTATTCCAAAGAGTTATTCTGGTTATCATCATCCAAGTTATAGGCTGTTAAATTATCAGCACGAAGACTGCAACAAGTGAAAACAAATCAGGAACAATGGCTTGAGCTTCCCTGTCTGTGAGAACAGGGCAAATGGCTAAGACTGTTTTTCAGTGCTGAGTTGAGCATAACATAAATAACATCTGACAGCAGCCCCAATCAAAATCACCATAGCACAGAGAGACAATACAGCCCAGTGTCAGGCTCTGTGTGCTGAGAGCAACTTTCAATTAACTTCCCTCATTTACGAGGTAGATGCTAGAGTAGTTTTGAAGGAATCCAAAAGCTTAGTGCTAAATGAAAAATTCTTCTGTGCTTCACTCAATGTGCTACTCCCAACAAGAGCAGGGAAGGAGTTTGACAGCTTCTTTCTTTCCTGGAGAGACAGACAGACATGTTATGTTACCCAGACCTGTCAGCCTTCCCCAATCACTGACAATTGAACACACACAATAAGTAAGGATGTCCAAAAGGGGACATGGGAGTTTTCCTGTAACTCCCCATGCAGTTTCTTTGAGGAGCTACTGGTTTCAGTAAAAAACTGAAAAGCTGAAGTTTTTCAGTAAAAAACAGAAAGCTGAAGGTTTCAAAGAAAATTTTGTGAGTTTGAGTGAATCTTCTCAATTTGGGGTTAAGTCCTGTTGGACACTGATGTGACCAACAGTGGTATATACTCCAGGATGTGGACGGAATTTCCCTGGTTCAGATACAAACTTCCAGTTCATACTGAGTTGTCTTCTCCACACAGCAGCCTGAACAATGCAGTGTTTCTAACTGATGGTCGTGGCTGAATCTAAAATTTGGTGGACTCGATTTTTGTTTATTCTGCTACATCACTGTAGTTTCAAAATTTCATTTACTTATAACTTCATTTATATGGATATTTTATTTATTTATTTTCATTTAATTGAAAGCCCCGTAAAACTGCAAATGCTGGGGTAAAAGAATTTTAATATAAATGAGAACCAGAAAATTATAGATTTAGACAATAATTCAGTTTGGAAGACAACTCTAGAGACCATTTAACACAATCTCCTGCTCAAATCAAGGCTAAATTCTGAGTTGGCTCAGGTTGCTCAGAGACTCCTACAGTTGAGGTTTTATTATCTCCAAGAAATGGAGGTCCCACAACCTATCTGTGATTTTTTTTTCCTTTCATCTTCCTGGAATCACCCATGTTCCAACCTGCACCCGTTCCTCCTCATTCTTCCTTTGGGCACCTCTAAGGCACTTCTGACCCTGTCTCCTCAGCACGCTTTTGTTAGGTAGTTATAGAGAACTACATGAACTACCTTGAGCTTTCTCATCTTAAGGCTGAAGAAACCCAGCTTTCTCAGACCCTCTTTGTGCATCATGTCACCCAAATAAATCATTTTAGTATTCTTCACCGCAGTGACTTCAGCTTGTCTATGTTGCTTTCATATTCTGGGGCCCAAAACAGGATATGATGATCTAGATGTGACTTCACCAGCACTATTCGAGAAGCAGAATCACTTCTCATCATCTCCAGGTACCTTCTTGTTTCTTCTACCTAGTATATGCTCAGCCTCCATTTCTCTTGAGCACATTTCTGATGCTTGCTCAAACCTGGTTGCCTACCAAGCAAAGCTTTGTCCTTTATGGCAAATCTGCTCCCTGACCAAGTCAATCCCAGGCTTCATCCCTGCCTCTGTAACCCTAGAACTATTTCATGGTTGGTTATATTTTTCAAGCATTTTTACATTAAATTCATCTGTTGTTTTGGATTTTGCATTTGATTTTAAGGAACCTGGGTTGGGCTTAATGTGTGTTAATTTCTTCATTCTATCTGTGTAACCCTGGTTTGAGTGCTTTCAAGCATTTCTGTTCCATAAAATAATAATAATAATTATAATAATAATAATGATGTCAGTCTGCAAAATCTGGGAGTCAATAAAAGAAAAATAACCATAGTAGTGTAAGAAACCAGCTTACAGAAGTCTTTAGGAGTTAAAAGAACTCATATGAATGTAAGCTGGGCTTCAGACTAGGGTTCCAGCGCCTACAGCGTTCTTCTAACTGTAACCCCTCCAGCTCTTCTATCTCCTTTACTTAAACTACACATCCAAGACATAAGTAACATATTGTTGTAAAATGCAAATATTGTGAATTCATTTCTTATGTCCAACCTTTCTTTCCCTCAACCATAAGCTGCTTAAGAGCACTAACACTGATTTGAGAAGCCCTCTCCCTGAGCATTCCCACCAGACTTCTCTCTCCTCATAACCCAACACCTTTATGACCCAAACTTTCTTTTGCAGTTCAAAAATAAAACCTGAGGCTTGAACTCTCTTTTATTTTTCAAATCACCCAATTTCTGAACTTTTCTGGGTGTAAAATATGGCTTACTGTACCTCCCTGTTCGAGACAAAAAGTTTATGTTAATATGTTAAGAGTGTGCTGCCAGGTTGCATAGCTGTATCTCAGGACTGCTATGTGGAGGCATGGTAGTGTTTCTTCTTTTTATGGAATATGAAAGAATTAATTGCATAGTTTAGAGTGAACTTGATTCACCAGGTATGGATAAAAGTGTTTTGCTGTCCAGCATAAGAAAAGAGCATTGTTCAAAGCATGTTTATCCCAGTGAAAATATATTAATTTTTCTTAGTAACAGCTGTAACAGAATGAAGGACACTTTAGGTGTAGGCCTGTTTTTCAAAAGAAAGGCTTTCTATTTCTCAATGCCTTTTCATAAGGCTTTTTATATATTTTAGGAAGATTTAATTTCCAATAAACAAGAGTTTATGGGCTAAGGGTTGGAATAAAGTGGGGCAAAACTTGATCAGTTTATGGCAAGATGGAATTTTTTGACTGTGGCTCTCACAATACACCAGAATTAAATAGGTCAGTCCTCCATCATCATTTGCCATCAAGTTAGTTGCTATATTTTTCATCCTTATTGATATTTTCACTGAGTTTACAAATTTATATTGACTTAGCCTTGTTTAAGTCATCAATTTCTATCCTTAGGATGTTTAAGGATATGAAATCTTTAAAGTTATTGCAGTAAACCTTTCTCTTCAGATAATTTATTATTTATACTATAGGAATGTTATTTTTCAATGATCTGCATTTTAAATTATTTCTTATATGTAGGCAATTTTGACCATGTAACAATAAAATGAGGTGCTCCTGGGGGAGTCCCAGGAGGAGAGTAATAAACTACTTAGATCATTATTGTTTGCATTAACTTGTGGGAATATGCCAAAGAAATTGCACTTGATTTCTCATAAACTGGCTTAAATTTCAGTATGCTTTATTTCACCTCACTGGGGCTCATGTTTGGGTTTGGGGTTTTTTTTGAACCCTGTATTTATACTTAGGTACAGAAAAAGCTGGCTGTCAGGTATGTTTTTATAGGTCACGACAGGGAGTAATTTAAAACTGCCTTTTCTACCACTGAATAATCTTCTGCATTCATATAAAGATCCACAGATACCTTCTTCTTTCTACTAACAGCCAGCACTTTGTTTTCCCCAGGGCTGCTCTAGCATCCTGCAGATTCCAGGCCCCTGTTGTCGCAGCTGCACTTTTTACAATAGGAAATTTGTCATTAAGTTAGAGGTATAAAACCAAAATTAATTTAATTAGCTTACAGAGTTATAAAACAAGAAAGTATTGAGCTTCTAAACTGAAATACTAGCTAGGGCACTAAAAACACAGGACAGTGCAGCATAGAAGAATCTTGACATGGAATAGTCCAGAGGATGTTCTTCTGTATAGAAGCTCAGCTTCTTTTTATATTTTACAGCTACCTTCTTCACTTCCAATACTGTACAGATACTGTATAGTCACTAGAATGGCCACTATGGTGAGGCATGGGAGTTTGCCTAAATTCCTGAACAGGGAGATTTCTCTTCCAGCCTCTTTAGATGCCTTCTGGGCTTATTCACACAAGGAGATCAGAAATTAGATTAGATTTTAGTTCTTTGTCACTTTGTGATTCCTCTTTATCACTGGTTTCACGTGAGCTCAGCCTAACCCCTGTCTTCCCAGCCAGACCTTCAGCTCTTGTTCAGTACCACAGTTAGGCAGCTAGAGAACAGGCAGCTTAAGGATGGGGGAGGATGAGGGGGTGGGGGCATTCTCCTAGGACTTAATCAGTTGTAAGAATTAAAAAGGAGGCAGAGGAATAAACTAAAGACACTTGAGAAGATCCTGTTTGTTTTTAATACAGCAGAGAAATAGCTGAAGCACATAACAGCCATGTGAAAAATATGAAGTTAGCCTGCTGGCATTGGCAAAAAAGCAACAGACACCTGAGAGACTACATCTGTTTTGCATCCAGTTTCTGTGGGATTGAAAATAAAATAATGTTAGAAGAAAGCTCCCATTTTCCTCTTCATTGGCAAGGATTTGAAACAGAACTCTCTTGAAATAAAAGTGTAAACATACATCCTTATCAATATCAGAATTTCCACACATTTTTGCAACAGTATTTATTAAGCTGAGTGTGAACCAGAACAGTCTCCGAAACAAAATCGTAAATACAATGTGGGGATACTTCAGGCTATATTATTTAAATTGCATTCTTCAAAGTCTAAACAGTTTCTGGAAAAACAGGGATCCCATCAAGAGTACTAGAACTTGACTTGGACACATCTTGAAACAAGAAAAAATGTTTCAAAACAAATAAAAAATAGCATATATGAGTAAGGTATGGCTGTGTTCGCTTGGCTAGACAAAAACCAAACTGATTTGCAACAAGTGTGGATTTAGAAAAAACTATCTTGTTTTGAAATAGAACTAATCATTCTTTCATGGGAAATAGATTGAAATGAGGCATTTTTAAAATTCTTATTTCTGCTACAAAAAGAAATTAAAAGACCATACGCAAAATTAGTATCTGCTCTGATGTCCGTATTTCAGGTACTTACTATGACAAATTTTGGGGTTAAATTCTATTCATCATTTGCCAAAACATAGCACAAATATCAATATATGTCACCACATTTTACTAGTTGTTCCCCTTTCAGCCCAGGACAGCAATTCATGAGATACAGTAAGAACAAAAAGCAGCACAAGCTGTTGGTTTGCAGACAGAGTGTGTGATCTGGCTGGAACAGACAGAAACAATTGATATCAAATTCCAAAGAGATAACACTGAAACAAAAGTTTGTACACAAGAGCAATAATTTTAGTTGCAGAATAAGGAGCTGGACATTCAACGTGACCTTGCAGCACTCTGCAAAGTTGTGGCCCACGCAATATCCTTCACCAGAATATCATCTTATAGCAGCCAGATGGAGCACACTGAGCCCAGCGTTTATTTAGGTCAGCACAGCAAAACAACAGTATAGAAGGACAGACATTTGCAGGCATACTGGTATTGCCCTTGTGATTATTTTCAAATGTTCTTTATTTTACCATATCACTTTAGTATGGAATGCTCCAAGGAACTGATGTCCTTAACCACAAAATAAAACCAAAATGGATACAAAAGTCTGCCTGAGGTGAGGGAAATGTGTTGAAGAGATGGAGATTTCTCTTTCTACATTAATTGAGTTGTTAAGAAACTACCAGCAAATATGCTATAAAACTGGTTTCCACTATTGAGAATTTTCACACCAGATAAGCCTCCCACCTCTTGAAATTTTCCTCATTTTATACCACAGGACCACAGAATGTTAGGGGCTGGAAGTGGATTGGAAGGGGACCTCTGGAGATCATCTGCTCCAATCCCCCCAGCTAGTGCAGGTTCACAGCTAGAGTAGGTTGCACAGAATGGCGTCCAGGGGGGGTTCTGAATGCCTCCAGAGATGCAGACTCCACCACCTCTGTGAGCACCCTGTGATTATGAATACTTTATTTGTTATTAATTAACTAATACATCTACAGGCTCCAAAATCAGGCTCCTTTTCTGATAGCCCCTCATAATGCATTCTCACTCATGTTATTTTCCTCTGCAAAGTGTTATGAGAGCGAAGGTGACAGAATCTGTCCCACTGTAATGACCTGCTTAGAAGAAAACCTAAAGGATCCCGTTTTACAGATGCTATATGAGGCAGAGAGAACATGTCATTTGATGAATTGCACATAAAACACAATGATAAACTCCAGTTTTGCTGACATCTAGTTGAGTGTACACAGCCCTCCACAACTGATGACAGCTGGGGTTGTACTCATATCAGGTAACAAAAGATGCTGCCCACTAAAAGTTATCAGAAGTTGTGAGTTTCTTCCTTATCAAAAATTCAAAGTGGATAACACATTTGTTATTGTTAATGTTATTCATGTCATCATGGCTCCCAGAGAATAAAAATCCCATGACACTGAGATCATGGGAAAGATTCAAAATAACTCCCTTCACAAGTGAATCACAAAACTGGAATCTTTGAAATCTCTGCGAATAGACTGTTTTATATTTAAGTTATAAAAAGTTATCCCAGAAACATTGGTATCTAGAGCAGAATCCTCTACAAAATTGCTAGCTGTAAATGTTGCAAATTATGCAGTCCAGACATGTAATATTAAATGAAGACATTTGTATTTTCCTTTTAACTTTGAACCATTGAGGTACACTTGGATTCATATAATATTTTTTTCTCTATGAGACCTAATGACTCTATAAAGGCAAAGTTTGAGCTCCTGTAGGATCTGAAGGATCAAGTAGGAACATGAAATACTGAAGGTTTGAAAATGAAGACAATGAGTAGTGTTGCTAGCCAAACAGGAGGGTGGGTATGAAGGCAAAAACCATTGGGAAAAAAAAGCAGTCTTTGCTTTCTCTCTTAAACTGTCACACAGATATCAACAGGCAGAGTTTTCTTGTTGGCCTACTACAAGGCAGAAAAATAAAAGAAAAATAAATGAACTGTGCAATTTGTTGTCTGTTGTTTTTGCTTAATCCTTCCTCTTTTTTTTCCTCCTATTCACTAATAAAATGGAATTGCAGATTGTTGTATAGATCAGGTGATCTACAAGCTGCTACCTGATTCCTAGCATTGCCTCACCACCTGGAACACAGCTGATTGCTTAGAAAGGACCACATAAATCTGCTTTTCTGCAAGAGTCCCTTCACACAATGATAGGCACTCTATTGCAATCGTAATCTTGCATAAAACAGTTGCTTGAGCAATCTCAGCATGAATCACCAGCTGCAGGGGATTATCTCCATCAGGATATGTGGAAAGGCAGAAGGAGTTATTTCTGAAGTGAGTTTAACATGCAACATAAATCCTTCTCTGTTATGAAAAATCTACTTTATAATTTGAATCAATTTAGTTCTAGTGGAAAAAAGTCTTCCACAAGAAAGGTCTGGAGGTGAATCTAAAATTACTCAGATCTGGGGATTAACAGCACCTTTTTCCAATTGGCAAACTTCAAAGTTGGAGCCCAGAATGTCATAAGGGTCTGAAAATGAACAACACGTTTATTTATGATAGTGGGTTTGTTCATTCTAGACTATAAATCTCCGTAATCTAAGCTTACAGTTCTCAGCTGCTAATACAAAAGAAAAGATTTTGTACCATAAGAATGAGATAACCTTGGAAAAGATATGAGGAGTGGTTTATGGTTCAGGACTGCTGACTATGTGATCTCCTTGAGGAAATCATTCAGTAGTGAAGAGCCCTGCCAAAAATTATCTGTCTTCAGTTATAGACTACTTTGTCCTGAACCCTCTGAGCTGCTTTTCTGAGAGTGATGAAGCTTTGTAGGTGTAGTGCAGGGGCTGATGCTCTGCCAATAAGAATAGATTAAAACTTGGTGATAGCACTGAAGATTAGGATAGGACCCTCAAACTGGCAGCTGGAGTAGACCTGAAGCTAACAAAGATCAGAGTAGAATAGCTGCAGCTGTTAATCTCCCCTGAAAATCAGATGGTTGCAGTCTTCAGAAGCAGAAGCTCTAATGTTGTCTTCACCTTTGGACAACCTCTGTAACTGATGGGCTACTGTAGCCAGGATCTCTTCTGACAGGGAAATAGGATCAACCACATGGATAAGTTTTTGCCATGCTGTCAGTGAGCTAATGAACAGGCTGATGCTTCTGATCACATTAACATCTGGAGAGAAGGAAGAAATTATATTCTAGCTACGTAGGCCAGCTCTGGGAGGCTGCTACTGTTATTTTGGCATGGCACATCATTAATCTGAGTAACTGGTTACTCATTCAGGCATTAGGTACTGTGGAATTTTTGATGCTGTTTCTTCTGTGAAAACTATATATCCAAACAATTATATCTGATGGTTGATATCACTCCACTTTCCCAACTGGTACCATGTCTAATAAAGTAGGATTTCTGTCTAGGACAAGCTAGCAGAAAAGGACTTCTTGCTTCTTACTGATCTCACAAAGCTGCTGATAGGGAATGACTGACTTCTGTGTAATACTGAATGCCCAAATTACACATTTTTCCTGTTCCACTTCATGATGTAAAAGAGTTTTCTGCATCGATAGTCCGACACGGATCAAAATACCATCAAAAGACTGAATATTCACATATAGTTTCCATCCAGAGCCACAAGAAAATCTTTCCCTTTCTTTGCATAATTTCTACCCTCTCTGTATCTTGCTGATACCCAGTTAATCCAACAGCAGGAACATCTGCAAGCCTCAGTACTTATTGACAATGATTTTTGTCTGTATATAGAGGATGAAATAGCATGATAAAAAGGGAGGTTACCAGTATACATTGCTATCCTGATGCTCCTACTGATTTAACTATTTATTTATTTAACTATTATTTATTTAACTAAATTCATGGTGGTCTTATATTGCTGAAGCTCATTATATCCAGTAATAAATATATGCTGCTTCAGCAGCAGAAGACATGCCAGGCTAATTTTGCAGGTTGTCATGTTTTGGACCCCAAACGTGAGAGCTTCATGTGTGTCAAAAACGAATTGAGAGAGGTGAGAATCCCCTGTCCCCTGGGAGTGCCACTCCTATTATGCTGATATCTCCTGTAAAATAGGATAGCCATGCCAGATAGCACTGATGTGTTAGATTACAGGGTTAGAACAATAGGATAAAAAGCTAAGAAATCTTCTTAAGTGAGAAGTGGCACTAGGTGACCTAGGTTTGCAAATAATGTTATTTGAATAGAGACACTGGGTATCTTCCATTCCTTCCAACAAGAGGAGAAAGCCTGGACACAAAGAGAAAATCATAGAATTGCTCAGGCTGGAAAAGACCTTCAAGATCATCAAGTCCAGCCTTGCCCTCATCCTATTACTCTATTGCTGATGACCAAGCACTGAACCATGTCCCCAAGCACCATATCCAGGCAATTTTTAAACACATGCAGGGATGGTGACGTTACCGCCTCCATGGGGAGTTTGTTCCAGTGCTTATCAACCCTTTCTGTAAAGAAATTTCTCCTGATATTCAACTTAAAACTCCCCTGATATAACTTGATGCTATTTCCCCCTGTCCTGTCACCTGTCACTGTTGAGAAGAGACCAACCCCAGTCTCACTACAACCTCCTTTCAGGTATTTGTAAAGAATGATAAGGTCTCCCTTCAGCCTCCATTGACCCAGACTAAACAGCCCCAACACCCTCAGTCACTTCCTCATAAGGGATGTTTTCCAAACCCTTCACCAGCTTTGTTGCCCTTCTTCAGACTTGCTCCAATGTCCTTTTTTTATTGAAGTGCCCAAAACTGAACACAGTACTCGAGGTGGGGCCTCACCAGTGCCGAGTACAGGATTACTTCCCAAGTCCTGCTAGTCAAACAGGTTCTGATACAAGCCAGAATGCCATTGACTGTTTTGGCCACCTGGGCACACTGCTGGCTCATATTCAGCTGACTGTCAATCAGTGCACCAAGGTCCTTTTCTTCCAGGCAGCTGTCCAGACACTCTTCTCAAAGCCTGTAGCATTGTCTGGGGTTGCTGTGACCAAAATGCAGGACCTGACACTTGGCCTTATTGAATTTCACACAGTTGGTCTCAGCCCAACAATCCAGTCTGTCCAGGTCCCTCTCTAAAGCCTTTCTACAAACCAACAGATCAACACTCGCTCCCCAACATGGTGTCATCTGCAAATTTACTGAGGTTGAATTCGATACTTTCATCAAGATCATTAATAAAGTTGTTAAACAGGAGTGGGCCCAGCACTAAGCCCTTGGGGACAACACTTGTGACAGGCCACCATCTGGATTTAATTCCATTGACCACAACTCTCTGGGTCTGGCCATCCATCCAGTGTTTAATCCAGCAGAGTATATGCCCACACAAGCCATAGGCAGCCAGCTCTTCCATTAGGATGTTATTAGGATAACATGTTCCCCTTTAGGATGAGGAACAGTGTCAAAGGCTTTATGGAAGTCCAGGTGGATTACATCAACAGCCTTTCCCTCATCCACTACGGAGGTCACCTTGTCAGAGAACGAGATCACCTTTGCCAAGCAGGATCTGCCTTCCATGAACCCATGAAATGCACTCCATGGCTGTATAAAACCACTAAAACATCTTCAGTTGTCTTAATGCAATGTGGATCAACTATCAAATCAACTACTGTACATCTTTTCCCTGACATGATACTGTGTACCTTTTAAATTATTTCCTTATGTATAAATTTACCAAATTAGTTTCTCAGGCTTCTGGAAGAAAAGGTTTCTACTTTCTGTAAAAAAAAAGGTCTAGAGGACAGATGTTATATATTCTGATGGTGAAGCAGTTGAAAACAAAAAAACAAAAAAAACCAAACCAAAAAAACTCCCCAAACTTCAGGCATAATTAGGCAGGCAATTTTCTCACATCTTTAAGCAAAATGATAAATTTGTAGGTTTCCTGCTTTTAATTTTCCTGCTTTAAAGTTTTTTCTAAAGACTTCTGCTTTTAATGCACCATTTTTTCTTCAGTTGACTACATTTTACACAGTGTTTAAGTCTACCTAATAAAGATTGTGGAAAAAGAATGAAATGCCCAGTTTACTTGCACTAAAATCATTGTACAATGTACTAAAATCACATGCCCACTAGCTTGACCAGAAACAGGCCTGGGCACATTTCAGCTGTCACTAGAAATAGGAAGGCTTGATTTTTTTTGGTCACTGGTTCAATAATCATATTCAAGATTATGGGGAAATACTCATATTTCTTTTTTAAGTTCTTTAAAAGTCTGGGATATCATATATTTTAAAAATATTGTTAATTATTTTAATGCAGCTGCTATGAAACACTTAACTTTTGGGACCAACTACTCATTTTTTGGGAAGCACCTAATGCACATGAAATTTCTGTAAAGGGGATAATAGTGGAAAAATTTCCTTCAATTCTGAAGTAATTATGATATAATTAAAATAATATAATTAATATCTTTTAAGTATGATGACAACACAATACAATACAATATAGTTCAACAGACTAAAATGCAATATAATATATACTCTCTCCATTTGGTAGATGAATATATTTGAGATGGAATAACAAACATTACTATCATCTCTCCACCCAGAGCAGGTATAAGAGCACTAAAAGCAGTAACTGCAAGATTCTACAATCCCCACAGTGGCCTGGCAATATTATTGCCTCTGTTCTTTTGCCTTTGTCTGAACCCTCAGCTGAGACTGCCCACAAAGCACATAGCTAAAATTACTTTTCTTAATCAGCAGGCATCTTATGCAGGTGGGAAAAAACCCTTGCTGACTCACTAAATAAACGTCACCCAACACGTCAAAGAGTATTTTTGTGTCAAAGAGTATTGTTGTGTAAGCACTACTAATTGCCTGTTGCTCATGATACCCCTTGGCCATGGTGTACCTTAGGCTGACAGCATGAATGAATTTAACAACCCTCTTTGTTAACTACTTCAAGTTAATGTAAGATGTTTCTAGTGGGTTTTGGAGGATGCTTTAGAAACCCTAGCTTACAGATGCCTTTGTTCATTTCCAGCATTTTAATACAAGATATGTGACACCATGTGAAATGCAAAACAAAGAGGACAGAAGAAAGGACTTGATAGAGGAAAAAAATTTGCATTATGACTTTTCCTGGTTATTTCTCGTTGGGAATGTGCCTATGTTGACAGCTAGGTGAAGCTGTTTATAAGTAAGACAGTATATAGGTAACAAACACACTACTGGGGAAGACATTGAATGACCCCTTGAATTAAATTTTTTGTATGTTAATGCAGAAATAGACAAATTATATTTATGTTAAAATCATAGAATCATAGAATCGGCTGGGTTGGAAGGGACCTCAGAGATCATCAAGTCCAACCCTTGATCCACTAACGCTGTGGTTACCAGACCATGGCACTGAGTGCCACATCCAGTCTCTTTTTAAATATCTCCAGGGACAGAGAATCCACTACTTCCCTGGGCAGCCCATTCCAATGTCTGATCTCTCTCTCCGTGAAGAAATTCTTTCTAATATCTAACCTAAACCTCCCCTGGCACAACTTGACACCATGCTCTCTTGTCTTGCTGATAGATGCCTGGGAAAAGAGCCCAACCCCCCCCTGGCTCCAGCCTCCTTTCAGGGAGTTGTAGAGAGCGATGAGGTCTCCCCTGAGCCTCCTCTTCTCCAGGCTGAACACCCCCAGCTCCCTCAGCCTCTCCTCACAGGACTTGTGCTGGAGTCCCTTCACCAGCCTGGTTGCCCTCCTTTGGACCTGCTCCAGGACCTCAATCTCCTTCCTGAACTGAGGGGCCCAGAACTGGACACAGGACTCGAGCTGTGGCCTCACCAGGGCTGAGTACAGGGGCAGAATCACTTCCCTGGACCTGCTGGCCACGCTGTTCCTGATCCAGGCCAGGATGCCATTGGCCTTCTTGGCCACCTGGGCACACTGCTGGCTCCTGTTCAGCTTCCTGTCAATCCAGACTCCCAGGTCCCTCTCTGCCTGGCTGCTCTCAGCCACTCTGTGCCCAGCCTGGAGCTCCCCATGGGGTTGTTGTGGCCAAAGTGCAGGACCCGGCACTTGGCCGTGTTGAACCTCATCCCGTTGGAATCAGCCCAGCTCTCCAGTCTGTCCAGGTCCCTCTGCAGAGCCCTCCTGCCTTCCAGCTGATCCACACTCCCCCCTAGCTTAGTGTCATCTGCAAATTTGCTGATGAGGGGACTCAATCCCCTCATCTAAATCGTCAATAAAGATATTAAACAGAACAGGAACATCAACAAATGCCAATGAAAACATACCATTATATTGCATGATTGTTAACATAGAAGCTCATCTTTCAAAGGTGACTTTAATTGACTCCTTCTACTGCATACAGTAAGAGCTGGATAACCAGTGGTGGTGCAAATCAGTCTAAATCTGACCTAGGTCAGAGTGTATGGCAAGAAAAAACAATAGCATTCACATCTCTAGTCTTAACTACAGTTTTTTTCCCTCCAGAGTAGTAAACAAGGGCTCTGCAAACTTTTCCTCAGCAGTCTTAATTTTGCATTTCTCTACCACAAAACGCATGTCCTGCACTTCGGAAATTTCCACTCCATACTTCCAGCAAAACATGGGCTGAAAATTACTTTTCCTGTCTTGCCCCATAATATTTAGAAAAATCTGCTGTTTGACCATAGAAAATTTTCCATTGCTGATTGATTCATAGGTCTGTTTAGCTGATTATAACTCCCCAACCTACCCTTATGTGATTCACGCCCATACATCTGCTCTAGCTTCAGCATATGATTGTTATTCTGTACAGACAGCCCAGTTTTTAGTCAAACAAGGGTGCTCTTGTGTATTTCTTCTTTTTTAGCTTCTCTAAAAAAAGTAAATCAGTCACAATACATTGCACTGTATGTGTGCTTTTGCATGTGAGAATAAAAACTGATTTTGTTATCCTTTCAAAGGCAGCAGCTGATTACTAAAACAAAATAAAGAAGTGTGCTAAATGGAGTACTGTACATTTACATTAGAGACAGGGCATTGCAGGCTTCTCTAAAATACTGTGGGTATTTAATAGAGATTATGGTTTCTGTTATTTTTCAACATCTTTTTCCATATTATAAACCAAATGTTTACTCTCGTGCAGATCTGTTGCTACACTAAAAAAATCCAGGCCATGACTCTAGGATGCTGCAGGTCTTTGATTCCTATGTTATCATTTTATCCTGGGAGAAGCAGAAATGATGCTTGTGGAATGAGCAAGTTGGTACTGCTTAGATTATCTTCATAAAAGAAGCTAAAATGAGTTTAAAAACAATTGTGCTCTGCCAGAGTCAGATGATTTGGTTCTCAGGAGGTTGTATGAACTCTTGTTTCATTGTTTTTTTTGGCTCATGCATGTGTTAGGACTTGGGGAAAGTTCAATGAACCCAGACCTCAAAGCAAAAATATTTTATCTACATTTTCTAGTACAGATGTTTTCTAAAAGCTAAACTTAGTTTTCTGGAAAACATTTTAAAAGCAAATGAGACTCATTTAACTTGTTCTATCAAAACAGTCCTTATATAGACTTGAAAGTCTAGGACTTCCAGTCTGAGTTTTGGTTTAAGGCTTATATGTGTAGGGCCCTACTTGTAAAAAATTTTGTAACTTAATGCCAAGTTGTGTGGTATCTGGACGTGGAATTTACTTTTCAGTAACATCTGCTGAGATAAAGAATACCATTTCTTTTCCCTAGCACTATAAAAATTCTCAGCAAAGGAGTTAACACAGGTTTTATTCCTGAAACCTATTCCTACCAATCTTTTTCATGATACTTGCAGTCAGAGCAAGGGCATATGAAAGTGGTAGGTTTGCTTTTATCTACTCATTCACACCACAACTCTGAACAAACATCCAGTAAATATTTTTCACCTCAAATGCACATCCCTTAAAGTACTTCAGAACTGAGTTTTGCAAATGTAATCAAACCAGCAGCTGGTACTCCTGAGACCAAGAGACTCATGCAGCGTGAACTGAAAGTTTGCAGAAGAAGTCACAAAAAGCAGCATTCATCGGGAGTTTTCTGAATTGTCATCGGGTTCTGGAGTGGAAAACAGGTGAAGGGAATACATAAATTTACTTACCAAAATGTTTGTAAGGAAATAAAGATAAGGTTGTCTAGCAAATTAGCTGTTGTTTTAATGGAGGAGCTGGTAGGAGGCAGAAGAGACAGGTAACAGAAAAGCAGGGAGGTATGAAAGCCTGGCTGGGAGCCACAGTGCAAAAGCCCAAACACCTTCAGGAGGGTAAGGGTTAATTCAGTTTTCACAACAAAGTATTTCACTTCAAGGTAACTAATTCACACTACAGTCAGCAGTGCCTATAAATGCTGATGATCTGACAGATAAGATGGTGATCTGACAGCTGTCTAATGGAATGCATGGAATAAATCCCTTTTTCAGTAGAATTAAAGGAACGTACTAATACATAACTTTATACTTTTACAAAAATGTATTTTAAATCTCACAAGAAGACGGAAAGTTGTCCAGAATGTGGGATTAAACTGTCTTTGGCCTCTCAAGGGATGCTGCCAACAAGAGGGCTTTTTGATACTTTTGGTTTTTTTTTTAAGATGACAAGCTAACGGATAGCAGGTTTTGGTGTTTCAAGTTGGCACAGAACTGATTAATGATCCACAAATGTAAATCTCTGTAGCTCTTGCCAATTGAAGCAACAGCTCATTCCCAGATGCTGGGTAGATTTTTAATTGATTTTTTTTGTTGTTTGGTTTATACACTACGATGTAACATGATAAATTGAATTACTCATATAATTTCTGTAAATTACCGAATTCCAAATCCTGCTCTCATTTCTTTATTCACATATGGTTATTTTGTCAGTTCCTTGAACAGGTGAGATACTAGATGCATGTATTTGTCATAATACCATTTTCAAATTATTTTTTAGTGTTGTTTTGCTATTCATGTAAATAGACCAGCTGAAATCCCCAGACATGCTACTGTAATACTGGGTTTTGTCTGTAATCTGTTTGTAGCTATCAACTTGTAGGTGGTCACGATGTTCAAGATATTTACAGAAGCTGTAGGAGTGTTACTAGTTCTGCCAGAAAAAATCCCTTCCCAAAAGTGTGCACTTGATAATATTCCCTCACTGGTCCTCTGTACTTCAGCAAAAGCAGAGTGTCCCAGCTATCTCAGGGAATGCCTCTGAGATGCCTGAACACTGCTCCCTTTGGATTTATTGCCTCCACAAAGACAGGGCAAACATGAGGACAAAACCTGAGATAAAGTATTAAGTGTAACACAAGGGAGAAAACTGACAAGCAGAACAACTAGAGAATTATATTCTAGCTGACACATAACTGGATACCTTAGTTCCAATACTCCTAAAATGAATTCCTACAATAAGCTCTGGCATTCAGAGTCAAGTACTCAGTTTCCATAGAGATAGAGTACTTTCCAGATAAGGCCTTATCGATTAACTACTTAATGATTTTTCCTTAACAGTTCTATACTTATTTTTTTGGAGTTAAACTTTGTTGTTAAACTTCAAAGGCTCTTTATGAGTCTGAAGGGTTCCAGCTATCTTGGGAACTTTTTATTTCTTCCTGGTTCATGCTCAGCCAGCTGATGGGCCTGTAACTGTAAGCAAAGATGATGGTTTCACCTAGAATCAAGTGATGGGTATCTAATGGTTATTTCTGCTTCTGTTTTTATTCATTCTGATAGACATCCACTTCTAGCCTAAATCTAAACTGCTCTTTCATATAAAGCTATTCACACATCCCCATTAACTGTTACATAAAACCTGAGTCACAGAAACATCCACATGCAAGTAAGATCTTTGGTTTTAGCATCCTGTAGTGATTGCAAATGACTTGTTACTAGTATAGACTAGCTTGGACATGACTGTAAGATGAACTAACACTTTCCTTTAGCTTGTCAAGATGTTCCTGTGTCATCAAGAAACAAAAAGAAGAAACAGTAATTACACTTTTTGGAATCCTAGCCTGCATTTTGCACACCATTTTATGATGTGCAGCTCCAAACATGCAAGTCTCACAGAAACACAGCAAGCAAGTATCTTCATTGCATTTACAAATTTCCAAATATTTGTGTAAGCCAAATGAGCAAAGTTCATTAATCTCAGTGACAGAACTTCCCACCTTTTTGACTCACTCCATTGCTATATATTTTCTGCTCCTTGGAGTTATATAATCATTACACATCTTGGACAGTAATCTCTGTTCTTCCAAATCTCAATAAAATGGAAACTTCTGCAAATCCCCCTGTCATGTCTCGTAAAAGCACTGTCACTGTCTTCTACCACCACTGCTATTAACTTCTTTCATAGTTTGATCTTGGCAAAAAATCAAAACCCAACAACTGTAGTTACTCCAAGCATAATACCATGAGCCAAATTAATCCATGATCTAATACTGATGACATCGGTGGATTCAGTCCAGAGACAAATGTAGCTTTATGTTGTTTTGAAATGGTTCATACTTTCAAATTTCCAAACAGCAATAATATTTGTTTAAAAGTTTCAGGAGATGCTATTCCCTTTGGGCAGACGTAATCATATGACATTGTTACCCTTGCAAAGAAATTGTATCTAGTAATCTTTCTAAATGACACAAACATATGCCTTATACGAGTAGTTTCTCTTATCTTTTCTTACTATTCTCTGTTTTCAAGTTTACCAATTTTTTTTGTGTGTTCTAAAAGGCAAAGACTGTCCAATACATTGTATTATAATAAGCACCCTTATTCTCTATTATCACATCTTCAATAACTCTCTATGAGCTTACTGTACTGTAAGAGACAGTGGTACAAATTTTCAGGAACAAGCTTTAGCTGAATTGATTCACAATTGAAGGCTGCTTTGATCTTTTTTCACTTGGAAGGTGTTCTTCACAGCTCAAGAAGTTTATACTTACTGTTCTAATAGGCTAAAGTAATGACAGCATCAACCTCTGAAATTCAACCATAGCAAACAGCCTTATTTGTACTATTCTCAGAATACTTAAAATGGATGGATATATACAAGAACCAGACAGAACCCTTCCATGAATGCCAAGGAAGCAAATCAATGCCATAGCACATATGGTCTCCATCACCTTTAGAAGTCATGGGGATCAGGACATGTTCTTAATAACTGGAAAAAAACTAAACATACCCATCCCCAAGAAGGACCAGAGGAGGATGTGGAGAACTGCAGGTCAGTCAGTCTCATCACCATATTGCCTTCTAAAATTGAGACAGCTGGATGTATGGTTGAGGGGAGATTGACTTTACCAAGGCTTTTGATACTACTTCTTTCAGTATCCTTAAAGCCAAAATGGTAAGAACTGAGTAAGTGGAGAGTAGGTGAAAAATCTGCTGGAGTGATGGACTCAAGATATTGTGATCAACAGTACAAGTCACAGTAGTAACTGGTTACTGGTGGCATTCCTCAGTAATCATTGGGGCCAGTGACATGTAATGTCTTTATTAACACTCTGGATGATGAAATAAGAGTGAACTTTCAGTGAGTTTGCAAATGAGGGATCTCAGGGGAAAAGGAAGAGCTGCTGCAAGTTGGAGAAATGTGTTGAAGGGAATCTCATGAATTTCAGCAAAGGCAAGTGCAAAATCCTGCATATGGGTACTGGGTTCATGCAGGCATAAGAAGATAAAGCAAAGTCAGAGGACCTCATTGTTATGTATATCTAAAGAAAGAAGAAAGAGGTAGACTATTCTTAGAGTTGCACAGTGGAAGGATGAGAAGAAGTGAACACAAAGTGGTATATGGGAAATTCCAAGTAACATAAGCAAAAAAACCCCAAAACAACCCCCCCAAAAAAACCCCAATCAAAAACCAAAAAACAAAAACCAAAAAACCCACCCCAAGAGTGATGAAATGGAAGAGGTGTCCAGAGAGTTAGTGAAATCTCCTATCTTGGAGGTACTCCAACTTGACTGTGCAAGTCTCTGAGCAACCTGATCTACATTGTCCTTTCTCTGAGTAGAAGGCTGGATGAGATTAACTCTTGAGTTCCCTCTTAGCATGTGTGATTTTATTTCCCCTTCCCTTTGAATGAGGATTTCTTGTGCCTTCACTACACGTATTTACCCTCAGCCTTTGAAGATGAAACAGAACACCTTCCAGAATTGTCCTCTTGCTTAAGGCAAAACATTATGTCTTGAAAGACTGACATGCAACACGTATACATACTTTATATTCAAGCATTGGCCTGATTACTCAGAAGCACATCCTACTCCACTGCTAAATTTTACAAGTCCTTCACCTTCATGTGCAGAATTTCATCTAAATGCATCCTGTGTATTATTGAGTCTATATATCAGAGACTCAATGCTGACTGATACAGGATTGCTGTAACAGTATCAGATTGAATCACTCAAAAGAGAAATACATCCAATTCCTTTAGTCATGCAATCAGATGTGGCAGGGAGAAGATCACTGATACTCCTTAAGTGACCTTACATTGCAATAATGCCAAACTAGTGTAGTGAATGCTTCCAGCAATGAAGAGCAAGACCAAATACAAAGAACACAGTGAAATTTATTCATATAATCCATGGCAGTTATCAAGACCTCTACAGGTCAGCAGATACAGAATTAAATTTGTCAGCGTGTACTGTAACATCAGTCATATAAAATAAACTCAAAGAGAGGTATTACAGATGTGGTAATACTTAAATAATAAAAAAATTGCTGAACTGTTTCCTGAAAAGCAAGTGAACTGCTAGACAATTTTAATTCTCCTTTAGTAAAGCTTTTACAACCCGATTCATTTTTATTATGAATTGAAATTCTTTTTGCAGATAAATACTTGTTTAGCTAGCCTGAATTATCAAGAGGTTCCAATATGAGGCTTAAAGAGGTAGGAAAAGAATATGTTACTTTTATGTCTCCTTCTTTACATTGCAATCATGCTTAGAATGACCTAGAGAGTAAAGCTGCTGACTGAGAAAGAAAATAAATGTCTTATTTCAGCCAGAACTTGACACTCATTGTTCCCATAACTTAGCTATTTCACTAATAGCGAGGTCAGAAGAACTCCAAGCATGGGAACAGACTTGTGTATCTCCTTTTCTCTCCATTTCACATTCACATCTTCCCTGTTAGCACTGCAGGATCACCAAGCCTCATGTGAGCTGCTATAACACTGTTCATTAACCTCTGATCCTTCTATAAATGTATATCATATCCATCTGCTTACTGCAACATTCTATAGTGCTGAATGGATTGACTGAGAACAGTTCAAGTACAGGATTTTGGAACACACACACATTCAGATTTCCTCTCTTGGTGAATTCCCTATATGGACTGTCTCTGGGCTTCTGCAACTATGTCTTTACATTTTTCACCCTAAAAATCAATATGTATACATCTACTTTATATTCCTTTCTTTTCTGAGGCTTTACTTCAGCAACTTTGTATTCTGAGAACATTCGGCTACAATTTGTAGAAGCACTCCCTTTTCTTGGATTTGTTTTGGTTTTATTCACTTCTTCAGTTGTTGTCCCTTTGGTTTTGCAGTGGCTCGGCTTTTCTGTGAAAATACTGGCTACTTTAACTTTGTCATTTTTCTTATAGCTCTCCTCTCTCTCTGTCCAGCTCCGTCTCTTTATCCTTTTCTAAAAGGCAGAATGGGACCTGGAGGCTGAGGAATGGAGAAGCTACTGTAGCCAAGATTAAATAATTTTTAATATTCCTTATTGGTTTCATGACTCAGTGGTTGGTGTGTGCTCTGAATGTGCTTGATCAGATGGAAAGGATACAGAGGGTTTAACTTGCATGCACAAACAGTGAGGAATGACATCCGTCCCAAAGAGAACTCCTTTTGAGATCCTGACACTAAGGTGCTGATTCAAAAAGTGGCCTTAAATTTGACCTCACATTGAGAGATGAAGAAGAATGGTACAAACCCTATCATAAGGCACATAGTTGATCTTTAAAGTAAATTTCCTATTTCCCCCCTTATACAGCTCCCATGCATTTTATCTCTCTTGCTAACCACTTCTCTTTCTCGCTGATTTCAAACTTCTTTTCATATTCTTCCCTATTCCTCTACAGCCATCTCCCTTTCTAATCCCCCCCCCTTTTTTTCCCTAATACAAATTATAGTACCAAGCACACCCTACAGCAGTGTCTGTCATCCAGTCCTCAGGTTCCCTAGATCTACATTACATGAAGTTGCATGAAACTAGAAACTATATGGTCACTTGCTATGAAAGGCTGATCTAGAAAGGACTCCTTGACTTGAAGCACACAGTTCTATTATTTGTGATATATGATTACATCTGGTTTTTATCTTTCATCTTGTCACTCAGTGATAACTGACTTCTCAAAGCTGGCACTTAGCTGTAATTATTCCCCTCCTGAAAACGCAGCAACATGCTCTGCAATTGCTCTGACAGATCTGCATGCAGCATCCATAAGACACCATCCTTCACCAAAAAAGTTCTAAATTAGCTGTACAAATTCGTAGAGGACGTTTTTCCAAAGAAAAGCTTAACAAAGGTAAAGAGCATCAACATGCCTCCAGCATACAGTCCGTGTTTCAAACCTGCAGTACATTTTCATAACTTGTATTCAAGGTCCACTAACAAAGAGCCCGCCCTGCTGCTGCTTCCTGTGGCACCCAGAGATTTCCATTTGTCTATTTAGCCAATTAATTTTATAGAACTAAACATCTAGTAACTTCATCAGTACTATGTCCACAAAGTCGCCAGATACAAGCTGAAATAACTATTTCTAAGCAATCTCACAGTAGGTGCTCAGCTAGATCACTAAATGTAACAATAAATATGTAAAGAGCTCCACTCAGAGGCAAGAGAATGTACTTCTAATGATGATATTTAACATAACATAAGATAGGAGTTTTAGTAAATGTAATATGTATACTAAATAACCTCTATTTAATTCAATTTCTGTTAAATTTATTCTAATCAAAGTACTAGAATCAGGACTTTTCACTAGGATAGCTCTGTTCATCTCCAATAGCCGTTTCTGAGAAAATTCAATCACTGGCTGTAGAAAGATGTTATTTAATCAAGCAGACGCTGAATTATAAATATTAAGTAGAAGAATTATAAATATTTAGAAGAAAGTCCTGCCAAGGTGCTTTACAGGCTCTGATTGGCATACATGTCATTCTGTGCACTAATGTGGTGAATTACTCTGTATGATTACAAGGCCCTGATCACTTCCTGACAAGATGAGAAATGTTTATTTAACACTACAGGACAGTTATCTTGATAATAAATAGATAAATATGAAACTTTGAATAATTTTTTAAATGGCATTTCTTTTCCTTGTAATGTCACTGGAGTCTGATATATAATAAACTTGACTAAAACAAGGTTTTATTGACTAAAACAAGCTTTTTATTTCAAGCTTGATAGGTTTTAATTTGTATATAACTATTTTTTCCATTTTTCCTCCCTTATGTTGTACCCTTTTTTAGTCTTTCTTGAAAAACTGACACTTATTTCACAGTTCACAGCTTCTCTAGCAATCTCTGCATTAGAGTTAGTCTAGCCTGAGTGCACAGAATCAGTGTATTTCTAAATCAAAGACTCTCAAGCTGTGGGGAATAAATGTATTTAAATGGAGGGAGCAACTAGGGAGCAAAGAGGGAGGCAACGGTGTGGGAAATGCCTAAGCTCACTGAAAATGCTAGATCAGTTCAGCATTTCCTTTTGTTCCTGCTCTGTATGTACTTGGCCCCCTCCCTTCTCATCTTTGCTCCTGCTTCTGTTTGAAACACTTCCTCCTGAACACACTTCTCATTCCACTGGAGTGGCTCCATGGCAAAATGTTTCTACTCTCCCAACCACAAATGTGCTTCATGGTAGTATTCCCCCTCCCCATGCTCAGTTTAATAAGTGCTGCATTAGAAATTTCTAGTCGGGATAGAAATGCAGAATGGAGAAAAAAAAAACCCAGCCAACCAACCAAAACTGGCTGACTAAATTATGTGTGATATGTCCTGAGTTAGACTTAGGACAAACTTCAGAGCTTTTCAACAACAATGTTCTGACTTGGTATTAGACTTAGGAAAAAAATGTAGATAGCTTTATTTTCATTATTATTTCTATCTGTCCTAATAATGTTTCCCAAACATAATAAAGCTTCCTCCTGCTTCACAGAACTGCTCCTTCTGTAACCTTGTTCAATCTACTCTAAGGGCCCAATTCCTGTAATCCTTGTCCAGACATGTAGCTTTACTGTTACTGTATATAGGAATGGAAACACCTTCTGTGTAGAACACAGAAATCAATTTGCTTCTGGAAGTCACTGTCTTGTACAGAGCAGGGGAGGTAGCAGGTGGGAAATGAGGCCAGAGAGGCTGGGGGGGGGGGGGACAGCAGGGAAGTGCCAGGCTCCAGCTAGGAATTAACCAAATACCTACTGCTGGAAGCAGATAAGGGCATCTGTGGGATCTGTGCTCATGTAATCATTTACATGCTGATATTAAGCCCATCTACCAGCAGAGTTGTAACTCTTACAAATCTGGGGAGTAGCTGATAACCATCAGTCCACAGCTTTATCCCCATTAGTTATTTTCCTTGGGATGAAACACAGCAGTCAGCAGCATGATGCCTAATGTCTGCCTCGGTCCTACAGTAGGTATCAAAGTCCCTTCTGAAAGACTTGGCTTTAATGATAACCAACGTGTTCCTGTGGTATATGAAAAACTTAATTCCTAATACTACCCTCATGTTTTGCTGGGCCCAGTGGGATTTTTAATATAGACTAGATTAGATAGGTTTCATATCTCTGTGATTGTTTTCCTTTTCTGATTTTCAAATACCTACTGGTAAAGTAGAATTTTTTTTTTTTTTCCATTTGTCTGCCTGTTAAGAGATTTTGTGTCTTCCTAAGCGGATCGCATATATTTCCTTTTTTTTCAGGTGGAATATCACACTCCAATTTAATGAAAGACAAAAATCAATCAAAGCTATGAAATTATTGGGGAAAAAAATTACATGATCTTCCCTTTCTTTCCATTCCTCAATGCAGAATTTTAAGTAGATACCATCAATTTAATGCTAAGTTTTTATGTTTACCCCAAGGCATTTTGCCTTTTTCACTCAAAAATTTTGTAACATCAGTTTCCACAACAGGTTTTTGAAATGTAAAGCCAAGTAGTATTGCTAACTAGGAAACATAATTCTACTTTTATTTTAGGCCTTGACAAGAGTAATGGAGAAGTGATAAATCTTTTGTTTAGTCCTCGTTTAAGTATAAACTTAGATACGGGATCTTCATCTGTCTTTCCATCTATTCCATACCCTATTCTTAAAAATGTACCTTTTGGTATGCAATGACTAACAAAGATAAAACCAGATATACAGTTAGGAATGAATTTTTTTTAAAACGGCATGGAATAGGACAACTAGAGAACACTGAATAATACAAATGCAATAAAACTGCATCAGACTTCTGTCCTCTGGAGTTTTGGGCACTCAGTAGAAATATTTCATTCATTAAGCTCTCAAGTTTGTCTACAGATGGGATAAGACAGAAAAATCTTCAGTTAGTTTTATCAAGAGAATTCTGGGAATTCTTTTAATTTTAAATCTTTTAGAGATGCATTTTAATTCCCTGTGAATATAATCTGTAGTCTGAGGCTTGGTAGATTCAGCTACAGGCCTTTGTCAAAGCGCAGTGAGAGACTAGCACCATTGTTAGGAAAAAAGTCCAGAAAATCTTAGATACTGAGATCTGTGTGGTTGTCTGTAGCTGTGTGAGGAAAAACTGGAAGCATCAGCTACAGTGGTAGTATAGAGTAAAACTGGTCATGAAATTACAGAATCACTAGGAGTTACTTTTGAGAACTATGGGATGATAAATGGAACACTGGTCAGAAACTGAAACCAGATGCCTGTCCTTTAAAGAGAAGCTGTGGATGAGTGGTTAAACTTCAATTATCTGTTCATGATCTAAATGCTTGGGTTTTTTGGGTTTTTTTTTTTTTTCCTTCTAGTTCTAAGACTTGAAAGAAGAGGTAAGAGTCACCATCAACCACTCTGATTTATTTTCAGCCTGTTGAAAGAAACACCACTTGCCTAGTTTTTAAGTAAGGCTGTTGATGCACATTGAAACACCTCTGAAGGCAAGTCCAGACACTGCCATCAGCTCGGATCCTTTGTCTGTGTGCAAACCACGGTGGCTGATGCTCTGTGCCCAGGTCCCCATGTCCCTTACTCTGTCCTCCGGCCACCGCCCTGCCTGGAAAAGCTTATCAGGTGAGACATGTGGGGAGTGAACCCTGCAGCAAAAAAATCGTCTTCCTCTGTGGCAAGACAGATTTGCTGCTGGTTTAGGAGCCTGAAAAGAGCAAGAGAGACCCCGCGGGGCCCTTAGAACTACTTTGGGGTAGGGGAGAAAGGCAAAGCCACGCCTGGCATCCATTGAGGTGAAACTCCCGACTACCATTCAGCAAGGCTTTCGACACCGTCTCCCACAGCATCCTCCTGAGAAAGCTGGCTGCCCACAGCTTGGACAAGCCTACTCTGCACTGGGTTAAGAATTGGCTGGAGGGTCGGGCCCAGAGAGTGGTGCTGAATGGGGCTGCGTCCGGTTGGCGGCCGGTCACGAGCGGAGTCCCCCAGGGATCAGTGCTGGGCCCAGTCCTGTTCAATATCTTCATCGATGACTTGGATGAGGGGATTGAGTCTATCATCAGCAAGTTTGCTGATGACACCAAGCTGGGGAGAAGTGTTGATCAGCTGGAAGGCAGGAGGATTCTGCAGAGAGACCTAGACAGACTGGAGAGATGGGCTGACTCCAATGGGATGAGCTTCAACAAGGCCAAGTGCCGGGTCCTGCACTTTGGCCACAGCAACCCCATGCAGCGCTACAGACTGGGGACAGAGTGGTTGGAGAGCAGCCAGGCAGAAAGGGACCTGGGAGTCTGGATTGACAGGAAGCTGAACATGAGCCAGCAGTGTGCCCAGGTGGCCAAGAAGGCCAATGGCATCCTGGCCTGGATCAGGAACAGTGTCACCAGCAGGTCCAAGGAGGTGATTCTGCCCCTGTACTCAGCCCTGGTGAGGCCACACCTCGAGTACTGTGTTCAGTTCTGGGCCCCTCAGTTCAAGAAGGATATTGAGGTCCTCGAACAGGTCCAGAGGAGGGCAACCAAGCTGGTGAAGGGACTCGAACACAGATCCTACGAGGAGAGGCTGAGGGAGCTGGGGGTGTTCAGCCTGGAGAAGAGGAGGCTCAGGGGAGACCTCATTGCCCTCTACAACTACCTGAAAGGAGGCTGGAGCCAGGCGGGGGTTGGTCTCTTTTCCCAGGCAACTCTCAGTAAGACAAGAGGGCATGGTCTTAAATTGTGCCGGGGTAAGTTCAGACTGGATATTAGAAAGAATTTTTTCACAGAAAGGGTGATCAGACATTGGAACGGGCTGCCTGGGGAGGTGGTGGACTCTTCGTCCCTGGAGATATTTAAAAAGAGACTCGATATGGCACTCAGTGCCGTGGTCTAGTGACTGTGGTGGTAATTGATCAAGGGTTGGACTCGATGATCTCTGAGGTCCCTTCCAACCCAGCCTATTCTATGATTCTATGATTCTACTGAAAAGAAAATTCAAGGCTGAAGCGTGCCGAGAGCTGCCGTAGAACCTCCTCGTCAAAACGAAGGCGAGATGAGGAGCTTCTGACCCTACCCCGTGGGCAGGAAAGGGTTATTCATTCCGGCAGGATGCGGGAGAGAGGTTTCCCTCCCGCGGGCAGAGCTCATGGCGAAGAGCTCAGGGAAGACGCAGGGCGGAGCGGCGGCTCAGGCACCAGCCGGGAGAGGGGAGATTTCGCTGCGGGAAGGAAAATCCGCCCCGTCCGAACTCCCGCCACATCCCAACCCTCAGGAGGGACCCGCAACTTCCTGCGCCCGGCAGCGCTTCCGCTTGCGCATGTCTCTTCTCTCCCTTCTTCCCTCTCCGCCCGCCCCCTCCATGAGGAAACTTCCACCCCCAAGCCGTCCCGTGCCGTCATTTCCTCCCCTGCTGCCGCCGCTCCAGCTGCTGTTTCCTGCCCGGCCGAAGGGGGCTCGTATCCCTTCCCGGGCTCCGTGCGCGCCGTCTCCCCGTTCCCCGCTCCCCCCGCCGTACCCCCGCCTCTTCATTCTCCCCTTTCCCCCCCTCTCCCCCCCCCTTCCTCACCCCATCCCCACCTCCGCGCCCGCCGCCGCCATGGCCATGAGGCAGACCCCCCTGACGTGCTCCGGGCACACGCGGCCCGTGGTGGACCTGGCCTTCAGCGGCGTCACCCCCTACGGGTACTTCCTCATCAGCGCCTGCAAGGGTGAGCGGGGACGGGGCTGAAGAGGGAGGGATGAGGAGAGGAGCGAAAGGGCGGCTTTGTTTTGGCCTGCTCGGCGAGGATGCCCTCGGCCCAGGAGGGGTGGGAGAGCGGGGGGGTTGGGCCGCTCCTCCGCCCCGCTGCTCCTAGGCCGCGCAGCGCCTTCCTGAGGGGGACCGGGACCGGGACCGGGGGGGGGGTTGTGCCGGGCTGCCCCGGTGGCCCCGCTGAAACGCGGGTGCTTGTAGGGAAGCGGCTGACTGACCGAATGAATAAAGGAGCGGGCAGGTGAATTTCGTGGCGTTTAAAGACGGGGTGAGCCTGGGGGGTAGCACAGCCCGCCTTGGCCCATTTTAGGGTCAGACTCAACAAGATGTGTTTATAAAACTTCCCTGTTTTGCCGTCTGGGGACACATCCTGTAGGTTTTAAAGCGAGCTCCCGTTTCACCAGGGTAGCTGCGTGGCCGGACATAGAATGATGATGTCCACTTACCCATGAGAACTCGCATCATGTGAATAATATTTCCCCTTCATATATGTATATGTTAAACCTATGCATATATTCATAAGTTCAAAAGGACCTTTCTGTCTTGGAGTGCTTCCAGTTCAGCTCTGCGTCTTGTGCGAACAACTTTTTGACAGCCTTCCAGAAAAAAATAAATTACAGGAAAGGCTTTCTGTTTCTCTGTTTTATTTTTTACAGCGTCTCCACATATGTTTTAAACTTATCTGTTTACAAACACAAGATCTATTTCAACATGCTGTTAGTCTGGAAATATTGTTCCAAAGTAAAAAAAATAATTAAATCCTGCCTTGCCTGAAGAAAACTTCAGTAAAATAAAACCAAAATGAAGTGCTCCTTTCTACATCCTTAACACAAACATAAAGAAAACTTTTATATTGAGTAATATTTCAATATCTGTACAGTTTTAGATGCATGCAACAAGTACAGCTGCGTATCTAAGCTCTTCAGCTAAATTCTCTTACAAAGAATACCTTTGTAAAGTATATTGTGTTTCCACATGCAAAGCAATCTTTTCTAAATACAGCTTCCTTTTTTTGTATCATGTTATCTGAATGGGTTTTTTTTGTTTGTTTTGTGAAGATGGTAAGCCTATGCTGCGTCAGGGTGACACAGGAGACTGGATTGGCACATTTCTAGGTCATAAAGGTGCTGTTTGGGGTGCCACTTTGAACACAGATGCCACTAAAGCAGCTACAGCAGCAGCAGATTTTACAGCGTAAGTGATTAACAGTCTTTGAAGTCTGTATTTTGATTTTAATCTATAGTTCTCTTTGGTGGAAACTATATAACTGTAGTAAGATATTGACTCAATTGCTTATCTGTAGTAATTGGTAGCTTATTTATGGCAAGCCAAACTAAAACCTAGACTTGCAGGTTCTTGAAAGTAGCTACAGTTAATTCTGTCATGACACACAGCTATGCTTCGTGATAAATGTACTTTAATTCTGTACCAGTTTGCTAGAACAACATTTCTAGGTGTCTCTAATCTCTGGCACTGTAGTTATAGTAAAGATAAAAGTGGTTTTTATTTTGCTTCTATCAGTTAGCCTCTTTTTATTACAGGAAAACTCAAAATTCTAGTAAATTATTTCTTTGGTGCTTCTTGTTGTTTGTTACTACAGTTTGCAGCACATTTTACTATTGCACAAGTTCAATCCTGTTAGTAGAGAGAAATCTCTGTTAATAAAGTTGCAAGGAATTGCCTTTGTCTTAAAAGTAAAATGCTAATTGTGCTGCATTAACATAAAAAAGAGGGTAAAGGAAAATGCTGGGATAGTGTTAATAAAAAAATTCAAGAAGAAACATAACCCAATTAGTCAATGAGAATATTTTATAACTTAGAAGAATGTAGCATTTGTGATAATTTTTTTGATGGTATCAGGAAAGGTTGCTTACAAAGTTATTTGACTTTCCAGGTTGATTTGTCCTGGTTCTGCTTAAATATAAATGCTTTCTCTTGCTGTTTAGCAAAGTGTGGGATGCTGTGTCAGGCGATGAACTAATCACATTGGCTCACAAACACATTGTCAAAAGTGTGGATTTTACACAGGTATGAAAAAACTTTATACTTCATTCATCAGAAAAGTAAGCTCTTTAGTATGCTTTGCTGTTGGTTACTTTTCTACTTTTTATATGTGTAACTTAACAGGCAAATTATGTAGCATACTGCTTTACTTAAGATTGTAATTTAACTGTAATAAGTGTACGAGAGGTCTGAGAGAAAAAAATTAAAAATTAAGACATACAGAGGAAGTCTGGTTCTTTGATTCAAAATAGAGTTGACCCTTTATAACTTCTGTTTCAGGATAGCAATTATCTGTTAACAGGTGGACAAGATAAACTGTTGCGTATCTACGACTTGAGCAAGCCAGAAGCAGGTGAGTCTGCTTGTAGAACTAATTCTTATTTTTTGGAGTGGAATAAAAGTTCTGCATTATAAATCACAACAAGTTGAGGGTTGTTTTACAAATATAGCGTGTATAAGCTTTTGCTGTAGTATGATAAACTGTTTTAAGTTTATGCTTTTACAAGGGAAAGAGTTTATTTATAAAGGACTTAAAGGCTAGCATGTTTCCACTCAACACAGCCTCACTGGAAATAGATCTAATTATATAAAATTTAGTAATCTGAAAGAAAAACATACTTCATATGTAAGTATGTTTGATTTCATGGTAATACTGAGTTACTTATAATTGATATGAAGCTAGAGAACCTTGGTGCTGAACTAGTGAAGCTTTTTAAATTTAGGCAACTGGATACTCTGTTTATGTTTATTCTGTTCCTGGAATAAGGTTTACAGATAAAGTTCTAAGTGATTGAAGTTACATTATTGTTTTTAATAACTGGAAATCTGTATATTTTTATACAAGTTTACAAACTGCAATGCATTATTTAATTTAATAATGTGTTGGCTTTACTTTTAAGAACCTGATGTTGTCAGTGGACATACTTCTGGCATTAAAAAGGCTTTATGGAGCAGTGATGACAAACAGATTCTCTCAGCTGATGATAAAACTGTCCGGTAAGAAAAAGTAACTTTCAGTTTTCTAATAGAATTGCCTTTATTTATTGTCATGTCATTAATCTCTGTGAGAAGGTGATTTCAGTTTTTTTATGAAGGATGCAAGCTGGGTTGTTTGATCCTAGATTATTCTTGCTGCATGCCTAATAGTTTTCTTCTGCTGTTAGAGTCATAACTTCTGTACTAGTTCTAATTTATTCCGTAAACTTTTCCTCCCTGATAAAAAGAGGTAGTATTTGAGAACTGCATAGCAGAATAAATTTATGCCTTTTATAATACTAGAGAAGATGAATTTAGAGGTGAGGGCTTCTGCATACACCCATTGTGCTGAGGTATTGCTGCCTTGTCTTCTGCAACCCAGAATTTAAAGATGTGCAAGGCTTGGTCTAATCAGGCACTGGGATGAAAGACTTTGAAGAGTAACTGGAAACAGTGCACTCTTGATAGACATAGCCCTCCTTCTCTGCAATGGTGATGGATTCAGTAAGTTTTAGTGTTCTTATAAGATGGCTTCTCCAGTCATAGTTAAGTTTCTTACACACAATTGTTAGGAGATGTGCTAGACAAACCTGGCTACTGGATAGATGAATTGACAAAGGCCCTCCTGCAGACTGTGCTGTCCAGAACAGATAGGCCATGTGCCTTACTGCTTCCCAGCTCTTTTGGTGATAAGACCAGTGTCATCTCATGCCTAGCTGTCTCAGCTGTGCCTATGTTTATGGCACAAAGGAGAGATAAATAGAATGGTCTTTCCTTCTTTGTAGAAGGAAGAATATGAGGAAAAAGTCACTAGAGCAATTTCCCAGTAGTCTCCTTTTCAGCTTCAGTTCTTTTCAGTTTCCTAGTGTTTAAACACAACTAGGCTCTTAATTTTCTTTGAACTGTAGGAGCAGAAATGCTAGTGAATAAAGATTCTTGTCATAGCAAAACAATTTCATTTCTTTTTTTTTTGATAGTTTTTGCACTTCTAAATAGAAAAATGTATTATCTTAAATGCATTTCTGTTCTTACAAATTGGCATTTGTAGCTCTTCGCCTTATGAGGTGTAAAGGCACAATGGAATCATCTTCAAGCCTTGCTTCTCAAACTCAGTTGCTTAAGAGACTCGAAACAAGGTTTTTTAGTCTCAAGAGAATAATTGAGTAGTTAAATGCTATGTGTACCATATAATGTTTTTGTCTTAAGCTTCAAAATTAACAGTGTTTAAAAGTAAGCATGTCTCAATTTTCACCTAGACAAAACTTTAAGAATGCCACTGGAAAGCTGAAGTACCTGCAGAATTAAACCACATTATTCAATAGGTGGCTGTTTTGATCCAGATTATGCTGTGGATGGGAAGTGAAAATTGTCTGATTTGCTGGAGTAATCTAAGAGTAATCTTTTCCTTTTTATTTCCTCTTAAGCCTCTGGGACCGAAGTACGATGACCGAAGTGAAGGCACTAAATGTTGCAATGTCAGTGAGCAGCATGGAGTATGTTCCAGAAGGACAAATACTTGTGATAACCTATGGGAAGACTATTGCTTTTCACAGTGCAGAAACGTGAGTCCAAAACACAGGATTTTCACAGGCAGAGTTAGTGGGCTTGGTTGTGGGTAAAAACTGACTCATACAAGGTCAAAATCACCAAGTTGTAAGAACTGGTATCAGTGGACATCTTTAGTTGCCTCTCATCAGAGGCAGTGTGAAACAACTACCCTCTTCTAAAACAGCAAACCCTAGCTGTCTGTAAGATGGCAGACTGTAAAAGTTCAACGCTATTTTCATATTTTACACTAATTGTAAATGTGGTTAAATTACAGCAAGAGTTCATCTCGGTGCTTTTCAGAGAACTACTTGTTTATACATATCTGTGATGTCTTCAGAAAGCAAGTTACATGCTTAAACATATTCCCAAGAATAGTTCTGAATGTGTATTTGTTTTGCTTATTCTGAACTCATTTCTGATATTATGAACTTGATATGCAAGTATTAAAACTTGTTTCAGAAACTGTTTGAATGTATTCTATTTTTCTTAAAAGCAGTTGTGATTAGTAGAATTGCAGTATCTTTGCTTTCAGGATTTTTTTTTTCAATGAACTTTATTAACAAAGTTTTTTTCCCTTAGTCTAGAGCAGATTAAATCATTTGAAGCACCTGCTACAATCAATTCTGCATCACTTCACCCTGCAAAGGAGTGTTTGGTTGCAGGTGGTGAAGATTTTAAACTCTATAAATATGACTATAATACAGGAGAAGAATTAGGTATGTTTCTCTACTACAGTCATAAATGAGTTCTGAAATGTGTATTAAATTAATGAAATGACTAGTGAATGAAACTTGTACCCAGTAAGTTCTTAGCATGCTGTTCAAGAGGATGAAAAGGTTAATTATCATTTAAGCATTTTTCCTGTCAGTATACTTTAGCACTTTTTCTGGAATTAAAGCCTCTATTAAACAGCTCCTTGCAGCTATTTAAAAAAAAAAAAAATCATTCTGTATTGCTGCAGAAGGGAGCTGTATATTAATTCAGTGTCATACTATAGCGTTAATTAGATATGGCAAATGTGTTGCAGCTACTTGCTTTTGTGAAAAATGTGATTTTTTTTTTTTTTTTCTTGTTAATGTTGGCCAAGTATATTTAAAAATTTGTATTTCTAAGTTTGGCTATCCTGTTCTCATTTAAAATTTTGTGTGGAGTGAGAGGTTGAAAGAATATAGCATAGTGTACTCCATGCTACTGCTTGCTTTTTAGTATTGCCTAGAATAAATAATCACCTTTTTTCTTGCAATTAATAAAACATGAATATGTTACCTGAATTAGAGATCACTGAGATACCAATTAACAGCAGCTTTGTTTTGTGTCATGTACAGAGAAAGTGCTTCCCATCAGTATTTTTTCTGTCTTCTGATCAATTTGTATTTGCTAATTTCAGTTGTTGACTGAAATTTGAAATTGATGAACTTGGTATGCTCCTCTACAGAATCTTACAAAGGACACTTTGGTCCAATTCACTGTGTGAGATTTAGCCCTGATGGAGAGCTATATGCAAGTGGCTCTGAGGATGGTACACTAAGGCTGTGGCAGACAACAGTAGGGAAAACGTATGGTCTTTGGAAGTGTGTAGTTCCTGGTAAGTGTCTGCTTGTTTCTTGTGAAACTTGACTGCTTCATGTGCACTTCAAAAGTAATATCCATCAGAAGTGGTAAACATAATCTGAATTTTATATAGAAGTGGTACTTTCTTCTGAGGGTTCCTCTGTCCACTCAAATGGGTTAGATTTAAAGTTTTGCTTTTGTAGTTGCTATTTAAGCAATTAACTTCAAACTTGTAAGCTTATTGAATACAGACACTTTGTGGGTATGTAAGCAAATTGATGTAATTTTGTTAAAAGGCAAGAAATATGAAGGAGCACTTTTATAAGTCTTAAAGAGATAAGAATATCTAGAAAGAAGTGGGGACGATAGTTTTATTTTATGTTTGCTCACCTACCCCCAAGTTTAGAGAATTTCTGGAAAACTGCAAGTGAGCATTCATTAGCAGAATTATTTACCCAACTGTTCCCCTCAACACTGAATTATTCAAGGTGGAAAATTTTATGTATTTATTTTAAGGTGGGAAGGGAGAACTGAAGTTTATTGACTGTTGTTTCCTTCTCCTTTCCTACAGAAGAGGAGAATGCAGAAGCAGCAAAAGCAAGGACAACCCTTCCAGGAACTGCGGAGGAGGAAATAGGTAATGTCCTGAACTGCCAGCTTCAACTTATATGAGTGCTAAAAGATCAGTCAAGGTAGTACCATTCTCTAGTGTGAATAAGGTATTTTTCCCCAAGTACCTTCTGGCATTTTATTTTTGAATGCATTTTCCTGAAAATGGCTGTGTGGTAAGTGTCAGACTGTTGACTAAAGCTGTTCAGACTAAACAGATGGGGTGGAATAACCAGATGAGGTTAAACGGGAAAAAAACCTGAGCAGGTCTTTTAAGCAATCCCTGCAACATTTCTTTGGGTTAGATGTCAGAGTTGAATTTAAATATTAATACTCTTCTTATTTAATTGCAGAAGAACTTGCCTCTGAAAACTCGGATACAGTGTACAGCTCAACTCCTGAAGTTAAGGCCTGATTATTGCAACTGTTACTCAACATATGGACATACAAGACTAAATCAAGTGAACAGTGATAAACAGCAGCCTTCCAGAGTGTGCTCTTTACATAAGGCAAAGATGGGCAGTAATTGATGAGAATGCGGTGGAACTGGCTAGGTGTTGTTGGTAAGAGAACTGAGCATCCAAAAAAGAAAGAAAAAGAAACTAAAAAAAAAAGGCAAGTAGTAGAGTTTGCTATCTTTTTAGCATAACTGCCTACTGTCTTTTCCAAGAAGTGTGCAAACCAAGATCCAGTCTCTCCAGTTTTCAGTTAGACTCATTGTAGTGCATTTTCTTTATTATAGAGAAGAGATCCAATGGCTTTTAACCATTATTTTTCTCTTGAAAGTTGAAAGATGTACTTAAGTTGAAAAGGAGGGTTCATGTACCGAAAATATTTGGTTCTGGTTTTGTTTCATTGTATGCTGCTTCTGAAAGTTTAACTGTTTTCAGTTGTCTAAATAAAATGCCTCTCAAAACTTGTATCTTATGTGGAGCATTGGGTTAATGGAACAGCAAAACAGTGAAGTTAACCACCTTATTCCTTTACAGGATCTTGGTTTTGTACTATAGGGAGGGAAAGCTGTAACAATGTGTTAATGTTGGTACAGAGGGTGGCAAGTTCTTTGATCTGTAAGCTTTGTGTCGTCTTATTCTTCAAAGTTTGAATGTAAACATGAGTCTCTAGAGTCAAAACTAGTGAAAACTCTAAATTAAACATGCTGCCTGAAATATTTGGTTGTACATGAAAATCTCAGATGTTGGCTATCAATCTGTATAAAGCTTGGGTTTAGTCCTCCAGACTGGATAAAAATGTTACTCTTTCAAAGTAACAAATCATATTTTCTTCATTAAAGAAAATAACTTCCATTCTTCCACTTGTCACTTCTCTTAATGTTACACTAATTTACTTAATGCACCCTGTATGGAATGCAGAATTTATACAGAGGTGTATTTATTCACCGACCTTTTATTTCTTTTCATATTCACACTTGTCCTTACTGTTTTCTAGGATTTTTCCCAGGAGTACAGTAATGCTAGCATAATAGAAAACTGAAGGTTAACATTTGAAAATATTCATAAATTGAAATATGGGCAATTCTGTCAGAACATAAGAAAATACCTTCATGTTGTGACAGACAAACACAGATTGACTGGAAAGGTGGTGGAGTCTCCATTCTCCATACTCAAAACTTGAAGGGCTGTGGCCTGAGGGAAACTGGTGTAGCTGGGCTGGGTTGAGCAGGTGCTTGTGCTTGGGTGGGTGATGGAAGTTCCTTCCAGCTTCAGCTCTTGGGGTGGGGTGTAGGGAGGAAAACAATGAATCCTGGTTTCTTAGTGCAGTGGTAGTACTAAGGATGTTATTTCACAGGCTATGCCAAAATGAGTTTTGCAGTTAGATATCTGAATTACTCTTAAAAAAAAAAAAAAAAAAAAAAGCATCTCTTAACCCTCTGATTTACAGCTAATTGTTAAACCATATCATTAAATCCCTTACGGTTTAATCAGGGCTCCAAATCTAATACTTCAGCCTAGAAGCTGTTCACTTTACAAGTTGAAAGGATGTGCTTCAAACAGGAAACTCGCACACCTCGCCCCCTGGTGGAACTTCTTGCGTGGTGTGGGTTTCGTGCTGCTGTATTTCAAGCAGGCTGTGCAGCATTTGGCAGAGAAGCCTGAGAACAGATTCCTCAGATTTTGGAGCTGGGGACCTTTGCTGCTTCACACCGAACGAGTAGGGATGAAGTTGCGACTCGAAGAAAGCGGCAGCTGCCTGGACTCCTTGAAACAGCAAATTCGGTGTTAGCACTGAGAGAGCAGAATAATCTATTATTCCTGTCACAAAACAACAGCGGAGGCTCTTCCATGTGCGGGGGTTGCTACGGAACCGAGGGATCGGTACCGCGGGTGGTCACAGGGACCCGGCCCAGCCCAGCCCAGCCCCTTGCTGCCTCTTCCTGCCCTTACGGGGCGGGATCGACGGGACCGAACTCTGCCCGCCCCGCTCGGGTCTGCCAACGGGGGCGGGGAGAGGCGCGGGCAGCGTGGGCTATGGCGGGCCGGAACCCGGGTACCGAGCTGGGTAAGGGGCGGTGGCCTGCCGGGACGGGGGGGTGTCCACCCGCTGAGGCGGGGCCGGTTCCGGCTCCTCTGCGGGGGAAGTGTTAGGTACGGGGCCTTGGTGAGAGAAGCTCTCCAGGAGGCGAACCGGGGAGCCCTGCTGGGGCCCGGTGTCCCGTGAGCTCCCGGGCAGGTGTGTGAGGCGCCGGGCGGCTGCCGGCTGTGGGGCGGCCTCCCTGCCGCCTTTCCGCCCCGTCCCCCGCTCCCCCACCTCCGTGCGGACGAGCCAGGCTGCTGGGAAACCTTGGGTGTTCCGGAAAGCCCAAAGTGGAAATAGACTCACCCTCCCTTTAGGTCCTTTACCGTAGACTCGTGACATATTGTTCGGGCTGTCTCCTCTGCCGGGAGGTCTGTAGGAGGCTTGAATTACCCTTTGATACTCCAGATTAAACAGGAGTTGAGGTTTGGCTCGGCTTGAGGCTCCGAGCAGGGTAACAGCTGGCAGGATGGGTGGGATCTGTCTGTAGTCCTGTCACAGAGCTGGGCCTGGTTCCCCTCTTGTTCACCTGTCTGATTCCCGATTCTCATTGAATAATCCTCCCCCTCCCACCCTTCCATTTCCTATTCCCCACGGCTTTAAAGGAACATTTTGATAGCTGGATTCTAATATGTGAACTCAGGACTTGCCTCTACTTACCGCTCTTCTTTTCACTTGCTCTCTGAAGGCTGGTAAGGATTGTGCAGGTTTTTACAGATGGTCTGTAGAATCATAGAATCATAGAATCGGCTGGGTTGGAAGGGACCTCAGAGATCATCAGGTCCAACCCTTGACCACTACCGCTGCAGTTACCAGACCACATCCAGTCTCTTTTTAAATATCTCCAGGGACGGAGAATCCACTACTTCCCTGGGCAGCCCATTCCAATGTCTGATCACCCTCTCTGTAAAGAAATTCTTTCTAATATCCAACCTAAACTTCCCCTGGCACAACTTAAGTCCATGTCCTCTTGTCTTGCTGATAGTTGCCTGGAAGAAGAGCCCAACCCCCCCCTGGCTCCAGCCTCCTTTCAGGGAGTTGTAGAGAGCGATGAGGTCTCCCCTGAGCCTCCTCTTCTCCAGGCTGAACACCCCCAGCTCCCTCAGCCTCTCCTCACAGGACTTGTGCTGGAGTCCCTTCACCAGCCTGGTTGCCCTCCTTTGGACCTGCTCCAGGACCTCAATCTCCTTCCTGAACTGAGGGGCCCAGTAGGGTGTGCCTTGGGTAAGATAGCAGCCACAAAAAGGTTTCTCTGCCATGTCCCACCTGGAGCCCCTCTTCTGCTGATTGCTGAAGGCTGGGGAAGCAGAAAACACTGCAGCTTTCTCTCTTCACCACCCAGCAAACCCGAGCTGTGGAGGTTGAATGGATTGCAGTGCTTGACCTTCCTGCTGCATGCCTCTACCATAGGAGAATTTGGGCCATACAAGTAGATAGGCAATTAAGTGGTGGAGATTACAGGGTTAGTGTTAGGGAAGACGGGAAGTAAAGGACAGCTGGTGTGGAACAGGGAGATCTCTAATCTAGTGTGAGCAGAGTTCAGAAGGCCATGCTGTGTGGTGTCACGTGGCTGCGCTCCTGTCTTGAGCACAAGTATGAGTATTTTTACTGAGCTGACATGAAGTTTTGGTTCTCCAAATACTAATCATTTAAAGTTGACTCTGTTTCCATTCACTGAAGACTGATACAGTGTAACCGCTAAAGTTGAGTTTCTCTTTGATGTGTATCTGGAGACTACTTGCAGGGACATTTGAGTTTCAATGGTAGGCATCTGAACAGCATCTTCTTGCTAAAACAAAGATGTTAATAATGTAGTGGCAAAGCTTCAGTGTCTCTTGTGAAAAAGGTAGCATGGAAGTTCCCAAATGCACTCCAGTTACTTTTATTTCAACGCATATTGTACTTTTTCTTACTGTAAGTTGATTCTTAGTTAAGTAGCAGTATGTGTGTGTAGTCCAGAAACTTGAATATGAAGTCACTTCAGTTCCTATCAGTCATCCATCTTCCAAGAGACATATAAGGAAAGCCTTGCTGCTGAGTGGGAAATTACTGCAAGAGACAGGTGACCTCAGTAACATTTTAGCAGGTCTTGCAGTAGGACTGTAGTCAAGAGAAAATTATCCGATGTGTAGCTGACCAGTGCAACATAATCAGGTTCTTTTTGTATCCACTAAACCAATCTTTGAGTATAGTCCAAATATTTTCTACAACTCTTTCTTCTCCCAGAAGTAGCCCTCCTCAGCCCAAGAGGCAGAGTCAACTAATGCTCAAGATTATTATCAGAGAGCAGAGGAGGATGGATGTCTTCAGGGTTGCCCCATGTGGCCTCTTCCAGCTGCAACAGATTTACCTGGAAAGCCTACTGCTCTCAGCTTATTTGCAGGTTCTTGTTGCCATCTCTTCCCAGTGATCTTTGTTTACATCTGTTGGCAGTCAAAATGAGCTGGGTCAGATGGGCCGTGCAGGTGTAGTAGTGGAATGGTGTGACTACAATTGTGTTTGTATTAAGTGTCACTACACCCACTTTGGCTGGTTTTAGCAGCTGCCTTATGCTGGCTGCTTTAAATTGAGAACTGAATCTCACTACCATTTGCTTTTCCACTAAATACACATCTGAAATATGTTAAGCACTACATTTAAGTAAGTTGCTGTATCTTAAAGGGCTGTATTTTAGCTGGCAGCAGTTAGGACATGTTAAACCTTAGCCTTTATCTTTCATGGTCATTACTGATGCACACTGCTTCTGTGACTTTGGCATTTTGGCTTTTGAAGGTTTTTTACCAGCAGCTTTAACTAATTCAAATGATTTGTCCCATATCTCAGAGCATTCTGTAGGATTACAGTTTTCTAACAGGGACACCTAGTGGTAAAATATCTTTTACATAAAAATTTATTATTTTAGTCCTTTTATTTGTGTCTGCTGTTTCTGTGCTTGCTTCTTCATGTCATTATTTAAGCTGTATATTTCTGATGTTGCCATTAGAGAGCATCTATTTGTTTATCAGTGATAAGTCAAACTCTTCTGAAATTATGGCATATAATGCTTTCCTATGTTGCATTTTCTGTTTGTTTGCTTTTTTGTTTTTTTAAAATAAATGTGTTTTTTTAAAAAGCTCTTAGTCCTCCCTGCCTTCCTATTCCTTAGTAGAAGAGCAAAGTGTTTACTTGAAATAAAGAACCTGTAACAGATACAAAGACACTTTTGGTTTGTGTTAAGTAGTTAAGAGGGTCACTAGTCTAAAACACTGATATGTTTGCTGTCAAAGAGTCATGTAAAAAAGATAGATAAGGAATTTTATGGTTTGTCATCCCACAGGGACTGTTTGGGGACTCATTCTTAGGTACTTTGATGACTTCATGAGTGGAAGGAGTCTCCTGATCTGCTCCCAAGGACACTGAAATATAATGAACCAAGTGCTTCATGTTCTCTCACTTTTAAAAAAAGCATTGTATGCCACTTCACAAAAAAAAAAAAAAAAAAAAAAAAAAAGTGAAACACATGAATGAGCATCTATTTTGTAGTGTAAGCTAGTAGCATACTCCTTTGGTTTAACTTTGGGGATGCAGGCATCTGTCATGTGGGCTTTCTACTCCTGTAAATGGAATTTTGAAAAAATAACTTCAGAAGTAGTGTAGAAAGAAAGACATGCAGTAACCTCTGGTAGAGCTAGAAAATGTAAAGTAGGATGCTTAAATGCCAGCAGATAACACAGTTATCAATAATACTCTACTTTGAGGCTGGTACCAAGTGGAGTTAATACATGGGTCTAGCTTGGGACCCATCCTATATAACTTTTTTTTTTTTTTTTTTTTTTTTTTTTCCAACGAACTGATGCAGGTGATAAACTGCTTTCTCCTAAAGTTTGCAGATGACTCTAAATTAGACCCAGACAGGCCAAGGGAAGGGGCCACCAGAGCCCAGTGACATTCAGCAGGGCCAAGGGTAGAGGGCAGGACAAGTCCTAGAAATCACACAGGCTGGGCCCTGCCTGCCTGGGGAGCAGCTCTGCTGAAAGGGCTTGGCTGGGCAGTGAGCTGGGCATGGGCCAGCAGTTCTTTGGCAGCAGTGATGGGCAGCATCCTTCTGGACTGTACCAGTGGTGACATGGCCAGTGGCTCCTCATGGGAAGTGAGGGATCATCCCCTCTGCTCAGAACTTGTTAGACTGGAAGGCTGTGTCAAGTTTTGTTGCACCTAACAGAAGAAAGAGATTGGTGAACTCTCATGAATTATGCTGACAGAGGGCCACCAAGATGGTCAGGAGCACCTGGATGAAGAGATAGATGGCCTCAGGGGTCCTAACAGCATCCTGCTCATCCCTAGTGGCACTGTATCAAGCAAGCAGAACCAGGCCTTTCACAGATTTGCATGGTGGTGGGATGAAGGAAGAGAACAGGCTTGTATTGAGACAGAGAAGTTCAGGTTGGATGTAAAAAAAATGCCATCATGCAGGATAGTCAGCTGGTGGGATGGATTGCTCAGAGGGGATAGTCTCTATCCTTGGAAACTCAAACCCCTCTGCAGCCTGGTTTGAGCTCAGAGCTCACCCTGCTTTGCACATGCGGTTGGACAAATGACCTTCAGAGATTGTTCAACTCAAATTATTATATTAATACATGTTGTTTTTACCCCTGTATGTGTGTCTATACTTATACTTTGTAAAGTATGTTTTTGGATTCTTAAAAAAAAAAAAAAAAATCTGTGTTGTTTAGCCCCTTTAGTTGAAAGGCCAGAAATACATTCATTATGTTTCAATTGATATTTTTAACTATAGCTGGTATTTCTGAGCCATTTACGTGTGAGAGCTATCCTGTTGGTAAGTGGCATTTAGATAATGAAGTGTTGGATCTCTTTGTCAAGACAGCATAATTCTGTTCTAATATATTAATAGCTGTTTTTATTCTATACTGTGGCTCTGTTTTTTCACTGTTCCTTCCTAACACCTTTTGATTTTTCTGGGTGATTTTAATCAAATTTGAAGGACAGGTAAATGTGTCAGAAATAAGCAAGTCACTGGGTGGAGTGACCAAATTAGTCCCTCTGTTGAGGGTAAGACAGGCATAGATCAGGAGTTATATGTCTTTTCATTACATCTCTTGGGGGGGCCTTTATGTGAGTAACAACATACTGTTCTATTCCATGGTCATAAAGACCATAACATGACAGTGGGGTTATTGGGGTGAGAAGAGTTCCCTGGACCTCTCTGGAGGTCTTTGGCTGTCTTTATTTCAATGCTTTGAATGCTGATGACTTGGAGATTGAACTTCTGTCATATAGGGAGGACCCATCTGAAAATAAAACAGGCCCATAGCAAGACTCACTGTGGGAAAAGAGCTACAGCTTCTGTCTCTAAGAAAGGCCCAAACCTTTGACCAGCTGGTGTGGTGTGATAGCTGTAGCAAGGCTTGATCCTGAAGCCTTTTCTCTCTCAGTGCCTTTGCTTGGCTGTGCATGGCCAGGTGGGGTCAGCCTGTGTCCAGCTTAATAGCTCAATTCTCCACTGAAGGTGCAGGGCAGTTTCACTCCTTTCTCCAGAAATCACAGCTTTCATCCCTTCCCTTACCCATTTTATCATGCGTTCATGGTAGGAGCAGGAGCACACATGCTGTTTCTGGCACAGAAGAGGAAATAACCAGTTGGGGAGGAAGCTTATTTTGGGGAGAGTGCTGCCTTAAAAATGCCTGTGAAACTGCAGCCTCGGGCATTCTTGAGCTTTCTGTCTCACCATCTGAAGGGATGCCATCCTCACATTTTTTTTCTAAAGCTGCTGGAAAGCTTAGCCTGTTTTATAGGGAATGTGTTAGGTATCTTAGATATTTATGTAATTATACTAATGAAGTGGGCTTGTTGTTTTCTGAGGAAATACTTGGGTTTTTTTGGATTAATGTTCTTCAAAGAGAGAAGATGAATTTCCTGTTAAGATTTTGAGTATGATTTTTTCAAATGTCTTCAGAGAAAAAAGTAAACTTGAAGAGTGATTACAGAATATTGGCTAATTAGCTGTAGTGTAACTGCTTTAATTACTTTTATCCCTGAAACCACATGACTGTGCAGATGACTAGCAGATGACTTATGGAAAAAAAAAAAAAAAGACGTGTTCACACTGCAAGGTTAATGAGCCTAATTAAATATAGTTTTCCTTAGCCAGATACTAAATCATAAAGCTTGGGGGAGCGGGGGAGGGGGAGAATCCAAAAGCAGTCAGTTCTATTTCAAATAATGGTTTTATTCTAATTTTTTAATGAAAAAAAAAAAGAAAAAAAAACCTGGAATTGTGAGTGATTTTTCTGACTAGAGACACATTTAAAGATTTGGTAAGACCTCATATGACAAACTTTGAAAGTCTATTTAGAGAGAATTATGCTGAGACATATTTGTTTTCACTTGCCCACTGCTTTAATTAATGGAGAAGTGGGCTTGAATAAAAGGTCTGTGTTAGACAGAAGCTTCCATCTGCTGCTGCATATAACCAGAACCTTTGTCCTTCCTCACTATGTGTGGTTTTTATTACACTATATTTTTTTCAGTAAGCTTTGTACTGTCTCACATTAAGTTGTACAGACAAGATGGAGCTCTGATTTTTTTTAATTATTTCAATTTCAATTTTATAAATTTTTAAGTTTTCTGCCTGTGCTATGATTTGATACCCAACATTCAAAAAATACTTGCAGATCCAAATTCTTTGGTCTTTCAAAGGAACATGGGTTTCAGGTACCAAAACTACACCTTACTGAGTCAGCTGCTTTGCTGACTAGTCTCGTGTTACTGAAACACAAGGTAAAATGTGTTATCTGGTGAAAAGGGCTTAAGAAAATGAGTTTCATGATATTACAAAGAGTATCATATATGGTAACTTTCATAGGTGACTTTTTGCGAATCACCATGCAGAGTTTGTGTTTTCTTCATAGGTTTGTTTATTTATTTGTATTTTTCTCCTCCATGGACTTTGTCAAATTGTGCCCACCGTGGCCCCATGGGAAGTGCTTTATGTTCTCTGCAGATCACATAGGACCTTAAAACAACTGCAGAGGATTCAGAGGTTACACTAGTTTATATTTCATCTGTCTGGGTTTGTATGGTTTGCATTTATTGATATGCAAAAATATGGGAAGTTCCAGCCTTGGATTTTGTAGCAGTAGCTTTTCTCACCTGCTCTGTACATGTCAGTTGAGCTTCTTGCTTTTGGGGCAGAATGGGTAAGCCTGTGGCTTTGAAAGTGTAGAGAAGTAATGAGGGTGTGTTGTTGGACTGGTTTTCAACTTTGCAAGCTCTTTCTTTTCTGTGTCACCACCAGTGAGACTGACTGATGCTACATTCTTAAAGAAATCCTTAAATTCTATGTCAAATTTGCCCATTTTGGTATTTTTATGTGATATTAGGAAAGTAGTAGCAATGTGGCTTATTGTACTCAGAACAAGATTTTGTTTAGCTGTGTTTCATGCCTTTGTTCTGCATTTCCATTCTGTCATCTTTACTCTAAATTGGCTTATTGGCTATCTAATTTGGTATTAAACCTGCAAAGTAGGTAGAAAATAATTGAGGATAAGATTTTCTGTACAAATTTATTGATTTTGGCTTTTGGCTTTTTAAAAACTTTTAAACCTTTTTAAAATCAATTTGCTTGGGGGAAATGCAAATTTAATACAGTAGTGAAGAAGGCTTATAGAGATGAGATGCTCTTAATAAATTAAGTCAACTGGAATTATTATCTCTTATCTTATCTAAGCCTATACTGTCCCTATACTGACATCAAACTGACGATGTTTGATGACTGATGGTGCTGATGTGCTGATGATGATGGTGTTTCATGATTTTTGATACTGTTTTCAGAGTTTTTGCATGGCTTGCTTCTGAGATGAATATTTAAAATGAATGCTTATGTCTTGGGATATGAGAGATTTTAAAGATTCTGATTTCTTTTTCCTGTGTACTTCTGTGAGCAGTTTGTGTTTATAAACATTACACTTCTGGTTTAGCATATTAAGCAGAAATTTCAAGATTCAAGAGCCTGAACCCTCAGTTCTCCTATTTTAGTCAGTTACCCTTCCACCTCCCTCTTTTTGGTACTTCTGGTTTTTAGTCAGTTTCATGTGTGTTACAGTTCCTCCTAACAAAGGTTTACACACACACAAAATGCTGTTGTAACCTGTGTGCCAGCAGACAAAGAAGAGACTGAATAAATGTTACCACATTCTGGAATCAAGAGGTAAATTAGCAAGCAATGACAGAAGGATGTTTTGTGGGGTCTTTTGTATGTTACATGTATAGTGAAATTCATAGTCCAGGAATGGCAATATAGTGTCTCTCCTCAGCAGTAAGTTAATTCAGATATAATGGCAAACTAAATGTGCTGTGTGAAACATCCAGTTTAGAACATCCACTAACAGAACTTAATGCTATTTTGATATTTCAGACTGGTGATAAGTACAGAAATCCTTAAAAGGACATGAAAGCTCAACATACTCTTCAGAGGTTCCCAACCAAACTACAACTTTCTTCTGAAGTCCCACACCATATATTAAAAGAACACAGAAATAGCTGAGTCTTTTTTTTCTTTTCCCACCCTAGAACTTGGCTGGATCTCACAAGTGCATGTGAATCGACCTGCAATTGAAAGGCATGCAGAAGAAATTAAAAAATGGAAAACTGTGACAGGTAATTGGCAAGTAAGTGCTCTTTTCCTGCATTCTGTTCTTGTATTTTTAAAGCAGTCACTTTCCCTCTCTAGGCTGCAATATTGAATATTTTTTTTCAAGATACATGTAAAATATATTTTTTTCAAGATACATGTAAACTTGAAAGATGTGCTTGTCCATGTCTTATTTTAATAATTTGTATTTGATGATGATGGGATGGAGTAAGGTGACGCATTTATCCAAACAAGTTAAAAACCTTATAGCTCATGAGTGAAAAAACTGCAAATGAATTTAAGTCATCTTTATTCATGAGTGGATTAAATTGTATATTACTATCCCACCACATTTATTCTGTTTCCCAAACAGTCTCCTCCGCATGCTGCCTTCTTATTTTTTAATTTTAAAGCTATAATATATGATCATGGTCCCTGTCAAGGCTGACCTATTGGGTACTTTTTCTTTCCTTAAACATCCCCAAGTGTATGATTTCTTTGCCTAACTAAAACTCAAAAATCCTGACTAGCTTTGGAATAAAAATAAGTAAAAAAAAAAAAAAAATCAAAAAAGAGCCTGCTAATATTAAGGCAGTTGAGACTTCTCAGCTCCCAAGATAGGTAAATCATGGGTTATTGTCCATCTTAGTATAAAATAGGCTTATGGAAGCCATCACTAAGGCCAGTGGTGCAAATGAACTTTTCTTCAAGTCTGAGTTGTGTTCACTGAACACACTTTTAGAGTGTCTTAGCAGTTACCCTCAACCTGTGCTGTTACTGTCCTCCTGGTAGAACTGATACGGGCCTTGTGTGCATTTTGGTTTCTCCACTGTGGACATGAGAATCATAAGACAAAGCCACCATGTCAGGCTCATAAGCTAATGTGTTCTGCAAGGAGAGGAGGTGAGGCATGGCCACATGCTGGCTTTTTCCACCTCAGCAACAGGACAGAAAGCACTGAGAGGAGAAGAGCAAGCAGAGATGGCTGCAGGATGCCAGAAGTGCTTTGCCAGCATTCAGATGGGGGCAAGGGCTGCAAAATGCCATGCAACAGACCTGGAGCTCCCAATGAGCTCTTTGCCATGGGACTGTAACAGGTGTCAAAAGGACAAATTGATTCTACAATCACCAAACAGCTGTTCTGCAAGCAAACAGGTGTGATTCCTCCTCTCTGTGCTCTAAACAAGTCATTTACTTGCAACGGTAACTAAAAACCTGGAAGCGTGAGGAAGGAGGCAATGAGAGATCAGTCTTGACACAGCAACATACTAGAACAAAGCAAGAATCATTTAATTATACTTAATTCTCTAAAAAGCTGTTCAAAATAGTTGTCATCCTGAGCTCAGCATGTCAGGCAGCCATTCCGGTGCCGGCTGAAGCTGCATTCACAATGAGCACAGATCTCCTGGGTGACACTTTGGGGATAATTTGATACTGCCATAAGCTCCTGTGTGATGATAGAAAAAAACCTCCTGCCTGTTACACAAACCTGAAAGGTTTTTCTTTGAATGTTACGATTAAATAAAACATGGACATAAACTGAGGAAAGCTAGACACTCTCTCAGTATTTCTCAAGAGTTGCTTATGAATAAAAAGTCACTCAATACCATGTTTAGCAGTCCAGTGGCTCTGGGTTGGGAAATAGTGTCAGTGAGAAAATCCAGGGGGTAGTATTCCATAACTTTGTCTATCTTCAGTTACTGCTGGTGCAGTACTGTAAAAAAGTAGGTCTTCTGATTTGACCAAAGATAGTATATAAAGAACAAAGACATAGGGAACTATGGGCTTTGATTACAAAGAATTCATTGAGAAGAAAGGGATTTAGTGTCACTCCCTCAACATGGCTGTAGGACAAATGTTAAATTATTACTAACACTTCTCCACTCTCCTGTGTACTCTGGTACTGAGCTACTCTAGTAAGGTTTTACTTTGAAGAATGCCAGAAGCATCTCTTGTATTTGAACCCTGTCATTGCAGGATAATCATGTGCTGCTTATTTCACAGGGATGATTTTCAGCCTTTACATGCTTGAATCTAAGTGCTACCACAGAATCAAATTTTGAAGCCCATTTCCCAAAATAGACATTCGAAAAACCTTTTTCGAAAATGAAGTTCATACCAGTTCCTGGAACTCCCTGACTACATCTGTTTTTATGACCTTATATTTTGTTTCATAGGAGATGAGAAAAAAATTCCCTCAAATGAAGGATAAAAAAATCAAAGTAAAGGAACTTAAAACCACTTAAAGTGAAAAACCCTTCTGAAGTACTACAATGTGAAAGTAGAAATCAGTTAAAAACAAGCAGTCACATTTAGACTACCAGAGGCCACTAATGGTTAATTTTTCCGTATGGTCACCCCAAAGCAGCTTTAGTGTAACATTTGGTGCAAGTTCAGAAAGGAGGCTCCCATCATCAGAGTGTCATGGATTTGTAGGCTAACCAGCCACTAGAGTATGCAGAGGTAATACCTTTATGCAGAAATAACATGCCTATACTGAAAACCACAGAGCAGAGGAGTCAGAGAATGACTTTATGGACTCAAATGGACTTTACCATTGCAAACTCTTCCCTTGTTGAACAAGGACCACTAAGAGATATCAGTGAAGCCATCGCTGTCAATGAGAATTTGTTGGAAGACCTTCAACAAATATTTGAAAATAATGTCTTAAGTTCAATTTTTGTTCAGGGAAAAAAATTATGCTTCTGTTTCATTCTCTGATTGACAAGTCTTTTAAAATTCTGTAGCATTTTCATCAAAGGAGTGATTTAGCCTTTTCACTTAGGCTAAATTTTCACTCTTGCTTTTGGATTTTTCTGCACCAGATAATTTCAGATGTGTTTTATTCTGGATTCACACAAAAAAAGGTGGACTCCAGACCATAAGTTTTAAGAAGTTTGGTTTCTTACCCTACTGCTAATTCCTTGATTAGTCTTACAGTAAGAAAAGCATGCAAGTGTGCAAACTGATGATGTGTTGATTCATGTGGTTACTGGCAATTGCAAACCCAGGCTTGTCTTGAAGCATGTTTATAATTTCTTGTGCATACAAGCCTGAAGGATACAGACATACTGTATGGAGCATGTTATAATAGTGAGGTTCCTCACACAAGTGATGTTTTTATCTTTGTCTTACAGCTTAAGTTTGAAACAACCTGCTTTTTGTCCTGGTAAAGTGGAATTCTTACAGAGTTTCATTTGGTGGATAGCTTTTGCACCAAAAATCGGAATTTAATCCTTTGATTCTGAGAGAGTGGATTTTTGATTTAAAATATTTTCTATACCATTAGATACTGCTCAGGACAAGCACAATACCTGCCAGCCCTGTCTGTCATAAACTATTCTTTGCATATCTTCCATGTTATATTCTGTATGTTTAGTCATTCTCAGAGTGAGCACTGTATTTCCCATTCCTGCATTTTCTAAGTCAGTTTTGCTTTGGAAGCATATACTGAAGTGCTGTATTACTTGCTTCACTCCCTTTGTAGGCTGCTTGGCTGCTGAAAGCTGTCACCTGCATAGACCTTACCACTCTTTCAGGTGATGATACTGCTTCAAATGTTCACAGACTGTGTCTTAAAGCAAAGCATCCTATCAGAGAGGATCTGCTGAAAGCCTTGGACATGCATGATAAAGGTATGATAGTTTTGGGTGTGTGTATACTGTAAAGGAAATATCTACATTTCCTCATCATTTTTTCAGTTCTCAGAAGGTGTAATAAAATGGCTTGTTCTTCCTATAATGGAAGCACTTATGGTAAGCAGTGCTGTAGAATTAATAGTCCTGAGAGAAGCTAAGTCCTATATGGTCTTAATGAAAGCAACTGTCTTATAGCTTTCTAACTAAGTTCTAAGTGCAAAATACCTGTTCATTTGAGTTAATAAAATAATATATAGAGAAAAAAAATTGTTCTCAGTCTGGCAGCCAAAGTAAAGCAGGGACGGAGAATGGCATTGTAAGTATGGTACCTAATGAGCAAATTTTCTGGGTGAGCCACAAGTGTGTAAGCTCAATGTATGTCTTTTAATAACAGTGCACTAAGGTGAAACTAACCATCTCGGTTAGATTCTGTTAATCTGCTGGTGTCCCTATTAAACTGAAGAAGGGGGGAGTGTTCACGTGACTCCTTTGGATTTCATGCTAGTTGTTGTTTTTGTATATAACTACCAAGCCTGCTGCTTTGCCTGTCAGAAACTATGCATTCCATGGTCCTAAACATGTTATTTTTCCTTCAGGAAACATTATCTCTTACCTGCTTATTTCAGTTGTTGAGATAGAAAACATCCTTGCAGCCCAGTCTACTTCAGGCAATCAAGTCTTAGAGTAAGTGTAGAAGGGGGTGTCCACCATGTATGGACACACACACCCAGCTAAGTCAACAGAGGTGAAGGGATGGAAGAAAGCCCTTAGGAACTAGTGGTAGAACTTCCATTCACATTACTCTAGCAGGCTTCATCTGAACTCCCAGTGTTGCACCCAGGGCTGAACACAAAGAAACTTCAGAGTAAATTAAAACTGTCAGTGTAACTATCTGTAAAAACTCTTTATATCTGAGCAGCAGTTCTACATTTTTCTAGATGTAATCACTGATGTGTCAGTGAATACTATTTGACTTCTGTCATGTCTTGTTGGCCTTCTGATGATCTAACAAAAAGAAAATCCCAGAGACATTTGGGACATGCTTTTACAATTTAAATATTTCAATTTTATATTGGACATTTTCCTTCTGATTGAAAATGTAGTACCAAAGGGGAATTAGGCCTCTGGTTTTAAGCCGTACATGTAAAATATCAAAGATTAGTCTTTTTTAAAAACTTGGATTTATGGACTTTTCAGATAGTTGAAGTCTTAAATATGAGGTCAGTTACCTGAGTCTGAGAGAATAGCTTTTGAACTAGAAATGCAGTAAGAATGCATTAACATAAAGACTGCTCAGTTTCTGATGGGTTCAGTCTGGCTCAAAAAGTAAGAATGAGCTTGGCAGTGCAGTTTCACTTGCAGTAATTTGCTTACTAAGCATGTCTTAACTCTGTGTCTTGGTATTAAACAATGAACCTTGTTTGGAGAATTACCTGAACTGTTTGAGGAATATGATAGACATCCCTAGTGTAAGTGCTTGAGATCCTTGAGAAAATGCAGAAGTAGGAGGTGAGAACAATGCACACATGTTCATCATATGGATTTCACTTGTGAAGGCTGAAATCTATATATGAAAAAGTGAAATGTTTCTTTTGCAGGTATTACCGTTGGAGCTGTTTGTGTATATCCTGCAAGAGTCACTGATGCTGTTAATGCCCTAAAGGCTGCTGGTTGTAATATCCCAGTAGCTTCAGGTAAGCTTTATTAAAAAAATATCCAATTAAATATTTTGATGCCATAAATTGCCTAGAAAAATCCAAAATTTCAGACTTTTGTTTCCGACAATAAGGTGAAATGGTAGCAGGTGACAGAAGGGGAACAGCGGGGAGGATTTTTTTCTGATATAATCTTTTGTTGGTTTGGGGTTTTTTTCCATCTTAAAGCTTATCAGGAATGCTAAATCTGCTTTGCTGAAAGCTCTTCAAAGAGGTCCTTAAGATAAATCAGTGTTTTGCTCACCCAAACAGAAGAAATTGAGATAGTGTGCTGGACTAAAAACATCAGTATACACTATATTATTACTAATACTTATGGGTTGGAAACTGAACAAGACAGCTTTAATGAAACAGTAGTGATGAAAATAATGAAATATGTACAGTTACAAACAAAGCCTCTTTTGTGCCCCCACCCCCATAAACCTCACACCACCACTGAGGCTGCAGGGCAGAGCCTGGAAAAGTCCCAGATTGGGCTCTTGGAGTCAAAGGCAGATGGGAGCTGGATGCAGGAACACACAGACTCAGGAATCCATGGTTTGGAATCAAAGGCAGAAGAATGGACAGAGTCCTCTCAGGACACCAGCCATGGATAGTGACCCTCACGATCCCTGAAATTTATACCAAGTATGATTCGTGTGGGATGGAATACTTTGGTCAAGTTTGGTCATCTGTCTGGCACAGTCCTCCACAAAAGAGGGTCCACAGGGCAACCTCTTTACTACATTTTGTTCCTGGATCATAAGATGTTTTTCAGAACCAAGCAGAGGCCTTAGTTTTGCATACTCTATCAGTAAGTACAAACATTGTGTTATCAGTCCTAGAAGAAAACACCAACTGGAAAAACATGTCATTAGTTTCAGCAAGCGCAGCTAAGTAGAAGAGACTTAACTGAAAACTAAAATTATTAGAAAGAAATTTGGTCCTATCCTGGCTCAAGCCAGAACAGTGCTGACAACCACAATGACTACTAGTACTGCTAATGATAAGAACAAGAAAAACAGCAATACTGCAATAGGAGCTTAAGGAGTTCTAATACAGGGGTTTTTTCCTACCAGTTTTTTTGATTTTATGTACAGTCCTACAAGCTGAATTCAATGAAGCTATGTGCAGAAGCAAAGGTTATTGCCTGCTGAACAGCCTGCAGGTTCAGGACTCGTGCCAGCTCTTCTCCAGTCACCACACATGAGAGACAAGTCCTGAATCTACAATAAGCAAGAAGTAGAATCAAAGAATAATGGAGGTTGGAAAGGAGCTCTGGGTGTCATCTCATCTAACCTCCTGCTCAAAGCAGGGAATAACTTTGAAGTTAGATCAGGTGTCTAATGCTAAGATCCATGGTTTTTTGGTGGGATTTTTGTTGTTTCATTATCTTGTAGGGGAAAAAATCCACATTAAATGCATCTGTATATAAGAGAGTAAGAGGATCTCTTACAAAGGAGTTATTTTTCTGTTTCCAAAGCTATCTTTGACTTTTGCACTTAAACACCATGAAAGTAATCTGCACTAGACCTCATTGAAAGCAATTTTTCTGTGTTGTAATTTAGCTGTTAAACATATTACTAGGATTCAACTTGAAATACTACTTAAAATAATTGTGGACAGTTAAAAATATATGTATTACTTCATATATAAGTCTACTCCTTGTTTGCTCAATTCTGCTGGAAGCAATAGATAGTATGTTTTCTTATGTAGACTGCTTTGGAAAAATTTAAGGCATGTGAAAGAGACCTTTCACAAGATGTACTTAGTATCTTCCTGGATGTAGGCTTGGACAATGAACTCTTGAAGGAAGAGCTTATGTTTCTTGTGGATGATGAGAAGTTAAGAGGAGGTGCCTTTATATTTTTTGAATCATGGTAAGGATGAAAAAGAAATAACTTTCAAAATCTTTGGTATATTAGAGGTATATGCAATTTTACAGTCAATAAAAAAATTTCTTCCCTCTAACTGCATCCCCTTTCTTGCTAGTGGCTGCTGGGTTCCCATCTGGACAAACTCCTCTAGAAATCAAACTGGCTGAAATAAAGCTAGCTGTGGAATATGGTGCCAGAGAGATTGACATTGTCATTAGCAGGAGTCTGGTGCTGGCTGGCCAGTGGGAAGGTAGGTACCCACTCTTTGCAAGGAACATAAACCTCTGTATATGTATATAGCAGCTCTGTCTCTGTTTCTTCTCCCAGTCTCTACATCAGTCCTTGAAGAATTTGGTCACTCCCCTCTAGACTAACTGCAAATCTGGAGCATTGAACTAAAAAACCCAAACTATTTAACTAATTTATGATCAATGATTACATTTCTTGAAAAGAATATTGTTACAAGTTCTGTCAGGCTGGGCATGCAGAATGACTATGTTTTGAAAATTCAGGTCTAATCTTCTATGCCTTTAGAGGACTTGGTGCACAAGATTAAAAAAATCGCAAGTGAAATAGAAGTGAATGCCTAATTATTTGAACAGTTTTGCTAAAAAACCCCAGGGAGCTGCTAATGTAGATGATGCCTTGTTAAATATACATGTTTCAGTTCTTGAGAAAAATAAGTATTTTAGTTGTTTTCTTTTTTCTGAAAGTTGAGGGTACAAATTGACTTTCATATTATTATTGATGTTCTTGTGTCTGTAGACTGCTACTAATTAGTATGAACAATAATGCTGAAGATGGTTTTTGCTCTAATTGCCTCCTTAATGTACTGTGAACAGTTGCCTTAAGTGCTGACAATGCTTCTATAGCTAATCTCCATGTAAAGGTAACCACATTGTTGTCTCAGAATGAATTTTCTGTTTAGTCGTATAATGCAGTTGTAATAACCTGTTTGCTTGGAAGACTTCATAAAGGAGCCCTGCAAGCAGAGTTTAGTAAAGGAAATCATGGTAACAGATCACATTTTCTGATTTTGGTCTTCTTTCAATTAGAAGTTAGAATTGAATGAAAAACCCCACATATTTCTGCATCTATGTTCAGAACACATATCCTGGTTTTCACTTGCTGTAGCATCTTGACCTCTCTTGCAGTATTTACTATCTCCATCCTTTTGCTCTTAGATACATGCAGCTTTAGAAATGTTTGACTTCCTGAGGATGGGTGCTGGTGAAGACATTTATTTATTTTAGAGTTGCTATTTTAAGTTCAGGTATGGCCTCAGAAGTTGCTGGAATATAGAGACTGGGAGATAGGGTGATTTTAAATAAGGCAAAATGATGGAACAAGTTCTATACCAGCTGGCAGCAAAACTATACACACACTTTCCAATTCTGTACTTTTGTTAGGGTCTACACTATGGTCTACAAAGCAGTTACCCTCTCCAGAGCTGTACTTCACTGGGAACACGTTGGTCTTGGGTACAAAGTGAGCTGAGACAGAAATCCGTCAGTGAGGCTAAAAAAAGACCATTAAATTGGACTTGAGCAGTAACTTGCAATTGTGTCTAGAAAAGTCTGTGTTGTGGTAATTTCTGACATAACTGTAGTTACCATGCTCTAGACTTCATAGTACAAACCACTGTTAAGTGCAAGTTGTGTAGAGGAGAGATTAGAAAGTTAGTGCATGTAGTAATTGCAAATTCAGGCCTGAGGTTATTCTGACCAGGGTTACGAGAAGAACTGAGGAGGGAAATACAGAGCCTAGACACAGAGAGAAAGTTTGTATTTGTTTGTACTAAATAAGTAAATTGGTGATGACTTTTGATTTTGGATGCCTATTCTTTTATCCAGAGCTGAAACAAATCGTGAGAAAGTTGAAAACCATCTTTTTTTTTTATTATTCTAATGATTAGTTTATGTATTCTTTTTTTTACTGATGGCAACATTGAAATTATTTCCAAATGTTTTCTAAAAGTTTATTCTTGAACATGAATCTGTGCATGGTACATATTTAATTGGTTTTGCAAAAATTTGCCTGTGGGACAGAATATATTATCTATCCTAATAAGGTACAGCACGAACAATTATAACATTTAACTTGCCATTCAAATAAATTATTTCAGTAGCTGATCTTAATATTTTTGTGACAATCTAGTATTCTGAGTTCCTGTTTAGCCTTCAATAGATGTATATTACCTGTGTGAGCATGCAGGTTTACACCTATATCTGATAATTAGATATGATACACAGCAATGACTACAGTACATTTAAGAAAGCTAGGAAAAGGGAAGAAGTATTTTTTTAGGATGGATCTCTATATTACATGAAATTGAAAAGTCTAGTGCAGTACCTAAGCCTGTGTTCAAGGTGCTTCATCAACTACAGCTGCCTTGCAGTTATGACAGATCCTCTGCTTATGCTTATAACATTAATATAATTTTATCATTATTTTCTCATGCTGCCTGTCTGTACAACTTCAGGACTTATTGACAAATACATATATGTGGTACAGTGCTTTATACTACCCTTCATATATGTATTTTTAGTTTTACTTCTAGCCTATGCAGTAACTGGGGATCATCATGATAGAATAGCATTGTGATTTTTGTCAAAGGCTTGCTCGGTTATTAAATATTTTAGTGTATGTCCAATTACATCAAATTATTTTAAAGCAGTTCTTAAATATTGTTGGAGCTGTTTATGACACTCAAAATGCATTTTCTAGATCTTTGTGAAGTAGTTGTGTAATTGTGAAGATCTTTTTAATAGTGTTGAACATGAAAGCAGCTTTATTGGACAGCTAATATACACTGGAAAATAGCATTCAATGCTATTTAGGTTTCTGAACTTATATACCTTTTTCAACCTAATAACTTTTAAAGCAACAGTACTTTACCACAGTTTACTCAATTCTTGTCTTTTATCACTTGACAAAGTAGAGATGAAGCTTAAAAATCACAATTTAGTTACTGTTTTTAGGCACTGAATTGGGAGCCCTGTATATAAGAGTAATGAAGTTGACCAACAAAATTTTGAAAGCAATTGGATTTATCTATTTTTCTATTTTTTCCCCCTGTTATCAATTAACGTCTTAGGAATCACTGTACCTTCAGAAGCTGTCTGGGTTGCTGTAATGTTACTTCTAGTTACACAGCTTTTAGCAAACACCTGGAAAAACTGCACAGTCAGCAGCTTCAGAGGTATTGTTAATCCATTGTTTGCTCTATGTCGTTTTCCTAGAAGGGAAAACAAGGAGTATGCTCTAAAAAGTTCAGATGTAGCTGTATCCTTGAAATAGTTAGGTGTAATGTCATTATGAAAGCTGCTTTTAAATGCTGTTAAGTGTGAGTTTAGAGGCTTTGTTCAGGGACTGGGGCCCCCTTTTTGCTACATAATTTATAAACAGCACATAGTTAACTCCACATGTTAATCAGAAATTCTACATTTGGATTCACTGTTCTCTAGATGTGCAAGCTGACTTGGGATCTTGAAGTGTAGTTGCACAATTTCTGTCTGATATTGTCAGCAGCAGCTCAGACTCCTGAAGCCAGGGTCTGTTTCCAGTTTCACGTGAATCACTGGAGCCTGGAGTTGCACATATGTGACTGAGAGCAGAGCTGAAAGAGTTGTGTTGTGCTGATAGCCTTGTGCTTGTCATTTTGTTATCAAACCTGCCATTAATGTGCAAGACAGAAGGGAATCCAGCTCATATTCCAGTTTCCCATCATGATTACCTTGATCTTTTGGTCTAACAGAAATCGAAACATCTTCCCTCCTTGTCTCAGTTTCTACCCTTAACATCAGTCAGTGTGACTGGCTAGATAACAACAGTGAAGCAGCTGAATTTTTAATAAAAAGTGTGTTTACTACAACATATTTGGAGAAAAATTGTTTCATAAAAACCTAAGGTGTGTTTTTTTCCCTTTATTTTCTATGTAGAAGATATGGATTATCCCCTTTGTTTTGTGCTTTTTAAGACAAATGTATCAGACCAAAGCAAAAGCCCATTTAGACAGCATCGGACAGACTATAGACAGAAGTAATTGTCAGAGATGTTTGCTCGAGAAATATGTAGGGTAGGAACATTTTTTTGGTGTATTTAGTAGCTCCTAAAATCAATGTAATTTACTGAGTAGTCAGAATTTTAGGAAAACTACAAAAAGGCACCTTCCAAGACTAATCATCTATACCAGTGAAATTAAAACACCTATGAAAGTATTTTTTCCCTAAAAATCTATTTTTTTCTGACTTCTACAAATGTATTAAATAAAAGCAGATCTAAAGTTCATGAAAGCAGTAAGATAGTATCTTAAGTAAGTGGGTGCAGAAGAGTTCATATTTCAAATCCATTTTAACATTTTAACATCGAAGCTAGTACAGACTACAGCTCCAAATATATTCTATATAGTTCAGCTTGCTTTGGAGGTTATTTTAGTGGGGTTTTTTTGCTTTTCTTTTTTCCCTCTGGGTTAAGACTTAGACTTCTTTTAGATTGGGTACTGTTGGTAGTATTCAAGATACTATGCATTACTGGCCATTTTTTTGGAGAGCTCTTAATTTTCTTTTCCTTGTTTGTAGCAGTCAGGAGGAATGTCTCTTGCAACATCTTCATGGTGGTCTTAACTTACAATTGATAATATGCCTGCAGGGTTTTCTGTGATAGAGGTTTGCCCCAAAATCTTTGTGCCACTGCTGGTGACCAGAGAAGCTCTATTTGCTGTGTCAGTAATTGGTGTTTGGCACAAGTCACAGATATTCCCAGATCCACAGTATCCAACTCAGCTCCTGCTAATGATCAGCTTGATGGAACTGAGTAATTTAGTGATGGACCTTTTGGCAGCACAGACTGTTCCAGAAAAAGCCCAGAACCCCTTGAAACGTTGACTGCATTTTCAAGTGTCATTAAATCCATCCATACTTTAGACATCTAAAGTTTCAGGATTATCAAGTTATTTGTGCCTTGATTTAAATCTGGCTCAGTACTGAAACTTCTTTTTGTATTTTTGACAGGAGTAGGAGTTTTTCTACTTGTTCTGTATCAAAGCAGTTGCTGCTTGCACTGGGGTGCTCTGCTTAATTTTCTCTGTCCCAGAGGTAGTTGCATTTCTATTTGTGCTTTTATTGGAGAGTTGAGAATGTCCTATGAATGCCAACTATTGTCTGCAGTAATTGGTCTCTGAATAAAGAGCAGTATTTCTTACCTACTCACCTGCCCCATTTAAAGAAGGCCCACTTTTCCACCACCTCAGCTAACCTGATAGACACAGATGATTGAAGTTCCTCAGTTGTTCCTGTCCGTGGGTTGATGTGTGCTGTCAGGTAATGAGACTGTTCAAATGATCTTGGCACTAATTGCATATAAAAGTATCTTCCAACAATAGGAAGGATGCTGTAGCTGCGATGCTAACTCCAGAGAACAACAGCTATGAAGATAGGATTTCTTTTTATGGAATCCCACCTAAATGTACATTTTGTTGATTTTATTTTGACATTTTTGGTGGCTTATCTTAAAGGTAGAGAAAACTCGAGCCTTTTCTTCTTGTTGCTGAAACCACAAGAACATGAAAGCTGCTTTCTCTGGCTTTCCAAAAGCTTCAGGAAAGAGTCACTCCACAAAAAGAGACTGTATTTGGATCTAACAGGAGCACTGTTATCAAATGCACAAGAAAATATCACAGGTTCTTTGTATTTCCTTTTTGAGTTTTGATTTGATGTAGGTTTCTGGAGTATCATCAATTGATCAATAAAACATGTTAGACTGCATGCTAGTACTGATTAATTCACACCTTTGGTACACAGTACGAAACAAGGTGAAGCCTGGTGTTTATAAAGGGACTTGCTAAGTGTATTAGGCACTCATCTACTACTTTTTTCTAGTATATCTCAGAGGACCACCCACCCCAGTGATCCCAGACGTGGCTGTCTGGTGTGCCAGTAGCACCAATGGAATGGGGCAGCATCACAGGTGGAGAAGAGGTCCAGCTGTGCAGCAGCTGGCAAACCCTGTAGCATGTTTCCAGGTCTTGCTTAAGGACTGAGGGGAAAAGAAAGCTAATATTGCTGAAAAAAATTAGTTTTTGTAGTCATATCCTGGACACTTTAACAAGAAAGATTTGTTAAAAGCTGTATTTTAGCCTTCCATAAAAGAACTTTTTCGGTGTATGTTTGAAGATTGAGTCTGATTTGTGAAAAGGACTTTCTTACAAAGGATCCTGCTTGCTTATTTTGTGTTTTTAAATTAAAATTCCAGAAATGGTAAATGTACACTGTAAGAGCCTTCTCTCTCAACGTTGGGGGAGGCTTAAATATCCCCAAGTGGTGGACTTCTAATCGTATGTGTTGATAATTTCTGGCTCTTTTAGTCTCCCTATGTTTAAAACTTTGTGGGAACACTACTGATTTTTACCAAAAAGGGTGGGAGGGTATCCTGTACTCCCCTATTGCGTTATCTGAACAGGTCCACAAATTCTACCCTTTTTAACATTTGTTACGTCGAGATTTATTCCAGTTCATGTTGAGTCTGTGAAAAAAATAAAATTAAAAAAAAAAATTCTCAGAAAGTTAAGCATGCCTCTGGCCATGACACTTAGTAAATCAAAAGGCAGGAGTCTGTGAGGGGATGGTCTGCTCTGGATGTCTGTGAGCAGCCAAATCCTGGCCTGTCCTTCTTGTCCTTGCCTCTCCCCAGCTGCAGCCAGTGGGCAGCTGGTTGAGTAGGAGTTTGCTGAGAAGTGGTGAGCAGGTGGGATGTGTGCTGGTTTGACTGCTTGGAGATGAAAGCTAAGGGGAGCTGTAGGTCAGAAAACAAAATTGGCACACTCCAAAGGTGGTGGAGCTCTCTGTGGAGAGGGAGGGACAATGCCAGGATAGGGTTTGCTTTATATTTTCCAAGTGGTGTGAAGATATAGAAGTAATGGTCTGCTTTGTCTCCAGTCTAAGAGGCTTTATTTAGGCCAGTCCTGCTGTCAGTGTCCAAGCAATTCTTGTGTTTTTGACAGTGGCTCAGGACAAAGCTCCTCCCTGAACTTCAGCTGCTTCCTCAGCAAGCGTGGCCATCAGAAGCAATTGTCCAGTTCTGCCCTTGGTTCTGCAACTTCACAGCATGCTAGACAGATGTTGTCCTGCTGGCCCTCTTGCTGTGGTGCTTCTTTCACCTTTGCCAGGGCCCTTTGATGTCATGGTACAGATGGTACCATGGTAATCTTGTGGGTAATGCAAATACTTGAGGTGGTTTGTAAACACAGGTCCATGTGGATTTGCTGGTCCTTGTGGTGTGATCCCAAGCCTTGGTGTCTTCTCAACAGGGATGTTAGCAGATCACATTGATTTTTTTCAGGAAATACTTGTTCTCAAGAACATTAAAGTAGGACTCAGATGCCTAAACATAGATATAAAGCCCCATAAGGCTTCCCAAGATGGTCCCATGGTACTAGGGGGGACCATAGGGAACCAAAGGAACATGTGGAGCCTTCAGAAGTGGCAGCTGGAAGCCAAGGGGGATATGTCATGGTATCTCAGTTGGTACTAATGTTTGTAATTGGATGACTTTGATTTCATTTAGGCTGAGCCCTTTGGTAAATGTGGCTGAAGGGGACATAGAGGGTGATGACAGGTTGTGAAGAAGAAAGCCTAACTGTCCCTGAGGACTAATTCAATGCCCTACCATATTTATTGCTGAAAAAGCTGTTTTAAAGTAAATCTTGACTATCATAGCATTTTTGACTCCTGATGAATTCACGAGTGTTCAGCACACTGTGCACATTCTTAGTTTTGAGAGCACCGACTTTAATAGCTATTAGGTAGGTCTGAAACTGTAGCATTGTTAATTACCTCCACCCATGTAATTTATTGAACTTAGAAAACTTCAGTTCTTGAGTGCTATGACTAGTTATAAGATTGGAAATTAATCCAGATGTGGAAATTACAGCCATACTTGAAAAAGTCTTTCACGCAACTTTGATCATTCTCACATGCTTTTATCCACAGGCCTCTACGAGGAGATCCGTCAGTGCCGTGAAGCCTGCGGAGAAGCTCATATGAAAACAATCTTGGCAACAGGTGAACTGGGGTCCCTTGCTAATGTCTACAAAGCCAGTATGATAGCTATGATGGCAGGTAAATATACACAGTTTCCTTTTTAAGATAAGAATGTCTTTGCTATATTATTTATGAAGCTTAAAAAATTCCACTTGTGAAACTTCAGTTTTGCCGATAGTAGAAAAAAACCACTATGCAGCAATTACTGAAGTTGCAGGTGTAGTAATGAAGTGTCACTTGGTTGGTACAACTGACAAAACCTGCATGAAATCTTAAATAACACTTAAACCTGCTATATGACAAAATTTGTAGGAACAAGTAATATTTGTTGTCAAATGCCTGATCCTTGGTCTCTTTAATAAGGACACTCACAACTGATGCACGTATTATCCAGGCAGTTATGATAAGCTACAGATACAGTGTAGGTAGATGGCTTGTGAGCTTATTTTAATTACAGGGGGGAATTTACCTGTGAAGCTTTATGCTGATAGATCTTGTTTCTGGTTTGCACTTCTGACCATCTGCATAAGATTGCAGTTTGGGAAACCAACTGCACTGGGAATGCAATGAAGGGAAGAACACCCCATGTTCCAACAGGCACTGGGATGGGATGGGCTGTAGCTGCTCTTAAGTGGCACACTCAAAAGTAGTGACACTCACTACTGGCAATTAACTGACCCTTCAAGTGTTGCCATTACATCTGACCTGATGTTTAGGACTCTTAACTGTCTTATATTCTGAACCTTTCAGCTAAGAAACATCCTCCCATGAGCATGATAGAGTTTTAGGGAATACAAACACATAGTTTGTAAGTATTCCTTGTTTTGCACTGCTGTCACCATTGCAGAGCGAATGTAGCAAAGCATCCATCAAAGTCTGATTTACAGCAGAGTATCTCTCCGCATCTTTGGGTCTGCACTGGTAAAATTTTCTCCTAGTTTAAGCAGCGTTTTAAGGCTGTGTTTTAATTCTGTCTTTCAGATGCAAAGCCAATAATTGGCTGATAAGGCTGTGTTCTTTGAACTCTGTTCTATACACTTGCTTCTTCCATCCTTCTTGAAAGAGGGCTTTTCCAGTATATCGGTAGAAAGAAGTTTAAAGATGCACTAACAGCCACTTGATTAATCTGTCTTCTAAACTTTCCACATTTTTTGTGATTTTTTTTTTTTTTTTTAATATTGTAAGCTATTCAGACCTGGAATTGCTTCCTATTTTAGAACATGAAAAAATTATCCTAGTGTCTTATCAGCATTTAAATAAATATTGAACTTGCTGCTGACCTCATTGTCACCTTACACAACTCTATGTTTATCTACTTCAAATGGAATGAGAAGCATTTCAGGCTTTTTACATGCATAGCTACAATGTCAATACCATTAGATACAGAGGAAAAGCATTATGCCAGTACATATTGCTTTTAATTAGAAGAGGTGTAAGAAATACACATTTCCAGTCATTTAAACTGATGTACTAGTCATTATGATCACTTTTAGTAACATGGAGTAGTGAAAAATTCTGGTTATAAAGTGCTGTAGGAACATTTTCTGACTTTTTTGCTGGTGTAGTTTTTTGTAAATACAGCAGATGGCTCTATTGTTAATGATTTTCCTTGCATTCATTTTACAAGATGCTTAATGACCTGAATATATGCAGTTTCCTTATTTCAGTATCTTGCTTTTTCTTTGTGGTTACGTGGAAAAATAAGAATTTATATGTGTCCTTTGTGCATGAATTGAGGTCTGGTTTTTCAGACTGACTTATCAGAACTGGTGAGAACCTCAGATTCCAGTTGAATTTTGTTCTACTTGTATATTTGTAGCATTTTGGGGAAAAAAGTTTTTTGACACAGTAGTTTTAAATTCTAGGTTTATTATCCATAAGGGAGGGAGAGAAGAAGGAGGGAAGGAGGGCGGGAAGGAAGGAAGGAAGGAAGGAAGGAAGGAAGGAAGGAAGGAAGGAAGGAAGGAAGGAAGGAAGGAAGGAAGGAAGGAAGGAAGGAAGGAAGGAAGGAAAGGAAGGAAGGAAGGAAGGAAGGAAGGAAGGAAGGAAGGAAGGAAGGAAGGAAGGAAGGAAGGAAGGAAGGAAGGAAGGAAGGAAGGAAGGGAGGGAGGGAGGGAGGGAGGGAGGGAGGGAGGGAGGGAGGGAGGGAGGGAGGGAGGGAGGGAGGAAGGAAGGAAGGAAGGAAGGAAGGAAGGAAGGAAGGAAGGAAGGAAGGAAGGAAGGAAGGAAGGAAGGAAGGAAGGAAGGAAGGAAGGAAGGAAGGAAGGAAGGAAGGAAGGAAGGAAAGGAAGGAAGGAAGGAAGGAAGGAAAAGGAGATAGGAAGATCTCTTCTGGATATGGCAGTATGGCAGGCTCTGGCAATTTTTATTGTAAGATAAAAAAGCTACAGCTCTCATAAACTTGATGCTAGTAATTAGTTTTATATGGGGAAATTAGTTACACAGTATAGTGGATTCTTTTTCTGCTTCTGGCCAATTGCTCCTGTCCTTTGCACAAAATTTTGCTGCTCCTTCAGCTGTGCATTTAGATGTGCTCATCATACTGCATTGTAAGCTGAGTTTTCAAAGTAATACAGTTTAAAATTACCCAAGAAAAGGGTTCACTCTGTGATTTTTGTGACTGATTAGCAATATATTTTTTTCAAATGGTCACAGTGTTAATCTCTATTGCTGCCTTGCCTTTCACTCAATTGTAACAGTGCAGCTGAGGACATGGTATGCTGTCCTGAAACTTGTGAGACTGAGGAGGCTGAGAGAGTAACACAACATTGATATCAATAGCCCTGTGGTTTAAAAGCTTGCCTGGGCTATCTGGGACTTGGTATCTCTAACCGAGGTTCTCTCCCCACACAGAGGTCAATTTTATGGTGTATTTGCCATTAAGTTTCAGACTCCCACCTGACAAAGTTGCTCTGGTTTTCACAAAGCAAATATTCAAACAGTGAATACAGCCCGGATGGCTCCTCTCTCAAATAACTTTCCAAAATTTGTACACATCTTCCTTGTGGTGGCTTGAGGAATCATTGCTCTATGCTGGGAACCAGGGCGTGTTACATTGGGTCTGATTCAGCTAACAGGTGGGGGGCTCAGCCACTGAATTTTAGGCCAGCTTCATGAATTGCTTACTTGAAATGGGAGGGTTAAAAGGTCAAAAAATGTGCACCCCTCCATTGACTGGGATTTTAAAGGCACAGTAAGGGCCATGCCAGGCTGGGGTGGTGTACCTGTGCACAGGTTGCATAGGCTGCAGCTGTACCATGAATTGCAAGGGACCTCTGAAGATCATCTAGGCTAACATCCCTGCTAGAGCAGAATCACTTAGAATAGATAACACAGGAACAATTCCAGATGGGCTTTGAATGCCTCCAGAAACAGAGACTCCACAACCTCTCTGGTTTACAGTACTCTGTAAACCTCACAGTAAAGAAGTTTTTCCTTATGGTTAGGTTGAACCTCCCGTGTTCCAGTTTGGGACCACCTTGTCCTCTCACTAGACACCACTGCGAGGAGTCTGGTCTTGTCCTCCTGACATCTGCCTTTTAGATACTTTGAGTGGAAGCCATCCACTGCACATCAGTAGTGAGGCTGAGCCCCAGTGAGATCTCCCAGTCCTAGCAGTGCACAGTTGTAGAAATGATGCTTTGCACAACATAGAATCATAGAATCATTTAGTTTGGAAAGACCTTTGAGATCATCGAGTGCAATCGTTAATCTAGCAATGTCCCCATGCCTATATACAAGATGTTAATGTTTACACCTGCAAGAACCGGGAAAAGGTGTTGCTTCACAGTGAAGTATGAGAATAATTTGCCTCTATTTGAAGCTGTGGACTCTTGGCTCCACCTGGGTCTGAAATCATGTATGTCCAAAGTACCATGACTACTTGTCTTCCTTCTCTAGCACAGACCATAAGGAGAATGACATCAGAACTGAGAGCAGGCACCTGTTCTCTTAAATTGTTTTAACCATACTTTTATAGACTTGATTGACATGCATTAAGTTATTCCAGCATATTTAAGAACATATTTCTCAGGGAAAGAGGCTGACAGCTCTCTAAGGACAGTGACTCACCTGGCAAGAATAATCTTTGCAGTGCTAAGGAGGACATAATGTCAGGTAGGATTGCACGTCAGTGGCTCTGTGTCACTAACAAAGGAGCACATTGTTTTCAGAAAGCTGACTGAGAGAAAAAAAATATCACAGCACTGAATCAGGGAATTTTTGGTCACTGGTTTGTTATGTCCGCTGCCACTTCTTGAAACTTGATGGTAGTTTGCGTACATGGACTTCTCAAGGGAATCCAACTGCATCTTTGTCTCTGCCAGACAGGTACCAGACATTGGGTAGACCAAATTAATTAGTGGTTTTCACCTCCTAGTGTGTATTTGAGTGAGTCACACCCATTTCTACAGAAGACACTCAAATCAGTGTCTTTGTAGCCTCTTGGAATAAAGGGTCCTAAGGTATACAAATGGGAATGCCTGACTTCTCTATATCAGTGGTAACTCCTATTCTATGTTTCTTCATCATGGTCTCTTAAAAAAAACAAGCAACACACAAACAAATCTTGCACACAGTTTTCTTATGAGAGGTAGGCCATTTGAAAACTTTTCTTTTTTGACCTAAACATCAGAAACTGCCAAGAAAGCCAGACAAGGAAGGGAAAGATGTTTAACTTGCAGTGGGAAAAGAATGCTTCAGCAAAGTTGTGGATTACTTAATTGCATATTTGAGTCATATATAAGATTTTTATTTTGGAAAATCACATTTTAAAAATATTAACTACTTAAACAATCTTTACTGTTCTGTGCAGCAATTTGTATTAATTAAGATTACACACAGGTGGAGAAAGTAAATGTACTTCAATTTAAAAGTGAAAACTTCATCTGTGTCATTTTGGCTGAGAAAGCTGCCCTTGATAGTACAGCTCCTTTTACGTCACTCTTTGGGAAGCTAAGGGAAACACCACAGTGATGTGAAAGATATTTTTTCCCGATTATATATATCTAAATAAGTACCTGTGGAAAGATCAGGAAGGAATGATGTATGTTCTTCTGCAGCTCTACTAAATGTGTGAGTTTAAAACGCTTTTTTCATAGATCATTAAACAGTCAAATAAATTGTAAATTTAGATCATGACTAATGTAAAAAATGTTTTTAGAAAGAGAATTAGTTACTGTTAAAAACCCCTAACTTCTAAGGTTTCTATCACAAAAAACTCCTGCAAAAAGTTGTAGAAGATAGCTGAGACAATAAAGTGTCTGATGTTGATAGTCCAGACAATTACACACATTAAATGTGTGAGCTGTTTTTTTAGATGCTTTGATACTGTTCCTTCCAAAGTGAACAGAAATAATATAGCCAAGCAGTGAAGAAAAGCTGCATCTTGTGGTTTTCAGGAGAGCCTCCTATCAATCATTCAAGGCTTCATCCTGCTTCACAGGAGTGATTCCAGTTAATACACAGTTACCATTTTCACAGCAAACTGTACCATAATTAAAAGGCTCAAATATGCCAGTCTTGTGCTCTATCCAGAGAGAGACTGGCTGAGGATGGTAGTATCCAGTCTTTGGCTCCAAAAGTGGAGACCAGTGCCACAAGGTTCCCCATAGAAAATTCAGAAAAGACATGGCAGTACTTTTCTAAGAGGTTTCCTCAAAAATCCTCAAGGCCAGGATGTCCCCTTGGACTACAAAAAAGCCACAAAAGCCTAGTTCTCAATTAAGAAAGTATGTAAGTTTACTGGTTATAAGAGATAGACAAAGAAAGATGGTTTGGAACATCAAAAAATAATGCCTACACAAACCTTTTACCTCGTCTCTAAATATTTTCATACTGTAGTTAATATTGGTGTAGCTCCATTTTTAGTATGAATAATGGGAAGACTTCTTTCTAAAATTCTAAGGTAGCTGTTTTGAGCACTGTTTTGCAAAGATTTTTTTTTTTTTTTTTTGGGCAGAATTATATGGTGTAGCTGTTAACATATTCTGCTGTATGTGGACCACCACAATCCACAACCTCAACCAAGCAAATATTTCATTAAAAAATCAAAGAAAAGAAAGGAAACCAAACTAGCAAATTTTTTCTTAAAAGCTAGGCATGCTTTTTACAAACATGACTAATGTAGGAAACAAGACTACTGAATAAGTGGCTGTACTTGGAACTTAGCACTTTATGTCTTCACATCACATAGTGACACTAACAGAATAAATCTCACAGTTGCCCTGTGAACTATGAGACAAAGATAATGAAAAGTCAAAAGTCAAGCTAGAATCAGTTGTGAGTTCTTGACTTTAAACACTATATATGCTCAAATCAAAAGCCTCGGGTCCCCTCAATAGTATGTGAGTATTATGTATTGATTTAATTACAGCTTCAGCTGTAATTTGATAATAAGTCAGTCAGTTATTAGAGGGCAGAGTATTTCCAAAAGAAAGACAAACCAAGGCAGGAGGCTTGGTAAGACATACAAATCAAGAATTCAATTTGTGTTTCATTTGACGTGTCTGAAATAAAAACCAACTGTACTGAGCTTACAGCGACTCTGTAAAAAGGGTACATCTCACCCTGTAAAAGAGTGAAATCGGGGCACTATGTGGCTGTCATCTTCTAAAAGACCAAGTCAAAATTGTCTGCGCGTTTCTATAGATGTGAATTGTCTTTGAGTGCTTTCCAGGGTGCCAGATGATGCTGAAGTCAGGTCTGGAGGTCCAGTATAGGGCTGGGGACAAACTAGTAAGTCCTTATTCTTCTGAATTTGTGGGATGAGAACTTACTGCCTCATTGGTGACTAAGGCTATCTCAGTCACAGTCTGGTGACCAGTTCCTCTCTCCCTCCAACCAAGCAGGAGTCAGAGTGAGTCCAACGTGTGATGAGGACTGCTTGCTTCTTCCAGCTTGGCTGAGCTGCATTGACTGGCTAGGGAAAATGGGTATTGAAATGCAGCTTATTCTTTCAACTGACTGCTTGTCTTCAGCAGTCAAACACAAAGCACAGTCCAGAAAGAATTCTCTCACCTGTGTTGTCAAATGGTAAACAATAATCCAGATTTTCTTTGACTGTGATCTGGCAGTACACTGTGATCTAGTGTGGTATGAGTGCATTTCCAAATTTCTGTCAGTTTACTGAGAGCCCATAAAATGACATTTGTGTCCTCTCTCCTGCCTCTATGCATGCATACAATACTTCATTTGTCCAAAGATCTTTCCATTCCTTCAGAATTTTTAGATAAATTGAAGGTTGCAGAGCTTGTACTATTTGAGCACTTTGCATTTTAGGAACATAGTCTTGGTTACTGGCTTGAATATGTAGAAGTGGTTGCAGTTGGCTGCTGTAAGAGGCTCAGCAGGACAATAATTAATGCCACTGAATTATATTAGCAGTTGATGACTTTCCTGTCTGTTTGCTGCAGCGGATGTCCTATATGCTGCATAGTCTGTGCTTGGTCTGCACGTTCAGAGCTCTAATTAACAACACTGAAAGTCTAGTGCAAGGAACAAGCACAAAACATCCTATGGAAAACCAAAATGCAGAGCAGATAAGAGTTACCACAGTCTGTCTCAAAAATTTTAATTATATCGTGGACTAAAAAAATTTTTAAATTAGGATTTAAATCAAAAAATGGGTGGTCTTTAAATACAGCCTGCCTAAAAAGAGGTCTCTACAGGAACGAGTGACTTCATTTATTCTGGTACAGGGTAAGGGGAAATAAAAAAGCCAGTGGTATAAAAATGCAGATAGCTGCATATTCAGTAAGGCTGCTACACTTAAATGATGTAATTACCTGCAAGCTTAGCAGTGATACTGCAGCTAATCACTAGAAATAATGTAGCCGTGATAAATAGGCTTGGAGTTGAGAAGTTCTGACAGTGCCATTACAATACCCCCAGGTTTGAGTTACTGATGAGAGTCCATACAAAGAGTAGTAACACACCAGAAAGAAAAAAACAACTGTTGAGCTTGAGTAAAGCAAGCCTTAAAAGAATGCAAAATGAGACTTAAAAATCTGTCTGGAACTCAATAATGTATGTATAGGGAATAAAAAGTGAACGAAAGCAATTGAGAAACACTACGGCAGGGTCTAATGAAGTCTTTTCAGTAGAGTCAAAAGAGTATCATAACCCTGTATGGGTAAGCGGAGACATAAGTAATATGTCAGAGAAACAAAGATGGGGGGGAAAAAAAGATACTGTCTGTGAAGAAAAAACTGAGTCAGAAGGTTTACAGTAAAACCTCATTTATTTGAAGTTTGTTAAGCTCGAAACCAAGATTTGCATGCAATGCCATGTTTTGTTCTGCATTTATTTATGTGCTTATTGAACTGTGCAGTAACCTATATAGCTATACATGAGGGGAGAGATAGTTATCTGGGGCCATTCATATTTGTCATATCAGAATGCCTCACAACTCAGATTGCTAATTTTGCAAGAGGTCTTTTCTATTAATGGTACTCACAAATACTGTAATCAGAAAATAGCAAATATACCCTCTACTGAAGTCAAAGAAGGAATGCCAGTGTAAAACAGATTACATCTGTCACCTCTGTACCTGTTTGTTTGATTTTCTAATACCCACCACACTTCTTGACTTTCTTTCTCCATTTACAAGTGGAAAAAGTGCTATTTCCAAGCATTTCTGACCAGAAGAATATCAAGTTAAGTTAGGAAGCCATAAGGTGGGTTGGATTGTTTGAGGTAGTGGAATGGCTCCTAGTGTATCATCACCTTTCACAAATCTGTTAGCTTCTCTGTTTTTCCATATGTAAAATTAACATTGCACATTTTATAGGACCTCTGCAAGGTCTAGTACATTAAATATTATAGAATCCTTAAGGTTAAGAAAGACCTCTAAGATTATGAAGTCCAACTGTTGACCCAAAACCACTATGCCAACTAAAACATGTCCTGAAGTGCCATGTCCACATGTTTTTTGAACACCTCCAGGGATGGTGACTCCACCACCTACCTGGGCAGCCTGCTCCAATACCTGGCCAATTTTGCAGCAAAGTCTTTTTTCTTAATATCCAGTCTGAACCTCCCCTTGTGCAAGTTGAGTCAATTTCCTCTCATCCTATCACTGGTTACATGAGAAGAGACCAACCCCCACCTCACTACTACATCCTTTTGGTAGTTGTAGAGAGCAGTAAGGTCAGACTAAACAAAGCCTATTTTCTCAGCTTCTCATAAGACTTGTACTCTAGACTCTTCACCAGCTTGGATGATCTTCTTTGGACATGCTCCAGCAGCTCAGTGTCCTTCTTCTAGTCAGAGGCTCAAAACTAAACACGAGTACTGAAGATGTGGCCTCATCAGTGCCAAGTGCAGTGGAATAACTACCTCTGTTCTCCTGCTGGCCACACTATTTCTGATGCAGGCCAACATGCTCTTGGCCTTCTTGGCTATTTGGGCACACAGCTGGTTCATGTTTAGAAATCTGTCAACAAGCACTCCCAGGTCCTTCTCTGTTGGGCAGCTCTCCAGCCACTCTTCCCCAAGCTTGTAGCATTGCACAGAGTTGTTGTGACTGAAATGCTGGACCCAGCACTTGGCTTTGTTAAACCTCATACAACTGACCTTGGCTCATCAATCCAGCCTGTCCAAGTCCGTCTGCAGAGCCTTCCTCCCCTCAGGCAAATCAACACTTCTTCCCAATTAGTATCATCTACAAGCTTACTGAGGCTGCACTAAGTCCCCTCCTGATCGTTGATGAAGATACTAAACAAGACTGGTCCCAAAACTGAGCCCAGGACAACACTGTTTGTGACTCACTGCCAACTGGATTCAAAGCCATTCATTGCAGCTGTTTGGGCTCTGCCATCCAGCCAGTTTTTTACCCATTATACCTGTCTAAGCCATAAGCTGCCAGCTTCTCTAGGAGAATGCTGTGGGAAATGGTGTCAAAGGCTTTGCTAAAGTCCAGAAAGAAAACATCTACAGGTTTTGCCTCATCCACTAATTAGATTACCTGGTAATAGAAGGATATCAAGTTGATTAAGCCAGACCTGCCTTTCATGAACCCATGAAAGTTCATGGTGGCTGGGCCTGACTCCCTGGCTGTCCTGCACACATGCTGTGTAAGCCACTCCATAATTTTTCCCTGTTCTGAGGTCAGACTGACAGGTCTGTGCTTCCCCGGTTCCTTCTTCTGGCCCTTCTTGTAGATGGGTGTCACATTGACAAGACATCAATTGTCTAGGGCCTTTCCTGTTAGCCAGAACTGCTGGAAAATGATATAACCTATTATCAGAAATACATTCCCCTTATTAGAAGGCAGAAATTTTCCATGCCTGTGAAGGAGGAATGGAGTATCCTTGGTCAGGACTAAAATTGTGAAACAGAGCAAGAGGAAGTTGGAAAATGTTCTGGTGGGAGCTTCTGGCTCTGATTTACCAGTACAACAAACCCTGGGAGCAACGGTGGAGGTAGGAGGTGGCACAGCTCACAGTGGTACTCTAGGATGATGGTGTCATGCACTGCATGATTGACTGCACCTCCCTTCAGGTCACCTCCTTTCAACTGTTTTCATAGCACTTCACCCCAAATGTTCTTTAAAATTGAAGAGTTTTACCATGCCTTCCATTGGCATGTTTTGCTGTGCTTTTGTGTTCTCCCTGCTTTGAGCAAAATGGAATGAGCAGCATGCTCCTACAAGAAATTGTAGAGGAGCAGGAGCGTGATAACTTCCTAGAAATCCCAGGACCCCAGAAGAGAAGGGTTTGAACCCTGATCTGCTGATTTTCTGCTTTTTGACCCTTAAGGAAACGTCTATTCTTTACGATTCAACCTGTGAAACTGTTCGTAAAATACTAGGTTACAGTGAGTAGGTGTATACTGAGAGTATACTGCTGAGAGGGGTCATCCATCTATTAACAGATTATCCTAAATACTTCAATAGCATTTTTCTTTTTCTGATATTCAAGATCTTTGCAAAGCATGTTAATTAAGGAATATCAAATGGCATACTTTCAATTTATAGCAACTGATGCAGAGAAGTGAGAAAGCACCCCTGTTGCATTAATTTTCCCCATGAATGAAACCTTGTTTCTATGTTAAATAATTTGTTAGAATTTGAGTTAAAACTTCTGAAGTTTCATATCACTTCAGATGTAGAAATAGTTGCACAGTGAATAGTTCTAGTCAAACATGCCATCAAAATATCAAAAAAACATTGCATCTGTGAAGATCCAGTATTGAAGGTAATGGTTTGAGCAAATGCAATTTTAAAACATGGAAATATTATGTAAAATCAATAGATGTACAGGGTACTATTTATTTTTCTGATATTTCAGGTTGGGTTTTTATTCTGTCAGCAGCAGGTGTTTAATTCAACTAAACCAGTGAAAAATAGAAAGAAATATTAAATTTATTGTATCTATCAATTATACAAAATTGGTTTATAAAATATTAAAGTACATTTTAAGAGACTGCAACTAGGAACACTAGTCAGAAAATCCAGTCCTGTAACAGAAACTTAATATAGATGTGGAAATAATCGAAGCATAATTTTAGGGCTATAGGTCCTGGGATTTTTTTTTTAAAGGTGGTAAGGCCTAGTTGGTCATGCCTATCTACTTAGAAGGTAAACACAAATGACAGCAGAAATGCAAGATTAGACTTCTGAAGAGAAAAATGTTGAATGGACAAATACACTAGGAGAATGTGATCTTAAACATAACCAGGTTATTTTAAAACACTATGGACATTCATTTAAATAAAACATTAATTGTAAGGAACAAGAATACAGTGGAAAACAAAGAAAAGTAAAATGAGATGGAGCAAACATAAGTGTAATACATACTGAGGTATAAATATGGGACAAAAATCAGTCATATGAAACAAGAAGTTTGCCATAAGGAGGTTACAGATTCCTTACCAGTAAACTGGATGTTAAAACACACTGAGGTCAATATAAGGACATCCACTAACTTTTAACAGATAATGTCCTAATGGCCCTGGCAGTATTTCAAAGTGTTACATCATTAAGTGTAGAGAAACAGGGTGAATGCACAAGCTGACAGCCAGGTTGCATGGTGGTGCAAACACATTCCTCAACAAGCTAAACAGGACTGCCCATTCAAATGCAAATATTTATGCTTCTCTGTAACATTTTCTCTTCCTTATCATTGCAAATTTTTAACCAGAATTCAAAAGGTCTACTTAATAGACTTTGTCAGGCTTTTCTCCAAGGAAAATATTTCTAGCATAATATGACCATAGGATATAGCAATATTCTATCAGGAATGTGCTTGTTTCAGTAGTATTGAAAGAGAGAGCTCCATGAATTTTTCCTGCTTGCCTTTGTGGATGCTTGCTGTATTTTTGGTGAGCTGCATGAGGGTCTTGAACTTTGTTGGTAGGTACTTGGCTTACATGAATCCTGTCTCCCAGGCTTTCTGTGCTCCGTTGGTTCATGTTGCCGAAGGGTAAACCATATTGGGAAGATGTTGAAAAGAACAGATGCTATTCCTTTCTTTGATACTATACTTTGGAATGTCATCCTGTGGGAAATGTTCCTGGTTTATGTATTTTTAATTCTGTTTCTGAAATTGTAGTTTTTAATCTCAGAATTTCTCTGTTAAGACAATTTCTAGTTTCTGACTGTGCTTCCTTTATAGTTATCAGAAACAAAAGCTGTCCCAGAGCAGTCTCTATTTGTCCTCCCTATGAGATAATTTTTTTAAGACAAAGGTGATAGCAAAGTCTGTAGTCTTCATCACAAGTCAAGAGGGATCTATATCTGATTGTCATTTGCACCTCTGATGTTTCTTCCCTTCTAGTATTGTGCTGTAAAGTGATGTTCCACTAGTGTACAATTCCAGGTTCTCCCTTCCCGAATTTAAGATGTAGAAAAGATTCCTTCTTGATGATGCCAGGAATTTTTCTACAGCAAAACGTCTTCCTTCCATCACATTTGCAGTTACACTGCCAAGCCAACATCCAGCTTACCAGTCTGTACCAAACCCAGTGGTGAAGGCTTGTAGTTTGTCCAGATTTGTTAATTCATCTCCAATAGACCAAAAAGGAAACAGACGATCATGTTCCATTTCTCTACAGCACATTAAACTTAAATTATGCAATACAAAATTATGAATCATATATCTTCAATAGCCTCCTCCCTACTGGTCCCGGAAAATGGATGTGTAGAGAGCTCAAAGGAAACACAAGCCTTATGCATAAGTGGAGCTTTGAAAGAAACCCAAGCCCCAGGATAAGAAAGCAGCTAGGTGGGGTGTGATGGAAGAGGGTACCATGTTTCTGATGATTTCTAGTCCCCAGTAAGAGGAGGTGTAGCATTTTCAGGCTGTGCTCTCATTGCAAGATACCACATACATGCTGTTAATAGCTAACTGGTTACATTTCTGCTGTAACCAGGTACTGTGTTAGCAGCTGCTCTGGATACAAGCAAATTTAGCTTCACAGCAGTAGGTTTGGTTGCCAGTTTCAGCACAGTTGCATCTTTGAAGCGGGCTCCTCTGGGATTGTCCCTGTGCTATTGTAACAACACCATTTCCAGCGCCTGGGTTAGACTTACAGCTCAAGTGGCTTTAAAGTAAGTGTCTCCAGGGTGTACTGCAGAAATGCTGGTTTGTTGCTTAGAAGTAAAACAAAATCCTAGTAAAATAAACAGACCTACTCCGTGCTTTTGAACAACTTCTTGGTGAAGTTTGTTTGTGGGTACTTGGTTGTGTTAGGAACTGAGAACTGAAGGCAGGAAAGGAACCCAGGAATAAAGTAATATATTTTTCTGCTGAAATGTTCAAGAGCTAAGTAAAACAAAAGGAGTTAGTGAGTAGTCAAGGGAAGCCTTTATGTTTGAAGGGTTCCTTTGCCTTATTTACTGTTTTAAGAACACAGTCTTGGAGTGGAACTTGGGAACGTGCAGAGCACTTTTGCAATTTATGTATGAAAATGCTGCAGATGAGAACAAATAATTATTAATTAGTAACACTGCTGCATTTTGTTGCTCAGAAATACTTCAGATAAGGGTTCTGACAGCTAAAGTTATTATCTACTGTCTGATTTGTGAAAAACAGAAGCAAAAGAGGATCTGTGATGATTTGAGTGGAATCTTTAAATGGCAGAAAGCAAAAGGAAGGTAAGAAGAGAATCTTTTCAAGTTGGACAGTGGCAACTAGTCTGGCACTTGAGGTATCAGTGATGTGTTCAGTATTATTCATGGTCATGATTCTGTTATGGCTTGTAGGTTTTCTACATCATTTGCTAAATTAGGTGGGGACATCACATAAAGAATAAAGTTGGTGAAACATTGAAAGGTTTAAATCATAATGATCATACCAAATTTGCAGATGCTTTTCCTCAAAATGTGAGTTGTTATGACACTGATTTTTATGCTAATTTACTAGTGAATAACTTAGAGGCCTGTTTATTTTTTTAATAAACAGGAAAGATATAAATCTACTGAGTGTTCCTAATATTACTTAAAATAGCCTTTGAGCAGATGTTAGAGATTCTTAGTGGTATAATTGACCAAAAATAAGTCTTATGAATAAACAAACAATTTCTTTTTACTACCAGCACTTCGAGGATGATTCTCTCCCAAATTCACAATAAATGGCTTTTTAAAGTCTCCTCATAAATAATTACCTTTCTTGTGCCACTTTTTCCTAGGCACTTGGATTTTAATTACAATGATGAACTGTTTTAATAAGTTGTTAAATAATTTTATCTTTCTAGGTCCAAATCCATTTTCCATTTCTCTTTGACTTCATTGCTTCCTGGAATTTTAATCCTTTTGATTCTTGCTAATTCACTTTATATTTTACTTTCACTCCCCTTTATAAATTCACATTGGAGAAACAAACAGCATGCAGCACCATTTTTTTCTTCTTAAATTTATGCACATACCTTAGCTTGCTAGCTAAAAGCAGCGTACTCTTACTAGTAACCATTTTGTTTAACCAGTCATTTTGATCAAAATAAGCCAGAAAAGCTAGGTAATTAAGTGGAGACAATGCGTTTCTTCTTCACGCTGTCTGGGGGACTTGAAGCACTATACAAAAGCTGTCTAGAAGTGTGAAAACTGTGCTTAGTTGATAGATAAGGGATATGCAACACTTCTATACTTCACTTGAGACCATTGTCTTCCAATGTAAATACTTACGAGATACTTTTGTGTGTATTTTGTTGTAAAGAACTGCTGAACACATAATTCCTCATAAATTCAACTGTGATTCAGTATCAGCTGCTTTATTCAAATGTGTGCATCACTGTCAGGATGGAGCAAAGAGCCATGTGACAGGTTTTAAAACATCTTTTTTTTTACTCTCATGGAATGATCCAAATTTACCTAATTAAAAATTAGCTATTTAAAAAATAACAAACAAAAAACAACCCAGATCATATTTAAACTTTTATAGTTTTCTTTCAGATTATGTATGAAATGCAAAACATGTCCATATATCTCATGATCCCACTCCTGACATTGAATAACTGGAGTGACTACGGAAAATATTAATACCAATATAGCTGTTGTTAGAACTCAAACTTAAAAGTGTGGATCTTGTGCGGCGTTACTTTTATCTGACTGTTCACATTAAATACCTGGTTTTTGGGGGTATAGACTGGAGTCTCCTTGCTTACTGTTATGCTTTTTATGACCTACACACAATTTGCTTAGGACCAAGCTCAAATGGACTGTAACCTTTCCATTTATGTCAGAAGGTTAAGAGTACAGAAGGAAAGGCATAGACCAGGTGATGATGCTTCCTGGTGTGATGGTGACACCATCAATACTGCTGCAGTACGGCAAGTGACAGCTTGGTAAAACACAGGTAATGTTTTGCTTCACCACTTCTATTTCTAGACATGTAAGTGAGAAATTGAAGTGAAATATTTCCATGCAAAGCTACAAACTTCAGCTAGATGAGTTTTTTTTTTCTGTAAGAAAGACATAAAATGTAGTGTTTCAATGAACAGTGACATTTAATAACTTGCCACTAAATACCTATGAGGATATATATATATCTAACACAAGGAGAGTTTGAAGCTCAATTTCTTTCATTCTTAGTATTTCAGTAAAAAGAGTGGAATGCCAAAGTACAAACTGATAATATAAATTTAGTGTAGTTTTATAAAAATATAAAACCTATATATAAAATGTAGATTTGAAGATAGAAATATCTTCTTCATTTTGCCATTGGACTAGCAAAATGTGTGTTTCTGTATCAAATCCAGTTATTTTTAACCAAACTCCAGGCAGTTATTTAATCAGATTGTTGATACTTTTGGTTTGAGATGTTCACCATGACTGCAGTCCATGACCAGATCAGCACAAAGACTGTTGGCAACTGGAGGTAGATAAACAATTCCCCAGCATATTAAATACCTTCTTATGAGTTACATTCTTTTTCTGACAATAATTAAGCGTATTTTTAATTTCCTTTATTTTTTTAAGTATTTCTCGGTAGGTTGTTATGCCAAAGAAGTCTGATTTTATCAAGGACACACCTTCATAAAGCATCATCCGTTTGAAATAAAATTGTTAGTTTTGCCATGTAAGCACCATTAATAATACAGTGAGCGGAGAAAATTTCTTAAGAAAACAGAAGTGCCTCTTTCCCTGAACCCCAGCAGAGAATTGCCTCCTGCTTGGAGCATGGCTGCACAGTCAGGGGTTTTGGTTGTTATTTATTGAAGAGGACTGGCAGACTTTTTGGCATTCAGGCTACCTGAAGAGCTAGAAACTTTGTAAAACAACCCTACTGACAGTGGTGAAAATTGTCCATCAGCACCTGGCAGCTCTGACATGCATTGCAGCCAGTGGTCTTCTGCAATTTTGCCAGATGTCAAATAATTAAGGTGAGGAAAGAAGGAAACACTCAGTAGGGAAAAACTTCTGGGAAGCAGGAGCTGGGAGTAAGATAGGTACTTTTTTGAAAGCAACTATAGCTTTCCATTTCACTATGCTGCCTCATGTCCAAGTAAGGCCTTCCAGGGTCTTACCCTTTGGAAATTTGTTGCATGAGGAGAATGCCCAGCCACCTGTGCCCAGGAAGTCCATGATAGACTCTCTGTGTTTGTAAGTTGATTGTGTTGAAGACTTTCAAGTATCATAAAAATGAGTCTAAACATGCCTAACATTTCCCTAATTGCATGATTACCGAAAGTGGAATATTCAGCCCTCTGTGCAGGCCCTTGAGTAATCTATTTGACCCGATTTGTAAAAGCCAGGAGGAAACAAACACATCACAGATGAGTCTGGTGAGATCTGGCACTTTATATATTTACCTTTTCAGGCAAAGCCAAAAGCTTAGCATTTGCCATGAGGTGCTCTTGAGAAATGTCTTTGATACTGGAAGTGCCCCCAGTTCTGTAGCCTCCCTCAGTACCAGCTGCCTTTTCACATGTAGGGAGCAATGTGGAAGAGGGGCTGATGGTGGCTGTTAGTCCTCTGCATGTCAAAGAGGCTGGATGCTGGACAGATTCTGACTGTGGCATTAAGACAAGACTTTTAAATCTTAATAATCAATCCTGCCTTTCTCATGGTTAGAGTCAGAACAAAATCTTAAACTGTTTTTATCATGAGGCATTGCAAAACACTCAAAATGACATTGAGTGTCATGATTTTGACTGTGTTATGTATGTATTTTTTTAATTCATAGCACCTTCTTGATAAAGTAGACTGATTTTCTTCTTGCTTTGTTCAGTGTGGAGTATTCCCAAGTTTTTAAGGATTTTAAACAGCTACTTTTTTCAGTTTGAGTAAGTTATTTACAGGCTAATAGACAAAGTGTAGACATACCTGAGTTTTAATATTAACATATTTGTTTCCAAGTTGCTATCAACATTAAAAAACACAAAACTGAATGTGGTTGCTAGAAGATGGCATGAAATATGCTATGTAGTGTTTCAATTCTAAGCAGTCATGCACATTTATTATTTTATTCCAAATTGCAGTACTATTACTAGTAGATATATTAGGGTTTTAGTTTCAGTCTGTCATGTACTGGATAAAATTTTGAGACTGAGATATATTAATCCAAAGCCAAGAATGTCAAGAGGAAAAAAGCCTAAACTAGATCAGTGGTCTTTTAATTGTATCACAGTTTAGGATAGTTTATCATTGTTTTGTTTAGTTTAAGTGAGAATAAGTAAATGATACAATGCATAATTTCATTTCTGAGTTCAAGAAGCATTTGGTTGATGCTCTCAGGCACAGGAGATGATTCTGTGTGTGTGGGGGGGAGTGGTACACAGGGACAGGAGTTGGACTTGATTCTGATGAAAACTCGGTGTATTGTATGATTCTATGATTTGGTGTTTGTAAAGGAAGCTTAATGGGTGAGATTTTCAAATCAAGTCTAGTTTCTCCCACAGCATTTTTAAAAAAATTTTTTCACCCAGCCATCAGCTGGGGCACGTGACTCAGTGCTGAGAACCTGTATTCCTGCATCTGATCTGAAAGGAGACACCAACCTTTATGTTGCTCTGTAAAGGAGCAACAACCTGTTTTAGCAGCAACCTATGTCTTACTTGGTAGAGTGGTGAGAATGAATGTTGTGGTCCTTCTGAAAAGCTCAACATGCTTTTAGCTGCTGTATGTGGCAGAACAACACTGCCAAAGCAGGGAAAGTTACCATCCCCTCTCTTAGACCCTGGCCACATCAAAATTCCTGTACAGAGACAATGTGTTCTTTTATAACCTTTAAGTTTTTTTTTAAACAAGTGATGACTTCAACAGTCTATAGAATTCAATCATCACTGTCTGGCAAGCTAATTTTATATGATAGTATGATCTTTGCAGCAAATAATTGGAATAAGGTATTAAAAAATATGACTGCTTCTTTTGTAGAGAGCTGCTGTTTAATTGTGGAGATGAGGGCGATGGTGTTAATGAGAGGGAGCAGGTCCACTGCTCCTCCATGTGTGCCACACAACACTTCCACTAGATTTTAGACTAGAATACTATCCATGCTTTTTTCAGTTCTTTGTTTTTCTTTTGTTCCCTTCCTCCTTCCTCTTCAGGTGTTTTGGTAGCAGATGGAACAGCCACATCTTAAAGCTAATGGTAACCAACACACTTCTATCTCTATGCACTATTTCTGTGATTTCTTTCGCCCTGTTCTCTCTTCTCTCCACTGGCTAAAATGCCCCACGGCTGCTTTCTTCTGTTTTGTCACGAGGCACCATGCTGGATGAAGCCATGAGTGTGAATACCTGAGTCCAGAACTGTGCTCCTATCACTGCATCATGCCCTGGTTGCACTGGGGTGTACTCTCAAGCTGAGCCTGTGCTAGAATAGAGAGGAGATTTGCCCTGATGTCTTTTGTATTTTTTTGTCTCACTCAGAATGAGAAGGTATGAGGCAAAAAAGTAGTCTGCAGAGTAGCTGGTAAAGGAAAATAGCCTTGTGAGTGGATAAGCTGAGAGGAGAGGTATATATTTTTCTCAGTGATAATAGTATGGTTAGGATTAGGTGTTGAGATTCATTGATTTATTTCTTCTTTCTACCTTTGACTTGACATGTGTCATTAGGCAAACTGCATAACCAGTTCCAGAAGTGTCAGCTGTGGAATGAAACAAGGTTAATATAGGTCATATGCTGTAAAGACTTTGAGTGTAATTACATGGTAAATAGTTTTAAAGAAGAAAAATGAGATCTCAGTAAAGAAACATGGAATTTGACGGGCAGATCCCCATTAGTCACCAGTGAAAGGATATTCTGCTGCTTCCTCTTTGGAGAGGAAGAGGAATGGCTGTTCCAGCAGCATGTAATTGCCTAAACTGCTTCTGCAGCCTTGCATCTCCAAACACAGTTTCTGCGTGGCAATTTGGGAGGGGACTTTATTGTGGTTTGAAGCCTAAAGCCAAAAGTTACCATTGACAGGGGTTCCACCTGTGCCCTTTTTGTATGGAGCACATGTCAGTTATTTATCTTCTCTTTCATTTTACCAAGCAGGGATTAGATTAGAAGGAATCCTCTAAGAATAGCAAGAAGCTTTGCTATGTAGCAAAGCAGCATAAGGTAGTATGGATCTTTCTGTTGAACCTTCTAAAGAAACACATTTTAAATGAACACACAAGAAACTAGTACTAATTAAGTGATAGTATTCTATGGAGACCTCTGGTAGACACCGTAATAGTACATTAGCGAGCTATGCATAATTCAATAATGCTGAATTCTTTCAGCCATCATCCACAGGGAATTTTGCATAAGTATGGACTTAATAATTTGTCCCTTCGTATGCATGTGTAAGTGTTCCTAAGGGCATCATTTGGCCTGCAGAACATTTATTACAGGAGGTGGTGTATAAGAGAGAAAGCATCCATTCTGAATCTTGAAAACTAAACTGACGTGGTAGGATGAGTCATTAGAAAACTTGTCTAATATGTAAACCCACATTAAACACGTATTCCTATGATGTCTTATTTTATTTGATTTGGTTTTTTTCTGCTCTATGCAGGCACTTTTCCAAAAAGAATTGCAAAACATAAGCAGTTTGCAGAAGACCAAGTTATAAGCTAGCATTTTTCAAAATGGTAGCTTAGACATGTGCATTTGAAAGTATGCTGAGTGGCCTGGCAGTGTAGCTGTGGGTGATGAAGTTAAAGCTACTCAGTGAGCTGCTACTCACTCAAGTGAGTTGTCACAGCTTTGTATTCTCTTCTCCTTCTCGATGGTGAAGTTAAGACAGCAGGGAATCTATTTTCTTTTGCCGTTGGACATGTAAGTGGACAATTACAATGACTCAACCAACAAGAATTAGTCCCTTACTTTAGGTACTTATAAAATTGAGAAATTAATTGCTAATGGGACTATGTGCACATTTGATAATGTAAGATTTTGTCATCTTGTCAAAACAAACTGCAGGGCCTTTTGCAGATCTCCTCAGCAGTGTGCCTCTTTTTGTCACCACTTCTAGAAGTCTCAAAAGGGTATGTGTTCACCCGTTTTCACCACATACTTTTATATCTGAGTTGCAACAACCAAAATATATTTGTGCTTGCTGCAACTACTTACAAAGTAGCATGGCATAATTGTCCCTCTGCAAGCATCTCTCTCTAAACTATTGTTTAGAACTGCCAGACACATCTTTTGCTCTTTATTAAGAGGGAGACACAGAGTCTGCAGTTATCAGGAGATAATCATTCCCCAAGGGCATTTGAAGCACTTCACAACCAAAAGGTTGTGATTACTCCACGACTGCTAAACTGCTTATTATTCCTTATTGCTTAATTATGGAACCAGAATGTGTTTCTTAGTTGCTGTCATCTAAGTAAGATTCTCCAGTTCTCATGCTCTGCTTTAGTGTTACATAGATTGGGACATCTCAGGATGATGCAGGGAGTAGTGGTAGGTTGGGCCTGTCATGCAGCTCCTCTGGCCTTGGAAAGACCAGGGCATTCAATTCCTGCCCTGCCAAATGCTTGCAGAGAAGTTTTGGCCAAGCTTATGTAGATCTTAGCTCTACACTTCTGCTTATGTGTTACCAGAAAAAAGACTATGTGAGTAATTAGAATAGAAGTAATACAGTGGACTTAATGTTGACCTCTAGCTATGAAGTCAAGCAGCATGATATGAAAACACTGATTTTCTTTTTAACATGTGCACATTCAGCAGACTTATTTTGAGTGTTCTTTGGTGGAGTGCAGTGGCTGAGGGTTTTGTTGGTATGGGTTGAGTGCAAGGGAAGAGGGGATTTATTATGTTAAAATACTCTACTGATTTTACAAGACATGTGACTGCATCCCACATGGTCTAGCTTCCAGTGGCATCTCGAGCTCAGTTTCTTTTGATAGGAGAGGCTGCATCACTTTTCATGTTTCTTAGCATTTGTTCAGATTTCCCTCTCTGGTTAAAGTAAGACAATGCAGTTTGTTCTTGCCAGGCTGTGGTGCTGTAATGTACCACACACAGGTGAGTTACTAGGTTGCCAGCAAGCCCACCTGAAACATTCTTGTGATGCTGCTGTGTTTCAAAAAAGCTTTGATGTCTCCACTCTTGACTGGTTTGGTGAGTCTTACATGACTTGCTGCCTTGAAAGGCAATTTACTGTTGTGATTACACATTGGAAAAGAGTAGAAAGTGTGGTCTTTCCCACTAGGCTCACTGAGCCTAGAAATCTACCCTGAAGAAGTAATTTTTAGAAGTCTTTAATGTTTCATTGAACCATGTAACCTACTCTGAGGAAGAGCAAAGCCATCCAGCATGTATTTTAACTTTAGCCTTGATTTTTTGAGTGTATACATTCATAGGAAAATGAGAAGATGGGTAATAAAACTCAGTTTTTAAGTCATCACCTAAATTTCCAGATGAAACTCCTGCTGTACTTCATTATTTAGACTTGTTTTTGAAAACTTGAATAAGAAATAGACCTGGTGAAACTCTTTCATTGTTATAAGGTTAGTATACAGTCTACTTAAAGCAGTGGTTGATTTTTAAATCCCCTTTTCCATTCCTGAAATCTAAACGTTAATAGCATCCTCCTTCCATTGTGGTGTTCTCTACTAGTGTGCATCTCCTGTCTTCTGCAAGAGACTGCATGCAGTCCTGTTAGCAAGCTCTTGTGTCATAAATTGGATGTGTTCAGGAAATAAAAATGTATTGTTTTCATTGTTAGAGGATGCTACTAAATTGGCTGTATTTTTGTCTAATAATCACATCTAAAGCTGATTATTCTGGTAATAGCCTTAAGATATTATTTAAAAATAAATATATAAATGCACTACTTTTGTACTAATACTAGTTTTTAATCTCTTCTTGTTTCTATGAAGTCTGAATGAGATTTTCAAAATTGAATAATAATTTGATCCGTTAATCTTTTGAAGCTAGTAATTTTATTTTCCCCTCTTTGCAGTCTCTGAGGCTCGCAAATGAATAGAGCTTCATTACTGGAGTCTGCATTTAATAACCATTATCCATTATCTTGTAATTAAGACTCCCTGTAACGAATCATGAGGACAATGCAAAAATACATAGTACATTTCTTTAATGAACTGGAAAATGTTCATCTTGTTCTATTTAGTAATGAGTTGCTGAATAGTCGTTAAATCCACTGGAGAATAGAGCTAGATGGATTTTGAAGACTATCTTGAGTTTGTGGTTAATCTATTAGAATTAAAATTTCATCTTCTATTTTTATCAACAGCTGATTAGAAGTCATTCTGTTTGACCAAATTGATTAGAAGACCATATACAAGGGCAGCTGTTGTTTAATGAAAGTTTTTAATGAAACTGTACCATAGAGACTTGTAATTATAAGACTTATAAAAGCTTTGACTTACCTTATAGTCAGAAAAATGGAAAGTATTGCACTGAAGGACTTTAAGTGCTACATTTCGAAAGGGAAATTAAAAATATAATTTGGCGATGTTGAAGTTTCACTTCTACTCTCACTTGTTTTAATGTGACTATCAGATGTCCATAGTGTCTCCCTGGAAGGGAGTAGCTGAAATATGTAACTCTATTGGGTCTCCTCTGTGCTCCCTTCTTTGCAAAGCTCAATCTACTATTAATTGCCACTTTTGCACATTGCCCTTCCTCTGGAGTTAGAAGTGTTTTTTCCACAAATTATTGCTTCATTTTAGAATGGGAATTGCCATAGGAGGGTGCAGTTAAATCACCAGTGGGCTGAGTTAGTGCCTCTACAGGAAGTCTACAGCAAAATCCACGGTCTTACAGGACTCGAGGTTGGCAATACTGTTCAATTATATTTAAAACACAGGATGCAGAAGTGTTCATGGCTTTGTCATAACTTCCCATCAGTCTGAGAGTGGGCTGTGTGTGCTGGTCATCTTTGTCAGCAGGAAGATGGGTCTCTGGAGTGTGCTGAGGAACACAGCCAAAATGTAGTCAAGGCAAATCTTTGAGCCAGTAGTGAAACTTTCTTTTCTCACTCTAGGGAATGTTGTAGAGGCGTCATCATTCACATAAGAGACAAAATGTACCCTACGCCAAATTTGAAGTGGAAGCAGATGCAGTTCCAATTGACTTAAGTGGATGATGCAGTACTACACAATATTTGAATTATCCCTCTTCTTCTCTCGATTACTTTTGATAATTAATGATCCCTCAGTACACCTTTTCTAAGAAGTAGCTTCCCAGGGATGAAGTGCGCCCTAATGCAATTAAAGTTTTGTCATGTTATTGTGTCGATGCAGGATCGTACACTTCAAGGCAATTTTTTTGTTACTTTCTTAGTTTTTTGTTATATTGTACTTCAGGATTCATTTTAAGCAAGCCCAAAACAACAAGAATGCACTAGAGTACTACAGAAGTATTCAGGACAGGCAGTACAGAATAATGTTCACAGCTGAGAAACCAGAAAAAAATATAAGCCCGGACTAGTTCTCCTTTAAATAACACAGATGTTTTTACCTTGCTACTGCAATATATCAGATCATGGCTTAAAGTATAGTAATCTGCAATGTTACAATTGCAAAATGCCTAAGAAGAAACCTTTTCCTTGGTTTACAGTATTTACAGTTTTGTAATTACATGTGGGATTTCCTTCCTTTCACTTTCAACACCAGTGGGAGCCACAATACTAGACAGTCAAATGTGAAATTAAAAAAAAATAAATTAAAAAAACTGATAAAAATTGTTTCTATTTAGAATGATCCTTATGGAAATACTAAGATTTTGATTTATATGCAAAATTTGTTTAGAGGAAAAAATTTCCATAGTTGTGGTTAGTCAGACAGATTTCTGTTAAGGTATATACATACAGATATTGAGTGTCTCTATTGGAACATGTAATATATTGGACTGTCCTGAAGAGATTGACTTGATACCTAGAACAAAGAGCTGGGATGTTCATTTAGCCACTATGATGTCTGACCTGCTCTGAAATTGGATGGGAGTCATCCTCCTGCTCCAGCCTCAACCAGAGCAAGGCTATCACTGGCACCACAGAGACATACATGTAGAGGAATACTTCAGACCTGCTGTGAAGCATGTAGGTGTCTTTGGAAGGTGTGAACTATGTGTGTGCAAAGTGGGACTTATTCAGAAACTACCATACATCTTTTTACTTCCTTTCAGGTTCTGATTTTATAAAGACATCTACAGGAAAGGAGGTGGAAAATGCAACCTTTCCAGTCGGAGTAGTCATGATGCGAGCCATTAGAGAATTCTACTGGAAAACTGGCCACAAGGTAATTCTAGCTACCTTTACAAAAATAAACCAAACAGGCTCACTCAGAAGAAAAAAAACCTAATAGTTTCAAAATGCAGAACATACATGAGCTTTGGTGGCTATATATACAGCAGGTAATGGGAATTCTCTCTTGTATTCCTCATTCAATTTGCTACTATTTTTATAGTACTTGTGTACAAAATATTTGACTAATGTACTATATATATCTATGTACTATACATATAAAATACATATATATAGTACACAATGCATAATGTAATATACAACTCGAGTTTTATATAAGATATATTCATAAATTAATATATGCATGGATTTTATGTATATATAAAAAGAAGGTATTTTTTGTTTTCCTTCCTTGAATAACTGTCACTTAATTCCCTAAAAGCTCATGCAATTTTGATTCATCCCCTGCCCCATTTAGTTTTGTTTCACTTAAAGTATTTAAATGGTCATTTCCATTAATAACAGGGCAAATAACAGAGTGAATGTACAGCAGAGCCAGTGATGAACTATCCCTGCATCCATCCTTGTGCTGAAGCTGTGAGAAAGGAGGAGGCTATCCAGGAAGGCTTAAGCCACCTCTCCCCTCCTTTATCCAGAGGCAGCTGGGGGCTGCCGGTTCGATCTGGTGCTGGTGTTCAGCACTTGGCTTTGTCCTCACCTGCAGCCTCAGGGGAGGAAACTGTATCTCTAGCTGAGACCCTTTCCCCATTCCGGGGTCATGCTTCCATCCTCCCCTGCTCCCCCTTCTGTCACTGCTGCAGGTGGCCATTCAAGCTATGATGCTGGGACATGGGATGAGCAGTGGGATAGGGCCCGAGATGGCTTCAGGTGCTGTTAGAGCTTGAGGAGAACATGACAGCCAGTTAGGTGTGTGCCCATCTGCTCTCTGATCTGTGTAGTCATCTGTGTGAGGCCACCATGGGTCCCTGGGCTGTGGTTACTCCTCTGTTCCCCAGCCTCTATCTCTCTGCCACAGGGCAGAGCCACTCGAGCAGCTCCAAAAGTCTCACTCCTGTGGGAGCATCATTGCTGCCAACCTGAGGCAGAGCCCTGGGGCCAGGTGATTGACCTCAGCTACAGTGCAGCTTAACTGGAGCTGTGTGCCAGAGGTTGAGCTCTCTGCATTAACACAGCTTTGTACCTATAATTGGATATAAATGTTGAATTCGCCTTTTGCTTTAAAAGGGTGCATTCATGGTATAAAATGTGTTATTAAGAATGAATGCTTACGTCTGCGTGCATGCCTGTGTCAGTGAATTAGATGTAAACTGACTTTATGTGCTTTTATTAACCGAAGACAATATTATCAGTGACAAGAGATTTCTAAATGGTTTCTTTAACAAACTAATTTTGCTGCTGCACAGATGCTTTCTAGCAAGGCGTTGGCTGGGAAAACAGGTTAATACAGAAATTAAACTTCTTCGAGGAAAGGAACAAGTTGCAGACTAACATTTATTGAATGATAAGCTGTGGTGGTGATATGAAAAGTGTGCAATATAATGGGAAATAATCTTTTCCTGTCATTATTGAAGGACATACATAAATTGGTTTTTCTGTTGGGAAAACCCCCAATCCAGAAAAACTTATTACTTTTAATAATATAAGGTGAAGTGAAAATTCTTGAGGAGATGAACTTATTAAGCAAAATAATGAAATGCTGTGAAACAGCAGGAAAGTGGTAGCTGGACTTTGTACTGCTCTTGAATTCAATTCCAACTCCCATTCCTTTTTGTGTTTTTATGGAAGCTGGATGTGCTGTTTGGAAAGATGGCAAATGGAGGAGATGAGAGGCTTGTCTTTGTCAGATTTTTGCAAATAAAAGAGCTTTCAGAATTTTCTAAAAGGGGAAGGAATTCTTTATGGTGTTTTTAAATCTCTTATTAAATTATTATACTTGTTTTTTACACAGATTATCTCAAGAAGCTGTAATATTTCTAGGAATAAATCTAAATTTGAATTTCATTACAATTTCTCCTCCTGAGGGAGAACACATTCTATTATTTTAATTTATTGTCTAGAAGATGCTTTTCCAGTTGCTGTAGTTTAAATTCCTTTTGGAATCTAATGTTAACAGATGTATACACACACTTGAATATCCAACCATCCATCCACAAAAACAGTCTTTGTGTTTTGGATTTTTCAAGCTTTCCCTGGTATTGTTCTTTATAATCTTACTGGAAACATGCTGTTATCACAATTCTTCAGTGTGAGAGAAGGATTTATTCCATGCTTGTTTGCTCTGAAATCTCTATAAAAAAATGTTACATTTAAAAATGGATTCTTTCTGATTCCACTATTATATCCATAAGTTACAAATAAACCTCAATGCAGTGAGGTTTCAGAAATGTCTGTACAGAAATCAGAATGATAATTCTTGCAGAAGGAGGCTGATGGGAAAGCGTAATCAAGGTAAAGCTTTATGGTAGAGGTAAATATAGAAAGAATCACTCTGCTTCTGTATGGATTATTCAGATTAATGTGTTGGGGTTTTTTTTTGTTTTTTTGGTGTTTTTTTTGTTTGTTTTTTGTTTGTTTGTTTGTTTTTTGTTTGTTTGTTTGTTTGTTTTTTAATGCAGAAATACTTTTTTTCTTGTTCTTCTTGTTTTTCAAATATCCAGTAATATGCACCAGGCTAATATTTTGTCTAATGCAGGTGACAAAATTTTTCACGAGGAATTTAGTAGCTTCATGTCACAAGCTCTGTCTCAGAATGAGATGCATTTAAATGGCATGTAACCAAAAGGCTAGCATTAGGGATGCAGGCTGGATCATGTCAGTTCTGGGATTCAAGACATGCTCTACCTCAAAGACAGGTTCATGTTGGGGTGTGTGTCTCTATGGACATGGCAGTTCCCCTGACCCAATATGACGTGGCTCACATCAAGTGACTGGAATCATATAAAACATCTGTTGGGGGACCTGTTTTGCAGTTCCTGTGAAGTGCTTTTAATTTTTGGTAAAGGCAGACTTAATTCAATTCCCACTTGGAAAATATCAGTGAAAATTAATTTCTGATAGGTTTAAACATACAGCCCAACTGTGTATAACTGTGATGTGAAAGCTTTTCATAAAGTACAGCCATCTCTCACTGCTCTACACCCAAGACAGCTGCCTCACGTGCTTTATTTCAGCATCTTCAGCATTATGTTATTGCATATATCTTTGTTGCTATATATTTGCAAGTAGATTGCAACATGGGCAGAAGGTGATATGCAGATATCCCGGGTCCTGCCGAAATCCCTTAGTCTGTGCTAAATCCCTTAGTATGCGCAATGGGCAAAATGCTCCTGTTGGACCTCAAACCCAGTGCACTGCGGTCAAAAGTATTACTCCCTCAGTTGCTGTCCCTTAGGCTGAAAATGTTTTCTTTCACAGTGGTGGCTGGAGCTTGATAGCTCTCAGCACTAGTCCAGAGCTTACTCTGTTTGTAGTCAGCTGCTTACTGAGTAGAGTTGTTACGTACACCACAGGCACTTGGAGTCTGCAGGTGTACAAATGCTGATTGCTCTTCTAGGGTTGCTCATGAATGAAAATGTGTATTGCACTTCTTTTTTTCTATATAAAGGTTGGATTTAAACCTGCTGGGGGCATTCGGACAGCAAAAGATGCTATTACTTGGCTTATGCTGGTGAAGAATGAGCTGGGAGTGGAATGGCTAACACCAGAGCTCTTCCGCCTGGGTGCCAGTAGTTTGCTGGAAGACATTGAGAAACAGGTTAGTTGTGAATCGTTTCCAACTTGAGAGACAGAAAAAGTGTTCTTTCTAAACATGCTGTGCTACTGTTTTTTTGCAGAATGTTCTTTTTGGTGTTTAAAAGGTTGTAGAACATACATCTAATTCATTATTAATGACAGGTTCACTTCCAGCCCAGTATTTCTTTAAATTCGAGCAGTCATGACAGACACCTGGGACTGATATTCTAGCAGCTGTCAGTTGCCTGGGCCAGGTTTGCAATGCAGTGAGCAAAGAGGCTCGGTTTGTACATAGAGAGTCTTTTGCAAATGCATGGTAGTGCACCTCTGCACTCTCATCCCTTGCCAGTTCAGCTGGCCCTCAATATGTCTCACAGACCATTGGTGTCACTGTGCCACAGCTGTTCACAATATATTTCCATGCTGTGGAGGTAGTCATCTCATCCTACACACGGTAGGGCTGATAGAAAAATTTTTGCATATTGATTATTTCCTGGGGAAGAAAAGCAGTTGTATCTTAGAAAAGCCTCATTTTTCTAATTGCTTTTATTTCTGTGCAGGTGGGTCACTGTGTTTTCTGGCAGACAAATAGTGTATGAGGTACAGTGGCAATGTGTAGTTCCAGGTGGGAACAATGGGTTTTACCTGCCCTCACTTGGCCTATCAGCCCTGAAGGATACAGCAGGGTTGAGAACAGTGTAGTGTCATAGGAATTACTAAACCATTAGGGCTGCTGAAGTTCACTCCTGTGTTCATTCAACCCAGGGAGTGAGGTGATAGTAGCTTTAACCAAGAAAAAAGTTTTATAGACCTTATGCAATTGCTGCTGGTGGGAGAACACAAGATACAGGGGATCTGGGGGAGAAAAAAAGCATCGGTCTGTTCCCTTTCCCCACCTTTCCTAGCGAGTGAAACACTGGCATGTCAAGAAATACAGAACAGCTGAGAGATGTCGGGTGAATATTCATGACTGTTGAAAACCCTGGCTCAGTCCTGCAGTGAAAAGAATGTTGGCTTGCTCCATTGCCAGACTGCTTCTGCCTCACTCTTGACCTAAAATCATGTTCCTGGTTATGACAAAGCAGCATGAGCTTCTGAGGTGGTTGTTGCCACCTACATCACTGATGAGTCTTATAACACAGACAGTGATGGTGTCTCACAATTTGTTCTGGTTTCTTAAAGGTGGCATCCTTTTATTTGCCAGGGCTTGCACTAATGCCCCAGTCATGACCAAAGCTCTGCTATACTGTGCCATTGTCATGGTTTTAGCCAATAATCAGGTAATGGATGCTGAGAGACTTTAGGTTTGGAAAAAAATATGGGATAGATTTCATGAAAATAATAAAAATAAATAATAAGAAAAATACGTGCAAATATTCAAATATGGAATCAACACTCCTCAGCTGATAATTATGTCCCACTCAAAAAAGTACCAAGTTCAACACAACAGCAGATGGGGTTGCCTGAGTCCAGGGCCCTGGTGACAGTCCAGAAAAAATCATGGCAAGGCTGTGCCAGTCCTGTGCAGGAAGGCAAGGGAAGGTGACCTGTCATAGTGAACAATGTTCATCTCAAGTATGAAAAAAAAGAATGTGGGAATGTTCAATAAAAAAAACATAATAAAAAAACCCAAAACACATAGAAAATGGGGATAACACTCCCTCCTCCCGAGACAATAAATTTAAAATAATAGCTTGCAATGAGCCATATAAAAGCATTAGAATTTTTTGGGTACTTTGAATATCACTAAATAATATTGAAATTGTCAAAATCAGATTACAGTGAGAGTAAAGCATTGTCTTCTACCTGTTTTGTTTTGGGTTTTTTTGAAAGCTTAGTTAAAAGCAACAGAGTCATCGCTTTATTGTTTTTTTTTTTCCAAGCAAAGCAGCAAAAGTTCTTGGTTCAGATCCTATAAACAAGTATATAATGTTATACTACATCATATTTTATGCATACACACACAAACAAATATCCATCATGTTCAGCGGCCATGCCTTTAATTTGTAACTTCCTTGACACTTTGTGATTTATAGTCATATATAATTCTATCATAAATTTTCTTTTTTTCTTGCAGATTTTCTATCATGTGACTGGCTCTTATGCACTTCAGCATGACCTAGCAATGGTTTAGACACAAAATCAACTCAGGATTACTTTTACAAAGGAAGTCTTTAAGCAAACAGCATTCAGAAGTCTTCTGACAAGCAAGTGCATATGATAGAATTAAAAAGCTAATTCTCCAGTCTTCATATTTTATAATATTTAAAAATATGCTCAAGTCTGCTGGTTGTACTTGATCCAAAAGCAGAAAAAATGGTAATTCTGAAATAGTTAAATAGTTAATACTTACAGATTTGCAAAGTTAATCTTGCAAAGTCTTCCTCAGACCAGCCTGAAAAGCTTATTAATGGCAACACTGAAATACTATGAAAAAGATTTAGGTGGCCTAGTAACACTTTGCAGTTGCAGAATATGAAATATCTGTGGAATGTTTCAGATTGGTAATTAAGAGCTACAGATCTTGGAATAGCTTTCCATTTACCTCAGAGAAAATCTTCTGCCACAGCTGTGTTGCACTCTCAGTTGTTATGTTGATTCAGTTTGAAGCATTGTAACCTGGGAAAATGAAACTTGACTTTACTTTCTTTTATAAAATGTCTATCTAACAAAAAAAATTCTTCTTTTTTTATTTTTTTTTTTATTTTTCCCCCCAGAATGGGCACAGACATCCATATTTAGACCCTTGAATAAAGGTGGCTTGATTTCTAGAACAGCTGAGTATCCACAGTTGCTCCTGAAGTTAATGGGAGCTCTGGGTGATCAGAACAACTGAAAATCAAGCAGCCTCTATATAGGTGCCTAACTGTGCATTCAGGGGTCTATTTTTAGGCATTTCACTCTTAAAATTTTAGTCTAACTTGCTTAGAAGCTCCCATTCCTGTCTCCTATAATCTTAGAACACATTCATGCAAATATTTCCATTTTAATGTAGGGGGGTTGACTGTCAGTTTGCAGATGTCACTGCTATGCTGGTTGAACTTCAACTTTACCATTTTAAAATCAATTCTTTAATTTAAAAGATTATTTGAACTGTGTCCTGTAAAAGGTTTGCAGCTTTAATAGAAAAAGTACTTTTCTCAGAGCACATTAAGAATAATACCGAAGTCATCAACACCATTTGAATATCAGACTGGAGCTTGTAGATTCATTATTTGAGAGCTGTATTCTGCTCACTAACCAGAGTTGTACTAAAAACTTAATTGTCATCCTGACTAGTCTAACTGACTTAAGTAGGTCTCATCAGGGATGTTAGAGAAGGAGGATTTTGCTGTAAATCAAGCTACAAGGTGCATTTATTACAAAGAGATCTGTGCTTCATAAAGATAATAACTCAGTTATTTATCTGGTTACACCACCTGAATCACTAGTGCTCTACAAAACACCTTAGGCAGATAGGAAAGCTGAATAGGGGACAAGAATATCAGAGAAACAACATAGATATAAAGAAAAATCCTACATACAGTGCTAGATATTAAAAGCCTTAATTTCTCAGGAAGTAGTTCATCTAATACACTCAGTCTTTTTGGTTAGGTCACAACACAGGAAAAGAGTCTGGACTGTGACTATATTTTCACACACTTGCTTTCCTGGAAAGTAGCCTTTTTTTTTTTTTGCCACAGTTTTTTTTTCTGATTTCACTGCCAGTTTCTTGAAGGAAAAATTATCCCTTGTCCTATTGCTATGTCCCCATGTAAAAAGTCATTCTCCAGCTTTCCTGTAGGCCCCTTCAGGTACTGGAAGAAGAGGAACAGCCCCAATTCTCTCAGCCTGTCTTCATAGGAGAGGTGCTCCAGCCCTCTGATCATCTTCATGACCCTCCTCTGGGCTCACTCCAACAGCTCCATGTCCTTCTTAAGTGTCCTGGGCTGCTGCTGGGGGTGAGGAGGAGGCTGAGCAGGACCAAAAGCATCACTGAACTTCCAGTATGGAGCCTCTGAGAGAGCCAGACATGGGGGGTACAGGGACCAACCTGTTCTGAGTGCAGGTAGAAGACTGGCATGGCCCAACCCACACTGCCACCCGTGGGCAATGGAAGGACTCACAGGGTGATCTCCTAGCCCTTGGCTGCCCTTTGCCCTGACTACCACTTCCACTGCTCTCATCCATCTTTCCTGTCCCTGATGGATGTTTTTATTTATTGCTATTTTTTTATTACTATTTAGTTCCTATGGTTAGGGGGCAGTTTTGATTTACAGAGGCTGCTGCAGGTGGTCATCATTCCTGCATATAGTACATGAAAGGTGATGGGGACCTGAATTCAATTGGGTGTCAGGGGAGTTGTGTGGCTGCATAGACTTTGGGAAAAGTTCATCTTTAGTGCTGTGCTTCAGGCCATTAAGAAAGGAACAGACAATTACATGCTCCCATATAAATATATTTCAGAGTATAACATATGTTTTGTGTAAGTCAGTCTTGTATACTAATTTATTATTTTTATAACACTTATTCATTTGGGATTTTAAATAGCTTCATTTTGTAGGCCACATTAGTTTGCAAAGAAGAGAATAAATTCAGGAAGAAAGTAGAAACTGCAAATCTAGAAGTTTCTGCATCGGCTTATTTACAAGAGGGGACTGGGAGAAAGGGTAAGCTTTTTGGGGGGGTTTGTAGGAAACAGATATTAAATAGTAATTGTATGTGAATTACACGTATCAGTTGGGGCAAGTAATACTTTGATATCTTTACTTTATCAGTCATATAAGTTCATTTTTTCATTTCTTTTGTGAAGCAGGGAACATACATTATATACCATAGCTCATGCTACCGAGACAGAAAAAAACTGATCTACTTTTAATTTCATTTTGCTCAGTTGGAACTTTAGTTTCCTGCTTCCCCAGAGGGGGAGAGAACCATAAAAACCCAACAAGTTTTTTCCAAATCTTGGTGACCTTTTTCTGAAGTTACTGATGCTGGCATCTGGATGATATGCATAGAGTGTAGAAGGAGGGAACCACTTGTAATTAGATGTGGCCTGCCCAGGAGAGAGAGAGACAGAGAATTGTACATCTGGTCATTCCTTATTTAATAGGACAACAAAGGATAAGAGTATTCTTAATATGCAAAGACACGATAGACAAAATTACTTATTGACCATTTTTATTAAAATCCCAGAAAGCTAGGAGTGTGCTAAACCAAGAGGTGGTAAGACTTACAGAGAAGTATCAAGAAACTTTGCAGTCCTGCACTCCTTGAAAGCAAGAGTGAGCAAGTCATGGATGACTACCAGATCCCAAGCAGCTATATTGGAGAGACCTTGCTTTTGTTCTAGACAATTTACAGATCCTTCCCTTTCCTACAATAGGAATACCTACAATAACCACTTACCCAGAGAAAGCATGACAAAGTTGGTTTAATAACCTATAGTGAAACTTAACAATTGATGTAATGAAGGAGTGCCAACAAAACACTCTAACCATTCCTAATGAGTCTCATGGTTTTTAATGGCTCTGTTTTGAGCACTGGGGACATCTTTTGGATTGCTCATGCTTGGGAATTGAAGAAAATTTGGTCTTCTGGAAACAAGGCAATCTTGAGGCATAACAGTTTCAGGTCTCCGAGATGACAGGGAGTGTTTGCAAATACTGATCTGTAAAAGCGTCAGCTTAGAATTGCTTCCTTAGCTGAGATGAAAACAAAGAATTTTTAAAGGAATGTTAAAAAACTGAGAGGTCCACAATAGAATTGACTACACTTTGTTTTTTCAAGTGTTGCTTTCTCAAGTGTTGCTCATAGCATCACCTCTATACAGTACTGTGTCATATAAAACCAATCCTCAAACGGGTGATCATTTTCCCCCCCAAAACAAGAGAAAGCTTTATAAACTGAATTTTCCATTTTAATAGTAGGCATGAGCTCTCTTTTTATTCTAAGACCTATATGAGTTCTCATAGGATGATAGAATGCTTAGAGTTGGAAGGGACCTTAAATATCATCCAGTTCCAACCCCCTTGCATGAGCAGGGACACCTCCCAGTAGATCAGGTTGCTCAGAGCCCCATCCAACCTGACCTTGAATGCTTCCAGGAATGGAGCTTCCATGGCTTCCCTGGACAACCTGTTCCAGTGTCTCACTACCATCACACCAAAGAATTTCCTCCTAATCTCTAATCTAAATGTCCCCTCTTCCAGGTTAACACCATTATCCCTTGTCCTCTCACTACAAGCCCAATTTAATAGTTGTAACAAACAAGCAAACCAGCCAACCAGCCAAATAATTTACTTCCTATTTCTGTGACAAAACAAGTGTCAAGCCTGGTTTGGTAAATCCTGCAAGTTAGGGTTCCCTTATACTGTTGCAATCTGGGCAGATGGAGGAGCCTGCCAAGGTTCTCCTTTGTGCCTGCTTCCTGCAGAAACCAGCCCATGCTCTTACTGCCTGAGGGGTTGGTTGCCCTCAGGGTAGAGTGTGCTCAAACTGTCTAGTGATTACTGGTCCAATGAGAACTCTTTTTTTCTACCTTAATGCTCAGACCTGAGCAACCAGCTTCTGTGGAGAAGCTGGAGAATGTGTATTCTCCATTATTTAATTTAATTACACGTAAATTGATTAAGGACGTTATCTTCATTTCCAGGGGAAATAAAACATTCAGCCAGCATCATGTCAGAAGTCTGCCTGAGGGCTGGCACATCTCAGCACTGGCTGCTTTCTGCTGCCTTCAGCAGGCGTTCTTCAAAATACAGGCACTGGCTGACCCAGAGTGTGATTTCTTGCTCTAACCTATTTAAAGGCATAAATTGAACCAGAGCAAAGAATGACTATCCAGGTTCTGAACAAGAAGTGCTTTGTGTTCTAGTTAGCACAAATCTGTCCAATTCCAAAAAAAAAAACAACCCACGAATTCTATCACCCCATCTGATAGTGACTGCAATGAGGCTTCTGGGAGGGCAGTGAAGAGGAGATGTAGATAAAGGAAAAAGAGAGGGGTAAGAAGAGAAGTTGTGAGAAGAGAGATCATTGCCACAGCTGATACTGCTTCACAGACTTGTAATCTTTTTGTGATCTCTTTGGAACAGGAGGTAAATAATAAAACACAAGGGAAAAAATTAAAGTAAATGTAGTGTGTGAGTGCATGTTAAAACAGATGTCAGATTAAAAGTAACTGAAAGGAAAATTTACTGTAGGGGGAAAAACTGCTTTATCCTTCAACAATTTATTTTCCACCTTCATTAGGCAGAAAGCAAAAGAGCTGTAAAGGAAAAGGAGACCTTTTGTTGTTTGCCTCTGAACATTAAAAGAAGCCTAATTGCAAGCACAAGGGGGATGCTCTGTGGCTCATGGTGCTGGAGCAGTTCTCAGGGTGAAGCCCAGAAACAGCAAAGATGTTAAACAGATGCACTGTGTGCCCTAAGACTTGGAGATCTAAATCTGAACTGTTGCACATTCAGGTGGTTTTGTCCTCTCCATCCCCTCTCCCTTAGCCCCTTCAGGGTTATTGAGTCCTCTAATGTTATAAAAAAAATAAACCTTGCCATCTGGGAGGGTTGTATCATCCAGTAACACCCCTTTAACTATAGGTTGATGCACCAAGGGCTTCATTCTAGTTTCTTCAGCACTTTGAAATGGGCTTTTTCACTGTTTGATGACAGCAGCGTATGGAACATCCACAGAAGCACAGATTTTTCCCCACATGGCAGCCAGACCACACCAATCCTTGGCGATGGCAAGTACTCACAAAAATACCAGTGCCACTCTTTAAAACAGTGTAATCCTGGTCTTTCCTGCTAAATGTGCTTCATAAAAATTCATAGTCTGAAAAGTGACCTGCACCTGTTTAAAGATCAAAGAACTTTAAAGAAATGTCTTGAACTCATGTTGAGTCTAGACTGAAAACCATTACATTTCTTGGAGATATATAATGGGTTGTTTAGTTTGTTCAGATTAGCTAATGAAATGAGAATAATCTTTATATGGTTTCTTTCTTTAAGTCTGAGTGTGGGATGCATTTTTTTTTTTTTTTTTTTTTTTTAGATAGCACAGTTCTGTGACTAATGCCCCCTCTTACAGGAAAAGTCAGAAATGACAGATACCTTTGGCTACTGTTACATCTTTGACATCCAATGTACTTGAACAACTCAATGGCATCCAGAGCTAAAGTCCTGCAGTTCTTGGGGAAAATATCTTTGCTTTTCCTTCCCGTTATTTTGAGCAAGTTCCCACAGCTTCTATATCTTTAAGACACTTAAGCAAAGGAGGAGGCAGATGACACAGGCATAGAAGGCATCCTAAAAGGTATCCCCAGCAGCCTGAAGGCAAAGCTGTTTCACAATTTCTGAAACTTTTCTTAAGCTTGTCCTGCGAATGCCAAGTAAGATCCCCGTGCAGAGTGTTCCTAATGAGAACCACGGATGAGCAGGAGCATCTTGGCTTAGGATTTGTCAGAGAAGGTGGAGAAGATGTAGTCTGTAGAAACTCCACAGAGCCAGTCAGGGTGAAACAGGTACGTTGGCAGCACAAGATACTACACTGCTTGTTAAATGTCCTGTGATTGACTACAGTCAGAAGAGCCTGTACTGGTAGTGTGTAGCCCTTTCAGAGAAGATCACTGTGTGATAATGGGCTGGACGTGCCCCCACCTCTGCCCACAAACCAGTGGGGAGGCAGGGATATCCCCAGTAGCAATGAATTCCCCAGCAAAGATGAGGAGGTCGAGGTCTCCAGGAGGCTTTACCTGCTCTCCTCCCACTAATCTGATTTCATTCATGCACACACCCCCTGCCTGCTTCTTGATAAAAAGAAAGCCCATGTCCTTTTGCTCTGAATAAACAAATAAATGCATAAATAGAAGTAACTTCAACTGCATGAAAATCCACGTCCATTCTTAACTGAGTATGTGCTTTCAGAGCTGCCTCCTCCAGGGGAAATTTCTTTGTTCAGCGTTAATTCCATTTCATTTTGCTGAACATGTCTGCCATTTTCTCCATTAGAGGGCTGCAGAGCAGTGTGTTACAGTGTTTTAGAAATGGAATTAAACCTGTAAATGTACTTTGGGCCTAATTTCCTGCTGTATAGCTCTCTTGAACTCAATGGGTTGTAAAACTGGTGCAGCAAATAGAGAAAAAAAAAAAAAAAAAAAGTGCATCACCTTAGAATACATCAGTGCTTTGGGTTTTGCTGCCAAGATTAAGAAACGTTGAGATGCTAAGACAGAATTTTAAATACAGGTGTGACAGGTGAGGCAGATGAGTAAGTTAATTGCTGCTTGTGTGTTTGAACACAGCATAATTGGTCAATAGGGTACATTTCCAGAGAAGAGTAGTGAAGTGCAGGAGCAAAGGATAAGTAGAGCTTTAAATCCTTCCTTAGAAAGTATGCTTATTCTAGGCAGAAGCAATAATCTAACACTTATAAGAGTGATTAACATCACATTCTCCTTTGCCTGGACTTAAATTTTCTTGGTAGATGTCTTCCTTAGCTGAGCGTCTGAAGAAAAAAAGAAAAAAAAAAAAAGAGTCCAAAAATAAAGCTGAATAAAAGTAGAGTGGGATGGAGGTTTTTAGCCCACAGCTAGAAACTTTGGCAACAAAGCTGTGTGAAATTCCCACAATTTAGAGCATGAGCCTGTGGCAAAGGGGAGAATGGCCCCAAGCCTTGGCACCTGCCTTTGTAGTGCTAGTATGGTGGTGGTGCCAGCAGGAACAGTGCAGTGTTGAGGCAGTGTAAATCCACTGGGAGGCAAGAGTTACCCTAAAGGGAGAGAAAGACACTGGCTCAGGTTAGAGAAATAAAGGAAACGAGGTCTGCTAATATGAGCTGGGAAAGTGGAAGGAAGGGTGTTGGAGGCAGATGCTGCCGAAGACCAGAAGCAAGAACAGCAAGAGTGAGGCAATATGAGAAAAAAGAGTAGGAGTGAACCTGCCAGTAACACCATGCCTCATCAGGAGAGGAGGAATACTGAGGTCAAAATAAAATGGTTCACAGAGCTACTCTCTCATCTCTAATTTAATTTTGGGAGTGAATGGAAGACAGACAAACCAGTAAGCAACACTGTCACTGAAAGCAGCATTTACAAAGGCTGAGACACAATTGCATGGGCAACCTTCCTACTTCGTGTTTTGTAACTTTGAAATGCTTTGCCCTGCAGACCTCAGTGTTCCCTGTTTCTTGTTGAGCACTTTGTAAATTTAATTCATCAGAGCAATTAACTCGTTGAGTCAGGAATTGATTTTTGTTGTTGTTGTTGCTCTGTTTTCACTCAGCACTTGATGCAATGTGTTGTGGTTCCTGCCTGGTGCCCTTACATGGCACTAATGCAAACAGGCCACAGCATGTTGATGGAGGTAAATGTGAATTCCAGCAATGGAGGAGAATAGTTGGATATAAAATACCAGGATTATATCCACCATAGCAAGTGAAGAATTTAGGATAAGTACCAACAAGTCTTTCTGGAAGCAGTCAGTCAAGGCTGTTTGGCAACCCACCAGGAGAGCAGCAGAAGCCCCTCAGCTGGGACCCAACTCCATGTGAGACAGGAATGTTCAGAAAGCCACAAGCCTGCAAGGGAAGGCAGACAGGCTGGATGGTCTAATGGGTCCACTTCGTCTCTGACTTCTCTGATTCTGAACAGCCTTCTCCAAAAGCTGGCACAAAGGAGTGTCAAAAGACGCAATACATATTCATAGGCATTTCTGGAGCTGTGAAGTATGAAAAGAAATCAAGTCATTCTTATCCATGGACTGAAATTGAGAGTACGCTCTAATCCAAAAGGATACCAGCTCACAGAGTGGTGTATAAAAATCTTATAAAGCATTGCAACACTCCATAAATAATTTTCAAACAAGAAGCTTTTTGTTTCAGTGATGGCAATACTAAAAAGGAAGAATGGCAAATAGCCGTCAAAAAAGGCTGAAACAGCCTGCACTCTGTACCAATGTTAACTTTAATCACTGCAAGAGTTATACATGGAGTTATCAGTCATTTATTAGAAACCACAGATGATCATTGCAGAGGTGTAGATTAACGCAGACCGAAGCCTGGTACCTTGCCAATGGGGCACCACGTGACAGGCAGCCCATGGAATAAACATTCTGGCATGTCAGCACGCTATAAATCCTCCAAATGAAAGAAATTAAAAAGCCAGGAGCAATTTGGAAAATGATTTATGATTGGAGGTGCACTTAGGAGTGCTTTTATTGTCACAGGAACATCTCCTTTCACATCCTTAAGGTGACAGACCCATTCTGCTTCCCTCCAAAAAGGTTGGGCTACACTGAGACAGTGAGTGGTGTAGAGGCAAGCACTGCTGGAGCCTATTGGGTGGGTAGGAGGCATACAGAAAGCCCCCCTTACTTGTTTGAAGGGTCAGCTTTGCACAGCTCAAGTGTGAGAGAATGGCAAATTGGTTTTGACATTTTAAGTATGCAAAAAGACACCAGTTGTGGGGTTGTGGCTTTTTCTTTTCTTTTAAAGCTACACCGTAGCCATGCTCCAAAGTGCACATATAAACATTTTATAAGATGGATTTGGAATAAAACTTGAAAAATAAACTTAAGAATAGTTCCTAAGCAGAACGTGTTCTTATCAAAATAGCAGTCTGTTGCAAGTCAACCTTTTGCTCCGTATGTAAAAGATACAGCACTGTTAGTATACTTCTAGTGTAAATATTACTAAACATTTTACTAAAATACACTTCTAGTACTAGAACAGATATGTTTTATTAAACAAAACGTGCCTTCACTATAAACTGCAAGACAACAGATTGGGATTTGCAGGCCGAATCCTCTGAATAGCAGTGATGATGTAGGTGAAAGCTGGGGTATTCTGTTTATCCAAACTGTGACACAACAGTTAATCCCCCAGCCAGTGACACCCTGGGCCATGGACACAAACCTACCTCAGGTAGGTTTTGCTGCCTTCCTTGTTTCTCCTTCTGGCATGCCTTCAGGTGTTTGTCTTTGTGCCTTTTGTTCTTCTGGGGTGGCACTGGGGTGTCCCACACAGCGTGTTGTATGTGTGTATCCAGCAGGGCTAGCTGGCTTGGCCACATTTGAATTAGCAAGTGTGTCTGGTCATTGCTGCTTCTGACCACAACTATTAAAAAAAATAATCAAAAACATAGCTTGTGTGGGGGTTTACTTTTGTTAAGGGCTTACACGTCTTCCCGTGTTGCCCATCTTCTTTCGGTGATCTGTAGGATAACTGTATACGATCTAAAATATTTCCCTCACAGGTTTCTGCAGCATTAAAAAGCATTAATTTTGGATCTATCTGATGATCCTTCTGATGTCCCAGTCCTGGGGAAGTGCAGAAAAACTTTTCTAACTTGGTTGGAGGTCAGCTTTTCAAAGCCAGTGCCTCAGAAGCTGTCTTACAATTCTTTAAATATGTTTGCTGGAAGTGACTTTTTCTCTACTGGGCTTTAAAATTCTACAAGGTTCTTTTACCCTTTTTGAGGGATTCTTACTTTGACCCACTCACATTCCCACCCTCATCAGGTCCAGGCAGTGTCTCCTCTCCAGGGAGGGGGGACTGAGGGTACCTGCACCAAGGATGGGCATTGGTGACCCTCTGGGGTCCGTCCTCACCCTTTCCTGTAGAGACAATGTTGTGAGAGGGTGAGGGGTTAAAACTTTCAGGGATTACTTATAGCAAGCCTTTCTTGAATTTTCAAGTGTTTATTTACATTTTGTGAACACCTTGTTTTGTGCTGCTGATACTGACCCTGCATGTATAGTTCACTGATTGCCAGTTAATTACATGCCATTAATAAATCAATAGCTTGCTTTGGTCCTGATTTGCTTTAAGCCATATGAATTGAGCAGGTTTTCCCTGCAACAACACTAATCTCTCTCTGCCCATTTCTCCGAAGCAAACCAATGAAGCTGTAAAGCAGACCCCCAGATGCAGGTTTGTCTTTGCAAGTCCCATACCTTGTACACCATGCTGAATAAAAGGAGCAGAGATTAAAAGGAACTGGATGCTAAGGGAGAAGTTCACTATGGCACTGGTAATAGAGTGTAGAGCTAAGTGTTTTCCAGGGTAGCAATAATTCCTGGGGGAGGAAAAGACCAATGAGCTCTTGCAGCACAGGGAGAGAACTGCAGGTTGTACAAATTATGGCAAGCGAAACTTAGGGACTGGAGTTGTCTCAGCTTGATAAAGACAGCTTTAAGCAATTCAGCCTTCCTCCCTGTGAAGTTTGTGCTGAGGCATCACAGACTCCTAGCACAGGAACTTCATTGCCTCTGTACAGACCAGGTGTTGCTTTGCTTGGTTCTGCTTCTCTGGTTTTGATCTCTCCTCCCATTTTACTGACAAGGCTGCTGACTAGTGGCTGCTGTGACAGCAATGGGCAACAGTGGCTCCCTATTTGATAAGAAATAACCTGAGAAAAATTCTCCATCTGCATAGTAGGCTAATGATCCTATTTTTTTTTCTATTTTGCATTGATTTAGAGATGCTAAGCTATAATTTTAACAAGCTAGATGCCGCTAGAAATGGAAGATGCAACAAAAAGTGATTTAATAATTACGTTGTATGGAAAACAAGAGTATGAGTAGAGGCAATGAAGGACATTTTAGCATGTACCAGCTCCATCTCAAGTTCTCTATCCTAAGCGGAGGGGCACGTCTGAAGTGGCATCCTGGGAGTCAGTTATTTTTCTCAATGGAACAAGGAACTGTGATCCTACACTCCCCCAGCTCAGTATTTCATCATTAAAATCTGAATTGCTTGTGTACAAAGTGCCTGTGGTTTTTGGTAGTGAGGACCTGCCTGTTCCCTGTCCCATGAAACCTGCATCCCATCTCCTAGCAGGCAGCCTGCTCTCTGTTCTCAGAGAGAGATCTTGCTTCTGCAGTTTGTAAGGACGCATGCCTTGTCTTGTGGGGCCTTTTCCTCCCTCTCTCTCACCCACACCATCAACACTCCAGTATGAAAACGGGATGCCATCAGGCATGGTTATTAATAAACAATAGAAGTGCCATGTGTGATTGTCTGAGAATGCTCCAGTGTTTGATGTAATGCAGATTTTGAGATTTCATTGTAAAGTCATTTTAAACTCTGAACTAATGGGTAGTCTGGCAACAGCTTCTAAGTATGAAATCATTATTAATTCCTTTAGTACCATAATAACATTGATTTAGATGAACTCTTATAACATAGAAATTGTATAGTATTTAGCTGTAATTAACGTCCCCTAATTAGGAAGTGCTGCCAAGTAGTTTTCTCTGCTAGCTCTGTTGTACTTAAGTGCAGCTGGATGAAGATTAACCACAAAGGGAACAGCTTGTGTTTTATGTGAAGTTTGCCTTTGATTGACTAAAAAAATATTCCTTGGTACTTTATTTTATTATCAAAAAGGGTGCACTGTATTATCAATGTTACAGAGAGACACAAAGTCCACATGCCATAAACTGCACACACATTTGTATAGTATGTAAGCCAAATGATTTAGCTACACATTCAGAAAATTCACAGATTTATTTTGTTTCAATACCACAAGTTACCATAACAGAAATTAACTGATTCTAATGTGGCTGTCATTAATAAAGTCATTAGAAATTTAAGCAGATTTAGCATAATATAATGTCCACTCAGAGGAAAGAGTCAAGCTGAGAGGCATTTGTTGATGTGAAAGATGCTGACATTTTTGGAAATTCAAATTCTAAATGAAATACTGCTGTCAGTTTACTGTGCAACTTTGTAGCATATGGTGCTTCTGCTGGTGGGTGTTATTTCAAAGTTTGCAAATCACACTATGAGAGTGTCCCTCTGGTGAGCTTTTGCAAAGCTTAGCAACTGTGAATCAAAAGTGACAGTACAGAGGAAGAGGGACTGAAAAAAAAAATTCTCTCTAAGTCAGTAGAACAAAGTACATGGTAAGTTAATACATTTTTACAGGGGGAAAAAAAAGGAGGCCAACATGCTAAAGCTAAAAGAGATCCAATGCTTTAATTCTTGCATATTAATGCACAGTCTTCTAAATTGTTAAAATAAAAATACGGTTTCTCTCTCCATATCTCTTTGACAAGATAGACCATAGAATGGTTCACTTTCAAAATCAGGAAAGTTTCTTCAAGGCAAAATGCAGTTTCCTCAAAAGGTCCAGATGTTTCTTTTACCCATCTCTCTGAAACAAGTTCCTAAAACTGCAAAAGCATTGGCCACCCAAAGCTGTCAACACAGAGGAAAAAAGACAGAAAGAAAGGAGTTCTGTATTAGCCCAGCAATGTGGATTCCAACTAGTCTGACAGAAAAGCACACGCTGATAAGGTAAATTCAAATAACTAGAACACAAATACATCCTCCACCGTGGTTTTAAAGAATCTGTCACCCAGCGACCCCTTTAACATGCATTTACACTATCAAGAAATGAACATAAAACTTGGATTCATTGTGATTTGATCTGACCGTAGTTGCTACTTGTTGTTCTAGTCCAGGTAGTGATTTTTGGCACCAAGATGGAACCGTGGCTGCACAACACAGATCTCATCAATTTTCCAATCAAGCTGGCTGAGAATAGAAAGTGACGGAGCTGTCAGTAGCAGTTCAACCATAAGCAATTCTAAACTAAGCAATTTGGAAATTTAAATAGTTATAATGACCAAGATTCTCTACATTGGCCCTTAATTACTGGAATGTCAACTCAGCTGTAAATTGCCTTTCCCAGGTAATGATAATTTTTAGAAAAGTCTTTGCTTATACACCCACCCATAGCACTCATTAAGTCAAGCTTCTTCTTTTTGTCTGAAGAGCTGTCAATTTTATGTGACATCACCAATCACCTGCCATCTAAAAAAATCTCTAGGCTGTCTTGCTGAAGGCAGGTTTGTTCTCTTTTAGCTGTAGCACACTGCATGGCAGCACAGCTTGCTGTTATGAGCAAGGTTGCACCAAATGAGTGTAATGAGTTGCCCAGTCTTGGCAACTTGGCATCCTTTAGATGACTAAACGATGAGCCACTCAAATTTAGTCGATGGCATCTTGAGTGAAACCTAGAGTCTGTGAAATAGCAATACATTTTTTATCTGGGAAGGGGAACTCCGCTACTCAGCTATTCACAACATCCCCTCCATCACTTCTGGAAAGAAAAGGGAGAGGAGAGTTGCTGGATTCTCCATATCAGAGGGGTCCTCCTGAGATGGGAATTAGGGATAAAGATGGGTGGAATGAATCTTTGTATTCCATATAACATATTCCCTACATTTCTTTTGCAGCAGTCTACTATTTCCAATTCAGAATGACTGCATTGCAGCCGTCTGTGTCATCACTATTTCTTTACTTTTTGAGAGAAAAAAAAGCAAAACCATCTCCATGACCAGAATATGTATATCAACACCCTATTGCTCATGTAAACCATTTATTTATTTCCCATAGAAGGTCAATAGAAGCCTGCAGTTGTGGATACAGAGCAGCTGTGCTTCATCCCCCTCTTCTAGTAAAACTGGAGCGAACTTTCCTTCTGCCTTCAGATGAGTAAAAGGGAATTCCAGGGAAACCAAGAAAAAGTAAGAGTATCACAATTGCACTCTCTGAAAAAGTCTATCACAGAGAGAAGGAATTCAAATGCCTGTGCATTTGTGCCATTGTGTGTCTAAATTCAGACTACTTCAAATAGTTTACTGCCTCATCCTGGCAGTAAATGTGCCCTTAGGCAGTATTATACCTCTCTGGACACCATGACCAATATGTGACATGGTTTTACACACAAAAAAAGAGGAAAGGCTCTATGTTATTGGTTTGAAAAAGGGACAGGGTTTCTTCCGTTGCTGCCTTCTTGACCACGACTGCTTCCCTCACTGCCCCAACACTCTGAATGCCATTCCCTCACATCTATAACAGCTGTGTAATGGTTGCAGGTGTGTTCTCAGAGTCAGAACTGTGTCTTACTGGTTGGATACAACTTCCTCACTATCTTTCTGCTCCTGAATCTTGGCTTGTATGTAATGAAATAGTAGGGGCCTTAGGCGCTTTAAGAAAAAAAAAGCCAAAACATACAGAAAACCCCCCACCTCTCAATAAATCCCCTTAAGGGCCCATTTTAATTCTGCTTATGCTCTTGATGTGCAAATTCTTACCCTGCTATTCCCCTAGAAGCAGTTTATTTCTGTCTGTCAGCACTGCCAAAGTGACAAAATCCCCTTTCCCACCCACCATGTAATTGCTCTGTTGTTGCCCTTCCCACAGATGCCTGTAGAAAGAAAGCTCTCTCTTTATTTGTACTGCCAAAGTGAATAGCATCTCTTTGCTCCCTCCCTCTATGTGGTTTTCAAGTAGTCACACTAGCATTAGTTATTTCTATTCTGTAGGACCTCCCCATCTGAGAAGGGAGCATATTCCATAGGAAATACAGCAAGGGCCAGCTCTTGTGTTCCTCCCCCAATCCTGGAGCAGAGAAATTTGAGTTTTGTTAAGGAATGCAGAACCAAGCATTAGAAATAAAGGCTGCTGAGACAAGGGTAGTAAAATAAGAAAATCAAAGTAACTGGCTGCATTTTTTAATTGCATCTTTCTTATTGCGAAGACTTTGGAGCAGAGTAGCTCCCTGTCCTCTGTGCTTGCACACTGTCAGGTTGCTGATTTTAGTCTATGACAGGAAAACTATTCATTAGAAAAGGGTTATTTTTGCTTTTCTGTGTGTGTCTCTCTTTCCTTTAAACTTCCAGTGTTGGGATAAAACAAAAGCAGTTTTAGAAGCAATCTAAAAATGTGGTTTTCTTTTAATTTTATTGGAGTTTATTTATCTATTTATTTTAAAGGTCCACAACTGATCAATTTCTCCACCTTATTCTAGGTACTAGATGTATGTTTACAGGAGGACCACACTACCACTTAATCATCAGAAATAATTTCCCAAAGGAATCTGAAACCTTACTCTTGTTAAAACTTCAAAATTCACTGAAGCATGGTTACGTGGAAGCAACAGTTTCAGAACCACTCACCTCCAAGGCAAACAATACACAACGAATCTATTTCTTAAAACAATTTTGAAGGATGAGGCTCAGATAAAACAAATTTTTGGTTTAAACATGCTAAGTTTTTCATGTAGTTTTGCTCCTCTGTGGTTTCACAGTCAAGGATTGGTAAATAGCCATAGTTACATTGTTAAATATTAGGCCGGCATAACATGTTTTGCAGTCATCATTCTGTTATATGCAGCTTCACAATTTTGCAATGTGACAACTCTCTTTGTAGAAAAAAAACCCCAACAAAAAAACAAACAAACAAACAATCAAAAAACCCAAGCCACATAAAAAAAAAACAAAAAAACCCAAACCAACCACCATCCTAACAATGGTCTAAAACACACATTTGCTCTTCCTTTGACCACTGGTGATTGTCAAAACCTGTTGCATTCTAGTGGGGGAGCCTTTTAGACATATTCCAGGGCTGGCTCCATGCAGACAAAATGCATTAGACCCACTCGAATGCCACATGTAAACAATCACACAAACTTGCTGATGCCACTTCATCTGTGAGCAGCCCTGTAAACCCCATGCAGAGGTCAGCTATCCCCCTCCTCGGCAATGTGGAGTGTTGCCAGGCACAGAAAATATCAAGGACTGGTAGAAATTATTGCATGTTACTAGCAAGCAAGTGTTTAGGATATCAGAGAGGGTGTTATCAAAACCAATGCAAAAACCTGACTTTGGAAAAAATGGAAAGAATCTAATTACAGTAAGAGAATAATGGGCTAACCTTAAACCTGTCCCTCTCTGGGTGCCCAGACTTCTCTCTGTCCTTCCCACACTCCCCCTGTGTCCTAGTTACTTCCTCCTAAAGCAGTCTATTTTTATTTAAACTTCTGTTTATTTAGAATGAATTAATTTCTGAAGCAGCCAAAAAGAATCTGTGCAGAAGCTATATTACAGTATTATTAATTTCCTGGCTAGCCCAAAGGAATGTATTCTGGGGGAGAGCCTTGCTACACTAATGATGCTCATCTGATCATGCAGCCATGATGGACACTGGCTGTGTACTTTTATATTTGGTTTCTAGTCCTTTACTCTGCTTTTTTAAATCCCTGACGGGACCTTTTCTGTCCAGTTCAGGTGTTATCAAGTCTTCATAGTTGTGTCTGATTTCAACATTTTATAATCAGCTCTAAAATTTCCCATCTAAATCACGGCAGCATGGATTTGTTAATTGCAGCCTGGAAATAACAGCCTTTGTCATAAAGCCCTACATTAAAATTTTATCTTTATGGAAATATTTACATTTGGTTTTGAATAAACAGAAATCAGTTACTAATGCCATGAGTACAGATCAGTACTCCTGCTGTAAAAATTGGGGGGATGAAAACCATGAACAAAGAGGGGAATCTCGAGTATGCTCCCCAATGGTCTGCATAAACCCCCCTGCCCCCAAACCCCTGTTATTTATTCCTAGCTAGTGATTCCAATGCTGAAATAAAAAAAACATGTTCCTCAAGTAGTTTTTGATTGGTTCAGAGGTGATATTCCCATTGGTGATGATGTACTATTTTCAGCAGTTCCACTGATCCAGCCCTCCTTTGAGCCTCCTGATGATGACAGCTTCTCACCTGACTTGGACCAGCACCTGAGCTTTGCCTTCTCATTTTCCAGGCATTTGTGTGGCCACCAGGGCCCTGCCAGCCATCCCAGCTCCCTGCAATGGCTGTGCAATCCCATCATCTGAGCATTCCAAATGGCTTCTGTGGATGGCACACAGATGAAGGGTTATTTTTCAGAATAGTCATTTCAGCAGGTGAGACCTTTCATATAAACACGTAATAAATCAGCCATGTAAGGCAATGCCAATCCTGCTTTGAGAATTTAGGGTTCTTGTGCAAAAATGGATTTAAGCAAAACAGGACTAATTTCCCTGGCTTTGTGTGGCTACTTTGGGAGCAAGAAGCTGCACACAGCATCTTGCAGGCTGCCTCACTCAGATCCCAAACTGCCTGACACTTACATGCCTGTTGTCCAGGAGAGTGACAGGTACCAAAGACCATCCAGAAAAAATCCCAGCAGTGCTCTAGACGAGCAGCTAACCAAGAGCTAGGTGCCAGAGGGCTGGCAATATTCAGGAGAGTACTCCCCTCCATACAGTGCACAGCTGAGCTCTGCTAACCCTGCTTTGTGGGGCTCACCCTCACATGCCCACACCTCCTGTGTGGTTTGCAGTGTCACAGCACTTAGCTGAGGTCCAGCACATCCAGGCTTGAGTCTTTCCTCAGTGTAAGAGGACTCAGATCCCTGTGTCCTACCCTAAACACCAGGTGATTTAGGTGTAGGTGACATCCTGTTTATGACACTCCACCTGAAATGGGAGCGTGGGTGCACAGCTCCCTGCTCCAGCATGGCCAGGAGTGACGGGGCCCTTGCTTGAATTCCCTTCTGAAAAGCTCAAGAGCTTTGGCACTAATTGGGCCAGAGAAAGAGAAGAAAGAGTGTGCCTGAGAGGAACTATGTCTCTTCAGATCATTACCAAGAGCTTTCCTTGGAGAGTAAAAGCCTTTGGTCCCAGTGCATGCTCCTAGAGAGTGATTTATTTTACGTTAGATGGAGTTTACAGGGATAAAATACAGAAAGAGCTGGGATCAGAACTTGTGACTCCCTCTTTTAAACTCAAAGCCATAACCACACAGCTGCTGCTGGCCCAAATCATTGCTGAGTCTCTCCTGTGCAGTGGCACAGCTCTCACAGGGAGGCTGGAAAATGCAGCCCCCATCCCTGCCATCCGGGCACAGGCAGGGAGATGAGAGGAAGGGGAGGTAACCAACTGACTCAGGAGCTTTCCTTTTTGGCCAATTCTTGACACTGAGCCACTGCACAGGATCAGTAAAGCTCCCTCTTAAAACAGAACTGAAATGAGAGCAAAGAAATGAGAGCAACTGAAATGAGAGCACATTGCTCTTGATCTCGTAGGTATTCCCAAAATTTTCAGAATCCTCTAGGAAAATCAAATAGGCAATTATATTGCTTGAAGGTCTTGATCAGGCCGAAGCATAAAGATAGGCAACAAGCTGCTCAGCCATTTCAAGAGTAGGAAGTTTCTCTCTGTGATTCAAAATAATTTCTGAGGTATTTGGAAAGCTTGTAAGAAAACTGCAGATAAAAGATTATGAGTCACAAACTGAGGACCTAAACAAATAAATCTTTGAAGGATTGCATTGTAGGATATATTTTACTACATTTAATGGAAGTAGCACTTAGGCATCCAAGTTCTTTCCTATCTTGCCTTTTAGAGGCTGATACACATCCCTGAGCCATCCTGAAACCTCATTCAGCTGACAGGGTCACAAAGCTTCGGCACCATCTCTGCTGACTTTGATTCCCTCCTGTTTTAAGCAACCATACGTGGAATGAAAGACAAGCACACATTTCCTAAGCAGAGGCATTTAACTTTTGGCTGTGTGACACAGGATGAGAGACGTACCCAACCTCCCAACTTCTCGCCTGAACTCACGCTTCCTTCACGGCTGGCATTTCTCCTTCTGCCAACTCAAATCAAAACCTTATCTCACAACTATCCTGAAAACCTCATTTACAACCAGTCCAAGGCTCCATAGCCCGTGCCAGCTCTTCACACGCCTCAGAGTGTTTGGTAAGAAGAACAGGCTTATGAAACACACCTGCTTTGGTTTACTGGACAAGAGCCTATTCTCAGTGATGAGGCACACATAACGCTTGTGAACATAGAGGAATTATCACTGTGTATGCTGACTCCAAGAGCAAAATACATCCCCCTTCTAGTAATGAGAAAATATAAACCCTCTCTTTTGCCTTTAGGATAACCTACCACCAGCTCCAAGCCTGCATCACCCGTTGATTTAAATAAAAATTCTGCAGGGTAAAATTTGGCTCATGATTCCCTGTGTTAATTTAGGAGGAAAAGAGGGACCTCGCTCATGAAATATTTCAGGTATAATCCAGGAAATTGTGGTTACAGATGCAATCCAGGAGCATTTTGTGTTGGTAACCAAGGCAACACTTCTTGCTTCAAGACACACTTTTCTGTTGATAATCTATTGTAATGCCAGTAATTGCAGCTGACGAGGCTCTGTTTGTTATGAGAGATAATTAGCACTTGAAATAAAGTAACAGATTTAAATAAATTGGGGGGAACTGAGTGCTGTGACCTGATTGCTTTAGAAACAAGCAAGAGCTTTGGGGACCTACACACTGTCTGATGTTAGTGGTGGCCTCCACGGTGACTGAACAATACCAGAATTAGGTGTTGTTTAATTGGGAATTACAGTAGCTTTTGTGATGGAAACCTTTTTTCTCTTTCTCATCCAGGTTATATTTATGTTATAAACACACTTTAAAAAAAAAACAAACCAACAAACAAAAACCCACAAACTCCATCTATCTACCTTGTCAAACAAAACTACTGATGTTTTCATGTGCTTGATCTTCTGCCTAGAATCTGATTTGTCTAAAAGCCACTGTTTTAAAATAAATCTTTTGGACAATTGCACAGTTTAAAGAACCCATGGTGGTTCTGCCCAAGGGTGTGGAAGGATTCAGCATGTACCAGGTAAGTCCCTAGGTCAGCTTCAGTTTACTGAAGCCATTTTATTCAAGCCCTGGTTTCATGGTTTAGATTCATTACATGGCACCAGACAGGCAAACCAGTAAAGCTGCCTGATATCACTCAGGATCCCATCTCCTGCAGGAGTATTAGCAGGAGGGGAAAGGTGGGGGTCAGAAGCCACAGCAATTCCCTTAGACACCGCTAAGAAAGCTGGACTGTGTTATTATTTTTTACTCCTTTCTGCACTGATGAGACACAACTGCTTGGCTCAGTGGATAGCTAGAAGAAGAATACAATCCTACTGAAACTTTTGTGCTATGGGAAATGGAAGTATTTTACATAAACTTATAGTTCTTAAAATGAGGTTGATTGTGGGATGGATCCACCAACCATGTGGCTGTATGCAGCCAAAATTAAGCTAGTTTAGTGATTCCCTTTTCCACAATGCCCAAGCATTGCTTTTGGCAGTTAAAGAGAAAATGAGATTTCCTAAGAACGAGATCAGCTTGTTTACAAGGCCCAGGCTACCCAGCCTTGTGCAGGCTCACAGGCAAACCCATAGCAGATCAGAGAACTGAGCCCATGTGACACAAGGTCAAGAACAACTGCCCAAACCACAGATCATATTTCTTTTCTGAGACCCAGGCAGTTTGGGGCTGGAATGGTTCAGTTCCTTCACAGAATCTCACCAAATCTGTGAAACTTACTGGCTAGGACATCAAATATCCAGCCTCAAAACAAAGACTGTCATGTAAATGGGTTCATCTTGAGGCTGGCCAGAAAGCAAAATCAGTACCCTCTCAAGATGTGCTTGTCAGACATTAGATGGCTAACCTGGTAAGACATAAAATTACTAACAATGGCTATTAATGCTCTTTCTTTTTTAAAACTTCAGCAAAATTACAACATCTCTGTTATCCTCAAGATAATAGCCACATTATTCTCCAACAAACATTAATCCACAGTTTATATCAGAATTATACAATATTATACATTACTCTTCACACCCCATATAAGTCAGGAGACCAAAACTGGTTTTTTACTTTCCTTTTACAAGTGAGGTCAGTGGTTAAAGACACCAGAGTTGAATTGTCTGCTGTTTGCCACCCTCTGCTGAAGTTACAAAGCTGCCTAACAAAGCAGACCAGACTGAAGCCTAAGGAGGTTGATACCTCCAAAGCTAGTGGTCAGGATATCCCCTGCCAGCTCCCACGTTCCCTGTTTTCCATACAAGTTCTCCAGAAGTAATTGATGAGAGGTGGGGTGTTGCAACCACAAGCTTAGTGCATGGATTAGTCATCGTCTTCCTTTAGTAATCTCCAGTTTAGTTCCACCAGGCAATGTTTCTGCTTTCTAAACGCTCTGAAAAAAACACAAAAATGTCACATTTTAAGTTATTTAAAAAACAACAAATAATGATCTGCAGTAGTTTCCCAGGAATTAAAACCTGCTAATGATTTGTAGCATATGCAGGATCTTGCTGCGAATCCCAGCTCAACCCCAGTTCTAAGTAGCTCATAAAAATGGTCTGTTTATTTTCTGAAATGATCTGCACAAAACGATTAAGCTTATTTATTGTAAAAATTAACATCTTGCTGAAACAGTAATGACTATATCAGCAAGGAATGTTCTTCCCCTGAATGCCTCCCTTGGCGGTGTTGTGCAAGGAGCCCTGCATTTATAGGCTCCTAGAATAAAGTTAATGCTCATAAGACTGGTCTTGTACGCCTACAGCTAAATCATGGTAGCTAGCAGATGGTGTATGTGTGTTTCCTAATGCAATGTCTTGTATATGTGTAGTTGTCATAATTAAATAATAACTCCCTACACCATCTCATGTAACAGGAGAGCCACAGACATATTTCCCATCAGAGCAAATCTGTCAAACCCAGCTTGTGGGTAGATGAAGTAGGCTATAAGGAAACTAATACACAAAGCACCCCACCACCTCGTCTTAGAAATAAAACAAGTTTTTTTCTCTATGCTGTTTGTCCTTTTAAAAAAGTAAATAAAACCATCTCTGCCCAAAACCTGTCAGATACTGCAGTCCCAACACATCTCTGAGGTTAAATATCTATTCTCATTCCTGAGAATAAGCAATCTATTCTTGTGAGAAAAATGTCTGGCCTTATATATTTGTGATTTTCTTTGCTTTTCATGATCATTGTAGTGATGGAGAACTTATGGACATCTACAGGAGAAGTGTCTGTGAGACAAGGTCATTTACAGCTATGATCTTCTTAAGATAAATTCAACAGCTGCTTTTTATATTCTTTTATATGTGGAAGACAGAATGATGGGTCTCCACAGATATTCATTCTTTCCTTGGCTTAGGAAGTGAATTAAGTTGTTGATTACGCCCAGCAAGAAACATCTCTGTTCAAACTGAGGACAAATGTAACTTATTTTAAGGGATATGAGTTCAACAATTCCAGTATTATCCTTCACTTTACTGTAGAAAACCCCTTTTTGCTACGGATACTATCAATGCCTTGAACAGATAAAAGGCATTCAGACTTTATTTCATAGTAAAAATTAGAATGTGAAATCAAAAAAGGCATCTTTCAAATTTGAGTGCCCAAGTTAAACAGGAGGCAGAGGGAGCTATTTAACTCTTTTGTATGAAGAAAAGTACTAAGACGATTTAGCTCCTGCTGTCCTTTGGTCAGGCAGTGCTCTGCCTATGGACTGTCCCCCTCTGGCACCAGGAGGTCACACTTCCCAGTTAAGCCATTCCCTCTTGGAAGTGAGGAAGCAGTGAGCAACACCTCCCTGGGGCTTTTTTTTCTGTAAGGTGGCACAGGAATAGCTGTTCATCTTTCTACCTCCTTCAGCTTCAGGGAACTGAAATTAAAACCAAGAATCTAAACTTTGCAAAGGGCCTGAAACTCTTGGCAAACAAATCCCTCCTCCTTTATCTTCAGGATGATAATATCCTTTTTTTTTATCTTGAAAAATGGAACACTTAATAGTCTAGACCACATGAATGACTAACTCATCATTTTAATTTCATACTATGCTCATTTTGCTTCATATGTGTGAGAAAAAAATTAAAAATCCACCTTTAAAGTTCTCATATATCTCTAAGTCAGGGCTAGCTATTGCCACAGGGAGCTCCTAAAGACAACAAACACACTTTTTCATTTTTCTCACAAAGTTTACATTGTAATAAATATTCATACCACACTCCTTTCACAGAGTAACAGCAAGAGAACACACTGTAATCTGTTTAAGAAGAGCATGAATCAGGCTGATAAATATAATTGTTTGGATTTTTCTTTTTAATTTTTTCTAATGTTTTAAATAAAGCTGTCAAAGGTTCCTGTGGTAATGAAGAGCTTTGTTGTTATGACAACTGCTTATTCCTTTTCTTTTGAAGAAGTATGCAATTTGATAGGCAAAACCATCAGAAATAATTAAAACAAATGGTAAGTGAAGAAAAACATCTGCTAGGAAAGATCCCCACCCGAAATCTTAACAATCTTCTTGTCTGTGAAGTGGAAAACTTCTAAAGCAGTGTCCTCATGCCCGCTAGTACAGGGACTCTCTGCTGGGGCTTTGGGTAACCCCACATCAGAAAGCCCCTCTGTTTATAAGGGGCACTTATACATTATTCATGTGACTCTTTTGCTTCCTCTCCGAAGTATATAATTATCAAAGAACAGTCGTGTCAGAAGTTAATTCTGCTTCTTCTAATAATTTATTCCACTCCTCCATTTTAGAAGCAGTGGTCATTTCATTCATGGCCTCCAAGTATTTTGCAAACTGTGCTGGTATCTCCTGCTACACACCCTCCTCTTACCGCAGGACAGGGATGGGGTAACAGGGGTCTCTGAGCAAACTGGTGTGAATCAATAGGTTTTGGCAGGAAGCAGGCAGGACTTCCCTTTAGAAGTGAAAGTGGACATTGCCAAAGAGTCCTTTAGTGAAGGCAGAGCCACCCTCAGAGCAGTGCTGGGGCCATATTGAGGGTCTTCATGGCTTTGAGAAACCACTGTATAAGTAGCTAGGGCTGCCCACAGTTGAGAAGAGAGAGCTTTGGTGTGGATGGCCACACACATGGGATGGATCTTGAGATGCACTGATCAGAATTATTTCTACCATCTGGTGCTAACATTAGATGCATGGCAGAAGCATGCCACAGACAAGTACCAAAAATTTGGGAAAACTTTCCCCAGAGCAATTTTTTTCTCTCATTGTCTTCTCATGGGCTGTCCTTCCCAGGAGACAGGTGACTGTCAGATTTTAGTAATTTTTTCTGCACAGTAATTAGCCTGCTCCACTTTACAAAACTGCAGGATTTAACCCCATAGATGTAATATGACAGAAGGGATCCAAACGCATGTTCCTGGCTCTATAATGCTAATAAACTCGATATTTGGCAATAAACTGTGATGATACACACCACTTACAGACTGAAGTTGGGAGTGCCAACATTCCTGCTGTGCATCTGACTTCATGAGGAATAGGACACTATGCAATAATTTCTGTGGCTTTACATGCCAGCTCGTAGTGCCAGGCACACCATGGTCTCATTTTGCCATTCTTTGCAGCACACTGCTCTCCATTGCTCCATCCTATTGGAAATACTCCAGACCTCTTAAGCAGCAGAATATTAACCACTGTTTTTCCTTGCCAGCGACATTTAAGAACCTGCATTTTTCATGAAGTCTCTTCTTGGTACTTCTGTGCTCCTCATTTATTCAGCCAACGTACTCTTATCAAAAGTGAGGATTTCAACATCCCTAACAAGAAAGTGTGGTCCCTACTTGCTACCCTTTCTGATACAGAGAGATTTTGGATATCCAAGAAGATCTTGGATATCCAAGATATTCTTCTTATCTTTGGATAACCAACAATCTTGCTAAGAAGATGTCAGGATGTGGAAATAAAAGCATTATTTCAGCTGCTGCTGCTGTAGATTTTTCTGAAGGTGCTTTCAGAGTTCCATGGTACTTTAAGAAAACAGGGAGACCCTGCTGATACTTATATTCCTTTCCCACCCCAAAACTGGCTGTATTGCCACGTTAAGGAGAGTTGAATCGCCCGGCTGGACACTAGGTGGTGCTGGGACAGTGGTTTGTCAGGAAATTTAATAGGAAAATTCTGGGTGAAAGAGTACAGTAAATGGTTACTTGCCAATAAAACATTTGCTCTGGTACAGCTATTCCATTACTATCTGTCTTTGTTAGGCTCACCCACATGACTGGACACCATTAGCTGGCAGGGAAAACATCTAATGCTACCTTCTTGCCAACCTTCTTCCCCGTACATCCGTAAGCTGTCAGAGGTATGATGCTGCTTTTGCCAAGCTGTCACTCTTCCCCTCCCTTCCCGGGAGGACACCAGCCTGGCTACCTCCTGAATACAAAGAGAGAAAGATGCTTGAGAAGTTTCCCTGAGCTACTCCTGCTGCTCAGGTGGGGAAAGACAATCCTTCCCCCCCCATCTCCCCCCAAACACAGGGATTGCTGCATGGTCACTCTGAACTTCCTCTCTTGTGCCATGCCTCTAATTGCTGTTTGCATGGTGGTGCAGCTGGCCAGTTTTGGGAGCTAATTTAGTTTTCAAACAACCATTTCCCACCACACTTGTTTTTTTCCAGCAGGATCAGGTCCACCACCCACTGCATGGCTGCCTGGAGAGATGCACAGCGTGCTAGGTCAGCCCTGCTCACGATCACCATCACTGACCAGGAACTCTGTCACGGTTTAACACTGGCCAGACAATTAAACCAAGTAACAGATTTATATATTAATCTCTCTCTCCTCACTGATAAAGAAAAGAGAGATTTATGGGTTGGAAACTAAACTACACAACTTTAATGAAACAGTAAAGATAAATGGGAAAAATTACTAAATATATACAAATTACAGGAAAAGTGATCCCACGTTCCTCCCCCCTTTTCTCCAATAACTCTCACGTCACCACCAAGGCTGCAGGGCAGCCCTGAGAAAGTCCAGGCTGGACTCCTGGGGTCAGCAGCAGTCGGGAGCTGCTGGCAGGAACACACAGATTCAGGCTGGCAGGGATCAGGACCACAGGCAGAGGAATGGAAGCAGGAACAGCAGGAAGGGCAGGAAGAAGAAGAGTTTGACCCCTGTGATCCCTCAAATTTATACCGAGTATGACGTGTATGGGATAGAGTACTCTGTTTGGTCAATTCTGGCACCTATCTTGTCTAGTCCTCCCCAAAGGAGGGTTTCAGGTGGGACCTCTTTACTCCTTCTGGAAGGTAAAATGTTCCTCAGAGCTCAGCAGTGTCCTTGGCTCTGCATCCCAGTCTCTGGGAGTAACTATAAACATCAAGTGTTATCAGTCCTAGAAGCAGACAGTGTCTGAGAAACTTGCTGTTAATTTCAGCAAGTGCAACTACTTACAAGAGACTTAGTAAAAGTACAAACCAGAAAATCACCTTTATCCTGGCCCAAACCAGGACAAACTCACAGCCTGAGTCACTGGGAACAGCTTTCCTGGTAACGGAGGTACCAGAACTGACAAGCTTTGGGAGCTGGCTGGCTGCTAGGAGAGGACACTGACCCGGTGTCTGCTGGGTCAGCTCCCTGTGCAAGGCTCAGCATCCCCCAGGAGCCACAGTTTGGTCCTCACTGACCATCTGGAGCATCCTTCTACAACTGCCCTAAAAGTGTGTTAAGCTCTTTAAGGTCACAGCACCCGCAGTGCACTGCAGAATCTTGCAGCCTGTGAAGAAACCCAATGAAGCCACATACAGAAACACTGAAGCTTTCTGTGCCCACAAAGGTGTGAGTAAATCTGGTGACAAGAGGAATGAATAACACTTAAAAACCAATTAGTGGGAAAGGTTTGCTGCTCCTGATCTGGTTTTGACACTCAGCTAAAGTGTTTCTCCTCACTTACAGAGTGCTACATGAGTGAGAGCCCTCTCACCACACCATCCCTCTGCCCCTCTCCCCCCCCAGCCTCCAGGCAAAATGCACCCCCCATATTTACAGAGAGAAAATGGGATTAATTCCCTGGGGTTGGGCAGGTGCAAACTGAACATAGCTCAGCCTTTAAATCAATATACTCAGAGAAAAATGAGAGTTTGTAAGAACAAATCCTGTAGTCTTACAAATGGTATACCTAAGGATTGGCTGAAACAAAAAAAACCCAAACAACTCAAGGACTAATTAATTTTTCATGCATACAGTTACTTCTTAACTACAACAATTAAGTTATTTCTGCCTCAGTCTAAATCCTTTCATCCAAAACATTAAGAATAACAAAATGAAGGGCCCCCAGAGATCCTGTACTTGATGCTTTCTATTGACAGGGGTCACTATCTGGAAAACATAAGGGCCACTTTAAGGCAAATTAAAAAACAGATCAAACAAAAACTTAATGAAGAAAATGCAATTTCAAAATAGGGCACGTAAATAGGCATCCCTGTGAGCAGTGCCTTGAACCTAGAGATGATACCTGGCTTAATCGTACAGAAGGCCCATTCCCAGACATGAGAAATTCATTACAATATACAATACAAGGAATTAGTTATTTTTCCTTATTTTTTTTTAATTGACAAAGCAACACTTCATGGCAACCAGAAAAATGTGTGTAAGAATGCTCCAATTCAATACTTAACTAGAACGAGATGTCTAGGCAGGCAAATGAGATAACTGGACAGGCAAACAAATATTTGAAACTTCTAGGTAAGTGTCCAAGGGTTGAAAACACAAGTCTGCTCTAGACACACTACTTTGTCTAAGTTTTTCCTCAAACCATTTGCTTAGTCACTGGCGGATGTCTTGGCACAGAGTGGAAAGAGATCTGAACCCCCAGAGTTGCAGAGAAGAGTAAACATGGTCTCAGCCAGGAAAGGCACACAATAAATTTAGCATTCTGACAATATGACACCCATCAAATCTTCATTCATCACTCACCTGCAGCAAGATAAATATCCTTCAGCAGACAGGGCAGGAACTGAGATGTAGCAGCAGGCTGCATCCATCCTGTCCCAGTTAACCAGTAACTGAGTAAATGGTGAGTATCTGCAGCAGTTCCCTCAGAGGATGATATTATTGGGATCCAGTCAAGCTGTCCCTCAGCCAGCACTCTGCCTGCAGAAAGACCTAGATCATCTGTAAGGGAAGCCTGGGAAGCTGTAAGGAACATGTGGATGATTAAGTTAGCAAATAAGGTTGAGCTTCCTTGCCTAATTGCAGTGTCCTCTGCACGGATGCTTGGGGCAGGGAAGAGGTTCTTCCATTTTCTCATTTCCTTGATTAAACTAAGTAGAAAAGTATTCTTAATAACAAAGAAGATAACTTGCACATGGGAAAATTCATGATTTGTGATTTATATCTGTGTCTTCATCAGTCAAATTAGCTTGCACAGACAGACAAGACTGTGATGGAGCCAGAGGTAGTATCATATCAAATAGTTTTGCAAAGTCATTAACTATTAAAGGTCAGAATAATATTACATAAATTTTAAAGTGTCCTCTAATAGAATACCCTCTGTCTTGCCTAATACAGCTTTCTACAGATTTTTTGCCCTTCCCCACTCCATTTTTTCCATGTATTCAGGGATCTTGCAAGACAATAGTTAGTTCACATTAAAATTTTTTAATTTTATATTTTTTAAAAAAGGCAACTGTAACTTGGTTCTATTTTTATTATCTAAATAGTCTCAGATGACTATCTTACATCACTGTAAAATATATTGTCCCTGCTTGGTGGACGTAAAACACACAGAGATTTGTGGGTTCTGGCAGTTGCTACTTACTCAGTAATGCTTGTGCATCTTGTCACAAATATAAAATGTAGATTTTTTTTTTTTAATTTATAAATATTTCCAGCTTGGCAAAGTGATTAAAGATAGAGACTATCCATCTTCAACTATCCGAACGTATAAAAATGAAAAAAGGAAAATATTAGCAATAATTCACAAGGGGCTGGGTCAGACGATGCAGCTGTCACTATGGTTTTTAGCTTTTGAGATACAAAAAAAAAAAGTGTGGTTAGTCTGATGAGAACTGTCCACTTGTGACTTCAGGAACATGTATGAAGGGCCCTGTCCTCTTCTGGCAGTGAACTCCCCTGCCCTAAGTGCACTCGCAGCCACTTGTGGAGTTGGCAGCACCCATCAAGGAGCTCTGTACTGTGGGCCAGAAGGCCAATTACTGGCAAGATTCCTACTTGCTACACAGACATTCAGAGAGCTAGGAAGAAGCCCAAAGTGCCACAGAAACCTAGAGCCCAGGATGTCTCCAGGACACTGTGTTGCAGGACTTGCCAAACCATCAGTGGCAGATGGAAAAGAGAGAGGAACCCAGGCATGCTTAGGGGCAAACAAAATGCACCCCCCAAGGAGCTGGCTGCTGTTTCAGACTGGGTGAAAGTGCTGCTGTGGGACATTCTCTGCTCTACACCCCTCCTAAATTAGTCCTATAGAGAGAACAAAGATAATTACACAAAATATTAACATGATTTGAAGTCCTTTTGGCGATAACCAGTGAAATCAATGCAATCACAGCTGACAGGAGCAACAGTGCAGAGCTGCTGAGGAAAACTTCAGGGCATGAGGTGTGGATCCTCAGACACAAAATAAGTGGCTGCAAACTGACTCTCAGACAATACCCAGCCAGCTGCATGCATTTATTGCAGTAGCTGACCCTGGTGTTAGCAGGAGGAAGGGGGAAATAGTATCCATGAAAAACTCCTTGTAGAGTCATTCTTAAAATGCCTGCAACCCCTGCTTGTTCTGCTGCTTTCCTTGCAATGAATGTAACTGTGCCATCACTCACTGCTCCCCAGGGATATTTATTAGACAACAGGCAGCAAATCACCTTCACAGCAACCCAATGCAAAGCCTCGAATGATGCAAAAATCTTTCAAGTTTACCAGCAGCGCTTCCAGAGAAAGAGAAAACGAGTGTGGATTTAGTTTTGTTCTTTGCATCCTCTCATCCCTCAACATCCAAGAGGCTTCAGCTTCCTGCAGCTGGACTGTTGAGGACTCCCACAGATGAACGTGAAGCCAGAAGATGGTAAGAGATGATCAGACAGCAATCAGAGAAGCAGACTCTTAAAGGATCTTTTCATTTCACCAGGTGATGGACCTGATATATTAATTGAAAAAATATCATACAATTTCAAACAACTAGAGCTTTTTTTTGACACAGGCATGGAAAAAAAAAATAAAGTCCTCTTCAAAAAGTAGTAGTGACCTCATTTAGACATGCTCATTTTATGATAGGTAAATGTGGCAGACAAAGTGGTGATGTTAGCAGGTTGTTCCTGAGCAATAACGCAGGGGAGGAAGAAAAATCATCACACAATTTGTCTTTCCACCAGGCTGATTTCCTTTAGCAGCCTAGATAAGCAATTGGCTACTAGCCAGCTGTGGTGAATTTGTCCCTAGTTTGCAAGATCAGTCAGTGAGCAAAGCTGTTTTCAGTTAATAAATATTTGATTTACAAGGTACAGTAAGTAATAAAAAGGGAAGAGTTTAGCTGCTGGGAGATTTGTTTAGCACTATAAGTGAGGAAAACTAGCAACCAGCTTTGGTTGTTTTTCCTCTTTCACATGGCCAATGGGCAACCAACTTGATCAGTCTGTCTGCACTATACCTTGTAGTGAGCAGAACTAACACAGTGAGCAAAACAGAGGTAGACTGGGACATACACCATGCCTTGACAGAAACACAGCTGAAGGGAATATTCTTAGATTCTCCTTTCTTCTTCTCTGCAAGTAACCTGTGATAAATATTGCATTTCTCAGTATCATTGGGAAAAATCAAAACTGTTTGATCCTTTCCATATGATATAGGTAGCTATATATGAGAGGGGGAAGGATATAAAGTAGCAGGTACAGAACAGCCAGCAGCATTTTAACAAAGAAGAAAAGATGCCAGAAAACAATAATCAGCCAACTACATAATCCTAGATATTTTGCATAGGGCTGGAAAACAAAGTGGGCACACACACACAAAGAATAAATAAAAAAAAAATAAAAATAAAAAAAAGGAAAGCACAATAGGCCTGTGCTTAAAAAAAACCAACAATCAAAGGCAGCTGTTTTTTTTTTTTTTTTAATATTTTAATTTCCTCCAAGAGTACTGAGCCTCTAGGTGGGGATGTGGTGATGTGGGCAAGGCAGGGAACAGAGCATCAGGATACCTGCAGTGCAATGCTAAGCACAGGTGAGCAGGCTCTGCATGCTGAAGCAGCTGAACCTTCTGTTCTTAGTCTCTGGCGTGCAGCAGAGACCCCCTGTGTGACCATGGGCACATCACCTAGTCTTTCAGATCTCCAGTTCCCCAGTTTTTAAAAAGTCTGACTCTCCTACCCAGAGCTCAGGCAGATCAGGGTGTTTCATCCAGGCTCTGTGAGGGAGTTCTGAGTTGTGCAGCACGGAGTAAAGAAGTGCAGAATGTGACTGCTATAGAGGTAATCTGCTCATTGCAGATTAACAGTTTCACCAGAAGAGTAATAGCCTCTTTCTAGAGGCTCAGAATGACAGTAAGGATATGCCTATGGCCTCAGCAGAAATACCGTGCATACAAAGTTATTAATTTCTAGGATGCTGCAAGTAGTTACTTCCCAGTAACTACCAGTCGGAGAGAACAAAGCGTTTTCTTTGCCAAGGACAAACTAATTCTGAGTTCTAGCTCTTCAGTCTATACAGCTTTATGTAGAGTTTTATAGTGCTTTGCATTCTTCCCCCAAATTATTCCAGGTATTTACCTAGTGAAAGGAGAAAGCAAGGCCTGGACAGCCTGCAGGTGAGGACAGAGCAGGGACCTTACAAAACAGCCTCTGGAAAATCATCCACTTTCCACGGCACAGAGAGGTTTCATACCACAGCACCTGGAGAGGACAGCAAAAGGCAGCCCCAGATAACATCACACACAACTTTTTGCATGGTTGGTGCCTGGGAAGTGCCATGCAGTGAGGATCCAGCCTTGCCCAGCTGCTGTGGAGGGTGAAGAAGCTGAAAGAGGAGAGGAGATGCCCAGCCAGGTAACCCAGGCCCCTGCAGTGATGGAGGAAGGTCTGCCTTCACTTTCCTGCCACTGCAGAAATTCTGTCTTTAAATTCTGTTCCAGACCTCAGGAAAAAACTTCATGCCAGGAGTTTCATCAAAGCATATGCTTCTGCAAAAGAGCTTTAACAACCCAATGTTTCCTGACAAAAAAAATGTTTTTTTGCCAGAAATCCTGTCCAGCTCCCCTATTCAGTTATCTATCTCTAAATACCACAGTTTTCCGTCTCCAAAACAAGGATAAAAATGTCACCTTCGTTTTATGAAGCACATTAGGATCTAGGAGGGAACAGCTCAAAAAATAAAGAACTATTAAAAATCAGTGCTATTGTAAACAGATCTGACAGCTGCCACACTATTACTGGAAAATGGTATTCAAATAGGTCACACGAGGTAGTAATTTGGGCATGAATGATCCCTTGTTGTATTAAGATATCCAGCCATTCCCCTGAAATCATAGTCCAAGGGTGATGCCAAGTGTTTTGGGGAAAGGAGGGAGCAGGAGGTGGGTGTATTTCTTTCATATACACTTTACTTTTTAATGGCTACTGGGATATCAGTTAAAATAAACTGCAATAGTTGGATCACAAATGTTTTTCGTAATAACAGCAACATTATAAAACTGATCAGCCCCATCTTTCAGAAACAGGCTGTGCTTCTGTTTGTTTTTCTGTTGTGGAGGGACGTGTCCCAGAGGATCTCCCTTTGGGAACCCCTGTCTCAGTATGAAATGAGTAACACGATTTATGTAGACACTGCCAGCTTCTTTCCCTTCTCAGACAGAAAATGGCTTTATGTAGTCAGGTAATGTCACAATAAAGTAGTACAGTAGAAATTTCATCACTGAATGGTCTAAAAGAGACAGATCACCCAATCTATATTTTATACAGGCTTTCTAAACAACGTGCTCAAATGGCAGCAAGCAGTAGAGACGGGGGGAAAGAACCCAAACAATCAGTAAACCATAAAGCTGTTGCTACAGTGTGGATTTTGTGCCAAATATTTTCATGAGGGACTGGTGACAGCATTTTCAAAGTTGGATAAACAGGGAGGGGACAATGCAATTCACTGATCAGATTTAGTCAACCTATTAGACTTGCTTTCGGTGGGCTTTGCTTTCGGTGGGCTTTGGAAAACAATCCTTGATTTATCTTCTGTCTAACTAGGCAGGATTTGAGGGCAGAGGATGGGGTCTGACAACCCTTTGCTAACAATTTTCAATACAATGCTCACACCTCCCCAGCACATCTGCACCCATCCTACCATTCCTTTCTTTTCACCTGACATTTCTTTTGCTATGTTATTTCAGCTTCTTGTTCTAATCACATTTGTCCCAGATCAGAGCCCAGTGGTGGGACACAGAGCTCTCTGCCTAAATACATTATAAAGCAGGGATAGTGGCAGTGATGCTTAAATGCTCAGTCTGCACCCAGTCTGAAAACTGTATTTCTTATTGTCCCTTAATATTTATGTTTTCTTAAAAAAAAAAAAAAAAAAAAAAAGAGGGGTGGGTGGGGGTGTTTAGAAATGTCACAGGAAGTTTAGAAGGAAACTCTGGAATTCAAATGAGAGAAAATTAGAACATAATATGTTCAGCAGTGTCCCTAATATTCACCACTTGCATCTAACTTGGCACACCTCTTTTAGATAAGTGACTAAATAAAATAGTACTGTACAGTTTTGATCTTTTCTCGGTATTGAATGCCTAAATACAAAGCCTTCTAAGCTGCTAATGGCTACATCAAGTACAAAATGATATTGTCACATTAGTGTCCAAAACTCCACTCAGGGTTTCAAGCATAAGGCTTTGCAGTCTATGAAAAACTTTGGTGGGTGTTGTTTTGTTTTAAAGAAAAGAACACCACGTATGATGCAAGTTGATTTGTGCCACTTTAACTTTGTCAAGGAAAGACCAATTAGTGTCTCAGAAAATAAATCCTTTTCAAGAAATCTACATTTTTCTTACAGCTCACATTGGTAACTCTGAACCACACCGTCAGTGCCAAAGAGGGATGCGAACACATAAATTGGTGATGGAATTCAGTAAACAAAGAGAAAGGAGGTGTGTCACCACCTACAGAGTTTTTTACTTATTTTCAAAGGTGTGAGTGTTTACAAGCTCCCTTTCCTCAAAAGTAAAAGCAGATCTGAAACAAAACTGTGTAAGTCACTTCTGTCTCGGCTGGTTTATGCAGCTGTTATTGTTGATGGTATCTTTGCTTCTTGACATTCATGAATAAATTCCTTCATCTTAAACCGTATAAACATAGGAGTTCATGAAAGAACCCGCATGACTCCTTTTGTTTTTAGGAGATTGAATAAAATATTTATAACCCTCTGTGTCCCAAATATCACTTACTTCCTTCACCAAAAAAGTACATATGCAATGTGATTAAAAATTTACCCTGCTACAAACCAATATACAATTGTCTCATACATTTCCAACTGTCCTTGTCAGACATACACTGTGTACATCCACATCCATCCCTTTTAAACTGTGCACACCATCAATACTTCCTTTCAAATTTGACAGGTAAGTGAAAAATACAATTATCAGACAGTGCATCCACATGATCTCCTGACAGCTACAAGCACACATAGCAGTTATCACTGGAAGAAGTCAGCATTTACTAATGCGTGTTAGATACCTGTCTGATTATTCCTGATTAGAAGATTCCTAAAGTACTTGGGCTTCAGAATCAATTTTTTAATCCAATGTAGACAAACACAGATTTCAATTATTTTCAGTATAAGCTATGAAGTTCTATCTTAAGTTGTTAAAAATTAAATGTATAAAAATTATATTTGCATTTATTTTCTTCTGTCATGATAACTTCCCCCTCTCAAAAAAGACTATCCATCAAAGCCCCTTAAAACTTTATCTCAGTGAAGCTTTCATATTTTTCTCTTCTTCCCCAATAGAGCACATGAAATTCAATAGCAGCATTTGTTTTCATCACTGCATTTTGCATGGCAGATACGAGGAATTTAAATTTTTCCTTAGAATTAAGTAATAGCTTTTAAATGTCTAGAGAATTGCATTCTCTGCAATAGTCTTACAATAACATAGCCATGAAAATCAGTGGTATTAAAAGAAAATCCACAATAGATTACTTAGTTGAAAAACATAAAAAAAAATAAAATCAACAGATCCAACCAGGAAATCAACGTTCACAAAGCGGAAGAAGCTTACAAAACTCTGTTGTTTTTTTGTTTTTATAATCCTACATTATCCTTAAAATATTTTTTTTAAGAAAATCAACTTTATTTATATGTTAATATTCAGATGACCGTATTGAAAGATAGAGAAAACAATATGTGAAATACATTACAAGTTGCTGTTTATGAATACCAGATCCTATGGTAAATTACAGGAGATAGACAAAAATTTTCTACTGCAGAAAGTTGTGATTTCAACTATTGTGTAAAACGAAACACTTAGGATACAATTAAACATCAAGTGGTCACCGTGAAATTGTCATCAACTAATGCAGAGTTTCTTACAGTGTCTCTATGACAGCAGAAGTTACCTCTATACTTATGAGGAAACTCATCCTACTGCTTTGATATCAGACAGTGCTGAAAGCTGAAGATTTGGTGTTTGAAAAGCCCCAAAGTTCAGTAATTTTTTATCTGTTTCTGTTTTTTGGTTTTTGGTTGTTTTTTTTTGTTTTTCAGGTACTTAGTGACATCACCTCACTAAGCAGTGCCTTTGGGAAAGCCCCCATACTACTTCTTTTGCTTTTGCTGCCCTCTCAGATTTAATTTTTGTAACCAGTAAGGGCTCAGACCAGCTGAAGAGGAACCACAGGATTGTCAAGCAGAGGGAAACAGAGGGAATGAAAAGATGAAGGCATTTTTGAGAAACAGTCTTCTCCAAATCCATCTACCTGCATTTCCTGTGTATTTGCATTCACATGTAAACAGGATGTCGTTTCTCACTTGTGGATCTGAAGTGGCCATCCTTGCCAAGATGAGAGGACCCCAACTGCCTGACCTATTGTTTACTTCTCCCTTCAATGGGGAAAATAAGCATTAAAAAGTTTTGTGGATCTGGGATGAGGTTTGCAGTAGATTGACTATACAGATACTAGAGCTCCCATTGATGAAGTCAGGCAGAAGTAAAACTTACCAAAGTTCTCTGGTGAGGCTGATCACATGCCTCTAGTGTTGAGGTTTGGAAGATTGTGGTGTTGTCCCCACTTCCCCATTTCTGGCTTCCTACAGCCTCTGCTAATAAAAATTAGAAGGACTTCCCATCTGGATGGGTCTTCTGACAAGCAATAACAACATATGACTCAATGATTTCCAGCAGGAGTACAGAAGAATGCATGGTAGAAAAAGGTATCTTTGAATGCATAATTTTTGAACTTATTTTCATTCTCTTTCTATGAAAAATTCATTTGTGCTATTAAAAACTGTTGTGGCGGAAACCCAAAAAATCCAAGCCAATTTCATAATGGAAAGCAATTAAGTTGATTGCTGAATGATAAACACCACATCTTTCTTCAATGGGGATACTGTTCTTGAGGAAAAAAACTGTTTTTTCTGCTAATGAATTTAGCAGAACACATCATAAATCTCTCTTTCAAAAGCTCAATGGAAAGCAAACATTCAAAATCAAGTTCTTGAAAGTCTCAGACATTTAAAGAGCTTATAGACCAATAATGGGAGCAGAAAAAAGCAAACTGACTCTTACACAAAAATATGAGGATTAGACAAAATGCCTCTGCAAATCCTGACCTATATTTTTACTTTCCAGCTGTCTATTAAATTTTCAGAAATCAACATCTTCCTCTGGAATCTGTAGGTTGATTTAAGACTGGAATAAGAGAGTCACTATGAAAGAGACAGTTATTTGCCTGCATGTAATTAAATGCCAAAGCACTTATTTCTTAAGTAGGACAAAAAAAAAAAATGTAACATAAGCTTATTGATTTGTTCCCTTGGTTTAGGTTATGTCAGCTATGTAGGCTAAGATCCTTTATTCTGAAAATCAAGCCAAACCAACCCAATCAAGAATTGGCTATAACAGTCCAGGAATTCATACTGAACACAGATAAAGAAATTTAGTACTAGACAAACAATGAAAAGACTTTAAGTGGGGAAAAAATTTACAAGGTTAAGTATGCCACAGAGATCAGTTTTGAAAGTAAAGATGGATAAGAGTGTGGTGCAATAATTACAATTTGCAGATTCCGGGACTTCAGTATTTTTCTGCAGTGGTTAAGTAATGAATGACAAATTACACCACCTTATGAGGGCACGATCAGCAAAATTTAACTATACTTCTTCATTTCTGTAAACCATATACTTTTCAAATAAAATGTAGAAAGTGTAAAAAATAACAATGAACAAAACCCTTATAGCAATTTTAGGACTTTATGGTTGAAAAATTTCATAGGTCACACGCACATGCCAAACATACTGGGCTCAGTCAGACCCTCACAGAAGACCTCAGATCAAGCCAGGCAGCAAAATGAAACTATGTATTAAACCTTAAACAAGAGTCCACTGCAGTCATGCTTCTCATAATGTTAACCAACAGCTGCAATGAAGCTCAAACCACCTGAAGTTATGTTATAAAAAGACAATAGCTGAAGAAAAATTTTAATTGCTTTGAATATGTGATATTTCTCTTGTTTCTCAGTATTCTTTTCCTTCATTGTTCCAGAAAGCACCAGAAGTTCCTGGGGTTACAGACACTCCATCTGTTGTATCTGAGCAGTAAAGAACCTCAAATGTAATAGGACATGCTAAGTAAATTAACAGCAACACTAAAAAAATTGAATGTTCTCAGCAAGATGCTCCTTCATCTCTCTTCTGTACAGGCCAGGTTATGATCTGACTACAGATAAATCTGGATTTAAAAAAATATTCTATATTTTCAGTTGGAAAACACAATGTTTTTGATGCTTTGTGGTATGTCAAGAGACAGAAGAGCTGCTTTGAATTATATCTTTAGAAAAAGGTTAAATAAGAAATATTTTGTAAAGCCATAAAGGTGGAATGGAATGGTTATGTGGGATGGAGTGAACACTGCAAGCTAAAGTAGCTACTATCAGAAAGGCCATAATGTGCAGAAATATGCAATGATTAAGCACAGCAGATTACCAGGAAGGTACTCAAACTCAGGAGCCCCAAAGCCAACATGATGATGTGATCATTTTTCATGCCAAACAGTCTCAAAATATTTTGCAGGAAAAGCTGACTTGTAGTTTGCTGACAAATGGGTACTCAAGATGATATTTAACCCAAAGTAAATTTTCACAGGGTGCTTGTCATTCTTGTAGATCACACCTCTTAAGGGGTAAACAAAATGGGCATTTTAACTGGAAGGTACTGTCAGAGTTGTAAAAATAACACTAAACCTGTTCTGCTCTTTGCTTCCTTGTTCAACTGGCAGTAGTGAATCTGAGGAAGATCAGAACCTTCAGCAGTTCTGTACTCAACTCCCTGTTTGAGATGCCTCATTCGAGATAAATGCTTCAATTGTGTTTACTGTAACCAACTACAATCTCCTGCAAGGGGCAGAACCCTCACCAAGTTTCTTTTTGAGCAGTCTCTTAAAAGAGACTCTTAAAAGACATTTTACACTGCTAGATAATTAAAAAAAAAAAACAACACAAACCCCCTAAAAATTAGTGTGTCTTCCTGGCATGACTCAGCAGTCAAAGATTTCATTCAGAGATATTTAGCATTAAAATTCAAACAGACTCAGGTGTCATTAGCTATTTAGGAGGGAAAAAAAAATCTCAATTAAGTAGTCTTGATTTGTTAACAGTTCAAGTTAAAATGGAGCTTTTATTTCCTTTTAATTGTAAGCAAACAATATTATTAGTACTCAAGGCAGACAAAACAGTGGTGTTATCATTATTCATTTACCATTATTACTAAAAAGAACAAGGTAAAGCAACAAAAACCCCCAACCTCAAACTCATCCTCCACCCCTCAAGATATCCTTTCTAATCCTATAAAAGCATCTGTCTTTGATTTCAAGTGGAGTACCTGCTGTGCAGGATGTAATGCCAATCTAATTTGTGTGCAACAAAACCAAATGGGCTGAAATGAACTCTGCATTTTAAAGATGTTTTTGTTTAATCATTACCATCACTCCTCTTTAATGAATGCATTAATCAAGCAAAACTTCAAGCAAAAACGGAAAGGCTCATCTCAAGAAATGAAAAAACAAACAACCCCCCCCCCCCACCACCCCCTTCTTCTATCTTCACAATATCCGCTACTGTCAAACACTGTTACATTTTCCTTTGGCAGAACTTCAAATGCATATTGCTGTAGGTTGTTTGGAGAAGCAACAACTCCCTCCAGAAGGAAGTGGAGGAGGAAAGAGGTGACCTGCCTTGTAGTTTCAGTTCTGCCACTGAACTCATTAGGGATCTGCTACACAGGATGCCCAGCCTTGAGTTTTCCTTAGCACCCCCTCAAATGTTCCATTTTGTTTTAAGGAAATAACCAGAATGGTAAATACTGCTTTGTCAGCAAAATGTAAAACCCATGTTCATAACATTTATTCAGCTCTTTGAAATTACTTGGTTTCAAAAAGCCTGCTATAAGTAGGAACAATTCAATATTCAGAAGATTTCCACCGGATAATAAAAGGAACATGGCTGGCCTAATGAGAAGCTTGGTTTTAGAAAGTAGGGTATGGAAATGCTGGCTTCTGACATAAATTCGTTGCCCAGGTTTTTGAAGGAGAGATTGAGGATGAATTTGTATGGGAGAATTCCAGCAGAGAAAAACAGGAAACAGGAGAACAACACAGTTTTTCAGTCTAACATTCCCACCACCTCCATCATCCAGGAAAAATTAAGAATTCCTTGATATTTAACCATCCGGATACACTGGAACAAGCTGGTTATCATTTCACAAATAACGTGGAGATAGTTTTCTGTAACTTGTCCAGATGACACATCTTTTTCTACAAATATTTTTCTTTTGTAAGAATTTTCCATTGTAAAATTGTCATACTCTTTAATAAAGGTAATGCTTAAAATCCATTACTTGTCTCTTGCTTCATTTGTGCATAATTTTTTTTCCAAACATTTAAGACATTTTTATTGGCTATTGCCACTGAGATACCACATGGAAAACTGTTGAGAAAGATTCTGAGAGCTGTACTGAAGTTGCAATGTTCCTTCAAAACCTTCCCAGAAGGAATTATCCAAATAGCTCTCCATTAAAGGATCATAAAAGTTTTAAAAACATTTTACTATCAAGCCAGTGACCTTTACTGGAATTTCTGCCATGGCTTCCACAAATTTTATCTCAGCATGGAAACAAAAAACAATAGAGCAACAATCATATTATTTAAATTAATTTTTCATCTGACAACAAAAAAAAATGTTTCCAGCATCATATGGACTAAGAGGAATATAGTAAAATTACATTAAAGTAAAATAAATTAATTTTTTCTAAAAGGAAAAAGAAAAGAAATTAAGTTGGAGTTTTCATGTGCTATCTCAATCCCTGGAGGGTTCATATACGTTGGAACTAGATCATCTTTAATGTCACTTCCAGCTCAAATCATTCCATGATTCTACGATCTTTTTTTCATATTTCTGAATAAAGCTGGGGAACAAGGTTTGCTATACCATTGCAAAATGAAACACTTGGTAGGCATTTTGTTGTTCTGATGCAATAACCACAAGATCAGCCAGTGCCATTTCTGGAGTCACTAAGTGGTCAAAGGACAGCTGACATCCCAGCATGATGGTACAACAAGGAGTTATTAGGCAGGACAGGGCAAGAAACACCTTCCACTCTCTGCTGTAAAGGTCTGGAATGCACTGATGTTGTTATTCTATATTATAGCAGCACAGGTCTTTTTAATTATTATTTTAGAATCTGTCCCATTCGGAATTATTCCAGAAAAGCCCACTCAGTCAGAAAAATGGAAGATTCTGCTCCCCTCATGAACACTGATAGTCTGATCACCATCAGATTTAGAAAAGGGAAGGAGATGGCTCCTCTCAGTCTTATTACAGACTCCAGAAGAACCAAGGTACACATGAATTATGCATGAGTTAATTTGAAAAAGTTGTGTGAAAACTTTGTGATTATTTATCATCAATTAAAAAAAAAAAATCAAACCCCTCCAGCAATAATATTTACCATTTATTCCAGCGTTATGCATTCAAAATAATATTAGCTATTATTTTGCTTACTCTTTCTTCCAAATTCTCTATTTGAAAAGCAATTAAAAGATACCCCCAGATATTCTGAGCACGACTCAATTTCCTGATTTCGGTGGCTGATAGATACAAAGTAACATCACCCGGGGAATGGGGGCAGAGGAGAGAAAGAAGTCATCTCAGCCTTCTGTCAGGCACTTTACAGCATAATGAGCTATGATGAAAAACAAGTCAAACGCTGAGAAAATAAGAAAGCTTGGAAATTTGATCTGACTGACGGGGTTGGGAGTAATTAATTATAACCCATGTGACCACTGGATGTCCCCACCGTTCCTTAAATGCAGCCCAGACACCATCTCCCTGGCAGTTCCAAACCTGTAAGATCTGACAAAGAGCAGGGAGTGTGCAAGAAGGATCCAGGGAAGGATGATTCCCCCAGAAATCCCATCCTCAACACACTTGGTGTGTGCTGGAGTGAACCGGAGAGGAGATCACACAGCACATGCTGAGAGAGAAACACTCTTTGAATAGTTTCCATCAAGTTCATTTGGTGTCTACTTGATGCTTAATAATGCAGCACGGAGTGAGGTTGGGTGACAGATCCTCAGAGGGAGCAGGGAAAACTGAATTGCTTCTGAGGAGTTGTGCAGGAAGCCTGAATTAGAGTTTGGGTGCAATGGAGCAAATGGAAAAGACCCCCATGCCTTAACAGGTGAGAGGGGAGGTGAGCAGGAGCAGAGATGCCACTGTAAGCCTACTGAGCAGCTGCCAGTCAAAAGAATCCAAAAAAGCTGAAATAACAAGAGAATATCTGTAATGCCATGATGTGGTCTCTGCATCAAAGCTTTGAGGGCACTTGTGGGATGAAAGCTGGAGGAGGCAAAGGAAAACAAAAACAAACCCCAAAGTACACCGGGAAGATTACTGCTACACATCCTTCTTTTGAGCTCAGGTCATGTGAGAGGTTTAAGTTCACATGAATTGTAGGAAGCTGAGGTGTTAGCATCAACTCATTTTTTATTTAATAAATAAAGAAACATCATTTTTATTTAATTTGTCACACGACAAAAAGCCAGACCCAATTCTGCCATCAAGGAAAGACCAAGTACCTTGCTTACTATGGTAAAAAGCAGAGATCCTATTTTTTAAAATGGGAGGCATTTCTTACTAATAGATTCAAAAGCAAATCAGCCATGTGTCTATTTTGCCAACTTAAAAACCTCAAGCTCTGATAGCTTACGACTGACTTCATGCTTGTTAGAGAGGTTACACCATAAAAGCATCAGAACCCTCCTGTCTTCCCATCTTCTTTTATTAGCACAGCTCACTGATGTTAGATGACAAACTACAAAGCTATGAGAAGGGCAGCAGTTGCTCATATAAAATAATATTTGAAGAGGCTGCACTCTGTGAAGGTGATTTGTGAGTTTATTCTCTCTCCTCCATCCTTTCTTCCCTTCCTACCTCTTGCAGAAACCTGAGCAGTGGAGGCACAGGGCCACAGCTGACTTCACCTTGGACTTCAGAAAGTAAGGCATAAAAAACCTGAAAGAGCTGAAGCACTAGCAGAGAGATACTAAAACCAAATATAAACTGAAAAAGAGTGCCTCAATTCCACATATCACTGGAAAATGCTAAACTGGGAATTAGCTTTACATTTAGTTATTATTACTATTCCAGTTGGTTAGATAAGCTATTGGGATGAACAGAAACAGAACTAAGAATAACTTCTTCAGCCTGGATGCCTGGAAGGGTTTACCAGAAGGGTTTCATGTGTTGTTCTGTATTCTTTTCCCCTTCACACACCATTAGAAGGATGACTGGTCTGACACACTGTGGATATTCTTTTGTTTGGATTTCAGATGTTCACAAAACAGAGCTGCACTGAAAAGGCAGGGTTTTTTTAGGGGGAAAGCCCTGGGGGAGTGAAGTGAATGAATATATTTGAATAATAAATTGAGAATTTCATGGTTTGCAATTAAATTAATTAGGTACTCTGAGTTACTGGCCAGTGACTCTTCAAGCTAGTTCTACTTGGTTTAAAGATATGTATATACAAAAAATGCACCAGAAAACCTAGAAAGCTTTTACTCCTTCCCCTGGATCTCATCTGCAGCTTCAGATCATCAGCTGACCATAACACTTATGCTTTGTATGAATAACAAAATTGATAATTAGATTTGCTGAGATTTCACAACAATAATAAATTTTTTTTAACTGTGTAGGCTGACTTCTTGTAGTCAACACTCTCTTTTGCAGCCTGTTGTCTGACAGAGAATTCATTGTGTATGTTTCAGCCTTCCAGAAATAAGAGTTACTATAATGCCTCTTCATCCAAAGATCTGAACTTGGTTAAAAATGTCAGGGATGCTTTATGAAAACTGATCAGACTCTCAGTAGTTTCTTTAGAGCTTGTGGCTCTAAAAGAGGATAAGTAACAGATATAATCCCAAAACCTGATTACTTACCCTGGTCTAAAAAAGAGACTGTGCACTCTCACATTCAGACTCATTGGAAAACTGGTTCTCTGGCACCTCCTCCACTCTCAAGATGTTACATCTCAGCTTGACACCAAACTGAAGTCAAGTAAGAGTTCTCTGCACTCACCAGCACTTGGCTTTTTGCATCTTAATCAGGTGCTACAATTAGAAGCTGGCCATAATTAAGGCCTATGTAAGTTTAGGGAAAAAGAACTGAAGAAATATAAAGAAACAGTTAAATGCCATTGAGCCAAACATTTTGGATCCCAGAATTTCAAGAATGCTTCCACTTTCTTTTTCCTAGAGAGAAGGAAGAGTAAACGTATGACTGTGAGAGTAAGATGGACTCTTCAGAATCAGTCTGGTTCCTCCAATTTTGAAGCATTAAGTTTACCAAAGTTTACCACAGAAGAGAAAAAAAGGCTTAGGCCAGCTTTGCTTATACCTTTATTCTATGACACACGTTCCATACCAGCAAGCAGCCTAGCAGATAATAATTTGGCCCAGAGTTGCCGCTGTTCTCTCTGATTAAGTTTTACCTAATCTTGACTGATGAAATGGCTGTGTAGTCCAGCTGAAACACTTGTAATGCCTTGAGAGAGCTCTTTAAGCATGATAAACTGGAACAAGACTACACAGTAAACCCCGTCTTGCACTATGGAGTCTCACAAATTCAGTTTTAATTTTTATAAACAGATTGCTTCGCGGGTTGTTATTATTAGTGCGAGCTGGACAGCTTGAATTAGGGAATAATTTATTCCCTGTGCATTTCTAATTACAGAAAGAGGTTCACTCACTGACACACTTGTCCGTCTTGTTCTTTCCTGTCTTTCAGGCATGGCTGATTGCAGTTAAATAGACAGACCAACACAAACTGCATAAGAAACACAACTCTGTCAAAAAAAGACTGAAGTGTTACCATTAATTATTCTGGACCATGTGCTCATTTACAACAAATCTAACATGAGAAATATTCTCAGAGGTGTCAAACAGCCTCAGTTTCATAGGTGCATGGGGGTAGCACTGACTAAATGTTTGAGTGACTGGTAGGATGTGACCTGCCAGAGACCCTTGAAGCTTGGGGATTTCATGTGCAATTTGTGTTTCAGCTTTCAATAGATAATTTAAATTGAGCCACTCTCTCTGAGCATTTCTGAAGGTTCTACATGTCTGAGCCTCTGTCAGAACTGCACATGTATCTAAAAAAACAAACAAAAAGAACCAAACAAAAAACCCCAACCCCCCAAAATCAAAAAATAGCATTTATGAGAATCTGTGCAAGTGATTATTTGGAACTCACTGCATCTTAAAAAGGCTTAAAGAAAGTGAAAATACAGCTTTCTAAACAATGTCAAAAGGTAGGCATTCATAGTCACTGAGGGCATAGGAAGGTAGAATGAAAATGCTACCTAGGGGAAAGAACAAAACCAAAAATCACCATGATTTAGTTAATCCTCAGTACAAATGTTATTTTAAGTAGCTGTTATTTTAAGGAACTGAGCAGACAATAGTCCACTTTAGCCACTAATCAGAAGAACAAACTTTGCCAAGAATCAATTGAACTGGTTATTCACATTGGAACTAAAGAGAAAAGGAGCACTGGATTTACTAAGTTATACCCTTCAACCATTTCAGCCAGAATTACAAGACTACCCTCTTTATGGGTTTTTTTTGTTTTGGTTTGTTTTTTTGTTTCTTTTATGGTTTTTTGGGTTTGTTTGTTTTGGGTTTTGTGGTTTTATTTTTGGGTTTTGTTTTTAATAGAAGAAATACGGACATTAGGTGTGCCCTCGCTGCCACTGCATTTAGTCTTTTTCACATCTATGTAATCCTGCAGACACCACCTCCACCCACTCTCTCTAGCTCTTTTTCATAGATTAAGTAAAGCAGAACTTTTTGTACCCTAAGTTGTTACATAATATATTCATGATTAAAGATTAGTTTACAAACAGCTTAAGCTTAAAGAGCATTTCCAGTCAATGACAGCTCTTTACAAACAGTGACAAAGATAGTTGAGGGGGTTATCATCTGTCAGCATGACATTAAAGTCTCTCAGGTTTTTCAGCTGAATATTTTAAAAACAGAACAATTTCAAGACAATAGGAGAACAATGTGAGCCCAGGTAAAGAAATACAGACTTGAATGCAACACCGGATTCTCTTTTAAGCATCATCATCTTGCAACCTTTGGCTTAGTATTCAATATTTGTTTTGAATTTCTGATTTTTCTCAGTATCAAAGATTGCCTCTTTATGCCAGCTAAGCAGACAGCACCTTCATATCATATTTATTGTCCAGCTGAAAAACAAAGCTTAGATAACTTTCTATGCTTTTTTACAAAGTGCTGCTATTACTACAATCCCCAATTTCATTGGCAAACTTGCTTCTGAAGTTCATATGACATAACAATGAAAACATTAAGGATCTGGTTTCAAAAGATGCTTTTTACCAGGCTACAAAGCAGGCAGGACAAACGGCATCTGCTTTAAAGTTTTTGGTTGGGTTTTTTTGGTTCTGTTTTTTGGGTTCTCAGGCGTTTCACATTTCAAAACATTTCTTCTGATCTGAAAGGAAAAAGAAAATATATTTATTTTATTTATTTTTAAACAAAAAAACAACAACAAAAAAGGAGATCCCGAAGAAAAAATACCTGCACCTACATTAGGGCTTTGTCCAGGCAGCATGCTGGGTATACAAGACTCAGTTTCAAAACCACTGCTCTAAACTAAGCTGTTTGAGGTGAGAGAGAGCAAATGCTTAAACAGGACTTTACTGAATTAACAGGAAAAAAGCCTAACACTCCAAATGTAAAGTTAATATCTGCAATATTTTCTAGACATGTTTTTTCTCAGAAGAATATGAGATACTCGGAATGAGTCCATTTTGGTGCTGCACAAAATCCTGGTGTTTGGAAAAGAGGTGAACTACCCTCAACCATACTAGGTATATCTATGCCACATTTTTTATTTAATTTGAGAAAACCACCAAAATCTAAAACCTAACAAAAATCCAAGACTAAAAAAACCCACCACCCCTAGCCCCCCTCAATCAAAAAAACTCAAAATAAACAATAATCCCCCCTAAACTTCCCAAAGTGGGAAAATATTCTGGTCATACAGTAAGACTTTCTAGAGATCAGGAAAGGATAGATCAGGTAGAAAGGAAAAGATTTTGCATTTTTTTTTTTCTATTCAGAATAGAGACATGAGGAAGGGAGTTATGAATTATTTTTTTTTAAGATTAAATAATAGCAGACTTTCAAAACATCTTTTCTATTTGCTCTTGTCAAGGCAAATGTAATATTTACTGTAGCAAATAAACACCAAGCTGAAGTCTAAAAGCTTTAGTTCTGCTCTGTAGCTTTGCTCTAGGGCCACAAGGAAGGCATTCTCCTACCTCATCTTTCCAACTCAGAGTTTCCACAGAAGCTGAACAAGACTGATTTTTATATCAAGTGGGCCATGCACTCTCTTCCTTCCATCACTGGCAGAAAGCAAGCAATTCTAGAAAATTTACAAGAACTTTCAAGATGCAATAGAAGCTCCAACTACAAGAAGGGAAAAGAAATCCTGTGCATACCCAGACAGCTCAGTTTAATGCTGCAAAATCATCCCCAGGGTATTTTAATCAGACACGCTCAGGGTTTTTTAGTAAAAAAAAAAAAATTCTGAATGTTTTCTTCTTTTCACACCTAGGGAACCTGACTGAAATAGATTAAATGAATTGCAAAAGGACACTCAAAGCTTATGTAACGTCTGATCTGGATTCTACCTCCTGACTACTTCTGCTGAGTCTTAACAACTCCCTCTATCCTCTGCAAAGCTGCAGGCTTCAGCAAACAAAGCATTCCTTACAGATAATTGGTATTACATGGAAACTCAACTGCTCTTATTTACAAAACTACAGATTTATGTCAAGCAAAGCCAATTATGCCTAATGTTTAAACTATTGCAGGTGCTCAACGACATTGTTGCTAGGCAGTAGAAGGAAAATTGCTCTTTTAATGCATCTTGTTCCAACTGGGACCATGTGTTTTATCATCAGTGCAAACTTAACAGATGGAGATCTTAATCCTCTTCATTGAGCATTCTTCATCCTTTCTCACTCAGAATGGTGTCCCATACATTGAGACTTAACTGAGGTGCTCAATGAACTCTCTGGGACAGAGCTTACTTTTTTTTTTTTTTTTTTTTTTTTGGTATATTCATCCACAAATACAGTATAACTACATGTTTAACCCTTGGAAGATCCCTCAAAACTGTAATAGCAGTAATCAGAATGCTGTTTAAGTTTAGTAATTACCTGCAGTGACCACAGCAGCACCTACTCAAATAGCCAGTGATGGCAGACAGCACAGAAGGAGCTCCTTTTGAAGTCAAGACTAAATCTATGGAGTCCTTTACACTAATTTTACTGTCTGCTGGGAGAAGATTTAAAAACATTTAGACGGTACTCAAACAGCAAAACTGAACTGGAATGTTTCTGGTCACTCCTAACCTCACTTAGGAGGCAATTTTTTCTACAATAAATTTCAAAACTATATGGTGAGGATTAAAACATGCTTACCTTACATTTGCTTTGTGAAGAGCAAAATCTCCCTTAATAACTGCAATAGAACAAAAGAAGGCTATTCTAACATTTTCCAAATGCTATTAAATTATTTCATCCGCACACACTTCTCCTTATTTTTTTCTGTCCTCTCCTTTTTTCTAGTGTGTTAAACAGGATATGAAAAACAGCTTCTTTCAAAGGCAAGACCAGATCTACAGAGTTTTTTATACTAATTTTACTTTGTGTTGGGACAAGATTTATAAAATTTAGGCAATCCTCTGAAAGTACAAAGAATTCCATCAGCTTTGTATGGAGACCCAGATGCAGTTCAAGAAACATCTCCATCTGTTGGGTGTAACTGCTGAATTGCTCTGTCATAACAGCAAGCATGATTGATAGATTTTTGCATAGTTTTTTCTGCACCACCAGCTGAAATAACTCAAAATCCAGCAATCAAGTACCCCTTTTCTTTTGCCATCCACTCAAAAAGCTAAATTCTTAACTAAAACTGACAGAAAAATCTTCTCTAGAACATGTGAGAAAGACAGAGTCTGCAATAATTAACTATTTATTCCAAAGCCCATACAACCCAAATCTTCCAGAGCAGTTCTTTATGAAGGCTGTCCAGCTTCTTCCTTCTCCATTGCTGACAGTCTTTCTTGTACGATTCCATGACAGAGAGGTCCTGTGCAAGAAGATAATTAATCTTCCTGTTCTTGCAGAACAATCTTCATCAGACAAATAATTTGCAATAGCTGCATTCCATTCTCTGCTGTCATCTATTCTCACCATTTTGATACCTAAAACAATTAAAAAATAAAAATGGGTCTTGCAAGGTCTGAGTGTGTTCTTGAGGCCTGAGAATGCACCAGAGGAAACACTTTATCTTACAAGAAAGTTAGGTTTCTTATTCTCTGTCCTTGACGTAAACTGTTCCAAACTACAGTTATTTTTGCAGTTAAAAAAAAAAATAAATTATATACATACAATTATCACTAGGTGCTAAAAGTGTCTCCAACTCCCATTGTCTCAAATCTTAGATTGTATCCTTTTATTATATGTTATATCTATATATCTATGCGTTTCTTCTCTTGCATAATTCTCACATGCATTGACAGTGACCATGTACCTCTTCTGAACAGACTCCAGCCAGCATCTCTGAATCTTCATTGTGCCAAGACAAAGATCAAGTCAAATATTCAGGAACTGTCTGTAAAGACATAAGACTACCCATGGTTCAAAGGTGGGCTTATTGCAATACAAATGCCATTTAGAAAATAACACCTTACAAGCAAATAGCTATCAGATTTACTCAAATATATGGAAATCAGTCTGCCTCTCTCCAGTGCCTTTGAAGACTAGGTCTCTCAAGCCTTTTTGTTGCCTCTCCCTATTGCAGTCACAGTTTTGAGGAAATGGACTGTCTCCTGATGGCAGGCAAGAATCAGGGCAAGGCAAATGCACAGCCCTGTCTCCCCCCACACCACTTCTTACAGGGCAAACAGGTCCACTCAGCTCCACCATTAAGACGTGATGTTCCACACTGGTCAGAAAGCACATCTTTGACATGGATAACAATTTCAGATGAACTTGTATGAACATATACTTACTTCTTCCATTTCCACCAGTGAATTCTAGGATCATGTTCTGTTATTATGAATAAAGATATTAAACAGCATCAAAAACCACTCCCTTTCCAGATGGGTACTGCCTCTTTCTACAATCACTGTTGCCATCTGGGCTTTAACAGGTTCCTCAGTCACCTTGTAGCTCTTCTGCTGACCCTGTTCTCCATCTTTGCAAGTTATTTCCCACGGGATACACGTCAAATGCTTTACTGAAATCAAGGCAGATTACCTCTACTTTGTTTTGTTTAGAAAATGAATTCTTATTACATACAGACATTAAGATTGCCTGGCAAATCTACCTTTGATACATCTGTGTTGCATTTTATCCAATTTTCCTTTTATCTCAGGGTTTTACATATTCTATTTTTGTTTTAAAAAAAAAAGAACTTTAACTCCAGGAAGATCAAACTAACAGCTCCTGCTCCTACCTGCCTTCCTGCTCCTTAGATGTATTTGCCACATTTTGCTCCTTCCACGATGCTCAATCCAATTTTACAGCATTGAATATGGTTAATAGTGGAGAGATGGCTTCCTTTACCAGCTCTTTCATAGTTCACACTTTACCCTCTGTGTCACTCCAGAGCATTATATTCCTTTATTATAGTTTCTCCTGTAGTAGATCATTCCTCACATCTAGCAAGCATTCTGGCTTACCACCACTTTCCATATGAATATATTGGTATCAAAGTGTTTGAGTTTAATGTTTCCTTATCACGTGGAGGCCCTACTTCTATTATCACTCTTAGTAATATGAATGTAAAAAAAAATGCTAAATAAGCGCTGCTCACAATGCCTAAGTCAGCCAATTTTGGGAGTATTTAACACTGTTTAGATCTTGGAAAAAGTGGAATTCATTTTACTAATATCAACCCCATTTCCAACTTCATCTCTCCTTTTCTAAGCTTCTCCTAATTCCCTTCACCCCCTTCAACGAGGTGACAATTAACAGTTTCAATGTAAATAAATTTTAGTTTTCCATTCTCTTAGTAGCAATTTTCTGCATGTTATCCTTTAGGAATGAGAAATGCCACAGTGTTTCTGCCAAATGAAAGAGTAGAGTGCCTCAGCATCCGTGTTTCATTATATAATTTACAGAGTGTATATATATTACTGGGATATAGTTTCTAGTGTATTTTTGGTAGGTCTCATGGAAATTTGCAGAGAAGGTTAGTAGGGCTGTGTCCATTTTCCTGATGGGGCAACTTAGGTAAAGAAGCAACTTGTTGAAGGCTGGGCAGCAGGTAAGTAGCAGTCAAGATTTCCACATAAATCTCCCACCTTTCCAGGTATCAATGCGCCAATAGCAGACTCCAAACTTATTTGTAAATTACACTGTCACAAAACAATTCGCTAAACGAATGTATTTGAGTTTATTAAATTTGAACCATTACTAAGTACAAATACATGTGGATTGCTATCTGTTTCCCTGTAGAGGTTAATAGCCTCTATCAGCTATGCCAAGCAGTGAGCTCTTATTTTTCTTGATGTGCATTATGAAAGTGCAGCATTCTACAAGGCCAAATTCTATGAAAACTGCTTTTTTTTTTTTTTTTTTTACACTGATAAATAACAACTCTTCCTAAGATAATTAAAAAACACATTGGCAGTTGCATTTACATATCCTATGTACTTCATCATTAGAAAGCTGGCTGGTAACACTATCAAAATTTAGTAAAACGGGTGAAATTTTATCAAATTTTCTCCACAGGAGACAAAATGGGAGAATTTTCCAGGACGCTATCATAACGCTTGGTGGCTTTTCCAGGCTTCAAAAGCTTTTCTTCAGGAAGAATTCCTCTGATTTCATTGATGTACTCCAGGTTCAGGTTGTTGTATCTGAGAGGGAGGATAGGGAGGGAAAATACTAAAATAATCATCCTTTCTGGGATTAGTTTCACCCATTATTTATTAGGTGATATTTTGCAAGTTAGAGTGCCTTCTGAGCCCTGGACTCCTAAGCATCCAAAAAACTAAAAAACAAACAAACAAAAAAAACAACCCAAAAAACCACAAAAACCCAACCAAGCAAAAAAACAAAAAACAAAAAACAAAAAACCAAAAAAACAGAATAATGATACAAGTTTCCCTAGAAACTTCAGGCTAAAAAGTGCTAAGTGGGATGCAAGTGTTAATAGCAGCTGTACTGTGTCATCTTTACAAATTTAAAACAGAAATATGCTTTTTTCCTCAGAGTATATTTTTGCTAATTCAGAGATTTCCCTGATTTTCCTCCACCCTTAAACTCGGTGTTTATCTTAATAGTTTTCACCCCTTTCTCTCCCTTTTGTGAAAATTCTTATTCAGCACAAAATGAAATAATTATAGTTGATCTCAAAAAACATGCGTAGGCTTTGGTTGTCTTATTGAAAATTGAGCTCCCTTGATTCTGAAGTGAAATACTAATTTGAAATAAACCTTTTGAAAACTACTTTTCTTCTTTTTTTTTTTTTTTTTCAATAGAAAAAGCAGTACTTTTCTCAAGACTTCTGAAAGTACACTGCCATTGCTAATTTTATATTATTACTTATCAAATCACTACTTTATCAAGGTTTCTGAAATATTTCCATAGAACTGCATAGCACCTCCATTTTCTGGGCTACAAGTACTACTTATAAGACTGACAGTAGAAAGTTAATTGTGATTAAACATTCCTGAATACAGGAGGCAGGCCAACTTGCACATCACCTTGGATGTAAAAAAGGATTGCAGTTGTGAGTTCTTTGCATTTTACAGGGAATGTACAGGCAATAAAGCTAGGCTTCATAGATGGCAGAAAATTTTTTCCCATCTGGGGGCTATTGGAGCAATTTAATTGTCTCCCTCAGAAAGTTGCTTTATCTCATTGGTCAGATAGATATCAGAAAGTGTTTCAGGGTTATTCTAGTGAAATAACTGCATACAGCAATAATCAGTACTGATCTGCTGCAAGCCCATGGCCTACTGTCCTTTGCTGAAAATGGAAGCTTGTTGAGACAACGATTTTTATTCATTGGTACAAACCCAAGTGAAGTGGAGATCAGGTCCATGACTGAGATACCTTGGTGCTATGATCTGAACTCCATGCCAACATATGGCCTCCTGTAATGGATAAGATGCTCTTCTTTCTTCAAGTCATTTTTATATTAATAAGTGCCCTTAAATATTTAAGACTAACTGCATGAGATTTTTTTTTCTTCTTAAACTTATAACATGCTTTTTAGAATATCTTTCTCCTCAAGGCAGATGTAAAATACTGGTCTGAGCCCAGAATGATAACATACTACCTATCACTACCAATCTTTATTACAAACTAGTTTACAAGTTTTGAAAGAATTTCTACCCATATCTACAAATGAAACATCAAATTTTCATTTTCTCACACATACCTGTGTGCAATGGTCCAGAACCCCAGGGTGTTCACCATCATTAAGGAAGCCAAGAAGAAGAAGAATCTCTCTAATTTTCCTTCATGCAGCAAGTGTGGAAACCAGCTGCCTGGCAAAGCAAACATTTGAAGCAGAATTAGTTTACCTTGCAGGACAAAACAGCTCATCATGAAAGACATCAAGATAACTTTATGTTAGACACAATCACAGCAGGTGTTTTGAACCACCACCCCTGTGTAGCTAGTTGTACAGATTTCAGTCTCATGGCATCTATGTGTTTTTTTGCATCTACTTTGCAGAAAAGAAACAGAGATCTAGAGATACTAAAGATCTTTCCTAACTAATCTGAAGTGTACTGGAAAACCTAAGTCTGCACAGCTATTACGGCAAAGTTGGAGCCACCTTGCCTCTATATTAATCTTTGTGAATAGCTAACTGAACATGAAAGGTGAAAATTTTAGAAAGAGCTACAATTAAGGTGGTCTGTAGAAGTCCTTATTCACATATCTCATCCATTTAATAAGCCTTTCTTCAAAAAGAAAAAAAAAAGCAAGCATCATAAAAAGCCATTGTTCAGAGCCTAGAGTGGTGCTCCATGACCAAGAAGTTACTTGATGTTTTACTTTACATTTTCTATAGTTGTCTTCAGCCATGGCTCTGCAACATATCCTTGTCTTGCACACATTTTTCTTTGGATAAATCAGACCTTCTCCTACCAAGGCTTTTGGCAATAATGTCTGGGACATTTTGGCATCTTAAAGTCCATTCAGCAGAGGACTGTACCACCTATATATACCCAGAATCTTCCCTGCCTGGATTCTGGCATGTTTTAGTTTGCAGCTACATTGTTTTCAAAATTTTCCATTGCAATTAGTGTGCAAAAATCCTCACTTGGTAAAATAAATTATTATGAAGATCAAGATACTTAAAAAGAAAGCCATCCCCAGCCAGTCTGCATTTGGAGGCAGTAAGTACCTGAAGTACTGTAATCCACTACAGCAGACACATAAAACCAAGGTGAAAAAGAAGTTAGGATACAGAATATCTACAGTGTTGTAATAACCTTTTACATTTTTGGGGAATACAGGACATTTATTGCCTCTGAAGAAGAGAGACTGTCTTGATTAATATGTAGTGAAATGTAATAGGAGCAGATACAGAGCATTAAACAGCTGGTGTTGAGAATGTGATGTCCACGCTACACACAGAGCTCACAAGGGTTCACATCAGGCCAGTTCCCACTAACAGCTGGAACACAAGGCACAAGCAATTTTTTGGGGTAGTTCCATCCTAAAGGAATGCAGTTATTTTGTGCTGCAAGATCACTCTGTGATGCAAATCAGAGATAGTGAGGAGATTTCAGATCAAAGCACGCTCCTGCTCTGAACTAAAAAGTCATCAAGGTGCCTGAAGTCATTTTCTTTGCTCCCTTAAAGTGTGGCATCAAGTCCTACCCTTCTGAATAAGAGTGGCTGTTCACCATGTGAGTGACCTAAGAAGGAGAGGAGGAAATCCAGCTGTCTGCCAGAGCTGTGCTATACAAATCCAACCATCTTATCAGACCTTTTGTCCACTAATGCCATCTTTAGCCATCTAATGACAGTTTTAGCCTTTCAACATTTTCTAATTAGAGAGGAAGAGTAGTTCCACCGCCCAGGAAAGCCAGAAGTCAAGATAATTACATATCCCCACCCCCTATATAGATATATATATTTATATTTACATTTTTCTCTTTCCTCCACATCTTCGAGTCATAAATATATATGGGAATGGCAGAGAAGAACTGCCACCAATGCAGCAGTTTTCCCTAACTCCTTCACAGTTTGTTCCATGCCATGTTACTTCTCTGCCTGTCATGGAGAAGCACCACCACCTCACCTCTGCCTGCACGGCTCCTTTTGTAGCATTATCTCAGAGCGAGTTTTAAAACGCATCATTTAACATTGTCAGTTGACTGAGCTCCTAGGTGCTATAACTTCCTTTTTAGTAGCTTATAAACTTTTACTGTCATCATTCACAATCAGGTAGTTTTTCATTTCACATCCCCCCGTGGCCAATAGAAGCCACAGAGAGAGCGCGTGTATCTGATGAAAGAGAGAGCTCGCATGGGGCTTGGCACTGCAGCTTGTCAAAGCAGAGTTCACACTGTCTGTAAGGTTATTTACATCGCCTAGGCTAACTATATGAGCAGCAGGAGCTTCCTAATGGAACAGCATTTACAATGGAAACCGAACAGAAAATATGTACTTAAAAATAGAACTGAGTGATTAAAGAAAAAAAAGTGGGGAAAAAAAAAAGAAAGAGGAATTTAATGGCTTCGAGGAGAAGAGAGTAAAATGTCTTTGAAAGACAGTCTTTGAAACTGTCTTCATGATAGAAAAGACACTATATTGAAGCATTCAAAGTGTGAATGGTTGGTTTTATCAGGGTGGGAGGGTAGTCCAGCAAACGGGTCTGAGTTCTGCCCCCCCTTCACCAATTGGTCTCCTCCACAGCCTGGGTTAAAGATCATTGCTCTGTCTCCTCTCTGTTTCTTTTAGTAATTGCCAGTGTTTAAACAGTGAGGCCAGGAACAAAGCCTTTGGAAAATTCTGTATTACAAATGAGCAACAGTATAGGAAGGTCCAAAACTATATGGGGCACGGCAAGACTCCAGCTCCCATAGCTTGCACTCTCTCTGTCTAGTTTACAGGTCCATCCAAAAGAAGTGGTAGGAACACAGCTTTCTTTTCCTTTCACTGAGGGGCAGAGTAAGGGTTATCAGGTATGCCTTCCTCTACAGAGAATCATAGAATCATTTTAGTCAGAAATTACCTTTAAGATCACCAAGTCCAACTGCTAACCTAACACTACCAAGTCCACCACTAAACCATGTCCCTTAACACCACATCTACACAGCTTTTAAATAATTTCAAGGATGATGACTCCACCACTTCTCTGAACAGCCTTTTCCAATGTTTGCCAACCCTTTCAGTGAATTTTTCCTGATATCCAATCTAAACCACCCTGGTGCAACTTGAAGCAACTTTCTCTTAGCCTATAACTTGTTTCTTGGGAGGAGACCAGTACCCACCTAGCTACAGCCTTCTCTCAGGTAGCCTTAGAGAGCAAGGAGGTCTCTACAGGTATGGCAGCAGTCCTAGAGGTATCCAATTTCTATCCTACTGCCATTAGAATTTTTTGTCAGTTGATACAGCAAAGATTAATGTAACCACTTCATATTTCAGCCAATGATATTTCTCACCCCTTTTTTTTTTTTCCTTTTTCTATTTTAGATGGAAATTGGTTGTCCACAAAACAGTGGAAAAAGCTGGGCTACATTTACTTGTACTTGTTGCACAGAAAATCCTCTGCTGTCAGGAAGCCTTGGAAGGACAGGTGTCGGTGTTAAAACATCAACTGTGTGATTCAGGCAGCAAACTTCCCTTTAGATGCTTTCACCCACTAACACCTTTCACAAACCATCTGCAGACCCCCCCAACTGATGGGGCTTGGGGTTCATACTTTAAGGATTTTTTTATCTTAGCCATGAACATCAGGTACTCATTTCTCCAGTTTGTTTAATTTTGCTGGAGTAAGATGCCCTGGGCACTATTGTGTTTGAAGAGTCCAGCATTTTCTCATCCTTGAATCAGCATGTAATATGCTAACAAAACAATTTCCCTCAAAAGACATTGCCCTTGGGTTCTGTGAATCCTTTACTTTCTATGGAGATTGCCAACAGAAGTGCCAATTACAAGGTTGGTTTGTCACATAGATAATTGCTCACTGGGAATTAACTTTCTACAACAAGCTCCTGATTTCCATTTTTATTCCAACAATGGAAATACTTTGTAGTGTGAATCACCACAGAAGATCAGAAGTTTCCTTTAGCTCTGTATAATTAAAAAGACATTTTTCTTATTGGTTAGAGGTGAATCAGTTATGGTTTTCATGGCAAATTTAGAGCAAATTAAAAGATTAAGTCTAGGCAGTGTTGGGTCCTCAAGCCTGTTATACCATATTTCATTGACAAAGTGCCTGGTAAACTTTCACTGAAATTTTGAAGTCCTATCAATTCTGCCTCAAAAATGCTCAAGTAGTACAAGATTATAATACAACACCAAGAGGAAACAAGAGAGACAGAAAAGCAAGTAAAGCAGGGATTATGCCATGGACAAAACCACTTGCCTGCATTGCTTCTGGTGGGCAACTGAGAGCAGCAAACTGCTGGCAGTACCAGCCATGAAAGAAGACATAGGAAGGGCTGCAAGTCAGGTTTTGACATATCCAAGGGCACACAAGGTATCTATCTGCTCCTATGATGGCACCTTTGGAGCTCTCAGGGGACTAATAACAAAGGGCAAAGTTGTGTAGGAAGGGATTCAGTTGGTTTACTGAATAACTCCATCATATCTCAGCACTGTGAAAAGCCATTCATGTGCCAGAAGTTAGTCTATTCTGCATGATTCCTGCAATTTTATGGCTTTCCTACAACTATCCTGGACTATGATAATAGAAAAATGTAACCCATTTTAAAAAAGGATTGTATTGCCTTCCATATTTTCATCATTAGTGGGCATATATTTAGTGATTAATCATATCCAAATTCAAGTCTCAGTCTGCCTCTAATCCTCATTAGCTAAATAGGATCAGTGGACACCACCATCTGGACAGCAAGAAATATCCTTTAACTTTATCATCTTTGATATTTAGAATCACACAAGGCTCCAAACTGGAAAGAGAAATAAAAATAAACCCCCACAAAATCCTGGTTCTCTAAATACAAGCAGGAAAGCTGTCTAGGGCAGTTTCCTTCCTCTGACCTTTTATTTTATTTTACTTTCTTACATATTTAGGTTAATATTTTTAGGAAAATGTATTCTGAAATTATTGGCATAGAAGGGCAGGTTTGTCTTGCATCTTCCGTTAACATGTTAGGAGAGGTAAGAGATCCAAGAGAAAGCAGTTTCCCAGCTTGTACTGAAAATATCACTGTCACTCATCATCTGTTTGCACGTCAGATTTTTAAAAAGTCCTATTTTATCATATTCACACCATCCTCCATAGATGCATTAAAACCGATTAATGTAGCTTTGAGTGTGACGGATACCTGATAAAGTTTGCCACTAAACCCCCCCCCAAAAATTCTAAACTACTGACTTAAAATAGGATATAAAAATGTTTAAACTTTGTCAACACCTTTTGTGCTTCAGCACTTCAAAATACCTATTGCACTGTATCTTGAATTACTTCAGGGCAAATGTGATCTCATTGCTCAGAGATGGGAGAACCAGAAATAGTCTTGACTCAAGATTTAGTGAAACAAGAATCATGGGACAAGACAAAAGCACACATAGCCCAAGAGTGGCTAACACTAAGCCTTGTTAAATCATACAAAACTATTGCATAAACACTCAGTTTCTTTCAGCAAAAGAACGAACTTTGGTCTTGCAATATAAATAAATTGGTTTAGGTTGTGGTTTTGGTGGGGTTTTTTTTGTGTGTGTTTGTTTTGGTTTTGTGGTTTTTTGTGGTTTTTTTGTCCTAAAAAGGTCTGCTTGGTTTGTATTACCTTCAGTTCCATAAACTGTTAAGACATACAGAATGTTTTATAAGCTCTTTAAACAGAGCTGCAAAAATACCAAATGTGAGTAATGAGAGTTTAATTTGCATCATTTGAATATTATTTGACCTAACTTAGTCACAATTTCATTTTCTGAAGCACTGTCATCTTTCGAAGGCTTAATAGATAACCATTAGGTTTTATAAATTAAAAAAATATTTTGCTGTTATTAAGCTTTTCATCATAAGCACCAAAGAACACTGTGAGAAGTACAGTGGAAGAGTTCAGAAGAATTACAGATGGAACAGGGTAATTTTGTATCAAACTATTTTATACCATTTCCTATTAAACTCATAAAAAAACAAAAGCAATCTCAGATACCTCTTTAGTTTTGTTATAGTCTATACGCAGCTCCAGAAGCTTGATCCCCAAGCTTACTTTCATTTATGAGACAGCAGGACAAAAGCCTAGCTGGAATGAGTAGAAGAATACTCTAAATTTTCAATCTGAAGTGTTACAACACAAGATACAGGACTACCTCTCTTATTTACAAGCTGTGAGTTGCATGAATTGTGGTAACTTGGAATAATTAATCTTATTCAAGCAGTGAACACTGGGACATTCCCAGCAAGATTCCACATATTTTTAGAAATAAAATGTGAGAGCCCAATAATATGTTGTTTACATACTAGTAGAGAAAGTAATCTCCAACACTTCTAACTAGAGCAACAAAGCAAATATTAAACATTTTTCACACTATTTTCTCTAAAGCTTTTCAAGTTTTGCAGATTTCCTCTCTTAAAGGGCTTATTCAGTCCTATTGCAGCACCTTAGGGTGCACAGAGACTGTTACTGAATGCCTGGGAAATGTTGAGTGACCCTCACTCTGGACATCAGTGTAGCAAATTCTTTATACAGAAACAGCAGATCTAGCAAGTGTATGTAGAGGCAGAAGTTAGATTTTTAACCTTTACAGTTTACTCAAAGGTCTTGAGCAAAAATGTTTAGAATTTGGCAGCTGCATTCTGTGGAGAATTTGGAGGCCTTTTGGTCCCAGCTGGGAAATTTGAAGGTTGTGATGAAACAGTATTTCTTGCAAGAAATAAATAATTTCTTTTTGAACCAATTGAGAGTCTTCATATAGACTTATATTAAAAAAACACACTAAAATCTATCTAATTGCAAGACAAGTGAAAAAATGTATTTCCTCTATTGCTTTGTCTAATAGTATTCTGTAAAGGAATAAATTGCATATATTTAGAGGCACAACAGAGTAAAAATATTTTGATGATGGCATTGTGATTAATTAATAAATTATTACACCCAAAGTCAAGTTACAGCCAAATATGTCAGTTTTACTAAAAGAAAATATTTCAACCTTGTAAAAATTAAGAAATTAATATTAAAAAGTCAGCAATACCATATTTCTTGAAGTCTTAGTTTCACTGAACCCAAGGGGAAAAAAAAAAAAAATTCCAGTTGGGGAAATCAGGAAGCTCTGCATTCTACCCTGTGTGCTTTGATACCAAATAATTCTTTGCTTGATTCATTGGGTAAACTTTTTTTTTAAGCTTATTTCTAGGTGATTCTTTTATACCTAGTAATAGCACTTTGAGCTGTGAAGTTAAAAACAGTGCTGCATGTCAAAGAACAATTTGTTTGGTTAGATCTTGCAAGCAGAAATTAACATTTCTTATCATACATTAAAAAAACAACAAAAACCACCACATAAAAAAAAAAACCAACAAAAATCCAAACCAGCCCAAACCAAACCAACCTCAAACCAACCAACCGACATCCCCTTGGATTTATGTTACGCTGTTCTCTGTGTATAAAAGAGAAGATCCCAAAACTTAACCATAAGCAGTTACAGAATCTAATTGCAAGAGTGTTGTGCTTTGGGGCCAGAGATTGTCCTCTCTAAGAGAAGAGTTCGCTGTAGCAGTCACAACGAAGCTTATCAGTGGGTAATCAGTGCATTAGAAGTACTGCTGCAGGAAGGGGAGCTATTTCAGATACATGAACAAAGAGATAGCTGTCCTTCAGTTGAAGAACTCAAGTGCTTTACTTTTTAAATTTGCTTATGAAACAAGTCTTTTATGTATTGAACAAAGATTCATCAGCAGAAGGAAAAAGACTTTAATAAACACTTGGCCTATCTTGAAAGTCAGCAACTCAGAAAAATCTCCAGCTCACGGCTAACACTAAATACTCCTCAATGGGCTGAATCCAAAATAACTCCTTTTGAAACAGTAAGTTCTCTGGGAATGGCAGTATTCAGCTGGAAAAGAGTAAAACCAGTGAGACCATATTGTCACAGAATCTGGTTCTTCCAGTGGCTGGGCAAGGAGAAAGACAAGGCAAAGAGTACTGGGTCTAAGGGGAAAAAAAATCCCTAAAAAGCTTCGAAACATTCACCCCAGCCTCCTTTCCCCTACAACACTGTGGAAAGGAAGGAAAGGTGTGCTTTTCATTCTTTGAATCACTAATCTTGCTCTCATGGCCAGAGGCTCCCATGTACGTGTGGCTAACATGAATATACTTCATGAACATAAAAAGGTGCTTCCTAGTCAATTTATTTTCTTGTCTTTCAGAACAGAAGTATAGAGATTGGAGGTGAGGGCTTCCTGCACGATGCCTTCCTCTAATTACTCCACCTATCAAAACTAAGATGACTCATTAAAATTGGATGAATACAGCTGGAAGGCTATTTCCTATCTTAATTCCATCTTAATTGTAAGAGCAAATCAATAAAACTTTGGCATCCCCTTTAATTCTGCTACCTAATTCTCCAAATCAATAGTATTAGAAAACTGCTCAGGAACACCAGTCATGAGCATATTCTTACCTTGACTGCCTGCGTGGGCTGTCTGCACAAAGAAAGCTCCCATAAAGCATCCAGCTCCATTAAAGAGAGTCAAAAAATGCATGGAAATCCCTCTAACACTTTCTGGCACAAGCCGGAATGAAAGTAGGGAACCTTAGAAAGGAAGCAGATACAGTTACAGGTTATTTTAAAAAAACAAGTAAATTATAGAAGATTGGTAAGACAGTAAAAAAAATCCAAAGTACCTGTAATAGGAAGACTTTTCATATTTTAGACAGGGAATGTACTTGCAGGGCAAGTACATGTATGTATGTATGTACCCTATTGACAAAGGATTATCTAAACTGTTTAAATAAACCTCCATAACAAACCATCTCCTACAGACTATTGATGTTTCATAAGCACTTCTTTTTACTCAGACAGTTCCTTTGACCTTTTAAAACCTCAGGCGTAGCAAGACAAGAGAAACACCACCACAGTCATCAAGTGTGAAGACAGCAGATGTGTTCCTCAATTGCAGGACAGCAGGACCTCCTATGCCAGAGCCAACACAGCATAGCCACTAGTAAATAAATCCAAAATCCAGAGCTCTGCTTTCAGCTTGACAGTTACCTTGTTTTAATTAAAGGCTAGATATCATTCCTCTCCCCCAGAGAGCAACCCACAGAGGCAATGGCTACTTAAAAAGACATTATTCTTCTCTTTCTTGACAGAAGACTAAACCAGAAGCAGAAAAAGCTTTGGTGTCAAGGAAAAGCTATAAGCATGCAGTTGTAGTATACATGACTAAACAATCCCACCAGTTGTAATTTGGCTAAACTAAGTTATAGTAACAGGAAGTCTTCACAATAGCTGTTTTTTTAAAATAACTTTCCCCAATTACCAGAACCTCTTGTTCCCTATTTTCACACCTCAAGACCTCATCCACGTTTTTTCAGTGTCTCCCAACCTGCTTTATTAGTTGAATGACCTCCAGCTTGAGAGACTTGTCAGCAGAGGAACCTATTTGGATGCTGAGTTGCCTGAAGCATCTCTGAATACAAATGAAACTGCAATCACCATCTTCCATCCTTTTTAATTTAGATGCCGAAATAAGAGCTTTGGAAACACATTAAAGAGAAGGAAAAAATACCATGGGCAGTGTTTTTTTCCTCATTCACAACAGGAACCAAAAGCCTGAGAGCAAGAGAATGTAGGTGAGCCCAGGACACCATCTGTAGAGGCAACGGTACAGCCTGAAACATTGTACAGTCATCATCGTGGCTAATTTGAATCACTGAGCCCAAGAAGTTTTTGGTTATTCTTCCCTGTAAAAAGCAGGGGTGCAAAACATGCATCCTGGCCAAATTCAGCTTGTGTAATTGCATCCTACTTACCCATATTACCCCTGTTGTGTCAACTGTTTATTCCATCCCTTGCCTCTCCCATGATGCTGCTGCAAACTACTCAACAGCTGCTGCATCTCTCCTTGGAGACTATCACATCCCATCAGTGGGTGAAATGGTGCCCAATAGATCCTTTCACTAGCAGAGCTGTTTGTTATAAGCCTTCCCAATTCTAAGTGGGTTGAGAAATGGTGATGGGCAGATGATATTGTTTCAGCACTGTAGCAAACACTGCAAATCTGGAGGGCAAAACAGCTACAGTGCACCAGACCACTTGGACACTGGCAGTGTAACACAGCTGCTCTGGCTAGAAAGCTGGCATCCCATCACCAGCAATCACACACTCTGTGTGAGGGGAAATGCTTGATAATGTCAGATTGGATGGATTTAGTTTGCGTTAGGTTTGGGGTTTTTTTTTGTGGCAGTGCTTTTTTTTTCTTGTATGTTTGTGGTGGGGTTTTTTTGTTTGGTTTTGTTGAGTGTCAGGTCCCCCCCCCCCCTCTTTTTCTCTTTTTAAATAACTGGCTTTTAAAAGAGTAATTACTTACTTTAAACCAGGTTGTAAATTCAAGACATTGTGCACTTGAGATCTTACATGCTAGCATTGTGGAAGAAAGCAATTATTTTATCATTATTTTATTTTGGTTTTAGAGACTACCTTACTTCTAGGGAAACATTTTTCTAAGACATGCTCATGCCACCATTCTAAATGCAGATGCTCATGCATCTGGTCGTTCTAAAAGCCTTCTATCAATAAGATAATGGAATATATTTTATAAACACAACTGTAAGTATTGGAGCTCAGTTGTAGATGAAGAGTTCAGTATGCCAAATCTAGCTCCTCTAACCCCGTACTTCAGAAATAAGGTATCTCCTCTCTTCCCTCTGATTACAGGTGTGAACATTTCTGTCTTCAGCTTGGATCATGTACTTTCAGGTCAAGTAAATTAATATGATAATTGAATTTGACCTTCTGCATAACAAAGGCAGTAAAATGTCAGGAAAGGTGAAACAACTGTTAAAGTGTCTAGGCTGTCATCATCATCCACAGAGATTCACCGAATGGTTCCTGAACAGCAACTCAGTTAAAATGAGAGTAGAAACCTAGATTAGGTTTCTAGTTCAGTTTTCCACATACAGATACCCCGTGCTGCCTAAAATGCATTAAGTGCACCTTAACAACCTATCTGATAAGGTGCAGGACCTATGGGGAAAATGTGCTCTTCTCCAGCAGCAGTTGGGTTGGAGGCCACATTGGTACCACAAAGGCTATGGAGCTTTTCCCAATGTATGGAGCTTAGGTACTCCATCTCAAATGGTGACAGACACCTGCATGTGGGCAAGGGAATGAAAGACTGACTCCCCGTTGACTACAGTAGTAACCTACTATTTTAGGTATATACCGTTAGTTTTCTAAATGTAAGTTTCAATTTCAGACTGTCTCATTTCCCTGGGTTCTTGAATAGTACCTGTAGCTGCAGCTCTTAGCAGGATGCTTAATCTTTACTTAAACTGGGAAGACAGATTTTCTTCCTAATAAATTCTAAAGGAAATCCTTTAGAAAGATTAAAAAAAAAAAAAAAAAAAAGAGAGAGGGAGGGAGAAGGAGGGACAGAAAGAGAGACAGGGAAAGAGAGACAGGGAAAGAGAGACAGGGAAAGAGAGACAGGGAAAGAGAGACAGGGAAAGAGAGACAGGGAAAGAGAGACAGGGAAAGAGAGACAGGGAAAGAGAGACAGGGAAAGAGAGACAGGGAAAGAGAGACAGGGAAAGAGAGACAGGGAAAGAGAGACAGGGAAAGAGAGACAGGGAAAGAGAGACAGGGAAAGAGAGACAGGGAAAGAGAGACAGGGAAAGAGAGACAGGGAAAGAGAGACAGGGAAAGAGAAAAAAAAAAGCAGATGGAGCTTTATTTTTCTTATGCTAATGTCATCTTTCAGTCATTGAACTTCTACCGTGTCCCACCTTGCTAGATTAAAGAGCCTTATTCTAGCAGCAATATTTTTCTTATGCTTTTGCATTAGAAGAGTGCAAGCAAGCCACCTCCTAACCCTGTTTTTGTTACACTAAACAGAGAAGGTCACAGTTTTCAGTTACACTTAGCCTGTAACCTAGAAACCACATTACCTGCCTGGAAACCTGTCTCAGTTAAGTACTTTGGAACTATCAGATGAAGAGGCATTATGAAAGTGCTAAGTATAAAAAAGTAGGGAAAATTACCTTTTTTAGTGACAGACCATGACCCACAGCTTTTAATAATACTAGAGTGTAAGAATGAAGTTGAAACCCTGAAGTTATTTCCTGCTCTTAAATAAAAATCTGAATATTTCTGGGGTTGTACTGGAACAATAGACATGCAAACTGTGGAACTAAATGCCTGCAGGGATCAGCTAGTGAATTACTTTACCTGCATCTCTTTAACTGAATGTTGCTGAGATTTATAATTTTTTTTTTGTCATACTAATATTTTTTTTTTGAACTCTGAAAGGTAAAACACTGGTAAGCACTCTGCATGTTCTTCATAAGAAAGTAAGGCTCAGGAACGTTAGAGTAGATAAAGAAAAATGAGTTATGGAAGGGACAGAAGGTTCAGACTCACAATCAAGAGTGTGTCTACATAATTTATGGATGGCAGACGTGAGCCAAGCTCTAGCTGGGCTCTGTGAAACAGGAGTGCTTATCTCAGCTCATGCTCCATGCCACAAGTTAAGGCATGATGCTCTGTCCAGGCATGTTTGCACTGGAGCACAAATAAAAATCTTGTATCTGCCTACAATATTCCTCAGGTTAGCCTGTCAATTGAATCATGTTACCCACCCGCATATGCTGTGTGCCAGTGAAAAAACACATAATAATTCTATCAGTTGGCTCCACAAATGGAAAAGGTTAAACTAAATTTCTTCACCTTGTTTGACTGTGACCTAAAAAGTGCTCACAGACTGTAACCACAGCTCAGCTGTCATGTGCCTATTTGTTCTTTCTCAGGAAAATCATTACAGAGGAGTTCAGGTCAGAAGGGACCTCAGGAGCTCATCTCATCCAGCCCCCACCTGAAGCAGTTTGAGCTTAAAGGCCATTCCCACATCTGAGCCCACAGTCCCACTGCTCTGATCACTCTCCTGCAGAACAGTGGATCATGCACCCCCAGGGACCTGATGGGGCTGTGTCACCTTCCAGTTAATCTGGAGCAATGTCATTGCTCACTCTGAGTTACAGCCAGCAAGATAAATTATGTTACTCTGAAGCAGGTAAAGCATAGATCTGCTCATTAAGCCCATGGAAGAGAGCCAGGGACAATAAAATCAGATGATAGCAATTATTTTTAGGAAGCTGATATCATTCTTGGCAGATCAGGAAACCCTTGCTTTTGCCTACTATATTTTACTTACAAGAGGGTGTTACCAAGGCTTCAGCCACTCCAAGTAGGATGTACTGAGGAGCTAAGTGGAAGCAAGGCATGGAGGAGACCAGGAGAACTTCCTCAGAAAGTGTCTGCTCCACCTGAGGGAAATGCTTTCGGTGTATTTCAGAGAAGCCAGCAACCATCACGGAAAGTGCAGCAGATAACTGACCTACAACTGACCAACAAGAGCACAGACAGTATTCACCAAGCCTATAGTTATAGCAGTATTGTGTATTTAAGCAAAGCTGAGTCCCAGGAGATTCAAAGGCAGCTCCCTTTCCCTCCCCCAACAGTGCATTATCTCTGGACGCATAAATGTAGAAAAAAAGTACTTGCTACATCATCAGTCTTACTCTAAATACATGTCAAAGGGTCACCAGCTCAACATAGAAAGAACTGAGATGCAGAATAAAAAACTTTTCTGAAGAGCAAAGTCACAAAACTTTTTGGGGTAAGAAAAGAGGAAAGAAAGAAAAGGCTGCATCCCTTGCAGATATCAGAAGAAAATGGGTGGGAGTGAGTCTAAAAAGTGGGGGAAATTCTCCTACTCAGGTAGCAATAAAATTCAGAAACATTCACACATGCAGTATGCTTTATCCATTTGTCTTCTATACAAGAAGTAATGTAGGCAGTTGGAGTACTGTATTTCTGAGGCTGCAGGCCATGATAGATGGGAAAGTTCACCACTGCTTTACTGAACCTCCAGGTTAGAGGTTCAGGTTAGATATTAGGAAAAATTTCTTCAGAGAAAGAGTGGTGAGGCATTGGAACAGGCTGTCCAGGGAGGTGGTAGGGATTCCACCTCTAGAGTGGAAGAGACATGTAGATGAAGAGATACAGTGGATAGTTTAATGGTTAGGGGTTTTAGCATGGATGGTTGGATTCAATGATCTTGGAGGTCTTTTCCAACACTGATGATTCTATGATTCTATCCCAGCTCAGGAGATGAAGCATTCCTATGTTTTCCCCCCTCCCTCCACTACAGAGTTAAACTCCTTTTGAAAGTTTGTTGGCTAGTGCATTTGCTCAACTGTTTAACATTTCAGGATGAGTTGGATTACTAGAAGAGACAATATTTTGCTTTCTCAGTGCTTATACATAAACCATAGGTCTACAGTTACCTCCTGCCTTCTTCCATTGTCTTGAAGAACTATCACTGTGTGATCTATAATACACTGGATCCATAATACAGTTCAACATAAAACTGAAAATGCAACATGCATTAGTCTTATCACCTGCCTTAGTGCTAAGGCACAAGTATTGCATGAGCTCACAGGACAGGAAAAAAAGTATACATTTATCCTCATAATACCAGAAAAGACTTCTAATAAACCCAGATGTGTTTTAAATACCACAGGTTTCAGCACTCGTTCCACAGAGGAAACTTTTTAAATGGACTGTATTATATTTGCTGATATTGACAGTGTGAAATGGTTGTAACCTCTCAGAAAAAAGAATGCAATGTTTTTAAGTCAGTCTCCTGAACTCGAAACATTTTTATGTTTCTATTGTTTTGAGCTCTCATTAATTCTGACTAAGTTTGTGATTCCTTAGCATTTCTAAGCTATAACATAGGCTCAGGTGGGAGAATTTTGTTTGACAGCTTTGGGGCTCAAGTAACTGGACTATGTTTTTCCACTCCTCTTACAAAGCCTCATCTCACTTAGGACTGGAAATTGTTACATTTACTATTGGAGGTTGTAGTGAGATGGGTGTCAAACTCTTCTTCCAAGTAATACAGGATAGGACAAGAAGAAATGGCCTCAGGTTGCCCCAGGGGAGGTTTAGACTGGATATTAGGAAAATTAGCTCCATGAAAAGGACTGCTAAGCATTGCAACAGACTGCCCAGGCAAGTAGTTGAATCATTATCCCTTGAGGTATTTCAGAAATGTGTAGATGTGGTGTTTATAGAGATGGTCTAGTGGTGGAATTGGCAGAGTTCTAGACTAACAGCTGGGCTTGATCTCAAATGTCTTTTCCAACCAGAATGATTCTATGATTCAATATGATAACAAATTTTGTCTCTTTGAGTGACAGGAAAAAAGAGAAGAAAACTCAAATAGCTGGGTAGTCTCAGCCTTGTTATGTAAAAACATAACATGAGCACATCCATTATTTCTCCTCACAGCAGCAAACTCTCACACCACCCCCTTCCACCAGCACAGTTTTCCTCCATTTTCACAACTTCAAGTATCCTCCCCACCCCTTCTAACTTGAGGCCTGGGAGCTGTTAAGGACTCTCTAGGTGCTCAATAAGAACATCAGGGAGTTGTTGCTTGAAAATTGACAATGGGAGGGAATGCAGGAGCATTTTCTAGCAAATGCTAGAAAAAAGTAACCTCTGAATGCCCAAAATTGTAATATTCCTTTTAAGACATTATATGTGGCAGATCAGGAAATGGAGCCTTGAACACAGTTTTCCTCCTGCTCCTTCTCGCTTTAGTGCCCTTTACAAGAAGCACTTTGGAATGACCATCTAGGATTTAGGTTTGCAGGATAATAGGCTGTCTTAGGAATACTTGAGGATGATTCTAGGACACAGTTTTTTATATTATCTAGAGACTAAGGCTTTATTGGACCTTTGTGATTACCTGAACACATATCCTGAGAAAGAGAGGTCAAAAAGCTTTTCTGAAATTAATAGAGAAATTGTCATCACCAACTCCTAGATCACCTAAAATAGCCGTTAGACTGAATGCTTGCTTTTGTGTACTATAAGAGCAGCTATTCCCTACATTATATCCAAGATTTAAGACCTTTCAGTATAATCAGGCATTAAGAACATTGAAGTAAGAACTTCAAAGGCTCAGGGACTTCACCTATGGCCTCTTGGCAGGCCACTCAGCAGACAAATGCTTTCAGTTCTCAGCAGAATCTTCTATACTATTGACTATATCAGGTAGCATAAAATAAAAAAATAAAACCCCCAACCAACCAAACAAATGAGACTAGAAAAACTAAATTTAGTGAGTACTCACGTTTTTCACACAGAGGTCCATATACTCAGTATATCTGGGACATAATCTAAATTAAATTTAGGATTTTCATGTTTTCAGATCATACCTAACTTACAAATGAAGCAACTTACAAAAACTCTAATGAAAGTAAAAAAAATTACAGTTTTCATGTAGATCCGTATTAAAGAGAAATCAGATATTTCAGTTCAACATCCTCTACATGGTTCATCCTTGAAAACTCTTATTCTTAACCTACTGAAAATTTCCGGAAAGCTTTTTCAATTCCTTCCCCTTAAAAACGACTTGAATTAAAATATAGTTATAGACTGGCTTAACACCAACAGTCTATTTATGCTTTCAATTTTGTTCCTGGAAATAATTGTGAACCTAATTAACTGTTGGCAAAAATATTGGCACTTAGAGGTCTACCATATTGGAAAGTGCAGTCTTATGCTTGGACATCCATAGCCTGTAGTCACAGTTATTTTTATGCTTCAGGTAATTTATCACCCCTAACAGGAGGCTATTTTAATAAATGAAGCTATTAAGAATAACCACTGCATATATTCTACTGCTGCTCAACACAACAGAATAGAACATTAATACTAACTAGAAGTTTCTGTGGTTTTAAGGACAATTATTATCTGAATGTGCTTTTTGTGTTTTAATGCAGATGTTATTTTAAAAACAAGGATAATTGCAGCCTGCTGCGTTATATGCATCTGGTTTGTATAAAACTTAATAACACTCTTAATTAGGCTAATTTAGTCAGATTAATACCTCTGCGTGTGTCAGTACTCACTGTGCTGCTTGCCATGGGGCACTGAATTAATAGTAGCACACTGAGAAAATAGTCGTTTATAAATATTTTTGTCTGAGGTTTGTAATGTAGGCTGGAAGATTAAAAATGTAGGAAATCTAATGATAATATCTACAAAAGGGAATAGTTTTAAGTGAATACAGAATGGAAGCTGATTTTCTGGTGGTACTCAATGTACCTAATATCAGAAGAGAGTTGAAGAGGATCCCTCCAGATCCTAGAATGTAAAAGGTTTGGGTATAGGGGGTAATTGAAAAATATAAATAAAATAAAATGGAAGGAGGCCCAACACCTAATAAAGCCCTCAGTACTTTTAGGCTATGAATTTCTCTGTAATGAATGCCAAGCTGCAAGCCTGAGATTACAATGCTTGCTGTTGAAAACTTTGGGACTCACAACAGAGAAAATTTCTTTGAACCACTTCTATGAGAAAGAGATCACCTCTGTAGAGGTGATGATAGTCATCTCTTTGACTTCACCTCTTTGCTTGACCTTAAGCCAGTGTGCAGCAAAATCCTGAAGTGAAACATACTTTAATAAATAGAATCACTTATACCTGGACAATTATCCCATACTAGATATTCAAACTAAAATTCTAGTACTACCAAGGAAGGCTGTACCTCTCCAAGTAACCTTTCATCTGTGAAATGTATCCATTATTTTACATAGTTACAGGCATGTTTTTCTGTTGCTCATCAGTTCTATAAACACCTGTTCCAGATACAGAATTAGACTAGATACTTTTATTCCACTGGGGGATGAAACTGAAATAAAGTGTACTAGTGATAGTACAGTTTCACTTTTGGAAGCTGTTATCCTATTGTTGATGCAATTATAGAGTAAAAATATAAGAAAAGCAAAGCCTTTATTCATAGCCTAATTTTTAAAATCCAAATTCATAATTCTGAGCAACAGAACATTTCTCTGGTATCAGAGAGCAATTCAAGGACTCTACTGTTCCCAGAAATCTTCCAAAGGAACCTAACTTCCTGAAGTTAAACAAAAATATAAAAGAGAATCAAGTCAGAGTAAGGCTCAAACCTGAGCAGTTAGTACCATTTCTCTCACCAGTTCCACAGGATGAGTAGCTATTTGTAGCTGTGTCTCAAAATACTTTGTTTGTCAGAAGAGCCTCAACCTCTGTCCAAAGGAAGAGCTATTTTTTTCTTTATATTTATTCTGTTTTTAAGGACTATTTTTTCAAATATTTCAAATATTTTCAAATATTTTTTCAAACCACATACTGAAGTTTCTCTTTTGAAAGCAGTATACACATGAAGTTTGTAAAAACATTTGCTTTGTACATACCAATGTAAATTGTTGGAGAACGTCCAGTATCTTTGGAACTAAAGAGATACGAGTTAATACATTCCAAAATAGGAACAAGAATCAGTAGTGGAACAATACTTATCACATTCATTGCTGCAACTGGTAAGACAAATCCACTGAAGTGCAAGTTGGAATTCATGGTTTGGAGATAATATCCTGAAGGGATCTGTGTTGGAAGAATAAAACCACATACCATTAGTATACCAGATACTTTTAATGGATAAAACTTTTTCTATATCCAAGAACTTCTCCAACTCTTTTCCTTCTGAAAAAGTCACAGTAAACCAAACACTGGCCAAAAGGATTCACCATTCATGATGAAAGCGTTTCAGATAGCAACATTCTCTGCAAGAGTGTTACCTTCTATTTCATTTGCTCCCAAGTTTAACAAATCTAAGCAGCAGTCCACAGACTTTTCTAATCATGCTTAGAGTTATCAGCCAATATATTAAATAGTTCTGCCTAATACTTCAGTCACATCTTATAGACAGTATTTAACACAACAGAAGTTTAGAATAGCAAGATGAAGAGTTATTTTCAACTTCTGAGTGTCTGTACTCAAGGTGGAAGTGTGAATCCTAAGTGACTCTTGCTAGGTTTTAAAGCTTTCTAGGTTTTACTTCTAGGAACTGAAAACCAAGGAACCCAACAGCAGCCATCAGGGTATGACATTAAGTAGATTTGTAAGACTGTCTCTCACTTCAAGACAAAACAATTCCTTCTGCTAGTGTGAGGCTCTACAGATGATCTGTTTGGTTTATGTTAATAAATATTACAAAAATAGTAATGCTAATAATAGTAATAACAACAATGAACCAGTTGTAATAGCTTCTACAAACAGATTTTTCAGTTGGGCTTTTGAAGGAAGCTCGATCAACCAAGCACCACGACTGCATGTGCAGCAGGGAGTCATTCCCCACTCCATTTTACAGATCGAGGGGACAAAGAAAGGGGCAACTTGAGTAATTCACAGAGTACAGTCAGGACTGAGCTAGATGTAGAAGTGGTTTCTTTACTCTCTGGCTTTGTAGAGGTCCTGCAGCATTCCAAATGGCTCTTCAGTGTGACTAGTAGTGTCATATCCAGGTAGAAAATTACTGCCTTATAGTTGTCTGAAAATTAATGTTTAGTTAGTAACTGAGATCACATAGCTTCTCATGAATGGTTATAGTCAAGCCTACTCACTGGGAGTCTGTTCAGTGCTAAAGAGTGACTCATATGCTAATGCTAGTTCTTAATAAAAATATTTTTTCACCTACACTCTACCTCCAAAAGAAGATATAAATTGTAAAAGGGCAAATAAATGGCAACAGAACTACGAAAGATCTGAATTGAAACAAATTTTTTTGGTTCCTTCTTTCCACCGCCTGTTGAAAATCAGAACTGACTTCTTAATAGGAATTAAAATATCATCAACATGAATCACAGGCACTGAAAGCTGTTAACTTATGGTTGATAGGAAATAACATGGAGAAAATACTATTAATCTTTAAAAAAAAAAAAAAAGATATCAATCTATTGCCTAGTTTGAGGAAAAAAACTTAAACTTATTAGGGATTCTGCCAAACAAACTAAAGTCCTCTCTTTCAGCACAGCAAATACTTTTATATAATCTGATATAGAAGTGATCATTAGGACTGTGATTAATGGTACCTGGTCCATTTCCAACTGGTCATTAATACCTAACCTCAACCATATGTGAGTGTTTATTGGTTTGTAATGTTTCAGGTTCTTTTTGGTTGGTTTTTTTTGGGGGGGTTTTGTGGTGGGTTTTTTTGTTTGTTCATTTTTTTTGTTTGTTCTTTGGTTGGGTTTTTTTGTTGTTGTTGTTGTTTTTTTTTTCTTTTTTTCTTTTTTTAATTTGCCTGAGCCTTTTTGTGCTTTTGTAGGGGTGGGAAGGGAAGAGGAAAAAGAGCGAGGCAGACGGATGGGAATGTAGGATGATGACAAAGGGGAGTGTCAATAAAGCAGTGTATGCTACATATTTGTAAGACTTTCCTTAAGCAGCAATTTAACACCAATAAGTGAAAAATGAATTTCTGAGACAGCTCATAGATCTGTTATTCCAGCTGCCACAGGGTAAGCCACCTCAAACTCCTGCTTAGCCAGGATCATCCAGACAGAAATGAATCTGAAGGAATCATGTCAGCTTAAGTAGCTTCTTGACACATTTACGTTTTTATAACACACATGCACTCAGAAGCAGAAAGAACTGCACAGCCTGACAGAGAGACTGTGAAAGGACTGCTGCTTTCCACAAATAGAAAACCACCCATTTTCAGTGTAGGTAACACCAGCCACATAATCCTGTCAAGCCTGCAGGTGAAATATACAGCCAAGAGAGCAAACAAAGATTTTTCTACCTCTCCCTGACGTGAGCGATCATTTAAGAAATGGAAAAGTTACATGCTGAGCCTGAGCCTTTGATAACCATGACATGGCAGCATGAGGTACACAGGACTCTAGCATTAGATGTTTTAACCAGAACAAGTTCAGAGAATTGAGTGGCAAGCAGTCACACAAGCTCCTTAATGAGTCTTGGCCAAGTCTATTTTAGTTATTTGATGAGATGAGAGGATACAGCAAGTTACATTCTCAGGTAATTAAAGCTCCTCTGCCAGGTTGTGTCACTGATAAACTGACAGTAAAACACATGCCTGGAGACATAGTAGTAAACATACGTCACAGTACATGTCAAGATTTTTGTCTAAAAGCTGTGTACCCACCTGTGTAATACATGTTCTGTATAGAATTTGGAATGCAAAGAGTGGGAAGAGCCTGGCAAGTGACTTGGTGCTTTCCACCTGGGTCTCACTGTACTGACCACCAAAGTTTTCCTTGGCGTGATCGAGCCAGTTGGCGATGCCTCCGTTAAAGTAGCGGTACCGCACACAACACGTTTTCAGGGCACTAGCAATCATCCCAAAAGTCGTCAGCAGGGAACTGTCTGCAAACAAGAGACATTAGACGTTGGTATGATTTTACTTGCTGCCAAAATAAACAAGGCAGAAAAGCTTAGGAGGGAAAATACAACCTGACATATTCACCTTTGTGTCTTCTTGAGGAGGGGAGAGGCCATAACAGTCTGGATTTGTTCCAAAATATTCTTTTTTGAAAGCCAGTAGGTTCACAACCTAATCATTACAAAAGCAATCCAGCCCAACATCCACAAAGAAAAGTAACTTGTGCTACCAGTTATTTAAGACACCACAACAATATGTTGCTGTGGCTGAGCAGCTGAAGTATTACTATATGTTGCTTTTGCTTTCTATTGATTGAATGAGGTTAGTTTTCAGTTCAAGAGATGTTGCTTATATGCTGAAGTCCAGCAGCAAGCGAGCAGTAGAGAAGGGTGGTAGTGAGAAGAAAAGGGAGCTCAAAAAAGAGCTGATAAAAGAACTTTCATGAATGCATTTTGAAGCCAGAAATATTATCTCAGGACTTTTAAGTAGCACGCTGAGGTGGATGAGGTTTCCAATCTAGTATTATGCATGTTACAACTTGATTACTGGTTACTGGGCTCAAGAATCGTTAACTTGGTTCTCAGACTTCAGGGAAATTGAAGCAAAATGAAGACAAAACTTAAACTTCAGGCTTGGGAATGCAAATTCATTTACCTTTATTAAATTGCCATTTATGCAAATAGATGTTACAGCACTTCTCTGCTTCTCTGAGAGTCTTGTAGCACTACAATAACTTGGGTATCTATAAATAAATACTTTCTAAAAACTAAGGTGAACTAAGATTGCAGAAGGAAAATGTATGCTTATCATCTCTGGCATGGAAATACTTTTCTAGAAATATGTATTGGCACGTATTGGAAGAACTTGCTCTAGAGTAGTAAGAAAGTGAATTTTGTTAGATAACTAACATTTAAAACTCTGGCATTAATCTCTAGACTGTTGGCATTATTGACTAAACTCTGAAATAGCATACCAAAACTTGCAAACACAGAGAACTGGTCATTTTTATTGCTCGGTATGACTGTACCAAGCAACTATTCCTACCATTCATTGTAAGTGATGCTTGAGTTTAGGATCTAAACTATTTCAAGACCAAATCTGAAGACTAAAAGAAAAACCTGCAGACTTTCAGAGTGACTTGATTAAGAAGCTAACCAGAAAACAAGTAGGACTTGGGACTCTTGTCAAAGCAGAGTTATTTTCAAAAGTTAAAAAATAAATTAAAAAAAAAAAAATCATAAAGGTATCAGCTCAACCGATTGACAGAGCTAGTAATTACATGATTTAGGTAAAAAAGTGATAATATTTTGCGTCACTCTACACTAGAGGTTGGGCATTCACAATGAAAGAATGAAAAACTCTTAATGTGATGTTAGTGTTCTTCAAGGCTTTGAACCCAGTCCACATGGAAACAAGATGCACAGAGTGCCCCATGACAAAACAATCCCCAGACAGCTCAGCAAAGCAACAACATGGTTGTGTGCTGGTTTATCTGATCTAGCCTCGAAGATCGTCATGGGCCACCTTCTTTCCTTTGGAAGTAATTAGATTTCAGTAAAGCATTTGACACCATCTCCCACACAATCCTCACGACTAAACTAAGGAAATGTGGTCTGGATGGCCGGATAGTGCAGTGGATAGCAAACTCATTAAAGTAAAGAAGTCAGAGAGTTTTAGTCAATAGGACAGAGTCTAGTTGGAGGCCTGTATCTAGCAGAGTCCCTCAGGGGTCAAGTATTGGGACCACTACTATTCAAAATATTCATCAGCTATCTGGATGAGGGAACAGAGTCAGCAATTTTGCTGACCTAAAACTGGGAGGAGTGGTTGTCACACCAGAAAGCTGTGCTGCCACTCAGCAGGACCTAAACAGACTGGAGAACTGGAGTGTTGGGTGGGGATAAATTTAATGAAATCCAACAAGGGCAAGTGTAGAGTCTTGCATCTGGGAAAGAACAACCCAATGTACCAGTGTAGGTTGGGAACTGAGCTATTAGAGAGCAGTGTAGTGCAAAGGGACCTGGGTGTCCTAGTGGACAGAAGGATGACCATGAGCAGCAACGTGCCCTTGTGGCCAAGAAGGCCAAGGGCATCCCAGGGTGTATTAGAAGGGGTGTGGTTAGTAGGTTGAGAGGTTCTCCTCCTCTACTTTGCCCTGGTGAGGCTGCATCTGGAATATTGTATCCAGTTCTGGGCCCCTCAGTTCAAGAAGGACAGGAAACTGCTTGAAAGAATCCAGAGCAGAGTCACAGAGATGATTAAAGGAGTGGAACATCTTCCTTTTGAGGAAAGACTGAGGGAAATGGGTCTCTTCATCTTGAAAAAGAGGAAACTGAGGGGCAACCTCATTAATGTTTATATATATGTAAAGGGCAAATGTCAGGAGGATGGAGTCAGGCTCTTCTTAGTGGCGTCCAATGATAGGACTAGGGAACATGGGTGCAAGTTGGAAGTTCTGCATAAATACAAGAAAGTTTTTTCACTCCAAGAGTGAAAGCCCTGAAACAGGCTGCCCAATGAGGTGCTAGTCTCCCTCTCTGCAGACATTCAAAACCCACCTGGATGTGTTTGTGTGACCTACTTTAGGTGATCCTGCCCTGGGAGGGGTGTTGGACTCTATGATCTCTCAAGGTCTCTTTCTCTCTTTCAGCTCCTAACGTTCTGTGATTCTGTGACTCTTCTTTCTTATACTCATTGAAAGAAAAACAAACAAAAAAATCAAACAAAAACAAAAAAACAAAACAAAAAAACCACAAAGGCTAAAATAGACAAAAAATCCTGGCATTTCCATGCCTTTTCTAATGTATCAGCTGAGGTTCTCTTTAATGTAATTTTGGTCAACAATGTAGGAAGCATTATTTTGTATGCAGCAAAACAGGCAAATATATTATTTAGCTGTGTTTCTCAGCATGGAATTCCAACAGATTATAAAATTCAGAAAACAAGGAAGATAAAGCTGCTTGATATTTTAGTTAAAAAAGCAACTTGAATGATGCATAGACCTAACCATAGAAAGAGGATTTTGCCAGTGATGTAGTTAGAATAAATATCTCATTCCTTCATCAAAAGAAAAGAAATAAACCCCATGGAACTCCATAATGGTGAATTCCTCAGATTAGAAATCTGATCAGCTAGTAAGAGACAGTTTTAAAAGCATAAATATTTGTGTCAGTGCACATTGTTTAGATCAACACCACATATTTTATACTTGTATTTCTAATGTTTTTTTTAAAAAAACAAAACCAAAACCAAACACTCAGCTGTATAGATGTTAAGTTTCAACTTTCTGAAAGTGATTGTCCTTCTCCTTCATACTTCAGCAACTGGTGCTAATGGTCTGCTACTTTAACCTTGATCTAATAATGAATAACTATAGTACTTAATTACAATAAAAAGCCTACATCACACCCTTGATGGTAGATACCCATTTCTTCCTCATCTCTGGTCACCTGCCAGTCCTTAAAATGATAGTGGTGGGAAGAAACGCAAATGAAATTCATGTTTGACAGCTAAATATAATTGAATGTATGATCCATATTTGAAGAGTTATCTTAAAAGAAAAGGCAGCATATATAAAAATAATTTAAAGTCATCTATGGATTTGAATTATAGTTCTGAAGAATTTCCAATTTCATAATTTCACTGGAAGGTACAAAGCATATTATCTTTTATTTTGACTAAGGAGATAAGAAACCTTGCAGAACTTAGAGGCTGGAATTCTGCAAAGACTTGGAAAATATATGACGAATCAAAAAATACCCAGAAAAATTCCTGATAAAAAACCCAACACCCCCCAAAAAAACCTAACCCAAAACAAAAAACCCAAAACCCTGCTAATTTTGTTGATGGCCCTGATAGACATACTCTACAAAAATTAATTTTATTTCACCAAGTAGAATTAAACTATTTAGATTATAAACAACAGATTTAGCCCCTATGAAATATCCCAGCTCATGGGTGGATACTAAAGAATCTTTTTACCTTCTCAGGTTGTAAAAACTGAACTCCTGTGAAAATATCCAAAGATAGTTCGCAAGACATAGTTGCCTCTTACCTGTTTTGGGTTTGTAAATCATTTCACCACGCACCATGTGAATTGTGATCATAGCCATAACCATGGACACAAAAGGGATAAGAAAACCAAGGTTCCGGGCCACAGACTGCTGAATATAAGAAATGATGACAAAGACAACTGCTGAATTTAAGTTAATCAGCCAATAAAACCTAGTACACAGAGACAAGAGAGAGAAGAGTGGAGAGGCTGAAAAATATAAGGATTTTAATATTTTAAACTTTTGTAAAGATGTGGCAAGTACAGTAAGTATGGACAGCATCAGTACCATGCACACACTGACACAGCAATCAACATCAACTTTACTTGGATGTCTTAGCTCCAAGAGGTATATGATTAAAGTAACTATACCAAGGCAGTAGAGCTTAATATATCTAGTACTGGAAATATTCTTGTGGATCAGTCTAATTAAGCACATTTAGCATTTACACATTTAATACCTGATAACGTAAGCTTTGTGCATGCAATATCACCAAATCACATACTTAAGAAATGTCTTAATGCCACTGTCTCTTTTCAGAAATATTAGAATTTAATTTATCAGAAGGGGTGGCTTTTCCATTAGTTGCAAGGCTCAGCTTAAATTTTTTGACTTCTGGAAATATCTTGATAAGGACCTTTCCCAACACCATTTCTTCTGAGACTGCCTTTGGTGGTAGAAGCACTTCAAGTACATGTTGAGCCCCTTCTATAGACAGAAGATATTCAAACGAAAATCACATAACTCTTAGAAGCAGATGACATAGTATTAGTGATAAGCCTACCACAGTTTAAAAATCCTGACAATAGCACATTAAATATGCTTTAAGTAACTGAAAAAATAGCAAAAAGCAAGCCAAAAAATAAAAACAAAAACAAATTGATGCCTTTCCCTGACAGGATGCAAAAGAATAACTATTTATTTTCTTTATCCTAACAAATAGGTTTATATTTACAGAGTAAGGAGCAAACTGTTCACAGTTTTTCTATTGAATTGTTTCTTTACATAAAGATGACATCAGTAGTTCTTATAGTTCTTCCAGCTTTTTTTGAGAGGTAGTTAATTATATAAGAATTAGTGAAAGTGGAAAAAAATGTACTGCTTATCTTCTGTTGCATATCCATCCCTCTTCTCACAACATGGCTGACCAATTTTTACTTTACCAATCATAATTACCCTAACTCCTCTAACTCTTGGTAAATTCTGAAGTGCTCCCCTTACACTGTTCTTAGGGGGACTCGTTATGTCTTTTTGCTTTCAGAGATTTAACCAAGGTTTCCCTTAAAACAGAACTCTCACATAAAACAAGAGTTTGAGGCTACAGAATAGATTTGAATATTCTGCATCTCACTGTAGAAAGATCAGATTTAGGCAGGAACTGCTTTGGTGAAGTCACAGTTTCCAAAAATTCTAACTGTTGGAATCAGTATGATAGTTCATTTGAAGAGTCAGTCATACAGCGATTTTTGCTTCAGATTTGACTGACTTGAAGGCTTAGTCTGTGAAATTTTAAGTTTGACTAAACTTTCACACTCCAAGTTGTCTTTAAAGACAACTGTATTTTAAATAAAGAAGGATCAACCATATAGTGCTACTGCCTCAATGTATCACTGACTGTGCTTACATTTCTTAAGCAAGAGAGGATTCCTTCACGTTTGCTGGAACCTTAGTGAAATTTTTCATTCAAAGTTGAAATACACATTGATACACAGGTTCACAGCTTAATACATACTTCTTGAGGAAGCTAAGCTTATGTCACTTCAATCTGTTGGACTTGGTTATTTAACTTTCCTATTAGTCTAGAATTACCTTCTCAGCAGTTAAAAGAAAAATCTTAAATTGTTGGAGAAGACCAGTTACTCCTGAACAGTGCAAATCCCAGGCTTTCCAGATAGGTCCCTTGTCTGCTTTAGAGGAGCAGGTAGGGCAGGAGCAAGGTACCAGCCTACCATTGGATCTCCCTGCATCAACAATGGGAACAAAAGCTAAGAGATGAAAATTCTTAGAAGGAGATTGCAAGTCTCTCTTGACTTCCTGCACTTCATTTCACTCGTTTAAAATGACTTCTAGGTGGCCAGCCATAGTAGACCAGAAAAAACATAGTCATATTGCAAGGTACAGTGGTACTCCTTCCAATGTTTTTGTCATTGCCCATTACATCACATCTAGCTAGTGCCAAGAAAGCAAAACATCATCAGAAGTATGGACCTTGGTGATGCTACTCAGGTCTGTTCAGTTAGAAAGGCAACACTGCCTCACCCTGGAGAGGAGCTGCCCACAAGGACAGTGCAGCAGTAGGCATGGGAAAATGTTTATACAGCTTGCCTCACAGCACCCAGGGCAAGTAGAAGCAGCAAAATTACATACCCCACCAGGGCAAATTCAGTGCTGCTGAGTTACACAGCAGCTCTCCTGGAACAAGCAAAGAACACGGACAATACTGAGCTCTCCTGTTTCATGTATTTCTCTTGTGTTTCTCTGAAATCACACCAAAACACATCTGAAGTTCCAAACCAGTTGCTGTTCCCCTCCACTGAAAGAAGTCTTGAGGCACTTTGGCATCATGCTATTCTGTGATGATGATATAGCTGCAGGGATTTTTGCACATACACGACCCTTGCTCAACTAAAGTTTTTTTAAAAAACAGTCACAGAGTTGGGTCAGCAAGAACTTGAGTAGAATTTTTGAAACAATTCCTAATTGACAATTTTAAGTTAGATATTTCAGTGGCTGCTTTCCAGACTTTCTAAAGAAGTGTGCCTGAGCTGTCCAGAGACCTGACACTTCATGGCTCTATGACTCTTTCACTGCAAGTAGGAACCTCCAAAGGAAACCTTTGAGAAAAGGACCATGCTTTTCTTTTTCACCATCATATAGCACAATGCTGCAAGACTGAAACGTAAAACGATTTTCTTCTCAAATAAATGAGAAGATTAATCTGAATGAGTTTTAGCAATTTCTGAGGACCAAACAAGAAAGATAAACAAATCTCAGTGCACCCATCAGAATTTTGGGATTTGTTCATACCATCCTGAGAGCTGCAGATCAGAACCTATACAAACAGAAACACATCTCAAATACCTTAGCTACTTAATATTGCAATATTTGGAATTGCATTATATTGCATTAGATATGCCTCAGAGGTCACAGTAGGGCATAGCTGAAGTAGTTAAATAAGCCAAATCAAATATGTTCAACTTTGCAGGGACAAGCTCCCTCCTGGAGCCTCAGCATTCTGAGGTCTTCTCACAAAATGAGCCAAATGCCATCTTGGGAGGTTCATTTCAAGAACACAGCTCAGAATCAAACTCAACTCACTCAAATGTGAGACACCCATAAAAACCGAATAATCTTCTAATACGACTTTACAGAAATGTATTCCTTGCCATAACTTTAAAGCATGCAGATGACTTCTTACTTAAAAGTATTTCTTATGTTTATACTATATTCAAAACATTTTCATTAAATTTAACAAATGACATGAACTCCCTGTATGAAACAATCTGAGAACAATTAAAATATATGAAAATATTAGGAAACTGGCTTTTTTTCAGATCTTTTTTTTTAATTATTTTGAAGACTTGTAGGTTTCCCATCACTTCAAATATTTGCTTTTATTTTTTAAGCATTCCTATCTCTTGTAGTTTAAGCTTTGATTTACCCAAACTCAAACTCAGATATTCTGTGCATAGACTAGTATCCAAACCACATATTTTTCTGTACTACAGCTTTGTAGGAGAAGGTAATTTTTTTTTCCAAAATGAATATTACATTCTCTGCAAAGACTAAATGAACTGTGTATAGGACAACAGCAGAAACTGATATGTAGCATATAGTTATTTAGAGGACATATAAGATAGGAAGAAAAGAAAGAACTGGCACTGGTTCCATGCTCTCTGTGAGTTTTTTTTTTACAGCACATTAGTAAAACAGGACACAACACTGCTAACTCTCATCCCTAGTCTGGATTGTACCTTTTGCTCTCATTCTCTGCTCCTGTTAGTTAGAACTTACTTTGCCTGCTGCACAAATAGTACCTGTCCATAACCTTAACCTTAGAAATACAGAAGTCCTTAGAGAAACACTACAGCAGCATCCATATCCTTTCTTCACTTAGCATTGGCATATTCTGTTTATTTAAAAACTCAGAGTCATAGTTCATCCTGGGCCTTAGAATCAGATGTGCAAAGCAATCTTCTTTCAACATTGAATTAGACCACAGGTAATTACAGAGTCTTTTAACCCAGCCTTTAACCCACTAATTCTGATTGTTTAACTAGATCTTGGCTGGGAATACAGACTGAAACTCACCAAGGGTATGCAACAATCCCATTTTATACTATTTTAAAATTCAATGATGTAACACCTACCAGTAGAAAACAGCCTACCAAGAGAAAGGGATTCTGAGAAGTTTTAATGAGATTAAGAATGCTAAGAATGAAACCCCCACTTTTTATATCTTGAGATCACAATCAAACAGCCTCTCCTTGGATGTCACAGAAAAAAAACACCTTTTTTTTTTTAAACGCACATGTGCCTTTCTTGATATTTCTGAAGTTCCAAGAACTGACCCATTTGGATTCCTCCAAGGAACTTTTTACTTGTATTATATCTCCTTTGTAATCAACACTGAGAAATGTCACTTTGATTAAGCACAATTCTGAATGGCTAAGACCACAGTACAATAAATTCTCCAGAGCTATCTTTCAGAACAACTGATTGCTTTCCAGTCTTAATCCCCCAGAGTCTTATTTAATCAAAATGATGTCGCTAATTAAGGATTAAAACTTGGAATAGGGTAAAAAGAAAGGATTTTTTCTTTTCTTCTCTCCTATGGGCAGGTCAAGGAGGCAGAATCTGCTCTAAGGAACTAAACAGTCTCATCCACCTTTGGTAAGGCTGTCTTGTTCACTGAAGTTTGAATTTAGTTCAAAACTCTCTGATATTAACATAATTGGAGGAAAAAAGAATAGCCAGGAAAGCCACTCCCAAAGGAGTAGAGATCTAATTCACTAAGCTCTTCATTGATTCTTCAGCATTGCATTATTAACATGCAAATGTGTTCAGTTTTTATTTTAATAACTGTGCATGTAGAGGGAAAAGAGAGAAAATAGGGCAGTTTAGGGCTTATCTCACCCTGCTTTGAAGGAGAAATTTAGAGGTTCCCCCTGCAATTTCTTTGATCATCACTCCACAGTTTAACCAGAAATTATAGGTGAATGCATATAGCACTTTTGTTACAGAAGTAGTAAGTAAAGCTAAATAAATGTGTTATCAAAAAGGTTCTCTCTGACACACTGAGAGATTGAAATTATCAATATGAAAAAAAATATGAATTTTAAGAACCATTAAAAGAACATTTTTTCCTCAAATTTTTCTGAAAAATTAAAAGATTCAAACCAAAACAAATGTCAAGTAGTTTATCTGATGCCAAAGTTCCACAGCAAAGGAAGTGAAACAATACAGGAGACCCCTACCACTGAATTTAGCAGTTAGAGACTGCTAGCATTCTCATCAAACCAACAGACACTACTGCTGCATGTCATTGCTAAAAGTTTATTCTGATGTAAATTCTAATGCCTCATTGAATTTTTTCACTCTTAGAGAGTAAGAGCAACCATGCGAAAAAGATACCTATGTTACAAATGTTATAATGGAATAATGTTGTAACAGCAAGCAGGCTGTCAAGTCTGAGTATTTGGGCAAATCAATTAATCCTAATTCTGACTGAAGATTTCTCTAGGAGGCCAAAATAGATCATCACCTACTCATCCCAGCAAAAGGAAAAAAAAATTAGGGAAAGTTTTAACAAAAAATTCTCAGAAACTGTTCTAAAATCTAAATGTTTTACAGTTAAAAACAAAACACAAATCCCACTATCTGTAGAATTTGCTATATAAATCAGCAGTGAATCAAGGCAATGCTGTACCATCCCCAAGAGATAATTAGCTGTTGTAAGTTACCAACCAGTTGAAAAAAGAAAGTAGTTCCTTTGATCCGCAGTCCTGAAGGTTGTATGCACTTAAAGGACAAACTATAGCTCTTATGCCTCCTATTCCCAGACTAGCTGTGAGTAGTGCAATGTAGAATACTATTTTCTCCTCCTTTTTGGTTAGTGTATGAAGAATATGCCGTCTGTCAATGTAAATATCTTCAAAGGGGAATGCCACAATTGGTAGTAGGGCTGTGCCTGGAATTGTAAAGAAATTTGTTATCTGAAATGCATTAGAATCAGACTAATAAGATTATTTTTAGAATTTATGTTGAAAAACCACATGAAAAATAAAAGATGCAAGACAAAGTAGTGCAACAAGGAAGAGTCTTAATTCTGTAGAGTGCCAGCACCTTTCTGGATGTCACTACATAGAGTAATGCAAGACCACTAAGGGCCTACAAGAAAATAATCTTCCTCTGCAATTCTTGTACAGATTCAGGTTCTTCAATCAAGTGAAGAGCTCTCTCTGGAAATGCAACTCCTCTCACTGGCATACCCCATTGCCTGAGTATACAGAGTAGTAGTTCTCCACTTGCCAGATGGCACCAGTGAAAACATGTAACTTCATCTGATGAACCATTGATCAACCCAAAAAAAAATCCCAAAAACCTCAGTGGTGGAGTGGGCCTTTTTTTACATCTTATTTAATATGTGGAATTTTAATGATAATAATAACTTAGCTACTACATTCTTAAACTTGTGGAAAATTCTTTTTTCCTGCTGCAGGCTCATGGAAAATAAATGATTTTCAGAAACTTTACCTACAGAAGCACAGCCATGAGTTACATTTACCACCTCTAGTCTACAAAGCAAGTCTTTCAGCTTTAAGCAGGTACAGATTCTCCACATTATAATTGGAGCCTTACCTCAAAAGAGGTCAACACCACCACCATTACCCATGACTAAAACTATAATTGTGCTTTAAACTCTTGCATGAGCAGAGTTTGATAATATATCTTGAAAAAAAGATCTGGTTACCATACCTGAATACATCAAATTTGGTTTGTGTCACCAGTCTTCCATTTCAAAATATGCATTGAAAGGACAAGTAGCAGAAGGATATTACAAACCAGAACCCCATGGGATAAATACTAGAACACATCATCAATCATTTGCAGCAAACAGGCTGCTTGCACAATGGTTTAGTGATCAGCTCAAGAACATTTCAGGAATGAATCTGTTTTTTTTTTTCCCCTTTACTTTGTTGCATGTCTAAATAACAACATAGCTGGCTATGGCAGAAATCAGACTTATGCTCACACAACTAGTCCAAGTAAAAAGTACTTCTATCAGCCTGGTTTAAGTCAACAGAATAATCACCAGCTGTGAAATGTACTAATTGCTAAAGAATATTCATACTTAATTTGAACAGTGCTTTTACATAAAAGAGCTCTAGAGTAACAGGTCGGAAAGATTCTAAATGTGCTTACAGAAAGCAGGCTCTCACTAAAGGTATTAGAATAAAGTTTCTCTACTTAAAGGTAAAGTTTATTTATACTGGTATGCGTGTAGATACATCTGTCTTTTGACAGAATGCAAGTGTCATATACCTTTACATACAATAAAATCTTAATTCCAACTGCTAGGAAGCAGTTTCCAAACTCTTTCTCAAGCTATCACTCCAACTACACCCTTAGATTTGCCACAGACACAAATAATCTTAGGTTCTTGTTAAATGGACCAATTTGAGGAGTTGGGCACCCACGTTCTGAATAGCTAAGCCACTTTAGAGGAGTCAGGTTTGTGCACCAACTAGCCACAAGACGCACGTGCAAATGTTCCTTAGTCTTGGTCAAAGCACTGTCTCACAAGAGGACACTGGCAAAACTATTGCAGTGCACTTTGCAGAGGAGAAAGAAGTAATTATCTGTTAGAGAGGGGGGGAACAAAGTTGAAGATAACTGCCAGCTTTCAAACACAATTCTGAAGAACGCATTTCTGCAACAGAATTACTGAAACACGAAAGAGTCACCAAGGCGTCACCTACCTAGGAAGTGAAGAAACATGCAGATGCACACAAGCTTGGTTCTCCCCACAAGGCATTCAGCAAGCCAGCCAACCAGGACTGGTGTCAACATGGATGTGCCCACAAAGCACATATTGACAATAGCTGCCTGGTAGTTGCGATAGCCAAGTTTGACAGTGCAGAAGAGGATCATGTTGCAGACAATGCCAAAAAATGTGAATCTCTCGCAGAGCTCTACCAGCAGCATACAAATAGCCTCTTGGAGCTTCTTCTCAGACTGAGACAGATCTCCAGCACGGTTGCTTCTCCCAGGTGATGGTCTCCATTCCTTTTCAGCAGTGTGGTTCAGAAGCTGTTTTTCTTCCATATCTTTCCTGTTTGCATCGGGCATGCTTGTCTTTTTTAAGTACGACTGAGCAGAGCAACTTAAGTTACAGGTACACTTCTGTTCTCCTTCAGTGTAATTAGCAAACTAGTAAGACTCTTTGCTTTGAATTCCACATGTCACTACTACAATTTCTTAGGGCACCTGTCACTTCTGTGACATAACATACAGGATGAAAGAGCATTAAAAAAAAAAAAATAAAAAAATCAGAGGTCTATCAATACTTCATCTGCTAAATTTAGCATCACTCAGAAGCTCAGTCTGTTTACTTAATTAGTACACTTGAGGGTGAACAAGATTATTCACCAGAATTCTGCTACCTATTAAATTATGAGAAGACAATACAGTATGTACAACTCTATCAGTATGTTAAAGATAAAAGTTTATATACACAGGAAAGCTAACATTTTCAGAAGAACACAAAGAACAGATCGGGAAAATAATTTGGTTAAAATAATCTGATAATTAAGCAACAAGTAAAAAACTGGGAGCAGAGATAAAGAGATTTTGTTTTAAGGTTAACACCATTTATCAAATCATTAATCCATTTCTTAGTATTTTTTGTTGAAATACAGTTAAAGTTATCTATAAAAATAAGTAATGCTACTACACTTAGGTTAGAAAAACAATTTTTAAAAGAAAGAGGAATGCATTAGCAAAGAAGGAAAAAAAAAAAAGCAATGCAAAAAGCAACCTAAACCAAAACTGTTCCCATAGCCAGATATCGTACTACCTTGCAACATAATGGGCCAGGGCACAGATTATGTATTCTCTCAGATCAACCAAACACAATCACCAGCTTGAAAAGAAATTAAGAACAGCCAAACTTAAAGATTTATAAGGCTGCTGCCACCTTATCCACAAAGAAGTCTTCAGATTTCCCAGACCAGTTACTCCATTTCGTGGAGCTCATTAAGTTCACTAACACTTGTGCAAAATGCTCCCAACTAAGAATGAGAAGAATTCTGCAGTTATTTTGTACCAATCCAAATGCATACACATGTTACAAGAAGCAGTAAATCAGGCCTGTTTCTCTAAATAGAGCTTTCAACACCTCTGCTGGCATGTTTTTGAGACATAGGCTCTGTTGCTTGTTCCCATCTGTCCATATAACTGCTGAAGTTTTACCCCTTCAGATCTATTTAGCCTATAAGAACTTCTACATCCTAAACCAGATGCACAATAACATATAGCCAATATGGGTAAAGATAGATGGAAAAGGGAAAAGAAAGAGTCTCTGAATGGTGCTGTTGAGTTTTGGTTTACTTCCTTGGCTTGCTTTTAAAGGAATTGTAATTCACACATAAAGCTCAGAAACTCTGAAGTTTACATTTAAGTAGCAATAGATTGGTCCCCAAAATAATTCTGAAATATATCTTTTTAATCTAGTACAAGTCTAAAACAAGAACTCAGACACCAAAGAATTTATAGTTTTCAGAGACATCCACTTAGGGAAGAAAACTGCTGTTACTTGTAACATGCCAAGAACTATTTATCTGTGATAGCTAAAATGATCTCAACCTAGCTTCTCCATCAAAGGCTAATGAAGCCAATTCACCAATAAAAACAGAAGAAACAATAGTATTGTGACTAAAAGGCACGTATAACTTCTGTTGCATGAAGATACTCTTAGCTAACTATTCATGAAAAAAATTATCTTTTTTTTTAGGAAAAATGACCCTATTTTACAATCAGACTGAAAACATCAAGATAAATACACTCTTGATCATATAAGTATTACAGTGTAAAATAGTATATATTCCAACAAATTATTTTTCTTCAGAGTGTAAAGTTTACCTGTTCTCATGGGTGCTAGCAATTCAAAGGAAAATATATAATGGAAACTGGTAGAGACAGCAGGGTTAATAGCTAAAATGGATATGCCTCAGTCCTCATGTAGCTTCATTTACTCTAATCTTGGGTTGTAAACTAGGAAAGAGAAATAATTGAGTGATCCTTATAAATGCCATAGAAAGTGGGAAGTGGGTGATTCTAATTGTTAATTTCTAATTACAGTTTCATGTGACTCACATGGGTGTGGCTGTTACAATAATCACAGATCACAATCAGCAAATGAGTTAACATGCTCAGTGCTAGAAGAACATACATCTTGAATATGTTGCTTATTGATTGAGTTGTGCAGCAATTATAGGTGGTTTATCTGATTATTTTACCTGGTTTTAGTTGAATTCCAGTTGAATCACCTGGCATCCATTTGCTTTATTCTTCATACACATGGTAGTAGGACAGTATAATGTCTGATTAAAATCTCTATTATTTATTTTAACATATGTAAAGTTCTATATACACTTAAGACACTAGGAACTAGCTGCATCCAGTAACTTAAGTATTTAAAAATCCAGCTCTTCTGGCAGTACCTCTGTCTTCCAGTAAGGACTCCCTATATTTTTTTTAAACAAATCCTAAAAGGATAACTTTCAAAATGTGACAGTCAGACCTTGGAGGTTTATAAAATACTTGCTCTTATATAATAGTGCCAGCTCACTAGAGGGCTGGCCATTAATAAAAGAGTTGCTATTTAGTAGTGTATCAACCAAGATAGAAGGTTAGTTATACTAATACTGGAACCTATGAATTAGCATTATGCAAGTGAATTAAGTTAGGTTGGAACTGAAATTTTCTTCTAATTTATTCTGACAGGTGCAGTGGTCAGGTTTTTTATTATGGGGGCAGTTCACTGAAACTGAAGAGGCAGAACTTCAGTGACCAGCACAACAGGTCCTCTGGGCAAAAGGTAGTAATGGCTCTGGACCTCTTTATGTTCTAGAAGGGTCATTCTCTCTCAAGTTTTAGCAAATTTAATTCAGCTTTACCTTTTTCTTTCTTTTTTTTTTTTTTTTTTTTTTTTTTTTTTTTTTTTTTTAAAGAACATGTGAGGTGTTACCTCTCATCACAGCAGCAGCTGTGTTTTCTGCAAAATATCTGGGGGGAAAAACATAATTGACATGGACTGACAATGCAACACAATGATTTTGACACTGTAAATAAAAAAATTACACAAGTAAAATCTTTCTAGTTATCACCAGGATTCCCATTAACTTGCACAGGTTGAGAAGTTGGTTCAATAAGCACTGACCTGAGGACTGCAATTTCAAAGTCAGAAGAAAGGCAAAGCAAAAGCTCTGGGAGAAAGCATTTTCAAACAGAGGCAAACATGCCTGGGGACTGCTGCCTGATGGTGTAAACACAGGACCAAGGTGGTAGGTTGAGCAGAAAACCACAGTAAAGAAACAGTCAGAAGCTGGATGATGGAAAGCCAAAGCAGGAAAGTGCTGCAAAGACAAGTTTGGAGAAATGCTTCTGGCACCAAGTGTCTCGCTACAGCTCCAGGTAACTAATTAGAAGAGTTACAAGGTTAGTGACAGAGAAAGAGATGTGGTAAAAGTGCAGGCTGTGACTAGACTTCATGCTTTTCAAAATCACCACTTAAATTTTATTCTTTTATGCATATGAGGTGCCCTTCAGCAAGGGCACTCAACCATCACTTTCTGCAGCTACTGCTCCTGCCAGCTTTTGTCTTGTGCAATGTGTGGCATCAGAGAAAGGGTCAGGTACTCAGATAGTAGGTAGATCCTTCTCTCTTTTTTCCTTCCTTGCAGATATATCTGTAGTTGGGGGGAAATCAACACGTACAAAATACCAGTCTTTTGAGGCATAAAAAAATAAGTACTAGAAGCTGGAGTCTTGTACAGGTTGGATATGACCTGCCACTTGTGAATGCGCTTCCCAGGGATTCAAAATAGCTCTAAGGACAGAGTTTACCTGTAGAAGGGTTAACTGTAGAAGCAAAAGTTCATATTAAAAAATATATATTTAACTTATAATACAAACTTTCAGTGTCTTTGTCTATCAGCTTTTATTTCCTTTTTGTCTCCTTTTTAGGTGTCAGTTTGGAAAATGTCGTCTTTTATGTGTCCAATATCTATTTCACAGGTGAATTTCCCAACTTCTCCTATTTAAAATTTTACCTTGGACAATCATTTTAGTGATTTCTTCATTTCCTGTCACTGCAATCTCAGAGTATTCTTGCTGCTGTGCAGATAGTCTTGGATCAGAAGTGGGGAAGAATATGACAGTACTTCTCTTGGAGTTCACAGCATTTATTACCTGTCTGTGACACATCTGAAGAACTTCATCAGCATCAGTAAAAATGCTAACTAATATTTGTCTGATTACATACCAGAAAAACAAATTCATGCAGAACCCAGGTGCTCTGTGAAGAATGTAAAAGGTCAGTTAAGAAACTGAAATGTAGTCATTGGGAGGCTGAGAAAGCTTGTTTGTGAAATCTGTTCGGTTAGCAAAATTACTCAAATAAAATAGTCTTGTATTTAACATCTGTTAAATGTTACAGAAATACACTGTAAGGGCTGAAAAAGGGCATCTATCAAATAAACAGTTATTAAAATTACTGATTATTTTGGGAAGTGCTCTGGGAAGTTCTAGGTTCTAGGACTACATCACCCCATCATGTTTGAATAATGTTATCTGCCTTTTGGTAAGCATTCTTAAAATTCTTCAATGCTTTAGTCAGCTGTAATCAGGAACCTTAGCCTAGTTGTGACTTGCTGCAGGATAGATGTAATGTCTGTCTTGTTCCATGGCAACTTTTGTCTGTGAAAGTGCAAGATCAGGATGGAACTTTTAATCTGGGCAAAAGCTGTATTTTAAGAAGTGAATTTGTTTTTTTTTCCTTGTGTAGTCATAATTAAAAAGCTATTTTTTCTACTTCAGCCTGCCAAAAGGTAACACACCAAGAAAGATTTCCTACTGTCAAGAATGCCCAAGAGGTCCTGGTAGAGACTGCAGACAGGACCTCTTCTGCAAAAAGTTTTATTTTCTCTGCTTGCCCTATAAAAGCCTGCTGTAGCCATTTCTCTCTAAGTTCTACTTTTTCCCCAGTGAAGTTTTTTCTCTTTCCTTCTCCTGTTTAAGCAAGGAGTATAACTTAATCACAGAACTGTCAGGAAGCAAAACTTCCATGTTTTTTTCCAAAGTACCTCAACAAGTGCAAGTAGAAAAAAGCAGAAGACGTGAACATACTGGAGCAAATCCTGTAAAGGGCATGAAGATGATGGGAAGACTGAAGTATCTTGCATATAAACAGAGGCTGGGAGAGCTAAGGATACTCAGCCTTGAGAAGGCTCAGCAGGATCATATTAATACATAGAAATACCCCAAGGGGGGGGTGCAAGGGGAGTCAGTCTCTTTTCACATGCTCTGTTACAGGAGAAAAGCCAATGGGCACATGATGAAACACAGGGAAATCAATATAAACAAATGGGAAAATGACTGTTGTTTTCAAACGCCCAAAGAGGTTGTCTAAAAAGGTTGGGGAGTTCCCATCCTTGGAGATATTCAAAACCCAACTGGACACAGCACTAAGCAACCTGCTGTAGCTGACTCTGCGTTTAGTAGTTCAGTGGACTAGACAATTGCCAGAGTTGTTTTCCAACTTCAACTATTTTGTGATTCTGAACAGCCACAGTAGATACTTTGCCATTGCAGAATCTAAGATGACAGAAGAAAAAAAATGTTTCTTGCCCAATTGCTGGGTATGCCCTCTATCAGTGAGAAAGGTCTGCTATTTTATTTTTTTTTCAGGGAGATGGTTTTAAAATTGCTGATCCTCAAACTTTTGCTGTAAGTACAAATTATTTTGGCACAATTACTCTGTTCCTTCAAACTATGCATTTTACTTTGGGGATTTTGTTCAAACATATATAATTATCTATGCTAAGAAGCTTTTCATATGTTCTAAGGCTTTTGTCTTTTTGCACCTAGTTGACGGTTTTATAATTCAGGAGTAATTGAATTGCAATTATTTTTCATGATGCATGGGATGGTTTTACATCACGTTGTTGGCAGATATTCTTTATGATGTCGTTTAGTCTAATGGGAAAATTAGAAGTAGCTCTATCATATAGAAAGATGGCTTTTTAGTGTCACATTATAGTTTGTAGATGGCATTCAGGATATTTTCTTCTGACATATAGATTTTTAGGTAGAGACTGAAATGAGATTCTAAAGCATGGTTCATAGTTGAGACAATATTATCTGTACATCCAAGATGATTTCAACTATTCTCCCACAGTGACAGTTCATTTATATTCAAGTCCATTTAGTAGACTGGGGTTATTATTCTAAATAATGCATATATAAGTACCATGTGATGGCAGAGTTTCTGATGTAAATTCATCCCTGATCTGGTAACTGATCTGATGTAACTGGTTTCAGAGAGGCCAGGAAAAGATGTCAGCATCTTTTTTAGAAGCAAATTTTCATCAGAAGAGGGGATGGACAGTAGATCTCCCACCTCACTGAAGAACTTTCTAACCACTGCAGGGCCCAGGTAGTTTCTTAATCTCTCCTGCTGGATCTGTAACACATTGTGTAAAGCTTTATGAGTTGTAGAAAAGCTGACTTTGTAACCTAGAGTTCAGGGCTGCTCTTCTGGAATTTGGGGAGAGGCAAATTCAAGGCCCTGGGTCACTGTATAGTTGGTTATATCTACAAAATAGATAGTCCTCAACAGACAAGAGAAAGCACTATGTGAGAGAAGATCAGTTTGGCACATTTGATATAGAATGGTAGAAAATAAGAGCTGAATGCTAGAACCAGAAGAGCATCCTTTTACAAAGGGAAAAGGAAAACTTCAGTTTTTCTTTCAGAAAAACTTGTTCAGTTTCATCCACAAAATAACATTTGGAACCTCACACATTTTCATGGGATGGGTTAATGATCATATGAAACCCAGATCATCTGTCCATATAAAATTCTCATAAGCAGATGATCGCATAAAAGTTGATATCAGAATTTTTCAGATAGTTATCTTGACACCTTTTTTATTTCCCTCATCTGTTCATACATATTTCTGCCTTGTAAACTGGTACAGGAAAGAGCATAATATAACTTGATTTATTCAGCTGTGCACTTAAATTTCCAAAAGCTGAAAACTGTGTGAATTACTACAGACTCCGTCAACAGTATCTTACGGGGTTTGATTAAGGGAGAAACGGGCAGAATTAAAATGCATATCCATGTAAGGGGCAATATTCTCTAATCAAAATTGATTTTCAGTCTTTATGAAAGGTGTCAGCATTGCCAGCAGGTCAGAGGACGTGATCCTTCCACTCTTTTTGGCACCAATGAGGGGGAGTACTTGGGTACAATTTCCTCTATTGTCAGCAGTTTGTCTAAAATGAGTACAAGTGAAGTTACAACCCTAATTGGGGGATATCTACAGTAGAAGTGTTTCAAAATCATATGTTGTTTTGCAGTAAAGACAGGCAGGTTGAAATTTTGTACCAAGCATGATCCAAACAAAGTTTTTTGGGTTTTTTTTGTTTTGGTTTGGTTTTTTTTGGTTTTTTTTTTTGCTAAGGCTTTCAGGGTATATCTGAGCTGAGGTATATCTCCTCTATATCTGATCTGAACTGAAACCATGAGTCTGAACTTTCTTTGAAGTTCAACATCTAATGTGGAAGCCACATGCATCTTCTAAAGTGAGAAGCCGTATGTTGCTTCTTTTTCTCCTCTAGCACACAAGACATTAGAGCCTCTATGTCACTTGCATTTAAGTATTGTAATGACCTTTGACTGGTGCCCCAACACACTGACCTAGCAAGCTACAAGTGAAAATGCTACTGCTAGCATCCAATCTAGCATAAGAAAGGGTAAATACGTAGCTTCAGTTGCACTTTTAATTATGGAAATAAGCCAAAAGTCTCATAGCATACTAAAGACAATACAATACAGGTTCAGCTTTTAACCTTTTTTATTCCAGTCTTTTGAATCCTGTGTGAAGAAAAGTGAGCCTGAATAAGAATTTAGATTTAAAATGCCTGGGAATGAGACTCAACCTTAATTTGAAATAGCCAGGTCATTAGGAGTTTCTCTACTTGCTAAGGTTTGTATCACGTTATTCTCATTTATTTAGATGTAGGCATATATGCATCCTATTAATCATCCTTCTTTTTGTTTATCTTCTCCTTGTATGGCCTAGGAAGATCACAAAGTGACTAAAGGCCACCCTCACCCATGGCTGTTTGAAGGATAGAGCTCTGCAGATGTACATACATACATTTTGTTCCTTTCAACTCTTCTGAACTCTGATTTTCAAAGGCAGACAGTTGATATTTTAGAAATAATTCTGGGGAATTCCATGCATGACTTCTGAAAGCACAGGCTGTGTGCAGCAGCAGGTCACATAAACTGCTTTATTTTGTTTCCAATTAAGTCAGCTGAAGCTTGGGATTGCATATAATTTTCAGTCAGTGGCATGGGCCATAAAATCTTCATTTTCTCTTCCTTGTCATTCCTTTTTCTAGTACCCTTGTACCAAAGTTTGAGATGGCACTGCACAGAGGCTTAACTCTCACCACATCTGCCTCTAAGAATTTTATAGCCTCCAAATTTCAGCCCAGTAGCACAAGGGAACCTTAGCAAAAGGCAGAATCATGATCCCAGATACGAGTCTTGATGCAAGAGTCATGTGCCTTATCAGAAGTGCTCAGCATCTCCAGTCTTCACATCAATCCCCAAAAGCTATGGCTGCTTAGTGCCTAAGGAAAGGCATGGGATGTACTCAGACACCAATATTCTGGCACTGATACCTCCAGATTTCAACACAACCCAACTCCTCAGCTGATTGCTAATGAGTTTCACTAGTGCTGTATTAAATGCTGTCACTTAGTCCATCTAGTGCTTTCTTCCCACAGTCCTTAAAGAGGTGCACTGGAGATGCTAAGTACACTATAGACAGGCAAAAAGAGAAGGAAACCTTGGATTCATTCATTTTGTCTCTGACTTTCATTAGTCAGCTGGAGTAAAACACAGTATTAAACCACTATGCAGTTTATAATAAAGGATCTTGAGTTATCTTTTAAATATCATAAGGCAGCCTGTATGCTACTGATTATTACTGAAAACAGACTAGTGTCAGTTATGTGTTACAAGTCATCTGGCTGTCATTTCAAACAAAGCATGTTCTTTTATTAAAAGCTCCTTGTTTTAAAACACTGCATAGAAAAAGGAGAGGGACACCAGATATCATATCAGTAGAGAGTAAAATCAGTACAAAAATATTTTTGAGAACATGGCTAAAGGAATCATCATTGCAGAAGCATGATTTTAAAGGCCCACTGATGCTCTCAGTAGAGGGTGATTTTGCTCCAGCTGCCTCAGGAGGGTGATTTTGAAAACCAGCAGATGTTATGAGGCTCAGAGGGTGTTCAATAGCTTGGGCTGAGGGAGAGTATGTGAGAGTAGGGAAATACATTTTGTTAATGTGTGGGCAGCATCTGTATTCAGTTTCTCTAGATGTCTTGTCATTGTCTTGCCATAGTGGGTACAAAAAAAGGCTGGTCATGAACTTCCACTTAAACACAGTCTTAACGTTTGGCAGCTTCAGCTACTGTTCAGCCTGAGTGATTTTGACTTAAACAGATTAAAGAAGGTCCACATAATCCTTCCAATGATGGAACTGGTAGGTACTGTGATGTCTGTTCCAGGGTAGTGATGTCTTCAACTGCAAGGGAACACCCCTCAAATGCTGAGATCCATACATCGTACAGCTCTATAGCCAGCTGTACTTCTGGCTTGGTGGCTTGAATACACTTTTTCCTGACCACTTATGGCAATTTTAAAAATAGCACTGAATTTCCAAAAGTATAGTTATTGACACCTAAATTTCAGTCTATGAGGTCTGAATTTGTATTTGGAACTAGTGTTTTCAATTCACACTTAAAAATATATTTTATAACCATCAATGGCTGTTACACCTGCTATTCAGTGCTCACGAAGAATTCTTGTCATATTCAACATAAGAACCTCCTGCAATATTTGTGCAGCCTTCAAAGAAGGGAAGCAATTTAACAGAATGAAAACCAGAATAATTATTATTAACTTTATTTAAACTTGATACATCTTTAAGATTAGGAGTATTGGTTTTTAAATGCTGGAATTGAAGTTGCACTCAATTTCAGGATAGAAATACAATTGTTTACATGGGAAACACAGTATTTAAAATTAATCCTCCCCCATTTGGAAACATGCAATATAATCTGTTTTGAAAAATTCATTTTTCAGATAGGTGCGCTTTAATGTCTGCATCCAAAACAATATAATCAGACCAAATAGCTTTATCAAAGATAGCAATTCAAAGCTTTTAGTGAAAATGCATCACAAATGCTTACACTTAGAAATTCTCTTTGTAAGATTGTGTTTACAGACTCTGCCACAATAGGTAAAAGAACAAAAATATCTTTGATGATTTAGCAGGGAAAAGGGTACTACTGAAAAAGAGATGAGAAAGAATGAAATGCAAGACACTATTGAAAAATAATTGATATCGTTACAGGAAGAAAGACTAAACTCTAAAAGAAAGACAGAGAGGGAATAATAATGAAATAAATTTGGTGTTAGGTGTTCACATTTTTCTATGAGGTACATAAGCATTTGTACATCAGTAAAGTTTTGTCACATCAATGCTAAACATTGACCTAAAACCACATTCGGGTTTCTCAGTTTTTCTCCCTGTTGCTTTCTCCTTGACAGACTTTGAAGATCTTAGATAGGAAATCTCTTAGCGAGATGTACATCAAGTAATTATATTTGTGGCAGAAGAGATGAAGGTGGAGGAATGCAATCCATATTTTGGTTATCACACTGGGATCTGACAGGAAAAGAAAAGAAAAGAAAAGGGACACCCTAATATCCTTCCTAGTTCCTGTGGCCAACTGGGAATTGTGAAGGAGAAGCCTACATGTCAAGTGCTGCACAAGGGGACCACATAGGCTGCACTTTTTAACACTGATACAGCCACATTACCAAAATGCTTACTTTTCTCCATGTGTAACAGTGAGCCTTAAATTTAGAGGGGAGACCTCAGGTTGTAACAGAAAGAAGTTTGGAACTGACTCAAGAAATCAGTCTGCACTGACATAAAAGGAAACGAAACTTCAGCACCTTGCAGAGTTTTAGTAAAGACCGTATTTAGTTTTTACTACTATGGTATCTGTCCACCTGCTATATGCAATTCCCTTCAATCCCCTTTCCTAAACAAAACATCTCAATGTGCTTGAAAGAACAGAAGGACCTTAGGGTAAACACTTTAAAAATATCAGTATTTGAACTTCAGATGACCTGTGAAAAGACCTGTTCAGTCTTTTATTTTTTCTTCTCTTCCTGGATTCTGAATAGTATTTAATTAAAAAATAAAATTTATTAATAATCTCAAAGCACAAGCTGAATTTACTCTGGTGACAATTGCCATGAAATGAGAGTTTTTGTAAAACTCATCTTTATTTTCTTGCAGAATATGGAAAGTGTGGAGTGGACAAAGTGGAGGCAAAGACTGCTGCTAACCCCAGATGCTAAACTAAGCAAATAAGGTTGGCTTCTACTTTTTCCTTCTAGTCTCCACCTTTTTTCTTTTGCTGTGATTTCTCTTCCCCCACTATTTCTCTGCCCTGCTGCTATTTTTACTTATCTCCAATTTAACCTGGCCTTTATTTACTTTTTTTCCTATCCTGCACACTCTCATTATTCCTCTGCAGAAAGCAGCAGGAACTGAGATTTCTGTATCATTATTCCTCGTCAGCCTGTTTCCAGACTCCTTTTGTTATCACTACTTTTTTCTTCATTTTCCCTTTCTGCAGTTTTGCTGCTTGTGCTTTCAGGGGGGTGGAGAAGTAAAGAAAATGTAAAAAAATACAGAAGCTAGTGAGAATTTATTCTCTTAGAATATGCCACTTCCTTAAAAATGGAACAATTGCACTTCATGGCTCTAGATTAGCAAAAAAGAACACATGGTTGTTGGGCTAGACTTGTGAAAAACTTTCCTGCCTTGCTACTTGCCACTTCATGGCAGCCTGCTTCAAGTCAGGAGTGACAGATGTTTCAGACTCTACATCTCTTTAACCATCTACCAGGGCTGGAATGCTCAGGCCCCAGAGTTGAACCACACCAACATGGGTGTTTACATTGATGTGAATTTAAAAATGTTTGGACTTTCTTCCAAAGCTGCCACAAACTCAATTTGAAATACTAACTCCATGAAGTTGATATTTTTTTTTTAGTCCTTTCCACAGCAACAAGGTGTGCTGGTGCTGTCTGCAGTCTGGCCCATGCTTTGCGGTAGAGAGGGGACGGAGCATGCACTGTGCAAAGGGAATCGTCTGAAGATGCTGGTGCTACAAATCCAACAGTCCTTTCAGGACATACAAACTGAGATTTCAGAGGAATGATTTTTTCCTAAATACACACATTTTTAGCATATTTGGAAAGTGTTTCAAGAGATGAGGGGGGCACCTCTGGTCCCAGTGCCGTTCCGTGATTTCAAGGCTACATTCTGTAGAAGACTTGCAATGAGTTTGTCTCCTAGATTACCATACCTGTCTACATGAAAATAAACACTGAAATCAGTCCAGATTTTACATTTGCTTATTTTTGATAAAGCACATAACTTAGTCTGGCTCTTTCCAAGAGGAAAGAATCATGATTCCTGCTGAAAAAAATGTCAGGTAGATGTTGAATATAACTGCAACTGTTAATGTTCAGACAGCTGGGGGAAGAAAAAAGAGCATAGTTATACAGGCCCACTGCAGAGATGTTACATTTGTAAGATCACCTCCACCACAGTATTTGCAGCTCATGTTTGTTCACATACTTTAGAGGAATGTGTTCTAATCATCCGGAGAAGCTTACAGAGTTGTGTTGAGCTGACACCAGTAAAAATCAGGTCATCAGGCAAGATATCCATCATGAAAACAGCTGTATAGCACTTGTATGTGCTGTGCAAGCAGCCACTGTTTCCAGTTTGGTGATGAAATCATGATACATATTTTTCATAGCAAAGATTTTGGCAGTCACACAAGCATGGTTTCAAAGGGTTGTGAAATCCCAGGGAGATCTGAGATTGAGTTTTAAAATTTAAAACTTCTTCCTTCTCAGAGTCTACAGTGTGTTTCACTTTGGACTTAGTAGATAACCCTTGGTAGTTCTGGCAGAATTTGCCCTTTTCTGCAAGAGAAAATGTAATGTATCAAATGAGTAGGTAGGATTTCAAGACTTTGGCATCGATTAAGGGAAAAAGTAAAAGGTACCAGAATGTGTGTATGGAAGTATCCATTAATATACTCACCATGATATACAGTAACATGTTTAAAATGCACCTCATCAGAACACCAACTGTTTTTCAACAACTTACTTGTGAATTTTTAAGTGTGAATGTGTATCCAGAGGCTGATCCTGATAGTCTTCAAGAGTCTCAATTTTCACAGGATGTCTCTCACTGGTCACTTTTGAAAATATTGCATATTGCTAATTAAGTCTGGCACATTTCTGTCAGTTGGTCATGGAATGTTATTTTCTACACCAGAGATAGGTCAGTCATGATACAGAAAATTTGTGGCCCTCTTGCAAAACAACAGCAATGCCAAATATAGAAAGAAAGAATCCAAAATAAGATCAGAGGAAAGACGAAGATCTTAGTAATGACTGTACTTAAATGAGGATGAAATCAAAGCCATTACAAATTTAATTAAACCTTTTTTCTAAATATCCAACAGCATCACAATCAGATCATGGGCTTGATGTGTGAGGCTAACCATTTAAAGTCTTTCTGTCACTGGTACTCAGCATTATGTTGATGCCTGCCTGCCTTGTTGAGAGAATAACTTCTATCCTGAACTCACAGAATTTTTCCAGGCAGGTAACCTCTAAATTGCTCTTCATTTCAAAAAGGCAATTAATTTAAGTGAATCTGAGTTTTCAATCAGGCATTAAAATATTCCTTACTAAATTTTGATCCTCATAGGATCGCTTTTCAATAATTGTTTTTCACTGCCTATTTGAAATCAGAAAACAAATACCATGTTCCAATTATTGCAAGAAATTTAGCAACTTTTTTACAATGGCATGGATTTCTATTTAGTTCTAAGGAATGGCTTCACAACATGGTGACACTGTGACTTCTGATAGTTAGCAGACATAAAGTGGTCTCATTCTGCACAAGAGCTGGATCCTGTCTAATTTTTCTGTGCTCAGCAGGGAGACTGCTGATGCCATTGCCAGAAATTTTATATTCTCCTCCTTCAGCAAGATGTTTTTGCCACACTCTTGTCATTGTTAATGATATTTAATACAGCCCATAATGTGTTGCCATTATCCTTAACCACAGGAGAACATGGTTTGTACCTGAAGCTGCTCACAATCTTCTGATCTGGCCTTATCTGCACTCGAGACCTTTTCCAGCATAACATTTGGGTTGCCCTTTTTCTTTTAGCTCTTACTGTAATGCCAATAAAAACTTCAGAGTGCAATGCAGTAGAAAATCACCTCAGATAGCTCCCATTGCTATACAGGGACAACTACATGACTGAGCGCTGTTTTACAGGGCTGTAACAACAACCAATGGGTTGTATTACAACAGTGGTATATTTAAAAGTGGCACAATTCTGAAGCACAGACAAAGCCTTATTTACCACTTGAGGTATAACAGCTGCATAAAAAATTATATTCCATAGATAAATCATCCCATGATGGTGGCAAAACACTGCGTTTAGCATCTCTGTGTGCCAGTAAGAGAACCACTAAGGCTTCAGACACATGTTAGTGGAAAACAGAGAGGCTGCTTATTTTTATTACCTTCAAAGGTCTTTGAATCTATGCTTGGTATTCATTGGGAATTACTCATTTTATTTCCCCCATGGAAATTCAAACTTTGCTGAAAAACAAAGAGAAAGAACTTCCTGTCTCTTCCTGATTTTTCAACAAGCTGTGATACTAAGGTTTTGTATTACCCAATCCAAGCCTGTGCTGATGAAATCTCGGGAGACATTATTTGGGAATTAAATGCTGAGCTACATTGACCCTAAGAAGCATGGAATTTATGCTGCTGAGGAATGGGGTACTATCTGCTGCTGCCTCAGTGTCAGGTAGGTTCTATATGAAGCCAGGTTCCCAGAGTGAACATGAACCTCCTAATGCTGCAATAGTGTCTGCCATTCTGGAACAGCTGGAGTGTGATAGGATCTGTCCATTTCCCCTTTTCTTGAAAATTCGAAGAGAATTTTTGGATTTCCTGGGGCTCTAGTTTTGTTTTCCTTACCATCTGTCCCACCAGTTAGTTACTCTAAGAAAGTAAGGCTTAAGAAAATACTGCCAGGGCATGGGGATTTTTGGTTCTTTTTGGAAGTATTTTAGACTATATTCTACTTTCTGCAACACAATAATGTGAGCTGCAATCTTGTGCAACACTGGAGAACAAAATTGAGCTCTACACTTCCTCATTTCTAACTCTTTTTTGTCTTCAGTCTACTCACTATCTATTTGTAACTACACAGCATATGTATGAGGAGGACAAATAAGTGTGATCAAATTAATATTCCTGCTGGCTGTAGAACTTCAGCATAGCAAGTCTGGACAGCAAGCAAGTGCATCAGACTGGCATGGATTCCTACTGGCTGGGAACACCTTCTGTACAACTCCTACAAACAGTACCAAACCAGCAGAAGGAATTCTTTGGATTTCTGATACATCCAATATCGTTTCCAGGTCATCAGCATTCAACTGATGTTCCACTGAAAATTCCATGCTTCCACTGAGCAGGAGTTTGCCACATGCATGTTGTCCCCTTCTGTACCTGGATGGCAATGGCTGGGCCATTGAGGAAGACACCAACACAGAATTCTTGAACCTCAGGAAACACCACCACAGCATTTCCAGCCAGCCAGCACACCCAGAAGCTAGTACAACATCTGAGCTTCCAAGGCTTAGAAGTGACATGGACCTTCAGAAAGTGAGAGTAATAAAATTACTGGAAGTGTTTTCACAGCTTTGTTAAAAGTTTTCACTCACTATGGTTTTTTCCTCAGCTGACTTTCTACTTCAGCTCATAGCAAGGATCGAGTGCAACTCCAGCCTTGAGAAAGAAAGATTCAGACCAGTCAGTGAAAAACTATCAGCCACAGTAAACCTGCAGATATTATGGTTCACTGACTATCTAAATTGTTTTCATACAGCTCCCACCATAACAAACACACTGGGTAGGTTCAGGGACAGGTTAACCTGCCATTGATTTATAAACTTTCAAATTATTTTTTTTTTTTTTGCATGAAACAGTTTCTAGATAAGGGTCTGTTTTTACGTCTTAAAGCATCTCTGAAGCAAGCTAGATATCAATGAAAGCTGTCAGCTAGCCAGTAATGGGATTCTTTCTTTTCCTTGTTGGTTTTTTTTTGTTGTTGTTGTTTGGGGTTTTTAGGTTTTTTTGTTTGGTTGGTTGGTTTGGTTTGGTTTGGTTTTGTGGGGGTTTTGTTGTTGTTGTTTGGTTTTGGGTTGTTTTTGTTTGGTTTGGTTTGGTTTTTTGTTTGTTTTTCTTTGGTTGGTTGGTTTGTTTTTGGTTTAATTTTATTTCTTTAATATTTTATTGTGACAGAACAGAAAGAAATAAGTTCTCCAATAAAGCCACATTTGGTATTTCGAGATTCTGGCTTGGAAAAGCCTTCTCCAGGAGTCTGAATTCCTGTAGTCCATTCAGCCTTTTGCCTTTTGACTTCAGCTACCCACAAAGCCTTATTTATTGAGTGCCAGTTGTGACAGTACATTTTGCACTACCGAAGGACCAAAGGGCACAAAACTTGCTCTGAGAAAAAGGCCTCATCTCAATAGGGGAGAGAAAAAAATAAAATACAACAATACATTAAAAAAAAGAATATTTAGGAACTTCTCCTTGATAAAGCCTGAAAAATATTTTTAAACTCATTAGAAAAATAAACTTTGCCTACTTCTCCTGTTTCATATACCGTGCAGGCAATGAACACGTATTCTGTCATATTTATATTTTACGGGCTCTTTTTTTCCCCAAAACCTTTGTATCTCAGATTTGAACTTTAAACTTTTGACAGTGTTATGTTCATTAGAATAAGAATCCCTTGCTATTTCCATTGCAAAGCTCCCCCTGAGAGGTTATCTTAGCTGTTTTATAAATCGTATCAGGAGGAAAGCTGGCATAAAGGTTGACAGCTCACTCTAGATAATCACTTCCCCTTCTCGTAAGTGACTTTAAGGAGAAAGGAGTATGTAGCTTGCCAGTTCACTATTTAGTGGTCAAGAATCCACATCTAACCACCACCAACACACCGACTAAATTAGCTTTTAAGCATTTTACTGAAATGCAGGATAGTCACAATCCCGCTCACAGGGAGAGAGAGACTCAAACATTCATCAGCTAACAAGCCAGACTTTCTCCATCCTCCCAGAGCAGAGCTCATTGCACAGAACAGCATCAATTCCAAAGCCCTTTAACAAAGGCTGGTACTTGAAGGCAGGCTGGGGTTTAGATTTCTGTTGATTTATCAGCTTCCTCATGACTGATTAGATTAATGGCAGTTATGAGATATGATTGCAGGAGAAAAGTCCTGTAGGCAAATGAAGCAAGTTCGTTCTTGCAGGAAACAGAAGCTCGAGGCTACAGACTATTAAGGAGAAACTTAAAGGGAACAAATAGGCACTGAAAGAACCCCAGTCTTAGGAGAAAAGGTCACCTTCCATATTATACTTTTTCTACATGCATTAATAAATCTAAATCCCTGGCAGAAAGACTAGAGCAGTCTGGAAATGGTGCCAAATTTTCCTAGGCTGAGTTAGCAGGGGTAAGTAGAAAAGAAACCAAACTGTCCCTTTAACACTGCACTTCATGGCCTGATTACAGGCTCTTTGCAATCAATAGGAATCTTCTGATGTTTCTATTGGACTTCAGAGCCAGTGTGGCTGGAAAAGAAGTGCTCACTCTAGCAGGTAAAGTTTGGGGTCACAGGCAACAAATGGAAAGCCTTTCTTTGAAGTTGGGAATGACAGTAGCAAATATTAAAGGAGAAAAAAAACAACCCGAGAATAAAAATTTGAAATATAAGTATGATTCATCTTCTAATCACTGAATCTGCCCATGAAATTGTTGTCTCTTATTTCAATAAGGATAATAAGAGTGTTCTTTATAAAATGGATAATCCTTCAAGAGTGTTTTAGTAACTAAGATGCAGGGAGCTTATTTTCTCACTGTTTCATAATACAGAGTCAGAAGACAAATTCAATTCAATGACACTAGGATGAATAAAATCCACTCCTGAAAAAAACAATTCCTTTTTATTCAGCATATACTTGGACTTTGAAATTAATTTTTCTTGGAAGCAAAAAAATTGACAAGATACAAAAAAGATCTAGATATTTATGCAGACAATGACAATTATATAGAGAATTATTAATTCTGAGGAACAAACATTCAGAAAAGATGTTCAGTTTTATCATTCAGATATTTAGTAACAGTAAACCGACCAGCTCAAAATGACGAGTAGCTGAATTTGTTAAACTGCAAATTAAGACTTAATTCTAGTTGTGTGGAAATAAAGGAACTTCTGAAAGCAGAACAGACTCTGAATTTTAGGCAATAGCTTGAACGAAATACTGCCAGTAAAAGAAATATTACATAAAGCAGATATTAGCAATACTCAGTCTTCCTGTGCTTTTATCAATCTGAGTTTGTGGGACACTCCCAGGACACAGGCAAACCTTGCATCTAGTACACCCTAGTAGTTTCAGAGCTGGCAGTCTATTTACCTTGATGGAAGAGATTGTATATAAGCATTATACAGATATTTACACACATAAATCTTAAAAAGACAAAGGACTGCATGAGACACCACCCAGCAAAGTGAGTCAGAGTTGAAGGCACATTTGTAGATTGGTGAGAAAACACTGAACAGCTTCCACTGCCAGCTCTGTGCTACATGGTGCTGTGTCTTTATTTTCCAAGGCTGACGAGCTCCCTTAAGTCCACATGAAGAAAATATTTTAAAATGCACAGATTCCTACCCTGCTGCACAACCACTGAGTAACATTTACCTATTTCCTGGCATGAGGAGTTTTTGTTAGAAGTAATAGAGCTGGGTGTACACTTGCTGTTAAGCAGGTATCATGCCCTAGCTCTCACCTGGCACTGAGTTCAATGCTAAGAAACAGAACTATGAGGCAAATACAAAATCAATATCGTGTTTGCTCTAAAGGGATAGAGGAGGTGAGGAAATTCTGAACTGAAGCCTCTGCATTGTGCCTTTAACCTAGCTTGCTTTCCATGTTGTTACATGTATTGCACTAGCTGGCAAACTACACAAAAATGCCACTTCATGCTCACTGATTGCGAATTCTTGGAAATGAAAAAGCAGAACTAGTAAAAAAAGGCAATGATCTGTGGGGAAGAAAGACCTTACCTAATATCTATCGAAACTACCTTAAGAGGGTAAGTAGTTAGATTTGGCTTTATTTTTCATGTAGCCATTAACTTCTTTAATGAGAATCTGCTGTAATAAAGATGCAGCTATTCCAGAGCTTGGCCAAGAGTTGTTTTTGCAGTTAAGACTGAAGTGTGCTTTTAACTTTACAGCTAGTGATGCAAGAAAGTTGTTGCATAAGTGAGAGTTCCTGCCAATACTGTCTTTATTCCCAGAGATGCACTTGCCTTGAGTAATCTAGCAGAAAACAGTGGCTGGGTGCTGAGGTCAGTGCCAAGCTCAGGACACAAAACAAGAATTACTTGGGCCTTTTATCCCCAGGAGCACAAGTGACATAAAGCATCTTTCATGAAGACAACAGTATTCTGCTCCCACTGGGAAACCAGTTTCTCCCTGTTTTGCTGTTTATTTTTAGCTTTGGTCAGAGATGTGAAAAGGCTATTGTGGTCCTCAGTTCTCTCTTGCACCTCCCTGGCAGTTTCTAAGGACATAGCTTCATTTCACCATGTGCACTCTCAGAGAGTGGGAAAGATCATTCATGGGTGTTAGTAATTGTTTGGGACAAGACATGTCTGGGAAACAGTCATATGTGTGGGGGTCTGTTTCAATGAGAATTAAATATCAATGTATCTAGAAGGCCACATACGTTTTGCCTTTAATATGGGCACTGGAGAGAGTCTTACTCTTGTAAAGATGTAGTTTATGCAGACTTCATAAAACCCTGATACTTTAGTTACAACTCTCTTTTCTGCAAGCATCAGAATGTGTGGTGGGATGAAAATATTGCCTTGTTTTCTCCAGACTCACCTTAAGTGTGTGCCCCCCCCTCAGTTCCAGTCACAGATTTTACACAGCCTTTTTGCATTTTGCTGTTACAGATGCCCAGCCATTAGTATGCTAACCCTCTTCTTCTACTAACCTGAAATTATTAAATGTTTGTGATTATGGTTGTATTTCACTTGTTTCTTGAATATGGACATTTCAATACAATTTCTTACCTGTACGTGCTTGCTGCCTGGGGGCTGTGAGTCATGTTTGTTTTAAAAGAGGCAGCACTCATAGACTGTCACTCACCTGGGTTATTAGAAACAATGCACTTTAAGAATTACTCTGCCACCTCCTTGCCTCTAAATATAGATAGTGAGCGTGGATCTTAAGCAATTTAGCTAGTCTGAAAAAAGCTCTCATTAGGAATAATCAATTAAAAATCCATCATTTTAAGAACTATGTGGGCCTCAGGCAAAGTGCATCTTGGATGTAATACCTTTGACTGTTCAATACTGATATTAATTATGTATTACAGATCCAGATCCTAACAGAATGAGATTTCTTTGCCCGAGCAAGTAACAGGACCTATTCTATGGAGTGAACTATTTAAGTAGGCATGATGGACAAAAAGCAGCAGCAGAAAATCATTGTTACTCCCTGCTTCACAGATGGGAAACTGAAAGACGGATTCAACAACCTGCCAAGGGTCACAGAGGAAAATAGTAATTCATAAATCCCAGTACAAGGTCTTAAGCCATGTGATTTCCTCTCATTCTTTAATCAATAATAAACTACCACAGATGTCTGAGAAACAAATATCTACAAATTTGCTCCAAGGTCTATAGGCACAATAGAATTTATTTTCATTAAAAGCAATGTGATGTGAGGGCACTTTGTACTGACCAGAAAAGTAGGGCTTACAGAAGTTTCAGTTTTTAAATATTATTTTAATAGAGAATAAAAAAATCAAGGACAGTCAAATTAAAAAAAAAAAAAAAAAAAAAAAAAAAGAAACAGCTGCCAAACCTTTTACCCAAGCTAAAATCAAAGTAATTAATTTAGGAAGTAAAGCTATTATTAAAAAAAAAAAAAAAAAAAAAGAAAATCAGGGCTAGAAAAACCAAAGTCTGCAAGTGAAAATATTTATAATGGATTTTTCATTTTTATATGAGAGCATTTTCTCAGTGTTAAGTTTTCTGGGCTGTAGTCAGGCCAGATTTTTTTAATCCTTCCTCCCCTATTATCACAAAGGTTTACCAAGAGAAATTCTCACAGATTCACCTGTCTGAAGGGGTTGGATTTCAGGACAAACAGGAAGTATCAAAGAGCTTGCAACATGATCACAAGGCTGAATTGCGTAAGTCAGTACTTGCAGATTGTAAGGAAAAGGTTAAGCACTGTGGGAGAAATTCAACTCACCCAGTCCTCAAAAGGCCAGCACAGGGAGGTTTCATAACTACCAGAACTCTTTCTACCCAAATCACTGTAGCTAATTTCGGGGACTTCCAAAAATGTAGCAGGAATCATCATTAGGTTGAGAAGTATGTTATCAGGCTTTAGCATGTATTATCTTTGAATCTTCACACCACCCTCTCCCATTGCTTGTTGATCTAGTTGTAAAAGTTTTTTAAAAAATTACTACCACTCCAATGTAAACATGAATCCTGCAATGAGTTATGGTCATGTCTGAATTCTATGTATTGGTCAGTACATAGACCCATTATTGACATTAACATTATATATCTGCTTTACGGTGTTGTGACAGGTCTGTCTTTTATTTTACTATTTTAAAACATGTAGCTAAACTTGAACATGCAGCTCCAGTAAAAATATCAAATAGTAGTATTCACGTTGTTTTTAATAAAGCATGCTACATTTAGACCATTGATGCCACAACAAAAGTGGACAAATTTAACTATGCTTCATTGCAGCCTATGCTAATCCTCCACCACTGCTGATAAGTAAATAAAACTGATAAAAGACTCTAATAAACCTCCTGACTAGTACATTTTAACCACCACCCACTCTGCAGGAAATATTAAAATACATATTATTTTCTTTCCTTCCAGAGTTATACATTGAACTTTGAATCTCTAAGGAATGTACACAGGGAGCAGACCAGTACTGTTTGCTAAAACTATTGCACAAAAGTGTAGAAGTGAAAAATTAATTTTGCTGCTTTATAAGAGATGTTGCGGCTCCTGGCTGACATGGACTTACTAGATGGAAACTTTGTCCCATCAGTGTTTATTCTGATAAGTTATCTTTGTCTGTTGTAGGGTAAAGGGAATATACACCATTGCTATTACTCTCTGCAGTTTTTAGAGCTAAACTGCAGATAGGCCCTACTCATTCAACATCCACTCCATGAATCTTCTTCACTGGGAAAATGCAGGTTTAAAGGAGGTGTCACTACCTGTGACAGGGCTTATTTTTCAAAAGCATAAAAATAATGAAATCCTTGTGAGCCACTTAAGCTGAATGTGAACCATATCTCTCAAGTTAGAAAAAAAAAATCTGTTGGTTTCAATAGGATTTGGATCAGGTCTGGTACAGTGGAAGAAACAAGTCAGCTGCTCTTACTACTGCAAGACTGGTAGTCATGACCTGACTTCAAGTCAGCCCACTAAGCATTAGTTGTATTTTATGGATTTGTGAATGTATCATAAAAGGTCATTAAACTTCCTATGTGGCTTTTTTATTCAATAAAATTTAGTAAAGGAATGAAACTTGTACTGGTACTCATAGAATTAATGGAATGTTCACAAAGTTTAACTGGGTCTTATGTGGAAGGCCAGTAGCAGAAAAACTTCATTCAGACAAATCAGGCCACCCTAATTTGCCCTCGACCTCCCTTATGTAGCATAGATATTAATTTATATTTCGTGCCACAGGAAGAGCAGAAGGAATACTGAGTGGTAGAAAGGAATGAGAAGAGTCCGTGAACTGGCTTCAAAAATAGAGAGGGAACAATTTCAGAGAGGCTTTTTTAGAGCCTAAAAATGAAGCAGTCTACCTGAAAGTTCATAATTAAATGACTGAATTAACTCCATGGAAGATTTATAGAAAACATGAACTAAGCATAATGGTGAAGATATACATAGTTTAAATGTATGAAGCTAGAATCTGTCCTTGTGTGATAAGGTTATGCAGGGCAGATAAAGGGGTTCGTTGATATTGCTGAACCACCATTAGCTTTGGCTGCTGTGGACTGGGAAGGCAATGAAGTGACTGTGTCATGCAGTACTTCATTGCATCTGAGAAAAATGAAAGAAGAATGGGAAAAAAATTGCACCCCCAAACCAGGCATAGTCCCTTAATTCTGTTATAACTTATCTCTGCAACTGTTCTGAAGTTAAGGAGCAAATCCTTCAGTACAAGGGAGGACAGAGGTTGGCTTCCATCCTCTGGAGTAGGCACTACATCTGAATCTTCCTCTTCAAGAGGTGGCCTCTTGATAAGTACAAATTAAGAGTTAGAACAGATGCTTGTGATAAAAAACACTCTGTGAACACCTGGGGGTCATACTCATCAATGAGTTTCAAGAAAGCCACTGAAGTGAGACAGTTTTTGGCTTCTAGGTCATCAAAGTCCAGATGACATGGAGATAGGACTGTGTATAATCCATGGACTTGAACATCATTGACTTTAGAGAAAGAGTTTTGTTGAAAAGGATATTTAACATCTACTGAACACAAGGTCTCAAGTAGTTGGTCTTTTCATTAACATTGGTAGACCTAAGATCACAGGTGGAAAGATCAACAGCTACTGCACAGAGACATTTTTGAAGCCCACAAGGTAGAAGTGGAGCATAAGACCTTCATCCCTCCTATCATCATGTCAGGACAACTAGTGACCAAAAGTCATCATCTGGCAATTAACTGTTCAGTTGGCTGTTGAAACAAGGTCAGGATCCTAGTTCAGCTCCCAGTACATGACAGGATCTGACTGTTGCAGCAACATTTTTGTCAGGTTTCACAGAGGATCCAAGAACTGAGCTGTAGTCATTGACTGGTAATTCTCTCACCTCTTCTTGTAGTTCATTCAGGTCATGGGTATAACAAGCTCTTCTATTCCTGTCTTTGGCACAAGAGAAGCAACATACTAAGCATTATCTGCCCTTTTAGGAACACTAACTTGCCTGCCCCACCTCAGATTTACTTACCTGATTAACTCGCTACTTGGTACAAAGCGTTGGAAATTGAACTTGACCAACATAGGCCATATTATTATTGCTGAATCAACTTTTATTTGTTGTCATGAATTACTGCATAACTGGCCTCGGTGTGGCTGTATGTATAGTGATCCATACCATGCACAGCTGAGCAAGATCATTATTCTTCATGCTCCCTTGCTGAGTCTGAACACTACAGCACAAAACATAAAAATATATATATCACATAAAGTCCCTTCAAAAGGTTAAAGGAGGCTTTGAAAAATTTCTGTTGGAGATCTGTTTCCCAGATGTTTTCTCTGAGCTCAAACAGGCTATAAAGTTTCAGGAAGAAAATATGTAATAGTCATGAATATGAATGCTACTGAGTAACTTTTTGTCAGTTATCAGTAAGATCATTTGATGAAACAGAAATAAACTAATTCCTTGGAAAAGGAGGTAAATGATTGGATCTGCACACAAATTACATTTTTTTGTTACTAAAAGCACCATTTTCAAGCATACCCTCACAAACATGAACCGTGTGAGTGCACACAGATACAGAATCTTGAGACATCGAAATTAAATACATCACAATATAAATAACCCTTTTAAAAGCAGCAGACAGGATGGAATGAAAAACCAACAAAGCCAACTAAGTAATTCTGAAATCAGGATGCATCAGTATCTGAATCTCTACTGGACTGCAGTGCCCAAATATATATCCATACAAACACATTTGGGATGCAATCTCATCAGAAGTAGGGAAGCTTTACTAAAAAACAAAACAAAACAACTTTACTAAATTTTCCCTTCTCTTAACACACATCCCTTCTCTCTATCTGACTGCATTCTAATTCAGGTTTATTGGAAGACAAATTATACTTAAAGCACACTCCCAGTAGCATTAGAGCCTGTGTCTCTACGACTCATTTCACTTTTTGTGTAATGCTCCCTCTCAGTATAAAGAGCCTCAGTTTGTAGCTTCTTGCAGCTTCTTTACTTCACTAGACCTAAAAGTCTAAGACATGATCTGCATGGGACACTTCTACCATGCCAGCATGACATGGACTAGGAGGAGGATGTGTGTCAGGTACCTTCCCATTGTTCTGTTCTTAGGATACAGTCATTCACATTTCTCCAACTCTCTTCAACATGTAATCCCACAAAAATCCCTTATTTAGCTTCACAAGAAAGTATATTTGCTTGTACAAAGACAGCTCACGCTACCAATAGTGGCAAATACTGTCCTTTGCAAATAGGCATCTATGTGGAAATCAGGATGCGGTGAAGAGTATTAAAAGCTCATTTCTCAATACTCTTGGTGTCACTACCTGGATGGAAAGGCAATCTTCCATGGAAAGGGGCAAAACCCTGCTGTCCCCTAAGTGGAAAGCTCATTATTTCTCTTTTAGGAACACCTTCTCATCCTCTATTGCTGCAGAACTCCTACAGTCATTCTTTACAAATACATATACATATATTGAATATTCACTATAGTTCCTGTCAAATATAAATTTTCCCTCAGCTTCAGTATACCCAAATATATAGTAAAAAACTTTAGGCAGTAAGACAGTGGCTCATTCCTGGTGAAAGAAAGCAAGGCTATTGCTTCACAATCTTTCCAATGTAAGAAAGCACACAGGATTTTTCATAGCTCAGAAAAGCACCAGGAAGAAAACTCATTTTGCTCCACGAGGAAGTGACTTGCCCTAGATCTATACCATTTCAAAATGTGACAGCTTCTTTCCTGCTCTGAATTCAATACGCTTGGTCAGAGTGCTGGAGATGGGAGGAGGAAAGGAGTGAATTCAAGTTTGTTCCCTGCTGCATAGTAGAAAGAGGCTCTGTTCCTCTTGCTTACCCTTACCCCAGGAAAGGCCTTTGGATACCATCTCTGCAGTAGGGCATGAGGGAGTATTTCAGAGCTCCCATGTACTGTGCATACAGGTAAGAAAAACTTGCCCTAAATGTGAAAAGATTGATTACAGTAGGGAAAAAAAAACCAAACAACTCAACAAAAACTCGCACAGCTACCAGAACGATGTTTTTGAGGATGCTCTTTGTCATCTGCTGTATAACAGAGCATACATTTTGAAACAGGCTCGAAATTCCATGTAATTCACTTCTTCTCTTTCCTATTCCACAAGTGTCATTGAAAGGAAGTATCGAAGTCACCCTCTTCATGAATTTCTCAAACTGATATGCTCTCCAGAGGATTGTTATCCTGTTGCTATGTGATCTAGTCTGGAAGCCTGCATGTACCAAATTAAAGAAAACTCTATGAATCAAAGCTGTGAGACTTTGATATTGAGGTAGAAAATGAGCACAAGAGCATGTAAGGCCCAGTCCTGCTCCCACAGAAATGAGAAGCAAGGGTCTGATTCTGATCTTGCTTATCCAACTATAAATCAAGAGCAATTTCACTGAAGCACACATCAGTAAAAAGGGAAAAAGCAGTCTTTCAGATACTAGATTTCCAACATATCACACTGTATTTAGTACAAAACACTCTTCCAGCTTGCCATTGCCTTACAGCGTCATTCTGGGAGAAAATGCTGAGGAAACATTCAAGTATGTCTTAAGTTAAAAGTGGCTATGATACAGTGGAAGACTGGATTAGCAGAGCCTACTCAGCCCCTGCCAACTGCCCACCTGCAGAAAAAAAGAAGCAAGGCTCCTTCTCAGAGGCCAAACTTAGCAGGAATACTTCTCTCCCTGTGTAATACTGCCAGATCCTCTTGAGTCCAGAGCTGGAGGCAGGATTTGATGACCTTATAAGTATTAAGGGCTTCCATAAAATTTTATGTGTTTATGAGCACTCTTTATTCAAGCTAAATAGACAGTACAGCTGAATATCCCCTTGTACAGTGAAGCTTAAAACAACAAAGAGCATCAAGCTAAGCCAAAATGTATTATATCAGCCAAGAGTTTTTTACCAGGACTAGTTAGAATTGCAATGGCAGAAAAATTAATTGGTTGCAATAGAGAAACAATAGTCACAAAGTTTTTTTGGAAAAAAAATATTTTTGTTAAGGTATTAATATATAGTATTCATCAAAATGGCAAGGCTGAAGCTATGAGTAAGAAAAGTGGCCATTTCTATGACAGGAATATATGATTCTGTGGCGTTCTTTGTCAATGGAATTTCACAAGAGAACATCATCACTACTGGAGAGACTAATTGCCTCCCTATCTTATCATCTCTATATTTTTAATGAGAATTGCCTAGCAAAGCACCAAAGACTGGGTCACAACTCTTCCCAAAAAAGAATTTGTGTCTGGATAGTGACCAAATATGAACTTGTAGCCTATTATTTTAGGCTATAAACTTGTAGCCTATACTGGATGTTATGTGGACCACTAAATGAAAAATGTTCCTTGTCCCAATTAACTTTTAAATCACTTACACAACTCCTTTTTTACAAGCTTGACAGCAGAGTAAGATGCAGACTCTTGTCTTGCTGCTGTGGCTTGTCTGTTTTTATTTCCCATCCCAGGGCTTTAAGGAGCAAGCCTCTGCTAAGCATTTATGCAGCTGTTCAAAAGCAGTCTTATTACACCGTACAGTATCTGAGTACAGTGATTGTCTCAGGTGACTATTAAAGTCTACTGCTGTCTCATAAAACCATGAGGGGTAACCTTGTACTACAGCAGAAAATACCCAACAGCCAACCCTGCAGGGTGTTTTTCCTGTTAGTAGAGAGCTACAGCAACCAAGTGAAGATTCAAAAAGACAGAGTACAGGGAAGGCTCTGAAATTTAGATTTTCTTGCCAACTAAGCAAAAGTTGCTGATTGTTGAATTTTGAATTGTCTGTATTCATCCCTAGCCAACTGAAGTCAATGGACTTACACCGGGGAGGACTTTAACCACTACATGTGAAACGTTTGTCTTCTCCTTTCCCTCTCTGTCTCTCCTCACAGCCTTTTATATACTGCAGTAAAGGAACCCCTTTAAAGCCTAATATATGGTAATACAGTTTAATTGTGGTTGGTTCGCCTGTTGGGGATAAAATGTGCTGGTTCCAAGCCATTTTGCTGACTCTAAACTTGGCTCTGTATGGAGAGCTGGGGGAGGGGATGTTGCTAATAAAAATAGCTGTGCTCCCTAGGAAGGCTCTGCATACTGCAAAGGAGTTGTCCCTGTAATTGCAGATAATTGATTTTTAAAAACAATCATGTTTGGCACACACTGACTACGCAGTTTGCCTCTTTACCCTTATATGAGAACAACTGACACACAAATTCTGCTCTAAGACAAGCGCTCTTTGGGCACTCGCTCCTCACGGAGCAGAACCACCTAATTCTGCATTCATAACACAATTTCTTTCAAGCTACAAGTTGGAGGCAGCTGAATTGCTGACACCCAAAAGCTGGGGTGCCTGCTTCCTCTCCCCACATCCTCTAAAATAGTACTTCTAAAGAATCCTGCCCACAGTCCTACCACCAGATCAGTGATAAATGTCAGATGAGAGGACAGGTGATTATTACTGATCAATATCTTGCTTACATGCAACACTTAAATTCTTTCTCAAATTCTTCCTCAAAAACAACTACCTGTGCAGGAGTGGACCTCTCCTTGCCTTCCTTCAGCTTTCATAAGCACCTCTGAACTAACAGGCAGAAGCTGCTCTGTTAGCTAAACATGATTCACATCCCATCAGTGATATATATATACAATGTGATAAGAAACTCCAATTTTAGATGACTAATAATGAGTGACAGGACCATTTAGCCTATTGACATTCAACTGTGACACAAATCTAGTTAAGATTAACAGTGACCAAAGGTTCAGACAATTGGACCAGTAGTTTAGTACCTTCATGTAAAAATGAACTTGCTTCAATCCATAGGGCTTAGCTCTTTCACTGTCTTACATAAATACTTTTATCTATACAAGTATAAAAACCTCACGGTATGATTTGGGAGCACTTTAAAAGTTAACTTCATACCTCTACCTATTTGTCTATAGACATACCAGGTCTGTATGTCTACAGACATCTCCAGTATCTGTACAGTTTGTGCTTGTTTACTTCTAATAATCTCATCTGCAGAGATACTTTGGCAATGCCTTGCTAGATACTTTTACCACCTCTGTGTCTCAGTAGCTAACATTAACTGTAAGATTTCTCTGTGCATTTGGAGTGGCACTGTAGCAAGAAACCTTTTAGTTTGATCTCCAGCTTTGTACTTTTCTTGTTCTAGAGCAGGGCAGTAGTACAACAACATAGAAGACCCATCTTTACTGGACTCTTTTATTCATTATTAAAAACTCAATGTCTTAAAACTCGTCTTGCTATCTACACTTTGTCTCCTTTATGTTCAAAACTGTGAAGTGAAACTTGATAACCTTTCTGGTTTTATAATGAATATTTTTCTACTGCTGTTTTTTTAAAGGATCAGATTTTGTTCTGCAAGCTGTACCTAATAATACTTCACAAATAACTTCTCTCACTGTATTAGTTTAGAAGTAACTTATAAAAAGTAATTTACTATGATTTCTGCAAAATCTGTTTCATCAGCACATATGAACATTATAATACTATTGACTCCTGGCCTTTAATGATATCTTGCTTTCCTAAAAACAATTGTACAGATCAAACAACATCACAAAAGGTGAGGCTGATGCCTTTTCCCCTTCAGTACAGCATAGGACTTTAAAAAAAAATCACCACACACATTACTGTCAGCAGCAAAGATGGTTCTGTGCTGCAGATATATTTTCAGAAGTGAGGCTGTTGGTGTAGAGGAATCAGGGCAAAAGATGGTCCATGATGTGCTTATATAAAAACCCCAAAAAAGTTTTGCCTAAACGTCCACCAAGCCCTTTCTGAGCTGTCCCTCAACTGGGACACCAAGCTGTGTAGGGCAACAGTCTCCAGCTATTCTTCATGTGTTGGACTGTTTCTTGTGGAATGTCCCCACCATGAATTTTGATCCCTGTCTTGCATGTTCCTTGTAGCAATGGTGCTACTTGATGGAAGACAGTAAGTGACTTCAGAGGATAACCTTACTCATTGACTTTTCAAATGATCAGAAACAGAACTCTGTGGGATTTTTTTTTTTTAATTATTGGTGTATAACTGAGCAGAAAATGGGCAAATATGACCACTCTTGTTCTTTGTGGAGACTGTCTCCTTTCAATTTCTTTGTTTGTTAGTCAAAACTAACAAACTAACAAACTAACCATGTTAATGTTAAATAAAAAAAACAAACAATAAAACCACAACAAACTTTCACATTTCAGTACTGAGAACTGCTGTCCTCAAAAAAAAATGCAATGAATAAGAGACGGATGGATGGATGGATGGATGGATGGATGGACAAGGCTGTTTTGGAGTTAGAAGCTCAACCAAAAGGCAGCTTATGCCAGGGAAGCCTTCACTGAGCTATAACCAGCAGGAAGCATTCCTAACTAAAGATCTTTTATTGCTGCTTTTGAAGCAGTTCCCCAGAGAAACGAGACAGCAGCTTGAGATCTTCTGAGGCAGAAGCATGTGAATCACAGCAAAATTACATAGGTGTCAACATCTGATTTAGTGAAAGTGCTTTCTGAGGTGTAGATTTTAATTGAGTAGCACAAAAAGTGACTCTGATCTGTTATGTTAAATATTTTTATAACACTTTCCTTTTGACATTTAAATTATCATTTCAGATTATAAGTTAAAATATGGTCTGAATCTTAGAGACCATGTTTTTTATTTAGTCTAAACCATTGGTTGATTTAGTACAGGAGACATAATTTGTCAATTTTACCGAAAAGCTATTTGAGGAAAAATCTAATTTATGTTAGTAAGAGGGTGGTGAACAGAAGCTTCAGGTGCAGTGAAAATGTACTGTTGGTACCTTGTTTACCACTCCAATTATGGTGAATAAATGGAGCCAGAGAAAGAGACAAGATGTAACAAGGCTGATCAATGCATGCCTCTCCCCTGCCTTCCCTGCAGTCAAAAGAGAATGATTGCACTTACCTGGTCTTCTTGGGGACTATCTATTCCTTTCTGGAGGTTAAATGAAAAACTCTTGTGTTCCTACTTTTATGCTGACCCTAAATTTGTGTCCTGATTCTACTGTGTCTGGCTATATACATAGTTCTTCAAGTCAATGGGAAAATTGTCACGAAAAAGGCTTGCTCACAAGAATGAGGTTTGCAAGATCAAGCCCTTCATGATCAGTGTAACCCGGGGCACCTGGCTGATATGGCATCCCTGATTTACAAGAGTAATCCTATTAGCATCAAAGGGACAATTCACATGAGTAAGGACTGTGTGAATGGGCCCCTCAGGAGCAACTACCACCACAGTTATGTATCTAACCTCACTTAGATCACAGCAGTTTTCACATGTTGTACAGTTACTTTATGGTGCTACTGAACTTTGAGAACAAAATAGACCTTGAGTACAAGTGCATTTTTGCTTTACTGACTATGGGCCAGGTTTTGCACTCTGCTTAGACTGCTCTCCACGCTTAAGTGCTTCACAGTCTGTAAGAAATACTGGCTTCTTGATTCTTCTGGTTTTCTTTCCCTTTCTTTCTTACATTTATTTCTTTCTGTCTTTCCTTTTTCTGTTTCCCTTAAATTTCTTTTATTTATCCTTTTCCTTTTTGTTCTTTTCCTTTTTGCTTAATCTCCTCTTATACTTCTCCTTTTCCTCCATTTCCTTTTCCTCTTTTCCTTTTTTCCTTTTCTCCTTTGGCTCTATCTCCTTCTCCTTTTGTCCTTTTCCTCCTTTCCCCCTTTCTTTTCCACCTCTTCCTTTCCTCCCTTTCATTTTCCTTTTCTTTCTTATTTTCTTTTTCCTTCATTTCTTTTTCCTTCTTTCCTCCATTTTCCTTTTCTCCTTTTCCTTTTAAAAATTATTTTAATATCTTTTCCTTTATTTTCTCTTCTTTTCCTTTCTTCCTTCCCTCCTCTATTCCCTCTCTTCTCGTCCTCCCCCTTCCTTAGACCTTCTTAGATATGTACCTTTCTTAGAATTTGGGTAATTTAATGATGGAATGAAATAATTAATAGTGTGGGCCTCAAAATTCAAAGACTGGAAACATACAAACTTTTTCAGAAGCATCTTTTAAGGTCGTATAAATAAACTTAGATTTTCAGATTCTGTAAAACAGGAATGTGAAATCCAAAGAAAAGGGTGCTTTTTGTAGAATATCTTGCTGTATTATATCCTACCTACAACTGATGACAATGGCCTTTCCCTTGGCTTTCTGGTATTTTCAGGTCTAGTTCTGAGGACTACATATAAAACAATTACCAGCTTCTCAAGTATAATAATTTAGCTTAACTCTGTTAATAGGTTTGGCTTCTTTTTAAACTTGCTTTGGATAAGGATTAGAAAAAAATGTAAAAGAAAATATAGTTTCATTGCAATAGTACCAGTTACAGTATATGATTGGGATGTATGATGTGTTAGGTGGTATCCAAAGTTACAAAGAAATAATTCCTGCCTTGAAGCAAGTTATGAGCTGCAGAGAAGCTTCCTTTTTAAAAACAAAACAAAACAAAAGCATGAGTCCATGCTTACGCCAGTTGTTTTGTTGACTTCAGTGGAAATACTATTTGCTGTTTTCTTAGTGAGAACAAAGGTTGTTGAACTTTTGCTCCATCACAAATGCCTGCACACACAGGTATGTGATGTGACATGACATGAAGCACAGAAGTAACAGCAATGAATGTTTGCATATACACACCTAAGACTAATTTTCCCATAGCAATGCAGCTTTAAAAATTGTGTAACCTTTTGACTTCGTCCTTATCTTTAGTTATTTCTGAAATCTTGGCACCTGATTACATTTATCTCTGTCTTCTTCAGTTGTTTCTCATTAGCTGCTTAGTCTCAAGCATTGCTCTGGTTCTGAGGAGGGCTCTGGGAATAGCCTAATTTTCCGAGGAAGCTGTGGGAAGCTTGGACACCACATTTCCTCCTTTCATCACGTCCTAGTGTGCCAGCAGGAGAAGTCTGAGGCCAGCCCTTTATTTTCTATTACACTTTGCAAAGCAGTATGATGCACGTTGACTGGAACAGCACTGATGGCTTTGCAATGCAAGCATTTCTGGGGTTTCCTCCTTTAGTAATAGCCCAGATCCACCCAAACCATGTAAAGGCCCGAAGTACTGAGACTTTTGGGCTTTCCTATAGCTTTTCAGATAAACTCCGAGCCTGCTTGGGAGTTTGTGCAAGCGCTGGGCACAGCGCGTTTCTGGTCTCAAAGTCCAAGGCTGCTCAGCCTGCAGTGCTTGCTGCTGCTGCTGCTTTTTTTTTTTTTTCTTTTTAAATATCGTTTGCTTTTTCTGGTTTTCTTTCTTTGCCTCCCAGGTACCGTTTAGCTGGGGTCTGGGTCTGAACTCTGGGTGGGCCACCCTCGACCAGCCGCTGGTCTGCCCGCTACGCCACCCGCCCCAGGGGCTGAGCAGCGCCCGCCAGGCCTCACAGCGAGCCCAGCCGGGAGGGAGCCGCCTCCGTGCCCGAGGGGGCGAGGCGAGGCGGGGCTGGGCCCCGGGCCGGGCGGAGGCTCAGTGGCCAGCCGGGAGCAGCGGCGATTGCCGTCGTGCGTGGGCTCTCCGAAGGGACGCGGGCGAGGTGCGTGGCGACTGCGCGGTGGCCGCTGGCGCTGCCGGGTGGGAGCGGAAGGTCTCGCCACCCCCCCCCCCCCCCCCCTCGGCGGCTTCCCCTCCTCCGCTCGCCGCCGTTCCTCCGCCGCCTTCCGCGGGTGCGGGGAGAGAGAGGTCTTGGGGTGGCTCAGGAAATGGCCGGGGGTGCTTCTCCTCAGCGGGCGCTGGAGCCCCGCGCAGGCGGGGGGTGGGGCGGCGTGGGGGGCGGCCCGGTGCCCGTGGAGGTCGGGGCCGGAGTTTGGGGCTGAGGTTTGGCTGTGGTGCGGGGCCGTCCTTTCCCTTGGAGGCACGAAGTGGCACCATGGTGCGGTCAGGTCGGGCTGCGCTGATGAGCACATGGAGATCCAGACATGTGCACTTCAGCAGGCCTGGGGTCTGCGATTGCACCCCAGCGAGACATCTTCTCTGCTTTGCAGCTCAGGGTGTTTGTAATCTCACTGAGCAGGTGCTTTGAAGCCCTGTGCTGCTTTGGGGTGTGTGTGTGGGGGGGTTATGTTTTTGCCTTCCTCCTAGTGTTAAACCTGTGAAATCCTTGTAGTAGTGAAAGCAAGGCTGGGGCTTTATGAGAGCTGGAAGAGCCAACCCTAAAAGTAGGGAAAATGGTAACTGTGGTGTGGTTCCAGTGGGAGGAACGTAAGGATGTTGGTGCGCAGGTTCCCACAACTTTGTTCTTAGTGGTATTTTCATCACAGCTTTAAAATCCAGTAAGGAAAACCACCCTGAAGCCGCAGTTTTACTTTCTTTTTGTTCTGTGAAACTGCGCAGTTTCTGTAGAAACTGATGAAAGAGATCTTTACCAAATCGCTGACTTATCTTGAGAACTGCTGCACTGTGAAGTGAAAGGGAGGAAAATTACTCTGAATTTCTCATAATCCCTAAACTGAGACCTAGTGCTTGGCCTGGTGGCTGTGTGCACTGTTTTGGAAAGGCTAAAAGAGGGAGCAAAATCCTGTCACCGCAGCCAGGCAGGCCAGGCCAGGCTGGATTTGTTTCACTGGGGGAACAGCTGCTTACCTCCATCCTGCCAACCTCCCCACCAAGGATGTGCCTTCAGAGCAAGTCTTCGACTGCTCTTGGTTTGTCCACTTTCCCACGTTTTCCTATTGCTAGCACTGACTCCATGCAGAAAGAAAGATGAGAGTTTGTTAGAGCTGTAATAAATTTAACATTCTTACAACCTTTTTTTATTACCGTCACTAAACTGATATCATAGGAAATAATGAAGTTGACTGTAACAAAAGGTACATTTATTTTGGTCGTGAGTGAAGCTGTATGGATTCCTACTCACTAAATGCATGATTGAAGCACTTCGTGAAGCAAAAACCTTGCTCTGTGCAGAGCACAAATTGAATGTGAACATGCTTTTCCTTTTACATGCATTCAGACTTGATGACATTCTGAACTTTAATGATGTTGATAAAAAGTACCACCTCCATAGGGTTGTGGGTTTGATACGGTCTCATTGGATAGAGAGTTCATTATCTTAAATGTCCCATGATAAAAGCATAAATAGTTATCTGCTTTTTGACATTACGTCTTTGCTCGTGAATCATACTAAAAGCAATTTTTAAGAACAAGGTCTCAAAGGAGAAAAGTGCATGTTTAAGTAAGTTTGATCACAAGTTACACTGCTGGGTGGGAAGATACTGGTTACTTTGAAAGTTGAAGTGCAATTAGCATTGTGTCATTGTACAAAAGAGAAAAAAGGTAGGAAATACTAATTCTCTTTAAACACTACAGTATGTAAAGTATGTCATCCCATTCTTTCGGTCCTTCTGACTGCTTCGGGAAGTTCACTTGTTCAAATGAACTTCTTGAGTTATTTCCAAAGTATGACTAAGTGCTGGTTTTGCAATTACATTAAATGGTTTGGTGGTTTATATTTTGACAGTTTAAAAAGTAGATACAGTGGAAGGAAAATATTAAATTATAATTTTTAATCTCAGTGTATTATGCCTTTATGAAAATAAACTGAGGAAAATAAATTTTTTTGCAAATAACCTTTTCACAGTGGCAAAATTGTGCAATCATTACAATGTTGCTGGGAAAATGGCTGTTCTGCCTAAATTGTTGTCAGAACTTTGGACTGCTGTGATGTTGGCCTGTCTTTCATGTTCTTTAAAGGTTGTCAATGAGACGCGGAGAAATGGCTAAACTGACCCAGTTAATTGACAATGATGTCTTCCGGGCTTATGCCACCTACACAACTATTGTTCTTCTAAAAATGATGTTAATGAGTCTTATAACAGCGTACTACAGAATCACAAGAAAGGTAAGAAAATAGGAATTCTGTCCAGTAGGATAATTTGTATTGAAATACTGAGATACCGCAAGTCTTTCTTTTCAGCTTTCAAATAATGGTACTGTTTGGTTTTTTCCTCTTCCCTCTAATGATATTCTGTGTTTGGTGTGCTGCTTCTTAGTTAGTCTCAAATGGACAATGCCTTTAACCTAACTAAGATAAGTATGAAACTGTATCTTACAGTTGCACTTGGTTTACCCTCCCCTTGTGAACATTTCCATTATTTTTAAATAAAGTTTTTTTGTAACTGTAATTTCCAGTCTTCTACAGAAAGCTGGTGTCCAAGGTACCCAGTTTATAAAGTGTGATATAGAGCCATTATACATGAATGACCAGCTAATAGGGTCAGAAAAGGGGGTATGAAGTGTGTTTTTATGCAACTCTAATCCTTTCATCCAGTAATTCTGAAACTCTTTACTTTCCCTAATTGTTTTCATCTTGTAATTAGAGTTAGGTCATTGTCTTAAAAAAATTTTATTTTCTTCTACAATGAGAGACAGTTAAAATTTACATGGATTGATACATAGGCTACATAAGTATATGGAAGATCCAGTGAGATTTACCAAATAATGCAGAAGCTGCATCTAGCTTGTGAGAGAGTGCTGATGGGAAGCTTTGTGTTGTGTTTGCTGTTCTTGGTCTTCTCTAGGCAGTTGCTCATGTTCACTATTGCAAACACTTGGTCCTGGCCTGAAAGAGCCCTGAGTTTCCCCCCTATGGCTATTCTTGTTCGTTTTGCTTCTGAAAGATGATGTGTGATTCAAGGATTTTATCGCAGTCCTTTTGTTGAAATGCTTTTTTTTTGTTCCTACTGGGTGCACGAGAACCCAGCCTAACTCTTCTGTTGTTCATGAAGACCTAATAACACAGCATTAGAGCTGCTGCTGGTTTCTGAAAGATCTTCAGGTCTTTGACGCAGGAGAACACACAGTCTGTCTTGTATGTTCAAAATAAAACCCATACGTATGTCTCATGAGCTTGCTTCCTTTTCTCTTGTCACATCAGCTGTGCTGGTCCTATATGTAGACTGAGTGGAGTCCTGTATTACTGCTCATACCATGTTATGATCCCTATGAATGCAGGTGATAATAGGGCCTTCATTAATTTGGTACTTGTGGTACTTATGGTGTGAGGTTTCTTATGACGGGCAGTAATACTACAAACAGACAAATTAGTAAAGTCATTTTTATTTTCTATTTAATATTAAAAAGTCCTTAAAGTGTTAAGATAAAATGCAGGAAAGCAGACTGAGAGAAGTTGAACTGATACTGATAACGTGTCTCCAGAACTTTGAGGCCTAGGATATTTCAGAGATCAAGACTCCTCAGAAAGCAATCATGTAGCTCTCCTAAAATCAAAAAGTTTTTTTGGCTTATTCCTGCATAGCATGAACAGTCCAGAGAATGCAGGAAATAACAGATATGTTAGTGAAAAAATTGTACTTAAGAGGAGAAGAAAAACTTATTTGGTTACAGAGGAGGATGAGATGTTATTGCTGTGTAAATTTCTGAAGAAAGAAGGGATACAAAAGCGCTTTCAGATAATTTGTCAAGAATAGTGAAAAGAGACTTACACAGCTTAAACAGTAATTTTACTTTCCAGGTCTCTATGATCCTTCAGCCTGCTGGCCTTACTTATGCTGAGTATAGTCATCTGCTGTGCTTGTCCATCTTAGAACAAGGCTGATCTACATACATAAATTAAATTCCATTAGTTTGTCAGCACGTAAGCTAAATACAGGCTAGGCTCAATAAAACAGTAATGCACTGAACAATGTGTGATTTCCTGTGTGTTTAACTTCAGGTAAGTTATGTCAGGTTTATAGAGAGGTATTAGTAAAAGATTGACCTTTAAAGCAAGCTGCCTTGACTTGAAAAAACACTAATGTCTCTTGTGTGTTTCTGTTTCAAATAGGCATTTGCCAACCCAGAAGATACAGCATCATTTGGGAAAGGCGAGAGTGCTAAAAAATACCTGAGGACTGATACAGATGTCGAACGTGTACGCAGGTACTGCATAAGACTCTCTAAAACTATCTTAACTAGCAGAATAATACTGTAACAAAGTATTAATTTTACCTAATTCTCATTGGTAAACGTGTGTGTGTTTTGTGATTCTTTATGTGGCCTAAACAAACAAACCGTTCCATATTCAAAAGGTCAACATGTGTACTATAAAAAATAAGTCACTGTCTGGTTATAATAGCTAGCTCTTGGATAGTATCTTGTATGCATAGATGAAGTGGTAAGAAGATTGTAAAATATGACCATAAACTAGAAGCAGTGTTCATTAAGTGGAAAAGAGCTTTCTTTATAATTTGAACACCACTTGCAATTGTTGCATCTTTTCCTAAAGTGTAAAGGAAATAGTAGGGGAAAGAGAAGTAACACCATATTAGAGACATGGAACTTCAGAGATGTAACGGGACTGTTAATCTGGCAAATTGTACAGGGTAGGAGTCAAAGCCTGTGCTCCTTCTGTCGAATTGAATCGAGGTTGTGTCAGTTGTGCAGGAAAGTTGACCAGCCTTATGGAAGAATGCTATTATTAATACAGCAGTGTGCAACCTGCATTGTACATATTTTGTTTTGCCAGATTTGTGGTAGAGTGTAACCTGTATTTCAGTGGGCTAAGTATTGCATCTGATTTAATTTTATTTAGCTGATGGCAAATTGAAATTTTCAGTGTCTAGTATCTTAACTTTGGAGATGCTTTTTGATACACCTGTGCTAACAGGGAAAGATACAGTGAAATGCTTTCCATATTATTATTCCTTAATGTAGCTAACAGGTTATTTTTTATATTTATCTTTAATACCAAAAACTGAATGTGAATGAAGTGTTCTCATTTCAACCACCACTAGGGAAGATCTTAAAAATAAGTACCAGCTCTGATTTCAGAGCCATTCATCCTTGCAGATGTAGATGATTGTGGTTCCATGAAGGCTAATATTTCTGTGTGTCTTCTGGATTAAAGTTTCAGAAAGAAGAGTCTTATCTAAGTGGGCTATAATGATGCTCCAGATTTTCCTTTTCTTCCCCTGACTGCTAGAGGGAGTTGTTAGTTATTTAATTTGCTTGTTATGTAAAAATGGACACTTTTTGGTGAGGAGTAATTCCTTTCTATTTGTAAATTCCAAGAGGACAACTAAGTCAATACTAACTTTGCCACTATATGCTCTTTGAACTCAAAATATTATATTAGAGAATGGCTTCCACCTCATACAGTCATATACACAGGTTAGATTTTTAAAACACTGTATTATCCAATCCTGCATTGATACTTTGCTGAATTGTTCAGTATATCCCAGACGTACAAAGTCATCTTGGTTCCAGTTACTCCATTGGTGTCTGAACATGGATTTTTTCCTCCCAACAATGATTGTTAACAGAAGTTCACTATATTTTCTTTTGCAAACTTCATGGCAACAGATAATGCCACATAGATCTAGCATGGCTTCTTCTCTATATAAGTGACTGGAATTTGCTCCTTTTGTAAGAATAGCAAAGACATTACTTTCTTCAGTGTACTTTTTTGGAGAAAAAAAAATGGAGGATGTGTTTCCTTGTAATGAAAAATGAATTCAGAAAGCAGCTGCTAAACATCACCATGTTCTGGTTCTAGTTAGCTGTGAAATTGGGCATATTATATAAGGCTTAGAGTTTGTTTCAATCAGTCAATTTGGCTGGAAGTGTAATTTCTCTAAGAAAATAAAGGGAGCAGGGGAAGTTTAGGAAGAGTCTTGAAAGAATATTTCAAGAACTGGAGCTCAGTCTCAATGCATTTTTAGTAAATCATATTATGTTTTTAAAATTTCAAACATTTTTTTTACTGTTTTAGTGAAGAACATGAGCCAAAAGCATTACTGTCACACTTGCTAGATGCTCAAAAATACCATTCTTCAAGATGAGTGAACTTCATGAAGATTTGATAGAATATTTTATAAATGGCATATTTCAGATTTTCTTTATGGAGACTACAAACTGAATTTATGGGATTGGAATAAACCCTCTGGGCCATGAAGTCTAGTAGTTGCAGTCACTCTCATCTGGTTAATTGATATTTGTTTGAGAGCCTGCAAGAAAAAATCTAGTTATATGTCATCTTCTCTGTCTTGCATTTTTTGCCAACCAGATGCACTCATATACTTCCTGTAGGTCCCTAATATTACCAAGATCCTGGAGAAAAACTACTGCCTTTCCAGCTGAAGATCAGATGATTAAAAATGTGGGGTGCTTTGGGTACAGTCATTCCAGTAGCTGAGGTCCCCACTGCAAAGGAAGCCAACATTTGTGTCAGGGCCTTAACAGTAGCATACGGTGAAGATTCTGAAAATAATGAGTCTTGAAGTGGTTTATTCAACAGAATGTAACACTGAAAACCAACTCTGCTTCTTTCCCCAGAGGCCACCTGAACGACCTTGAAAATATTGTCCCATTTCTTGGAATTGGACTTCTGTATGCTCTTAGTGGCCCTGAGCTGTCCACAGCCTTGCTGCACTTCAGAATCTTCACTGGGGCTAGGATTGCTCACACTTTTGCATACTTGATTCCTCTTCCCCAGCCTAGCAGAGGTTTGTCTTGGGCAGTTGCATATGCAGTGACCATCTCAATGGCATACAAAGTGCTGAGCACAGTGTTGTTCCTGTAGCAGAGTTATAACTTCTCTGTACCCTTCCACATTCCACGCAAAGTTTCCAGCTGTGTACACTGATGTCTTGAATGAGCCAGCATGAGTCTTGTGTGGTGGCTGGAATTCATTTTAAGCAGAGGCTTTTCATTCCTGTTCAGAAATATTTCTTTTTGGAGAGAAAAAACAAAAAAACCAAACAAAATCCCTCTCCCTGTATTCCCTAGTCATGGGCTGTGTTACCAAAATATTGCGTTGAATGTTCTGAACTTTGTGATTTGTCAAGTGCTTATGATTCTAAACATTTGATGAAGCTGTATCGATAGCATGTGTGGTAATTTTCTACAGATGCACTATTTTTGGCTGTAGCTCTGAAGTCTAAATCAATAAAGACAAGAGGAAAAAAGTGTGTTTGTATTTTTGTTTTCATTTTGATTCTTCTTAGTACAGCCAGCAAATAGCCTGTCACTATCTATCAGGAAGAGATTCCAATCATACAGTTCTTTGAAGAGTGCTTTCCTTAATAATAAGATATAACCAATAATGCTAGGCTTATAAAAAATCTTTGAAATTGTTGTTTGTATAATCCACTTTGGCTTTATTAAAACCAAAGTGGATTGCAGCTCTTTTTCTCTCAGTTGAATAGATTCAAAAGAAGAGAAGTATTTAGGCTAAACTGTTTAGTGACACTGGTGAAGGTTACTCCAAACAAAGCTTGTGTCTTCTTTCCAGCTGTGTGTCTTTCTATCCATTTAAAACAATGGGAAAGTAGCCATCATGCAGAGGGACCTATTTGAAATTTAGTCCTTTCCTTTAGCATCAAAAAGGCTCTTCTGACAAGCCTAGTTGTCACTGCCAGATATATACAAGAACAGCATTTTAAACTCCTTTTCCATCAAACATCTGTACAGAAATATTCTGAAGAGAAATACTTGGAGCCTGTCTTTATTTCTGTGATCTTACATTAAAAGCAAAACTGGTTTTAAAACCCTTTCATTTGCTCAGAGGTTTCAAAGCCCTGAACACGCACTCACTTTGTGCTGAGAAGCAGAAAGATAAACAGAAACCCTTAGAAATACCTAGAATGATTCAATAGTATTGTTTTTCTTGCATTTATTTTAAACCTATATTTTATTTTTCTTTGCTCCCACAAATACCATCTGTGCATCAGGGTGGGTATGTGCTCAGTCTAGGAAATCTCCCTTTGCAGCTTCAGTCAAGCTCTGACTCTCAGCTCCATGGAAATGTGTTGGAGTGCCCCTTGTCAAATGTTTCTTGCATTTCTCCAGGCTCTGCCTTAGAGAAGTATACTGTATGGGTTGTAGTGCTATAAATTTTAAGAGGTTAGCTTATTCTCAGAACTACTAAAGGAAAAAATGGTTATTAATTTGAATGTATTACAGAGCTAAACTGAATTTTCACCTTTTAAAACATGCACATTGGATTTCAGGCTGTTATTGGGTCCTGTTACAAAATCATTAAATGGAATAATCTGTAACTCAGATGAAAAGACTGGCTGTTACCAGCAGGCAGCTGCTTTTGACCTGCTAGTCTATGGGAGACACATAGAAAGAGATCAAACCAATGTCTTCTAAGCTTCATTCCTGTTCCTTATGTTTGTTATTGCCACCACCAATCTTGGGTGACTGGAGAAACAACAAGTTTTCCTCTCTCTGCCAGTTACTTCTTGCATTTTACTGTTTTCTGCAAAGAAGTTTGCCTGTCTGTAGTGACTCTAACAGATGACCATGAGATACTTTAAAATGCTGGCTGACATAGCTTGACTTAGTTAACTGATTTCATCTCTGAGTGAACTTCACGGGCTGCTTTGTTTTCGGAAGTGCAAGAAATTAATCAATTTATTTTTTTGACTCTGGGTAAATGCTTATGTGGCTTTACCTAGAGTTGCTTTGTCCTGGTTTTCTTGGCTGCAGGCAGATGTGCTGAAAGCAATGAGTTGTTGAGTCGGCTGGTAAGTGGCAAAGAGGTCTGAGCTAGGACTTGCCATTTAGGCAAGACTTCATATCAACAAACAGGGGTTTAAATCTGTAAATGATACATTAAAAACATCCTGGGTATTTTCAGAAGCAAGTGTATATCTGAGCTTCACTGCCTCCAACGTATTTGTTTCAAGAATCAGAGCTGATGTTTCTGAAAGTGATGGAATTGCATAAGTCACCAAAATATAGGAAAAGGAAAGCTTAGGATCCTACTAATTCAAATCACTTTGGGCTTTTGAAAACAATTCTAGTTATGGTCATTACTCCATGCTTAGCTGTTTCTCTTCACTGTTATTTACAGAAACTAATGCAATCTAAATTTCTGGTGGAAAGTGCTTGTAGTGTATGTCCTTTCTAAACACAAAAAATAAAAAGCAAAACGTTAAAAATACCCTATTAAAAATAACTGCATGTTGTCAAACTAGCGTGTTTTTCAATTCAAGACTCAATTTTTGGAACAACTTTTCTCTTGTCTTGTCAACTGAGATACCACATCAGTTGTGCTGTGAAAGTCTGTGTTCACATACGTTGATAATCTCATAGTGAAATAAATCCAGCTGTTGGACACTTAGAAGAATACAGCTTTGTGAGTCATTTTAAGTGAAGCAAAGGAGTATTAATTGATTTTCAAACTTCCAAATCTTAATAAGTAACTCCCCACTCACAGATTTTGAAGGCTAAAATAGATCATTAGCTCCTTCAGCCTGACTTCTGGTGAAAAATATGCCATGGAATGGCTGCACTTCTGCTGAGGTTTGTTTAGTCACAACATGAGTTCCAGAAAGGTGTATGATCTTTATTCAGAGACTTTGGGACTCAGGCATGGATTCATTCTGTTCTATGAAATTGTTGCTCTCTGGAATATATGCACACTAAACGTAGTCTTTAAAAATGGCAGAGGTTCTTTTTGTTGGCTTTATTTGTTGTTTGTTTTTAATTGAGGCAGTTATTAAATTATTGCAGTGCAAGATGGAATATGAAATATTTTAAACAGGCACTGTCCTCCTAAAAAAGAACTCTTCATTTTATTCCTGTACACTGTTGAAAAAACAAAAATTTAGAATCCCTTTCCACATGTTAAAAAATTACACTCCTGTTTTAAAAGTAGGTGTGAGAAATGTGAGATACAGTCTTTTACTGTATAATATTGCCAAATAAGAATTCATAGGACTTTATATTACGGTGAATATGTACAAATGGGACTGTATTATGGACAAATGCTTGCAATGTAAGAAGTTGTAAGCAACATCCTATGCCATAAATTCTGTAATACTCCAGTGAGGCACTTCATCCCTTGCTAGCCTAGAGTGAAGCATATTGATGTGTATGCTTATAAAATCGTGAGAAATTACATCTCCAGCACACTTTCTTCAAAGTCTACTGAGTATCTAATATGAGTAGGGAAACAGAAGCTGACTTAGCCTGCATTTCTTGACACTGCACTTCCAAGTTCTGACCTGCATGCCAGGTGTCTGCTTGTGCCACGGGAACACATTTGAAAATAATTTATTTTTATGCATTAGAGAAAATTATGTTAGCATTGGCCATGTAATCTCCATTATTAAAGGTTTTTGTATTTAGTTCTTTTTTGTAAAAAAAAAAAAAAAAAGCACTTGTATCATAGGTTACTGGAGTAAATTCAGAAGGTAATGTCAGTCCTACAGAAACAATAAAGAGGGAAAAAGGGGAGGACTGAATGGAGATAAATAATTTAATGGTAGTTTAGCACAGCACCAAGTGGCAAACTGGGTGAAGACAGATGAAGTGTTATAAGAGAGGCAGGTAGCTTTTTGCTTCAGTGGTTTTATTTTACTTTACTCTCTCTATTCCTAGTAAATTCATTTTTAAGAATGCTCTTCCTTTTGCATCCAGCCATTAAATATCTGCAAAGAGGATTATAGATACCACAAATTAGAACGGGCATGACCTCTGGGTGAGGTCAGCTCCATAGCTAATGCTATCAGTTGCCTCTTAAGACATCTATGGCACACAGACCACTTCTGTGGGAGGTAGGATTTGGCATTATATGACTACGAGTAGCCTATGAAATTGCCCCCAGAATGACATCATAGCTGCATCATTGGAGAGAGTTTTGTTTTTGGATGGGGTTTTTTTCATGGAAAGTAACTTCTTTCCAAACAACACTTGTTTCCAAATTTATGGAAAAGAATGCCTTTCTCTGCAATGCATTCATAGAAACTGGGACCTTCAGAAGTGAGTTTGTATGGTAGCTGGGCAGAAAGGGTTCAGCTCTGTAGGTTGTTCCATGTTTCCTGAAAGAATTTCTGAGCTTTGTCTCTTTAACCCTCACTTTAGAGAGGAGCTCAGTGTACGTGTATTTGCCACAGTTGTGCTCAAGTTAGGTTAAAATTCTTTATCTCTAAGAGACCACTGTAAAGCTAAAACTTCATCTGCTTCCTTTTTTGATAGAGATGCTAGAAGCTACATTTTCCTTCAGGATGCTGCAGATCCATTTTAGAATGAATGACAGCCTCATTCATTTAATACTGGGTAGCTAAACAACACAAAGTTGTTTACTATGGGATTTTCACATCAAACCTGTGAGTAGGTACCATCCATCTTAGAAGATGTACTTCTCAGAGAGCAGGGCTGCCAATTTACATACACTACATGTTGGTGTCCCTTCTGTACTCTTGAAGGAGTGTTTTCATTAGAAAGACCCAGTTTATACAAATACAGATACTCTTTGGTACCAAGGTTAGCTGGGACCATGTATGTCATGCTCCTCAGCTCTTATGTTGTCTCTCCAATAACTTGGAGTTTGCTGTTGACTGCATCTTGTGTTCAGCTGGGAGAAGGGTCCAGTGCTAATCTGCCCTGCTAGCTGACAGATGGTTTATTCCACTAAGATTTCATGAGCACTTAAGGATGATGAAACGTTCACTGCTAGTATAAGTGATAAACACTAAATCTTATCATTTGCTCACTGGGTGAGTTTTAGGAATTTTTCTCAAACAGGAATCTAGTTCCTCGTGTTGCTCAGGCCTCGTCTGGAGTTTGATGTAACTGTACTTTCAAAGTAAATGAAATTAGGACTGTGGGTCCTCCTGGTTTTCTTTGGGATTGGTCTGCAAATGAAAGCCAGGGTACAGTTACCTTCTTTGTCTTTGGAGTTCTGTGGCAGCATTATTTGTTTATGGCTCTTTCATTTAGATTCAGCTCATCTTGAGGAATCTGACTTTCTTCAAACAAATCTTAAAGACTATCTTAAAGTAATGACTATTAGCTTTCCTTTTGTTTTGCTTCATCTTTCTTCTTTGCCCAAATGGAATTTATTGTTAAGAACAGTGCCAATTTTAATTGTCTATCTGTTAGAAAATAATAACATGATCAGATTTTTTCCTTTCTTTAGTTTTGGTCTTCCCTACAACCTCTCTTCATTCCTGATGAGAAAGGAGCAGTTCTCTCAGATCCATAGATTTTTTCCTCCCTTTGCTCGTTCTTAGTTTTGTACCTGGTACCACTAGATGTCCCTCTTTGGCTTTTTTCTCCGGTGTCAGGACTGCGCCTGTGAAAGTCTGTAAAGTGGTGCTCTGCATCTTTGGCAGATTTAGTTATACTGGGGAGGTTTTTTGCTAGCTTTAAGAAAGCAATTTATAATGGATATTAAGGCGAAACAGTGTCTCTATGCAGTAAAATTGTACTAAAGAAAACTTCATAGAAAAAGTGACCTTTGTGAAAGCAGCACATTTAAACTGTGGCTGAGGCATTAGAATGTTTTTTGTTCTGCTTTTTAAAATTAATAAGGCACCACGTAACCACATTCTTCTACTGAGGTTCCCATAGAACTGTGCAATTTATATTTTAATTGTCTGGTATTGTTTTTGATAAGGAAATACACTTTATGATTTTTGTTTAGCAGTAGGGTAATCTGACCAAGACTGAGGCTGTTCAAAAACTTAGAGTAAAACAGCAGAAGTAAAACTCAGAAGCTCTGTCTGCCTTCCTCAATATCCAGAGGAGATACTCAGTGCAAATAGTTTATTTGAAAGTATCTTGATAGTTGCAGAATTCAACTTCGGAATGTAAGGGCACTGTAAAAAATGTTGCTTGTATTTATACAAAACAGGGATGCCCTGTAAAGCATTTTGTGCACAGCAGATTTACTTGTCACACAAAATGCTGGGAAAGTGGTGGGGGGCATCTTTGAGTGATCCACTTGGCACAGAGGTGGAGTACAGTGTCAGCCTAATGAGTAGGACTTTGCTTGGTGGATGGAAAATATTTTAAATTGAGTTTTTATTTAATGGATTTGAACTTTTCATGCCCAATTACCTTTTTGCTGAAAGAGAACAATAATAATAATAATAAAGTGCAAAGGTTCACTTTCATTCTAGAAATGGGGAAATGTGCTTGGAGAGCTGTCAAAAGGCACAGTCAGATCTCAGGAGCATGGAGCAAGGTAGCTAATGCTCTGGAGAGGATGTCCATCAACTTCTTTTGTAGCTTTATGTGTCCTTGTCAATGGTAATGTGACAGAATGGGATGAGTCATGTACAGGGATGGATGGCAACAAAGAACTGGTTAAGGTCAGATAAAGTATGTCCTTGCAGGGGGGTTTATATTATTTTCTTAATTTATCTAGTTAAGTCCTAAGACTTATGTATTATGGAGAAACTTAACCTGTAAAATGAAGTTAAGAGAATTTAGGGAAACTATTCCAGGATATTTAGAAGTAAACCCATCCCACAGTAAGCTTAATATATCCTATGGCAGGAATGTAAAAAGGACAAAGGAAAGCAACTGTCCTTAAAATCTCTTGGTCTTTTCCTTCTGAAATAGTAACCTGTTCTCAATGAACTTCCCTTGTAGGGTTTTGTAACTCTAGGCACACGTACATCTGTGAAGAGAAGCTTAGCCCAGGTGTGCTGAACTATACTAAATAAGACTGTATGCAGTTTATTCAGTTCTCATTGCTATGATATCTGGGTTACAATGTGTTGACTGTAGACCTATCTTAGAGACCAGTGAACTGAATGGAGAAGTTCCCATTTACTTTCACAGGCTTTGTATCTAGACAAGCAGTCTATTCGATTCCATTAGTTTAATTATGTGCAGAATACATTCTGCGCTAAAATATTTACTATAAGACACGGTATCGAGATAAAAGATGATATTTCTTAAAATCTCAGAGAAAAAAAAATTTGGTAGGTGACACCCTTTAGCTCTACTGTAACTACCAATAGAAGTGGCTGGTCCATTGTTTATATACTCTTGATCCCAGCAAGAGGTTTATTGATGATTGGCCTTTGACTTGGCATTACTGATGATTCATATGGTGCAATCCTCAGCAGGGGACATAAGAGAGCACCACTTTAAAATGGATCCTGCTGGCCATGTGGTGCTGTTTTGTTCTCTACACTGCAGAAAGGGCCACTGTCAACTCAAAATCTAGTCAATTAAAAACAAACAGGCTAATAGAAGCTTCATGTCCCCAAGTCCTTTTGCCAGTTTCTGTGGGATTGCAATCAAAAGATTCCTATTTTTAACCGTGCTTTTTTTTTTTGTTCTTGTTGGTGGCTTTTTGTATGTGTGTTTGGAAGTCTGAACCATGACAAAGGAGATACTGACTTCTTCACTGACATGGAAATGAAAGACTGCATATGACTAAATCCAGACCACACAAAGTAAATAATCAACATTTGCTTTGTGTATTTCACAAAGTAAGAATAAATGATATTTTTCCTTTAACTCTTTCAGTTAATAGGAATTTTGTATGCAAATTTACATGGAATGAGCTTGGCAGAATAGACAAACTGTATGGTTTTTATAGCAGTCTCTAAAAATAGTGATTTTTAAAAACTGAATAAAACTTGTTAGATCTAAATAAACATTTTAAAAATACTTTCTGAACTAACTCAAAAAATCTTTAAATTTTTTCTGATTGGAGATATCAAAATATTTTGGTTTGTAAAACACCACTATTAATTATTTTTACAACATATGCAATGGATTTTCTATGCAGTTATTTATAGATAACGTTTAATTATGCTTATACTGACTCTTTTATCTAGAACCACCCCTTCTGAATTACTTAACACTGGAGTCTGGAGCTGCTCAAGAGGCAGCTGTCTGTGTTTGGTGGGCTGTGTACCAGGGAATGCCATGGAGGCCAGACAGGGCTTGACTGATTCTAGAGGCATTGAAGATTATCAGTGGACTGCAGTTTGGTTTGAGTGTATGGCTGTAGGTCAGAACTGTTGCTTTGGGATATTGCAATCCTCTTGGGACCCAAAGCTAGATGACTTCTAGAGAACCACCCCAGCACCAGTGACAAAACAGTGCCACTTGTGGACAGCACCTATGACATCCACTGAAAACCAGGGACTGACCATTAAGATAGCAATATAGAAGATAGCAATCTCAGTCAGGGGTTGTGAGGCCCATACCATAACTGTGGCTGGTTTTCAGCTGCCAATGTAACTGCTGTTCCTCTTTTAGTTTGATTATAAATTTTCTCCCTCCTCTATTTTGAAGTATCAAAGTGAGACTGGCAAACATACCAGAAAGTGATCTGAAATCCTTGTATTCTCCAAGGTCTCTGGGCTGTCAGTGGACTTGGTGTTGGAAATAGAAAGTCCAGTTCAGCCCCGGCAGAGCCAGTTGATGGAGAGGTTAATGATGCAACACTTTTTTTATTAATGTATCTCATTTGGACACCACAGCACATCCTGTTTGTATTTCATCTCCTTTCCCTGGTACTTTATCTATGTCCACTGCTCTTGCGTTTTGACCCAAGGGACTTCTGTTTTAATCATTTGCTCTTCCTACCTGAACTTTCTTGTACATACTTAATATTAGTTTACTTGGAACTTGAACATATGGAACAGATATTTTTAATTCTCACAGTTAAAGCTTGATTGCTTAAAAGAGATATTTTTCTGCTTTCAAAGAAAGCATTTAAAATCTCCTAAATTCTCACTTGCTACCCAGAAAGATGTTTAGTGCTGACAAGAAGTGCATACAAAGTGAAGTTCTCTTGTTTTTTTTATTTTATTTTTTTTCCTGCAAGCAGGACAGTAAGCCACTTGAGTAAATAAAGAAGGCCCTATCCAGTGGGTATTGGAGTTTTCTTTGTAGGCAGTTTAGCTCATTTGGTTCACTTATGCACCTGTTTTATGTAGTTAAATTGAGGAGTTACCAAATCCTGGCAGAGAGGTTTTATTAGCAGGGCCTTGATACTGTGAGAATCTTGTTACAGATAGCTCTCACCAAAAGTAGCAGTTGGTTGCTTGTACTTATAAAAACTGTGAGTTTTATAACTGGAGCTCCAAAAGGCCTATATTCTCTCCCATTTTTATTTTTTACAAAGTCAGGTAATATCTCTGTTCTTCTGTTTTCAGTCTCCAAACTTCAATTAATAAAAAAAGAGAAGCTTAACCAAATACTAACTACTTAAATTGCCTGTAAACAAGTTGGCTGAGTTGTAGGAAACACAAACACACAGTTGCAGTATTAGGCATAAATGTTCAGCTGTAAGGTGAGACATAGAGACAAAAGGCAAAATGCCAAAGAAAAAAATAAAGCAGTGTGGTATCTTGGACTTGTAGTTAGGAAGCTTATTGTACAATTGACATGTGACATGAGCTGAGCCGCCTCTTTTTGCTTTGATTTTGTTTCTGTCACCTTTTTTGGGTTTTTTTTCGCTTTGAGTAAGGGAGTACATCTTATTACCAATGAGATTTGTACAGAACCTAGCATAACAGCATCATATTTCCAATGGAAGCTGCAATTTTAATTTGTTGCTATAGGTGGTACTGTAATATTAATACATAATGTTAAAGAAAGAAGAGGCAATAATAAAAAGTTGAGAGCAACCAATAAAAAGAATGATAGCAAACAAATGCTGATGTTTTATACTGTCTAAGGAGCGTTCCAGCTGAGGTGCTTTTTAAGCTTGAAGGGGATATTGTGACATTCAAGTGGTGGCTTTTGAACTGAGTAGTTCTGTAGAAACTTACTGTTTTCAGATCTCTTCCACCAAACATCACAGAGCCATGGCTAGATCATGCCTTGCTTCTTTCTCCACATTTGATAATTGTCTGTGATAAAAACCTGAGCACTTTACAAAAGAGTTTTTCCAAGATGACCAGGTAGTCTTGAGATAAGACATGAAAGTTAGAAGATGCTTTTCAAAATGAAGAAGGCTTTTTATACAGGCAGCCAAGAAAAGTTTGGACACTCAGCCATGAGGCAAGACTTAATCTCTAATCTTCTCCAGCCTCATCTTGAACATGGTTCCCTCTGACTGAGCTTTTCTAAACTATGTTTTCTTACTAAGTACTACTTAGGGTTTTTTTTCATTGTATAGTTTTGCTGTTTTAAAGTCTATATAATAGTTAGATAATCCAAAAAGGAATGAAATCAGATTAAGACTTGCACAGAAAACACTTCTTAGAGAGTTCTCTAGATCTTCCACTTAAAATTACTATAACTGATACATCTTAGTTTGGCCAGAAGTGTGGATGTCAGTATCAAGCTCTCCAGCTTTTCCTTGGTTACTAAATGTGGCAATGCAGTAACATAAATCAGTATTCCAGGCATCTGGATTTTCTCAAAGCTGCTCTTCTGACAGGATAATGCTTACTGATCTTCTATAGTGGCATCCATAATAACACATTCTCAAAGAACAGTTACTGTACAATAAAGGTGATTCTTTAGGATGTTGAGGTCAGCATGGGTCTCCCGGCTTGCCCTACAACCCTAGTGTTTAGAGTTCTCGCAGAGTGTATGGGCCTTGACTTGCAAGAGAACAAAGAATAAATGCATATCTTTCTCTTTAGGACTTTTTAAAAAGACTTGGAAGAAGTACAAAACTTACCTGTTATCAGCAGACACGCTTTGTAGAAATATCTAGTTCAATTTTATAGATCTCCTCTGTACCCTGAAGGACACGTGGACTCTTTTCTGTAAGATAAGAAATGTTGGGTGGGGATTTGAAAGAAATTAAATTTTTTAGTGTGTCAAGGAAGAGACCTTAAGTAAAAATGTATAACATAGAATCATAGAGTAATTTAGGCTGGGAGGGATCTTTGGAAATCATCTCATCCAACCCCTCTGCTCAGAGCAGGTCCAATTAGGTCAGCCAGTTCAGGCACCATCAAGCCAAGTCTTGAACACATTCAAGGGTGGAGATTCCACATCTTGTCTTGGCGACTAGAAAGGTTACTTGCTGAAGTCTTATAAAAATTTAGTTACCAAGGTTTTAAAAAAGTAGTATAAGGTTTTCATAACATTTGTGGGGATAACCAAAAGAGAGAGGAGCCATTGTGTATGTATTAAGGAGGGGGCAGAAGATGACAGGGGGAAAAATGATGAAGTTCTTGAGGCTTAAGGCTCTGTCTGGTACATATGAGATGTACAGATGTGAGATAGAGGTACATTCTCAGTAATGCCCCTTAGGTGCCACACCATGGATGTACAGGAGCACCTGTAGAGGAGACTTGTAGAAACAGAAGTCAATTTTGAGTATTTGTACTAAACTGTGCATGGGGAAGACAAAGGTTCAGGTGCCAGCTGAACCACATCCTCCTGTTCCTTTAGACCAGCAATTTGGGACCTGATCCGGAAAACCGTAAGTTACTTGGAGATTCACTACTTAACTGGATTAAAACTTTAATCTTACTTCATTCCCGTTTGGTTAAACACAGTTGGTGAAACTCTTACCTCTTTTGCTACTCTACATCACGTAATCCTGGGACCAGACACCATTGCTAATTATACAGTAGTTCCCCTACATGGTACCTTAACATTAATGATTGTATCCAATTTTCAGTATGTGAATATGCATTTCAGTTTAGACGAAACATTACAGAGAAAATATTCCATGGTGTAAAATGTTTATTGTATCAGATGAAAGGTCTTTCTTTGTGTGGCATGTGGGGTTTTTCAGATACAATTATGTTTATTCTGTATTGCCTATAAAACGTATTTTAACCTTCCCCCTCAGAATATATTCCACTGCATCAGTATAATATCCTTGTGAAACAAACATCTCAATTTTTTTAACACCAAAATCATCATTTCACAAGGCTTTATACAAATGGGAAACATAGTTAAGATTTATTTATTATGTAAAATGGCAGCAAAGATCATGTTTATTACTTTTAAATTGCATAATGTTTTACATTAGGATCAGTTTTAGAATACAGGATTAGCTACTCTAACTACTGGCAGTTTTGGTGCCTTATTACCTTCTATTATATTCAGAAGTAATTTTCATTTATTTAATTTAAATTTCTGTCACTCTGCTTTTTCAACCCTTAATGCCTCGGTTTCTAAAAATCCAGTTGGTGTTTTCTATCTCCACTGCTAAAGAAGTGCTATTATTAAGTGATTTGATGGCTTGTTTAGTCCCTTGACTATTCCAAGGCTCACTTTGCCTAATTTAACTACTGTACTCCGCTGCTCCCTCTCTTCTCTCTCCCGCCCCTTTTTTGTTCTTAATTGTTTTCAGAGTACTCAACTTCCTGTGGGGAATCAGTCAGGATGCCAGACTTCAAAGCACTTGTTACAGTAGACCAATTTGGCAATATGCTAATTTAAGCCTATTTTTATAGCATTCTACGTTGTTTCTACGCAAAGAAAGACCATTTTGGACATTAGCAAAAGAGCAAGGTCTTTGGAGGCTTTTTATTGCCTTAGAGCTTATTGGAGGGAAAAAAAGAGAGTGACTGTTATCTGTTGGAAAATACCTGTATGTCTCACTTGATGTATTCTTTAATTACTTATTCCATTTTATTTGCTTTGCCCAATCCAGTCCTGGTCCTTCAAGTGAAGTGAATCCACTCAAGTGAATCCATATGCACTGGGGGAGGATTTGCTTTAAAACAGGGTGACTGGAGTACAGGTCTTACTGTGTGACCATTAGATGTGAGGGGCTTCATCTGTGCAAATCATTATGGGTTCATGGAGTGATAATATGTGTAAACTAATGAATGCATAATTAGACAGTTTGGACCTCTGAAATTTGCAAAAACAGTGAAGCAGGTTGAATCTGTGAAGTTTTAAAGTGTGCTGGGCAAAAACATTGCATCTAGAATTACATGCACATTTACTGACATGGTACAATTTAAGGTATTGGCAACCTGACAGGTGAATCTAGGAGATGCGTATGAAAATTAAGTACAAGTTTATCCTCCAGCACAGTTCCACGACTGAACTGCTCAGCAGGATCATTGATTCCTGTTCCTTCATGGATGAAGTTACAGAGTAGTTTGGGCATAATGCAAATAAGATTTTATATGTTTTACTTTAACATCACACATCATTTCTGTGAAGCCAATGAGGTCAGAGTTCTAGCTTCATCCATACTGGCTGTGCACACCTTTGAATCATCTGTCTTTAAAGATTTGATCTGCATCCATCACAAAGTTATGATTAGTGCTATTTCTATACAACAAGACCTGCCAGCTTTCTGCTTCATGCTGTTGTAGGGCAGAGGGTGGGCGATCTGACAGGAAATATACTGGGATGTTTTCTTGAATGAATGAACTGGGAAGACAAGTTCATTTTGGGTCTGGAGAGCACAGCATTTTTGTTATGTTATTGTGGCATCTTGTAAATCCATGACCTTGTATTTCTCACCTGCTGGTAGCTAGAGATGTTTAGATTTTCAGAGAGATTATTTGATGATGGAGAGAGAAACCCTCACCAGATTTTGTAGGTCTTCAGTAGTATCAGAATATCATTTAAGGCTGCTATTAACCTTGTGTTTAGTAATCAATGTCTATGCAGTTCTTGATTATGGTAATTTCATTAGTGATACTGTTCCAAAATGGCACGGATTGATTTTTGCAAGAAGAGTCTTGTATACAAGGAAATGACAGAAATTCTTTTATTCTCATATTAATTTTTCATCATCAAACTGAGGAATGCATTTTCGGAATGCTCTCTCCATTTAAGAAGGCTCTTCTGTGGTGGAGGACTTCAGGCCTGAATGGGGAGGCTATTGTGTCAAAAGAGGCTGACAGCAGAGGCTGCACGTTTATAAAGGGCACAAACAGGTCATATTATGAAGAGCTATAAGGAGTCTCTTACATGGAACATATAATTCTTATTTGAGAAGTTGGTAAGCATGAACTCAATATAGAGTGCTGGCATAAGGACCCTTATGCCAAAAGCTACAAAGCAGATTCCTGCATCACCTTTCTGCAGAGAGAGCACTGAGTAAATCCTGAAAAGCCCAATGTGAATACTATGTCTGAAGCTATTCCAGATGCTAACTGAATAATTATTTTGATCTTGTGGCTCAAGATCATATTAAGTTCTTAGGATCTTCCATAAACTAAATCTGAAATTTGTCCCTTTGGAGTGTCTCCTGCTGTGATGAGTATTTTGGATGGGTGGGATCTATAGGTGGTCTTCTTGTTCACAGTCTCAGCTGGAAAGTGGAAACAAATGTCACTTAATTACCAAAGGCAATTTTATTTATGGTATCCTACTAAAAAGGAAAAAATGATGAAACACGTAACCTGTAATTTTATGTATTTTAAGTGGAATTTAACTCTTTCAGTTCTTACAAGAAACCATAAATTCTGGTGGGTTTTCAAGTGAAAACATCTTTTAAACAATAGGTTGAAAAAAGTTAAATTAAAATATATTTTAATTTATTAGAGTGATTTTTAATTACTTTTCTTAGTCAAAACTGCTGCCTGAATATTGTCCATCTGGTAAACAGTTTCAGATTCTCTAAAATGGTATTTCTCAGTAGTTATGCCATTTGATATTTATATACATTGCTCCAGTACACTGTTTCCTTAAGAAATGGTCTCTTACACATTTAACCACATCTATTAGGAGGAGTGATGCCTGCATATGCAAAAGATCAAACTATAATAATGTCTTTGGAAAAGGGAAGATAGCTGACTCTCCAGTAGCCCTCATTAGCAGAATTATATGGTTATAGCTAAGAAAATTATTATCTGAATACTACAGATGGCTCAATGGTTTCTTAGTGCGGGGACAGAGTGGAAAAAAAATTGTAAGCAAACATGTTGGGAATGACTAAATGGAAAATGAAGAAATTTTTTCCTGACTCCCTAGTAGAAACGGCTCCAAGTCAAAATGTCAGATTCAGATAGCTGCAGACCTTGAGGCTAATGAGATCTGGATCTGTATTTTGTAGCTTGCATCCATAGTTTAAAGTGAATTTGTGATCTAAATTTATATGTGTGATGCAGTTTAATATAATTTGAATTTCTGGTTCCAAAGAGCTGTTAGATGGTGATCTGAGAAGTTTCTGAGGAAGGGAATGGAGTGTATGTGTCACATTTTGCCCAAGTCCTTAAATTCAGAAAGATGTTATATTCTTTATGAGTGAGAATGTACAAAAGAAGTGTCTGCATTGTACAAGTGTAGGGAAGTAAAAGAACTTCTTTCGTAGTAAAAGTTTAGGTCTTGTCCAGTAGATGTTTGTTGTTATTTATTGAATTTTGCTGTATTGATTTCTGTAACTCCGACTATTTATCTTTCTACTGCAACACACATTTCAGTAAAAAGTCTTTTGGGGGCAAAAGGCCAGAATGAAGTCTTTGCTTGGCTTATCTCTAAAGTAGGGAGTGAGAGGCTCAGAAGCTTCACCTACAAAAACCATTGGGAACTCTTTGATGTCTCTCTTAATGTGCTGGGTTTAGATTACTTTGTGAGTACAAAAAGGGTGAAAGGTTTGAGGTTACTTTTAACTAACTCTTAGGATCATGATTTGTCCATGGGGTAGTTTTTAATAGAGCAGATATGAGGGGATGGGCTATCAGATACAGTATCTTGAGGCTGAAATCCAGCCTCTGTCCACAAAAAAACTCACATGACCCGAAGATTCATGATATTTTCAGTAACATAATTCTTTAAAGGGAAAAACCAACAATAATCCTGATAAATGAAAAAGTGCAATGAAGTATGCAAGTAAAAATATCATGAAAATTGATCTTTTTATATACAATGTTTATAGGAAGACTAAACCTCTCGTAAGGAGTTTCTTTACAGGAAAGCTGAAATAACTATTAAAATCAGCCTTTACCAGACATATAGGTACATAACTTGGATCAGAGCCTAACCTTGAATATTCTACTTGTTTCTCCACTGCACTCACATAGGGAATCAATAATTTCTGCTATTGTTTTTCAAATTGAAATGTTACATTTTCACTCTGTGGATAAATAAATTTGTCAGGCCAATTTTGCAACTTTGTCTCAAGAAATTCACAAACCTTTAAAATGTCATGTTGCTTTTGTGCTTTAAAATATCTTAAGGATCTATCTAATAAAAGAATGCATATTATTTATGACTTTCCTGTATATCTTGACTTCAAATATTTAAATCTACTAATTGCTAGGAAAGAAAGACAGCTGTGATTTCTGAAAGACTAAAAAAATCAAAGAAAATTACAAATTTGTTAGTATGGTGACAATGAGTCCTGGATATTTATAGACTATTTTATGAGCTAATTATATAGTCTGAAAATTCTGCCTTTTACATCCATTTTGGACAGGACTGTCTATATATGAATCTTCTGTTACCTACTTGTATCTGTCTTATTTTTCACAGTTCTCTACCTCCTCCTTAGGAAAAGTAGGGAGAAAGGTTGTTTTCCTTTTAATGTTTCCAGGACTGCAGAGAGAGCATTTCTCATGCTGGAATGAACAGGGCAATGCTGGCCCAGTTCTTTTCCACGGAGGGATGAACCTAGTTCTCCCAACTCAGAACATGGAGAGGTTATGGACTGAACTGAACTGAAGATATTTACGTGAGGAACACAGGATAGACATCAGTCCCTACGTTGGCATTGTAATTGGACTGCATTTTTTTTTCCTAAAGGCAATGCTGTTATTATCTTTACTCTTCCAGAATCCTCATATAGTGGCCACCATATTCAGCAGATGATTTGAATATGAATTGTTCCATAGCTGAAGCTAAGCTAGGACACTAATTAATCCCTTTTCTGCAGTGCTGTAATTAGTTGGCTAGCTTACAAGTACCACTGACCTCTAATGGATGGAATCAGAACTGTTCAGTCATTTGTCATGTCTCACAGGGCACAACTCATGGAGAATCTCCTTTAAGTTAAATAGTGAGGACCTGTGCTTTTGGATCAGGAGAATCTAATTGCAAGCTCAGTTGCTGCCAGGAATTTATGAGTGGTTGGGGTATCCAGCTCAAGACTAAGATGTCGATAGTGAGCTCCAATGAGTGAGCAGTTACTCCCAGGAAAGAGTTAATACTTTGCTCACCTCTGTAAGAAAGTTTGCAGCCTGTCCAGAGTAACAAATGTGAAGTTGTAGGTGGTGAGAAATTTTTTGTACTATGCAAACAGAACATTTCAGAGCTATTATAAAATCTGATATTTTTGGTGAACAGATCTCTTTATTATGTCTTTGTTCATTGCAGGCTGGCTAGCAGTGATTCATGGAGTATTACTGTACATCTGATTTTAGTAGTAGCCCATTATATCATGTTAACATATTTCAGTAAGTAATCAATTCAGGGTTTTGGTATGCTGCTTTAATTCAGGTTTTATTCCTTGCTTGGTATTTGTTTTTGGAGGTGTGTTGTCCATCTTCTTCTGAGATCATACTGCCTTTTTTTCAGAAGCCTGTTTTAGGATAAAATGCTTAATAAGATTTGCATTTAAAAAATGAACTAGAAGGACTGGACCCCCTCCAGCGAGAAACAAGTAATTATATAATTTGTATTGCAAAACAGAAGTGACTATAAAACATCAGTATGCTTTTTAAGATTTATATTCTTAAGGAACATTAGATTACATATAAAATGACAGGCCAGGCAGAGGGTAGAAGTCCTCTTCAATGTAAGTAACTCTCAGACTTATAGGCAGAGGTGTGGTTTTTATTCTGGATTCTGCTTAATCAAGAACTCTTGAATTTACCTCTTCTATTTTTTATCTTTTACTTTCGTGGCACCATGATTATGAAATCTACTAGGAGACATTATTAGATTTTGTCTGTGATCAGAAGAATTTTTTGGTAGATTTGTGTTGCATAGCACATACAGAAATCTTCTGCCAGGGGAGTTTGTCTTAGATTTCTTCTTCCAACCCCTACCAAAATATGAGCCACTGAAACTTTTGTCTGCATAGATGTGCAAAACCTGGCATAACTAAGGTGTATTTTGCACTGTTTGTTAATATGGCAAGCTTAGATACTTATATGTTCATACAAAGTTCGTATTCAGCTTTAGATGCTCTTTGCCTCAAGAACTCTTGTTCTGAGAAAAAATACAGGAATTGTTATTCCTCTCTGGTTGGATGACTAAACCAGTTTAAACAGTCTTCAGGCAAAGCACTGTTTGTGCTAAAACCTGTGTAACATTTTGTGAATCTCAAATAGGAAAGCTCATCAGTTTTTCAAATACTTGTGAATATGTAATCTCATGAACTAGAATCATGTGTGTTTGACATTTAATTAATGACAATATTCCCAAATCAGTGTCTATTATCTTGTTTAAATATTCAGCAACTTCTACCCTGAATACAGACCATTTCCAAAAAGCTGTTAGGTGAGTATTAATAAATTAATATGTTAATTAAATCTGCATCTGTGTACCGACTTTATTGCTATTTGCTTTGCATCTTTATTTGAAAAAGCTTTTTGAGCTTTTATTTTTGCATGTAGCAAACTTTACATTGGTGTTGGTCAATCTATACTCATATTGGCAGAAGGGGATTTTCATTGATCGTTTTCTCTGTATTTGCCTTTTTTCCTCCTTCTCTAAACCCTAGTTCTGTAATGCAGAAGATTTATTGTCAATGATTTATTAAAATGTAATTCTAAGGTGACTCCTTATCGTGAAAGTAATCTGCAGGCTATCTTTGTTTAAACTTGAAACCCGCTTTGTCAAAGAAAACAGCCTATGAAATTTTCATTGTAATAGACAGGTTTTTATAATGAACTGGGAAAAAGCTATTATGACCAAAAAACAAATTGTTAGGAAACTTATGCATTGAAACAATATGCTCATTAATTGTATTTTTGGGGGGAGGGTGAACAATTCCATTTAACGGTTACATTTTTCAGGCTTATAAATTAATTTGAATTACCCAATATCACTTAATTTTTCCCTAGGAAAGCTTCTGCTTGCCCGAGCAATATTATAACTGCTAATTCAATTACACTGAAATTGTTTAATAGAAAATATAATTGCTTATTCATACAGAATACCCATTAAAGAAGTGCAAAGGCCTATTCTCTAGGGTTACTACATATTAGTACTTTGGGAATTCAGATGGGAATGCTGGGTAGGGAAGGTGCTGACTGATCTTTAATTGTTCATCACCTGCCTCCAAAATAATATGAATGGACCCAAACTAAATGACCACTCATTACAAGTTTCAATTTAGGAGCTTGGCTGGGGTCAGCAGATTGCTTATGCTGATCGCAATGATTTGAAGTTGTGATTACCATAAGCAATTTAAATTTTATTGATCTACCCTTCTGAAACTTGTAATTGAGCATAGATGTTGGACCCATAGCTCTCCAGACTAAATTGTACTCTGAAGCCCTTGCTGGATTACTGCAAGAATCAATAAGCAGTCAGTCACATTAACAATGAAATAGCTCCATTAACATACAGTGCTAGTGGTGAAACTTTATTTAGGAGGGGTGTTAGTTCACTTCATTGTTTTATCAATGAATTTCAGTTGTACAGGTAAAAGTATAGCTTGTCTACATGTAATGAGCTTCCATCATGATAATCTTACATATTTTAACCATAAGCCTTTTTATGGGAAAGAAAGAATATTTTATTTTTTTTCTGTGACAGATTTTCTTTATTATGAGCAGAGGGACTGTGTAACTGGAATTACAATTTGTTAACTGTGATGCACTGAAATAACTTGGGTGCTGAAGAGTTTTCTGCTGTGACATATGTTCACTATTAGTGGGTTTCAGACAAAAGGTCATGTTGCAAACAGGAACACAGACAAATAGTGAGCTTGTAATTGTGGCTCCCAAAGGCAAAGCGTGACCACCAAAAACTTGCTGTCTCTCACCCTCCCATGGAACCTACCCACAGCACCATCAACATATTTTTGGAACTTCCAAGTGGAATTTAGTGGTCAGCCTTCTACACACCTTGCCCTCCTCCAAGTTTCCTGCACCTCTGTGGTGTTGCCGAATAGATTAGAACAGACCAGGAAAATGCTGGTTCTTTTTACATAAAATAGACAGTATGAACAACACAGAAGGGGTTAGTATGATGGATAATAGACCTGTCTGGATTCTGTGGAAATCTTTTCCTGTGATTCAAAAGTGGCTCAAAATTTTGAAAAGAAGGTTCACAGATTGAACCATTTCAAGTATGGCATGGCTGGAAACACACAAAAATCTTTGACTAAATCATGTGTGTGATCCTTTGGGCTTTATCTCTGCTTTCACTCTATCTGCTATCTTAGTTTTTCATTAGTTTAACTTGTTGCAGTCTTCTCTACTGTGGTACCTTGAAGCTCTAGGTACAGTACAGACTGTCTCCCTTCCCTCCCCACTAGGTTTTAAATGAGCAGTGACCACATATTGGTTGACCTGATTGGCAGTGATATTGTGCTAACTGAGTAGTTTTAATTGAGTAAACTTCGACTTGGGACAATACCATTTTGCATTCATCAAAATGGTAGTAGAATAGCCATAATGATAGCATTTTATGTTCATAATTTATATTTATACCTTCTAATTACCTAAAGAGTTGTTGATTTCATGCCATCCCATACAATCCTACTGGCAAGTCATGAAGAAGTGAAAGCAACTAGCAGTATACTGGGTCTCTTTTAGACACTGGTGAAAACAATTGCTGTTAGAGATAATATCTTTCCAGGAGCAAAATATCTCTCTCCTAGTGAAAGGATTCACATGTTTTTAAATTGGGGTAATGCTGTCAACTCTGGCCATGATGTTACCTAACAGCGTTGAGAGCAGCAGCACTGAATTACCAACCACCTTTACATACTCCTTGACTTGATTACTCCTTGCAGAACACAAACTATAATTTCAGCACCTCAGTACTACTGAACTTGGATTCTCAAAAACACTCCACAGCCAAAGGCCTAACTTGTATCTATGCAGAACTGTCAAAACTCTTTTTGCAATAATGGCTTATTCATTAAAATTTAGCAGTAGATAAGCTTTTGTAGTCTAGGACATATACTTCAGGCCAGTGACATCAGGCAGTGAAGAGCACACAGCCTTTTTCTAGAAATACACTCCTGAATGTTGTTATGAGCTGGTTTTTAGTGTAAAACAATTCAACCAGTTTTTATCAGCTATAACAACACAAGCAGGTTTTTTCTTATTCTATAGGTCTAAAAGTACTTTGTAATATTTTTGCTTCCTTTTCAGGAATTCACTTTCTCCAAGTTTCTGCCATTATATCTCACATCTTCAGTGAGATGGTAAACTATTTTTCCCTAGATCTGTTTCTCAAGGATTCAAATCAGCACCTGTGTACTGTGATCCAGGTCTTGGAATTTCTCTCTCATTCAACAATTGAGTCGATATGGTTTATCTGAGGTTCCTACTCAGGCCCACATCTACTTTACAGAAATTCATGCAATGGATGAATAAAAGCAGAACACATAAATCCTTAGTGATGCCTTCAACTGAGGCAGTGTTGCTATCCTGGAGAAGTTGCGTGGAATAAAACCACATTCTACTTACAGATAATTTCTATACCAGCTTCTGATGAAGAGCAGACACAGAGCAATGTAAGATGCAGCATTGATTCATAATGAGCTTACTATGAATGGTCACTTTCAAATATAGCAACATGTATACAATTGATAGCACTTCCTAAGTAAAGACACAGATTATCTTTATATATGGAACATCATCAAGAATAATGTTCAGGGAAAACTGTCTTGTTGAAATTATATTTCTTCAGATAAGAAATTATGCTAACTAGAAAAGGACTTAAGTAGAATATAGACTACAATATCACTTGTAAAATTGGTAATCAGATACATACTCAGTTGTCAAATGAGATTTTTTTAATATTGCATTCTACTGCTAATATATTTCTTGAAGAAAATCTGAGAAAATCATGGCTCATTGATCTATATCCTGTACAAAATGTCATGCATCAAGAAAATTCCACATGTACTGTCTAAGTGTTATATTGAAGGGATGAAGAGTTCTCTGTCATGATAGTCTGATTATGCGATTATATTGAATTACATTGAGCAAAGATTCTCTTTTAATGCTTGAGATTCTGATATCTCTATCATCGCTTTTATGTTAAAGAGCTCTGGGTTTTCAGGTCATTTACAATAGGATTTCTAACAAAAAAACCCTAAAACTCCCTTTGATTGAGAGCCCTTTACACTAAGAAAAAATTTGATTTTGAGATCCATTTAATTTTTACTTGTTTTAAGAACCCTCATAAACATCTGCCACCTGGCATAGAAAATGCTTCATATGGCAGGTGGAGAGATGAGATTTATTTGAAAGTCCTTTGTCTTTGATACCTTTCCCCTCTGTATTTTCCAGTGGAGCAGTTTGAAACCAATGGCATTTTAATAACCATTTATTGTTATAATGGAAAAATAAAGTTAAAAATATGTGGAGTAATTGCTGTCATTCCAAGACAAGAATACAGTGGTAGGCAAACCATCTTCAGCCTAGTTTGGCCTCTGGCCATAACATTGGCCAACACTTTGATCATTCCAAAGAAAATAAAATGCTTTCCACCTCTTTTCTGCATATAACTGTAATGCATATGTTGATTGATTTATTAACCTAGACAAAAAAAAAGTTTTATTTTTCCCTCTGTGATGGATATTTCAGATCTAGGAGCTGGACCTGTTAATCTACAAAGTCAAAATGAGTTTTGGATTGTTCTTTGAAAAGCACAATGTACACATATAACCTCCCCCCTATGAGTTGCAACCCACCACATTCCTTATCCTCCGTCCTGTACAGACTTCTTCTTATTTTTTAATGACAACAGAATTCCAAAGCAATTTATAAAGAAACAGGAAGCTTTTCCACTGAGAAATTGCAGCAGTTTTAGAAAGCAAGCCTAAGAGGTGGAGGCAAGTTCTCATTTCCCTGCCTTTGCTTCCTTCACATTATTGCACGCTTTTTGCATGGCAGTTTAGGGACAACAAAAGAAAGGTATTTCCTATTGTCCTTTTCATGAGACTTTTGACCTCAGTAGTAGAATCATAAGATCATCTGTTCTTGCAAAATTTGAAACATCTTGAGCAAATTACTTCATCTGAACGGTTCAACCTGTGAAATTCCTGCTGAATCTATTAGCTCCATATGAACTTAATGCAGAACTAAGACCATACATAGAGTCAATAAAATTTACAAAAAGCTCTGAGTGCACTATTAGCAACTATAAAATCACCAAATATTGCTTTAAATATGGAAATAACACTTGATTCTTGTGCTAGTAATTTTAAACAGCTGAATATGACTACAAAACAGTATTTCATAGCTGATTCATTTTGATTGCTCCTACATTCTGAGTGGTCCTAGTAGTTCTTCCAAACACTGAGGGGTGAAGGTAGAGTGGAGACTGATTTATACATTATAATCCTGTGAATTTTTGATACCATAATAATTCTTACCCAACTGTAATTAGATTTTTTAAAACTTCACTTTGTCTGTGCTAGCATTCAGCAAATAACCTTGTGAATCCATTTGTTCACTGACCAGAAATTTCATGGAAACTGCAAAATGTGGGTAAATAGTAGAAAATATTCTTAAGTAGGAAATAGGTTGGTGATATGAAAATTTTCAGCAAAAGTCCGGCCTCTGTGTCCTCTGACTTAGCATTTTAGTGTGTCTAACAAACATATTGTGACTAAACTAGAGATCAAGATTTGTCAGAATTACTGAGAAAATTATTTTGAGCAAGAAAGATATCTGAGGAAAAGAGAAATTTTGCTTAAACGGAAGTTTTTTCCTTCTATGTTTGGCTACTATAGTATCTTCTATTTTGTTAAACTAATTATTTATTTTCCCCAACTCCTTAACTGGCGTAAAAAAAAATGAACATAAACCATTGTCTTTTAGTATTATCAAAGTTTCTTCATTGCTTCTTATTCTAATATCTACTTCAGAAAGAACTGGTCAGGTATAGTAATTATGGCATACAAATCAGTTTCAAGCATCTTCCCCAGAGGTTTCAGCAATATCCATTGTCTAAGGACCACATTCATGGATCATCAGTGTGTGAACATAGATTCATTTTGGCCACCATTGCCAGCTTGCTTTCAACTCCTCTTTACTTTTCCTTCAGAGTCAGAACTGAAATTTCCCAAATTATCAAAAGTTGAGACACTGTCAAATTTAACTCAGTTAATATTTTTAAAAATTTATTTATAAATATTGGAGGTTTACCAAGCAAAAGCCAAGTTTCATACAGATTTTGGAAAAATAATGTCCATGGTTTTGTGTATGGAATTTTGGAAACCCAGGTTTAGTTTTCTGCTCTATTATTACTTTACATTTTTTAATATTCAAATTTAGCCACCCTAATGGCTGTTAAGCTACTGGACTGATTTTGAAAATTCACATAAGATCTCATGTGCATCTCTCTGCCCAACATTTTCAGATGTATTCCAGTGTTTGTTTTCTGTTGATCTCAAGTAACCTTTGTGCCTTGGTTCCTTACCTGGTGTTTTGTTATGAGCAAGTTGTAAATCTGAAGTCAGATGGGAATTATTTACTTTTTTCAGAGTAGACAGAACAAAATTATGGACCTAAATAATCTAGAGCAGAGTGGCTGTAAGTACGGAGTGGTCCATGGAGTGGTTCCAGGTACCCTGAATTCTGCATAGAAGATTCACTTCCAATATTTATTTTAGTGTAACCCACAGTCCATGTCTTACCAACATCATGTAAAATCTTGAACTGTATTTGACATCTCAAAATTTAAAGAATAAAATAATCAAGAGATTAGAATGTTTTCTTCTTGCTATTAGAAATTATCAAAATCTTTCCTTTTTAAATTTCAGATGATCATTCTTTGCTGCAGTTACTTAGATTTTATTAAATTAATGTTTCTGGGAACAGAAATACCCATCCTTTTGTTTTGTTTTGCTTCCTACCAGATAGAATTTTGTAAATATTTTTTGTGACCTTGTTGCATTATCTTCTATCACTGCCACATAGTGTCTGTTTTATACACAGAAATATTAAGATACATCGTTGCTAAAATTGTGTGGTTTATGTGGCGTAACAATCTTGCGCATGTTTAAAAACAACTGTGAATACCTTTGCCTATAAGCACCTAGTAATTTATTAGATATATTATTAATCACTTAGGAGAGACTAGATTTTTAACTGATGTTTCAAATTTATAACTTGAAAGTCTGAGTCTCTATTTAAGAAGCCAAAATCTTTTCTTGGGTGTTTTTATTTTTTAATATCTCCTCTGTGTGGCTCAATATCCACATTTTGGTACTTTCTGCTCAGTAAATCCTCAGGCAAGGGAATCCAGCAAAAGCATTTAGAAGATGCCATGAGGATGGCTGCCTACCTGTGTGTTAATCCTCTAGTGATGCACTCAGAAGCCATTCAGGCTCCCTCCTATATGGGCCTCAAACATAAGGTCCAAATTTAAGACATCCCAAGGGCTATGTCCTCTGAAGGTAAAATTGCAAGTGTTAGTGGGGATCTTTTTTGTCATTTCCTCCTCTTTCAGTCACTGTAACATACCTCAAGGTAGGCCTCAGGGTTGGATGGAAGATGAGAAGGATGAGAAATAAATGAGCCAAGCAAACTTTGGAGAGCAGTGGGTTGGAGAGGATATGACAAGGTCTAAAAGAAGAGCAAACGGATGATGAAGTAGAGTGAAAATACAATTTCCAAAGTGCAGATCATATCTTAGTGGAGATATCAGTTATGACTTTCCACTGACTTGAAGGGATATAACTGATGTACAGGCTGTGATGGATTTTGCATGGAATTGTGATGATTTCTGCCATTTGACAATATGGAACATAATTTTGAGAGCCCATGAAATGGACCTAATATCCTATTTGCTGTCCTTTTCTATAACTGAATTTAATTGAAGAGGAAACTTTTTCACACTTTGTGTTACCTGCTTTTTAATAATCTCTCTTCTGATTCAGTTCCTCAACAACTTTTGAAAAAGCTGGAATTAACCAGGTAAATGCTTTAGTCAAATGCAGTCCAAAGCACTGCTTTAGCAATGGTTGCCACAGTATTGTAGTAATTATTACAATTAGAGAACTGCAGGTTTATGGACTCTGTTAACTTTCTTAAGCACAGGGCTGCCCTTTTATCCATCAGCTTTGGTTACTGTAGCCCTTTATGTTTCACAGAACTTGGAACCACAGCCTTAACGAAGCTATTTTGTAGCTATTCCTCTTCCATTTGCTGAAAGCTTGTTCTGTTTTTCTTATACGTAAAAAACTATTTTCCACAACATTATTTTGAACGGTAGGATGCATAGTTTGTGTTGAAGCTAGTTGTAGTAAGTCAAGAATCTGGAATATAATAGTGACTTGAAGAATTAGATAGCTGTAAATGAAGGATAGTTCATTATTATTGTACTCCAACAGCCTGTCAGCCTGAGGCACAAGAAAAGAAGATCCTGGGAAGCTCAGATTTGAAAAAAATGAGTAAGCTTCAGAACTTACTCAATGGGAAGTTAAAATAAAAATTTTTTCTTAGGGTCTCAGGACAGTGACACAGAATCTCCCTTTAGATGATAAAAGTGTTGCTTTCTTTTTGTTAGGGGATTTTTCTGAGAAATTAATAACATTACTTTTTCCCAATCTACCTTCCAAAATACTGTTTTTTTATGAAGAGGTACCTCTCCTCAGTTGTCTTCCGTAATGCTTAAGTAGCTTTATGATTCCTGTGTCTTGTAATAGGGAAAAAAAATTATTTCTTCTCACTTCCAGCTGACCCTTTGAGGACCATACCACCTATGGAAGGCCTGCTAAAGCACTTTCATATGAAAACAGATGGTGTCAATTTTTCCTGTAAAACAAAAGATTAAAAGAAAATATCTGTCTGAGTTAGATTACATTCCAGAGGTCTGACCCAACTGTATATAGGCAATCTCTGCAACAGGGATGTTAGAATGACTTTAACCCAAAATCACATTATACTTCTCTATATATACAAAAACACATGATACATATATATCAAAAAAAACTTGCAGGTTTCTTGAAGTTACCTTTTGAAAGAGAGCATTGTCATTGACCAAATGGTTGGCCTGAATTTTCATTGTTCCTCTTGACTCTCTAGTTGTATGCAGATTTCTATATTGCTTTATATTTTCTCGCAGCTCTGTCTAGTATTTACAGTCAGATAGTTCTGATGAAGAGAATAAAAAAGCCAAACATAAAGAATTTACAGAACATGTTTGTCTCTGAAGTGTGGGTGGACTAAAGGTGTTATTACAGGTGTACTAAATAGCTATTAATCTTGTTTTCTTTTCCTTTTTTTTTTTTTTTTTTTGGGGGGGGGAGGGTTCGGGGGGAGCTTGTGTGCTTCCATGGATGGGATAAGAGTGAAGATAAGTATGATAAATGATAAAGTGTTCCTGGGAGTAAATACACCAGTCAGGAAGTGCATTGCTAATCAAGCAGTGCAGGCAGCTAATGCAGTCTGAGAGCAAGCACCTCAAAAATATTCTAAATTTGAAACATTGAAGACTAACATTTAGCTTGAGTATCTTCTGGTTTAATGTGAACCTGCTCCACCAGGGCATCACAGTAACAAGATGAAACCTTGCAAGGGGAAGGGACTTGATGTCTTGTATGTCTTCTATTAATATACCAACAAGATGGAGGAGAAAAAAGAGAACCAAAAGCAGAGTTTGCTGCTTGATAAGTACTGACTGAGTTTGGGATTCAGTAGGGTTAGGGAAAGGAAAGGATAAAATCTGTCTCTCTTAGATTCATAATTGATGTGTAACTGTTGGTGTCTGACAGCTGAGTAAGGTGCTGCTGTATCTCTGAGGGACATTTGTGAATACCTTCATGAAGTTTGGTAGCCCAGGTGCCCAAAGGACTTCGGTCTGGTACACCAAAGCAGGCAGTATGCATTGCTTTTAGAAAAGCAGCATATGTTCTGCCTGTTAATTTCATCTGTCACCCACTCTTCAGGAGGGTAACACTGCCCACGTCTTGCCTGAATGACTTGGAAAATATATTTTTACTTCCAACTGTTACTCAACATTGGAACTATATAAGTATAGTGGGTTAGGAAAATCATGCAGAGGGCTTCTCTTTTTTAAAAGGAGCATGATAAGTACTCCTGGGATAATTAAATTGGGGGTAACTCTAGAATGTGTATTAGGTAAGTACTGGGGAAACATTTAACATGTATCTAAAAAATTTTGTTAGTTACTCTATGCGTTTATTAATGTTTACAAAATTGCAAGTAAGAAGTTACCAACATGACTGTGAATCCACCTAGCTTGTTGAGAAAACTTTTGATTTCACATAATATTTCTTCAACCTGACTTAATCTTGCAAATTAGCTCTTTCATAACTCCAGGAGTGATATCTGTTCTTCTTTGTGTGTTATCTGCTCCTAATGGGTGACATGGAAGGTCATAAATACAAGGAGTAATCAAGATGCTGTTGCACTCAGTCTGTATTATAATATTGTCCATTTAATCTGTATTCATTTCTCAGTCATCCCTGATGTTCAGTTGTGTTTTTGACCAGCACTGATCACTAAACCAACATTGCTGGACAAACACATTAACTGTAAGATCTCTTTCTGTAATGTTAATGGTAGTTTAGAACTTGTCATTGCAGTACACATAGCATACACACACTATTTTTACTTTTTTTCTTTTTTCTTTTTTTTTTTTTTTTTTTCATTATTTTGTCTTTATCAACTTTTAATTTCATCTATTATTTTATTGCACATCTTTATTGTCATTTAGCATTGCAAGATCTTCCTACAGTCAGTTTTAATTTTCACAGCTCCAGAGATGTGAAAAGCATAAATCAGGCCTCAGGGAATCATTAGATTGCCTTTAAAATTACTAATCTGGATACTCTTTACTATCTTCTGGTTTATGCAAACTTTTAAGATTTTCTCTGAGGCAAGCAGGTCTAAAAATGCCCTTTTTTTTTTTTTTTTTTTTTAATAAAAATTTATATTCTCTAATAATATTTGACTTGAGGATTTGGAGATTTAAGGAACATGTTTGGTGTTCCCAGATTCATACAAAAAACTCAAGTATTGGCAACTGTGTTCAGACTGTCACTTCATGCCTACATAGGGTTCAGTTAGCTGGACCATGATGCAGAACAGAGCTGTATGTGGCAGTATCACAGTGACATTGCAGGTTTCCTTGGCTCAGCTGAACTGCTGTAACTGGGTATGTACTTTTTCGAGGCTTCTGATGAAGTCAAATTACATTAGACAAACAATTTATTTCCAAATTGGGTCCAGAAATTAATTTCATATGGGCCGACATTTATTCACAGCCACAAGCTCAGATACCTCTTCCAGCCCATCTTCACAGGGATACCTTGAGCTCAGTGTCTGTACAAGATGATTTCACTCTTTACACACTTTTGTATTTGTGGATTTTACTGAACAGAAAGTGATTACTAATGAGTAATTGGTAAAAAGAAAAAGGTAACCAGGTTGTTTTGGATTTGAACAGCTGATTTACAAATATCAAATAATCTAGCTTCCCATACATGTACGGAAGAAAAATATCTTTACGTATTCCCTGGGAATTAGGGGGTTTACTCTGCTGCTTATATTGTTAAGGGAAGTATTTTGTTATTATTGTCTTTTACATTGTCTCTTAAGGACATTCTAGTACATTATAGTGTTAAGGATCATGAGAGAGCAGTTCAGTTTGGTCATCTGTGTTTTCAGACCCTCTTCCTTCCCTCCACTCGGACTTAACTTTCTTGACAGCTTGTCATTAGGTAGAATTTTCTCTAGCAGCTTTAAATCTGGATGGGGCAGAAGCTTTAAAGCTTTTTTACATTTATGAAGTGAAACCAGCTAGTGAGGATTCCTTGTAAATTGAGTCATAGTCCATCTTATATAGACTTTTTACACTGAAAAATTACTGAATCCATATTTCAGTCTTAGCGAGGGAATTGTATACAAGAAACCAGATAATTATGAAAAAGGTGTTACTGGTCATATTTTGGACGCTTAAAAGAAGACAAAAACTAGAGAAACCATAATAATCAATTATCATTAATTAGTTTTGTTTATCAAAGTGAATCATAGAAATGGCTGATTATTAATTTAAATGTTTATTTGTTGCAGCTTTCCTAAAGAAAGTAACAGTAAGCTACTGTGATACATAAGCTGTAAGTGTAGGCACATGTAACGAAACAATCGTTCCTTCTGAACCTTTAGCACGAAGAGCTTTAAAACTATTTTTGTGAAGACTTGTTAAGTTGGAGCACTGACATTTTCCACCGTTGTCCCTTGCTTAAGTACAGTTGAGAAAGTTGCTGCATGCTGAATTATTTCAGATAGTGTAGGCTATTAGTAAGTAGGAACAAGATCTGGCAGCTTGTAGCTCTGTATTAACTTAGTTTGTGTTATAGGCAATTGCTGCCTGACCTCTCCACACTGCAGAGGAAATGCAATGCCATCTGTATATCTCTTAGTCACATTAAATTATGTCATTTATATTACACTGGAATGTAGAGTTTATTTTATGCTTTCCAGCAAAATTAGCAGAAGTAATAAAATATAAGCAGAAGCACAAAGGTGAAAATTTGTGGGGCCCATTTCTCTCCAGCTTGCTTTGATTCAGCCAGGTGTTGAATTTGGGAAGAGAGGAAGGTTGTGTAAATCTATGGAGGTGCTAGCATGTGTAAATGTTTATAGGTCTTAAACACCCACTGATCTCAGGCAAAACTTCCAGGTGTTGAACTTCCTTACTATTACTACATTACATCCTTAAAAATATGAGCAGGAAGGGAAGAGGAAAAAAGCACATTGCAATTAGAAAAACTGATTGGAAAATTGATAAAATGGACAAGGTATTGAGCAAGAATTTTTGCATATTAAAAAAAAAAACCCTGTAACTTATTATTAAACAATTTTTGATCAGTCTCCATAACTGTGTCATGCTTGTACTCTGTGACTACAGTTCCGGAGATTTTTTACTAAAAGAAGCTAAAAGGAACCAGCAATTTTCTCCAGGGACCCTGTTTCAACTCCCATGGAAGTAGATAGAAAAACTGTTACAGATTTAAGTGGAACTGGGTCCCACATATAAATTTTCTGTCACCACTACATTTCTTTCAAAATATACACCTATGGATCCACTATCTGCTGCCCAAATAAAGCATAGCTCTGCCTAGAATATGAGTTACATTCTGCATGGGATAGCTTCCAGAAGACAACACTTTTTTTACTGTAGTTTTGTGTAAAATGGAAAGGCAATAAGACTGTCAGTTATTTGGTACAGCTCATGCACACTGAAACAGGATCCAGCTGCTCTTTGGACATTTATTGCTTCAGTCCTCTCCTGTTAAATGTCCACTGTCATTTTGGTTTTATGTGGAACTCTTCGTTCAAAAATATCACAGGCAAGAAGGACTCTTAAAAAAAGTTTTCTATGTGCTAGCTGATATGGAACTAGAATATGTCTGCCTCTATAGGCAGGCTTAAAGAAATTTTAAATGTTAATTTATGTCCAAAATATGTCCACAATATTTATAAATGGTGAAAATTTATAGGAAACTTTGACATGAGTCATCCTACATTTTGTTTTATAAATATTCAGAAACTATTCACAATGAAAAAGGATGTGCACTCTGAGGAGCTTTCTGCTCTTTCCATAAAAGGATCCACAACATGGGTGTTGTACAGACCTGTTGCATATAATTTAAATGTGTCTACATAGAAAGGCCAAGGACAAAATTCTTGAATTCAGTAGGAGAACTCTTATTGATTAAATTGGAACAAAGATTTCACCTCAAATCCTCAGATGTTGAAAATTAGCATAACTTTATTGATGATGAACAAAGCTGAAGAATGTTCTAGTTGCATTATGGCCAAGGATCTGGCCCTCAGAATGCACATGTTTCTTAGGATAAGAAAGCAGTCAAGAGTAAATATCTCAGAAGACAAGTAAATGATTCAAATGTAGTCTTCAGGTTTAACCCTGGGCTAAAGCACAGAACAAAGCCTGCACTGTACTCCTCTGCTACCCATTTGTACAGGAGTGATTGTCATTTTAAATGAACAAAATTAAGTAAACTTGTGTTCATGTCAGATTTATGTCCTCATTTGCAATACATTAACAAGTAAAGTGAAAATGTATTTGTACATATTATAAAAACTGATCTGAAATCCTGATGTATGAGCCCACAGTTTTATAAATTATACTTGTAAATCAATGTAAATTGCTTGGTCAAAATGTTCATGCCTTGCTATCATAGAAATTAGATACAGAAAAGACTGATTCGTTTACCTAGTCCATCTCCCTGCCAGCAAAGACTGATTCCTGTTCATTGTAATTTGTTCTGGTGTGTTGTCCAGTGTGATTTGAAAGACTCAACGATTTTTCTATTTCCCCATCAGATATAGATTTTTTTTTCTTTTACATTTTGATAATTTAAACAGAGAGGAGTGGCAGCATTTCAGGGCCAAATACTCAGTGGTACTGGGCTCAAATATCTCCAAAGCACCTATGTCTTTGAAGAAGAGGAAAGAGCAGTACAATTAGCAAATAAAATAGAAAGTAAAAATGTGAGCTAAGTAATCAGCATACTTGACTTCATCCATGCCTAGAGCCCCTCAGTGATGAAAAACCCTTCGGAAATGCTTTCAGAAATTGGCTTGTTTCCATTTCAGAATGTGAGAAGCAAGGAGTTTAATAAACAGGTGCTGAAGTAAAGTAAAACCTGCAGTTATGAAATGGAGGTATTATTGTCTTGATTAAGGCTCTTAACATTAAGGGCATACTCGGTTAAATTTTATCTCTCTTTCATTTGCACAGATTCCATTTCCCAGCTCCGGATGTACGGGAGAGTATATAGGTCTGACACCCATCTCTATTTGGCTTTTGAATCTTGGCAAATGCATCCATTAACTGCTTAGTGTCATGTACTTCTAGAGTCTGTTTGAGAGCTGTGTGATGTTAAAGGCAGCAGAGTTTACGGGTAAATGGGAAAGGTGTGAGGAAAACATGATCTTCAGTTGTCTGTGGTATTGGCTGAATAGAGGCTTTGTGTAGTCGTCTGTTTCTTCATGATAGGAAGTTTTGCTTAACTGAGAGTGACTTGTACATGCTGTTATCATGAGTTTATCATGAACTTATTGGTAAAACAAAAAGCAAGAGACATAGCTAATTGGAAACCTGTGTAGCTGTTTATCATTTACTGACCAAACTCTCCTTGCTGAGAAGGTTTGCACCTATGTGACAACTGTCTATAAAATTATGAAATGGTCCTATTGAGATCACTGAACTAGAAAAAGAATGATAAAAGATCTTGTGATTAAGGTGCAAATCTGATTTAAAATATCCAGGCTGTCATCCTAGTTCGATTGCATCTTGGTTGAACCTGATGTTTTTGAAACCTTTCTGTTTTCAGAAGTATCCACTGAAGTTCACGGTGCCCATTTATGGAAATTCATAGAATCATAGAATTTTCATGGTTGGAAGGGACCTTTAAGATCATCTAGTTCCAATCCCCCTCCCATGGACAGGAACATTTCTCACTAGATCAGGTTGCTCAGAGCCCTCTCCAGCCTGGCCTTAAAAATTTCCAGGGATGGGGCTTCCTCCACTGGTGTAAGGGAGGATAGTCAGGATTTCCTTCTATTCAGACCTCCTTACTCTGACATGTAAATTGACTATCTTTTTTTACAGTATAAGGCATTTAGGAGTAAATTTCCAATGTGCTGTATGATCATTAGATTGGTGGGTAATTCATGTGTGCCATTTTGAAAATGCCAGTGCCCCTTTGGAAGGATATGACAGGAAAACAGTTACTTCTTTAATGTTACTTAAAAGGCTTCTGTTTATCAAAACCTTATTGTGTCATGAAGGTAGCATTCAGGCTTACTGCAGAAAAAGCACACTTGTCTATGTGACTGATCTATGGAACATTCTTGAATAATGGAAACTTATTTTGTACATAGAAGAGAGATATAATTGTCCTCACAGCGCTTGTAAAAACTAGAAAATTTGGCTTTGCTGTTTCTTAATTCAATCTTAATCTTCAACTCACTAAAAATCTGCAGAAGGGCCAGTGGTTGAACTGAGCTACTGAATATTGCCTACAGAAACTTCTTACAAGATTGAATACTATACTATTTTCTCCATACTGTTTTAACCTGTTATATAACATTAAGACAGAAATTTGGAGTTGGAGAATGGAGGCTCTCACTTCTGCCAGCACACAGAATTTCCACTTTGGATGCAACAAAGCAATAGGTGATTTGTTGTAGTTTTGCACTCCCCTTTACAGTTTTCCTTCTTTTTAAATAAAAAAGATTACTGCTGCAGATGTGGCCGCAGTTCAACTAGCAGTGAGGTTACATTGTTTCATGTTTTCAAATACAAAAGTAATTGCTGTGGTTGTTACCAGAATTGATTTTGTTACATGGAATTATGCTCCTTAGGCAAGGTCTCAGGGACTTTTCTGCCCAAATGGGAGTCTCAGTGAAGTGCTGTCTGATCCTTGTAAAAGGCTGGAGTTTCCTGTTCTCAGTAATGAGTCATTCTTCACCAGTCTCTCTGATATACTGAACTATCAAAGTGGAAAAGCATTTAAAATATACCAACTTTTTATATTTGTAGCATCGAAGACTCAGAGGCCTCCGGGCCTGTTAGCTAAATGCAGACAATAAAATATAAACCAAAACAAGGCATCTGCAGAAAGCATGAGAAAAAGCTCCTGAAACAGTCTAGCTATGACCACCTTCCAAAATATACACATGCATATACATCCTCCCAGAGATGTTCAAATGTGCAAAACAAGACAAAGACAAGCCCTCAAAAACTGGAAAACCTGAAGCATCCTGAACAGTGCCAGAAATTGTAAGGCTGTAATTTTGTCTCCTAAAAACAAGGAGAAAATCTGCTGTTTACACCAATAGCTTCAAAGTTTTTGAAAAGGGTATATTTAAAAAATTTAAATTTGTTGTGCTTAACTGTATTGTAGAGAGAAGTTTCAAAATGTTTCACTTCTCAAATAATATATAGTTAGTAGTTTTCAAATATTGATCATTTGTATATCCCAATGAATTGTCTGCTGGAGCTGTAGATTCTTGTGCAAAGACTGATAACCTGTTGAGATTTGGTGTGGTTTGTTAATGCACAGATTTCTAGGGTCTCAATCACTTGTTGAAAATTACTAGCTGGTACTTTTGTTATCAGTTGCCATATCAACAAAAGCTTTTTGGCATTTCAAATTAACTTCTGCAATGGGGTGCAGGTCCACTGAAGCAGAGCACATGCCATCAGTGAGCCTTCTGCATGATGTGTATATACTTTCCCAGTTCTAGTTGCTGTGGGCTTACCTTAGCTGTTGCTTGACCCTCATGGAGTTCCTGACACATGTCCCACTGCTTTCAAGCAGAACAGCCATGTGCAGATATAGCCAAATGGTTTAAGAAGGAGGAGACATATAATATCTTTCCAGTAGAATACTACCAGGGTATTACATTTTTAGGTGGCTACTATTCAGGTCATGATGTGGCAGCAGAGTATGTTTATGCTGCCAGATGAAGTAACAGTTTCACTCTAAATCTTCCCCTGATTGTCCATGTAATATATATATTAGATTGCTCCTGAAATCCCTTCTGAATCACACAGATCTCACTGCAGAGAAAATCTGGGAATGGATTGGCAGTTACAACAATTTAGGGACTGAGTCCCATGCACAATATGGATGTGATGGCACCACATCTTACTCCTTTACCCAGCCTAGTCTTTCAGTGGAGTCCTAACACTCCTAACACCATCTCAGACCCTTAGGTCATGAGGGCTCTTTACATCAGGGCAGTGACTCTTTGGACTGTGCTGTCCATACACAAGAATGATGGATTGCAAAGAAGGTCTCTCATTTTCATAGTAATTTTGTATGGAAATAACATTTCTTAAGGATCCCAGACCAAAAAGAGGGCAACATGGACTCAGATGAGTTGGGCTATTATGACATTGTGTAAACAGGGGAAGAGAGACAAAGGTCCATGGTGGGAATATGAAGGCCAAGACTATGTGGCAAGCAATGTGTGAACAGTTTTTGAGCAGAGTACAGTCTGCTAGAGCCCTGAGAGTGAGTAGGTGCAAAGGCATCTTTTGTGATAAGTATTTAGAATCATGGAACCATAGAATGGTTTGTGTTGGAAGGTCCATTTAAAGGTAATATAGTGTAACCCCCCCCCTGAAGTGAACAGAGACATCTTCAATTTGATCAGGTTGCTCAGAGCCCCATCCAGGCTGACCCTGAACGTTTCTAAAGATGAAGTTTCTACCACCTCTCTGGGCAACCTGTTCTAGTGTTTCATCATCCACATCATAACAAACTTCTTCCTTCTATCTAGTCTAAATCTACCTTCTTTTACTTTAAAACCATTACCACTTGTCCCCTATACTAGAAGCTCTGCTAAGAAGTTCATCCCCATCTTTTACATAGACCCACTTCAAGTATTGAAAAGCTTCAATAAGATCTCTTGGGAGCTTTCTATTCTCCAGGCAGAGCAACCCCAACAGTCTCAGCCTTTCCTCATAGCAGAGATGCTTCAGTCCTCTGATCATATTAATGGCCCTCCTCTGGACCTGCTCTAACAGGTCCATGTTTTTCCTGTACTGAGGACTCCAGAAATGGGTGCAGTACTCCAGCTGGGGTCTCACCAGACTAGAGTAGAAGGGGAGAATCACCTCCCTTGCCTGCTGGCCACACTACTTTTGATGCATCCCAGGATACAATTGGATTTCTGGGATGCAAGGTCACATTGCTGGGTCTTGTCCAGCTTTTCGTCCACCAGTACCCTCATGTCCTTTTCCACAGGGCTGCTCTGAATCCCTTCATCCCCCAGCCTGACACTGGACATTGCCCCAACCCATGAGCAGAACCTTTCACCTGACCTTGTTGAACCTCACAAGGTTCACACAGGCCCATTTTTTAAACTCTCCAGATCCCTCTGGATGGCCTCCCTTCCCTCGGCTGTAACAAGCACACCACTCAGATTGGTGGTGTCTGCAGAAAATGAGGATGCATTCAACCCCACTGTCAATGTCATTGGTGGAGATATTGAGCCAAAAGATACGAGGACAAATTAGGCAAACTCAGACAGGAACCCCGTTGAATATACACTGCAAATGTGCCATTCAAGAGCACTGTAAATGGCATTATCCATGAGCAATGTAGGCCGCAGTGTGCTGTCTGGCAAGAAGAATAGGAAAGCTCCTTACAGCAGGTTGTCAGGACAATAGAGTTATGGTGACTAAATCCCACAGGTCTGCCTAGGGCTGTGTCTCCACTGCTCCATTTCTTTCCTGCCTGCATCTTTCCATCCCTCAGATGGCAGCCAGTGGGATGTGGGCAAAGGTTCCTCCTTCCTGTTGTTCCACATTAACTGTTTATATTGCCCTATGAAACTTTTTTTCTCCTAGAGCTTAGGGCTAGGTGTGAAAGCCAGGTTCTATGGAGAGATGTGGCTGCCCCTGGAACAGCCACCAGGAGCCAGCAGCAGCTGAAACTGCTTCAAACTCTGGATTTCTGTTTGGAAATCTGGAGGTTTAACTTCATTGTTGAGCCTCCAAAGTGTTTTCCTCTGCCCTTACTCACTTTGGTCCCACTGATAAAATCTTTGCCAACCACCAATGGGGCTGAGTAGAAGGTAAAGGGGAAATTATGACACAACACTAATAATCTGCCTTTCCTCCAAGGTGCAGAGCTTATTAGTTCAGTGACCTCGAGAGGATGTTCTGGTGTGCTGGTAAATGAATAAGCATTTCATGGTATAAAGATACATTTCAGAGTGACCTCAGAGTATATGTACAGAGTGCTGACTAATGCATTTATCCAATAATTTCCCTCTTGGTTTGTTAAAATAAAGACATGGAGTCCTATCTTGAGGAGGACTAAGTTAAAACAGGGTAGATAAAGTTTATTCCCTGCACAAGTCCAAGAGCATGAAAAAGTGTCTGCAAATCAAATCTGAACACATAAAATCCACATTCTGAAGGTTGTTTTACGTGGTTGTAGGAAAACAACTGATTTGAGTTTGTAAGATTGACCTGAAATAGAGTGGTTGTTTGTATCTCCTGATATTTTTTTTAAGCTTTACTTTAAGTTTTATGGCCAGTTGCAAAAAGAGTCCTTGTGTCAGAAAATAAATTTGATCTTCTGTCCTTTTAGATAGATACTCTTCTACTTTAGCAATTTTTCTGCAACTGAATATAGAAAATCTCAGAAACTGCAGGTTCTTTCATTTCGCTGTTTGAAAAGATATGTCCAAGTCCTTGGTAAGAGTCGGAATTATACAGAGAACTCTTCTTTGGTTCTCGTTTACTTTTTAAAACAGATGCTTTCCACTCTGCTGTGTCTCAGGTCACTTTAAAAATTGCTTTAATATTTGTAGCAAAGGATAGATAACATCAATTTTTCCCTGATCAGAGGAATTAATATATGTACTCAACCATATAGAAAATCAAGTTTCTTAAAAAATAGATTAATGCACCTTTTTTTTTTCCTGTAACCAAAATATTTGCTTTCTTACCTTTCTACTCCAAAAATTGTTATAGGTTGTTTGTGACTTTGTCTCCAAGGAGTGGGAAATAACCACTGCTATAGCTCTGTTCTAGGCAGGGACCATGTTGAAGCTGCTTGGAATTTCCCACCCATTTTTTTCTGTTTAAAAAAAAAAAAAAAAAAAAAAGTATGTCGATAATAAAAAGGGGTGGTTTTCCTAATATTCTGACCATATGAAAATAGATTTATATTTTGTTAGGCTTTTCACACTCATGCACTGGAAGATTTAAGTGGGAAACTGAAATACTACCATTCAAAATGGTGCCACTGAACTTCAAAGGAAATTTATTTTATGTGTCTTGACATCTTATTCTCATGTATGAGTACGTTGGCATTAGAGAAATTTCTCCACAGCCTCACTGATTTTACTGTTGCCTTGCTGGTTGCCTACAAGCTGTTCAGAATTTCCCAATTTAGAGGTAGTAGCTTTGGTACTGGATGTACAGTAACCCTGGCATGGCATCACACCTACTGTGCATACACAACAGGTCTGTGGGTATGTGTTAATCCTTACCAGAAGTATCTGAGTCTATTTTTTTATGGAAATACTCAAATGAAGAGAGGAAATTAATTTGTGTTCAGAATAACCTTAATGAAGAAAACAAAAATACAACTTAATTTCTGACACAGGCTGGTGCACATGTTTCACATGGATCCTTTCCTATTATATTCTTGACTATAAGAATAGCATTTTGAATGAATGCATTGACATTTGTGCAGGAAAAAAACAGTTAAAGTCATAGTATACGAGCTGCAGTACTACTTGGCAGTAGTATTGCAGCTACATTGGTGATGAGAACCCTTTGGACAATAATGTCCTTGATCTAGAATTAAGTTCAAAATGCAGATTTCTCATCTAGATTCCACTCCTGTTAAAGCATGTAGGACCTCTGTCTGATTAGTTTTGTTAAAAATAGGAGGCAGCTGCAATACCTAGATTTTCCCTTCTGTTTGTACTTCAGACCACATTAATGCAGGAACAGCAGTGACCAAATTTCTCAGTGCAGACAAGTGCCTAAGTTATACATTTTTTTAATGGGATACTTTCATTAGTGCCTTGGCTGATATTACTCATAAACCAACCCTAGCTCTACCAGGTTTAATCATTGTCTCGAGGCAGAGGCTTATTAGTGCAAGGTCATTCTATACCTTTTTATTTCATATATTCCCTTAGAGAAAGTGAGCAATGTCTCCAGAAAAATCACCTACCTCCTGCCTGGCATATCAACATCCACAGACTTGCTGGCAGCCTAGATGTTATGCCTCTTGGTCAAACTTTGTGCTGCACCAAAACAGAGAGTTTACAGTAGGAGACAGATAATAAGATCAGGTCCTGAAACTTGTATGTGGGATTATGTAAGGTGTTTAAAGAACTAATGATAAAACTTCTATTAAAAAAAAAAAAAAAAAAAAAAAAAAAAGTGAAGTGTTTCTTAAAAATATTAAATTTCTCATTGTGAATTAAATGCTTTTGAAATGCTGGCTTGATAACTCTGGAGATCAAAGTCCTGCACCTGGCTGAGCTACTTACCCGTCCCCCTGGCCTTGGAGCACCCCACAGTCAAGCCCTTAGGGGTGGGCAAGTGCTCTGATTCCTTTGCTACTGTTAAGGAATTGAGGTAGAAAAAAAGCAAAGTGACATATTTAAGCTCACATTAGAAGTCTGTGCTGAAGTAGGGATTTCAGACCAAGCATCTGATCTCCTTAGGTAGCAGTCCAAATGGGAACTGTCACCTCTCTCCTACAGAAAAGGCAATGACAACCAGAAAGTCTCTGATCAAAAAGTGTATGAGATTTCCCAGTTTGATCAAGTTCCTGGCTCTTTAGGAGAAAAAGGGTGAAAATACAGAATCAGCACAGAGAGAGGAGTTTGAGGTGGCTGACACCAGTGTGCTGCAAACCGGACTGTGATCTAACGAGCTTATTTATTATAGAATAGTGAATAATGACACATAGAATCGTATTTTTTGTTATTCTTTACTATGTGATTATTCCTTCTTCTGGAGTATAATTCTAACTGAATTTTAAATAGCTTGAAAATTAGGGAAAAATTCTATTGCATCACTGTTCTCACAGCTTTCGATGGGAACGTTTTAGATCAAAATATGCCAATCAAACAGAAACAAAGTTGCCCCTTGGAATTGGCATTTTACCTTTTCCTCCTTCCTCCCTCCCCAGGCTCCTCATCAGCACATGGTCAGGGTTTCTGGCTTTTTCGCTCTTTGGTGACTTACTGGACAGTGAACCAAGAAACCAAGATTTCCCACACCTCTATTCTAATTGATTATTTTTTTTTTAACTCCTTCAGTGTTTTTTTAACTTCCTAAGAGGGACAGGAATTCAGAATCTGCATGACAAATAAAACATTTCTGTATGATAGATATGCAGTTCTCTAATTACATTGCTTTGTTCATTTATTTCCATAGGAAATTGGGCCCACTTTTTTTTCCCCTGTTCTGTGAACACTCCTTAACCCCAAATAATAATAAATAATATTTTAAGAATTAAGCATAGTTATTATATCATATTTATAGCCATTTAAATTAAAGAGGTCTCAACTAATAATGTGAATCACATAAATTAAAATAAATTAAAAAAAAATTGGTAAAGGCATAAAAACAGTCAGCCATATGGTTTCACCATATGCTGAAGCATACTAACTGTGCCTTATATCCTGTATTCCCTGTGCAAACTATGTATACATATTCACTGATGAAAAAAAAAAAACCCCACCACAACAACAACAAAACCCAAAAAACCCCAACCAACTAGCCTACCTGAAAGACCTTTAAAGCTACAAGATCAAGTGCTTCATATTTGGACTCTGTGAAAATTAATGCAGTTGTAACTTCTGTAATAGATGGATATTGCAAAGATGTGGCTTTTATGGGCTTGATCCCATCAGGTTTTGCATGGAAGCTCTCCCTCATTCACTGGATACGGTGTATGGTAGTCACTGGCTGAGTATGAATATTCACATGATGGCACTGATGCAGCTCCTAAGCATGTTCTTTATATTATCTCCTCTTTCATTCAATGAAGAGGTAGTTACCACAGGAAAAAAAATTATTTCAATTTAATTTTCCACTAGGAAAACTTAAAGTAAACTTTTAATTTCAACATAGGTAAAAGGTTTTTTCACAACCTCCATATATACCTTCTGGATGCTGACCTCTTCAGCTAATAGTGATCTTCATGATTCAGTACATTATTTAGCCCACGCTTAAATACTGAGGTGCCCTTTGTTCTGTGAAAAGACTTTGGTGCTTTGTTCCATTTCAAGAAAAAAAAATATTCTGAAATAGCAGAATCCTTCAAGGATGGTAAATCCATAGAAGGGTTGCTGGAGGACCCTGAAGAAAGCTTTGTCTTATGAAGGATTTTGTTTGTGACTACTCTGGAGTCACTGCCATCTCATATACAGTAGCAGTCTCGATACTGACAGGAGAAAAGTCAGCACAAGGCTTTGCTGGAGCCTGTGCTACCACAGGATGCTACCAGTGGTAGTGAGGCTTTGGCATGTCCACCACAGTGGGCTGAGTGGTGTGGCTGAGGATGGCAAACAGGCTGAATCCCAAACCCCCCAGGAGCTGTGAGCTGCTGCCTCTTCTGGAGAGAAGAGCCTGGGAGGTGACCAAACTCTGCCCTCCTCTGTGATTGCAGTGCTGGGTAGCAGCAACAAGTATGTCTTATTTCCATAACTTTTCAAGCAGAGAAGTGATCCCATGTTTCTCATGCATTCAGCTGATTGTTTCCTTACCATCACTGAGGCAGGACTCTGAAAGTCTGTGTGGGTCAGTTAAAATGTAGAGGCTCCTCGTCACTGAAAAAAATGGGAAAAAAAAAAGTGGCAGGGAGCAGATATGTGTTGCAGCTTGAAATAACCAGAGTGGAATTGGAATTTGAACAGATGAATTATGTTTTTATGTTCACATCTTCTGTGTATCCATAACAATCCCAGGAGGATTCACATCAACATTTTGAAATCTTTTTGATAAATACATTCATGTTCTTTTAAAAATTGACTTGTGTTTGGATTTCTCATTTTATACTCCAATTAGCATTTGAACCCAACACTTTAAGCACGATACAGTGTTGTCTTGAGTGCATATATTTAATTTTAATGTTTCAGATCATTACTACTGCTGCTACCGAGTGCTTTTTTACTTCTTGAAGTTCTCAAGAGCTGATTTTATGAACATTTGGCTTACCTTGAAAATGCTTTTTCATTTTTTTCTATAATCTTTCTCAGTCTCATTTATGTCTTTTTAGAAATATAGAATACAATTAAGATTATGTCAGTGATGAAAATACTGAAGTTTTAGGTTGAAACCTAAACTGGAACCTATCTTTCAAAGAGTAACAGGTCAAAGGAGTTAATGACTAGTTTGTGTCTTGGAGCTAATTTCAAGGGAATAATATGGAGTGATGCTGCCATTATTTCCTGATTTTTTTCTCATTCTTTTTTCTGATTCTCGTTTTTTTCCTGATCTCTCCTTATACAGAAAAATTATAGTTCTTTACTAGGAAACCAAACAGAAAAGAAAATAAACCAAGAGGTGACATCTCCAATTTGATAACTCTTCCTGATATAAACATATATACATATAGCAGTGACTTCTTAAAAAAATTATGACCAACATGCAATTATACCCAGCATTCTAAAAACAGAGTTGTAGGACTTTTTCAAATTTGTCCCTCCTATTGTAAATAAAATGGCTGCTACTGATTCTGCCTCTAGCACTATCAAGAAAATAGTCAATTTAAAAGACAGAGACTGTTCAAGGCAGATGAGAGCAGGCTTCTGTATAAAGGAGACAGAAAATCTAGAAGTTTGTCATGTCCCTTTGACCAGAAATTGACCACATTGTTCAGATAATTAACTCAGTTTTGGGCTCTGGTGTAGCTTTCTTTGTGCTGGCTCAGCAGGATAAGAGCCACAGGGTTACATTGATCTGCCTGGGTGGAATACACCTTACCAGAAGAATGTAGCATGTGTTTCGTATGATGACCCCACACTATTCCTTTGACTGGGACAAAAAGGAGGGGGGCAGAACACTCCACTGTTCTGGCTGATCACAAGTCATTTAAAGGCACAGTAAATTAGAGAAGCCTTTCTGAGGTATGTTAATTTATACTAGAGTGGGGAAAGACATAAACCTAGTGCCCAGGAGGTGTAAAAAAATTACATTCTCTTGTCCCTCTTCCTTAGTCCTGCGCTGCATCTTCAGAAACCACTGCAGGAGTCAGCATGGCTAAACTATTTCATTGCTATGAGACTCTGCAGGATGATGGAAATCATGATTATCTTGTTAGAAGGCATGTCACTAGAAGACATTATTAGACTTCACCATTGCTATGGTTCAATCTCTCCTGTGAAGCTGCAGATTTCCTCTGACTTAGCAATCCACTTTGTAAAAAGGAGAGAATTACCATCTCCATAATTCTCTCTGAGCTCTGTGGCTGAAAAGGATGTATGTCAGTTATAAATTGGTGTTTCTTTCTGTCACTCACTGCCCAAGTTTTGCTTCGCATGTAGAATTCAAGCAGCTCCTTGTTTTGCAAAGGACATGATTTAGAGGAAAAAGATAGCAATGGATTATGATTTAGGAGATCTTTGCTTTGCCACAAGCTTGCTGTGGGACTTTCAGATTTTTATCTCTTCATGTTTCAGTTCTCTATATGTAAACTAAAGATAATAATGCTCCTCTTGGCTTCATCTTTGTGCTATTTATGTAGTTTATAAACTTCCTGGGGGAAGTGATCATCTCTTAGTATGTATAACACCTACCACTGAGAAGCTCAGATGTCATTTAGGACCTCTATATACTGCTATAAAATATCCATAAAATAATTATGTTATAACAGGCGTTGCCAAATGGTCTTGTCTCTAGACTTTTTTTTCCCTTCAAGTTCAGAAGATCCAGTTTCTGACATTTGCAAAATTTGTGTGTGTGTGTGTGTAGAAGGCTGTATGTGCAGCTATAGAAAGACACCTCTCTGGGTAGTGGGAAGCTGAGTGAAAATTCAGCTTTGTTCTTGTCTAGAATGAATTCTTAAGACAGAATTTCTTCTGGGGGGTTTTTGAGCACTTGGGGTGTGTGTGTGTATTTCTGAGCCTATTAAAATGAACCCTGTAGGTAAACAAAGAAATAAATATTTTCCTGCATGCTGTTTAGTCTTTTTGTTGCAGGATTAGTACATAGGTTTAAAGCACAAGGATTCTCCCCACACATGTTACTCTTCTGAGAAACCAAACAGCAAAATCTCTAGACACCTGATTCTACTCAACTAATTTGACCAGCAATGGTATCAGAATAAAGGTAGTACATTTGTCCACATGTAATTGCATTTAAATGGATACAATCTGATGCATTCTTTATTGGGAAAGAGAAGGTATGTCATTGAGTTCTGCTGGAGATAATTCTGCTGTGCTGTTTTTTTTCCACAGACCCAAATTCTGAGTTAAAACATTTCTTGAGAATAGTTTTTTTTTTAGTGTTGGATAGTTCAGGAGTCTGAAAGTCTTTTAGTGTCTTGTATCCTTCAAAAGACAAAAGCCAGAGAAGCCAAGAAAAATCAAGTCCAGTTACTCTCAAAAGGTTTGCAAGAATGGTGACAAATTTTAATCTTCTAAGAAGATTGGTAAGTAGACACATTTTTCTGGGTTTACACTGTAGGTGAAATAATCACCCAACTCATGTTCACAAGACACCAATACTATAAAACTTTATTTCAGTTTTGACCTCTGCTAGATGAAACTAGAGGAGCTGATAAGTGTGCCATTTACTGTGACAAGAGAAATTGGTTGAGAATCTGGCCCAGGATAATTGTAAAACTATCACTCACTTAGTTTTTTTTTTTTTTAGATAAAAGTAAACCCAGCTAGATTTAGGGAAAATTTTGACTGTTGTAGTTGAAGATCAAGAAAAGGGAAATGATTGTGTGAAGACACAGAAATTGTGCTGAAGAAGATGCTCAGTATTCAAACCTTACACTTTTTTATGTTTTCTCTTTCCTTTCCTTCCCGGCAGTAAATTTGCCCTCTCCCTTAAAATAAAGCTGCTTCTTTTCTCTCCTTTCCTTTCCTTTTTTTTTTTTTTTTTTTTTGTTTTTTTTTTTTTTGTTTTTTTTTTTTTTTGTTTTGGTTTTTTTTGGTTTTTTTTGGTTTTTTGTTGTGTTTTGTTATGTTTTTTGTTTTTGGTGGTTGCAATAAGACAACTCCAATGAAAGTGGTTGTCATGAGATAATCACACCTCTGGGGGATTATCGACATCTGGCTATGATTCATAAAATCCCTCAGGATTGATTCCCCCTTTCCCTCCTCCTTAAGATAACCACACCTCCTGCTGTGTTTTATGTCTTGAAAAATACAGTTTTTGTGATTATAATGTACAGTTATTATTTACATTGAGTTGGTTTGTTTCATTGCATTGTGCATTAAAAAAAAAAAAAAAAAAAGAAAAAAAAGACAGAAAGGTTTACTCTCATTTAAGATCTCAATGCCAGTAACAAGCAAGTGGCTGATGACTACATCAAAATACTTCTTGAGCACCCACACCAGGCTGTGCTCCCTTCCCTAGCATAAATTAATGATACATGTTGGTCCATCCCTTCCCTTCCCTTCCCTTCCCTTCCCTTCCCTTCCCTTCCCTTCCCTTCCCTTCCCTTCCCTTCTCTTCCCTTCCCTTCCCTTCTTTGACATGTTTTGTTGTACAGTAACATTATTGAAAGCCATACAAGCACTTCCTTTTTTGATACATCCTGTACCACATCTTAGCACTGAAATTGCTTGGCTTATCCTAAGTACACTTCTAAACCTGCCAATAAGCTCTAGAGTATCTGTTGCCAACTGTGCATACACACAAAACCCTGCAATAATTTGAACAGCATCTGATTCTGCTCATACTAGCTCTCCATTTCTATTGATTGTGATAGTCAGAAATTAAGAATTATTTCTTTCTTCCAGCTTGTGTGTGTATCAATTTTAAGAGTCACTATAAGCAAAAGATGGGGAGACTTCAAAACAGGAAAAGTAGCAGAATCTGCAGTAGGAATTGCTGAAGACTTTATTTAAACATATTTTAATCTAAGTTTAACTTTGGATCTTGACATTTAGGTTTATGAAAGTGTTAACATCTTCAGGAAAGATTTTACTGAAACACAAGGTGCACACAGTGTTTTCTTAGGCATCCCTGCTTCTGCGTGAATTTAATTCTTTTTAACACTATCAGTTAAAAATATTAAATGGTTTGCCACAACAATCGTCAGTCATTTAAAAAGTAATTAAAAGCATACAAATGTATATTGAAGCAACAACGAAGAAATAAAAGGCAAGGCAGAGATTCAAAACACAGCATTAATATAATGCACTTAGTACACTGTAAATATTTTGCTGCTTCTGAAATTCCCTAACAAGGTGAGTGAAACTATTCTAAGAACACTATTATCAAGAGACACCTTTGAACTGATCTATCCTGAAGAATAACCCCCAGAAAGGTAAGGTAAGGAGGAATGGGAAAAAAAAACAGAAACCCACAGCAAAAAACCCCCACCAACTTTCATATGTTTGTTGGCCACATAGCACAGCTCTGACTTCTGAACATTTTTCCCCAATTATTTTTGTAAAGTATTGATCGCAATTTAATTTTGCAGTCCCAACATGAGAGGCGCTTCATGCTGAAATGTCTCACAGGAGATTGTAATCAGGGTCTAGCCTGAAGGTGAAGCACTAGTACATAGGTTTTACTCTATTCCTCCACTCTTCATCAGTTCTGGGATTGGAGCAGAGGGCATTCTCAGGCAGATTAATTTTTGACAATGGGATCGATGGAAGATGTTTTTTCCTCCTGACATTGAGTCATCTAATTTGCTGTTTATCTTTGGCTTATTGAGTTTCAAGCATTGTTAAATCATACCTTTCAGCTGTTTAATTTCAGATGTGAATTTTGCATTCCCCTCTTGTACTTTGGCATAACTCTTTTACCTAAAATGAGCAGGGTGATGGGCCTTTTTTGACATCAGGTTACTGCTTTCGAGTCTGTTAAGTACTCCAAGGTAATGTTATAGTACTTTCTAGCCTTTTTTCTTTGCTTGTGGCCATAGATCAGATCATCTCTAGGGAAATCATTACTTGCCATCATTATTATCCCTAGCACCTTCATCTATTCTCCCTTGTTTCCTGACTCCATTGCTTGATGAAGTGCCTACTTGTGAGGACACCTTTAACTCAGGTCTAATAATTAACCCCTTCATTGCTGAGGCTGTCCCTCAATAAGTTATGACCTATGAGTTTAGCTGTTGGAGCAGCTCATAATAACAGCACTCGGGACTTGCCTGTAAAGCTCTTTTCTTGGGGAGGCTGGTGTTTTTTTCACCTTGTCCTCATTTTAGTAGCAAAGTGAACATTTTGCCAAATATATTGCTAATAATAAATAAAATGCTTTCACCCAGATGAAAATTGGCTTTACTTAACCTTTGCTAAAGGGTTCTATGTTACTGCTGTACTTTTTAAGGGGAATCCTCGAACCTTGGCCCAACTCTAAGCAGTCTTATGAAATATTCCTGAAATAATTAATTTTTACTGAATCAACATATATGCATACAATTATAAATATCTGTATACTGTGGTGACCAGGAAAAGATCACTAGAAGCAATAAGCTATCTTTTCATAGGATGTGACTAAACTATCATGCATCACACTGACTTCTAATCACCCATTTGTACTAATCAGAAATACTTTCATTTTATGTTGTGATTATTTTAGACTCAGGGCCAGGAAGAGCTAGACTCTGTACTAGATAGTGGCTCAGAGAGACATTTATAAGGATTCAGCACCTCTTGTTCAGAAGCTCAGTATGATTAGCGTTTTCATGCCTACCATGTCTGCATGGAGTGTCTGTCACAGTCACAATGCTCCTATGAATTCCGTAAGGAGTGAAAGGTTGAGTCACACCTGGTTTTATTTCTGCCCAAATCAGCAGGGAAATGACATAACATTTCAGCCTGCAACATACCTACTGGATTCTGCCAAGGCAACACCACCACAACCCTCTCGTGGACTGTCACCAGAAGATGTAACTATAATACAGGGGTATACAAGTGCTAGCTCAGTGATGGGGGTTGCCATTCAGAGCTCCTCTGTGGAAGTTTGAGCTCCCAAAGAAATGTACCAGCTGTCACATGGACCTAATTTTCCTCACAACTCTGCCAATTTAAACCAAAACTGACTTGGAGGAGAAGGGACACATATTAAATATATTCATAATGGTCCCTATACCTTAAATAAGTTCTGTCCTGTTTATTCTAGGTTTTTTTTTCTGCCCATTTTAGTCCATATCACTTCCAGAAGTTCTCATCTTTTGGGGAGAAGACCATTTCACCTCTGAAAGGTTAAAACCTCAACTCACACTGCTTGAAGATTGAGTAGAAAATATTTTGGCCAATTTGTGTGACAAAAGTTTTCAATATACTTTCATTTTTTGCAACTAACTTTTCTTATTTCAACTTTTCCATACTTTAAGGTACTTAAAAATTTGAGATGAAGGGTTGACTTGGGCATGGTGTTTTTCATATAACAATGAAATGATGATGAAAAATCATAATTGATATAAATTTAAATGAAAAATCTCATCAATTTATGTTAAATTTCACCGAAATGTTATTTTTATGGTAAAAATTAAAATATTAGTTTGCATAGGGTCTTTTAATACAAATATATTACCATTTTATACTTATGTGCATACATAAGTATATGTATATATACATACATACAAACAAGTATATATATAGATATACATTGTGAAGGGATTAAGAAGTCCCAGAGCAAGAATTTAATCTTAATTTTTTTATTTTTTTATTTATTTTTTTTAGAACACTGTAATTTGAAACGAGCACGTCATGGTTTGAAGTATATCAAACTTCATGACTTTAGCTTGTCTTTAACTTTTAGAGATCTAGATAAAACTTAAGGCGAGGCATATTTTATCTCACATTTGAGTGCCTACATTATTCCCATGTTCTACAGTGGTGCATCCCAACTGTTTCCTTCGGGCCTGGCTGGATGAGCATCGTCTCCAACATCACTTTCCCAGCTGCTCACTGCCAGCAGCAGCTCCATCCCTTCATGGCAGGGGAGTGAAAGTAGCTGTAATTACTGGCTGCAGGTGTAAATGCTTGCTCCCTTGCCCTGGGGGAACTGAACCATAGCCGTGATTAAAGGTAGTTAGCAATCCCTAATGACTACAAACATGCGGAGCTGATAATTACAACTACTTCTCATTCCACCACCCGCGAGGACTGACCTACTGCCAGCAATAAACTTTCTTAAGTTTTATCCTTTTCTTTCCATAATTTAGTTTTCTGACTTTTTTTTTTTTTTTTTTTTTTTTTTTTTTAAGCTTTTTCTAATCATTCTTGATCTTGATCCTTCTGGTATTCATTCTACAATGATCTTTGCATTTGTGACCATCAGTATGGGAAAGACGGCTGTATAGGATCTGATAACGGCTGAAAAGGGGAGAACACTGGGAAGGGGAAATCTGACCCTGTATAGTGACTTTCTGTATTCCAGTCTGTGCCACTCATATCAATTTGTACATTACTTTGATGTTACCAAATTCTAGCTAGTGTTACTTCTCACGCATTTAAGTCAGTTATGAACTTATAGAATCATAGAATTGGCTGGGTTGGAAGGGACCTCAGAGATCATCAAGTCCAACCCTTGACCTCTGTGGTTACCAGCCCATGGCACTGAGTGCCACATCCAGTCTCTTTTTAAATATCTCCAGGGATGGAGAATCCACTACTTCCCTGGGCAGCCCATTCCAATGTCTGATCACCCTCTCTGTGAAGAAATTCTTTCTAATGTCCAACCTAAACTTCCCCTGGTACAACTTGAGACCATATACCCTGCTGCTTGATAGTCTAAATGAACATATTCATAGTAACCACAATAAGAGTCAATTATTTGTTACAAAGCAAAGTAGGATGTTCCTATCGTTAGGCGGTGTGACTGCCTTCTCTGAAAAAGGGAGATGGGCAAGTTCCATAAAATCCATTAATCAATTGCGTTCATACCCAATCCCCTTGGAAGATACGGGTATAGTTGCTGCAGGAAAAGAACACCCCATCCCTCCCCAAATCTGCAGCAAATGGCTTCTGACACTCCAACCATTACTTATTTTCCCAGACGACGGGAGAGGGCTCAGGGGGGTCTACTGTCACCTGTTATCCCTGTTTATGACTGTTGCCAGAGAAATGGCCGTCCTTAAAATTTACTGAAATCTTATCTTTCTGCCTTCACAAGTTAAAGGCTAATTAAGGAAATGCAAACAAGAGCTTTTTCTGAGCCTTCAGTGACAATGTAACAAATTGTAACATGAGAAACTGAAGTGAACATGCGCTTAGTCCCTCTGGCAAAGGAAAAACAAACTAAAAAACGTTATGATCTTTTTGGCATTTGAAAAATATCCTTTCTTTCTTTCTATATTGTAACATATAAAACCCAAAATCAATAATGCAGGGCCACTGTTAGGAAGAAAAAGAAAAAAAAAAAAAAAAAAAAAAAAAAAGAAAAAAAAGAAAAAAAAAAAGGTATTACAAGATGCTCCAGTCAAAATATCTCCTAACTGGCTCCAGAGGGGCAGAGTCATCCTTTGCCCTCTTCAGCTGGAGCAATTCTGACCAAGAGGTGAGGTTTCATATATGGTAGTGAAGCAAAGCTGGAAGAAAAAAAAAAAACAAAAACTGGAGTGGAAAGGGGATTTGAAGGTTGAAACGTCTGTACAGCTGACTCCTTCGAGGCAGGGATAAAACAATCAGTCAGGAACTTTCACATGAAACGTATTTTTGACAGAGTAGAACTCATTTCAATGCTGGAATAAAGATTTGCTCTGCCAGTAATTATTGTATATGATCCCACTGTGGAGGATTTTATTTCTTTAATGATAGTTTGTGGGTTAATCCTGTATAGTTGAGGACAATTCTCTACAATCTGACCTGGAAGAAGCAGGACCTCTACCATTGTCTGTGATAAGAGATTCCCGTGAGCCAGGTCTTCATGGGGATTGACTTACATTATCTGGGGGAGACCATTTCACCTCCTTGATGATGATTCCTTCCTCACCTTTCCTCCCTGTTCTTTTTTCTGTTAACTCTTTGCACTTGGAGTTTTTTTACTACTGAGTGAATAATGTAAAGTCTCAGTTTTGTGGGGTTCCTGTGCACATGTAAATCCTATTGCTACTAGTAAATAGTAGAAATATTAAAGTCTGGAATAAAACCAACCACATATACCCTTTAGCTAATTCACCAGCAACTTAGGTAATTTGGACAAGACAAGACTTGTTTTCTGTCTGGAAATAAATACAGGACTTGACTGCACCGTGAGTTTTTGAGAGTAGAAATGATGACCATGTGATTAGAAAATGTGTCAGTGCAAAGCAGAGAACAATATGAATGCGTTCTGAGGGTTACTGCCTTAGGAACAATTGAAACAAGCAGCTCTACATGGCACAACAGTAGAAAGACCAAGCAATCTCAGGTACAGATATGCCTGGGGCTTGTCTAACGTCCATTTAAATAATGTTTGGCAGTGCTAATCGTGTCTATCCCTTTACATTTTAAGCAGCCACTGCTATTGCCCGAGCATTTTAACTACTTTGGCAGAATTGTGGGCTTTGCAAGGAAGAAACATGAGGGAGACTGATAAAAGCTCAAAGGAAGCAGGGGTGCAAACCTGCATTTTCAGGGTCCAAGTGAATAATCAGAGGTCAAAAACTGGAACAATTTCAAGTCTCCAAGGTTGTACCAGTGACAAATACCCGACTCCCAGTATTTTCAGTTCTTGGGAACGAAACCATGAGATGCACCCATGGTGATGTGCCTGTCTGGGCTGAAAGGGTCAGAACCCCATCCAAGAACCCATGAGGTATATATGTGGGCTTTGACAGATGAGCAAGGCTGGATGTAGCACAGCATTTCACCCCTTTCTCCCTTGCAGTCTGCCCCTCTTTGCTACCTCATATTGCGAACATCCCAGCAGTGGGCAAGTATATGCCTGCACCTCAATAGCCCCATTCATACCTTAGTGCCTTGAAGTAAATCTACTTCCCTGATGGCTTAAACTAATGGGGTATCAATGGTGTTCTGGAGGCAGGGGACTCAAAGAGAAGGCAGAAGAGATTGCTAGGGACATAAAAAATCTCGAACTGCTCCAGCAGTCTTTCACAGGCTGTTTTTGCAAGTCCTTATTTTTATTGACTTTGCTTAAAATGTAAGACGCTCTATGGCATCTAAAAGCTAAATTTCCTATATTTGTTTTAATCTGATCATGCTCAATATTTGTATACGAGTTCTTCGTGGGCTGCTTTGTTGCTTGTAGAAATAGATTATTTTTCAGTTCACAGATGTGTGTGGATTAGTAATACCTAATGGACTGGAGTCTAATTGGAGAGGGACAGATGTGCATACAGGAGAGAAGCCTTGAGGAAGACCATTTTTCAGCGTCTTTAAGAGAGATCAGGGGGCATGATAACTTATCAGAATAAGTTTTCAGCTCTAAAACTCCACATTCAAATTTTGTCTAAGTTGTTTAGTGGGAGCCAGTTTTCCATGGCTTGAACTGGCTTCCAAATAAGCTGTTCAGAGACCTTCTCTAAAACGCTGTGTGCTTTGACTAGCTAAAAAGCTTAGCCAGGGCTATGGCAAGCAATTGATGTAGAATGGCAGAGGGCTGCCTCCTGCTATTTATAATTCTTCCCAGAGGTAAAATCCTATCTCTGCTGCTGTCACCAGTAGCATTTCTTTTGATTTCAGTGAGAACGAACCTGATTTTTATGGGCCTTGTGTATGATTAGAGATATGTCCAAATCAAGTCTTTGTAACTGATTTTTGGCCTATCCGAATTAACTAATTGTTAATAATAATAAATTAAAGAATAAAGTTTACAGTCCAGATTTCCCAGCTTTGGGATGGGGTGAAAATATGGTGTGGATACAGGAAATAAAATAATTAATTTAAACAGGCTTTAGTTTTTCAGAGGGGTTGCAGTAGTTGCTTCTATGGGCAATGCTATGGAGTGACTAGAACCATTCTAACAGAACTGAATTATCTGTTTGGGGATGGTAGAGCTGGATGAGAGACCAGGTAAAAGAGAAAGATTTGCTACACTGGCTACTCCAGTAGCCAACAGATCCAAAATGTGCTTTTGTTTCCAATGCTCTCTGTCCATAGGAGATAAGACCCAGAGGACCCACCAAGGATGTGTTGTGAATTCAGTGTTACTTGGTTTTCTTTTTGCTAGGGAAATATAGCACAAGGAAACACAGCCATAGCAGGTCTGAAGGTATTGTCTTTTTAAATGACAGCTGCAACATTTTCCTATGTGAATTTAGCCTCGACTCACCCTCCTTTTCAGATATTTCAGATCCCATCTCATCTGCTTCTGCTTTGTGTAATTAACCAGTTAATAATGGATTGAGAAGCAGGAAGGGATAATTGGCATACGCTTTGTAAAAAAATAATTAGGAATGTGAAAATAAATTGTATAGATTGTAATTGTTTTCCTTGTCTCTTGTTCTTTTGCACCATATTAGTCCTTGTAGTACCTGAGGGAAGAATATAATGGCCATTCTGGGTCAGACCAAAGTTCTCATCTAGCCAAGTGCCTATCTTTGACATGGACTATTAAATTGGTTTGGAACTGTAATAAGAAAAAGTTGAGGCAGAGCAATCCTTTTCCCAGCACTTTTCAGTTATCCAGCAATTGTTGTTTTAGAAAATTCCTAAAGTAGTGTTTGTATATATTGCTGTTCTCCTGCCTAGGTTTTTTATATGCTTAGTTTGCACTGTTGCAAAATGCCACAATGGATCCTGTGAGGTAGAAAAGTGGTATATTATCTCCACATTATGGGTTTTGAACTAAGGAGCAGAAGAGACTGGAAATGCCACCATCTAAAAATAGATTAGAGCTATTACAGTTCATTAGCACAATAAAAACTTTGGAACAAATTGATAACCAGCCTGCCCTTAAAACTTCAGCCTCTCTATAAACTTGCTCCTACAATACTACATGATGAGACAAGGGTGACTGCAACCCTGAAATTCTATGATAATTCTCTGTTGCTTCACTTTCCTGGTAAATACCAGAGACATGATCCTATATAATACGACTTCAGGTATGCAGTGTTGCTTCCAGATGACTTTCAGACTGAGATGAGGTATGCTTAATTAAAGAAGAATAGGTGTAGGGATGTGTGGATGCTAATCAGAATTTTGCAGACGGTTTAACGAGATTTTCAGGTTGTTGAAAATGTCAGTAGGTCCTGACACTATGACATCCCACTACTGAAATAAGTAACTTGTAGGTTAAAAGGACTTCGGATAGATGGGATATTATATGCCAGGAGGCCTCTTCTCTTGCTTGGTCTCCTTTGGCTTGGCCCAGTCCTACTACTCTGTCTGTGGAAGTTTTTCAATTCTCTGTCCTGCTTAGTTAGATTGTGTCCCTCTCTATCATTATTAATTTAGCATCTCAAAATCAGCAATGTATTTGTATTCATAGAATTCCCAAGACACAGAGAGGGCCTGAGAAGACAGACAGAGAAGCCCACATATGGTTGATTCAGTTGTGCACTGCTGGTACCACGATGTTTAACCTTCAAATGCTTGGCTTCAGTGTTAATATGTGCCCCTAGTGAGTAGATGGTACTAAGATTTGCTTTGAAGAGAGATGTGTGGCTTTTATCCTCGTCATTTCACAAGCTTACATCCCCATCTCCACTTGAGCTTGATAACTTGTGATATCAACCTCCAAGCTGATATTCCAGTTGGCCAGACAAAACACAATGAATGTGATTCCCTTTATCAAGAGGACTTTTAAAATGGGAAAACAGTGAAAAGGTCTGTTGTAATGCTCTCAAAATAACCTGGGATGAGAAGTCAAAGCAGAATTTTTCCTTAACGCTACAGTCTTAATGGTGATCACTTTCATGATGATCAAGAAACTGTAGGAACAGGTGTGAAGCTATCATTCTAAGTTAAATACATTTGTTAGGCATTTATCTTCCTTTATCTTTTTTTTTTTTTTTTTTTTTTTTTTTTTTTAATATGAACTTATTTTCACAAGGCTACTGTACTCCAGAAAACACAATAACAATGTAAACAAAACCCATCAAAATACTTCTATAGCTATTGCTACATAGCTATTGTTCACAACTCATGTTTGGCTAACTGTGTGTCATCATGTTTGGATACCTGAATATTACATTGCAGTCAAGAACGGATGATAAACGTATGTATTAAGTACCTAAAAGTTCATACTCATGTAACTGTGAGAGTTAAAATGTCTATCTATATTGTGTGGGTTTTTTTATTCTGTTCATCTAGAAAGCTGGTCACAGTATGAGTGATGTATTGGTTGGATACAACTGATAGAATTTTCAATGACCTTGAAATAAATTACATTGAAACAAATGTTATATGTTTTGAATTAGAGATAAAGATGCTTAGAAATATTTATGGATAACATAGGATAAACCTGAATTCCCTGAAAAGAGAGAGAATGCTAAAAGTCTTATCTTCCTTTTCAGATCTGTGCATTCAGTTAGATGAATAAAATATGTTTTGGTTTGGTTTGGTTTTTTGTTTTGTTGTTTTTTGTTTTTTTTTTCCTTTGGTATAATGGTCTACTGACAGGGCTTTTCACACCCATTATTTTATTTATGCATCTCCTTATAAAAACCACACGTCTGGGAAGAAAATAAAAAGGAAACCAATCTCATTTATATTTCTACAGAACGACCACTTCTCTACACTGGAGTTTAGAGCCACTTTTGTTAAGGGAACCACAGACTTGTATATCACAAACAAGCATCCTGGCTGGATATGAAGACAAATCCATAGACTGTGCTAATGTTGGTGCTTCTCGCTCTTTTGCCTGCCAACTAGTTTGCTTTTGTATTCTATATAAAAGAAAGTAAAAATTTATGGTGAAATTTAAATCCTGATATGCCTGATATCCTCATCTTGGCATCTATGAAGAGATAGCATCAAGACAGGGAAGCAAGTTTGTCATCTCATTATCTTTTAATTTGGATTAAACCCATCTCTAAATAGTGGGCCTTCCAATGTGTCTCCTGCTATTTCTCAGTGGCACAGCATATCACATTGCTAAATGTAAATTGCTCTTGGCTAGTTTTTCAAAGTAATTTGACAACATAGTTTGATTTTGCTCTAACATAATCTGGAAACTGTTTCCCAGTAGCGAGACAAAGGGAATGTGAAGAAACTGTTATACAGAATTCCCTGCAATTTGCTCCTTTCTTACAATCCCTATCATATTTTGCTTAACTATAGCAATCTTCCTAGGTTCAAATACTCCGCTTAGAAGCATTCAGTGATTACATGAACTGTATGGATTTCATACATTAGGTGAGACTTTGCTTAGAATACTAATGTTACATGCTTTACAATAATGCAGTGAATCCCAATTTGGTTTTGATTGCAGTAAGCTGAAGTCAAATGTGCAAACCCTTACTAATTTAAGTTGATTTTACCTTTATCGTTTTGCATATTACATGATCTGGAGCCACACAAACAAAAGCTTGTTTGGACTTACCATGCTTTCCTTTTCAGAAAACAGAATTCTTTTTAATTAAAAACACTTTAAAAAAATCAGTATGTGTAATTGCTAACACCTGCTATGTGTTACTAACAGATGTTTCTTACTTACCTAAGGGAACTGTTATAATTACACTGTAAGCTTATTGGAATGGCATTTAACCAAGATAGTTTAGGAACTTTAGGTGGTGACTTTGTGTTCTTTTATTCATCTTTCCTCAAAAAAAACTTTCAAAACCCTCAACCAACCAACCCTCCTCACTTGCCTCCCCAGTTAAGTTCACTTAACACAATTCACCACAATGAAGCTTTGGATGTTGAGCCTCTCCTTGCTCTTCTGTCCATCCCTGAGCATCCATCAGGAATTTGCATGTGTAGCTCCAAGCATAGCACTGGAGCCCGTCTTGGCAAAGCCCAGGATGGGATGGTTGTGTGAGGTCTTACCAAGTCATACTGATAGTTTGAGGATATACAAACATACTAAATGTTTGAGGAACACAGCCTTGCTGTGTGACCTGGGGCTGCCCTCGGTATCTCTCTCTCTTTGCATTCTTCTCCATGAAATACCAGCAACGTGGCCTCTTGGGAAGCCCAAGTCAAAGGTGCTTGCCCAGGGCTTTCAGATTAAAGGGCTGTACACCTAGTTCTGCATCTTGTCCTGTCATTAAGACCTTGGAGCCCAGTGGCTGGCTGGTCCTGTGGGTGCTGCAGAGGGTGCCAGCAGGGCAGGTTGCAGGAAGCACGGTGAATTCCTGCACCTCCAGACTCAGCTGCGGAGCAAGAGACTCCACGTTCTCCCTCTGCATCTTCATTTATGAAACTAATCACACAATTACCTGCAGGCATGTGTTAAATATGACACTGGTCTCTGCAAAATAATGGGCCAATTGCAAACAATGAATAAAGAGAGGCAGCTCCATTTATAACTGCTGTTTCAACAGAGCTGTGTTGTAATCAAAGTGATCTGAGGGTGACTCATTAATTAATTGATGTTCTTTTTTATTATGTGCTATTGAGTTAATGAGTAATTTGTGCTAGATAACTCTCCGAACACACTGATTACGTGAGATATTTTCTGGGGCTTTCATACCAATGACATGCTGAATAGGTGGAAGATGGTATTTGCTTATGTATACTCATTATTAGCAGGTTCAGGATGAATATAAATCAGCAGAAGGACACTTTAAAAGGTATTAGATGCATGCAACCCTTACTTTCAGGCTTTAAACAGATACTTTTCAGCCTTTAATGCCTTAAACAGTATTAAAATCACTTCCTTTATAATACTTCTATCACCCACAATTGGCAGCTTCTAGAAAGGGTGCCTACACAAAAGATTTTTACTGAGAGCATGTTTGTGCTAATGGTCTATTACCTTGCACACATTGTATTTTGGTTTCCTTTTTCGAGGTACTGAAGTGAACAGTAAACAGGTTTGGTCTGCATCATTGGACTGAAGTAGGAGAAATGTACTAAGTGAATATGTAATTGGCTTTTTTTATCGAAAGTGGTATTTAAAAGAATAAAAACACTGTTCTTATATACAGTACACACTTTACTTTCTATAGTTTGAGTTGTTAAAGCTTTTGCTTTATTGAAACCACAACATCTCCAATGCCATAGGAGTTTTTTATTCATTAAACAACAAATGGCTAAATTGATAATTTAGTCTGACAACAGCAGCACAGTGGAAGCTTTCAGGAGAATCAGCTAAATGTATAAAATTATACCCAGCAATCACTACAGACCTTCATTTTTGACAGGATTTGTTCTAGGTACAGATGACTGTAAACTACATACTGCTGAGCAAATTATAAGAAGCTGCTGTATATTAACCTTGAAAAAAGTCTTTTAAGTACTTTGTCTGTACAGACGAAACCTTGACACAGTCTCTGTTTCTTTTTCCCACAATCTCCCTTCTCATTGACCACTTTTCAACCATTTTTCCTCAAGTCCTTTTCTATGTAGGGAATTAGGAACATTTAAATGGATAACTGGATGATTTTTCTTTATTTACATTACATGAGCAAAAATGTGAGCATTTTGAGAGAGAGAGGGTAGAAAGAGGCAAGAAGGTGTGCTTAAAAACAAAACAAACCAACCCAGAAAATATGTTAAGAAAGATAAAAATACAGTTATGAAACAGATAAGTTTAGCCCCAGTCACTGCTTCTGCAGAATCCAGGCTGTCTTGATTCATCAGCAGTCATAGTAGATAACAGACACAGCAGGTTATGGCTGGCAGAGGAGCTTCCTAAAGTTGAAAATCAGGTTTTGATAATTTGTACTTTTCCACACGGCTTAGAAAAACAGCAACCCAAGAATAATAGAGTTTGTTGGGTTTTTTGTTGTTTTTGTTTTTAATTATCAGCATTATAATCTTTTCCTGTCTAAACGCAGAGATTTGTACAGATAGAGATGAAACACCTTAAAGACAGAAGATGCAAGTAGAAACATTCCTGTCTGGAAAATGAGCATATACTGAGCAATAGTGACTAGTAGAACATTTTGCTGTCTGCAGACAGGGCATGTTGACACATACAGTGATGGAGAGGGAAACCTAGGGTAGATAGGTAAAAGCAACCCAAAGGAATGGTCTAGGCCTCTGTCAAAAAGATCAATAAAGCAGCCTGGCAGATAATCTCTCTTCAGTCTTGTTTTACAATATTATACTTTATTGGAGTTGTAACTGTTTCCATTAAATATTTCAACTCCCAGTTATTATTTTAACAGCCAAGCAAGATGGAAGTTTGAGATACAGGAAAATCTGTTATTGATCTTTGGCCTGCCTCAAATCCAAGTTTATACTGTATCATCTACATACAAATTTTAGATATGTGTGTGAATAAGATATATGACCTTTAAGTGCTCAAAGCAATGCCATACCATTACAGCACTTCAAACAAGCGTATCAGTATTTTTTTTATCCTTACAACAATTCAGTTAATATAATAGTGAGACTATTTTCTCTCTATAGCAGAACCACCCTCCTCTTGCCCATTTTGATCTTATGTCACAAAACACACACACATGCCCATATGAGTAACATGGCATGTTATAATAACCAGTGTTTTTCCATTCCTCTCTCTTCATTTACCCCATAGAGAGCTGCAGTGGCACTTTGTGGTCACGAGAGAGGGCTTTAGCATTTATAGCACTATTAGTGTGTAGCTGCCATCAAAGCCTTCCCAAGGCTTAGGTGGTTTTGGTGCTCTCCTCACTCAGATCTGTAGTTACCTACTGCACATACAAATCCTTTGCTTCTCCCAGAATGCCCTAGTGCTATGAGTAGTAACATCCTCATTCATAGCTCTTGGTTTTCTGAAGAGGCAAAAATGCCTTAAAAAAGCAGTGTATGCATTAACCCCATTTATCAGATGGGGGCAACTGAGGCACAGAGAAGTTGAGTGACTTGCCCAGACTTTCAGCAAGTTAAAGATAGAATCAAGTTCTTGTTCCCCAGACCTATTTCTCAACCAGAGATTTTCTATCCAGCCTGTAGTCTACTAGTAGAAAGAAGTGTTGTCTAACTGAAAGACACAGCAGTGGCAGGAGAAACTTGAAACTGGAATCAAAATAGGATAATAATGATAATATGATTCTTCCCTTTCTGGCCATCCTCATCTTCATGGGAAGGACAACTTCTTTATTGCACTTGAAGTAGATCTGGAAGAGCCTAATAGTACGTCTGGCATCAAATACTTCTTTATTCCACTGACATTAAGGGACTGTGAAAGAGAGACTTGTGCTCAAGGTTAGAAAGGAAGATAGTCCAGAAAACAGGGCTGAATTTCATTTGAAAAACCACGTAGAGCTATTTTTTCTAGTCAGCAAGAACAGCCTGAGGAGCTGTTGCAGTTCTTAGTGGTCCTGTATGAGTCAAAGTCAAGTTTTGTGAGCCATGCTTATTTTAAAAGGGTTTACAGCCAGAAACAAAATCACACTGTAACAAGAGTCATTAGAACTAAATAACCATTTCTAAATCAAGCCACTGTGCAGTGTACTCCAAACCATACACTAGAGGAGTTACTCCACTGCATTACAAAGTTTCTTTCCCAAGCCCCAGGAAAAGTATGTTGAAACTGCACAACAGGACAGGAAGAGCAGGGAAGGACAGCATTCAACTTGAGCAGAGGTGAGGGTTATTAATCTAAATAAAAACAAGTGCTCAGCTTCATATCAACATAGGGTATAGTGGGTTTCTTTTTTTTCTTTTTTTCTTTTTCTTTTTTTTTTTTTTGTTTTTTTGTTTTTCTTAATGTTGCTGTTTTTAAATGCAGGCTGTTTTCCTGGTGAGCTAAATTACAGTGGCAAAGAGAAAAGAATTAAATATGCATTTAAAAACTTATTAAACATTCATCCTTCTCTCCTTTGCCAAACACCTGTAAGCCCTGTCAGGAACACGAGCACTTAGGGACATCCTGCTGATGCGATAGCTTCATGGCTTTAAAAACAGAGGTCCACCTCTCCTAGAAAATGGACTGATTGCCAACAGTAACTGTCAGCAGTGACTCCCACTCTGCCAAAAAGATTTTGTCAATATCGATGGGACAAACCTGTAGGGGATGTTGTCACGGACGGCAAAGTATCTGTGCAGTGCCGTGTGGTATTTCTCACTTTCTGTATTGGTATTTCAAAGTTTTGTCCCATCTACATCAGCACTTAAATTACCTTCACCAGTCACTGAGGTCGGTAATTAGTAAGCAGTCACTCTCCTAGTGTCAGCTCGGGGTCATTGCCTTAATGTAAAGAGACCCTTAGAGAGGGCTGTTTACAGTGCCTTCTACTTTAATTTTTTTTTCAGGGTTTATTGAAGACACAGCCCCAGAAAACTTTAGGGTTAAGCCCCGAGGGAAAAAAAAAAAAAAAAAAATTAAAAAGAAAAGAGAAAAAAGAAAAAGGAAAGAGAGCCCTCAAATTTTAAGAACTTTAAAAAATGTATATAAACAGAAGTGCTCTCCCTTTCCTTCTCATCAAAAATTAAATTATTTCAGAAAAATAACATATATACTATATATATATATAAAATAAAAAATACCCAGAGGCACTGGTTTGCATTAGGGCTTAATTTCCAGCTAAATTAAAAATAAAACCCAGGCATTTTGAATGCCTAAGGGGTACTAAAGCAGCACCCAAAAATCATTAACTTTTGCACTTTTTATAATATATCCCAAACCAGTCAGATTTGTTTTTCAAAATTTTGTAGTAAAATAAAAGTATTCTTTGAGGAAAATCTATGCAATTAAACAGCAGATGCTTAACCCCTGAAAAATAGAGGCTTATAAGAGAAGTGCTGATAGACCCTTAACCACAGCATTATTAGCAGCAGGTGCTGCTAGAGTTATTAGTTTTCTAAATAGTTTAAATGTAAACAGTATTCTTAAGATCTAAGTGTAGCATAATGGTTGGGATTTGCTCTTTAATTCTTTTTACTAGAAAGATACAGCTTATTTAAAATAGCTGGTAGATACAGAAAGCATAAATATACAGTAAGTTTAGACACTGATTGTACTAAATGCAACAATACAAAGAAGCAAACAGGAACACAAATGGTAACACAATAAAACTGTATTACATTTGTGCTTCAAATATTACAATACATTATATACAATAGTCCAAAATAAACATCTCATGCCAAATGACACAAAAAGAAACAAAGAACCAAATGAACCAAAAACCCCAAGAGCAAGCAAAAAAGAATCCAGCCATATGTACAGTACCTTTTTAATTAACATTCAACTCTGAACTGGAGCAATTTTCACTACATACAGATGCAGTCCGCCTTTTATTTCACGCAACCATTCTGTCTCCCTATATCTATGCTATTCAGTAGGTTCCTGTGTCATTTCTTATATACATGTTGAGCAAAAAAGATAAAAGAACATAGTGCTTTGTATTCTTAATGATGTGGCATCGGATCAGCGAACCTGGGGTGCATAACCTTCTTTCATTAAACCCTCCTCATAGTCTGTCTGGCACAGAATCATGTTGTTCTTCAGGAAAAATTTGTCTCCAACGCAAAATCTGAAATTACAATAATAAAGGAAAAAAAAAAGAAAGAAAAAAAGACAGTTGCAGGATGAACGATGTGATATGATCTTGCATGTAAAGATTGTACAGCAAGCATTCACAGTTTTGTTGTACCGACCGCATGGCTCACACCTCTGCTGCCTGTCGCAGCGCGCCCAGACGCACGTGCATGGACGTGAAAGCCCAGCAGAGGAATTGCTCTGGTATCAGGATTCATCCTCTGCATTCAACAAAATCTGGTGCATTCAAGCACTTTTGCTTCCCCAGCCAAAGATTTCATTCAAAGCCCCCCCAAAGACTGTGGGGGTCTTGGATCAGGTCACTAGCACACAGATAAAGCAGAATAAATACCCCAGGCTACTGAGTTGAGTGAAAAGTAAATGTTCTGCTTTCACACAAACCAGAAGGAAAACAGGATGATTGCATGCAGTAGCAAGTTCATCTGAGATTTGTTACACTTGTGTGCAGACGTGTAGGTGAGAATTCCTTCCTATGCTCCATGGATATTTTCCTAGGATTGATTTAAACCAATGGTTATGACAACCTTTCCTAGCATACGCACAACTTTACACATATTGTGGTGCAAACCAGAGGCAACACAGGCAGGTATGCAGAGAAACCTTTTTTATTTTTTTCCTGTAGTGTAGTAGGTTTAACTGTAGAAGTTAATTTTAAATTTAGTTACTCAGATGACTGCTCTCTCTCTTGAGGTATCAGTTTATCTACCTTGTTATACTATTATGTGCATCAGAATGGTTTGATTGCTACAAAATGTTGCTGAGATTTTCCATTTGATTTTCTCTGATGAGTAGAAAAATAATGTTAATGTTCTTTGCTGGCTAGCTTCAAAGTCCAAGCAGAATTTCCCAGCTAAGCAGCGTGCTTGAATATAAGAAGGCTCTTCACTGACATCCATACCCCCCAAACACCCCCTTGCAACACTTCCCCCCAACAAAGCCAACCTTCTCAAAGATACTTAAGAAGCAAGTGAATAGGGACAATGCATAGACAAAGAGTTTCCCTAGTGACTGCCTTGGCAGGGTCAGCTGCCTTTGTTTATAGTGAACTCTCCAGCAATATAAAATATATTGGGAGGCACTGCTCACATTATTCCAATTAAAATGAAAGAAAGTAACCTAAATGAACCCCTTAACACTGATGTGAATAAATGAAATCAGTTTCTACCAGCTAATTATGGATCTCACTACATAAAGTATTGTTAAATGTGTAATGGATTATAATGTCCTTTGTATAATTTCCAAATGGTGACATCTTGGACACAATTAGGGTCAGATATAAATGCTTGTGTTGTTTACGGTAGATTTAACAACAGAGTAGCTATGGGAATAGCTGTATATGTATTTAATTGTAACAATTTAACCTCCAAATAGTGGTGCCTGCTGTAGTTGACCCAGTAAAACTACATAAATGACACAGGATGACCTACCTGACCCCTGATAGTGGTGTCTCTTTATCAGATAGTCAATTTCTAATGATGTTCAAGCAGAAATCTTGGTGAATTGTCACAGATTAAATTGTGTATTGAAAGCAGTCCTTTAATGTTTTGTGAAGTTGGAGGTTTAAATGAGTAGCAGTTGGACTGATTTACATTTGTGAAGATTGGAATGCTAGACAAACAGTGAACCCATTTATTTTCCAACTCGGTAGCTTTGGAAATTTATCCTTATGCTAGCTAAATAGATAGAGGGAAAATAGTGTAATAAAAAAGTGGATTGAAAAGAATTAGCTCTGCTCTTAAAGGAAAATTGTTTTGTTTATTTGTGGACTTTTTTTTTTTTTTTCTTTTTCCTTTTTTTCCTGTAGGATTACTGCCTGATGATGATGATTGAAAATAGAGATTATGAAATGATCCCAAAATCTTTAGCTTATTGATGTTCAAGACTCTTTTGTAGAATTTACAGGTTCCTGCTATTCTTCACACCCCAATCCTGATATATTAGAGTACTACCAACACAAAAATATTTTGAGTAGGTGTGTTGAAATGCAGAATTCTTGAAGCAAACAAATACTCTGGCAGTTTCTCTAGTTTCCATCCTTTATATTTTTGTCCACTGATAACAGTACCGACAAAAAAATCTTTTGTGCATTTTACAAGATTAGGTAAATGAGTCTTCACTAGTGCTAACATGTAAATCATTTTTCTCAAAGAATTCACATTTAAACTAACTAACCAACCAACTAAAAGTCCTTCTCAGTTTATTGAAAAGGAGATTAATGTGGACTAAAGCAGGGGAACTTATTATGGCAAATAAGTCCCTCCTTTACAGATAGCTCAAAGATTACTGCTGAGGATGGAGGAGATGTCCACCCAGGAATTCCCACCAGATCAGAGGGTTATTGTGCAGCAGAGTGGCTCTGCCTGCAGGTCAGACACCAGTGGGTGACACAACCACCTCTGCTCACCCAGCAGAAGCACTAACTCTGAACTGTGAATGTTGTTCATCTATGTATTCATTGGTGTTCCAGCCTGATACAGAACTTGATAGACTAATCTCTTTAAAATATTTAGTAAATTAATAATACACTGGAGTGCAATTCATGTACACATCAATACTTTCACATATGCCTTCTTGCAATAGTGCTTGCATCAAAACCCTGCCTGACGGATTTTTGTTTCTCAGCCCTCAGAGAAGTGCCACGGTTTGAATTAAACTACACCAGCTACACGAGGGAGCCAGGATGCCTTTCTCAATAAAAAGTGTCAATGCCTTTTGCTTTTACTATGTTAATATGTCGAGCCAGAAATGCTCTACCTATGTCTACATGGCATTTGACAGCTTTATGCATGAGTGGCTTTAAACATACACAGTTCCACAAATCATTTACCTTCCAAGTGTACAGCTGTCTTGAGGAAAGGCTGCCAGTGGCCTGTCTAGACACGCTTGGCTGTGTGATAACCTGTGGGGTGGGGGTCTGTCTGCATGGTAAGACACCCTCTGGGTTCAGCTGGGACTGTGTTTACACTCTGAGGGGTGCAAAATCCTCTGTGCCTTGGAGGAAACCTGTTCCTTGTGATACTTAGGTCCAAATTCTGCAACTGTCTTTGTGCTGTGCAAGTCAGAGACTGAAACACACTGGCAGACTCACAGTGAGGTTTGCCGGTGCCCCTGGGTATCAAATGTGTGAATTATGCACTCATTAGGTGACAAGAGGTAAGAACTAGATGAAAAACACTTAAAGGTGGCATGCTAACTCCCAAGTAACACAAAAGCAGGCAATTAGGTGGCTGAAATATGACAAATTCTGTCCATCCACACTTTCAAAGTTATTTGACTCTCAGAAGCAGATTTAACTTCATCTGAAGTCCAAGAGCTCAATCTTGCAAATACTCCAGACCAGATTTTCACACTCCTAGATTTAAACTTGTCTCAGATTTAAAATGTAAAGGTAAATTCAAGCCTAGCCTTCCACCTCTGGCAAGTGCTTTTTTCATTGAATTGGCATTGGCCATAAATCAGGGCACAATTTGGGCATGCATATCAAATGCAGTCAAGGAGCATATTGAGGTGCCACTGGGTTAGGAGTTTATAATGAGGCAATACTATTACTCTTCCAGCAGGCAGATGGTAGTCTTCAGTCTTCCCTAAAAACCTCACCCAATTTATTTAATAGGCATGCAAGATGAATAGGGTAAAATATATGATAGCCTGCATTAACATGCCAGATTGGACTTACCACCAGAAATTGATAATACTACTTTTGACACGACCGTGACATTAGTAGAATGACCATTATAATTAACCTACATCCTACAACTCCTGTCATATTTTACAATGGCAAAAGGGAGGCCATTTATATTACAAAATGACCTCTGTTATCACCTTGTTTGGAAGGGGAAGGTGTGCCTAGACTAATCACAAGATGTAGAAAACTTCCATCTTGAGAAACAGCTATTTCAGTGTTCAGAACAGGTATTTAAGGAGATCTCACTGCTGTCTGTCATTTTTTCTGATGTGCAGGACGTGTGTCAAGGTACTGAAGAGTTCTTAAGAAAGTGAGAGAAATATTGTTGTGAACTAAGATGGCTGTGTGTGAAGTGCTTCCTCTGGTAATGCAAGGTCTTTGTTTTTGTCAAGTGAAACAAAATCTGGAAGCATTTAACTGAGTTTTGTTAGGACAAAAAAAATCTCAGTCTTACCCCATGCTCACCCTTCTACTCTGCTTTGTCCAGTCAGTGATATAACTTGCGCCTTTTTCTCTCTCTCTCTTTTTTTTTTTTTTTTTTTTTTTTTAAGCTCCTTTGACCTTCCAGTATAACTTGAATTAATGTAAACCTACATGCATCTCTAAGAGAACAAAAAAATATTTTTTTAAAAAGCAGGTATGGAAAATATAGTACTTTTTATTCTAAATTTAGAGACACCCAATGAAAATAAACAGTGTTCAGGTCTTCATAATTTATAGAATGATCACTCATGAAAAAAGATAATATTTGAAATAAGAAGGTCCCTGGCATTGCAGTTCCCTACCCCTGCTAGTCAGAGAACAAAAGCAGCATTGTGTGGGCATATTATAGTTTATACTGGAGGTAGGTGTTTACAGATACATCAGGACAGTGATTTGAATGAGCACGTAACCATTTTCAGTTAATTTCCCATTAAAATAAAGGCTGTTTCTGATAGAAGAACAGTGCATTTAAACACCTCTCAGTGTTAGCAGATGGGGGTTTTAAACCATACCCTGAACTGACTTCAGATGGTAGAGAGAAAATATCACAGAAATATAGAACAAGCTGCTAAAGCAGCTGACAGAGAGTGAAAGGAAGGACACTGAAATTCTAGAAAGTGGGAAAGCCGAAGGCAGACTGAGATCATCACTCCAGTCAAAAGTGTCAAGCAAAGATACAGCTGAGCCCACTCGCAAGATTTTCCACTCCATTTTGCTAGTCACACACATGCAACCTGACAAAGTGTGAAAGGCAGTGTCTGTTTACAAGTTTATCTTTCCAGTGGTTTCCATTTTTTTTCCCCTGTAAATGTTCTGCAGAAATCAACTGTGTTGGGGCTACTGCCAATGTGAGGTGAAGTGCTTCTGAGGAGTTTAATATGCTTACAGGGAAGAAAGGGGAGCACTCACACCATTAAGATGACTGTCACTAAGCTCTGCGGGTATTTAGGAGATGGAAAAACTTCAAATTAGGAGTAAGCTGGACAGAGACATGAAAGATAAGGGGATGCTAAAACCTTTAGGCTAGGAGCAGAGCTTAATATTCACAAAATCCCTACAGCTTTAAGCATCAGTTTCAAGAAAAAAATGGGGAAAATACGTCAAAAACTGGCCGGATGGAGCAATTAGATCCTAGAGCTGAATAGCTTTATGAAAGGGAAAATATAAGACTGTGTATTTGATGCCAGGGGACTCAATGGCTCAGGAGATCTCTTTCAGTCCTGTGTCTACAGTCCTGTCTATACTCTGTCTTCCTAGAGTACAGTATGTAAGGTGTGTTTTTCTTCTGACTCTGAAAATCCAGTCTTCAGGAGGCCAATTAAACAGGACAGGCACAGTATGAGTTAGTCCAGAGATCAAACTTATGGCCCAAGCAATGGTCTCCTTAAATCAAGGGGGTCTAACTTGAATCTATGGTGAGATGTACACTAAATAGTGTGTTATAGATATTAAAAACTAACACTGCAAACACTGAAATTGTAGGTAAAATCAGAATCACTGAATCTTTCCCAAAAAGCACTAAGCAGAACTGGGCATGGCCCTCTCACCTGGGTCTGGATCAGGATCAGCTATTTAAAGGGCAGAAATATGATACTATTCATATGAAATATGAATAGTAGTAAAATGGAAGAACAAGTGGCCTCAAGGATCAGTGTGATGTGACTTATTAAAATTAGCTAGCTTGGAAGGCAGAAGGCAATGGAAAATGCAGCCAGATACAAAATATCAGAAGAAATTTGGTGTTGGCAAAGGCAAAGTAATGTAACTGAAGAAACATTTTAGTCTATGCATGAAGCTCGCATATATTCTGTTGTGGAAAAGCCTTAATAGTAGTTGGTAACTGAAAATCTGAAATATGGAACCAAGCAGAGAGCATCAGACTCTCTGGTAGTACTCCAGCTATACTGCACTTGCATCAGTATAAAGAATGACATAGAGGTTTTAAAATGTAATGGGGAAGAGAATGTGAAGGTGTGGAATAAGGTTAAACATATACATCTGTTTTGTAATAGCTGGTGAACATTGCTACCTTCACTGGTGATTTTTGATATCTCTGACGTGTTTGTAAAGGAGAATATTCTCTTCAAGAAATAAATTCCACATTAGGGATCCTGGTTGCAGTGAAAGGGAATATATCTAAAAAAATGCTCAAGAACAGATACAAAGGAGAAGCATGAAAGAAAATTAAACTGCTATCGTATAAAGTCCTCACTTAGAATCTGCTGTTTGGTTTTGACTAGCTTAACCAGAGGAAGAAAAAAGGATGCTGAGAAGGGCAACAGAAATTATTAATGACATGGTGACTGACAAGACTATTCAGTTTAAAAGAAAAGGAAAAGAAATTTCAGAGAAGATATAAAAGAACTCCAAAACTGGTAATGGGTAAGGTCCTAAGAATTCTACTGTTTTATTGTTTTACAAGTAATGAAAATCTAAGGATTTAAAGCTATTTATTAAGGACAGAACATAGACAATGGGACACTTTGCTGTAGGAACCATGGAAAAGCTAATGTGTGTGGAGCACACATTAAATGGTTTTTACTAATAAAGAAAACAAAACAAAAAGAGCCAACAAAAATCATATTTAAAGTGCCACTAGCCCCAAAGTTTGAGGAGTAAAGGTACCCTACAGGCAGTCTGTTTTCTTAGGTTTCTTGAAATCTATTGCAATATAATAAGGATGAGGGCCACTTTTGAGAATTTCTGAAATTCTCTGAAACTTTTGTAACTGCTCCCCATTTTGACTAGATGAATCAGACTGTATTTCAGTTAAATCAGTTCTTTTGTTCCCAGCCTAAGACTCTTGTAAGATTATTTAAGTAAGCTTTTGCCCAAACTACTTGCATAGGCAGAGTCAAATAAGAGACAGACTGAAGGTTTATAAATGACACGTCCCAGGAAAGCTGTGTGTCAAAAGCACCTAGCAGCACTTTTCCAAGGGTATCAGTGGCTATTGGACATAGCATTATGTATATTAGTCACAGAGTGAAACTGTATATTAGTTGAAGATGGTAATGGTAAAAAGAATAGTAAAAATTATCACACCAGCTTTGCTTTTAGGGGGGGAAGAAAAAGAAAGTTCACTTCCTTAAATCTAAGTGCTAGCTGTGATGAAAATCTTTTGCACTCAGGGTAACAAACATTGTCTGCTTTGCTTGACTGATGAAGATTAGCTGACTTCTTACATTAAAGAAGTTTGTCTTGTATGGGCTGAAGTGACAAGACAATAACTAAGTGCTAATTGTGCATAACCAACACTAAAGATATGCAGTCCCATTATGGCATGTAATAAATGAAGCAAACAACAGAAATATATTAGGCACTTTAATAATGATACTAGAATCATGGTTTGAAAAAAACAGAGATGTGAAGGGTTTAAGGAATGAAGCCTAGGAGCTAGCTTGTGTTTTACTTTGGTAGGAACTACTAGAGGCTCTGTCTGCCTTACTCAGAGCACAGTCTCTTAGTTCTGTGGCAAGACAAAAATTGATATAGGACTTTAAATAGGATTAGAACCTATAATTACCTTGCATTATTATATAGTTTAAGCAGTGGTTATTACTTGCCTGGTATTTTAATTTCCCATGCAACATGATGAAAAAGGTCAATTTGGCTTTTTTAAAAGAGCATAATCGTACTGTGCTACACTTATTAGCAGCTGTACATTTTATGGTTCTTTAGGGAGGTCTGATTTTTAAATGACTACAGTGTTACAAAATAATACACTGTAGGACAAGGTGAGTTAGAAGAGTTTATTTACAGCTGTCTCTAACTTTCTTGTGTTAATTCCCTAAGAATGTATACCTCATGATTCTTCCAACCTGAAAGGGAAAAAAAAAAAAAAAAAAAAAGCTATAAAACTCTAAATAGAATAATGTAATAACTGGAAAAAAACCATAATAGGTACATTAAGGAGTGGACATAATTGGTTCTCTCATTTCCTAGACCTCATAGAAGTTACTGTTAGCAGCTCTTGTAAAGTCAGAAATAGAATTCTCTG